>CM057449.1:1701370000-1711370000 GCA_016271365.2 Neoceratodus forsteri
GAAAGAGGGGACTGTTGCACCTGGGTTATGCCTCCTATCATCCCACATACACCTTACACTGTATTCCTGGTCTATTATACTGTGATACTGCTATTTTGCACTAACATGTAGATTTAGGCACCCATTGTATAGGCATGAGTGCCAGGAATGTGCTTTGCTGCTAATATATGCTAAGGTTTATATCTTTTATAGGATTATATCATGCATGATTCATTATACCTCACTATAATTTATTACATTTGTATTTTACATATATTCTATATATAATCTACCTAATCACTGATAAGATGACTTACATGGATCATCAATGATTACAGTATACACTTACATATTCTCATATAATTATATGTAGTGTGTGTTTTACACTTAGGCAAATATTCCATATGTTATAGTGGCCTGTCAGCACTTTGCTTTGTCTAAGCTTCATGCTGAGAGAGACAAATCCTTTGTCTCACATTATACTCATTAGTAATTCTGTCTCCTAGGTCATTATCCAATTGAGAATGTCTTATACAACCTTGTTTATAATATAGAACCAATATATTATGTTTCTCATATGTATTGCTATGATGTTATCTATAGTATATAATCTTGTGTAACCCAGGTCCTCATGGAGATTCTGGAAATTCTGGAGATTTTGTACATTCTTCAGGAGACTGGTGGGGAACCATCTCCCTTGTGATTTTCTCTGTCACATGCTTGGCGTAAGTATTGCAATAAATTATCATTATTATTTCTGCATGTGTGGTTGTTTCTTTGGCTGACACTGTAGACATACAGGAATGTGATTTATTTATCCCAGAGCTGGTTTATGGGTAACAAGTGGAGCCCCTCTAATGAAGGGGAGAGCTGTGAGGGACTTCAGCCAGCAGGCCCTGATTAGAGCACAGGAGGTCCAGGCTGAAGCAAGGTATATTCCTGGAACTGGGGTATATCCCTGCAATAAAGTGTGACTAGAATAAAATCTTCCAAAAAAAGATGTCCTCTAGTAGCTTGCCCATCACAGATGTCAGACTCACTGCTCTGTAATTTCCTGGGTTCCTCTTAACCCCCTCAAGTGTGGAGCCATATTCAGCTTCATCTAGTGTCCTATTGCTATCATATAGCCATTTATATCCACTATTCCTGTCTCTGGTGAACAGACAAAAACGTCTGCTGTGGCATGACAAGCTCCCTCCGTATTCCTTCAATACATTGGGGTGTGTGGAAATTGTTTAACTAGGAAAGGCACACTAAGCTAAAGCTTGTTTCCAGGTGTGACCTGGAAGCACAAGGAAGTTAAGTGACTTGCTCAGGGACACACAGTACGCAAGTGGGGGCTAATGGGATTCAAACCCAGGTCTCCAGGTTTGCAGCTCAGTGCCCTTTACCACTACCCTATACTGCCTCAGATTACCCTAGGGTGCAACCCATCTGGGCCTCTGGGTTTCCCAATTTTCAATTCCATAAAGCCTTTAAAAGAAATCTTATACAGGCACCTCACAACTTAAATTTGTAACCAAGACTGAGCTTTAGTTATTCTGCAATCTGGCAGTAGTCCATCCTTTTCTTTTTGAAAAACTGAACAGAACTGATCATTTAGTACATTTGCTATCTCCATGTCATCAATGACCACATCTAATCCCTTTACCAGTCTTTCAATGGCCTTCTTTTTCTTGTCTCATTTATATATTTGAAGAAGGCCTTGTCATTGATTGTCACTCCCTCTGCTATTCTGAGGTCAGTCTCCAACTTTGCATTCTTTACCACTGCATCGCTACAGTCCTGAGTTCAGTTTCCACCTTGGCCTTCTTCACCACTGCACTGGATGCCTTAAACTTGCCTTAGTTGTTTGCTCAGGTGATTTCCTTCTGTTCTCCCTTGTTCTTTTAAAGTCAGCTCTTTTTTCCTATACTGCTTTCCTTACTTCCCCTGAGAACCCCACTGACCTTCTCCATCTCTTGCACTTTCCAACTTACCTTAGACAGCACTTGATAATATCCTGTATCCCCTTTTTAATGACTTCCAATTTTTTTCACCACCCCCTCCATCTGACCTACTCCTCTGAGACTAGCATCAAGGATATCCACCACCTTCTAAAATCAGCCCTTTAATGTCCTGAACCATTTTAATTTTTTCTGGTGTCCACTCCAAAGGGGAATTTTGAACCACACACAGTTGTGGTCATTTGCTGTGAGAGGAGCTTCCACAGTCACTCCTTCTATGATTTCCATGGTTCAAGACCACCAGGTCCAGAATAGCCTTTTCCCTGGTCAGTTCCCCCATGTGCTGGTAAAGGAAATCATCATGAAGGGTGTCCACAAGTATCTGGCTTCTACCACATCTTGTCTCAGTTTTAGGGCTGGACAAAATGAGAAAATCCTGCTGCATAGAATTTTCATGAAATGTCAATTTTGTGAAATTTCACAGAATTCTTTGATTGGTCATAAATTAGCTGTTCATGAAGCTAGAGACCTGGAATGTAGCAAATTGACTTGAGTCCAAAAGATATACCACATTTAAAGACATTCAGATGAGTCGTGTGGAATTTTTAGTGGCTCACATTCTAGCAATTTATTATTTTGAGATATTTTTAGAAGACATTTCTCTTCTTACAATTCAGATGCCTTTGGATCGAGATAACTGACAATGTATATGCAAAACTTTCTTGGAAGGGTTTTATAAATTTATAAACGGGATTTAATGGGTTAAGTTTTTTGTAAGTTATGGAAGTTCATAACTGCACAATTTAATTTGTTAAATTTTGTGAACATTTCTAAATTTTTAAACTTTTCTAAATATTTGGATGTTTGTAGCTCTGCTGCTATTGCAGATGTACACCCAAAATTTGGCATGCATACCCAGTATTGATGGGTTCTGGAATCTAACAGAGCAGGGTAAATTAAGTTTAGTTGGTTAAAGTTTACAATGGAATTTTTGCAAATTACTAATTAGTAACGTTTGATCAAAAATTCATGGACCCATAATAGTTATTGCCACTAACATTCCACCAATGGAATTTAACTTTCACAAAACACTTAACACCACTGAATCCATTTAGCCATGATGACCTGTTTGCAGTCCTGTAGTTCTTTTTGGTGACTATTTTGTCCCCCACCCTATGTTTTTTCTTCACTTCACCAAATGGACTCAGCTGACTTGCTTGTTACATTGATTTGCTTCTTGTTTTTCACAGACACTGAGAGCAATGTATTCCTTTTCTGTATAACCTATCTCTTTGGAACAGCCAGAATTCATCTTTTTTAGTGACCCAGGCATTTTCTTTCCCCACCAGGTCACTGTGAGTTGCTCAGACCAATCAATTTTGGGCTGTGTGAGTCTGATATGACCTGCTTGAGAATTGTCCCTTTATGCTTCCTTACTCCAGATGGTGCCCTAGAATTTTTTGCTACTCAGCCCAGCTGCCCTTCCCTTGGTGAAGCCATAGCATCTAACTCCTGCCATTGGTGACACCTGCACTAGCTAGCTCCCTAACCTATGGTTAAACCCCAACTGACCTCCCTTTCTATTGGCATGATCATACTCCCTCCCTTCCTTTTGCAGAAATGCATTCCATCTTGTCTTGACTATGGATCACATGCATTTGAATTATACTGCAGGCAGACAAATAACCTACCTGCACTAGCATCTCAGCCCTGTACTGACCCTCCAACACTCCTGCTACCGTGATGACCAGCATTATGTTCCATCATGGCTAAAACTATCCAGATATGTCTGTCACAATGGCCTCAGTCACATATAGTTGCAATGCTTGGTGCCACTGTTTAACAATGCTAAACATACACATTGTTATCTGCAGGGTTGTTAGAGTCAGCAGGTGGCATTGTACAAAAACAGTGCTGCTCATTCATATTCCTCCACAATCCATTCTGGGCCAAAGTTTCAGAGCTGGCTGGCTGCGCATGTAAACATATGTGCTGCACGTAAAAATAGGGACAGCCAGCACCATATTCAAACAGATAGCATGGTCTGAACTGACTGCTCAATCTGTCTGAATTTGGGGCCATGGTAGCACGGGCCATGTCAAGCAGCCACCATGCTTGGTGCAGTGCTATCAGAGCACAAGGCTGAAGACTGCTCATAGGGATAAAGCCTGACATACACTGGTTAGTGCCATGGCCCTATTGGTGATGTTCAGCCCAAATGTCCAAATGAGTGCACTGGCATGCATAGTGCTATGGGGCATTTGCATACCCATTATGGGCTTATTTGCATGCTACCACCATGGCCAAGTGCATTGGTTCAGGTCTCCCCCCAAGCCCCAATCTCCATCCATGTATAAAAACAAAAGGCATTGGTGATCCAGTGGTCCCTCCCATGCCCCAATCACCATCCATGTACAGAAATAATAAGCCCTCATAGTCTGCATATCAAATGAGTGCGCACTGGGATGTAGTGCTCCAGAAACCAACAATAAGATATTTGTAGAAAAGGCTTTGAACACATACAACTCTTTAGAGAAACACGTAAAGTAAAAGGCTTTATTTTACAAAACTCCTGACATGTTTCGGACTGCTTCCCCAGTCATTTATCAAAGGAAATAAAAAACAAATGCCAAAGAACACCATATATAACACACAATTAATCCAGGTGTATTCCATCAGATCAATGAGTACTTAGCTAACAAATCAGACTAATTGTAGTCCTACAGAGGGACTTTCATTCATTTTGATTAAATAGTATTTACATCTTCATGTCAAACACAATGAGACAACGAATCGGTATAATAGTGTAATCCTATTCTACTCAGTCCAGAACTAAACTATTGAACTATGCAATGTAAAAACACTTGACTAAAAAACTAAAAGACTAGAAAAACTAAAAAGGGGAACAATAGGAAGGGGGGAGGATTAAACAAAATAGTCAAGCCATATGACTCATACTGATTTAGTGTGACCAGACTTAACTGCGATCTTTTAAATATGGATAAAGCTCTAAGGGGCCATTTAGCCCCAGACTCTTATTAGCTTTCAGAGTTAAAATCCAATAATTTTCTCTTCTTAATACTAGATTATTGTAGTCTCCACCTCTCAGATTCCTGTTTACCTTGTCAATTGCCATAAAGTTAAAAAAATGTTGTTCAGGTTCTCTAGTATTAACAACATGTGCTGCAGTAGCATAAGTCATATCTCCCCTCTGAATAGCTCTCAAATGGTCTCCTACTCTAATTGTAAAACTCCTAATCATTTTCCCCACATAAAATGCCTCACAGTTACATTTTGTTGAATAAATAACTCCCACTGTATCACAATTCATAAATTGTCAAATTTCAAAACTTCTGTTGCTGTTAAAACTCGAAAAAAATATTTCCCTGTAACATATGGCTGCAATAAATACATCATTTGCATTTATAATTTCCCTTCCTTTTATCCAGCCATGTGCCTTTAGACTTATTCTCATAATGGCTTCTCGAGAGTAAGTCTCCTATAGTGGGAACTTTCTTGAAATACATTCTAGCCAGTTTTTTAGTCACTTCTTGTAAACCTGGTTCAGCTCCCAATACATGCCAATGCCTATTAATGATATTTTCAAGTTCTTTCACTTTTGCTGAATATTCTGTAATGAAAATTAAAATGGAAATCTTCATTCTGTATTTTAAATTTATTTTTCAAAAGATCATCATTATGGTGTTTTTGGCTATATTGTAAGCTTCCCTGATGTAATTCTTACCATAGCCCCTCTGTGTCAGTCTATTCGTTAGTTCTTTTGCCCCCTCTTCAAAATCTTCCCCTTCTGTGCAGTTTCGTTTTGTTCTCAAAAACTGACCAATCGGTATATTTTAATAGTATGCCTGGGATGACAACTATTTGCCCGTAATATAGTATTGCCATCAACTTCCTTATGAAATAAAGCAGTTTTTATCTTTTATTTTCTTTGCATTCAATCATTAAATCTAAGAAGGTAATTTGTTCCTTTGAATAACTGACTGTAAACTTCAAAAAAAGGATTCATTCTATGTAAAAAAATCTACAAATGATTTTAAATCATTTTCATTCCCCTTCCATATCAAAAGAAATCGTCAATAAAACATTTCCAACAAATCATAAACTTATGAAAAATATTGGCATCATAATTAAAGATAAAATCCTCTTCCCACTTTCCTACAAATAAATTCGCAATCGATGGTGCACAAGTGGCTCCCATGGCTGTTCCCCTAATCTGTAAAAAAAAAAGTTCTCCATCAAACACAAATACATTATATTTCAAAATGCATTCCAAAAATTTTAATAAAATATCAGTACCATTAATATTCACTTTGTTTAAAAAGCAAGCTATTGCATCTAATGCTTCTTCATGTGGAATATTAGTATATAATGATTCAATGTCCATCGTAACTAAAATTCCTTCTTCTGGAAATGTCACGTCTTTCAAGAAATTAAAAACGTCTTTCGTGTCTTTAATGAATGATGGCCAGTTCCACACCAAGAGTTTCAAAAAAGAATCCACATATCTCGACAAACTTTCTGTTAAGGAACCTATACCACTCACTATTGGACGACCAGGCGGATTAATTAAAGTTTTGTGGATTTTCGGAAGAATGTAAAAAGTGGCCCTGGTGGGATTAGAAACTGTAAGGTTGTTTTTTTATATCTTGGGTAATTACTCCACTAGAAAAGGCATCTTCAATAATCTCGTCAATTCTATATTTAAAGTCATATGTTGGATCATCTTTTAGTCTAATATAATACTGGGTTTTGTAAATCTGTCTTTGCACTTCCAAAATATAGTTTTCTTTATCCATTAGGTCCACCGCTCCACCTTTGTCTGCTTGCTTTATCACTATGTCTGTGTCCTTCTTTAAAGTATCTATAGCTTCTTTTTCACTTCTGCTTAAGTTCTGATAAGAAAAATTATTCAATGGAATGCTCAATGTTTCAATGTCATTCTCAACCAACTCTTTAAAAATAGTTACCGCTGCACATTGGGGGGCACCAAACTGATGTTTTTTTAAAGACATTCACATCCTTAACCGAATGTTCCATTTCTTGCAATCCCAGCATTTCTCTTTGGGAATAGAAAGCCTTGATATTGAGTTTGCAACAATTTAAATTTCAAGTCTATTAAAGTTTGTACTCGATTTAAAGGGGTAGTTGGAGCAAAACTCAAACCTTTCTTTAACAAGTTAGTTACTCCACTTGTCAAATCATGTTTGGATAAATTAATAATTTGAGTTGTAGAGGTATCAGAAAATTCAGTTCTTACCTCCTCTGCTGATGTCGTCCCCCATTGCCAAAGGGCTTCCTCCATGCATTCTGCCCCCTGTAATTCCCTCGAGAGTTCCTGTTTCCATAAGATTTTATTCTTTCTTCTCCCTCATTGGATTCTCTTTCCCTTTGGAAATCCCTTGTTTCTTCTTGAAATCTCGGACTCCTTCGCAAAGGTGGTGGAATATAAGGCGCAGAATAAAGCTGAGGCTCCCCCACTGGTTGTTGCTCCATTGTTGATTGCTCCTTCTGAAAAGGATATATATTTGTATTGTCTCCCTCTATATCACTATGATCTGTGCTAAAATCTGTGGAATATTCAAATGATACATTTGGTTCTATTCTTTAAAATACCTTTCTTCTGGTTGTTTTCCATTTAAAACTGTACCCTTTCAAAGTCCACTTTGTCACATAAAAACTTGGTCATTTTGATTTTTTTAATTTCAGAATCCAATTTAAAAATTGAATCTTTCAGTCTCAAGTTCAAACGCTCAAAGTCCAAATGTGTACGAAACTTTAACACTTCTATTTCACACTTCTTAATATCTTCCTTCAACACAGCTTCCCTCTCCTTGGTATATTTAACAATGAGTTGCATTAGTTTAAAGCTTGCATCTAGTAGGATATTTTCCTATTCTTGTAGAAACAAGGGGCTTTCAGTTCCACATGCTGGTTCTTTTAATAGTCTTAAGCCTCTGGGAACTCTTTTCACTTCTAAATATGCCTCTAAATTCATACTGATCCAAAAAAGACATCTCAATTGATGTGTGGATTTTTCTAAATTCCTGAAAGCTTCCAAAGGTGATGGCAAACCTGCTTGATCCACTGCATATCTTAAGTCAGTGTTCAAGAAAGGATTATGAATGTCTGCGGTCTTTAGAAGTTGATCCACATAAGCCAAGGGGTTCGTTTGAATTTCATCACTCATTGAACTAAAAATCAAGTTTGGAGTGTTCTCTAAAGACATCTTAGTTTTTCTTATTCAAACTGCATCTTCAAAAATGTGTATATTCTCGAGTTTTACAGGGCAGGACATAGGTAAGGTAAATTTCCAAACACAAATAAAGATCTTTACCTGTAATAAATTCCTTCTCCCTAACCCGTGCGTAACACTCAAACATCCAAAGTCTGCATACCAAATGAGTGCACACTGGGACATAGTGCTCCAGAAACCAACAATAAGATATTTGTAGAAAAGGCTTCGAGCACATACAACTCTTTAGAGAAACACGTAAAGTAAAAGCTTTATTTTACAAAACTCCTGACATGTTTGGACTGCTCCCAGTCCTTTATCAAAGGAATAAAAACAAATGCCAAAGAACACCATATAGAACACACAATTAATCCAGGTGTATTCCATCAGATCAATGAGTACTTAGCTAACAAATCAGACTAATTGTAGTCCTACAGAGGGACTTTCATTCATTTTGATTAAATAGTATTTACATCTTCATGTCAAACACAATGAGACAACAAATACGTATAACAGTGTAATCCTATTCTACTCAGTCCAGAACTAAACTATTGAACTATGCAATGTAAAAACACTTGACTAAAAAACTAAAAGACTAGAAAAACTAAAAAGGGGAACAATAGGAAGGGGGGGGAGGATTAAATAAAATAGTCAAGCCATATGACTCATACTGATTTAGTGTGACCAGACTTAATCTACGATCTTTTAAATATGGATAAAGCTCTAAGGGGCCATTTAGCCCCGACTCTTATTAGCTTTCAGAGTTAAAATCAATAATTTTCTCTTCTTAATACTAGATTATTGTAGTCTCCACCTCTCAGATTCCTGTTTACCTTGTCAATTACCATAAAGTTAAAAAATGTTGTTCAGGTTCTCTAGTATTAACAACATGTGCTGCAGTAGCATAAGTCACATCTCCCTCTGAATAGCTCTCAAATGGTCTCCTACTCTAATTGTAAAACTCCTAATCATTTTCCCACATAAATGCCTCACAGTTACATTTTATTAAATAAATAACTCCCACTGTATCACAATTCATAAATTGTCACATTTCAAAACTTGTTGCTGTTAAAACTCGAACAAATATTTCCTGTAACATATGGCTGAAATAAATACATCATTTGAGCAAATGTAACTGTGAGGCTTTTTATGTGGGGAAAATGATTAGGAGTTTTAAAATTAGAGTAGGAGAACATTTGAGAGCTATTGAGAGAGGAGATATGACTTATGCTACTGCAGCACATGTTGTTAATACTAGAGAACCTGAACAACATTTTTTTAAGTTTATGGCAATTGACAAGGTAAACAGGAATCTGAGAGATGGAGACTACAATAATCTAGTATTAAGAAGAGAAAATTTTTGGATTTTAACTCTGAAAGCTAATAAGAGTCTGGGGCTAAATGGCCCCTTAGAGCTTTATCCATATTTAAAAGATCACAGTTAAGTCTGGTCACACTAAATCAGTATGAGTCATATGGCTTGACTATTTTGTTTAATCCTCCCCCCTCCTTCCTATTGTTCCCCTTTTAGTTTTTCTAGTCTTTAGTTTTTAGTCAAGTGTTTTTACATTGCATAGTTCAATAGTTTAGTTCTGGACTGAGTAGAATAGGATTACACTGTTATAATGATTTGTTGTCTCATTGTGTTTGATATAAAGATGTAAATACTATTTAATCAAAATGAATGAAAGTCCTCTGTAGGACTACAATTAGTCTGATTTGTTAGCTAAGTACTCATCGATCTGATGGAATACACTTTGATTAATTGTGTGTTATATATGGTGTTCTTTGGCATTTGTTTTTTATTTCCTTTGATAAAGGACTGGGGAGCAGTCCGATACATGTCAGGAGTTTTGTAAAATAAAGCTTTTACTTTACGTGTTTCTCTAAAGAGTTGTATGTGCTTGAAGCCTTTTCTACAAATATCTTATTGTTGGTTTCTGGAGCACTACGTCCCAGTGTGCACTCATTTGGTATGCAGACTTTGGATGTTTGAGTGTTACGCACGGGTTAGGGAGAAGGAATTTATTAGAGGTAAAGGTCTTTATTTGTGTTTGGAAATTTACCTTACCTGTGTCCTGCCCTGCAAAACTCGAGAATATACAAGTTTTTGAAGATACAGTTTGAATAAGAAAAACTAAGATGTCTTTAGAGAACACTCCAAACTTGATTTTTAGTTCAATGAGTGATGAGATTCAAACGAACCCCTTGGCTTATGTGGATCAACTTTAAAGACCGTAGACATTCATAATCCTTTCTTGAACACTGACTTAAGATATGCAGTGATGAAACAGGTTTGCCAACACTGTTGGAGGCTTTCAGGAATTTAGAAAATCCACACATCAATTGAGATGTCTTTTGGAACAGTACTAATTTAGAGGCATATTTAGAAGTGAAAAGAGTTCCCAGAGGCTTAAGATTATTAAAAGAACCAGCATGTGGAACTGAAAGCCCCTTGTTTCTACAAGAATGGGAAAATATCCTACTAGATGCAAGCTTTAAACTAATGAAACTCATTGTTAAATATACCAAGGAGAGAGAAGCTGTGTTGAAGGAAGATATTAAGAAGTGTGAAATAGAAGTGTTAAAGTTTTGTACAAATTTGGACTTTGAGCGTTTGAACTTGAGATTGAAAGATTCAATTTTTAAATTGGATTCTGAAATTAAAAAAATCAAAATGACCAAGTTTTTACTTGACAAAGTGGACTTTGAAAGGGGTACGATTTTTAAATGGAAAAACAACCAGAAGAAAGATATTTTAAAGAATAGAACCAAAAATGTATCATTTGAATATTCCACAGATTTTAGCACAGATCATAGTGATATAGAGGGAGACAATACAAATATATATCCTTTTCAGAAGGAGCAATCAACAATGGAGCAACAACCAGTGGGGAGCCTCAGCTTTATTCTGCGCCTTATATTCCACCACCTTTATGAAGGAGTCCAGATTTCAAGAAGAAACAAGGATTTCCGAAGGAATGAGAACTAACGAGAGAAGAAAGAATAAAATCTTATGGAAACAGGAACTCGAGGGAATTACAGGGAGGAATGCATGGAGGAAGCCCTTGGCAATGGGGGTCGACATCATCAGAGGCGGTAAGAACTGAATTTTCTGATACTCTACAACTCAAATTATTAATTTATCCAAACATGATTTGACAAGGGAGAAACTAACTTGTTAAAGAAAGGTTTGAGTTTTGCTCCAACTACCCCTTTAAATCGAGTACAAACTTTAATAGACTTGAAATTTAAATTGTTGCAAACTCAATATCAAGGCTTTCATTCCCAAGAGAAATGCTGAGATTGCAAGAAATGGAACATTTGGTTAAGGATGTGAATGTCTTTAAAAACATCAGTTTGGTGCCCCTAATGTGCAGCGTAACTATTTTAAAGAGTTGGTTGAGAATGACATTGAAACATTGAGCATTTCATTGAATAATTTTTCTTATCAGAACTTAAGCAGAAGTGAAAAAGAAGCTATAGATACTTTAAAGAAGGACACAGACATAGTGATAAAACAAGCAGACAAAGGTGGAGCGGTGGTCCTGATGGATAAAGAAAACTATGTTTTGGAAGTGCAAAGACAGATTTACAACACCCAATATTATATTAGACTAAAAGATGATCCAACATATGACTTTAAATATAGAATTGACGAGATTATTGAAGATGCCTTTTCTAGTGGAGTAATTACCCAAGATGTAAAAAACTACATTACAGTTTCTAATCCCACCAGGGCCACTTTTTACATTCTTCCGAAAGTCCACAAAACTTTAGTTAATCCGCCTGGTCATCCAATAGTGAGTGGTATAGGATCCTTAACAGAACCTTTGTCAAGATATGTGGATTCTTTTTTGAAACCTTTGGTGTGGAACTTGCCATCATACATTAAAGACATGAAAGAAGTTCTCAATTTCTTGAAAGACGTGACATTACCAGAAGAAGGAATTTTAGTTACGATGGACATTGAATCATTATATACTAATATTCCACATGAAGAAGCATTAGATGCAATAGCTTGCTTTTTAAACAAAGCGAATATTAGTGGTTCTGATATTTTATTAACATTTTTGGAATGCATTTTGAAATGTAATGTATTTGTGTTTGATGGAGAACTTTTTTTTACAGATTAGGGGAACAGCCATGGGAGCCACTTGTGCACCATCAATTGCGAATTTATTTGTAGGAAAGTGGGAAGAGGATTTTATCTTTAATTATGATGCCAATATTTTTCATAAGTTTATGATTTGTTGGAAATGTTTTATTGATGATTTTTTTTGATATGGAAGGGGGATGAAAATGATTTAAAATCATTTGTAGATTTTTACATAGAACAAATCCTTTTTTGAAGTTTACAGTCAGTTATTCAAAGGAACGAATTACCTTCTTAGATTTAATGATTGAATGCAAAGAAAATAAAAAGATAAAAACTGCTTTATTTCATAAGGAAGTTGATGGCAATACTATATTACGGGCAAATAGTTGTCATCCCAGGCATACTATTAAAATATACCGATTGGTCAGTTTTTGAGAACAAAACGGAACTGCACAGAAGTGGAAGATTTTGAAGAGGGGGCAAAAGAACTAACGAATAGACTGACACAGAGGGGCTATGGTAAGAATTACATCAGGGAAGCTTACAATATAGCCAAAACACCATAGTGATGATCTTTGAAAAATAAGTTTGAAATACAGAATGAAGATTTCGCTTTAATTTCGTTACAGAATATTCAGCAAAAGCGAAAAGAACTTGAAAATATCACTAATAGGCATTGGCATGTATTGGGAGCTGAACCAGGTTTACAAGAAGTGACTAAAAAACTGGCTAGAATGTGTTTCAAGAAAGTTCTCTATAGGAGACTTACTCACTGAGAAGCCATTATGAGAATAAGTCTAAAGGCACATGGCTGGATAAAAGGAAGGGAAATTATAAATGCAAATGATGTATTTATTGCAGCATATGTTACAGGGAATATTTTTTCAAGTTTTAACAGCAACAGAAGTTTTGAAATTTGACAATTTATGCATTGTGATACAGTGGGAGTTATTTATTTAACAAAATGTAACTGTGAGGCATTTTATGGGGAAATGATTAGGAGTTTTACAGTTAGAGTAGGAGACCATTTGAGAGCTATTCAGAGGGAGATATGACTTATGCTACTGCAGCACATGTTGTTAATACTAGAGAACCTGAACATTTTTTAACTTTATGGCAATTGACAAGGTAAACTGGAATCCGAGAGGTGGAGACTACAATAATCTAGTATTAAGAAGAGAAAATTATTGGATTTTAACTCTGAAAGCTAATAAGAGTCCGAGGCTAAATGGCCTCTTAGAGCTTTATCCATATTTAAAAGATTGCAGTTAAGTCTGGTCACACTAAATCAGTATGAGTCATATGGCTTGACTATTTTGTTTAATCCTCCCCCCTTCCTATTGTTCCCCTTTTAGTTTTTCTAGTCTTTAGTTTTTAGTCAAGTGTTTTACATTGCATAGTTCAATAGTTTAGTTCTGGACTGAGTAGAATAGGATTACACTGTTATATGTATTTGTTGTCTCATTGTGTTTGACATGAAGATGTAAATACTATTTAATCAAAATGAATGAAAGTCCCTCTGTAGGACTACAATTAGTCTGATTTGTTAGCTAAGTACTCATTGATCTGATGGAATACACCTGGATTAATTGTATGTTATATATGGTGTTCTTTGGCATTTGTTTTTTATTTCCTTTGATAAATGACTGGGGGAGCAGTCCGAAACATGTCAGGAGTTTTGTAAAATAAAGCATTTTACTTTACATGTTTCTCTAAAGAGTTGTATGTGCTCGAATCCTTTTCTACAAATAAGCCCTCATAGTCTAGTGGTCCCCCCAATGCCCCAATCCCCATGTATAATACAAATAAAACAACAACAAGCCCTAGTAGTCTAGCAGTTCCTCCCTCAGTCCCGATCACCATGTATAATCAGTCCTGGTGATCTAGTGGTCCTGTCTCTTCCCCCATTCCCCGATCGCTGCCCCTGTTTCATAAAAATAAATCCCCAGTGGTCCATCTCCCCTCCCCTGTTCACCAATTGTCATCTCCACAACAATTACAATACCCTGGTAGTCTAGTGGCCTCCCACTCCAGCAAGTAGTGACTTACCACCCTGCTCTCCCCCCAACATGACCCGTGCCAGTGACTGGCACAGCTCTCCTCACACCACCACAGTTAGCCACCTACTGAACTATCACTGAGTCTGAACAGTAGACTGTATGTTCTCATTGGTTGACCAGTCAACCAGTGAGCATGTACTGTCTAGTGTACACCCTCATTGACAGTTCAGTCAGTGGCAGACCATGGCAGTGTGAGGAGGACTGTGCTAGTCACCAGCATGGGTCAGATTGGGGAGCATAGGATGGTAGGTCACTACCTGCTGGGGTGTGGGGCCACTAGACTATCAGGGTATTGTAGTTGTTGTCTTGTCAGTGATTGGTGAATGGGAGAAGGGGAGGGACCAATGGACCACCAGGGATTTTTTTTTTATGAAATGGGGTGGCGATCGTTGAATGGGGAGGGGAAAGGACCACTAGACCACCAGGACTGATTATACATGTTGCTCAGGGATGGGGAGGGACTGCTAGACTACCAGGGTGAGGACTGTTTCATTTCTTTTTTCCTTTTTTTTATTATACACAGGGATCTGGTCATGGGGGGACCACTAGACTACCAGGGCTTACTATTTCTGTACACGGATGATGATCAGAACATGGGAGGGACTGCTGGACCACTAATGCCATTTTATTTATATGTGAACAGGAATCAGAGCAGGGGAGGAGCTGCTGGACCTCCAGCATATCTAGCCCTTGACAGTGGCAGATGGGTCTGTGCATTGTAATAGACTGGGTTTTAGTGCCGCTTCTGGTGGCCATTTAGCGCTTCTGAGAACTTTCAAAATTGTGCTGCACTGCATATGCATGAGGGAACCCTCATTTGCAGAAGTGTAGCACAATATTGTGCATGACAGTGCTGTTGGGGGTGCACTGCATTTATGTGTCCCTTGAATATGGGCAAGCCCACGACAGCTGGAGATATTCCAGGTTAGCGCAGCACACACCAAGTTTGCTCTGCTTGTGGTGCGCTAGCTTTTTGAAAATGGGGCCCTTGGTCTTTGAGCTGTAGCAGTTAACTAGCAATGTGAAAAAAGACAGGCTAGTACTCAGTGATGGCCTTGATTATTCTTGATGGTCCTTTACGCAAGGTAAAGATTGTCATGAGGGTGCTGATGTGGGTCACCATTGTAAATTTACTGTATGAACATTCGAACATATGAAATTGCCAACAGAAGAAGGCCTTCTGTTCTGTCACATCTGCTCCCTGCAGAGCTATGGAGTCCCTATAAATGTTAACTTATTACAAGTTATTATAACTCTACCCAGCTTTTTCTTTTCTTTCCCTCCTGACTGGACAAAATGTGCGGATATGGCTTCCACACAATGATCACAAAATTCCACAATTTTCACAAAAGTTCATGAAATTAAGCTTTTATCACTGTTGTTTTTGCAATTTTTGGCTGTTGATAACCTGGCCATCCTTTGAGTAAGCGATTAGAAAATTGACACACACACACACGGTTTCGTATTTAAGGTCTATAAAAGTAACAATATTGGTGACATTGTGTTTTCTAGTATTAAAATTATAGGGACTTAAAATTCTGCAGTTTATGTACAGTACTTTTGAAATATAATTAAAAATGTTCAGAATGTTTAGAGTCTTATAAGTCAGCTACCCTTAAAATGAGACATCTGAAACTTTGTACATGTTGCCATAAGGTATTGGACTTTGTACCAAATGTAGTGCAATTAGGACTAGTACTTTTAAAATTAGTTGGAAATAACTGAAATAATAGTATTGGCAATATTTCATGAAATGTACATAGAAATGTTGCAAAATTTTACAGAAGCAAAATTGTAATTCCACCAGTGAACATTTTTTGGGCCCAGCCCTAACTGGTATACTTTAGTCCATGTGTAGATGATTCAGCTCCCTAGCCAAGATCTATTTCCCTGCTACTACCAGCCTTTTAACTTCCCTCCCAAGGGCTTTATTTCCTTCATTTGTTTAGTTTTGGGGGCTGTATACGACCCCACAGCTGATATTTCTACCCCTTTCCACTACCATCTGCATCCTAATTTATTTAACCTCTACTTCCTTACCTACTTATTTCTCCTGTACTGCTTTGTTACCCTCTGTAATATACAAAGCCACCACCTCTCCCTATGACCCTATCCTTCCTGAAAACAATGTGCCCTGGGATCAAAAGGTCCCAGTCATGGTTGGGTATTGCCCATGTTTTAGTAACAACTATAACATCTACAGTAGCTGTCCCTTCTCCACCATTGAGGCAAGTAGATATGGGAAATCTGCTGCACTGCACAGCTTTTAAAGTTTCCTTCAAGCTTTCATTTAATATGTATATATATTCTTTTTTCTTTTCTTACAGGGACCAAATCCAGGAACCCCATGTTTTGCAGATATTATAGCTTCATCAGGAGTTTGTGGTCCACCTTACTGAACTCATATAATAAAGAAACAATATAATATATTTACTTTCACAGGGTTGGCTTTTCATTCTGTTATTTGTCCCCAGAGCCCTTCCAAATAAAGACACAGACAACTTATGTGTGGTTGCTCATTTTTGCTATACATTTACTCATTTGTCAAATCATTGTTCAATATACATTGTCATCAACTGGCACATTTTTCATTTCCAATCTCTCATCTCTTCCATTACATTTATATACAGTGGGCTGGATATTCAAACTGACCCAAAAAGTGTGCAATAGCAGGAGCAAGCACAAGTCCATTGCACCCATGTGCAATAGATGCGATATTCACAAAAGGAGCAAGCCAAATTGCGCCAACTGCTAACTTCTAAATTTCACACAACCTGCGCCATAGCGCAACTAGGAAGGGGAAGCTGAGCAGATACGATGCACTATGGCGCAACAAGGGCTGCCCAGCTGAGCAGCCCAGAGGCGCCCTAGCGCAAGCAGGGAGCCCCACCAGCAGCAGAGCAATGTAACTGCACAACCAGGGAGGTAGGTAGGGGCCCACTACCCATGGCACAGATGGGCACAGGAACATACAGCAGAACTGACAATGCGCCTCCACACCCTAAGCACAGCACAGCTGGTGGAGGGATGGAATATCCACTGGCCCATGGGGACAAGCAAACAAAGCACATCTGGGCCATGGTGCCCCAGCACACCCACTGGCAAGCTGAGACTGCCACACAAGGAGGGCGGACCACCCCGTGCCACACCAGCCCCCCCCTGTGCACAGCACACCCTGCACTGTGACCCCAAGACACCCCCCATGAGCAGTGACCACCACTGCAGGAAACCCCATGCATACCACCACCCCTACTTGCACACTGCAACCTCGTGTACCACAGAACCATACAAGCCAGACCCACCATGAGCACCCAGCAGTGGGTGGCAGCACACAGCAATGCAACAATGGCAGACACAGTGCCAACACGCACAATCCCCCTGAGGCACAGCTGAGAGACCGACCATGTGCTGGCACAAGAGGTACCCCATATGGGAAAGGACATGCCCCTGACACCACCACCATTGGGACAGCACCCTACACAGTAGACAAGTGTCACATCCCGACCCACCACGAGACACAGCAGCCAGCACAGACACCCACAGTGGTGTGTGGAAGCATGCAGCACACTGGATGCAACACAGTGCAGGGGCAAACACACACCCATACACACGGGGACACTACAACCAAGCCCCCAGTGTGGGTCCATGAAAACTGTGCACACACAGCCTGCAGTCCTCCATGGCACAGGGGTGACACCCACCCTGTGCATGAACTGTGGTCCTGTATGCCACCAGCATATGCCTGGAGCACAAGTCACAGACAGTGGTGCAAAGCCCCCTGCAACACACACAAGCCACAGCATGGAGGTGGGACAGCAACTGCGGAGGCCACAGTGTCACCTGAGGCAAACATGCACCACACCAGTGACAGGAGGCATCCCAGCATTGTGACGGTCACAGTGGATGACCTGCAGGGACAGCCACCACTGACAAGGCAGCAGACCTCGCAGGCCACAGACATGCAAGGGTGTCAGCTGCACAGGCCAAGGACGGGTTGACAAGGGCTCAATGGACACAGAGCATGCACCATGGACCACTGCACACAGTAATGCAATGCACAGTGAACAACACACATACCACAGTCACCGACTGATAGCCACTCCCACACCAGAGACACTTCCCCATGCACACACACACATACCCATGACTAAACCACCCCAGATGCCATGCACACCACTGCAACTGAGCACCTATAGCCAGCTGCAAATCAGAGACCACCACAGTATTCATATAAAAATATTTGTATTCAAAAACATATCAAAAATAACTATATACAACTATGTACAAACGTGGGGGGAGGGATAGGAACAAAGTGCGGGTGGGTAAGGGGCAGGAGTGAACATATGGGAGAGGGTAGGTGGTGTGTAAGGGTTGATCAAAGGGGGGTAGTTGCAGGCAGGTCATGCAGATGTCAGTGTCCAGCCTGGTCCTCCTCTGCCTGGGGCTGTTGCCTGGGCCACCTCCTCCTCCTCACTCCATGCTGCTGTAAGTCCCTCAATATGGAAAGGGACTCTTGTGCCACCTGCAGCATCTCCTGAACAGCCTGCTGGATCCACAGGAGTATCCACACACCTAGGACAAGGGATCAGAGTCAATAGGTGTGACTGTCCATCCCCCTGCAGCCCACCCATTATGCATGGCATACAGCCATGTGCCACGCTCCTGTGATGATGTGCGCCCACCCACAGTGACCGTGTCCATAAGACATGCCCAACCAGGCAGCAACAGCCATGTGTACCACTGCACACACCCACCGCCCATGTCCAGCACAGCACAACCAAGGCCGTACAGTAATGTGGCTATGCGGTGTGCAGGCAGTGCCACAGCCATGTGCCCAGTGCACGATTGACTCACCATTGATGCAGTGCCACTGACAGTGCTGACTGTCACATGTCACGTGCATGACAGTGGTGTCCATGGATGGTGGCCATGCCCTGCTTCCCACCCTGTCACACAGCATGCAATAGCAATCATGGTGTCATGGCACTCACCATCATCAGGACGTTGTTGGGGTTGGTCCCCAACACGCCCCTGTGCAGCATCCTCCTCCCTCTGCTGCAGCTCCACCATCCGCCTCTGCTCGGCCACGCCTGTGGGAGACAAAAGGAGATAAACACATCAGTACAAACCCAAAGCAAAGTCCCCCTGCCCCAATGTGTGTGCCCACCCACCCAGCCAGACCCACCCACCCCATACCCTGTAAACACTGCCACAGCCAACCTTAGACTATCCCTCCCATATGTGCTGGACACATAAGACAGTGTTACCCATATGGACGATACAAGTGTGTAGACGATCACCCACCTGGATGAGGCACCACGCCTCCTGGCACACGACCGCAGATGGTCAAGTTGCTCCGGCCCTCCTTCTAAGGTCCCTGCACGGTGCCTGCACTGTTCATCCATTCTCCTATGGCCAGTGGCCGCCTACAGGTTAGTGGCCACCTCTTGCCAAACCTGGGTCCTAGCCCTGTCCAGTGCCTCCTCACCAAAGAGTGGGCCATAGTGTGGCTCCACAATGGCCACAAGGTTGCCCAGCTCAAGGGCACTCCATTGAGGGGCTCTCCTGCATGCCATCTCTATCACTGTAGTAGGCAATATGATGCTCTGCAGTGCGGCACCCCACATGGAAGTACTGTGCGGTACAGCACCGCCATTCCTTATCGCGCTGTCACCAAACAGCACGATAGAGGTGCAGCCATGCCGGACGATCAGCACCAAGGGACAAAGGTCGGAGCACAGGGTCATGGGTCTCTGGTGCAAGGCCACGCACAGCGCCATCGGACGCCTCATGTGTCTAACGTGATTGGTTGCCTGTGTGCCATCATCACAGCAAACTATTGCGCAGTTGTGCCACAGCGCCATGTAGTGACCCATGCCATGGCGCCACTGGCACAATGGTGGCCGTGGTTTCCGAATTACCTACTGTGCACAGCACGCCATCAGCGGGCAGATGCCTGTATAAGCTACCTGGGCATGCAGTAGTGCGTGTACTATGCATGCCACAGAACTGCACCATTGGCTCAGCACATTCAACACAATTGCGCAGTGCACAAAAGCGTGATATTTCAGCGTCATATACAAATCATCCGATCAGCCATGCAATGGAGCAGCACGATTGCATCTCATTAAAGTTGTCCTCACCTAATTTGCATGGATTGCGCTATAAAATCTGACACTGTTCTGCAGTGGCCATATTCAGTTACTGCAGCTTATTGGTGAGTTGCATGCTGTGTGGTGTTCTGGACTGTGGTATCAGGGACTTGCTTTGTACTGCACAGTCACAGGTGACCACTGTCATCCATACAGGCTGAATAATGACCGAGCGAGGTCTGGGTGAGGAGGACAATGACGGTGGGTGGAAGAGGAGGCCCAATTTCACCAAGGCCGAGACGGAGGCACTCTTCAAGGCCTACATCGATCAGGAGCCACTGCTCAGTGGATGGCGGGGCACCCCTCAGGCCCGTGCTGCTGTATGGGAGGGGGTGGCATGTGCTGTCAACCTGTACGGCAGCCACCAGCGCTCTGCAGGAGTGTAAAAGAAGATGGGTACCGACAGGAGGAGGGCAAAGGAGAAGGTGGCTGCCATCAGGGTGGCACGTGCTGCAACAGGCGGGGCCAGCCGGAGGTGGTGCAGCTGACACTGGTAGAGAACAGGCTCGCTGCAAGCATGCAGCGCAGTGCCATTGAGGGTGTTCCAGGAGGTGGCTTCCAGACAGGTGGTAGCCCATCACTGCATGGTACATCATGGTCTGTTGGGGGGGGCGGAGGGTAGATCACATGCACTAACGTGACCTTACTTTCTATTACAGATCCTGTGCATCTGCAGGGGTCAGTGGTGGAGGGCCTATCCACTGTGGACAGTCATCTGGAGTTGGAGGAGGGACCATCCACCTCCGCAGATAGCCGGCGAGCATTGCAACAGTGGGTCCGCCTGGCTGTCAACACTGATGTCGTTGAGACAGGTGTGGGGGAGGCCCTTCCTGTGTCTCAGCATTCTGGCATCCAAGGATGCCAGCACACTGTGGCTGTGGCACAGACCTGCACCAATGATGATGACACGACTGTTATGGGCAGTGACATGTGTGTGTCATGGAATGGACACACAGCAGGCCAGCTCACGCCCATGGACCTGACTGGTTTCGACGTGTGCCAGCTTGTCAGCACAGTCCCAGGCTGTGCCTGTCAGCACCAGTGGGGCAGCACCGTGGCTGGTCAGACAGTGGCACTGTTGCTGCCACAGCAGCAGAACAACCGATCCCTTGGGCACAGCAGGCGGAGGGCAGCAGCAGCAATCGCCCACCAGGACTGGGGGTTCGGGGTTCAGCGGTGGTGTCTGTGCACCATCTGGGGACTTGCCCATACCTGAACTGGTGAGCAGCACCCACCCTCAAGGGGTGCTGAGCATCAGGCCCCTTCCATACCCTGAGGGACAGGATGCCGAGGTGGCAGACAACCTCTTTGATGAGCACACCCCTACTGTAGGCATCAGTACAGCTGCAGATGTGGCTTGCAACGGCCATGGAGGTACCCGGCAGTGGCTCTGGAGCGGGTCAGGAGTGAAACAGCATGACACCGATAGGATCCTGTCACAGATTGTCCAGTTGCGGAGGAGTGACCACTGCCATTGACAGGCAAACACAGGCATTGGTCGCTGTCATGGCCAATGGGCACACAGTCAGGTGCCCATGTGTCGCCTCACACCATGCAGTTCGCCTCAATTCCACTCTCAGCATTGTGCACACCCACCCTGTCGAAGCCGGGTTCAGCTGTGGGCATCCCAGGCACCCTGGTGCAGGTATGTTCGTGTGCTGCAGATCCCTGTGCGGGCACGGTCGAAGTCGCGAAGTGGAACCCTGGTGGACCAGCCTGTGCCACCCCATGAGGTCTGTGGTCAGCCTGCCAGTGCTGCTGGGTCCAGCAGGGCCACCCACGCATCTGAGGTGGACATGCCACTGTGCCACAAAACTGACCTGTCTCCCAGCATGGGCATTGTCTGGTGCTGCCCCATGTGCATTGTGTGTTTTGGTGGGCAGTGCACCGATGGGTGCCCGCCCTGCATGCAGACACACAGTCCACCTGCACACCTCCTGACTGCAGTCCACAGGTATGTGTGCATGATGATGCCTGCATTGCACTGTACACCAAAATATGATGGTGCTCAGTAACTGATACATGCACATAGACAGTCAGGTGGACGTGGTGGCCTGTGACATGTGTGTTCTTAGTGTTTGTGTTCCGGCTCTGTTTTGCACCTGACCCCTGTGCACTTTGGTAGCCTATTGTGTGTAGCGTGTGTGTGTGTGTGTGTCTGTCCATGTGGCGATGGTTACTGTTCACCCACCCTGGTTGTATGTGTGTGTGCTTCTGTGCCCTGCCACATCCCTTGCTGCATGCATCCCTTGGTGTGTTTCCATGTGTGTATGTGGTTGTGCCCTAGCCACTGGTGGTTGCACATGGCCCCATATCTTCCACCTGTGTTGGCTGAACTTCTCCTCTGTGATGGTGTCCCAGTGCAGCTGTGCCAGCCGGATCAGTCGAGGGGATCGTCGGCCAGGGGGCTGCCCATCCCCATTGTCACCGGCGCCACCGCTATCCCCATCGCTGTCCCCTCTTTCAACCTGTATGGTTATCCCGCAGTCTTTTAGCCATGTTGTGCAGGATACAACAGGCCAGGAATATCCCACAGGCCTTGAGGGGCTATACTGTAGGGCGTCACCAGAGGTGTGTCCAGGCAACGAACGTGCCTGCATCCCAAACACCCGCCAATGACGCTATGGTGATGGCATGTGCCTTATTGAAGCATTGCTACATGGGGTCGTGGGGCCAGTAGGGTGTGAGCAGCCAGGAATAGTGGGTATCCACTGTCACCTGTGTGGAGATAGTGGAGGTTAGTGTCTTGTTCAGGATCAGACTGCCCAAACCCTGTGGGCCACACCCATGGCACCTCTGGGCTTACCCACCCTTGCCCACGATTTGTCAGTCTCTATATACATACTCACCCACTAGATGAACTGGGATGTCCCCACTCTTGAATCGATGGCACAGTGCCGACTGGTACCAGATGAAGGAACTATGTGCTCCCCAGGGTGCGTGGCACAGACATTGATGATGCGCCACTGGCGCCACACACCACCTGGCAGTTGACACTGGCATATCTCTTCCGATTCATGGTGGTGGCCCCATCAGGGCCAGGTGGTAGCGAAGGCCACATGGGTGCAGTCTATCACCCCTAGCATGCCAGCATCGATACACCCTGTGGAACTGCTGTCATGTTTGCTGTGCACTCTTCCGCGCTGCTGGGAAAATGGATGTACTCCACAGCATGTGGCAGCAGTGTGCTGAGGAATTGGGTGAGGATGCATGATGTGGCCAACTGTGTTATGAATGTGGTATCTCCTGTTGGTCTCTGGAAGGTACCTGTGGCAAGCAGGCACATGCAGGCTGTTACCTTTGTCTCCACTGACAGAGCATGACTCCGTCGTGTGGGTGCCTGCATCACATCACTGCACAGCTCACAGAGCTGCCTCAGTATTGCCCTGTTCAGGTGGTACCGGCCCACAATCTCAATATCTATGTACAGCTCAAAGCTGGTGCAGGCCTCGTACTGCCTGTTGGGGCATACACGACGGGCCCCTTCCACGGCCACGCCCCCTGCAGCATGCCTCTCACCCCCTCATTATGGCATCCATGTAGAAGGTGGCACCGTCAATGTCCCTGGCTTGTGTTCTCTGCTGATGTTGCTTTATTCCCCGCTGTCCTGACTGTTACCTCCTGCACCGGGTACACCTCACTGCCTCCTGCACCTGTGGCCCCACATACCTTCCTTGCCCCTCTTCAGTGTTGTGGTTTCTGGCCTGCCCTCTTTCTCCCTGTTTCTCTGTGTCTGTCTCTGACACATGTGGCTTCCTGTAGCATTCTTGTGCCTTTCTTGCTCCTTTTATTTTGGCTCATTTCCGCTAGGCGCAATCTCCGCTTCGCTCCACTGTTGCGCATTGAGCAAGTCTTTGAACATCGCACTGTGCACTTTATGCATGGTTCCACCCCCTTCGGTTGCGCATGCCTTCATTATCATTGCGCCGTTGCTCAGCATGTTTTCAGTGGCGCAACTGCCTCCTGCTGAATATCGCAGAATGGCTCATTTTCTGACTTGCGCTGGCGCAACCTTATTGCCCATTGCGCAATCCTTTTGAATATCCAGCCCCGTATATACATCTAATTTCTTTTCAACTGATACATTCTTCTTTTCTTCCTTTCCTCTTCTGCCCCCCAGATGTACATCCTGGGGGAACTCTCTTCTTATGCTGTCAAAGAGTACGAGCATACACACCGTACCCCTGCCTTTTGGTTCTCAATGCTGCTTCCTTTGCTTGTTTTCCCTTTTTCCTCCATTTCTTTCCTGTCCTTTTCCTCCTTTTTCCCACTGCCATCCACCTTCGGCAGTCCCTACTATCAACCTGCTACTGTGCTCCACCTACCACAGTGGCGCCTGTGCTCCACCTGCCACAGGGCCCTCCCTCTTCCTTCCGGGTGGGTGGGTGGAAAACTTTCTCAGAGCAAATTGTGAGCTCCTTCTGCTGTGCAGCCACTTATGAGGAGCCCCCTTTTGCCCCTCCTCTTGGCCCTTGGTCCACTCCTCGGCTGCTACCTCACTGTTAACACCACTCCCCTTCTTCCTCCCCTTTGTGATCTCACCAGGCCCTCCCTCCTAAGCCCTGTGTCTCCCTGAGCCTCCCTCCTCTCTCTGCCCCTCCCCCACTTTCTGAGCTTCCCACACTTATTTGCTAAGGCCTTGGGACAATGGGGTTCACCTTTTGCAGGCAACTCTTCATCCCCAGAGCCCATCCAAATAAAGACACAGACAACTTAAGTGTGGTTGCTCATTTTGGCTATACATTTACTCATTTGTCAAATCATTGTTCAATATACATTGTCATCAACTGGCACATTTTTACATTTCCAATCTCTCATCTCTTCCATTACATTTATATACAGTATATACATATAATTTCTTTTCAACTGATACATTCTTATTTGCTTCTTTTCCTCTTCTTCCCCCCAGATGTACATCTCAGGGTTGTTTCCTCTTATGCTATCAAGAGGTACAAGCATACACACCATACCCCTGCCTCTTGGTTCTCAATGCTGTGTCCTTTGCTTGTTTCCCTTTTCCTCCCTTTCTTTCCTGTCCTTCTCCTCCTTTTCCACCTAGTCCACCTCCAGCTTGCGATGAATGATGGACTCCCCTTCCTTCCTCTCCCTTCCCTTCTCCCGGTTCCCTTCCCTCTCCCTACCTTCACCCCTCTGCCATAACCAGCCCTCACTGGCATTCCCTATCTCTGTGTTAAATAATGCCAAACCTAAACCTGAGAGGTGTATCCCATTCCCCCTATAAAATTCATCCACCCATTCTAAGATCCCATGTTGGATGACTATTCCCTCCATGCCCTCAATTAACCTGTCCACATGCATGTTCATGAGCTTCCGGGCCCTGTCCATACCTTTGTGGCTCTCTGCCTGCCTCCACACTCTTCTGGGCATCATCTTGGACCAGGCCAATGTGAGCTCTGGCCACCAGTCTCTTATTTTTTCCGCATCATATTTTATTTGGTAAAAAATGTCCAGCCAGGGCCTTGTACCCAGGTCATTGCCTCCCAGATGTATCACTGTTAAATCTGGCTGCTTATGGTCCTTCCTGAGCTCCCTGAGCTCTGGCAACAATTGCTCCCACTTCATTCCCCTCCGACCTTTCCACACCAGCCAAATAGTGTCACTGTCCAGACACAACTGTTTTCCCCCCTTGTCTCCTGGCTGCCCACTTCTCCACCCAGTGTATGAAAGAGTGCCCACAGATCCATGCCTCGAGCATCTGGAACCTCCCTGTTTAAGCAAAGTAACATTGATTAGTCCTTCATCCCTCCTATGCACCCTTCTCCCCCCTCTTCCCCTTTTCCTCCCCGTATCCTTGTACCTGCTAATGGAGAGAAAGAAAACATTGTTATTGTGTCAATTTCCATATATATTTCTTATAACAATCTGATAACCACCTGCCCTTCTCCTTGATCTCTCCAGGACTGCTGCCCTGCTCCGCCATGGTGGATGCCACTCCAATCCTAAACGAGCGAGAGGAATATCCCTCCCATGATTCTTCCAGGAATCTGAGGCCTTTGTAAAGCACTGCTGTCACCTGGTACCCTGACACCAGCCTGCCATCCCCATGTATGAACAGTGCCGTGCCCCATCCTAGGGCACTCTGCCACATACACGTGCAGAGCCCCTTCCAGGCAAATGCTTGCATTTGGATGTTTCCTCAACCACACCATCCTGCCTTGCCCCTGCTGATCTGTCTTCAATCTCCTTAATAAGATGGCAATTGCCTGCCCCATTCACTCTATATCCCCCCATTGCAACCCTTCTCTTTCTACCTTCTTGCTGTGCCCCACCACTTCGCTCACCCTGAAAGCCCCACCAAACATGGTGGCATACAGGGCTCTAAATAGCACTGCTTCACCACTAGAGCTTCAGACATGGGGTAATATGTCCATCAATTGTCCCATCAACTTTTCTGATATTGGTTTTCTGCCATTCTGCCTCTTGGCCTGGCCCCGTGTCCACCCTTGCATCATCCTGCAGATCAGGTTGCCTTTTGTTGGGTCCTCCCATCCCCTCAGGCTACAAATCTGTCCTATTGCTGCCAGGTGCATCCCCATGGTCGCATGCGCCATGTTTTCTGCTCACTGCCACAATGAATCAGGCTACCTGTTCCCTTGTTACCACCCCCTTACCTGCCCGCCGTATTGTTCCTGGAATTTTTGAAATGCCCTAAACGATGTTTCATAAGCTCTACTGGTCCTTGGGGCCCAGGAGTTGTGGAACAGTGTTTCAGCTACCTCAATCCAGTCATCCATATGTACGCCGGGATGGCGGTCCCCCAATGTCTGCTCTGTGTGTGATGGTCTGGAATTTGTCCATCTGCAATTGGGAGAAGCAGTCAGCAATCATGTTGTCCACACCATCAGTATGCTTGGTCCTGAATGACATGTTCAGGGTCAGGCCCAAACATATCATCCTGCTCAGCACCCTCATGACCCTCTCCATCTTCGTTCTCTGCTTATTCAGCACTTCAACCACCACCTTATTATTGCTCCAGAAAGTTACTTTCTTATTCCTTAACTGATTCCCTCATACTAGCATCGCCACCCATATGGGAAAGAGTTCCAGAAAAGTGATGTCCTTCATCATCCCCTCCCTTACCCATTCCTCCAGCCACTTGGCTGCAAACCATTTTCCTTGGAAATACCCCCATCTCCCTACCACCTGCCGCATCTGTATACAGCTGCAGATCGGTATTGTACAATCAATAATCCTGCCAAAAAGTCTGCCCGTTGTACTCCTGAAGGAAGTGTTCCCATGTCACCATGTCCTCTCTGGTCCCTTTATTCAAATTTACCCAATGGTGGGGCTGTGTTACACCCAATGTTGCCCATGCCAAGTGCCATGTAAATGTGCATCCTGGGGTGATGGCCCTACATGCAAAATTTAGGTGCCCCAGCACCTGTTGTGCCTGTTGTAGTTGCACCCTCCTATGGCTCCCATCTTCCACAACAATTCTCGTAATCTCTCCACCTTCTTCCTTGGTAAATGGTACAGTTCCTGTGCTGTATCCAACTCTAGCCCAAGGAACTCTATTGTCCAGCTGGACCCCTCCATTTTGTTCTCTGCTAACGGGACCCCCAACTCTTGGCATAGCTCTTGGAAATCCCGTAACATGTTTCTGGTCTCTTTTTCACCTTCCCCTATAAACAAAAAATCATCCAAGTAGTGCACAGCCATCTAGTACATATACCGTTTCTGAAATGTCCATTGCAACCATGTACTGAACATTTTAAATGTGGCGCATGCTATGGAGCATCCCATCAGCATGGCTTTGTCAAAATAATACTGCCCCATTACTTGAAATCCCAGCAGTTCCCAGTCCGCTGGTTGAACTGGCAGCAACCAGAAAATTGACTCTATGTCCGTCTTTGCCAACCATGCCATCTCCTTAGCCCTGATGAGTCGCACTGCATCCTCCAATGTGGCGTATGTGACCCTAATGTCTTCTTCACCTATTGCATCATTGACTGATTCCCCTGGTAAGACAGGTGATGTATCACCTGGTACTCACCCGCCTGCTTCCAGGGCACTAGTCCCAATGGTGAAATCCTTGTAGTTGGCAATGGAGGGGATGGAAATGGCCCCTCCGCCCTCTCTGCTGCCAGCTCCTTTTGAATTTTTGTGCCAGCATGGCCTCCTAACCCCATGTGGATCTGAGGTTCCTTGCCTCATTGCCTCCCTCTTCCCATGGTACTGTAAGCTAAAACCCTAACTAAAACCTGCCTGTAACTCCCTTGCTACCTCCCTATCCGGGTAGTCCTGTAACCATCTTTCCATTGCCTCCACTCTTATGGGTGTCTTGGTCAGATGGAATACTTCCCTCCCTACTCCCTCAATTGGCCTGATGCCAGGTTTGATAATCGTGCCCCTTCCCCCCTCCACTTGCTCACCCTCTGTTGTTGCCCTTCCCCCATTGCTGACCCCTAAAGGAACCAGGATTGGCCTGAAAGGGCTACTGATAAGAGGTCTCCTGGTGCTGGTCCCTTTTTCCCAAATGTACCTGCACTTGGACGCTGGGTGAAGCCCACCACACTTAGAACAGACATGCCAGAACTGGCAGTTGAGCCATGAGCAAAAGGCTCTGTTGTATCCCCAGCAGGCCTTCGCCTCAGCCCCTCTCTGCCTGTCACACTCCATAAGTCTATCTGCCTGGCATCCCATTTTATGTTTCTGAAATGCACCATTCACTTCCTAAATTTCTCATCATACCTCAACCAGCTGTGCCTTCCCTTCTTAAACACGTTCTTAATGATGAGGGAATAGGTGAGGGGCGGAGTCCCTAGCTCCGGTCATTTTTCTATGACTATGGCCGTGAAATAGGTAAACCCCATGGACCAATTGTCCCATGTTTTACCTTTTCCTGCTTTATCCTCCTTTCCTTTCCCTAATAGTACCACTGCTGCTGTCATATCCTTCTTTTTGAAACTAACCTTCTCTTCATACTTATCCATGGTGTCAACATTCGCCAGGGTATATATGTCCATGTACTCCCCCTTCCAAATCTTTTCTTTCGCCACTGTGGGGACATGATCCGCCAACAGTACCCCTGGGGCCCCTATCTCCTGTCCCCCCATGAGAGTCGTGGCTGACCCCCCCATCCTGACTGTGGCCCCGTGCCCTTAATTTCACCTAACGCCTTCTCCAGCTGCCCCAATCCATTCTCCCCCATATTCTTAAGCATTTGCTCCACATATTCTTTCACACTACTTTCCTTTGTCACCACCTAATTACCTGTTGTGCTTGGCATGTCGGTTCCTGACTGGGGCACTCCAGATAGACCCAGTATAATTGTCAAAACCTGTGTTGGCTGCACCGGCTCTGGTAGAGGAGGTGGTGCCATGGGTGTGGTGGGTTCAGGCACTGGTACTGGCCCAGGGTACGGCTCAGGGACTGGGTCACAGGGAGGTGGGCTTCGTGGGACTGGGTCTGGCATCTCCTTCCTAGGCTCCAGCACCCCCTGCCATCTAGGCCCCATTTATGCCTCTCTTGTTCCTTCCCCTGTCTCCCCTTCTGTTTCGTGCCTCTCTCCCTCTCACCAGGCTCCGCCACCTCCAGCAGCCGATTTGCTTTTTCTACCAGGTCCATCACCACCTGGTAGCATTCCTCTTTGTTGGGCTTGACTCTCTTTGGCACCATCCTGGTATCTCAGCTGTACCTGCTGAAGAAAAGAATATCACAGCCATTATTTCATGCCAGGCTCATGCCAGGCTCATCTAGGCCCAGCGCCTTCCATTCTCAACTTTGTGCCTCCCCAGTCCTCCACTGGGTTCCCGGATCCCTGCCGTGCCATGGCATCTTTCTTCACCCATCCCTTGGTTCCCTATGGCTGTTACCAAACTGCCCCCCTTTCCATTGTATTCCCATGCTGTGCTGTGCTGTGCTGCACTGAGCTGTGCCTTCTGCCCCCAGCTCCAACCTTTCCTGCGAGGGCTGCCAACTGCCCTCTCCCTGATCTAACTCCTCCGCACTGTGGGGGAGGTGAGGGGCCCTGAGGTTGTACAGAAAATGGGCCCTTCTGTCCTGCAACAGTTCTGCAAAATAAAACCTTTTCTCCCCTTATTTGCTCATTCTTTACCCTCCCCCAGCCTTGCCCCCTGTGGTGATGCCACTGCACACATCCCTCATGGTGGCTCATGCTTCTTGGTGCACTGTCCGTCATCTCGCCACCCAACCCCTTTGTGCCCTTGCAGCATGGGCCTTTCCCCTTTCCAGGCCCTGTACCACATGGCAGTGATGCCCAATGTCATCCCCCGTGGTCGGCCCAGGTTCCTGCCACTCCCGGTAGCTCGAATCCTGCTCGTTCACCAATTACCTGCCTACCCTTAACAAAGCCTTGCTTCATGTGAGAAAATAACTCTCCTGACATCTCCCCCTTGCCCTTTGCAGTTAGTCCTCCTTTGGCCTGCACAGTGTGTGCTGACATGGGATGCCATCTCCGTGAGTACCCCAGCTTCCACCATGCATGATCACGTGAGTCCAGTTCACTCGAAATCTTCCTGATCTTGACCCCAAAAGGACCTGCTTCCAGTGAGACAAACACAAATCCTTTCTCCTCTCATGCACCCATTCACCTCAATTGTGCCCTTATCTCCTTTGGCCGGTATCATGTGGCCATGACATCAGACGCCATCCACGCAGCAGGCCCCAGTTTCTGTCCCCCATGTCTGAGTGACTCCATTGTCCCGTTCTCTTTTCCTGCCATACCAATGGCATGCCTCATCCTTCTCTTGCCCACTCACTCTGTGAGTGTACTTCCCCCCCTTCATGCTCTGCGCTCTCTCGCTTTGCCACTGACTTTCCCATTCTGCTCTTAAAAGGACACACCTCCAGTGAGAAAATCCACTCATTTCTTCAACCCATATCCCCCTTCATCCCATTCGTGCTCTTTTCTCCCTTTGTCCCATACCGCATGGCGATGACATCAGACGCCATCCCATGCAGTAGGCCCCGGCTTCTGTCTCCCATGCCAGCTGCCCCAGCTGAGTGACCTTCATTCTTCCCCAGCATCTGAGCTCCGCGATCTGTGCCCCTACACACTGCCCCACATGGCCCTCTGCTGGAGGCACAACCAGTTTGAGTGCTCTCCTCACCAACCATTAGGACAAACGCCCATCTCTTCCCCCACTAATTGCAGTCAGAATACTTTATCTTCTCCCCAGCTTTCACTACTCTGAACCCCCACCCCAGGCTGCAACCACTTCGCCGGTGCTGGCTGGGCGAAACTGTACCTCACCTTGCTCTTGTTCCTGCCTGAGATTCCAACCATCACATCTGACAAAATTTACAAGCAGCCACCACAAAACTGTGCCTTAGACTGCTGCATTGCTCCTGCCTGGCATAACTGTACCTTACTTGCTCTTGCTGTGAAAACTTTAGTAGACCTGTCTGGCAGATTTAAGATTAGCTACCACAACTGCACTTTAGCCTGCTAACACTCGTATATGCTACACTGTCATGCCAACTGAAATTAAATCAACTATTTAAAATTGTGTATTCATCATCTGTCCTCCTCATGTTACTTATCCTAGGCAGTACTAAATAATTAAAACAGGGACCTTACCTTGTTCTTCAGTTTGTCTGCTTACTCACTTGCCCAAACACCACGCTAGTCCACATGCTTCTATTGCAATTCTTTTACTGATATCTTCCCCCATTTTTTTAAATAACTCAGAATACTATTCCCCAAAGGCCCAATAGCTCAAAAATCTCTCACCAAACTGATGTGCTTCAGAGAAAACTTTCTCAGAGCAAATTGTGAGCTCCCTTCTGCTGTGTAACCACTTATGAGTGGCCCTCTTTTGCCCCTGCCATTGGCCCTTGGCCCACTCCTCGGCTGCCACATCACTGTTCCCACCACTCCCCTTTCTCTGCCCCTTTTGTGACCTCACAAGGCCCTCCCCTTCTGAAGTCTGCTGTTCCCCTGAGCCCCCCTCCCTCTGCCCCTCCCCCCACTTTCTGAGCTTCCTACACTTATTTGCCAAGACCTTGGGACAATGGTGTCTACCCTTTTACAGGGGCAACCCTCTTTGTCACCACTGTCAATTCAGTAAACATTTTAAGATTAGATTCAATACTTACATGTCTAAGAACTATCCCTTAACTTTTGAGCATGTGCATGTCTGTTTATATAATTCCACATCAAATTAAAATAATGTTTTTAACTAGTATTCCATATTTTAAAAGATCTTATAAATTTATTAAGCATGCCAAAACAGTGAAAACATGGTCTATGTTCTTCCATACTCTAAATGTGTAGCCATTTATTTTGTGCTAACATTGAAAAGACAACAGCTTCTAAATAATACATTTTTAATTTTTGGAATAAGAAACAAACAAGCATTGCTGGATAATTATTTCACTAATCTCTTTAGGTGCTCTTTTTTCAGGGCATAATGAAGGATCACCACTTATGATATGGTATGGTATGGTATGGTGCGGTGTGGTGTGATGCAATGTGATATGATAACATTTCATTTTTATACAGGATCATTTTGTTAGGAACAATCCCTATTTTCAAAAAGGGTCCTGTTCAATACAGAACATACATAAAATATTATGGTACAGATAACAAGTAAAATATATTACCACTCAGATACAGACAACATAAAATATTACAATACTTATTTCAGCATTGTACTTAGAGGATCAACATAAATTATCTGCAGACTTCATATATAGCATTCACATGGTCACTACACAACTTTTTGAGAGCATTCTTTAAGTGAGTTTTGTTTTTGTTTTGTTGTTATATCACCAGGTATTTCATTCCAAGATTTTGCCATAGACATTTGCAAAGTAATGTTTCCATATTTATTGTGCATACAAACATGGGATCAACCCCTTTCTATTATCCTCAACCAATATTTATCATTTTTGAGAGCTTCAGAAATATTTATCTTTTTTTTAGAACAAATCTAGAACAAATGGTTTGATACCTTTTATTGGACCAACAAGGATGTTACAAAAAGAACAAACAGCTTTAGCTTTTGGACCAAGAAGTCCTTCTTTGAAAGCTTAATGAAAGTTATTTAGAAAATCACATATTATTAACATTTAGAACATGTAGAAATAAGCAGAAATAATTCTCATTGGTTTAAACAGGCATTCAGAACATAATTAAAGTGACGTCAGAGAGCTTGAATATCTTAAGTGTGCTTTCAGCTGAACCAAACTTAAAGGTCAACGGTTGTCCACAGATAACAGCAGACATAGAGTTCAATCCACATATGTATCAGTCTAATGAACAAACAAAACACTAAGATGCTGTACTGACTAAATTATATGTCAAATGAAAGAACCTCCCAAAGACACGTCTTCAAGAGTGAGGTAAGAGTACACCAGTAGAAGCCAGCCTTCAACTCTGCTCAGAACTCTGTTAGCTTATGAATAATGGGAGAGTTATGAGATGCCTCCACTGATTACCTTTGGTGCAGATGTTATAGAATCCTGAGCAACACATTACTTATTATTCAACAAACATGACTGAAACCACTTTATGGGTTCTGCATGCATCTTTCCAATAGGACAGAGTGGTTCACCAGGTCAAGCTTACTGACGTCCAGAATACAACCCCTATACAATCCAGTATCCAAAAATTTGGATACTAGATTATTAAAATTATAAAAAGGGTCTGAGAAATGGAGCTTTCTGATTGGCTCCAAACATTCTAACAGCCTTATGTTAATCTTTTATTAACATACAAGTAGAGCTTAACCATATGCTGAACAAGGTTTAACACTGTCTAAAAACATGTTTTGTTATAATAGCAATAAGGCACTCCCAGGGATTATGTTAATGATCAGTTAATCACCCTCTAGGGCATGTGGCACCGGCTACACCCGTGCCACAGTACAACCTTGTAGAAGGTGATTAACGAATTAATATAACTTGGTCATGCCTTATTGCTTAATTAACAATTGCTGTGTCCATGGACCTCCCACCTAGAAAACTGTATTGATGCTTATTCAACAATCAATGCTTTTCAAGATACTGCTACTACTGGCAATGAACAAGATGTCCCAACATCTTTGATACTATAGGCAACAAAGTGATGGGCCAGTAATTTGAGGATATAGACTCATTTCACCCATAAAAACTGGTATAATCTTTCCTCTTCCAAAAGTCAGGATATGTAGTCTAATTTAGACTCCAATTAAAAAAAAATAAGCCAAAGTCTGTGCTATTTTTCCTACACCTAGTTTCAAAAATGTTGTTTCACTACTATCAAATCCATTTGCTTCATGTATTTTTAACAAATGTAACTCTTTAAGAATTTATTTAATAGTAATTTTCATAAATCTAAATATAGGTTAGGAGAGGCATCATATTGGACCATAGTGTTGCTGTCCACATCATACCAGGGATCGATTTCTAGATGTTTGTTGATCGTAGCACAATATAAAACTTCAGTGTCCAGTCAACTCAGGTTCAATTTCCATAATTCAAAAAAGTAATGAGTTAAAATCTCTGATACCCTGAACTGATCATGTATAATAATATAGTTGTACAACATCTCTATTTGTGTTCTAGAACAGACTGGATTCTTAGGTTGTTTCATAAACTTCTAATACTTTTTTGGATCCTTTGTTATTCAATACCCTTTTTGTAGAACATGCTTTTCACTATTTTAATTTGATTTGTACATTTGTTTCACCATATTTTGAAAAATTCCCAGTCACTTAAACTATATGTCTACCTGGCCTTTTTCCAGATCCCGTTTGTTTATTCACAGTAGTTTTTTAATCCCATATGATGTTCATGGTAAATGATTCATGCAATGAGTTTTTCAGATTCTTGGTGCACGAAGATCATAAATAGTAATAAATGTCTGAGTAAAATCTTGTATTGCTATATAAATTTCTGGAATAAGTTCATACCTGTCCCATCGTACCACTTGCAAACTTTGTCTAAAAGACTCCAAATGAAATATTCTCATATCAGTCATCCAGAAATGCCCACGTTCAATATACCTTATCAGGTTGTGATCACCTATATTTAATGGTGATACCACATTCTGTTGTACCTCTATTCCCTCTGATACAAACACAAATCAAAATTTAACCTTTGTTTGTGGATTTAATGCAGCAGGTTAGTTTCTGTATTACATGTCTTATTTCCAAACTTGCAAAACTGTTGCTTAATCTCTTACTCTTAGTCTGAGGTCAATCTGCATTAAAATCCCCAAACAATAACACTTTTTTTGTTATCAATTACAGCTTCATGTAGCCTATTTGCCAACAAATCCAATGTGTTAGTATTGGTCTTGAGTAGCAAATAAATTACACCCACTATCATTTTCATAGTACAAACTAGGACTACTAAGTATTTAACACCGTCTGTGTTCTCAGATAGTAGGATTTTAGCCAGCCTGGTGGTGCTGAGGGTTGAGGCACTGGACACCACACCTTGCGCCACACCAATGACTAGGGTTTGTGAATGAGCCTGGGCTGCCAGGGGACAGCAGGGGGGAGAGAGGATTGAGTGTCTGGAGGACTGCTCTCCTCTCTCGGGGAGAGGGGGACTACTTGTCCTGTTTGTTGACTGCCCTCTGGATGTGGCTGGAGGGAAGTACAGGTTGGGAGGCTTGAAGGTCAATGTCCTTACGTTGGCAGGGTGGAGGAGCCAGGTGAAAAGGGAAAATTAGCCTGGCAGGCTTGATGATGGTCTGCTGCTCCCGGGAGCAGTCCCTCAGATTCTGGATTGGGTCTCCAGGAGGAGGGAAGAAGCTGGCAACCTCCTCCTGGCAGTGCCGGGGGGGGACAATCCATGAGGGAACACTGGGGAGCCACCTAGAATGGGAGCAGTGGGACCAGACAGAGAGTCCCTCTAATCAGAGGGCCATAGCCACCTGCCAGGGCTCCAATGGAAAAAGTACGTAAGGGAAAAAAAAAAGATAACAGAATTTTAAATTGTCCCAAACTGCTCATAAAATAAAACATAGCTCCCTCCACTTTTACCTATATCCTGTCTAAATTATAAAACTGAACTTGAACTTCACTAACCCCAAGGCATGGAGTCATGTTTCTGATAATCCTATAAGATCTAAATTGTCAACCTCTGTCTAAATTCTAAGTGAATCCATCTTTTTTATAATACTTCAAGCATTGTCATGGCCTATAGTTAAGGATGTTTCAGTTTGTCTCAATATCCCTACTCAGTGACAACAATAAGGTTAACACCTGGTGGTTGTCCCTGAGCTGCACACATGGCACTCTTGGTTTTCCCAGATATAAAAGGTTGTGTGTAACCCCTCCATGAGTTGCTGAAGCTATTTCTCCTATATCCTATACACCTAATATTTAGCTGATCTACATTGGTCACTGTAATTACCATCACACAATCTTTAAATCAGTCATCTGAATAACCGATTGAGATTTTGCTACTCAGTAATAAAGAGCACTAAAAAGAAAAATTATAAACCCTGTAAAATTCTCATGATTACCAAATAATAAAACCAGAGTAAAATTAAAAACAAGGCTGTGTAAGGATTACCTTGTTGACTTACAAACCCCACCCTAGTTTATAAACAATTGCCTCCACATTAGAATCATATAGTAGTCTGCCTTGCATATAAATACATATTTAATTTTCTTACAGATGTCACATTAGTACTGCAATTGTAATCTCCACTAGAATTAACATAAAAAACCCACTTAATCACAAACCCCAGTATTATTATTTGTTTTTATTTTTCTTTTGCCCAGCCCCTCAATCCTCCATTTAGAGGTCAGTCCTGTCCTGCCTGCCATCCCCTCATGCCCAGACTCCCCCCCAGATGGGGCCACTGCATGAGCTCCCCCCCAATGACACTGTAGGCAAGCTCTGTCTTACCCCCTGGGTCAGGGCCACTGGTGGGGACCTCCTGGTGGACATTGGAGGCAGTGAAATGGTGGCAGAGCAAGTATCATGCCCGGGGCTGGCTTTTGCAAATGATGGATTACCAGGGGTGGGGACATGCAATGACATCCAGTGTCTGCCCTAGTTCCCCTAGATAATGGTGCTGGCTGCAGTGGTACCTCAGGCCTCAGCCAAGGGTCTGTAAAGTGCTGGAAACTCTTCCCCTTCCCCCCCCCGGAGAAGGAGAGCAGTCCCAAGGACTCTTGATCCTTCTCCCCTGGCTGGCCTTCTAACTTCTGAGTATATTCCTGAACTCAGTATGTTGGCATCGCAAGCAGACACCCTGCCGCTGCACCGGCAGGCTGGCCCAGTAGTATTATTATAGTGCAATACCAGTTTTGGAATCCCATCTAATTTGAATATGCACAAAAATCAATGATTTAACAATAATTTAACACCATTCAGTTCAGTATGGCCATCAATTTTCATAACAACACAATAGGGTCCTTCTCACCTACAAGAGCTTTCTTGCTTATGCTGGTTAAAGATCCAGTTATAATTTCTAATATAGCACCCACAAGTCTCACAAATCTGCACTGCCTTCTTTCCTACAGCTATTAGCTAAAGTCCAATACACAAATAATGTTACTTTTCCTATGGAAAATTGTAGACTACAAGTTCTCAAGTTCCCATTTTCTAAAGCAATGCACAAGGAACCTCCTTTGTTCACACTACATTTACTTAGCAAGTTCTTAATATGTCTAGAAGTTGTTATTCATTAGTCTCAACAAGTCAATATCATTCCATTATTAGCCAATGTCACAAAAATATTTACTAGTTATATTTCTCAGTAACAATTATAATTTGTTGTCATTCTTGCCTGTTCCAGATCAATTTTCTGGCAGGGGTACAGAATAATTTTAAAATCACATGTAGTGTTGTGCAAAATTGAAATATTTTTCCTGGCAAAATATTTTGTGTAATTCCGTAATAACGCAAAATGTTTAGCCTAGGCAAAATAGCATTTTGCCTAGTTTTCCGATTTCCTGTAATAGCGAAATTTCATGTAAAATGCTTTGGTCAAATAATTTACCCATTAGTGCTTAAATGTTGCCTTGTGGAACAATTTCACTGGCCTAACTTTTGATTTTGCTGGCAAAATTTTGCTCCAAAATTGAAATTTGCAATGCATTGTGGGTAAATAGGTCAAATATCATGTGTAGCTTGTTTACAGCTCATTCTGCTGCATGTTGAATCAAAGAACAGTCTATTGTGGTGCATCAGAACCAATAAAGCCTTTTAAAACCTGTTTAAAACTTATTTTGAGAGCTAATTGCTCCAAAATATACAGTTTTCCTAGTGCTGCTAGGAACATTTTCTAATTTTGTGGATTTTGCATAATACTAAGTTTAACTAGGTTTTACTTTTGTCTGTGTCTTTGAAGAAGTTGAGTGGAGTAGGGTAGGAGTGTAAACCAGTGCAGGCTATTTCTAGCCTTTTGCAGATTACTCACAAATTGTGAGTTATTTTTACTGTTATTTCTTATTAATTTTGTTATATCTTGACAATTGTGTTTTCTTTGAAAAGTTACTCCATCCTTTCTGAGAGTTCCCGCCACTGTTAGCCTGTGTTACATATATCATTCTTCCACTTTTAGTTGTGATTGTGAATTCTAAAGTTTTAAACACACAGAGCTGATCCATTATTTTATTTTATTTGTTTGTGGTTAGTTCTGTTTGCTGGAGTGCTAACTTGTGTCACTTAAACTGTGGAAATCAACAGTTCTGTATTTTTTTTGTACGGAAACTTAAGTACTTTTACTTGATCACTTGAACTTGTCCATTTACAGTTTTACTGCTTTGTTGAATTGCTCCCCTGTATTTTATTGATGGAGCTTGCCTCTGCACATTGCGTGGTGTTCCTGTTTTGTTGACTCACATTGCCCTTTCTCTGTTACAGCATTGTTTGTTTAACATCTGATGTGCACAGTATAAAAACTGTATATTAATATAGTAGTTTTCAAGAGGTTGCTTGCTGATTCCTCCCAACCAGAACACTAACATATTGTGGTACTCACCTTTGTCAATGTTTTATGGTTGTCTCTGCCCTTATATAATAAAAATAAATTGTGATATTAACTAAGGAATAACACATTACAGTACTTTAGTTGTCCAGACACAGGTGATCTGTGTATACAGTCAGATCACGTGTGCCTTTTTTTCTTGTGTGTGTTGTTTTAATTCCTGTTTGGGGAAAGAAAAATGTTACTTTTTGTGTTTACTAGAATAGGCAACCCAACATATATGGTATTAGTTGTACTCTAAGTGCTACTACTTGTCCTGATTGTGTTTGGACTTGTAAGGAAGCCAGTACTGTAGGTGTGATGTGTGAAGTGTTGTTCACACAGTTAGTATACTACATCCTTTCTTGATATACTCCATAGAAGGCAAAGCTTCGAAGCAGCAGGCAGCAAAATGCCTCCTAACAGACAGCCCAGTACAGGGGGAATGTGATGGGGATGAGGGAGCTAAGAAGTCTGCTGAAAAGAGTACAACTTCAGTTCTAGTTCCCCACAGCAGTGAAAGCACACATATGTCTGCATCAATGTCTTCTGTTGTGGGCTCTGGTGGTACAGCAGGTACCATCAAAGGAGTTGCTGGCAGTATTAGCATACCTGTGTCTTACCTTTTTAAGGCTCAAATTGTTGCATCCATGCTAATGGGGGATAATGACAGTGGGAAGAAGGGAAGCACTGACACCAGCACAGGAACAGTGGTCCAGGAGGAGGGTGATAAGCCTGTTGGTATGACTTTCCCTGTTCCTGCAGGAGTTGGTGATGATAGTGTTCAACCAGAGTCTGATAATCCTGGAGATAGAGATAGTCAGCCCCCTGAGATGGTTGTAGAGAAAGAAAAAGATGCTGTGCTTCAAGAAGGCAGTGATAGGGAGGAGGAGGAGGACAAAGGCATCATCATATCCGTGGTGATGATGATGACTGGGATGATTCCACATGGGAGCCTAAGTTAAAAAAAGTGAAGGATGATATAGGCCATTTACAGTACATGCACAGTCCATGGATCAGTCTGTCAAGAAGCCTATTAGCAAACCTCCAAGCAGTCAAGTCACCCCCCTCCCAAAAGTACTCTTATGGAAGTGATGAGAGCAGCCCAAAAAACAAACACTTCCACACCTGTTTCTGAACTATCCCAGTCCCATTAGCATCTGAAATCCAGAGGTCTAAAGTCCCTAGTTTGGGACTTTAATGTGCTTGATCCTGCTGTTGAGACCATAGCAATATGCCAGCTTTGTCAAGCACGTGTTAGTCAGGGGAAAAAGGGGAGCCACATAGGCACCGGTGACCAACATGCCCATCTGAAAAGCAAGAACCCGGTGAGATGGCAGCAATGCCAGAAGGATGCCAGAGCTGTTGGTGGCACCTCCCTCAGCAAGTTAAATGTAGTAGAGCAACAGTGGGAGGGCGGAGCAGAGTGGGTCAGTGGTGGAGGAGGAGGGCGAGCAATCCTTTGCTCTCTTGAAAAGTGGGCATAGCAGTCGAGATGCCAGTCCCTTGAGTTAGAAAGTACACCACCATACCCATAAGCAAACAAAATAACTGGTTTCATGTGTCTACACAGCCCCAAGAGTCAAGTGTTACCCCTAAAAGAACATCATTGCTGCCACAACTACAGCATTCTGGTTGAACAGCCCACTCTGAAGACCATCCTTGAGCGGCAGACAAAGTAACCCCCCAATCATGCTGCTGCACAAGAGTTTAATGCTGCCACTGCTGAAATGCTAGCCATCAATCTGTTGCCATTCTCATTCGTGGAGAATGCTGGTTTCCACAGGTTTATGACCTGTGCCTGTCCCAAATGGCAGATTCCATTGTGAACCTATTTTACTAAGCGTGCCATGCCAGAGCTGAACAGTAGAGTGGCTGATTCCATTAGACATACATTGAAGCATAGTGCATCACAATATATCCATCTTAGCATGGATATGTGGACCAGTGGACAAACAGCAGCAATCTTGTATCTATGCATAACAGCACACTGGGCACAGTTGCCTGGGTGGTACTTGATTTTGGGCCTGGCAAAACCTGCATAAATAAAAATTGTGGTGGTAGCAACACACCTGGTATTTTGCAGCGTGCAACCCTGAGTAAGACAAGTGTTACTGGTTCTCACATGGCTGGGGAAATGTTCTGCTGTCAGAGACTGATTGGTGGCTACATACACAGTCACTCATAGCAGGATTCATCACAAATGATAATGGTTACAATGTAGTGAAGTGCATTAGCGATGGTGTTTTTTTCAGGGTGGCATGCTGCCTGGCATGCTATCTTAATCTTGATGTTCAGCAGTTTCTCAACCATGTGGACATTAAGGACACAGTTACCGTCGCCTGTCACATCTGTGTCCACTTTGCCCATTCTGCAAGGCCAGTGACCATCTATGTGAGCTACAGCACAATAACCATCTGCCACAGCACTAGATGAAGCTTGATGTTATGACCAGGTGGAACTCCACACTGTATATGGTTGACTGGCTGTATGAACAGTATAAGGCTGTGTCCGAATACCTGCTGGTGCACACTACCCGTGACAGTGCTGGAGTGTGCATCGCTCTAAAAACAGAGCAGTGGCACCAAATAGATGGGCTAAAATGCATTCTCCACCCATTTGAGCATGCTATAGAGGCAGTGAGTGGGGACACTGCTTGTATAAGTCAGTCCATACCCCTCATCGTGTGCTGAGGCAGACACTAGTTAATGTGCGACACCAGATGGAGGCAAGTGGAGATCATGGCACTTGTGATCTAATGGATCACATGCCTCATGTGCTGGATACAAATACCCATGTATCAGGCATTTTACAATTGGCTGACTTTGCAATCGCCACCATGTTTGAGCCATGCTACAAATGTGGCCTGCCTTCTATAATTGAAGGAGGTCAGTCAGCGAGTCAAAAGTTGACAGAGAACATCAACAGAATGGTACTTGCTGCACACACTAAAAAGGTATGCACTGTGGCAAGAACAGGTGTTGCTACTACCACCACCAGCAGCTCACAGGCAACCCATTCACAGAAAATAGGCAAAGCACAGCAGAAAACACAAGCAATCCAATTTGGGATGTTCTCTTTCAGGTAGGAGTGGAAGATATGGAGGAAAAGGAGGAGGAGACAGATGAGGCAGCTGGACCCAGGGCAGCAGAACAAATGGTGCAGGCCTACTTGGGGAACCCAAAGCACCTTGTCATTACTGATTAGCCACTACTGCACTGGAGCAGCAAAATAACTGACTGGCCAGCACTAACATCGGTTGCTGTGAAATACCTGAGCTGCCCACCATCTAGTGTCAGTGTGGAATGAGTGTTCAGTGTGGCTGGGTTCATTGTGAGTGACCATACGACCAATTTGTCACCCAAGAATATGTCCATACTACCATTCATCAAAATGAACAAGAGGCACATTCTACGTAACACAGTGATGTCAGTGGTGTTGCCCTTGACTAAGGTATCCACCAGCAGCGAGGTGGATGAAGCAGCAATGGTGAGAGAATTCCCACCTGGTGAGAACTCCAGTCTTGAAAATTGTGAGGGGTGCTTCTTGGATGACGTGGAAGTGCAAAAAGGCTGAGTTTACTTGAAGGCCACCCCCCCAACAACTTTCAGCTCAGTATAGTGTTATAACTTATTTTTAGCTATGTACCATTGGACTGGTTATAGTAATGTGTTATCTACTACAGTGTGAATCAGTTTCATTTGATCACCCTTTGCCATAACCTGTTGTTTGGCCCCACCAGTACCCCAGCCTATATAAAGCAGCAGCAAAGAAATTACCATAACCATAAAGATTTTGCATGATTACAGTTATAATGTTTGCTGCAAAAATCTCAATATACACATTTTACTTTTCATTTCAACTATCAACCCCATCTTACAGCAAGATATGTGGTCTTGATGTCCTTTAAAGTTCCCATGCTGGCACATACAACACCGGTCCCTCCCTCCCACCACCTGACACACCCATGCACTCCATGCGACCAAAAAGATTTTCTATTACTGTTGAAGAACCCTAGCTCCAGTACCAGTAGCTTATGATATAACATGCTTCTTCAACCGTTAACACCACAAGTTGAACAAATTTTGAGAAAATGAATGGTGGCCATCTTTAATGATGTGAGTCATTAATTACAAAGTAATCATAAAAGGCTTAACATACAACAACCAATTCCCCCAAAGGTTACTTATGCTATACTATCAGGTTAAAGTTCTTGTACCTAAACAATGATGGTTCCTGGGGGGGGGGATCAGGGCAGGGGGAGGTGCTTGCTGTCCTCATTTTGGATTCCAGATGTTCATGATTACTGCAGCTATTCCACCTCAAATGATTAGACAAGACATTAGCCCCCTCCACCTAATTATTTACTAAACACTACTGTATCTCAACCATCTATTTCCACATATAGTTCCTCCCTGGATGTGGGTGGTGTTTACTCGTTACTGGTATGGACACCATTGGCCAACATCGCAGTTCAAGCAATAGCCCCTGTCTTCCATGCAACACAGCTCCTGCAGGGCCTGGATGGATGTAGTCATCAAACAGAGATAGGATGAAACCACAACAGAGGAAAATGACCTAAGCAAGACCAAAGATAAGAAAAAATTGTGCATACTCGTCCATCTGCACACCTGATTTTAGCAAGCAAATTACAACAAGCAGAGAAAAAAAAGTATACTTACCATACCCCGTGATGTCATTAAACTGCAGAAGTTGCCCCCAGAAGGAACATGCAGGGTGGGGCACATGATTCTAGGATTCTAGACCATGATGAATCAGGATCTACGTGATAACGGCTATTGCAAAATAGCGATCGCTGTTAGGGTGAATGGAAATCGCTGAAAAAATATTTCAGTGACGCAGTCCCAGGCACACAGCAAAAGGGCACTGGGGACTTAGATTTAAAATTTAAATGCAGGGGGCTGTGCCCCCGAATCCCCCTGTGGGGGGCTTTGCCCCCCACTCCCCCCATGTAAGGATTCTCAACTCCAGGGGGATGCATGTCAGGGAGGTGCAAACCCCCAAAAATTTCTGCCCAGGTGCAACAAAAGGCACCCACCCAGACCCAAACCCAGCACCATTCATGCCCCAGCCCTGAACTCACTGACCAAGCCATAGGAGCAGCTTAGCAGCTCACCACAGCACCACCCTCACAATCCCTCCCTCCCTCCCATCCCATCCCATCCCACCCTATGCTCAGCATGCTCCACTTCCCACGTGCATATACATGTAACGGCAGGATGTTGCATATATCCAGCACCCCCATCAGGTCACCCTTCCTCCCTCATCGCTGTGGTGTAAGGCATCACGATTGAGTCATCATTTTGGTAGGTGCCCAATCACGGTCACTGAACTCACAGGATACCAATGAAGCACAGTAGCAGGAATTCCCTTCCCCTATCAGTACTGCATACCTGGAAATAAGAAGAAAAGAAGAACACATTTTGAAGATTGTAAAAAGTTCCAGCCTCCCCCCCACCATCAACATCTTCTCTTCCCCACAGAAAACCATAAAAATGAAGAAATACCTCAGGGACTGTGAAGTGGAACCATTGCACAATTAAATAAATCCCCCAGATCTGGTTGAGCAGCAGCGGCAGCAGGAGTGAGAGTTAACTTTACCAGAATTCCTGATGTTGATAAAAGCAAAAAAGAACACAATTACTATCAAACTCAGACATCCAGATGGCAGTAAGAGACATACCCTACTAGTAATTAAAAATTAAATACTTACCATCTGTGTTGGGAAATGTGGTGCGTTCCAACATCCCTGGATTCTAATCCCAACCTAGCATGACGATGTCATCCACAGCACTCTGAAAAATAATATAAAAGCAGTACAAACATATCAGAACTCAAGATGCCACAACACCAACCCACCAACACCCTTATCTTGCACTGGAAAAAAATATGAGACAGAATACTTACGTGTGCAGCAACAGCAGTATGGACTCTGTGAACATGATCCACCATCAACCATCCAAAACAGTACTTCTTGTGGCAGCTTGGCAAGTAGTAGTCAGAGACAGCAGCAGGCAGGAAGCTACAGTGCCCCAAAATGTCATTCACTCCCACCACCAGGCAAGTTACAACCACAGAGTCACTCAACATAACTAATCAGGACAGCAGCATGAAATGATAATTCTACATTTCTCAATCAATTTAAAAAGCAGCAGCAGGAGGAAACAATTGCAAGTAGCAGCAGCATTTTGCAGGAAGAATTCATTTGCTCAGCATGGCACCCGTTGTGGCTATTTAATAATTCCCACCATAATCGTATCTCCCTTCTCTCACAATTTTGCCATGCGTTTTTTTCTGGAGTTAATGTATAATGCATGTTCTGAGATCTGCACACCACAGCAGGTAGCAGCACCAAGATTCAAGCTGAAATCATTGGTAAACAGGGCTCAAAACAGCAATTTAATTTCTGGGTGGTGGTGGTGGTGGGGCACCACATCACATCATGACTCTATTTCAGTCTCAACTTTTTATACCATTTTTCCTGTAACATTTCTGGACATGTACAGCCTGTTCTACACTTGCAGAAACAAGATTCAGCATGAAATCAATGTAAACAGTGGACCAAAGCCATGTTTTGGTTTGGGTGGTGGATTGGGTGCCATACAACAACATGGCTGAGATCTGATTTCAGTCTGAATTTACTGGAACATTTTTTTGGAAACATTTCTGGACTTGTAGGCCCTGTTTTGCACCAGCATCTCTGATATTCAGGATGACATAATTGGTAAACAGGACCAAAAACAGCAATTTAATGTCTGGGTGGTGGTGGTGATGGGGGGGGGGGCACCACATCACATCATGACTCAGACCATATTTCTCTCTCAATTTTATGTACTATTTTTCCTGTAACATTTCTGGACAAATACAGCCTATGTACTCACAGAAACAAGATTCAGCATGAAATCAATGTGAGCAGTGGACCAAGGACCATGTTTTGGTTTGAGTGGAGGTTTGGGCAACACATAACAACATGGCTGAGACCTGATTTCAGTCTGAATTTACTGTAACATTTTTTGGGAAACATTTCTGGACTTGTGGAGCATGTTAGGCAGTGGCACCACCAAGATTAGGCCTGAAAACCATTTGAAATGGTTTAGAAAACAGTAGATTTGGGTCCTGGTGGTGGATGTGAACCATCTAACTGCATGACTGTGACCTGATTCTGGTCTGAATTTACTGTAACTTTTTCTGGAAACATTTCTGGACTAGTGGGCCCTGTTTGGCGCAAGTAGAGCCAAGATTCTCTTTCACATAGCTTTGGAAAAGATGTTTGTTCATAGGAACAAATTACAATACTTGACATTTGTGGATAGGAAGAGGAAACATAAAGAATGATGGAGTAGGATAAAAGAAGAAAGATACACAGTTTATGGGCATGGTACTACAACAGGGGGCTGGGGAGGCGGGTACATGCATGGTCAGGCCAAATGTATTCATATGAGAGGGGATGGGAAAGGGAGGGAGCATAAACAACTGGACAAGAAAAAATAAACAAGAGGATATAGAATGGAAGACAAAGAGGACAGAACATTTTTTGTGTTGGTTTTTTACAGTTTTTGTTTTCCTTTCTTGTGGAGGTGCAGAATAAGAAGAGTGACAATAACAAAGAAAGGAGAAGAAAAAGAAAAGAACACTGGTCCACCACAGGCCATTACATTAGGCACTGCCACCTGTGCCACCACCACCACGAAGCTCCGCCAGGAGGTCAAAGACCTTCTTCTGGTCCTCCATTATTTTTGTAGACCCCCCTGACCTCCTGGTGGAGCTGGTCAATGTCCTGATGGACACTTTGGACCTCGGCATGCATGGCCTCCAGGTCTGAACTGCTGACCACATGACTTGGGGGCTGCAGGATGCTCATGGTGGTGGTGGCACCTCCTGGTGTGGCGTGCATTGCTGCTGGGGCGGGGTGCTCCTTCTGTCTCCTCAGGGTGCATCCTGCTGCTAGACCTCCTAAGTATGGCACCCCCTAGCCTGGCACTGCCGAGCCTCAGTGCTGCCTCCTGCTGCTATCTCTAGCTGTTTTGTGAACCACTCTATAGCATGGTGGTGCTGCGGGTGGCTCCTTTGACCAGCAGTCCCAAAGTGGGACTCTGGTTTCCCCCCTTTAACATTGTTCCCACAAAGGCTGCAGACAACACTTTTATCATCAACCTTTATGGTGAAAAACAACCAGACTGATGATCTTTGGTAGGGGGACACCAGCTGGTGTCCAAGTGAAGGCCTCACCCTCTGCATCATCCTGCCCTTGATGTGGGGGTGGGGCCACATGCTCCTGCTGCTGGGGGGATCAGCAGGCTCTGACTCCTGATGTTGGGTGGTGGGGCCACATGCTGCTGCTGCTGGGAGGGGTAAGTTACTCCTGCTGACAGTGCTTGGGGTCGGGGGAACCTTCTGCTTTGGGGCCAACAACCAGTGTCTGCTGCTGGGGGCAGAGGCTGGGGCCACATGCTCCTGCTACTGGGCATCCTTTTAAATACATGCTTGTTAAGATGAACTCATCTTCCCATTCCCTCTGCCCAGACCCAGTCCTTCCATCATTAGTTTAAAAAAAAGTTTTATTAGGAAGAAAGAAAGAAAAAGGGAGAACAACACACATCTGCATGCACACACACACACACACTAACTATAAAGAGAGAAAATAGAACACAAGGGAAAGATTAACTTTTAAATTAAAGAAATAGGCGATGAACAGAAGTTCAGCACACACACACACACACACACACACACACAAACTCATTCTCTCACTCACAAAATTATATTTTCTCTCTCTCTCTCTCTCTCTCTCTCTCTCTCTCTCTCACAGTCTTGCTGCTCTCTCCAACCTACAAACTGCAGGAAAAAGATGTAGATTCAGTGGCTTCCTGCCTGAGTACAGTCACACATGTGACCTGCAGTCTGCCGCAGACAGCAAGTCATGTGACAAGCATAGTAAAACACTAAGGCAGAAATTACCAGCAGGACGAAATTTACAGGTGTAATTTTGTCTCACTGTACAGGTGAAATTTCTCCGAAAGATCTTAATCAAGCAAAATATTTCACTAGGTGAAATTAATTTCTGAGAATTTGGCCGGTGAAATAAATTTGACTGCATCTCTAATCACATGAAGCAGAAAGTTGGATAGTCTCACTTAAGGAACATGGAACTTACTACCCAGGAGCTTTATGTCATCATTTTCAAGTTGCAGGATCGAAAAAATGGACATAGTAACAAGCTCCAGCTCCAGATTCCCCAGAGACTAATGACATGACTCCCACTCACTTGTCTACCACACTTAACTGCTGCCACGCTGTGTGACCCCTTAGCTTTTAAAGTCAGTCAGGCTCCACCCTCTAAGGCTCTGCCACTGCCATCAGCTGAGGGATCCAGGCAATTAGTTGACTTGGGGAGGGAGAGGTAAAGTGCTTCAGGGAGTTAATGTGCTTCAAATGCAAGTGCTGACAGTCAACAGTGTACTGTAATAGAATAAAAAGATGGCACACAGTCTTAGTTTACATTACTGTGCAGGTAGTGTAAATAGAAACTGTATCTTACCTGCAATCAGTTCAAATGTCCTGAGCTCCCAAACTGTGATTCTTTGCATGCTGCAAGCTCTGGCAGCAAAACAAAGGGGGAGGGGTTCAGTGATGGTAAGGAACTTTGGTAGGGAAAGGGGGCTATGGAATACACGTCAACATTGACACTACCAACATGACTCCTGCTCACTTGTCCACCACACTTAACTGTTGCTGCTCTGCTTATGGAAAGAACATGTTATATTTTCCTTCTCCACCATTGCCTGACTATCCCACATCTTATTTTCCAGACTCCTGCTATTTAAGCTAAGCATCTTTTAATAGAATGTGTCAGTTCTCCTACCTGTTGCCTTTCCCCAATAAACCTTCCCCACTTTTGCCCCATTATTTGATTCCCTCTCTTCCACTCTAGGACCCTGCATGTTTCCTCCAGATGTGGGAGTGCATCTCTGGCTTCCCTTAGCTGGTATTATTCTTTGGGTATCCCCAGCTACAGCCCCCCCCCACCAGTTTAAAAGGCCAGCAATAAAGGTATCAAACCTTTTGGGCAAAACCTTTGCCCTCTTTGTTGTAGGAGGAAGGGCATCCTATTTATGTAGCCTATTGTCCCTCTGGAACTGTTCCCAGTCCCCCACCAAGCCAAATCCCTCTTACCAGCAGTATTTATTCAATGAATGGTCAGTCAATCAAGCAATTAAAATGCTATTTCTCTTCTGAAAACATTAATATATCATAACTATGTACAAAAGTAGAATAATATTGCATAGTGTCAAGTAAAATTAGTAATTATTATATACACTTTACAAAATGGCTTAGTTTATCTTGTAAACATCATGGCCCTGATATTCAAAACTTTGCCTGGGTGCAAAAATGAGTTTTCCTGCTCAAGCATGGTTTTGCGTGAAAGGGCAGTATTGAAAAAGCCTTGTTAACATGGGCAAACCCACCTTGCACCTGGGCAAATGACAGAGCGTGCAATGTAAATGAAGGGGTAGGAAACTGAATATTGGCAGTCCAGTATTCAGAGTATGTGCATCATGCAAGGCTGTTTTGCTCAGTCCCTTGTGCAGTACACAGACCACTGATTGAAACCCCAAATTACTCCTGCTCAGTCAGAAGCTGGTTGTGGTGGTGAACAGAGGGTTGTGCCAGTCGCTGGCTCCAGGTCAGGATGGGGGAGTGGGGTGGTAGATCACTACTTGCTAGGGTGGGGGGTCCACTAGACCACCAGGAAAAAGGTTACTGCAACTATACAGGGGATCGGGGATGAGGGGGTCCACTAGACTACCTGGGAGATATTTCTTACTTCTCAACAGGACAGTGATTGGCAATGTGGGGGGAACACTAGACCACCAGGGGTATCTTATCTATTTCTTCACACGATGGTGATCAGTGATGTGGGCAGGGACCACTAGGCTACCGAGAAGATATTTTGTATTTCTTCATGGGACAGTGATCGGGAATGGGGAAAGGGTCCGCTAGACCTCCAGTGATATCTATTTTATTTCATAATGGGAGTGTGATTGGCGATGGGGGAAGGGACTACTAGTCTACCAAGAAGATATGTTTCATTTCTTTATGAGACAGTGATTGACAATGGGGGGGGAAGCACTAGACTACCAAGGATACATAATTTATTTCTTCATGGGACAGCAATCAATGATGGGGAGAGGAAGTTTGAGACTACCATAGAGATATGTTTGATTTCTTCATGGGACAGCGATCAGCGATAAGTAGGGACCACTAGACTACCAAGGATATCTATTTTATTTAATAATGGGATGGCGATCGGTGATGGGGGAAGAAACCACTAGACTACCAGGGATATCTATTTATTTCATAACAGGAGGGCGATTGGTTGGGAAGCCTACTAGCACCAGGGATAGCTCTCAGGACATGAGCAATCGGGGAGTAGTGATGTGCAGTACAGCCTCGCTCTGTATGCAAATGTGGCCATAATGGGCATGCAAATGGCTCCTTAGTGCCTCGCATGCTCAATGGGCTCATTGCATGGAGTCTCTGAATATGAGGAATTCAGCCTGGGTGCAAGTCATTGTGCTGCCCTATTGTGGGGGCCTTGTCTGCCTGCTGCTAGGTGGCTTAGCGCTGGATCTCACTGGCCCTATATTCAGTGGAATAGTGTTGATGCACTATATCAATGAATATAGCAGTTTTGAGACCTGTCAACTGCAGGGAGCAGTGCAAAGTTTTGCTCTCTGCTTTGCCCAAATTTCAATATCGAGCCCCATATGACTAATTGTTTTTGTCCCATCTCCTTTCTTATATATAGCTTATATATAGCTTTTAAGTATGCAACAAGCTGTATCTGGACCTCTTTAAAAATGAATTGAGGAGCCTTGTTTATATCTCATAAGACGTGAGGTATGAGAATGCTAAAAGATCCCTAAATATAACTTCCTTGGTTTCTCCAAAAGTGATCCTAAAAGGATATCATGTTTCAGATCATCATACGTGCAGTACTACATGTGCAGTACTTCTATCATTCATGGTTATACTATACCTGTGTTCTAAGTTATTACTGCAACAAAGTTTAATTTGGTAGCGTGTTAATAATTTTCTTTCAGGTTGTAAAATGAAGTGAAGATAATTTTCAAATATATGCCCTGTTTTGTTTACAGGCTACCACATTAAAGCACTTTTGGTTTTTTTTTCAATCCCTATGTCTCCTGCTTTGCCACACTGTAGGTCTTTGTTTAACTAGATTATTGCTCTGTATATAACTTTGGGTAGCAGTTAAGTTCACAATGTACCCCAAAGTCAATTTTATTTAAGTTTGTAAACATTAGCCATGGTGATTTAAATGCTCTCGCTGTTTAGTTTTCTTTTTCTAAGAGGCACATTTTGATGAGTTTTGGTATATCTAATGAATAGACCTTAATTCAATAGTTTACCATCTTACTTAATGCCTTACAGGTCAGATTAATTTGGCCAACCTCTGCTTTTACTGCAGGATAGGCACTGTCCTGAGGAGTCTTAGAATGCAGTACTTTTGTAAATGTTATTCAATTTACCTTCTAACTATGTCACATGACACTAGTCTAAGATATCAATACCACTGAGGATCTAGGATTTTAATTTGGCATTTATCACCTGTAATGATGCTTGGACATTATTTTCTCCATATTTTTTCTCAAAAATTTAGTAAAGCCTTAATTGTACTCCACATTTTATTGACCATGAATCTAATATGTTTGTTCCATCAGTTGTTGTTGGAAATTCCAATCCCAGAATAATCATATTGTTGAAGGATTCTCTTTTTGTTCTTAATTCATATACCATCTATGCTTCTTAGATTCCTGGCCTATTATCAGCACCTTAGTTTTGTCTGTATTGATGTTCATCTTGTATTGCAAACAAATATTACATAATCTATCATGTTTTCTGTGGAAACCAAGTTGAATAGTGGACAATAAAACAATGTCATCTGCATGAGGAGGCAGTATAGCACAGTGGTTTAAGGCTCTGAACTACAAATCTGGAGACCTGGGTTTGAATCCCACAGCCTCCACTTGCATAGTGTGTGACCCTGATCAAATCACTTAACTTCCTCATGCTCCCAGGTTGCACCTGCAAACAAGCTTTCAGCTTAGTGTATCTCACCTGGTAAAAATAAGGGAAATGACTGATTTTATTGTTTAGTGGTGTACAGGATCAGACATATTTTCAAGAATTGCTGTTATAAAGGAAGCAGTATAGCGCAGTGGTTTAAGGCTCTGAGCTGCAAATCTGGTGACATCCAGCAGACCAGACCTGGGTTTGAATCCCACTTGCATACTGTGTGACCCTGAGCAAGTCACTTAACTTCTCTGTGTTCCTAGGTTGCACCTGTAAAAAAGCTTTCAGCTTAGTGTGCTACTCCTGGTTAAACAACTAAAAAAATAAGAATTGCTGTTATAAATAGATTAAAAAGAAAGGAAACCAAAATGCAACCCTATTCTACCCCTATGTTTAAAGGGAATTTTCAAAGTTGATTCTAATTATACACTTTTGGTCATGTATGACAGGAACAATTGTTTGTTTTTATGCATGTTATATTTCTCAATAAAATAAGATTAGCAAAACTAGCTGTCAATTATCAAATAGCTCCTCCTAAACTCAGCCTGTGTTGCATCCAACAAGTAGTTCTCCAATACACAATTTGACAGTTTATTCATCATTATTTTACAAAACGTTTTTTGGAGATTGACAAAAGGATAATCAAATGATACATCATGGAATTAGTAAGAGCACTTTCTTACGGATTGATACAATAATATTAACTCATCCAGCAATCCATGATGTATTTTTCAGTTTCAGAAGACTTATATGATTTGTGGAGTATAGGGAATTACCAAGTCTGGTCCAGAGTGATAGGTCAATTGGCATGTTATTTATTTATTTATTGATTGATTCATTCATTTATGTCTTTGATAACCGGGTAGGTGCACTGATCCAGGACCATTTTCAGGCACAGCCAGGCCACAAGAGTAGCAGTAGCAGGAAAACAAGCAAAGGCAGACAGTGTCAAAGATACACACCCTGAGCATGGGGTGGTGAAGAAAATAAAAAAATATACAAGTGAAATAAAATACAATAGATGACATGCTAATAGGTGAGAAAAAACAATGGTGTGCTGAAAACTATACGGTGCAGAGCAGATATGTCAAATAAAATACGAAGCATAATACATATCTATACACTAAACCATTTGTCCATGTGCAGTAGTACATATACTAGTCCAAGAGTCAGAGAAACAGTTCCTGGGTCAGGACAGTAACAAAGGCCACATAGGTTCAGGACAAGACACAATTCTATCATATTTGAGAAGAGATGTTCAAGAGATTGAGGGGTGTGTGAAGGGAGTGAGGTGGTAGGGGAGAGGCTGGGATAGCAGAGAAGGTAGAGGAGAGGCTGGGGAGGGGGCCAAGAGTCCTGCGGAGAAGTGAGATGAAAGAAATGGAGGCTCCAAAAGCCAATACTATTTTGTGGTGCAGTTACAGTGGGCATTATTCAAGAGCCAGTCTTTCAGATTACACTTGAAAGCTATGTGAGTGGGCGATGAATGGACTGACAGAGACAGTTTGTTCCATGTTGTGGGGGCTGAAGTCTGAAAAAGCCCATGCCCCATAGCGGTCAGAGACACAAGGGACTGCTTAGAGGTGGGACAGAGGATGCTCTGAGCAGCCTCCAAAGTCATTCTGTCCATCAGTAGTTTTGAGTATGGGGACAGATCCTGGTTCCTGAGTGAGTTGTCCACTAGGCATCCCATAGCATAGTCAAAGCATCCTTGAAGATGGAGCCACCCCAGTGTCTGGTAGAGTGAGGGGAGTGGTGGGTGCGTGGAGGCATTTGGAGAGTGCAACAACAAATTAAGTTTACGTTATCACCACCAGGGCCACTGAAGTATGCATCTTAATTCTGGAAACTCGAAGTGAATGACATTACACCAGGTAAATTCACTTCATTTCTACTATTTCTCTGCAGATTAAATAGAGTGCATTGCAATTTACTGCCTTGTTTGTTTTACATTGCAATAAGGCCAAAGAGATTTCTTCAGTTTGGAATATCACAACCTGCATATACTGTATCTCAAAGATTGCATTCCTTCCCACTAGGTTCTAATTTGTCACAAAGATGGATCTGTGCTGTTTACTGGTTAAAAACAAAATAAAGTACACTATATATTAGCTTTTTAAATGGAGATTTAATGACTACAGTAAATGAATATAAATATCTTTGTGTACTTATTGATAATTTTTTGAAACTGGACAAGTACTTAATAAACATAATTAAAACAACTAAACTGCAGAATAGGTGCATTAAGAAGGAATTCATTTGCTTACAATGGGAAAGCAAGAGTGAATATAGCAACTCACCTTATATTACCAGTATTACAGTATGGTAGTATAGTATATAACAGTGCACCCAAACATATACTAGATCAATTAGATATAGTATATAATAAGCTGGCTCAATTTATATTAAACCATTGATGACCCATCAGAGTGATCTTTATAGCTGGGATGGGACCTTCTCTCTGCTAGATGGGCAAATATAGAATTACAATGACTTATACAATTGTCATGTAGACTTGTATCAGGTGTCAACTTTAACTGTACACTAACAATTTTAACTGTCCACTAACAATTTTGCTAGATATCATTTTAGGAATTTTACTAACAGGGTCTATCAAGTTCCAAAAATATATACAAGGTTTGGATTACTGTCTGTTAATTACTGGGTATCAAAGACACGGAAGCAGCTAGCACCTGCAGTGTGAGGTGTGGTGAGATAAGGCCATACCTTATTGTTCTGATCATATCTCATGTAATTTTATGTGAAAACTGCATCAGAGACAGCCATGGTGACACGGTGTAACCCTTGAGGATCATGGGTACAAAGAAAGCCATTGGCCAAAAATGATGTCTTTTTATTACTATGCAGAGAAACTGTTAGCTGCTTAGCCAGGGACTGGATTTTGATTAATTCATTTAAAAGGAGACAAAATAATAATTAAGTAGAGCTGGAAGCAGGCACGTCCATTTGTGTCTGAATAGCCCACAGCATCTAGAGGCGCCGGGATGCCTGGGGACCTGTTGTCTTAGGAGGACTTCTCTGAGGTAATCTAATTACAGCTAAATGGACTAACATTTGGGGAAATTATTGTGCTAAGTTTAGCTTGATTACTGCCTTTTGAGAGGCTGGACCTGCTCCTGGAATTCAGGCAGTTGGAACTGGTTTACTCTCCTATTTAGAGATGAACATTTGTTTTTCTTTTTGTAATACAATATTAAAAGCTGACTAGTTGCATAGCCCTGAAATGGAATGTTAACAACCACAGGGCAAGCCAGTATCCACTGGACCTGCCCTTTGGAAACTCTTAAAACAAGAGTGCAGAAAATGACCAGAGCTTTTGCCCATCTGCTTTTGCTGCTGCCCTTTGCCCTTCTGCTTCTGTCTGCTGCCTTTGCCATTTTACCATTTGACTTTGTGAAAGAAACTGTTTGCACTGGGACCCTGTCCTGCCGAGAATGAGCAGAAACATTTTCTTTTAATGAACTTCTCCTGGACCACAAAACCTAAAATTTTCACCTACTCCTCTAAGGGCACTTTGCAATTCAAATTCAGCAACCAAGGACTTGAGGTAGAACTTTAAAACTCAAATTTTAAAGTGTAGGTTCTTATTGTATATTTTACGTTTTCTTTTCCATATCCTGTAACCAATGTCTAAAATTATCTGTCTTTAAGTTATTTACTGCATTTATTAATTAATTAGTAATGCCTTTGGCTTATTTTAAGATAGTTCTGCCAGTGTCATTTGTGTATGTTGTTTAGGGAAAGGGTTGTTCAAACTACACTATGCCTGTGTGACTGCTTAGGGCCAGACACTACCAAAGTAAGGTACCACTAGAGACTCTGTGAATGAAAGGATGGGAGTAAATACAAAAGGTCTCTGGAGGAGTCTGTGGGGGGTTGAACCGGTCTCTGAATTTCTGGGGGAAGACACATAATAGGGTGTATAAGTACCCCAGAGCTTATACACATCTGTGGGTTTCTGGTTCATTGTGCAGTGGCTGAGAGGGTTATCGCTCGAAACACAGACTCAAGACATATGTTGCACCCCTCTCATGGAGAGGGTATCCCAGGATCCTCTGGCATGTGTTCAGTTGTGAAACAGTGAGCATGCTAAAGGACAGAGGAGGGTATCCTGACCCTGATCACAAAGGGATTCACTGTAGCCCAGAGAATTCCAGCCCCACAGGAGTGGGCTTGTGACATAAGTTCACCCTTGCTGGTGTGCCTGCAAAGGAGTAACCATTACTAGATTGCAAGCACAATGCCACCACCCAGCATTGTGCTGGACCATTCAGCCACCCAAACCCAACAGCTTGCAATAGTACATGTATTTGTTGGGGGCTGTGCCCCCGCATACCCAACTGTGGGGGGCTTTGCACCCAGCACCCCTCAAACTTAAGTATAATCACCTTCACGTCTGAAGTGTTTTGAGACGTGGGGCAACACCGTTGTACTGCTCTAAATATAGAGTGCTGCAACATCCAGTTCACCCCTATGACAGGCGAACTGGTTCTGTCACCCACATTATGTCACTCTAATGACGGCACATTCGCAACCGTATACAGAGGTTCGATCTTTGGATAAATGAATGCTTTTCCAAAATCAAATTTCTAACTCAGTTTGTTACATTTGCAACTGTTTTGACTAGAAATTATTTGGTATGACTACATCATGGCTTATGAGCCAATATTTCTACTAAGAGATTTTGATTGTGTTCCATCAGTTGAAACTGATGCACTATTTACTGTTATGAATATTCATGGTTTGTAGGTTTTTATGTATTTTATTATTGCTTTTATGTACTTTTCTGCATTGATAATGTTATGAATATTCATGGTTTGTAATTTTTATGTATTTTATTATTGCTTTTATGTATGTTTCTGCATTGAAACCGAAGATGTAATTGCAGGACAACTTTATCAAAGAGCCTCCTGGTCCTAACAGTTCTATCTTGTATAAAAAAAAAATGCTACTACTGCTAATGTATTCTGTATCAGCATAGTGTTTGTTATTTAAGCTGTGTTTTATGTTCCATTTAGATACTGGCATCAGAGTAGTTTAACAATTTTGGTTTGAACTGATTCTAGCAATACTTTCCAGAGTTGCATTTGTTGTACCTCTTTTCATGGTTCTAGATTTTTTATATATTTTTTTTCTTTAAAACCATGATATTAAATTTGCTTCTCATTTTGGGGATCTCTTATGATTTTATTCAAGTGTTTCTTGTCAATTTGTATCAGCTGTTAAACCAACTGTTTGTAATTGATATTAATTGCCTATATAAATTGGATTCAGTTGATTTAAAAACATGAAATACTGTGACTTAAGAGCAGCTTCATATGTTATTTCTTTGAATAAGTCCTGCTTTAATTTAATCATAGAAGTTACTACTTTATTGTTAAATTTCTGAAATCATAATTGTGCATTTTTTATTTCTGATTTCAAATGGCACATCATTTTCCAGGAAATGTTAGCTAGTTCAGCCTTCATTCTAATAATGTCAAAACTGATGGCAAGTGTTCACTTTCTGAACTGTTCTCAATCATTACTGTAGGTCAGAGAAGAACCATAGAGCTAGCAAGTTTGCCCATATTAGATCTGTAGAAGAGGTCCCTTGAGCTCCAAGGTACGTTTATATGACCTGCTGTGTCCAGAACCACATGGATTCTGTCCTGGACACAGCACCACTACAGCCCTCCTGGAGTTCTCCCAGAACCTCCACTCTGCTCTTGACTCTGGTCATGTTGCGGGTGCAATGTTCATTGACCTCTCCAAGGCCTTTGACACTGTCTGTCACCCCCTCCTACTTGACTCCCTCCACCAACTTGGCTTCTCTCCTGGCCCACTGGATTGGTTCGTCAGTTACCTCTCTATCAGAATACAGCACATGAAGGTAAATGGCACCCTGTTCAATACCCTGTCCGTTCACTGGGGGTTCCCCAGGGTTCCATCCTGGGCTCCATTCTGTTCAGCCTATTTCTCAGCACCCTCCCCAGCTCCTGCTCAGGCAATATGCTACTCTATGCTGATAATGCAGTTCTCCTTGCCTCCCACCCTGACCCCGCATCTCTACAGGAATCCCTGCAGCACACATTCAACCAAGCCGAAAAGTGGTTCCTTGACCACTGGCTGGTCATTAACCTAAAAAAAAAAAAACAATAAATCTATGCTTTTTTTGCATCACCAGAATAAGGCCAAAAATGCCCCCCTCTGCATTCTCCCCAGTAATGCTCACCCTCTCAAGCAGGGGTCATCCTATAAGTACCTGGGCATCACCTTTGACTCAGCTCTTACATTCCACACCCACATCAATACCCTGTCCTCAGCCATAAACTCTTGGATTGGACTTCTCTATTGCCACAGGGATTGCCTCCCCCAAACTGCCATCCGACTGGCCATCAACTCCCCCATCCTGGCCCTAGTGGACTACGGCCTCCCTATCTATACTGCAGCAGACAATACTGCCCACACCAGAATCCAGACCTCGATAAACAAGGTCTGCAGGCTCCTGACCGGTGCATCCCTCCACACCCATACTTGCCTACCCTATTGCACCGCCAACCTGCTCACCTTGGAGGAGCGCCTGCGCTACCAAACCTGCTTACTTGCCAAGAAATCCCTTCTAGGACTCTCCCCACCAGGGGTCACCACATCCCTGTGGCTTGTATCCCCATCTATTGCCACCCATAGCTCAGTTAAGGCCACCTTTCTGGTGCCCTGTAGCAAGACCTCCCTAGCCCAACGGTCCTTCCAATACCGTGTTCCCACATAGTTTAACTCCTCCAGCCCTCTGTCACTAAGTCTACAAAATTGGTCCCTTTAAAGTTGCTCCTTTAATCAATCTAATCTTGGGGTCCTTCCCCCATATCTGGCCCATAGCCTTGACAATATCCGTTGGACTGCTCCCCTTTTTTTCTCACCCTTCTTCCCCCACCCTTCCACATAGGTATTTCCCTAGTATGACCAGGGTTGTCACTTCTACTATTGCTATACTTTATACGATTGTTATTTACTGCATGTAACTTTATTCAGTAAACCACTGTAGTGTTCTTTTGTTATCTGTATTGCACCTGTATGTTACCACTGTTGTATCTCACATTGTAATCATGTCTACCCTTCCTGACGAGGTGCCTTTGTAAATGAGTCCCTGACTCAAAGGTTGTAAATCTGACTTTCAAAAAATAAATAAATAAAAAAATAAAAACATTTCCATCTGGGTTATAGCATGTTCTACCAAGAAGACAAATGTTAGAGAACATCAAATTCAGCAGTCCTCTGTGATACAAATTCAGTTTCATGTTTTTCTCTTCCCTGGATGGTTTCAAATCAACAATTTTCAATGCATTAAAGGTTCCTTAGGAATCCTTTGCTTAATAACCTGGACTTGTGCATTTAAATGCCATATATTGTGTTCTTGTCAGAGACCATTTGTATTAACACTGCAGTGCATATCAAGGCTCTCATAAGAATATCTTAGCACTTACCTCAAAGGTATTCCATTACAGTTGCAGACCTGTTTCCTTCCTACTAACACTTATTATTATGTCATTATTTTGTAACAGTGTACTGCAACTCTATTATACATTCAGCTTCTTTTCTTTAGAATGCCATTGCACCTAAAGAAGGGACCTCTATGGAAACAAAGATAATGTAGTATGCCATCTTTTGAAAAACAAATGCCACTGCAGCTGAAGAAGGAAACTGTGCAACAAAAAGATAATATCGATGGCATGTTTGTGAAAACAAAAGCGTATGTTGGTCCAATAAAAGACATCAAACTATCCAGAGAAACCACCCATAGAAAATTTATCATGTGGGGTCATCTAGTTTCCAACATAAATATAGGTTCTTCCAAAAAAAGACCAAATCATACACCCTGGGATTTTTTCCAAATTGAGTTGAATAATATAAACATTGATTAGCATTAGATCTAATATTTTACTCCCAAGTATCACTATTAAAATATTTGAGAACACAAGCACACATTGTACACTTCACTTGAAACTTGTTTTAATTAGACATGCTAGGTCCCATTGGCTTGCCCATCCTAAATGTTTTCCATCCCTTATTTATAGATTGTCACAGTAGGTAGCAGTCGGATATGATGTTGTCTCCCACCCATTACATTTCCCGGAGGCAGATGATATCAGCTGTACTAAGAAGTGTTCTAAAACTCTCATCTGGTAGTTTATTACAAACACCTGAAATATTGCAACTGATTACTCTCCCCTAATAACTGATTTTACGAAAACAGATCACTTTTATTATTTTTATGCTCAATCCAGACTGATTTATTTCAATAGCTGATACCTGTTGGTAGTTACTGATTCTTGTGGAGTTATTACAGCATGCTTTGTTCCTTCCATTTCATAACAAGAGTCTTCCATGATAATATTCTAGGCTGTTAATTTTAGATTGGTGCTTCAGCTGCTAAAGTATATACCATTCAAATTGACTACAGTAGGTCTATTTTCTCACATCTTAAAATCTGTCTTGCCAACACATGGTCTCTGATCTCTATGTCAACCTGCTCAGTCGCAACTGTAGCCTTCATGCAACCTAGCCCATAAAACACCTGTTCTCTCTAGCTATATTCCCAGGTCATGATTTGGCATCTATAGACCAGTTTTAAGAGGCACACGTTAATTTCTTTATATCCTTGTTTCAGGCCAAAAATATATAGAATAACTCTCTTTCTGAATTCTATGGTCATCTTGTCAAGTATGGTTCTAATATTTTTCAATAATGTCTATGATATCTTCAGTGGTGTGGTTATATACAGTAGATCTTTGGGGGAAATTATTCTGTCAACAAACTTGTATAGTTGTTTGAAATACAAACCAGATGATTCAGTCCATTGCTATTTTTCACATATTTTGTTTGCTGTTTTATAATCTCTAGTTACAGCTGTAATCTTGTCTGAGTCATTTATTCTCTGGTGTCTATGAATATTATAAATCACTTATCTGATTTCAATCAATCAGTGCAAGGAACACTGTACCTCTTGTCCTACATACAGTGGTCTGTCATGCAAGAATGCCAGAAGTGAAATGTTTTACTTCACAGCCAGGAAGATGGTGGCTTTGTTTAACTTTTGAAAAAAAAAAAAGAAAATGTAAAGCTGATTATAAATCCCTCTAGCTAACATGAGAACCTCAGCAGAATGTCATTTATAAGAGGCTCCTCTCTCTAGAAGTTTTGGCAGCCAGATCATCTCAACTTCATTTCATGGTCCTCTCACCAAAAGGTCATGCTCAGAGTTTCTAATATAGTACCAAAAGAGAGACCCCACCTCAGCACTTCCTCACGTATACTATTTAATAAATAAGTCACCAATTTCCTAAGTTTTTCCAAGCATTCCTGTCTTTTTTAAAGTAATCAGTATAGTATGAAGCTCTCTACATTTACACAATATCTGTTGGTGGTAATTTGACACTGTCAATTGAATGTTTGATGGGGTTATCAGTATTTGCAGAATCTAGAGCTGTGTGGAATGAGAAAACTCTGAATTCACAGAATTTTGATGGAATTCCATGAAATTCTGTAAAACTCTATGGACTTTCATCAGCATTTCTTGGAATGTTTGAAATGTAATAATATGGTCATAACTCAGCTGACAATTAAGCTACAGATCTGAAATTTGGCATAGTACTTGATGGTTGTGCTGCAACAGTGTGCCAAATATCATAGTAGGACATATTGTCTAAACAATTATAGGTGCTCAAAGTCTGTCATTCTATTTTTTGGTGGGAAATTTCATGAAACTTTTTATCTGACTTTAACTCAGGCACCTTTGGAGCTAGCTAGCTGAAACTAGAACACATATAAATGTGGTAATTACCTTATACCTGCAAACATTTATAATATTTTAATAAATGCTTTCAAAATTATATTAAAATAACTAAAATTAAAATGTTAGCAAAATCTTTTACGCCAATAGCATAGCCCCTTTTAAAGCTTGATACTTGAAACTTGGTGCACGGTTATCCCACTTTAAGACCTAAACAAGCACAACATGGTAAAATAGAGCACAAGGAAAACATCGACTATAAGAATAGTGACAGACAATTCTGCCAGCACACAAATACAGTGCATACCCCAGTCAAGTAAGCCTCTGTGTGCAAACACATCGAACGATATTCACATCAGCCAACACGGCACCAAGTCTGCAATGGGACTTTATGTGCGGCGGCTCCTCCACCCTCACCCCCATTGCGGAGGGCTGTACACCCCACACATTCCCTTAAATATATATATATATAATCCCCTCCACCCAATGCATATTGAGGAGCAGAAGATAAATTCAGTAACAGGCACCAACAGTGCAAATGAGCAAAAAGCAAGAACACCAGCAATGTAAACAGCTATGTCCAAAGTTTTTTAGAAACTGAGAGACACCCATATGCAAGTCAGCTAAAACAAAAACACACAGACGCCAGCAAGGATTGAACCATGGTCCACTGGATCCCATAAAAAGCATGTCCCCAGCTCAGGACTCTAATAGGCTTCCAAGGTGGCATGCTTTTCACTGTATACTCACAAACTTAAAGGAAACAGCAGTCAGGATGACAGTACAGGCACACATGCTAATGCACTATAGCTGTGCAAACACTGTAGTTTCCACCATGTGATTCTTGCCCATGCTGTCATTCTGTTGCTCATATTCTGACACTCACATTAAAGTGCCCTACTGATGGGATGCCTTGGTGCACATACCCATATTGCTTTTTGTTTCTAAATACTAACACTGTAGAGTAATTTGGATAAGACTTTTTTAAATTAGATGGAAATAACTGAAAATTACATTTGATTAAATATTTGGCCACCCACAACTCACCCCCTTTCAATCTATGACTCTGAAATTTGGTACACTTATGAAAGCTACTAGTATCTTCTACCTGCCAAATATGGTATCATTTGGATATGTGCTTTGAGAAATAGACCACAATAACTAAAGTGTGATTTAATTCAGTGGAAGTTTTGAAATGCATTAATTTGGTCATAGCTCAGCTTTCTATTGAGCTAGAGATCTTAAAGTTGGCATGCCTCCTCACTGATTGAAGTTCTAATGGTGTGCCAAATATCATGACACTAGGATACATCATCTCTAAATGATAGGTGCTCAAAGTCTGTCATTTTATTTTTGTATGGGGAATTTCATGAAACATTTATCTGCATATAACTCAGGCACCTTTGGAGCTAGAAACCTGGAATTTGGTGAATATATAAGTGAAGTAATAACCCATACATCTCCATTTTTTTACATTTTGATGAATGCTTTCAAAAGCATTCTAACTAAAATCATAATTTTAGCAAAATGTTTGGCTACCTACAGCACAACCCCTTCAAAGTTTGAGACTTTAAACTTGGTGCACTTACTCATGTTGCATGTTTCTCTAAATCCTAAAATTGTGGAGAAATCTGGATAAGAAATTTTAAAATTAGATGGAAAAAAATGAAAATTTAATTTTGATTACATTTTCAGCCACCCATAACTCTCCAACCATACCTATTGTTCATGAATATATGTCACTTTTAGTCTGTCCCAAGATTAGTTAATTTACTGTCTTGCCTCTTCTATTTAGCAGAATTATGAGAGGCTTAATCTTTCTTGAATACTCCTATTGCTTACAAACGTATATGTCATATTCATTTGTCATGAAATTATATAACCTATTGTAATATAGCCTAGTGACTCACATGCATTTTATTTTTCTTGTTGAACTTTAACTGCAAGTGAATTTTCACCCAGATTTTATCTGATATTGAATATTTGTAAGATTTGTACTGATTCATCTTGTTATATTGTTTATAATGACATATTGTTGAATGTCAATCAATAAACTTGAACCTGAAGCCCGAAACACCCATAACTCATCTCCCTTTTAATCTAGGACTCTGAAATTTGGTGCACTTATGCAAGCATTAGTTCCGTATAACTTCTAAATTTGGTATCATTTGGATACATAGTTTAAAAACTAGACCAAAATAAATGAAATGTAAAATTTGGTGAAATTCTGCAGGATTTTCATGCAAATTCCATGAAATTCCATAGAATTAGAATGCTAATACCACAGACATTCTGCTGGTGGAATTTTATGTTCTGCACAGCTGTAGTAGAATTTATTTTTGCATTCCTGTATATCCTTTTCCTTGTCTTTATTTCTAGTTCCTTCAATCCTAACTTGTTGTCATTTGGGGATTAGCTCTGTCTTCTTCTCATCTTGATCTTTCTGGTGATGATTTTTCACTTTTATTTTTAATCAGATTGTTTGAAATGGCTCATTGTTCTGATTTTTTTTTGCTCTTAGCCTTTTCTTTATTCCTCTACCTATTTAAGTCTGTTTTACAAGAATTCTTACATGATGAATACTAAGTACTGAAATTTGCATTAATTCATTGCACCTCATTATGTGTCTTATTTATGTTATTTTCTAACACAGTCACTAGGTTGTACTTTACTATATATAACATTTTTTCATGAGTTTTAGTAAGTAATGTTTCATTCCTGCTTTTGCTTCACATAATGTAACATAACATAACATGTAACATCTCTAGCCCTTTAGAATTATCATTTCTTTCAATGATAGTACATTTGCCATATGCTGATTATTTTGTAAGCTGATTAAGTTGTCCCTCAGTATGATCAGATGAATAGCAATGGTTTTCTCAAAGTTGTCTTTACAGTCTATGTCTGATTTATTAGCAGATTCTCTTTGACTGGAAGGGACCCAACTGTATTTCATTTTTAATTCCCAGACAGTGTGCCAGTTCTGTGGTCCATGACAGTTGATGAATTAACTTTCGCTGTGCTCAGTTTTACATAGAAAGATAGACACATTGAATCTGGCAGCACATAAGGACCTCTTGCTCACTCAGTCTGCTCATTTTCCCAACTTACTGTAATACGTAGACCCTACTTGATCTCTGGCTTAGACCTCCCTTCCTAATGAATAAGGTTCTTTTATGCTTATGCAGTGCATTCTTGAATCCCACCACATCTTTCACCCCACCACCTCCACTGGAAGACTGTTCCAGGCATCCACTACTCTCTGTGAAGAAGTACTTTACATTTCCCTGAGTCTACCCCTTCAGTTTCATAGCATTTCCCTTTGTTCTTGAGCATCTTGTTTTCTGAAAATGCCTCCCTTGTGTACCTTATTTACACCCATGAGGTATTTGAAAGTCTCTTTCATGTCCCCCCTGTCCCTTCTTTCCTCCAGGGTATACATATTAATGTCCTTTAGTCTCTCCTGAAATGGTCAGTGGTGCAGACCCTGAACCAGTTTTTATTGCCCTTCTCTAGACCGCCTCTACTCTGTCTATGTTCTTCCAGAGATGCTGTCTCCTGAACTGGATATAGTACTCCAGTTGATGTCTCACCAATGATTTATAAAGTGATATCACCATCTCCCTCTTTCTGCTGGTGATACCCCTCCCTATGCACAGTAGCATCACGCTAGCTCTCCCCACAGCTTTGTCACACATTTGGCCACCATTCGGTCATCAGATATGATTACCTCCAGGTGTCTTTCTGTTTTGGTGGTCATCAGTACCACTCCCTCCAAGCATGAAGCTAATAATTTGTTAGAGGCCACAGAAAGTGACCTTATTTTCAAACAGTTCACGATGGATGCAACAGCAAGTTCCTCAGTATTACATTACCGATCACAGCTGTGTCTGCATCAGACAGGTGTGCTACCATCAGAAAATAGTTGTGCCACAATATGCTGTATCTGTGCTTGCATTTATATTAGTGATGCAAAAGTAACACAAGTGACACAATTATGATACAACTCACAAATATACACACACTTTATAATGTAAGAATAAGTGCCAGTTTTAGATGCAACTATGAAAATATGGCAGAATTATATGTCATATTGGTGTGATGCAAATTGCGTATCTTGACACAGCTGTCATTTTCAAGCATTTTGAAAAAACTCCTGTGTCTCCTAAACGTCACACTATCTGACAAAAAGGATCTTGTTTGTGATTGAAATAGTTTTTTCTGCACCATCCCCATCTATATTGGTTAATTAATAATGTTTGATTTTCTCCAATTTCTTATGGCCTGTGTTGTCCATGTTCATGTTTGGATCCATCTCCTGTTGCTTAGCCACATCTTTAACTACATTACACCAATTGATGTAAATTAATTCTCTCTATTCATTAACACTTATTTTTTATTTATTTGTCTGAGCAATCGGATGAATACCTTTGAGCAAGCATGCTCACTTACAAAGGTTCTTCATCACTATCTGATACCAAAAATAAATAGACAAACTCATGCACAACAATGATTAATTGTCGTAGAAACATACATAGAAACATAGAAGCTGATGGCAGGTAAGGACCCTAAGGCCCATCCAGTCAGCCCATTTTTCAGCCTTATGAATGTGCCATAGGCCTTTACTGTGTCAATGGCCTATCTATTCTTACTCATCTGTATTGCTCTCTTATGCCTATCCCATGCCTGTCTGAAGCTCTGCACTGTACCCATATCCATTATTTCCTGAGGTAGGCCATTCCATGCATCCACCACCCTTTCTGTGAAAAAAGAACTTCCTCACATTACTCCTTAATTGGCCTCCTTTTAATTTCATGCTGTGTCCTCTTGTCCTGCTATTTTTCTTATATTGAAACATGTTAGACTCTTTCACCTTATTAATGCCCTTAACATGTTTAAATGTTTCAATCATATCACCTCTCTCCCTCCTTTGCTCTAGGATATACATATTAAGAGCTCCCTTAATCTGTCCTCATATGTTTTCTGATGCAGTCCCTGCACCATTTTGGTTGCCTTTCTCTGGACTGCCTCCATTTTGTGTTAATGTCCTTGTGCAGGTGTGGCCTCCAGTACTGCATGTAGTACTCTAGATGGGGCCTAATCAGTGTCTTGTAAAAAGGGATTATTACCTCCCTCTTACAACTTGTGATACCCCTACTAATGCACCCCAACATCCCCATAACCTTACCTACTGCTTTAGTGGTCTGCTTGGATGATTTCTGGTCATCTGTGAAGATGATGCCCAAGTCTCTTTCTTTCCTTGTGATTGTCAGCAACTCCCCTCCCAACCTATAGGTAGCTTCAGGGTTTCTCTCCCTGTGTGCATGATCTTTACTTCTTTGCATTAAACCCCAGTTGCCACTCTTCTGACTGTTTTGGAGTTTTTCCAGATCTCTTCTGATTCTGCCCACCCCAGATGGATAATCTACTCTGTTGCATATCTTGGTGTTGTCGGCAAATAGACAAACCTTACCCTCCAGTCCATCTGCAATGTCACTGATGAAGATAATGAAGAGTACTTGCCACAGGACTGATCCCTGAGGTACCCCATTTATGACTTGCATCTCTTCTGACTGTATACCATTTACCACCACTCTCTGTTTTCTGACCACCAACCAGTTTGCCATCCAGCTGACCAACCTCTGACCCACCCCGAGCCTACCCAGCTTATTCATCAATCTTCTATGTAGAACAGTATCAAAAGCTTTGCTGAAGTCAAGGTAGGTGACATCAACTGCTCCCCATTTGTTCACCACTCTGGTTACCCAGTCAAAGAAATCTATGAGATTAGTTTGACAGGACCTTCCTGTTGTAAACCCATGCTGTCTTGGATCCTGTGCTTCTATGGATTCCAGGTGTTGCACTATCCTTTCTTTAAGGAGTGCCTCCATAATCTTGCTCACTACTGAGGTAAGACTAACTGGTCTGTAGTTCCCTGCCTCCTCCCTGCTGCCACTCTTGTGCAGTGGGATCACATGAGCCCTTTGTCAGTCTTCTGGGTCCTCTCCTGTGCTCAGAGACTCACTAAACAGTTCTGCTAAAGGCTCTGCTAGTTCCACCCTTAGCTCCTTTAGTACCCTGGAATGTATGCCATCAGGTCCCATTGCCTTGTCCACCCTGAGTTTAGCGAGCCCTTGTAGGATCCTTTCTTTTGTGAAGGGACTTGTGCACACTTCCCTCCCCGCTGTGTCTATAGTGCTGAGCTGTAGGCCCTGCCCTAACTTCTCCTCAGTAAATACTGAGCAGGAGTATCTATTTAGGATAGATGATTTTCTTTGGTCCTCCTCCACAAACTCCCCTTTATCCTCTTTGATCTTAGCAATACTCCCTTTGGACTTTCCCCTTTCACTAATGTATATATAGAAAGTCTTGTCCCCTTCTTTTACTGTTCATGCTAGTGTTTCCTTGGTTTGGGCCTTTGCCTGCCTTACTACCTTCCCTGCTTCCCTTAGGGAAGTTTAGTATGCCTCCCTATCTTCATCTCACTGCATTCTGTTATATTTCCTGAAGGCCATCCTTTTGACTCTGATCTTTTCTGCTACTGTTTTTAAGAGAACCAAAGTGATTTCCTCCTTCTTTTGTCATGCAAACATGTGTCAGAAGTCGGCAACATGGAGGCATTATCCGGCTAAAACATGTGCATGTAGTCAGCAGAAGGAAAATAGCTGAGGCCAGGCAACACACAACCACACTTTATCAGGTAGGTAACACGGCTGAGGTGGTCAGTGGAGCAGTTGCACAGTGTGAAAGGGGAGAAAATGTTTTTGCTGGATACAGCCACAGACAGTGCAAGGAAGGAGCCTTTAGTAGTTTCCTTTTGAATTGACCAATCTTTGAGAGTCCCATCAGAGGCACTGACAAATGAGTGTTCAGCCAGACTTGTTCTGCAGTAAGGCACAGACAGGATTCCATAAGCCTTGCTCTTGGTGGGGTATGGGCTTTAGGCAGGGCTTAGGAGGTTTTGTATTCCTGGAGAGGTGAGGCCTAATAGGGCTTTCTTACCTATCATATAGGTCTGGTACTTGCTCCTGTCATGCAGGAGGGGCCAGTTTGTTTGGGGATAGAGTGTGCAGGTGTAGGTGTTTCTGTCCACCATGGAGACAAAGTGAAAGGCTTTGTTGAGAGCTGTCTTTACCCTGTTAAGTGCCATTTCATAGGCAGCCCGATAAATCATGGGGCAGTAGTCAATTATGGGTAGGATGGAGCTGGAAACAGCAACTCGGTTTTGCCTCAGGTGAGGTTGTGCCTCTGTATCATGTACCAATTTTCTATTAATGTTGCATATGATCTGGTCAACATGGGGAGCAAATGTAAGAGACTGGTCAATGATAATTCCTAGGTACTTAAATGAGTCCACCTGATGTAGTGCAATCCTGTTTATATTGTGGATGTTGAGTGGACAGACACTATTTCTCTCATGCGTGCTGGAGAATGACATTGACTTTGTTTTTTGTAGTAAAGCACAAGTTTATTCTGCAGGAACCAATTTTCAAAGGAGCCAAAGCTGAGCTGGGGGTCCCGAGTAAATGCCTCCTGGCTGTGGCTACTGGAGCAGATGATTGCATCATCCACATAAAGTAGTACCTTTGAGTGTGTGCAGGCTTCAGGGAGGATGTTAATGAAGATGATGAAAAGAAGGGGTCCTAGTATGGAGCCTTGTGGTACTCCTATTGAGACAGGTTTGGATTTAGACAGTGCACCATTGATCCTGACTTGCTGTGATCTGTTGGAGAGATCGCTGTTGAAGTAAAGCAAATGACAGGATGAACTCCACTGATTGTCCTTATACTGTCATTTGCATTATATGGACAATCAGTGGAGTTCATCCTGTCATTTGCTTTACTTGAATTTGACTTTTTTTGGATGACCCAATAATTTTTCCTGAACACAAGAGGGGATACCTGAACTTTTCACTTGGATATTAGAGATAGCTGTTGAACAAGAGTACAGTGTCAGCAGAGGCCTAAAGTTTGGAGATTAGATAGCAGTAGTGTATGAATCACTAGATCAAAGGCCTTGGTAAGGTCCATATAAATGGAACCCACCAGGTGACCCTTGTCAAGGGGATTCATGTGGAAAGTTTGTTTATTCAGTCAGGGCAGTGGAGGTACTATGTAACTTGTGGAACCAGTGTTGTTGTACACATTGAATATTGTATTGCTAAGGTAAGAAACAAGCTGGTCTGATACCATTCTCACCAATGCCTTGGATGGCGGGGGAGGGGAGGTTAGCTACAGGCCTGTAATTTGAGACCAATGTGCTGTCCCCACTTTTGTGTACTGAGAAATGAGGTTGGTTTACCATTGATGAAAGAATTGTGAGTATCTGAGTGAGAGTTGAACAGTTTGGATAAAGGAGGGCTAGCTCATCCAGGGCTAGGAAATTTTATATCCAGGGTATCACCCTCATCCTGGTTTTACCAGGCACCTGATTGACATACCTGATGGTGTCCTTAAGTGAGATGTTTTTAAAATTAAACATTCGGTAGCTTAGGTCATAAGTGATGGTGGGTGAGCCTGCTTGGGTGATTTGTCTAGAGTGAGTGGGCTCCTTGATCGGTGGGAGTACTGCACTGAGGTCGTTGAAGGCATTGTTAAATGCACTGGAAATCTCAGTAGGATCAAGCGTGACAATTCCATCTGAGTTCATCACAGATTTATTGCCCTTCCCTATGAGGCTCTTATGGGACTGTCAGAATGCTTTCCCATTACTCCAACTACTTGCTTGCTGTTCCTTAAATAAGGAGGCCTTAGCCTGTCTGATATACCTGGTACACCTGTTTCTTGCAGCTCTGTATTCCTACAAATCTGCAGGTGAACCAGATGCCTTAGCTTTGTGCCATAAATTGTCCCTGTCCCTCATCTGTGAAAGAAGGTACGGGGTAAGCCACTCAGCATTATTCCCGCTTATAACTAATTTTCTCTAGGGGGCAAATTTATCTGCTGCAGCATTGAATTCAGTGACAAAGTAGTCAAGGGCTGTGTCTATGTTAGGGGTGGAGTTCAGATAGCTCGAGTTTATGTTGAACAGTTGTGCTTTGAATTTGGCAGACCATGTGCAATGTACAGGGGAGTGGTCACTCAAGACATCAGGCAACACAGTGACCTTGGTAAGTCTTTCTGGATGGGTGGTCAGGACCCAGTCAATGAGGGTATTAGTGCCTGCGTTATAGCTGGTCCTCATACTAACCTTAATCACTTCCATCAAGTAGAGGCTATTTATCAAGTCTTTTATCCCTGTACTAGATTTTGTGGCCCAATTGATGTTGAAGTCACCTAAGGCCACAATTTCCCAGTTCTGGCTGGCCTGCTTAAAGTGCATGGTAAACATTTCTAATCCACAACATTGTTGTTCCAGGGAACATATACTGTCATGAAAATCAGATTTTGTCTCCTGTTTCCTAATGAAAGGTGTGCTGCTAGGCATTCACAATCAATTTTAGTGTTATCTAGGGCACTTTTATGTCCTTGCAGAGTATCCCACAGGTAGACAAGGCAGCCCCTCCCCCTTTTTTGCCTATTCAGTCTTGTCTAAAGTGGTTTTAACCAAGCAAGGAGGTGGAGGCATCGGGTCTTTTCAAGGAAAGCCATAATTTTCTGATGGAGATGATGTCAGGCCAGACTTGCTTCACCCATGCTTTGAACTGTGCTATTTTGGATTGGATGCTGTCAATATTGAGAAAAACAATACTTAACATGTTCAAAGGTGTCTTACTGGTGGGTACACTAGGGGAGGGCCCAGGACTGGAATGGAAATTGCCTGATAATAGGAAGAGATTCAGCAATAATTTCTTTACAACTTTCATATAGTAAATTTGTCTTTGGTGTTTATTGTTATGCAGCTATGAATATATACCAGTTAGAGATCTCTGACAAAGGGTGTCCCTGTGGGGAATGAGGCTTCCATTCTGTGGCAGTAATAGGCTGGAGGTGTGAAGTGAGGGAAAGGGTTAGGGCCTTGTGTTTTTATGGGAGGTGTGCCATCCCTTGTCTCCCAGGAGTGTGGTATTAGGTATATAGTGGTATCCAAAGTATTGGTCGATTCAGTATGTCCCCATACTGGGCATACCCCAGGTAGGGATCCATTACACCAGTTCAACAACAAAGTTGTTGACTGACATTACAGTGATGGATTTGTGTCAATCACAATTGCGGTCATCAGAAGTCCATCGAAAAAGACTTTGTTTCTTTCAGGGGTCTTTTTCCCCCCTCCTCATAATTCATATAATCAACTCTGAGTTGGAGCTGATTCGGGAAGGAGGTGCAAATAAGCCATGCTAGGGTCCTGTGGTGACAGTACAGTGACCCGTTGCTGTGCCGCTGTACTGTCATTCACTGTACAGGTGCCACAGTTTGGTCAGCATACACCCAGCTAGTAGTGTAAAAAAGAAGGTTCACATGGAAGAATGTCTTAGCAGGGTGTAAGGTTTTCCAGACTGGTGTGTGCATGCTGTCTGCTGGTTTCACACTTGCTGTAATATACAGTATGCAGATTGCCTGATTCTTTGGAGCTCATCAGATATTCTTGCCAATCTGTTTCCCGCTGAAATCTCAGATATAGATTTACTGCACTCTGCTGTTCCTCTCTCTTTATTAGAGTTTGATGGAATTAAAAATGCTACTGATACATTTTTTTTTTATTCTCATGTTTATTCCTCCTCTCCACCCCTCAGCTCTGGTCTCCTCGGGAGACACCAAGGAGTCATCTCTCTGCGATCTGTCCTCCCTGGACAATCCTCCATCACCCATGTAGCCTCGGGTTACCCCCCCCGGGCAGGGATGAGGTTGACCCGTAACACCCCGAGCAGTCAGTAGCATCAGTCAGGAGGGTGTCAGGTGGGTGGCCGCAGATCGAGGGCAAGCTCCAGTGCTCCATCTCCACCAGAGCTGAATGGTGTTTTTCCCTGTTTCTTGGGGAGTGGCTGGTGCCCTGACATCAAGGCATGTTACCGACATCTGCCACTCCCCGTTCCTTCTTCTGCGTCGTCAGCACTTGCAACTCCGGCCTCCACCAGAGGGCAGCTGAGCACCGACTCGGGACCCTGTCCCTCCGGGAAGGACAGCTGTCCTCCAGATGCTCAATCCTCTCCCTCTCCTGCTGACCCCTAGCAACCTGGGCTCATTCCGAGCCGGGTCGCAGGTAATGGCGAGGTGTAGCATCCAGTGCCTCAACCCTCAAGCGCCACCAGAGCGCAGCGATACATTTTGAAAGTCTCCATAGCAAGACAGGTGTTTACACCAGGGGAAAATTTTGAGGCTGTCTTATAAGGTTTGAAGTAACAATTTTGTCAATATACTTGGTTACTATGGATTAAATACATTTTATCTCTTTTTCTTGCTTTGTTTTAACCAATCTTGTAGTCATTCCTTTTTTTATTTGTCTTTTTTCCTCTTTATCAATTTCCTGGTGTTTTGTTCATGCTGAAGAGATCAGTTTTCTCACTCTTGCTACTTGTGAATTTCATTATTTATATGTGAGTCCAACATTTAATCAAACGTGATATAATATGGAATATAGTACAAATGCACGTTTTGTAAATACTAAGAAATAGAGAAGGAGCAAGAAGAATGTGATAGATACAATAGCTGAAATAGCTACATGTCTTAAAAATAGTAAAACTCACAGTCAGACTGTTAAATAGCTTTCAATAAAGATTTAAGTAGGTCCTTTACCCCATTACAATAAGCACACACCATCTACTATGCTGTACAGTAATGTGATCCAGCGCTTATGCATTTGCACAGAATATTTTACAAAGATCTTAAAATTTAACCTTAAAAGAGCATTATTAGCTGTTGTTACTCTGGAACCATGAATCTCCATTATGTTCGGAAAACAAAGGCAAAAAATGGGTGTACATCAGGTAGTTATGCTACTAGTACAAAAGCTTTAAAACAACTGTCCTGGGTAAATGTCCTTGAGAGGGATAGATACCAGATGCTTCATAAGTGGGTAGATGTTGGCTGATTATTCCAGTAGATAATTAAATCCTTCTTGGAACACATCTTTAGATTAGAATACTAGCCAAAGCTTTTCTCATAAAATCCATAGGTTAACAGTTCTTACTGTAAAAGCACTTCACTACTTAATATTAAGTGAAACACTTGCAGTTGAACATTAATTGGACTAAGTTTTCTCCTTCAGTTTAATCTTGAAACAGATTTCATTAAATGTTAGTTTTCCTCAGTTACCTGTTGTGATCTGTTCTTCCTAGAGCTTTTTGACATACACATCTCCTTGCTGAATTGTTGCTCTGTACTAAAGAGGCTGCAAGCGTGTTGCAGCAGCTGGCCATTGTCTTGGTCCGTCCCTCCCTTGACAGAGATAGGAGGGATCCTCCTCCTGGGATACTAAGCAGACCCTTGCGCCACCTCGGGAGGAAGGACTCACAGGAGCTGCCCACAGGGCTGTGGCTATCAGGAGAAGGGCGAAGAAAGAGGGGTTAAAAGAGCTATTGGCCAGCAGTTCTGGCTTTAAGGTGTGGCATTTTAATCCTAGGTAGGGGATTAAATAGGCTGGGTAGCACCAAAGAGCACAACAGGGAAGGGAGTTTATTCTGGTCAGATAGCTGACTTTGAGTGTTGGAGGATGGGGAGGAATCCTGCAGACAAAGGGCTGCTGACAGTCAGGCATTGTCTGGGAGTACAGATATTAGTCCTCAAGCTAATAAGGGTCATAAGACCCTCCCTCATAAGCTGCATAGGAACTCCTTTAGAGGCAAAAACAACAAGCATTTGTCAATGCGAATGTTGCTTGCTTCTATGTGCTGTTTAGGTATTTGGAAGTCATTGGAGTGCAAATATTGAAAATTTGCGAACTACGAGCGTGCGTAGAAACTTTGACTGCGTAAATAAAACAGTCATTTTAGAATTTTCTACCAAATTTTCAACATAGCCATTTTAAGACCTCTGCTCATGAACAGTGTCACTGTGATTTTCTTAATTGTCCCATACATTGATTTCCACACCGACTGTGCCATTCTGCGCTACATGGGTGGAAACACATTTTGGGTGAGATGTGAAAAATGACAGCTGTACTACTCATAAAAGGTGTGGTAAAATGGCAATGTTGAAAATCTGGGTAAAATATTGAACTATGCAATGCACGCTTGTAAAACAGTCATTTTTGGAATTTTTTCTCAAATTTTCAACATAGCCATTTTAAGACCTCTGCTCATGAACAGTGTCACTGTGATTTTCTTAATTTGTCCCATACATTGATTTCACACACCGACTGTGCCATTCTGCGCTACATGGGTGGAAACACATTTTAGGTGAGATGTGAAAAATGACAGCTGTACTACTCATAAAAGGTGTGGTAAAATAGCAATGTTGAAAATCTGGATGAAAATTAACTGTGCAATGCAGCTTGTAAAACAGTCATTTTTGAATTTTGGCACCAAATTTTCAACATGGGGTTTTGGGACCCCTTCTCATGAATGATGTCACTGTCATTGGCGTATTGGGCGAAGGGTGATTTCATGAGTCACTGCTTGAAATCACCCGCCAGACTAACTCCAATATTCTCATGAAAAACTCATTCGATATGGTCAAATCTACCAAAAATACCTGAGATATCAACAAGGTTGAAACCCCCATCTAGCCCATTATACAGCTTACTGGCATTTCCTCAGTTAGCGGTCCGCTTTGAAGAGTGCAGACATGTTCCCGGTCCACAAAGATGCGCGCTGCGAGTCAGAGGTAAGTATGGGGTGGGGGGCGTGGAGAGCTGGGTGCACAGTGGGTGGGTGTGGGTTGTGGGAGGGGTCGGAGGCGTGCAGCGGGACTGTTTTCATTTTTCAGGTAAAAATAAAAACAAAAGACATCGTGGGACCATTTGCCATGCTGGGGTGGGCTCCCAGCATAGCACAAGGCGTTGGGGCGTTCAGCCGACAGGAATTGGACACCCCGTGGAAATGAGACGACTTGCCACGCTGGGGTGGGCTCCCAGGCGTGGCACCACCTAACTGGGGAGACACAGCTCAGCCGGCGGGGAGTGGGCACCCATCGGCTACACAGTAGGTGCAGGGCAGTGCACACACCTGCGTGTGGGGAGGCTATGCTTCTTATCTCCATCACTGAAGTGTAGCTCCCCTTTCAACAGTATGCCACTGCATTTTGGGCGTGTCTGGAGCATGCTCCAAAATGCATTGGCTTACAGGAGCCGCGCCTGCCAGCTCACTGACTGAATTGGAGGAGGAGGTGACACACCTCCGAAATCTCCGATAATGGCACTATGTTTCTTGCACATGCGTGCAAGCAACATAAAAATAACAGATATGGCTCTCTACTGTGTGACTCTGCAGAGCACTTGAGGGGTTGTGCCTGGAAGAGCCTGGGGTTGCAGTGTATCTGAGGATTTCACTCATTGGTTTAAGTGACTTTGTGAAACAAAGTTACAACTTATGAACCCCATCCAACTTTGCATGATCACAAGTCAGCATGAGTTGCAATTTATGCTGCCGAGAGAGATGGGGGCTTTGCCTGCTCTATGGCATTGTCAGGATGTACTCTAATTAACATACAGTGGATATACTGTAGCTTAATGTGCAGAATAAATTGCTTATGAAGCGGCATAAATTCAGTAAGAGTATAACCGAAATGAAAGTAATTTCAGGCTTTGTCTGCCCTATGATATAGTTTGCCATGCAGTAGGCCAGTGGACCCTGTCCCCCACCCCTCCCACTTTGCATGGCAGCAGCTGCTGGAGCACTGGAATCTTTGTTTGCCTGCTGGGTTCCCTAATTCATCTGCTGTTGGCACAAGTAAAACAAAATATTAGTAAGTCTTACTCGGGGTTGATTCTGTAGCTCGACGACTGGGGTAGGGAGGTGGTGGCGGCAGGGTCTACTGAATTCTTCAGACTGCCGGATGGGGTTATGGGAGCTTGGCTACAGGGTAGGAGCATTCAGCTTCCTGGTAGCAGCATACATCTGCATGGAGAAGACAGAGCTGGCCATGTGGTCAGATTGTCCCAGAATGGTGGTTGACTGAGACCATCCAAGCCATCCCCCTTAGTTCCATGCAGCAGCTGGAGCAGCTGGGACTGTGGTTGCATCCAAAATAAAATAAATAAAATGATAAATATGTAAATAAATAATAACAGGGTTTTAAATAATTGATTAGCAGTTTTTTTCTTGGGACTATACTAAGTGTACAGAAAGTATTTATATATATTTTCTAGAAGTGCTGTGTTTGATAAACACAGTGAGGCAAAGCTATGCATTTTCACAAAGATTTAGCACTTTTATGAGCAAAATGCTAATCAATTTTAGAGTTAAATGAATCCCTGAATAAACAATGCATTAAATTGAAAGTAGACCGAAAATTTAGGCACACGGCTAAGTCAGTCTATTCCAATGGAGATGCAAGGTGATCAAGGACTCGAGGCTAAAATATGAAAACTTAATGGCACAATAAAGAATACCCAGTCTACACTGGAAAAAATCAGCCATTAACTGTTTAACTCAAGAAATATACACAAAGAGAGAAACTAATTTTGAACATATTCAGTTGTAGACAATTTTCAGTCTTCTGCATTTATTTCAATTGGTGTAAATTATTTGAAACTTAGCCCTTTTTCTTTCCAACATAATAAATCCACACAAAAAAAAAGAAATAAACAAGAGGCTAGGGCCAGCCAAGAGATCACCGTGACATGCCACAGATCAACTTGGTGTAGTCAGTGTACTTGGGTTTAATTTTGCATCTTCCACTTGCATGCTGCATAGCTTTGAGCAGGTCACTTGATCTCCCCAGATTTTCTAGGTCACTCCCATAAACAAGCACTTGGGAGCCCAGCCTCCTTGGATTCACTCCACATGGTCCTGGGAAGGTAGATGAGGGAGCGGATCTTTCATATATGCCATGGTAATGGGGAATTTTGCTCTGGTGGCTTGCTGCACCCTAAGGGTCTGCCTGACTGCCTCACTAAAGCTACAGACAAAATGATCCTTCTAGGCACTTGGAAATCCCTATATCTAGGGCTCAGTTAAGGCTACTAAAAAATTAAAATTAAGTGACTCAATAAGTAAATGATAGGGAAGAGGTAATTACATTACCAGCCCATCCATCGTAGGCTGAGGCCAGGGCATGCAGCAGGCCTGGCAGCCATGTGAGGGAGCCATTGGTAAAAAGAAGGGGGCAAGGTACCTCCCATGAAGTCTAGGCAAAGAAGCAAATAGCACTGGAGCGACTGAGGATCTCGGCGAGTAAGGTGTGGGGGGAGCATCAGTAGAAGACAGGTAGCCATGGCAAGGCCCTTCCACCCAGTGTGCCCAGGTTAGTCACACATATTCTAACAAGCCCTTCTTGGTGTGGGGAGTAATAGTTTCTCATTGCAGAAAAAAGATGCTGAGCAAGAAGATGAATCCCACAATGAAGGCAGTGGCAGCAGCACTGGAGACCCAGCTGTGCAAGGTGTACCAGAAGAAAGAACATGAGTGGCTGGAAGTCTGCCTAGAGGCACTGAGGGTTCATCTATGTAGCTGTAGTGATGGTGGCTGCCAAAAGAAATGGCTGGCCATGGAAATGATGATGCCCCTCACCGAAGGTACTCATGACACCTCAGCAAGGTTAGCAGGGTTATGAGGCTGGTCAGTTGTCTGAAGAGCATTTCAGAAACATGATAATTATGGCTTTGGAAGGGATCCTTCTGGGGGAGCCCAGGTAGTGCAGACCAGGGAAGTGAGGGGAGGTCAGGCCCCACCGGGTAGTGTGCCATACCACAGAGAGGACCTGGTCATTACATCCCCAGCAAAGGAATTGGTTGTGCAAGCTTCGATCTCCACTAGCCTAGCCTCTAGACAGCAGCAGTCCAAAAAAGGATCTACTGTGGATAAGAAGCTGGACAAGATTATGCACCTGATGGTGGATATGACTGCAGCAGCCAAGGGTCAGCACCCAACTGGGGGGACAGTCCAGTGGGGCACAGATGAGATCAGGATGGGCACAACTTCCAGCCAGACATCGGGGGTGGAGAGCCCTGGCAATTATGCCAGCCTGGCAAGGCCCACAGGGACCCAACAGACCAATAAGGTTAGACAATAAATACAAAAAAAGAAACATGTAGATATGTTCCTGCTCCTTAATAGGCCTGGAGAATCAATGGAGGAAAAAAAATAAGTCAGAGGAGTCTGACAGGAGAAAAGTGAAAGTGTTGCATATGTTTGACAACTGGTTAGCAGCTTTCTTTGTGTTTGCCAGCACAATATTGTAGACAGCACATAAGATAATGCTTATGCATAGGTGCAAAGGGGGAATGGTGTAGCTATAATACAATGAAGAAATTCTGGCTCTAGAGACAGTGTGATGCTACACAGGGGTGGGGCATACTAGATTTGCCCCTCTTGGTGGATGTGATACACAGGATGATGTCATCCATACAGATAGTAGGTTACCCCTAAGGATATCTCAGCCACAGCAGCAGATGGCTGGTATGCTCCTCGAAGTGTGCTTCATGTACAACCAAGGGAACAGCACGAGGAATAATTGTAGGTTTCACCATGAATGTGTTGCCTGCGATCAACAGTATACAGTTCTTCAAAGCCCCCAAAACTTGGCTTCAGCACCACCTGACAAAGTAAAACAACAAACAGGGAGAGCAGGTCTGCCACCCCAGTAAAGGTGGACAGGATTAGGCCCTGGCTTGACCAAGTAACCAGACTGGGAGGCCACCCAACTGTTAGAGGAGGGTTTATTGGTTGATTTCAGATTCCTTATATGGGTCCTTGGAGGAGCACGAGGTGAGAATTTGAAGTCAGTTAGGGACTGTCCACAGGTGGTCGGGGAGAAACTGGAAAAAGAGCAGCGGCTGGGGCAGGTGAGTGGCCTATTCAAGGCTGTGCCCCTGCACAATCTTAGGGTGTTTCTGATAGGCTAGTGCCCAAGAAAGCCTCAGAGGAGTCCCAGATGATCAATCACTTACCGCATTCAGAAGGAGATTCAGTGAATGACCAAATTGATCCATGGTTCATGCTGATTCAGTATGAGTTATTTGACAGGGCTGTAGAGGTACTACAGGCACAGAGACCTCAGGCTGGGATGGTTAAGGCAGACATTGAGTCTCGCTCCACCTGCTGCTGGTACACCAAGCAAACAGGGACCAGTTAGGAATTAAATTTGAAGGGGAACATTGTGTGGATAACTGCATGTTCATGGGTTGTGCAGTGACTTGCGTAGTTTTTGAAAGATTCAGCTTACTCTTGCATTGGGCCATGGTGTGGGCATCTGGGAATCAAGGTATAGGCCACTACCTCGATAACTTCTTTATAGCGGGACCAGCGGGATCCTCATTTTGTGGCAGACACTAACCACATTTGTAGAACTGTGTGAGGGTTTTGGTGTGCCTTTGGCCTGGGAAAGGTGGAGCCACCAAGTATGGTGGTAACCTCCTTGGGTATAGAGATTGACACCACCAGGTGGGAGTTCTGCCTACCCAGGGAAAAGTTAGAGGTCCTGCAGGTCCTTTTGAATAAGGCAGAGGGGGCCAAAAAGATTACCTTGTGGGAGTTGCAGCAGTTAGTTGGTCACCTAAACTTCACATGCTGGTTGATACCCATATGGAGGACGTTCCTGATGTCCATGGAATAGCTGCGTAAGGGGACCAAGCCTCATCACTTAATCATAGCTACAGAAGAATTCACAAAGTCTTGCAAACCTGGCAGATATTTGAAGCTCACTTTAACAGAGTAGTGATGCGGCGGGAGACTGGGGACAGTCAGGCCCTGGAGTTGTTCAGGGACACAGCTGGCTGACTGGGGTTCAGAGCATACTTCCAGGGTGATCATGCACTGCAGGGTGGCCTCTTGATTGGGAGGTGGCTGGTCCACACTATCAGATCACACTGCAATAATTCTTCCTAATCGTGGTAGCATTATGCATTTGGGGCTCTAGACTTTGGGACAGAAGGGTTTCTTTTTGCTCAGACAATTTGGGAATGGCGCATACTATAAACAGCCAACTGGGTTCAAGAAGCCCCAGGATTTCATGAAAAAATTTTGTTTTGAAGTATATGTTTTTGAATATTTATTTTTAAGCTGTACATGCTCCCAGCATTGAAAATGGAATGGCTAATGCTTTATCTTGTTCACAGTGACAAAGATTCAGGGAGTTGGCTCCAGCAGCACAACAGCAGCCATAGCCGGTCCCATATTTCCTGTAGAAGGTGGAAACCATGAGACTTGGAGGTGCATAAGTAATTCTGTTGTTGCACAGACCACTGCAACCAATCACCATGGTGTGGAGCATTACCTCGCAACCCAGGGAGAGGCAGGGTGGATTAATACCTGGCCAATCCCAGTCAATCAATTATGCATTTACATCATGGTAGCCAAGAAGCAAGGGATGTCACCAGGGGTAGTCAGGCAGCATTTGTCAGGATTGTTCTGGTTTTCAAGGGTGATGGGGTTCTAGACACCATCAAGGCTTTTAAAGTCAAAAGGTTCTGGAGGGTTGTGGCAAGAGCCTAATCAAGCAACCCTGATATACAATTTCCCATCACACGGCCACCTTGGCGTGGTTTGGTAGCTTACCGGGGTCTGTTGGAATGCATATGAGGCAAGGCTCTTTGAAACAGTGTTTGGTGGCACTCTGTGGGGTGTTCCTGGTCTTGGAGTTGAGCCAAGTGAGCCAAACAAGGAGGAGGAGTCCAAGCCTATTGGACAGGGATGTTGCAGTAACAATAGAAGGGTTTTCTCTATGACTGCAGAGGAGCAAGACTAATCAGAAGGGTGTGGGTGATGGTGCCCAATGAAGGCCCCAGTAGGTTCCTCATGGGACGTCCCAGCACAGGTGAGAGCTTGGGTGAAACTTTCTTATGGCATGAGGATGGCAAACCTATGACAGCCTATAAGTATCAACATATTCTGGGTCTTGCAGTCTGTCAAGCACAGCTAAATGAAAAAGAGTTCAAAACCCATTCTTTTAGGATTAGGATGGCAAGGACTGCTTGGAGCCAAGGCATGACAGATGCCAAGGTACAGGTGCTGGCACACCAGATGTCACAGGTGTTTATACTCTACATTTGACCACATTTGCAGTGATGTCTTTCCTTTGTCTATTCCAGGTTCCACAGAGTGCTCTAAGAGCACATGGATCTGTGGGCACTCCTTCTTTGGTTGGGCAGAGGAGAGGGTGGTCTGCCGGCCTGGGGGGTGGAACCTAGCCATATCCCAACAGACAGTGCAGATCCATTAGATGGGCACAGAAGGCATGCATGGGTGAAATTGCTCCCTAAGTTAGCAGGGGAGGCCAGAATGTGGCAGAGCCTGGACATCCTGCTACTATATCTTGGGGGCAAAAACCTGAGGTCTCAAAAGGCAGTCGACCTGCTGCTGACAATGAAGGGATATCTGCATTCCATATTACGGATATGGCCCAAGACAGTGATTATCTGGTCACATTTTATACAGTATAGACATGGGTCTCATGCAAGGGACTCTAAAGCATTGACTGCAGCATGGATTCATATTAATAGTGAAATACAATTGTTCATGGAAACCATAGGGGATACTGTGGTAAGACATTAGGAAATCAACACCTCCCCACCAGGGACTTTATGCTCCGGACAGTGTGCAGTTGCGGAATGAAGGATGGGATTTGATGTAGAATTCTTTTTGTGAGGTCTTGGTAGCACAGCTGAAGTAAGCTGCTTGGGAGGGGTTTGGACTGCATCCATCCTGTGATGGCTTGGGAGTACTGCATACTGATGGTACAGGGGAAAAGGGAGGACAAGTCAAATTCTTGTGTGAGGCTCATCGCCTCCAGCCAAGACAAGGACAGGGGACTACATGACCCAAACCCCATTGGTGGTGTGTCACAGTCCAACCTATCATGCTAATCTGCAAGGACAGCAGCCAGATGGGGGTGGTCACTTGCCACTTGGCCACATGACCTCCCCACTCTTGGGGCTGGAAACAACCTAGGAGGTACATTAGTCATCTGGCACACATGATGGTTGGCATGTCCAGTGATGGCACACAGTGGGGTTAGAGGAATCTGTTAATCCTCCCAGCTGTGCATGCTTCTACAATAACATAATGACATAAAATAAACACATGGATGAGATCATTTCCTCCATGACCTGTGTCAGTGCGTTTATTTTGGGGAAGGGGAGTGGGGCTATCAAGACAGTAGATCGGCTGCAAAAGTATTACAGCAGCTGGACATTTGTCAGGGGCCTTCCCCTCCCTTGACCTGATGCTAGGAGAGATCCTCCTCTTATTGTTGTGAGCGGACCTGGTGCCACCTCAGGAGGAGGCCCACAGGAGCAGCCTGCAGGACAGTGACAATCAAGAGAAGTGAGGAGACAGAGCTGTGGGACAACAGTTTCCCTAATTTATCCTCCTTCTTGCCCCCCCATCCAACCTGCTCTTGCAAAAGTAGGATTAAGGTTGGCCAGGTTAATCAGGGAACCCATTGACTCACAAGGTGACTGTGATAGGAGCCAAGGAGGAATTTTTCCATTTTCCCCAGTAAATGTTTTTTGGGGGAGTTTGTCTCCTCTAAGGGATAAACATTTGGTAAAATGATATGCAGGATTAACACTGAGCTAGTCTGAATGGTGTGGACAACTGCCTGTTAGTGTGGCCACTGCTATGTTGAAGCACAGGCTTAATGTGGCACTAATCTAATAACATGTGCATGCTAACCTGTTTGTATGCAAATCCCAAATATTGTAGCACATTCATACAAAGCACACAGGCATACTGAAAGGGTTTGGGAAGCACTAAAAGTCTGCTTGGGCAGTGCTGTTTACTGCTACTAAAACCCTACTCCATATACATACTGGTGCATGACCCTCCTCCAGCACTAGTGTCAGGTGTTAAAAAATAAAATAAAAAAAAATTCCTCCACCTTCACCCGATCCTCATAAGAATGAATTCCCTGATATCCAGTGGTACCCCCTAGCTTCACCTAATCCCATTTGGCATACAGAAAATATTCCCTGGTGTCCTGTGGTCCCTCTCCCTTCCTGGTAGACTCCTGCTCCCTCCAAAGCCAGCCCTCCAAGACCCAACTTGGCAGTCAGCACTTACACTCTTCTTACTCCCTGGGCAGCCATGATCTTCTGCACTCATGTTACCTACTATCCTTACCCTTCTGAGGGTAGTAGCTGCCTTACACTTTCTTACTCTGTTTTTCCCTTGCTTGTACAATGCTGTTACTCCACCATACTGTTTATTGTGTTACCTGTATATCTTGTTTGTTACCTTTTCCTCACTGCGAAGCTTGTAATTGAGGGCTTTGCTGGCACTATACCTGTTTACTCTGCTAACCTTGCTTGTGTGTTGCTGTTACTCTGCCATAATTGTTTCATGATTCCTGTTGCTCTTATATGTTAACCTGTTACCCTGCCTGATGTTCTTGACTGTACCTTGTAACCTCCCGGGTCGCACCTGAAAATAGGCACTTGGCTGTCTAGTGTGGTTACCTGGTTAACAAAAGCAAAATAAATAAATAAATAAATAATGATACATGAGTTATGTTAGGAATAAAAATGCTTAATACTGTACTGTGCATGCATGGAGACTTAGTTTATTTTCCTCAGACATTTTAATTTAGTCATACCTTTGTCATATGTCAACCTTTTTGCACCAAACTTTAATGATGACTTACAGACCACCCCCATGAAGACCATACCACTTTAGCAGTAACAGGTAACTTCCACCCAAAATTGGTGTCCTGTGGGCAGAACAACTATTTTGGGTTGGACTTATTAGTCACTACTAATCTGGTCATGTGGGGAGGGGGGGGTCTGTAAGACATCATAATTTATTAGTTAATAGTTAACAATGGGGATTGGGTGAGGGGGACTATTCCTTTTGAGTGTGAGTTTACAATAGTACCATTAATGACCACAGGTGAAAGTGTGGAGCTCACAGCCAGCCCACAGTCCAAGAAGCAAAAGCTTGCTCCTCACATTGTAATGAGGTTATAACACAAATTATCCCTTTGTGCTCTGTATGGGCAGAGAGGTAATTTAAGAAGGACAAGCTGTTGCACTCAGAAAACCAAAATAAGTCACAGGCACCACACAAGTAAATGCAAAACAAAAAGGTTTTATTGCAACTCAAAGAATGCCTGGAGACCATAGTGCCCCAGCGCTTCAATCTATGCAGGTCTTACTCATGCCCCCCAACCCCCGAGAAAGATCTGTATAGTTGAAGCACTGGGGCACTGTGGTCTCCAGACATTCTATGAGCTTCAATAAAACTTTTATTTTGAATTGACTTGTGTGGTTCTTGTGGCTTATTTTGGTTTCCTGAGTGCAGCAACTTGTTTTTCTCTAGTTGTTGTGTAGGCTGGCTACTCTTGCAGCACCCCCGCTGAGCTCCAGAGATGTGTTGCTTTCCTCTTGCTTTTGCAAAGAGGTAATTTGCTTGGGACCTTTTGAATATAGCAAGTTAATGCAAGAGATTTGTGGTACCCTAACACGGTATACTCTTTGGAAGCGTTACCTCCCAGTGGCCAGTAGGGTGTTGTGCTCTGCGCCAAGCACACCATTTAGTGCCTTTTTATGAGCTTTTTCCTCACAGCCGTATTCAAACATGTTTGGGGCATATAGAGTTTGATCCAAACATGTCTGACTATAGCAACTTTAGGGAAATTTAATAATTTTCTTTTTGGATAGTGACTTTACAAGGAGCAAACTGAGAACATTGAATATGCTGCATGAAGGCTGAATGATGACTAAACACTGTACTACTGTACAGAGCTCTTCTAACTACAGGCTCCATGAAAGCTTAGCAATAAAAAGAAGAAACTTGGAAAAATCAATTATTTGGGGCAGGTCATATCAAAGACAAATTGCACCACTTTATATGATGTAATGTGCACAGATTCAAAAATGTCTGCTTCCAATTTAAAACTAATTTGTCTTGTAAAACAGAAAATTGTTACCTGATGGGAAATGTCCGTTTCTCACAATTCTTCTCTGAGGACTTTGTGATTACAATTACCATCTGGTTCCTAAACTCTTGAGTCTAAATTCAAACTCTCCCAGTTCTATAGCAAACATGTCCTTATACTTTTGCAGATATGCCTAACACCATATGTTACATACTCTATGCAATTAGAGTGCAGTTCAGCAATCTCCAATTATATGAAAATGTTTGATACAGTCCTATTCATTTTGTGTAAAATGTAAAACAAACCAAGTTAATCATTCCCTAGCATGCTGGAGAGTCAGACAAACATTACACTGGAAGTGCCCCCCCCCAAAAAAAAAAATGTTTTACCATTCCTTAGCTCACTGATGACTGCACAAAAATTACTGTGGACTAGGTTTAATTGAACTCTCATAAGCCCATGATAGTCCTTTGCTACTGTATATAGTAATGGAGGCCATTCAAATGTTTGCACTTCTGGGAAAAACTTGACCTCTACAGTTTTTGTCAGAAAAGAATGACATCTTGCAATGTTATGTTTGTATATGTTTGTAAACGTTTTTTACTGCTGTATTATTATATGCTGCTGAAATGTTCTGTATTTGTAAAGTGTCTTTGGGAAAGGACGCTCAAGAAATAAAACTGCCTGGCCTTGCCTCACCTTTCTTGTATTAGACACACAATGTAAAGCAAGAAAGCATGACAGAGTGAAAACATTCTCCAGATGCATTTTGGCATGGAAGCAAAGCTGAGTGCCTTCAACTACCTAGAAAGTGCACTGATGTAGCTCTATGCACACCCTGGAATGTATCATTGCACTTATAAAAGGCACCTCTAGTTAAATTTATGTAAAAAAAAGAAAAATTGTATTAAGAAACATAAAAGCAAAAGATTAAGGATAGCAAAAATACCATAGATCCATCAGGTCTGCCTTGAGGCCCTGTGATGTGCTACTCCTGCTGGTGCTACCATATGCAGATTCTGCCTGTTTTTGTCACAGGAGTAGAAAATGTTTTTTAGACACCACAGGTGGAAGTAAATTGTGGTGAAACCTATTTGAAATTGGTGTGTTTGTTAACTGAAGGTAAGTCTAAGACAAGCCACAGTATCCCATTTAAAGGCTGTATTAAAGATATTAAAAAAACTGAGTCTTGCTTTGCATTTTGGGGATGGATGGTAATTGTCTGGACTGAGCCACATTTCTAGTTGCAATTTGGTTTAGGCTTGCTAGCAAAGCTAACCAGGAATTCTGACTTGGGGATAACTTCAAGCACTCAAACAACATGCCTCATCATGCTCATGTCCCACCACATGAGTGGGACAGAGCAGTAGTAGAGCATCTGCCTTAAGGCAGCTGTAGGCTTCTGTATATAGTCTACAGTCAACAGTAGACACAGAATAGATACCAGATCAAGATGGGAGAAACCAATTTTAGTGTATGGTGTACTGGAACAGCAACAACAAGAAAGTTTGGTGAGTAAAGCAGGAAGTAGGTACAGGTAGGAGGTTAGAAGGGGAAAGTAAAAGGCACCCTATCTAGGGTAGGGTAGCAAATAAGTTACAATGAAATGAAAGGGTAGAATAAGAAGTAAAGGTCAGGTAAGTGGGTAAGGACAGTAGACACCCAATGCAAGTTAGGTACAGGTAGGTGTGTTAGAAAAGGGAAGATAAGAGACACCCTATCTAGGATAGGACAATAAATATGTTTCAGGTAGGCAAAAGGAAGAGGTAGGAACACAACACATGGAGAAATGAGGTAGGGCACAAGGAAGTTTAAACAGGCAAATAGTAAAAGAAGGAATGATCATGGGCATGGTGCAGTGCAACAGGTGTGGGCCGTGGTCTTTCAGAACATGTTCTGGAGAATAAGGTATTATCCCATTTATACTTGCCTTTCTTGGATGAGGCAGAGGTTTACTAAACTCTAGGCTGAATTGTTAACATGCAGAGAACTTTCTGCCCCAGCCAGAGACCCCCAAATCTACCACCACTCCCCAAGATGATGCCTGAGCAGAGGCACAGTGATTGGACCTTGGTGGTCCACAGTAGTATGGGGATGGTTGAAAGGGTATACCTCCTCAGCCTATTCTGCAGAATTTCTTTACCATGGTGGCAGGCCACAGCAGCCGAGAGGAAGCACCAGTAGAAGTAGGAAAGGAGAAGTGGGGGTCCTCAGAGGAGGCACCAAGAGAGAGGAAGAGACCCTCAGCTAAAGGAGATTGTAGCTGCTGGTAGGACTCTGACTTAGGGAACAGGGGAGGAAGGAAGAGGGGGATGAGGTGCCTGAGAGATGCTTTGGCTTGAAGGGATGGAGAGATTATTCAGAGGAGTGCTAGGGCAGCAGGAGATGGGAGGGAGGTAGACAATATTGTCAACCTGGGGACAAATTACCTAGTTAGGGGCAGGGTAGATGTAGTGCATAGAAATTTCTGTGCGCTGCAGAGGCACTTCAAGCAGGTGGCATGCATGGTGGCTTTTGCTGAGGTGTACCTGATGTACAGCTTGTGGAAAGGAAAGGACATTCCACACCAGGGCATTTAATAAACTGGTTGAAGGCATGGAAGGCTTCAGCTACACTGGGGACTTGGGGCCAACCTGGAAGGATATGGGCCTCTATAAGGCAGATGGACTGCATCCTTTCAGGAAGGGAACCACAGTCCTTAGTGGTAGGTTTAAATGCTACTTGGATGAGCATTTAATCTAGCTGTGGGGGGGAGGTATAAAGCCAAGGGAGGCAACAATTGACTCCTCCAGATGATTGAACAACAGCACAGGGGTAGTACAGTAAACTACTCCTTGGACAAGTGTGGAAGAATATAAGGGTGGGGACAAGGCAGAGGACAAGGCTGTTATAAATCCTGAAAACAAGAATAAGGGAGTAAAGAAGACAGGTAATGGAGAAGAAAAAATGGTCATGGGGAACTTCCGAGAACAGCACAAGCATGAAGGGTGGGAGGCAGGCAGGGAGGGAGGGAGAGAGTAAGGTACAGACAGCCATATGTGCCAATGCAAGTAGTCTCAGAAATAAAATTTCAGACCTGGAAGCCATCATGGCAGAAGGTATTCTGGACTGCCATACCAGGATAAGCTCTGTTCAGGAGAGATAGTGCAGGGAGAAAGGGTTGCACTACAGTATATGTGAGGGTGGGAATCAAGGCCACAGAGGTACAGAAGCACCCAGAGGAAAGGAAAGGGCTGCAGGTACTCTGGCTTATCCTGGAGATAGGCTCTTGGGCCACTATCCATATAGGAGTGGTATACCGAACTCTAGCACTGGGAGAGGTGTTGAATAAAACACTAGGGGAAGCCATCAGGATGTCAAGTAAGGGGAAGGTGCTGCTAGTTGGTGGAGCTTTCTAACAGAAGCTTTGGCAAAAAGCAGGGCCACCCTGGACTTCTTACAAAGGCTTTTCACAGTCAGCTAATCAAAGAACCCACTAGTGACAAGGCAGTGCTGGACAGCATTGCAAATGTCACAGTGGGGAGTCTCCTAGATACCAATGATCACTGTACACTGTGGTTTAACATTAAGACAGGAACAGAGGCTAACCACATGAGGATGTGGTACCTAGGGCCCTGTCCCCACTATCACCTGAAAATCAGTAACGTTTTCAAAATGGTTCAAACAGGTAACATTACAGTGCATCTACATTACCTGTGAACCATTTTGGAAGCCATTACAGTCCATCTGCATGCCAGGTGAAGTGTGACCATGATGGTCAGCTCTCTATCCCACAATGCAGTCCATGCTGTACTGAGGGCAATGCCAGAGCTACATGCTCACGCATCCACACTGCCACTGGTAACTTCACAGTGGCAAAATCATTTTCTGAACTGTTGTTGAAACCACCTCATAAGTGGTTTCTGTAACAGTCCAAAAAATGCCCGCTGTAACGTTACCAGTGTGGATGCAAGCCGTTTTGGTAATGATTTGAGCTCATTTTAGCCTCTGTAATGTCAAGAGGCAGTAGTGTGACAGGACCCTAGATTATAAGAGGATGGATTTTAAAGGAATGAAAGACTGCCTCAGAAACTGACTCATGGTGGGAGATTACCAGGAAGGGATAGAGGCACAGTGGCTAAAAATAAGGACTTCATAATTAAGGCAACCCACCTCTGCTTGAAGGTGGTAAATAAAAGTAGAAGGAAAAAGAGACTGTTATGGTTCTCTATGGAAGTGGCCAAGGTGGTGGAGGAAAAAAGGATGTCATTCAGGAGGCATAAGGAAATGCAGAGGGAAGAGGACAGAGAGGTGTATCAAGTTAAACAGAGGAAATCAGGAAAGGTGGTGAGGAGAGCAAAGGCACAGACAGAGGTAATGATAGCCAAAGGGGTAGTTAATGGGGATAAAACTTTCTCTAAGTACATAAGTGAGAAGAGGAAAACCAGGGGAGGGATAGTGAGGATAAGGAGCATGGTAAGGGAAGACTACACAGAAGAGGACCAAGAAAAAGTTGCCATCCTGAACAGGTACTTCTGCACAGTCTTCACAGTGGAGGGAGGGGAGGATGGACCACCAGGGAGCAGCAGGTACAAGGGCAATGAGGTGGACACAAGTCCATTTCAGAGAAAAGGTCCTAAAGGAGCTTGCAATTATGAAAGTGGATAAGGATATGGGACTGGACGGAATACACCCAAGAGTACCAGAGGAACTTATGGAGCTGCTAGCTGCCCCACTGATAGCTTCTTCAATAGTTCACTGGAAACAGGCATGTTTCTGGAGGACTGAGGAGAGCAGATGTGGTCCATCTAAATAAGAGTGGCAGCAGGAGGAAGCTAGAAACTGTAGGCCAGTAAGTCTCACTTCAGTGGTGTAGAAATAATGTAAACCCTGCTAAAGAAAAGAGTCTGGTAGAGTACACTGAATCAAATGGGCATGCAGACCACAGGCAGCATGGATTCATTGGGGGGGGGGATCATGCCAGATGAATCTGACTGATTTCTTCTTGACTGGGTGACCAGGGAAATGGATTAGGGGAGGGAAATGTACATGGCCTATCTGGACATAAGCAAGTCTTCGATATTGTACTACACAGGAGACTGATTAAGAAATTGGGCAGCCTAGGAGTGGGATCCAAAGTGGTGAATTGGTTTAAAAAATGGTTAATGGTTAGACATCAGATGGTGGTGGTTGATGGCACTCACTCTAATGATATAAGAGTGACCAGTGGGGAGTCGTAGGGCTCAGTACTAGGATGGTCCTCTTCAATGTCTTCATAAGTGATATTGTACAAGAACTGGAAGAGAAGGTATGACTTTTTGCAGAAGATGAAATCTGTGATAGAGTGGGCATGCAGGAGGGGGTGGAGAGAATGTGCACAGACCTTGGGAAGCTCAAGGAGTGGTCAAGATTATGGCAGTTGGGGTTCAATCCATAACTGATGACCTCAAGTAACAGAGCAGTGTGATAAAGCAGTAGCTAGGGCTATTAGAATGCTGGGGTGCATAGGGAGGGATATGCCCAGCACAAGGAAGGAGATGGGGTTGCCACTGTGTCACTCACTGGTGAGACTCCACCTACAATATGGTGCCCATTTCTGGAGGCTGCACCTCGTAAAGGGCATAGACAGGGTGGAGGCAGTACGAAGGAGGGCAACTAAAATGGTGCAGGTGTTACACAAAAGCCCTATGAGAAGAGAATGAGGGATCTCAACATGTACACCCTGAAAGACAGGACAGTGAAAGGTCACATGACAGATACCAACAAGGACCTCACATATGAACAGGGTGCAGGAGTGAGTCTGTTTCAAATGAGAGAAGGCAACAGCACCAGAGGGCATCTGATGAAGCTGTAGAGGTGTGGGGGGGTTAAGAGGATGTGAGAAAGTACTGCTTCACTGAAGGGTGGTAGACATCTGGAATAGACTGCCATTGGAAGTGGTGGAGGTGGAAACAGTGGGGGCTTCAAGCATGTGTGGGATAGATATAGTGCGGGCATATTTGTAAATAAGCAGGAGGAGGGAGGGCCACCAGAGACCAGTTAGGATCTGTAGAAAGACTATGCATCGAACATCTGAACATACTGGGTGGCCAAGCGGTACTTTTCTGCTGACAAATCCTATGCTTTTTGTTTCTATTACTCTGAATAAGTCTTCCAGTCAGAGTTTCTCTTTTCCTGCTCCACTTTTGTTTCTAATAACTCATTTAATAATGTCCCATTGTGCTTTGTACCCAACTATAGTCCCAGCATTTACCTCATTGCTGGGCAGACTATTCCACCTGTCTATCACCCACTCTGTGACAACATTTTTCTTGATGTTCTTTTGAAGCCCCTTCCTTCCAGCTTGAAACTGTGTCCCTGGTGAATGAACTATTCCTCAACTTTAACACCTTTGTGGTGGTCAATCTTGTACCCCTGTATGCACTTGTATTTTGCTATCTGTTCCCTCTCCTTCCTGTCTTCCAGTGAATACATAATGGGCTGGATATTCAAACTACGCATCATTCAAGGCGCAGAGCCCATGTACTGCAAAATAGTTGCGGGGGGTGTATCGAGGCGATATTCAAAGGAGTTAAGCTATTGAGCGACTCCTTTGACTATCACCCCCCAGCCACAGTCACTGTGCATGGCACAGTGGAACTTGCGCCACCGCAAGTTGACAGAGTGGAGCATTCAACTTGTGGTGGTGCAAGTACCATTGCGCCATGCGCAAAATCCCGATATTCAAAAGGTGACATGCAAATGGGGCTATAATTATTGCAAGGCACAGGGGGCCATTTGCATCTGATTATGGCCACATTTGCATGCCATTAGCATGTAGGTGCGCCAATCCCCGAGGACTTGCGCCTGGCGCCCTGCCGAGCAGCCATCGAGGACGACACCATAGCCGATCGTGGAAGGCGGCCGACAAATCCCCACCACCCCACTGGCCCAATCGTGAACATAGTGCCTCCCCCACCAGCCCGATCGCGGGCAACAATGTAGCCCCAAGCGTGTCCTGGTGGTCAGTGGACTGAAATGCCTGATCGCGGGCAGTGCGTTTAATAACCCCTCCGAACATAGCCCTGGTGGCTAGCTGCCCTTCACCCCCACCCACATCATACCAGCCACCCGCCCCTCCAGCCGCCGCCATCCGCTGACTGATCTGTCCGGTAGGGCTGCGCCATTGGTGCAGAGCAAGAGCCACTGGGGTGCAGCCCATACTATACATGACAGTCCAGATTTGTGAATCATTCACAAATCTGACTGTCATAGACGATAGGGCTGCACGCCCATTAGCTCTGCTCTGTACCACTGGCGCAAGAAAGTCTCACCGGCAGTCAGTCGGTGGGTGGCGGGCGGCAGGCGGTGGATGCTGCCACCGCCGTCGGGGAGCGTGGTGGTGGGCCTGGTGGGTGGGTGGGGACACCAGCCACCAGGGCTATGTTTGTGGGGGTTTTATTAAACGCATTGCCCCAGAATAGGGCATTTCGGTCCACTGGACCACCAGGTATGACCGCGGGAGGAGGGGGTTTATTAAACGCATTGCCCGCGATCGGGCATTTTGGTCCACTGGACCACCAGGGATGACTGCAGGAGGGGGTTTATTAAACGCATCTGCCCGCTATCAGGCATTTTGGTCCACCAGACCACCAGGGATACGCTCAGGGGGGCCACATTGCTGCCCGCGATCGGGCTGGTGGGGAGTGACACTCATGCCCACGATTGGGCCAGTGGGGGGTGGTGGTGGGGATTTACAGTCGGCTGCCCGTGATCGGGCTGCAGGGGGGGCACAGGGAGTGGGTTGGGGGTCAGCCACAGGTGGCAGCTGCTGTGTTGCACCCTGCAGTGCAGCAGTTCACCTGTGGGTGACCTTCGACTTAAGCCTCTTTTTTTTGGCTCAAAGTTGTGCAGGCACAGGTTGGGGGTTGCGCCTGCACAACCCTGCACAGCCCGGGTTGAATATCGGCTGTGCAGTTTATGCATGGTAACTCTCCCCACCAGTTCAGCATGCATTCATTTGCATTGCACTGTTGCTCAGCCTGTTTTCAGTGGTGCAACTGCCTCCTGCTGAATATCGCAGAATGGAGCAGTTGGACTTATGCAGGCACAACCCTATGCATGGTGCAACCTTTGAATATCCGCCCAATGTATTTAGACTTATGAGTCTCCCCTCATTGGACCTACCATGCTCTCCCTGGCTCTCACTCATCACCATTCGCTGTATAGTTTCCAACCTATCTCATTCCTGCTTCAGATGGGAGCTCCAGAGCTGAACACAGTATTTCAGATGAGGCCTAATCTGTGACCTGTACAGTGGCAACATGACCTCCTTTCTTTGACTAATGCTAGGAAGAGGTTTTCAGACTATTGTGAATTACAGTATCAACCCAGGTCCCTTCCTCCTTAAAGTACTCCACATTTATCCTAATGATGCAGTATTCCATTTGTGGATTTCTGCATCCGGTGTGCATCACTTTGCATTTTTTGGGGGCACTGAATTTCAATTGCTAAACACTGGACCCATTTTCCTGTCTCTCTACATCCTTTTTCATACTATTTCTTTCTCACTATCCACCCTCGTATAAAACTTTGTGGTATGTGCAGACAAATTCACCATTCCCCGTATCCCCACCCTGATATCACTTACAGTGGTACCAGCCAGGATGCAGTGCAGTAATGTTGTAGTATATCACAAAATGCTGCAGTATACTGCAGGGAACAGTGTAATTCAATGACAATTAGTCCTTTTGTCATGCAGCATTTTGTGACATTTTAGTACAAGTTATTGCATTGCATCATGGGTGGCTCCACTATATATACATGTTGAATTGTAGTTGTTCCAGGACAGACCCTTGAGGCACATCACTAGTCACCTCTCTGACATTAAAGAAGCTACTATTCAGAACTACTGTCTGTGTCCTACCAATCAGCCTGTTCCCAATCTATCTAGCCATCCAGCTAGCTAACCCATACCCAGATATTCTTGACCAGCCTCATATGTGGCATTAAATCAAAGACTTTGCAAAAATCCAAGTGGGATATGTTGATTGCTTACCTTCTAGCAACCATTTGGGCCACTGAACTGAAAAAATCTATCAGGTTCATTTGGCATGACTTGCTTTTGTGAAACCATGCTGGTTTTGATCCATAAGCCAGTCCTACATCACATACATTTAGCTACCCACACTTTAATAATGGTTTCCAGTAGCTTACTTACTATAAATCTGGCTCACCAGCAACACTGCTAATTTCTTTCATACTATCTACCCTTGCATAAAGCTTTGTGTTGTCTGTAAACAAACTCACCTTTCCGTATATCTCCACCCTGTTGTGTTATAAATATGTTGAGTAGTTGTTGCCTCAGGGCAGACCTCTAAGGCATCTTGGTAGTCACCTCTCTGATATCAGTAAACACAACTACTATGTGTCCTACCAGGCAACCAGTTCCCACTCCATCTAGCTCTCCAACTTGTTAACCCATCACCTAATATTAGGTCCCCAAATTCTTGACCAGCCTCCATGTGTGGTACTAAATCAAAACTTTGCTAAAATCCAAGTACATTATGTCAGCTGCCTGCCTTCTAGCAACCATTTGTGCCACTGAATTGAAAAATCTATCAGGCTCACTTGGCATGACATGCTTTTCATGAACTTAACTTGGCTTCGAACCATAAGCCAGTTTACTTCCAGGAATTTGGCTACCCACAGTTTAATAATAGTTTCCAGTAGCTTGCTTCCCATAAACTCAGCTCACTAGACTATAATTACCCAGTTCATCCCAGTGCTGCCCGGCAGTCCATAGCACAAGGTGTACTCCTACCAGGCCTCCTGTATTTTCTTTGGCATACCTGTGTGAAAATAAAACCATCCTTTCTGGATTGGATACCAGAAAAAATAATGTATGTCACTTTGCTCTGGCCTTTCCAAAGCTCACGCATCACTGCATCCTCCACACTGGACTGAGCTGGCCCTCCCCAGCTGGTCAACAACCTCTTGTTCTGGGCCGATTCATGGACAAACTCCTTCAAACAGACTCCCATCTTCCAACACAAGTTACCTGCAGCACCTGTCCCCACATAGTCACTGGAAATCTGTGGACTCCCACTTTTCCACTAAACGCCGATGCTCCACTGGCCTTGGAAACTAGCTTTTGCAGTCTGTGCCACTGTCTACTGGAACTCCCTTATCCCATAACTACGCCTCTTCCCCAGCCACCCGATTTTCTGTACGGCTCTAAAGGACTCTCTTTGTCTTCCTGGCCCTTGTTTATGCAAGTAACCTCAAGAATGGCTGTCCTAGCACTATTTTTTGGGGCACTTTCTGATCAGTTTGCCGTGATGTGTATTTTATCTTTAATACTGAATGTTGCTGCAGTCTATATATTTGATATCACTGGTTGCTGAATACCCTATTTTTTGTTGTATCACTGCCTGTTTCTTGATGTCTGTTACTTGTAAACCTTATGATGATGTTTCTCTATAGTTTTGTTACTGTTTTGCTACTGTTTGCATATAACACTGCTCACGCTAGTCTGTAATTCTCCTAGGACATGCCTGAAAATAGGAATATGTATGGCTAGTATGTCTTACCTGGAAATAAAAACAAATAAAGTGCTATATAACAGGAAATATTCACTTTCTTTTTATGTCTACTATTCTTGCTGGTTTCATATTAGCGTGAAAATAAAAAGACAGTAAATATTAGGTGAATCACTTTCTTGGTAAACTGTTTTTACTGGATTTTTCATAAAACACAATACAGGAAACAGAGAACAAAACACATGGATCAAAACAGTATGTCAGCACTGTGAACAAATGCAGGTGAAGCATACCATGTTAGAAATGAAGAAACACTGAATTTCTTGGCAGAAAAGACTGCTTGGCCCACCCAGTCTGCCCTGATGGTCCCTACCTAGTCTGCCTCCACAGACTCTAACTGGTCTCGTGTGACCCTCCCTCCCCCCTGCCTATTTGCTGATATTTTCTTATGCTGATTTTATTGTGATTTTATGTAATTTGTACAGGCACCCTGAGCTTTGGAAGGGTGCCTAATATAAATAAAATTTGATGATGATTTGATGATGATGATGATATGTCTATCCACACATGCTTGAAGCCCTTCTGTTTTTGCCTTCACCACTTCTGCTGGCAGTCTATATTCTATTCATCTACAACTCTTTCAGTGAGAGGGAGAGGGAGCATGCTGTTGCAGCTCCTGATGCTCTTGGATTCTTGTTATAGGACCTGGGTTTGTACATCTGTGTATTTTATTTGTACTGCTTTGCTTGAATTTTTTTACTTTCAAATTGTTTTATATCTTCTTAGTTTATCTGTTACATGTTTATTTGTTACTTGTTTATGATTTATGATTTGATGTTACTTTGTAATTTTTTGAAATAGGTACTTTTAACCAATGAGAATTTCTTCTGTGTTTTTGTGTATGATCTGGGTGTTAATAGATTGTAACTCTGTGAACAACTGTCATAAGTCTCTGAGGAAGTACTTGGTTGGTCCAAAAGCTTAGACATTGTTTTCTTTTTCTAACATCTATGTTGGTCCAATAAAAGGTATCAAACCATTTGCTTCTGGATTTGTTTACAATTATACCTCCCTCACTCTTTGAGGGGTACATGATCTGGTAACTGAAGCGAGTTTTGTTAGGTTTTGGTAGGCTGCAGGTTCTAGGTATCAGGTAGTGGGTAACGTATAATTAAAGGGTAGGTTAAGAGATGTTAGGTAGTGGGTAATTAATTTTACAAATCGTAGTCACCTGGCAATTTGTCTGCCTTTTTTATTATGAATTTGTGTCCAAAAAGGGTTTTATAGGGGTTTGTATTAACCTCTTTCATAAATCAGTCTGAATGTAGCTATAGTAGTTACAACAATGAATATTTGTGGGGTATGTAGAAGTAAATAAAACAAGGTTGAAAATAGATAAATAGTATTGTAACATATTTTGTAACAAGACTGTATATCGACAAACATCAATGTGCTATGTGTAATACATATTTTATGTGCATGTTACTTACTTTCCTGCCATATTTACTAATTGTGGAGTACGTTTAAATCTGATAAAACTTAAAGCTCAGTATTTTAACAACACTAATTATTCTGGTTTTTAATTATTGACAAATACAGATTATTTAATCTTATTTGTTTTTTATTTACTTGTTTAAATCTTGGATTACAATACCTTTGAGCCAGAGGCTCTTTTACAAAGATTCCACATCAAAATGGATTGACACAAAGGGAAATACATCTGACAAACATTCAAGATCAACAACAAATCTGGCTAGAGAGAGACTCAGATCATTGACGATTAGTTGATTACCTGATTGATGATTAATTGATTACCTAATTGATGACTAGTTGATTACCTGATTGATGATTAGTTGATTACTTGATTGATGATTAGTTGATTACCTAATTGATGACTAGTCGATTACCTAATTGATGATTAGTTGATTACTTGATTGATGATTAGTTGATTACTTGATTGATGATTAGTTGATTACCTGAGTACTTGTTATAGCTACTCTTCCACATTTTTTGTGCTGTTTCAGCATTTTCCTCAAAAGAAAACTTAAGTTAAATTCATCCTGGTTAGACATCATCGGGGCGATATCGCTCTCTCTTAGCTCTTAAACCCCTATAAGTGCAGAGTACATTTAGCAGCCAAGAAAGGAAGCAGCATAATGCTCAGCAGCCTGTAACATGTGCTTCTATCTGAGTTAGCCTGCTGTAACAGTTGTTACTTCTTTTTTTCTTTGCCATATAAATATTTTAGGTAAAATCAGTGATAAGGTTATGGGATTACTTTTCAGTTATAGAGATTTTTTCTTTTTGCTCTTACACAGCCTCATAACAGCCACTCCTTCAGGCCACAATGGGACACCCCCACTCACCAAGACATCTCCGTTACTGCCTTTGCTGCTGTCACCCATAATGCCATGCCCCAGCTGACCTGGTGTACCCCTTTGCCAGTGGGGCCCCCCGCCAGGGGCACTACAAGAGGGGAGATAGGTTCCAAATCCATGCTGGGCACATATTGGGGGATCAGCACTGGAGGCTGCTTCTCCAGGGCTGTGTGGCACATGAGGAGACCTGAGCAACCATCATCCAGTCAGCCGAGTGGGTGATTTTCCCATTTTTACCCCATCCCCCACCCCCTTCCACCATGAGACCACCTGCACATGGAGTTCTGGTGATGATCCATGGTGGTTCATGGTCACCCACACCACCAAGTGCACTTCCACTCTAAAAGTGGGCAGATTCACACTCTCCCTCCCAGGGAGGAAAGAGAGTCCAAGTGGATGCTCATAACCATTCCTGCTGATCTCCTCTCCTGTTATCTCAGGCTTGGGCATGAGCCAGGGTCACCAGCATGCCAAGTGATCCCCTATAACTCAGCACCACAGAGTTGGTATTTGTTATGGAGATTTAAGTATTTGTAAATTTGTTGTGGCACTGAGTTTTGCAGCTCATAGAGTTCAATAGGTAACAAGCCAAAATGTACCCCATCATTTTTTTCCCTGACTGCACTGTTACATGTAGAAGTTTTACCAGGAAAGTCATACTGAGCTGGTAACAGCTTATTTCCAGATGCCTCTTTGGGGAGAAAGAAGAGAAGGGAACAGAAGAGATCTAAAGTACAATGTACAAACATAAACAACACTGTGGAAATAATAATATTTACAATTCAAGAAAATGCTTCAAAACTAACATTGTCATACAGTTAACTACCATACAGAACAATTTGAAAATAGACAAAAGAACATTAAACAAAGAACATCAATACAATAATAAGGAGCAATGAGTAGCAACTGATGAACCTGGTGACAGAGACTAAGTTAGTGTTAGTATAGTGTAGATGACAGAAATCCTCCCCAATATCAGTGATAACTACAGGAGTGAATGGAGAATCCACAAAGGAGAGATTTCAGAGCTGGAAGGACAGAAGCAGAGCAAATGGAAGGGAGGAAGAGAGACATATATTTTAGGGATATGGAGAGAGAGAAGGCAGTTTGGCCAGCAGTAGATTTGATTTGAGAGAGCAAGTAAAAGCAAGCAAGACCTCAGAAGACAGTCCTTCTGACAAAGAAAGGAAAGTGAAAAAAGAAGTCTAGTAAGGTAGATCAGACTGAGGTAGTATTAGCTGAACCCCTACCTTTAAAGAATAATTCACAGTCAGTAAACTTGCAAAAGAATGGTAAGGAGGTAGCAAGTAGTAGTCATCAGAGCACAGAGCCAAAACCTCCAGATGTGAGGTGAAGTAGGTCAATAGTTTCCAAACTATGGGCTACACGTTCTGATCTGGCCATTATTAAAGAAGACTAACTTAATGTTGAATAAGTAATGATAAGACAGTGGTTGAGGAAGGTCTGAATGTCAATCCTCAAAATCTACATTAGGTTTGAGTTGACTGCAGCGATTCAGCACTCAAAAGCTGGGAAAAGTCCAGGAACTGATGGCTTTCCATCAGACATTTATAAATTAAAGGACTTACAACAAGCATTGTGTCCCATTTTATTGAGAGCTATGAGGGGGGTTCAGGAAGGAGAGTCTCCTCCTCCTTCTTGGAATAATGTGATTATCACTTCCCTTTTAAAACCGGGTAAGGATCTTGTTAGGCCAGAACCTGTCGGCCTATTTCAATGTTGAATATCGACTATAAGTTTTTTATGGCTATTTTTGCACACAGACTGGAAGGTCTTCTCCTGTCTCTGGTTGACCAGGACCACACAGGATTTGTCTGTGGTTGTCAGGTGTTTGACAATGTGAGGCGCACCTTTTTATTACTGGATTATGCGCATGAGTGATCGCTCCCTCTGGTCCGGGCCAGTCTGGATGTGAAGAAGGCCTTCGATAGGGTCTTGTGGCCATTTCTTTGGTCGGTTCTCCAGGTGTTTGGATTCCCATCAAATTTTATCACTGTGCTGCAACATATTTACTCTCATCCCACGCATATGTTTGGGTCAATGGGTCCTTAACTGGCTCTGTTTCTCCTAGCTCAAGGTACATGTCAGGGATGTCCCTTGTCTCCCTTTTATTTGCCTTATATGTTGAGCCTTTAGTATCCCATATTCATGTTTCTAAACAAGTAGAGGTATTCCAATGGGGAGGGATTATAGGTAGCAATATTTGCAGATGGTATTTTACTGATCCTGACAAACCCCACTTCTTCTTTAAAGGTGGTTTGGCAGATCTTGGAAGAATTTGAAATTTTAGCTGGGTTTCAATTAAAATAAATCAAAAACTGAGGTAATAGCCTATATATATATATATATGCCGCCTGATGAAATACATGTTATATTTGTTATAAGATGGAACAGAAACTATATTAAGCATTTGGGAGTGGGTTTAATAAAGTTTTCAGACCATGCTGAGATATCGAATTTTGAGCCCCTCACCCAGGATATAATAATGATCTAATGTTGTGATCATCAGTACCCTTATCCTTTCTAAGATGGGTGGAGGTGATTCACATGGTGGTCTTACCAAAAATTCTTTCTTCCTTGCAAACATTCCCTGTTTTCCCAGTAAAGGCACTCTTTTGAGAGTGGCAAAAATCCATCTTACATTTTGTTTGGTGGGGTGGGAAGCCTAGAGTGCGAGTGATGGTTTTTTATTTGTCCCTAGTGCAAGGTGGTATTGGGCTTCCAAACCTAGAGTGGTATGCTAAAGCTGTGTTCTTACGTATTTTGTGTTATTGACTAATCCAGTATATTTGGCATATTGGAAGGATATAGAATTCATTTTGAATGATAGCACAATGTAGGCTAAATTCTACATGCAGCGTCTATTCCACAAATCCCCTTGCCTGTTTTATCTGTATACTAGAGTGGTAATGAAGGTTTGGTATTGGTAACAGAATTCTCTTTCTCAAGAATGATGTCTACTGATAATAGCACTGGCCTGGGATGGAGCCACTCCATTCCATAAAGCGGAGATATTTCTTAGACGGTGAGCACACCTGGGGATGGAGTATTATTTTAACTTTTTGACTCAAAGGGTCATCTTTCCTTTGGGGAGATATGAGCACGATATGGGTTAGGAAGGCGGAATATTTTAGGTTTTTGCAGTTGGGCTCTTATTTGCAAATGTTACTCTATCTTCACTCCCTTCTGAATGTTTTGGGTGCCCCAGGGACCCGGATTATAATAGTGGCACAAAAAGGCAAGGTGCTTAGCCATTTAATTGGGAAATGGTACACAGATCAGAGGTTGTTAAAACTATATTCTGTAGATGGGAGCAGGAATTGGAGGAAGCATGCACATGGGAGGAATGGTCCCAATCAGCATTAATAAGTTATTGGTTTTGTCCTGGCCTTCAATAAAGGAATCTTCCTGGAAATGCAGGTCATAGTTTTTTCTGACACTGGTGTGGTGGTTAAATATAAAGCTCATAATACAGCTGTTGGAGGGCAAGTAGAGTATGGCAAGCCAATCAGAAGCACATCTTTTGGAGTTGTTCAAGGTTGGAGTCATACTGGCAAATGGTCCAGAGGGATCTACAAAGGATGTTTACGGGGCAATTAACTTTGACTTCCAAGCTGGTATTGGTATTGGTTCCCCCTGAGATGCCAAAGCTTTCTAGATGTCAGGTTAGGTTGTTACTGCTCCTGATCCAGTGTGCGAAAAAGGCTTTAACCAAATTCTGGTTGCAGTCCTGTGTACCAACCCAAGATAAGTGGTACGAGGTGATAAATTTTGTTTATGGAGTGGAGAAAACCTATTATAAGTTTATAGATAAGGAAACTTTGTGTTTAAAGTCCTGGAGGCCTTGGGTTAATTTTCAGTTGGAGGTTAATCCCACCTTTGTCCCATAAAAATTTTGAGTATTAATATTCTTATAAACCTCGAGTGTTGCCTGGTCTATTTTGCACAATTAGTATAGAATGTTATCTTACCTACAAGTATAATGATTTAGCAATCAGCTCTCCATAAGTATTCTATTTCTTTAAATATCCCTTTGATAAAAGTCAGACTGTATTTTTAGAGTTTAAGATTTTAAGTACTTGACTGCATTGAATTTTTCTCTCTGTATTAGTTATGTTTTTTATATCTGGTGCTAGATGTTTTTTAATTTTTGTATGTCATCTTTTTTGCACAATAGTGTATGGTTATGAAAGATCTACATTTGGTTGCTATAATAGTAAAGATAATAATAGGAAAACTAGTGAGCTCTTATGAATAATGCATCATTTTGTTTCTGGTGGCACTTCAGTTTTGGTGAATGATCAGATTTTCTCTAGTCTTGATTATAGAAAAGTGTATAATACAATGGACTTGGATCTCATTGGTGGAGCAGAGAACTCTGGCATTCTTAGATTATATGGTTACAAAAGAAAAATCATTTCTTCTGATATTTTACCCCTTGACTCCATTATACAGCTGTTTCAAGCTAAAGTGGAAGTCCAGGTAAATGAGGGCGATATCCAGGAGGTCACTGTTAACAAGGATGAATAAGGCTTAGACTGTGTGCAAATCATATGTATAGTCCACATAGTGGATAATTATTTTTGGAATCATGGGCATTTGCTAGATAAAGGAGGCAGTATAGTGCAGTGGTTTAAGGCTCTGAGCTGCAAATCTGGAGACCTAGGTTTGAATCCCACAGCCCCCACTTGCATACTGTGTGACCCTGAGCAAGTCACTTAACTTCCCTGTGCTCCCAGGTCGCACCTGTAAACAAGTTTCAGCTTAGTGTTCTACTCTTGGTTAAACAATTTTCAAAAAAAAAGGATTCAGTTTTCAGTCAGCCCTAGGAGCAATGCAATTTGTGCTGATTGGCAGCTATGGCAAATTCCGGGTGCATCAGGGACCCCGCACCATCTTTTATAAAAGTGGGGGTCCCAGTACCAAAGTGCCATGAGTTGCCATGGATGAAGGGTTGTGCCAAACAGGTAGAACACCTGAAGGGTTTGATGGGGGGTCCTGTCAAGCCCTCCTATGGCACAACCCAGTTGAGCCTCAAGGTGGTGGGGGTGAGGTTATGATGACTGCAAAGAAAGGCGCCGGGGCAGAGGGAGCAATGGGGATGCCATAGGAGGTGAGGGGGGCACAGTGGCACTGTAAAATGATGAGTAGTCACCCAGCAGAGGAGCCATGCTCAGTGATACAGAACCGATCAGCTTGGCTAGAGAGGGTGGACAGGGACAGACCATGACATGGACCCCTGAGTGAAACAGGCTGGCACTTTCCCCAGCGGGCCCACATACCTCGGCAGTGTAGTTGGGCATCTACCTTCTGCCAAATGGGGGATTATGTACCAGGGGACTGCTGCAGTGCCTGGGGAATATGTCCATTCACTGCCTGCACCTTGCAACCCCCTGCCAGTACCAGTTACTGTGTGAAGGGAGTCTGTGGATCCTATGGGGCAAACTCTAGCCTGTTTCACTCTGGAGTTTGGGTCATGGTCCATTCTTGCCCAGCCCACTCCAGCCAAGCCGATTATTTTTGTATCGTGGAGCATTGTACCTCCATTGGGTGCCTCCTCAATAAACTTACAGTGCCACCATGCCACTGTCGCCCCCCATGGCATCCCCATTGCCCCCTCTGCCCTGGTCCCCTCTTTGCAGCCCCCCCAACTCACCATCCTGCTTCACAGTGGCTCAGGGCCTATAGACCACCTCCTGGCCAATCCAAAGTTAGGCCCCTGTTGTGTCCACAATGGGGCTTCATAAATTCCAAACAAGGGGATGGTGCAGGCCCACCATGGCACAACCACCTTTGTGACCTGGTGCATGGACACTTTTTCTGCAATGATGGTGCAGAGCAGCATTGGTGCACAGCATCCTGATTTCAATGCAGCCTGTGTTCAACAATTGGGATTGCAACAAATGTTGAAGCAAAGTGCCACTTGCATCATAGCAGTTTGGCGCAGGAACCTTGCACCAAAATTTTAATTCTGAAAATCAAGCCCATAATCTTATTATGACACATTTAAATAGGCAGAAAATAGATTTCAATGATAATACCTTCACGATAGGGCTCCTTCCACTTTTGAGTATCTTTGGATTGAGGGAACCTCTTGGTGAAATGAATGCAAGTCTAACCAGGTCAATCTTTTCCTTTTTTTCAACATATTTTCACTTTTCTTTTGGTCACAAAGGGGCTAGTATGACAAAAAAGTGGGATGATTTTGATGGGCCACAAGCTGATGTAATTTTCAGATCTAGAGAAACTGTTAAGAGGGTGCTGGCTAAAACTGACTTGTTAGATAGTATGGGTACATATGTTATACTGAATAGCTGTTATAAAATTAACATTCCTTTACATGCAATTTCACTGCTTCTGGCCGAGACAATGATCTATAATGTTCTTACTATAAATAGATTTTATTTGCTAGTTGGATATCCTGGTGGGTCCTGGTGAATGTCCAGGTGGAAGTAAAAGAACCCAGGGCACTCTCTGTAAAGAGTAGGGGACATTCCCGGTGTCCTCGCCAACATTTCCCTTCCCATCAACTGGTTCATGCAATTGTCCAGGCTGTGTGTGAGTGCTGATGTGCGATATGGCCAACGCTACACATTCAGTCATTTCACTGCCAGTCTAGCACTGCTTGTAAAATGCTTTGGGATACAATGTGTATCAACAGTGCTATATAAATGTTGATTCTTCTTCTTCTTCATCAGTGACTACCATCGGTGCTGAAGTCAGCTCCGGTTACCTCTGTAGAGTATTAAGATGTTTTGTGTCAGGCCAACTTTGATCATCTAATTTCTTGTAATCGTGCAAGTCTTAACTCTAAAAGTGGGATCAGGGCTGGGCTGATTTTTTTTGGTCCTTCTTTAGTATAATATATTTGCTTGAAACCTGGTATTAAAAGGGCCAGGACATCCCGGTGCACAAAGTTATACTATATGAAATTCTGGCAAAGAAGGACAACAAAATAGCTAGTCATCTGGAGATTTAGCCTGTTTCATTAAAACTGACAATGATATTTTTTTCAAAGTTCATTATGTTCATTGAGTTTTGTATTGTTCTTTGTCTTAAGATTTTAATTTTTTTTCATTGATTCTCATTATTATATATGTTCCTCCTCTTTCCTCAAAATGTTCTGTTTCTGACCCTTGGGTAGCATTGGGAGATCGTATTGAAGATCTCGACAAAAATATTTAAGTTTAAAGTGGTGTGCAGAATTGTCAAATTCCAGTGGAACAGAATTTCATGGAATTTGCAACATTCCACTGAAATTGTGCTGAATTTTGTCAGATGTGGAATGGCAGAATTCTGCAGCGGAATAATGCAGAAGGACTTTTCACTGCATTTCTGCAGAATTAAATACTGTGGGTTTCACTACTTTCGGTGGAAATAGTTGCGAACAATTTTCCATGGAAAAAGTACTGTTCTGTAGAATATTATTCTGTGGATCACAGCAGGTGGAACTCTGCATAAAAAACAGTTAAATTCTGAGAGAAATTCTGCTGGCAGAATGGTCATCTGTGCTAATTCTATCAGCAGAATTCCCCATTCGCCACAGCACTAGTAGTTTACCAATTCCTATTATAGGTGACTTTAGTCCTAAGATTGGTAACTTTGATGGGCTCTTAGACAATATAGTAGTAGGTGCGCTATGTAATAGTTCTTTACCACTGAGAATACCTTGTGATAACAAATAGAATAGTGGATGGGTGACCATCCACATCAAGGCTGTGTTTCCATCAAGGGAGTTGATGCCATTGTAGAGACCTCAAGAGCGAAGCTCGCAAAGTCTCTATGATATCATCAACTCCCAAGATGGAAACACAGCTTTAGCTGTAGATGGTCACCCATCTAATATTTTCTTTATAGTATATGGTTGTCATTAACTTTTTTTGTGTGATTTTATTGTTTTGTTTACTTAACTAGTTTAGTTTAGGTAATAACTACCTTTTGTATTATCTGGTGCCACTCCTGCTTGCTCCAGCTTCTCCAGCTCACTCCAGCTTCTCAGCTAGACCTTGTCCATCTGAAGAACTCCTGTGTGGTGGTAACAAAAAAAAGGTCATTTAATTTTGCAATGTGAAGCCATGTCCAGCACTTCGTGTATGTACTAGGTGGGTCTTCTGCTCAGCACTCACTATACTGCCCTTGCATGTTTCCACTATTTTTTCATTGGAACCATTTCAAATAAGCCAAGCAGGTGGCAGCACAAGGCTGAAACGTCATTGTTCTATCAACGTGACGTCAGAACAATAGTACAATAACTTTTTTGACCTTTCAGCTGTCCTACAAGATTTTGATAGCCACCATTTTCTATACATAATAAGCCCTAACCATATACTATAAACAAATAAAGCTGGTGCAGATCACATTCAGTTTTTGCAGGAGTATAACATTTATCCTACTAAAGATAGGCTTCCTGGAGATGAAAAAAGAATTGATCTTCATCTCCCTTGATTTTGCCTTGTGGGATGGACCGACTGAAATGTGACATGCCTTCTCTTTTTTCAGCAGGGCTGAGAGTGACCATATTCTGATCTCCATTAAGTAGGCTTTGCTGGAGACCAATTTTAGTGAGGTTTTGTTGGTGGATCCAATAATAATTCCCCTAGGCATGTTGTGATCAGAAATAGGAAAAGAGTACAGTGGGGTGACAATTTTTCACTATGGCTGGAACAACTGTTTATTCCCCATCTAGAAAATCTTCTTCATCAGGACTCTTCATTGTCTTTTACTGCAGTTGAATTGTATGGCCAATTGGTTATGCTCATATCTGTTCAGTTTTCTACATATCTTTTCATCAAAATGAAGTAAGAAAAAATGGATGGTTTGATTTACAGTGTTCAAAGTAAAAAGTCAAGTTGGGAAGATTAGGAAAACTAGGGGAAATCATACAAAAGTTAATTGTAGAATTCTGAATGCAGAGCGTAAGATACAAAAAAAATTGTTAAATTAGAAAATTGGATTATTATCAGAAATAATAGCTATTATGTTAGCTGTTGTTTCTGGAAACTATACAAGAGCCTTTTGGCAACTAATTGCCAAGGACACATTGAATTTCTCAGCATTGATTCATATATTTCTCCTGAGACATGGTTCTCATTTTTCTTCTCTTTTTAATGATCAGACACTACAGCCACATTCAGCAAAGCTGTTGTCTAATAATGATATTGGGCACATTAATATTATGGATGTACTTGATGGGATTAACTCTCTGAAGACCAAGAAAGACCCTGGGCTTGATCTTATTCCTGCTGAAGTTTATTTGCAGTCCCTTTTTTGTGGTCTGATTTCTTCTTCTTACTGTTTAACAACTGTATTAATAAGGACTTTTTCCTAACTTATGGTGTGTGTGTGTGTGTGTTGGGGGGGGGGATTGTTCCTATCTTCAAAGAATTTGAATCAGATCCACATATGTATTGCCCAATTAGCCTATTGGATGTTTCGTCTGATTATTTATTTATTTTTTTTGCAAAATTATATTTTTTTAGGTTACATGAACACATTTCAGCTACAGGGAATTTGTCATTTTTGCAGTTCAGCATTAGGGAACAGTGTTCTACCTTGAACAGCTGTTTTATTCTTAGACACTTGTGGTAGAAATATATTTTGATTCTTTGAAGTTATATGTGGCATTCTTAGATTATTCTTTTGCATTTTACTCCATTTCTCAGCCAAAACTATGGCAATAAATGCAAAACAGGGGAATGTATAGTTGTCTTATTTCCATTATTTCAGTAATATATAATCATACAGTAGCAAGAGTAAGGCTGGGTGTTGGGTGGGTAACATTTCACAGAATTTCAGAACAAATAAAAGTATGTGCCAAGGTTGTATTTTAACCCCAACATTATTTAATATTTACTTGGCAACCTCAGAGGTTGCCAAGAAAGAGGAGAGGCTGGACCAGGGTGGGATCAGAGAAGGAGAGGGTGGTGGAACAGAGTTGCATCCCTCCAGCTGAACCTCTCCACAATTCATTCACTCTTCTGGTGGATAGTGGTTCCTCTATGGAGGCACCTGCAGTGGAGACCAAGGAGGATGCTGGGAACCTTCACAAAGGAGACCCACAGGAGGGTGGCATGGGACCCCACAGGGGAAGGAAGCAACTCCTGGTGGGGGACTCAATCATTAGGGGGTAGAAATGGGGGAGGAAGGGGAGAGGGAGGTAAGGTGCCTTCCTAGCACCATGGCTTGGAGGGACAGGAAGCAAATCCTCAGGATCATGGGAGGAGCTGCATGAGAGAGGGAGCTGGATGTCAATGTCCACCTAGGGACAAATGATCTGGCTAGGAATGGGATCAGAGCTGTGCAAGAGGAGTTTGTAGAGTTGGGGAGGGGCCTTAGACAAGTAGCGCATATGGTAACCTCCTCGGAGGTGCTGCCTGTCTATGGCAAGGGTGATGCTAGGGCACTCCTCACCAGGGAATTCAATGAGTGATTGAAAAACTGGTGTGGAGCTCAGGGTTTTGGCTTCATTGGGGACTGGGGAGCCACCTGGAGGGATGCAGACCTATACTGGTGTGATGGTCTGCATCTGTCCGGGGGGGGAACCAGGATCCTAGGTGAGATGTTTAAATGCTTCATTGACAAATTTATGCTTTTTTCCTTTTTTTTCCTGTAAAGAAAGAAAACCATCCCCTGACATCTTTTTTCTTTACCTGTAAAAAAGAAAATGGTCCCTCATTGTCGCCCCAGTCCCCTCTCACACATTCCACCCTCCTACTGAGCACCCACCTCCCCGCACCCCCTTACCCCATACTTACCTCTGGAGGTCAACGCTGTAATTTTCTCTGGACCAGGACATGTCTGTACTCTTCAAAGCCAAACCACAAACTGAAAAATCAAAGGTAAGTGTGGTATAATGGCAGTCGATGGGGTTTTCAACTTATGTTGATATATCAGCCATTTTTAGGTATTTTGGCTTCAAATTTTCAACATGGAGTTCTTGGGACCCCACATCATGAACACTGTCACTGTCATTTTGTTACTCACTAGCAAAAGGTGATTTTGCAGTTACTGTACAAAATCACCTTTTGGACCAAATAACAAAATGAGAGTGCCACTGTTCATGAAGTGGGTTCCCAAAAGCCCATGTTGCAAATCTGGTAGAAAATTCCAAAAATGACTGCGTTCCGAGTGTGTGTTGCACAATTTCTATGCACGCTCTTAACTTCATTAATTTTTTATATTTTCTCTCCAGATTTTCAACATTGCGATTTTGGTACACCTCCTTATTTTTTTTTGTCAACTCTTTTTCCCTCTGATCATGGCTCTGGGGAACTCTCTCAGACATCCTCTCCCTGTGCCTGCCCACCTGAGGTCCTCTGCAGTCTAGTGCCCTCTCTCTCCCTCCTACACTGCCAGCACCCCCAGTGTAACCCACCCAGAGAGGGTAGCCCGACTCCTTCCTTGGGCTCCTTATTTTTTTTTAAGGGTTCATCAGTGGAGAAAAATGACTGTCTAAATAAAGTAACTTACCACTGGCTGTGAGTGGCGGTGACATCTACAACTGAAGGAATTGCTTGAGGGGACATTGAGGAGTGAAGGAAGACTGCTACTGGCACATGCGTGGTTTGAGAGAGACCCGGCATGTGTGCTGGTTATAACAGCAAATTATAATCAGGTTTCCCCATAGGAAAAAGCAAACACCAGTAATTGTATACCTACTGGGGAGATATTCAAACTTTGCCAGGCAATGGTGCAAGTGGGGGCGAAGCGCATCCGAGCTGCACCAGTGCCGGGACAGTGAGCTATTCAGAGGTGATGCACCATGGTGCAACACCATTGAATATGGCACAGAATGTGCATGGTGCATATACAATTCACCGGCGCATGCCCCAGACAGGGAGGACCGGGAATGCTCCAGTGCAACAGCAGTTGCACTTGGCACAGCACCCGTGATATTCAGAACTGGGCATGCAAATGGGGCCATAATGTATGCAAGGTGAAAATGGGGCCATTTGAAAGTCATTATGGCCCCATTTGCATGAGCTGCACAGGGCAGCCTGGCAAAATCCACTTGGTGCTCTGCACAGCATGCAGTGTGGACCGAGGGGGTCCTGGGGCACCCCAGTCCTGTAACCATGATCATGGTAAACAGTAGCATGACACACGCTGTTGGGATCCAGTGGCCCCCACCCTCCCTCCTGTAACCAAATCATGGGTATCTGTACATATACGATATGCCCTGGTAGCCTAGTGGAACCCACCTCCCTCTCATAACTGTGATCACAGAAAATATAACACCCACATGCCCTGGTAGTCTAGTGAACCCCCCACCCTCCCACTAGCCCAGTTGCGGGTACAGTGATGGTACAATACTCCCTGGTAGTCCAGGGTACTCTCCTCCCTCCCATTAGCCACAATTGCATGTAGAATATTGTAGAATGAATGCCTGGTGGTCTAGTGGTACCCCCTCCCCATCCCAACCCCTGCTCACTGCAGACTGCAGTAATGAAAGATCCCTTGTGGTCCAGTGGCTCCCCCCTCTCCAACCAAAGCCCCAAGCACTGCTGCAGTAGTAACCCACATCTTCTTGGTGGTCCAGTGGTACCCCTACCCACACAGGACCCCAGCCCATCCAGCCTCCCCGGCATCAGTGGACAGCAGCATCCCACCCGCATACTGCCCCACTGCCTGCCGACTGACAGCTTACAGCCTGAGCTGTAAGCCTATTGGTCCACAGTGTGGACCAATGGACTTGCAGGCCATACTGTACTACACAGGCACAGATATGTGAATGATTCATTCACATATTTGTGCCTGTGTAGTAGCGTAGGCTAGGTGCACCGTATGCACCGACACCAACAATTTTTGGGGGGGCAGGGCAGATGCTGGACATCATTGCACATCCCCGCCCCTGTGTACAGGGGAAATGATCTACCACCTGCTGCCTAGATGAAGCCAGCCTCTCCACTTCAATTAGCTCCTAGGGCTGGCTCCTGACCTACTCTGTCAATTGCGGCATGAGGGGAAGTGCTGCAACCCTGCCCCGGGGGGCAAGCTGGGTGTATCAGGGAATGCTGCAGCTACACTGGGAGTGGAAGCAGGGGTGCCCATGACCTGGCAGAGGTAATGGCGGCAGGGTTGGCGACAAAAAGTATAATAAAAACAAATGTTGCAAGTTTTTCCAGAATATTAAAATTTTCAGAATTAATAAGTAAATCTAAAAGGAACTGTTGAGGAATATGTAATGATTCCAGCATTTCTCCTAGCCAGTATGTTCTAACCTTAGAATACTGTACCAAGACCAATGTATAACTACATGAAGCGAATTGTCTGGGCTTCCTGTCCTATATTCATAATTCTGAGATACTGTCCCATCTTTTTGTATCTTAACTGTAAAATATTACTATTATATATTTCAACTCAGGGCCTGCTCAATGGAGTCAATGGTTAAAGTGTTATGTGCCTTACCTCCAGCCATGCTTGCAACCCATTTTTGTGAACAAGCACATATTACTGGGGGTCGGTGGGGTGGGAGAGGAGTGAGAGTCCCAGAGACTGCTTTCCTCTTCTGAGCAGGGGTGGCCAACTGTCTCATCCTCTGACTGCCACTGGGTGGAAGCTCACTGGTCATGTAGGTTGGTGAGTGGCTCAAAGGGAGAGGTTGTGGTTCCATAGAGCATGTGCGCCTCCACGCACGTGTTGTGACATGCTGCTGCAGTAGTGGAATGGGGATCAGAAAAAGGAAACTGGAGATATCCATGGGGGATAATCTGTGAGGGGTATTAGCCCCTTTTGAATCTGTGGAGGTGGACACCAGTTGGGAGGGGTGAGGATGGGGCTGAGAGCCTGCCCGCCAGCATTGTAGAAAAAAATGTTAATCTAAAACTCATTAGCATGGCTCTGTATCTTGTGTTATCCATTAAACTCAGATATGGCTTAAACGAATGTTTTCTAGTGTTCTTTATCAAACAGTGTGATATTTAAATTTTTTTAATTACTCTCATATCACTCTCTTTTTCTCTTCCATAACCCATTTTTGTTATGTACATATGCAGTACTTTGAGTACCTATGAGATAAGGAGATTCTCATTGCCATTAGCTGTGAGAGATAAAGTCTACTGAAAGGTTATAGATAGTCTTTAACCATAAATTTTCTGTGCTTATATTTAAGTAATAAGGCATGACAGGGTGTGTATTATTTAAGCAATAAGCCACGAGGGGGTGTGGGTTATTGGGGGACTTACCACGGCTGGAGTGGTTTGCCCATGTGGCGCAGCCGAGTGGGTAAATCATCACCAGTCATGGTAAATCCTCTGATAACTCACATCCCCGGAGTGGCTTATTGTGATTATACCTTGTCTAGTTTAGTTTGTATGTAAAAACTAAAGAAAAATAGTGTTTTATATCGGTTGAAATTGTATTTTATTTAATTTATTGTTGAGTCGCAAAAAATAGTTCACTGTTGGTACAGTAGGTTGAATATTGACAAGATGTCCCCCCCCCACACACACTAATAGAATTATCGCAGTTTGTGGGTTTTAGTGAGCCGGGTGTGCTGAGCGAGCGAGCGCCTTGAATATCAGGGACAGGGGGTGAAGGTGAAATGTGACACAGAGAGATAGAAGCTGCTTTTTTTTTTGAGAGACTGTTTTTGTGGAGCTTGCTAGTAATAGCAGGTAGCCATCAGTTACTGTATGGAGCATGAACGGGAGACTGCATGTCAGTTTGTTTCTGGGTTGAACTTTGCTGTCTTCCAGGTATAACCTTGTGTTGGGAAATGCAGTCACAGTGCTGTTAGGGGAATTTGTTTAAACTGCCATTTTTTTTCTTTTCTTTATGTATGGACTACTGAGCGAGGGAAAGAGTGAGTGAGTGCGGCTATGAGTCAGACCAGGACAGAGAGGAGCTGGAGAGCAAGTGGGAATGGAATGAAGAGAAAGCAATAAACAAGGTGGGTGCAGTGGTACAGAACTGTGTGGAGATGTGGATGGCTGGCACCTTTTGCGGTGATTATCAGAGGATTTACAACAGAGGTAAGGTGCCAGCCTGCCGTTCTGATTGGTTTTTGTCTGTGGTCCATGGTATAATGTGTAATAATGTCACTCCTTGGGTGGGTTGAAGCATGAGGTGAAGCCAAGTGCTTGCATCGCCCCAGGGGTGATGTTATTACACAATAACACACATCCCTGGAGTGCCTTATTGCTATTATACAATGGCTCATTTGTTAAGAAAAAAGAACTTAGGCTGGCCCATTGGCACAGCAGTTATATTTCCACTTGTGACGCCAATGACCCAGTTTCAGGAATAGACCCGGGGAATCAGAGGGCTTGCCAAGGGAGAAGAATTGAGCATCCTTGGAACTGCTCTCCTTCTCTGGGGGGAGGGAGGGGAAGAGTGCCCGCTGCTTGACAGACCCCTGGCAGAGTCCATGAGCACTGCAGTGACTGGTACCAGTATGTTAGGGAGGTGGGGTGTATACTGGATGTCATTGTATGTCCCCGCTGCTGGAGCAGCAAGCAACAAAAAATGCTGGCCCCCAGCATGATGGCCCGCTTTGCTGTCCACTGCCTCCAAAGCCCACTGGGGGGGTCCCGCTATCATGGCCCAACCCAGGGGTAATCCAGAGCTTGCCCACAATGTCCATTAGGGACTGGAAAGCCCCTCAGCAGCCCCACCCAAGTGGGTATGCCTGGGCATGGGGGCAGCGGGTGGACAGGTCCTGAAGAGAGTAGGATCAGTCCTAAAAAAAAAAAAGAAAAGAAAAAAGAACATATTAAAAAAAGAACAGTTTTTATTTCATTTTTTGTGTGCGGAGGAATATGTTTTGGAAAGAAAGTCCAGACTCTTGTTCCACCAGTACCGTAGGCAAAGCTAGCATTGCAGTGATGCTGCCTGCCGCTGTCTTTCTCATGCTGCCTGCCACACTCTCTCGCTCTGCTTTCTGGTCCTAGGTATTGTTTTTCATTTGCTTCCTTGTGCCTCCCCCCCACAACTTTCTGTTGTCTGTGGCTCGGTTATGTGTTGCCAAGGAAGAAAAGGAGGCTGTCGATCACTACAGGGAGCAATATTAGCAGCGGGGTGAAAAGCGACATTTTGTGTAAGTACAGGCTGCTGGTTTAAAGCCTGAGATTCAGTGACAGTGTACAATGTTTCTTCTTTCATTGCTGTGCTGAATGAGCAGTCCGTGAAGCCAATAATGGGCCACTCAGCCTTTGAAAACAAAAACCTTTATTTATTCTGCATAAACACAGGAATTTGTTCTGAAGTGAGTGACTCGATCTGTAGTGCATGCGCTGATTGTTTCAAGAAGTGGTTGCTCGCTCGCTCAGTCTCTCTTCACAGAAGCTGAGCTGCTACATTTGAAATAATAAGGAATACTGCTGCTTATGAGCAAGTGCGTGGAAAAAAAAAGAACCTTGAGTACCAAAGGATGGAATGTGTGTGGGGGGGAGGGGGGTTGGAGTCATCGTGTCTGTTTACTACATGCAGGGGCATCCTGACTGAAGCAGTTTACAGCGGCTGGGTAAACAGGGTAGCTGTGGAATGATTTGTATACTTTATGCGGTCGTGTGTGTGCCTGGACTTCATACAGTGATGTTATTGTGTAATAACATCACTGTTCCAGGCACTCACTGATCAATCAGGATCCAGAAAATGTCCCTGCCATTGTATAATACTCATCTATTTTTCCCTTCAGACAAAGAGCTAGGAAAGAGTCTTCAGATTCATTTAGTACCTTTAACCAATAACTCATTAATGTAGTAGATGCTGTATGCTTGAAGCTTATCTGACCTAATTCTATTCTATCTAAAGAATCTGGTGTTCCATTTAGCAATTTTAAGATTTTGTCATATTAATTACTTAGAATTCTTTCTAATATGCTCAAATTAGTGAAACCTGAGACTTCTATTTCATATAGCCCTTGATTAATTAGCTTTCATTAACTGCTTTGATCATTAGTATTAATATAGAGCCAACATAAAGCCTAGCAAGTCTTCTTAACTCATTGTACCCAACAGCTCAGTATGAAGTCCGAACTATCCATTGATTCTCCTGATACAAAATGTCCACCCAGGGTATAATGAGTTAAGAGCTATAGATATTACTTTCATTTAATTAGTAACACATTGTGCATGTTTATTCCATTTTAAATTATCACTAAACGTCCCCCAAGATACACAAATTCCCTAAAAAGCTCAAGTGGTCTTCCTGCTTGGTACAAGTTGCTTCAGTTTTTTAAGCACCAAGAACCATCAATTTTTTTGTATGTTATGTTTTACACTTAGGTACTTACATGATATTGATAATTTGTTTAACATTCTTAAGAGAGCTGGTCGACTCCTGGATATTGTGCCATAGTCAGGTCATCTGCATGAGCTTGGGCTGGAATTCCATATTTATTTATTTATTTGTTTATTTCTTCGGTAACTGGGTAAGGCCCACTAGGCACAAGTGTCTGTTTTCAGGGGCAACCAGGGAGTACTGGGGAGGTTAAGTGACTTGCTTAGAGTCACACAGTATGCACATAGAGGTTGTGGGAATCAGTCCCAGGTCTGCTGGATGTACCATGCTCATTCACAGCTCATTACTCTAACCTCTATGCTACACTGCTAGTTGGAGCATGATAACCAGTATTATCCATATTTTTGAACATCTTATTTATATAAACAGTAAAGAGTGCAGGTGCAAGGACATTGCCTTGTTTACTCCCTTATTTGTTCTTATTGGTTCAGGAAGTTCCCTATATTTTGTATTGTTAATTTCATATTAAATACAGAGCAAAAGTACTCATTCAATATACCTGTTTTTTTCCAGCATCTTCCACTGCATTGTCCCAATCTTTCTTTATCCTTTCTGTGTTGTCTGTTGTCTTTTTTCTCTAATGTATCTAAAGAATATCTTGTCATTTTCCTCATTCCATCTGCTGTCCTCATTTATGTGTTTGATTTTGTCCTCCTAATAAACTGCTTGCATTTATCTATCTTCCCCTTGTATGTAGTCATGTTGACCTCATTCTGTTCCCTTCTGTAGCCCATAAAAGCTTCCTTTTCCCTTATGGTTTCCCTTTACTTCATAAACACATAAGGTTAGAGGCATCAGCTGGTTAGTATAGTTACACATTACCAAGAACTTGCCTTTACAGCTCATACACTCTAGCTATGGCAGCAGTAGGAGAACAGGCCAGCATCCATTGTTTTTAAGACCTTGGTTTTAAATGCATCTTTCAGTTAAAATAGTTCAAAACTTCATTTGTGTATATTTTTAAACTTCATATGTACAGTATTAACTTTCAACATTTCAACATTTTAAAAGTATACTTCTACCAGTACTTTGCTTCATTGTGCGGTTATGTTTCATGCAACTTTGTTCCATGCAAGTAATGCAGGTGTGAAGTAAAGACTCAGCTGGTCCATTTCATCTTACCATCTACACTGTATCTTTAAATGTGACCTTTTCGTGATCTGTGTGTTTGGTTTCAAGCCAATCTGAGGAAGACATCAGTTGATGACATTGAAATGTTAGGGCATGATCAGTACATGTGGCAGTCAATGGGTTGAAACATAACATAGACACAGAATTGATCAGCAGATAATGACCATATGGCCCACCAAGTCATATATATATATATATATATATATATATATATGTGTGTATGACTAGGCATATATATTTACACAATGGGGTGAGTGATAAATGAGTGTGACAAATCATGTTATTTTCACCAGAGTGTGATAAATGTAAGAACTGACATTTATCACACCCATGCAAACCCGCACAGATGGTAAATTTTGCAACAATAGGGGCCCATGTAGTATAAATCGGATACATGATGTGCACTCATGTGATATGGAAAATATATTCACTCCTGCACAGTGACCTCTGGATAGTCAAGAGTGGCGAATATTCAGAGGTCACTCTAAAGGAGTGAAAATACTTTCATATCACACTCGTGGCCATCATGTATCCTATATATATATATATATATATATATATATATATATATATATATATATATGTATTATAGGGGCACAGTCTCACCCCTATAGTTAGGGTTATGAAGGCACTTTAATGTTAAACTTGAAATTTTGCATGTTAATAACTTTGGACCTGTTCAATAGACTTGTATGTAATTTGATATGCACAGTGGTGCATGATAGATCTCTTGATTTGCCAAATTGTGTTTTGATTGGACTTACAGTTTTTTGCGCAGTGAATCGCTGAAAAAATGTACTTTTAGCCAGTTTTGTGGGCAATTTTTTTGATTTTGTCCGTGGTGCTGCATGGCCACCATGTAGCATGCTTGTCTTAAATGTGGCACACAGAAAGAGCTTGGGTCAAGGAACATGTCACTTTTTGTTTGGTGAAAAAATATTAATCCATTCAAAAGTTATTAAACTTTTTAGCTCCCATTATAAGTCTATGGAAAAATTTATATGATTGTTTTGAGAAAGAAGAATGGGGTTTTGGCCATCTGGTCATGCCTCACAATCAAAGAATATGCAGGCTCGCTATCAAAGATTCTTTGACCATGAGAAATTTATCGATCGCAACAGCCACCATCTTGTTTTCAGTTTAGGGTTAGAAAAACAAATATCTCAGCCCAGGAGTGACTTCTGAAGTAAAACGTAGATGGGTTTTGCTCAGAGGCTTCCTCTATCGAGCCATGCCTGTCGCTTAATGTAGTTGTGTAAAAAAATGGAGTTTTAAACTTTTAAATTCTTTGATCATGGCTCACTAATGATCTTTGATCATGAGCCTGCAAATTCTTTGATCGTGAGATTCTTTGATCGCGATCTTCGTTCGCGAGGGAGGGACGAGATGGCCAGATTTTTGGGTTTGAAAAAAACTAATATTTCAGCCCAGGGGTGACTTGTGAAGTAAAACTAGGATGGGTTTTGCTCAGGGGGCGTCCCTCTATTGAGATATGCCTGTGGTTTAATGTAGTTGTGTCAAAAAATGGAGTTTTAATGTTTTTAAATTCTTTGATCATGAGCCTGCAAATTCTTTGGTCACGAGATTTTTTTGATCGCGAGCTTCGTTCGTGAGGGTGGGACGAGATGACCAGATTTTTGATGGACAAAGTGTCTGTGGGAGGGACTAGATAGCCCAAATTTCATAAGCAGATGTCCCCTCACAATCAAAGATGATCTTTGATAGCAAGGTCATGGCCGATTCTTGCGATCAAAGAATTTTTAAAGGTGCAAAAATTTTAAAATTAAATATCTCAGAAACAGTTTGGTCTTTTAACTTGAAATTTGAAGGGTGTTGAGGGGATTTTCTATAGATGTGAATTATGGTGTTTAGGCATTGGAAAATTAATTTGCTGTGGAGATATTGCATGTGGCAGTTTAAGTTTTGCGGATAGCATTCTGCATTGTGGTAGTGGCTTGAAATTTATAGGGTAGCTAGTCTTACTGCCACGGAGGTACTTTTCAGTGGTTAGGTGTGTAAAATGTAAGCAGGTGCAGAATTATGCCACTCCAATTAATAAAAATCTAAAACTTTAAAATTAAATATCTTGGAAACGGTTTGGTCTTTTAACTTGAAATTTGGAGGGTGTTGAGGGGATGTTCTGTAGATGTGAATTATGGTATTTAGGTGTCAGAAACTTAGTTTGCTGTCGAGATATTGCTTGATGCAGTTACATTTTGCAGATAGCATACTGCATTGTGGTAGTGACTTGACATTTATAGGGTAGCTAGCCTTACTGCCACAGAGGTAATTTTCAGTGGTTAGGTGTGTAAAATGTAAACAGATGCAGAATTATGCCACTCTGACAAATGAAAATTTGGTTTGTTTCAAGTTGGTTGGAGTGCAGAGCCCGCTGCCAACAACTTGCATGACATTGCACTTTAATATGTTTTCTCAAAAAGTAAGGAAATTCTTTTCAAAAAAACTGCGTTAATGCAACAGTTAGGGTTTTTTACAGACAAAAGTGAGGAAATTCGCCATTAGGGTTACCACCCCTTGCACTCCATGACTACCCCACCCCCACCAACAGGCATTGGGGTGTGTGCTGGGGTCGTCAGTCCTAATTCCCACCCCATTCTCCTATACTGCACCAATTCAGCTTATTTACACATGGAATTGGGTGAGAGTTAGGGCTGACAACCCCAACGCACACCCTGATTCCTGTTGGTGGGAGTGCAAAGGGTGGTAACCCAAACTGTGAATTTCTTGCTTTTGTCACTGTAAAACCCTAACTATTTCATTAACACAGTTGTTTGTAAATTTTATATATATATATATATATATATATATATATATATATATATATATATATATATACACACACACACATATATTACACCCGCCCAGTAGGGCAGGTATAGTTAGAGTCGCATGGTCACTTCTATGTTAAATTCAAATTTTTGCACTTTAATAACTTTGTAAACCTTCCTTCAATTCACCTGACATTTGGCATGCATAGTCTTGTACCATAGATCTCTGGAACTGGTCATTTTAGTTCTGGTTAGATTTGCAGTTGCAGAGCTGTGGAGCACCACAAAGTGTGGAAAATCCTCAACTTTTGCAAATTCTTTGCTCGTCTCCACAGCCTGAACAGTTTGTCTGTCTGGTCTGAAATGTTCTGGGTATATGGAGACTGGGTCAGGGAAGTGCCCTTTGAAGGTTTGGTGAAACAATATTAATCCATTCAAGTTACTACACTTTAAAGTTTTCCATTATATCCTATGGGAAAAAAGGATATATGTTCCATTTGACAGGGACAGATTCATCTGTGACAGCATATTTTACTGTCGCATATGCCCTCTGTACTGTTGTGCTTCTGCCAGCTTGTTTTCAGTTAGTGGTGGAGAAAAAAACATTATAGTTTCAAAACTATTCATAGATTCATAGAAGTGTGATGGCAGAAAAGGACCGAACTAGGCCCACCAAGTCTGCCCATTTGCCCAGCTATCTGCTTGGGCCTGTGCCTCCCCACTTTAACACTCCCATGTGGTTGTCCCATGCCCTTTTGAATCCCTCCACTGTTTCCTCTCCAATGACTGCTTCTGGGAGTCTGTTCCACTTTTCTATGACTCTGAGTAATAGTATTTTCTGATGTTACCCCTGAACTGTCCTTTCTCCACCTGCAGGCCATGCCCCCTCATCCTCTGACTTCCTTTCATCTTGAAGATGCTCCCCCCTGGCACCCTGTTTATACCCTTAAGGTACTTGAAGGTCTCGATCATGTCCCCCCTCTCCCTCCTCTGCTCCAGGAAGTACATGTTCAAATCTCTCAACCTTTCTTCATAGGAGAGATGGCTTAACCCTTTTACCATTTTTGTCACTCTCCTCTGAACCCTCTCTATCCTCCCCACATCCTTCCTGAGGTATGGCCTCCAGAACTGAACTCTGTACTCCAAGTGTGGTCTAACCAAATGGGTGTACAAGGGTATTATGACCTCCCTATTCCTACTGGTGATCCCCCTTCCGATGCTTCCCAGCATTCCACTCTCCCTGGTCACTGCCCTCCCACACTGCCCTTCCACCTTCAGGTCCCTGGATATAATGATGCCTAGGTCCCTTTCTTGCTCCATCTCCTCCAGCTCTCTTCCCCCCATACGATATCCTGCCTTCTGATTTCTGTAGCCCAGATGCATGATTTTACATTTTTCAGCATTGAATTCAAGCTGCCACCTTTTTGACCATGCCTCAAGTCTCCCCAAATCTCTCTGCATTTCTTCCACCCTTCCTCTGTGTCCACCCTATTGTAGATTTTGATATCATCTGCAAACATACTCACACCCCCCTCAAGGCCCCCTACAATGTCTCCTATGAATATATTAAACAGTAGGGGGCCCCCAGCACTGATCCCTGGGGAACCCCACTCATGACCTTGCCTTCCCCTGATGCCACCCCATTTATGATGACCCTCTGCCTCCTTTTTCCCAGCCAATTTCCCACCCATTTGACTACCCCTGCCCCATCCCGAGCCCTGCCATTTCACACAGCAGCCCCCATGAGGCACTGAGTCAAACGCCTTTCTGAAATCCAAATAAGCTACATCTACCACCCTACCTTGATCTGTTTCCTTGCTGACCCCATCAAAAAACTATCAAATTTGTTTGACAGGATCTGCCCCTAGTAAAACCATGCTGTCTTGGATTCATCAGGCCGTTTGTCTATTGCCCCTAGATAAACACCAGCTGGTGTGTTTACCTAAACAGGATCCTAGGAACAGCATCCATTCATCACAATTTAAAAAAAAAACACCCAGAAATATATTTATTTTGATCTGGCAGTTTGTACTGTCATGATGTGCGACAGTTCAAAAATGAAACTTTTGCAAATTTGCAAAAGTGTTGCACCGTACTTTCACAATTTGTGACATACTTTTGCAATTTGCAACAGTACAATCCACCTAATCATAGTTTCTTTGCCACTTTACTGCCTTTACATGGTTTTGACTTTTGGGCTACAATTTGCTGGGTGGCAAGCCCTTGCACCACAGATGTGACTTTTGGTAGTTTATTGAAAAAAATTGACATTGGTTCCATAGTTACAGTACTCTGAAGTTGTGAATTTTTCCCATAGGATAAAATGTGGCATTTGCCAAAACCAGTTTCTTTGCCACCTCACTGCCACTACATGGTTTGGACTTTTGGGCTGAAATTTACAAAGTGGCAAGCCCTTGCACCACAGATGTGCTGTTTGATTGTTTGGTGCAAAGATTTACACCAGTTCCAGAGTTACAGCACTCTGAAGCTGTGAATTGTCCCATAGGATAACATTGTGGCAGCTGTGGAACCTTTTAGCATGTATATCTACAAAACAGTTTGAGATACAGATTTTTCACCAAGTGCAGCTGTGTACTAAGCAGGTGTGGAGGTGGCTAGGTCATGAACACAACTGCGAAATAAGTTTTTTTCTGCAGTTTCTATGGTTACTGAAATATTGCCAAATAAGCATTACAAGGGTTACTTGGAATGCCTCTAGGCCTCTGCTATGTGTCTGTATTTGTGGGTAGGTGGCAGCGCATGGCCCAGAGGGCCTGTGCTCCCAACTATGCATACTATTAATGCTAGACTGGGAGCACTGGGCCCTCCTATGCTATGCCTCTACACCCATGGGTGGGTGGGAGTGAAGGGCCCAAAGGGCCTGCAATCCCACCCATGGATACCATCTTGCAATACTGGGATCACAGGATCCTCAGGCTCTGTGTCTGCACTTATGGGTGGGTGGGAGCGCAGGGCCCAGGGGGCCCATGCTTCCTAATTTCATCCCATTTTGCAAAAATGGGAGTACATTATGCAAAACTGAGAACACATGGCCCTCCTGTGCTATGCCTTTGCACTGATGGGAGGGTGGGAGTGCAGGGCCCGGAGGGCCCACATTACTATCTATGGATGCCATATGAGTAACATTTCACTTTCTCAAAAGAAAGAAATTCATTGCAAAAAACTCTGTTAATGCATCAATTAGGGTTGATTCCACACCAACAAAAGTCTGAAATTCAATGGGCTACCAACCCCTACACCCACCCCCACTATCTACAGATCCACAGGCTCTGAGATGTGCCTTGGGTCATCGGGCCTAACTCTCACCCATTCTCCTATATTGTACCATCTCAGCTTGTTTAACATGGAATGGGGTGTGAGTTAGGGCCAATAACCCCAAAGCACACCTCGGAGCATGTTGGTTTGTGGATGGTTAGGGTGTGTGTGGGGGGGGGATAGGGTTGGTAACACTAACATCGAATTTGAAGACTTTTGTTGGTGTAGTATCAACTCTAACTGATGCATTAACAGAGTTTTTGCAATGAATGTATATTATAGAGGCACGATAGTGCCTCTATAGTTAGGGTTGAGCAGCACTTTCTATGTCAAACCTGAAATGTTGCACTGTAATAACTTTGCAATGGCTCAATGGATTTGCATGAAATTTGGAATCCACTGTCCTGTGGGGAAGATCTCCTGATGTGGAAAGTTTCATTCTGGATGTGTGGACTCTGAGATCCAGATAGTGAAAAGAGGTAAAAAAACACCCAGTTTTTCTGTTTTTTCCTCATTGACTTGCAGCCATATGGTGTGGAATTTCTGCCTGAGTTTTGCAGGGTATAAAGAAGCTTGGTAGAAGAACAGACAGTGAACAATTTGTGCAAATCCATTGATCAGTTGCAAAGTTATTAAGATTTTAGTTCCCATTATAGCCTATGGGACTTTGCTGAACATTCCATTTCTTGGATAGAGGTGTTTCTCACAAAGGGAGATTTCATCTCATGAAGAAGGATTGAGTCTCATGAGCTCAATCCTTCTTTGTGAGATTTAGAATCCCTCATCATGAGAAAAAAATCCTTTGACATGAGCCACCATCTTGTTTTCCATTTTTTTATTTGAAAACCCATATAAATTAAGCTATCAAGATACACAAAGCATGTATCTTGTTCATCCTGACTCCATTAGATGGATTCCTAAGTGGCTGTATGCAATTCAACCTCTGAGGGTATTTAATTAACAGTTTAAATTCCTTTTTCACCACTCACTAACTTCCCTTTTCACCAGATGGAAGTTAGTAAGTGGCAAAAATTGAATCCTTTTTTACCACCCACTGTTCACTTTCCTCATTTTTCCCACAACAAAATGCCAATATCGGGGTGCCCAATCCTTGTGTTGGCTATAGAACCCCCCTTCCTGCCACTGTGGGACACTGGGGAGCCCACGCCCAGTGTCCCCTAATATTTTTTTTAGTTTGTTAACATGGGGTGCCTAATCCCCATCTCAGCAGTAGCACCCACCCAGCATCACCAGTTTAGGACACTGGGGAGCCCACTCCCAATGTCCTCAGTTATTTGTCAGTCCCCACTACTGTGGTACACTGGGGAGCCCACTCCCAGTGTACTAAAACAATGTGTAGTCCATTAGTTCCTGTAATGAAGAAAACAGTCCCCCGATGTATTTTTTTTTATTTTTAAACCTGTAAAAAAGAAAATGGTCCCTTGTCATCTCCCCGTTCCCCCTTCCCCCATCTCAACCCTCCCTCTGCACATCCACCTCCTTGCATCCCCCTTACTCAATACTTACCTCCCGAGGTTGGCGGCTGTGATCTTCTCTGGACCGGGACACATCTGTACTCTTCAAAGCCCAACCGTGAATTGAGGAACCAAGGTAACTGCAGTATAATGGCAGTCGATGGTGTTTTGAACTTATGTTGCTATCTCAGCCATTTTTCAGATTTTTTCACCAAATTTTCAACATGGGGTTCTTGGGACCCCAATTCATGTACGCTATCAGTGTCATTTCATTACTCACTCCCAAAAGGTGATTTTGCGGCTGATGAAAAAAAAAAACATCTTTCAGGACTGATTAACAAAATGACAGTGACAATGTTCATGAGGTGGGATTCCAAAAAGTCCATGTTGCAAATCTTTTTATTTATTATGATCTAGGATTACAAGTACCTTCGAGCCAAGGCTGTTTTACAAAGGTTCCAAGTCAGAGAAATACAGAAGGGGGAGAACAAAACATTTCAAAGGAAACAAAACATTTCACAGAATGGTAACATTGTAGTGGCTACAGACAGTTTAAGTATTAGGACATTTGGTGTGACCATGGGGGTGAAGAGGGGGAGATGAAGTAGACATAGGCATTTGTCAAACAAGAATTAGTCAAGATGTGCTAATTTCATGGGGGGGTGGTGAAGAGGAGAAGAGAGGATAGAGTACATAGGGGAAGGAATAAGGAAGGAAGTGAGGTGGTGGGGGAAAGAGTGAAAGGAAAAGTGTATTTGGGGGTATATGTTTGCACGGTGTGGCAGTTTGGACTGATGTGTGGTGGGGGTGCCACAAACTGGCTTCGTATGTGATTCCTCAGCTTTGGGTGAAGCAATCACAAGTGCTGGAGGTAGTGAGATGGTGCTGGAGACTGGTTTTGAACATCCCAAGAGTTTTGTCTGAGGAGATAGTGTGGCTGAGGTCATTTAGCCACAGTGAAGCTTTGTAGGCAAAGGAACATTGGCCCAGGCTAGTGCGACAGTGGGGGACCTTCAGGAGCTGCCACTTAGATCTTCTGGAGTTCTGACGACTGGAGCTTTCAGGTAATAGGGCTAGGACACCTGGGTGTGCCAGGCCAAGGTGGATTTTCTTCGCCATAGTACAGGTGAGGTACTTGATATGGTTAGATAGTTGTAGCCATCCGGTCTGTGCATACAGGTCGCAGGTGTGGATAAAATGGTGGGCATCAGTAATGTCGACAGGCCTTATTTAAGGTAACTGATATCTGTCTGATGGTTGTTGTCATGGCAGAGCTGTAAATGATGAGACCATAGTCGATGACCAAGACTACAGAGCTCTGTACAGCTATCTTCAGGGCGTCAGGGTTAAGATGTCTGTGTTTATAGAGTAGTCAGAGTCATATATTAGCAGCTCTGGCAACATTGTCAACATGAGCCCCATATGAGAGGCAAGGATCAAGTAGGATCCTTAGATATTTGAAAGACTGGACCTGTTCAAGGGTGTTACCATTTGCTGTGGCGATAACCAGCTAGTGCTGTTTGTGCAGGTTATGGGAGTTTCAGAAAAGCATTGATTTAGTTTTCTTGTGATTAAGCACTAGCTTGTGTTTATGGAACCATGATTCAACTGTGCTGAAACCATGCTGGAGACAATGTTGCAGTGACGAGGGATCATTGTGAGATAAAAAGACTACTGCATCATCCGCATACAATATAATGGGCTCAGAGAAGGATTGTGCTAGTGAGTTCAAAAAGAGACTGAAAAGGAGCGGGCCCAGGATGGAACCCTGCAGGACACCTGAGCGGACAGGCAGGGTATCAGAGAGAGCACTGTCAATTTTTACTCTTTGCCTCCGGAGTTCAAAGTAGCTGTTGAACCATAGGGCAGAGTCCGGTGACAGGGCTCATTTAGTAGTAGTTGGTCAATAAGGAGCCCATGGTGGACAGTATCAAAGGCCTTGGATAGATTGATGAAAACAGCCCCAGTGAGCTGTCCATTGTCAAGGGAGTTGTGAACTGCTCCGGTGCACTCAAGGAGGGCAGTGGTGGTACTGTGTCCTTTCCAGGAACCATGTTGTTTTGCACTTAAGATATTGTATTTCTCCAGATGATCAGTAAGTTGGTCTGCCACGATCCACTTGAGGGCCTTAGAGAGTGGAGGTAGTATTGAGATAGGGCGATAGTTTAAGTGACTGGTCTTGTCCCCACTTTTGTGGACAGGGGTCATAATTGCAGTTTTCCATCTGTCCGGGAATTTACTACTAGTGAGGGAGAGATTCAGAATTTTTGTTAAGGGATGAAGAAGTTCATCAAGGGTAAGGGACAGTAGCTTAAGGTCCAAGGTGTCACCACTGGTTCTGGATTTAGAGATAACTGTGGCAATATAGCAGCGTGCATCATATGATCTGACCTCCCTAAAGTAGAAAGGGGTGGTTAGACTGGGCATGAGGGGGCTGGAGGTGGTGCTTTTTCAAAATAATCAGGAGGAAGGACTGGACTGAGGTCTGTAAATGCTGAGTTAAAGGTGTTAGCAATGACCATTGGGTCAAGGACAGTTGATCCGTTGACTACTAGCATGGTCAGGGAGGTTTTAGACTGCTTCCCTGTTATTTCCTTAATATTCTCCCAAAAAGCTCATCCATTTCCCCAGGTGTTGGTGAGGGCATCTTTGTAATATGAGTTTTCCTTGAGCCGTATGGCTTTAGTGCAGGCATTTCGGGCTTGTTTATATTTTTGAATGTCAGGTTGTTTTCCGGTATTTTTAGCTACAGCCCAGAGATGGTCCCTCAGTTTCAGCTGGGCAAGAAGTCCTACTGTGATCCGGGGGTTGCAGATAGATTTAGCCTTGCATTTTTTAACCGGGGCAAAGAGGTCACACGCTTTGTTGAAAGTCGAGATGAAATGGTCAAGAGCCAGGTTAACATCCATTGCCTCATATATGGGTGACTAGTCTTGAAGCTTCAGGTATTGTTTGAGGTGGGTTAGATTGCCATGAGGGAGGACTCTGCTAGACATTATTTTTGAAGGGGGCTTGAGAAATTTGTTTGTCCATTCACAGATGATTGGTGAGCGGTCACTGAGTGAGTCTGGAAGAACTGTGGTGTGAGGGATCCTAGTGGGGTGGATGGTGAGACCCCAGTCAAGTAGGGTGCTGGTGCCCATTTTGTAGTTAGTTCTGGTAGTGGAGGGAACCATCTGCGTGAGGTTGGCAGCTGCAATAGAGTCTTTGTGGGCACTTGCATCTGGCACAAGCCCGTTAATGTTGAAATCTCCTAGCAGAATAAGTTCAGAATCAGGGGGCAGGGAGTTTATGAAGCTTATAACATCAGGGAGACCAAGTCTTTGGGCCTCGGGTGGAATGTATACAGTGATAATGGCAAGAGTTTTATGATTTGGACCTCAGAGAATTTTGATTGGTAGGATCTGGGCTGAAGCAGCCGGTAAGACAGTTTCTACGGGGTGCGACGTGATAGAGCCTTTGATGTAGATGGCGCATCCTCTGCCTTTCTTTGTAACCCAGTCCAACCTGTGAATGTTGTAGCCCTGAATGGTTAAGGCCAGACTGGGGACTTTTGGCGTCAGCCAGGTTTTGACAACAACAAGGATGTCTGGGTTGTGTTGGCAGATGAAGGCTTGAACGGCGTCAGTCTTTGACAGACGTCTTCAGATGTTAAGGGTTGCCAAGGTTAGAGTCCCAGTGTTTTTTTTCAAGGCATGGGCTGCCTGGGCCAGGATTTGGGTGGACATTTCCCGACATAAGTAGGAGGAGGAGTATGAGTTTAAAAGAGCAAAGGTGCAGTTCCTTAAGAGATAATTTAATCGTTGATTCCGGGCAGAGTGATAGGCTGGTACCACCCGGCCATGCCAGTGAAATTCAAAGTGGTATAGTGTGGGTAGATGATCCCACATGAGAGAGATTGTAGTGTGAAAACGTATCCTGTTATTACTGTGAGGGGGCCATGCGGAGGACACATAGAGTAGTGGAGGGTACCCTGGGAGTAGCAGGAGGTGCTTAGGAAGATGGTAGGGTGGGGGAGGGGTGGAATGGGTGGGGCCAGGGAGGGAGAGAAGGAGGGCAGAGAAAGAAGGAGCAGAAGAGGAAGGAACAGGTGGAGAGTGCCACCATCACTGGCATAGATAGTATAGAAGACAGGGGTAAGAGTAAATGTACGTGGACAGACAGTGAAGGTATGTGTAGAGATGAGCTGATAGTGGGAGGCAGAGAGGGTGAGACAATAATGTTGAGAGAGCCTGAGAAGGACAAAAGAGTGGTGGGAAGCAGGCATGAAGGGTTGAGGAGGTTGCTATATGGGTGAGTCAATAGGAACACAAAGGTGGGGTGTGATAGTGGGTGGGTGGGATTTAGGTAAGGTAGGAGGAGGGGGGGGGCCGGGTGAAAAATTACAGCAAAATCCAATGCAAGTCTATGGATGCAGCACCCAGCGAGCAGAGCAAGGCAGGGAGAACAGAGCCAGCCAATCTGCGGCAGTCCAGGAAGAGGGGTCCAGTCAGGCACAAGCTGTTGACGCTGTGACCAATGGCAACTGCTCACGTCTTTACTGACTTCAGGCTGAGGTCTTACCAGTCAGGGTTGGTCCAGGATGTGGGCTGGTGGTGGTGGCTGAGCGGCAGGCTAGTGGAGCTGCTGCCACGCTCAGCAGAGATTCGATGGCCCAAATCAGGGGCTGGATCTGAGGGGGGCAGAAAGAGGAAAGAAAGATTAAGGCCTGGAGAGGGGAAATCTGGTGAAAAAATTCCAAAAACTGACTGCATTACGACTGTGCATTATGCAATTTCTATGCACACTTGTAACTTGACCAATTTTTAATATTTTCACTCCAGATTTTCAACATTGTCATTTTTTAACACCTCCTCATGAACAGTATTGCTGTCAGTTTTCACATCCTGCCCAAAATGTGTCTTCGCACCTGTGGCGCATAATGGCATGGTCACTTTGTGAAATCAACTTTTGGGACAGATTAACAAAATCACAGTGACAGTGTTAATGAGGAGTGGTCACAAAAAGCCCATGTTGAAAATTTGGTGAAATAAATCCAAAAAATTACCACGTTACGAGTGTGCATTGCACAGTTTCTACACACGTTCGCAACTTCACCAATGTTTTATATTTTCCCTCCAGATTTTCAACATTACCATTTTTTTCACACTACCTCATGAACAGTACAGCTGTAATGTTTAAAATCCTGCCCAAAATGTGTTTCCGCACCTGTGGTGCATAATGGTGTTACAGTTGTGCAGAATTACATTTCAAAAGGGATTTGAAAGTTTTTGGTACTGGGTACATGTGGTGAGGTGATAAGAATGTTATATTGAACATCTGGGGTGAAGAGTATTTAAGATGGCACAGTTATGACTATTTGCTGCAATTTTACTATGCCTGCTTGTATCCTGATGTATGGAAACGCAGGGGTCAGAGGTCCCTACATTTCCACAGCTAGATACATATGCACATCTGTGAAGGAATGGGAGCAGAGGGTCCAAAGGAACCTGCGCTCCCACAGTGAAATAAAAATACTATTATACTATCTAAAAAAGTAAGAAAATAAATTGCAAAAAACTTTTGTTAATGCATCAGTTAGGGTTAAAGCATCAGAAGTAGGGAAATGCGGCATTAAGGTTTCCAACCCTAACACCCCACCCCCACCTTGCAGAGATGAAGAGGGATCAGGGGGTTGGCTGGCATCTCCAGCCCTAACGCTCACCCCATTCTCCTGTACTGTGGCCACCCAGCTTATTTTGTGACGGAATGTGGTGAGTGTTAGAGCTGGAGATGTATGCCAACCCCCAGTCCCTCATTGTCTGTATAGGAGGTGGGGTGTTAGGTTTGAAACCCTAACACCATACTTCCTTACTTTTGATGTTTTAACTTAACTGATGCATTAACAAAGTTTTTGCAATATATATATATATATATATATATATATATATATATATATATATATTATAGTGGCACAGTAGTGCCACTATAGTTAGGTTTGAGTACTCATTTAAGGTTAAGTGTGAAATTTTGCACCTTAATAACTTTGCACCATATGATGGATTTGCCTGACATTTTGCAGGCATGGAATGGAAGCATAGATCCTGGGATCTGCCAATCTGCTAAAACCCAAAAAGTCGGGAGGGCCTCACGATCCTTCGGTTTTTGGGTTTAACGGAGGTGTCAGAAGTTACCACAGGGATAACTGGTCTGGCGCTGCTGCTCATAGCGACGCCGCTTTTTGATCCTTCGATGTCGGCTCTTCCTATCATTGTGAAGCAGAATTCACCAAGCGTTGGATTGTTCACCCACTAATAGGGAACGTGAGCTGGGTTTAGACCGTCGTGAGACAGGTTAGTTTTACCCTACTGATGATGTGTTGTTGCAATAGTAATCCTGCTCAGTACGAGAGGATGTCAGTTGGAGCTGACTGCCAGAGGTGCTGGGCCTCTGAAGTATATACATTTGCAAGGAGATAGCCTGGTGGTACTGCTGAGCAGAGCAGTGGTTCATCCTGAGTATAGCTCATCTGTTCAATATTTCTTTGAGACTTTGAAAATGACTGAACTAACTTTATTTTCCTGATTTCTGTGAATTCTGAAGTCAACGTTTCCTGACAGAAATAAAATGATAAGTGCCTTTCCAGCACTTTTTATGCACTAAGTTTGTGGGTCTGCATGATTTGTTATCCTGACTATCCCAACCCCGCTACAGGTGTCAGCTGCTCTTTAAATTAACTATGCTGAAATCACAAAACTCACTAAATGCTAGTTAACAATATCAGAAATCAGACAGGGGAAAATAAAGCAAAAAGAAAGCTACACAACTGGCTTTTTTGTGATATTTAATACTCTCCTTCCACTCCTAAGGCTCACACAGAAACTACAAAAGTGACACTAACACAGTGTACCATGTAACCTGCAGAAATTATACCATGTGACCACCAGAGATCTTTCCATCTGACAGAAAATGGCCAGCTTTAGTGCCAGCTTCAATGGAGACTTTTAAAGGCGAAGTTAATAGAAGAGTAGCATGCAAAATTACAAGCAAAGTTACCGTCGAAGTCGTATAGGTGAATTCAGAGGCAAACCCCCAGACTTCACAGATTGCTCTGCAAATGCAAAGCCAGCGACTTTACTGGAACTTCACCCACAAATTAAAATTTTGCTGCACAGCCGGCTCAGTGGCACTGAGGGTTGAGCCACTGGACACCACACCCCACATCACACTGGCAACCCAAGGTCGGGAGTGACCTTAGGTTGCTGGGGGTCAGCAGGGGAAGGAGAGGGTCAAGCATCTGATGAACTGCTGTCCTGTCCGGAGAGAGTTGTTGTCCAGATCCTTGGCTCCCCTAGTGGAGGCCAGAGGGCAGCACTGAACGCTAAGAGACACAGGAGCACGGAGACATGATGTACACATGCCTCCACACATGCATGTTCATGTTGCAAGGGGAGGGTGTGTACAAGGAGAAAAAATGGGGAAAGGAGATGGCAGGCTCCATGTTGCCATGGCGCCACACCTGGCACTGGCACCCCCACCCCAGAATCTGGATTGTGCCTCGGGGGGAAGGGGGAGGACAGACCTCCCCCTATGACCCTGCCATGGAGGGAAAATCCATGGGGGAATACTGGGGGGGGCCTGGAGTCAGAAAACGGTGCTGCAGAAAAACTACCGAGCCCTCTGAGGGGGGGCAGTAGCCTGTCTTCCAGCCCAGATAGTAAAAAGCAATATGGAAAAAAAGAAAAAAAAACTTTGCTTCACCTGTATTGGTTGTCAGGCTCAATGAATACTTGGCTGATTTATGAAACCATGAATCCAAGAATCCCCTTTAAACATCATGCAGTAAAGAAAAAGTGAATAAGAAATTTAAAATGGTTTGCCGGCTATTTTGAGCAGCATTTAGTGTGAAATGTCCTGGATAATGTTTGCTTCAAATATTGAAAATAAAGAAATAAAAAAATAATAAATAAAAATGCAAACACTTTATATCCATGCATGGTAATACATTGGGGAAAGTAAATGTAATACATTAAATGCATTGCCTTTTAATTTGTGCTGTTTTTCTTGGGTGCTTTTTGTTTGGAAAGGGGTTATTATACTGTAAATTTTGAAAATATATGAGCCAGTGAGAAGGTAGTCATTGGCACGGCAGTATAACAGAGACTACAGGGGGTGAGCCTTGAGCTCAGCAATGTATACTTACAAATACTATACTTCAGAACTGAGATGCAACATTTATACTCATTGTGGACTGTGTCACACAATCATGAACCAATCCCAAGCAGTGACATGCAAACATAATCTGCCACAAGCAGGCTACTGTACAGCAATTACTATGCATTGCTAATTTTAAGCCCCCCCCCCCCATTTATAATCTGTTTTACCCTTACCAGTTATTGCATTGGGACAATAAATGGTTTAGCCAAAAAATGAAGCCAAACCAAACTTTCAGGTGCATATGTGTAGAAGAACTGAAGATGAGCTTGGCTCAGTTCTGTCACCATTAGTGCTATACCTACATAGAATACAATACTCTGCCTTGTAACACCCAATTGCACCTTGTTTAATGTATGCTGATATTGTTGCTGAATGTTATTTTTGTAACTCTGGTTACAAAGGATCGGCCCCAGAAGCGACAGTGCTCTAAGTCACCAAAATCTACTACTACAAGAATGCACTTTATCCCCATTATTGTTTAACCTTTATTTTCAATCAGTGTTGAACAGCCTATATAATCCTGATTATCATATGCCAAGGGATGGTACAATATCCTGCCCATACTTGGCATGTACAGATGATGCAGTATTAATATCTACAAGTTATACTGGGTTAAAAAGAATTATGAATAAATTCTCAGAGGAATGTAAAAAGGCAGATTTGGTGATACATTATGAGAAAACTAAGGTATTAGTGTTTGGGAGTAATAAAAAGGAGTACAATTACTATTTGGACAGTAATACATTAGAAGTGGTCAGGGAAGTTAGTTATTTAGGATTGACCCTAGCTCAAAATGGAACATGGAACAAACATATTAATGAGACAGAAATTAAATATAGAAGGTTTCTGCAAGATTCTAAATCTCTTTGCCTATAGGTACGGCGGTAATTCAGTAAAAGGAATTTAGAGAGTTCTTGATGCAACGCTTAAAAGTTTTTTATTATATGGAGCAGAAATCTGGGGGCAAGGTAAGAGTAAGAAATTAGCTTCAATAATAAATACATTTTATAAAATGATACTAGGCCTCCCAAGGGGTGCACCTTCCACTTTGGTAAGAGTGGAATTAGGGCAATTGCCAATAGAGTGCCAAATTATGCAATGGGAAGTAAACTATTGGCTGAAGGTATATAAAATGAATACTAGCTTTTTACCTAGATTATGTCTTGAGGAAGCTTTGTAATATAAGGCCCAGAATATAATGTTTCCAAGTATGGTAACATTAGAAAAAGTTATCAGACCTTTAGGACCTTTAAATAATATAACGGATAGCCTCCAATTGCTGATATCTCAGGTAAAGATAATAAATAAGGAGAGAATGGAAGATAACAATAGGCAAAGGGTTTTGGAATTAGGAAAGCAAAGTAAGATTTGTAAATGGATGTCAGAAAATATGAGAATCCATAAATTAGAATCGTATTTGGTCAGAATGACAAATCTGGATTTAAGAAAAATAATCACTAGGCTTAGGTTTGAACTGTTCATGAACAATTGGAAACTAAATTTAGATATTGGCAACAGAAACAAAGAAAGGATAATTTGTAAATGTGGTAATGATGTGGATGATCTAAAACACTTGATGATTTTGTGCCCTATCTATAATGAAGCAAGAAGTAAATTGTTGGGGCCTCATCTAAGTTTATTGGAATATGAGCCTCCAATTATGGTGACATATCTTTTGAAATCAAATAATGTGCAGATATTGAATGTGGTGGCCTCCTTTTTTAAAGCTTTAGAAATGAAGGGATTACATCTGAGAAAAATAAAGAATAATTGAGGACCTGTTTTATGGTACCCTCCTCCAATTTTATTTGTTTAGTATTGTGTAATACAATAAATTGTACAGATTCTGTTGAACATTGTGGAAGTGTAGGAGAATGCACATATAAATTGTGATAATTTTATGCTGTGTGCTACGGATCTATTCATGTTATATTTATACTGTTACTGTATATTTATATTGTAATGACTTTTAAACAAAAAGCCGAACAATAAAGAAACTTGAACTTGAACTACTACTACTACAAGATAAAGACTTATCATTCAACTCACCAAAATCTCTTACACTGATTTATGCATTGTGAAAATCTTGTTTATTATTAGTGCCTGCAGATCATAGTCACAGGTCACCCAGGAAATGGCCCAACATTTTGTGCCACTGCATGTGCTTTGTCAAGGTACCCACACCCTAGCTGCAATTCATTTAAATATGGTGCAATTTAAAATAATACTGTGCTTAATAAAGGCGCAAACATTAAAAGTGCTATGTGATATAAAAACACCTTGATTTTGGACTATTTATTATTCCATATATGGTTGCATATATGCCTGTACATAATAAATTCATAACCAAGGCAATTTGTCTATAGTTTATAAATACCTAACAAAACACCACCTGGAATTTAACAGTGGATGTATATAAACTAATAAATTCCACAGTATATCTGTTTACTCTAAATCTTGAGGTGATAAACACATGGACTACCTTGGAGAAAACAGCTAGAGGAATGAGTTTGCAGATATCACTGAGATTTCAGAGGTGACAAAATACTGTATCTCTGACAATATCAAGTACATGAGGCTGCTTTGTCCATGCCTAGGGTAAAATGTGTATGAAATAGAGTGGCTGGACCTCAGGTATCAAGCCATTGTCAAGGCAAGCAACCATGTCACACACACATTTTTCACTGGACAAATCATGGCCATCAGTAGTCTATAAACAAGCATTCTTTAAATGTCTTACCTACCTCTACTCACAAGCAATGCTCTACCTCATCTGATTTCAGTTTAAGCCAACTCTGACCCACCTGTTTGTCCAGAAGTGTAATTATACAATAGCAAAAAAGAATGCTGGCCTCTGATTGGTCAGTGTGGGACTGGACCAGTGATGTTATCCCAGTATAACATCACGGGTCTAGTCCCAGTGTACAAAGATGATCGTATCAGCTTTTTGTGGAATCACACCACGCAGCCTGCCTCTGTGATCCCGATCAGTAAAGCTGTTTCAGTGATCCCGCTCATAAGCCATGCTACAACGGCCACAATTTAGAAACTCTGGGGGACTGTCACCAAGAAGCCGCTGTTATGACTCTCTCAAAGTTTTGCTTTTGCACAGATAACACAATAAACTTCTACCACAGTGACAGGGTGCGAATGATTATTTTAAATATGTGTCATAACCGACCATAACTGCCAGTTGTGCGGTTCACTGATGCCGCTCGGTCATGATGACACATTTAAAATAACCATCCCCACCCTATCACTGTGGCAGAAGTTTATTATCTTGTCTGTACTAATGCAAAACTTTGAGAGAGCTGTAACAGAGGCTTCTCAGTGACAGTTCCCCAGAGTTTCTAAATTGCAGCTGTTCAAGTGCGTACACATTCCAGTGCAAGGACCCGGTGACCGCACATCCCCATCTTCCACACAATGATACAGAAGCAATGGAAACATGATGTTGGCTAAAGCTATACCTGTAATTGTCCTTCTCCTAGGCAACAGAGCCCCGAGTACCTGTACTGGCAGCAAACATAGAAACATAGACTTTGACGGCAGATAAGGACCACTTGGCCCACCTAGTCTGCCCATTTCCCTACCTACAGGATAGGCCGCAGATCCTAGTTAACCAACAGCCTATTTCTTCCTACCCCCCACAAGAATTGCCTTATGTCTGTCCCATGCATTCTTGAATTCTTCCACAGTTTTAGACCCCACAACCTCCTCAGGAAGGCTGTTCCATGTATCCACTTCCTCTCTGTGAAATAATACTTCCTCACATTGCCCTTGAATCACCCTCCTTCTATCTTTAAATTGTGTCCCCTTGTTCTTGCAAGTCTCTTTTTCTGAAAGATGCTACCCTCTTGGACTTTGTTGATTCCACTGAGGTACTTAAAAGTTTCTATCATGTCCCCCCTCTCCCTTCTTTCCTCAAGGGTATACATATTAAGCTCCTTTAGTCTCTCCTCATACGGCTTCTCTTGCAGACCCTGCACCATTTTAGTTGCCCTCCTCTGGACTACCTCTATCCTGTCTATGTCCTTGCGGAGATGGGGTCTCCAGAACTGGACACAGTACTCCAGATGGGGTCTCACCAACTGTCTGTACAGAGGGATAACAACTTCCTGTTTTCTGCTGCTGATGCCTCTCCCTATACATCCCAGTATACCCCCAGCCCTCCCTACTGCCTTCTCACATTGCTTGCTAACCTTAAGGTCATCTGACATGATTACCCTCAGGTCCCTTTCCTTTTTGTTGTTGTTACCTCCCCCCATTGTGTATTCTTCCCCTGGGTTCTTGTTTCCCAGGTGCATTATTTTGCACTTCTTTGCATTGAATCTAACTGCCATACTTCTGACCATTCCTCCAACCTTGCCAAGTCCCTTTTCATCCTTTCCATGCCTCCTTGTGTATCCAACCCTGTTGCAGATCTTTGTGTCATCTGCAAAAAGCATACCTTCCTTCCAGTCCCTCTGCAATGTCACTGGTAGCGACATTAAAAGGACTGGACCCAATACTGAACCCTGGTGCCCCACTGGTAACCCTCTTTCTTCAGAGTGGACTCCATTTACAATTACCTTCTGTGTCCTGTTGTAGCCACTGTTTTACCCAGGCTACCACCCTGGGACCCACTCCCAGAGTGGCTAATTTGACTATTAATCTTTTGTGTGGGACTGTGTCAAATGCCTTGCTAAAGTCTATGTAGGCCATGTCCACAGCCTCTCCCTGGTCTACTACTTTGGTCACCCAGTCAAAGAAATCTATTAGATTCATCTGACATGACCTTCTCGCTGTGAACCCATGCTGCCTTGGGTCCTGTGCTCCACTGGCCTCTAGGTACTCAACTATTCTTTCCTTCAGAAGTGACTCCATCACTTTCCCTACCACAGAGGTCAGACTGACAGGTCTGTGGTTCCTCGCCTCTGTCTTGGTCCCACTTTGTGAAGGGAATCACATCTGCCTTCCTCCAGTCCTCGGGTACCCACCATCCTCCCATGATTTATTAAAAAGGTAGTAGTGTTTCACTAGTTTCTCCTTAATTCTTTTAGAATTCTGGGTGAATTCCATCAGGACCCATTGTTTTGTCCACCTTCAGTTTGAGGAGTTCTTCAGGACCCTTTCTTCTGTGAAAGGACTGGGATCGACTTCCTTATCAAGAGTGCTTCTGTTAATTGGATTAGGCACTTCCCCTCCTCTTTTGTGAATACTGAGCAGAAATATTCAGTTCAGTATCCTGCTTTTCCTGTCCCCTCTGCCCACCACCATTCATTCTATTCTGCCTCACTATCCCTCCCTTTGTCTTTCTATGCTCACTGATGTACCTATAAAGGTTTTATCCCCTTCTTAACTGAGTTGGCTGTCTTTTCGTCGTTTGGGCCTTTGCTATTCTGACTTCCCTCCCTGCTTCCTTCTGCCTTAACTGGTACAGCTCTCGTCCTGCTCCTTCTGTGTTTCCTTATACTTCGAATGCTATCTTTTTCTTCCGACTTTCACAGCCACCTCTTTTGAGAACCATAGTGGCTTTTCTTTTATTTGATTTGTTTATTTGCTTCACACAAAGGCTTGTTGCCTCTGTGATGGCAGTTTGATGATTCCCCATTGTTGATCCACACCTCCTTCTAGCCTGTTTGCTAGTGTTTTCTGAGGCACCTCTCCCATCTTGCCAAAGTCAGCCCTCCTAAAGTCCAGTACCCTCACTTTGGTATGAAAGCAGCTGTAGCTGAATTTAGCGTGAACCACTGTTTGGTGGTCACTTGTCCCAGATGGCAACCCACTTCTAGATCTGTGATCCTCTCACTGCCCCGTTTGAGAGTATGAGGTCTGGATTGCTCCCTCAGGTGGGTTCCAAAACTAGCTGTCTAAGGCTTGCCACCTGTAGGGACATCAAGAATGGCCTGCTCTTGGATATGGCTGCAACAAATGTGCTCCAGTTAACATCTGGCATATTCAGGTCTCCCATCAACAGTATTTCCCTTTCTCTGCCATTCTAAGAATGCCTTCTATCATATCCTTGTCCATTCCCTCCCTGACACGGGGTCTGTATACAACCCTGTGTGGATTGTGGTGCCCTTTCAGTCTCCACGGTGACCCACAGTGCCTCCTCTCCTCCCTGTTTACTCTTTTGTTCAGTTGCTTTTATCCCTTCCTTTACATAGAGAGCTACTCCTCCCCCTCTTCTCCCCTGCCTGTCTCTCCTGTAGGTTATGTACCCTGATATGTTAACATCCCAGTGATGGTTCTCTGTGTACCATGTTTCTGTGACTGCTACGATATCCAGGCATCCCTTTTCCATCAAGGCCACCAGCTCAGGGAGCTTGTTGCCCAGACTATGGACATTGATACTCATTACCCTCCATTTCCTGATGGCCTTACTCCCTTTTGCCCCATCCCTGTCCTTCTTGCCTTTGTCACTTTCTCCATTTACCCCTGCCCTTCTCCCTATCAACACCTCTATGTTGGTGTTTGCCGCACTTACTACCATGACTATTTTGGGGGGCTTGGATTTCCCTGGTCCTTTCCAGTGCCTCCCTCTTGGCTAGTTTAAAAGCTTGCCAATGAAGCATTTAAACCTATCACCTAGGATCCTGGTTCCCCTCCCAGACAGATGCAGCCCATCATGCCAGTATAGGCTTGCATCCTCCAGGTGGACCCCCAGTCCCCAATGAAGCCAAATCCCTGAGCTCCACACCAGTTCTTCAACCACTGATTGAATCCCATTGTGCGGAACACCCTAGCCTCTCCTATGCAGCACCTCTGAGAAGGTTACCGTGTGTGCTACTTGACTAAAGCCCCTCCCCAATTCCACAAACTCTTCCTGCACTTCTCTAATCCCTTTCTTAGCCAGGTCATTTGTCCCTAGGTGGACAATGACATCCAGCTCCCTCCCCTGCGCAGCTGTTCCGGCAATCCTGAGGATTCGCCCCTGTCCTTACAAGCCATGGCGCCAGGCAGGCACCTTACCTCCCTCTCCCCTTCCTCCCCCAGTTCTACCTTCTTAACAATGGAGTCCCCCACCAGGAGTTGTTTCCTTCCCCTGCAGGGTCCCCTGCCACCCTCCTGTGATTCTCCTTTGTGGAGGTTCCCAGCATCCTCCTTGGTCTCCTGCAGGTGCCTCCATAGAGGAACCACACTTTGCCAGAATGGCATAGGGTGTGGAAAGGTACAACTGGAGGATGTGCCTCTGTTCCACCACCCTCACCCTCCCTGGGCCACTGTGGTCCAACCACTCCTCTTTCTTGGCAACCTCTGAGGCAACGGCAGTGGCACTGGTGGTCCCTGGATGGAAGAGGAGGTCCCACAAATCCTGGCCAACTCAGCCTGGAGATGAGCAACCTCTTCCCTCAGCCCAGAGAGGTGCCTGCAGAGGTGCCTGCAGATGAGACAACACCGCATCCTCCAGAACGTCTCCCAGAAGATTGCTGCTCCACAGCCACTGCACTGCACTGCACCACTCCAATCATGTCTTATTTCTGGCCCCTTAACTGTTTGCAATCCTTACTCTTTCCTGTTTTTCTTTTCTCTCTCTCCTTACTTTCTGCCTGTGTGCCCTTTAAGCTCCTGATTGTCGTGTTCTGAGACAAGAATATCCTATATTTCTTAGTAGACCACTTACTTGCTCAGAGGCAGACCTCCAGCATCTAGAGGGGCCCGGAGAGCTACTCTTGCCCTTCTACAGCCCTGAGTAGTTGGAATCATCGATCGGGTTAGTGGCTGCTATGGTTGATTGATCGGCTCCATGACTGCGCTCCCAAGACACATAATTATCATCCCCATTTTAGACGGCTACCTTTGTGACATAAAAAAAAAGGAAAAAAGTTACAGTGGCAGGCAAGAGCCAACATAAATTATACCACAGACATGTCAGTGTGTGTGTGTGTGTGTGTGTGTGTGTGTGTGTGTGCGTGTGTGTGTTGGAAGAGACACAAACCTGTAGGCAAGGAATCAAAAGGCAAGCTGTACTGACAGCACCATCTTGTGGCCAAAACAGAAACCGTGGACTATTTTTTCAATGGTATACCTACACACCCCAAAAAGTAAAGGGAAGCACATTTTAAACATATATTTTATCATTTTCATTTCCTTTATAAGCGAGCCACTGTATAATAGCAATAATGCACTCAAGGGTGTGGGTTGTGCTGGGATACCGTCACGCCTGGGATGTTGGATGCACTTGACCTGCGACCATGTGCCCAACCACCCCAGGCATGATGTTATCCCAGCACAACACACACACCCTGTTGTGCCTTATTGCTTAATTGATACAGTCAAGTGGGCAGGAAATGAGTAATACCGGGAGTCATTTGCATACAGGTGAAAGTTCAGATTGTTTCAATAAGTGAGCTTTCTAAAGGGGAGCAAAGATATACTGAACATTACAATCACCAACATGAAGCTCTTTCTTACCCCCCACAAAAAAAACATGAGTGAAAGTTCATCCATTCATGGTGTGCTATGTGAAATGCTAGTGTTCACCTAGCAATGGTGTGCTGTGTGAAATGCTAGTGTGAGATCAGTTAAGAAGACTGGCATTAATCAAGGGCCCCTCCATTTCACAAAGGTGATAATTTTCCACCCACACCAATGACGCTTCATAGAAGGTATCTGTTCAAAAGTCAGGCTGAAATGTTTGAAAGATCTCGTGGTGTAAAAGGTGTCCCTGAAGTTTCATAGAAACCGCCTTCTCTGAGTGATTGCTGGACAGGGCATTAATACCAACAGTTGTTTTCTGTCTGATCTTTCTGGGAGTTCAATGGACCTCCTTTAGCCATACCACTTTTCCTACTCCTGTCTAGGGTGACCAGTACCCACCTCTCCAAATGACCTGCCACCTACCTCTTTCAAGCCTATCTGATTTGCCAGGCATAGCAGGGTCTGATCTGTTCAGCACTGGCAGTTGGATACAGGGTCTGTTGAGGGAGGGTGTGGAGTGGCTTGAGGGAATGGGATAATTCCTGTGGATGTGTGAGCTGAAGGCCGTTAACTTTTTCCATGCTAAGTCTGTCCACAGTACACAGCACATTGTGATAACAATGATAACCCACCGAACATCAAACCCACCCTTCCAGTGTATTCCTAGCTGCACCTCCAGCTGTGGACTCCCAAGTGGAAACAAAGCAGTAAGTGCTGCAGTCCCCTTTGCCTGGAGCAGACGATCCACTGCCAGGCTGCATTGATGTTCCATACTTGACAGTGTGACCCAACCACTACATTTTTGGGATGCTGCAAGAGTTGTTTCCTTGAGAAAAGTTTTTTATCAAGGCATTTTAAAAAGCTCTGGTAACCCTTCCTCAAGGTGGCATTAACAATCCCCATTCAGATTGTATACAAAATTGTCAGATTGTTAAGAATCAGAATGTACATTGATCTAGTCCATTGGTGGTTTCTGCATCCTAGAAATTACCATGGACCATACCCAGACAATAGTTGGAATGGCTAAATGCAGTCCATAAACATGTTGCCATTGTCACCTCAGGACTTTTCTGTACAAAGAAATGTTGTCCACCTCATGTCAGACCTCATATGCCTTTTCTTCTACTACAGAAACTCAATACAATGTTGTGAAATAGTGCCATGATTATTATTTTATACATGTAAAATAATTCTGAAATATGATTTTGATTTATGAACTGCATTTGCAGAGTCTCCAGTAGTGGGATTCAATCCTCAGCAGCAGCAGCAGTAGCCTGACTCATTTACAATCTGTTGCTGTACCCACCAGGCCATATTGCCTGCAAATGTTTTCAGCTGCAGTGTTTCACTTGTACCTCAATTTCCCCTGTCCCTTCCTGGGCACACCCCTCTGTAAAGGGTGTATTAAACCCTCCCTAGTAGGACTTTGAATCTCTAAGCTTTAGAACAGCTCTAGATGAGTGCTGGCCCGCTGGCACAGTGGTTGGATTTCCGCTTGTGACTCCGGCGACCTGGGTTCGGGAATGAGCATGGGTCATCGGAGAGCCGGCCAGGGGAGAAGGATCGAGCGTCCTATGGACTGCTCTCCTTCTCTGGGGGTGGGGGGATTCTGCATGTGGTGCAAGTGTGACACCTAGCGGAGGCTGGGGAGATCACTCTCGGCACCGACGCATAGTCAAAGGGCACTGGGGGGGACAGACACAGGTGTCATTGCACGTCTCCACCCCAGTTCAGTAAAAAGGGAAGAAAAAACTCCTCCTTGCCGGACATCTCTGTGATGCCCTGTCCCTGGGCTACGATTAGCAGCTTGGCCGAGGGCTCTCCCGAAGAGATAGAAATTCACGGCGCCAAACTTCCCTGTGGTGCCATGCCCCGCCTCCCGGGGGGTAAGTCAGGAGTAACTGAGAAGAGTGAGTGGCTCATTAAAGTGGTGGTAGTCTCCAGGGCACCGTGACCAGGGCTGATATCTGATGGAAGGCAGAAGGAAATAGAAAGAGGGTGAAAATATTAAAAAAAAAAAAAAAAAAGAACAGCTCTAGTTCAAAGACCTTAGATATAAACAGGCTTTACTATGTATTGTTGCTCAGGAAGGGCTCTTGGGATCAGTCATTGTATAAAGATTGTGCTGAGCCCTACACACTTTCCCCTTAATTTCCCTAAATATTCTCCCCCACCCTCCTTACAACCAGCCTTGACTTCTTTTCCCTTCTTTAATTTCCCACCCCTTAGAATTTGAAAATCTGGCTGGTATTGCCTGGCTTCCCATTGCCTGTAGCTCTCACCACTAGTCCATACCACCAGTACTTGATTTCAGCTGATATCATCTACTAGTGCCTTCCTCCGCCCCTCTTTTTTGCTGTTCTTGGTAACTCCACCCCCTCTTTTTTGCTGCTCTCAGTACCACCTGTTATTCTGCTCTACTCTGTTTCCCCCTGCACCTAATCACTGACTGCTCCAACTGGCACAACCCTTCTCTTGCTGCTTCTCTTCTCTCTGTTGCATGCACCTTTTTGCTCATATTACTTTAAGACCTGTATTTTCAGAACTACTAGTCAATAATAGACACCCCTCAACAGCGATTAAGGATAAGAGCTTTAAACTCTCCAAATATCTTCAAACCTGTCAATTCTTGCTCATACTCTGCTCGTCTCCTCCTCCTCCAACCTCACTGTCCTGCTACCTCTCTGTCTAATTAACTTCCCCTCTCCACCTTTGCACCCCAGTCTTACTTCCCTGCTCCTTCTCTGTCCAACTAACGTCCCCCTCCTCCAACATCACTTTCATAGAAACATAGAAATTGTTGACAGATAAGGACCACTAGGCCCATCTAGTCTGCCCTATAGCCTTACATGTGTTTGCAACCTGTGACCCTAACTGGTCACAGCCTATCTCCCCTCCTACCCACCTCTACAGTTCTCTTATACCTGTCCCAGGCATGTTTAAATCCCACCACCGTGCTCACTCCCACCACTTCCTGTGGCAGACTATTCCATGTATCTACCACCCTCTCTGTGAAGAAAAACTTACTCACATTATGCCTTAACCTGCCCCTTTCCAATCTCATGTCATGTCCCCTTGTTCTTGTACTCCTTTTATGCTGGAAGAGGTCTCCCTCCTGCACCTTGTTAATGCCCCTTAGGTACTTAAATGTTTCTATCATGTCTCCCCACTCCCTCCTTTCCTCCAGTGAGTATGTATTTAGGTCTTTTAATCTCTCCTCATATTTTTTCTGGTGCAAACCCTGTACCATCTTAGCCACTCTTCTCTGGTCCGCATCCACCTTGTCAATGTCCTTGCGAAGGTGCTGTCTACAGAATTGCACACAGTACTCTAGGTGAGGCCTCACTGGCATTTTTTACAATGGCATGATTACCTCTCACCTTCTACTAGTGATACTGCTGCCTATGCACCCCAGCATGCCACTGCACAGGCACATGTCTCCTCCCATCTGTCTCCTCCTGGCTCAATTTTATGCATTTCAGACTCTCTTCTCATCCTCACCCTCCTCCCCTCCCTTCTTACCTCCTTGCCACCTTCAGCATCCCATTTTCTCAATCAAATGCTTACTTCCCCTCCTAGTCCTTATGATCGGTGATGTTGAGCCCAAACCTGGCCCAGTCCATGTCCTTCTCTCCACTCTTCTCAAAGGGCTCTGGGTGGCCCATATCAATACCCGCAGTCTTCTTCCAAAAGTAGACCTGCTTCAACCTCTCATCACCTTTCTCCTACCCAACTTCCTCATTGTTTCTGAATCCTGGCTTTCCCCCAGAATTCTAGACTTGGCCATCACAATCCCAGGGTTCACTCTCACTCACCAAGACAGCCCAAAAAAGGGCAGTGGTATTACTATCTACCTCTCCTCCTCTATTCAGTTCTCCACAGTACTAACTGTGTCCACTCCTGCTGCATATGAACACCTTGTACTCAAGCTCTCTATCTCTTTCTCTCTCCCAATCTATATGGCGGGTGTCTAATGCTGCCCAGGCCTATTCACCACACTGAACTCTGAGTTCCTGACTACCATAACTGCTCTCACCCCTACTGGGGATCTCCTCATCCTGGGTGATTTCAATATCAGTTGTTTTTTACCTCCAGACACTAACATCTGCCAAAACGTAAAATCCCTGCATCTCACCCAACTCATCTCCACCCCCACCCACCTAAACCTGAAATCACAAAATCACTCTGTCCTGGACTGGGTCCTCACCAACCATCCTCACCACAACATTGACAAAGGTACCCTCCCCGATTCACTCAGCGATCACCACATGGTACTGTATTCAAAAAATTATCTGCACTAAAGTACCCTCCCCAAAAAAATTATCAACATCTGTTCCTTCCAGTCTCTAGACCTATTCACCCTCCATGCTGATCTACAGTCTACTGACTGATCACAAATCTCCAATACCACTGACATTAATAAAGCCCTCTATTACTTCCATACCAGCTTCATACAAATATGGCATCATCATGCCCTCTTATGCAAAACCAGGGTCAGAGGCTCCCACCTCCCCTGGATCTCAGCTGAACTTATGGCTTGCTAGTGTGCTCATGACCTGGCATGGAAATCCTATAAGGTATCAGGCTCCCCTGCAAACCTACACAGGTATCGTACCCTGAAGAATTCTTGCACCAGGGACACTAGGCTAGCCAAAGCTGAGTTTTTCTCATTATCATTCCAGAGGAACTTGAGTCACCCCTCAAAGTTCTGGAAAGTTATCCATACCCTATTCTCCCCCCAACCCAGTCTGCCCCCTTTACTAAATTTAGGGGCCTCCATAGCCTCTGACCCTCCATCTGTGGCTGCTGCTTTCAACACTTATTTCACCACTTGTGCTTCTACCCTCCTCTCCTCCCTTCCTCCATCAACCTGGCTTGAATGTCACCTCCATTTCTCCCAGCACATAGACGCCATTCATAAAATGCTGTACCCTAAACTGGGTGCCCTCTTTAGGCATAAGAGCTGTATCCCCTTCCCTGCTTGCTGAAACATCCTTATCAAGATGATCCTCCCCATCTTTGACTACGGCAATATTGTCGATGGTGCTGCCCCTAAATCCAACCTGGCCAGACTGAATCCCCTCTTCTTTTATTTCTGGGGCTTTGCTCTTAACTGACCTACCCACACCCACCACTGTACTCTCTACTCTGCTCTTTCCCTCACTTCCCTGGAGGATCACCGTCTGTCCCACTGTGCCTCCTTTACTTTCAAATTCTGGCTATCCTACCTACCCCCCATCTCAACTTCCTTCTACTCCCTCCAAAAATCTGGGTATCGCTGCCTCAAGCTCCCTTCCCATAAAACTCTCACTGGTCAGTCAGCCTTCTCTTTCCACTTTCCTAAACTCTGGAATTCTCTCCCCTTACACATTCGCTCAGCCTCTTCAAAACCCTCACTAATCTCTCTTCTCCTATCTCACTCATCTACCTCCTGCCAATGTCCTTAAGTGTACGCTGACCCTCCCTCCATTCCCCTGGGTCCAAACTACTGTGACTGTATTTTGAACTTATTGTATTCACCTACTTGAACATTGTATGAACTCAGGTTACCTAACTGCTACCACTGTATATTGCACTTACTGTGTTGTATATACCTACATATTTCTGTTACATTCTGCATATTTTTTTAAACTTTTTATTTATAAGATTTTGTAAAATACAGCATACAGCATACACCATATTTGCAAAATGTATGCCACCAACAATGAGCATGCACATCATTGTTAAAAAAAATGTACAGATGTTTCACTAGAAAATAAAAAGAAGAGATTATTGTCCAATATCCACTACTGAAGTGCCATGTAATAACCAGGAGTCAATGTCCAGACTGATAATAATGTAGGAGAGTACACCATCACCTACCATTTAGCTCAAAGGATTTTTACCATTATTTCTGCTCTGCTTAGGATAGTAATGTGTGCAGAGGGTTGAGTAAACCTTAAAAGAGAGCATCATAAGGTCTGTGAATAGATTGCCTGGGCTTAACTAAGTTGCATTACACCACATGCCAGATGACTGGTAGGGAGACAGGACATTTACCAGGATTTAATCTAGACTAAAAGTTCACAGATTGAGTGGGGTGTGATCCCATCCCTCAATTAAATTGCTCACTTTACAGGCAGAACATAATACACATTAACATGTCAGGTATATAAACAAAAGAGCAACTGCCAATATGACAAGTATAATATATAACAAATTGCTATAGACCACCTCTTAGAACAGCCCCTTAATCCAATAATTACATACGAGTATGAAAAAGAAAATTAGGATCCAACAGGGAACCCTACTTTGCTCAGTCATTAGTGTCCTAGTGATTCTCTTCATCTCCATCATGTCTTTTAGTGGTAGACTGGACCTCTTATTTTTCATGTGAATGCAGCCACCATTTCTGGGTCTGATAGAAGATGTGTTTTATTCATATGGTGGATTTGGAGCCTCGCTGGGAAAAGAAGCTGGGCTATGGTGCCATTCTCAAGCAGCAATTTTTGTGTGAGTTGCAGCACTTTTTTCTTGGTCTGCATCTGAGATGACATGTCAGGAAAAAGAGCAATTTTGCTGCTCTCCCACTCTATTTCCCCACATTGTCTGGCTGCCTGTAGTAATGGGACTCAAGCCTCTGGGCTAGAGAGAGTTACAATGGCCATTAGTGGGCATGATCCATCTTTGCCTCATGCTCTGGCTCTAATAGGGATGGCAAAAGCTTTGGTTACCCTTACCCCAGAGTCCTCTGGTAGCAGACTAAGATCAGTGAAAATGAGTCGGGTAACCACTGCGATTATTTCTGTAGTGCCAGCAAATCTGGGTGGGAAGCCTAATATGTGTATGTTGACCTGTCACTGTGAATTTTACAAGGCCTCCACCTTTGCCTTGAGAAACTGGAAATCACGTATGAATGCTGCATTCCTCTCCATCTGGAGGTCCCGGTCAACAGTAAGCTCAGAGATATGTGATTCATTAATCTGCACTCTGGTGTCAAATTTGTTGAACCAAGCCACCACTGCTGCCAGTCGGTGATTGGTTTCCTACCCATTAGCCTGGATTTTTTGAAGCATCATCATGATCTGTGGGTGAGGCACCTCTGTTGATCTAGCATCCACGGAGGAAGATGGCCCAGACCCAGCACCTCTCAAGCTTGCCGTGGAGGATAAATAAACATCCAGATTTGGTGCGATGTGCTTATGGTCTTTTTTCCCACCAATAGTACAGTCTTCAGCTGTTCATACACCAGAAGGGTTACTTTGAAGTTGATTTGAGGCCAAAAAGATCGATATGTTTAACTTTAAATAGTAGAAAAATCTGGAGCTCAGAAAGAAACGTCCACCATGTTAGCTGCTCCACAGCACCCCTACATTCTGTATATTTAATCAACCTCTGTACTTGTTATATTTCTCTGTATATCAGCCTGAACAATTGTATATATATCTGTTTAGGATGTTCTTATACTTTTCCTCTCCCCTTTCCCCCAGGATACATCTGGAAACAAGCATTTTTGTGCTCTGTATGTTTTTTCCTGATGAAACACTTTAATAAATAAAATAAATAAATAAATTTGGCAGACTACTGAAACCAGGCATAGAAGGGAAATACAAGATCTGCTAAATAAAGTCCAGAGAGTTTGAAAAATGGGTCATAAAGCAGCAGTGCAACGAAATTAGGCAAAAAATTTGACCCTACTTTTTTTTACTATAAAAGATTCCAGGCATCTTACAGTTTTATTTGGCAGTACAATTTTATAATGCCACCAAAATCTGAGTATTTTATAAATGCTGCAATTTAATTTTTTCTCAAGAAAAAAGCTGGTCACCACATTTTGCATAGAAATAGCATTGTAGACCTGGCAATGGTTAGTAACAAAAAAATAAAAAAAGTCTTGTGGTGCATAGCATAGGAGGTACCTAGAAAAGTACATTTGACAGGTAAGCTAATATTTTTCTTAACTGTAGCTGAAACAAGCTTTGTTTGGAAAAAGCATTGTTTATTGCACTGCTGCTTTAAATTAATATAATTCAATAATTTGAAATAAATGTTTTCAGGTCTGAAAAATGCAACACACATATTTATTTTTTTCTTGGGGGGGGTAACAAGCAAACTAAGCAGCCCAGCCAAAGTATGGTTTATTTGCTGGTGGATTCATTCTGAAAACCACTGAAGACATTCCTGCTGTACAAGCATCATTACAAAGTTCTCAATGGAACCAATTCTGATGTCAGTCTATGGACTGATATGAATCCAAGCCTTCTTTATGTAAGATGAGGGCTGAACTGCTTCCTCTGTTGCAGAGCTGCAAGAGAATATGTGAAAGGTTGCTTTAATTCTCCCTTGCCTTCCAGTAACAAGTTTGAAAGTGTGTCATCCTTCCCTAGTTTTCAAAGAGTGCCAGTTTGAAATTATTCAGTTCTGTGCTGTGTATTCCAATAACTACTACTTTTGCTCTGCATGAGCAAAATGGAAATGTTATAGTCTACAAAGCTGTATAGATAAAAAGGCCCTCTCTGGCACATTCTGGTGCCTGCATCTTCAAATGCATAGAGATAAGGCACACTATCTTCCTTCCCCTTATCTTCTGAAGTACCAAGACAAAAGTATATTCTAAATGGAACTTCAGTGACCGACAGCTGCAGGCACCACAGATAAATCTTGCACTTTCAAAAGGTGCAGCTTAAACAAAGAAATCTGAGTTTTCTGGCCAGGGCATGATGCGGTAACCAGCTGAATGTTTTGATACAGTCTATGTTCACTTGCATAAACAATGGAGGATGTCATCAGCAAGACACTGTTGACAGAACTACAGTATTTGCCCTGCATTCACATCTAACTGCACTATGAATGTTTGAAACCAAAAATGTTGGTATCAGCAAAATAAAACTTTTCTTGATAAGGTCTAAAATAAAAAAATGATGTGTGTATTGATAATTTAAGTTAAGCACAAAATAGGAAAGGGAAAGTGTGTGTGTGTGTGTGTGTGTGTGTGTGTGTGTGTGTGTGTGTGTGTGTGTGTGTGTGTGTGTGTGACAAATGCTTAGAGTCTGAATCCTAATTCAGAACAGAGATGAAACTGTTGGCAATGCAGTGAGTTTATAGATTTTCATGTACCAGGCAGGAGGATACATACAGCGGAGCCAGCCAATATGCAATGCAATAACTTGTAGTAAATGACATAACACAAAATATTGCAGAAAAGAAGGGCATAATTGCCATTAAATGACATTGTTCTCTGCAGCACAGTACAGCATTGTTGTGATATACTACAGCATTACTACATATTGCATCCTGTATGGCGCCACCATACATGGATACGTCTACACTGATGGCAGATAAAGGCTCTTGGTCCATTTCCAATCTCTCCTTTTTTACTGGCCCTCTTTTTGTTAACTAAACCCACCTGCCTGTCCTGTCCCTGCTTGAAGCTGCTGATTGACTTGTCCTGTACCACTTATTTCACTTACTCACCACCCTTTCCATGAAGACATGCTTCCATGCATCCTTTTTAAATCCCCTTCCCCACTGTGCCAGCTTTAGTGAATTCACTCCTTTTAAAATTTTTACAAAAAAAAATATTCAACCTTGCCGTGGGCATAGTATTGGTGGGGAACCAGCCCCCATCCTGTGGTTCTCAATTTGCCCACTCCTCCATGGTGGAAGACTTGGGGAAAATTTGTTTTACCCAACCTTTCTTTATTCCTCAAAGTTTCCATGCTTCTTTGTTGTTTTCTGTTTGTCTCCATTCTCTTGCTGCATCTTGCATCCTGCTTCTTCCCCCTCCACCCTCATTCTAATCATTTTTCTTATTGTGTGCAGTCAACATGTACCCTGCTCATCAACCCATTTTCATTTCCATCAGAATTTCTCTATGAATCATACTGCTGTAAGGTTCTAGGTCTTGTTTCAACATAACTGAAGCTTTGTGTGGCCCATCTCTAGGCACAAGCTAACAACTTTTCTTCTGAAGTGTTTTCCTCATGGTGACAAAGTGTGTAACTGTTGCTGCTGCAGCCCATTACTGAAAACAATAGTTTGTTTTGTTTGGATAATGGTTTTCTAAATGGGGCTGCGCTGAAATATGTTGCAATCTACTACTATACAGCATGCTGCCAAAATAAACATGCTGCTGGTCAGATCTTTATCTGTCATTAACAATTGGAACAGTTTGTTCCTTCATCAGCATCCCGTCAGATCATTTGCCAGAACTGTCCCTTTCTCCCCTAGATAAAGCAGCAGAATCATGCAGCATATAAAATAACACAATCGCAAAACAAGACAAAACTGCAGTGAAAGACTCAGACTGGCTTAACAAAGTTGAACAAATTAGGAGATCTGATACATTGTATTGGCCCAACAAGAAATTTTCAGAATGCAAGTTTTTAAGTTTCACAGTGCCCTTCTTCAGGAGATGGCAGTTCTTACAAAAAGCATATCTTATATACATATCTTAAACATATACCTCCTTACTGCAAATAACATATTCACTAAAGATAGCAGATGTTAGATGTACAACAGGATGGCTATAAGCTGGTGTGAAAGGCATTTTTGTCAAATAATAAAACCCAGGACACACAGCGAAGTGAAACGTAAAAGTGTGTGTGGGAGAGAAGACCACAGCAGGTGATTTGATACCTTTTTTTGTACCTGCAAGAAATGACTATTTCTACAAAAGGCATACCTTTTATTCAGTGGATAGTGCAATCTACTGGCAAGTAATATACATAAGAAAGCAAGGAGACATTATACATATTCCCATAATGCAAAGAATTGTTGTAAGTGTATGCAAATCAATGAAAGAGTTTAGACCGGTTCCACTTCAAGCAAGAGTGCAAGGTGTTAAATGGTCTCTCACACACACTGCAAACTCAAAAAACAAAAGACACAGATGCGTATTTCATACTATACAGGACTCATCAGTGGGCTTCACCTGTAACAGTTCAGGGGATAGATGAACCAGTAATAGTTTGGTCTTACTGGTTTGGGTCATAGGGGAGCCAAAAATAGGACAGTAATCTAGACGTCAAAGATGTCAAAACAAAAGCACTGAGGCAAGGATTGCCCAGAAAGGGCATCAGCAATAAAAAGTGTCAAATTATACAAATCCCTACCCTATAATGTTAAGTATTGTGGGAAGTATCTGCAAATCACCATTAGAGATGCAGCGAAATTAAATTCTGACGGCGAAGTGAATGTGAAGTGGCCACTTTGCGATATCATAATGCTTTGCATTGTTATTCCACCTTAATGTTAAGTAAGGTGGAATAACAACAATATAAGCAGCCCCCCCCACACATCACATGGCTTACAGTACTGTAAGTCACATGCTTTAGCCAGGCAGGAAGGAAGTGAGTCATACAAGCAGATAATTTCACTTTCTCCTTTGCAGAGGTAGAGAGAGGAAGCATTTTGTGTAGGAGAGGAGAATTCGTGTTAACAAGTTTCTTTCTTGAGCAAATTCCAAAAATCCAAAAGCTTTTTTAAAAGCTAATTCTTTAGTTTTTTTTTGTACGGTTTTGTCACTTCTTTTTGGTGACCGATTTCTTTGTTTTATAAGTTTTGTTTTGTGTATGTGTGTGAGTGTGTGTGTGTGTGTGTCTGTGTGTGTGTGTGCTTGTGTTGTGTGAGTGTGTGTGAAGTTGCTCATCATGTTGGAGAGGGAAGTAGTGTTTTTTTGTGTGATGGACCAGGGGCAGTATGTGGCCTGTGGCCAGAGGGGAGAACGCATGTGTGGGGATTGTAGCTGGGTGGTGCTGGACTGCTCCAATATCTTTGGTCCTGCCTACCCCTCTTCTGGAAGCAGCAGCACCACCAGTGCCACCGCCACATCCACCAAGTCCGCCACCACTACCACCACCACCAGTAGCACATGCAGGAGCTCCAGCAGCACCACCTCCACAGCAGCAGGTGGAGCCCCAGGTGTGTGACCATGCTGCTGGCACTGCATCTGTCCCTCCTGTGCCTGGTCCCCCACATGGCTCCACAGTTTGGCAGTTTTCCAACTGTGTCAGGGGGACAGCAGCCTTGTGGTGTGTCTGCTTTGTGGTTTGCTGGTGTGCTGTAGCCCTCAGGGGACATACCTGGGGACTGGGGGCCAGCGCTCACATATGTTCAACCACCACAAGGGGGAGTGGCAGGCTGCCACCGAACAGGCCAGGCATCCAACTGCTGGCCCTTCTGTGGCAGTGGCAGAGGGTGCTGCTGTTGTGTGTTGATGCAGCAGGAGGAGGGCCAGACCAGCAGCTGCTCCACCACCATCAGCACCACCCTCACCACCACCACTACCTGGTTCTCCCCCACCAGTGGACTCCACAATGCCTGCAACTCAGGCAGACATAGCACTTTTGTGGGCTGCGGTGGAAGAAAATAACAAGAGGGTGGGTGCTGTCCAGCAGCAGGTGGAACAGATAGAGTGACTCCAGTTACAGATTGTGTTGATGCTCCATCTGCTGCTAGAACATCAGGGGATCCTCCATTAGCTTTTTTTTTAGCACACCTGAAGTGCATGGTGCGTCGCCACCACCACACCTTTACACACAATGGAGCCCCCATAGCATCTGCCTTACTTCTGGGTCACTGACGTTTCTTTATTAAAATAAAATATGTTGCAGCATGAGAAAAACTCCACAACATGCTTAAAAAGCTTAACCGGAGCGTAAGCCTTGCAGGGGCAGGAGCTCCTGCTGCTGACTGCTTCCCTTTAAATACAGTATATACATACACATACAGACAAACATGCTCCTTATTGCCCTGTTATTATAATCCAGTGCCTCAGTAATGTTTACTTTCTGTTGTGGAGTAGTTGTGGAAAAGCAGGTGTGAGCAGTGCAAGTATGATGTGCTAAATTGCATGTGTGCAGTCAGTGTTGTTTCTTGTGTGTATGTGTATGATGTCAGACATTGTCCAGCTTCTTGAAAACATATATATGCTAACTTGTTGCAATGTTTATGATATAAAGACTAGAGATAATAATAACATATTTTATTGTCACCATCATCATCAGTGGACTAAGTGATATAATATTTTTTCAGAGGTGTCTGGCCAGAGTGCACCTTAGTCACATGACTTTTAGGAGAGCATGTGTTTTTTGTGCTATGATCTCTGCAAAGTCATGTGTGCACTGTGGGTCACTGAGGTGCACAGTGACCCGGTACCTCTGAAAAAATATATCTCTTACTCCGCTGGTGCTAATGGTACAAATAAAATATACATCATATATTCTTTCTTATCTTTATTCTTTATGTACTGCAACAAGTCCCACCATATATATGTTTGCATGAAGCTGGACAACGTCTGCACACACAGAAAAGAACACTGATGGCACACGTGCAGTTTAGCACAACATACTTGCACTCCTCAGTCCTGCTTTTTGCGAAACACTTCATGAGTCCTGACACAAAGTAAACATTACTGAGGCTCCAGAAATATTTCTTTTTTGAAAATAGACATTAAAGCAGCAGTGCAACAATCTGGTGAAAATTTTGACCTATATTTTTTATGCTATTTTACATTGCCACTTTATTTACCTCCTGACTTGTATGATACCATTCTTTCCAGTTTTTGAGTCTGCTTTAGTACGTTTATTCATGTCTGAAATAATAAAAGGAACACTCCTTTTAATACAGTGCAGGCCAGGTCTTTATCAGTATTTTCCATTGTTTTTCTCCATCAGTCGTTTATATATTACTTCTGTTGTAAAATTAACAATTATGCAGCAGGCAGTGTTTTATGATGTCACAGAACAATATTTGTTCAAAAACAGCTGCAAACAGCTGATGCAAACCTGGTCAGAGCCATATTAAAAGGCATGCTCCTTTTATTTTTTTTAGACATTAGAAAAAATAGTAAAGCAGACACAAATTGTGAAAAGAAGGGTATCATGCAAGTCAGGAGGTAACTAGTGGCTGGCAATCTAAAATAGCATAAAAAAATATAGGTCAAAGTTTTCACCACATTGTTGCACTGCTGCTTTAATTTATAATTTAAGTATGACATTATGTGCTCACAATCACAACACACAAAATGCAACTGTCTTGTGGCCAGAAAATTCCCAAGTGCTGATAAAGTGAAAAGGGAATGTTACACCACATGCAAAGTCCCCCAGAATTTATTGTGCAGTCACTGATTTGCGCAGCACACAGAGTCCCCAGAATTTTTCAGCATCACCAAAATGCAACTGTCTTGTGTCCAGAAAATTCCCAAGTGCTGATGAAGTGAAATGTAAGCATTACACCACATGCAAATTCCCCCAGAATTTATTGCACAGTCACTCATGCACGCAGTGGTCACACAGAGTCCCCAGAATTTTTCTTCATCCCCAAAATGCAACTGTCTTGCGTCCAGAAAATTCCCAAGTGCTGCAAAGTGAAAAGGGAGTGTTACACCACATGCAAAGTCTCCCAAAATTTATTGCACAGTCACTGATGTGTGCAGTGGTCACACAGAGTTCCCAGAATTTTTCTGCATCCCCAAAATGCAACTGTCTTGTGTCCAGCAAATTTACATACTCTGTGATGATGATGTCATGATGCACAGTGTCTTGCCAAACTGTGTGAAGAGGGATAACATGACATGAATCCATTCAGTGTTCCATCACAAATGATGACCATGAGAGAACTGTTGCTGGTCCAAAGTGTGCTGCAATTCCTGTGACTGCAATGCGAACACCTCAACTGGATGGAAGGGTGCCATTTGTGTGTACACTAATAGCAGCCTTGGTGACTTGAGATATATATATATATATATATATATATATATATATATATATATATATATATACATATATATAGTGCTACCATAGACATAGGTAGAGGAGCCATTTACATGTTAAAACCAAAATTTTGCACCTTAATAACTTTGCAACCGTTTGATGGATTTGCCTGAAATTTGGAATACATGATCAAGAGCCATATGCCTTGGGATCTGCCAAGTTTCGTACTGGTCAGATACACAACTGTGGAGTTATCAAGCATGATCTGCATGTGCATTTACGCTTTTCCTGGAATTCTACGGTCGCGCCTACAGGGCGCATGGTTTGCGCGACCAGCCTGCAATCTTCAGGGAACATGTGGCCAGGGTCCCCAATGTGTCTTTTGAAGATTTCATGAAAATATATCAAACTGTTCAAAGGTTATGGCAGTCCGAACTTCCGTGTTTTTCCCATAGGATAACATTATGGCGTTCGCCGCGCCTTTGAGGGCCCGTATCTCAAAAATGGTGCGAGATACAGAGTTTTTCTCAAAAAATTATAGCCCCCTATGTATAAAACTAGCCAGAAAAGTGATAATACATATGACTTTAAAATTTTTTTTCTATGTCATACGGTTACTGAGATATAAGCAATTTACTATTACAACTACTGATTTTTGTGTTCCGAGAGTCATTATTTTGCATACATTCTTTCTACTCACTGTCTTTCTCTATACAGCTTTTGGGGAAAACTAGCCTGTACGCTTACATTACTCTTACCATTACCGCTTCTGCTTGCGGTTCCGTACCGGTTTCACTTACCATTCATGTTACGCCACCATGTGCGTTACCCTTTGCGTTTTCATTTGGGTTGCATTTCCATTGTTTTAACATTTCTGTCTACAGTACTGTTCCTCTTTCTGTTTCGCTTTGTGTCACCATGCGCATTCGACTTTGCGTTTGCGGGCACAATGTTCACGCGACAGCTCCCCGCGCTCCGCGCTGCATTACATTCACTATTTCTCATTATCATTCTCAAAAAGAAGGAAAATTAGAGGCAAAAAACTCCATTTAATGCATCAGTTAGGGTTGTTCCACAGCGACAAAAGCGAGGAAATTCGATGTTAGGGTTGAAACCCCCTTTGCACCCTTCCAGCCCACCCCCCCACCTGGAATCGGAGTGCGCATTGGGGTCATCGGTCCTAACTGTCATCCCATTCTCCTATTCCTCAGCTTCTTTCCACATGTGATGGGGTGACAGTTAAGGCTGATGACCCCAATCGCACCCAATTCCAGGTGGGGGTGGGCTGGAGGGTGCAAGAGGTTTCAACCCTAACATCGAATTCCTCGCTTTTGTCGCTGTGGAACAACCCTAACTGATGCATTAAATGGAGTTTTTTGCCTCTAATATATATATATATATATAACGTACTCACTGTATTGTTTTGTATCACAGGTTACATACTGTTGGTATGCACATTCCAGTGATTGATGAGAAATGTTGGCATTGAAATTGGAAATGGAATACTCTCAAGCCAATGAAGGTAAGTATTTTTTTTGGGGGGGAGGAGCATATTTGCAAGTAGGTCTCATTAATGGTTTATTATTTGGTTACTTCTTCACAGATTTCATCTGCATCCTTCTCCAGTCCTATAATGATAGTCATGGTCATCGATTGAAATGACTTCTGCTTGTTGCATGTCTGCCCAAGCCCGGGAAGGGGACATGATGTCAAAGAAGTTCTTTGGATGAGGCAACTATGACACAACAAAGCATCTGGAAGTTTCCTAAAAAAAGAAATGAAGGACTTATTACAACTTGATTGTAGCAGTAAGACATTATATTTAAACTGTGGCTGTTCCACCATGGGTATCTGGATTAACACAGATAGCAAGCTGTCCCATTGCAATCATCAGATCACAATTTAATTTAGTACCAGGCTGTGTAACAAATACACTGTGTCAGCATCCCTGCATCTCAACTCAAGTTACATTTTAAAACCACATCGTGTCAAGTAACACAACCTGGGTCCAACTTTTTCAACACTGTCATGGCTGCACAGCTGCAGATTTGGAATACAGTGCATGATATGTTGCAGAAATATTTTTTGTGACGTACATATCACCTAGTTAATGAATCATCAGTTGGATTTGTTGCACTCTTAGGAAAAAAAAAGGAACAGATGAAATAAAATTGATACACTTACCAGTATGGATTGGAAATGGATATCCCATAGGTTCCTGTAGACAGTACTGCTGCTGTACCAATGATATAGACCTTCAATGAAGGACAGTCCTTTGTTGTTAACCTGTAAAAAAAACAAAATAAGTTGACCGTATGTGTTTATGTGTTTGACCATTGCAGCTCAGAAAAGCAACACAAAATAAAACACACAGCTAAAGGAAGTTGAATAGCATGAAAAACATTAGTACACATACTCACTTTATAGTTTTAATAGTAAGAAGCCTTGTGCCTGTGGTTGATGGATGTGGTCTTCTGTTTGACTCCCTCTGCCATGGCATGATCAATGTAATGGAAAAACATTGTCACAATGGCACTGGTGGTGGGTGGTGGTGGTCATAGCTCCGGCACATGATGACACTCCATCTCACATCTTCCTGCATCTGGTGGTGGTGGCAGTGGTGAACAGTGGTCTTTTGGTGATGGTACTCTGGGGGGACACATGGTCACATTCCCTATGGTAGCAGTGGAGAACAGCGGTCTTATGGTGGTGGTAGTCTGGGGGGACACACAGTCACATTCCCTATGGTGGCAGTGGTGAACAGCAGTCTTATGGTGGTGGAAGTCTGAGGGCACACATGGTCACATTCCCTATGGTGGCAGTGGCGAACAGTGGTCTTATGGTGGTGGTACTCCAAGGAGAAACACAGTCACATTCCCTATGGTGGCAGTGGTGAATAGCAGTCTTATGGTGGTGGTAGCCTGGGGGGACACATGGTCACATTCCCTATGGTGGCAGTGGCGAACAGTGGTCTTATGGTGGTGGTAGTCCGAGGGCACACATGGTCACATTCCCTATGGTGGCAGTGGTGAACAGTGGTCTTATGGTGGTGGTACTCAAGGGGGAAACACAGTCACATTCCCTATGGTGGCAGTGGTGAATAGCAGTCTTATGGTGGTGGTAGTCCGGGGGGACACACGGTCACATTCCCCATGGTGGCAGTGGCGAACAGCGGTCTTATGATGGTGGTTCTCCAGGGGACACACAGTCACATTCCCTATGGTGGCAGTGGTGAACAATGGTCTTATAGTGGTGGTACTCCGGGGACACACACGGTCACATTCCCTATGGTGGCAGTGGTGAGCAGCGGTCTTATAGTGGTGGTAGTCCGAGGGCCAGGATATACTGTACTCTGTGTTATAAATGTGATGTGACATATGGAATTTGAGTCACTATGAGTGGGAAAGTGATTTAACTTTATGAAAAAGAAAACATGTATCATACAAGATGTGCCAACCTGTTAACCACTTAAGTTAAAACCTGCCAACATTAACCTCATTATCATTCATCATCACCATCAGAAAGAAAGCTGCCCTCGCAGTCTTCTATGTCTGAATTCTGACCATGGGGAAATTCTTTCTCCATTGTGTTATCATCTACATCAGTGGTAGGCCACTTCATGCTGTCACTGCTACCAGGATGGTCCCTTTCTTCAACATCAGCAAAACCATGAGTATGCCGGGGTACAAATACTAAGGTTGCAGTCTGAGCTGGTATGTGTCTCTCATTCATATTTATGAATGTCAGCAAACTGACATTTGCAGGAGAGAGGTCTGAATGATGATCCCGAGCTATTGCTCCTGCTGAGCTGAATACCCTCTCGGCACTCATACTGGAGGGTGGGCATGTCAAGTACTTCAGTGCCACAGCAGCCAGCTCTGGCCATTCATTGACCTTTCCACTGCAGTATAAAAGGGGATCATCAGTGATTGACAGATGCCAGTTTTCAGACACATATGACTCAACCATTTGCTGTGCTGCTCTAAGTCCAGTGGTTGATGCATCATCCGCTTCTCCAGAATCATTTATGTCACAAATCCCCACTTGGGACAAAGCCTCCCAAAGTGGATTAACACCAGTCACTTTTGATGACAGACCACCTGGAACTGCAATCCCCTTCCTCTTACTGGATATGCTTGATACTGATCCTTCAGGTTCACCTTCAGGCTGATTATGCTGTCCAGGATTCCAGACCTTGGCGTGTGACTTCTGTGTCCCCATGAACCAAGCGCACCAGTTGCCCACTGACAGTTTTTACCTGTTCAGGCCCACCCTCCAGTACTGAGGCAATTCCACGTTTGTATCGTGGGTCCAGCATTGTTGCTATTGCAAAGTTGGCACTACGCTGAATGCTCAAGATGTGACGATTCTGGTCAAATATTGTCAGCATGTGTTTCAGCAACACACTGCTAGCACTGTCTCTGGCAACATCAAAGCTATGCTGTACATTCACCAATGTCTGCCTCAGCACCCACAACAGTGGAATTGATTGGCTAATGGAGGCAGACTCGCCACTCACTGCCTGTGTGGCATGTTCAAAAGGCCTCAAGATTGTTATTAGAGTCCATGAGGTGCCACTGTTCAGTTGTCATAGACATGGAGGCCCCGGAACTGTCATGGCTAGTGTGCATCACAAGATATTCTGAGATGGCTTTGTACTGTTCATACAACCTCTCTGCCATGTATAAAGTGGAGTTCCACCGGGTGACAACTTCCAGCTTCAAGCCATGCTGCAGGAGGCTGTTTCAGATCTGCAACTGCTGAAGTTGGTCATGGGCCTTCGCAGAGCATGAAAAGTGAGAACAGATATGTCGTGCAACTGTCAGCATTTCCTTTATATCAGAGTGCTGCAGAAACTCCTGCACCACAAGATTTAAACAGTGGGCCATGTATGGACCCGAAAAAAGCCACCATTCATGATGCATTTCACCACATTTGACCCATTGTCACTTGCTATGAACCCAGCTCTCAGGGACAGGGGGTCCAGCCACTTGTCAATTTCAGTGAGTATCAGGTCCAACATGTTTGCACCAGTGTGTGAACAGTTCACATTGTGCATTGCAATCATTGCATGCTGTTGAATTCCTGGAAGATTGCTACCATGACACTCCACTTTACTACACTGATTATTCACATTACCAACAGCACAAACAACGTCCTAGATAAGACTCTCCATTTTGGACAGGCATGTGCAGCAAACCACAGGAACCCAGAATTCTCCACAAAGGAGAAAGGCAAACAATCAATTGCCAGCATTTCAGCTACAGCAGCATTAAGTTCACGTGACACTGCATGTTGGGGTGGGTACCTCAGCTTATGCGCAAAAATACTTTCTAACATGGGCTGACTTAAACATTTTACACGGGGTGTGATGAAAAATGGTTCTGTTCTGTGAATCACAGGTTGTTGTGGAATGTGGACTTGTGATGAAGACAGTTGCACAGGTGATGACAACCCCAGAAATGCAGTCATTTTCCTAGATTAGCAGCAGGGGTTGATGTACCACTTGCACTAGACGTACTGCATTGACCACCACCACCACCACCAAAACTGCTACTCTCACCACCACTGGACAAGAATTCAAAATCATTCTGCTCTTCCACCTCATCATGCCTATAGTAATCCTCTGTTGTTATTTCATCACTACTGCACGCATTTAATTTTCTACTTGATGCTACAGTCATGGAAGGGGATAACATGCTTGTTATGGTTGATGATGAGGGTGAACGCCCTGCTGTGGTACAGGTATTAGCTGCCATCTTGTGCTGGGTCCACAGTGCCATGTGCCTATTATTAAGATGTGTATGCTGTCCCACTGTGCCCAGATGGCTCCCCTTTTTACCTCAACTCACACGCACCTGGCAAACCTGGCAGATTGAAACTGACTCATCATTTGCATCTTTCACAAAAAAATCCCAAACAAGGGATTTTGATGCTCTAGTTCTAACATGTCCCCCTGATGCTGCCTATTGGACTCCATTTTTTTATGCCATGAAGTGGGGGGTGTGCTACATGATTTTTCAGGCAGGACACACTTGGACTGCAACTGACCACCATGACTACCTATCATTATTACTGAGTCATCATCATCAATTGAAACTGGTAAATCACAACTTTTTTGGGGGGGGGAATGCAAACAGACCTAGATACAGCCACCTTGAGTTTCTTTTTCTCTGGTTCCCAACAGGGGTCACTGACATCATCATCATATTCATCAACATCATCCACATCTTCTGCTTGGATGCTGGCATATGGACTGCATGTTGCAACCACAGCAACATCACCATCATCAGCACCACCATCACCCAAAGTTTTTTCACCACACTGTGAATCACTGCATGGCTATTGCATGACCGGAACCGCAGTGGAAAAAATGTCACTTTGTGTGTTATCATTGATATGATGATCAGAATCCTCATGTTCAGTTACTGGGATGTTACTGGGGAGTATGACATCATCTACACTGTCACTCACTGCCACTGCTTCACACTCCACTATATTTTTGGACACAGTAATCTGGTCAGAAGTGGAGCTTGAGGCAGCAATACTCATAACACCATCAGCAACTGCACTAACACTACCAGCTGGGACAACATCATTTCCTCCAAGTATGAGAGAAGCTACAGATTGTGCTGTAAAAAACACTGAAGGAGAAATACCTTTCCTCACATCAGCAATGCACTTCTGGGACTGCGTACCACTACCATGCCCACAGACAATCTTACCACTGGAAGCAGTGCCTTGGTGAGAAACAGCTTTGCTTGCACGTCTCTTTGCAGGCATTTTGGGGGATCAACAGGAATATTCTAAACAAATTTAGATTTTGGAACATTCACTCTGGGTGGGGGCCGGGGAGGGGGATGATGCTGGATGTGAAGCCAAAAAAAAACAACTGTGGCTTCAACAACAGATACAGATGTAAAGTCACAAGAAATTCAACAACACCTTAACAAACCAGTGGTGTTCTTAAGTCACAAACAATCCAATCTGGAAAAGAATACCTTTTGCAGGTGGGGGGGGCACTGGCTGCAGATTACGGCAGTGCAAAACCAAGAAAAGATACCACAATGGCAGTGTAAAATCATGCAGCTGCAGCAGACAGCAGGTTCACACAGCTGCACCTGCAATTACACTGTGGCACAATAAAAGGTGTATTACTTGATGTCACATCACACACCACACACACACTCACACACACACACACACACAGAATTTGTCTACAAGTGATGCGTAGCAAATTTAAAACTTCAGTAATAAAACGTATTTTAAACAACCTCACTGCTGCACCAGGTCCAGACCACAATACATACAATCAGCAAACAAATGTCAGCAGTTACTGAAAATATTACTGTGTGTACATTAACACAGTCAGTTATACAAGAAACATTTTACCAAAAAACAAAGAACTCCCTATTTCTTCAACTTAAATCTATCTACACCAGATATGCCCCTCCCCCAAAGAACTCTTCCACTGTCTCGCAGTACACAGACTGAATGTTGTACATTAACATTCAAAATCCATACACAAACAGTAAATGCTCAATGATATGAGCACAGAAGGGTTTCCTACAATTGATGAACTAAAATTTCAGCAAACAAAATGACTCAAAAAGGCTTTTTTGGCAGCTTTTAGAAGATCTGAATCACGGAGAGCTCTCAGAGCAGACTGTCTCCTACAGCTTCCTACACACACACTACCCTAAACTGAGGCTGTGCAGAACAATCTAGAGCCCATGTGACCTGAAATCCCATGAATCACTGCAAAATTCACCTTTGGAGCTTAAAAACAAGGCAAAGTGAGGCAAAGTACATTGTTTTCAATGTACTTCACCTTAAAATCTGTTGGATTAGTGGTTTGGGAAGGCAGAGTAATGAAAAGTCATTGTCTTCAATGGACTTCATGTTACCCATCTAAATGTGAAGTACTCCACTTCGCATTGTGGAGCACTCCACGAATTCGCCTTTACTCCACGAATCACTCCGCGGAGTGAATTTAGGCCACTTCACCCATTTCTAATCACTATGAAAAAGTTTAGACTGTTTCTCCCTTGGCTTTTTAATTGCAAAAGAAAGAGTTGTTAGATTTAAAGACAGAGTGGCTTTTGGGAGGTTTTAATAATTTCCTTGTTGTAATGCAACAATGCTGGAATACAGTTGTTAGAGGAAACAGTGCTGTGGGGGGAGGGGGAGAGAGAGAGAGAGAAAGAGAGAGAGAACAACACGGTATTGTATACAGCATATATCTGTTATAGTGGTGTGGTAGTGCAACTGTAGTTATAGTTGAGTAAGCTGTTTAATGTTAAATTCCTAATTTTGCACTTTAATGGCTTTGCCCTTGTTAAACAGATTTGCACTCAATTTTGCATGTGCAGTTTTGGGAGCAAGGTCTTTTGATGTGCCAAGCTTTGTTTCAGTCAGATATGTGGATTCTGAGATCCTTGTAGTAAAAAAGTGAAAAATTAGGTCTTTTGCTGTTTTTATTTGTCATCACCTAAGCTCAGATGCTTTGGAAATTTAGTCTGAAATTTTCAGAGTAGAAAGAGCTTGCCCCAAAACTGTGCCATGCATTGGTTTGGTGAAAAAATATCAATCCATTCCAGAGTTATAAGGATTTGAAATTTTGGTTTTGAGCATGCTAGTATGGTACTTAGGATAGCTGTTTCATACAAAACAAGAATTTGGCCATACAAAACAGGATTCTGTTTCACATGGGGGTAATCCTGTTTCATGTAAAAAGTGTGTGTTTCATATGGTGGCCATCTTTTTTCTATTTTTTTCAAAGACAAACCTTTTTGAAAACCCCAAAGAAATCATATCCTGCAGAGATGCCAGCACATGTATTTTGCTAATGGGAACCCCATTAGCTGGATTTTAAAGTTTGTTTTTTGGAAGAAGGATCCATAAATGTGCTTTTCAAACATTTTAAAAATCTTATTTTGTGAGATGATTTTCTTGTTTCTTGTTTTGTATGGTCTCACAAAACAAGAATAAAGCCATATGAAGCAAGATTAGGTTAATTCAAAACAAGAATTTGGACTTAGGTTTTTTTTACATTCTTGTTTTGTATGAATGGATCCTGTTTCTTTTTTTCACATTTCAGTTTTAACAAGCCATAACTCTGTCATTGTTTGCAGTTAAGGAACACATTAAATCTCAAAAGAAAAGCCTCAATGAGTGCTACACCACTAACACATAATACAAGTGTGCACAATGCAATTCACAGTTGGGGACAAAGATCTGGTCAGATATTTCCTGCTATTTCTGAAAAGATTCTGTCTGGTGGCCCTATAGTGGTACTACAGGCAGGCAGGGAATTCTCTAGAGATATCACAGAAATCTCAGGAACCATCTGATGATTACTTTGTCTGCAACCGTACAATACTGTATTTAAGTTTGTTGTTCAGGGCCAGATGCTTTCCAGTCTCAATGAACCACAAAATATTGAAATAAGATAGTTAATAAACTGTAGGACACAGTTTGTGGTATACATCATCTGGTGTAACTGTCCTCTGATTTAAGTAGGCTGTACCATTTACAACTTAAAGTTACAGGTAAAAGAGAATATACTGTAAAGTAACTTCTAGCATACAGGGCTGTTTGGATAGCCCATTGGGTCTCTAGTTTTATGGCTTTAATGACTGCAGCACAAAAACAGCCAACTGTATAGGTATTCATCATGTAACCCCCTCTCAAAGGGGAGGGGAGAAAACCAAGATTTTGCTGCAACAAAACTCATGATAAATTTATACCTTGCTGGCTCTGCTCCCAAAATATCTCTATGGCAGCTTGAATCTTACTCCTTTCTTATAATGATTTTTGTCAGTTTGCCAGCTTGGCCATGTGTGTCCTGCCTACCCCACCTACCTATATTCACACACCCCATCCTTGCTTCTGGTTGCATTACCTTGTTTCCTAAATTATTTGTGTTATGTATGACGGCATGATATGCATGTCTTCTTAGGACTGTATATGAGTAAAGTACAGGTATCAATGAGTATAACAACATTTACTTTTCTTGTTTCATTTTTTCTAGCCACCCCACTGACAATGTTTAAAATCTCTTTCTGAACTGAATCATACATAATTTATTTATTTATTTAGTGATTCAGAAAAACCTTTGAGCACAAGCTCTTTTACAAAGGTTCCATGTCATAGATTGCAAAACAAAGTACAGTAGGAGAAATCAAAGGTACGTTACAATAAATGATACAGCTTGGATTCAGAACTTACAGAATAACTCAAAACATAGGTACAAGTTAAATAACAAGAAAAAACACTTTATGAGAGTGGGAGGGGGGAATAAGCAGCCACAAAGTGCCTTGTCAGTAGTTCAGAGGGATGGGGATAGCTGGCAGAGGGGTGAAGAAAGGAGGAACGAGAGAGAGAGAGAGAGGTAAATACTGCGGTGGCGGTAAGAGGCTGGGGAAGAGGGACGATAAGGTATAGGGAGAAATGGTGGGGTGAGGGGAGGCTGACCGGAGAGGACATGCTAGAGTAAAATGGTGGGGTGTGAGGGGGCATGGTCAGGCAGCCAGCATTAGTAGTGACTGGGAAACTCACAGGACTGTGAGTTGGGGAAGGGGGAGGGGGTGGCAGGTGCCAAAGGAGCATGATGCAAACTGATTGCTGTGGCAAGTCATGAGAAGAGACAGAGAGAGGGGGTACCTGAGACATGCCTAGTGCTTGCTGGGGGGAAGAGAGAGCAGATTGGCTGAACTCAGGGGCAGGTGCACTTAGAGAGTGTTGTTAGGTGCTGTTTGAGGTCAGTTTTGAATTGTGCCAGACAATTGGTGGCCAAGAGGTTCCCAGGAAGTTCATTCATCCATGGGGGCCCCGGTAGGCAAATGCAGATTGCCTGAGTGAGGTGTGTCGGAAGGGGTTCACTAAGGCCCCTCTAGTCCTCCCTCTTGTGATCTGTAATGAGTTGGCCACCTTGATCAAACTGCCTACACAAGGTAGTGTTTTACCCAATAAAGCCTTCTTCCCTAGGATGCAAGTCTGGAATTTGACCATGTTTCTTAATGACAGCCAATTTGCACATTCATACAGAGTACAGGTGTGAGTGCCACTCTCAGCATCCAGGATGAGTCTGCAGGCATTGTTGAGTGCAGTCTGAACCCTCTTGAGCGCTGTATTCATTGCCGCCCCATAGACCACTAGTCCATAGTCAATAGTAGATATGATTGAGCTGTGTACTGAGAGGTGGAGGACCACCAGAGAGAGATATTGTCTGTGCCTGTACAGGACACCAATCTTGGTATTGACTGTTTTGACCAGAGAGTCAATATGTTGTGCAAACATGAGGGTATCATCTATTATGACCCCCAGATACTTGAACAAGTGAACTTGTTCCAGTGGCTCACTGCATGAGTTGGAGATGATGAGGGGGTGGTGCTTATTTTTGTTACGGGGGCTGGACATAAGCAAGGCCTTGGTCTTCTTGTAGTTTAGTAGCAGCTTATGACTAAAGAACCAGTCCTGGAGTTTGTCAAAGGAGTTCTGCACCTCAGATTGTAGGGCAGTCTGAGACATTCTGCTGCTTAGGAGCACAGCATCACCTGCATACAGTATGAGTTTGGTGTTGCAGGATGTGGGAAGGTCATTTAAGAAGAGGCTGAAGAGTAGGGGCCTCAGTATTGATCCCTGAGGTAACCCTAATGATACCTCTCTTGCGCCGGATACTGTTTGCCCAATTCTGACACACTGATTTCTCCATATCAGGTAGTCTTGGAACCAGCAAAGGGCATTTGGTACAACACCCATGTTTCTCAATTGGGTCAGCAACAGTCAGTGGCTGACTGTATCGAAGGCTTTGAAGAGATCAATAAAGATGGACCCCACCAGTTTACCTTCATCCAGGGCCTTATGTGCATAGTTTGTGTAGTCCAGCAGGGCAGTGGTGGTACTGTGATTTTGTCTGAAGCCATGCTGGTTGGGGCATAGTAGATTATACTTATTGAGGTAGTCAACGAGTTGACCCACCACAATCTTTTCCAGTGTCTTGGACAGGGGAGAGAGGATCAAGATGGGTCTGTAGTTGGCCACCAGAGACTTGTCACAGCCTTTATGCAGTGGCGTAACTATGGCCTGCTTCCAAACCACCAGGAATTGGGCCAGGGCCAGGGACTTATTGTACAGCGTGGTAATGGGCACTATAAGAACATCCAGGGTGAGGGATAGAAGTTGTATGTCTATCCCGTCATTGCCAAGTCTGGTCTTACCTAGTATTTTCTTGACCACAGTGAGGGCCTCCTTCACTGTAACCCTTTTAAAGTAGAAGGTCAGGTGAGAACACTGGGTAGATATGTTGTTGGAGTGGTTCAAGCCAGGCTGAAAATATGCAGGTGGTAGCACTGGGGTAAGATCGGTGAAGGCCTTATTGAAGGCTTCTGCAATAGCTAGAGGGTCAGTAGTGGGGAAGTTACTGATACTGAGCAGCTGAGGGTGTTTCTTGACCTCCTTTCCAAGGATGCTTTTGATGTTATCCCAGAATCTTTTCCCATCACCCCAAGAATTGCAAAGCTGGGCCTTGTGATAGTTGGCTTTGGCGAGCTGTATTAGCTTGGTGCAGCAGTTCCTGGCTGTTCTGTAGCACTGGTAGTCAAGCTTGCTACCTGTGTTTCTGGCCTTCTCCCAGAGTATGTCCCTTTCTTTCAAGTGGGAGAGGAGCTCCCCATCAATCCAGCCATTTGCCTGCCCCTGAATTTTTCATTTAGTACTTTCTAGTACTAAGAAGTACTACTTCTGGCTACCTGCACTGCTGCAAGCATTTTTAAGCACTGCTCACCCTGAGGCCAATTTGTCTCTATTGCCACTTTGTCCCAAAGTCTTGATTGCTTAGTTTCCTTTTCCTAGTTTTTACAATGCTAATACACAGATCATACAGTACTTGCAGTGCCAGCCCTGACTCTTTCCACAAAAGCATTTTTTTTTATTCTGCTGTATTTCTTGGTTTCTTTTCCCCTTTTTTCAGTTCACACTACCTCCATGTCCTGCAGCTGCTTTTTTTAAATTGATAACATTGGTTATTAAATAATGTTTCATTAGTTATCACTGTACATCTGTTGATCTCATGTGGGTGGATCTATTGCAATTTCTTTTTGGATTAGCTTTGTCATTATATGTAATATACTTTATATATGGGGCTTCTTTCATAAGGTTCCTCAGTTGTATATGAAGGGTGTTTTGTAGTTCCTCACCGCCAAGCAATGCTGACCTTCTGTATTCATGCTGGTCTGCAATATGTTTTTTCTAAAGAACCCCTCTTGGAAGCTTGATCTGTGATAGTATGCTGTAAATGAATATTAGCTGCTAAAGCCTGATTGTGAATACAAATAAGAAAAGGAAAAAAGTAAATGCCTTTATGAATGTTATCCTGTCTCTTTAAGACATCCTTATTTGACTGATGAGACTTACCAGCTGCACCCTACCCACCAGATGAAGCCTCAATTTCAGGTGAAGTGCTCAGTAACTTACTGCTGCACTCACTTTTGCTGCAATAATCTTTAACCAGGCAATTTCAACTTCTTGACCTCTGTTTTTCTTATGTGCACTGACCATGTGAGGATTTGTGGACTGAGCCAACTGTCTTTCATAGCTGCACCCTGTAGCCCAATCCAGGAGTGTGACTATTAATGTAAATTTTGTCAGCTGTTAGAGCCCTGGGATTAGTGGGATTAATCAAGTGTTCCTTTGATATTTCTGCAAGCCTTTGCTCCAGATGTCTCAAACTCAGGGAGCAAGCCCAGGTCCTGAGTATGCTGAGCTGGTGCCTCACCACTCAACATCATGAGCCAATCCTGGAGATCATTATGAACACAGAAGGTGAGAACATATGAAATAAATATAATTAGTAATTTGTGATCATGTTCACAGCATCTTAACCTTTTAACATCCCATACTGCATGGCTTGCTTTCAGTAGTGGGGCCCTTGTGGTCAGCATTCTACTTGGGGCATCTTGTACCGGCAGGGGCAGGCAGCTGGTACAGTGTTGCTGATAGTGCCAGACCTGATGATGCTGCTGTGCACTGGGGTCTCTTTCTTTCAGCTGCATGACCATGCTTATTTAAAACAGGAAATCCTTAGAATTTGTATTATACAGTATGCCTCACTTATAGCATCCACACTTAAGCCAGACAGCTGCTTATGTTGGACAAATTTCTTTAGCCAAAAGCCTTTTCAGTAACACTCTGTGTTAAAACGTAGTGTCATACCATACTATAGCTGTTGTCTACAAGGGCCATCACTAATCCCCTGAAGCGGCTGTAATCAGGTATGAATTGAGTGAGAACTTATTTATTTATTTTATTTAGTTATTTGAATATTCAGAAATAACCTTTGAGCAATGTGTTCTTTTTCAAAGGTTCCACATCAGCAAAAGTGGAGGACAATACATTCAGGGAACACAACACTCAATAGACAATAACATAACATTGTTTTACATTGCATTACATAATGAGGAAGCAAAACACTTAGTACACATTGCATTTACATAGTATCTCAATGGTTACAGGAAAGGTTAAAATTTGGTGAGAAGAGTAGGGTTAAGAAATAGGAAAGGTAGGTAGGTAAAAGATTTATTTTTATTCAGGTTATAGATCTTCTTTCACATCTTTAGGCCTAAGCCTTTATTCAAGATGGTCCTGACAATTTTTTAAACTTTAAAATCACGAGGTACAAATTCATTTACAACATTCACAAACAATTCCCAATTTCATGGAAAAATACATTCATAATTCACATAAACACAATTCACAAATCTCAATAAATATGTGACATACAAGTTTTAAAATCAGTATGTTTCCTACACCTCAACTGAACTTTTCATCTACTGCACATACATCTAACTTTCAAGTCCTCTGTCAAATATTTTGTAAATAGAGAACATTTATATCCTGGTTTCTTTTTAATAGAATTTGTCAAGTGACAGTTTGAGGCATATACTGCCCTAAATGTCATTTGAGTAAAATGATTTTTAACTTTTGGCCTTTTGAAGCAATTCCCCTTTATTTCTTAACTGATGATTATGTTTAATACTTTTTCTCTCTCTGTTTTCTCCATTAAATATTTTGGTTCCTAAGTCTTTAAGAGTTTATGTGTTTGTGAAGCCCCTATTAGTGTTCTCCTATTTTCAGGAGTTAGGCAATCTAGATTTTGATACAAGTTCACAGTGGTGAGTTCTGAAATTACACTGTAAGGTAAATCTGGCTAAATTATTATAAGTAACATCTATCTTTTTCAAAACAGAATTTGTAGCCATCCCATATATATGGCTACCATAATCTATAATAGGAATTAATAATTGGTTTACAATTGCTTTTCGCATCTAGATGTCTGTACAGAATCTGTTTCTTTGAAATGCCCCAAGTTTTTTTATTTATTCTATTTACAAAGTCAATTAGATAAAAGTCAAATTTCAAACCCTGATCTACCCAAACCCCTAAATATTTATAATGGGGAACCTGTTCTCGTATTTCTTGTTTAGATGTGATTATGTTTATTTCCTGTTTTTGGTTCTTTTTACCCTTCTGGGATGTAAAGAAAATGCTTTTTTTCTTCTTACTATTAAGTACTAATTTTGATTGCACTAACCAATTTTCTAACCTCGAAAAATCTGCTTGAAGACCGTTTTCAACCTCATTAATATTTACTCCATGAGCAAGTAGGACTGTATTGTCCGCAGATAATTTGATTTTTGTTTGGGTAGTAATATTCGCCAAATCATTTACATAAGCCAGAAACAGGGTCGAGCCCAAAATAGATCCCTAGGGGACCCCACTAACAATGTTGAGCTGCTTTGAAGTGGCATCTCCAAGTTGAACCTGTTGTGTTCTTTCTGACAAATAAGAGGAAAATAATCCTATTGTTTTGGAGTTTAAACCCAGATGTTCTAATCTCTGAAGTAAAACCCTGTGGTCCATGGTGTCGAAGGCTTTGGACAAATCCACGAACACCGTGCCCACCACCCTGCCCTCTTCAAGGTAGGAGGAAACAAGATCTAGTAGGTCAGTGAGTGCAGTGTCCATGTAATGCCCCTTTCGGAATCCTGATTGAGAATCCGAGAGTAGATGGTATTTCTCGAAATAGTTAATTAGTTGTTTTTGTACCAATTTTTCCATCATCTTCAACATCGTGGCCAACAGGGCTATCGGTCTATAATTTGAGGGATCTGTTTGGTCCCCCTCCCCAAAGACTGAAACCACTTTAGCTTTTTTCCCACTGGAGGGAACTCTCCTTTCTGTTAGACTCCAATTAAATATTTGGTCAGAATAGGAGCCAACAAATCAGCGGCATCTTTTAAAAACCTATTTTCAATTGTATCTAATCCATATGCTTTATTTATTTTTAGGTTATTCAGTTCTTTCTTAACCTCACTACAAATAATTTTCTCAAATCTAAATCTTGGGGTACCTGGGGAAGTGGTAGTTGATGAAATAGATATCATATTGTGATCATACTTAGGATATCTACATCAGGTAAATTTGTAAAATAGGTGTTTAAAGTATTAGCAGAATCCACTTTACTCTGAAGTATACAATTTTGTTGAATTTGGATGGAAGATTTATTTATAACTAGTTTCTCTAGAGAACGGATCAGGACACAATTTTTGGGGGTCCACTGTTTCAATGACTTTTGTTTTATAATATTGTTTTTTTGTATTTTTAATTTTTATGCTCAGTCTGTTTTGGTGAGCTTTATGCAATTCCCAATCAGTTGTATTTAAAGATATATTTGCCTTCTTCCATAACTGGCTTTTTATTCTAATCTCTTTTTCCATTTTTTCTGTTATCCACGGGGACTGATTTTTCTTAACTGCAATTAGTTTAAAAGGGGCAACTTTATTGCAAGCCTCAAGAAACATGCTGGAGAATTTCTTCACAGCCAAATCCAATTCAGGAATAAGAAACATTCTATACCACTTCATTTCTGCTAATGTGTGTACTAATAACTCTTTGCTATAGTTTTTGAAAGATCGCTTTCTTAATTTTAAAGGAGTTACTGATTTTGTTCTTTGACCTTTAGCTAATAGTTCACATTTGCAAGTTATTGAACAATGGTCACCCAAAATTGGTTGATTAACCTGTACCTCATGGATTTTTATATTTTCTGTTACAAAACACAGATGCAGTATGTTGCCCTTACTGTCCAAATTTACTTTCCTGGTGGGAGTTAATATGACCTGTGTCAGGCTGAGGGGACTTAAGCTCTGGGATAGAGCATTGCCTCTCAGCCTGCTCCAGGCTGCATTAAAGTCCCCCAGTGAGAGCAATTCTTGACCCATTGTAAATTTTGTAAAAGTTGTGACAAATGCTTAAATTCACCAACTTTCACCTTAGGAGGGGAATATACCAATCCAACAACAAGATTTTTACTGAACAAGTGAACCAAAATAATCTCCATCTGGCTCATTGTCCCTGAATACATTACCTTGGAACTTCCCAGCTCCCAATTTGTATATAGGAGGACACCTCCTCCTCTCTTTCCTTCTCTATCTACACTACAGTATGAAGAAAAAAGCCCTCTATCTCAATTTAATTTGAGTGGTCCTGGGGAGTTAACCAAGATTCCGTTAAGGCTACAATATCAGGGGCTTCATCTGCTATCCATGTTTTCATAAGTGTGGAAAGAGGTAGACCTAATTTTATAATTTAAGGCTGCAGCCATGAGAGTAGGCTTTGTCAGGTAGCAGAGGCAGTAAGGTATATAGAAGAAGGATGGCAAGTTAAGGTAGCTAGAGAAGAAGGGTGGAGTGCTAGGAGTAGGCTAGGGCAACCAAATGGGTGGATAGCACTGGTAAAGGGAAGGAGGGGAATGGTGTGTGGTATGAGTGGATTTGATCAGAAGAAGGCCTAGGTGAGGGAGGGGGCTGAATAAGGGGAGTGGTAGGGGGTTGAGAGAGGGAATGAGGTGGGAAAAATCTAAGACCAAGGTATTGACACATGTACAGGACAGGGGGCGGGAGAGGCTAGGGCCAGCAGACTACCATCGTCCATGGCCAGCTTTGGAGTAAGGGTGTGTAGATGGGCAGGTGTTGAGGGGCAGAGGGTCATGTGGCTGTCCTACATACACACAGACTACTGGCAATGGGATGGAACTTCAGTTCCTTTTTGAAGGAAGAAAGGCTCTCAATGTTAAGTATATGAGTAGGAACCTCATTCAGCCAAAGTGGGGCTCTGTAAGCAAAGGACCTTTGGCCAAGGTAAGTTCTCCAGAAAGGAACAGCCAAAGGGGCTCATCTTATCTGATAGCATGACTGATTTGCTTGCATGATCTCCACAATACTGGGAAGAGCCTTTTCCTGAAGTGACTTTTTCCCAGCAAGCATATCTGGAACTTTATGCTATCATTCAGATTCAACCAATTAGTTTGCTCATAAAGATAGCAAGTGTGAGCTACTTTATTCACTCTAATTGCCAGTATACATGCTTTATTAAGAGCAGTCATGACACGTTTGAGAGCAGTTTCCAATGCTGCTCCATAGACAATCAGGCCGTAGGCAATGAGAGTCAGGATGAAGCTGGAGACTGATAGTCAGAGGGCAGAAGAGGAAAGATATTGTTTGTGTCTATATAGGACACCCAGCCTAATACTGAACACTTTTACTACTAGGTCAATGTGTTGTGAGAATGATAGTGTATCATCTATACTGACCCCAAGGTACTTGAATGAGTGTACCTGTTCAAGGGGAGCGTCCTTATTGTTGAGAATGGTCAGGACCGGATTCATTTTCTTATGCTGGTGGCTTGAAATCAACATAGATTTGGTCTTTTTATAACTGAGGAGTAATTTATGTGAACAGAACCACTCTTGCAGCTAGCAGAAGGTAGTTTGTCATTCCTTTTGAAGCAGTTCAGGCTTGGTGTTACTGCCCAAGATTACAGCATCATCCACATACAAAATTATTTTGCTTTTACAGGCATTGGGGAGGTTGTTCAAAGATAGACTAAAAAGGAGAGAACTAAGAATGGATCCTTGTGGGACTTCCAGTGAAATTTGCCTGGCAGCTGAGATAGTGGGACCTATTGTAACACTCTGTGTCCTGAGAGACAAATAGTCCTCGAACCAAAGGACAACTTCAGAGGCAATCCCTAGCGACAGTGTTGCTGAAGCAGGATTGGGTGGTTGATGGTGACAAAGGCCTTTGTGAGATCTATGAAGATATATCCCACATATTTGCCTTTGTCCATAGTCTTATGCACGTATTCAGAGAACTCAACTAAGGCAGTAGCTGTGCTATGGTTCCTATGAAAGCCGTGCTGCTGGGAGCATTGCAGATCATATTTCTGTAGATGCTCAGAGATCTTGGGCCAGCTGTGGGAAAAAGGCCTGCAGCACTGCGGAAATGCAGTTGCGTGATATTCATAAAGAAATTTTGAGCAGGTGCGGAATTCCATAAAATCCCCACAGCTGCAGAAATTCAGCAGCTGTGGAAATTGAGCAAGTGCTGAAAATCCGCAACTGCGGATCCACAGCTGCAGAAATAGATTAGGAGGCCCAGCAACAGTGAACTTAATTAGCTGGAGCAGCAGACTTTAACATTGCTGCCATAGAATGAAGCTGAAAGCACCCACAAAGAGACCAGCAACCAGTCCCTCAACTGGGACCACTGCAGCACCACAGGTACCAGCAATACCATGGCACCACAGTGGCCAACTGTCACTGCTGGTCCTCCCTCCCTGGGGTGTTCCTGATGCATGCGGGGGTATCACTCACTGCAGGCTGGCCAGGCTCTACTGCCTGTGGGGCTCTGTCATGGGCTGCACTGGGTCTGGTGGTTGTTGCCTGTTGCCATATCATGGAAATGTGTGCTTTGGTTGCTGTAACATCAGCCACTGCTATACTATCTGGGATGCTATTACCTGTGCCTCACCTCCACCTTAATTGATTCCAATTGTTGGGGCACTACTGCAGTTTGCTGAGGGAGAGTTACACCTCATTCCACAATGTGTAACATTTTTTCCACAACTGCAGAAAAAAACTGGTTGTGAATAGCCTTTCAGGGGATGTGCCTTACTTATCTCACACCTTTTTTTCCTCAGGGACTTCTGCAGCTGCACTGTTTTCCACAATCAGTAGTGTTTTTTTCCACAGCTGTAGAGGGTTTTGTGAATAGCACTCAGTGCAAATTCCCCTTTGTTTCCATAGCTAAGGCAGCTTTGGAGACTTAGGAAAGGTTTTGCACCTTCAGAAAACTTTGTGAATCCAACCCCTGATTCGCAACAATTCTCTCTAGCACCTTAGAGAGGGGTGATAAAATTAAAATTAGTCAGTAGTTGGCAGTGCTAGATCTGTCCCCAATTTTGGGAACAGGGGTCACCATAGCCAGCTTCCATGCAGATGGAAATTTGGCCAAGGCAAGAGACTTATTGAAGATTTTGGTGATGGGGCAATAACTTCATTAAGTGCCAAGGCAATCAACTTCATATCGATGATGTCACTGCCAAGCCTAGTTTTACCTAGGACCTTTAGAACATATGTTTTTGTCTCCTTGACAGTGACCCATATGAAATAGAATCTAGCTTGAATGAAACTGGGTCCCAACGCAGGCTGAGGCAGATCAGCTGAGGTGAGGTATTCCGGAGGGAGGACAGTGCTTAAGTCTGTGAATGCAGAGTTAAATGCTTCTGCGATAATATGGGGATCTGAGGTGGGGATGCCATTAATGTTTAGCATAGTGGTGGTTTTCTTGTCTTCTTTACCCATCAGTTCCTTACTGTTTTCCCCAAACCACTTCCCATTGCCCCAATTCCTATCCATCTGGTCCTTGAACTATTTTGCTTTGGTTAGTCTTGTGACGCAGGTACACGTATTGCTAGCAGCCCTGTAATTTTGGAGGTCAGTTGCGCTACCAGAGTTCCTGGCCCTACTCCACAGATTATCCCTGGCCCTCATCTCATCAAGTAATTTGCGAGTGATCCACTCATTTGTGGTTCCTCTAATTTTCCTTCTTCTCAATGGTGCATACTGTAAATGTCACAGATCTCATTAAACATGACCACAAAGTGTTTCAGGACAAGGTTAATGTCCTGTGCTTCATCTAAGATGGTCCAGTCAACCTGAAATAAGGCTGCCTTAAAAGCACCAGCTTGTCCTCTTTTAAGCACTCTGCTTTGAATTGTGATTGGGGGATTTCTTTGCTCCTTACTGGCCCACCTACAGATAACTGGGGAGCAGTCATTTATGCAGTCAGAAAGTACTGCAGCATCTTTGATCCTAGAGGGACAACTAGATAGGATCCAGTCTAGTAGTGTGCTGGTACCCCTCTTGTAGTATATTCTGGTGGGTTCAGAGACCATCTGGGTTAGGTAAGCACTGGCAACCTGGTCCTTGTACATATTAGTGTCCTTGCTAAGCCAGTTGATGTTAAAATCACCAGTGACTATGACCTCAGAGTTCCTTTTAGTATTCAAGAGAGCTTCCATGACTAAGCCAAGCTCCTGTTTAGCTTTGTGTGGAGGCAGGTCGACCGAGGCAATTGTGAGTGTCTTGCCATGTCTGCCTAAGAGGAGTTGAACTGCAAGCAACTCATAGTTGGCAGTAGCTCCAGTTATTGGCAATACGCTCCCCTGATTAGATTCTTTTACATAGATGAGGCACCCTCCCACCCCTTTTCCCAGTTACATCAAGCCTGAACGAGTTATACTCTGGTAACGAAATTGAGTTGTTCTTATTATTTGGAGTCAGTCATTCATCAATGAATGAAATCAGCTTATACAGTACTCTTACAATAGCATGTCTCTCTCTAGAACCTCTGCTCACTTCTCTCTACCACCAGTGAAATACACTGTGTCACTCTACCCCCGAAGTGATAACTTTTGTTTGTGCAGTACTCTATTGAGTCTCTTACCAGACAGATATTATTAACCTAACAATCCGGCTTCTGCAGCTCTGCATCCCAGTCTCTCTAGTACCAGTGCACATGTGGTATGCCACTCTACCCCCGATCCTGCATAATGAAAATCCCCTACTAAATCTTCCCATTGCAGTCAATTACTTCTTAAGTCTCTCTTTAGCACCAGTGAAATGCGACCTGTCACGCTACCCTGATCCTGCTGAATGATAATCCATGGTAACATTCCCACTGTAACCAACTGCTTCTTAAGTCTCTCTCTCTAGCACCAGTGAAAATGTGCACATCACAATACCCTTGATACTGTAGAATAAAAAGCCCTGTAACAGATGTACTGGCCCTGAAGCTCTGAACCCCCACAGCTTGGCAGCCTTGAATTGAAACTAGTTCTGTGGGGAAACAGGGATGGGTTTCTCTTTTGTAAAACTCCTGCTTGTGTTTTTTGCATGTCTCTGTGGCATGGAGTGATTGAACATACACAACACTGGTGTTTTTAATATCTTGAATACCCACTACACTGGACAGTTTGCAAGTTGGCAAACTAATCCAGTACATGCAGCATGCACTGTGAATCAGTAATGTGATTACAGTCTATCATCATGCAGACCCAATGTACTTCTTACCCCATGTACAGTGTGCTCTTGGGTGGAAGCGTTTTTGGCGGGAGCATTCCACTTTAGTGTTGGGGGAGGACAGCACAATGAAATTAAAACATAAAGACTATAAATGTATTATGAATTACTCAAGCAAAATGTGAGTGATTATACTAAGTTAATAGGGCCTGCAAGGGGTGCCTCTTATAGTATAAGAGACTCCTCTCATGAGGTTTGGGGAGACAGAACTGCTCAGCTTTGCTTTGTGGTCCTCTAGCCCAAACCTCATGCTTGAGTCTCTTATACCAGAAAAAAATGCTTTGTACAATGCACACTGATATACAGTACTTTAAAAATGCAAAAGTCAAAATGGGTGACTGAAAAGGCATACAATTGCTCTAAAGTTTTCAAAAATATGTATTTCAACAATGCAAGTGCAAATCCAACAGTAGAGCCTTGTGAGGAGTAAAGCACCAGGATTTATGGAAGGTGTTCTGGACCAGGTTTGGGTGACTGTATCCATTTACTCATCTGCTGCAAGATTTATTGGTAGTTAATATTGGGCCTTATGCATGAATGTCTACGTACTGCATAAGGGCAGTGCATAGGCATTCTTATATCCGAATGCTACATGGCAGTGATCTGCAGACTACCAGTGACATTCACCTCAGATACACTAGCACCTTATGCACCGGATGCCCCGGGCCACTCAAGCAGCTATGTGCCACGGGCTGTCCAGGGGTGTGATAGGGGGTGTGCCCACTATGTGCGCATTCATGATGGTACTATGCACCGAACTAGAGTGGAAAATGCTGTGCAAGATGATACCCTGCTGTAAATATTTATGTGCCCCCCTAAAGGTTACCAGTGGGGCATGATGGCAATGGCCTCCCCTGCACACAGCTGCCCTGACCCACTGGGCTGCCTGGCAGGTCTGGGAGTGGCCATTCAGGCAAATTCCCACTGTTTATTCCCTGTCTAGGTATGCATCATCCCAGAACCCCCTGCATGACCACATTAGGGGATCCACTTTTGGATCCGGGGATCGGCATCCCATTGGATGTCTGCCCATGCTGCCATGCTCCTCTCCTGTGCCACTGGGCATGAGGTGGAATGAGGCTGTGGATAGGCACCCTGCAATAGTGAATACCAGCTGGTGTGGACCTGTCTACATTTGCAGGGCAGCACAGGTCAGGTACAAGCCTTTCACACATACCCTCACCTGAGTAATGCTTAGAGACCATTATGTCTGGTTATTATGTACTCCATCAGTAGACTTTTTGCTGTAGTATATCTGTACTTATAGGAACTGGGCAGGATTTTCATGGGATGATGCAGGGCTTGGGTTCTGCCCTGCACCCCAGCAGTTAGGTTCTGGCAGTGCACCAAACCTTTTACCGCAACTACAACCGATTGTACAATCTTGGGCGCAGTTATGACAGTTTGTATGAATTATGGCTGCTTGTACCAAATTCCTGGCACAAGCTCTGTAAAAAATGGCCCCAGGATTGCCACAGATTACATCAAGTTGGCCTAACTTGCAACTGCTGCCTGGGATAGAAAATCCAGTTAGATCAATGCAAGCCCCATGTGCCATATTGTTGGTACTCTGAGGCTTGTGGTGATCTAAGGCTTTTGAAAATCCTGCCCACTGTGTTCAATTTTGTGCAATATGTGCTTTAAATTTGCATAAGGTAATTACCTTACCTGCTGTTTTTTACAGAATAGAACTTTGGTTTCAGAGCAAGATACAGCAGTCTAGAACTACAGATTTTTTACTGATAAATTACTTCTATCTCAGCAGGCACTAGTACCTGTTTGGGTTAAGCAAACAGATACTTTATTAGAAGAAGGGGGTCTTATTTAAGAAAAAAAAGAAGAAAGTCACTGTGTGTTTCTCTGAGGAAGGGGGCTGTATCAGTTTAATTTATTGAGTCAGACAGATGCTGAGGCTAATTGGGGGTGTGGCTTAGCAGCTTAAGAGTACAAAAGCAGCTGTCTCCAATTACAGCTTCCTGTGAACTTTGGTTTCAGAGCAAGATACAGCAGTCTAGAATTACAGATTTTTTACTAATCTCCCTCCTTCCCACCCCTCTCCCTCCCACACAAAGCCAGTTCTACTTTTATAGCCACTGGATTTGACTGACAACAGGAACTTCCTGTTTGGCAGTAGGAAGGGAAGGATCACTGAGACACATTAGTTTCATCAACCCTGAAGTCAAGTCAAGTCAAGTCAAGTCACATTTATTTAAAAAGATGCCCAATCGCGAAGGCTCTGGGCGCCGTACAAAAACTTAACAGCATTTCATACCGTATAATCAGAAAATTTACAACAAATTTAAAAACATATAAAAAAACAAAATGAACAGAATTACACCCCAAAAGCTTGCATAAATAAGAAGGTCTAAAGGTGAACCTTGAAGGCAATTATAGTGGGGGCCTCCCTAACTACTACTGGCAAAAAGTTCCAAAAAGCGGGAGCGGCAACGCTAAAGGCTCGGTTGCCTGCAGATTTTAACCTTGCTCTTGGAACATTTAGGAGGCCACCACTAGAAGAGCAGAGATTCCGGGTAGAGGAAGAAGGTACCAGGAGATCTGACAGATAACCAGGGCCCTGTCCATGTAGGGCCTTATATGTGAGAAAACCCACCTTGAAGAGCACTAAGAGAAGGAACCTAAAAAATAACTCTTTCTCCCTCCATGGCTGCTGAAGGTCTGAATCCAAGCACAGAAGAAGCAGACTACTGAAGACTACAGGAAGTTCCTGTCCTAGAACAGGAAGGGCTAGAGCTATAAGGGCACATAGGCAGTAGGAAAGTAAGTGTAAAAATACATAGAGGGAGGAGACAGTAAGCATACAAAGCAACAGGGTAGGGACACAAAATAAGTCAAGATGGGAGTGGTGCAGTGCAATGGCTGTGGTGCAGCAGTGTTCTGGGAGACATTCTGGAGGCTGCAATGCTGCCCTGTTTGCAGGCACCTCTCTGGTCTGAGGGAGGAGGTTGCCCATCTCCAGGCTGACCTGGCTAGGATTTTTGAAACCTCTTCCCCCACCCAGGAACCACCAGGGCCACCACTGTTACCTCAGAGGTTGCCAAGAAAGAGGAATGGTTGGACCAAGGAGGGCTCAGGGAGGTAGAGGGTGGTGGAACAGAGGTGCATCCCTCCAGTTGTACCTCTCCACAATTCATATGCTGTTCTGGCAAAGAGTGGTTCCTCTGTGGAGGCACCTGCAGTGGAGACCAAGAAGGAGGCTGGGAACCTCCACAAAGGAGACCCACAGGAGGGTGGCATGAGACCCCACAGGGAAAGGAAACAACTCCTGGTGGAGGACTCAATCATTAGGGGGGTAGAAGTGGGGGAAGAAGGGGATAGGGAGGTAAGGTGCCTGCCTGGCACCACGGCTCTGAGGGACAGGAAGCAAATCCTCAGGATCGCGGGAGCAGCTGCATGAGGGAGGGAGCTGGTTGTCATTGTCCACCTAGGGACAAATGACCTGGCTGTGAATGGGATCAGAGCAGTGCAAGAGGAGCTTATGGAGTTGGGGAGGGGCCTTAGACAAGTAGCATGTATGGTAACCTTCTCGGAGGTGCTTCCTGTCTATGGCAAGGATGATGCTAGGGTATTCCGCACCATAGCATTCAATGAATGGTTGAAAAACTGGTGTGGAGCTCAGGGTTTTGGCTTCACTGGGGACTGGGGAGCCACCTGGAGGGATGCAGGCTTATACTGGCACGATGGTCTGCATCTGTCGGGGGGGAACCAGGATTCTAGGTGACAGATTTAAATGCTTCATTGGCAAGCATTTAAACTAGCCAATGGGGGAGGCACTGAAAAGGAGCAGGGAAATCCCAGCCTCACCCCACAAAACACAGTAGTTAGAGAGGTAAACACAAAGGTAGAGAAGTCAGTAGGGAGCAGGACAGGGATGGGGCTAAAAGGGGTAAGGCCATGAAAAATAAATGGAAGGTGATGAGTACCAATGCCCACAGTCTGTGCAACAAGCTCCCTGAACTAGTGGCCTTGATGGAAGAGGGATGCCTGGATATTATGACAGTCACTGAAACATGGTACACATAGAACCATGACTGGGATGTCAACATACCAGGATACACAGTCTACAGGAGGGACAGGGTGGGTAAAAGAGGAGGAGGAGTAGCTCTCTATATAAGGGAAGGGATTAAAGCAACAGAACTAAAGAGTAAACAGGAAGTTGATGAGTCACAATGAGTCACCCTGGAGACAAGAAATGGCACCACAATCCGCATGGGGGTTGTATACACACCCCCTCTCAGGGGGAAGAAATAGACAAGGAAATGATAGAAGGCATCCTCAAAATGGTAGAAAAAGGGGAGATATTGTTGATGGGGGACCTGAATAAGCCAAATGTTAACTGGAGTACCTTTGCTGCAGGCACATCCAAGAGCAGGGTCATTCTTGATGTCCTGCAGGGGGCATGCCTCAGACAGCTAGTGTTGGAACCCACTCAGGAGGGAGCAATCTTAGACCTGGTACTCTCAAATGGGGAAGGAGAAAGGATCTCAGATTTAGAAGTAGGTAGCCATCTGGGAACACATGACCACCAAACAGTGTGGTTCACAATAAACACAGCCATAGAGTCAAGCCATACAAAAACAAGAGTATTGGACTTTAGGAAAGCTGACTTTGGGAAAATGAGAGAGTGCCTCAGAAAAGCACTAGCAAATGGGCAAGAAGGAGGGCTGGAGGAACAATGGGGAATAATCAAAACAGCCATCGCAGAGGCAACAAGCCTTTGTGTGAAGCAAATCAACAAAACAAAATGAAGGAAAAAAACACTATGGTTCTCAAAAGAGGTGGCAGGGATGGTTAAGGAGAAAAGGATAGCATTCAGGAAATATCAGGAAACACAGAAGGAGCAGGACAGAGAACTTTATCAGTTAAAGCAGAAGGAGGCAGGGAAGGCAGTCAGAATAGCAAAGGCACAAATTGAGGAAAAGATAGCCAACTCTGTTAAGAAGGGGGATAAAACCTTTTATTGGTACATTAGGGAGTGAGGAAAGACCAAGGGAGGGATACAGAGACTTAATAAAGGGGAGGGAATGTGGGCAGAGGGTGACAGTGAAAAAGCAGGGATACTGAATGAATATTTCTGCTCAGTATTCACAACGGAAGAGGAGGGGGAGGTACCTATACCAAACACGGGAGAAACTCTGAATATGGGGGTCGATACCAGTCCATTCACAGAAGAAAGGGTTTTGAAAGAACTTTTGAAACTGAGGGTGGACAAAGCAATGTGGCCTGATGGGATTCACCCAAGAATTCTAAAAGAACTAAGGGTAGAACTAGTAACACCATGGACTACTCTCTTTAACAAATCATGGGAGGATGGGGTGGTACCTGAGGACTGGAGGAGGGCAAATGTGATTCCACTTCACAAAAGTGGGAGCAGGGCAGAGGCAGGAAACTACAGATCAGTTAGTTTGACTTCAGTGGTAGGGAAAATGATGGAATCACTTCTGAAGGTAAGAACTGTTGAGTACCTAGTGGCCAGTGGGGCACAGGACCCAAGGCAGCATGGTTTCACAGCAGGAAGGTCATGTCAGATGAACCTAATAGATTTCTTTGACTAGGTGACCAACGTAGTAGATCAGGGAGGGGCTGTGGATATAGCCTACCTAGCTTTTAGCAAGGCATTTGACACAGTCTCACATGAAAGATTAATATACAAGTTAGCCAGCCTTGGAGTGGGTCCCAAGGTGGTAGCCTGGATAAAAAACTGGCTGAACTACAGGACACAAAGGGTAATAGTAAAAGGAGTTCACAGTGAAGAAAGGAGGGTAACTAGTGGGGTACTGCAGGGTTCGGTACTGGGTTGATCCTCTTTAATGTCTTTATAAGTGACATTGGAGAGCACCTGGAAGGAAAGATATGTCTCTTTGCAGATGACACAAAGATCTGCTACAGGGTTGATACACAAGGTGGGGTGAAAAGAATGAAAAGGGAATTGGCAAGGTTGGAGGAATGGTCAAATATGTGGCAGCTCAGATTCGATGCAAAGAAGTGCAAGGTAATGCATCTGGGAAACAAAAACCCAGGGAAAGAGTACACCATGGGGGGTGAGTTAATAACAACAACAAAAATCGAAAGAGACCTAGGAGTAATTATATCAGATGACCTAAAGGTGGGCAAGCAATGTGAGAAGGCAGTAAGGAGGGCTGGGGGGATACTGGGATGCATAGGGAGAGGCATCAACAGTAGAAAACAGGAAGTTGTTATCCCTCTGTACAGGCAGTTAGTGAGACCCCATCTGGAGTACTGCGTGAAATTCTGGAGACCCCATCTCCGCAAAGACATAGACAGAGTGGAGGCTGTTCAGAGGAGGGCAACCAAAATGGTGCAGTGTCTGCACCAGAAGACATACGAGGAGAGACTAAAGCAGCTTAATATGTATTCCCTTGAGGAAAGGAGGGAGAGGGGACATGATAGAAACTTTCAAGTATCTCAATGGAATTAACCAAGTACAAGAGGGTAGTATCTTTCAGAAGAAGTGATGTGCAAGAACAAGGGGGCACAATTTGAAGATAGAGGTGGGATGGCTCAGAGGTAATGTTAGAAAGTATTTTTTCACACAGAGGGTTGTGGATGCATAGAACAGCCTTTTTGAGGAGGTTGTGGAGTTAGGAACAGTGGGAGAATTCAAGAATGCATGGGACAGGCATAAGGCAATTCTAGTGGGGGGTAGAAGGAAGTAAGCTGCTGATTAACTAGAATCTGCAGCTTATCCATCAGGTAAGGAAATGGGCAGATTAGGTAGGTCAAGCGGTCCTTATCTGCTGTCAAATTCTATGTGTCTATGTTGCTATTAATGTTGTAGTTTTGCACAGATGATTTTGCACTACTCGGTTTGCACTTGACTTGTTGAAATACATTTTTTGATAAACTTCAGAACAATTGTATGCCTCTTTAGTCACCAATTTTGCATTGTGCTTTTTTTAATGTATACCAGTATACATAGTACAAAGCACTTTTTTCTGGAGTACTTATTTATTCACGGCTAGCCACCTCGAATACTTAACCACAACCGTGTCTTTATTTTTTTCACTGCTTGCGTTCTGAATCTTCAGTCTGGTTGAGTCTCTTATAACTTAAGAGACACCCCTTGGAGGCCCTATTAATGTATATGAAACATTTGGCATGAGAAAGCTCAGCATTTCATGTACTGTACGCCCAGTGCTTTCCATAAGCTCCAACAGATGGACACGTTAAGAAAAGCTATGATGTACTGGCAATTAGATACACTAGGAAAAGGTTGGATCAGTCTCAGCCTAAGGCAGGTCTACCAGGCTATTGCAGTAGCTAGCTAAACAATGTTTAATGCACCAACAGTCCCTCATATTTCCTTGAGGAAGAAGGCTTGCGTCCCAGAGGAGAAATTACCCTGCACTCTATCGATTTGTAGGTCTGTGCTTCTCCTTCTGTACCACACAGCTAGAGGTGTTTATTATTGAACAGCTATGGCTGACACACGTCCACTCTTAACCATAGCTTTTCTGGAATTTTTCCATTGACAGACTCGCTTCTCCTGTAGTGATTTTGCAAAGTTGTTTTACCAATAAGATCATTATCTTTAAGCTTCTACCCCTCATACAATAAAACTGAAGCTATACCACCAATTTAAAGGGATGAGCAATGTAATCTGCTCACAACACATTTATAAAGGCTTAGATTCTTGATCTTTTTAAGTATGTGTGAAACCAATTAGAAAACAGACTAATACAATCAAAAATGTACTTTATAATGAAGGGCCAAGAGAAAAGGCACTTTTACCCTCTATTCAGCACAGTCAAACCTTTGAGTCACTTTGGGATCACTTTGACCTTCAGCTAGTTATTTAAAAAACACACTTTAGCCTTTCCCAGGTGGCCTGGGCTAGTTCCTTGATCACCCCGGAACCCACCCTGCTCGTATTCCACCTTCCTCATTTTGTTTTAAAATTATTGATTCCTGACTGTATTGGCTCCTGGCAGTGTGACAGATGCTAGCTGAACTTTTTGAAAGAATCTGACTGGAGGACTAGAGGAGGATGGAAGAGTTCACGATTGACTAGAGTGATCAAGAGGTGGTTAAGGGGTGCACTGATCCCTACTTTGAACCCCTGTCAAACTCAAACACCAATGAACTGAAGTGCCTTTGGCTGAAGTGTCAGGGCCAAGTTGAAGACACAGGAGCTGAATCAAAGCCAAACGGAAGTCATCAATTTCCACAACCACTCATCCTTACATCAAGCATACATATGGCATGTGTGACAGTGCAAACCTGGCCTAGTTTGCCTTTCCAGACTGACCAAGGTCATTGCCTTGCCACCTACTGTATTTTCACAAAGATAGTAGTGGAGCAGTGACCCCAGCCTTTCTCTATCATCCCAGAAATATTAGGTGGCAGCGGTTGTTCACAGTGAATTTATTCAACCTAGAAATATCACTCATATCAGTCCTATCTACAGCATGGGAAGTGGGACTAACTAAGTCTACCTAGAAGGTTGGTGCACCATCTGTGGCTGGTGCAGAATCCGGAGTACATATGTATTGCTGGAATTAAAATCTCTGTGCGTATCATGCATGTCCTATGTGAGCTGCACTGGCTGCCAGTTTGATGGTGTACCACCTTCAAAATTGCTTAGTTAACATACAAAGCTCCATGTGGCCTGGGTCTCACCTACCTCAAAGATCTCTTGAACATATACCTTCTGGGTCACCCACTCTGCTCCACCAAAGCAGGGCTACTATCTGTGCCTAGATTTCTTTTAAGGCAATCCAGTGACAGGGCTTTTTCTATTATTGCACCATGCATTGGAGTTCCCTGCCAATTGTCCTGTTGTCTTCCCGCTTGATGCAGGCATTTAACAAAGTATGTGAAAGCAGAAGGAGCAGCTCACCTTCATGTCGTGCTTATCCAATGAATATATAGATGCACACACAAAGAAGACAGCACCGACAGCCAATCCTTGAAAAAGGGTAACCCTTTTTCAAAGACTGGTTGTCGGTGCTGCCTCTTTCTGTTTCCATTTAACAAAGCATTAAAATCTTATTTCTTCTGCCAAGTTTTTGATAATACTGAAGCATTGGGAGTATCAGGGGTTAGTTATTGTTATTTTACATGTCATGGTATAAATTTTAGAGGCTGTAACTATCTTTATTTTATTATTATGTATTATTTGCTGTCTTTTATTGTTGTATGAACTCATGATGGTATTATAAAGGGTTCCATGTGACAAGGGTGAACACAAAAGGGTGAATACAAAAAGGTGACAGCAAAACATTGCTGACACAAAGAGCAACTGGGAAATAACAGCGATTGCCATAACGGTGACAACACTGCCACATTGAGTTTCTGTGGGGGGCTTTGCCCCCCACACCCTCCTTACCATATATAATCAACTCTGGGGGGGGGTGCAACTTGAAGAGGGGGAGAAAGCCATAGGTCGTTGTTTCTGCAATCACTATTTTTCCGGTTGCTCCTTGTGCCATTCTGTTTTGCTGTCACCATTTTTGCATTCACGATTTTGCGCTTGCCCTTTTCATGGGATACCATTATAAAGCACACAGGACCTCTGGGTTTGGGAGCTATATTAATAAATGTGTCTTGACTTGTCTCCCCTGAGGACAGCCTCTTCTGGGGTACATGTTCCTCCTCCCCCAGTTTATCAGCTTAGTAGGCTGCTGACTTCACAAATGGCTATGCTGCTGTGCCAACAGGTTTGCCTTATGACTTTTCCAGATCTTGTTTCAGGTTCTGCAGTGGTTTCATATAGAATCTGACTCTAAAGGGCACTATCAAGAAATGCTTATTGCAGCCGTTATTGGAAAGGCATAGTAGATACATTTTTGGAGCATAATCTGATAATGATCTACTTTCACGGAGTAGTACTTGCTTAGACTTAGGCTCACTATTCACTCCTTCATTTAAACCCACAAGTAGTCATGTAGGAAACTCAAAATTCTCTAAATTTGCATTTGAAACAGTTAGTGGCTCAATTAATCAAATCATTTTCAGTCTGAACCGCCAGCCACCAAAAGTCCTCCTCATGCCATATTGTGGAACAACAATATTTCCTATCTTTTGCTGAAATAGTTAATACTAGGGATGTGTGTGTGTGTGTGTGTACCTTTTGTTGAATAGTCATCTAGTATCCATATTTGATAGTCAAGGTACTTGGACAGTCATTATTTAGTATGTAGTATTTGGTTTAATTTATCTGGTCAAATTCTGTGAAAACAAAAGCAAATATAAAAAAACTCTTTCCCTGCCTAGGTGGCCAGAACTAGTGCCTTGGCTGCCCCCTCCAACCCCAATCAGTCTCTCTAGCATCATTAATGATACACACTGCTCAGCTCCCTTCCTACTGGTTATGGATATACCCCATTAATACAATCAGTTAGTTGGCACTAGAATGCATGCTGTAGGTTAAAGAGAGGGGGTAACTAACTGGCCTGTCTGAATGTGGACTACCACTGACCCCAAATCATGGATCAGGAGTTAGAGATGGGTCTCATAATGAATGCACACATTTGGGGTCTGGGGTTGTGTTAAGGAGTAAGGATTGAGTTGAAAAATGGTATTGGCTCCTGGAACAGTGCCAGAAACCAGCATTTTTTGACTCAGTCTATTGGAGGATGGTGTTACAGTGGAGGATAAAGAATGATTGAGGTCTTCCCAGCATTATCAGTTATGCCAACTGCTCTGCCCCGACCTCCTGGGTTCGTGCACACATGCTTACATAGTAATACTGTTATACTAAGATTAATGGTATGGGATGGCAGAGCAGGCCAACTATATAGCATGGAACTGGACAAACAGTGCACCCCCCCAAAAAAAAAACTGTGTATCAGGGTCAGCAGGTTGCAAATGTCACAGTTATGCATTCTACTGATGTAGACTTTTTTAGAACCCATCCAAGAGCTGCTTTCACAATGTTGATGTTATCACAATAGCCCTGTCCTGCTCTGAAGGAAACTGAACTCAAAAAAAAAAAGTTAAATCCCTGCATAAAGAGGTGAATAAAAAAGTTATAACTTTCAAACTGATATTGTATAAATTGAATCCACAAACTCAAAATACATGATTTATCACCACTTATGAGAGAGAAGGACTTTCAAAACTCACTTATAGCTTTGCCACTCATGAGTTATAGTCCTACTCCTTAATACATAAATATAAATGTAATTTGTCATACCATTGTGTAATCTAGCTCTCTCTCTCTCTCTCTCTGTATGTCTGTCAATCCATCTAACGTATCTAATTACTTGAGATCAGTTATGCACCAATTCATGAAGTTGTTAATATCTTTTACATGATGGATGTAACACCACCAAAATACAAAACAGTGTCCCTGACCTTTTGTTCCATCCAGAAACTGGTCAGGTTTGCTCCCCTTCCTACCTTTACCACCCTGGATGGCTCCCCTTTGAAATGGTCAATTCCTTCAAGTATCTTGGTGTGTGGCTTGACACCAGGCTTAATTTCTCTGCCCACATTGATGCCATTCATGCTAAGCTTCATCCCATGCTTGGTGCCCTGTACCTCAATAAAGACTGCCTGTCCCCGCATGTCTGCCAGGAGTTGGTTACTAAGATGGTGCTCCCATTCTTTGACTAAGCAGATGTGGTACTGTATATGGTCCCACTCCTCCTCTTCCCTTGCCAGACTGGATACCCTCTGAAATGCCTTTTGTTGTTTGCCTCACATTCTCTCCCTCACACTCACTATTGCACTCTCCACTCCTTTTTCTCTGCACTCCCTCCTTCCTCCATCGCCTACACTGCTGCGCATCTTTCAACGCTAAATACTGATTTGAGGCTATGCCCTCATAACTGTTCTTTATCATCTCCTCCCTTCCAGATACCTCATATTCCCTTCATTCCAGGGATCCACACTCCTTCTCCCTCCCTCATCCTTGGTCCTCTGCTTAACAGTCAGGCTTCTCCTATTGCCTCCCCTCACTCTGGAACCCCTTCCCCTCCTCCATCTGTCACTCATCCTCCCTAGCTTCCTTTAAGTATCAGCTAAAACTCCTGCCCACTCCCCACCTGATCTGTTTTCTCCTCTGCCCCAAGTCCAGGCCCCCCTCCCCAGGGTCAGTTTTACTTCTCATACTAATCTGATAATTATATAATATATATTATATATATAGTATATGGTTAGGGTTTACTGTGTATGAAAATCAGTGGCTACCCAAAAATTGCCTCCCCATCAGCCTAGAGACCACCATGGTCCAGCCAGTCATCCTTTTCCTAGGAAATTCCTGGGGCAATGGCAGTAGATTCCATGTCCTCTGAGTGGGGGAAGAGGTTCTCTGAATCCTAGCCTGCTTGGCCTGGAGTCCAGTAACCTCCTTCCTCAACCCAGAGAGGTTGCACAGATGAGGCAGCACCTCAGTCTCCAGAATGTCCTCCAAAAAACTGCAGCTCCAAATCCATTGCAGAGAACCACTCCCATAACTGACTTTAGGTAGTACTGCCTACTGCTATCAACTGTGCCTTCACCCTATTGTCCCCTTCCTATGTTTGTTTCTTTCCCACATATACCTTCTAATGGTATTTAGTTTATTTGTTTCCTACCTATACCTTCCAATGGTATATAGTTTATCACCCTACCCTAAATAGGGTGTTTCTTGCTTTCCCCTTTTTCCCCTTGCTTTTTCCTTTACTTGCTTTGCTATATTGCACGCTGTACCCCTCTGGCTCTTTACTTCTTCCTTTTTTAATTAACCTTCCCCTTTATGCCCTTCTTGAACAGTTTTTGCACCCTACCCTAGATAGGGTGTCTCTCCTATTCCCACCTGAAGTAACTGCCTGCTTGTTACTTCCCCTGAAGATACTGCCTACCCAACTACGTGCAGTTTCCTATTCAGGTAACAGTAAGCTAACAAGTACCCTACCTTACCTTGTCAGTCTGGCAGAGCTCCCTGCATACCTGCTGTTGCTTGTGGATGCCTGCCAATGCCTAAGATGCCAGTAATCTGTTCAATTCCTGCTCTTTTCCACTCATGCACTGGGACAAGAGCATGTGGGGACATGCTGGGTAAGGGAGTCTTTTATAGTGCTCTGTTAGTAGTCACTAAGTCTCTGGCAGCTCCCCCTCCCCTGTTCCACACCTGATTCACATGGCTTTCTGAACCTACTGAGCCCCAACATTAATCTCCTGAGCTAGGTTCCCCACATAACCTGTTGCAATTTTAAAGACAAGTGCCACAAACACTGCCTGAAAATCACTTTTTTTCTACTCACTTACACTGCTACTTTCAGTATGAAGAGAAAATGTAAAAATATATATAAATGTACAGTGGTGGTTTTAGGCACAAGCGAACCAAGCGGCCGCTTGGGGTGCCAGCACAGAAGGGGCGCACTGAAGTAGAACATATAAGCAGAAATGATCCTGAAATGCAAAAAAGTGGCAATCTAAAAAACATAATTCTCACCCCAGGTATTCTTCTATATTCCTTACTCTCTGCAGTCAGCCTCCTAAATAGAACTGCCCAGAGATAGAACATTATGCAAGTGATAGAACCTATCATTGGCTCATGCCACTGATTCAAACTACTGCCCCTATCAGCTGCAACGTTCCACCAACATATCAGATTTCTTTCTCTGCCTGACAAGTCAAGATGCCTCGGAGACTACACTCTCAGTTGTTCCTTGTGTGGTTCTTCACTGAAAATAAGTATTTTAATTATTCCTACTGCTGTCTTTATTTCTGTTTAAATTCCTACTGTTAGTTTAGCACTTATTTTAGTGTTTTTGGTTTAATTTTCTCTGTTCCTCACGGTTCGGTATAACTGTTGGGGAACCAAACCTTAGACCCCTTTCCAGATCTTTTATTTCCTTAACTCCAGTTCAGTTTAGTTATTTTTAGTATTTTATGTTAAATAAATTTTTGCTTTTGTTAGCTGTCAAGCCGGTTCAGTGAACTGCTAACCCAGTTCAAGTTGTTCGGTTCTTGGTTCAGTATTGGAACCTTCACCAGTTGCTGAACAGACCGCAACTGGAAAAAAAAAGTTTACTTTATTTGCGGTTCTGTTTTCCTTAATCAGTTTGATGATGGCAGAAAAACCTAAAAAAAAAGCTGGACTTCCAGGGTTTAAAAATTGCCTTATGTGTAGAGACATTGCCTGGCCCGGTGGCACTGAGGGCTGAGGCGCTGGACACCACACCTTGCACCACGCTGGTGACCCACATTTGGGAATCAGTGTGGGCCACCAGGGGTCAGCAGGGAGGAGGTGGATTGAGCATCTGATGGACTGCTATTCATCTCCAGGATGTGGGAGTGATCTGTGGTTGGCACACATTTGACCCCTGGTGGAGGCTGGGGCTTGACGCTGCACTGCCGCAAGTAAGGAGGACAGGAGCTCAGCAGACACTTGGTGGGGACACACATGGGTGCATGCATGTGCCCACTGCTGGTGTCACTGCTTGGCGAATGCCTGTAAGGAGAAAATATGTAGGAAAAAGACCCTGGTGGCTGGTCATGGTGGTTTGATGGCTGTCCCCTGGCACTTCATCTCTGGAGGTAACACCCTGAACTGAATCCTGCTTGGCAGGTGAGTAGGGGGCTCCCCACAGCCCTGCCATGGGGGGTAAGCCGTGGGAGTTGCAGGGGTGAGGGCCTGAAGAAGCAAAGCATGGGGATGGCAGCTGGATGAGGAGATGACCAGGGCAAAGGGGGAGAAAGCTAAAAGAAAGAAAAAAAGTGTGGGGACGTTTTTGCCAAGGCAGAGAAGCATGGCTTATGTATGGTCTGCCTTGGAAATGAACAGTTTTCTGCAGATTGCGAAATCTGCTAATCATTTCCACAAAAGACAATTGACAAGAGGCTGGAAAGGCTCCAAAGAAAACTTGAGAAGGGTGCTATGGGTTCTGACCAACCCACACCCTTTAAACATGCGGGTGAAACCTCACCATCCAAACTGAGCACCCCTTCCAGTAAAAGGGTGGGTGAACTGGCTGACTCCCCAGTTCCTACCAAAAAGACAAAGAAAACAAAGCATGTTGAACCCCTGACTGAGAAACCAAGGGGGTTTCGTCTGTGCCTCACAGCCTGCCATCCTCAGAAGAGATTGCCCAGGCCATGAAGGCCATACAGGCTTTGCAGGGTCTTATACCTGCTCCAACACCAGTTCAAGTCCCGGTTGGATCTTCTTCTGTCCCAACTCCATCCCAGGAGCAGATGCAGTTTGAGAAGTATGATTTGCCTGAAGTAGATGATGGTGAACCTATTGAGGCTGAGATCTCACCTGAGCAGGAATTTGGGTCTCCTCCTAGAGCAGAGGATTTTTCCTCTCATTTTCCCTTCATAAGGAAAATAGTGTAAGCCCTTGATTTGGCTACCACAGAGGTTATAGAGGATAGGCAAGAGGCCAACTACGTGAAAATGATGGGGTTAACATCTGCAAAGAAGATATTACTCCCTATCAACACATTTTCAAAAAAGACTTGTTTAAGGTTTTGCAAACTCCAAATTCTGTGCCCCCAGACAAGAAGGCATAAAAGTACCAGCTGGACAGACAGGGGGCTTTGTTTCTCTTCTCTCACCCTGACCATCAAGGGATAATCCAGCAAGCACCCTATGAGAAGGCAAGGGTGCCATTGGCATCACACCCACCTGAGAAAGATTCATGTAAAATAGATAGTATGGCCAAGAAGGGCTACCTGGCATCCTCATTGCGAGTCAGACAGGCTAGTTACCAGGCTTATTCCCTCTCTTGAGAACAAGGGTGTTCAAAACCAGCTTCCCTCTTGGAAAAGAAACTATTGGAGAAGGAGGTTCAAAGCCTCCTCCTGTTAAAAGCAGTAGAACATGTTCCACCTCAGCAGAAGGGAAGGGGTTTCTACTCAAGATACTTTCTCACCAAAAAGAAAAATGGGGAGTGGTGACCTATTCCATACCTCAGTCTACTGAACAAGTACTTAGTAAAGCCAAAGTTCAAGATGGTCACATTGGCAGTTATTCTGCCAGTCATTCACAAGGGAGATGGCTAGCATCTCTGGATCTGAAAGATGCCTATTTCCACATTTCCATAAGAGAATCTCACAGAAAATATCTCAGATTCAGACTTCCATCAGGACATTACCAGTTTTCAACCCTACTCTTCAGTCTCTCCTCAGCCCCAAGGGTATTTGCAAAGCATCTGGCAGTAGTGGTGGCACACCTAAGAAGGTTAGGTGTATCAGTCTTCCCCTATCTCGATAATTGGCTGGTCGTGGGAAGCTCACCCAGGCATGTGGAAGATCACCTGCAGGTAACAGCAAATCTGTTACACTCACTAGAGTTCCTGGTAAATCAGGAGAAATCTGTTTTCACTCCAGTACAGGTTCTGCACTTCATAGGAGCAGAACTGAACACCTTAGAGGAAAGAGCCTTACTCCCTCAGGGCAGAGTGTAAAGCATCTGGCAAATAGCAGCTTCTTACAGGCTGAACGAGCCAAAGCCAGCAAGATAATTTCTGCAGCTTCTGGGACACATGACTGCAACAACAGGTACAGTTTTGGGTGCCAGGTTCCAAATGAGATACATACAGTTTCACCTTGGTGCACATTGGTGCCAAAGGAAAGACACTCTTTCAAAGCAATTCCAGTAATAAGAACATTGCTGTAAGCCCTTCAGTGGTGGAAGGAAGAAGATAACCTCAGGGAGGGGATATCCTTTCAATGGGAAACCCCATTAGCCATTCTTACAACTGACGCCTCCCTGTTAGGGTGGGGTGCCCACTTAGGGGAACACACCACTCATGGAACCTGGTCCAGTGCACAGTCACTCCAGCATATAAATCTGTTGGAGCTGAGGGCAGTGTTCCTGGCACTGAAGGCATGTGTACCATTACTGTAAGGAAAAGTGGTGCAGGTCAGGACAGACAACACAACAGTGTACTACATAAACAAGCAAGGGTGGACAAGGTCAGGCCCCTGTACATTGAAGCAGTGAAGATCTGGAGTTTGGCTTACTCACTGAAGGCCTCCCTACATTCATTCCCATGGCCATTCATGTGCCAGGGAAAGACAATACCCTAGCAGATGTCCTGAGCAGAATCAATCAGGCCCACCACAAGTGGTCCATCAACAAGCAGATACTGGAGGCAGTATTCAGGAGGTGGGGCACACCAGAGATAGATATCTTTGCATCCCTCGAATCATCATCTGCCCCTTTTCTGCTGTAGACCACCAGCCAAGGGTACAATCCTGCTGAATGCTTTGACAATGGACTGGTCAGGAAGAAGCCTATATGCTTTTCCTTTTCCTCTCATTTTCAGAGTTCTGATCAAACTTGGGTCACAACCTGCATCAATGATCTTGATAGCACCAGACTGGGCCAGACAGCCATGGCACTCTCTATGATTTTCCATGTCTGTAGCCAAACCAATACATCTACCCAGGAGGCACAACCTGCTGATCTCCCATCAGGGCAGGATCCTGTACCCGAACTTCAGATCTCTTCAACTCAAAGCATATCTCTTGAGGACTTAAGAGTTTGCACACTCTAAGTGTCCTGTATATCCTGAAGGGCTACAGGAAGCCTTCTACTAAGAAGACCTATGCTTCAAAATGGAAGAGGTTCTCTGTTTGGTGTGCTTCCAGAGGTACCTCCCCCTCTCAAGTGGGAATACCAGCTGTCCTGGATTATCTTACCTACTTACACTCCCAGGGTCTGCAACATACATCCTTGAAAGTGCATTTAGCCTCAATATCTGCTTACATTTCTGCTGGGAGGAGCACCTCCATGGCATCCAGTCCCATTTTCAAAATGTTTTTTAAAGGTCTATGCCATTTGCACCCACCTATTAGGGAACCAGGACCAGCATGGGACCTGAACATATGCATTACCCAGCTCATGAGGCCCCCATTTGAGCCCATGGCTTCAGCACATGTAAAGTATGTTACTTGGAAAACTCTTTTTCTGGTTGCTATCACCTCAGTTAGAAGAATTAGTGAGCTTCACGTCTTCTGTGTCTGGAAGGATTATCTTTCCTTCCACAGAGACAAGGTAGTAATATGAACAAATAGAAAATTCCTCCCCATGGTGGTCTCTGACTTTCATTTGAACCAGCCCATTACTATGCCAGTCTTCTTCACTGAACATACTAGTTCAGGTGAATGCAGACTCCATAGTATGGATGTCAAGAGGGCATTAAGTTACTACATGACCCACACCAGAGATCATGGGCAAGACAAACAGTTGTTCCTGACTTATGGGGATGTGGGTAAAGGTAACCCAGCTTCAAAGAGGTCCACTTCTCACTGGATAATACAGTGCATTCAGTTTTGCTATTCAAAAGTTTGCAAGGAGCCCCCAGCAGGGCTGAGAGCTCATTCCACAAGGGACACAGCTGCAACCATGGCAGCAGCCAGAGATGTTTTATTAGTGGAGATCTGTAAAGCAGCTACCTGGAGGACAGTACACACCTTTACTAACCACTATAGTCTAGACACTTAATCTAGAAGTGATGCCAGGTTTGGCACAGCAATTCTGCAAAGCCCTCTTTCCAAAAAAGTAGGTTATGTGCCCACCTCCAAAGGTACTGCTTTGAAGTCTGCAGAGAGTTAGGAATATAGAAGAATACCTGGGGTGAGAAGAACAAATTACTTACCATAGTCATCTTGTTTCTTCCAGGGTATTCTTCTATATTTCTAACTCTCCCACCCTGCCTCCCCTTCCAGAACCAAAGCCTCTGCACTCCTAACTGAGCTTTTAAATATGGAGTCCCAAATACTGACATACGTTGTTTAAACCCTAATGGGTGGAGTTTTTCCTTCCTTTCTTTTTCCAGGTGATGCTGGCATTCGGGGGGGGGGGGGGGTATTTTAATATTTGTAGTTTCTACTAGACAGTATAGTTTTGTTGTAGATAGATAGATAGGTATAATTATAGTTAAAATTGCCTTGCAGGTTCCTTAGATATCTGATACATTGGTGGAACGCTGCAGCTGATAAGGGCAGAAGTTTGAATAAGTGGCATGAGCCAATGATAGGTTTTATCATTTGCATAGCGTTCTATCTCTGAGCAGTTCTACTTAGAAGGCTGACTGCAGAGAGTTAGGAATTCAGAAGAATACTGTGGAAGAAACAAGATTACTATGGTAAGTAATTTATTCTTGTTGTCATCACCCTAGCATTCATAGAATTCTTATCACTTTTTGGATGTGGATTGGGGAAGAAGGGAGGATGGGGAGTGATGTGAAGCAGTGTAGGGGGCACCACACGTATTTCTGCTTGGGGTGCCATTAGGTCTTAAACCGGTTCTGTATATATATATACAACTATAGACCATTAAGATGAAGCTGGGTGCTGGCTGTCCTCTCTATCAGCAAATTCTGTACTCTCAGCCTATGCAGCTAGCTCAACTTCCTTCATCTCCTACTCTGTTGAATGCTGATAATTCCAACTATTCTTTATTAGACTGTATTACAACAAACAAAACTAATAGGGTTACTTGTCTGAGGTTATGGAGGATGTAATAAGGGATCATCTACTAGTATTTTATGTTTTATCATACAGGGCCTCTGAATGCCATCATGTTTTATTGTTTCTCATAGTTTTGAAAACATTAACATTAATGACTTTCTGGCTCAGGTGGAAGAAATTGATTGATCCTACTTAGACTGTACCCCTTCTATGAATTGTGCTTTTGATTATTTTGTCTTATAGCTCATTCAATATAAGAAAATGTTTTTACTACAGTATGAGAAAGGAAAACATTTTCTTTGCTAGGAAGGAAAATGCTTTTCCTCTGAGAAGGAAAGGGTGTAACTTAGCTTGAATAAAACAACTCTCCTTCTCTTCTCCATCTTTTGGAATATCTGAAAATTCAAAATTCATGTAAATATTTAATTAAATATGTAAAATCCAATGTCATCAAACATCAAATTATGAACGTTGATCTAACTCAATTTTTTTGTAACAATATTAGTTCATTGGTTAAATCAGAGCCTATGCACTCCATAATTAAAATGATAGTTGAAGACTCAGAAATTAGCAATCCTGGATTAATGGCAGGTCTGTTAAATAACAAATCTGTTGATCGTTCTTTAAATAATTCAGATTCCGCACAAAGTTAATCTGGAGAAGTTGCTATATTTAGTAGTGGATGTACAATTAGTATTGCTAATACCAATTTTTACTTTAAGAAAATTTCACCACAGGAATGTTTATATTATTATTGACTCTTTCATCAAAAACTGAGGACAACAATCATGGGTTTGATTTTCAATTTTTTTAAAGCTGCAAGCTAGTAAAATTGCCTCTCCATTAAGTGTCATATTTAATTTATCATTAATAATTCATTTGTTTCCAACTGTTTGGAAAAGTGCAAGAGTTGTGCCTGTCCCTAAGAAAGTAAATTAAGTCTTCTTAGAGGGTTTTCACCCTATAACAGTTTTAAACCCCCTTAGTAAACTTCTTCAAAAAAACTGTTGCCAACCAATTAAATTCTTATCTTGCTATGTATAACCTTTTGACTACACAGCAGTAGTGATTTCACAAAAATCATGGGACTGGGATTGCTTTGGTGGGGTTCATGTACATTATTCTTCATTGCATGGATAATGGTCTGTTTGACCAGGGCTCTGTTTGGGGACCTGGTGAAGATACTTGACTTACTTGATCATGACTATACCGGGGAGGCAGTATAGCGCAGTGGTTTAAGGCTCTGAGCTGCAAATCTGGTGATATCCAGCAAACCAGACCTGGGTTTGAATCCCACAGTTTCCACTTGCATACTGTGTGACCCTGAGCAAGTAACTTGACTTTCCTGTGCTCCCAGGTCACTCCTGTAAAAAAGCTTTCAGCTTAGTGTGCTACTGCTGGTTAAACAACTAAAAATAATGACCTTTCATTGTGTAAGGTTGGTTTATGAGGGCTGATCACTTGTTCTACATCATGGTTTGGAGATTATTTGTAAGAATATTCTCAGTTTGTTAGGATCAGCTCTGAATTGTCTAATTCTCAGTCATTTGTCAGAAGAGGTTCCACAAGGATCAGTCCTGGCATTCTTATTGCTTTCCATTTTTATTAACTCTGTCCCTATCGTTTCTTTCTTTTGTAACATGCTGGATTATTTGTCTACTCTAAAACTTGAAATTTTCACTGTCAAGTAATCTTTGCTGAATTACTAATTAACACTAAAATAAATTTGCACCAATTAGCACTTTTTTCATTATTGTAGAAGCAGCACTAGTGATTTAGTGCTAAACTACATTTGCACATTTATAGTTGCATTTGTGTTTGCGCTAAAATTACTTTATGTGAAATTAACTAGTTTTACAGTAGTTCTAATAGGTTAACTCAGATACCAGGAACTCAGTCTTTAAATATAGAGTTTGGTGCAATCTGTGATTGGTTTTCTTCAAATCATGTAGTTTTGAATGTTAAAAGAGAACTGTACTAAACCTGTAAGTTATGTTTTCCTGTAGAAGCTGTATTTTTAATACAGGTTCACATTCTATAATTGTTCCATCTTTAGTGGCCTTTAACAGTAGCTAGTTTAGTAGCTGTTCCAGATTTGCACACAAGTAGTATGAGTCATTACAGAACTGTATGATGCAGTTTATGTCCTCATTCAGATTTCTTATATTGTTTTCAAAATGCATCTGTGTTTTACTATAGAACCCTATAGCTGGAAGTGACAAAAACTACATCATAGAAACATAGACAATGATGGATGAAAAAGACAAATGATCCATCCAGTCTGTCCATAGTTCTCTATCTAACCCTAGGATCTACTTCCCATATAGGGTTGTAGTCCTCCATATCCACCTATATAGTCCCCTCCCTGCTACTGTTGCTCTGAATAACCACTATACCCTTTACTCTGTCCCAACTGTGCTTGAAACCATTAATGGTTTTGGTGCCCACTACCTCTGCTGGTAGACTATCCCATGGATCCACCACCCTTTCTGTAAAATAATACTTCCTCATATCCCTAATGAACATGCCTCCTGACATTTTCCACTTGTGCCCTAAAACTTTTCTCCATGCTAAATAATTCCCACAGTTAACCTTGTTTATTCCTTTCAGGGAATTAAAGGTCTCTATCATATCTCCCCTTTCCTGTCTGGTCTCCAGCGAGTACATGAAGTGCCTTGAGTTGATCCTCATAAGACCTACCCTGTTGACCCTGAATCATCTTTGTCACCCTATGCTGCACTGTCTTCAGTCTGTTCTCATCTTACCTGAGGTAAGGACTCTAGAACTGGGCAAAGTATTCCAGGTCTGGCCTCACCAAAGATCCATTAAGAGGTAGTAGTACCTCTTTTCTTTTGCTGTCAATACCCTTCCAAATACATCCCAGCATTCAGTTTACCTTGCTAAAGTTCTTGTTGTAATGGCTTGATTGTTTGAAGAAGTCACTAATGATAACTCCTAGGACCTGTTCCTCAGCCATCCTCCTACACCTAACTGGACCGCTGGCACAGCGGCGTGGCATCTGTCTGCGACACTGACATCCTGGATTCGGGAACAGACCCAGGAAGTCAGAGGGCCAGATGGGAGGAGAAGGACAGAGTGTCCTATGGATGGCTCTCCTTCTTAGGGGGGAGGGAGGGCTGTGTGTCTGGCACAGCATTGAGCCCCTAGCGGAGGCTGGGGGCTTCACAATGGATGGCACCTGGACTTCTTGGGAGGCATGCAGATGCAGGCATCATTGCACATCATGCCTCCATATCAACTAGGGGAAAAACACATTGTGGCAGCCATCAATGATGCCTACTCTGGCCCTGATTGCAAGACATGGAACTAGATGACCTATCCCATCTTCCACTGGCACTGGCCTGACCTCGTGCCTTACTCTGGGAGGGCAAGTGAGGGAGGCAAAGTCAGTCAGTGCCCCTACCAGCAACCTTCTCCCATCACCACGTTCATCCATGTCAGTACGGGTGACCCTGCCCTGGGGGGCTTCATTTGAGAGGTAAGTCTGTGGGGGAGAGGAGAGGGTCTGGGGAGGGCAGTGCTGAGTATTATGTGTCCCACAGTGAGTAAAAAGCACACTAAATTAAAAAAGCCATCATCCTATGTCTTACCCTACCCATCCAGTACTCTGTCCTGGGGTTCTTGATGCCTAGGTGCATCACCTTGCACTTTTTGTGTTGAATTTCACCTAACAAACCTTATACCACCTCTCTAGTCTTTGCAGATCATTCTGCATTTCTCTTAGACCACCTCTCTAGTCTTTGCAGATCACTTTACATTTCTCTGATTCCCTCGTAGCTTCCCACAGAGCTTTCTGACACCTGCAAAGAGACATGACTTGTCCAAGATTCCTTCTCCAGTGTCACAGTTCTAACATGGTACAGACCTCCAGTGTGCAAATCAGAAAAAAACTCTTGGTTCTCTAAAAGGCAAGTTGTAGTAGTAGTAGCAGCAGTAGTAGTAGTAGTGGTAAATTGTTTCATTCATTCAAGCATGAACATGGAGAATCACCACTAAGCCAACTGGTTTATTTCCATTGGGTACTACTTAGCAGAAACCTGGTTACATAAATAGGGAAGCAAGTATCAAATATAAACAAACAGTACGGCATTTTACAATATAAAATTCCCACACATATACAAAACACAAACAGTATAACATTTTACAAGATAAAAATCCCTTCTAATAGGTAAACTTCACCTTTTGCACATATACATACTTTCTACTAAAGATGGAGCAATACCAGAATTGGAACCAGAATTTTAAAAAGAGGCCTCTACCAGAAAAGTAACTGACAGGTTCAGAGCAGTTCTTAAAAAAAAAAAAAGTCAATGCTTTTTGGTTGTAGGAGAATCTCTGTGAGAATCACACTCTTCAGATTACTGATTCTTATGTTTCTCTCCTTACACAAGTGTTCTCATTCAAATATCTGGGGGTATTATTGGATCTGATATTCACCTGTGCTGGACATATAAATCTGGTTTGTAAGAATATTAATCAATAATATGGTACAGTTCATAAACTTAAGCATTACTTTTTTATGCAACTCATAAGGCTATTGTGATTATGTATCTCATCTTTTCTGGAATGTGGATAGTAAAGAATTACTTTGACTTAATGTGGCTTGCATTAATATCTCTCAATTAGTTTTGCCTGTCTCTACTCACACTCAGCATTGTTTTATTTATTCTCAGCTTGGCTGGATGTCTCAATTTTTCTCCTGTGAAATATTATTGTTGTTGTTTAGATCATAAGGCTATTTATAATACTAATTATTTTCCTTAAATTATATATTGTCTGCCAGATCTTCAAATTGTAATTTATGTTCAACTAAAGGCCTTTGTTTAACCACATTTTTTTTGCAGAACTTATATAAGAGAAAAGGCATTTTCAAATGTTGCACCTACTTTTTTGAATCTTCTGCCTGATACTCTCTGTAATATTGGGGCTTATCAGGTTTTCTAAAATTATTTAAATTAACACTTCCTTAAATTGTCTAACTGTACATGTGTGAAGTTATTATGCATGAAACTGATGCATTTATATTATTGCTTGCTGTTGCATTTTATGTGCCATGGCTGGAGTCAAATCTGAAAAATGACCTTGATCCAGTACTCCTATCCAGCAAACAAATTTTAAATAAAATAAATGAAATCTTGAAAATCAAGGTTAAATATTAACTTGAATTGCGAGGAACAACCAAATATAAATAATGGAAGTGGTGGTGGGTAGTAGTGGATGCTATTGGAGTAGGAAAAAGAGAGCATTTTCTCCCTTTTTGTATCTTTGCTTCCTCTACCCCCATATTAGGTGTGCCACAAAAAGCCCCTTCCTCCAGGTACGAGGACCAGCAAGTGTCTGCCTTCACAGCTGAAACCAATTCTTTTTTGTCATCTGGAAAGGCGGTAAGAGGGTATGCCAAGGTTAGATGGCTCCAAGTAAGCAATTGACCACAAGAGAGGTGTGGGTTATGCTCTAATAAATCCATAGTACTGGTGCATTGGAGTCACAAGGCAAAGCAAAGTGGCTTAAGCCACCTATGGAGTGGATGTTTAGAGCACCAACCCACAACCACTCGAGGTCTATTGAGCTTATAAAGTTGAATATTGGTTCATACAGAAATGTATGTTTAAGCATAAAAGAAAAGTCTGCATTTGTTATAGTGGGTTTACCATGCTGCAAGTGTAAATGGTTCCTCTGAAATCAAAACAACATAAATGTTACCTGTCATTGTAATGTACAGCTAAACATTTTATAACAGCTACATATTTTTTTCAAGGTGTCTGATAAAGGTCAATAGTTTGTGAAACAGTTTTGTTGGGTTGTAATGATGGTGAATATCTATTACACAAATTACACTTAAGTTACTCCCATTGGGCTCTTTAAGAGCAATAGGAGACTTTGGCAGTTCATACTGATTTCTGATGATCATGTGCTTCTGCTTAATACAAGGAAGCTGGCTGCACACCTGGGGGGGAGAGAGAACGGGAAGGTGGAGGGGAAGATTGTGAGACCCATGAAGAGTGAGTTGTCTATCAAAGGCTGAAAGAACTGTGAGATATATTAAAAGGGAGAAGTATTGAATGATATGTTTTTAAAGACAATAATACTAACTGAGAACTACTGAGTTTAGTTTTCATGCATCTGCTGTGGCTCTGCTGAAGTGATTTTTTTGTATCCTGAAGTTTGGCTGTCAGGTTAGGGTGCCAAAAAATACATCAGAGTAGGCATGTGCTCTCTTATCCCACTGCTTTGTGGTACAAGTTGACAAATGAAGTTGTCGGATTTTTAAAACCTATTTTATAGCATGGGATATAGAGCTCACTCATATACCCTGGTTTGCCAGGTGGCAGTGAAATGTGCTGCCACTGCACAACTGGAGCAGCTGAGAACTGAAAATTCCTAATAACAGAAGTGTTAAGAGGGTTTTAAAGTGAATCTTCAGACTGGTCTAGTGGTGTTGCACCAGCACGCTGCACTACCACCTGAGTGAGCAGTGTTCATGTGCAAGTCCCAGAATATGCTGTGTATTGGCAAAGCTATATGTGGTGCTGTGGTCTGGTTTGTATTCAAGTCTTTTGGTAGGTAACTGGGGAAAATGTTGCAAAATCCTATGTGGTTATAGTTCCAAAATGTTTTGAACACAGGGATTTTAGAAAGGAAAGCTTGAGTTAGCCGAGCAGTATAAGATGAGGGCCTAGCTTAAACCTATCTAGAGTATAGTTCTATAACATGTCAAACCTAGAGATTGTTTAAAAGAAAGCTTGAATTAACATGTAGCATTAGTGATGGGCCTAGCTAAAACCAATCTGGGGTGGAACTTAGTAATGGTTTGTACTCAGGTTTGTTGTTAGGTATTTGGAAAAGCCAATAATTACCTGATTTTAGGTAACAACATAATGGCTGTAATCTCAATGGATGGTTCAGAACAACTTTAGGAAGTAGGAAGACTGCATATAGAAGGGTAACATCACAGGCAAAGATATATCATAGGTGGTATTTACAGAGGAGACAAAGACTTGTCATGGGCAGCAAGCACTTGGAAAGGCCTAGAGGAAGGATGAGTTAGTTAGTTAGCTAGTTAGTTAGCTAGTTAGTTAGTTAGTTGCAGATCTTGTGGAACAACAGTCCTCCAGATCATATTGTGGCAATGAAGAAGATGCTTGGTCTGCTAGAGTTTTGTGGCACTCCACTTTGAACTGGCTGCAGCATGGACTATTATATGGCAACTACAGAACAGATTGGCATGTGGTGGGGGTAGCACTGCCACTCCTCTCCTGCTGCATTCCTTAAGGGATTGCAACAAGGGATGGAAGGCGGTGGGCAATGTGGAAGCTACAGAGTTAATGCTTCAGGAGCAGAAATGGGCTCTGGGACTGTAAAAAGCAACCAATTTTCCTCCTGAGATGTGATGAATGCTACTCCCCAGTTCAGGGGAGAACACCCTATTACCCCCATGGTCCCAGCATCAGCAAAGTTTGCTGTGGAGAGGAAGTGCAGTCAGAAGTGACAATTGGGAAAAGGGTGCTCATAGTAGGGGATTCCACTATGGCTACTGAGACAGTAGCCTGTAACACAGACCAGGTGTGGAAGTTTCTGTGCTGTTTCCCTGGAATGACAGCAGATATGATACTTCCAAGGATTCATGAGTTGGTAAGGGAGATGGGTGGGAGGACAGATGTTATTTTCCATTTTGGGATGAATGATGTGGCAGAAAAATGACTAGGAGCAATTAAGGGTAGTTTTGGGGTGCTGGAAACCAGACTCAAGGGACTGGCTGGTACTGTGACTTTTTTTGCAGGATCTCACAGTACACAGAAGGGGAGGACATGAGCTGGGAATCTTCCAGTTCAATGACTGGTTGAAAAGGTGATGTGCCAGACTGTGGTTTCACTGTATGGGGAACTGAGGTGCCTTTTGGTGGAATAAAGACATATTTCACTGTATGGTGTACATCCCACATGGGAGAGAACAAGGGCATTGGTCCAAAGATTTTAAGGCTTTCAGCTTGAGGCAGTTAAACTAGTGTGTGTGTGTGTGGGGGGTGGTATGACTGGGGTCATCCATGGGTTATAACCTGCTAAGGAAGACCTACGTTAGTAAGCACTCCTCCTGTTAGAGGGGAAAATCTGGGAGCCAGAGATAACACAAATGGTGTTCAGGAAAGGGTCAAACACCTGAGAGAATGTGTGTGTGAGAAAGAGAGGGGGAGAGAGAGAGAGAGAGAGACAGAACCAAAGCAGATCGGGAGAAGCATGGATAGAAGTATATCAGCAGGTAAGGAGAGACATAGATAGAAGTATATAAGCAGATGGGGAGAGGTATAGATAGAAGTATATCTAAGGGAGCAAGCAAATTAGGTGAGTTGAACAGCCATGAAATAGGCAGCAGGTAGGGTTTCTGAGAGGTAGTCTGCTTAAATACCAGAAGCCTTGTTAATAAAAGGAGTGCTCTCCAGGCCATTGCAGAGATGGTGGACAAGACATAATGGGAGTGACAGAAAGAAGGAACAGGGAAGGGTGTTTGCACTGTACATTAGTTAAGGGGTCAGAGGGATAGAGAATAAGTAGAAAGGCACAAAGGTGTGGTGGAATCACTATAGGTACAGCTTACAGTAAACAGGGAACAGTAATCCACATGGTAGTGATATACAGCACATGCCCCTTTTTTAAGTCTAGTAGGTGGACAGGGCAATAGCTGAGGAGACCAGGAAGGCAGCAGCTGGAGGTGAAGTCAGTCTGTTAGCAGATTTCAACATGCCAGACACAGACTGGATTCTGCCAGTGGTACAGTGCACCAGGAACCAGGTAATAGTAGGCACTTTCCAGGATTGCTTCTTGACTCAACACATGGAGGAACAGACTAGAGAGGGTTCCACACTTGACCTGATTCTGACAACCATGATGTCATCAGTGGTTAACACTGAAGGAGACACTCAGATCTAGTGACCACAAAACAGCATGGTTTGAAATAGCCTGGTAAGCACAGAAGCAGATGGCCTGGACACTATCGCCAGACATCAGGAGGGTGTACTTTAGAAGGACAGAGAGGAGCATAGGGAGGAGTTAGTGGGGTTCACCAACAAAATGTGGCAGAGAGCAAGATGGAATACAATATAATAAAGAAGGGATTCTTGATGTATCAAAAGGTTGCCTCAGGCAAGTAGGAAAGAGAAAGAGGCAGAAGAGACTGATATAGCTCTCCAGAGAAGTTGGGGCACAAGTGAGGGTAAAAAAGGTGGTCTTCAAAGTGTATATGATGAAACAGACAGAGGCAAGCAGGGAGCGGTACCTTATCAAAACAAAAGAAGCCAGTAAGGCACTGCTTACAGCCATGATGGAGGTGGAGCTTAAGAACTGCAGTAGGAGTAAGGTACTGTAAATATGATGAAGCCTTCTTTAGGCATATTAAAGAAAGGAGAAAGAACAATGGGTAATGAAAAAACTAAAAAGGGTGAGGCAATGGTGAAGGAAGATGATCAGAAAGCTAATATAGTGTATAGTGGAGTGTTGTTCTGTATAGAGCCCCATTCCTTTCAAAATGCTGTTGTACCACAGTTCAAAGGTCATGGAATGTGATTCTACCATACTGTGCTTAGCTCTTGAGGCCAGAGGGAATCAGAACCCCTCTGTGGCAGAACACACTGGTTGTGCATAGTTGCCCATCCAATATCCTCCATATTTTGAATGAATACTTATGCTCAGTCTTCACAGCCTTGGGGGGACACTGCCAGAGTGCAGTATCCAGGTTGCAGAGGAAACAAACATACAGTAGCAACTGGTAGTGTTACAGAGGAAAGGGTGCACAATGTTCTGAATGTATTAAATATTTTTAAATCCCCAGGGTCTGATGGGCTGCACCCATGGGTGCTCAGGGAGTTGGGGCAGGCTCTGACAGCTCCCCTGGCAGACCTATTCAACTGCTTAATCAAGATGTTGGTAGTCCCCAGTGATTGTAGTGTAGAAGATGTGTGGTCAGGGGAGACCTAGGAAATTATAGACTGATTAGTCTGGCTTGCATTTTTGGGATGTTCCTTGAAACTATAATCAAGAAGCATCTGGTTGTCTTCTTGGATTCCAACTGACCACAGGACAACAAGCAGCACATTTTTGTGAAGGGGAGGTCCTGTTAAATAAGCCTCATTGATTTCTTCAACGTCATGTTGCAATCACTGGACAAGGGCCAAGTGCTCAACATCCTGTACTTGAACTCCAGCAAGGCCTTTGACTCTGTGTCCACTAAAAGGCTAGAAAAGAAAATGGCAGATTAAGGGGATGGGAGGATGTCATTAGATGGGTGAAGAACTGGCTACAAGGAAAAACCCAAAGGTAAGTCCTAAATGCTGATTAAGCAGTTGAATAGGTCTGTGAGGGAAGCTGTGGCTTCAGCTAGAAGCAGTGAAATCTTGGACTGCCTGCGGGCATGTTCATCAGGCAACTAGTCAGTGAACCTATTCATGATGGGGCTATACTGGACCTGGTAATCTCCAACAGGGATAGTGTTCCAGACGTCAAGGTGGAGAGCCACTTGTAGACCAGTAATCACTGTACAGTGTGGTTCAATAAAAGGACAGCTGTGGAATCAAACCACACAAAAGCAAGGGTCCTGGACTTCAGGAGAGCAGATTTTGAAAAGATTGGTGAATGCTTCAGGGATCACCTGGCAGGGCAGATGAACTGGGTGGGGTGGAGAAATAGTGGGGGAAACAAAAAAGGGCCATAGTGAAGGCAACAAACCTCAGCATCAAGCAAGGAAGCAAAAGAAAGAGGAAAAAGAGGCTACTATGTTTCTCAAAAGAGGTGGCAGATAAGGTAAAAGCTAAGCAGGTAACATTCAGAAGGTACAAGGAGATGCAGAGAGAGAGGAAGACAGGGAAGTGTTTCAGGGAAACAGAGGGAAGCAGGGAGAGCAATAAGGAGCACAAAGGCACAAATTGAAGAGAGAATAACCAAGGCAGTAACAAAAAGGGACAATATATTTTTTTAGGTATGTAAGCAAAAAAAGGAAGACCAGGGGTGGGATTGTAAGGTTAAGGGGGGGGGGACTGTGCAGAGGGGAAACAGAAAAACGCAGACATCCTGAACAAATGCTATTGTTTAGTGTTCCCAGATGAAGGAGACAGGGAGGATCCACAAAAATGTAACTGGAGTATTGGAGGGAGAGAGGTGTACACTTGTCCATTTTCAGAGGAAAGAGTCCTGAAGGGACTCACAAATTCGTGAAAGTGGACAAAGCAACTGGGCCAGATGGGTCCCACCCAAGGGTATTGAGGGAGCTCAGGGAGGAATTGTCTGCACCTCTGATAGCCCTATTTAATAGCACACTGGAAACAACAGTTGTCCTGGAGGACTGAAGGAAGGCAGATATAGTCCCACTTCACAAAAGTGGTAGCAGGGAAGAGTTGACAATTATATGCCAGTCTGCCTAATTTCAGAGGTGGGAAAGTGAAAGGAATCAATGCTGAAAGAAAGGATTGTGGAATGTCTTGAATCCAGTGGGTTACAACATATAAGGCAGCATGGATTCATGGGTGGTGGAGAGGTCATGTCAAACGAATCTGACAGAGTTCTTTGATTGGGTGACCAAGGAACTAGATCAGGATGGAGCAGTGGACATAGCCTACTTAGATTAAAGTAAGGCATTAAACACTGTTCTACATAGGAGACTTGTAAGCAAACTGGGTAGCGAAGGAATGGGTCCAAAGGTGGTAAACTGGGTAAGTAATTGGTTAAGGCATAGGCACCAGAGGGTGGTGGTAAACTGAGTTCACTCTGAGGAGGGGAGGATGACCAGTGGAGTGCCTCAAGGATTACCTCTGGGACCAATCTTCTTTAATGTCTTTATAAGTGACATTGCAGAGGAAATGGAAGGAAGGTCTGCCTCTTTGCAAGTGACAACAAACTCTGCAAAAGGGTTGACACTTCGTGGGGGTTGGAAAGGATGAGCAGTGACCTAAGAAAACTTGAAGAGTGGTCAAGGGAATGGCAGTTGGGTTTCAATGTGAAAAAGTGCAAAATAATGCACATGGGGTACAGAAACCTAGGGGTGGAGTATAAAATGGGGGAGAGTAGTACTGACAACATCCAACCAGGCAAGAGACTTGGGGTGATCATATTGAATGACCGCAAGGTGGCCAGGCAGTGTGACAAGGCATTTAGGAGGGCAAGTTGGATGATGTGGTGCATAAGAAGGAATATTACCTGCAGAAAGAGGGAGGTTATGTTGGCTCTATATATATTACTAGTAAGACCCCACATAGAGCATTTTGTCCAGTTCTGGAGACCACATCTCAGAAAGGACATAGACAGAGTGGAAGCGGTTCAGAGGACAGCAACTAAAATAGTGCAGGATCTGCATCAGAAACCCTATGAGGAGAGATTAAAGGACCTAATTATGTACAACCTGGAAGAGAGGAGAGGAGAGAGAAGAGGGATATGACAGAGATCTTTAACTACCTCATGGTGCTAAAAAAGGAAAAAGAGGGAAGTATTCTTCAGAAAGAAAGTTCTCAAGGCAAGGACAAGGGGGCATGATAAGAAGCTGGGGGGTAGGTTCAGGAGTTGTGTGAGGAAGTACTTCTTCACAGAAAGAGTGCTGGATTCCTGGAACAGTCTTCCAGTGGAGGTGGTAGGGGTGAAAACAGTGGTGGGCTTCAAGAATGCATGGGATAGGCATAAGAGAATGTTAGGGAAAGGGTAGGGGGCATGAATGAACAGGAGGTCAAATAGGTTCTGTGATGATACTATAGGCAGGAAAAAAATGGACAAACTAGATGGGCCAAGCAGTCCTTATCTGCCAGCAATTTCAATAGTGGAAAATAGCAGAGAGAAATTGCAAAACCTGGCAGTGCGAGACTGAGGTAATGACCAAAAGGAGTTTGGCCATGGGAGAGGCAGTTGTGGAGGAGACACAGGGCTAGGCTTGAGAGACTGAAAGCTAGGAGGATTTGAAAAGATGGAGTTAAAAGCATTGGCAATGGTGATGGGGTTGTCACAATTGGCATTATTGATGTCCATGTCCCAGGGGGCTTGGCCCCTTTTCTTGCCCAATTTACCATTAGTTTGTGACCAGAAGTTTTTTAGATCTGTGACATGGCTGTGAGTAGGTTCCTGAAATACACACTTTTGGCTGCCCAAATTTCCCTCTTACAGGTGTTACACATGGTCTGATAGGCAATAAGGTCTGAGTACAGGGAGGAGGATTTGTACTTGTCCCATAGTTGGTCACACATTTTAAGCATTTTAATTGAGAAGGTGACATTTTAACCATTTTGTAGGAGAACTTTTGACTTTATGTCTCATAGTAGGGATATGTTTCTTTTGGAGGGAGGCAATGGTATGGGTGAAGTACTCGGTAGCATAGTTGATATCAATAGTGCGGTAGAGATGGGACCAGTCAACTAGCCAAAGATCCTGCCTGGAGGAACATGTATGGGTAGAAAGCAGAGAAGTCAGAGAATGTATTAACTTTTGGGGGGCAGGAGGGGGGACTGGCATCCCAGACACAGTAGACTGGAGAATGATCACTGATTGAGTCAGCAAAGATCCCAGTAGCAGCAATGCTATCCTTCCTGTTTTTAAGGATCAAGTCTATGAGATTGTTGCTGGATCCATTACTGGAGCACCTGGTAGGATCCGTTATTACTTGCAATAGGTGAGCCTTGCTAATTATGGAAGTTCAATTCGCTGAGCTAGTCCCCAGTCAGTCAAGGTTAAAGTCCCCCAGACAGCTTACCTCATTTTTGCACAAGACAGATTGTAGATAGTCAATGATTTCTTCTAGCCCCAGCTTACTGTTTCTGGGAGGTAAGTAGATGTATACAACATGGAGCTTTTTTTTTTGTATCACCTAGCATTAATAGGGAGTGCAGTAATTCTCATGATTTGAGTGGTGAATTGGGCACAAGAGTGAGGTTTAGGTGGGCCTTGAAAAATAGTACCAGGCAACCACCCCCTTTAGAAGAGGGATGGTCCACACATAGCAATCTGTATTCAGCGAGGGAGCAAGAGGCATGTGGAATGGAGGGTTTAACCAGGACTCAGAGATACCCAGAATATCAGGGTCATGAGTCTTGGCCCAGGCTTCCAGCTCAGTGTGGTTGGCCATCAGGCTTCTGGTGTTTAAGTGAGCAATTTTTAGGTCTTGTGTCTGAGTCCAAGTATGGTTACAAGCAAGAGCAAGTAGCCTTTGAGTAGCCAGGGGCCAGGGTTGGGCTCAATATCACCTCATAGGGATAGGGAGATAGCAATAATCCATATAGTTACAAGTGAGATACAGTAGGGTATTTGGCAGACAGAGAGGGATCTTTTCTTAAGTAGGTACCTAATTAGGAGGCAAATGGCCTTAGGGCAGAAGTGCAATGTAAGGGAGAAGAATGGGCCAGACCTAGCTGGCCATCTGTCTATGGCCCCCCAGCATGCAGCCACGCATTGCTGGATCAGGGCTGCGGGGGGGGGCAGAGTGCAGGACCCAGGTAGGCATCCAATTGGATGTCTGTCCTGGGCCACAGAGTGGATTCCTTTTATGGACATGCAGAAGAATCCTGCACTGGTGTGGAACCCCATGGAAGCAAAGGGGCACTTCAGCTCCCACCAAGGGTACCGGTGGAATAATAGTTATAGGAATGGCAGTGTGGAGGATGGTAGGGACATACTGTCTGAGTGGATGGACCCAAGCCTGCATCTCCATTACACTGGAGGTGTGTGGGAAAGCACATGTCATTCCTTATCAGTGCCAGCACACCAACATCTGGTAAATGTACCTACTCCGGCCACTAGACAGTCATGGACCACCAGCCCAATAGGCATGGGTGTGCTGGCCAGCCCTTGCTGCTCTATTCTGTCTAACCCTAGGAACGGTGGTTGCCTGCCCAGATTGCAACCCATGCCACTGAGGCACACTGCATACCCTCCTGCAGTAGATGCAGGGACAAGTCAAGTGTTCCACCCATCCCCTCTCCCCTTGTACTGTAACATCTATCCTTCCCTGGTGATCTAGTGGACCCTGCCACCCTGACAGATATCACCCCACCACCCAGCTCTCCCTTCCTATCCCCGAGCCAGTGACCAGTACAGCCTTCCACCCTCCAACATGGTCGGCTGCCAACTGAGATGTCAGTGAATGTGTTCTGTAGCAGCTGATTGTACAGTACACACTCACTGACATCTCAGTCAGTGGCCAGCAGTGGTGGAGAGTGGTGAGTTGTGCCAGTTGCTGGCTTGTAAATAGGTGGGGAGGAGCAGGATGGTGGGGCAATACCTGTCAGGGTGGGGGGGTCTGCTGGCCACCAGGGAAGTATAAATGTTACAATACAAGGGGAGAGGGGATGGGTGGAACACATGACTTGTCCCTGTGTCCACTGCAGGAGGGTGAGCAGTGTGCCTCAGTGGCATGGGTAGAATGATCATACCATACCAGGGGTTTGGATATAGGGAGGGGGATGCTAGACTACCACAGAAGGATAGCTCTTATATTACAAGGGGATCTGGGATGGGGGGAAACACTTGGGTACCTGTGGAACTGCCCCTGTATGGGATGCTCCTGGTGGCCATGACAACCATGGTGCTTGGAGTGCATGTGGGTTGGCTATGCAACCCAGTTATAGCAGGGTCCCCCTGTCATAACTCCCACACCCAAGTGGGTTGCACTCCATGCCTTTGTGTATTGTGTGGAGTGCAGGCATGCCTGTGATGTTCCCCCCAGACCACCCATGGCACACTGCTTTCTGCATGGCAGGGGATCAGGTGTGTATTGGGCTGGCGTGCAGGTTGGCAAATACTGCTGAGGGTCTGCTGGCCCTCTGCTGTGCAGCTTTCATGCGTAGGGTTGTCTATAAACCTGGGATATGTTCTGTGTATGTTTAGTGCATAGGGCCTTTAAAGCTCGAAATCTAAAACTTGGTGCATATATCCATGTTGCATGTGTCTCTAAATCCTGAAAGTATGGATAAATTTGAATTAAAATTTTTAAAATTAGATTGAAGTAACTGAAAATAACATTTTGATTAAATGTTTGACTACTCATAACTCTGTTCCCTGTCAATCTAGAACTCTCACATTTGGAGCACATATGCAGACCATTACTACCTGTACACTTGCCAAATTTGGTATTATTTGAATATGCACTTTGAAAACTAGTCCAAAATAGCTGAAATTTTAAATTTGGCAAAATTCCACAGATCTTTCACATAAATTCGACAAAATTCCACAGAATCAGAATTGTAATTCCATGTGTATTCTGCTGGCATAATTTGATATTCTGCTCAGCTCTAAAACACTAATCTCAGCCTTCTGCTTTATTTTATGTAATTTACTGCCTGTAAAACTGGGGCATAAAGGGATAGAAAAAGTCTATAGATAATAGTGGTGATTATTTAAACAAGCAAATCAACATTTGGGTCACAAACAGCCATTTGGAGGAAAACATTGTATCCAATTTGGGCAAACTAGAGCAGCTGAGTACTCTCATTGTAAACTTAAGTGTTTCAGTTAACAACTCTACCCAAAATGCTACAACCACTCATGCTACATGTGAGAGATTTTCAATGACCTACCACTCAGTTTGAAATGGGGTATTTATCTAGTGTAAGAGCTGCAGAGATCCCATGAGTGGCACCAAGAAATGCAGCTCCACATGAAACAAAGTAACTGTTGGGGTTGCTCAAGAGGTTTTGAACATCTCCCTTAATAATTCTGTCACTAATGTGATTTATTGTAAAGAGAGTGGGTTATCATTTCTCTCGTGGAATATTGCAGGAATTTGGGAAAAAAACTATATGATACAATTTGGCTAAATGTTATTACTAGCTTCCATATTATCTGCTTACAAAAGTCACGGACTACTGAAAATATTGAAATTAATGGATACTTCAATATATTTGCTCCACCTAGTAAATACCATAACAATGGAAGACCAGTTGGAGGTTTAGTGATATTGCTAAAATCAATGCCTTCATTTAAGATCTCAAAAGTTATTTATTATGATAAAACTTTCTCCATATTTTATTCATGTTCCCTGAACAGCAATTTATTTAGCAAATGTCTGTTTCTCCCCAATAAACTCAAATTAGTATCTGGATAATGCTTTTGAAAAAAATTGCCAGATAATATCCCAGATGCTCCTTAGCTAATCCAGATGCCACTTTTTGTAATCCTTGGGGATTTGAATTTAAGGATTGTTGATCACAATAACATGGAGGATACCTCCCTTGCCTACTCATCCATATCAACGAGATGTTCGGAAGATAAAAGCATAAATAAAAATGGGGGGAAGATAGTTTTCTCAAGGAACTTAATTTGGTTGATCTGAAAGGACAGGCAGAGGATGATTCTGAAGGGAAATCAATTTACTATACTTCATCTGCTTAGGAAAGATTGTTATTGATTATGCTATATTCTCCATATTTAATTTTAATGCATTTCAAAATGTATATATAAAGATAAAATCAGAAAGTGGCCATGCTCCAGTGGTCATAACATTAAAATGGCCACGAAGAGTGAGAGCAAGGGAGAGGATAGTCTTCCTAACAATCCCCTGCTGGAAATGTATACAAAGTAAAGGATACATGTTAGTTTTCCAGTAAAAAAGCACATTAAACATTATTATTCTCTCCAGAATCTCTGCAAATTATCTCAAATTTCTTCTCTAGCAAGTACCCGATGGAAGCTTATGGAACATTATCTGAAATATTCCAGAGGATAATTCCCACCTATATGTCCCCAGGAAAGGTAAAAAGAACAAGAATACTTGGTTTAAATAATTGCAGAGCTTAAAAAAGACTTAGCAAATACAGTTAGACAAAAAAGAACTCTGCTATGGTAAAAGTAACATCTTATTAAGACAAAAAAACTTTATAAAACTGTCTTAAAAAAATGCAAATATCAACAAAAACTTTGGTTAGCAGCATATGAGGCTGTTAATCAAAGATATTTTAGATATTTTTAGCATTTGGTGGCCTATGGCTCTAATACTTTTGAGATTTCAGCAGTAATACACATACCAGAAGAAGTCTGACTCAAGCACTTTGACAAAATATTTTGTAACTCTCTTTGTGATAATGAGTCAGTGAACATCAATGCTGCCTCTGAAACTTTCTCCTCATTGATCTTTTTCTTTAAAGAGGAGAAGAAGCTATAAAGTGTTTTTAATCAAACTAGACCCTAAGCCTAGACAGCATACCATTTGATGTCTATTAGATCCACCTTGAAATTTGTGTACCAGTAATGAATTACTTTTTCAGTGAGTGCTTAAACAAAAAATGCTTTCTGTCATCCTGATGGAAAAAATACAATCATTCACATTTTTTAAAAAAAAGACAGCCTAATGATGGGGGCAGGAGGAAGTAAGCTGTTGATTAACTAGAATCTGCAGTTCTATCCATCAGGTAGGGAAATGGGCAGACGGGGTGGGCCAAGCGGTCCTTATCTGCCGTCAAATTCTATGTTTCTATGTTTCTATGATCCTAAAAAGCCCATCTAAATAATTGTACTGGATGCTGTAACCAAAATTTTCACTAAAATCATGCTCAAAAGCTTACAGTCTTGGACCAAGGAAAATACATTCCTTTCTAACTTAGAGGCAGGATTTAGAACTGGCTTTGCAACTACAGATCATATTTTCACACATGTTCAGTTCATTGAAAAAATATGTATTTGGTAAAAAACTGAAATGATATGCTGCATTTACTGACTTCTCTGCCACATTTGATTCTCTGAACAGATATATACTTTGGGAAAACTAAAAATCTCTAAATATTTATCTAAAGTGTTGGATACTCAGAATTCAATTATACACATTCAATTTGACATGCATAAGATATGATCTGAAGGGGAAAATCTCCAAAGTTTTTGTCTCAAACAATGGATTAGGCAAAGATGTGTCCTAGTGACCCTTTTGTTTAACATTTATGTTTAATGAAATACTAAAGAGCCTATAAGATGTTAACTTTTACTCCCGAAATATAGATAACCATATCTGCCCCCACTTTAGCATACTGTATGTGCATGATATACATAGATACATAGATACATAGACAATGTCGGCAGATAAGGGCCTATGTCCCACCCAGTCTGCCCATTTGAGCTTGTAAGTTCAGTTTATGTTTTCCTAGAAGTCTGTTGCCCCTTACCCCGACCTCCAGAATTCCTTTATGTCTATCCCATGCATTCTTAAATCCTGTGATTGTTTCAGCCCCAACCACTTCCTCTGGCAGGGTGTTCCACTTGTCCACCACCCGTTCTGTGAAGAAATTCTTCCTCACGTTTCATCTGAATCATCCTCCCTCCAACATCATCCCATGCCCTCTAGTCCTGGAACATATTTTTCACTTAAAAATAGTGTATTCCTGCACCCTGTTCTTTCCTGTAAGATAGTTGTATGTCTCTATCATATCCCCTCTTCCCTCCTCTCCTCCAGGGAGTACATGTTCAGTTCCATCAACCTGTCCTCATAGGACTTGTGATGCAATCCATGCACCATCTTTGTTGCCCTCCTCTGAACCTTCTCTACCCTGTCTATGTCCTTACGTAGGTAAGGTCTCCAGAACTGTACACTGTACTCCAGGTGGGGCCTCACTAGTGTCATGTATAGTGGAATTATGACCTCCCTTTTCCTGCTGGTGATGCCCCTGCCTATGCATCCCAGCATCCTATTTGCTTTTACCTGCTGCCTTGTCACACTGTTTCCTACCTTGATGTCATCAGAGATGATAACTCAAGATCCTTTCCTGCTTGGTGCATGCTATATCCTCACCCCAACTGATATATTGTGCCAGGGTTTTGTGCTCCATATGCATTATCTTGCACTTCTTTGCATTGAATTTCAACTGCCAAACCCCTGACCATTCTTCAAGTTTCTGCAGGTCCCTTCTCATTCTGTCTACACCCTCTGGTGTGTCTACTCTGTTACAGAGCATTGTGTCATCAGCAAACAGTGAAATTCTGCCTTCTAGGTCCTGTGCAATGTCACTGATGAAGATGTTGAATAGGACCAGTCCCAGCACTGATCCCTGTGGTACCCCACTGGTCACTCTTCCCTCTGTGGAGTGACAGCCATTTACCACCACCCTCTGTGTCCTGCTGCCCAGCCAGTTACCTACCCACCATACTACTGTCCTGCTCACACCCATATTCCCCAGTTTATGTAATAGTCTTCTATGTGGCACAGTGTCAAAGGCCTTGCTGAAGTCCAGATAGGCCATGTCCACTGCCCTCCCCTGATCCACCTCCCTAGTCACCCAATCAAAAAATTCAACGAGGTTGGTCTGATATGACCTCCCCCTGGTGAAACCATGCTGCCTTGGGTCCTGTAGTCCATTGACAACCAGAGGTTCCACCAACTTCCTTCTGTAGTGCTTCCATGATCTTCCCCACTACCGAGGTGTGAGGCTGACTGGTCTGTAGTTCCCCGCCTCTTTGTTCCCACTTTTGTATAAGGGGACTGCATCTGCTGTCCTCCAGTCTTTGGGTACCTCCCCTGTTTCCAGTGATCGCTAAACAGGATAGCCAGAGGTTCAGCCACCACCTCTCTTAGTTCTTTAAGGACCCTGGGGTGCGCCCCATCTGGCCCCATTGCTTTATCAACTCTTATTACTTCCAGTTCCTTCAGGACCCTTTCTCGTGTAAAGGGACTTGTGTCCATTTCTGCACCATTCTCACCCCTTGTACTCCCTTCAGACCCATTACCCTCCTCTTCCTCAGTAAAGACTGAGCAGAAATACCCATTCATATGTCAGCTTTACTGTTGTCATCCTCCACGCAGCCCTGGCCCTCCCTCTTCAGTCTCACTATCCTCCCTTTGCCTTTTCTTTTTCACTTATGTACCTGTAAAGGTTTTGTCCCTCTACCCACTGATTTTGCAATGTGTTCTCTGTCTGAGCTTTGGCTTCCCTTACTGACCTCCCTGCCTCCCTTTGCTTCTCCTGGTACTCTCCTATCCCTTCTGCCTGTATCTTTTGTATTGCCTGAATGCAATCATTTTGGCTTTCACTTTTGCTACCTCTTTGGAAAACCATAATGGTCTCTCTTCCTTTTCCTCTTGCTAACCTGCTTAATGCATAATTCTGTTGGTCTTGTAATCCCCATTTTAAATACTGCCCACTGTTCCTCAACCCCTGATTCCTGCCTCATTCCCCTTAATGCCTCTTTCAAGTATCTCCCCATTTTCCCAAAGTCTGCCCCCCTAAAATCCAGGATACGTGTTTTTGTGTGGTTTGGTTCTGCTCATTCTGTGATTTCAAACCACAATGACTGGTGGTCACTATTCCCGTGCTCCCCCTCTGTTACCCCCATCACGCTGTCCCTGTTTGTGAGCACAAGGTCCAGTATTGCCTTCTGCTGAGTTGGTTACATGACCAGTTGCTTGAGGAAGGCACCCTGAAGGGAGTCTAGGATAAATCTGCTCCTAGTTGCTGCTGCTGGGATGCTCCAGTCCACATCTGGAATATTGAAGTCTCCAGCCAGTACTACCTCACCCTTGTCTCGCTATTCTTGGATAGCTAGCATCAGCTCCCTATCTATTTCTTCCTCCTGGGCTGGTGGTCTATAGACCACACCCAAAGGATGGCTGGCCCCATTTTTCTTTCCAGCTTAACCCACAGTCTCTCTCACCCATTTTGTTCCTCCTGGATCTCTGTGGCCCTTATGTCATTTTTCACATACAGTGCCACTCCTCCTCTTCCTCCTTTCCTGTCTGCCCTGTCTCTTCTGAATATGTTGTAGCCAGGTACAGCCATCTCCCAGTCGTGGTTATCATTACACCAGGTTTCAGTGATGGCCACAATGTCCAGGTCTGACTGCACCATGACAGCCTCCAGATCTTCCATCTTGTTGCTAAGACTCCTGGCATTTGCACACATGTCTTTCCATGATTTGACCTCCCTAGACTGTTTCGCTGTTCTACTCCAGCCCCCTTCCTTGGTTGTCCTTTACCCTGGTTCTCCTTGCTGTCTGCCCTTCTGCTGAATTTTGCCCTTTTTCTGCCCTATCCACCTCTTGAGTGCTAATCTCCATCTTTTGCACACTGCTTTGTAGAGATAGCCACCCTTTGGTTCACTGTTCCACTGTTAGTTGGGAAGTGAGCAAGTAGGTACCTCCTTGCTGGCCTCACACTTTTGCCAGTTTAAATGCTTGTCAATGTAGCATTTTAAACTTATCATTGAGTGCTTGGATTCTCCAGGATGGATTCAGGCCATCAGGCTTGAACAAACCTCAATCCCTCCAGGTGGGTCCCCAGTCACCAATGAATCCAAACCCTTCCTCACAGCACCAGTTCTTCAACTATGAGTTAAAGTTTCTGGTGCATGCATCCCTATGCTTTCCCTTGCCTCTTGCAGGTAGTACTTCTGAGAAAGTGACAGAAGTAGCTACTTGCTTGAGACCCCTCCCCAATTTCCTAAACTCTTCCTGAACTTCCTTGGCTCCCATTTGCCAGGTCATTAGTACCTAGGTGGATAATGACATCCAGCTCACCTCCCATCTTGCCTTCCAAGTGATCCCCAGGATCTTCCTTCCATCCCTCCATGCCATGGCACCTGGTAGCACCTCACCTCCCTGTCCTCCCCTCCTGTGTTCCTAGCTGGATCCTCTTATGATGGAGTCCCCACCAGGATTTGCTTCCTCCTCCTCTGGGGTCCACTGCTTTCCCTGCTGAGGTCACCTCCTTGGCTAACCTCCACATCCTTTCCTTCCACTTCTCTGGGTACCTCTATTTGGTTGTCCCCATTTGCCAGTGTAGCATATGAATTCTTGAGTGGAATAGGATCTGGAATGTGCCTCTGCTTGACCGCTCTAACCCTCCCTGAGCCCACTGTCATCCAAGTGCTCCTCGTTCTTGGCATCTTTTGAGGCAGTTGCATTGGACTGGGTGGTCTTCTTGCATAAACCTCCATAGGATTGCAGTGAAAACTTAACATATTGTATTGCATAACTTGTGCACTTAACATAAACTTACAATGAATTTAAATAAACTGAGGCCCAGATATTCAAAAGGGTTGCACATGGCGCAACAGTGTTGCACCATGCGCAACCCACTGATGCAACCCAGCGTGATATTCAAAAGGGAAAAGTGCACAGCACAAATCCCGATGCGCTGGAGCATGTCAGTAATGTATGCAGGTGCAGGTGGGGGGGCGCATGCCCATGCATATCCTGCACAGCCTGATATTCAGCCCGGGATGTGCAGAGCCATGCATGCACGACTCCTACCTGCGCCAGCACAAAGTTGATCCCAAAAAAAGGAACAACTGATGGCCACCACAGGTGAGCTGCCGCATTGCAAGGTGCAACATGGCAGCTGCCACCTGTGGGTGGCCACCCGAGCTCCGGCTGCACCTGGCAGCACCGCCCCCATGCCCAATCGCGGGCATTTAAAAAAAAAGATCCATCCAACATCCCTGGTGGTCCAGTGGACCGCTGCCTGCCCGATTGTGGGCATTTGTATTAAAACAAATAACTATTTCCAATATCCCTGGTGGTCCAGTGGACCGCTGACTGCCCGATCGTGGGCATTTGTAAAAGATAGAATAAGTGCTTCTAATATCCCTGGTGGTCCAGTGGACCGCTGACTGCCCGATCGCGGGCATTTGTATTAAAACAAATAACTATTTCCAATATCCATGGTGGTACAGTGGACCAGTGACTGCCCGATCGCGGGCATTTGTAAAAGATAGAATAAGTGCTTCCAATAACCCCTGGTGGTCCAGTGGACCGCTGACTGCCCAGTCGCAGGCATTTGTGTTAAAACAAATAACTATTTCCAATATCCCTGGTGGTCCAGTGGACTGCTGACTGCCCGATCACGGGCATCTGTATAAAGAAAGAAATAAGTCCTATATCCCTGGTGGTTCAGTGGACCGCTATCTGCCTGATCGCGGGCATTTGTAATTAAAAATAGAAATATTTCCTATATCCGTGGTGGTCTAGGGTCCCCCACCCGCCCACTGGAATGTAGTATGCGTGTGGATGCACACCCATTGGCTCACGCCAGAACCACTGGCATACAGCCCCACGACAGTGTCAGTCGGCGGGCGTGTGGGAGGCAGGCGGGTGGTGCTGCTGCCCGCTGGCTGACCGAGGAGCGGGGCAGTGGGCTCATTGGGTGGGTGAGGGGCACCTTGACCACCAGGGACATAGGAAATATTTCTATTTTTAATTACAAATGCCTGTGATTGGGCAGATAGTGGTCCACTGAACCACCAGGGATATTGGACTTATTTCTTTCTTTATACAGATGCCCGTGATCGGGCAGTCAGCGGTCCACTGGACCACCAGGGATATTGGAAATAGTTATTTGTTTTAAAACAAATGCCCGCGATCAGGCTGTGGAGCACATTGCCGGCTGCAGGGGGCATCGGTCCCCGATGGCTGCTGCCTGGCAGGGCACCAGGCGCAAGTTGTCCGGGATTGGCACACCTGCATGCAAATGGGGCCATAATGACATGCAAATGGCCCCATTTGTGCCTTGCATACATTATGGCCCCATTTGCATGTCAAGTTTTGAATATCGCGGTTGCTGTGCATAGCGCAATGGAACTTGCGCTAGCACATCCCCATGCTCCACTCTGGCCACTTGCGCTGGTGCAGTGCCACTGCACCATGCACACTGGGGGTGGCCAGGGTGCAATATTCAATGCTGCTGAGCCATGGCACAGCTCCGTTGAATATCGCCCAGTCCATACCCCTGTGCAGCCAAGTTGAGCTGTGCCCAAGCTTGTGCCACAGCCTGGTGCAGTTTGAATATCTGGGCCCGAAACTAAAATTATTATCTTTAATAGGAATAAATTCTGAGCTTTATGAACATAAATGTTTTTACAAAAGTAGCAACTAAACAAATGAGTAAAGGAGCAGAAATAGCATGTGTGTGTGAACTAATGAAACTATGCCTGTAAATGAAAGTGAAAGCTGCATGAAGCAGTGCTGGCATGGGGGGTTATGACACTGTAAGAGTATGGTCACCCACAGGCACATGATGTACACAAGGTATGTCATGACTATAAGCTTATCCACACACACATCACGTGCACAAGTTACGTCATGATTACCTGCATGCTCATGCCATGCAGATGATACACAAGTACGTAGTCCACAGCCATAAGTGAAGCATCACACACACACACACAGCTGGGGGGGAAACACATTACACATAGAGCCAGGGATGCACACACATAGCTAGGGAACATCTACATAAGTTTAGGATAGGTTTACATACACATAAGGATAGGTGATTCTTTATTCTTGCATAGAACCTAGGTACAAGCTATGAAACTGCACTGCTTCTGAAGCACAACCTTTACCCTACATGTGATCCTGTAGGGTAGAAACAAAACACCACAAATGATATGCTAGGCTAGAACTACACTGCTATTTTGCTGTGATAATGTCAGAAATAAAATGATTTATTTACCCAGGAAGCCCTCTACAGCTAAGGTGTCATGTGCAAACACAGCAATAATTATATGAATAGACCTTTCAGACAGCATGATGATACATTTACAAAATGTTTCATCTATAAGAACATGTCATTGACATAAGCATATTCTTATGACTTGAATGCTTTAATTGTAGCATTCAAAAGGGCAACTGAGATAATACTCTATTGCCCCCAAATTGACCAATAGAAGTAATAGTAAGTGCGATCATCACACGCACATGAGCTGGCTATCTATCACCAGACTAAGATCTTATCAGGGTATAAGATCCCTTTTCTCATGCCCCCTCTCTGAAGAAATTGCAGGCAGACCCTGCATGATACTGTAGTGTTTGAGAGAACCAGACTCCTGGGTACGTATGTTACATAATTAGTATACAATGTTTAATGACTTCCTATAGACAAGCTGGTAGGGCATTAAAAGAACCTTATGTTGCTTTTATGATTGCTTTGGTTTCTTGTTATTATCTTTTCTCAGTCCTGAAAGAGGGGTATTGTATGGTTTGTGATGGTGTAGTGATCTCCTGATATTCCCCAAAGGGTTACATTTTCCTGCAGGTAACCAAGGGTTTGTTTGATCATAATAACAAAGTCAGAGGGTGTTCAACGTAGCCCGGCAAAATACCCAACATAACTGGTGCCGTGGCTCAGGACTAGAACAGGATTTAGAGGCAGAAGCAGTTTTTCCTACAGCAAAGCAAACTGCTCAAGAGATAAAAGTAGATGGTGGATCAATACACTTTTTAGTTCCATTAAAGAGCAGAATATGGAAGGTGCTCTCGAAATGGCCATTACAAAAATAATTGCTAATAGTATTAGTTCAGAGCTTAGACAAGGTATTTCTAACCTTTTGACTTTGTATGTTAAATGGGGTGTTTTTGCTTCCAATGCCCATTTACACAGTGTTCCAATACAGTGCATGTGCACACTGTATTCGGATACTAAACATGCAATAAGGAAAAAACAGGATCATAGGGGATTAATTGTTTCAGCATTGTGTTCCAAGATTCATGCACAAGACACTGAGAATTTATCCTTGAAGCAGGATTGTAGCAAAGCAACCAGAGAGATATGTAAAAATGTAGAATTCTGTGGGACAAAATGCTGAAAAAGTATGCACTCCTTAAGGGTCATGTTAATAACCTCTTTGTATGTATCCCCCATTGATCTTGCCTCATCAAAGGATGATGAAATGATCAATGATGAGCCCAAAGGCCAGCCCACTTGGGGTGTCATAAACCCCAGGCATGATGCCAGAGAGGAAAAGGGAATTCCCATTCCTCTGGAGCGCATGAGTCCTGGTAGACCTCCACCACTAGCCCCAGTCATCAACAAGCCCCCACCCCCCAGAACAAACTGTAAAGGAAAGATTATTAAAGATTATTAAAGAGCAAACTAGCCATGTAAAATTTAGAATGCATTTAAAAAGAGTTACGTAAATGCTTTGCCATATGTGCTGTTTATCAACCTTGAAATGTTTTAAATGTACTATGCTACATAATTTTTCACATAACTGTCATATGCAATCTTTAAAAACTAAACTGTACCTCCATACATTTTTGTTTTCCTCCTTTCTAAAAGAGACTGGTCAGTCAAACTATTCTTTCTGTTTCTTTACTCTAAAAACCTACTCTACTAGCTCATGAGCCTGATAGCTCAGAGCAAAACAAAGTACACACACTACACTCTGTAAAGAATGCGTTTTATTCCTTTCGTGTTTTATCTAAATGTTCTGAAAAGTAGCAGTTTTCAAAGTGCCATGTAAATATGAACTGTGTGAATTTTTTTTTTCTTCTTGGTTAAATGAAACAATGAAGATGATTGTATGTGATTTTACAACATCAAGGTTATATGTGAGCTAGTTAAGATAAACTGCATGCAGGAGAGCTCAGCTGCTGCTGAGAATGCATCACTGAATATTGTTTTATAAATATAGTCCCTAGAAAGATATGGGGAAAATCCCTATTCACAATTTGATGTTGTTTTGTTTTGGTTTTTTTGTATAATTGGACTTGTTTAGAGCAAGAATTGGATTGGTTGGTTTATGTGCAGGAAATGAAATTGCTTAAAGGATGTTGTAATTGATTTGATGCAGAAAGATTAAGTCTGTGCAAGGAACTTGCAATTTAAGTGTGGTTTGAAAGCAGCTTCAAATGCCTTCGTTGGTTTTAAAAACAGTTTTTTTTTAAACTTCTCTTCTTTCAAAACAAGAAAAAATGTGTTTGTGTTTTATAACTGGCTAATACATCAGCCTAACATCACGTCATCAGTCATGGCAGCTAGCTAGGACAGGAGGCATGACTAACTAGCTGATAACACAGCTATCTTCTCTTGCACCCTTCATTATACAAAGCTAAAGTTTTCAAAGCTTTTTTTTTTTATTTGCCGTTATTCCTGTATATTGTTTTGTATGGTCAAAACGTAAACAAAGCATTATGTTTTTAAACAAAAAGGCCCCATCCATTTTAATAAGCTACTTCATTTTACAGTTTAGTATACCATGTTAATTTTTGCCAAATACAATGTTTGCCATGAGAGGCATGAACATCCTGTGGACTTCTAGTAGAATGCAGCTTTCAACAGCACTCAGATACAAACCTTGTAACCTCGATTTGAATCCCTCCAGCCCCACTTGCACATTATCAAGTCACTTGACGTCCTTATATACCCATACCACATACCCCAAAATCTCAGACATGGTGTGACTGGCCTCGCTAAACAATTTCCTTTTTCCCTTTTGTGCATGTGTTTCAAGAACACACATTAACTAGTTATTTTTTAAATTTTTACTTTTTTTTTTTTCTACAGAAGCATACACTTCATACTTTTCCTCTGCCCAAATTAGGAGGAAAGCCATTTTCTCCTGGAATTGCTGCAAATACCCTTTGGCTTATCTTTTAATAAATGGCAAACCTTGTGTATGATCTTCCTTCACAAAGTTAATTATCCCCACAGTTTATTTATATTTATTTATCCCGCCCCCGGTACCAGTCACATATCATTCCCTTGCAAGGCAAGGCAATCAGGGGGAGACATGGATTTTCTAATGCCCCAGCATCCATAACAAGCTACTTACTTTGAAAGCTCATAGGAAAAAAGATAGCAAGGTCACTTGCTACACAGTTTTAACTGCTAAAAGGAAAAAATATTAGCATTATGTTTTTGTTTTCTGTTTTTTTCCAAATTCATTTATCTACTGTGTCCATGAAATACACCAGGAGGCATACGATCTAGGAATGACATCCAAGATCAATAGGAAGATTCTCCTAATCATTTTGACTTGTTTTAACACTTGCTGTTACAGGTACGGTGTGACTCATTTAACATGTAAATAAAACATACAGGACTTTGTGTGACTCAGTTAAGACTGTGTTTTTGTAAGTTGGAACCGAGAAGAAAAAAAGGGACACCTTTCTATCTCTGTTTTAATTTTGTTTAATTGTATTTGATTTTTAGAAATCAAGTAATGTGTGGCTTGCAGCCACAACACCATCTACCCTGCCAATGGCACAGTTGGTAGAGGTAGCCAAAGGCATACATTGGTAGAAGACTAATGCAGCAACATTCTAAAAATCAATGCTAATCTATCACAGGGAGAATGGTCTACAGGACCTTGCTCTTTGTGTTGTGTTTTCATTTTCCTTTCCTTATTAGGAAGAAAAGGGTCCCTCTAACCAAGGACTGAAGCAAGACATAAGACCCACCCCTCTTGGGGAGGGGCAACAACACTCATAAACCTACAAACCACCTCTGGTAATGTATGGAGTAGGCTATTTTAAAATGTAATGCTGTTAAAAAGTTTGAAAAAAAACATTATGCTACTCTAGGGCCACCCCATCAGGATCTATTCAACATGCACCTTTTAAGGTGCTAACCGATTGGCAAATAAGATTTGCCAGAACACTTTTGTGGTTAAATGTCCACACCCATACTGTCAATAGAGTGTCATCTGACCTCTATGTAAAACTGTCACACAATTTATTAATTTGTTGTCTGGCCTCTGCTCTAGCATTGGCCAACCCACACAAAACCCTTCCATTATTACAGTTACCAAGTTGCCTCTTTCACCAAAGAAGGAGCTCGGGGGGGGGGAGATATGAATCATGCCCCCTTCCAGTGCAACACCTATGGTGGCTGCAAACAACAAAGCAAAAGTCCCTCTGGACCTGACTGAGCCATAGCTGGCAGATCCAGAAATTAAGGCAGTATATCAACATTTTTCCAAAGCCACAGAAACAAAATGTCTACAAATAATCCATTTGTTGCTTATAGTTTGTTTTTTGTTATTGTTAAACATACACAAGCTCCACTTAATGGTACCCTATCTATATGCCAGGGCCAAGCACAACACACAGATTTATACAAACACACTACACTCATAAACCCAAATTTTTGTGCTCAGTTTCCAAATGGTACTGTTAAGACAGTATTGTGCACTTCATTTCATTGCTAGCACTGTCATGCTTCCAACTGTGGTTCCCCCAAAAGAGAGATGACTCACCCAACGTCCAATGTAGGAACAGAGACCAACTAGTGGTCTGGTTGCATTATCACTTCCAAGTACCCTTGTAATTAATGTGCAATTTATGCACATCCCCATGATTTTAAATCTCACCAACTATAATATGGCAGAATTTTGATTCTGCTCCAGTACCAATACTTCTGGGTTTCATAGTGCCATGTTACAAAACTTACTTGAAGCATACCAGATATGTACTCAAGACCCCTGGCAGGGCCCCCACACTACTGAATGCCTAGGAGCATTTAACCAAAAAGGAACACAGCCAGCTAAGAATGGTGCCATGCAAATCAATTGAAGCTGTTTAAAGGCTTTTTTTAAGTATACAACTGTATAACCCCTTCCCCACTAATTGGGGAAGGGAAATGTATTTTTAACAGATGGCCTGTTTTCTGTATTTAGATATCAGAAATAAATGCCAAAACCCATCGATGGAAGGCAATCCTGGGTAGGCCTATTCCAGGCCTACCTACTTGTGACCCTATTGCCATGCTTGGGTCAAGGAGGTCCAATCCAAGAACCTGACCAGAGGGAGACATTTGTTCCAGTACCATGAGACCATCCCCAGATGTCTACACCTTGGAAGGAGACCCCGACCAGAAGGATCCAATTCTACTCCCAGAACCAGAACCAAGACCTGGTCCATTTCCAGTTCCTGTCCAGGTGAAGTCAATCCCAGGTTCAGGCCCAGATCCAGATGCTCCAGAGAAAGTCCCAGATGACCCTGGAAGGAAAGAAGTTTGCCCCACTTCATCTTTTTGGTTCACCCCTTGACCTCCAGCCATCAATCTTAGGCCCCCTTTTAAAATTTTGATTTCCAAATCTTACTGCATAACACATGAAGGTTCTGATATCAGTCTTCAAGTCAATGTGACTGTTCTTAACCCCTTTGTTTTGCAGCTGGACATTATGTTGATATTTACTGACTTTAATGTACTTTGAAATGGTAAATCTCTTAAAGTGGTCCGCCTTCACAAAGGAACTTTTAAAGGTTGGCCAAACACTCAAATCACTTCTAATGGAACTTTAATAATCCAAAATGTACACTTACAACATGCTGGATTCTATAACATTACCATTAAGGCAAATTCCAATTTTTGCATTTTGTTTTCACAATGAAGAGACTTTGCCAACTAAACACTATTCTTACTGAATCTATTTAACTTTACTGTCATTTCTAAAACTGCTTCTGAAAATCATGAAAACAGCCCAAAAAGTGGCCTAACTGCTATATCTTTTCCAGGTGTATTAATAATGTAAATTACATGCATGTGCCTGTAATTTTAAATATATCTAACTGGAACAAGGACAAATTTGGTCATTGTTCAAAAACAGACAGTTCTAAATATCATACAGTAATGCTACTTGATATTATGGCAGCATTTCATACTGAGCTCAAGACCCTGTAGCAGGGAAGTATTCTATAGAACACCATGGGGTGTTCAGACCTAAACGTGGGAAAAGAGGGTTAGGTCTTCCTGGTGTGACAGGCATTTTAGGGTCTGCCATGGGTGTTTCTGGGACTAAGTTATCTATTTGGAATCAGGCTGATTTGACCAAAATTGGGAGGCATGCTAAATTATTTAACAGTAAATTAAACCAGGATGTAATATAGCCTATGCTACACGATATTATCAGTCTTGCACTCAAGTAAAAAGGTTCACCACATAAAACATGCACTTTATTGCTAGGATTTTAGATCAGACCAGACACAAGTTAACACAGTTAATACTCTTTAATAATAGGGAGGCTAGAAAACACAACATAGGTAGGAAAATCCTTTCCTCTGCTTATAGAAGCTTTGTATTCCCCACCATTACAAATCTCTTATGAGATTTAGAAACTGGTAAGATCCCAGATCTCATTAATGACACACATATTGACAAGTGGTATTATCCCCACTGTGACAATATAGCATGTACTACAAAGTGCATGAATCATATGGTCACATTTGCCATTGCTACTGCTAGAAACATTGGGTATATTACAGTACACCCCAACCAGGGCCCCTGCTATAACAAACATGACTGTGATATACAAAGATACAATGTTTGTCACATTCACTGTTTCACTGCTTATATTTGATAAGGATACTGCAGTATTTAATAAACTGGTACGGGTATAATCACTTGGGAACTTGGAAGAAGACATCTTTCGAGAATGGATAAAGCTGCTAGATCTCAATGTTCATCACCATCACCTGAATACCTGGGTAGCCCCCCATACAGACTGCTGCACCAGGAAGGGCTACCACTACCTATGCAGGTGTGATGTCTTTACTGTGGTCACATCTGTGTGTGGATACAAATCAGACTTCGGAGAAGGGTCACTATTGACCAAGCCGATATGAACTTGGATGCAACTGATGGAAACCAGCACATTGTTTCCTCACCAGCTTGCACTGGTACCCAAAACAATGTTAATACTCTGGGTACCATACATGAAAACAAGGCTGGGAGAGGGGCAATCCCTGACTTTGGTGAAGAAAACATTTCTTCAAACGTCTCTTCAATCAAGACTTCAATCAAGCACAGCAACAAAGCTTTCATCAAGGCTGCTGAAATTCCATTTTCTACTAAACTCACCAACTCCTCAATTTTATGCCCCATTGAACTTACCAAATGGCTTGTACCTAAAGTTCAAGTTACCTACAATTCTGAAGGTTTATACTGTGTGGTACCTAACCATAAGTCTTATGTTTATAACAATATGGTTTGTAATGTGATAACACCTAATTTCTGCTTTACACTCCATGAACGCACTGTCATTGGCCATACAGTCATTACCCCAGTGCCCCTCCATGACCAAGATTCTATAAATACTGAGCCCACCCATTTAAAAAAAAAGTAGATGCTTTCCAGTTTTTAATGTTCATATAAATCAATTGCACTTTGGTGTTAAAAGGTTAATAAAAAGGAAAGATGCACACATTATTCAAATCAAAAATAGTGTTCAGAAGACAGAAGATTCATTTAAAAACTATATTTCATGATAAAAATACACACACTGCACTTACCAACACATGGTTAGTGTACACATTTAAAGGATTTGTTATTGTTCAAGTTTTGTCCTTTTCATACTTATTACTTTTTTCCTCTGTAAAACTCTCAACTTTTATAGATCTCAACCCTAGTTTCTGTATGCTACCCAATCTATCCACTCTCCTGTTCACTAATTCTTTCTTCTTTCTGTGTTACCTGTATAGACGCAGGTAATAGGAGGGGGGAATTGTAAGAGTATGTTCACCCACAAGCACATGATGTACACAAGGTACATCATGACTACAAGCTTATCCACACACATCACATGCACAAGGCATGTTGTGATTACCTGTATGCTCATGCCATGCAGAGGATACACAAGTATGTAGCCCGCAGCCATAAGTGGAGCATCACACACACACACACACAGACACACAATTGGGGGGAAAACACATTGCACATAGAGCCAGGGATGCACACACATAGCTAGGGAACATCTACAGAAATTTAGTATAGGTTTACATACACATAAGGATAGGTGATTCTTTATTCTTGCATAGAACCTAGATACAAACTATGAAACTGCACTTCTTCTGAAGCATGACCTTTACCCTACATGTGATCCTGTAGGGTAGAGACAAAACACCACAGATGTTATGCTATGCTAGAACTGCTCTGCTATTTTGCTGTGATAATGTCAGAAAAAAAATTATTTATTTACCCGGGAGTGCCCTCTACAGCTAAGGTGTCGTGCAAACACAGCAATAATTATATGAATAGACCTGTCAGAGAGCATGATGATACATTTTTTTTGCAGTTAGATTTTTTCATTGTGTTATAGAGACAAGGCATATAACACAGTGCATATATGAGCGTTACATTCCATTCAGACTTTACATATTGTAACATAGTAAGGTATTCACAGTTATTTCACAATACTTAGAAGGGTGTGGAAGAAATCACGGACATGACATGGGACTGGGTTGTTACTTGCAGGGTGGGGTACTGGGGGGGGCTCTCATACTCCGTACCTATTATCAACAGAGGGTGGGAAGATATGAGGCTTGGACCACTCAAGGTGGCTTCAACATATCTTTACCCAAAGGGTTTACGGAATGAGAGGGTATATACTGAAGGTACTGCATAAACAGTTCCCATTTGTTCGAGAAGGCTCTCAGAGATGCTGTAGCCAAATGAGTCAGCTTAGAAAAACTAGCCAAATTAGCCATGACTACTAACCAAGCCGTGAGTGAAGGTACATCTCTAGTCCTCCATCTACATAAAAGTAACCGTTTGGCTTCCACTGAGGCTTGATTAGCCATGACAGATGGGGGCTCGATGGTCTGAGTTCAGTGGGCAGGAGCCCCAGGATCCAAAAACATGGGGAGGTAGGGACCTTTTGTCCCAATACATGGGAACAAAATGTAAGTATTTCTGACCAGAAAGAACGAATGGGGTCACATTGCCACAATATATGGAGTAAGTCTGCTCCAGCCACATTACATCTCCAGCACCTATCATTCGTAAGTAAATTCATTTTCTTTAGTATTACTGGAGTACGGTACCAGAGGTGTCTTATTTTATTTTGGATAAAGAAACTTCTGGGGTCCCACAGGCTTTTTTGCTATTAACCAGCCACTTTACCAGGCATCTTCGCTAAAGGGAAGGTTCAACATACGCTGCCATCTTGCTTTGGCGGGTAGGGATGGATCTGATAAGGAACCCCTCATGAACCTATAAATATGGCCGGCCAGGCTTTTCTGCGATTGTAGCCAGCTATCTAAAGACAATTTGTTTTGCTTGGCTTTGCCATTACTTTGGCATATCGTGCACATGCACCCTCTTTTCAACCAGGTTGAATAAACATGTTTAATTTGAAGATATCTCCAAAAATCACTGGGATCCAAGTTGTACTTCAGTTTCAGAAAAGTAAAACTATCTATGGTATGGCCATCCCCCATTAGTATATCTTGTAGAGTGTTGATCTGCATCCCCTTCCAGCTCTCCAAGTAAAGGGGTTTATGGTCAATGGTCCAGCCATGGTTATTCCATAAAGGAAGGTGTTTCCCCAGGTTTAAACAGGAGTTACTTATGGCCCCCACTTGTTGCCAGACCTTGTGAGCCAAAAATGAAAATTGGAGGGGAGGGGATTACCCATATATCCAACCAGATGGGTCCCATGCAGGGCCAACCTCTCTATTAATTCCCATGCTGGTAAGTCGGAAGTATTTCTCCAAAGCAGTCTACATGTGGCTGCTGCTGAGAACGCATATGCATAGTGTTGAAAGTGTGGAAGGCACCACCCACCCTTGTTCCACGGAGCTCGGAGTTTGGCTCTACTATACCTCAGGGTTTTATTGTCCCACATGAAAGCCCATTTTAAATTGTCCAGTAATTGAAACCATTTCTTAGGGATCTCAATTGGAAGGTGGGATAGTATGTAGAACACCCTCGGAGCAATCATCATTTTAATTGCCGCCACTTTCCTGGGGAGAGAGAGGTTCAACTGTTTCCACCTTTGAGTTTCTACCTTGAGGCTATCAATTAATGGAGAGAAGTTAGTCTCCAGTAGGGAAGACACATTGGCATTTATCCTAATGCCTGGATACTTAATACCCGCCTTAGCCCTAACCAAGCCCACTGCTGAGATATCTTCAGATGAAAGCTGCTTATTTAGGGGAGGACTTCTGTTTTACCTTGATTGATCCTAAGGCCTGAGATGCTAGCAAATGATTGCAATAGCTTCACAATATGTTCAGTGCTGAATTGAAAATAGTCAGTTAGAAAGAGACACTCATCAGCATATAACAGTGCATGATATGACTCAGAGCCTACCCGTATACCTTTAATATTTGGATGTTCCCTCAGAGCACTAGCCAGGGCTTCTATGACCAGCACAAACAACATCGGGGAGAGGGGACATCCCTGCCTAGTGCCCCTATGTAATTCGAATGGTTCTGAGAGTATATTATTAGTTAGCAGTCTGGCCATAGGAGACGAGTAAAGTGTTTTGACCCAGCCCTGGACATATCCCCAAAGCTGTGAAAAATGGCAGCATCTTATGGAGAAAATCCACTCTACTGAATTGAAGGCCTTCTCAAAATCTACTGATATAGTGGCTGTTGGAGTAGGGGATTTTCCTGCCTTCTGTACAAGGGAGATTAAGGATCTAATGTGATCAGAACTGGCACGGCTTTCACAAAGCCCACCTGGGAAGTGTGAATCAAACAGGGAAGGATTTCTCCAATCTAGCTGCTAATACCTTAGCTAGAATTTTGGTGTCTGTGTTAATCGACGAAATGGGCCTATAGCTTGTAGGTAAGGTGTGGTCTTTACCTTCTTTTGGAAGGACTGTGATAATTGCCTCCCTGAGGGTGGTGGGAAGAATCTCCTGAGCCCAAGCTTCTTGTAATATATCCCTCAGGGGATGAGATACTATCTCTGGTATTACCTTATAAAAATCAACAGAGAACCCATCTCCCTCTGGAGCTTTTTAAGGGGCCATCTTTTGAATTGCCTCCCTTATTTCTTGTATCTCAATGGGCATCTCTAGTTGGTCTCTCTGGGCATCTGTGAGCCTAGCAAGCTGTGTACCTGCCATAAACTCCTCAAATTTTGACTCATCCCAGGTAGTATAGGAGCTGTACAGGGTTTTGTAGAAAGACAGCATGAGTTGGTTGACCTCTGGTTTACTATGTTCACCCTCTTATTGTCCCATAGTTGGGCTATGTGCCTCTCGGCTTGTTGTTTTTTTAGCCGGAATGCTAGGAGTTTCCCAGCTTTTTCTCCCCCTGCCCAATATTTGTGTTTTAATCTTAAAATTTGTAATTCCGCTTTTCTAGACGCTAGCATATTCAATTTCATTCGTAGGGCCAGAAGGTCATGCAACAGGTCTGGGTTTTGGAGTTTAGTGGGGTCCTTCTTGTACAGGCCTTCTTTCTCTGCCAATGCCCTCTCCAGTTCCCTAACTTAATTTTCTCTTTGCTTCCTATGGTAGGCAGCATAGCTAATAATGCGACCTCTGATCATGGCTTTAAAAGCCTGCCAGATGGCTGCTGCAGTTGCAGACCCACGCGGATTGTCAGAAAAAAAGGTTTTAACCTCCCCTTTAAGCCACTCTTTAAAGTCTGTCTCCTGCAACAATAAAGGGTCTAGCCTCCAACTAACTGACCTAGTACATGGGACAAAGGGTCCCAAGGCTAATGTTAATGGGGTGTGGTCTGAGATATATAAGGGGGCTATTGTAACATCCAATACCTTATTTATAATGTTTGGGGAGATAAGCCAATAGTCTAACCTACTTGCAACTTGTTTAGCTTCAGAGAAATAGGTATAGTCCCTCTTGACCGGGTGGGCTACTCTCCATATGTCTTTCAGATTGTGCAGGGATAGCATATCCTTTAAAGCCCTAATAGATCAGGGATGTGCATCCAGCTTGGAGTTAGATCTATCCAGAAGGGAGTCCATTGTCAAATTAAAATCCCCCCCCGAAGAATATCAACCTCCCCTGCCGCCAACTCCAATAGATCTTGTGAGAGTTTATGAAAGAAATCGGGGTGTCCTCATTTGGGGTGTAAATGTTAGCTAATACTATATTCCCTGTGGGGGTGCACACTTTGGCTAATACCCATCTCCCCCGTTTGTCAGCCCTTTGTTCTTGCAGAGTGCATTTTAAGTTTTTATGACACAGTATAGCTACCCCACCTTTAGTTTTTTTGGCCACACTATGGACCTCCCAGCCCACCTATTCCCTCCTTAGTTTTTGAGCTTCCATATGATTTAGCTTAGTTTCCTGTAAGAAGGCTATCTTAGTTCTCAGGGGTTTAAGTCTGGCAAGTACCTTCTTATGTTTAATGGGTGAGTTCAGGCCCCTCACATTCCAAGAGGTAGCCATCACCATATCTTTACCTGCCATGAGTTATGTCAGTCAGTAATACCCGAGGTCCCCACCTGATTGCCAGGAAAACAAGAAGTCTATATACAAGAAGCTTGTCCTTTGAATCAACCCCTAATCCCTTCCCATGTCTTTCCCTAGTAATTCTGCAGTCCCCAAATACACTGCAGATCAGTTCACATATTGACACTCCAGTCCCTATAGCAACTTTTGTTTTTACCTTTCCATACCATTCTCCTTGTACCAAACCTTCACCTGAAAGGCTCTCCTTATATGATCTGACCATTACAGATGGTTATGGTCCATGATCAAGAGAACCCCTCCTGAGCGCGGGGCCTGGTAATTTACCAAGAACCACCAATTTGGCTATCATCAGGTAGTGTAACCAACTCTGCTACATGACCCGAAATAGGGCCCTGTGAACCCCCACTAAACTCACCGTGCAGGGAACATCAGATTATAAAGCAGCAATCCTTGAACCTTAAAACTGAGAAACTGACAACATGATTAAACAAATAAGACATTCCAGATCAGAGATAGTTCTCCTTTATAACCACTAGGGGGGGATGCACTCTTTCCAATGGAGTGAGCCTTGTGAGTGCTGTGCAAAACAGAAGAAACAAAAGACTTTACACTAGCTCTGTCCTGCATTTAGAAATCACCTAACATGGTTCACCAAGACACCATGGCAAGCTTTAGGCTATAGGCCATCTGGCATAGGAAGCCGGGCAGGCCCCAAATATTGCCTTCATGCCATAACCAGCCAAACACAAAATTCCGTGATCGGGTGCCAGCCTAACATGGAGACCCAGCCCCTATATGTTTACTGACAAGAGGAAAGTATGGGGAGAATAGCTCAACCTCCATAGCCCTTCGAAACCCAGTGAGCTGGGCAGGAAAAATAAATGGTTAGAACCCCTCAGTCATCTTGGTGGTTGTTGCTCAGTCAGCAGCTCCGCCTTGCATTCAGCCCAGTCTGTACAATGTGGGGCCCAGTCTGTGAGCAGACTCTGGTCCATAAGATCTTCTGGTGTCAGGCAATCTGAATTCTTTGTTAAATCCAGGGCTTGCGGCACAAGGTCGCCCAAAGGTTTGTATCTGTTGGACACCTTAATTGGCATAGCTGCTGGGGATATCATGCTGTCATCTGACAGAATTTGCAGTCTCTGGTGGCTCCTTGATCTGTTCTTCTTGGCCAATGATTTTTTTACTTGGTGTATCCCTCCCAGGCTTCCTCAAATGACCCCGATGAGCTCTCTGACAGGCCCCCCCCCCAGTTCTGTGTCTTTTGGCACAGTGCTGGTTGCTATATCCATGGATATTGGGGAGTTCTCCCTGTGCTGTCTATTAGTGCTACTCGAAAGTTGTGGGGATTTGGTCATGCACCTGCCCGATAATTGTATGTTTTGCAGAAAGTGTTCCACATCTCCAGGGTTGCTAAAAGTGTGAAAGACGCCATTATACTGGATTCTTAGCTGTACTGGATATCTGAGTGAGGTGGGAATACCTAACATGTAAAGTTGCTGCTTCACCTCTGCGTATGCTCTTCTCTACCTTGCTAGCTCCTGAAAGAAATCTTGGTAAAGCTGGATGGAACATCCTTGCCATGTCAGGGTTTTTAGTTCTCTGGCTAGGCAGAGGTAGAGCTCCTTCACCGGGTATTGTAGAAATTTGCACAATATTGGGCAAGGGTGCTCTCCTGGTTTGGGTTTGGGAGCAAGTGTGCGGTGAGCTTACTCAATCTCTGGCGGGGCCCCGAGCTCCAGCCCTAGCATCACTGGCAATGCATCCTCCAGAAAGGATATCATGTCCCTGCCCTCCATTCCTTCTGGAATGCCCACAATTCTGATATTCTGTCTCCGAGCTCTATTTTCCATGTCATCAACTTTGGAGAGTAAGTACTGAATCTGGCCATGATGTTCCCTCAGGTGTCCGTCTTGTTGTGAAATTTGCTCAGCTTGCTGCTTTATAACCTTTTCAGAGCCCTCCACCTGAAGAGCTAACAATCACAATTCCTCATTTATTTGTGTAGATGCCTGCTTTAGTTCCATAGCGTCTTGTAAAACTTTGCTTAACATCGCCATCATATTTGCAATGTCTTTGGCCAAGCTTTCGGAGGCAGTGGAGGAGGCCATTGCTCTCCCTGCAGACTCTGGATTGTAGCCTGCTCAGTGTGCGTCAGGTTGGGAGCTACGAAACTCGGGTGGTGCTTAAATCTTGGCCTGTAGACAGCGTGAGACACAGCTAGGCCCGGGTTGTTAAACACGACATAGAATTGCGAATCTGCCTCCAATTCCAACAAAAAATGGCTTATTTAGAAGATCTGGTGATCTGACATTGAAAACTTGCTTTTAGAAGCACCAAACTCCTGACTGGATGTCACGGATGGGCTGCTAGGTGTTCACAGGGTGTATCCTGCAAGAGTTAGTATGCCACCATGTTGGCTGCCATGCTCCACCCCCATGATGATACATTGACACAATGTGTCATCCATTAGAACACATCATTGACATAAGCATATTCTTATGGCTTGAATGCTACAATTGTAGCATTCAAAAGGGCAACTGAGATAATACTCTGCTGCCCCCCAAACTGACCAATAGAAGTAATAGTAAGTGCAATCATCACACGCATATAGAAACATAGAAACATAGACTTTGATGGCAGATAAAGACCGCTTGGCCCATCTAGTCTGCCCATTTCCCTACCTACAGAATAGGCCGCAGATCCTAGTTAACCAACAGCCTATTTCTTCCTGCCCCCACAAGAATTGCCTTTTATGTCTATCCCATGCATTCTTGAATTCTCCCACAGTTTTAGACCCCATAACCTCCTCAGGAAGGCTGTTCCATGCATCCGCTACCCTCTCTGTGAAATAATACTTCTCACATTGCCCCTGAACTGCCCCCTTCTATCTTTTAAATTGTGTCCCCTTGTTCTTGCAAGTCTCTTTTCTGAAAGATGCTACCCTCTTGGACTTTGTTGATTCTACTGAGGTACTTAAACATTTCTATCATGTCCCCTCTCCCTTCTTTCCTCAAGGGTATACATATTAAGCTCCTTTAGTCTCTCCTCATATGGCTTCTCTTGCAGACCCTGCACCATTTTAGTTGCCCTCTTCTGGACTGCTTCTATCCTGTCTATGTTCTTGTGGAGATGGGGTCTCCAGAACTGGATGCAGTACTCCAGATGGGGTCTCACCAACTGTCTGTACAGAGGGATAACAACTTCCTGTTTTCTGCTGCTGATGCCTCTCCCTATACATCCCAGTATACCCCCAGCCCTCCCTACTGCCTTCTCACATTGCTTGCTAACCTTAAGGTCATCTGATATGATTACCCCAGGTCCCTTTCCTTTTTGTTTTTGTTACTATCTCCCCCCCATTGTGTATTCTTCCCCTGGGTTCTTGTTTCCCAGGTGCATTATTTTACACTTCTTTGCATTGAATCCTAGCTGCCATACTTGACCATTTCTCCAACCTTGCCAAGTCCCTTTCATCCTTTCCACGCCCCTTGTGATCAACCCTGTTGCAGATCTTTGTCTCATCTGCAAAAGGCATACTTTTCATTCCAGTCCTTTGCAATGTCACTGATGAAGACATTAAAAGGACTGGACCCACACTGAACCCTCATGTACCCCACTAGTAACCCTCTTTCTTCAGAGGACTCCATTTATAATTACCTTCTGTGTCCTGTAGTGCAGCCAATGTTTTACCCAGGTTACTACCCTGGGACCCACTCCCAGGCTGGTTAATTTGACTATTAATCTTTTGTGTGGGACTGTGTCAAATGCTTTGCACTAAAAGTCTGGGTAGGCCATGTCCACAGCCCTCCCTGGTCTACTACTTTGGTCACCCAGTCAAAGAAATCTATTAGATTCATCTGACATGACTTTCCGCTGTGAACCCATGCTGCCTTGGGTCCTAGCCCCACTGGCCTCTAGGTACTCAACTATTCTTTCCTTCAGAAGTGACTCCATCACTTTTCCTACCACAGAGGTCAGACTGACAGGTCTGTAGCTTCCTGCCTCTGTCTTGGTCCCACTTTTGTGAAGGGGAATCACATCTGCCTTCCTCCAGTCCTCAGGTACCCACACCATCCTCCCATGATTTATTAAAAAGAGTTGCCAGTGGTTTCACTAGTTCCTCCCTTAATTCTTTTAGAATTCTGGGGTGAATTCCATCAGGACCCATTGCTTTGTCCACCTTCAGTTTTAGGAGTTCTTGCAGAACCCTTTCTTCTGTGAAAGGATTGGGATCGACCCCCCTATCAAGAGTGCTTCTGTTAATTGGATTAGGCACTTCCCCCTCCTCTCTTGTGAATACTGAGCAGAAATATTCATTCAGTATCCCTGCTTTTTCACTGTCCCCCTTTGCCCACCCACCGTTCATTCTATTCAGCCTCACTATCATTCCTTTTGTCTTTCTACGCTCACTGATGTACCTATAAAAAGTTTTATCCCTTATGATCCCTTATGGTATTATCATATGAGCTAACACCAGACTAAGATCTTATCAAGGTATAAAACCCCTTTTCTCATTCCCCCCCTCTGAGGAAATTGCAGGCAGACCCTGCATGACACTGCAGTGTTCGAGAGAACCAGACTCCTGGGTAAGTATGTTACATAATTATAATGCAATGTATAATGACTGTCCTATAGGAAAGCTGGTAGGGCAATAAAAGAACCTTATGCTGCTTTTATGATTGCTTCAGCTTCTCTTTATTATCTGTTCTCTGTCCTAGAACCTGTAAGAGGGGTATTATATGTTTTGTTATGGTGTAGTGATCTCCTGATGTTCCCCAAAGGGTTATGTTTCCCTGCAGGTAACTAAGGGTTTCTTAGATCATAATAACAAAGTCAGAGGGTGTCCAACAGAGCCCAGCAAAATACCCAACAACACATCACTAAAATGTAAAATTACTCATGACATGTCTAGAATATGTATAAATGTAAGATTCTGCATTTATTAGGGATGCACAGATACTAAATCTCTATTGGATTTCGGATATTTTGTTCTGACAACAGAATTGGTTCAGATATAACCAGATCAAATAGTTAGAATACAAAACACAGCTAACTTAAGTATTTTTTTGTAAGTAAGTTTGCATTTTGCTTTAGATTCATTCTCAGTTTCTATTGTAAAATAATTCCACGCCACTGAGACATAGCTGGATATAAGCTGGTTAAAAGCTGTACTAATTAACTTTAAGATTAACTGCTTTGATGCTTATTTGCATATATGAGCTGCCAATGGGAACAACTTAGTCCGAACAATTAGCTGCTTAGCTTCACAAGTCAGAAATGTTTTGTCTCTTTAATATCCCTTTCTCAGTCTGACTGAAAATGTGTGACTACTTTATCAGCATTCAGCAAAAAATTCACTTTAAAAGACAGTGTTACTTTAAAATGCAGTATCAGTAGCAGCAGCAGCAATAGCTTGTATCTTAAAGTTAAATTTAAAATCAGATGCTCAGACAGTTTACTGTAAAAGGCAGTATCTGAAGCAACAGCATTAACTTTTTCCTTTATGTTAAATTTAACATCAGAAGCTCAGTCATTTTAAAAGTCAGGAGCAGCAGCAATAACGTTTTGCTTTTACATCACCACCAGAAGCAGGACACTCTCTCAAGCAGGACTCAGCATTCTGAGAAGGCAAATCACTGGCAGACAGGGCATTCTTTCTGCAGCATGCACCAAGTGCAGATTAACCGAGAAGGCTATCTGATTTTTTTTTTGGGGGGGGAGATATCCAGCTGGGCCAGATTTTTATAAAAATGCTAGATATCAGGCCAGCTCTGAATACTGGATTGGATATCCATGCATCTCTAGCCTTTATGCACAAAGACAGTACTATAGCTTTGATAAACATATTTATCACATGGGTTTTCTGTGCATGCCTAATGCATCAATAAGGGATATGCAATGACCTCAAGTGGAATACAGAGTTTATCAGCATGAGTGTGCTGTTGACCTTGGTGACCTCAGGAGTGGCGGAGCATAGTAGAGCCAAAAATGAAGCCACCAAGGGCAATAGTACATGAATGCTAATAAATACCATTTTCAACCAGACTGCCCATTGCATATTTGATATATGCAATAGGTTAGAGTTGGGCACTGGAGCTGGCTTTTTTTAAAGGTTTCATTTATGTTATTTATTTATAGTTATAATAAGGACTATTTGTAGTTCAGTGTTATTGTACCACATAGTGTCCATTGTCTAGGAAGCAGTATCAATGAATGATATTTTTTCTTCCTGACTGGGCCATGTAGCATGGGAAAATTCATGTTATTGGCCCAGACAGGCAGTGGATGAGAGTAAGCATGTGCTGCATGAATGTGCAAACTCAGTCAGCCAGGAAGCCTGTTAAGGGTCATGTGTGCCAGCTCCAGAGGTGGATTGTGTCATCTAGTGGTTTGCCTTCTTCTTTGCAGTGGCATTTTGGTCTCCAGTTTGCCAGGGGTGGATATTCATCAGATTGTAGCAGGAAAAGAGGCAGAATGTTACAGGTATGGTTCAGAAGTGAGAAGAGGATCGATGAGAGGCATCAAGGAATCTTCATCTTCCAGGAGTCTAGAACAGAGTGCCAGCATTTTCTGATGGAGTCTTCAGGGATTGGTAGAATTTTGATGGGATGATTTTCTTCTCCAATTGTGGATTACCTCACATTCTCCTGTAGATTTAATTTTTTTTTTATTTTAGGGTTGTTATTTTTGGACTTTTTGTTGTTTTAGTTTTTTATGGGTTTTTTTTTGCCTTTCCAGCTAGATGAACCACTGGACAGTGAAATTTACAGCATGCATTTGGATGTATTCGAGGAGTCAAGGGGATACCATCGAGGAGTAAGGGTAATACCATGGATCATGTGTAAATTTGTCCGAAGTTACTTGGGCTTTCCAGTTTTGTTGTTTGGGTGATAGACTATATAATCTTGAAGTGTGAATGTGTGCAGTTTTGTGATAACTTTTTCTACTGGATTTATCTGTTTTGCATGGAAAAAGACAACAAAAGCAGGTGACAAACAGTACTATGGTAAAATACAGTAAATAAATATTATTTTAAAGATAATCAACACAATGCTGTAGTTTGCAGGAATGAGCAAATGCAGTTTTTTTCTTTACATGTATTCCATTCATTTCTGTTAGAAGAAAGCATCATTTAGTCATTGTTACCAGTGGAAATATGTTGCCAGTCTATTGGTGTGTGGACATTTTTTTACATTTATTTATTTGTTTTTTTACTATTAGAAACTAGGAAACCCAACTATCAATTTCATGTATAATAACATTCTTAAGTGTTCAAAAGTGAAAAACAGTACTGTACTGAGATAGCAGTAAACCTGTAGTACAAACAGTGCCATATTTTTTATTGACAGGTACAACATTTAGTATAGGGGCAGCTATTCAAAGCTTTGTGCCAGGCAAAAAATGTTTGCGTGGGTTTAGCGTGGGATTAGCGTGGGTCTGCTATATTCAAAAGGCCAAATAGTGTGCGCAAACTGCATTAGCGCTGGGCAAACCATAAGAATATGCAAGGGGGCAAAGTGAACATGAATACAGGTGCAATGAGATATTCGGCGACTAGCGCTGTGCTAAGGTGTTTAGCGCAACTTAGCGTGACCCATAGAGCGGTACAAATTACCACCCAGGAAAAGCTGAGCTTAACCCTGGGCAAACAGCTTTGTGCAACATTGTTGCTTTGCGTGGTGATAGCACGGCATTAGCGTGGCTTGTGTGGCCCTAACATATGAGTATGACACTTAGAAACTGCCAGACATGGAGGACACATGCCGCTCACTGATGGCACCACCATGATGCCAACAGCTGCCACAGGTCCCAGCCATGCACAGGCCCACCGAGGTCATTATGGTAGTGTGGCAATAAAGCACACACCTGCAGACCATACATCTGTAGTGCCCAACAGATGCCAGCACACACAGGCAGCACTGTGGGCATGGTGGCCATTGATGGGATGGTGTACGGGTGGCCAGACCTCACCACAGCCCAAGTGTGGCCAGAAGACTGGGACACAGCATGCAGTGCGCATGGGCCAGTAGTGGGAATACCCCACCACCTGTTTGTCTGTCGGATCCTACGTGCCCCCCGCCACATACAGCACAACTGTACAGATGCCATGGCACACACAGCCAACCATGTATAAGTCACTGTGTGCATCCCATGCCACAGGTGCAGCATCTGTGGATCACACAGCAGCGTAACAGTAATGTCCATAGTCAGTAAACACCAGCACGTTGAGACTGTCACTGTGTACAATGCAGTCAGCATCACTGCCCTACATACCATAGGCAGTGCTGTGCCCCTCACAATACTGGCCCCCTTGCTACTGTAGTGTCTGCTGTGCACTGTAGCATGCCCTACAGTGTGACAGTTGCATGCAGCACCACCTCCACTTATGCCTATGCTGTCTTGTCCCCTGGGGTACAATATGCTATGCTATGCTGTACTGATTACATGTAGCCTGCAGCTATCATCGTGCACTGCCAGACTTACCTACAGGTGGAGCTGCAGTTGGACCTGGCCAGCCCCTGTACTTCCAGACTGACTTACAGGTGGCTCTGTGGGACCCTGCAGTAACGCTGGGCAAACTGCATGCAGATCAGAGCATAATGAGAAGCTAATCTGAATGTTTGCCCAGAGACTACCTAAGTAGGCTCATTTGCATGTCCCTTTTGAAAATGGCAAAGTTTAGCATGGGGCAAACAGCTTAGCTCTGTGCTAATCCTGTGCAAATGCGTTAGCTCCGTGCTAACAGTTCGGGGAATATTATACTGTTTTGCACACTGTACTTTCCCATAGGCTGCTCCCTGCAGCTGTACTGGGTCCACACATTTGCTGGAACACACATTGGCCACATAGGTTGCCTCTAGCTACCTTCACGTCGCTGTGCTCTGTGTTGCTGTTGTGGTCTGCACTTCCTGGTTGCTATATTCAGAGCTGTCTTATTCCAGGGCTAAGGTTGACCTGCGCTCCCAGCCCAGTTTGCCCAGCCTCATTCCCATGCTATATTCAGAAGCTGTTTGCCCATGGCTATTCCTTTTGAATATAGCTTGCTTTGTGCTCTGTGCTACGTTTGCCCGCGGGGCAGTGCTAATTTAGCCCAGGGGCAAAGTTTTGAATATCTGGCCCAATGCATCATAAAGATAACTGTGCAATATTTTAGTAATGTATGATTCTTTTAACAAAGCTATAGAAATACTGAACAACTAGTAAAAAGAAGTATAACAACTGGTTGGACTATTATAATTTATTGTAAACAACATAGCAACACAAGAACATTTTTGTTCCATCTGTAATGGTATTGGTTTTTCTTTCTTTCTTTCTTCCTTTCTTTCTTTCTTTCTTTCTTCTGACAAGATTAAATAGGTGCAACTGAGGTATTAACATTTGTTTGCAGGTTTGTGTTTTTTTCCCCTCACCAGGTAAACCAGGAAACAGGTTATTTATAGAAAACAGTGATATGCAACAATGCATTGTATATGCATTCCAGAAGGGCATTTGTTTTCTGTAGAGCAGCATTTATTTTTAAGCTTTGATCCAGAAGTTTATTTAACAGTTCATAGTCTGTAGTGTGCATATTTGTTGTCGGCAAGGCATGGTATGTTGCAGTGCTAAATTTATTGCAAAGTAGTAGTTTTTTAGGATAAATAGCCCATTTATTAATGTTGTGCGACTGACTTTGTGTCCATATTCTTTTCTGATGGATTGTGTTGAGAGACAAGAAAGAAGTATGTATCAGTGGGAAATGAAATTACCTTTCTCTTTTTTTGGCAAGATACATATTGCTTTTTTTTTTTGTGTGGGGTTCAGACATATCAAGGCCACATCAGTTGACTTTCAGATCTCTACCAACACCATTTCAGTAGATGGTACCAAGATACCTAGAGAAATGTCACATCATTACCCCACCCATCCTTCCTAATGTGCCTAATCTAACTAGCCTATCTATGTGCAGCCCCTCTGAGTGAATTAATCAAAAAATCCTTATTTAACAGAAGAAAAAATAAAGGGGTTGGGATCAGTAAATAACATAACAAATATTCCATCCACCCCAAAGGGCAGAGATAATCCTAATGGCAACAGAGGGGAAATTATTCAAATCAGCCAAAGGTGTATATGCCTAGACTGTATTTACCAAATAATTTCATGCTGGTACCAATAGCTATGCAGAGGGAAAGTAAAAAAAGTCCTGCTTAGATTTTATTTGTTTGCAGTAGGTATACTATGGGATCCCAGATTAATATGAATTGTTGCTTTTGACCTCTATTCCTGTAGTGGAGCCGTTCCAAGTTCATACAGTCCAAAAACAGGTTCTTCCAGAGGTCATATGTTGGAGGGTCAACATTTTTCCAGTTCCTAGAAATACATCTCCTTGCATTCAATAAAGCTATATGTAAAAGCTTCAATAAAGGACCTGAGGGTAGGTATTAATTGGAACTGGTACTTAACATACAAATTTCCACTTCCCTCTGGATACCTATTCCTGGTATATTGAGATCATGGAAAATCTTATCCCAAAAAGGAGTCATTTTGGGGCAAGATGCAATCACATGTTCCAAAGTCCCGATTTCCCCACAACTCTTGCTACACAACAGTGATATAGCTGGACATAATTTGTTAAGAATGAATGGTGTGTAATACAATCTAAGTAAAAATATTGAATTGAATCTAATTGAGTCTATTGTTTACTGTGGTAAAATTCCAGAAATGATGGTATCCCATTTTTGATTGGTAATGGCTATCTTTAGTTCTATTTCCCATTTATATTTCAAAGTTATTAAAGGAGAGACAATTGTGTCTAACAAAATTTTATTTTTATAAGCCTTGGAAATTAACTGTTCATTTGAAAAACAGTGCTGTAATTGTGTTGCAGGGGTGGGGTAAACCAGGGTCCAAGTTCCTTGTTATAAAAAGACCTTAATTGCAGGTATACAAAGAAATCATGTCCCGGAATGTGATATTTCTCTTTTATTTGACTAAAGGACATAAATTGTCCATCCGAGTCATATAAGTCTTCAAGACATGTGATGCCTCTCTGCATCCAAATTTTATATGTCTGAGAATTGGAGGGTTCATGCCAGGCATTTTTATAAATGGGATTATCAAGATTGACTCTCAAGTTTTCTTTGGAGAGTCTATGGAACTCCAACCATTCTTCTAAATTATGTATAAGAAAGACATCATTAATTGTTATTATTTCTGATTTCTTAGGATTAGAAAATAATGTCTGCATAGGGTTAACAAATTCACTTTCTTAAATATTCATGTAATACCCACCAAGCTATTTGACAGACCCTACATGCTAAATGATATTTCTTAAAATCAGGAAGATTTAAACCCCCATTTAAGTTTGTAGCTTTCAGTTTTCCCATACTAATCCTAGGTTTTTTATTTTTCCAAAGAAAATTTTTTGACAAATTTATCTAACTTAAGAAACCAATCTTTCTCCAGTCTTAATGGTATAGCTTGAAATAAGTGAAGCAGTTTAGGGAGGATACACATTTTTACAGCCTGCACTCTGCTCCAAAGTGTCAAAGGAAGATCTATCCATGAATCCTGGATATTTTTCAAAGATTGTACAACTGGCACATAATTATATTTAAACATTTTATTTTTGTCTCTAGCTAAAAAGATGGCAACATATTTTATTTTCTCCATTTCTATCTTAAAGAGATACAGCCCTATGTTCTGGGGAGTATCACTAATATTAATGGGCATCAAGGTGGATTTATCCCAGTTTATTTTATAACCCGATATTTGCCCCAAATCCTGAATAATCTCCATAATTTGAGCAAGGTTCTTATCTGCGTTAGTAATATATAACATGATGTCACCTGCATATAGAGACATTTTTAGATGCTCATTAGAGTTAAATAGACCTGTAAGCTGTGGCAACTTCCTTATTGCATTTGCCAGAGGTTCTATAGCTAGTGCAAAAAGCAAGGGTGACAATGGGCAACCTTGCCTTGTTCCTCTAAATAGCTTAATTTGGGGGGAAATATCTTGATTAGTGATTATTTGGACAGTATGCATATAAAGCTTTGATCCAGGTGATAAAAGGGGTCCTGAAATTTGCTTTCTCTAGGATCTTAAAGAGATAGTTCCATTTCACCCTGTTGAAGGCCTTTTCTGCATCCAAAGATAGAATCACAGCATCCTTTGGTGCTCATAAATTCTAGGATTAATTAAAACATTAAGGGCATTCCTAATATTATTATGGCCCTTCCGGCCCTTCAAAAACCCAGTTTTATCTTTATGAATGATCTTAAGAATTGTATTTTCTAGTCTTTTTGCAAGGATTTTAGGTAGTATCTTATTGACAGCATTAAGTAGAGAGATTGGGTGATATGACCCGAGGAGAAGTGAATTTTTCCCTTCTTTAGGGAGCAACACCATCAAGGCCTCTAAAACATATACGGTCATAGGGCCACCAAAGATAAATGAGTTAAATAATTTTGTCAATAGAGGTGTGATCTGATCTACACAGGTTTTATAAATTTCCGTGGGTAGCCCGTCTGGGCCAGGGGCCTTGCCATTGCTTTGATATTTGGGCCCAGATATTCAAAACTTTGCCCCAAGCCTCAAGTAGCACTGTCTGACATGCAAACATTGCCCGGAACAAAATGCAAACTATATTCAAAAGGAATCGCCCGGAGCAAAACCAGCTGAATATAGCAAGAAAAGGAAGCTGGGCAAACAGGGACATGAGTGCAGGGCAAATATAGCCCGGGAATAAGACAGCACAGAATATAGCAATAGGGAAGTGCTCAGTGCTACCACAGCACATTAGACCCTGGAGAAATCCAGTGGTGCAGGTGGGGAGCAGTGTGTGTGATTGCACAGAGATGTTCTACATCTACTGCAAACAGCAATGCAAGCCACACACTGCAGAACTGTGCTATGCTGATGTGCAGTTTGCCCAGGCTAACCTGATTGCACAGTGCTAACACATTAGCCCGAAGCAAACGGGAGCCATATTCAAAGCTCTCATGCAAATTTTGCCTACTTAGGTAATCTGTGGGCAAACAGGTACATCTGCATCTCATTATCTGCTGCTTAGCATACAGTACTATGCTGTTTGCCTGGTGCAACTGCATGGAGCATACAGTTCCACCTTTTGGTTAGAATGGAAGTAGAGGCTGAATGCTGTAGGCCAAGGCATGGCCACAGCATCCCCTGTTGGTTGGTATGGGAGTGCAAGCTGGAAGCAGCAGGAACTGTGTGCTGGCAGGCACAAACAGAGCAGACAACCTGCCCATGCAGCACTGCAAGCAGTACAACATAAGGTACATATATGTAGAGAGAGTCAGGGAGAGTGTGATGGCTACATGACACATAGCTATATACACATGTAAAATACACACATATAGATATGTAAGTATAGCTATATAGTGACACACATGCCCACTGGCCATATGCACCCTTGACGATGCCCCCAACAATATAGGCACCCCATGGCAGGTGTAGGTGGGACACGGTTGGGGGACCCATGAGTGCATGGGACAGGCATGTGGCATGCCTGGTGGCAGTGGGAGGACATAGGCTGTAGGTTACCCAGGGCTTGCAGCATGTCCAGTCAATTGGGATCTGGGCTGACCGGCTGGGCCTAGCAGTCTACCCTGCCATCATGGTCCCTGATGTCTTGTGTGCCTGTTGCATGCCTTGGTAGTCTAGTGGTCTCCCCCGTGCATAGCCTGACCCCCCGTATCACAAAACATGTCATATTTCCTGGTGGTTTAGCAGCACCCACACCCCAGCACATAGCCCAACCCCGTATCACATAACATATGTCATATTTCCTTGGTCTAGTGGTCCCCACCTCCCAGCACCTAGCCCAACCCCATGTCACAAAACATGTCATATTTCCCTGGTAGTCTGGTGGTCCCCACCCGGCAGTGCCACCCCACATCCCTCCATCTGCCACAAATTGAGCAGGCGATCGGCTCAGCCCTCCTCACACCACAATGGCCAGTTGCTGACTGAGGAATGAATGCACTGTACTGCATTCATTACAGTACAGCTCATTCATTCCTCAGTCAGTGGCCGGCCATGGTGGTATGAGGAGGGCTGAGCTGGTTGATTCGTGGCAGACAGAGGGATGTGCGGGGGCGGCACTGCCGGGTGGGGGGACCACTAGACTACCAGGGAAATTATGAGATTCTATGGGGTACGGGGTTGGGATACAATCAGGAGGGTAGGGGAACCACTAGGCTACCAGGAATATTATGAATTTCTACATGGCATGGGGATCAGGATAAGTGCTGGAAGGGGGGACCACTAGACTATCAGGGAGATGAGGCTTTTCTATGGGGCACGGGGGTCAGGATTCATGCTGGGAGGATACCACCACTATTAGAACTGCAATAAAAGCAGCTTTTTGTCAATGATACCTAGCGCCAGCGTTATCTCTGACCCTGAAGTACATGCATTCAATTGAATTAACCACATTGTATGCAGCAGTGAATCTGGTGAATGTGGCCTAAGATGTTTATTTTCATCCAGGGTGCCAGTAACATCATCATTTAGCTCATCTGCAGTTATTATACTTGTCCCCTTGCCTAGGTCTTTGATACTAAGACTTGACTTGTTATTTTCAAATATTGACACAGTTGATAGACATGTTGAGTAGCTTTATGTCTTTAGAAAACATTCCACACTTTGGAATGTTGAACGAATGGTGAGGGGTTCATATTCATCTCCATCTTTTTTCTTTTTCTTATTATTTTATTTTTTTTTTTTACAGTCATTAAGTTCCTGCAAAGGAAGTTATCGAGGTCAGCTGTTGGTAGATCATGGTATGTTATGGAGTGGTATGTTGTCTTCAAAATTGTCTCTGAAGTAATTTGTTAGAATAGTTATATCAGATATTGTTTTGCTTGACATGTTTTTGTTCTTTGTGCTATCTGTGAACTGATCTAGTTCATCATGAGTAGATATCATAGTGATGGTGCTAGTAGCTGATGCTTCACAAGGATTAGGTTGTTCAGGAATTGAAGTGGGTTGTGGTTGAATAGGTAGTTCATGTGCTGGCTGTGGTTCTGGTTCTGTTTGCAGCTCTGGTGACTGATTCTGCATACAGTGAGCCTGGAAAGAAGGGATAGCACAGTTTGTTGGTGTCACAAAACAGTTCTGATTGTAAAACTTAATTTCTGTAAATGCATTCTAACAAATGTTACCTTTAAATAAGGTTTCTGTGGAGGCTGTCTGTTGATTGAGAATATACTGTAGTTCACAGTGCATGCTGCAGAGAGTGAGAGAGAGAGAGAGACTTCTTTTTGTTTTGTATGGATCTTGCATTAGAAAAATATGGCTTTGGCAATGTGATGCCAATTAGAAGGACTATATGTAGTGCCAGTCAGTGTAAGGGGCTAGCGCAGACAGAAAGGAGGATGACACAGCAAGTATTGAGATACATGCTACTGTTTAGATAAATGTATTTGTCTCACTGGTCACTGCTTTTGTGGTGATACAAATTATTTATCTAAACCAATTAGTGGCTATACCTATTGCATAAATATATTCATACAATGGCTCTGAGAATACAATTTTGCAAATAAATGCATTTATTTTCATGTGTGACAGGTGTACAATGGAAATAAATCATTCATTTTAATATTAGGTGGGTCATCAGCATTTATTTCCTCTCAAGACTGGTCATATTCTAACAAATTTTACCTTTAAATAACCAATGGGAGAAAAAATTTAACAATGCCTAATGCCATCACAATGGCATTTGCTGCAGTTAAAAACAGAGCAGTGAAATCAATCAGAAAGAGTAAAATCTTCACTGAAAGAACTAATCTTGCTGGAGAGGCACAGTCATTGTATAAATGACATGTGCCATGGGCTGGCTGAAAATATCACATTTATTTTATCTGCAGGGTTTGACATCTACAGGCCTCACTCATGGCTTTGCCACTCGTGAGAGCACAGAGGTCAAACCCTGCAAATAAAAATTAATGTGATATTTTTAGTTAGCCCATGGCATATCCCATATATACTATAGAATTACAAATAATCGCTGACAAAATAAGTTTCCCATAATCACACAATCCCTTTAAGAGGTAGTATTTGTTTGTCAGCAATTATACCTCTCATCAGCCACATGGAGCTTGTGTTCAGCATCTCTGGTTAAATGCAATAAAGCACTCAATGCATGGTGACGATGCTATGTTCAAAAGCTTAGCTTCTTGGGAAAAAAATGAAAATAGAAGAAAACTAAGAGAGAACATGTTTTTGTTCAGGACTGCGGTCTCGAGGTACAGCACAGGTATGCTCAGTGTGAGACGGTGTCTGTTGTGGGAAGCAGTAAATAAAAAATAAAAAAAAGAACATTAAGTATTTGTTTGTTATATGGTTATTTAGGCATAGCAAATATTAATGTAACAGTCCCATTGGATCCCAGGCATTCAGAGACTGCATATTAGTCCAGGCATTCCTTGAGAGCTTTTGTAATTCCTGCTTACATTCCTCATCATGTGTGCTTAGCCTTTGAAAGCTTGTTACTAGCCATTGGGCATGTTGGTTTGTTAACACAGCTATGTGCAAGTTGTCCATGATTTAAGAGCTGGTATTATCACTTTATAGTTGTGTTACTAGCTCTGCAGCATACCAGTCTGTGAACTGGGTTTTGAGTTTGTCATTAACACCTTTTTTATTGTGATGTCAGAGGGTTGTAATTGTTTTTTTTCAGGAAGCAGGCATGAATATGGGAACAATTCTGTTAAATTCTGTTGAAAAACAGCCACAACCACTGCCACAAGAATGACAGTGTTCCATCAAATTTCAACTATCAGCTGCAGGTTTGAAGCCTTCACTATGCCTCTAGCAGTGGCTATCAGCACACAACCATTCACTACTGCACCCTATGCCCTTAAAGATTTTATGGTATTTTTCAGTTCCGTTTGTACATACTCCATCAGTAGAGGTGGGTGTTCCCTAGCAGAGAGCGAGTGCAGATGGTCGGGGCTTGCTACAGCATTTTACCAGCAGCTGAATATAAGTATTTGCCTCATCATACGTTTTTACTGACTGCCTAATTGCACTGAAAACTGTTATCCTGCATACGCTGTTTACTGACTGCCTTCTCTATATATATATTGCTTTTTCCCACCCGTGTTGTAATCAGTGGGCTACTAAATCAGCTGGTGTGGGGGCTCGGAGGCGGGCCAGCAGCTGTACATCAGCAAACGGGAGGAGCTGGTGCTAATTTTAAATATCTGTACTGCCTACAAGTGCCTAAAGACTCCTCAGGCTATAACATCAAGCAGAGGACAGGTGCAGATGATCGGGGCTTGCTACAGCATTTTACCAGCAGCTGAATATAACTATCTGCCTCATCATACGTTTTTATTCACTGCTTATTTGCACTGAAAACTGTTATCCTGCATACACTATTTACTGACTGCCTTCTATATATTGTTTTCTCCCACCCGTGTTGTAATCAGTGGGCTACCAAATCAGCTGATGTGGGGTCTCGGAGGTGGGCCAGCAGCTGTACATCAGCAAATGGGAGGAGTCGGCGCTAACTTTAAATATCTGTACTGCCTACAATCATGAGCAGCTAGCAGGTGAGTGTGAGTGGCCCGAGTGCCACTCGGCAGAAAAACACACAGATAGAGAGGCTGTTGTATTGTACTTAGGACTAAAAAGTTTAGCTTATGGGATATTACTAAGTGCAATTTTTAATTAGAAAAAGCTTCATTGTGCTTTGCTTTCTGACCTGAGTATTGCAGCTTCCTGGAAGGATTGTTAAGTATTTTAGCTTTAGTTTCTGTTGATTAGTTCTATATTACTGCTTGCCTTCCTGGTTGCTATATGCTTTTGGTCATTTGCAAAACCTCAGTTACTGGAATATTAATAGGAGGATCCTGAAAAATGACTGTTTTAAATATCTTAATGTGTTTGTTTGCAATCAATATGTTTAGTGTGTTTCAGTCTGCACATTGTTATACAGGAACATTAACTGATCTTCAGTATCATCCTTCTACTGAATTAGGGGTGCTGAATATTTCTCAGAATATCTACATTTCATCTGAAATTTAACCTAATGTGTGCTTTAATACATTCTTTAGAGTGTACTTGGTGAAAATTGCTCCACGGTCTCTGTTTCTCTTTGGAAATAGACCTTGAAAAGGCCTGTTTCACAAAAGAATAGAGAAATTGAATTTAAGGGGTGTTTTTATTAAACTTGTTATGTGTTTTTTGTTAACTTGTGATGATGTACATCCAAACCCAGGTCCTCTTATTATGTTATATGATGAAAAAGAAATTAACATGACACAAGGATCTATGATTATTACTCACTTAAACATTAGGAGCTTGAGAAACAAGTTTGACGAAGTGAGGGATTGGGTAAAAGAAGTTAAACCAGGGGTTCTAGTATTAACAGAAACCTGGCTGGATGGTAGAATCCAGAATACATCTATTGACTTGGAAAGTTTCCAACTATTCAGAAGGGATAGGACAAAAAAGGGGGTGGGCATTATTGTTTATATTGATATGATTTAACTGTACATGAGGTAAATTATTCCTTTCCTAGCAATGGATTAAAAATGTTGGCACTGGAGACAGAGGTACCCTTCCGAAAACCTTTATTGTTAATAGGGCTATATAAACCACCTAAGGTTATGGTACAAGTCTTTTTGGACTTGCATGAGTTTTTGTTTGGTTTTCGAGACTCCCATGAATTATTTATAACCGGAGACTTTAATGTTGATTGGCTGACTGTTGATATGAATCATGAATTGGTTGATTTCCAGACTGGACTGGGATAGATTCAATTAATTCTGGAACCAACCAGAATTAATCACAGAGATCCTAAGAGATCTACAATCTTGGATATGATGTTTAAAAATTCTCTTCAGTTTTATGCTAAGGCAGGAGTCCTTCCAGAACACTTTTCAGACCACCAGGTTATTTATTCAATTACAAATAATATAGTCAAATCTGTTGCTGAGTCAAAAATATTTTGGAAATGCTTTAAACAATTTGATTATGTTAGTTTCATGATTGATGTTGAAAATATCAACTGGAATAGACTGGAATTGATCCTACATCATCAGCTGCCTGGGAATTTTTCTTAAGCGAGATCATGTACATTTGTAATAAACATGTATCCCTGAGATCAAGAAAGTCAAAAAATGAAGGTAATGTTTGGTTTTCCGCAGAGTTATATAAAATTAGGAAAGATAGGAATAAAAAATGGAAGAAAGCAAAAAAAAAATGTTAAATCAGGATTGGGTTTCCTATAGACAGGCTCCAAATTTATATGCTACTAAAATTAGGGCTACTAAACAACAGTTTGTCTGCTCTAAATTGGAGTCCAACCATAAAAAGAATTCAAGGAGGTTCTGAGGAATTATCTTGGATTTAATGGGGAAAAATAAACAGACTTGTGTAAACAAAATAGAGAAGGATGGTACTGTGCTGCCCTTGGGAAATGGAATGGTCGATGCTTTCAACTACTATTTTTCTAAGGTAGCCTTACCAAGCTCCTTAGATGGGGCTTATCGGGACCAAAATAAGACCTTGAAGTCTAATGTCATAGAAACCAGAATAGATGACAGAGATATAGGTGGTTTTGATCTTGCCCATATTTCCCCAGAAGAGATACACTCAGAACTTTTGAAGCTAGATACTTCCAAAGCGAAAGGATTGGACGAGATTCCACCTAGATTGTTGAAATATGCAGCACCTTGTGTGGCATATCCCTTGGCCTATATTTTTAATTTATCTATTGAAAGCGGGGAATTTCCTGATGGATGGAAGATTGCAAAGGTTAGACCTATATTCAAATCTGGTAATAGGAGCGAGCTGGACAACTATTGGCCCATCTCACTCTTGTATCAGATTTCTAAAATATTTGAAAAGATTGTATCTTGCCAAATGAAAAGTTTTCTTGAAGATAATAATAAATTATCATCTTTTCAATCAGGCTTTAGGGCACTTCACAGCACACAAACAGCTCTGACAAGGGTTGTAAGCAATCTTCAGCTGAGTCTGGACAGGAGACTAATGATAGGAGCCTTGTTCATTGATCTTTCAAAGGCATTTGACACCCTTAACCATCTGGTGCTCCTCTCCAGTCTCAGTGAGATTGGCTTGTCCACTCGATCGGTTAAGTGGTTTTCTTCCTATTTGACAGGCCATAGCCAATTTGGAGAAGTGGGTTCTTATAAGTCTAGCGTACTGGAGGTGAAAAATGGTGTACCACAGGGTTCGATTTTAGGGCCTTTGCTATTTAACATCTATATGAATGAACTTAAAATTGCATCAACGGTCACCCGGTGTCATATGTACGCAGATGACACCATATTGTATGCTGAGAGAGATACTCTAGAGTTGATCAGTATGAGGCTGCAATTGGCTTTCGATGAAGTACAGGATTTTCTTAAGATAAACCATCTTGTCTTTAATGCTAATAAAACACAGTCACTTTTGTTTAAAAATAATAATAATAAAAAACAAGATCTCCACCTAGAAATTAATACTGTGGATGGCATTGCCATTAAGCAGGTGGATTCATACAAATACCTCGGTGTTTGGTTAGATCCACGCCTGGGTTGGGATAATTATATAGATTCCCTTATAAAAAATACAAATGGGAAGCTGGGCATTTTATATAAATATAAAAAGTTCATGACCAGAGAGGTCCAATTGAGTGTGGTTAATCTCTTCTACTCCCAGTGATCGATTATGGTGACTTGCTTTATGGAGGGGCTACTGAAAGACATATAGGTAGAGTGGATTCAGTTTTCTGTAAGCTGGCTCTTTTTGTTTTAGATGCCCCCTATAGAACTCATAGGTGTATACTCTTTAGGGAATTAAATTGGCTTAGACCCGTAGTGAGAAGAGACTTACATCTGTTACAATTTATGATTAAGGTTTGGTATGGGGAAGTACCTAACTATATTATTGACCTTTTCGAAGTTAGGAAAATAAAGAAAAGTTTGAGGGCCTCTGTTGGAATTCAGTTTGTTCCAATTAAATGTAATTTGAACATTGGGAGATCATCTGTACTTGCCAGATGAATTAGCCTATGGAATAAATCCCCTTCAGATTTGAGAAACAAGAGAACTAGATATAATAAAAGTGAATTAATGAAATGGTGTACATCTGCTCTAAATAATACCACAACTTGTAATAACTGTTAGCACTTTAAAAGTATGTATCGTATAATGTGTATGACTGTTTTTTACTTTTCTTTTCTTTTCTTTTTTTATTTATTATTGTATTGTTAAATGTTCTAACTACATATGTTGTATCAGTGATTGGTGTTGTGCTATATGATGTGGAACCTTATTTTAATGCAATATGGAACTTCATTGAAAATGAGCTTTGCTTAATTGAATGTATCCATTTATTCATATATGAATAACAAAATGATTTACTGCTACTACTACTACTTACTAGGTTTATGGGCAGGTCTTTCTGCAACTGAGATCGGTCAGGAGTATCTTTTAACTTTTGAAGGTTGTCACACTTAAAAGTATGGACAGTATTCTTGTTTTGTGTGCTGTAATTCAAATCAGCACAACAGGCAAATAAACTGTGAATTGTACCCTTTTTTTTGCAGGCAGAGAAACAGCATTAACAGACAACTCAGAGGTTACAGCCTGAGCCATTAGCCCTGAAATTCCAGCAGTGAGACTTGGCCTTTCAGAATCTAAAGTCCTTGTTACACTACCCTCTTTGCAGCACATCAACTCGTGCTCCTGTTGATGTGCTGCAAAGTCTGCTTTTGGGCACTCACCGGATCGCCCTAATTATGGAACCACTCCTATTTTTGATTCGATGAAAAAGTGGGGATGGGTACTGAATAGAGTACATTACCCCATGCTGTAAACTACTAGAGTGCTCAATCTGCTGTGAAGTCATATTTCCCAGCATCCTTCAGTAGTAATCCAGCAGTCTCATGACTTAGTTTTTACTGAAACACAGATGTATTTGCACTACTTCAGAGGGTGCGTGAGCACTCAGCTAAGGATTATATTTAACTGTAGTAAGGGCTGCTTTGCCCTAATGTCCATGCTACACTTCCATGCCATTTCAAATAATAGGGATATTTCACCCCTCTGGGACCTTTCATGCCAGCACTTCCTGTATGTCAGAAGGCATTGCAATCCCAGAAGTGAGGCAGGCAAAAAGCACATCAGCTATGAGTCACTGCGGATGTCAGTTTCAGTAAACCCAGCCCACTGCATGCACAGATACTCCTCAGCATGATCTGCAGCACATCAAGAAGGGTTGTGTAAACTGTGAATTGTGGCCTCAACACACAGCACAGCAGGAAAGGAACAGAGAGGTATGTGAAGCGCTGCTGCTGTGTAAACAGGGTTTTCATCTCCAGTCTGTGAAGCACAAAAATCTCACTTTAGAGGTTTAGCTCGAGGGGAGTGGGCATCAGTCTACATCCCAACCAAAGACCAACCCAGCAGCTTTCAGGTTATCCATGACTACCTTGCCATCCATCGCCTGAATGCTGAACTTATAATTATGGGTAACTTTAACATTAATTGGTCATCCCTGGAAGCAGCACCCTATAGGGATGTCTTATCCTCTCTCAGCTTGGCACAAATAGTGAACTCCCCCACTCACATAAATTATCACACAGGAACATGCACTCTGATTGATTGGCTTATCACTAACTGCCCAGAGAGAACTGCCCACATGACAGTCCTCCCAGAGTCCTTGAGTAACCTTTCTCCCATTCTTTTTACTTGGTCAGATAAGTCCAGTAAGGTCCCATCTAGGATAATCAATACCAGAATTCTGAAAAATGGAAAACTAGATGCCTTTAGAATGCACCTAACTCTCTAGTACTGGAGCTTTCTTGATGCTTGAACTGATGTAGACACTGCACTTGATGGTTTCATCCACAAATTTAATGAGGCATGCAATATGTATGCCACCTTCACAAAATTAAAGATTTGGGACTCCAATAACACCTGGATCACCTTTTAGCTCTTAGAATTAATGAAACACAGAGACAACCTGTGGTATAAAGTAAAAAGTTCAGATTCTCCTGCTGATATACAAAAATATAAAGAAGCCTGAAACAACTGCACCTGGGCAATTTGTAAGGCAAAAGGCCAACATTTCTAAACTGAGCTGGCCAACTCCTTGGGCAACAGCCGTCTGTTGTGGGATAACATCAAAACACTCTCAGACAAACCTAATAAGATACCACCCTCCATTCTAAATGTAGCAGGTACTCTCACTCAGGAACCCAGCATTATCACCAACACTGTTAATAAAACATTTACCGACCTTAGTGGGGTACTGCCTCCAGATTTCCTCCAACCCTTGTATGACAGCAATTCCACTATTGACCCTGCGACCTTCTCGTGCTCCCCACCCCCATTCTGCTCAAAATCATTACCCCAGCTGAAGCCAAAAAATATCTCCTAAAAGATCTCGGTAAATCAAGAGCAAGCAGAGACACACTTGGCCTCAAGCTCATCAAGCTTACCATTGATATTGTTCTTGTTCCCCTTACCAAAATATTAAATTTATCACTTACAATGGTTAAATTCCCAAATCTCTGGAAAGCTGCAATTGCTACTCCCATACACAAAACTGGGGACAGAACCAACCATGCAAATTATTGCCCTTTATCCATACTTCTCCCTCTTTCAAAGGCATTAGAATGAATTGTTTTTGATCACTTAACAGACTACCTAAATAAATACCAACTGCAATGCTGACAGCAACACCATTTCTGGAAGCAACATAGCACCACTCCTGCTCTTGTTGAATTCATGGGTTATATTCATAGTGCACTAGACCTGGGGCTCTTGGTGGGGGCTACTTATATAGACCTCACCAAGACCTTCAACACTGTCAACCACGTACTGCTTCTGATCCAATTAACCTTTACATGTATCTCCCCTGAATCAGTTACCTGGTTCAGGAGCTACCTCACAGGGAGAGTACAAAAAGTAAAAATCCAAGATACCCTCTCTAATAATAGGCCAGTTACTACAGGAGTGCCTCAAGGTTTCATTCTCAGACCTCTTCTCTTTAGCCTGTTTCTTAACCACCTCCCCGTAGCCGTACAGGACAACATATTACTGTACGCAGATGATGCAGTCATCTAATCATCTCACTCTGACCCTACGATACTAGAAAGGTAGATGAAGGCTGATTTCTCAGCAGTGGAAAATGGTTCCTCAACTCAAAATTACTCTTAAACTACGAGAAGATGAAGTCAATGATGTTTGCCACTGCCCAAAACAAACATAGGTCCGGCCACCTTCAAATATGTAACAATCCTAACTCTCCCCTTGATATGGTGCATAATTTCAAATACTTAGGAGTCACCTTAGACAGCACATTATCATATTCTCAAAATACTGACCTAGTAACCAAGGCAGCCATTGCTAAGCTGGGTCTGCTTCTTAGGAATAAACACTGTCTAACTACAGAAGCTTTAAAAATTGCAGTCTCAAGTTCAGTGCTGTCAGTCATTGACTACGGTCTCATGGTATATGGTGCAGCAACTTCCACTGCCCTCAAATGAATCAAGGCTACGCTCAACAAGGCTTGCAGGCTTGTATTGAGTGTGAACAGACTGACTCACTCATGTGAGCTGTATGTTCAGTCTGGCTGGCTCAACTTGGATTGTAGAATACTGTACCAAGTCTGCCTCTTGGCCAGAAAAGCAACACTAGGGCTCACTCCTCTGGGTGTGACTAACCTCCTCAATCCAACTGACTCCTCCAGATGCACTAGAGGCTTGAACAATCAATCACTAAATGTCCCCTTTCGACGGACCACTCAAGGCCAATGGTCTTATGAGTACTGTGCACCACTCTTGCTAAACTCCCTCAGGGAGGACGCACAGAAGGAACTCAAGCTGAGATCATTTAAATCAAAGCTTCATGCAATTCTATCATCTTCCAGTAAATGTGATTATAGGTTATAAGCATCTCTCCCCTAATCTTAAACTGCCATCTTTTAGTCTTAGATCTACACTGTCCCCCTTCCCCTGTTATTCCATAGGTTCCCTTCCCCCCACCTCCTATCCAAACTATCCTGGTCCTTCCTTTTGTACCCCAGATCTATTATAGTCACCCTTATCTTCCTTCCCTTCTATCTTACCCAGATCTTCCTTCCCCCATCTCATTTTTCCTGCACCTCCACCCCTTGATCCCTCCCCCTCTACTCCTCAGTTCTGCACCCCCTCAGCTCATGGCTTCCACTCCACCCTCCTATACCCTATTTCTACACTATTCACATTATGCCCATTCACTCACATTACCCCAGTCTGTTAGTTTCCACAGGTATCCTCCTTCCACCTACCCTCTATGACCGGTCCACCTTCCCTTGCCTATCTTTCTAAAGGACTGGCTCCCCTCCACCTCCTCTCTTAAGTATTACCTCTCTTAGGTATTACCCCCTTAGCACAATCTCAGGTCTATTTGACTTCTGTGTTACTTGACAAGAATGTGTATTAGGCTGAAATATGTTCACTGGCAAATATGGGCTTGTACTGTCCTCAAGGCACTTTGACAAATGGATTCTGTTTTTACAAAAAAATGTCCCTACCTGATTGTAGTCTTTATACGTCCCCATTGTTTGTTTGCCAATTGTTTGTAATTTACATTCCTGGTTGTGATTATTGTTTCTTTCATGGAACCTCTGTTTACATACTGATGATTGTAACAGTATTGCTTTGATGTAATTGTTGTTTCTGACATGGAACCTCTGTAAACGAGCCTCTGGTTCAAAGGTCTTTTCTGAATCATTAAATAAAATGTTGCGATATTGTTACTAACAGAGTCTAGCAGGTCTTGCAAGCAAAACCAGAGGACATAAAGCAGTTGTGCATTGACACTGACAACTGATCAGCTGTATGTGAATGAATTTTGACATAAACCTACCAGCTGAAGGAAGAGCACAGAATTTAGTCTGCATGATTATTTATACAGTACAAGCCACATTAAACTGCTCCATCAGTGAGTTGCTTTAGCATTTCTGACTGAGCTGCATTAGCTTCACCCTGACACGGGCACTTCTGCTGCTCCAAGCAGCCTGATGGGTCTCAACTGTTCGCTGGCTGCCTCCTCGCTCAACTGCCAACTGATCACCAGACCGAAGCTTCACCCCTGACACTGGTGTTTCTGCTGCTGCAAGCAGCCTGGCAGGTCCCTACTGTCTGCTGGCTGCCTCCTCACTCTATTGCCCGCCGATCACCAGACTGAAGCTTCGCCCGTGACATGGGCGCTTCTGCTGCTGCAAGCAACCTGGCAGGTCCCTACTGTCTGCTGGCTGCCTCCTCACTCTACTGCCTGCCGATCACCAGACTGAAGCTTAGCCCCTGACACGGGCATGTCTGCGAGCAGTCTGGTAAGTCCCTACTGTCTGCTGGCTGCCTCCTCACTATACTGCACGCCGACCACCAGACCGAAGCTTCACCCCTGACACGGGTGTTTCTGCTGCTGCAAGCAGCCCGGTGGATCCCTACTGTCCGCCAGCTACCTTCTCACTCTACTGCCCACTGATCACAGACCGAAGGTATGCTGCTCAAACTTCTGACGCCTCCACACTGATTTGCCAGAACCATTGGCTCTGCCTGCTGCTTGGCTGCTCCACTTCTCAAATTCTTTGCTTCTACCGACCATGCTACTGCCACTCTGTTCTGCTTTTTTTTTTTTAACTTTAAAGCTAATTTTATTTACTGATTCTCGTACTGTTTAAGTTTCACCAAATTGTCCTGTGTATCCTAATTTAAATATGAATCTAAGCCTTGTCTACAGCAATTTTGCACTCTGAGGGTAGTTTCAAGTGCGGGATCTTTCAGACTGCATGTTCAGAATTTAAAGTATTACAGCTCTTTTGTTTTAAGCTGCTGTGGTATTTTACTCAGGATCAGAAAGTAAACCAAAGTCCACTAAACTGTTAAGTTTAAAGTGATACAGCTTTTTGTGAACACTCCTCTGTTTAGACCAGATTTCATTGTGTTACAGCTCTAAGCTATGCACTGCAACTAATCCCATTTCCGTTTCTCTTTCCCCATCACCTCTATTCCTCCAGCTGGAATTCCCTCCTGCTGTGAGGTGTCTCGGCCAAGGCCACTGCTCCTTCCTTAACTCTCCCCCATTTAATTTCCTTTTTGTTCTCTTTCTCCCTTTACTGGATCCACCACCCCAGCTTGTTACTTTTTTGCTGTGTGTCAAATAACTCCCCCACCCACCCCCAGCATTTATTAAATACTCTTCCTCCCCCTGCAGCACAGCCCCCAGGAAATCTCCATCCTCCCCTCTCACTAATACTGCAACTATCCTTAAAGAAACAGAATGCAGTTACAGGGCCTAACACTTGTCAGTGTTAATCTCATAGTAGCCACTGTGGCTTTGTTAGCTGATCCAGAACTACTCTCCACTTTCTCTGCAGCTGTCATCTTGCTGATCTATAAGGAAGAATTTTTATTATCTGATGATACTAATTTCAAATACAAAAATGTTCTTCCTTGTGCTCTTCATTACTTTATGCACCATGACTGGCCTGTTACTAGTGACTGCCTTCTGTGCCATCATCCTCACTGCTGACCAGGCTTGCTTACAATTCTTCTCTGAATCACCTATACTCAGTGACCCCCCCCCATACAAAACTGAAGGCTTCCAGTTCTACCCTGTGGGCTCTGTCATACTGGCCCTCTTGACTAACCATGATCATTGTCTACTTGGTTTATTACTCCACTTCCTCACTATACAGTCCCCCCATTGGCACCCTCCTACCTGCCACCTCCTCTCACTTCTCCTCCTCACAGGGGATGTGGAAGCCAACCCTGGACCCTCAAATCTGCATATTAACCATGCTAATGCTATCTGGACAGGACACTGCAGCCTCAGGGTTGCACACCTAAACGTTTGCAGCCTCCCAGCTAAGTTCTCTGAACTTGAAACATAAAAACATAGAAACATAAAATTTGACAGCAGATAAGGACTGCTTGGCCCACCTAGTCTGTTCATTTCCCTACCTAATGGATAAGCTGCAGATTCTAGTTAACCAACAGCCTACTTCCTCCTACCCCCCACTAGAATTACCTTATGTCTGTTCCATGCATTCTTGAACTCCCCCACTGTTTTTGACTCTACGACCTCCTCAGGAAGGCCATTCCATGCATCTACAACCCTCTCTGTGAAGAAATACTTTGTCACATTACCTCTGAGCCATCCCCCCTCTATCTTCAAATTGTGGCCCTTTGTTCTTGCACATGTCTTTTTCTGAAAGATGCTACCCTTTTGAACTTTGTTGATTCCCTTGAGGTATTTGAAAGTTTCTATCATGTCCCCCCTCTCCCTCCTTTCCTCGAGACTATACACCTTAAGCTCCTTTAGTCTTTCTTCATATGTCTTCTGGTGCAGACCCTGCACCATTTTGGTTGCCCTCCTCTGGACAGCCTCCACCCTGTCTATGTCTTTACGGAGATGGGGTCTCCAGAACTGGATGCAGTACTCCAGATGGGGTCTCACTAACTGTCTGTACAGGGGGATAACAACTTCCTGTTTTCTGCTGGTGATGCATCTCCTTATACATCCCAGTATCCCCCCAGCCCTCCCTACCGCCTTCTCACATTGCTTACCAATCTTATGGTCATCTGATATGATTACCCCCAGGTCCCTTTCCATTTCTGTTGTTGTTACTACTCCCCCCCCCCCCATTGTGTAATCTTCCCCTGGGTTTTTGTTTCCCAGGTGCATTACTTTGCACTTCTTTGCATTGAATCCAAGCTGCCATACTTCTGACCATTCCTCCAACCTTCCAAGTCCCTTTTCATCCTTTCTCGCCTCCTTGTGTATCAACCCTGTTACAAATCTTGTGTCATCTGCAAAGAGGCATACTTTTCCTTCCAGTCCCTCTGCAATGTCACTTATAAAGACATTAAAAAGGACCGGCCCCAGTACTGAACCCTGCGGTACCCCACTAGTAACCCCCCTTTCTTCATTGTGGACTGCATTTACTATTACCCACTGTGTCCTGTTGTCCATCCAGTGTTTTACCCAGGCTACCACCCTGGGACCCACTCCCAGGCTGGCTAATTTGTTTATTAATCTTGCCAATAACTGCACTTTATTACAACACTTAACAAACATGTGCATAGAAACAATGACAACGGAAAGTTTTCCATTTTAAACAGTAAGCACAAAATCCCCAACAAAACTAACCAACATTTAAACAATAATAATACAATAGAAAGAAAAAAAAAAAAAGGAAGACAACACTCCCACAAATAACCCCATCCCCCCCTACCTCCCCGCAGCTATCCATAAAACTGAATACAATAAAGTGATTAATGAATAAACCTGATGCTCTTAAATCCAAGGTGTCCTATCTTGGGGAAGGGAAGAAAGAGTATTTATTTCGGCTACTACCTTGCATAACCCAAAAAGGAAAAACAAAAAAGTTAATCTATAACACGCCAGGAAAGGTAAAATAAAACCGTCCTAGAGCAAGGTTAAAATCCATATTTTTCTTTCAACTGGTGGGTAAAACTTTCCCAATATTTATCAAATTTATGTAAGGAGTGCGTGGATAAATATACCACTCTTTCGGCATGTAATGCATTTAAAACTCCCACCATTCCTTAAAGATGGTGACCATACTTCACACCAATGGCAGAGTATCACCAATTTGGTGACCAATGCATTAATGCCATCTGTGTCTTCAAAGCGAACGTGAGATAACATTGTATCTCCCAGAATGCAAACTTCTGGTGTGAAAATATTGAAAGATCACAAAAGGGTCTCAGCCCCTGTTTAACCATCTCCCACAACATAGGCTCTTAGGACAACTCCATAATTTGTGAAAAGTAGTAGCAATTGAACCATTACAGTTCAGACAAGCTGGGGATATTGGCTATTCCACCAATGCATCTTGGCTGGAGACATATAAATATTATGTAACAGCTTAAATTGGATGTCCCTTAGCCTATCCTGCTTTATAAGTGAATGAGCATCTATCCAGATTTCTTCCCAGGTTTTCTCGGGCCAATCCAGGGACAAATTGGCCTTCCAATAGAAAGAAATTGGAGATAAGTTAACACTCAATTTCATGGTAATATATTGATAGATCTTAGATACCATTCTTCCTGAAAGACACAGCCTAAAAAGATTATCCCATAAGTCACCCACTTGGACTGAGATAGAATCTTTGCTGAAAACCGACTGAATACTGCTTCTTATTTGTGCCAGTCTTAATAAAGATTTGGGTTTAGCCCCATATTTATCAGCCAGATGAGAGAGTGGAAGTATAGAATTACCCGTATAAAAGTCTGACACCCTCACCTTAGGTGAAAATGATGAAAAAAACCTAACCACTGGCTGGTTCCCAATTAAGGTTAGATTCCAGCAGGGGCTGGGAAATATCAAACGTGACACTTTTAGAACAGCGTAAGCTGATGTATAGCCCTGATATCCCACCCAAGAGGCGTGTTCCTTACTTTATCCAGAACTTTGACCCAAGGAATATATAAAAGGGCTTCCAAATCAATCTTAAACTCCTTGACAAAGGTCCTATCCAAGGTTAGGCCTATAGAAGAACCATCCATTTTACCTGCCCAAAGGACAGCCCTAGCCGTATGAATTGCTAAATAATATTTAAAGAAATCAGGTAACTGCCTGCCCCAAATTACGTTGCCTACAGAGTTTAAAGTAAGCTCTACGAGGAGGTTTGTTTTCCATATAAATTAACACATCCTATTCAGTTCCTTAAAGAACGAATTAGGGAGGTATATGTTCAAACTAGAAAGGGATAGAAAATTTTCGGCAGCACTACCATCTTGATAATATTACATCTCACCGAAAAGGATAGGCTTCAGTCCACCATCTAAATCTACTTTAATGGATTTAATGATAGGCTTTAGATTTAGCCGGGCCAAATCCTCCAGATTTTAGAGATTTGAATACCTAAGTATCCTAGGGAATTAGTTTGCCACTGAGGCCAAATTTAGACACCACCCCTTAGTCAGGTATGTTGACAGTGGAAATAACATTGATTTGGCCAAATTCAGCTTAAACCCTGAAAAACACCATAACCTTGATAAGGTCCAGAGCTCTCGGAAGTGACACTGTTGTGTCCCGAATATAATAGAAGGTGTCATCTGACATTTGACAATTTGTGCTCCTGACCACCAATCCTAAGACCCTGAATTCCAATGTTGGCCTTAATAGCTCTAATTAGGGTTCTAAATATAAATTAAAAGATAGGGGATAGAGGACATCCTTGACGGGTGCCTCTTAACAGTGGGAAAGTCTCCAAAATTAAATTATTGCTTTGAATTCTAGCCTGCAGGTATAAAGAATTTGAATTAACTGAATAAAATGTTGAGGGATGCCAAATTTAGCTAAAACTTCGAACATAAAAGACCATTCCACCCGATCAAAAGCCTTTTCCGCATCCAAAGAAATCAGGGAGGCTTCCATGCTCGGGTCAGTGGTCACAGAGATTAGGTAAAATAATTTTCTAAAGTGATTGGACGCGGAGTGACCTTCCATGAAGCCAGCTTGCTCCGGGCTAATCAACTCTCCCCAAACCTTCTTAAGCCTGGAAGCCAGTATTTTAGCAAAAATTTTAACGTCTATATTCAACAACGAAATAGGTCTATAGTTCCCCACTTGATCTATAGGTTTGCCTGGTTTGGGCAATAAATTATCCTGGCTTCAAAAGGATTCTCCTTAACCCCATAGAGAGACCAAAAACTAAAAGTTGGGTTAAAAGCGGTGCTATTTCCTGTTTAAATAACTTGTAAAATTGGGTGTATACCCGTCCGGTCCTGGTGCCTTGTCAGCCTTAGTGAATCAATAGCGCCAGAACCTCATCATGGGAAATAGGAGATAGTAAGTGCAAACTGGACTCCTGTGACAACTGTGGAAGAGGCGTCTCAGCCAAGAAAGCATTCATTTTAGAAAGAACATGAGAAGAGTATGGCTGACTCATATACAGCTCCCTATAGAAAGTCGTGAAAATCTGGAGAATTTTATTAGGGTCAGTGACCAGTTCACTAGAAGCAGGATGCTTCAGGCCCGGTACCCATCTAGCTTCAGCCTTTTGCTTTAGCTGCCAGGCCAATAATTTCCCGGTTTTACTGCCCAAACCAATGTAGGCCGCTTTCACTTTCCCCAAAGTGTCTATCACCTTCTCCTTCATGGCTCCTGCATACCAAGCCCTCAAGGTAGAAAGTTCCTGGACCTGGGCTCCTGATCTCTTATCCTCCTGGACATTCTCAAGTGCTTTAATCCTCTCTAAACATTTTGAGAGTTCCTGGTTATGCTTCACCTTTCTCACTGAGGCAATCCTGATTAACTCCCCTCTCCAAACCACTTTAAGAGCGGCCCATGATTGGTCAATGTTAGAAATTGAGGCCCAGTTAACTTTAATCGAAGATTGCATAAAAGAACTGAAACGAGCTAGTGTTTGGACATCTTTAAATATCTTGTTATTTAAGGACCACGAGTAGGATCTTTTGGCAATATGGGAAGGATTCCATACAATTGAACTGGAGAGTGGTCCAGATTACTCTAGGCAACAGCAATACCTCAGTAATCTCAGAAACACATTGTTGGCTCACCAAAAAATAATCAATCTGGGAAAAGGTGTTGTGAACCGGCGAGAAAAAGGTATAGTCCCGAATTGAGAGGTTAAACAGCCGCCACGGATCCCTTAGGCCTAAAAAAGAGGTACATTCGGCTAGAGCTTGTTGGGCTGAGGAAGTCTGCGGTCTCCTACTTACAGACCTATTTAGTCTATCTGATTGGACTAGATTCCAGTCCCCACCCAATATAATCACTCTCTCCTTAAAGGGAGATAGAATCACAGCCAAATGAGCAAAAAAGGAGGGGGACTCGCTTGGGCCCATAGATAGATCCCAGTACCATATTCACTCCTCCCAAAGTGCCCGAAACTATAACAAATCTGCCATTCGGATCAGTAATTACTTCCGAGTGTGAAAAAGGGACCCCTCGAGCAATCAATATTGCCACCCCTCGGCTAGCTGAAGAATAGCCAGCCCAAATACCTGACCTACCCACTTTTCCTGAAATAGGAAAGATGACTCGACAAAACGTGGGTTTCCTGTAAAAATACCACTGCAGGATGGTAACGAGCTAGGTGGTTTAGAACTAAGTGTTTTTTGCAGTTATCTTCCCCTTTAATGTTCCACGAAGAAACTTTAAACTAGAGACCATGTAACCAAACAAATATCCAAACCATAATATGGATAGCTGCCCCACGCCCAATAATCCCTTAACAACCCAAGATACTCCCTGCCCTCGAATCCCAAATTAACCCCAAAACCAAATAACAATAAACTACCCCCAGGCCCAAAGCCACCTCAATCTTTTTCGGTTCATATTGCGCCATGGAGGTAGGGCCCCTATCCCAAAATAGATAAAATAGTAACCATAAACCTGCAAACTTGTTAACGAGATACCCAGTTGGAGAGAGACCCTTCTCCCTCCCTGAATCATAATGATATTAACAAAGTTATACAATCCAAATACATAAAAAGTATCAGACGAAAAGGACTCCATTTATCAGTGTCTTTGCTAAATACTGTCAGCAACAATAGTCCTCAGGTTCCGGACTCACAAAGTCCTTCCATTAAATATAACAAAAGGTGAAAGTGTTCTTTGGGTAGAGCTGCACTATTCTAGATCCGTGAACTAAAACAAGATGGACTGATTGCCCCAGCTACTAATTTAACATTATAACTAACACCGGTGTCCAAAAAGAACTTCTTGGCCAGAAAAATAGCCATTGAAAAGATAGAACAGCCCTCTATGACTCAGCTTTTCGGAAACAAATCAGGCAATACTTCACGAAGCAGATTTAGAGCCTCATCAGCACTTTTGAAGCGCTTCGTCCCAACTTTAGTAGTGACCTCTAACTTGGCTGGATAAAGGATACGATGTCGAATGCCCGCTGCCCACAACTTTGACGTGATGGGGCGAAAGGAGGCCCTGGCTTGCCTCATTTTCAGGGTCAAATTGGGTGTAATCCCTAGCTTCTTGCCCTCCCATTGCAGTGCAGAAACCTTCCTTGTTTCCCTTAGGATATGCTCTCTATCCATGTAATTTAACAGTTTAAATATTATGGGTCTTGGAGGGTCAGACGGCAGAGGTCGGGCTCTCAGAGCACGATGTCCCCTTTCAATTACGTACTCCGGGCCATTTGGTGAGGGCCCAGCTATCTTCTTCAGTAACTTCTGCAAAAATGAGAGCATATTAGGGCCTTCCTCCCCTTCAGGCAGCCCCAGAAGCACTAAATTGTTGCGCCGGCTCCTATTCTCCAAATCGTCCAGTCGGTCCTCTAATTTAGCTATAGATTTCTTGCACTCTGTGATAGCAGGCCTCGATTTCTCCTGCACCCTCTCCAATGAGGAAATCCGTGCTTCAGTGTCGGTAACTCGACGTGCCAGTTGCGTTAGAGCGGGTTTGAACTCCGCTACATCCTCCACCAGCCTGAATAGAGCCTCCTTGATTACAGCCAGATCGCTGTGGATTTTACTTGTCGGGTCGTCTTCCTCGGCCGCCTGTGGAGAGGAACTGCGACGCGGCCGTTTCGCTTCGACCTCTTGTTCGCCGACCTGCATTCTGCACCGTAAACCAGCCACAGAGGATCTTTAGGACACCAGTAAACGATACAAGGTATTTTTAAACAGTAGCCATGGTGTAAAGTGGTCTAATGTTGGCAAGATAGCGATCGGGATCGGGATCGGGAGCCCACTTCCAGAGCTGCTAACCCTCCATTAGCGTCACGTGATCCCCCATGTTTATTAATCTTTTGTGCAGGACTGTGTCAAATGCCTGGGTGTCCCTCTACAAGCCACATGTCTTGGGTCTATCTGAAACATGGCTTAAGCCATACTACAGTGATGCCTCCTATCAACTCCCTTGCTACTCATTGCTGCACCTTGACAGGCCTGACAGAAAGAGGGGTGGTGGCATTGCACTATATGTGCAGGACCATATTAGTGCCACCATTATTGCCTGCTCCTCCCCTTCCTCGGTCAGTGAATGGCTTGTTGCTGAAATTGTTCTGGGTGCATCGAAAAAATTGTACATAGGCTGCTCCTACAATCCTTCTTCAGGAGGTGCACAGGGACTATCTAATTTCCTGGATGGCCTTGCATCTGCCCCCTCCTCCAAGGACGCCATCATACTTGGGGATTTCAACCTCCACTTTACAGAATCCCCAGTACTGGAATATGCACATCTGCTAAGGACACATCACCTTGAACAAGTCATCTCTCCTCCCCTACCAGATACAATCCCCACTTCCCCAACCACTCAACCCTCAACTGGATTGCTACAAACTGTGCAAATCTAGTCCTCCAAGCAGGTACTATGGCTGACTCTATCAGTGACCACACCCCTATGTATATTGCTGTAACCACCAAATTAATACTTCCTCCTCACAAATTGCTATCTTTTAGGAAATTAAAATCCCAGGATTTGGACTTAGTGCTAAGGGATGCCTGGGCCATAAACTGGTCCTCACTCTACCAACTCAAAGATGTCTCCATAGCGGTGACACTTTTATGGAAGCTCTTCACAACCTTCAGGACAAATACTTTCCTATCACCACCAGACGGGTTAAAGTTGGTAACACCCATTGGCTATCAAATGAACTTCTAGCCCAAATGAAAGTAAGGAACAAAATCTGGCAAGCCTTCAAGGCATCCCCTTCCCCCAATTATGGAATGCATACAGGCGACTTCATAACTCCTGCAAGCAGGCTGTGAAGTCACTCAAGCGTAAATACTACACCAACCTACAAAATTAGTCTCTTGGCAACCCCCGCAGTTTCTGGGCCTCAATCAACACCCTCTTCAACACAAAATCAAATAAACAAATAACAACTTACCTCCCCCTCCGGTTCCATTACTGACCCAGGCAAGATCACTGATACCTTCAATAGAATGTTCACTGACCTTACTGCCTACGCCAGCAAACTCCCTTCACAACTTCCCTCTACCCAGAAAAAACAGCCATGCTGCCCACAGACATCAAGCCCTGTCTTTTACTTCAGAGCCATCAACCATAGTGTCAATGGCAAACTCCGAAAGACACTACCCACCAGGAGCAGCCCAGGTAGCAACGGTCTGTATCCAACTTTTCTGAAATTCCTCTCTCCTGCCCTTGTAAAGCCAGTGACCCACATATTTAACCTTGCCCTCTCATCATCTACTGTGCCTGACTCATGGAAGCATGAGTACATGGTGCTTATTTTCAAATCTGGCAATCCTGCTGCCCTAGAAAACTACCGTCCCATCTCCCTCCTCCCACATCTATGCAAACTATTAGACAAAATCATTCACCACCAGCTATCTGAGCATCTAGATAAGTGCAACCTCCTGAGCCCCCTCCAACATGGCTTCTGCAAACACCACAGCACCTCTTTGTCCTTGGCCCTTTTCTCCAACCATGTCCTTAGAAACATGGACATGGGTATGGCCACAGGTGCAGTGTTTGTGGACCAATCAAAGGCCTTTGAACTTGTTGACCACTGCCTTCTCCAACCCACCCTGATAAACCTAGGCCGCTCCCCAGACGCCACTGCTTGGTTTATCAGCTACCTTGTTAACAGATCCAAGTCTGTTCTGATAGGCAAAGATACCTCTGCTGCATTACCCGTCCATGCTGGTGTCCTCCAGGCCTTCATACTGGGGCCTCTATTATTCTCACTGTTCATAAATGATCTTCCCTCAGAAAGCATAAACTGTAATGCACTCTTCTATGTTGATGACCTCATCATATACCATAGCACCAAGTCCCTCAGATCTATATCTTCTACACTCACTACAAACTATGGATCAGCTCAACATTGGTTCCTCTCCCCAAAACTTTTTGTAAATGAGAAAAAATGAAGGCCATGCTCTTTGACTCAAAGTTGTACCTTGCAAAGACTACCAAATCAAAAATCTGGTTACACATAGTCATCCCTGCAGGCCCTCCTCTTGACACTGTATCCTCCTTCAAATACCTAGGAGTGACTCTTGATCCCTCCCTTACCTACAATGACCACATTTCTAACACTATGAAGAGAGTCCACCAGAAGCTGGGGGTAGCCTACCTTGTTAACCACCTCCTGACCCCAGAGGCTCTTATTGCAATTGCTAAGGGAAATCTACTGCCCCACTTGACTAGTGCTCCCCAGTGTTCTCCTCCACATCCTCCTCACTTCTTTCTTGTCTAAATATCACATACAACTCTGTCTGTCACTTTGCCCTTCGGTTCCCTTCCTCCACTCATCAGTGCTCTCTATATCAGTCCTTAGGCTGTCTCTATCAGCAGGGCTGTTTTGAATATGCTATGGGCTGTCTAGTTGACACCTCTCTAATGAACTTACATAAGTCCCCGCACTCCTCGCTTCTCACTGACAGGGTGGTAACTCAGTGTCTCAGGGTCTCTTCCATTCCCCCTGGTAGTTCCCCTGCGTATCTACTGTCATGGGGAGCAATGCTTTCTTCGTCTCTGCCCCCTACCTCTGGAACAGAATACCACCTGCTATTTGTATGTTACCCTCTCATCAGTCCTTCATATCAAAGCTATGAGATTGGCTCATGTCACAGGCCACCTGTGCCTGTTCCCTTGGAAACACCCTCACCAGAAATCTGCCTTAAAGGCCCAGTGTACCACTTGCCTTACATCCCAAGTACTGGCTACCACATAAACAATTGACAGGTTTTTGACTCCATTGTGAAAATATTGATTGCTATAGTGTAATCCCTTATGCACTGTATTGTAAACCTTGAACTGGCTGAATAATGTCTTGATTTGCTATAAATGTATGTCTTAGTTCTCTGCAAGCAAAGAAGCATTGCTTTATTTGTCATGAACTTGTTTTTTATGTTCTTAACCCCTATTTTAAGATATGATGTTTATGTATCACTTTTTCTGATACCAGTGTACTCACAGTATTTTATGTGCCTACTGTATTATAACTTGTACCTACGAACATATGAAATTTGCCAGCAGATAAAGGCCTAAAGGTCTATCAAGTCTGCTCAGATGTGCAGCTAGCACCCCTTATTCTGCAGCTGTCCTTCCCTTCTACCCTCCCCCTCCATTGACCCTCCCCCTTGTCCTGTCCCATTCCCTTTTGAAGCAGTCCACTGTTCTACTGGATACCACTTCTGCAGGTAACGCATTCCACCCAGCTACCACCCTCTCTGTAATAAAGTATCTCCTCATCTCCCTCCTGAACCTTCCTCCCTCCAGTCTTATATCATGGCCCCTGGTGTCCCTCCCCTCCCTTACTTTGAACAGCCCCTCTGTACCTGTCTTGTTGATTCTTTTCATGTACTTAAAGGTTTCAATCATGTCCCCCCTGTCCATCCTCTGCTCCAGCAAGTACATGTTCAACTCCCTCAGTCTCCTCTCGTATGATAAGTCCCCTCATATGATAAGTCCCCCAGCCCCTTTATCATCTTTGTCATTCTACACTGCACCCCCTCCAGTAACCTAATGTCCCTCCTCAGATACAGGTACCAGTACTGCAGGCAGCACTCCAGGTGCGGTCTAACTAATGACCTATACAGTGGCAGAATCACCTCCTCCCTCTTCGAGGATATACCTCTTGCAATGCAACCCAGCATTTTGTTGGCCTTTGCAGCTGCCTTCCTACATTGTGCTGAGTTGTTCATTGACCCTGTAATGAGCACCTCCAGATCTTTCTCCTCCTCTGTCTGGGCTAGCTTCACTCCCCCCAGCTGGTAAGTCCTTCTTGGGTTCTTCACCCCAAAATGCAGCACCTTGCACTTTTTGGCATTAAACCCCAGTTGCCAGGTTTCTGACCAGGTTTCAAGCTTTGCCAGATCATCTTGCAATCCCTGCCATCCCCCTAGGTCATCCACCACCGTTCCTACCTTGGTATCATCAGCAAATAGACTGATCTTTATTTATTTATTTATTTAGTTTTTGTTCACTGGGTAAGTGCACTAGACAAATCCTGCCTATTTTCAGGCATGACCCGGGGGAAGGGGATACAGATGAATGCCAACTGACCTTGAACCAGATTAAACTGTTGGTAGTATTTTTAGTGAATGAGGGAAATTTGGCCAGGACACTGGGGACATTTCCCTACTCTTTTCGATAAGTGCCATGGGATCTTTAACATCCACCTGAATTACCACCAGTCCAGGCAGATGGGACCTCGGTTTACCATCTCATCCGAAAGATGGCACCTCAGAAGTGCAGCACCCCTCTCATGCTGCACTACAGGGTCAGTACAACTGAACCCACAGCCCTCTGATCTCCCGGCCTCAGAGGTGAGTGTGCTACCTACTGAGCCACTAACACTGATTGCTCTTGATGCCCAATAATATGTCTGCAATGAATATCCCAAACAACACTGGTCCCAACACCAAGCCCTGTGGAACACCGCTCGTCACTACCCCTGGGTGTGAGAGCTCCCACCACCACCACCACCCTCTGTTGCCTTCCCTGAAGCCAGTTCCCTACCCATCTCACCAGCTTTGCACCCGCCCCTGTGCCTTCTAACTTACTTCCCAGCCTCCCATGCAGCACCGAGTTGAATGCCTTACTGAAATCCAGATACAGGACATCCACTGCATGGACCTTGTCCAGTTGCCTAGTTACTCAGTCATAGAACTCCACCAGGTTGGTTTGGCAGGACCTGCCATGTATGAAGCCATGCTGTCTGCTGTCCTGTAGTCCTTTGGCCTCTAGAAGGGCCACCAGCCTATCCTTCAGGATAGTATCCATCAATTTACCCGTGATGGACATGAGGCTTACTGGTCTGTAGTTACCCAGTTCATCCTTGGGGCCACTCTTGTGGAGGGGCACCACATGAGCTATCCTCCAATCCTGAGGTACACACCCTGAGTGTAGTGAAGCATTAAATAGGTCTGCCAAAGGTTCTGCAAGGACCTCTGCCAGCTCCTTCAGTACTCTGGGGTGGATGCCATCTGGGCCCGGTGCTTTGTCCACCCTCAGTGCCTTCAAACACTCTTGAACTCTGCCCTTCATGATTTCCCCCATCTGTCACCCCCTCCCCTGCCCATTTCTGCCATTCCTCCCTCCTTGGGTGTCAACCCTCTCTTCTTCTTAGTAAATACTGAGCAGAAATAATCATTTAGTGCTTCTGCCTTATCGCACTCTACTTCCACTCAACCCCCCTTCTTCCTAATCCTTACTATGTGGTCCTTACAGCTCCTTTTCTCCCTGATGCACCTAAATAAGTCCTTCTCCCCCTTCCTAATGCCTTGTGCCAGCCTGAGCTCCGTAGATGCCTTGGCTCCCCTTACTGCCCGTGTCACCTCCTTCGATTCTGTCAGGTACTCCTCCCTGTCCTCCTCTCTCCCTGTTTTTCTTGTACCTCCTAAAGGTAGCTGTTTTCCTCCTTACCTTTTCCATGACCTCCTTGCTCAACCAGCTCGGTTTCTTAGCCCTAGCTTTCTTGCTCTGGGCATTGCAGCAGGTTTTGGTTGTCTCCACTATCCCCAGCTTTATGAGCTCCCACCTCTGGTTAGTGCCCATACTAGGTTGAATTCTGGCCAGGTACCCTTTTACCACTTCCCCCATCCTCCCAAAATTGGCCCTCCTGAAGTCCAGCACTCTTGTGCCAGATGCCACTTCTTTCTTGCCCATATCCAATGTCAGCAATACTGAGTGGTGGTCACTCCCTGACAGCGGTTCTTCCACTGTAAGTTCTCTCACAAACTCCTCATTTGCCAGCACAAGGTCAAGGGTATTCCTTAACCTGGTTGGTTCACTGTCCATTTGCTGCAGGAAGTTGTCCTGGAAGGCATCCAGCAGTACCTGTTCCCTTCTATTCCTGGTTGTTGGGGTACTCCAGTCCACTTCTGGCATGTTGAAGTCCCACCACAATCACCACACTACCCTTCTTGCAAGTTCTCCTGATCTGTCCCACTAGTTCCCTGTCTAACTCCTCCATCTGAGAGGGTGGCCTGTACACCACTCCCATTCTGAGAATTCTATTCTTGGAATCCTGGATTTGCATCCAAAGTGACTCCGTACTACCCTCCTCCCCTTCCTCCCTTACACACTTCAGTCCTTCCTTCACATATAGTGCCACCCCTTTCCCAATCACCCTGTCCCTACAAAATAACCTGTACCCTGGTACAGACAGGTCCCAGTCATTGTATTGGGTGGCCCATGTTTCTGTGATGGCTGCAATGTCCACTTCTCCCTCTGCCATGAGCACCTGTAACTCTGCAGTTTTCCTCCCAAGGCTCCTAGCATTAAGGGTAACCGCCTTCCACCCTTTTCTCCCCTCCCATCCTGCCCTCTTTTACTATCATCACCAATAGTACTTGCCATTTGTTCTTTTTCACTGTTATGGGGGGTAAGCTCATATGGTTTCCTAACCTGTGGTCTCTACATGCCTCTAGCCCACTTGCCAGCCACCCGCTCCTAGTTTAAATTCCCAACTTCCTCTATGTACTCCTCCATCCTCTGTTTCAACACTTTCTTTCCCTCCTCACTCAAGTGTAGTCTGCCCTTGGCATTAAGACTACTGTCCTCCCAGGTCCCTCCTCACCCTCCCAACAGCCCATACCCTTTAGCATGACAACAGGTTCTTAGCCATCCATTAAATTCCTCTATGCTCAGCTTTTTGTTGTGCTTGCCTTGGGCACTGGAAGTATCTCTGAAAAAGTTACTGATCTTCCTGCCCCCTCACATAATTGTCCTGTTTCCTCAAGCCTCCTCTGGACTAAATCTATTGTCTTGTCAGCCAGATCATTCGTCCCAAGATGTATAATTAAATGAGGCTTATCCCTACCCCTTCTAGCATATTTCAGAACAGACTGTCCCACCCATTCCTCTGTCATTCCTGGCATGGCCTCCACCCAAATGCGACTATGCCTCTCCCCCTTGCTACTCCACCTGACTCCTCTTAGTATTGAGTCCCACAGCACTAAGATTCCACCCCTCTTACTCTCTGCTTGCTTCCATTCATCTCCATCTCTTATTCCTGGCTCCTCTTCTTCCTCCTGCACATTATTCACCCCTTTTGCCCCTGTTGCAATTCTCCCAGCAGAACTTCTCCCCACTCCAGTTTGGTCCAGGCATTTATCAATTACTCCTCCAATTGCATCATCTCCCTCCTCCTTCTTCCCCTCTAGCAGTGCAAAACTATTTTCTGAAGACCCTTCACAAATGCCCGCTTCCTCTCTCTTCATAGTAACATGTTCCCTCCTTTCCACTTCACGACTGTTGCCACTTCTTCTCCACCCCTCACAAGTTCCTGTCTCCTCCTTCCATTTGTCTTTTGTCTCCTGACCTGGTTTCCCTGGCAATCGTTCTTCCTGGCCTGGGCCCCTTTGTCTCCACTTCCCTTCTTCTGACCCTCTCCTCACCACTGCTGGCTCAAATTGCCCTCCCTTATCTCACCTCCTCCCTCCGTCAAGTATTGGGCTAAACCCACCTCCAGTCTGCCTTGCCCGTCTTAGTGTCTTAGTTCCTCCTGCAGACCCTCGATCTCCTTTCTAAGTTTCTTTATGTGATTGCACACTAAACATCCCCCCCACCCTCCAGGCAATTTTTAGAAAGTTTGGTGCACAGCAGTTGTTGCAGCCTACCACCCTACCCATTGCTCTTGGTGCCCACCAGTGACCCCCCATTCCAGATGAAAGATACCAAACACTCCCCTAAGTCTCCCCTCTCCCCTCTCTATCAGTGCAAAACATTCTTCTCCTTTTCTTAATTTCCCTTACCCCCTTTGTCGTACATGTCTAGACAGACTGAGCAACTGCTTTTTATATTCCTATCCTTCCTGTCCACACCCAAAAAGAGACTTTAAGTAACTATTGCACAACCTGCTTCAAACTCCTGCTCCTCCTTTCCACAATGCAAACAGCAATGCAAAGAAGTAACAATGAAAGCTCCTTGTTTTGCAGTTACTTCCCTTCCACTGAGAAAGCAGTCACCTCTTCACTCACTGCTGTTCCTTTCCTGGATGTCTGCTTCTGCTATGACAGGTGCATGTCCTTTGCCCTTTCAGGGAAGTGATGTCAGAACCCCTGGTATAAAGGAGATCATGGACCTGGGGAGAGTGGGACCAGCCCGTGCCTTCCAGAAATAATATGGTAACTGAAGAACCTGATCAGACCATTAGCACCCTTCCCCCACTATGCACTAAACTTTGCAGCTAGTGAAGCCAACAAAAAGCAAACACAATTCCACCCAAAGCACAAAAAATAGGTTTGCTACCAAAAGAAACAGGTCTCCAATTCAAACAGCCTCACCAACAACACATGAAAATAGGCTTGAAATTAGAAGATATAGGTCTTCAACTCAAAGAAACAGCCCCAATAAAATCACACCAAATAGGTTTTATATCAGAAGAAATAGGCCTCCCCAAACACAGCTTGCTACACAGTGAAACATCAAACAAATGAGCCACTTATAGCCACCAAAATAGGTTTCAAAATTCCAACAGCTCCAAAACAATACCCTGATAGCTCCTTAGAATTAGTGAGAAAGAAAAGAAATAACCTTCTACCAAATAAAATCCACAAGGAACAATGTAAAATCAGCAAGAAGTAGCTACTGTACTGGAACTGATCTGATCCCTTCCCCTTCTGGTTGCTTCTCCTATTGTCTGTGCCACTGTGCAGCCAGGGTTGCAACTGAAAATGGTCCTTTGCATCAGTTTGCTCACCCGGTTACCAAAAACATAAATAAATACACTACCGGGCAAAAGTTTTAGAACACCCCCATTTTTCCTGTTTTTATTGAAATTTACGCAGTTTAATGTCTCAATGTACTCTGAAATTAAAGCATAGAACAAATAAACAATTGGAGATAAAAAAGAAATCATAGAATCATTTTGTTTAACAAAATTTAATCTAAATTTTGACTCATCAAAGTAGCCACCTTTTGCAGATATAAATGCTGAACACACTTGTGGCATTCTTCCTACAATGGACATCAAATATTGTTCGGGAAGTTCTTCCCAACACTGTTGCAGAAGTTCCCACAAATGTGTTGCACTTGTAGGTTGCTTTGCTTTCACCCTTCTGTCCAGTTCATCCCAAACCAGCTCGATGGGGTTTAAGTCTGGAGACTGTGCTGGCCATTCCGTGATTTGAAGCCTACTGTCTTGCTCTTTTCCTCGAAGGTAGTTCTGACATAGCCTGGAGGTATGTTTTGGGTCATTATCTTGCTGTAGGATGAACCCCTGACCAACTAGGTGTAGACCAGAGGGTATTGCATGGTGCTGCAAAATGCTGTGGTAGCCCTTTTGGTTCAGGGTGCCAGTCACTCTGTGCAAGTCACCGACTCTGGATCCAGCAAAAGAGCCCCAGACCATCACGCTTCTCCTCCATGTTTGACAGTTGGTGCTCACACACTGAGAACCATTCTTCGCTTACTCGACGCATGCATAAAACCCTGCGTGATGAACCAAGATTTCAAATTTTGATTCATTGGTCCAGTCTTCAGTAGTCCACTGGTGGTGCTTCATGGCCCAGGCAAGCCTCTTTTTCTTATTTTGCCATCTTAGCAATGGCTTTCTTACTGCCACTCGACCTGTCAAACCTGCAGCTCAAGTCTTCTCTTCACAGTTGAAACTGAGACTTGCTTACTTGACCAGTGTTAAGCTGTGCTTGAAGCTGTTGTCCTGTGAGCGCCTATCACGCAAGCTGTTGACTCCAGAAACTTTCTTCTGATTCTGTTGTGGCTTTGGGTCTGCCAGACCTCTTCCTGTCAGAGTTTCCTCCAGTTTCCAAGTGCCTTTTGATGGTGTAGGAAACTGTACTCACTGACACCTTGGCTTTCTTTGCAATTTCTCTAAAGGAAAGACCTACACTTTTAAGGGTTATAATGGTCTGTCTGTCTTCCTTTGTTAATTGCCTTTTTTCTCGCCATTATGATAGCAATATACAGTACTACTTCCTGCAGTGCAATATTGTCCAAATAATGCTTCAGAGGGTGTAATAACAGTCTGTTCCAACACTGCTTTTATACATACAGGGGGTTTGTAATCAAGTAATCAACAAAAGTTGGGACACCTGTAGGAATTGTTTGCATCAACTTTCAAGGCTTAATTTACTTTCATTGCTGCAGAACAGCTTTAAGTTGTTAACCCATTACTTATTTCCTGAAAAAGGCCTTTTTTTATAACTCTGAAATTTACATTATTTTTCAGTTTTTGCTAACCTAAACTTTTTTTTTTAACCTCTAGCAGTTTACCGCTTACCTTTGTACCATTTCAGGTTATTCACTGGACTTGAATTGCTTAAATTTCAATAAAAACTGGAAAAATTGGGGGTGTTCGAAAACTTTTGTCCGGTAGTGTAAGTGTTACTGGATTCAGTACAAAGTCTTGCACAGACTGTTTCATAAGAGTTACATCCTAGTTTTGCATTGCATTGTGATTGGGCTTAAGTTGCATTCCAACTAAGTAACAACAACATTTTACAAACATTGCTCTTGAGCTGGTTACGTGTTAAAAAAAACAATGCAGTATGAGTTACTAATGCATTGACAACTGTAAAAAAAATGCTAAACCAACTCAATGATGGGACAGTTTAATGTGACTTGTACTGTATTTCTACAATATGTAGTCAGTTTATGCAATATATACATATCTACAGTGTATCTAGCTATATATATGTGTGTGTGTGTGTGTATATATACATATATATAGAGAGAGAGAGAGCGAGAGAGAGAGAGAGAGAGTTGAAACACAAAGCCTCAAAATAGGGAAATGTGATGCTACAGTTAAAAAATATCCCGACTCTCAGCAAGTGTATGGTATGGTATTATTTAGCATTTGAACTATTGTAGTTTTCTCATTACCCTATCTTTGGCCTTGTATTTCAAGACATAGACATTTATTCACATACCAGTATTTTGAGAAAGGGTGCCAAACTTAGAGCTATGTTATTCAGTAATTTAAACACAGAGGAACATCACAACATACATTCACAAAGTCTCAGGAGACTTTTTACCCTAATATTGCTATTCTCTACTTTTAAGGCTATGTGCTACATCCCTAAATAATGCCAAAATATAGCTGTTTCACAACCTCCCTCTGTTCCCCAGCACCTTCATCCCCCCCCCCACCAGCACCCGCAAAATCAATCTGAATTAAAGAAATCAGACCCTGGTGCAGAGCATCTGCTCTGTTCAGTGTCCATCTCACAACACGAATGAATGAATAGTGATGTCTTTGCTCCTAGTAAAACCTGATTGGCAGCCAGACATGCTTAATTTGGAGCAAAGATGTCATCATCATTCATTTTGCCATTACAAGATGGACACTGAACAGAACAGATCACTATATGAGACCATTCTTTACTGCAAGTATTTTTGTGGGTGCTGTGAGAGAGGATGGATGTGGACCAAAGGGGTTTGGGTGTGGGACTGGGATGCTTCATATGATGTGAATGGGAGGATGCTTGATGTGACACTTTGATAAGTGATTTACTCAATGGGACTCAAGTGGGGGAAGGTGGGGGGAGTGTGTTTGGTGAGTGGGTAAGGAGAAAGGGTGGGGACTGATTATTTTTTGCTCTGATTGCAGCAGACTGTGCAATTTGCTTGGCCGGGAGGAGGAGGGTGCCAGTGGGAAACTTTCAGCAAGTTGTTAAAAAAAGTAAAACTCCACTGGAGAAGTTGGAGTGTCTGCTGCAGAATTAGCAGATTTCATGAACTGCAAATTTCCTTAGATTCACACCAACTTTTTGGTAGATTAAAAATGTGCAACCTCTCTAACTGTAAAAAGGGAAACAAACACACCCTGAATGTGTTTCTAAAATCTCATGCAGAACTGGAGCTGGCATTTGACTAAAGAAATACATGGAATGATAGATATTCCTATATCCATAGCATTTCCAGACAGTAGCTACTATACCCAAGAAGGTGAGAGGATCGTTTGATTACGGCTGTGTGGAATGCAAAATTCTACCATGAGAATTGCTGTGGAATGGCAGTTCTGCTTCTGAAATGCTTTGAATAATTTATTTTTAAATTCCACAAAATTTTGAAAAGTATTTCTGTGTATACTGTGGAGTAGATTTCCATGGATCATGTAAAGCACAGAATAATTTTCCATAGATTGCAGAAAAATAATCCACGGTTCATGTCAACTGCAAATTATTAATTCACAAAAATCATTTCGCATACAGGATGTCAAAATTCTGCAACAGACAGAAATCAGTGGAATTTTCTAAACTTCTGCAGAATTCCATTCTGTCAGAAATTCAACATTCCACACTGCCCTAGTTTTGATAGCCACACTCTGTGGGTAGCTGCTTTTCTGAGGCATCAGGGATGGGGTCCTGGTTTTTCTATGACTCTGTGTGTGGAGGGGCAGTTTAACATGGTCAGTCATGTCACTAGAGATGGCTACTGGTACAAACTAAAGAAGATGGTAATGGGATAGTGGTGGGTGAGAGAAGAAGACAGGTTTTATTTAACACACCTGTCTCAACACTGGAGATGGGCTCCTGGTCTCAGAATGGTTTGGGGAGGCAGGGCACTAACCTGCCACTGAGGATGGGCTCCGACTGGATGCGCTTGTTTTTTGGAGGGGAGAGTATGGAGCACTAGGGTACTGCCAAGGATATGCCATGGTGAACAGACTTGATTCTGAGGGGAAATTGAATGCTCAGATACCAGGGGCAGGCTCCCATGTCAAACAAAAAGTAAAATCCACTTCTGGCATTGGGAATAAACTCTTGATGCTTATTTAAACAAAACAAAACAAAAAATAAAATGATTTTGGTAAGTGGCATCAGGGACTGGCACTGGGTTCCACCATGGACAGTAATGGGTGGGAGGGAACAGGAAAACTGTTTTTCACAAGCTTGTAATAACTGAAGTTTGATTACAAACATGTGAAAATTTATTATTATATGAAAAACAGCAGAAAACCAGTTTTGCTTATGCCTATACTATAACTTTTAATATGTTTATAACTTTTTAATTTGAAACAATTTCATTTCTAAAATTTACGTTGTACCACCTTTGACACAGGATCCAACAAACCAGAAAGTTTCAGGTTTCTGATCTTACCTTTTTTTTTTTTTTGCTTTTGGAGGGAAAAAAGGCATATTAAAACTGATAATTGTCATCTTTTTTAACCCTCTTGTTTTAAAACTACAGAAGAAAATGTCAGCATTTTTTTTTGGGGGGCCTTGTCAAGAAGGTTATAATGTACTGTGTGTACATAATCAGCTTTGCCAGCTATATATTGTCTTGTTGGATACCAGTGCTGCATGAAATTTGTTTTACTGTTCTGAAATTATGCATAATCACCATTAGAGATGCGGTGAAGTTTTACTACATGGTGAAATTGAGGCAAAGTTGGCAATTTCGCCCTGCATAGCACTTAGTGCAATTTTTTAAAATTGCCCTGAATTCGCCATTTGTGACTTTGCCTTGCTTTGGAGGTTTTTAAGTGCAAAATGCACTTAAAAACCCCAAAGCAAGTTGAGGTTACAAATCATGAATTCCCCCCAACACCATACCAGATATATCCCTGGTGTCTAGTGGTCCCTTCCCCTCCACCCCACCGATCACATGCCCCCAAAATATATTTAATTTAATTCCTTCCTGGTGTCTAGTGGACCCACACCTCCCACCCTGTCAGATAGTACCCCACCCTGCTCCCCCAATTCTGAGTCTGAAAATTCATTAATCCCTTCCTGGAGTCTAATGGACCCTCACCCCACCCTGTCAGGTAGTACCCCCCACTCCCCCAACCCTGAGTCTGGTCCATTTAAAATAAAATAATAAAAAATCATTTATCACTTTTCTGGTGTCTAGTGGCTCCCCCACCCCCACACCCTGTCTGTAGTGCCCCCACCCTGCTCCCCCAACCCTCAACTGGAGCAGGCCAGTGACACAGCCCTCCACTGACCTCTATGGCTGGCAGTGTGCCTAAATTAGCTCAATGAATGAGGGTGTGCCTGTACAAGCATGCGCTCATTCACTGAAAACTTGCAGTGATTTACTCAGCTGTTTAGGGTGTAGAGGAGGGGAGGGGGCTGTTCATTTCACTGACAGGGGCAGCGAGATGGGGGAATGGTGTAGCGGACCCCCTGTTCCCCCATCCCACCACCTGAGGCACTGGAGCAGCCCACTCCCCTCCTGTTCACCCAAAATAGCTGAGTAAATCACCATGAGTTGTCAATGAATGAGCTCAGTCAGGCAGGTTGCCAGCCATGGAGGTGAGTGGAGGGCTGTGCTGGTGGCCTGCTCCAGTCGGGGTTGGGGGGAAGCAGGATGGGAGCACTACTGGACAGGGTGGGGGGTGAGGGCCATTCAATGCCAGAGAACTTATAAATAATATTTTATTTTTAATTTTTAAATGGATCGGACTCTGGGTTGGGGGGAGCAGGATGGGGGTACTTCCTGACAGGGTGAGGGGTCCACTAGACACCAAGAAGGGATTAATGAATTTTCAAACTCAGGGTTGGGAGGAGCATGGTGGGGGCACTGCCTGACAGTGTGGGGTGTCTGCTAGACACCAGGGAATGTTTGCTTACATATGGGCTGTGGGCTGCCTGTGGCCGACTGGCAAGTGATCGTGTGCGTGTTTGGGGGCTGGAGGGAGATTGTTGTGACTGTGTCTGGTGGGGGGGAGTCCACTAGACATCTTGTGGCCAGAGTTTGTGTGGGAAGTGTTGAATTTTGCAGATAAAATTCCACACGCATTATAGATCTAACCTCAGCGAATCAGGGTGAATTTGCGTCGACTTGCATATTGAGCACAATATGCAAATATTTCATGGAGCTAAGTTTGTCTACTTCACCCACATCTAATCACCATTTCCTCCCAAACTGCAAAATATGATTTCCTAAGAATTTACAATTTCAGCAAACAGAAGCATTTTCCCCCAAACTGCGCATTTCTAAGCATGTGATTGCTTAACAATGCACAATTTCAGCAAATAGCACCATTTTCCCCAAAGTGCATATTTGGGAATATGGGAATCCTTAAAAATGTGTAGTTTCAGCAAACCATGCCACTAATGGAGCAGAAAGAAACAACATGTGCTAAAGTGTGCATTTTTATATATTAATCTGAAAAATTATGTACTTCTTGCACAAAAATCCAAATGGTACATATACTCTGCTCTATTCCTGAAACTGCATGACATTTTGCAAAAATAGTACAATTTTACAAAAAGTGCATGAAACAGATTTTTGCCATTTTGCCCAGCATAGTAGCCACTTCATCATTTTGTAACCGGAAGGGGGGGGGTGAGGGCAAAACTCCATGTAGACAATAGGTCACAGAGTACAGTAGGGTAGAACTGGGCAGACTGGATGGACTAATTTGTTTTGTTTTTTTCTGATGACATTGTCCATGTTTCTATGAATAAAGTATAGTCTTCCTACCTTGTACACTACGATTTCCTTGTAGAAGGCCTTACAGTAAACACAAAACACAGAAATAAGCAAAGTGTAAGAAGAACAAGATTGTCTGAAAATTAAGTACTCTACAAAGTTTATAATTAAATGGAAATAAAAACAAATGGAAAATGATGCCAATATGCATTTTACAGGAAATGCATGTTCTAAAGGAGTGCTTGGTTAATGTTTATTTTATCCATCTTAACACTCAGCAAAGGTCAGCACTGGAGTACGAGAGATGGAGAATTTCAGGTGATACAGTTCATGGCATGTAGTAGGAGGCATATGGTACACATGGAGCACATTTGACATGCATTACACACACAAATTCTATACGTAATCACAGTAAGACTAATATCTTATGCACCAGTGAACTGTATCAGACACATTTATGGTCATTGATATACTCTGTGCAACATCCAGTGTTTCAAAAGGATATAAATGAAATATTAAAAAACATGCATCAATTTGTCATTACCTCATTTGCAAATACATAACAAGCTATACTGGATTATATGTAGAGATTATTTAATTTAGAAGAAAAGGGAAAAAAATAGCAGGAGGGATATGCATGAAAGTGCCCATACTTCCAAGACTGAATTATGATATCTTCAGTGGGCATCAACCCTATAATATAATTTGTCCAAATCTGCTAAAAATTTTTTCTCTGAACTACATTAAGACCGATGTGTTTCTAATATTCTAAATATGTTATTCGCATTTCAACCCAGTTTGTAATGGTTGGAAGTGTGTTAGGTAACCAATTTAAGGCCCCTGATGGCAGCCAGATAAATTATGCTGAGAAATTCTGCTCTCTTTCAGGTTCTGATCTCTACCACAGGAGTTCTAAGGATCAAAATCTGGGAAGACCTTGTACAGTATAACTGCGCTCTCTCAAAAATACCCCTCTGCCCACATCCCCTATAGCAAATGTCTGGGAGCAAAATGCATAGTTTTTGTGCGGGCATGCAAGAAGCAGATAATCAGCTTCCAAATGAGCTCTATCCTATTCTGAGAAGAGGACACATTCCATTTATGTTGAGTCAGGTACTCAAATCATTTGAGGTTATAACCTGGCCAGAGTCTTCCCCATGTTTTTTTTATTGTGCCAACAGCCCCCAAATGCTTTAGCCCTAATCTCTCCAGACCTGCCCACTCACTGGGACAACCATGGACCTCAAATCTGCCCTGGCTTCCTCCTCAAGGTGGGGCTGCCGAGATGCCCCCACCATGGAAACATATCCAGAGTACTGGCTGCTTCACCACAGTTGGCAGGGCTCCCTAGACTTACCCCCACCCCCGGTGGGGCAGCGGGGGGGGTGACACTCTACAGAAGACTTGCTCTGGTCAGGGCTTGGAATTGTGGTGGGTGCAATGGAGACAGGTAGTCAGGCATCATGGGTGGACTGTCAGGGTTGTTTTGTATGCTGACCCACTAGAGGCTTGGCATGCAATGACATAGAGCACACAAAGCATGATGTTCCACACACCTCCCCTCAAAACCAGCACAGGTTATGACTGATCCCCGGATTCTGCTAGAGATCAGCGGTACAGAAGACACTCACCCTGGAGAAGGCGAGGCATCACTGAGATTCTCTACCCTTCCCCCCCCCCAGCCAGCCCTCTGACCCCATTCCCAAACCTGGGACATCGGCGTCACAAAGAGAAGTCTTATTGCTGCGCTGGTGGGTAGGCCCCCACCACCACCACATTTGTTTTTAACTTGTAGGGTGTGTAGACATTGTGGTTTTCTTTTTTTTTTTACTTACAGTTCATGCTCCTCACTACTACAACCCCTAACCCCTCAGCTGGACCAAGATTGTCATCCTATAGTACATCACTTGAACTTACCCCTCTGGCTTTCAACCACATGAGCTTGCCCCTGGAGGTGGGCCAAGCTATGCTGGAAACACACCTCGTACATCTGGAGGGAGGAGTAGAAGCAGGACAACCTTGGCAACTTTGCTAGAACTTTGCCTGTGAAGTAAACCTCACAACATTTCTACTGGTATCTGTCTTTGGAGGAAGAACTTCTGGTCCCCCAGTATAAAGATCAGGGATCCCAGCACATTTGCAGTGTTAGTGAGGTTCCATAGTTTGAATAAGACTACTAGCAAGTTGATGGTTCAAGGATTTGTGACCTGTTTCACCATATCATGGGTTAGGTTAGCATACAGTACAGAAGAACATACAGTGGAACAAGGAGGTTACATACATTTTCCATGCTATGCCACCTGGAAAGCCATAAATACTTTTAGCGTTACTACAGTCTATATGGTGTCTCTTCTCTGTCAAAGTCACTAACACAAAGAACTGCTCTGCTAATTGCCTGTTGACATTGCTAATAGACCTGCAATCCCCTGCCCTGTTCCTAGCTTCATCGATTATTTATAGTACCTGAGGCTCCCCTCAGTTTTTTGCTTGCCCTGCCGAATGAGTTTTCCCCTTGCACTCCATTAGTCTTATTTTAAGATCTGAATCCAGAAAATTGTTATGCTTAGCTTTCAAATCAGATATCTAGGGCAGGGTTTTCAAATGGCCAAGGGACTAAGTCCTGTACCACAGTCTGCCAGTGTAGGAAAAATCTCTGCACTGGCAGACAGTCATATTTTCAGGCTGTTTTCTGCACAGACAGAAGGTACGGCTGTGGAGGATGTTATGCCTGGTCCAACCAGGCATAACATTTTGGTGCAACTGCACCATAAAAATACCCTCAAGCTACCATAAATCATGGAGCCTGCAAGAAAATGTCTCTCTCTTTGAAAATCCGGTGCATGCGGGAAAAACGGTGGCTCCACAATTGAAGACCCACTAGCGTAAATTTTTCCCTCACCTGTGCCAAATCCTGGGGGGTTGAAAATCCGACCACTGGGTCCTATTCCAGTTCTTTGTTTAATTTGTTCTTTCTTTTTTGTGTGAGTCAAATGCTATATCTCCAGTTCCTTTTGCCTTTAAGCTGTCCCTGCTGACTGCATGTGAGGTTTTTGCTTTTGATATTTAGATCCAAATACTCCTGTATTTCCTTGATGACCATCTCCCTAAAGCCGATGTCATTGAGGAGCAAGACAGTTAGAATCCAGATAGGGATTTACATATTGGTTTAGTACCTAGGCCTAGGACCACCAGGGTGGATCTGAGGCAGTAATAGATTTAATCTTACAGTCTTAAATTACATGTAACCATTCAGCTGGCACCAGGAAAATGTTAATTCTGGAGTATTGATTATGAGGATTGGAATGAAAATTGCAATGAAGTGCTGTGGGGTTCAAAAACAACCAGGCAATGGCATCTTCCAAACCCAACTCGAGCATCAGGTGTTTGAGGCACACATCTGCCCTATTACCACCTACCAGTGGTCCCCTCCTATCTTTGCTTTGCTGCAAAATGCACCTGAAGTTTCCACCTATCATATATGGTATAAGCCATAGTGTTTCCAAACTGTACTCAGTAAGGTATTTTGAAAAAAATAAATGGGGCTTCTCTTGATCATTGTTGGGGGCATATACATTGAAGAAAGTATAGGGATTATCCCTATAGGTACCTTTAATCTTTATATATCTTCCCTCAGGAACTTCCTCTATACTGTAAATTGTTACAGGAGCATTTTTGTACAATAATTGTGACACCTCTTCTATGAGGGCTCACACTATGTTTGCAATGCATTCATACTGTTATTTTATTTTTATGGTGTATTTATCCTTCCCCTGGGTCACACCTGAAGATGAGCCTTGACTTAGTGTGCCTTTCCCAGTCACCAATTTATAAATAAGTAAACAGTTTATTAGGAAGAGTAGACCTCTCCCACCAAACTATGCTTAATGATAACATGCTCAAGTTGCATTAGGTGGGTCTTCTGCAGGAATGCTACCACCATTCCTTGTCTTTTCAATTCCTGCAGAACCCTCTTTCTTTGGACCAGCAATCCCAAGCCCTTAACATTATATGTAGTTCCCTGTAAATCCACCATTTTATTGTGGGTCCATCTCCTCCCTGCACCTCATCTCTCTCTTCTTACTGAATATCAACCCAGCAACAATATTTCATATATCCATATGCAAACTTGAACTACAGTATTGAACATCAATCAACAAAACCAAAAAGGTAAACTCAAAGATCATGAAACACAGCACTACCCTATATAGAGTGTTTGTTGACTGCAGTTGCTGCACAGGATGTAGCTCACCAGTATCTGCACCTTCTTCACAAAAAGTTGCTGTAGGAGGGGGCCACAGGAAGAACTAAGCACCGGACTCAAGGAAAGTCTGCAATAGTTCTGGTGCCACCAGGTGTGATTTATTCCTTTCTTCCTTAGTGCACATTGTACCTTAATAATCTGTGCCCTCCTGTACTTGATGAAAAGGGAATGGTCAAAGAAAAACATCTTGTCCCTGAACATCATCGCCGTCTCCCCCACAATGCCCTCAGTAGCTTATTTTTCATGCTACAGTCCAGAAAAGGGGCTTTGCTTTCAGGCCAATAGACTTCGGAGATGACATTCTACATACCCTTTAAAATTTGAATTAAAAATTGCCTTCCCAGACAAGTAGTTCTTTCAGAAACGATTCCATGAACTTGATCATGTCACATTTTTCTCTATCTTTGGGCACACCATGTGTCTGAATATTAGTGCATCTGAAGTGAAGCTCTGTGTCCTTCACCTTGTCTATACAGGCTAGTTAAACAGACAGCGGGGTAGACTGGGTCTAGGGAAACCTCGATATCAGAGAAGAGGAAGGGGAGCCTAGTCAGAACTCCCCCACATCTGGAGGCTTGTAGCAGCATAGGATGTACAAAAAAAGCTGTGGCCCATACTGACCTACATGAAGGGAATATGTAGAGGGGGAATGCAAAGAGTGCAAGCACCATGAAAAACACCTACCTTGTCATAACAGTGCATCTCTTACAGCATATGTAAGAAAAATGCTGTAAGAAAAGTGTACCACAGACAGCAACAGAAGTAGAACAGTAAAATGCATTTACCGCTTCCCCTGTAGCTGTCTGTCTCGGGGACTGACTGGAGGGTGGTTACAAGAGGTTAAAAAAGTTGGAGGCTGGCTGAGCTGCTTCTGTGGAGGAGAGGGTTAAGATGCAAAGCAGCTTGGCCAGCAGAGCTGTGGAGAGTAGGGTTCTGGTCCCTCTCCCTGACATTTTACTGTGAGACGGGTTTCCGACTATTTTTACAAGTCCTGTCTCAAAGTACCTCCCCCACCAACTTTCCATTTTCCCCCAAAATCCAACTTTGAATTGGAGTTAATTATTTTAATTATGGGGGGGCAGGGGGCATAGCCCCTTGCATCAGGGTGTGGAAGGGGAACCTCCCACAAAAAGAAAACTTTACTATTTTGCATGGCAGCAGTCCTGTGTTTGTGTAAGGACCACTACCATGCGTGGATAGTGCAGGCACTGTTGTAGCAGCACTGTATTGGTGAGTGCTATTGTTGCAATCGCTTTCCTGATCTAGTGCCAAAAAAACAAGAGGATGAGAGGACATGCAAAGGAAGTAGCAAAGCAGAATCAAGGCTCTTATGGAAAGGGGTATGCCTTAATGTCAACAGCCTGGGTAATAAAATCAGTGATCTCCAGGTGCAGATGGCAAGACACTGAGGTGGACATTGTGGCCATAACAGAAACATGGGCTTCAGAAAATAACGACCAGGAACTGACGGCTCCTAGGTACTCGATGCTTAGGAGGGATGGAGTAACAGGTAGAGGGGGAGGAGTAGCCCTTTATGTCAAGGGGGGCATAGAGGAGATGGAAGATGGGGGCATCAGGGTATTAATGAGGAGACTGAGTCACTGTGGGTGCAACTCACGGCAGCCTCAAGCAAGAAAATGTGTTTGGAGATGATCTATAGACCACCACAGCAAGGAGAGGAGAGAGACAGAGAGCCTGGAAGAACTAGAAGGAGTGGTATCTAAGGGGGGGAGTAGTTGTAGTGGGTGATCTGAACCTGCTGGACATCAATTGGGATAATCCAGAGGTCAGAGTACCAGAAGCCAAGTCTTGCTGGATACATTCCAGGACTGTCGGCTAATACAGTTAGTTAAGGAGCTCAGTAGGCAGATTGCAGTTCTTGATGTGGTGTTCACCAGCTCAGATGTGGCAGAGCTAGGGTAGCTGGGAAGCTGATAGAGAACAGTGACCATAACTCCATTTGGCTCAAACTGGCCCTTGGGTCTGGTAAATCATAATTGAGAGCTGAAGTCCTTAATTTTAGAAGGACAGACTTCAATAGGCTGTGTGGCAAGATAAGGCCATACCTTATTGTTCTGGTCATGTTATATATAATTTTTATGTGAGAAATGTATTAGAGAATGCCACAGTGGCCCAATGTAAGTGCAAGGGATCATGAGTACAGACCATGGGCACTGTAGAACACTGTGATTTTCTTGTTACTACAGAAAAAAACTGTTTTCTGCTAGCAGAGGATAGAGTTAATTAAATTATCTAAAATAAGATAAAAGACTAAATAAGCAGAGCTGGCCAGCAGGTAGGTCTGTTTGTGTCTCAATGGACCATAGCATCATCTGGTGCCTCTTCATCTACCTTTTCTTTGTTTTCAGAGGTCTACTGTCAGCTACCAGTAAATGGGCTACCATTTAAGTAAACAACTATAGTGAGTACAGTTTAACTTCAGCAGTCTCCCAGCAGGAAGGCTGGAATGCTCCCCTAGAAATCTGATTTGAGCTGGCTGACCTCTGAGTCTTTTTTTTCTTATATTAAGAACCTCATATCTGTGATATTGCAAAAAAATACTAAACTCGTATTGGTTGGGTAACCTCAGAAACAGAATGCTAGCCAGTTGCAGGGCAGCCACTATCCACTGGACCTGCCCTTTGGAAACCCCTTAAAACCAGGATGCAGAGAGATATCTGAGTTTTTTAGCTTTTGCCTTTTTGCTTGAAGCCTTGCCAGTGTTGCATTTGGGATCCTCTCTATCTGCTTAGGAGAGCAGAGACACTTTCTTCAACAATTATTCTGCACTACCAAGAACCAAGATTTTTATCTGCCTTTGTAAAGACTTTGCACTTCAGACTTCATCACTAAGGACTTGAGGTAGATTTTAAATCTCAGAGTTTTAAAGTGTAGGTTTTTATGTACATTTTCCATTTTATTTTCAATACCTTGTGACCAATGTCTAAAATTATTTGTTTTTATGTTATTTACTGCATTCATTAATTTAACTAGTAAAGCTTTTGGCTTATTTTAAGAATACTGTAATTCTGCCTATGTCTGTTGTGTAGGTTGCCTTGGTAAGAGTTGTTGAAATGATACCACACCTGTGTGACTGTTTTAAGGCCTAATGTTACCAAAAGTGAAGTGTCACTAGGGACTTCATGAAGAAAGATGGGGAGGAAATATGAAGGGTCTCAAGAGGAGCCTGTGGGGGTTTGAACAGAGTGCTGCATTTCTGGGGAAAGACACAGTAATAGGGTGTTAAAGCCCCCCAAAGCCTATACATGCCTGTGGCTTTCTGGTTTATGGTGCAGTTGCTGACAGAATTCTACCCCAGGAACACAGACTTGAGACTGTATTTAAATCCCCTTGTACGGAGAAAGGGTATCTCTGACCCCATTACCCCCCAACACAAGATGGATACTCAGTGATGCAGAGAATCCTGCCCCATGAGAGTGGACTTGTGACAGATGTGGTGAGCAGTGGGGCGATTGGCGAACTGTTTGAACAACCACACACAAAAAGGGCAGAAAACTGGAAAAAGGAAAATTGATTACAAGATATAGTTCCCCGCCCTGTTTTTTTTTTGTTTTTGTTTTTTTGCTCCAAGTAAAACACAGACTAGTGGTAGTTTAGGGAAGAAAGATAATGCCCAAGTACAGTGACTGCACTGTAGAAGAGCTGAAGCAGCTGTGCCAGGAAAGAGGGGTCCATTATGAGGGACAAAGCAAAATGAACCTCATGGAGGCTCTTGTGGCAGCCAATGATCAAACAACTGTCCAGGACCTCGAGTCACAGCTGGTGACTGACAAGGACCAGATCTTGGGTGTGGGGGTGCCAAGGAACATCCCAGTGTCCAGTCCCAGGGAGGAGGACAGCTAGACCAGAGAGAACCCAGGGCCACAGCACCAGTGGAAGGCCACCACAGAGATGAAACTGGAAGGGATCAGGCTACAATTTGAGCTGAGGAAACTGGAGTTTGAGCAGAGAAAGTCTGAAGCCCAGCAGCAGAGGGAATTCAGGCAGAGAAGGTTTGAAATGGAGTTGCAGAAAAGGCAGCTTCAGAGAGAGGCTTTGGAAAGAGAAAAGCAGCTTCAGAGAGAGGCTGAGAGAGAGCGAGAGAGAGAGAGAGAGAGAGAGAGGAAAAAGAGCACCAGAGGGAATTCGAACTGGAGAAGCTGAGACTCCAATGACCAGTGCCAGAGGAGGTAAGTGGCAGGGATAGACCTAAAACTCCAGGGCTAGGGTATAAATTAAGTTCCAAATTAACAGCAGAATTTAAAGAGGGGGGATATGGATGCATTTTGAATTCATTTTAAAAGATCTGTATCGAGGTCAAAATATCCAGGGAGTCCTGGAGCTACCAGCTACCCTCGCTACTTACTGGAAAAGGGCGTGAGGCACTAGGCCAGCTGGATAATGATCATAGCCAAGACTATGAGAAACTTAAAGCTGCTTTACTTAAAAAGTATGAATTGACTCCTGAAGCCTACAGCGTTAAATTCTGTAAACTCCAAAAAAGCTCTTACATGAGCTTTGAAGAACTATCCACAAAGCAACTGGCAGTTTTTGCAACATTGGTGGGAGGGGGTGGAAGCAAACTCTGTAGGGAAGATTGAGGAGGCTATACTTTTAGAACAGTTCTTTTGGGCTTGACCAGCAGAGCTGAAAACTTGCCTGGAGGACCAAGATTCCAAAACAGCACAGCAAATTGCTGAGCTCTCTTATCGCTATGCAAGGAGCCAGCCTGGTCTGAAAGGAAATGTGGGAGCAGGTGCTGCAGGACAGAAATGGAAAAGCACACCTTCAAGGTAGCTAAAACCCCTCCATGTCTCTGCAGAAAGGGTGAAGCCTCAAATTACCAAGAAGGGAGATCTTGGAAAAAAAGAATGGTGAATGTTGAGTTTGTAAGCAGCCAGGGTATCTAGCTAGACAGTGTCCTAAAAAGACACAGAGTGGACAAAGTGTCCCTCGAAAGGAGGTAGGTGCACTGTGTATCCCTGAGAGTATGCCTGTGAATATGAGGGAACACATACACCCTGTTACTGTAAATGGGGAGCAGACCCATGGGTTAAGAGACACAGGGGCATTGAGCCTGAACATCTTATACCTAATCAATTTGTCACTGTGAGGGGATTCACAGGGGAGGAGAAAACACTGCCACTAGCTAGTGTTCTCTTAGATTGGGGTGAGACAGGAGAGAGGGTGCAAAATGTGGCAGTGGCAGACAACCTCGCTCTGGATGTTATTATAGGGAATAATATACAGCAGGGGGTGGAGTGTGTAGTTACCCGCAGTCAGATGGCTAAGGCCCCTTGTATTTCCCTGAACCCTACAGAAGCACCTGTGGAAGAGAATAAAAGGCTGGCTCCCCAGCCTGTGTCTCCTGAAATGGAGAATAGTGAAGGGGATGTAGGACTTCCTCAAGTAGCCATGCACCAAACAGCTACTGAAGGTTACTCTGAGGAGGGAGGGGTAACAAATGGTCAGAAGGTTAGGGATGGCAGTGACTCTGAATGCCCTGATGCTAGAGTTATGGACCCCAGTTTAGGAACTGAAGGGGACATGTCCTATGCCATGGGAAAATATGAAGATTTTGCACTTGTTCAGAGAACTGACCCTGTTTTGGAGAGGCTAAGAGTTTGTGCAGAATCTGATGGGACACAGGGTGGTGACATAAGACACAGGGTATTTTGGGACAACCGACTGTTACATACACAGGATGCGAGGACCAAGGGAGGGGTGATGGGCAGGCAGCTTGTCATTCCCAGGAGTATCGTGAGCAGTTGCTCTAGGTGACTCATGATATCCCCATGTCTGGACATCTAGGAATTGCGTGCACCATGCAGCGATTGGCACAAAATTACTATTGGCCCAACTTCACCCAGCAAGTGAAGGAATATTGCAGGTCTTGTCACTGGTGCCAACAGATAGGGAAGGCAGGTAGTAAAACAAAAGCTGACCTACTGTACTTCCCTTGCCCATTGTAGAGGAGCCTTTCCAGAGGGTAGAAATGGATGTTGTGGGACCCTTAAATAACCCAAGCTTCTCTGGAAAAAGGCTTATCCTGATGGTGGTCAATTATGCCACCCGATACCCAGACTCGATCACCCTCTCCTCCATTAAAGCACCCAAAGTAGCAGACGTCTTGCTAGGGATTTTCTCCCATGTCGGGTTTCTGCAGGAGGTATCTCTGACCAAAGGTCTAACTTCATTTCGGACATGATGAAGTCTTTGTGGGAGAAGTGTGGGGTGGTGTAGAGTCACATGACACCTTATCACCCACAAGTCAATGGGCTTGTGGAAAGATTCAACGGTACCCTAAAAATGATGCTCCAAATGTTTGCTGAACAGCGTGGGAGGGATTGAGATAAATACCTTCCCCATCTGTTGTTCACATACAGGGAAGTGCCCCAAGAGTCAACAGGGTTCTCCCCCTTCAAACACTTATATGGACATACAGTAGTAGTCACAGACGTTGCCAGCTATTTCCAGATATTTCATGAAATTTCTAAGGAGTTTCTCTCCGCTGCCCCTACTGTGGAAATGGAGAAAGCATGAGATATTTCTGTAAATATCACAGAAATTTCAGGAAATAGCTTGCAGTGTCTGTGGCTGCTACTGGAGGATTCATGGGCCTCTAGACTTGATCCATGAAGACTGGGAAGACAAACACGCCACCCAGGAGACTCCTGTAGTAGAGTATGTCCTTAAGTTCAGGGAGAAACTGAAGGAGCTTATGGGGGTGGCCCAAAGCAACCTATCAGCTGCCCAGCAGAAGCAAAATGTATGGTATGATCACAGAGCCAGAGCTTGCTCATACAGCACAGGCCAGAACGTAATGGTCCTCATTTCAGTAAAGAAGGACACGCTGCAGGCCGAGTTGGCAGGACCATACAAGGTAGTCTGACAGGTAAATGATGTGAACTACTTTGTAGAACTGCCTGACAGGAAACATACCCATCAGATGTACCTTGTTAATATGATGAAGCCATGTATAAATAGGGCCAACATGATGCTTGCAGTTTGTAGTCCTGGGGAGGAGATGGATAAATAAGACCCCCTCCTGGACTTGCTAGAGGAAAGCAAGTGGGAGTCATTGGTGGAGACAATCAAACTGTCACGCCAGTTAACCCCAGAACAGAGTCAGGAAGTGAGGGAGGTTTTAAAGGACTTTGCCCCTTTATTTATGGTCAAGCCCAGATGGATCCCCTTAGTGACTCATGAGATGGAAACTGGGACCCAAGCGCCCATCTGATGAACAGCCTGTCGGGTGTCTGAGGCATCCTTAAGGAAATTAGGAGGGAGGTGGAGGAAATGCTGAAGTTAGAGGTAATCCAGAAATCTCTCAGTCCCTGGGCTTCACCTGTAGTCCTCGTCCCCAAGCCGGATGGGTCTACCAACTTTTATGTGAACTATCGTGGACTCAACACAGTCACGAAGTCCGATGCCCAGCCAGTGCCCCATACAGATGAATTGTTGGACAAGCTGGGGGGGGGGCTACCTATCTAACAACCATAGACCTGACAAAGGGGTACTGGCAGGTGGGGTTGACTGCCAGAGCTATGGAACAGTCAGATCTTCATCACCCAAATAGGCCTCTTCAAAGTTAAGGTAATGCCTTTAGGGATGAGGAACACCCCTGCCACATTCCAAAGGTTGGTCAATCAGGTGCTACACGGTACTGAAGAGTATGCAGTGGCTTCTCTGGACAATATTGCCATCTTCAGTAACAGCTGGAAGGAACACCTGTCCCATCTGAGGGAAGTGTTAGGCAGGATACAGAAGGCAAGACTCACTGTAAAGGCCGAAAAGTGCCAGGTTGCCATGGCTGAGCTGTCGTACTTGGGACATGTAGTGAGGAGGGGACAGCTACATCCAAATCAGCCCAAGATAAAGCCATTGAGGTATGGCCCAGACCAGAGACCCAGACACAGGTCAGAAGCTTCCTGGGGACTGCAGGGTACCACAGACAATTTGTACTGAATTACAGCAACTTGGCAGCTCCCCTGTCTAGCTTGTTAAAGAAAAGACAACCCCAGGAAGTAAAATAGGACCCAGTATGTAACAGGGCCTTCATCCAGCTAAATGCTGCACTGTGTAGTGCCCCAGTGCCAGCCAGCCCTGACTACACTAAGCCATTTGTTGTGCAGACTGATGTCTCAGATGTGGGGATTGGTGCTGTCCTCAGCAGACATTCCAACAGGGTAAGGATCACCCAACTGTGTACCTAAGTAGGGAGCTACTTCCCAGAGAGCAGGCGTACTCCACTGGAGAAAGAATACCTTGCTCTGGTGTGGCTGCTTAAGACGCTAGAGCCATACCTCAATGAGAGGCCCTTTGAGGTATAGAAAGACCATAATCCTCTGGTTTGGCTAAACCAGATGGGAAAAATGAATGGGAGACTCCTTCACTGGAGCATTCGCTACAGGCCTATAACATGGACATTAAACATAGGTCAGGGTCTGCTAATGCCAATGCAGACAGCCTGTTCCACCATTTGGAGTAAGGGGCGGAACTGGTGGAAACACTTATTAGAAAAGGGGCGTGTTCCCCCCAGGTTCTGTTAAGGAGGAAGGAGTGTGATGAGATAAAGCCATACCTCATTGTGTGAAATGCATCAGAGAATGCCATAGTGGCCCAATGTAAGTGCAAGGGATCATGGGTACAGACCATGGGCCTGTAGACTGATGTGATTTTCTTGTTACTACAGAAAAAAAAAATTCTGCTAGCACAGACTAGAGTTAATTAAATTATCTAGAAGGAGACAAAAGACTAATTAAGCAAAGCTGGCCAGCAGGCAGGTCCATTTGTGTCTTAATGGATCACAGCATCATCTGATGCCTCTTCATCTACCTTTACTTTGTTTTCAATGGTCTACTCTCAGCTAATCTTGTTACCAATAAATGGGCTACCATTTAAATAATTGACTGTATTAAGTATAGTTTAACTTTAGCTCTCTCCCAGCAGGAAGGCTGGAATGTTCCCCAAGAAATCTGGTTTGAGCTGGCTGACCTCTGAGTTTTTTTTCCTTATATTAAGAACCTCATATCTGTGATATTGTAGTAAAATACTAACTCAGATTGGTTGGGTAACCATAGAAACAGAATGCTAGCCAGTCACAGGGCAGCCACTATCCACTTGACCTGCCCTTTGGAAATCCCTTAAAACCAGGATGCAGAGAGGGATCACCTATAGAAAGGAGGAGGTCACCCTGTCCTTGTATAGATCACTGGTGAGGCCACACTTGGAGTACTGTGTGCAGTACTGGTGCCCATACCTCAAAAATGATGTGAGATTACTGGAGAGGGTGCAGTGCAGGGCTACAAAAATGATCATGGGACTGGGGAGTTGCCGTATGAGGAAAGATTGAGGGACCTTGACATGTATTCCCTGGAAGGGAGAAGGGAAAGAGGGGACATGATAGAGACCTTTAAGCACTTGAAAGGCATAAACAAAGTCAGAGAGGGAGGATTGTTCTGCTTAAAGGGGGGAAGGGTCACTAGGGGGCACAATCTGAAGTTAGAAGAGGGAAGATTCAGGAGGGAGATGTGGAGGCACTACTTTACAGAGAGAGTGGTGGCAAGATGGAATGCACTGCCGGAGGAGTTAATCGAACTGAGGACAGTGGATAGCTTTAAGCAGGGTTGGGATAGAGTCAAGGGCAGGATTAGTACAGACAAGAACACTAAGGGGAAAGACCAAGAAAGGGGAGGAAGGGAAAGGTTTGGGTGGGGCTGGGGCAGCTGTAGTAATATGAAACTAAGAGCTGAGCAATTGTGCAGACTTGATAGACCTTTCGGCCTTTTTCTGCTAGCAATTTTGTATGTTCATATGTATCTCAGCCTTTTTAGCTTTTGTCTTTTTGCTTGAAGCCTTGCCAGTGATGCATTTGGGACCCTCTCTATCTGCTTAGGAGAGCAGAGTCACTTTCTTCAACAATTCTTCTGCACTACCAAGAACCAAGAATTTCATCTGCCTTTGTAAAGACTTTGCTCTTCAAACTTCATCATTAAGGACTTGAGGTAGACTTTAAATCTGAGTTTTAAAGTGCAGGTTTTTATATATTTTTTCAATTTTATTTTCAATACCTTGTAACCAATTTCTAAAATGATTTATCTTTATGCTATTTACTGCATTCATTAATTTAACTAGTAAAGTTTTTGGCTTATTTTAATAGTAATTCTGCCTACGTCTATTGTGTGGGTTGCCTTGGTAAGACTTGTTAAAATGATACCTCGCCTGTGTGACTGTTTTAAGGCCTCACACTACCAAAAGTGAAGTGTCACTAGGGACTTCGTGACAAAAGGAGGGGAGGAAATATGAAGGGTCTCAAGAGGAGCTTGTTGGGGGTTGAACCAAGCACTTCATTTCTGGGGAAAGACACGGTAATAGGGTGTATAGGGCCCCCAGAAGCCTATACACACCTGTGGCTTTCTGGTTCATGGTGCAGTGGCCAATAGAGTTCTACCCCAGGAACACAGACTCTGGACTATATTTATATCCCCTTGTATGGAGAAAGGGTATCTCTGATCCCATCCACCCCCATCGTAAGAGGGATTTGCTGAGATGCAGAGAATCCCACCCCATGGGAGTGGACTTGTGACAGGCTGAACGAGCTGGTCAGGGAAAAGTTAGTTGGAGTGGAGAATATAGATGGGGTGGAAGAGAGTTGGGTGGCAATTAAGGGGGCCATGTTTGGGGTATCTAAGGTATGCATGAGAACAGTAACCAAAAGGAACAGGTTCAGGAGACCACTTTGGTTCTTGGCAAGGGTCAGGGAAGTGGTGAGGGTCAGGAAAAAGACCTTCTACAAATTTAAAGAAAAGCAGAGAGAGGGAGAAAGGGAAGAATAATTGCTGAAAAATAAGGAGGCAAAGAGGGCAGTTAGAGAGGCAAAACCAGACACAGAGCTGCATATTGCAGAGGGGGTCAACAGTGGACAAAAACAGTTCTTCAGGTATATTAGCGAGCAAACGAAGAAGGGGGGGACTTGGGAGGCTAATAGAGGATGAATAGGGTGATTAAGGAGGATGGACAAAAGGTTGCCATTCTTAGTGATTACTTTTGCTCAATTTTCACTAGGGAGGATGGCGGGCCCTTGCCACAGAGTGGCATCAAGGTGGCAATTAAGGGGTCCCGGAATTGAGGCAGCCAGCATTTATTAGTGAAATGATCCTGAAAGGGCTAAAAACCCTACAGATTGATGAGGCCCCAGGACCAGGTGGGTTGAATCCGAAGATACTCAGGGAACTGGCAGTGGAACTGAAAGATCCCTTAGTAGATCAATTCAGCAGCTCTCTAATGACAGGTGTAGTTTTGAAGGATTGTAGCATGGCTAATGTAGTTCCACTCCATTGGAACAAGAAGGGAAGTACAGACCTGTCAGTCTTATCTCTATTGTAGCAAAACTGATGCGAGTAACTGGTCAAAGAGGATCTCATGGACTACGTGGAGGGCAATGGTCTCCAGGATAGTAAGCAGCACAGATTCATGGCAGGGAGGTCTTGTCAGACTAATCTGATAGTTTTCTTAGACTGGGTGATGAGGGAATTGGGTAGGAGCCATGCTGTGAATTTGCTCTACTTTGACTTCAGCAAAGCTTTTGACATGGTAGCCCACAGATGCCTGCTGAAGAAGATGTAGAATCTGGGTGCAGCTAAAGTCATAGTAAACTGGTTAAGCAGCTGGCTAAAGGGGAGTCAGCAGAGGGTATTGGTTAACAGGGTTAAATCAGAAGAGAAGGAGGTCATGAGTGGAGTTCAACAGGGATCTGTCTTGGCTCTGGTCTTCTTTAATGTATTCATCAGTGACATTGCTGAAAGGATCCAGGGCAAGCTGTGTCTCTTTGCAGATGACACTAAGCTCTGTGGAAGGGTGGATATTGACTAGAGAATAAAGCAAATGCAAAGAGACTTGCAAACGTTTGAGCGGTGGTCAAGGATTTGCAGTTGAATTAAATGCCAGAAAGTGCACAGAGATGTACCTAGGGAACAAGAACCCCAGGACAGAGTTCTGTATGGGAAGGGTGAGGCTCAGTACAATGGATGAGGAACGAGACATTGGCATTATCATCAGGACCTCCCTAAAGTTACTGATTCAGTGCAATAAGGTTTATAGCAAGGCAACTAGGATCCTTGGATATATTTGGGGGGTACTGATAACAGAAGAAGGGAGGTAATACTTGCCCTGTATAGATCCTTAATAAGGCCACACATGGAGTACTGTGCCCAATTCTGGGGTACTCACCTCAGGAAGGATAGGGATAGGTTCAAGACAGTGCAGTGCAGGGTAACAAAAATGGTTCAGGACCATCAGGGCATGTCCTATGAGGAGTGCCTCAAGGCACTGAACGTGTACTCATTGTAGACCAGAAGCGAAAGGCATGATATCATTCAGACCTTGAAATGCCTAAAAGGAATTAACAGGGTGGACTGCGGAGAACTATTTAACTTGAATACCAGCTCGTGGTCACATGGTCCTGAGTGGAAACTAACAGGAGGGAGGTTCAAGAGGGATGTGAGGAAATATTACTTTACAGAAGGGGTGGTGGAGCCATGGAACAGACTGCCAGCCAAGGTGGTGGGTGCAAAAGCCATTAGTGCTTTTAAGCATGGCTGGGACAGAATGAAGAGTATAGTGGCTGCTCAGGGTATCAGATCAGGGAGGAGAATGGAGGAAGTGGGGAGGTCTAGGACCCTGGAGGAACAGTAGGCCTCAGGGTTAAATAGGGAACTCAGGCAGACTGGCTGGACCTTTGGTCTTTTTCTGCCATCTTTGTCCATGTTTCTTGTTTCTCACTTAACTCACATTCTTACCTGTAAAGATATTGCAGGGCTGAGTTGTGGTTCTTATTCTGTTCTCATACTGTACGTCTTTGAGACCTTTTTCTTTGTCTCTGTTCTGGCTGTCCCATTGTGTACACCTTTCTGAGTGTCTACTAAGTCAACCTGTTAGCAGTGGAGGGCAGTTCTGATTTTTTGCAATTCTGAAATTAGTTTTTGGGAGGTAATGGTAAAACTTTCCTTGTCTTGTTTACTGTGGCACTCTAGGAATTCCTGTGGCCTACGTGGGGAATGGCCCTAATCATGCTCCCATTGCAGCAACTGAGATTTATTTGGTTCTGGGCTGGGAACAGCAAAATACTTAAATCACTGTCTCACTAAAATCTTAATCTTGTTCAGCCTGCAGATGTCGAAGATATTTGCTTTGGCAGGACAGTGAATAACACCAGATTTACAGTAATGCTGGGGCTATGGAGCTCTGTCTCCCTGCTACTGCACTGCCTGGTGACACCACTGGAAGCTGAGATGGGGGATTTTTAATGCATGTTGAGGAGCAGTGAGAGGAGTACAAGATTTGGGGACAGCTAAGCAGTTTTGCTGTTTTTTGAAATCTTAAACCCATCTAAAAGTAAATCTGACAGAGCAACAGACAGCTACCAGTAAAACATCTACATTTCTCATTAAGGCATTTTAGGAAAGCTGTTATTTCTGCTGATATGTACTATAAATACCACCAACAGCTTAGTCTGGCTCAATGTCAGTTGGTTTACATCTATATCTCCCACCTTCCCCCAGGACAAAATTGAAAATAGGTAGACTTGCCTAGTCTTATTTTCCCAGCCCACATTTTCAAAGGAGATACGCGGCGCAAAGTGGAGATGTGCCCCGCATCTCAGAAAATGAGCAGAACTGCAATATTCAAAAGGGAGAGATGTGTTGCGCATCTCCAGATGCACCATCACACATCTATAATATATGCGGCGCATGTAGAGGGGACATTCCCATGAATGTACCGCGCATCCCTATATTCAGCCAAAATGTGTGGCGCATCTGCTGCGTATCTCAGAGATGAGCCGCCCAAAGTTAGGCATGGAAAAAGCATGCCTAAATGGCCAGCCACCTACAGGCAGAATACAGAACTGCATGTAAGCTGTCCAAAGACAGCCCTTGAAGGTGCACCAGGACATGATCTAGGCACACACAGACAGCAGTCATGCCAGGATGGATGAACCTGAGTCACAGGTGCCATGTCACCACAGGCACCATCCAGGGAGCAACCTCCCACATCACACCATGTATTTAGACACCCAGCAGCCCCCTGCCAATGCTGTCGGGTGCCCCCCTCAGACACACCAGCAGAGCAGACAGCCACAATGCAGCAAAGGTACCAGGGGCCATGGCCTACACCCATGTGGCCTGCAGGGTACCACCTGCAGGGTACCACCTGGAGGTGTCATCTGGGGCAATAGTGCCCAGGTAGCCTGGTGGATGGGTGGCAGTCTGGCACAGGCCAGGGGCTACCTTGTGGCACAGACCCACAGTGGTACACCATAGGTGCACACAAGTAGGGCCCACCCACTAGTGTACCTGGTTACCCTCTGCACACTACCATTAATTGCAGTCACCACCATGTTCCACTCATATGGGGGGGTGTGGGGCACTGCAGGTGACTGTACACTGCATGTGGAGCTGGTGTATCACATGCATGTGATATACTGATCAGACTGTGTCATCTTGTGCCCTCCCCTGTTGCATGTCCAGGTGGGCCCCTGTGGCCACTGTCCAGGTGGGCTCCCTGTACCCTAGTCTGACCCTGTACATGGCTATTGGTAATAGCACTGTACCCAGGCCAATGCAGTCCACCCACCCACCCACACACAAACAGTGCAGCACACCTGCCTGATAGGTTGCAGTACCTCCTGTTCAGCTTTGTGGAGTGGTGGGGCAGTCCTGCACAGCTGGAACTGAGGATGCCTGGGGTATGCAAATGGCCTGAATATATTCCAGTAATGAGCTGCTCATGTGGGAGATGGGCTTGGAATGTACAATGAGGTCATTTGCATATCCAGGCTGAATATTGCAACTTTTCGCACTGCGCAAGTGGCTTTGCATCACGCATTTCCCCATGCTCCTCATAGGGCTCAGGTCACTTGCTGCACTGTGCATCTCCCACTGCATGATCACACATCTTCAGGATATTCAGCTTGACATGCGTGAGTGCATCTCACGGTGCATCTTCTGAATATCTCATTATTTTGGGCCGGCGCATCTCAGATGCTTGGAGCAGGCACTTGGGTGAGTTTACAGGGGACTTTGAATATGGAAGCCATAGTCATTAATAACTAAAATAAAATGAATAAAAAACTTTTGTAAGGGTTTGTGAGGGAGGGAGGAGGAATATTCTATAAACACACAGTCTCCCTAGTCTAAGAAGGGATACAGATGTTAGTCAGCAGTACCTGAAAATCCAATGAATGTTAATGAATGAAAGGCAAAAGAAAAAAGCTAAACATAAGAAGCAATTTTTATTTTTCTGCCCCAACTTTAGTTTTCAAAAACTGCATTGTTTGCCCTGCCTCACTGACACAATGCTAGATTCTAATGTTCTTTGCAAATAAATTTCATGTAAAGGACAAAGGAGAGAATGTTTATAGCCATAAGTCTTTAGAGAAAGAGTCATTACAGTAAATCTTTAAGGGTGCCCTTTTAACAACTCATTGCCATGGTTATGATGAGCTCCAACTGCATTCACTGAAAACACGTAAAGGAAAGGCTGAGCATTTGTAACAGGTTTTCAGCACTTTGGACATATTACAGCACTTGCTGAAATAGAAAGTGCGATTTATTAATTAGGCAGTGTTGCTCAAAAGGGCCGATTACAACTGACAGCTGCAATAAAAAATTCATTAAGGGGGGACTTTACATCAATAATTATATGGATTACCATGTGCAGACCAACCTTTGGAGACTAGCTTGAGCTGAAGAATGAAAACAAATGCTATGTTGCCATGGCAACCTAGATCACCCTGGAGATGATTAACAGCAGCAAGAAAAATAGGTTAGATGTTCTAAAGATGTTTCATCCTGTGCCAGTGAGTTAATGATGCTATCAGCTATCAGACAGCAGGACACTTTGATTTAAATAAAAAGGATTGGTTTTATGCAGGTATTTTCTCAAACCTGCATTCATTTTGACACAAAAATTGATCTGTCTAAGAAATTATGAAACTACTTTTAACTAGAGCTGTAAGAACACTACAAACACTGTTTTGAATTGTTCACATACTGTAGTGCCAACAATTTGGTAAATGGAGCACTTTTGAATCAAGTCTCCAGGTAAGTAACTGGAAAACCTTCTGATAATGTGCTGAGTGTCTGGATAGTCCATTATGTAGGGTACAGCACTATCCACACAAACGTATGATAGGTAGCACAAATTGGTCTTATTGAATATATAAAGTGAACACATCGTCCATGCACTTAAGTTTTTTCTGAATGTTCATTTGGAGTGGTCAGAAGAAAGAAACAGAACAGTACCATCAGTTACTTTCAGAGTATTGACTGTTAAGATGTCTGAAGGTATCCATCCAGAAGCAAATGATTTGATACCTTTTAATGGACCAACATAGATGTAACAACAAGAACAAAGTGCTCTAGCTTTCGAACCAACCAGTCCTTCTTCAGAAGCTCATGGCAGTTGTTTAGAAAATACAATACTTATAACAGCTAGATAATGCAGAGAAAAACAGAAAAAAATCCCCATTGGTTTAAAATACTCATTTAAAAAAAAAAAAAAAAAAACAGAAGATGATGTCAGAGAAGTTAAACAGTACAATACTGCCCTCAGTCCGAATGAACCTTGGGTTAAGATGTGCTTGGTGCAACAAACATAAAGAATCCTACTACACATAAATTTAATTGACATAAGATAACACTGCTGAAGCAGATAGGTATCCATGGCATTCTAAGTCCTAGTTCACCTTAAAGCAGCAGTGCAATTACATTTTTTTCACCAGAAGCTAGGCTCTGCTACAATGAATAAAAAGAAAATAAGCATACCTGTCAAATCTGCTTTTCTAAATACCTTTTAAGTTACACACCATGATTTTTTTTCTCAGTACTAACCCTTACTACTATAGGATTGCAACTCTATTTCTTTTCTTTTTTTTTTAACTACAGTATTTATTGAAATATTTGGGCACCCTACAGAGTCCACTTTTACATTACAATGAAACAGAATTGATTCAACATGTATTACCTTTAGGATGACACTTGGAGTCAGAGTCGAACTGGCCCACCTGGATACCTGGAAATTTCCGGGTGGGCCCCCTACGTTGGGTAATTGGCCACCTTCTGAACTCTGAAACTCTTCGCGTTTGTCATCTATGTTCTAATTAAATGGGGTAGTTTGGGCACTGCAAGTAAATATATGATGAAAACAGAGATAATGTATCAAATGTAAGTGGAATACTGAAAATAATCTGCCACCCTGAGCCCTCCTTTATTGATTTTCCAGGTGGACCCCCTGTATCCACTTTCCAGGTAGGCCCCCTGTACCCTAGTCCGACTCTGCTTAGAGCTACTAAATCAAGTGGGTTCCTTAAAACAATTGGCTTAACCACGGATATTGTAAAATCCAGCCTTTCCTTTATGAGTTTAGTCAATGTCCAGTAGCAGTTCTTTGTGTACAGTATTTGCCAGTCCCATGTGCCTAAAAAAAGGCGGAGGGTGCAAATTACCAGAAACATGGCTCAAAGTATTAACATGTCCATCTCGATGTTAGCCAGTAACATGGACTATTAAGTAAACATAACCACTGTAAATAAACAGTAACCAAGAAATTAGCTGTCAGTACAACATGATGAAAAAATAAAAGCTACAGTATTATGTTGTGCAAGATGCTCATGAGTTTTTTTGTTTTCCCTTTTATTCCTTCTCCCACCTGTCCTCTCCTCTTTAGTCAGTATGCAGGTTAGAAACTAAATTTTACACAAGCTGTTCAAGTGTCAGGGTTCTGGTGGTTTCCTCTATGTAATCAAAAATGGGAAGCCATCTTGAGTTATACTTGTCCTTACTGACTCTTAATTAAGGCAGTGATTGCTTTCATGTCCCTGATCTCCTTGCATACTTGAAGCCTTCCAGTCTTGTCTAGAGGTTGTGCTACCAGCCATTTTCTGGTGATTGCAATAAGGGCAGCTGTTGTTAAAATAAGAAAGAGATATTTTTTGTCTCCTCTACCTGCGCCTCTCAGTGGCAGGCCAATGACCAAGTTCTGGAATGAAGGGTGAACTGGGAGCCTCAGCACATCCTGCACTGTTTGTGCACCACAACCCAGTAATGTGCAATTACTGGGCAGCTCCAAAAGATATGGTATGGAGACCCTCTTCCTCCATATAACTGCCAACGATGATCTGAAAGGATGTTTGAAAAAATGTTTTGATCTTGTAAGAGTGAGAAAAAAAGCAGACCACTATTTTCCATTTAAATTCTCTCCAAGAGGAGGCTGCTATAGATTTGTAGAACCCTACCCATATGGAATCCCATTGCTTAGGCTTCCAGGTGATGCCACCCTCCTGCTTCCATTTGCTCTGGATAGTGGTTATGATGGCAACCCCTTGGTCTTGTTCTATTAATTGATACGCAGTAGAGATTCAATGTGGTTTGGCCCCATGATGTTCTGAGTCTCAGAGGTAGATTCCCACCTGATGGAGAGGTGCTGCTACAAACTTTTTAATCTCCTCTTTATTGAGGAAGCTGTGAAGTTGAAAAAATCTAGAACAACCTTGATGGGAGAGCTGAATTTCCATTTGGAGTGTATGGAAATCATTGAAGGTATTGTCTTGCTATAATTGAGCCACCCACCTTTGTCAGACATCTTGCATTCCAATGCTTAAATGAAATGTCTAAGGTAACAGGGGCGAACTTCAGAATATTGTAGATGAGTATGAGGGCCCATACTAGTGCTGGAACTCCAATTTGCTGTTGATTGAGTTCAGACATTTAATGTCACTTTAGATCATAGGTTGGACACTAGCTTACTATGGCTCGGGGTAAGTATCTATGGTAGAAAGCATGTTGGAGTGCAGCCTAGAGCTGCTCTTTCCATGGATACCCAACCATTCTCATCTTCGTGTTCTAACAGATCTATTAGGACAGTTGATTTGGCCAGAAAAAAAAGTAGTTAAGATCCAGAACTCTCACTCCAACCCCCTTCTCTTTACTTCTAGTGAGAGTTTCCCATCTATGTCTCTATGTCTGGGTTTCTTACCATGCCATATAAATTTGCTAAGGGCACGCTGTAGGTCATTCCAGTCCTTTTTAGATAATTGTGTAGGGACTGTGGAGAACAGGAATAAAAATCTTGCAGAATATTCATTTTTACAGTGTCAATATGATTAGAGAATGACAGTGGGATCTCAGACTAGTGGTTCATATCAGGAATGACCTCTTGGGTTACTTGTGTGTAGTTGGTGTGGTGTGGTGTGGTGTGGGACTTCAGTTCTGACTAGAGTTTGTATTCCTAGATGTTTAGTTTTGGAGATGATCCACTTGTATGGGATAATAGCTTTGATTTTGGGGTAATAACTCCACTAATGTGAAGGGTCTCTGCCTTTCTATTGTTAACTTTAAAGCCTGAGATGGTCCTGTATTGCTTCAGTAATGTGAGAACAGGTGCCATGGATGTACTAGGGTATCTCCTGTACAGTAGTGTGTCAACTGCATAGAGTGACATGTGATGCTCTTGTCCTGCTATGGTAATCCCCTCAAGGCAATTACGTGGTCTAATGGAAGCCACCAGCATCTATATGCTAAGGGCAAGAAGCAAGGGTGACAAGGGGCACCCCTGCCATGTCACTCTGTGGATGGGGAACTGGTTGGATGAAATGTGCTGTTCACTCTGATTTTGGCTGTGGGTTGATCATAGACAGTGGTCACCCCTGTGTGAACACTTGACTGAAAACCATGGTTTCTAAGACCTCCTGCGTGAAAGCCCAAATTAAAGGGTGCCTAAATAACCAATTTTTGAAAACTGCAAACTCCAAAATCTGGGTTCATTGCTAGGTAAAGTAAAGGCTGCTGTTTACATTTATGCTAAAACTGCATTTATGTAAATAACATAAATGCAGTCTCATGCTTTGGAAAAATGTAAACATTAGCCTTTCAGTTTCAGGAACTAAGGGATGTTCCTACTCATGCAACTTTTAAGGGCAAACTCAGGACTTTTCTTACTGCTTTGGACAAATGTGTTTGCTTTGATCCTACCTGATCCCCTTGTTCTTAACCTGTTTTCCCCACTTCCTTATTGCTAGCACTTGTGCCTTTCCCAATGGTTGTTTTATGTGGTGTTTACTATAATTGCTGCTTGAATCTGTTTGACTGTATGCAAATATTAGCTTTTGCCATTTACAAGTTGTTGTTTACTTCCGGCCACCACTTGGCTTCCTTGATCCTGTTCTCTTCTCCCTCACCTCTCAGCCTTCCTTCACTCAACTCCCCTGCTCCTCTCTTCCCCCGACCACATCTCCTGCACTCTCCTTTTCCCCCTCCCCCTCTGCCTCCCCTTCCTTTCTCTGCTTGCATGCCTCGCCTTTACCTCCTCCTGAGTCACCCCTGCCCGTTCGCTCATCCCACCCTCCCAGCTTAGCATTGTTCCCTATTACCTCCACTTGCCATAAACTTACCTCCTCCTACTGACCTCTTCTTCCCTGCCCTGCCGTCTCTCGGTTCCACTGGCTCAGCTTGGCGTTGTTACCTTTTCCGCTACTGCCGTAACTCTTTCACTTCTCTCCTCCTCTTACCGGCATCATCACCCTTGCCCTGCCGTCTATCGGTTCCACCAGCCTAGCCGCATTCTGCTACCTTTTGCCGCTGTTGCCGTCTTTTGCCGTAACCACCTGTCACCCTTTCTCCACTTGCCTTCTTTCGGCTCCAACAACTCGGCCGCAGGTTGGAACCTTGTATCGCCGCTGCCGTATTGGCCGGCTTTCTTTAACCTCTCCCCTCCTCCCTCTCCCGGCCATCCCTCCTCTACTCCCTCCTACCTCCCTATTCCTACCCGCCTCTCTGTCCTTATATTCTTAGCCATTTCTTTAGTCCCCCATTTGGCCCTTGCCCTCTATCCTTTCCTCACCTCCTCCACCTTCCCCTTTGTCATTTTCCATCTTGTTTCTGGCTTACCCTACACCTATCCTCTCCCTTTCCTAGGTCCTTCAATGCACTTTATGTATCGCTCAATGGAAAATGTCCTTGAAATGTATTTTGCCTTGTATTTTCCTTTGTCATGCATTGTATCCTGCCATATGTATCTTCCTGTATTTCTGTGCATCATGTATTTTCGTTATCCTTACTGTATCGTTATGTTCTGTAATTTTACCTCCCGGGTCGTGCCTGAAAACAGTCACTTGCTGGCTAGTGCACTTACCCGGTTAACAAAAACTAAATAAAAAATAAATAAATAAAAAACAACCTTGCTTGCCCTCTAAAATGTCTGCCAAGTGTGTTAAGTGATGGCATCATTGGAGCCAGATGCAGAGACCCACATGGCTCCCTAAAGTGCTAACTAGTTCTTCTTTCCCCCTTTGTTTTGAAATGTTTCACAAGAATGATGAACCCTAAACACAGGCACACCCTGGAAGGGGAGGCGCTGGAGGCCTCAATAGGGGAAAAAGACCTAGGGGTCATGGTGGATGCATGTATGAATAACTCTGAGCAGTGCAGGAGAGCGGCTAGCAAGGCAAACAGGATGTTGGGATGCATCATAAGGGGGATCACCTCTAGGAACAAGGAAGTGATTCTGCTGCTGTACAATGGACTGGTTAGACCACACCTTGAGTACTGTGTACAGTACTGGAGACCACACTGAAGAGGGACATACAGCTCCTGGAGAGGGTACAGAGGAGGGCAACTAAGATGATACGAGGGCTAGGGGATTTGACGTATGAGGACAGACTTGAGGAGCTCTGCCTGTTTTCATTGGAGGGAGAAGAGACAGGAGGACATGACTGAGGTCTTCAAGTACCTCTAGGGAATAAATAGGGTAAACATGGAGGGGATCTTTAGACTAAAGCAGGGAGGTATCACCAGAGGGCATGGTTTGAAGTTGGAAGGTGGAAGGGTGAGGGGAAAGAGGAGGAGGTTTTTCACTGAGAGGGTGGTGGACCCTTGGAATGTACTGCCTGGCGAGCTGGTTCAGAGATCCACAGTGGAGGGCTTCAAGAGAGGGTGGGACAGACACAGAAAGTGGATGTATCAGATGATGTCCTGTCCCAGGGGGGTGGGGATGGATGATAGGGGTTTCTGGAACACAAGGAAGGGGAGGACCTCGGCACCCAACTAGGGATCTGAGGTTTGAGCAGACTCGATAGACCGTAAGGCCTAATCTGATGGCAAATAGTATGTTAGTATGTTAATGATCAACACTAGGGGTGGGATATTCAGATGGGTTGCGTATGGCATTTCACAGTTGCACCATGCACAACCCACTGTTGTGCCTCAGTGTGATATGCAGAAGGGGAAAGTGCCTGGCACAAATCCCAATGCACCGGAACGCATCAGTAATGTATGCAGCGCAAGTAGGGGGGGCGTGCCCATGCATGCTCTGCACATTCCAATATTCAGCACGGGATGTGCTGAGCCAATGCAGGCACAACCCCTACTTGTACTGCACACAGTTGAGCTAGAAAAAAAAGGAGCAACAGCTGGCCACCCACAGGTGAGTTGCCATATTGCAGGAAGCAACACGGCAGCTGCCAGCTGTGGGTGGCCACCCGAGCTCCGGCGGCATCGTCCATCGTGGTAGTGCCCCCCCACCTGATCATGGGCATATGTATTAAAGTAACAGACCTATATTCCTGGTGGTCCAGTGGACCGCGTCCAGCCCGATCGTGGGCACATGTATTAAAGGAAAAGGTCCCATATCCCTGGTGGTCCAGTGGACTGCGTCCAGCCCGATCGTGGGCGTAGGTATTAAAATATCATATACCAATCCATCCCTGATGGTCCAGCAGTACTCCCTTCCCCACCCGCCCAGTGAGCCCCACCACCCCACTGCCCCAGTCAGCCGGCGGGCAGCAGTTCCCCACCTGCCAAACCGCCCACCGCCCGGCGACGGCTGAGTACAATGAGGCTGTCGCCCATTGGTCCACAGTGTGGGCCAATGGGCATCTGGTCGATACCATACTACACAGTCCAGAAATGTGAATGGATCCATTCACATATCTGGACTGTGTAGTCTGCTCGATCTGACTGACATTGCCCCGCTATGGACCAATGGGCATACAGCCTCCTGTACACAGTCAGCCCGGCAGGTGGCGGAGCGGTTTGCAGGTGAGGCTGCCACCGCCACTGACCGGGGAGTGGGGTGTGGGACTCAGTGGAGGGTGGGAGGGGGGTACCGCTGGACCACCAGGGATGGATTGGTATATGATATTTTAATACCTACGCCACGATCAGGCTGAACGCGCCCACTGGATCACCAGGGATATAGGACCTCTTCTTTTAATACATATGCCTGCGATCGGGCAGTGGGGCACTTTGCCACTAGTGCAGGGGGCATCGGTCTCCGATGGCTGCAGCCTGGCAGGGTGCCAGGTGCAAGTCACCGGGGATCAGCGCACCTGCATGCAAATGGGGCCATAATGACATGCAAATGGCCCTATTTGCAACTTGCATGCATTATGGCCCCATTTGCATGTGCACTTTTGAATATCGCAGTTGATGCACCTAGCACAACGGCACTTGCACTAGCGCATCCCCTTGCCCCTCTCTGGCCACTTGCACTGGTGCAGTGCCACTGCACCATGCACATTGCAGGTGGCCACAGAGCGATATTCAATGGTGCCGAGCCATGGCGCAGCACTGTTGAATATCACCCAATCAGCACCCTGGCACATTCCAGTTGCGCTGTGCCCAGGCTTGCGCCACAGCCTGGGGCAGTCTGAATATCCCACCCCATGTGTTAACCCTTGCATTATTTTGATCAGTACACATGCTAGGCTATGGTTATATTCATTTTGTTTACTTTAACTTGCTGAAAATGTTTTGTAATCCAGTTGACTTTCTCTTTGGCAAACCACTGTACAGTACAACACTTCAAATACCTGATGATCTAGTGGTTATGTGATGCCATGAAATTTGTAGCAAAGTACTGGTCTGGTCCAATTCCAATGCTCATGCTATCTTGGTCATCCATAAATAAGCTTCTCTTGTAATCTTTTTCCACGTGAACTCCCTGCACCTGGCTTGCCTTCTGTTGAACACTCCACCATCCATACTCTGTCCTTAGTAGTGCCTGGTGCCACATATGAGCTTGCAGTCTTATGAAGAGAATTATCACACCTCAGATTGTATTCTTGTACCCTAGGGAGTTGTGCACACCTATACTGATACGCATCATCAGCTGGCACTGTTAAAATATGCCCCCCAAATCACTCTCCAGTCCACTTTCTCAATGTTTGACTTCTGCTCCCACAGTAAACATTGAGTGGATTGCCACCCTTCTGCACAGTGAAGGCAGTATGTACAGTCCCCCTGTTGTGTTTTTTTCCCCACCTCATTAACCAACAACTAGGTCTTCCTGGAGGGCCAAGCAATAAGCATCAAGACCCACCACAAAAACTGCTGTTCATACCCTCATAAGGGCTGCACTTACTATGGATAATAATATTATTAGCAGGAGAGGCATACTAATGCCTTGAGTGAATCCACCCGACTGCCAGTGTCGGTCTGCTCCTTTACCTGTGATCTGCAGAACCCCACAGGACAGTTCCCAGCAATTCTTCTCCAGTAGTTTTTTTGTGCCCTACTTCACAATGCGAGTTGGCTGGCTACCATCCTTCCGAATCTTGAATGAGCTATACACAGCTCCCTCGGTACTGTCCTAACAAACGTCAATATCCCCACCCCACCTGAGGGTAATCTCCCTACACTGAATTCAAGTAATAGTTTAGGTGCAGCCCTGCCACTCTGAGTATTTGTGATCGCTGGCTGCTCTCTTCCACAGTCAGATAGTGATCACAGTGATGGCATCCCCACATCTCAGATCTCACAATTATCTGTTCAACTTCCCCCTTCTTGTCTTCCCCTAACCTAACTATAGCTGTACCCTGCTGGAATGGCCTCTTCAGTCTCTATCTGGAATTCATTCTTCTCACCTGCTTCCCACACCAAAAACTGGTGGGCTTACTACCCTTCCGCATCATGAATGCGGTTAGTACAATCTCCTGTGTTATTTTTACATATTAATAATAAACATGATCTTCTGGTAAGCCAAATTGATAGCAACAGGGCACAAGGGGAAAGATAGGCTTTCCTACCCATATAAGATCTAAGCCACCTATGATTAGGCACTATTAAATGACATGCATAATGATGTGCACACCCATCATTTAATAGTGCCTAATCAAAGGTAGCCTAGATCTTTTAAGGATAGGGAAATCTATATTTCCCCGTGTGCCCTGCTGCTATCTATTAACCTGACTTACTGGAAAGATTTGTTTAATTTTGATATGTCAAAAAACCCGGGGACTGTACAACCTGAACTTATGATGCAGAAGGGTGATGAGCTCACCAGTTTTTGGTGTGGGGAGAAGAAGTAAAGAATGAATACCAGAGGGGGACTGAGAAGGCCACTCCTGCAAGGTACTGCTATATTCAGGGAAGGGGGAAGACAGTGGAGAAATATGAGCAGATCACTGTGAGATGTGAGATATAAGATGTGGGGCTGCCAGCACCATGATCACTACCAGAACCCATTGTCCTGGCCAACATTCCCCTTTCCATAAAACCAGTTTATACAACTGTCCAAGGCTATGTGTAGGTATTAATTTGTGAAATGGCTGCTAACTACATGTTCAGTCACTTCACTACCAGTTTAGCATTGCTTGTAAAGCACATTGGGATACAATGTGTATGAAAAGCACTATATAAATGCTGATTCTGCTTATTATTATTATTTCCCATGGAAAAAGAAGACAAGAAAAGCATATTTTTGATTTCCGAGAAAGTTTGAACTCTGGCATGGTACTACACAAGAACTTTGCTACAAACAAGAGGTGGATCTAGGGGGTGGTGAAGGGTGCAATTGCACCTTCCCCCCACACCCCCATTGTAACTTACCTGCTTGCTGCTGCTGCATTTCACTTTGTTGAAGAAGTCTGATTTATTGATTGCACAAATGTTTACATTCAAAATTATGGATTACATTTGTAGGTTCTGTCAAAAACGTACTAAAAAAGAATAGCAGACAATACAAAAGATTAATAAAAATGTTAAAAAGTGCATATCAAGTATGCACACCACCCCAGCACCCCCAACTGTAGCATCCTGGATCCACCATAACCACTAGACCACCAGGTTATTTAAGATTTGTATTGAACTGTGGTTTGCCAAAGAGAAAGTCAGTTGGATTCAAATACAATTTCAGCATGTTAAAGTAAACAAAATGAACAGAACCATAGCCTAACATGTGTATTGATCAAAATAATACACATGGTTTTGACCATTTTGGTAAAACAATTCTAAACAAAGGGAAAAAAGAACTAGTTAGCACTATAGAGAGCCATATAGCTCTCTGACTCTGGCTCCAATGATGTAATCACTTAACACATTTGGCTGCCTTTTTAGGAAGCAGGAAACGCAGTTTTTTTGAAATTAGAAGGTTGATTTTACATTTTTCATATGCTTTGGAACCGCATTTAGGTAAATTATATAAATGTAGTTTTAGCATTAATGCATACAGCAGCCTTTCCTTTAGCCCCCTATGAAGTCATATTTTTGAATAGTTTGTTGTCAAAATGTTGTTTAGGTATCCTTTAAGGTTGTTGAATGCCTTTTCTGTGTCTATCAAAAATGCAACTTGTACGTCCAGGTAAGATTTGGCTCTGAGATAATGTTTAGGAGTATGCTAGCATTGTTACTAAGGAATCTTTGAGGAATTAACCCTGTTTGGTCTGAATAGATAAGTTTAGAAATTACTTTTTGGAGTCTAGAAGCTAAAATATTTGTTCATAATTTTAAGTCTTGGTTCGAGAGAGTTATCGGATGGTATGAGGGGCAGCTCTGTTTTGGCTTACCTGGTTTGTGAATAACAGTGATAATGGCTGCGTGTCATGTGTCCAGTATTTTACAGTCAGTTTGGTAGCTCCAGAAGATCTGAAGGAGAATGAGTATCAGTGATTCTTTAAAAGTCTTGTAAAAGTCTATATTAAACCCATCTAGGCCTGGTGATTACTTACTGGATAGGGAGTTAGTGGCAGCAAGTATTTTTGCCTCTTGTATGAGGTTTCCTAGGTAGTTTCTGACCTCTTTGGAAAATGTAAGAAGTTCAAGATTGTCAAAAAACATTTTAGAGTCTGCTGACATTCTTGCAGGGTCCCTGGACCTCATGTACAGTGTGATGTAAAAAGTTTGGAAAACCGTGGCTATTGATTTCAGAGTAATGGCTTTATTCCATCCCATGTTGGGGTCATGGATGTGCTGCACTATTCTATCCGCAACAGCTTTCCAGAGCCTGTAAGCAAGAAGTTTAGCTGACATGCCTCACACCGCATAATACCTTTGTTTGCTGCATCTCAGCACTCTCTCTGCTTGTTTATTTAGAAAAGTGTTTAGTTTGGCTTGGGCAGTCAGTGTCTGTTTATTTCCAGTGTGTTTTCACCCTTGTTCTAGTTCTTTTATTTTTTTTTTCCAAATTCATTCAATCTGCTGAATTCTGTTTCTTGTGTCCTGCTACCAAACTTATAATTTTCCCTCATACCATCACTTTGACTGTGTCCCAGATCACCTGTAGTGGCATCTCTTGGGTACTGTTTAGTGAGTAGACCTCTTGGATTTCTTCAGGATTTGCTTTGTTAATTTGTGTTATATTTAAGAGGCTTGTGTTCATGTGCCACAAAATCTTGTTTTTTTCCATACCAATCTGGTAATTGGGTTGTACTAGGGTATGATCTGACTGAGTCACTGAGTGGATTTTGCAATCTTCAGTTTGGTATTTTACTATTTTTGGGACCAGAATCAGATCAGTCCTTGAATAAGATTGTTTTGGGTAGGAGAAAAAAGTATATTCTCTCTTCTCTTTGCCTTACTGTATCTACAGGTCCTGCCACTTCAACCAAGGAATGAAGAACTATGGCTATGTTTGTGGTGGTATGGAGGTCATATTTGACTGGTCCAAGCATGGAAAGGGGGTACAATTAAAGTCTGTTCTCATTATTAGACCTGCTCCCAGCAAAAAAGTCACTTCCCTGAACATATCTTTGAAAAAACCTTCTGCGTGCCCATTATAAATGCTTACTAATGTAAAATCCTCATCCTGCAGTGTCCCCCGAGTTATTGCTATTCTACCCTCCAGGTCTGTCCAAGTGGGGGTAATGTCAAACGGAAGCCATTTGTGAATAAGACTGGCAGTACCAGCTTTTTTTGGCAGTCGGGAAGGAAGCCAGCCCTAGCTGCCCCACCCAACTTCTTATTATGCTCCACTCTTGAAAGGTGCAGCTCCGGTATGAAAGCAATGTCAGCATCTGTTTCAGTTTGGCCTAGATTCTAGTCTGCTTTACTGGGGAATTGATACACTTAGCATTATATGTTGCTATGTTAAGCAATGTCATTAGTACTGAGGGTGGGTGATGATGGTGTATGCATCCATTTACCTGTTTCTCTACACCTCAGGGTCAATTTATAGTTTAACTTACCATTTATGTGAGCTAAAGAAATGTACAGATCAAACTATAACACAGGCAGAACACTGGAAATACGTGAACATACAACCTGAGCAGACGCTCTCTTATCATTTCAAAATACATCAAATATAGAACAGAAAACAGTTTGCTGTATTGTACACTTCCTAGCTGAAATAAGAGGTACCAGAGTCAGTGTAGTTGACTTCAGAGAGTGAACAGTTATTGCATATCACTCGCACCTTTGTTGTTCGTGTGAGCTTAACCTTCCCTCGCTATCATATATGGCTAGGTTAGAGATTCCTGCATGATCATCATGGAAATTCTGGAGTAAATTTAAATTGTAACTCAGCTATAGTCCTCCCTCTCCCCCACATTATCTTCAGGTATGTGACCAGGGTTACTCTTTTTAGGAAAAGGTAAGGGGATCGATTACCATTGCCCATATGTGTCATTCCACTTTTTATTATAGCCAAGGAATCATGGTTTGGAGCCTGTGAACAGCGTTCCCTTTTCCTGTAACGAGCATCCATCCTCTGCTTCTCAAGGAGACAGACAGGGGGACCCCCCACCTCTGTGACCACTACCAGAGAGCCTGAGAGGGGAGATGCCAGACCCAACAACATTCTGGCAGAATTGAGGAGTGCAGAGACCAAGGTCCATATTTCTAGGAGTCTCCAAGCCCTGGGCTCCAGAGCAGGCAACTGGGTAGACTGTGAGTAGGGTGAGCTGTGAGTGCTATGAGCTAAGTGGTGTTCAGGCTGTGTGTCTTGCTTGATGTCTTGGCCTATAGGAAGTGGGGCACATGCTGCTAGCTCCCACTCTTGGGTGGTCCAGCAGATCACCTCTACCTCCTGATGCATCTTAAAACCACAAACAGGAAAGTGCACTTACTGTGAGAGATAAACCTTAGAATAGTGGGTTAGATGATCTCGCACTCCCTGATACATGATTTTGGACTCTACAAGGCTTTCCCTAGCAGTGCTGAATCTGTGTCACTTAGGAACATGATCAGTTGCATTGCCCAGGAAATTCTACTACTCAAAGAGTTCATTGGAATCTCTAAGGCCACCATTTTTTTAATTTGTTTCATTTATGGCTGCCATGCTGCCTTGCCATCTTCACCCCCCAGCCCATGTCACCAGCTGGGCACCAGCCCGAGAAGTGTGACTTCAAGATACCCAAAATGGATGACACCTATGTCCCTGAACTGAGTGTGATGCATCAGGCCTGTTACTTCATCAGAATAAGCTACAATACCCTAATTATGTCTGTTTTATACATGCAAATAAACAAATAAATAAATGTACCTCAATCCCAATACCTGTTAACCCATTCCAAATACCTTTTATCTGTAAATGCTTCAATCATTCTCAGACATTCACACCCAACATTTATTGCGTTAGAGTTCTTGCTATGAAAAAGAAAATATTGAGAAGAGTCCCTTTAGTAGTAAGAGACAATCAAGCATTAAAGGATATCATTTAAATTATCTATTCACTTTCATATCACCCTGTGGAGCTTGGGATTCCAGATCCAGTCTCTTGCATCTTGCATTCGAACCCTGTCAAGTCATCTACAAGACGAGGAGGAAGGTTGTCTTCTCTTTGTCAGGGCAGGGAATCTTCAGCTTTTTCAGTTCAAGGAGGGTGTCTAGCAAGGAGGCATAAGTCTTAACTCCTGATTCAAAGTAAATATTTATTCTGTCTGAGTATAAAAATTGAGCTCTGACATTGTGATGTTCCATTAGGGCCTTTATTACTTGCCTCACTAATTGTCTTTTAACTTGTAAGGATGATGAAAAGTCTGAGTTGAACAAAATGCTTCTGTTCTCAAAATTTACAATTTTGGCAGGCCAGGCTGCCGAGAGGATGGCTTCTTTTGTAGTGTAGTGCATCATTTATACAATCAGTGGTCTGGGTTTGGCAGTAGGATCAGCTGGTTTTGGTCCAAGAGACCAGTGATACTGTTTGATAGTGAAGGGAAAATTGGAAGGAATTGTAAAATAGGTTTTTAGTAAGTGGAGAACAAGGTCATTAACTGTGGCAAAACCCTTCTTCTGCACCTCCCCCCCAACGGGCTACATCAGTCCTGAAATTACGTCTTCGAGATCTATTCTCAGCATCTTCCAATCTTTCTTGAATGGCCTGCTCTCTACTGAGAAGGTGCAGAAGGAGTACATCCACATTATTTGTTAAGTCCTCCACTTTTTTGTCAGTCACTGATAGTTTCTTGTTGATTGATTTGCGGTCCATTTTCAAGTCTGCAAATACAGACTCGATTTTATTTACTGTGTGTAATATTTTTTTGAATGACTTGCTCTGATAGTGTCAGGTGCCCTTCATGATCCATTTAAAGATCCATGGCTGATATGAAGCCTGTGAGTGGATTGGGGAGCGCCCACACACCAAGGCCTGGCCATTCCTCATTCCATCAACCAAGGAGCGGAGTTTTGCTGCTGGTGTTTCTGCTTTTGGTTTAGTTGCACAGGTTGTCATATTGGGTATTAATATTTGTCATTTAAAAGTGAATATCTGTCTTTTTCAGACCTGATTACTACTGGTTGTTGGGGGGGGCAGAGCCATTCCTTCAAGGTCCAACCATGCTCGTGGCATCACCAGGAGTCCCCTGTAACTCTGTTTCTTAGCTGAATGTGCTGGCCATTTTTTGTTTTCTTGAGAAAAACTAAATGGAAAATTATATAATATCCAAATTCTGGTGGAACTGGACACTTGTACTACCATACAAAACTGGAAGGTGCCTAGAAGCTTTTATAGTGAAAAAAGGCAGGGTCAGATTTGTTGACCAACTTTGTTACACTGCTGCTTTAAAAAGCCCCAGCTAACTCAAAAGATTTTTTGAAAATAGACATTTAAAGCAGCGGTGCAATAAAAAATGTTTTTTCCAAATAATTAGTTTCACCTAGAATTGATAAAAATATTAGCATGCCTGTCAGATTTATTTTACTATGTATCTCCTATGCTGTACACAAATTTTTTTCATCTTATTTTCTTGATCCTAATACTTGCCAGGTATATGATGCCAGGTGCTACTGGTTGGGGACTTCAACCTGATAGGTGTAGACTGGAGCCTCACAGCAGCTGCTTCAGCTTGAAGCATGGACATCCTGGACTCTCTGCAGGGGGCATTCCTCAGGCAACTAGTTGGTGAACCCACTCATCATGGAGCAATACTAGACTTGGTACTCACTAACAGAGATAGTGTTACAGGTGTGAAGGTGGGAGGCCACCTGGGTATCAGTGATCACTGTACATTGTGGTTCAATATAAGGACAGCTACAGAACTGAACCACACAAGGGCAAGAGTCACAGATTTCAGGAGGGCAGATTTTATATAGATAGGTGAATGCCTCAAGGATGACATGACAATGGGGGGATGGCCTGGGTGGGGTGGAGGAACAGTGGGAAAAGCTAAAAGGGAACATAGTATAGAAAACAAACCTCTGCATTAAACAAGTGAGCAAAAGGAAGTGGGAAAAGAGGCTGCTATGGTTTTCAGAAGAGGTGGCTGAAAAGGTAAAGATGAAAAAGTTAGCATTTAGAAGACATAAGGAAACACAGAGGGAAGAGGATATGGAGGTGTATCTTGGGAAACAGAGGGAAGCAAAGATATCAGAAAGGCACAAACTGAAGAGTGAGACAAGCCAGGAGATAATGAAAGTGAACAAGACATTTTTAGGTATGTAACTGAAAACAGAAAGACCAGGGGTGGGATTATAAGGTTAAATAGGGAAGGGGCATTGTGCAGATGGGGACCAGGAAAAGGCAGACATCCTGAACAAATGCTTTTGTTCAGTGTTGACAGAGGAAGGAGAAGGGGAATGGCCACAAAAACAGTAAGTCTGATGGGAGGGAGGTGGACACTAGTCATTTTCCAGAGGACAGAGTCCTGAAGGGATCTGCTAATCTGAAGGTGGACAAAACAATGGGACCAGAAGGGGTGCATCCAAGGGTATTGAGGGAGCTCAGAAGCTCAGGGAGGTACTGGCTGCACCTTTGACAATCCTATTTAATAGCTTACTGGAAAAAGGAGTGGTTCTGGAGGACTGGAGAAGGGCAAATGTAGTCCCAATACACAAATGTGATAGCTGGGAGGAGGCTGGCAATTATAGGCCAGCCTACCTGACATTGGTGGTGGGAAAGTTAATGGAATCACTGCTGAAGGAAAGGATCATGGAATATTTTAAATCCAGTGGTTTACAAGACCCAAAGGTGTGCAGGGAATAGGTCATGCCAGATGAATCTGATAGATTTATTTGACTGGGTGACAAATGAATTAGATCAGAGTGGAGCAGTGGTCATGGCTTACCAAGATTCAGTAAGGGTTTCAACACTGCTCCACGGAGATTAGTAAGCAATCTGGGTAGCTTAGGAGTGGGTCAAAAGGTGGTAACTGTATAAGAAATTGGTTAGTGGATAGGTGACGGAGGGTTGTAGTAAACAGAGTTCGCTCTGAGGATGGGAGGGTGAGAGGGTTACCAGCTATGTGCCTCAGGGATCAGTGCTGGGACTGGTTCTCTTTAATGTCTTTATAAGTGGCATTGCAGTGGAGCTGGAATGGAAGGTCTGCCTCTTCACAGATGACACTAAATCTGCAGTAGGGGTGAACATTCTTGAGGGGGGATGGAAAGGATGAGCAGAGCCCTTAGAAAACTAGAGGAACAGTCAAGGGTATGGCAGTTGGGTTTCAATGTGAAAAAGTGCAAAATAGGGCTTAGGCACAAAAACACAGGGGTGGGGTACAAAATGGGTGGACTGATGTTGATGACTACCATGCAGAAAAGAGACCTGTGAGTAATCATGCTGGATAACCTCAGGGTGGCCAGGCAGTGCGACAAGGCAGTTTGGAGAGCTAGTGGGATGCTTGGGTGCATAGGAAGGGGTATCACCAGCAGAAAAAGGGAGGTGGTGTTGCCTCAGTATAGATCACTGGTAAGACCTCACATAGAGTACTGCCTTCAGTTCTGAAGACCACATCTTCAGAAAGAGACAGACAAGGTGGAGGCAGTCCAGATAAAGGCAACTAAAATGGTTCAGGGTGTGCATCAAAACTCCTACAAGGAGCACTGGCCTGGTGGCAAAGAGGGCCGAGATGCCACGTGCCTTACATTTCCAATGCTGGTGACTCATCTTCAGAAATGGACTTGGGTAGTTGAGGGTCAGTCTGGATGGGAGAGGATTGAGCATCTGAGGAACTGCTCTCCTCTCCTCTCCCAGTGTGGGGAGGCATGTTATCCTGGCCTAGGTTTCTCACAGATGGAGGCTGTTCCACCACAGTAGTTCAACAGGAAACTTGTCGACCGCCTATACAGCCATGGCACAATGCCGACAGTCAGCATTGTGCCATCTGGAAAACAATGTTTTTTTGTAGGGGGCTATGCCCTCCCCCCACACACACCCTCCAGACTTTAAAATAATCAACTCCTGGTCAGAGTTGTTTTGGGGAGGGGGCACAAGAACCAGAGAAACTGTGTCAGTGTGCCACACAACCATTACAGCGAACTGCCAATTTTGTCGCTGTAACGGTTTTGGCAGTTTTAGTCTCGCCAAACCATTGTTATACTGGGGGAGGCCTGGGAAAGAGCAGATCAGGGAAGCAACATATGGGAGATGACTGTGGGAACATTTAATGGGTGCACCTCTATGCACAAGTCCAGTGCTCTGCAGTTGAGGTAGGATCAGAAAACATGGAAAATGGTATGTCAGGGGCTTCATGAAGCCTGTCCCAGGAATCTCCATGCCCACACCACCACTCAGTGCATGATCCAGTCCACCTTGGATTTGTTGTACTGGGGAAACAGCCTTCCCCCTCCAGTCCTGCCACAACAGGGGAACTCATGGGGAAAACTTGACTGGGCGCATACCCAAGAGAGGCAGAGAGCCAGCCTGGAGGGGCTGGGGACAGGGCTGATGCAGCTGCCCCCTTTGAAGTAGCAGGAAAAAACCTGCATGGAAAAAAATATCCCTGTGGGGATAGACTAAAGGACCTCAACATGTAGACCATGAAAGAGAAGAGAGAGAGGTGGGATATGATAGAGACCTTTAAATACTTCCCGGGGGGGAGATAAAGTAGGTACAGAAGAAATTGTTTTTCAGAAAAAGAGGTGCTCAAGAACAATGAGACATGCTATAAAACTAGACGGTGTAGATTCAGGAGAGATGTGAGGAAATACTTCTTCACAGAAATAGTGGTGGATTCCTTGAACAGCCTTCTAGAGGAGGAGGTGGTGGGGTGAGAACAGAGGTGGGGTTCAAGAATGCATGAGATAGGCATGATGGAATCATAGTGGAAAGGAAGTGGGGAAGGGAGAAAGAGCTGTAGATCAAGTACAGTCTGCTGTAATAATGTAGGTAGGGAAAAATGGGCAGACTGAGTGTGCCAAGCGGTGGTTATCTGGCATCAAATTCTATGTCTCTACAATGCTATTTCTAAGCCAAATGTGGTGGCCACCTTTTTTCTTGGTGGAACATTTCACCAGCAGACAAAACTGGACAATGCCTGCAATCTTTTATAGTGAAGAAAGGTAGAGTCATTTTTTTTTTGCTCAGTTTCATTGCGTTGTTGATTTAAACATGTTTCAGTTTAAAGCAACTATAGGCCTATCTCCCTCCTACCCACCATCTCTAAGCTACTTGAAAAAATATTTAACACCCAATTAAGAAAATGTCTAGAGTCCCAAAATTTAATTACACCTGTACAGTCTGGTTTCAGACCCTGCCATAGCACCATCACTGCATTAGCCAAGGTCTGTAATGACTGGCTGAAAGCCCTAGACACTAGAAAACACGTATGTGCCTTGTTCCTAGATCTGAGCAAGACCTTCCATACTGTGGACCATGCTTTGTTCTTGGATATTCTCTGGAATTTTGGTCTAGACACTGTGTCCATAAAATGGTTCAACAGTTATCTTATTGGTCATTACCAACAGGTTAAGACTGATGGAGATATATCTAACTTAACCCCGCTCTGAAGAGGTGTCCCCCAAGGCTCCATTCTGGGCCCTCTTTTATTTGCGGTCTATATCAACAACTTAAACTCCAGCATAATCTCTGCTGATATCCACCTATTTGCTGATGATACTGCTATCTATATTGATCGGCCATCTCTGGAAATGGCATGTAGGGATTTACAACTCGATTTTGATCAGCTGCTACTTAATCTCTTAAACCACAAACTGCTACTGAATGTGAAAAAAACAAAGTCTATGCTTCTTTCTCACCACACCAAAAGCAACCAAACCTCTCTTTCCTCTTCATTACCTAAAATTTGCACACTGCTTGGTGAACCTCTAGAATATGTGACCAGGTTTAAATACCTAGGTGTATGGGTTGATCACAAGCTTACCTTCTCTGAGCATATTGAGGAACTAGTGAAAAAGTTAAAACAGAGGCTTGGCATATTTTTTAGAATTAAGCACTTACTTACTAGGGAAGCTAAAATCATGATTAGTCACCTCCACCTTTCTCCCCCTCTTAGATTATGCAGATCTCACCTACGGTTAAAGTACTAGTAGCTAAACTAGATACCCTTTATCAGCATGTCTTAAGGTTTATCACAGGTGCCACTTATTCGACTCATCACTGTTTCCTCTACTCGTTAGTAGGATGGACATCGCTTGGTTGTAGGTGTCCAAAAAATGCAGCCATCTGGACATTCAAAGCCATCGCCCATCTGCTTCCCCAGCACATCTCTGAGTGTTTACCCCGCTGTTCACTTAGTAATTATACTCTTAGGAGCATTTCTTACTTAATCCTCTTTGTCCCTAAAATTCGGAATAGATTTGGCAGGACATCCATAAGCTTTGCTCTGCTCACCTTGTGGAACAAACTACAAAAAATGATGAAATTGGCATACCCAGTGAAGTTGGCTACCTTCAAAACCCTGTTCTCTCAGTCAGTCACTGCATTCTGTAAGTGTAATTGCTGATGAACTGACTTATGCTATCCTACTTATTGTACATTCTTTTAATCTGTCTTGTCCCTATACATATCATCCTTTCTTTTCTCACTTTCTATTCCTTTTTTTCCCCACAAGAATCCTGTTTTTATACATACTATGCACCTACTTAGATAATGACCACTAGTATTGCATAGTGTCAATCTATTTTTCCTGGCTGTGCATATTTACCATAGCATTGTGTTTTTTTTTTTGTTTTTGTTTTTTTTGTTTATTAGCCGTCTTACTTAATTACATGCAATGTTAAGTGTTATGTTTAAGTATATTGTTTTTCCATTACATTGTCGTGTACTATATTGCCCAGGTCCACCTTGAAAATGAGTTAATCTCAAAGGTGTTTTTCCTGGTGAAAATAAAAATTGATTGATTGATTGATTGATTGAGTTTATATTCCACATTTACTGTATTCTATATCTGGTTTCCATTTTCCTTCATAAAAGCTGGATCACAGATCCCTAGATTTTTCTGATATGGCTGCTTGTCTACACCTGACATCACTGTCCTCTGTGTGTGACATCACAATCTATTACTGTAAAAATTAATATGATGTCATAATAGAAGGACTGTGATGTGAGGTGTAGACAAGCAGCACAAGCAGATGAAGTCTAAGGATATGTGACCATTTTATTGAGTCATAAAGGAAAGTGTAACCCCCTTACAAATGGGGGTTCCTAAAAGCCTTCCCAGAGCTTCCCTAAATGCTCCCTGCCTAACTGGTGTTCGGCGCAATGCCACCAAAATGCAGGTGTTGTGAGTGCTTCTAAAGCCTCCAGTACTGTCTCTTTAGGAGCTGCCTGCTCACAGGCTCCAGCGGGTTGGTATGGGGGGGACTGGTGTTTCCCTGTTCGAATCCCACCTGAGCTGTGGTGAAATCGCTCCAATTTGGTAGTTGCTATAAGTGCAAAAGGGAGCCCTTTAGAAAGATATAACTGTTTGGCTATAATTAGAGTATTAGTGGAATTACAGTTTGTCTAACCTGCTTCTTTCGCAGCTGGGACTGTGTGCGCTTGGCCCCTCCATTTTGGACCTGGACTATTGAACTGGGCCAGTGGTAAACAGGGGAACACTAAAATGGAGATCTTTTTGACCAACCAGGATCAGGACTCATGTGGGAGCCGGCTGACCAATGAGACACAGCTAGTAATTCTTGGAAGGAAGTCTGGATTATGGCACCTTGTTTGCACCAATAGGGGCAGTATCAAGTGACTGGCATCTGCAGCCCACCTATGGGATTGGGTGGCGCCCGAATGGTGAGACTTGCCCTAACTGCCAAAGGGCAGAGACATTGTGGCTGTGAGCGAGGAAGGAGCTCTGGGCTCCTGCGCCATTGAGTTTTCGCTCAGAAAGCGCATGTGTGGAAGGCCAGATTCGGGCAGCTCAGTCACCAGCGAGTGTCGGACTAAGTCCACTGGGCAGCGGTCAGAGGAGGCTGTGCAAAAGCACAGCTACCTACCAGGCTCAACCTGTAGAGGACTGGAGAATCTGCTGAATCGCGCTCGGTCTGTCAGGAAAAGTGAAGCTGCGTTGTGACTCCCCGATTAGCTGTGAGTTCGGTTGGGCCCTAGGAGCAGCTGCCTGGTATAGTACCCCTCTGTTGCTTTTCATATAAATGTGTGGAGAAGTGTTTGAAGTCCAGGCTCAATCCTGCAAGTGGTGTGAGAGCGTTTTTCCTTCTGGAGTCGTGAGTACTAAATCAGGGTAGCTCCCTGTCAAATGTTTCTAGTAAGGGCAAGATCTTCTGGTTACTTTGCTGATTACACTAACTGAGCCTGCTGGCTCTATTAAATCTTCGTAGGAACCTTATGCTTGTTTCTGTGTCAGGGCCCCAACCGGCTGCATCAAGGGACTAGCCTTTATGGTCTGGGTACCCAGAGACCGTGATTTATACGTTGGCCTGTGCGCAGTGCCCTAGATAGATACTTATATATTAGATTGGTAAGCTAATTAACTTGATCACCCCAGTCCTTGTTAATTCCCCCTAAATAAATCAGATTGATTGTTTTGCAAAGGCATACTAGCTAACTTGTGTGTTTATGGTGAATTACTGCACAGTGATCATTATGTAACAGCATCTTACTTTTCAGGAGGTCCCCGGAGCAAGCAGATTGGTTCAAGCCTGGGGCTAAGTGTATATTGTAAGGATATTGTGATTGATTTGTGTGGGCCACTAGTGGAAAGAAAGGGGGGGTTGCAGTGACCCAGAGGGCTGTGACCAAGTCATATCAGACTGTCTTAACCCCGACCTCTGGGTGGAGGCACCTGCCAACAGATCCAGGCCCCTCAACCTACTGTCGGCTGAGCAGGCAGTGGTTATAGCCCTTAAGACAGCACCCTCAGGGGGTTACAAATTGGAGGCACCACTGGGATTAGCGTCCCCTAGTGGCCGAGTGGGTGAAGTGCATAAATATGTATAAGTTAAAGGAAAAACTGGAAGGGGATATCATGGCTAAGATTAAGCTGGACCCTATTAAGACAATGGTACATAAACTGATGGGGTGGGGTAAAGTCGAAGAGCTGGACTCTCAGAGAATTGTGTTACTACTAGATGTACCTCTGGGGACAATGACTGCTGACATTATTTCTACAGTGGAGCGTGTTAAATGTTTAGGCAAGGTAGAGGTGAAGGGGCGTATGGCTGACCTGCTCAATCAGACCTTGCAGGTGTTACTTTTGTGTAGTCTAGCCATTGACCCCGAGAGGGTACCCCCAGTGATTTACCGAGAAGGTGCCCAACAGGGGTGGAGGATTATTCACATCCAGAGTGGGTCAGTCACTCCCGGGGGGGTCTCCCCAGACTAATAGCTTCAAAGATAAACTGCTTAAATTGCTAGCTGTGGAGGGGAGGACTACCCAAGAGTTACTGCAGGCATTGGACCTTTCTAGTGAACCCACCCCCCAGGCTTCCCCTGGTACCTCTCCCGGCCCCCCAAAGAGTTCTATTTTGGCTCCACCTCCCCTAGTGGTTCCCCCTATACAGCTAGATTCTTACCCTAGGCTAAAACTTTTTTCTGGCACAGTGCCAGTGCCTTCAGGGGAGGATTATTTGGAGGCATGGATGGACTACACCACCCCCCTAGTCTGGGAGTGGCAATGCTCTGAGGGGGAGAAATGGAAGAGACTGATGGAGAGTCTGCGGGGCCCAGCTTTGGAAGCCATTAGGTTCTTGCGGGCCACTAGCCCAGAAGCCGCCACAACAGAGTACCTTTCTGCTTTAGATGGAGTGTTTGGAAGTACAGAAACTGGGGAAGACTTATTATGGAAATTCAAGACTGCCAAGCAATGGAGGAATGAGAAGTTGTTCGCCTTTGTTACTAGGGTGGAACGGGCCTTGCAGAAGGCCTATCGAAAAGGGGGGATCACAGCCACAGCCTTAAACCAGGTCAGGTTGGAACATGTTTTGAAATCTGCTAGATTTTCCAGTGTGATATTGTTACAACTTAAGTTACATGATAGATGGGCTACCCCGGCCGAGTACTGTCAGTTGATGAGGGAAATTCGAGAAGTAGAGACTGATGAGGAGGGGTGGGGACCTTATGTGGGGGCTGTGAATCTGTGCCAAACCCCAGGTCTAGTGAATCGGATGAGGCCCACCTTCAAGGGGGCCTGATGTTTCCCCTGTCCCCCCAGAGCCGCAAGGAGGGTTGGGGGTGTATGCCATTTCCTCTGATCCTCAAGTAGAAAGTGAGTTGAGGGCCGAGATTAGAAATTTATGAGAACTGGTGAGGGACTTGAAGCAAACTGCTACCCATCCTGTTAGAGTTGGGGAACCAGAGTCATCTAGAAACAAACACCCTAGTCAAGGGGAGCCCTCTTGCCCCCAGGTGCCCCAGCAGGCGAGGTATCCCCCTCCCACTAAAGACCCCCAGGACCCCAAGTTCTGCTATCATTGTGGGGAGGATGGACACTTTCAGACTGAGTTCCAGTCACTGGAGAATTTAAGGAAGGTCAATAGCAGGCTCATCACCTGGCATCGCAGGGCCTACACCCGACCCCCTAGGAAGAGTTTTGTGACCCGGGCCAATGCCCAAGCAACAGCCAGTGCTGTGCCCTCCGAATGGTCTGATGTGGTGGGGCCTTCGATGGAGACCCCAGTGCGAGTAAATGTTATCCCCACCCGGGCTGTGTTGGACAGTGGTTCCCAGGTGACCATTATGTTCCATGACTGGTATCAGACACACCTGCCTGAGGTACCTCTACAACCCTTGGATGGTCTACATGTATGGGGGCTGAGTGATAAGGCCAACCCGTATTTGGGGTATATCCGAATCTGGCTGTCTTTTCCTACTTCTGTTGCTGGGGTGGACGAACAAGTGGAAACCCTAGCCTTAGTATGCCCCCCCACTGGACTGTATGATGGGGTGCCCTTGTTGATTGGGACAAATGTGCACATGTTTGGTCAATTAGCCCAACTGTGTTCGGAAAAGCAAGTGTTTAGGACTGGGCGAGCCCTAAGAATACCCACTTTGATCCAGAAGGCCTATGAGACTCAGAGGAAGGCTAGCCAGGAGGAACCTGAAGGCCCGGTGGGTGTCGTATGGAGAAAGGACCCAGAACCATTGCTACTTGCCCCAAATGCCCAGTGTGTTTTGCAAGGGGAAGTCCAAATTAAAAAAGATGTTAAGAATAAGTTATTGATGCTGGATGAACCCGAGGAGGGAAGACTGCCTGAGGGACTGCTGGTTAAACCCAGTATCTTGCCTGCTAGAACCCATGCTTATGCCAGGAGGGTAATGGTTCAAGTTCATAATGTGTCTGACAAAGAGATTCGAGTAAATAGAGGTTGCACCCTGGCAAGTGTACATTGTGCAGATACTGCAGTGCTGCCTCATAGCAAGGGTTCAGGGAAGTATGACAGAGTAACTCCCCACTTGTTTGATTTCAGTGACTCCCCATTGCCTGCTGAATGGAAAGTGAGGATCAGTGAGAAGCTTGCCAAAAGAGGCCAGGTCTTTTCTCTAAAAGAATGGGACGTGGGATGTGTGCAAGGAGCTGAGCACCACATCTGGCTGCATGATGAAAGGCCCTTTCGAGAGAGGTCTCAGCGCCTGGGCCCTGCTGACATAGACGATGTGAGGCAGCATCTGCAAGAGATGCTTGCTGCTGGTGTGATACAATAATCCAGGAACCCCTATGCTTCCCCCATTGTAGTAGTGAGGAAAAAGAATGGGGCTGTCTGGATGTGTGTAGATTACCGTACCTTGAATCGGTGGACCATCCCAGACCAGTATACCATGCCATGCATACAGGACGCCTTGGACTGTCTAAATGGTAGTAAGTGGTTCTCTGTGTTAGACCTCTGCAGTGGGTACTATCAGATCCCGATGGCTCTGGAGGATCAAGAGAAGACTGCATTCATTTGTCCCCTAGGCTTCTATGAGTTTATGCGGATGCCTCAAGGAATTTCAGGTGCTCCAGCTACTTTTCAGCGCCTGATGGAACGTGCTGTGGGGGACATGAATTTGCTTGAATGTCTGGTTTATTTAGATGATGTTATAGTGTTTGCTGGCTCCTTGGAAGAACATGAAAATTGATTGTTCAAGGTCCTGGATCGGCTGGAAGATTTTGGTCTTAAGTTATCTATAGACAAGTGCCAATTCTTTCAAACCTCTGTGAAATATGTGGGGCACATAGTATCCACCGAAGGCATAGAGACTGACTCCAGCAAAGTGAAAGCTTTGACTACCTGGCCTCAACCAAAGAATTTGAAAGAACTGCAACGATTTCTGGGGTTTTGTGGATATTATAGGCCGTTTATCAAAGACTATTCTCGAGTGATCCGCCCCCTCCTCAACTTTACTCAGGGGTACCCTCCAACCCACAAAAAGTATAAGAAAGTTGTGCTGTCTGAGACTGAGAAAAAGTATTTTCGTCTGAATGATGTGTTTGGAAACCGCTGGACTACTGAGTGTGAGGAAGCTTTCTATGACATTATATATCAACTTACCCATGCCCCAGTGCTTGCCCGGCCAAGCTGTACATTCTCCATACTGATGCCAGTCTACAGGGATTGGGGGCTGTGTTATATCAGGAGCACTCAAACAGGCTAAGACCTGTAGCTTTTGCCAGCAGAAGTCTGACTCCTTCAGAAAAAAACTATCCAGTGCACAAACTAGAGTTCCTGGCCCTGAAGTAGGCCATTGTTGATCAATTTCATGACTACTTGTACGGTGCCAAGATATTGGTGAAGACTGATAACAATCTTCTGACATATGTGCAGACCTCAGCCAAGTTGGATGCCACTCGCCATAGGTGGCTCTCTGCATTGGCCACCTACGACTACGCTGTTGAATGCAGAGCAGGCCTAAACCATATAGATGTGGATGCTCTCTCTCAGAGGTCTGTACCCTGAACTGACTGGGTCAGCTTGTCAAAACCTGACATAAGAGCCCTTTGCCAAAAATTTGACAAGTAGGAACAGATGTCTCCTGATTCTGTGGACTGCATGGCAGACTGCTTGGGGCCATCCGAGAACTGCATACCTGCTGCTTACTGTCATTTTTCTGCATTAGACACTAGTGCGCTGCCCCAATTCAACAATGATAGTCTCCAACAGGCTCAATCCCAAGACCCCATGATAAAAACTGCCTTGGAGGCCCTGCAAGCAGGGAAAGACATGTCCAAACTGCTTTTCACTGACTTGAGAACTGCCTTGTTATGCAAAGAAGGTTCAAAGTTAAAACTGATTAACCAACTACTATACAGGGAGACAGTGGACAAAGAGGGCCGGGTAGACAAACAAAAACTGGTGTTGCCCACTGCTTTTAGAGAACTGGTGTTCAGGTCCCTGCACAATCACATGGGACACCTCGGCATAGACTGAACCCTTGACTTAGTGCGGTCCATATTTTATTGGCCCAAAATGGGTGCTGATGTGGAGCAGTATATCAGGACCTGTAGCTGATGTTTGCAAAGAAAGACCCTGCCTCAGAGGGCTGCTCCCCTGGTTAACATCACTACTAGTGCCCCTATGGAACTGGTCTGCATTGATTTTCTGAGTCTAGAGCCAGATCTGAAAAACATCAGCAACATATTGGTAGTCACTGATCATTTTACCTGTTATGCACAGGCTTTTCCTACTAAAGATCAAAAAGCAACCACGGTGGATAAAGTACTTGTTGAACACTTCTTTGTCCACTATGGGGCCCCCCAGAGAATAAATTCTCACCAGGGGAGGGATTTTGAGAGCCGCCTGATTAAAGAAATGTTATCCTTGTGGGGAGTACGAAAGTCAAGAACCACCCCATATCATCCCCAGGGAGATCCCCAACCTGAAAGGTTTAACCGCACATTGCTTGATATGTTGGGCACACTGCAACCTAAAGACAAGCCTAAATGGAGCCAGCAGATTAGCACCTTGGTACATGCTTATAAACTGCACCAAAAGTGATGCCACTGGATTTTCCCCGTACAGACTGATGTTTGGGAGAGAGGCTAGATTGCCAGTGGATGTGTGTTTCGGGGTTTCCCCTGATGGGGTACAAGCAGCAAACCATCTACAGTATGTACAAAAGTTGAAAGCCCATTTGAACCATGCCTACCAACTGGCCCAGACCATGGCTGCTAAACGAAACCTGGCAATAAGGAGAGATATGATAAGAAAGTGAAAGCAATGGAACTGAGAGAAGAGGATAGAGTGCTACTGAGGAATTTGGGACTGCATGGCAAGCATAAGATTGCTGACATATGACATCACCTTCCTCATATTGTTGTGGGAAAACTGGAAGATTTACCTGTATATAAAGTGCGGCCAGAAAATAATTCAAAAGATGTGAAAACTATACAAAGAAATCATCTGCTGCCAATCGGACAGATTCTGATAGAAGCGGAACCTCCTAATGCCCCCACCTCTGGGCCTGTAACTAGAGCTGCTGTCAAGAAAAAACTAAGATCAGTTGAATCTTCAGAAATCAAACTAAAGAGGCCTTCTCCACCCCCCTCTGATGAAGTTGATTGTCAATTTGTGTCTGAAGACAGTGAGAATAACATTGAGTATTACCCCTCTTATGAACTGAGCCAACTGTTTAGGGGCCATCCCCTAATTAACTCTGGGGATTAAGTCAGGCTTCCTGGACTGTCTGAGTCCCCAGCTTTGTCTCCAGAGCCAATGGTCCCAGAGGATGAAGTGAGAGGCATCACAGCCGAAGAGGTGGGATCCTTGAGCCTTGCTGAGCTGTCTGGCCTGGCTGAGCTATCTGACTTTTCAGAAGAAGGAAGTGATGTGGGGGAGCAAGCTGGTGATATGCCAGAACCTGGAGAATACTTTGAGTGCCCTGATAGCACCCCGGTAGTGCCAGAAATGTCCCTAGCTGAACCAAACAGTGTGGGTCTTGATAAAGAGGGTCCGATTCCCGAAAGTACTGTGGTCCCTGGGTCCCCTTCCCCTATGGAGGTTCCCCCTACTACTATAAGTGAGGCTGAAATGGAATTGGGGCATGTAGCAGGTTTTTCTGAGACCCCTAGATACACCGGCTGAGAAGTACGGCCTGTAGTAAGGTTGAGTTATGAGTCCCTGGGTCAGCCTGTGGACCTGCCTTTAAATGTAGTCCATAAAGTAGTGTATGTGTTCCCAAGCTCCTTGCCCAAGTTAGCTTTGGGAAATGACTCCAGACTGTTAGTATTGCCCTCTGAGTATGGTACCCCTGCCCCAGTTAGCCCACAAGTAGCTGATAGGGAAGGGCCCCCTCTTTCCAGGTGTCATGGGCAGGAAGTAATGACCTGATTTAAAAAGAAAAAGGTTGTCTGTATGTGTAATTTTGCATAAACAATAGTAAACTGTGAATACAGTGCCAATGTATGTAACACAAGGTCTAAGGTGCTGTCAATTTAAACTGTTTTGCCTTAAAGTGATTTAAGGGTAACTACTTGGCGTGGACACCAAGCTCTTTCCAGGCCAGGAAGGGTGTAATCTCCTTACAAATGGGGGTTCCTAAAGCCTTCCCAGAGCTTGCCTAAATGCTCCCTGCCTAACTGGTGGTCGGCGCAATGCCGCCAAAATGCGGGTGTTGTGAGTGCTTCTAAAGCCTCCAGTACTGTCTCTTTAAGAGCTGCCTGCTCGCAGGCTCCAGCGGGTTGGTGGGGGGGACTGGTGTTTTCCTGTTCGAATCCCGCCTGAGCTGCAGTGAAATCGCTCCAATTTGGTAGTCGCTATAAGTGCAAAAGGGAGCCCTTTAGAAAGATGTAACTGTTTGGCTATAATTAGCTAGAGTATTAGTTGAATTACAGTTTGTCTAACCTGCTTCTTTTGCAGCTGGGACTGTGTGCACTTGGCCCCTCCATTTTGGACCTGGACTATTGAACTGGGCCAATAGTAAACGGAGGAACACTAAAATGGAGATCTTTTTGACCAACCAGGATCAGGACTCATGTGGAAGCCGGCTGACCAATGAGACACAGCTAGTAATTCTTGGAAGGAAGTCTGGATTATGGCGCCTTGTTTGCACCAATAGGGGCAATTTCAAGTGACTGGCATCTGCAGCCCACCTATGGAATCGGGTGGTGCCCGAATGGTGAGACTTGCCCTAACTGCCAAAGGGCAGAGACGTTATGGCTGTGAGTGAGGAAGGAGTTCTGGACTCCTGAGCCATTGAGTTTTTGCGCGGGAAGCGCATGTGTGGAAGGCCAGATTCGGGCGGCTTGGTGTCGGACTAAATCTGCTGGGCAGTGGTCAGAGGAGGCTGTGCAAAAGCACAGCTACCTACCAAGCTCACCTTGTAGAGGACTGGAGAATCTGCTGAATTGCGCTCGGTCTGTCAGGAAAAGTGAAGCTGCGTTGTGACTCCCCGATTAGCTGTGAGTTCGGTCGGGCCCTTGGAGCAGCTGCCTGGTATAGTACCCCTCCGTTGCTTTTCATATAAATATGTGGAGAAGTGTTGAAGTCCAGGCTTGGTCCTGCGAGTGGTGTGAGAGCATTTTTCCTTCTGGAGTCGTGAATACTAAATCAGGGTAGCTCCCTGTCAAATGTTTCTAGTAAGGGCAAGATCTTCTGGTTACTTTGCTGACTACACTAACTGAGCCTGCTGGATCTATTAAATCTTCGTAGGAACCTTATGCTTGTTTCTGTGTCAGGACCTCAACCAGCTGCATCGAGGGACTAGCCTTTATGGTCTGGGTACCCAGAGACCGTGACTTATAGGTTAGGCCTGTGCACAGTGCCCTAGATGGATACTTATATATTAGATTGCTAAGCTAATTAACCTGATCACCCCAGTCCTTGTTAATTCCCCCTAAATAAATCAGATTGATTGTTTTGCAAAGGTATACTGGCTAACTTGTGTATTTATGGTGAATTACTGCACAGTGATCATTATGTAACAGCATCTTACTTTTCAGGAGGTCCCCGGAGCAAGCAGATTGGTTCAAGCCTGGGGCTAAGTGTATATTGTAAAGGTACTGTGATTGATTTGTGTGGGCCACTAGTGGGAAGAAAGGGAGGTTGCAGTGACCCAGAGGGCTGTGACCAAGTCATATCAGACTGTCTTAACCCTGACCTCTGGATGGAGGCACCTGCCAATAGATCCAGGCCCCTCAACCTACTGTCGGCTGAGCAGGCAGGGGTAGTAGCCCTTAAGATAGCGCCCTCAGGGGGTTACAAAAGGAGAAGCTTTGATGAAGTTTATATGAAATGCAAGCTGAAATGTGTCTAAATGTTAGATTTGTTTAATGTGTCCCCTGAGATGTCAGGAGGTTTATAAACTTAGGGCAACCAAGCTTTCACCCTTGCTAGTCCAGCCCGGTTACTAAAAGGTTAAAAAATGTGTAGCAGAGACCCTGAGTTTGGAACTTTTCTGGCTCCTTCCCCCCAGCTTTGATAGGCTATTGCACTGTGCATGCCTGTACAAGTGAGGCCTATGCAGCTGCTTGGGTTAGGGCTGCCAGTCACTCCCAACCATCAAATAAATGGAGGGGCATATGCACCAGTCAGTCTTACTGGGCTGAATTTTGAGCCTCTCTTCTGAAGAGTGCATCATCCTGGACTGAGAATGAAGATTGGTGGATGCCTAGAACAGACTACCAGTGGAAGTAGTAGAGGCAAAAACAGTAGTGGGCTTCAGGCATGTATGGGATAGACATAGGGGAATATTAATAAATAGGCAGGGTGTAGGGAAGGTCATCAAAGAACAGTTATGGACTGTGGAGACAGACTAGGCAGGGACCATATGAGCATACTGGGTGTGCCAAGCAGTCCTGGAAGTCATTGTGGATTCAAGGCTGACAAGAAAACATTAGCCATGGTACACAGTGGATATTTCCAGCTAAGGAATGTCTCCCAGATTAAACCCTATCTTGGGCAAGAGGATCTGCCACCCTTGTGTATGCTTCATGACCTTGAGGCTGGACTACTGTAACACTTTTTACCTCAGTCTATCTGGAGAGTGGGTGCATCACCTTCAGCTGTTTCATACTGCTCCGGCCAAGTTGATATTGGAGGTGTCATTTAGGGATCATATCTCCCCTGTGCTGCAGCAGCTGCACTGGCTTCCAATTAGGTGGTGCACTGAATTCAAGATTGCTTTGTCACCATACAAATCCTTGAATGAATTGGGCTCTGCCTATCTGAAAGATCTCCTGTCTGGTATGCTCCCCGCCACTCTTTCTGCTCCATCGAAAAATTATTGTTGGTAATCCTGAGGTCTTGCCTTAAACAATCAGAGGATAGAGCATTCTCGGTGGTAGCCCCAATTATTTGGAACTCCATTCCTTTCCAACTATGGAGTTCCCCCCTCAGTGAAGATGTTTAAAAGGGAAGTAAAAAGTTGTTTATTTGATCAAGCTTGTGGAAATGATACTTTTTTTTTTTAGCAGTACCTCTGTTTTTAGATCTATTGCTGAGTGTATTCATCAAGTATTATTTATTTGTGGGGATTACCATATCATTATTTTTTGCTTTTGATGTATGCATTGTAGTGCCCTGAGACTGTGATGTGAGAGAGAGAGAGAGAGGTGCGTAAAGGTTGGACATGAAGTTGAAATAACTTTGAAAGTAGGAGACCTGAGATTCCTGATACTCAGTGGTCTTAAGGCAAAAAACGTTCAAAAACATAGTGCATAGGCCCTACCTTTTGGCCCCAAACCATCCCCACCCCAAGTATAGCACGTTGCATTTGGCTACATTAAATCTGAGGCTCCAGGTGTCATAACAGCCATTCAGTTTGTTCAGGTTCCCCTGCCATTTGTAGCCATCAAGGAAATCCACCACCCTGGCTAGCTTAGGGTCACCTGTGAACCTACACAGTGTACTGGAGACCACTGCATCCAGATCTTTGATGAAAATATTGAAGAGCAGTGGCCCCTGCACCAGTTCCTGAGGGATGCCACTGCATACTTCTCTCAACACAGAGTAATAAAGTCAGCAAATCGTTTTCATGTAGGACAGCACCTTGTCTTAGTCTAAAAAATAAATGATAGTCTTCAAATCCGGAGTGCTTGCCACTGTGTAAGTCACTGGCATGGTTTGCCTATGAATAAAAAAAAAATTAGAACTGGCATGGGGCAAGCAGCACAAGTGTTGGTAATTAAAAACATCCTTGGAACACATATAAACCAACATAAAGGGCACTTTCAGTTTAGTAAAAATGCTTTTAACCAGAAGAGAAGATTTGAAATCCCTCAAAATGTACTATACAGAAACAGTACCTGTTCTGTTATGAAAGGCTGTTGTCAGGGAAAGATGTACCTACTGTATCATTTTCAAAACTGATGATGATGCCTGAACAATTTGCTGTCAGCAGTTGCCAGTGCAGTACCGAGTTTGGATCACTGGTACTCTTTTTGGAAATCTTTGTATCAAAATAATAGTTTAACTTCACAGGGACTCAAACCTTTCTTCTTTGGTTTAATGATGTCTTTTCAGGTGCAAGAGGACTGACAGTATCCTGCTTCCAAAAGCATCACACAAAAGGTGTGGCCTGGTGGGATTCCAGCTCATGTTTGGCAAGGTTTTCCTGGTTGTGTGCTGCTACTATCAGCATAAAAACACATAGAGGAAGTACTTTACTGGTTGCTTGCGCCAATAGATTGTGGCCATAGCCACTGCTCCAGGATCACCTTACTACAGTATAACACCTGATTTGGAATCATTGTACTTTAATAGTATTTTACTTCAAGATAAAGTCTTTTTTGCATTTATTTCTTTTTTTGTTGACTCTCTTTATGCACCGCTGTCCTGGAACTCTCTCAAGCTGCCCCTTCTTGCCAGCAGCGCTCTACCACCCACCTTATCCCTTGCCTTACTCAGAGGGTAATTGCCCTCCACCAACCTCTTGCCAGTAGATCCCCTAGCTCAGGGCCCCCTGAGGTAGGGCACCTCCACTCCGGTGCTCTTTCTAGAATCTAATTTGCCCACAGAGGTGATGCAAGTGCAGTGGGGATGGAGGCAAGGCCCAGTACTGGGTGTGTGACAGTGCGGTCCTGAGGGGAGCCATCACCTATCCAGGTGCAGGGATTTTCCTTGCTGTTTCCCCAGGAGCAGGGGCATGCAATGACATCTGCAATGGTGAGCTGTAGATATCTGCTGCACTTCTCCCCTTATGCTGCTCCACACTAGCTCTGTTCCCAGTCTCTACTGGGGGTCCCCATTGCACCGGAGACACCCTGGATCCCTCCCCAGGGAAAGAAGAGCAGTGCTCTGGACACTCAGTCCTCTTCTTCCCCTGCCGTTCCCCAAACATGGGTCGCTGGCATGGCACAAGGTGTGGCGTCCAGCACCTCAACCCTCAGTGCCACCGAACTGACTTGCATTTAAGTCCTTTTAATGCATTTACTGTTATAAATACAGACCACAATGGATCACTGCTTTGGCAAAATTTGAGGGAAAAGGAAAGTTTTAAAACATTTATGATTTTGCTGGGCTTCAACCCTGATCTCCTGGTTCACAATCATGTGCGTCAAACACTAATAGCTACATTGGCAGCTGTTTCCTCTGACACAAACTGACTGTGAATCTGTAAGACTGGTGAACAGATCCAGAAATGGTTGCTATGGTTACAGTCTACCTGCATCCATGACGACAGTAAAAGCTAGGGCTGAGCACGGGGCTGATGTTTGGTATTTGTATGTATGTCTTTGATATTTGTATTTCTTTACACAATTCTGTTTTCTAAATATATATTTTATGTTCCAGCCTTTTTTCTATTGTTAATGATGACACAAGACCAAGGATTTCAGAGTTACTGCAACCTTATTAATAAAATATGCTTTCATGGTATGTGTTGTTATACAGTAGTCATACAGTATGTATGTAAACACCATTCTTAACCAATGTCTAATAATACTTTACGTGGTCAAACAAAAATACAAATATCTTAAGAGCACCATTCTGGATGGTTTAAAAAAAGTTTGAAAACAAACAAGAAGCTTTCTTACCTCTATAGGACTTCCTATGGGGGATTTGTAAATTTTGTTTATCAGGCAGGTTCCCCCAAAGAAAGAAGGGATTGTAATTTGCCCTTGAGGGACTGATCTCATGAACAGGGGTACTGGAAAATTGTGGAAAACATTGGCAAAAGTTCAGAGATTATGCCCATTTCTTGTAGACAAGTTACAAAGAGGTTGTGGAGGGTTTTGATGGTAATTTAGCAAGGAAATTGGTAACGTATTACTGTCTTTATATTGCTTATGTGATTAACAAACCAAAAACAAACACAATATGACTGTAATAGCAAACAAAAGTGTATTAATCATTTCCTACTCTTAATGCAATAAAACAAATAGCACAAATAAAATAATAAAACAATATTACATCATCTCCTAAGAAAAAATAATATAGTCACACGGACAGAAATCAAGGATCATTTAAAATTGCACATTTCTGGTTGATTTAAGAAAAAAAAATCAATAGTTAGATGCACACCAAACCTTGCTCCCAACATGCACTGCATAAATTAAAGCAAACTACAATTATTGAAAAGTCTTGTTGTATTTCATTATTAACAAAAGTTTGACATTGTTCTCATTCAAGTTGCATCTATTGTCCCCCATATTCAAATGGTTAGCAGACTGGTAAGTGTCGTGGTAACTTAATAGTGCTGACGATCAGGGTGTGGCCATATTCAGAGGTCCCCATGTGCAGCACTAACATGACAGCACGGCCATGCAGAATAGACCACTGTGCATATGCAAATGAGGGATTCCTCATGCATAATGGGCACAGCAGTATATTCAGGGGTTTCAGCAGTACATAACAGCCTCTGTCGTGGTACAGTTTAATGTTGCCAAAGCCCTGTCCTTAAGCCTGCATAACAGCTGCACACACACCCTCATCACTCATCTTTTATGTGTGTTAAGAAACCTTGGTATTCTGGTGATTCCTCCAATTACCCATTCAATTTTATTTATTTATTCATTTTATTTATTTAGGGCTGGATATTCAAACTGCGCCATTCATAGGCGCAAGCCCTTGAGCTGCGCAAAATAGTTGCGCAGGGGTGTGTCCTGGGCGATATTCAAAGGAGTTGCTCTATTGAGCAACTCCTTTGAATATCACCCCCCAGCCACAGCCACTGTGCATGGCTCAGTGGAACTTGCGCCACCGCAAGTTGACAGAGTGGAGCATTCAACTTGCGGAGGCGCAAGTACCATTGCGCCATGCGCAAAATCATGATATTCAAAAGGTGACATGCAAATGGGGCTATAATTCATGCAAGGCGCAGGGGGTGCCATTTGCATGTGATTATGTCCCCATTTGCATGCCATTAGCATGTAGGTGCGCGGATCCCCGAGGACTTGCGCCTGGCGCCCTGCCAGGCAGCAGCCATCGGGGACAGACGCCCCCTGCAGCCCGATTGCAGGCATAGTGTACCCCCCCCATCAGCCCGATCGCAGGCAGCAATGTGGCTCCCCACCTCCTCCCGTACATATCCCTGGTGGTCCAGTGGACCGAAATGCCTGATCGCGGGCGGTATGTGTGATAAAAACCACCCCCCCTCCCGTACATATCCCTGGTGGTCCAGTGGACCGAAATCCCGATTACTGGGCGGTATGTGTAAAACCACCCCCTCCTTACATATCCCTGGTGGTCCAGTGGACGAAATGCCCGAGTCTCGGGCGGTATATAATAAAAACCACCTCCTGTACATATCCCTGGTGCCAGTGGACTGAAATGCTGATCGCGGGTGGTATGTGTAATAAAACCACCTCCAACATAGCCCTGGTGGCGTAGGTCCCTCATCCCACCCAGCCGCAGCCACCCGCTCCCCAGGCTGGCGTGGCAGCAGCATCCTCACCTGCCTGCCACCCCACCGCTTGCCTATCTCGCCTGGTGTGCAGCGCTCATTGCGTAGCAGCAAGAGCCACGGGCATGTAGCTCATACATGCATGACAGTCCAGATTTTGAATGAACATCATCTGACAAATCTGACTGTCATGTACGGGAGGGCTGCCACGCCTCATTGGCTCTTGCTCTGCACCAATGGGCATGCAGCCCTACCAGGCAGTCAGTCGGCCGCGGCGCGGGTGGCAGGCGGTGGATGCCGCCCGCCGCCGCCGGGGTGGGGTGGTGGGGTGGGTGGTGGGTGGGACACTAGCCACCAGGGCTATGTTCGGGGGTGGTTTTATTATACATACCGCCCTCGCATCGGGCATTTTGGTCCACTGGACCACCAGGGATATGTACGGGAGGGGTGGGAATTATTATACATACCGCCTGCTGATCGGGCATTTCGTCCACTGGACCACCAGGGATATGTACGGGATGGGGGAGTTACATTGATGCCCGCAATCGGGCTGGTGGGGGGGAGTACACTATGCCCGCGATCGGGCTGCAGGGGGGGCACAGGGACTGGGTGGGGCCAGCCACAGGTGGCAGCTGCTGTGTTGTGCCCTGCAATATAGCAGCTTACCTGTGGGTGGCCCTCAACTTAAGCCTTTTTTTTTTGGCTCAAATTCCTGCAGGCGCAGGTTGGGGTTGCGCCTGCACAACTCTGCACAGCCCGGCTGAATATCGGGCTGTGCAGTTTATGCATGGTTCCTCCCCCTCCAGTTCAGCATGCATTCATTTGCATTGCGCTGTTGCTCAGCGTGTTTTCTGTGGCGCAACTGCCTCCTGCTGAATATCGCAGAATGGAGCAAGTTTGGACTTGCGCAGGTGCAACCCTATTGAGCATGGCGCAACCCTTTTGAATATCTGGCCCATTTAGTCTTTGTTAACCGGTTAAGGCCCACTAGGCACAAGTGCCTGTTTTCAGGGGTGATCTGGAGCTTTGGGCTGGTTAAGTGACTTGCTCAGAGTCACACAGTATGCTGGTGGAGATTGTGGGAAACAAACCCAGGTCTGTGTGTACCAAGCTCATTCACAGCTTGTTACTCTAAACTCCAGGCTATACTGCCCACCATTCTCTGTGTGTTTTAAAATGAGAGTGTAATGGTCTTGGAATCCCCCTCCCCCCGATCATCCATCCTGTATGTTTTTATTAGAAACCCTGGTACTCTACAAGTCTCCCTATTGCCCATCCTGTATGTGTTTTAAGATGATAGTGTAGTGGCATACCTAATCACCCATCCTGTATGTGTTTTAAGAAACCCTGGTAGTCTAGTGGACCTCCCAGACTCCTGAACAGTTGCCAGACCTCCTGCCTGACCTGCCCACTGCAGAGTCACTGCCTTGCACCCCACTTCACCCCAGACACTGTTCGATTCTGTCTAGGAGAATGATGACCAGCACAGTCCTGCTCTCACCTCATCAGCTAGCTGCCATCTGATATTCACTGAGCGATCAGGAGTTCTGTAGAAAATGACAGTACTCATGATCAATCAGTTAATGCCAGATGGAGGACAATGAGGAGGTGAAGGGAAGACTGTGCCAGTTTCCATCATCCCAGACAGTAATGAATGGTGTCTGTGGTGAGGGGGGGCAAGATGATGAGTCTGTAATGGGCAGGTTGGGGGGCTTTGGCAACTATTCAGTGGGTCACCTAGACTACCAAGGTTTCTTAAACACATTCAGGATGGGAAATCAGGAGGTACCACAAGACCACCAGGGTTTCTTAAAAGACATACAGGACAGGTGATGGGGGGGGGCCACTGGAGTATCAGGGTCTCTTAAACACATACAGGATGGGCAACTGGGGTGGCGGACCACTAAACTACCAGGGTTTCTTAAAACAATAGAGGATGGACATGCTGATGAGCCCATAATGGACATACAAATGGCTCCTTGGTGTCTTGCATGCCCAATGGGCTCATTAGAATGCTAGGGCTGAACATGGCCCACAGGAGTCATACTGCTATCCCGTTTGGGTAGCTCTATCTCCAGTGGGATCCCTTGTTGGCCATGGGCTGTGTCAGCACAGCACATAGTCACTCTGCGCTGTGCTTGCACAGCCCCATATTCAGACATTTAGTGTGCTCCAGACAGAACACGCTGTCTGAATATCACCCCACACCAGACATGTACTAACTGTCATGCAGTGCTCCTGTCTGTGCAGTGTACACAAATGGCTTTCAGTATGGGGCCCATTATCTTATAGTAAGTCTGTCTAAACAGAAAACGTCCTTTCAATGTCAGCTGTGCTAACTGGCATCCATGTGTACTGTTTGGTGAGCATGGCAAGTTTTTGCTGGGTCTCAGAGTGAGCCTCTCAGCAGTCTGCAATATTGAAATCTGTGGGGATAGACTTAGCTGCAGTGATGTATATATTCCATTAACAGGCAGACATGTCTGCAAGTCCAGGTGCAGTATATCACGGATATAGTTCTCTTTGCATTTGTCTAGAGATGGGAGTTGCTGGGGGTCAAACACACATTCTGCTTTATACATGCCAATTGACAGGTGGCCTTCCACCACACTGCATAGCTTCATAGCACTTTTCAGTATCACTTTCTGAAACAATCTACAACATGCTGTCCTCTCCTTATTCTGGCTCTGTTTCAACTTTTCAACTATCTTTGGCGTAAATTCTTCAACTCCAGCTGCTGCACAAAGATCCAAAAATAAGTGTGGATGTTACATTCTGGAGAACATTGGAGTGCCCTTGTGGTATAATGATGGCTTGCAGCTCCTCAGTAAGTGTGATAAGCTCAACTGAATGTTCAGTGACAAATACTGCTTGTTCTGTCAATGCGGTGAGCTTGCTTGCCAACAAGGATTTTATTTGTTTAAATGTGATTGCATACACTAGTGTATGAGATACAAATTCTGCTACAGTGGGCAAGGACTCAGCAAAATCCCCCACTGACTTTACCCAGGAGCCCCAATGTGCAACAGTAGCATAGGCCAGCATCTTTGGCATGGTTCCATTCCTCAACTCCATGAAAGCTAGATACTGGTGTTGTTGCATGCGGCTCTGGCAAAACACTTTTTTGATGAAGTTTACAACTGTGTCAGGTCTCTCAGCATAGTTGACCAGGTTTCAATGAGCAGATTCAGCAGGTGGGCTATGCATGTCACATGCACAGATTTTGTGAAAATACCTGCAAGTGCAAAGGGGAATACTTTATGCATATACTGTAGCAGGCACTGTCATTTTTGAAAGCAAATACTTTGTCAAAGTTCACCCAGTTGCCATTTGAAGTATGTATCACAGACCAGGAAACTGTTCGGTGGTATACATGTTCCAAAAAATTCACATAAAAGAGATTGTTCCTTAGCTCATTTCAAAGGCTGTGCCAGACCTCACTGATACTGCGGCCATGGGAACTAGTCATCTCATCCAGGACCACATAAATATTAATGTTTTCAATCTGCTTCCTGAAAAACTTGTCATGCTGTTGGTAAAGTTCCTGATGATCAGTACTCCACAGATGTGCTGGACCAGGAAGATTGTCACCTTGTTTTGCATATTTGCAGAGGAATAGTACAAATGCTGGAGCTTTTTCCAATGGGATGTCTGCTTTTCATAGGTACCATACAAAATCCAGTGCAAATTTTTTCCAGTTCAGGGATGCTGCAATTGTTCTTGAAAAAGATGAGTCAGTGCCAGCTGCCAAAGTGAGATGCTGCTTGTAAAAAGGAAAAACAGTATGAATCAGTAAATACAGTATACAGCAGCGCCATCCTGGATGCCACACTGTACCTTGCAGTACTGCTACAAACTGCTGCAGTAGACAATGTAATTCAAAAGACCTTTTGTCACACAATATTTTGTGACATGTCATTTAGTAACACTGGAAAACGTTTAAAAAATTGTAATGGAAAATGGTCAGCGTCAATTCCTTCTTGTTTTTCCTTCAGCACAGAGTGTGTAAAAGATATACAGTATCAGCAAACTCTATAGGACAAGTAACATTGGAACATTTTTTAAAAACTGCATTGGAAAAAATACCTTGTTTTTTCCTTAAACGTTGTTTGAGTAAAAGACATGGGGCTAGATTACAAAACTTTGCCCTGGCGCAAACCTGATTTTGCACAATCAAACTGGGTTTTGCACCAGGCTGGTATTCACAAAAGCCCAGTTTGTGTGCTCAAACCAGGTATGCGCTGGGGCAAAGTGTGGAGGGGAACGCAATGCAAATGAAGGGAAGGGGACGTGAACATTGGCGCTGTTCAATTCACAAAGCATTTACTCCACTCAAGGGCCTTTTGCAAGGTTCGCTTGCATGGAGCAAATATTATCAACTGAGACCCTGCTTTACTCCCACACAGCCCTATTTGTTGGTGTAGGTACTACAGCAGTGTCCACCCCACCACGATTGTCACCCTGATTACAGTACAAGAAGTTTTCCTGGTGTTCAGTGGCGTCACTCCCAGTCCCAATTTTTTTCCTTTTTTGTTTTCGTTTATGTATTTGGTAACTAGGTAAGTACACTGATCATAGGGACCATTTGTAGGCATGACCCAGACCACATAGATCGTGCATATGACACTGATACATCATCATACAGAAACATATACAGCAGTGTAAATGACAATTTGTTACATTACTTAGTGTGTACGGTGGAAAAACAAAGTTCCAATTAAACAGCGCTTCCTAATTCAGCAAAAAATTCCACAAAGCAGTAGAATTCCAACAATTTTAGATTTATTGTCATTTTCTTTTTTTTTAATTTTCCCACTTGCTGTATTAATTCTTGTTGTGACTCATTTTCACTTTTTCCATTGTATCTATGAATTACATATTCTAAAGTTAATATTGAGGTTAGATTCTTTTCTTAAGGAGATCCCTGCAGCTTTTAAAAGAGTTAAATATAGATGTAATATATGGAATAGAGAGTACTTGAAATTAATTTGTCGTACTGTGCTCAAACCAGTTCTTTTTTTCTCACTGTCTAGCTTCATTAGCAGCAGGGCAATTTATTTGCCTATGTTAATTAACTTAAGAACAAAAATGTAATGACAATATAGTAGTGACATAAGAAAACACATTCTGCTTCTTTTTTGTATCTCTAAATTTTCTTAAAACATTTTGTATAATGTTTAAATATTGTGGTGTTGGCAATGTCACATAATTACATGATGTCATGGATTGAAACATTTAAAAGGCACTGATAAGATGGATGATTCACACTCCTTTGAAGGCAGATTGCCGAGGTGTTAGGGGCTTACTACCTTGGTGACAAAAAAATCTACAATTGTTGGAATTCTACTGCTTCACAGAATTTTTTGCTGAATTAGGAAGTGCTGTTTACTTGGAACTTTGCTATTGATTTTTGGACTGGCCACCCATTACAGCGCATCACTCCCTATTTGAGAGCAGGTTACCTTCACTGTTGGAATCACTGGAAAAAACAAACAGGCAGGGTCATTAAGACAGAAAAGAAACCAAAACTAATACACAAAAATACAAGTATATCCTGTGCTCATCTCTTATAATGACCTAGCAGAGACAATAAGATAGTGCATCAAGTAATCATTCCCTGTATAATTAAATAAAAACATTTCCTGGCATCTAGTATCCCCGTGATCACTGATCACTGGCCCAAATAAAGAAAATAATTCTCCTGGTGACTAGTGGTCCCTCCTCCCACCCAATGACCCACCTGAAAATACAGTAGAGTTTCCCTGGTAGCTAGTGGTCCCTCCCCTCCCCTCACCTGACATCCATATACATTTTGCCTGGTGACTAGTGGACCCTCCCTCTATCTGATCCCCATCCCAGGTTTGACAAGCCCCCCCCCCAAAAGACACAGCCCTGGCCCTGGTCCCATCTGGCGATCTCCACCCCAACCCGAGCATGTCCCTCGTTGGTGGCCAGTGGTCCCCCTCCATGATCGCTAATCATTGGCCAAAGTAGAATGTATATATTTCCATGGTGTCTAGTGGTCTTCCCTCTGACCCTGGCAGGTAGTGTCCCACCACCCTGCATTCCCATCCTGAACCAGAGCCAGTGACTGGCACAACCCTCCTCTCGCCACCACAGCCACCCTTTGACTGGGCTGTCAAGGAGCACGTACTTTATACAGTACATGCTCAGTGATTGACATCTCTCAGAGTGCTGTTGATCAATGAGCCCATACTGCATACAGTACGCACTCCTTGATAGCCCAGTCAGTGACCAGCCATGGAGGTGAGAGAAGGGCTGTGCCAGTTACCAGCTCAGGTTCAGAATAGGGGGAATGCAGTGGCGGGACACTACCTACTGGAGTAGGGTGGGGCAGGGGGACCACTAGACAACAATGAAATATATATGTCCTACTTGGGCCAGCAATCAGCAATCATGGGGGGAGGGGGACTACTAAAAACTGGGGAAGTAAATGCATATATATGAACAGATCAGGGAGAGGGAGCCACTGGCCACTAATGAAGGATGGGCTGGGGTGGCAGAGATTGCAGGATGGGACAGGGGCCAGGGCTGTGTTTTTTTTGGGGGGGTGGCCTTGTCAAACCAGGGATGGGGATCAGATTGAGGTAGGGTCTACTAGCCACTAATGAAAATGTATATGGATGTCAGGTGAAGAATATGGTGGGAAGAGGGACCACTAGCCACCAGGGAGACTCTACTATATTTTTAGGCAAGTGATCAGGTGGGGGAAAGGACCACTAGCCACCAGGAGAATTATTTTGTTTTACTCAGGCTGGTGATTGATGATCACTGGAGGGGGCGGGCACTAGACTCCAGGTAATATGTATGTTTTATTTGCGCTGGAAACCAGTGATCAGCTGGGAGTGGGGTCACTAGCACCTGGGAGACTGTTTTTTTTTGTTTTTTATTCAGCCCAACGATCAGTGTGGGGGGGGGTTAGACAACCTGACACAGGGATGCTTCTGGGGCAGGGGATGGGGCAGCATGCTAAACTCACTGCTGCCTATGTAAATGGGCTTGTAATGGGCATGCAAATGGCCACATAGCGCCTTGCATGCCCAATGGACTCATTTGCATAGCTGCTTTACTGAACTAGAAGTAGTGCACCTGTGCTATTGATTGTGGGGCCATACTCCTGGCTGCATGTCGGAGAGCTCTACTGGTGTAGCGTTAGTGGTAATGGGGTTACTGCTGACTCAACCTAGCCCTGTTCACAGTCCGAAAGTGCAGTCTGCTGTCCACCTGTGAACAGCAAGATTTAACAGCTGTGCAACCACAAAGTGCAGTGCAAACCTTTGTGCTGTGCTTTGCAATTGTTTGTGAATCTAGCCCATACAGTATTAGAAAATGCTATAGCACAAGTGACATTGGAACATTTTTAAAAACTGGATTGGGAAAAACAGTGAATGTCACTACTTTCTTTTTCCCTTCAATGCTATGTGACCAAAATATATACAGTATTAGCAAATTATATAGTACAAGTAACATCAAAACATTTTTAAATAAGAACACAATTGTCAATGAAAATGCCTTTTTTTTCTTTAGCAAAGTTGCTTTCTTCTCTGTGTGCTTCTGTGTTTTCATGTGAAGATCGATGGTGTGCTTCTCTGGCAGCAGAATCTGTAAAATAGCTGTCCTACATCTTCATACAGATGCTCAAGATTCAGCTTGATGTGATCGATGGCACAAGTAGAATATGAGCTGCAGCTGTTTGGCCATGTCACGAGAAAGGTGTGTTGCTTTTTCATCAGGCTGAGACATTGTTATGGTTTTCATGGCTCGCGGTTACTAAAAGTAAAATGGATGCACTATCAAGGACATTAAAAATAAACCACACATGCAAGATGTGGTGTGTTGACACATGTCCCATAATGCAGTACTCACAAACAAATTTAATACCCATTTAAAGTAAATGTTATACATATGTACAACAGGTGGGGGGCATCTTGCGATGCTAAGCAGCCAACATGGCACCATTCTCTAGCATTCTCTAACAAAGTGGGAGACTAGCTGCAGTTGGGATGGGGTAGAAAACAGCATCAATATCAACTGTGTATAGTACAAGAGACAATATGGAGTTGCTTGCTGGAGACCCAGTTTCTTGCTCATAGCCCAAGATGACAGTAGCATAAGCCAGCAAGGAGAATGAAAGAAAGTCCATGTGGATGCTCTCCTTCTGGAAGGGAGCTTCAGAGAGAAAACACTATCTGATGGAGAATACAGCCTTGACTGTCATAGGAGATTTACCACAATCAGCTGCTGTCCCCCAGGGTATCAATGTTGTAGCAACTGGTGGTGGAGAGGGAATCTGACATGCAGAGGGATTGATGTACCCAGTGGCTGCAATCCCCCACTGGATCTGAGACTTGCTTTAAATTTGGGGGTAGGGCTGAGGGGTGGAGGGGAGAAACAGGCTAGTCAATCAAGGGATGGCATACTATAGATGAAAATGCTACCAGGTGAAAGAAGTTTGCAGTAAATTCTTACCTCCCTACGCCCCTCACCAATGTATATTTTGTTTTAAATTATATTTACTACCAGGGGAAAAATGCTTGCAGTTAATACAAGTATCTTCACAAATGTGTGCTAGTCATAAATCTAATAAAACAAAATCATTCTGGCATGTATCCGCTCACCACCCATCACCAACATACACATTTTTAAATGCCATGCTGGCTCATGCAACCCCTCCACTCCTCATCAATACCATCAACCATAGACAAGATTTTTTAACATTTGTGGTAGTCAGATTGGACTGCCCCTCTATCCTTCATTAATGATAGACTAGAGGAGGTAGAGAACAGACCTAACTGACTGGTATACACATTTAAAAAATTGTTCTGTGCCACTTAGCGTGGGCTGCCCCTCCCTCTTCCATAGTAACCATGGACCAGAACAATTTTTCTTAAACACATGTGCCACTTAGCTCAAACTGCTCCTCAATTCTTCATTAAGGACATACCAGAGGAGGAAGGGACAGATCTAGCCAACTGGTATACATGCTTAAAAAATATTGTTCTGTGCCAGTCAGCTTGACCAACCCTCCCTCCTCCGGCAACCACAGACCAGAACAATTTATTTAAATATTTGTGCCAGTTGGTTCAGACTGACTTTCCACCCTTCATCAACAACAGACCTGAGGAGAGAGGGAGAGACCTAGCTTACTGTTATACATGTTAAAAAATGATGTGCCATTCGGCTCAGACCACCCCTCCCTCCTTCATCAAGCACAGACAAGAATAATTTAAAAACCTTTGTACCAGTTGGTCCAGACTCTCCATCCTTCATCAATGACAGACCAGAGTAGGGAGGATTGGACCTAACCAACTGGTATACTTGTTTAAGAAATGGTTCTGTGTCAGTTAGCTCAGCCCACCCGCACCTCCTCTTTCAACCACAGACCAGAATCATTTATGACCGTCACCCATAAATTCACTTTTTAAATAAGTATACCAGCTAGTTCCCTTCATCCAATCAGTGATGTGCTGGCAAATTTTTAACAACCCCTCTTGACCCACCCCGATGACCCCATCCCCCCACTGTTCCACCCCCCAAACATATTGCAATCATGATTTTAATGTTTAATGGCTTTGCTAAAGGGGTTACCATAGTGGACCAGCAGCACTTGCTATGGTGGCACGTTGAAGCAGGTTCAGGGAACCTTAGGATGCTGAACTCTTGCCTAAGTCCACCTGTCATAGCTCTCTCCCCACACCTTTGCCCAGGGATCAGGCCACCAAGATGTACTCAAGTGAAGGAGACTGATAAGATGATGGCAGTCATTCCAGTGCTAGGAATCTGGAACTGACTGGGTTGTAGATGGCATCAATAGCCAGATAAGGTAGAAAAAAGAAACCTGAGGATCACATCGTACTTCTCAAGTTTTATAAGGATATAAGAAAAGACAGCGGCTTTGATTATGCAATACAAATCCAGAGCAACATGTGTAGTGACACACTCATGGCTTATCTTGCTCTTTTTCTTAAAATTTCCTTATCCTGAACTGCTGAAGGGTCTTGAGTGTTTCACTCTCTCATCCTATGACCTAGACTCCTAGCAGCTTGCTTGTTTGTTGGTCATCTTATTTCTGCAACTTAGAAAACATATTAGAAGCCAGGGGACACTTAAAATAAATTCAAAAAACACGCTACCAACCTCAGTGGATGACATATGTCACACCAGTTTTATGAAAGTTTACATTTTTTCACCAGTGTGCAATCAACCTTTTAATTATCCTATGCACTTTTGCCACCAGCCAGCAATTACTTAGGCACAAATTAACACACATTGACGGGTAAAGGGTAGGAGCGATGGACTGGCAATCAATGATTTGCTGCAACAGTTGGTGACTGATAAGTCACATTAGTGTGGCAAGGAGGGATTAGGAGAAGTGAAAAATAAAGTATAATAAGCAACACCCAGGCTGCAGCAACCAATGGGAGGGTTAGGTTCAGGAGGGACACAGTGGGGGAATTATTCAAATCTAATTCCCGATAGGGGTGGGCATGCACTACACAGTCTCAGCAGATACAGCCTACTCAAATCCCTGCAACTACATGAAACATAGAAACATAGAAACATAGACTTTGACGGCAGATAAAAAACCGCTAGGCCCATTTAGTTTGCCCATTTCCCTACCTACAGGATAGGCCGCAGATCCTAGTTAACCAAAAGCCTATTTCTTCCTACCCCCTACAAGAATTGCCTTATGTCTGTCCCATGCATTCTTGAATTCTCCCACAGTTTTAGACCCCACAACCTCCTCAGGAAGGCTGTTCCATGCATCCACTACCCTCTCTGTGAAATAATACTTCCTCACATTGCCCCTGAACTGCCCTCCTTCTGTCTTTAAATTGTGTCCCCTTGTTCTTGTATGTCTCTTTTTCTGAAAGATGCTACCCTCTTGGACTTTGTTGATTCCACTGAGGTACTTAAAAGTTTCTATCATGTCCCCCCTCTCCCTTCTTTCCTCAAGGGTATACATATTAAGCTCCTTTAGTCTCTCCTCATACGGCTTCTTTTGCAGACCCTGCACCATTTTAGTTGCCCTCCTCTGGACTGCCTCTATCCTGTCTATGTCCTTGCGGAGATGGGGTCTCCAGAACTGGACACAGTACTCAGATGGGATCTCACCAACTGTCTGTACAGAGGAATAACAACTTCCTGTTTTCTGCTGATGATGCCTCTCCCTATACATCCCAGTATACCCCAGCCCTCCCTACTGCATTCTCACATTGCTTGCTAACTTTAAGGTCATCTGATATAATTACCCCCAGGTCCCTTTCTTTTTATTGTTGTTACTACCTCCCCACCCATTGTGTATTCTTCCCTGGGTCTTGTTTCCCAGGTGCATTATTTTGCACTTCTTTGCATTGAATCCTAGCTGCCATATTCTGACCATTCCTCCAACCTTGCCAACCTTTTCATCCTTTCCACACCTCCTTGTGTATCAACCCTGTTGCAGATCTTTGTGTCATCTGCAAAAAGGCATACTTTTCCTTCCAGTCCCTCTGCAATGTCACTGATGAAGACATTAAAAGGGACTGGACCCAATACTGAACCCTGCGGTACCCTACTAGTAACTCCACTTTCTTCAGAGTGGACTCCATTTACAATTACCTTCTGTGTCCTGTTGTCCAGCCAATGTTTTACCCAGGCTACCACCCTGGGACCCACTCCCAGGCTGGTTAATTTGACTATTAATCTTTTGTGTGGGACTGTGTCAAATGCCTTGCTAAAGTCTAGGTAGGCCATGTCCACAGCCCCTCCCTGGTCTACTACTTTGGTCACCCAGTCAAAGAAATCTATTAGATTGTCTGACATGACCTTTCCGCCAGTGAACCCATGCTGCCTTGGGTCCTGTGCTCCACTGGCCTCTAGGTACTCAACTATTCTTTCCTTCAGAAGTGACTCCATCACTTTCCTACCACAGAGGTCAGACTGACAGGTCTGTAGTTTCTGCCTCTGTCTTGTCCCACTTTTGTGAAGGGGAATCACATCCGCCTTCCTCCAGTCCTCGGTACCACACCATCCTCCCATGATTTATTAAAAAGAGTAGCCAGTGGTTTCACTAGTTCCTCCCTTAATTCTTTTTAGAATTCTGGGGTGAATTCCATCAGGACCCATTGCTTGTCCACCTTCAGTTTTAGGAGTTCTTGCAGAACCCTTTCTTCTGTGAAAGGACTGGGATCGACCCCTATCAAGAGTGCTTCTGTTAATTGGATTAGGCACTTCCCTCCTCTTTTGTGAATACTGATCAGAAATATTTGTTCAGTATTCCTGCTTTTCACTGTCCCCTCTGTCCCACCAACTGCTCATTCTATTCAGCCTCACTATCCTCCCTTTGTCTTTCTACGCCGCTGATGTACGTATAAAAGGTTTTATCCCCCTTCTTAACTGAGTTGGCTATCTTTTCCTCAGTTTGGGCCTTTGCTATTCTGACTTCCCTCCCTGCTTCCTTCTGCCTTAACTGGTACAGCTCTCTGTCCTGCTCCTTCTGTGTTTCTTTATACTTGTGGAATGCTATCTTTTTCTTCCTGACTTTCTCAGCCACCTCTTTTGAGAACCATAGTGGCTTTTTCTTTCATTTTGATTTGTTTATTTGCTTCACACAAAGGCTTGTTGCCTCTGTGATGGCAGTTTTGATAATTCCCCATTGTTGCTCCACACCTCCTTCTAGCCTGTTTGCTAGTGCTTTTCTGAGGCACTCTCCCATCTTGCCAAAGTCAGCCCTGCTAAAGTCCAGTACCCTCAATTTTGTATGGCTTGACTCTGTAGCTGAGTTTAACGTGAACCACACTGTTTGATGGTCACTTGTCCCCAGATGGCAACCCACTTCTAGATCTGAGATCCTCTCACTGCCTCCGTTTAAGAGTATGAGGTCTAAGATTGCTCCCTCACGAGTGGGTTCTGAAACTAGCTGTCTAATGCCTGCCACCTGTAGGGCATCAAGAATGGCCCTGCTCTTGGATGTGGCTGCAGCAAATGTGCTCCAGTTAACATCTGGCATATTCAGGTCTCCCATCAACAGTATCTCCCCTTTGTCTGCCATTCTAAGAATGCCTTCTATCATATCCTTGTCCATTCCTTCCCCTGACATGGGGTCTATACACAACCCTGTGCAGATTGTGGTGCCCTTCCAGTCTCCAAGGTGACCCACAGTGCCTCCTCTGCTCCTGTTTACTCTTTTGTTCAATTGCTTTTATCCCTTCCTTTACAGAGAGTTACCCTCCCCTCTTCCCCTGCCTGTCTCTCCTGAGGTTATGTACCCTGGTATGTTAACATCCCAGTCATGGGTCTCTGTGTACCATGTTTCTGTGACTGCCTACGATATCCAGGCATCCCTCTTCCATTAAGGCCACCAGCTCAGGAGCTTGTTGCCCAGACTACAGGCATTGGTACTCATTGCCCTCCATTTCTGATGGCCTTACTCCTTTTGCCCCATCCCTGTCCTTCTTGCCTTTGTCACTTTCTCCATTTACCCCTGCCCTTCTCCCATCGATACCTCTATGTTGGTGTTTGCCGTGACTTACTACCATGATTATTTGGGGGGGGCTAGGATTTTCCTGCTCCTTTCCAGTGCCTCCCCCCTTGGCTAGTTTAAAAGCTTAACCAATGAAGCATTTAAACTTATCACCTAGGATCCTGGTTCCCTTCCCGGACAGATGCAGCCCATCATGCCAGTATAGGCTTGCATCACTCCAGGTGGACCCCCAGTCCCCAGTGAAGCCAAATCCCTGAGCTCCACACCAGTTTTTCAACCATTGATTGAATTCCATGGTGCGGAACACCCTAGCCTCTCCTATGCCATAGATGGGTAGCACCTCCGAGAAGGTTACCGTGCGGTATACTTGACTAAGGCCCCTCCCAATTCCACAAACTCTTCCTGCACTTCTCTAATCCTTTCTTAGTCAGGTCATTTGTCCCTAGGTGGACAATGACATCCAGCTCCCTCCCTGTGCAGCTACTCCGGCAATCCTGAGGATTCGCTCCTGTCCTCAAGCCATGGCGCCAGGCAGGCACCTTACCCTCCTCTCCCTTCCTCCCCAGTTCTACCTTCCTAAAATGGAGTCCCCCACCAGGAGTTGTTTCTTCCCTGCAGGTTCCCTGCCACCCTCCTGTGGGTCTCCTTTGTGGAGGTTCCCAGCATCCTCCTTGGTCTCCACTATGGGTGCCTCCATAGAGGAACCACACTTTGCCAGAATGGCATAGGAATTGTGGAGAGGTACAACTGGAGAGATGCACCTCTGTTCCACCACCCTCACCCTCCCTGAGCCCACTGTGGTCCAACCGCTCCTCTTACTTGGCAACCTCTGAGGCAGCGGCAGTGGCACTGATGGTCCCTGGATGAAGGAAGTCCCTAATCCTGGCCAACTCAGCCTGGAGATGAGCAACCTCCTCCCTCAGCCCAGAGAGGTGCCTGCAGATGGAACAACACCGCATCCTCCAGAACATCTCCCGGGAGACTGCTGCTCCACAGCCACTGCACTGCACCACTCCAATCATGTCTTATTTCTGGCCCCTTAACTGTTTGCAATCCTTACTCTTTCCTCTGTTTTTTTTTCTCTCTCCTTACTTTCTGCCTGTGTGCCCTTTAAGCTCCTGATTGTCCTGTTCTGAGACAAGAATATCCTATATTTCTCAGTAGACCACTTACTTGCTCAGAGGCAGACCTCCAGCAGCTAGAGGGGGCCGGAGAGCTACTCTTGCCCTTCTAGGATGGTGGGTCCTTGGTGGTTCTGTGATCACTCACTTCCTGCCCCTAAACAGGAAGTTCCTGTTGTCAGTCAAATCCTGTGCCTATAAAAATAGAACTAGCTTTGGGTGGAGGGGAGGGAAGGAGGGCAATATAGTCCCAGCAGAGAAGTTCAGTCACACAGCAGTCCTTTCTCCTGGTGTCTTCTGCCAAGCACAATGGGTGGCCCCTAGTGTGTGTGTGTGTGTGTGTGTGTGTGTGTGTGTGTGTGTGTGTGCTTGGCACTACGGTTGTTGACCCTCCCACTTGGACTGCCAACTCAGCTGGAAGAAGCTGATACATTAAAAAATATAGAGTGCTACTGTTACAATTAAAAAAAAATCCCACACTTCTTGGGGCCAGCAAACTAAAGGCTCACACAAGCCAGTAAAGCAGCTTTCAAGATTTAACTACCAGCTTGAGTGAAACAGTGTGAGCCAGCTCCAGCACATCACTGAATCTGACCTTCACCAACACATACTTTGGAAAAAGAAACATACCAGTTCATGCCTTCCCTCCAACCCTCACTAACACACGCTCTTACCATTCCAGCATGTGCTTTCCCTACAGCAATTCTTGCTCCCTCCTCCCTCGCTTTGTCCCTCCTCCCTCGCTTTGTCCCTCCTCCCTTGCTTTGTCCCTCGATCACTCTCCATCTCTATAAATGTTCCCATAGCCAACATATCTGACTATATACCCTGCAAAGCAGATATACCAGACTCACACAGGCACTCTGTCAGGAAAGCAGGGCAATCCTGATGGCCCACTGGTGCACTGGTAGCTCTACCGCTTGCAGTGCTGGTGACCCTAGTTTGGAAGTGAGCCCATCATCATGGGCCAGCTGAGGGGAGGATGATTTATGGTTTCAGAGGGCACTCTCCTCCTCCAGGGAGTGTGGTCCATGTGCTCCACCATGTTGCCTCCACCTGGGTGACCACTGGTGGCAGTGCAGACTGAGCTGTAATGGGTGGGAAGGTACCTCCTGACTGGGATATAGGTACACTCATGTGCATACTTCTGATCTGTCTTTCCTCACAAGGTGCCCAAGAGAAGGGGACAAGAAAAGCAGGGAAAACTTTGGCTGCAGCAGTATGAATCTGTATTCCCTTGCTGGCCCTACACCACTAACTGGGCTGTTGCTCTCAAGCATCGATGCTAAACTCCTCCTGGACCTGGGGAGCCCGGGGGCTCCGCTATGGAGGATAAACCAAGGGGTATTGTTGTGGCATGCTGGCAAGTCCTGGGGCTGATGGCTCTCCAGTCATCCTCCTACGAGTCCTCTCTGGCAATGGAAGAATGCAGCAATCAGGCAGGACAGCAAGCAGGGATATTTCAGTCCTCCAATCATCCTACCCTGACTCCTTTCAGACAGAAGAGATTTACAGCCTCAGTAACTGTCAGCAGCACAGTAGACAGCACAGGCAGACAGGCAATGAGGAGCTCCAAAAATTCAGCTTCCATATCTCCTACTCTACCCTTCTCTCAAGCTTCTAAAACCTTGGAGACAGCAGACACAAGCAATGCCCACACAGCTCATTTCATTTCATTTCTGCAGGCAGTTTACATGGCTTCATTTGCACCACTGCAACCCGACCACTCAGGTTGCTGCAGTGCAAATACAGCCATGTGGACACTTATCTGATCATGGTCAATCATTCATTTAACCTCTTCTAGAGCTGCTGTGTTCCTGAGAATGCATTCCAGAGTGAGTGGTGTAAGCAGCTGTATAGACAGGATGCACTACTTGCTCCATGTATAGTGGATGCTCCTATGCCACAATTTACATCCTCCCACCTGCCTCCCCCCCATCTTCTGGCCCCTCTCCAATACGGCTTGCATCACTGGATAGAGGGACCATGTAAATTCATAACTAGATTTATGACAGAGGAGAGGTGGGGCAGTATGGGGCTAGCTCCAGAACTTAAACTGAGCTGTCATCTAAACATGGATTAAGATGATTGAGCCTCACTATTGCAGACACCAAAAGTGAAAGTGAAGTACAACTACACTCAACTTCAGTGGTCCAGCTCAGTGTTTCTGACCGCTCCTGCACTCAGCATCCAAGAATGATGCCAGCTGATGTGGCTTCCCCCACAAAACACTCACCCTATTGGTAGGGCATAGGTAGACAAGAAGTGGGATGATGTGCTAGCAAACAGCACATTTTTTTAAATGATCATGATCTACCACTCGATGCATTCCACCACTTTTGTGATGTCATGCGTTGATGCTAGAGGGTAGAATGGCCTTGACAGCAAGGGCAATGCTTACAGAATGCCAGAACTATGTGGGGGTCCACTTGAAATTTGTGAAACGGTGAAAACCAACCGATTAAATCCTGTTCTTATGGTAACGTCAAGGGAACTAGCAATATCATGGGGGAGGCTAAAATTGTGGAAATAGTATGAAAATCATGCCAGCACATTTCCAACATCCCTGCTCGTAATCCCTTTCACCACTTCTGGAGTTACTGGCCCCACCTTCATACTCAGACATTCTGTGACATCTGCATTGAGAATTAAATACCTTATGTGCTCTTTAAGGTTTATATTTGCATCAGTAAAGATTAGGGATGGGAGACCCATAAATGGTTTTGAGCTTCTAAAATGTTTTGATAAGTAGTATAAGGTTCTGACAGTTATCCAAGCCATATCAGAACTTTCAGAACCTTAAAGGAGAATTGCGCTGAATCTGGAAGTTATATTTCACAGCAGATGCTACTTATTAAATTCTGATTAAAATTCTGTTATTGCTCTAGCTGTACAGGCTTTTTAGTTATCCTAGTAGTTGCTTCTGATTTCTATTCTGCAGGTAAGAACCATCTTAGAACTGTATGATGTAGATTATATCCATGTTCTACTCATCTACTGTTGGCACAATGTACCTATGTTCTATTTCAGAACTCAGTGGTTGTTTGGGACATAAACTACACCATACAGTTCCAAAATGGTACTTACCAACAGACCGCAAAGCAGAGGCAACCACTGAAGTTACTAAAAGGTCTATGTAGATGAAAAAAAGAACAGAATTTGAACCAGTAATTACAAACCAGTCTCTACTGGGAAAAATGACTTACAGGTTCAGCACAGTTCTCCTTTAAAGTACAAAAACTGTTCTGACCATTATTGTCCACCCTGAGCTGCTGGCCATAAAGAGAAAGGTATCTAGAAACAACAAAGAGTGCTACTACACTACTACAGCCTCCTTTTGGGTCTTTCTACCCCCACCACCAGCCTTCGTATTAGACAAAGACCTGCTGCTGGGATATATTAAGTTTCAAAATCAATGTTTTAAAAATGATCAAAACCTTAAATGCACCAGAAAAAGAGTTTTTTTTGTTTTTTGTTTACAGAAAATAGCATAGGTTCTGAGTGGTCTTGAATCTATCTGAACTGGTTATCCCCTCCCTATCAAAAATGTTCTACTTGTGGGTATTTTTTGTAAATAGTATCTGTAAAATTTTAAAAAGGCTTGGGGCAGAACTCGGGAGAAAAATAGGCTGGTGAGCTTGATGTCAATACTGTGAAGCTGCTAGGGACAGTCGTGAGAAACAATCATGTTAAACAATTACAAAACTATTACTTGGATTCAGTGGTCCAGTATACCTTCTGTAAGGGGAAATTATGCAAAACAACCTCATTGCTTTCTTTGGAAATGTTACTAAGGAACTGGATGTGGCGAAGCCTGTGGAAGTTGTAAATCTGGACTTTAGCATAGCATGTGATGGTGTTCTACATAGGAGATTAGTTGTTAAACTAAGGAATCTAGCCATAACAGAGGGTGTGCTGACATGGGTTCAAAACTGGTCCCAGGATAGGAGGCAAAGAGTCATAATTAATAGTGACCAATTATCGTGGAAACAGGTGAGCAGTTGTGTTTAACAGGGGTTGGTTCAGGGGACCTACATTGATCAATACACTTCTAAGTGATCTGGAAGTGTGTGCTAGTGCTGTTGCTGGATCACCACATCTGCTGATGACACTAAGATGGTAAGAGTAGCTACATCACTACCAAAGATACAGTAATTAAAATACAGAAGGATCTTGTCAGGGTTGGGATGTGGCAGATGAACCTCAGTGTTCAAGTGCATTTAGGAAAACAGAATAATAAATGTATTTAATGTATTTATTTGCTGTTTTACTAGGATAAACTCCATCAAACACAATTCATTTTCAAGGAGGTCCTGGGTGCAAGCAAACATCTATAACAAAGCTGGCAAAATCATTCAACAGTAATAATATTGCAAATATTGCACAGAAAATATTTGCAATGTAAATAATTTCAAAACTAACATTTTTTTATTAAGAGATGGTGATGGACACTATTAAATTACAGCCCGAGATATATTGTTTACAGCAAACAGTAACAGTTCTCCATACGCTGAGTCTCAGTCAGGACTTTAAAAAACAATTCCAAAATTTTCTGGTAGAAAAAGTGTTTTAGAATATAAAATACTACCTGAATGGCATGGAGATTACTGAAATCATGCAGGAAAAAGACTTGAGAGTACTGATCAGCAAAAGCTTTAAATAGGAGCAACAGTATGAGACATCACCTAGCAAGGCAAGCAAAATCATGGCATGCATTAGATGAAACTTTGTAAGTAGATATAGACATGTTATAAATTAATACCCTTATATGGATCCTTGATCCAACCCCATCTTGAGCACAGTGTGCGGTTCTGGTCCCCATATCTGAGGAAGGTTACTGATACAATAGAGAGGGTACAGAGGAGAGTGACCAGGTTGGTTAATTACTTCGAGAACATGGGCTATATGATGAACAACTGGCAGAACTGGGACTGTTTTCCATGGAAAGGAGAAGATTCAGGGGAGGCATGATTACAGTGTTCAGCTATCAAAAAGGGACAACGCCATCACACCAAATGCATTAATTCAAGATGCACAAGGATGAAAGGGCAAGGACTACTCAATGTCAATGAAGGAAGAAGGATATAAGAGAAACATTAGAGAGAACTACTTCCAGGAACAGAAGGTGAACACTTGGAGTTGACAACTAGAGTGTGTGATATTAGCTGATGATGTAATTACCTTCGAGTTCAGACTAGACAAGTACTTTGAAGACAATGGGCTGACAAAGTATTCCCACTGAGCTAGTGGGAGTGAGGAGCTTGTTGAACTGCTAATCTTCTTCACCCCCTTCCCAGATAGGTATAAATGTTTCCCCTTTTGCATCAACTAAATGATCAGTTTTTGTACCATGAACTGTGTAGAGGGCTTTAAGTGCACAGACTCCATCAGGGGGTACTCTCTTATTCATTTGTCATGGTTGCTAATTCTGAAAAAAAAAAACACCTTTTTTACCCTGGAAGCAGACGTTTTTGTCTTTTGGTGTCTCTGGACCAGTGTTTCAGTGCACTATGCCATTGTGGCATCTCCACTTCTGGGATTTTTACAAAGGCTAGATTAAATTGCAAACAAAAATACTGTACCATACTTCTCCCATGAAAGGAAAGTTTTAGGGCAATTCTTTTTCTAATTAGAGTTGAAGTTTGCCTCACTTTGGAGGCAGTATAGTACAGTGGTTTAAGGCTCTGAGCTGCAAATCAGGAGACCTGGGTTTGAATCCTATAGCCCCCACTTGCATACTGTGTGACCCTGAGCAAGTCACTCAACTTTCCTTTGCTCCCAGGTCACATCTGTAAACAAGCTTTCAGCTTAGTGTGTCTCTCCTGGTTAAACAATTAGAAGAAAAAGGAAAAAAAAATTATTTGCAAAAGTCAGCTAAATCACCTTTAAAAGGAGTTGTACTTGAATATTAATATTAACTTAACCTTTTGCAGAACAAATGTTATATTTCAGACATTGGCGCACTGATGAAATAAAATAATTTGAAACTGGCAATCACAGATCTGACATTTTCTGTGGTGTACAACATAGACTTCATTATTTCCTTACAATATTGAAAGGAAAAGGTTTAACTCCTAAATTATGTACGCGTGTTGTGCCACCAAGAAACAAGTAGGGATGGGTGGCCAGCCTTTAGAATCTGAACACAAATGAAATTCGAACATTTAAACATGGGACCCAACTTCTGTTGCTGCAGCACACATGACAAATACTTTATAGTACTCTGTGGCACAGTCATGTAAATCATGTATGTTTTGCAACCTAAAAGAATGTGTAAACTGATTACAAAAATAGATTAAACAGTCTCAAACCAAATTCACTCTCTCCTCTGATCCTTTGCATTCAGGTCACACATCCTAAAGAAGTTTTTCATCGATACGGTAATGCAAGACATTGTCAATAACTGCTTCAAATGTCTACATAAGTACCACCAAATCTTGGGATCATGGCAGCTATCTCACCTTGCCCACATGGGAATAATCTCTGCAGTCTGCTGATCCTTGTGGGAAACTGTTTGCTATCACACGGAAGTTATATTTGCAAACTGTGATGTAAAATGTAATTTGTCTGGAATTAATGAAACTCTGTTCTCAGCACTTCAGTGCTTCCCTCCTGGCTGGGTAGGTGGAAGATACTCTGTAATGGGATAATTGTGCTTAGTTCAGGCAGGACCCTCTGCACCACCACATACGTCAGGCTTGGGAGAGGGTGAGCGGCATTAACTATGGCAACTTGGGCCACTGGGGGTGACTGCCTCTCCCATCCCTTGCTAAAATGTGTGGCATTCCACTCAGGCCTCCAATAAGTTCAGACATGGCTGGAAGCTGTTTAATTTATTCAGTTCTGCACCACAAGGATCCATGCCTAGGAGAAGGCTACAAGCCAAAGCTGTGTCAACTGGGAACATCAGGGGGTAAAGACCTCTCCTAGCCAATTCTAAGTTGTGGGGCAAACCCCACAGGTCTTATACCAACTGGGACTGAAGCAGAGGAATGGTGGAGTAGTTATGTACGGTAGATCTGAGTGCTTTTAGTGGGCAGTCATAAGCCCACATGGAGGCGGACACACAGGAACCCCATCCAGGCTACTGTGGACCCCGCCTCTGTTGCCAGGGAGTTTGGCTACGGGTACTAGGTCTAGGGGAGATTGATAGGATGACATCCCTAGGCAGCTCTAATGATCAATATGCTCCATTACTCAATTCATATACTGTTGTTTTTGCACTGGAAATACTGCAGAGATAGCTCTGAATAAAATTACCTCATGCTGGGTCCTTTGTACGTGTCTGGGTACTTAAAATCCATTGCTACCTGTTTTATTTAATGTGTCCCTGGGTCGTATGCAGTCCTAAAATTGCATGGTCTTTGATATCTGTGAGAAGCAGCCTCAAAGAATTTACCTCTGTGAAATATTTAGTTTGTTCTGGATGTTTAATCTTCTGGATTTGCTGTGCTGTGATTAGTACACATTTTTGATAATAATGTATGCATGAGGTTACACTTTGCTAAATGGAGTGAATAAAGTTTAATTAAATTATGGACTTTCAGTTATTATTAGGGACTCTTTGTTTGCTAACCCCTTAATTTGGCTGGCCTTCCAAGGATGTGTTATGTTTCCCTGGTGCTATGTGAACTGCACTGGCTGCCACTCATGAGGCATATCTCCTTTAAAGTTAGTTTAGTAACTTACAAGGCCCTATACGGGTTGTGTCCTGGCTATCTAGCTGATCTCCTGCATCCTTATGTGCCCTAGCACTCTCTTCACTCCACTGAGGATGGCCTTCTAGTCTTGCTGAGGGCCAAGCTAAAAACATTGAGTTACCGGGCCTTTGAGGTGGCTGGCCCGGTACTCTGGAACTCACTCCCGAGGACCCTCCAAACCCCCCAGGTGTAGGCCTTCAAGAAGGTTCTAAAGACTCATCTCTTTAACCAAGCTTTTGAGAACTGACTTCTAACCTTATTTGATTACTATCCCAGCTGAGCTTTTATCTGTTTTATCTATTTTAACTGTCTGAATGTATATGTAGCAGTAGTATTAGTAAAGCCCCATATTTTTTTTTGTATTATTTCTTTTTCCTCCCCTTCTTGTCTAACAACCCACCACTCCTTCAGGCTGCCTAGATCCTGCATCCCTTTTGCCTGTCCCGTCCTGAGCCCCTCCAACTTCACATTGCAGCCACCCCCGGGGTAACCTGGAAGTAACCCTTTGCCGGGCGGGTCTCCCTTCTCCGAGGGGGAAGGCAGCAGGCAACCAGCACATACTTGGCCCCAGGGTGCTGCTGAAGTGGAGGAGGCTCTTTCAGGGCATTGGCAGGAATGGAGGATCAGCAGCCGTCATCAGGTAGGTCGAGAGGCGGATTTCCGCTTTTCTGCACTTTTTCCCATGCGTTGCTAAAGTAGTGCTCTTGGTCTCCACCAGGGGCCGCTACTGAGTGACGCCAACCCCCTACCCACCCCAGGAGAGGAAAGCAGTCCCTATGGATGCTCAATCATCTCCTTCCCCTGGCAGCCCCCTGTGTCCCGAGTCTGTTCCCAAACCCGGGTCGCCGGCGTGGCACTAGGTGTGGTGTCCGGCACCTCAACCCTCAGCGCCACCAGGCCGGCCAAAGTCGCATATTTTTATACAGCAGACGACTGTTATGACCAGATGCCCTGTTTACTAAGCTGTCCTGTTACAGTGGCATTGTTCAATAAATCTTCTAAGAGGAACAGCGTTAGAATTTACATACTGTAAGTCTAAACAAGTTCCAGACAGTACATTAAGGTAGAACGATATACTGGGTACATTTATTTGTAAGTACATGTTTTGTGGAAAAAAAATACCCATGCCTCAATTTTAAAGCAGTCACATGCTTCAGACAGTTCCTTGTGTATAGCTCTTTTGAAACCACCCACTTTGAGGATTTTCCTAGTGACTGAGGGAGGGAGTTCCACAGCTTAGTGAGACAACACTTTGAAGTCATCTTTCCATAGATGTTCAGAATTTTTGGGACATTGAGACCTCTGTTTTTGATTTCTCTCAAGTTGTATATGTGAGTCACCATTTTTGTGTCCTGGTCCATTGGGCATTGAGTTTTCTCTTTGATAGATTTGAAAGCCATAATCACTGCTTGTTTTCATCTCCATAGATTTAATGAATCTCAGCCTAGACTGCAAAGCATCATGGAATAGTGGGTGTAATGGGAACATAGTAAGATGAAGCATGCATGCTTAGTATAGGCCACATCTAGCTTGTCCAGCAGGAGATTGCTTGCATGTCAGTAAACTGAGCTTCTGTATTCTGGTACAGGGAGAATTAGTTGCTGTGAAGTTTTTGCCCTGGCATCCTTTGGGATGAAAAAGGCTATGCCTCTTGATGCTTGTATTCCTGAGTTCAATTTTTTCTGTTTGCTTGCGTGCATGCACAAGAAAAATTATGCGGCAGCTTAGGAGAGAAGCTAGTTGTGGAGGTGCGGCACTGTGGCAGCCAATGGCGGCACTGCATTTGGGGTCTTGGCACTGGTGGACCAATGCAGGCACACTGTGCTGATGACATTGGTTTCCAAAAGTGCCACCAAGTTGAAATGATTTCACTGCTGCAACGAGGGGCTGCTTAATCCTTGCAACGTCAGCCACTCTGCTGCAATGAGGGAGCGACCCGTCATTGCAGGGTGGTACATTGCCTAGTGTAACATTTTTTGTAAACATGGCAGCAGCTTGCTGCCACCTCATAGACCCATGAAAGCCAATGGGGGTGGCTTATCCCCCTATTGGCATGCCCCTGACCCAGTTCATTTGCAGACAGGGAAGCCTACTCCCCGTCGGCATAATGTAACCCCCTCTCCCATTTGTTGTGTGCCTAGGGGATGCCCAATCCCCCTCTGCATCATGCCCACCCAAACAGTCATTCTTTGCCAACGGGGGCCCAATCCCCATTGGCTTAAGTCCACCCACCCCAAAAAAGGTAGGTGGCACACTGGGAGCCCACCCCAGTGTGCTGAAAGCAAACCTGAAAAAAAACAAACCTTCCAGCGATGTCTTTTTTTTTCTTTTTCTCTCCCTGAAAGAAAGAAAACGGTCCCACGCCTGTTGCTGTTCCATCACCCAACCCGCACCCACCCACTGTGCACCCTACCTCCCCACACCCCCTCAGCCCATACTTACCTCCAGAGCCTGGCGCGACGATCTTCAGTGGACCGGGAACACGTCTGCACTCTTCAAAGCCGACCTTGAACTGAAGAAGTGCTGGTAAGCTGTATAATGGCATAAATAGGTTTTTTTCAACTTTGGTGCATATCTCAGGCATTTTTGGGAATTTTGGCACCAAATTTTCAACATGGAGTAATTGGAACCCCTCCTCATGAATACAGCCACTGTCATGTCGTTATTCAGTCCAGAAAGATGATTTCATGGTCACTGCGCAGAATCACCTTTCGGGATAGATTAGCGAAATGACAGTGCCAGTGTTCATGAGGTGGGTCTCAAAAAGCCTATGTTGCAAATTTGGTGAAAAATTCCCCAAAATGACTGTTTTATGAGTGTGCATTGCTCAGTTTCTACGCACGCTCGTAACTTCACAAATTTGTAATATTTTCACTCCAGATTTTCAACATTGGCATTTTTCCTCACTTCCTTATGAACAGTACTGCTGTCATTTTTCACATCCTGACCAAAATGTGTTTTTGCACTTCCAGCGCAGAATAGCACAGTCACTGTGAAAAATCAGTGTTTGGGACACATTAAGAAAATCACAGTGACAGCGTTCATGAGCAGAGGTCCTAAATTGCCTATATTGCAAATTTGGTGACGAAAGTCCATAAAATGACTGTGTTACAAGCATGCATTGCACAGTTTCCATGCATGCTCATAACTTTGTGAATTTGTAGTATTTTCACTCCAGATTTTCAACATTGCCATTTTTACACACCTTCTTATTAACAGTAGAGCTGTCATTTCTCACATCCTGGCCAAAATGTGTTTTCGTGCTTCCGGCGCAGAATAGCGCAGTCGCTGTGGGAAGTCAGTGTTTGGGACAGATTTAAAAAAATCACAGTGACACTGTTCATGAGCAGAGGTGCTAAAATGCCTATGTTGAAAATTTAGTGACAAAAGTCTATGACATGACTGTGTTACGAGCATACGTTGCACAGTTTCCACGCACTCTCATAATTTTGCACATTTGTAATATTTTCACTCCAGATTTTCAACATTGGCATTTTTTCACACCTTCTTATGAACATTACAGCTGTCCTTTTTCATAACCTGCTTGAAATATGCATTTACATATCTGGTGCAGAATAGCATAGTCACTGTTGTAAACCAATGTTCGGGACATATTAGGAAAATCATAGTGACACTTTTCATGAGCAGAGGTCACAAAATGCCTATGTTGAAAATTTGGTGAAAAAAATTCCACTAAATGACTGTGTTACACGCATGCGTTGAGCAGTTTCCATGTAAGCCCAGAAGTTTGAGTATTTTTAATATTTTCACTACAGATTTTCAATATTGCCATCTCTTCACACCTCCCTATGAATGGTACAGCTGTCATTCTTCATGTCCTGCAGGATCTGTGTTTTCGTACATCTGGCGCAGAATGGCACAGTCACTGTGTGAAGTCAAAGTTCGGGACACATTAACAAAATCACAGTGCCACTGTTCATGAGAAAAGGTCCCAAATGCTTTCATGAGGTGAGGGTCACAAAAAGGCCATGTTAAAAATTTGTAGTGCAAATACCAACAAACTCCTGGGGCGTTAGGGTTTCTAACCATAACGTGCCACACTGTACAGACTGACAGGCATCAGGGGTGTGCCTTTGGACTGCTGACTGTAATGCTCATGCCATTCCACCCCCACCCTACCACCCTGCAGCCATTGACAGGCATCGAGGTGTGCCTTGGACTCTTCAGCCCCAGAGTTCACCCCATTCTTCTGTACTGCACCCATTTCAGCATATGTCCTTATGGAATGGGGTGACTGTAAAGCCAAACACACCAAGGCACATCTCAGCACATGTCGATGTCTGCAGGATGGGGTGAAGTGAAATGGCATGAACATTATGGGCGATGACCCAAACATGTACCCAAATGCCTGTCCATCTCTGCAGGCTGGAGGTGGGGTTGGCATGAAATTCAATACTTCACTGCCACTCCTATTCTGCATCTCTCTAACTCCTGCATTTCCAATGCTAATACCAGCAAGCAAACATTTGGCATTGACAAATGCTTGTTTAACTATGTTGTGTATGTGGATGTTAATTTTCTATCATGTGCGGCCATTTTGGGTCGGGTAAAGCAATGGATGGTTCCAACACCATGTGGCACTACCTGTAAGAAAGGGCTAAACTGAAGATTGTCTGAATCACTTCTGCAGTAAACTGAAGTCCTTTTGGAGTTCAAATTGCATTTCTATACATTTTGTGCACTGTGGATTAGTATGGTGCCACCTGCACACACTTTTATGCCTGAGTAAGCAATGTGATTGGGAATGTTATTTATGTGTATTAGGAATAACATAGAGCCTAGGATAGATCCTTGTGGGACACCTCTGTAGAGGGTACCCACCTCAGACAGAATGCCCTGAACAGACACATGCTGAGACCTTCCAGTTTAGTACAAGTTGAACCAGCTCAGCACTTCCCCTGAGTTCCCTTCTTGGGGCATCTTATTCCATTAGGATTTTGTGGTCTACAAAGTCAAATGCCTTTGAGATTTTGACAAACACCATGCCCACAGAGTCTCTCATGTCTAGACCACCAGGAAGCAGGTTCATCCTTCATGAGTGTTGTACCCATGGACCTCCCTGCCCTGAACTCCAACTGATGAAGAGTCAGCAGACCATACTTTTCTAAGAGGTCTTAAAGCTGATTCCATACCAGTCTTTGGAATAGTTTTGAAATCACAAACAGTAGACCTATGGGTCGATAGTTTGTTGGGTTGTTTTCTTTGCCTCCCTTGAAGATGGGTATCATTTTGGCACACTTTCAAAAGTCTGGGACATTTGTTTCAATCAGACTCTTATTGTACAGGTCTGCTAAGACCAGACAGATATACTATACAGATATCTTTAGGATTTTTGACTTTAGTTTATTAATTTCCTTATGGATATCTCCCTTCCTGAGGATTTGGAAATGACATTGTGGGGTCATTGGTGAGTTTGGGTCTTTGGTCTCAGGGGTGAGTTGCACTGTTCCTACGTCTGTGTAAGGAACTGTGAGTTGGAAGTCAGGCAGTGTGCAGAAATATTTATTTTGGGTATCTGCAGTGTTTTTTGGGAACAGTTTTCTTCCACTGCTGACGACAAAACTTGTGCCAGATTTTTGGGCTCCTGATCCTTCAAGGCTCTGGATTAGATTCCATTAAGATGAGGGGTCTGTTGTGAAATTTATTTTATCCCTGTAGTACTGTACTTTGACTCTTTTAATTTGACTTTAACAAATTTCCTTTGTTTTTTAAATAGTTCCCAGTTCTCAGATTTTAGTGTTCTGCCTACTTTCCACCAAATTCTGTCTTTGACCCTGATTAGTTCCTGTATTTGTTTCTGACATCCATGGCAGGTGACATTTTTTAATTCTTTGTGATTTAAAAGGAACATGTTGACTACAAATAGAGAGAAAGAAACCTGTAAAATCAACAGCAGCTGTGTTCAGGGCAGGGATCAGGTCTAATTTGTTCCATCTTTATTTTTGCATGCTACTGTTAAAGTTGGTGAGGTTGAAACTCTTAAAAACACCTGCTCTGTGTTGGCTACTATTTTTGTGTTCCAGGTAATAGAGCATTCAAAGGGACTGTAGTCTCCTAAACTTCGGGTAGCACCTGGTGATTGTCTACAATAATTTTCGATGACAAAGATAGTATATTCAGGATATTACCAGTGCTCTGTTATGATCCTTTCCTCATTGGCATGGTGATGATCTGTTTCAGGGTTCCATGTCACTGCAGTGACAGGAAATTTGCCGACCGCCAGTACAGCGATGGCACAACGCCACCAATTGGCATTGTGCACTCGCTATACAAAAGTGTGTTTTAGCCCCCCGCACCCCCCGCACTTTAGATAACCAACTCTGGGTTGGAAATGGTTTGGGGGAGGGGTGAACTCCACAGAGACAGCAGCGTCAGAAAACCAGCAGACCATCACAGTGAACTGCCAATTTTGTCGCTCTGATGGTCTTCACTGTGTTCCCATCACTGTGGGAATAGTATACCCTGTTTCAGGCCCATGGAGAAGAAGCTTAGTGCCAGTTTGTCCCCCATGGGTGTGCCCCAAGCTGCATTAAAGTTGTCCATCAGCAAATTTCTTTCCCTCGGGCTTGATTAGTAAACAAATGGGCCAGTTTATCAAAGTGCAATACATTGGATTTTGGTAGTGAGTAGACCACCTCTATCCATACATTTTGTAGTGGCAGATAAACCAGTCCCATTTCTATGCTATCTACATTTCCGGAATACTTTAGTTCCATACATCCTATAACATGTTTTAAGTAGAGCATAACCACTCCCCCTTGGCCTGTCATATCTAAAGTGATTGTAAACCCCTCCTCCCTTGGTCTGTCATATCTAAATTGATTGTATTCATAGAAATATAGAAACATGGAACTTGTTGTCAAATAGGGACCACTTGGCCCATCTAGTCTGCTCCACTTTTACCTACTTATTCTGCCACTGCAGATCCTAACTGGTCTCCCCACACCTCCTCCCACCCACACTTTGATACCAGTTTTCCATTATAACCATCCCATGCATGCTTGAAATCCACCCTGTTTTCGCCCCCACCACCTCTGCTGGAAGATTATTCCAGGCATCCACCACCATCTCAGTGAATAAATACTTACTCATATCCCCTGTTAAACTTCCCCCCTTCCACTTTAATGCATGCCCCTAGTTCTTGTACACCTTCTTTTCTAAAAAAAATGCTTCCTTCCTGTAGCTTATTCACTCCCCTGTGAGATATTTAAAGGTCTCTATCATGCTGCCCCTCTCCCTCCTCTATTCCAGGGTTAACATGTTTACATCCCCCAGTCTCTCCTCATAGGACATGTGGTGCAGCCCCTGCACAATTTTTGCTGCCCTTTATTGGATGGCCTCTACCCTGTTGATGTCCTTTCTGAGGTGTGGTCTGCAGAACTGGACACAGTACTCCAGGAGTGATCTCACCAATGACCAATACAATGGCAACACTAAGACTCCTTCTGCTGGTGATACCCTTCCCTATGCACCTCAGCATCCAACTGGCTTTCACTACCGCTTTGCTGCATTGCCTTGCCACCTTAAGGTCATCAATTTTGATTACCCCTAGGTTCCTTTCCTGTTTAGTGACTGTCAATACCTCCCCCCTTCTATACTCTACTTCTGGGTTTCCGTGCTCAAGTTGCACAATTTTGCACTTTTTTTTGCATTGAAAATAAGCTGCCATACCATGATCCCTTGACCCATTCCTCTAGTTGTACTTCAGCATCTGGGTTTTCCTTGAGAGCCATGTCTCAGTCAGTCCTATAAAGCTGTAGAGTCCCAGTCATATCCATATATTAAACTGGTCAATTGGTTAGCCAAGCTCCGGGTGTTGCCATGAGCCAGTTTGAAAGTTTCATTGCTTGATCATGGGTTTTGCTCGGTCTCTACTTGCCAATCAGAGAAGCCCAATGAATATCATGTTCCCCTTTAAATTGTTTGCTTGTTAGTGTGTAGCAAGTTAGTTCTATCCAGTCCTTTTGACCCTAGATAATGGTCCATAGATTAGTAAATGAGCTCCTTCTGGTTGTTTTAAATTTCAGTGAGAATGGGCCACAACATCAAGGACTAAGCTAAGAATCTTATATCCATATTCAAGGCATCCATTTTGGTGGTGAGCGTGATCCTTAGATCCTAGGCCATGTACAAAAATGTCAATGCAAATTACTAATTTTAATGCTGACATTTTGCAATTATGGTACAGGCAGAATTTGTTAGACCTTAAACCATTGTAATTTATCTCATTTGATGGACTTCTACCACTTAATTAAAACCAGTATGTGTGAAGTATATCTCCATGTCCTGGACACTTAAAATCCTTAGTCTCTTCTACCTATTCAGGTTGGTAACTGTCTGAGGCACCCTTGTCTATGGCTTGTCTCTGGGTGCTGCTCAGAGGGAGGGGAAAGGGAGACAGGATACATTTAGTGATTATGTACTGCTAACGAAATGAGACCTTGTAATGCAACTGCTGATACTAAAACAGTAATTATGCTTACAGCTGAGAACTTCTATTACAAACACAGGCACAGCTGAATGAACCACAATAAGAGGACACTTTTAGCCAAACAGGACAGGAAGTCCAAATTCCCTCCTGCAGCCTAATTGACTGTGTTGCAAGAGGTGCCAAAGTTCAAAGTCACAAGCTGTCCTGGTACTGGTGATTACTGGGTTGGGGGGCATCCCAGTCCCTCATAAGCCAAGTCCTCTCTTGATGTGTAGCATAAAGGGGAGAAAGGCTCCTGCATTATGACCACTGGCACCCCAGCAGAAGATTGCAGCAACCTCTGCAAATGCTGGCCTCAATTGGGCAAGCAAGAGTTCTGAGGCTAGAGTGTCACAATAAATGGCAAAGGCACTGCAAAATTTTGTGTTGCACTTTACGATTGCCCAGGTGTTAAAAAGTGCTTTTCACAGATGGATAGCATACCGCGCTATCCAACTGTGAATAGGGCGAGGTAGAGTCAGCAGTAACCCCATTACTGCTACCTCTAACCCTACTATAGCCACCCCAACCTGCATCCTGTGGAATGGCCCTGCAATGAATAGTGCAGGTTCACTATGTAAGAAATAATGACCAAACTGGCAGTCATTTCCTGGGGATTAATGACCGAGTGGGGGGGTTGGCGCCAAGGGCAACCACCCACCACAAGGTCGTTAATCCCCAGGAAATTATGGCCAGAGGGGTCATTATTGCTATTATAATGCTAATTCTTTTGAGACATGTCAATAGCTTTGAATTTTATTTACCATTTTGTTTTGTTTTTTTCATCCGGAGCTGGCAGCGCAGGCGCTCAATGTTTCTGCCCATGAAACGTGTGTGTACTTTCACTGACCTGTCATGAGATAATCCTGCCACATGGCTCTGAGCAGGTCAGCAGTTAGAGTAGGGGATAGCTGTGTATTGTTGTTTTTAGGTCTGTATTTTGAGAAGTGCCATTTATTTTACTTAGAACTTTTTTGTGTGCTTCAGGTATTATTATTCTTTTTTTGGGGGGGGGGCTGTCTAGGAACAAAATGTGTAGGATTGATTTTGCTTCATTGGCCCATTGAGATGAAAGTCTGACATCAGGTAAAGTTACTATGTTTTTATTACATTTCTGAATTTACTATGGTTTCCGTTTCTCTTTAAAGTCATTGCAGTTTCTGTTCCATTTTTACCGCTTAGCTGTCATCGCAAACTACAGCTGACAAGGAAATCTGTATTCCCGGCTGTGTAGTTTTTATTTGCGCCTTCTGTGACACAGCCACTCATGACACTGTCACATCTGGATCAGTCATTAACTGGACATTAATGATCAATCCAGTAGCCAATCACTGAGCTGGAATGGGTCATAAATAATTAATTTGCCTTATAATTGGCATTAAAAAAAGAAGCTATGCAAATGAGCCCACTGGGCATGCAATGCACTAGGTGGCCATTTGCATGCCCATTATGGGCCCATTTACATGGGCCACGACAGAGTTTAGAGCTCCCCCACTGTCAATCACTGACCCAAGTAAACAAAAGAATAGTCCCTGGTGCCAGTGATCCCCTACCACCATCGCCAATCGCTGGCCTGAAAAAAAAGAATAGTCCCTGGTGGATAGTGCCCCCCCCATGATCACTGGCCCAATGAAAAAAGAATGGTCTCTGGTGGCTAGTGGTCACCCCTTCACTGATCACCAGCCTGATATACAGAAAGATATTCCCTGGTGGTCTAGTTATCCCTTCCCCTCTTAGATCACTGGCCTGATATGCAGACAGATATTCCCTGGTGGGTAGTGGTCTCCCTCAACAATCCCTGGCCCAACATGAATATAGATATTCCATGGTGGTCTAGTGGCCCCTTCTCGCCAGTTGCTGATCACCGCCTGTTACCAAAAATATAAGTTTTCCAGAGTGTCCAGTGCTTCACCCCAACCTGAAGCCCTGCCTGAAGTAGAAATAAGATTCCCTGGTGGCTAGTAGTCCCTCCCAGCACCTGATCACTCACTCAATATATAAAAAAATGTCCCTGGTGGCTAGCGGTCCCTCACCCCATTTGATAACCCAACCAACGTAGACATCATATTATGCCCTGGTGTCTGGTGTAATCCCCCCCATCTCGATCCCTCGTATAGTCAATAGAAACATTTCCCCAGAGGGCTAATGAAAACCACACCATTCTTGATCCCCAGTAAGTGAATTCACATCTATTCCCTAGTGGTCTAGTGCACCCCACAAACTGGCAGGTGGTGACCCACCACTACTCAGGAAGACCTAACGGTCGAAGCGCAGTAGTTTCTGTTGTAGGCAGCAGAGTATTGTGGCTAACTTTGGCAAAATAAATGGTATATCTTTTTACTTGCAAAATATTGCCTTTGCCTGATTCATTGGTGTGTGCCACTACATTTTTAAACATATTCGGTGACCCACCACTCCACTCCCCTCCCTCCATCCTAAACTTGAGTCAGTGACCAGCACAGCCCTCCTCCGACTGAGCTCTCGGTGAGCTCTTGCTGTGTACAGTACATGCTCACTGAATGACAGCTCACTCTGAGCTGTCAGTCAGTGTATGTGAGACCATACTGTATACAGTATGAAGTCATTGAGCGCTCAGTCAGTGGCCAGCCATGGTGGAGAGAGGAGGGCTGTGTTGGTTATCAGTTTGGGTTCACAATGGGGGGAGTGAGGTGGTGGCACACTACCTGCTGGGGTGGGATGCACTAGACCACTGCGGAATAGATGTGAATTCACTTACTGGAGATCGAGGATAGGGAGGGAGGTTCACTAGACCACCAGTAAAATGTTTCTATTGACTATATGGGGGATCGGGATTGGGGGGTTACACTGGACACCAGGGAATAATGTGATGTCAACATTGGGTGGGTGACCAGGTGGGAGGAGGGACTACTAGCCACCAGGGAATCTTATTTATTTTTTGGGCAGGACTTTGGGGGGAACCACTGGAAACTGGAGAAATCTTACATTTTTGATATTGGGCAGTGATCGTCGACTGGCAGGGGGGGCGCCCCAAAACTACTAGGGAATATCTATATTCATATTGGGCCAGTGATCGGTGAAGGAGGACGACTAGACCACTAGGGAATATCTGTCTGTATATAGGGCTGGTGATCATTGGGGAGGAGGTGCTGCCAAAGTACCTCTGCCAACCACTAGTGTTCCGCAGGTTTAAGGCAAGGTCTCGGTTGGCGGTATTTGCTCCATGCATGGGGGCCCTGCACAAGATCCTTGCATGGAGCAAATGCTTTGTGAATCAGACAACACTGATATTCACATCTCTTCCCCTTCATTTGCATTGCGGCCCCCACCACACTTTGACCCGTGTAAACCTGGTTTGAGCGTGCAAAGGGGGCTTTTGTGAATAGTAAATCTGTGCAAACCTGGTTTGTGCTGTGCAAAACTGGGTTTGTGGCAGGGCAAAGTCTTGTGACTCTGGCCCCGGTGAGTGAAACAGGTTCCTTGGCTCATCCCAGTTTGGTTGCCCAGGTCACGTGACCTGTTAACCCAGTTCTGCAGTGAAGTGTGTGAAAGTACAAAATTACAGGACTGGGTACCTCTGTTCAAGCAGCAAGTCAGTTTCAATGCCAAAAATAGCAAGAATAAGCTGTGCAAGTGGAGCTGAAAGTCAGTCCCTGCGAAGTCAAATAAGTGCTCTTCTAATGTGTTGCATGGAGTAGGACTTCTGTCTCATGACCACCAGCACCCCTTCAGAAACTGGCAGTGACCTCCTCAGGCAAACAGATAACATGTCAGATTTATTTATGTATCTTAATTCACAACCACATTTTATTCTAAGGTACCCTGGGCCTCTGAGGAAGGGTGACTTAATTTGCAGTTTTGCACCACCAAGATGAGCATTTGAACTCCTGAAAGGCAAGTAAATGGTTTTAGTCAGTTCCATCCCTGAAAATGAACTATGTCATCTTTTAAAGCCCTAGATTGGTGAGAAGGCTACACATTGCTCTTCCTTTCATTTTCATGAGCTCGAGCCATGCCTTTTCATTAATGTGCAAGCTGTCTTGTGCCATGCAAACTGCAGCGTTCAATATGGGGAATTGACATGCAAACTACCTTCTGAGTGCTAACATCCCTGTTTGTGGGGCACAATCACAGACACAGTTGGTCACATACATGTTTTAAATACCCTGTGTGCTATCTGTGCCAGCATAAGGATAATTTAGAGACATAAGGAATTAAGTTCACGGAACTATAAATTGGTTCCCTGAGGTGGTAGCAAACTCGATTATAAAGAGGGTGCTCACATTTAAACAGACTTCAGAGAACAGCAAGTCACGACAAGAAGAGGTAGGAAGTGTAAAGTGAGAGTTAGATTTGAGAGAATAATGGACTAAAAATGAACATGGACTGACCTGGCAGTGCAGACCAGCATGGGTGTGTGCCAATTAGTGAGGTAAAAAAAAATCATTTTTTTCCCAGTCCTTTTGAAATGTCAGTTTAATTATTGACTTTTACTGCTCCATGAATGTCTTGTTTGACATAACAAATGGCCGGGTTTTGAAGGACATGCATCACACTGATCATTTGTGAAAATGGGAGAAGTTAGTGAGCATGGCTTATTATTCAGTTTTCATTTCATCCAATGGCGGCAACTCAAGATTGATAAGGGCAGACATAGGAAATACACAGTGGGAGATAATAAGTGAAAAAGGGGCATTCGAAGAATCAGCTTTAGGGTAACGTGAACAGAGAAAGAAATTGGCATTTCTGTGTAATTGTCTGATTTTTTACACTTGCACAGCACTAAAACATAGTGCTGAATCATAACAATCATGAGTGAAGAGACAAGAATGGAAGATTCGACTATGGATCTGTAGCAAGAGGAGTTCATTGAACACAAGGGAGCTTAGTACCAAAGCAACAGTACAATGTAAGTTGTCCTCTCTAGGGTCCCACAAGGCATGTTGCTCCAGCCTCCAAAAATGTGCATAAGGCTTGGATCTTTTAACCTTTGGAGGAAGGGCACAGCTTCAGATGACATATACAAGACAATAAATTAGCATTACAGTGCCTCCACGTGGAGATCAAGGCCCTTGTCATTCCTGCTGGCATACAAAATGCCACCCCCCCCAATCAGGAAAGCGATCTCACACATTCCCACTCCACAATGTAATAATACAAATCAAAGAGTCAGGGCAGAAAAAAGATAAAATGCAAAAACAGATACAGGGTAATTCAAGAAATGGGGGGAACAAGTGCAGAGAACAGGACGGATTAACATCTAGCTGAAAATGGCAGGCAATGCCATGTAATAATCCCTCACACACCCTCCTCCATTGGTTGAACACTGTGTCCTAACTGGTGCACCAGATTTGGGGCCCCACCCACAGAAGGCTTATGCTGCCGCATAGTGAAAGTGCATTATGCACGTATGCACCAAAGTCATGGGAGCTGACTGGAACCATAACCACAGAACGCTTAACATGTCATGTGGAAATGAAGTAAAGAGATGTCCATGGTTTCTGCTTTTGTATCAGAAGGTGTGGGTGCCAAGGGACATATGAACATTTTTCTCAAGCAGATCCCTAGCCATAGTACAATATATGCATTTTCATATGCAGAAAACTGGTCCTAACACCATGCAATCTGAAGGCTGTAATAAGGTTGGGAAGTCCCAAACACAAATGTGCACAGCATACACCCGTACTGCTGTACATTGCACAATGGACAACTGGATCCCAGGTGTGTATGCTACTGTGCAGTGATGACACACACGCAGTATACACCACATGCACTATGGATACTCACACTGTGTTCAACATGATCTGACAGATGGCATAATGAGACTAAGCACACTACACATACATATGCTTGTGAAAACACAGACACAAGTAAATGCAGGCACAGCACATACTGTATGAATTTATGAAAAGGAAATGTACAGTAGTACCTACTCATCCAAAGGCCTACATGTTCTGCCTCAAAAAGAATCAGCACAGGCAAGCCACCACAAAATCATGCTGCCACCACAGGCACATGTAACAATCGGCAACTTAAGTCCCACAAATGAGTGTAACAGCCCTCATCTCACCCCAACCCCATACACAGGTCACTATTCCGAACATTCTGGGTGGGTAAGGGCATGGGGTCATAATGTCGCAAAGACATTGAGCGGCCAGCACATACTGCGCTGCCAATATACAGCCATATATTGCAAGTGGCACATGGAGCTCTTTGTGGGGGCCCCACCACCCACACCCTCCATTATGGGGGTTGCACCCCAACCCCCAACTAAAATAACCAGCTTTTGGGGAGGTTAACACTTAACTTTGTGAAAAATAAAAAAATTCCTTGCTTCTGGGACTGGGAATCAAAACCCAGTCCCAAACACTCTGCCTCCCTCCCCTGCTGCCTGTGTCTTATCCCGTCAAGCCACGGCAGCTGCTCACTGGCCCCACCTCCCGGCACAGGCCTCATTCCCTACCTGGGAAGAGTGAGAGGGTGCACTACCATGTATACACCCTTTCACGGTTTTGCACCCTCTCGCTCTACCCTACAGTGCTGTTCCTGTTGCGCGGTTTTAACGTACTCTATTAAGCGTATGAGATATTGACCTGGAAGGGTGGGTAAGCATACAATGGAACCAGTCAGGATTTAGCGCAATACTGCAGCATACTGTAGTAGAGATATCGCAGTAAACAAGGCAATTTCTGTGGCAATTAATTCCTTTTGTCATGCAGTGAGGCACTCTTGTGTGTCCTGACCAGCTGCACTGTGGATTTTGTATCAATGTGAGTTGCCTTGAAAAAGATGGAAAACAATGCCCATCACTGATGTCAATTGAGGTGTGATCAGGCAGTGATCCTTGGCTGTGCACACCAGCCCTATTCAGAAAAGCCCTCTTCACAGACCTTGATACCTCTGCAATGGCATAAGACAATAGAAAAAAGGTTAGAAATTACATTTCAACCATAAAGACTGGGAATGATCAGTAAAGTAAGAAGTAAAGACAGCTTGTATACAGTGGAATTGCTGGCAGCCCCCTCCCATCACAGACCCTCACCAATCTGCAGTGGCTCAATCACATGCCATAAATTGCTGAGTTCATTGATTTAGGCCTCCGCCACCTACTGCAATGCATGCCAGAGATTTAGATACAGCCCCTCCACCTTGCAGGGTCCTGCCTATTCATGCAGCAACTCCAGGGCCATCACTACACTGGATGTCCAGATAAATGCTGTGAATAAATAACAAGAGCAAATGTTGTACTGTGGTGATTACCATAATTACAGCTATAGGTAACTCTATTATTAGTGGCCATAGGCATCTATACTGGCTCTGTCACCCTCCAGACATGCCCATCTTCATCCTTGTACTGCCCAGAAGACAGTACAGATGGGCCATATGGCAAACAACAGTAGTCAACTACCTTACCACTGTCACAAGTAACAGTCACCCTCCAGCTAGGGGTACCCAAACTGCCACTGTACGACCCAATCACCATTGAATCATTCTCAAGTGAACACACCGTTGATATTCAATTCAATTTTATTCAGGGGAAAAAAACAAGCACTGAGTAAAGTTAATTAACAATGTGTCCTGTTAGTGGACACAGTCAGTTTTTTAAATCCATTTCTGCTCTTGAGTGAACAGGGTACATGTAGCAAAATCTATGTCCAACACATTCATATACTGCAGGTTGACAAAACTGCCTAATAGTAGACATTTGTAGCAATTGTACATAAAAATATTATTTAGGGCAGGTTGAGCACATTACCTTCGTGCTTACTGAGCTTCCACCACCAGGCACTTCTCCTTGTTCATGTTGGGCTTTGAATGAGCATCCACTATACAAGGGGCTTGCATTTACAGAAAACTCATGCATGCATAAGTTCTGCATGTCATTAACAATAATAAGCAATCGCAGGAGATTAGCGCAGATCTGAAGCTGAGCATGGGTATCTATTTCATATTGTACTTCAAAATGAGCATTATAAGTGTACAATTGAGTACTCTGGAATATCAGAAGAGGATCCTGACCATGCGGCATCAGTGACTAAGTGACTGACTGATTGACTGACTATTATGCATACCTTAATGTAATATTCATTGCAACAAACTATATTCATGCATCAGTTAGGTCATAAACACAAAACATAAAAAGCAGGGAAGTGAACAGTTATGGAACAAAGTCCCTGGAGCCTTGTTGAATTTGTGGTGTGGTGTTCCTCAGGGTTTGAAAAATAGCACAACATAACATTGGCATGACCCTTACTTCAGCACCCTATAGTATTGATATGTCATTACTTCATGTTGTATCACAACCTTTCATTTCCCTGCATTTTATCTTTTGTGTTTAAACGTTAACTGATGCATTAACATTGTTTTTTGTAATAAGTTTCCTTACTTTTTGAAAAGATCTATGGCAGCTGACACCTATATCTTTCTTCACACAGGGCTATGTGGACCCTGTCGAAAGCTGCAGACAAATTAGATAGGGCCTCTGACTTGTAACAGCAATTGTGCAGGGCCCTTTGGACACTACATGAAGCAGTTGACCTGTTTGGCATGGATCAGACCTGTAGCTTGTTGAAGCAGCAGACCCATTGGGTGGGGCGTCGGACCTGTAGCTTTCTTTGTATAAGATCCTACAGGCCCTACACTAAGCAGAAGATTTATCACACAGGGCACCTTACCTGTAGCTTGTCTCATGCAGGGCCCTGTGAGCCCTACAATAAGCAATAGCATTAGACCTGCTGGGCTCAGAGCTTGAAATATAGCTAGATTCATGTAGGACCCACTGACCTGTGTAAAACAGCAGACTTTAAAATCCAAGACCATTTGCAAAAATCTAAAAAAATGACTTTTTACAGATGAAGAAAAAGTCCAGCTGGAAAAATGTAAAAAGATAGTTTTCATAGACAAAATCTGTCCATCTGCAAAACCACGAAAATATATTCTTTTGCAAATAAAAAAAAAATGTCTATTTGCATAGACTGTTTTTGCAGATAAAAAAGCAAATCCACCTGACAAAGCACAAAAACAATGTTTTTAACAGATGAAAAGAAACTGTCCATCTACAAGAGCACAAAAAGATGAAAAAGCTAAGTCAATCTGTTAAAGCATAAAAAAACTACTTCTGCAGATGAAGAAGCCAAAGTCCATCTGTGAAACTGCAACTATTTTTCTGGTACCTGAATGTGATCAGCACATGTGATCACAGAAATTTATATTTATTTATTTATTTATTTATTAAGATCTCGGATTAAACCTTTGAGTACAGAATCATTACATAGATTCCACGTCAGAGTCATACAGTAACAAACAAAACAACAACTTACGGATATGCCATAAGAAAGTCGACAACAATGAAGGCAAATTAAGCAACAAGTTACATGTCAGCGACTGAAGTAAGATAACACTAAATACAATGGGACTAGCAAACACAAAGAGGAAAAGGGAGGGAGAGAGAGTGACAAAGGGAGAGGCTGGCTCAGAAAGAGAGGGGCAATAGAGAGAAGACAAACTGCAGATAGAGAATATACAGAAATCAGCCCAGATGATGGGTCTCATCAAGGGTGAAAAGGATGCTTATTCTAAACATACTGGCAGTACTAGTAGCAGGTAAAGGTTAAACAAAGGTGCCGGGTGTAGGGCAGAGCAGGATCAGTACAGGATGTCTGTACAAGAAGGGGAAGGAGTGATTCGGAGCAGACAGGGAGTGGTAGAGAGAGAGAGAATGAGGGGAGGGAGGGTTGATGAAGAGGTGAAGGAGGACGGGACAGTTAAGGGAGGGAAGAAGTGGGGGGTAGAGAGGTGCCCAGCGGTGCTGAGGTAGATGAATAGGGAGAGGAGGGTGGGACAGTTAAGACAGGGAAGAAGTAGGGGATAGCGAAGGCGCCTGGTGGTGTTAAGGTTAACGACAGTCAGGGGGGCTAGAGGCCTTAATGGAAACAGTCACAACTTACTTTGGCAACCAGGTGAGATGTTAGCCTGTGTTTGAAGGGGCCTAGTGTTGCTATAGCAGTGAGGCTTGGAGGCAGGTTGTTAGTCCATTCGGGTGCCTGGTGGGCAAAAGCTGTTTGTCCTAGTGAGGTGAGACATTTGGGAACCTTGAAGACCATGCTCCCAGAGCTTCTTGTGGCGTGGCTGCTTTCATAGGGGGTGAGGAGCTTCTGGACACTCATGGGCAGCATGCCTAGACTTGCTTTTTTGGTGAGCAGGCAGGTCTGGTACTGAAGCTTGCCCTTGAACTGGAGCCAGTTGGCATGGCCATAAAGATCACAGGTGTGGGTTTGCCATTCAGAACTGGTGGAGAGGCAGCATGCCTTATTTAAGGTGACTTTGATGCAGTGGAGGGCTGTGTCCATTGAAGATCCATAGATTACAATACCATACTCCACAAGGGAGATGACTGAGCTGCGGGTTAGTGCTTCAGGGGTAAGACTGTGCTTATGCCTGTGTAGGAGGCTGATGCGTATGTTGAGTGATTTTACTATATTGAATATATGGTAGACAAATGACATGGTACTGTCAGTTGTAACTCCCAAGTACTTAAAGTGCTGTACCTAGTCAAGTGATGCACCTTCATCATTGGTAATGGTGAGTGGGTGCGATCTGTGATGATTCTGCGGACTGGAGAACATCATTGCCTTTGTTTTTTTATAATTCATGAGAAGTTTGCGTGCCTTGAACCACTTTTCCATTGAGGTGAAGCTGTCCTGTAGGGTGTGCTCCAGTGAGCTAGGGTCAGTGCCTTTAGAGAAGAGGACAGCATCATCTGTGTAGAGCAGAATTTTGCTGCGACAGGAACTTGAAAGTTGATTTAGAAAAAAGCTAAACATTAGGGGACTCAAGATGGAGCCCTGTGGGTCACCCGAGTGAACTGATCTGCTGTCAGAATAGACACTGTCTATCCTAACTTGCTGGGATCTGTCCGAGAGGTCCAATAACTTCTTTATTTTCCAAACATTTTTCTTCTTCTAAATTTCAACAACCTTTTCCATCACCAGCTGAGGACCATAAAAGTTATTGTTCAAAACCTGTTCTGTCATTGCTAACTACAAAACTCTTGTTGTCATAGGTAAGACAAGAGCAAACCCCGTTGTTGCAGGTGAGACAAGATAACCCCTGTTGTCACAGATAGACTTTAGTATCTATCAGTGCAAAAGTGTATCTGGGGATTGACAGTGGATGTGCACACTGTGACAACAGCAAGTAAGAGTGTCACATGAACTGCCCTTTTTTAAGAATAAAGTAGGTCTTTTTCATGATTTTTTGTCCAATCTCTAGCAAGAACAGTTAACTGAATTCCACTAGAGTAGACCTGCCATGTATCAAGAGGCTGGGCTGCAAATCACGCTTTCAAAAGTTTTGTACAGATCCATCAAGGAACAGCTGAGATACAAGCATCTGAAGATCATGATGTAACATCAACATGCCTATCCAGCCCTAGTAGCTATAGTGGAACTGCCATGCCACTATAATTTTATAGTATATGGTTATCCTTTGTTATGTATAAAAATCAGCCTGCTCAAAATCCTTGTTAAGCACATTCTAAACCGTTATGCGCATTCTAGAGTGTTGTTATGCGCATTCCGAACAGTTGTTATGCACAGCTCAAAGGGCGTACAATTTTAAATTTCTCATTTATGCTACGCCTAGCTACTTACTAACCACTCAGTGCCCAAAGTCATACCTTTTACCTTTCAAAAGTCTGGAAATTTGATTCTGATATGGGAGTAGAACAAAGAAATGGCAAGATTTGTTGTTTTCACATCAGTGAGGGTCTGTCACTCTGGTGTAAAATAACATATTCTATAAAAAATAAAATATGGTCAACCACACAAAACTCGGCATGTGTTTCCATCTCGGGGTTGAGATGACAGCATGGACCTCTCGAGCTTCGTTCTCGAGGTTCATATGCTGTCATCTCAACCCCTTGATGGAAACACAGCTTTGTTGTGTATGGTTGCCCATACATTATTCTCTATATTAAGTATATACTCTGTAAATAGCCCCCATAGCATTATAAGTCTCTGATGAATATACTCTTGATACTGTTCTTCTCTATTAGTATTGTGACCAATGATAATGTTTTTTTACTAAAAAAATTATCCTGCTGCTTTGCTATGGCCTTAATATCACTTCTAATGTTGTTTATTTAAATCTGACTACATCAGAACATTAACCCTTTAGTTAACTTTAATTCCCAAATATTGTTGACACTTCTTCTGTTCTCTGACAGTAGACACATGCAACATAAAACTGTGGTGCTGAAATTGTTGTGTGCTTGTATTCAGGCTTTTACATGTGCCAGTGTGTCTTCACACGAGTGTGACTGTCTGTGGATGTCTGCCAATGTCTATGGCTCTGTATTCCTCTGCATGTGCTGCTACAGTATGTGTGTGCCTCTGTTCATGTGTGTTTGGGTCACAAGTTGGCTGTGTCAAGACAATGAACAGCACTTTTCTTCAAACTTTTTACTGCCTCCTTCCTGCTATCCTATCTGGGCTACAGCTGTGTAAATTGTGTTGTTCAAGCTTAGCACACAGGACAAAAATTGTATTATTTCTGGTGTAGCAAACTAGAGAATTTATTTTTCCTGAGTCTGCAAACAGTATTTAATTTTATTCTGAGTCTGTAAACTGTATTTAATTTTAGTCAAGCAGACCAGTGACTCTATTTTAGCTGAGACAGTAGATTAAGCAAGCAATAACACATGATGAGGTGTGGGTTATCACCTGATAAGAGCACGTGCTCTTATCAGGCGATGACCCACACATCGGAGTGTGTAATTGTGCTTATAAAATGGGCACCCCCAGTAAAGAAGTTAATAACAAAATGTATATAAGTGTACATAAAAAACTGGAAGAAATATGACTATATCATTTGGAGAAAAGAAAAAGTAGTCCCTTTTAGTGCTTTGTAATGGATTTTATTAAAAGTTAGTAGAGGAGACTGGTATTCCTTTGTGTGTAAGCCCCCCCCACACACACACACACACACACACACACAGAAATCACAAAAAGGATGAGTTTTAGTTCAGTGCAGCCAGCAGGAGTTTTAGTTACCGCAAGCCAGCAGGAGCAATAGTGTCCATTATTGGGTGATGTGCTAAGTTATGTTTGTTGTCTCAGCCGCCCCTGACCTCCCCCCCCCCACCACACAGAGACACTTTTGTTGTTTTATTTGTGTTATTTTATGTTTTATTTTTGTTTTGGTACTGTTTCAGTGGGACTGAGTATGTCCCTCAGTGGCTGCCATAGACGATTGTTTCCTGTTTCGGAGAGTCGTGGGTTTTGAATGGCGGTTCTCTGTGTCTTTAAATGAGGCAGAAAGCTGCATTTTAAGAGATGACCAGGGTTTAGTTTACTAATCTAATGTGTTTTTTGTTTAAATGCAAGAGGAGTGGTACGAGTTGGATGACTTCTGAAGAGCGGGTATCGGGTTTGTATTTGAAAGAGCGTCATGCCTGCATGTGCCTTGCTGATGACTTCGGGGACAGTTTTCTGGAGGAGAGGTGAGAGTGTCCATGAGGAATGTGGGAAAACAATTATTAAAAATGTTTTGCTGTTGTTCTTTTTTATGTAGAGGTTGTGTTGTGTGCTGTGAAGTAGGAGGTGCTGGGCAGACCGGAGTTCGGTCACAGGGATGTCAGTCTGTGAGCTGTGCCAGCCTGTGTTTATGTTTTTGGCTAACACAGCTCACTGATTCCGTAGTGTTATGGGGCTCAGGACTGGAGGGTAGTGCTGATTGGCTACTATATCATCTGATAAGGACATGGCTCAGATGATGTAGTAGCCAATCAGGATGATGGATTTTTTTAGCCTGTCAGAGTTGAGATCCCCCTCCAGCACCACAGGACATTCCTCTCTCCCTATTCCCTTAAATTTAAAAATTTACTGCAGTAGTACCTTCTTTCTTTCCTTTTTCTTGCTTCACATTTTCTACCATGAAGGGGTGGCCCCCCCATCATGGTATATTATTCTGTCTACTCCGCTTTCTTTCCTCTATTGTCCCTGTGGTGCATATCCTTATAAAGATACTACAGCCGCAAATAGGCTCAGTGACAGACGAGCCTCACTGCAATTTGTACATGATAAATACTTGACAAATAGAGTGCCTCTCTGAAATGCCTTCATGTTAGATTATGGAAAAAGGCATTAGAATAATGAAAACGGGGACACCTGTAAGGTAATGCACATAATCCTGCAGTAAGAATGCAGTCGCACTCAGAAAGTACATGAGTGGCATTTCCTTGTCAAATCGCTTACCCATATGTAGTCAACTGCTGTTGTCCTGGTCGTAAAATGTTCCTGGTAGTGGGTACTGTTGAATGTAATAACCTGTAATGGGCCTGTGTGCCCAGCGGCCGAATTCTAAGCCCCTTGTGCCATGCTGGCTCCCGAACAGTATGTAAAACACTGTCCATTTTGCAAATACTGTTTCCAGCACACACAGTGCAGTCTGAAGCAGGAACCTGTCCAAGTGACACCAGCACTGTGCTAAACAGAAAATAAAAAAGAAGTGTTTTGTACAGAAAAATACACTCGGGCTGTCGGTATATGGGCTGTGTTTGTTTTAGACAGGAATCCCATAATATTCCTGCACAGACCATAATATCTGGGATGCCTGGATGAACAGCTAGCGATACACAGAATCCTGAATGAGTTGGCACACTTGCTGAATTGATATTTAAAATGAGGAAATAATTTAAAAGAGCTACAAATGTATTTGGCAAGAAGTTTTATGTCTGACAAATAAGTTACAAGGGATCATAATAATATTTTATACCCTGTATGAATTAAATGTTAAGATCGTTTTTCTTGATAACCTGGTTGGTAACATGTCCATACCTGAGTTAGTTATTTTCTCTCCTTACGCAAGTGCTGCATTCCTAAGGGCCAGTGGCCCTCCACTAAAACTTATTTATGATGTAGATGGGTATGATGTCAGCACCAAAAGGGAGGGGCTAAACCCTTAATTGCTATTTAAGTTTCTTTATCCCTTTTAACTTAAATCTAAGAAATGAATATTACAGCATACAGTAGATATTTGTGAATTAATTATGTTTTGGATATGCTGATCCCCCTAACCAACGTATTAGTACAGAAATTAAGTGTACTGTATTAGAATAGGAGGTGGATCAGCTGACCTATGATGTCAGAATATACACCTATAAAAGGTGGCTGTTTGTTTTAGAGAGTTAGGTAGTTTTGAGCACGGAGGATAGTGGATATGCTGGAGCTAAGCTCATCTACTCTGTGGCAGTACTGAGTAAATTACAGTACTGAAGCTTCTCAGGTTGAGAGGTAAGCCAGATAGTGCTTTTTTGGCTTTATGATTTTGTTTCTTTATTATTTTGAAGTTATTTCTTTTTAAGTTTTGTAAATAAAATTCACACAAAGATTTGTGTGTTCTGAAGAAACTCTGTGTCCGACTTATCACTTCCCACACCCAACCATGTAGCCCATTTCATAATGCTGCTTAAGTCTGTCTGTATGATTTTTTTCTCTTTTCTTTTAGAGAGATAGAGCATTTATTTTATCTGAATCTGTAAAATTATACTGCTTAAGCCTGTCTGTAAGATTTTTTTAGAAAGTTAGAGCTTTATTTGAATTCTCTCCTCTCAAACCTTAATTACTGCCTAACTTCTTCTCTCTAATCTGCCCACTTGTATCCTGCCTCTGCTCCCCTTCCCCTCTCTAGCCCTCCCACCAATAACTAGGGTGATTCAGCCCTTTTGTCCTCTTACACTAAATTTACCTCTGCCCCTGTCTTCCCAGTGGCAAGCCGTGAGTCCTGATCAGGCACCCCACTGTGGATCACTCCTCTGGCAACTCCTCTTCTCATCCTGCCCACTCACACAGAAGTAGCCGCAAGGTATGGGATCTCTCAGCACAGCTCCTTCAGAGTGTTTTGGACCTCCCACCAGCGCTGCAGTAAAGTGTCCATTTCTCCATTAGCATCTTATTTATTTCCACTACTAGAGGGATCAAGTTTCCCTTATTTACAGCTTTCCTTTACCATTCCCTAGTCCTGTCTATTTTGCTACTTTTCCTTGCACTATACTTTTCCTTCCTTCTTAGTCACTTTGATTTAAGTCATGGTAAACACAACGCATAGGCCTGTAAGGAATGTGTCCTTCTGGTGCGTCCGCTATGCTGTGGTACATGGCCTTATACTACTGGGTTTGATCTACCTTAGAAATACTCCTATAATATTGTGAGAGCTTCTTAGCAATAATTTAGAGAAATTGCCCTCTCTACAGATCCCCTTTTCCTTCACTCCTCTTGGTATAGGCAAACTCTCTTGCTCTCAGTTCCATCATCTATCTGGTACTGACTACATTAGTTTCACGAACCTGTTTAAGCCTCCTAAACCCTCCTGCTATAAATGGACACCACTATGTGTTCCAACACAAGTGGCAATCCACGCAGTATCACTATCCCATTTTTAACTAGCTCATCCTTTAATAGGCCTACACCTTATATAAAGGTGTGCCTTTCACTAACTACAGTAATTATTAGTGGACTTAAACTTTTCCTTATCTTAGTGCTTTGCTCTGGGAATATAGAACTAAATCCTGGACCTCCCACACCCATTGAAACCCCCTCTGACCTTACCCAACTGAAAGGCATCAGTCTATTACATATCAATGCATGCAGCTTACTTAAAAAACAGGATTTGTTACAAGCCTGGAATTTTCACACTAAAGCAGACATAACAGCAATCTTCAAAATGTGGCTCCACAGTACCACCCCTGATCATAACATTAATATTCCAGAATACAATGTGTTCAGGGCCAATTTGCAATCAAGAGGCAGGGGGTTGTGATCTACATGACAGATAGACTCACAGTCTCAGTGCTTGACACCACATCTATGCCTAATGAGTTTGAAAGTCTCACCCTCAAGGTCTCCCTATCTTCTGAGGAGTCCTTCCACATAACTGGATGCTACAGACCACCTTCAGTGGGCACTGAGATCTTACCCCACCTATGAAAAATTTTAGAGACCACTAACTTGGAATCTATCATTATGGGTGACTTTAACCTAGACTGGAATTCCCCTTGCTTGAAACCATAAAAGACCTATGCAATGAATTCAATCTCACACAGCTTATTGCTGATGTTACCCGCCCAAATTCTAAAACCCCTGATGTAGTACTCTCTTAGACCTAATCCTTATTAACAAACCATACAAAGTTTCCCACACTGGGATTTTTAAGTGACATCAGCGACCATATGGCCAATGCATGCATAAGGTTTATGTCCAAACCCATTTCCACATACAGTTTCACATACAAAAGGAGCCTCTGAACTTCAGTAATGCTGCTTTTCTGGCTGAGCTAAGCAGGATTAGATGGCAGGACTTCTACCTTGCCTCATCTGTCTCCTAGACCTATAATATACTTCAGAATTGTGTTCTTAACATTATTAACGCACATGTCCCTCATATAAAAATCAGAACTAGAGAACGATCCTGCCTCGGTTCCACAGCGCATTAAAATCTGCCTTGCTCAGCAGAGATGCTCTATGAAAAAAGGCATGAAAAACAAAACTGAAGACTGATTGGGCAGCTTTCAGAGACAGCATCCAGGAACTATTGTACAAAATTGGTATGGATGAAAAAAGCAAAATATTTTCAAGCAGCATTGGACTCCTCAAAAAGCAACGCTTCCAAATTTTGGCAAATACTAAGGGAAATAGAAGGTTACAACCCTTCATTGGCACTACCTAGCAAAACAGCAACGGGAAATAGCACCCACACAAGCAAACGTAGCATCTTAGAACATCTAAATAATCATTTTGTGACTGCTGAGACTGCTTTTGACACCTCTCCAGTAAGTAAGTAAGCTACTCCATCACACTGACAGCAATAGTCCATTGTGTTCTACCACTGCCTCCTGCTACTTAACTAAGTTTTCATTTACCCTTATTAAAATCAAGCAGGTAGAAGATCTTTTACTCACTCACCTCTACGGAAAGAGCATGAGCTGACCATCTTGAACCTTTCTTCCTAAAACTAGGATAATACCAATTGGCCCCACCTATCACCCACCTCTTCAATTTGTCTCTGTCAAGGGGATCTTTCATTCATGAGGAAAACAGTCCGCATCATCCCTCTCTTCAAATCTGGAGATCCTAGTAACCTCAACAATTACAGACTGATTTCGTTGTTACCCATACTGTCTAAAATGCTAGAAAAGTTTGTTAGTTCCCAACTGAGAGAACATCTGGAATCCTCAAATATGCTCAATCCTTTACAATCTGGGTTCAGGCCCAAGCAAAGTAATGTATCTGCTTTAACCAAGGTCACAAATGATTGGCAAACTGCCCTTGATAACAAGAATCACATCTGCTCATTTTTCCTTGTCCGAAGCAAGGTCTCCAATACTGTGGATCACGTTTTGCTACTGCATATGTTGCATAACACTGGTTCAGAAGAGTCCATCATGAAGTGGTTCTCCTGCTACCTTATAGGCAGACAACAACAGGTTAAAGCATGGGGTGATCTCTCCCCACCAAAAACTGCGCTGAGAGGGTTCCCCTAATGATCTTTCCTTTGGACCATATTATTCGCTATCTATATTAACAATATTGATTACAATATTAGGACAGCTAGTGTTCATCTCTTTGCAGATAACACTGTGGTCTATGTTGCACGCCCTACCCTAGAGTCTGCATGTTTTGAGTTACAGCGAAATTTTGATCTTCTTCAGCATAACCTAATTCATCTAATAATCTTGCTTAATGTCAAGAAGATGAAAGTCATGCTTCTCTCCCCACAAACAAAAACATCACCCACATCTTCACCTGTTTTCTACAGCAGATACAGACAATTTTAGGGGAACCCTTGGAAACTGTGGACAAGTTCAAATACTTAGGGTTTTGGATTGACTGCAAGCTGACATTCAGAACACACATCAATGAACTTGCAAAAGAATTAAGACAAAGACTATGTTTGTTCTTCCGTATTAGGCAACTGTTAACCCAGGAGGCAAAGTTAAGACTGGTCCAGACAACATTTCTCCCTCTTCTTGATTATACAGATTTCCTTTATAGTCATAGCTAATGACTAACGTATGTTACATTGCCATATGTATTTCTCTCTGCATTTTTTGTACTCGTTGTCTTAATAATCTGGCTGTACTCTTTGTGTGTTGTAATTGTACCTCCCGGGTCGTGCCTGAAAACAGTCACTTGCTGACTAGCGCACTTACCCGGTTAACAAAACTAAATAAATAAATAAATAAATAGCTCTAAATCTGCTCTAGCTAAGCTTTATTTCAAATGCTCCATATAACATTCATCACTGCCTTCTTTATACGCAAATAGGTTGGACCTCTCTTGCAATTAGGAGGTGGTGTAATGCTGCTCTCTGGACATATGGAGCCAATGCTAACAAACTTCCCTCTTGTATTACCATACTGCTCAAATGCACCCTCTGTGTTTACGCACTTAGAAGATCTGAATACATCATGCTTGATGTTTCCAGGATTAAATCCCACTTTACTACATCGTCCATGAGTCATATGCTTCCATCATTATGGAACATCCTCCAGAACTCATTACAATTGACACAACTCGTCGAGTTGCTCCCTTTCAAGGCTCTCCTAAGATGCTGGCTGAAGGATGACTGTCAATGTTACTCCTAAATGAGTTTGACAATATGGGATAAATATGCTTCACTCACCTCCTCCTAACACTTGTCCTCCTTCCTCCCTCCTTGATGTTTTTCCTATCCTCCCTATTATTCCCCTTTCATTCCATACAAACCCTTCCTTTCTTTTTATATCCCACTACAACTCCTCCTCCTTCCTTTTCCACTGTTTTATCCCGTCCCTTCTCCCTATACCCTACTATAGCCTTTCCCTGCTCTTCTACTCATTAAGGTCTGCTTATCCCTACTCTGAGCTTTATCTCCTCTCTGCCTCAGGCATATATACATTACTTTAGCTGTTATTGTATATATCTGTAGATGAACTTGTATAATATGTACATAGATGTCCTTGTATATATACTACTGCTTACGAGCTAGATTATACATTGTATAGTACATTGCTGTATGTTCGGTATTTCTAGTGTTAGTTGATATTCTTTTCATTACTTTGTTCAAGTTCACCCAGGACCTCCTTGCAAATGAGTTTCCCAATGGTGTATCTCCAGTTATAATAAAATTTGAATTGAATTGAAAATGCATATTTGTTACAGTTGTAAAGATAATTATAGCTTCAAAGAAAAATACAGATTTCAGGAATGAACATTTCTTCATTACACTTTTGTGAGGGGGCAGGGTTGCTGTTGTTCTACATAGCTTTTGGTTATATAGTCAAATGTAGGTCCTAGAAAAAATGATTGCATATCTTTAATATAATGCCACATCACAGTGTGTATGTAGGGCAAGAAGCTTTCATTTGCACAATATCAAAGACAAGGAGGTTATTATAGGAAATCTCTTTAAAAATGTATGCATTCTTCACTGACTTTTCTCACTTTAATGTGCAAATGATGAAGTGACTTTTAAACTTTTCTACTTGTCTGGCAAGTCCTGAATATTCTTCTTTTGTATGTATAACATATGCCAAAGCTTGTGTGAGACTGTGTGAGGTCCAACCCTAGATCATGCTGGCAAAACATTGTAATGTCCTCATCCCTTATACTAAATGACATCTTAATGACACCACATGCAACGATCTGCACCTACACACACTTATATTTCCTATCCTCACCCCTACACTATATATACAGTCAGTCACAGTGTGCACCACATCCAAAATGCAGTCACCGTCCTATTTTCAAGCAACAAAATTAAAGCTAAGCAAAATCCAAAATGTTGTATGCTGCCAGTGGAAGTTGTGGATCCAAACTCTAGGCAGCAGTCCTGTGTGTTGCTGCCAATACAGCCAGGATCCACACAGCCCCTGACAGCCCTATTGTATGCTGCTGCTGCCATTAGTGAAGTGTCCCACAACCCTGTATGACTCTCTTGCATGATGCTGTCAACAGGGTTGGCTCCTGCAGTCCCAGCTGTCTGTCTTACATACTGCCACCAAAAGTGATAAGTCCTAAAGCCCCACTGTGGCAGGGCCAGGAAGCCCATGTCACTGGTTTTCAGACGGGTTCTCAGACAAGTGATTTTGAGACTTAAGTGTGGGTGCTGCTTTTCAAACCAGGGCCTGCCATTTACTTTGTCCACATTGCATTGGCTTAAAAAACAGCACACATGAAAGTACCCCTACCTAAGACATTTCTGGGTAAATTTACACCAAATATGGCATTTGTTTCCCAAAGGGTCCTCTGATGACCATTAGATGAATGGGTTTCAATATTAAGGATAAAGGATTTTTTGAGTGGAGAGTGTTGGAGCTGTTTTTCAAATCAGTGCCTTCCTTTTGCTTTGCTCACATTGCCTGAGTTGTACACATAAAAGTGCCCATAACTCAACCATTTCTGGGTGTATTTACACCACATGCAGGGTACCTGCTCACCAAATGTTCTTCTGATCATGCCTGGATGGGATCTATGACACTAGTGTGATGCCAATCACTGCAAGGTCCTCTACAGTGACACCCACACTGCGGAGACCAGCACACCAATGTGAGACCACAGTGCAATCCCTGTGTGCAACGTCCACAATGGAGAACAGGCACATGCAACAAGATGGGAATAGGCCCCCCATGGCAGCACAGGAACCACCAATTGCACCACTCTCAGAGCACAGAAACCCATGGCCGGCACCGCAAACAAGGACCCCCCCCACAGGATCATCACAACTTCCCCGCAGCGTGGTGCTCCCCCAGCCCAGAGCAGGCAGTAGGACACCCCACCCCCCAAGCAGGCACACCACCACAACCCCGATGGGCATACCAGGCTAGTGCCCTCCTGGATGTACAGGCCCCCACCCCAGTGCTGTGTGGCCCAAGCCACACATCCCCAGCTATGTCAGGTGGGGATGTCCCCCCCTGCCACTGAACAAACACCACAGACAATGCCAGGGGACAGTACTCAGGTGGATAGCATTTAATGTGGCCACAAATGTCCAATACAGTAGCCCACTGCAGTGCCCATGCCCCACACCACCACCACCAACACATCGGTGCACACTCTGTAGTCAGTCCTCAGTCTCCCCTGCACTGGCATGCCACCCATCAGACCTGCAGATGGATATTCAGCGTGATGCCAAGTAGGTAATCCCTCAGAGGTGTTGTCTCATGTTGCTCCAGGATCTGCTGCACTCTGTCACTGGCCTCCCTGGTCCTCCTGTGGCTGGTGTACACATCTGTGCCCCACAACATCTGCTGCATCTTGAGCTCAGTCAGCCTCTGTTGGCCATGCAGCACCTCTATGAATCACCAGATACTCAAGTGGGCAGCACCCATGAGGGAATTGAACCCCCTGAGCCAACCATCCAGAGCATTCATTGTCCTGGGAAGCCCATCACGGGCAGCTGCATACTCATTCCAGAAGTCCACTGGGTATGTTGGCTGGTGCCGTACCCCACTACGGACTGGGTGCCACAGCCAGGTGTCCTTGAAGTAGTTGAGGTATGGCACCAGGGTCTCCTCATAGGGCTCAAAGAAGGGCTATGCCTGCAGCTCCTCGTATGCGCCAATGACGTCTGTTGGTGGCACAAAGGCGAGCACTTTGATCATGCAGATGTGCAGGGCAAATCCATCATTGGTCACATAGAGCTGGGCCAGTTCACCGTGCTGTTGCAGCTTCCATCACAGGCACTGCGTGAAGTGGAAGTAGCATCCACACAGACATGCCAGGGGGAAGACTGCCCACAGATCCTTGTATGCAGCCTGCTCATAGTCTGTCATGGTGGACATTGGGTTGAGCTCAGGGCACAGCTCCATCAGCTTGTGGAGCATAGCAGTGTAACAGCCCACAGTTCTGCTGCCCATCAGGGCATAGATGACTGGCAGGACTATATCTGTCCCCAGGAGACTGTAGAGCTGTTAGAAGAGGCGTGAGCTACTGTGGAATGTCCCATGAGCATACCAGGCACCACAACAGGTCAGATATTCCAGGTTCCTGTGGGTGTTGAATAGCAGGAATCTGGCAGCGCTCCCACCTGAGTCATGTAGGAGAAATGGGTCCTCTGCATCAGTGATCATGTATTCCGATGGGATCGTCAGTGTGGTGAGGTATGGTGGCTCCACCAGAGCCCTGTGCACACTCCTCCAGGCCCTCTGTATGGTCTGCATGAGTGTACCCACTGGTGGAAGCCTTCTTCCCACCATGTCTGGCAGGCCACTGCAACATGCTACCACCACCTGTTGGCTGGTCTTGGTTGTTTCGACTGCCCGGCGCTTCACCTCCAACTGCACACACCACACCATGACCTCTGCACCATCAGGCACATGGTTGTGCCAGCCCATAAGTGCAACATTGTCCACTCCATCGACCGTACAGGCCACCTGTGACACTGACTTGAATGGTATTTGACACATTTCCAATATGTCAATGCCCCATGCATCCATTCCCACTGGTTCAGGAAGCCTCTGAAAGACAGCAGGTCATTTCCCCGTGCACTTTTCACATACTTTAGCGGCATCCCTATGGCATTCCCCTGTTTCCATTTTAGCGACTGCCTCCCTGTCCACCATTTATGATGTGGTGCTGTGTGCACAGGTGCGCCTCTGCTGCAGTGCAGACTCTGCATCACTGTGCTGCCTTGCACTGTTGCAGAGCACACCTCCCTGCCCCACATACCTTTGTCAACCGATGCTACAGCGACACATTGTACTGTCCGGGATGGCCACTGGCGCTGTGGCTGTGTTCACTTTGGGGGCCATTGAATTCCTGTGCCTGTCACTGTACCATCGGAACATCGCTCTGCTGTTGTTGACCTGTGTGGGTAGTTGTCAGGGTGTCGCGATAAAGATGGCATGCTGCCTGGATGCCTGGATTTCAATATTAAGGGTAAAGGATGTTTCAAGTGGTAAGTGTGAGTGCCTGCCCTTTACTTTGTTCACATTGCCTGGGTTTGAAAAACAGCACACGTGAAAGTGCCCATAACTATCCATACCTGATGTTTTCTTTATGGCTTACAAATACCCAACATATGACTAAAAACACAGCTGTCACAGTATTAACAAATTAAGAAATGGATTGAGAGAAATGCTTCATTTTCAAACATACATATTTTGTATTTACAGTATATCACATCCTCTATAAACAGCATACAAATGACAAACAGATAATATTACAACAAACAAAGTGACAAAAAGACAGTATTAACAAAAATGTAGGTTTAGGTCCTCTGCTATGGCTGCCACATCTCTAAGCAGAGGATCCAGACATGATGTTTATTGCTGCTCCTCTGCAAACATTTAATAACAGTATTTTAAGGGTGAAGGCCCACCTAATTATGCATTGCAGCACCTCCACTTCTAATTGCACTCACACTTACAAGTGTACAGTATTAAGAGATAATGGGCACATGAACTTGGAAAATGTGTCTGTTGTCATTTTGCAAAGGTTAGTAATAGTCAGTGTCAGATGTAGTACAGTGAGCTTCCAGTTGCTTGAGAATACAGACTATTCAATCGCTCTGTACAGTAAGCATACCAGGTAAGATGACATTGGCATTGACTCAAAATCATTCTTTTCTCAGCACACAATCAGGTCATGCTGGCCTCTTTCTCCTTTTCTCTCTTCTGTTCTGCTGGATCTGCATGTTATGAATGCAGCACTAAAGAAAGACAACTTAGGGCAGGGCAGAACATCATCGAGAGGTCAAGTTTTCTCTTTGGTCCCACATGTAAACTTGTCTAGTATGAACCTGTTTTCTTATTGCCCTATGATATTCTGAAATCTGCTGGACCCTCCGTGACTATGCAATGGATGGAGGCAGTCAAAGCCATCAGTCTGAAAACCCTATCTGCTGTGTGGACTGTTTCACAAGTGTGTGTGTGGGGTGGGGCAGGTACTGTATATTCATTACACTGCCTAGGGGACTGCTTTAGTGACTTCACAGGCCCCTGAATCCCACACAGGTTAATATTTCATGCTGGGAAACTAGAGTCCTAAACCAACCAGCGTACTACACATGTGTCTCTACTCTCAAAGGGATAGGGCCATACCTTGCCAATTGATAGGGTACCTAATTTCATTCAGATCAGTGATCCCCTCTCTATTGGATCTAGGCATCTGATTGGATATCTGGGGCCCCATATTGGAAACTTAGCCTGAGTGCTAAAAGGTGTTTGCCCATGCTAACCAGGTTTTTCTGCCCAATTGTTTGGTGGAGTCTAAATTCAGATCCCTCCCCCCCCAACCCAGGCAAAACCCATTACCACCTGAGTACTAAGTTACCACTGCACCCAAGCAAATAAGGGGGTCACCTCTCCATATGGGTGCAGTGACATATTCAGAGGTTTGCACAGGGGATAACTACGACCTGAACAGTTGCAAGTTACTTCCTTTGTAAACCCCGACTTAACAGGGCGCAAGGTCCTGGTGGTGTGCAAAGGTACTGCAGCTGGCCCCTCAGACCATTGTGCCAATGATGTCCTTGATGTCCAGTGGCATCCCCCCACCATCTGATCCCTGTCCCTGCAAAGAATAAATCATTTCCTGGCATCTAGTGGCACCACCATCTTCCGAACCCCATCCCGCATCCTGTGTACTGTAAAGGGAGCATGTGTACTATCTACAGTAGGCAGTGTACATGCTCTCTTTACAGTAGGCAGGACATGCACTCCCTGTCATTGCATACAGTGGCCAACTGAGGTGATGAGAGGAGGGCTGTACTGGTCATCATATGGGCTCCCGTGGAACCGGTGACTATGGTAAGGGGTGGCAGGGTGGTGTACCCCAGTGTGGGCAGTGTGAGGAGGCCACTAGACACCAGAGACTTCTTTTAATAAACAGCAGAATGTGATAAGAGGGTGTAGGGTGCCACTAGACACCAGGGAACGATTCATTATTGATGGTATAGAGATTAGCGGGTGAGGGGGTGCCACTGGACACTGAGGAATGTTTTGTCATTTTTGGGAATGGGGATTGGAGGGTGGGGGTGCCACTAGACACGGTGAATATTTACATTTTTATGGGGATGGGCAACCGGGGTTGTGGGCCAGTCACAGGAGGGGTGCAAACCTGATGCCGCTTCCCATGCAAATGAGCCCATAATAGGCATGTATATGGGCCCTTAGTGTCTTGTATGCCCAATGGGCTCATTTTCATGGTGCCAGCTGAATAGTGCTCCTGGGCCCCCCAGTGCTATTGTGTCAGGGTGCGCTGTTCCCTGCACTTCCCAGATCCAAATCTGGGCAGTGCTACTCAGCTTAACACTGCACTGACATGCACCTATATTCAGTTGGATACTGCCAGTGTGCTATACAACTGAATATAGCATTTTCATGGTTATGGGCAAAGGCAAGCACAGTGAAAATCTTTGTGCTCAGCTTTTGCCCATATTCCAGTATAGGGCCCCTGGAGTTTAGCTGAATTCCAGACACTGGGTGACTATCCCAACCTCTGTTAAAGCTACTCCTTGGGTTTACAAGCAAGTGGAAAGCCCGTTAAAGTCGTGTACCCCCCAGGAATAGCTGGGTGTCTGGATCTTAGTGGGACATTTCTGCACAGCAGACATGTGGAGCAACCCCTTTTCAGACTGTGGCATTATATGTGCATGTGAAGGACTATTAAAGGGCAATAAATACTTTTTTAAATCCTAGCTAGCCTACCAGAGTAGCTGTAGCATTACCACTTGTGACACTGATGGCCCAGACCTGGGAACAAGCACACAGCATCAGAGGGTCGGCCACGGGAAGGTAGGATGAGCATCCCATGGATAGCCATCCTCCTCTGGAGGGGAGAGGGCTGTGGATTCCTAGCATGCAAGTGACACCCAGCAGAGACTAGGTGCACACCAGCTGGGACTACAAGTTGACAATTGGAGGAGATGGCAGATGTCTGCAGGATGTGTGAGGGAGAGCACATCTCATACTGATGTCATTGCATGTACACACCTCAAGGGGGAACCAGGAAGCAAAAACCCCTTTGGGGTCGGCAGCATGGTGACACCCCTGGACCTCCACCCAAATGACACCCCAGCTATAAGCCTCAGCTGGGGTCTCAGGTGGATCTCTGACTCTCCCTTCGGGGAGCCCCACCACAGAGGGCAAGCTGCGGGCTTCCCAGTCTGGGTAGCCTGGGGGGATGCTGGGTGGAAGGACCAGGCACACATAGAGGGGGTACCTCCCCACCTGAACCCAAGAGCATAAGGATCCTTTTCTCCTGTTTTTCATACTTTCTCCTGTATCTTCAGTTCTGCATGGATCTTTGCCTTACCCAGAATCTATACTTTCCTGGAAAATGTGTAAGCTTAGGCAAAGAAACTGTGTTGAACCATTTTCTCTGGGCTACTCTCTCTCTCTCTCTCTGTCTCAGTTCTGTCAGTCTGTCTATGAGTGTGCGTCTCTCTCTCTCTCTCTCTCTCTCTGCCTGTTGGTAATAAATCATCAGGTCACAGAAAAGCATGCGTAACAGAAGCATACACACAGGGACATATCATTGCTTTATTTTCTCCTTTCTTAACATCTGAAAAATAAAATATATTGGTAAAAATGTTGTATCAACTTTTTTCTATTTGTAGTTCCCATTTCATTTAAAACTTTGTGTTATCTACCTCTAACTACTTCTCAGTAAGATTAATAAAAGAATTCCCCACCTCAAATATATATTTAATGAAACCTTCCCTCTCTGTTTAGGTGCTGAACATAATTTTTACATAAAGTTGCAACAACAGCTGTGCTGTGATTGTGGAAGATGGAGGCATCAGGATAGTAATGGGGAGTCAGAGTCACTGTGAGTGCAGTTTACAATGGCCTCAAGTAAGAAACTTCATTTAGGGTAGCCAATAGACCACAAGGTCAATGGGAAGAGAGGGACAGGGAGCTCAGTGAAGAGCTAGAAAGGGGAGTGGGGGGGGAGTAGTGCTACTGAGTGATCTGAACCTGCTGGACATCCATTGGGATGTTCCAGCAGGCAGGAGCACCAAAAGTTAAGCCTTGCTGGATACATTCCAGGACTGTCTACTGGTACAACTAGTTAAGGAACCCACCAGGCAAGATGCCATTCTCAATGTGGTGCTCAGCAATTCAGAGTTGGTAGGAGCTGTGAGAGTAAGGAAGCATCTAGGGAACAGTGACCATAACTCCATTTGGTTCAAACTGGCTGTTGGGAGGAGTAAACTCCAATTGAGAGCTGAGGTCCTTGAATTCAGAAGGATGGTCTTCAATGGGTTGAGGGAGTTGGTCTGGGACAAGTTGGTTGGGGTAGACAGCTTAGGAGAGGTGGAAAGGAGATAGGGGCAATAAAGGATGCCATTCTCAAAGCACCTAAGTTATGCATGAGAACAGTAACCAAAATGAACAAGTTCAAGAGGCCATTCCAGTTCTTGGTAAGGGTCAGGGAAGTGGTGAGGGCCAAGGAAAAACCCTTCTTGAGGCACAAAGAAAAGCAGGGGGAGGAAGAATTGGGAGAATACTTACTGAGAAATAAGGAAGCAAAGAGAGTGGTTAGGTAGGCAAAAGCAGACACAGAGCTGCGTATTGTGGAGGGGTCGGAACAGAGAAAAACAATTCTTCTGGTATATTAGTGAAATAAGGAAGAAAGGATTGAAATTATTAGGCTATTGGGGGAGGTAGGGTGACAGAAGAAGATGGGCAAAAGGCTGCTATCTTTAATGATTACTTTTGCCCTCTCTTCACAAGGGAGAACAGAAGGCCCTTGCCAGACAGTGGCATCAAAGCAGCCACAAAATGGGTCTTGCAGATGGTGCAGTCAGTATTTACATGCAAAAAGGTCCAGAAAGGGCTTGCAGATCTAAAGATATATATAGCCCTGGGACTGATGAGATGCATCCAAGGGTGTTCAGGGAACTGGTAGTGGAACTAGCCGAACCCCTGGTAGAACTAGTCAATACTTCATTACAGACAGGAGTAGTTCTGAAAGACTGGAGGGTGGAAGACATAGTTCTGCTCCATAATGGGTGTGGGTTGGAATAAGGCATTGAACTGCAGACTTGTCCGTCTTACCTCTGTTTTGAGGAAGCTGATGGAGTCACTGGTCAAAGAGGACCTCTTGGACTACCTCGAGAGCAGTGGCCTCCAGGATAGTAAACAGCATGGGTTTGTGGCAGGGAAGTCTTGTCAGACTAACCTATTAGTCTTCTTTGACTGGGTGATGAGAGCATTGGATAGGCGCCATGCCATGAATTTACTCTACTTCAGCTTCAGCAAGGCTTTTGACTCAATGCCTCATAGATGATTGCTGAAGAAGATGGAGGCTCTGGATGCAGCTAGATAGATACTAAAATGGTTAGGTAACTGGCTAAAGGGGAGGCAGCATAGGACTGTGGTTAAGGGGCTCAAATGGAAGAGAGGATGGTCACAAATGGGGTACCATAAAGGATCTGTCCTGGGCCTGATCCTCTTCAATATGTGTATCAGTGACATAGGAGAAGGAATCTGAGGCAGGTTGTGTCTCTTTGCAGATGACACTAAGCCCAGGGGAAGGGGGGATAACTAGAAGGAAATCAGGGAAATGCAGAGTGACTTGCAAAGGCTTGTGAGGTGGTTTAAGGTTTAGCAGTTGAAAGACAATTCTAAAAAGTGCAAGATGATGCACATAGGGAGCAAGAACCCCAGGACATAGTATCAGGTGGGTGAGGTAAGACTTAGCACTACAGCTGAGAAATGGGACCTAGGAGTCATCAGTAGTGACTCCTTCCAATAATCAAGCCAATGCTACAAGGCCTATAGTAAGGCAAACCAGATGCTGTGATGTATCAGGAGGGGCACTAACAGCAGAAGAAAAGAAGCAATACTACCTCTTTACAGATCTTTGGTGAGGACATACCTGTACTATTGTGGCCAGATCTGGAGTCCTCACCTCAAGATACATGAGGGCAGGCTGGAGATAGTGAAGTGAAGGATGACAAAGATGATTCCAGGCCAACAGCACATGTCTTATGAGGAGGACCTCAAGGCACAGAACATGTACTCACTATAGACCAGATAGGAAAGAGGAGATATGATAGAGACCTTCATATTCCTGAAAGGAATGAACAAGGTGAAGTGCAGGGAATTATTTAGTATGAGTAACTGTTCCTGGTCACAGGGGGACAAGTGGAACTAACAGGAGGGAGGTTCAAGAGGGATATGAAGAAGTATTATTGAACAAAAAGAATGGTGGAACCATGGAACAGTCTACCAGCAGAGGTGGAGGGTGCCAAAACCATTAATGGTTTCAAGCACGGTTGGCAAGGAGTGAATGGTATAGTGGTTATTCAGGGTGACTCTATCGGGGAAAGGAACAAGGGGTTGGATAGGGAGAGCTAGTACCCTATATGAACAGTATGTCCCAGGGTATGGTAGGGATCCATGGGCAGACTTCACTGACCATTAATCTTTTCCTGTCAATGTCTATGTTTCTATATTTCTCATATAGAAGCTACTTTAAGATGCTAGCAGAGTATTATAACTTAATCCTGAAGCCATCAGACCTGAATCTCTCAAACCAGGTCTGATGATGTGTCCTCTGTTGCATAGTGTAAGACCTAGGTAAAAGGTAGGAAGGTAGGTAAAACATTATTTTTATACAGGAAGATACATATCATTAGGATTTTTTACAATCTTGTTTACAAGACAGTCCTGTGTTCGATTATCTATAAGTTACATTAGAAACTTAAAACTTGGAGATCATGAGCAACCACAAACACATAATATATATACAAAAGTTCCAGGTTAGTATGGGTATATTTACAAAATGATAAACAATCAATTTAGATATGTACATTGACAGGTAAATGGAAACAGTTCTTTCACTGCTGAGATGAAGGCCCCATGTCCAGTAGATGTACAAAGTGAGATTGGTAGATTATTCCATGGTAATACTGCATGTGAGCACAAAGTTCTATCCCAATATCTATTCTTTCTTTACCCAGGGTAAATTTTCTTTAAATGCACAGACCCTGAAAACTCCCTTTTACCCTTGTTGTCAGTGGGAAAGACTGATTGAGAAATGCAATGGTCTGGGTAAAATATCTAATATTTGTGTATTATGTTTAACCAATTTTTTAAATATCCAGTCTCAAGAGGTTGCCAGCATAATTTAGTGAACAAGGAACAGTAATGTGTTCTAATACTGCACTGCAATACATATCAAGCCATTTTGTATTGTGTTTTTGTCTAACTAATTCAGCAACTGCTTATCAGTTGTCCGGTACACTAGTTCCCCATAGGTTAGGGTAGGCAGGATGAGTTGCTCAGCCACCATTTTCCTGTTGTTTGCCTTTAGGCATTTAGCTGTGTGCCTTAAGGCTCCCAATTTCCTATTTCTTTACCTATAGTTGAATTTATATGACTGCTGAAAGTTAACTGAGTGTCAAAAGTTACTCCTAAATAACAATAGTTGTCAACTTGTTTAAGTTTTTTGTTATTATTTGTCAAAATGTGTATTTGAGGACTGTTTTCTGGGGTACAAAGTGCATCAGCTTTGTTTTCTTAACATTCATGATTAGCCTTGACCTGGTGAACCACTCCCTTACTTTGTCAAAATCAGTCTGTAACTTAGACTTAAATTCCAAAACATTTGCCCCTGGCCGCTAAAACTGTATCATCCACATACAGCCTTATGGCTATATGCTTCACCACATGGGACAAATCGTTGTTGAATAGCAGAAATAACAGGGGTCCCAAAATGGACCCCTGGGGTATCTCTTATTTTCTTTTTGAGGCCTAGACAGACTCCGTGAGATCTCTACCCTCTGGATATGTCCCATCAGGTAGGATGTTATCCAATTCAGAGGCCCATCAGAAATGCCCAGACCTCTTCGATTCTGCATAGTAAAAGGCTGCCGGTGTGGGGGGAGTGTCCAGTGATGATGAAAAGTTTTGGGAAGGGAAAAAAAAACACTGGACCCACCCCCCCCAGTAGTGTTCTAGCCTTTTACTATGCAGGATCTGTGTATTTGTTATACAATCACTTGATGTATGATGTATGATGTTACAAGCTTCCTTTTCACAAGGTTTTGGATTTTAAAATTCAAATGTTTGTTTTACATGTCTGTTTCTATCAACTTGCATTTTTAATTAATTGAATGTTCTTCATTGGTGTAATTTGAAATGTGTCATGATGATGTCATAGATTGTGTACTGTTTAACATGCTTAGTCACTTCCCTGCCTTAGCCTTTGAGAATGGGTCCAGTTGGGGACCAGAAATGCGTTAAGCAGGCAGAAATGTTGCTGTATGTCTTTTATAGCTATTAAAGCTTTTATATTTATACGGTTGTCAGCGTCATATGTGGTGGTGTGTGCCTGGTTTGTATCAGTGTAAATACTTTCTTCAGCCAGATCACCACAGCCTAGTGCAAACTCTTTCCTCTGATGTGTAAAGACTATGGAACTACTAGGTAAAAACCAGTTGTGCAACAATTATCTCACTGAGTTGACAAACTTCATTATAGCAGATAAACACTGATTACATCTGATAAGTATTAAGCTTTATTTTATTACTTGAGGGGGCATAAAGTGAAGGTGTAGGACTGTGTATACATTACTTAAGGGTCTGTCTGTGTTGTGGTAGAATGATTGGGATACATCCATGCTGGAGCTAGCTTCTGCTCTGGGTCACTAGTCTAACCAATGCCAGAAGGGGTAATGCAATCTGGTCCAGTCCCAGGGTTATGCTGCAGCATATGTTTCAACCACCGGGTCCAGCCCTCTGCAACTTATGAAGTAGTACCCTGGTTGCAATGTAAAACCTGTAGATAAGCAGCTGATTTTGAGATGCCAACTCCCCAGTGTTCAATTTTAGGGGGGGTTTGCTGGTCTCTATTTGAGCAGAATTTGTCTCTTTATTTCCATTGCAGTCTGATGGATGAATTTCCTTGTGGAGTTGGGAGTGCCCAGTAGTTGGCCCAGATCCACTAGTATTAAGAGCTGAGGTGTAAGGGGAGTCTGGGGATGCATGATGTTGTTGACTGCATTTACTACTTACTGCCAGAATGGATAAACCTCTTTGCAAGACCCTGTAATATGTACAATATCAGCAGAGGGCTGATGGCATCTCCAGCACTTGTTGGGGAGTTGGTACCCCATTTTGACTAGGAGAATCAGGGTTCTTTGTCACCTCCTGTACCCTTTTTGTATCAGCTGGAACTTAAGATCCGGGGTTCCCATGTGGGCATTTTCCCAGCATCTTTTCCAGCATCATGGCATGATGGTGATGTGGTCCCATTCCAATTTTTGGCTATGTGGATCTCAGTTTGAAAAGAATAGGTCTTGGAGGTACAGATATATCTGTCTATTTCTGATTCAGGGGTTGTGGATCCAATTGGCTAGTGTGGTAGAGAATTTATCTGACAGTAATATGTTATTTTGAGCAAACGTTTGTTTTAAGGTGTGCTCAAGCTTTAGGAAGCACCAGTGCTCTGTGTGAGGTAGCTGAACGTCTTACTATGGTTGGGTAAAAGACTTTAAGAGCCCCTGACAGCATTAGAACAACTTAAAAAAAAGTGAAATTCAGACACAATTCAATTTATGTTTCACATGTTCTATAATTCTTTCCCTTTTTTCTTTATTACTGAGAACAGCTGTTTGGAAGAGGATTATTGTCCGAGACTTTACCTGCTCTTTCTGCTTGCCTACACCTGACATCATAATCTCCTGTTTATGGCAACATAATTATCTGCATAGCAACAGATTGTGATGTCATAAACAGAAATGTGATGTCATGTGTAGGGCAAGCAGCCAGAACAGATAAGGCAGTGATCCTGCATACACGCAAATCATTAGTAATAAAGAAGCAAGGGTGAGAATTCCAGAAAAAAATGATTAAATATAAGCTAAACTGTGTTTAAATATTACAGTTTTTTAAAGTTGTCACAATGATGTCAGGGGCTCTTTAAGGATACCTGTATGTTGGTGTCATAAATGTGCTATGACCTGGATCCCATTGCTGGCCCTGCTTTCCCATCTTATTAGTTTATCCTGTACGGTGATGTTGGAATTACCACATAAGGGTTCAAGAGTACCTTTTGTGAGTTCTTTCCAGGAGCATGATTGCATCAATCGGTTACAGATCTGTTTAGTACATTGAATGGTGGGGGAGGTGTCTTTTGTTCTTTGGTGCCCATAAGACTGTTCCTAGTGGGATATTGCCCAGCCAGGCTTCTTCAGCTTCTAGCCAAAGAGTGGGATTTTTGCATGTCCAGTTTAGCCAGTGGAGAGCTTGACTAATTATGTTAAGGATGTTGTAGTGTTCAATTTATGGAAGGTTCCTTCCTCCTTTATTAGTGGGGGCATTAATATATTTTTGCTTAGCACAGGTCTTTGTTTGACCCATATAAAAAGGAGATGAGTTTATCCAGTTGGCGCCAAGTTTTATCAGGGATCTGCACTAAATGATTGTTGAGGCCATATAAAAGTAAAGGTAGAACCATCATTTTAAACGGGGTAATACATCTCATGAAGGAAAGATTTCATTTTTCCCATCTAAGTGTATATAGCTTGAGTTTTTCCAGGAGTGAAGGGAGATTATTTGAGATTAAGTATCTGTGCTTAGGGAGAGAGTCTCATATCAAGGAATTTAATTCCCTGTGGGGACCATGTAAGGTCATTGGGCCCAATTGGGTCCAGGTGGGGTCCTGGCCTTTAACTGGTCTAATTTCTGCCTTTCTCCAGTTAACATTGAGGCCTAATAGGGCCCCAAAATTAGACAGTGTTTGTAAAGTGACTGGAAGGGATCTTTCTACTTTGGATATGGTGAGGAGAAGGTTATCTGCCTGTAGTAGTATGGTTAAATGTTTGTGGCCAATGGGGATGTCCTTGATATCTTGAAGTTGCCTCAGCACCACATTCAGTGGTTCCATTGCAAGTATAAATAATAGTGAGCTAAGTAGACATCCCTGTCTTGTGCCCTGATGGAGTGGAAAGTTAAAGGATTAAATGCCATTTGTAAGCACTGCTGCTTTATGAGAGGAATAGAGCATTTCAACTCACTTTATAAAGCAAGATCCAACACCTGCCTACCAAGCGTTACAGCACAGAAATTCCAACTTCTCCAAGTCAAAGAGACTTTTTCCATATCAATGGCCACAAAAGCAGCATTATCCTGGTTGTTTTGGGCATGATGTAGCTGTGGCGATTTGGCCACTGCTGTGTAATATTCCAAGACATATTTTGTCATATTTTTTCTGTGATTTTTTGTTTATGCTTTAAAAGGGTTACATGCAGAGGAACTTGGTTATGTTAACTTCCCTAACAGGACAGAAAGATGCCCATGTGTTTTTTTTTTAATGGGTACATAGTTTCACTGAAAGGTTGCAGGAAAGAGGGAATGTCTTGCAAAATATTTGACATTCCTCTGTGATTTGAGAACAGGCTGATTAGCCAGGAAACTAAGAATCAATTTTCAAAGGGAATTTCCCTGGTTAGCTAATCAAAAGGAAGTGGGTCATAGAATTTCAGGACATGGCAGCAACTATCACTTGTAATAAAACTTACTCTTCAAAGGAAAAGTGCTTCAGGTTCCAGAAACTGTCATGGTATGTTTACATTTTATTAGCTGGCAGGATTTTGGAACTGTAAGAGAATCTAACTAATACATAAGATGATTTCCTCAAAGTTTGGGAAAGAGCAAGAGAGACCCTTGCTGGCCTAGAGAATAAACAGCTGGACTTGGGGATAGCCAAGCCTATAAAAAGGCCCTCAGAACAAAAACACAGGGCATTGCATTTTGGACACTTGTTCATGATGCACCAGAGAAGCAAGACTGCCACAAGACAGACTAAGGACCAGTAAATGCAAGAGAGAACTGGGTCTTTGCAAACTCATTTATTTTCTGGACTTTGATTATCCATGAACCAGGTAGAAACTAGACAGTTAAACCTTTATAGTGCATTTTGTATTTATATTTTTCCAACTTTGTTCTGTTATTCTGTAACCAGATTTCTGAAATCTTTTGTTTGTAAATTGTGTATGATGATTCAGTACTGTAGTAAAAGCACTTTGCTTTTAAAACTGCCTATGAGTGATTTGTGTGTGTGAAAAGGTAGAAGGTTTATTCAAAATCTGAGACCAACTTGAAAACTGCAAGTTGTCACCATTGTTACCAAAGATAGGATCCTGGAAGGGAAATTCTGGGTGTCTTAAGTAGGGGAGATACACAGGTCTCGGTAAGAGTCTATAAGGGAGAACTAGGTCACTGTACCATCCATGGGAGAAGACACCAATCAGGGTTACTAAAGACCAGCCCCAAAGAGGTCATAACGCTTGGGTCTCTCCCCTCCCCCAACACAGCAACCAAGAAGAGTCCTCACCTGGCAACCTGAGACTGTATTCTACCCTTACCCAGATTTTAAAGATGAAGCCCTGGGACCTCGTGGTGAGTGTTCAGTTGTGAACACAGCGAGCACTCTAAATGGACACGTGGAGGGTATTCCTATTCCCCCTGTGACAGATTTCACTTAGGGGTGGGCACTGTGAGTTCAGTGGATCTGGCTCCCAGGAGTGGGTTCATAACAGTAGCAAATTCATTACCTTGTGCATGTTGTCTGTGCTGTGTCTCCCCTACCTAAAGTCGGCTTGTAAGCCATGGACCAGGTTGGGGAGGGTTTGTTCAAGTCAAGTGGACATGATTTTTGCCAGTATTTTGTGTCTGCATTTATAAAGGAAATTGGCCTTTTGCTAGACCAGACAGCTTTGTCTTTCCCAGGTCTGGAGAGGACCGTAATAACCGCTTCTTGTAATGTGGGCAAGGGGGAGCCTTTGTTTAAAAATTCTGTATATACTTCCAGAAGATGCGGTGATAGGAGGTCCTTAAACTTCTGGTAAAAGTCATCACTAAGGCCATCATGAAGCTTTTGTGTTTTATGTCCCAAAGTTAAATAGTTTTAAATTATTTAAGAAAAAAAATATTTTATTTGTGAGCATGCGAAGTTTAAAAAATCAACTTTCTAAAGATAACTGCATTTTTGTGAGAACATGAAATCATGTTGTCCTCTTACAAAGATGCTGTTGTTTATCAGCTAGCAGGGCCATCTCCCTGTCAGCATATGTCATGCTGCTGTTTTCATGCAGCAGGGACAGGGCTACCTGTCAGTGCATAGCCCTGCCCCTGCTGAGTGTGCTCTGCATGACTTTGTTGATATTTTCAAGCATCAGCCATCATCACTTGAGGAGGTGGTTGGGGCAAAAATGGCAAGGGAATTCCAGAATGCATGAGACAGACATAAGAGTACTCTTGCAATAGGGAAGACAGGGTTAGCTGCAGATTAACTAGGGTCTGTGTATTACATTAGGTAGGGAAAAGGGGCAGACTAGGTGGGCCACATGATCCTTATCCACCATCACCTTCTATGTTTCTATTATCTGCTTGAGCAGCTTTATTTATTTGAAATGGACACCGGTTGCCCAGTTCCCAGTGCCAGTTTAATTATTAATAAGATAGTCTAACACAGGAGTACCCATCCTGAAGTCAGTTTGTTCCCACCTCTACTCCATGTGGTCCCTCCCACAACAAATCCTGTTATGTTAAGTTGCAGTCAGTGGGGTGCCCAATCCCTGGTGTCAGTGTACACAACCTCCCTCCCTTGAACCAACCATCTGGGACAGTGGGGTGCCCATCCCTTGTGCCCCCAAGTATCATGCCAACACTGGGGTGCCCAATCCCCAGTATCAGAAGTAGTTTTAGCCTGGAGTGTTAGTGTTCCTACCTGTCATAATGAAAACCATCCCACAACATCTTTTTTTCAACCCTGAAATAAAGAAAAAGGTCCCTTATTGTCTGCTGCAATCCCCACCCCCCATCCTGACCCTCCCACTCAGCACCCACTGCCCCACAACCCCACTTTCCCTCTACTTACCCAGCTGAGGTCTAACACTGTAATCCTTTCTGAACCAGAGACACATCTTTACTCTTCAATGCCAAACTGAGAACTGAGGAAAACAAGTGCTGTATAACGTATTTCAATGCATTTTCAACTTTTCTTCATAATTTTGTCATTTTTACATATTTTTTCACAACAGTTTTAACACGAACATTTTGGGACCCTACCTCATAAACATTGGTGGTGAAATTATGTTAATCTCATCTGGAAGGTAATTTTGTGGTCACTTATGATATCACCTTTTGGGATGGATTTACATAACTTCACCACCCTTGTTCATGTCCCCAAATTTTCAACATGAACTTTTTGGGACCCTACCTCATGAACATTGGTGGTGAAATTATGTTACTCTCACCTGGAAGGTAATTTTGTGGTCACTGTGTGAAATCATCTTTCGGGATAGATTTATATAATTTCACCACACTTATTTATGTGGTGGAGTCCCAAAAAGGCCACATTAAAAATTTGGGCAAAAAATATGTAAACATGACCAAGTTATGAGTGTACATTGAAATTTTTCTACACACGCTCACCACTTTGGTAATTTTCAATATTTTGACCCCAAATTTTCAACATAGTCATTTTTTCACACCACCTCATGAACATTACAGCTGTCACTTTTCACCTTCTGGACAAAATGTGTTTATGCACCTGTGGCATGAAATGACATTTTGACAGGGATTTGAAATCTTCACCTACTGAGTTCATGAGCTGGGGTCATAGGCAGTGGTGGGAAAAGTGGCCAAAATTCGCTCCGTGAAGTGATTCGCAGAGTAATGTGGAATCTGTGAAGTGATCCACAATGTGACGCAAAGTACTTTGCATCATAATGAGGACTGTGAAGTCCATTGAAACCAATGACTTTGCGTTATTCTTCCTTCCCCAAACCACTTTTCCACCAATTTTAAGGCACAGTACATTGAAATCAATGTACTTCACATAACTTCACCTTGTTATTGAGCTCCAAGGTGAATTGTGCAGTGATTCATGGGATTGCAGGTCACTTGGGCTCTAGATTGTTCTACACAGCCTCAGTTCTGTGTAGTGTGTGTGTGTGTGTGTAGTGGAAGATGGAGACAGTTTCCTCTCAGAGCTCTGCGATTCAGATCCTCTAAAAGCTGTTAAAAAAGCCTTTTTGAGCCATTTATTTTGCTCAAAATTTAGTGCATTGATTGTAGGAAACCCTTCTGCGCTCATATCATTGAGTGTTTATTGTTTATGTGTGGATTTTGAATGTTAATTTAGAACATTCAGTCTGTGTACTGACAGACTCTTGAAGTGTGCTTTGAGGGAGGGGCGTATCTGTGGTGGAGGTAGATTAAAACTAGGAGAAAAAGGCAGTCTTTCTTCTTTGGTTATATTTTTCATGTATAACTGTGTTAATGTACGCGCAGTAATATTTTCAGTACTTCTTGACTTTTTGTGCCGATTGTTGTGGTGCAACAGTGCATAATTTCAGTTTAAAATATTTGGTTATATTACTGAGGTTTTCAATTTGCTACACATTACTTGTAGTGTAGTGTGTGTGATATGTGTGTGTGTGTGTGTGTTTTATTGTGCCACAGAGTAACTGAAGCAGTGTGAACCTGCTATCCACCGCACCTGCATGAATTTTTTGTACTGCTTTGTGGTATCTTTACTGATAGTGGAATGTTACTGCCGTGCACTACCCCCCCCAACCAGCAAAAGATATTCTTTTCCAGATTTGGATTTGTGACTTGTGAGCACTGGTTAGGTGTTGTGCATTTGCATCTGCACCTCTTGAGTGTGCAGTGCAATCTTAATCTGTCTGTGTGTTTGCATCTCCTTAGGGCCCAATCTCCATCTGTAACTTAAGTCATAGTTGTTTGTTTAGCTTCCCTTCAAAGTATTGGTGTGGTGCATATCTCTGCATGAACATTGTACTCATTGATGTGCATTTTTAAGTCAGGGTGATCATCGTGAGTTACTCACGATACAGATTGCATTCTTCATCTTCACGGTCACAATTCTTGAATCACAAAACTGTAAGTTTTTTTGTAGTTAGTTTCATGTAAGCCTGTTTTGTAGTGTCTCGGGTCTTGGCTTCAATCACCATTGTACTTACTGATATGAGTTTTCAACTCAGGTAGTTTTGTGTGGTACAGGTGAGGGAAGTACAGCCGTAGGTAGTTGAGTTCCCAAATAGTTTATTATCATTGATCATGTCACACCAGACACTCATCACCAGACAAATCATGTTCTTCATGAATCACAGCAGTTAATTTTTTTTCAGTTCTGATGATATGCTGAAGACCTGTAAAGATGATCAAAACATTGATGAATCTTTTATACCTTTTTTAAATGATGTCCCCCCCCACCAAAACAAAAATAGAAATGCTTACATTCACTGGCTTGACAGTATTCCAGTGCCAAAATTCCTCATCAAGCCAAGAAATGCACACCCCAAGTTTGGCTATATGACCTGTGATACAAAAAAAAAACAATGATTACATGTTTATATATATATGCAATAGGGGTGGAGATAAACAGAGTGTGATAAATCTGTTTATCCGAGAAACTGTGTACATAATTACCACTGATATGCTCTAATATCTACATGTAACTTGTGTTTTGTATTCATTATTGTTCACATGAATGTTTTGTCTCCGTACTCTACTGGGTTGTGCCTGAAAATAGTCTTTCTGGCTAGTGCACTTACCCGGTAAACAAAAACTAAATAAATAAAACATAAAATAAATTTTATTTATGTATACAGTGTTTACGTCTTCAGCTGTTTATCTACACAGTGCTTATGTCATCAGCCATTTATCTATAAAGTGCTTATGTCATTTAGAATGTTCAGCCTCTGTAGCAGTATTAACCATATTCAAATGTGAATAACTTTAAAATGAAAAATGATAGCATGGTACTGTGAGCACAAAAGTTGTTCATCATGGAAATCTCTACAAAATGAGTGGTGTTTCATTTATTGATACCTTTTAGATTTTTTGATAATTAGGGAAAAAACAGCAGAGAATTCATCTGTATTTTCATTTTGTCCGCAAACAAATGTAAATAACTTTAAAATGAAAAAATGATAGCAAGGTACTGTGAGCACAAAGTTTATTCAGTACAGATATATCTACGAAATGAGTGGTGTTTTATTTATAGATACTTTTTAGTTTTTTTCAGAATTAGTGAAAAACAGCAGAAAATTCCATTTTTGTGCACTTTTTCATCAAACAAATGCAAATAACTTAAAAAAAAATGATAGTGAAATGAAAGAACACTCCACCACTGATTCACCAAGACTCCAGAGACCTGAAACCCTAATGTTTTTTTCATTATCCTACATTGTGTGCTTTGTGTTCTTCAGCCCTAATTTCTGTTTTTTGCAATTAAATATTATATACATGAACATCTGTGGAATAGTTGGAATAGTTTGTGGAATTCCACCATGCGCAAAGTCTTCAAAGTACAGGGGAAAAATGAAGAAGTAGTAAAACATTTATTTCCTTCTTTATGTAGGCAAAGTATGTGCCACCAAGCACTAAGTCATCAAGTCACAGAGAAAGACAGAAATTGTCACCTTTTGCAAAATGTGGACTTGCATAGGTATGTTCCATATCAAGTAAACTTTATCAGAAAGTTTCTATTATCACTATGTGTATTCAGTTACATCATTAAGTAGGAAAAAGCAGATTATTAACAACTGCAAACAAATACATAAAAATGTAATTACTACACACAGTATACATGTTACAGGTTACATACAACAAAGCAATGAACATTAAATGCAGAGCTTGGACAGATGACTTACACATTGAAAAGTTAATTTATTATTATTATTATTATGAGAAAATGTGATGAAACAGATACATGTTACAAACAGTGAACAAGTAGAATGTACTGTAGTTGACGTTCTTCAGTTCAGTATTGAACTCTGTATCAGTTTCTGTCACAAATGCATTTTAACCATGGCTGGTTACTTACTTTGGTCATCACACAGGGATAGTTTTGGCTGTAGTGCTGCCTGGATTGCACTTGGAACAATGCAGGCAGATGGTTTTGTGGGCTAGTACAGAGTAAATCAATAATGTGTTCCTTGCTGAAATGACTAAAAATATAAGTTTCTGACTTGCAGAAAAAGCACACTGTCATATTCCTAATAAAGCCTTTGATAGCTTTTATTTCCCAAGAGCTGAGGTAAACAAATAAAAAATCATCCCAATCCTTTTCAGCTCAGTCATTTTTAAAATGAGATGATTCCTCATAAGGAACCTTGATTTCATAGGGCAGCTTATTTGGGCCAGTTTAAGCAGGTCAGAAATAATACAGATCCAAGAGCAGAGCGAGAGAGAGAGATAGGAAAACATTTTAGATTAATGCCATCAGGTCTTTGAAGAAAGGGATGTTCCATGTCATTTAAAATCACGGCTTAGTTTCAGATTGCAGAGGCTGATAAAGAAATTGACTTTTCATTGGTTAGGTCCCCCCAAATTGATGGTTTATGTACTGTTTCTTGGCTTTGGTAAGCATACTGATATATGGACTCTCCATACCATTACAGCAATAAAGAAACACATCACAGACTCCTAGGTAGGCCATGAGATTCCTGTTAAAGTCCAATAATTCTGAACCAGCCAGAGTGATGTATTGCTAAATATATCTTCAGACAAATTTCAGTAAAAGACATCAATTACTAGTTAAAATACTTATCCTTCCTCTTATTATGCAATGAATTTTCCTTAGATTATAGGTCTGCACTTGCCAAAATAACCCTTTGTTCCACTGCAAAATGTTACCATTACTTAGAAACCTAAGCTGCAGAGAACACATTTTTATAATTTCTAGGATTTACCAAAATGACAGTTTTCTTAAATAGAGAGTAAAGCTGTATTCGATATTACCATGCAGTCAGGAAACCAAATGAATACTGCAGGACTACTGCAAGAGTCTTCTCACTGGTAAAACAAGGTATAACTGTTGAGTGACATGTTTTACATGGGCACATGTATAAAGGAATTCCAATGAGGCATTACTGAATCCCTTTTTTGCCTCTCTGTCAGTTGCTTCAGGCATTCCACCAAAGCGTAAGTGATGAGCATAGACTTTTTGATGTATAAATCTGTATTTAAAACCTGGGGATTTCCATCTCATAGTTTCACATTCTCTAATCTGCCTGTTTCAGGGATAGTCTTGTATGGGACTTCTACAACCAGGATAGAGGCACATTTAGTAGAAGAGTTAAGCCAACATTCTAATACAGAATGTTTATGAGGCTAACTGTCCATATCTGGACAAAAGAGGGATGGAGTCTGAAGCAGCAGATTAACTTGTCTGACACAAGAGCTACTACATTTTTTTGCCTTTATGCCACCTTAACTCTTTCAGCTTGTAGTGAATATAGTACATGTTGTAGCACCAGGATAAATAACATATACAAACATAGCTTTAATATAACTATGCAACATGCACAAAAACAGCCATCGGACACTGTATTATAGTGGTGCAGTAGAGCAACTATAGCTAGGGTTGAGCAGAGGTTTCTATGTTAAACCTGAAATTTAGCATTTTAATAGCTTCAAAACTGTTCAATAGATTTGCATGAAATGTTGCTTGTGCAGTCTTGGGTGCATGTTCTCTTTGCATGCTAAGTTGTTGTCCAGATTCCAAGATACAGATACTAAAAAAAGTGAAAACAAATCGGGACTGTTTTGTGTTTTTTTAATCATCATCTAGCTCTTGGAAGGTTTGGAATTTTGTCCTCAAATTTTCAGAGTAGAAAGGGCTTGGTCCACAGTGGTGCCTTTCACTAATTTGGTGAAAAAGTGTAAAATCTGTTCCAAAGTTATAAGATTCTGAAATTTCAGTTCTGAGCATGCTCAGTACAATCTTTTGGATAGCTGCTTGGAACAAAAAAAGAATCTGGACCATAAGAAAAAAGATCCTTCTTCATATTGGGGGTAATCCTTTTTTGTGAGGAAAACTTCCTTTTTCATATGGCCGTCATCTTGTTTCTGTTTTTATCAACAACAAAAAATCTTTTGAAAACTCATAAAAATTAGATCCTGCAGAGACACCAACACATGTACAGTATCTTGTTAATCTGGACCCCATTAGGTGGATTCTGCATTACTTTTTAGAAAAAATACCCACAAATGTGTTGTTTATACATTTTAAAATCTTTTTTTGTGACTCAATTTCATTTCTTCATATGGATATACAAAAAAGGAATTGGGCTATATGAAAAAGGATCCCTTCATATGAAAAGAAAAATTGGACTTAGTTTTTTTTTTTAATTCTTTTTTCATATGAATACATCCTTTCTGGTAGGAACAAAAAAAAAAACAGATGAAAAAGGATGCCTTCATATGAAATAAGAACCAGAAAAGAAACTAAATCCAAATTCTCTTTTCATATGACAGAATCCTTTTTTGTATGTTGTTTTCGTTCATATGAAAAAAGATGCCTTCATACGAAAAAAGATTTTGGACTTAGTTTTTTTTTCCTTATTCTTTTTTTGTATGAAAGAATCCTTTTTTGTATGTGTTTTTTTTTTTTGTTCATGTGAAAAGGGATGTCTTCATATGAAAAAAGAATGTGGACTTTTTTCCCCACATTTCACCTTCAACAAGCCATAACTCCCTCAATATTTGCACTAAAGGGGCAATTTATATATCAAAACAAAGGTCTGCATGGTTGCTACAAGAATATCACATAATAACCCCCCCACACCAATTTAGGGGCATTATAAAAAACATAACAATTAAAACATCAAAATTCACATAGGATAACATGGGAAGTGTAACAAGTCATACAACCAAGAAAATACATTGTTTTTTTTTTTGCAAATAACTGTACTTTATTTCACTAATAACAATAACAAACTTTGTACACCATCATCAAACACACCACATCTTACATCGGTAGATAAGGTGGGATACAGTACAATAAAAACAGTAAAAATAAGACAAATAAAGCCCCTATCAACTCCCCAAACCCTCCCACCCTCTGAGTCTGACAGCCCAACAAATATAGAGATATTAAAATTGAATCAAAATTCCAAAGGGATCACTATATGTAGACCCAGGAAGGAAAGTATAATCAAAAGGGTGATCCTTTTAGGACCACTTCAAGTAGAAAAACAGAGACAGAATAAAATTTGGGTAAAAATTTAGTGAGGTGGATTGAAATGTATAGAAGCAAAAAAGGAGCAAAAAAAGGGAAAAAGATGGACTCAGCTGTTGGGAGGAGGGAATAGCAGAGCCCTAGGCCACTCATTCCTTAATGTCCAACAATGTACAGTAAGGGGTTAGGTCACTTTTCCCTTTTTAAGATATCAATGCAGAACTAAAGCGGCTAATGAGCTTCCAACCCTATTGGCTTTAAATAATCGAATTATATTGCCCCAACACTTATCGAATTTTTCTCGGAATTAAAAATAAAGCCACCATTCTCTCCATGTAAAGCTTCCAGAAAGCGTCCCACCATTCCTTACATGAGGAGTGCCCTCTCACCAGTAGCGAAAAGTAACAATTTAGCCACTAAGGATATTAATGCTAACTGGCGTTTGTGGGCTATAGACGAAATATTAGCCAAATTGCCCAGAACACAGGTCTCCAAACTAAAGTACACCACTGCATCACAGAGAGGGGCCATCCAAGTACAGATAGAATCCCAGAACTTAATTACTTTGGGGCACTCCCGAAGTTTATGTAAAATGGTAGCCCAGGGGTTACCACAGTCCTGACATTTAGGGGATCTATTTTTATATATGCGTGAAAGCTTCGCCGGAGAAAGGTATAAGTCGTGTAGAATATTGAATTGTAGGCCTCTTAATCTGTCTTCCGTGATACAAATGTATAAGTCCCGCCAAACTCTTGACCAAGTCTCATCTGGCCAATTGGGAAACAAGTTCACTTTCCAATAATGTGGGGCAGGGGAGGCCTTGGACTCTCTAAGGGAGAGAATGAGTTTGTAAATTTTGGAAATCGCTTTGCCTGATAAGGTGAGGACTTTTATCTTAGCTATCAGGCTCCCACCTGCTCCTGTCCTGACCATCTTTCAGAAAGGTGAATACAGTTTCTAATTTGGTATAACCGATAACTATCCTTGGAATTAACTGTGAACTTCTCCATCAATTCTGGAAGAGGACCGGATATCCGCCCGACAGAAAGTCAGCAATTCTGAGTTTATTGGAAGAGATACCTACTTTCCTTTTTATCGGCCGATTGCCAATTAGTAAGTTCGGATTATTAAGAAGGGGTTGCGACAAATCCTTTTTAAAAGGGATATTTAGCAATGCATAAAGTTGAAAAAGGGCTCTAATATCCCATCCAAGTGGGGTGTCTTTAATTTGTGGTGGAACTCTGCGCCAGGGGGTGAAGAGGAGGGCCTCTAGATCCAACTTAATAGTTTGGGCCATCAACTCATCTAAGGCTCCACTTGCTGAAGATGCTAGAATGTCGGACGCCCATTGGGCCGACCTTGCCATATGGCTTGCTAAATAATAAATATAAAAATCTGGCACCTGCAGGCCCCCCTCTTCCCTGCGACGGGTAAGCTTATAGTGTAGCCCAGGCGGGGGTTTCCATTCAAATAAAGTTGGTGCAATATTTATGGCAAAGGTTAAAAAAGGACTTTGGCAAATATATGTTAAGATTGAAAAGATAATAGGAGACCTTCGGCAAAATCATCATTTTAATTGTGTTCACTCTCCCCCAAAAGGAAAGTGGGAGTTGGGACCACCTGCTGAGATCATCTCTAATCTGTTTAAGAAGAGGTTTAAAATTTAGCTCATATAATTGTGTTGGGTCTTTAGAGACTTTAATACCTAAGTATGGAAGAAAGCTGGTCTGCCAGGACAGGCCCAGAGAGGAACACCAAGCTCGATGTAAATGAGGGGATAATGGATAAACTAATGTTTTGTTCTTATTAAGCTTGTAGCCAGAGAACTCTGAAAAACGCGAGATAATAGAGAACAGCTGTGGGAGAGAGGTTCGGCTATGCCATATGTGGATTAATAGGTCGTCTGCAAAAGCTGACACCTTAAAGTCAACATTTTGGATACTTACCCCTTGGATACCAGGGTCCATTTTAATTGCTCTGATTAAGGGTTCCAAATATAAATTAAATAAATATGGTGAAAGGGGACATCCTTTTAGGGTTCCTCGCATTAATTTAAAGGGAGATGATATCAGGTTATTACAAGAAATCCTTGCAGAGGGACAAGTATACAAAACCTTAACATAACCCAAAAAATTGTCTGGAATGCCAAATTTGGAAAGCACTTCGAACATAAACTCCCATTCCACCCTGTCGAATGCCTTCTCCGCATCTATCGCGACCAGAGAGGCTTCTTTATCTGGGATCATGGATTTGTGTATTAAATAAAACAACTTTCTAAAATGGTCTGCTGAGGAACAGCCGGCCACAAACCCAACTTGCTCGGGGCTTAGTAGCCCCACCCATACTGATTTTAGCCTATTGGCTAAAATCTTCGCAAAAGTTTTTATATCAACATTTAATAAGGATATTGGCCTATAGTTCGTCACAAGGTCCGGAGATTTATCTGGCTTTGGTAAAAGAATAATCCTTGCCTCGAAAAGTGAAGGATCATGGATTCCTTCCTTACACCAAAAAGTAAACAATTGCCGTAATAAGGGGACAAGGATCTCTTTAAAGGCCTTATAGAACAAAGCCGAGAATCCATCCGGGCCTGGTGCTTTATCAAGTTTTAAAGCGTCAATGGCTTGTGAAATTTCATCAGTCTCCAAGGGGGCATCTAGCTTACAACTGAGGTCCGGAGGGAGTTGAGGAAAGGGAATATCTGTGAGAAACTCTCTCATTCTAAGAAACGCATCTGAGGATAGGGGCTCACTCACATATAAATTCTTGTAAAAGCCAGCAAAGGCTTTCAAAATATCCTCGGGGCCCGAGATTGTATCGCCTGTCTGGGGATGTTTTAAGGAGGCAACCCACCTTTCTGCTGCCCTTCTTTTCAGCTGCCAAGCCAGCATCTTCCCAGCTTTACTACCTTGTCCTATGTAGGAAGCCCTCAAATTAGAAGCAGATCTTTCTACCTTCTCTTTCATGTATGTCTCATACCAAACTCTTAGCGGCGAGTTCTTGCTCCTGAGAGGAGATCTAAGATCTCCGTTTATAGCATCTAAAGTCCTTATTCTGTTCAGACAGTCCACCACTGTGCATGTAATTTTCCTTTTGGGATTGTAAGCCAATCTAATAAATTCCCCTCTCCATGTGGCCTTTAGCGCCGCCCACACTCGGTCTACTGCCTGGAGGGATCCCCAGTTCACATCAGTAGTATGAAGCATAACATTTCTGAATATCTCACATGAGGAGGGGTCTTTAAGTAAGTGATTATTCAGGGACCATGAATATGATCTAGGAGGCAAGGAGAGTGGATGACACCGGAGGCCAACAGGAGAATGATCGGAAATTACCCGACCAAAGATAGAGGCCTCCTGAATCTGAGGGAGTAGCTGATAGCTTACTAAAAAAAAATCTATTCTGGAATAGCTTTTATGGACTGGGGAGAAAAAGGTATATTCCTTAGCCTTAGGGTTAATTAAACGTCACGGGTCCAACAAACCCAATGAAGACTTAAACTCAGATAATGCTGTCTGAGCGGGGACGAGCTGACGCTTTTAGACCATGGCGGTCAGGCAGTTGGATTGGACAAATTCCAGTCCCCACCTAAAATTAGTGGTTTATCAGCTATAGGCGCAAGGAAAACTGCCAACTGAGTAAAAATAGGTGATTCCTGATTAGGTCCGTAAATGGAACCCTAACACTACATTGTACCAGCTAGTTTACCCACAATGAAGATATACCTCCCTCAGGGTCCGAGATCACTTCTGTTGACAGAAAGGGAATGCTTTTGGCCACTAAAACAACCACTCCCCTCTTACATGTGGAGAACCCTGCTCCAAAGACTTGGCCCACCCATCTCTTTTTGAAAAAGGAAAGTTGTTCAGGTATCATATGTGTTTCCTGCAAAAAAACAATTGAAGGATTAAAACGTGCCAGATGGTTAAGGACAATGTGCCTCTTTTTGTTATCTCTCCCCCCTTTAATGTTCCAAGAAATTATATTCAACTCTGAAACCATATAACAAATAATTGAAGATGACGCATCCGCTGTTGGGCTGCCAGACCCCCCAATAACCCCGACAAATCCAAAAAGTAAAAGAAAAAAACCTTACCCACCAACCAAACCCAGCCATTCCCCCCAACATTAAAATACCACTTGACCCCTGCCCTAAGCCGCCTCCAACCTTCTGGACCATGGCATGCTCTGGCGGTGGGGCCTCTCACTACCTTAAGAAAGTTGGTTAATTAACCTCTCTCCATAAAGTCTAGAAACAAAGTAACAGTCTTGGATAACCTTCTAGTGTATTATACTAATGAATTAACTCACAGCAAACTCTTAACTAGCTAGAAAAGAATAACAGCCAAACCTAGATACCCGGACTATCTCCGTAGCTCTCTAACAATAGATTAAGTAACTCTTGAGAGTGGTAGCCCTATAATACCAAAAACTAGCTGCTGGGTTGAACTCTGCCATCCGCTCTTTGGTGCAAGTCTTAACAAATTATTGGAAGTCCAAAAAAGAAAGGGATCTAACCTTGACTACTAATTCCTATCAGAGCGAGCAGTTAATGGGCAAGTAAAGTACTCGTACAGTACCCCAAAGGGGAAAGGTGGGGAGGAACAAGTAGGCCTAACTACGGGGGCAAGCCCAAATAACCTATACTGCAGTGCCTTGAAATATTGCAGATTGACTGAGGAGGTCAATACGCATAGAGGTGCACATTGTCCGCCACAGCTTAACCTTCTTCTACAAAAGCACTGCTTGGGATGCATCCCTCGTAGTACCATTAATAGGAAAGATTGTTAACGTCTTTCTCTAAGCCTGGTGAATAAAGTCTTAAAACGTTTTCATTGGACGTATTAAAACCATTATTATTGCCAAACAGAATGACAACCTAGCAAGTGTAAGGAGGTACCAAAATCCGGAAATATAGAGGAATTAGGGAAGAAGAGGAGAGGGAAGAGGGGGGAGGACAAAGGGGAAGAGGAACCCAGGAAACAAGAGGAAGAATGAAAGTGTCAACTTGGTGTCCTTAGAAGTCCGGCATACAGATACTCGACAGAGAAGAAAAGTCCAAGCTGGACCATAGTATAATCAGTCCACCATTCAGGAAAGTCTGGAAGCTAAACCAGAGGTCGCGCTTTCAGGTTTTGTGGAAAAGGTCCGGAAACCAGTCCTTTAACACCTTCAGGGCTTCTTCAGGTGTCTCGAACAGCTTTTTCCCCTCCTTATGGGTGACTTCTAGTTTAGCAGGGTATAACATGCGGTGCTTAACTCCGGCAGCCCAAAGCTTAGATGTAATAGGTCGAAAGCTGGCCCTCGCCATCCTGCTTTTAACAGTAAGATCCGGGAACTAAACGAAGTCTCTTGCCCTCCCAGAGGATTACTGAGAGCTTCCTTGCTTCCCTCAGTATCTGTTCTCAATCGAGGTAGTTCAAGAGCTTGAAAATTATAGGCCTCGGGGGATCAGCTGAAGGAGGTTTTGCTCTCAAGGCCCTATGCCCCCTTTCAATGACGTACTCTGGCCCATTGGCTGAAGGGCCTACTGTTTTCTTCAGCATTTTCTGCAAGAAAACAATCATGTTTGGACCTTCCTCCCCCTCTGGCAAGCCCAGTAAGACCAAATTATTTCTGCGATTCCTGCCTTCGAGGTCTTCAAGGCGATCCTCTAATTTGGATACAGACCTCCTCAATTCAGTCACAGCAGGGCCCTGCTTGTCAGCACTGCGCTCTAATGAAGATACCCATGCTTCCACATCGGTAACACATCGGGCTAATTGTGTTTAAGGCAGGTTTGAAGTCTGCCATATCATCAATTAATTTGAAGAGGGCATCTTTGATTGTAGACAACTCCCCATAGATACGGGCTGGCATTAGATCATCTGCAGGATCTGCCGGAGAAGAGCTGCGTCGGGGCCGTTTTGCCTCGAGCTCCAGTTTAGCTTCCATTTCGTCCATGCTCTGCAAAATCGCCAAAACCACTTCAGATCACTTCTCCTACCTCTCCTAAGGCTTTTGGTTCAAGTTGGAGGTTGCAGAGAGGTATAAAACTTATTAAATTGTAGCGTTTAGTGAGAGCAAGCCCCGCGAACGTCCGCTACGCTTCAGAGCGCATCACGTGACCTCAATACATTGGTTTTTGGCAGAAATGAAAGTGTGGAGGGTCCTGCACTTCCACACCAACATGTATGTATCTATGGAGGGGTGGAAGTGCAGGGCCCAGAAAGCACTGTGCTTCCATAGGCAAATGGAAATGTTCATGCAGGTCCCAAAGAGACCTGTGTGAATGAGGATACCATTAAACTATCTCAGAAAGTAAGGAAATTATTTTCAAAAAATTTGTTAATGCACTATTTAGGGTTAAACTGAAAAAAGCTGGGAAATGTGGGGTTAGGGATGGATTCCCAACCCTAACACCCTACTCCCACCCTGCAGGCAGCAAAAGGAAAACCCATTGCAGTTTCACCTCACCTGAGTCTTCGCAAATCACGCCAGAGGTGTTCTTTGGTGGTTTCAGCCCTAACGCTCACCCCATTCTCATATGGTCTGTACATCTCAGCTTCTTTGCTGATGGAATGGGGTAGAATGCTGGGTGTGAAAACCCCAAAGAACACCCAGGCCCTGATTTTAAAGACTCAACCAGAGAAAGAAATTGTAATGTTTCTCTTTTCCTTTTGCTGCCTGCAGGGTAGGGTTGGGGTGTTGGATTGAGAATCCTAACACCACATTTCCTTACTTTTGCCAGTTTAACCTTAACTAGTGCATTAACAAAGTTTTTTGTAAAGCATTTCTATAGAAAGTGGTGGCACAGATGTTTCTCATTGGCAATATTTTAGATAAATTAACTTTCATGTTTTTATGACAGCAATATAATGTGCAGTAATTGAAGTGTTATTAAACTTGTACAGCTCCATTTCCCTCAAGAAGCCAACGCAATTAAATGTCACACCTGGACTGTGCATTATATGGAAGCAATAAAATGAATATTTTATTTATTTATTTAAAGTTGATAACTGGGAAAGGCACCATGAGCTGAAGCTCATTTACAGGTGAGACCCGTATTAACAGTATTAAAAGTGTTTAAAAGTTTTGCATCCGCATTGTAGCATGGCTAATTTGTGCTACAATGCATGTTACAAAACCATGCTAAAACTCTGCAAAGAGGAAGGCTTTAGCATAGCATGGTTGGCTGGCAGTATACAGTAGAGGTAAGAGTAACAAGCTGTGACTGAGCTTGGTACATTCAGCAGACCTGGGTTTGATTGCCACAAACTACATTTGCATACTGTGTGACTCTGAGCAAGTCACTTAACCACTCCATTGCTCCCAGGTCACCCCTGAAAACAGGCAGTTGTGCCTAGTGGGCCTTATCCAGTTACCAAAGACTAAAAAAAAAATGGTTGCCTTGAACCATGTTAACAATAGTATGGATGTAAAATCACGGTTTACGGCAACCATATTAACACTTCACTCATTTTTTTGAGACTGTACAGTGGCAAAAAAATTAACTTACAGGAATTCTGGAATTCAGAATGAGTTCCCAATTCCAAAGCCACTTTTTTCTTCTCTGTAATCTATTATGGTGCTTGGAAGCAAGTATCCTGGCATGCTTTGGGGTGCTGACAGTTCTTTGCAGTACTGCCTGAACCATGCCTGGGAACTCATTCAGCCAAGCATGGTGTTGAGCACTAACTGGACACTTAGACAACCATGCTTATGCACAAAAATGAAAATGTTTTCATAAACTGTGCTCAGTGTGGATGGGGCCTTAGAAAGGCACTGAGTAGGCAGTTCATAAGATCAGTGTGTATGATCTAAAAAGGAACAGAAGGAATATCAAATTAGTGTCTCTCTGCAAATGATATGCATATACCATAAAGTCCTAATCCTGCAATGCAAGGATTTCCTCTAAAAGTTGTAATTTAATACAAAACCTGTCTGTAGTAAGCTTTACTTTATAAGTTTATAGGCCTGGTTGGAGGGCCTGTTATGGATACAAGAGTGTTACCGCACACATTCTAGGATGAGAGGACTGCTAATCAAAGACAATCAATTCTGATGTCCTAAGGACACAAGAAGCAACACTTTTGGATCCATAAGAGGCACATGAACTGGACCCATAAAATTATTATAAATCAGGTAAATTTTTTTTATTGCATTTTTCTTCTAAATGTTGACAGCATGAGTGGTCAGGGGAAAACTCATTACAGTGTCTCAGTGTGTGAGGCACCTTTATGAAAATAATAGTGCCTCACACACAATTGAGGGAAGCGTCATTGTTTGAGAGCTTCACGTGATGCTCCCATACTCTATAATTCCAAATATATGTTCAGAGTTTCTGCCAAAATATTGACATAGCTTTAACATAATTTACATTTTGAATAACAGACCATTTGTTTTTATTGTCACATATTACTGGGTTGCAAATTCACTATCACCAGTGGTAGTGGAGTACAGTCCTATTTTTTCACTAACTGATCTTCCTTGGGTTGTACAGACTAGTACTGCAAGAAAGCAACATCTGGTGAGTGTGAATGTGATGGGGCTTGTAGTTCTAATGTAGTGAGTTCTGAAAGGAGCAGATAGTGTGCATTGATCTGGAGTCAGTTTATGCTGTCCCATCTGTCCAAATGATCAGGCAAGGTGATATGATTTTAATCAGCAATGATGTTAAGGATGATTTCTCCAGTGGCACTGGTGGAAGGTGACTGTAGTGCACTGTAAGTAAGTAAAACTTTATTTGTTGAGCACCCATTCCCAGTGGCTCAGGGCACTGTATGGAAGTCAGCACAGCAAACATAAACAATTCCAGATATAAAACTCTTAAACAGCTTTCTTTGTAATAAATAAAATAGATAAAAGATAAATTAAATTATGTAGTTAAAACTAATAGTTTTAAGTCTGAAAATAGGTCTAACCAACAGCCAGAGTGAAGGAGCCTAACCTAGATTCCAAAGGCTTCCCTGAATAAGTATATATTTATTTATTTATTCAAAATTGGTGACCGGGAAAGGCATATTGAGCTGAGGCTAGTTTCCAGGTGGGACCCAGGTACAAGGTGCATATAGTGTATGGTGGACGTTGTACTAACTAGAATTTCCACCTTACTAAAAAGTCGTTCACCCACACACACACAAGATGAATGCAATGTTATACTGACCATACATGCAGAACAGCATTCTATTCATTTAAACTGTGAAGTTTGAGCCAGCAACAACAGAAAACTGCCATGCATCAATATCACTTTAAACACATAGAAAATTACCGTGGTGGTTTTTCAAACAAGGGAGCAGTTCAACATAGATTACATACACCAGATTTGAGCAGTTTAACATTTTTTACTTACGTGTTTCAGCCTTGGGACCCCTGCTTTTCTCACTAAGTGAGGCATCTGGCCACCATGTGTTTTCTTCTAAATCCTGCCCTCAGTACAGCGGCAACTAATGAGCTTGTAAGCTGCTAAGGTAGAGATGTCCAGTCCATAGCCACCACACGATGCTGGGAGACAATTTCTTTATATACAATTAAAATACAGTTTTGAGGGCTAAAATAATGTTTTAAAAATAATTTGAGGGGCACCATACACTATAAAACTACAGGATGGGTAACCCCATACAGAACCTATGTGTTCTGCCACGTCGGGGTCTGATTCCCGAGGACCTCTCAAGGTTCGCTCTCAAGGTCACAGGGAATCAGACCCCTCTATGGCAGAACACATTGGTTCTGCATGGTTATCCATTCAGTATTCTCTATGACTTCAGGCCCCTCTTAAAGTCCTCCAGCTTTCTGCTAGTGAATGTTATCCTCAGTGATTCAAAGACATTTTTTTGAGTTTGCTTTTTTGAGAAAAGTATTGTAAACTGCAACTACTCATAGATACTGTACTGTATATAGAGTAGTTAAGGACAGAAAAATATTGCATTCTTCGAGTCTGTCTTTATGTTCCTATGTTGTTTTATTTTTTTTTTAATCAGACTCTTCTGAAGCTCCCCACCATCCTTTTGTTCCCAGTTACCCTTTGAAAATATCAGTTTGGTTTTCAGCCCTGAGATAGTTACAATCTTGATTACAATGCTGAGTAGATTTTTCCACCTGTCCACCACCTGCTCTATAATGGAATACTTTCCGATCTCCTTCATGAAGTCCCCCTTTCAGTTTAAGAATATGCTCCTTGGTGGCTGTGTTGTTCCTTGATTTTCCTAGCTGTATGAAGTCCACCCTATGCTGCCCCAGTATATATGCGTATGTTTCTATTACCCCTCTTCCAGCCTGTCCTCCAGACAGTACATATTTAAACTGTTCAAACATTCCTCATGGGTCTTACCCTGCTGCCCCTGTATTTTTCCACTACCTTCTGCTGGATAGTCTGTAATGTTCTCCTCCAGATGTGGGTTCCAAAATTGCAAACATACTCCAGATGTGATCTAATCACTGACCTGTACAGTGGCAACACCACCTCTTTTCTGTAACTAAAACCTCACCGTATGAACCCCAGCATCCTGTTAGCTTTCCCATAAGCTAATATGTATAATTTGGCAGAGACTCTTATATGGTTATTTATTATCCCTACTAGGTCCTTTCCTTCGTTTAAAAGCTCTACTGTGATCTCATTGATGCAATATTCTGCCTGTGAGTTTTTGTTCCCAGTGTGTATCACATTACATTTCTTGCCATTGAACTACAATTAAAAAGGATGGCATTCCCCTTGCAGACACACTCAGAAAGTTTTAAATATTCCACTAGCATGAGTTTAAAGGGAAAGTAAACACAATAAAGCAAAAAGATGAACAAATCCACCAGTGAACTTAATTTCCTCAATTGTCCAGAGTTTCAATTTGTTTCATAGCTTTAGCCACCTCTTTAAACATTGAATATTTCATTTGCTTCCCTGTCAGCTTTTTCAAGGGAGAGGGATCCTGAGGATTTAAATTATTTAATACAAATTAGTTTCTGTGAGGAGGCTGTCACTGTACCATTGTTAATCTCCTCAACAGTGCATGCAAAGCATTCACACAGTGTTTTCTAAATTAGTTGTCAATTTCATATAATTTAAGAAAACTCACCAAGTCTTATCATCAAAACATTTCAAACTGAACCTGTTCAGGATTCACCTTGTGAAGCATCCTCCATGTAGGACTCTCAGGTGAAGATGTCATCATTCAGTGCAGATCTGGCAGTGACTCCCCTCCTCATGCTTTCAGTGCTGCCAAGGTAACAGGCACAATGATTCAGATGCACACATAGGCATCTGACATTAATCCAGGGTACCTTCTGCACTCAGCATGAGTGCAGTGAATCAGTGGGCAGCTGATCTGTAAAGCCACAACCTCCCAAACCACTCAAGGGAGATGAAGCTCAGTATGCTATCAGCATACAATAAATGGGTTTGGCATAGATATTTGGCATGTAATATTGTTTTCTAAATTTTCTAGAAGATTTTTTTAAAGCAAGACATGTACCCTATGGGGGATGGAAGGTCACTATAAATAAGCATAGTGTGACAACAGGGCTCGCTCCTTCAGCAGCCTATTGTGTAATAATAGTGAGTAATGGAAGATATCTGAACAGATATAACAAAAAGTACACATACCTGTATATTAGATAGGTGTTGACATACTTGGTAAAATCAAACAACATGCAACATATGAGACTCATGACGCACAATTTTATACAAAATCAATAAGGAGTCCCAAATGCAGAGGTACTCAATAATATAAACATTATTTTACCACCTAGAGTGAATGGGGAAGAAAGAATAACAGGAAGGTTTTGAGGAAAAGGAGGGAGGAGGTTTGGGGGGAATGGAAAAGAGAAACTAAGAGAGGGTGGGGGAGGAGAGGAGAGGAAAGGGACAAAGCTAGAAAGCTGGAAGCCATAGAGTAACCACACAATGAAACCTGAATTCATATATCAGATCTTATGTATAGTAAATAGAATAAGGTATGGGGTGTTGTGTGTAATGAGAAGTTTAAACACACCCGAGGGGTTAGATGCTACATAAACCCAGAAAGCGAAGTGCGAGGATTTATTAAGCATCAAACCCAAAAGGTGTAATATGCTTTCATGTTTACACATACCACCCCATATTTTATTATATAATTGCTGGGTTTCTTTTTTCATCTCAGCAATTATATATATAGAATTAAAAAGTTGCAGTGCAGCTGTGGTCTGGTAACAGCACGCAGTCCACAGCTGCGTTTCTTTATTTAAAATAATTTTTTTTTTGTTTGTGGGCAGGTGAAAGAAGTTGTAGCACAATTTGTTTTAAAACTTACCCCGAGTCAAAAGGTGGTTCAGTGTGCGGTTCATAGATAATGGGAGAGCGGCCGGGAAGAAAGGAACTGCGAGGGTCGCATGCGTAGAGTGAGGGAAATGGTGCACGTTTGCTGTAATAAACACTTCTTCATTATGACAAATTACGTCATGGTTTCCCTATGGGAAAAAAGGGAGACCATTAATTATATATAGTTTTATGAACATACATACAAAATCGCCTGCAGATACAGGCCTTACGGTCTATCTAATCTGCTCAAAGCGTGCAGCACTCAGTCATCAAAACTGCAGCTGCCAGCTGGCCCAGTGGCACTGAGGGTTGAGGCGCTGGATGCCACACCTCACACCACACCAGTGACCCGGGGTCGAGAGTGACCTTGAATTGCTGGGAGTTGGCAGGGGAGGGTGAGGATCGAACATCCAATTACATCTCTCCTCTCCCGGGTTTGAGGAGGAGGTTGTCTCTCTCCTTAGCTGCCCCCCCAGTGGAGGCTGGGGGTAGTGTCAGAGACTAGGAGACAAGAGCGTGGCTACATAATGTGCATGTGCCTCCACACGTGCACATTCACAGCCACAAGGGGAGAGGACCAAGAAAAAGTGGAGAAAGGAGGGACTACTGCAGGCTACATCAAGCTCCACTGGCCGCCAGCATCCCGCTTTGTTTCCGGACTGCCGTGATTGCCCCAGTCTGGATTGTGTACTGGGTGGGGAGGAGGATGGACCTCTGCCTTTCCGCCCCACCACAGGGAGAAATCCGTGGGAGAAATGGGGCCCAGGGTACCAGGGGGAATGGAGGCAGACCAAGATGGCTGGCAGGGGTGGAGTATCCTGCCTGCAGGGCCCCAGGAGGCAGAAACAGAATGTGAAAAAAAAGAAAAACTGCAGCTGCCCCCTCTTGCCTCCTTCCACTGTATTTCCTCCTACTTCCTTCTCACCTCCCCAGCCCACCATCAGTTTTGACCCTCCCTTTGATCCTGTCCCACCCCTTCTTAAAGCTGTTCATTGACTTCTGTGATACCACCTCCTCCAGCAGGTAACCACCCTTTCAGTGAAATATTGCCTCCTCATTTCCCACCTGAATCTCCCTCCTTCCAGTTTCAGACTGTATCCCCTGGTTCCTCTCCCCCTTTTTAATCTAAACATACCCTCTGCATTAACTCTGTTCATGCCCTTTAAGTACATAAAATTCTCACTCATATCTCCTCTCTCCCTTCTATCTTCCAGGGAATACATGTTGAGCTCCCTCAGTCTCTCCTCATATGGTTTATCTCCCAATCAAAGGATTATTTTTGTGGCCTTATGCTGTACCCCCTCCACTAGCTTGACATCCTTTTTTTAAATAAGGACACAAGTACTGCATGCAGTAATCAAACTGTGGCTTCACCAGGGACCTGTACAGGGGCAGAATGACTTCCTCTCTCCTAGAGAAGATTCTCCTTGTGATGCACCCCAGCATTCCATTCACCTTTGCGTTGCCTTCCTACACTGCTCTGAGAAGTGCAAAATCATGCACATAGGGAAGAGAAACCCTGAAGCCACTTATAGGCTGGGAGGGGAGTTGCTAGCAGTCACAAAGGAAGAAAGAGACTTGGGCATCATCATCACTGATGACCTAAAATCATCCAAGCAGACCTCTAAAGCAGTAGGTAAGGCTAGGGGGGTGTTAGGGTGTATTAGTAGGGGTATCACAAGTCGTAAGAGGGAGGTAATAGTCCCTCTGTACAAGACATTGGTTGGGCCCATCTGGAGTACTGCGTGCAGTATTGGAGGCCACACCTTCAAAGGACATTAACCAAATTGAGGAGCAGTCCAGAGAGGGCAACCAAAATGGTGCAGGGACTGCATCAGAAGACATATGAGGACAGATTAACAGAGCTCAATATGTATACCCTTGAGCAAAGGAGGAGAGAGGTGATATGATCGAGACATTTAAACACCTTAAGGGCATAAACAAGGTGAAAGAGTCTAACATGTTTAAATATAAGAAAATAGCAGGACAAGAGGACACAGCATGAGATTAGAGGAGGCCGATTAAGGGGAATGTAGAAATTCTTTTTCACAGAAAAAATTAGTAGATGCATGGAATGGCTTACCACAAGAAGTGGTGGCTATGAATACAGTGCAGGACTTCAAACAGGCATGGGATAGGCATAAGGGAGCAATACAAATGACTATGAATAGATAGGTCACTGACAGAGCAAAGGCCGATGGCACATTTATAAGGTAGAAAAAGAAATGGGCAGACTGGATGGGCCTTGCGGTCCTTATCTGCCTTCAACTTCTATGTTTCTATGTTTCTATGTTTCTATGGTTCATTTCACCTTTTACTAGTACTCCCAGATCATTCTCCTCCATTGAAATGGATAACTGCATTCCCCCCAACCAGTAACTATTTCCAGGATGTCTGGCCCCCAAGTGCATGACTTTAATTGTCTTGGAGTTGAACCCTAGTTGCCATGTGTTTGACCAGCCCTCAAGTCTTGCCAAATCCTCCTGGGGTACTTTACTGCCTTCCTCACCATCCACTTCTGCAAAGATCTTTGTGTCATCTCCAAAGAGGCTGATCTTACTTTTTATGCCTTCCAATATGTTGGCAATGAAAATGTTAAACAGCACTGGTCCTATCACCGAGCCCTGTGGAACCCCACTTGTTGCAGTTCTTAGCTCTGATAGCTCATCTTCTATGACTACCTTCTGCTGCCTATCCTGTAACCAGCTCTTAACCCACTCAACCGGTCTCCTCCCGGCTCCCAGGTTACACAGCCTTCCATGGGATGCAGAGTCAAAGGCATTGCTGAATTCCAGGTAGAGGACATCTACCGCAAGGCCCTTATCCTGTACCCACATCACCCAATCAACAAAGTCAACCAGGTTTGTCTAACATTATCTGCCAGAGACAAACCCAAGCTGCCTGCCATCCTGGAGACTATTCACCTCCAGGAATTTTACCAGCCACTCTTTCAGAATAGTCTCCATTAGCTTTCCATCAATGGCGGTAAGACTCACCAGTCTGTAATTCCCTGGTTCATCCTTGAGCCCACTCTTATGGAGGGACACCACATGTGCCATCCTCCAGTCCCTGGGCATGCACCAAGTACCCAGTAAAGTGTTAAACAAGTCCACCAGTGGTCCCTCCAGGACCTCTGCCAACTCTCTCAGGACTCTTGGATGCACTCCATCCAGCCCTGGTGCCTTATCCACCCTTAGGGACTTAAGGTCCTCCAACACCCTATCCACTGAGATTGCCACGTTCATAATCTCCTCCTCCACTACACCCAGCCCACCTTTCCCCTTAAGCACGGGCCCTTCTCTCTCCCTGGTAAACACTGAACAGAAGTACTCGTTGAGTACTTCTGCCTGCTCTACCCCCTCTTCTGCCCATCATCTGCCTTTCTTGAGCCATACAATCTGATCCTTGCTGTTTCTCTTCTCCCTTATGTACCTGAATAAATCCTTTCCCCCTTCTCTGATCCCCTGTGCTAGCCTCAGTTCTTTTGATGCCTTAGCTGCCTTACTATTCTACTCACCTCCCTGGATTTCCTGATGTATTCCTCCTTGTTCTCTTCACAGTTGGATCTTTTATAGTTCATAAAGAGGCAGACCTCTTTTCCCGCACCCTCTCCACTACCTCCCTGTTCATCCAGCTCAGCTTTTTGATCCTGTTTTTTTTTTTACTCTGGCCCTTTGCACATGTGCTAGTGGCCTCAGCCAGTCCCAGCTGGATGACTGCCCATTTTTGCTTGGCATCCATGTCCGGGCCGATGTTAGCTAGGTGCCTTTCCAGTATACTACCCATCCTGCCAAAGTCTGCCCTTTTGAAGTCCAGAACCTTTGTCTTTGTTGTGGCTACCTCCTTACCTAGATTGAATGAGAACCACACTGCGTGGCTGTTGCTTCCTGCTAGGGTGTCCTCCACCCAACGTCTTGGACTTGTTCACCGTCTGTCAGCACCAGGTCCAGCATGTTCCCATCCCTAGTTGGCTCTGTTACCTTCTGTATCAGGAAGCTGTCCTGGAAGGCCTGCAGGAGGATTTGCTCCCTGGCACACGAGGTAGCTGGGAATCTTCCAGTCTACCCCAGGCAGGTTGAAGTCCCCCCCCCACCACAGTGCTACCTTTGCCACTAAGCCTCCTAATTTGCTCCCTCAGCTCCCTATCAATCTCCTCCTTTTGAGTGAGAGGCCTATACACAACCCCCAATCTAACCTTTCTACCATTTGAGCTCTGGAGATGCACCCATAAGGCTTCCACTCTGCCTTCCTCCTCCCTGTTATACATTATCCATTCTCTAACATAGCTAGCCACCCTCACCTTTTCCTTTTTCTCTGCCCCTGTGGTATAGCTTGAACCCTGGGATAACTAGGTCCCTGTCTTGGTACTGGGTGGCCAATGTTTCAGTGATGGCAGCTATGTCTACCGCCCCTTCTGCCATCATTGCCTGCAGTTCTACTGTTTTGTTACCCAGACTCCTGCAGTGCATTGTGGATTAACTCTTGACCCTGTGTCTTTGATTGGAGATTAAAATAAGGAAGATTTCTTTCTACCAATCTCTATGGTTTGGACTGCTTATTTCTGGATTTCAGAAGTGATAGTAACATTGACCTGTCTCCTCAAAGAGCTTTGTGTAAGTACTTTTTTTGTTTGGTTTGTGACATTTGGGCTGCAAGCCCTGAAATTGCACCACCCCAAAGCCTTAGACACAGTTTTTTTTTGTCTAAGGCCACTGACCTTCCCTCCTTACTGCATAGCCTACCTACTTCCCTGAAACTTTCCTGCACCTCTTTTACCCTTCTCCCCTCCAGGTTATTCGTACCCAGGTGCAACACAATATGGGGTTTCTTCCCTACCCTCTCCATACACCTGTTAATATACTGACCCACTCTACCTGCTGTCATGCCTGGCATATATTCCACCCATATGCGGCTTTTCCTTGTGCCCCTGCCTCCCCATCTTACACCCTTAAGTATTAAATCCCCTAGAATGATGACCCTTCCTCCTTTGTCTTTTACACCCTCCTGTTGCCTGCCTTTCCTCTGCACCTCGATCTGATCCCCCTCTCATGTTTCCATGTCTATGGACCCCCATGCCTCACTTGATCCTTGCTTTTCCCCTATCCTTTGTCCCCTCCGCTCCTCTCTAATACCCCTGCCTGGTTTATCTGATTCCACTCCCTTACCATCCCCCATCTGCTCCTCCTCCTCTTTCCAGAATCTGCTACCCCTTCCTGTACCATAACATCCCCCTTGCCACTGGCTCCCCATGTCCCACCTGATCCATGCTTTTCCCCTTCCATATGCCCCCCCTCCTGTACTTTCCTTACCTGGGCTGGCTGCCTTCCATCCATTCCTACCTGCCCTCCACCTCCATTCTTAAGCTGCTGCTCTGCCCCCCTACCTTCACTCCCCCCATGCCTCTGCTGCTGTCTGGTCCACTGATCTTGCCTCCCACCTCTCTGCTGTCTCCCTTGCCTTTACTACAACCCTTCTCCCCCATCTTCCCTGGGACTTCACCCTGCCTTCTCCAGGCTAATCAATACTGAGAACCTGTTCATATACTTATTCCCTATTTTCCAAGCTAGCTCTGCTTCCCCTCCCTGTGACGTCTGTCCCTGCTCTGCCCTGTTCCCATCTTCCCTTGATACATGATCACCTTCCACTTATCAGTCCCTGTTCTCAGCTGCTCCCTAGTGGCTGTTCCATTTGTCCTCTCTTCCTGTTTACCCCTTTGCTCACCTGCTGCGACTTCTGGTGGAGTCCTCCTTAGGTCACCTGGCACATGGTGTTCCCCCCAACCTCAACCCCCCCATTACTCAGCTCCCTTCTCAATCTACCAAGCTCCTTTCTTAGTTGCCCCATCTGCCTACACACCATACACCCCCCTGCCCTACATGCAACCCCAAAGAAGATGACTGCCCACAACCATTACAACTTACCACCCGTCCTGCCTCCCTCCTGATTTGCTGCCCTCAAACACTCTCCATCCCCCTGGCTGCTTTCTGCCCAAATCCTAGGACCCTCCATCCTCCATGTTCTCCTTTGCAAGTATTAGTTCTGCTCTGAACACTCCCTACTACTCTCAAATCAGCCACCTCCCCTTTAAATATCTACCCCCTGGCTTCTTGTACCCCCCTCCCCAGTGTGGCCTACAGTCCTCCCTGCAGATGCCCTGAAGATGCCACCTAGTCAGATGCCACACTCCTGCTATGTGGCACTAATGGGAGGGGTTGCTTTGCCCTCTGCATAATAAATATGGAACTCCGTGACCCAGATGGTCTCCCCAGAGTCAAGTGATCCTCTGCATCTTCCCTTTTTTCTCTCTCTCTCCCTCTTCCTCCCTCTGTCGGCTTCCTCCCTCCTCCTCTACTTCCCCAAACTCAGGCCCTACATACAAAAATCACTCTTTCAACATCAGTTCTGTCCCCTTTACCACACAGTTTCAGCCAGTATACACCAGGAAAAAAGTTTCAATACTTTCTCTGAGTTCCTTCTCCGTTCCCTGCTCAGCAACGGCCTTCAGTGGAGAAGAACTACCATAATGGCACTATTTAAGGCCTTGTACTCTGCATCCTGATTGACTTCCCTGCAGTCATGTGACCCTCTGCATCTTCTCTTTGTTCTCTCCCTCCCTCTTCCTCCCTCTGTCTGGTTCCTCTCTCCTCCCATACTTGCCCAAACTCAATTCCCACACACAAAAATCACCTTTTCTACATCAATTCTGCCCCATTCACCACACAGTTTCAGCCAGCATACATGCCAAATAAAGTTTCAATACTTCTCCTCGAGTTTGTTCTCCACTCCCTGTTCAGCGGTGGCCTTCAGTGGCAGTTTACAAAACAGATCCCTGCTCAGTGGTGGCCTTCAGTGGCAGTTTACAAAACAGATTATACCCCAAAACAGTCAGAAAATCAAAGGAGTGGCACCCCATCAATTCCCTTCATTTAAACCTACCCTATGATCTACTTTGCCAAATCTCTCTATCCAGACTGCAGTTCTCTGAGGAGGAATTTGTGTTCCCAATCTCCTCATCTGTTAGGCTGATCAGCTCTTAATACCATAAAATCTCAAGGATGAGGTTTAATGGTGTTCATGCTCAAAGTGTTTTGCAAGATGTGTTGCTTTATCTTTCCTGCATATCATGGATTCATGTTCCAAAATCCTGAGTCTATGCTCTCATTTTGTTTTTCCTATATAGGATTATTCACATTAGCATTTCACTAAGTAAATAACATGACTAGTGGCACATGTGATCCATTGTTTGATTTTAATTTCTCATCTCTAAAGGAGTTACAAATTTCGGTAATTTTATGACTGTTACTACACTGGGCACAGTGGACTCATGGCTAGTTACAGTACCTGGATGTGGTGGCCCAAAACTGAAACTAGATGTAGCATCTGGTTCAAAGACAAAGTTCAAGTGGACAAGAAAGGGAACCACTGCCAGAGATACACTGAATGGTGGCGTCTTCACCTGAGTGTCCAACTTATGGCTGTGTATAACATGGGGATAGTGGTAATTAATCATCAAGCAAGAAAGAGACCTAGGGGTCATCATATCTGAGGATCTCAAGGTGGCTGGGCAGTGTGACATAGCAGTGGGAAAGGCTACCAGGATGCTGTTGTGCATTAGGAGAGGGCTTACAAGCAAGAGGAAGGAGGTGGTGCTTCCACTGTTTCACTCACTGGTGAGGCCCCACCTGAAGTACTGTATACAGTTCTGGGGGCCACACCTCTGGAAGGACACTGAAACAGTGTAGGCAGTACAGAGGAGGGCAACCAAAATGGTGAAGGGGTTGCAGAAGAAGTCATGCGATGAAAGGCTGCAGGAACACAACACGTACAATCTGGAAGAGAGGAGAGCAAGAAGGGACATGATTGAAACCTACAGGTACCTCATAGGAGTGAACAAGGTGGAAGTGGAGGGCCTATTTCAGAGAAAGAAAGGCACTAGAACAAGGGGGCATGAAATGAAGCTAAAGGAGGGAAGTTGAGAAAAGATGTGCAGAAATATTTATTCACAAAAAGGGAGGTGGATTACGAGAACAGCCTGCCTGAGGTGGTAGTGGGGACAAAGACTCTGGGGAGCTTCAAGCATGCATGGGGTAGGCACAGGGGCACATTAGGTAGAGGACCAGGGGGAGGGAGTGACACTTATGACCAACTAGAGTCAGTGGCAATAGAATAGGCAGTGACAAGGGGCAGAGCTGATTGGTCTAAAGGTATTTTTCTGCCAATAAAATCTAATGTTTCAATGTTGGATGCTCCGTGAGGTGACTCCTGAACTGTGATCTGTTTGAAATGTTTTGATTATAAGATTTGGTGAGTTTTCTTAAAGTTAATTACATGAAATGAACAAGTAATTTACAAAACATTGTGTAAGTGCATTACATGCACAACTGAGAAGATTGACAATGGTGCTATGACAGTACCTTCCCAGAAACTAATCTGTATTAAATTATTTAAATTCTTAGGATCACACTCCCTTGAAAAAGATGGCAGGTAAGCCAGCAAAATGTTGGGTGTTTAAAGAGGTGGCCAAATCTATGAAATGCATTGAAACTCTGGAAAATTGAGGAAATGAATTCATTGGCAGATTTGTTCATCTGTTTGCTTATTGAACTAAAATTGTCAAATTCCAGACCACTGCACCAGGATTTTATATTTATTTTCATGCTACAAATCACTTTATTACTATCCACTCTCCCACAGAGTTTTGTGCTGTTTTTTAAACAGAGCCATTTTACCCCGCAATCCCACCCTGATGTCACTTATAATATTGTTGAACAGTTTTGGCCCCAGGAAAGACACTTCTGGCATTCCCCTCCCCCCCCCCAAACTAGCCAATCAGGACCACTCTCTGATTCCTATCTATTAACCAGTTCCCAAACCAATTAGCCCCATCCCTCGTCCTAAGTCCCCTACCTTGCACATAAGCCTCCTATGCAGCACTGAATTAAGGGCTTGCTGAGTCCAGGTACAAAACGGTGACTGCTTGGTCCCCATTTACTATATGGATCACTGAGTTAAAATATCAATTATCTTTGTTTGACATGATCTAACCCTTGTGAACTCATGTTGATTCCTGTATGTAAGGTTGTTTTCAAGAAAATCCACTATTTTTTCCTTTATAATTGACTCAAACGGCTTGCCGAATTAACTTCAGGCTCACTGGCCTGCAATTACACAGGTTTTCCCCTGTCACCATCCCTATGAAGGGGACAATTTTCATTAACCTCCAGTCTACAGCTGCTTCCCTTGTTGCCAGTAAATCATTAAACAGGCCTACCTAGGGTGTTGCTAAGGCCTGTCTTGTCTCCATCAGTACCCTGTGGTGCAGCCTGTCTGGCTCAGGGGATTTGTTTTATGTTCAGGTCCTGCAGACAATTTAGACACCTCTCCCTAGTTAAACACCTTGGCCCACATTTTCAAAGGAAATGCGTAGCACAAAATGGAGATGTGCCGCCCATCTCAAAACTTGCGCAGAACTGCGATATTCAAAAGAGAGAGATGCATTGTACATCTCCAGATCCACCATGGTGCAAAGTTAATGTATACAGTGCTTGTACGGGGGGCTTTTCCATGAATATGCCACGCATCCCTATACTCAGCCAAAATGTGCAGCGCAGCTGCCGCACATCTTGGATATGAGCCACTCAAAGTTAGCCATGGAAAAAGCATGCCTAAATCGACCAGCCACCCACAGCCAGGCAGCAGAACTGCAGGCAGGCCATCCAGAGACAGATCTTGGAGGTGCACCAGATCATACTCCAGGCACCCACACACAGCTGTCATGCCAGGATGGATATACCCAGTGCCAGAGGTACCATGTCACCACTGGCAGCATCCAGGGAGCAATCCCCCACACCGCACCCTGGACTTAGACACCCAGTAGCCACATGTCAGTGCTGTAGGGTGCCCTCCAGACACACCAGTGGAACATACAGCCACAACGCAACAACTGTACTGGGAGCCATGGCCTGCACCCATGCAGCCTGTGGGTTGCCACCTGGTGGTGGCATGCACCCAGGATGCCGTCTGGGGCAATGGTGCCTAGGTAGCCTGGTGGATGGATGGCAGCCTGGCACAGGCCAGGGACTGACCTGTGGCTCACACCCACAGTGGTACACCATAGGTGTACACAAGTGGGACCCACCCACTTGAGTATCTGGTCACCCTCTGCACCCTGTTATTCTTTGCAGTCATCACCATGTTCCTCACATACTGGGGGTGTGGGGCACTGCAGGAGACTATACACTGCATATGGGGCTGGTGTATCACATGCATGTGGTATCCCAACTAGACTGTGTCACCCTGTGCTCTCCCCTGTTGCATGTCCTGGTGGGCCCCTGTGGCCACTGTCCTGGTGGGCCCCCTGTACCCCAGTCCGATCCTGTACATCGTTATGGGTAATAGCACTGTACTCAGGCCAATGCAGTCCACTCACCCAGACACAAACAGTCCATCACACCTGCCTGATCGGCTGCAGTGTCTGCTGTTCACCTTTGCGAAGTGGTGGAGCAGCCCTACAAAGCTGGAACTGAGCATGCCCAAGGTATGCAAATGGCCTGCATACATTCCAGTAATGAGCTGCACATGTAGGAGATGGGCTTGGAATGTCCAGCGAGGTCATTTGCATATCCCAGCTGAATCTTGCAAGTTTGTGCACTGTGCAAGTGGCTCTGTGTCATGCATTTCACCCTGTGCTGCATAGGGCTCAGGTCTCCTGCTGCACCGTGCGTCTCCCAATGCACGATTGACCATCTTCGTAATATTCAGCTGAACATGCATGAGCACATCTCATGGTGCATCTTCTGAATATCTCATTATTTTGGGCAGACGCATGTCAGATGCGTGGCACAGGCACTTGTGCGATTTTCCAGGGGACTTTTGAATATGGGGACCTAATCTCTAATATGTGGCAATCGTGACCCCTGAATCTGTTCTTGCTGTTAGGAAATGGGCTTGAAGCCCCATTCAATATCTTTTCCTTTCTGTCATCTTTCTCAACACTTACACATTTTTCATACATTTACCTGACATGTCCCCCTTTTGTATCTAAAGAAAGGTTTACCATTATTATTTATCTCTTCTGCTATCCTTAGTTCTGGGTTTGCCTCTGTCCTCCTTATGTGGTCCTTGCTTTTCTTTAGCGCATCTCTATGTAAAGCCCTGCTGGTTCCACTCTGCTCAATCCCTTCCCCCACCTAGGAGTGAGGCACTTGTGATAAGAATTAAACTATAAAGAGCTAGTTGAGTCAGTTCCCTTTCTTATGTGTTGTACTGGTTGTGACCACTGAAGGGAGCTTACAAATCTCTTTTGTACTGGGATTAGGGAAGTCAGGGGATCCCAGAGTTGAGACCAGTATTTTTTCAGGTACCTTTGAACTTCTCTGATGTGCTTCCTGCCCATGGTACCATAGAGGTTATGGCTCACGTGAAGCAAACAGCTGAAAATTCCTCTGCAATCCTTCTTGTCCAAGTGTGGAAAAATATTGCATACAGTACCAGTGTCTGGACCCTTTCATATGGGAGAAAGGTCCTTGCTTCAACTGTTTAATTTTGAATTCTGCTGTTGCCACAATGCTCTTTAACTACCTCCCCATATTATTCTGCTTTGCGTATACTGGGGGACAGCCACTTTTTGTGTTCTTGATGATGGCAGAGCTCAGCCTGGGCCTCACACAGAGCTATTACATTGTTTACTATGGGTTTCAGGACTTGTGAGCATCAATCTCTGTAGAGATCTGAAATAAATAAATATCATCAAAGCAATGCGCTCTCCAACACTAAAGAAGTAATGCCATCACACTGAAATGTTAGCATGAGCAGGTGAACATACATTCAGTGCATACCTGTTATGTTACCACTGCTATTACCTCTAGTATGGTGAGTCTGTAACTTTTAGAGGATACAATATCCAAAATGTATTAAAATGTTGTGTATGAAGCAACAAGTTGGGAATAGGCAATAGATCCATAAAGAAAAGAAAAGAAAAGGAAGCCTACCTGTTTGCTACACTTTTTGCACAGTCATGGGCCAGAATAAGTGACAGGTTGAGTAAGAATATATGCCTGCAGTATGTTTTTATAAGTGCTGCTAGACATTTCTTGACTCCATTTGGGTTTTGATACTGTGCACATACATATTCTGTGTCACCCAGGGTCAGCCGCAGAAAGGATAATCCCACTATTAGAGAAGCTGACCAGTGCAGAGGGGGAGAAGCCAGATGTTGTGACACACCTAGGCACCAGTGACCCGGTAAATAATAGTGTAGAAGTTTATGGCAGATTCCGGGTACTAGGTAGCAAATTAAGGACTAATGCAAATAATGTACCCTATTCAGAGATGCTGCCACTGCCACTGCCACTTGAAAGTGGGAGTAGAAAGGACAAAATACTGGCTTTCAAAACATGGCAAAAGAATTGTTGTGATGAAGAGGGATTTACATTCTTTGGGGACTGGGGATCATTTTGGGAAGAAGGATAGCTGTTTGCAAATGATGGCCTGCATCTGAGCAAAGGGGGAACCAGTACTTCGGATCAAAAAATAAATGTTACAGTTAGCAAGCTATTAAACCAAGTGTGGAGGGGGGCAATGATACACCACTGGTGCACACACTGTGATTCAAACTGAGCAAAAATGGCTCTCCCCCAATGCACACAGGACAGAGAATCAGGGTGGTAGGAAGAGGAGAGAAGAGGAGAGGAACAGAGAGTGTCCAACTGCCATCAAGAATATGAAGCCTGGAAAGGAAAGGAAGGGCAGGCTGAGAGAGTGATGTAGAAGACTACCAGGAGTTCAGGGAACAAAATGAATGAACTTCAAGTGAACATAGGAGCAGAGCAGTTGGATTTAGTGGCTGTTACACAAGCAAACAATAGCTTGGACCTAGATGTCATAGGCTACCCTTACCAAATGCGACACAATGGCAACACCATGGCACCGCAATGGCAATACAGTGCTGAGCTACAAAATGTGCAATGGTACTACCCAGTGGTACCGTGGTTGTGCTATGGTAGTTTACGTTTTGATTATTTTTGGTGCAGTGGCAGGACAGTGGTACAATGGTATCACAATGAAACTGAAACAAACCACTGTGATACCATGACAACCTTAATGATAGTACAGTGGTAATCACAATGCTATTGCAATGGCAAATGAATGGTATTACAGTGGTATTCCGAATAACTTTTTGTAAGGGTATGCCTTATTTAGAAGTAATGGGGGGGTGTATGTTAAGGAAACCACAAGAGTGTTGGAGGACAAAACAATCTCAGAAGGGGAATGTGAAATCACTAATCAACAACACAGACCTGTGTGCTTTAAACTGAATGGGTGCTACTATACAGCATGCACCAGATTCAGAAAAAAAACAAGAATGTTTAGTGCATACCAATGCCAAATAGTACAAAGCTTATTGAAGCAATAAAGTGTTTTTAAAAGCCCCTGTGCTATGAGTTGCTCTGACTCATGAAGACTCATTAAGTCAAGATTTTAAACAGTCACAATCCATGCAGAGTTTCTGCAGTATAGTCTGACAGTCACCACAAACCCTGGTCTATTGAGGGAAATCTAGAAGTCATATCCCAGTCATATATTGGGGGGAGGGGAGGATTTCATTTTTGGCACTCAAGAGAAAAAGGGATACAGTACATAGTATTTATTGAAAGTCCAGGATAAACTGACCAAATTGGAAAACCAAATCACATGACACATCAGGACCTCTTACTATACACTGGGAGCAGCAAAAGTTTAAACTGGAATGTAAATCAGCACTTTAAACATCAACCAGATTGACTGAAATGTTCTGCTTGTGCAGGCTGGTCAATATTTCAAGGGGGACAGAGATGGCAAATTGTTGGCATGGCAACTCAGGAGCAGGGTGAATCAGAACTTATTTTTGCAACCTAACCTAATTGGGGAGCTGAAACATCAGACCCTTTAGATATTAATAATCACTTTTAAAAATTATTTTAGGAATTGTATACCTCTCAATCCAAAGCCACACCTTCTCAGGTACACTCTTTTTTCAAAGATATATCACTTTGTAAGAGCCAACAGGAGCTGCAGAAAGAAACCCCTTAAGGTGAGATGAAGTAGTTTAGATGATTAAAAACCCAAATATTTTAGTTATTTATTTGTTAAAGTGTTTCACCAGGAAAAAGCATAATGAGCACAAAATATCTAGTTTCAAGATGTGTCCTGGGGTAAGGGGAGCGGGAAAGCATAAGAACATTCTAAAAAGATGTATACAATTGCACAGGCTGACATACAGAGAAATGCAATGAGTACAGAGGTGGATTAATTATACACCTTAATAGTGGGAAGGCTCTGGGACTGGATGGGATCCAAACAGATTTTTATAAGTTTCTAGTGTTACATTACAATATCCACTGTGTACAATGCTTCAGTACAGTTTGCTAATTAGATCATTAGGCATTTATGCATTTAGCTATGGTAGCTATCCTTCCTAAAGCACAGAAGAGTTAAATATGATGTGATTCTAACAATCCCATTTCTATACTTATAGCAGATTACAAGATTATGGCAAAAGTAACTGTGAATAGACTTGGAGTACCACATTGGATCACTCTGGAGGACCAGCTTCAATTCATTAAGGGAAGGCATGAAAAGTTGGGATTGGAAAAGATCAGGATTTGTAGTAGTCCTGTTTTTTCCTTTAAACTCTAATATATGGAAAAGCAAGAGGAAAAAAAGACCGCAATGGTTCTTGAAAGAGGTGACAGAAAAGGTAAAGGCTAAAAGGGTAGCACTGAGGAGGTACAAGGAGACACAGAGGGAGGAGTATAGGGACGAGTATCAAGGGAAACAGAGGGAAGTAGGGAAAGCAGTAAAGGGAGCAAAGGTGCAAACTGGAGAGAAAATAGCCCATGAGGAAATGAAAGGGGAAAGGCACTTGTTAAGTATGTAATTGAAAAGAGGAAGACCAGGGCAGGATTGTAAGGTTAAAAAGGGAAGGGGTGACTGTGCAGAAGGGGACCAGGAAAAGGCAGACATCTTGAACAAATACTTTTGTTCAGTGTTCACAGAGGAAGGAGAAGGGAAGGGGCTACAAAAAGTATAAGAAGGTTTGGAGGAAGGGAGGTGGATATTAGTCCATTTTCAGAGGAGATACCTGAAGAGACTCACTAATCTGAAGGTGGACAAAGCAAGGTGGCCAGACAGGGTGCATTCAAGGGTATTAAGGGAGCTCAAGAAGGTACAGTACTGGCTGCACCTCAGACAATACTATTTAACATCTCACTGGAAACACAAGTGGTTACAGAGGACTGGAGTAGGGTGAATGTTGTCCTACTACACAAAAGTGTTAGCAAGGAGGAGGCTGGCAATTATAGGCCAGACATCCTGACATTGGTGGTGTGAAAGTTAATAGAATCACTGCTGAAGGAAAACATTGTGGAATATCTTGAATCCAGGGGGTTACAAGATCCAGGGTAGCATTGGTTCACAGGTGGAGGTCATGTTAAAGGAATCTGAAAAATTTCTTTGACTGAGTGACAAAGGAATTAGATCAGGATGGAGTGGTGAACATGGCCTACCTAGAATTCAGGAAGGCTTTTGACACATTTCTACACAGAAGACTAGTAATCAAGTTGGGTCACTTAGGAGTAGGTCCAAAGGTGGTAAACTGGATAAGAAATTGGTTAGGGGATAGGAGATAGAGGGTAGTAGTAAATAGAGCTTACTCTGAGAAAGGGAGGATGAGAAGAGGGTGCCTCAGGGATCAGTACTGGGACCAGTCCTCTTTAATGTCTTCATAAGTGACATTGCAGAGGATCTGGAAGAGAAGGTCTGCCTCTTTGTGGATGACACCAAAATCTGCAATAGGGTGGACACTCTGGGGGGGGGTAGAAAAAGCATGATCAGAGACCTGTGAAAACTTGAGGAGTGGTTAAGAGTATGGCAGCTGGGTTTCAATGTAAAGAAGTGCAACATAATGCACTTAGGGCACAGAAACCAAGGAGGGGCAGAGTACAAAATGGGTGGAGTGATATTGATAATTACAAAGCAGTAAAGAGACCTGGGAATAATCATATCTGATGACCTAAAGGTGGCCTGGCAGTGTGACAAGACAGTTGGGAGGGCTGGTGGTATGCTGAGGTGCATAGGGAGGGGTATCACCAGCAGAAAGAGGAAGGGGTGTTTCCTCTGTATAGATCTCTGATAAGACCTCACCTAGAGTACTGTGTCCATTTATGGAGACTACATTTCCAGAAGGGCATAGACAGAGTGGAAGCAGTCCAGAGGAGAGCAACAAAAATAGTGCAAGGCCTGCATCAAAAGCCCTACAGGGAGAGACTAAAGGATTTCAGTATGTACACCCTAGAAGAGAGAAGGGAGAGAGGGATGTGTTATAGACCTTTAAATACCTCACGGGGGTAAATAAGGTACAGGAGGGAAGTATTTTTCAGAAAAAAGCAGCTCAAGAACAAAGGGACATGCTATGAAACTGGAGGGGGTAGATTTAGGCAAGATGTGAGGAAGTACTAGTAGTATTTTATTCTTGTCAGTCAAGAAAAGGATAATCCAGTTGAGCCGAGGTTCATTTACAATTCAAACTTTATTAGTACATTTTCCACAATAAAAGGCAGTTACAATGAAAATTAGGCAAGAGTACAGCCACTTAATAAGATATAACTGCCCAACCCTCCCATCCCCCCATACAGTAGTAACAAATCCAAATATCCCATAAATAATAACCTTATTACCTGAGAACATGCAGGGCAGTTTGAACTGTGACATGATTAAGACTGAGCAACCAGAATTAGAGAGTGAAGGGGATTCCATATTTTTGTATATGTTGCCAATCTGTTGTGGAGACTGGCAATCACTTTTTCTGTATGTAGATTAGCAAGAATTTCATTCACCCATTCTTGAAAGGTTGGGGTGGACTTGTCTTTCCAGTGACGTAGATTCCAGTGACGTAGAATAAGCTTCTTGACAGATAAGGCAATCATAGATATATGAAACCTTCTTACTTTAACTCTAATAGAAGACAAGTCCCCTAAAAGGCAAATATCAGGTGCAAAGTACTCCTAAAGGCCCAGTAAAGGATCCAGAGAAATCTTGATCGAATCCCATAGAAGAGAAATTTTGGGGCAGGACCAGAACATGTGAAGAAGTGTTCCTTCTTCCCATGAACACTTAGTACATATATTGGAGTTCAAGAGACCCCATTTCTTTAATTTTACCGGGGTGCAATACATGTTATGTAAAATGTGATATTGCATGAGACGTAATCTGTCTTGAGAAACATATTTATGACAGGATCTCAACAGGGATTTCCAATCCAGGTGATACTGAGGAAAAATGGAGTTCCAGAATCTCGTGGGTCCAAAAGAGTCCCCATATCTTTTATGAAACAAGACCTGGTATAATTTAGATATGATACCTGAAGATTCAAGAAGTGAAGAAACTTCAGGTATCAGGGCCGAGACAATCTGAGAGGGAGGGGTATTGCCAAAAACTATTGTAAGTAGATGCCTTAACTGTACAACTTTGAAGTGAGAGGGAGCCGGAATATTGAATTTCCTAATAATATCTCCTACTGACAACCGTTGCCCCTCTTCATCCACAAAGGAGAGCACTTTCCCATCCCCCAGTTGGGACAACCATTTATGGGGAATCTGCTTCTTGTTAATGGTGAAAGATGGGGAATTCCAGATAGACTGGGCCAAATCCAACTGAGGGGTATAATACAAAAAGGAACATAATTGTGCATATACCTTTAATGAGGTAACTACTATGTGTCATTCCTCAGCCATACGCACCAGAGACATTTTAAGATAGAATAAGGTTAGGGGATCCAGGTTCTTGGGCCTAAATACATCCAATTCAATCCTAAGCCAAACCAGCTGTTCTTTTTCTGGGCCGGGATGTACTCATCTCAAGCATTTTGCTAAATGGCTGGCCCAATAATATATAGCCAAATGGGGAATCCGCAAACCCCCCTCAAATTTTGGAGCTGCCAATTTATGATAGGCCGATCGAGGATACTTATCGGCCCAGATAAACCTAGTAAATATGCCATGCATCTTTTTAAACCAGAGTAACAGGATAAAAGTACTGAGAAGAGATAAAGGGTAAAGAATTCTAGGGAATATGTTCATCTTAATTATGTTGATCCAGCCCCACAGTGAAATGGGAAGTTTGGACCACCTATCAAGGTCGTGAGTTATAAGCTGAGAGAGGGATTCAAGATTTTCCTTAAACCATGTTAAGGGATTACGAGATAGTTTAATGCCCAAGTACTTAAATGACCTGGGAGCCCAACATAGACCTAAGGGACTAATGTCATTCTTGAATACCTTATGGTTTAACGGAAAGAATGAGGATTTGCTAGCATTCAGTTTGTAATTGGACAGGGCACTAAATTTTACTATTTCACCCAGCAAAGCCGGTACAGAGGATACCGGATGGGATAAGTGTATCAGCAAGTCATCCACATATGAAGTGACCTTAATTTTATGGCGCCCAACCCAAATACCTTGTATTGAGGCATTATTAAGAATATTTTGGTTGAGAGGTTCAAGGTACAAATTAAATAACAGAGGAGATAGGGGGCAACCCTGTCTGGTCCCTGAATGGAGTGAAAAAGGTTTGGAAAAGGCCCCATTCCCAGAGATCCTTGCTGTAGGGGTTTTGTATACTGTAGCAATCCAGGATATGAATGCAGGGGGGAATTGGAAAGTTTCCAGAACTTGAAACAAAAAATTCCAATTCACACGATCAAATGCCTTCTCGGCATCCAGGGAAACCAACCCTGTGGGAAACTCAGCATCCCTGGTAGCCGAGAAGACATGAGAAAGGGTGGGCAAATGGTCAGATGATGAGTGCCCCTTCATGAATCCTACCTGGTTCATACCTATTAGCTCAGGGTGAACTACAGTTAACCTATTGGCTAGTATCTTCGAAAGAATTTTAATATCTTGGTTTAGAAGGGATATAGGTCTGTAGCTTTGAACAAGTTCAGGGTCTTTATCTGGTTTAGGAAGAAGAACTATCAAGGCCTCAAAGAGGTGAGGGTCTGCCTCTGCCCCAGATAAAATATATTGAAATGGGCGATAAAGTGCTGGTAATAGAAGATCCCGAAAAACTTTGTAGAAGAGGGAGGAGAACCCATCAGTGCCTGGGACTTTGTCTGCAGGTAATCCACTAATAACCTCAGCAATCTCCTCATGTGATATAGGGGCAACCAAGAAACCCTTGTGTTGCTCTGAAAGGAAGGGCAGATGGGAGTCCATCAAATAATTCTCCATATTCCCAGGACAGGGAGGATACTCCATGTCGCTATACAGTCTTTCATAATATAGAGCAAATTCCTGTACTATCTCAGTAGGAGATACTTTCAGGGACCCGTCTGCCACTGCCTGAATTGATGGGATGAATCTTGCAGATTCTTGTTGTTTTATACGCAATGCCAATAGGCGCCTCGCTTTCTCTCCCTGATCCTTGTAACTAGCTCTAGTTCGAATAATAGCTAATTCTGATTTTTCCCTTAGTAACTCTAGATATCTGTCCTTAAACATTAGGAGCCTCCTCTTGTCTTCATCTGGGGCACTTACTGAAGTGTTCACTTCAAGTGACTGAATTTGGGACAATAATGATAATAGTTCTTTCTCCTGTGCCCTTTTCCTACTCACCGCCATGCTAATAAGGATCCCTCTCATGTATGCCTTGAAAGCCCCCCATAAGATATCTGGCTTTGTACTATCTAGAGGGTTAGATGAGAAAAGAACTCAATTTGCTCCCTTATGAGCTTGCAATACTTGGTATCTTTAAGAAGTTGTTCATTGAGCTTCCATCTGGTTTCCCTATTAGATAAATTAAGGAATGCCAATTTGCATAACACAAGTGAATGATCAGAGGCAGGGCCAGGTTGAATCAAGGAGGTCTTGACCCCAGGTAGGAGAGCCTGAGAGATAAATATGTAGTCAATGCGGGACTGCGAGCCGTGCGCCATTGACCTAAAAGTAAATTCCCTAGAGTCAGGATATAGCACACGCCAGACATCACAGAGCCCGCACTGATCTACTAGGTCCCTATAAGCCCTCTGCCCCGGAGACACCCCTCCCAGTCCACTGCCCGACCTGTCAAGGTTAGAATCTACGACTTGATTGAAGTCGCCCCCCAGAATAATCCTCATGGGAAGCATTGGAAGAATAATGGTTATGAGTCTCATGAAAAACCCTGGATCATCCATATTAGGGCCATATATACTACCAAGTAAAAGTGGAACTGACCAGAGAGTGCCTTTAACTAGAATAAATCTGCCCTCCGGATCTTTGATAACCTGTGTAGAAACAAAGGGAATGCCTTTATTGACAATAAGCATGACCCCACAACTATTAGTGGAACCCTGAGCATCATAAACCAGCCCCACCTGTTGCCTCCTTAACTGTAAGGCTTCAGCTTCTAATAAATGGGATTCCTGTAGGAAAGTTATCTGAGAACGTAATAAGCTTAAGTGTTTGAGAACCTGGTATTATTTGGATTTTTTCCCGATCCCCTTTACATTCCAGGTAGCAAAAGTCACCTCATTGGCCATCTGATAGTAGTAATTGAACTTAATATGCTCAGCCCTGCGTACAGAGTACATAAAACATGCAACCATACTCCAGAAGTTACTGCTGTAAAACCCTCCTCCTCAACCCCCACCAATAACCCATCCCTCCCTGACTCTCCATTCCACCTAACAGAACCCCATTTGCCACCCCACCCAACCCCCATACTGTCATAAGTAACATTTAGCAAAGTACTGGGTCCTTCCTCCTTCTCCGCCTCCCACATAATGCACCTCTGCTAATAGCCAAAAAGAACAACATCCACAAGTAAATACTTAACAATGCGCATGTTATTAACAACCCCCAAAAACTAGAGAGTGGCCTTGGGCTTCCAATGTGTGTGCACACATATATATTAACATAATAATGAAAGGGGGGACAGAGTAAATTGCCAAAATCATAAATGTGCCAGATAGCATCAAGAACCTGACTGAAAAATAGGGGTTACCTTACCCCATGAGAAACCTTTACACAAACCAGAACCAGATCGGAAAACTAATGGAGGGGACTAGCCCTTTCCCATCGAAATGAGAACAGAAATCGAGAAAAAACACTGAGATCATGGGCCCGAGGGAAAGAGGGATGAGAAAAACAACTCTTCCCAGAAATGTACCAGCCCTTAGGCACGGGAACTCTCATTGGGGTAATTTGCTGCCCTGAACTCAAGACAAGTGGCAAAACTGAGGGAGATCCTCCTCGAATTAAGAGCAGCATGGCGTTACATTTCATATGCACGATACGCCCTCTTGTGGGCAAAGCCCGATCCTGACAAGATAATTATATGAGTTACTGAGAAAGCCCAACACCGCTCCCATTTCAAGCAAACTGTAAAGTGAAACATTGATCCTAGAATAAATAACACAAATTTCCCCTCTCTAATGCAATTTGCAAAACTGAATGTGCTGGCCACAAAACTCTTTTTCCAATTAAGCCAACCCAGACACCCCAAACGTCTTTGCCCTCAGCAACAGTTAGCTTTATGGAGTTAGGGCCTGAGAGACTCTTAACAGATAGGCCATGTACTAATTAACACAGTCCAGATGAGAAAACAAGAACTTCCATATGTAGCTTTTCGACATTATCTCCGCAGACAAGAAGAGAGATAACAGGTCCAGCGAGGCAACCCCAGGCAACTCCTCAACATATAGACAGGGCCTCTCAGGACTCTCGGAACAAGTCTGGTAGCATGGCTTTAAGGCTCAAAAGGGCCGCTTCAGGATCATCAAAATTTAGCCAGGATCCATTTACATAAACATGTAGCCTAGCCGGGTATCCCATCCTGAATTTCAGGCCCACAGCAATGATCTTAGATACAATGGGATGGAACACTTTTCATTTCAAACGAATCGATCCAGGGAGATCTTGTGCAATTCTCAATTTAGTATTCTCCCAACGAACCTCCTGTAAAGCTCTCACTTTCTGCAAGAAGTGCTGCCTTTCTAGGAAATTTAAGACGCGGCAAATAATAGGTCGGGTGGAGCATCTGGAGAAGGCTTCGGTCGCAGTGATCTGTGAGCTCGCTCTATGATATATACTAGGCCGAAGGGAGAGGGGCCAGTGACCCATTCCACCAGCTTCTGTATGAATGCTACAGCATGCTGGCCCTCTTCCTCTGGTAGCCCTAGTATCACAACATTGCTTCTGCGGCTACGGCCCTCCAGATCTTCGAGTTTTGCTTCCACACGAGATAGCTTCTGCCACGTAGACACTAATTCTGGATCAAGTTTCTCTAGACGTTTCTCCAACGAGACTATTCGGGCTGTATTATCAGAGACAATTAGTGAGACTTCATCCAGCTTTTTAGAGTGAGTCTTCAGGTCGATCGCCATTTCTTTCATCTCTTCATGAAAGGGTTTAAACTCTTCTAAGAACCTATTAAGAGTTAAATGTTCTTGTTCCCCAACTTGACTCAAAGGATCAGGCCTATCTGGCCCACCCGAGGCCCAGGATTTCTTTGGGACCTTTTCGGGATTAGCGGGGGGGGGTATGTTTCTGTGGGCCTTTCTTCATATAAGCCTCCATCTGCCGATCGAACTCACAAAACAGGCACACAAGATGTTTAGCTAGCAGGAGAAGTCAAAAGCAGAGGAATTTGAGAAATTTAAACATCTAAAAAAGACGATTTAATGATCAGGAGGCAGGAGCTTAGCGGAGAAGCTTCTACTCAGCACTGTGCATCACATGATCTCCCGAGGTTCATTTACAATGGAGTCCTGCATTTATACATCAATCATTCATTCACAGTAATGCATTAATTTTAAACAGGTACACACATACAACAACACATTTCAACAATAAATAAAATGTTTAAAAAATACAAAGTTTAAAAAAGATCTTAAATCAGGACAGTACTCCGGTTAGCCCTTTTCAAAGTTGGTACAACAGGTTTTAGGGAGAATAGAAACTTCTGAATGCTAGGATTTTATGTGGTCCCAAGATGACTTCCTATTTAACACCTGTAATGGGTGTGGCAAAAATTATCCCAGACCCTAGGCTCTGAGCTTACTATGCTCAAATTGCATTTAGTCATTCTAAATAGTGGAATTTGTAATTCCAGAGTCCCAGCTAATCTGAGGTTACTTTTTTTTTGCCGAGTTTAAAACAGATTTTTAAAATACTGTGTGCAGGGTTTTTCTGTAACAGAGTTTGATGGATTAAATGTGTAATGTGTACATTTCTATTGTTATTAAAGCTTAACCAGCCTAAAGTATGGTACAACAAGCAGTGATGTCTTTGATGTGGGGCATCCAATATGTAATGTGCAAACCGATTGTATATTACATCTGATTTCCCAAATTCCTTCCCAACCAGCCCCCCCCCCATAAACTATGTCCCCATAGTCAAACAATGGGTTGACAATTGAGTTTACAATATGCTTTCTTGTTCCCAATGGGATGCATTTTGGGTCTATACAGTGCCCCGAGCCTTACAGTCAATTTTTTTATTAAATTATCTATATGGATGTCCCAATTGCATTGGGCATCCAACCAGCCTCCCAAGTATTTATAGGAGCCTACTTCTTCACATAAAGAGTGGTGGATTCCTGGTGCAAACTTCCAGTGGAAGTGGTGGGGGTAAAAACAATGGTGAGGTTCAAGAATACATAGGATAGGCACACTGGAATCATAATGGAAAGGAAGGGGGGAAGGGAGAAAGAGCTGTAGATCAAGTACAGTCTGCAGTTATAATGTAGCTAGGGAGAAATGGGCAGACTGAGTGGGCCAAGTGGTCCTGCTATCAAATTCTATGTTTCTATGTTTCTTAGAAAAGCTGCAGTGGCGACTTCCGGTGATGTTACTGTGCTAATGGCTGCATAGCTCCATCTCGGGCACAGCTTACTTAACTCCTTTTATACAAAATCTACTTAAAAATGATTGAATATTGCACTGAGAGCACTAACCGGAATCATGAAGAAATCAGACTGACAGAAAATGGTTACTGGAAAGACAGATGGCAGTGTATCGAAGGTGGATTCCGCCAACTCAGATGACTCACAGGCCTCTGACTCCACTGCTTCTCTGGAGCTGGAATATCTCTCTCCCTCCAAACTGATCAAAAAAGGCAAGAAACTCAATACAATCCTACATGAGCTCTTCCATCACTACAAAATTGGATCTTTGAGAAGTGAGGCAAAAAAACTCCTAAGAAGATGGATGAGACTGACACCCAACAAATGGCCACAGACTGTAGGGTTGATCATCTTGAAACCATGCTCCTGCACTACATACCACACAGACCTAAATTCAGGAGAGGCAGAAGGATTCTGAAAGCCTTGCAAGGCATAAGAACATTAGACTGTATGACTTACCTGATAATATTGAAAGGCATGACATGGACTTTTTCCTGGCTAATTTCTTTCATGCGGTCCTGCAGCTCAACCTGTCTGTCATGCTGGACATAAAGTGGGTACGCCGTGAGCTGGAACTAAAGCTAACCAGTCCCAGTGCTTGCTCTGGTTCCATGATAGTATGCTTCCACAGATACAGATACAGATACATACAGATACAATCACAAGCAAGATATTCTTTTGAGGACCTGGCAAATGGAAAAGGTTTTATTTGAAAACCACAGAATTTATTTTTATAGCAACTTCCCACACTACACCATGAAGCAGTGGCATATGTATATCCCCATTCTGCAGACCCTACAGTGCAACCAGCTAAAGTTACAGACCCCATATCCTTCTTGTTTGATGATCTTTTTTCCAGATGGCCAGCAATCATTTGACAATGCAGAGGTTGCTGAAAAAGCACTCTCAGCAGAGGTATGGCAGAGGAGCAACACAAAAGTGATCCACTGGTACCCTGACTCACATCAGGGGCCAGGAAGGTGGCAGGCTCCAACATAAAGCACCATGCTGCAGACACCAGGCAGGAGACTAATAATCAGGAGTTACTCATAGTTGGGGATTCCATGATCTGCGGTGTGGAAACCCACCTAAATTCAAACAACAGAATCGCAACTGTGATAAAGTGTCTCCCAGGAGTTTTTGTGGAAAGAGACATGGACTGCATAGAAAGAGTTGTGCGTAGAGAAGGGAAACACTAACATGTGGTAATACACCTTGGGATGAACAATTTGGACAACCAAACAGTGAAGGAGGCCAAAAGTCACTTAGCAGAGCAAGCAAACAGGTTATCCTCTTGCCCACCCTAGCCTTCTCAGAGGTTCTGCCAGTCTGGGAGAAACGTAGTAGCACCAAGTGGCTCAGGGCAGAGGAAATCAATGAACTCAACACCTGACTGTGTGAGTGGTGCCAGGAAAAGGGATACTGCCGCCTGCAGCTGGTGCAGAATGTGGCTGCCAGGCTTTTGACTGGTACATCTAGGACAAGTCATACTACACCTGTGCTCCACAGATTGTCTTGGCTGCCAGTGCGTCGGTGTATCACCTTCAAGGTCAGGTTACTGACCTATAAAGCCTTACATGACCAGGGACTCCACTATCTGAAACATCTCCTTGTTCCCTAATGCCCCACCTGACCACTCCAATCCACCGACGAGGGATTGCTAGAGATTCCCAGGGTGTGACTGCAAACATCTGGGGCCCACTCTTTTGGATTTGCGGCCCCTACCCTGTGGAATTCTCTACCTCATCAGATAAGGGAGTTCCTGACTGTCCAAAGTTTCAAAACATAATTGAAAACTTGCCTCTTTGGCCTGGCATTTCCTGAGGGAGTTTAATATTAAAGTGATTTTCCGATGTAGCGGAGGGCAGCTACCACTCATAGACTGTGGTAGCTGCCCTCAGCACTAGCTATTCCAGCCTAGTTTAAATAATAAATTATGTCACATACCTTTGTATTTTCACTCGTAATTTAGAATTTCTCAATGCAGCCCAGCCAGTTCTGAAAGTCCTGTTACTGCATGACACGCGGTGCTCAAGCTGCGTAATGACAAGTGACCAGGGGAGAGTGTGGGGCATGCCCTTGCAAATAGATGGGGCTGGATTTTTCATTCAGTTTTAAGATTAAGAATGATCACCTAAAGTTAATGAAGGACACTGCTACAGCCTAACAAAGGGTCATGTTGGTCGATTGTCCTCTCATTAATCTTTAGGTGATCATTCTTGATCTTAAAACTGAATGAAAAATCCAGCCCCATTCATTTCAATGGGGCGGGCCCCCACACTCTCTCTGGTCACATGTCATTACGTGCTTCTGCATAGGGGCGTGTCGCGAGTAACAGAACTTTCAGAACCAGCTGGGCTGCATTGAGAAATTCTAAATTACGAGTGAAAATACAGAGGTATGGGACATAATTTATTATTTAAACCAGGCTGGAATAGCTAGCACTGAAGGCAGCTACAACAATGTGGAGGAGCTGCCCTACATTGGAAACTGCCTTTAATTTAGAATGGACCGTCATCTTTTTATGGACCTGTTAGTTGTATTGCGCTTTAATATATTGATGGTTTTATATATTGCAAGTTGTCTGATGTGATGTGGTTGATTTTATGTACAGGCACCTTGATCTGTGGAAAGGCACCTTTTGACAAATAAAAGTTGATTGATTGATTGATTGACTACATGTGGAGGATTGGTTGGCATACTATATCTTCTCCCACATGGTGAGAATTTCAGTGAAAGTGCCTTATTAGGTACTTCCACATATCAATCAATCAATCAATCAAAATCTTTATTTATCCAGGCGAAACATCATTGAGCAAGCTCATTTGCAAGATGGACCTGGTTAAGTCCAGACTGTATTACAAAACGAACATCAATATTTATAGTGGAAATAAAATCATAGTGGAAGTGCAAAACAAGAAGCTCACATACAATGGGAATAATAGCATAATGGCAAAGCAAATCAAAAACACACATACATAGCAATACCGGTGGTACAATAGCTATTAACCAGTGAGCAGTTGGAATAGGCAGACCTGAGATATACAGAAATGGATCGTATTACAGTGATTTTCATAGGAAAAGGATAGGCTAGCCCCAGGTAATGCTATCAGGACAGGCAGATGTAAGTGATACAGCTTTTTCTTGACCAGTTCACAAATGAGTAGGGCAGGTGAGTCTATGCTTGGAGGAAGCAAGGTGCCGCCCACCTGCTAGGTGCTAATACCACAATCCCATGGAGTGCTTACATTGGGACTGTGGCCAGCTGAACCACGGCATGCTGGAGAGGGGTGTGAGCGAGGTACTGGGCATGGGTGGAATAGCATCAGTTACCAAGCATTTCCAGCCTGGGAGTTTGGAGCTGTGCTGGCATAACTGCAGGCCTGTGGGTCCTCACTACCACATTTTCTGGGGGTGTTCACACCTGTGGGCTTACTGGTCCCAGATACATGAAGCATTAGAGGGCATCTGGGGAATGACCATCCTCTGCACCTTTGAACATCTGTTCTTGGAGAAAAAGGTCCCTGGTCTGGGGCGCACACCCCAGAAGATGCGGTCTAGGACACTTTGTTTGGCAGCTATGAAGGGGATCACAACACACTGGCTTATGGGGAAAATATCAAAAGCAGAGTGGTGTACAGGCCCCCAACACAGGGGAAGGTGATACACCACTGCATTGGCAGCCAATGCAGTCCACGGAGAACAGGCGCAATATGACTGGTCCTAGACGTACCAGTCAAAAGCCTGGCAGCCACATTCTGCACCAGCTGCAGGCAGCGGATATGAACCCATGGTAAGCCTAGCTACAGAACATTGCAGTAGTCAAGGTGAGTGGTCATGAAGTCCCACTCCTCCTTAGTGAGATCTGTGCAGATCTCTCCCAGGCCTCCCTTACCACTTGAAACTCTGGGTGGTCGGCCTTGCAGCATTCTGTAGGCCATAGCAATGTTGCCCCTCCTGCCCACCAGCTTTACTGCCCAGTATAGGAACTGCTCTAGTCTTGTGAGGTCCCTTACAATTAAGGTCCCTCTCCCCATGTTTGGATATAATAGCAGACCTGCAGAAATCTAAAGAAATCCTGCCTTAGGAGGCCAAACTGTTGTTGCATGTCAATGAACGAGATGCATATTACATTGTGCAAAAATTGTCTGAACCTTATTAAAGATTTTCAGTTCCGATGCTTGAATCCCACATCCTCTGCCACAGGGATGAAGTCTGAATCTCCTATAATGGCCATTCATGGTCTTATTTCATTAGGAGTCCCTGAAATATGCCTGGCCTCTAAGAGCATGCATAGAGTGAGTTTTGTGAGAATGTTGTTTATAGATGCCAGCAAATGTGGCGTGATGCAGACATGGAGCAGCATGAACAGTGGCACCGGGGGGTCTCGAGCCTGCTTCCAGATCAAACCAACTGGAGTCGGCATTCTGTTTGACCCACATTACAACCAGTGATAGTTGTGCTGTTACATAGTATAGGTGCATGTCTGGTAGTGCCAGCCACCCGTTTTCTCTAGGAAGAGTAAGTAGGCATCTCCTGATCCGGTGCCGGTGACCAACCCAGATGAAGGAAATGATGGTCTTCTGTAACTTCCTCCAAAACACCTCTGGGATTTTTACAGGTAAGGCCTGGAACAGGAAGATGTATCTAAAGAGGATGTTCATTTTGACTGTGGCTATCCACCTGGTCACTCCCAGCAGGAGAAGATTCCAACCCCCGATGTCTGCCCTCACCTCTCCCTCCAGCTTCCCATAATTATGGTGGAAGAGCACGCTAAGCTTGGATGATATGCAGATGCCCAAGTGATGCACCACTCCATTTTCCACTCACTAGAATGGAAAGTCGTCCCTTAACCTGAAGGAATGTTACCATTCAGCCTAAGTGCCTCTGACTTGGAAAAGTTGATCTTATATCCAGAAATGGAGCTGTAAATTTCCAGTTCCTTGAGTAATTCTGGTACGTAGCTTTGGGGCTGAGTGAGAAAGAACTAGTATCATCAGCATGTAGCGAGATTTTATTATCTCTGTCATTGCTTTTCACCTCCACGATCTCCTGATTTGCTCAAACTGCCTGTGCTAATGGCTCCATGCACAGGGCAAAGAGCAACAGCGATACCAGACAGCTCTGCCTGGTGCCTCTAGTAAGATAGAATCTATCAGAGGTCACCCCATTCACCCTCACTGCAGCTTGGAGAGAAGCATAGAGTTCCCTCATGCAGGCCAATAATGGGACCCCCAATCCAATCTCTGCTAACATCCTGCAAAGAAATCCCCAGTTCACCCATCGAATGCCTTCTCAGCATCCATAAAGACAGCAAGGTCAGTTCTTTGCCTTTCTGTGCTTTAACCAATACATTCAGCAGATGTCTAATATTATCATGTCTTATTCTGCCATTGATGAATGCGTTTTGTCTGGGCGAACCAGGGATGTCACACATTTTTGCAGTCGAAGTTCAAATATTGATGTAAAGAGCTTAAGGTCCATGTTCAGGAGGGAGATGGGATGGTAAGAGCCACACAGTGTTGCATCCTTACCTAGTTTGGGAAGCACTGTGATTTGTGTGTACTGCCACGAGGGTGTTGCTGCTTCCCCTGCCTGAATTCCCCAACAGACCTCCAGAAGCATAGGAACCAGTTTGTCTTGGAATTTTGTTTTATAGAATTTGGCTCCTATCTAGGAATGGGAGCACCTCAAAAGGTTCTGAGGTTCTAAAAGGTTCTGATACAGTAAGCAGAAAAAGGTTTGGATCCTTAGCCAAACATTTTATGACCTTTATTGTTTTATGGTAACTGTATGTTAAAAATCATTTTAAACTGCTTTTAATCAACATATCTGTAGAAAAAAAACAACCACTGTTTAGTAGCAGAAAATGCTCTTTAATCACTCTTCTGTTTCTGACATTTAAGAAAGTAATACTAATAACTGTGTATAAGTTATATTATTAATGGTAGTGATTTCTATTTCTCAACAGGTACAGGCAGGTACCAGATGTGTTTTAGGCAGTTAAGAGATGAAGAAGCCAGGAACACAAAAACAGCATCAGACCAGAGCAGAGTGCAGTCAGTCAGAGAGAGCCAGTCAGCCAGCCACCCATCACTTCAAGACTGCAGTCTGCTACTACCCTTCACCTACTACAATCGGGAAAACCAGAAGTAGTCTGAAATCAATATGGTTAAGGCACATTTACAAAAAATGACTGCTTAGAAAAGAATGAGAAAGTGACCATGGTGGCAAGAAAGTCCCAGACCAGCTCTCTAGTTTGTAAATAAATGGTCTCCTCCTGAGTTTAATTTTTAGAAGGGATGATAATGTGTTTAAATAATTGTACTTTGTAGTAGTACTACCACTACTACCGGGCGGGGGACAGAGCTAGCAGCATTTATCAATGTTGTTATTTAATTGTGCACACTTAGGTAAATGATCTCCTTAGAATGACAAATTGACTGTGTGTGTGAGAACAGGGACTTGTCTGCCACAGTTGCTACAAGTATGTGATGACGTAAATGTGATGTACTGGCTGCGCCTTCCACCCACCCCCATGATGACGATGATGAGGTCAAAAGGGAGGCAAGTCCCAGATCTCAATTCTTTTTAAACCAGTCTCTTGAGTCTGACATTTTGTAGAAGGGGTCAGTGTGTTTTTTGTATGTCACCAATTATTTTAGCATAGCAACAGGTCTCGATATGGAACACAACATTTTATTTATTTTATTTTTTGAATTGTTTCACCAGGAAAGGTACACTGAGCAACTTAATGCCCATTTCACAGCATGTCCTGGGGGAAGGGGGAGAGGAATATACAGCATTTAAATGTATACAATAACCTTACAGAGATATGAACATTAATACATGATAGTCAATGCATACAGCAGTTAAAGGTATATAATAACATTACAGAGACATGAGACATTAAATACATGATAGTCAATGCAAACAATATAATTACAGTGGCATAATATAGGGGATACATGATGACTCACACAGCAAGGGAGGGTAGCATGAGAACAAGACACACATGATAAGTGCTAGGCAGGTAAGTGCAATAGGTGAAAAGGGGAAGAGGATTTGTGGAGAGAGGAGAGCAGAGGCAAGGAGGGGTTCGGGAGCATGTACACTTTGTGGTTAGGTAGTCGAGAAGCACCGAAGTAAGAGCGCTCAGGGAGGAGGAGTGGCGGATTTGTGGAGGAGATCATTCCATAGCTTAGGTAGCTGGTATGAAAAAGCTTTTTGACCCAAGGATGTAGATCTGCTGGGGACAGAGAGGGTGCATAAGTCATCAGATCTCAGGGAATAGCAGGAGGTGGGGTGCTAAGGTAGGAGGGAAGAGACCTGAGCCAGAATTTAGAGATGAACTTAGCACCATGAAGCAATGTGAAAGAACAAGAGCACCAGGCAGTTCAAAGTGGCTACTTCACCACTTCTATTACTACCACTACTATCAGGGGGAAAAATAGAGCTATGGTTATATAAGAAATAATTATTCTAAGGTGCATTAGGAAATAAAATAAATGATCTTGTGAGAATAAAAAAGCAACTGTGTGTGAGACGAGGGACTTGTCTGCCACAGTTGCTACCAGTACATAATGACATGAATGTGATGTACTGACTGCACCTCCCACCCACCCCCAGGATAACAATGATGCAATCAAAAGGCAGGCAAGTCCCAGATCTCTATTTTTTTAAAGGGACACTGTCAACCTTTTTTGCATTATACTATTTCTAGATAAAACCCTACATTTTATGATTGCTTAGCTTCTCTAAAATTCATTGATGTTGCTGGTTGTTTTATCTGCCTCCTTGCTTATTAGAACTGAAATGCATGGGAATGTACAGTTATACACAGCCATGTGTTGCTCCAAATTGTTTAACTAAGCTTACTACATACTTCTTGAACATTAGAAACACCCTCAAACAGTGCAGCCTCTCGTGATACAATAGTCTCATCTACTCCACTGCATAATGAGTAGCTAGATAGTGTTGGGAGTGTTTCTGAGTCCAGGAAAGAGGTAATTGTAGTTGGTCAAGAAATGTAAACAAATATGTTTTTGTGTAGTAACACCAGTATGGTTGACACTCATTTTTTTACTTTTTAAAAGGAAACAGGAGTCTGAATCAAAGAACCAGCTACATCAGCAGTCTCCACAGAATAAGAACAATCACAAAATGTGTTTTTTTTAAACTAGAGACACTTTGAGGCCAAATGGGGTTGACAGTGTCCCTTTAAATCAGTCTCCTGAGTCTGACTTTTTGTAGAAGGGGTCAGTGTGTTTATGGCTATGGGCAGAGCCTACAGCCATATCGCTTTAGCTTAAAAAGGGGTTTTCGTGAAACACATTTTTTAGTAGTTTCCGGTGTATCCTTCCATAACACTGCAAATCCCTGCAGTTAAAATATACTCCCTTCCTTCTATTTAGAATGATGGAGAAAGAACTCAAAGCTGATTTTCTTTGAGAGCAAATATACACACCTTTCAAACAAATCTAAATATTTTTAAAATGATTTAAAGTACTCAAAAACAACCTGCATGAAAGTTATTCAGGTCAAAAAGACCTTTCACATGAGGGTAATCACTAATCTGAGTGCTTTACATTTTGTAAAATATGGTCTTCCAAACAACCTCATTTTTTTCTCTCTGCATGAACACTGTAGGAGTCATGCCAAACAAATGTAAATATCTCAGAAAGTATACAAGCTACCAATATACAACCAGCATGAAAGTTGTTCAGTACAAAAATGACCTTTCAAATTAAGGTAGTCATTAATCTGAATTCATTATATTTTTTTTAAATAAAGCCATCTAAAAGGTGAACAGTGTGAAGAAAAATGAAAATTCAGGTAATCAGATGGCCATGGTTTAAAAAATATAATTAGTGCAGCTTAACGAATAGGCTCATTTGCAAGGTAGTGTTGTCCTGAACAACATTCATACTGATGGGTTATGAGTAACTCCTATACTTTTAGAGATATTTGCATTTGTTTCTCATAACTCATATTGCATTTCTGACAGCCAGATTTCTGAAACCACTATGTTGAGACCAGAACATATGGTTTATATCTTGTCATGCCTAATTTAACAGCAGATCCTGAAGTTATTCTAGCAATGTAGAACACGTCAATGGAATTCTTTAGTTCTTAATATGAAGAAAAAAAAACAGCTTGAAACAAAATGATCTGCTTATTGGGGGGCACATTAAATCTTTTCAGGATGGGATCATGTTAAGTCTTTTCAGGAAAAAGCAGCAGATTAATGTTAGTAATTATTAGCTAACAATATCTATATGTGAAGCTGACACTGACTAAATAGGGGGAAGAAGGAAGATACAGAAGAAAACAATGCTCACATCCATAAAGAAGACTTCACTGTCTGTGAAACTTTTAGAAGCAAATGGTTTTATACCTTTTAGGCATCTATGCTGCACCACTGATTCTTTTCTTTTATTATGTCCTCTTTGGCAACTTCTACAATTAAAACACATCAAATGTATAGTTTACTAATTCTTGACCTTGGGATAACTCTTGAATGACTCCTAAATAAGTTTTAAGCCATTCCCTTTATGGGAGGTCAAGACCGGTGCAAAAGGTCAAATATTATTTTTCACAAATTTCCAAAGTAAAAGTTTGGAGAAATAGAAAAGGATGTGCAACTGATTTCCTACACATTTTCAACTCAGAGAGAAGTTAATATTTTCACAAAATCAAATGCAAAGTTTATACAGTTTTGTTCTAAAATTATTTTATTCTAAATATTATTGGACTGTTCAGTGTTATTTTTTCATATATTTTTTTACAAATTTCTGAAGTAAAAGTGTGGAGAAATACAAAAATATGTACAACTAATCTCCTATGCGTTTTCAGCTCAGAAAGAAGTTAATATATGCACAAAATCAAACCCAAAGTTTATACAGTTTTTGTTCTAAAGTAATTTTATTCTAAGCTTATTGGACTATTGATGAACTGAGCAAAGAAATGTTTAGATAAAACAAATTGATGACTCCAGGAGTGGGAGGTCATAAAAAAAGCAAAAGGTCAAATTATGAAACCTTAAATGCACTCATTAAGACCATTCTTCTTAGTGTGTAATTATAATGAATTAAAGACATTTGAATATAGAACTACAATTGTGCAACCATTGTGATACATATTTTTAGGATCAGAGGAATTGTGCAAGGCTGCCAAAATCATGGTGATCTCACTGCTTCAGTGCTTCAGTGTGCATGGATCAAACCAAAAAGAGCCATAATATAAGCTTCTATCTTCTAAAAAATTATATTTTATTATATTTGATTAAACCTGAAAATTCAAAATAGCAATAAGGAAGTAAAACAATCAATAAGAGATTTCAACGTTCTCCAACCATACACTGAAGCTGAGCCATAATAAAGGCTTCTATCTTCTTTAAAGCAATTATATTTTATTTTGCTAAAGTATATTTAATATTCTGTATCTAAGTAGACACTAGAAAAAAGTTTATTGGGTGTTTGGAAACAGGCAAATGCAACCAGACACAGAAGGAAGTCAAAAGAGAGCATCAGTTGGGGGGCTAGTAACAAGTCGAGGAACTCGCTTGACCACTCCAACTCCACTGACACTACTGATCACTGGTGGGCACTGGTAGCAGAGGAGGAGCTGGGCAAGTGCTGCAAGCAGTCAGTGTAGGAGGAGAAGGAGGTGGATGGCAGGCTGCCTGCCATAGTCCAGCTCTTGTTTTAAATCCTTGGTGGTGTCTGAATGGCTGTAGCAATCATCTGTGCAGCAGCCCTCTATCTATAGGGATTAAGAGGACTCAGTTTAGTTGTCCAGTTGCATTCAGGCAGGCTCAAGCTCCATTACAGGAACAGGTCTGACTGCAGCCCTGGACCCCCAACTCTGCTACTTGTATAGGACTGACCGCTTGAGAGCGAGGGAGCCTCGCAGCTTGCAAAGGAAGTGGGAAGGGTAGCAGTTGGTGTTCATTTGTGTGCCAGGGCAGGCGGGGGGGTAGCTGGTCTGGGAGGAGTGCTTTTAAGTGTAAGGATTGCATGTGTCTGAATTATTGTGGACTGCATGGGTTTAGGTAGGGGGTGCTCAGGGTGTTCAACCCCCGAAATTATCTCAGAAATTTTCAAATTCCTGTATTTTATTTTTGGGTTGGCTCAGGCTCAGCTGCTAAAAAACTCAGTATCTCAGCAGTCTCCATAGTGAATGGAGTTAGCTGCAACACAAAGTGCACACATGGGACCATTGATTATTAGGGGAGATGGAGACATCATCAACAGAGAGAGCGGGAGAAGCCTGCTGAGACAGACTAGTGGGTGTGCTGCTGTGCTGCATCATCTGTACAGCACTGAGCAAGTTGTGGTGTCCTGTCGACTGTCATGGTGGTAGAGTAGGACTGTGTGCTTCTCTTCTCTAGCATCAGTTGAACTGTGGGAGAACTAGAAGCATTGTCTACCACAGAAAGAACAGACCCGTACTGGGCCGAGCTGTGAGTAACACGCAGTACATCTTATTGACTGTGCTGGATGTTGGCTGGACTGGTGGTGTGGTCTGAAGAGAAGACAGGAGAGGTTGAGGAAAAGTCTGCCCTGGCCTAGTGGCCTGTAGTCCTGTCTTGAGAGGGGAACAACTGTTAAAGCAAGCCAACAGGAGGATAATTAGCAGAAAAGTGGTGAGTGGTGAAAAGAATAAAGATCGATTTGGGGAAGGGGACTTCTCTCATTCAGAGAAGTGGTGAGGGGTATTGGCACTATCTCCCAGGGCAACCAACTCATTATGTCTCAACCCCACCGATGTTCTGCCTAACTTGGAGCTTATCATGTGGAGCAGGAATACATGTGGAAAGGCAGATGCCTGACTGACATATTTGTCTCTGGCTGTTGCAGAGTGCTCCCATGTGCAAAGGTGGAATGGGGTTAGGTGTACTCTCTATATGCAAAGGTGGGATGGTGGTAGGAGAGATGCAAATGTGTGGAGGTTTCTCCATGTGCAGGAGTAGGATGGGTGAGGAGCAATGCTCCCCTGGTAGGGGCAGTGGGATGAAAGGGTGGATTGCTCCACGTGTACAGAGATGATATGAAGTCGGAGGAAAGCTCCCCATGTGTGGAGGTTTAATAGAGAGGGGAGGAGTGCTCCCTATGTGCTAGAGGTGGGATGCAGTGGGAGACGTGCTCTTCATGTGGGGGAGGTGAAATGTAGTGGGATAAGCACTGGGGGGTACGGGGATCAGTGCTTACAATGTATGGAGATGGAGCAATGATACCTATGTGTGGAGATGGAATGGAGGGAAGAGTGCTCTCCATGTTCAAGTTTATTGTGAAGAGATAACATCCATTCAGCAAGCTCATTTGCAAGGAGGTCCCTTGTACAGGCAATAATAAAGACAATACATGGTATGAGATACAAAAAGTAAGGACACATAATATAAATTAAAATAAAACAATTTTCTTTACATTAGTTTTTACAACAGATAGATAAATATGATAGCTAGATAGATAGATAGATAGATAAATAGATAGATACTGTATTTATAAAAGCACCAATTTCCTGGTACTCTGGGCACTGTACAATACAAACAGCAAACAAAAATATAAAATCATATGCCAAAAATGAATGTAAAATTCAACTAGGAGCAGATTTAAAATGCATCTATCTATCCCACTAACATCAAACAATTAATCAATAAAAAGCTTGCTGGAACAGGTAAGTTTTAGGCCCTTCTTACAGGCTTCTACTGCAGAAGCCTCCTTTAAATAGCTAGGAAAGAAGTTCCATAGGGTAAGTGTGGCCACGGAAAATGCCCTGTCCCCGGAATGCCGCAACCTGACCCTGGGAACTCCAAGGAGGCCTTCCCTGGCATAATATGTACAATGTTGAATTTAACAAAGATTGAGACCAAAAATGATTACATACAGTAAGACACTATGTCCACCATGTGGAGAGGGCTGGAGAAGGAGAATTCCCCCCTATATGCAAAGAAGGCATGGAAGGGGAGGAGTGCTCTCTATGTACAAATGTGTAATGGAGAGGGAGGAGTGCTCCCAATGTGTGGAAGTGGGATGAGGGGCAGTCACATAGGGTCCACCATCCTAGACCCCACTCAAGCTTGTGTGTGAAACTGTTTGAAATGTGGACACTTTATGATGGTGCAGATGTGCAATCCACATCTCTTCTCTGGCTGCTGTAAAGTATTAGGTTGATAGATGGGGGTGCAAGATGGGGCACCAGTCACACAGGAGCACCCACTGTATCCTGCCCCCCACTCACTCAGCAGAGTGGAAACAGTTGTGGAGGGGTAGATACAGTATCCTCATTTTTATATCTCAGTACCTCAGAGTTCACTCCATGGGCAGAGCACGTTATTTGGGAGAGCCTCTGGCTGAAGCAGAGTGTTCTGCAAGAGTAGAGGTGTGGCATTGGGTGAGGAAGTGCCAAAACCAACTTCAACCTTCATGCTAGCCCTGGTGGAACAGGTATGGATATGAGGGGGCAGATGTGCAATTTGCATCTCTATCCATGGCTGCTGCAGGGTGCTACCCTTGTGTGGAGGTGGGATGGGAGGATGGGGCATCAATCTCCCAGCACCACCTGCCTGGAGCCCACCCAATCCTAGTTCCAGCTTTCATAGAATTCAGATGGGTGAAGATGGACAGATGTGTGAACCACGTCTGTCATTGGCTCCTGCAGTTTGCTCCTCACATGCAGGAGCTGAAATGGAAGGAGAAAATGCTTCACATGTGCAGAGATGCAGAATGGGGTGTTGGGTTCCAATGGTCTTGGGCCACCCAGTGGATCTGTACTGCAGTCCCATTTCCACCTACCTGGAGTCCACCAGTCTAGACAGAAACAGGTGTGGTGTGGAAAATGTGCAACTCACATTTCTGTCTCTGGCTGGGGCAGCTAATGTGCAGTGGCGGGATGGTTGTGGAGGGGGCACCAATCACCAACTTCTTTTTTTTTTTGATAATTTCTTTTTTCATCATGGCTGGGGGGAGGTTGTGCCTTTGGTTCCTCCCCCCACCTTCTAGCCATCTGAGCCAGCAGCAGCTCCGGTCCCGAACAGAGCTCATACTTCCTTGATACGTGACCGAAGGGAGCTGACTTGCAGGGGACCCTGACTGCACCGGAGATCAGTCTTCATGCTGCCAGTGGGGATTTTTTGGAATGTAATTCCCCTGCTGGAGGAGGCGCACAATGATGCCAAGGGATGGAGCGAGCACCCTTCCGTACATGCTCCTCCCAGTGTCGGCCTCCTCCAGTCCCTTGTGAGTGCAGCGTTGTTGAAACTGCCCCCTAGTCACCACCAGGGGGCAGCCTAATGCTGACAACTGATGTCCCCTTTCCCCGGGGAAGAAGAGCAGTCCACCGGATGCTTGATCCTTCCCCAACCCTGCCGACCCCTGGTGACCCATGCCTGTTTCGGAACATGGGTTGCCAGCATGGCACGAGGTGTGGCGTCCAGCACCTCAACCCTCAGCACCACTGGGCCAGCCCAATCACCAACTTCTGCTATGCCACAGTCCACTGTTTGCCTTGGGCTGCCCACTTGGAGGTCAACTTGTCACTGTGCCAACCTGTGTGGAGTGGGATGTGGGTGGAGGGGAAGATGAGTAATCTACATCAGTCTCTGGCTACTGCAGATTGTTCCATATGTGCTGATGTGAGCTGGACATGTAGGGGGCAGCAACTTCCCAGGGGTGTCCATCCAGTGCCCACCCTACAGTGTGCTAGTCAATGTGGCCCACCCTACAGTGTGCTAGTCAATGTGATAGGGCAGATATGTGACCCACATATTTGTCTCTGTCTCTGTCTGGGTGCTCCTCTTGTGCAGTGATTAAATAGATGCACCAAATTTGTTTTACACTGTCTCTCCTGGTTTCTCTCTCTTTCTCTCTCTCTCTCTCTCTCTCTCTCTCTCTCTCCCTCTCTCTCTCTCTCTGACCTCCTCTCCTCCACAGCAAAAGGAAAACTCTGCAGCACTGCTCTCTGTCCCAGTTACAACACTCTTGCTGCCACTTTCTCTGCCTCTCTGCATGTGCTGTCCACTTTCACTGGGCTTCAGAAAGACAAACAGAGAGTCAGACCAACAGCAAGGTGCCGGGAGAGTGAAAGGCAATAAAATGGATGGCAACTGAGTTCAGGTACACACTGTACTCCACTTCTCTGTTTTAAGGGGGTGGGGTTGACACCGTCTCTGACTGGAACAGATTGGACCTGCACATATATGCCACACTGGAAGCGGCTGTCACTATTGCAGTGTCTGTCTTGGTGGTGTGGGGGAGGGGGAGTGAGTAGACACTGCAAGGGGAAGGGCCACCCATTGAAATGAAAGTTTGTTCAGGTGCTGGTCTGGGAGTCACCGGTCATTGTGGTTATGGTCACTACATTGCACTGCCCCCAATTTCACACTGCCAAGGTGGTGCTGCAATAGTGACAGCCTGTCACCTAGTGATCACTCTCATTCCGCTTACTCGCCTCATCTCAGCATATTGCTGTCACTGTTTGGGGGCTCTCTCTCGGCTTTGTCCCTGACACTGGTGCCACTCACCACCTCTTTTGATCCTGCTCTCTTTTGGGGGGGGCGCTGCTGCCTCTCCTTCTAGGTTTCTGTCCCTGTAGCCTGTGTCTTTCTCTCCCCGCAGTCCAGGGTTAAGCTACAGTTCTGCAGGCAATGCTGCCTCACTTCTCAGCACTCTCGCTTTGATCCGTGGTGTGGGTTAATGGGTACCATGACAGACAGCAATGCTCAGGCAGGGCATTTTGGCACAGATGAAGCACTGGATAAAGAGGAGCTCAGGGACAAGAACATGCACTCTCATTCACACAGAGACACAAACAAGTTCAATGCGGACATCTGTCGGGGAAGGTTAAATTATATTTATTTGTTCTTTACTGCTAGGACTATTTGCTGCTTATGGCACAGAGAGAGGGGGATGCAGTGCATGGTTGGGTACATGGACATTTGCAGGATGGGGAGGAGACAAATGGTAAGATCAGTAAGGGCATGAATGAAAGGAACGAAGAGCTCTCAATGGAGCGTTTCATTTCTTTCAACTAGAGAATGGCTTCCAGCTGTGAAGCTGTGGCCAGTGTCACAGTCTGGTTGCATGCTCATTGGTCTGTCAGGGAAACACCCACTGTAGATTGCTGTGCACTGGATTCATCCCTGACACACCTCTGAAATGTTGTTCTACCACATGCTGTTTCTTGTGCATGCACAAGGAAACATAAAAAATAACGAATTTAGATTGGTGACTACCCTCACCTGAAAGGCCCTTTTGTCCTAAACACAAAAATGCAAAATAATGCACTTGGAGCACAGAAATCCAGGGGCAGAGTACAAACAGGTGGAGTGGTATTGACAACATTAAGAAAGCACACATTTAAAAAAAAAGAGTTTTTACATGCAATTGATAACTGTTTAACAATATTAAGCATCTATGGCTGCCACTGTACATCTGATGCAAACCCATAATCACATTCCTCACTTGAAGTGAAAAGGATGGGGGGGTGGGGTAGAGGCCATAAATGGCTCCTTATTTTTGTGTTAAAGGGGTCAGTTTCAAGCCATCCCGGTGGCACTGAGGGCTGAGGTGCTGGTCGCCTTACCTCACGCCATGCTGGTGGCCCATGTTTGGGAATGAGCACGGGTCACTGAGGGTCGGAAGGGGAGGAGAAGGATTGAGGGTCCGATGGACTTCTCTCCTTCTCCAGGAAGGGGACTCCATGACAGTCTGCGCCTGATTGCCCCCTGGTGGAGGCTGGAGGGCAAGGCACTGCACTGTACTTCAGGGGAGGAGTTGGGGGCAGACGCCAGGAGGGAGCACTTGTGGATGCATGCACGCTCCCCTCCACCAGCGTCATGGCATGCCCTCAGCTCTGGGTAGAAAAATGAAGAAAAATGTAGACCCCTGGTCGGGCAGCTTGATGGCCATCCAATGGAACACTGGCTCTGGGGGAAGTTGGCGAATCTGGATCCAGACAGGGTGGGTGAGATGGGCACTCCCCACCACCCCACTGTGGCGGATAAGCCACAGGAGAAACAGGCAAGGACTCTAATGGAGTGTGGAGGTTGTCTGACAGCAACTGGAGTCCCAAGGAGTTGCCAGGAATGGGAGCAGACTGAGTAGGTCAAGCAGAAAGAGATAACCAAAAAAAAAAAAGGGGTCAGTTTCTTTACAGCAGAGACAAGGTAAGGCATCATTTCTAAAATGTGCAGATGAGCATGGGGACCACTTTTTTCCAGAGCATGTCACCACTGACAGCTATCACTTCAAGACTGCTACTACCCCCGCTAATACAATTAGGGGAAAACCAGATGTAGTAGACCAGCACTGAGATCAGTATGGTTAAGGCACATCTGCCAGAAATTACTGCTTAGAAAAGAATGAGAAAGTGACTGATGGCGAGCAAGTCCCAGACCAGATCTCTAGTTTGTTAATACACTCCTCCTCAGTCTGACTGCATGGGCCAAGCTCCACGGATGTTATGCCGTCATCAGATTTGTATAAGAGCACTGTGGAAGCGGTTAGCCGGACTGCTTTCTGATGTGCTGCCACAATGCTCTGAAATAGTTTCCAGTGATTCTGTTTATGCAGTGCTTCCCCTCCATAGGCTGCATAAACATACACACTTCCCGGTGCACTACATTTCTGTTCCACAACTGCAGCTGTGATGGCCACCGTGTGCAACATGATGACATTGACTTAAACTGCACATGCATGACTATCGTGCATACATAGTTATGTCAGCACTACCATGTTGAGCAGGGCTGACTACAGGGCAATCTGCACATGTGATAGTATCACGCATGTACAGTACTGTAATCGCTGCAGTATTAGTTATGGCTGCAGCAAAAGCACCACATGTTCTTTTCCATGCTCTTGCCACTCATAAAAGCTCTCCACAACCATATCAGCTCTGACCAGAGTTTGTTTTTGTATGTCACCAATCTCTACTTTTAAGCAGTCCAGTGAGTCTCAAAATTGAAAGCTGATGTATCACTTCACAACAACTGCAGCACAGGTACTGCTGTCAGTGTCGTCTTCTTCAAGATCAGCATCACATATGTAGCCAAAGTTTGGCAAGTTAACCTTCAAGAATGTTAGTTTCTCCACATTGTCTGGTGCTAATCTTGTTCCTTTATCAGTAACAGCATCCCCAGAAGAGCTAAATAAATGCGCAGAACAGACACTGAAGGGTGGACATCCAATATACTGTACTTTCAAGCCAGAGCAGATAACTTTGGCTAGCATGATTTTTTATATTGCCAGTAATTTAAAAGTTCATCCTTAATACTAATGTTGGACTCGGACAGATATGTATCTACCATGTTTACTACTGAGCATGTATTTTCTCCTTGTAGAATTTCAATGTCCTGCAGCTGGCCCCAAAGGTCAGCCTCTACATTGTTTGCTTCTGTACTGGTTTTTGGAGCAGTCTTTTGAATTTGAGGGGGTGTCATTGTAGTCCTGCTTGCCAATACTCCTAATGAAACCTCATCTACTGCATCAATCAAAAGTTGCATGTAGTTCAACTCCTCTATATCATCAGAAACCACATCAGGAAGGTGTCTGTTCCAAAAACATGGATCTAGCAATGTTGCTAAGAGATACTCCTTGCTCCATGTCATGGCTGACAATTTCTCATCATTGCTAAGTCTGGTAAGCATGTTATTGACTAGAGATTGGTTCATATCTAAGTTGCTCCTCATTTTCTCCAATCTTTTTTTGAGAAGTAGAATGAGTGGAATAACTTGGCTAAGGGATGCCTTTTCAGCACTGACCTCTTTTGTAGCATTCATGAATGGTTTCAGAATGTGACACAACTGTTCTGGTAGAGACCATTGAGTAGAATGAAGTACAATGCCCTACCCGATAGCATTGTCCATGATATACTCAACGATAGCTACCTTTTGTTCAAGGATGCGTTCAGTCATAAAGTAAGTTGAATTCCACATTGTTGCTACATTTTGAACAAGCTTGAGATGAGGAAAACCTTTGTCCTTCTGGATATCAACAAGCTTGTCACAGGCTTTTACTGAATGGTTGAAGTGGCCACACAATTTGCGCACTGTACCCACAGTGGTTTATACTTGCCAGTCATTATCGAAGAAGCTCTGAACAATTAGGTTAAGACAGTGGGCAAAACAGCATATGTGTACATAGTTGCCATCGTGAAGTGCTTTTTTAATATTTGAACCATTGTTGGCAACAAAAAAACCCCTTTAAAACCCAGTGAAGTGACCCAAGCATTAATGACTTGGCAAATGGGGAGCCAAAGGAAATTCAGGAAGAGTTTAGGAAACTGGGGAGGGGTCTCAAGCAAGTAGCTACTTCTGTCACTTTCTCAGAAGTACTACCTGTGAGAGGCAAGGGAGAGCATAGGAGTGCATGCACCAGGAACTTTAACTCATGGTTGAAGAACTGGTGCTGTGAGGAAGGGTTTGGATTCATTGGTGACTGGGGACCCACCTGGAGGGATGGAGGTTTTTCAAGCCTGACGGCCTGCATCCATCCGAGGGAAATCCAAGCACTCAATGGATAAGTTTAAATGCTACATTGACAAGCATTTAAACTAGCAAAGGGGGTGGCAGGCCAGCAAGGATGGTACCTACTTGCTCACCCCCACAGCTAGTAATGGAACCAGTGAACCAGAGGAGGGCTATCTCTGCAAAGCAGTGTGCAAAAGTTGGAGATTAGTATCCAAAAGGTGGATAAGCAGAAGGGGCAAAATTCAGCAGAAGGGCAGACAGCAAGGAGAACCAGGGATAAATGACAACCAAGGAAGGGGCTGGAGTAGAACGGTGAAGCAGTCTAGGGAGGTCAAATCATGGAAAGCCATGAGTGCAAATGCCAGGAGCCTTAGCAACAAGATGGAAGATCTGGAGGCTGTCATGGTACAGTCAGACCTGGACATTGTGGCCATCACTGAAACCTGGTGTAATGATAACCATGACTGGGAGATGGCCATACCTGGCTACAACATATTCAGAAGAGACAGAGCAGGCAGGAAGGGAGGAGGTGGCACTGTATGTGAAAAATGACATAAGGGCCACACAGATCCAGGAGGAACAAAATGGGGAGAGATACTGTGGGTTAAGCTGGAAAGGAAAATGGGGCCAGCTATCCGACAGGTGTGGTCTATAGACCACCAGCCCAGGAGGAAGAAACAGATAGGGAGTTGATGCTAGCCATCCAAAGGATGGCTGACAAGGGTGAGGTAGTACTGGTTGGAGACTTCAATATACCAGATGTGGACTGGAGCATCCCAGCAGCAGCATCAACTAGGAGCAGATTTATCCTGGACTCCCTTCAGGGTGCCTTCCTCAAGCAACTGGTCATGGAACCAACTCGGCAGAAGGCAATACTGGACCTTGTGCTCACAAACAGGGACAGTGTGAAGGGGGTAACAGTGGGGGAGCACCTGGGGAACAGTGACCACCAGTCATTGTGGTTTGAAATCACAGAAAGAGCAGAACCAAACCACACAAAAACACATATCCTGGATTTTAGGGGGCAGACTTTGGGAAATGGGGAGATGCTTGAAAGAGGCATTAAGGGAATGGGACAGGAATCAGGGATTGAGGAACAGTGGGCAGTATTTAAAATGGGGATTATAAGAACAACAGAATTATGCATTAAGCAGGTTAGCAAGAGGAAAAGAAAGAGGAGACCATTATGGTTTTCCAAAGAGGTAGCAAAGAAAGTGAAAGCCAAAAGACTGCATTCAGGCAATACAAAAGACACAGGCAGAAGGGGATAGGGAGAAGTACCAGGAGAAACAAAGGGAGGCAGGGAAGTCAGTAAGGGAAGCCAAGCTCAGACAGAAGAACACATTGCAAAATCAGTGGTTAAAGGGACAAAACCTTTTACAGGTACATAAGTGAAAAAAAGAAGGACAAAGGAGGATAGTTAGACTGAAGGGGAGGATGGGAGCTGCGTGGAGGATGACAACAGTAAAGCTGACATATTGAACAGGTATTTCTGCTCAGTCTTTACTAAGGAAGAGGGGGTAATGGGTCTGAAGGGAGTACAAGGGGTGAGAATGGTGCAGAAATGGACACAAGTCCCTTTACACGAAAGGGTCCTGAAGGAACTGGAAGTAATAAGAGCTGATAAAGCAATGGGGCCAGATGGGTGCACCCCAGGGTCCTTAAGAACTAAGAGAGGTGGTGGCTGAACCTCTGGCTATCCTGTTCAGCCAATCACTGGAAACAGGGAGGTACCCAAAGACTGGAGGACAGCAGATGTAGTCCCCTTATACAAAAGTGGGAACAAAGAGGAAGCAGGGAACTACAGACCAGTCAGCCTCACCTCGGTAGTGGGAAAGATCATGGAAGCACTACTGAAGGAGAGATTGGTGGAACATCTGGTTGTCAATGGACTACAGGACCCAAGGCAGCATGGTTTCACCAGGGGAGGCATGTCAGACCAACCTCATTGAATTTTTGACTGGGTGACTAGGGAGGTGGATCAGGAGGGCAGTGGACATGGCCTATCTGGACTTCAGCAAGGCCTTTGACACTGTGCCACATAGAAGACTATTACACAAACTGGGAATATGGGTGTGGGCAGGACAGTAGTGTGGTGGGTAGGTAACTGGCTGGGTGGCAGGACACAGAGGGTGGTGGTAAAGCTGTCACTCCACAGAGGGAAGAGTGACCAGTGGGGTACCACAGGATCAGTGCTGGGACCGGTCCTATTCAACATCTTCATCAGTGACATTGCACAGGATATAGAAGGCAGAATTTCACTGTTCGCTGATGACACAAAGCTCTGTAACAGAGTAGACACACCAGAGGGTGTAGACAGAATGAGAAGGGACCTGCAGAAACTTGAAGAATGGTCAGGGGTTTGGCAGTTGAGATTCAATGCAGAGAAGTGCAAGATAATGCATATGGGGCACAAAAACCCTGGCACAATATATCAGTTGGGGGGTGAGGATATAGCATGCACCAAGCAGGAAAGGGATCTTGGGGTTGTCATCTCTGATGACCTCAAGGTAGGAAACAGTGTGACAAGGCATCAGGTAAAGCAAATAGGATGCTGGGATGTATAGGCAGGGGCATCACCAGCAGGAAAAGGAGGTCATAATTCCGCTATACAAGACACTAGTGAGGCCCCACCTGGAGTACAGTGTACAGTTCTGGAGACCATACCTACGTAAGGACATAGACAGGGTAGACAAGGTTCAGAGGAGGGCAACAAAGATGGTGCATGGGTTGCATCACAAATCCTATGAAGACAGGTTGAAGGAACTGAACATGTACTCCCTGGAGAGAGAGGGAGAGGGATATGATAGAGACATACAAGTATCTTACAGGAGGAACAGGGTGCAGGAAAACACTATTTTTAAGCAAAAAGATGTTTCAGGACTAGAGGACATGGGATGAAGTTGGAGGGAGGACGATTCAGAGGAAACATGAGAAAGAATTCTTCACAGAACGGATGGTGGACAAGTGGAACACCCTGCCAGAGGAAGTGGTGGGGGATGAAACAATCACGGGATTTAAGAATGCATGGGATAGACATAAAGGAATTCTAGAGGTCAGGGGTAAGGGGAAATAGACTTCTAGGAAAACAAACTGAACTTACAAGCTCAAATGGGCAGACTAGGTGGGCCATAGGCCCTTATCTGCCGACACTGTCTATGTATCTATGTATCTATGTAAGTAGTCTTTCCAGTTCTTGCTGAATGCGCTGTGCTGTGTGTGTGCCTTGAGAGTGACATTCATGGAGAACTGCCATTTTCTGAAATGTGATGAGTTTTTTTGAGCTCTGAGAGATAGTAGTGGTAGTAATAGTACTGGTTGAAGTAGTAGTAGTACTGGCTGAAACAGTAGCAGACAGACTAGTAGCACGTGAGGATGATGATGAGTTGCCCACAAAACTGACCCAGTGTGCAGTAAGAGAAAGATAGGCAATGGTTTGGCTGCTGGTCCACATATCAGTAGTGAAGTGAACTACCTTGTCTTCAGCCTCTCAGAGAGCATGCCTTACTTGAACTATTAAGCTGCCATACATCCTGGGTACAGCAGTTACTGAGAAGTATTTTCTGCTTGGCATTAAATATCATGGCACTAAGTATTCCATAAGCCTTCTGAAACCCATACTTCCACAACAGAGTATGGCTGTAAATCAAATACAATCATTTCTGCTATTTTATGATTTATTGCCAGTGCTGTGGGATGGTTTTGTGAATATTTAGACTTTCTTTCAAAAAATTCTTTAAACTTCAACTGCCTCTTATTGGGGAGGGAGTTACCTTTCGCTGGAGGTGTTGTATGACTACATGCCATGCCTGGTAAAACAGAGGACCTAACAGAATTATCATGACCGTAACTGTGAGGTGAAAGTGGACTTTTGGATCTTGCCTGGTGCTCATCTCCCACAGTTTCAGCAGAATGTTCCTGTTTACTGAGGGCCCTGCTAGATTTCCAGCCACCAATGTTAGACTGTTTTTTTGAACTATTTACAATGATAGAGTGAATTCATGAAAGATGTTGCATCATTGCTGTGGTTCCAAGATGCCCTTTATTTTTCCCCTACTAACACATGTATTGCAATACATACATATAGCTTGGCAAGCATCCTTGGGGTTTATGTAAAAGTGATTCCAAACAGTAGAGGTGGACAGTCTATGTCTAGTAAAGACCTCAGTAGGACTAGGAGTTGAGTTGCTGGGTTTATATTGGGAAGACGTATCAGTGGAGGATTCAGGTTCATCAGGTGAGATAATCATTGAATCCTTTGCAGCACCATTGCCATCACCAACATCACTACTCTCACACTTTGTTTCACTTTGTGTGGCTTGTGCCTTTGATGTTTTCTGTTTCCCTTTTGACACTCTACTACTGTCATTATTTTTATCCACATTTGTCTCTGTCAGAACCAGAGTGAGACAAAGCTAAAGGTAGTCACAAGCTCTTCATCATCAGTCTCAACATGACCATGGTCGTCACCATCATCATCATCATCATCAGATTCAGCAGAGCTAACATTGGCAGTCACAGATTGAGTTATTCAATATGCATGTGTTGCAAACCAAGCAACTCCACTGTGATTTGTACCTATAAGTGTTTTAACTTTATGTACAATTGGAATTGGAATACTTTTTATTTTTGTATTTTTTTTCTCAGGCAACTTGCTATTACCACTGTCTTTCGACACTTTGTTGGCTGTACTACTGTGCCCTTCTGACACAGACAGTCCATCAACCCTTCCTGGGTTTTCAGTATTTTGAGAGTTAGCCTGCACAGGGATAGTAGTAGTATTTAGTTTAGCCCCTTCAACAGACTGTGGTGCTTTTTGTTGTTGTTGTACTTTACTTTTTGGGCCACTTCTTTCTGGGCTCTTGAATAAAAAAAATTATGTTTATTACTTCCTTTGCACTAAGCTTTTGCTTTAATATTTTCTGGAGTACTCATAATGCCAGTCTGTCACTTATTCAGGGTCAAAAAGTGGTTATTTTTTGTTATTTATTCCACATGATGTGACAAAATGTCCTGCCCACTGAGCCAAAGCTTATACCCCACTGAGTGAGCACAAGGAAGAAGATGACAGATGACTGACTTCTTGGGGGAGGGGTCACACAGACAGTATGCAATTAGTGGCACTGGTGCACTGATGACTGGCTGGAAGATTTTATTTCATACACAGAATTTATTTCACACACCACCTACGCTAAGGGCAATGCTGCAGGCACTGCTGCTAGTATACCCACAGAGATTCTGGGGGACCCTGCCTGGCCTAACCCTCTCTGACACAATACTTTTCACCTTCAAGGATTTTTTAAATTTTTTTTCTGTATTCCACATGGTGTGACAGAATGCCCTGCCTACTGAGCCAAAGCTTATACCCTTCTGAGCGAGCACAGGGAGGAAGATGACAGATGACTGACTTATTTGGGGGGTGTCACACAAACAGCATCCAAGAAGTGTCACTAGTGAACTGACAACTGGCTGGCAGTCTTGGTAGATTTTATTTCACACACCACTATGCTAAGGGTGATGCTGCAAGCACTGTTGCTAATATACCCACAGAGATTCTTGGGGACCCTGCCTGGCCTAACCCTCTCTGACATGGGGGGGGCCACACAGACAGTATGCAAGAAGTGGCACTAGTGCACTGATGACTGGCTGGCTGGCAGATTTTATACACACAGCACTCTAGTTCTCACAAGCTGCCCTCAGTCTCTCTCTTCATGTTCTATCCTGGCTCATCATTCAATGTTCATGATCATGAAGATTCCCTGTCCAAGTCTCCTCTCCAATACATTGTACTCTCCAGTCCCCAGTCCAGTCCCCACCCCAATCCCCAACTCCCTCCCATGTCCCACACCCAGTCCTTGCTAGCAGTCCCATCCTGAGTCCCCTACTCCCCACCCCCAAGTTCCCAATCCCTTCCTCCATTAAGTTATTTTTTAGTTTAAAAAATTCTGCTTTTTTTTTTTTTTTAGCAGGGGAGAGTGGCAGACTGACAGTGGACTTCTTTGCTTGCCCAAAGGGTAAAAAAAAATGCAAGCAGCACAAGCACTGAAGAAAACAATTTCTTCAGTGATCTGCAATGCAAGGAGTGGCCAGGAGAAACTGCTGCTCCTTCTCCATCCTCCTGATTCCTCTGCGTAGCTGTAAGGTGGACCACATGGGTTGTTAGAGCAGCAACCCAATCAGGTGCCACCTTAGAGAGATGAATAGCTTGACCATCCATTGAGGGACCAGAGTCTTGTCTCAGGTCCTTCCTGTGGGTTCCTCCTGCTCTGGTACTTCTTGTGCTGCAGTTCCTGTGATAGGAGACATCTGAAACAATCCGGACATCCGAAAGTGTTCAGAAGCCGTTAGTTTCTGAACACTTTGGCATGTTCGTGTCGATCCATATTTTCAACAAACCAGTTTGCCCATCCCATCTCCTATCCCATCTGGGCCAGGTGTTTTGCCTATTTTTAACCGGGTAATTGCTCTCTGGATTTCTGGTAGCATGAGGGTTGATGAGGAGATGGTTTCTTGCTTTATCTTCAACAGTTTCAGGATCTGAACCTTCAAAAAATACTTGTCTAACCTTCTACCTAGGTCAGGAACTGAATCCTGTTTGTAAAGTTCCTTCTAGAACCCCATGAAATGTTGCAAGATCATGTCTGGGTCTGAATCATATCACCTAGAGCCTGGTCAGTGGATAAGCAGGACTGTTCTACTCGCCACCTCTCTGCAGAGTTGCCAGGCCAGGAGTCGCCCCGCCTGTTGTCCCAACACATAAAACCTCTGTCTCAAGTACCTCAGGATGCCCTCAGTTTGGACCTCTAGAAGCTGATTCAATTTCTCCTAGCAGCCTTCCAGTCTTTTTTTGACACCGGCATGCAAAGTGATTTTATGTTCTGCCTCAAGGTCAAAGAGCTGCTTCTTGACCTCTGTGGTAGGGAAAGTGATGGAATCACTTCTGAAGGAAAGAATTGTTGAGTACCTAGAGGCCAGTGGGGCACAGGACTCAAGGCAGCATGGGTTCACAGCGGGAAGGTTATGTCAGACAAATCTAATTGATTTCTTTGACTGGGAGACCAAAGTAGTAGACCAGGGAGGGGCTGTGGACATGGTCTACCTAGGCTTTAGCAAGGCATTTGACACAGTCCCACACAAAAGATTAATAATCAAATTAACCAGACTGGGAGGGGGTCCCAGGGTGGTAGCCTGGGTAAAACATTGGCTGGACAACAGGACACAGAAGGTAATTGTAAATGGAGTCCACTCTGAAGAAAGAGGGGTTACTAGTGGGGTACCGCAGGGTTCAGTACTGGGTTCAGTCCTTTTTAATGTCTTTATAAGTGACATTGCAGAGGGACTGGAAGGAAAAGTATGCCTCTTTGCAGATGATACAAAAATCTGCAACAAGGTTGATACACATAAGGAGGTGTGGAAAGGATGAGAAGGGACTTGGCAAGGTTGGAGGAATGGTCAGAAGTATGGCAGATTGGATTCAATGCAAAGAAGTGGAAAATAATGCACCTGGGAAACAAAAACCCAGGGGAAGATTACTCAATTGGGGGGTAGTAACAACAACAAAAATGGAAAGGGACATGGGGGTAATCATATCAGATGACCTTAAGGTTAGCAAGCAATGTGAGAAGACAGTAGGAAGGGCTGGGGGATACTGGGATGTATAGGAAGAGGCATCATCAGCAGAAAACAGGAAGTTGTTATCCCTCTGTCCAGACAGTTGGTGAGACCCCATCTGGAGTACTGAGTCCAGTTCTGGAGACCCCATCTCTGCAAGGACATAGACAGGATGGAGGCAGTCCAGAGGAGGGCAACTAAAATGTTGCAGGGTCTGCAAGAGAAGCAATACAAGGAGAGACTAAAGGAGCTTAATATGTATACCCTTGAGGAAAGGAGGGTGAGGGGGGACATGATAGAAACTTTTAAGTACCTCAGTGGAATCAACAACGTCCAAGAGGGTAGCATCTTTCAGAAAAAGCAATGTGCAAGAACAAAGGGACACAATCTGAAGATGGGGGGATGTCTCAGGGGTAATGTCAGTAAGTATTTTTTCACAGAGAGGGTGGTGGACGCATGGAACAACCTTCCTGAGGAGGTTGTGGGGTTTAAAACTGTGGGATAATTCAAGAATGCATGGGACAGACATAAGGCAATTCTTGTGGGGGGTAGGAAGAAATAGGCTGTTGGTTAACTAATATCTGAAGTTTATCCTGCAGGTAGGGAAATGGGCAGACTACAGGTAGGTGGGCCAAGCAGTCCTTATCTGCCATCAAAGTCTATGTTTCTATGTTTCTGTATTTCCAATTCCAGCTTCTTCCATAGCCCCTCCTTCTTCTTCCTGGAGGCATAACTGATAATGTGACCTGTGAGGACTGCCTTAAGGCTGTTCTGCCTTGCCACCCCTGTCAGCTGGCCACTAGGGTTTGTGTTCTCGTAGTTCCCTATGTCTGTTTTAATCAACTGGTGAAAATCCTCCTGATTAAGGAGAGAAACATTTAGTTGCCAACTCCTGGATTTCACCTTTGGGGTGATCAGTAAGTCCAACTTTACCGGGGCCTGGTCTGAGATGGTGATAGGGTCAATGTCACATCACTCCACTGCATGTACCCACTCTGTTTAGACCAAGAACAGATCTATACATGAATAAGCCTGGTGGCGGTACAACCAGGAGATGTAATCTCTGGTTTTGGGGTGTAGCAATCACCACACCTCCACTAATCCCAATTCCTGGTAGAGTCTCTTAATGCACTGACCCTGTGTGGTTTGTCCTGACTTATTGCCACTGGACCTGTCCAACTGGGGCTTAATAACCATGTTAAAATCCCCTCCAGTCAAATATAAGGAGCCTGGATCTGGGCTGTAAGTGAGCAGCGTCTCTTTAAGGAAGGTCACATGTTCCCTTTCTAAATTAGGTAAGTAAATGTTTAGGATAGTACATGGGACTGAGCCATATGTACCTCTGATACATAAGTACCTTTCCTCTGGATCCACCTTCACCTGTGTCACCTCAATAGGGCAGTTCCTGTGTATCAGGATAGCTACACCCCTTTTAAGGCACTGGGCAGCATAGGAAACAGCATGTACCTGGCCTTCCCAGGACCCTTTTAGTTTAACGTGCTCTGACTCTGTCAAGTGTGTCTCCTGCAGGAGAGCTACCATTCCCCCTTGTGTTTGAGCTCCTGCAGAAGTCATGAACAGACTAAGTGGGCCAAGCAGTCTTTATCTGCCATCAAAGGCTATGTTTCTATGTTCTATGACATGTCCTCTTTATTGGGCTGTTTACGCCTTTGTTTTTGTATGTCATCACCCTACCCACCACAGTGACAGAGACACAAAACACATGGTGTATAATGAGCCACACCTCCTTCAGATGTTTACTGTGACCCTACAACATCCTGTTGTATTGGTTGTGTATCCAAATACTCCTTCCCATGCCCCCAGGGATGACACCTGTCTATGCAATAGTGCATGTCCCACTGCTTAATCAGAAGTGTTTTCAGGATTTCCAGTCTGCCCCACCAAGGTGGAAGCAGTGAGAAAAGCCTCCTAGGCCTCCCCTCTGGTGGGGATGGATAGTTCAAACTCTTGGTCATCCCCCCCCTTTCTCTCTTTACTGCTCCTAGGATGGGTGGCCACAAACTTTGTTCCCATCATCCCATTAGCGTACAGCCTTCTTGGGGTTAACCTGCCTGGCTCCAATATCTTGAGGCACCCTCACCCATCTTTATGTTCACAGTGCATGCTGTGACTACTGCTCCCTGGCTCAGATAACTTTATTGCACTTTCTGATTTATTGCTGGCAAGGGAATCTTGTGTCCAGCACCCTGCCTATCACATATTGTCCATTCACCCCACCTTCTCTGTGCTTCCAAGAGGGATCTCTTGCACCCTGTCCACCTTGGTTTGGTTGGGGTGGGCACCAGTTCATCCTCTAAAAAGCTCACATTACCATGTGCCTCTCTACAGCCCACTATGCTGACCATTCAGAAATTTCCTGGAGTGGGAGGGGTGCCACAGAGCACTACCTGCCGCCCTGGCCCACCAGAGCAGTAGCCCAGGCTACAATCCCCCTTCCAAATGTGAACCATTCTTCCCCAGACTGGAGACACTGGGTCCTCCTCTGAGGGAGGTGTAGCTATTGCATCTTCATTGTGTTGAAGTAGTTTAATAGAATACAGCTACTCTGGCCCAGTACATGAGGGGGGGCCTCAGCATGTACCTGCACTTGTCCTTATTTCTTCGAGTCCTCTGCCAGGCCCTGGTGGAATGGCCCTAGTCTGCACCTTGCACTGTTCTGGAACCAATCAGGTAATCCAGCCCCTTCTCCTCTTTTCTACTGTTGCAGAGTAGGGCCATGGGCCTCCCTCATCAAGGTCGGGGACATGATCACCAGTTGGCCTCACTGCACACCTCCTCAGCACCCAAGGGGGTGACCAATCTCCATCGGAAGTCTGATAGGTTGATTTTCATGGGGGGGACCAGTCCCAATCCCACTATTACAGAGACCACCCTCCCTCCAATAGTCTGGGGTGGCGGCTGCTGGCCCCCCTCCTTTGGTCTGGTTCCACAAGTCCCTCCCAGCACCATTTTCTTATCTATACAGAAACATCCCAGACATTATTCATTGTACCAAGGCACATTGCAGAGCCACTCCATAGCGTGGTGCAGCAACCATCTTCCCCAGCCAGCCAATGGCCTGGCAATAATCCTCTAACTTAGTCGGGGACTCCCAAAATCAAGACCAGGGTGAGAGACAACTCCCTGACTAGTGCACAACTACCCTAATGTTTGGCACCCCTTCCCCTGGCCACCGGGGGAGGGACCTGCCCTCATCTGATAGAGGATGCATGTGTCAACCTCTTTTATTGGGCATCCCATTACTCCTTATGGGATGAAACACCATTCTAACAATAGGCTGAGGAGCTAGACTGTAATTTCCCCCCCATGGGGTCTTCCCATACTATCTCCAGCTGAAGGGCCACCAGTGCACCAAAACCCATATGTGTGGATGGGAGAAATGACAATCGCCCTTGTATCCCTGTCACCTGCGACTGGCCCCAGCCTCACTCCTGTGGGAACCAAGGAGTGACCACATCCCTCTGCCCCCACATGAACTCCCTTGGAACAAATCACACCATCTGTAAAGTCTGTACATTAAACCAGAACATATCTTGGCTTCTGACCACCTTTGGCATCTGCCCACTATAATCCATCCATTTACAGCAACCACTTCTGGTAACACTTTATTTTAAGTGTCCTTAGCTACACTGAAACTACTGTATAACTACAATTTAACTATAATGTAACTTCTGTATAGTTACATGTAACTACAATGTAGTAGTTAACTAGTTTCATATTTGCAATTTGGTGTAGTTACATAATTTGCATGAACTGGTAGTTACTGAAATTACTGTTGCCTCCCTTCTGCCTCAAATCAATTATGTCTGCCAAATGTAACTATTTACATTGCACTTTGCAACAGCTGTTAAATGTGTAGTTACAATTCCATCATAAATCAATTTATGCCAAAAGAGAGACAGTTGTGGTTGCATATGTAACTACCACTTCATGCAGTTTGTACAGTATAACTACACACCAGAAAGGGCCCCTACCTGTGTATCCTTCACCACCCACCACCACTCCACACAGCAGATTGGTGGTAAAGCATGATATGTAGCCAGGCCCCACCCCCAGCCACCCACCTTGGCTGTAGCAGACCAGGAGTGTGGGTGCAGAAGAGGTGTGAGTCAATGCCACAGAAGTAGCACATTTCTTAATAGTTACAGCACTGTTATAAGCCAATAAGTATTTATGTAAATTATGTTTTTTGTATAAGTAAACAATGTAGTTGTATAGCAATCAAGAATATTAGAGTGCATGTTTATTAAGAAGTAAGTGCATGAGGGAATGATTTCTGAAGGAAAGCATACTTCAGAACTACAGCATTGACATTCAATGTAAGTTGTATAGTTGTTACACCCTTCTTGATAAGCTTTACTTTAAGTGTCGTTTTCTGCATACTTACTTTGCAAATACATGTTAGTTAGGAATTAACTGTGGAAATAATGCCACATAAGCAGCACATTCCTTAGTAACTACAGCACTGCTACACCCTTCTTCTTATACTTTATTTAAGTGCCAGTTTCTGTGTACTTACTTTGTAAGTACATGTTAGTTAGGCATTAACTGTGGAAACAATGCCACAGAAGCAACACGTTCCTTCATAACTACAACACTGTTAAAAGTCAATACGTCATTATGTAAATTAATGATTTTTTATTGTATAACAATTTACAATGTTATATTGCATGTTTATTTTTAGTTCTTTTTTTTTTGGTCATGCAGTATACAAGTGGTGGCTCTGGGATTTGAACCCAGTTCTCCAGGTTTGCAGGTCAGTGCTTTTAAGCACTACACTATACTGCAGTGACTTCATGAGGGAATGATTTCTGAAGGATAATTTTAAGTGTCACTAACTACACTGTAACTACTGTATAACAACACTACTATGTAGTTGTTAACTAGTTTCATAATGTGTATTGTGCTCTTACATAACTTTAAATGTGCTGCTTCTGTGAGATTGACCCACACTTCTACTGCACCCACACCCCTGTCCTGCTGCTGCCCAGGTGAGTAGCTGGGGGTGGGGCATGGCTACCCTTCAATTGGAGTCCTAATTCTTCTGTAGCTAAGACTAAACTGTCCTGTTGTACAATCCTGAAGAGTCATAAGACTGACTGATTGTACATCATGTATATTGCACCTGTACTTTAGTGTCTACTCTATTGTGTTTCAGCTGTATTTTTGCACTTAATTGTACCTAGCTATACTCAATATATTCAACGTATTCTATTTTCTGAACCTTTCTTTGTTAATGTAAGTGTATTGTCTGTATTACCTATGTACCATCTTTATGGCATGGGTCATGCCTGAAAATGGTCCACTAAATCAGTGCACCTACCCAGTAAACAAACAAACAAACAAAAAGACAAACAAATTAATTAATTAAATAATTAATATCACTGATCTGCTGTGTGGAGTGATGGTGGATGATGCCAGATACACATGCCAGGATGCCTCCTTAGCCATTACATGCCCTTCCCACTAGCTGAATGAGGTGGCAGCCATGGCACCATCATTCTCATCAACCTATCAGAGCCCCCTGACTATACCATGAGGGCTTGGGGCATGGTGGTGAAGACATGCATGTAACAGCTAAGGAAGAGTCCCTGCATGTGTATGTGGCATCACCCATCATTACTCCACACAGACCGGTGATACATACATACATATATATACATATATATATATATATATATATATATATATATATATATATATACATATACACACACACACACACACATAGTAAAACATAGGATGAAACAATTCTGGCACGCTGCAACACACAGCTTCTACAGTAAGCAATGTAAATTTCAATAGGATTTAATCACTTTTGTCATGAAGAAAACTGACACTGCCAGGAAGAAATATATGTCACAGTTTCCTGCATGACGAAGGGACTAATTCCCATTGAAAGTACATTGTTTACTGTAGTAACTTTGCTGCAGAATGCTGCAGAATTGGGTTTCATCTTGGCAAGCACCGTTGTAGATATATATATATATATATATATATATATATATATATATATATATATATTGTATATATGCCTATCCACAGTAATGGGGGACATGACTGTTCAAAAATAAATGTTGTAATTTCTTTCTTCTTTTCACCATCAGTACTTTACCCTTAAGGTACTTTACTAAAATTGTAAACAGGAAGATAACGTCACTCTTGGTTTTCTGGGTACAGTCTCTAATGTTTTTGAACAGTAACCAGGTAACATATGTAACAGGGACCTAGAATATTTTAAATAAAAAAAATGCATACATTTTGTTGGATCTCTACATGAATTTGCAGTACTGCAATTCCTTTGGTTAAGTCACTAAGTAGGTCTAAAGTATCTGCATGCAAATGAGTGTGATAACCATCAATCTGGCATATGGCACATAACTACAATGCAAAGTAATTTCCAAGTTTTTTCTCACCAAGATTTCCTGGATAGCCACAGATTTAAATGCTGTCACACATAACTAGGGGTTAAAGTAGATGACATTTAAAACTTTTTTTGATTACTTTCAAAATTAAACCCCACAAAATCAGTGAAAAAGTGTTCCATTAACGTATCTAACAGGACAGAGAAATATTCAAAAACTGCAAGTTGGAATGTAAAACAGTGTCAAAAACAGAAAATTAGGCTATTTGAGTCCTTTATTATTTAAATATTTATATGTCAAATGTGTAAAATTCATAAATCAATTAGGTAAAAGGAAGCTCATGACACAACAAATACCAGAAACACACATTAAAATTAAAACTAAACCAAAACACCACACTATACACACTATACATTGCTTATTACATCCCTAAACCCCTCCAGCAAACATACATCTTATTCTTTACACAAGTACATTATCGTTTCATTTTTTTGAAGGCTTTGTTCACTTTTTCTATGTCTACCACCATATAAGGCCCATCCCCTACAGCAACCAGTGGCCCACACAGTATATATTTTTCATCAACTGTGTCTATATCCTCTTGCCTTGGCCAAACAAATGTGGCATTTTGGGATGCTGATCACTGTTGATGCATAAAAGTAAAAGTACACTTTGAGTCCTTCATAGTCAATAGCCTCCCTATGTAGTATTCCTTGTCATAGAACACTGCATAATAGGATTCCTGTCTTTTTCTGCTGTCCTTCTGTGCTGCATCATAATTCTCTTGTGGGGGTCTGCTAAGGTGAGAAGGCACCCTGCAAAAAAGGTGAAAAAAAGATTAAGTTGGACACTTTCATAATATGTTTTCTTTTTTTCTAACACAGGTACACCCAGACTGAAGGAACAGAAGGGCCTATGGCAGACATAACTGATGAAAAAATTAATAAATCCACTCAAATCTTGCCTGCTTGTGTAACACTTTATTAATTTAGTCAACATTATGGTGCTGGTCAGTAGGGGAGCACTCTGGCAGATAGGAGTCCTGTGATGACAGGTGTGTTTGCCATCAGGGTGGCCTACAGAGCTCAGGAAGTTCTCCTGTGGTCTCACTATGTGCCTCAGAATTAGTGGCACTAGTGTTAAAGAAAGCTCTAAGTGTCAAGAAGTGGAACAAAGAAGAATGCCAGGCCTGCTTGGCATCCCAGATTGTTGCAAGTGTGGGATGAGGTAATGTTCTTACAGCACCTCAGCCCTCAGCACCCCAGTTGACCCAAGTCCATTTCTGAACTTGGGTCACCAGTGTGGGACCAGATATGACACTCATGGCACCTCAGACTTCTGTACCACCCGTGCCAGCTAACAGCTGCACTCTACAAAGACAAAAGTAGTCCAAAAAGGTAAGTGCATTGCACAATACGTACTGACGTAGGTCAGACTGTGGCCCAGGTGGTCCTTTTCTGCTAACAGCTATAAATACATAACACATTAAGATAACACCTGTACTCTTTAGCATAGGTTTTACATTTCTCCTAGGCATCCAGACTAGCTGTCTCAGCCCTGTCCCCTCAACTGCGCAGTTCCACCTCTCAGGTCTCTTGGGGCATGTATATCCCAGGGGTTGCTGCCTGCAGGGGAGCCATGAAGGGATGGCTGTCTATCCCCACCCAGATTATATCTGGAGGTCCCAGGCAGGGCAGGCCATCAACAAACAAAGATAGGTTCATTAACACTACAATCCATGTTTTCCTCCCTATTTTCTACCCACTGAGCAGTAGAGACATGCACTTATGGCATGCTCACTTGGGCTGCCATTAGGCTTCCCCTAGATAACACTCAAGCAGTGGGGCATGCTCCCCCCACAAGGAAGGTGAGCTGACCTAAGGATGCTCAAACATCCCTCTCCTGGCCAACCCCCTAGTGACCCAATTCAATTTCTGAACTCAGGCCACCAGTGTAGCACAGGGTAAGGCACTCACGGTGCCTCAGCCATCTGCGCCACCCATACATGCACTTTATTTGAAAAGCAGTAGCCTAGAAGGTGACTTTTAATTACATTCCTGATGTTGGACTCTGTTCATTATCTGAATCCAAAGAGTGCTAAGTAGCCATTGTATCTTGATCATCTTCAGCACTGATGCTTGAAAGGTTGAGCTCTAAAAAAGGATACAATTTAGATTGTTTAGTGCTATATTTTCACACATTGAGCAATATGACCCAAACATGGTTCAGATACTCATCATCTACTGTGGTGGATTCCAGTGCTATTAGATTCAAAACAATGGTTCTTGGTTCCGGTTCTCGATGTTTTAATTTTAAGTGCTTTTGTTCCCAGTCACTGGTATAGTCACAGTTGTCACAAGGTCCTTCACTGGCTTCACATGAGACACAGAAACAGATCAAGTGATGAACTTTGACATTATATGGGTTTAACCCAATGGCAGCGTGTATCTGTTGTGTTCCAGGCAAAGGGCCAAATTCTGATCCTTCTGGACGGTCTCTCATTACTTCACCTTGTTTGACAAGAAAACATGAACACCATGAGTGATTGCACTCACCAGCTGCATTCACAGCATCCTTGGTCAGTATCTCATTAGTGAACATGTGAAAACTGATCACCCTATCAATTATAAGGTCAGGCTCAGATTTTACTGCTTTTGTTGCAGTATTTTTAATGAGTCCACCTTCTCCATCACAGGGATTTTTCCCATGACAGGAACCAAAATAATGGCACTCAACTGTAGGGATGCCCAAGTCATCTGTGGCAAAAGTTAAATCAGTCAATGGAGTTTCTGACTTGTATTGTGCACCACAGCCATTGCTAAACTGAATCAACCTATTGATGACAAGAAGTCTTACTTTTGCAAGGTGCTGTACAGCGATCTGCATAAAGTGGTTCATGGCATGAGCATCATGTTGATGATCATCTGAAATAATTACTGTTGCTTCTCTTACTGCATCCGGTCTGCTGTACATATTGCATTTGTAATATGCCACCATGGGATGTATGGTTATCTGAACTTTAGTTCAGTGTGTACTTTGCACTTTGTTTTGCATGATGCAGTTACAGTTTTCAGCGAAATCCATAACCATCACCACAGATGCCATTGGAGGATGTCGACAATGCTGAAAAACTGTGTCGGGTGCCATCTTGCCTCAAACAAATGAGAAGACAAGGGCCCCAATTCTGCCATCAGTTCATCAATTAAATTGCAGATACCTCCATTTCTCGTTAAAAGTGCTTTCTTCTTTGCCTCTTTGTATGTCATTTGTCCCCATATTCTCCAGGATATATACTCATTTCCAAACACATGGATTAATGGATCCAAGAATTTCTTAATTTGATGCACTCCACATGTGGGGCACTGTCGGTTGATACATCTTAAGCTGGCGTATCTTCCATCACGTGGGCAAAGAGTCAATTCAGATGCATGGTATCTGTCTGAGATGAGACATTTACCTTTTTTGATTTGGCTAACTAATTGATAATTTTTAATTTCAGATCTACATTGGTGCAGTACTCGCAAAGGCATTGATATGCCTTGGCCTTGCTTTGTACTAGAACATGTCACAATTGGAGTTCGGTGAATTTTGACTTGCCGACACTGACTGCATTGTCGTTTATGAAAGATAAATAGGTCTCTGTTATGGATCGATGCAGAACATATTTTGTGGTTGTGTCAGCACCTCCTTTTTTATTTGGCATAACTGTGCTCACATCAGGGTTGTGATAATGGTCAAGAATTGCTTGCTGAGTCTCTACACTTAATGCATCTGCTCTTCTTGCTGGCCGTTCCAAAAAATCCAGATTAACATTAGATCTTCGTAAAGCACAATACTTGCTCAAATATTTTCTGCTTATACCCAGTTCACTACAGACTTTCTTTTTTAGTCCGTGTTTAATATCTAGGTGAGCAGTTTTAAGTGGCTAATGAAAACTCTCTTTCTTTTACATGTTAGTGTGTGGCAGGTTTCCTTTATATATTTTAAAACTGATTTTTGCGACTGCACGTCATAGTCTATGCCAATTTTTTTAGCAATTCCTTTTCTTTACTGGTCGCATTTTTAACCAATCCAGCAATCACAGTGACAAATCTTTCTGCCGATTTTGGAAGTTTCTGTTTGGCCTGGTACACTGCTTTTCTCACAGAGTCCCTGGAGGTTGATGGACTCTCATTGTTACATTCCTGAATGTTACTCATCTCACTGAGCACTGTTTGGGTGTTACTTGTCTTTTCCTGATACTGCCTTTTTTTCCATTCAGCATCCTTCTCCCTGTAATGTCTTTTCTTCTGGGCTGATATTTCCATCTGCTGTTTCTGTTTCTTTAAATGCCAAGCCTCACGTTGTAGCTTCTTCCTTTCCTATTCTGCCCTGGTGCATTGTCTCACATCATTTTCCTTGTCTTCCAAGGCCTGCAACTTCTTCCGGATTTGGTATTCACGCATTCTCTGCTTGCTAGCCTCATTGAATCTCTTTTTGGTTTCTTCATCCATGTTTTTGCAGAATTCTCATAGTCTCTTTGACTCAGATTCTCTGTGTTCTTTACACATGTCTGGGCTGGCTTTGATGTTTTTCCAGTACTTTTGCATGGCAAGTGCATGCTTACTTGGAATAGTGGTGTTACTCATTTTGTGACTGTATAGATTCTGTGAAAAAACAAACTGGGAGACCACAAATGATGATGTAACTGAATCCACCAGAAGAGAATACAGGTGCCAGCCTACAGTGACTAAATGGAGCAGGTGTGCACAGTACACCACCTGTGCACCCACCAGGGCCCCATGAAAGACTGACCAGGGACCTGGCAGACCCCAGGTAATGGTGTAACTGAATCCACCAGAAGAGAATGTGGGCACCAGGATAGAGTGACTCTCGAGCACGTATGTATGGTTCATCACCTGTGCACCCACCAGGTCACCATGAAAGATTGACCAGGGACCTGGCAGACCCCAGGTGATGGCGTAACTGAATCCACCAGAAGAGAATGCATGTGCCAGCCTCCAGTAATTGAATGGAGCAGGTGTGTGCAGTACACCACCTGTATACCCACCAGGGCCCCATGAAAGACTGACCAGGGACCTGGCAGACCCCAGGCGATGGCGTAACTGAATCCACCAGAAGAGGACACACGTGCCAGCCTCCAGTGACTGAATGGAGCAGGTGTGTACAGTACACCACCTGTGCACCGACCAGGGCCCCATGAAAGACTGGCCAGAGACCTGGCAGATCCCAGATGATGGCATAACTGAATCCACCAGAAGAGAATGTGGGCACCAGGCTAGAGTGACTCTCAAGCACGTGTGCATGGTTCACCACCTGTGCACTCACCAGGGCCCCATGAAAGACTGACCAGGGACCTGGAAGACCCCAGGCAATGGTGTCCACTGGCCTGCAACCCAAAAAGAGGTAATTCCCATCCCCTTCACCATACCTAGATGCAGTCCTTGGGACCTGGTAGCACCAGCCTAGATCACTCACAGCCCTGTCAGCAGTCCACTTCAACAAGTGCTCAGTCCCATCCCCCTCCACACTCCCCTATCAGCAGTCCTGGGGTACCTGCTGGCAACTGTCTCCTTGGCCCTATTTGTCGCACCCAGGCCAGAGCCATTTTCCTTAAAGTCAGTTGGATCTTTGTGCTCAAAAGGACCAAGTCAGCACCACCATCACAATCATTTATCTCACATAAGGTACAATATGTACAACATAAAAACTAATGTTTTTCAATAAAGTCTTATACCTTGAGTACTGTGTACAGTACTGGAGACCACACTTGAAGACGGACATACATCTCCTGGAGAGGGTACAGAGGAGGGCAAATAAGAAGATACGAGGACTAGGGGATTTGACATATAAGGACAGACTTGAGAAGCTCTCCCTGTTTTCATTGGAGGAGAGGAGAGACAGGGGGGACATGATTGAGGTCTTCAAGTACCTCAAGGAAATAAATAGGGTAAACATGAAGGGGATCTTTAGACTAAAGCATGGAGGTATAACCAGAGGGCATGGTTTGAAGTTGGTAGGTGGAAGGGTGAGGGGGGAAAGAGGAGGAGGTTTTTCACTGAGAGGGTGGTGGACCCTTGGCATGCACTGCCTGGTGAGTTGATTCAGAGATCCACAGTGAAGGGCTTCAAGAGAGGGTGGGACAGACACAGAAAGTGGATGTATCAGATGATGGCCTGGCCCAGGGGGGTGGGGATGGATGATAGGGGTTTCTGGAACACAAGGGGGGATGGCATCGGCACCCAACTAGGGATCTGAAGTTCGAGCAGACTCAATAGACTGTAAGGCCTAATCTGCTGGCAATTAGTATGTTAGTATGTAATTTGTTATGAGGACACATGTTTTCATGAGGAAGGCCCCATTATCCTGCCTGGATTGGTGGTATTTCTTGTGGATGTTAAAAATCCCATGCCACTTATCTAAAAGAGTAGGGGAATTTTTTATTGCAGAGAAATAACATCATAAGAAAACATAAAAGATATTCAAAAAAAGGAAATCAGCAGTATAAATAACAAAAGAAATGGGTATCCAAAACAAATCAAGGAAAGAAGAAAAAATAATCAAAATAAATTATCTACATTTTTCCAAAATATAGCAAATGTCCTCCTATCCATCTTTAGAAAATCAGAAGTTTTAACTTTTTGTATTGCTTTTTCAATTTGTGAAATAATAACAGAGTTTAATAAAACAGCATGTTGTAAATAATAATGACACCGAGCTTGCCAAAGATAATATTTTTTGCAGGCAAAGATCACATTCAGAGTACTAGGGTGTTACTTCCTTAAGAATCCTGAGTAATCTCCTAAAATTAGGGATTCATAAGTAATAGGCCCCACTTCCATTTGCTCAGTAAATCAAGCCAAAAAAGTATAATATAGGACAACTAATATAAAAATGTTCTAAAGATTCCAATAATCCATCACACCCTGGTCTTAAACACTCCCTTTCCTCCACCGCCTTATGTTTCCAATTTCCACTGACCCCTAGTCTCCCATAACAACAAAGCCAAGAAACATCCCACATATGGACAGGAACTCTAGGGTCTCTTAAAAGTTTAAGTGCAAACTATAGACTAGATGGATAGCACGTTGGAAAATCTACCTGAACCAAAAAATTAATTTCCATAATCCTACAATAAATCTGCTTTCTATTCAGTAAAAAAGCCTCTGCTTTTTGCAGTTGCTATGCTTTCACTTTTCTGAAACCAGGGACTGCAAAATCTGGAAGGTTCAGGCCTTTGCCACTCTTAACTCAATGATCCCCCCAATATTGGAAAAGGAGCTAAACAGCTCATCTGTCCAATCCATCCATAAGTCCTCAGTAGTATTTAAATAATTATGCAAGATAGAACTAAAAAAAAGGAAGAGAAAAAAATCACCAGATTTATCATACCAAGCCCCCCAGCCTGAATTGGCAGATAAGTAAAATCTCTTTTGATGGGATTTAACCTGTTACCCCATAGCATCTGGAAAAAACAACTTAATAACTGAGTTTAAAATTTTAAAGGTAAGAGAAAAACATAGCTAATTTATAAAAAAATGGAAAGAAGAAACTTTTCAATAATAGAAACCCGTTTTAATTTTGACAGAGTCCAATATTTCCATATCTGTACCTTTCTTTCCCCCAGCACTAATTTCTCCTCCCAATTCAAAGAAGCAACATCACAAGATCCAAAACAAACCCCTAAAATCTTAATATAAGAATGCATTATATGTACAGGGCCATTCAGTTGTACCAAATCCCCTAAACCTATTTGTAAACCAAGACATTCATCATAATTTAAATACACTCCTGAGAATCTGGAAAAGTCCTCAAAACATTGTAATGCCCTAATTCCTGAAACTGAATCTTGCACTATAAGACAAATATCATCTGCATAAGCATATATTTTTTGAGGGGGAATATCCATACCTGGGGAAATATCATGAATCAAATCATCACTTAATATCCCTCCAATCAAAGGGTCTAATATAAAAGTAAAAAGCAAAGAGCTCAGTGGGCATCCTTGATGAACCCCCTGTTTTAAATCAATACTTGTCCCCATCAAACATTAACTATGGGGGAAAAGGAAGCACCCTTATACAAGGATGTAATCCATGCCAGCATTTGACCAGGTAATCCATAATATTTTAAAACAGTAAACAGAAAAACATGAGAAACAGTATCAAAGGCCTTCCTTTGATCCAGGGCCAAAAGAAACCCAGACAATTTATTTTGTCTTCCAAATTCTGTCAGAGCCCGTAACAACAGTAAATTTTGTTTAATATTCCTCCCACGAACAGAGCAAGTTTGTGCAGGATGTATCAGCACTGATGCCACCTTTTGTAATCTACTACAGAGAATAGAAGAAAATATTTTATAATCTGTATTAAGAAGACTGATAGGCCTCCAAGTACGCAAATCACATTGATCCCCAGATTTAAAATTAAAAACTACTAATGCTAAAACAAAATTCAGCACAAATCTCTCTTCTGTCTCAACCAAAGAATGGAATACATGTGGTAATATAACACTCAGTTCATCTACATACTGCTTATAAAACTCATGCGATAAACTATCTATCCCAGGAGAAACTCCTGCTTTTAATCTAGTAATTGCCTCCCTAACCTCTTGGGCAGAAACAGGCATTTCTAGCTCAGTAATTAAAGCAGAATCTAACTGAGGAATGGAAAAAAGAACATTCTGTCCCCAAAAACTTAAAGAAACAGGTTCTGTACCCAAAATTTGAAATAAATGGGAATGTACAACCTCCAAAATTTCCACATCCGAGGTTTTAAAACATCCATTATTATTATACAGACCCATCATTACTTCATGAAGCACAGTATCCTTACAGGCCGCATATGGATCAGAATATGGTTGTTTGGTTGTACCATATCTAAATTCTGCATTTTGAACAGTTGCTTTAGTAGCATGATAAGAAAACATTTTTTTTTAATCTCATCCAGTTGAGTTTTAATTCTACAGGCCAAAATATTTGGTAAGGACATTGGTTTATAGAACTGATCCCTAAATTGCAACTATCGTAAATAATCCCTATTACCAGTAAATTTATCAAAATCAATAAACAAATTTTTAAAATCCTCTTTTGTATCTATCCACCAATGCATCCAATCCTCATAAAATTCTACCACAGATTCCCTATAAAAAAAATAAATCTGCCAACTTTAATCTAATCTCTGAGTGTTGTGATAAACAAACATTCAGCTTCCATCTCCGAGTAACTGCAGGGAATCTAGCAGGAATAATTCAAAAAGATATATCACATAATAAAACATGATCAGTGAATTCAGAAAAAGAAAGTTGAAACCTTTGAGGATATAAAAACTGAGATACAAAAATAAAATCTATACGTGTAGATAAAGCACTTCTACAATATGCGGCTCCTTTATCCTGGTACAGAAATCTATAAGCATCTTTAAGGCCTGTAAGCAATAAAGTATCTCTGAGAGCATGTGAATCGCAATAAGCCTTCTTCTGAATGTTATCTTTAATTTTTAGATCTAATCCACAGTTCATATCCCCTCCCCAAAGCACATGCCTCTCAGTAAAAAGAAAAGGCTTAATAATATTAAACAAATCCACCCTGGCTGCTTTACTTTGAGGGCATAAGTGTTACTCAAGCGTAAAGAAAACCCATACCAACAACAATCTACCAAAAAGGCCCATCCAGGGACAATATCTAAAATTCGCTATACTTTAACATGAGATGTATAGAACAAAATCCCTAGGCCATCTGCAGCATCCTCCCCAAATGTCCAAAAGAAAATCCCCCAGGGCCACAGTCTCCTAGTGGAAGAAATGTCACACAAAGAATGAAGCCTAGTTTCCTGCAAAAAAAGTATATCAGTTTTTAAATCCTTACAAAAGGATAAAACTGCAGCTCTTTTCTTAATGTTCTGAATACTCCAAACATTAAGAGATGCTATATGTAAAGAGGTCATGAGAAAAACAGGGAAAATAAAAATAAATCCCTATCCTTTTTCCTTTTTTTACCTAATTTCTTTTTAACTCTCCTACCAGACAGAGTGGTGTCATCATCACACTCCATTTCTAAGACCACCTCAGACCTGGAAGAAACATCAGACTCAGAACCCATATCTCCAAGTACCTGATAGGTATTCTGAAGTGGGATCTGTACAGGTTGGGCCTTACATTTACTAGCAGACCTAGTCACCCTTTTAGGGAGCTGAAAATCAGTTCCTGGGGGGGCATAGGTTTCTGTAAATCAGAAACTACAGGAGAAGACTGGGAAGACACAAGGTCTTCAGGGATATGGGAAAAGGAAGCACCAGTATCTTGGAAGGGGCCCTGTGCAGTATGAGTAGGACTAGAGGGAGAAGCATCAGTGTGACTAGCTGGTCTAGCTTGGGGTTCTTCCTCAGCTGAAGAATGCGGCCCTTGTGGCCTATATCCTATCTTGGGCCTGATTAATAAGGGAGTCCTTATCTGGGCCTCCAGGTCTATTCTGACCTGCCCAGGGACTTTGATGGTACGCATGGCCCTGTTCTTCACACAGATTACAGCGGAAGGTATTTCTGCAGACAGCACTATCTTGATCATAGTCACCACACAAGGCACAGCGCACCCGATCACAAGTACTGCTAAGATGCCTACCACTACCACACTTATAACAGGCTTTCGGCTGACCCGGGTAAAATCAGACACCCCTATCTTTACCCAAAAAAAGCTGTTTGGTATATGACGAACCTCATTTTCTACCATCTGTAATTTAACTTTAAACCTCCAATTTCCTGTCCAAATTCCCTCAGAATCCATGATGGCCTCAGGAGGGCCCAACACATCACATTTTTTTCCCAACCAAAAAGAATATCCCCCACATTAACACCCTCATTCCTAAACATGATATTAACAGTTTTAAATAGGGGTTTTGTTAATGCAATTGCCCAAAAGGGTGTCCATAATGCAGTCATTTTAAGAGATTCATATTTCCTCCAAAAAGCGTCTAACCCCATAAAGGTTTTAAAGTTGACATCAAAATAAACTTCACCTCTAATATTAATTAGGGCAAAAATATCTACTGCACGGAAATGCATAGAATTAATTAATAAAGTCCTGGCCACATAAGTCTTATCCAGATGCTCCTGTAAACCACCTCTATACCACAAGCAGACAGCATTACAGTGAGGAGCTTGCTCAACTTTGTTATTTTTAAACAGGTCTGAAAAAAAGGTCCAAGCCGTCTCTTGTCTCCAGGTGGGGGGGGGATCCTGGGTGAAGTGTTCTCGGAACCCAAGCCAGAAGGTCCCAGTGCCTCAGTCAACAGTTCTGTGTCTACAAGCAACCCCTTCCCCCCAATGCAGCAGTAGCAAACGATGCAGAAATGCCTGCAGAAACTGCCTCCGAAGGGGGAGAACCACTGGTAGAAGTACCTGAGAAACTTTCCCAATTCATATCTGGGAACCATCATCCATCTGCTCCTTGGATCCATCCAGCCTTTTGCAGAGCCAACTCTTTTGTCTAATCTTCTCCCGTGAAGGGAACATCTTGCCTCAAGACAACTGACGATTTCCGCATTCCAGCAGAGAAATCCTTCAATGCATCTGACACTGACGCACTACCCTCGCTCCTATCAGCCACTCGCTGACTCACCAGAAGCCCGTCATTACTGTCACATTGACAGACATGTCTGTCAAGCAGGGGAACAGTCTCCAAAGGGAGAGTTGTGTTGAAAGACGTATTAGAATTCTTAGGCTGTAATTGTGGAGCTGAAAAACTCGCCAGCTCCGCTACTGCAAATTCACAAGGCTCTTCAAACAGAACATCAGAAATCACATTTGCAGCATCCAAAAGTAGCTCAGAATCCCCATGCAAAGCTACAGCCGTGGTAGGAGATAAAACCACTGGCTGCTCCAATTCCACAACCTCCTCCTCAGCCATCCTGAGGCAGACTGCCATCCTCTCCTAGAACAGCATCTCCCCCTACCAGAGAGTAGGGGAATTTCCTCGGTGTCCTGGCTAAATTTCCCTCATTCACTAAAAACACCACCAACAGCTTAATCTGGTTCAAGGTCAGTTGACATTCATCTGTATCCCCCTCCCCCAGGTCATGCCTGAAAATAGGCAGGATTTGTCTAGTTCCCATACCCAGTCAACAAAAACTAAATCAATAAATGTGAATGTGATGCATCCCCTGTTGCAAATGAGAATGGCTTGTCATCACTCCCTCCCCTCTCAGGCATACCTTGTGCCTGTCCCAAGCATGCTTAAACTACTCCACTGTGCTTGTCCCCACCACCTCCTGTGGCAGACTATTCCATGTGTCAACTACCCTTTCTGTTTAGAAAAACTTCCTCACATTACCTCTTAATCTACCCCCTTCCAATTTCATATTGTGCCCACTTGGTCTAGTACTTTTTCTACATTGGAAAAGCTCCACCACCTGCACCTTGTTTATGTCCTTGAAGTACTTGAAAGTTTCAATCTTTTCCCCCCGCTACTCCTCTCTTCCAGTGAGTACATATTGAGGTCCCATAATTTCCTCATATGTTTTGTGGTGTAAGCCCTGCACCATCTTTGTTTCCCCTTCTCTGGATAGTCTCCACCATATCTATGTCCTTGCACAGGTATGGTCTCCAGAACTGCATACAGTACTCCAGGTGAGGCCTTACCCATGTTTTATACAAAGGCATCACCACCTCATGCTAGTGATACCCCTGCCTATGCACCCCAGTATACTACTGGCCCTCCCTTCCACCTTTGTACACTGCTTTGATATCTTAAGGTCATCAGAAGTGATAACCCCTAGGTCCCTTTCCTCTTTGGTGACATTTCAGCCCCCCCAGCCTGTAGCTCTCACCAGGGTTCCCTCTACCCAGGTGGATTATTTTGCACTTCTTTACACTGAACCTCAGTTGCCACATCTCCAACCGTCATTCAAGCTTTTCCAGGTCCCTCTTCATTTTCTGCACCCCTTCTGAAGTATCCGCCCTATTGCAGATCTTGGTGTCATCTGCAAACAGGCAGACATCTCATTCTAGCCCCTCTGTAATGTCACTGATGAAGACATTGAACATGACTGGTCCTAGTACTGATCCCTGTGGTACTCCACTGGTCACTCCCCTCTCCCCAGATTGTACCCCATTTACCACCACTATCCATCCCCTGTCTGTTAACCAGTTCCTAACACAGTTCACCACATTGTCTCCCATGCTCAGACTACCTATCTTGTTAATCAACCTTTTATGTGGGATGGTAAGGAGGTGGGTGCATATTTGGATGCATAGGGACAGGAATCACCAGTAGATGGCAGGAAGTTATTATCCCTCTGTACAGACAGTTGGTGAGACCCCATATGGAGTACTGTGTGCCGTTCTGGAGACCCCATCTCTGTAAGGACATAGATGGATGCAGTCCACTAGAGGGCAAGTAAAATGGTGCAGAGTCTGCACCAGAAACCATATGAGGGAGACTAAATGTGCTCAATATGTATACCCATTGATGAAAGGAGGTGGGGGGGACATGATAGAAACTTTCAAGTACATCAAGGGAATCAACAAAGTACAACAGGATAGCATCTTTCAGAAAATGATGTGCAAGAATGAGGGACACAATCTGAAGATAGAGGAGGAATGTTCGGGGCAATGTAAGGAAGTATTTTTTCATGGAGAGGGTGGTAGATGCATGGAACAGCCTTGCTGGGAAGGTTCCGGGGTCAAAAATAGTGGGGGAGTTCAAGAATGCATAAGGCAAATATAGTTGGGGGTAGCAGGAAGCAGGAGGTTGGTTAACTAGAATCTACTGCTTATCCAATAAATAGGGAAATGGGCAGACTGGGTGGGCCAAGTGGTCCTTATCTGCCATCAAAGTCTATGTTTCTATGCTACTACAGTGCCATACCTTCAGCTCCTGTTTAGAGAATACAGACACACAGACTCCAAACTGGAGCTATGTGAAGCAACTGCATCAGTAGTTTTAAGAAAATCCTGTTGGATGACTGTATCCATGCTATACCATGATCAGGAGAGCTAGCAGCCCCAGCTCACTCCCCCACAGCATGTGGACAACCATTTTCAAACATCAGGCCTTTGTTACAACATCCAAAGCAATGCACAGTCAAATAAAACCACAATATATTAATAATACCAATTTTAAAACCAGGCACCACCAAAAGTCCTGTTTGTAACAGGGACCACTGTTTTCTGGGGGTCTCTGTTAAAAACAGGACTGAACTTTAAAGCAGGCTTTTTGGAGACCTTTTTAAAATGCAAACATGGGTCCGAGGCTGTTTTAACATTAAATGTAATAATGAATCGCTGGGCAGTGCATCATTCTTTTGTCTCACACTTTGAGGCAAACATCCCATTGAAATGTTATTTTCAGGAGAGCCAGCAGGTCCCAACCCCCTCCTCCACAGCATGTGGATGGCCATTTTCAAACATCAGGCCTTTGTTACACATCCAAAGCAATGCACAGTCAAATAAAACCACAATATATTAATAATACCAATTTTAAAACTAGACACCACCAAAAGTCCTGTTTGAAACAGGGACCGCTGTTTTCTGGGGGTCCCTGTTACAAACAGGACTGAACTTTAAAGCAGGCTTTTCAGAGACCTTTTTAAATTGCAAACATGGGTCCAAGGCTGTTTTAACATTAAATGTAATAATGAATCGCTGGGGCAGCCCATCATTCTTTTCTGTCTCACACTTTGAGGCAAACATCCCATTGAAACATTATTTTCAGGAGAGCCGGCAGTCCCAACCCCCTCTCCCACAGCATGTGGAAGGCCATTTTCAAACATCAGGCCTTTGTTACACCACCCAAAGCAATGAACAGTCAAATAAAGCCAAAATATATTAATAATACCAATTTTAAAACCAGGCACCACCAAAAGTCCTGTTTGTAACAGGGACCGCTGTTTTATGGGGGTCCTTCTTACAAACAGGAATGAACTTTAAGGCAGGATTTTTATAAGAATTTTTAAAATGCAAACATGGGTCCGAGTTTTTTTTTTAAACAATAAATGTAATAATAAATCACATGGGCACACCATCACCTACCCCCCATACTTCAAGCAAAAATTGCATACAGTTTATTTTCAGATGAACTGGCAGCCCCCTCCCCCAAAGCCTGTGGTGGCCATTTAAAACCACAAGCCTTTGTTATACTTCACTGTGCATTTCTTTGGGGTGTGGATCTAAAATCTCTTAATAAGCATATTAAATAAATAAGGTTCCACCAACAGCCTTGTTTGTAACAGGGACAGATATTTTCAGGTTGTCCCTTGTTACAAACAAGGTATAACATTTAAACCACCTTTTCATATGTTGCCAGTCTGCAATAAAACACAAACACCAGTAATTATACTGCCTTGGACCCCCCTCCAGTACTAATGCAAAATAATAGTTTAAAATCCTGTTTGGATCCAGCACAGAAATGAAATAAAAAAACACTACCCCCTTAATAAAGTGGCCATTTTAGAAGTGTGCTGTTTTATCCTATTACATTCATTTACAGTGTGAATGTGCATCATTTTGGGGAAATACATTAAATTCAAGGTAATTGTGATCTACAATATTTATACTCTGTATGTAACAGGGACCGAGATTTTAAACCTGTCCCCGACTACAAATAGGATCGTCCTTTCCTCACTTCTCAGAGAGTGAGCCAGCTACTTCTGGCTGCAAACGCTACTTCATTTCTCCTCGTTGTACACATTTGCCCAAAACAGTAAAAAAGAGACATCCAGCAACACACTAGTATTGAAATGAAGCCCTCTCTTTTGTCTGCCTCTCCAAAAACAGCCGCTTTGCTTACCCATTTCAAATTCTGATCCTGTGTGTAACTCAGAGATGGTGTGGAGACAGAGATTCCTCTTGTTTCAGGGTACAGCACAAAGGGGCAGATTCGCAGGCTTCCAATAGTTTAAACATGGCATGGGGGTTTCCGATTGGCTACAAATAGCCAATCACTGCAGCCAAAGGTAAAATCATGCCCCTACAGCATGAAAGGGTGTGTTACGAATGTAGATGGGGGTGGCACTGAGAGATGTAGCCCTGTTCCTCTCTAATGCTCAAACAGGCAGTATTGCAAGATTAAAATGGGATAATCAGCTGTTTCATCAAACAAGCACTTTGGTGTTTGTTTCTGGGGGTTGAATGTGCCAAAGTTAGCAGAGGTCACCATTTAGCCCACAGGTTCCCGTCTGTAACATAGAGGGACAGATAATGTTACAGACGGGAATACCAATTTTAAAGTCATTTCTGGGGAGAAATAATTAAGTAAAGACCCACAGACACATTAATTTTATAAATATGTTTATTAAGAAGGCATTCAGAGCAATTGGGAATCAGCAGTGTGTTTGGGCAGTGAGAAGCAAAGGCTGCAATTCACCATGGTCTCAAATGTCCCACCCAGACAGTAAAAAAAACAGAGGACAAATATGGAATTTGTTGAAATGCATTTTATTAATAATTCCTGCAAGGCTAGAGTTATGTATGTTATCTCCCCAACATGTGTAGCAGGCTGTATTGCATTTTTGTAATTTTTAAATTAAATATTTTTGTAGTTATTGACTTACAAAGTTGATGTGTCCCAAATGTACCCATTTAGTGTGGATAGTGCCACATATAAATTCATGGCAAAAAAAATCTGTTTAATGCATCAGTTAGGGTTGTTTCACAGTGACAAAGGCAAGGAAATTTGGTGTTAGGGTTGAAGACCCTAACTGTGCATTCCCCCCCACTCCCACCACCACCACCACACACACATACATGAAAGTAGGGGAAGGATCGAGGCAACACAACCAATCAATGTGGTGGTGGTGGGGTGGGGGGATGCACAGTTAGGGTTTTCAACCCTAACACCAAATTTCCTCGTTTTTGTCGCTGTGGAACAACCCTAACTGATGCATTAAACAGAGGTTTTTTTGCCATGAATTTCCTTTCTTTTTGAGAATGTGCACTATAAATAAGGCCCCTGAGCTCCCATGTGATTTTTTTGTCACATAGTAACAGTATTGCAAATGCAAGCACAAACGGTAACACACTTGGTGACACAAACATAAATGATAACGCAAACGGTAAGAGAAACGCAAGCGTAAATGTTAATGTAAGCAGAAATGGTAATGCAAATGGTAACGCAAATGCTAATTGCAACAGAAATGCAAACATTAATGAAAACAGTAACGCAAACGCTAACGCCAACAGAAATACAAACAGTAACGAAAAGGCAAATGGTAAGAGAAATGCAAACAGAAATGCAAATAGTAAAGACAATGGCGATGCAGAAGAAAACAGTAATGCAATTGACAATGGAAATGCTACTGAAAACGCAAACGCTAAGGCCAACAGAAACAAAAAAGGTGAGGAACATGAAAACAGTAACAGTAACGCAATTGGAAATGCAAACGGTTACGGTAACAGCAATGATGATGCCAAAGGGAACAGAAATGCAAATGGAAATGCAAACGGAAGCATGTATGCAAACGCAAATTCAATTCATCTTTATTTTTAAAAGGCGCTTTTCTTAAAATCAAAGCGCCTGTACAAATTCAAAAAACAATAAATACAATAAAGTTAAAAACTAATATAAGTCCTTAAAAGCTATACTAAAAAGGCGGGTTTTCAAAGCTCCCTTAAACTAAGGATGATCGGGCAATCTTGCACCTGACGCAGGTAGAGAATTCATGGGGGTAGGTGCCATAAAACTAAACGATCTAGCACCGGATGTTTTCAAACGAACCCTGGGAATCTCTAGCAATCCCTCGTCAGTGGATCGGAGGGAGCGGGAGGGATTGTAGGAGCAAAGGAGCTCTTTCAGGTAGGTAGGTCCCAGATCATGTAGGGCTTTATAGGTCAGTAAACCAACCTTGAAGGTGAATCGCCGAACACTGGCAGCAGCCAGGCAGTCTGCGAAGCACAGGCATTATATGGCTGGATCTAGAAGATCCAGTCAACAACCTGGCTGCCACATTCTGCACTAGCTGCAGACGGCGAAGTTCAGCCCCTGATAGCCCTAGGTATAAGGAATTACAGTAGTCAAGACGGGAGGTAACGAAGGCGTGGATCAATGGTGAATCAAATGGTAATGCACGCGATGATGCAAAAGGAAATGCAAACAAAAACAGTAATGGAAAAGCAAATGGTAACAGTAACGCAAACGCAAGTGCAAATGATAACGCAAACGGTAACGGAAACACAAGTGGAAACGCTGACTGTAAGAGTAACGCAAAAGCACACACTTTTTTTCCCAAAAAGGTGCATTCAGAAGCACAGTGAATACAAAGAATGTATGCATAATTATGCCCTCAGAGAAGAAAATGAACACTTGGAATACTAAATTGCTTATATCTCAGGAACCGTACGACGTAGAAAAAATATTAAAATCTCATATTATTTATGACTTTCCTGGCTAGTTTTGTACTTAGGCCCTTAGTAGGGGGCTAAATGTTTTTCTGACGAAAAGTCCATATCTTGAAGTGTTTTTGAGATACAGGCCCCGAAAGCAGCAGCAGATGCCGTACTGGCACATCTGTGGGATCTTGGATTTCGTCCCTCCAAATTTCAGCCCCAAAGACCAAACCATTCTTTTGCAGCAGGGTGGCAAACATTTCTTATCGTTTTGGGCATAGTGTCACAAAGTAGTGTCATGATTTGCCACACTCGCCAAAAAAATCACGAAAGTGTTGAATGTGTGACACTATTTTGCAACACTGCTATTTACAAAAATGTTAAAAACATATTTCTGGGGTGTTTAACCCCCCAAAAAAGACATGGCTAGCATCCTTAGGGCTTGAGTAGGTGAACACAAAAAGAATTATGACCCTAGAAGGTCCCAAATTTAAATGCCAAGCATTTCTGTGACCACCAACTGAAAACAAGATGGCAGATTTGCAACACTACAGGGGTCATTTGCGACACTAAAAACTGCATTTGCAACACTGTCAAACTTTTTTTTAACTTTTCCCATTGACTATAATGGGAAACTTGTTTTTTGAATAACTTTAGAACCATTTAATATTTTTTCACGAAATCTTTGAAAGGTACATCAGTGACCCCTGGTTGCATGTCTCTGAAGGTCTGGACCAGTCGCACAGACCGTGCAACCTGTAGGTGCGAGCACAGAATGCACAAAAACCTGTAATTTGTGCATTTTACAGCATTCTGTAGCTCCACAACTGTATATCTGACCATTACGAAACTTGGTAGATCCAGAGCTCTATGGTACCAGACTGTGCATGATAAGTTTCAGGCAAATCTGTTATATGGTGGCAAAGTTATTGAGCTGCCAAATTTCAGATTTAACCTTAACTGGGGTACTCAACCCTAACTATATATACATATATATATTTTTTATGGCAAAAAAATCCATTTAATGCATCAGTTAGGGTTGTTCCACAGTGACAAAATCAAGGAAATTTGATGTTAGGGTTCCCACCCCCTTGCATCCCACCCCACCCCCACCAACAGGCATCGGGTGTGCATTGGGGTCATCGGTCCTAACTCTCACCCCATTCTCCCATTCTGCACCACCTCAGCTTATTTACACATGGGATGGGTCGAGAGTTAGGACCGACAACCCCAACACCCCCCGATGCCTATTGGGGTGCAAGGGGGTGGGAACCCTAACATTGAATTTCCTTGCTTTTGTCGCTGTGGAACAACCCTAACTGATGCAATAAAAAGACTTTTTTGGCATGAATTGCCCTTCTTTTTGAGAATGTGCACTATAAATAGTGAAGTAACAGTAACACAAATGCAAGCGCAAATGGTAATGCACATGGTGACACAAACAGTAACGGTAATGCAAACGGTAATAGAAACAAAAGCGCAGATGTTACTGAAAACAGAAACACAAATGCAAGCTTGTACGCAAAGCAAATCATAACGCACACGGTCACAGTAACACAATTGCCAATGCACATGCTGATGGCAACAGCAACAATGACACCAAAGGAAACACAAAAGGAAACGCAAACAGAAGCGCAAATGCAAATGCAAATGGTAAAGCAGATGGTGATGCAAACATAAACGATAATGCAAATGATAAAAGAAACAAGCACAAACGGTAATGGAAACCATAATGTGCACAGTCACGGTAACGCAATTGGAAATGCAAATGGTAATGGTAACAGCAGCGATGATGCCAAAGGAAACACAAACACAAATGGAAGAGCGTATGCAAATGCAAATGGCAATGCACACGGTGACGCAGAATGAAATGCAAACAGAAACAGTAGTGGAAACACAAATGGTAACAGTGACGCAAATGCAAGCCCAAATGAAAACGTAAAGTGAAACCCACATGGTGGCATACACGGGAACGCTAACGCAAACAGTTACGGAAACGCAAGTGGGAACACTAACTGTAACAGTAATGGAAGCGCACACTAATGTATGCATAATGATGGGCCTCAGAGCAGAAAATGAGCACTTGGAATACTAAATTGCTTATATCTTGGGAACCGTACGACGTAGAAAAAAAATTAAAATTTCATATGATTTATGACTTTCCTGGCTAGTTTTGTACTTCGCCCCCTAGTGGGGGCTAAGCAGTTTTCTGACAAAAAGTCCATATCTCGAAGCATTTCCGAGATATGAACCCCGAAAGGCGTGTCGGAAGCCACAATGTTAGTCTATGGCAATCGTCAACATCAGAGTACCGTAACGTTGCATCCCTGCAATATTTTGTCACCATACCACCAAAAGCCACATCTGTGCTTTCTTCCCTCCACATTTCAGCCCAAAAGACCAAACCGTTATTTTGCAGCAGGATGGCAAAGAATTCCTGCTATTTTGGTCATATGGTGGCAAAGTAGTATCGCAAATCATGACACTTTCGCAAAAAAAATCACAAAAGTGTCGCACGTTCAACACTACTTTGCAACACTACAGATTACAAGCATTTCAAAAACATATTTCTGGGGTGTTTAACCCCCCCCCCAAAAAAAAAGACGTGGCTAGCATTCTCAGGGCTTGACTAGGTGAACACAAAAAGAATTGCGTCCCTAGAGGGTCCCAAATTTAAATGCCAAGCATTTCTGTGACCACTAACTTAAAAAAAATGGCTGACTCATGATACTACAGGGGTAATTTGCGACACTAAAAACTGCATTTGCGACACTGTCAAACTTTTTGTTAACTTTTCCCATTGACTATAATGGGAAATTGTTTTTTGAATAACTTTTGAACTGTTTAATATTTTTTCAAGAAATCATCAAAAGGCACATCAGGGACCCAGGCTGCATGCTCCCTGAAGTTTTCAGACTGGTACGCATAAACCATGCAATGTGCAGGCGCAAGCAAAGAATGCACAAAAAAGCATAAATGTGACACGGAATGGCGCTTTATAGCTCCACAACCATAAATCCAACTGGTACAAAACTTTGCAGGTCCAGAGCACTATGGTACTGCTCCGTGCCTGCCAAATTTCAGGTAGATCCATCATAAAGTAGCAAAGTTATTAACCTGACAAATTTCACACTTTAACCTTAAATGGGGTAATCAACCTTAACTACTGTGCCACTATAATCTCTCTCTCTCTCTCTCTCTGTATGTATGTATATATATATATAGATATATCTATATATATATATATATATATATATATATATATATATATATATATATATCTATATCTATTATAGTGGAGTGGTTAAAGTCAAAACTTTGTGCGTTAATAACTTTGGGCATGTTCAATGGATTTGGCTGAAATTTAGTATGCATGGTGGGGCATGGTAGACCTCTTGATTTGCCAAATTTTGTTTTGGTTGGACTTACAGTCTTTGCGCAAGAAAACGCTGAAAATGCAAAATTATCATTTTGGAGGCAGTTTTTAGGATTTTGTCCATGGCCCTGCACGGCCATCATATAGCACGCTACTCTGTGAGATGGCTCATATGAAAGAGCTTGGCTGGCAAAAGATGCTGCTTTTTATTTGGTGAAAAAATATTGAGGCATTCAAAAGTTATAGCACTTGTAAGTTCCCATTATAAGTTAATGGGAAAATTTATATGGTTGTTTTGCAAACAAAGAATGGGGTTCTGGCCATCTGGTCCCAACTGGTGGTCAAAGAATTTGCAGCCTCGTCAAAGGATCTTTGTCCCCGAGAATTCTTTGATCACGAGGTCCGTCATCTTGTTTTTGAATTCCAATAGAAAAAAATCAAATATCTTGGCTCAGGGGTGATGTCCGAAGTAAAACTTGGATGGGTTTTACTCAGGGGGTCTTATTCTATCGAGCCATACCTTTGATTCAGTCAAAAATGGTCAAAAAATTGAGTGTTAAACATTTGAAATCCTAGATCGCGGCTCACTAATGATCTTTGATCTCGAGCCTGCAAATCCTTTGATCGCGAGGATTTTTGATCATGATCTTGCATCGTAAGGTAAAATTACATTTTTCTCAGCTCAGGGGTGGCCTAGGAACACAAATGAGGGTGGGTTTTGTTCACGGGGCTTCATTCTATCGCGGCATGGCGGTGTTTCATTCAGTTCTGCCTAAAAATCACGTTTCAGCCTTTTCTATTCTTTGACTGCGAGTGTACAATTTCTTTGATCATGAGCTTGCAAATTCTTTGATTGCAATCTTGCATCGCGAGCGAGGGATGAGATGTCCCTTTTAAAAATTACATTTTCTCAGCCATGGGGTAGCCTAGGAACACACATGAAGGTGGGTTTTGTTCAGGGGGCTTCATTCTATCGAGGCATGGTGGTGGTTTCATTTATTTCTGCCTAAAAGTTGTTTCAGCATTTTTTATTCTTTGATCGTGAGCCTGCAATTTCTTTGATCAAGAGATTCTTTGATCGTGATCCTGCATCGCGAGTGAGGAACAAGATGGCCCTTTTAAAAATTCAATTTTCTCAGCACAGAGGTGGCTTAGGAGCACAAATGAGGGTGGGTTTTGCTCAGGAGGCTTTGTTCTATCGAGGCACGGTGGTGGTTCCATGTAATTTTGCCTAAAACTCGAGTTACAGCATTTTTTATTCTTTGATCATGAGCTTGCAAATTCTTTGATCACGAGCCTGCAAATTCTTTGATCGTGAGATTCTTTGATCACCATCTTTGATCGTGAGATAGGGACAAGATGGCCAGATTTTATAATACATTAGATAGGACAATTTCACCAATCTTTAAGTTCAAATATCTCAGAAATGGTTTGGTCTTTTTATTTGAAATTTGGAGGGTGTTCTTGGCATGTCCTTTAGATGTGAATTAAGGAGTGTATGTGTCTGAGAAAATTTGTTTTGTGGAGATATTGCATGATGCAATTTACGTGTTGTGGACAGTGTTTTGCATTGTGCTGGTGGCTGGAAATTGATAGGGCACCTACGGTAGCAGCCACAGACACCGCCAGCTATTTCCTGAAATTTCTGTGATATTTCCAGAAATATCTCCTGTTTTCTGTATTTCCACAGTAGGTGCGGCAGAGAAACTCTTCAGAAATTTTGCAAAATAGCTGGAAATAGCTGGCAATGTCTGTTGCAACTACTGTAGCCTTAGTGTCATTGATGTAGTTTTCAGTCGTTGTGCCTGTAAAATGTTAACAGGTGTGGAATTCTGCATCTCTGACAAATGAAAATCTCAAAGTTTAACATGTTAATTCTGGAAGACGGTTTAGTGTTTTACATTAAAATTTGGAGGGTGTTTGATGGTACACACACATTTACAAGTTGGTGGGAGCACATGGCCCGAAGGGCCCAAGCTCCCACCAACGTTTGCAGGTTGGTGGGAGTGCAGGGCTGAAGGTGCCATGCTCCCACCAACTTGCACAAGTTCTTAGTTTTGTATTCTTTCTCAAAAAGTAAGGAAATTCTATGCAAAAAACTGCGTTAATGGATCATTTAGAGTTAAAGCATAAAAAGTCAGGAAATGAGACCTTTAGGGTTGCCCCTTAGACCCACCCATCATCCCAAGATTGACAGCTGATGGGGTGTGTCATTGGGGTTGTGAGGCCTAAATGTCACCCCATTCTTATTTACTGGGGCTTGTGAATGTGTTTTCAGATGGAATGGGGTGACATTAGTCCTCACAACCCCAATGACACACCCCATCAGCTGTCAATCTTGGGATGATGTGGGGTCTGGGGAGAGGCAACCCTTAAGGTCTCATTTCAGACTTTTTATGCTTTAAACCCTAAATGATGCATTAACACAGTGTTTTAGAATAGATATATATATATATATATATATATATATATATATATATATATCTCATATCTCTCTTTCTCTCTCTCTCTATATATATATATATCTATATCTATCTGTGTATATGTGTGTCTGTGTGTGTGCATGTAGATATATAGATATATAGATGGTAAACATAGATATATATATATATACACACACACATATATATATACATATATATACATATTCATACACATACATACACACACACACACACACACACACACACACACACATATATATATATATATCTTTGTTTACCAAGTAGGTGCACTGAATGGACTGTTTTCAGGCATGACCCCAGCCATAAAGATTGTATAGGTAATATAGACAATACACTTATATTAACAAAGAAAGTTGCAGGAACTAGAATATATTGAATATATTGAGTACAGCTAGGTACAACTAAGTTCAAGAATACAACTGAAACACAACAGAGTAGCAGCTAAAATGCGGGTGCAATATACATGATGTACAATCAGTCAATCTTACGACTGTTCAGCATTATACAACAGGACAGTTTAGTCATAGGTAAAGAACAATTAGGACTCTCATTTGAAGATAGCCATGCCCCCACCACCAGCCATGCACCTGTGCATCAGCAGGATGGGGTGTGGGTGCAGAAGACATGTGCGTCAATCACACAGAAGCAGCACTTTTAACACTTTGTAAGTACACAACATGCACTATAAAACTAGTTAACAACTACATAGCAGTGCAGTTGCAGTGTAGTTATACAGTAGTTACAGTGTAGTTAGTGACACTTAAAATTATCCTTTAGAAATCATTCCCTCACAAATTTACTGCTCAATCTCAATCTCAATCTCAATCTTTATTTATTTATTTAAGGCGCCTTTCTAAAAACCAAGGCGCCTGTACAATACTAGATAAAACAATTACAAATACAATAAACAACAACATTAAAAATCATTATATGCTTTACTAAAGAGGTGAGTCTTTAAAGATTCTTTAAAACTATGGACAGTAGGGCTTTCCCGCACCTGACGAGGTAGAGAATTCCACAGGGGTCGGGGCCATAAAACTAAATGATCTTGCCCCTGAAGTTTTTAAATGAACCCTGGGAATCTCTAGCAATCCCTCGTCAGTGGATCGGAGAGAGCGGGAGGGACAGTAGGGATGAAGGAGATCTTTCAGGTAAACTGGTCCCTGATCATGTAGGGCCTTATAGGTCAGCAAACCGACCTTGAAAGTGATTCGCCAGCAAACTGGCAACCAGTGCAGACCACGGAGCACAGGCGTTATATGACTGGCCCTAGATGAGCCCATCAACAGCCTGGCTGCCACATTCTGCACTAGCTGCAGGCGGCGAATCTCAATCCCAGGAAGCCCTAGGTAGAGCGAGTTGCAGTAAAGGTGGGAGGTAACGAAGGCGTGGACCAAAATAGGCAGATCGTCAGGGGGAACCAGGTGTTTCACCCGAGCGATGTTCCTCAGATGGTAAAAAGAGGTTTTGACAACCGCTGACACCTGAAATTTAAATGTCAAGTGGTCATCAAATACAACGCCCAGATTCCGCACTCGGTCTGAGGTAATTAGCGGGATATCCCCGAGCCATAAACCCGAGGGTAATCCAACCAATAAACCTGCCTCCCGGCAATCCTGGCCCACAACCAACACCTCAGTTTTATCAGGGTTCAACCTCAGCCAACTCACATTCATCCAGTCCTGGATTTCAGCAAGACAGTTATTAAAGACCGAAAAGGCAGCATCTTGACCGGGAGCAAAGGACATGTACAGCTGAGTATCATCTGCATAGCAGTGAAAACTCAGACCATACCGCCTAATAATCGCTCCTAATGGCAGCATATATACTGCAAACAACATGGGTGCCAAAATGGAACCCTGCAGTACTCCACAGGATAGGGAGAATGATGCTGAGGAAAAAATCCCAGACACCACTCTCTGAGTCCTACCCTCAAGGTAGGACCGAAACCAACTGAGGACTGTACCAGACAATCCACAGATAGACCGCAGGCATTCCAATAGCACACCATGGTCTACAGTATCAAATGCTGCAGAGAGATCAAGAAGGACCAGAATGGAACGAGATCTTCAATCTCTCGCTATTAGGAGGTCATTTAGCACCCGAATCAGAACTGTCTCGGTACTATGTCTTTTTCTAAATCTGGACTGGAGAGAATCGTAGAGATTGTGGCTGGTCAAATGATCATTTAACTGCAAAGCAACCACCTTCTTAATAACTTTACCAACAAAGGGTAAGTTAGAGACAGGCCTGTAGTTTGCCAGGCAGTCCGGGTCAGGAGGATTTCTTAAGGAGGGCTGGACCGCCTCCTTTAGAAGATTTGGAAAATCCCCATCTCCATGGACCTACAGACTATCTCAGCTAGGATGGGGCGATTTTATCCACACACCCACTAAGAGACGTTGGGGCCCGGATCCAAACTACAGTTGGTCGGACGAATAATTGTATGATCATCACAATTTCTTCAATTGTGGGAAGGCCAGTCAGACCACATAAACTGGGTGTCCGAGCATCTCCTGCCGACCATCACTACTCCCATTAGAGAGGGTTAGATGGATGTCCGATCTGATTGTGGCAACCTTATCTGAAAAGAATAGAGCAAACTCCTCACACCGTTTGAGAAAACGCTTTGCATTGCAGACAGATTGATTGCACAATCTGTCCACAGTCCGGAAGAGCTGAGCTGGTCTATTCTCGCGCAGCAGCAATCTCTGGACAGGAATTCTGCCTTCTTACGAGAATTGAGATTGATAGATCACATAGTGATCCATCAAACTAAGTCTGTCACAATCCTGACCCGACCTCCGCCAGCACCTCTCCAACCTTCGTCCAACTCTCCTCAACTCTCAAAGTCTCATCAAACCAAGGAGACTTGGGTCAAGAGTGAGAGGACGAACACGAACAGGAGCAATGGAATCCAGGGCCCTGCCACCGCCTCATTATAGGCAAGTACCAGCTCTCCTGGATCCATGCAATCTCTCAGTAAGCTCGAGTAGGTTCAGCACCGCCATCAGGCTGTCAGGAAAACACCCTCAAAGGGCGATACTGACCATCTCCGTAGGGCCGGCCCATAAGGGTGGCCACAAACTGAGCCCAATGGAGTGATGATCAGACCATCCAACTGGTTCCACCACCAGGTCAGATATCTCCATCCCCAGAAGGAACACCAAATCCAATGACTGACCACCAATATGGGTTGAGGAGGAAATAACCTGTGTGAAGCCCAGTGACATCATTAACTGGAGGAAGTCTTGACTCAATCTGTGAGACTATCGTCAACTCAGGCATTGAAGTCCTCAGAACCACCATCTGGGGACCCTAATGTCAGGTCGACAATGAGGTTCATGATTTCCCACAGGAAAACATTCCCATCACCTGGTGGACAGTATACGAAGTATCCTGCACCCCACACCCTCCCCATGATACATTCAAAGGATTCGGTAGTTCCCACCGGTACCTCCACTAGGTCCAGTTCTGATCTAAAACAGATGGCAACACCCCGCCTTACGATTTCAACCCGGGCGGTGTATCACCAGCACCGGCTGAACTGCTGCCCAAAACTGGTCCAGCATTTTCATCCAGCCAGGTCTCAGTGATGCACGCCAGGTCTGATGTCCCAACAAAATCAGCTATAACAGCCGCTTTGTTTCTAATAGACCTGGCATTGCACAACACCGCCTAGTAGGATGAGCCACTGAGGATGACGTGTTACCTGCTGACTACAGTCAGAACCCTTGGTATGGGAACCAGGCAGGGAGAACCCCTTTCCTGGGCCCATTTCACCCCAGGGCGTCTCCTTGTCCCCACTATCCCTATCCGCCCGCTCCTTTCCGTTCCCTCTCCAAACTCAGGCCCCATCCTCCTCCTCCTTCTTCTAACAATCCCTAGAGCCCTACATCGTCTATAAACTTCTATTGATAGGGGGGGACAGGAAAAAGGATGAAGGTCTCTGAGTTTGGAGGGGGAATAACGCCCAACAGTCCTTATACTATCCCAACACATATTTACTATTCTAATATGTATCAAAATAAGTAATCCTAATTTTTTTATAAAATTATTTAACCCACCTCTTATTTCTAAATAAAAACAATCCTAAATAATAATTTCACTAAAACTCTCACCCTCCAAACCTATACAAAACACAAACCAATAAAACAAACCACTAATTAACTTCCCACCCAGTTCTCTCACCACTGGAAAGGAAAATAAAATATACCTAAAACTGATATTCTTTAAATATAAACAAATAATAACTTTAAAATTAGATAAAACATCCAAACAGTCACAATTTCATCAAATTATCATCCAGTGAAGAAATCACTCCTCACACAATGAAATAGTTCAGCCAGATTAATGCTTAAAATTAAAAACCAGAAATTTTTCTCTCCAGAAACTGATAACAATATACCAGTTCAAATGTATCTGAAGAAGGCAGTCTCAAGGCACCCAGAACGTCAAATCTGAAGTTGTATGTTATCCCAATATAGCACCACTCTGCAATATAGGGTAACAATGTGAGGTCCATGTGATGTAACCAACGAGCAAAACCCAGGATGCAAAAGTGGCGGAAAGTTTTTATTATCCAATATCTGTGGTACTCTCACTACCACTAGACAAAGTTGCAACTTCCAGACAAAGAACTGAGGGCTCTCACCACCTCCTTCTTGCTGCACTACTCACAAAATGTACCCAGAACTATCAAAGCTCTTTCATTATTTCTGAAAGGGAGTAATGAAATATCCAAAATTAACAGATGAATAAAATGAGATAAAACAGTCACTAAGAGGTTCTCTCACAACCTCCTTCAAAAACAAAATCAGTAATAATCCTGGTCCCATAAAACAAAGGATCTCTAACAGTCAGACGAATCAGGGTCTTACAGTTCCCAAGGCAGAAATTTACTAGTCAAAAACTAAGTTCCAGGCAAGGAAGCAGGAGACAAACCGACACAGCGCAGTAATAGCTGATGAATTACACAAATCCACACAACTTCAGGGTCAGGGAAAAGCAGGAGGGGAAGCCCCATAGCCCCCAGAGATCCCGGACAACACAGACAACCCCACTGTCCACCAACTGTGAGGTAATCTATGTCCCTCACCCCCCAACCCCAATCCTCCAATGAAAGTCCAGGAAGCAGGGTCCAGGGAACTCCAGGCCCACAGAAGAATCCCCCCCCAGCCTAACCCAAACACAAGCCCAAAAAAGCTTGCAACAGCTATGACTCACAACCCTGCAGCTGTAATAGTCGGCGATGACACATCAAAAGGCTTGCAACTCCAGCTCCAGTATCCCTTGCTTGAAGAATCAGAATTTTAATCCTCAAAGAACAGGCTCCCAAAAGACCAAACTTGAAGGTTCCAAAGCTCCCAAACTCCAGTCCACACTTCGAGCCGCTTGGTCGCCAACAAATACCAGCACTCTGCTGTATAGCATAGTGGTTAAAAGCACTCACCTGCAAATCTGGAGAACTGGATTTGAATCCCAGAGTCACTACTTGTATACTGTGCAACCAAAAAAAAAAAACAGAAAAATAAACATGCAATCTACTATGTAAATTGCTATACAATAAGACATCATTAATTTACATAATTACGTATTGGCTTTTAACAATGCTGTAGTTATTAAGGATTGTGTGGCTTCTTTGGCATTGTTTCCACATTTAATGCCAAACTGACATGTACTAACAAAGTGGGTCGGATATTCAAAGGGGTTGCACATGGTGCAACAGTGTTGTGCCATGCACAACCCAAGGATGAACCCCAGCATGATATTCAAAGGGGCTGGTTGTGCTGTGCAACCCCCGATGCACCGGTGTGCACCAGTAATGTATGCAGCGCAAGTATGGGGAGGCGTGCCCATGCCTATGCGGTACATCCCAATATTCAGCCCGAGATGTGTGGTGCATATGCAGGCATAAGCCCACCTTGCAGCACACAGAGGGGTGCAAAGATGAGTCCATCAAATCTAGGAACATGTCAGGGGACACCCACAGGTGGGCTGTCATATTGCAGGGTGCAACACAGCAGCCGCCTGCTGTGGGTGGCCACCTGACCTCCCGGGATACAGTCCTGGCATCGTGCCCCCCCGCCTGATCACAGGCATATATATTTAATAGCCCAGGTGGTCCAGTGGACCCTATTTCCTGCCTGATTGTGGGCAAATGATTAAATAACCGTGGTGGTCCAGTGGACCCGATCCCCTGCCCGATGGTTCATTCACATTTTGGGACTGTGTAGTACAGTATGGTCTGCACACCCATTGGCTTATGCAGTGGACCAATAGGCATACAGCTGTACTGTATGCTGTCAGTTGGTGGGTGGGTGGGTGGTTTGTGGGTGGGGAGCTGCCACCTACCACTGACCAGGGGGTGCAGGGTGGCAGGGCTCAGTGGGCAGGTGGGGAGGGGGTACAGCTGGACCACCAGTGTTATTTAATTACTATGCCCATGATCGGGTGGGGAATAGGGTCCACTGGACCATCAGGGTTATTTAATCACTATGCCCATGATTGGGTGGGGGATAGGGTCCACTGGACCACCAGGTTTATTTAATCACTATGCCCATGATTGGGCAGGGGATAGGATCCACTGGACCACCAGGGCTATTATATAAATATGCCCATGATCGGGCAGGGGATAGGGTCAACTGGACCACCAGGGTTACATTAAACATATGCCAATGATTGGGTGACAGGTCGCGTTGCCCTCTGAAGGGCAGGGGGCATCGGTCACCAACGGCCGCAGCCTAGCAGGGCACCAGGTGTAAGTCACTGGGGATTGGTACACTGCATGCAAATGGGGCCATAATGACATGCAAATGGTCCCATTTGTGCCTTGCATGCATAATGGCCTCATTTGCATGCCCAGCACTGAATATCATGGTTGATGCACCTAGCGCACCCACACTTGCGCTGACGCATCCCCCTGCTCCACACCTGCCACTTGTGCCGGTGCAGTGCCACTGCACCATGTGCTGTGCGTGCACCCCCAGTGCCATATTCAATGGTGCTGAGCCATGGCGCAGCATAATTGAATATCACCTGGACATTGCCCTGGCTCATCCCAGTTGCACTGCACCCAGGCTTGCACCCCTTCCTGGCACAGTCTTAATATCTAGCCCAGTAAGTACACAGAAACTGACACATAAAGTGTAAGAAGAAGGGTGTAACAGTGCTGTAGTTACTAAGGAATGTTCTGCTTCTGTGGCATTGTTTCCACAGTTATTTGCTAACTAACATGTATTTACAAAGTATGCAGAAACTGACACTTAAAATAAAGTATATGAAGAACAGTGTAACTACTACACACTTACATTGAAAGTCAATGCTGTAGTTCTGAAGTATGCTTTCCTTCAGAAATCATTCCCTCATGCACTTACTGCTTAATAAACATGCAATCTAATATTCTTAATTGCTATACAACTACATTGTTTACTTATACCATAAAAATCATTTACATAATTACATGGCTTGTAACAGTGCTGTAGTTGTTAAGAAATGTGCTGCTTCTGTGGCATTGACCCACATCTCTTCTGCACCGACACTTCTAGCTTGCTATGGCCCAGGTGGGTGTTTGGGGGAGTGGCATGGCTACATAACATGCCTTATCACCAATCTGCTGTGTGGAGTGGTGGTGGGTGGCAAAGGATACATAGATAGGGACTCTTCCTTAGCCATTACATGCCCTTCCAACTGGCTGAATGGTGTGCCTACTATAGCACCATCCTTCACATCAAGCTACCCCATCACTCTCACTATACCATGAGGGCTGGGGGCAAGGCGGTAAAATAGGCAGAGCAGTAGATTCTGTTACTGGAAAACAGCAGTAATAGGAAGACCACTAGAGGTGCAGTGAATTAAAAATCTACTGGTGAAGTGAATGCGAAGTGGCCACTTCGCATTGGCACTTCGCTATACTGAGTGTCCCATAGGAAAGGCTCACTTCGCCTTGTTATTATTACTTCACAATGTCATTCCACCTTAAACGTGAAGTAAGACAGAGTGACAACAATATTGGCAGCATCCCACCCACACAGTCACCAAAATGAATGTTCATCCCCAAAGTGCTACTGTCTTGTGTCCAGAAAACTCCCCAGTGCTGATGAAATGAAATGAGAGTGTAACAAGAAATGCAAAGTCTCCCAGAATTAATGGCACACTCAGTCATGTGCACAGTGGTCAGGTCACACACAGAGTCACCAGAATTAATCAGCATCCCCAAAATGCTACTGTCTTGTGTCCAGAAAATTCCCCAGTGCTGTCGAAGTAAAATGAGAGCGTAACAAGAAATGCAGTCTCCCAGAATTAATGGTGCCATGCAAATGCAGACAGATTAAGATTGCGCTGCATACTCAAGGGATGCATATGAAAAGGCACAACAATACCGAACCAGTGCTCACAAGTTACAAATCCAGATCTGGAAAGGAATACATTTTGCCAGTTGGGGGATTAGTGCACGGGAGTAACAATCCACTACCAGTAAAGATACCACAAAGCAGTATAAAAAATTCATGCAGGTGCAGTGGATAGCAGGTTCACACTGCTGCAATTACTCTGTAACACTATAAAAGGTGTCTTATTTAATGGCACGCATCGCACACACAGCAAATTGAAAACCTTTAGTAATATAACCACATGTTTTAAACAGACAAATTGTACACTGCTGCACCACAACAATCAGCCAAAAAAAGTCAAGAATTACTGAAAATATTACTGTGTGTACATTAACACAGTTATACAAGAAAAATATAACCAAAACTGAAAGACTGCCTTTTTCTCCCAGTTAATCTACCTACACCACAAATACACCCTTCCCCCAGAGCACACTTCACAGTACACAGACTGACTGTTGTAAATTAACATTCAAAATCCACACACAACAATAAACACTCGATTATATGAGCACAGAAAGGTTTCCTACAATCGATGTACTAAATTTTGAGCAATAAATATTACTCAGAAAGGCATTTTAAACAACTTTTAGAAGGTTTAAATTGCAGAGCTCTAAGAGCAAACTGTCTCCAGCTACCACTGCACACACACACACACTACCCAGGCCAGAACTGAGGCTGTACCGAACAATCTAGAGCCCATGTGACCTGCAATCCCATGAATAACTGCAGAATTTCCTTTGGAGCTCAGTTACAGGGTGAAGTGAGGCGAATTACATTGATTTCAATGTACTTCACCTTAAAATTGGTGGAAAAGTGGTTTGGGGAAGGTGGAATAATGCAAAGTCATTGGTTTCAATGGACTTCGCGTTCCTCAATATGAAGCAAAGTACTCTGCTTCACACTGTGGAGTTCTCCACAGATTCCACGTTACTCAGTGAATCACTTCATGGAGCAAATTGGGGCCACTTCACCCACCACTACTTACAGTACTGTAACTCACATGCTGTATGGGAAGGAATGCAAATGCCTATGTCTGTACTTCCCTGATGGTCTGTAGCACAAAACTCCCAGACTTAAAAATGCTCATCAATGAGTACAATGGTGGAGTGGTGAAGCCTGGAGAGATACTACAAAACAGGCTTACAATACATCCAAGTAACTAGTAAAAAAATGAATGTTGTGATTCGTGATGTGATCGTGAATTGTGACTGCATCTGTGACCGTGATGATGAAGAACATGATTCGGTGTCAACGGTGTGAGATAACCAATATGAAAACTGTATTGGGAATGTGAATGCCTATGGCTGTACTTCCCTGATGAGCTGTAGCACAAACTCTCCAACATAAAAATGCTCATTAATGAGTACAATGGCAGAGTGGTGAAGCCTGGAGAGATACTACAAAACATGCTTACAATACATCCAAGTAACTCGTCAAAAAATTAGTGTTGTGATTCATGACATGATCGTGAATCATGATTTGTGACTGCATTTGTGACCGTGATGATGAAGAATGTGATTCAGTGTCAAAGGTGTGAGATAAACAATATGGAACTATATTGGGAAGAGAACGCGAATGCCTACGGCTGTACTTCCCCGTTGAGCTGTAGCACAAACTCCCTTACTTAAAAATGCTTATTAATGAGTACAATGGTGGGGTGTTGAAGCCTGGAGAGATACTACAAAACAGACTTACAGTACATCCAAGTAACTAGTAAAAAAATTTATGTGATTCGTGACGTGATCGTGAATAGTGATTTGTGACTACATTTGTGACCGTGATGATGAAGAATGTGATTTGTATCATGAGTGACTCATGATGATGGTCCTGACTTAAAAACGTATATTAGTGAGTACAATGTTCATGCAGAATTATGCACCACACCTGTCCAGTACTCTGAAGGGAAGCCAAAGAAACAACTGACTTAAGTTACTGATGGAGACTGAGCCCTAAAGAGATGCAAATGCACAGACAGATTAAGATTGTGCTATGCACTGAAGAACTGCAGATGCAAATGTACAACACCTAACCAGTGTTCACCATCAGAAATTCAAATCTGGAAAAGAATACCTTTGCCAGTTGGGACGGGCCATGGGGGGGGCAGTGTACTGCACTGCTGCAGTAACAGTCACTAGTACTAGTACTAGTACCAGTAAAGATACTACAAAGAAGTACAAAAATCATACAGCTGCAGTGGATAGCAGGTTCATATTGCTGAAATTATTATGTGGCACAATAAAAGGTATCTGATTTGATGACACATCACACACATACTCACACACACACTAAGTAATGTGAAGCAAATTGAAAACTTCAGTAATATAACCACATATTTTAAACAAACTAAAATTATACACTGCTGCACCACAACAATCAGCAAAAAAAATGGCAAGAATCATTGAAAATATTACTGTGTACATTAACAGTTATACAAGAAAAATATCACCCACTGTCTTTTTCTCCAAGTTAGTCTACCTACACCACAGATACGCCTCTCCCCAAAGCACACTTACACTGTCTTTCAATACACAGACTGAATGTTGTACATTAACATTCAAAATCCACACACAAACAATAAACACTCTATGATATGAACACAGGAGGGTTTCCTATAATCGATGAACTAAAGTTTCAGCAAATAAATGACTCAAAAAGGCTTTTTTAACAGCTTTTAGAAGGTTTGAATCTCAGAGAGCTCTCAGAGCAGATTGTCTCCTGCAGCTTCCTACACACACTACCCCAAACTGAGGCTGTGCAGAACGATCTAGAGCCCATGTGACCTGAAATCCCATGAATCACTGCAAAATTCGCCTTTGGAGCTTAAAAACAAGCGAAGTGAGGCGAAGTACATTGTTTTCAATGTACTTCACCTTAGATTGATGGAGTAGTGGTTTTGGAAGGCGAATGGCAGCAAGTCATTGTTTTCAATGGACTTCGCGTTACCCATTATAACGCGAAGTACTCCGCTTTGTGTTGTGGAGCACTGCACAAATTCACCTTAACTCCGTAAATCACTTCGCAGAGTGAATTAGGGCCACTTCACCCATCTCTAAAGACCACCCATAACGCACAGTTCCCCACTCCACACACAGTGCAGGATCCAGTCTGCTCCTGGTCAGATCATTTAATAATTATTTAAATTAATTAAAGGTGGACCATCATTCCACCTCTAGATCAACACTATACCTCCTCCCCCCTAATTCTCTGGCTCTGTTTCCTCAATTGCTGAATGAACTTCATAGTCTCCCTTCTCCAGACTTGAACCTTCTGTATTGTAGTCCGGGATGCTACCACTACGCCAACTGGACTGTCTTGTTACTAGGTGCCTTTTAGTCCCTCTTATCCCACGTCCCATCTTTGTGAATTTTCTTTCCCTGTCAATCCCCTACCTAAATTAAATAATTAAAATTATTTAAATTAATTAAAGGTGGATCATAATTTCACCTCTAGACCAACATTTCACCTCCTCTCCGCCAATTCTCTGGCTCTATTTCCTCATTTGCTGAGTGAACTTGATAGTATCACAGACTTAAACCTTGCACCGTAGTCTGGGATGCTACCACTGCACCAACTGGACTGTCCTGTTACTAGGTGCCTTTTGTTCCTCTTATCCCACATCCCCATCTTTGTGAATCTTCTCTCCCTGTCGACCCCCTACCCCCACCTCCCATGTTCATTACCATGACCTCATCCTACCTCGCCTCCCCCACTACCTTCCTCACCACCTTTTGTATTATAATCTTCTTCCTTATCACTCCCACACTGGCCCCCACTTCCCTAAACTGCTCACCTGCCACACCCACCCTAAATGTCATCCTTTTTATCCATACCATCTCTAATTTTGCCTTCCCCTCAAATCCGCCCTCCCCACTTGCCCCTGGCAACTCTCTCCCAGACTCGCCTCCTTCCTGCCTGCCTTCTTCCATGCCATACCCCACCTATGTGTCCTCCCCATCCCAGTAATCTGCACCAAACCAACCCACTCATTCCGCAGCAGCACCAGCACTGGTGCTGGCCTTTACAAGCAGTTGAAGTATACCTTCCTAAGAGCCCTCCTACTCCTGCTGATAATGTTGGGGAATGTTCACCTGAACCCTGGGCCCCCCTCAACCTACAATCCAAACTCCTTTGACAGGAACAGGCTCTGTATCACATCCATTAATATCTGCAGCCAGCTGAAAAAAATTGCTATCCTCCAGATTTGGTTAGCACAGCACCAACCAGACATTTTACCCATTGTTGAGAACTGGCTCTCTAAGGACACCTCTGATTTGACTATCTCCATTCCCAGGTACACCATCTTCCATGAGGACAGAGTTGGGAAGTGTGGGGGTGGCTGTGCTATTTACTTCTGGGACTCTTTGAAGAGCCATGCACTCCCCCCAGCCCAGCTGGATTTTGGTGCTCAGGCACTCTCTCTGAAGATCACCACTAGCACGGCCAGGGACCCCCCCTCTTAATATCTTCCATTTATATCCCCCCTAGGAACCAATCACATGAGTTTCAGTCTCTACTGAACTACCTCTCCCTCCTGCTCCCCAAATCAGAGATCATTGCTCTAGGGGACTTCAACGTTAACTGGTTATCTAATGCTGTGGCCCCCCTTAAGGATGACACTGCTGCCCTGGATCTCTCCCAAATTGTAACATGCTCTACTCATTTAAATCCCCAAACTGGAACCTTTACGTTAATTGACCTGGTACTTACCAATCGCACTAATAAAATCACTGGTGTCTCGGTCCTCCCTGATGCCCTGAATGACCACCCACCAGTACTCTGCACCTAGTCCTGTAAGACGAAAAAATCCATCCCTAAAATCATTCTTCAGCATCTGCTCAAACTGGGTAAGCTGGGTCACCTCAAAAACTACCTAGCCTATTGGGACTGGTCACCCTTTGATCTGGCCCCTGACATCGATACGGCTCTTGACCACTTTATACATACTTTCAACACTGTCTGTGACATATTTGCCCAGTTTACTAAACATGTTATCAAAGGCCCCAACACCCCCAGTATATCTCAGGCTCTCCTAGATCAAATGCACCACAGAGACACTCTATGGCACTTAGCCCTTGAATCAGGCAAACTACCTGATAGACAACTCTATTGGGCTGCTAGGAATAAATGCACTTGGGACATACGCAAGGCCAAAGCTGACCACTACAGGGCAGTTCTCACCATCTCCTGGGGGCTCTGGCTGCATGTTTTGGGATAACTTGATGGAGCTCAACAGGAAAACTGTATTGGCTTCCCCCACCCAGCTCACTATCAATGATGGTATCTCCACTGACCCACAGGCCATTGCTGACTCCCTCAACTCCTCCTTTTCTGACCTCAGTAATGTATTTCCCACAAATTTCTTTGATCCCTGTACCCCACCCCTCCCTCCCCCTGAGCATCCCCCTCCACCTTTTCACTTCAAAACTCTCACTCCTTGTGAGGCAAAACCCTTCATCTAAAAGCCTTAGGTAAGTCACGTTACAGTTGTGATTCACCAGACCTTAGACTCCTCTACATGATCCTGGATGTAGTCTTCACCCGGCTAACCATGATACTTAATCTCTTCCTCTGCCATGGTAAATTTCCCTCAAAATGGAAAGTGCTGTTATTAACCCCATCCACAAAAATGGTGACCGCACGTCCCCTGGGAACTACCACCCCATCTCCATTCTCTCCCCCCTCAAAGGCGCTTTAAAAAATAATCTTTCATTAACTCACAGACCACCTCACCAAATATGGTCTACTCTACCTGGAACAACACAGATTTTGCAAAGGGCACAGCATCACTACTGCCCTGCTGGAGTGTTCCAGTGCTATCCATACTGCCCTGGATGTGGTAGCACTGCGCCCCCCCCCCCGGCTTGGGAGGCAAGTCTGAGAGAAGAGACTCTGTACTATCATCTTTCTTCCATCCTGAAAGCCTGTTGTGCAACAGCACCCCTTTTCTGTCCAGATCTTTACTGTAGGCAGGCCTCCTACACTACTGTTTTTTATTCTCTCTCTCTCTCTCTCTCTCTCTCTCTCTCTGTCTCTCCACCTCTCCCTCTCTCTCCCTCTCCCTCTCCTCTTTTGGGAAAGCACAGCAGGCAATTGCCAGGTTTTCCTGCATTCAACTGGCTGTCATGCCAGTAGTAAAATAGAAGAAAGTTTTTATTACAGAGCTGCAGATGTAGCTCCACTCTATAAGACAAGCTTCTGTGTTGTGAAGCACCATTGTGCTTTCCTGTGTGAACATGCTCAGGATCGCAGCGCTGTGCAACTGCCGTAAGATAAAGAGCAGCTTTAATAAATCAAAATGGCTTCCTCAGATATCTCGTTTTGTTTTGTTTGAGGGAATGCTGTAAATATTGTAAAAAGGTGTCTATAATCGGATACATACGTGGCTTGTTTCCTCATAGCAGAACTGATGAAATTAGGAAAGAAACAGAGCTCTTAGGCAAACTCCTGTTTAAAAACCCTGATATGAGAGAGGGAACTGCCTTTATGTTCCCTTTCTCCTCCTTCCCCAATTTAGTTAGAGGCTTTGTACCTTTAGTGTAAAAGTCTGCAGAACCTGTTAGAAGAAAGAAAAAGAGGCAGAAATCAAAACTATACCTTCCTCTGTGTTGCAAGCTTGCAGCTTGTAGTGCTGCTCTGAGAGTGAAAACTCTGACCTAAAGTATGTGTATTTTGCAGATACTTTCACTTGCTGCTGTATCCTGTTAAAACCCCCTGAAAAGGCTAGAAAAGGGGTTCAAATATAGCAGTATCACTGTTCTAAGTATTACAATCTTATGTGAAAAAGTAGCAGGAGCTTTCTTAGGATGTATTCTGTCTCTGTATCTCCTATTAGTGTTTTTTTTTTTAATTCAAACTTTATTAAGGTTTTCAACATACAATAAACAACTTGTCACACGATACCAGGAATGTGAACATATGCTTTCGGAAAAAACACCTATTAGTGTTTTTGGCACCAAAAACACTAACAGGGCTACAGAGCAGAAGTAAGAAATGAACTTTCTGTAAGAGCAATGTTATTAAAGGTTTCTCATGCCAAAAAATTGTTGTTTTACATGAGAATTTCTTCCTGAACTCTGCTTGCTCTTCTTGTTTTTTTTTTTTGTTGTTGTTTGTTTGGTTTTCCCTCCTTAAAACAAGAACACTCTGCATTAAAGAAAACAAAAATCAAGTTTTAAGCTAAACCAAACCCATACTTTTGTGCAAATACTGATATCATGTTTTCATCCTGACAAAGAACTGCATTATTTTACCACTTGTGTTCTGTTCTCCTAAACAGTTGTAGCTCACCTGGGTGTTGTTCAGCAGGCCTCGCCTAGGTGCCGTTCTGCAGGTCTTCTCTTAGGGGCCAGCACCCCTTTGTGCTGCTGTTTATATAGAGGCTGACCTCTCACTCACAGCAGGTGAGTGGAACTACAGTGGACAAATGCTCCCAAATGTGCTATAACTGTTTGTTTTTCTGTTGGGAGGCTTCCATTATGAATTATGATTTATATTATTTGGGATATTATGTTTGAATTCTATTTTTTTATAGAAACACTTTGTATTTGACTAGGAGGAAGAGCCTCATGCATCTTGTGACTAGTCTGTATATAAGGTCCTGTCTCCAAGTCTAAAGCAGATCAATTCAACCTTGGAACAGGTTGAGGAAGCACAAAGGGTGGGACTGAAGCTAAGGCCAAGCTGTGTAATGTTAATTTGATTTCTTTTTTATTTTGCTGAAAGTCTTTATTTTATTTTTAAATAAATTTACACACTTGTGTGTGTATGCACCTTCTTCTTCTTGTCTGTGCTTTTTTCCCACACATCCACTATGACACTTGACAGAGGCTGTCTGGTTGGCTCAGTCTTTGTGGATTTGTTAAAAGCCTTTGACACTGTGACCCACTCCCTTATCTGCTGTCTGCCACACAGGTCTCTCCCAGGATGCCATCAAGTGGTTTGCTGACTACCTAGCCGGTAGGTCACAAGTTAAAATTTATGACATGCTCTCTTCCTGCCTCCCAGTTAAGTCAGAGGAGCCCCAGGGTTCCATCCTGAGCCCCCTCCTCTTTAGTCTATTCCTGAACACCCTTCCCAAGACCTGCTCTGGGCAATTACTCCTATATGCCGATGATGCAATTCTCTTCTCCACTCACCCTGATCCACACACACTGCAACTATCCCTCCAGAAGTACTTCACAGATGCAGAATCCTGGTTCACTGACCACCGCCTGGTTCTAAACCACAGAAAAACAAAGTAATGATGTTCGCTCACAACCAGAGCTGACACAAAGGCTACCCACTAATTATTCACAACTCCCAACCACTACCCCTTGAGAAGGTCAACAGCTTTAAATACCTCGGGGTCACCCTTGACTCGGTACTCAACTTCTATGAGCATATACACTGCCACTGTCAATGTCAGAATTGGTCTGCTCCACTGGCTCAAACATTGTCTCCCCCTAGAAGCCCTTCAACTAGCAGTTTCATCATCCATATTGTCCCTTACTGATTATGGGATCCTGGTTTATGGGTCAGCTGATTCCTCTGCTCGCCACAGAATCCATGTTTCCCTAAACAAAGCCTGTCACCTTGCTACGGGCTGCTCTGATTTGACACACACTTGTGCTCTGTACAGTCTCACCAATTGGCTTGACTTTGATGGGAAACTTAGGTAACAGACATGCCTCCTAGCCAAAAAGGTCTCCATCAGCCTAGCCCCCCCGGCCTCACCAACCTGCTACAACCTGCACCCTCAGTGATACCTACTCACAACTCCACCAAACCCTCCCTCCTGATTCCCCACTGTCGAATTACTCAAGGCCTGAGATCTTTCTGCTATAGAGCCCTCTGGATGAATGCCCTGCCCAGTGCCATCTTCTCCGAAAATAAAATAGGTCACTTTAAAACCACCCTAAGGGAATACCTCCGTGCCTTGAGCACCTGGGACTGCTACTAGCCAACCCCCTGGTGCTTCCTCTAACCACGGAATGTATGACTTCTCCATGCTTACCTCTTTTCCCCCTGTTTCCCCCTCAGTTCCCCCTCCCCCTCTCACTCCCCTTATGGCATGAACCTGGGCCTTTAACCCAAGTCCTTGACTGCTCTTGAGTTATGACAAAGGATCTCCATCCTGCTAACCCTCTGATCACTGCACTCCTACTGTTTTCTTCCCCCAACTTCTGAATACTTTATTGTACTTACTGCTTGCCAACGTATAGTTGTTGTATATATGTGTAATTACTGTTCCATCACTGCCTCTGTATTGTATCTTGGAACACTATTTTGTACTGTCTGTAATGTGATGTGGGGCCTTTGTAAATGAATCTCTGACTCAAAGGTTTGTAATTCCAATACCTCTAATAAATAAAATAAACACAAATTTGATTAGATGGCTGCTATTTATCTCCAGGCCTGGGAATGCACATTTGACACTTTGCCTGCCACCTATGTGAACAGGGCCCAATATTAGATTGCATGTTTAGTAAGCAACAAGTTCATGAGGGACTGATTTCAGAATGAGAACTTACATCACAGCTACAGTACTGACATTTGGTATATGTAAGTGTGTGCAACTGCAAAATATGTTAACTAGGCATTAACTGTGAAAATAGTACCATTATTTCTTAGCCACAGTATTGTTATAGTGCCAATTAGTAATTATGCAAATTTTATTTGGTTTTAGTTTACCGGGTTGGTACACTAGACAAGAGTATTGCCTATATTCAGGCATGACCCAGGAGAGTACAATCAGGAGAGATCAAAGTACAAACAAAGTATATAAGCTGACAGTAGTTCATGGCACAGCATTAAGTGAGAATAAAAACAATGCACAGTTTACTGACAACAGCAAGCATTTCTGTGGAATTGAGAGAGGACAAATAACATTACATTAACTACTTGCACTAGAAGATACAACAATATTAACTACCAAAATACTACAACAACTATAAAATAAGTAACAGTTATAACAATAGGATACGTGATGGAAGTAGGAGCATACGGATTTGAAACGTGATGGGAAACAGTAAGTGCCATGTAGGAAAGAAGGTGCTAGGAGTAAGTTCTTAAGTTACAACACAGAAGCAGCTGCCAGAGTCAATTAGGTGGGTGTGAAGATCCAGTTTAAAGGCTTGATGGGATTTGGAGAGTTTGATGTGAGAGGGGAGGGAGTTCCAGATGCAGGGGGCAGGTATAGTGAAGGATAGTTTCCCCTTTTTTGTGAGATATCTGGGTATGTCAAGAAGGGTTTGAATGGATGACCTGAGTAGATATCCTTGGGCGGGATGAGATAGTAGCCTTGAGAGGTACTCAGGGGTTCCTATTCTGTTAATATTATCACTCAAGCAGCCAGCAGAAAATAGTCTGTGTGAGACTGGGGAGAGCTAATTCAGTTTGGAGTAGAGTTGACAATGATGAGTAAGTCTGTGTGCAGACAGGGCAAATCTGCATATGCTGTTATAGCAGGTGCTACATTATTGGAGGGATCTTTTGCTAGCTTTAAGGTATACCTGTGAGCAGTATGTAAGAGAGGGAAGGAGAAAACCTTGTGCAGTAGCAAGCCGAGCAGCATCATTGAGGGAGGACCTAATTTTATAGACAAGACCCAGTTTGGAGTTTACCGCCTACAGGTAGCCACAATGTGGAGGTTAAAATCCAGAGATGGGTCAAGTGTGACTCCAAGGTACCTAAAGGAGTTAACAGATTCCAAAGGGGAGCCATCAAGACATAGTACTGAAAATCTGGAGTACCGGATTTGATTCTAGAGGGGGAGCCAAACAGCATAGTCACAGTTTTCTTAGCGTTATGTATGAGTTTGTTCTGTAAAAGCCAATTTTGTAAGCAGTCAAAGTCAGGTTAAAGATTTGCCTTTATTGATGCGGGGTCTTTACCACTAGCAAGAAGCACCATGTCGTCAGCATACAGGATCAACGAGGAGGAACAGGGAAGTGAGGGCAGGTTGTTAATAAAAAGAGAGAAAAGGAGAGGGCCAAGTATAGATCCCTGGGGGACTCCAACAGAGGTAGGGGAAGGGTCAGAGACAGCAGTTCCAATTTGAACAAATTGCATCCTCCCAGTGAGGTAACTATCAAACCAAGTGACGGCAGACTGGGAAAACCAGGTATGACAGTTTGGAGAGTAGCAGAGAGTGATTCACAGGATCAAAGGCCTTGGTGAGGTCAATAAATATGGCTCCTGTGTGTAGGTCCTTATCCATCGCCATTAGGACTTCATTAGATACCTGAAGTTGTGCAGTTGTGGTGTTGTGCCCTGTTCGGAATCCATGTTGAGCAGGAGATAGAAGGTTGTGAAGGTGCAGACATTTTGAGACCTGCGTGGTAACAGCCTTCTCAAGTAGCTTATTTAAGGTGGAGATAATGGCAATTGGTCTGTAGTTTGCCATGTTTTTGGTATCCCCTTTTTTGCATACAGGGAAAACTCAAGCAGTTTTCCATAGCATAGGTACCGTCTGGGTTAGTACAGATAGATTGAAAATTCTCGCAAAAAGGACAGCAACAGCTGTAGCTGCCATTATGATTAAATTTGGCAGTAACCCATCTGGACCAGCAGATCCATGAGGGGAGATGGATTTAAGGAGATGCAGCACCCCAGTAGAGGAGACTGATCTGAGCAGAAAATAGGATCCGGATGGAAGGTGCATATCAGGAGGAGGTGCATAGGACTGGTTGAATTTCTCCAGGTATTCAGAAAGATCAGAGAATTGAGCATTCAGAGCATTTGCAATTGTAGGTAATTTGTTACAGCTGGCATCATTTAGCATCATTTCGGTTATGGTCATCTTGGGCCTATGGCCTAAGAAATTTTTGATGTGGTTCCAAAAGCTCCATGTATCACCTGCAGAGGATTGGAGAAGCTTATGGCAATACTTCCTTTTAGCCCTCTGAATATCTCTTTTGCAGGCATTCCTAATTTTTCTATAATTAGCCCAGTCTTCTGTCCATAGGGACTTCTTAGCCAAGGCCCAGGCCTTGTCCCTTGTTTTCATAGTCTGAAGGAGGTCTTTGTGTAACCATCTGTTGGCAGAGCCCCTAAGATGCCTCGATGCCTTTTTTTCAATGGGACATGCAGATCCTGTAGGGCTTGTAGCTGAGAAATCAGGTAGTTGAGTGCTGTATTAACATCCTCAGTGATGTTGATGGGAGACCAGTCGATATTATTAATATCAACAAGAAGTGCCCTAGGATTAAGTTTGGTGAAATCCTGAAACTGTATCATTCTTGGCAGGGGATGAGGGCAGTGACCATTCCAAATGCAAAAAGTAGGCAGGTGATCACTAATAGAATCTGAAAAGGTGCCTGCAGCAATAATTTTATTTGCTCTGTTTGTAGCAATCTAGTCCAGAAGAGATTGATGATCACTATTTGCAGAGATTCGAGTAGGGCTAGAAATCAATTGAGATAGATGAAGTCAAGCGAGAGCTTCTATGTACAAACCAGAGTGGCCATCTGATAGGTCAAGGTTGAAATCGCCCATTAAAATGACTTCATATTTACCATTTAGAGTACAGAGATAGTCCAAGAGCCCGTTTAAGCCAAGGAGAGCCCCCTTAGGAGGACTGTAAGCACATATCAAGTTTATATTTTTTTCTCCACCTAAGAGCAGAATGGTATGCAGAGTTTCACAGAAACCTGATAACCCCGAATGTTGGACCGAGATATTGAGATGTTCTTTGTAATAGAGAGCAACCCCTCCACCCCTTTGTTTAGAGGGGTGATCAAATCTCGTAAGGTTGCACCTATTTATTTTGTACATTGTATCAGGGATGTCAGGCCTAAGCCATGTTTCAGTCAGTCCTAGAATGTCCGGATGATAGTGGGCAACCCAGGCTTTCAGGTCAGGGAAATTTGCAGGTACAATTCTAATATTCATGTGTGCAATTTTCATGCCCTTTGGGGAGAACCAGGTTGAGTTGTTAGTTGACCTAGCATTGTAGAGGGGACCAGGGTTTAATTCAATGTCCTCAGCTAGGGATAAATGTAGGACAGTCACCTAAGTTTCTCTGGTGAGTCAATAGATGAGCTTGAGGCATTTAGGCAAGATGGGGGGGGGGTGAAGTAGGAAATGTCCTAGTTTGGCAGGGTGTGTTATATAGTAGGGCAGGTTAAGAAATGGGTGTGATTTTCTAATTGGAAGCAGGTTAGAATAGACAAAAGAGTTTTCTTCTTGTATGTGTGGATCCCAGGGTCACCAGCAGTTATATTAAGTGAGAGGTAGGAGAGGACAATAAGGGAGGGTAGCAATCCTGCAATAACCAAAAGTATCCACGGCCAAGTAGGAGAAGAAATCTAGGCTTAAGTTATATTTTTGCGTACAGTTACATATCAATTCACAATATTAGAGTGCATGTTTCTTAACCTGTAAGTTCATGAAAAACTGGAATACAGACATGGAACATCATTTAAAGAGCAGCCAGTCAGTGCATATAACTGTAGCAGACCGAAGTTGCATTGTATTCATATTTTTGTTACCATTCTTATTACACTTTAAAATTTTTCTGTGTGATTACCTTTGAAATAAATGTCAGATAGACATAGACAGTTGAAACAATGCACAAGACCTGCAGTTACATCATAGTTATACAATAGTAACAGTGCAGTAAGGGACATTTAAAATAAAGTGTTACCAAAAAATTAAAATTAAGTACCTATCATAATTCTTGATCTTCCTATGTATCATCACCATTCATCACTGTCTGGGTGACAGCCAGAGGTGCAGTACCCTGTGGGTGCTTTTTAATTTTTGTAGTGGGAAAAGCCAGTGCCGGAGGTGGCACCACCCTAGAGGCCGACGCATTATGTGACGCTCATGGGTCAGCCAGCAACAGTCATTGGCTCCTCCGCTGCCCCAGTTCTGCTCACTGGAGAGAGAGGAAAACAGACAGAGAGAGAAAAGACAAGGGTGGTGCAAGGGAGCCCAAGGGATAGCTACAGGAAAGGATGTAAAACTGAAAAAGTATTAAGCCAGCCCAAGAACAGAGGAGGATGACCTGAGGGTGCAGGCTGTGGCCCCAGCCCCTTGGCAGCCAACCAGACAGAGAGAGGAGAGAGAAGAGAGAAAGGTAAAACAAAGAGGAAGAAAGATGGGGGGAGGAAGAAAGAGACCCACCATATCCTATACCCAGAAAGAATTCTGGGAAAAAGATATTGTTTGACATCTGGGAGGTCACTGAGCCTGTTGCCGTCCCACGGGGCTACAGAATTTGGCTGAACCAAAGCTAGGCCAGGTGCCCAGACCCTCTAGCTGGAGGAGATGAACAGCAGTTCAGATGGAGACTCAGTACCGAGTGTGATGCTCTGCCCCCTTGCTTATGATTACTGTATGATATCTGTAAAATAAATAAATGGTCTATGTATGAAATTGCCCCCTCCAGTCAGCAGTGTGTGAGACTTGGCCTTCAACTTAAAAAGTTTCAGTGAGGATGTCATTAAACAGACCAGAGAAACCTGAATAAAGGTTTCCTGTTTTTGTCTTAATTAGAAATGGACCAGCTGCCAGGATATAAGCCTCGTAAACTTTTATGGTTCCTGCAGGAAAAGTCCAATTTGATCACAGAACTTTGTCATACATCATAAAATCTGAGATCACACTAGCAACAGGAAATCAGCAGAGGGACATCAAAGAGAGATTTTTGATCAAAGGATGTCATATGCGGGAAATGTTTTTTGCTGATGTTCACATTATTTGAAATACATCCTTGTAGATAATTTTGTTATGAATTAACTCCAAGGGAGGGTCTAACTGACGTCGCAGAAGGGGAGGGGAGATGCCCCCTGAAATGAAATATTGTATCTGGCGAATGGGTCATATCATCTTTGGCTCTGGGACAGAAAGTTCTCTCTAACTTAAATGCACTTAAAAAGGTAATACTTAGATAGCAAAGATCCTAAGTACTGTGGTGGGAGTTTTGTTCTGTAATTTTCCCATTTTCTTTTGTGACTTTGAGCTCATGCTATTTGTTCTGTATTTTATTATATTTTAGCTGTTTTTTATCATATTTTAAGTAAACGACATTTTCTTTAAGATACTGCCTGTGTCTCCTCAGTCATTTTTGCATGCCATTGCTGAACTGATATTATGTCTGACAGCTGTAAGGGCTTGCATGGTGTTACTAAGCTGTAAAAAGGTAAGAATATCTGGGTCTCATATAGAGTTTTAAAAGGGTTCATTTGGGAAGCCTGGCTGGGTGGCCCTGGTGAAAGATTGTACTGCAGTCCCAAAGAGGATACATATCTGAGCCTGTACATTGGGTATGCTAGCATAAGGTCCACAGTTTGAATCCCTCCAGAACTCAAGGCTAAAGGTGATTTGGACCCAAAGCAGACAGGAGGGTTACCCTGTCTGTTACCTGTTGATACTATTGCACTCTGCGGTTGGCACTGTGGGAGCAGAGGGCCTGACCTGTGGAGTGCATTTGTGACACCGAGTACTTCCCAGCTTGAAAAGGTGAGAGTAGCATATTAGACCGACACTGTCAGACATCAATTCCTCCTGAAGGGAAGGTGTGGAGAAGGTCTCCTTCCCCCCACTGTAGTACAGCCACCCTGGGACAGGGCCCCCTCCAGTTACTGTAGTCATGAGAGACAGAACCCACAGGGTTCAGGGGGGAATCCTGTCCAGGACATTTCCTACCCCCCAAAAAAAGGGGGAAGGAGGAAAAATTAGATAAGAAGGGAGAAGGAGAGTTCCCATGCACCCTCTCCTCCCCACCTAGGGGAGATCCCTCACCACTAGGAGTCAGTCATGATCCACAGGACCAGACCAAGTCCTGGAGGATACCCCCAGCTGAGAAGGGAAGGATCCACAGAGAGCCCTACTTGCCCTCCATCCCAGGGTGGGCCCTCTTTTACTTAGGAAGGTAACAGAGGACCCAGAGGTACCAGTGGGACCACACCCACAACCGGACTCAAAGAAGGTGAGGGCAAGCAGGAAGGGGGCATTGCCCAGGGACTGAGGCCCAGTGGGGAAGCTGAGTGGGTGCCAATGATGAATGGTGAAGATAGACAGGAAGGTCAAGATTTATGATAGGCACATAATTTTCATATTTTCCCTGTGTTGATCTTCACCATTCATCACTGTCTGGGCAAGAACTGAGCTCCCCCAGGGGGTCCACCACTTCCCTGAGGGATGTGAGTCCCTCAGCCTCTCAATGGGAAGGAGCATGAAAGGTGGAGACCCATTACAGGACAGTTGGGCATGTGACTAGTCAGGGCAAGGCAGGGTCTCCCATTGCCTGGGAGATGGAAGTTGCCCCTGTAGTTCCCATCTTTCCCTGTGGGAGAAAAGGTGGGTCCCTCAGAAAGTGGAGGCAAGCACCCTACATCAGGCCAAAGGTGACAACCTTGACAGATGCAGCCATGACATCCACCTAATGCAGATCTCTGTCACTGCTAGCCTTGAAGCTACCTTGTTGGCATAGTAAGGTGCCCTTGCCTGGTGCCTTGCATGTTCCAAGCCCTGTGAGGAGAGAGCAATGGCCTGTCTGGTTGCCTCCAGATCAGGCAGCAATGCCAGCACCTGGCCTAGAATTGATCACATATGCCTATTGTAGGCAGCGTGGTGTGCCTGCTAAGAAACAATGCTGAACATGATACATGCTGAGGAGAACACTCTCCATCCCCAGTGGTCGAACTCTGCAGAGTCTGCATCCAGGGGTCGGTTACACACTGGGTATCTATGCCTGGAAGGGGTATACAGTACCCTCACTCCCAAAGTGGGATGAGGCAAGGTCCCTGGAGACCCCTGGGATGTGCAGTACCTGTGCTGGCAGTCCATAGAGGCTGGAGGTGGGGCAGATGGGCACTCCCAGGTGTGGGACAATGCCTTCTGGAAGGGAATCAGCCAGAAAGGGACCACCAGGTGGTCTGCACTGAATTCACTAATGAAGACACAAGTTGTCTGCTCAGTATTGCATCTTGCAACATGGGATAGGTGCAGATCACTGACCAGCCTTGATAGGAAGCACTGATACTCTGTCTGATCAGCATCTGAGGACAGATGGACCGAGATATCCTCCTTCTCGAAGGAGGAAGATGAGGAGGCTGACAAATCTAAAAAGTCAGAGTCTGGTAGCTGCGGGGGACACTGGAGAAAGACCTGCTTATCCATAGCCCTGACATACCTGGGGAAGGTGGCAGCAGTATCTCAGAACTGCTTCCAGGTCAAGGGCTCTGAAGGACTCACATGGCCTGGGAAATGAGGGGGGCTGCAGAGGCAATGGGGAAACACACTTCACCATATGCAAGTGACATCTCTCAGGGCTAAGGGACCTCACTGGTGATCTCAGACCTCCTGGTAATCCATTGGTCTGTGCAGTTACTGGGTGCTCAACCAGCTTGAAGTGGTCAGGACTGAGCCCTAAAGGGGAAACTCCCTTGTAAGGAAACTGGGGATACAAAGAACCAGAAGGACAGTCCCCAACCCCACCCAAAAAGGCCTCTCTCAAAGGGGACAAAGGAGAGAAAAAGGGCTTGGTGCTGTGACTCTGGGGAAGGTTGCAGCCCCATGCCCTGCCCCCTCAACCTCGTTGACTCTGAGGTCAACCTCTTCCTCACTCTAGAAACTAGGGGCTGCTCCAATCCCACAGGCCACCTGAGGGAGGCTGCAAAAGAGGGAGTACCCTGTTCCAGCACCTGGGGAGGTGAATGGCACAGGGACTGGCAGCTGTCTGGGCCCCTGAGACCCAAACCACCATCCCTCAGATCAAGGGCCAGTATAGGCAGACCTGCTCCTGATGTCACCACTGGCATGGAATCTGTTGTGGACCATAATCACTGGTACCAAGGCAAAGGATGCCTGGGAGGGCACAGAGGTACTGGGCACCAGAGAGAACCTTCCGACTCCAAGGAGTCGGGCAGCTAGTCCAGATCAGTCTCCCCATCATTTGGCTCTGGAGAGGAAGAGATCCAGAAGACATCCACACAAGCAGCCCTTGGGGTTTTTCCACCAGCAGCTCCACAGGAGGGCCCAGTACCACTCGTGGTGCCGTGCAACTCACCAGAGCTGCAAATGGCTCTGGGATTCAAAACTGCACCAGTGGGTGGAACTGAGGAGCCACCCATGCCAGACCCAACAGGTGTGGGCAGCAGCACCAGGGGAGCCTGCACCTCTGAAGAGGTGACTGCCTGTGCAGTGCTCCTAGCATGGCCCCTGAGAGGGCCAGACTGTTCCTCCAACACCATGGACGAGACCTCCCTGGCAAGGCTTGAAGGAGAGGAGAACCCTTCCTCACTTGTCTGTATAGAACAGGGAGGTGACCCGGAGGAAGGGTGGAGAGACCTGCACTTGGAGTCCCTCATACAATGATGCCCTCTGAAAGTCAGTGGATCATGGCTGACATTCCAAGCGTGGTGCTCCAGTACTCCAATGAACATGAAGAAGCAAGTGTCACAACTATCCATATCATGAGATGGACCCAGGCAGGTGAGGCATCAGTTTGTAAGTGAAATTAGTTCTATGTGTTAAAAATTATTACCTTGAATTTGAACTGTTACTTGGGCTGTGATATTGTAGGTTTGGGGATTGTTGTTTGGCAGGGAATATTAGAAGGAAATTTAAATGTGTTGTTTGCCTGGTGTTAGGGGGAAGGGACATTAGCTGCAATTAACTTGTCTTTAAACAGGAATTACCTCGGCTTTCATTGTTCACTTGGGAGCTTAAGCAACAGGTTGGTAGAAAAGAGGTCAGGAGTTATATTTTGTTTTAACTGAAATATTTGAATAGTTTGTAAGTGAAATTAGTTCTATGTGTTAAAAATTATTACCTTGAATTTGAACTGTTACTTGGGCTGTGATATTGTAGGTTTGGGATAGTTGTTTGGCAGGGAAAATTAGAAGGAAATGTAAATGTGTTGTTTGCCTGGTGTGTGGTAAGAGCCCTCCCACCCACCCTGTTTTGTAGGCTTTCTTAAATACTGAAAAAGCCACTGGGGGTTGGGCTTGAAGGGCTGAGTATTTCTGTTTGGGACTGAAATTTGAAGCAGCATGAGTTGGTGGGCCTGTGACATCATACTGCACCTGGTGTCTGCTTACACACACTGAAAGAGGGACCAAACACATACTGGACTGTATGTGTTTGTGAGACTTGGGAACTTTGTTGGTGGGGTTGAAATTGGGTTTGTAAATAACTACAGTCAGTATAGAGAGAAACTGTACTCCAGGGAAAGGGACTGAGAAAAGGGGTGCTATTATAAACAGAGGAGGATAATCAGGGTGGCCATATTCCACCATGGCAGGCATCTTCGGAAGGTTGTGAGCTGCACAGGCTGTGGGATGGCCAATAATAATTCTAAATTGGGCCTGGAGAGAGGGAGGCTGCCCACTCTGTGAGACAGCTATCTTGTATCAGGAGGAGGTATGGTTAAGGAGTAAGCTGGGAGCTGGGGGTGTCCAAGGATAAGGGGTGTGATATGAGCAGCAGAAGGGTGGGGCTGAGGGGAGGCTGGGGCAATGTTCTGAAATTACAGGACATTATGCACTACAGCAAGCAGAAGGGGGATATTAGGGACAGAGGACCCTTAGATAGGGAAGTTGATGCTAAGGGGAAAGCGTACAGGGTGAACATTCTGAATTCAAAGAGACTGAAGGGGGAAGAGTCAGGAGGGGCTGTTGTGCGGAAGCCTAAAACAGCAGACTGTGGGAAGGGAGCTCCTAAGGTGAACAGTGCAAGAGAGGAAGAAGAGGGTCAGTTTAGGGATGCAGTCAGGGGAAACTCGGGTTACTTGATGGAGGCTGACATAGAGTGTCACAATAAATTTGAGATACTAAGCATCCTAGAGGGGGAGGAAGGGGTTGGTGGAAATGAGGACACTTATACAGAGGCCAGGGGGAGGGAGTCAGATACCCATAGGGCATCACAGACCAGCTATGGAAAGGATAGACATAGTCCCAGAGGGAGAAGGGGAAACATATATTTTAAGCAAATGGGGGAGATGCAACATATTCCAGACATGAGGCAGAAGAGCATGATTGGAGAGAAACTGGGAGACAAGGAGGTGGGAGAGGAGCCCCTTCAGCAGGAGGTCAGTACCAAGGATGGGGCCCTAGCTAAGGGACCCACAGAGAGCCTCTGAGACAGGGTACTATTACAAGGGGGGATGGTGGTGCGGGGAAGGGGAAACCATCAGGGCCAGGATAAATGGTTCAGATAAGAGGGTTAAGGGACACCTATTCAGAGGGGGTTTGAGTTAAGTGGGCAAAATAGCAAGGGAGGCAGAAAGGGAGGGTGACAAGGGGTCTCAAATAAGGCAGGAAGACTCCCATGAAATTGCGATCATGAATAAAGAGTGGGGAGGGGGCTAAGAGGGCATAGTGAGGTAACCATAAGGATGATGGTGGTGTTAAGGTTCTGTTGCGGGAGACTCTGATGATTAAGGCATCCATTGGGAGGACAGGGGGTGGATGCCATAGCCAGGTGAAGGTAGTGAGTATCTCTGGGCTGACAGTCACAGAGCAAAGTTCATGGTATGAAATGGTTAGGGATTGTGGAGGGAAACCAGATTTCTGGTGCATTTGGGAACTAATGATCTAGAGGGAAATAGCATTTTGGAAATCCAAGCAAGGTTCCAAGAACTTGCCAGAGTCTGTCGGGATAATGGATGCAACATTTCCTTTTTGAGATATTGCCAGTACCAAAGGCCTCAGTGGAGAAAAATAGAACTACAGAGGTTAATGACTGGCTCAGGAAGTGGGGTGAAGAGAATGGGTTGGGGGTTAGGGAACTGGAATGGAGTTTGGGAGGATAAGGGACTATATGCCAAGGACAGGTTTCATCTTGCCCATTAGGGAAGGAAGTCCCAAACAGGGATGGCTGACTACATACAAGAAAGGTGGGGTTTAAACTTGTAAGGGGGAAGGGATAAGTGAGGGGCTGAACAGCCCTCCCTCCAGATGAGGGAGTAGCCTTCAAGCCCAAGGGGAGGGGAAACAGACTGGAGGTGGAGGTTTCAGGAGGAGCAGGGGGAGGATGGAAGTATAAGGAATCTGGGTGGGGTTTGACAAGGAGGATCAGGGATAAGGGGTGGGGGTTAGTGTTAGTAAATGTCAGGAGCTTGGGAAACAAGTTGCCAGAGTTCCAGGCCATGCTGTCGAGGGGGAGGTGGATGTGGCGGCAGTCACGGAACCGTGGGCCAACAAAAACCATGACTGGGACCTAAATGTACGGGGGTACACTATGCTTAGGAAGGATAGAAAGGAGGGCAGAGGGGGTGGAGTGGCTATGTTCATTAGAGATGACATAGAAATTGCTATGGTAGAAGAGGCAGAGGAAACGTGGAGGCCTTATGGGTCACCACGATCCCCAGCAGGAGATAAGGTCAAGCTGGGAGTAGATATAGGCCCCCGGATGAGTGATGTTCTAGAGGATGGTTTGCTGGACAACATCATTGCCCAGTGTGGTCCAAAAGGGAAGGAGTGGTGTTGATGGGGACCTTATTATGCCAGGTACAAACTGGGGAACCATGTCCTCTAAGGTGGCCAAGGAGCAGAGGCTGCTGGATGGCTTCCAGAATGTGTTCTTAACACAGCATGTGATGGAGCCCACAAGGGAGGGCATGTCCTGGATGTGGTTCTGGCAGATGGGGATCTGTAAGGGACATGGTTGTACAGGACCCCTGACTGGGAGTGACCACAATACTGTCTGGTTTCAAATAAGCATTGGGGAGTGGGGTGAGATCTAGGACACTGGCAGTGGACTTCAGGGGGCAGACTTTATGGGCATGGGAAATATTCTCAAGGATCACTTGAAGGGGATTACCTCAACGACAAGTGGAAAGGAGATGGGAGGTCTAAACGGGACTTCATGAGGCAGTCAGGATCTCGCGCTAAATTGAAACGTAAGGAGCAAGGTCACATAAACCATGCTGGTGGTCCAGTGAGATCCAGGTAGCAGTCAGAGAAAAAAGGCGCTTACAAAAAATATAAAACAACAAGAGGGGATAGGGATAAGGAAATGTACCAGCTTGCATCTAGAAAAGTCACTCAGATGGTGAGGGGAGCAAAGTCCAGTAAAGAGCAACGGCTGGCACAGGGGATACATGGAGGGAAAAGGGTTCTTCCAGTACATTGGGGAGCGGAGAAAAACTAAGGGCCATCTCAGCAGATTGAGATCAGAAGGAGGGTGGGTGGAAGAGGCGAGGGACCAGGCAGAGGTATTTAACGAGTACTTTGCCTCTGTGTTCACTAGGGAGGGGGATGGGATATCTATAAAGCAAGACACAAAGGGGATAGAAGCGGCAGGGAGTGGGATCAGGGAGCAACAGAAATGGAGCAAAAGGGAGGGAAAGGTACCCCAGGGGTGTCACATCTGGATAAGGATAAAAAGACCAGTAAGGTGGAGGGACGGATGATGCCATCCCGCCAAAGGGTGTGTTTGCCCTCAAGGCCCTAAAGAAAGACAAATTTCTGGGCGATGGCATTCATCCGAGAGTACTATGGGAATTGGCGGGACATACTGGCTGCACTCTGGCGGAGCTTTCAGCAGGTCACTTGAGACAGGAGGGTACCTAGGATTGGCGAGAGGCACATGTGGTACAAATCCATAAAGGGGGTCGAGGGAAGTACCAGGTAACTATAGACCCATCAGTTTAACCTCGGGGTGGGAAATTAATGGAGAGTATACTAAAGGAACGATTGGGGTTTACTTGGAGGAGGTGGAGGTCTGGATAGTCGGCAGCATGGGTTTGTGCCAGGTGATCATGTCAAACCAACCTTGTGGAGTTCTATGAATGGGTAACATCAGAACTGGACAGGGTAAGCCTGTGGATGTATTATTCTTGGACTTCAGCAAGGTTTGACTCTGTCCCCACAATGGTCTGGTGGAGAAACTGATGGGGTTAGGAGTAGGCCCTTTGATGGTCAGATGGATTGAAAACTGGGTAGCTGGATGCACTCAGAGAGTAGTGGTCTGTGGGAGCTCTCGAACCCTACAGAGGTTGGTAGGGTACCACAGGGCTCAGTCCAGGGTCCAATCCTGTTTAATGCATACAATCGGACATCAGGGATGGTATAGGTGTGAAATGAGTCTCTTCATGATGACCCAAGATGGGAGCAGTAGTTGAGGGAGAAGAGGGAGGTTGGCCCTGCAAGGACCTGGACACCCTGGAAAGCTGGGCTCACACATGGAAATTAATTTCAATATCACCAAGTGTAAGTTGCATCTTGGTCGGGGAAACCCCTAACACAGGTACACCCTGGGAGGGAGGCGCTGGAAGCCTCAACAGGGAAAAGACCTAGGGTCATGGTGGATACATATATGAATAACTCTGAGCAGTGCAGGAGAGCAGCTAGCAAGGCAAACAGGATGTTGGGATGCATCGTAAGGGGGATCACCTCTAGGAGCAAGGAAGTGATTCTGCCGCTGTACAATGGACTGGTTAGACCACACCTTGAGTACTGTGTACAGTACTGGAGACCACACTTGAAGAGGGACATACAGCTCCTGGAGAGGGTACAGAGGAGGGCAACAAAGATGATACGAGGGTAGGGATTTGACTTACGAGGACAGACTTGAGGAGCTCTGCCTGTTTTCATTGGAGGAGAGGAGAGAGGGGGACATGATTGAGGTCTCTCAAGTACCTCAAGGAATAAATAGGGAAACATGGAGGGATCTTTAGACTAAAGCAGGAGGCATCACCAGAGGCATGGTTTGAAGTTGGAAGGTGGAAGGGTGAGGGGAAAGAGGAGGAGGTTTTTCACTGAGAGGGTGGTGGACCCTTGGAATGCTCTGCCTGGTGAGCTGGTTCAGAGATCCACAGTGGAGGGCTTTAAGAGAGGGTGGGACAGACACAGAAAGTGGATGTATCAGATGATGGCCTGTCTTGGGGGGGGTGTGGGGATGGATGATAGGGGTTTCTGGAGCACAAGGGATGGGAGGGTCTCGGCACCCAACTAAGGATCTAGGTTCGAGCAGACTCGATAGACCATAAGGCCTAATCTGCTGGCAAATAGTATGATTCTATTTGGCACAGCCGGAGAGCCAATAACTTCCCGGCCCTTTCCCCAGACTCTAAATAATAGATCTTCATGTGCTGGATAGTCAGCTCAGCTTTTTGGGCTAGTAAATCTGTATATTGAGCCCTCAGAGCATGTAAGTGGAGCCAAACCTCATCTAGTGTATCCCTTCGAAGAGAGTGTTTCAGCTTCCTAATTTTTTGCAATAACTGATCAAGACAAGAAGCTCTAAGCATGAAGCATTTACAGGCTAGCCAGATACAATCCCCTCGAATGGTACACTTTGCCGCTCCACACAAACTATCAAGAGCCTGGACTGATCCTTCATTTGTCTGGAAAAAGTTGGAAATACAAGATTTTATAAGGGAGAGGGAGGTGGGGTCTTGAAGCAGCTGCATATTCATTGGCCAAACTGAATCCTGATTCCTTGACCCACTGAAGGTTTGTAATCCCTTCTTGCAATTTTCTAAGGTGGCACAGCACCATGTGGCGCTTACAATTATTTTGAGTACCCTAATGTTCCTTATTATCAACCTATGTAATCCTGCTATACCCTGATAACGTAAGTCAAAAGCATAGATTATTCCAAATTCTTCAGAGAGGGATCTGAACATCCCAATAGTAAGCCAAACCATAGAATCCCCCCGCACTGCATAACTCCAACAACCAAGTTAGTAAAAAGCAAAGATACTCCTAAAAGATTCCAAGGAAACCCAAACCCAATTATAAACTCACTTACAATTAACAAATACACTAACCATGACAAACCGTTCTGGAATGATAAAATTCCAAAACCACCAAAAAAAGTTAACACACAAAACTCCAGTCCAACTGACCTTAACACCACTCCCTGTAGGGCCATGGCGTATCTACCATTCATCCAACCCCCAACCTCTCCTCCCAAACACTAGATTTAACCAGGTAACCATTAAAGCTGTACAGGATACAAACTGATAAAGCAGTTAAAAATAAAATGAGTGAAAAAACTGGCAAAAAACAATAAGACGTATACAAATTTCGAAAAATTGGAGACAATCATAATAATCTTGTATTATAAATCCAGTAATAATAGTGACGACATTAGCAGAGGTATAAATTCTATACTATTCTATTCATGTGGCGAATTAAGTTAGTAACCACAGAAATAACACTAAAACCATTCTGATATGGAAGACTCCAATGGACAAGCAGTCAAATATGGGTAATATAACTTATGTAGCAACAGAGTAATTTAGTCTCAATAATATACATATATAAAGTAATTATGGGAACAGTCCCAATCAAGTAAAAGCACTTGGAATAACTAGATGACCCGATCCCAATGATGACATTAATTTGTGCGAAATAACAAAAAGAAGAAAAAGGGTGGTAGACAAGTGGAATATGCTGCCTGAGGAAGTGGTATCCAGTATAACAGTGGACGGATTTAAGAAGGAGTGGGACAGAGTGAAGGGGGGTTGTTGTGAGGAGGGAAGGTGGGGCAGCTGCAAGTTGAGGGGCTAGTTGCACAAATGAGCAGACTCAATAGACCGTGAGGCCTGTTTCTGCTGGAATTTTGTATGTTCATATGAATCAGGCACATCGCCCATATATCAGGGTCATCAGCCTCACCGAAAGTATAAAAAAGAAAAAAAGTCTGAGGCAGTAGACAAACATGCTACATAGAGAGCTGGTAGAAGACTGAGCTACAGGACTCTAGATTCACTAGTAGGATACACTGGGCAGATTCACATGCAAGGTAATAAAAAGTGTCTATGTATCGCCTCCAGAGAATTGGCTCCTATACATCGAATCAAAGGGTACAGTTTAGGCACAAAGAAGGAGTCAAAATGACAGGAAAGGCATAGTGAGGATCCAATCCTCCAATGCGGGGCTAAGTATATCTCCAGCGCTCCGAAGACAAGAACGAACATCTGTGCCATAGAGGCAGGTGCAGGGCATAGTAGCATGACAATTCATTCTGTTAGACAGCACACAACATTTCCCACCATTATAGAGAACAGTCCACCATATCTCCATGGGCAAATAACCAGAGATTGTCAGAGTGTGCACTGGTTAAAGACCTACAACTTAACAGAGTCCCTTAAGCAGATGTTGCAGTTAGATTGTGGATCCTAATCCATGGAATCAGGTCACGGGTTTAAAGAGATCAGGAGACATCCTGACAAGCTCCCACTTGACTTGCTCCAGTGTGTCAAAACTTTTGGAAACCCCATGATGTGTGATCTGAAGTCTAGTAGGGTATAACATCCTGAAACAGATGTGGGCAGCCAGCAGTTTTGAAACTATTGAGTTGTAGGTGGCCCATTTTGCTCTGTGTGGCAAAGATCCTGCATGACTCGAACCCTGTGTCCTTCCCATGTAGTCTCCTGCAACCCCCATACCTATGACAAAAGATGTTGTTGATCCAAAAAGTTAAAAAACTTAAAAATTAAGAGACGGGGGTTCGATCCTGCTGGGGGAATTAGGTGCAGACCCCTATGCACTCACTCTACGCTATATAAAGGCCCATTTGGTGAGGGGCCAACTATTCTTTCACAAAAATTTTGTGTGAATAACAGAACATCTTGGCCCTCTGCTCCCTCAGGAAGACCAATAATAACAATATTCTTGTGCCTACTGTGCCCTTCGAGGTCTTCAATTTTGTTCTCCAAATGAGAGATTCTTTGGCACAAGGAAACCATCTCAGGCTCATGGTGAGCCCTCCAGTTCTCCACTGAACTGATCCTGGCATCAGCCTCATTAATCCAACGAGACAAATTTTCAGTGGTGAATTGGATGCTTTTGAAATCATCAGTTATGGTTTTTACCACTTCTTTCAAAGGAGACAGTTCTTGCAAAAAGCACTCTTCTGTTAAAACTGCCGAAGAGGGAGGTGGACTCTTGGAACTCTGTGGTAGGGCCTTCAATCATTTGGAGTCCTTCTCAGGTGTAGGAGGAGGAGTATGGAGTATTGCTGCTGTTTTTATTTCAAAATTCATAGCACCCCTCTCAAATTGCCATTGTCATTAGCAGGAGGAAAGAGCAGGTAAGAACAAGCCAAGTTTCTTGAAAAATCTGGATCTAGAACAGGTAAAAACAGCAAAAAATAACTGGTAGAGAGGATAGGAGTCTGTTCATGCAACCTTATCAATGGGGTGCATCACGTGACTCCCTCCAGATTAAATTTTATAATCCTGTAGTTCCAACCATCCACCCCACACCTTCCTGCAAGGCCCACCAGCCAGCTATTATATTTAACTAAAACCCCCAGAATAACAGCAAAAACAGCCACTCATGAACAGAGAAAGAATATGCAGCAGTGAACTCTGGAAAAAGTTCTCCTGTCTGGTCATATCCATTTTCTCAGTCTGGATCTGCAACTGAGGATGTCAGTCCATCTTTGATCTTTTTTTTGTTCACTGATCTGCAGGCCAAGTCTCCATTATGCACGGGTGACGCCAGCCTGCCACATTTTCACCCTGCCTGCTGCCAGGGCTCATAGTCGGGAAACACAGAAAAAGCAGACTCTGGAGGTGAGGTAAGCGCCAAAGGTACTCCCAGCTGATGGAGGAGCAGCCTGGCCTCCGTTAGGGTTCAGAAAGACATAGGACCATTCGGGTGTGGATTTTAAATTGGGCCGGAGTAAGGAGTTGCATCTTTATATTTTTTCCAGCCAATTTCCGTCTAATCACCAGGAGGGTTTTGCACATTAAAAGCTTCAGAGGGTTGGGGGTGGTGAAGTCATGTTCAAAATAAAGCTTAGTGTCCCAAAATGGTATTTCTTTCTTCGCCCATGCAGCATACAGCACTCTGGTTTTAACTTGATAGTCCAAAAAGTGCATCACGATTGAACATGGCTGTACTTTTGTGTCAGTTGGTTGTGGTGCCAGGGCCCTATGGGCCTGTTCGATTTGTAGGAGCTCCTCTTTTGGCCACTGTAAGAGTTCACTGAGGAAGGATTCCATAAACCTCTCCATTCCTCTGGATTCTGTTCCCTCTGGTAAGCCATGGATTCTGATGCTGTTGCGGCCAGTGCAGAGCTCAAGATCATCCAGTTGTTCTGTGAGCTCTTGTTCCCACTGGTGCAGGTAGCTGATCACCTTGTAGTGCCTGTCTATTACCTCTGATGTGGATGTAAGGCCCTCCTCCAAGTCGGCGGTCTGTTGTTGTAAGGTCTGCAGGCTTTTGGCTGTCTCTGCCAACTTGGCCTCAGTGCATTCCATGGTGGCACTAATTTTCTGCAGCTAGTAAAATAGCGGTTTGGACTTGATCGTGAATGGGCATTCCCCCGCTTTCTCTTTGCTCAGCCCACTTATCGATTCTGACTACTCCGATTGTGAGTGGCTGGTGCTGCAGCCTCTTACCTTAGGCACCGATTTTTGTTTGCTGTCAGCGAAGTGTTTATTTCTTTGTCTGGATGCCATCTCGGATCCTAATCAAAACTCTGTTGTGAGTAGCAGAGGTCCAGAAGATGTAAACTACTTTTTTCACAATAAGACAAGTAGTTTTATAAAGTTTTAGTACTTGGGGCCTAGAAGCCCAGCTAACCTATGTCTTCATTGATTGCAGGCAGAACTAGAAGTCCAGTCTCTTACTTTTATAGCTAATGGTGTTCTAGGTTTCTAGCAGGTCTCCTATTCCACTTCTACAGGATGTTTGGTTATGGCACCCACACCTCCTTTTCCTTCTCAAACCACACTTGGAGAGACTGCATTCTGAGTAGTGCTCCTTGAATTAGACACGCAGATCAACTGTGGACTCTTTCTCTAGGTTCTGTATGTCCCTCAAAGTGCTCTCTCCCTCTCCTGGATGGGATGGCCCCCTCTTCCTCCATTCACATTTACATTTGGGATGCTGTAACCCTCCAAGGCAGTGATACTCAGTCACACGATGCTTGGGAGCCACATTTGTTACTTCACTTCGGTCGGGAGCCACAACCTATATACACGGCATTCGGTGAAGTGCTGAAATCAAACTTGCACACAAAATGTATAAAGTTAAAACATTTTATTGTTATTAATTACAAGTATATGCAATTAAATAAACATAAAATCATAAATTGCACTGTTACACATATTAAATAGAATTTAATAGCAATCAGCATCACCACACCAGTGACCCCCACACCCCAATTAACACCCAATGAACAATAAACAAAAGTCATGTACTGGAGCACCAAATTTATAAAATATAAAACACCACACCACTTCACCAGTGCCCCCCTCCCCCAACCAGTGCTGAGAGTACCTGCTTGAAGATATGGCCCCTTGTTACTGAAGTCTTGTCAGATAAATTATATAGAGAAAAATAATTTCAATAAAGTACATTTGTCAGCCCCAGATCTTAATTAAAATAATATTATGCTTCATTTTACAAAACAAAACAAAAAAGTTTCTGTACCTGCAGTTTAAGATCCTTAGCTCTCCTTCTCACCACGATCAGTCCATGGAATATACAGTGCAGATGAGGCAAAATGAGACTACTGAGAGAACCTCCACAGCATCGGGCATTCCACCATTAAGGACTTAACAGAGAGACAAAGACAACGAGATTTAAGTGCTGTTCAAAGGAGGGCACAAGACTGAAGTGAGATCATGAACCCATGGGAGCAGCAAATAAATCAACTTTTATCTCCTTAGTGCAGGTATTTATTCAACCCCACAGCCACAGCCACAGAAGTAGCTCGGATCAGTATATTAATTATTTAACGTGGATTCATCACGTTCGGTTGTGGAAGCAGGTTGTGGAACTAGGTGCCCCCTCAACAAAAAATGGTCTACCTCCCCACAGCAGTTGCTCAATCCCAATACAATGAAATTAACAGCACCGATTTAGCACTACTACGCTGACATTGATAACGCTATGCGGTTTGCTGCTAATTTCCTTCAGTTGCAACTAGAAACAAAATTCCACTGCTAAAAGGTCTGTGCTTCACCTTAGACAGAGCATGAAACGTTCTTTTTTTTTAATATAAAATCTGTGCTATCGAGCGGCGGCATGTAAAGAGCCACATATATGCATCAGTATCTTATCATTAAAGGAGCTGCAAGGGAAGTTTAAAAGAGCTGCTTGTGGCTCGCGAGCCACGGTGTGAGTACCACTGCTCCAAGGATATGCCCAGTCCACCATATAACAAGGACCCAACTGCCATGGCGTTGGGTTTGATAGACTGTTTCCCTCTGTGTTATTAGAACTATGAACTCACTTGTGTACATGGGACAGATAAGGGCTAAACTGCCCATGAATAATCAGTACTGTGCTGTGCTGTGCTTAATGTCTGAGGTTTTGATTTTCTGTTGCCTTTGCAGCCATATGTACAGCTTCTCCCTGGCCTCCAGTATCATATCCCTCTAAGCAATAGGTTTTTTTACATCTCACTGTGGGAACACCAGTCCCGGGGTCTTGGGAAAACCCCAGAGGTTTGGTAGAAGGGCAGCACATCTGCTGTTCTCCTCCATATGAATCTACTGAAAGCCATTTTTTATTTTAATGGGTTCACCACAATATATCCCAGGCACACTGCCTTAGGGGTAGCTGGTCCATTCCACTGGGGTGTCAAACAGACGAGGCACACTGATGAGTCCTGGTAGGACGAAACACGTGTCTATGTCTTCTGTTAGCACCCTTTGCAAACTGTGTGAGAGAGCCTTTCGGCACCATGCAATTCTGCTTAAAGTTGGACCAGCATAACATTCTGTGGTGATTTGCATATGCAGCCCATGATGCTTTGCATTGTGGGGGCATGTGTGATTTTGTATTTTCTTGAAACTTGGCTTCCAGCCAAATGCCCTTTGGGTAACCTTTGCCTCAGTGTTTATGCACAGAGGTTCTTTGTCTTTAAATAGTTTTTTATTTTAATGGGTTCACCACAATATATCCAGGCACACTGCCTTGGGGTAGCTGGTCCATTCCACTGGGGTGTCAAACAGACGAGGCATACTGATGAGTCCTGGTAGGACGAAACACGTGTCTATGTCTTCTGTTAGCACCCTTTGAAAACTGTGTGAGAGGCCTTTCGGCACCATGCAATTCTGCTTAAAGTTGGACCAGCATAACATTCTGTGGTGATTTGCATATGCAGCCCATGATGCTTTGCATTGTGGGGGCATGTGTGATTTTGTATTTTACTGAAAGCCATGCCCTAAACATCTAATGGCACCAGCGTGGATGGCAGTAGTTCCTTTTCTCCTCTTATTTCTTTGGTACTTGTTCCTTATTCCCATCTTATCTCCCAAAAACCTCTTCCTTACCCGTGACCAGCATCTTTACACCCCCCCCCTTCCCACAATCACTTTTGGAGCAGTAGCTCCACAGAGGATAAAGTTAGTGGGAACTTCACTTTCCTCCTGACTTGATGATTGCTGTACTGACACCATTCCAGCATTGAGTCATAGGGCCTTTATACAAATAGCCCCTACCTTGGAAACCCAGCATGACTCTAGTTCACTGTACATAGTTTCTAAGTTCTAATGGTTCTTGTTTATGTGTTCTGTGTTTCAGTCACTCATCAGAATATAGGCAATGTATACTTAGATAGTAGTCATGCACCACCCTGTCTACTGTACATCCTCATTTCCTACAGTGAATTATACAAGGAGTAATAAAGGTAACTGTAATCTCAGGTTAGTAAGATTATACCATTGCATTGTACAATCAATTATAGATCATTCCAGTGTCCACATTATCATGTCACACTGAATAACCCCAAATTGAAAATACATTCTTTCAATGTTAATGGTTTAAATAACCCAGAAAAACAGGTGAAGGTGTTCTCCACCATCCGAAGTGATGAACCTGATCTGGTGTGTCTCCAAGAGACGCATCTGTCACAGGTGGAGGCTGCTAAGATAGTTAAATTTGAACGCTCTGCAGTGTATTCTTCTGCTTATAAACAAGAAAAGATACGGAGAGTCGCAATTCTGGTTATGAGACAATTCGTTTTTCAAGAGATCAATGTGGTCAGGGATCAGGAGGATGTTGTGTTGTTTTGCAGGGAAACATAGGTGGTGCCCTCATAATAGTGTTGTGCGAAACTGGAAAGTTTCACCTTTCAAAATATTTTGTAGAATTTGTGCATTTTGTGAAATATTTCACCAGGTGAAATGCAAAATTTCACCCCCACATGCTAGTGAAATTTACGTAGCGAGCGGCAGAATTGCGCTCGCGAGTCAATTTCACTACCTGTTTGTGAAATATTTGCAATGCTGACGATTTTGGACTCTGCCCTGTCCCGACTGTAGTGTCTTGTTGTTGTGGAACCAAAACAATGCTTCAGAAAAATCCAGAAGCCATGCCTGCCGCACTTGACCCAACAGTTTATGCACTTAAGTAATCAAAAAAACACAGCTTACCATGTCATAAAATTTTATTAAAGTGCTTACAACTTCATCCAGCAGCCGGTAGAGTGCAAAGCAGCAACATTAATCAGTTAAAATAAGAAAACCGAGGACACCAACATGGTGTTCTTACCGTAGCAGGAAAATTGGCCAGGCCAGCTGAGTAGATGATGCACAGGATGGGAACCAGGAGGCCGGGAGAGACAGCCAGAAAAGTACGGGAAAGCCGCGACCAATTGGAAGGCGAGCGCTAGCTGAGCCCTGCTTCCGATTTTCCTCATTCTCCATTGACTTCTGCTTAAGCTTGCACCTCCAAAACTGGCCGGGAATAGTGTTCTTTTACTGCAATTTCTCTAAAAAAGAGCTGTTTTTACCAAATTGTTAAAGATTAGGATTTAAACTGTATTTTCTTGTTTAATGCCTGAGTGATTACAGTCCTTTGGTGGGATTTCTGGTGGGCTAGACGCTAAGGCGCCGAACCCCCAGTCTTTTGTTGTGCAAATCTTTTTTAGCACCCTTTGCAGAATCATTTGATTGCTGCAATTGTGCTTTTTTGACTGTCCTCTCCTCTGTCTCCTCCATTCCAGCCGATATCAAGCACCCAGTGAGCGTCGGGGCTCCGAGCCGCCAGTGGGCGGGCGGTGACCGCAAGGCCGACTAGGGAACCAGGAGGCCGGGAGAGACAGCCAGAAAGGTACGGAAAAGCCACGACCAATCGGAAGGTGAGCGCTAGCTGAGCCCTGCTTCCGATTGGTCCTCCTTCTCCATTGACTTCTGCTTAAGCTTGCACCTCCAAAACTGGCCGGGAATAGTGTTCTTTTACTGCAATTTCTCTAAAAAAGAGCTGTTTTTACCAAATTGTTAAAGATTAGGATTTAAACTGTATTTTCTTGTTTAATGCCTGAGTGATTACAGTCCTTTGGTGGGATTTCTGGTGGGCTAGACGCTAAGGCGCCGAACCCCCCCCCCAGTCTTTTGTTATGCAAATCTTTTTTAGCACCCTTTGCAGAATCATTTGATTGCTGCAATTGTGCTTTTTTGACTGTCTTCTCCTCTGTCTCCTCCATTCCAGCCGATCTCGAGCACCCAGTGAGCGTCGGGGCTCCGAGTCGCCAGCGGGCGGGCGGCGACCGCAAGGCCGACTAGGGAACCAGGAGGCCGGGAGAGACAGCCAGAAAGGTACGGGAAAGCTGCAAAATTTTGGCCCGCCTCCCCCTCCCCCCTTCTGGGTGTTTCTTTTATACACACCTTCCTGCCGAATCTCCTATCTCCGCCCATAGTCACCTCCTAGCCAATAACCTAGCACCATTCCTCCCATTGCCTCTAGTATTTTTAACCCCTAGCTATCACTCACCATGCTGTTGCTCCTCTTATTGCTCCTCTGCCTCTCACCTTTTTCATGTTTTGAGGATGATGCCGCACCAGCCCATGACCTAGTGATTAAGGCAGCTAGTCAGTCTGGCCTCCCTCTCGCAACCTTAGTGGATGTCCTTCATTTCCTCAATTATGCCTTACCGCTGCTGCATCATAATCCTTGGGGTATCCCACAAAAAGGCTCACAACCAGTTTTGTACTGCCTATACCCCATGCTCCATTCTTGGCCCCACAGTGCCCCCTTATATCTGTCCATTAAGCTGGCACTCTATGACAAAATATCAAGCCATAAATCAGGCCCGATAATCTCTGAATACTGGACCCCACGCAAGAAGAGAAAGCCCTCTGTCTGTTCCTTCCTCCTATCACTTGAAGCCCTTACTAAACTAATATTCTTTCTGCTGATCTGTGCTGGCACTGTTGAAATCAATCCTGGACCCCCAGAAGGCTTCATCTCCTCAGCAGACCTAGTCTCCATGAAAGGCCTAAGTTTTCTTCACATCAATGTATGCAGCCTCCTAAAAAAGTTCTCACTAATACAGGTCTGGGTTGCCCACACCTTGCCTGACTTTCTGGTAATCTCTGAGACATGGCTTAAACCTGCAACAAATGACAGGGAGATAAATCTACCTAACTATCAGTTATTCAGATCAGACCATCTATCCAGGGGTGGTGGGGTGACCATTTATGTTAAATCAAATATCTCTGCATCTTGCCTTAATATTTCATCTCAGCCTAAAGAATTCAGATGCTTATCCTTAAAATATCTCTTTCCCAATGACAGCTTTTCAACTGGTTGGCTGCTATAGGCCCCTCTGCCGGCCTTAAACTCCTTACCCATTTGGGAAATATAATTAATTTGGGCCCTGAGGATACCATTATTCTAAGGACTTGAACTTAAACTGGCTATCCAATGCATCTGCACCCCTAGTATCTTTCTGTGACACATATGGTTTCACTCAATTAATAAATGAACCGACAAGGATTAACCCAAAAAACAAAAGTAATAGCACCCTACTTGACATTATGTTGGTAAATAAGCCCCATCTGTATTCACACGCTGGAGTGCTATTCAGTGATATAAGTGATCACTGTCTCATAGCTGGTATAAGATCATCAATCAAGCCATCTAACCCTGCAAAATTCCTCCCAAGAAGGTCTAAAAAGAACCTTAATATCGTAGAATATCTCCAAGATCTGTGTCACTCTATACGCTGGCAAGAATTCTACAAAGCTTCTGTGGAAACAGTGCTGCAGGTTTTAAATGATATAATCATAGGTGCCCTCAATACACATGCACCAGTTACCAGTGTCAGAACAAAACGCAAATCTTGTCGCTGGTTTTCCGCTGACCTTAAATCTGCATTGCTTGCTAGAGATAAGCTCTGGAAAAGGGCAAGAAAGACCAAGGATCCATACGACTGGTTACAATTCAGAAAAGCCAGAAATAGCTGCAAAAAAAAAGTGAGAGATGCCAAGGCTGCCTTCTATACAGCAGAGCTGGATGCCTCCTACCTTAACCCAGCCAGATTCTGGGGCACTATCAAGGGGATCCTAGGGCAAGATTCTAGCACTTCTTTACCATCCCAAGTGCACCTCAATAATGTGGTTATCACTGACAAGCATGAGATTTTAGATGCTTTCAATAATCACTTCACTACAGCCGGCCTAGCTTTCGACTCCACTCCAGCAAATCTAATGCATTCACAACTTAATTTCCAGTCTACTGAGGGACAGAAGGCTGCTTCTACATTCTCTTTCAAGCCAATATTATAAAACAAGTAGAAGACCTATTGCTCCATCTGAATACCACTAAAAGTGCAGGAGCAGACTCTGGACCCTACTTTCTAAAAATTGCACTGCTTGCTATTGCAGCCCCCCTAACTCACCTTTTCAACTTGTCCTTATCCACTGGTTCTATTCCTTCATTGTGGAAAACAGCACAAGTGTTTCCCCTCCTTAAAGCAGGGGACCCCATGGATCTCAACAATTATAGGCCTATATCCATCTTACCAGTGCTGTCCAAAATGCTAGAAAAACTGGTGAGCATCCAACTAAGTGACTACCTCGATGCTAATAACCTCCTTAATCCTGCTCAATCTGGGTTTAGAACCATGCATAGCACCATTTCTGCCTTAGCAAAAGTTACAAATGACTGGCAGACTGAATCAGACAAAAAAAATAATATCTGTGCTGTACTTCTGGACTTAAGTAAAGCCTTCGATACTGTGGATCATGATCTACTAATCTCCTCACTGCATTCCTTAGGCCTTGACCCAACCTCTCTTAAGTGGTTCAGATGTTACCTCACTGGTAGAATACAGCAGGTAAAAAGTGAAGGCGACCTATCTTCCTCAAACCACTCCTAAGAGGAGTACCTCAAGGTTCCATCTTGGGCCCTATCCTCTTTGCCATCTACATCAACAACATTGATTCCAGCCTCACTAAAGCCAATGTTCACCTTTTTGCAGATGATACTGTCCTATATGTCAGCAATCCATCACCAACAAAGGCCTGTGAACTATTACAATCTGAGTTCTCCCTGCTGCAACACAAATTACTTGAAAAGAAACTCCTATTAAATGCCAAAAAGACTAAAGCTATGTTCTTCTCCACCAAAATATATTCTACCTCTCTCTCATCGAACATTCTTCCCCAGCTATCTACCATCCTTGGAGAAAGCCTTGAATATGTTGATAAATTCAAATATCTGGGGGTTTGGATTGATAACAGGCTTGATTACACTCAGCATATTGACAAGCTCCTGAAAAAACTCAGACAGAGACTCGGCCTATTCTTCAGGATCAAACATTATCTAACCAGAGAGTCTAAACAAAGACTAATCCAGGCCTCATTTCTATCCCTCATCGACTATGCAGACTTCCTATATGGCCACTGCTCTCTGTCCTACTTAAATAAACTGGATACCTTGTACCATAGAGCTCTAAGATTCATCACAGACCTTCCTTTCAGCACCCACCACTGTTCTCTCTATACTGCAGTTGGCTGGACATCCCTACATCACAGAAGGAACAAAATGCTGCTTTATGGATCTACAAAGCTCTGACAAACAAACTACCATCCTACATCTCAGATTGCTTTACTCTGGTTACACCAGGCCATATGCCCTAAAAGCAATAGCCTCATCACTTTGAAGGTACCAAATGCCAGTACCCGGCATGGGAGGCTACAATCAACTACTTTCTAGCACTTATCTGGAATTCTCTGCAGAAGACCCTGAAGTTGAACACCTTCATTCCTATAGCATCCTTTAAAAAGCTGTATAGAAGTCTCTTCCCAGATATATGCAATTGCTTCCACAAGACCTAGTCCCTTCATACCCCTTACCCCCGCCCCTTTATATTCCCCTACCTTTACTTGTTTAAGCATTCATCCACTTACATCTTACCAGGTTATCTCCAAAATCCCAATACCCTACCTTTAGCTAGTCAAATCTGTCTTTTTTTCCTTTTTGCTTTGGTGCCCAAAATCATTGGTTAACCGCCTTGTATATATGTGTATATTATTGTACCTGATCATTTATAAAGTCTCTGTTCTTTACTCAATTTGTATTTGTATATATGTGAAATTATACCTTTATGTTGTTTCTGACCAATCAGGTCCATCTTGTAAATGAGCTACGCTCAATGATGTTCGCCTGAATAAATAAAGATTTTGATTGATTGATTGATTGATCAGTTGACGTTCCGGCTTATGCCATCCTCAGAGCTGATTGGTCAAGAACCTTGCCATCCCTTTTGTTACAAAAGACATACATATTCATTAGGTAGACATGTTTAGACCTCACAGACCTGCTCATAGATATCTATCTGCACATCACTACATAGACAATTATATATGACATACATTTCTACACATATAACATAGTCAAAATTTATAAATAACACTGTAGAGGTAGTTCATCATTCAGTCCCCTCGGTTTTAATGTTCCAAGCTTAAAAATCCAAAACATTCTCTCTGATCGAGTTTATTTGTTAGACTCCCACCCCGGGGTCCAACCTGAGTTTTTTCAATCCCCACGAATTTTAAATTGGCTGGCGATCCATGTCCTATAGCAGTGAAATGGTGTGCCATAGCATTTGTTTGTACATTATTTCAAATTGCTGATTTATGTTCACTAATACGTTCTTTAAGTTAACGTTTTGTCTGTCCCACATAACCTAGACCACAAGGACAAGTTAGCATGTATATAACTCCAGCTGTTAGACAGTTGATAAAACAATTTATTTCAAATTCCTGATTTGTATGCAGATGTTTAAACTTTTTGCTGTCATTCGTATTATGACATTGAGCACAGTTGCCACATCTGTAGCTGCCTTTTGAAAATGTTGGAATCCAGGTCGTTTTTGGTTTTTCTGGTACATTGAAGCTATGTACTACAAGGTCTTTAATGTTCTTTCCCCTTCTATTGGTAATTCAAGGTTTGTTAAATTGTTCACTCCTAAATACAGGATCCCCTTGAAGCACTGGCCAATGCTTTTTCACAATCTCAGCAATTTCAGTGGACTGTTTGCAGGATTCTGTCACAAATGTCAATTAATTTTGATTTTCGTCTCTATTTTGGTTTCTTGGTCTTAGCAACATCTCTCTTTCAGTACTCATTGCTCTTTCTGCACCTTTATATATACAATTTTCTTTGTATCCACGTTCCAGAAATCTACTTGCATTTTGCTGGAATTGTTCCGTATTACTACATATCCTTTTCAACCGCAGCATTTGTCCAACCGGTATATTTTGTTTCAATGTCTTAGGGTGACTGCTATCATTATGTAGCACAGTGTTCCTACTCATCAGTTTCCTATGCAATGTAGTTTTTAATTTACTTTCTTCCTTGTATACTAATAGATCCAGGAGAGGGATAGATTGTATGCTCACTTGTGCCACAAACTTCAAATTTATGTCAAAAGCATTAATCTGTTTTACAAATTCGCCCAACTTTTCCATGCTACCAGACCATATTAAAAAGCAGTCATCAATATATCACTTCCAAAATGTGGCATACTGTTTAAACATCTTATTCTCATAAAAATACATTTCTTCCCGCTGTCCCACATATAGACATGCAATACTCAGAGCAAAAGTTGTTCCCATCACAGTTCTTCTGTGTTGCATAAAAAACTGATCTTTGTATATAAAATAATTCGACTTCAGTACCATATCAGACATATCTGAAATAAATTCCAAATTCTGAATTCCATTATTTTGTTGTTTCCGCAAGTGATATTTTATTGCATCTATTCCCCCATCATGTGGCACATTAGAGTATAAGCTTTCTATATCAAGTGTCACTAACAGATGTTCTGATCTTTTTTCTACATTCTGAATACTTTCTAACATATCACTACTATCACAGTCGCTCCCCCTTTATCCGCTGGTTTTATTACCAGATATTTATCCTCCATTAGAGATTTTAATGCAGCATTTTCTTGATATGTTAAGTTATATACTGTATCTGTTTTCTTTTTTATCAAGCTAGCCACATCTCGATCTTCGAACATTAAAACCGAGGGGACTGAATGATGAACTACCTCTACAGTTTTATTTATAAATTTTAATTATGCTATGTGTGTAGAAATGTATGTCATATATAATTGTCTATGTAGTGATGTGCAGATAGATATCTATATATGAGCAGGTCTGTGAGGTCTAAACACGCCTACCTAATGAATATGTATGTCTTTTGTAACAAAAGGGATGGCAAGATTCTCGACCAATTAGCTCTCAGGAAGGCATAAGCCAAACCGTCAGCTGATTCCTGTGTGTCATCATGCACGAGGGCTGTCTGCTCGGCCAGCCTGGTCAATTTTCCTGCTATGGTAAAAACACCATGTTGGTGTCTTCGATTTTCTTATTTTAACCATTTAATGTTGCTGCTTTGCACTCTACTGGCTACGGGACAAAGTTGTAAGCACTTTAATAAAATTTTCTGACATGGTAAGTTGTGTTTTTTTGATTAATTAAGTGCATAAACTGTTGGGTCAAGTGCAGCAGGCACAGCTTCTTGATTTTCCTGAAGCATTGTTTTGGTCTGAAACGTCAGTCTCTGATCCTGCTATGCACCAGATTTGAATTACTCACTGAGAGTGAGTGGAGCCACTCATCTTTATTGTATGTGTTTGTAGTTGTGGAACCCTACCCCCGCGGCCACTCACCGGCCCATATAATATCTCTGGTGTCTAGTGGCCATTCCTCCCACCAATCACCGGCTGGCGGCCAAATAAAAGACCCCCCCGAGTTACTTCAATCCCTGACCAATCTGTTAAAAATACAAACCCAATCCTGTCCCTCTCTCTGGTGTCTAGTGGACCCTCCACCCTGTCACCACCATCAGACTGACACTGACAGCACCCACCCCACTCCCTCCCCAGTAACCCAATCAAGCCACAGGCACAGCCCTCCACTCACCTCCATGGCTGGCAACCCAACTGAGCTCTTCAATGAATGAGCATGTGCTTGTACAAGCATGCACGCATTCATTGAAGTGCTGCCACTCAGTCGGGCCACCGGCCATGGAGGTGAGTCGAGGGCTGTGCTGGTGGCCTGATTGGGTTACTGGGGAGGAGCGGGGTTGCCGCTGTCCACGTCAGTCTGACAGTGGTGACAGGGTGAGGGGTGGGGGATCCACTAGACACCAGGGAGAGAGATGGGATTTTTTTTTTGTATATTTTTTTTAAACAGATTGGGGTCATGACTGGGCTGGCCCCAAGATTGGACTATAACTCAGGGGTTCTTTAATTTGGCCTCCAGCCAATGATCATGGGGGATTCTAATTCATTTGGGCTAGTGTATGGCCGGGTGGGGTGGGGGGCCACTAGACACCAGGGAGCTTTACAAAAAAACATAATTAAAAGGCAATTGATGAGCAAAATTGCTGGTGAAATTGCATAATTTCACCACAATTTCATAAAACATTTATTTCGCAACATCTCTACTTGACAATGGTTGCAACAGTAAAACTCCTTCTGGGGTCACACACTCTCTTTATCTGTTGGTTTCTGAATGTGGTATTAGACAATCAGAGGGGGTTCCTGCTCCTGGATGGAGACAGTAATCTTTTAATGGACCTGTCTCAGGGCACTACCGTGATAATTTCTAACCAAACTTCTGCTGTGTATAAATATTGTCACACACGTCTTGCAACACTAGGTTGGCGAAACATCTGGAGGGAACTTCAATCAGGGCAGCAGGATTATTCTCACCATTCTCATCCCTATCAGACATATCATAAAACTGACTGTTTTCGTCCAGCGTGAAGAACTGAGTGAATTACCTACTGCCCTTACTTTGGGTCATATTTCCTTTTCTGACCATGCCCATCTACTTACTGAAATTAATCTGGGCCTCTTTCATAGGATAATGTATTGATGCCTAGATTCCATCTACTTGAAAGATAAGGAATTTCTCAACCAGGTACAGTCTCTGATTAAGGACATTCTGTCCCTCAGTAATACCCCATATGTTCAATCTGGCTTAATTTGGGATACTGTTAAATTGGTCCTTTGGGAACACTTGATAAGCTATGCAGCAATAAAGGAAAAAATACAGAGCACACTGGGATGACCTATTGGCAATGCTATCTTTCTTGCAGCAGCAACACAAATTGGGCACCCTGGCTCACCCCACCGATTGTCACAGATTAAAAAGCAACTAAATGATCTAACATTAGCTCAAATGGAAAAAGCCATGAGGTGCCTTTAACAAAAGTACTATGATAGAAGTCCCAGGCTGCTCGACTATTAGCACACACAGTCAGCACACAGAATGTGGGGCTTGTGAATGCAGGCCTCCATTTTGAAGATCTGGCACCTGGAAACTGCTACTTTATGTGCCGGCGTGTTGAAATGGAGGGTAGAGGCACCCATGCCTCACCTGCCACCATGCCAGTGGCCAAAGTTCAGTGATGGGCTTGGTTCACCAGGGGCTGGCCAGGGAGAGGAGGATACAGCATCTGGAGGATAGCTCTCATCCTCTGGGAGGGAGGGTCGGTGTCCTGGCACTTGTCTGACCTCTAGCAGAGGCTTGGGAACAGGCAGTCAGCACAGGCATTTTGGGGCTGAAAGGGATGGCGGTCATCAACACCCCATACCTGGTAGCATGAGTGGTGCATCTGGACAGCATTGCACGTCCATCTCTCTGAACTAGGACAAGGGAAAATGGCTGGGTGCATGTAGATGACACTGACCCCTCACAGGCACTGCACTGGGCTATAGGACCCTCTCCCACACTGGATCCATCTCATTGACAGTATGGCACCTACTATTGAACCCCACCATGGGGGAAGCTTTGGGATGAGGTAAGACACTAGGATGCCAGGGAACAGGGCTGGGGGTGGGTTTTGTGGAGGTCTAGGCTGTTCCATGGCAGGGAGAAACAGATTAATGAAAACAATAAAAATAAAAAACTGTTTCTTTATCCTGAGACACTGGTTGCATAGCAGAGGCATTTGTGACATACTAAAAAAACTTGTAAGCTATGGCCCATCCCCACGACCCTTCATGACCTCTCTTTTTTTTTTTACTTCCCTCCAGCTCCCACAGTTGAATGACTAGGCTGAGAAAGCATTAAAGGCCCTGGTGACAGACACTGAACAGCAGGAGTCCATTAGTTACCTTAAACTAGATAAATACCCAGGCCGTGATGGATACCTGGTAGAGTTCTACAAGAAATTCTCAGTAGAACTTTCCCCTCTTTTCTCAGGGTTACTAACTCTCTTCTCTGTGGCAGAGCTTCCAGTCTCTTGGAGCTATGCAGTGATATCTGTCATATCTAAGCCAGGAAAGCCTGTTGACAAATGTGAATCCAAAAGGCTGATATCTGTACTCAACATTGATTATAAATTATTATGTCCATCTTGGCCAAATGGTTAGACATTTTCTACCACTGCATAATCCACCCTGATCAGACAGGGTTTATCAGATCAAGAAAGACATTGCATAATATCAAGAGATCTCTCTCAATTATACATCAAGCTTCTCATTCAGGCTCCCCTCTCCTTACACTTAGCATCGACATGGAGAAAGCATTCAACTGGCTGTCCTGTACCTTTCTCCACACCGCACTACACAAATCTGGATTCCCTTCTCTTTTCATAGAACTGCTTTTTCACATTTATAGCTCTCTAAAGGCTTAGGTTCAAGCAAATGGCCATCTCTCCTCACTTTTTGATTTGCATAGGGGCACCCACCTGAGATGTCCATTATCCCCACTTTTGTTTGCTATATATATAGAACCATTGGCTCAGGCCATATGACAACATATTGGTATCAGGATCGTCAGGCTACAGATAGGTTGGCTCACCATATTGCATTATATGCAGATGATATTATGCTGTGCATGACTTTACCAGATACCAGTCTCCCAGCACTCTGGACTCTTTTGTGTTCGTATGGAGCTCTAGCTGGATATAAACTTAATGGAAGTAAGACAGAGACTCCAGTCATTAACTATATCACTGAGGTGATTCTTAAAATTCAGCATCCCTTCTGATGGGATCTATCTCAACTGAAATATTTGGGGGTCCAGCTTACAGCTACTACTACAGCTACTACTGTATATCTCAGCTTTTTGCTGCTTATTTGCTGCTAATTTCTCCCTCCTCCAGGCACAACTGTGGAATGATTGAGGTAAATGGTCAACGCTTCTTTGGACACTGGAAAGACAGGTGGCAGCCATTAAAAATATGGTCTTTCTGAAATGTTTATATTTATTTCCATCTCTAGAACTCCCAGTGCCACAATCATCATGGACCTTCTGGAATGAGTGATATTCAGGTTTCTGTGGCAGGGAAAACCCATTGGGTTAGTTTTTCCACTCTATGCAGACCAAAAGATCTGGCACATCCAGACCTCAGGCTATATTATGATGCTGCACAACTACAACCAGTAATTTACACCATCTCAACACTGGGCACACTTGTTCAGCCCATTTATCCTGTACTTCTCCCTTTACTATCACTCCTTTATGAGTATGGAGGTCCTGAACCACTAGAAATGGGTTGAAACAGCAACAGCTCAGGCTCCTGCCCCCTTGCACATGCATACTGACTTTGCTCCAGCCAGGTTAGATGCAAGGTATAAACACTGAAACCACAGGGACCTAAGATACTGTTTTCAATTCCTCCAGTGGTGAACTGTAAAAGCGTTGCAGATGGTGAAGAAACATTTGGAGCTCCCTCAAATGGATATGTTCTGCTACTTCCAGGCCCAGGCATATTTCTCCTACTGGATAAGATGTAGATCTGTACTGGAGTTGGGAAACCCTCTCTTACAATTGGTGATAGAGATGCAGCAAAATAAAATTTTGCCAACAAAATTCTGTAGTGATTGTGAATGTCACTGCATGAAACACAGATTTTGCTGACAAATTTCATGAGTGCGAAATGCACAATTCCACCAGTGAAATTACAAATTTTGCCTGAGAAATGTAGAATTTTGGCCGTGAGAGGCAGAATTTCACCTGAAAGTGGTAAAGTTCGGCCATTCATGGGTGAAATTCCACATTTTGCCAGTGAAATTCACAATTTCACTGGCAGAATTTCACATTTTGCACTCGTGCAATATTTTGCAAAATGCGTACATTTTATGAAATATTTTGCAGAACAAAATTTGCAGATTTCGAACATTTCTTGTTGGTAGTCATGGCCCTAACAGGCAAATCTACCTTGCACATTTATTTCCCAGGTCTATGCTTCCCTTGTGTTTATTTGGCAAACTACTCTTCTTAAAGCCTTTGAGACATGGAACCAGGAACTGGGGCAACCTGTTGAACTGTAGCAGTGGAAAACCATACGTCAAAATACACACAAAGTTACCTTCTTGATGACAAGGAAGGAGTTCAATTGGAAATGTTTAATTAGGTATTTTCTAAATCCAGTACAACAGGTCCACAGATGGACAGCATACACAACTCACTGCTGGAGACAGTGTGGAGAAGTTAGGGCAGCTCACTTCCATATTCTGTGGGAGTGTCCAGAGTTAGCCCCTATATTCCAAGAGGTAGAGGAAGCTTTAAAGGAAATTAACCCTGGACTAGACCTAACCAATACACTTTTTCTCTTCACAGTATATCCATAGGGCTGTCAAGATCCTACTAATAAATATTTGTTAGGAGCTTACTAGTGGCAGCTGAAACATGCATCACTAAATGCTGTCTGCCAGTGGTGATCCCTACATTAGAGAAAAGGATTGCCTGACTGACCAGTATATATAGGCTAGAAACAATGACATATGCTCTATGACTCCAGGCTGACAAATGTTGGAATAGATAGAATAGGTGGCTGTTTTTTGCTATAGCTAGAAACCCAGCTTTTATATCTTAGTGAGAAAGAAACATTAGTGGGATGTAATAGTCCATAAGCTGTACTGCTGATGAGCTAACCTTCCACAATGCCACAAATATTAATTGGCTCTGTATGGCATGTATGTACTATGTATTATCTGATGACCAAACCTGTACGTTCATGTTGTTGTATGTCATGTTATTATCTGTAACATGTAATGGACAAACTCAATAAAAATGTTTAATATAAATAAAAAAAAGCTACAACAGTACTGTCACTTAGATTTTGTAGGAAAAGCCTGGATCATTCTCAGTCTAAGACTTGTAAACTATATGGTAGTTAGTTGTCAAAGCAAGTCATTACCTCAGATCTCCTTAGACACAATGGGTTGTGTCCCTGGGGAGAAAGTAACCTGAAATCTTTTGATTTGCAGGTCTGTACTTTTACCCTGTGTACAATCCAGCCAGCGCATTTTATAACTACATCGCTATGGCCTACATACTTTCACTGTTTAGTCCAGTTTTCCTTAGCTTTTCTCATTGCAGCCACTTCTTTGAGGATGGTTTTGACTTAATTATTTTGCTTGTAGCATCTTCAGCTTTAAGCTTCCCCCATGTTAAAACTAAAACTGCAACATAAAACTAAGAGAGGAGCAATGTAACCTGTGATGTTTTATTAGTGTGAGGTTAAACACAGTGTTAAGAAATTAGAAAATGTTCAGTGCTTTATGTGATGCACAGCAACATGGATGTTCAAGAGGAACTACATGATAAACCAAACCCATCTTGAACATTGTGTGACATTTTTTTTAAAACATGCTCTTACATCTCAACTCTAGCATAAACTACTTGCAATGGATTTACTATGGCTGAGATTCTTGATATTCTAGTAAATATGAGACCAAGTAGAAAACAACAGATGCAATCAGAAATGTATACTGCTGCAGGGCCCAGATACTGAATAAATGTTACGGAAAAGGTCTTAGCCAAAAATCCAAAGTCTACACTTTATCTCTTATTACCTATACACTGCAGAAATCTTTTATTCCTGAAGTGTTTTCTTTTTTCAGCAGTTTGCACAAACATTTTCACAGGCTGAAGTGTAACATTTTTATTACACACTTTTTTCTTGCTACTCTAACACTCCAATTGACTCACATTAAAAGTCTAACAGTTTCGCAGAATAATATTTTTTATTTGGACACCCACATTTCAGAAATACTGAGAAAAGCTAGGAGTCCAAGGATTTCTATGCTCTGAAAATCTTTAAGCTTTTCTAGCACTTGCAGCCTTGGACATATATTATAAATTATCAGGCTTCCTATATGGTTTAACCTTTTTAAGAAAAGCTGGGTGTAACATTCTATATGGTTTAACATTCAGTGCACCTTAAACATGGCCTGAAATTGGACCAAGGTAAGAAAGTGTCATACTGCCTGCCTTCTCTGGATATGGAGAAGGCTTTTGACCAACATAGTTCATGTTTTATACTTTGCAGCATTTTTGTTTTGGACCCACATATGTTGTTGGGTACAAACTCTGTACTTGGAACCCAGACACAGATTCTGACTAATGGTTACCTTTTGGCCCCCTTAACCCTTTTATGGTGAGTGTGGCAAAGTTGCCACTTTCCCTACTGCTTTATTTTCTTTCCATAAAGTCTATAGCTGCTGCATTCTTGCAACAAAAAGTGAAGAGTCACATGATGTGTTGCTCCAAGGGACTGTGCTCCAATCAAGTTCTGTGGTAGCTTTCATTGTAAATTACCCTTTCCTCCCATTATCTGCAGTTTTTTCAGTTCCCAGTGTTTTCCTTCTGTTTATCAGACTCTGAGCTTTATGTGTGGGGTTACTTTTGGGTCCCTTTGTACTGGGGATATGGAGGTTGATGCACCTGTGTCACCTACACCTTCGGAGCCTTCTTGAGTAGAATGGGCTTTGTCTACAGGGCAGAAAGCACCAAAAAGGCATAAAACAAATTATATGCAGCTGCAGCCCAAACCTTCTCCTCAGACATCTTAACCAGGGACTGCTTTTTTCAAGAAGTGGACAATCATGGATCATACTACTGAGGTGCGATCAATGTGGCCTGCCTTGGAAGAACTTTCCAGACAGGCTGGGGACACAGAGGTGTGAGTCAGTTTCCTAGAAGACCACTTTGAGTGGCTCAAGCCTGTTGTCACAACCCTCTGTAGATGACTTGCTAAGATGTAAGACCTGACAGAAGATTTTGAAGGGCAAAGCTGCCAAAATAATCTTGTACTGGTGGGCTTGTTGGAGCATAAAGAAGGACTCAATGCCATTTCTTTTATACAGAAGCTATTATTGAAATGAATAAGTCCTTCTCCACATTACCTGGTCTATATAATTGAGTGAGACCACCGGTCCTTAAAACCTCTACCACAAGAAGGAGATCATTCCCGTCCCATGATCTTCAGTTTATTAAACTATATGGAGAAGGCTCACATTATGTCCAAACTGTGGGAAATAAAGGTGCTTTACTGGGAATGCAGACGCCGCTACATTTTTCAAGATCTCACCCTGCAAGTTTAATCCCAGAGGGTGGCCTACTGTGATGTTAAGAGATGGCTTTCAGCTGCACTGATCCAATTTAGAATATTATACCCTGCCCGGTTGGAAGCAGAGTCACTGAAAGGTTGTCATCAATTTCAGTCAACTGTCCAAGCCACTGCAGAGTTGCCTTCAATATTCCCAGACCTTTTCCATGACTTTCTTAACAAGTAAACTTTATCAATCTTATGGACACTTGATGCTTCTCTGTAATATTTATATGAGAGGATCTTACACAGACTAGTGCTTAGTTTTGTTAATCTGGCCTTGTATCCACTTTGTATTAATTGTTTGCTGTTTACTTTTCTTTCCACCCTTATCAGATTGTTTTTTACTGCTTAGTGCGAGTCCTACTTGCTTTTTGTTTTATATGTTACTGTGGTCCCCATCTGATCTCCGAACTCTGTTCTGTTGGACTTAGACTATCTAAGGAATTCTGTGTTCACCTTGTATTTGATTCACATTTCAGTGGGACTGGAGGTTTATCTGTGTTATCCTGCTTATTACCTATTTGTCAACTTTTGTAGTTTGAAATTTTTTTCATAATAGCTTTTACTTACTGCAACAATACTGGCATTCTAATTATTAATTCACTACTGTTTGTATGGGGATGTTCTCTTTTTTCACATGTCTGCCATAGGCTGCTGTTGTTAACATCTACTCCTTTGCTCTCATTTCTCAGTTGCCTTTTTTTTCTACTAACTGAATTTTACCATTTGCTTCAGGCGCTAATATGAGGGTGATGGAAAGTTCTAAACACTTAACTTTTCTCTACAATGTTAGATTATGATGGAGAATATTGTATTTAGTTTTTGTTTTTCCCCTCAGTGCCAGTGTGTATGCATAGTGGGAGCAAGGGATAGTACTTGTGTTATATTTCTGACTGTTTTTCTACGGCATAGCATTGTATTAATGTTTGCTGGTTATTACCCCTTGCATTTCAGCTGTTGCTGCAATAGTTGCCTATTTGGGAGGTTTCTGGGCATGAGATTTTATTGTTGTTTTTTTTTTGTGAAGCAGGGGAGGAGGGAGCTGCATGCTGCTTTAGTTTTCACTTACGCGTGAGAAGCTGGTTTTCGGACCTCGCTGGCTGATCACAGATGAAAGAGGATAGGAGATGGTTCTCAGACCAGGGTATGTTTGTACAGTTGGTAGGGGTATTGTTTTTTGCTGTTTATTTTTGGTTCCTTTGAGGAGTTATTACTCATATAATTGTTTATGGGTTATGTGTGGCAGGGGGATGGGGGGATCACAAACCGGACAACATTTGTATCAAACAGATCAGGAATTTCTCAGAACTTTATTACAGTTCAGATTTTCTCCTGCATTACTCATGGCTAATGCCTCCTGCATAATTTCTTGGAATGTTAAAGGGGGTCAGACTGCAGCTATGAGATATAGAATATTAAAGCATCTGTGCAAACTGGGGGCCATGATTTCCTGCTTTTAAGAGACCCATCTGCACAGAGAACAGGTAAATCATTTCAAGTGTGATTGGGTTGGACAAGATTATGAGGCTGGGAACAGTACTAGAAAATGAGGGTTGTCATTTTACTTTCTTGATCTCTACCTTTTTACCTTCTACAAGAAATCTGGGATCCAGAGGGATGTTTTTTTTTTTCTTCATGGTAGGTTAGGACAAATGGAACTGATCCTGGGCTTGATATGTGGACCAAATAAAGACATCCCTTCTCTTTTTTTTACAAATCTGACCACTAAATAAGCATCATATATGCATTTATCCATCGTTTTAGCTGGGGTCTGGAATCTGGTTTTGCAATCTGACTTAGGTTGGACTACCATTGTCGAGGTCTGTCTCCTGTACAACAGGATCTCCATGAACTTATGGATGGCTTAGATTTATTAGATCCCTGGCATTTATTGCACCCTGCATATTGGCAATACACCTTTCTACTCTTTGCCTCATGACTTTTTTCCCATATTGATTATTTGCTTGTAACACAAGAGGTTTTCTCGCATGTCCAATTATGTGATCTTAGTGCTAGATTTCTTTCTGATCACTATCCTACCCTCCCCTCCTACAGGTTGACTTGACTCGGGGAGTGGAGGCAGATCAATCATGGAGATTTGATTCAAAACTTTTGCCGGACCCCCAAACAGCTGCAAAACTTAAAGAGGATTTGATAATTTTTTTTGCAGAAAGATCCACTTCAGTAGACAGAGCAGACCTTTTATGGTCTGCGGCCAACTGTTTTATTCATGGTGAGTCAATTCACCTTGCCATAGTCAAGAAGAAACAGCAGTACCAGACTTCTTCCTCCCTTCTACAAGAAATTCACAAAATTGAGAAGCATCTTAGCATGGATTTTCCAATCATGTTTGGAGATGGCTTAGTACCTTGAGGGTGAAATATTCCGAATTGATTAATGAAAAAGCTGAATTGGCTATTTTCAGGGCCAATGTCCGATTCTTGGATCAAGGTGAAAAAGCAGGCCAATTGCTCGCTCTATGTATCCAACAAATGGAAGCCCATTGAGCCATTGATGGGGACTGGAACACTGACCAGTCTCCCTTAATAATGAATTCCTACCAAATAGCCACCTGTTTTAAATGGCTTTATTATAATGTATGCACTCCTGATTAGCTGTCTCATTATACAACAGATATTCTTGAGGCCTTTTTATGAGATCATCCCTTGCTGCATAAGTTTTCTCATTCCCTTGCCCCAGCAGACACCATTACATGGACCTATTCAGACTGCTGAGGTGGAACAAGTGGTTCAGGTTTTATCAGCAGGAAAGACTCCCATGGCAGATGGCTTTCTGGCAACATTTTATACATTTTTCCAAAAAGAATTGGTGATCCCACTGACAGACATTTTTAATCAGTTACAATAACAGGGGATCTCTGGTTGTACTTCTATCGAAGAAGAAGAAGAAGAAGAAGAAGAAGAATCAGCACTTATATAGCATTTTTCATACACAGTGTATTCCAAAGAGCTTTACAAGCAATGCTAGACTGGTAGTGAAGTAACTGAATGTGTAGTGGAGCCATATCGCACATCAACACCCACACAAATAGAAGTTGATGGCAGATAAGGACCGCAAGGCCCGTCCAGTCTGCTCATTTCTTTTTTCTACCTTATAAATGTGCCATCAGCCTTTGCTCTGTCAGTGGCCTATCTATTCATAGTCATTTGTATTGCTCCCTTATGCCTATCCCATGCCTGTTTGAAGCCCTGCACTGTATTCATAGCCACCACTTCTTGTGGTAAGCCATTCCATGCATCCACCACCCTTTCTGTGAAAAAGAATTTTCTCACATTCCCCTTAATGGCCCCTCTAATCTCATGCTGTGTCCTCTTGTCCTGCTATTTTTCTTATATTTAAACATATTAGACTCTTTCACCTTGTTAATGCCCTCAAGGTGTTTGAATGCCTCGATCATATACACTCTCTCTCCTTTGCTCTCGGTATACATATTGAGCTCTGTTAATCTGTCCTCATATGTCTTCTGATGCAGTCCCTGCACCATTTTGGTTGCCTTCTCTGGACTGCCTCAATTTGGTTAATGTCCTTGTGAAGGTGTGGCCTCAATACTGCACACAGTACTCCAGATGGGGCCTAACCAGTGTCTTGTAAGAGGGATTATTACCTCCCTCTTACGACTTGTGATACCCCTACTAATACACCCTAACACCCCCTAGCCTTACCTACTGCTTTAGGGTCTGCTTGGATGATTTCAGGTCATCAGTGATGATGATGCCCAAGTCTCTTTCTTCCTTTGTGACTGCTAGCAACTCCCCTCCCAGCCTATAGGTTGCTTCAGGGTTTCTCTTCCCTATGTGCATGATCTTGCACTTATTTGCATTAAATCCCAGTTGCCACTCTTCTGGCCATTTTGCTAGTTTATCCAGATCTCTTCTCATTCTGTCCACCCCATCTGGATCATCTACTCTGTTGCAGATCTTGGTGTCATCTGCAAACAGACAAGCCTTACCCTCTAGTCCATCTGCAAGGTCACTAATGAAGATGTTGAAGAGGACTGGCTCCAGGACTGATCCCTGAGGTACCCCACTTGTGACTTGCATCTCTTCTGACTGTATACCATTTACCACCACTCTCTGTTTTCTGCCCGTCAACCAGTTTGCCACCCAGTTGACCAACTTCGACCCACCTCGAGCCTACCCAGCTTATTTATCAATCTTCTATGTGGAACAGTGTCAAAAGCTTTGCTGAAGTCAAGGTAGGCGACATCAACTGCTCCCCCTTGGTCCATCACTCTGGTTACCCAGTCAAAGAAATCTATGAGATTAGTTTGACAGGACCTTCCTGTTGTAAACCCATGCTGTCTTGGATCCTGTGCCTCTATGGATTCCAGGTGTTGCACTATCCTTTCCTTAAGGAGTGCCTCCATAATCTTGCCCACTACTGAGGTAAGACTGACTGGTCTGTAGTTCCCTGCCTCCTCCCTGCTACCACTCTTGTGAAGCAGGATCACATGAGCCCTTCTCCAATCTTCTGGGACCTCTCCTGTGCTCAGAGACTCACTAAACAGTTCTGCTAATGGCTCTGCTAGTTCCACCTTTAGCTCCTTAAGTACCCTGGGATGTATGCCATCAGGTCCCATTGCCTTATCCACCCTGATCTTAGCAAGCTCTTGTAGGACCCTTTATTTTGTGAAGGGAGTAGTGCTCACCTCCCTCCCCACTGTATCCATGATGCTGAGCTGTGGGCCCTGCCCTACCTTCTCTTCAGTAAATACTGAGCAAAAGTATCTATTTAGGATAGATGCCTTTACAGGGTCCTCCTCCTCTCTCATGCTCCCTTTTCTCCATTAACTAGCAATACCCCCTCTGGACTTTCTCCTTTCACTAATGTATCTATAGAAAGTCTTGTCACCTTCTTTACTGTTCGTGCTAGTTTTTCCCAGTTTGGGACTTTGCCTGCCTTACTGCCTTCCTGCTTCCCTTGGGCAGTTTGGTATGCCTCCCTATCTTCATCCGTTGTGTTCCCTTATATTTTCCTGAAGGCCAGCCTTTTGGCTCTGACCTTTCTGCTACTGTATTTGAGAACCAAAGTGGTTTCCTTCTTCTTTTGCACTTTCTTTTCTGTCTAACACAATGGGATGTTGCTTCAAGTATTGCATCCTTAATGCTTGCCCACTTGCCTGTACCCCTCACCTGTGTTTCTTTTTGCTAGGGCTAGCTTAACTCTGTTGGCCATCTTATCAAAGTCAGCTCCTCTGAAGTCCCATATTTTGCCTTGAATGGGATGCTTTAGATGTAGTAGCCAAATTGAACCATACCATGTGATGGTCACTGGCCCCAGGTGACCTTCTACCTGGAGATCTGTGATCCCTTCCTTGTTAGTCAGTACTAGATCTAGGATAGCCCTGTCTCTCATGGGTTGCTGTACCAGTTGTTTGAGGCCCTCCCCCTGCAGGGAATCCACTACGTGTCTAGTTCTGGCAGATGTTCCTGCTGGTATTGACCAATCTGTATCCGGCATGTTGAAGTCTCCCATTATCAGAACCTCCCCTTTAGCTGTCATGTTTTGTATATCTTCTAACAGTAATGTGTCTATGTCCTCCTCCTGGTCTGGGGACCTGTAGACAACCCCAGTTCTTATGGCTGTCCCATTTCCTGTTTCCAGGGTGACCCACAGTTCTTCTGGCTCCTTATGTGTATTCACACAGCTTGGATGATTGCATGAACTGGTTTATGGGAAAGGGAATGTTGGCCAGGACACCGGGAATGTCCCCTACTCTTTGCAAAGAGCTCCCTGGGTTCTTTTACTTCCACCTGGACACCCACCAGGACAACATGGTGTAGAAGAGACCTCGGTTTAAAGTCACAACCAAAGGACAGCACACCCCAGCAGTACAGCACCCCCCTAATACTGCACTCAGATACCAGCATTTTAGGTGCAAGTTCAATCCCGGGTGTGGGACGAGAACCCATGACTTTCTGGTCCAGAGGCGGATGTGCTACTAACTGAGCCACGCTGAAGCTACCCTTTGTCTTATTCCCAAACTTAGTAAAGATCCCACACTTTTAGGTAATTACTGACCTAATTCTCTGATGAATGTTGACATGAAGATTCTTGTCCAGATGCTGGTTGATAGACTTCAGAAAGTATGGTCTCCTTTGATAGGTTTGAAACATTTAGACTTCATGTCCAGTAGGCTATCTAATGACCACTTTTACAGAAAGTGCTTCATATTATAGCAGTGTCTGGGCAGATGGGGTCCCTAGTGGCTCTTGTCTCTCTGGATGTTGAAAAAGCTTTTGGCAGAGTGAATTGTTATAATCTTTTCACATTTTATATTGTTTTGGTTTTCCTCTTTTTTCCACTGGGTAAAGGCTCTGTATACTAACCTGACAGCTAGAATTTCCTGTACGGTTTATATTCACAGCCTTTCCAGTTAGCTAGAGGGACACTTCAGAGCAGTCCCCTATCCCCTTTTTATTTAATTTATATTTGAACCTCTTATATTAAAGTTGAAAATAACACCTGTAATTAGGGGAATCCACTTATGGGCCTATGTGGATGATATTCTCCTACATGTTCTCCACTACACAGATTCTATCCTTGAAGATTAAAATATTGTTTCCTTTGGCTGTTTTGCAGGTTATGAGCTAAACATTAGTAAAATAAGTGTTTTTTCTGCTTAATTTGTATGTTTCTAAACCACAGATTTTGGACTTAGGCCCCCAATGGTCCCATTAACAGTTAACCTAGTTGACTATACATATATCTCATTTTTTGTCTAAACTGAAGAGCATGAACTTTGACCCCCTGCTCAAGCTGATTACTCAAGATTTTACTAGGTGGAAATCCTCATCCCTTATTGTATGGGGTTGAGCAAGCATAATGAAAATGAATATATTGCCCCTTTTATTATACCTCATGCAGATGCTCTATATCTAAGTACCCTTTTCTTGGTTTAAAACATTACAATCAACCTTATTCACCTTCCTTTGGAAAGGGAAAGCTCATTGTAAGGCTTACCCCAAGCTTGCTCTTCCCAAAGACAGTGGGGTCTTTGTCTACCTGATTTTCAAATATATTACTTAGTCTCACATGGCAGCAAATATTTTCAATGGAGCTCTTCACAGGAGAATTCAGCCTGTGACTATGTTCCACAGTGGCTCCAAATCGAAAGAAGCCTTTTTTTTTAGAATTGGTATTAACCTGGCTTCATTATTTTATTTACCACTGTGTAAGGTGCCTGCTAGGTTGTGAAGAGCTCCTCACCTTTTGTCACTGAAGATACACAAAGTATTGTGCCACTTACTTCATCTCGAGATGGGCAAAGATCTTGATCAACCCCTTTTTGAGAACCCCAACTTTCACATCACTGGCAAATTTTTGTGACCATATCAATGGCCAGGATTATCCATGCTTATGGTCTCAGATTTCATAACTGATGATTCCTACCTTTCTTTTCAGCAGTTTCAACAATCTCAACAAGTCCCACCCTATTTCAAACTTATGCAGCTATGCCATTGCATCTCTAGTTATCTGGGCCCACCACATTGGACACAGACAGTAGGTGAGATTTTATCCCAACTGACTACATTGGCAAGTTCACCTGTCTCAAAATCACAAATATATTCTGCCCTTTAAACATGGGATCCCCGCACAGGCTTTGTTGTGCTCCTGACTGTATGTCTGAACCAGACCTAGTGTGTTGTGTAGAAACAATAGCATGGAATAGCTATACATCACAGTGTTAGATACACTACACTGCTGCATGCACAATCTGTCCCATGAATTGCATGCTGCAAACAGCACTAGACTTCTTGTGGTCATGGACCTTTCTTGGACTGTGTGCTGCAATGTGTGCTTGTGCAGGGCGGTGGCATCCATGTGATTGGGGTGTTGGGGACTCAGATCAGGAGTAGAAAGGAATATGTAGCAGCTGTAGGCTGTAGGATAGCCCTTGTCTACCATCCACCTGGGGATGAGAAGCAATTCCTTCAGGAAGTAGCGCACTTCATGATCAATTTGGTGTTTGACTTGCCCAGGCTGATGATTCTGGATGACTTCAATGCCTGGACTGATAATCAACTCTCGCAATTTGGACAACACTTCCTCCAGTTGATGTCATCACTGGGCCTTACACAGGTTGTTACTGCTGCAACTCATAAACACGACCACTCCCTTGACCTAGTTTTTCTCATGGGGATCCAAGCCTCCGATGCGGAGGTGGAACCCATCGGTTGGTCCGATCATTAAAACATGAGATTCAATTTTTGCACCCGCATCGTAGGCCTACCCCTGTAGAGATGATCAGGTACTGCCCTTTATGGGGTGTGAGCCCTGAAGGCCTAGCGGCGGTGCTTGACCTATCGGATTTTCCTATGGCAAGCAGGAATCCTGAGGCTCTGGTTTTGGCCTATAATAAGGTCATTGCCACAGTCCTGGACTCTGTCATTCCTGTCCATGTTCATCCTCTCTCCCTTTGCCCTCGGTCTCCGTGGTTTGACTGGACCTTGAGGGAGTTGCAGTGACTAATTTGAAGGTTAGAGCATTGCTGGTAAAAATACACCCTGGAGGCTGACCATCTTAGATTGCTAGAGCATTATCAGCCCTATCAGTCAACAATTGCCTGTAAGAAGGCAGAGTTTCTGCCTGGGGAGATTGCTGCTGCTCATAACTGACCAGCTCAGCTCTTTCAAACTGTAGACAGGCTTTGCAACCAGCCTACCTGCAGGTGCAAAGAGCTTTTTCACAGTTGGAGTGTGAGGAGCTCACTCGGTTCTTTGCAGATAGGGTGGCCAACATCAGGGCGGAGATCCGTTCGACACATTCTATGGGGGACGCTAGCAATCGGTGCTTGGTCACTGTCCCTCACTTCACTTGGAGTACCTTCAACCGGCCAGCATTAGTGGATGTCATGTGGATTGTCCAGGGTATGTGCCCTACATGCTGTAGTTTGGACCTGGGCCCAACGTCCCTGATTATGGGTTGTTATGATATCATTGGTCCTGTCCTAGCACAGATAGTCTGGTGCTCCCTTGAGTCAGGTGAGTTTTCTAGCATCCTGATGGTGGCAGTGGTGACACTCCTCTTGAAGAAAGCTTCTCTGGACCCAGACTGCCTGGCCAACTACAGACCCATCTCTAACCTTCCCTTTGCGGTGAAGGTGATTGAGAAGGTAGTGGCTGTACAGCTGAAGAACCATTTGACCATCCATGACATCTACAAACCTCTCCAATCTGGTTTTCGAAAGAGGTATAGTGCCGAGACTGCACTGGTTTGGGTACTCAATGATCTCCTGATGGCAAGAGATCAGAAAAACCGATCCATATTGGTACTCCTTGATCTCTCCTCAGCTTTTGACACCGTGGACCATGGGGTGTTGCTTGAGCACCTGAGGTTCATCTGTGGCCTGACTAGTACGGTCCTCAGGTCATTTAAGTCCTTCCTCACTGGCAGAACTCAGAGGGTGGTGTTGGGGATTTATTCCTATGACCCTCTCTCTCTGTCATGTGGGGTACCTCAGGGCTTAGTGCTGTCCCCCCATGTTGTTTGCAGTGTATGTGCTGCCCCTCAGAGACATTTTAAGATGGTATGGGCTGAGGTTTCACTGCTATGCTGATGAATCCCAGCTCTACCTGTCTTTTGCACCCAACCAGGATAGTACATTCTTGGTGTTTAGTAACTGCCTCACTGAAATCCAGGACTGGATGAATTTCAGCTGGTTGAAGTTGAACTCGGGGAAGACTAAGTTGATGGTGGTGGATCCGGGTCGCTGGATGGGGGGGTCAGGGGCTGGTCAGACCACGGTTCTTTTTCTGGGGGGGCTCCCAGCTTCTCACCTCTGAACTGGTGCGGGATCTAGTGGTGATGCTTGATGATGGGCTGACACTATGATCTCAGGTGTTGGCAGTCATCAAATCTTCCTTTTACCATCTTAGGAACATCGCTAGGATGAAGCACCTGGTTCCATCTGGGGACCTCCCCTACATTGATCCACGCCTTTGTGACCTCGCACCTTGATTACTGCAACTCCCTTTACTTTAGGCTTCTGGGGGTTGATATCCACCACCTGCAGCTGGTGCAGAATGCTGTGGCCCACTTGTTGATGGGGATTTCCCGGACATGCCACATCACACTGGTTCTGCGTGAACTGCACTGGCTGCCAGTTCAGTGGTGGATCACCTTCAGAGTTAGATTACTGACTTATAAAGCCCTGCATGGACTTGGCCCTGACTACCTGAAAGAACTTCTGTCTCCTTACTGCCCTGAGCGATTGCTCTGCTCGGCTGACGAGGGGTTGCTAGAGATTCCAAGGGTATCTTTGAAATCTTCTGGGGCCTGGGAATTCATGTACGTGGCCCCAGTCCTTTGGAATTCTCTACCCCATCAGCTTCAGGTGTGCTCGACCATGGGGAGGGGGGGTTTAAACAGACCCTCAAGACCCATTTGTGGAGCCGAGCTTTTCCAGAGTTTTAAGGTTATTAACTGGATTTAACTGAAGATTGTATACATTACTGTTTTATTTATGCTTCAATTTTATGTAATGATATTGATATTTGAAAGGCACATAATAAATAAAGACTTATTTATTATTATTATTATATGCAGTACAATCACTTCATTGAGGAGAGGGAGTGGATTGGCATGACATAATGCTGGTAAGCAGCATGTGCTAAAGAGATAAAGCAAGCATGTCTATAAAAAAAATTCTGACAAAATCCAAATTTCAGCTCAGGATCTAGCAAAATCAGACCTCTACAAAGTTCTGGTAGGCTTTTTTTCCTCTGTAAGGTTCTGCATACCTCTGCTTTCCCTCTCACTCTGATTGGAAGAACCAGTACTATTACAGTATAATGTGTATACTACTGAAAATAGTGTATTTATTCCAAACCATGCCATTGTAAGTACCAAATTATTTTTTCTCCACTTTAGGAGGTTACATAACTACCTTCCTCTGGAAAAGCAAAGCAGTTCATATCAAGAAAAATATTTTGCAGTTTACCTGGGGATAATTCTTTACTGGATTCAAGATATGCTACTTTTTCCCCCAATTAGCATATCTGCATCATGAACGGGGACTGGAGAGCCCATCAGTATGGGGGGGCAGTGGGAAAAAAGATGCTGGATTGGACACTCTTGCTGGACGTCTCAGCCCAACTCTGCTACAGCTGAGAAGTATGAAGGTTTTTAACCAATTCACTAACACCATTATTGAGGTATGGGTGAAAGCCCATAATCTTTTTCTCTATTCCGACGATGTATCTCCTGCACCTTCTTTATCAGTCTTTATGCCCACCTACGGGGTCACAACACAAACCCTGCAGAGTTCTCTAGGCAAGGCAACATTTATTTATATGGTGCCACATCCCAAAGGCTCAGGGTGACTCACAAAAGAGCAGACATAAGACAGAAAATTAAGTAAATTAATAACAATAAATAAGCATAACATTGTTGGTTTATGTTAGGTAGGAGACCTATTTGGTAGAGAGATGTTATGTTCCTTTACTGAACAAAAGAGTAAAATGATTCCTTTCTTTCCCATAGAACCTCCAAGTAAGATAGCATATGTTCATGCTCTGCATTCAGCAACCCACATCCTCATGCGCTCTGTAGTTGAAGAGATACCGGTACTTCTTGAACCACCTTCACAGAATACACCTATATCAGTCTTTTATTCCCTATTAGGGAAAACAGGGGTGATGACCTTGATGTCCAGATAACTTAGGAACTCTGGGACAGACCCACGAGAGTTGTGACTACTTGGTCAAAAAACAATAGACTAAGGAAGGTTTAGGACAGTTTTTTTTATTAGAAACATAGAAGTTGACGGCAGATAAGGACAGCAAGGCCCATCCAGTCTGCCCATTTTTTCAACCTAATGAATGTACCATGGGCCTGTACTCTGTCAATGGCCTATTTATTCATACTCATCTGTATTGCTCCCTTATGCCTATCCCATGCCTGTTTGAAGCCCTGCACTGTATTCATATCCACTACTTCCTGAGGTAGGCCGTTCCATGCATCCAAAACTCTTTCTGTGAAGAAGAACTTCCTCACATTACCCCTTAATCGGCCTCCCTCTAATCTCATGCTGTGTCCTCTTGTCCTGCTATTTTTCTTATATTTAAATGTGTTAGACTCTTTCACCTTGTTAATGCCTTTACGATGTTTGAATATTTTGATTGTATCACCTCTCTTCCTCCTTTGCTCTAGGGTATACATATTGAGCTCCATTAATCGGTCCTTATATGTTTTCTGATGCAGTCCCTGAACCATTTTGGTTGCCCTTTTCTAGACTGCCTCCATTTTGTTAATGTTCTTGTGCAGGTGCGGCCTCCAGTACTGCACGCAGTACTCCAGATGGGGCCTAACCAGTGTCTTGTAAAGAGGGATCATTACCTCCCTCTTATGACTTGTGATACCCCTACTAATACACCCCAACATCCCTCTAACCTTACCTACTGCTTCAGTGGTCTGCTTGGATGATTTCAGGTCATCTGTGATGATGATGTCCAAGTCTCTTTCTTCCCTTGTAATTGCCAGCAACTCCCCTCCAAACCTATAGGTAGCGTCAGGATTTCTCTTCCCTATGTTCATGATCTTGCACTTCTTTCTGTTAAACCACAGTTGCCACTCTTCAGACCATTTTGCCAGTTTTTCCAGCTCTCTCCTCATTCTGCACACCCCATCTGGATCATCTACTCTGTTGCAGATCTTGGTGTCATCTGCAAACAGGCAGACCTTACCCTCCAGTCCATCTGCAATGTCACTGAGGATATTGAAGAGGTCTGTCCTGAGGACTGTCCTCTTCAATATCACCTATTACACCTATTGCACCTGTTACAATCCCATTTGGCAGTACAGAACAAAGCTGAAGTATGACCCCAGTATGCCCAAAAACTGGTTCAGAAAGAGGCCATTTTTGTGTATATCCTTAACCATTAGTAAAGTTGCCTCATTTTGGCTTGCCATGCATGCACCATGTTACAGGTTCTAGATTCTGACCATCTCATTATGCCCCTGGAATTTCTTTTGGGTGCAGATATTAACCCTAGAGATTTCATTGGGGGAGGCAGGGCATTATATTACCTAAAATTGGGGGGAAAAAACAGCACAGAATGGGATGAGTTCCAACTACCCCACCATTACACAATGGTCCAGTAATATTCTGCTATGTGAGAGACCTGATAGAAAGTGATATGGAGTTTCAGCCCTAAGAAATAATTGTAACGCTTTATGGTCCTCTATGCTTAAAGCAGAAAATGGTAATAGATTCCCAGTACACTAACTGATACAAAATTGGTCACCTAGACTGACTGCACAGGGCTGGTCTAGAGCTTGGGCTAAGCCCGTGATTAAGCCATCATTTTATGTTGTAGAGAACCCAATAGTAATAATATGTATCAAGTATTTCACCAGCAGGTAATATTTCTTAAAGGTTTAAAGTTAACTGTGTACACATCACCTGTAGTTGTTCAGCTTATTGACATACTGACCCACATGGTTTTTCTCTGTTTCCTGTAATGTATTTGTTATGTAAAAGCAATATAAATCATTTACAAAGCAAGAACCCAATATAGATTGACAGACAAGTAAGGGAAGTAACTCACACATTCTAATTGCACAGTGGCAGCAGGAGAACAGGTCAGCAACCATAGTTTTTAAGAGCTTGACTTTAAACTTCATTTGCATACATTTTTAAACTTCTTGGCCAGGATTCACTAAAAAATGAAATTGCTGCACAAAGGTTTGCATTATACCTTACGGTTGTGCTGGTGGGCACTGGAGCTATTCATAGTTGGATAGCGCAGTGAGATATCCAACTGTGAATAGGGGAAGGCAGGGCAGCGCTAACCCAGGGAAAGCATCAGGAACCCCAGCATCAATGCCCCCACAGCCAGCCAGGAGAATGGGCCAGCAAAAACAGTGCACACTCGCTAAGCTCCTATTCACTAAGGGAGCTATACAATTAGCCCATTGGTCATGCAAGGCACTATTGACCATTAGCATGCCCATTATGGGCCCATTTACATGGCCTGTGGGTGGCTTAGTGCAGCTCCCCAAACATTTGCATTCTCTGATAGTCTAGTGATGTCCTCCCCCACCCCAGTCCATGACCTGATATGTTAAATATATTTTCCAGTGTAGTTGTCCTTCTCCATCCCCAATCTCTCACCTTATAATGTACAACATTTTTCCATTCCATTCTGTAGTGTCCTTCCCCTTCCCCGATCACTGATCACTGTCCCCAACTGTAAAACACCCAAATGCCCTGGTAGTCTACTGTCCCTCCCCAATCACCAATCGCTGTCCCCAAATGTCAAAACCCCAAATGCCCTGGTAGTCTAATGTCCAACGCCCTCCCCAAACACCAATCACTGTCCCCAACTATAAAAAAAAATGCCCTAGTAGTATAGTGTCCCTCCCTGATCACTAATCATTGTCCCCAAATGTCAACCCCAAGTGCCCTGGTAGTCTAGTGTCCCTCCCTGCCCCAATAACCAGTCACTGCTCTGAACTGTAAAAACCCCAAATGCCCTGGTAGTCTAGTGGCACTCCCCAATCATGGATTGCTGTCCTCTACTGTAAAAACACCAAATGCCCTGGTAGTCTAGTGGCCCTCCCTGATTACAGATTGCTGTCACCAAATCTCAAAACCCCAAATGCCCTTGTAGTCTAGTGGCCCTCTCACCCTCTCGGGTAATCACCAACCACCCTGCTCCCTCCCAGCACAACTCCTGTTCACTGACCAACACAGCCCTCTTCTCACCTCCATGGTTGCCACCTATGTATATGTGTGTCTATATATATATATATATATATATATTAGAGGCAAAAAACTCCATTTAATGCATTAGTTAGGGTTGTTCCACAGTAACAAAAGTGAGGAAATTCAGGTTAGGGTTGAAAACCCCTTGGACCCCTACCCACCCCTCAACCAGCATTGGGGTGTGCATTGGGGTCATCAGCCCTAACTCTCACCCCATCACATGTGTAAAGCAGCAGAAGTATAGGAGAATGGGGTGAGAGTTAGGATCGACGACCCCAATGCACACCCCAATGCTGGGGGCTAAGCATTTTTCCAATGAAATGTCCGTAACTCACACCATTTCCGAGACACAGGCCCTGAAATGCGCGGCGAATGCCGTAATGTTATCCTATGGGGAAAAAAGAGAAGTTCGGAGTGCCATAACTTTGCCTCCCTGTACTATTTTTTCACTAAACCACTGAAAGGCACATCTGTGGGCTGTTGGCTGTCTTCCCTCCAAATTTCAGGAAAAAAGACCAAACCGTTATTTTGCAGCAGGGTGCCAAAGGATTCCTATAATGCGTCGGGTGTCGTAATGTTATCCTATGGGAAAAACTGTCAACTTTGGAGTGCCGTAACTTTGCCGCCATGTAATATTTTATCAACACAATACTGAAAGGCACATCTGTGAGATGTCGGCTGCGTTCCTTCCAAATTTTAGCCCAAAACTCCCAACTGTTCTTTTGCAGCGCAGTGCCAAAGAATTGCTGTCATTTCCCTCAGACTAGAAACTACTGTCTTAATTTGTAAGCTTTAGCAAAAATTTGTGACACTTTCATGAGCACGAAAGTACTTTGTGAAAGTACTTTTTCCAGAAATTTGAAAAACGTATTTCTGGGGTGTTTTACCCCAAAATAAAGACATGGCTAGCATCCTCAGGGTCCGACTAGGTGAATACAAAAAGAATTAGGTTGCTAGAGGGTCCCAAATTTAAATGCCAAGCATTCTTCTGATCACTAACTGAAAACAAAATGGCGGATTTGCGAAAGTAACAGGGCCATTTACGAAAGTAAAAATGCATTCTCGACACTGTCAAACTTTTTGTTAACTTTTCCCATTGACTTATAATGGGAAATAGTTTTTTGAATAACTTTTGAACCGTTTAATATTTTTTTCACCAAATCTTTGAAAGGCACATTGGGGACCCTGGCGGCATGTTCCCTGAAGATTTCAGGCTGGTCGCGCAAACCGTGCGACCTGTACACGTGACCGTAGAATTCCAGAAAAAGCGTAAATGTGCATGCAGATCACGCTTAATAATTCCGCAGCCGTATATCCAACCAGTAGGAAACTTGGCAGATCCCAAGGCCTATGGTTCTTGATCGTGTATTCCAAACTTCAGGCACATCCGTCAAATGGTTGCAAAGTTATTAAGGTGCAAAATTTGGGGTTTAACATAGAAATGGCTCTTCAACCCTAACTATGGTAGTACGATAGTGCTACCATAATCTATATATATATATATTCATAGCAAAATCTCAATTTAATGCATCAGTTAGGGTTTGTTCCACAGTGACAAAAGCAAGGAAATTTGGTGTTAGGGTTGCCATCCTTGCACCCACACCCGCCACCACCAACAGGCATCGGGTGTGCGTTGGGTCGGTCCTAACTCTCACCCCATCCCATGTGTAAACAATCTGAGGTGGTGCAATATAGGAGAATGGGGTGAGGATTAGATCGATGACCCCAATGCACTCCACTACCTGTTGGTGGGGTGGGCGTGGAGCTGAGGTGGCAACCCTAACACTGAATTTCATTGCTTTTGTCACAGTGGAACAACCCTAATTGATGCATTAAATGGATTTTTTTGCCATGAATTTCCCTTCTTTTTGAGAATTAGCACTATTAATAGTAAATGGAATGCGGTGGTGAGATTGCAGGCCCTTTGGGCCCCACGCTCCAACCATGTGATTTTTTGTCACATAATAATGGTTACAGAAATGCAAAGGCAAGCACAAATGGTAATGCATATGGTGACACAAACGTAAATGGTAACACAAACATTAGAGAAATGCAGGCACAAAGGGTAACGCACATGGTGGTGTAGACGGGAATGGTAACACTAATGGAAATACAAACGCAAGCATGTACAGAAATGCAAATGGTAACATGTACGGTCATGGTACCGCAATAGGAAACGTAAATGGTAATGGTAACAGCAGCGATGATGCCAAAGGAAACACAAATGGAAGTGCATACGCAAATGCAAACGGTAATGCACACGGTGATGCAAAATGGAATGCAAAGAAAAACAGCAATAGAAATGCAAATGTTAACAGTAACGCAAGTGCAAGCGCAAATGAAAATACAAAGGGTAATGCACATGGTGGCATACACGGGAATGGTAATGCAAATGGAAACACACACACGACACATACAGAAATGCAAATGGTAATGCGCACGGTCATGGTACCGCAATAGGAAATGCAAATGCTAACAGTAACAGCAACGATGATGCCAAAGGAAATGCAAACAGAAGCACGTATGCAAACACAAATGGTAATGCACACGGTGATGTAAAATGAAACGCAAAGAAAAACAGTAATGGAAATGCAAATGTTAAAAGTAACGCAAATGCAAGGGCAAACAAAAATGCAAAGGGTAATACACATGGTGGCATACACGGTAACGGTAACACAAACAGAAACGCAAATGCAAGCTCGTATGGAAACGCAAATGGTAATGTGCACAGTCATGGTACCGCAATAGGAAATGCAAATGCTAACAGTAACAACAACGATGATGCCAAAGGAAATGCAAACACAAATGGAAGAGCATACAAAAATGCAAATGGTAATGCACATGATGATGCAAAATGAAACGCAAACAAAAACAGTAGTGGAAATGCAAGTAGTAACAATATTACAAACGCAAGCACAAAGGAAAACACTAAGCGAAATGCACATGGTGGCGTACACGGGAATGCTAATGCAAACAGGTACAGAAACAGAAGTCGGAATGCTAACTGTAACAGTAACAGAAGTGCACACCCTGTTTTTGCCCAACAGCAGCATAGAGAAACACAGTGAGTACAAAGAATGTATGCATAATAATGGACCTTGGAGCAGAAAATGAGCTCTTGGAATACTAAATTGCTTATATGTCAGGAACCATACGACGCAGAAAAAAAATTAAAATTTCATATGATTTATGACTTTCCTGGATAGTTTTGTACTTTTTCCAATGAAAAGTCTGTATCTCGAAGCGTTTCCGAGATACGGGCCCTAAAAGGCATGGCAGAAGCTGCAATGTTAGTCTATGGGAAAAAGCCTCAACTTCAGAGTACTGTAACTTTGCATCCCTTTAATATTTTGCACCAAACCACCAAAAGGCACATCTGTGGGATGTTGGCTTTCTTCCCTCCAATTTTCAGCCCAATAGAGCAAACCAGTATTTTGCAGCAGGGCGGCAAAGAATTCCTGTTATTTTGACCATGGTGTCGCAAAGTAGTGTCGCAAAACACAACACTTTCGCAAAAAAAATCACAGACGTGTCTCAAGTTCAACACTACTTTGCGACACTACAGATTACAAAAATTTGAAAAACATATTTCTGGGGTGTTTAACCCCTCAAAAAAGACATGGCTAGCATCCTCAGGGCTCGACTAGGTAAACACAAAAATAATTGTGTCCCTAGGAGGTCCCAGTTTTAAATGAGAAGCATTTTTGTGATCAGTAACTGAAAAAATAAATGGCTGACTCACGACACTATAGGGATTATTTGCGACACTAAATACTGCATTTGTGACACTGTCTAACTTTTTAACTTTTCCCATTGATTATAATGGGAAACTTGTTTTTTGAATAACTTTTGAACCGTTCAATAATTTTTCATGAAATCTTCAAAAGGCACATTGGGGACACTGGCTGCATGTTCCCTGAAGTTTTTGGACCAGTCACGCAAACCATGCGACCTGTAGGTATGAGCAAAGAATGCTCAAAAAAGCATAAATGCTCTATGGAATGTTGCTTTATAACTCTGCAACCGTATATCCGACCATTACGAAAATTGGCAGATCCCAGGATCTATGCTTCCATTCCATGCCTGCAAAATGTCAGGCAAATCCATCATATGGTGCAAAGTTATTAAGGTGCAAAATTTCACACTTTAACCTTAAATGAGTACTCAAACCTAACTATAGTGGCACTACTGTGCCACTATAATATATATATATATATATATATATATATATATATATATATATATATTGCAAAAACTTTGTTAATGCATCAGTTAAGTTAAAACATCAAAAGTAAGGAAGTATGGTGTTAGGGTTTCAAACCTAACACCCCACCTCCTATACAGACAATGAGGGACTGGGGGTTGGCATACATCTCCAGCTCTAACACTCACCACATTCCGTCACAAAATAAGCTGGTGGCCACAGTACAGGAGAATGGGGTGAGCGTTAGGGCTGGAGATGCCAGCCAACCCCCTGATCCCTCTTCATCTCTGCAGGGTGGGGGTGGGGTGTTAGGGTTGGAAACCAATGCCGCATTTCCCTACTTCTGATGCTTTAACCCTAACTGATGCATTAACAAAAGTTTTTTGCAATTTATTTTCTTACTTTTTTAGATAGTATAATAGTATTTTTATTTCACTGTGGGAGCGCAGGTTCCTTTGGACCCTCTGCTCCCATTCCTTCACAGATGTGCATATGTATCTAGCTGTGGAAATGTAGGGACCTCTGACCCCTGCGTTTCCATACATCAGGATACAAGCAGGCATAGTAAAATTGCAGCAAATAGTCATAACTGTGCCATCTTAAATACTCTTCACCCCAGATGTTCAATATAACATTCTTATCACCTCACCACATGTACCCAGTACCAAAAACTTTCAAATCCCTTTTGAAATGTAATTCTGCACAACTGTAACACCATTATGCACCACAGGTGCGGAAACACATTTTGGGCAGGATTTTAAACATTACAGCTGTACTGTTCATGAGGTAGTGTGAAAAAAATGGTAATGTTGAAAATCTGGAGGGAAAATATAAAACATTGGTGAAGTTGCGAACGTGTGTAGAAACTGTGCAATGCACACTCGTAACGTGGTAATTTTTTGGATTTATTTCACCAAATTTTCAACATGGGCTTTTTGTGACCACTCCTCATTAACACTGTCACTGTGATTTTGTTAATCTGTCCCAAAAGTTGATTTCACAAAGTGACCATGCCATTATGCGCCACAGGTGCGAAGACACATTTTGGGCAGGATGTGAAAACTGACAGCAATACTGTTCATGAGGAGGTGTTAAAAAATGACAATGTTGAAAATCTGGAGTGAAAATATTAAAAATTGGTCAAGTTACAAGTGTGCATAGAAATTGCATAATGCACAGTCGTAATGCAGTCAGTTTTTGGAATTTTTTCACCAGATTTCCCCTCTCCAGGCCTTAATCTTTCTTTCCTCTTTCTGCCCCCCTCAGATCCAGCCCCTGATTTGGGCCATCGAATCTCTGCTGAGCGTGGCAGCAGCTCCACTAGCCTGCCGCTCAGCCACCACCACCAGCCCACATCCTGGACCAACCCTGACTGGTAAGACCTCAGCCTGAAGTCAGTAAAGACGTGAGCAGTTGCCATTGGTCACAGCGTCAACAGCTTGTGCCTGACTGGACCCCTCTTCCTGGACTGCCGCAGATTGGCTGGCTCTGTTCTCCCTGCCTTGCTCTGCTCGCTGGGTGCTGCATCCATAGACTTGCATTGGATTTTGCTGTAATTTTTCACCCGGCCCCCCTCCCCCTCCTCCTACCTTACCTAAATCCCACCCACCCACTATCACACCCCACCTTTGTGTTCCTATTGACTCACCCATATAGCAACCTCCTCAACCCTTCATGCCTGCTTCCCACCACTCTTTTGTCCTTCTCAGGCTCTCTCAACATTATTGTCTCACCCTCTCTGCCTCCCACTATCAGCTCATCTCTACACATACCTTCACTGTCTGTCCACGTACATTTACTCTTACCCCCTGTCTTCTATACTATCTATGCCAGTGATGGTGGCACTCTCCACCTGTTCCTTCCTCTTCTGCTCCTTCTTTCTCTGCCCTCCTTCTCTCCCTCCCTGGCCCCACCCATTCCACCCCTCCCCCACCCTACCATCTTCCTAAGCACCTCCTGCTACTCCCAGGGTACCCTCCACTACTCTATGTGTCCTCCGCATGGCCCCCTCACAGTAATAACAGGATACGTTTTCACACTACAATCTCTCTCATGTGGGATCATCTACCCACACTATACCACTTTGAATTTCACTGGCATGGCCGGGTGGTACCAGCCTATCACTCTGCCCGGAATCAACGATTAAATTATCTCTTAAGGAACTGCACCTTTGCTCTTTTAAACTCATACTCCTCCTCCTACTTATGTCGGGAAATGTCCACCCAAATCCTGGCCCAGGCAGCCCATGCCTTGAAAAAAAACACTGGGACTCTAACCTTGGCAACCCTTAACATCTGAAGACGTCTGTCAAAGACTGACGCCGTTCAAGCCTTCATCTGCCAACACAACCCAGACATCCTTGTTGTTGTCAAAACCTGGCTGACGCCAAAAGTCCCCAGTCTGGCCTTAACCATTCAGGGCTACAACATTCACAGGTTGGACTGGGTTACAAAGAAAGGCAGAGGATGCGCCATCTACATCAAAGGCTCTATCACGTCGCACCCCGTAGAAACTGTCTTACCGGCTGCTTCAGCCCAGATCCTACCAATCAAAATTCTCTGAGGTCCAAATCATAAAACTCTTGCCATTATCACTGTATACATTCCACCCGAGGCCCAAAGACTTGGTCTCCCTGATGTTATAAGCTTCATAAACTCCCTGCCCCCTGATTCTGAACTTATTCTGCTAGGAGATTTCAACATTAACGGGCTTGTGCCAGATGCAAGTGCCCACAAAGACTCTATTGCAGCTGCCAACCTCACGCAGATGGTTCCCTCCACTACCAGAACTAACTACAAAATGGGCACCAGCACCCTACTTGACTGGGGTCTCACCATCCACCCCACTAGGATCCCTCACACCACAGTTCTTCCAGACTCACTCAGTGACCGCTCACCAATCATCTGTGAATGGACAAACAAATTTCTCAAGCCCCTTCCAAAAATAATGTCTAGCAGAGTCCTCCCTCATGGCAATCTAACCCACCTCAAACAATACCTGAAGCTTCAAGACTAGTCACCCATATATGAGGCAATGGATGTTAACCTGGCTCTTGACCATTTCATCTCGACTTTCAACAAAGCGTGTGACCTCTTTGCCCCGGTTAAAAAATGCAAGGCTAAATCTATCTGCAACCCCCGGATCACAGTAGGACTTCTTGCCCAGCTGAAACTGAGGGACCATCTCTGGGCTGTAGCTAAAAATACCGGAAAACAACCTGACATTCAAAAATATAAACAAGCCCGAAATGCCTGCACTAAAGCCATACGGCTCAAGGAAAACTCATATTACAAAGATGCCCTCACCAACACCTGGGGAAATGGATGAGCTTTTTGGGAGAATATTAAGGAAATAACAGGGAAGCAGTCTAAAACCTCCCTGACCATGCTAGTAGTCAACGGATCAACTGTCCTTGACCCAATGGTCATTGCTAACACCTTTAACTCAGCATTTACAGACCTCAGTCCAGTCCTTCCTCCTGATTATTTTGAAAAAAGCACCTCCACCTCCAGCCCCCCTCATGCCCAGTCTAACCACCCCCCCTTTCTACTTTAGGGAGGTCAGATCATATGATGCACGCTGCTATATTGCCACAGTTATCTCTAAATCCAGAACCAGTGGTGACACCTTGGACCTTAAGCTACTGTCCCTTACCCTTGATGAACTTCTTCATCCCTTAACAAAAATTCTGAATCTCTCCCTCACTAGTAGTAAATTCCCGGACAGATGGAAAACTGCAATTATGACCCCTGTCCACAAAAGTGGGGACAAGACCAGTCACTTAAACTATCGCCCTATCTCAATACTACCTCCACTCTCTAAGGCCCTCAAGTGGATCGTGGCAGACCAACTTACTGATCATCTGGAGAAATACAATATCTTAAGTGCAAAACAACATGGTTCCTGGAAAGGACACAGTACCACCACTGCCCTCCTTGAGTGCACCGGAGCAGTTCACAACTCCCTTGACAATGGACAGCTCACTGGGGCTGTTTTCATCAATCTATCCAAGGCCTTTGATACTGTCCACCATGGGCTCCTTATTGACCAACTACTACTAAATGAGCCCTGTCACCGGACTCTGCCCTATGGTTCAACAGCTACTTTGAACTCCGGAGGCAAAGAGTAAAAATTGACAGTGCTCTCTCTGATACCCTGCCTGTCCGCTCAGGTGTCCTGCAGGGTTCCATCCTGGGCCCGCTCCTTTTCAGTCTCTTTTTGAACTCACTAGCACAATCCTTCTCTGAGCCCATTATATTGTATGCGGATGATGCAGTAGTCTTTTTATCTCACAATGATCCCTCGTCACTGCAACATTGTCTCCAGCATGGTTTCAGCACAGTTGAATCATGGTTCCATAAACACAAGCTAGTGCTTAATCACAAGAAAACTAAATCAATGCTTTTCTGAAACTCCCATAACCTGCACAAACAGCACTAGCTGGTTATCGCCACAGCAAATGGTAACACCCTTGAACAGGTCCAGTCTTTCAAATATCTAAGGATCCTACTTGATCCTTGCCTCTCATATGGGGCTCATGTTGACAATGTTGCCAGAGCTGCTAATATATGACTCTGACTACTCTATAAACACAGACATCTTAACCCTGACGCCCTGAAGATAGCTGTACAGAGCTCTGTAGTCTTGGTCATCGACTATGGTCTCATCATTTACAGCTCTGCCATGACAACAACCATCAGACAGATATCAGTTACCTTAAATAAGGCCTGTCGACATTACTGATGCCCACCATTTTATCCACACCTGCGACCTGTATGCACAGACCGGATGGCTACAACTATCTAACCATATCAAGTACCTCACCTGTACTATGGCGAAGAAAATCCACCTTGGCCTGGCACACCCAGGTGTCCTAGCCCTATTACCTGAAAGCTCCAGTCGTCAGAACTCCAGAAGATCTAAGTGGCAGCTCCTGAAGGTCCCCCACTGTCGCACTAGCCTGGGCCAATGTTCCTTTGCCTACAAAGCTTCACTGTGGCTAAATGACCTCAGCCACACTATCTCCTCAGACAAAACTCTTGGGATGTTCAAAACCAGTCTCCAGCACCATCTCACTACCTCCAGCACTTGTGATTGCTTCACCCAAAGCTGAGGAATCACATACGAAGCCAGTTTGTGGCACCCCCACCACACATCAGTCCAAACTGCCACACCGTGCAAACATATACCCCCAAATACACTTTTCCTTTCACTCTTTCCCCCACCACCTCACTTCCTTCCTTATTCCTTCCCCTATGTACTCTATCCTCTCTTCTCCTCTTCACCACCCCCCCATGAAATTAGCACATCTTGACTAATTCTTGTTTGACAAATGCCTATGTCTACTTCATCTCCCCCTCTTCACCCCCATGGTCACACCAAATGTCCTAATACTTAAACTGTCTGTAGCCACTACAATGTTACCATTCTGTGAAATGTTTTGTTTCCTTTGAAATGTTTTGTTCTCCCCTTCCTGTATTTCTCTGACTTGGAACCTTTGTAAAACAGCCTTGGCTCGAAGGTACTTGTAATCCTAGATCATAATAAATAAAAAGATTTGCAACATGGACTTTTTGGAATCCCACCTCATGAACATTGTCACTGTCATTTTGTTAATCAGTCCTGAAAGATGTTTTTTTTTTTCATCAGCCGCAAAATCACCTTTTGGGAGTGAGTAATGAAATGACACTGATAGCGTACATGAATTGGGGTCCCAAGAACCCCATGTTGAAAATTTGGTGAAAAAATCTGAAAAATGGCTGAGATAGCAACATAAGTTCAAAACACCATCGACTGCCATTATACTGCAGTTACCTTGGTTCCTCAATTCACGGTTGGGCTTTGAAGAGTACAGATGTGTCCCGGTCCAGAGAAGATCACAGCCGCCAACCTCGGGAGGTAAGTATTGAGTAAGGGGGATGCAAGGAGGTGGATGTGCAGAGGGAGGGTTGAGATGGGGGAAGGGGGAACGGGGAGATGACAAGGGACCATTTTCTTTTTTACAGGTTTAAAAATAAAAAAAAATACATCGGGGGACTGTTTTCTTCATTACAGGAACTAATGGACTACACATTGTTTTAGTACACTGGGAGTGGGCTCCCCAGTGTACCACAGTAGTGGGGACTGACAAATAACTGAGGACATTGGGAGTGGGCTCCCCAGTGTCCTAAACTGGTGATGCTGGGTGGGTGCTACTGCTGAGATGGGGATTAGGCACCCCATGTTAACAAACTAAAAAAAATATTAGGGGACACTGGGCGTGGGCTCCCCAGTGTCCCACAGTGGCAGGAAGGGGGGTTCTATAGCCAACACAAGGATTGGGCACCCCGATATTGGCATTTTGTTGTGGGAAAAATGAGGAAAGTGAACAGTGGGTGGTAAAAAAGGATTCAATTTTTGCCACTTACTAACTTCCATCTGGTGAAAAGGGAAGTTAGTGAGTGGTGAAAAAGGAATTTAAACTGTTAATTAAATACCCTCAGAGGTTGAATTGCATACAGCCACTTAGGAATCCATCTAATGGAGTCAGGATGAACAAGATACATGCTTTGTGTATCTTGATAGCTTAATTTATATGGGTTTTCAAATAAAAAAATGGAAAACAAGATGGTGGCTCATGTCAAAGGATTTTTTTCTCATGATGAGGGATTCTAAATCTCACAAAGAAGGATTGAGCTCATGAGACTCAATCCTTCTTCATGAGATGAAATCTCCCTTTGTGAGAAACACCTCTATCCAAGAAATGGAATGTTCAGCAAAGTCCCATAGGCTATAATGGGAACTAAAATCTTAATAACTTTGCAACTGATCAATGGATTTGCACAATTGTTCACTGTCTGTTCTTCTACCAAGCTTCTTTATACCCTGCAAAACTCAGGCAGAAATTCCACACCATATGGCTGCAAGTCAATGAGGAAAAAACAGAAAAACTGGGTGTTTTTTTACCTCTTTTCACTATCTGGATCTCAGAGTCCACACATCCAGAATGAAACTTTCCACATCAGGAGATCTTCCCCACAGGACAGTGGATTCCAAATTTCATGCAAATCCATTGAGCCATTGCAAAGTTATTACAGTGCAACATTTCAGGTTTGACATAGAAAGTGCTGCTCAACCCTAACTATAGAGGCACTATCGTGCCTCTATAATATACATTCATTGCAAAAACTCTGTTAATGCATCAGTTAGGGTTGATACTACACCAACAAAAGTCTTCAAATTCGATGTTAGTGTTACCAACCCTATCCCCCCCCACACACACCCTAACCATCCACAAACCAACATGCTCCGAGGTGTGCTTTGGGGTTATTGGCCCTAACTCACACCCCATTCCATGTGTAAACAAGCTGAGATGGTACAATATAGGAGAATGGGTGAGAGTTAGGCCCGATGACCCCAAGGCACATCTCAGAGCCTGTGGATCTGTAGATAGTGGGGGTGGGTGTAGGGGTTGGTAGCCCTAACATTGAATTTCCAGACTTTTGTTGGTGTGGAATCAACCCTAACTGATGCATTAACAGAGTTTTTTGCAATGAATTTCCTTTCTTTTTGAGAAAGTGAAATGTTACTCATATGGCATCCATAGATAGTAATGTGGGCCCTCCGGGCCCTGCACTCCCACCCTCCCATCAGTGCAAAGGCATAGCACAGGAGGGCCATGTGTTCTCAGTTTTGCATAATGTACTCCCATTTTTGCAAAATGGGATGAAATTAGGAAGCATGGGCCCCCTGGGCCCTGCGCTCCCACCCACCCATAAGTGCAGACACAGAGCCTGAGGATCCTGTGATCCCAGTATTGCAAGATGGTATCCATGGGTGGGATTGCAGGCCCTTTGGGCCCTTCACTCCCACCCACCCATGGGTGTAGAGGCATAGCATAGGAGGGCCCAGTGCTCCCAGTCTAGCATTAATAGTATGCATAGTTGGGAGCACAGGCCCTCTGGGCCATGCGCTGCCACCTACCCACAAATACAGACACATAGCAGAGGCCTAGAGGCATTCCAAGTAACCCTTGTAATGCTTATTTGGCAATATTTCAGTAACCATAGAAACTGCAGAAAAAAACTTATTTCGCAGTTGTGTTCATGACCTAGCCACCTCCACACCTGCTTAGTACACAGCTGCACTTGGTGAAAAATCTGTATCTCAAACTGTTTTGTAGATATACATGCTAAAAGGTTCCACAGCTGCCACAATGTTATCCTATGGGACAATTCACAGCTTCAGAGTGCTGTAACTCTGGAACTGGTGTAAATCTTTGCACCAAACAATCAAACAGCACATCTGTGGTGCAAGGGCTTGCCACTTTGTAAATTTCAGCCCAAAAGTCCAAACCATGTAGTGGCAGTGAGGTGGCAAAGAAACTGGTTTTGGCAAATGCCACATTTTATCCTATGGGAAAAATTCACAACTTCAGAGTACTGTAACTATGGAACCAATGTCAATTTTTTTCAATAAACTACCAAAAGTCACATCTGTGGTGCAAGGGCTTGCCACCCAGCAAATTGTAGCCCAAAAGTCAAAACCATGTAAAGGCAGTAAAGTGGCAAAGAAACTATGATTAGGTGGATTGTACTGTTGCAAATTGCAAAAGTATGTCACAAATTGTGAAAGTACGGTGCAACACTTTTGCAAATTTGCAAAAGTTTCATTTTTGAACTGTCGCACATCATGACAGTACAAACTGCCAGATCAAAATAAATATATTTCTGGGTGTTTTTTTTTTAAATTGTGATGAATGGATGCTGTTCCTAGGATCCTGTTTAGGTAAACACACCAGCTGGTGTTTATCTAGGGGCAATAGACAAACGGCCTGATGAATCCAAGACAGCATGGTTTTACTAGGGGCAGATCCTGTCAAACAAATTTGATAGTTTTTTGATGGGGTCAGCAAGGAAACAGATCAAGGTAGGGTGGTAGATGTAGCTTATTTGGATTTCAGAAAGGCGTTTGACTCAGTGCCTCATGGGGGCTGCTGTGTGAAATGGCAGGGCTCGGGATGGGGCAGGGGTAGTCAAATGGGTGGGAAATTGGCTGGGAAAAAGGAGGCAGAGGGTCATCATAAATGGGGTGGCATCAGGGGAAGGCAAGGTCATGAGTGGGTTCCCCCAGGGATCAGTGCTGGGGGCCCCCTACTGTTTAATATATTCATAGGAGACATTGTAGGGGGCCTTGAGGGGGGTGTGAGTATGTTTGCAGATGATATCAAAATCTACAATAGGGTGGACACAGAGGAAGGGTGGAAGAAATGCAGAGAGATTTGGGGAGACTTGAGGCATGGTCAAAAAGGTGGCAGCTTGAATTCAATGCTGAAAAATGTAAAATCATGCATCTGGGCTACAGAAATCAGAAGGCAGGATATCGTATGGGGGGAAGAGAGCTGGAGGAGATGGAGCAAGAAAGGGACCTAGGCATCATTATATCCAGGGACCTGAAGGTGGAAGGGCAGTGTGGGAGGGCAGTGACCAGGGAGAGTGGAATGCTGGGAAGCATCGGAAGGGGGATCACCAGTAGGAATAGGGAGGTCATAATACCCTTGTACACCCATTTGGTTAGACCACACTTGGAGTACAGAGTTCAGTTCTGGAGGCCATACCTCAGGAAGGATGTGGGGAGGATAGAGAGGGTTCAGAGGAGAGTGACAAAAATGGTAAAAGGGTTAAGCCATCTCTCCTATGAAGAAAGGTTGAGAGATTTGAACATGTACTTCCTGGAGCAGAGGAGGGAGAGGGGGGACATGATCGAGACCTTCAAGTACCTTAAGGGTATAAACAGGGTGCCAGGGGGGAGCATCTTCAAGATGAAAGGAAGTCAGAGGATGAGGGGGCATGGCCTGCAGGTGGAGAAAGGACAGTTCAGGGGTAACATCAGAAAATACTATTACTCAGAGTCATAGAAAAGTGGAACAGACTCCCAGAAGCAGTCATTGGAGAGGAAACAGTGGAGGGATTCAAAAGGGCATGGGACAACCACATGGGAGTGTTAAAGTGGGGAGGCACAGGCCCAAGCAGATAGCTGGGCAAATGGGCAGACTTGGTGGGCCTAGTTCGGTCCTTTTCTGCCATCACACTTCTATGAATCTATGAATAGTTTTGAAACTATAATGTTTTTTTCTCCACCACTAACTGAAAACAAGCTGGCAGAAGCACAACAGTACAGAGGGCATATGCGACAGTAAAATATGCTGTCACAGATGAATCTGTCCCTGTCAAATGGAACATATATCCTTTTTTCCCATAGGATATAATGGAAAACTTTAAAGTGTAGTAACTTGAATGGATTAATATTGTTTCACCAAACCTTCAAAGGGCACTTCCCTGACCCAGTCTCCATATACCCAGAACATTTCAGACCAGACAGACAAACTGTTCAGGCTGTGGAGACGAGCAAAGAATTTGCAAAAGTTGAGGATTTTCCACACTTTGTGGTGCTCCACAGCTCTGCAACTGCAAATCTAACCAGAACTAAAATGACCAGTTCCAGAGATCTATGGTACAAGACTATGCATGCCAAATGTCAGGTGAATTGAAGGAAGGTTTACAAAGTTATTAAAGTGCAAAAATTTGAATTTAACATAGAAGTGACCATGCGACTCTAACTATACCTGCCCTACTGGGCGGGTGTAATATATGTGTGTGTGTGTATATATATATATATATATATATATATATATATATATATATATATATATATATAAAATTTACAAACAACTGTGTTAATGAAATAGTTAGGGTTTTACAGTGACAAAAGCAAGAAATTCACAGTTTGGGTTACCACCCTTTGCACTCCCACCAACAGGAATCAGGGTGTGCGTTGGGGTTGTCAGCCCTAACTCTCACCCAATTCCATGTGTAAATAAGCTGAATTGGTGCAGTATAGGAGAATGGGGTGGGAATTAGGACTGACGACCCCAGCACACACCCCAATGCCTGTTGGTGGGGGTGGGGTAGTCATGGAGTGCAAGGGGTGGTAACCCTAATGGCGAATTTCCTCACTTTTGTCTGTAAAAAACCCTAACTGTTGCATTAACGCAGTTTTTTTGAAAAGAATTTCCTTACTTTTTGAGAAAACATATTAAAGTGCAATGTCATGCAAGTTGTTGGCAGCGGGCTCTGCACTCCAACCAACTTGAAACAAACCAAATTTTCATTTGTCAGAGTGGCATAATTCTGCATCTGTTTACATTTTACACACCTAACCACTGAAAATTACCTCTGTGGCAGTAAGGCTAGCTACCCTATAAATGTCAAGTCACTACCACAATGCAGTATGCTATCTGCAAAATGTAACTGCATCAAGCAATATCTCGACAGCAAACTAAGTTTCTGACACCTAAATACCATAATTCACATCTACAGAACATCCCCTCAACACCCTCCAAATTTCAAGTTAAAAGACCAAACCGTTTCCAAGATATTTAATTTTAAAGTTTTAGATTTTTATTAATTGGAGTGGCATAATTCTGCACCTGCTTACATTTTACACACCTAACCACTGAAAAGTACCTCCGTGGCAGTAAGACTAGCTACCCTATAAATTTCAAGCCACTACCACAATGCAGAATGCTATCCGCAAAACTTAAACTGCCACATGCAATATCTCCACAGCAAATTAATTTTCCAATGCCTAAACACCATAATTCACATCTATAGAAAATCCCCTCAACACCCTTCAAATTTCAAGTTAAAAGACCAAACTGTTTCTGAGATATTTAATTTTAAAATTTTTGCACCTTTAAAAATTCTTTGATCGCAAGAATCGGCCATGACCTTGCTATCAAAGATCATCTTTGATTGTGAGGGGACATCTGCTTATGAAATTTGGGCTATCTAGTCCCTCCCACAGACACTTTGTCCATCAAAAATCTGGTCATCTCGTCCCACCCTCACGAACGAAGCTCGCGATCAAAAAAATCTCGTGACCAAAGAATTTGCAGGCTCATGATCAAAGAATTTAAAAACATTAAAACTCCATTTTTTGACACAACTACATTAAACCACAGGCATATCTCAATAGAGGGACGCCCCCTGAGCAAAACCCATCCTAGTTTTACTTCACAAGTCACCCCTGGGCTGAAATATTAGTTTTTTTCAAACCCAAAAATCTGGCCATCTCGTCCCTCCCTCGCGAACGAAGATCGCGATCAAAGAATCTCACGATCAAAGAATTTGCAGGCTCATGATCAAAGATCATTAGTGAGCCATGATCAAAGAATTTAAAAGTTTAAAACTCCATTTTTTTACACAACTACATTAAACGACAGGCATGGCTCGATAGAGGGAAGCCTCCTGAGCAAAACCCATCTACGTTTTACTTCAGAAGTCACTCCTGGGCTGAGATATTTGTTTTTTTCTAACCCTAAACTGAAAACAAGATGGTGGCTGTTGCGATCGATAAATTTCTCATGGTCAAAGAATCTTTGATAGCGAGCCTGCATATTCTTTGATTGTGAGGCATGACCAGATGGCCAAAACCCCATTCTTCTTTTGCAAAACAATCATATAAATTTTTCCATAGACTTATAATGGGAGCTAAAAAGTTTAATAACTTTTGAATGGATTAATATTTTTTCACCAAACAAAAAGTGACATGTTCCTTGACCCAAGCTCTTTCTGTGTGCCACATTTAAGACAAGCATGCTACATGGTGGCCATGCAGCACCACGGACAAAATCAAAAAAATTGCCCACAAAACTGGCTAAAAGTACATTTTTTCAGCGATTCACTGCGCAAAAAACTGTAAGTCCAATCAAAACACAATTTGGCAAATCAAGAGATCTATCATGCACCACTGTGCATATCAAATTACATACAAGTCTATTGAACAGGTCCAAAGTTATTAACATGCAAAATTTCAAGTTTAACATTAAAGTGCCTTCATAACCCTAACTATAGGGGTGAGACTGTGCCCCTATAATACATATATATATATATATATATATATATATATATATATATATATATATATAGGATACATGATGGCCACGAGTGTGATATGAAAGTATTTTCACTCCTTTAGAGTGACCTCTGAATATTCGCCACTCTTGACTATCCAGAGGTCACTGTGCAGGAGTGAATATATTTTCCATATCACATGAGTGCACATCATGTATCCGATTTATACTACATGGGCCCCTATTGTTGCAAAATTTACCATCTGTGCGGGTTTGCATGGGTGTGATAAATGTCAGTTCTTACATTTATCACACTCTGGTGAAAATAACATGATTTGTCACACTCATTTATCACTCACCCCATTGTGTAAATATATATGCCTAGTCATACACACATATATATATATATATATATATATATGACTTGGTGGGCCATATGGTCATTATCTGCTGATCAATTCTGTGTCTATGTTATGTTTCAACCCATTGACTGCCACATGTACTGATCATGCCCTAACATTTCAATGTCATCAACTGATGTCTTCCTCAGATTGGCTTGAAACCAAACACACAGATCACGAAAAGGTCACATTTAAAGATACAGTGTAGATGGTAAGATGAAATGGACCAGCTGAGTCTTTACTTCACACCTGCATTACTTGCATGGAACAAAGTTGCATGAAACATAACCGCACAATGAAGCAAAGTACTGGTAGAAGTATACTTTTAAAATGTTGAAATGTTGAAAGTTAATACTGTACATATGAAGTTTAAAAATATACACAAATGAAGTTTTGAACTATTTTAACTGAAAGATGCATTTAAAACCAAGGTCTTAAAAACAATGGATGCTGGCCTGTTCTCCTACTGCTGCCATAGCTAGAGTGTATGAGCTGTAAAGGCAAGTTCTTGGTAATGTGTAACTATACTAACCAGCTGATGCCTCTAACCTTATGTGTTTATGAAGTAAAGGGAAACCATAAGGGAAAAGGAAGCTTTTATGGGCTACAGAAGGGAACAGAATGAGGTCAACATGACTACATACAAGGGGAAGATAGATAAATGCAAGCAGTTTATTAGGAGGACAAAATCAAACACATAAATGAGGACAGCAGATGGAATGAGGAAAATGACAAGATATTCTTTAGATACATTAGAGAAAAAAGACAACAGACAACACAGAAAGGATAAAGAAAGATTGGGACAATGCAGTGGAAGATGCTGGAAAAAAACAGGTATATTGAATGAGTACTTTTGCTCTGTATTTAATATGAAATTAACAATACAAAATATAGGGAACTTCCTGAACCAATAAGAACAAATAAGGGAGTAAACAAGGCAATGTCCTTGCACCTGCACTCTTTACTGTTTATATAAATAAGATGTTCAAAAATATGGATAATACTGGTTATCATGCTCCAACTAGCAGTGTAGCATAGAGGTTAGAGTAATGAGCTGTGAATGAGCATGGTACATCCAGCAGACCTGGGACTGATTCCCACAACCTCTATGTGCATACTGTGTGACTCTAAGCAAGTCACTTAACCTCCCCAGTACTCCCTGGTTGCCCCTGAAAACAGACACTTGTGCCTAGTGGGCCTTACCCAGTTACCGAAGAAATAAACAAATAAATAAATAAATATGGAATTCCAGCCCAAGCTCATGCAGATGACCTGACTATGGCACAATATCCAGGAGTCGACCAGCTCTCTTAAGAATGTTAAACAAATTATCAATATCATGTAAGTACCTAAGTGTAAAACATAACATACAAAAAAATTGATGGTTCTTGGTGCTTAAAAAACTGAAGCAACTTGTACCAAGCAGGAAGACCACTTGAGCTTTTTAGGGAATTTGTGTATCTTGGGGGACGTTTAGTGATAATTTAAAATGGAATAAACATGCACAATGTGTTACTAATTAAATGAAAGTAATATCTATAGCTCTTAACTCATTATACCCTGGGTGGACATTTTGTATCAGGAGAATCAATGGATAGTTCGGACTTCATACTGAGCTGTTGGGTACAATGAGTTAAGAAGACTTGCTAGGCTTTATGTTGGCTCTATATTAATACTAATGATCAAAGCAGTTAATGAAAGCTAATTAATCAAGGGCTATATGAAATAGAAGTCTCAGGTTTCACTAATTTGAGCATATTAGAAAGAATTCTAAGTAATTAATATGACAAAATCTTAAAATTGCTAAATGGAACACCAGATTCTTTAGATAGAATAGAATTAGGTCAGATAAGCTTCAAGCATACAGCATCTACTACATTAATGAGTTATTGGTTAAAGGTACTAAATGAATCTGAAGACTCTTTCCTAGCTCTTTGTCTGAAGGGAAAAATAGATGAGTATTATACAATGGCAGGGACATTTTCTGGATCCTGATTGATCAGTGAGTGCCTGGAACAGTGATGTTATTACACAATAACATCACTGTATGAAGTCCAGGCACACACACGACCGCATAAAGTATACAAATCATTCCACAGCTACCCTGTTTACCCAGCCGCTGTAAACTGCTTCAGTCAGGATGCCCTGCATGTAGTAAACAGACACGATGACTCAACCCCCCCCCCACACATTCCATCCTTTGGTACTCAAGGTTCTTTTTTTTCCACGCACTTGCTCATAAGCAGTATTCCTTATTATTTCAAATGTAGCAGCTCAGCTTCTGTGAAGAGAGACTGAGCGAGCGAGCAACCACTTCTTGAAACAATCAGCGCATGCACTACAGATCGAGTCACTCACTTCAGAACAAATTCCTGTGTTTATGCAGAATAAATAAAGGTTTTTGTTTTCAAAGGCTGAGTGGCCCATTATTGGCTTCACGGACTGCTCATTCAGCACAGCAATGAAAGAAGAAACATTGTACACTGTCACTGAATCTCAGGCTTTAAACCAGCAGCCTGTACTTACACAAAATGTCGCTTTTCACCCCGCTGCTAATATTGCTCCCTGTAGTGATCGACAGCCTCCTTTTCTTCCTTGGCAACACATAACCGAGCCACAGACAACAGAAAGTTGTGGGGGGGAGGCACAAGGAAGCAAATGAAAAACAATACCTAGGACCAGAAAGCAGAGCGAGAGAGTGTGGCAGGCAGCATGAGAAAGACAGCGGCAGGCAGCATCACTGCAATGCTAGCTTTGCCTACGGTACTGGTGGAACAAGAGTCTGGACTTTCTTTCCAAAACATATTCCTCCGCACACAAAAAATGAAATAAAAACTGTTCTTTTTTTAATATGTTCTTTTTTCTTTTCTTTTTTTTTTTTAGGACTGATCCTACTCTCTTCAGGACCTGTCCACCCGCTGCCCCCATGCCCAGGCATACCCACTTGGGTGGGGCTGCTGAGGGGCTTTCCAGTCCCTAATGGACATTGTGGGCAAGCTCTGGATTACCCCTGGGTTGGGCCATGATAGCGGGACCCCCCCAGTGGGCTTTGGAGGCAGTGGACAGCAAAGCGGGCCATCATGCTGGGGGCCAGCATTTTTTGTTGCTTGCTGCTCCAGCAGCGGGGACATACAATGACATCCAGTATACACCCCACCTCCCTAACATACTGGTACCAGTCACTGCAGTGCTCATGGACTCTGCCAGGGGTCTGTCAAGCAGCGGGCACTCTTCCCCTCCCTCCCCCCAGAGAAGGAGAGCAGTTCCAAGGATGCTCAATTCTTCTCCCTTGGCAAGCCCTCTGATTCCCCGGGTCTATTCCTGAAACTGGGTCATTGGCGTCACAAGTGGAAATATAACTGCTGTGCCAATGGGCCAGCCTAAGTTCTTTTTTCTTAACAAATGAGCCATTGTATAATAGCAATAAGGCACTCCAGGGATGTGTGTTATTGTGTAATAACATCACCCCTGGGGCGATGCAAGCACTTGGCTTCACCTCATGCTTCAACCCACCCAAGGAGTGACATTATTACACATTATACCATGGACCACAGACAAAAACCAATCAGAACGGCAGGCTGGCACCTTACCTCTGTTGTAAATCCTCTGATAATCACCGCAAAAGGTGCCAGCCATCCACATCTCCACACAGTTCTGTACCACTGCACCCACCTTGTTTATTGCTTTCTCTTCATTCCATTCCCACTTGCTCTCCAGCTCCTCTCTGTCCTGGTCTGACTCATAGCCGCACTCACTCACTCTTTCCCTCGCTCAGTAGTCCATACATAAAGAAAAGAAAAAAAATGGCAGTTTAAACAAATTCCCCTAACAGCACTGTGACTGCATTTCCCAACACAAGGTTATACCTGGAAGACAGCAAAGTTCAACCCAGAAACAAACTGACATGCAGTCTCCCGTTCATGCTCCATACAGTAACTGATGGCTACCTGCTATTACTAGCAAGCTCCACAAAAACAGTCTCTCAAAAAAAAAAGCAGCTTCTATCTCTCTGTGTCACATTTCACCTTCACCCCCTGTCCCTGATATTCAAGGCGCTCGCTCGCTCAGCACACCCGGCTCACTAAAACCCACAAACTGCGATAATTCTATTAGTGTGTGTGGGGGGGGGACATCTTGTCAATATTCAACCTACTGTACCAACAGTGAACTATTTTTAGCGACTCAACAATAAATTAAATAAAATACAATTTCAACCGATATAAAACACTATTTTTCTTTAGTTTTTACATACAAACTAAACTAGACAAGGTATAATCACAATAAGCCACTCCGGGGATGTGAGTTATCAGAGGATTTACCATGACTGGTGATGATTTACCCACTCGGCTGCGCCACATGGGCAAACCACTCCAGCCGTGGTAAGTCCCCCAATAACCCACACCCCCTCGTGGCTTATTGCTTAAATAATACACACCCTGTCATGCCTTATTACTTAAATATAAGCACAGAAAATTTATGGTTAAAGACTATCTATAACCTTTCAGTAGACTTTATCTCTCACAGCTAATGGCAATGAGAATCTCCTTATCTCATAGGTACTCAAAGTACTGCATATGTACATAACAAAAATGGGTTATGGAAGAGAAAAAGAGAGTGATATGAGAGTAATTAAAAAAATTTAAATATCACACTGTTTGATAAAGAACACTAGAAAACATTCGTTTAAGCCATATCTGAGTTTAATGGATAACACAAGATACAGAGCCATGCTAATGAGTTTTAGATTAACATTTTTTTCTACAATGCTGGCGGGCAGGCTCTCAGCCCCATCCTCACCCCTCCCAACTGGTGTCCACCTCCACAGATTCAAAAGGGGCTAATACCCCTCACAGATTATCCCCCATGGATATCTCCAGTTTCCTTTTTCTGATCCCCATTCCACTACTGCAGCAGCATGTCACAACACGTGCGTGGAGGCGCACATGCTCTATGGAACCACAACCTCTCCCTTTGAGCCACTCACCAACCTACATGACCAGTGAGCTTCCACCCAGTGGCAGTCAGAGGATGAGACAGTTGGCCACCCCTGCTCAGAAGAGGAAAGCAGTCTCTGGGACTCTCACTCCTCTCCCACCCCACCGACCCCCAGTAATATGTGCTTGTTCACAAAAATGGGTTGCAAGCATGGCTGGAGGTAAGGCACATAACACTTTAACCATTGACTCCATTGAGCAGGCCCTGAGTTGAAATATATAATAGTAATATTTTACAGTTAAGATACAAAAAGATGGGACAGTATCTCAGAATTATGAATATAGGACAGGAAGCCCAGACAATTCGCTTCATGTAGTTATACATTGGTCTTGGTACAGTATTCTAAGGTTAGAACATACTGGCTAGGAGAAATGCTGGAATCATTACATATTCCTCAACAGTTCCTTTTAGATTTACTTATTAATTCTGAAAATTTTAATATTCTGGAAAAACTTGCAACATTTGTTTTTATTATACTTTTTGTCGCCAACCCTGCCGCCATTACCTCTGCCAGGTCATGGGCACCCCTGCTTCCACTCCCAGTGTAGCTGCAGCATTCCCTGATACACCCAGCTTGCCCCACGGGGCAGGGTTGCAGCACTTCCCCTCATGCCGCAATTGACAGAGTAGGTCAGGAGCCAGCCCTAGGAGCTAATTGAAGTGGAGAGGCTGGCTTCATCTAGGCAGCAGGTGGTAGATCATTTCCCCTGTACACAGGGGCGGGGATGTGCAATGATGTCCAGCATCTGCCCTGCCCCCCCAAAAATTGTTGGTGTCGGTGCATACGGTGCACCTAGCCTACGCTACTACACAGGCACAAATATGTGAATGAATCATTCACATATCTGTGCCTGTGTAGTACAGTATGGCCTGCAAGTCCATTGGTCCACACTGTGGACCAATAGGCTTACAGCTCAGGCTGTAAGCTGTCAGTCGGCAGGCAGTGGGGCAGTATGCGGGTGGGATGCTGCTGTCCACTGATGCCGGGGAGGCTGGATGGGCTGGGGTCCTGTGTGGGTAGGGGTACCACTGGACCACCAAGAAGATGTGGGTTACTACTGCAGCAGTGCTTGGGGCTTTGGTTGGAGAGGGGGGAGCCACTGGACCACAAGGGATCTTTCATTACTGCAGTCTGCAGTGAGCAGGGGTTGGGATGGGGAGGGGTACCACTAGACCACCAGGCATTCATTCTACAATATTCTACATGCAATTGTGGCTAATGGGAGGGAGGAGAGTACCCTGGACTACCAGGGAGTATTGTACCATCACTGTACCCGCAACTGGGCTAGTGGGAGGGTGGGGGGTTCACTAGACTACCAGGGCATGTGGGTGTTATATTTTCTGTGATCACAGTTATGAGAGGGAGGTGGGTTCCACTAGGCTACCAGGGCATATCGTATATGTACAGATACCCATGATTTGGTTACAGGAGGGAGGGTGGGGGCCACTGGATCCCAACAGCGTGTGTCATGCTACTGTTTACCATGATCATGGTTACAGGACTGGGGTGCCCCAGGACCCCCTCGGTCCACACTGCATGCTGTGCAGAGCACCAGGTGCATTTTGCCAGGCTGCCCTGTGCAGCTCATGCAAATGGGGCCATAATGACTTTCAAATGGCCCCATTTTCACCTTGCATACATTATGGCCCCATTTGCATGCCCAGTTCTGAATATCACGGGTGCTGTGCCAAGTGCAACTGCTGTTGCACTGGAGCATTCCCGGTCCTCCCTGTCTGGGGCATGCGCCGGTGAATTGTATATGCACCATGCACATTCTGTGCCATATTCAATGGTGTTGCACCATGGTGCATCACCTCTGAATAGCTCACTGTCCCGGCACTGGTGCAGCTCGGATGCGCTTCGCCCCCACTTGCACCATTGCCTGGCAAAGTTTGAATATCTCCCCAGTAGGTATACAATTACTGGTGTTTGCTTTTTCCTATGGGGAAACCTGATTATAATTTGCTGTTATAACCAGCACACATGCCGGGTCTCTCTCAAACCACGCATGTGCCAGTAGCAGTCTTCCTTCACTCCTCAATGTCCCCTCAAGCAATTCCTTCAGTTGTAGATGTCACCGCCACTCACAGCCAGTGGTAAGTTACTTTATTTAGACAGTCATTTTTCTCCACTGATGAACCCTTAAAAAAAAATAAGGAGCCCAAGGAAGGAGTCGGGCTACCCTCTCTGGGTGGGTTACACTGGGGGTGCTGGCAGTGTAGGAGGGAGAGAGAGGGCACTAGACTGCAGAGGACCTCAGGTGGGCAGGCACAGGGAGAGGATGTCTGAGAGAGTTCCCCAGAGCCATGATCAGAGGGAAAAAGAGTTGACAAAAAAAAATAAGGAGGTGTACAAAAATCGCAATGTTGAAAATCTGGAGAGAAAATATAAAAAATTAATGAAGTTGTGAGTGCATAGAAATTGTGCAACACACACTCGGAACGCAGTCATTTTTGGAATTTTCTACCAGATTTGCAACATGGGCTTTTGGGAACCCACTTCATGAACAGTGGCACCTCATTTTGTTATTTGGTCCAAAAGGTGATTTTGTACAGTAACTGCAAAATCACCTTTTGCTAGTGAGTAACAAAATGACAGTGACAGTGTTCATGATGTGGGGTCCCAAGAACTCCATGTTGAAAATTTGAAGCCAAAATACCTAAAATGGCTGATATATCAACATAAGTTGAAAACCCCATCGACTGCCATTATACCACACTTACCTTTGATTTTTCAGTTTGTGGTTTGGCTTGAAGAGTACAGACATGTCCTGGTCCAGAGAAAATTACAGCTGGACCTCCAGAGGTAAGTATGGGGTAAGGGTGCGGGAGGTGGGTGCTCAGTAGGAGGGTGGGAATGTGTGAGAGGGGACTGGGGGAACAATGAGGGACCATTTTCTTTTTTACAGGTAAAGAAAAAAGATGTCAGGGGATGGTTTTCTTTCTTTACAGGAAAAAAAGGAAAAAAGCATAAATTTGTCAATGAAGCATTTAAACATCTCACCTAGGATCCTGGTTCCCCCTCCGGGACAGATGCAGACCATCACACCAGTATAGGTCTGCATCCCTCCAGGTGGCTCCCCAGTCCCCAATGAAGCCAAAACCCTGAGCTCCACACCAGTTTTTCAATCACTCATTGAATTCCCTGGTGAGGAGTGCCCTAGCATCACCCTTGCCATAGACAGGCAGCACCTCCGAGGAGGTTACCATATGCGCTACTTGTCTAAGGCCCCTCCCCAACTCTACAAACTCCTCTTGCACAGCTCTGATCCCATTCCTAGCCAGATCATTTGTCCCTAGGTGGACATTGACATCCAGCTCCCTCTCTCATGCAGCTCCTCCCATGATCCTGAGGATTTGCTTCCTGTCCCTCCAAGCCATGGTGCTAGGAAGGCACCTTACCTCCCTCTCCCCTTCCTCCCCCATTTCTACCCCCTAATGATTGAGTCCCCCACCAGGAGTTGCTTCCTTCCCCTGTGGGGTCCCATGCCACCCTCCTGTGGGTCTCCTTTGTGAAGGTTCCCAGCATCCTCCTTGGTCTCCACTGCAGGTGCCTCCATAGAGGAACCACTATCCACCAGAAGAGTGAATGAATTGTGGAGAGGTTCAGCTGGAGGGATGCAACTCTGTTCCACCACCCTCTCCTTCTCTGATCCCACCCTGGTCCAGCCTCTCCTCTTTCTTGGCAACCTCTGAGGTTGCCAAGTAAATATTAAATAATGTTGGGGTTAAAATACAACCTTGGCACATACTTTTATTTGTTCTGAAATTCTGTGAAATGTTACCCACCCAACACCCAGCCTTACTCTTGCTACTGTATGATTATATATTACTGAAATAATGGAAATAAGACAACTATACATTCCCCTGTTTTGCATTTATTGCCATAGTTTTGGCTGAGAAATGGAGTAAAATGCAAAAGAATAATCTAAGAATGCCACATATAACTTCAAAGAATCAAAATATATTTCTACCACAAGTGTCTAAGAATAAAACAGCTGTTCAAGGTAGAACACTGTTCCCTAATGCTGAACTGCAAAAATGACAAATTCCCTGTAGCTGAAATGTGTTCATGTAACCTAAAAAAATATAATTTTGCAAAAAAAATAAATAAATAATCAGACGAAACATCCAATAGGCTAATTGGGCAATACATATGTGGATCTGATTCAAATTCTTTGAAGATAGGAACAATCCCCCCCCCCAACACACACACACACACACCATAAGTTAGGAAAAAGTCCTTATTAATACAGTTGTTAAACAGTAAGAAGAAGAAATCAGACCACAAAAAAGGGACTGCAAATAAACTTCAGCAGGAATAAGATCAAGCCCAGGGTCTTTCTTGGTCTTCAGAGAGTTAATCCCATCAAGTACATCCATAATATTAATGTGCCCAATATCATTATTAGACAACAGCTTTGCTGAATGTGGCTGTAGTGTCTGATCATTAAAAAGAGAAGAAAAATGAGAACCATGTCTCAGGAGAAATATATGAATCAATGCTGAGAAATTCAATGTGTCCTTGGCAATTAGTTGCCAAAAGGCTCTTGTATAGTTTCCAGAAACAACAGCTAACATAATAGCTATTATTTCTGATAATAATCCAATTTTCTAATTTAACAATTTTTTTTGTATCTTACGCTCTGCATTCAGAATTCTACAATTAACTTTTGTATGATTTCCCCTAGTTTTCCTAATCTTCCCAACTTGACTTTTTACTTTGAACACTGTAAATCAAACCATCCATTTTTTCTTACTTCATTTTGATGAAAAGATATGTAGAAAACTGAACAGATATGAGCATAACCAATTGGCCATACAATTCAACTGCAGTAAAAGACAATGAAGAGTCCTGATGAAGAAGATTTTCTAGATGGGGAATAAACAGTTGTTCCAGCCATAGTGAAAAATTGTCACCCCACTGTACTCTTTTCCTATTTCTGATCACAACATGCCTAGGGGAATTATTATTGGATCCACCAACAAAACCTCACTAAAATTGGTCTCCAGCAAAGCCTACTTAATGGAGATCAGAATATGGTCACTCTCAGCCCTGCTGAAAAAAGAGAAGGCATGTCACATTTCAGTCGGTCCATCCCACAAGGCAAAATCAAGGGAGATGAAGATCAATTCTTTTTTCATCTCCAGGAAGCCTATCTTTAGTAGGATAAATGTTATACTCCTGCAAAAACTGAATGTGATCTGCACCAGCTTTATTTGTTTATAGTATATGGTTAGGGCTTATTATGTATAGAAAATGGTGGCTATCAAAATCTTGTAGGACAGCTGAAAGGTCAAAAAAGTTATTGTACTATTGTTCTGACGTCACGTTGATAGAACAATGACGTTTCAGCCTTGTGCTGCCACCTGCTTGGCTTATTTGAAATGGTTCCAATGAAAAAATAGTGGAAACATGCAAGGGCAGTATAGTGAGTGCTGAGCAGAAGACCCACCTAGTACATACACGAAGTGCTGGACATGGCTTCACATTGCAAAATTAAATGACCTTTTTTTTGTTACCACCACACAGGAGTTCTTCAGATGGACAAGGTCTAGCTGAGAAGCTGGAGTGAGCTGGAGAAGCTGGAGCAAGCAGGAGTGGCACCAGATAATACAAAAGGTAGTTATTACCTAAACTAAACTAGTTAAGTAAACAAAACAATAAAATCACACAAAAAAAGTTAATGACAACCATATACTATAAAGAAAATATTAGATGGGTGACCATCTACAGCTAAAGCTGTGTTTCCATCTTGGGAGTTGATGATATCATAGAGACTTTGCGAGCTTCGCTCTTGAGGTCTCTACAATGGCATCAACTCCCTTGATGGAAACACAGCCTTGATGTGGATGGTCACCCATCCACTATTCTATTTGTTATCACAAGGTATTCTCAGTGGTAAAGAACTATTACATAGCGCACCTACTACTATATTGTCTAAGAGCCCATCAAAGTTACCAATCTTAGGACTAAAGTCACCTATAATAGGAATTGGTAAACTACTAGTGCTGTGGCGAATGGGGAATTCTGCTGATAGAATTAGCACAGATGACCATTCTGCCAGCAGAATTTCTCTCAGAATTTAACTGTTTTTTATGCAGAGTTCCACCTGCTGTGATCCACAGAATAATATTCTACAGAACAGTACTTTTTCCATGGAAAATTGTTCGCAACTATTTCCACCGAAAGTAGTGAAACCCACAGTATTTAATTCTGCAGAAATGCAGTGAAAAGTCCTTCTGCATTATTCCGCTGCAGAATTCTGCCATTCCACATCTGACAAAATTCAGCACAATTTCAGTGGAATGTTGCAAATTCCATGAAATTCTGTTCCACTGGAATTTGACAATTCTGCACACCACTTTAAACTTAAATATTTTTGTCGAGATCTTCAATACGATCTCCCAATGCTACCCAAGGGTCAGAAACAGAACATTTTGAGGAAAGAGGAGGAACATATATAATAATGAGAATCAATGAAAAAAAATTAAAATCTTAAGACAAAGAACAATACAAAACTCAATGAACATAATGAACTTTGAAAAAAATATCATTGTCAGTTTTAATGAAACAGGCTAAATCTCCAGATGACTAGCTATTTTGTTGTCCTTCTTTGCCAGAATTTCATATAGTATAACTTTGTGCACCGGGATGTCCTGGCCCTTTTAATACCAGGTTTCAAGCAAATATATTATACTAAAGAAGGACCAAAAAAAATCAGCCCAGCCCTGATCCCACTTTTAGAGTTAAGACTTGCACGATTACAAGAAATTAGATGATCAAAGTTGGCCTGACACAAAACATCTTAATACTCTACAGAGGTAACCGGAGCTGACTTCAGCACCGATGGTAGTCACTGATGAAGAAGAAGAAGAATCAACATTTATATAGCACTGTTGATACACATTGTATCCCAAAGCATTTTACAAGCAGTGCTAGACTGGCAGTGAAATGACTGAATGTGTAGCGTTGGCCATATCGCACATCAGCACTCACACACAGCCTGGACAATTGCATGAACCAGTTGATGGGAAGGGAAATGTTGGCGAGGACACCGGGAATGTCCCCTACTCTTTACAGAGAGTGCCCTGGGTTCTTTTACTTCCACCTGGACATTCACCAGGACCCACCAGGATATCCAACTAGCAAATAAAATCTATTTATAGTAAGAACATTATAGATCATTGTCTCGGCCAGAAGCAGTGAAATTGCATGTAAAGGAATGTTAATTTTATAACAGCTATTCAGTATAACATATGTACCCATACTATCTAACAAGTCAGTTTTAGCCAGCACCCTCTTAACAGTTTCTCTAGATCTGAAAATTACATCAGCTTGTGGCCCATCAAAATCATCCCACTTTTTTGTCATACTAGCCCCTTTGTGACCAAAAGAAAAGTGAAAATATGTTGAAAAAAAGGAAAAGATTGACCTGGTTAGACTTGCATTCATTTCACCAAGAGGTTCCCTCAATCCAAAGATACTCAAAAGTGGAAGGAGCCCTATCGTGAAGGTATTATCATTGAAATCTATTTTCTGCCTATTTAAATGTGTCATAATAAGATTATGGGCTTGATTTTCAGAATTAAAATTTTGGTGCAAGGTTCCTGCGCCAAACTGCTATGATGCAAGTGGCACTTTGCTTCAACATTTGTTGCAATCCCAATTGTTGAACACAGGCTGCATTGAAATCAGGATGCTGTGCACCAATGCTGCTCTGCACCATCATTGCAGAAAAAGTGTCCATGCACCAGGTCACAAAGGTGGTTGTGCCATGGTGGGCCTGCACCATCCCCTTGTTTGGAATTTATGAAGCCCCATTGTGGACACAACAGGGGCCTAACTTTGGATTGGCCAGGAGGTGGTCTATAGGCCCTGAGCCACTGTGAAGCAGGATGGTGAGTTGGGGGGGCTGCAAAGAGGGGACCAGGGCAGAGGGGGCAATGGGGATGCCATGGGGGGCGACAGTGGCATGGTGGCACTGTAAGTTTATTGAGGAGGCACCCAATGGAGGTACAATGCTCCACGATACAAAAATAATCGGCTTGGCTGGAGTGGGCTGGGCAAGAATGGACCATGACCCAAACTCCAGAGTGAAACAGGCTAGAGTTTGCCCCATAGGATCCACAGACTCCCTTCACACAGTAACTGGTACTGGCAGGGGGTTGCAAGGTGCAGGCAGTGAATGGACATATTCCCCAGGCACTGCAGCAGTCCCCTGGTACATAATCCCCCATTTGGCAGAAGGTAGATGCCCAACTACACTGCCGAGGTATGTGGGCCCGCTGGGGAAAGTGCCAGCCTGTTTCACTCAGGGGTCCATGTCATGGTCTGTCCCTGTCCACCCTCTCTAGCCAAGCTGATCGGTTCTGTATCACTGAGCATGGCTCCTCTGCTGGGTGACTACTCATCATTTTACAGTGCCACTGTGCCCCCCTCACCTCCTATGGCATCCCCATTGCTCCCTCTGCCCCGGCGCCTTTCTTTGCAGTCATCATAACCTCACCCCCACCACCTTGAGGCTCAACTGGGTTGTGCCATAGGAGGGCTTGACAGGACCCCCCATCAAACCCTTCAGGTGTTCTACCTGTTTGGCACAACCCTTCATCCATGGCAACTCATGGCACTTTGGTACTGGGACCCCCACTTTTATAAAAGATGGTGCGGGGTCCCTGATGCACCCGGAATTTGCCATAGCTGCCAATCAGCACAAATTGCATTGCTCCTAGGGCTGACTGAAAACTGAATCCTTTTTTTTTGAAAATTGTTTAACCAAGAGTAGAACACTAAGCTGAAACTTGTTTACAGGTGCGACCTGGGAGCACAGGGAAGTTAAGTGACTTGCTCAGGGTCACACAGTATGCAAGTGGGGGCTGTGGGATTCAAACCTAGGTCTCCAGATTTGCAGCTCAGAGCCTTAAACCACTGCACTATACTGCCTCCTTTATCTAGCAAATGCCCATGATTCCAAAAATAATTATCCACTATGTGGACTATACATATGATTTGCACACAGTCTAAGCCTTATTCATCCTTGTTAACAGTGACCTCCTGGATATCGCCCTCATTTACCTGGACTTCCACTTTAGCTTGAAACAGCTGTATAATGGAGTCAAGGGGTAAAATATCAGAAGAAATGATTTTTCTTTTGTAACCATATAATCTAAGAATGCCAGAGTTCTCTGCTCCACCAATGAGATCCAAGTCCATTGTATTATACACTTTTCTATAATCAAGACTAGAGAAAATCTGATCATTCACCAAAACTGAAGTGCCACCAGAAACAAAATGATGCATTATTCATAAGAGCTCACTAGTTTTCCTATTATTATCTTTACTATTATAGCAACCAAATGTAGATCTTTCATAACCATACACTATTGTGCAAAAAAGATGACATACAAAAATTAAAAAACATCTAGCACCAGATATAAAAAACATAACTAATACAGAGAGAAAAATTCAATGCAGTCAAGTACTTAAAATCTTAAACTCTAAAAATACAGTCTGACTTTTATCAAAGGGATATTTAAAGAAATAGAATACTTATGGAGAGCTGATTGCTAAATCATTATACTTGTAGGTAAGATAACATTCTATACTAATTGTGCAAAATAGACCAGGCAACACTCGAGGTTTATAAGAATATTAATACTCAAAATTTTTATGGGACAAAGGTGGGATTAACCTCCAACTGAAAATTAACCCAAGGCCTCCAGGACTTTAAACACAAAGTTTCCTTATCTATAAACTTATAATAGGTTTTCTCCACTCCATAAACAAAATTTATCACCTCGTACCACTTATCTTGGGTTGGTACACAGGACTGCAACCAGAATTTGGTTAAAGCCTTTTTCGCACACTGGATCAGGAGCAGTAACAACCTAACCTGACATCTAGAAAGCTTTGGCATCTCAGGGGAACCAATACCAATACCAGCTTGGAAGTCAAAGTTAATTGCCCGTAAACCATCCTTTGTAGATCCCTCTGGACCATTTGCCAGTATGACTCCAACCTTGAACAACTCAAAAGATGTGCTTCTGATTGGCTTGCCATACTCTACTTGCCCTCCAACAGCTGTATTATGAGCTTTATATTTAACCACCACACCAGTGTCAGAAAAAACTATGACCTGCATTTCCAGGAAGATTCCTTTATTGAAGGCCAGGACAAAACCAATAACTTATTAATGCTGATTGGGACCATTCCTCCCATGTGCATGCTTCCTCCAATTCCTGCTCCCATCTACAGAATATAGTTTTAACAACCTCTGATCTGTGTACCATTTCCCAATTAAATGGCTAAGCACCTTGCCTTTTTGTGCCACTATTATAATCCGGGTCCCTGGGGCACCCAAAACATTCAGAAGGGAGTGAAGATAGAGTAACATTTGCAAATAAGAGCCCAACTGCAAAAACCTAAAATATTCCGCCTTCCTAACCCATATCGTGCTCATATCTCCCCAAAGGAAAGATGACCCTTTGAGTCAAAAAGTTAAAATAATACTCCATCCCCAGGTGTGCTCACCGTCTAAGAAATATCTCCGCTTTATGGAATGGAGTGGCTCCATCCCAGGCCAGTGCTATTATCAGTAGACATCATTCTTGAGAAAGAGAATTCTGTTACCAATACCAAACCTTCATTACCACTCTAGTATACAGATAAAACAGGCAAGGGGATTTGTGGAATAGACGCTGCATGTAGAATTTAGCCTACATTGTGCTATCATTCAAAATGAATTCTATATCCTTCCAATATGCCAAATATACTGGATTAGTCAATAACACAAAATACTAAGAACACAGCTTTAGCATACCACTCTAGGTTTGGAAGCCCAATACCACCTTTGCACTAGGGACAAATAAAAACCATCACTCGCACTCTAGGCTTCCCACCCCACCAAACAAAATGTAAGATGGATTTTTGCCACTCTCAAAAGAGTGCCTTTACTGGGAAAACAGGGAATGTTTGCAAGGAAGAAAGAATTTTTGGTAAGACCACCATGTGAATCACCTCCACCCATCTTAGAAAGGATAAGGGTACTGATGATCACAACATTAGATCATTATTAATATCCTGGGTGAGGGGCTCAAAATTCGATATCTCAGCATGGTCTGAAAACTTTATTAAACCCACTCCCAAATGCTTAATATAGTTTCTGTTCCATCTTATAACAAATATAACATGTATTTCATCAGGCGGCATATATATATATATATAGGCTATTACCTCAGTTTTTGATTTATTTTAATTGAAACCCAGCTAAAATTTCAAATTCTTCCAAGATCTGCCAAACCACCTTTAAAGAAGAAGTGGGGTTTGTCAGGATCAGTAAAATACCATCTGCAAATATTGCTACCTATAATCCCTCCCCATTGGAATACCTCTACTTGTTTAGAAACATGAATATGGGATACTAAAGGCTCAACATATAAGGCAAATAAAAGGGAGACAAGGGACATCCCTGACATGTACCTTGAGCTAGGAGAAACAGAGCCAGTTAAGGACCCATTGACCCAAACATATGCCGTGGGATGAGAGTAAATATGTTGCAGCACAGTGATAAAATTTGATGGGAATCCAAACACCTGGAGAACCGACCAAAGAAATGGCCACAAGACCCTATCGAAGGCCTTCTTCACATCCAGACTGGCCCGGACCAGAGGGAGCGATCACTCATGCGCATAATCCAGTAATAAAAAGGTGCGCCTCACATTGTCAAACACCTGACAACCACAGACAAATCCTGTGTGGTCCTGGTCAACCAGAGACAGGAGAAGACCTTCCAGTCTGTGTGCAAAAATAGCCATAAAAAACTTATAGTCGATATTCAACATTGAAATAGGCCGACAGGGTTCTGGCCTAACAAGATCCTTACCCGGTTTTAAAAGGGAAGTGATAATCACATTATTCCAAGAAGGAGGAGGAGACTCTCCTTCCTGAACCCCCCTCATAGCTCTCAATAAAATGGGACACAATGCTTGTTGTAAGTCCTTTAATTTATAAATGTCTGATGGAAAGCCATCAGTTCCTGGACTTTTCCCAGCTTTTGAGTGCTGAATCGCTGCAGTCAACTCAAACCTAATGTAGATTTTGAGGATTGACATTCAGACCTTCCTCAACCACTGTCTTATCATTACTTATTCAACATTAAGTTAGTCTTCTTTAATAATGGCCAGATCAGAACGTGTAGCCCATAGTTTGGAAACTATTGACCTACTTCACCTCACATCTGGAGGTTTTGGCTCTGTGCTCTGATGACTACTACTTGCTACCTCCTTACCATTCTTTTGCAAGTTTACTGACTGTGAATTATTCTTTAAAGGTAGGGGTTCAGCTAATACTACCTCAGTCTGATCTACCTTACTAGACTTCTTTTTTCACTTTCCTTTCTTTGTCAGAAGGACTGTCTTCTGAGGTCTTGCTTGCTTTTACTTGCTCTCTCAAATCAAATCTACTGCTGGCCAAACTGCCTTCTCTCTCTCCATATCCCTAAAATATATGTCTCTCTTCCTCCCTTCCATTTGCTCTGCTTCTGTCCTTCCAGCTCTGAAATCTCTCCTTTGTGGATTCTCCATTCACTCCTGTAGTTATCACTGATATTGGGGAGGATTTCTGTCATCTACACTATACTAACACTAACTTAGTCTCTGTCACCAGGTTCATCAGTTGCTACTCATTGCTCCTTATTATTGTATTGATGTTCTTTGTTTAATGTTCTTTTGTCTATTTTCAAATTGTTCTGTATGGTAGTTAACTGTATGACAATGTTAGTTTTGAAGCATTTTCTTGAATTGTAAATATTATTATTTCCACAGTGTTGTTTATGTTTGTACATTGTACTTTAGATCTCTTCTGTTCCCTTCTCTTCTTTCTCCCCAAAGAGGCATCTGGAAATAAGCTGTTACCAGCTCAGTATGACTTTCCTGGTAAAACTTCTACATGTAACAGTGCAGTCAGGGAAAAAAATGATGGGGTACATTTTGGCTTGTTACCTATTGAACTCTATGAGCTGCAAAACTCAGTGCCACAACAAATTTACAAATACTTAAATCTCCATAACAAATACCAACTCTGTGGTGCTGAGTTATAGGGGATCACTTGGCATGCTGGTGACCCTGGCTCATGCCCAAGCCTGAGATAACAGGAGAGGAGATCAGCAGGAATGGTTATGAGCATCCACTTGGACTCTCTTTCCTCCCTGGGAGGGAGAGTGTGAATCTGCCCACTTTTAGAGTGGAAGTGCACTTGGTGGTGTGGGTGACCATGAACCACCATGGATCATCACCAGAACTCCATGTGCAGGTGGTCTCATGGTGGAAGGGGGTGGGGGATGGGGTAAAAATGGGAAAATCACCCACTCGGCTGACTGGATGATGGTTGCTCAGGTCTCCTCATGTGCCACACAGCCCTGGAGAAGCAGCCTCCAGTGCTGATCCCCCAATATGTGCCCAGCATGGATTTGGAACCTATCTCCCCTCTTGTAGTGCCCCTGGCAGGGGCCCCACTGGCAAAGGGGTACACCAGGTCAGCTGGGGCATGGCATTATGGGTGACAGCAGCAAAGGCAGTAACGGAGATGTCTTGGTGAGTGGGGGTGTCCCATTGTGGCCTGAAGGAGTGGCTGTTATGAGGCTGTGTAAGAGCAAAAAGAAAAAATCTCTATAACTGAAAAGTAATCCCATAACCTTATCACTGATTTTACCTAAAATATTTATATGGCAAAGAAAAAAAGAAGTAACAACTGTTACAGCAGGCTAACTCAGATAGAAGCACATGTTACAGGCTGCTGAGCATTATGCTGCTTCCTTTCTTGGCTGCTAAATGTACTCTGCACTTATAGGGGTTTAAGAGCTAAGAGAGAGCGATATCGCCCCGATGATGTCTAACCAGGATGAATTTAACTTAAGTTTTCTTTTGAGGAAAATGCTGAAACAGCACAAAAAATGTGGAAGAGTAGCTATAACAAGTACTCAGGTAATCAACTAATCATCAATCAAGTAATCAACTAATCATCAATCAAGTAATCAACTAATCATCAATTAGGTAATCGACTAGTCATCAATTAGGTAATCAACTAATCATCAATCAAGTAATCAACTAATCATCAATCAGGTAATCAACTAGTCATCAATTAGGTAATCAATTAATCATCAATCAGGTAATCAACTAATCGTCAATGATCTGAGCTCTCTCTAGCCAGATTTGTTGTTGATCTTGAATGTTTGTCAGATGTATTTCCTTTGTGTCAATCCATTTTGATGTGGAATCTTTGTAAAAGAGCCTCTGGCTCAAAGGTATTGTAATCCAAGATTTAAACAAGTAAATAAAAAACAAATAAGATTAAATAATCTGTATTTGTCAATAATTAAAAACCAGAATAATTAGTGTTGTTAAAATACTGAGCTTTAAGTTTTATCAGATTTAAACGTACTCCACAATTAGTAAATATGGCAGGAAAGTAAGTAACATGCACATAAAATATGTATTACACATAGCACATTGATGTTTGTCGATATACAGTCTTGTTACAAAATATGTTACAATACTATTTATCTATTTTCAACCTTGTTTTATTTACTTCTACATACCCCACAAATATTCATTGTTGTAACTACTATAGCTACATTCAGACTGATTTATGAAAGAGGTTAATACAAACCCCTATAAAACCCTTTTTGGACACAAATTCATAATAAAAAAGGCAGACAAATTGCCAGGTGACTACGATTTGTAAAATTAATTACCCACTACCTAACATCTCTTAACCTACCCTTTAATTATACGTTACCCACTACCTGATACCTAGAACCTGCAGCCTACCAAAACCTAACAAAACTCGCTTCAGTTACCAGATCATGTACCCCCTCAAAAGAGTGAGGGAGGTATAATTGTAAACAAATCCAGAAGCAAATGGTTTGATACCTTTTATTGGACCAACATAGATGTTAGAAAAAGAAAACAATGTCTAAGCTTTTGGACCAACCAAGTACTTCCTCAGAGACTTATGACAGTTGTTCACAGAGTTACAATCTATTAACACCCAGATCATACACAAAAAAACACAGAAGAAATTCTCATTGGTTAAAAGTACCTATTTCAAAAAAATTACAAAGTAACATCAAATCATAAATCATAAACAAGTAACAAATAAACATGTAACAGATAAACTAAGAAGATATAAAAACAATTTGAAAGTAAAAAAAAAATTCAAGCAAAGCAGTACAAATAAAATACACAGATGTACAAACCCAGGTCCTATAACAAGAATCCAAGAGCATCAGGGAGCTGCAACAGCATGCTCCCCTCTCCCTCTCACTGAAAGAGTTGTAGATGAATAGAATATAGACTGCCAGCAGAAGTGGTGAAGGCAAAAACAGAAGGGGGCTTCAAGCATGTGTGGGATAGACATATCATCATCATCATCAAATCATCATCAAATTTTATTTATATTAGGCACCCTTCCAAAGCTCAGGGTGCCTGTACAAATTACATAAAATCACAATAAAATCAGCATAAGAAAATATCAGCAAATAGGCAGGGGGGAGGGAGGGTCACACGAGACCAGTTAGAGTCTGTGGAGGCAGACTAGGTAGGGACCATCAGGGCAGACTGGGTGGGCCAAGCAGTCTTTTCTGCCAAGAAATTCAGTGTTTCTTCATTTCTAACATGGTATGCTTCACCTGCATTTGTTCACAGTGCTGACATACTGTTTTGATCCATGTGTTTTGTTCTCTGTTTCCTGTATTGTGTTTTTATGAAAAATCAGTAAAAACAGTTTACCAAGAAAGTGATTCACCTAATATTTACTGTCTTTTTATTTTCACGCTAATATGAAACCAGCAAGAATAGTGAACATAAAAAGAAAGTGAATATTTCCTGTTATATAGCACTTTATTTGTTTTTATTTCCAGGTAAGACATACTAGCCATACATATTCCTATTTTCAGGCATGTCCTAGGAGAATTACAGACTAACAGCGTGAGCAGTGTTATATGCAAACAGTAGCAAAACAGTAACAAAACTATAGAGAAACATCATCATAAGGTTTACAAGTAACAGACATCAAGAAACAGGCAGTGATACAACAAAAAATAGGGTATTCAGCAACCAGTGATATCAAATATATAGACTGCAGCAACATTCAGTATTAAAGATAAAATACACATCACGGCAAACTGATCAGAAAGTGCCCCAAAAAATAGTGCTAGGACAGCCATTCTTGAGGTTACTTGCATAAACAAGAGCCAGGAAGACAAAGAGAGTCCTTTAGAGCCGTACAGAAAATCGGGTGGCTGGGGAAGAGGCGTAGTTATGGGATAAGGGAGTTCCAGTAGACAGTGGCACAGACTGCAAAAGCTAGTTTCCCAAGGCCAGTGGAGCATCGACGTTTAGTGGAAAAGTGGGAGTCCACAGATTTCAGTGACTATGTGGGGGACAGGTGCTGCAGGTAACTTGTGTTGGAAGATGGGGAGTCTGTTTGAAGGAGTTTGTCCATGAATCGGCCCAGAACAAGAGGTTGTTGACCAGCTGGGGAGGGCCAGCTCAGTCCAGTGTGGAGGATGCAGTGATGCGTGAGCTTTGGAAAGGCCAGAGCAAAGTGACATACATTATTTTTTCTGGTATCCAATCCAGAAAGGATGGTTTTATTTTCACACAGGTATGCCAAAAGGAAATACAGGAGGCCTGGTAGGAGTACACCTTGTGCTATGGACTGCCGGGCAGCACTGGGATGAACTGGGTAATTATAGTCTAGTGAGCTGAGTTTATGGGAAGCAAGCTACTGGAAACTATTATTAAACTGTGGGTAGCCAAATTCCTGGAAGTAAACTGGCTTATGGTTCGAAGCCAAGTTAAGTTCATGAAAAGCATGTCATGCCAAGTGAGCCTGATAGATTTTTCAATTCAGTGGCACAAATGGTTGCTAGAAGGCAGGCAGCTGACATAATGTACTTGGATTTTAGCAAAGTTTTGATTTAGTACCACACATGAGGCTGGTCAAGAATTTAGGGGACCTAATATTAGGTGATGGGTTAACAAGTTGGAGAGCTAGATGGAGTGGGAACTGGTTGCCTGGTAGGACACATAGTAGTTGTGTTTACTGATATCAGAGAGGTGACTACCAAGATGCCTTAGAGGTCTGCCCTGAGGCAACAACTACTCAACATATTTATAACACAACAGGGTGGAGATATACGGAAAGGTGAGTTTGTTTACAGACAACACAAAGCTTTATGCAAGGGTAGATAGTATGAAAGAAATTAGCAGTGTTGCTGGTGAGCCAGATTTATAGTAAGCAAGCTACTGGAAACCATTATTAAAGTGTGGGTAGCCAAATGCGTGGATGTAGACTGGCTTATGGATCAAAACCAGCATGGTTTCACAAAAAGCAAGTCATGCCAAATGAACCTGATAGATTTTTTTCAGTTCAGTGGCCCAAATGGTTGCTAGAAGGTAAGCAATCAACATATCCCACTTGGATTTTTGCAAAGTCTTTGATTTAATGCCACATATGAGGCTGGTCAAGAAGATTCAGTAGGGAACTTAATATCTGGGTATGGGTTAGCTAGCTGGATGGCTAGATAGATTGGGAACAGGCTGATTGGTAGGACACAGACAGTAGTTCTGAATAGTAGCTTCTTTAATGTCAGAGAGGTGACTAGTGATGTGCCTCAAGGGTCTGTCCTGGAACAACTACAATTCAACATGTATATATAGTGGAGCCACCCATGATGCAATGCAATAACTTGTACTAAAATGTCACAAAATGCTGCATGACAAAAGGACTAATTGTCATTGAATTACACTGTTCCCTGCAGTATACTGCAGCATTTTGTGATATACTACAACATTACTGCACTGCATCCTGGCTGGTACCACTGTAAGTGATATCAGGGTGGGGATACAGGGAATGGTGAATTTGTCTGCACATACCACAAAGTTTTATACAGGTGGATAGTGAGAAAGAAATAGTATGAAAAAGGATGTAGAGAGACAGGAAAATGGGTCCAGTGTTTAGCAATTGAAATTCAGTGCCCCCAAAAAATGCAAAGTGATGCACACCGGATGCAGAAATCCACAAATGGAATACTGCATCATTAGGATAAATGTGGAGTACTTTAAGGAGGAAGGGACCTGGGTTGATACTGTAATTCACAATAGTCTGAAAACCTCTTCCTAGCATTAGTCAAAGAAAGGAGGTCATGTTGCCACTGTACAGGTCACAGATTAGGCCTCATCTGAAATACTGTGTTCAGCTCTGGAGCTCCCATCTGAAGCAGGAATGAGATAGGTTGGAAACTATACAGCGAATGGTGATGAGTGAGAGCCAGGGAGAGCATGGTAGGTCCAATGAGGGGAGACTCATAAGTCTAAATACATTGGGCCGGATATTCAAAAGGGTTGCACCATGCGCAATAGGGTTGTGCCTGCGCAAGTCCGAACTTGCTCCATTCTGCGATATTCAGCAGGAGGCAGTTGCACCACTGAAAACAGGCTGAGCAACAGTGCAATGCAAATGAATGCATGCTGAACTGGTGGGGAGAAGTACCATGCATAAACTGCACAGCCGATATTCAACCCGGGCTGTGCAGGGTTGTCAGGCGTAACCCCAACCTGTGCCTGCACAACTTTGAGCCAAAAAGAGGCTTGAGTCGGAAGGTCACCCACAGGTGAACTGCTGCACTGCAGGGTGCAACACAGCAGCTGCCACCTGTGGCTGCCCCAACCCCACTCCCTGTGCCCCTGCAGCCCGATCACGGGCAGCCGACTGTAAATCCCCACCACCACCCCACTGGCCCAATCGTGGGCATGGTGACCTCCCCACCAGCCCGATCGCGGGCAGCAATGTGCCCCCCTGAAGCGTATCCCTGGTGGTCTGGTGGACCAAAATGCCTGATAGCGGGCAATGCGTTTAATACCCCCTCCTGCAGTCATCCCTGGTGGTCCAGTGGACCAAAATGCCCGATGTCAGCGGGCAATGATTAACACCCCCTCCTCCCGCGATCATACCTGGTGGTCCAGTGGACCGAAATGCCCTATTCTGCGGGCAGTGCGTTTAATAAACCCCCCACAAACATAGCCCTGGTGGCTGGTGTCCCCCACCCACCCACCATGAGCCCCACCACCACGCTCCCCGGCGACGGCGGTGGCAGCATCCACCGCCTGCCGCCTCCACCACCCACCGACTGACTGCCGGTGAGACCTTCTGCCCAGTGGTGCAGGCAAGAGCTAATGGGCGTGCAGCCCTACCATCATGACAGTCAGATTTGTGAATGATTCACAAATCTGGACTGTCATGTATATAATGAAGCTGCACCCCAGTGGCTCTTGCTCTGCGCAATGGCGCAGCTACGGTCAGTCAGCGAGCGGCGGAAGCGGCTGGGGAGGAAGCGGGGTGGTGGGCTTTAATGGAGATGAGAGGCATAACCACCAGGGCTGCGTTCGGAAGGGTTATTAAACACGCACTGCCCGCGATCAGGCATTTCAGTCCACTGACCACCAGGACACGCTTGGGGGCCACATTGTTGCCCGCGATGCGGGCTGGTGGGAAGTACACTATGCCAGCATTGGGCCAGTGGGGGTGGTGGGATTTACAGTCGGCTGCTGCTATCGAGTCTGCAAGGTGTCGTCCCGATGGCTGCTGCCTGGCAGGCCAGGCGAAGTCCTCGAGTTAGCGCCTACATGCTAATGGCATGCAAATGTGGCCATAATCAGATGCAAATGGCCCCCTGTGCCTTGCAATAATTATAGCCCCATTTGCATGTCACCTTTGAATATCGGATTTTGCGCATGGCGCAATGGTACTTGCACCACCACAAGTTGAATGCTCCACTCTGTCAACTTGCGGTGGCGCAAGTTCCACTGTGCCATGCACAGTGACTGTGGCTGGGGGGTGATAGTCAAAGGAGTTGCTCAATAGCGCAACTCCTTTGAATATCGCCCCGGACACACCCCTGCTCAACTATTTTGCGCAGCACAAGGGCTTGCGCCTTTGAATGGCGTAGTTTGAATATCCAGCCCATTATGTATTCACTGGAAGACAGGAAGGAGAGGGGAACAGGATAGCAAAAATACAAGTGCATACAGGGGGTACAAGATTGACCACCACAAAGGTGTTAAAGTTGAGGAATAGTTCATTCACCAGGGGACACAGTTTCAAGCTGGAAGGAAGGGGGCTTCAAAAAGAACATCAAGAAAAATGTTGTCACAGAGTGGGTGATAGACAGGTGGAATAGTCTGCCCAGCAATGAGGTAAATGCTGGGACTATAGTTGGGTACAAAGCACAATGGGACATTATTAAATGAGTTATTAGAAACAAAAGTGGAGCAGGAAAAAGAGAAAACTCTGACTGGAAGACTTATTCAGAGTAATAGAAACAAAAAAAGCATAGGATTTGTCAGCAGAAAAGTACCGCTTGGCCCACCCAGTATGTTCAGATGTTCGATGCATAGTCTTTCTCTACAGATCCTAACTGGTCTCTGGTGGCCCTCCCTCCTCCCTGCTTATTTACAAATATGCCCGTACACTATATCTATCCCACACATGCTTGAAGCCCCCCACTGTTTCCACCTCCACCACTTCCAATGGCAGTCTATTCCAGATGTCTACCACCCTTTCAGTGAAGCAGTACTTTCTCACATCCCTCTTAACCCCCCCCCACACCCCTACAGCTTCATCAGATGCCCTCTGGTGCTGTTGCCCTTTCTCATTTGAAACAGACTCCACTCCTGCACCCTGTTCATATATGTGAGGTCCTTGTTGGTATCTGTCATGTGACCTTTCACTGTCCTGTCTTTCAGGGTGTACATGTTGAATCCTCATTCTCTTCTCATAGGGCTTTGTGTAACACCTGCACCATTTTAGTTGCCTCCTTCGTGCTGCCTCCACCCTGTCTATGCCCTTTACGAGGTGCAGCCTCCAGAAATGGGCACCATATTGTAGGTGGAGTCTCACCAGTGAGTGACACAGTGGCAACCCCATCTCCTTCCTTGTGCTGGGCATATCCCTCCCTATGCACCCCAGCATTCTAATAGCCCTAGCCACTGCTTTATCACACTGCTCTGTTACTTTGAGGTCATCAGTTATGGATTGAACCCCAACTGCCATAATCTTGACCACTCCTTGAGCTTCCCAAGGTCTGTGCACATTCTCTCCACCCCCTCCTGCATGCCCACTCTATCACAGATTTCATCTTCTGCAAAAAGTCATACCTTCTCTTCCAGTTCTTGTACAATATCACTTATGAAGACATTGAAGAGGACCATCCTAGTACTGCAGCCCTACGACTCCCCACTGGTCACTCTTATATCATTAGAGTGAGTGCCATCAACCACCACCATCTGATGTCTAACCATTAACCATTTTTAAACCAATTCACCACTTTGGATCCCACTCCTAGGCTGCCCAATTTCTTAATCAGTCTCCTGTGTAGTACAATATCGAAGACTTGCTTATGTCCAGATAGGCCATGTACATTTCCTTCCCCTAATCCATTTCCCTGGTCACCCAGTCAAGAAGAAATCAGTCAGATTCATCTGGCATGATCCCCCCCCCCAATGAATCCATGCTGCCTGTGGTCTTGCAGCCCATTTGATTCAGTGTACTCTACTAGACTTTTCTTTAGCAGGGTTTACATTATTTCTACACCACTGAAGTGAGACTTACTGGCCTACAGTTTCTAGCTTCCTCCCTGCTGCCACTCTTATTTAGATGGACCACATCTGCTCTCCTCCAGTCCTCCAGAAACATGCCTGTTTCCAGTGAACTATTGAAGAAAGCTATCAGTGGGGCAGCTAGCAGCTCCATAAGTTCCTCTGGTACTCTTGGGTGTATTCCGTCCAGTCCCATATCCTTATCCACTTTCATAATTGCAAGCTCCTTTAGGACCTTTTCCTCTGAAAATGGACTTGTGTCCACCTCATTGCCCTTTGTACCTGCTGCTCCCTGGTGGTCCATCCTCCCCTCCCTCCACTGTGAAGACTGTGCAGAAGTACCTGTTCAGGATGGCAACTTTTTCTTGGTCCTCTTCTGTGTAGTCTTCCCTTACCATGCTCCTTATCCTCACTATCCCTCCCCTGGTTTTCCTCTTCTCACTTATGTACTTAGAGAAAGTTTTATCCCCATTAACTACCCTTTGGCTATCATTACCTCTGTCTGTGCCTTTGCTCTCTCACCACCTTTCCTGATTTCCTCTGTTTAACTTGATACACCTCTCTGTCCTCTTCCCTCTGCATTTCCTTATGCCTCCTGAATGACATCCTTTTTTCCTCCACCACCTTGGCCACTTCCATAGAGAACCATAACAGTCTCTTTTTCCTTCTACTTTTATTTACCACCTTCAAGCAGAGGTGGGTTGCCTTAATTATGAAGTCGCTTATTTTTCGCCACTGTGCCTCTATCCCTTCCTGGCAATCTCCCACCATGAGTCAGTTTCTGAGGCAGTCTTTCATTCCTTTAAAATCCATCCTCTTATAATCTAGGTCCTGTCCACACTACTGCCTCTGTAACATTACAGAGGGCTAAAATGGGCTCAAATCATTACCAAAACGGCTTGCATCCACACTGGTAACGTTACAGCGGGCATTTTTTGGACTGTTACAGAAACCACTTATGAGGTGGTTTCAACAACAGTTCAGAAAATGATTTTGCCACCGTAGTTACCAGTGGCAGTGTGGATGCGAGAGCATGTAGCTCTGGCATTGCCCCTCAGTACAGCATGACTGCATTGTGGGGATAGAGAGCTGACCATCATGGTCACATCTCCACCTGGCATGCAGATGGACTGTAATGGCTTCCAAAATGGTTCACAGGTAATGTAGATGCACTGTAATGTTACCTGTTTGAACCATTTTGAAAACGTTACTGATTTTCAGGTGATAGTGGGACAGGGCCCTAGGTACCACATCCTCATGTGGTTGTAGCCTCTGTTCCTGTCTTAATGTTAAACCACAGTGTACAGTGATCATTGGTATCTGGAGGCTACCACTGTGACATTGCAATGCTGTCCAGCACTGCCTTGTCACTAGTGGGTTCTTTGATGAATGACTGTGAAAAGCCTTTGTAAGAAGTCCAGGGTGGCCCTGCTTTTTGCCAAAGCTTCTGTTAGAAAGCTCCACCAACTAGCAGCACCTTCCCCTTACTTGACATCCTGATGGCTTCCCCTAGTGTTTTATTCAACACCTCTCCCAGTGCTAGAGTTCGGTATACCACTCCTATATGGATAGTGGCCCAAGAGCCTATCTCCAGGATAAGCCAGAGTACCTGCAGCCCTTTCTTTCCTCTGGGTGCTTCTGATCTCTGTGGCCTTGATTCCCACCCTCACATATCTGTAGTGCAACCTTTCTCCCTGCACTATCTCTCCTGAACAGAGCTTATCCTGGTATGGCAGTCCAGAATACCTTCTGCCATGATGGCTTCCAGGTCTGAAATTTTATTTCTGAGACTACTTGCATTGGCACATATGGCTGTCTGTACCTTACTCTCCCTCCCTCCTGCCTGCCTCCCACCCTTCATGCTTGTGCTGTTCTCGGAAGTTCCCCATGACCATTTTTCTTTCTCCATTACCTGTCTTCTTTACTCCCTTATTCTTGTTTTCAGGATTTATAACAGCCTTGTCCTCTGCCTTGTCCCACCCTTATATTCTTCCACACTTGTCCAAGGGTAGTTTACTGTACTACCCCTGTGCTGTTGTTCAATCATCTGGAGGAGTCAATTGTTGCCTCCCTTGGCTTTATACCTCCCCCCCACAGCTAGATTAAATGCTCATCCAAGTAGCATTTAAACCTACCACTAAGGACTGTGGTTCCCTTCCTGAAAGGATGCAGTCCATCTGCCTTATAGAGGCCCATATCCTTCCAGGTTGGCCCCAAGTCCCCAGTGTAGCTGAAGCCTTCCATGCCTTCAACCAGTTTATTAAATGCCCTGGTGTGGAATGTCCTTTCCTTTCCACAAGCTGTACATCAGGTACACCTCAGCAAAAGCCACCATGCATGCCACCTGCTTGAAGTGCCTCTGCAGCCTTCAGAAATTTCTATGCACTACATCTACCCTGCCCCTAACTAGGTAATTTGTCCCCAGGTTGACAATATTGTCTACCTCCCTCCCATCTCCTGCTGCCCTAGCACTCCTCTGAATAATCTCTCCATCCCTTCAAGCCAAAGCATCTCTCAGGCACCTCATCCCCCTTTCCCTTCCTCCCCCTGCTCCCAAGTCAGAGTCCCCACCAGCAGCTACAATCTCCTTAGCTGAGGGTCTCTTCCTCTCTCCTTGGTGCCTCTCCTTCTGAGGACCCCCACTTCCTCCTTTCCTACTTCTACTGGTGCTTCCTCTCGGCTGCTGTGGCCTGCCACCATGGTAAAGAAATTCTGCAGTAGAATAGGCTGAGGAGTGTATACCCTTTCAACCATCCCCATACTACTGTGGACCACCAAGGTCCAATCACTGTGCCTCTGCCTAGGCATCATCTTGGGGAGTGGTGGTAGATTTGGTGGCCCCTGGCTGGGGCAGAAAGTTCTCTGCATGTTAACAATTCAGCCTAGAGTTTAGCAACCTCTGCTCTCATCCAAGAAAGGCAAGTATAAATGGGATAATACCTTATTCTCCAGAACATGTTCTGAAAGACCACGGCCCACACCTGTTGCACTGCACCATGCCCATGATCATTCCTTCTTTTACTATTTGCCTGTTTAAACTTCCTTGTGCCCTACCTCATTTCTCCATGTGTTGTGTTCCTACCTCTTCCTTTTTGCCTACCTGAAACATATTTATTGTCCTATCCTAGATAGGTGTCTCTTATCTTCCTTTTCTTACCTACCTATTACCTAACTTGCATTGGTGTCTACTGTCCTTACCCACTTACCTGACCTTTACTTATTCTACCCTTTCATTTCATTGTAACTTATTTGCTACCTACCCTAGATAGGGTGCCTTTACTTTCCCCTTCTAACCTCCTACCTGTACCTACTTCCTGCTTTACTCACCAAACTTTCTTGTTGTTGCTGTTCCAGTACACCATATCACTAAAATTGGTTTCTCCCATCTTGATCTGGTATCTATTCTGTGTCTACTGTTGACTGTAGACTATATACAGAAGCCTACAGCTGCCTTAAGGCAGATGCTCTACTACTGCTCTGTCCCACTCATGTGGTGGGACATGAGCATGATGAGGCATGTTGTTTGAGTGCTTGAAGTTATCCCCAAGTCAGAATTCCTGGTTAGCTTTGCTAGCAAGCCAAAACCAAATTGCAACCAGAAATGTGGCTCAGTCCAGACAATTACCATCCATCCCCCAAAATGCAAAGCAAGACTCAGTTTTTTTTAATATCTTTAATACAGCCTTTAAATGTGGGCTACTGTGGCTTGTCTTAGACTTACCCTTCAGTTAACAAACACACCAATTCAAATAGGTTTCACCACAATTTACTTCCACCTGTGGTGTCTAAAAAAACATTTTCTACTCCTGTGACAAAAACAGGCAGAATCTGCATATGGTAGCACCAGCAGGAGTAGCACATCACAGGGCCTCAAGGCAGACCTGATGGATCTATGGTATTTTTGCTATCCTTAATCTTTTGCTTTTATGTTTCTTAATACAATTTTTCTTTTTTTTACATAAATTTAACTAGAGGTGCCTTTTATAAGTGCAATGATACATTCCAGGGTGTGCATAGAGCTACATCAGTGCACTTTCTAGGTGGTTGAAGGCACTCAGCTTTGCTTCATGCCGCAAAATGCATCTGGAGAATGTTTTCACCCTGTCATGCTTTCTTGCTTTACATTGTGTGTTCAATACAAGAAAGGTGAGGCAAGGCCAGGCAGTTTTATTTCTTGAGCGTCCTTTCCCAAAGACACTTTACAAATACAGAACATTTCAGCAGCATATAATAATACAGCAGTAAAAACGTTTACAAACATATACAAACATAACATTGCAAGATGTCATTCTTTTCTGACAAAAACTGTAGAGGTCAAGTTTTTCCCAGAAGTGCAAACATTTGAATGGCCTCCATTACTATATACAGTAGCAAAGGACTATCATGGGCTTATGAGAGTTCAATTAAACCTAGTCCACAGTAATTTTGTGCAGTCATCAGTGAGCTAAGGAATGGTAAAACATTTTTTTTTTGGGGCTACTTCAGTGTAATGTTTGTCTGACTCTCCAGCATGCTAGGGAATGATTAACTTGGTTTGTTTTACATTTACACAAAATGAATAGGACTGTATCAAACATTTTCATATAATTGAGATTGCTGAACTGCACTCTAATTGCATAGAGTATGTAACATATGGTGTTAGGCATATCTGCAAAGTATAAGGACATGTTTGCTATAGAACTGAGAGTTTGAATTTAGACTCAAGAGTTTAGGAACCAGATGGTAATTGTAATCACAAAGTCCTCAGAGAAGAATTGTGAGAAACGGACATTTCCCATCAGGTAACAATTTTCTGTTTTACAAGACAAATTAGTTTTAAATTGGAAGCAGACATTTTTGAATCTGTGCACATTACATCATATAAAGTGGTGCAATTTGTCTTTGATATGACCTGCCCCAAATAATTGATTTTTCCAAGTTTCTTCTTTTTATTGCTAAGCTTTCATGGAGCCTGTAGTTAGAAGAGCTCTGTACAGTAGTACAGTGTTTAGTCATCATTCAGCCTTCATGCAGCATATTCAATGTTCTCAGTTTGCTCCTTGTAAAGTCACTATCCAAAAGAAAATTATTAAATTTCCCTAAAGTTGCTATAGTCAGACATGTTTGGATCAAACTCTATATGCCCCAAACATGTTTGAATACGGCTGTGAGGAAAAAGCTCAAAAAAGGCACTAAATGGTGTGCTTGGCAGAGCACAACACCCTACTGGCCACTGGAGGTAACGCTTCAAAGAGTATACCGTGTTAGGGTACCACAAATCTCTTGCATTAACTGCTATATTCCAAAAGGTCCCAAGCAAATTACCTCTTTGCAAAAGCAAGAGGAAAGCAACACATCTCTAGAGCTCAGCGGTGCTACAGGTAGCCAGCCTACAACAACTAGAGAAAAACAAGTTGCTGCCTCAGGAAACCAAAATAAGCCACAAGAACCACACACAGTCAATTCAAAATAAAGTTTTATTGAAGCTCATAGAATGTCTGGAGACCACAGTGCCCCAGTGCTTCAACTATACAGATCTTTCTCGGGGTAGAGGAGTAAGACCTGCATAGATTGAGCGCAGCACTATGGTCTCCAGGCATTCTTTGAGTTGCAATAAAACCTTTTTGTTTTGCATTTACTTGTGTGGTGCCTGTGACTTATTTTGGTTTTCTGAGTGCAACAGCTTGTCCTTCTTAAATTACCTCTCTGCCCATACAGAGCACAAAGGGATAATTTGTGTTATAACCTCATTACAATGTGAGGAGCAAGCTTTTGCTTCTTGGACTGTGGGCTGGCTGTGAGCTCCACACTTTCACCTGTGGTCATTAATGGTACTATTGTAAACTCACACTCAAAAAAGGAATAGTCCCCCCCCTCACCCAATCCCCATTGTTAACTATTAACTAATAAATTATGATGTCTTACAGACCGCCCCCCCTCCCACATGACCAGATTAGTAGTGACTAATAAGTCCAACCCAAAATAGTTGTTCTGCCCACAGGACACCAATTTTGGGTGGAAGTTACCTGTTACTGCTAAAGTGGTATGGTCTTCTAGGGTGGTCTGTAAGTCATCATTAAAGTTTGGTGCAAAAGGTTGACATATGACAAAGGTATGACTAAATTAAAATGTCTGAGGAAAATAAACTAAGTCTCCATGCATGCACAGTACAGTATTAAGCATTTTTATTCCTAACATAACTCATGTATCATTATTTATTTATTTATTTATTTTGCTTTTGTTAACCAGGTAACCACACTAGACAGCCAAGTGCCTATTTTCAGGTGCGACCCGGGAGGTTACAAGGTACAGTCAAGAACATCAGGCAGGGTAACAGGTTAACATATAAGAGCAACAGGAATCATGAAACAATTATGGCAGAGTAACAGCAACATACAAGCAAGGTCAGCAGAGTAAACAGGTATAGTGCCAGCAAAGCCCTCAATTACAAGCTTCGCAGGCTGAGGAAAAGGTAACAAACAAGATATACAGGTAACACAATAAACAGTATGGTGGAGTAACAGCATTGTACAAGCAAGGGAAAAACAGAGTAAGAAAGTGTAAGGCAAGCCATACCCTCAGAAGGGTAAGGATAGTAGGTAACATGAGTGCAGAAGATCATGGCTGCCCAGGGAGGTAAGAAGAGTGTAAGTGCTGACTGCCAAGTTGGGTCTTGGAGGGCTGGCTTTGGAGGGAGCAGGAGTCTACCAGGAAGGGAGAGGGACCACAGGACACCAGGGAATATTTTCTGTATGCCAAATGGGATTAGGTGAAGCTAGGGGGTACCACTGGATATCAGGAATTCATTCTTATGAGGATCGGGTGAAGGTGGAGAATTTTTTTATTTTATTTTTAACACCTGACACTAGTGCTGGAGGAGGGTCATGCACCAGTATGTATATGGAGTAGGGTTTTAGTAGCAGTAAACAGCACTGCCAAGCAGACTTTAGTGCTTCCCAAACCCTTTCAGTATGCCTGTGTGCTTTGTATGAATGTGCTACAATATTTGGGATTTGCATACAAACAGGTTAGCATGCACATGTTATTAGATTAGTGCCACATTAAGCCTGTGCTTCAACATAGCAGTGGCCACACTAACAGGCAGTTGTCCACACCATTCAGACTAGCTCAGTGTTAATCCTGCATATCATTTTACCAAATGTTTATCCCCTTAGAGGAGACAAAACTCCCCCCCAAAAAAAAACATTTACTGGGGAAAAATGGAAAAATTCCCTCCTTGGCCCCTATCACAGTCACCCCTTGTGAGTCAATGGGTTCCCTGACTAACCTGGCCAACCTTAATCCTACTTTTGCAAGAGCAGGTTGGATGGGGGGGGAAGAAGGAGGATAAATTAGGGGAAACTGTTGTCCCACAGCTCTGTCTCCTCACTTCTCTTGATTGTCACTGTCCTGCAGGCTGCTCCTGTGGGTCCTCCTCCTGAGGTGGCACCAGGGTCCGCTCACAACAATAAGAGGAGGATCTCTCCTAGCATCAGGTCAAGGAAGGGGAAGGCCCCTGACAAATGTCCAGCTGCTGTAATACTTTTGCAGCCGATCTACTGTCTTGATAGCCCCACTCCCCTTCCCCAAAATAAACGCACTGACACAGGTCATGGAGGAAATGATCTCATCCATGTGTTTATTTTATGTCATTATGTTATTGTAGAAGCATGCACAGCTGGGAGGATTAACAGATTCCTCTAACCCCACTGTGTGCCATCACTGGACATGCCAACCATCATGTGTGCCAGATGACTAATGTACCTCCTAGGTTGTTTCCAGCCCCAAGAGTGGGGAGGTCATGTGGCCAAGTGGCAAGTGACCACCCCCATCTGGTGCTGCTGTCCTTGCAGATTAGCATGATAGGTTGGACTGTGACACACCACCAATGGGGTTTGGGTCATGTAGTCCCCTGTCCTTGTCTTGGCTGGAGGCGATGAGCCCTACACAAGAATTTGACTTGTCCTCCCTTTTCCCCTGTACCATCAGTATGCAGTACTCCCAAGCCATCACAGGATGGATGCAGTCCAAACCCCTCCCAAGCAGCTTACTTCAGCTGTGCTACCAAGACCTCACAAAAGAATTCTACATCAAATCCCATCCTTCATTCCGCAACTGCACACTGTCCGAGCATAAAGTCCCTGGTGGAGGTGTTGATTTCTAATGTCTTACCACAGTATCCCTATGGTTTCCATGAACAATTGTATTTCACTATTAATATGAATCCATGCTGCAGTCAATGCTTTAGAGTCCCTTGCATGAGACCCATGTCTATACTGTATAAAATGTGACCAGATAATCACTGTCTTGGGCCATATCCGTAATATGGAATGCAGATATCCCTTCATTGTCAGCAGCAGGTCGACTGCCTTTTGAGACCTCAGGTTTTTGCCCCCAAGATATAGTAGCAGGATGTCCAGGCTCTGCCACATTCTGGCCTCCCCTGCTAACTTAGGGAGCAATTTCACCCATGCATGCCTTCTGTGCCCATCTAATGGATCTGCACTGTCTGTTGGGATATGGCTAGGTTCCACCCCAGGCCGGCAGACCACCCTCTCTCTGCCAACCAAAGAAGGAGTGCCCACAGATCCATGTGCTCTTAGAGCACTCTGTGGAACCTGGAATAGACAAAGGAAAGACATCACTGCAAATGTGGTCAAATGTAGAGTATAAACACCTGTGACATCTGGTGTGCCAGCACCTGTACCTTGGCATCTGTCATGCCTTGGCTCCAAGCAGTCCTTGCCATCCTAATCCTAAAAGAATGGGTTTTGAACTCTTTTCATTTAGCTGTGCTTGACAGACTGCAAGACCCAGAATATGTTGATACTTATAGGCTGTCATAGGTTTGCCATCCTCATGCCATAAGAAAGTTTCACCCAAGCTCTCACCTGTGCTGGGACGTCCCATGAGGAACCTACTGGGGCCTTCATTGGGCACCATCACCCACACCCTTCTGATTAGTCTTGCTCCTCTGCAGTCATAGAGAAAACCCTTCTATTGTTACTGCAACATCCTCGTCCAATAGGCTTGGACTCCTCCCCTCCTTGTTTGGCTCACTTGGCTCAACTCCAAGACCAGGAACACCCCACAGAGTGCCACCAAAACACTGTTTCAAAGAGCCTTGCCTCATATGCATTCCAACAGACCCCCGGTAAGGCTACCCAAACCACGCCAAGGTGGCCGGTGTGATGGGAAATTGTATATCAGGTTGCTTGATTAGGCTCTTGCCACAACCCTCCAGAACCTTTTGGACTTTAAAAGCCTTGATGGTGTCTGTGAACCCCATCACCCTTGAAAACCAGAACAATCCTGACAAATGCTGCCTGACTACCCCTGGTGACATCCCTTGCTTCTTGGCTACCATGATGTAAATGCATAATTGATTGACTGGGATTGGCCAGGTATTAATCCACCCTGCCTCTCCCTGGGTTGCGAGGTAATGCTCCACACCATGGTGATTGGTTGCAGTGGTCTGTGCAACAACAGAATTACTTATACCTCCAAGTCTCATGGTTTCCACCTTCTACAGGAAATATGGGACCGCTATGGCTGCTGTTGTGCTGCTGGAGCCAACTCCTGAATCTTTGTCACTGTGAACAAGATAAAGCATTAGCTATTCCATTTTCAATGCTGGGAGCATGTACAGCTTAAAATAAATATTCAAAACATATACTTCAAAACAAAATTTTTCATGAAATCCTGGGGCTCTTGAACCCAGTTGGCTGTTTATAGTATGCGCCATTCCCAAATTGTCTGAGCAAAAGAAACCCTTCTGTCCCAAAGTCTAGAGCCCCAAATGCATAATGCTACCACGATTAGGAAGAATTATTGCAGTGTGATCTGATAGTGTGGACCAGCCACCTCCCAATCAAGAGGCCACCCTGCAGTGCATGATCACCCTGAAGTATGCTCTGAACCCCAGTCAGCCAGCTGTGTCCTGAACAACCCAGGGCCTGACTGTCCCCAGTCTCCTGCCGCATCACTACTCTGTTAAAGTGAGCTTCAAATATCTGCCAGGTTTGCAAGACTTTGTGGAATTCTTCTGTAGCCATGATTAAGTGATGAGGCTTCTTGGTCCCCTTACGCAGCTATTCCATGGACATCAGGAACGTCCTCCATATGGGTATCAACCAGCATGTGAAGTTTAGGTGACCAACTAACTGCTGCAACTCCCACAAGGTAATCTTTTTGGCCCCCTCTGCCTTATTCAAAAGGACCTGCAGGACCTCTAACTTTTCCCTGGGTAGGCAGAACTCCCACCTGGTGGTGTCAATCTCTATACCCAAGGAGGTTACCACCATACTTGGTGGCTCCACCTTTCCCAGGCCAAAGGCACACCAAAACCCTCACACAGTTCTACAAATGTGGTTAGTGTCTGCATAAAATGAGGATCCCGCTGGTCCCGCTTATAAAGAAGTTATCGAGGTAGTGGCCTATACCTTGATTCCCAGATGCCCACACCATGGCCCAATGCAAGAGTAAGCTGAATCTTTCAAAAACTACGCAAGTCACTGCACAACCCATGAACATGCAGTTATCCACACAATGTTCCCCTTCAAATTTAATTCCTAACTGGTCCCTGTTTGCTTGGTGTACCAGCAGCAGGTGGAGCGCAGACTCAATGTCTGCCTTAACCATCCCAGCCTGAGGTTCTGCTGCCCGTAGTACCTCTACAGCCCTGTCAAATAACTCATACTGAATCAGCATGAACCATGGATCAATTTGGTCATTCACTGAATCTCCTTCTGAATGCGGTAAGTGATTGATCATCTGGGACTCCTCTGAGGCTTTCTTGGGCACTAGCCTATCAGAAACACCCTAAGATTGTGCAGGGGCACAGCCTTGAATAGGCCACTCACCTGCCCCAGCCGCTGCTCTTTTTCCAGTTTCTCCCCGACCACCTGTGGACAGTCCCTAACTGACTTCAAATTCTCCACCTCGTAGCTCCTCCAAGGACCCATATAAGGAATCCTGAAATCAACCAATAAACCCTCCTCTAACAGTTGGGTGGCCTCCCAGTCTGGTTACTGGTCAAGCCAGGGCCTAATCCTGTCCACCTTTACTGGGGTGGGCAGACCTGCTCCCCTGTTGTTTGTTTTACTTTGTCTAGGTGGTGCTGAAGCCAAGTTTTGGGGGCTTTGAAGAACTGTATACTGTTGATCGCAGGCAACACATTCATGGTGAAACCTACAATTATTCCTCGTGCTGTTCCCTTGGTTGTACATGAAGCACACTTCGAGGAGCATACCAGCCATCTGCTGCTGTGGCTGAGATATCCTTAGGGGTAACCTACTATCTGTATGGATGACATCATCCTGTGTATCACATCCACCAAGAGGGGCAAATCTAGTATGCCCCACCCCTGTGTAGCATCACACTGTCTCTAGAGCCAGAATTTCTTCATTGTATTATAGCTACACCATTCCCCCTTTGCACCTATGCATAAGCATTATCTTATGTGCTGTCTACAATATTGTGCTGGCAAACACAAAGAAAGCTGCTAACCAGTTGTCAAACATATGCAACACTTTCACTTTTCTCCTGTCAGACTCCTCTGACTTATTTTTTTTCCTCCATTGATTCTCCAGGCCTATTAAGGAGCAGGAACATATCTACATGTTTCTTTTTTTGTATTTATTGTCTAACCTTATTGGTCTGTTGGGTCCCTGTGGGCCTTGCCAGGCTGGCATAATTGCCAGGGCTCTCCACCCCCGATGTCTGGCTGGAAGTTGTGCCCATCCTGATCTCATCTGTGCCCCACTGGACTGTCCCCCCAGTTGGGTGCTGACCCTTGGCTGCTGCAGTCATATCCACCATCAGGTGCATAATCTTGTCCAGCTTCTTATCCACAGTAGATCCTTTTTGGACTGCTGCTGTCTAGAAGGCTAGGCTAGTGGAGATCGAAGCTTGCACAACCAATTCCTTTGCTGGGGATGTAATGACCAGGTCCTCTGTGGTATGGCACACTACCCGGTGGGGCCTGACCCCCTCACTTCCCTGGTCTGCACTACCTGGGCTCCCCCAGAAGGATCCCTTCCAAAGCCATAATTATCATGTTTCTGAAATGCTCTTCAGACAACTGACCAGCCTCATAACCCTGCTAACCTTGCTGAGGTGTCATGAGTACCTTCGGTAGGGGCATCATCATTTCCATGGCCAGCCATTTCTTTTTGGCAGCCACCATCACTACAGTTGACATAGATGAACCCTCAGTGCCCTCTAGGCAGACTTCCAGCCACTCATGTTCTTTCTTCTGGTACACCTTGCACAGCTGGGTCTCCAGTGCTGCTGCCACTGCCTTCATTGTGGGATTCATCTTCTTGCTCAGCATCTTTTTTCTGCAATGAGAAACTATTACTCCCCACACCAAGAAGGGCTTGTTAGAATATGTGTGACTAACCTGGGCACACTGGGTGGAAGGGCCTTGCCATGGCTACCTGTCTTCTACTGATGCTCCCCCCACACCTTACTCGCCGAGATCCTCAGTCGCTCCAGTGCTATTTGCTTCTTTGCCTAGACTTCATGGGAGGTACCTCCTTGCCCCCTCTTTTTTTACCAATGGCTCCCCTCACACATGGCTGCCAGGCCTGCTGCATGCCCTGGCCCCAGCCTACGATGGATGGGCTGGTAATGTAATTACCCCTTTCCCTATCATTTACTTATTGAGTCACTTAATTTTAATTTTTTTAGTAGCCTTAACTGAGCCCTAGATAAGGGGATTTCCCAAGTGCCTAGAAGGATCATTTTGTCTGTAGCTTTAGTGAGGCAGTCAGGCAGACCCTTAGGGTGCAGCAAGCCACCAGAGCAAAATTCCCCATTACCATGGCATATATGAAAGATCCGCTCCCTCATCTACCTTCCCCAGGACCATGTGAGTGAATCCAAGGAGGCTGGGCTCCCAAGTGCTTGTTTATGGGAGTGACCTAGAAAATCTGGGGAGATCAAGTGACCTGCTCAAAGCTATGCAGCATGCAAGTGGAAGATGCAAAAATTAAACCCAAGTACACTGACTACACCAAGTTGATCTGTGGCACAGTACGGTGATCTCTTGGCTGGCCTGCTAGCCTCTTGTTTATTTCTTTTTTTTTGTGTGTGGATTTATTATGTTGGAAAGAAAAAAGGGGCTAAGTTTCAAATAATTTACACCAATTGAAATAAATGCAGAAGACTGAAAATTGTCTACAACTGAATATGTTCAAAATTAGTTTCTCTCTTATGTGTATATTTCTTGAGTTAAACAGTTAATGGCTGATTTTTTCCAGTGTAGACTGGGTATTCTTTATTGTGCCATTAAGTTTTCATATTTTTAGCCTCGGAGTCCTTGATCACCTTGCATCTCCATTGGAATAGACTGACTTAGCCGTGTGCCTAAATTTTCGGTCTACTTTCAATTTAATGCATTGTTTATTCAGGGATTCATTTAACTCTAAAAATTGATTAGCATTTTGCTCATAAAAGTGCTAAATCTTTGTGAAAATGCATAGCTCTTGCCTCACTGTGTTTATCAAACACAGCACTTCTAGAAAATATATATAAATACTTTCTGTACACTTAGTATAGTCCCAAGAAAAAAAACTGCTAATCAATTATTTAAAACCCTGTTATTATTTATTTACATATTTATCATTTTATTTATTTTATTTTGGATGCAACCACAGTCCCAGCTGCTCCAGCTGCTGCATGGAACTAAGGGGGATGGCTTGGATGGTCTCAGTCAACCACCATTCTGGGACAATCTGACCACATGGCCAGCTCTGTCTTCTCCATGCAGATGTATGCTGCTACCAGGAAGCTGAATGCTCCTACCCTGTAGCCAAGCTCCCATAACCCCATCCGGCAGTCTGAAGAATTCAGTAGACCCTGCCGCCACCACCTCCCTACCCCAGTCGTCGAGCTACAGAATCAACCCCGAGTAAGACTTACTAATATTTTGTTTTACTTGTGCCAACAGCAGATGAATTAGGGAACCCAGCAGGCAAACAAAGATTCCAGTGCTCTAGCAGCTGCTGCCATGCAAAGTGGGAGTGGGGTTGGGGGGACAGGGTCCACTGGCCTACTGCATGGCAAACTATATCATAGGGCAGACAAAGCCTGAAATTACTTTCATTTCGGTTATACTCTTACTGAATTTATGCCGCTTCATAAGCAATTTATTCTGCACATTAAGCTACAGTATATCCACTGTATGTTAATTAGAGTACATCCTGACAATGCCATAGAGCAGGCAAAGCCCCCATCTCTCGGCAGCATAAATTGCAACTCATGCTGACTTGTGATCATGCAAAGTTGGATGGGGTTCAAGTAAGTTGTAACTTTGCTTCACAAAGTCACTTAAACCAATGAGTGAAATCCTCAGATACACTGCAACCCCAGGCTCTTCCAGGCACAACCCCTCAAGTGCTCTGCAGAGTCACACAGTAGAGAGCCATATCTGTTATTTTTATGTTGCTTGCACGCATGTGCAAGAAACATAGTGCCATTATCGGAGATTTGAGGTGTGTCACCTCCTCCTCCAATTCAGTCAGTGAGCTGGCAGGCGTGACTCCTGTAAGCAATACATTTGGGCATGCTGTATGACAGCCAAAATGCAGTGGCATACTAGTTGAAAGGGGAGCTACACTTCAGTGATGGAGATAAGAAGCATAGCCTCCCCACACGCAGGTGTGTGCACTGCCCTGCACCTACTGTGTAGCCGATGGGTGCCCACTCCCCGCCGGCTGAGCTGTGTCTCCCCAGTTAGGTGGTGCCACGCCTGGGAGCCCACCCCAGCGTGGCAAGCTCGTCTCATTTCCACGGGGTGTCCAATTCCTGTCGGCTGAACGCCCCAACGCCTTGTGCTATGCTGGGAGCCCACCCCAGCATGGCAAATGGTCCCACGATGTCTTTTGTTTTTATTTTTACCTGAAAATGAAAACAGTCCCAGGCACGCCTCCTGACCCCTCCCACAACCCACACCCACCCACTGTGCACCCAGCCTCCCCGCCCCCACCCCATACTTACCTCTGGACTCCAGTAGCGGCGATCTTTGGTGGACCCGGGAACATGTCTGCACTCTTCAAAGCGGACCGCTGAACTGAGGAAATGCCAGTAAGCTGTATAATGGGCTAGATGGGGGTTTCAACTCTGTTGCATATCTCAGGCATTTTGGGAATTTTGCCAAATTTTCAGCGTGGGGTTTTAGGGCCCCTTCTCATGAATGATGTCACTGTCATGGCGTTGATCGGGCCGAAGGGTGATTTCCACGCGGTGACTGCGAAATCGCCGCCGGGCCTTCACCGACATGATGTGTTATCATTCATGAAAGTCTAAACCATGTTAATTAATTATGCATCGAAAAATAGACTGTTTAGCGTGCATTGCACAGTTCAATATTTTCACTCCAGATTTTCAACATTGCTATTTTACCACACCTTTTTATGAGTAGTACAGCTGTCATTTTTCACATCTCACCCAAAATGTGTTTCCACCCATGTAGCTCAGAATGGCACAGTCGGTGTGTGAAATCAATGTATGGGACAAATTAAGAAAATCACAGTGACACTGTTCATGAGCAGAGGTCTTAAAATGGCTATGTTGAAAATTTGGTGAAAAAATTCCAAAAAATGACTGTTTTACAAGCGTGCATTGCACAGTTCAATATTTTCACTCCAGATTTTCAACATTGCCATTTTACCACACCTTTTTATGAGTAGTACAGCTGTCATTTTTCACATCTCACCCAAAATGTGTTTCCACCCATGTAGCGCAGAATGGCACAGTCGGTGTGCGAAATCAATGTATGGGACAAATTAAGAAAATCACAGTGACACTGTTCATGAGCAGAGGTCTTAAAATGGCTATGTTGAAAATTTGGTAAAAATTCTAAAATGACGTTTTATTAGGCGTCAGAAGCTTTCTACGCACGCCGTAAGTTCACAATTTTCAATATTTGCACTCCAATGACTTCCAAATACCTAAACAGCACATAGAAGCAAGCAACATTCGGCATTGACAAATGCTTGTTGTTTTTTGCCCTCTAAAGGAGTTCCTATGCAGCTTATGAGGGGAGGGTCCTTATGACCCTTATTAGCTTGAGGACTAATATCTGTACTCCCAGACAATGCCTGACTGTCAGCAGCCCTTTGTCTGCAGGGATTCCTTCCCCCCCATCCTCCAACACTCAAAGTCAGCTATCTGACCAGAATAAACTCCCTTCCCTGTTGTGCTCTTTGGTGCTACCCAGCCTATTTAATCCCCTACCCTAGGATTAAAATGCCACACCTTAAAGCCAGAACTGCTGGCCAATAGCTCTTTTTAACCCCTCTTTCTTCGCCCTTCTCCTGATAGCCACAGCCCTGTGGGCAGCCCCTGTGAGTCCTCCTCCCGAGGTGGCGCAAGGGTCTGCTTAGTATCCCAGGAGGAGGATCCCTCCTATCTCTGTCAAGGGAGGGACGGACCAAGACAAATGGCCAGCTGCTGCAATACGTTTGCAGCCTCTTTAGTACAGAGCAACAATTCAGCAAGGAGATGTGTATGTCAAAAAGCTCTAGGAAGAACAGATCACAACAGGTAACTGAGGAAAAACTAACATTTAATGAAATCTGTTTCAAGATTAAACTGAAGGAGAAAACTTAGTCCAATTAATGTTCAACTGCAAGTGTTTCGTTAATATTTAAGAAGTGAAGCAAGCTTTTACAGTAAGAACTGTTAACCTATGGATTTTATGAGAAAAGCTTTGGCTAGTATTCTAATCTAAAGATGTGTTCCAAGAAGGGATTTAATTATCTACTGGAATAATCAGCCAACATCTACCCACTTATGAAGCATCTGGTATCTATCCCCTCTCAAGGACATTTACCCAGGACAGTTGTTTTAAAGCTTTTGTACTAGTAGCATAACTACCTGATGTACACCCATTTTTTTGCCTTTTGTTTTCCGAACATAATGGAGATTCATGGTTCCAGAGTAACAACAGCTAATAATGCTCTTTTAAGGTTAAATTTTAAGATCTTTGTAAAATATTCTGTGCAAATGCATAAGCGCTGGATCACATTACTGTACAGCATAGTAGATGGTGTGTGCTTATTGTAATGGGGTAAAGGACCTACTTAAATCTTTATTGAAAGCTATTTAACAGTCTGACTGTGAGTTTTACTATTTTTAAGACATGTAGCTATTTCAGCTATTGTATCTATACATTCTTCTTGCTCCTTCTCTATTTCTTAGTATTTACAAAGCGTGCATTTGTACTATATTCCATATTATATCCGTTTGATTAAATGTTGGACTCACATATAAATAATGAAATTCACAAGTAGCAAGAGTGAGAAAACTGATCTCTTCAGCATGAACAAAACACCAGGAAATTGATAAAGAGGAAAAAAGACAAATAAAAAAAGGAATGACTACAAGATTGGTTAAAACAAAGCAAGAAAAAGAGATAAAATGTATTTAATCCATAGTAACCAAGTATATTGACAAAATTGTTACTTCAAACCTTATAAGACAGCCTCAAAAATTTTCCCCTGGTGTAAACACCTGTCTTGCTATGGAGACTTTCAAAAATGTATCGCTGCCGGCTCGGTGGCGCTGAGGGTTGAGGCACTGGATGCCACACCTCGCGCCACACCGGCGACCCGCGCTCGGGAATGAGCCCAGGTTGCTAGGGGTCAGCAGGAGAGGGAGAGGATTGAGCATCTGGAGGACAGCTGTCCTCTCCCGGGAGGGACAGGGGTCCCGAGTCGGTGCTCAGTTGCCCTCTGGTGGAGGCCGGAGTTGCAGCAAGTGCTGACGACGCAGAAGAAGGAACGGGGGAGTGGCAGATGTCGGTAACATGCCTTGATGTCAGGGCACCAGCCACTCCCCAAGAAACAGGGAAAAACACCATTCAGCTCTGGTGGAGATGGAGCACTGGAGCTTGCCCTCGATCTGCGGCCACCCACCTGACACCCTCCTGACTGATGCTACTGACTGCTCGGGGTGTTCTGGTCAACCTCATCCCTGCCCGGGGTAACCCGAGGCTACATGGGTGATGGAGGATTGTCCAGGGAGGACAGATCGCAGAGAGATGACTCCTTGGTGTCTCCGAGGAGACCAGAGCTGAGGGGTGGAGAGGAGGAATAAACATGAGAATAAAAAAAATGTATCAGTAGCATTTTAATTCCATCAAACTCTAATAAAGAGAGAGGAACAGCAGAGTGCAGTAAATCTATATCTGAGATTTCAGCGGAAACAGATTGGCAAGAATATCTGATGAGCTCCAAAGAATCAGGCAATCTGCATACTGTATATTACAGCAAGTGTGAAACCAGCAGACAGCATGCACACACCAGTCTGGAAAACCTTACACCTGCTAAGACATTCTTCCATGTGAACCTTCTTTTTACACTACTAGCTGGGTGTATGCTGACCAAACTGTGGCACCTGTACAGTGAATGACAGTACAAGCGGCACAGCAACGGTCACTGTACTGTCACCACAGGACCCTAGCATGGCTTATTTGCACCTCCTTCCCGAATCAGCTCCAACTCAGAGTTGATTATATGAATTATGAGGAGGGGAAAAAGACCCTGAAAGAAACAAAGTCTTTTCGATGGACTTCTGATGACCGCGAATTGTGATTGACACAAATCCATCACTGTAATGTCAGTCAACAACTTTGTTGTTGAACTGGTGTAATGGATCCTACCTGGGTATGCCCAGTATGGGGACATACTGAATCGACCAATACTTTGGATACCACTATATACCTAATACCACACTCCTGGGAGACAAGGGATGGCACACCTCCCATAAAAACACAAGGCCCTAACCTTTCCCTCACTTCACACCTCCAGCCTATTACTGCCACAGAATGGAAGCCTCATTCCCACAGGGACACCCTTTGTCAGAGATCTCTAACTGGTATATATTCATAGCTGCATAACAATAAACACCAAAGACAAATTTACTATATGAAAGTTGTAAAGAAATTATTGCTGAATCTCTTCCTATTATCAGGCAATTTCCATTCCAGTCCTGGGCCCTCCCTAGTGTACCCACCAGTAAGACACCTTTGAACATGTTAAGTATTGTTTTCTCAATATTGACAGCATCCAATCCAAAATAGCACAGTTCAAAGCATGGGTGAAACAAGTCTGGCCTGACATCATCTCCATCAGAAAATTATGGCTTTCCTTGAAAGACCGATGCCTCCACCTCCTTGCTTGGTTAAAACCACTTTAGACAAGACTGAATAGGCAAAAAGGGGAGGCTGCCTTGTCTACCTGTGGGATACTCTGCAAGGACATAAAAGTGCCCTAGATAACACTAAAATTGATTGTGAATGCCTAGCAGCACACCTTTCATTAGGAAACAGGAGACAAAATCTGATTTTCATGACAGTATATGTTCCCTGGAACAACAATGTTGTGGATTAGAAATGTTTACCATGCACTTTAAGCAGGCCAGCCAGAACTGGAAATTGTGGCCTTAGGTGACTTCAACATCAATTGGGCCACAAAATCTAGTACAGGGATAAAAGACTTGATAAATAGCCTCTACTTGATGGAAGTGATTAAGGTTAGTATGAGGACCAGCTATACACGAGGCACTAATACCCTCATTGACTGGGTCCTGACCACCCATCCAGAAAGACTTACCAAGGTCACTGTGTTGCCTGATGTCTTGAGTGACCACTCCCCTGTACATTGCACATGGTCTGCCAAATTCAAAGCACAACTGTTCAACATAAACTCGAGCTATCTGAACTCCACCCCTAACATAGACACAGCCCTTGACTACTTTGTCACTGAATTCAATGCTGCAGCAGATAAATTTGCCCCCTAGAGAAAATTAGTTATAAGCGGGAATAATGCTGAGTGGCTTACCCTGTACCTTCTTTCACAGATGAGGGACAGGGACAATTTATGGCACAAAGCTAAGGCATCTGGTTCACCTGCAGATTTGTAGGAATACAGAGCTGCAAGAAACAGGTGTACCAGGTATATCAGACAGGCTAAGGCCTCCTTATTTAAGGAACAGCAAGCAAGTAGTTGGAGTAATGGGAAAGCATTCTGACAGTCCCATAAGAGCCTCATAGGGAAGGGCAATAAATCTGTGATGAACTCAGATGGAATTGTCACGCTTGATCCTACTGAGATTTCCAGTGCATTTAACAATGCCTTCAACGACCTCAGTGCAGTACTCCCACCGATCAAGGAGCCCACTCACTCTAGACAAATCACCCAAGCAGGCTCACCCACCATCACTTATGACCTAAGCTACCGAATGTTTAATTTTAAAAACATCTCACTTAAGGACACCATCAGGTATGTCAATCAGGTGCCTGGTAAAACCAGGATGAGGGGTGATACCCTGGATATAAAATTTCCCTAGCCCTGGATGAGCTAGCCCTCCCTTTATCCAAACTGTTCAACCTCTCACTCAGATACTCACAATTCTTTCATCAATGGTAAACCAACCTCATTTCCTCAGTACACAAAAGTGGGGACAGCACATTGGTCTCAAATTACAGGCCTGTAGCTAACCTCCCCTCCCCCGCCATCCAAGGCATTGGTGAGAATGGTATCAGACCAGCTTGTTTCTTACCTTAGCAATACAATATTCAATGTGTACAACAACACTGGTTCCACAAGTTACATAGTACCTCCACTGCCCTGACTGAATAAACAAACTTTCCACATGAATCCCCTTGACAAGGGTCACCTGGTGGGTTCCATTTATATGGACCTTACCAAGGCCTTTGATCTAGTGATTCATACACTACTGCTATCTAATCTCCAAACTTTAGGCCTCTGCTGACACTGTACTCTTGTTCAACAGCTATCTCTAATATCCAAGTGAAAAGTTCAGGTATCCCCTCTTGTGTTCAGGAAAAATTATTGGGTCATCCAAAAAAAGTCAAATTCAAGTAAAGCAAATGACAGGATGAACTCCACTGATTGTCCATATAATGCAAATGACAGTATAAGGACAATCAGTGGAGTTCATCCTAGTCATTCTTTAACAACTTATCTCCAACAGATCACAGCAAGTCAGGATCAATGGTGCACTGTCTAAATCCAAACCTGTCTCAATAGGAGTACCACAAGGCTCCATACTAGGACCCCTTCTTTTCATCATCTTCATTAACATCCTCCCTGAAGCCTGCACACACTCAAAGGTACTACTTTATGTGGATGATGCAATCATCTGCTCCAGTAGCCACAGCCAGGAGGCATTTACTCGGGACCCCCAGCTCAGCTTTGGCTCCTTTGAAAATTGGTTCCTGCAGAATAAACTTGTGCTTTACTACAAAAAAACAAAGTCAATGTCATTCTCCAGCACGCATGAGAGAAATAGTGTCTGTCCACTCAACATCCACAATATAAACAGGATTGCACTACATCAGGTGGACTCATTTAAGTACCTAGGAATTATCATTGACCAGTCTCTTACATTTGCTCCCCATGTTGATCAGATCATATGCAACATTAATAGAAAATTGGGTACATGATACAGAGGCACAACCTCACCCTGAGGCAAAACCGAGTTGCTGTTTCCAGCTCCATCCTACCCATAATTGACTACGGCCTCATGATTTATCGGGCTGCCTATGAAATGGCACTTAACAGGGTAAAGACAGCTCTCAACAAAGCCTTTCACTTTGTCTCCATGGTGGACAGAAACACCTACACCTGCACACTCTATCCCCAAACAAACTGGCCCCTCCTGCATGACAGGAGCAAGTACCAGACCTATATGATAGGTAAGAAAGCCTATTAGGCCTCACCTCTCCAGGAATACAAAACCTCCTAAGCCCTGCCTAAAGCCCATACCCCACCAAGAGCAAGGCTATGGAATCCTGTCTGTGCCTTACTGCAGAACAAGTCTGGCTGAACACTCATTTGTCAGTGCCTCTGATGGGACTCTCAAAGATTGGTCAATTCAAAAGGAAACTACTAAAGGCTCCTTCCTTGCACTGTCTGTGGCTGTATCCAGCAAAAACATTTTCTCCCCTTTCACACTGTGCAACTGCTCCACTGACCACCTCAGCCGTGTTACCTACCTGATAAAGTGTGGTTGTGTGTTGCCTGGCCTCAGCTATTTTCCTTCTGCTGACTACATGCACATGTTTTAGCCGGATAATGCCTCCATGTTGCCGACTTCTGACACATGTTTGCATGACAAAAGAAGGAGGAAATCACTTTGGTTCTCTTAAAAACAGTAACAGAAAAGATCAGAGTCAAAAGGATGGCCTTCAGGAAATATAACAGAATGCAGTGAGATGAAGATAGGGAGGCATACTAAACTTCCCTAAGGGAAGCAGGGAAGGTAGTAAGGCAGGCAAAGGCCCAAACCAAGGAAACACTAGCATGAACAGTAAAAGAAGGGGACAAGACTTTCTATATATACATTAGTGAAAGGGGAAAGTCCAAAGGAGTATTGCTAAGATCAAAGAGGATAAAGGGAGTTTGTGGAGGAGGACCAAAGAAAATCATCTATCCTAAATAGATACTCCTGCTCAGTATTTACTGAGGAGAAGTTAGGCAGAGCCTACAGCTCAGCACTATAGACACAGCGGGAGGGAAGTGTGCACAAGTCCCTTCACAAAGAAAGGATCCTACAAGGGCTCGCTAAACTCAGGGTGGACAAGGCAATGGGACCTGATGGCATACATTCCAGGGTACTAAAGGAGCTAAGGGTGGAACTAGCAGAGCCTTTAGCAGAACTGTTTAGTGAGTCTCTGAGCACAGGAGAGGACCCAGAAGACTGACAAAGGGCTCATGTGATCCCACTGCACAAGAGTGGCAGCAGGGAGGAGGCAGGGAACTACAGACCAGTTAGTCTTACCTCAGTAGTGAGCAAGATTATGGAGGCACTCCTTAAAGAAAGGATAGTGCAACACCTGGAATCCATAGAAGCACAGGATCCAAGACAGCATGGGTTTACAACAGGAAGGTCCTGTCAAACTAATCTCATAGATTTCTTTGACTGGGTAACCAGAGTGGTGAACAAATGGGGAGCAGTTGATGTCACCTACCTTGACTTCAAGCAAAGCTTTTGATACTGTTCTACATAGAAGATTGATGAATAAGCTGGGTAGGCTGGGGTGGGTCAGAGGTTGGTCAGCTGGATGGCAAACTGGTTGGTGGTCAGAAAACAGAGGTGGTGGTAAATGGTATACAGTCAGAAGAGATGCAAGTCAAAATAGGTACCTCAGGGATCAGTCCTGTGGCAAGTACTCTTCATTATCTTCATCAGTGACATTGCAGATGGACTGGAGGGTAAGGTTTGTCTATTTGCCGACAACACCAAGATATGCAACAGAGTAGATTATCCATCTGGGGTGGGCAGAATCAGAAGAGATCTGGAAAAACTTCCAAAACAGTCAGAAGAGTGGCAACTGGGGTTTAATGCAAAGAAGTAAAAGATCATGCACACAGGGAAGAGAAACCCTGAAGCTACCTATAGGTTGGGAGGGGAGTTGCTGACAATCACAAGGAAAGAAAGAGACTTGGGCATCATCTTCACAGATGACCAGAAATCATCCAAGCAGACCACTAAAGCAGTAGGTAAGGTTATGGGGATGTTGGGGTGCATTAGTAGGGGTATCACAAGTTGTAAGAGGGAGGTAATAATCCCTTTTTACAAGACACTGATTAGGCCCCATCTAGAGTACTACATGCAGTACTGGAGGCCACACCTGCACAAGGACATTAACAAAATGGAGGCAGTCCAGAGAAAGGCAACCAAAATGGTGCAGGGACTGCATCAGAAAACATATGAGGACAGATTAAGGGAGCTCTTAATATGTATATCCTAGAGCAAAGGAGGGAGAGAGGTGATATGATTGAAACATTTAAACATGTTAAGGGCATTAATAAGGTGAAAGAGTCTAACATGTTTCAATATAAGAAAAATAGCAGGACAAGAGGACACAGCATGAAATTAAAAGGAGGCCAATTAAGGAGTAATGTGAGGAAGTTCTTTTTCACAGAAAGGGTGGTGGATGCATGGAATGGCCTACCTCAGGAAATAATGGATATGGGTACAGTGCAGAGCTTCAGACAGGCATGGGATAGGCATAAGAGAGCAATACAGATGAGTAAGAATAGATAGGCCATTGACACAGTAAAGGCCTATGGCACATTCATAAGGCTGAAAAAATGGGCTGACTGGATGGGCCTTAGGGTCCTTACCTGCCATCACTTCTATGTTTCTATGTATGTTTTACGACAATTAATCATTGTTGTGCATGAGTTTGTCTATTTATTTTTGGTATCAGATATGTGATGAAGAACCTTTGTAAGTGAGCATGCTTGCTCAAAGGTATTCATCCGATTGCTCAGACAAACAATAAAAATAAGTGTTAATGAATAGAGAGAATTAATTTACATCAATTGGTGTAATGTAGTTAAAGATGTGGCTAAGCAACAGGAGATGGATCCAAACATGAACATGGACAACACAGGCCATAAGAAATTGGAGAAAATCAAACATTATTAATTAACCAATATAGATGGGGATGGTGCAGAAAAAACTATTTCAATCACAAACAAGATCCTTTTTGTCAGATAGTGTGACGTTTAGGAGACACAGGGAGTTTTTTTCAAAAATGCTTGAAAATGACACAGCTGTGTCAAGACATGCAAATTTGCATCACACCAATATGACATATAATTCTGCCATATTTTCATAGCTGCACCAAAACTGGCACTTATTCTTACATTATAAGTGTGGCATATTTGTGAGTTGTATCATAATTGTGTCACTTGTGTTACTTTTGCATCACTAATATAAATGCAAGCACAGATACAGCATATTGTGGCACAACTATTTTCTGATGGTAGCACACCTGTCTGATGCAGACACAGCTGTGATCGGTAATGTAATACTGAGGGAACTTGCTGTTGCATCCATCGTAACTGTTTGAAAATAAGGTCACTTTCTGTGGCCTCAACAAATTATTAGCTTCATGCTTGGAGGGAGTGGTACTGATGACCACCAAAACAGAAAGACACCTGGAGGTAATCATATCTGATGACCGAATGGTGGCCAAATGGTGTGACAAAGCTGTGGGGAGAGCTAGCGTGATGCTACTGTGCATAGGGAGGGGTATCACCAGCAGAAAGAGGGAGATGGTGATATCACTTTATAAATCATTGGTGAGACATCAACTGGAGTACTATATCCAGTTCAGGAGACAGCATCTCTGGAAGAACATAGACAGAGTAGAGGCGGTCTAGAGAAGGGCAATAAAAACTGGTTCAGGGTCTGCACCACTGACCATTTCAGGAGAGACTAAAGGACATTAATATGTATACCCTGGAGGAAAGAAGGGACAGGGGGGACATGAAAGAGACTTTCAAATACCTCATGGGTGTAAATAAGGTACACAAGGGAGGCATTTTTCAGAAAACAAGATGCTCAAGAACAAAGGGAAATGCTATGAAACTGAAGGGGGTAGACTCAGGGGAAATGTAAGGAAGTACTTCTTCACAGAGAGAGTAGTGGATGCCTGGAACAGTCTTCCAGTGGAGGTGGTGGGGGTGAAAGATGTGGTGGGATTCAAGAATGCACTGCATAAGCATAAAAGAACCTTATTCATTAGGGAAGGGAGGTCTAAGCCAGAGATCAAGTAGGGTCTACGGTATTACAGTAAGTTGGGAAAATGAGCAGACTGAGTGAGCCAAGAGGTCCTTATGTGCTGCCAGATTCAATGTGTCTATCTTTCTATGTAAAACTGAGCACAGCGAAAGTTAATTCATCAACTGTCATGGACCACAGAACTGGCACACTGTCTGGGAATTAAAAATGAAATACAGTTGGGTCCCTTCCAGTCAAAGAGAATCTGCTAATAAATCAGACATAGACTGTAAAGACAACTTTGAGAAAACCATTGCTATTCATCTGATCATACTGAGGGACAACTTAATCAGCTTACAAAATAATCAGCATATGGCAAATGTACTATCATTGAAAGAAATGATAATTCTAAAGGGCTAGAGATGTTACATGTTATGTTATGTTACATTATGTGAAGCAAAAGCAGGGAATGAAACATTACTTACTAAACTCATGAAAAATGTTATATATAGTAAAGTACAACCTAGTGACAGTGTTAGAAAATAACATAAATAAGACACATAATGAGGTGCAATGAATTAATGCAAATTTCAGTACTTAGTATTCATCATGTAAGAATTCTTGTAAAACAGACTTAAATAGGTAGAGGAATAAAGAAAAGGCTAAGAGCAAAAAAAAATCAGAACAATGAGCCATTTCAAACAATCTGATTAAAAATAAAAGTGAAAAATCATCACCAGAAAGATCAAGATGAGAAGAAGACAGAGCTAATCCCCAAAATGACAACAAGTTAGGATTGAAGGAACTAGAAATAAAGACAAGGAAAAGGATATACAGGAATGCAAAAATAAATTCTACTACAGCTGTGCAGAACATAAAATTCCACCAGCAGAATGTCTGTGGTATTAGCATTCTAATTCTATGGAATTTCATGGAATTTGCATGAAAATCCTGCAGAATTTCACCAAATTTTACATTTCATTTATTTTGGTCTAGTTTTTAAACTATGTATCCAAATGATACCAAATTTAGAAGTTATACGGAACTAATGCTTGCATAAGTGCACCAAATTTCAGAGTCCTAGATTAAAAGGGAGATGAGTTATGGGTGTTTCGGGCTTCAGGTTCAAGTTTATTGATTGACATTCAACAATATGTCATTATAAACAATATAACAAGATGAATCAGTACAAATCTTACAATATTCAATATCAGATAAAATCTGGGTGAAAATTCACTTGCAGTTAAAGTTCAACAAGAAAAATAAAATGCATGTGAGTCACTAGGCTATATTACAATAGGTTATATAATTTCATGACAAATGAATATGACATATACGTTTGTAAGCAATAGGAGTATTCAAGAAAGATTAAGCCTCTCATAATTCTGCTAAATAGAAGAGGCAAGACAGTAAATTAACTAATCTTGGGACAGACTAAAAGTGACATATATTCATGAACAATAGGTATGGTTGGAGAGTTATGGGTGGCTGAAAATGTAATCAAAATTAAATTTTCATTTTTTTCCATCTAATTTTAAAATTTCTTATCCAGATTTCTCCACAATTTTAGGATTTAGAGAAACATGCAACATGAGTAAGTGCACCAAGTTTAAAGTCTCAAACTTTGAAGGGGTTGTGCTGTAGGTAGCCAAACATTTTGCTAAAATTATGATTTTAGTTAGAATGCTTTTGAAAGCATTCATCAAAATGTAAAAAAAAATGGAGATGTATGGGTTATTACTTCACTTATATATTCACCAAATTCCAGGTTTCTAGCTCCAAAGGTGCCTGAGTTATATGCAGATAAATGTTTTCATGAAATTCCCCATACAAAAATAAAATGACAGACTTTGAGCACCTATCATTTAGAGATGATGTATCCTAGTGTCATGATATTTGGCACACCATTAGAACTTCAATCAGTGAGGAGGCATGCCAACTTTAAGATCTCTAGCTCAATAGAAAGCTGAGCTATGACCAAATTAATGCATTTCAAAACTTCCACTGAATTAAATCACACTTTAGTTATTGTGGTCTATTTCTCAAAGCACATATCCAAATGATACCATATTTGGCAGGTAGAAGATACTAGTAGCTTTCATAAGTGTACCAAATTTCAGAGTCATAGATTGAAAGGGGGTGAGTTGTGGGTGGCCAAATATTTAATCAAATGTAATTTTCAGTTATTTCCATCTAATTTAAAAAAGTCTTATCCAAATTACTCTACAGTGTTAGTATTTAGAAACAAAAAGCAATATGGGTATGTGCACCAAGGCATCCCATCAGTAGGGCACTTTAATGTGAGTGTCAGAATATGAGCAACAGAATGACAGCATGGGCAAGAATCACATGGTGGAAACTACAGTGTTTGCACAAGCTATAGTGCATTAACATGTGTGCCTGTACTGTCATCCTGACTGCTGTTTCCTTTAAGTTTGTGAGGTATACAGTGAAAAGCATGCCACCTTGGAAGCCTATTAGAGTCCTGAGCTGGGGACATGCTTTTTTATAGGATCAGTGGACCATGGTTCAATCCTTGCTGGCGTCTGTGTGTTTTTGTTTTAGCTGACTTGCATATGGGTGTCTCTCAGTTTCTAAAAAACTTTGGACATAGCTGTTTACATTGCTGGTGTTCTTGCTTTTTGCTCATTTGCACTGTTGGTGCCTGTTACTGAATTTATCTTCTGCTCCTCAATATGCATTGGGTGGAGGGATTATATATATATATTTTAAGGGAATGTGTGGGGTGTACAGCCCTCGCAATGGGGGTGAGGGTGGAGGAGCCATGACAAAGTCCCATTGCAGACTTGGTGCCGTGTTGGCTGATGTGAATATCGTTCGATGTGTTTGCACACAGAGGCTTACTTGACTGGGGTATGCACTGTATTTGTGTGCTGGCAGAATTGTCTGTCACTATTCTTATAGTCGATGTTTTCCTTGTGCTCTATTTTACCATGTTGTGCTTGTTTAGGTCTTAAAGTGGGATAACCGTGCACCAAGTTTCAAGTATCAAGCTTTAAAAGGGGCTATGCTATTGGCGGCTAAAGATTTTGCTAACATTTTAATTTTAGTTATTTTAATATAATTTTGAAAGCATTTATTAAAATATTATAAATGTTTGCAGGTATAAGGGTAATTACCACATTTATATGTGTTCCTAGTTTCAGCTAGCTAGCTCCAAAGGTGCCTGAGTTAAAGTCAGATAAAAAGTTTCATGAAATTTCCCACCAAAAAATAGAATGACAGACTTTGAGCACCTATAATTGTTTAGACAATATGTCCTACTATGATATTTGGCACACTGTTGCAGCACAACCATCAAGTACTATGCCAAATTTCAGATCTGTAGCTTAATTGTCAGCTGAGTTATGACCATATTATTACATTTCAAACATTCCAAGAAATGCTGATGAAAGTCCATGGAGTTTTACAGAATTTCATGGAATTCCATCAAAATTCTGTGAATTCAGAGTTTTCTCATTCCACACAGCTCTAGATTCTGCAAATACTGATAACCCCATCAAACATTCAATTGACAGTGTCAAATTACCACCAACAGATATTGTGTAAATGTAGAGAGCTTCATACTATACTGATTACTTTAAAAAAGACAGGAATGCTTGGAAAAACTTAGGAAATTGGTGACTTATTTATTAAATAGTATACGTGAGGAAGTGCTGAGGTGGGGTCTCTCTTTTGGTACTATATTAGAAACTCTGAGCATGACCTTTTGGTGAGAGGACCATGAAATGAAGTTGAGATGATCTGGCTGCCAAAACTTCTAGAGAGAGGAGCCTCTTATAAATGACATTCTGCTGAGGTTCTCATGTTAGCTAGAGGGATTTATAATCAGCTTTACATTTTCTTTTTTTTTCAAAAGTTAAACAAAGCCACCATCTTCCTGGCTGTAAGTAAAACATTTCACTTCTGGCATTCTTGCATGACAGACCACTGTATGTGAGGACAAGAGGTACAGTGTTCCTTGCACTGATTGATTGAAATCAGATAAGTGATTTATAATATTCATAGACACCAGAGAATAAATGACTCAGACAAGATTACAGCTGTAACTAGAGATTATAAAACAGCAAACAAAATATGTGAAAATAGCAATGGACTGAATCATCTGGTTTGTATTTCAAACAACTATACAAGTTTGTTGACAGAATAATTTCCCCAAAGATCTACTGTATATAACCACACCACTGAAGATATCATAGACATTATTGAAAAATATTAGAACCATACTTGACAAGATGACCATAGAATTCAGAAAGAGAGTTATTCTATATATTTTTGGCCTGAAACAAGGATATAAAGAAATTAACGTGTGCCTCTTAAAACTGGTCTATAGATGCCAAATCATGACCTGGGAATATAGCTAGAGAGAACAGGTGTTTTATGGGCTAGGTTGCATGAAGGCTACAGTTGAGACTGAGCAGGTTGACATAGAGATCAGAGACCATGTGTTGGCAAGACAGATTTTAAGATGTGAGAAAATAGACCTACTGTAGTCAATTTGAATGGTATATACTTTAGCAGCTGAAGCACCAATCTAAAATTAACAGCCTAGAATATTATCATGGAAGACTCTTGTTATGAAATGGAAGGAACAAAGCATGCTGTAATAACTCCACAAGAATCAGTAACTACCAACAGGTATCAGCTATTGAAATAAATCAGTCTGGATTGAGCATAAAAATAATAAAAGTGATCTGTTTTCGTAAAATCAGTTATTAGGGGAGAGTAATCAGTTGCAATATTTCAGGTGTTTGTAATAAACTACCAGATGAGAGTTTTAGAACACTTCTTAGTACAGCTGATATCATCTGCCTCCGGGAAATGTAATGGGTGGGAGACAACATCATATCCGACTGCTACCTACTGTGACAATCTGTAAATAAGGGATGGAAAACATTTAGGATGGGCAAGCCAATGGGACCTAGCATGTCTAATTAAAACAAGTTTCAAGTGAAGTGTACAATGTGTGCTTGTGTTCTCAAATATTTTAATAGTGATACTTGGGAGTAAAATATTAGATCTAATGCTAATCAATGTTTATATTCAACTCAATTTGGAAAAAATCCCAGGGTGTATGATTTGGTCTTTTTTTTGGAAGAACCTATATTTATGTTGGAAACTAGATGACCCCACATGATAAATTTTCTATGGGTGGTTTCTCTGGATAGTTTGATGTCTTTTATTAGACCAACATACGTTTTTGTTTTCACAAACATGCCATCGTATATTATCTTTTGTTGCCACACAGTTCCCTTCTTCAGCTGCAGTGGCATTTGTTTTCACAAAGATGGCATACTACATTATCTTTTGTTTCCATAGAGGTCCCTTCTTTAGGTGCAATGGCATTCTAAAGAAAAGAAGCTGAATGTATAATAGAGTTGCAGTACACTGTTACAAAATAATGACATAATAATAAGTGTTAGTAGGAAGGAAACAGGTCTGCAACTGTAATGGAATACCTTTGAGGTAAGTGCTAAGATATTCTTATGAGAGCCTTGATATGTGCACTGCAGTGTTAATACAAATGGTCTCCTGACAAGAACACAATATATGGCATTTAAATGCACAAGTCCAGGTTATTAAGCAAAGGATTCCCTAAGGAACCTTTAATGCATTGAAAATTGTTGATTTGAAACCATCCAGGGAAGAGAAAAACATGAAACTGAATTTGTATCACAGAGGACTGCTGAATTTGATGTTCTCTAACATTTGTCTTCTTGGTAGAACATGCTATAACCCAGATGGAAATGTTTTTATTTTTTTATTTATTTATTTTTTGAAAGTCAGATTTACAACCTTTGAGTCAGGGACTCATTTACAAAGCACCTCGTCAGGAAGGTGAGACATGATTACAATGTGAGATACAACAGTGGTAACATACAGGTGCAATACAGATAACAAAAGAACACTACAGTGGTTTACGGAATAAAGTTACATGCAGTAAATAACAATCGTATAAAGTATAGTAATAGTGAAGTGACAACCCTGGTCATACCAGGGAAATACCTATATGGAAGGGTGGGGGAAGAAGGGTGAGAAAAAAAGGGGAGCAGTCCAACGGATATTGTCAAGGCTATGGGCCAGATATGGGGAGGGACCCCAAGATTAGGTTGATTAAGGGAGCAACTTTAAAGGGACCAATTTTGGTAGACTTAGTGACAGAGGGCTGGAGGGAGTTAAACTATGTGGGGGCACGGTATTGGAAGGACCGTTGGGCTAGGGAGGTCTTGCTACAGGGCACCAGAAAGGTGGCCTTAACTGAGCTATGGGTGGCAATAGATGGGGATACAAGCCACAGGGATGTGGTGACCCTTGGGGGGGAGAGTCCTAGAAGGGATTTCTTGGCAAGTAAGCAGGTTTGGTAGCGCAGGCGCTCCTCCAAGGTGAGCAGGTTGGCGGTGCAATAGGGTAGGCAAGTATGGGTGTGGAGGGATGCACCGGTCAGGAGCCTGCAGACCTTGTTTATCGAGGTCTGGATTCTGGTGTGGGCAGTATTGTCTGCTGCAGTATAGATAGGTAGGCCGTAGTCCACTAGGGTCAGGATGGGGGAGTTGATGGCCAGTCGGATGGCAGTTTGGGGGAGGCAATCTCTGTGGCAATAGAGAAGTCCAATCCAAGAGTTTATGGCTGAGGACAGGTATTGATGTGGGTGTGGAATGTAAGAGCTGAGTCAAAGGTGATGCCCAGGTACTTATAGGATGACCCTGCTTGAGAGGGTGAGCATTACTGGGGAGAATGCAGAGGGGCATTTTGGCCTTATTCTGGTGATGCAAAAAAGCATAGATTTATTGTTTTTGTTTTTTGGTTAATGACCAGCCAGTGGTCAAGGAACCACTTTTCGGCTTGGTTGAATGTGTGCTGCAGGGATTCCTGTAGAGATGCGGGGTCAGGGTGGGAGGCAAGGAGAACTGCATTATCAGCATAGAGTAGCATATTGCCTGAGCAGGAGCTGGGGAGGGTGCTGAGAAATAGGCTGAACAGAATGGAGCCCAGGATGGAACCCTGGGGAACCCCCAGTGAACGGACAGGGTATTGAACAGGGTGCCATTTACCTTCATGTGCTGTATTCTGATAGAGAGGTAACTGACGAACCAATCCAGTGGGCCAGGAGAGAAGCCAAGTTGGTGGAGGGAGTCAAGTAGGAGGGGGTGACAGACAGTGTCAAAGGCCTTGGAGAGGTCAATGAACATTGCACCCCAACATGACCAGAGTCAAGAGCAGAGTGGAGGTTCTGGGAGAACTCCAGGAGGGTTGTAGTGGTGCTGTGTCCAGGACAGAATCCATGTGTTCTGGACACAGCAGGTCATATAAACGTACCTTGGAGCTCAAGGGACCTCTTCTACAGATCTAATATGGGCAAACTTGCTAGCTCTATGGTTCTTCTCTGACCTACAGTAATGATTGAGAACAGTTCAGAAAGTGAACACTTGCCATCAGTTTTGACATTATTAGAATGAAGGCTGAACTAGCTAACATTTCCTGGAAAATGATGTGCCATTTGAAATCAGAAATAAAAAATGCACAATTATGATTTCAGAAATTTAACAATAAAGTAGTAACTTCTATGATTAAATTAAAGCAGGACTTATTCAAAGAAATAACATATGAAGCTGCTCTTAAGTCACAGTATTTCATGTTTTTAAATCAACTGAATCCAATTTATATAGGCAATTAATATCAATTACAAACAGTTGGTTTAACAGCTGATACAAATTGACAAGAAACACTTGAATAAAATCATAAGAGATCCCCAAAATGAGAAGCAAATTTAATATCATGGTTTTAAAGAAAAAAAAATATATAAAAAAATCTAGAACCATGAAAAGAGGTACAACAAATGCAACTCTGGAAAGTATTGCTAGAATCAGTTCAAACCAAAATTGTTAAACTACTCTGGATGCCAGTATCTAAATGGAACATAAAACACAGCTTAAATAACAAACACTATGCTGATACAGAATACATTAGCAGTAGTAGCATTTTTTTTTTATACAAGATAGAACTGTTAGGACCAGGAGGTTTTGATAAAGTTGTCCTGCAATTACATCTTCGGTTTCAATGCAGAAACATACATAAAAGCAATAATAAAATACATAAAAATTACAAACCATGAATATTCATAACATTATCAATGCAGAAAAGTACATAAAAGCAATAATAAAATACATAAAAACCTACAAACCATGAATATTCATAACAGTAAATAGTGCATCAGTTTCAACTGATGGAACACAATCAAAATCTCTTAGTAGAAATATTGGCTCATAAGCCATGATGTAGTCATACCAAATAATTTCTAGTCAAAACAGTTGCAAATGTAACAAACTGAGTTAGAAATTTGATTTTGGAAAAACATTCAATTTATCCAAAGATCGAACCTCTTATACTGATTGCTTGAATGTGCGTCATTAGAGTGACATAATGTGGGTGACAGAACCAGTTCGTCCTGTCATAGGGGTGAACTGGATGTTGCAGCACTCTATATTTAGAGCAGTACAACGGTGTTGCCCCACGTCTCAAAACACTTCAGACGTGAAGGTGATTATACTTAAGTTTGAGGGGTGCTGGGTGCAAAGCCCCCCACAGTGGGGTATGCGGGGGCACAGCCCCCAACAAATACATGTACTATTGCAAGCTGTTGGGTTTGGGTGGCACAATGGTCCAGCACAATGCTGGGTGGTGGCATTGTGCTTGCAATCTAGTAATGGTTACTCCTTTTGCAGGCACACCAGCAAGGGTGAACCTTATGTCACAAGCCCACTCCTGTGGGGCTGGAATTCTCTGGGCTACAGTGAATCCCTTTGTGATCAGGGTCAGGGATACCCCTCCTCTGTCCTTTTAGCATGCTCACTGTTTCACAACTGAACACATGCCAGAGGATCCTGGGATACCCTCTCTCCATGAGAGGGGGTGCAAATACAGTCTTGAGTCTGTGTTTCTGGGCGATAACCCTCTCAGCCACTGCACAATGAACCAGAAACCCACAGATGTGTATAAGCCTTCGGGGGTACTTATACACCCTATTATGTGTCTTCCCCCAGAAATTCAGAGACCGGTTCAACCCCCCACAGACTCCTCCAGAGACCTTTTGTATTTACTCCCATCCTTTCATTCACAGAGTCTCTAGTGGTACCTTACTTTGGTAGTGTCTGGCCCTAAGCAGTCACACAGGCATAGTGTAGTTTGAACAACCCTTTCCCTAAACAACATACACAAATGACACTGGCAGAACTATCTTAAAATAAGCCAAAGGCATTACTAATTAATTAATAAATGCAGTAAATAACTTAAAGACAGATAATTTTAGACATTGGTTACAGGATATGGAAAAGAAAACGTAAAATATACAATAAGAACCTACACTTTAAAATTCTGAGTTTTAAAGTTCTACCTCAAGTCCTTGGTTGCTGAATTTGAATTGCAAAGTGCCCTTAGAGGAGTAGGTGAAAATTTTAGGTTTTGTGGTCCAGGAGAAGTTCATTAAAAGAAAATGTTTCTGCTCATTCTCGGCAGGACAGGGTCCCAGTGCAAACAGTTTCTTTCACAAAGTCAAATGGTAAAATGGCAAAAGGCAGCAGACAGAAGCAGAAGGGCAAAGGGCAGCAGCAAAAGCAGATGGGCAAAAAGCTCTGGTCATTTTCTGCACTCTTGTTTTAAGAGTTTCCAAAAGGGCAGGTCCAGTGGATACTGGCTTGCCCTGTGGTTGGTTAACATTCCATTTCCAGGGCTATGCAACTAGTCAGCTTTTAATATTGTATTACAAAAAAGAAAAACAAATGTTCATCTCTAAATAGGAGAGTAAACCAGTTCCAACCGGCCTGAATTCCAGGAGCAGGTCCAGCCCCCCCCCCCCCAAAAGGCAGTAATCAAGCTAAACTTAGCACAATAATTTCCCCAAATGTTAGTCCATTTAGCTGTAATTAGATTACCTCAGAGAAGTCCTCTCAAGACAACAGGTCCCCAGGCATCCCGGCGCCTCTAGATGCTGTGGGCTATTCAGACACAAATGGACGTGCCTGCTTCCAGCTCTACTTAATTATTATTTTGTCTCCTTTTAAATGAATTAATCAAAATCCAGTCCCTGGCTAAGCAGCTAACAGTTTCTCTGCATAGTAATAAAAAAAGACATCATTTTTTGGCCAATGGCTTTCTTTGTACCCATGATCCCTTGCAAGTTACACCGTGTCACCATGGCTGTCTCTGATGCAGTTTTCACATAAAATTACATGAGATATGATCAGAACAATAAGGTATGGCCTTATCTCACCACACCTCACACTGCAGGTGCTAGCTGCTTCCGTGTCTTTGATACCCAGTAATTAACAGACAGTAATCCAAACCTTGTATATATTTTTGGAACTTGATAGACCCTGTTAGTAAAATTCCTAAAATGATATCTAGCAAAAATTGTTAGTGGACAGTTAAAATTGTTAGTGTACAGTTAAAGTTGACACCTGATACAAGTCTACTGACAATTGTATAAGTCATTGTAATTCTATATTTGCCCATCTAGCAGAGAGAAGGTCCCATCCCAGCTATAAAGATCACTCTGATGGGTCATCAATGGTTTAATATAAATTGAGCCAGCTTATTATATACTATATCTAATTGATCTAGTATATGTTTGGGTGCACTGTTATATACTATACTACCATACTGTAATACTGGTAATATAAGGTGAGTTGCTATATTCACTCTTGCTTTCCCATTGTAAGCAAATGAATTCCTTCTTAATGCACCTATTCTGCAGTTTAGTTGTTTTAATTATGTTTATTAAGTACTTGTCCAGTTTCAAAAATTATCAATAAGTACACAAAGATATTTATATTCATTTACTGTAGTCATTAAATCTCCATTTAAAAGCTAATATATAGTGTACTTTATTTTGTTTTTAACCAGTAAACAGCACAGATCCATCTTTGTGACAAATTAGAACCTAGTGGGAAGGAATGCAATCTTTGAGATACAGTATATGCAGGTTGTGATATTCCAAACTGAAGAAATCTCTTTGGCCTTATTGCAATGTAAAACAAACAAGGCAGTAAATTGCAATGCACTCTATTTAATCTGCAGAGAAATAGTAGAAATGAAGTGAATTTACCTGCTATGTAATGTCATTCACTTCCCGAAGTTTCCAGAATTAAGATGCATACTTCAGTGGCCCTGGTGGTGATACGTACAACTTAATTTGTTGTTGCACTCTCCAAATGCCTCCACGCACCCACCACTCCTCACTCTACCAGACACTGGGGTGGCTCCATCTTCAAGGATGCTTTGACTATGCTATGGGATGCCTAGTGGACAACTCACTCAGGAACCAGGATCTGTCCCCATACTCAAAACTACTGATGGACAGAATGACTTTGAGGCTGCTCAGAGCATCCTCTGTCCCACCTCTAGCAGTCCCTTGTGTCTCCACCGCTATGGGGCATGGAGCTTTTTCAGTCTCAGCCCCCACAACATGGAACAAACTGTCTCTGTCAGTCCATTCATCGCCCACTCACATAGCTTTCAAGTGTAATCTGAAAGACTGGCTCTTGAATAATGCCCACTGTAACTGCACCACAAAATAGTATTGGCTTTTGGAGCCTCCATTTCTTTCATCTCACTTCTCCGCAGGACTCTTGGCCCCCTCCCCAGCCTCTCCTCTACCTTCTCTGCTATCCCAGCCTCTCCCTACCACCTCACTCCTTCACACACCCCTCAATCTCTTGAACATCTCTTCTCAAATATGATAGAATTGTGTCTTGTCCTGAACCTATGTGGCCTTTGTTACTGTCCTGACCCAGGAACTGTTTCTCTGACTCTTGGACTAGTATATGTACTACTGCACATGGACAAATGGTTTAGTGTATAGATATGTATTATGCTTCGTATTTTATTTGACATATCTGCTCTGCACCGTATAGTTTTCAGCACACCATTGTTTTTTCTCACCTATTAGCATGTCATCTATTGTATTTTATTTCACTTGTATATTTTTTTATTTTCTTCACCACCCCATGCTCAGGGTGTGTATCTTTGACACTGTCTGCCTTTGCTTGTTTTCTCCTGCTACTGCCACCTTGTGGCCCGGGCTGTGCCTGAAAATGGTCCTCTGGATCAGTGCACCTACCCGGTTATCAAAGACATAAATGAATGAATCAATCAATAAATAAATAAATAACATGCCAATTGACCTATCACTCTGGACCAGACTTGGTAATTCCCTATACTCCACAAATCATATAAGTCTTCTGAAACTGAAAAATACATCATGGATTGCTGGATGAGTTAATATTATTGTATCAATCCGTAAGAAAGTGCTCTTACTAATTCCATGATGTATCATTTGATTATCCTTTTGTCAATCTCCAAAAAACGTTTTGTAAAATAATGATGAATAAACTGTCAAATTGTGTATTGGAGAACTACTTGTTGGATGCAACACAGGCTGAGTTTAGGAGGAGCTATTTGATAATTGACAGCTAGTTTTGCTAATCTTATTTTATTGAGAAATATAACATGCATAAAAACAAACAATTGTTCCTGTCATACATGACCAAAAGTGTATAATTAGAATCAACTTTGAAAATTCCCTTTAAACATAGGGGTAGAATAGGGTTGCATTTGGTTTCCTTTCTTTTAATCTATTTATAACAGCAATTCTTATTTTTTAGTTGTTTAACCAGGAGTAGCACACTAAGCTGAAAGCTTTTTAAGGTGCAACCTAGGAACACAGAGAAGTTAAGTGACTTGCTCAGGGTCACACAGTATGCAAGTGGGATTCAAACCCAGGTCTGGTCTGCTGGATGTCACCAGATTTGCAGCTCAGAGCCTTAAACCACTGCGCTATACTGCTTCCTTTATAACAGCAATTCTTGAAAATATGTCTGATCCTGTACACCACTAAACAATAAAATCAGTCATTTCCCTTATTTTTTTACCAGGTGAGATACACTAAGCTGAAAGCTTGTTTGCAGGTGCAACCTGGGAGCATGAGGAAGTTAAGTGATTTGATCAGGGTCACACACTATGCAAGTGGAGGCTGTGGGATTCAAACCCAGGTCTCCAGATTTGTAGTTCAGAGCCTTAAACCACTGTGCTATACTGCCTCCTCTATGCAGATGACATTGTTTTATTGTCCACTATTCAACTTGGTTTCCACAGAAAACATGATAGATTATGTAATATTTGTTTGCAATACAAGATGAACATCAATACAGACAAAACTAAGGTGCTGATAATAGGCCAGGAATCTAAGAAGCATAGATGGTATATGAATTAAGAACAAAAAGAGAATCCTTCAACAATATGATTATTCTGGGATTGGAATTTCCAACAACAACTGATGGAACAAACATATTAGATTCGTGGTCAATAAAATGTGGAGTACAATTAAGGCTTTACTAAATTTTTGAAAAAAAATATGGAGAAAATAATGTCCAAGCATCATTACAGGTGATAAATGCCAAATTAAAATCCTAGATCCTCAGTGGTATTGATATCTTAGACTAGTGTCATGTGACATAGTTAGAAGGTAAATTGAATAACATTTACAAAAGTACTGCATTCTAAGACTCCTCAGGACAGTGCCTATCCTGCAGTAAAAGCAGAGGTTGGCCAAATTAATCTGACCTGTAAGGCATTAAGTAAGATGGTAAACTATTGAATTAAGGTCTATTCATTAGATATACCAAAACTCATCAAAATGTGCCTCTTAGAAAAAGAAAACTAAACAGCGAGAGCATTTAAATCACCATGGCTAATGTTTACAAACTTAAATAAAATTGACTTTGGGGTACATTGTGAACTTAACTGCTACCCAAAGTTATATACAGAGCAATAATCTAGTTAAACAAAGACCTACAGTGTGGCAAACAGGAGACATAGGGATTGAAAAAAAAACAAAAAGTGCTTTAATGTGGTAGCCTGTAAACAAAACAGGGCATATATTTGAAAATTATCTTCACTTCATTTTACAACCTGAAAGAAAATTATTAACACGCTACCAAATTAAACTTTGTTGCAGTAATAACTTAGAACACAGGTATAGTATAACCATGAATGATAGAAGTACTGCACATGTAGTACTGCACGTATGATGATCTGAAACATGATATCCTTTTAGGATCACTTTTGGAGAAACCAAGGAAGTTATATTTAGGGGATCTTTTAGCATTCTCATACCTCACGTCTTATGAGATATAAACAAGGCTCCTCAATTCATTTTTAAAAGAGGTCCAGATACAGCTTGTTGCATACTTAAAAGCTATATATAAGCTATATATAAGAAAGGAGATGGGACAAAAAACAATTAGTCATATGGGGCCCGATATTGAAATTTGGGCAAAGCAGAGAGCAAAACTTTGCACTGCTCCCTGCAGTTGCACAGGTCTCAAAAACTGCTATATTCATTGATATAGTGCATCAACACTATTCCACTGAATATAGGGCCAGTGAGATCCAGCGCTAAGCCACCTAGCAGCAGGCAGACAAGGCCCCCACAATAGGGCAGCACAATGACTTGCACCCAGGCTGAATTCCTCATATTCAGAGGGACCCATGCAAATGAGCCCATTGAGCATGCGAGGCACTAAGGAGCCATTTGCATGCCCATTATGGCCACATTTGCATACAGAGCGAGGCTGTACTGCACATCACTACTCCCCGATTGCTCATGTCCTGAGAGCTATCCCTGGTGCTAGTAGGCTTCCCAACCAATCGCCCTCCTGTTATGAAATAAATAGATATCCCTGGTAGTCTAGTGGTTTCTTCCCCCATCACCGATCGCCATCCCATTATTAAATAAAATAGATATCCTTGGTAGTCTAGTGGTCCCTACTTATCGCTGATCGCTGTCCCATGAAGAAATCAAACATATCTCTATGGTAGTCTCAAACTTCCTCTCCCATCATTGATTGCTGTCCCATGAAGAAATAAATTATGTATCCTTGGTAGTCTAGTCTTCCCCATTGTCAATCACTGTCTCATAAAGAAATGAAACATATCTTCTTGGTAGACTAGTAGTCCCTTCCCCATCGCCAATCACACTCCCATTATGAAATAAAATAGATATCACTGGAGGTCTAGCGGACCCTTTCCCCATTCCGATCACTGTCCCATGAAGAAATACAAAATATCTTCTCGGTAGCCTAGTGGTCCCTGCCCACATCACTGATCACCATCGTGTGAAGAAATAGATAAGATACCCCTGGTGGTCTAGTGTTCCCCACATTGCCAATCACTGTCCTGTTGAGAAGTAAGAAATATCTCCCAGGTAGTCTAGTGGACCCCTCATCCCGATCCCTGTATAGTTGCAGTAACCTTTTTCCTGGTGGTCTAGTGGACCCCCACCCTAGCAAGTAGTGATCTACCACCCCACTCCCCCATCCTGACCTGGAGCCAGCGACTGGCACAACCCTCTGTTCACCACCACAACCAGCTTCTGACTGAGCAGGAGTAATTTGGGGTTTCAATCAGTGGTCTGTGTACTGCACAAGGGGACTGAGCAAAACAGCCTTGCATGATGCACATACTCTGAATACTGGACTGCGCCAATATTCAGTTTCCTACCCTTCATTTACATTGCACGCCCCTCTGTCATTTGCCCAGGTGCAAGGTGGGTTTGCCCATGTTAACAAGGCTTTTCAATACTGCCCTTTCACGCAAAACCATGCTTGAGCAGGAAAACTCATTTTTGCACCCAGGCAAAGTTTTGAATATCAGGGCCATGATGTTTACAAGATAAACTAAGCCATTTTGTAAAGTGTATATAATAATTACTAATTTTACTTGACACTATGCAATATTATTCTACTTTTGTACATAGTTATGATATATTAATGTTTTCAGAAGAGAAATAGCATTTTAATTGCTTGATTGACTGACCATTCATTGAATAAATACTGCTGGTAAGAGGGATTTGGCTTGGTGGGGGACTGGGAACAGTTCCAGAGGGACAATAGGCTACATAAATAGGATGCCCTCCCTCCTACAACAAAGAGGGCAAAGGTTTTGCCCAAAAGGTTTGATACCTTTATTGCTGGCCTTTAAACTGGTGGGGGTGAGCTGGGGATACCAAAGAATAATACCAGCTAAGGAAGCAGAGATGCACTCCCACATCTGGAGGAAACATGCAGGGTCCTAGAGTGGAAGAGAGGGAATCAAATAATGGGGCAAAAGTGGGGAAGGTTTATTGGGGAAAGGCAACAGGTAGGAGAACTGACACATTCTATTAAAAGATGCTTAGCTTAAATAGCAGGAGTCTGGAAAATAAGATGTGGGATAGTCAGGCAATGGTGGAGAAGGAAAATATAACATGTTCTTTCCATAAGCAGAGCAGCAACAGTTAAGTGTGGTGGACAAGTGAGCAGGAGTCATGTTGGTAGTGTCAATGTTGACGTGTATTCCATAGCCCCCTTTCCCTACCAAAGTTCCTTACCATCACTGAACCCTTCCCCCTTTGTTTTGCTGCCAGAGCTTGCAGCATGCAAAGAATCACAGTTTGGGAGCTCAGGACATTTGAACTGATTGCAGGTAAGATACAGTTTCTATTTACACTACCTGCACAGTAATGTAAACTAAGACTGTGTGCCATCTTTTATTCTATTACAGTACACTGTTGACTGTCAGCACTTGCATTTGAAGCACATTAACTCCCTGAAGCACTTTACCTCTCCCTCCCCCAAGTCAACTAATTGCCTGGATCCCTCAGCTGATGGCAGTGGCAGAGCCTTAGAGGGTGGAGCCTGACTGACTTTAAAAGCTAAGGGGTTCACACAGCGTGGCAGCAGTTAAGTGTGGTAGACAAGTGAGTGGGAGTCATGTCATTAGTCTCTGGGGGAATCTGGAGCTGGAGCTTGTTACTATGTCCATTTTTTTTCGATCCTGCAACTTGAAAATGATGACATAAAGCTCCTGGGTAGTAAGTTCCATGTTCCTTAAGTGAGACTATCCAACTTTCTGCTTCATGTGATTAGAGATGCAGTCAAATTTTATTTCACCGGCCAAATTCTGGCGAAATTAATTTCACCTAGTGAAATATTTTGCTTGATTAAGATCTTTCGGAGAAATTTCACCTGTACAGTGAGACAAAATTACACCTGTAAATTTCGCTTCCGCTGGTAAATTTCGCCTTAGTGTTTTACTATGCTTGTCACATGACTTGCTGTCTGCGGCAGACTGCAGGTCACATGTGTGACTGTACTCAGGCAGGAAGCCACTGAATCTACATCTTTTTCCTGCAGTTTGTAGGTTGGAGAGAGCAGCAAGACTGTGAGAGAGAGAGAGAGAGAGAGAGAGAGAGGAGAAAAATATAATTTTGTGAGTGAGAGAATGAGTTTGTGGTGTGTGTGTGTGTGTGTGTGTGTGTGTGCTGAACTTCTGTTCATCGCCTATTTCTTTAATTTAAAAAGTTAATCTTTCCCTTGTGTTCTATTTTTCTCTCTTTATAGTTAGTGTGTGTGTGTGTGCGTGCTGCAATGACTGCGTGTGTGTGTGTTCACTCCCCTTTTTCATTTTCTTTACTGTCCTAATAAAACTTTTTTTTTAAACTAATGATGGAAGGACTGGGTCTGGGCAGAGTGGAATGGGAAGATGAGTTCATCTTAACAAGCATGTATTTAAAAGTGATGCCCCCCCCAGTAGCAGGAGCATGTGGCCCCAGCCTCTGCCCCCAGCAGCAGACACTGGTTGTTGGCCCCAAAGCAGAAGGTTCCCCCGACCCCAAGCACTGTCAGCAGGAGTAACTTACCCCTCCCAGCAGCAGCAGCATGTGGCCCCCACCACCCAACATCAGGAGTCAGAGCCTGTTGATCCCCCCCCAGCAGCAGGAGCATGTGGCCCCACCCCCCACATCAAGGGCAGGATGATGCAGAGGGTGAGGCCTTCACTTGGACACCAGCTGGTGTCCCCCCCTTACCAAAGATCATCAGTCTGGTTGTTTTTCACCATAAAGGTTGATGATAAAAGTGTTGTCTGCAGCCTTTGTGGGAACAATGTTAAAAGGGGGAAACCAGAGTCCCACTTTGGGACTGCTGGTCAAAGGAGCCACCCGCAGCACCACCATGCTATAGAGTGGTTCACAAAACAGCGAGAGATAGCAGCAGGAGGCAGCACTGAGGCTCGGCAGTGCCAGGCTAGGGGGGTGCCATACTAGGAGGTCTAGCAGCAGGATGCACCCTGAGGAGACAGAAGGAGCACCCCCGCCCCCAGCAGCAATGCACGCCACACCAGGAGGTGCCACCACCACCATGAGCATCCTGCAGCCCCCAAGTCATGTGGTCAGCAGTTCAGACCTGGAGGCCATGCATGCCGAGGTCCAAAGTGTCCATCAGGACATTGACCAGCTCCACCAGGAGGTCAGGGGGGTCTACAAAAATAATGGAGGACCAGAAGAAGGTCTTTGACCTCTCTGGCGGAGCTTTCGTGGTGGTGGTGGCACAGGTGGCAGTGCCTAATGTAATGGCCTGTGGTGGACCAGTGTTCTTTTCTTTTCTTCTCCTTTCTTTGTTATTGTCACTCTTCTTATTCTGCACCTCCACAAGAAAGGAAAACAAAACGGTAAAAACCAACACAAAAATGTTCTGTCCTCTTTGTCTTCCATTCTATATCCTCTTGTTTATTTTTTCTTGTCCAGTTGTTTATGCTCCTCCTTTCCCATCCCTCTCATATGAATACATTTGGCCTGACCATGCATGTACCCGCCTCCCCAGCCCCCTGTTGTAGTACCATGCCCATAAACTGTGTATCTTTCTTCTTTTATCCTACTCCATCATTCTTTATGTTTCCTCTTCCTATCCACAAATGTCAAGTATTGTAATTTGTTCCTATGAACAAACATCTTTTCCAAAGCTATGTGAAAGAGAATCTTGGCTCTACTTGCGCCAAACAGGGCCCACTAGTCCAGAAATGTTTCCAGAAAAAGTTACAGTAAATTCAGACCAGAATCAGGTCACAGTCATGCAGTTAGATGGTTCACATCCACCACCAGGACCCAAATCTACTGTTTTCTAAACCATTTCAAATGGTTTTCAGGCCTAATCTTGGTGGTGCCACTGCCTAACATGCTCCACAAGTCCAGAAATGTTTCCCAAAAAATGTTACAGTAAATTCAGACTGAAATCAGGTCTCAGCCATGTTGTTATGTGTTGCCCAAACCTCCACTCAAACCAAAACATGGTCCTTGGTCCACCGTTCACATTGATTTCATGCTGAATCTTGTTTCTGTGAGTACATAGGCTGTATTTGTCCAGAAATGTTACAGGAAAAATAGTACATAAAATTGAGAGAGAAATATGGTCTGAGTCATGATGTGATGTGGTGCCCCCCCCCCCATCACCACCACCACCCAGACATTAAATTGCTGTTTTTGGTCCTGTTTACCAATTATGTCATCCTGAATATCAGAGATGCTGGTGCAAAACAGGGCCTACAAGTCCAGAAATGTTTCCAAAAATGTTCCAGTAAATTCAGACTGAAATCAGATCTCAGCCATGTTGTTGTATGGCACCAATCCACCACCCAAACCAAAACATGGCTTTGGTCCACTGTTTACATTGATTTCATGCTGAATCTTGTTTCTGCAAGTGTAGAACAGGCTGTACATGTCCAGAAATGTTACAGGAAAATGGTATAAAAAGTTGAGACTGAAATAGAGTCATGATGTGATGTGGTGCCCCACCACCACCACCAGAAATTAAATTGCTGTTTTGAGCCCTGTTTACCAATGATTTCAGCTTGAATCTTGGTGCTGCTACCTGCTGTGGTGTGCAGATCTCAGAACATGCATTATACATTAACTCCAGAAAAAAACGCATGGCAAAATTGTGAGAGAAGGGAGATACGATTATGGTGGGAATTATTAAATAGCCACAACGGGTGCCATGCTGAGCAAATGAATTCTTCCTGCAAAATGCTGCTGCTACTTGCAATTGTTTCCTCCTGCTGCTGCTTTTTAAATTGATTGAGAAATGTAGAATTATCATTTCTCTATGCTGCTGTCCTGATTAGTTATGTTGAGTGACTCTGTGGTTGTAACTTGCCTGGTGGTGGGGAGTGAATGACATTTTGGGGCACTGTAGCTTCCTGCCTGCTGCTGTCTCTGACTACTACTTGCCAAGCTGCCACAAGAAGTACTGTTTTGGATGGTTGATGGTGGATCATGTTCACAGAGTCCATACTGCTGTTGCTGCACACGTAAGTATCTGTCTATATTTTTTTTCCAGTGCAAGATAAGGGTGTTGGTGGGTTGGTGTTGTGGCATCTTGAGTTCTGATATGTTTGTACTGCTTTTATATTATTTTTCAGAGTGCTGTGGATGACATCGTCATGCTAGGTTGGGATTAGAATCCAGGGATGTTGGAACGCACCACATTTCCCAACACAGATGGTAAGTATTTAATTTTTAATTACTAGTAGGGTATGTCTCTTACTGCCATCTGGATGTCTGAGTTTGATAGTAATTGTGTTCTTTTTGCTTTATCAACATCAGGAATTCTGGTAAGTTAACTCTCACTCCTGCTGCCGCTGCTGCTCAACCAGATCTGGATTTATTTAATTGTGCAATGGTTCCACTTCACAGTCCCTGAGGTATTTCTTCATTTTTATGGTTTTCTGTGGGGAAGAGAAGATGTTGATGGTGGGGGGAGGCTGGAACTTTTACAATCTTCAAAATGTGTTCTTCTTTTCTTCTTATTTCCAGGTATGCAGTACTGATAGGGAAGGGAATTCCTGCTACTGTGCTTCATTGGTATCCTGTGAGTTCAGTGACCGTGATTGGGCACCTACCAAAATGATGACTCAATCGTGATGCCTTACACCACAGCGATGAGGGAGGAAGGGTGACCCGATGGGGGTGCTGTGAATATAGCAACATCCTGCCGCTACATGTATATGCACGTGGGGAAGTGAGCATGCTGAGCATAGGGTGGGATGGGATGGGATGGGAGGGAGGGAGGGATTGTGAGGGTGGTGCTGTGGTGAGCTGCTAAGCTGCTCCTATGGCTTGGTCAGTGAGTTCAGGGCTGGGGCATGAATGGTGCTGGGTTTGGGTCTGGGTGTGGTGCCTTTTGTTGCACCTGGGCCGAATTTTTTGGGGGTTTGCACCTCCTGACATGCATCCCCTGGAGTTGAGAACTTTACATGGGGGGTGGGGGGCAAAGCCCACAGGGGATCTGGGCACAGCCCCCTGCATTTAAATTTTAAATCTAAGTCCCCAGTGCCCTTTGTGTGTGCCTGGACTGCGCCACTGAAATATTTTTTCAGCGATTTCCATTCACCCTAACAGCGCTCGCTATTTTGCAATAGCCGTTATCACGTAGATCCTGATTCATCATGGTCTAGAATCCTAGAATCATGTGCCCCACCCTGCATGTTCCTTCTGGGGGCAACTTCTGCAGTTTAATGACATCACGGGGTATGGTAAGTATACTTTTTTTTTCTCTGCTTGTTGTAATTTGCTTGCTAAAATCAGGTGTGCAGATGGACGAGTATGCACAATTTTTTCTTATCTTTGGTCTTGCTTAGGTCATTTTCCTCTGTTGTGGTTTCATCCTATCTCTGTTTGATGACTACATCCATCCAGGCCCTGCAGGAGCTGTGTTGCATGGAAGACAGGGGCTATTGCTTGAACTGCGATGTTGGCCAATGGTGTCCATACCAGTAACGAGTAAACACCACCCACATCCAGGGAGGAACTATATGTGGAAATAGATGGTTGAGATACAGTAGTGTTTAGTAAATAATTAGGTGGAGGGGGCTAATGTCTTGTCTAATCATTTGAGGTGGAATAGCTGCAGTAATCATGAACATCTGGAATCCAAAATGAGGACAGCAAGCACCTCCCCCTGCCCTGATCCCCCCCCCCAGGAACCATCATTGTTTAGGTACAAGAACTTTAACCTGATAGTATAGCATAAGTAACCTTTTGGGGGGAATTGGTTGTTGTAAGTTGTTAAGCCTTTTCATGATTACTTTTGTAATTAATGACTCACATCATTAAAGATGGCCACCATTCATTTTCTCAAAATTTGTTCAACTTGTGGTGTTAACGGTTGAAGAAGCATGTTATATTCATAAGCTACTGGTACTGGGAGCTAGGGTTCTTCAACAGTAATAGAAAATCTTTTTTTTGGTCGCATGGAGTGCATGGGTGTGTCAGGTGGTGGGAGGGGAGGGACCGGTGTTGTATGTGCCAGCATGGGAACTTTAAAGGACATCAAGACCACATATCTTGCTGTAAGATGGGGTTGATAGTTGAAATGAAAAGTAAAATGTGTATATTGAGATTTTTGGCAGCAAAACATTATAACTGTAATCATGCAAAATCTTTATGGTTATGGTAATTTCTTTGCTGCTGCTTTATATAGGCTGGGGTACTGGTGGGGCCAAACAACAGGTTATGGCAAAGGGTGATCAAATGAAACTGATTCACACTGTAGTAGATAACACATTACTATAACCAGTCCAATGGTACATAGCTAAAAATAAGTTATAACACTATACTGAGCTGAAAGTTGTTGGGGGGGTGGCCTTCAAGTAAACTCAGCCTTTTTGCACTTCCACGTCATCCAAGAAGCACCCTCACAATTTTCAAGACTGGAGTTCTCCAGGTGGGAATTCTCTCACCATTGCTGCTTCATCCACCTCGCTGCTGGTGGATACCTTAGTCAAGGGCAACACCACTGACATCACTGTGTTACGTAGAATGTGCCTCTTGTTCATTTTGATGAATGGTAGTATGGACATATTCTTGGGTGACAAATTGGTCGTATGGTCACTCACAATGAACCCAGCCACACTGAACACTCATTCCACACTGACACTAGATGGTGGGCAGCTCAGGTATTTCACAGCAACCGATGTTAGTGCTGGCCAGTCAGTTATTTTGCTGCTCCAGTGCAGTAGTGGCTAATCAGTAATGACAAGGTGCTTTGGTTCCCCCAAGTAGGCCTGCACCATTTGTTCTGCTGCCCTGGGTCCAGCTGCCTCATCTGTCTCCTCCTCCTTTTCCTCCATATCTTCCACTCCTACCTGAAAGAGAACATCCCAAATTGGATTGCTTGTGTTTTCTGCTGTGCTTTGCCTATTTTCTGTGAATGGGTTGCCTGTGAGCTGCTGGTGGTGGTAGTAGCAACACCCGTTCTTGCCACAGTGCATACCTTTTTAGTGTGTGCAGCAAGTACCATTCTGTTGATGTTCTCTGTCAACTTTTGGACTCGCTGACGACCTCCTTCAATTATAGAAGGCAGGCCACATTTGTAGCATGGCTCAAACATGGTGGCGATTGCAAAGTCAGCCAATTGTAAAATGCCTGATACATGGGTATTTGTATCCAGCACATGAGGCATGTGATCCATTAGATCACAAGTGCCATGATCTCCACTTGCCTCCATCTGGTGTCGCACATTAACTAGTGTCTGCCTCAGCACACGTATGAGGGGTATGGACTGACTTATACAAGCAGTGTCCCCACTCACTGCCTCTATAGCATGCTCAAATGGGTGGAGAATGCATTTTAGCCCATCTATTTGGTGCCACTGCTCTGTTTTTAGAGCGATGCACACTCCAGCACTGTCACGGGTAGTGTGCACCAGCAGGTATTCGGACACAGCCTTATACTGTTCATACAGCCAGTCAACCATATACAGTGTGGAGTTCCACCTGGTCATAACATCAAGCTTCATCTAGTGCTGTGGCAGATGGTTATTGTGCTGTAGCTCACATAGATGGTCACTGGCCTTTGCAGAATGGGCAAAGTGGACACAGATGTGACAGGCGACGGTAACTGTGTCCTTAATGTCCACATGGTTGAGAAACTGCTGAACATCAAGATTAAGATAGCATGCCAGGCAGCATGCCACCCTGAAAAAAACACCATCGCTAATGCACTTCACTACATTGTAACCATTATCATTTGTGATGAATCCTGCTATGAGTGACTGTGTATGTAGCCACCAATCAGTCTCTGACAGCAGAACATTTCCCCAGCCATGTGAGAACCAGTAACACTTGTCTTACTCAGGGTTGCACGCTGCAAAATACCAGGTGTGTTGCTACCACCACAATTTTTATTTATGCAGGTTTTGCCAGGCCCAAAATCAAGTACCACCCAGGCAACTGTGCCCAGTGTGCTGTTATGCATAGATACAAGATTGCTGCTGTTTGTCCACTGGTCCACATATCCATGCTAAGATGGATATATTGTGATGCACTATGCTTCAATGTATGTCTAATGGAATCAGCCACTCTACTGTTCAGCTCTGGCATGGCACGCTTAGTAAAATAGGTTCACAATGGAATCTGCCATTTGGGACAGGCACAGGTCATAAACCTGTGGAAACCAGCATTCTCCACGAATGAGAATGGCAACAGATTGATGGCTAGCATTTCAGCAGTGGCAGCATTAAACTCTTGTGCAGCAGCATGATTGGGGGTTACTTTGTCTGCCGCTCAAGGATGGTCTTCAGAGGGCGTTCAACCAGAATGCTGTAGTTGTGGCAATGATGTTCTTTAGGGGTAACACTTGACTCTTGGGGCTGTGTAGACACATGAAACCAGTTATTTTGTTTGCTTATGGGTATGGTGGTGTACTTTCTAACTCAAGGGACTGGCATCTCGACTGCTATGCCCACTTTTCAAGAGAGCAAAGGATTGCTCGCCCTCCTCCTCCACCACTGACCCACTCTGCTCCGCCCTCCCACTGTTGCTCTACTACATTTAACTTGCTGAGGGAGGTGCCACCAACAGCTCTGGCATCCTTCTGGCATTGCTGCCATCTCACCGGGTTCTTGCTTTTCAGATGGGCATGTTGGTCACGGTGCCTATGTGGCTCCCTTTTCCCTGACTAACACGTGCTTGACAAAGCTGGCATATTGTATGGTCTCAACAGCAGGATCAAGCACATTAAAGTCCCAAACTAGGGACTTTAGACCTCTAGTTTCAGATGCTAATGGGACTGGGATAGTTCAGAAACAGGTGTGGAAGTGTTTGTTTTGGGCTGCTCTCATCACTTCCATAAGAGTACTTTTGGGAGGGGGGTGACTTGACTGCTTGGAGGTTTGCTAATAGGCTTCTTGACAGACTGATCCATGGACTGTGCATGTACTGTAAATGGCCTATATCATCCTTCACTTTTTTTAACTTAGGCTCCCATGTGGAATCATCCCAGTCATCATCATCACCACGGATAGTGATGATGCCTTTGTCCTCCTCCTCCTCCCTATCACTGCCTTCTTGAAGCACAGCATCTTTTTCTTTCTCTACAACCATCTCAGGGGGCTGACTATCTCTATCTCCAGGGTTATCAGACTCTGGTTGAACACTATCATCACCAACTCCTGCAGGAACAGGGAAAGTCATACCAACAGGCTTATCACCCTCCTCCTGGACCACTGTTCCTGTGCTGGTGTCAGTGCTTCCCTTCTTCCCACTGTCATTATCCCCCATTAGCATGGATGCAACAATTTGAGCCTTAAAAAGGTAAGACACAGGTATGCTAATACTGCCAGCAACTCCTTTGATGGTACCTGCTGTACCACCAGAGCCCACAACAGAAGACATTGATGCAGACATATGTGTGCTTTCACTGCTGTGGGGAACTAGAACTGAAGTTGTACTCTTTTCAGCAGACTTCTTAGCTCCCTCATCCCCCCGCCACATTCCCCCCTGTACTGGGCTGTCTGTTAGGAGGCATTTTTGCTGCCTGCTGCTTCGAAGCTTTGCCTTTCTATGGGAGTATATCAAGAAAGGATGTATTACTAACTGTGTGAACAACACTTCACACATCACACCTACAGTACTGGCTTCCTTACAAGTCCAAACACAATCAGGACAAGTAGTAGCACTTAGAGTACAACTAATACCATATATGTTGGGTTGCCTATTCTAGTAAACACAAAAAAGTAACATTTTTCTTTCCCCAAACAGGAATTAAAACAACACACACAAGAAAAAAAGGCACACGTGACTGACTGTATACACAGATCACCTGTGTCTGGACAACTAAAGTACTGTAATGTGTTATTCCTTAGTTAATATCACAATTTATTTTTATTATATAAGGGCAGAGACAACCATAAAACATTGACAAAGGTGAGTACCACAATATGTTAGTGTTCTGGTTGGGAGGAATCAGCAAGCAACCTCTTGAAAACTACTATATTAATATACAGTTTTTATACTGTGCACATCAGATGTTAAACAAACAATGCTGTAACAGAGAAAGGGCAATGTGAGTCAACAAAAACAGGAACACCACGCAATGTGCAGAGGCAAGCTCCATCAATAAAATACAGGGGAGCAATTCAACAAAGCAGTAAAACTGTAAATGGACAAGTTCAAGTGATCAAGTAAAAGTACTTAAGTTTCCGTACAAAAAAAATACAGAACTGTTGATTTCCACAGTTTAAGTGACACAAGTTAGCACTCCAGCAAACAGAACTAACCACAAACAAATAAAATAAAATAATGGATCAGCTCTGTGTGTTTAAAACTTTAGAATTCACAATCACAACTAAAAGTGGAAGAATGATATATGTAACACAGGCTAACAGTGGCGGGAACTCTCAGAAAGGATGGAGTAACTTTTCAAAGAAAACACAATTGTCAAGATATAACAAAATTAATAAGAAATAACAGTAAAAAATAACTCACAATTTGTGAGTAATCTGCAAAAGGCTAGAAATAGCCTGCACTGGTTTACACTCCTACCCTACTCCACTCAACTTCTTCAAAGACACAGACAAAAGTAAAACCTAGTTAAACTTAGTATTATGCAAAAATCCACAAAATTAGAAAATGTTCCCTAGCAGCACTAGGAAAAAAACTGTATATTTTGGAGCAATTAGCTCTCAAAAATAAGTTTTAAACAGGTTTTAAAAGGCTTTATTGGTTCTGATGCACCACAATAGACTGTTCTTTGATTCAACATGCAGCAGAATGAGCTGTAAACAAGCTACACATGATATTTGACCTATTTACCCACAATGCATTGCAAATTTCAATTTTGGAGCAAAATTTTGCCAGCAAAATCAAAAGTTAGGCCAGTGAAATTGTTCCACAAGGCAACATTTTAAGCACTAATGGGTAAAATTGACTGACCAAAGCATTTTACATGAAATTTCGCTATTACAGGAAATCGGAAAACCAGGCAAAATGCCATTTTGCCTAGGCTAAACATTTTGCGTTATTACGGAATTACACAAAATATTTTGCCAGGAAAAATATTTCAATTTTGCACAACACTACATGTGATTTTAAAATTATTCTGTACCCCTGCCAGAAAATTGATCTGGAACAGGCAAGAATGACAACAAATTATAATTGTTACTGAGAAATATAACTAGTAAATATTTTTTGTGACATTGGCTAATAATGGAATGATATTGACTTGCTGAGACTAATGAATAACAACTTCTAGACATATTAAGAACTTGCTAAGTAAATGTAGTGTGAACAAAGGAGGTTCCTTGTGCATTGCTTTAGAAAATGGGAACTTGGAGAACTTGCAGTCTACAATTTTTCCATAGGAAAAGTAACATTATTTGTGTATTGGACTTTAGCTAATAGCTGTAGGAAAGAAGGCAGTGCAGATTTGTGAGACTTGTGGGTGCTATATTAGAAATTATAACTGGATCTTTAACCAGCATAAGCAAGAAAGCTCTTGTAGGTGAGAAGGACCCTATTGTGTTGTTATGAAAATTGATGGCCATACTGAACTGAATGGTGTTAAATTATTGTTAAATCATTGATTTTGTGCATATTCAAATTAGATGGGATTCAAAACTGGTATTGCACTATAATAATACTACTGGGCCAGCCTGCCGGTGCAGCGGCAGGGTGTCTGCTTGCGATGCCAACATACTGAGTTCAGGAATATACTCAGAAGTTAGAAGGCCAGCCAGGGGAGAAGGATCAAGAGTCCTTGGGACTGCTCTCCTTCTCCGGGGGGGGGGAAGAGTTTCCAGCACTTTACAGACCCTTGGCTGAGGCCTGAGGTACCACTGCAGCCAGCACCATTATCTAGGGGAACTAGGGCAGACACTGGATGTCATTGCATGTCCCCACCCCCTGGTAATCCATCATTTGCAAAAAGCCAGCCCCCGGGCATGATACTTGCTCTGCCACCATTTTCACTGCCTCCAATGTCCACCAGGGGAGGTCCCCACCAGTGGCCCTGACCCAGGGGGTAAGACAGAGCTTGCCTACAGTGTCATTGGGGGGGAGCCCATGCAGTGGCCCCATCTGGGGGGGAGTCTGGGCATGAGGGGATGGCAGGCAGGACAGGACTGACCTCTAAATGGAGGATTGAGGGGCTGGGCAAAAGAAAAATAAAAACAAATAATAATACTGGGGTTTGTGATTAAGTGGGTTTTTTATGTTAATTCTAGTGGAGATTACAATTGCAGTACTAATGTGACATCTGTAAGAAAATTAAATATGTATTTATATGCAAGGCAGACTACTATATGATTCTAATGTGGAGGCAATTGTTTATAAACTAGGGTGGGGTTTGTAAGTCAACAAGGTAATCCTTACACAGCCTTGTTTTTAATTTTACTCTGGTTTTATTATTTGGTAATCATGAGAATTTTACAGGGTTTATAATTTTTCTTTTTAGTGCTCTTTATTACTGAGTAGCAAAATCTCAATCGGTTATTCAGATGACTGATTTAAAGATTGTGTGATGGTAATTACAGTGACCAATGTAGATCAGCTAAATATTAGGTGTATAGGATATAGGAGAAATAGCTTCAGCAACTCATGGAGGGGTTACACACAACCTTTATATCTGGGAAAACCAAGAGTGCCATGTGTGCAGCTCAGGACAACCACCAGGTGTTAACCTTATTGTTGTCACTGAGTAGGGATATTGAGACAAACTGAAACATCCTTAACTATAGGCCATGACAATGCTTGAAGTATTATAAAAAGATGGATTCACTTAGAATTTAGACAGAGGTTGACAATTTAGATCTTATAGGATTATCAGAAACATGACTCCATGCCTTGGGGTTAGTGAAGTTCAAGTTCAGTTTTATAATTTAGACAGGATATAGGTAAAAGTGGAGGGAGCTATGTTTTATTTTATGAGCAGTTTGGGACAATTTAAAATTCTGTTATCTTTTTTTTCCTATGACTTTTTCCATTGGAGCCCTGGCAGGTGGCTATGGCCCTCTGATTAGAGGGACTCTGTCTGGTCCCACTGCTCCCATTCTAGGTGGCTCCCAGTGTCCCTCATGGATTGTCCCCCCGCACTGCCAGGAGGAGGTTGCCAGCTTCTTCCCTCCTCCTGGAGACCCAATCCAGAATCTGAGGGACTGCTCCCGGGAGCAGCAGACCATCATCAAGCCTGCCAGGCTAATTTTCCCTTTTCACCTGGCTCCTCCACCCTGCCAACGTAAGGACATTGACCTTCAAGCCTCCCAACCTGTACTTCCCTCCAGCCACATCCAGAGGGCAGTCAACAAACAGGACAAGTAGTCCCCCTCTCCCCGAGAGAGGAGAGCAGTCCTCCAGACACTCAATCCTCTCTCCCCCCTGCTGTCCCCTGGCAGCCCAGGCTCATTCACAAACCCTAGTCATTGGTGTGGCGCAAGGTGTGGTGTCCAGTGCCTCAACCCTCAGCACCACCAGGCTGGCTAAAATCCTACTATCTGAGAACACAGACGGTGTTAAATACTTAGTAGTCCTAGTTTGTACTATGAAAATGATAGTGGTGTAATTTATTTGCTACTCAAGACCAATACTAACACATTGGATTTGTTGGCAAATAGGCTACATGAAGCTGTAATTGATAACAAAAAAAGTGTTATTGTTTGGGGATTTTAATGCAGATTGACCTCAGACTAAGAGTAAGAGATTAAGCAACAGTTTTGCAAGTTTGGAAATAAGACATGTAATACAGAAACTAACCTGCTGCATTAAATCCACAAACAAAGGTTAAATTTTGGATTTGGTGTTTGTATCAGAGGGAATAGAGGTACAACAGAATGTGGTATCACCATTAAATATAGGTGATCACAACCTGATAAGGTTGCATATTGAACGTGGGCATTTCTGGATGACTGATATGAGAATATTTCATTTGGAGTCTTTTAGACAAAGTTTGCAAGTGGTACGATGGGACAGGTATGAACTTATTCCAGAAATTTATATAGCAATACAAGATTTTACTCAGACATTTATTACTATTTATGATCTTCGTGCACCAAGAATCTGAAAAACTCATTGCATGAATCATTTACCATGAACATCATATGGGATTAAAAAACTACTGTGAATAAACAAACGGGATCTGGGAAAAAGGCCAGGTAGACATATAGTTTAAGTGACTGGGAATTTTTCAAAATATGGTGAAACAAATGTACAAATCAAATTAAAATAGTGAAAAGCATGTTCTACAAAAAGGGTATTGAATAACAAAGGATCCAAAAAAGTATTAGAAGTTTATGAAACAACCTAAGAATCCAGTCTGTTCTAGAACACAAATAGAGATGTTGTACAACTATATTATTATACATGATCAGTTCAGGGTATCAGAGATTTTAACTCATTACTTTTTTGAATTATGGAAATTGAACCTGAGTTGACTGGACACTGAAGTTTTATATTGTGCTACGATCAACAAACATCTAGAAATCGATCCCTGGTATGATGTGGACAGCAACACTATGGTCCAATATGATGCCTCTCCTAACCTATATTTAGATTTATGAAAATTACTATTAAATAAATTCTTAAAGAGTTACATTTGTTAAAAATACATGAAGCAAATGGATTTGATAGTAGTGAAACAACATTTTTGAAACTAGGTGTAGGAAAAATAGCACAGACTTTGGCTTATTTTTTTTTAATTGGAGTCTAAATTAGACTACATATCCTGACTTTTGGAAGAGGAAAGATTATACCAGTTTTTAAGGGGTGAAATGAGTCTATATCCTCAAATTACTGGCCCATCACTTTGTTGCCCATAGTATCAAAGATGTTGGGACATCTTGTTCATTGCCAGTAGTAGCAGTATCTTGAAAAGCATTGATTGTTGAATAAGCATCAATACAGTTTTCTAGGTGGGAGGTCCATGGACACAGCAATTGTTAATTAAGCAATAAGGCATGACCAAGGATTATGTTAATGGTCTGTTAATCACCTTCTAGGGGTGTACTGTGGCACGGGGTGTAGCCGAGTGCCACATGCCCCTAGAGGGTGATTAACTGATCATTAACATAATCCCTGGGAGTGCCTTATTGCTATTATAACAAAACATGTTTTTAGACAGTGTTAAACCTTGTTCAGCATATGGTTAAGCTCTACTTGTATGTTAATAAAAGATTAACATAAGGCTGTTAGAATGTTTGGAGCCAATCAGAAAGCTCCATTTCTCAGACCCTTTTTATAATTTTAATAATCTAGTATCCAAATTTTTGGATACTGGATTGTATAGGGGGGTTGTATTCCTGGACGTCAGTAAGGCGTTTGACCTGGTGAACCACTCTGTCCTATTGGAAAGATGCATGCAGAACCCATAAAGTGGTTTCAGTCATGTTTGTTGAATAATAAGTAATGTGTTGCTCAGGATTCTATAACATCTGCACCAAAGGTAATCAGTGGAGGCATCTCATAACTCTCCCATTATTCACAAGCTAACAGAGTTCTGAGCAGAGTTGAAGCTGGCTTCTACTGGTGTACTCTTACCTCACTCTTGAAGTACGTGTCTTTGGGAGGTTCTTTCATTTGACATATAATTTAGTCAGTACAGCATCTTAGTGTTTTGTTTGTTCATTAGACTGATACATATATGTGGATTGAACTCTATGTCTGCTGTTATCTGTGGACAACCGTTGACCTTTAAGTTTGGTTCAGCTGAAAGCACACTTAAGATATTCAAGCTCTCTGACGTCACTTTAATTATGTTCTGAATGCCTGTTTAAACCAATGAGAATTATTTCTGCTTATTTCTACATGTTCTAAATGTTAATAATATGTGATTTTCTAAATAACTTTCATTAAGCTTTCAAAGAAGGACTTCTTGGTCCAAAAGCTAAAGCTGTTTATTCTTTTGTACATCCTTGTTGGTCCAATAAAAGGTATCAAACCATTTGTTCTAGATTTGTTCTAAAAAAAAGATAAATATTTCTGAAGCTCTCAAAAATGATAAATATTGGTTGAGGATAATAGAAAGGGGTTGATCCCATGTTTGTATGCACAATAAATATGGAAACATTACTTTGCAAATGTCTATGGCAAAATCTTGGAATGAAATATCTGGTGATATAACAACAAAACAAAAAACAAAAACTCACTTAAAGAATGCTCTCAAAAAAGTTGTGTAGTGACCATGTGAATGCTATATATGAAGTCTGCAGATAATTTATGTTGATCCTCTAAGTACAATGCTGAAATAAGTATTGTAATATTTTATGTTGTCTGTATCTGAGTGGTAACATATTTTACTTGTTATCTGTACCATAATATTTTATGTATGTTCTGTATTGAACAGGACCCTTTTTGAAAATAGGGATTGTTCCTAACAAAATGATCCTGTATAAAAATGAAATGTTATCATATCACATTGCATCACACCACACCGCACCATACCATACCATACCATATCATAAGTGGTGATCCTTCATTATGCCCTGAAAAAGAGCACCTAAAGAGATTAGTGAAATAATTATCCAGCAATGCTTGTTTGTTCTTATTCCAAAATTAAAAATGTATTATTTAGAAGCTGTTGTCTTTTCAATGTAGCTACAAAATAAATGGCTACACATTTAGAGTATGGAAGAACATAGACCATGTTTTCACTGTTTTGGCATGCTTAATAAATTTATAAGATCTTTTAAAATATGGAATACTAGTTAAAAACATTATTTTAATTTGATGTGGAATTATATAAACAGACATGCACATGCTCAAAAGTTAAGGGATAGTTCTTAGACATGTAAGTATTGAATCTAATCTTAAAATGTTTACTGAATTGACAGTGGTGACAAAGAGGGTTGCCCTGTAAGAGGTAGACACCATTGTCCCAAGGTCTTGGCAAATAAGTGTAGGAAGCTCAGAAAGTGGGGGAGGGCAGAGGAGGGGCTCAGGGAACAGCAGACTTCAGAAGAGGAGGGCCTTGTGAGGTCACAAAGAGAGCAGAGAAAGGGGAGTGGTGGAACAGTGATGTGGCAGCCGAGGAGTGGGCCAAGGGCCAATGGCAGGGCCAAAAGAGGGCCACTCATAAGTGGTTACACAGCAGAAGGGAGCTCACAATTTGCTCTGAGAAAGTTTTCTCTGAAGCACATCAGTTTGGTGAGAGATTTTTGAGCTATTGGGCCTTTGGGGAATAGTATTCTGAGTTATTTAAAAATATGGGGGAAGATATCAGTAAAAGAATTGCAATAGAAGCATGTGGACTAGCGTGGTGTTTGGGCAAGTGAGTAAGCAGACAAACTGAAGAACAAGGTAAGGTCCCTGTTTTAATTATTTAGTACTGCCTAGGATAAGTAACGCAGGAGGACAGAGATGATGAATACACAATTTTAAATAGTTGATTTAATTTCAGTTGGCATGACAGTGTAGCATATACGAGTGTTAGCAGGCTAAAGTGCAGTTGTGGTAGCTAATCTTAAATCTGCCAGACAGGTCTACTAAAGTTTTCACAGCAAGAGCAAGTAAGGTACAGTTATGCCAGGCAGGAGCAATGCAGCAGTCTAAGGCACAGTTTTGTGGTGGCTGCTTGTAAATTTTGTCAGATGTGATGGTTGGAATCTCAGGCAGGAACAAGAGCAAGGTGAGGTACAGTTTCGCCCAGCCAGCACCGGCGAAGTGGTTGCAGCCTGGGGTGGGGGTTCAGAGTAGTGAAAGCTGGGGAGAAGATAAAGTATTCTGACTGCAATTAGTGGGGGAAGAGATGGGCGTTTGTCCTAATGGTTGGTGAGGAGAGCACTCAAACTGGTTGTGCCTCCAGCAGAGGGGCCATGTGGGGCAGTGTGTGGGGGCACAGATCGCGGAGCTCAGATGCTGGGGAAGAATGAAGGTCACTCAGCTGGGGCAGCTGGCATGGGAGACAGAAGCCGGGGCCTACTGCATGGGATGGCGTCTGATGTCATCGCCATGCGGTATGGGACAAAGGGAGAAAAGAGCACGAATGGGATGAAGGGGGATATGGGTTGAAGAAATGAGTGGATTTTCTCACTGGAGGTGTGTTTTAAGAGCAGAATGGGAAAGTCAGTGGCAAAGCGAGAGCGCCCAGAGCATGAAGGGAGTACACTCACAGAGTGAGTGGGCAAAGAAGGATGAGGCATGCCATTGGTATGGCAGGAAAAGAAACGGGACAATGGAGTCACTCAGACATGGGGACAGAAACTGGGGCCTGCTGCGTGGATGGCGTCTGATGTCATGGCCACATGATACGGCCAAAGGAGATAAGGGCACAATTGAGGCAAATGAGTGCATGAGAGGAGAAAGGATTTGTTTTTCTCACTGGAAGCAGGTCCTTTTGGGGTCAAGATCAGGAAGATTTTGAGTGAGCTGGACTCACGTGATCATGCATGGTGGAAGCCAGGGCCTACTGCGTGAGATGGCATCCCGCGACAGCACCACTCGGTGCAGGCCAAAGGAGGATCAAGCGCAAAGGGGGCAAGGGAGGAGAAGGAAGAAGAGTTGTTTTCTCACATGAAGCAAGGCTTTGTTAAGGGTAGGCAGGTAATTGGTGAACGAGCAGGATTCGAGCTACCGGGAGTGGCAGGAACCTGGGCCGACCACGGGGGATGACATTGGGCATCACTGCCATGTGGTACAGGGCCTGGAAAGGGGAAAGGCCCATGCTGCAAGGGCACAAAGGGGTTGGGTGGCGAGATAGCGGACAGTGCACCAAGAAGCATGAGCCACCATGAGGGATGTGTGCAGTGGCATCACCCAGTGGGTCAGGCTGGGGAGGGGTAAGAAAATGGACAAATAAAAGGAGAAAAGGTTTTATTTTGCAGAACTGTTGCAGGACAGAAGGGCCCATTTTCTGTACAACCTCAGGGCCCCACCTCCCCACAGTGTGGAGGAGTAGATCAGGAGAGGGCAGTTGGCAGCCCTCGCAGGAAAGGTTGGAGCTGGGGGCAGAAGGCACAGCTCAGTGCAGCTACAGCACAGCACAGCATGGGAATACAATGGAAAGGGGCAGTTTGGTAACAGCCATAGGAACCAAGGGATGGGTGAAGAAAGATGCCATGCTGCAGCAGGGATCGGGAACCCAGTGGAGGATCAAGAGCCAAAATGGGAATGAAAGGCACTGGGCCTGATGAGCCTGGCATAAAGTAATGGTTGTGTTAGTCTTTTCTTCAGCAGGTACCACTGAGATACCAGGATGGTGCCAAAGAGAGTCAAGCCCAACAAAGAGGAATGCTACCAGGTGGTGATGGACCTGGTAGAAAAGCAAATCGGCTGCTGGAGGTGGCGGAGCCTGGTGAGGGAGAGAGCACAAACAGAAGGGAGACAGGGAAGGAACAAGAGAGGCATAAATGGGGCCTAGATGGCAGGGGTGCTGGAGCCTAGGAAGGAGATGCCAGAGCCAGCCCCACGAGCCCACCTCCCTGTGACCCAGTCCCTGAGCCATACCCTGGACCAGTACCAGTGCCTGAATCTCCCATGCCAATACACCACCACCCCTGCCAGAACCAGAGTGGCCAAAACAGGTTTAGACAATTATACCGGGTCCATCAGGAGTGCCCCAGCCAGGGACCGACATGCCGGGCACAACAGGTAATCAGGTGGTGACAAAGGAAAATAGTGTGAAAGAATATGTGGAGCAAATGCTTAAGAATATGGGGAGAATGGATTGGGGCAGCTGGAGAAGGCATTAGGTGAGAATTAAAGGCACGGGGCCGCGGTCAGCATGGGGGGCCAGCCATGAATCCATGGGGGACAGAGTTAGGGGCCCCAGGGTATGGTTGGGGACCATGTCCCACAGCTGTGAAAGAAAAGATTTGGAAGGGGAGTACATGGACATATACCCTGGTGAATGTGACACCATGGATAAGTATAAAGAGATGGATAGTTTCAAAAGAAGGATATGACAGCAGCAGTGGTACTATTAGGGAAAGGAAAGGAGGATAAAGCAGGAAAAGGTAAAACATGGGACAATTGGTCCATGGGGTTTACCTATTTCATGGCCATAGTCATAGAAAAATGACCGGAGCTAGCGACTCCGCTCCTCACCTATTCCCTCATCATTAAGAACGCGTATAAGAAGGGAGGGCACAGCTGGTTGAGGTATGATGAGAAATTTAGGAAGTGAATGGTGCATTTCAGAAACATAAAATGGGATGCCAGGCAGATAGACTTATGGAGTGTGACAGGCAGAGAGAGGGGCTGAGGCGAGAGGCCTGCTGGGGATACAACAGAGCCTTTTGCTCATGGCCCAACTGCCAGTTCTGGCATATCTGTTCTAAGTGTGGTGGGCTTCACCCAGCGTCCAAGTGAGGTACATTTGGGAAAAAGGACCAGCACCAGGAGACCTCTTATCAGTAGCCCTTTCAGGCCAATCCTGGTTCCTTTAGGGGTCAGCAATGGGGAGGGGCAAACAAGGGTGAGCAAGTGGAGGGAGGGGCACGATTATCAAACCTGGCATCAGGCCAATTGAGGGAGTAGGAGGGAAGCATTCCTGGCTGGCCAAGACACCCATAAGAGTGGAGGCAATGGAAAGATGGTTACAAGATTACCCGGATAGGGAGGTAGCAAGGAAGTTACAGGCAGGTTTTAGTTAGGGTTTTAGCTTACAGTACCATGGGAAGAGGGAGGCAATGAGGCAAGGAACCTCAGATCCACATGGGGTAAGGAGGCCATGCTGGCACAAAAATTCAAAAGGAGCTGGCAGCAGAGAGGGCGGAGGGGCCATTTCCATCCCCTCCATTGCCAAAACTAAGGATTTCACCATTGGGACTAGTGCCTAAGAAGCAGGCGGGTGAGTACCAGGTGATACATCACCTGTCTTACCACGAGGGGAAGTCAGTCAATGATGCAATAGGTGAAGAAGACATTAGGGTCACATACGCCACATTGGAGGATGCAGTGCGACTCATCAGGGCTAAGGAGATGGCATGGTTGGCAAAGACGGACATAGAGTCAATTTTCTGGTTGCTGCCAGTTCAACCAGCGGACTGGGAACTGCTGGGATTTCAAGTAATGGGGCAGTATTATTTTGACAAAGCCATGCTGATGGGATGCTCCATAGCATGCGCCACATTTAAAATGTTCAGTACATGGTTGCAATGGACATTTCAAAGCAGGTATATGTACTAGATGGCTGTGCACTACTTGGATGATTTTTGTTTATAGGGGAAGGTGAAAAGAGACCAGAAACATGTTACAGGATTTCAAGAGAGCTATGCCAAGAGTTGGGGTCCCAAGTAGCAGGAGAACAAAATGGAGGGGTCCAGCTGGACAATAGAGTCCTTGGGCTAGAGTTGGATACAGCACAGGAACTGTACCATTTACCAAGGAAGAAGGTGGAGAGATTACGAGAATTGTTGTGGAAGATGGGGAGCCATAGGAGGTGCAGCTACAACAGGCACAACAGGTGCTGGGGCACCTAAATTTTGCATGTAGAGACCCATCACCCCAGGATGCACATTTACATGGCACTTGGCATGGGCAACATTGGGTGTAACACAGCCCCACCATTGGGTAAATTTGAATAAAGGGACCAAGAGGACATGGTGACATGGGAACACTTCCTTCAGGAGTACAAGGGCAGACTTTTGGCAGGATTATTGATTGTACAATACCGATCTGCAGCTGTATACAGATCGGCAGGTGGTAGGGAGATGGGGGGTATTTCAAGGAAAATGGTTTGCAGCCAAGTGGCGGAGGAATGAGTAAGGAGGGATGATGAAGGACATCACTTTTCTGGAACTCTTTCCCATATGGGTGGCGATGCTAGTATGAGGGAATCAGTTAAGGAATAAGAAAGTAACTTTCTGGAGCAATAATAAGGTGGTGGTTGAAGTGCTGAATAAGCAGAGAACGAAGATGGAGAGGGTCATGAGGGTGCTGAGCAGGATGATATGTTTGGGCCTGACCCTGAACATGTCATTCAGGACCAAGCATACTGATGGTGTGGACAACATGATTGCTGACTGCTTCTCCCAATTGCAGATGGACAAATTCAGACCATCACACACGAGCAGACATTGGGGACCGCCATCCGGCGTACATATGGATGACTGGATTGAGGTAGCTGAAACACTGTTCCACAACTCCTGGGCCCCAAGGACCAGTAGAGCTTATGAAACATCGTTTAGGGCATTTCAAAAATTCCAGGAACAATACGGCGGGCAGGTAAGGGGGTGGTAACAAGGGAACAGGTAGCCTGATTCATTGTAGCCGAGTGGCAGAAAAACATGGCGCATGCGACCATGGGGATGCACCTGGCAGCAATAGGACAGATTTGTAGCCTGAGGGGATGGGAGGACCCAACAAAAGGCAACCTGATCTGCAGGATGATGCAAGGGTGGACACGGGGCCAGGCCAAGAGGCAGAATGGCAGAAAACCAATATCAGAAAAGTTGATGGGACAATTGATGGACATATTACCCCATGTCTGAAGCTCTAGTGGTGAAGCAGTGCTATTTAGAGCCCTGTGATGCCACCATGTTTGGCTGGGGCTTTCAGAAGGTGAGCAGTGAGTGGGGAGCACAGCAAGAAGGTAGAAAGAGAAGGGTTGCAATGGGGATATAGAGTGAATGGGGCAGGCAATTGCCATCTTATTAAGGAGATTGAAGACAGATCAGCAGGGCAAGGCAGGATGGTGTGGTTGAGGAAACATCCAAATGCAAGCATTTGCCTGGAAGGAGCTCTGCCGTGTATGTGGCAGAGTGCCCTAGGATGAGACACGGCACTGTTCATACATGGGGATGGCAGGCTGGTGTCAGGGTACCAGGTGACAGCAGTGCTTTACAAAGGCCTCAGATTCCTGGAAGAATCATGGGAGGATATTCCTCTCGCTCGTTTAGGATTGGAGTGGCATCCACCATGGCGGAGCAGGGCAGCAGTCCTGGAGAGATCAAGGAGAAGGGCAGGTGGTTATCAGATTGTTATAAGAAATATATGGAAATTGACACAATAACAATGTTTCTTTCTCTCCATTAGCAGGTACAAGGATACGGGAGGAAAAAGGGAAGAGGGAGAAGGGTGCATAGGAGGATGAAGGACTAATCAATATTACTTTGCTTAAACAGGGAGGTTCCAGATGCTCGAGGCATGGATCTGTGGGCACTCTTTCATACACTGGGTGGAGAAGTGGGCAGCCAGGAGACAGGGAAAACAGTTGTGTCTGGACAGTGACACTATTTGGCTGGTGTGGAAAGGTCGGAGGGGAATGAAGTGGGAGCAATTGTTGCCAGAGCTCAGGGAGCTCAGGAAGGACCATAAGCAGCCAGATTTAACAGTGATACATCTGGGAGGCAATGACCTGGGTACAAGGCCCTGGCTGGACATTTTTACCAAATAAAATATGATCGGAAAAATAAGAGACTGGTGGCCAGAGCTCACATTGGCCTGGTCAAGATGATGCCCAGAAGAGTGTGGAGGCAGGCAGAAGCCACAAAAGGTATGGACAGGGCCGGAGCTCATGAACATGCATGTGGACAGGTTAATTGAGGGCATGGAGGGAATAGTCATCCAACATGGGATCTTAGAATGGGTGGATGAATTTTATAGGAGAATGGGATACACCTCTCAGGTTTAGGTTTGGCATTATTTAACACAGAGATAGGGAATGCCAGTGAGGGCTGGTTATGGCAGAGGGTGAAGGTAGGTAGAGGGAAGGCGAAATCCGGGAGAGGGAAGGGAGAGGAAGGAAGGGGAGTCCACCGTCCATCGCAAGCTGGAGGTGGACTAGTGGAAAAAGGAGGAGAAGGACAGGAAAGAAAGGGAGGAAAAAGGGAAAACAAGCAAAGGACACAGCATTGAGAACCAAGAGGCAGGGGTATGGTGTGTATGCTTGTACCTCTTGATAGCATAAGAGGAAGACAGCCCCCCCAGATGTACATCTGGGAAGAAGAAGAGGAAAAGAAGCAAATAAGAATGTATCAGTTGAAAAGAAATTATATGTATATACTGTATATAAATGTAATGGAAGAGATGAGAGATTGGAAATGTAAAAATGTACGATTGATGACAATGTATATTGAACAATGGATTTGACAAATTGAGTAAATGTATAGCCAAAATGAGCAACCACACTTAAGTTGTCTGTGTCTTTATTTGGATGGGCTCTGGGCAAAGAAGGTTGCCTGCAAAAGGTGAACCCCATTGTCCCAAGGCCTTAACAAATAAGTGTGGGAAGCTCAGAAAGTGGGGAGGGCAGAGAGAGGAGGGAGGCTCAGGAGACAGTGGGCTTAGGAAGGGAGGGCCTGGTGAGATCACAAAAGGGGCGGAGAAAGGGGAGTGGTGTTAACAGTGAGGTAGCAGCCGAGGAGTGGACCAAGGGCCAAGAGGAGGGGCAAAAGGGGGCTCCTCATAAGTGGCTGCACAGCAGAAGAGAGCTCACAATTTGCTCTGAGAAAGTTTTCCACCCACCCACCCGGAAGGAAGAGGGAGGGCCCTGTGGCAGGTGGAGCACAGGCGCCACTGTAGTAGGTGGAGCACAGTAGCAGGTTGATAGTAGGGACTGCCGAAGGTGGATGGCAGTGGGAAAAGGAGGAAAGGACAGGAAGAAATGGAGGAAAAAGGAAAACAAGCAAAGGAAGCAGCATTGAGAACCAAAAAGGCAGGGAATGCAGTGTGTATGCCGTACTCTTTGACAGCATAAGAAGAGTTCCCCAGGATGTACATCTGGGGGCAGAAGAGGAAAGGAAGAAAGAAGAATGTATCAGTTGAAAGAAATTAGATGTATATACGGGGCTGGATATTCAAAAGGATTGCGCAATGGGCAATAAGGTTGCGCCAGCGCAAGTCAGAAAATGAGCCATTCTGCGATATTCAGCAGGAGGCAGTTGCGCCACTGAAAACATGCTGAGCAACAGCGCAATGATAATGAGGCATGCGCAACCGAAGGGTGGAACCATGCATAAAGTGCACAGTCGCGATGTTCAAAGACTTGCTCAATGCGCAACAGTGGAGCGAAGCGGAGATACGCCATAAGCGGAAATGAGCCAAAATAAAAGGAGCAAGAAAGAGCACAAGAATGCTACAGGGAAGCCACATGTGTCAGAGACAGACACAGAGAAACAGGGAGAAAGAGGGCAGGCCAGGGAAACCACAACACTGAAGAGGGGCAAGGGAAGGTATGTGGGGCCACAGAGTGCAGAGGCCAGTAGGTGTACCCGGTGCAGGGGAGGTAGCAGTCAGGACAGCGGGGGAATAAAGCAACATCAGCAGGGGGGGGAACACAAGCCAGGGACATTGACAGTGCCACCTTCTACATGGATGCCATAATGGGAGGGTGAAGGCATGCTGCAGGGGGCGTGGCCGTGGAAGGGCCCGTCGGTGCCCCAACAGGCAGTACGAGGCCTGCACCCAGCTTTGAGCTGTACATAGATATTGAGATTGTGGGCCGGTACCACCTGAACAGGGCAATACTGAGGCAGCTCTGTGGGCTGTGCAGTGATGTGATGCAGGCACCCTGCAGGCGGAGTCATGCTCTGTCAGTGGAGACAAAGGTAACAGCCTGCATGTGCCTGCTTGCCACAGGTACCTTCCAGAGACCAACAGGAGATACCACATTCATAACACAGTCGGCCACATCATGCATCCTCACCCAATTCCTCAGCACACTGCTGCCACATGCTGTGGAGTACATCCATTTCCCCAGCAGCGCGGAAGAGTGCACAGCAAACATACAGCAGTTCCACAGGGTAGGACGTATGCCTGGCATGCTAGGGGTGATAGACTGCACCCATGTGGCCTTTCGCACACCACCTGGCCCTGATGGGGCCACCTACATGAATCGGAAGAGATATGCCAGTGTCAACTGCCAGGTAGTGTGTGACGCCAGTGGGCGCATCATCAATGTCTGTGCCACGCACCCTGGGGGAGCACATGATTCCTTCATCTGGTACCAGTCGGCACTGTGCCATCGATTCAAGAGTGGGGACATCCCCACAGTTCATCTAGTGGGTGAGTATGTATGTAGAACTGACAAATCGTGGGCAAGGGTGGGTAAGCCAGAGGTGCCATGGGTGTGGCCCACAGGGTTTAGGGCAGTCTGATCCTGAACAAGACACTAACCTCCACTATCTCCACACAGGTGACAGTGGATACCCACACTATTCCTGGCTGCTCACACCCTACTGGCGGCCCACGACCCCATCGCAGCAATGCTTCAATAAGGCACATGCCATCACACGCAACGTCATTGAGCGGGTGTTTGGGATGCTGAAGGCACGTTTCCGTTGCCTGGACACCTCTGGTGGTGCCCTACAGTATAGCCCCTCAAAGGCCTGTGGGATATTCCTGGCCTGTTGTATCCTGCACAACATGGCCAAAGACTGCGGGATAACCATACAGGTTGAAGAGGGGGACAGCGATGGGGATAACGGTGACGCCGGTGACAATGGGGATGGGCAGCCCCCCCCCTTGGCCGACGGGCCCCCGACTGATCCGGCTGGCACAGCTGCACCGGGACACCATCACAGAGGAGAAGTTCAGCCAACACAGGTAAGACATGGGGCCATGTGCAACCACCAGTGGCTAGGGCACAACCCACATACACACATGGAAACACACCAAGGGTGCATGCCAGCAAGGGATGTGGCAGGGCACAGAAGCACACACATACAACCAGGGTAGGGTGAACAGTAACACGCCACATGGACAGACACACACACACACACACGCACACACAATAGGCACAAAGTGCACAGGGGTCAGGTGCAAAACAGAGCCGGAACACAAACACTAGCAACACACATGTCCACAGGCCACCACGTCCACTGACTGTCTATGTGCATGTGTCAGATGCTGGGCACCATCATACTTTGGTGTACAGTGCAATGCAGGCATCATCATGCACACATACCTGTGGACTGCAGTCAGGAGGGTGTGCAGGTGGACTGTGTGTCTGCATGCAGGGCCGGGCACCCATCGGTGCACTGCCCACCAAAACACACAATGCACATAGGGCAGCACCAGACAATGCCCATGCTGGGAGACAGGTCAGTCTTGTGGCACAGTGGCATGTCCACCTCAGATGCGTGGGTGGCCCTGCTGAGACCCAGCAGCACTGGCAGGCTGACCACAGACCTCATGGGGTGGCACCGATGGTCCACCAGGGGTTCCACTGCACGAACTCGACCGTGCCGGCACAGGGATCTGCAGCACACCGAACATACCTGCACCAGGAGTGCTCGGGATGCCCACAGCTGAACCCGCCTTCGACAGGGTGGGTGTCGCACAATGCTGAGAACGGGGAGTGGAAAGCGAACTGCATGGTGTGAGCGACACATGGGCACCTGACTGTGTGCCCATTGTGGCCATGACAGCGACCAATGCCTGTGTTTGCCTGTCAATGGCAGTGGTCACATCCTCCCGCAACTGGACAATCTGTGACAGGATCCTATCGGTGTCCATGCTGTTTCACTCCTCGACCCGCTCCAGAGCCACACGCAGTGCCTCCATGGACGTTGCAAGCCACATCTGCAGCTGTACTGATGCCTACAGTAGGCGGGTGTGCTCATCAAAGAGGTTGTCTGCCACCTCGGCATCCTGTCCCTCAGGGTATGGAAGGGCCTGATGCTCAGCACCCCTTGAGGGTGGGTGCTGCTCACCAGGACCAGGTATGGGCAAGTCCACAGATGGTGCACAGACACCACCGCTGAACCCTGAACCCCCAGTCCTGGTGGGCGATTGCTGCTGCTGCCCCTCCGCCTGCTGTGCCCAAGGGATCGGTTGTTCCGCTGCTGTGGCTGCAACAGTGCCACTGTCCTGACCAGCCACCGGTGCTGCCCCACTGGTGCTGACAGGCACAGCCTGGGACTGTGCTGACAAGCTGGCACACACGTCGAAACCAGTCAGGTCCATGGGCGTGAGCTGGCCTGCTGTGTGTCCATTCCATGACACACACATGTCACTGCCCATAACAGTCGTGTCATCATCATTGGTGCAGGTCTGTGTCACAGCCACAGTGTGCTGGCATCCTTGGATGCCAGAATGCTGAGACACAGGAAGGGCCTCCCCCACACCTGTCTCAACGACATCAGTGTTGACAGCCAGGCGGACCCACTGTTGCAATGCTCCCGGCTATCTGCGGGTGGATGGTCCCTCCTCCAACTCCAGATGACTGTCCACAGTGGATAGGCCCTCCACCACTGACCCCTGCAGATGCACAGGATCTGTAATAGAAAGTAAGGTCACGTTAGTGCATGTGATCTACCCTCCGCCCCCCCCAACAGACCATGATGTACCATGCAGTGATGGGCTACCACCTGTCTGGAAGCCACCTCCTGGAACACCCTCAATGGCACTGCGCTGCATGCTTGCAGCGAGCCTGTTCTCTACCAGTGTCAGCTGCACCACCTCCGGCTGGCCCCCGCCTGTTGCAGCACGTGCCACCCTGATGGCAGCCACCTTCTCCTTTGCCCTCCTCCTGTCGGTACCCATCTTCTTTTTACACTCCTGCAGAGAGCGCTGGTGGCTGCCGTACAGGTTGACAGCACATGCCACCCCCTCCCATACAGCAGCACGGGCCTGAGGGGTGCCCCGCCATCCACTGAGCAGTGGCTCCTGATCGATGTAGGCCTTGAAGAGTGCCTCCGTCTCGGCCTTGGTGAAATTGGGCCTCCTCTTCCACCCACCGTCATTGTCCTCCTCACCCAGACCTCGCTCGGTCATTATTCAGCCTGTATGGATGACAGTGGTCACCTGTGACTGTGCAGTACAAAGCAAGTCCCTGATACCACAGTCCAGAACACCACACAGCATGCAACTCACCAATAAGCTGCAGTAACTGAATATGGCCACTGCAGAACAGTGTCGCAGTTTTATAGCGCAATCCATGCAAATTAGGTGAGGAGCAACTTTAATGAGATGCAAATCGTGCTGCTGCGCCATTGCATGGCTGATCGGATGATTTGTATATGACGGCTGAATATCACGCTTTTGTGCTTTGCGCAATTGTGTTGAATGTGCTGAGCCAATGGTGCAGTTCTGTGGCATGCATAGTACACCGCACTGCGCATGCCCAGGTAGCTTATACAGGCATCTGCCGCGCTGATGACGTGCTGTGCACAGTAGGTAATTCAGAGCACGGCCACCATTGTGCCAGTGGCGCCATGGCATGGGTCACTACATGGCGCTGTGGCACAACTGCGCAATAGTTTGCTGTGATGATGGCACACAGGCAACCAATCACGTTAGACACATAGACGTCCGATGGCGCTGTGCGTGGCCTTGCACCAGAGACCCATGACCCTGTGCCCGACCTTTGTCCCCTTGGTGCTATACGTCCGGCATGGCTGCACCTCTATCGTGCTGTTTGGTGACAGCGCGATAAGGAATGGCGGTGCTGTACCGCACAGTACTTCCATGTGGGGTGCCGCACTGCAGAGCACCATATTGCCTACTACAGTGATAGAGATGGCATGCAGGAGAGCCCCTCAATGGAGTGCCCTTGAGCTGGGCAACCTTGTGGCCATTGTGGAGCCACACTATGGCCCACTCTTTGGTGAGGAGGCACTGGACGGGGCTAGGACCCAGGTTTGGCAAGAGGTGGCCACTAACCTGTAGGCGGCCACTGGCCATAGGAGAATGGATGAACAGTGCAGGCACCGGTACGGGGACCTTAGAAGGAGGGAGCCGGAGCAACTTGACCATCTGCGGTCGTGTGCCAGGAGGGGCGTGGTGCCTCATCCAGGTGGGTGATACGTCTACACACTTGTATCGTCCATATGGGTAACACTGTCTTATGTGTCCAGCACATATGGGAGGGATAGTCTAAGGTTGGCTGTGGCAGTGTTTACAGGGTATGGGGTGGGTGGGTCTGGCTGGGTGGGTGGGCACACACATTGGGGCAGGGGACTTTGCTTTGGGTTTGTACTGATGTGTTTATCTCCTTTGTCTCCCACAGGCTGGCGAGCAGGCGGATGGTGGAGCTGCAGCAGAGGAGGAGGATGCTGCACAGGGGCGTGTTGGGGACCAGCCCCAACAACGTCCCGATGATGGTGAGTGCCATGACACCATGATTGCTATTGCATGCTGTGTGACAGGGTGGGAAGCAGGGCATGGCCACCATCCATGGACACCACTGTCATGCACGTGACATGTGACAGTCAGCACTGTCCAGTGGCACTGCATCAATGGTGGTCCATGCGTGCACTGGGCACATGGCTGTGGCACTGCCTGCACACCGCATAGCCACATTACTGTACGGCCTTGGTTGTGCTGTGCTGGACATGGGCGGTGGGTGTGTGCAGTGGTACACATGGCTGTTGCTGCCTGGTTGGGCATGTCTTATGGACACGGTCACTGTGGGTGGGCGCACATCATCACAGGAGCGTGGCACATGGCTGTATGCCATGCATAATGGGTGGGCTGCAGGGGGATGGACAGTCACACCTATTGACTCTGATCCCTTGTCCTAGGTGTGTGGATACTCCTGTGGATCCAGCAGGCTGTTCAGGAGATGCTGCAGGTGGCACAAGAGTCCCTTTCCATATTGAGGGACTTACAGCAGCATGGAGTGAGGAGGAGGAGGTGGCCCAGGCAACAGCCCCAGGCAGAGGAGGACCAGGCTGGACACTGACATCTGCATGACCTGCCTGCAACTACCCCCTTTGATCAACCCTTACACACCACCTACCCTCTCCCATATGTTCACTCCTGCCCTTACCCACCCGCACTTTGTTCCTATCCTCCCCACGTTTGTACATAGTTGTATATAGTTATTTTGATATGTTTTGAATACAAATATTTTTATATGAATACTGTGGTGGTCTCTGATTTGCAGCTGGCTATAGGTGCTCAGTTGCAGTGGTGTGCATGGCATCTGGGGTGGTTTAGTCATGGGTATGTGTGTGTGTGCATGGGAAGTGTCTCTGGTGTGGGAGTGGCTATCAGTCGGTGACTGTGGTATGTGTGTTGTTCACTGTGCATTGCATTACTGTGTGCAGTGGTCCATGGTGCATGCTCTGTGTCCATTGAGCCCTTGTCCAACCCGTCCTTGGCCTGTGCAGCTGACACCCTTGCATGTCTGTGGCCTGCGAGGTCTGCTGCCTTGTCAGTGGTGGCTGTCCCTGCAGGTCATCCACTGTGACCGTCACAATGCTGGGATGCCTCCTGTCACTGGTGTGGTGCATGTTTGCCTCAGGTGACACTGTGGCCTCCGCAGTTGCTGTCCCACCTCCATGCTGTGGCTTGTGTGTGTTGCAGGGGCTTTGCACCACTGTCTGTGACTTGTGCTCCAGGCATATGCTGGTGGCATACAGGACCACAGTTCATGCACAGGGTGGGTGTCACCCCTGTGCCATGGAGGACTGCAGGCTGTGTGTGCACAGTTTTCATGGACCCACACTGGGGGCTTGGTTGTAGTGTCCCCGTGTGTATGGGTGTGTGTTTGCCCTTGCACTGTGTTGCATCCAGTGTGCTGCATGCTTCCACACACCACTGTGGGTGTCTGTGCTGGCTGCTGTGTCTCGTGGTGGGTCGGGATGTGACACTTGTCTACTGTGCAGGGTGCTGTCCCAATGGTGGTGGTGTCAGGGGCACGTCCTTTCCCATATGGGGTACCTCTTGTGCCAGCACATGGTCAGTCTCTCAGCTGTGCCTCAGGGGGATTGTGCGTGTTGGCACTGTGTCTGCCATTGTTGCATTGCTGTGTGCTGCCACCCACTGCTGGGTGCTCATGGTGGGTCTGGCTTGTATGGTTCTGTGGTACACGAGGTTGCAGTGTGCAAGTAGGGGTGGTGGTATGCATGGGGTTTCCTGCAGTGGTGGTCACTGCTCATGGGGGGTGTCTTGGGGTCACAGTGCAGGGTGTGCTGTGCACAGGGGGGGCTGGTGTGGCACGGGGTGGTCCGCCCTCCTTGTGTGGCAGTCTCCAGCTTGCCAGTGGGTGTGCTGGGGCACCATGGCCCAGATGTGCTTTGTTTGCTTGTCCCCATGGGCCAGTGGATATTCCATCCCTCCACCAGCTGTGCTGTGCTTAGGGTGTGGAGGCGCATTGTCAGTTCTGCTGTATGTTCCTGTGCCCATCTGTGCCATGGGTGTGGGCTACCTACCTCCCTGGTTGTGCAGTTACATTGCTCTGCTGCTGGTGGGGCTCCTGCTTGCGCTGGGCGCCTCTGGGCTGCTCAGCTGGGCGAGCCTTGTTGCTGCATCATGGTGCATCGTATCTGCTCAGCTTCCCTTCCCCTAGTTGCGCTATGGGCGCAGGTTGTGTGAAATTTAGAAGTTAGCAGTTGGCGCAATTTGGCTTGCTCCTTTTGTGAATATCGCATCTATTGCACATGGGTGCAATGGACTTGTGCTTGCTCCTGCTATTGCACACTTTTTGGGTCAGTTTGAATATCCAGCCCACTGTATATAAATGTAATGGAAGAGATGAGAGATTGGAAATGTAAAAATGTGCCAGTTGATGACAATGTATATTGAACAATGATTTGACAAATGAGTAAATGTATAGCAAAAATGAGCAACCACACATAAGTTGTCTGTGTCTTTATTTGGAAGGGCTCTGGGGACAAATAACAGAATGAAAAGCCAACCCTGTGAAAGTAAATATATTATATTGTTTCTTTATTATATGAGTTCAGTAAGGTGGACCACAAACTCCCTGATGAAGCTATAATATACGGCAAAACATGGGGTTCCTGGATTTGGTCCCTGTAAGAAAAGAAAAAAAAGTATATATACATATTAAATGAAAGCTTGAAGGAAACTTTAAAAGCTGTGTGCAGTGCAGCTGATTTCACCATATCTACTTGCCTCAATGGTGGAGAAGGGACAGCTACTGTAGATGTTATAGTTGTTACTAAAACATGGGCAATACCCAACCATGACTGGGACCTTTTGATCCCAGGGCACATTGTTTTCAGGAAGGATAGGGTCATAGGGAGAGGTGGTGGCTTTGTATATTACAGAGGGTAACAAAGCAGTACAGGAGAAATAAGTAGGTAAGAAGTAGAGGTTAAATAAATTAGGATGCAGATGGTAGTGGAAAGGGTAGAAATATCAGCTGTGGGGTCGTATACAGCCCCAAAACTAAACAAATGAAGGAAATAAAGCCCTTGGGAGGGAAGTTAAAAGGCTGGTAGTAGCAGGGAAATAGATCTTGGCTAGGGAGCTGAATCATCTACACATGGACTAAAGTATACCAGTTAGGGCTGGGCCCAAAAAATGTTCACTGGTGGAATTACAATTTTGCTTCTGTAAAATTTTGCAACATTTCTATGTACATTTCATGAAATATTGCCAATACTATTATTTCAGTTATTTCCAACTAATTTTAAAAGTACTAGTCCTAATTGCACTACATTTGGTACAAAGTCCAATACCTTATGGCAACATGTACAAAGTTTCAGATGTCTCATTTTAAGGGTAGCTGATTATAAGACTCTAAACATTCTGAACATTTTTAATTATATTTCAAAAGTACTGTACATAAACTGCAGAATTTTAAGTCCCTATAATTTTAATACTAGAAAACACAATGTCACCAATATTGTTACTTTTATAGACCTTAAATAGAAACCGTGTGTGTGTGTGTCAATTTTCTAATAAACTACTCAAAGGATGGCCAGGTTATCAACAGCCAAAAATTGCAAAAACAACAGTGATAAAAGCTTAATTTCATGAACTTTTGTGAAAATTGTGGAATTTTGTGATCATTGTGTGGAAGCCATATCCGCACATTTTGTCCAGTCAGGAGGGAAAGAAAAGAAAAAGCTGGGTAGAGTTATAATAACTTGTAATAAGTTAACATTTATAGGGACTCCATAGCTCTGCAGGGAGCAGATGTGACAGAACAGAAGGCCTTCTTCTGTTGGCAATTTCATATGTTCGAATGTTCATACAGTAAATTTACAATGGTGACCCACATCAGCACCCTCATGACAATCTTTACCTTCGTAAAGGACCATCAAGAATAATCAAGGCCATCACTGAGTACTAGCCTGTCTTTTTTCACATTGCTAGTTAACTGCTACAGCTCAAAGACCAAGGGCCCCATTTTCAAAAAGCTAGCGCAGCTCAAGCAGAGCAAACTTGGTGTGTGCTGCGCTAACCTGGAATATCTCCAGCTGTCGTGGGCTTGCCCATATTCAAGGGACACATAAATGCAGTGCACCCCCAACAGCACTGTCATGCACAATATTGTGCTACACTTCTGCAAATGAGGGTTCCCTCATGCATATGCAGTGCAGCACAATTTTGAAAGTTCTCAGAAACGCTAAATGGCCACCAGAAGCGGCACTAAAACCCAGTCTATTACAATGCACAGACCCATCTGCCACTGTCAAGGGCTAGATATGCTGGAGGTCAGCAGCTCCTCCCTGCTCTGATTCCTGTTCACATATAAATAAAATGGCATTAGTGGTCCAGCAGTCCCTCCCATGTTCTGATCATCATCCGTGTACAGAAATAGTAAGCCCTGGTAGTCTAGTGGTCCCCCCATGACCAGATCCCTGTGTATAATAAAAAAAAGGAAAAAAGAAATGAAACAGTCCTCACCCTGGTAGTCTAGCAGTCCCTCCCCATCCCTGAGCAACATGTATAATCAGTCCTGGTGGTCTAGTGGTCCTTTCCCCTCCCCATTCAACGATCGCCACCCCATTTCATAAAAAAATCCCTGGTGGTCCATTGGTCCTCCTTCTCCCATTCACCAATCACTGACAAGACAACAACTACAATACCCTGATAGTCTAGTATTTACACCCCAGCAGGTAGTGACCTACCATCCTATGCTCCCCAATCTGACCCATGCTGGTGACTAGCACAGTCCTCCTCACACTGCCATGGTCTGCCACTGACTGAACTGTCAATGAGGGTGTACACTAGACAGTACATGCTCACTGGTTGACTGGTCAACCAATGAGAACATACAGTCTACTGTTCAGACTCAGTGATAGTTCAGTAGGTGGCTAACTGTGATGGTGTGAGGGAGAACTGTGCCAGTCACTGGCAGGAGGTCATGTTGGGGGAGAACAGGTGGTAAGTCACTACTTGCTGGAGTGGGAGGCCACTAGACTACCAGGGTATTGTAATTGTTGTGGAGATGACAATTGGTGAACAGGGAAGGGGAGATGGACCACTGGGGATTTATTTTTATGAAACAGGGGCAGCGATCGGGGAATGGGGGAAGAGACAGGACCACTAGATCACCAGGACTGATTATACTTGGTGATCGGGACTGAGGAGGAACTGCTAGACTACTAGGGCTTGTTGTTGTTTTATTTGTATTATACATGGGGATTGGGGCATTGGGGGGACCACTAGACTATGAGGGCTTATTTGTAGAAAAGGATTCGAGCACATACAACTCTTTAGAGAAACATGTAAAGTAAAATGCTTTATTTTACAAAACTCCTGACATGTTTGGACTGCTCCCAGTCATTTATCAAAGGAAATAAAAAACAAATGCCAAAGAACACCATATATAACATACAATTAATCCAGGTGTATTCCATCAGATCAATGAGTACTTAGCTAACAAATCAGACTAATTGTAGTCCTACAGAGGGACTTTCATTCATTTTGATTAAATAGTATTTACATCTTCATGTCAAACACAATGAGACAACAAATACATATAACAGTGTAATCCTATTCTACTCAGTCCAGAACTAAACTATTGAACTATGCAATGTAAAAACACTTGACTAAAAAACTAAAAGACTAGAAAAACTAAAAAGGGGAACAATAGGAAGGGGGGAGGATTAAACAAAATAGTCATACCCATATGACTCATACTGATTTAGTGTGACCAGACTTAACTGCAATCTTTTAAATATGGATAAAGCTCTAAGAGGCCATTTAGCCTCGGACTCTTATTAGCTTTCAGAGTTAAAATCCAATAATTTTCTCTTCTTAATACTAGATTATTGTAGTCTCCACCTCTCGGATTCCAGTTTACCTTGTCAATTGCCATAAAGTTAAAAAAATGTTCAGGTTCTCTAGTATTAACAACATGTGCTGCAGTAGCATAAGTCATATCTCCCCTCTGAATAGCTCTCAAATGGTCTCCTACTCTAACTGTAAAACTCCTAATCATTTTCCCCACATAAAATGCCTCACAGTTACATTTTGTTAAATAAATAACTCCCACTGTATCACAATGCATAAATTGTCAAATTTCAAAACTTCTGTTGCTGTTAAAACTTGAAAAAAATATTTCCCTGTAACATATGGCTGCAATAAATACATCATTTGCATTTATAATTTCCCTTCCTTTTATCCAGCCATGTGCCTTTAGACTTATTCTCATAATGGCTTCTCGTGAGTAAGTCTCCTATAGTGAGAACTTTCTTGAAACACATTCTAGCCAGTTTTTTAGTCACTTCTTGTAAACCTGGTTCAGCTCCCAATACATGCCAATGCCTATTAGTGATATTTTCAAGTTCTTTCGCTTTTGCTGAATATTCTGTAACGAAATTAAAACGGAAATCTTCATTCTGTATTTCAAACTTATTTTTCAAAAGATCATCACTATGGTGTTTTTGGCTATATTGTAAGCTTCCCTGATGTAATTCTTACCATAGCCCCTCTGTGTCAGTCTATTCGTTAGTTCTTTTGCCCCCTCTTCAAAATCTTCCACTTCTGTGCAGTTCCGTTTTGTTCTCAAAAACTGACCAATCGGTATATTTTAATAGTATGCCTGGGATGACAACTATTTGCCCGTAATATAGTATTGCCATCAACTTCCTTATGAAATAAAGCAGTTTTTATCTTTTTATTTTCTTTGCATTCAATCATTAAATCTAAGAAGGTAATTCGTTCCTTTGAATAACTGACTGTAAACTTCAAAAAAGGATTTGTTCTATGTAAAAAATCTACAAATGATTTTAAATCATTTTCATCCCCCTTCCATATCAAAAAAAATCATCAATAAAACATTTCCAACAAATCATAAACTTATGAAAAATATTGGCATCATAATTAAAGATAAAATCCTCTTCCCACTTTCCTACAAATAAATTCGCAATTGATGGTGCACAAGTGGCTCCCATGGCTGTTCCCCTAATCTGTAAAAAAAAGTTCTCCATCAAACACAAATACATTACATTTCAAAATGCATTCCAAAAATGTTAATAAAATATCAGAACCACTAATATTCGCTTTGTTTAAAAAGCAAGCTATTGCATCTAATGCTTCTTCATGTGGAATATTAGTATATAATGATTCAATGTCCATAAGTAACTAAAATTCCTTCTTCTGGTAATGTCCGTCTTTCAAGAAATTGAGAACTTCTTTCATGTCTTTAATGTATGATGGCAAGTTCCACACCAAGGTTTCAAAAAGAATCCACATATCTTGACAAAGGTTCTGTTAAGGATCCTATACCACTCACTATTGGATGACCAGGCGGATTAACTAAAGTTTTGTGGACTTTCGGAAGAATGTAAAAAGTGGCCCTGGTGGGATTAGAAACTGTAATGTAGTTTTTTACATCTTGGGTAATTACTCCACTAGAAAGGCATCTTCAATAATCTCAGTCAATTCTATATTTAAAGTCATATGTTGGATCATCTTTTAGTCTAATATAATATTGGGTTTTGTAAATCTGTCTTTGCACTTCCAAAACATAGTTTTCTTTATCCATCAGGACCACCGCTCCACCTTTGTCTGCTTGTTTTATCACTATGTCTGTGTCCTTCTTTAAAGTATCTATAGCTTCTTTTTCACTTCTGCTTAAGTTCTGATAAGAAAAATTATTCAATGAAATGCTCAATGTTTCAATGTCATTCTCAACCAACTCTTTAAAAATAGTTACCGCTGCACATTGGGGGGGCACCAAACTGATGTTTTTTTAAAGACATTCACATCCTTAACCAAATGTTCCATTTCTTGCAATCTCAGCATTTCTCTTCGGGAATAGAAAGCCTTGATATTGAGTTTGCAACAATTTAAATTTCAAGTCTATTAAAGTTTGTACTCGATTTAAAGGGGTAGTTGGAGCAAAACTCAAACCTTTCTTTAACAAGTTAGTTTCTCCACTTGTCAAATCATGTTTGGATAAATTAATAATTTGAGTTGTAGAGGTATCAGAAAATTCAGTTCTTACCTCCTCTGCTGATGTCGACCCCCATTGCCAAAGGGCTTCCTCCATGCATTCCGCCCCCTGTAATTCCCTCGAGAGTTCCTGTTTCCATAAGATTTTATTCTTTCTTCTCTCTCGTTGGATTCTCATTCCCTTCGGAAATCCCTTGTTTCTTCTTGAAATCTCGGACTCCTTCGCAAAGGTGGTGGAATATAAGGCGCAGAATAAAGCTGAGGCTCCCCCACTGGTTGTTGCTCCATTGTTGATTGCTCCTTCTGAAAAGGATATATATTTGTATTGTCTCCCTCTATATCACTATGATCTGTGCTAAAATCTGTGGAATATTCAAATGATACATTTTTTGGTTCTATTCTTTAAAATATCTTTCTTCTGGTTGTTTTTCCATTTAAAAATCGTACCCCTTTCAAAGTCCACTTTGTCAAGTAAAAACTTGGTCATTTGATTTTTTAATTTCAGAATCCAATTTAAAATTGAATCTTTCAATCTCAAGTTCAAGCGCTCAAAGTCCAAATTTGTACAAAACTTTAACACTTCTATTTCACACTTCTTAATATCTTCCTTCAACACAGCTTCTCTCTCCTTGGTATATTTAACAATGAGTTTCATTAGTTTAAAGCTTGCATCTAGTAGGATATTTTCCCATTCTTGTAGAAACAAGGGGCTTTCAGTTCCACATGCTGGTTCTTTTAATAATCTTAAGCCTCTGGGAACTCTTTTCACTTCTAAATATGCCTCTAAATTCGTACTGTTCCAAAAAAGACATCTCAATTGATGTGTGGATTTTTCTAAATTCCTGAAAGCCTCCAACAGTGTTGGCAAACCTGTTTCATCCGCTGCATATCTTAAGTCAGTGTTCAAGAAAGGATTATGAATGTCTGCGGTCTTTAAAAGTTGATCCACATAAGCCAAGGGGTTCGTTTGAATCTCATCACTCATTGAACTAAAAATCAAGTTTGGAGTGTTCTCTAAAGACATCTTAGTTTTTCTTATTCAAACTGTATCTTCAAAAACTTGTATATTCTCGAGTTTTGCAGGGCAGGACACAGGTAAGGTAAATTTCCAAACACAAATAAAGACCTTTACCTCTAATAAATTCCTTCTCCTAACCCGTCGTAACACTCAAACATCCAAAGTCTGCATACCAAATGAGTGCACACTGGGACGTAGTGCTCCAGAAACCAACAATAAGATATTTGTAGAAAAGGCTTCAAGCACATACAACTCTTTAGAGAAACACGTAAAGTAAAAGCTTTATTTTACAAAACTCCTGACATGTATCGGACTGCTCCCCCAGTCCTTTATCAAAGGAAATAAAAAACAAATGCCAAAGAACACCATATATAACATACAATTAATCAAGGTGTATTCCATCAGATCGATGAGTACTTAGCTAACAAATCAGACTAATTGTAGTCCTACAGAGGGACTTTCATTCATTTTGATTAAATAGTATTTACATCTTTATGTCAAACACAATGAGACAACAAATACGTATAACAGTGTAATCCTATTCTACTCAGTCCAGAACTAAACTATTGAACTATGCAATGTAAAAACACTTGACTAAAAACTAAAGACTAGAAAAACTAAAAGGGGAACAATAGGAAGGAGGGAGGATTAAACAAAATAGTCAAACCATATGACTCATACTGATTTAGTGTGACCAGACTTAACTGTGATCTTTTAAATATGGATAAAGCTCTAAGGGCCATTTAGCCCCAGACTCTTAGTAGCTTTCAGAGTTAAAATCCAAAATTTTCTCTTCTTAATACTAGATTATTGTAGTCTCCATCTCCAGATTCCTGTTTACCTTGTCAATTGCCATAAACTTAAAAATGTTGTTCAGGTTCTCTAGTATTAACAACATGTGCTGCAGTAGCATAAGTCATATCTCCTCTCTCAATAGCTCTCAAATGTTCTCCTACTCTAATTTTAAAACTCCTAATCATTTTCCCCACATAAAAAGCCTCACAGTTACATTTTGCTCAAATGATGTATTTATTTCAGCCATATGTTACAGGGAAATATTTGTTTCGAGTTTTAACAGCAACAGAAGTTTTGAAATGTGACAATTTATGAATTGTGATACAGTGGGAGTTATTTATTTAATAAAATGTAACTGTGAGGCATTTTATGTGGGGAAAATGATTAGGAGTTTTACAATTAGAGTAGGAGACCATTTGAGAGCTATTCAGAGGGGAGATGTGACTTATGCTACTGCAGCACATGTTGTTAATACTAGAGAACCTGAACAACATTTTTTTAACTTTATGGTAATTGACAAGGTAAACAGGAATCTGAGAGGTGGAGACTACAATAATCTAGTATTAAGAAGAGAAAATTATTGATTTTAACTCTGAAAGCTAATAAGAGTCGGGGCTAAATGGCCCCTTAGAGCTTTATCCATATTTAAAAGATCGTAGATTAAGTCTGGTCACACTAAATCAGTATGAGTCATATGGCTTGACTATTTTATTTAATCCTCCCCCCCCTTCCTATTGTTCCCCTTTTTAGTTTTTCTAGTCTTTTAGTTTTTTAGTCAAGTGTTTTTACATTGCATAGTTCAATAGTTTAGTTCTGGACTGAGTAGAATAGGATTACACTGTTATATCGATTTGTTGTCTCATTGTGTTTGACATGAAGATGTAAATACTATTTAATCAAAATGAATGAAAGTCCCTCTGTAGGACTACAATTAGTCTGATTTGTTAGCTAAGTACTCATTGATCTGATGGAATACACCTGGATTAATTGTGTGTTCTATATGGTGTTCTTTGGCATTTGTTTTTATTCCTTTGATAAAGGACTGGGAGCAGTCCAAACATGTCAGGAGTTTTGTAAAATAAAGCTTTTACTTTACGTGTTTCTCTAAAGAGTTGTATGTGCTCGAAGCCTTTTCTACAAATATCTTATTGTTGGTTTCTGGAGCACTATGTCCCAGTGTGCACTCATTTGGTATGCAGACTTTGGATGTTTGAGTGTTACGCACGGGTTAGGGAGAAGGAATTTATTACAGGTAAAGATCTTTATTTGTGTTTGGAAATTTACCTTACCTATGTCCTGCCCTGTAAAACTCGAGAATATACACATTTTTGAAGATGCAGTTTGAATAAGAAAAACTAAGATGTCTTTAGAGAACACTCCAAACTTGATTTTTAGTTCAATGAGTGATGAAATTCAAACGAACCCCTTGGCTTATGTGGATCAACTTCTAAAGACCGCAGACATTCATAATCCTTTCTTGAACACTGACTTAAGATATGCAGTGGATCAAGCAGGTTTGCCATCACCTTTGGAAGCTTTCAGGAATTTAGAAAAATCCACACATCAATTGAGATGTCTTTTTTGGATCAGTATGAATTTAGAGGCATATTTAGAAGTGAAAAGAGTTCCCAGAGGCTTAAGACTATTAAAAGAACCAGCATGTGGAACTGAAAGCCCCTTGTTTCTACAAGAATAGGAAAATATCCTACTAGATGCAAGCTTTAAACTAATGCAACTCATTGTTAAATATACCAAGGAGAGAGAAGCTGTGTTGAAGGAAGATATTAAGAAGTGTGAAATAGAAGTGTTAAAGTTTCGTACACATTTGGACTTTGAGCGTTTGAACTTGAGACTGAAAGATTCAATTTTTAAATTGATTCTGAAATTAAAAAATCAAATGACCAAGTTTTTATGTGACAAAGTGGACTTTGAAAGGGTACAGTTTTAAATGGAAAACAACCAGAAGAAAGGTATTTTAAAGAATAGAACCAAATGTATCATTTGAATATTCCACAGATTTTAGCACAGATCATAGTGATATAGAGGGAGACAATACAAATATATATCCTTTTCAGAAGGAGCAATCAACAATGGAGCAACAACCAGTGGGGGAGCCTCAGCTTTATTCTGCGCCTTATATTCCACCACCTTTGCGAAGGAGTCCGAGATTTCAAGAAGAAACAAGGGATTTCAAAGGAAAGAGAATCCAATGAGGGAGAAGAAAGAATAAAATCTTATGGAAACAGGAACTCTCGAGGGAATTACAGGGGGCGGAATGCATGGAGGAAGCCCTTTGGCAATGGGGGATGACATCAGCAGAGGAGGTAAGAACTGAATTTTCTGATACCTCTACAACTCAAATTATTAATTTATCCAAACATGATTTGACAAGTGGAGTAACTAACTTGTTAAAGAAAGGTTTGAGTTTTGCTCCAACTACCCCTTTAAATCGAGTACAAACTTTAATAGACTTGAAATTTAAATTGTTGCAAACTCAATATCAAGGCTTTCTATTCCCAAAGAGAAATGCTGGGATTGCAAGAAATGGAACATTCGGTTAAGGATGTGAATGTCTTTAAAAAAACATCAGTTTGGTGCCCCCCAATGTGCAGCGGTAACTATTTTTAAAGAGTTGGTTGAGAATGACATTGAAACATTGAGCATTCCATTGAATAATTTTTCTTATCAGAACTTAAGCAGAAGTGAAAAAGAAGCTATAGATACTTTAAAGAAGGACACAGACATAGTGATAAAGCAAGCAGACAAAGGTGGAGCGGTGGACCTAATGGATAAAGAAAACTATATTTTGGAAGTGCAAAGACAGATTTACAAAACCCAGTATTATATTAGACTAAAAGATGATCCAACATATGACTTTAAATATAGAATTGACGAGATTATTGAAGATGCCTTTTCTAGTGGAGTAATTACCAAGATATAAAAACAACCTTACAGTTTCTAATCCCACCAGGGCCACTTTTTACATTCTTCCGAAAATCCACAAAACTTTAATTAATCCGCCTGGTCGTCCAATAGTGAGTGGTATAGGTTCCTTAACAGAAAGTTTGTCGAGATATGTGGATTCTTTTTGAAACCTTTGGTGTGGAACTGGCCATCATTCATTAAAGACACGAAAGACGTTTTTAATTTCTTGAAAGACGTGACATTTCCAGAAGAAGGAATTTTAGTTACGATGGACATTGAATCATTATATACTAATATTCCACATGAAGAAGCATTAGATGCAATAGCTTGCTTTTTAAACAAAGTGAATATTAATGGTACTGATATTTTATTAAAATTTTTGGAATGCATTTTGAAATATAATGTATTTGTGTTTGATGGAGAACTTTTTTTTACAGATTAGGGGAACAGCCATGGGAGCCACTTGTGCACCATCGATTCATAATTTATTTGTAGGAAAGTGGGAAGAGTTTTATCTTTAATTATGATGCCAATATTTTTCATAAGTTTATGATTTGTTGGAAATGTTTTATTGACGATTTCTTTTGATATGGAAGGGGAATGAAAATGATTTAAAATCATTTGTAGATTTTTTACATAGAATGAATCCTTTTTGAAGTTTACAGTCAGTTATTCAAAGGAACAAATTACCTTCTTAGATTTAATGATTGAATGCAAAGAAAATAAAAGATAAAAACTGCTTTATTTCATAAGGAAGTTGATGGCAATACTATATTACGGGCAAATAGTTGTCATCCCAGGCATACTATTAAAATATACCGATTGGTCAGTTTTTGAGAACAAAACGAAACTGCACAGAAGGGGAAGATTTTGAAGAGGGGGCAAAAGAACTAACGAATAGACTGACACAGAGGGGCTATGGTAAGAATTACATCAGGGAAGCTTACAATATAGCCAAAAACACCATAATGATGATCTTTTGAAAAATAAATTTAAAATACAGAATGAAGATTTCCATTTTAATTTTCATTACAGAATATTCAGCAAAAGTGAAAGAACTTGAAAATATCATTAATAGGCATTGGCATGTATTGGGAACTGAACCAGGTTTACAAGAAGTGACTAAAAAACTGGCTAGAATGTATTTCAAGAAAGTTCCCACTATAGGAGACTTACTCTCGAGAAGCCATTATGAGAATAAGTCTAAAGGCACATGGCTGGATAAAAGGAAGGGAAATTATAAATGCAAATGATGTATTTATTGCAGCCATATGTTACAGGGAAATATTTTTTTCGAGTTTTAACAGCAACAGAAGTTTTGAAATTTGACAATTTATGAATTGTGATACAGTGGGAGTTATTTATTCAACAAAATGTAACTGTGAGGCATTTTATGTGGGGAAAATGATTAGGAGTTTTACAATTAGAGTAGGAGACCATTTGAGAGCTATTCAGAGGGGAGATATGACTTATGCTACTGCAGCACATGTTGTTAATACTAGAGAACCTGAACAACATTTTTTTAACTTTATGGCAATTGACAAGGTAAACAGGAATCTGAGAGGTGGAGACTACAATAATCTAGTATTAAGAAGAGAAAATTATTGGATTTTAACTCTGAAAGCTAATAAGAGTCTGGGGCTAAATGGCCCCTTTGAGCTTTATCCATATTTAAAAGATCGCAGTTAAGTCTGGTCACACTAAATCAGTATGAGTCATATGGCTTGACTATTTTGTTTAATCCTCCCCCCTTCCTATTGTTCCCCTTTTTAGTTTTTCTAGTCTTTTAGTTTTTTAGTCAAGTGTTTTTACATTGCATAGTTCAATAGTTTAGTTCTGGACTGAGTAGAATAGGATTACACTATTATAACGATTCTGTCTCATTGTGTTTGACATGAAGATGTAAATACTATTTAATCAAAATGAATGAAAGTCCCTCTGTAGGACTACAATTAGTCTGATTTGTTAGCTAAGTACTCATTGATCTGATGGAATACACCTGGATTAATTGTGTGTTATATATGGTGTTCTTTGGCATTTGTTTTTTATTTCCTTTGATAAATGACTGGGGAAGCAGTCCGAAACATGTCAGGAGTTTTGTAAAATAAAGCCTTTTACTTTACGTGTTTCTCTAAAGAGTTGTATGTGTTCAAAGCCTTTTCTACAAATATCTTATGTTGGTTTCTGGAGCACTACATCCCATGCGCACTCATTTGATATGCAGACTATGAGGGCTTATTATTTCTGTACATGGATGGTGATTGGGGCATGGGAGGGACCACTGGATCACCAATGCCTTTTGTTTTTATACATGGATGGAGATTGGGGCTTGGGGGGAGACCTGAACCAATGCACTTGGCCATGGTGGTAGCATGCAAATAAGCCCATAATGGGTATGCAAATGCCCCATAGCACTATGCATGCCAGTGCACTCATTTGGACATTTGGGCTGAACATCACCAATAGGGCCATGGCACTAACCAGTGTATGTCAGGCTTTATCCCTATGAGCAGTCTTCAGCCTTGTGCTCTGATAGCACTGCACCAAGCATGGTGGCTGCTTGACATGGCCTGGTGCTACTATGGCCCCAAATTCAGACAGATTGAGCAGTCAGTTCAGACCATGCCATCTGTTTGAATATGGTGCTGGCTGTCCTTATTTTTACGCAGCACATATGTTTACATGCGCAGCCAGCCAGCTCTGAAACTTGGCCTAGAATGGATTGTGGAGGAATATGAATGAGCAGCACTGTTTTTGTACAATGCCACCTGCTGACTCTAACAACCCTGCAGATAACAATGTGTATGTTTAGCATTGTTAAACAGTGGCACCAAGCATTGCAACTATATGTGACTGAGGCCATTGTGACAGACATATCTGGATAGTTTTAGCCATGATGGAACATAATGCTGGTCATCACGGTAGCAGGAGTGTTGGAGGGTCAGTACAGGGCTGAGATGCTAGTGCAGGTAGGTTATTTGTCTGCCTGCAGTATAATTCAAATGCATGTGATCCATAGTCAAGACAAGATGGAATGCATTTCTGCAAAGAGGAAGGGAGGGAGTATGATCATGCCAATAGAAAGGGAGGTCAGTTGGGGTTTAACCATAGGTTAGGGAGCTAGCTAGTGCAGGTGTCACCAATGGCAGGAGTTAGATGCTATGGCTTCACCAAGGGAAGGGCAGTTGGGCTGAGTAGCAAAAAATTCTAGGGCACCATCTGGAGTAAGGAAGCATAAAGGGACAATTCTCAAGCAGGTCATATCAGACTCACACAGCCCAAAATTGATTGGTCTGAGCAACCCACAGTGACCTGGTGGGGAAAGAAAATGCCTGGGTCACTAAAAAAGATGAATTCTGGCTGTTCCAAAGAGATAGGTTATACAGAAAAGGAATACATTGCTCTCAGTGTCTGTGAAAAACAAGAAGCAAATCAATGTAACAAGCAAGTCAGCTGAGTCCATTTGGTGAAGTGAAGAGAAAAACATAGGGTGGGGGGACAAAATAGTCACCAAAAAAAGAACTACAGGACTGCAAACAGGTCATCATGGCTAAATGGATTCAGTGGTGTTAAGTGTTTTGTGAAAGTTAAATTCCATTGGTGGAATGTTAGTGGCAATAACTATTATGGGTCCATGAATTTTTGATCAAACGTTACTAATTAGTAATTTGCAAAAATTCCATTGTAAACTTTAACCAACTAAACTTAATTTACCCTGCTCTGTTAGATTCCAGAACCCATCAATACTGGGTATGCATGCCAAATTTTGGGTGTACATCTGCAATAGCAGCAGAGCTACAAACATCCAAATATTTAGAAAAGTTTAAAAATTTAGAAATGTTCACAAAATTTAACAAATTAAATTGTGCAGTTATGAACTTCCATAACTTACAAAAAACTTAACCCATTAAATCCCGTTTATAAATTTATAAAACCCTTCCAAGAAAGTTTTGCATATACATTGTCAGTTATCTCGATCCAAGGCATCTGAATTGTAAGAAGAAATGTCTTCTAAAATATCTCAAAATAATAAATTGCTAGAATGTGAGCCACTAAAATTCCACCGACTCATCTGAATGTCTTTAAATGTGGTATATCTTTTGGACTCAAGTCAATTTGCTACATTCAGGTCTCTAGCTTCATGAACAGCTAATTTATGACCAATCAAAGAATTCTGTGAAATTTCACAAAATTGACATTTCATGAAAATTCTATGCAGCAGGATTTTCTCATTTTGTCCAGCCCAAAACTGAGACAAGATGGTAGAAGCCAGATACTTGTGGACACCCTTCATGATGATTTCCTTTACCAGCACATGGGGAACTGACCAGGAAAAGGCTATTCTGGACCTGGTGGTCTTGAACCATGGAAATCATAGAAGGAGTGACTGTGGAAGCTCCTCTCACAGCAAATGACCACAACTGTGTGTGGTTCAAAATTCCCTTGGAGTGGACACCAGAAAAATTAAAATGGTTCAGGACATTAAAGGGCTGATTTTAGAAGGTGGTGGATATCCTTGATGCTAGTCTCAGAGGAGTAGGTCAGATGGAGGGGGTGGTGAAAAAAATTGGAAGTCATTAAAAAGGGGATACAGGATATTATCAAGTGCTGTCTAAGGTAAGTTGGAAAGTGCAAGAGATGGAGAAGGTCAGTGGGGTTCTCAGGGGAAGTAAGGAAAGCAGTATAGGAAAAAAGAGCTGACTTTAAAAGAACAAGGGAGAACAGAAGGAAATCACCTGAGCAAACAACTAAGGCAAGTTTAAGGCATCCAGTGCAGTGGTGAAGAAGGCCAAGGTGGAAACTGAACTCAGGACTGTGCGATGCAGTGGTAAAGAATGCAAAGTTGGAGACTGACCTCAGAATAGCAGAGGGAGTGACAATCAATGACAAGGCCTTCTTCAAATATATAAATGAGACAAGAAAAAGAAGGCCATTGAAAGACTGGTAAAGGGATTAGATGTGGTCATTGATGACATGGAGATAGCAAATGTACTAAATGATCAGTTCTGTTCAGTTTTTCAAAAAGAAAAGGATGGACTACTGCCAGATTGCAGAATAACTAAAGCTCAGTCTTGGTTACAAATTTAAGTTGTGAGGTGCCTGTATAAGATTTCTTTTAAAGGCTTTATGGAATTGAAAATTGGGAAACCCAGAGGCCCAGATGGGTTGCACCCTAGGGTAATCTGAGGCAGTATAGGGTAGTGGTAAAGGCACTGAGCTGCAAACCTGGAGACCTGGGTTTGAATCCCATTAGCCCCCACTTACGTGACTGTGTCCCTGAGCAAGTCACTTAACTTCCTTGTGCTTCCAGGTCACACCTGGAAACAAGCTTTACTTAGTGTGCCTTTCCTAGTTAAACAATTCCACACACCCCAATGTATTGAAGGAATACGGAGGGAGCTTGTCATGCCACAGCAGACGTTTTTGTCTGTTCACCAGAGACAGGAATAGTGGATATAAATGGCTATATGATAGCAATAGGACACTAGATGAAGCTGAATATGGCTCCACACTTGAGGGGGTTAAGAGGAACCCAGGAAATTACAGAGCAGTGAGTCTGACATCTGTGATGGGCAAGCTACTAGAGGACATCTTTTTTTGGAAGATTTTATTCTAGTCACACTTTATTGCAGGGATATACCCCAGTTCCAGGAATATACCTTGCTTCAGCCTGGACCTCCTGTGCTCTAATCAGGGCCTGCTGGCAAGTCCCTCACAGCTCTCCCTTCATTAGAGGGGCTCCACTTGTTACCCATAAACCAGCTCTGGGATAAATAAATCACATTCCTGTATGTCTACAGTGTCAGCCAAAGAAACAACCACACATGCAGAAATAATAATGATAATTTATTGCAATACTTACAAGCATGTGACAGAGAAAATCACAAGGGAGATGGTTCTCACCAGTCTCCTGAAGAATGTACAAAATCTCCAGAATTTCCAGAATCTCCATGAGGACCTGGGTTACACAAGATTATATACTATAGATAACATCATAGCAATACATGAGAAACATAATATATTGGTTCTATATTATAAACAAGGTTGTATAAGACATTCTCAATTGGATAATGACCTAGGAGACAGAATTACTAATGAGTATAATGTGAGACAAAGGATTTGTCTCTCTCAGCATGAAGCTTAGACAAAGCAAAGTGCTGACAGGCCACTATTACATATGGAATATTTGCTAAGATAAACACACACTACATATAATTATATGAGAATATGTAAGTGTATACTGTAATCATTGATGATCCATGTAAGTCATCTTATCAGTGATTAGGTAGATTATATATAGAATATATGTAAAATACAAATGTAATAAATTATAGTGAGGTATAATGAATCATGCATGATATAATCCTATAAAAGATATAAACCTTAGCATATATTAGCAGCAAAGCACATTCCTGGCACTCATGCCTATACAATGGGTGCCTAAATCTACATGTTAGTGCAAAATAGCAGTATCACAGTATAATAGACCAGGAATACAGTGTAAGTGTATGTGGGATGATAGGAGGCATAACCCAGGTGCAACAGTCCCCTCTTTCTTGCTCTTATTGCAATAGTGGTAACACCACAAAAAGACAGTGGTTAGGCACCATTTGTCTACAGGCCTGAGGTATGAGCCTGATAGAGGAATTTTAACTGGTCACGGAGGTGTTTTAGGGTTTTCCTTAAACAACAAAATGTAATTATAAGGGAAAATGTTAGTAAACCTTGTATTACTATAAACATTTGGAATGAAATTTCATAGGGGGTTTTCCAATATCAAAACAATGTCATTACTGATATGTATCAGGTGTGTATCTGTCCTATTGGGAAGAGATTGGAGAGACAAACTTAAGTTGCCTGTATGGATATTATAACTAAGTAAACATTAAGACAAAGCATCCAGATAGTTAGGACTAGACTCAATGGTACCTGGTTCCTGGATGGGAACAGGTGTGATCACAGCATAACCTATAACCTGTTAAGGAGTAAAAATAGAAGTTAGAAAAGTTCACTTTGCATAACTTTAGTCCATATCAGAAGAATGTATAGTTGGTCATTACTCAATGTTCTCCATCAGTAGAATATACCACCCTGAGGATGTCATTTTTCAGATGGTAAGTTGAACAGGACATGAAATGTCATTGTCCACAAGCCATAAACTACAAACAATTCCAGGGATTAATCCAGGGTTTCTTCAAGTGTTAGGTGAAGGTTCATAGTTCAAATTAGAAGCATTTAGATTTTCCAAAGGTAGATCCAAATGTGCAGGAGACTGCAGTATTTACAGAGGCCTCAGCAGGGGTGCATTAGATTACACATTGAGTTTTACAATTGAATAGCAACAGTGTTGTGAAAGATGATTACACAGCTGCACAAAGCATAAAAGTTAATGACAGTACTCAGTTTGTATGAGGTGCCAGCCAGGCTTGGAAAACAAGCATTGAAGAAAATGGATTTCTTGACTGTAGATCAAATGAAGAAGAGTCTACTTGCTGAAGTTAGGGGATTGCCCCCACCCCAGGCTTGGCTTCATAGTATGCATTACAATGAGCTTGATTGTAGAATCTGAATTGGTTGGACTGAATACAGTTAATTTGAGAATTCACAAGTGGAAGCCTAATTTTAATTATTAGGCCAGTATTTACAAGTTGGTAAGACAAATTGGAAGATGTCACATCTGCATAAAAGGTGGTAATCCTTCCATGTGTGACAATCAAAATTTGGAGTCAGTCACGATTCCAAGACCTCATGGCAAACAAACAAAAGAGGTAGTTTCAAACTTTCACGATAAAAGTTCCCATCAAGATGACCAATAGAGTGGACAGTTGCCAGACGATCAGAGATGGAGGTTGCCAGATGAAAATGCAGCAATGACACTGTGAGAGTTACAAACATAGCTGCCTGGATTGTGCAGGAATAAGTTTTGAAGTATGGTGCAATATTGGTGTGTGTGGTGACATACCCATGGTTCCTTGTCATTGGCAAGGGAATAGTACTATACTGAAACAAAAATTTGTTAACACATGCAATATAAGTGCATAATGGGGCACTACTGACCCATACATCTGTTATGTATGAGATCAAGGATATGTATTAATTTCAGATCCCAGAAGAGATTACCAAAGGGTTATAAGAAAATAATAGCCATAGGCAGTGCAAAGAACTTCCCTAGCTATGTGATGCTCATCTGCTTCCCTAATATAAGCAGAAATTAATTCATTAATATTTTGCCATTGTCAGGTCAAACCCCTTTGCAATATCCTTAATATTGTAAACGTAAATAGCTCTTCATGAGCAAGACCATGTATACCATGCAATAAGGGAGGTATGATATTATATTTCATACTATCATGAACCTTTAACATATGCTTGAATAATGACTATTATCAGCCCTATTTCAAATAGGTATGTCAGAGCCAAATCGGCTTGAGTCTAAACCTGTTTTTTGTTAAAAAAACAACCAAACAAAAAACAACAAAAAAAATGCCTAGTGCATTTGGGTATGTTTACTGTTATAAAATTTGCCACTAGAGGTCAGGATGTGAAAATCTTGTGTGTGTGTGTGTGTGTGTGTGTGGTGCTATCAGTCTCTGTAGGCAGGGGTCATAATGTAGATGGCAATAACAGCTAACACAGGAGGAGCTAATGCAAAACAGCTAATACCAAAACAGCTAACAGGCAGAACAGTGCAGACAGGAACGGTGCAAGTGGGCCCAAACAGTGGAACCAAAATGAAAGAGGCTGGACAACAGACATGTGAGCAGAATGTGTTTACTGGTGTACAGCACACAAATACATAGTGCAAAGGTGACAGTGACACAAATCCACCCCCAGCAACACCCCACAACACCAAACCCACAGCACACCCTAGCAACCCCACAACACAACCCCTAGCAACCCCACAACACCACAAGACCCACAACAGCCCCAAGCAACCCCTAGCAACCCCCACAACAGCGCAACCCCCGCACCAACCCCTGCCCAACAGCACCGCCCTTCACAGCATCCCCCCGAACAACCACCTGCTGGACAGTCAACCCCAATGAGTCACACTAGACTTGTAGTGACAAGTTGAATGCAATGCCCTCAAGTAGTCCACCTTGGTACGCTCAGCATAGGCTGCGACAATGCCCACAATACACCTGCCAGCATCTTTGTATCGCCTCTTTGCCATCAGCATGGTGTTCCCTGCTGTGAGCTGTGCCAGCTTGATATCTGTGAGATGCTGCTCCACCCCCCGATGAAGTGCCAGATGTTGAGGTGGCACACCCCAAACCGTGCCCCAAATCCCCTGTGCCATAGCTCCACAGTATTCATGGTACATGGTCTGCTGTCCTATGCAGCCTGGTAGACGTTCCAGGTGTCCATGGCAAACAGAGGCCTCTGTCGTGCTGTACAGCCCACAGGCCTTCCCAACCCAGGTATCCTCAAAATATTCCATCAGCTCAGCAAGCATGTCCCCATTGGCCTTTACATAGTCCAGGTCACGTAGGGTGTCAAAAGCAATGGTCACATCAGCCAGTGGGATGAAGGTGAGTGCCATCAACATCAACATCCTTGCATGAAGGGCGAACTCAGGATCCTCTGCGTAGCGGGTCACGAATCCCTCGATTCACTGGCACTGATGCCAGACTGCCTGGGCCAAGTGGAAAAAGCACCCCTGTAGCTGGCACCCAGGATAGACCATGCCAAAGGCCCTCATGGCAGTATGTTCATAGTCTGTGAGCATCATTGTAGGCTTAAGGCCCGGGCACAGGGACACCATCTTCTGGAATGCTGCCGTCTATGCAGCCGTGGTCCTGTTGCTCATGAGTAGGTACATGGCTGGGAACGTAGTACCCTCCAGAAGCCCATGGATGGTATACAGTTGATGGAAGAGCAGAGGTGCAACCCGGAATGTCCCATCAGCCAGGATTGTAGTACAGCCCACAAAGTGGGCAAGCGTTGCCTGTGTGGTGAATACAGGAAGCCTGTGTTCCCCAGAGCCACTGTCATACTGGAGGAAGGTGTCCCCTGACTCCAGGCTAGTGTATTCAAGTGGTATCCTGAGATCCTTCAGAGATGCAGGTTGTGCAGGCAGCATGTGAGCTGCATCCCTGGCTCTGGCACAGGCATGCTTCATGAGGGGCATGGCGGGCAGTCTCCCCGTAACTGATGCTGGCATGCCAGATGTGCAGGTTGCCACCAATGCACTGCACATTTCATTGGTACTGTACGTCTGGCACGGTCCTTCACCTTCGCCAGCACCCCTCGGGCTGTAATAGCAGCGACATCAGGCACATGATTGTGGTTGGTGGTGTCATGTACCACATCTTGTCCCCACGTATGCACCCATGCCAGGCATTGTGCCTTGTCATACTCGATGCACTTCTAATACATGTGGTCAATGTGCACACGCTCCTGTCGGTAGAGGTACCCGGTGTGGTGCAGCAAGGGTGTACCCTTCTGTGACCGGACGTATACCAGTGGCATGTCACAGTCAAGGTGGTTCACAGACACTGGATGCTTGCCCCACAGTGTGGCCTGCCTGAAATGGGGACTGGGCTTGGGAAGAGTGGCTGCACCTGTGGCTGGTTGAACCCCCCCCAACCTGCCCCACCCCACTGGGATGTGTGTTGCTGTTATTTGCCTGCACTGTGGCATTATAATGGCCAGGCAGGCAACAATGAGGGGCAGCTACATGCACTTGGCATTGCTCATTGCATGCTGACTGTATGGACAGGCCTGCACAACAAGACAACAGATGTGGCAGTGCACTACTTAAGAGGCCACAGATGCCCCATTTCCCCCATCACAGAGGTACAAAGATGTCCTCTATTCCGGTTACATAGAATTCCACAGGTATGCTCCCTAGACCGGTGTGTCTGTCTTCCCACCATTTGTGTTTGGGTCTCTGGAGGTGAAATCTGGGTCAGGCATCAGGGCTCAGCAGGTAAGGGACTCCTGAGACCCCATGTGGCAACACTACCACAGCATGCATGGCCCACTGTGTGCAGCCAGCTGTGGCCCAGGAGACACGTGCCACTGGGAGGCATACCTCTCATCCTGCAGCCACAGAGACAGTGCATACACACATCAGGGTGGTCAGACGCATGTTAACGGCACAACCATTAGCAGCCCCACACAGTGTTGTATACACAGCCCCATCCTGCTGAGGCCCACACTGTGCCTGTCCTGGCAGCCATATGGACACACAGTACATCCCTATGCCCCAGCCACATGACTGACACTGCCCTATGTCTGTCCAGGCCCTAGCCTGGTGTGTTCCCATCCCCGTTCGCATCATCCTTGTCCATTCACAGGAGGGGGTGCCTGGGCCTGCATGTTGCCTATCCCCCTGTCCCTTCCCTTTCTCCAGTCTCAGCTGCTCCTGGCCCTGTTGCATGGGGCCCCCCTCCTCCACCTGCTCACATTGGTGTGTCCCTCTGTCTCCATGTTAACCGGTTTACTACTGCTGCCCTCCAGCCACACTCTTTGGTCTCCACTGGTATAATAAAATGTTAACGGGGCTTAACTGGTGGGCCCTCCCTTGGGCTGGGGGCTGCGGTGGGGTGGCACTGTCTTCAGCAGATGGTGGGCATCCGTGAGCCTGCAGATGGTGGCAGCGGTGAACTGGGGCATTCATCCTGAGGCCAGTGGGTGTACTCGATCCTATGCTGTGCTGCAGCATGGTTGGTGGCGATGTGTTTGTGCGGTGGTGGGAGCAGGTCCTGAACTCCTAGCTGTCAGTGAGCACTGGTGTTTGGCAGTGTGTGCACACCCGCTACACTATGAGTGCTGCTGGGCAGTGCATCACCTCCTTTCCATCTAGACATTGGCGGTGTCGTGCACGCACAGTGCATGTGGGGGTACCCCCCAGAAAGAAGATACTGGGGATGGGAGCTATTCCAGTTGGCGCTGTTTAGCTCTGCTCCTTCTTGCCATTTGTTGTAATGGCTATGCACTCATCTACAGCCACCCATGCTGTTCTGGTCTATGCTGTTATGTCTCCCCCCTGCACTGTTCCTGCATGCGATGAGCTGCACCATGCGCTGTTACTGCCATATGCTGAGATGTCAGCTGTTTTACATGCACTCTTATGGGTTAGCTAATGTGACCCGGTAGGGTCCCAACATAGGGGCCATTATTGAGTACCTGGTATGCTGCCAGAGTATCCAATAACATAATTACTTAAAAAAAAGGTGGGAAACGTTTATTGTGAAACATATAACAAATCATTTCAAGTTCTAAAGGGTAAGATGTAAAATCACTGGGATGTGCATAAACTATACATTATTAACTAGGGTACCTGATTTGGGAAGTGGCTATTAGACCACTGGGTGGGCCAGGGTCCTGTTTTGGGCACTCAATATTAGGTGTCACAAATTATGGGGCATCATAGGGTAAAACCTTAAGGTCTAATGGCTTTTATTGCTATATAAATTTTGGATGCAAAATTCCTGATTATCAATAAAATGTATACAGGGGTCCAGATCAAGTCTAACTGCTAGGATTGATCCAAAGCAATGATCATAACATTTACTAGGGCCTCACTATCTTTCTGGATGATGAACATGTCTTTTTGGACTTTAGTGTGAACTCCCACAGGATACAATTAGATCATGTGGGCTTGTCAGGTACTCAGCCTCAACAAGCTGTTTACATTTAGGTCACTGGTTCTTATCTGTAGTATGATGTGTAGTTTGGGCTTGTAAGAAGACCCATACTTCCAAAAAGAAAAATAAGCATAAAGCAAGCATCTCTCTCTCTCTCACTGGAACCTAAAAGGAAAGAGAAAAGAAAAACATAGTTAGTTTAGTACTATTCCGCACATTGGGGTTAAGGAAAAGTAATTTCAATCTCCTTTAAACCGTTTCAACTGATTGGCATGTTGCCATTTGTCAGTAAGTTTCTTGTTTTGGGGTAGTCTAACTTGGTAGACTGCTGGACTGAGTTTGTTTACAATGGGGTAGGGCCTGTTGTTGGGCCTTGCCCATACACTGTGCAGCAAACAAGTGTACCTTTTGGATGCTTTGTTTGAGTTTTTTAACATATTTATCTACTGATGCTTCATCAGCAGTGTCAGTACACATGTCCAGAAGTAAGTGTTCTGGGAGTCTCATGGACCATCTGGTCATGATTTTAAATGGGGTACACTGTGTACCTGCAGAGGGTGTCCCTCTTATTGCCATAAGGAGCAATGGCAAAGGGGGGGTGGAGTGGACCTTTATGTCAATGAAAATATCAAAGCTACAGAAATTCAGAATACACATAAGGTGCCAGAAGAACTGTGGGTCACCCTGGAAACAGGAGATGGGATAGTCATATGAACTGGGGTTATGTACAGGCCTCCAGACCAGGGGGAAGAAAAAGACACATTACTGTTAGAAGATATACAAAACATGACAACTAAAGGGGAGGTTCTGATAATGGGAGACTTCAACATGCCAGATACGGATTGATAAATACCAGCAGAAACATCTGCCAGAACTAGATACATGGTGGATTCCCTGCAGGGGGAGGGCCTCAGACAACTGGTACAACAACCCACAAGAGACAGGGCTATCCTAGATCTAGAACTGACTAACAGGGAAAGGATCACAGATCTCCAGGTAGAAGGTCACCTGGGTGCCAGTGACCATCACATGGTATGGTTCAGTTTGGCCACTAGAACAAAATCATCCCATTCCAAGGCAAAAATATGGGACTTAAGAGGAGCTGACTTTGATGAGATGGCCAACAGAGTTAAGCTAGCCCTAGCAAAAAGAAATACAGGTGACGGGGTACATGCAAAGTGGGCAAACATTAAAGATGCAATACTTGAAGCAACATCCCATTGTGTTAGTGAGAAAAGGAAGTCCAAGAAAGAAGGAAACCACTTTGGTTCTCAAACACAGTAGCAGAAATGGTCAAAGCCAAAAGGTTAGCCTTCAGGAAATATAAGGGAACGCAGCAGGATGAAGATAGGGAGGCATACCAACTTCCCTAAGGGAAGCAGGGAAGGTAGTAAGGCAGGCAAAGGCCCAAACCAAGGAAACACTAGCATGAACAGAGAGAAGGTGATAAAACTTTCTATAGATACATTAGTGAAAGGAGAAAGTCCAGAAGGGGTATTGCTAAGATCAAAGGGGATAAGGGGGCATGTGAGGAGGAGGACCATGTAAAAGCATCTATCCTAAATAGATACTTCTGCTCAGTATTTACTGAAGAGAAGGTAAGGCAGGGCCCACAGCTCAGCATCATGGACACAGGGCAGAGGGAGGTGTGCACTACTCCCTTCACAAAAGAAAGGGTCCTACAAGAGCTTGATAAGCTCAGGGTAGAAAAGGCAATGGGACCTGATGGCATACATCCCAGGGTACTAAAGGAGCTAAGGATGGAACTAGCAGAGCAATTATCAGAACTGTTTAGTGAGTATCTAAGCACAGGAGAGGTCCCAGAAGACTGGAGAAGGGCTCATGTGATCCCGCTCCACAAGAGTGGTAGCAGGGAGGAGGCAGGGAACTACAGATCAGGCAGTCTTACCTCAGTAGTAGGCAAGATTATGGAGACACTCATTAAGGAAAGGATAGTGCAACACCTAGAATCCATTGGAGCACATGATCCAAGACAGCATGGCTTTACAAAACGAAAGTCCTGTCAAACTAATCTCATAGATGTCTTTGACTGGGTAACCAGAGCGGTGGACCAAAAGGGAGCAGCTGATTTCTCCTACCTTGACTTCAGCAAAGCTTTCAATACTGTTCCACATGGAAGATTGATTAATAAGCTGGGTAGGATCGAGGTGGGTCAGAAGTTGGTCAACTGGGTTGAAAACCGGTTGACGGGCAGAAAACAGAGAGTGTCGGTAAATGGTATACAGTCAGAAGAGATGCAAGTAACAAGTGGGGTACTTCAGGGATCAATCCTGGGGTCAGTCCTCTTCAATATCTTCATCAGTGACATTGCAGATGGACTGGAGGGTAAGGTTTGTCTGTTTGCAGATGGCACCAAGATCTGCAAATGAGTAAATGATCCAGATGGGGTGGGCAGAATGAGAAGAGATCTGGATAAACTAGCAAAATGGTTGGAAAAGTGGCAACTGGGGTTTAACACAAAGAAGTGCAAGGTCATGCACATAGGGAAGAGAAACCCTGAAGCCACCTATAGGCCGGGAGGAGAGTTGCTGGCAGCCACAAGGGAAGAAAGAGACTTGGGCATCATTATCACCGATGACCTGAACTCATCCAAGCAGACCACTAAAGCAGTAGGTAAGGCTAGTGGGATGTTGGGGTGTATTAGTAGGGGTATCACAAGTCGGAAGAGGGAGGTAATAATCCCTTTTTACAAGACACTGGTTAGGCCCCATCTAGAGTGCTGCGTTCAGTACTGGAGGCCACACCTTCACAAGGACATTAACCAAATTGAGGCAGTCCAGAGAAGGGCAACCAAAATGGTGCAGGGACCTCATCAGAAAACATATGAGGACAGATTAATGGAGCTCAATATGTATACCCTAGAGCAAAGGAGGCAGAGAGGTGATAGGATTGAAACATTCAAACACCTTAAGGGCATTAACAAGGTGAAAGAGTCTGACATGCTTCAATATAAGAAAAATAGCAGGACAAGAGGACACAGCATAGTAGAGGGAGGCCGATTAAGGGGTAATGTGAGGAAGTTCTTTTTCACAGAAAGGGTGGTGGATGCATGGAACAGCCTACCTCAGGAAGTGGTGGATATGAATACAGTGCAGGGCTTCAAACAGGCATGAGATGGGCATAAGGGAGCAATGCAGATGAGTATGAATAGATAGACCATTGACAGAGCAAAGGCCAATGGCACATTCATAAGGTAGAAAAAGAAACGAGCAGACTGGATGGGCCTTGGGGGCCTTATGTGCCGTCAACTTCTATATTTCTGTGTTTCTATGAATCCCATTCTTTGGGGTTTTCCTGAACAGATTTGGATAACATAACTTTGATCTGCCTGTTAGCCTGTTCCACCTGTCCTAATGATTGTGGGTGGCAAGGGATCTGAAACTTTTGTTTTACCCCTAACAAATCCAGAGTTTCCTGCATTACTTTTATAAAGCTGGCTCCCTGTAATCAGAATCTACCTTTAGGGGTAAACCCACCTGGTTAATAGCTGGTTTACCAAGACATTTGCAGTCACTTTGGCTGTGTTGCTCTTTGTTGACATAGCCTCAAGCCGTTTGCAAAATAGGTCAGTGATCACTAGTGCAGACCTATTGTTGTTCTTAGTGGTTGGCATAGGGCCAATGTAGTCAATCTGGATGTTGTTGCAGGGGCCTGAGTGCCTGTGGGGTAACAATTTAGCATTTTTCCTAGCCGGTATAGGATTATTCTGTGCACAGGTCAAACAGTTATTGATGTAGTGTTCTACATCATTTTTCATATGCGGCCACCAGACAGAGGATTTCAGTCTGTCTAGGGTTTTATTGACTCCCTGGTGTCCACTAGTTGGAGTATCATTTATTTGGTAGATAAAATCTACCCTCAGATGTTCAGGAACTACCAATAACTTTTCAGGAGTGTTACGGCAGTGATACCAAATGAGTAGGTCATCACTGAATAGTTGAATGTCATTTTTCATAAGGGCTTATTTCTGGAAGTTATTCATCAGTTCCTTTTATTAAGGAACCTATACACTGCCCTCAAATGAAGGTCTTTCTTTTGCGCAGACACTAGCTCCATGGGCTCAAAAGGAGTTGTGTCTTTATTAATGAAAGCAACACATAGTGTAGCTGGAACAAAGAGAGTTTTCATTTCCCATGTGTCCTCTCCTGGGGAACCATATTTTGCCAGTGAATCAGCATGGTTGTTGTAAGGAGCATCAGGTTCATGTTTACAATATGCTCAAACCTTATCAATGTACAGTTTGCATTTAAACTGTTTGGTTAGTGTTGTCATGTACACAAACAAGTCTCTGTATTTCACAGGGGTACTATTAGAATATTGGAAGTTTGTTTTCTCCCAAAAGGGTAGAAATTTAGTCAGATAGGAACAGACCCAATTAGAATCTGTAATAAAGATAATGTCTGCAGTGCTTTGCTGTAGCACTTAGAGTACAGCGCTGCCGTTTGTCAGACTGCAGCACACTTAACCCTCTCTTGGAGTGCTGGTGTCATGTTACGTAAGGAAAAAATCTTTGTATTCCTCTCTTAACACAAGCTGTTTCTTTCTCAAGGACTTAAACCATCCACAAACATTTGTGGTAATTATAAGGAGATTCCTCAGTTCCCTGCTTTTCATTTAATTTGCCAGGCATGTTTTAACAATGCCTGTGAATTGTACATAAATGATGATGCACCTCCTGGCAATGCATACTCTGTCATCACTAGGATGTAAAATAAGAATTCCAAACTCTGCTGTCTGACCCTTGCTGGTATGTGTGGCTGAGTCATCAGTCAAAACATGACACACAGTGGTGTCTTTTAATACTTTCTGAGGTTCTGTCAGAAAGGGCCCTGGGACAGACAGGTCAGGGGGTTAGAGTGAACAATCATGGGTCTCTCCTGTAAATTGTAGGCCATGGGCAAACAAAGATGGAGTTTTGATAGGAAGGACAGTGATATCATGATCCTGTACAAGGAGAAACCAGTGTGTAAGTCTGACATTGGATACAGAGTCATCTTTTACTCCATCTGACAACAGAAAGTTAGTGGGTAAATGATTGGAAAGCAGCACAATAGGTGCATATCCAATGATGTGCATAGAGTATCTCACTGACCAGTATGTAGCCAAAAGATTCCTTTCACGAAGGTTGTATTTCAGCTCCACTGGGGAGAGCATCTGGGATGGATAAGCAATGGGTCTAATGTGTCTATTGTATGTTTGGACGAAAACTGCTGAGATTGCTATATCGGATGTAGCAGTTTCAAAATGATACCCTAAAGCTGGGTTAGGATTAACCAATGCTGGGGCTATGGTCAGTGATCTTAAAAGAAAAGACAATAATATCAACATTACAATTTCTTGCACCTTCTTGCCAGAAGTGCCTGCTATTGTCTGTGCTGGAAATAACCCAGACTGTTCCTGGCTTGTGCCTGCTATTGTCTGTGTTGGAAATAACCCAGACTGTTTCTGGCCTGTGCCTTCCATTGCAGCTACAGTATGGGATGATCCAGGTGTCACTGGTGGAGGGGTTCTGCATCATGTGCAGGCAGTGCTGGCACTATCAGGGGGGCCTGCACAGTGGAGAAAAGTGGTGTGCAAGCTGCATGTAGTTCTCCAGCTATGGATTGTGGTTCAGAAGCCATCAGGGCTGGAGAAAGTGGCACTAGAACAGCTGGCAGCACAAGTTCAGAAATCAAACCTATACCCCCCCAACATGGCCTGTGATGCTGAAAATATCACAGCCACGGGGCTTTTAGAATCAGGGTCGTCCCCTCCCTCATCAAATGCAAAGTGGGTTTCCCCACTGGAAGGTTGCTGGATGGTAGCAACATTGTTTTTAAGGTGACGGCTTAAGTTATTAGTGGGCTGTATGAGCCCAATGCTGTTAGCTGTAGGAAAAACAGCGCATTCAATCCTCTCGGGGAGGGCTGATGTTAGATTACATAGGGAAGAATCACATTCCACAAAAATAACAGCAATGTGTTCCTTAACCAAGGACTTTCTAGCAGTGCAAACATTGCTAACTACAGCTGCTGCTGCAGCGTCAGCCACTGACTTCATAACATTAGGCTACGTTCCAGCATAATTCAAATGTACATCAACCTCATTTTTAATGAGATTCTTCTGTCCCTCTGAAACACTAGTCTTGCTGATAACATTATGAATCATGCCAAAATGTCCCTGTGGTTGCATGATCTGACTTCCGTGATGTGGTGGTCAGCCATTTGGCTTACCATATGGGCGCCGCAATTTTGGGTTACTGTATTATGACCATCACCACATGACCATGAGTGGCCATCTTGGTTTACTGTATTACGACCATCATCACATGAGCATGAGTGGCCATCTTGGGGATGGCATGGGGATGCAACATGATGACATGTGTGCCCTCCATTTTGAGACTCTAACAATTCTCCATTTTGTGAATCACAGAAAAACAAGTGGCTAGCCTTTGTTCTAGTCCACCCTACAGCACTCTGTGAGTGTTCAAAATCAAACTCTTCAACATCAGATGAGGCAAGGTCTATGGGCATTAAGGTGGTATGCCCTACCAATATCTCTGGCTGATGGTGCAAGTTCACCATTTCTGCCTTGCAATTTATAAAATCAACCTCAGATTTGGTATCACACAAATTATACATAACCTGTTTCTCCAAGTTTCTACACACAGTGGTAAGTTAGGCATTTTTTTACTCCTGTATTTTAGCTCCTCAGGTACATGAGTGAGCATGCTGTGAAGTACCTTAATTTCAGATCGCAAGACTTTCTCATTGTATAAAACTTGCCTTTTATCAAGAGAAGCTCTATCACATTTAAAATAAGAACTTATTTAAAAAGCATGCACTTCTCCTTTGCTGTTATCATCACATAATGACTCATGCTGCTTAGTCAAGGTCTGGTGTTGAAATACCAGCTCGTTAATTTTCTTAGCAGACTTAGCATTCACCACACTCATCTCTTGCCTGTACGCAGTGTAATCCGATTTCAGAGTATCGTATTTTTTCATAGAAAATTCTAAGCAAGCAAATAGTGTTGCAACTAGCACATTTTCAGGAATATTTTCCTTGGTACCATGTTTCAATTCACTATATGTTCAGAAACCACCCCCATGGGATTGTTTCTGTTTTTTGCCACATTGGTAAAATGCTCCAGACCACCGTAGGCAGCTTGATATTGTGAGGCATCCAGCCTCAACTCAGTACTGATTTTTTCAGACATGTCAATATATAAAATGAGAAACCCTTAGCTTTCTGTGGATCAAGGACTTAATTTGCAACTGAAATTCCTGACAGGACACAAACAGCATTTGGGGTATGTGGGCTCCTAGATGAGTATAGACCCACTAGGATTTGAAACCATAAATGAAAACAGTCTATCTGTCTGTTTATATCACTTTACAGCTGTGTGTTCCCACAGAGAAAGGAGGAAAAAAAAAACAAATAAACAAAAAACAGCTCACTATGCAGAGTTGAATATCTGATAGGAGATCTGTTTTGTTTCCACTGTGGAACATAGGCTGACCGAAGAGTTTTATACAGAAAAAGCTTTCAGCTGATTGTCACTGGGGATTTCCAACCCAGTGTTTTAATTTACAGAGGAAATTAAAATGTAACCTTGACTAACACCCAGATATTTACCACGGTCACCATGAATGTTACCCAGAAACCAGCTCCAGAGTAAATAAATCAGATTCTTGTAATGAATATAATGTGAGACAAAGGATTTGTCTCTCTCAGCATGAAGCTTAGATAAAGAGAAGTGCTGACAGGCCACTATTACATGTGGCATATTTGCCTAAGTGTAAAACACACACTACGTATAATTATATGAGAATTTATAAGTGTATACAGTAATCACTGACGATCCATAAGAGTCATCTTATCAGTGATTAGGTAGATTATATATAGAATATATGTAAAAGACAAATATAATGCATTATAGTGAGGTATAATGAATCATGCATGATATAATCCTATAAAAGTTATAAATCTTAGCATATATTAGCAGCAAAGCACATTCCTGGCTCTCATGCTTATACAATGGGTGCCTAAATCTACATGTTACTGCAAAATAGCAGTATCACAGTATAATAGACCAGGAATACAGTGTGAGGTGTATGTGGAATGACAGGGGGCATAACCCAGGTGCCACACACTGTGAGGGCTGTCCATCACCCTAAAGTGGTCCACTTGTGGGGGCAGGATCGGGAGGCAGTCAGTGCTAGGACCCAACTGTCACACAGGGGCCCAGATGTCATATAGATTGTGCATGGCTTTTTTCCTGTTTTGTCCCTATCTTCTTCCCATTTGGCATGAGCAGAACTCCTTGAGGCTTTAAATGCATGCAGTGACATCCTGCACAGGAAGTGAGTTTCATTGGCTCACTGTAGAGGTCACTGTGCCACCTGTTACTAAGCACCATCCCTCCTGACTGAAGCACACTGCTAAGCAGCAACTGCTGTAGGCTGGTCAGCCTCACAATGTAGCATCCTGACCTCACTCCTGAACTCTGGTGACCTGCACAGCAGCACAACTCACTGCCACTGGATCATCAGGGCTGCTTACCTGAGACCATCTTGAAGGAGCTAGTGATGGAGCTCCTGGAGGTTAACAGCCTTCAATACTCAAGGCAGCATGGCTTTGTGAAAGGGAAGTCATATCAGATGAAGTTCCTTGAATTCTTCAATATGGCAACACAGGCAGCGGACAAATGTCAGGCTGTGTACATCCTATATCTGTACTTTATAAAATGGGCTCATGATTTTGAGCAATTTCATTGGTTGTTAACTGTGTGTTAGAACTATCTAACAGACAGCTAAAACTAGCACTGACCAAGTGGCTGAAGATCTAAAAAAATATTAATGGGCCTTCAAAATTCCAAAACTACCTGACACCATTTTTTCCCATCACTTAGTGACCTAGAAATACGAGCACACACACACATACCTTCCCATCCCCCACTGCACCCCCACTCAACAACTCGGACCTTAAAGTAAATAAGTAAAAAGACACTACTAACATAATTTCTCAACCCATTTTTTGTTACTTTGTTTTTGTAAATCATCACAACAAACCAACTGCTCAATGGAGCTCAACCACTCACGTCATTCCCCCGCCAACACCTGTGTTACACTTGCACCTCCTCGTTACAGACTCATACTCTTTGGATACAAATAAAAACATGCTGCCCAAATGTTTTTTTCTTCCCATTTACCTTCTGTCCTGAAATAATTGCTTGCTACAGTGCTGCACTCCCATTCTCTCCTTTACAAGACCATCCATGAGAGAGTAATGCTCTGTACTGGCTCCTTGATGGACTCACCTTACAGCAAAAGTAACAAAATAAAAAAATAAATAAATACAAGAAAAATCAAACATTACACACATCCATAGGATGTTTCTTTTGTCTAGTCAAAACTCAATACTTCGGGTGGGACAGCTGGCATATTGGTAACCATGGTGACCAACTTCTACAACGGTAGCCAAACTTGAACAAAAAATCCAAACTGCAAAAAAAAAAAAAAAAAAACTACAGCAGGTGAGGAATTATTTTACATCCAAATACAATAAACATTTGCATTTGTTCTATTTAAAAGTAAAAACTGACATCTACATCCATCTGACAAAGTAAGGCTCATTTTATAAATGCAATAAAAAACTGAAGTCTATGCATTAGACAGTTCTAACACATAGCTAGGGGGCTGGACACACTCGGTCTGTGGCCTCATGCCTCACTGCACCCCAAGCCATGCATTAGAACTGTCTAATGCACACCCTGTCATTTCTTATTGCTTACTTGGCAAGGCCTTCAATTCTGTGCTGCACAACAGGTTGGTGAACAGGTTGGGACACCAAGGATTAGGAGAGGGCATAACCAAAAGGACTGAACCCGCAAGGGGGGGGACAGAGGGTGGAGGTAAATGGTCAGCACCTGGGGAGAGAGGAGTCACTAGTGCTGTACTCTATTGTTCATCTGAAACATAGGTGAAAGGAAAAGCAAACATCAGCCTGCTTGTGGATTACACTATGGTTTTTGTGTGGGTCTACAGTAAGGAGGGTATCAGTGACATGAAAAGAGACCTAAATAGACTACAGCAGTGGTCAGTGGTCAGCAGTCTGGCAGCTCAGATTCAGTGCTAAAATGCAAAGTTATGGATTGGTAGAAACAATTCCAGAACAGGGTATTCACTTGGAGGTGTCAGAACAGCCCAGGTGTCAGAAGAAAGGGACCTGCGAGTATTCATAGCAGTTAGCTTAAAACTCAGTGCCAAGCCAATAGGGTATATGGAAAAGATAGCACAATGCTAGGTTGCATCAGAAGATGGTGCCAGTAGAAATGAGAAGGTGGTCCTACCCCTGTACAGATCCCTGGTGCAGCCACACCTGTAGTACTGTGCAGAGTTCTCATACTCAAACTCACCTGCAGAAAGGTAGTGACTGGCTCGAGTCTGGGCAGCAAAGGGTGACTAAGATGATTCAGGCGTAGTGTGGGAAATCTTATGACAAGCACCTAAGTAGCTTAAATATGTTCTCATATGAATCTAGGAAGGGAACAGAGAGAAATGATAAAACAATCAAGTTTCTTAAGAGAAGTAGCACAGCTGAAAACCAGAAACTTTTCAAGTGTTGCAAGGAGTCTACCATAATGGAGCGTGGGTACATGTCGATTGGAGGGTTCAGACAAGATGAGAGGAAGCCTTTATTAGAAAAATAGAAACATAGAAGTTGACAGCAGATAAGGACCACAAGGCCCATCCAGTTTGCCCATTTCTTTTTCTACCTTATAAATGTGCCATTGGCCTTTGATCTGTCAATGGCCTATCTATTCATACTCATCTGTATTGTTCCCTTATGCCTATCCCATGCCTGTTTGAAGCCCTGCACTGTATTCATATCCACCACTTCCTGAGGTAGGCCATTCCATGCATCCACCACCCTTTCTGTGAAAAAGAACTTCCTCACATTACCCCTTAATCGGCCTCCCTCTAATCTTATGCTGTGTCCTCTTGTCCTGCTATTTTTCTTATATTGAAACATGCTAGACTCTTTCACCTTGTTAATGCCCTCAAGATGTTTAAATGTTTTGATCATATCACCTCTCCCCCTTCTTTGCTCTAGGGTATACATATTGAGCTCTGTTAATCTGTCCTCATATGTTTTCTGATGCAGTCCCTGCAACATTTTGGTTGGCCTTCTCTGGACTGCCTCAATTTGGTTAATGTCCTTGTGAAGGTGTGGCCTCCAGTACTGCACACAGTACTCCAGATGGGCCTAACCAGTGTCTTGTAAAGAGGAATTATTACCTCCCTCTTCCGACTTGTGATACCCCTACTAATATACCCTAACATCCCCCTAGCCTTACCTACAGCTTTAGTGGTCTGCTTGGATGATTTCAGGTCATCGGTGATGATGATGCCCAAGTCTCTTTTTTCCATTGTGACTGTCAGCAACTCCCCTGCCAGCCTATAGGGTTTCTCTTCCCTATGTGCATGATCTTGCACTTCTTTGCATTAAATTCCAGTTGCCACTATTTCAACCATTTTGCTAGTTTATCCAGATCTCTTCTCATTCTGCCCACCCCATCTGGATAATCTACTCTGTTGCAGATCTTGGTGTCATCTGCAAACAGACAAACCTTACCCTCCAGTCCATCTGCAATGTCACTGATAAAGATATTGAAGAGGACTGGCCCCAGGACTGATCCCTGAGGTGTCCCACTTGTTACTTGCATCTCTTCTGACTGTATACCAATTATCACCACTCTCTGTTTTCTGCCCGTCAACCAGTTTGCCACCCAGTTGACCAACTTCTGACCAACCCAGAGCCTACCCAGCTTATTAATCAATCTTCTATGTGGAACAGTATCGAAAGCTTTGCTGAAATCAAGGTAAGTGACATCAACTACTCCCCATTGGTCCACCACTCAGGTTACCCAGTCAAAGAAATCTATGAAATTAGTTTGACAGGACCTTCCTTTTGTAAACCCATGTTGTCTTGGATCCTGTGCTCCTATGGATTCTAGGTGTTGCACTATCCTTTCCTTAAGGAGTGCCTCCATAATCTTGGCCACTACTGAGGTAAGACTGACTGGTCTGTAGTTCCCTGCCTCCTCCCTGCTACCACTCTTGTGGAGCGGGATCACATGAGCCCTTCTCCAGTCTTCTGGGACCTCTCCTGTGCTTGGAGACTCACTAAACAGTTCTGATAATGGCTATGCTAGTTCCACCCTTAGCTCCTTTAGTACCCTGGGATGTATGCCATCAGGTCCCATTGCCTTGTCCACCTTGAGCTTATCAAGCTCTTGTAGGACCCTTTCTTTTGTGAAGGGACTAGTGCTCACCTCCCTCCCCCCTGTATCCATGGTGCTGAGCTGTGGGCCCTGCCCTACCTTCTCTTCAGTAAATACTGAGCAGAAGTATCTATTTAGGATAGATGCTTTTACATGGTCCTCCTCCTCACATGCCCCTTATCTCCTTTGATCTTAGCAATACCCCACTGGACTTTCTCCTTCACTAATGTATCTATAGAAGTCTTGTCACCTTCTTTACTGTCTGTCTAGTGTTTCCTTCGTTTGTGCCTTTGCCTGCCTTACTGCCTTCCCTGCTTCCCTTAGGGAAGTTTGGTATGCCTCCCTGTCTTCATCCCGCTGCATTCCCTTATATTTCCTGAAGGCCAGCCTTTTGGCTCTGACCTTTTCTGCTACTGTTTTTGAGAACAAAGTGGTTTCCTTCTTCTTTTGCACTTCCTTTTCTTTCTAACATAATGGGATGTTGCTTCAAGTATTGCATCCTTAATGTTTGCCCAGTTTGCCTGTACCACCTCACCTGTATTTCTTTTTGCCAAGGCTAGCTTAACTCTGTTGGCTATCTTATCAAAGTCAGCTCCTCTGAAGTCCCATATGTTTGCCTTGGAATGGGATGATTTAGTTGTAGTGGCCAAACTGAACCATACCATGTGATGGCTACTGGCCCCCAGGTGACCTTCTACCTGGAGATCTGTGATCCTTTCCCTGTTAGTCAGTTCTAGATCTTGGATAGCCCTGTCTCTTGTGGGTTGTTGTACCAGTTGTTTGAGGCCCTGTCCCTGCAGGGAATCCACCATGTGTCTAGTTCTGGCAGATGTTCCTGCTGGTATTGACCAGTCTGTATCCGGCATGTTGAAGTCTTCCATTATCAGAACCTCCCCTTTAGCTGTCATGTTTTGTATATCTTCTAACAGTAATGTGTCTATGTCCTCCCCATGGTCTGAGGGCCTGTAGACAACCCCAGTTCTTATGGTTATCCCATTTTCTGTTTCCAGGGTGACCCACAGTTCTTCTGGCTTCTTATGTGTATTCTGAATTTTTGTTTTGGTTCCTGTTTTGGGCAAGTTTTGTTGTGCTAGCTCCTGTGCTGCAGTATCCTGCTCTGCAGTGTCCTCTGCCCCTTTGCTTGATTTTGGAGATAGAGGCAGATACCTGTTTGTAGTTTTGATATGATTTGTGGAGGTAATATGTTGGAGAGCACGGAGTGATGGGGCACCCAATTTGCCCTTCCTAACCACCTGCCAATCTCCCGGACCAACTACCCGCTGCAGTTGAGGTGCTTCTGTTGGATGTTGGGGAAATGGCGGGTGGGTCTTATAATATATTTCCTCTTGAATATGAAATTTGAGGCACGCAATCTCTGCCCATGCTGCCTGCAGCTGAGCCCTAAGATCTCCAATAGCCCAACATGTATGTCAGTGTCCTAAATCCTGTAAAACTACCCTTCTGAAAAGTGTTCCACAGTAACTGCAGTTAATGATATCCATTCCAGATAATTTGCTGAGTTTATAACCTGGTCAGAGTAATTAGAAGGAAGAAAATGAAAGCAAAAGATTTTGTGTTTTGTTTGTTTGTTTTTGTATAACTTGTTATAACAAGTTAAATTACTAGTGCTCCTGTAAATGAGGTCACCGTGTAGATACCCCACTGATCCGCCCCTTCCTGCTTTGCCACAGGAAATGTCACGACTGTGCTACCTGATAAAAGGAGTGTAGTGTGGGGTGGTTGGGGATGGTGGTGGGTGGCTGGGTCCTTCCCCTGCCAAAAAAGAAGAACCATGATGAAAGAAACAAGGAAGTAAGAGTAGAAACAATCAGTCAGCAACAAATGCAGTAACCCTGAAAGCTTATCCTAATGATAGATAAAACTGTAAAACCTGTAAAGCACCTCCTGTAATAATTTCACAGAATATATACCCAGTAAGAAACACTTTGCTACAGAGAAAAATAAAGAAGTAACAGAAGATATACCTTGCAAAAGACAATTTGAATTAGAAGATTACAACAGTAATCTATTAGCACACACCTGTAGGCACACCTTGCAATAATGCAGCAGAAGGTATACCCAGCAACAACAATTTGAATCAGAGAAAAATAAAGCAATGAAAATGTTAGCAACAAACAGTAACAATCCCTGTGAGTACAAAATAAAAAACAACAACACATAGTAAATCTGCCTAGCCAAAAAAAGACTCAATCCTTTCCCTTGCTCTAGTAAGGTTCTCTGCTGTGTCCTTTCAAGCAACCTGGAAGGAAAGAGCTCAGGTGAAGCTAAGTGCCTTGGCCAGCAAACCTAGTCTTCTTATTAATGGAGAGGGTGGTGGACAGTTGGAATATGTTGTCTGGGAAGGTGGTGGAAGTGGATATGGCAGAGTGCTTCAGGAGAGAATGGGACAGATACAAGGGGCTAAAAAAATTGGAAAGAATGTTGTGGGGTAAAGTATGACTAGGGGGCCCAGTAGTCCACACACAGATTTAGGCTGGTGGAGTGCAAGTTAGGCAGGAACAGAGCAGACTAGGTGGACTTTGATCTTTTTCTGCCTAGAATATTTCTGTGTTTTTATATTTCAATTCACATCCTGTCAAAAGCAGAAATGAGATTTGCTTCTGTGGATAAGACTGATACAGTATTTCTCTTGCATTTTCACTATTTGTCAAACAGTGTTGATGCCAAATATGGGAAACTTAACCCAGTGCTGTTCAGTATTAAACACAAATCAAAGACGTTGGGCCAGCTATCATAAAGGGCTTACTGTGCAGCTGGAAAGTGGTCGTACTTTCATACTTTATATTAAAAATATGTAATGCACCAGTTGTGGATATTTGCCTTTTATAGGATATGTTCTTTTAAATCCAGGGTAGTGAGACACTGTGGGGCAAGTGTACCCTAGTTTGGACTAGCCACACAGTTGTTCTCAAATTGTTTTTCTGAGATTTTGCTTGTTTAATATCACAATATTTTGTTTGTCTGTGCAACTTGATCTGATATACAGAATAAAACATGTTGTGATATTTATCTGGGTATACTATATATAGAACATGTCTATCATTTTCCCTCATTTTGGCCTTTAAATGCTAAATGATGGATTGTTCCTAAACTGATATTGGCTTCCTTTATAGGCTATACTTTTGCCTAATACGTCCCTAGACTCTGGAAGGACCTTCTATGTAACATTCTCTTTTGTTAACATAGATATAATTTTAGCAAGATAGTGAAAATAAATTGATTTTAATCCTGACTTGTTCTGGTAACTACATAACTCTCTATAATTGTAAAGAATTTGGAGCCATTCTATTTGAATGACACTGTATGAATATCCATTGTTTGACTTTAAAATTAATACTGTTTGGTACTCCATACTTACAGTATGTACACAATTGTACATTACAACACCAATGAATGCTAAAACTGGTACACACTATTGGCCTGTAAAAGTAAGATTGTACATTGCTGACTACCATTTTATGAGTTGTTTGGCCTCAATGTTGGAGATACACTTTTTAAGCTTTTGGAGCTAGGGGGACCATAAGGGACCTAACTTTAAATTGAGACCCCTTTCCCATAATAAGCCAGAGGCAGGGATGCATGAGATACCAGGCTCACTTCAGAGTTGGGAGGGCAAGCCCTGGAAAGCCACCCCTCCAGCAATTCCAACACTGTATGATCTGAACTTCCTATGACAGAAACCATTTGGTGATTTTAATACAGTAAGGGACACGGGGATAAAATGGCAAATAAGGTCTGTAATGCCATTCAACAATATATGGATTTCATTTTTATGCAAACCTGGAGAACTCCAGTCTTTATGGGATGGACAGGAAAGTGAAAAGGGGAATGAAGTGGCACTGTGTATGAAGCAGGCTTTAGAGGCTCAGATTTGTGATGATATGAGGGGCAGGGTATTGAATTATTGTAGATAGAGCTGCCTGGGGGAGAAAAGTCTAGTCATATTGGGGGTCTACTACATACATACAGTTGAGGCAGGGGATCTTTATCATAAACTATGGGATGAAATCAGAACTGCAACATCTTTGGGCCAAGTGGTAATCTTGGAGGAATTTAACCTACCCAATATAACCTTGGATAGAGACTTAGCAAATAGAAGGGAAGGGCAAGAGTTCCTATTGGTAGTGTGAGATTGTTTTCTTTCACAAACACATAACTGTATGCACCATGGGAGGTAACATTCTGGACTCAGTGTAGTTAGCATGGCTGCCCAATTCAGCACTTAAAGGAAAGGAAGCAATGGTGATTAGGAAATGCTGCCAATGGGAGTGGCAGTGAAAACAAGAAAGTAAAAAGTGCATAAGCAGCTAACTAAATAATGTGAAAAGAAAGGCACGTTTTCTCTTATCTGGTACTGGCAGGAAATACAATTTGTGTGGATGGGCTGGTCTGCTGTGACTCCATTCAGATTTATTTCCAAAAGGTTATGATTTACTCTGATGAATTTTAGACCTATTTTGAGTCTGAGTATGGTAAATGCATCATTTGTATTCTTTTAGATCCCTCTGTTAAAAAAATAAATAAAATGTAACTTTAAAAAAAAATGTGTCTGTATTTTTGTGTCATTTGGTCAGCAAGCAGCCAGCAACAGTAACAAATAAATATATAACACTCACCAGTACTGCAGTACTGAGTTACTGAACAAGGAGATCAGGGCGGGGTACTAAAAAAAACATTATTTTCCAGTTTCTTATGGAATACTCTCTGGACCTTCATGATTAACAAACTGTATGAAACATTTGATATACTGGGGCACTGAAGGGAGCCAACAAATTAGGGTCTTGTTATGATTGACTGTTTTTGTCAGTCTTGTGTGTCAGCCAGAGTGCTGTACAGATTTGAAGGACAGGGTGCTGTACTACATTTTGAAGGATGGTGTCACATCTTAGACTCTGTGTTGCCCATCCCTGTGACTGAACTACTACTAGGTCATAGTGCCTTACATATTTTGAGAGGGGTTGTCACATCTAAGACTCTGTGCTGCTCACCTCTGTGTCCAAACTAATACTACTAATTAAGTAATTAAATTGGACACCAAAAAATTGATTCAGAATCAAAATCTGTTATGGAACATGAGGCCAACACCAGCAGTATGGCTGAAATTGGTACATGTAGCAATAAAAATAGTTCCCAAAAAGAAATTCAGAAAAAAAAGGAAAATTCACTGCTGCAGATAGCATTAATACAATTGATAAGTTCTGGTCAGAGCCGAAATGACTGTGGAGAGCTTTTGGGGTGCTTTTACTCATTATTTCTAATGAATTTGCACAATGCAGATCTGCTAAGAGGCAGTGACAATGTGGTCTTCCTTTTACAAATTTTTACAATCTGTTTTCCTAGAATATGCCTGCTGATTGCTATATATTTAGTCTGGATATGTCACAGAAGAAATGGCATCTCATTTTCAGTGGGGCTCTACATCTATACTATATCTACAATATTATGCTGTATTGCATAAAATCAGAACACACTGAAAACAATATTTTACATCTGGACTAGACTACCCTGAGTAAATACATTATAAAAATGATAAAATCATGACCCCACTGAAAACAAAACATTGCATCAAATCTGAGACATCCTGAGTAAATGCAGTGCAAAAATGTGTAAATTAAGATCCCTATGACAATGAGATGTAGCATATCCCCTGTGTTATCCAGGATACAAAATATAGGAAAAGAAACATTTAATGGAAATCTACTGTAAACTGATCTTCATGGCGTTCACTAACATAAACAGTTTCTTTATTGTTTTATAACATTTTAGATTGCAGTATTTATTTTAAATGTTGTGGCCATGAGGATGGGTGGTGTGTGTGTGTGTGTGTGTGTGTGTGTGTGTGTGTTTGCTGTAGCTCAATATATTTATTTCCCCAAAAATCATAGTAAAAAATGCCTGCTGATTGCTATATATTTCACCTGGATAGTTCACAGAAGACCTGACATGTGTCTGAGACCGTTCTTATCAGATAGTGCCTTAAGAGGTTAAAAAAAAACTTTAAATCTTTTTAGATTTGCTGGAAAAGGGTGACATTTATGAGGTATGAATCTTTCTTGAAAGATAATACCAGCCTAACTAAAGCTTGCAGCAAGAAAATGTTTAAATGCTAAGTATTTAAATGTGCAGGTTGTTGGATTTCGAAGGGGGTAAACAAATCTCCAGTTTAATAGGCAACCAATATTTAACAAGCTGTTTCAGTTTCCTAATGGCCATCTGATAATCAGCTTGGAGTTATGTCTCCAACATTCTAAGTAGAGAAAAGGGAGTATTTTATTTCATTCAGCATAGTGATTTGTAGATGTGGAAGGATACATTGAAAACTCTAAAATACGTGTTCCACGATACTCCATTTTTCCAGCTACAGACAGCAAGATGGCTGTAGGCTCTGCCCACAGCCATAAAAATGAAGCAACACAACCAGAAAAAGAAAAGTATGTTGGTGAATCCCCTGATCAAAATAGTGCAACACTGTCAGCATTGCCAGAAAAATCAGATAAAACACAAAAACAGGTATTTAGAAAGTCAATCATTAAGAAAAAGGCTCTGTCTAGTACCACTAGATGTGGCACTCCATGATATGCCAATCATGCTATCCGGCTCTTTTATCAGAAAGCAGTGCCCCCCCAGGGGTGTGGCCTGGCTTTGCTAAAGATGGCAGCCTAATTCCATATCTCCCTGGAACTTCCAGAGATCATCATCCATCCATCATCACCCAGGTAGTCATTGTGTGCCAACATTTGGGACCTTACTTATTTAACATCACTGCAAAGTTCCGGTAAAGTATTTTACCACTGCACAGCTCTAGGCTCTGATTTTACACTGCCAATTTTATCTGTCTCTGTGGGCCTGCAATCATGGCCGACCACTCCCTGAATACTAACTCTCTTAATAGAGTCGAATCAATGTTTCAGCAACTGATTACTGAAATGAATGACTTGAAAGTGGCTACATAGCAAAATATTACAAATATGCAAACGCTCGACTACCAACTTACTACTACAGAAGCCAAAACAACTCAAAATGAAAGTTCGATCCATGACCTGCATGCAACTATCAGAGAGCAAGATAGAGTTATTAAGAGCTTGCAATCTGAAATAGATGACATCGAAAATAAGAATCAAAGGAAGGAGACGAACTTGGGGACACCAGTGCTGTTTTGATGCATGTTCTCCCAGTCTTACTTAAACTTCCCCCTGGCCAAGACCTTACTATCGAGCACTCCCATTGCTCTCTAGGCCCGAGACCAGACCCGGACCAGAAGCTAAGACCCATCATTGCCAGATTCCTCAATTTCTCTTATACAGAATTAATTCTTAGTAGAGCCAGGGAGGCCAGGGTACTTACATGGCAGGAATATAAAATTTCAATCTTCAGGGATTTCTCAAAAGAACTTTCTACCAAAAGAAGGGCATTCAACCTTATTAAACCTATCCTCCACTAACGAGGCATAACATTTACCCTGTGCTACCCCGCTGTCATGTGCTTATTCCTAGACAATTCTACAAAATACTTTAATTCCCCTGAAGCCCTTTCTTCATTTCTCAGAGCTACTCACAAAGAATCTACCTTATCCAGGGGCAGCAATGTGGCTCATTCAGTTGACAGCTCCGATCTCCCTCTACCTGTGCTGTGAGCTGCCCCCCCTCCCGTTGATGGAGGCAATGGGTGATGAGAAATCAAGTTGGGATCGCTCATTGCCTGGGTATATTCTGTATAAATTCAATAGACAAAACAAAAAGGGAGGTGGGGTCACTATTTTTCTTAGAGACTCATTACCATCAGTCGAAATTTCTAATAAGGTTAAGTGCCCTACTAGCTCTTCTGAGTCAGTATGGATCAAAATAATACTAAATAAAGATCAACACATCATTTTAGGTGCTTGTTATCACTCCCCTGGTGCATCCACCGACCATCTTGATATAATTATCAAAGAAATAGAAACAGAAAGTTCTTTAGGGGATATTATTCTTACAGGTGATTTCAACCTGAGTGAGATTGATTGTAAAGGGCATACTGCCACATCCATTTTGGGAAACAAATGACTCAGTACTTGCCAACAGTCCCACCTTACTCAGGGTGTAGAGCAATCTACTGGGGTAACAACATTCTAAACCTCATCCTTCATAGCAGAAGTCTAGTACTAAATAACCTAACCATATCCTCGCCAATTGATAATAACGATCACTGTTCTATCAGTTTTGATTTAGAACAAATGGTAGTTGTGTTGAAAAATAGTACCAAAATATACATGTATGAGAAAGCTGACATTTCTAATATTAAGACTGGTTTAAACAGTGTAGATTGGTCATCTATTTTAAATGCCCTAGGTATTGAGGAGTATTTCAAAACATTACATAAAACAATCACTGTTTTAAGGGACACTCACATTCCAATTAGGTCAAAAAATTCATCTAAACAATATAAACCAAAATGGATGAATAACTCAATAAAAAAATGTATAAAGAAAAAAAATAAATGTCATGCGGCCTATTTATAATCCCAAACTCCAACCAACTGGTGTCTATACCTTCATGTTCAAAAAATATCTAAAAAATAGTACCAGAAGGGCAAAAAAAACTTTGGAGCTCAAATTAGCATCTAATGCAAGTAGGACAATAGTAAATCCTTCTCTGCTTATATTAACTCTCTTAAGAAGCCTACATGTCAGGTAGGTCCCCTTCAGGTTAATGATACCTTAATCCATGACACTATTGATATGGCTAATCTATTTAATACTAATTTTTGCAATATATTTCAAAGTAATCAGAAAGCTAACATAATCAAAGATACCACTGGTTGTCATATTACTTTTTCTGAATCAGAAGTTCATGCAAAATTAATCGCACTTAAAGGAAAAATCAGTACACCTCCAGATGATGTATCAGGTCACCTCTTGTATCTACTGGCTGACAGCTTGTCCTCGCCTCTCAAACTGCTCTATGAACACTGTATAAATTATAATTTTGTCCCTGAACTTTGGAAAACAGCATACATGGTTTCCATTCACAAGAAAGTCCCAAGAAACCACTGAGAAAATTACAGATCAATTAGCTTAACATCCCCTATGCGTAAAATCCTAGAAAGTTTGATTAAAGACTCGGTTGCTTCCACCCTGTCTAAATTGGATGCTGAACAACACGGTTTTAAGAAGGGCCATAATTGCTTGATCAACTTATTATGTTTCTGTGAAGATGTCAGTCTACAGCTTGACAACAGATACCCTTGTGATGTGATTTATATAAACTTCAGTAAGGATTTTGACCTTCTTCCTCACTGAGCACTGCTACATAAACTATACTGATTTGACATCAACCACAGTATAGTGAGATGGCTAGCTAACTGTCTGACAAACAGAACCCAGTGAGTTCTGATAATCAGACAGCCTTCTGATATGGGTCTGTCACTAGTGGGGTTCCACAAGGCTCTGTTTTGGGCCCCTGCTTATTTCAGCTTTTTACAGCTGACTTAACAAATAGCTGCTGTTCAAATACCATTAAATATGCAGTCAGCATCAAAATCGGTGGACTGTGTTCCAATTCAGAGCAAACAGCATCCATTCAGAATGATCTGGACCATATGTTTAACTGGATCAATACATAGGGGATCAAATTAAACCACAATAAGTGCGGGATTATGCACTTTGGTACCAATAACCTCTATCACGCTTATATACTAGACAATAGAGTGTTGACCAGTACTGGTATAGAGAAAGATTTAGGGGTCCTGGTATCAGATGATTTCCTCCCCCATTCACAGATTAATGGAGTCATTTTTAAGGCCAACAGGATTATTTGGTCAATTAAGAGGAATATTAAATCAAGAGACAGTAATGTACTAATGCCCTTTTATAGAGCCTATGCTCGCCCACATCTAGATTTCTCCTCTCAGTTATGGTGCCCCCTTAGAAAACATGACATTGTGCAGCTGGGAAAGGTGCAAAGAGGTTACACTAAACTTGTGAGAGGTCTACATAATGTCACGTACAAAACCAGACTTAGTTCTTTGAACCCAATGTCTCTTTCAACTTGATGTTTAAGAGGGGGACCTCCTTATGTATGACATAATGAAGGATCCTTACTTACTGACCAGTTTAGGGCTAGTGTTTAAGGAAGACATCTATAATTTTAGAGGTCACCCACTCCAGTTACAACACAGGAGATTCAACTTAATGCCATGAAAATTCTTTTATACCCTACGTATTATGAAACCTTGGAATGCATTACCATTAGAGGTAATTGCCAGTAGTTCCAAGACAATGTTCAATTCCAGTTTGGACACTTTGATCCTTTCTGGCACCATTATTTGTTATTATTAGACAAAAGGAACAATCATGGGCCTCACAGCTCTCTAGCTTTTGCTCGTTCTAAGTATGAATCTAAGTAAGTAATGCTGGGACTGTTAATCTCTCCTTAAATAGTACTGCTGTGGCACCCCCTTCTAGGCTCTTGGCTTTAATACAGGAGAGGAAGGCCTCAAGCTCATGCACAGCAAAATCCACTTGTTGTGCAACTGAAGATCCTTCAACCCCTTCTCTACCAGCAGAGCACCACATCAGCTTTACCTCCCCATTACACCATCGAACAAGTTTGCACTGCTATGGGAGGACTCACACTCTTCTCAAGAGGTCCTACATCGGGATGGAACAGACCCTCTGCTCAGAAATACTAACAATGTTGTACTTGGCACTATCTCTACAGACTCTTCTTGGGCAGAGCTGGTTGCTAGCGCCCCGGTCAAAGCATTTGAACCCCCCAAAAAGAAATGCAAAGGAAAGCTAAAAAACAAAGCATCCTCTACCTCTCCCGGAGCTCATAAACCCAATGCTACCTGATTATCCTCATTGGCTCTAATTCATCATAGTGTGTTTATTTAATATAGGAGCCCTACCTCTTTAGTCCCATGGTTCAGCCGGGACCACCTCTTTCTTTAACTGTGAAGTGTAATCCTTTTATTGCTGCACTATTATCGCACTCAATGGGTTTTGAAACTGCAATTCAGTACATTGTTGTTAAAGTTTAGAGTGCATGGGGCTGTATGCATTATCTATATTGCAGCTGATTTCACAGCCCTTCAGTTTTATGTGTTTTTGCAGCTCAATACACAATATTCTGAGGTCAATTATTATGGGGGTCCCATCTTGCTTAATCCTAGTATGTAGCCGAAACTAATCTTTTCATTAACCACGATATACAACCCACTTAAAGTTTCAATACTATTGTGCTTGCATGGTTAAAAATTCGTATGACTGTACATCGTGATTACAGTTTAAAGATCATCGGGTTATATGTTCTTGTCTACACTTTGTACTAGATCACACAACCATTGCTGATCATGTATAGGGGGTAATTAAATACAATGACAACTGTACCACTTCCTATTATTACATATGTATGTGGCACCAGTGGTATTTGCTAACTGTTTGAACATTCCTAAATAAGCTCATAGCCTAGCTACATATTTCCCACCACCTCATTTTGGATTATTCGAATAAATCTTCACTTATCCTCTTATGTTTCCCCCCCACCCCCACATTCACAGGTACACAGGTACTTTTCATTGAACCTATTGGTGTTTTATTATCCCTTACTTTCCATAACCTCATCACACTGCAGGTTATTTTCGAGGCTCTGGTGCTTTATTAATATACATAATATCTATAAATAATAATTTGATACAAACTCAAGGCTTGAAGCCTAGAATCTTGTAAGGTTTCTCATAGCATCATGGAATATTCTCATAGTAGGAGTTCACTGGGCCTATATATAGACCTAGTCACCCACTATACATATGTATTCCCAACCCTGCTATGTTCGAGCCATGTTCTATTCATATCTAATTTGATGCATATATTAAGGGCACCTGTAACCTTGAAGCCTGGGTTAGTAAAATCTTCGTTATGTATATAAAAATGCTAAGGTCACACTGTATACCTTTATTCCAAAGTTAACTTTAATTTACAAGATTATTTTTCTTTCCTTTCACATTTGGCTTTATAAATACCCTGATGCCTTATCTGATCATATAGTATTAACTTTACTTGATCACTTCTGTTTATTTGATTACCCTCTATACATAATCTACATTACTCTATCTATTTGGTTATGTGGGATTCTACATCGTTGCATGACCCATCTCAAGAACACACATTATAGTGTTACCCTGCTATTACAGGTTGGCACACCTTGTTTTATTACTGAGCTTAGGTATTATCTAGTTCAGGATATACCATCAATACCTGGTTTTGTGTACTTACTTAGAATTTTCTTAACCAGTTAAGAAATTATGATTATGGTTCTTTCCTGGGGAATCATTATAATCACTTTAACACTTGTTATAACAACAGTTTTCAGTATATTGTTGCATACAGTTTGTATCTTAAGATTACAGCCAGTTTTTTGCAGCTGTTTTTTTCTTAAGACTTACTTACTTCTTTACATTCCCTGTTGTGTAGTGGGAGAGTCTCTGGTACTCTGTATTGACTCTTATCTCTCTATACTTCATAAGTGTTAAACCTCAGTTTATTGCATTAGACAAGTTTCCTTTTTATAATTGTTAATGTGTTTTGAAATTACTCTTCCATACTGTTCTTTAGAGAGACACAATGGCTATATATATATATATCTCTATATATATATATATATATATATATATTTATAAATCTAGTACTTCTTGAGCCATACAACTTAATGGTCCTGCACACCTCTATATGTCCGAATTATTTCCCTTTTGAACCTGTGACACCCTTAACTCTACTTATTGAGTCCCTCATTCCTGTGGAAACCATTACACCGTCTGTTCCATCACTATGAGTGATCTAATACTATACTCCTGGAATGTTAAGTGACTCAATTCTCCTTGTAAGCATAAGCAAATTCTCACATATCTCAAAAAACATAAAGCACATAGGTATACCACACTGTCAGTGACATTTCAACAGTGTGGTCCCCTACAGTGACAACAGTGCCACGTCACTGTAGGGAATCCACTGGAACCCGGCACTGTCTGTTGGGGGTCCTGCACCCCCCCAATCAGCTCTGACTCAGGGTTGACAATCCTAAGTGGGGGCAAAGAAAACACTTGCTATAATATGAAACTGGCAGCTGACTGCAAAATGTGGTCAACCTGCCGGTTTCACTGTCTAGTCGTTCAACAAAAATTTTGTCGATGACCAGTAGTGGATCCAAGCACATATTGCTTTCTTGCAAGAAACTAAACTTTTAGCAGAGGATGTATGCAGACTCAAGAGGGATTGGGTCAGTCAAATATATGCGTCTTCTTTTACCTCAAAAAAATGGGGTGGCTATTTTTATACATAAAAACCTTAACTGGTATCAAATTAAAACTATCACTGACTCAAAAGGCAGATGGGTAATAGTCCATTTAAATACCCCTATAGGACCCCTTATGTTAGTCACTGTTTACGCCCCCAACTCTGATTCCCCTGAATTTTTTCATAATTTAGCTCAACAAATCATGCTAAATAACAATAATAGCTCACCTATCTTGGTAGGTGGAGAGTTTAATCTGGCCTTGGAGGCACATTTAGATAGAAGTAATACCTCCTGCGATGCTTATCCCAGAAGCATTAATGCTCTATCAATGTTAATGAAATATTTTGGCCTTTCTGACATTTGGAGGATTTATCACCCCAGACACCGTGACTATACCTTTTACTCCTCACTCCACAAAACTTATAGCAGAATTGATTATTGGTTTTCATCTCCTTTCATTACTGATAAAACTACTGAGACCTCTATCCTTCCGATAATGATCTTGGATCACTCCACTATTAAATTACATTTACTTTGGTGCCCACCTCCTTCTAAATCTCCCTCCTGGCATCTTAATCCACTTTTACTTAGAGATCCAGAATTCTTACCTTGGGTAAAAATCCATATTCAGGACTTTCTCTTCTTTAATAACACCTCTGATACATCTATGGGTACTATTTGGGAAGCACTAATTGCTACAATCAGAGGCAAAATCATTAGTTTCTCTGCTTACAGAAAGAAGTTAAGAGAACAACAACTGTCTAGAAAAATTACCAAAAGACAAAGAAAATCACCTAATCCTAATTCACAACTTAATCTTGAAATCCTACAGTTAAGAATCAAAATCAACAATCTTGTATCCCAGAAAGCTTAACTTACCCTTTTTAGACTTTATTTATTGGGAGCAAGGTGATAAATGTGGGAAGTTGCTTTCATATCAACTCAAAGCTCAGCAGATGGATAGATATATAGCTGGCTTGAAAGACCATTTAGGCCAAACCCATACTGACAATCCCTCTAACCACATCATGAGATCCTTCTATCAACAGTTATACTCTCAACAAAATCTCATGCAAAATAACCAAATACAGTGCTTTTTGGATAACTTGCAGCTTCCACATCTTTCTCAACAGGACATGGCAAAGCTAGATGAACCCTTTATCCATCAAGAGATCCAAGAAGCACTGTCTTCTTTAAAATCTGGTAAATCCCCAGGGGGCAATGGCATTCCTGTAGATTTCTACAAATCACTTTCAGATACTCTTTGCCCTTTACTATTTAATGTCTTTCTGGAAGCAACAACAAAAGGTAAACTTCCTCCCACAATGACCAAAGCTATCATCACTGTTCTACTTAAAAAAGATAAGGATCCATCTCCCATTTAGCTACAGGCCAATTTTACTGCTCAGCACACATGGAAAAATCTTCACAAAACTATTAACCCTTCATTTAGAATCACTCATCTTGAAGCTAGTCCATACCACTTCAGCTGGCTTTATTAAGAATAGATCAGGCTCTGATCACCTTCGCTCTTTATTTAATTTAATACATAAAGCAAAGACTCTTAAGTCACCTGCAGCTGCCATTGCTATTAATTTTGAAAAAGCGTTCGACTCTCCAAATTGGAATTATTTATATCAAGTTTTATCCCATTTTGGCATTACTAGCAATTTTTGTGCTTGGATCAAACTATTATATAGTCTACCTTCAGCACGAATTCTTACTAACTCTACTCTTTCACCACCCTTTCAATTGGCAAGAGGTACCAGACAAGGCTGTCCCCTAGGATTTCTGCTTGCGACGCCGGCGACCCGGGTTTGGGAACAGACCTGGATCGTCGGAGGGCTGGCCGGGGGGAGAAGGATGGAGTGTTCAATGGATGGCTCTCCTTCTCTGGGGGGGAGGGTGTGGGCAACAATTGGAGCACTGAGGACTCCTGGCAGAGGCCAGGAGATCTCACACTGCCAACGTTCAGTAAGGGGGGAGGGAGGCGGGGTAGGTGCCGGCGTCATTGCATGTCCCCACCTCCTCTGGGGAGAAAAAAACAGAAAAAATGGAAGGCAGGCCGGACCACCAAAGGAATGAAGCCCTCCCCGGAGGTCCTCAATTCACCGCCGCCGCTGCAGGGACCCCGACTAGTTACAGTTCCGTGGCCATGAAGGTGGCCATGGTCCCGCCATCCAGGGGGTAAGCCAGGGGTGACCGAGGGTCCTTGGCAGCTATAGGCAGCGGTGGAGGTCTCCGGGGGCTGTGACCAGAAAGAAAAATAGTCAGTGGCCCGACCAAGAAAAAAGGAGAATAAAAAAAAAAAGACTGTCCCCTATCACCATCATTGTTCATCCTTGCCATGGAACCTCTAACTGCATATTTATTTTTATTTATTTATTTAGTTTTTGTTGACTGGGTAAGTGCACTAGACAAATCCTGCCTATTTTCAGGCACGATCCGGGGAAGGGGGATACAGATGAATGCCAACTGACCTTGCTCCAGATTAAGCTGTTGGTGGTATTTTTAGTGAATGAGGGAAATTTGCCCAGGACACCGGGGAAATTCCCCTACTCTTTTCGATAAGTGCCATGGGATCTTTAGCATCCACCTGAACTACCACCAATCCAGGCAGATGGGACCTCAGTTTAACGTCTCATCTTTGACCATCTAGTAATATTAAAGGCATCCCTATCAGTAACTCTTACTACACGTCACTGTCTTGTGCAGATGATCTCCTAATCTTATTAGAAACTCTCAAGGAATCAGGACAACCGTTAATTATGTTACTTAATGAATTTACTTCACTCTCCGGCCTAGCTCTACATCATAATAAATTTGAAACATTACCCTTGAATGACCATTGTAAACCCTTTATGAATACTCCCCTGGGCTTCCGCTGGGCACCTCAAAGCCTCTCATATCTTGGTATCCAAATTACCCCCAAGCTAGGCAAAACATGGGATGTGAATTTCTCCCCTTTGTTAACTAATATTAAGTCTACACTTGATAGATGGAAACTACTTAACCTCTCTTTTAATGGGAAAATATCTGCTATCAAAATGTCCATTTCTCCTAAAATAGTATATCTCTTTGCTAGTATTCCCTTAATCCTCCCCTCCAGTCTCCTTGTCAAACTTGACAAATTTGTTAGCAGTTTTATATGGGAAGGCAAAACTCCAAGATTTAGCTGTAACAAACTTCACTCTCATTGGTCTAGAGGTGGTTTTGGGCTTCCTTGAGGCCTACTTATGGACCTCCTGTGCAGCTCAAACTATCAAATGGTGTTGCAAACCCAATGCTAAATCACCATTATGGGTTACCATGGAAGCCTCCCTGTGGCCTGGCAATGTTCATACCTCCTTCATTTATAGTTCTCTCTCCCCAACCTAAAATCTCCTCCTACCATTGCATCTTCTATATTTTATTGGAAAATAACTCATAAACACCTCAAATCAAACCCAACTCCCCTTGCCTATGCCCCTGTTTGAGGTAACTGAGCTATTTCTCTTGATAATCACGCAATCTTTTGCCGCACCTGGAAAAATAGGGGTATTTTCTTTCTGGGGGATATACTTGAAACACATGATCTAAAACTTAAATCCTTCTCCAATCTTAGTACCTTTTGGAAACTTCCCCATCATGACTTCTGGAAATATTTACAGCTCTGTACTGCATGTAACTCTTATTTTCTATACATGTTCAAACAATCCTTATACGATCAGCATATCTCATATTGGATCAATGCAATATCTAACCAGAACAGTATTATCTATAAAAACATTAGAGTTATCCTTCCAGGCCAGTCTTTTAGTGCAAAAAATAAAAGGAGTACACTTTTAAATTACAATATAATGGATGTACAATGGCACAGGTGTTGGCTTTCCTGTCATAAAATATTTAAGGGTATGCGTAGCTCTCTAATACAGACCAAAATTCTTCACTTGTGGTACAGAACCCCTGCGGTGTTGCAAAAAATGGGTCTAATGAATAATAACAATTGTTGGCACTGTAATTCTCCTAATGGGGACTTACTCCATATTTTATGGAACTGTGCCCCTATATATAAACTCTGGCATACTATTCACCATTTTGCAATAAAAGTGCTTGGTCATTTTTTTACACTAAACCTTAAACATTGTGTACTAGGCATTTTTAATTTCCATAATGATAAAATTTCCCATGCTCAACATAGATGGTTCACCATATTATTTCTTCAAGTTAAGTACCTTATACTTATACACTGGAAATCTATCATAATTCCTAGTTTTTCAGACATTCCCAAACAACTATCTTAATATGCCTCCCTAGATCATATGACTTATATTTCTTCTGGCCGACTCAACATATACAATAGATGTTAGCAGGACTACTTTAATTATTTAGAATCTTCTAACTCTCCTGATAACTAATGTATGGCTCGACATATATTGCAACTCTTCATTTATCATCTTCTGAAAAATCAGTACCGCTGTTGTCTCTCTAAATTGTTGTCTCTTTTTTCTTTTCTCTTCTCTTACCTTCGTCTTCTCGTTAGCTTTCCTTGAATGTTCTGAAATTCTTTCATATGTCTTCCATTCTTTATTTAAGATTTACAGCATTGTAGTACATTCACACCATTACAATGTATAACTAAGACCATATATATTGCCTCTCTTTAACTCTAATTTTTCTTCTCACCCTTGAATGTTCGATGCTTAATCACATTCAGTCTCAATGATGTAAGTTTACTTTAGAACTTATAATACATGGTCTTAAGTCAGACTACTTAAGCCTCTGTACTAGCTAATATGCTATTTTTCTTTCCATTGTATGTAAACATGTAAATTCATGTACCTGGAAAATGTTTGTCTATCTTTATAAATACCTCAATAAAAAGATTAACTGCAAAAAAAGAAAGCAGTGCCCCTGATAAAGATGCTGTAAATGTACAAGAACAAGATTACCATGAATCAGTTATGCTCTTCCAAAGGGGATGAATCAGAATTTGTTACTGATGAGGTAGAGGATGCCACCTGGGTTCCCAAACCCAAAAAGAAAAACACATACAGCAAGCACCACCACTAGCCACAGCCAGTATTGGAAAACAAAATCAATAGCAACCACAGCAGCTCTTCTGGGGACAGCCACAGTGTGCATGAATCAGGGTCAGAAATGCCAGCCACCAAAATTACTGCAGTTCCTGACATGACAATAAAATGTTCCACCTCAGTTGTGTGGAGCTATTTTCATATAAGTCCCAAAAATGAATGTTTGCTGTCTGCACCTTTTATCATTAGGAAGTTAGCCGGCGGAAAAGTGGGCCAGGTTGGCACAACATTACTAAAAAGGCATTTGCAAAGAGCACATCCAGCCATTCAGCTTGGCAGCAGTCCTGAGCAAGAGAAAAATATCTGTGATGAAAATAGTCCTACAGACAACAGTGATGGTGAAGGAACTGAGAGACAGTGCAGAAAAATGAATTTTGACTCACTGACAAAATTATTTGAACAAGCTACAACTTTGCCCCTCTGTATAAACTAAACAACAGACCATTACCATGCTTGAACAAAAACTGTCTACAGTAGATCATATCAAGTACCATTAAAAATGAATCAGGAAATAGCTGAATTTATGCCTACAGTAGATCAGATCAAGTAACATTAAAAATCAGTTACTAGCTGAGGTTATGCCCAAAGTAGATCACATCAATCAAGTAACATTCAAAATTAATCAGTTAAAAGCTGAATTTATTTCCAAGGTCCTGCAGCCATTTTCTGTGGTGGAGAATGAAGATCTTAGAGCCCTTTTAAAATATTTTGCTCCACATAACTTACAACACTCTCTGGTCCCCTTCCGCTGGTCCAATAATTACTCGAAGCCCCCAGCTAGAACAATCACAAACTGGGTCCTTAAGTGTGGGCATCTTAAGCTGCTAAAATCTGGCCTCTGTCACCAGGACTGGTCCTGAGCCTATTCCTCCTGTACCATTGACTTAGCTCTAGATCAATTTATCCACCACTTTAGTGCTATGTGTGACAGGCATGCTCTGCTAAAAAAGCATAAAATCAAAGAGCCTAGCAATCCATGGTTCTCCCCTGAACTTACTTCTGACTGTATACCATTTACCACCACTCTGTTTTACGCCCATCAACCAGTTTGCCACCCAGTTGACCAAATTATGACCAATCCCCAGCCTACCCAGCTTATTAATTGATCTTCTATGTGGAACAGTATTGAAAGCTTTGCTGAAGTTGAGATAGGCAACATCAACTTCTCTCCCTTGGTCCACCACTCTAGTTACCCAGTCAAAGAAATCTATGAGATTAGTTTGACAGGACCTTTCTTTTGTAAACCCATGCTATCTTGGATCATGTGATCCTATGGATTCCAGGTGTTGCACTATCCTTTCCTTAAGGAGTGCCTCCATAATCTTGCCCACTACTGAGGTAAGATTGACTGGCCTGTAGTTCCCTGCCTCCTCCCTGCTACCACTCTGGTGGAGCGGGATCATATGAGCCCTTCTCCAGTCTTCTGGGACCTCTCCTGTGCTCAGAGACTCACTAAACAGTTCTGATTATTGCTTTTCTAATTCCACCCTTAGGTCCTTTAGTACCCTGGGATGTATGCCATCAGGTCCCATTGCCTTGTCCACTCTGAGCTTATCAAGCTCTTGTAGGACCCTTTCTTTTGTGAAGGGACTAGTGCACACCTCCCTTCCCCCCTGTGTCCATGGTGCTGAGCTGTGGACCCTACCCTACCTTCTCTTCAGTAAATACTGAGCAGAAGTCTCTATTTAGGATAGATGCTTTTACATGGTCCTCCTCCTCACATGCCCCCTTATCCCCTTTGATCTTAGCAATACCCCCTCTGGACTTTCTCCTTTCACTAATGTATCTATAGAAAGTCTTGTCACCTTCTTTTACTGTTTGTGCTAGTGTTTCCTCAGTTTGGGCCTTTGCCTGCCTTACTGCCTTCCTTGCTTCCCTTAGGGAAGTTTGGTATGCCTCCCTATCTTCATCCTGCTTTGTTCTCTTGTATTTCCTGAAGGCCAGCCTTTTGGCTCTGACCTTTTCTGCTACTGTTTTTGAGAACAAAGTGGTTTACTTTTTCTTTTGCACTTCCCTTTCTCTCTAACACAATGGGAAGTTGCTTCAAGTATTGCATCCTTAATGCTTGCCCACTTAGCCTGTACCCTCTCACCTGTATTTCTTTTTGCCAGGGCTAGCTTAACTCTGTTGGCCATCTTATCAAAGGCAGCTCCTCTGAAGTCCCATATTTTTGCCTTGGAATGGGATGATTTAGTTCTAGTGGCCAAACTGAATCATACCATGTTTCATTTCATTTCATTTATTTGTTAACCGGGTTAAGGCAACTGGGCCAAGGCCCTTTTTCAGGCCCAACCCGGACATACACATACATACAATATAACATACATAAATACAAAATAAACATACTAACAAGATGACAAGTTACCAACTAATAATTCAAACCCAAGTACAATTCATTAAAGACAACAAATATTTTTTAAATCTAATTTTAAAAGTAGTATGCGATTTCAGTACATGCAGAGAAACAGGGAGTTCATTCCACAATTTAGGGGCTTGAAATGAAAATGAGTGAGAACCATATTTATTCTTCACAGAATAACCCTCCGGAGTAACACCCCCAGCTGCTCTTAGGGAAGATCTTATCACCTGATTCCTGACTAAATCAGAAAGGGGAAAAAAACAATCAGAATGAACAGCCAGATGGACCAAATTACCCAGAGCATACATAAACCTATGTTGAGGAGATAACTAGTTCAAAGAAAAATACAATAAACAGTGATGAGTCAAACTTGGCACACTCAATACAAAATGACAAATGTTATTATAAACAACACATAATGTCTGCTTCTCCCTAACACCTAATTCCACATACAATGAAGAGACATAATCCAAGTGGGGAATTAATACAACTAAAGCAAGTTGTTTCCGAGTTTCCAAAGATAGATAAGTTTTAAACTTATAAAGCAACCCTAACTTAGAATGAACTTTATTCTTAACCAACTTTACTAGAGAAGTAAAAGTTAATGATAGGTCCAATAAAACACGGAAGTATTTAAATTCAAGCACCTGGTCAATTAAATTACCTTGAATATCATGGATAAATAAACTAGGATTGCCCCGCAGATGAACAGAACTACCAAATAACATCACTTTAGTCTTTCGAGAATTCAGAAACATCTTATTGGAAGACATCCATTGGCATAACTTCAAAAAATTAATTTCCAAAATAGAATTTATACTTTCGACAGACTGACTATGACAGTACAGAATCAGATCATCTGCGTATAACAAGCATTTATACCCTGAAATATGGAAGGGACCTGGTTAATAAACAAAGTAAATAATAAGGGGCCCAAAATGGACCCCTGTGGAACTCCACACACAGTAGAACAAACATCAGAGGAAACAGACCCAATAGAAACATATTGGGACCAATACTGCAAAAAATCTCCCAACAAAACAATGCAGAATTGGACAATCCCAAATCCAGTAACTTATGACAAAGTAAAGAATGATCAGTCAAATCAAATGCCCTGGACAGGTCCACAAACACCGCTCCTGTTAACAGACCACCATTGCAGCCCTGAAGAATGGTGTCCGTAAACCTGACCAGGGCTGTACCAGTGCCACGACCACGGCGAAACCCATATTGCTCATCACATAGAACTCTGCCAATCTCCAAAAAATCACTGAGCTGATTAACCAACAATTTTTCAAAAATTTTACTTAGAGGATTTAGTATCAAAATAGGGTGGTAATCCTCAGGGCCTGACCGCATGAGCCTTTTTAGGAATAGGCACAACACGTGCCTGCCTCCAAGAAAGAGGAAATCCATTAGTAGAGATACATAAATGAAATACCTTACAATGAGGATCCGCTATGTAGGGAGCAACAAGCTTAATAAAAAGCCCCATACCACAATCACCAAAGGTGTCAGGTAAAGAATTCAACAATTTTAACACTTCAAAAGAATTTACCCAGTGAAACAAAAACCTAGAAGTACTACTATAACCCAACCGAACAGTAAGGCCACTAGGAGAACTCTCAGTTTTGTCAATATTCTGCTTCATACCAGATAACCCAGAAATTAGACCAGAAACATCTGAAAAACACTGGTTCAGAATATTTGCCATTTCAAATGGATAGGTAACAATTTGCTGAAGATGCTGGAGTACAGTAATGGAAGATCTAGATCCAGAAAAAAAATAGATGGTTCACAGTGTCCCAAAGCTTTCTAGGACCATGAGAAGCGTCCTCCAATCTAGACCTAAAAAATCAATCTTTGCCTGTTTTACCTTACTATATAGTAAACTCCTAGCTGCCCTATAAGCCAATAGGTCATTCAAAGAAGCAGATCGTTTATAAGTAAGCCAAGCAAATTTCCTATGTTTGATGTACTGTTTTAAATCAGTGGAAAACCAGGGATATAGTACACCCCAATACATATTGACCGTGAAGGAAATACTTTGTTTTGAACAGTCCAAAGTTGCTGACAAAAGAAATCAAGAGCACAATCTGGTTCAGGGATGGAATCTTTAAAAGACCAATCCAGACTCGACAACTCATTTAACAAGACATCAGGATGATATTTTTTGAAATTACGAGTTCGACAAACCCTAGGCAGAATCTTACTACGCTTAAAGTTCAAAACAGTAAAAGTGACCTGATGGTCACTAACTGAATCCCCTAATACTCCAGCACAGGAGATAATATTCAAATTATTTGTGACAACCCAATCCAAGAGAGTATGATTCATAGAATTAACATTCAACCTGGTTGGATCAACCAAAAGTTGGGACAAATTATAAGATCCCAACAAACATTCTGTGGCCCATTCTGCTTTTAGCCAATTCAAATTAATATCACCCATCATAATAAAATCATGCTTATCCAAAAATGGAGTGACTTTAACAAAAAATTCTTGTAACCCAGACAAGCCAGCTTTAGGTGAATTATACAGTGCTTCCACTAAAATATGTTTAGCCCCACCCAACACCACATCCAGTAACAACCAGTCATTGGATACATCAAGAGTAACACTAGATACTTGAATAGACATCTAAATGGTCAAGATAATAAATGACCACCCCACCCCCCTTCTTACCACGTTTTCAATCAGCTCTTAACAATCAATAACCAGGTAATAAACATGATTCATCTAAAATAGAAGGTTTTAACCAAGATTCGGTAACCACGACCAAATCAGGATGATATTGAGACATTAGAAATTCAACATTAGGCAATTTAGGCAGTAAACTTCTCGTATTCATATTTAGTAACTTAAGTCCATGCAAATGAAACCAATCTGGCCTAGACGACCCCATAGAGCCAGACAAACTCACATGAGGTCCAGGATTACATTCTATATCACCAGATAGCATTAATAATAAACCATCAAATAAACAAATTTTATATATACACAAACTAAACAGTATCCCTCTTATTGCTAAGGGCACAATAACACCTACAGAGTGGCCAATTTCCCAAATTGATCTTTTCTTATATGTTAACAGACTAATCACATTCATGTCTTGTTTCCCCCAATCAACATATTAGACATTGTAAAATCATTAACACTACCCCCTTCACAATCATATTTTTCACTATTACATAATACCACAAAATCACTACATAACAAACAACATACCAATAACAAACACCATTTACACAACATGACAAAACTAACATTACTAACAGCTGCCATAATAAATCCTCACAATAATCATATAAACTACACCTATTCAACACCTTCCTATCCACATCCACAACCCAATGCAGATGCCTAGTAACCTGCACCGGTCCTACCGGTCTGACTCCGGTCAGACCCCAGAAGATGTTGCACTTTTCCCTGCACTTCTCCGCTGTGCTGCTGAAACGCTGTCTCTTTCAGAGAAGCTGTGATTTTTAACTGCAGTTTCCCTGCCTGTCCCCGATGCTGTCACCTATGGGAGTCGGTCAGAGGCACTCACATGGCTGATACCACTATCAGCAGATTAGGGGCAGTAACCATAGCAATGGACACTGAATGGGAGCAACGAAATAGCAGCACATGAATTAAAGCTCAGAACATCAGCCACAGTTAATTACCAACAGCCTCACAGCAGAGCGTCCAATAAAATAGGCTCGTTTCATACAAGTGTCTCACTTTAAAAAGTCAAAGCAGCAGTGCTGAATAATCAACAGTAGTAAGAATCATTTGCCTCACAGCAGAGCATCCAGTTTACAGCCTTCAGCTCCCCTTCAGCACACTTCACAAACCAAACTGTAGATACTCCCAGATAATCACAGAACTGTGATGGTCATTGGCACCCAGGTGACCTTCTACCTGGAGATCTGTGATCCTTTCCCTGTTAGTCAGTACTAGATCTTGAATAGCCCTGTCTCTTGTGGGTTGTTGTACCAGTTGTTTGATGCCCTCCCCCTGCAGAGAATCCACCATGTATCTAGTTCTGGCAGATGTTCCTGCTGGCATTGACCAATCTGTATCTGGCATGTTGAAGTCTCCCATTATCAGAACCTCCCCTTTAGCTGTCATGTTTTGTATATCTTCTAACAGTAATGTGTCTATGTCCTCCCCTCGGTCTGGAGGCCTGTACACAACCCCAGTTCCTATGGCTGTCCAATTTCCTGTTTCCAGGGTGACCCACAGTTCTTCTGGCTCCTTATGTGTATTCTAAATTTCTGTAGCTTTGATATTTTCATTGACATAAAGAGTCACTCCACACACACCCTTTTTGCACCTCGGTCTCTTCTGAACAGTACATAGCCAGGTACTGAAGTCTCCCAAGTGTGGTTACTGGTAAACCATGTCTCGCTAATGGCTACTATGTCCAGTTTAGCCTCTGTCATTATTGCCTGCAGGTCTGGGATCTTGTTTCCCAGACTGCAAGCATTAGTGTACATGATTTTCCAATGGCCAGATTTCGATGTGTTAGTTGTTGGGTGAGGTCTGGTGTTTCCCCTGTGTGTTGTATGGGAAGCCAGACCTTTTTCCTTACCTGGTGATGCAAATGAACTGCAAACATGCTGAACTCCTGTTTGACCACTAGCTGAGGTGGATGGGTGTTCTTCCCATTCGATGTATGGGGTGCTGCACCCCTCTCCCGATTTGCTAGTTTAAGTATTCTGCAAAGACATCAAACTTCTGCCCCAATGCACTGACTCCCTTCTTAGTCAGATGGAGTCCTTCAAATTTAAAGAACTTTCGCTCCCAAAACTGTTGCCAGTTCCCTACAAATTTGTGTCCTTTTTCCTGGCACCAGCCTTTGAGCCACATGTTTAGCTCCCCTATCTCCCCTTCTCTGACCTTCTGTCTATCTGTCCCCCTCTCCCAGATTGGCAGGATCTCAGAGAAGGAGATTCTGTACAAAATGGATGATAGTTTGTCACCCAGCCTGGTCAGGTGTTCCTTGGTCTCCACAGCTGACTTGCTGGTGGAATCGTTAGTTCCTATGTGTACCAGGACGTCAATGTTTTTTCCTGCTTCCTGAACAATTTTAGCAATGCGGTCAGTGTCTCTCCATGCTGATGTACCTGGGAGACATCTGCCCATTATCCCTGGCTGGAGATACATATCAACTCCCCAAATCATGGAGTCTCCTACGATCAGAAGTTTTTAGGATTTCTTTTTGCTTTTTTTGTTTTGGTTCCTGTTTTGGGCGAGTTCTGTTGTGCTAGCTCCTGTGCTGCAGTGTCCTGCTCTGCAGTGTCCTCTGCCTCTTCGTTTGATTTCGGAGACAGAGGCAGATACCTTTTTGTAGTTTTTATATGGTTTGTGAAGGTGATATGTTGGAGAGCACCAAGTGATGGGTCACCCAATTTTCCCCTCCTAACCACCTGCCAACCTCCCGGACCAACTACCCTCTGCAGTCGAGGTGCCTCTGTTGGATTTTGGGGAAATGACGGGCAGGTCTTATAATATATTTCCTCTTGAATATGCAATTTGAGGTGCGCAATCTCTACCCATGCTGCCTGGAGCTGAGCCTGTAGATCTCCAATGGCCCAGCATGTAGGACAGTGCCCAAAATCTTGTAAAACTGCCCTTCTGAAAAGTGTTCCACAGTACCTGCAGTTAATGATATCCATTCCAGATAAGTTGCTGGGTTTATAACCTGGTCAGGGTAATTAGAAGGAAGAAAATGAAAGCCAAAAGTTTGCTTTTGTGTTTTGTTTGTTTGTTTTTGTATAACTTGTTATAACAAGTTAAACTACTAGTGCCCCTGTAAATGAGGTCACTGTGTGTGTACTCCTCTGATCTGCCCCTTCCTGCTTTGCTACAGGAAATGTCACAACTGTGCTACCCTATAAAAGAAGTGTAGTGTGGGGTGGTTGGGGATGGAGGCGGGTGGCTGGGCCCTTCCCCTGCCAAAAAAGAAGAACCACAGACAAAAGAAACAAGGAGGTAAGAGCAGAAACAATCAGCCAGCAACAAATGCAGTAGCCATGAAAGCTTATCCTAATGACAGAAAAAAACTGTAAAACCTGTAAGACACCACCTGTAATAATTTCACAGAAGATATACCCTGTAAGAAACACTTTGCTGCAGAGAAAAATAAAGCAGTAACAGAAGCTATACCTTGCAAAAGTTAACTTGAATCAGAAGATTACAACAGTAATCTGTAAGCACTCACCTGTAGGCACACCCTGTAAGAATGCATCAGAAGGTATACCCAGCAACAACAATTTGAATCCGAGAAAAATAAAGCAATAAAATGTTAGCAACAAACAGTAACAATCCTTATGAGTACAAAATAAAAATAACAACACACAGTAAATCTGCCTAACCAAAAGAAGCCTTAATCCTTTTCCTTACCCTGGTAAGGTGCTTTGCTCTGTCCTTTCAAGCAACCTGGAAGGAAAGAGCTCAGGTGAAGCTAGGTGCCTTGGCCAGCAAACCTAGCCTCCCAAACCAGGCAGGAGAGCAGGTGTGGTGTGTGCCATGGCCTTTCAAACCTAACACTCACCCCACCCCATCAGTAAATAAGGTCAGATGTGTAGACTTTATGAGAATGGGGTTAGAATTAGGGCTTGAGAAGCCCAAGGCATGCCCCACACCTGCTCTCCTGCCTGGTTTGGGAGGGTGGGGCATTAGGGAAACCCTAACTCCTAATTTCCCATCTTTTGTCACTCTGACCCTTACTGGAGAATTAATGAAGTTTTTTGCAACTTATTTCCTTACTTTTTGAGATAGTATAATAGTATCTTTATCTTACTGTGGGAGCACAGGGTCCTTTGGACCCTGTGCTCCCATCCCTCCGTAGATGCATATATTGTATGTATGTCTGGGCCCTGCACTTCCATTTATAGGATGACAGTGACTAAACTATCAGCATAGCCATCATCTTACCCCACCTCATATACCCAGTATAGAAAATGATCAAACCTTCACTAAAAGCGTAATTCTGCGCAACTGCAATGCTGTTCTGCGCAACAGGTGTGAAAACACAATTTGGACAGGATCTGAAAAATGACACCTGTGACATACATGAGGTGAGGTAATAAGAAGGCTATGTTGAAAATCTGGGGTGAAAATATTTAACATTTCCAAAGGAATGAGCGGGTGTAGCGAAATTGCAACAAGTGGTGATAACTTTGGCATATTTTCATATTTTGACTCCAAATTTTCAATATAGCCTTCTTATGACCCCACCTTATGAACAAGGGCAGAAAAAATATCCAAATCCCACCTGAAAGGTGAATTCACCAAGCCACAGTGAAATCAACTTTTGGGCAGGCGTTGCATAACAACAGTGGTACTGTTCGTGAGGCCAGGTCCCCAAAAGGTTACGCTGAAAATTTGGTGTCATAATGTTAAGAAATGGAAATTTTTTTTTTTATTTATACTTTATCGTTCCTCCACAGAGCCAATGGGTACCTCTGGTCCTCCATCTGAGGGACTCATTCTATGACTCGAATGTGTGGGGTCATCATGGACCCCGTCAGCTCCTGGCCTTTTTCTGCTTTTCTCTCCTGGGCACCTGAACCTTACAATGGGTGAGGCAGCTTCTCCCACCTCTATGGAAGCAGCCATACACCCTGGACGTGTGTCTTCCCCTCTTCTGGGTGATGCACCTGTGCCAATACCCAGCCGCTGCTGGATGTCAGTCTACAGCACACCACACTGTCCCCCTTCCCCGAGGAAGGAATGGTGTCTATGGATGCTCAATCCTTTCCTCCCCCTGCTGACCTCCGAGTGACCCGAGTCCATTCCCTAGACCAGGTTGATGGTGTGGCATGAGGTGTGATGTCCAGCACCTCAACCCTCAGCACCACCGGTCCTTCCCAGAAATGGAAAACCTATGCACCAAAGTTGAAATCCCCATTGAAATATATTGTTTAATGTTGAACCTCAAATTTTTCACTTGCGAAAAATGAACCAGCTCATGAAAAAAAGGAATCCTTTTTCACGAGCTCGCAAGAAAGGAATCCTTTTTTGTGAACTCATGAAAAAGGAATCGACTCACAAAAAAAGAATTAAGTGAGTCATGAAAAAGGATTATAAATGCTAAAACAAATCCTTCCGAGGTTGTTTTTCCATGAAATAAGTTCAGAATCCACCTAACAGAGTCCCAGTGACCAACATACATAAGCTGTTGTCTCTGTATAACTTCATGGCAAAAAAATATTTTTTTCTCATGAAAAAAGATTTAGATTTCATGAAAGAGGAATGTTTCTCACAGGAATTAATCCTTTTTCATGAGATAAAATCCTTGTCGAACTTTCTCCCTCTATCCTAAAAACTGATCATCCCTCCCCAACCCCCAACTTGCTTCAGGACTTCCCTGCTTAAACTATCTCTGTTTAATTCTCAACCCCTCCCAACCTGTTCATTTCTCTTTTGTTTTCTGACTGCCCTCCCCTCCAAGCCTGCTATTTAATTTTGTCCTCTTACCTTCTCTCCCCAGGGTACTACTGTGCCCTTTCGGGCTGTTTCCTCTCAAGCAAACTGTATTCTGCAGTTTGATAACCTGCCTAAGACGAAGCTGCCCGAAGTTCATCCTCCAAGCAAGGTATGGGTTAGAACTCTGAATTTCGGCATCTACCCCTGGAGGAATCTCACTTGCTCCTGTTTGCCAGTGTTCCTCACACTATGTGCAGCAATCTAGGAACTGCTGCAAAGAAATTAATGCTAGGACTGATCTCTGCTTGAAATGTTTTGATTTCTCACTTTAAGTAATGTTTAGTCTGATGTAGAGATTTCTTAGAGTTGATTTAAGTTTTGAGAGGGTTTTGGTTTTTTTTCCCATTTGCAGTTTATACTGATCTGCCAGTAGAAGCATCTTATTTTTCCTATTAATCCTCCAACCCACTTGTCCAACTTGACTCTACATTTTTCCTGTTCTAATCACCGTTATCCCTTCCCTTGTTTCTCACTTTTAGCATACTGTACTCTGAAGAAAAAAAAACACACAAAAAAACCACCGGTATAATTAACCTTGCACTGTGCTGGGGACCTTGTGCGTGCCATTACTGCTGCACTCCTTGGTATCATAATGTCTCTTATAATGGCTCTATTTCCTAAAGGCATTATATTGCTCTCTCTATTGACCCTATCTGACCTTGCCTGTGATACGTTTCTAACATCTACCTCACCAACATTGGATAGTAATTATTTATATGTTTATAGTACTATCACCTTATCCCAATGCTGTGACTCTCTTACTGTGCCATGGAACTTGCATTCCCTCGGTGACTGGGGCTTGCCATTTCATCACCCTAGCTGGCTACCCCCTTTGACACTCCTCCCTGGGATCTTCAACTTACAAGCCAACTGTAAAGTGCTCTCAACTCAAAGGAAGCTTCACAAACTCAGCAACAAGCAGTTAAAGGAATATCTGTGTAGACTGGCCTTACTGTTGCTGCTGCTTTCTGGCAATATTCATCCCAACCCTGGCCCTCCCCAACTTACGGCATACCCACAGTCATCTACTGGATTACTTAAAATTGCCTCACTTAATATATGCAGCCTCCTCCCCAAAATTGATGTACTGAATGCATGGATCTTACAACATAACCCAGATATCCTCTCAGTCGTAGAAACATGGCTTTCTCCAAAAGTAGTGGATGCTTCAATTTCCATCCCAGGCTATACAGTCTTTAGACAGAATCGTCTCTTTAAGCATGAGGGAGGTTGTGCCATCTACCTCCAAAACAACCTTCAAGGTATTGTCCTAACTCTGCCCAAAACTGATGACCATATGCAAGCCCTTGCCATAAAAGTGCTTCTAGCTGCACATGATAAAACCCTTACTGTTTTTTCAATCTATATTCCTCCCAGACAGATTGCCTCCTGCTTTGATTCACTCCTGGAGTGTTTTGGCTTTCTGAGACTTAATTCGGAAATTATCATGTTAGGAGATTTCAATATCAATTGGTTCTCTCCTGACACAAGCCCTTTCAAAGATGCAGTTTCAACAGTTCACCTCACCCAGCTAGTCGAGTCCCCCACTAGAATCAACTATAAAACTGGGATTGGTACCTTACTGGACTGGGTGCTCTCTAACCACTCTGATCATATATCAGACACAACCATACTCCCAGATGCCTTCAGTGCCCACTCCCCAGTCTTGTTTCATTGGGGGAACAAATTCTCTAAATCACCCGCTAGAACAATTACCACCAGGGTACTCATCCATGGGCATCTTGAATCACTAAATGCTGACCTGCGTAATCAGGACTGGTCAATGGTTTACACAACTAACAACATTGACATTGCCCTCGACCAAGTCATTCTTCAGTTCAATGCTATATGTGATAGGCAAGCCCCTCATAAAAAGTGTAAAATCAAAGGCTGCTGTAATCCCTGGTTTTCTCCAGACCTCCTTGAGCTTCTGAATGCCAGGAACCATCTATGGCACAGGTCTAGGTGTCTGTATAATCAGGCCAACATCCAGAGGTACAAAGCAGCTAGAAACAACTGCACAAGGGCTATTCGTGCAGCTAAAAATCAATATTATAAGGAAGTGCTGTCTTGAACCTGGAATGATAGCAGAAAATTTTGGACTAACCTTAAACAGGTTACTGGGAGAGACCTCAGATCTGCCCCTACCATGCTTAACATTGATGGTGTACCCTCATGCGACCCCAAACTTATTGCTAACACTTTTAATAATGCCTTCACAGACCTGAGTGGTGTCCTGCCACCTGGCTACTTCTCTCACCTCCCTCACATGTGACTACTTTGGGAAAGAAACTCTGCATCCTTCTCATCCTCCTTTCTACTTCAAAACCCTCTCAGCCCTTGAAGATAGGCATTACCTACTCAAGGTATTAGGGAAGTCAAGATTTAGTGGTGACACCCTGGATCTTAAGTTTGTAGCCCTTACGCTGGATGAAATTCTGTCACCTCTAACACATATTATTAACATGTCACTTAGATACTCTCAATTTCCTCAGAAATGGAAGTTTGCCACTGTGACACCAGTTCATAAGTCTGGAGATCACAGAATTAAACATAGAAACATAGAGGTTGACGGCAGATAAGGACCTCAAGGCCCATTCAGTCTGCCCATTTCTTTTTCTACCTTATAAATGTGCCATCGGCCTTTGCTCTGTCAGTGGCCTATCTATTCATACTCATCTGTATTGCTCCCTTTTGCCTATCCCATGCCTGTCTGAAGCCCTGCACTGCATTCATAGTCACCACTTCCTGAGGTAGGCCGTTCCATGCATCCACCACTCTTTCTGTGAAAAAGAATTTTCTCACATTCCTCTTAATCGGCCTCCTTCTAATCTCATGCTGTGTCCTCTTGTCCTGCTATTTTTCTTATATTTAGACATGTTAGACTCTTTCACCTTGTTAATGCCCTTAAGGTGTTTGAATGTTTCGATCATATCACCTCTCTCCTTCCTTTGCTCAAGGGTATACATATTGAGCTCCATTAATCTGTCCTCATATGTCTTCTGATGCAGTTCCTGCACCATTTTGGTTGCCCTTCTCTGGACTGCCTCAATTTGGTTAATGTCCTTGTGAAGGTGTGGCCTCCAGTACTGCACTCAATACTCCAGATGGGCCTAACCAGTGTCTTGTAAAGAGGGATTATTACCTCCCTCTTACGACTTGTGATACCCCTACTAATATACCCTAACATCCCCTTAGCCTTACCTACTGCTTTAGAGGTCTGCTTGGATGATTTCAGGTCATTGGTGATGATGATGCCCAGGTCTCTTTCTTCCTTTGTGACTGCCAGCAACTCCCTTCCCAGCCGATAGGTGGCTTCAGGGTTTCTCTTCCCTATGTGCATGATCTTGCACTTTGCATTAAATCCCAGTTGCCACTCTTCTGACCATTTTGCTAGTTTATCCAGATCTCTTCTCATTCTGCCCACCCCATCTGGACCATCTACTCTGTTGCAGATCTTGGTGTCATCTGCAAACAGACAAGCCTTACCCTCTAGTCCATCTGCAATGTCACTAATGAAGATATTGAAAGGACTGGCCCCAGGACTGATCCCTGAGGTACCCCACTTGTGACTTGCATCTCTTCTGACTGTATACCATTTACCACCACTCTCTGTTTTCTGCCCGTCAACCAGTTTGCCACCCAATTGACCAACTTCTGACCCACCTCGAGCCTACCCAGCTTATTTATCAATCTTCTATGTGGAACAGTATCGAAAGCTTTGCTGAAGTCAAGGTAGGTGACATCAACTGCTCCCCCTTGGTCCACCACTCTGGTTACCCAGTCAAAGAAATCTATGAGATTAGTTTGACAGGGCCTTCCTTTTGTAAACCCATGCTGTCTTGGATCCTGTACCCCAATGGATTCCAGGTGTTGCACTATCCTTTCCTTAAGGAGTGCCTCCATAATCTTGCCCACTACTGAGGTAAGACTGACTGGTCTGTAGTTCCCTGCCTCCTCCCTGCTTCCACTCTTGTGAGTGGGATCACATGAGCCCTTCTCCAGTCTTCTGGGACCTCTCCTGTGCTCAGAGACTCACTAAACAGTTCTGCTAATGGCTCTGCTAGTTCCATCCTTAGCTCCTTAAGTACCCTGGGATGTATGCCATCAGGTCCCATTGCCTTGTCCACCCTGAGCTTAGCGAGCTCTTGTAGGACCCTTTCTTTTGTGAAGGGAGTAGTGCTCACCTCCCCCCCGTGTCCATGGTGCTGAGCTGGGGGCTCTACCCTACCTTCTCTTCAGTAAATACTGAACAAAAGTATCTATTTAGGATAGATGCTTTTACAGGGTCCTCCTCCTCACATGCCCCCTTTTCTCCTTTGAGCTTAGCAATACCCCATCTGGACTTTCTCCTTTCACTAATGTATCTATAGAAAGTCTTGTCACTGGGAACTACAGGCCTATCTCTATCCTGCCCCCACTCTCAAAAGCTGTTGAGCTTATAGTGGCTAACCAACTGGTTCAATACTTAGAAAAATATCAGCTACAATGCCCTCAACAACACAGGTTCAGAAATGGTCATAGTACCACTACTGCCCTTCTGAAGTTCACAGGCTTTATTCACCACTCCTTAGATCAAGGACACCTAGTTGGTGCTGCTTTCATTGATTTAACCAAAGCTTTCTACACAGTGAATCATGCCCTCCTGGTTGAACAGCTTACCACCATTGGCCTATCTCGTGACAGCATAGCCTGGTTTGAAAGTTACCTGCACAACTGTATACAGCAGGTAAAGATTGGTAACACCCTCTCGGATAGCAGACCTGTCCTAGCTGGAGTTCCTCAAGGGTCCATCTTGGGCCGTCTTTAATTTAGCATTTTCCTCAACAACCTTCCTTACTCCCTGTCAGGGTCACAGCCTTTTATATGCTGATGATGCTGTCCTGTTTACCAGTGATCCATAACCTAAGCTTCTTGAATCTAGGCTACAGAGTAATTTCTTAGTCATAGAAAGATGGTTCCATAAGCACAAGTTAGTTATGAATTACAACAAGACTAAAACTATGCTGTTCTCCAGTTCCCAAAATAGGCACAGAACTTACCCTCTTTCTATCACCAACAAAGAGGGCTCTCTCCTGGAGCTAGTTCAGCTCTTTAAATATCTGAGGATTACTATTGACAGTATGATGACCTATGCCTATCACATTGACAACATTGCTAAGGCTGTTAACACCCGCATTGGGCTACTTGATAGGCATAAGCAATGTTTAACCCCAGAGGCTCTTAACCTGGTCATTCAAAGCTCTCTTGTCTCGTTTATTGATTACAGCTTACCAATCTATGGATCAGCTACTGAAACAACTCTTCACTGTATCATAGTTGCACTCAACAAAACATGCCGGCTCCTTACCAGCTCAGCCTGTCTGTCCCATACCTGCGACAAGTACACTCAGGCTAACTGGCTCCAATTCAAAGGTAGACTCATGTACCAAACATGTTTACTGTCCAAAACAGTAAGCTTAGGCAAAATGCCCCCAGGAGTGCAAAAGCTTATTACCCCCAACTATCAACCGTCATTGCACCAGAAGCTCTACTAGCCAGATTTTTAATATACCCCGATGTAGCACTTCTCTGGGACAAAGGTCCTTTGCCTACTGTGCTCCGCTATGGATGAACTCGCTGCACCATGACATCACTTCAGCATCTACCTTGAGCTCCTTCAAGGTTAAACTTAAGCAACAGCTAGTTGCTGATTCCAGTTGTGACTGCTTTCAATAACCTTCCTTCTTGTGACCAGCACTTATTCTAACCTTATGCTATCCTGACCTTTAAACTGCTCTCAGCATGTAAATAACTGTTCTAAGTTGCTAATCATTCTCCTTCACATTTCCCCTTGATCCCTTCCACTCTTTCCCCTCACCCCTCCATGGCTTTTCCCCTATCCCCCCTGATTATATCTCCTGAGCACCCTTGCTCACTTTAAATTGCTTTGTCCCATACCTTCTCATCTCTGACGAGGCCCCTGGGCTGATGCCATCCCTTACCTTGTTGATTATTAGATATTAGGCTGAGTCTGTTCTCATTTTCCTGTAAAGGGTCATTTTAAAAGACCCCACTCCCCCAATATGACCTTTTGAATTCCAGGTTTTAATCAAATATGCACCATGGCATACATTGTACAATGCCACATATATTGGAACTTCTCTAGTTATGCACTCTTGTAATGTTTTATATAATTTCTTGTTTCGTTTGTTCTCCGTCTCATACTTCCTCAATATGTATTGTTCATCTGATGTGGAACCTATGAAATGAGCTTGTTCTTAAAGGTGTTATCTGAAATTTCAATAAATAAATAAATAACCATGGGAAATGAAAAATATAACATTGCAATAAATAAATATTTTTTCACCAAAGTAAGCATTGCAGTTCTGTTACCCAATATGTTTCTACAATACAAAAATCACACCAAAATTCCATACCATCTGTGCACAAGGCAATGAGGAAAAACTGCAAAAAGTGGTGACTTTATGACTTTTTCAACTGTCAGTATCTCAGAATGGCACAGGGTCATTATGTCGCAAGACATAATGCCGCATGGCATTATCGCGCTGCGCGATTTATGCCATGAGGCATCATGTCTTTATTCTGTGAAGGGCTCCACCCTACACCCCGGTTATGGCTAATGATACTCAACTCTAGGGGGGTCCAACTCGGGGAGCGCACAGGTCAGGGTTTCACCGTAATGCTGTACGCTATTAAGCATGTGACATTATGACCCAGTACATCTCAGAATCCACACATCCAACCAGAACAAAACTTGCTACATCAAGAGATCTACCCCACAGGCAGTGCATACCATATTTTGTGTAAATCCATTGATCAGCTGCAAAGTTATTAAGGTGCAAAATTTAAGGTTTAACATTAAACATGCTACTCAACCCTAACTGTAGGGGCACTACACATGTATATATATATATATATATATATATATATATATATATATATATATATATTTGCAAAAACTGCATTACTGCAACATTTAGGGTTCATGCTAAAGTGATAAAAGTAGGGCAATGAGGTTTTAGGGTTTCCAATCCTAGAACCTCAATGCCCCCCTAAAGCATATCAGGGCAGAGTCTTCCTAGGAGTTGTCAGCCCTAAAGCTCACCCCATTAGGTGTGTATGTTTCAGGAGAGTATAGAATTGGGTGAGCTTTAGGACTGACAACCTCTAGGAAGACTCTTCCCCTTATGTGCTTTAGGGCTGGCATTGGGGTTTTAGGGTTGAAAACCCTAAAGTCACATTTCCCTACTTTTGTTGCTTTAGTCTGAACCCTAAATGTTCCATTAATGCAGTTTTTTGCAAAGATTTCCTTACTTTTTGAGATAGTATAATGATATCCTTATTTTCCTGTTGGAGCACAGGGCCCTCTGGGTCCAGCACTCCTATCCCTCCATATATGCTTATATGTATGTTTATGGGGAAGCACAGGGCCCTCTGGGTCCTGCACTTCAATTTGTAAGATAACAGCAACCAAACTGTCAGCATAGCCTTTCTATTACCCCACCTCATCAACCCAATAGTAAAAATTGTGAAATCCCCACCTAAGCATCATTCTGCACCACCGCAGTGTAATTCTGTGGCAGTGGCATGAGAAGATATTCTGGGCAAGATTTAAAAAAATGACAGCTGTGACATTAATGAGGTAGTGTAAAGAAATGGTTATGTTGTTAATCTGGGGTTAAAATATTTAAAATTACCAACCTTATGAGTGAATGTAGCAAAATGTCAACAGATGTGCACAACATGGACATTTTAGCATATTTTGACCCCAAATTTTCAACATACCCTTCTTCTGACCCCACCACATGAGCAAGTATCTTTGAAATCTGGCCCAAAATGTGATTTTGCCAATCAACCACAAAATTGCCTTTCGGGCAGGATTTGTGAAATGACACCCCCGTTGTTCATGAGGAAGGGTCTCAAAAGGGTATGTTGAAAATTCTGAGTCAAAATATGCAAAAATTACAAAGTTATACACCAAAGTTGAAAATCCCATTGAAATACATTGAGTTCCTATATGAAAAAAGATCTTTTTGTATTACCTGTTACCCCTTCCCCCAGGACTCACCGGGAGATGGGCAACTTGTTGTTCAGTGTGCCTTTCCTGGTGAAACACTTCAATAAATAAATAAATAAATAAATCTTTTTTTGTGAGTCATCATATGAAACAAGATCTCTTTTTGTGTGATGCCAATATTGAAAGACTTTCAATGTTAAAAAAAAAACATTTTAAGGGCAATTTTTCAGCAGTAAAGTGCAGAATGCAACTAAGGGGACCCAATAAGCAAACTATATATGTTGGTTCCTCCCCAGAATATCATTTTTGGGGTTTCCAAATTTGAATTTCTCTAGCAAAACTCAAAACAAGATAGCAGTCATACAAAAAAAAGATTTTCCTCAAACAAAAAAAGGATGATGCCATATGAAAAAGAATTCACAGAAGAAAGGGTTCTGCAAGAACTCCTAAAACTGAAGGTGGACAAAGCAATGGGTCCTGATGGAATTCACCCCAGAATTCTAAAAGAATTAAGGGAGAAACTAGTGAAACCACTGGCTACTCTTTTTAATAAATCATGGGAGGATGGTGTGGTACCCAAGGACTGGAGGAAGGCAGATGTGATTCCCCTTCACATAAGTGGGACCAAGACAGAGGCAGGAAACTACAGACCTGTCAGTCTGACCTCTGTGGTAGGGAAAGTGATGGAATCACTTCTGAAGGAAAGAATAGTTGAGTACCTAGAGGCCAGTGGGGCACAGGACCCAAGGCAGCATGGGTTCACAGCGGGAAGGTCATGTCAGACGAATGTAATAGATTTCTTTGGGTGACCAAAGTAGTAGACCAGGGAGGGGCTGTGGACATGGCCTACCTAGACTTTAGCTAGGCATTTGACACAGTCCCACACAAAAGATTAACAGTCAAATTAACCAGCCTGGGAGTGGGTCCCAGGGTGGTAGCCTGGGTAAAACATTGGCTGCACAACAGGACGCAGAAGGTAATGTAAATGGAGTCCACTCTGAAGAAAGAGGGGTTACTAGTGGGGTACACCAGGAGTTCAGTATTGGGTCCAGTCCTTTTAATGTCTTCATCAGTGACATTACAGAAGGACTGGAAGGAAAAATATGCCTTTGCAAGATGACACAAAGATCTGCAACAGGGTTGATACACAAGGAGGCGTGGAAAGGATGAAAGGGACTTGGCAAGGTTGGAGGAATGGTCAGAAGTATGGCAGCTAGGATTCAATGCAAAGAAGTGCAAATTATGCACCTGGGAAACAAGAACCCAGGGGTAGAATACACAATGGGTGGGAGGTAGTAACAACAACAAAAAAGGAAAGGGACCTGGGGTAATTATATCAGATGACCTTAAGGTTAGCAAGCAATGTGAGAAGGCAGTAGGGAGGGCTGGGGTTTACTGGGATGTATAGGGAGAGGCATCAGCAGCAGAAAACAGGAAGTTGTTATCCCTCTGTACAGACAGTTGGTGAGACCCATCTGAATGTACTGCATCCAGTTCTGGAGACCCCATCTTTGCAAGGACATAGACAGGATAGAGGCAGTTCAGAGGAGGGCAACTAAAATGGTGCAGGGTCTGCAACAGAAGCCGTATGAGGAGAGATTAAAGGAGCTTAATATATATACCCTTGAGGAAAGAAGGAGAGGGGACATGATAGACACTTTTAAGTACCTCAGTGGAATCAACAAAGTCCAAGAGGGTAGCATCTTTCAGAAAAAGAGATGTGCAAGAACAAGGGGACACAATTTAAAGATAGAAGGGGGCAGTTCAAGGGCAATGTGAGGAAGTATTATTTCACAGAGAGGGTAGTGGATGCATGGAACAGCCTTCCTGAGGAGGTTGTGGGGTCTAAAACTGTGGGAGAATTCAAGAATGCATGGGACAGACATAAGGCAATTCTTGTGGGGGGTAGGAAGAAATAGGCTGTTGGTTAACTAGGATCTGCGGCCTATCCTGTAGGTAGGGAAATGGACAGACTAGATGGGTCAAGCGGTCCTTATCTGCCGTCAAAGTCTATGTTTCTATGTTTCATTTCATGCAGCTATTTTTGGTGCTTACTGAGCCTGCTTAGAACCAAGTACAATATTTAAAATTTCAAAATTAAATAACTTTGTAATGGATTCATATTTTTTCACCAAACAAGGAAAAGGCACATCTGTGAGACAGCTTCTTTGTACCCTGTACATTTCAGACCAAAATTCCAAACCATCTAGATGCTAGCCAAGTTGACAGAAAACCCATTCTAACCATTCTAACCAATGGGGAAAAAATCTGAAACATTCACTTTTTACACTGCATGTGTATCTCGGAAGTCTCACATCTGACCAGAAAGAAACTTAGCACGTCAAGAGATCTTCCCCATGTGACTGTATGCAATATTTCGTGCAAATCCGTTGAACGGTTGCAAAATTATTGACGTGCACATTTTAGAGTTTAATATTGAAGTGCCCGTATAACCCTAAATATGGGGGCACAACTTCGCCACTATAATATATATAAAGATATTCTAATATATACCTGTATATATATGTATATGTGTATATATATCTATATATATAGATATATATATAGATATATTATAGTGGCATGGTAACACCAGTGTATTTTGGGTTGAGCAAAGATTTCTATGTTAAACCTCACATTTTGCACTTGAATATCTTCACAACCATTCAACAGATTTGCATAACATTTTGTATGTGCTGTTGATGTGCCAAGTTTCATTCTGATTGGATGTGCAGATTACAAGATGCGGATAGCAAAGAAATGTAAAAACAAATTGCTTTTTTTGCTGGGTTTTTTTTTGTGCACAGATGGTTTGGAATTTTGGTCTGAAATTTTCAGGGTAGAAAGGACTTGACTTTGAGAAGCTTGGTCTGTTCAAAATCATTGTTTTCTTTTAGGTTTCACTTGTTCACATTGCAAGAAGAATAGTTCCTTATTTGCCCCACATTTTCAATAATGTCAGTGTAAACAAAATTAATGAATAATCATGAGGGCTGAGCAGGGGTTTCTATGTTAAACCTCATGTTTTGTACTTGAATATCTTTGCAACCATTCAATGGATTTGCACAAAATGTTTGCATGCATTGTTTCATGGGGTAGATCACTTGATGTGCCAAGATTTACTCTGGTTGAATGTGCAGATTCCAAGATGTGGATAGCGAAAAAATGTAAAAAAAAAATCACTGTTTTTTCTGTTCTTTTGTCATCACCTTACGTCCAGTTGGTTTGGTATTTGGGTCTGAAATGTTCAGGGTATATAGGGCTTGGCCCACAGATATGCCTTTGATTGGTTTGGTGAAAAAAATATGAATCTGTTCCAAAGTTATTAAATTTTAAAAATCCAGCTTCTGAGCATGCTCAGTAAGCACTTGCAGTATGAATTGTGTTTTGCTGCTTACACATTTCCCTCAAACCAGAAAAAGTGGTTCTCAGTTGGTAATCTGGTTCACAACCCCAAAATTGTGGTTCCAGCTAGTATCTTTAGTTCTGGACGTAGAAAATCTGCTGTAGTCCCTGGGTGTGGGGTAAGGTATGAGGCACAGCTGAGTGCATTTAGCCTCTGGGTGTGGGGTAAGGCATAAGGCAAAGTTAAGTGCCTTACTACACCCTCTGGGGCATAGCAAGGCATAAGTCACAGCTGAGTGGTTTCAGCCCCTGGATATGGGGAATGGCATGAGGCACACCTGAGTGCCTTGCTACATCCTGGGGCATAGCAAGGCATGAGGCATAGCCAAGTGTTTTCCAGTCCCTGTATGCCATTGTACTATCTCAAAAAGTAAGGAAATTCTTGGCAAAAAAATATTGCATTAATGCAACGTTTAGGATTAAGACTAAATCAACAAAAGTAGGGAAATGTGGTTTTAGAGTTTCCAACCCTAAAACCCTATCCCCACCCCAGAATCAAATCGGGGTGGAGTCTTCCTTGGGGTTATCAACCCTAAAGCTCACTCTACTGTGGTAGCAAGAAAGCTCAGATGTAATTGACGTAAGTGTGTACATTTCAGGACTGTATAGGATGGGGTTGGCAACCCCAAGGGCAACTTAACCCCTGATTTACTTCAGGGTTGGGGGTGAGATTTTAGAGTTGGAAAACCTAAGACCACATTTCCCTACTTTTGTCAGTTTAGGCTTAACCCTAAATGTTGCATTAACCCAGTTTTTTGCAAAGAATATATATATATATATATATATATCTCGATATAGAGAGAAAGAGACAGAGAGAGAGAGAGGGAGAGATGTATTTAAAAAAAATAAGCTGCATTTAATGTACCTTTGACTCTAAAGCACTGAGGTTGTGACCCACCACAGAGTATAATTTAAAACATGCAATACTTGTTATAAAGATACATAGAATATATATTTTTTATTTTTCTTCATAAATTATAGCCCCAGATTCTGATGAAGCAACTGGAATGTAGTTAAGAAATATTGATTTGATGGTTTGCATCACTATGGGTCAGCACTGGGTCATAATGTCGCAAGACATTATGCCTCAACAATATACCATGTTGTCAATACAGCACAATATATTGCCAGTGAAATGTTTCTGTGTTTTGAGGGGACCTGCACCCCCCGCACTCCCCCATTATGGAGAGCTGCACCCCGAACCCCTCCACCTAAAATAATCAACTCTGCCTGGGGGGGGAGTGTAAACTTAAATCACACAAAGTGCAAATAAAGAAAAATTCCATGCATCTAGGACTGGGATTCGATACCGGCCGGCAGATGTACTGCCTCCATTACTGTCTGTGGCTCATCCTGTCAAGCCATAGCAGCTGCTTGGCAGACCCTCCTCCCAGCAGAGAACTTATCCTCTGCAAGAGAACAGTGACAGGGTCCACAACCATGCATAGACCATTTAGTGGTTTTGCATCCTGACGCTATTCCCACCCACGCTGTCTGCATTGCAAGGTTTTAACATACGCCATCTTAGATATGGTAAACTGACCCGGTAGGCTAAAAGAAATTTAAAATAAAAAAAGAAATATTAAGTAATATTTGAGTGAGTGATGTCCAGTTTATGCCCAACATTCAGAAGCATCTGTTTGCACTGAGCAAAACATCAATACCATGCACAAAATAATATTTGAAAGTCAGGGTACCATATTCATACAGACATTGTAGTGCCCTCACCAGTGTGTTCCTTCTGTATGAATAAGGGGCAGTGTTAGCACCATGCAAAGTGCATATGTGGGGTCATTACCACAACGCCCTGCTGACAGTAGAATCCCAGGAGCAATGGAAGGATACTGCATCCCAAACAGGATATTGCTCCTGGGAGCTATATTGAAAGGCCAGAATGCTAATGACCACTTATGACATGCAGTGTGCTAAGGGGCCATTAGCATGGCATTCTGTCACCAGTTGCAGCTCAGCACAATACCTCTGTGCATGAATGTGAAGAGGCATTGTGCAGAGCCTCAGCTCCTGCCCCCACTCTCACCCAATCTTTAACAAAAAATGATTAGTCTAGTGTTTCTCCCTCTTACCCCAACCCCAGAAATAATTATACAAACTGCCATGGCAGTCTGGTGGCACCTATTCCACCCAGATCCTTGAGATAATGAAACAAAATTCCTTGACAGTCTAGTGATCCCCTCTCCTGTGCCAGTTCTCAGGAATATGGACAAAGCTTTCTTAGAAACCTAGTGGTCCCTTCTCCTACCCTAACTCCCTTTATACCATTGGTACACACCCACCTTGTTCCCATCCCTGCCCAGTCAGCAACCCCCACCTCCACCCCCTGTCCACTGCATGGCTCACTGACAAAAGCCCAAGGTCATCTCCATGCAACACTGGAGATGGTTGGTGACCAACACAGATCCTCCTCACACCACCATCTGAATGATAGGGAGAGAGCTCTTGCATACTGCAGAAACAGAAGCCAAAACACAGACTCCTCTCTTTATTTATTAGAGAATAACATCAAAGTCAGTTATTAAGGGGAAGAAAAGGCTTGCATTATAAGTAAATCTCTTACACCACCCACTGAGCACTGCTTTTCCCCACCCAGAACATTTATGTAACTTAATCCCCTACTCTTTCCAACCCTCTGACACCAATGCCACCCTCCTCTTCCTCTACCCTGATACATTCTTTCATCAGTCCTGAAGTTGGTGACCAGTGCAGCCCTCCCTCCCTCCACCCAGGTCAGTTGCCATTTTCTGCTCCACTGTCTGCTCTACCATAGCTCACTAATAAAGAAACAAAAATGAGGAAAAAAACTAAGCCCTGAAAAAACAGTACTGTGCATGTGTTGAGACGTACTGTAGGTTGTTTTAGCAAAAACAATGGTTGAATGTGGTGTCCTTGTAAATGTATTTTGTGGCCAAATTCAACCCATGGAATTATGAGGTCCTGGTGGTGGTGGGGAGAGAGAGGTAAGCACTAAGACTCTTAAACATGAAAAAAAGGTAAGAAACAAAAAAGTTATGGATGATTGGGGACCCCCTCAAAAATCAAAGCTCCAAAAAGAATGAAATGCACGTGCAAAGGGAATTAAAGTAATTTTTGTCATTGTTTTATTTTCTATCACCCATAAAAATAGAATTGCCAACCTTTCCAATGGGTCTGCTGCTTCGTGTAGGACTTGCATGGCGTTGCACAAAACAAGTACAGATTAGGCACAATACCCAACAGATATGCTGCTTTGAATAAGTCCCACTGGGCCCTGCATGAAGCAAGTCACAGCTCCAGCATCGTGCCCAATAGGTCTGCCGCTTCACACAGAGATGTCTGGGCATTAAAGAAAGCTAAAGGTGTAAGTTATTGTATATCTTTTTCAAAATGTAATGAAATAAGTAGCAAAACAAAAACTACATTAATATAGGTATTATGGCTGAAACAGAGCATAAAAAGTAGGAAAATGAATATTTAGAGTGAAAAGTCCCTAGAACCTTTGCAAAACTGTGAACTGGTGTTCCTTTGGATTTAAATGATAATGCAATGTCATACTGGCATTAGCCTAATCTAGGCCCAGCCCTATCAGGCGAAGTGAAATACTATTATAGCAGTGCTTAATTCAGTGTTCCACAATTAGGATAATACCAGTGGTGTTTCACATGATCATTCAAGCCCCGAAGAACACCATACCACAGATTTACCAGGGTTCTAGGAACTTTTTACACTTTTTTTTTCATTCGGCTACTTTTATGCTTTGCCTCAAGAGAGATGATATCTGATGGTAAGTCGTCATATTCTTGGAAACATTACCATTGAGGGGCTAATTAGATCATAAAGACACAAGCCTGAGGGGAAGTGGCCTTTATGAGCTTGTTAGACCATAAGATGGTTATATTTCATGATTATACTGGACTTTGCCAAAAGACAATTTATAAATTACATAAGGATGGTGGTTTTTATGACTGTTGGTGGAGCCTACAGCCATTTTGCTATCTGTAGCTCGAGAATGGAGTTTTGTGGAAAACATTTTTTTGGACTTTTCAATGTATCCTTCCACATCTACAAATCACTATGACAACTAAAATAAAATAAACCCTTCTTTCTGTTTAGAATGTTGGAGACATAACTCCAAGCTGCTTATCTGACTGCTATTAGGAAACTGAAACAGCTTGTTAAATATTGGTTGCCTATTAAACTAGATATTTGTTTACCCCTTTCAAAATGCAACAGCTTGCACATTTAAATGATTAGCGTTTAAACATTTTTTGCTACTAACTTCAGTTGGGGATTAATATCTTTCAAGAAAGATTCATACCTCATAAATGTTACCCTTTCCCAGCAAATTTTATAAAGATTTACACTGTTTTTAACCTCTCAACACCTATCTGATAAAATGCCAGGTCTTCAGTGAACTACCCAGACTAAATACATAAATCTCTTTTTGACAGCAAGGGCTGCAGCCTGCTTTCCAAACATAACAGATAAGAGATCTGAGATCTCTTATAGTAAGTGTGGGTGTGTGTGTGTGTGTTTGGGGGAGGGGTGGAGAAACAGTCAAACTCTGGCAAGGGAGACCTCATCTAATGAATTAACTGTTGACAAACAATTAGTGATACAGAAGCAAATGATTTGATACCTTTTATTGGATCAACATAGATGTAACAAAAAAAACTTATACCATTTATAAAATTCCTGATCAAACAACTGCAAACAGAAGACTGTTTTTTGTCATTTTATAATATATACTGAGTCTGTATTTACTGAGTTGCTGGATCTGGGCCTTGGTAAAATAATAACATTTACTTAACTCATTCAAGATTCCATCAGGCAGGCAGAAAAACGTCTATAAGAATTTGTCTGAAAACTAACAACTATAAGATGCAAAAATAGCATTTATGTATATATTTATATAGAGAGAAATGTCTCTATTTGCAATAAATTTGTTTACAGGCATTACTAGTATATTTTGAAAGATTGTCTGAGTTGTGATTACTAATTTTGGCCCAGATATCCAAACTGCACCCAAAAAGTGCGCAACAGCAAGAGCAAGCGCAAGTCCACTGCACCCATGCGCAAGAAGCGTGATATTCAAAAACTGCACAGGCCAAGATGCGCCTACGGCCAATGATTGAATATTGCACCACCTGCACCATAGCACAACTAGGGAGGTGAAGCTGAGCATATCTGATGCGCTATAGCACAACCAGGGACGCTCCCAGCAGCAGGGCAGCAATGCAACAGCACAACCAGGGATGCAGGGGCCTAGCACCCAAGCCACAGATGGGCAGTGGAACACACAGCAGAACAGACATCGTCCCCCACACCCCATGCACTGTACAACTGGGGGAGAGCTGGAATAACCACTGGCCCATGGATACCAGCAACCAACCCACTGCCAGGCCATGGTGCCCCAGCACACCCCCTGGCAAGCTGTGACCGGCACACAAGGGTGGCTGACCACCCCATACCACACCAACCCACCAATGCAGAGCACACCCTGCACCATGATCCCCATACACCCTGCCCAGGAGTAGCACCCAACAGTGCAGGATACCCCATGTATGCCACCACCCCCACTGTGACAATGCAACCCTGTGCACCATGGAGCCATGCAAGGCAGCCCCACCATGGGCACCCTGCAGTGGGCGGCAGTGGACAGCAATGCAACAGATGATTACACAGTGCCACCCTGCATGTCCCCCCGAGGTACAGCTGAGAGACCGACTATGCGTCAGCACACAAAGTACTCCACATGTGAGAGGGCATGTCCTGGACCCCACCTCAAGTGGTACAGCACCCTGCACACCCTCCCAAGGACACATCCCATCCCATCAGTGGCCACAACAGCCAGCACAGACACGCACAGTGTAGCATGGAGGCATGCACCTCACAGGATGCAACACAGTGCATGGACAAACACCCACCCATACGCAAGGGCACACCAACACAGGGACACAGTAGCGGGTCAACCAAGCTACTGGTGTGTGGCCACGGCTGACGTGCACATACGTGCCAGCACCCCTACATTGCACAGGTGCATCAGTCACCCTGCGCAGGCACCATGAAGCTGTATGCCACCAGCATGCTGCCGGAGCACAAGTGACAGACACTGGAGCACATCCACTGCAACAGACACAAGCAACAGCATGGATGGGGGACAACAACAGCGGAGGCCACAGTGCCACCAGAGGCAGATGTGCACCATACTGGTGATGGCAGGCAACCTGGCATTGTGCTGGGTACAGTTGTTATCCAACATGGACAGCCACCACTGACATGCCAGCAGACCGTGCATATCACAGACATGCAAGGGTGTCAGCTGCACAGGCCATGGATGGTCTGACAGGGTACACCCAAACCACAGACAGTGACTGATCCCCCTGCCCACACCATAGGTGGTTCACCTCTGCACACACACACACACACACCCATGCGTACACCACCCCTGACACCATGCACACCACTGCAGCTGAGCACCTGTAGCCCGCTGCAGATCAGAGACCACCACAGTTGTTACAACAAAATGTATATACTGAAAAAATGTAAAGTAAAACTATTTTCAATTATATACGGAGGGGATGGGCCACATAACAGGTGGGGGTGGGTAAGGGGCAGGGGTGAACATATGGGAGAGGGAAGAAGGGGTGTGAGGGTGGGTCAAAGCGGGGAAGGTGGTAGTCAGGGCATGGGAACTTCAATGGCCACCCTGATCCTCCTCTTCCTGGTGCTGATGCAAGCTCCTTCTCTTCCTCCTGACCCTGTGGTGGTGTATTCAGCGCAGGAGCTCTAACGTCTCCCTCACCACTTGCAGCAGCACTTGAATGTCCTGCTGGATCTGCAGGAGTCACTGACCACCTAGGATGAGGGAGCAGAGTCAATAGGTGTGACTGTCCATCCCCCTGCAGCCCACTCATTGTGCATGACATACAGCCATGTGACACACCCCTGTGATGGTGTGTGACCACCCACAGTGACAGTGTCCACAAGACCTGCCCACCCAGGCAGCCACAGCCATGTGGACCACTGCACACACCCACCGTCCATATCCTGCACAGCACCACCATGGCCATACAGTGACTTAGCTATGCGGTGTGAAGGCAGTGCCACAGCCATGTCCCCAGTGCATGCATGGACCACCATTGACACACTCCCAGACATGTAGTACCACTGGACAGTGCTGACTGTAACAAGTTGAGTGCATGGCAGTGGTGTCAATGGATGGTGGCCATGCCCCACTGCCCGCCCAGTTATACAGCATGCAATAGTAATCATGGATGTAAGGCAGTCACCATCAGCAGGCTGGTCCACGTGCCACAGACCACCATCAACCAACCTGTCCCTCTGCTCCAACATGCTGCGCCTCCCCTCCCTGTTGTGCCGCCGTTCTTCTGGCACTAAGGTGCAAACATGGAGAGAGGAACATCAGTACAATCTGGTAGCAAAGTCCCCTTGTCCCCATGTGCATGCAATTCCACACAGCCAGACCCACCCCCCACACCCTGATATCACCACCACGGCCAACACCGGACGCCCCACCCATGTGCCGGACATGCAACTGTGATACCCGTATGGATGATAAAAGTGTATGGATGTTGCACCTACCTGGCCATGGCACCATGACCCTCCTGGCATGTGCCCACAGGCGGGCAATCAGGTCTGGGTCCCTGCACCTCAGGTCCCCAGAATGGTGGCTGCACTGCTCCGCCATCCACCCCATACCAGTGGCCTCCTCCAGGGCATCAGCCACCTCCTGCCATACCACAATCCTGGCCCTGTCCAGGGGTGCCTCCCCAAACAAAGCCCCAGCATGGGGCTCAACTATCGCCACCAGGTTGGCAAGCTCTATCTGGCTCCAAACCACAGCATGCCTCCGAGCCAGCTCTGCTGCCTAGTTCAAGCAAAATGGCACTTTGCAGTGCAGTCCTGCCATGTGCAGATGCTGCAAGGTACAGCGCTGACATTTCCTATCATGCTGTCACCGAACAGCGCGATAGTTGTGCACCCATGCCTGACGCATGGCACCTAGGGGGCAAAGGTCAGGCACAGGGTCAAGGGTCTCTTGGCGCATGGACAGCCACAGCGCGATTGGAACCCAATGCATGTAGCACGATTGGGTGCCTGTGTGCCACCTCCTGTAGCGGCCTACAGCACTGTTGCCCCAGTGCACCTACGATGCCCCAGTGCCACAGTGCCATATAGGTGAACAGCGCCATAGCACCACTGGCACAATGGTGGCTATGCCCTGCATTGCCTCCCATGCACAGCACATCAGCAGCATGGCAAGGCACCTGCATCATCAACCCGGGCATACGCAGTTAGGTGTTTACTGTACATGTCACAGAACTGCGCCCTTGGCTCAGCACGTTCAACACAATTGCGCAAAGCGCAATAGTGTGATATTCAGCCAACATATGCAAATCACCTAATCAGACATTCAGGGGTGCAGTCACTGCATTTGCATCCACTTAAAGATGCGCTTCACCTCATTTGCATGGGTTGCGCTATAAAAGTGCGACATTGGGCTGCACTGGCCATAGTCGGTTACTGCAGTCTACTGCGGTGAGTTGCATGCTGTTTGGGAGTGTGGACTGTCGTGTTTGGGACATGCATGGGACTGCACAGTCACAGGTAACACCTGTCATTCTCACAGGATGAATCATGACTGAGTGTGTGGTGGACGAAGAGGAATAGAGTCATGGGAGGAACAGGAGGCCAAATTTTACAAAGGCTGAGACAGATGCCCTGTTTGAGGCCTACCTTGACCAGGGGCCGCTTCTCAGCGGATGCCAGGGAACACCACAGACCCATGCTGCTGCATGGGAGGAGGTGGCACGTGCTGTAAACCTGCATGGCAGCCTCCAGCGCTCCATGCAGGAGTGCAAAAAGAAGATGGGCACGGACAGGTGGAGGATTAAAGAGAAGGTGGCTGCCATCAGGGCAGCATGGTCTGCAACCGGTGGGGGACAGTCTGAGGTGCTACACCTGACCCCACAGGAAGAGCGAGTTGCTGGCAGCATGCAGCGTTGCACCATTGAGGGTGTTCCGGGTGGTGGATTCCAGACGGGTGGTAGCCCGTCACTGCATGGTAGGTTATGGTCTGCCTATTGGGGGGACAGGGTGGGTCACATGCAGTAATGCTACTTTTATCCCCTTAAAGCTCCTGAGCATCTGCATGGGTCAGCGGTGGTGGGCTTCTCCGCTGAGGCCAGTCACATAGAGATGGAGGAGGGCCCATCCACCTCCACAGGAATACGGGGGTCAGGGTGACAGTGGGCCCACCTGGACGTCCGGACTGATGTTGGTGGAGCAGGTGCAGAGGAGGCCCTACCCATGTTCCAGCTTGCCAGCATCCATGGATGCCAGCATGCTGAGACTTGGGCTGGTGCCAGATCCATCACCAATGATGATGGAGCTAATGTCATGGGCAGTGACATGTGTGTGCCACATGATGGCCACACAGCAGGTGACATCGTGGCCATGGCTGTGGGTAGTGCCACCGTGGAGGCCTTGCTGCCATCACAGTCCCAACCTGTGCCTGTTTGCACCAGTGGGGCAGCACTAGTGTGTGTCCAGGACAGTGGGACTCTTGCAGCCACTGCAGCTGCACCATTGAGCCCTGGGGAGCAGCACCTGGAGGGGCAGCATCAGCAGTCGGCCAATGGCCATGGGGGTACAATTTCAGGTGGCGACATCAGTGCACCACCTGTGGACATGCCCAGGCCTGGCCCTGGTGTGCAGCAACCACCCTCAAGGGGTGATGAGCATCAGGGCCACAAACACCCTGACGGACAGCATGCCGATCAGGCAGATGACCTCTTGGATGAGCACACCCGCATACTGCAAGCATCAGTCAATCAGCAGATGTGGCTTGTGATGGAGGTGGATGCACTGAGTGTGGCTCTGCACCAGGCAGAGGAGTGGTGCAGCAGAGACACCGCTCTGCTCTTGGTAGGGATGGACCGGTTGCGGGAGGATGTGACCACTGCCATTGACAGGCAGACACAGGCATTCACAGCTGTCATAGCCACAATGGGCACACAGTTATTTGCCCATGCGTCACAGACACCACGCAGTGCAATGTCCACCCCCCCCATTCCCGGCGTCGTGCCACATCATCCTTGTCAACACCGGGTTCAGCTGTGGGCATCCCGAGCATGCCATGTTTGGTGTGCTGCAGACCCCTGCATAAGCACAGTCACGTTCACGCAGTGGAATCCCTGGGGGACCGTCGGTGCCACCCCATGAGGCCAGTGGTCAGCCTGTCACTGCTGGTGGGTCTTGGCAGGGCCGCCCATGCATCTGTGGTAGCCATGGCACTGTGGCGCATGACTGACCTGTCTCCCAGCACGGCTACTGTCTGATGCTGTCCTGTGTGCATTGTGTCATTCAGCGGGCAGTGCACGGGTGGGTACCCGGCCCTGCACGCACACACACACATTCCATCTGCACACCCTCCTGGCTGCTGTCCACTGTTGTGTGTGCATGATGATGCCTGCATTGCACTGTACGCCACTGTGCAATGCTGCCCAGCGTCTGACACACGCCCAATGAGAGGCAGTGGGTGTGGTGGTCTGTGGACATGTGTGTGGCTAGGGGTGGCAGTCTGGGTCGGCGTGCATCCTACCCTTTGTGCATGTCTGGTGAGGGGGGGGTGTGTGTGTGTGTGTGTATGATCATGCGCATGTTAGACCTCGCCCATCCCTGGCGGTGTATGCGGTTCCATGCCCGGCCACTTCCCTTGACGGCATGCACCCCTGTTGTGTGTCCATGCGTGTTTGTGGGCTGTGCCTTTGCACTGGTGGTTGCACATGGCCCCATGACTTACCTGGGTTGGCTGAAGTGCTCCTCTGTGATGGTGTCCCGGTGCAGCTGTGCCAGCGGGAGCAGTTGGGAGTCCCGTCACCCAAGGAGGGGCTGCCCATCACCATCATCACTGGCGTCCTCATCGTCCCCCTCTTTGACCTGTATGGCTATCCCACATTAGTTGGCCATGTTGTGCAGGATGCAACAGGCCAGGAATAGCCCACAGGCCTTTGAGGGGCTGTACTGTAGGGCACCGCCAGAGGTGTCCAGGCAATGGAAATGTGCCTTCAGCATCCCAAACACCCACTCGATGACATTGCGTGTGGTGGCATGTGCCTCATTTTAGCATTGCTGCGATGGGGTCAAGGGCCGCTGATATGGTGTGAGCAGCCAGGGACGGAGTGGGTATCCACTGTCACCTGTGTGTAGAGGGTGGAGGTTAGTCTGGTGATCAGCATCGCCCTGCCTTGGGCCATGTAGGCCACTACCCATGTCACCTCTGACCATGCACCTCCCAAGCTCTATGTTTGCCTGTGTGGTTTGCATACTCACCCTCTAAGTGGCCAGTGGGGATGTCCCCACTCTTGAATCTGTGGCACAGTGCCGACTGGTGCCAGATGAAGGCATCATGTGCTCCCCCAGGGTGCGTGGCACAGACATTGATTATGTGCCCCCGGCATCGCACACCACCTGGCAGTTGATGCTAGCATAGACCTTCTAATTGATATATGCAGCCCCCTCAGGGCAAGGTGGTGTGCGGATGCCCACATGGGTGCAGTCTATTGCACCTAGCATGCCAGGTATACATGCTACCCTGTGGAACTCCTGTATGTTTGCTGTGCACTCCACCAGTGTGCTGGGGAAATGGATGTACTCCACAGCATGTGGCAGCAGTGCGCTGAGGACTTGGGTGAGGTGGTGTGACACGGCCGACTGGGTTATGCCTGTGGTGTCCCCTATTGGTCTCTGGAAGGTACCCATGGCAAGCAAGCACATGCAAGCTGTCACTTTAGTCTCCACTGACAGAGCCTGGCTCCATCGTGTGGGTGCCTGCATCACATCACTGCACAGCTCACAGAGCCACCTCAGAATTGCCCGATTCAGGCGGTACCAGACCACTATCTCAGTATCACTGTACAGCTCGAAGCTGGTGCGGGCTCGGTACTGCCTGTTGGGGGCATACCGCCTATGGGCCCTTCCATGGCTGTGCCCCCCTGCTGCCTGCCTTCTCACCCCCCTCATTACTGCCTCCATCTGGATGGTGGCACTAGCCATGTCCCTGGCTTGTGTTCACCTCCCCTGGCAGCTGTATCTGTGTTCCCCCCACTGTCCTGGCTGCTACTTCCTCTGCACTGGGAACACCTTCCTGTGGTGGCCTCTGTGCTGTGTGGCACTTCCCCCTTCTGCACTGGCTGTGGCTCCCCACACCTTCCCTGTGCCTGTGTGTTCAGGGTGCCCTTTCCCTGGCCTGCCCTGTGTGTCCCTCCTGTCCTGTTTGTGTGGCTTGAGTTCAGCCTCATGTGCCTTCTCTGTAGCGTTCTTGCGCCTCTCCCTTGTTCCTTTTTATTTTGGCTCATTTCCACTATCACGCAACTTCTGCTTGCTCCCCTATTGAGCATGGCACATGTTGTTGAATATTGCGCTGTGCAATTTATGCATGGTTCCTCCGCCTTCAGTTGTGCATACATTCATTATCATTGCACTATTGCTCAGCATGGTTTTGGGGGCGCACATCTGTCTCCCGCTGAATATCGCAGAATGGCGCATTTTCGGACTTTCGCTGGAGCAACCCTATTGCGCATGGCACAACCCTTTTGAATATCTGGGCCTTTGAGTATAGTTCATGAAATAATGAGCTTGATATCTGTTATTTCATATAGTCCCCCATTATGCCTTATGCATAGCATATAAATTCAAATCATTCCAAGGCCACTGTGACATATAATATTAATACTCAGCAGCAAATCAGAGCTCTTTTCCTAATAAAAGGCTGCTGATATAATAAAGAACAAAGTCATAAATAAGGAACCAGTGGCTTATGGAAAAATCTACAGGGATTTGATTCTGCCTTAGTGGGGAAAACACAGGAAAAATAAAGGTTTCTTACAGAGTAATGGTTATTTGGATCTGGGAGCACTGAATATTTCTTATCCTATATTTTATATCCTGGATAGGGCAGGGGAGATGCTACACAGGGATGTTCATTTACACATATTTGCACTGTATTTACTCAGGCTGCCCCAGATTAGATGCAATACCTTGTTTTCAGTGGGGTCATGATTTTACCATTTTTATAATGTATTTATTCAGGCTACCTAGTCCAGGGCCCCTGTATTCAAAAGAGATACACAGCGCATCCCAGTGGAAAAGGGAGATGTGATGCACAACTCCAACAATGCACAGCAGTGCAATATTCAAATGTGCAGGATGCGCTAGCCACAAGGGAATGGGCCAAGGCACACACAAATGGTATGCTGTTCAAGTCAAGGGGGAAATCCCATGCATATGCCGTGCTGCAGCATATTCTGTGGGAATGTGCCCCTCACAGTCCAGAGCACTGTGGCCATAGTTAGGCCACGAATAGCTGGCCTAACCTGGCAAGCCACCCACAGGCTGGCTGCAGATGTACACCCAGGTGCACAGCAGCCTGGCAGCCCTGGTGGACTAGAGGTACCCCCTTTCCATCCCCAATCTAGCCAACTCCATTCCTGAAGAGCTACATAGTGCAGGCCCCCCCAGACCTGATTGTCCCAGAGGAAACCATGGTTTATATCCATAGTCTAGAGGACTCCCATTCACTGCCCCTGTACACAGAGACCTTCACTCCCCCCATACCCAACCTGTTGTAAAGACTGGCACTGCCCTCCATAGCCTACCATGGCCAGCCATTGACTACACTGAACCTGGGTTGGAGACCTGCACTCTGGAATGACCCAACTGGCTGCACTGTACAGTGGGACACCATGCCAGCTGTGGATCCACCAGTGTATGCATCTGTGTGTATGTCCCTGGCAAACTGAAGAGGGAATTTACATACCTCCAATTTATGCCTTGTCGATACTGTATCTTCCTGCTGTCATACACCAATGCAAGTCCACACTCTCCCCTGTTTCCCTGTGTAACATGCCACTCTCCAGACTGCTGAAGTATCCCGGGTGCCATGGGGTGCGGTATCCTGTAATACCATTTGCAGTGTACGCTTCAGGCTATAGATAGTTCATCCGCAGTTCCCCAATTGTACAAGTGAATGGGAGATCAGCTGTATAATGCCTGTTTTGGGACCTGTTTGAGTGGGTACAACATTGGCCATCACCCACACTGAGCTGTGCAATGGCACCAGGATGATGGATCCACATGCAAGTGCCTGACTAGTATGGCCACTGGGTATCCTGCAATGCCATTTGCAGTGTACGCTTCAGGCTATAGATAGTTCATCCACAGTTCCCCAATTGTACAAGTGAATGGGAGATCAGCTGTATAATGCCTGTTTTGGGACCTGTGTGAGTGGGTACAACATTGGCCATCACCCACACTGAGCTGTGCAATGGCACCAGGATGATGGATCCACATGCAAGTGCCTGACTAGTATGGCCACTGGGTATCCTGCAATGCCATTTGCAGTGTACGCTTCAGGCTATAGATAGTTCATCCGCAGTTCCCCAATTGTACAAGTGAATGGGAGGTCAGCTGTATAATGCCTGTTTTGGGACCTGTGTGAGTGGGTACAACATTGGCCATCACCCACACTGAGCTGTGCAATGGCACCAGGATGATGGATCCACATGCAAGTGCCTGACTAGTATGGCCACTGGGTGTTATCACCCACACACAACTCATGCCTATGTATAACACATTCCAGCATCCTACTGCGAGTGCTCCACCACACACCAATAGAGTGGTACGATCCCATTACAGAGCCAGTCATCACAATGGAATGGGCTGGGAGGGCAGGGAGGAGGGTGTCTGTGCACTGTTAAAGGGGAGCGGGTACCACTACACTATGGACATGGACTGTAGGTGTATTCAGGTGCAATTAGGGATGGCATTGGGGTCCCTACAATACCAATAGAGCCCGGACTCTGGTATGATAGGGGCTGGTGGAATGGGTGGGGGGGTGCCACTATACCACCAGAGACTTCAGGGCCTGTCCCACATTAGAGCAATCGGGGTCAGGGCTTTGGGGCAAGAGCTGCTTGGGTGCATTCATCCCCATGCCAACATGCAAATGGAATGATAATGAGCATCCATAAGGCCCATTTGTACCCTGCATGCTCAATTAGTTCATTTGCATTCCTGGGCTGAATATTGCCTTGGGGCTCTGGTGCATGCCAGTATGTGCCATGCATTCCCCCCTGAAAGGTATTCAGTCAGGGTCACCCTGGATGCACCTGACTCAGTGGCTGCCTGCTCTGTGACTCCCATCCAGGGTCACATTTTCAACAATAATGATGAAGCCCACCAGGATGAAGCACAGTCTCATGGGTTCACTGCATGGCAAAAGGGATTAACTCCCTTTGAAATGGCATTGTTTGCTGCAGTAACTCTACTGCAGAATTCTGCAGTGCTGTACTTTATCCTGGTGGGTTTCACTGTATGCACACCCTGTACCAGTGATGCATTCTCTTAAATATTGTATCAGTGCCGACCAGCAACTCTTTGTGCAATGTATCTTTCTGCTCATGCATTGATCTGGCACTTAATATAGCTTCCCCCGATGTAAAAATTTTGTTTTTAGTGTGTTCTGATTTTACACAATGCAGCATAATATTGTGTAGATGTAGAGCCCCACTGAAAATAATATGCCATTTCTTCTGTGAACTATCCAGGCTAAATATATAGCAATCAGCAGGCATATTCCAGGAAAAACACATTATAAAAATGTATAAAAGGAAGACCATATTGAAACTGCCTCTCCACAGATCTGTATTGTGCAATTCATTAGAAATAATGGGTAAACGCATCCCAATAGCTTTTCACAGCCATATCAGCTCTGGCCAGTTTGTTTTTAACTTTGGATCACTTTGGAAATCATTTCCATGTTTGCCTTTACATTTTTTGTCCCAGTATGTTTTCTGTACTATGGTGGCTTTTTTGATTTGCTTTTAGGTTTTATTCTCTTTTGTTTTAAGTAGTGTAGGGTCCTCCTACAAAGGATGTGATTGTGTTGCTTGTCTTCAGGATGGTACATGATTGGCATGGCACCTGCATGAAGGAGTGGTGAATAGTGCACAGTCAGGAGTGGTGGTCAAGTGTCCAAGATGGTGCTCAGGAATGGTGTTACTTTTGCAGGTTAAAGCAAGACTGAGTCTGTGGTCGGGAGTATCTTGGGAACAGGAGGCAGTAGCAATCATTTGGCACCCATATAGGGAAACAGCAGCAGGAGGGACTGTTAAAGCAAAGGGGAGAGAGAGAGAGAGAGAGAGAGAGAGAGAGATGGAGTAAGATGGACATAGCTGTTTGGCGAGTGAGACTGAAGGGAGACTGCTAGGATTTTAGGCTTGGGTATTTTTTTGAGTGGAGATTTTTTAGCTGTTGCTTTTCAGGGGCTATATTTATGAGAGGTTCTGAGATTTTTAAGGGTGGTTTTTATATACGTTAATAAGGTGGTTATTATATACGTTATTAAAATGGCTGTTACGTATGTCAAAAGGTGGCTGTTACAATACACGTGTTAGTAAGTTGATTGTTAAATGTGTTAATAAGGTTGTAATAAGGTGATTCATAGAGTGTTTATCAGGCATTAGCATTCTTATTAATATTGTTCATAGATGTTTAAATCCATGGCTGTGTAGGTGTATAGTTTCATGGTTGGGGTTACTTGGATAACTGGCTGCCATCAGATATGGGGTATTATTTAATGGCTTTTTCTAAGGGCAAGGACCAAATAGATATAGCTATACTGTAGATGTAGATGTAGATCAAGATAGAGATAAAGATAGAGATAGCTGTAGCTATGGATTTAGATATAGATATAGATTTAGATATAGATATAGCTGTATATGTAGAGATAGATGTAGATGTAGATGTAAACATAGATGTAGAGATAGACAGAGACAGAGATATTGATAGAGACAGAGACAGAGATAGAGATAGCTGTATATATAGATATATTGTAGATGTAGCTGTAGATGCAAACATAGAGATAGAGATAAAGACAGAGATAGTGATAGCTGTAGATACAATATAGCTATAGATATAGATACAGACACAGGTACAGATACAGATACAGATATAGATATAGATATAGTTATAGACAGAGATATAAATACAGATATGCATATACATGTACTATGCGGTAGTAGTAGTTTATTTTATTCTTGTCAGTCAAGAAAAGGATAATCCAATTCAGCCGAGGCTCATCTACAATGGAGTCCTGCTTTCATACATCAGTCTTTCACAGTAATACATTAATCATAAAAATATATACATATACAACATTGGAATATACATTTCAGCAATAAATACACCGTCCAATAAAATTAAACCAGGGCAGTACTCTTGCTAGCCCTTTCCAAAGTTGGTGCAATTTATTTTCAGTAGAGTAGAGACCTCTGAATACCAAGATTTAATCTGGTTCCAAGATAACATTCCATTTAGTACCTTTAAGGTGTGTTGTTAATTATTCCAAGCTATAGGTCCTGAGCTTGCTATGCTTAATCAATCAATATCAGTACTTTATTTGTTCAGCACAAAGTTCAGAGTCAAAGTGCTTTACATACTGTTAGAAAATTACAGTACACCTCATTTCAAAATCAGCAATGCTAAAATCCTTAATTTAAATCTCATCAGGAAAGGCTTGGCTAATTAATTTTTTTTTTCAACTCAGCTTTACAATGGTAGATGGTCTGGCACTCTCTAACCTGCTCAACTTACATTTGGTCATTCTAAATAGTGGAATTTATAATTCCAAGGTTCCTGCTGATCTAAGGTTACTCCTTTTTTACCGGGTTTCAAACAGGTTGTCAAGGCATGCTGGGATTTTCTTTTGCAAAGTTTTAGATGAATCAAGTGTGTAATGTATAAATTTCTGCAGTCATTCAGGCTCAACCTGCCCAATGTATGATACAGGAAGCAATGGTGTGTTTGTTGTGGGGCATCCAATATGTAACATGCAAACCTGTTGTACATTATGTCTAATGTCCTCAATTCCCTCCCTGCCATGCTTCCATAAACCATGTCTCCATACTTAAACAGTGGGATAACAATTGAGTTCTCAATAAGCTTTCATGCTCCCACAGGGATACAGGTTTCTGCACTATACACAGCCCCTAGCCTAGCATTCAGATTTTTTTATTAGATTGTCTACATGGACATCCCACTTACATTGGACATCCAACCAGACTCACAAATATTTATAGGAGCCCACTTGCTTCAGGCTAGAGCCAGCTAAGGTCAAAATGTGTAGTGGTTCATTGGTATGAATATGTTTATTTCTGAATATTCATCACTTGTGATTTTTTATCATTTAATATCAGTCCATGAACCGAATAAACAATTCTGTATATTGTCAAAATCTCTCTGTAATCTATCTTGTATATCTAATACTGATTTACCCCCGATGTATAATATGTCATCTGCATACAGATGATACTTAGCCTCCTTTACAAGCTGTCCAATTCCTTCTGTGTAAATATTAAATTATCTGGGTCCCAGAACTGACCACTGAGGGACACCAGATCTAATACACTTAAAGTGAGACATTTCCCTAGGGTAACTTGCTGCATTTTTTCCCTTAGATAATCTGTAAACCAGTGTAGGGCACTTGGTTGAGGCCACATCCAATTTGCCCAACAGAACTTCATGATCCTGGGTGTCAAAGGCTTTGGATGAATCCACAGATATGACCCCGACCAGGTGGCCACTATCCATGGCTATCTGTATGTCTAAAGTTGCCTTCACCAGAGCTGTTGTAGTGCTATAATCAGCTCGGAAACCTGATTGGTTTGGATTATTCAAATTCTGAGATTCTAAGTGATTTTTCAGCTGATTCACTACAATCCTTGCTAATATTTTAGATGTTATTGATAAAAGTGAGGTAGGCCTGTAGTTACTGATAACTGCTCTAGATTTGCCATTATGTTTACTCGTACATAGGTAGACAAACAGATACATACATACATAATCACTGAAAGTCTGTCTCTGTCTTTCTTTCTTTTTATCTATCTGTCTATCTATCTATCTATCTATCTATCTATCTATCTATCTATCTATCTATCTGCCTATCTTTTTATCTATCTGCCTATCTTTTTATCTGTCTGTCTATTTATATATCTATCTCTACCGTTCACTGATGAAGCCATATTTTTATACTATATGACTGTCATATCTCCCTTGGAACTAGATACATAGATACTGTTGACAGATAAGGGCCTATGGGCCACCCAGTCTGTCCATTAGAGTAGGTAAGGTCCCTTTACTTTTTCCTTTTTCTGAATTTTAACTTTCTATTTCTCTTGCCTCCCTCCCACCAGCTCCGATATCTTCAGGAGCACCTCTGCAAGTACCACCTTAACTGGTCTGCCCCTGTCACCCATGGAACCATGGTTTACCCCCCTGGTGGGAATGAGGTGGGGCCCAAACACCCTGAAACATCTGGTTTCATCGGTTAAGGGGTGCCAGGATGGTGGCTGCACATTGAGGGCAAGCTCCGGTGATCAGGTCTCCATCGGAGCTGGAATGTATTTTCCCTGTTCTGTAGGGAAGGGGCCAGCACCCTGACATCAATGTGTTCCACTGATGTCTGCCACTTCCAACCCCTCTCTATGCTCCAATGCTTGCTATTCCTCTGGCTTCCACCAGAGGCCAGCCAAGCGCCAAGCAGGAGCCCACCCTCCTCCCAGGGAGAGAAGAGCTGTCCTCTGGACGCTCAATCTTGTCCCTCGGCAGCTGACCCCCGACAGCCCAGGCTCGTTCCTGAACCCTGGTTGCTGGTGTGGTACGAGGTGTGGTGTCCTGCACCTCAACCCTGAGCACCACTGGTCCAGTCCCCCTTTACTTTTTTCTAGAAGTCTGTTGCCCCTTACACCTGACCTCCAGGATTCCCTTATGTCTATCCCATGCAATCTTAAATCTTGTGATGCTTTCAGCCCACACCACTTCTTCTGGTAGGGTGTTCCACCTGTCCACCATCCCGTTCTCTGAAGACATTCTTTCTCATGTTTCTTCTGAATCGCCCTCCATCCAACTTCATTCCATGCCCTCTAGTCCTGGAACATCTTTTTCACTGGAAAATAGTGTATTCCAGTACCCTGTTCCTCCCTGTAAGGTACTTGTATGTCTTTATCATATCCCCTCTCTCCCTCCTCCAGGGAGTACATATTCAGTGCCTTCAGCCTGTCCTCATAGGACTTGTGATGCAATCCCTGTTCCATCTTTGTTGTCCTCCTCTGAACCTTCTCCACCCTGTCTTTGTCCTAACATAGGTAAGGTCTCCAGAACTGTACACTGTACTCCAGGTGGGGCCTCACTAGTGTCTTGTATAGTGGAATTATGATCTTCCTTTTCCTGCTGGTGATGCCCCTGCCTATTCATACCAGCATCCTATTTGCTTTACCTGCTGCCTTGTCACACTGTTTCTTTACCTTGAGGTCACAACAGATGATAAACCCAAGGTCCATTTCCTGCCTGTTGCATGCTATATCCTCTTCCCCGAACTGATATGTTGTTCCAGGGATTTTGTGCCCCATATGCATTATTTTGCACTTCTTTGTGTTGAAATTCAACTGCCAAACCCTCAACCATTCTTCAAGCTTCTGCACGTACCTCCTCATTCTGTCCACACCCTCTGGCATGTCCACTCTGTTACAGAGCTTAGTGTCATTCCTGAACAGGGAAATTCTGCCTTCTAGGTCCTACGCAATGTCACTGATGAAGATGTTGAATAGGACCGGTCCCAGCACTGATCCCTGTGGTATCCCACTGGCCACTTTTCCCTCTGTGGAGTGACAGCCATTTACCACCACCCCCCTCTGTCCTGCCGCCCAGCCAATTACCCACCCACCGCACTACTGTCCTGCCCACTCCCATATTCCCTAGTTTGTTTAATAGCCTTCTATGCTGCACAGTGTCAAAGGCCTTGTTGAAGTCCAGATAGGCCACATCCACTGCCCTCCACTGATCCACCTCCCTTGTCACCCAGTCAAAGAATTCAGTGAGGGTGATCTGGCATGACCTCCCCCCGGTGAAGCCATGCTGCCTTGGGTCCTGTAGTTCATTGGCAATCAAATGTTCCACCAATCTCTCCTTCAGTAGTGCTTCCATTATCTACCCTACTACCGAGGTCAGGCTGATTGGTCTGTACTTCCCTGTTTCCTCTTTGTTCCCACTTTTGTATAAGGGGACTACATGTGCTGTCCTCCAGTATTTGGGCACCTCCCCTGCTTCCAGTGATCAGCTAAACAGGATTTCCAGAGGTTCAGCCACCACCTCTCTTAGTTCCTTTTGGACCCGGGGTGTACCCCATCTGGCCCCATTGCTTTATCAGCTCTTATTCCGTCCAGTTCCTTTAGGACCCTTTCCCGTGTAAAGAGACTTGTGTCCATTTATGTGCCCTTCCCACACCTTGTACTCCCTTTAGGCCCATTACCCTCTCCTTCCTCAGTAAAGACTGAGCAGAAATATCTGTTCAGTATGTCAGCATTACTGTTGTCATCCTCCATGCTGTGCCCGTCCTCCCCCTTCAGGATCACTATCCCTCCCTTTGTCCTTTTTCACTTATGTAGCTGTAAAAGGTTTTGTCCCTTCTACCCACTGAGCTTTGGCTTCCCTTACTGACCTCCCTGCCTCTCTTTGCTTCTCCTGGTACTTCTCCCTATCCCCTTCTGCCTGTGTCTTTTTGTATTGCCTGACTGCGATCTTTTTTAGTTTCACCTTCTCCGCTACCTCCTTGGAAAACTATAATGGCCTCTTCTTCCTTTTCCCCTTGCTAACCTGCTTAAAGCATAATTCTGTTGCTCTTGTAACTCCTGTTTTAAATATTGCCTACTGTTTCTCCACCCCTGATTCCCTCCCCATTCCCATTAGTGTCTCTTTCAGGCAAGTTCCCATTTTCCCAAAGTCTGCTGTCCTAAAATCCAGGATACGTGTTTTTGTGTGGTTTGGTTCTGCTCCTTCTGTGATTTCAAACCACAGTGACCGGTGGTCATGGTTCCCCAGGTGCTCCCCCACTGTTACCCCTATCACACTGTCCCCATTTGTGAGCATGAAGTCCAGCATTGCCTTCTGCCGAGTTAGTTCCATGACCATTTTCTTAAGGAAGGCACCTTGAAGGCAGTCCAGGATAAATCTGCTCCTGATTGATGCTGCTGCTGGGTGACTGCAGTCCACATCTAGAATATTGAAGTCTCCAACCAGCACCACCTCCTCTGTGTCCACCATCCTTTGTATGGCAAGCATTAACTCCCTCTCTGTCTCTTCCTCCTGGGCTGGTGTTCTGTAGACAACCCCTTTGCAGATGACTGACCCTGTTTTCCTTTCCAGCTTAACCCACAGTATCCCCCCCCATTTTGTTCCTCCCGGATCTCTGTGGCCTTTATGCCATCTTTTGCATAAAGTGCCACTCCTCCTCCCTTTCTGCCTGCCCTGTCTCTTCTGAATATGTTATAATCAGGTATGGCCATCTCCCAGTCATGGTTATCATTTCACCATATTTCTGTGATGGCCACAATATCCAGGTCCGACTGCACCACAACCACCTCCAGATCCTCCATCTTGTTGCTAACACTCCTGGCATTGGCACACATCACTTTCCATTATGTGAACTCCCTGCACTGTTTAGCTGTTCTACTCCAGCTCCCTCCCTGGTTGATCTTTATCATTGGTTCTCTCTGCTGTCTGCCTTTCTGTTGCATTTTTCCCCCTTTCTGCCTATATACCCCTTGAGTGCCTATCTCCATCTTTTGCACACTGCTTTGTAGGGATAGCTCCTCCTCTTGTTCACTGGTTCCACTTCTAGCTATGGGGGGTGGGCAATTATGTACCCTCCTTGCTGGCCTACCCCACCTCCCTTGGCAAGTTTAAATGCTTATCCATGTAGCATTTAAACTTATCATTGAGTGCTTGGATTCCCCTCCTGGATGGATACAGGCCATCAGATCAGGCTTCAACAAGCTCCCATCCCTCCAGGTGGATCCCCAGTCACCAATGAATCCAAACCCTTCCTCACAGCACTAATTCTTCAACCATGTATTAAAGTTCCTGGTGCATATGCCCCTACACGCTCCCATATCTCTCACAGGTAGTACTTTTGAGACGGTGACAGGTGTAGCTACTTGCTTGAGACCCTTCCCCAATTTTCTAAACTTTTCTTGAACCTCCTTAGGCTTCCTGTTTGCCAGGTCATTAGTACCTAGGTGGATAATGACATTGGCTCACCCTCCCATCTTGCCTTCCTGGTGAGCCCCAGTATCTTCCTCCCATCCCTCCACACTGTGGCACCTGGTAGACACCTCAACTCCCTGTCCTCCCCCTCATATGTTCCTAGCCAGATCCCTCTTATGAAAGAGTCCCCCACCAGGATTCACTTCCTCCTCCTCCTTTGGGGTCCACTGCTCTCCCCACTGAGGTCACCTCCCTGGTTGACCTCCACATCCATCCATTCCACTTCTGTGGGTGCGTCTGTTTGGTTTTCTCCATTTGCCAGTGCAGCATATGAGTTCTGGAGTGGAATTGGATTTGGGATGTCCCTCTGTCTTGACTGTTCTAACCCCCCTCAAGCCCACCTTCATCCAGGTGCTCCTCATTCTTGGTATCCTTTGAGGCAGCAAAATTGGTCTGGGTGGTCTCTGGATAGGGGGGGATGGTACTCCTTATCCAGTTTACTTCCACTCTGAGTCTGGCTACCTCATCCCACAGTCCAGAGAGATGCCTGCAGATAAGCAGCACTTCACCATCCAGACTGTCTGCCTGAATAAGACTGCCCTGCATCCACTGTGTTGCACCACTCCACATATTATACTGCACTTATACTGCTATTCCAGTAGTTGTCTGTTACTGAAGCTCTTCTTCTAGTTCCCTCTTTATTAATTTATTGTCCTGAAAATCCTGCCACCAATCCTCACATACTTTTTTTTATTTTTTAAAGAAGTCAAAACACTTGTGACGAGGGTGGGCATACTCCCCCTTATGCCCCTCCTACTCCACAATCCATGCTATTCCCCATGCTTGGATCCTGTCAATCAGATTTAACAGGGCATTTAATTAAGCGTGGAAGAGGGGTGGGAGAGTGGGCAAAAATTTGCAGCAAGTAAAGACAGCAAAGAAATAACAGCACCACTAAAAGCACACTAAACTAGGTTTCACATTTTCAGCAGCCTCAAAACAATTCCAAGTAAAGACAGCAAAGAAATAACAGCACCACTAAAAGCACACCAAACTAGGTTTAAAATAAAAATAGCAATGAGCAGTTACTGAACTGCACTGAAATGAATCTGGATCCTTCCCCTGTAAAAACTGCATTTTTTTTTCAACCCCCTGGGCACTCAAGCTTTAGAGTACATATTTTAGCATTTTAAACTTATTTTATAGTTATGTATAACTGGAGACTAGGATAAACTGGGTTGGGAGGATGTGGAGGAATATGTACATGTATGGGAAACAGGAGAGTGGTAAACTGCAATAGCTGTGGGGCAGCAGTCTTTCTGGAGGTGATGTGGAGTAAAGGGGGATGTCTTGTGTGTAAGAACCTGGACCAGCTAAGGACTGAAATAAGGCTGCTGGGGAGGATAGTGTGGGAAGTCAAAGGAGTACAGCAGTGGAGAGAAAGGCAGAGGGGTGATACTCAGGGAGTGAGGGCATCAGGCAGAGAATGGGAGTGGGGAAGAACACCCAGTATACAGGAGTATCTCTTCCTCAGAGGACTAGGGAGCCCAGGGTGAAGGAACGGCAAGTGGTAAGGGGAAGGAGTGGGAATGTGAGAGTAGCATCAGGGGTGGGAAATTCTAAAGGGGGTGCCTTTATTTAATATATTTGCACCATTTTCTAGAAGGAGGGAGGGGGCAGCAGGAGGTGAGGTAGGAGGTCAGGTTGAGCCAGGGCTGAGAGTAGGAATCCACGGGAGGGGAGAGGGAACTAATCAGGGTGGGCAGGGAAGAGAAGGCAGGCAAAATGGAGTGGAGGATGGGGGAGGGAGAGAAAAGGAAAGGAAGAGGGAAGGGAAAACTGAAAGCAGATACAGATAGTCAGAAGGGGAGGGGCAGAGTGGGAGATGGAGAAACAGTGAAGGGGATAAATAGTGGATATGGAGATAAGTTCACCAGGGTGCAGAGGGAGCAGTTACATTGGGAAGTAGCTAGTACTGAAGGTAAGAAAGGAAGAACGGGGAACACAGGTGCAGGGGATGGAAGGGTGGCAATCATAGGGGACTCCATAATAAGGGGTATTCACTGAGGAAGGAAAGGGGACCCAAATGCAAGCAGGAGGGTGATCTGTATGCCATGGACATCAGTGGGGAAGGTGGGCCCAAGAGTAAGGGAAATAGTAAGGGAAGTTGGAGAAAAATCTAATTTAGTTATACATTTGGAAACCAACAACCTAGCTGGGGAGGAGGTTGAGGTAGTGCAAAGTACTTTCAGGGAGCTAGGGAAGATCTTCGGGGAGGGAGGAAGGAAGTTCGCTGGTCTTCTCAGAGATGATACCAGTACTAAGGGCCAGCACAGCCAGGAAAAGAAGAATAGAGGATTTTAATGACTGGCTGAGGAAATGGTTCAGGGAGGAGTTGTTTATCTATATTGGGGACTGGGAGGAGACCTGGTCAAACAAAGCACTCTTTTCACCAGACAAGCTACACCTCAATTATGAGGGTTTGAGGGTACTCAGGGACAAACTGGGGGAATACATAACCACTACACTTAATTTAAACTACTAAGGGGGGAAGTGGGTGTGCAGGCCCACAGACTCTGAGAAGAAGAGGTCAGTGAACTCCCCTGCCACAGCGATGGAAGCGATCTGGAAGGAGGAGGTGAAAAGGGCAAGAACACAGTTAGCAAAGGGTGGGGGGGTGAGGAACACATAACAAGGGTACGTGGAGGGGTGCACACAGAGGGGGATAAATGTGAATAGAAGAATAGAGGGAAGAGAAGGAAGGTCAGATTCTAGGTGGAGGGTGGTGTCTCTGAATGCATGTAGTCTTGGAAACAAGATGGACAACCTGCAGGCACTATTAGCAGACAGGAGGGTGGACATAGCTGCAGTAACTGAAACTTGGGCAACATCACACCATGACTGGGACCTTGCAATCCCTGTATATAAACTATACAGGAGGGACAGGGTAGTTGGGAAGGGGGAGGGGTGGCAATTTATATCAGGAAGGGAATAGCTTGCATGTGGGAGGACTCAGAGGAAAGGGAGGTTGAGGCATTATGGGTTCAGTTAAGGTCCAAGAGAGGGAGAAAGGTGAGGTTGGGGGTGGTTTACAGACCACCCAATCAAGATGAGGAGAGGGACAGGGAACTGAGTTCAAAAATATTGGCAACAGCGAGGAAAGGAGAGGTGGTAGTTGTAGGGGACTTCAACCTGCCTAAGGTGGACTGAAGCATACGATCCACAATATGTGCTAGAAGTCTAGTGATCCTGGAAGGACTGCAGAGTGGGTTCCTGACTCAGGGCATCACTGAACCAAAAAGAGCTGAGGCAATTCTTGATCTGGTGCTCAAAGATGTGGAGCGTATACAGGAAATAATGGTCAGGGAGCCACTGGGTGGAAGTCACCATTGCACAGTGTGGTTCTAGTTGGATATGGGCAGGGAAAGCATCCCAACTAAGACCAAAATCTTGGACTTCAGGAGGGCAGACTTCAGGAAAATGGGTGAAGTGCTAAGGAGCCATCTGGCTGGCATCAGAGCAGATATGGGGGTGGACCAAAGGTGGCCAATCATTAAGGAAGGAATATTGGTTGCTACAGATGAGTGTGTTAGGCTCAGGGGGAAGAACACAAGGGCCAAAGCTCCCAGCTGGTTCAGTTCTGGGGTTGACCAGGCAGTAAGGAAAAAGAGGCTGGCCTATAGAAAATTCAGGAAGACCAAGAGAGATGTAAATAGGGAAAATTACCTAAGGTTGGCTAGTGAGGCAAATAAGGAAGTCCAGTGAGCAAAGGCACAGAAGGAGCTGCAGATAGGTGAAGAAATTAAGAAGGGGGAGAAGACTTTCTTTTACTATGTAAGTGAGAAAAAGGACAAGAAGGAAGGCATTGCTAGGCTTAAGAAAGGGGTGGAATGGATTGAGGATAATGAGGGAAAGCAGAGATATTAAATGAATACTTCTGTTCCATCTTCACCAGGGAGAAGGATGGACCAGTGCCTTCAGGAGGGAACTGAGGAGCGGGGGGAGGGGAACGCAGATGTACTGCTAGAGGAGGATAGAGTGAGTGAGGGACAGCTGGCATTGCATGTGGACAAATCACCAGGCTCTGAAAGAGTACATCCAAGGGTACTAAAGGAACTGGCTGAGGAGCTGGCAGGGCCACTGGCAGACCTATTTAATAGTTCACTAGGGTCAAGCATGGTACTGCAGGAATGGAGAACAGCACATGCAGTGCCCCTCCACAAAAATGGTCCCAAGGATGACCCAGGGAATTACAGACCAGTCAGTCTGACCTCCATTGTGGGCAAGTTCATGGAGACCATACTAAAGGAATGGTTGGTGGAATAGCTAGAGGAGCATGGTCTCCAGGATGAGAGGCAGCATGAGTTCATGGGGGGGGGGATTGTGTCAAACAAATCTGATTGACTTCTTTGACTGTGTCACTAAGACAGTAGACAGGGGCCCAGAGGTACACATCCTCTATCTTGATTTTAGCAAGGCCTTTGACTCTGTGCTCTACAACAGGTTGATCAGGAAGTTGGCAGATCTCGGGGTTATGAAAAAGATGGCTAGATCAGTAGAAATCTGGCTGAGGGACAGAACCCAGAGGGTGGTTGTGGGAGGAGAGTTATCTGGCACCAGAGAGGTAACCAGTGGGTCCCACAGGGCTCAGTGCTGGGGCCGGTGTTGTTCAATGTCTTCATCAATGACACTGGGGATGACATCAAGGGCAAAATTTGTCTACTTGCAGATGACACCAAGCTCTGTGGGAAAGTGGACAGAGCTGAAGGGATACAGGACCTACAGGAAGATTTGGAAAAGCTGGAGAGGTGGTCCAGAATCTGGCAGCTTGGCTTCCATCCAACAATTGCAAAGTTATGCATATTGGAGCCAAGAATCCCAGGGCAGAGTACTACCTAGGTGGAGTCCAAGTATCTCTATCAGAGGAGGAGGAGGAGGAGAAGAAGGACCTGGGAGTGATGATCACTAGTGACCTGAAGCACTTCACGCAGTGCAAGAAAGCAGCAGCAAAGGCAAACAAGATGCTTGGATGTATATCTAGGGGGATCAGAAGTAGGACAGAGGAGGTTTTACTGCCCTTGTACAGGTCAATGGTAAGGCCGCATCTATAGCATAGAGTTCAGTACTGGTGCCCACACCTCAAAAAGGACATTAACCTGCTGGAGAAGCTCCAGAGGAGGGCTACAAAATGATAGCAGAGCAGCAGGGTGAGGCATATGAGGAGAGGTTTAGGGCACTGAACATGTACTCCCTGGAAGACAGATGAGAGAAAGGGGACATGATTGGGACCTTCAAATACTTGAAAGGGACAAATAAGGTTTATAAGGAGAGTCTCTTTAAGCTGAGTGGCAACCATAACACGAGGGGGCACAGTCTTAAGCTGGAGGGTGGGAGGTTTAGGAGGGAGGCCAGGAAGCACTTCTTCACAGAGAGAGTGGTGGACACTTAGAATGCACTGCTGGAAGAGATCATCTTGTTGAAGACAGTGGGCAGCGTTAAGGGAGGCTGGGATAGGCATAGGGGAAAGGTGAGGATCATGGATAGGGAGGATGGGAGGAGTGGGGATGGTGGGCAGGGACAGTAGCTCAAGCTGTGGACCCTGCAATGAGCAGATTTGATAGACTAAATGGCCCTCTTCTGCTGGCTTCTTCATATGTTTGCATGTTCGTATGTATAGGGTAATACCTTGGCAAAGTGTTCCCATACAGTTTTCATTTAGACATAAATTCTTTGTTTATCAAGGGCTTTCCCCTTTGTATTTACTGTTGCTATGTTTATATAACAAATTTATCTTCTTGGTTAATAATTTATACATTCAGCCAACATATAATTTTGTTGATTTTGAGTAGGTATTTGCACTATAATTAAAAATCACACAAATGATTTGACTTTGTATTCCCCCTGGTTCCTCTTTTATTCTGTAACAGTTTATCAATAGGATACTATGTCTCTAATAACAGGCTATGCATCGCAATCAGATATGCAAATTGGATCCAATTATTTTATGGTGGGGAGACAAGAAATCCTTCAATTATTTTTATTTGTTTGTTTCATTTTAAGTAGAAACTCTCTGTCAGCTATAAATTGTGTAAGTGTTGAACTTGTTGACTAAAACAAGTGAATTTCAATTAAGGACTCCCTGAGGATCCTGGGCAATGTCTATACATGCCCTGAATGTTATTTAGCACCGAGTGAACTATTCCACACAATTGTGTTTCTTTAAAATGGTGTTGGAAAAGGTGAATCATCCAAATCTATTTAACATTTCCTTAGTGAAGCTTGAATGTTGCTAGAGTGTGATACTTCTGATTTTTTTCCACCTGGTAAATATCATTACATTTGGCATTTGCCTGACAATGTAAAGGCATCAGATGTGATGCTGCTTACCACTGAAAAAGTCAGAATACAGACCCAGCTGGGAGTTCAGAGACTTCCATACAAGGCTAGCTGAGTAGGTAGGAAAACTACCCAGTCAAATAAATTGTTGATTTTATTAATTGCTGCTGGAGCACTGAAGATTAAGTGACTTTCCATCATGATTACTTACCAGATGTTTGCTTTCTGAATCATTCACTAGAAGGAACAATAAATTAAGAACAGATAAAAAAGCAACAGCTTAGCTCATCTGCTCATCTGCATTTACTTGCAACTCCAACACCAATGTCAGCTGCTCCTACAATATGTGAACTCCATCAGTGTTTCAAAATCCTCAGTTTCCTGATTCACTGCTTAAACCTACTACACATTTTAGTATTTTAGCCTAACAGTTCCTGGAATTTTTCTTCAGCTGCCCAACCAATCCTAGGGACACTCAAAGAGACCTTCAAGTTTTTAAACATTCAGCACTCTTCTGTATATCTACCCATTTTAGCACATTGCACTAGTTACTGGTGAAACTGGGATCAGGTTCAAAATTCTGTACATTTTTTTCATGCATACTCACCCCAGGGTTCTAGTGGTTCCCGAGTTCCTGTCTCTCAGTCCTTGATTCATTTCTTGCCTCAAAGCTGGATAGTACTATATGACCACCGGGACTGCATCTCTTACAGTTCCCCCAAAAGCACCTCTGTGTCCCACTGATTTTTCCTTCATTTCCCCCTGATGTAAAAGTACAGGGGTCCCAAACAGGTAATGTGACATGAGTAGCGATGAGTCATCTTCATCATCATCACAGAGTTTCTCTGCCAACAAAGGGAAGGATTGTTTTCCTTCTTAAACTAAGCCCCTTTCCATATGACAGCCATGCCTGACCTGCGGGGGGGGGGGAGGAGATAGATACTGAGTGGTTATCTACAGCTTGATACACCATAGAAGGAACAGAAGAGGCAAGATGAAAAACACCATCCCTCCTGCAGTCTGAGAATGCTGCCTCCATATAGCACTACCTAATCTCCTTCAGTATAGAGTCAGAATTTGACCCATAATGTAATCCCAGAACTCCTGCATGAAAGCATAACCACACTTCAAAAGCACCACTAGGCTAGGCCTTAATTACGTAAGTAAAAACTCACAACAGCATGTGTGCTAAACTAATTAGTGTATTCAAGGGTACACATCCATGAGGCAATGCTGAGTGTCTTAAGTGCCCCAGGAACTGCATTAAATGAATTTGCTTTGTAATTCTACTGTATTTATGCTCCTGCACTTCTCAGTTGCCCCTATCAGGACTATTTGCAGGCTATCTCCAAACCACAATCTACTACCCTGGGTGACTCCACATTTGTAGTAGCTCTGACAGGGTTGGAGAGCTGCCCTACCAGAATCTACTATCCCTACTCTCATTACCCAGGCTGGATGAAGACAGCAGCCTAGGAGTATCCAGGTCCATCAGCCCACACACTGAGAAGGTTTTCTTTCAGTGTTTTTCCCCCGGGTGCCAGCATTCATGGAGCCTATGTGTGTGCACTTACAGCATCTAGTGGTGTACATGTGTCTAGCAGCCACTCCCACAGAAGTGAGCACTCTGGTGGGGGGCTTGATTGTGAGGGGGATAGTTTTAGGAATAGGAATGGAGGAGGAGTGGCAGGTTAGGTGCCTACATGCTGCCACAGATGGATGGGAAATGAATCCTGAAGATCACTATGGCAGCAGAACATGAGGGAGAGTAGGATGTCATTGTCCACCTGGGTACGGATGACCTGGCTTGGGATGGGGCTGAGATAGTGCATGGGGAGTTTTGGGAGCTGGGAAGGAGTCTTGAGAGCTTGCTCAGTGGACTTTGCTGAGGTGCTATCTGTCTTCAAAAGGGGGAGGAAAGGGATCTCTAAACCAGGACCTTTAACTCATGGCTGAAGGAATGGTACAGAGAGGAGTGGTTTGGCTGTATTGGGTATCTATGCAGTGATGGCCTGCATCCATGTGGGAGCAGAGCTTCAGTTGTCAGTGGAGAGTTTAAATGTTACTTCAATGAACATTTAAACTAGCTGAGGGGGATGGTGGAGAAAATTGGGGAAGAAGAAACTGCACCCCCAACAGGCTGAAGAAGAGAGTAAGGAGAATCTGAGGGGAGAGGAATAACCCAGGGTGCAAATTAATAAAGGAAGCAGGGTAGTAGATACAAAGGGGAAAGGATCAGTAGCATTAAAAACAGATGGGGGAAGGAAGGAGGGCAAAAAGGAGAAAAGGGGGCAAAAAGCAGAGTGGAAATAAAATCTGGAAGGCCATCTGTGAGAATGGTAGAAGTCTAGAAAATAACATTCCAGCCCTAGAAACCAGGAGGGAAGCCTGGATATTATGGTCATTAACAAGTCATGGTGCACTGAAACCCATGACTGGGACATGGCCATACCAGGCTATACTGTGTTCAGGGGCATCTGGATGTGAAGCAAAAGAGGGTGTGTGGTGCTTTATGTGAGGAAAAGCATAAGCATTATGGTGACACAGGGAACAGAGGGTGAGGCCGAAGTCCTCTGGGTCACCCAGGAGATCGGGAATGGAGCCACTGTTCACACTGCAGAGATCTACAGACCTCCAGCATGGGGGGGGGGTTGATAAGATAGTGGCAGAAGCCACTGGCAACATGGTAGAAAAGGAAGATGTGCTGCTGATGGGGACTTCTAGGTTTACTAGGTTGATATGGACAAAAGCAGGTCGAGGCCCATCAGGATTGTCCCCCACCTTGTAGGTCATGATATTTCAGACAAGTTCCCCTGAAGCCAGTTGTCAAGACCAGTTTTAAACTGGTTTATGTTGGTAAAGTTTACTAATTCTTGAGGTAGAGAGTTCCAAAGTTTTGCAGATCTTATTGTAAAAAAGTTATCCCTTTGGTTTGCTTTTGCTTTCATGATCATTATTTGCCTGTTATGGCACCTTGGTACTATATGCCTAGTTGTGAAAGTGAGTCCATGTTGTTTCATATGCTCAGAAGATTTTAGTATTTTGTATAAATATAGAATATCTCCTCTAGTTCTTTATTGATATAATTTGTGAAGTCATGTTTCTTGTAGTCTTTTTCAATAATCAAATGAGGCAAGACGTGATGCCATTTTGGTTGCTCGCCTTTGTACTCTTTCCATCCTTGAGACATCACTTTTTAGATATAGATTCCAAAAGGGTGATCCATAATCCATATATGATCACACATAGGCCCGGAAGATTTGTATAATACACTGTTCAATCCTTGTGACAAAGGTGCGCTTAATTTTTTAAAGTATTCCATTGGCTACATGAGTAACTTTTGCACAATGGTTTGCCGAGGAGAGTTTGTTATTTACCAGGACTCCTAGGTCTCGCTCTCTTTCTGATTTTTTTTAGGGAAGTATTGTTGAGAAGGTAAATTTGTTTGGGGTTTTTTTTTTCCAAAATGCAGAACTGCACATTTGTCAATGTTAAAGTGCATTGAATTGATTTCTGCCCACAGTTTGATTGATTTGAGATCCATGGTCATGGCCTCTATATGATTAAGATTATCCACCCTTCCTCCCAGTTTGGTGTTGTCACAAATTTGGATAAGATGTTATCTGATTTAATCTGCATGTCACTTATAAAGATGATAAACAGAGTGGGGCCCAGTACTGATCCCTGGAGCACAACACTAGTGACTAACCCAGAGTTAGAGAGGAAGCCATTAATTTTGACTCTCTGGGTTCTATTTGAGAGCCAGCTATTGATCCACTTAACTAAACATACAGAGAACCCAAATGATGAAAGCTTATTTACCAATTTGTCATGTGGGACTTTGTCAAAAGCCTTACTGAAATCCAAAAGGACAACCTCCATTGGGATGTTGATGTCTAACTCCTGGCTTATATGATTGTAAAAAGTGATCAGGTTAGATGTACAGGAGTAGCCCTGCCTAAAACCATGCTGTGTTTGATCAATAATAGTTAACATTCCGATTTCCTTGTGTAAGTAGGATTTAATAATTCCTCCCATTACCTTACAGATTACAGAGGTTAGACTAATAGGTTGATAGTTTTGGGCCTGTGATTTATTACCTTTTTTAAATATTGGAATAACTGTGGCTTGCAGCCAATCATGTGGGATTTGGTTATCACTTAGTGATTTGTTGAAAATGATTGATAAATGATATACTATCTCTTCCATTGTTTCTATCAGAAATCTTCCATTAATGTTATCAAGACAGAGCTTGTGTCTTTCTTCAAAGCTAACATAGCTGAACATACTTCTTCTGGTATAATATTATATTTTAGACTAAGTCTATCCTCTAATAAGTGAACCATATTTTGGGGGTCTCTTTCTGAAAAGACAGAACAAATGAAGTCATTGAAATGATTTGCTATATCTTTTTCAGTTGTAAGGGTGTTCTCGCTGATAATTATAGAGCCAATTACTCTGGAGTTCAATTTTTTGTTATTACTGTAGGAAAAAAATAGTTTCTGATTATTTTTTGAATGGGCTAACCTAAATTCAAGGTTGCTTTTGGATTTTTTGATCAGATTTTTTAAAGTGAGTACCGAAGTCTTGTATACAGCGTAAATCCCTGCTCTGTTTGTTGTTTTGCTAGATTTGAGTTTCTGAAATAATTTCTGTTTTTTATGAATCTGTGTCATTATGGACTTGTTCATCCATGCTGGAATCTTTCCCTTTTGTTATATCTTTTTTTATTTGGTCTTCTCCTGCTTTTTAATTCAATTTATATGTGGTATTAAAGACTTATTAGTCTGATGTGTGTTCCATCCAATCTACTGTCCTGGACTCAATGATTGTTACGCTATAGTTTATATATTTTTAGTAATTTTAGAATATTTGTTATTATTGGGGTGGGTAGTCAGGGGTTTCAAGAAAATACAAAATCACACATGCCCACACAATACAAAGCATCATGGGCTGCATATGCAAATCACCACAGAATGTTATGCTGGTCCAACTTTAAGCAGAATTGTATGTTGCCGAAAGGCCTCTCACACAGTTTGCAAAGGGTGCTAACAGATGACATAGACATGTGTTTCGTCCTACCAGGACTCATCAGTATGCCTCGTCTGTTTGACACCCCAGTGGAATGGACCAGCTACCCTAAGACAGTGTGTCTTGGATATGTTGTGGTGAACCGATTGAAATAAAAAACTATTTAAAAGACAAAGAACCTCTGTGCGCAAACACTGAGGCAAGGGTTACCCCAAAGGGCATTTGGCTGGGAAGCCAAGTTTCAAGAAAATACAAAATCACACATGCCCACACAATGCAAAGCATCATGGGCTGCATATGCAAATCACCACAGAATATTATGCTGGTCCAACTTTAAGCAGAATCGTATGGTGCTGAAAGGCCTCTCACACAGTTTGCAAAGGGTGCTAACAAATGACATAGACAGGGGCCAGGGGTTTGTTTTGTTGAGTTTAGTAGTGAATTTAAATATATTTATTATTTTTATTTTTTGATATTGAAACTTACAGTTGGATAGTCTGGAAGGTGTCATCTGGTTCACCAAAATGTGTTGAAGTCATGCCCTTACAGTCGTGCATTATTCATCCTCCGCTCTTCATGCTCTCCACCCTTTCTCCCCCTACACTTCAGTCTATAACATACCTGTACTGTAGGGCACTGGATATTGTCCGGCGGGGATGGAGGAGGACATGGGGGTCTGAACAGGGGAGGATGAATGAGGGGGGCCATCGCATTGGGGTAGTGAGGTCCAGGAGATGTCCTGGGGCAAAATGGAACCCAGAACATGGGTCACCATGCCTAGTTTCCATACCCAAGGGCACTACAAATGATGGTAGGCAGATGGTCTGGGCGGCCTGAGAGGTTCATCCAACTCATGCGGTGCTATGCAATGCTAGGTCTATTAAGAACAAGACTGCAATTATTGCAGATCTTGTTGAGTCAGTGGACCTGGCATGCATCACCAAGACCTGGTGGGATGAGAACTCTGGCCCCATTTTGGAGGCTGCAACTCTGGCTGGGTACTTGGTAATACACTGCCCAAGATTGGATAGCGGGGAGGTAGCGGTCTGTTTTAAGACCGAACTTAACCTCATGAATATACCAGTTGGGGAGACTGACTCATTTGAGTGTACCATAGTAGCAGGTGTAGGCTGTAGGATTTTTCTCATCTACCATCCACCAGGAGATGAGAAACAATTCCTTCAGGAAGTTGCAGACTTCGTCGCTGACATGGCATTTGAGTTGCCCAGGCTGATGGTCCTGGGCAACTTCAATGCTTGGGTCGATGACAAACTCTTGCCATTTGGTCAACATTTACTCCAGTTGATGACATCTCTGGGCCTTACACAGGTTGTTACCACTGCTACTCATAATCATGGTCACTCTCTTGGCTTAGTGTTCCTTCTGGGGATTGAGGCCTCCAACTTGGGGGTAGAACCAGTTGGATGGTCTGATCACTACACTGTGGGGTTCAGTTTTAGTGCCCCACTATGTAGGCCTAACCCCATGGAGATGATGTGGTACCACCTTTTGTGAGATGTAAATTCTCAAGGCCTAATGGTGGTGCTGGATTGCTCGTCCCTCTCAGAGACAAACAGTGACCCAGAGGCCTTTGTAGTGGCTTATAATTTGGCCATTGTGGCAGCCCTGGATGTCATTGCTTCTGTCCGTGTTCATCCTTCATCCTCCCTTCACCTTCAATCCCCTTGGTTGATGGGACTCTGAGGGAGTTGTGGTAATTAGGACGAAAGTTAGAGCGTTGCTGGTGGAGATCCGCTCTTGATGTCGACCACCTTAGATTGATGGACCACTAACAAGTCTATCAATCTGAAATCTCCCATAAGAAGGCAGAACTCCTGTCCAGGGAGATTGCAGCTGCTCAAAATTGACCAGCTCAGCTATTCTGAACTGTGGGCAGACTGTGCAACCCAGCCTGTCTACAAGTCCGGAAGTTTCGCAAGAAGAGTCTGATGAACTTGCTCGATTTTTTGCAAATAAGGTGACTGACATCAGATCAGCTTGCTGTTCAGCATGCTCTGTGGGTGTTGCTGTGGATCAGTGTGGAATCATTTATCTTTGGTCTTCTTGAAGTACTTTTGTCTGACTGGCTTTCATGGATGTCATGTAGATTGTCCAGAGTGTGCACCCTACATGCTGTAGTTTGGACCCAGGACCTACTTCCCTGATTTTGGGTTGTACTGGTGCTATCAGTCCAGTCCTAGCTCAGATAGTCTGGTGCTCCTTGGAGACAGGTGAGTTTCCAAGCTCACTGAAAGAGGCGGTGGTGACACCACTCTTGAAGAAAGCTTCTTTGGACCCAGACTGCCTTGCAAACTACAGACCAATCTCTAACCTTCCCTTGTAGGGAAGGTGATCAAGAAAGTAGTTGCCTCACAGTTGGAGGACCATTTGACCATCCGTGACATGTATGAACCCCTCCAGTCTGGATTTTGAAAGAAGCATAGTACTGAGATAGAGCTGATTGGGGTACTGAGTGATCTCCTGATGGCTAGAGAAGGGAGGAGCCATTCTATCTTGGTCCTCCTTGATCTCTCATCAGCATTTGACACTGTGGACCATGGGATCCTGCTTGATCACCTGAGGTTCTTTTACATTGTTCCTCACAGGAAGATCTCAGAGGGAAGTGTCCAGGGTTTTTTCCACAGACCCAGTCCGTCCGTCATGTGGGGTTCCTCAGGGTTTAGAGCTGTCCCCCATGTTATTCACAGTGCATATGCTGCACCTCGGAGACATTGTAAGAAGGTATTTGCTGAGGTTTCACTGTTATGCAGATGATACCCAGCTCTACCTTTCTTTTGCACCCGACCCGGATAGAGCTGTGATGGTTTTTAATAGCTGCCTCGCTGAAATCTAGGAGTGGATGGATGCCAGTTGGTTAAAGTTGAACTCCGATAAGACTGAGGTATTGGTTCTTGATCTGGGTCGCTGGACGGGGGGGGTTGAGTGGGGATTCACCCTCCGGTCTTTACCTTGGGGGTGCACCACTCTTGACCTCTGAATGGGTGTGGAACCTCGGGGTAATCTTCAACGAGAGGTTGACCCTGCATTCACAGGTGTCGGCTGTTGTTAAATCCTTGTTTTACCATCTGAGGAATATCTCCAGGATTAAGCATCTGGTTCCATCTGGCCACCTTCCTACTTTGATTCATGCCTTTGTGACCTCACGTTTGGACTACTGCAACTCCCTGTATCTAGGGCTGCCTGGGGTGGAAATCCATTGCTTGCAGCTAGTGCAGAATGCTGCAGCATGGCTTCTAATGGGATCCTCTTGGTCCTGTCATATTTTGCCTGTGCTGCGCGGCCTGCAGTGGCTGCCAGTTCAGTGGCGGGTCACCTTTAAAGTCAGCCTTCTGATTTTTAAAGCCCTACATAGACAGGGCCCAGACTATCTGAAAGAGATCCTGGTTCCTCACTACCTTGGGTAATTGCTCCACTCAACCAATGAGGGGTTGCTACTGATTCTGAGGGTATGTTTGAAATCTTCTGGTGTGAGAGCATTTATGTATGCTGCCCCTACCCTTTGGAATTCTGTACCCCATCAGTTACATGAGTGCTCGACCACAGAGGGTTTTAAACAAGCATTATAAACTTAATTGTAGAACCAAGCTTTTGGTGATTGATTAAGGGATGCTATCAGTACTATCATTTTGTTTCATGCTGAGATGTTTTGTATGTGTATTGTGATTTTAACTATTGTTAAGGCACCTTGGTTTTTTGAAAGGCACCATACAAATAAAATTTATTATTACTATTATTATTATTATTGTTATTATTATTTTCTACATCATATAGTAGTTTTAAATAGGGTCCAGGCTTCCTCAGCAGTAAGGTTCTGAAGGGAAGTATTCCAATTTATTTTGGCTAGGGATACTTTGTTTGTGGTTAAAATCAGTTCTATCACAATTTTTGAAGTCTGAGTAGTTCACCTGTGGCTTAGTTCTACTTGGTAGATTGAACAGGATTGTGTGGTGATCGTTATTTCCAAGTGGGGCCTCTGACTCTAGGTTGGATATTTTCCCTTCTATATTGGTAATAAGAAGGTCAAGGATGTTATTCCCCCTGGTTGGTTGGGTTATAAGTTGTTCTAGTCCTAAATCAGTGAGGGTAGTAATCATTAGTTTGTCCTGCTGACTGGAACCCACTAGTGCTTGCCAGTTGATATTAGGCATATTAAAATCCCCAGAATGATGACATCTCCCTCGTCTGCAAAATGTGAGAAGTCCTGCAAGAGTTGGGTGGTGTAATTAAGGTCTACTGAGAGAGGACAATAGCAATTTCCTAGAGTAATTTGGGGTTGTCCCTCAAGTTGAATATTAACCCATATTGTTTCTGTAGCTGTTTCAAGTTGGATTTCATATGAGAGAATTTCTAGGTTAACATATATACAGACCCCACCCCCTACTCTTTCTGGTCAGTCCTTGTGATAGAGTTTATACCCTGGGAATTCCTTTATCCAAGATGAATGTGGGTCCGACCATGCTTCTGTCACTGCTATTATATCTACTCCTAAATCAGTACACCTAACAGCTAGTTCTGCCTGTTTAACTGTGTTTAAGGATCTTGCATTAAGCGAGAGGATTTTACAATTGGAGTGTTGTTTTTTTTTTTGCAAACTTAGTACTAGAGCATTGGGAATTATCCCATTCTCACGCTGTTTTAGCAGTTTAAATGACTTTCTATGTATGATAGAATACGTTTTCCAAACATGGTGCTACCCCTTCTACTGAGATGTAGCCCATCCCAGCAAAATAGGGAGGGTCTGTCAGAGAAATCCTCCCAATGTGTGATGTAAGGAATATTTTGTTTCAAGCACCATTTCCTTAACCATTCATTAAACAGTTGCCACTGGCTCCGGGTACAGAAAGGATTTCTGAAAAACTGACTGTGCACCCCTTTTCCACCAAGAGGTTGTTTAATGCCACATAGTCATGTTTCAATTGTTCAATAGGGGTTCTGTCAATATCATAATTTCCTGCATGAATAACCACTAGTAGATTATGCCCAGCGTGTTATAGAATGTTATGTTCCGTTAAAGTAATATCAGCAATTTTCGCCCAAAGCTGGACCAATTGTGATTTGTCTTGTCTTGATTACATATTAATCTATCTATATGTTTGGTAATGGAATCCCTTAAAATAAATATCTGCTTTGGTTGTGTCTGGGATTCAGGAGCTAAGTTTGTCTCATAATCAGTTAGCGGATTGGTAATGTTTGTTTATACATGTTTGGTGCCAATATTTCCTTTCTCTCTGCTCTCTTGCCCATAGCAGTGTCTTTGGGACTTTTGTGCCCTATTAGTGTAGGGCTTTCCTGATGGATAATTGCCTCATTTATTGTATCAGGAAGAATTTGTGGACTAAGTGATTCATATTTGTTTTGCAGCGGGACAGGGGCACTATTGTAGATTTGCCCTCCTCTGCACTTATTTCTGCTCTTAGTTACTATTGTCCAGGAATTATCATCTTCTGCTGTTTGGGGTTTGGTTGAGCCTACAGTGTCTACGGTTTCTGGGCAGATGTTTGGTTCTAGTTGGTCTACCATTAGGTCAATTAAATTTTAAGACTTTCTATGTCTGAGTTAGCTTTTCCTCCATTTAATAATATGGCAATTTCTTCTTGGAAGGTAGCTACCAAGAGGCACTTATCACAGGCAAATCCAGATATTTGTTTACCCTTACAAAACATCAGGCATTGACAACACATATTTAACACACCCTCTATTGTGAACTATAGTCCCTGTGTAAGCTAATGGGCAGCCCTCAATTGTGTTATGCTCATGTTTCAGGTTTTAAGGGAATAGTACATGAGCCCAGTTCCCCAGCTTCCCCAGCAGACACAGCTGAGGATCTCAAAACTGTAAGTTCCTTCCATGAACTTCCAGTTGGGCGCTCACTCCAACAGTTAAAAATATAAAATTTAAATCAGCAGAACAACACCACAAGTCCCTCTCATGTGAGGAGTCTTGTGTAGTACACTGCAAATAGGACCAAAAGCTTAAAACATGCACTGTTTCAAGTTCAGAGTACCTAGAGGTCTGGTGGATACCCCCTAGCATCCCAGAATGCCTTGAAACACCAACAAGTACTTGGTGGAGAGGGGGTAAACTCTACCCATGACCTCCTGTAATTGTGTGTAATCCCCCACACAAGGCTCTTACAGTGTGTTGTGCCACTGAATACTGCTAATGCCTCTCACCAGAGGCTCACTCTGTCACTCTGAACATCTCCAACATGCTGGATGTAGATTGGAGCCTCTCAGCAGTGTCTACAGCTAGAAGCAATGACATCCTGGACACTCTGCAGTGGGCATTCCTCAGGTAACTAGTCCATGAACCCATCATGATGGGGCAATACCGGACCTGGTACTCAATAACAGGGATAGTGTTGCAGACATCAAGGTAGGAGGCCACATGAGGACCAGTGATCATCGTACAATGTGGTTCAATATAAGGATGGCTACAGAATCAAACCACACAAGGGTGAGTATCCTGAAATTCAGAAGGGCTGATTTCATAAAGATTGGTAAATGCCTCGGGGATGACCTGGCATGGAGGAATGGCCTGGTTGGGGTGGAGGAACAGTGGCCAAAGCTAAAAGGGAGCACAGTGAAGGCAACAAACCTCTGTATCAAACAAGTGAGCAAAAGCAATGAAAAATAGGAAACCACAATGGTTCTCAAAAGAGGTGGTTGAAAAGGCAAAGGCTAAAAGGGTAGCATTCAGAAGGTACTGTATAAGGAAATACAGAGGGAAGAGCATAGGGAGGAGTATGAGGGGAAACACAGGGAAGCAGGGAAAGCAGTAAGGAGTGCAGAGGCATAAACTGAAGACAGAATAGCCCAGGAGGTAATGAAAGGGAACAAAGCATTTTTTAGGTGTGTAAGTGAAAAGAGGAAGACCAGGGGTGGGATTGTAAGGCTAAAAAAGGAAGGTGGGGACTGTGCAGAAGGGAACCAGGAAAAGGCAGACATCCTGAATAAGTACTGTTGATCAGTGTTCACAAAGGAAAGGAGAGGGGCCACAAAAAGAAAACAAGCTTTGGAGGGAGGGAGGTAGACACTAGCTATTTTTCAGAGTAGAGAGTCCTGAAGGGACTCATTAATCTGAAGGTGAACAAAGCAAAGGGGCCAAATGGAGTGCATAGAATGGTACTAAGGGAGCTCAGGGAGACACTAGCTGCACCTCTGACAGTTGTATGTAACAACTTACTGTCACAAATGCACTCAACAGGTCAGGTCCTCTGCTCCCACAGTGCCAACCTCTGAGTGGAGTAATGTGAACAGGTAACAGACAGGGTAACCCTCCTGTCTGCTTGTGGGTCTGAATCACCCTTGGTCTCAAATTCTGGGAGGATTCAAACTGTGACCCTTATGCTAGTGTATCCAAATGTACAGGATCAGATAATCTTCTCTTCAGGGGGGATGCAAGATATCTTTCGCTAAGAGCACCTAACCAGGTATCCAAAATGAACCCTTAGAACTCTATGAAAGACCTTACAGTAGTAGCACCGAATTTGTCAAGCAATATTACGAGATTCCCTATTTATTCTTCACAAAATGTAGGGAAAAAAATCCTCAAAAATTATTTTTGTTATACCTACAGAAAGAGGCCAGCTCCTATTACAGTACTTTAAGTGCCATCTGGTAGATTTTCAACTACACTATCAGATGAGAGCACCTTCTCCAGGTGGCAGTGAACACACTAACAAACAAAACAAAATCCCTAACAAAAAGGTTTCACAATTCTCAACAGGGATTTTTAAAAATCCTTAAAAAGTCCCTTGACTAATTCGGTGCTACTACTGTAGGTATATTCTTACTTTTTCCCAGTTTAGTAACACCATCAAGCTTTGAACAGTTTTTGTCAGTCTTAACCCTCTATACGTCACATGCAAAAAGAACTTCGAAGACACACCCAGGCAGTCTTTCAAAATAATATATTTACTAAAATGGATAAAAATATGTAAAATGTAAACACAGAACACTATATCAAAAAGCATACAATCACTGAAAAGCACAAGGTTAAAGTACAAAACATAAACTCCTACCACAATACACTTAGACTTTTTCTATCTAATGTATTACCTCTTTATAGTGCTTAAGTTAGATCAGAGATTTAGTTTTTTAAGAGTCCAAAAAGATATGTCTACAAGTTCAAACACAGTATACAGTTTAAAACTCTACATCTCCACACCCTTTCTATGATGTCATCTAGCTCCTCCTTTTAGAATATAAAAAATATACTAACAGGATGTCCTATCAGGAGGTATTTTAAATACTGAGACTTCAGCAAAAACTAATTTCCCAAATTATGACAGTCTTTAATCAAGCCTTTCCTTTGATCTTGTGTGGTTTCCTGTTCCCAAGGCAGGTCAAAGATTTTACAACTTTTCACACCATGATGGTATAACATGTTTTTCCTCTAAGACATCATAAAAGTTTACAAGCCCTATATCCTGGCAGCTGGGTCAGTTCTAATTAAGACAAAAATAAACCAGGAGCCCCTTAATTAAGTCGCTCTGGTCTTTTAATTACCTCCCGGTTTCAGGTTAATATATAATGTAGCTTCTCTGACCTGGAGGGGGGGCACCCATAAGCACAGGCTATATTTTTATATTACAAATAGCATAGAACAAACATAACCGGCTGGCCAAGCATCACACTTACTACAAGCAGTGGTGGTTCCAGAGGACTGGCAGAGGGTTCCAAAAATACTTCCCTCTTGTACCTTATTTACCCCCATGAGGTATTAAAAGGTCTCTATCATATCCCCCTCTACCTCCTCTCTTCCAAAGTGTACATATTGAGGTCCTTTAGTCTCTCCTCATAGGGATTTTGATGCAGACCCTGAACCATTTTATTTGCCCTCCTCTGGACCATCTCTACTCTATGACCTTCCAGAAATATGGTCTCCAGAACTGGACACAGTAGTCTAGGTGTGGTCTTACCAGTGACATATACAGAGGCAACACCACCTCCATATTTCTGCTGTAGATACTCCACCCTATACCAGGATAATATTTCCTTTCCATGCTTTGTATGCTTTTCATGTCAACCCTAATAGATGCATGAATCTAGTTTTTTGCAGTTAATTTCCCTTCTTTTTGAAAAAGATATCTAAAAGTAACTTCATAGTGACACTCACTGCAGCAGACCTGTAGCTTACTTTACGAGTGACCCTTTTGACCACTCACAGGGTTTTGATTGTGTACCATGGTAAAATATGCTTTAAATAAATAAATAGTGATGATCACTGTGCCAGACTTGTAGCTTTCTACACTAGTGGACATGAGGACCATTCACCTCCTGGCCTTTTCTTGTTTACCCTGGTAGAATAAGTTTTAAATACTTGTAAATAAATTGTGATGACCACTACACCATACCTATCTCTTTTTTTTTTCACTGTTGGACTGGGCCTGTGGACCACTCATGAGGCAGCTGCATAATGACAATCTCTGTGCTAGACCTGTAGCTTGCTTTGTGAGTGACCCTGTGGGATGTATGTGAAGCAGCAGTCCTGCCAGGTAGGGGGCTGGACCTGTAGCTTGCATGTGCAGGGCCTTGTGAGTCCTTTGCAAAATAGTGCACCCATCAAGCAGGGATGAAACTTGTCAACTGGGTGTCCATCAGGAGGGGACCAAGCAACCCATCCCTGGTGAAACAAGTTCTGGTCATAGCCAATATGGCTGTGGAGAGCTTTTAGGAGTTGCAAGAGAGTTTAAAAGAATATGTGGTACTCTTACCACACAGGAGTCAGATGTAACTAATACTGCAGCGATTACAGTACTGCTCATGCGTGATACTCGCGCATGCGCAGTTTGCTCCAGAGTCAGCTGTGTGCAACATGGCTACACTAACATAAGTATATATGCACAATACTCATTCATGCGCAGTTTAAGTCAGCACTGCCATGTTGCACGTGGCTGTTGTCACTTCCACAACTGCGGAATAGAAAAGTAGTGCCCAGGAAGGGGGGTGTTTTTGTGTCCTGTGGAGGGGAAGAGCTGCATAAATAGAATCAATGGAAACTATGCCTGAGTGGGCAGCACACCAGACAGTAGTGCAGTCACGTGCTTCCACAGTACTTTTATACAAATCTGATGATTGCATAACATCTGTGGAACTTGGCCCACACAGCCGTAAAAATCAGACTCATGAGGAGACTATTAACAAACTAGAGATCTGGTCTGGGACTTGCTCATCATCACAGTCACTTTCTCATTCTTTTCTAAGCAGTATTTTCTGATAAATGTGCTTTAACCATATTGATCTCAGTGCAGGTAGACTACTTCTGTTTTTCCCCTGATTGTAGTAGGTGGGGGTAGTAGCAGTCTTGAAGTGGTAGCTGGCTGACTGTCTCTCTCTGACTGGCTGCTCTGTGCTCTGGCCTGGCGCTGTTTTTGTGTTTCTGGCTTTTTTTTCATTACTTAACTAGGAGACATTCAGAGTCGTGCCTGAGCCTGTTGAGAAATAGAAATTCTTACTTTTAACAACGTATACACAGTATTAGTATTACTTTCTTAAATGTCAGAAATGGAAGAGTGACTACAGAGCATTCTGGGAGTTACTTGCCTTTTGGCAAAACAATCCCACTGACAGTATTTGGTGGGTAGCTGTCAGAGTTCCATGGTTCACACTGGTGCTTTAACTAATAAGCTATAATGGCTGGTCAGAGTTCTGTGACTTGCCTGCCTTTGGACAAAATCATCATCATCTTCATCATCATCATCATCTTAGAGGTCGGTGGCAGTTGTGCATATTACAGCACTGGCACTTCCAGTAAGCTCATCCATAGTCACATTGTTCACGCCTTCTCATCTCATTTCACTAATCATGTTATTTATTACTACTAAACAGTGATTTAATTGTTTTTCTCTACAGATATGTTGATTAAAAGCAGTTTAAAAGGATTTTTAACATACAGTTACCATAAAATAATAAAGAGTATAAAAGGTTTGGATAAGGTTCAGACAAGGATCTGAACCTTTGTTTGTTTATCAGAACCTTTTAGAACCTCAGAACCTTTTGAGGTTCTCCCATCCCTGTTCCTCGGTCACCTTGGGGAAATAGGTGACAATAATGAGTGCATGTCTAAAGACAAGGTAACAACTGGCTAACAACAGCAAGACTACAAGTTGGGGTTACTACGCAACTGTCAAAGGTATGTCCCACCCCATCCCAAAAAGGCTTCACCTGTGATGCAAGCCTTAACCTGCTCTGCTTTCACAATTTTTTTTTACTGGATTACGCAAAGCAAAAATGGCTTCGCAGTTGCATAGGAAAAGGCTGCTGACACTGTAGAAAGGAGGCCACTACATTTATGCCAAAGGGTTGCCCCTCCCTCCAAAATGGGTTAAAATATGGACATCTGAACAGAGAGAGAATGACATTTTATTCTCATCAGCTGGAATGTGGAGCTGAATTCCACTTGCTCTGCTGCATAGTTATGCATATGCTAGCAGACACCCTATATGCTTTGATAGCATAGCACCAAGGCTGATATATTAGTCAGCAGAGATTGAATGAATGGAAGGGGACAGTGCTATAGAGGGGGAGATAGAGGAAATAGTTGTTTTCTTACTAAAGATCACTCACACAGTCCTATTTCATTCAAAGCTCAGACAGTTAGGTTGGTGTGAAAGCAGGTTTAACACTTTCTGTGCTGGTATGCCCTGTCACAGTAACACACAGAATGAGGCTATTTAGAATCTTACTAGAAAACACAGCTTTCTGTACAAAAACTAAATTAATAAAAAAATAACATGCTTTCCTTTTTAAGAGTCACACCACACACACATACGGAGTCCTGCATAGTTGAATTACTTGCACGTAAAATTAAAATACATTGCACAGGATCCTTTTGAATTCAAGTATTGTCAATACTGATGTCATGTAATGAAAAGGAAATGTGACCCAAGGCATCATATGGAATTCCACATGTGACCACATGTGCTATACGTATGCAACAATAGAACGTATCAGCAGGCACAGTCTAGTACAGAAGCTCCCAAAGGTGGTATACTGGCATGGAATGATGACCGAGTCATTGTCAAACAGAATGATAAAGCTCTGTATCCTGATTATATTTTGATGGTTGACCACTAATTATTCAGATTTTATTTTTTATATTAAACAGAGTTGCTCTCCATTATTTGCTAATCTACTATCTCCATGGAAAATCTTTGTGTGTGTGTGTGTGTGTGTGTGTGTGTGTGTGTGTGTGTGTGTGTGTTCGTGTCATATGCTTAGGTTAGGTGCACCTTAGTGTGCAGATGGTCAGTATCATAATAAAGAAGGTGATGTTAACTTCGATGAAAAAAGAATGTGACCATGCATCAGGGCTTATCCACTATAAGCAAGACATACAGAAAAGATTAAAGTATGAGTATGTTGTGTAGAAGAGTATTACACATACGATAGCAACATAGCCTGTGCCGTTAAGTGAAGCCAAGTCAGTATTCACTGCTTGCACACTAATATACCTACATATATCCCTCCACCATACATACACATACATGTCACTCATAATGCAGAGAATGCACATAGGCCGCAGTTTTCCATTTCATGACATTTTGACTTCCTTCATTCCAATGCATTAATTCAAAGATCTATAGCCAATCTGATCAGGTATTTGGACAAGTAACATGCTTCTGAATATGCTGAGACTAGAATCATGTAGAGATGTTGCAGTATTAGGTGTGCATGAACAAGAATGAAATACCTAACCTGCTGACTCCAGCAATTAAAATTATAAACACTACTGGGCTGGCAGTATATTTTAGATGTTAGAGTAATGAGCTCTGAATGAGCTTTGTACATCCAGCAGACCTGGGTTTGATTCCCATGAACTCAACTTGCATACTGTTTGACCATGAGCAAATCATTTAACCTTCCTGTGCTCCCTGGGGCACCCCTGCAAACAGATCTATAATATATATTTATTGAAGTCTTGGAGTTACAACCCTTTGAGTCAAAAAACTTTTTTGCAAAGGCTTCACATCAGATTTACAGACAGACAGGTTATGAAACAATTACAGGATAATAATAACTGGTCAGGCATTTTTCCTACAGCCTGACCAAGTTATAATTTGGCGTTATAACCCGTGGGTTATAACAGCGTGCACTAGCCAAGTCACTGAGACACAGCCACTCCCTCATTGGCTGTTCACATCCTGTGGGCGGGCTAAATAGTTTTTGAAACATGGCGGCTCCTCACTCGTTTGTGAGGAGCTGCCAGACTGAGCTGTCATCACTTTTTCTTTCTTTCTTTTTTAAAAACACGCTTATTAGTGTTTCTAATTCTACCTGGTTGATCCTACCATTAGGAAACCACAGCACTGAAAAACTCGGACTGATGCTCGGTATCTAATTAATCCTGCCATTCAGCAGCCACACAGAACAGAAAGTGGCAGCGAGAAGGGCTCTGAGGTAAGATCGCAACTGCGAAACAAATCTAAATGGAAAAATGCCTGACCAGCAATTATATTTAATAAAGGATGGGGAAGTGTTACTAACTTGGATTTAATGATGCGCCTTCAGTGTGGGATGCTGTAATAAAACCCCTGGAAGCTTCGCCTTGAGGGTTTGCTCGCAGCATCCCACACCTCGGGCGATCATTAAATCCTCGTTAAGAACACGTCCCCATCCATTATTGTATATTTAATACAGTACATTATACATAGGATATGAGTATACAAATAATGCAGTACATTATACATAAGTACATCATAAATGAGGGCGGAATGCATGGCAAAGAAACTACATGACGAGTAGATTTAAAACAGACAGGGTATGAAACATTACAGGAAATTAATACAGTACATAATACATAGGATAAGATTATACAAGTAATGCAGTACATTATACATAAGTGCATCATAACTGAGGGCGGAGTACATGATAAGGAAACAAACATATATATGTATCTATATATAGATATATATATATATGAGGCAAAAAACTCTGTTTAATGCATTAGTTAGGGTTGTTCCACAGCGACAAAAGTGAGGAAATTCGCTGTTAGGATTGAAAACCCTAACTCTGAATTCACCCCCCGCCCAGCACCACACACACACAGACACACACATACACATGCAAGTATGGGGCAGGACCAAGTCAACACAGCCAATGACAGACATCCAGCAGCAGGTGACAGAAATAACAAACAATTGTCTAAATGTACTACGAGACATCCTCACCCACCTGACCAGGTACTGCATGCTCAGTGGAGATCAACAGCAAAACTGAGGCCATGTACCAAAACGTACACATCCCTGATTGCAGCTGCACACAACGCACTCACACTTAGTAGTTGCATGGCCTTACCCACGATGCCCCACACCACACCACAACTGGTACTGTGCGTTAGTCAATATAAATGCTGAAGGTCATGATGACAGTTGTAGAAAGGTTTTAACACTAGTGAGTATACATTAATTAAGAGAAGTACATAAATTAACTACAAGACACTAGCATGCTCAAGATAAAAGTAGTGATACATTTAGTATGTGATTTACATAGTAGTACATTTACTGCAATGGTTTACTCAAGATAGAGAGGCTGATGTAAACTTATGGAAAAGCATTGCCTGTTCAACGCTGTGAAATTCGTACTGCCAGTATCAGATGCATTCTTACTGATGAAGGTGTACTGCTGATGTACATACATAGACCTTCAGTGTGTTTCAATACTAAAGATGCAGTAAGTATTCTTTGTAAGAAACAGTGTAATTGCATGGATCAGGCCAAGCAACTTCTAAATATCATAGCACTACTGAGCCAACAATGACGTACCTGTATCGGAGATGTCTATAGGATAGATTTTCCTGTAGGCACTTACTGAGTATGTTGTACCTGAGAAAGACAATCTCATTGCATCTGTGATGACTAACTTATTCAAATAGTGATACATTTACTATTATTGCAATGAGTGATCTATGCCACTTATGGACACAGTGTAATTGTTTTAACAGTTGTTTCATACTCAGGCTGTATGCCTAGTGTTTGGGTTTGTCACACTTCTGTCACTGATGCTATCAAAGTGATAACTATGTTAATTGTCGTACAACAGGAATCAAGTAGGTATAGTGTAGATATAAACAGAATGTCTTTTAGTATTGATTTAACTCACAATGGGGTAAGTGTACTAGGACAGCAGGGGTTATTCTCTATTACTGACTCTGTCAGTTATAATCACACTAAGGTTTCGATGACTGTAATGATCAAGTTACACTATTCATCTTCATGAGTTCATATTCACAGCCATTCTCCAGTAACCAGACAGGTGTATGTGTAACTGGATGGGACACTGTGTTGCAAAGCTGCTGCAGTGCCTAGCAGAGGAGAGTATCTGCTCATAAAGACATTAGCAATAAGGCATGACCAACAGTTATGTTAAATGGTCTGTTAATCACCCTGTAGGAGTTTAATGTTGAATGAGGTGTGCCGAGTGCCACATGTCGTTAGACAGTGATAAACTGACCATTAACATAATACCTGGGAGTGGCTTATTGCTATCATTATAAAACTGTTTTTTAAACAACATTAAACCATGTTCATCATATGGTTAAGCTCTACATGTATCTTAATAAAAACTAAACATAAGGCTGTTACAATGTTTACAGTCAATTAGAAAGCTGCATTTCTCAAACCCTTGTTATAATCAGAGATATACCTGTACAACTCCTTGGTTTTGCTCAACTCTATTGCTCAGGTGGCCCACCACATGTGGTGTGGTCTGATGTGGGGCATCGGTAGGTAAGGCCATGCAACTACTAAGTGTGGTACGTTGTGTGCAGCTGCAATCAGGGATGTGTACGTTTGGTGTACATGGCCTCAGTTTTGCTGTTGATCTCCACTGAGCATGCAGTACCTGGTCAGATGGGTGGGGATGTCTCGTAGTACATTTAGACAATTGTTTGTTATTTCTGTCACCTGCTGCTGGATGTCTGTCATTGGTTGTGCTGACTTGGTCCTCCTCCATACTTGCATGTGTGTGTCTGTGTGTGTGTCTGTGTGTGTGTGGTGCTGGGGGAGTGAATTCGGAGTTAGGGTTTTCAACCCTAACAGCGAATTTCCTCACTTTTGTCGCTGTGGAACAACTCTAACTAATGCATTAAACGGAGTTTTTTGCCTCTAATTTCCCTTCTTTTTGAGAATGATAATGAGAAATAGTGAATGTAATGCGGCGGCAGGCCCGCACTCCCGCCACATGATGTCTTGTGGCATAGTAACAGGAACAGCAATGCAAACAGAAGTGCTAACAGTGGTGCACATGGTAACGCAATCGCGAATGAGAACAGAAAGGGTTACGCACACGGTGGCATAGATGGGAACAGTCTGCCACATGATGTGTTGTCACATAGTAACATGGTGCCTGCAAATGGAAAAGTCAATGGGCATGGTGATGCAAAGTGAAACAGAAAGAGAAACAGTACTGTAGACACAAATGGCAAAAAATAACAGAAACACAAGCGCAAATGAAAACGCAAAGGATAACTCACATGGTGGCTTAGACGTCAACGGTAAGTGAAATGGGCACGGAACCGCAAGCGGAAAGGGCAATGGTAACAGTAATGTATGCGCACAGGCTGGTTTTTCCTAAAAAGCTGAATAGAGAAAGACAGTGAGTACAAAGAATGTATGCATAATAATGGGTATCGGAGCAGAAAATGGGGACTTGGAATACTAAATAGGTTATATCTCAGGAATCGTACAACGTAGAAAAAAAATTAAAAAGTCATACGATTTATGACTGTCCTGGCTGGTTTTGTACTTAGCCCCCCTAAGAACTTTTCTGACGAAAAGTCCGTATCTCGCACCGTTTCCGAGATACGGGCCCTGAAAAGCACAGCGAACGCCACAATGTTATCCTATGGGAAAAATGAGAAGTTTGGAGTGCCATAACTTTTCCTCCCTGTAATATTTTTTCACCAAACCACTGAAAGGCACATCTGTGGGCTGTTGGCTGTCTTCCCTCCAAATTTCAGGAAAAAAGACCAAACCGTTATTTTGCAGCAGGGTGCCAAAGGATTCCTGCAATGCGGCAGGCGCCGTAATGTTATCCTATGGGAAAAACTGTCAACTTTGGAGTGCTGTAACTTTGCTGCCATGTAATATTTTTTCAATACAACACTGAAAGGCACATTTGTGAGATGTCGGCTGCGTTCTCTCCAAATTTTAGCTCAAAACTCCCAACCGTTCTTTTGCAGTGCGGTGCCAAAGAATTGCTGTCATTTTCCCACAGACTAGAAAACTACTGTCGCAATTTGCAAAAGCTTTCGCAAAATTTTACGACACTTTTGTGAGCATGAAAGTACTTTGTGAAAGTACTTTTTCCAGAAATTTGAAAAACATATTTCTGGAGTGTTTTACCCCAAAATAAAGACATGGCTAGCATCCTCAGGGTCTGACTAGGTGAATACAAAAAGAATTAGGTTGCTAAAGGGTCCCAAATTTAAATGCCAAGCATTTTTATGATCACCAACTGAAAACAAAATGGCTGATTTGCGAAAGTAACAGGCCCATTTGTGAAAGTAAAAATGCATTTGAGTAAGTGTTGAACTTTTTGTTAACTTTTCCCATTGACTTATAATGAGAAATTGTTTTTTGAATAACTTTTAAACCGTCTAATATTTTTTCACCAAATCTTCGAAAGGCACATCGGGGACCCTGGCCGCACCTTTCCTGAAGATTTTGGGCCAGTCACGCAAACCGTGTGACCTGTACACGCGACCGTAGAATTCCAGAAAAAGCGTAAATGTGCACGCAAATCATGCTTAATAACTCCACAGCTGTGTATCTGACGGGTACAAAACTTGGCAGATGCCAAAGCCTATGGTGTTTCATCAAGTATTCCAAATTTCAGGCAAATCCATCAAACGGTTGCAAAGTTATTAAGGTGCAAAAGTTTGGGGTTTAACATAGAAATGGCTCCTCAACCCTAACTATGGTAGCACTACCGTGGTACCATAATAATATATATATATATATATATATATATATATATATTCATACAGTATATATATATATTACCAAAGATGTCCATCTATTATATAATTAAAGTTAGAGACAAGGATCCTGTAGTTCAATAACTCTGCACTGGACTTGCTTCATGCTGCAGTATATATAGTAGTGCCATAGAACTGAAAGTTTTATTCTGATGAACTTTCATTCAAATATACAGTTTTTCCCTAGTGCCCATCATCTTTCTTCATCTTGTTTATCCTGAAGACCCTCCTCAAACAACATGTGATGTCATCTGTGACATTGTATATGTAAGCCAATGTCAGCACTGCATTTTACCACACAATTGAATAAATTATATCTCAGAAAACAGAAATTGCTGCCAGAAGCCTAAGATGACTGTCACAGGAATCAGAACAAAGTGCCGCAGTACACTAGGGGACCTGTTTATACATCAGCAGAGATAAGTTTTTTAATGAATGCATTTAATTCATCCTCACAAGAATAGCTGCATGCACATGATGCAGCTGTGTCAGTGGCTCAGCAGGTTGCAGACTTGCCTCTGAGGGCAGAAGGTCAGAAGACTGTGGGATCCTGCCCTACACCAGGAACTTGGGTTAAAACACAGTACTGACACTGTGGCAGTCTGGTTTGAAATAACCAGGGGTGCCACTAAAACCATCACAAGCACAGAGGTGCTGTGCTTTCAGAAGGCTGATTTTGGTACATTGAGGCAGGTAGTGAGGGATAGTTTAACAAACAACAGAGACAAGTCAAACATGGAGGAAATATGGAAAGATATTATTGATACCATTCTAGATGCAACAAGACTCTGCATCAGGACTACAACAAAGAAAAATAGGTTTAAAAGAAAACTGTGGCGCTCTCCTCCAGTAAGAGAGGCAATTAAGGCCAGACGGAATGCATATAAATGGTTCAGGCAACATAAAGGAGACAGGGAGTGGGAGGATTACACTCAGAAAAGTAAGGAGGCCAGGAAAATAGTGAGGGTGGCAAAGGCAGCAAAAGAGCTGCAAATTGCTCATGGAGTCAGATAAGGGAAGAAAACCTTTTTCTGTTATATCAGTGAAAAAAAAAGGAAGAAGGGGAGAATTGTAAGGTTAAAAGTGGGGGATTGGCTCTGGAGGACAGCAGACAAAAAGCAGAGGCCCTAAATGAATACTTTTGCTCTGTATTCACAAGGGAGAATCAGGGCCCACTGCCAGACAGTGGTATCAGAGTTGAGGCCAGAGGGGTTCAGAGAATGTGCACCCAGGAGCTCACCACAGACAGGGTCAGGAAGGGCTTTTCAGACGTCAGACCCGAAAAGGCCCCTGGCCTGATGGTTTACACTCTAGAGTGCTCAGGAAGCTTGCAAAAGAGCTGACAGTGCATCTTGAGCACCTATTCAACAGGTCACTGAAGTCAGGGGTAGTTCCAGGTGACTGGAGAGTGGCTGACATGGTGCCACTTCACAAGAGTGGAGACATGGAAGATACAGGTAACTATAGGCCAGTCAGCCTCACATCAGTAGCGAGTAAACTTATGGAGGCCTGTATCAAGCAAGATCTAGTTGAATATCTTTTCTTTTTTTTATTCAAACTTTATAAATTTTTTAATGCTTTTACAGAGAGAAGATCTAGTTAGCATACATACAAATGACACAGGATTAAAGAACAGGTGTTAGATCAACTCTCCCCCCCTCCCTCCTCCCCTCCACCCCTTCCCTATTTCCTCACACAGAATGGAAAATCAGCAGGAAAATTAAAAAGAGGATAAATCTCTGTGATGATTATAGGGAGTACAGTGTCAGCAACGGGCCCCAAATCTTCTGAAATTTCTGGGATTGATCAATTAAATTAGCAATCATATTTTCCAATCGCAGATTTGCCAGCAACTCCTGTAACCATTCACTATAAGCAATGTCGGTCATGTCTTTCCAATGACGCAAAAACAGATTTTAACTGACATGGCTATAAGAGTTATGTGATATTTCCTGTTATTAACTGTGACAGAGGAAAAATCCCCCAAAATACATATTTCGGGAGTGAAAAGGTCATGTAGTCCTAGTAAAGGATCAGCCCTCTGTCGAATCGCATTCCAAAGGGGGTGCAACTTTGGAACATTTCCAGAATATATGTAGCAGGTTCCCCTCTGCCTGTTGGCAACGAGTACAGGTAGCGGATGATAGGAATCCCAGTTTAGCCAATTTCTAGGGTAAGTAATAGTAATTATGCAGGATTTTGAACTGTATTAGCCGGAGCTTATCGTGTCTAATATATTTGTGACAATTCACCCACAAAGAAGGCCAATTAATTTCCTGTTGGGGAAAAAAGGGAGGCCCAAACTTGAGTTGGGCCAAAACAATTTGGCCATTTCCAGTTATGTAATATCCCGTACATCTTAGATACAGTATGGGGTAGGCCTGCCAATGGAATCAGTTCTGTCTAGTAAGACAAACTTGGGGGCTCAGGTGGGGCAGAGCCTAAGGATTTCACCATCAGGTGCCTTAATTGAAATATTTTGAAAATAACACAGTTCAGGATATGGGCTTTATGTAGAATCTCAGGAGAAGTTAACCATGAGACATCTTCCTGAATAAAAAAGGTAATTGGGTGATCTGCCAGCTGGGGAATCCATTTCAATTGTAGGGGTTTGCCCTCAATAGTGAGATTTGGGTTCCCGCACCAAGGTTGAGAGGGATCTATTTTATGCTCATATTTCAAGAAAGAACATGACTGTGAATGAACTCTTATAGATACTGCTATAGGGCTACCCTTAAGTGAGGGAGGTAAGACTTTTAACCTGGTATGTAAAAGCGCCTTGGGGGATAACCCATTAGCTTTTATAAGGGTACATTCAATTTTGAGCCATATGGGAGTAAAAGAATATGATGTTACGGGGAGCTCAGGTGTGGGCCATCGCAAGTACTTGCTTACATGACTGGCCCAATAATATAGCCCAATGTGCGGGAGACGGAGTCCTCCCTTCTGTTTGGGAGCTGAGAGCTTATTATAACTTATCCGGGGTTTCTTAGCTGTCCAAATAAAATCTGTAATCATCTTATGTATCCTTTTAAACCACACCAAGGGAATCCAGACGTTTGAAAGATTAATTAGGTAGAATAACCGAGGAAAAATGTTCATTTTAACTATATTGATTTTCCCCCACAGAGAGGAGGGAGCAAGGCCCATCTTTTAAGATCTTGCCTAGTAACGGCAACTAGAGGGTCTAAGTTTAGTTTTATAAATCTGCCGGGGTCTCTTGACAAGTTAACTCCCAGGTATTTCAAGGCTTTAGTCTGCCAAGAGAAACCTACTGTTACAGCATCTAGCTTTGTCGCTTTGTAATTCAAAAGAAATACCATAGTCTTATCTTTGTTTAATTTGTAGTTAGACAATGAGCTAAATTCTTCCAAGATTGTAATCAGGGCAGGCAATGATGACTTGGGGTGAGACAATTGTAGGAGCAAGTCATCCACATAAGCTGAAACTTTAACAGCCTGATGCTGAACCACTATACCCTGGACATCCGGATCAGCTGTAATCCTGCGAATAAGGAGTTCTAAATAGATATTATACAATAAGGGGGATAGCGGGCAATCCTGTCTAGTTCCGGCATAAAGTGTAAAAGGATCGGACATTGACCCATTACAGACCACGCGCGCAGTCAGAGTTTTGTATAAAGCCTTAATCCACTTTACAAACAAGGGGGGAAATCCAAAAGCTTGAAGTGCCTGAAATAGAAAATTCCAATCAACCCAGTTGAATGCCTTTTCGGCATCCAAGGAGACAAGCACAGCAGGAATGTCAGTATCTCTGGTGGCCGAAAAGACATGCGACAGGGTTCTGAGATGATCTACCAAGGATCTGGCCTTCATAAATCCCACCTGTTCTGGGCCTATGATATCTGGCAATTTCGAGCCTAACCGGTCTGCAAGAAGTTTTGTGAGAATCTTGAGATCCTGGTTCAGAAGGGAAATCGGTCTGTAGCTTTGCGCTCTATCAGGGGGGTTTACCCTCTTTGGGTATTAGAGTGATTAAGGCCTTAAATAGAGACTTATCCAAGTCTTGTCCCAAAAGAATGTGATGAAATAAGGCCAGAAGCGATGGAACCAGCTATGGAGCAAACACTTTATAAAAATTTGCTGAGAAGCCATCAGGACCCGGTGTTTTATCTGTCGGGAGATCTTTGATAACTCTAAATATTTCCTCTGAAGTAATGGGAGTAACAAGAGTAGCTTTATGTGCATTTGAAATAATAGGCAATGAAAGATGTGCTAAGAAAAAATCCAAATTAGCTAATGACGGGGGTTCCTCCATTGGGCTATATAACTTCATGTAATTTTTTCTGAATTCAGAAGCGATATCTGACGGGGATGTCTTTAAGATGTCATCTTCCATGGAACAAATCGAGGCAATAAACTGATTTGATTCAAGTTGCTTAAGTTTGAGAGCTAGGAGACGCCTTCCCTTTTCTCCTTGATCCAAATAATGAGCTTTGGTTTTGAGGATGGAGAATTCAGCCTTCTGTCTCAGTAAATTCAGACAAGCATCTTTTAACTTTACTAAATTTTGTTTCACTAAATCAGAAGACTGCAGTGATAAGATGTGTTTCAATGACCTGATTTGAGATAATAGGGATTTAAGTTTCTCCTCTTGCATCTTTTTCCATTTGGATGCCAATCCAATCAGAAGGCCACTAAGGTAGGCTTTTAGGGCATGCCGTTCAATATCAGGTCTTCCTGTTGAATTGGTATTGATTTCAGAGAAGACTGTGATGTGCTCAACTATATATTTAACATTTTCTGGGTTTCTAAAGAATTGGTTGTTGACCTTCCATTGTCCACCCTTCGTGGGAATAGATACAAGGGAGATCAAGCATGACACCGGGAAATGGTCAGATAATGGGCCTGGAAGTATATTAGCCTCTGACACACCAGTAATCAAGCTTTGAGAAATTAACATATAATCGATACGGGAAGATGTGTGGTGGACCTGTGAAGTAAATGAGAATTCTTTAACAGCCAGGTGAAGGACACGCCAAATGTCTATCAATCCCGTGCCATCTAGTAATTCCCGGAGTGCTCTTTGGGCTGGTGAAAGTCCTTTAAGTGACCTACTTGAATGATCAATTTGTGGATCAACAACCAAATTGAAATCCCCTCCTAAAATTAAGGGTGTATTTAAATAGGGTGTAAGAATATTAAGTAAATGCATGAAAAAACTGGGGGAGTCCGTATTAGGGCCATATATGCTAACAAGTATGATGTCTCTGGTATAGAGGTTTCCCTTGACTATAATGTAACACCCTTCTGAGACAGGTGTAATTACATCAGGAATAAATGGTATAGATCTACGAATTAGAATTATAACCCCTCTACTTTGAGTATTGCCCTCAGCCGAAAAAACACTGACCTATTTGTTGCCTGCGTAATTTGTCTGCCTCTGAATTTAACAATTGGGATTCCTGCACCATAACAATATCTGCAGCCAACAGGTTGAGGTGTTTAAGAAGCTGGTACTGCTTAAGCTTGCGTCTTGCCCCTCTGACATTCCACGTGAGAATTCTCACTGTAGCCACCATTGAGGTTTACATGCTGATGAATGTGTGCGAGTTATATCCATTAATTTCTCCAGGTAACAATTCCTGTGTGAAGAATTCCTCCCCCCATCCCTCCAAAGCTAGCAAATCCCTTATTATAACCCGCACATGGTGTAGACAATAACCTATAGTCCCAACCCACCCCCCAACTTGCCTATTGTTCGCCTTATGCCTCATGCCCTACAACCCATCCCCCCCCCCAGCCACCCTCCTTGCTCTAAAACAATTGAAAATAAAAATCACAAAAGTCCTACTAGGGTCAAACACCAAAAGACCCCATTCAATTGCTAATTAGGTAGATATCTAAACACGTTAACAGTATCAAAACTCCATTATCATTCTTTTACATCAAGGGTGCATGAAACTGTAAACTTAATTCTTTAGTATCTAGCTGTCGTTCTAGTACTGCTAAGTAATCCTCTGAATATCTAACAGATCAAATTGTCATCATTTAATGCAACAAAAACATTTACTCGAGATTGATCTGAGCCACATCTATATTAATAGGTTTATAGTAACACCTACCAATAACTTAGAAAGCCCCCTCTCATGTGTGAAAAAACAAACAAAAAGGAGCAATGGTAACAAACAAGGAAGATCTTTTACAATAAACTTGCAACATAACTAGTATTAGAGTTTGAGACACTTCTAGTCCACAGCACTCTCTTTCACTCCCTTTAGTGCTTATTATAAATGTTCACCAAGTCGCCAGATCCATTGTTTCCACTGACCTTGTGCCACTTGTAACATCTATCTGCAGGAGTATGAATAAAATAGAACAATACAAAAAAGAAAAGAGGGAGGAAATATCTAAATCAGCACTCAGTTCCCCTGCTGGAGCGGTGGCTCAGGTTAGTGTCCATCCATTGTGTTGGAGCGCCCTCTCGTGGCAATGCTGTGTAACAGAGCAAGACTCTCACAGAGGAATTCATTCGCTTTAGCCACTAAACAGATCTGGGCTTTAAGTTAAAGGCTACTAACCCAAAATGAAGGGAGGGACAGGAGATGTTACTCTTCAAACTCTCCGGGGGACTGCGGAGGACTATTAGGACAGTTCTCCTGGTCTAGCACTGTACACAGCTTTCTCCCAGTCCAGGTTTAAGCCCTTAAAAGATTCCCACAAGGGAGAGCAACAACCACCAGAGTCAGCATTTTCCTCCTTGGGACAAGGTATTGAGCGAGAACAAAAACGTACTTGGGGTATAGGCTGCAACACCAATAACAAGGCTAACTTAGAGCCAACACCATTATTGCCTGAGGGAAGATTACTTTCATCTGATCCACGTGAAATATATTTAGGGAGCGCAATCAAGCCAGGCACTTCTGTATTCCCGCAATAGATGAGTGTGGCCTAAATATTCAGCTTCAGAATGTGCATTCTCTTTAGCAAACTTCTTCTTCACTCTTAAAGGTCTGCATTACCACCAGCGATCTTCCCAGTCTCCCCTCAGGTACTCTTGAAGAGATCAGGAAAGGCAAGTTTAAGCTGTGAAGCAGCAACTTCGGGATCATCAAAAGGGGTCCAGACTCCTACGTTGAAAACGTGAAGTCTGGCAGGATATGCTATCCTGAATTTAATACTAGCGGCAATTAACTTTGCCACCAGTGGATGGAATGGCGTTCTTTTCAGGTGCACAGATGTTGGCAGATCCTGGGTCACTCTGAGGGTTTTACCTTCCCACTTAATATCTTGAAGCTCTTTACATTTCTGTAGGAAGTGTAGCTTTTCCAAGAAATTTAAGAAACGGAAGATTAACGGGTGTGGAGAGGCACCGGACGCTGGCTTTGCACGGAGAACCCTATGAACCCTTTCTATGATGTATTTATCACCAAAGGGCGAGGGGCCAGCCAGTTTTTGTATCAGCTTCTGTACAAATAAAATCACATCATGCCCTTCTTCTCCTTCGGGGAGCCCAATTATAACAGCATTATTCCGGCGACTACACCCCTCAAGGTCCTCCATCTTAAGTTCCAACTTGGTCAGCCGCTGTCTACAGGCACTGAGCTCTGAGTCTAGCTTGTCTTGCTTCTTTTCAAGTGAAAAGAGCCACGCTGAATTATCGGAGGCCCTTTGAGCAACTTCACTCAGCTGTGATGTCATAGTAGCAAGATCCGAGGTAAGTTTGCATAAGTCATCTCGAAATGGCTTAAATTCCTCAAGGAATCTGTGCAGGGTGAGTGGCTCACTATCCCCAGTAGTGGCGGAGGCACTTAGGTTCTGGCTGGAGCCTGAGGCCCTAGGCTTCTTTGGGGCCTTTTCAGGCGTAACAGGCGGAGTGCACTTTGGAAGCATTTTTTTGCTCTCTAATTCCATAAAACCGGACAATTGCCATCTTCAGTGCTTTCTTGGATCTTCCGACATTTTTAAACACTCACAGCTATATCAGGGAGTTAGCATAAGTGCAATAAGGGGACTTTTGATAATCGGGTGGCTGGAGCTGTGCAGGGAAGCTGCTACTTTGCACGACGCATCGCTGGAAGTCATCTAGTTGAATATCTTGAAGTAAATCACCTCCAGAACTAGAAACAACATGGATTTGTGTTGGGCAGATCATGTCAAATGAACATTATTACATTCTTTGACGAAGTGGCCAAGGAGTTGGACATGGGTCATTCAGTGGACTGGCTTTACTTTGACTTCAGTAAGGCATTTGACATAGTCCCACATAGAAGCCCTTAAAAAAGCCAGAAGACCTTAGGGTAGTAGAACAGATAGTAAAGTGGGTTTGGAGTTGGCTGTGGGACAGAAAAAAAGGGTGGTAGTAAATGGGGTGAAATCTAACGAGAGGCAGGTCATTAGTGGGGTGCCTCAGGAGTCAATCCTGGGGCTGGTCCTCTTCAATGTATTCATCAGTGACATCAGTGAGGGCATAAATGGCAACCTCACTCTGTTTGCGGATGACATGAAATTCAGCGAAAGGGAGGATAGTAACGAGGACATCAGACAACTACAGAAGGACTTTAAGAAGTTGAAAAGGTGGCCACAAATATGGCAATTAAACTGAAGTGCTAAGAAGTGTAAGGTGATGCACCTGGGTAGGGCCAACCCCAAGGAAGAATACTAGCTAAAAAGAGTCCAGCTGAGCTCCTCTGCTGAGGAACATGATCTGGGAGTCATCATTAGAAATGACCTCAAGCAGCAAAGTCAGTGCAATAAGGCTTACAGCAGGGCTAGCAGGGTGTTAGGATGCATTGGCAGGGGATAGACAGCAGGGACATGGAGATTATACTACCACTTTACCGGTCATTAGTGAGGCCTCATCTGAAGTAGAGCTGGGAGAACTCTATGAAGTTCTGACCCTTATTAAATTAGAACCAGAACACGGTGAAGTTCTGATTTGTTCTGATTAGTTCTAATTTATTGATAAATTTTTGAAAAAATGTGAAAAAAATGCATACAAGTGGTCAAAGTCAGTCACATTTGATTTGACACTGAGGCTGAAAGGAAATAATTTAATGGATTATTTGTATAAAAATGAATGTAAAACTGATAAATAAAAATGCAATCACTCACTAGTAGCCCCTTCATGTCTGGCCTATAATGGTGGCATATCCTGCTCAGGTCCATGACATGAGTGTGCTGGGGGAGAGAGAGAGAGAGAGACAGACAGACAGACAAATGCAAATACCTATATCATAGCACCACCAAGCACTGCAGGCACTGCCAGGCAGCTGATGTTATTTTTTTTTATTAATGGTGTTGTGTGGGTATTATTTAGATGGATGTTCCCATCAGAGCTGAACAGGCCAAAGAAAAGGATATGAATGATCAAATAAGCAGCACTAAGAGAGCCCACTCACCCTACCCATGTGAATGATGCAACTGCTTTGCATGCCCTCGTGTACTGTGGTATACGATACACTACCTGGTCCAACAGGTGGTAATGTTTTCTACTACTGCAACTACTTCTACTGAATCTGATCAACACACTGAATCCTTAAAGAAGAAAAACAAAAGACATGGTGATCACCACCACCCAGGCAGGCAGCCAGTCACACATCACATCGGTCAAGTGCAGTGCAGTTATAAAAAAGTTTGCCACTGCCACCTGAATGCCTGATGACAGACACACAACACAATTATATCCTTCCTAGTTCCACAGTTTCTGCCAGCCACTGCCAAGTAATTTAAGTATCAAAAATAAAATACAGTAATATAATAATCTCAGCCCAGTTACTGTAAGAGAGATGTAACCAGGCTAGCATGCCACACATACAGCCAAAGAAATTATATGAATTTTCAATTTAGTAGCATTTTTTTCCGTGAAGTAATTGCAGCCAAATATGGGGGAGGTGATAAATATACAGAGTATTCCGTTTCTGGGTTTCGATCATCTCTTTTAAACAATGCACTATACAAAAATTAAAACTGTATAGTCAGAATCAGTTGTTGAGGGCAACAAAAGTGACAAGTAGTAGTAGTAGTAAGGACTAGAGTAAGGACAAAAAGTGATAAGTAGCAGTCGTGACTCATGAGGACAAAAAGTGATTATAGTAGTAGTAACAGTAGTACTAGACAGTAGTACCCTATCTTCCAGATCAGATAGTGGTAACAGGTACCACCAAGTAAGTTTGTGACATGAAATGCAGTTGCTTGCTGTATTTGGACTCTGAACCCACTGATGTTATTATTTTTTTTTCTATTCTATGCTGCTCATGTGATTATTCAAGTAATAGTGGCCTGGCCTAGTCCATCCTGACCTGGCTTGTTGCAATTAATTGCTACCTCATGTAGTAGATTATTCATAAAACATTTTCACCACAGGCACACATTCTTGAAAGTGTTTTGTGGATAGGGCCTGCTCAAAGCAGTCAGTGTATGTTTTATTCAGGTATCATATTTGAAATTAAAGTGAGGAATGTTAACTTTGAGAAATGTGAGGCTCTCAGCATTTTTTGGTGTCAAACAGGATCATGTGTCAGTAATGACGTTACCGGCTGAACTAAACAATCATTCTGAACAGACGCTAGTTGGAGGGCAATTCATGTACTTCATTGCAATGTTAACTAAAGCAGGCCACATATTCTGTTTGGATTTCCAGTATTGCAAAGGATCAGCATTCCACTTGATATTGGGCTCTGCCAGGTACATATCAACAATGGCCTTTGCTGACAAAGAAGATGTTACAGTTACATTTTTTAAATCACTCCAGAGACATGAAGCTGAACCAAGTGACCGTGGGACAGTGCTATGCTTGGCTGGTGGTGAAGATGATTTGGCTGCAGTGGCTGAGGAGGAAGAGGGAGAAAATGCTGCAACAGTAGAGGATGGGCCACCTGATGCTGTGCTATCTTGTGAACAAGATTCTAAATGTGCTGCTCCTTTTGTACTCTGTTCCATGACAGCATGCACCTCATCAATCATTTCTTGTTTGTTTATCTCAAATCAGGTGTCATCATTATCATCACTCAATAGTTGCTTCAATTTGTATTGTGTGTCCATGATTGTTGCTTTAATGTAATACTCAGAATGAAGCATTTTAAATAGTTTGTCATCTTCAACTTTTTTGGCCATGCGTCTCATTAGAACTTGTTGTATTCTGGGGGACAACCTGCATGTGTCTGCAGCACCACTGGCAGCCTGTGTGATCATGGAACTGTCTTGCTTCTCTAACTTTTCCCTAATCAGATTCAATCTGAATATAAACATTGTTATTAGGGTTATCACCTTTCTGAGAGTTGCTGTGTTTGCACTAACCTCCCTGGTGATTTCCTCAAATGGCTGGAGCAGGACAATTAGAAACCCCAGCATGGCTCACTGTGGTGGAGTAATATAGATGTCTGCATCACCAGTTTTGTTTTCCAGGGAGTATTGCCTGACAGCTTTCTTTTGTTCCAGCAGCCTTAGGAACATATGAAAGTTAAAATTCCATTGAATAGAAATGTCTTGGATCAGTCTGTGCAAAGGTAAACTGTGCTTCTGCTGTATTTTTTCAAACAAGTGACAGGCTTTGCTTGAGTGACTGAGACAAGTGCACATTCTTTTAACAGTGCTAACAAGATCCTTAATCTACCTGTCATCATTGAGAAAGAACATTCTAAAATCCATGTAATATCTATATTTTCTTCAATGGGTTTTCAAAGAATTTTCTTTCCAAAATGTCCACATAATTGTGTTTTCTATTTTTCATCATTAATTTCTCTGCTGTTATTTCCCACTGTGTCATATATTTCCTTGTAGTTTTCATATAATCTGGTATTACATTTTTACATTTGAAGTTTCTTTTTTTTCCTACATTTTCTGAAAGTATAATTGCCCATTATTCTGCCATATTACTCCATATAGTTTTGGCCCCTTGCAATAGTGGTACTATGTTGGCATAGAGAAAAATATTTCTAAAAATCACTACTGGCTGAAATCATATTTAGCCCTCCCTCTTTGACTGGCCTATACATATGAGATCTTTTAACTGGGTTTAACCAAGAACCCCTTAGGATCTGAAAAAGGATCCCCAATATTTTAGACTGCATAAAAAATGGAATAGGAAAGGTATAAGATATATAAAGGAATATTGGTACAATGAAAGATTTCAAAAGACAGATTCTTTTGTCTTTTGTCATGCTCCAGTTTTTCTATCGCTTAACTTTCTGTTCCGCAATTCTATATTTCTCTTCCCAATTAACTGCAGCCACATTATTATCCCCAAATTTGATACCCAAAAAGCAAAACTCCTCTCTAAGTATTTCTAAAGACCCTAATTTTTCATTGTTAACCCCTCCTAGTGGATACATTTTATTGTTCTCAGTATAATTCTTATCCCCATATAGGCTTGTAGCTTAATAAAGATCTCTAACACTCTCCCCTCGACTTATGATCCTTTACTATTATACTATCATCAGCATAGGCACATGTTTTATTTAGCTTTCTTCCCTCCCATCTAACCCCTTTGATTTATTCTTCCTTTTCGATTTTCCTTAGGATTGTATCCAAACTTAATACATATAAGAGCAGACTTAAGGGACAGCCCTGTCTAACTCATATGTATATATATATATATGGAACCCTAGGTGCCTGTTCACCAAAGGCCTTACCTGCGCTTCTTTATATAAAGCTTTTACCATTTTCCTTAGGTTACATGGAAAATTATATTTCTCCAGTACTTCCCACATGTACTCATGCAGTATGGAGTCAGATGCAGCTTCCTGATATATCAAGAAAATATATCCTTCTATTTTTTTGTTCTGAGCTGCACTGACTATTTCTCTAATGTATAACAGGTTGCTTCTTATGTCCCTCCCTGGTATAGCATGTTTGGGATATTTGCACTATTTTATCTGTAAAAGATACCATCCCTTTATTTATTATTTTTGCCAATATCTTGTAATGTGAAGTGAGTAAACTCATCAGTCTCCAATTTTTTAATAATGTTTTTTTCTTCTTTTTTATGTATGAATATCATTATGCTTGTTTTCATGCTCTCCATTAACCTACCCTCCCTCACTATTTGATTGAAAACATAAGTCAGCATTTTTGATAGATATTCACCATATTTTTTATAAAACACATTTGATATTCCATCAGTACCTGGGGCTGTATTATCTGATAACTGTTCAATTACCTCTTCCACCTCACAATCTTTTATTTTCCAGTTTAAGGATTCAGTTTCCTGTCCACTTAATTTTGGTATTTCTATTTAATCCAATACAGCCTCCTTCCTCCTTTTTACTCCCACCCGATATGTCTCCTTAAGAAAGACCTGTACCTGATGCAAAATATTTTCTGTATCATCATATATTTTTCCATTCCCATCCTTTAATTCATATATTGTTCTATTTTTCACCCTTTCTTTACTACTTTCAAATGGATTTATCTGTAGTTTCATTCCCTGTGTCCCATATTTTTGCTCCATTATTAGAGACTTTGTCCTATTATATTGAAAGTTCCACATTATTTTTTTAGTTTCTTCAATTTTTTATGAGTTGTTTATTTTATATTTAACTCGATCTGTAAGCAGCTTATATAGTTATGATCTTAGATTTAAGTATTTATTATAATTAGATGGCTCTACTTTTTGGGATTCATTTATCATTGGTTGTTTAATATCTTCTTTTGTATCTTCTCACTAGTCCAAATCTGAATCATATATTTATGTGTCTCCCTTGCTAGAAACAACTCTACTACTTTCTTATGACACTCTTCTTCCCGAAGCCTTGCCATGCTCATGTGCCAGTAGCCCCTCCTAAAAATTATTTGTTTCCCAAAATCAATCACAAGTTTAACACCCATGTGATCAGATGTTTCAAATGGAATTACTTTACCCTCTTCAACCTTCAATTGTTTTGGAACTAGCCAGAAATCTATCCTCGTGGATAATTTACCCTTTAAAAAGGTGTGCTCTATCTTTTTATTTTTTATTTTGTATACATCTTCTAATCCACCTTTTCTTATGATTTCTTTCAATTTGTTTGTATCACAAAACTCTTTTTTTGCTTTCCTCCTCCAGTCTTCTTTACTAATCCCACAATTAAAATCCCCCCATAATACTACCTTTGAAGTATGTATAAAGGGTTCTGCTAGTTCCAATATTTTCCTCCTCTCCATTTTCTTTTGTGGGTTATAAATATTAATGATTCTTATTGCAGTCTCTTTAATAAGTATATCCATAATCATCACTCTGCCTGGAATTAAATCTACCATTTTCAACATTTTAACCTCATTCGTGAAAAAAACAGTTCCAACCCCAGAACACCTTTCTTCTCCTATCGGCCACCAAGATCACCCCCATCTCCACTCTCTCTGTGTTTGCCTTATTTCCTCCAGGGTATATAATCTGGTGTCCTGTAGGATGGCTAGATCACAGCTTGTTTTACTTAAAATTTGAAAAGTTGTCAATCTTTTCTGCTTGCATTTTAAACTGTTCACATTTAAGGTTAAACAAGACAATTTTCGCATTTTATTATTTGTAAATTCCAGTCACTTCTAAATCAAGTACTTTTCTCTTTCTTTCTTCTTTTGGACTCTTGCGTGTCAGTAGTATCCCCTCCCTCTGATTCTTCAGTGCCTGAAGGTTCAAGTCCTGAAGAAATCATATCCTCATCATCCATTGATCCCCCATTCTTTATCTTGAAAAACAGTGTATCTATTATTTTTTTTTTTATTTATTTAGTTGTTTAACCAGGTATAGCACACTAAGCTGGAAGCTTTTTTACAGGAGCGACCTGGGAGCACAAGGAGGTTAAGTGACTTGCTCAGGGCCACACAGTATGCAAGTGGAAGCTGTGGGATTCAAACCCCAGGTCTGGTCTGCTGGATGTCACCAGATTTGCAGCTCAGAGCCTTAGACCACTGCGCTATACTGCCTCCATATTAGAGATCTCAGTTCCTTCTCGGTCTCTTTCTGGGGTTTTAATTTTTGAGAATCTTTTTTTATTCAACCAAGTTACCATGGTAAACTCTTTTTCTTCCTTCTGTTCTTTTTCTTTTGATTTTGGTATGTTTTCATTACTCCCTTTTTCTATTCCCTTAGCAGGGTTTTTAGGTATTTAGGAGAAGGGGACAGTTGCCTCTTCCTCTATAATAGTTTCTTGAATGTCCTGGTCATTAGGCTCTTTATTTCTAGATTCAAAAATGATTTTGTCCTCTTTGCTTTTCTCCTTTTGTGCTACCGCTAGGTAGACATCTTGTTCTGCTGACATCCCAGGCTCAGGACTATGATGGGCATCCCACGGGCACTGAAAGTAAAAATGTCCTTCTTCTTCACAAAGGCTGCATTTAACCTTATTTTTACATTCTGACCCCTAATGCCCCATAATACAACAGAGGCCACATTTTATTTATCCACATGCACTACTAATATGACCTTTTTCCCCACACTTACAGCAGGCTCTGGGTTGTCCTGTGTATAGAATATCACCCCATGATCTCTATCCAGATAAAAACAATTTGCCAGATGTTGCATTTCACCATCTATTTGCTTCAACATGATTTTGTATTTCCAGCCTCCTGTCCAAAGGCACTCTTCACCTAAGAAGGGTTCAGGAGGCCCATGCAACACACATCTTTGCTTAAGCCAAAAAGTGATGTCCGATACATTGACCCCTTAGTTTTTGAACAATACGGTCACAATTCTAAATGCAGGTTTTGTTAAATGTATGGCAGCAAATTGAGTCCATAATGGTGTATTTTTTGAGCTGATGATAAAGTTTCCAAAATTGATCTAATCCATTTGGATGTTTGATGCTGACATCATATTCTATAGATCCAGGCACATGAATCAGTGCATAAATCTCATACAGATAACATTTCATGCTTTGTTTTAAGAGCTGCTGCCCAATAAAAATTCTATCTGCATGCATCAGCGGCTGAACCTTTGAATCTTAGCCTTACAGCATTTCTTCTTTTTGCTTGCTGCAATGTTTGCTCTGGGAATAATTTTTCCTTTGTATTTTCTCCCCATGCTTTTTTTACTCTCAGTTTCTTCTTTATCAGATTGAATCATTTTCTGTTCTGTTTCCATAAATGATTCATCGCTATCATGCTCAGATAGTTCCTTTGTGTCATTTTCAATTTTTCCTGTAATATTTGGTGTGTCTCCCTTCATTTCATTCAATCCTATTTCATTAGGAGTATTCATTTCAGATGTACTAAGCCTATTGGGATCTCAACCCCTATCATCCTGTGTTCACTTCCACCCAGCCCCTGTAAGGGCCTCCATGACCCAATAGAGGAGTACCATCCATCCATCCATCCTTCCATCCATCCATCCATCCATCCATCCATCCATCCATCCTTCCATCCATCCATCCATCCATCCATCCATATGCCTTGTTTTCCATCCTTTTCACCATTTTTGCCACTGTTTATTGTTTTTTCCTGGGGGCCCCTTTATGATTTATGCCATAGGTTTGCTCATTTTCAGTTATTTCCATGTCAGATTTTTTTCTTCATTTTCTTTTTCAGCACACAATTTTGTACTTTCTTTACCAACTTATCTTACGCCAAGTCTTTTTGTTCCTGATTTTGTCATTCCCTTCAGAGTTGTTTAACTTGCTGCTTTTTTTCTTTTGTTTTCCAGTTTTACATGATGTGGCCTGCTTACCTAGTGCCATGTCAGCACCTTCCAGCTGACTTTGACAGGCCACACCTACAACACTATCAGAGTCCTTTTCTTGCTTAGTTTCTCTTAATACTTGAGCCTTTTTTAGCTTGAGATAATTTTCCTCTTTTTCAATTTCACACAGTAGTTTGGCACTTTTAGGAGACTTACTGTGAGATTTGGTTTTCTCTATTGCAGTCACCATATTCAAGTCATTCCTCTTCAATCTCATTCTCTCCACTTTCAACCTACTTTTCTCCAGATTGACTCCCTGTATCTTCTGGCATACTGGTCTCCAAAGATTTGTTGACTGGTGCGGAGACCACAACTCCAGCCACCCGCACATCTGCACTCATCTCCTCTCAGCAACAGAATGACTGCCAACAGCAATCCAACATGGAGTCCTCCTACAGGACAGTAGGGGAATTTCCCCAGTGCCCTTGGCAAAATTTCCTCCATTCACTAAACAAATGCCACCAACAGCTTAATCTGATTCAAGGTCAGTTGGCATTCATCTATATCCCCCTCCCCTGGGTCATGCCTGAAAATAGGTAGAATTTGTCTAGCTCACTTACCCGGTCAACAAAAATGAAATAAATAAATGTTGGGTCCATTATCTGCAACTATAAAGCCAAATGACAGTCCCTGTAAAGTGAGCCATTGCTGCATTGATTTTTGGAGCTCTTCATTGATGTTGCATGAGGTATGTTCAGATGGAAAATAAACATTCTTAGAGCACCAAACTACAATGCTTCACTGTCCCCAGTCCCATGTGAATTATTGAAACATGCCTAATGTGCCATGACAGACATGAAGGGTTCAGGCTGACAGCTTGTCCAGATATTTGTTGTGAGATGCACCACCCTCCCAACAGTATTGCTCAAGATGCATTTACATTTTTTATATATGACATTGTAAAGATCTGGAATCCCTGTTGTCGAGAAGTATTTCCACAATGGTGTACTATATTGAGGTTCAAGGTACTCAAACAGCCCCCTGAATCACATGTGTTCAACAATGTTATATGGTAGCAAATCAACAGCTATCATTTCTGATTTTTTTTTGTTATTGTAGCAGCAACAGGGTTAGTCAAGGCATATTTGGCTTTATCCTCATATGTTTTAGAGATGGTAAACTGTCTCCTTGAAGGAGGAGGGCTTTTGAACACATGGTCACTTTCAGTAACAGTAGGAGAAGTCCTTTGAATGGGAGGAAGTGGTGGTGGAGGTGTTTCAGCAGTGCTGCAGGGGTTGCCACTGCTTTCATCTATGAGAGTTACTCCTGAGCGTAGTGAGCCATCACTGTCACTTTCTCTTTGAGACTCACAGCTGGAGTTCTTAGTAATGCTATTATGACATCTGTCTAGATACCTTTTCAGTACTGAAGTTCCCAATGTTCCTTTCTTTTCACCCCTGCTGATTGGACATTTACAAATAGTACATGTTGCTACCAACTCATTGGAATCACTAATGGAGAAGTATGACCAAACGAAAGATATTTTTTAGTTTTTTTCCCTCAGGAAGGCACGGCACCTCGGTCACCTTTTAGGGACCCCCCACTGTTTTTTTCTTGGGCCTGTTACTCTTGTGGTTTATTTCCACTGCCCCCTCCACAACCAAAACATTTCTGCCTGTTTCTTCCTCATCTACAGGTGTCAGCATGGGTCAGTTGGTAGCACATCCACCTCTGGACCAGAAGGTCGTGGGTTCTCATCCCACACCGGGATTGGACTTGCACCTAAAAATCGCTGGCATCCGAGTGCAGTATTGGGGGGTGCTGTACTGCTGGGGTGTGCCGTCCTTCAGATGAGATGTTAAACCGAGGTCCCTTCTACCCATCCTGGTGTTGTCCAGGTGGAAGTAAAAGAACCAGGGCACTCTTCACAAAAAGAGTAGGGAACATTCCCGGTGTCCTGGCCAACATTCCTCTTCCCATAAACTGGTTCATGCAATTATCCAGGCTGTGTGTGGGTGATGATGTGCGATATGGCCGCCACCACACATTCAGTCACTTCACTACCAGTCTAGCATTGCTTGTAAAGTGCTTTGGATGTATGAAAAGTGCTATATAAATACTGATTCTTCTTCTTCTTCTTCTTCTACAATTTAGATTCCCTCCAGTAAACCTTGTGCTGCCTGATCATTTTCTTCATCTTTATTTTTATTACCCTCATCGGGTTCAATCTCAGAAGAATCAGCTGAGGGTGAGACACTGGTAGTAGCATAGTATGCAATTGTTCCATAGCATTGGGTGCCTCTGCAGGTGGTATCCACCAAGCCTTTCATTTTTTTAACTACATAACTTTTTTATTTGCTTGGAACTGATAATGATCTGAGACATTTACATTTTTTGGATTCAAGCATTCATGTATAAGATGAAACCTTAGATGTAAAAAAATCACTTGTTGGGATTTTATTTTATTTTCCCTTTTCAGGCTGATTGCTGTCTTTTGCAGTGTCACCACCTACCTGAGAAATAGAATGTGCCTCATCAACACTGATCCATTTTTTCTTAGTATTCTAACCTGTAAAAAAGATCCCTCTAATTAATGTGATGTCCTTCTGATGACTCCCACACACACACAGGCCAGGGAAAAATTTACTGTCATGACTTCTGACTGTACACAGCACATCAACAGCACAGCAGTCCACCACTACTTCCTTCCAAGATTATCTGACTGACTCCCACAGTACAGTTAGTTACTGTTAAGTGACCAAATTCAGCAACTGTTAAGTGTGCCTCAGAATTTGAATTGGAGATGCAGATACATCTGGTACATAGCCGCATGCAGTACAGTCCCACTCTGGGGGTTGGTTAATGCTTATATGTAATGTAATGAGATATACTATAAAATTAATGATAATAAGGAGGAATAATGGGGAATGAGTGATGATGATGATGATGACACGTGTGTACAGTAGTTGTACTTTACTTGTGTTGTAGTGTAAACAGCCTGCTATGAGTCACAAAGTCAGATTATCCCCTGGGCCATCCACAGCCAGCAGCACAGACATATCAACTTGTATGTTATTTGTCTGAACAGTATTTTTTTTAATACATGAAATCATGAATGAACATTTACAAGTGATTATGATTCATGATTGGATGTCACAAGTCAAAGATTTATTTTGCCAGCCTGCTGCCCTTGCCCTGTACACACAGCTACATTGAAGCCAGGAAAAAAAATGTATTTGGGATTTCAGGGACTGTTGAATTTATCATGCCCCCTCCCCGCAGTCTCTTTCTTGCTCCCCTCTGGATGGCAAAAGTACAAACATTTATTTTGCCAGCCTGTTGCCCTTGCCCTGTACACACAGCTACATTGAAGCCTGGAAAAAACTTTCATTTAGGATTTTCTGTAACTGTAAAATTTCTCTTGGTCCCCCAGTAATCTCTCCCTCTTTCCTCTGGATCTGGAATGGCACAAGTCAAAGATTTTGCCAGCCTGCCCTTGCTCATGTTCACAGCTACACTGTCTGAGGCCAAGAAAATAAAAGAAAAAAAACTTTCATTTGGGATTTTCTGTAACTGTAAAATTGTTCTTGAGCCCCCAGTGGTCTTTCCCTCTCTCCTCTCTCCTCTTGATCTAGATTTAGAATGGTACAAGTGAAAGATTTTGCCAGCCTGCCCTCTCTTGCTCATGTACACAGCTACACTGTCTGAGGCCAAGAAAATAAAAAAAAAAAACACTTTTATTTGGGATTTTCTGTAATTATAAAATTTCTTTTGGTCCTCCAGTAGTCTCTCCCCCTCTCCTCTGGATCTGGATTTGGAATGGCACAAGTCAAAGGTTTTTCCAGCCTGCCTTCCCTTTCTCATGTACACAGCTACATTGTCTGAGGCCAAGAGAAGAAAAAAACTTTCATTTGGGATTTTATGTAACCGTAAAATTTCTCTTGGGCCTCCAATATTATCTCCCTCTCTCTTCCAGATCTTTATGCCACAAATCAAAGATTTTGCTAGCCTGCCCTTGTTCATGTACACAGTCAGACTTCCTCCCCCCCAGCAGCACCCAGGCCACCACTATCTCCCCAGTCCCTCTGGATTCCTCATTTCTCCAGTCCCGACCCATCACCATCCCCCAACTATCAGTTTCTCTCCTCCCCCTCGCACCAGTAAATTGAGTCCTTTCTCTCTTTTTCTTCCCTTCCCTCCAGAATGCATATATATATATATATATATATATATATATATATATATATATATATAGTGTGTGTTTTTGCTTTTTGCAATTTCATCTGGCAGCTGCTGTAGCAATAAGCAAGGTGCTCCTCTGACCCATCATCCTCTCATCTGGGCCACGTTGCACACTCAGCGTGGTTATATACCATGAGGGCATCACATGACTGTCTGTTGCCTGATTGGGTACTGCTGGCTGTCTGTATGTGGAGCTAGTGTGCCGATGGCATCCCCATGACAACAATACACACAATGGCACAAATGGCACTTCCATAGACCTGTAACCAGACTTCTGCTGCAAAATCCATATTTATCTGAGTCTGTAAATTGTGGGTGCGATCCAGGGGTCCAGATTTCCTGAAGAAAAGTCTGTCCAGTCCTAATATGGAGTACTGTGTACAATTCTGGAGGCTTCAACTAAGAAAAGACATTGATAGATTGGAAGCGGTCCAGAGAAGGGCAACAAAAATGATACATGGCCTTCAGGAAATCACCTATGAAGAGAGGCTTGTGGCTTTGAAATTGTACTCACTAGATACTAGGAGGGAGAGAGGAGATATGACTGAGACCTTCAAGTTCTTTAAAGGCATCAACAAGGAGCAAGAAGCATAGCTTTTTACCAGGAATGTCAATTCTGCTACAAGACGGCACGACTGGAAATTGAAGGGTAAAGTGTTCAAAAGGGACATATATTTATTTATTATTTATTTATTTATTTATTGCGATCTCAGATTAACACTTTTGAGAACAAGCTCATTACATAGGTTCCACGTCAGGTTAAACAAACAGTGAAAACAGATAGTGTTGCTGATAAGCATCAAAATTTTAGGACTAGACAATACAAAGTTATAACTTATAGTGCTTTAGGACAGGAAAATATAACATTAATGGAGGCAGTATACAGTATATGCCAGAATTCAAAGAGTAGACAGAGAGAGAGAAGGAGGAGTATTGGGGGCTAGGAGTTTCTAAGACAAGGCTGCTAAACAAAAAATATACAGGTGGACTATGCAGAGTGAGAAAGTGGAAATTAGGGCTACGTGTTTGGTAGGACAGGGCTGCTGTACACAGCATAAACAGGTAAGGCAGCTATACACAGAATATATAGGATAAATTGCAAGGGGGGGTACATCAGCCCAAGAGACCTCATCAGTCGAGGGTCAGAGGAGAGAGACTTTACTGCAAATGTGGAGCAAGGTCAGTGTGACTGTTGGGTTGGGAGGGGTAAGGAAGGAAACGTGGGGGGGACTATGGAGGGGAGAAAGGGGTTGGGGAAAAATAGATGGGGTGTGGATAACAAAGGAGAGGTATACTAGGGGAGGTAAGGAAGAGGTGAGGATTACCAGGGGGAGGTTTTGGCACATACAGTAGTCCATGCAGGAGTCCAGGCACCAAAGTTGAGAAAATGATGGGCCATCAGCTGGAGACCCCAGGGGGAGTGTAGGTTGGGTAAAGCCGTTTTTGAAGCCATGTGGCATCAGTGAGTGCAATCACAACAGGTATTTGCAACAAGATGTTTCCTAAGCTTTTGTTTAAAGTGGCCTAGTGTAGTTGCAGAGGAGATGTCTGGCGGTAGATAGTTAAGCCAGTAAGGAGCCGGTGCACAAATGCCCTCTGACCTAGAGAGGTACAACAGCACAGAATTTTGAAGACCATGCTGTCTGTGCTTCTGGTACAGTGATTATTTTCATAGGGGTTGGGAAGCTTATGAATCCCTGCTGGCACCGGGTCTAGCATTATTTTTTTTGCCAATAAGACAGGTTTGGAACCTGAGCCTGCCATAGACCTGAAGCCAATTAGACTGTTCATACAAATTACAAGTATGTGTTAGTCTTGGCAAACTGGTAGCCAAACAACAGGTTTTGTTTAATGCTACTGTGGTACGATGGAGGGCCATTGTTATTGCCGAACCATAGATTACTAGTACGTAATCTATAAGCAAGACCAATGAACTAATGATAGCCAGATTAAAAGCCTCAGAGAATAATCTATGCTTATGTCTATGAAGCAGTCCAATGCGCCTGTTGACTGCCTTAGCAGTATTATCTATGTAATATGAGTATGACATGGTGCTAGCCACCATTACCCCTAGGTATTTAAAGTGATGGACTAGCTCCAAAGGGGTACCAACCTCATTTGTTATGTTGTGGGGGTATGTAGGGTGCCTGTTCTGGGTGCTATAAAACAACATTGTTTTTGTTTTCTTGTAGTTCATGATGAGTTTTTGCTCACTGAACCATCGTTCTGCCTCTGAAAAACTTACCTGTAGCTTCAATGCCAGTTGCTTAGGGTCAGGGTCACTTGTGAACAGGACTGCATCATCTGTGTAAAGTACAATTTGGCACTGGCAGGAGTATGGGAGCTGGTTGAGGAATATGCTAAATAATAAAGGGCCCAATATTGAGCCTTGAAGAACTCCAGAATGCAACGGTCTGCTTTCTGATAGGATGTTGTCAACCTTCACTTGCTGTGACCGGTTAGAAAGATAACTCTTGAACCATGCAACAGTGTCACATCAGAGGCCAATGGATGTGAATTGTTCAACCAGAAGAACAAGATTAACCGTGTTGAATGCTTTCGTCAAATCAATGAAAGCTGCCCCAACAAGGGCATCCTGGTCCAGGGAGTTGTAAATGTAACTGGTAAACTCAAGTAAGGCAGTAGTGGTGCTGTGACCTTTGCAAAAGCCATGTTGCTGTGGGCATAGAATTTGATACTTTCCTAAATACGCAACCAACTGATCAGCAACTATTCTATCAAGTGCTTTTGATAGTGGCGGGAGGGCTGAGATGGGTCTATAATTATCATGTGAGGTATGATCCCCACTCTTGAAGATCAGTGTGATGTGACTAAGGCAGATTTCCATTTTTTCAGGAATTGTGAGTCTCAGAGAGGTATTGATAATGTGAGTTAGTGGGGTGAGTATAACATCCATTGTTAACCCTGCAAATCTAAGGTCTAGGGAGTTTCCACTAAATCTGGACTTCCCAAAAACCTTTAGAAAGTATTTCTTAGCTTCACACACTGTGATGGCTCTAAAATGGAATAGTGGGTGTGCAGGTGGCTGGTCATCCGACCTAGCGCTATGGCTTTGGTTAGGGTGGAATAAGAAATCAGGGGGCAGAGCACCACACAGGTCTGTAAAAGCTTTGTTGAGAGTATTTGCTATGGTACAGGGATTCAGAATGGATTTGCCACCTATGATAAGCAGTGTGGGGGCTGCCTTGTTTTACTTCCCAGTGACTTCTTTTAGGTTAGATCAGAATTTTCATCCATCTCTTCATGATCATGTAACAACGACCTGGTAGTACTGTTGTTTTGCAGCCCTGATGGCCTTAGTGCAGTCATTTCAGGCTTTTTTATAACTCTGGATGTCAGCCTGCTTGCCCGAGGCTCTGGCATGATGCCATAGGTGATCCCTTGCCTTCAAACATTTCAGGAGTTCTGGAGAGAACCATGGATTACTGTGGCCTTTGATCTTTCACTTTTTTAGCTGAGCATATCTATCGCACACTGCATTGAAAAGGTGAATAAAGTGGTCAAGAGCAGAGTCAACCATGCAGGAGGAATAGACCAAGGACCAGTTCTGGTTGTGTAGGTCTGCTTTTAGCAGTTCAAGATGGCCATGTCTAAGGACCCTGTTTGTAACTGTTCTAGCAGGGAGTTCAGGGTAATGATTTGACCATTGGAAAAGGACAGGTGAGTGGTCACTACAGACATTAGGGAGTACAGTTGTGTTAGAAATATGGTCAGGATGGTTAAATAGTACCCAATCCAGTAGGGTAGATGTTCCAGTCTTGTAATTCATCCTAGTAGGTGCATCAACTAGCTGTGAGAGGTGTAATACTGAGACCGTGTCCTTATACGGGCTTGTAGCAGGGGAGAGCCAGTTGATGTTAAAGGCTCCAAGCTGTATGGTTTCCAAGTTAAGATTTAGGTTACTAAGGCACTTCATAAGTGAATCCAAACAAGGAGTCTTATGACCAGGTGGGATGTAGACTGTTACGACTGTAAGGAATTTATTATGCTCTCCAAGGAGAGCATAATAAGGAGACAGTCTCAGGAGACATCAAAAAGCATTACTACTCAGAGAGGGTGGTGGAACCTTGGAAAAGATTACCTCCCAAGTTGGTGGCTGCAAAGTCATTAGTAAGTTTTAAGCATGGGTGGGACAAGGATTGGGAACAAGCACATGGCACTAGTAAGGGCTAGGCTGGATGTCTAGGAGGACAGAATACCAGTGCACAATAGGTCCCCGGATACCTCTCTTGGGCAGACTCAGTGGACCATATGTTCCCTTCTGCCATCATCTTCTATGTTTCTATGTTTCTATGGTTCAGCATGAGGGTGCTATACTCCTGAGGTGCTGTCTTTCAGATAACACATTAAACCAAGGTCCTGTCTGCTTGTTCTGGTGGTTGTCCAGGTGGATGTTAAAGATACTATGGCACTTCTTAAAAATAATGGGGGAATTCCCCCTGGTATCCTGTCTAGATTTCCCACATTTACAAAAAATGCAACCATAAGCTTAATATGATTCAATTACAGTTGGTTACCACCAGTACCCCCTCCTCCCAGGATGGGACTAAAATAGGCAGAATTGCCTAATCTTTCTTTCTCAGCCCCAATAAATAAATAAATACAACAAAATATGGATTCTATGATAGCCTTTAACTAAAAAGCACTCCTTGGTCCTCTTACTCTCTACCTTTCTCTTTTTCACTGTTTCACATTTCCTTTCTTTCTCTCAAACACACACTATCTCTTTCTCTTTGATTCATTCCCTTTCTCTCTCTCATCACTCTCCTTATTCTCTCTCTCTCTTTCTTTATATATATATATATATATATATATATATATATATATATATATATATATATATATATATATATATATATATATATCTATTATAATGAAGGTCATGCCAAAAAATTTCTTGATTTGGGGTGGTGGGGGGGTACATTGAAAATTAACCTAAAGGGAACACACTGATTTACACTTTAAAATTGCCCATATGAAACCACGGCGCTATCCCTTTTTGAGTGCACTTAAACTTGATAATGTCTGAAAATTTAATTAATCGTTGTTATATGCTGCCTAACTATTCTGCACTTTCCTAGTGCAGTTTTTCATTGTTTTGTACAGCATTAAATTATGCCTGAAAATTTATTTTCCATAGAACTGCTCTAATTTGAATACTGAAACAACATTTACATTGAGATCTTCTATTCATTGTGAAACCTTGTAAACATGTCGCTATCTTTCCTGCTGTTACACACTCATGCTTTCAAGAACTCAAAAAAGTAAATGGCAACTGGCAAAAATAAACATATTTTTTGACTATCAATACTGTCAGCTTAGGGGTTGGGACTAGTGAGGGATATTCTGAACAAATACTGGCTGGTATTAGAGTGAAGTGCACCTGAGGAATTTGGTAGAATGCAGACCTACTATAATGTTTAGATGACCAACAAATATAAATGATGCATGCTCAATCAATCAAAACTTTATTCAACCAGGCAAACTCACCACTGAGCAAGCTCATTTTCAAGATGGTCCTGGAAGAAGGGAACAGAACAAGGAATAATACAATTGGACACTTAGTGCAGGCTGGTACATTCAGTAAAAAAATAGCAACAACAACATTGGATAATACAGGTTGTGCAGATTGTTAACAAATTAAATTAAGGCTACACCAACATCTGGGGTGGATACTAAACAAAGCAATAGAAGTAACAAGGTGTGGTAAGAAGATTATATTAACAATAGTACAAGGTAGGATGAGACCAAATCATAAATGCACCTGTAGAGAGGGGATGGGAGGGGGTTTGCAGGCGAGGATGTCAACATCTAGAGTGCATGAAAAGTAGATATGCAAAATGTAGTTTTTGTAGTTATTTTCAGACAAGCATGGATATAGATCATCCCAAGGGTGGTAAAATTCAAGCCAAGTAAGTTTTTTTTTTTGTAGGAATGCACGGATCTCTGACCTGATATCCGAACCAGATGGATAATCAAGTTTTCTTGCCAAATCTGACCCAATCAGATATTGGTCTTTGCAACAGGTCAGATAGTGGCAGCTTTTTTGAGAATCTATGAACAAAGGAAGCTCCATTTGAATGGTATTTTACATGCTGTTAAAAACGTATTTTAAATATTTTGTGTTCTCTATGTGTGAGACTTGAGCTGAAACAAATTGCGAACATGAGAACCACCAGTATGTGGTCCATACACAATGTCTTAAATAGTTTGTAGTAACCCAAGAGATGGTATAGGTCTGACCTTGGCTCTGATTATACATGAATTGATAAGGTATAGATTAAATTGCTGGGGTTATAGAATTAGAGTTCATTGCTGAGTATATACAATATTTACTTTACCTTCATTGCAACTTGTGGCAAAATTTACTGTAGTCTATTTTTCTTTATGCCATGAGATAGTATGGTAATAACGTGGTCATGGTTTACAGCCCCTCTGAGAAAAGTTCAGTTGGTAGCCACCAGAGAAAGAGTGCTATCCAACTTGGTAAAAACCTGAACCAATCCAGATATCAATACTAATTATCTGAAATCCAATATCTGATAGAATTTTGGTATCTGTGCATCTCTATTTTTTTGTGGTACAAATAGTTTATATCCTTAACTGCTCAGGCAAATGTTTTTGTGTGGGTAGAACTATTTGTAAGTTCAAAATCTGCATAAGTGAACAAATAAGACCACAAGAGGTAGAGAATCTAAAATATGCAACTAGTGGGCATGTGGGAAAAAAATCTTTGGGAAACATACTATTAAATCTTTTGGTATGGAGAAAATGCTCTTAGGTCGTGTTGTGGGTGGGGGGGTGGATTTGGAGAGGTAAAATAGCCCTCAGCAGCTAACCTGATAAAATAACCCTTAGCAGCTAGCCTGCCTGCTCCACTTCTCTTCCTACTAATACCTCCAATTTACCAACCCATTCTCACCCCTTTCCTCCTCTCCCCACTCACTAAATTTATCCTACTCTCTTACTCCTCTCAGCCCTCCCCTGTCCCCTCTTTGCAACCCTTCACGATATCCTCCTTTCACTGTGGCTTTGGCTTTAACAAGACAACACCCCTTCTTACCCACCCTCCAAAATTCCCCAACTCCTGGTTCTGTTGCCTTTGACAAGGCCCTTTCAGCGGATTCCTTCTGTCTTGCTAATCCTATAACAATATTGTGATTTAACGTAGAGCCTATGAGTGTAACATCTTGCTTACTGTAGGTGAATGGTTATGTAACCATGTTCCATTCCTTTAACTGTTACTCACTGTACTGATTTTGTCATTTCATTTGGTGCATTCAATATTTTCTTGTATGTTGTGATATTCCGATATGATGCAGAACCTTTGTAAATGATCTCTTAACTCAAAGGTATTTTGCAATCCAATACTCAATTAAAAAATAAAAGAAGACAAAATGAATACTGAGAACAAGGGTGGCATGTTAACAAGTTTTGAAAATGACCCCTACACAATTGTGCAAAATATTAGACAAGTGTTAGGAGGTACTAAAGGACCATCTTCAAATGCGTCATACATAGTGGTTCATATACTGTATGCATAATAAATATCCTGGACTTGGACCTTGATTTGCATTCAATGACATTTGGTCAGTCTGCTGGACTGCTGCAGAGAGTGTGTATTAACTGGACAAGAACATTATTTTTCTTCATGAAACATATGCACAATTAAGGATTCCCAGATGTTGGGTGCACAGGTCCCCCGACTTTGGAAACGTTGGTGGAAGTGTTTTTTTTAAGTTTGTGCTTTGCAAAATCTTGGCTCTGTACAGCTTGACTACTAGGCAGTGACAGTAAAATTATTTTACCATACTTTCAGACTTTTGATTGCATGCCTGGGGACATCAAAAAAAGAACTGTGACATTTGACACATGCTGCCTGCTACTATCCAAATGAGAGACAGAACTTTAGGAGACATGGCCAAAAAGTTTATAGTTTGTGTTTTTAAAAGTTTTACACATTCCTTACATTCCTGTTCCACATCAGAATTGTTTGCTGGCTCCAAAACTGAGTGGTCTAGTGATTAGAATGGAAGCTTGATACTGTAATGGGGACAGTGGGGAGATCAGTGGTTCACAACCCACCATAGCCAATTTGGTTCTGCTGGGGTTTGAACGTGTAATGCCAAATACTTTCTGACCTTGGTCTAGAAGTTAACTTGAAAGTACTTCAGACCACCCAGCTGTCCAACTGTGTGTAAAAGGTTAAACCAACAAATAGTGGGGGATGGGGAGGGGGAACATATCAGCAGTGTTTGTGCTCATTAATTTGGTTATTTGTTGCAGCTCTTTTCTCTGGTTACAGCTGTCTCCAACTCCCTCCACCCTTGCCACCATGGAACAGACACTGTCTGTTGTGTTAATGGTAGCTATGAAGCAGAAGAAGCATATCTTGTAGATCCTCGTTCAGTGTCACTATTCCTCTTATCTGCAAAGATAAGTTATTTACTCTCTTTAGGTGCCCTACTTTAAGAGTCCTGCATAGTCTCTAAGGAAAGAGATTGTGTGTGTGTGGGAGGAGGGTATTGATCAGATTTGTGTCTGTGTCTCTCTTTCTGTTATCTGCTATTACCAGCTGCTTATTTTAATTATTTTTTAACAAATGACACACTGCTGTTTTTAAGTAGAGAGACTAAGATACTAAATGACAGTTATCCGGAACATGACGTAACTTACTAGCTACAACTGGTGCTCACAGCAACTGTCATTTGGTCAAATGCTTCAGATAAGGATGTAAGCATGATTTGCAGGTGCCTTTGCTTTGAAATAACCATCCTTTTCTGATGAACAAGCAAACTTACAGCCTTACAATAATAAATGGCAGTGTCTCCTTCTAAGAAACAAAATTACCTCTATAGCTTAACAGTATTTTAACAGACAGTTTTTAATTGTCTACTGTAATGAAAGCACAGTAGTATTTCAGTGTTATCTACTCAACAGAGAGAAGGGAGTATTTCATTCAACTAGCATAGTGATTTGCAATTGTGTAAGGATACACTGAAAACTCCAAAAATGTGTGCTTCGGTATCCAATTTTTCCAGCTACAGCAAGATGGCTGCAGGCTCCATCCACAGCCATAAAAACATTAAATGGGGAACAGTCAATACTAAGATCTATACATCCAAGTGTGGGTCTGGTCCCAATTTGCACTTTGTGTGCAAAACATTTTTTTACTTACTGTTTAGTGCAGTATGGTAGATTGTATTAGACTGATTCTGCTGACATCCAAGCTTACATTTACTGTAACCAGAAATCCCAGAATCCACTGCAGCTGACATTGCAACAGTGCTGTATCAGTGGGAGATTCGATACATTGCAGTGCATGGCAGAGAGTACATAAGCTCAGGTCAGATATTTGCTTGTTCCACTGTTCTCCCAGGGTTAAGTACAGTCTTCTGTTACTGTACTTAGCCCCAGTATCACTGCAGAACCAGAAAACAAAAGATCATAACTCATAAAAACTGTAACCCACATTGCATGCTACTGAATCTCCCACTGTTGCAGCCCTGCTACAAGAGCCCATCCCTACTGCCATCATGTGGTTCATGATAGACAATGACTTCTGTGGTTGTTACTTTAATGTCAGCATAATTATCATTACATATACAGTATATATATATATATATATATATATATATATATATGTGTTGTGTGTGTGTGTATGTATATATATATATATATATATATATATATAATATCATGAGAAGTTATGATTTTTGATTATGTGTATATGTTGTTTTTGGAAGCCAGAGGAGAACAAGAGAGAACTGAGGAGATGAACAAGAGCAACACCACCAGTCCACATGCCCAAATCACACTGACACATATTATCCTTCACCATGGCCACATTGAGAGATACTAAGAGACATCCTCCTGTGATAGCCCACTACTCAGTATGAGACAGTCATCTTCACCATTAGCCTTTGGTGTAACTGACCTAATATTTTCAGGCACCTCTCATTCTTCATCCTCCTCTGCAACATCTGCTGTCTCATGCTTCTCCTCCTCTCCTGTGTCTGCTCACTCATGACCCCACCTCTTCTACTTTTTCCACTGCTCCTTCTCTCAAACATCTTTCTTCTCCTTCCCCTCCTTCCAACTACTCCTCCTATCATGCTCCTTTCTGTATCCCCTCTTTCTTAATGTATGGATCATGTGCTTACACCTGCTTTTTTGCCTCTGACTGTTGTTCTTCCCCCTTTTTGACCACTTCAGTCTCACGCCAATGTTCTGGTATGTACACTTTCTCATTCCTAGCACTCCCCATTACTGCCCACTTTGGTGGCACTGCTACTCACTTACTTTTGTAAAACTGTAGAGTTGCTGTACTTCACTCTGTCCCCTAACCCTACTCCCAAGAACCCCTGCACTTTTTCCTCTGGTGACAAGATAACAGTAGCGCCTATGCCAGACTCAGACTCAGTGTTCCCTTCCTTACACAATGACTGAACAACAACACCAGGCATGCTCCTGCTGCTGATGATGCCTGATTTGGGGGCCAGGGTACATTATATAGTGCCTCTAGGCAGATTGTAAATTGCTCACTCAAAGGTATCAGTAGTGGCAGCTGTTGTGTTGTTCATATGGTGTGGGATAGAAAGGGAAAGGCTTGTCTTTACAAATCCAAGTGGATCTCTACTATCCTGGGAATGGGAACTAGAAGCACTTGAAGGCAGAACAGGGGGAGACATGTGTGCTTCTAGTTTGCTCAGGGTGGTTGCATTACAATATGCACAAGATGATAGGATGGGAAAGTTCCTTGCATTGGGGTTGGAACCAGTGAACTTCTAGGGACTTATGAAGCATGGTTTCTTTGGCCATACCAACATGCACCCAACCCTAGTACTCCTCTCAGCCCCACCACTATGATTTCCAGTCCCTGTGCACCATCACCATTTCTGAGTTGTTCTCCTGCACCACCACTTGCAGAACTAGTACTTGGTTGAACTGACATGGTAGAGTGTTTCCCAGCACCTTTCCTCCCTCAAGCATCCATTTTAGCTGCAGTTCTTTTCCTTATGTTTTCTGTGTCTTTTTTTCAATGAGGCACACACAACAGACGATGTTACAAGTCATGATGCAGTAATTGTTGGATGCTAGCTACAATGATTTACAATAGGTAGGCATCAACCCTTTTTAGATGCTCATGTTCATACTAAGGTGATTTAGGTGCAAGGGGGCTGGAGGGCCCATGACAGCACCTGTATTAATTTTAATATCCAATACTAGCCTCAGTTGAAATAAATTTATCCAAACAGTTTTTAAACTCTGCCTTGCTTTACTGGAAATAACTTCAAAGAGCAGTTTATTCCAGGGATTAACTATTCTCTGTGTATAATATTTTTTTCTAGAGGTATGGTGAAAACGATGTCTGGAAATCTGAAGAGGATGTCCTCTAGTGTTATGTGTATCATTTTTAAACTCAAAACCTGACTCTGTAAATAAATGTGAATCCTGTATTATGTCATACATAAAAAGAAGATCACCTCTAAGGCATCTAATTGAAAAGGGCATGAGATTTAATTATTTCAATCTGTTTTCATATTGAACATGATAAAGGCCTGATACATGCTTTGTATATTCTCTCTGAATTTTCTCCATGGCTGTATTTTCACTTTTCTTATATAGTGCACCCACTTGCCGCAGTGATGCATACTGAGGACTGATGAGTGAGATTGACACTAAATGCTCACCCAGATTGCCACACATCCCCACCCTCACCCTCCACACCCCCACTGAGAGACCTAGTGTCTTACAACAGTAGTCTACTTCACTTAGGTTTCACACAGTCTTGGGCAAAAAATAAAAATAAGATAAGGAGGCATTTCTGTGCCCTGCACCACCAGCAGTCAGTAAAATAATGTTTGTCAAAAGAAAACCCTACAAAAATCCCTCTGCACCTTTCCCAATGCTAAATTCACACTGCCCTGCTCTGCTGCCTTGGCTGTAGCTGCCAGTGCAGGCTCATCCTGCAATCTCCTCTGCAGTAGCACACAGTTTCACTGGTATGGCTGCCTGAAACTGCAGTTAAAGGTTGTGAATTAGCTAACTATACTAATGATTCTTCCCTGACAGTTGCTAACTTTTCTTGATCAAAAATCACTCTTTCTTAACATGAAACAGTCTCATTTCTGCTGCCAGGTCCTTCTTCTTGAGAGAGCTGGAAATGTCACTGAGGTGTGCACAGTGCCAAGAGTTCCCAATCTCCAGCATCCCTGATTCACTGCTGTAGGTCATGTGACCTGGTGACAATTTTTACATGCTCAGTGTTTGCTCCCTGCTCAAAATGCAGCACCATGACGTGACATGCCAAAGAGAAACCAAGTCCTTGCTGATCAGCTTCATTGGTGTCGAAACTGCCAGATTTTGGCACATTAACTACAGTAGAAGCAAATTCAGCATTGGCTTATCCTTCTCACGTAGTCATGTGACTTGATACTACCAATCACAGTACATAATTTATGTACCCATTTTGCAAAAGGAAATAAATGCTTTGGGTTATATAGTGAGTCAGGGTAGACACAGGGTCCCTGAAAGGAATTTCAAAAAAGATTAAAATGGGGGGTTGGTTCCTATAATGACAAATAATAGTATGAAGACAATACACCAATACTCACACACAATTGTGTCTCAGCCAATTCTTTTAATGTTATTTAACAACACTGACCATCTTAGGAATGGCTGTCAGTGGTGATGTACTCGGCGGTGTGGGTGATCATGTGCCCCCTCACATGACTCACAAGATGTCATGGCATGAATCCTTGAGACAGAAGTGAAGTCAAGGACAAAACTGGAAAACAGAAACATAGAAACATAGACAATGATGGTAGAAAAAGATCGACAGCCCATTTAGTCCACCCATACTATGTTACTCTTCCACAGGACCTGTTATCCCTGCGGGGTGTTCACTTACCCTAGCCTCCCTATTGTTCACCATATTTCCTCCTCTCTAGTAGCCATTATATCTTTAGCTCTATAACAGACATTTTTAAAGCTGTTTATGGTTTCTGCACCCACTACTTCTCCTTGTAGAGTATTCCACGTCTCAACTACCCTTTCTGTAAAATAATACTTCCTTACATCCATTTTAACCCTTCCCCCATAACCTTCTCTTGTGACCCCATGTTGTACCATCTCTGTTCCTGGTAAATAACTCTTCACAGTTCTCCTTATTTAGTCCCTTCAAGACCTTAGAGGGCTCAGTCATGTCCCCCCCCCCCCGGTTTTGAGCGAACATGTTCAGCACCTTTAGCTGACCTTCATAAGATCTGCCCTCCTGGCCCTGGATCATCTTGGTCATCCTGTAGTGTACCTTCTATAGCCTCTTCCTATCCATTTTTAGCTGGGGACTCCATAAATGGGAACAGTACTCCAGGTGTGCCCTCACTAGTGACCTATACAGAGATAACAGTACCTCTTGTTTCCTACTGTCAAACCCCTTCACAATGCACCCTAACATCCTGTTAGTCTTGCTGAAGGCTTTGTTACTGTACATTGTCTGATTTGTTTAAGGGAATCACTAATGATGACTCCTACTGTTGGTCCCTTTCCTCTGGTGCTGTGTCCAGCTGAACCCCTCCCATCCAATACGCTGTTCAAGGGTTTTTGTTCCCTAAGTGCATCACTTTGCACTTCTTGCTGTTGAATTCCAGTTCCATACTTTGGACCAGTTTTCCAGCCTTTGCAGGTTTATCTGCAGTTTCCTTATTCCCTACACATTGTCAACTCTGCCACAGAGATTAGTGTCATCTGCAAATAAACACAGCCTGTCCTGGATTTCCTCACCCATGTCACTGATGAACATGTTAAAAAGGACTGGGCCCAAGACAGATTCCTGTAGTACTCTGCTGGTGACCTCTCTTTCCACTGATCTGACCCCATTCACCACAACTCTCTGCTGCCTCCCTTTCAAACAATTCCCTACCCACCTTACTATTTCCTGAACCATTCCCAGATTGACCATCTTCTACAGTAGTCTTCTCTGTGGCACTAAGTAAAAGTCCTTGTTGAAGGTAAGGTAGAGTAAGTCTACTGCATGCCCCTTGCCTGCTTACTATCCTGAAGCCCATTTTTGTCCAGGTATTCCACTAAGTCCTCTGACTAGTGTCTCCATCAATTTCACTACTACAGAGGTAAGACTGAGAGGTCTATAGTTTCCCCATCTGTTCCTTGCCCCCTTTCTTGTGCGGCAAAACTACATCCACCATTCATCAGCCCTTGGGAACCACCCTTTGCTGCAAAGAGCTACAGAATAACCCTGCCAGGGGTTTGGCTAACATCAATGCCAATTCCCTTAGCACTGTCTGATGTATCCCTTTCAGCCCCTGGGCCTTGTTTATACTGAGGGCTGCTAACCCTTTTCTGACTCTTTCGCTAGTATATATCTGCAGCCTCATAGCCAGGACCATTGTATCAACTGCCTTTGGCCTGCTGTCTGGCAAGAGTTTGCTGTTCTCCTTAGTGACTATTGAGCAGAAGTAGTCACTCAGCACAGCTGCTTTCAACCTATCTTCCTCTATTATCCAGCTCCCCTTCTTTGGCCTGACAACTCCCATTCCCTTCTTACTGTTTTACCTTATACAGTGTAGTGGGCCAGGATACAATGCAGTGTCTTGAGTTTCTGCATAACAAAAGGGATTAACTGCCAATGAAATTACTTTGTTTACTGCAGTAACTCTGCTGCAGTATTCTGCAGTATTGCATTGCATTGCATCCTGGCTGGGTCCACTGTATACGTAAATATTTTTTTCCTCTCCCTTGACCCCTCCGCAGTACACAGTTCTGTGTCTGCTTTGCAATCTTGACTGCCTTTTGGCCTCACTAGTTTTTCCTGATACTTATCCCATTCTTTATTCCCCTTTTTTTATTTTGTTCCTTACAAAGGCTTTCTTTTAGACCTCCCTGACCTTTTAAGAGAACCAAATTGGTCTCTTATACGTGTTTCTCTTGATAACTGTTTATGTGCATGTTTTTTTTGCATCAAGAAAATCCCCTTTTTATAACACCCATCCTTCTTCCACTCCCCTGATGCTGTCTACTCCAGCTAACCTGACCAGGGCAAATTCCCTCATTTGGTTGAAATCTGCCCTTCTGAACTCTGGCACCTCAGCCTTAGATGAGAGCTTGCTGGTGCCTGGGGCCAACTCAGACCATATAGAACTGTGAACGCTGGACAGCAGTGGTTCCCCATCTGCATTCCACCTGCTTCTTGGAGCACCTAACCTGAACATGCTGGATGATAACTCTAACAGTACTTCTACTACAAGTTTACAATCTCCTTGGTGCACAAGCTTACCAGAGATTGTCAGCAATGGATGACTTGTGTGAGCAGATAGGGGTATTGGGAACCCAAAGGAATTGGGTATAGAAGGGTAAAGGAGAATAAAATAACTTTGGCTTGACAGGCACTTAAAAGGATCAGGGTTCACAGGGTATCCCACTGAGTTGGTGTGGGGCAAACTCAATGGAACAATTGCTCCCTTCCCTTCCCTTGCCTTCCCTTCCATTCCCTTCCTTTCCTAAGTCATATGGTTGTTAGTTTGTGGCAGAAAGAAATGTGAGCTGTGAATTTAGCAAGTGAGTTTAAATATTTATTTTGTCATTTAGAAATTTGTTTCACTAAAAGTGATTGTGTTTTGGAAGAGGCTGGACTGATTCAGTAGCTGGGGTACACCTCACTCTTATGGCAAAGTGCTCCAAACAAACAAAAAGGTAGTAGTACTTAAACTTCTGAAGTGCAGTAATCTCTGCCTGGGTCCTGAAGTGATGTCACCATCCTTATGTCAGGCTGCCTGACTTGGCAGTCCAATATCTAAATGTGACTGGACAGAGCTGTTGCTGAGTAAAGTACATACAGTGGCTGTCTCAAATGACATACATAAAGTATGTCAATTCAGGTAAGACAATTTTTCAAAAATTAAAAAGGTACCTGTTTTTATTATATGTTTTACCAGTCCAATAATTGAGCAGGTGGGCGGGGGGAGGCAAGCTAGCAGCCAGGTATACGCTGCTTTAGGAAAACCTATTGCTCCCTCAACAAATAACTCATTTTAAACCATATACTATATACTGTAAAATAGTATGTAGTCAACCATATACAACAAGGACTGTGTTAACATCTTGGGGTTGAGATGACATCAGAGACTAGTGGTGGACGAAGTGCATTAAATTTGCTGCCCATAGTATTTCACATATAATTCGAACTTCGGGTCATAATGTAGGGTTACAGCGAATAACTACACATCAAGTAGCATAAAGTTCCCATTTTTGTGGGTACTTCAGGTTACTTCAGGATGCATAAAAGCCTTTTATTTTGTTTCCCTGGTGTCTAGTGGCCCATCTGCCAGCCTGTCAGGTAGTACCCCCTGCCCCCCAACCCCGAGTTGGATCCATATAAAAAATATATATTATTTTCCCTGGTGCCTAGTGGGCCCCCACCCTGCCACCCTGCTCCCTCCCAACCCCAAGTCAGATCCAATTAAAAAAAATTATTATTTTCCTGGTGTCTAGTGGTCCCCCACCCCCTGACAGGTAGTACCCCCACCTCACTCCCCCCAACCCTGAGTCAGATCCATGTAAAAAAAATTACTTTCCCTAGTGTCTTATGGGCCCCACCCTCAACCTGTCATGAGTCCCCCCACCCTGCTCCCCCAACCCCGATCAGAGCAGGCCACTGGCACATCTCTCCACTCACCTCCATTGCTGGCAGCCCACCCAACTCAGCTCAATAAATGAGTGCATGCTCTCATTCATTGATAAGTTGTGGTAATTTAGTCCTGCATGGTTGTACAGAAGGGTAGGAGGCTGTTCCAGTCACTGGCAGGGGCAGCGGGATGGGGAGAAGGCATTGTGGACTGCTCCAGGGTCCAGAATGCCCTTCCCCATCATGCCCCACCTCGAAACACCGGTGCAGCCCTCTCCCCTTCTGTACACCCCAGCAGGACTCAGAAAATTACAGTGACTTGTCAATGAATGAGTGTGTGCTTGTACAAGCACATGCTTAATCATTGAGCTGAGTCAGGTAGGCTACCAGCCATTGAGGTGAGTGGAGGGATGTGCTGGTGGCCCGCTCCGGTCAGGGTTGGGGGGGCAGGATGGGGAGTGCTACGATACAGGGTGGGGGGTGGGAGCCACTAGACACCAGGGAAAATAAATTTTTTTTACACAGATCTGACTCAGGGTTGGGGAGAGTGGGACTGGAGTATTACCTGTCGGGGGGGGGTTGAAGGCCACTAGACACCAGGGAAAATGATACATATTTTTTATATGGCTCCAACTCGGGGTTATGGGGAAGCAAGGTTGAGGGTACTATCTGACAGGGTGGGGGATCACTAGACACCAGGGATAGATCAGGGGTGGTGTTGAGAGGAATTCTCCATTTGTGACCTCTACTTGCTTTGGGGTTTTTAAGTGCAATTTGCACTTAAAACCCCGCAAAGCAAGGTGAAGTCACAGATGGCGTAATGAAGATTTTTTGTGGAAAATTATTATTGGCATTATATGCTGCGAAAAATTGCCGACTTCACAGCAATTTCATCCGCATAGTAAAACTTTGCTGCACCTCTATCAGGGGCCTCTCGAACTTCGTTCCTGAGGGCCCTATGATGTCATCTCAACCCCCTCAATGGAATCGCAGCCTTGTTGTGCATGGCTGCCCATATACTATTCCATATGTGCACTTTTTGCACTGAATTAGGTAAACCACATTGCTTGATTGACATATGTAGGCTCCATTTATTTTAATTGTGCTGTTCTGGCCTGTTTCAATGGTAGTCTGGGTGCATGTGGGGGTGCAGATCTTGCATCTTGTATTGTTGCATGGTGTTGTTTCTCTCATTTCACAATTATTTTGATCTATTGTGATTTTACTATAAATTATTACATTTTAAAGAAACATAGAAAGTGACAGCAGAAGGGGACCATAAGATCCACTGAGTCTGCCCATTTGCCTACACCCTTCCCCTAACTGCTATTCAGTGTTATGATGCCTTTGTACTTATCCCAAGCTCTTTTGAAGGCTCCAACAATCTTAGCCTCCACAACTCCTGATGGTAGGTAGTTCCATGCATCCACCACCCTCTCAGTAAAGAGGAACTTTCATGTGCTGTTCTTGAACTTGTATTGTTGTATACTGCTATTTTGGCTTGTATTGTATATCACCTATTGTAACCTCCCGGGTCGTGCCTGAAAATAGGCATTTCCTATGTCTAGTGCACCTACCCGGTTACCAAAAACAAACAAATAAATAAATAAATAAACTTGCCCCTTCCCAGTATAGGTGGAGATGACATTTTGCACAGAAAGAGATGTTGAAGGATATGGGGGCATGCTATATATTCTGGAAGGGGGACATTTATAGGGGATGTGGGGAAATACTTCATTATGGAAAGGGTGGTGGACATTTGGAACAGCCTCCCAGCAGAGGTGATGGGTACCAAAATGGTAACAGGATTCAAACATGCATGGGATAGATACTAGGGGACCTTAGTAACAGTTCGGGGTGGGGGGGTAGCCAGAGATCAGTTAGGGTCTGTGGTAGCAAAGTAGGCAAGGACCTTACGGCAGACTAGGTGGTCCAGTAGGTCATTTTCTGCTGACAGCTTCTATGTTTCTATGTAATAACCTAGGTATTGAGGTGGGTAATATGAGCGGTGGGGGTAAACATGAATCAAACAGCATGGGCTGTGAGAGAAAGGTGTTTGAGGATTTACAGTTAGTGAAATGAGAAAAAATGGAAATAAAATCAACAAAAACATGCATGTCAGTAAACATATTATGAAGTGCGCATGCATGCACATCGGTACCATACATCCTCATCTCCTGAAAACATTTGTTTTAGAAAAAGAATTTAAAATAAACAAAAATTCACCTATTAACCCCAACCATTCGATGAACACATATTTGAATCTAACACCAGCAGACATACATTTTCATGAATCACAGGTTCAAATCCCACAGCACACAATTTCTGAATAAATTTAACTACTGTAGCACCAATAGACAACTGCATGAATATAATATAATTTTATTACTATGCAATGATCCCATAGTTGACTTGAACATCACCATCCATTCAGGGACCAGAGCATACAACCCACTTATGATCGGTTGCATTGTAGAGAGGTAGGTTGTACTGCTGGTTAAAATAAAGGATATTCATCAGTTTGAACTTTGCAGCTTGACATTTTCACACTAGGAAATCACTAACTATGCAAGCTGTCAGAAGTTCATAGAGAAATGCAATGTTTCTGTTAAGAAACATAAAAACATATAAGCTGACGGCAGATAAGGGCTGAGTAGCCCACCTAGTCTGCCCCTTTTCCCTACCTAATGCAATACTACAGACCCTACTTGATCTGCAGCTTACCCTCTCTTCTTTATTGCAAGAGTACTCCTATGCCTATCGCATGCATTCTTGAATTCCCCTACCATTTTCACCACCACCATCTCCACAGTGATGCTGTTCCAAGCATCCACTACTCTGTCTGTGAAAAAGTAGTTCCTCATGTTGCCCCTGAGCCTACCCCCAAGCCTCATACCATGCCTCCTTGTTCTTGTAAACTTTCTTTTCTGAAAGATGCTACCCTCCTGTACCTTGTTTACTCCCCTTAGGTACTGGAATGTCTCTATCTTACCCCCCCTCCAGAGAATATATATTGAGGTCCTCTAGTCTTTCCCTCATATGACTTTTGATGCAGTCCTTGCACCATTTTTGTTGCCCTTCTCTGGACTGCCTCTATTTTGTCTATGTCCTCCTGGAGATGTGGCTTCCAGAACTGAACTGAGTACCTAGATAATATCTCAGTAGTGATATATACAGTGGCATAACCACCTCCTTTTTTTCTGCTGGTGCTACCCCTCCCTATGCACCCTAGCATCCCACAGGCTCCCCCCACAGCCCTCTCACATTGTTTGGTTACTTTTAGGTCATCAAGTATGATTAACCCCAGGTCCCTTTCTTGATTGCTGGCCATCAGTACCTTTCCCCCCATCTTGCACACCTCCCTTGGATTTCTGTGTCCCAAATGCATGATTCTGCACTTCTGTGCATTGAATCTTAGCTGCCACACTATTGACCACTCCTCAAGCATGTTTAGGTCCTTTCTCATTTTTTTCCACACAACCCCCGGAGTATTAACCCTGTTGCAGATCTTAGTGTCATCTGAAAAGAAGCATACCTTCCCCTCCAGCCCATCTGCAATGTCACTTATGAAGACATTAAAGAGGACTGGCCCCAGCATGGATCCCTGTGGCACCCTGCTGGTCACCCCCCTCCTCAGATTGAATGCCATTTACCACCACGCTCTGTGTCCTGTCACTCAGCCAGTTTCTGACCCAGTTTACCACCACAGGGCCCACTCCCAGACTGCCCAGCTTATTTACCAGCCTCCTAAATGGGATGGTGTTGAAGGCCTTGTTAATATCTAGGTAGGCCACATCCACTGCCCCTCCCTGATCTACCTCCCTGGTCACCCAGTCAACAAAATCTGTTCCTAACTGCATCAGACAAAGTTATCTGAATCTCTCACTCTCATCACGTATTCACCAATCGCATAGTACAGAATTTATCTAGTGTATTTTTTACTTAATCAAAACAAAAACATGCTTGTTGTCAATACGTGATCACAAATAAGTTGCACAAAAATCAATAGTAATCCACACCACATTTAACAGACTTATAAGAAAGGCTGGTAACTATTTTATTTTAAAACATGTATTCTTTGTCATGTGAATAAAAATGACCATTGCTAAGTTATGTAAAAAAAAAAAAAGACATGCTTTATTTCCCTGAAAAATCTAATGCTCTTTTCTCAAGGCACACCTTACTGACAGCTTCTCTGTAGTCCACATACCTTAGCAAAACAATGGAACCAATATTAAAAATATGTGTTACAGTTTTAGTGCAGTGCTCCTTTGGTATGTCCAACTAGTACAGTTTTTTTTGTAATAAACTGAGCCTCAAACTAGGTCCCACATTCCAGTAAATAAAGAGTAAAAATTTGGGGAAAGCAGGATCCCACTGAAAATAAGATAGCATATGAGATGAGTTATCATAACTAAATGCAATAAAAATGTGTCAAAACATGACCCCATTGAAAAAGAGGTACTGTGTCTCAGCTGGCTTATCCTGGGCAAATGTACTGCAAAACTGTGTAGAACACTTGACCCTACAGCAGAACTCCACCAAAAGGAGCTGTTTCATCTAAAACAATCTGTCCTAAAAAAAATGCATCATAAAAGCAGGACCACATTAAAACTGAGATGTTGCATCTCACCTCTACTATGCCAGCTAAATGCAGTATAGCACTGTGTAAAATCAGGTGGCCATTGCAAATGACAAATTACATCACATCTGGTCTATCTTAGGTTAAGATATAGTAAAATGTGTAAAACTGGACAAATGTGCTGTGCCTGGCGTCGGGGCCGGGACTGACATTGGGGGCAGTCCCCGCTGGATGCTGCTGGCTCTGGGGTTTCCATGGGGTCCTGGTGCCTGCCGCCTTCGGTCCTGATGGTGTAGTCTGCTGCAAGGGCTGTTCTCGAAGATCTACTGTTACGGTAAGTTCTTACGTAAATGTACTTTAATAGTGGGGTACCGCAGGGTTCAATACTGGGACCTGTCCTTTATAATGTCTATAAGTGACATTGCAGAGGAACTGGAAGGAAAAGTATGTCTCTTTGCAGATTACACAAAAATCTGCAACAGGGTTGATACACAAGATGGAGTGGAAAGGATGAGAAGGGACTTGGCAAGGTTGGAGGGATGGTCAAATGTATGGCAGCTTAGATTCAATGCAAAGAAGTGCAAGGTAATGCACCTTTTTTTTTATTTAGTTGTTTAACCAGGTATAGCACACTAAGCTGAAAGCTTTTTTACAGGAGTGACCTGGGAGCACAAGGAGGTTAAGTGACTTGCTCAGGGTCACACAGTATGCAAGTGGAAGCTGTGGGATTCAAACCCAGGTCTGGTCTGCTGGATATCACCAGATTTGCAGCTCAGAGCCTTAGACCACTGTGCTATACTGCCTCCCACCTGGGAAACAAAAACCCAGGGGAAGAGTACACAATGGGGGGGTGAGATACTGACAACAGTAAAAATGGAAAGGGACCTGGGGTAATTATATCAGATGACATAAAGGTGGGCAAGCAATGTGAGAAGGCAGTAAGGAAGGCTGATGGATTACTGGGATGCATAGGGAGAGGCATTAATAGTAGAAAACAAGAAGTTATTATTCCTCTATATAGACAGTTGGTGAGACCCCACCTGGAGTACTGTGTGCAGTTCTGGAGACCCCAACTCCGCAAAGACATAGACAGATTGGAGGCTGTCCAGAGGAGGGCAACCAAAATGGTGCAGGATCTTCACCAGAAAACATATGAAGAAAGACTAAAGGAGCTTAATATGTATACCCTTGAGGAAAGAAGGGAGAGAGGGGACATAGTGGAAATGTTCAAGTACCTCAAGGGAATCAACAAAATCCAAGAGGGTAGCATCTTTCAGAAAAAGAGATGTGCAAGAACAAGGGGGCATAATTTGAAGATAGAGGGGGGATGGCTCAGAGTTAATGTGAGGAAGTATTTTTTCATGGAGAGGGTTGTGCATGCATGGAACAGCCTCCCTGAGGAGGTCGTGGAGTCAAGAACAGTGGGGAAATCCAAGAATGCATGCAACAGACATAAGGCAGTCCTAGTGGGGGTAGGAGGAAGTAAGCTGTTGGTTAACAAGGATCTGCAGCTTATCTGTTAGGTAGGAAAATGGGCAGACTAGGTGGGCCAAGTGGTCCTTATCTGCTGTCAAATTCTATGTTTCTATGTAGCAATGCAAGCCATGAACATTCAGCACTGACAAATGCGTGTTTTCATATCTGTTTTTGATGACTCTCCAATAGTATGCCTTGTTTCATGAAGTTATCTAAAGTGAGCAGAGCACGAGTTTCCATGATTCTTCTAAAGTAAAAGGCTATTTCTCGAGCTACAGTACTTGGATAATTTATGGAGGTTTGCCAGGAAGTTGTTAATTTGTTTTACTATCCTTTTGGCTCAGTAGAGTAAATTGCAGTGCTGTGCCCTTTTTTATGGCTTGCTGAGTCTCTAATGAAAGTCAGTCAGTGTGTGTGTGTGTGTGTGCTTGCACTGTACTTTTGATGAAAGTCAGACAGTGTATGTGTGTGTGGTGTGTGAGTGTGACTCTGTGTGTGTGTGTGTGTGTGTGTGTGTGTGTGTGTGTGTGTGTGTGTCAGCTTGAAAGATCACTGTTTACTTTTGATTCTCCTTTAAAAGGGACTTATGTTTCTCTTGGTGACATCTCCCGCTCCACACCTTGCTCAGACAGCAGATCTGTTGAATGTGGAGGGATTCCATTCCCTCCTAACAACTCACAGCTGGGGGGAGGATGAAACACAGTTTAGTTAATGCAAAAAACAGGGACATGATTTCATTCCACTCCTGCGTAACAACAAAGGTGTTCTGTGTTAGCAATTCAGACCCCTTTTTCTGATGACAGCAATATGTCTGCATGGCCCTGCTCATGCAGCCATAAAAAGCATCATAGTTGAGCTGACCAAGTGTCCTACAGCAGTACACAGCAAAAGTAATGCACTAAAATGCAAAATAGCCAAGAAAACAAGTAGGAATGCTAATAATTAAGAACAGTATTTAGCAAAGGACTGGATTTCTACAGATCTGGTACTGAAGGCAAAAGTGTTGCAAGCTCAGGCTGAATTGCCTTGCCTGTCCCAACTGATTATACAAAAGAACTACTGTGGCATTAATCTTTGCTTTTTTTTTTTTTTCGCTGTGGTTTTTACCTTTGTGACCAGTTTAGTACCACAAGTAATAAAACTGACACAGATAATCTCTTCAAAATAGTGCAAGGTCTAATTAGAATATTCATGCACAAATCCCACCTTGCATGATTTTTAACCATGAAATTATCACCTCAATTTATTTTCTTTGTCAAGGGGTACCTAGTGCTATCACCTATGCTGAATGATCCCAATCAAAACGACCAAATATCCTACCAAACTATTTTCTCCACTTTCAGGTTTTCCTGCTGCTTTATCATTACAGACCAACTTATTTCTGCTTGAACTTGTACATAGAAATAGGGGGCTGGATATTCAAACTGCGCCATTCATAGGCGCAAGCCCTTGAGCTGCGCAAAATAGTTGCTCGGGTGTTCTAGGGCGATATTCAAAGGAGTTGCGCTATTGAGCAACTCCTTTGAATATCACCCCCCAGCCACAGCCACTGTGCATGGCGCAGTGGAACTTGCGCCACCGCAAGTTGACAGAGTGGAGCATTCAACTTGCGGTGGCGCAAGTACCATTGCGCCATGCGCAAAATCACGATATTCAAAAGGTGACATGCAAATGGGGCTATAATTCATGCAAGGCACAGGGGGGCCATTTGCATGTGATTATGTCCCCATTTGCATGCCATTAGCATGTGGAGTCGCGATCCCGAGACTTGCGCCTGGCGCCCCTGCCAGGCGCGGCCGTCGGACCAGCGCCCTGCATGTCCAAGCGGCATAGTGCCTCCCCCCCCACCAGCCCCGATCACGGGCAGCAATGTGGCTCCCCTCTCCTCCGTACATATCCCTGGTGGTCCAGTGGACGAAATGCCCGATTGCAGGCGGTGTGTGTAGTAAATCCCACCCCAGAACATAGCCCTGGTGGCTGGTGTCCCCCACCCACCCACCCACGGCCCCCACCGCAGCTCCCCGGCGGTGGTGAGCAGCAGCATCCACCCGCCTGCCACCCCGCCACCCGCCGACTGACTGCCGGTGAACTGCATGCCCATTGGTGGAGGCAAGAGCCAATGGGTGTGCAGCCCATACCATACGACAGTCAGATTTGTGAATGAACATCATTCACAAATTTGGACTCATCATGCCGATATGGGCTGCATGCCCGATAGCTCTTCGCCATCAATGGCGCAGGCCCCGTACCAGGCAGTCAGTCGGTGGGGTGGAGGCGGCAGGTGGGTGGGATGCTGCCACCCGCTGGCCGCTGGGGAAAGCAGTGATGGCTGCAGTGAGTAGTAGGGAGGGGACACTCAGCCACCGTAGCGCCATGTTCACGGGGAATTTATCACACATACCACCTACGATCGGGCATTTCTCGTCCACTGGACCACCAGGGATATGTACGGGAGGGGTGGGAATTACATACACAACCCACGATCAGGCATTTTCGTCCATTGACCACCAGGGATATGTAATGGGGCGGCATTGATGCCTGCAATCAGGCTGGTGCAGGGGAGTACACTCATGCCCACGATCGGGCTGCGGGGGCACAGGACTGGGTTAGCCAGCTACAGGTGACAGCTGCTGTGTTGCACCCTGTAATACAGCAGCTCACCTGGGTGGCCCTCGACTAACCTTTTTTTGACTCAAAGTCCTGCAGGCGCAGGTTGGGGTTGCGCCTGCAGACTCTGCACAGCCCGGTGAATATCGGGCTGTGCAGTTTATGCATGGTTCCTCCCCCTCCAGTTCAGCACGCATTCATTTGCATTGCACTGTTGCTCAGCATGTTTTCTGTGGCGCAACTGCCTCCTGCTGAATATCGCAGAATGGAGCGAGTTTGGACTTGCACAGGCGCAACCCTATTGCGCATAGCGCAACCCTTTTGAATATTTGGCCCAGGATATATTATGTCAGACACAGAAATTGATTCATAAATGTTGAACAACCATGATGAATCATAGAAACATAGAGTCTGTTGGCAGATAAGGACCTGTTGGCCCACCTAGTTTGCCCTATTATTTTTTTTTTTACGTAACTTCTATTGCAATGTTATATTAATTTACAAACATAGACAGGTAGGGCATAGGTAAATAACAATCAAGTTGACAAAAGGGAAAAAAATATTAAATGCAGACCATCATAAAATATCATGGAATACTAGGTACCATGAAAAAATAAAATATATATATATATATATATATATATATATATATATATATATATGTATATATATATATACCTTCTAAATTCTAAATGAACTATCCATACAGTGGGTAGAAAACTAACGGAAAAAAAGGACTGAAAGAGAGAGGGTGGGAGAATCAAACCTGAGCAGGCTAAGCAGCAGAAGAAGAAATGGTTCCTGAGGGACAAGATTGTTCCAAGTATAAATTCCATTTGATTCACCAAGAAAACAACATCCCATTATCCCCATCATATTTGAAATTTAAATTCACAAACATAGCCTCCATATTATAAATTTCTTGAACAGTATTGATCCATTCATCATGAACAGGCACAGTCAGAAACAACCATCACCTGGTAAGAGCTTTAAAAGCAGCCACAATGAAAATATGATGGAGATAATTGTTAGATGGGGAACTAATGCCCTGCGGCAAAAAAATAACAAGAACAAAAAATTCAAAAATTAATGGAATAGGAGCACCAAAAATATCAGAGACAGCTGTAGCAATTGAATTCTAATAAGACTGCATCTTCAGACACACCCAAAAACATGTACTGTAGGTTATCTCCTTTAAAACCGCAGTTCCACCAGCACAAGTTCGACCCACCATTCACATAATGTGCAGTTATGGAGGGTGTTTAAAAAACAAATTCTCAAAATTTTCCATCTAAATTCCCTCCAATAAAAAGAGTCTGTAGTTGTATGAACTATATGCCACACTTTCTCCTTATATGAAGAAACAAGAGTCTGGGATAACATGAACTCCTAACGATCACAAACAGAGTGCAGAGAAACAGTGGTCTGCTGTTGCAAGAGTAAGCAAAGGCAAGAGATAGCATGGGCCTCAGTAGGAGTTTTCCATTCCTGATGAAGATAGGCAACTACATAGAAACATAGAAGCTGATGGCAGATGAGGACTGCAAGGGCCATCTAGTCTGCCCATTTTTTCTACCTTATGAATGTGCCATAGGTCTTTACTCTGTCAATGGCCTATTTATTCATACTCATACTCATCTGTGTTGCTCCCTTATGCCTATCCCATGCCTGCTTGAAGCCCTGCACTGTATTCATATCCACCACTTCCTGAGTTAGGCCGTTCCATGCATCCACCACCCTTTCAGTGAAAAAGAACTTCCTCAAATTACCCCTTATTAAGGTGAAAGAAGGACCAGACTTACACATGGTTCCAGAAAGGGAAGAAATAAAATGCCAGATTTGTAAATAACAAAAAAATTCTGCATGAGGTAAACCAAATTTATGTCATAAGTCACCAAAACATCATGCTCTATTAAATCATCTAAAGTATAAAGCCCTTTCTGAAACCATAAATGAAAGCTTTGGTCATTCAAAAGCAGGATTACACAAAATAGGAGAAAGCAGACACATGCCATCAATACCTTCAACCAGAGGTCAAAACATGACCCACTCCATTAAAGTGTGTCTCAACCAAGGATTCAAGACTTTAAGGGAGTGGACTTGAGAAAGGGTAAGTAGAGGAGCTATTTTCAGAGGTACCCATTTGCCCTATTTTCCATACCTACAGCATCGCTGCACACCCTACTCAGTCTCTGAACCCCCCCCCCCCGCCAAGAGCCCTCTGTGTCTATCCCATGCTCCTGATCCTTGTCACCATTTTCACCCCACTGTCTCTGCTGGTAAGCTGTTCCATGCGTCCACCACTCTATGAAGAAGCAGTTCTTCACATTTCTTCTGAGCCTCCCCCTTCTAACGTCATAGCATGACACCTTGTCCTTGAAACAGAAACACAGAAGCTGACAACAGATAAGGACCGCAAGGCACATCCAGTCTGCTCATTTTTCCTACCGTATGAATGTGCCATAGGCCTTTACTCTGTCAATGGACTATCTATTCATATTCATCTGTATTGCTCCCTTATGCTATCCCATGCCTATTTGAATCCCTGCACTGTATTTCTATCCACCACTTCCTGAGGTAGGCCATTCCATGCATTAACCACCCTTTCTGTGAAAAATAACTTCCTCACATTACTCCTTAATTGGCCTCCCTCTAATTTCATGCTGTGTCCTCTTGTCCTGCTATTTTTCTTATACTGAAACATGTTAGACTCTTTCACCTTGTTAATACCCTTATGATGTTTAAATGTTTTGATCATATCACCACTCTCCCTCCTTTGCTCTAGGGTATACATGTTGAGCTCCATTAATCTGTCCTCATATGTTTTCTGGAGCAGTCCCTGCACCATTTTGGTTGCTCTTTTCTGGACTGCTTCCATTTTGTTAATGTCCTTGTGCAGGTGCGGCCTCCAGTACTGCACATAGTACTCCAGATGGGACTTAACCAGTGTCTTGTAAAGAGGGATTATTACCTCCCTCTTACAATTTGTGATACCCCTACTAATACACCTCAACATCCCTCTAGCCTTACCTACTGCTTTAGTGGTCTGGTTGGATGATTTCAGGTCTTCTGTGATGATGATGCCCAAGTCTCTTTCTTCCCTTGTGATTGCCAGTAACTCCCCTCCCAACCCATAGGTGGCTTCAGAGTTTATCTTCCCTATGTGCATGATCTTGCACTTCTTTGCATTAAACCCCAGCTGCCACTCTTCCGACCAATTTACCAGTTTATCCAGACCTCTCCTCATTCTGCCCACCCCATCTGGATCATCTGCTCTGTTGCAGATATTGGTGTCATCTGCAAAGGGTATCTTTTCCTGTGGAAAATTCTTCCCTCCAGTACCTTGTCAAACATATCAGTTTGAAAGGCACCCATATCAAAATTTCAAATGTAACAGTGTCAGATATTTAATTCTTCATACATCCCTTTTGGCCATTTAAGTGTTACTGTATATTTTTCCCTTACTATTACTGCCAAACTCAGGAGTTCAAAGATTAGTCCTGTTTCCCACTCAGTTAATCTTTATAAGTTTGGATCAGGTTTGTCTAGTGTGTAATCTACCTATTAAATAGAGTAGGTCAAATTTTCAAAAGTGATAATGAAGCCACAACTCCCTAGAGCTTTTGAAGTCAGGAAGCTTCACTCTGTACAAATCTTTGGGAAGTTTCCTGACTTCCCATGGTGCAACATGCCACTTTGCATAGTTCTTCAGAGAAGTCTATGTATTGATATTTCACCTGCAAAAGTGATGGTGAAATGCCACATATGTAATTTTCGCTGGGGGAAGTACTATGTGAAGTATATCCTAAAAAAAATCACCATCACCAGGGCAGATTCATATTAATGAAATTCTGCTGACCACTCCTTAGTCTTGGCCAAAACACTGACGCAAAAGGACCTATGCCCAGCTAACTGAAAATCTGGCTGCAACCTAAATGGCTTTATAACTGTTGCTAGGCCTTAAAAGCTTTAGGCCATGCATGTGTTTGGAATACTGGGACCAGCCTAAGGATAAACTCAGAAGCCTAGGCAGTGCTGCCACGAGGTCCAAAGGCAAATTGCTTGGACAAGAACATTTCCATGGTGGTAACAGAGTAAGGTCTGCGTTTTATTTGCCGAGCATTTTGACTGCAGTAATGTTCTCTGCTAAAACCAGAACAAGAGACTATATGAGATTCATAGCTGCAGAGCTGTGAAAAAAGAGGTCCAGAGTTCTGAGGTTAATTGCAGATAAATTACATGAAAAAGTCATTACAGTCCAGTGGTTAAACTAAAAGAGACTTTGCCATCCACAAATGAAAAGTTATTTGATACCAGTATTGCTATGGGCTATACAGATTGAAGCTGTTTTCTGTAAATCCAAGAACTGACTTTTGGTGACATGACTTTAAGCAAGGGTAATTTAACCTGCAATGTTTGTCCATGCCAAAAAGTTCCAGGGTCACGATGACTAGTTGACTGAAAGAGACTTTTTCATCCAAAGCCAGCCTCACCAAGATTTCTAAGTTGAGAGAATGAAGAACCACTTCTACAACCAGAAATTTAAATATAATTTTAATTTCTTATATTAATTAAATTTTAATTAATAGTTTAGTAATTTAATAAGCTTATCTGGGAAAGTAACAGGGGAACTTTCTTTTTATTATACATCTTGGGATATATAGTTAAGCTGAAGTAAGGGTAGTACCTTTTATGAAAGTTAAAACAAGATTTTACAAAAGAATAATCCAAAGACTCTAACATAATGAGTTGCAAGTTCTGATGAAAGAAAAAATTTTTTAAATACAAAATGCTTTAAAGCCAGAGTATTGAGACAATCTAGTCATTGTTTGAATATTGCATTTATTTATTGTGACTATGTTTATGCTGTAATTTTTGCATTATTTCTTTGATTTTCTGAAGTTTTATTCTTGATTGCATGGTTCATTTGCTGCTATATTTGGGCTAAACAAGTTTTGTTGATGTTTTGCATTATTCTTATCATGCTTGATATGTATAATAATTGGTAAGGTGTAAAATGATTGTACATATGTGAATAAAATTTATTTTCCCTATATTCTTTGGTGTGGCATAAATGTTTTCATCGTTATCTAAGAATCTGGAGGACAGGCATAATATCATATCTGTATTTTCAAATTATTTTTGGTAATTTAAAAAAATTGGGGGCAAGGCCCGAGGCAAGTCTAAGTGCTGTATTATAAAATGTGATATTATAGCTTTGTTCCGACATAATGGTGATGGTGAAGAAGTGTGGCACATTGAATTTTTAATATGGGCATTTGAGGTGGGTGGGTATGTGAGTATAGTGGTAGTGAATATTGTGGTGATATTGAGGTAAACTTATGTTCAGGTACATGACATTATGGTGTCATAGTGGCTAGGACTCTGAGCACATATTATAGTGGATATTTACTTCCTTCTTCTAGTTCTGTAGTTTGAGTATATACTGTTATGTTTTTACATTCTGCACTTATTAGACACATTGTCTCATTTACTTGGGGGTTCTTGGCAGGTGTAATTTCTTTTTGGGTAACTATTGTAGTGATTGGTGCAATTGATGGTGTATTAGGATTTATGTACATATATTTAATTTTAAGCAGTTACTTTCCTCGGGGGGGGGGGATTTAATTCATAGGAATTTTTGTTTACGTTCCTTAGACTGTTTCTATATATGCATTATTTCGATTATACACTGACAATGTATTGAAATCTGTACATATCAGACTGCATAGTCTCAATTTCTTGGGAGTCGTTGACTAGTACTTCTTTGTATCTGGCACTTACACTGACAATTGATATTATCATGTATAAAATTGTGTTGCAACACTGAAGTCCTTAAGGTTTCTGGAACATAATAGCTGGTTGAAAGTATGTTGGGAATATGTCTCCGAGCCAGTTGTATGTTCATCAGTGTGAAACACTTACTCACTTTGGGTAGACATCACTTTCATCCTTCTAAATGCCATGTAAAGGTACTGTAATTTCTGTTGTAACTTTTGAGGCTTATTTTTTATCTGTTACTTGCTAATATGTTATATTTTGGCATGCAATTGTTTTCTCCAGGGTCATTTTATTGTCATAGGCAGCATTCACAAACTAACAGAGTTCTGGGCAGAGCTGAAGCTGGCTTCTACTGGTGTAATCTTACCTCACTCTTAAAGTATGTGTCTTTGGGATTTTTTTTTCACTTGACATATAATTTAGAAAGTAGAGAATCTTAGTGTTTTGTTATTCATTAGACTGATACATGGTATAGTATATGTGGGTTGAACTCTCTGCTTGCTGTTATCTCTGGACAACTTTTGACCTTTAAGTTTGGTTCAGCTGAAAGCACACTTAAGATATTTAAGCTCTCTGACATCACTTTAATTATGTACTGAATACCTGTTTTAAACCAATGAGAATTATTTCTGTTTTTTTCTGCATGTTCTAAGTGTTAATAATATGGGATTTTCTAAACAATTGTCATTAAGCTTCCGAAGAAGGACTTTTTGGTACAAAAGCTAAAGCTATTTGTTCTTTTTGTAACATCCTTGTTGGTCCAATTAAAGGTATCAAACCATTTGTTCTGGATTTGTTCTAAAGAAAAAGAAATGCTTAAATCCCAAACTTGCCTCCATGTGGTGTGCAAGTATCACCCACATCCTTGACCACTGTCCAGATAAGTTACAAACATATCCCCCGCCCAGATCCCCCAAGCAGCCACCTCCATTTCCCCACCTCCCACAATCCTGGTGAAGTAATAGGTTATTACTTACAGCCACTGCTAGCTGTAAAAAAATCACACCCCCAACACACTCCAAGCAAGTAATCAATCCCATCCCATCCAGATTCTCGTCTTGACCCATATAATTCATGAAACCACTCCAGACCCCACAGTACTCCCTGTAGCATCTAGACTCTCCCCCAAAAAGTTAAGGCTATCCAGACTAGTGTAAAGTTCAGAAATGTAATCCCTGGTAGGACTGATCAATACTTTTCACTGTTGTTTCCCTAAATGAATGTGATGATGTCTGGAATAGGAACAGTAGATTAGCTGACAGTTCAGGCAGTCAGATGTTAGAATGTCATCACATTTATTCATTGAAACAATAGTAAAGACAGAAGATGGTTCCTAAGAGGGAGCAAATTTCTGAACTTTTCACCAGTCTGAATATCCTTAACCTTACTGGGGGTTTGATGGGAAAGGAGAGGATGAGTGCTTCTGAGCAGCAGGCTAGGGGGAGGGTCATAAATTATGTGGGTTAGGAGACTGGACAAGGTGGTGGAGGGGTGTGGTTACTTGTGTATATTGATGGGAGAAAAGATGTTTTTCGGCTGGCAGTGGCAATTTACTGTATATAACTGATTTCCTTGCTGAGACTGTGGGAGGGAGGCAATTGCTAGCAGGAAGCTGGGTGGGTGAGATGTGTGTAACCTACTTCGGAGGTGGGTAGGGGTGGTTGATGGTTGCACAGTAGGTGATGGGATGGTTTGGAATTAATTTTTGTTTTAAACAAAATCACTGAGCAAAGCCAGGAGTAACATCAGAAACGTTGTTAAGTACAATGAGCGCATACACATTACAGTAGGTGCTCCATGACAGTTCAGTTGGGGTCGGTCATGGAGGAGTGTGGCAGGCTGTGCTAGTCCCAGCTCTGTTACAGGATGGGGGAGCAGGGTGTTGGGCAATACCTGCTGGGGACAGGGGCCACTAGACCATCAGGCATAGGTGTTTTTTGTTCTGTACATCAACGAGTGGCATAGGGCATTGGGGAGGGGGATGGGGGAATTATTGCTAATATTTCTTGTGGGTGGCATCGAGGAAGGGAGGGAGAAGGGGGATTTATCTCTTATGGGTGGCATCGGGCAATGGGGGGGGAGGGGGATTTATTACAAATATTTCTTATGGGTAGCATTGAGAAAGGGAGGGGGAAGGGGGATTTATCCTTTACAGGTGGCATTGGTGTGGTGGATGAGGGATTTATTATGCATACTTCCTACTGACAGCATTGGGAATGGGAGGAATGGCCACTGGAACACCAGGGATTGGGGAATTATTACATATATTAATAATGGGCGGCATTGGGCAGGGGGAAGTGGGGATCTATTTCTTACAGGATCAGGCATCAGGAAGGGAGGGCCACAAGACCACTATGAAGGAGGATTTCTTATGTATATTTATTATGGACTGCATTGGGGTGGGGGGGACTGCTAGACTACCAGGGAGGGGTTCTAGTTATTTATTTCTTGTACTGTCACATCAGGATCTGGGAGGGGGAACCACAGCACATTTCCACAGAACGGCAGTTCTCCCAGAAGAGAATATTCAAAGTACCCTTAAATCAGCCCTGGCTGATCTAGGGTACTTAGAATTTCTCTCTCTGGGAGATATCTGTGAATCTCATATTCAGGGATGTGGCAGCTCGCATCCACCACGTATCCCCTAGCACCATGTTGCAGCCCATTTTTGAGTGCAGGGGTGGCTCAAGCCCCATTTGGGGCAGCCAGCCTGTGATTGACACAGGCTGCCTTTGTGAACAGCTCAGGGGGCAGTGTCTGATGCAAGGTGCCACCTCTGCCATTTATGTTTGTCACAGGCATCTTGCGTCACACTCATGGCTTTGAGAATCGAGCCCAAGGACAGGACTCACATTCCTTGAAAATCCCAGATAAGGGGATGGTGCATCATTTCAGTGATGCTGGCATTCCTTCTGACCTTGTGCAGGCATTTTTCTGATGCAAGCATGGTGCAAGCCAGTCTGGCACATGAAGACCTGTTTTTGATGTAAGTACCATTTGAAAATTAGATTTGATGCAAATTTGATGCATCCTGCTCCTTGCACCAGTGTTTTTTGATGCAAGCACCCTGCATCATTCTCTGGCCTTTGAAAATATGGCCCCTTATGTCAGTGTGTATTTAAATTATATTTACTCAAGAAATTACATTTACATTTTTTGCATTGTACTTACAGTACATTACTGCTGTCTTTAGTGAGGAAACGTACTTGAAGCGTGCCTTCAGTGTCAGTACATGGAAATGTTTAATCTTGTACACTATGCTTTTATTATACCTGTAGTGAAAGAGAATAAAATAAATATATTAACCATCCTGAGCAGTGTGACATTCCCCTCCCCAAATTGTGTTACAGTATATGCTTTTGCAAGCCAGTTGTGAGCAATGAACAAGTAATATACATATTGTCCACCCAGGGCCTCAGTGAAGATGTGCGATCACAGGACTACATTATCATGCAATGTACTGTACCACAGGAATCATTCCTATTTTCTGTACTGCCATTAACACTGAGAAATGTCTCTGTGCCATTAGATTTCTCTCAATGTTCTCCACTATCCAAGCTACATCAGCTGTTCAGGGAAATGTCCATACCTCAAAGAGAAACAAATGTTATGTTCACCACCGTACTGATAACAAGATGACATTAGCTACAGACTTCAAAGTGACAGAACAGGCTTTGTACCAGAAATGCACCCTTGCTTTTAGTTATATTACTTTCTCCTCTTTAATCAGAGTAGCGCTTTCCTTAATGGCACTGTGACACCATTACACTCAGCAAGAAATTCCTATATGTGATGGCAGTGATTCCCCTCTAATTAAACTAGAACAGTCAAGCTAGAGAAAGAATGGGATTCATTAGTCAAGTGATGACACTCAAAGACCTTTCTCTAATGGGGCAGCTGGGTGATGACATTTTGCTTCTCGTGAACCATAAACATTTCTCTTATCAGCTGTAATCTGCTTCAACCTTTCTCTGCAGTAAATTCTATTTATGAAGAAGTCTTCATAACCATGGACTACCCTCTGCTTTGCATAGTGCAAAGAAAATGCATGGGTTGTATTTTGAACAGTGACAGCCAGTCAGGGACTGATTATGGATGTTTAGAATGCCAGGGACAAACTCCCAAAGACTGAAAACACTGACTGGTTTAATGAAAGACACGGAAGAAAAAGAAAAAAAATATTGCCCAGAAACACAGACATGTCAGTCATGAGCTAGTAATGAGTAACCATTTCCAGTACAATACAAAACACAGTTTATATTCTCAGTTCATTAGAAAAACAACACAGTACTACATGTGAAGCTGATAAAACATTCTGTGGTCCATTTAGAGCACCTCAAATGCAGATTTAACATTATTGTTTCATCAAAACCCTGAAATCCTTGCCTAGAGAGAACATGCCCTGCTGAGATTAAAGGATTACCTAGTCTTTGTGGATGTTCAGTACTCTTTCGCTTTGTCAAAAAAAGACTGTCAAGTGTATTAGGCTGAGTTGTACTTTTGCATGTGCTGTACAACTGATGTAAAGTGTGAATAATCTGAGAATGTTCCTGTTGGGTTTCTGAGCCTGTTTCCTAATTTCACAAATAGGCCTCTATGCACAGTGAATAATGGCCCAAACAGTGTGATGCTCAGCATGTAGGGCCACCTATACGGTGCTTTCCCCCAACCCCCACCCCCCGAATCGCAATTCAAGGCTCCACAGGCTTACAGGAGGTCGAGAGGGCTAGTGGTTATGGCGCCTTCCCCCACCCACACCCCCCAAATCGCAATTCAAGGCTCCACAGCCTTACAGGAGGTCGAGAGGGCAAGTGGTTATGGCGCCATCCCCACCCCACCCCTGAATCGCAATTCAAGGCTCCACAGGCTTGCAGGAGGTCGAGAGGGCTAGTGGTTATGGTGCACTCCCCACCCCGGTGCAATTCAAGGTTCCACAGGCTTACATGAGGTCAAGAGGGCTAGTGGTTCGCGCCTCCCCCCCACCCTCCGAATCGCAATTTAAGGCACGTCGGAGTGGAGTGCACTGAGCCACTGAGCTACCGAGAACCACTCTGCTGCCTGCATTTTGGCCCCACCGATGCAGGGCGTCGGCTCCCCACCACCCTTGGTGAGTACTCCCTTTTATAGGCAGCTCTAACCAATCAACCTAGATCTCCATTAGCAGCTTATATTGTTCAACCACTAGAGGCTGCTCTACTGCTAGCTATCCTGTGTCACTGTTCACCCTTGAGCTTTCCACTTTTAGTGTTAGGATGATTGCAATATTTCTGCTGCTTTGCCATTTGTTTCCCCTCTGCCCAGTCCCCCTCCCTGTCATACCCTGATGCACCCCTTCCCCCATCCTCTGCAACTGGCCTCAGTCTGGACTCATGGCAGATAGTGAATTTATGGGTGGCCGCTCTCTCCCCCCATGACCCCGTTAAAGGGGCTGGGCATACAGCTTACACTCCTGACACTCACTATGAATGCCTTCCTAGGCGTTCAACCCTGGCCTCACCCCTTGGTGCTGTCCAGACCCAGATACCACAGCATGTAATACCATTGGCCACCCCAGACTTTCATTACCTCCTTCAGGCCTACCTCAAGGCACAGGCACTACCCATTCCTACCGTCTCCTCCACTATACCACCTACACAGCTATCCCTCTGTAATAAGAGGAAGTGCTCTAGAACCCCACCTCAAGGTTCCTTCTTCTCCTCCTCCTCCTCCTCTTGTCAGGGAATATCCATCCTAATCCTGGACCACCAATTGTCATGGTGCCACCACAACGTACCACGGGTGCGCTGCACATTGCGTCTCTCAATATTTGAAGCATCCTAAAAAAGTGGGACTCCTTCCAGGGCTGGGTACTACAGCATCAACCAGATGTCATAGCAGTGTGTGAAACCTGTCTCACCCCCCGGACCCCCGATTCTTCTGTATCCCTGCCCGGGTTTACCCTTTACCGTGTGGATCGACAAGGTAAGAGTGGGGGTGGTTGTGTCCTCTATACTAAGGACACCTTGCAAGGTCACCTACTCCACTCCCCTCAACTGGGGGCTGACCCACAGGCCCTCACTGTCAAACTGTTACTGGGATGAGCCCAAAACCCTTTATATATAACAACAGTATACATTCCTCCAAGGGACCAAAAATCAGCCTTCCAAGCATTATTGTCATATCTGGACACACTACCATCACTGTCGGAATTACTTGTACTTGGAGATTTTAATATCAATCGGCTAAGTAAGGATGCCATCCCTCTCATTGATATTGCCACAGCCCAAGACCTAACTCAACTGATCACTTCCCCTAACCGCTTGGATCCGCGTACTGGATCCTCCTCCCTACTGGACCTCATCTTCTCCAATCGCCCGCACAAGATCACCAATGTCTCCATCCTACTAAATGCCCTCAGTGACCACTCACCAGTTCTCTGCTTCTGGTCCTGTAAAACCCCAAGATCCCCTCCCAAAATAATTGTTCAATGTAAACTTGGTCCTGGTAAACTGGTACAATTAAAAGCTCACCTTAGGGCCTTGGATTGGTCCTTCATTTCAAACACCGTAAACCTTGAAAGTGCCTTGGACCTATTTACCCTGTCCTTCAATAATATATGTGGCCTCTATGCACCTTTCACTAAAAGAATGGTTAAAGGCAATCATGTATCTTGGTTCACTAAATGGTTCAAGACTTTAATGCGAACCAGAGACTCATTGTGGCAGCTCTCCAATGAGTCCGGCCTCTCCCATGATAGGCAGAATTATAGAATGGCTCGGAACAAGTGCACTTGGGCCATTGCAAAGCCAAAGCAGAATACTATAAATCCGCCTTAACCTCATCCTGGGGCTCCAGACGCAAGTTCTGGAACAACATTAAGGAAATATGCAGTAAGATCCCTAATCCTGTCCCCACTCAAGTCATGTCAAACGGGTCCTTGACCACTGACCCCACTCACATTACTGCAGTTTTCTTCGATGCCTTCTCCAACCTTAGCCATGTTCTCCCCCCAAACTTCTATGATCCTCCAGCTCCTAGCGCACCTTCCCCCCACTCTGGCGCCCCCCCTTTTATCTGCACCGCATCTCTCCTAAGTCAGCTGAACCGTACCTTACTACTGCCCTGAGTCACGCCTCCTCCAAAGCTGACTCCCTTGATCTCAGAATTCTTCGGCTCACCCTTAAGGAAGTCCTTGCTCCTCTCACCCACATTTTAAACCTCTCCCTTTCTCTAGGTAAATTCCCTGCCATATGGAAATCCGCCTCTATCACGCCCATATTTAAAGGTGGTGACCTCTCCTCTGCTAATAATTACTGCCCTATCTCCATACTTTCCCCCCTCTCCAAGGCCCTAGAGAGGATAGTTTTGGATCAGCTCACTGACCACCTCAATAAACATAACCTGCTCTGCAAACAACAACAACATGGTTTTTGCAAAGGTCACAGCACGACTACTGCCTTACTTGAACTTACATCGCACAACCATACTGCTCTGGATAAAGGCCACATCACGGATGCGATCTTCATAGACCTCACAAAGGCCTTTGATACTGTTCACCATTCTCTTCTACAAACCTCCTTCATCAATCTGGGTCTCTGTCAGGAAGCTGTGGGATGGTTCTCTGACTACCTTGCGAACCGGATCCTTCAAGTCAAAATTGGCAATACCCTATCAACCAAATCTCCTGTCCTCTCAGTGGTCCCACAAGGGTCCATTTTGGGTCCCCTTCTATTCAGCCTCTTCCTAAACTCCCTCCCTGAATCCTGCCCCTCCAACCTATTACTATATGCAGATGATGCTGTCATCTTCTCCTCCAACTCAGACCCCCTTCAACTCCACCAGTCCCTCCAGTCCTCTTTCAATGCTGTCGAAAGCTAGTTCTCCTCACAATGCCTTATTATTAACTATAAAAAAAACAAAGGTATGCTATTCGCACATCCCCAGAATGCCAGGATTGGGCTTTTCCCACAAATACTATCAGTGACCCAGACTCCCCTGGAGTTTGTGCATTCCTTTAAATATCTGGGCATCACCTTGGACACTGGCCTTACCTATCATGAGCATATACATCAACTATCTAAGGCCCTAAATATTAGGCTAGGGCTTTTGCACTGCTTTAAACATTGCCTTACACCTGAGGCCCTTAAGCTTGCTGTCTCCTCCTCGGTACGCTCCCTGCTCGACTATGGCCTTCTGACTTTTGGAGGGGCAAGCGCCTCAGTCCTCGGTAGGCTTAGACTTGCCCTAAACAAGGCCTGTCATCTGATATTAGGGTGTGATAGACTCACCCATACCTGATCGCTATATAAGGACACCAATCGGCTTAACCTTGACAACAGAATCAGGTTCCACACCTGTGTCCTGGCAAACAAAATCACCCTCGGCCTCTCCCCCATGGCACTCGCCCCTTTAATTACCACGGACTCAAAAGTTAAACACACTCGTAGCTCTGACACCCATCTCTTCTCCATCCCTTCATGTCGCACAACTCAATTCCAAAGATCCTTTTGCTATAGGGCACCCTTGTGGATGAATAACCTACCCTCCTCCTTGCTTTATGAACAAAGAATTGGACAATTTAAAACTCACCTTAGGGCCCACCTCCGGTCCACAAGTGACTGCGACTGTACCTGAACCAGGCCCCCCATCCCTCTGCCACTGACAATGGCCTCCGACCTGCCTCCTGCCCACAGCTCTTAATTCTATTCTCCCTGGGATTGTTAAGCATCCAGTTTTTTTTAACTGTCTTAAACAGCACTAGTTCCTGAGTGTTAGCCTAACTGTTCCTGTGACAAACCTAACTTTTACTCTGTAACAATTACTGTAATGTGTGTCTTTATCTATTATATGTGACGTGGAACCTTTGTAAAGGAGTCTTTGACTCAAAGGTATTTTCCGAATTCTGAAATAAATAAAAAAAAAAATAAGCTGCGGCTGGCTGTATAGCCTAGAGGTTAGGGTAACAAGTTGTAAATTCACTTGGTACATCCAGCAGGCCTGGGTTTGATTCCCACAACCTTCACTTGCATACTGTATTACCCTAAGTAAGTAACTTAAGCTCCCCCTGTGCTCCCAGACTGCCCCTAATAGCAGTCATTGTGCCTAGTGGGCCTTGCTCAGTCACCAAAGAATTAAAAAAAGAACTCAGTAGCTAGAATGGACATTATTGAGCCATGCTGCATTCTGATGTCACGTTGTCTACATTGGGTAACAAAGAGCTCATAAGAACAATATCTCTTCATGGCGCACCATAACATCAGCTATCGTTCATCATGGCCATGGCTGCTATAAAAACACAAAGCTTTTAAAAACTGAGGCAATGAGCTTGGCTTAATGTTCTGCATCAAATCAGAACACTTGGTTGATGTGCCCTCACCTGAATTTTTTGGGAGCCCTGTGTTTTCATCCTGTTTACTTGCACAACTACTTTCTGGTACAATAAAGAAGTTTTCTGCACAGAGCCATGGACTCCACTGCCTGGTTTTTTTTTCTGCCTTAGGAGGTCAGTTCTGCGTTCCCTTTGCCTTGGTAAGAATTATAATAAACAAGCTGCATATTTCTGCTGCAAACAGATGTGTTCGGCCACGAGTGAACAAATTAGTACTCCATGAAATTTACTTGTTTCAGAATCTTCATTTCTTTCCTTGAGCAAGCTGGAATTCCTTGAATAATTGTAGAAAAAAGTGGAATTTCACTCTTTTCTCTGAGTTTCTGTAGAATATTACCAAAACATTACAGTTCTGTGACTTCCACAGAACATGCTTCTGTAGCCTTCCATAATAAATCTCGTCAAAGACAGAGAGTGCATTTTATCAGAAATGCACCAAATGGCTTACTAATGAATATTACATCCCTGTTTGTAGAGCTGGTTAATTGGAAACTATCCCCAATTTTCATGATAAGTACAGTTGTTTGTATGGAACAGGTGCAATCCAAAAAACATGGAAATACAATCTGTAGTTCATAAACTATTTCATAGTTTATGTAGGAGTCTGCATTACAGACTGTGGAAATGATTTTCTTCGTAAACCACAAAGTGATACTGAAGCCCTCAGAGAATAGTCTAAGGTTAATATCAGCTTCGTACCAGATGTACCCATGTGATCCATGAGCCTCAGTGCAAATCTAATGTGTCAGTTGAGGATAATAGATCAGTCCTTGGTTTCAGACTCTTAATTGATCCATAAACAACTTAAATCAATGCTCTGTATCACAAACATGATGTACAGGACTGTGTGTGTGCGAGTGTGTGTGTGTGTGTATGTGTGTGCGTGCGTGCATGCGTGAGTGTGTGTGTTGTGTAGTGTTTTATGTTGCTTTGTTTTCATTAAAATTGTAGATTTTAGTTGCTCTAGTTTCCCACTCTAGGTGGGGGGAGGGGAGGTCATTGCTGGATGCTGTAATGCAGATAATGTACTCATGCTTTTGATATCAAGCCATCACACTTTTACGCTCCTGTCATTCTTCATCCTTCTACCTCGGACGTGCTTGCCCATGTGCCTCCTCCTCCTTTCATGATTCTTCTCTCTGCCTTTCATGTATCTCTTGTACTCCTTCCCCTGCTGACAGAGGGATAGGGTACTGTCCCAGTATAAAAGGGAGTGTCTTTGTACTTGAGTGTTCTGTGATTGGCTTTTTAGCTCCACCGTGCTTCACTTTTGATTTGCCTTTAGTATATCTAGTATTCAGTAATAGTCTGAGTGTGCACCACGTTTTCTTTTGTTTCTCTTACTGCTTCCCCCCTCCTCTTGTGCTTTACCACCTGCTCCTCCTTCTCCTCCTCCTCTAATGCTTTTTCCCTTCTACTCCTCCTCTTGTGCTCCCTCCCTCTCCTTCTCATCCTCCTATTTCTTCCTTCTACTCCTTCCCCTCTGCCGTCTCATGCTTCCCCATCATCTATGTTTTCTGCAGCTGTTTCTGTCCCCTGCCCCCCAACAGCTCTTCTTATATATTTTACTTATTTATTTAATATTCTATAAATAGGTTAATCCACTCATCATGAATAATACTTATTTTCAGGGCTGACTCAGGAGCAGCAGCACAAGGCAAGGCAATTTTATTTTCAAAATGCCCTATCCCAAATGCTCTGGATGCCTTAAAGACAGATTAAACATGTAAGGCTTGATTTTCAAAGCTGCCTGCATCGGATACAACTTGCGGCAGAAGAACGGGCTGCATCCAACACAGTTGCAGCACATGCAAAATTTGCTATTCCAGAAAGTTTACTGCAAGTGGCAAATTTTCTGGAATAGCCACAACATGTAGCCCTGCACCAGGAAGAGGGGTGCAGTCTGATGCTATTGTGCAGGGTCAGGATGCAGCTCCAGACAAGTGGGCAGAGGGTAGTGGAGGTGAAGGTGAACCTATTGATGCTTCAGTTGGATAGAATAAACAGTTTTTATAATAGGCTACCCATATTTCTGCATTAATTTGGGGCTTTATCTCGTTCCTGTAGTTATTTGTTCCCTTGAATACCATCATCCAGAAAGCTAGGTTATCTACAGTATTGAATACTACTGCTTCATACATTTGATCACAATGTTTCTTTGTAAATATCCCTTTTAAAACAATCCTTGTATTGTTTCATATTGTAATCTTATTTCCTCAGATCTCTGCATGAAGGACATCTTTTAACATTCTTTTCTAAACATAATACACTTTTGCCCAAAATGTACAATTACTGTCAAACCATCCATTCTTCCCTCAGCTTTGCTTACTGTTCCTATAAAGAATAAGTTTCAGAAGTTTCGAAACTCCCTTCTAAATTAAGAATTACATCATCAATTGATGACATGCTCTGTATGTCAACATTATCCTGTTTAATATCACTTCTCTGATGAATTCAACAGTTTTGTGTAAAACTTCTTAGTCCCAATGTATTCTGCTTTGTTAATAATTTTGATCTCTGGCTTAGTATACTTGAAATGATTTCTTGACCAATGTTCTCCTTGTTTCCTTTTGTTATACATGCAATCTCACAGACTGCATAAGTGAACAGTACACTTATGCGATCTGTGAGATCGCATTGTGTGACTGGTAATGGTGGTGCGAGGAGGGCTGTGCTAGCTGCAGATGCATGTTGGGGATGGGGAAAGTGAGGTAGGTGACTACTGCCTCTCAGGGTGGGGAGGGTTGGGCACCACTAGACCACCAGGGAGTATAATGGGGAATTGTGTTTCTTTTATTGGGTCACTGGGAGATTGGAGCTTGGAAGGGGGCCCTGTACCATGGGGAAAAGTCTTCTTGGGGGAGATCGGGGATCGTGGGAGTGGCACTAGACCACCAATGAACTGGGACATCAAAGTGGATGGGGGAGGACTGCTGAGTACTGTGCCATACTTTCTGGGCATGGGGTGCCTATTTTGTGGTATGCTAAGCCAAGCTGGTGCCATCATGCCACATGCTGGGGGCAGGTTGCCAACCCCCATCCATGCCCCCCCCATGACTTGTCCTGCCACTGACGTGCCCCTACAGCCCCCTGTCCCACTTCACCCCAGTGGCACAACCCGGTCATACAACCTCTTGGCTGGTTTAACTGGTGGCTCCTTCTGTGTCCACGATGGGGCTTACAGAATCCCAAAAAAGGGAATGTGGCAACCCCACTATGGTGCAAGCCCACTTGTGACCTGGTACCCTGGGTTGTTGGATGCAACCCTGGTGCAAGTGGGCTTAGACGCAGCTGTGTCTGACACATACACAAGCTGCATTAGAAAATCCTGTTTGTGGGCATGGCCTGGAAGCAGACAAGATAGCTGCTTCAGTGAACAGTGTGAGCTATCTAGGGCATTATATCCAAATTTATTATGGGTGGGAACATGATCTGAGTAAGAAAAAGCTCACCTTTTACAACTGGAACGTCCCCCTCTGTAAGACAATCTGTTTCTGCCTTCAGACTTACGGAACACCTGTGTGAACTATTTCTTCCTCATGGTCTGTGTCAGCTCTACCGCATGGTGACCAGCATGGGGGAGATTGCAGGCACAGAGGCTTCTGTGGGGGAGATGTTTGCCTCATTAATGAAACCAATGGTGGATGTCACCTTTGCCTCCAGTAATGCAATACTAGCCCTACCCCAAATGGACTACTGGGTTACACAAACGGAAAGAGCCATAGCCATGCATGATTCAGTGCTCAAAGAGCTACAGGCAGTGGTCCAAGACTGGGCACTTCAAATCCGGACCCTGCATGATAGAGCTGAGGATCAGGAAAATAGGAGCTGCCACAATAACCTGCAGCTCCTCGGATTCTCTGAGTGAGCAGAAAATGAAAGGGCAGCTGAGTTTCTACAAAAGGAGCTGCCAAAAATTCTCCAACTGCCAGAGGGAACCAGGATCACCATAGAGAGAGCCAACAGGATGCCCCAGCCCCAACCCAGGCCTGGAGAGAGACTGGGGCCTATGCTTGCCAGATTTTTAATCTTTGTGGAGAAAGAGGCCATCCAAGCAAGAGCAAGGGAGCTTGGGTTGCTGATCTGGAGGGACCACAAAATTCTCATGTTCCAGAACTACTCAAAGGAACTGGCTCAAAGAAGGAAGGGGTACACTGAAGCCAGATGTCTCCTGCACTCACTGAACATTCCATTTTCACTCAGGTACCCAGCCATAATGAGAATTGTCCAAAACGGGTCCCACTGTTATTTAGTACACCAAAGGCACCCATGGACTACATCTCCCAGACCTGGCCCCATGTAGGTAAAGCCGAGCCATCATGGCCGATGCAGTACAACAACAACAGGCTGCAGCATGAGACCGCCAACAGACCAGATCAGGGAAGGGCGACAGAGCTTTCTGGGCCTAGTGACTATACCCTTTACCCAGCAGGGCAACCAAGGAGAGGATCACTGCCACCGCAATCCAGAAAGTTACCACAACAAGAGCGGCACACCAGGAGGGAGCACCCAGCTGAGAGAGAGGCCCAGCAGTGATAGAGAGGACCAGTGCATCACAGACAAGCCTTGCCTGAGAGAAAAGTCTGAGATCACCAGCTCATATTTCTCAAACAACTGTTATGTGCCCCTAGCAGTTCCTGAGGTGTCAACCAAGGCAGGGACATCAACCACTCCTGAACCAGCTACCGTGTCAAGAGTGACCACCCCATCCATGATGCAGCAGCAATCTTGGAAAGTAGAAGTGGTCTACGGTCATGAAATCCAGCCAGAGGAAGACAGCACTGCAACAGGCCCAGAAGAAGACAGCACGCTTCTGACAACAAGTGGACTTTGGGACAACAACAGTACGGGTCAGCAAACAGTCTCATCACCAATCAAACTGGGGCTCTGCAACCTCTGACTGATCACCACCCCACCCACTGGAGTGAGCCTGCAGATCTCTGATCTAATATTGGCAACCTTTTCTGCAAAGAAGTGAGCAAACTCATCACATTTATCCTATGACAATGGCCTCTGAGCTTGCAGACAGGCTGGACTGCACAGTCTGTCCACAGTTCAGAAGAGTTGAACTGGTCGGTTCCATGCAGCGGTGATCTCCCTGGACAGGAACTCTGCCTTCTTATGGGAGATCACCGATTGATAGTCCATATAATGGGCCATCAGTCTAAACCTGTCAACATCAAGGCCAGATTTCTGCCAGTGATACTTCATCCTTCGCCCCTCTCTCCTCATCTCTCTTAAAATCCCACCAAACCAAGAGGACTGATGGTGAAGGGTGAGGGTGCGAACATGAACAGGAGCAACAGAATTCAGATCCGCCACCACAGCCTTATGATAGGCCTGTAGTAGGTTGTCTGGACCCCTGCTAGCAGTTGGAAGTCCCAATAGATCCAGCACCACCATCAGGCCATCTGGGGTCATACCCCTTAATGGGCAGTACCAGACCATCTCCAAGGGGCAGGCCTATAAGGGGGGAGCCTGGAAGTTGAACCTGATAGTGTAATGGTCAGACTAGCTGACCGGCTCCACCACAAAGTCAGAGGTCTCCACACCCAGTAAGAAGACCAGGTCCAGGGAATGACCAGAATTATGGGTCACAGAGGGAACTACTTGCGTGAAGCCCAACAAAATCATTAGTTGGAGGAAGTCCTGACCAAAATGCGAGAGTTTGTCGTTGATCCAGGCATTGAAGTACCCAGCACCATCACTCTGGGAGACTCCGACACCATGTTGACAACGAAGTCCGTAACTTGCTGCAAAAATTGCTTCCCATCCCTGGGTAGATGAGAAGAATTTTGCACCCCACACCTGCACCTAAGATACATTCAAAGGATCTGGTCTCCACCACTGGCACATCTATCAGGCCCAATTCCATTCTAAAACAAATGGCTACACCCCTACCCCTATGATCCAGCCTTGCGTGGTGTATCACCAATAATCTGGCTGGAACTGCTGACTCAAGAATAGGGCCAGCATTATCGTCCAGCCAGGTCTTGGTGTTGCATGCCAGGTCCGATGTTCCAACAAGATTGGTGATTATTGCCACCTTGTTTTTAATGGACCTGGCATTGCATAACACCGTCCAGGTTGTATGAGACTCCAAGGTCGATCAAGTCAACTGGCCATATAAAGTGGAGCCCTTGGGTATGGGGACCCACAAAGGTTAGCCCTCCAAAGGTATAAAAGGGTTAACCCCCCCCCAGTGTGTGACCGGTGACTAACATAACATGCCCTAGGTCATAGGAGACCAGTGCCAGACCAGCGCCAGTCCTCACCCACACTAGCATATGGGTGGATTTCTGCTATGGGAATGATATCATGGTGAGCCATCTAGATGCAGTGCCACTACTTCACCCTTGCTAGCCCTAGGTGGTATCATTTGCTAGAGTGCTGCCATCGGAGGGAAGATTAACCTCATGTGGAAGCTACTAAAGTCAACTCAGGCCACTGTATGTGTTTCCACCATTGTGAAAACTGATATCTCAGAGCAGATTGAGGATGACACAGCTTACACCCCAAGAGAGGCCAGGCTGGCCAATGGGTGGTTTAGCTCGCCGGCCATAAGTCTGATAGCCTCATGAAAGCAATCTTTATTTAGGTTTTTGTAAATAGTTCACTGTTATATCTTTTGTTACTGTGTATTAATGTGTGTTTGTTGAGAGATGCTTAGCACCTATAGGTAAGACAGAGAGAGAGAGAGAGAGAGAGAGAGACCCAGTATAGCAGAAACCTGCAAGCTAAAGTGGAGGGTAAGGAGATGCAGTTGGTTTTAAGTGTTGTCAATATGAAGTATTTAGGAATGCCTAGGTCAATCCTGAGGAACAACCACGACCTCAGCATTGCATCATTTTAGTTAAGGCCCACACCATACATTAGACCCCCACTGACTGACCATGGATGAATTAGTATGCCACAAATGGAACGTCAGAGGGCTAAACACCCCAATTAAAAGAAAGAAGGTCCTTTTCCACCTAACAAAGCTGAGGTCCAAGGTGGTTTTTCTTCAGGAAACCAAACTGACTTACAAGGCTCACTCATTCCCAGTGAAAGATTGGGTTGGGCAGGGGATTCACACAAGTGCCCCTACGCGAAAAAGAGGGGTGATTATCCTTCTCCACAAGTCACTTAAATGGACCATATCAGGGTCCATAGCAGACCTGGAAGGTCGATAGGTGATAGCAAATATCACCACACCAACAGGGCCACTAGTTTTATGCAACATCTATGCCTCCAACCATGATGACCCACATTTCTTCCATGACTTGGCCAGCACCCTAAACACCAATATGCCCCTGAATACTCCAATACTGATGGGAGGTGACTTTAGCCTCACCCTAGCCCCACAGGTGAATAGTAGTGCAACTGGCAAAGAAACACACACAAGTGGGAGCAGGGTCTTACATCAGCTTATTGCTGTCCTAGATCTCACTGATAGCTGGAGGCTGTTCCACCCCCACGCTTGAGACTACATTCCTCTCTGGAGTGCATTCCTCATTTAGCAGGCTCGATTTCTGGCTCTTCCCCTCCCGACATAAAATATACTAGATGTGGCTATACTGCCTCTAGTGATCTCAGACCAAACTCCAGTGCAGCTACAATTTTCCTGCCCCCCAGACCTCCAAGTCCTGGAGACTGGATCCACTTCTCCTTAGAGATCCTGAATTTGTCCCATGAACCCAGAAGGAAACCACCCTTTTCCTTCAAAATAACCCCATATCCGACACAAACCCAGACAACACATGGGAGGTGTACAAAGCCACCATGAGAGGCAATATTATGAGCTTTGCCTCACTTAGATGAAAGGAGAGAGAGAACAACAGCTGGTAACCCTCAAAGCTAAGCTAAAATCTGCTGAAGCAGTTTACAAGGCCCTCCCGCATCCCTCGCCTCACTCTCCTCCTGGATCATGAAGTACTGGGGCTTAGGATAGATATCAACTAGCTCCTGAATAGGAAGGCAGAAGTAGCAATTTTTAGACTCCGCCACAGGTACTGGGAGGGAGGTGACAAAGGGAGAAAAGTGTTTGCCTACCAGCTGCGGAAGCAAATGGCAGACAAGCAGATAGCAGGTCTAGAAGGCCCTGATGGGCAAGTAAGGAGCAATCTCCAGGACATCAATGACACACTGGCAATCTTCTACACCAAACTCTACACCTCCACACACACACCACCTGTCACAGAGAGCCCAACAGTTCCTTGACCAACTCTCCCTCCCTAGGGTCTCCCCAGCAGCAGGTCCAGAAACTAGATGCACCAATTTCAGAAGAGGAAGTAAGGCAGGCTATCTTAGCTTTTCAATCTGGCAAGTCCCCGGTAGGGGACTGCTACCCCATGGCCTTTTTTCAAGTGATTGCCACCCCGATAATCCCCCTTCTGACTAAGCTATATCTGGATGCTGAAACCCATGGAGGCCCCCCCCCACCTACACTTTTGGAAGCAGTTATAACAGTGATCCCAAAGAAAGGTAAGGACCCCACTAAAGCAGCCAGCTACAGACCCATATCCCTTATTAACGTGGACAGTAAGATCTATACCAAGATATTTGCCAGTAGATTATCCCCTCTACTTGCAGGGCTTTATCCCCTCTACTTGCAGGGCTAATTCACCCCACACAAGTGGGCTTTATTCCAGGGAGGAACAGCGCTGACCACATTCAAACCCTTATCAACCTCATGCGCATGGCAAAAGACAACCCTACCCCAGCTGCAGCTATTTCTGTCGACTTTGAAAAGATGTTCAACTCCTTGGAATGGGACTGCTGCCACATGGTGCTTTCCCATCTGGGGATTGGGGAACGGTTCAGAGCATGGGTCCAGGCTGTCTACCATTCTTCAACAGCCAAGGTTACCACAAACCACTTACCATCCCCCCTTTTACACTGGGATGAGGCACCGATCAGGGATGCCCCTTCCCCCCTCCTGTTCATCCTGGCAGTGGAACCCCTTGCCGCCACAACTAGACAGCACCCGGGTATCTTGGGCCTAGAAATTAGAGACAAAAGTTACCCAACTCTTATGTATATGGATGACTTACTCATCCCACTGGCAAGCTCACCAGTTGATCTCCCACCGCTATTGGAACTCCTTGAATCCTTTTCAGTATACTCTGGCCTCTGACTGAACCAGTCAAAAACAGAGATGATGCTCCCAAACCAAAGTTGCCTGCAGACCCTGGCCTCCAGAGTAGAACTGCTGTGGGCTCTGCAGGGCATCACATATGTGGGGATCAGAATCACCCCTCATCCCGAAAAGCTATGGGACACAAACCTCCAACCCTCATACAGACCATAAAAACAGAATTTGATAGGTGGAAGCTCCTTCGGCTTACTCCGGATGGCAAAATTGCGGACATTAAAATGGTCACCATAGCCCTTCTACTTACTTATTCACATCCCCACATTCTTTCCTAAGAAATAGCTTCAGAGCATTGATAAGTTGATAGTGGAATTCCTATGGGAGGGGAAAAAGCCAAGGTTTAGCCACAGCAAGTTAACAGCTCACTGGAAGGAACTGTGCTGGAATTTGCTCTGGCTGGAAGGATACAACTGGTGTTCCACACAACACAGGCACTACACTGGTTGCACCCAAAGTCAAAACAATCCCTTCAATGGGAAGATATGGAACACGCCTTAGGTGGGTCTGCTCACCAGCAGCACTTCTATACAGGGCAAAAGGAACAGTCGGGGCCACACACCTCCCAATCAACCCTTCTGTAAAGTAGTAGAACGCAGTACATAAGAAGCTTAGCCTATCCCCGATCCCACTCTCTCACACTCCCCTTTGGGACAACCCTCATATCTTCATAGACAAGAAGCCGTGCCACTGGCCCCAAAGGTATGACAAAGGCATCCAATATATCCCAGACATTCTTGACCTACCATGCCCCAGAGTGGCCACTAACCAAATGCTCAAGGACAGGTGGGGGTTGCAGCAAAAAGACTTCTGGTGGTTCCTCTAACTAAGAGAAATGGTGAAACTGCTCCTCACAGAAAGGCAGTTAAACAGAAAGGGTAATGAAGTTAAGTCCTGGCTAGACACTTCCAAGGGTTTAGTGGGCAAAATATACTCTAGGCTAAGAGACACCCTACCACAGCAATCGGAGGACTCAAAATCAAATGGGAGAAGTCCCTAGGCATCCAAATCTCAGGGGAGCAGTGGACACAACTGAGGAATGATGCACACAACTGGTTTAGGGATGCCTGCAGTAGACTGATGCAAAACAAAATCCTGCATGCATGATACAGAACCCCTGTGGCCGTGTACTCAACTAAACTAGTAGACAATGATAGGTGTTGGAGATGCCAGAGAACTGGGGTCGACCTGTACCATGTACTCTGTGTGTGTCACAAAATTAAACCCCTCTAGCAGCAAGTTGCACAGATTGGCTCCCAGGTACTTAAGAGACCCATTTTCATCTCTGCCCCTCTCATTCTACTAGGTAAAAGGGATGACAATCTGAAGCTACTACCACATGAATACAGATGGCTAGCTTTGCTGGCGCTACAGGCCAAAAGATCCCTCCTGTGCAAGTGGAGAACAATGCAAATCCTTACTATAGGGGAGGTCATGGGGGCACATACAGCAGCAGTTGAACTAAATAGACTTTTACACTCTCAGGAAAACTGAATGGATATGTTCTATGCCTGCAGGGGCCCTTACATGGCTTTCTCAAGTTTCCTCACTGGCATAGGCTAACTCAATCCCAAGGAGATGAGACATGAGGCCTCCACATCCTAAATAACCATCCTTATTCTATGAACATGTATGACATAAAGGTACCCCTCACCATATGTACCCAACTTTATGGACCCTCTACCACATCCTCATAGGAACATTACACTATTAACCTGACAATCTATCTCTCTCTCTCTAAAGGTCCGGCAATAATAGTTCTGGTACAATGCATTAAATGTAAATAGTTCACTGTTTCCATGAGCAAGATATTCTTTGTGATGTCTCATATGTTTCAGAGGCCCATGCAACTACCGAAGCAGCTTGCCTGGAGGCATCGGTTCAAGATCTTACAGGAGGCACTGATGGTATAAGATCAAGTCACCCCAAGTTGTACAAAGAGACCCTCATCTCAATAGTAGAGTAAGTAAACCTATTCTTTCTGATGTCCTGTTAGAGGGAAACAGTTTCCTAGCCCAGGCCCAGACCTCAGGTACCATAGTAGTACATAATGCTAGTACAATGTATATAACTGTTACTATGACCTCCAATATAATATCATGTCAATATATGTGTTCTGACACCCTGCACCTTGTAACCACTCACAAGGTGTTGATTTCTGTTCAGTACCAGTCCATCTTCTTCTGGTATGGTCTGTCTGTATGATTGAAATGCCAGTTAAAACTTTAAACTTAAAAGAAAATCCCGTTTGACTCAGTTTGTGACACAAATCACCATTTGCGTCAAACACCTTTGGCACAAGTCCCTTGTGTCTGCCGCATCCCACTGAAAATCAAATCCATAACATCAAAGTTGAAAATAATAGATAATTTTTGAATAAAAACAGCAAGTGTAAAAGGCCAGCCCAAATAAGTGGGATTTACATCGTTTTTCAAAGGCTTCCACTCAGGGGGCAGCATGAATGTGTGGGGGCAAGAGTTTAAAAACAAGGACACTGCCAACTCAAGGGCCCCATTCCCAGATAATTTTGACTTTGACTTTAGAATAACCAAGAAGTCTGCCTCGTGGAGCAAAGAGGGCAGATGGGGGTGTATAAAGACAGGTGCACTTTTAGTAACCAGTGCACAGACCATGTCGGGCCTTATAAGTAACCAAAGCTAATCCTGAAGTTGATGAACCACAGGATAGGCAGCCAGTACAGGACATGCAGCACCAGTGTAATATGCATGCCATTGGTGGCCCAACAATGAGACAAGTTGCTGCATTCTGCACCAGCAACAGGTGGTGCAGTGGAACATCAGATTGCCCTAGGTAAAGAGCAGTACAGTAGTCCAGCCTAAATGTCACAAGGGCATCTACTATTGTAATCAGGTCCACTGGCACAAGATATGGTTTAATCTGTGTGATGTTGCACAAATAAAAAAACACTATGCACTCTAGCTGACACCTGTTGTTCTTTTTGGCAGTCCATAATGACCCCACCAAGATTGCTAACCATACCCACAGCTCCAAGTATAATGCCATTTAATGATAGTGAGATGTTACCATCACCTGTCATTGCTGACCTAAAGGAACCTGGTTTGACAAACAATGCCTCTGTCTTCCCAGAGTTAAGATTTAGTCTGTTGGTGGCTATCCAGTCATTGATTTCATGAAGGCAATGACTCAGCACCAATACCATATTACACCCATTAGGTATACAAGACAGGTACAGCTGGGTATCTACAGCATAACAATGAAACTCCAGACCATACCATGTTATAAGCTCATCCAATAGCAGCATTTATAGAGACAAACAACACTGGTTTGAGAATCAAATCCTGTGGCCCTCCACAGGTAAGTACAGCAGTTCCAGAGATGGAAATACCCCAAACAACATGCTTTTCCATGGGTTAGGGCTCAAACCATGGCAACAACATACCATTAAGTCCTACATAGTGTCTCGGGCAATTTAAATATAGAAAAAAAAAACATGCTGATCCAACCTCACCATAAAAAGTCATATGCTGACTCCCATTGAAAATAGTAAAGTTGCTTTATTGCAGAACAACTAGATGCCAGGGTCCAGCAGCCAATGTTTCACGCCAGAATGATGCTTAATCATGGGTGACTGCAGACCAATAGAGAAATGCATTTATGCAGCAGCATTTAAAGACACAGTGAAACGTAGCAAGTGCTCTATTTAGTGCAGTGCTAGAAATCATTATACAAATCACATGTGCAAATACTGCAATCAAAAGTGAGTTAAAACCATATAGATATGCTATTGCACATCTAAAGGTCAAAGCACATTACAAAAAATAAAGGTGGCCTATAATGTATCAAATACTGTTAAGAATGCAAATACACTTGATAAGTTTTAGAATAAAGAGTGCAATACTGAAAAGCCCTATTTCCAAAACAATATTCACAATACATATTGACACTGATTAATACATTTAATAATCCCTTGGGTGGAGGGAGGAGGAGGAAAGAAGGAACAGAAGGAAAACAAGGGAAGGGGTATGGTAAGGAGCTAAGATGGGGGGCGGTATGTGGTAAGATTTGATTGAAGAGGGGGGCGGGGGTCCGGAAAGGCCGCAGCGGAACAGAAACACATAAAGATCAATTCATGATACAGATTCGCCCAAGAAACAGCAATAATTTCACTAATTCATTTACTCCAGGATATATACAACCTTTAAGATAATAAATTCACAGATAGTCTATGTTCCCACCTCTCTGGCCAAAATGTATTCTTTCTATACCTGTAAGCATAAAAATATGTTGAGAACCATGATCTATTATGTTTCACTAAATAATTCTCTGTTATGCCTCTATTAATTTCACTGAGGTGTTCCCCAAAAGCACATCTTGACCAGAGAGGTGGGAACATAGACAATCTGTTACTAAGATGTGAATCAATGTTCCCTCCCTACTTCTCTCCCCCCCCAAGGGATTGTTAAAGAGCACCTTTCATGGTGTGAGTGCAACAAAGGAGCCATATTAGGCTCTGAGTCCAATGGCATAAAAAAATTATTTTTATATGCTGCCATTTTCGTGAGTGAATGAAGGGATCCAAGGAGCCAAGCAGCTCTGAGATCACAATGTGCTTGCACGGGGCGGGCTCAATTGGCATGTTTGGAGCACGTCCCCCACACAAGTACATCGTGATGTTAGAATATGGAACAGCATGGGGATGTGTCTCTTAACTTGGTAGTGGAAGGGATTGGTTGCTCAGCTCCTCTGAGCAAAAATACACTCCCTTCAGTCCCAAAAATGACAACATATAAAAATGTTTTTTATACGGTTGGTCTCGGAGCCAAGTAAGGCTCCTTTGTGGGATTTGGGGGCTATTCTGTAACAGAGCATGAAATGTGCTCTTTAAATGTATTAAATATATTAGATGTATTAATTAGTGTCAATATGTATCATGAATATTGTTTTGGAAATAGGGCTTATCAGTATTGCACTCTTTAGTCTAGTGCTTATCAAATGTATTTGCATTTTTATCAATATATGCATTTTACCGTTTACTGGTTTTTATTTGAAAATGTCTCACCAGGAGAGACAACATGAGCTGTAAACAGCTCGTTTCCAGATGCATCCTGGGGGAAAGGATTACAAGAGTTGGGAGAGCAAATACAACATACGATAACAGTGCAATACAGCTAATATAAATCACATTACAGTGTAGAATTACAGTGCCAGACCATAAGGTCAAGGTAAAATAGGACAGAATGAAGAAAGTAACATCTGTAGTAGTCATACCAGAGCAGTGATCCACTAGGGAATATCTAGGGGAATAGAACATATTTGAAGTGCTAGTAGTAATAGTGGGGTAGTGGGCAGAACACAGGTATACTAAGTGCTAAGTGATTATGAAGGATGTGCAGTTCAGTAAACTCCATGGGGAGGAAGGGCAGTTAGAGAGTGAAGGGAATGGGGGGAGAGAAAAGAGACAGACCAGAAACTATACCCTACAGGATGCCAAGAACCCTGCAAGGGGGACAGGATTGTGACAAGAAGGAGGAGAGAGAGAGAAGAGAAGTAGCAGATGGCAGTTATGAGAATGTAGGAGAGACAAGCCAGAACTGTTACCCCTTCAGGATGCTGAGAACCCTACAAGGGGAACTGGACCCAGCAGAAAAAAGAGTTGAGAGTGGCAGGACTAGTAGATGCTGAGAACCCTGCAAGGGGGACTGGATCCAGCACAAAAAGGAGATGAGAGAGGCAGGACTAGTAGAAGGGGTGGTGAGAGATAGGGGGCAGCTGGGGAAAGGGAAGAGGGAGGCAGATGAGAGAGGTATCCTAGAAGAGGAAAGGTGGGCCATAGTAGGAAAAACAGGGAGGTGGGGAGAGGAAAAATCGAATTGTGTCAGACTGGTGGGGGGTGAGGGAAGGAGGAGGTATAAGAAGGGGGATTGGCTGAGAGGAACTATCTGAGGGGATTTGTGGGTAAATTTAGACAAAAACAGTAGGTGAGTCATGGAGAGAAAATAGAGGAATGTGCACAAGGATTAGTCAGAATTATGAGAAAATAGGAGAAGAGTCTGGGCTTGTGGCTAGAGTATTGTGTGTGAGGGTGTGGAGGGTGGGGAAGGGGCTAAAAACAAGTACAGTAAGGGGAGGAGTAGTAATTATGTAGGGCTAAGGTGAAAGTACCAAACCAGAATTTAGAAGTGAATTTAGCACAGTGAGAGAGACGTCTGCTCTCCAGGAAGGGGAAAGCTAGAGCGTGGTACAAGATACAGTGATATGTGTGGGAGGGGGAGTCGAAAGCAAAGCGACAGAAAGCATTGAAAAGAGTATCCAATCTGGCAAGATAAGACTGGGGAGCAGCACTGTAGACTATGTCACAATGGTCAAAAATAGTGTGAATCATTTTCTGAACAAGATCGTGCCTGACCGGAAAGGGTAAGCACCTACGGTTCCTGTAAAGGGCACCATGCTTGGGGTGCTGTTTTTCAGGATGGCTTCAATATGTTCAGAAAAGTTAAGGCGTTGGTCAAGCCAGACACCCAGGTATTTCAAAGAGGTGGAGTCCTCTAGTGTAGTCCCATTACATGTGTGGAAAGAGGGTAGGAAGGGCAGCCAAGAGAGTCTTTGCCTAGTGCCAAAGGTCATGGAGACTGTCTTCTTGGCACTGAGGAAAAGTTGGTGTGAGGTTAGCCAGTGTTGAACACTCATGATGTCAAACTGTAGTCTGGTAGTCACATCGGAGGGAGAATGGCCAGAAATGAATAAGACCATGTCGTCAGCGTACATATGGATAGAGGACGAGGAGTAAACTGACGGTAAGTCATTGAGAAACATTGAGAGTAAGAGGGGGCTGTGGCAGGGTCTGCGTTACTGTCCTCTGGAGACACCCCCCCCTCTTTCAAGACTATTGCAACAGCATCCTGTCACTTTCATTTTGTCTATCTCTGTCCCCCCCTTTTTTTCTGTATCCCTTTCTGGTTCCCCATTAGGTAGGAAGGCCACCTACCTAGTGTTCTTGCTGTCCCTATCCTTGTTTCTCTTTTATTCTGTCTCCAAAGGCAGTCCTGATCCTGTTTACGCCCTTCGCGATGAACAAGATGACCGCTTATGTTTCTAACGCAACACATTGCCCTCACTAATGTGTGCAAACATCGCTGTAGCGAGTCAGGCTATGAAAGTTCATTTTGCCCTTCTTTAAGCCTGTATGCAAAGAGGAAGTTGTTTTTTGTGAAGTAGTGTCGAAATTCCCTGGTACCTTTCTAAAATAAACCTCCACAATGAAACACAAGCAGCCCAGTACTAGTAAGAGCCTGAACTCTGCGTTTGAGATGCTAAGCATTTCAGCTGGCAAACTGAAGCTCAGGGAAGCCTGCAATACAGTGTATGCACTTTGAAGGAGCTAGAATATCCTCGTTTAAGCGCTAGCCTGGGACTCAGCCTGCCTGCTGAATGAATGCTCAAGCAAAAGCCCAAACAATAGCCCTTTGAGATGTGTAGTAGTACAGGGTTACACACAGAAAACACACAGCTTTAGCCTGTAGAAAAAGTTAACTCTGTTTCAGTAATGTTTGTTGCTGTTAAAGAGTCTCTGCAAAAAAGATGCTGAAATTATATTATTTATCTGAACTGAATTGTCAAATAGATTAGGTTTAAAATTATTACCTGAAGTGCAATATTTTGCAGTTATTGGTTTCTCATACTCAGTACTGTGACCTTATGTTATCAGGATTCCACTCCAGCTTATTCTCTGTCCATTTAAGCGCCAGCCGGCCAAACCTTCCTTACATTTATACAGAGAATATGTGGGAGGAGCCCAGAGAGCATAGGGACAGCCCATGTATGTGTTAAAATAAGTTAGAACTCGTTTTTCTTAATACTCCAACCCCTTCTACACATTAAAGATTTAATTTATTAGCCTTGGGATATACCCAAAATAATATTTACTTACATTATAAGCTTTTTGGTTCTTGTTATATAAGAAAGGAAGGGAAGGGGTTTTCTGGACATGTCCACTTTGTACTATATAAGTAGCAACAAGCTGTTTAAAGTTAGTCTAGTCCAGGGGCTCAGCAAGGTGCTATCCCCAGTTCCTTAGTCTGTTCTAAGGGAAGTTGATTGCTTGTTCATCTATTGGATTTCTGCATTAGTGATACGTTCCTTGGAAGAAGTGTTCCTCCTTTTTTTATTTTTTTGTAACCGAACAGTTCGCTTTCATTTATTTCTGTTTTTTGAATAAAACTGCTGTAGTATGTTCCATCTACACTGGTGTCAGAGTTTGTATCCCACAATACTTCCACACTGGTGTCAGAAGTGGGATGCTCCAGGGCTGTGCTTAGTGGTCTCGGGGTTTTTGAATATCGGTCCAGGTATTCACGACACTGAAGGATGGAACAAGCTGCTTCCAGCACCCCAGTTGCCAGTTTACCAGAGAGTGTATGGACTCACAAGATGCCGGAACTAACACAGGAACCATTATGGACTGGTTTACCCGATGTACGGAGAAGGGATACCAAGAGAGAGAAGAAGGACAAGGAGGAAGGTGCTACCTCTGCAGAGGAATACCTACCTGAAGAGAAACCTCCCAAGGAGACACAAGATCTTTTGAGGTGGTTGTACACCCGACAATTGGACTTGGAGAGACGGCGGGAATATGATCGGGTGCAAAATGAAGCACATTGGACTGACACCTTGTGGGCCATCCAAGCTATAAGTGTGGCTAGACCTCCAGTACCCAGAGAAGTGGAGGGACCCAAGGATATAAAACTGCCCAAATTAACAGAGAATGATGACATCAAGGCTTATATGATGACTTTTGAGAGAGTTGCGGAAGCCTGCAAGTGGCCTAAAGAACAGTGGGTCATAAGGTTAGCCCCATACTTATCTGGTAGAGCCCAGCTTGCCTACAGTTACATTGACAGAGGACATGTAAATGACTATGACTATTTGAAACAAGTGATACTGAAGCGTTATGATATCAGTACAGAGACTTACCAACAGAGGTTCCGAACCTTTAGATATCACAATGCAGATTCCCCACAAGAGGCATATTCCCGTTTACAGGATTTGGGTTACAAATGGCTATAGCGCCTGACCAAGACCATCGAACAAGTAATGGAGGCTATCCTTATGGAGCAGTTTATTAAAATATTGCCACAGGAAACACAGATGTGGGTCAGGGAACATTGTCCCAAAACATCACAAAAGGCCATCAATCTAGCCGAGGACTATATATCTACTAGAAGTTCCAGACCAAAAACCTATTCTGGGAAACGAGGACCCTCACCCACGGTAAGACTTTCTACACCAGCGACTACTGAGAATACTATAAAACCTGGGGCACTGTGAATACTAGCACTACAGGGCCTAACAGAGCTGGGAGGGGCCAGAACATGGACATTATCTGTCATAGCTGTCAAGAGAAGGGGCATATTGCTAGATTCTGCCCTCGTAAAAAGAAGGGCCCTAGCCCTAGCCAATTGGGGTCACTATATGGTACCTGTCTGTATAAATGGAGAAGAGTTGCCTGCCCTCTTAGATTCCAGCAGTAAGCAGACACTAGTGTAAGCATCATTGCTACCAAAGGGCAAAACTATAGATACAACAAGTGTCACGTGCATTCATGGGGACACTAACACCTATCCATTGCAATATGCCACCCTGAAGGTGCATGGGCGGCAACTACAATTGGCAGTTGGTTTAGTCCCTAACCTTCCTGTGCCTATGGTAACTGGGCATGACTACCCTGACTTTGATTCGCTCCTGCCTAACACCGGTGAGTTAGCTGCTGTCACTACTCGAGCCCAAAGCCAACACATACCAACTATAACACAAATGTTTCCCTTTGAAGAGGACATTTTTTCCAGTCCCGGGAAGGACAGAAAGACAAGAGGTAGAAGAAAAAGGGAAAAGATGTTGTGGAACCATAAAAAGAACATTATTTCTGTTATGGACAAACAAAATTAATATAACGTGTTCTTGAAAGAACAAAGTACTGATGCATCCTTACAACATTGTTTTTCACAGGTGGTAACCACTAATGACAAGTGAGAATATCCCAGATATGTTCTCAATGACCAACTATTATATAGGGAGTGCAGACATCCTAGGACAGGGTTAGTAATAGAACAATTGATGGTACCAACCCAATATAGGAAGCAGTTAATATCTCTGGCACACGATGTCCCTATGGCAGGCCATTTGGGTAGAGACAAGACCCTAAGTAGATTGTTATATAGATATTATTGGCCAGAGATCCATGCTCAGGTTTCAACTTATTGTAGCAGTTGCCCCGAATGTCTGAAGGTAGCTGATATTACCAGGAAAGACAAAGTACCCTTACAACCACTACAATTAATAACTACTCCTTTTGAACGTGTGGCAATGGCTATAGTAGGCCCATTACCAAGGGGTAGTAAGGGAAATCAATTCATCCTGGTCATTTGTGACTACGTTACCCATTATCCAGAGGCCATTCCCATGTGGACTGTTACAGCCCCTCGCATAGCAGAGGAATTATTGAAGGTTTTCAGTCGGGTAGGAGTGCCTAAAGAAATCCTGACAGACAGGGGAAGTAATTTTCGATCAAATTTATGAGCCCGCCTCTACCAGGCCTTAGGTATAGGAGCATTATATACCTCCCCCTATCATCCTCAGACCGACGGGCTGGTGGAGAGGTTAAATAAATCCCTGAAAAAAAATGCTGATGAAATTTGTAAAGGAGAAGGTAAGACATGGGATGTGCAACTACCATTGCTAATGTTTGCCTATAGAGAGGTACCTCAGTCTTCTACAGGGTTTTCCCCATTTGAGTTACTCTATGGGAAAAACCCTCGGGGATCCCTTGATATTATCAAGGAACAATGGGAAGGCATGAAGGGAACAGAGGGACTGCCTCCCCCGGAACATGTTACACATTTAAGGGATAAACTAAAGAAATGTAGCGAACTCGCACATCCTACAATCAAGGAAAACAAGTAGCTCAGAAACAAACCTATGACAAAGGAGTAGGTCAAAAGGACTTGCAGCCAGGGGATAAAGTATTATTATTACTATCTTCCTCAGATAATAAAATAACCATGAAATGGCAAGGCCCTTATACCATCCAAAGGCAGGTAGGACCTGTAAACTATGAAGTAGATATTCCCAAAAGAAGAAAGAGGTTGAAAATCTACCATGCCAACTTATTAAAGAAGTGGCATGAGAGAAAACCGGCCCCTGTTATGTATGTATATCCTGAGCAAAATACATCTGAGTTTGACCAGGCATACCAGAGGTTGGAAGGTAATGAGGGGTACAAAACATTAAAAATAAACCCAGAACAGGACACTCTACAGAGACAAACCCTAGACAGCATACTAGAAAAATACAAAGGACTGTTCTCCTGCCAACCTGGGAAGGCTCTGGGAGTGAAACATCATATACATTTAAAACAAGAGACCCCTATCAGGCAAAAGCCATACCATCTGCCAGAGAAAGTGTGGGGTGAGGTCATTTAAGAATTAAAAAAAATGCAAGCCTTAGGGGTAATAGAACCTTCCACTAGTGAATGGGGATCACCAATGGTCGTGGTGGAAAAGAAGGAATAGGCATAAGACTGTGCCTCGACTTCCGCAGCCTTAATGCTGTCTCAAAATTTGACGCATATCCGATGCCTCGAATTGATTACATCATTGACCATTTAGGGAAAGCACAATCTATCAGTACCCTAGACCTCACAAAGGGGTACTGGCAAATACCTCTTGACCCCCTAGCCAAAGACAAGACAGCCTTGAGCACCCCACTAGGTCATTTCCAGTTCAGAACCATGCCCTTTGGGCTCTATGGGGCACCAGCCACATTTCAACGATTTATATATACGATACTCAGATCTCATATGGGCTATAGTACTGCATACCTGGATGATGTGATAGTGTTCAGTCATTGCTGGGAAGATCATCTACGTCACTTCAACCAGGTTCTAGAAGCCATATCTCAAGTAGGGGTAACAATAAATCCAACCAAGTGTGCTTTGGCTATGAGGGAAGTTAAGTATTTAGGCTTCAGGATAGGTTATGGTCAGGTAAAGCCAGATGTAGACAAGATTGATGCTTTGGCCAAAAGCCCCCGCCCTTTGACGAAGCATCAAGTGAGATCTTTCCTAGGCCTTGCTAGCTATTATAGGCGTTTTGTGCCTAATTTTTCATCTATAGCAAGTCCTCTGACAGACCTGACAAAGAAGAACAATCCAACCAAAGTAAAATGGACGCCAGCTTGTGAGGAGGCATTTTGCACCATAAAAGGATCTCTATGTGCTTCCCCTGTACTTAGGAGCCCTGATTTTTCCCTTCCTTTTGTGGTACAGACTGATGCCTTCAATACAGGAATAGGTGCTGTGTTGTCCCAGCTGGTAGAAGGAGAAGAACGTCCAGTGGTATATATTAGTAGGAAGCTACATACGAGAGAGGTTAAATACTCAACTATTGAAAAAGAATGTTTGGCCCTGAAATGGGCGATAGAAGCCTTAAAATTTTATCTTTGGGGGGTAGACTTCGAAGTATGGACAGATCATAACCCCCTATGTTGGCTTCACGCCATGAAACATAAGAACCCCTGGATTGTGCGTTGGTATTTGGCATTACAGCCATATAGATTCACCATCAAGCATAGACCAGGTTCTGCTAATAAGAACGCAGACTATATGTCCAGATATGGAAGAGGACTCAGTGAGACTAAACAGATAGAAACAGACCTCGGGGTAGTGAATTAATGAATGACTAAGTACACATTCTTGTTTTGATTTAGATATCATATTTATTTAGTATAGTATCTTAAATGGGACCCAGAGGTGGAGCTTCAGAGAGTGGGTTGGCTGAAGCTCCATCTCTCCTCTGAGAGAGATCTGGTATCTAGGAACCCATTTTGGGTATAGGAAATTGAAAACCCTTGACAGGGTTCCCTCTTAGGTGGGGAGGAGTATGTGGCAGGGTCTGCGTTACTGTCCTCTGGAGACCCCCCTTTCAAGACTGTTGCAACAGCATCCTGTCAATTTCACTTTGTCTATCTCTGCCCCCCCCTTTTTTCTCTGTATCCCTTTCTGGTTCCCCATTAGGAAGGCCACCTACCTGGTGTTCTTGCTGTCCCTGTCCTTGTTTCTCTTTTATTCTGCCTCCAAAAGCAGTCCCGAACCTGTTTACGTCCTTCGCGATCGTTCGCACACTCTCCTACGCGAACGTGCGCACATTGCCCTCGCGAATGTGTGCACATCGCGGTAGCAAGTCAGCGTTATGAAAGTTCATTTTGCCCCTTCCTTAAGCCTGTATGCAAAGGGGAAGTTTTTTTTTTTTTTTTGTGAAGTAGTGTTGAAATTCCCTGGTACCTTTATAAAATAAACCTCCACAATGAAACACAAGCAGCCCAGTACTAGTAAGAGCCTGAACTCCACGTTTGAGACACTAAGCATTTCAGCTGGCAAACTGAAGCTCAGGGAAGCCTGCAACACAGTGTATGCGCTTTGAAGGAGCTAGAATATCCTCTTTTAAGTGCTAGCCTGGGACTCAGCCTGCCTGCTGAATGAATGCTCAAGCAAAAGCCCAAATAATAGCCCTTTGAGATGTGTAATAGTACAGGGTTACACACAGAAATCACACAGCTTTAGCCTGTGGAAAAAGTTAACTCTGTTTCAGTAATGTTTGTTGCTGTTAAAGAGTCTCTGCCAAAAAGATGCTGAAATGATATTATCTATCTGAATTGAATTGTCAAATAGATTAGGTTTAAAATTATTACCTGAAGTGCAATATTTTGTAGTTATTGGTTTCTCATACTCAGTACTGTGACCTTATGTTATCAGGACTCCACTCCAGCTTATTCTCTGTCCATTTAAGTGCCAGCCGGCCAAATCTTCCTTACATTAATACAGAGCATATGTGGGAGGAGCCCAGAGAGCATAAGAAAAGCCCATGTATGTGTTAAAATAAGTTAGAACTCGTTTTTCTTAACACTCCAACCCCTTCTACACGTTAAAGATTTAATTTATTAACCTCTGGATATACCTAAAATAACATTTACTTACATTATAAGCTTTTTGGTTCTTGTTATATAAGAAGAGGAGGGGTTTTCTGGACCACTTGTCCGCTTTGTACTATATAAGTAGCAACAAGCTGTTCAAAGTTAGTCTAGTCCAGGGGCTCAGCAAGGTGCTATCCCCAGTTCCTTAGTCTGTTCTAAGGGAAGTTGATTGTTAGTTCATCTATTGGATTTCTGCATTAGTGATACGTTCCTTGGAAGAAGTATTCCTCCTTGTTTTATTTTTTTGTAACCGAACAGTTCGCTTTCATTTATTTCTGTTTTTTGAATAAAACTGCTGCAGTACGTTCCATCTACACTGGTGTCAGAGTTTGTATCCCACAATACTTCCACAGGGGCCAAGTACGGAGCCTTGAGGCATCCCGTAGAGATGGGTAGTGGTGGAGATGTAGTGTCAGCTATTTTAACAGATTGAGTTCAACCTACCAGGTAGGCTCTGAACCAGTCGCAGGCAGTCAGAGACAGTCCAGCTGACAAGAGGGATTCGAGGAGGAGGGAGTGGGAGACTGTGTTGAAGGCCTTGGCAAGGTCAACAAAGATAGCAGAAGTGATGTGGCCTTTATCCATGGCTGAATGGATAAAATCAGTGAGTCTAAGCAGAGAGGTGGTAATGGAGTGGTTCTTCCAAAACCCAGATTGGAATGGAGTGACAAAGGAGGAGTTGTCTAGAAAGGAGGAATGTTGAGAGAGGACAAGGTGTTCCTGAAGTTTAGCCAGAGTAGGTAGAAGTGAGATAGGATGATAGTTCCCAGGAGAAGAAAGATCTCCACCCTTGGGCAAGGGAAGGACTATTGCATGTTTCCAGGCTTCAGGGATGGTTGCAGTGTGGAAAGATAGATTGAGGAGATCAGCCAGAGGGAGGGCAACAGCAGGAGCTGAAAGGTATAGCAGCTTAGGGTCAAGGCCATCGGGGAGCTGCCTTTTGTAGGGTTGATAGAGAGGGGAGTACAGTTAGGCTGTCATAGGATGAAATGGGTGAGAAGTAGATACTCAAAGCTGATTGGTAATTTTGGAAGGCTGTAGCAGGTGGGGATGGGTGGTAGGTTGGGAAGTGAGGGTAACCAGTAGGTGGAGGCACAGGAAGTAAAGTAAGAGTATACTTCTACAGCAACCGAAGGATGGTCAGGTATGAGTTTGTTGTTTATTTTGAGCAGTGGTGATGGAGGTTTAGTTTGCGGGGAGAAAAGTGAGTGAGCTACTTTCCAGAACTTTGAAGGATTGTTTATGTTAGTGTTAAAGGTGGCCCAGCAGTATTCAGCTTTAGCCAGTCAAATGGCTTTGGTGCAGGCATTTTGGAGTGCTTGGTAGATACAGTAGTCACAAGGGAGTTTAGAGGATTTGTGGGGTTTCCATGCTTCATCATGCACTTGTTGACATGCTGGGAGTTCGGGGGTGACCCAGGGAAGGTGATGTCCGCGCACTGTAATTTGCTTCAAGGGAGCATGTCTGTTTCAGATGTTGGTGAGGTTGTCTTTAAAATATGACAGGGCATGATCTATAGTATGGGCTGATGCTATAGAGGTCCAATCAATGTGTGTTAGGTCCTGATGTAGAGGGGCAGGTTGTAGAGTTTTGTATGAGCACATCACTAGTAGTTTGTGGGGTGCCTTAGGTCTCTGTATTTTCCTTACTAGGAATATCATGTGATGATTGCTAAGAGCATCAGGCAGTAGGCCAGACTCGATTACCCTGTGAGGGTGGGAGGTAGGGGCCCAGTCTAGTAGAGTGTGTTTAAGGGATTTATGGTTTAGGTGAACTGGTTCCATAATTAATTGGGTCAGGCTAAAAGCAGCTATGTCAGAGCTAGTCTTACTTAGGGCCAGTGATATTCAGTTCAGGTTTAGATGACCCAGCAGATAGAGCTCACCCATGGAGCTAAGGGACCCAATAGTGGTGATTAGATCTGTGGCTAAAGAGTGGTGAAGGCCAGGGTGACAATCCATACCTGCAATAAAAAGAGGTACGGAGAAGGATAGAGAAAGTCGTATGATGAGGGCTTCATACATAGTGGAGCTGGAGGTTGATAGAACAGTTGAAGTTTGGAGAGAGGAGGAGGAGGAGGAGGAGTAGATAGCTACACCCCCACCCCTGCCAGAGCGGTCCTGGTGAGTAATGGCATAACCAGGAATTGAGATAGAAGCATCAGGGATTTTATTCACTAGCCAGGTCCCTGATAAAATAAGGATGTCTGGATTAAGGGAACCTACAGTACGGCATGAAAAATGAGTAGGAGGAGAGGCTGGGATGGAAGGAGTAGGGGTAGTACTGGTAGTGGGACCAGGGTTAAGATTTATGTCTCCTGCAGATAGGAGTAAGAGGGAGATGAAAATGAAATGTAACTTGTTACTTCTGAACCAAGATTGGTTAGTTGGTTTAAGAGGACATGGTGGGTGGTTGAGACAGAGAGGGCTGAAAGTTAAGGAGGCACAGTAAAGTGTAGGAGTAAGGTATAATCATGAGTGAGGCAGAAGGTCGTAGAGAGAAGTGTGTCCAGGTATAGTAATATGGGGTTGGAACTGCTGTGAGGGTGTTTCAGGGGGTTAATAGGGTCACAGGGGTAGTGTGGGAGGAAGTGGGGGTGATGAGCAATTGAGGGGATGATAGGTATAGCAGGGTGATAAGTATAAGGAAGAGGTGCATGGGGGGGACATGGAAAGAGAACATGCTGGCCAGTTTAGAGTAAAAACAGCTAAACTGAGAGTGCAGATTCAGCAGATGTGAGCCTTGACATTTAGACTGGTAAGAACAAGACTGAAGGGGATTAAGTAAGAGTGGAAAAAGGTTAAAACAGCTATTGGACTACTGGACATTAGCAAGTGGCCAATAGTGGAGAGGGTAGGTGGTTCAGGGCAGAGTTTGGGAGTATTTAATAGAGGTCGGAGCTGGGGAGGGTGGGTGGAACAAATTACAGTTTAAAAGTTGAAGAAAATTCATGGCAAGGCACCAGTAAAGCAGCAGGGTCCAAGACTGGTGAGGCGCTCCAATCAGAGAGCAGTTTGACTGAGTAGGTGGCCAATCGGAACTCAATGGCTGGTGAGTGCCAAAAGAAGAAAATCACCAGCACTTCAGGAGGACAGTACCTGTTAGTGAGAAGGGTGTCCGGAGGCAGCAGCAAAGGTGTGGCAGGCAGCGGTGGAATTAAGCCGCGCCACTGAGAGGAGAGCACCCGGCCAGGGGGCTTAGGAGCTGTTAGTGATAAGGGTGTCTGGAGGCAGCAGCAAAGGTGTGGTGGGCAGTGGTGGAATTGAGCCACACCACCAAGAGGAGAGCACCCGGTCAGGGGGCTCAGGAGCTGTAAGGTATAATTGCAGTATTTGCACAAGTGATTTATTTAATGATTTCTGGCACTGCACTGAACTGAGCACTTGAATTGTTTCACTGTGTCTTTAAATGCCACTGCATAAATGCATTTCTGTGTTGGTCTGTAGTAATCCATGATGAAGCACTCATTTTGGCATGAAACATTGGGCTGTTAGACTCTGCTATCTGATTGTTCTGCAACAAAGTAAGTTTATGGTTTTCAATGGGAGTCAGTATGTGACATTTTATGTTAAGCCTGTAGGTATACCAACAAAACTGTGTCAGAATAATGATGCAGTGAAATCTGCACTGAGAAAATAGCATCTGTAAAAACAGTAACCTGGAGAGAACAGCTTGGGGATATTACAGCAATTCTTCCCCACTCCTGGATTTCCCCTCCTGGGGTTCGGAACCATAAATCCCCCCTTGAGGTTGCACCCCAAGTTGTAACTGTGAATCCCCCGAGAATGCCCCCACATTTGCCTGCCCCAGAGTTGTAATCATAAGCCCCCCCAGGTTGCCTCCCTCCCGGAGTTGTAATCGTGAATCACCCCCCTCGTTTGCCTTCCCGCCCCTGCCCCTGTGGAGTTGTCACCATAAATTGACGACTGTTCTTTCATTTCACTGTCTTTCTTAGGCATGATTTTTGCTTTTGCCATTTTGTCTGAACGGTTATTGACTGTGCTGCATTTTTTTTGTGATCTTGTCGTGGACCTGAGGCTGTATCAGCAAGATTTTCTGCTTTTCTGACTAGTGATTACCATTAGATTCAGCCACACTGGAAGCAGTCCCTGGTTATGCATATTTTAAATATACCCTATGGTCCATAGTCTCAAACAGGGGCAAGAGATTCAGAAGGGCTTAGATGGACCAGTACCCTCTATCTCAAGTAATGAGATCATTGAAAACCTTAATGAGAGCAGTCTCTGTGCTGTGGTGATGTCTGAACCCTGACCGTAGAAGCTAATATATGTGATATTTTTCCAGCTGAGCTTCCAGCTTTCCTGACACCACCTTCTTAACTACCTTCACCAAAAAGAGAAAGCTTAAAATAGGCCTGTGATTCACAAGAACATCTGGGTCCAAAGATGACTTCTTTAAGAGGGTCTTACACTTACAAATCTAAAGGAAATAACCACACAAAATACAATTAAGCACCAGTATTATAAAACTTGGGTAACAAAACATTCACATGTTAAAGAAGACAACAAAAGTACTGTTTCATGCGGCACTTAAAAGTTGAGCAATTGATAGGGGAAGTAAGTTGCAAAATGTTGTAGCCTGACGTGAGAATAAAGTTTAAGCCTGTTTAGTCCATCTAAATGAAATATCACAAATCATCCTCTTCACTGGCACTGTCCCAGAAAAGCTGCTATTTTGCAATTCGTTACATTTTGTAGAGCTGAAGTATCAGCATACCTTGCCCGCCTATAATAAACCACTGCAATCTTACATCTGCAGATAGGATTACAGAATTTTCCCTGCTAGGGCCAGATTAAGTGTCACCGTCCTAACACGAAGTACAGTAGATGAGTGATCAACACTGGGCCAAAGGGTAATGCTGCATGATGTGGGGGATAGATGTTGTACAGTGGTTCTAGGTGGACCAGCAGTTGTTGTCACCCAAACACAGGCAGTTGTGGCGGTTGTTGTTTGTATGAGGACAGGTGAAGTGCTTAGTTTTTCAGTTAAGGATGTTTGATTTGTATTTCATTTTCATGTAGCAGAACTGAACTGGAACTGGCATCACTGATGGAGGAGAAAACCAGTGTGCATCTGGTTTGTTCAAGGTGGCGTCAGATATTCAGGAAGAACTGGAAAAACTGCCAGTAGGAGCAGGAGTGGAACCAATAGACTTCTGTGGACCACTGAACCAGGGTTTCATTGGCAATGCTATCACAGAGTAATGTGCGCGGGGACAGCTCAGGTTCCAATTGGCTCAGTGGCGCAGCTGGTTAATGCAATCAGAACGGTATTCCGGGTGGCACGGTTTAAGTCCCAGCTGAGGCACTCACTTATTTCTCACCTCTGTTTGCATGTATTACATAAATATGCACACCCCACTCTTGTGTGATTGTTACAAGTGTAAACCCTAGGCAGTGCTATCCCAAGGGCTACTACCCCTGCCTGCTTGGCTAGTAGCAGGTTAAGGGGCCTGAGTTCTGAAATGGGTGCTTCCACCCAGAGGTCAGGGTTGGTAGTGGTCAAGCTAACCTGGGCACAGCCCCCCAGGACACTGTAACCCCCCTCTTTCCCCTCTAGTGGCCTGAACACTGTACAATAATCACTTTAACAATACCCCTGGTACACCACACAAATACCCACACTGTTTGCACTTACCACCAGGGCTGGTTCCTCTGGCCTGACCCTGGGGACCCCCTGTAAAACAAGGTTATGCACAGCAAATAGCAACAGTACTTTGAGCACAAACAGGAACCACAGTCAGATTACATGCAGAAAAAGTTAGATCTGATTTATTCAGGGGTCTTGAACAAGGGAAAGGGGCAAAATCAGGTTAATTAGCTTAAAGGTTATATCAATCAAGCAGTTATGCATGCGCTTTGAGTCCCTGACACTGTCACACCTCTGGGTACCCAGGTGGAGAAGAGATAGGCTAGCCAGGACTGATGCCCGGAGTTGGCCAGCATCGCAGCTGGTTGGGGCCCTGTGATGGAAAACACAATATGCACAGCACACAATATTTGTAATCTGGAGCCAGAGGGCTCAGTTTGTAAAGGAAACGAAACAACAATCAGATGACACACTCAGATTAACCTGTTGTTGCAGGGAGCTACCCTAGTATTTACTCATGATACCCAAGACTGGACACAGGCTGGACAAAAATCAAGACTACAGGTGGTTGATCTAGAATGCCAGGAGAAGCAGGGCCCACACGAGTTGCAGAGGCGTTGTTCCTGTTCAAACATGGAGCAGGTGGCTGATCCCCAGGTAGGTCTCTCGTTGATGGCTTCTCTGTGCAGTGGGTAGTCTGGCTGGGCCAGTCTGTCGAGGCCCAGACCGCATGGAGACAAATTCAGATGCAGTCCATTTTGGGCTGGATACAACCTCCAGCAAGCAGAGCACAGTTCACACAATGGGGAACTAACTCACAACCCACTAGCAGCTCATAGCACATTTACATGTAAGGGAATTTTACTGTACCAGGCAAAGCGCTCCCCGGTCTCAATCGTAAAGTCTCTGCACACACCGGCAGCTTAGGGGTAGCTGGAACTCCTGACAGGCTGATCGCATTCAGCAAAAATCCTCAGTCTTCTTCAGGTTGAGCCTGGCCCAGTTCAGTAGCTTACTTTAGTCACACAAGCTTGGATTTAGTCCAAAATAATTCTCTTCTCTCCCTCTCAGGAGCAATAGAAAGACATGATGGCCAAAAACTCAGCCTTTTCGCTTTTTTTTTTTTTTTTTATTGACTGGGTAAGTGCACTAGACAAATCCTGCCTATTTTCAGGCACGACCCAGGGGAGGGGGATACAGATGAATGCCAACTGACCTTGAACCAGATTAAGCTGTTCGTGGTAGTTTTAGTGAATGAGGGAAATTTGGCCAGGACACCGGAGAAATTCCCCTACTCTTTCGATAAATGCCATGGGATCTTTAACATCCACCTGAACTACCACCAATCCAGGCAGATGGGACCTCGGTTTAATGTCTAATCCGAAAGATGTTCTCATCCGAAAGACGGCAGTTCTCCCATGCGAATCCACTCAGGATTGCTGCTCAGAATCACTTCAGCTCCTTACTCTTCAGTTTCCAACTTAGATCTAACTGAAAACTGCAAGCAGCCTGGGACTTCCCCAAGATCCAAAAGGTTTGGTTGGCTGATTTGGCTGTCAGTCAAGGCAAGAGCTCCCCCTTCAGTTGCAAAAAAGGCGCAAAAAGTTCAAAACTACAATTCCTACAGATTTTGACTTCAGACATCTCCTGTAGTCTGGCTACATTTTAGGTCCCACCAGTACTGTTTAGTACAATTTGCAGTCCAGGACCAAGATAGTGGAGACAAACAAAACAGTCCTTGCTACAAAGAAAGCAGGTTAGACAAACTACACTATCATTATCACTCTAAATGATTTTCAGCAAATAGTTACATCTTACAACAGAGCTCCCTCTCAGATTACAAGAGCTGCAATCAGGCAGCTCTTAAAGAGACAGTACACAGAGGCTATACAGGTTCTGGTAATCACATTTAAACTGCTAAAACGCAGGACACCAGCCTGGAAGTGAGCATTTAGGCAAGCTCAAGGAAGACTTTTTGGGAACCCCCATTTGTAGGGGGGTTACACAAATAAATATTTGTGCTGCCATTGGATTGTGCATTTGAGAAAGAGTAATGTGCTTGGGGATAGCACAGGTTCCATTTGTCTCAGTGGCACAGCTGTTTAGTGCAATCGGAATGGTATTCCGGGTGGCCTGGGTTCATGTCCCAGCTGAGGCACTTACTTCTTCTCACCTCTATTTTGTATGTGTTCCATAAATATACACACCACACTCCTGTGTGATTGTTACAAACAAAAACATACTATCAAAGGCCCAGCCCTAATCTTCACAGCCCCATGACTCCCAGTCCCATTCTGACCATCTCCACCACCACCAGTGAAAGAAGTTGTTCTTGTGACTGGTTTGATGGAAGAATAATCTACACCTTTCCTCCTTCTGCAGTTCTTTCTCCTTCTGTTGTTTGCTTCATCTTTTCTATATCACACAAAAGATGACACTACAGCTGTGATACAGTAACAGGACACAGCACAGTCCACAAACTATAATCACTCTCTAGTCACTTAAATAATGTGTATATCAAAGATTGTACGACCACATGTGGCATGACATGTGCTACATCATTAGAGAGAGATGAGTAAGAGTGAGACACATCCTGGGTCCCTGACCAATCCCATTGACAGGCCCCACTGAGAAACACACAGTTAAGAGACCTCATACACTCCTAGTAAAGTCTCATGGAGTGACAGCAGCACCCATTTCACATTCACTCACTGTTCACTTTACTGACTTGTTGGTGCCTGATTGGCTCACAGGCAGAGAAACAATGTAATAGATAGATTGTGCCCTGTACTACCAAGAATCAGGAAAGTAAACATTGAATGTAAAATGAAATCTTCAAAAGCTTACATGCCTTCTCTCTCTCTCTCTCTGTTCCCAGTTGGACTGTCTGAAAATCTCTCTCCTGCAGAGGCATGTAAATTACTGACCTGCCCTGCTCAGAAAATACAGTTTTCTGCTGCAAACTAGCTAACTATTATAATAATGATAATGAACGAATGATTGTCTGAAGTTTAAATGTTTTACCATCAAAAACAACTGCTTTTCAAAAGAGCTGAATAGCTGTATGTCTCAATAGACATATGTCCTTCTCTGCCAAGAGGGAACTGGAAAAGGCAACTAGACATGTATAGTATGAGGGAACCGCAATCCTTAATGCCACTCATTGGCTACTGCAGGTCATGTGACTTGCACAATGCTGCAAAAAACTCAGTGTGTGATCCATATAAAAAGCCACTTTGACATTCCATTGAAGTCCCAAACAGCCAAAGGGAAGCCAGGAACCGTTGGACTCCCCTTTACTGGAGTCAAAAGTTACAGTTTTTTGAGGGTGCACCAAACTCAACTTTGACATCAGCTCACCCTTATTGAAGATATGTCCATCAGCTGAACTTCTGGCCTGGTCAAACAAGTGCACTAAATAATCCTTCCCCAAGCAGTCACTGAAATCAAGTGTTTCCAAGACCTTCCCACCTTTCATCTCCTCTAGAGGGTGACAGCACAGCCCCACCACTTGCCTCATTGGATGTATGTGCTGTCTGAATACCATTACCATTAGGGATGTGTGAAAACAAAATTCTGCCAGCGGAATTTTGGCGAAAGTGTGAATTTCGCTTCCATGAAAGTTCTGAAATTATTTTCGGAACTTTCTTGGAAATTCCGTCTTACAACTGTGGAAACAATATAAAAACCTGTGGGTTAATTTATTAAACTGAGGGGAAAAAATCTACAGAAATGATCACTGCCAGTGGTAATTTCTGAGTCTTTTTTTAACTGGAGTTTAATTCATTAATCAACCCCCCACTGATCAGGGGTCCACATAAATACCTCCAATCCCTTCCTTGGACCCTCATGGTTTCTAGTGACCCCCCCCACCCACCAATAATGGCCCCCAAAAAATTTTATTTCCCTGATGTCTAGCAGACTCCCTCCCTATCCTGGATTTCTTAATCCACAAATAAACAGTCAGCAGTCCACCAGCTCATCCCCATCTAGTCCCAGTATTCTCTGGTGTCTAGTGGACCTCCCCATCCCAGATCTCATATAAAAAAATGATCTCAATTCCCTGGTGTCTATTGGACTTCCCAACCACCCACCACCCTGACAGTTCATCTACCACCACCCCACTCCCCTCCCCATCCTGCCCCTGAGAGGGCCACCAGCACAGCACTCCTCTCTCCCCACTACCAATGACCCACTGAATTGCCAGTGAATGACTGCATAGTTGTACAAGCAGGATCTCATTCACTGACAGTTCATTAAACTGTGAATAGAATAAATTCTGCAGTTTATATGCATTTTTCCACAGTTCACAAAAAAAGTCCACAGAACTTGGCGAAAATCCATGGAAAATCCCAGTTTCGCCAATGGTGAAAGTTCTGAATTTCGCTACATTTCGAAATTTCATGGAAGTTCACGAAGCGAATTCACAACTTCCAATTACCACAAACTGTAACAGAATAAAAAGATGTTTGCAATAATAGATTTCAGAGGACAGCAGCTGAGAAGATAAGAGGTGGGGATGCACTGGCCACCATCTTGGGAAAGTAAATGGGTTTTGGGGGGGCTTCAATAGCACTGGAGGTGAGCTCCTGATGCCACTCGGGAAGGGGGGGAATAAAAATATTATTTTTGGTGATGTCTTTTCAAATATCGGTGATGGTCTACTATTGTCAGAATCCCTGATGGGGACAAAGATGCTCTTGTGCATCGGCAGGGATGAGTTTTCACTGCCATAAGAAGTTGATGGCTGGGGATTAAAAAAACTAATACATTTTTTATGTGTTGTCCAACATGGTGGATAGGGTCCCAGTGCCAAAATCAGTGACAGAGGGGGAGTGATAATAAGAGACACTATGGATGGACTCACAGTGTTTCATATGTTAGTTAGAGGAGGAGATGGTTATAAAGATGTGGCAAAGGAGAGCTCCCAGTGTTTTAAATCTTTGTTAGACAGAGAGCGGGGAGGGGGTGCAGCAGACACTAACAATACTGACAACAGGCCACTTTTGAGAATCGGAGTGGGGGGAGAGGAATATACTGGCACTGGGAATAGACTTCTTGCACCACAATGAAGAGTTGGGAGCTTTAAAAACCACCAGTCATGTGGACAATACACCCTTCTAAATGAAATGTAATTTGCATATAACAACCCCAAGTCCCTCTCCTGCTCTGCCACATCCCATACTGTACCATTTCATTTCTAAGCCCATTTTCTGCTCATAGGTGCACTAATTAGCATTTTCCCAAATCAAACTGTATCTGTAGAAGCAGGTGCTCAATCACTGACAGTTCATTAAACTGTGGATAGAATAAATTCCGCCATGCTGGGTGTGCTGAACTATCCCTGATCTAATTTTGAACTAATTGTACCACTGTATTGTCTTTTTCTGCCTGCTTACATGCACCATTTAATTTTGTTTAAAGCCATTATCTGTCGACTTTGCGACTGTGCCCAGATTTTGCCTTTCCTTGCTTACGAGCATTGCGGAGGTCACTCAATCAGTCCCCGAGTGTCTGCTGGGCTCTTTGATTAGGCCCATTGCAGCCTAAAATTAGGGAGCAAAGTGTACTAACTGGCAAATGAGAGGCTTGGTTTGTGCAGACTTTTCAAATTCAGCCCTGGTTGGAGAATCTGTTGCAGAGCGCAGCGTTTGGGCTAACATGTGCTTGGCTGGGAGCAAGGAAACAAATACGGGAGGAGTTTTTATTTGCCCATGGAGCTGAATTTTCCAGGATCATCTTTGGGGAAACTGTGTTTGCTGGAGAGCGCTTTGAGGAGAGGCATTCGTGCGGTGCTGACTTAGCAGAGCTGAACTGGCTTACCAGTTTTATCATGGAGGAGCAGGTCTCAACTATTAACTTGTGCTGCAGTCGAATTGTGGCCGATTTCAATACTATAACCTATGGATGTGGGTGGATGCCACTGGAGGTTGTTTTGGCCCGGAAGGACCAAACTGTGGTTTGACCGGGAAGCCTTTCAATGTGCTTGTGTCTCATCCAAGGCCTCTCTCTGGCCTGCCGGTGGGCTGGTGCAGGTGGGGTGCTGAAGTGGTGGGACATCCATTTCTTGCTGGATGCCCCTACAGGTAGGGTTTTGGGGTCTGGTCTCCAAATCTACCCAGTTCCGAGTATTTCTATGCCAAAGGAAGATCTGGACTGCATTGGGAGGTTTTTCTGCCAGAAGGTGACTTCCTACTGGAATCTGAGGTGTCTACCCCTCAGATATGTGGTCAGAACTCACATTATTTTCTTTTTTCTTTTAAATCGGTTTGGACAGTGAGAGTGTCCAGTTTTTTCTGCCTCCCCGGTAGTGAAAGTGCCTGGGGGCTGAAATTTTACTAAGCTGCTTTTTATGTTTAGTTAATCTGTATCCATTGGTGAGAGCAGGGGTTTTGTTTTTGTTTTTGTTTTACAGTATTTTGTTTAATTTATTTTGATCCAAATTTTATTTTTAATATTCCTGTGCTTGGAGCTTTCTGAAGTGGACTCCTCTTGCACCATCTTCCTTTTTGGACTTGCATCATCTAATAAGACTTTGGAGCCTGGACTGATGTTTTATCATTTTTAATTTATTATAGCTTGATTTGGGGTTATAAGTGTTTATATAGTTTTAGGTGGGTGGGGCGGTTATTTTATTGGTTTTAGTTGAGTATTGTCAGAATTTTTTTATTGTAATTTCGGGGGTCTAATAAGCTGAGTGCCTGTTTAGTGTGTTTTTGGTATTGAACTTGATTGAAATGTAAATTCCCGTCATGCTCTACTCATCCTCTTTCTCCACACCCTCCACCCTTTTCCCCTCCTTTGTTGTGGTCGACTTACCAGGCGCTAGCCGTGAGCTAGATATTGTACACTGGGGGGTAGGCGTGGGGTCGCGGACATTGGAGGATGAATGAGCGCATCTCTCGCATTCGGGTGGTTAGGCCTAGAAGACGCCCTGGGAGTACCAGATTTTGTCGCCGACATGACACTGGAGTCACCCAGATTGATGGTACTGGGTTGACTTCAATGCCTGGGTCAACGACGAACTCTCACAGTTTGGACAACATTTCCTCCAGCTTATGACATCTCTGGGCCTACACAGGTGGTTACCTCTGCCACCCATAAACATGGTCACTCTCTTAATTTGGTCTTCCTCCTGGGGATTGAGACCTCCGATTTGGAGGTGGGACCAGTCGGTTGGTCTGGTCATCACACCATGAGATTCAATTTTTGCTCCTCCCTTAGAAGGCCTGCACCTGTGGAGATGGTCAGTTACCGCCCTTTACGGGAAGTGAGTCCCGAAGGCCTAGCGGCGGTGATTGATCTCTTGGAGTTTCCTCTGGCCAGCTCAAGTCCAGAGACTCTGGTGGTGGCTTATAATAAGGCCATTTCTGTAGCCCTGGACTTGATTGCTCCTGTCCATGTTCGTCCTCTCCCTCTTTGCCCTCGGGCCCCGTGGTTTGATGGGTCCTTGAGGGAATTGCGGCGAGTAGGACATAGGTTAGAGCGGCATTGGCGGAAATCCGCCTTGGAGGCTGACCATCTTAGATTGGTTGAAGACTATCAGATCTACCAATCAGCGATCTCTCGTAAGAAGGCAGAATTCCTGTCCTGGGAGATCGCTGCCACTCAGAACCGACCAGCTCAGCTCTTCCAAACTGTGGACAGGCTATGCAACCCAGCCTCTCTGCAGCTCCAAAGACATTTTTCACAGTTAGAGTGCAATGAACTTGCTCAGTTCTTTGCGGATAAGGTGGCCGACATCAGGTCGGAAATTCTTTCAACCCACTCTATGGGGGTTGCGGATGATCGGTGCTTGGTCACCTCACCTCGGACTTCCTGGAGTTGCTTTACCTTGCCTGAACCTGTGGATGTCATGCGGATTGTCCAGGGTATGCACCCTATGAGCTGTAGTTTGGATCTTCTCTGATTATGGGTGGTTGGGATTTGATCAGCACAGTCCTAGTGCAGATAGTCCGGTGCTCCTTGGAATCCAGTGAGTTTCCAAGCTCCCTGAAGGAGGCGGTGGTAACTCCCCCCCTCCTAAAGAAAGCTTCTTTGGACCCAGATATTTCTGCCAGCTATAGACCAATCTCAAACCTTCCCTTTATAGGGAAGGGGATTGAGAAAGTAGTTGCGATACAGCTGGATGACCACCTGACCATCCATAATATCTATGAACCTCTCCAGTCCAGTTTTTGAAAGAGGCACAGCACTGAGATAGCACTGGTTTGGGTGCTCAATGATCTTCTGATGGTGAGAGATCAGAGAAGCCACTCTATCTTGGTGCTCCTTGATCTCTCTTCATCCTTTGACACTGTAGACCATGGGATGCTGCTTGGACGACTGAGGTCTATCTGTGGATTTATGGATATAGTCCTCAGATGGTTTACATCCTTCATCACTGGCAGGAGTCAGAGAGTGGTGTCTGGGATTTTTTCCTCTGACCCATTCTCTCTGCCATATGGGGTTCCTCAGGTTTCAGTGCTCTCCCCCATGTTGTTTGCAGTGTATATACTGCCCCTTGGAGACATTGTAAGATGGTATGGGCTGAGGTTTCACTGTTATGCTGATGATACCCAGCTCTACCCGTCTTTTGCCCCTGACCAGGATAGAGCTGTCTCCGTATTTAACTCCTGCCTCGCTGAAATCCAAGACTGGATGACTTCGAGTTGGTTAAAGTTGACTCCGGAAAGACGGAGGTGATGGTAGTGGACCTGGGTGACTGGATAGAGGGGTTGAGGGCTGATCAGCCCTCTGGACTTGTTCTTGGGGTTTGCAGCTCCTTTCCTCTGAACGGGTGCAAAACCTGGGAGTAGTGCTTGACAACCGACCGACTTTATGAGCTCAGGTGTCAGCCGTCGTCAAGACTTCCTTTTATCATCTGAGGAATATCTCCAGGATTAAGCACCTTGTTCCATCTGGCGACCTACTCTACCTACTCTGGTCTATGCTTTTGTGACCTCGCACCTAGATTATTGCAACTCCCTTTACTTAGGGTTGGCTGGGGTTGATATCGCCGCCTGCAGCTCATGCAGAACGCGGCAGCACGATTGTTGATGGGAGTCCCTCGGTCCTCTCATATTACACCTGTGCTGTGCAATCTGCACTGGCTGCCGATTAGGTGGCAGATCACCTTTAAAGTCAGTTTACTGACTTATAAAGCCCTACATGGACTGGGCCCTGACTACTTGAAAGAGCTCCTTGTTCCCTACCCCCCAGTGTGACAGTTGCGCTCGGCTGAAGAGGGGTTGCTAGAGATTCCGAGGGTGCCTTTGAAATCTTCAGGGGCCCGTGCATTCATGCATGCTGTCCTGACCCTCTGGAATTCTCTACCCCACCAGCTTCAGGAGTGCACAACTGTGGAGGGGGGGGTTTAAGCAGGCAATGAAAACATATTTGTGGTGCCATGCTTTTGGTGACACAGTTTAATCGTGGGCCCTCTGATTATTTTACTGTTTTTCTGAGTTTTTATTATGATCTCTTATCTTTTGTATACAGCGCCTTGATGGTTGAAAGGTGCTTCTGAGAAATAAAATGTATTATTATTATTATCTGATATCTGTCTGACCAATAGCCTAGTGTATCTAGATTCTACTGAAATTTCTTATTCTCTTAGTGACTGTTGACCTCTCCCTTTAGCTTCATATAACTTGCAAACTATAACACCTACCAGTCCTCAATTCTAAATCAATAATGAACAAGTTGAACAGAAGCAGTCTTAGACATGAATCCTGTGAAACCCCGCTAGTCACTGCATTCCAGTCCAACACTTTCTCCCCGTAGCATTCACTGTCTCCTGTTACTCATCCAGTTTCTATTCTATACTGATAGGTCCCTTATCACTCCCTGCTTGTCAATTTTGTACAATAGCCTCTCATGGAATACCTTGTTAAAGGCTTCACTAATGTTCAAGTATGCTAAATATACAGTATTCCCACCACCCTTCTGGTTACCTCATCAAAAAACATATTTAAATTAGTTTGACAAGACTAGCCCTTTATAAAACTATGCTGCGTATCAATTATCTCTCTCTCTCTGTTCAATCAAATGTGCCACCAATACTTCCTTAGTAATGGGCTGTAACAATTTACCGACAATTGAAATTAAACTAACTGGCCTTTATTCCCCAGGATCTCCCCTAGATTCTCTTTTCTACAAAGGGATCACATGTGCTGTCCTCTAATCCCCTGGCATTTGTCCAGTTTCATATGATTTTCCAAAAATCTCTGCTAGTGGCTGTGCTAAAAATGCCTCATTCAGTTTACTTGTTATTCTGAGGTGTATTATATCAGGTACTGGTGTCTTTCTTGCACCTACAGTACCTTGCAGTATATGAATATGTTGCCACCTGGTCTGTTTTAATTGCAGTTTGATTACATTTTTGGGTCTCCCCCATCAAACTGACCCTCTACTACTGGCAGTTTGCCCTCCAGATTCCTCAGTGAAGAGTAATGCAGAATAGGCATTCAGCTCCACTGCAATCTCTTTCTCCCAAGTTAAAAAGTGACTGCCACTTCCTGATATTTCGGGGCCTACTCTTGTCTTGCTCCCTTTTCACCTCTAACGTACCTAAAACATTTCTTATTATTTCTACTTATATTGCTGGTAATTTTGTTCACATATTCTTGTTTGCCTTCCTAATAACCTTCACACACACACTCTCTCTCTATAAAACTGTATAATCTGTCTTGGTGTTGTTTGATGGCTTCTCCCTCCTTGCTTTAAAAGCTTCCATTTTGCTTGTGAGTTTTCCTCTTGCTTCATGACTCCTAGCTGTGCTCATTTTGGTTCCCCCAGTCTTCTTCCTTCCAGGGCCTGTTCCTTCACAGCCATTTCTGTTATTGGTTTTATTGTAGTCCACAACTGCTCAGCCCCTTCCTTTCCCCCTGGCTTGTTTGCTTTAAATGATTTCCCTAATTTTATGGAAGTGGATTTTTCTGCAGTTCCCCTGTCTATGTAACCATTTTCTATCTCCTTTCATATTCATGGATTTCAAATCTGATCATATAGTGGTCACTGTTTCTGGATTTCCCAAAGTTTTTTCCTCAAACATTGACTCTTCCAAGTTAGTCTTTGCCAAATCTAGTACAGGTTTCTTCCTTGTCCCCTCCAGACTTATTGCACCATAAAATAGTCATGTAAAGAGTCCAAGATGTCAGGATCTACCGTTGTATTGGCCCTTTCTATATCCCACTTGATTTCAGTGCTCCCCTCACTTATTGGTCTTCTCTATTCTTCCCACAGTCCCCTTTCTCCTGTATATCAGCCCTCTGTTCAGGAAGTCTTTAGCAAATACCAAACAGGAGGTCTTTAGCAAATCCCAAACAGCAACACCTATTTTATTCTTTTTTGATAACCAGGTAAGGCCCACTAGGCACAAGTGCCTGTTTTCAGGAGTGACCTGGGAGCACTGGGGTGGTTAAGTGACTGCTCAGAGTCACACATTATGCAAGTGGAGGTTGTCGGAATCAAACCCTAGCCTGCTGGATGTACCAAGCTCATGCACAGCTTGTTACTCTAACCTGTAGGTTATACTGCCATCAAGCTGTAAGCACTGTGATTATGATATTTTCCCATCTGTCTAATGTCCTTCAGCTCTTTTGCTTTTGTGTCATTCCTTGCATCCCTTCCTGCATTCCTGGTCCTTTTTGAACAATGTATACCCCTCTAATGCTGTGTTCCATGCATTACTGTCTCCCCACCATGTTTTTGCAATACCACTTGAGTATGTTTTATCTGTACTAGCTACCCTTCTAGTTCGTCTTGTGTACTATTTAAATGTTTGCATTTGTATGGACACACCTCCACGTTATAGTAGTCTCAGTGAGTATGTTATAGGCCCTTGTGATTTACAGTACTAATAATCTTTCTGTGATCATTTCTCAAGGTGCCACTCACTTTCCTTAGTCCTTTCCCTCATGATCTGTTATCCCTTCCCTTTCTAGAGTAGTTTCCCCCTGCACTTAGAATGTCCCTTCATTTCTTTTCTCTGGTTGGTCTGCAGCAAATGTAAAGATGTTGTGTTCTTGAGATACTGCCACAAGGAGTAGCAGTAGTAATAGTTTTTTTTTTTGTTCAGGAAAATACCATTACAATTTCAGAACATGGATATATTCAAATACATGTTAAAATATATCACATAAACAGCACTTATAACAGTATACAGTCTAAGAAAGAACATTGTTCACTGTCCCCTATAGAATGTAATAAGTACAAGTATGCTTACCAAGCAATAAATAGAAAAGAATGCCCTTATGTCATTTCTCTATTTTTTCCAAGCAGCAAGCAAGTATTTCAATAGACTATTTATCACCTGTGTATCTTATGAGTAATACAGTTAGTCCAAAACCTTTTTTTTTTCCTGGAAAGTAAGCCTTAGATAAAGAACTCCCCAAGTACTGTATTTTTCCCTAATAGTATTATACCAGGGACAAATTAAAGTAACATGATACAAATGTTCAGTACACCCCATATTACAATACATATGTTTGTTCTTTCTTTTCCAAAGTTACTTTTAAACCTTTTTTCTAAAACTTTATTTGGTTGCAGTTTGAATTATTGTGTTAAAATTTTTCTTTTTACAGGATCATTCAGAAAAATTAAAAAGGGTTTTAAATAATGATCTCCTACATTATTTACCAAACACTTTGAACATCTCAGATTTCTTATTTTCTCCCTATCCAACTGATGTACACTGTCAAATAATGACTGTTTAACAATATCTGTATACTTATAGCAAAACAAACAAACTTTGCTTTTTTCTCTTTTAGATATTTCCTGAAGAAGACCTAAGGTCAAAACATCAATTTTTAACTCTATGTTCTATTTTCAGCATCCATTTAATATTACCATTTTGTTTTGCTTTCAGACCACATGCTGACACAGTACCTTGTCTTTGTTTGTATACTCATAGCTCATTTTGATTGCATTTTTTCCAAGTAAAAAGTATCCATTTATAGACAGATCATTTTGTAACAGAAAGCAGCCATGGAGATACACGGTTTCTGAATGAAAATAGTACTTTTCATTGAATGGCCTTTAATAATAGTATTTCACTTGATAGATAAGTAATTTTCATCCAAAAAGTAGTTTGGGTAGAGATGACAAAAGTCTTCATGGGCAAAACTCCAAGAACTGATCTCACTAAACATGTTGGGGCAAACGAAGGTAGGCCCAAAAGCCTTTTATAGGCAATGCTTACCAGTTTTTAATAATATCTAGATTACTGTCCAATTTCAATTTCACTGGTATATACAACTTTGATATTCAAATTTCTAAGTAATGCTTTCACAATATGATGTACAGTCACCGCTCCCCCATATTTTATATTAAATCTAGAGTATTTAGAATATTCACTATTTATCTACTCTCCTGAGCTAATGTTTTAAAGTGTAAAGTCCAAGAAAAGGTATTTCTGAATGTGACTCCCAGATAATGATATGACTTAACAGTCTCTAGTGCCTTCCCATTTATATACTTCTTAAGATTCACTTTTATAGTACCAGTAATTAAGGCATTAGATTTCACAACATTAATCAAGAGCTCTGACTGATCACACAATTCCGCTAACTTATTTAATTTTTTTGTAACCCCTCCTTAGGAAAGTGAAAAGGGAACAAAACTATTAGCATATGTCAACACTGGAACTTCATTTTCTAAGATTTTGGGTGAGTGAAAATCATCATGATTTAACTATGATTATATATCATTCAAATATATACTAAATAATAAAGGTGTAAAAAGACATCTTTGTCACCCCATAATTGACTCAATTTTCTATGTTAAATTTCCATATTTACTATATTTTACCTTAGCCAAGGTTTCAGAATATAGCTTTTTAATTAACAACACTACATTAGGGTGTATCTCACTAGCAGGCATTTTCCCTCATAATTTACTCCTGGCTAGTATATCAAAAGCAGTACTGATCTCCTTAAAAATGTTAAACAGTTTATTTTTCCTTATTTTCACATACTTCTCCACAAAATGAACAAAGGTGAAACAATTGTGCAATATGCTGCACCCACCTCTAAAACCCACTTGAAGTTCAGAGAGGGATACCACAGTTTCTATACACTTTGTAATCTTACCAACAACACTCTTGCACAAAAGTTAGCCAGACTATCTAACAAGCTTATTGGTTGATACCTATCAGGATCATTTACATCCCCTTTTTCATATAAGGGACACTTCTCTTTTATTATGTTGTCATGCACGACAAGCAACATCTTACAGTAGTAATAGCACAGTGAGAGGTATGTCAGTATTGGCAAATGCAGGGCACACTTTAGTAGGTGCAGCCCTCATTCCCCAATTAGCTAGCATGCTAACAATGATGCAAGAATTATGTAAAGTGCCACCAACTTGAAAGAAATGTGCCGCTGCAATTGGAGACAAGCTCATCATGCAGCAGCAGAGATGACACGCCTCCCATGAATGCCATTCCTGGTGAAACATTTCAATAAACATGGCGGTGGCAACACAATCCCCAAACAAAGCTGATATCAGGGGCACAATCCTCATGTCGGCATATCCCCCACCACCTCACATTGTGTTGCACACTGGGAGCCCACTCCAGTGTGCTGCCCCTCACACAAAGCTGGCCGTGTCGGCACCGCGATGTCTGGATCCAATTTTGTCCCCCACTCTCCCCACATTGTATGGCACACTGGGAGTCCACTCCAGTGTGCTGCCACTCACACAAAGCTGAAAGTGTCGGCATTGCAATGTCCAGGTTTGTTTTGTTTTTTTTTTACTTGCAAAAAGGAAAATGGTCCCTCATCATCCACAGTGCCCCCTGCCCCAACCCACACCCACACCCACCCTCTGCTCAACCCACCTGCCCACACACCCCTCACCCCATACTTGCCTCTGGAGGTCTGCTGCTGTGCTCTTCGGTGGGGCAGGAACATGTCTGGACTCTTCAAAGCCAAACTGCAAAATGAAGAAATGCTGGTAAGCTGTATAATGGCATCAATGGGGGGGAGTTCAACTTAGGTGGATATCCCAGCCATTTTTTTTGAATTTTGGTTCAAAATTTTTACCATGGGGTTCCTGGGACCCACTTCATGAACGCATGCACTATCATCTTGTTATTCAGTCCTGAAAGGTGATTTTGTGGTCACTGCACAGAATCACCTTTCCAGACTGATTAATGAAATGAGAGTGCCACTTTTCATGAGGTGGGGTCCCAAAAAGCCTATGCTGCAAATTTGGTGACAAAATTCCAAAAAATGACTGTTACGAGCGTGCATTGTGCAGTTTCCACACATGCTTGTAACTTCGACAATGTTTAATATTTTCACTCCAGATTTTCAGCATTGCCATTTTTTCACACCTCCTTATGAACAGTATAGCTGTCATTTTTCACATCCTGCCTGAAATGTGTTTTCGCACATCTGGCACACAATGGCGCGGTCGCTGTGGAAAATCAACTTCCGGGATAGATTAACAAAATCACAGTGCCAATTTTCATGAGTAGAAGTCCCAAAATGCCTATGTTGAAAATGTGGTTAAAAAATTCCCCCAAATAATTGCATTATGGGCCTTCATTGCGCAATTTGTACACACACTCGTGATTTCACCAGTTATTCATATTTTCACTCCAGATTTTCAACATTGCCATTTTTTTACACCTCCTCATGAACAGTACAGCTGTCATTTTTCACATCCTACCCAAAATGTGTTGTTGCACCTGTGGCACCAAATGGCACAGTCGCTGTGCAAAATCGCCTTTTGGCTAACAAACTGATAGTGCCACTGTTCCTGAGGTGGGGTCACAAAAAGCACATGTTGAACATTTGTAATGAAAATACCAACAAATACCCAAAGCATTAGGGTTTCCAACCATAATGTCCCACCCTGTAGAGACTGACAGGTGTCGGGGTGTGACTTGGGATTGTCGGCTGTAATGCTCACCTCTTTCCAACCCCCCCCCGCAGCCAGTGACAGGCATCAAGATGTACCTTGGACCCCATTCTCCTATACTGCACCCATCTCAGCATATTTCCTTATGGGATGGAGTGAGTGTAAGGCCTGAAGACCCCAAGGCACACCGAAACACTTGTCGGTGTCTGCAGGGTAGGATGAGGTGAAATGGCATGAGTGTTATGGGTGACAACCCAAAGGCACACCCCAATGCCTGTCAGTCTCTGCAGGGTGGGGGTGGGGTTGGGGTTGGCTTCAGTTCAATACCTCAGTGCCATTCCTACTATGCATCTCTCTAACTCTTGCACTACCGATGCCGATGCCAATGCCAGCAAGACAACATTCGGCATTGACAAATGCTTGTTTATATAAAGGTACAATATAGTTACCTTTTCATGATAATGGCATGATGGCATGAAACTATACTGAATACCTTTATTTTAAAAAAGGGCAACACTACACTGCACCACACAGGATCCAACTTATAAAAATATGCAGGTATATTATCTTGCCAAGGGGTCTTGTTGCATTTAGTTGCCAATGTCATAGAAACATAGAATTTGATGGCAGATAAGGACCGCTTGGCCCATCTAGTGTGCCCATTTCCCTACCCACAGGATAGGCCACAGGTCCTAGTTAACCAACAGCCTATTTCTTCCTACCCCCCTCAAGAATTGCCTTATGTCTGTCCCATGCATTCTTGAATTCTCCCACAGTTTTAGACCCCACAACCGCCTCAGGAAGGCTGTTCCATGCATCCACTACCCTCTCTGTGAAATAATACTTCCTCACATTGCCCCTGAACCGCCCTCCCTTCTATCTTTAAATTGTGTCCCCTTGTTCTTGCATGTCTCTTTTTCTGAAAGATGCTACCCTCTTGGACTTTGTTGATTCCACTGAGGTACTTAAAAGTTTCTATCATGTTCCCCCTCTCCCTTCTTTCCTCATGCTTCTTATTTTGTTATAACCAGAAGTTTAACATTGTACAGCAAGACAGAAAATTATTTTATGGGGTTCAATATAATGGTTCCATGTCAATTTATGTAACTACCAATTTGTGATTTGTAGTTGAGTAAACCATTAGCAACAAAATGCCAAAATGTGTTATCATCACCAAGATTAACAGCATTGTACATTCTCTCCAATAATCCCTTAGTATATTTTGCCTTCTCTGTTTTAATGAATTGTTTATATTCTTTTACTTAAATATTAAAATGTTTCTTATTCTTTCAATTTGGTTATTTCTTTGTAAATCTCAATATTTTCCTCAGTTTGTATTTCTTGATTTTACATTCACTATTGAATCATAACTTGTTGACAGAAGAGGCATTGATATTCACAGTTCTGGTAATACTATTTTTAATTGGGCATACTGCTTGTAGAAAGAAACGATAAAAACTATGTGGACTCACATCCTCCTTTACAGCTAAGTCTATAATATTTCTAAAATTGTTGAAAATCACGGAGCCAGTATTTACCTTCTTCCAGTTCCATGCCATTTTTTTGTTATTAATTATAATGCACGGAACCTCCTTTATCCTGTTTTTAGTAGTCTCATCACAATGTGAAGTAACAAATGAAAAATTATTACTGTCAATTTTAGGAATTACTTTCAACCAGGAATATCTACAAATGCCACTAGGCTGACATGGAAAATAGTTAATAACAAAAGATCTTATACCCAAAAAGTATGGGAATTTACCAGGACAATCATCTTTCAGCCTTCTGTTCATAATTATCAGTTGATTGTTTGCAAGAAATTCAAGCATATTCTCTACATTTGTGTTTAATTTTTCGTCCATACCGACTCTCTGGTATCTGACCAAACAGTTCACTAAAAGTGTCCCGAGAAAGCAATTCATTACTATTTTCCACTCTTGAATCAAAGTCCCTCATAATTAACAATTCACAAAATTTTGCATTTCCCCATGCCATAAGTGACCGTTCAGAAAAATGTAGTCACAAAGCAGGATTGTAAAATTTAGATTTACAGGGATGATAATATACATGGGAATCTGACCCACAAATACTTTAGTCAAAAAGAAATTTCCCAAAGTATACATTATTATAAGATTCATAAATAACTTGTCAACCTTTACATAAAAAATAAGGCTACCGCTCATTGTAATCATGGCCAGGTCTGTCTTAGCAGGAACATCAACAGATGTAAAGCCGTTTAGATCTATACTGTTAGTTTCAGCATGTCAGGTTTCCTGTATGACTATAATATCATGCCTTGATATAAATTATTTATATTATTGGTCAACTAACCTATTTAAATAGCCAGAAACATTCAATGACATGATTACGATCCCATCCACACTATTTGCCTCTACTTCTATGCTTGATTCCAAACTATCCATCTCATGTGTTATAGCTACACCAACATTTTGGCATCACATTTGTTCAGGCCCCAAAACAGCAAATATCTTACTAAACAGTGCATTAAACAAATTCTCACTTCCTTGGTTGTAATATACTGAATTTACCCTGTCTGATACATGCTCCAAACTCTGTGTAACAACATGACCAGCTATTTAGCAATATCCATTCCTGCTGCATTTTATTGTTATACACAGGGATTGCAATGTATAATGGTATACCATCACTTTATCTACTAACACGTGTGATCTCAATAGCACATGAAAAGTAGTACCTTCCCCAACACCACCTATTCTTTAACAAACAGTATATCATTGTAGTGAATGTCAGTCCCCATAGAAGTATCTAAGAGATTACAGATCATTGCTTTCAGCTCATAGCTAGGGTCATACCCTGTTTGTTTTATATCACAAACAGAAATGATGTTCTCTTCCCTTGTACCACTATAAGATTTCTCTTCTTGCAGCCTCCAGAAATTGTTCTTTGTTTTTTTTTTTTTGTTAGGGTATCAATATTATGTTCATCTTTTTTTACTTCACCGCTTCCCCCTTTTTTAAATCTGCTTATTGGAATGGGTCTATCTGGCACCAAACCTCACCTCTCCAACACCATAGAATTTCTCCAGATATAATAGGCCAGTCTTAAGTTGACAACAAGAATCAAGTTACATTTAACATATAAGTCATCACTGGTTAGATTCATAAAACTTTGCCCAGGGTCAAGCCCAGTTAGCACAGCACAAACTAGGTTTTGCACAGAGCTAGTATTCACAAAAGCCCAGTCTGCAGCAACAAACTGGTTTTGTGCCGGGGCAAGGTTTTGAGGGGGCCACAGTGCAAATGAGGGGGAGAGGAAGAGGGCCTGCATATTAGCACTCTCCCATTCACAAAGTATTTGCTCCATGCAAGGGCCATTTGTGGGGTCCCCTTGTGCTGAGCACATGCCACTGAGGAAATCCTTCTTTTAACTCCTTGAAACCCTAGTGTTTGGCAGAGGTGGTACAAGGTGCCCCCGACCCACAACACTGTGTTCCTTGTGGACTAGAGGTCCCTCTTCCCACCTGACACCCTTACTGTCATGTACTTAAACATCCTGGCAGTCCAGTGGTCCTTCCCCCATTCCCCATTCTCTGATCGCCTTCCCTGTATATTCAAATTATACCCCTGACAGTTCAGTGGTCCCTCCTCCCTTTCCCATTCTCTGATCACCATTCTATTATTGTCATAATTTACCCTGGTAGTGTAGTGGTCCCTCCTGCCCCTGGTCACTGATTGCTGGCCTGATCTAACTAAATATACTGTAGATCCTGGTGGTCTAGTGGTCCCCCCCCACCAATCACCAACCTGCTATCACCACTAAGTGAAGTACCTGCTGTCAAGTGGTCCCCTTCACTTGACACCATGCCTGATATAGACATACAAGTCCCTGGTGGCTAGCAGTCCTTCCCCCATCCTGATTCCCCATATGGTCTGTAGCAAAAGTTCTCTGCTGGTCTAACGCATCCCCCACCCCAGCAGGTAGTGTCCCACCACCCCACCCCTCCTCATTCTGAACCCAAACTAGCGACCAGCACAGCTCTCCTCTCTCCACCATGGCTGGCTGTCAACAGAGCTCTCAATGGGAGCATACTGTATTCTGTACCCACTCATTGACATTGATTGACAACGCTGTCTAAAGCAGCTATCTTAAAGCAACAATACCATTATCCTCTGTCCCTGCAGTTAAAAAGAATACAGCATGGTTGTAAGAAGACTAGGTGACATGCCCCTTTTAACAGGCCCTGTGGGGGTGGCTGATCTTAATTGGAAAGCTGCTGCTATTGCTTGGGGTACATAATGAAGGGTGGAAAAAGCCATAAAACCAGACATTTTGTTCTCAGCATGCATCGACCATTCCCAGGAGGAGCCATGTCACTGATGGATGGGGCTGATGATACTGCAGCCATGTAGGACTGGAGCCATTGGTCTTCAGAGCTCACTGGAGTGTTTAATGACAGTGGGATAAGTTCTGGTGGCTGAGCTGGGGCTTTGTTCAATGCTGCTGATTTTTCTTTAGAAGTACAGGAGTGTTTCCACTGCTGTTTGGGGTCGGGCACAGAGGAAGATGTGTGTTTGAGGAGAGGTGCATAGTGATTGTCGGAAGGTTCAGCATCTGAGCATTCAATGTAGATTTTCTTTCTTTACTTTGACTGTGACTATAATGTTGTTGTGCTGGAGACTTAGATTTACAGTCTGCTTTTCCTTTTTTCCTTGTGGATCCACTGTCTCACCTGTGGAATGTGAGTATCCATGGGTCATCACCTAGGTCCTCTGGTAGTGGAAAAAGTGGTCCTGATTTTTCCTGGGCCTGTGGGCAGAGGAGTCTAGTGTCATGTCCATGTCCATAGCCTTCTCGAGTCTAGCAGGGTCAGAAAGCTGGCAGTGGGCCGTATGCAGTGAATAAAATCCTCGGCTGCTTTTGGCTCTGTAAATGAATGAGGGACACCACTGCATGTGATACATAGGGCCAGGCATCTTAAACTGTATGGGATGTTGAGGTTCATCAGCATGTGGCAAGCTCTCATGAATTCTGTCGGTGTTCTGTGAGGGCCGGGGAAAAGTCTGGGAATATCTGGATGCAATGGCCCTGTGAAGTAAGTTGGCCCCTCTCACAGGCTATTTGCATAATTCGTTCCTTGATAGGAAACCTTAGAAATTTAACTTGGATTGGCTGAGGTCATTGTTTGGGTTTAGGAGGGGGAGGCTAGGGAATGGTAGGATCTCTCAATCTCCAGAGGCACTGGCCATTGGTGTTTAAGGATGACTGGAAGAGCGATCTGAATGAAGGTGTTGGTATCGTGGTCTTCTGCATCCTTCAGGAAGCCCACTACTCTTAAATTTTTTCTTCGGCCTTTATTCTCTAAGTCAGCAGTTCTTTCCCAAAGCTGTCAGATCATCTAATCATTCTCCCAGAGATGGGCTGAGAAGCAGTCTGTCTTTGTTTCCTTGGTGAACAACTGCTGCTAATTGTAAGTCACTCACTAAGATAGCAAGATGATGTCCTGTCCTATCTTGCAGTGATTTTCTTTCAGTTTTCCAATTTCCAATAGGAGTTGACTGAACATGGAGCATATCTCTTGCAGGTCATCTGTCGCTTTCAGAGGAGCTGCGGTGTGAGATGCCGCCATAGTCTCAAGGCTGCCGGGAGATGTCCCAGGCTGGACAGCGGGAAACAAAAAACAATCTGCTCCCAAATCAAGCAGTGGATAGTGCCGAGGATTGAGTTGCGATGTCCTGAGATATCCAGTAACAGGTAGGATTTGTTAGAATACAGTTTAGTTATGAATTACAGGAGGATTGTGGCCACACTTTTCCTTTCTCATTTCCATCCTTGATTTAAAAAAAATATGTATACCTTGCAGGGGTTAAACTGCACTGAGAGAAAGTGGTATTTCTAACATTGGTTCCTAGTTGCATAATTGCGCAACACTAGAGAAAGGAATGTGTGTGTGGCTGTAAGGAAATTCCTCAGACGCTTTGATCAGTGAGCCTGTAGCTTAATGGTTAGATCGCTGGAACGGCATACCAGAGATCTGAGGTTCGAATCCCAGTAGGCCACACTTTTCCTTTCTCATTTCCATCCTTGATTTTAAAAAATATGTATACCTTGCAGGGGTTAAACTGCACTGAGAGAAAGTGGTATTTCTAACATTGGTTCCTAGTTGCATAATTGCGCAACACTAGAAGAAAGGAATGTGTGGCTGTAAGGAAATTCCTCAGACGCTTGATCAGTGAGCCTGTAGCTTAATGGTTAGAGTGCTGGAACGGTATACCAGAGATCTGAGGTTCAATCCCAGTAGGCCACACTTTCCTTTCTCATTTCATCCTTGATTTAAAAAAATATGTATACCTTGCAGGGGTTAAACTGCACTGAGAGAAAGTGGTATTTCTAACATTGGTTCCTAGTTGCATAATTGCGCAACACTAGAGAAAGGAATGTGTGTGTGGCTGTAAGGAAATTCCTCAGACGCTTTGATCAGTGAGCCTGTAGCTTAATGGTTAGAGCGCTGGAACGGCATACCAGAGATCTGAGGTTCGAATCCCAGTAGGCCACACTTTTCCTTTCTCATTTCCATCCTTGATTTAAAAAAATATGTATACCTTGCAGGGGTTAAACTGCACTGAGAGAAAGTGGTATTTCTAACATTGGTTTCTAGTTGCATAATTAGCAACACTAGAAAAGGAATGTGTGTGTGGCTGTAAGGAAATTCCTCAGACGCTTTGATCAGTGAGCCTGTAGCTTAATGGTTAGAGCGCTGGAACGGCATACCAGAGATCTGAGGTTCGAATCCCAGTAGGCCACACTTTTCCTTTCTCATTTCCATCCTTGATTTAAAAAAAATATGTATACCTTGCAGGGGTTAAACTGCACTGAGAGAAAGTGGTATTTCTAACAGGAGGATTGTGGAGGAATATAGCTGGGGTGAAGGGAGCCAAGCAAATCAAGCTGTCATCACCCCACCAAGAACTGTATTAAAATGTACAAGTCATATAAAGTGCATAGCTTTTTTTACTTCTTGGAGGTAACAGTTACTACATGTCCCATGTTCATGTCTCAGCAATTGAGTAGAACAGCAGAGGAGAGTAACAGATGAATGGCATCATAGACGTTGGTAGGTATCAACAGAAAGAAGCTGAGAAGCGGGGACTCTGTCATTTGACTAAGGCAAGGCACCTGTTCACCACTGTGTAATAGTCACTGCTGGGAAAGGCAGAAGGTCAAAGGTAGGCCAAAACTGGAAACAGAAGCAACACCAATTTAGGGTAGGAGTATAAAAAGATTTAAGCAAGGCACAGGGGAACACAAATAGAAAAAAACAAAAAAGGGGAAACTAGAAACACTCTATCAGGGATAAAGGTTTAAAAGTATTTCCAGGCACAACAGGGAGAATAGGAGTTGAGAATGCTGGGAGTGGTGCAGTGCAGTGACTGTAGAGTGGCAGTTTTCAGAGGACCTTCTGGAGACTGTGGTGCTGCCCCATCTGCACACACCTCTCTGTGTAGAGGGTGGAGGTCATTAGACTCTAAGTCAAGTTGGCTAAGATTCAGGGGATCTAGTCCCCTCCACACAGAGGCTGCCAAGTCCTCCACTGTTACCTCAGAGGATGCCAGGATGGAGGAACGGCTGGACTATGGTGGGCTCTGAAAGGGTGGTGGTGGTGGGACAGAGGCATATTCCTCAACCTGTACCACTTCTTATTTCCTACACCACTCTGGTGGGGCAGGACTGCTGGAAAGAGGCACTTTTGCCAGTGACCAGGGAGGAAGTGAGGGATCCCCTTTGTAGAGACCACAAAGAGAGAGGTAGAGGACCACAGGGTAGAAGGAAACAACTTCTGGTGGGGGACTACATTGTGAGTGGGAAACAATTGGGAACAGGAAAGGGGGAAGGAAGGTAGGTACCCAGTGCCATGGCCTGGAGTAATGGGAAGTAGGTCCTGAAGATTGCTAGGGCAGCAGGATGCGAGGAAGAGCTGAATGTCATTGTCTACCTGGGGACTAATGTCCTGGCTAGGGATGGGGCTGTGACAGTGCAAGGGGAGTTTAGGGAGCTGGGAAGGGGCCTTAGACAGGTAGCTCATTCAGTGGCTGTCGCTGAGGTGCTGCCTGTCTATGACAGAGGAAAGGAGAGGGATCTCTGCACCAGGCGCTTCAACTTATGGGTGAAGGAAGGTTGCAGAGAGGAAGGGTTTGGCTACATTTGGGACTGGGGACCCACCTTGGAGGATAAGGGCCTATATAGGGGTGATGGCCTGCTTCAATCTGGGAGGGGAACTGGAGTCCTTAGTGAACGGTTTAAATGTTACTTCAATGAACATTTAAACTAGTAGAGGGGAGTGCAGGAAGGAATCAGGGGAGCAGAAACTGCCCCTTGAACAAGCAGAAGTAGAGATTAAGGAGACCCAAGGGGAGTGGAATCCCACAGGGAGCAAATTAATAAAGGAAGCAGGGTGGTAGAGATAAAGGAGAAAGGGAATGGGAGCATTAAAAAGAGAGGAGGGAAGGAGGGAGGGCAAAACTGAAAAGAAAAGGGCAACAAGTGGAGTGGAAACAAAATCTGGAAGGCCATGTGTGCGAATGCTAGAAATCTAGGAAATAAGATTCCAGACCTAGAGGCCATCATGGCAGAAGCCAGCCTGGATATTGTGGCCATTTATGATTCATGGTGCACTGAAAACCATGAATGGAACATGGCCTTACCAGGCCATGCTCTGTTCAGGATGGACCAGGTGGGAAAGAAAGGAGGATGTGATGCTTTATGTGAGGAAAAGCATACAACTGACAGAGATACAGGGAATACAGGGAGAAGCAGGGCTACTGTGGGTCACCCTGGAGATGGGGAATAGAGCCACTACGCATAATGGAGTGATCTACACTCTTCCAGCATTGGGGTAGATAAGGTGCTGGTGGAAGCCACTGGCAAAATGGCAGAAAAGGGGGAGGTACTTCTGGTGGGAGACTTCAACATACCAGATGTAGATTGGAGCCTCCCAGCAGTGGCTTCCTCAGACGACTAGTCAGTGAACCACTTGTGATGGAGCTAATACCAGACTTGGTAATCACTAACAGGGACAGCATTGCAGATGTCAAGGTGGGAGACCACCTTGGGACCAGTGATAACCACACAGTGTTATTCAATATGAAGACAGCTGTGGATTTGAACCATACAAGGGTGAGGGTCTTTGACTTCAGGAGGGCATACTTTTTAAAGATGTGAATGCCTCAGGGATGATCTGTCAGGGTGGTATGGCCTGGGTGGAATGGACTAACAGTGGATGAAGCTAAAAGGGAGCATAGTAAAGGCAACAGACCTTTGCATCAAACAGGTGAGCAAAAGCAAGAGGGAAAAAAGATTATTATGGTTCTTGCAAGAGGTGGCTGAAAAGGTAAAGGCTTAAAGGGTAGCAGTCAGAAGGCAGAATGAGATGCAGAGGGAGAAGGATAGGGAGGTGTATCAATGGAAACAAAGGGAAGCAGGGAAAGCAGTAAGGAATCCAAAGGCACAAACTGAAGACAGACTAACCCAGGCAGTATCAGAGATTATTGGCAGAGCCCCGAGGGAGCCCAAGACAGGTGCAGCAGTGGGGGTTGGGTCTGTGGTGCAGCAGGGCGTGCCAGCACAAGATCACGAAGGAGTAGGGCTATGGAGGTCCAGCAGGAGCCCAAAAATAAGGGGGAAAACCTTGACCGATTGAGTTCTGTTTACTAGGTACGAATTAAACCACTGTACGACGGGGGCAAGCCCTGCTTCCTTAAGTTTGGTAAGGAGTAGGGGGTAAGATACAGAGTCAAAAGCCTCTGCCAGGTTGATGAAGACTGCAGATGTGAGATGGCCTTAATCTGCAGCTGACTGTATGTGACCTGTGACACAGAAAAGGGAGGATATGGTTGAATGGTGTTTACAGAAGCCAGATTGGTATGGGGAGAGGAAGTTTGTGGAGTTTAGGAAATTGGTCAGCCTGGTTAGCACCAGTCTTTCCATCCAGTAATGGACTGGGAGCTGAACTCCAGCATCTGAGTCTCTATTGATCCAAGTCCGTGAGTGAGTCCTTGATTGGGGGACTCACTCAAGCAGAATGGAAGCAAAATCTGGAAGGCATGTGTGAGAATGCTCGAAGTCTACAAAATAAGATTCTGGACCTAGAGGCCATCATTGCAGATAATAGTGAGCTGCGGTTGTTACCTTCAGTACTTTTTTATGCATTTTGCTGCCGCATTCCCTCTCACAGTTCTCATGAATCCTTTACATGATTGGGTGGGTGGAGGCGGGAACTGGAGGAGGTCGCCTGATGTGACATTTTTGTTGCTGCATCTGGCTGTGCATGGGGAGCATCTTGATGAGGATATAGCTAGATCTGCAGTATTGCAAGTCTTATGAGCCATTCCTCTCTTACAGCATTTCTCAGTGAATCTTCCTGTGATCTGGCTCAGCATGCTGGCTTGCCTTGTGGAGATCAGTTGAGAGATAGGCAGCAGGGATAAGGAGGGACTGAGAAAGAGCAAGATCAAGGGAAAGTGGGATTGTAACAATTTTAAAGAAAGACTGTGACTGAGAGAGAGGGAGGGAGGGAGGCTGGGGAATCAAAAAGCATTTTAAAGAGAATGGATAGAGACAGACAATGCAATGCAAGACTGGAGAGGCAAATAGATCAGGTTAGAAATAGAGAGAGAGAGAGAGAGAGAGAGAGATCTCAAGAGAGGCAGCACTGGACTTCTGAGTGCCTCTTTCAGCTGAGTGATCAGCACTGCTTGGTTGCTGCACAAAAAAATTATGGCCCATCACAAGGAAAACAAGCATTTGTCAATGCCGAATGTTTGCTTGCAGATATTAGCATTGGACATGCAGGAGTTATACAGATGCAGAATAGGGATAGCAGTGAAGTATTGAACTCATGCCAACCCCACCTCCACCCTGCAGAGATGGACAGGCATTGGGGTGTGCCTTTGGGTTGTTGCTCATAATGCTCACGGCGTTTCACCTCACCCTATCCTGCAGACACCGACCAGTGTTGAGGTGTGCCTTGGGGTGTTTGACTTTGCAGTCATCCCATTTCATAAGACATGTGCTCAAATGGGTGCAGTATAGGAGAATGGGGTGAACTCTGGGGCCGAAGAGTCCAAGGCACACCTCGATGACTGTCACTGGCTTCAGGGTGGGGGTGGGGGTGAAATGGCATGAGCATTACAGCTGGCAATCCAAAGGCACACCCCTGATGCCTGTCAGTCTGTACAGGGTGGGACATTATGGTTAGAAACCCTAACAACCTGGGCGCTTGTTGGTATTTACACTACAAATTTTCAACATGGCCTTTTGTGACCCCCACCTCATGAAAGCATTTGGGGCCTCTGCTCATGAACAGTGGCACTGTGATTTTGTTAATCTGTCCCGAACTTTGATTTCCCACAGTAACCATGCCATTCTTCGCATGATGAGCAAAAACACAGTTTGGACAGGATGAGAAAAATGACAGCTGTACCACTCATAGGGAGGTAGGAAGAGATGGCAGTGTTGAAAATCTGGCAGTGTTGAAAATCTGGAGTGAAAATATTACAAATGCTTGAACTTACGAGTGTACATGGAAACTGCGCAATGCACGCTTGTAACACAGTCATTTAGTGGAATTATTACACCAAATTTTCAATACAGGCGTTTTGTGGCCTCTGCTCATGAACAGTGTCACTATGATTTTTTTAGTCTGTCCCCACAGTGACCGCGCCATTGTGCGCCAGATGTGCGAAAATACATTTTGGGCAGGATGTGAAAAATGACAGATGTACTGTTCATAAGGAAGTGTGCACAATTGACAATGCTGAAAATTCTGAGTGAAAATATTACAAATTCTCAAAGTTACGAGTGTGTGTGGAAACTGTACAATGCATACTCGTAACATAGTCATTTTATGGACTTTTGTCACAAAATTTTCAACATAGACCTCCGCTCATGAAAAGTGTCACTGTGATTTTCTTAATCTGTTCCAAACACTGATTTCCCACAACGATCGCGCTATTGTGTGCTGGATGTGCGAAAACACATTTTGGCCAGGATGTGAAAAATAACAGCTGTATTGTTCATAAGGAGGTGTGAAAAAATGCCAATGTTGAAAATCTGGAGTGAAAATATTACAAATTCGCGAAGTTATGAGTGTGAGTGGAAACTGCACAATGTACGCTCATAATACAGTCAATTTTTGGAATTTTTTCACCAAATTGGCAACATAGGCATTTTGGGAGCCCACCTCATGAACAGTGACACTGTCATTTTGTTAATTGGTCCCAAAAGGTGATTCCATGCAGTGACCAAGAAATCACCTTTCGGGACCGAATAACCAGATGACAGTCACTGAATTCATGAGATGGCATCCCAAGAATCCCATGTTGAAAATTTGGTGCCAAATTTCACAAAAAATGGCCAAGATACCCACCTAAGTTGAAATACCCCCATTTATGCCATTATATGGCTTACCTGCATTTCTTTAGTTCACGGTCGGCTTTGAAGGGTGCAGATGTGTTCCCGCTCCACCAAAGATCATCCTGCCAGGCTCCAGAGGTAAGTATGGGGTGACGGGGTGTGTGGGCTGGTCGGGTGTGTAGAGTGTGGGTGTGGGTTGGGGGAGGGGGCACCAGAGATAACAAGGGATGGTTTTCTGTTTTTACAGGTTTTTAAAAAAAAAAAAGACCTCACGGGATGGTTTTTCTATTACAGGGACAATGGGCATGCTGAAGTGGGCTCCCAGTATACCACCTTGGTGTTTGTTGGGGGGCTATAGCTGACAGGATTGGGCACCCGTCCAGCATACAGAGTATTTGGGGGGCACATGAGCCGAGGCGGATTAGGCACCTTGGCACACAACAAATGGGGGGGACATTATGCTGATGGGGATTGGGCTCCCCCGTCGGCAAATGAACTTGGGAGGGGGCATGCCAACAGGGGGATTGGGCACCCCCATCAGCTTTCATGGGGACTGTGAGAGGTGGACAGTGACAGCCGCCATCATGTCTATTTAAAACAAATGAGGGGGACATTATGCGGACAGGGATTGGGTTACCCCATCGGCAAATGAACTGGGGAGGGGGCATGCCGACAGGGGGATTGGGCACCCCCATTTGTTTTCATGGGGACAGTGAGAGGCGGCCGTCGACAATCACCGCCATGTTTATTGAAATGGGACACCTGACAAGGCAAGCTGTGATTCACCGCTGGAATCAGGGACTGCACCAGCAGCAAAAACAGCTGTTTATTAAATGACGGGGCACTCCCTGATTGCAGCAGTAAGTTTCTTTCAAATTGGTGGCATGCTACAATACTGCTATCATCAATAGCATGCTCCTCTGTTGGTGTCACAGGGACCAGCCCCAAAATGGTCTGCTGACGCTGGCCACAACACTGCCACACCTACACAATTTTCTTACAACAAGCTGCCGCAATATGTTTTCTTGCATGCGCATAAAAAACATAAAACAGAAACTGCTGAGAGAGAAAGACTGAAAGAGAAATGGGGAACAGTGTAAAGAGGGAAAGGGATCCCTCAAAATATACATACTAAAAAAACACTCAGCAGCTGCACAGAAAGGGAGAGAGAGAGAGGGTGGGATACACTGGAAGAACTCAAAGAGAGATCAGTGAGAGAAATCAGAGAGAGTGTACTGTGTGCTGCTGTGCATGCCCAGGCAGGTGTGTCAAGGGAGGCCACAAAAGAACTACTGCATGCTGTTAACTGTGCTTCATGGGTCATTGTTGCCCCAACTCCCTTCCAGATTAGCAGTTTTGCTTTATTTTTCATACAAATAATTATCTGAGGTATTCCCTTTGCCCCACTATGTTGAATACTGCAGATAATTTACACCCTATTATGCATTTTAACCCATCTATTGACATTTTTATGACAAATCAGAACGAATCATGACTAATCAGAAATCTCTCATGTTTCAGTTCTTATTTAATAAGGGTCGGTACTTCCATGAATTCTTCCAGTCCTAATACTGTGGCCATTACCAAGTCATTGTGCACTGAAAACCATGTCTGGATATGGCCATACTGGGTTATATTCTGTTCAGGAAGGACTGGGTGGGAAGGAAAAGAGGGAGTGTGGTACTTTATGTGAGGGAAAGCATGAAAGTGACAGAGACACAGGAAATACAGGGGGAGGCAGGGGTACTGTGGGTCACCCTGGAGATGGGAAAAGAGCCACTTTTTGAGTGATCTACAGACCTCCACCATAGGGGGAAGAATTAGATAATGTACTGGTGGAAACCATTGGCAAGATGGCAGAAAAGGGGGAGGTGCCGCTGATGGGGGACTTCCACCTGCTGGATGTAGATTGGAGCCTCCCAGCAGCAGCTTCAGCTAGAAGCAGGGACATCCAGGACTATCTGCAGGGGGCATTCCTCCGGCAACTAGTCAGTGAACTCACTCATGATAGGGCAATACTGGACCTGGTACTCACTACCAGGAACAATGTTCAGACGTCAAGGTGGGAGGCCACCTAGAGACCAATGATCACTGTGTGTCATGATTCAGTATAAGGATGGCTGCAGAACTGAACCACATAGGAGTGATGGTCCTGGACTTTAGGAGGGCAGATTTTATAAAGATGGATGAATGCCTCAGGGATGACCAGGCAGGAGGAGATGACCTGGGTGGGGTGAAGGAACAGTGGGAGAAGCTAAAAGAATGCATAGTAAAGACAGCAAACCTCTGTTTCAAACAAGTGAGTAAAAGTAAGAGGAAAAAGAGACTGCCATGGTTCGCGAAAGGAGGTGGCTGAAAAGATAAAGGCTAAAAGGGTAGCATTCAGAAGGCATGAGGAGATGCAGAGGGAGGAGGAGGAGGATAGAGAGGGTGTTTCAGGGGAAACAGAGGGAAGCAGGGAAAACAGTAAGGCGTGCAAAGACACAAACTGAAGAGAGAATAGCCCAGGAAGTAACAACAGGAGACAAGACATTTTTTAGGTGCATAAGTGAAAAGAGGAAGGCGAGAGATGGGATCATAAGATTAAAAATGGAAAGGGGGACTGTACAGATGGGAACCAGGGAAAGACAGACATCCCGAACAAATAGTTTTGTTCAGTGTTCATAGAGGAAGAAGAGGCGGGGCCATAAAAAAGTAACAGAAACTTTGGAGAGAGGGAGGTGGACACTAGGCCTTTTTTGGGGATGAGAATCCTGAAGGGACTAGTTAGTCTGAAGGTGGACAAAGCAATGGGATCAGATAGGGTGCATCCAAGGGGTGCGCTGACACAAGGTCGACACCTGCACATTGACCACCAGCAGTGACAGAATTCACCTGTCTGCAGCGAGTCACTGTGATGGTGCGAGGAAGACACCGGCAGTGCATTACCCGGTGATGCGCCCCGGTCCAACTCGGAGTTAGATATTTAGAGACCGGGGGGTGTGGGGTGAAGCCCCCCACATGGGGGGTTCAGGGGGCACAGCCCCCCTACTGAAATGCACCAACATCCCTGACAGTACGATGCTGACTCTTGGCATTGAGTCCGTCGCTGTGGGGTATGTCAGTGTGAACGCTGTCAAAGCGCTATAGTAAAACCCAAGGGTATTTAGGGAACTCAGGGAACTACTGGCTGCACCTCTGACAGTTCTATTTAACAGTTCACTGGAAACAGAGTGATTCTGGAGAACTAGAGGAGAGCAGATGTAGTCCCACCATACAAAAGTGGTAGCAGGGAGAAGGCTGGCAATTATGCGCCAGTCAGCCTGACATCGGTGGTACAAGAGTTAATGGAATTACTACTGAAGGAAATGATTGTAAAATATCTTGAATTCAGTGAGTTACAAGATCTGAAGCAGCATGTTTTCATGGGGGAGGGAGTCATGTCAAATGAATCATATAGATTTCTTTGACTGGCTGACAAATAATGTAGAGGGTAGTGAGATGGACATGGCCTGCCAAGCTAGGTAGCTTAGGAGTGGGTCTAAAGGTGGTAAACTGGATAAGAAAATGGTTAGGAGGCAGGCGACAGTGGGTGGTGGTCAACAGAGTTCACTCCAAGTAAGGGAGGATAACCAGCGGGTTACCTCAAGGATCAGTGCTAGGAGCACTTCTCTTTAATATCTTTGTAAGTGACATTGCAGAGGAGCTGGAAGGGAAGGTATGCCTCTTTGTGGATGACACCAAAATCTTCAGTAAGGTGGACACTCCAGGGGGAGGATGAGCAGAGACCTGAGAAAGCTTGAGGAGTGGTCAAGGGTATGGCAGCTGGGTTTTAATGCAAAAAAGTGCAAAATAGTGCACTTAGGACACAGAAACCCACAAGCATAGTACAAAATGGGGTGGAGTGGTATTGATGACCTCCAAGCAGGAAAGAGACCTGGGGTAATCATATCGGATGACCTAATGGTGGTCAGACAGTACAACAAGGCAGTCAGGAGGGCTAGTGGGATGTTGCATGGAGAGGGGTAGCACCAGCAGAAAGAGGGAGGTAGTGTTTCCTCTATATAGATTTTTGGTAAGACTCCACCTAGAGTATTGTGTCCAGTTCTGGAGACCACATCTCTGAAAGGACATAGAGTGGGGCAGTCCAGATGAAGGCAACTAAAATGGAGCAGGGTCTGCACTAGTAGCCCTATGAGGAGAGACTAAAGGACCACAATATGTATACCCTGGAACAGAGGAGGGAGAGGGAGATATGACAGAGACATTTAAATACCTCACAGCGGTAAATAAGGTACAGAAGGTATGCATTTTTCAGAAGGAAAAGGTACTCAAGAATAAGGGGACATGCTATGAAACTGGAGGGGTGTAGATTCGGGAGAGATGTGAGGAAGTTCTTCACAGAAAGAGTAATGGATTTCTGGAACAGCCTTCCAGCAGAGGTAGTGGAGGGAGAAAACAGTGGGTGGGTTCAAGAATTTATGGGATAAGCACAAGGGACTCATAGTAGAAAGGAAGTGAGAGAGGGAGAAACAGCTATTGATCAGGTATAGTCCGCTGTAATAGTGTAGGTAGGGAGGAAATGAACAACCATCACATTCTATGTTTCTATGTCTGTACTAAAAGCTGGATACTCAGATACCCTTAAACTGAGATAAAAATAAATATGACCAGTCTTTCTAGCTTCACTAAGCATGAAGCCATAAAGAGAAAACGTTGCCTAAAGCCGGGGGGCGTACATTCCTCAAAAAGATAACATTCATTAAGAAACTCTTGAGCAGATTAATCCCCTTTAGTGCAGCACCTGCCTTTTCAGTTGATATATTCCCCTACAAAAAATAAAACATATTTTTTTTTAAACATACAGCTTTAGTAGTTGCAATACAGATAAACACATTAAAATGTAATATAATTACAACCCCAGAAAATGAAATAAATGTTAACTGGGAAATCTTCAAAAACTTTTAAAGTCATTCAGCTTGCTATGCACTAAGGCTCAAATTCCCCCATGGCCCAGGATAAAAAATCCTGTAATATTTAAAATATGGACAGTGATATTAAACAATGTCCTTGAAAAGAAAAACAACAGCCACTTAATACCAATTAAAATTAATCAGCTCTTACCATTTCTGGCAGAGTTCTTGCACAAAGGGATCTGTTTGCAAATGTTTATTTTCCTTTTCTTCTATGCCCTCATTACTCTGGACACCAGTCGTATGCAACCTCTCCCTAATAAAATGCAAGGCTCTCTGGGAAAGTCAATCCAGTCAACCAATAATAAAGCACTGCAGGGTCTCATGATCAGAAAAACCTGCAAAATTCAAACAAAGGTATTTAAGTTTTATAACTAAAATTTGCTAAAGAAAAAACATGGCAAATATGAAAAGGTAAAAAAGTGTCATCTGAATGCAACACTACAGAGGGCATGGGACAGGCATGAAGGGTTACTGGGGAGTGGAGTGGGTGCTCAAGGAGGGAGGTGGATAGTTTAGCAAGGGGGTAAGGGGCAGACTGGATGGACCAAGGGGTCATTTTCTGCCATCAAGTTCTATGATTCTATGATTCAATAGACTATGAACATACAAACGTATGAAAATTTGCTAGCAGAAGCAGGCCACAACGGTCTGTCTAGTCTGCTCGAGTGCACAGCCTAAGCTATTTTACTGGAGCTGCCCCCTTCCCTCTGCCTCCTCTCATTGTCCTCCACCTTACTCACGTACCCCCTACCCATCCTCCCTCCTGTTGCAACCCTCTTTTTTTGCTCTGTCCCTCCCCTTTTTAAAATTTTCCACTTTGTTTAAGGATATCACCTCCTCCAGTAGCTCTTTCCATTTTGACACCACCCTCTCTGGGAAAAAGTGTCTCTTCATTTCCCTTTAAAATCTACCCATAACAAGTTTCATACAGTGCCCCCTTGTATTCCCTTCCCTTTTTACATTGAAATTGCCTTCTGCTCCAACATTGTTTACTAGCTCTGCCCCTTACTAGTTGGCTTTAGTTTTTGCACCTTATACTTCAGCTGCTCCTGTCTGACTGTGGTCGTGGAAGTGATTATTCCCAGGAAGCTAGCTGGGTGGCTGAGTCTGGGTTGAGTCACCTACCTGATGTGGGCTGGGGTACTGTGACTGGAGAGTTGCTTGGCCTCGATCCCTAAAGGTGTTCCCCATTGGGAGCTGGTGGGTTCCTTTTTGGGGGTCCCAATTATCCTGGTGAGGCTGCCCTGCCCTGCCCTGCCTGGGCCACTTGGTAAGGCTTTATTCCGGGTGACCCCTTGTGGATTGGGCCTTTACTGGACTCCTATGCATCTAGACTTTACATGAAGAACTGCTCCTGAGTATCGGTGTTTTGCTTGCCTCATTTTCATTCCCAGACTCTGACTTTGTGGGAGAGTTTTCTTTAAGTACCACTGTACAAAGTACTGATGATTGAAGAACTGCCGGAGTGAGAGTCTGGTATTTCTATTGGATATTTTATTATCTGCTTGCTGGGGGTGACAGCCTCTGTATAGCAGACTTGCAATTGGATTAGTGACTGAATTTGTCTCCTCATTTATTTGATGTTTTCTTCCTGACCTGTAGGGGACTTTTACAGGCTTATTTTTTGGGTTTATTTTTGTTTATTTTGTGAGTGGGGTGCTTTTTTTTTGCTTTATTTTTATCTTATTTTGTTTTTTAAGTAATTTTAGTGGTTTGGTTATTTTGTTTTATTTTTTGCTTTTGATTAGAATTGTTTGATAAAGTACTGCCGGAATGTGTTGGAATCCTACCTCCTCGGTCGTGCGCTATTCACCCTCTGCTCTCCATGCTCTCCATCCCTTTTTCCTTCCCCCATTGCAGGTTACAACATACCAGCGTTGTAGGGTGCTGGGAATTGCTCATAAGGGGAGGAGGGGGGGGACTGGGGGGCATGAACAGTGGAGAGTGAATGAGTGGGGCCATCACATTGGGGTTGTGAGATCCAGGAGACACCCTGGGGTGAAATGGAACCAAGAACGTGATTCGCCATGCTTGGTTTCCATACACAAGGACACCGCTAATATTGGTGGGCTTGTGGTTCCAGTGGCTCTGAAGGTTTGTCCAAATCGGGTGGTGTTGTGCAATGCCCGGTCCATTGAAAACAAGACTGCAATTATTGCAGATCTTGTAAGAATGGTGGACCTGGCTTGCATCACTGAGACCTAGCTGGACAAGAATTCTGGCCCCATTTTGGAGGCTTTAACTCCAGCTGGGTATTCGGTGATTCACTGCCCAAGATTGGATTGCGGGGGAGGGGGGTGTCGGTCTGTTTTAAGTCCAAACTTAACCTTGCGAGTGTACCAGTAGAGGAGACTGAGTCATTCAAGTGTACTGTGGTAGCAGGTGTAGGTTGTAGGATAGCCTTCATCTACCATCCACCAGGAGATGGGAAGCATTTCCTTCAGGAAGAGGCAGACTTTGTCATCGACATGGCATTTGAGTCACCCATACTGATGGCTCTGGGTGACTTCAGTGCCTGGGTCGATGATGAACTCTTGCCGTTTGGACAACACTTCCTCCAGTTAATGTCATATCTGGGCCTGTCACAGGTAGTTACCACTGCTACCTATAAATATGGTCACTCCCTTGACTTAGTCTTCTCCTGGGGATCGAGGCCTCTGACGTGGGGGTGGAACCAGTTGGATGGTCCGATCACTACACCGTGGGGTTTAGTTTTAGTGTCCCCCTTCATAGGCCTACCCCTGTGGAGATAGTCAGGTACCACCCTTTACAGGATATTAGTTCTGAAGGCCTGGTGGTGGTGCTTGACCTATCATCCCTTCCAGTAGCAAACAGTGGCCCAGAAGCCCTCATGGTAGCTTATAATACAGCTATTTTGGTGGCCCTGGATGTCATTGCTCTGGTCCATGTTCGTCCTCTCTCCCTTCACCCTCGGTCTCCTTGGTTTGATCAGGCCTTGAGGGAGATGTGGCGACTAGGACAAAGGTTAGAACATTGCTGGCAGAGATCCTCCCTTGCTGCTGACCACCTTAAATTGATAGAGCATTATCAAGCCTATCAATCCGCTATCTTCCATAAGAAGGCAGAATTCCTGTCCAGGGAGATTGCTGTTGCTCAGAATCAACCTGCTCAGCTGTTTCACACTGTGGACAGACTGTGCAACCCAGCCTGTCTACAAGTGTGGAAAGAATTTTCACAAGTTGAGTGCAATGACCTTGCACGATTCTTTGCTAATAAGGTGTCTGACATCAGGGCGGCGCTCCATTGAGCACATTATATGGGTGTTGCTCTGGACCAGCGTAAGGCTGCTGCCCCTCAGTCATCCTGGAATACCTTCGACCAAACAGAGTTCATGGATGTCATGCGGCTTGTCCAGGTTATGCACCCTACATGCTGTAGTTTGGACCCAGGACCGATCTCCCTGATTTTGGGTTGTATAGATATCATCGATCCGGTTCTTGCATGGATAGTCAGGTGCTCCTTGGAAACAGGTGAGTTTCCTAGTTCCCTGAAGGAGGCGGTGATAATTCCTCTCTTGAAAAAAAGCTTCTTTGGACCCTGACTGCCATGCTAACTACAGACTGATCTCAAATCTTCCTTTTTTAGGGAAGATGATTGAGAAGGTAGTTGCCATACATCTGGAGAACCATTTGACCATCCATGACACCTATGAACCCCTCCAGTCTGGTTTTCGAAAGAGGCATAGTACTGAGACAGTGCTGGTTCGGGTGCTCAATGATCTCCTGATAGCTAGAGATCAGAAGAGTTGTTCCATCTTGGTTCTTCTTGATCTCTCTTCAGCATTTGACACTGTGGACCATGGGGTACTGCTTAACCATCTGAGGTTCATCCGCGGACTATCTGGTGTAGTCCTCAGGTGGTTCACATCGTACCTCTCTGGGAGAACACAGAAAGTGGTGTCTGGAGTTTATTCCTCTGACCCAGTTTCTCTGTCTTGTGGGGTCCCTTAGGGTTCTGTATTGTCCCCCATGTTGTTCGCAGTGTATATGCTACCCCTCGGAGACATTGTAAGAAGGTATGGGCTGAGGTTTCATTGCTATGCTGATGATACCCAGCTCTAGCTTTCTTTTGCACCTGACCAGGATGGAGCGCTCTCTCTCTCTCTCTCTCTCTCTCTCTCTCTCTCTAATAACTGCCTCACAGAAATCCAGGAGTGGATTGATTCGAGTTGGCTGAAGTTGAACTCGGATAAGACTGAGGTGCTGGTTGTGGATCCGGCACACCAGACAGAGGGTTTGGGGGTTGGTCTGCCCTCAGAGTTATATCTTGGGGGTGTATCACTCCCAACCTCTGACTGGGTGCGAAACCTGGGGGTAATTTTTGATGCAGGGCTTGCTCTGCATTCACAGGTGTCTGCCGTCATCAAATCCTCTTTTTACCATCTGAGGAATATCTCCAGGATTAAGCACTTTGTTCCATCTGGTGATCTTCCTACACTGGTCCATGCCTTTATGTCCTCACGCTTGGACTATTGCAACTCGCTTTACCTAGGACTACCTGGGGTGGAAATCCGCCACCTGCAGCTGATGCAGAATGCTGCGGCCCAGCTTTTGACAGGAACCTCGTGGTGCAGTCATATATTGCCGGTGCTGCGCAAACTGCACTGGCTGCCTGTGCAGTGGTGGATCACCTTTAAAGTCAGTTTTCTGACTTTTTAAGCCCTACATGGTCTGGGCCCAGACTACTTGAAAGAGCTCCTGGTTCCCTACCACCCAGGGCGATCGTTCCGCTCAGCCAATGAAGGGTTGCTAGAGATCATGAGGGTATGCTTGAAATCTTCAGTGGCCCAGGCATTTATGCTTGCAGCCCCCACCCTCTGGAATTCTCTACCCCGTTGGTTACGGGAGTGCGCAAACGTGGAGGGTTTTAAACAGGATCTGAAAACTTATTTATGGATGCAAGCTTTTGGCAGTTAGGTTTTTATTTAATTTTATGGTTTGTTTTTTCTGATGTTTTATACTGTAATGACTCAGAGCTGTATGTTTTATTTTAAATGTTTTGCAGCACCTTGGTATTTGAAAGGAGCCTTAAAAATAAAGCTTTATTAATATTATTATTATTATTTATACCTTTAAGGTATTTGAAGGGTTTATTTCATATCCCCCTCTCCCTTCTGTCCTCTAGGGAGTACATATTGAGCTCCCTCAACCTCTCCTCATATGGTTTGTCTCCCATGCCTTGAATCATTTTGGTTGCCTTCACTGGACCCCCTCTAGCCGTTGGATGTCCTTTTTCAAATAAGGGTGGAAGTACTGTACACAGTACTCCAGCTGCAGCCTCACCAATGACCTGTACAAGGGCAGGATGACTTCTTGATTCCTTTGGCGATGCATCCCAGCATTTTATTTGCTTTGGATGCCACTTTCTGGCAATGTGCAGAGTGTGTCATGTTGCCCCTATCACCTCAAGATCCTTCTCCTCCTTCCTGCTGGACACCTGCTCCCCCTTCAGATAGTGGCTGGCCCTTAGGTTCCTAGCCCCCAGGTGTATGACCTTGCATTTCTTGGCATTGAACTCCAACTGCCAGATGTCAGACCACCTCTCTAGTCTGGCCAGGTCCTTCTTGAGCTCCAGTCCCCCCTGTTCAGTGTCCACCCTCCCACAGATCTTAGTATCATCTGCAAACAAGCAAACTTTGCTACTGACCCCTCCCCACCCCCATGTCCCCAATAAAGATGTTAAATAGCACTGGTCCAAGTACCAAGCCCTGTGGGACCCTGCTGGTTACACGCCTAGGTTTGTATAATTACCCCCCTACCATCACCATCTGGTTTCTTTCTTGCAACCAGCTTCTTACCCACCCCTGTAGAGTGTCCCTGACTCCCAGGTTACCCAGCTTGTTAAGCAGCCTTCCATGCAGAACTGAGTCCAAGGCTTTACTGAAGTGCAGGTGTAGGACATCCACTTCCTGACCTTTATCTACTGAAGTCAAAGAAGTTTATCATGTTCGTCTGACAGGATCTCCCCGAGACAAACCCATGCTGCCTAGTGTCTTGGAGACCATTAACCTCCAGAAAGTTCACCAATCTTTCTTTTAGAATGGTCTCCATTAACTTTCCTACAATGGAGGTTAGGATGACTGGCCTGTAGTTCCCAGGTTCATCTCTGGACCCACTCTTGTGGAGTGGCACCACACTAAACTGAGCCAGACCCATTTTTATGTTTGCTTGCACCCATGTGCAAGAAACATAGTGCCAGCATCTGAGTTTTCGGAGGTGTGGCAGCCCTCTTCCAATTCAGGCAGTGTGTTTGCATGGGTGGCCGCAGTTCTCCAATGCCTGCTGGAGCTGTCTATGACAGCTCCAAAATGCAGTGGCGTACAGTTGAAAGGGGGAGCTATGCTTCAGTGAGCAGCGATAAGATGTCGCCTGCTCATGCACGCTCCCCCTACACACACACACACACACACAGGCACGCATACTGCGTGCTCACCCCCACGCACACTGATGTAGCGGGTGCCCAATCCCCCGTCACTGTGCTGCGCCCACCAAAACAGAGTTCCTTATGCCACGCTGGGTGGCTACACAGGATAGCCGACGGGGTGCCCAATCCCCCGTCGGCTCCACTGGTTCCCCCCCTAGAGTACAGGGTGCCACACTGGGAGCCCACCCCAGCATGGCAACACATGCTATTGCCGATGGGGGTGCCCAATCCCCCGTCAGCTCCACACCCCCCCACCACGCTGGGAGCCCACCCCAGTGTGGCAAACATCCCGCGTCGTCCTCATTTAAAAAAAAAAAATCTGAAATGCAAAAACGGTCCCTCGCTGTATCTGCCCCCACCTGCACCCACCCACTGTGCACCCTGCCTCCCCACACACCCCCCTCACCCCATACTTACCTCTGCACTCCGGCGCGATGATCTTCAGTGGACCGGGAACACGTCTGCACTCTTCAAAGCCGACCGCGAACTGAGGAAATGCCGGTAAGCTGTATAATGGGATAGATAGGGTATTTTCAACTTTGCAGCATATCTCAGGCATTTTTTGGAATTTTTGCACCAAATTTTCAACATGGGGTTTTTGGGACCCATTCTTATGGATGCTCTCACTGTCATGGCATTAATCGGCCTCGAAGGGTGATTTCACAGTCACTGCGTGAAATCACCTTTTGGGACTGAGTAATGAAACAACACTGCCACTGTTCATAAGGTGGGCTCTCAAAAAGCCTATTTTGAAAATTTGGTGGAAAAATTCCTAAAAATGACTGTTTTACGAGCGTACGTTGCGCAGTTCCTACGCACCCTCGTAAGTTCACGAATTTTCAATATTTTCACTCCAGATTTTCAACATTGCCATTTTACCACACTTCCTTATGAGCAGTACAGCTGTCATTTTTCACATCTTGCCAAAACGTGTTTCCGCCCAGGTAGCGCACAATGGCACAGTCGGTGTGTGAAATCAATGTATGCAACACATTAAGAAAATCACAGTGACATTGTTAATGAGCAGAGGTCTTAAAATGGCTATGTTGAAAATTTGGTGAAAAAATTCCTAAAAATGACTGTTTCTGTTGGCGCGGGTTGTGCGGTTCCTCACGCGCTCCATAAGTTCTGAATCTTCAATATTTTCACTCCAGATTTTCAACATTGCCATTTTATTACACTTCCTTATGAGCAGTGCAGCTGTTATTTTTCACATCTTGCCCAAAATGTGTTTCCACCCATGTAGCGCACAATGGCGCAGTCGGTGTGCGAAATCAATGTATGGGACACATTAAGAAAATCACAGTGACACTGTTCATGAGCAGAGGTCTTAAAATGGCTATGTTGAAAATTTGGTGAAAAAATTCCTAAAAATGACTGTTTTACGAGCGCTGCGTTGCGCAGTTCCTACGCATGCGCGTAAGTTTGCGAATTTTCAATATTTTCACTCCAGATTTTCAAAATTGCCATTTTATTACACTTCCTTATGAGCTGTGCAGCTGTCTTTTTTCACATCTTGCCCAAAACGTGTTTCCGCCCATGTAGCGCACAATGGCGCAGTCGGTGTGCGAAATCAATTTTTTGGGACACATTAAGAAAATCACAGTGACACTGTTCATGAGCAGAGGTCTTAAAATGGCTATGTTGAACATTTGGTGACAAAAGTCCATAAAATGACTGTGTTACGAGTGAGCATTGCGCAGTTTCCACGCACCATTGTAAGTTCATGACTTTGTAATATTTTCAGTCCAGATTTTCACCAGTGGCATTTTTCCACACTTCCATATGAACAGTACAGCTGTCATTTTTCACAACATGGCCGAAATGTGTTTTCACACTTTCAGTGCAGAGATGCGTAGTCGCTGTGGGAAATCATTGTTTGGGACAGATAAAGAAAATCACAGTGACACTGTTCATGATCAGAGGTCCCAAAATGCCTTTGTTGACAATCTGCTGTAAAAAAATCCCCAAACTAATTACATTACAGTGTGCGTTGCACAGTTTCTAAGCATGCTCGTGACTTCACCAGTTTTTTTATATATTTTACTGCAGATTTGCAACATTGCCATTTTTTACACCTCCCCATGAACAGTACAGTTGTCATTTTTCACATCCTGTTCAGAATGTGTTTTTGCACCTGTGCTAAATGCAATGTCGAGTCGCTGTGCATAAGCAGCTGCTAACAAACTGATATTGCCACTGTTCATGAGGTGGGGTCACAAAAACCATGTTGAAAATTTGGAGTGAAAATACTAATGAATGCCTGAGGTGTTAGGGTTTCCAACCATAACACCCCACCCTGTAGAGAATGACAGGCATCAGGGGTGTGACTTGGGATTCTTGCCTGTAATGCTCATACCATTCCACACCCTGCAGTCAGTGAGAGGCATCAAGGTATGCCTTGGGTATTCGCCCTGAGTTCACCCCATTCTCCTATACCACACCCATCTCACCATATTTCCTGATGGAATGGGGTGCGCATAAGGGCCAAAGACCCTAGAGCACACCGTGACACTTGTCAGTGTCTGCAGGGTAGGGTGTGGTGAAATGGCGTGGCCGTGATGCCTGACAACCCAAAGGCACACCCCAATGCCTGTCACTCTCTGCAGGGTGGTGGTGGGGTTGGCTTCAGTTCAATACTTCACTGCCATTTCTATTATGCAGCTCTGTAACTTCTACACTACCAATGCCAATGCCAGCAAGCAAACATTCGGCATTTACAAATGCTTGTTTTAAGAATGAGTTTATTAACCTGCAAACTATATAAATTAATGAAACCCCCCGACTCACTTAAAATCTGGATCAGTTAATGTATAAGGAAGGATGGAGGGGATTTACACACTCTCTCACTACCCATACAATCCTACTTTAAAGTTATGGGGCCATATTTTGAAAAGGTTCCAAACATCACAAGCACTGGTTGTGCCGAACATATGGTGCATTCTCCCCGCCAGTGATCAGAATATTCTATCCCATTCACCAATTGCTACAAGTTAGACCAACTATTTCTGATCTAGCTTGTGGCAATCCCAGGGACCCTTTCTATGGGGCTTGTGCCAAATATTTGGTGCAAGCTGCTGTAAATTGGATAAAACATTGTAACTGTACCCAGTCTACTAAAATCAGGTACAGTTGCAGCAAAGGGGATTGGTGCACTGCCAGAACCTAAGTGTCATGACAGAGGGCCTGGCGCTAGCCCTGCATCATGCTGTGAAAATCTGGCTCATGGTCTTTTAGTCTTTTAATCCTCAACTCCTTAGCTCCTTATACTATATTTATATTGTCTGACCTCTTCCACCTTAGCCTTTTCTGTTTCCTTCTTACTCCACTCTTCTTAAATCTTTGCATCGTAGCTCCACATAATTTCTGCAGCTCATCATCAATTGTCACTCCATGCACCTTGAAAAGCTTAATTCAGGTATCAAGCTCTCATCTCCCAGCTATCAATTCAGCACTGCACCATCCATGGCACTACTGCTCCTTCAGTGTCTCATCCTGGTCTAGTTTCACCACGGGTACTTCCCCCTCATTCTTCTCTTCGACTCCTTCAACTCATGCAGACTCCTATGGTATCCTATGGATATGCTACCATACAGTTCCTTAGGCTGCAGGGAAAATGAAAGAAAAATACAGCTGCACAGAAGAGCATACAAAATTCACACAAATGATAAAATAAGAACCCATTAGGGTAGGCAAGGATGGCAGACCATACATAAATAAAAAAAACAGCATTAAATCAGTAACCAACTCGGCTACTGCTGAGCAGTCTGGCATCATGGTAGACCAGATGGAAGTCTCATGAGAAAGCATTTGAAGAGTGCTGACCACAAAGAGTATGCAAATGTGCATGTCAATTTCAGGTGCCTAGGTTGACACACAGCCAAATTATGAGCCCGTAGACATCATGATTTAACACTAAAGTGCCTAGTCAGCCCTAACAATAGCCTTATAGTGGTGTGGTAGGGAGAGGGAGCTGGCATGTTTTAAAAATATCCCCATGATTATTTCACAACTCGACTAAGCTACCAATGCTCTTGATTATTGCCTTACTTTTGACTAAGCATTAACACAGCTGGAGAGCCCTCTTCTTAACTACTGATACAGCTGTTGCCCAGCTGTGGCTCCCTCTCAAACATTGTTTTGAATCAAAGTATTTATTATCCGGAGAAGTGTGCTGCCAGAGGCCTGGAAAGTAGCCATTGTTGTACCCTGTCTTCAAGAATGGGAACGTTCAGACCAGTCCAGCTGCAGTAGTAGCTGTTGATTTGGCAAATTACTGTACTTTCTAAAATCTCTGGAGATCACTGATGAGATGTTTCTGATATTTCCTGCTGTACATGCAGACCCACAGATTCTTTTCTCTAGATATCTCCAGAGAATCTCTTAAGATAACTTGCTGAATTTACTGCTACCACTAACGAGGTCCCGGAAGTCATTTGAAACAGAGTACTGGAACACTTGAATAAGGCCAAGGTTATGACCTCCTCTCAGCATGGTTTTATGTTTGTTGTTTGAATATTTTATTCATAAAAATTAATGTACAAGGATTTACTCAATTGAGACAGGACTCATTTGCAATGCGGTTCCACAGCAGTAGACAATACAGTTTCACAGAAAAATTAACAATAAAATATCTACTTTTAACTTAAATGACAGAAGGTAATATTCGACCTAAATCAGATTACTAACAGTGCAGTAAAGTAGACAATATTTTACTTTCCTACAGCACACTCTTGATGCTCCTGTTGTTCTATGTAACCACACTTTTATTTTATGCCACCTATCCTTTCCTGTTATGGATCTCAAAGTACTGTATATGAGGTACTGTTTCAAGCCATTGAGCCCACGTAAGATACTATACTCCTATGAATATCTAGATTACATTTAGGGATCACCAAATCCAATCCAGTTGCGGATTTCAAGAAATTGTATTTTGTTCTGTAAACTGTATGTGAGGATATATAATTTGGTAATTTACCTCTAACCCCCTTATAAATAAGTGCCAGAATATGTTCATATCTTCATTCTTTCAAACTCTGCCAGCCAAGGCTATCATACAGCTGGCAGCTATGTGTTGTGCATGGGGCTCCTAATACAAATCTGGCCAATCTGTTATAGCAAACATCAAGTCTTGCCAGATCCTTCTAAATTCCAGCTGAACACAAAATATCTCCATAATCAAAGTCCGGTAAAATCATTGCATTTATTACCCTTTTTCTAGTTTGCTGGAGCATACACAGTTTTTTTCGATATAAGGAACCCAGTCTTTTACCTGCATTTTTCAGTAGATGGTCTATGTGCTCATCCCATCTCAAGTCACTATCTAGCCACATGCCTAAAAATCTATATGAAGTGACATACTTTACAGCAACTCCCTCTGTTATGTTAATATAGTACAGTTGTGTAAGAACTTACTGTAACGGTAGATCTTCAAGAGAATCTCTTGCAGCAGGTCACACCTTTAGGAATATCTCAACCGCAGGCAACAATTCAGCTGGAGGATTTTGTTAGCAGTCGACCTGGGACCGTCCCCGACGACACCACATGTTATATCCTGGTACGTATAAGAGGGGGTGGTCCCTGATGCTCCTCGGTTCTTTTCTCTCTCAGCAACTTTATATTATAATGCAATTACCAAGGCCTCTGAGGGGAACTGAGGAGGAAGCAGGAGTAATCTGATGTTTTTCAGACAGTAGTAGTATATCTCCTTCCTAGAGCGGGAAGGAAGAGGGACAGAGGGGCAGCATGACCTGCTGAAAGAGATTCTATCAGAGATCTGCTGTTGCAGTAAGTGCATACACAACTGTACTATCTTCATCAAGGAAATCTCTTGCAGCAAGTCACACCTTTAGGAATGAGTCCCAAGCAGTTGGGAGACAAAATGGCTGGAGGAGAGCCCACTAATAAAATAGGATAACAGGTCTTGTAGGCCCTCTAGACCAAAACTGGTAAGGCTGTAGGATGCAATGTCCAAACTGTAAAGGACAGTGAAGGTATGAACCATAGACCTTAACGCTGTTTACCAAATTTCAGTAGTTGTGATGCCTCCAAGGCATGCTGCTGAGGAGGCCATGCCTCATGCGGAATGAGGAAAGACAACGCCTGGGGACATGCGCAGTATAATTTTTATAACAAAAATGTAGAGCAGACTGACAACCATAGGGACAGGAACTGCCAAGAAATAGAATTGCTCTTGAAGCCTTAGGCAAAAGAAACAACAAATGCATTAATGTGTATGTTGGACGGTGACATAGAAGATTGGAACTCCTAGGGCTATGTATACCCAACAAATGATGCAAAGCATCCCCTGGAGAAGTGGGGCTCCAAATTTAGATTACATTGTATATATTGAGTGGAACTGAAGTCCAATACTGGTGTCAGGAAAAAGATAAGGAATTGGATCAGAAAGACATCCTGTCTCAGCAACAGTTGAGGTAGGGGCCAGATCACATAAGTGCACTTAATTATGATATACAGTATGTCTAGCTGATGTAATCTCGATCCAAAAAACCAAAAGGGGGTTCCTGAGAGAGGCACCACAGCCCACTAGTGGCTGCAGGAGTAAAAGGGCAAAGAGAGTTTATCTGGATACAGTGAGAGGGGACCATGATAGTACAAGTGGTACCAAACAGGGGTCGAGGAGGAGGATACCTCTTAAGACAGGTTCCCACCTTTCACTGTAGGCAATGGTTTGTTACCTACTGGGTTTATGTGAGAGGCAGATAATGTCTGACAAGTAAACTTATACTGGAAAGTATGAGGCACTCATCTGATAGAGTGATCAAGGATGCAGTGAGGTGAACATATGTATGTGCCAGTCATTAATCTGCTTACCTTGTAGTAAAACGTGTCCCCTTCCTGGGATAGGACCTCCTGATGGAAGGGACATAAGCTGCCCTTAATATCACTCTTTTTAAAGGGGGGGCTTGGAACCTTGAAAGGACTAAGTCCTCAGGAGCCAATCACAGAGATGAAGTGAGGGAAGAGCGGGACAGAGAAGGGTCCTTGGTACCTGAGTGAGAAGGGCGGGTTGCAAAGAGGAAGGTGAAGAGGATCCAGGACAACAAAATATTGTTGTACCAGACATCAGACTTGACTCAGCTCTTGAGGCTCAATGAGAATCACAAAGGTGTGGTCTCTGATATGTTTGAATAGAAGGGAAGGGGGACAGACACAAGAAACATGACAGTCAAAAAAATTGTAAGATTTACAGCCTCATATTATTAGAACATGGCATGAGTGAACAAGAGTGAGGTAACAAAGCACCTTGTGGAGAGGTGAATAGAGCAAGCCTGAGTTGACCTCACAAAGAGAAGATGTCTATGATTACCTCTTCGAGGATGTCCCATTTGTGCACCTGAACTCACAGGCAGCCAAAGGTGGTCCAAAAGGGTGAGAATGGAGGTCAGGATATGAACTGCTGTTAAGTTTATACCTGGATGAATTGTCCAGGCCAGATACTGACAGCCCCACCATACAGGATGTTTGAAGGAAAGTAACACTCCTTGGCAGTTCAGGGAACAGAAATCCAAGGACACATCAGGGTGAAATTGCAAATTCACACAGCCAAAGGAGGCCTCATAAGGGTAGGACTCTACTCCTGGGAGTTGGGACTCCTGTAGTGGGGGAAAAGGCATTCGTGGGCAAGTGCATGAAGATTCAAAGGAAGCCAGAAAACAGGACACAGCAGAAGCAGGAATCCTGAGACAAGCACCACTGAAGGACCCAGAAAGCGGGGGTGAAGAGCATGATTACAGTGGCAAAACCTATTTATAGGCAGTATCCTATTGCACCTTTAAGGCCCACTGTAATAGCAACCTGTGTAGAGAGACATAGTGGGAATGGTCACTTTTATGTGTCCCAGGAACTGCAGGGCTTGTCCAGTAAAGACCAAACTGTGGCCGGAGAGCTGAACACTGAGCGACCAGCAGAGTCCACTCAATCACCTAGTAAACAGGTGATGTCCATTGAAGTATTCAGCATGGCCCTACTGCAAAAGAGGACACAGCACATATGGGATAGGATGTTTATAACCATTGCTGTGACAAGGCCTCAAAAGGCCAGATGTCTATTTAATGAAGTGGTCCACAGACCGTAGGGCAGGCATCCCCACAGCAAAGCATTTTGTGAATACCCGAAAGACAGGTTTTTAGGATATAGAAGTATAGACACTGAGCAAGGGCAGGGCCCATTGTGAAGGCATGAGACCCTTAGGACCAAAAGCGGGTGGCACAGCCTGCAAGTCCAAAGGGGGCCCACTGTATCCGATGGAGCCCTCACTGATGCATTGTCATACTTTGTCAATGGGAAACTGTCCAGCGGTAGGTATCCCAGTAGGGGAACAAAGGGAGAGGGCCTATAAAGAGACTCAAACTGTACTGCTAGGTGTAACACAGATGACAAGACCACTGGCAGTCAGCAGGGTCATGAAATTGCTACCTATATTCAAGGCTCCTACGTTTTTGTGGCAGTTTAGGACCAAGTTCTGCGGCAGGATTAACATTTGCTGCAGAACTTCTGCAGCAGTGGTTTATAATTTCTGCAAAAGTTCTGCAGCACCAATGAGTTGCCACACCACAGCATCAGCTTGTCATCTTGATTTCACATGCATGGCAATGGCTATGGCAATTGGGATTGGGGAATGCATGGTAACACCAGTTAATAAAAAACATAGACTTTTGGAAATAATTTTATTTTTAAAAAGCTAAAAAAAAATCTATCACTTAAGGTCCTATCTTATTGCAGAAGTGAAATATGCAGAGGGGACCTTATGTGATAACTTAGTTATCTATATACTCATGCTGTTTACATCACTCATGAGGTCATAGAAACATAGAAACATAGAGAGGTGATGGCAGAAGGAGACCAATAATCCATCTAGTCTGATCATTTGTTTGCAGGGACCCCTATTGGGCCCTAGCAACTATCCCTTAGAATTTGCATTTTAGGCAAAGCCCCTCCTCCAACCCTATGTTGCATGTAAGTTCTGTCCCACCTTAGTTCCTGCAAATATGGATACTCTCCCATTTTAGGGCATCAAAAGGGACCTGGGAATGCTGGAGAAATATGTAACCATTGGACCCAGATGAATCCAAAACAGGGTGGAAGAAACAACCTCTGTTGGGGGAGAGTGTTTGACCCTTTCCAGTGTAAAAAACACATCTGGAAGTGTTGTAGGATGGGAAATCAACCGATGAAGAAGGGCCTTTCAGTACTGGCAATGAGATTGTTCTCAGAGAACCTGAACACAGTGGCCCATACCAAGTGTACAGGACAAGTGACTACTCAGAAGGGTTCAATAAGTGCCAGTGACAGAAGGGGCAGCAGTAAAAGGCTGCAAAATTAGTCACATCCAGAGAAGGCATCGACAAGGACCCCACGACAAAAGTAAATGCATGGGGGTTCGTCGATGGAGCAGAGGATCTCAAGGTCAGCTGGCCACAGAGAAAGCTTTGATAAAAGCCACACTGAAAGGACACCAACAAGGACGTCTTTGGCAAAAAACTAGAGAAAGGTTCTAGGTCATTGACTGTGAGGGTGACAACAGAACTGCAACAGCAGTGATGATACAGCCGGAGCAGCAGCTAGAGCTTAAACACACCCAAAGAGGCCATGAACTAGGACCTTGGTGATGAACAGGCAGAAGAAGGGTGCTAGGTCATCAATCAAAAGGAAAATGACAAAGCCAGAAGATCTACTTGAGCAGAAAATAAATGGGGAGGGCGTCAATGAGGACATTGCAATGTCTGTCTGGGGTTGTCGACATATAAGAAGATGACACAGCCCAAATCCTCTGACAGAGCAAAAATTATACCCTGAGAGGCCATTGACTAGATCGACAAAAGAGTGGGAGAAAGGACCAAGGTCGTTGACGCAGTCTAAGACAGCACAGACCAGAGCAACTGCCAGAGCAGAAATGCCACAAGAGTCCATCGATGAGTGAATTGTCAACGAAGGGTGGAAGAAACAGCTGGAGGTCATCAACGGAGAAGAAGACGACAGCCAAAAGCTGCTGCTGGAGCAGAAAGCACACCCTGAGAGGCCGTAAATGAGGAAATCGTTGCTGAATAAGTGAAAGAAAGGCTGGAGGTCAGCCGTCCCAGTGGTGCTGGAGGTTGAGGTGCTGGATGTTACACCTCGCACCACACCAGCAACCCAGATTCGGGAACGAGCCCATACCGCCAGGGGTCAGCTGGGGCAAGAGAGGATTGAGCATCTGAAAGACTGCTCTCCTCTCTAGGGGAGGGAGGATCTACCATCCTTCTCACTGATTGCCCTCTTGAGTGGCTGGAGGGTGATATGGATCAGGAGGCATGCAGTTGGTGTATCAGACGTTGGAGGGGAGGGAGGTCGGGGAGAAAACATAAAAAAAAGGGAGCTGGCAGGTTCCTTGATTGTCCCGACTGCGCCATTCCCCTGGAATCTGGATTATGACTTTCTGGGGTAGGGGAGAAAGTCAATGCTCCTCTCCTCAAGCCCTGTCATGGGGGGGGGCAACCCATGGGGGATTTCCTGGGGAGGTTTAGTGCGGGGAGGCCTGGGCTGGAGAGATGAGCTCCTCTGAGAAAGGAGCCATAGCTTCCTGCTAGCTCACCACCAAAAAAAGAAAGAAAGGCTGGAGGTCACTGATGGAGTAGAAGACGACACAGTCTGGAGTAGCTGCCAAAGCAGAAAACACACTGGGAGAGGCTGCCAACAAGGACATCATCGACAAATGGGTGGAAGAAAGGCTGGAAATTGTCAATGGAGCAGAAGACGAAGAAGCATGGAGCTTCTGTCAGAGCAGAAAGCACACCCTGAGAGTCTGTCGATGAGGACATCGTTGACGAATGGGTGGAAGAAAAGTTCCAAGTCGTCAACTGCAGAAGATGACCAAGCCGAAGGCTCTGGTAGAGCATATCAAACAGCTCAATAAGAAAGCTTTTTACTGTATCCATAGTTTTTGCAGGTAGAAAGACATCAATTGCGAGGAGAACTGTGCACACTGTCAATGAATGGAACCGACCAGTGGTGAGAACTGGAAGGTGACAAAGGCACACAGGGCAGCCCAGAACACAGTAACCACCCCTGCCAAAGCAGTCTTCATCTCCCAGTGTGGTTTTTATAAAGATCGGACACAAACTTCTGGACAATTTTCATTGATGATCTTCTGTGCACTTTAGCACTTCCTGCATCCAAAAACAACAGGGGAAAAGCCGCAACAAAACTGAGAATGCTGCACTGAAGAAATTTCACTTTGTCGACTGAAGCCATGCTCTGAACAGAGAATGTGTAGCATGCAGGTTGTAGTGAGAAAAGAACTGAGGAGTATCGGGGACCACTCCTTTTATACGTACCAGGATACAACACATGGTGTCGTCTGGTGCGGTCCCAGGTCGACTGCTAACAAAAATCTGGCTGAATGGATGCATACTGCTGAGATATTCCTAAAGGTGTGACCTTCTGCAAGATATTTCCCTGATGAAGATCTAAGATTACTTCCTCTATTCTTTTATTGTTTCTAGTGAAAAACATAGTCTGTTTTTTTTCTTCTGAATTAAGAACCAACTTGCAACTGTTCAAAAATATTTGCAGTTCCCTAAAAGCACACACGTTTAGCTTGGATGTTTTCTATGGTAGAATCTGTAGTGTAAATAATTGTGTCATCTGCACAAAAATGATAAGATATCAAGGGGTCGGAAAAACTCAGGTCATTTATATAAACATTAAACAATAAGGAGCCTAATACTGAGCCCTGTGGAACATCAGAAATAGATGCTAACTTGGATGTGTAGGAGCCCACACTAATTAGTCGTTGCCTCCCCTTGAGTATTATTGGAACCATACAGTACAGTCCCCAGCCATGCCCATCAAGACTAGCCTGGACAGGAGGACATCATGGTCCAGGGTATCAAAAGCACTGGAAAGGTCCACAACTATGGCCCCCATAGATATCCTCCTGTTCAAGGCCGTCTGGATGTCACTTACTACTTTTACTAAGGCATACACAATACCGTGTTATTATCTGAATCTAGTTTGGAAGATATACATGTTTTTTTGTGATACAAAGCAATACTTTATTTGACCTGAAATTAGTTTCTCAAAAATTTTTGAAACTTGTGGTAGAAGTGATATTGGTCGGTAATATCCTAATTCCGTTTCTATGGTGGGCAGATCACGACCAGAGAAGCAACGCAGAAACATAGAATCCATCTGCAGAGAAGGACTGCCTGGTCCACCCAGTCTGGCCATTTTTCCCTACCTACAGTATCACTGTAGACCCTACTTGATCTCCGGCTGTCACTCCTTCTTGTCCTTCTTTTCTATTAAGATTCATTTATGCCTGCCCCATGCATTCTTGAACCCCACCACTGATTTCACCCCTACCACTTCAGCACTTCAGCTGGTATGCTGTTCCATAAATCCACCACCCTCTCTGTGAAGAAGTACTTCCTCACATTTCTTCTAAAACTCAACCCTCAAGCTTCATAGCATGTCCTCTTGTTGTTCTGTATCTTTTTTTCTGAAAAATACTTCTCTCCTGTACCTTAGTCACCCTAGTGAGGTATTTAAAGGTCTCTATCATATCCCTCCTCTCCCTCCTTTCTTCCAGGGTGTTTATATTTAGTTCCTTTAGTCTTTCCTCATAGGACTTTTGATGCAGACCTCGCACCATTTTAGTTGCCTTTCTCTGGACCACCTCTATACTGTCAATGTCCTTATGGAGATGTGGCCTCCTGAACTGTACACAGTATTCTACATGACGTCTTACCAGCGAGCCATACAGGGGCATCACCACCTCCCCCTTTCTGCTGGTGATACCTCCCCCTATGTTCCCCAGAATCCCACTAGCCCCCCCAACTGCTTTGTTGCAGTGCCTGGCCACCTTTAGATCATCAGAGAGAATGTCACTCAGTTCTTTCTTCTGCTTGGTTGTCATTAATAATAGTCCCCCCATTTTGTACTCTGCCCCTGGGTTTCTGTGCCCCAAGTGCATTATTTTGCACTTTTTCACATTGAAACCCATCTACCATACTCTTGACCACTCCTCTCATTTTCGCAGGTCTCTTCTTATTCCTTCCACCAGTTCTGGAGTATCCACCTTATTGTAGATCTTGGTATCATCCACAAAAAGTAGTCATGAGTAGTCAAAGGCAGCCAGGGGAAGGGCCAGGGGCATGATTTATCTTCAGCAAGGCCTTTGATACTGTTGCAGCTGAACGGTATGGGGATATTCAGTACATTTCAAAAATCACCAAGTACATTACTGTAGAATACTCTGGAGATTACAGGTTTTTTTTAGCTTGAGACTTCAGAGCAGCAATAATTCTCATGTGACAGTGACCATGATTCATGAAACAGTAAGAACTGATAAAGTCACATTGATAAATTCACAGCACTTTGCTCCAGACTTCAGAGCATCGACAACCCTTGTATGGCAGTGACCATAATAAATAAATCATGTTTTTTTGAAATGAACATATAGGCCCACATATTCAAAGGAGATGAGTGGCCCAAAATAGAGATGAGCAGTGTACCTCAGAAAATATGTGGAAGAGTGATATTTGAAAGGGAGATATGTGTCTCACATTTCTGAATGTGCGATCACGTAGAAGTAATGTATGCAGCCCAAAAAAAGGGGGCTTGTTCATGAATATGCTGCGCATCCATATATTTAGCCAAAGTGTGCAGCGCATCTGCCGTGCAGCTCAGAAGTGTGCCATGCAAAGTTAGGCAGACAAAAGGATGGCCTATATCAGCCAGCCACCCACCAGCAGGCCATGGAATTGCAGGCAGGTCATCCTGACACAGTCCTTGGAGGTGCACCATGACATGCCACAGGCACCCACACACAGAGCAGTCATGTTAGGATTGAAGTACCCAAAGCCATAGATGCCAGGACGCTACCAGCACAGCCCAGAGAGCCACCCCTGACACCACACCCAGGACGTAGACACCCAGCAGCCACATGCCAGTGCTGTCATATGCCCCACTATCACACTGGTGGAGCAGACAGCCACAATGCAGCACATGTACCTGGGGTCATGGCCTGCACCCATGTGGCCTGCAGGGCACTACCCAGTGGTGGGATGCACCCATGGTGATGTCTGGGGCAATGGTGCTCAGGTAGCCTGGTGGTACTAGTGTCAGCATAGTATGGGCCAGGGACTGACCTGTGGCACACACCCATGGTGGTACACCATAGGTGCACACAGCACACCCATGCCAGGCCCACACAACAGGGAGCCACAGACATGTCACTAATGCCTGCCATGTGGTGTGACACCACCACAGGGGCACTGCAGTGGGTCTGTGAGGTGTTCCTGTGGTTGACATACCACAACAGTGGGCAATGCGGGGCAGGGGTGACACAACCTGCAGCCAGGTGGTGACATGGGCATGCTGCACAGACACCCGACCCCTCCAGTGTTGGGCATGCGGCCACCATGGGCAGGTATATGGCCAGTGTCAGACTGGCCCACTGGGTTACCTGGAGTGGTCCAGGTGGTACCCACACACTCCTGTGCCTGGTCACCTTTTGAACTCTGACATTTCTTGTGTGTATCACCATGTTCCTATCATGTGGGGGCATGTGGGGCATTGCAGGTGACTGTAAGCTGCAAACATAGCTAGTGTATCACATTCCTGTAGCATTCTGATCAGAGTATGTCACCCTGTGCCCTCCCCTGTTGCTTGACCAGGTGGGCCCCCTGTACCCCAGTCCAACCCTGTGCATGGCCATGGATACTAGCACTGTACTCAGGCCAGTGCAGCCCACCCACCCACACACAAACATTCCATCACAAAAAAAAATACATTTTATAAATGCAATAACCAATGCCAGGGCATGCATTTCTGAGAACTAGTGCACTTCCCAGGTGCCTTGAAAGCCATTCTGCTGTTGACTTTGTGCCTTCCAATTCACTTGGAGCATGTATTAATTCTCCAGAAATGCATGCCTATTTTTTGGATATTGTTTACATATGTGGTACAGTATACAGTATATATTCCTCTCCCTCATTCTAGTACAGTACCACTGACAAAGGATAGTAGTTGTGTACAAGAGTTAACCTCATGAGCAAACTGGTCATCTAATGTAAAATGTTTGGCAAGTTCCCTTCCTGGCCACCACTCTTCTGGTAGTGCACTCTGAAATATGGTCACTTCAGCTCAGAAGTGGAGCTGCCACGTCCATGACGCAGGAAATTTAAAAACTTTCATTGTATTAAAAATTCAATTTCACCTCAATAATATTAGGTCTTCTGCTCTGCTGCAGTACCACTGTAGCACTCTACTAGCCACTGCACCTTTCACAAGCCACTTTGTGACATTTTCTTATTCTCAAGTTAACCTAATTAAATTTCTTTAAATTGGCACAATAAATTATATATTTATATAGAATCATGAACAGTCAAGATGTGACTATAGCAATTACTCAGAGCCACTGACTACCCACTTCTGCAGCAATTACAGTACTGGCAGACTGTGAAATTCTGTTCACACCAAATATTCTGTGAGACAGCTATGGTACCACCCAGGGCACACTTCTGGGACTGTAGTACAGAATATGAAATGTCAAATACTGAAAAAAAAAACATAGACTGTCATCTTTCAGTTTCACAAATGGATTTATTAATTATATCAGTGTCCATGTACAAAGCTTACTGTGTATCTGCAGTGCATAGGCTTCCCTAAGTTGCTCAGCCCTGCATCAGTGTGGAGCCCATGGCACTCACAGAAGGGGTGTGTTCGTTCTGCACCCAATCCCCTGTCCGTCCACATTGCTACATGCACAGACAGATGGGGGAAGTGGCCTGGGGATGTTCCTACACTCCACACCCTTCACCAAGGCACAGAATGCTGGGAGAGAGAGGCACAGGCTAAGCAAGGCAAGGACCTTGCCATAGTCACTGCATGCCCCCATGTACCACATACACCAGCTACAGCAGGACAGTAAACTCCCTCAGCCATGTTGTCCCAGCCCTCCAGTCATGAAGAGAGGGTTAGGGGCTGCCATTGTGGCACTGATTTAAAGGATGTTCCAGGATACGCAGTGTCCCACAGTCCCCTGCTGTACATGAAGCAGGGGATCCACTTTGCTGCTAGGTCAGGCATCTGACTGGATACTCACTGGTGTCCATCGGTCTGCCCCTGCACATCAACATGCTGGAGGGGCAGGGCTGCAGATAGGAGGCCAGCTTTAGTGAATGGCATACCCTGCACACCTGTCTGTGGGTGCAGATGTGCAGGGCCTGGGTGCGGGCCTCACGTGCATACCCACACCACATTTGTGCATAGGCCCTATTAAGAACCGCAGGCAGAATGTTTCCAATGTGTTTATTTTTGATAATATTCAATAATAAACATTATTTCTAGTGTGCTCTTCCCATACTCATAGTGTCATTAAAAAATCCATTCACTTCTCAAAGTAAACTTCTCCAAAATACTAGTTACATACCAGTTCAAAAAAGAAGTTCACTCCTAAGACCTTTACCCCAGAAACTTATCTTATTAGAACATTCTATTCCTGGATAAGGACATTCCAGTTCACCTAGTCAACACTGTGCAGATCATCAACCTTACTGACACTCAAAGATCCTTTCATCAAAGATCCCGTAGCCCTTTGTTAAACATGAGTATAAAGCTGGAAATGCAACCATCAAATCCCAGGAGGTTATGTTTATCTTTAATCAGGCCCAGATGGGAGTACGTGACAGATAATCACTTACATCCCAATCATTCTGATGCCTGTTAGCAGCATTTCTTGACAGTCAGCTAATGAATGCAATGAATCTTTTCCACAAAGTAATGTATCAACCAGCCATACATAACTGACTTCCAGACTGATCTTCATTGATCAGAAAAGAGCAGAAAAATCAGACTTCTTGAACTTATTATTGTTGATTAATGAACAGCAATGTCTTAAAAGGGTTCTTCTTCTTCCCCTCAGTGATATTTTGCTGCTAAAACATCATCATCATGTCAGAGACCAACCAAGGAGGATAAAAAGAAAAGATTTAATTCATGGAGAGCATGCAAACAACTCCAAATGTTGCATGAATAAAATATTTGTGTGGTATAGTACATAGTTAAAAGGGTTTTGAATGGCTCCCAAAGAGTTTCAGATTCAGATGGGAGAATATGCAGTTCTTTTGAACTGTCTGTCAACAAAGAGGACCTACAATGGTACCCGTAATCAGGTTTTTGTGGTGAAAAGCAGTGTCTTGAGTGAAGAAAAGTCAAAAATAGTCAAGAACATAGCTTTGCACATGCCCATCATCTTAAAATTTGCTAGCAAACTACTAGACCCTACTTGCTAAGGAGCGTGTGCAGGCCAACACATGTTCTGTACGGATTCTGTACAAAGTCCCTTGCTGACTCTTTAACAATGCCGCCAGCAGTTGATGATGTATATTTTTAGCCTTTAAAGCAGTGACACCAAGCATTATAACTGTTTGGTGACTGAGAATACCATGACAGCAATATATGTGTATCTTCAGTTATGATGAAACCTGAAATTGGGTACCACTGTTAGGGGATTGCAATGCTTCACCTTGTTCTAGTTTCTGAATTATTTTGTTTATAGATTTCTGAAGCTGTTTATGTTTGGCAAAGATGCCAGAGTTCCCATACTAAAACTAGAAATCCAATTGTGGAAATGAAAGGAACAGTGTGACTCTCACTGGGACTTGAACCCAGGACATCTGCAACCCGTGCTTTAGCTTTTATCAGCTGTGCTATGAAAGCCTCAGACAAGTAAGCCACCTGAATTTTCCCAATGAATCACACATATTCCTTTCAAGGATGTTGCGTAATGAGCAACTAGGCAGCCTTTTTTCAAAGACCCAAATAACTACCTCTCTCCCTCTGTCCTCTCTCTCTCTCTCTCTCTCTCTCAATGCAGTAAGCCACTGTGAGGCATTATTTACAGTAGAAATCCAATTGCAGAAATTAAAAGAAAATTGTGACTGTCACTGAGACTTGAACCCAAGACATCAGCAATCCATGCCTTAGCTCTTACCAGCTGAGCTATGAGATTCTCAGACAAGTAAGCCTCCTGAATTTTCTCACTAAAACTAGTTAAAAACTAGTACTTTACCTGCTTATCAGTACCATTGCACTTTCCAGAAAATCAAATTTAGGGCCAACATCGTGTTTTCAAGTATGTCTTTGTCTAGGGGGTATATGAATAGGTTCTGATTTGACTTCTTTCAGTTTAGAGGCCCTAATATCAGACAGTCAGGCAAGTGGGCAGGATGTGTAAGTGCTCTCTGTACCACATGTGTTTATAGGTAAAGTCAGTGTTAGATAAACTAATGCAATTCTTAGATTTATTACACTAGTTAATAATAGGCCTAATTTGCTAGATTCTTAGACTGTCAGCTCATTTCTGACTAGATTTTTACCACATTTTCAAGAAAATCTCCAAGAATACATTGCAAAGCCACCATCACAGAAACCTGCCACACAGGACCTATAGACCAGTGCTACATAAGGAAGCTGTGTTTAGTTTTCTCTGTTAACTACACTGTCAGCTTCCCTACATTCGTAACTGTTCTTCTTCACAAATTTTATGTTTCTCATACTTTGCTCAGAAACACCCCTAGAGTTCAGATTGCAGGAATGCACAGATCACTATTTCTCGGAGACCACAGCAGGAGAGCTATCGGTTGTCTCCAGGAACAGAATTACAGTACTTAAACTTTCTAAACTTGTTTCTACTGACCACATCTTTGCTGCCTTTTGCATTTGTAAACACTGTGGAAAACAACTCTCAGATTTAAAGGCACAGCTCTTAAATTCTCAGCCATAGGTAAAATGCCATTTAAACAAAGGCTCAGGCATAATTTCTGCCCTTGTTCATGCAGTTTACCTTTTATTCTCTGCAGCATGCATCACTAATGTCAAGGAGCTGAGGGGTCATGAGCCAGCCTGGGCTTCTGTTGCAACTCCCCACTACAGCAACTCCTATGGAACAGCCTGGGCTAGCAATCCCCAACAACCACCCATCTTCTAGAATTTCTAGTAGAAGCAGCAGAGCCAGCCTTAGAGGCTGAACAGCATTTCTGTCTAAAAGCCAGTGGAACATAGACATGGGCAGTTCTGCCCCTGGACCATGCAGTCTAACTTTGTTTTCTCTGTAGCTATTCTTATCATCATGAGAGGGTAAGAGATCATATGCCATCTGAGCCTCAACATGCAGCCCCCCACTACAGTAACTCCTTTGAAGCAGCCTTGACTAGCCAGCCCCAACAATCATCCTTCTCCCAGAGGTTTCAGTCAGGAGAGAGAGAGTCAGTCCTACAATGCTCCACTTTGCTACTTCAAAGAGCTTCCATAGTAGAACAAAAGAGGATGTCCACTTAAAAGGTCATATTATAAAGCAAATTTCTTTAATCAGGAAACATAACATGCTACATAAAATATAGTACTGAAGTATACTGCGTGGATGTAACAAACTGTGTAAAAGAATTAGACATACCAATGGATGAAAGGTCGGATACCACTAATACCCCTCTGTATAGGAGTACACTGTAACTTCATCAGGGGCAGCACTGGTGAGCCCTACGTAACCTTTTGTAGCAGGAAAATTGATCAGTTGATCACAGTCTGCGAGTTACTAATCATTTTATTCACAGATCATCAGTATTCTGTGAAATAACTTGCTTTAACAATTAGTGGTACAACTACCACACAAATTTAAGAGGCTTCTAATAATAAAAAAGTGCAAAAAAGTGACAATAAGACTACCATAACAATAATTACAAACAGCAAATGGCACAACACATTGAAAACTTTACACTGAAGAAAAATGGTGAATAATATATTCTTTTATAAATTGACAAATGAGCTCAATAGGTATCTAGTAAATACATTCACTTTGAAGTGATATAAATCCTTAACCTGTGTAGATGCAGGACAAAAACTGTCAGAATAAATCAATTGCTATCAAAGGAACAAAACACTCTGTTGTTAACATCTGATGAAGTTAATTATACAAGATGTGATCAAATACAGTTACACATGTTAATATTTTAATAAAGAAAGAGCAAGAAGTGAGTCAGTCAAAACATAACCAAGCTCAATTAATTACCCCACTGCTATATCCTCTTTGCTTAAACCAGTCAGTGATCAATATGTCTTGTTGTAAAAACAAAGTTTCTGAAGAACAACTATGTTTTAACCTGATGAATTGTCCCAGAGGAACACTCTGTATCAGATTGGGCAGGTGGGCACTTTCCGCTCAAAGAAAATTCCCCACTGTGGGCTTTTGCTAGACAATACTTTCAGTTGCATTCTTATTGTCGCGGGGTTCAATTCATGAAGACAGCAGGAATCATAAGATATCATGTAAAACACCCTGAGGTGCTGTTTTATTGCCAGGTTTGTACAGATGGCATCTTCAGATGTTAACTTTTGTCAGGTTACTATAAGAAATACAGAGAGTATGGGCTGGGAGTTAAGCTAGGAGACCTCTCACTAGAACACTGCAGTTGGACCTTACAATGCCCTCTAGAGACCAGGAACTGAACCCATCGCATGGTATGGTCACCCTGCCCATACCCCTGGGTTTCTGCAAGTTCCTCTGCAGTCTGAGTATCTGCCCACCAGGCCTCTGCAGCTTCTCACCAGTCTGAGTCCTCTCCCTTTGATAAATTCCAGGTGAGCAACTTCTAGCATCCAGGTAGCCCAAACCTAACCTTTGGAGGTCCAGGGCCAATCCCAGGCCACAGTGATTCCACCTTGCTTTTAGGCTTTACAGGACTTTCAACCTGAACTCCACCTTAAGCTTGCCTCACCTTCACCTTTGGGTAACCAGGATCTCAGTACTTCAACACTGCATGTCTCTCTCACATTTGGCTGCTTCTCTGGCTCCACAGTGCTTCTCCCTGAGGTTCCTCTCTGCTTCTCAGCCCAAAGTAAATCTACACTATAGGTTACCTGAGCATCCCTTATGTAGAGCTCAGGTGTCACATGATTTATCAGTCATATTCTATTAAACAATTAAAGGAATACCAGATTTATAATTCTCACAACTACATAATAATTCCAAAGAAATATACAGGATACATATATAGGGGCAATTGTTACACAATGCTAAGCCCCTTACAAAAGCATAAACATAAGAACATACAAATATCCTTTTCAGAAATTTCATCCCTTTAAACTAATCACTTCCTGGCAGAACAAGACCCAAGCCTTCCCTATATACTAATGCAATTAAGGGCCAGTCCTTCCCTAAGGGAACATCTTTCTAAAATGGCTGCAGCTGCTGAGATAGCAGCAGCAACATAAACACAGACCCAGGAGCTTCTGAACTCCCAGCTTCCAGGTACAAACTACCTTTAAAAAGCATAGATTCTTCTAGAGATGAACTCAACCTTTAACTGTTATCCTGCATATACTTTTATAATTTATAAACATCTCTTTTTCTAAAGCTATCAAATGCTTTCTTATATCATGTTTTATTTCACAGAAATAGTCTCAACTGTTTCCTAAAATCAGTAGCAGCCTGTAAACAACAAACTATTTAGTACAAGTATATTTACCTGGATTTACTGCTTAGCACTTTGCTACACTTGTACTTAGTTGGGGGGGGGGGGGGTTGCATCCTCCCATTGCATAGCCAAACTGCCATGCTCAGAGTTTCTACAGCAAGGAGAACTTTATTCATTTGTTAGCTGGCAGATTATACCCCTTGGGAGGTTTCTTTTACTCTTATTTAAAAGCAAAGCCCTCATGTAATACTTCTTATGGTGATCTCTATATACCAGCATGCCACATTCTTTTTAACTTTTCAACAACTTTTCAACAAAGGCTAGCCTGCATTAAATAAGCTGAACTTTCCAATGGGTTTATGATGTTTTTATAATAGTCTGACTATTTTATTTTATTCTTTCCTTTTAAGGAGGACTTGCCTAGCCTCATTCGTAGCACTAGAAACCCAAACCCCTTCTCACTATATGGACATTGAAAATCAAGAAATATCATGATGGGAGGCCACCCCAGCATGATATAAAGGAAGAAAGAGATAGTTAAGAACAGAAGTACTACTGCAGTAGCTTTTCTTTTACTTAGAAGGAAGAAGGAAAAATGTCCATACAAAAAAAAGAAGCGGGGGGGAGAGAATTACAGAACACAAACTAAACTGAAGACTACCCTGATAGTGGCCAGCTAGCAAGGCTCAAAGATAAGCATATTAAGCACAACAAACTTACATAGAAGGAAAAGGTAACTACAACTTTATTTTATTTCCAGGGACTACTACATGCTATACACATCCCTAATTTGGCATCATGGGTAAACTTTGTTGAAGCTGAGCTGCTTTATCCATCACTACAGTTTTCCAACTGGGGTAGGGTCACCCACCCTATCACACTTATCATGAACAAACAGCTTTAAATTAAGAAACTCTATCTATCTAAATCTTTGTGACTGAAAAATAGATTGCAATTATTTGAAAGCCACGTCACAAAATTCTCTGTTCTAATTCTGTACCATTCCAACTATAGAATATATCATCTATAAAGGCAGTACCATCTGTCAACACTCCCCAGGGCCAGATTTCCATTAACAAACACATGGGTTTCCTCCAGCTAGCTCAGCAACAAATGTGTATGTGATAAAACTATAGTGGCCCCCCAGTGTTGTGCCCCTTAACTGCTAGTAGTACTCCTGATTAAACAATAAATAGTTACATTTTAAAATAAACTAAAGTCTCTGGAGAAGGAAGTCAGATGGCACCACTTCTATTTGCTCCAGTTGTTGCAAGTGGTATTTTACAGCACTGATGTCCAGTGCATGTGGTACACAAGTATAAAGAGATGAAACAGCCATTGTTAAAAACTTGCACCCCATTTTCCATTCAAAATATTTAAGTTTGAGCAAAATGTCCTAGGAATCTTGGTAATAGGCTCTCGTGGGGGGAACAATCTCTTTAAAAAATCAATGTACCTACTAAGGTTCTCCACCAGAGAGCCAATTCCTAAGACTATCAGCCTGCCAGGAAGTTGTTCCAATGAGTTATGTATTTCAAGAATTAAATGCAATGTTGGAACTACAGGATCCTTTGTTCTAATAAAATTTGCTTCATTGAAGCTTAACTCTTGACCACAATGCCTTATTCACCATCTGCTCCAACATCCCTTGAAATTTCCACGTAAGATCTTGTGATAGCTATCTATGGCAGTTAACATCCTGCAACTGTCCATCAGCTTCTTGTATGTAATCAGTTTTGTTCATTACAACAATATTATCACACTTGCCCGATGACTTTATAATAATATTATGGATATTTTGAACCTCTTTCAGAGCCATCTTTCAAGGGTGGTAATGCAGTGGTATATTGGAGACTGCAATTTCAATACTTACCACAAAACCAGTTTCTGAAAGGTTATCACAGCAGTCAAATTGGGAGTACCAAGATCAAAAATGGATTTTGGCTTAAACAGTGTTCAAAGTATAGCTTGACTTGCTTTTCAGTGTAATTAGAATTGACCGTTGTTACCCGTCATCCTTTCTTTCATCTCCAGAGCTCTCAAGTGTTAGCCTTACATGATGTTTTGCATTACCAAACACAAACAGTGATTGATCTTTTAGATTATTTGAAGATAACAAACCTTCAACGGGTGATAAATCAGACCCAAACTGGGCATCTCCCCTTACTTGATAGTCCTGTTAAGTATCTTTTCTTTCACAGTTGCACCAAAGTATACTTAAATTAATCTTTCTATAGAATTTGTATAAATCTTCCAATGTTTTGGACTCATCATCTTTGGGGGTGGGGATGAACTTAAGTCCTTTAAATAATACTTGTACCTTCCCAGGTGTTAGCTCTGCACTTGAAAAGATTATGACGTATTATTGTTGTAGGGTGTTTTCTGTTCCAATCTCGGTATTACCTGTTGTTCTTGATTTTGACCTTTGCCTCCTCCTTTTCATCCTAATCTTTCTTTTTCTTGGTTTTTGGCTGTTCCATCTTGTATCCGGTCCTCTTGATTTTCTCCTAAAAAAATCAGTGTTCTCCTATCACTAGCTGCATTGACTAATCCATCGTTTTCTTCTGTAGACATTTCTGAATCTTATTTCTTTTTCCTTTTCCTGGAGCTGCTTCTACCTTTTTGATTCCCTGTTTCTACTTAGTTCATTCCAAGAACTTCCTCCTGTGTTTTCTCTGTGGCTCCTGCCACACATGCCAAAAGCATCAGAAGTAATGAGCTGGCAGAGCTCCTCTGAAACCACATATGCAGCAGCTTCTTCCGAGCATCCCTGACTAGCTGGCCACAACATTGGCTCATCTGCATGCTGAAAGCTGAGAATTCAGCATTTTCTTTACTTTCTTTCTAAGGGTTACAACTCTCATTTTCAGATTCAGGTGGCATCTGTGAACTCAGAATTATGAGATCTCAGGGGACATAGAAATTTCATAGCTCATGCATGCATGAGTATAGCATCAGTTCGGGGGCATCCTTTCTCTTCATGAATGTGCACAGGCATTGAGACAGTGATGGTCAGCAGTTGAGCTCACAGGTAATGATCTCAGGAAACTGGAATTCTGTTTTTTCCAAAGTAAAATGGCAAATATAAACTGCATTAAGCAGATTTGTACTGTACACAGCAGTGGTAAAAAAAGGCTCCAACTCAGAGATTAAGCATTTTTAATGGGTTGCTTTGTGTATAAAGTGCTCATTGCACTGCATTGATAAAAGATTTCAGAGACTGCTGGCCTGCTAGTGCAAAGGCAGTGCATCCATTTGAAATGCTGATGACCTGGGTTTGTAAATGGACTTGAGACATCAGCGGGCTAGCTGGGGGTGAAGGACTGAGCATCCTAGGAACTGCTATCCTTCTTTCGGGGGTGGGGGAGTAGTGTGTCTGACACATCACTGACCCCTTTCAGAGGCTGGGGGGATCTATTGTACTAGCACCATTATCTGCAGGGGGGTGAGGCAGACATGGGTCATCATTGCACGTCCCCACCCCAAGTACAGCTGCATACAAAAATCCCTTCCACGAGCATGAAGCCACACTCCACCACTGCCTCCACTGTCAACAGTGTCTGCTGAGTGGGGTCCCGCTCCCATGGCCCCACCCTGGGAGGTAAGCCAGGACACATTACCACAGACCATGGGAAGGGGGCACCCACCTGGCTGCCCCACCCAGGGGGGGAAGTCTGGGCATGGGGGGGTGGCAAGTGGGTGAGGGCCGAGCTCCCTTCAGGGAGTGGGGGAGCTGGACAAAAAAAGAACTTTCAGAGAGCTACAAAATAAGCTGGAGCTGACAAGCAGCTTGAGACAAATCATTAGGAATCTTTTATCAGTCCAGTGCACACATTAAGCAACCCAATTAAAAATACTAAAACAGTGAGTTAGAGGAACAGTTGAATGTGACTTGCACTGTAGATCTCACAAGTTTGTCTTAATCTTCAGTCCCCAGGTTACCCTTATTGTCTCTCCTCATGGTGTTGCCCTCTCAGCAATCACTGGCTTACTGTCCTACTCCTGCTGGACACTGATAACTGCCAACCCTATCACCGCCACCTTTGTTTTACTCTTCAGCTATCTCTTCCCTCCCTCCTCAGGGCTTGCAAAGCAGTCTTCACCTCCCACCTGTTTTCCTCAGAGCTCTTGGTATGCAGCCGAATGCCAGGGAGCCCATATCCTAACATACTGGCAGGATATTAAAAAAACACAAGGGCTGCAGCAGTAAGGCCAGCAAGGGTCCAGGGGAGCTCAGCTAGCTGGGGAGGGGGGAGGGGGAGTGCTACAGGCAGGAGCAGCAAACTGAATTATTATCCAACAGCTAAAAGGCACAATTACCAAATTTGCAAGTTCTATTTGATTCCAGACTTACATGTAATTTAAAGAGCACCTTTCAAGGTCCTCCTTTTGACTTTCATGCATACATTTCCCCTTCTTGCACTGATTCTGGAACTGTATTTCATTACTGTCCACTGCAATTAGTCTTTGCATTCTGAGCTGCTAAAAACTGCAGGGTGTACCAGAGCTTCTTTAGCAAGCCTGGTGTTGCTATGGGCCCAGGGTTGAATTGCTAACATTACTATAGGGAAGAGCCTCTTTAACAAAACAAAAAAATAACTGACAAGGCATTTGGATTTTGGCATAATGCATTGCTAACAGGGTGTCTTGGGGAAGGGGGAACACAGTATGTACACTAAGTACTGGTAATTTTCCCTTGCAACAATGTTGCAACTGCACAGTGTGGGTCACTCATCTGTCCTATAGTGATGTGATCAGAAGCCTGCAGCCCAGCAGCTGAACAGCAAAGGTAAGTGCAGTAGGGCTCCAAAACAAATCCAAATTATGGAAGGCAGAGTAAACCTTGGCCAAAAATAACAAATGCACACACCCTTTCAGGTCTAGTACTTCATATAATGACTACAAGCTGTAACTTTTTGTAACATCATGAAAGGTGTTATTTAAGTCTTTCACAAAGTACAACACATTGGACCAAAGCAGGATAGACATGAGAAGCTAGAATCAGCACATTTACTAATAACTGATAGTGAGTATTTACTAAATTATTTATTTACTATACAAACACATGCTTTGAACCATACACATCATTGACAGTAATCCCCAGGAAGGTTTAGATAATATTGGGACCATTCTGTGGTAAACGTTAAAACACCATGTTTTGCTAGATGTTTAAAAGAAGCTTCTTCCTTTTCATCTAGACTGTAATAAGAAACTTAGAAACATAGATTTTGATGGCAGATAAGGACTGCTTGGCCCACCCATTTGGCCTATTTCCCTACCAATTCGATAAACTGCAGATTCTAGTTAACCAACAGCCTATTTCTTCCTATCCGGCATCAGAACTGCCTTACAGTATGTACTCCCATGCATCCTTGATTTTTGACCCCATGACTTCCTCAGGAAGGCTATTCCATGCGTCCACTACCCTCTCCATAAAAAAATACTTCCTCACATTGCCCTTGAACCATCTCCCCTCTATCTTCAAATTGTGTCCCCTTGTTCTTGAACATCTCTTTTTCTGAAAGATGCTACCCTCTTGGACTTTGTTGATTCCCTTGAGGTACTTGAAAGTTTCAATCATGTCCTGCCTCTCCCTCCTTTCCTTGAAGGTATACATATTAAGCTCCTTTAGTCTCTCTTCATATGGCTTCTGGTGCAAGCCCTGCACCATTTTAGTTGCTCTCCTCTGGACAGCCTCCATCATGTCTTTGTCCTTGCGGAGATGGGGTCTCCAGAACTGGATTAAGTACTCTAGATGGGGTCTCACTAATTGCCTGTACAGAGGGATAACAACTTCAGATTTTGTACTGGTGAAGCCTCTTCCTATGCATCCTAGCATCCCCCAGCCCTCCTTACTGCCTTCTCACATTGCTTGCCTACCATTAGGTCATCTGATATGACTACTCCCAGGTCTCTTTCCATTTTTGTTGTTGTTACTATCCCCCCACTCCATTGTGTACTCTTCCTTTGGGTTTTTGTTTCCCAGGTGCATTACTTTGCACATCTTTGCATTGAACCTAAGCTGCCATACTTTTGACCATTCCTCCAACCTTGCCAAGTCCTTTCTCATCCTTTCCACCTGACCCCCCTTGTGTATAAGCTCTGTTGCAGATCTTTGTGTCATCTGCAGAGAGGCATACTTTTACTTCCAGTCCCTCCACAATGTCACTAATATAAAGACATTAAAGAGGAACAGTCCCAGTACTGAATCCTGCAGTACCCCGCTAGTAACCCCCCTTTCTTTGGAGTGGACTCCGTATACTATTACCCTCTGTGACCTATTTTCCAGCCAATTTTTTACCTAGGCTACCACACTGGGATCCACTCCCTGTCTGGCTAACTGGTTTATTAATCTTTTGTGAGGGACTGTGTCAAATGCCTTGCTAAAGTCTAGGTAGGCCATGTCCACAGCCCCTCCCTGGTCTACTACTTTGGTCACCCAATCAAAGTAATCTATTAGATTCATCTGACATGACTTTCCTGCAGTGCATCCATGCTACCTTGGGTTCTATGCCCTGCTGGCCTCTAGGTACTCAACAGTTCTTTCTTTCAGAAGTGATTCCATCATTTTCCCAATCGCTGAGGTCAAACTAACAGGTCTGTAGTTTCCTGCCTCTGCTTTGCTCCCCCTTTTGTGAAGGGGAATCACATCCACCCTCCTCCAGTTCTCAGGTAACACACCATCCTCCCATGATTTGTTAAAAAGGGTAGTCAGTAGTGTCACTTGTTCTCCCCTTAATTCTTTTAGAATTTTGGGGTGAATCCTAACAGGTCCCATTGCTTTGTCCAGCTTCAGTTTTAGGAGTTCGTTCAGAACCCTTTCTTTTGTGAATGGACTGGTATCAACCCCCCAGTCCAGAGTGTTTCTATTGATTGGTTTAGGTACCTACCCCTCCTCTTCTTTTGTGAATACTGAGCAGAAATATTCATTTAGTATCCCTCCTTTTTCACTGTCACCCTCTGTCCACTCCCCCCCACTTTTTTAAGCCTCACTGTCCCTCCCTTGGTCTTTCTCCACTCCCTAATGTACCTATAAAAGGTTTTATCCCCCTTCTTAACTGAGTTGGCAATCTTTTCCTTGGTTTGGACCTTTGCTATTCTGTCAGCCTTCCTCTCTTCCTTCTGCTTCAACTGGTACAATTCTCTGTCCTGCTTCTTCTGTGTTTCCTTATACTTCCTGAATGTTATCTCCCCCCCCCTTACCTTCCCCGCCACTTCTGTTAAGAACCATAGTGTTTTTTCCTTTGTTTTGATTTGTTTATTTGATTCACACAAAGGCTTCTTGCCTCTGTGATGGCAGTTTTGATTTGTCCCTATTGTTCCTCCACCCCTCCTTCTTGCCTGTTTGCTAGTACTTTTCTAAGGCACTCTCTCATTTTGTGAAAGTCAGGCCTCCAAAAGTCCAGTACCCTACCTTTTGTGTGGCTTGACTCTATGGCTGTGTTTATCGTGAACCATACTGTTTGGTGGTTACTTTTTCCCAGATGGCTACCCACTCCTTAATCTAAGATCTTCTCTCTCTCTCTCCCCGTTTGAGAGTACCAAGTCTAAGATTGCTCCCTCCTGAGTGGGTTCTAACACTAGCTGTCTGAGGCATGTCCACTGTAGGGCATCAAGAATGACCCTGGTCTTGGATGTGGCTGCAGCAAAGTTGCTCCAGTTAACATTTGGCATATTCAGGTCCCCCATCAACAATATATCCCCTTTTTCTGCTATCCTAAGGATGCCTTCTATCATTTCTTTGTCCATTTCCTCTCCCTGAGACGGGGTCTGTATACAACCCCCATGTGGATTGTGGTGCAATTTCTTGTCTCCAGGGTGACCCACAGTGTCTCCTCTCCTCCCTCTTTACCCTTTGGTTCCATTGATTTGATCCCTTCCCTCATGTATAGAGCTACTCCTCATCCTCTTTTACCCTTTCTGTCCCTCCTGTAGATTGCATACCCTGGTATGTTGACATCCTAGTCGTGGTTCTCTGTGCACCATGTTTCTGTGACTGACACAATATCCAGGCATCCCTCTTCCATCAAGGCCACTAGTTCAGGGAGCTTGTTACCCAGACTATGGGCATTGGTACTCATTGCCTTCCATTTTTTGATGGCCTTACCCCTTTGTGCCCCATCCCTGCCTTTACTGCCTTTTTCTCCATATACCTCTGTCCTTCTCCCTATTGACTTCTCTATCTTGGTGTTTACCTTGCTAACTACCCTGTTTTGTTGGGGAGGGGCCTGGATTTCACTGCTTCTTTTCAGTGCCTTCCCCCTTGGCTAGTTTAAATGCTTGCTAATGAAGCATTTAAACCTATCTCCTAGGATCCTGGTTCCCCTCCCTGATAGATGCAGACCATCATGCCAATATAGGTCTGTATCCCACCAGGTGGCCACCCAGTCCCCAATAAAGGCAAAACCCTGAGCTCTGCACCAGTTTTTCAACCATTCATTGAATCCCATGGTGTGGAGTACCCTAGTCTCACCCATGCCATAGACAGGCAGCACCTCCGAGAAGGTTACTGTGCATGCTAATTGTCTAAGTCCCCTCCCCAAATCCACAAACTCCTTCTACACTGCTCTGATCACAGTCCCAGTTAGGCCATTTGCCCCAGGTGGACAATGACATCCAGCTCCCTCTCCCTTGCTGCTGCTGTAGCAATCCTGAGGATTCGCTCCCTGTCCCTCCAAGCCATGGCACTGGGAAGCACCTTACCTCCCTCCTCCCTCCCTCCCTCCCAGTTCTACCTTCTTAACAATTGAGTCCCCCACTAGAGTCATTTCCTTCCCTGTGGTGTCCCTGCCACCCCCCTGTGGGTCTCCTTTGTGAAGGGTCCCAGCATTCTCCTTGGTCTCCACTGTGGGTGCCTCCATAGAGGAATCATGCTCTGCCAGGACAGCATATGAATTGTGGAGAGGTACAACTGGAAGTATGCACCTCTGTTCCACCACCCTCACCTTCCCTGAGCCCACCGTGGTCCAACCACTCCTCTTTTATGGCAATCTGAGGCAGTGGGGCAGCCCTCATGGTCCCTGATTGGGAGAGGAGGTCCATCAAATCCTGGCCAACTCAGTCTGGAGACAAGCGACCTCCTCTCTCAGCCCAGAGAGGTGCCTGCAGATGGGAGACTGCCGCTTCATAGCCACTGCACCACTTCCATCATATCTTATTTGTGGCCCCTCACCTGTTGCTTTGTATGCTTACTCTTTCCTCTATCTGTTTCCTTTTTTTTGTTTGATTGTTTTTTTCTCCCTACTTTCCTACTGCCTTCATGTCCATACAGTTCCTGCCCTTGCTGTTCAGGGACAGGAAGCTCCTATATTCCTCAGAAGTCTCCTTCTTACTTGCTCAGAGTCAGACCGCCAGCAGCTGGAGGGGGAGAGCTGATCTTTTCTTTCTAGGATGATGAGTCTTTTGTGGCTCTGTGATCACTCCTTTCCTGCTCCCAAACAGGAAGTTCCTGTTGTCATTCAAATCCAGTGCCTATAAAAGTGGAACTGGCTAAGGGTGGGAGGATTGTGGGGAGGGAGGGTTATATAGTCCCAGTAGTAGAGTAGTAAAGTTCTAGCAGCACCTCCTTCCTTTTGCTGCTCTCTGCCAAAAGCTAACTAGGGAAATCTTAAATGCAGATTCCTGGCTCTCTGCTGTCTAAGCCACACTCCCTAATTTACAGCTCTCCTCTTCACCTAGCTAACTGCACAAATAACAGTTCCCTTCACCCAACTCAGACTAGCTCACTAACTCCTTTTTTTTTACCCTAATTGAAGGTCCTAGTAGTAAATTTCTAGTTCTTTAGTCCCAGTAGTAGTGTAGTAAAGTTCTAGCAGCACATCCTTCCTCTTATAGCTCTCTGCCAAAAGCTAACTAATTGACCTCCTGCTGTTCTGCACTGTCCCTCTGGATACTCACAGAGCTGTTGCTGGCTGCACTGTATCACATTCACATCAGACACTGGCAGCAGGCTGACTGACAGATGGCAACAGTTCCAACAGGTCCAGGCTAAGCACCAGACCCACTAAACCAAAACTGCACTGAGAGGGAGCAGAAGGCTCTGGGATGGGCACTGGACCTGCTACAACAAAATAATACACCAAGAGGGAACTGGAAATCCAGGATTGGTGCCACACCCACTACAACAAAAAACAGTGTAGAGGGAGTTGCAGGGTCCAGGATTTGCACCAAGCCTGCTAATTAAAAAGCTGAACACTCCTCTATCCCATACATGGTGAGTAGCCTGCCTAACTGTTTCTGCTTGGCTGCCCACTGATTGTTGAGGGAAATACAAAACTGTGTTGCCATTGGCACCTCACACACCCTTTGTACTTGTGCAGTTAAATCATGAGGACCAAACTACATGATAATGGGGAGCAGCACTGACAGACAAGCACAGTCTTCACTAGCTTTCAGAAGTTCTCACTCCACAGGTGCCCTTTTCTGTCTCCCCTCATGGTCTCAGACTCATAAAAAACATGGACCAGCAAGGATCCAGTGTTGCTCCTTGCTGGGGAGGGAAAAAGCTGCAGACTGGCTGATGGGCAGCTTGCATGAAAGGATGCAGCTGTACTGTAATTAGAATGGCTGCATTCACTCAAATGTGAGAAGATTATGCCCATGAGTGAGCATCTGCAGTCTCTGCAGCAGCCTTGTCAGGAATGGGTATGCACACACCTCCCTGGGCCCTACTGTCTCCAACTGCTTCAAGATGTTACCTTTGTGTGTGCACACACGCAAACATAAAAAGGGAAAGCCTCTACATACTTATTGTGGAAACTATTTCCATAAAATATGGTGTTCCTGTCTTTTTTTTTTTGTTTACGATGTAAGCAAGTTTCTAAATGATCCTTACACTTTTTGACCACCATGCCCAGAAACAAGGACACTGTATCTGTCTTTTGGAAGGGTGAATTTCATGTGCTGACTGCTCTTCTTGAGATATTTATAAAAATGTCTAATTCAAGATCTCCAATGTGCCATATCAAAAAATATCATCTATATATACAGTAACTTCAAATAAACTATATGATGGCAAAAGGTTCTATTCTTTCAGTTCAACATTTGTTCTTTTTTAAAGTCCCAGATGTAAAGAGTTGCATATGCTGGGGCCAAGATTGCATCCTGTTGCTGTGCTGCATGACTGTTTGCCGTTCAAAAATGAAATAATTCCAGGTCAAAATTATTTCTGTAGGCATGGCCAAGAAATGGGACAGGGGTAAAGCTTCTGCTTCCCTCCAGTTACAAGCCTTAAGCATGGTTCTGATACCCCTATCATGGGGTATACAGGTGTACAGATCCTTTATATCAAGGGAGCACAGACACATTTTGTCTGTTTAATTTTTGTTCTTTATTTTGATTAATCCATTCCCTCTGAGAACATATATATGAGTGGAAATGTTCTATGCTTAACCTTATTCAAAATGGACACCTCAAGCTGAATGAGTTAGTTTCCAGTACTATTTTGAGAAAGTGGGTGGTATTTTTTAAATAATTAGGTATTTTCTTTACAAGGGGTTGATATTAAAGTCTTTATAGGCAGCTGCTTTTTAAAATGTGGACTGAATGCCTCAGACGATTGGTCCACCCATGGGGTTCAGAAGATCCTTATGAATTTTTGGGAATGATGTAGAATTAAGGGGTCCTAGGTTTTTTTCTGTACTACATGATCACCTTTACATTTGGCAAGCCTTCCTATGTCAAAAGTCAGCTCAGTGTGGTATTTTATATCCTTTCTTATTTCTTTTTCAGGGTCTGATGGTAATGGTTTATAGTTGTTGGTGTTATTCAAATGGCAGAGACACTCCTAGTAAAAATTAGCATCGTCCATGCTTACTATGCCACCCCCTTATAAAGATCTGTAGGTGATTGGCTGGAAGCTCGAGAAAAGTAGAGAGACAGTATACCTTTAAGAAGCATTCTAAGTTCTGAGACACTGCACCTCACACAGAGATGATGCAAGAGTTGGACTAACTGTTCTGATTATTGTTGTGAGAAACATATGCTGTCTGTGTCTCTGTCTAGCTATCTGTCTGCTTAACCACTATATTAATGTGCTAGTAACACCTTACAACTCATTAATACCCAGCGAATACAGTACACACTACCATATTAAACCATTACTAACACATATAACAATTGCCTTAATAACTCATATAATTGCCTAAATAAAATATGAAACAGCCACCTTAATAACATGTAGCAGCCACTATATCAGCACATGCAACAACCACCTTAATAACACATGTAGCAGCCACTATATCAGCACATGCAACAACCACCTTAATAACACTTGTAGCAGCCACTATATCAGCACATGCAACAACCACCTTAATAATACCCTTACAAACCACATCAGAACCCTAACAGATGCTAAACCTATAGCCCATTTCACACCAGCTCACAGCCTAAAAAAACTGTCACTAATCGAACCCACAATAGACCAGCTTGCTCCTATACAACTCACCACACAGAGATCTCCCTAAATGCTTCAGGCCTTATGTAAGCTGCCAAGCCCTACAGCCTGCTCCCTCCTCCATTCTGTTTCCAGGCTGAGTCTGAGCTTTTCCTCAACAATGTACCTCAAGGCAGACCACCACTGCTGGTAGCCTTACAATGCTGGATGGCTGCTCCTGACCTCAAAATAATGTTCTGTTGTCACTCCCAACTATGGAAGTGCACCAAATCACCACTCCTCACTACAGAACACATCTGCAAACTCCAACAACAGCCCACCATAAGCCACACAGCTCACACATCATCCAGAAAATAAATCTTGGATTGCCACTTACCATTGTGTAGGGGAGGGCTAGAATGGGCAAGTGCACAGAAAAATGCAGATGTCCCCACTATGCAGTGGAAAATAGACACCATCTTCAGTTAAAACACTAGCTGCACATAGCACTACATTATAGACAAACACTCGAATATGGAAAAACACTAAACCCAGCAGCACAACATGCAAAACCCAAAACAAAACTAAAGTATTATGTAAAATAAATGATGGCAAAGCCTGTGTGAAAAAATAACATCTTAGGGTCACACAAGCTTATTAATGTCACTCACCCTTCAACCTCATGTTTTATGGCTTGTTTGACCAGTCAGTGGTATTAATTTCCTTGTATACCACACTCTGCCATCATTTATGCTCTTTTTTGTAGGACTGACCAACAGACAGGCAGATAGATAGACAGACAGACAGCTAGAGCTAGGCAGATTTAGACAGACAGACAGATAGCTAGATATATAGTGTAGTTATTTAATTACTTCACATGCACTTAACAAGACTATAAAATGGCTAAAGAAAAGAGAAAAGCACAACGCAGAATGCTTCTGGCAATGTGTATAGGAAAATCTAGAAGAAGTAAAAAGTAAACAACTAATGTGTTGAGGCTAGATAGATGCAAAGTCCTTCTGCTACACTTCACATGTTCTTCATGACAAAGTAAAATAAATACACTTATTTCATGTAGTTTTCACTGTGAACTTGATAGGTTGTATAGGTTGTGACTTTATAGGTATGTGATTGTGAAACTTTACCAGCAAAATGCAATATTCTTTGCAAAGCTTGCACTGAACAGCAGGTCACATGAGTAATTTTCTGCCTAAAATGGACACATACCTGAAAATAAGGTGAAATTCTGAGGTACCTCAGAGCTAAGGAAGATGTGGCACCAGCACACCAGAATGGAGAACGCTGAGAGCCTGAGGCATTATAGACCAGTGAGTCTAACTTACATATTGTGGAAGTTATTAGAAACTATTGCCAAGGAACACACAGTGAACTTAAAGAGGCAAATGGATTGCAGGATTGAAGGCAGCATGGGTTTGTGACAGAAGATTGTGTTAGACAAATCTGATTGAGTTTTCACTTCAGTGATACAAATGGTGGAAAGGGGCCAGCTGGTGGATATTCTCGACAGTGATTTCAGTAAGACCTTCAGTTCTGATCCACACAAGTGTCTAGTAAATAAGGTGAGCAATTTGGAACTAGAAAATAGACTAACTAACAGGCTAAGGAACTAGTTGGAGAGGGGTGCCAAGATGGTGGTCCTAAATTTTAAGTTCTCTGGGTTAAGGTTACCAGTGGCATACAATCAAACCAAAAAGCAGTGCAACTCAGGAATTAAATGGTGCAAAAAAGGGTGGCCAACCCATTGAAATGTTTGTTATGTGCAGTTGTTTAGGTTATGTTTGTTAATATGGTTTAATCAATGCACTAAATGTTGACCCCCCCCATTCACCCCTTCAAAATTTGTATTGTAACAATACTGAAATGTTTCAACTGGGGATTTGGGTATATCATTTTAAATGGTCACATAAAAATTGCAGTGATACAATCATGACCACACCTCCTGATGAAGACAATTTGCTGGTCGAAGCATGGGGGCTTAGGTTGTCTTCCTTCTGTGGAATAAAACCCTCTTACTTGCTGTAGAGCATTTGTGTGCTTCATTTTTGCTGTTGAGTGACCTGCACCCTAATTTTTGAGCAGTGGCTTTCATACTGTATGCATGATCATTTGAAAAACTTCCTTCATAAACCTAAATAGGGGGGGTGCCCCATGCTCTTCCTGCTTAGACTTCACAAGATATCTGAGTGCATGGGTAGGACCAGTGTACTGGGAAGTGAAAAGGATCACCCGACTATTGGTTTGGTCTGAGTTATGATCCCTTCCCTACCAAAATGGAATTATAGAAAAATGTTAATTTCTAGCGGACAAGACTACCACGACTCTAAAGTAAATGGGCTATAAAGCCTATGTTAGAAACTTGGAAATTTCCTCTAATTATATTAACCAGTTTGACATCGCTATATCAACACCTTTTTGTAAGAGTTGCATCTACAGTGTTTCTCTACACAGTGAGTCAAAAAATCTATGAAGATCAAGAATAATATTGGCTTTTTGACAACATAGTACTTTTCCTTTAGACATAGCAAGGTAAAACAATGATCTAAAATGGGTTGTAAATCCCCTCCTGAAGCCTGCCTGTAAAAAATGCTAAATATTATTAGTGTCTGCCCAGGTCTCTAGTCTTGAAAGCAGTGTTTTACAAAACACTTAGGGACCCATTGTCAAAGTAGGCCATTTGTGCCCTGCACCCATTAGCAGTGCATGTGAGACAGCACATAATTGGCCTGGGAGTCATATTCAAACAGACAGTGCACTTCGACTGGTGCAAGCTGCCTGTCTGAATATGGGGCTATAATTACACTACACACAGTGACTATATGTGGTGATAACACTGCACCCTGTAGGAAAGTGACTCATACTGTACGAGCATGGGAAGATAGAGCATCCAAAACAGGATAGCGCCTTAACATCAGTGAGTCATATTTAGCTACCAGCATGCCAGTGAATATGTATAGCATGAAATGTGTTAAGGGCCATTTGGGTGCCACTACATGGCCATTAGAATCTCTGCACAATGCCACCTCAAACAAATGTGCAGAGCCCTGGCGATCCCACTACTGTAGTATGTCATCTGTTCAAATGACAACCCATTCCCTAGTATTCTAGTGGTCTCCCACCCCATGATCATCACACCCAGTTGTCAGATAATTAAATGATGCTTCATTCCTTGGTAGGTTAGCGAAGTCCTCACCCCATGTCTGGTCACCATCACAACTGCCCTCCTCAAATCTTGAACTCTGCACTCACCACCACACCCAACACACCCACTCTTGGGGGATCACCAGTCCATAATATCAGAATCACTCTCATGTCCTCCAGTGGTGACCAGTACAACCCTTTCAGCCACCTCTTTGGCCACCTACCTTCTGAATGACAGGAAGCTAAGTGTACTGTAGAAGTTTCCATATGTGTGAATTTTATAAATCCTATAAAGGGCACGTGCAGTTTTGGAAAATTATTTTCTGGATGCTATACAGAGGAATTATAAAGATTGCATAAAACATATACTGCATCTTAAAACACAAATAATAATGCACTACTCAATGTGTTTCCTGTATTAATTACAGCATTAGAGCTCTGTTTTTATTGCTCTGTGTTTTTCCTCCTCTTGGATCATATCTAGAAATGATCCTTGGCTTAGTGTGTCTTCCCATTCACTAAATTTCTAATAGATGTCACTGGGTCTCTGTGGGTTCCTGTCTCTACCCAGCCTTATGGGCTCAAATAAGGTTGAAGGCCCTGGGCTGGTAACTCTTGATTGGGGGGGGGGCAGTCCAAACTTATCAAACATGTTTGTGGCAGAAGGTGTGCAAAATACAGATGCCCCATATGGCTACAGCATATCACCACAGTACATATGTTATTCCCAACTTTGTGCAAATAGTGCTAAGAAATATTTAGAAATGTTTTTCATGTAGCAAAACATATGCCTTTCACCTAGCTGCTAGCTCACCCTGCCCCAGCGCTTCACTCCATGAACTTCATCAGTGGGCATGGTAGTGCTACTGGATACTCCCAAATGTATAGCTCCATGTTAAACACCATTGGGAGGGATTTCAAATTAAACACCATATTCTCTCTGGTGCTGCCATTCATGCAATATAAAGCTCACTTTCATGGTAGACCTTTTCTCCCTTAGGAAACAGTGGACCTTGGAGTTCCTTCTAACCGCCTTAGGCCCTGTAGGCACTAGGCTTGTTAAAACATTTTAAACCTCTTAAAACATTTTAACAAGCCGAAACATGGTTTGCATCTACACTGAACATGGTTTGAAACCGTGTTTAAAAATCGTCTATAGATCCTGCTATTGACCTAGTCTTAAAAATAGTTTAAAACATGGTTTCAAACCTAACACACTTTACCTTGTGGTGTGGATAGGAGATCATTTCATGTTGCTCTATTCAGAAATAGTGGGTCCATGCAACAGAGCGACTTACAGAACCGTGCTTGAAAACATTACTGCCTTTGGTGTGGATGCAGTGTTACCATGTTCAAACATGGTACAGTAGTTGTACAGTGTGGACGGACTCCTGTGGTGAGTATTAAAATGTTTTTAATAATGTTCTTAAACATGGACCAACAGTGTGTATAGGCCTTTAGTGGCACTGGTGCTCAAAATGTTAGCATTTTACAGGACTAAAAATGCCAAAATTCATACCATTTGATACACATTTGGATGTTATAATTCCATGTGTTCACTTTTCATTTGGTAATTTAGAATATTTATGATACGTCACACTCCACACCATCATAGGAGATAAAACCTATCTTCTCAATGTGTTCACAGTGGTTTGTCCATTATTAAAGTGTCAAATATACAGTGACAAGTCCATTATTAAAGTGTCCAATGTTTAGAGTCCATCATACTTTCAATATTGTACTCCAGATGAGATAGTTTTAATCTCTTCCTTAAAATAGTCTTTTGTTGTTGACACTGATAACAGCGGGACATACCCACACTTGTGGCAATTGGTGGGGAACACATACAAAGAAAAGAACATAGTGTAATTTATATCAGTTTCTGTAGATGGATGTACATGTTTCACATAATTTATTTTCTAAATATTTCTTGATATCCAGACACCCGATTAACGTATCATCACCATTCTTATTCCAAGTTCAAATACCAGCACATTCTATTTACATCAAATACTAAGGTCACATAGATTTATAAATATGGCTTTAAATCAAAATTGTGATGTAGTCTATTCAGATTGAGACTCACCAACTGAAAAATCCAAAATGATTACCACTGAAGCAACAAACAGGTTCAATCCCCTCCATGTTCTGACTTTTTAATGTGCTCCAGAGCTATAAACTTAAAACCCCTAACATCAGAATTATGCACTGCTTTAAAATGTGCACCTAATGGGGTATTCTTTTTTCCTCTTGGGATACTAACACATATAGTATGCTACAAATGCCGTTTGACAATAGATAAATTCTTGCATGTCACAATGTACTCTCCTTGTCAAACGTTTGAATCTTTTACAAGCAATTGGATGGCGACACATGTTGCACATGCCATATGTATAGAATCCAATCAGTTTACTAGGGAGCCAAGCTGCCCTTCCCCCATAATGAATACATGCAATAATTGTAGCATCCAAATGTGTATCAGTCGGTATGGAGTTTTAGTATTTTGTAAAATGTAAACATTTTGAGCACGAGTGTCACTAAGGTGGTTAGAGGGAAGTCCCAGTTGCATTATTTCCTATGGGAGAAAAGGTCTACTGTGAAAGTTAGTTTCAGATCACGTGAATGGCGGCACCAGTAAGACTACAGTGTTTAATCCGAATGCCCACCCAGTGGGGTTTAACATGGACCTATAAATTTGGGAGTAGATAGTAGCACTACCATGTCCCCTAATAAAGTTCATGAAGTGAAGTGCTGGGGTAGGGTGAGCTGGAAGCTGGGTGACAGGCATATGTTTTGTTACACGTAAAGCCTTTTTAAATATTTATAAGTAATATTTGCACAAAATTGGGAATTGTGGATGTACTGTGGTGATGTGCTGTAGCCTGATGGGACACCTGTATTTTCTATGCTTCCTGTCACAAGCTTGTTTATTAAGTTTATGGAATAAGAAGTATTTGCAAGAGTATTGATATGTTTGGAATCTATTGCTACGGCATTGCCCTCCAGCTCCAGCCGCAGAAGGGGCTCCGAGCCGCCAGCGGGCCGGCGGTGACCTCCAGCCGACCAAGAGTTCCAGGAGGCCGGGAGAAGCAGTGTGAAAGCCGGCATTGCCCTCCAGCTCCAGCCGCAGAAGGGGCTCCGAGCCGCCAGCGGGCCGGGCGGTGACCCAGCCACCAAGAGTTCAGGAGGCCGGGAGAAGCAGTGTGAAAGCCGGCATTGCCCTCCAGCTCCAGCCGCAGAAGGGCTCCGAGCCGCCAGCGGGCAGCGGTGACCTCCAGCGACCAAGAGTTCCAGGAGGCGGGAGAAGCAGTGTAGTGCAGACAAGCCGCAACCAATCGAAGCGACCGCTGTCTCTGCCTTGCTTCGATTGGTGCGCCTTTCCATTGACTTTAGCTGGACTCTGCAACACTTTTCTGATGGGATTTTTCTGATTAGCTGTAACTTGTTTAATTTCCAAAGAGCTGTTTTACTTAAAATTGTGGGTAATTTAAACATGTTTTGATGTGATGTTTGCTAGTGATTCAGCCTTTTCTGGGGATCTGTGTGGGCTAGACGCTTGGCTAACCCCCAAACCCTCCCAGTCTTTTGTTGTGCAGATTCTTGTTTCTTGCACCTAATTGCAGATTGCCTGCAATAAAATTGCCTTCTCACTGCCTTCTCCTCTGTCCCCTGACTTGCAGCCGGCATTGCCCTCCAGCTCCAGCCGCAGAAGGGCTCGAGCGCCAGCCGGCCGGCGGTGACCTCCAGCCGACCAAAGAGTTCCAGGAGGCCGAGAAGTAGTGTGAAAGGTACGGCAAGCCGCAAAATTTTGCCCGCCTCCCCCTCTTGGTTAATTGTATTTATACACTCTTTCCGCCATTTCTCATCCACGCCCACATCTAATTCCTTCTCTGTTAACCCATACCTACCCCGCACAATGCTAACTTGTTTTTGCCCTTAGCCTCTCATCTCCCCATTCCATTATGATAATCATATTATACCCCTGTCATGACGAATAAGTTAATGAGTATGTTCTGCTCTCCACTGCCATCCACAATGTACAACCATCTATTCCTTATTCACTTTGAACCACTATTACACTGCAACCCCTGGGGTATCCCACATAAAGCCTCTCTAACAATCCAGCTCTCCCTAGCCCTTTACATGTATCCTGGATCTATAAAACCTCTATGCCTGTCCATCAGACTCCTATGTTATGATAAAGACACACCTATATAACAGCACCATCTCCCACTACACAGTGTGCATCTAGGATTAAGAGGAAATGCTCTGATCACTCTCTATCCCTATCCCTTGGAGCCCTAGTCAAATTAATCTTCTACCTCCTTTATGCATTGGCACCATTGAGATTAATCCTGGCCCCATTGTCAATTTATCTTCCCTTCTGAGCTGACTACCATAAAAGGACTAAGCTTCATACATTTCAATGCTTGCAGCCTCCTAAAAAGTTCATCTTAATACAGGCTTGGGTGGCACATACTCTTCCAGACTTCCTGGTCATCTCTGAATCTTGGCTCAGGCCTACAACAAAGACAGTGTTGTAAACCTTCCCAATTACCAGCTCTTCAGAGCAGATCGCCCTTCCAGGGGTGGTGGGTGGCCATATACATTAAGGACACCATCTCTGCAACCTGCCTCATCAACACATCTGAGCCAAATGAATTTGAATGTTTATCAATCAAAATTTGCTTCCTAATTGTCTCCATTTAAACTGATTGGATGCTATAGGCCCCCTCTGCAGGCCTTAAACTGCTTTCTCACCTAGGGTCAATTCTCAACCAAGGCCCTGAAGATACCGTCATCCTTGGTGATTTGAATTTAAACTGGTTGTCTAATGTATCTGCACCTTTGATAACCTTTTGTGACACCTATGGATTCACACAGCTGATTAAAGACCCAACTAGGATTAACCAAGAAATTCCAGCAACAGCTCACTCCTGGATATTATGTTGGTAAACAAGCCTCACTTATACTCACATGCAGGAGTACTGCCAAGTGATGTGAGTGACCATTACCCTATAGCTGGCATAAGATCCACACTCAAACCACCAAATCCTGCAGAATTTATCCTCAAAAGGTCAAAAGAATTTCAATATCTCAGGTTACCTCCATGACCTGAGTACTACAATATATTGGCAAGATTTCTATCTTACAACCTCTGTTGAAACAGCACTCCAGACTTTAAAGGATATTATCACCAATGTTCTCAATATTCATGCACCTATCACCAGTATCAGAACTAAGGTAAAATCCTGCCCTTGGTTCACCTCTGAGCTTAAAGCAGCCTTGAGAACCAGAGACAAGCTGTGGAAAAAGGCAAGAAAACAAAGGACACCAGTGATTGGCTAAATTTCAGAAAAGCAAGGAATTCATGTACAAAAAATAAGAACTGCCAAAACTGCTCTACTATACAGCTGAATTGGATCTCCTACATAACCCATCCAGACTCTGGGTACAATAAAGGACTTCTGGGCCAGAATTTACTCCTGCCTTAACCACCAAATTGCTACTAAATGACACAGAAATTACAGGTAAACAAGAAATCTTAAATACCTTCAATGTTCACTTCACCACTGCTGGCCTAGCATTTGACTCATCACCTGCAAATATCCTGAGATCTTCCTTGAACCTGCAAACTACTGTGGGACAAATGGCCACTTCAACTTTTTCCTTCATCCCAATATCCGTGAAAGAAGTGGAAGATCTCCTCTCTAATTTAGACAACTAAAAGTGCAGGTGCAGACTCCTGGATCCCTATTTCCTGAAAATTGCTTCACATGTCTTATCTGCCCCTTACTCATCTCTTCAATCTTTCCCTAACTACTGGATCCATTCCATCTACTTGGAAAACAGCTCAAGTAGTTCCATTACTCAAATCTGGTGATACTAGGGATCTCAACAATTACAGACCTATCTCCATCCTACCAGTACTATCTAAGATGCTCGAAAACTAGTAAACTCTCAGTTAAGGGACTATCTGGATAACAATAACCTTCTAAATTCTGCACAATCTGGATTTAGATCAAAGCATAGCACCATTACTGCCTTAGCCAAGGTAACCAACGATTGGCAGACTAATTTGGACAAAAAAATTTTACCTGTGCTGTGTTTCTGGATTTGAGTAAAGCCTTTGACACAGTGGATCATGACTTATTACTCACCTCCCTTAACTCATTAGGCCTGGATTCCCTATCACTCAACTGGTTTAAGGATTACCTTTCAGATAGGTCACAACTGGTTAGAAATGGAAATTACCTATCCACCTCAAAACCTCTGCTAAGAGGTGTACCACAAGGCTCTATTCTTGGCCCTATCCTCTTTGCTATTTATATAAACAATATTGATGCCAACCTCACTCAATCTAACATTCATCTGTTTGCTGATGATACTGTATTGTATGTCAGCAATCCCTCACCTTCCAAAGCCTGTGAACTTCTACAATCCGAATTCTCCATTCTGCAGCACAATCTACTTGACAAAAAACTACTTCTAAATGCAAAAAAAACAAAAGCTATGTTCTTTACCACAAAGAGTTGTACTACCACTACCCCAGCATCCAACACCCTACATATATCCACCTTACTTGGAGAGAAACTTGAATTTGTTGATAACTTCAAATACCTTGAGTCTGGATAGATAACAGGCTTGACTATTCTGTCCATACTGAAGAGTTACTTAAAAGCTAAGACAGAGGCTCGGACTATTTTTAGAATAAAACATTACCTAAACAGTGATTCCAAAAAGGTTAATTCAGGCCTCATTCCTATCCTCATTGATTATGCTGATTTTCTACTGCCATTGTTCAAGTCATCTCTTACATAAGCTGGACACCCTGTATCACAGGTCCATAAGATTTATTACTGACCTTCCCTCCAACACCCATCATTGCTCCCTTTATATGGCAGTCAACTGGACATCATTGCAACACAGAAGAAATAGGAATGCTGTTATCTGGATACTCAAAGCGTTAACAGGCAAACTACCGACCTATATCACTGATTGCTTTACCCAAATTACAACCAGGCCATACACCTTAAGGATCAGTAAACTCATCACATTAAAGGTCCCCAATGCCTGCACCGGTATGGGAGGGCTGCTTTCAGCTATTCCTTAGCAGCTGCATGGACTCTCTCCAAAAATCCATGAAGCTAGATAGCCTACTACCTCTGGCATCCTTCAAAGATTGTTCTCGTCCTTTTTCCAGAGCTCTGCAATTGCTTTTATAAAGCATAATCCCCCACCTATCTGACCCAACTAAACCTCCTTTTTCTATCCATTATATTAACTCAATTTCTTTCTCCGAATCACCTATTATATTCACTTAAAACTAGTTTAGACCATATAACTTATATTTTAGGACTGCTATACCCTTTGTCCTCTTTTTTTCCTACAGGCAAATGGTTCTATTGTTACTTGTATATATGTAAATTGTTGTATATAATCATTTCATGCCATTGTATTGCTATTTATTCTATTCTTGTCTATGTAATAATACTTGTATCCTCATTTGTATGACCACTCAGGTCCATCTTGTAAATGAGCTTTGCTCAATGATGTTCGCCTGAATAAATAAAGATTTTGATTGATTTTTTGATTTGACAAGCACATAATTCAAAATAATTGTTTAGCAGCATAGCAATATCCTTGTCTCACATAGTGCTGCTTCTGAGTTCATGAAATTACCTTGGGAAGTAGTTTGTTAGTAATAATGGGTTTTGCCAAGACGTATCTTTGATGCACCAACCCTTAAAAAAGTAGCACCTTTTTTCTTGTGGAACTGGTTGTCATGGTTATTAATTAAGGGTACCTCAATCATCTTTTTTACACATTTTTTTTTTTTGTAAATTACTCCATAGGCTTGTAAAGGAGAAGCTGCTGTTTACATTGATCCTGACATTGCATTTATTAAAGTAGGATAAATGCAGTTTAATAGCATTTGAAAATTGTAAACACAGCCTCTTCTGATTCAAACATCTAGCTCTCAGAATTCTAAAATGGCTTACATAATAATGTCACTCATGACAGAGATGACAGCTGTGTTCTAGCACTTCTAACTGTATTTAAATGTGAATAACTTTAAAACAAAAAATGATATAGCATGGTACTGTGAGCGTGACATTTGTTCATCACAAAAATATCTGCAAAATGAATGGAGTTTCATTTATAGATACCTTTTAGTTTATTTATAATTAGCAAAAAAAAGAACATTCATTTTTTTCACCTTTTGTAACAAACAAATGCAAATAGCTTTAAAACAAAAATGATAGCATGGTACTTTGAGCACATAAGTTGTTCAGTAAAAAAAATATCTACCAAATGAGTGGTGTTTCATTTATAGATACCTTTTAGATTTTTCATAACCAGCAAAAAATGGCATCAAATTCAATGTTTTTTTTTTTTTCACTTTTTTGGAGGAATGGCATAAATGGATTATGCTACATCCCTACTGGAAATAGAGTTGATATTTTTTGTTCTCATGCTGATTGACTGGATGACACCATTTGTGGTTTCACTACTGATGATGGTGTCGGGTCAACTGGCACTCAAACAAAAAATATCAGTATTTTTAGTAGGGAATAGCATATCCCTAATATATTCTTTGCAAAAAAACTCTGCTAATGCATCAGTCTGAGTTGCTATTAAAGTGGCAATAGTATGGAAATGTGATACTAGGGTTTTAAACACTAACTTTACATCCCCCACTCCCCAAAGCAGCCAAAGGAGGAAAGGAAATACAAGCAAAGCTGACGGGGTGGCACAGAGGGTTGAGGCACCAGACACCACACCTAAAACCACGCCAGTGACCCAGGTTTGGGAATGGACTTCAGTAGTTGGGGGCTGCCAGGGGAGGAGAGAAATGAGCATCCAGAGAACTGCTCTCTTCTCCTAGGGTGGGTTCTGGGAATGCGTCACTTTGCAGCGGCCCCCAGTGGAGACCGGGAGTACTGCAAGCATACCTCTCAACCTTTCTTCACGAAAATGTGTGACACGATGTGTGACAAATGAGCAAAATGTGTGTCATATCATGTAACATAACACTGGAAGCTTGGAACACTATAGCTATCAGTGCACTAATGCTTATGATGTTTTTGTGTAACTGAGCGTAATAGATTATTATGAATTTCTGCTTTAAAGTGTCAGTGGGAAACGTGGAATATCACCTTCCCCATGATGGGCAAAGGGTTTCTGAACTTTCTGAGAGGTAAAATGAGTGACGTACCTCATAATGTGTGACAGTTGAGAGGTATGACTGCAAGAGGACCACAATACCTGTGGGACCAGAAAACTAGAAAATCTGCACTGAGCTCAGCTGGATGATGGCTGCTGGCCTGCCTGCTCCTTCTCTGATCTCCTGTGGAGCCATGCCCACCTCATCAGCATGGGGCCGATTTGTATGTGCTGGCTTGCCTCCCCCAGTGCTTTCCCCTTTGGAAGAGAGGGACCCGTCCAGTGAAGGGATACACTGGATTACTCTAGCAGCTGTGATATTAGGTAAGGAGGCTCAAGAGAGAAATGGAGGGGTGTGAGGGTCATTAGCAGCCTGAAGGAGTGGTTGTACTCAGGGCACATAGGGGTTAAAAAAAAAGAAAGAAAATACAAGCAACCGCAGACATCCATCGTCAGGGAAGACAAACAAGTGATTCTGTAGCCATGAATGCATATGCACAGTTGCACACCACCTGGAAAGTGCAGTAAGAAATTCCCTTAGTATCACAATGTAAGCAAGGAATAACACATGACAGGGTGTGATGTAATGCTGAATTACCACATGCCCAAGGTGGGTTTTGAGGCATGAGGTACAGCTGAATGCCTTCAGCCACCTGAGAATTGTGGTAGATGATTCCCATAGGATCACACTGTAAACTGTAAGTAAGTGCTAACATATGACAGGGTGTACAACCATACCAAATTGCTGTATGTTGAAAACCCAACATCAAATTTCCATACTACTGCCACTTAAATAGCAACTCAAACTAATGCATTAATAAAGTTTTTTTTTTTTTTGCAAAGAATATATAAGGGGATATGCTACCCTCCTACTGGAAATGTTGTTGATCTTTTTTGTTTGAGTGCTATTGATCCAACAACATCATGAGTGGTGAAACCACAAGTGATGTCATCAGGTCAATTGGCTTGAGAACAATATTATCAACAATATTTCCAGTATGGAGGTAGCATAATTAATTTATTCCATACCTCCAAAAAAAGTAAAGAAAAATGGAGTTTGCTGGCATTTCTTGCTGATTATAAAAAATCTAAATGGTATCTATAAATGAAACACCACTCATTTTTAGATATTTTTGTAGTGCACTACTTTTGTGCTCAAATTGCCATGCTATCATATTTGTTTTAATGCCATTTGCATTTGCTTGTTGTAAAACATGAAAAAAAAAATATGTGCTGCTTTTTTTTACTAATGATAAAAAAACTAAAAGGTATACATAAATGAAACACCACTCATTTTGTAGATATTTTTGTGCTGAACAAACATCATGCTCACAGTACCGTGCTATCATTTTTTGTTTTAGTTATTTGAATTTATTTCTTGAAAAAGTGACAAACAGTTGAATTTTCTGCTGCTTTTTTGCTTATTAAAAAAAACCTAAACGATACCTATAAATGAAATACTACTCGTTCTGAAGATATTTTCATGCTAAACTAATGTTGTGCTCACAGTACCATGCCATTATTTTTTGTTTTAAAGTTATTTGTTTTTATTTGTTGAAAAAGTGACAGACAACTGAAATTTCTGCTGCTTTTTTTGCTGATTTAAAAAAACTAAAATGTATGTATTAATGAAACACCACTCATGTCGTAGATATTTTTGTGCTGAACAGCTTTCATGTTCACAGTACCAGGCTATCATTTTTCATTTTTAATTTATTTGCATTTGAAAACAGAAGAGCTAGAACACACCTGTCAGATCAGTCATGAGTGACATCATCATGGAAGCTATTTTAGAGTTCTGAGAGCAGGATATTTAGTACTGCAGTGGGTGTAGCCCTACAGATCTATTGCACTGTGAAAATTACTTTGTCATTCCTTGTGGCCATGCAACTGGATAAGGTGTTAATAGTGGCCTCCGAACCTGAGAACCAGAAGCATTCTGCATTGCACTTTTTTTATTTTTAGCAGTCTGACGTGACAGCTGATTTCTATTGTAGGAAACTCATACAAAGCCCACATCTGACCCACCCCCTCAGCACTCATCACCCTAATCTCCCACCCAGTGAAACACAATAGTGACACTGGGGTGCTGATGCCCCAGTGTCCTGATGATGAATTTGTTGACCCCCCCATATCAACTGCCATGCATGCGTGGTTACTTTTCTTTTTTACTTTTGCGCTGGCACTACTGTTCTGTTTACCGGACAACTGGCTAGGAAACCTAAGGTTCTGTGCTTGTACATGTGTGACTTGTCTGACTTAGCTGATAAGAAATATGAAAGAACAGTGAGCAGCTTGTCCTGGGATGGATTTAGAAATGAGATTAAAAAAAAAAAAGAAGAAACTCCTATTGATGTTTGCAGCTTTCACTTGCATGTACTTTCTTAAATACCATCGGTCTTGCTGTCTGGTCAGTGAAGGTAACAAGTTTCAATATAATGCTGTTGTTCCTTCAAAAAAACAAATGGCAAGCCTCACACAGCCTCCCACCATACACACACATACACACAGACACACAGACACACACACACACACACACACACACACACACATATATTGTGTCCAAGACTGAGTTATACTATTTAGTGGTATTCTGGGTTCTGGGGCACCTATCAGAGCCACACTCTCCCACACAGGAAGCAATAACTGCTAGTATTCATGTTTGAATCCAGCACACCCCTCTCCACTCAAAAATAGTAAATAAATTCATAAATACAAAAACAAATAAAGGTTATGAACTAGTAGACAGAACCAGGTATTGCTGTAATAAAGTGACTCTGACTGACAGACTGGGTGATCAACAGGCTTCATGCGAAGGAGCCCGACATTATACACATTGACAATGAAGTGTTTCTGAGTTGACCTGCCAATACCTGACAACACCCCAGCCTGCTGAAAAATGTCTCACTGCTCAAACGAGAAAGCATCCCAAAAAAAAAAGTTTCACTTTGGTCACTTCCGAATTGACATAATTATTTCAAAGTGCTGTGTGTCTAAACAAGCTGTTTGGCAGTAATTATACACGATGTACGATTGTGCCTTGATGCAACTAGAATTTTGTATTATGACAGACCCACTACTGAATAGGACAATATCAGCCATCACCAATGCTATCGCTCAGTCGCTCAAAAAGTGCAGACTAATTGCTGATATTCAGCTCTCCTCCAGTCATCCCACTGCAAAGAGTTGAAGAGCATCCTTGTTTCCAGGCTGAAGGAAGCACTTTGAGATGGGGGAGGAGAGCTGATTGTCTGTGTGTGAACTACTGTACTGCTGGCCATGCAGCTTCAAAGGAGTGTTTATCAGCTCTTCTCCAGTCACTCGACTTCAAAGTATTGAAGTGCAACTTTGTTTCCAGGCTGAAGTAAGTACTCTGAGGTGGGGAGGAGGAGAGTTGATTGTATGTAAACTTGTGCTCATGTCAGCAGCTTCAAAAGGGCATTTGTTTCTTAAATGGGAGTGCTGCAAAAAGGCAGCAGCTTCAAAATGGCATTTGTTTATGTCCTGAGAAGGTGGGGGTGCTGTAGCATCACACGCACCCCCCCCTTACGTGCCCTTGGTTCACCCATTCCAGCAAATCAAAGAGCCATTGCAGGAGTCTCTGTTCCCATGGATTAAAAATAAAATCAATGTGTGTGCCCTATTAGTGCAACTCCAGCAGCTGGGACTGTCCCTCCTTGTAATTCTGATCACATACTTGGGCTATGATAGCAGTTTATAATATCTGATACAAAATTATTTAAAGAGCAGGTAGTTACTGAAATGGTGTGTGTGGCAGTTCCATGTTTTACTTTAATCAAATGTGATCCCTGCCAGAAAACCTTCACAGTTTAGTAGCTGAAAAGGGATCGCAATTCCTAACTTTTCAAACACTGCATATCTCCAGCAATTTTGTCTCTTTTTGTATTCTGTTTACCATCACATCCAAAACAGAACATTGCCTGTTTAACTACAGATAAGAAAAAGAATACAACTTTTTTTCACAGGCTAAATGCTGTTCAGATGGGCTGACAGTTTCCAGGATAATTGCCCCCAAGTGTTAAGAACATAGAAACATAGAATTTGACGGAAGATAAGGACCGCTTGGCCCACCCAGTCTGCCCATTTCTCTGCCTACTGGATAAGCTGCAGATCCTAGTTAACCAGCAGCCTACTTCTTCCTACCCCCAGAATTGCCTTATGACTGTCCCATGCATGCTTGAATTCCACCACTTTTTGACTCCACAACCTCCTCCGGAAGGCCGTTCCATGTATCCACAACCCTCTCTGTGAAAAAATACTTCCTTAAATTACCTCTGAGCTGCTCCCCATCTTCAAATTGTGCCCCCTTGTTCTTGCACACCTTTTTTTGAAAGATGCTACCCTCTTGGACTTTGTTGATTCCCTTGAGGTACTTGAAAGTTTCTATCATGTCCCCTCCCCCTCCTTTCCTCGAGGCTATACATATTAAGCTCCTTAAGTCTCTTCATATGTTTTCCGTGCAGACCGGCACCATTTTAGTTGCCCTCCTCTGGACAGCTTCCATCCTGTCTATGTCTTTGCGAAGACTGGGTCTCCAGAACTGCACGAGTACTCAGATGGGGTCTGACCAGCTGTCTGTACAGAGGATAATAACTTCCTGTTTTCTACTGGTGATGCTCTCCCTATGCATCCCAGTATCCCCAGCCCTCCTTGCTGCCATCTCACATTGCTTGCCCACCTTTAGGTCATCTGATATAACTACCCCAGGTCCCTTTCCATTTTTGTTGTTGTTAGTATCTCACCCCCATTGTGTACTCTTCCTGGGTTTTGTTTCCCAGGTGCATTACCTTGCACTCTTAGCATTGAATCTAAGCTGCCATACATTTGACCATTCCTCTAACCTTGCCAAGTCCTTTTCATCCTTTCCACCCACCTTGTGCATCAACTCTGTTGCAGATCTTTGTGTCATCTGCAATGAGACATACTTTTCTTCCAGTCCTCTGCAATGTCATTATAAAGACATTGAAGAGGACCGGTCCTAATACTGAACCCTGCGGTACCCCACTAGTAACCCCCTTTCTTCAGAGTGGACTCCATTTACTATTACTCTCTGTGTCCTATTCTCCAGCCAATTTTTACCCTGGCTGTCATCTTGGGACCCACCCCAGGCTAGCTAACTTGTATATTAATCTTTGTGTGGGACTGTGTTAAATGCCTTGCTAAAGTCTAGGTAGGCCATGTCCACAGCCCCTCCCTGATCTACTACTTTGGTCTCCGGTCAAAGAAATCTATCAGATTTGTCTGGCATGACCTTCCTGCTGTGAATCCATGCTGCCTTGGGTCCTGTGCCCTCTGGCCTCTAAATACTGACAATTCTTTCCTTCAGAAGTGATTCCATCATTTCCCTACCACTGAGGTTAAACTAACAGGTCTGTAGTTTCTGCTTCTGCCTTGCTCCCACTTTTGTGAAGGGAATCACATCTGCCCTCCTCCAGTCCTCGGGTACTCCCCTATCCTCCCATGATTTGTTAAACAGGGTAGTCCGTGGTGTCACTAATTCTACCCTTAGTTCTTTTAGAATTCTGGGATGAATCCCATCAGGCCCCATTGCTTTGTCCACCTTCAGTTTTAAGAGTTCTTTCAGAATCCTTTCTTCTGTAAATGGGCTAGTATCAACTTCTGTATCCAGAGTGTTTCTACTGTTTGTTTTAGGTACCTCCCCCTCTTCCTTTGTAAATACTGAGCAAAAATATTTGTTTAGTATCTCAGCCTTTTCACAGTCACCCTCTGCCCCTCCCCTTTATTAAGCCTCACTATCCCTCCTTGGTCTTCCTTCGCTCCTGATGTACCTATAAAGGTTTTATCCCCTTCTTAACTAAGTTGGCTATCTTTTCCTCGGTTTGGGCCTTTGCTGTTCTGACTGCCTTCCCAGCTTCCTTTTTCTTTAACTGATACAGTTCTCTGTCCTGCTCCTTCTGTGATTCCTTGTACTTCCTGAAAGCTTTCTTTTTCTCTTGAACCGTCACTGCCACTTCCTTTGAGAACCATAGTGGTTTCTTACATCGTTTAGTTTTGTTTATTTGCTTCACACAAAGGCTTGTTACCTCTATGACACATAACTCTAGTTTTGTTTGCGGTTTCCCACGTTTTGGAAATACTTATTGCTCTGCCCTGTTTCATTACAAGACTCAATACTGCATATCAGAACATTTGTAAATGTATTTTCAAGAAATATAAGCATCAAATTATTCAATTCAGCAATTCCCATGTTTGGAATAAATATTATACCACAGAGTACCCTGTTCCTCTTCAGACCAGAGAGAACGGATGTGGCTGGAGCTGTCTCTATGGTCAAACAGAAATCTTTAGACTTCAACATGCCCTGCCTCATGCTTTTTTTCTGAATTCTGAAGAACTTGACATCTAACCCACTTAAAAGCATAGACTTAGGGCTGGTAGTGTAGCCTAGAGGTTAGAGGAACAAGGTGTGAATGTGCTTGGTACATCCAGCAGACCAGACCTGAGTTTGATTCTCATGGCCTCTCACAGCCTCCACTGTGTGACTCTGAGCAAGTCACTTAACTGCCTAGTGCTCCCAGGTCATCCCTGAAAACAGGCATGTGTGCTTAGTGGGCCTTGCCCAGTTACCAAAGACTAAGATTAAAAAAATTAAAAGCCATCTTCAGCTCTTTGCCTTGTTTGTCCTCATGCCCAGAGATTCAATGTGAGCATCTGTTCTTTTTCTAAAACCAAGCCCATGTTATAGGACCTTCTCAATTTTTTGCCTTGCCCTGCCTCATGTGTTTTTTCTGAATTCTGCAAAACTTGGAAAAAAATTTAACCCACTCATCATCCAGCTTCAGCTATTTGCGATGTTTGTCCTCATGCCCACAGATTCAGTTAGAGCACCAGTTCTCTTTCTAAAACCATGCCCATATTATAGGACCTTCCCCGTTTATTGCCTATGTTGAAAAAATCTGGCAAGTACTGGGCTTCCAGAATGAAACTGCACTTTCAGCACCAGATTGAATGTTTTCTTTGGGTAATTTATGTCTGTGCCTTTAAAATGCAATACATATTGATGTACCCTGTTTTTACAATACTCAATTCCAGGCAAAATTATTCAGCACTTTCTTACATTACATTTTAACAAACATAAGAAAACAGACCCCAATAAGTAGTCAAAAAGCTATTTTGTGAAAAAAGGACATTAGTTAGAATAGAATAGCAAATCAGACACTTTTTAATGAATTTGTACAGTAATGTTCGTACACGCTGCCAATGAGAGCACTAGAGACTGAAGTGCTCTGATATTTACAGGACAGGTACACTAGGACCAAATACAACACCAGCTTTCTCACACTACTTCTGGAATGTATCTAAACTCTGCCCAGGAGGAGTTAGATGCTACTGGTTGTTAGAAGAGGCTTTGGTTGGGCTTTGCAGTGGGCTGTGTGCTGGCTGGCAGGACAAAGGAGCCAGGTTCTCAGGAATTTTAAAAGCCTGTGCTGCCCTATGGACAAAAAAATGTTCATCTGGGAATCATATTTTGCTCAGTGTGGGAGTGGTACAGGAGACAAATAAGTGGAGAGAGAGAGAGAGAGAGAGAGAGAGAGAGAAGAAGCACAGTCAAAGCCTCTCTGGTGGCAGAGTTTCGGCAACTATCATGAAGTACTACAGTATACAGTGAAATTGGATCACTTTAAATCATACAAACATACGAAGAAGCCAGGAGAAGAAGGTCATTTGGTCTATCAAGTCTGTCCATGTTACAGAGTCCACAGCTTGAGCTACTGTCCCTGCCCCCTCACCCCACTCCTCCCATCATCCCTACCCATGACCCTTACCCTCCCCTATACCTATCCCAGCCTCTCTTAAAGCTGCCCACTGTCTTCAATGAGATTTCCTCTTCTGGCAGTGCATTCCAAGTGTCCACCACCCTCTCTGTGAAGAAGTGCTTCCTAACCTCCCTCCTAAACCTCCCACCCGCCAGCTTGAGACTGTGCCTCCTCGTGTTATGGTTGCCACTCAGGTACAAATCAAATAATTTAGTAAGAGGCAACTTCAGCAACTCCCTTTGCAGCTATAGAAGATATGATAAGTTACAGGACTGATTTGTACTGTCAGTTTATCATAACATAACTAGCAAACTACAGTACCTGCATGCTTTTGTTTTGGAAACTGTTTTTAACATTTTAACTTGTGTGCAAGATGCAGCTCCTGTAAGCTTCTGTGAGTTCTATTTGGTTGCTAGAAGAGTCTTTGGTAGGGCTTTGTGGTGGGCTGTGGGCTGGCTGGCGGAACAAGGGGACTGGGCTTTCAGGTATTTTAAAAGCCTGTGCTACCCCATGGACAAAAAAAACTGTTCATCTGGGAGTCATACTTTGCTCAGTGGGGGAGTGGCAGAGGAGAAAAACAAGGGGAGAGAGGGAGAGAGAGAGAGAGAGAGAGAGAGAAGCACAGTCAAAGCCTCTCTGGTGGCAGAGTTTCAGCAAGTCTCATGAAGTACTGTACTGTGAGAATTAATTTTAAATCATTTAGTAAGAGGCAGCTTCAGCAACTACCTTTTCAGCTCTAGAAGACTTGACAAGTTACAGGACTGATTTGTACTGTCAGTTTATTGTAATTTAACTAGCAAACTACAGTAAAAGGCTTTGATAGGTTCATGTAGTCTATGATTTGTTAACTCATTCTTATTTATTTAGTAAATTTACATCTCTTGTAATCTTTTTTTATCCTTTAAAAGATGTTTTGGCAGGTCCTAAAAAGCTCTGCTTTGTTAACTTATTTTCTATAGTGAAATATAGCCTTTAGCTTGCAGCGCCTAGAGTTTAAGTATTCTGCAGATTCTTATTCTTGGCTTCTCAACTGCAGGACATTTTATATAGGAGAGCATTTAGTCATTTTAATTGATATTTTGTTTACTTTTATTTAACAGTTGTAATACAAGATTTAAAATTTAAACAAGGATGTTTCTCATTCTGCCTGGAGGTATCCTTTCAGTGGCCTACCCTTGAACCAACAGCGGTGCTGCACTCCATTCTCCAAGAAACAGCAATGTTGCCCTAGTCAGTGCTCAGTAATGCCTGAGGGTCAGGAGGGAGGACTGTCAGTAGCTCCAAAAAGCAAGCCGACCCTGTGTGAGTTCACCTGAGGGATGCTACCGGGAAGCCATTAAAAAAAACCTTCACTGCTTGCTTTATGTAAATGTATTCTTGTAGCTGCTGTTTTAGGACACATTTGACAATAATAAAACTTGCAAGTGTGAAAGATTTACTGGTAAGAAGTCTAGGCTTGTAATATACTGGAAACTTGAATAACTGTTTAGGTTTTGCTGGGAGGTCGTTAAATAAATAAACTTTCACTGCTTACTTTATGTTAATATATTCTTGTAGTGGTCATTTTAGGACACATTTGACAATAGTAAACTTGTAAGTGTAAAAGATTTATTGGTAAGAAATCTAGTCTTGTAATATAGTGGAAACTTGAATAACTGTTTAGGTTTTGATAATATTATTAGTGCAGGATACTTTGAAACTGTTCAATTGATCCCCAAGGTTGTGTCATTTGTACATTAAACTGAATAATTATGCTGTAGACAGCCAGATCATCTGTGCATAACAGAAAGTACCTCCGGTGATTATACTATTTCCAGCATTAATTACTGACTTCAATGTACCTCCCTGGAAGCAGAACCCCCCATCCTTCTAAGGAACTTCACACCTTGGAATCTAGGCTGGTCCTTCAGCAGAGCATTGAACTCTGCCACTCCCTCTGTTTGCAAACTATCTCCTCACTTCTGTTTTGTTGTAAGTTAAAACTAACAAGCATTTGTCAATGCTGAATGTTTGCTTACTGGCATTGGCAGTTGTAGTGTAGAAGTTACAGAGCTGCGTAATAGGAATGGCAGTGAAGTATTGAACTGAAGCCAACCCCACCACCATCCTGCAGAGAGTGACAGGCATTGAGGTGTGCATTTGGGTCGTCAGGCATAACGGCCACGCCATTTCACCACACCCAACCCTGCAGAGACTGACAAGTGTCACGTGTTCCTTGGGGTCTTTGGCCCTTATGCGCACCCCATTTCATTAGGAAATATGGTGAGATGGGTGCGATATAGGAGAATGGGGTGAAGTTTGGGGACGAAGAGTCCAAGGCATACCTCGATGCCTCTCAGTGACTGCAGGGTGTGGAATGGTATGAGCATCACAGGCAAGAATCCCAAGTCACACCTGATTCCTGTCATTCTATATAGAGTTAGGCGATTTAGTTGAAAAGTCTAATACCTCAGGCATTCATTGGTATTTTAACTCAAATCTTCAACATGTTTGTTTGTGACCCCACCTCACAGACAGGGGGAATATCAGTGTAGTAGCCAGCTGCTTATGCACAGTGACTACAGGATTTAGCACCACAGATGCAAACATATTCGAACAGGCTGTAAAAATGGCAGCTGTACTCTTTCATGGGGAGGTGTAAAATGGCTATGTTGCAAATGTGTAGTAAAAATATTTAAAAAATGGTGAAGTCACAAGCGCAGACATAGAAACTGTGCAACGTATTACTCTGTTATATAAGTAGGTTGGTGATATTTTATAGCAGATTGTCAACTCAGGCATTTTGGTGCCTCCGATCATGAACAGTGTCACTGTGATTTTCTTTATCTGTGCCGAACAATGATTTCCATAACGACCACGCATCTCTGCACTGAAAGTGTGAAAACACACTGGCCATGTTGTGAAAATGGCAGCTGTACTGTTCATAAGGAAGTGTTGAAAATGCCACTAGTGAAAATCTGGACTGGAAATATTACAAAGTCATGAACTAACGAGGATGCGTGGAAACTGCACAATGCTCACTCATAACACAGTCATTTTATGGACTTTTGTCACCAAATTTTCAACATAGCCATTTTAAGACCTCTGCTCATGAACAGTGTAACTGTGAATTTCTTAATCTGTCCTAAACATTGCTTTCGCACACCAACAGCACCATTGTGCGCTACATGTGCGATAACACATTTTGGGTGACATATGAAAAATTGCAGCTGTACTGTTCATAAGGAAGTTTAATAAAATGGACATGTTGAAAATCTAGAATGAAAATATTAATTTGCAAACTAACGAGCATGCATAGGAACTGTGCAATGCACACTCGTAAAAGTCATTTTTAGGCATTTTTTCACCAAGTTTTCAACATAGCCATTTTAAGACCTCTGCTCATGAACAGTGTTACTGTGGTTTTGTTAATGTGTCCCATACATTGAGGTTGCACACCGACTGCGCCACTGAGCGTTACATGGGCGGAAGCACATTTTGGGCAGGATGTGAAAAATGACAGCTGTACTGCTCATAAGGAGGTGTGGAAAAATGGCAATGCTGAAAATCTGGAGTGGAAATATTGAAAATTCGCAAACCTACGAGCGTGCGTGGGAACTGTACCGCATCATAGTAAAACAGTCATTTTAGGAATTCTGTCACCAAATTTTCAACATTGCCATTTTAAGATCTCTGCTCATGAACAGTGACACTGTGATTTTCTTAATATGTCCCATACACTGAGTTCGCTACAACGACTGCACCATTGTGCGCCATAGGCAGAAACATGTTTTGGGTGAGATGTGAAAATGACAGCTGTACTGCTCATAGAGGTGTGGAAAAATGGCAATGTTGAAAATCTGGAGTGGAAATATTGAAAATTCGCAAACCTATGAGTGTGCGTAGGAACTGCGCAACGCACGCTCGTAAAACAGTCATTTTTAGGAATTTTTTCACCAAATTTTCAACATAGCCATTTCAAGACCTCTGCTCATGAACAGTGTCACTACAATTTTCTTAATTTGTCCCGTACATTGATTTCGCACACCAACTGCGCCATTCTGCACTACAAGGGTGGAAACACATTTTGGGTGAGATGTGAAAAATGACAGCTGTACTACTCATAAGATGGTGGCAAATGGCAATGTTGAAAATCTGGAGTGAAAATATTGAAATTTCACAAACTTACGAGCCTGCGTGAGGAACTCGCGCAACGACGCTGTTAAACAGTCATTTTGGAATTTGGCACAAATTTTACAGGGATTTTGGGCCCCTTCTCATGAATGATGTCACTGTCATGGTGGTATTCAAGTCTGAAGGGTGATTTCGCAGTCACTGAGCAGTCACTGCACGAAATCACCCTTCGAGCCCGAATAACGCCATGACAGTGACATCATTCATGAGAAGGGGTCCCAAAAACCCCATGTTGAAAATTTGGTGCAAAAATTCCCAAAAATGCCCGAGATATGCACAAAGTTGAACCCTCCTATCTAGCCCATTATACAGCTTACCGGCATTTCCTCAGTTCGCGGTCGGCTTTGAAGAGTGCAGACGTGTTCCCGGTCCACCAAGATCGCTGCACGGAGTCCGGAGGTAAGTATGGGGTGAGGGGTGTGGGGAGGCTGGGTGCGTAGTGGGTGCGGTTTGTGGGAGGGGTTCGAGAGAGACGCCAGGTGGGACAGTTTTTGTTTTACAGGGTAAAACCAAAAAGATGCCGCTGGACTGCTTGCCACGCTGGGGTGGGCTCCCAGCATGGCACAAGGACTTTGGGGGGCATTCAGCCGGCGGGATTGGGCACCCGTCGGCAAAAAAAACAAAACGCGGGACCGTTTGCCACGCTGGGGTGGGCTCCCAGCATGGCACAATGACTTTGGGAGGGGCACATTCAGCCGGCGGAGAGTTTGGCACCCCAGCCGCCTACCATACCAGATTGCCACGCGGGTGGGCTTCCAGCGTGGCAGCAACTATTGGAGGAGGGATACAATAGTTCAGCCGACGGGGATTGGGCACCCCGTCGGCTATACGCTGCATGCGGGGCGACGCCAGGTTGGGAGCTGCGTGAGCAGCTCATCGCTGCTCACCAATGAGCTCTCTTTCAATTCAGAAGTGCCACTGCATTTTTGAGCGTATTAGACAGCTCCAAAATGCATTGGCTTACAGGCCGCCACTGCCAGCACAGTGCCTGAATTGGAGGAGGAGGTGACACACCTCCGAAATCTCCGTTCACGGCACTATGTTTCTTGCACATGCGTGCAAGCAAACATAAAAAGCAGTGATGAGATAAAACACCGGCCTGTGCACACTGTTCCCCAGCCTGCCCCAGTTTGAGTGTGACCCACCATGACTGACCTTTTAACACTGAAATAATCACTCAAGATGAGGAGCGAAGAGTTGCACTTTCCCTGCTTGACATTCCTATGCTTTTTTATATCAGATAAAAAATGATACAATGTAACTTTGAGTTAGTTCTCATTTATTTCCCTTTGCAAGTTGTTTCTAAATTATATTTTAAGTTTACACTCTCCAAGCAGACCCATATCTGTGTGTTTTCCTGCTATCAAAACCACATTCAGTAAGACAAAATTATTTCACCTAGGTATAATTATAACATATCATTAGTTTTTTCAAGTCTAAGTTAAATATTTTGAAATGCCATATAATTGAAGTACCTTGTTAATAGAGGTTTTTAAGAAAAATCCCTTAAGTAATAGTAACACCTTTTAGAGCTATCAAAATGGTACTAAGTATTACTTGCAGTCTTACACGGAAATTGCCACATATATCTTGTTAGTTAGAAAGACCCCACCTTGGTTTGATACAGCATACAATGTAAAGCAAAAAATAAAAACACAATATGAGGTGGCTGAATGTCTCTGGAACACCTTTCTTCACATGCCATCATAATTGAAAGGCTTTGCCTGTAGTTCGGTGACCAAGCAGCCAGCCACTTCCACTTCCTGAGCTATTTAAGCAGTTCCTCTTAGACTCACTGTGAAGCAGTTTGTCTTTGCAGCCAGAGGCTATGTTGGTTTGTCCTCTGAGCTGGCTGGGGCCTAACCCCCCCCCCCAAGCCTACTGTTTCTGTGTGTCTCTGCTGGACTTCAGAGTTTGTCTTCCTGCTTCTGGTTTGTATCTTTCCTCCGACTGTGTGCTTCCCTGTGTTTTGTTTCTTGTTTTTTGGGGGTTATTTCCCTGTTTTCTGTTTTGCTGTGTTTTGGTTTCCTTTTTGGGGGGGGCTCTTATTTTTAAAACTCCTAGCATACTGCTACTACAGAGCTCATTCTGCTTGCTTTCAGTTACAACTCTCAATTTACTGCACTGCAACTGCAAACCTACTTAGAACTCATGCTACTGCTTTCAGTTACCTACAACATCAGCCACTACTGCTGACTGTTTACTTTAATTACTATTGTACCCAGTGCCTGTGTTTTAACACTCTACTCATTTAACTACTGCTGTACAGGCCCACTTGCTTCCTGCTGCTGCATTGTTTACACCCATTCCTATTCTACCTTGTTTACTCTGAGGTTAGCGGAAGCTCCTGCTGAGGCTAATAAACTAGATTTTATATCTGCATGTGGTTCTCGGCCTTTCATCGCTTCGTTGTTTGTCCTACAGCGGGAACCCGGAGGTGTTTGAGGGGTCGTGGCCTATGTGGTTAATTAATTTTGTTCTAAATCTTGTCTTCGCAGCCGAAAATCCTCAGAGTTTGTCACCTTGATTTGGCTAGTCATGTCTGGCTGGCTTGCCCCTAACTCAGGGCTGTTTACTTGCTATACGGTTGTTATGTATGTCCACCTATTACTACTACTACTGCTTATTGACCTATCAGGTCCCCACTTGCTTACACAACCGTTGCTCCTTGCTTACGCAAACCATTGCTTTATGCCTAGTGCCATCCCCTCGGCTATGCCTGGGATTCTATTGCTCTCAATCTGCATCTGACCTTGCAAGGTCTCAGCACTCACTGCTCATTACGATCTCAGCATGCCATGCTCATTCAGCTCACCAGCTTTACAGCTCTCAGTCAATTCTGGGGCATGCCAGCCATTCTAATCGGGTGCAGGTTCCTGCAGCCGATGGTCTCACTCTGCATTTAGTCTGCATCATTGAGCGTATCCAGCTTGGGGTGGGATCCTTCTCACCTGGCCCATATCTGGAAATGTCCTCACCCTGGACTTGGCTTTAGCTGCCTGCTATGCGACAGCAGCTCCTGGTGTAGAATTTAAGACTAGTGGTCAATGGTGGTTATGACGATCTCCTTTTGCTCTAGTATTCCACTGTAACAGTCGGCCATTGACTTTAGTGGTTTCCCTAGCAAGGCACCTTCACCGCATTCTCCCCACAACTGCCTCTGGTTCACCTGGTTTGATTTAGGGCAGGTAGACCAGGTGAGTTCCTCAGCAGTTGTTGCTTTCCACCTGTGCCTTGGATGCTCGTATTGTTGCAGAGTTTTCTCGCAGCCTTCCACAACATTCCCGCTAGAGGGTTTAAGTGAGAGCCTTCCTCCAAATTGGAATATTTTCCACCTCCCTTTAATTGGGTTTTCCAAATTGCAGCTGCTGAGATGTCACTAAATACATTTTCCCAAGGGAAGGCGACCTAGGCCTTGGACCCCCAGAGATTTCCTCCTCATAGAGTTTTTTTCCTCTCCTCCATTGCCTCAGGTCATAACACTTAGTTAACATAGTTGTTTCCCCTAGTTTCCTTAGGTAGATTCCGTTGTTGGATGGAGGTGGAGGATATCCTGCCATTCCCTCTCTGCTTAGGGGATCCCCTTCTCTCAATGCAAGCCATCATTATCCTTCTGTACTACTATGTTGCAGTTACTGCTTCTACGTCACTGTTATTGCTTGCTCATCAGTATCATGTTGCCTCCTTTTGGTGATGTTACTACATTTCTTTTGGGGATTCCTAAGGTGCCTTTAGCCACGGGAACCATCCCGTGGCACCTCTGGGGCAGAACCCTCTCCAAGAGTTCCTTGCTTCTGTACCCCTACAGGGTGGTAATTTGTCTGTAATAGAGTGCGAATGGCCACGACCAAACTAATACAGTTACATAAGCATAACACTATCCTGGCTGTGTAGGTCAGTGAATCACAGTGCATGCTAAAGTTAGTCCCAGGGACCACAGATAACATTTGGCCTAATTTTAAATTCAGGTGTGGCTCAAGAAAACAAAGAGCAGCAAAGTTAGTTTCCATGCAAAGTTACTTTCCTAGCAGAATCTTAAAATAGATTAGACACTGTCATATCAACTAACCGTTTAACTCACATACTGTAAGAATAAAACATGTTTTCTAATATCAAAAAAAATATCATTACAATTGCATATGTGAACATAATAACATTTAAATAAAGGGATTCTTAGTGTTCCTCCCCAGAGATTTCCTCCTCATAGGGTTTTTTTTTGTCTCTCCTCCGTTGCCTCGGGTCATAACACTTAGTTAACATAGTTGTTTCCCCTAGTGTTCATACTAATACATTTTTTTTCCAAACTCCGCGACTTTGCAGTGTTCCTGTCAGTTTGAATGGAAATCAGTTTTTGGACACTATTGCAAATCTGCTGCCTGTAATAAAAGAGCTATCAGTGTGATTTTCCCATGTACCAGTTAGAAGATCAAGTTACAGGCAAAACAGAAAAATAATCTAGTTGTTTTAACTGTTACTCTTATAAAATATATTTTTTTATTTTAATTTTGTATTTAAATTCTTACTGGACTGATTCGTCATCAAGGACAACTTACACTAGAATGTCAACTGGTAGACCTTTTTTCTTTAACAAATGGATGTGTTGCAGACCAATGCTTTCTCATTCACTGTTCACGTGTAACCACACATACCAGACATGTTCAGAAAGCAGAATTGTGTATGCATGTTTTAGAAAGTATAGTGGAGACATTGATGCTAGAAGTGTTACTGTGGTCAAAAAGCTTTTACCTTCAGTGGCAATGTGAACACACAGTTTAAGGAGACAGGATAAAAACAATAAATGTAAACAACAAAAATTGTATACTGTATTTAATGGTAGGGTATTCTTATGCTTTGTCCAGGATAGCTCCTTTGGTACCGAACGCAGTCATTTCTCTTACTGCAGTATACTGACGTATCCAGATAGCTCATTCCAACATAAAACACTGTAGAAGAGATTAATGATATGGAGATTATATTTGTTCCACTAAGAGTTGCCATGCAAGCTTCCCTACACAGGCATTACAAGGCATTTATTATGTTTGTCTGTAAGATATCATGCAGGTGAAAACCTCACAGAAGTGTGCCTCATAATCATATATGATTTTTTCATGAAGCATGTGTTCTCAAAGCTAGGGCTTTAATACTTCACATCTTTCTAAAGCAAATGGGGATTCCTATAAACAGTCAAAATTAATACATAGGGAGTGTGTAGTTACACTTTAATCCCATTTGATTGAATGGAGTGGGGATCTTTAAAGACTTAGAGTAACATAGAAAACATAGTCAGTTAAGGCAGAAGAAGTCCAAAGGTCCATCCAATCTGTTCAAGGACCTATTGTCCATAGAGGATTCTATTTCATCCTGTCCACACCCATACTCTCCTGCCTTCTGCTTTGGACCTGAGCAACCACCAAACATTTCATTGTGTCCCAACCATGTATGAGGCCATTTATGGCCTTGGCACCCACCACATCTCCTGGCAGACTGTTTCAGGGCTGCTCCACACTTTCTCTAAAACAGAACTTCCTCACACCCCCTCTTTAGCTTAATACATACTTAGGCTACAGTGACAGTTTAAATGAAGTCTTGTTTGCCCTTACTTGTCAGGTTGCTGCGTTATTACACAGAAAGATCACAAGCAACATTGCAGACTGAAAATGAATATTATATGTCCACATGAGAGAAAACACAGACACACATACACACACACACACTATCCCAGATTGCAACATTCTGAAGCAGTGCATTCCAACCTTTGAAAAACAGATGCAGTTTAATTTTTACTGGAATTGCTTACAGAGACCTGTTGCCCAATGTCCTCAGTTGTGGATTTTGGGATGACATCTTTGAAAAGACAGAACACTTGCAATTTCTTTTTCCTTTTTTTCATACAGTTTTTTCTTACTGCTTTGTTCAAGGGCTGCTACAGTAGCTAGATCTCCAGTCCCTCTGGGCCATCTCTCCACTTCCCTTGGCTATGTGTTTAATCAGGTTCTTCCTATGTGTTCCCCTCTTGTGGCAGGGCAGAGGGGAAGGGCCGCCCTCACCCTAGTAAAACAAATCTGTGGCAGACTGGGTCACACACTGAGTGGTGCTGTGGGCATCGAGCCAGGCTTCATGAAGTCTCCCAGTGAATCATTTTTGGCATTTTCTAGTCACACATCTACTGTGCAACATCAGACTCCTGTGTGGAGGTGCACCCATCCAATATTCTCTACAGTCCCCTCCTGCACTTTGCTTCATTGACCTGCTTTACCCTCAGGCCTCCACCTGGGGGAAGCCTAGGTAGGAATAACATGCTTCCCAATCCCAGGAAAGGAGAGTAGTCCTCTTACTCCCTGGCTAACCTCCAATAACCTGAGTCCATTTCCAAACCTGAATCGCTGGCATCAGAAGAGGTAAGGCCACCACGCTGGCTGTTCAGCAGTTGGCTGACTACCATACTTACAATTTCCCATCTTTTCCTCCTTAAAGCACCATGCACTACCAGATCTATTACACTTATTAAAGCAGAAGCATTTTTTAGCATAAAGAATAATTGCATATTTTTGTTTTGGTAATTATGTATTTCTGTTAAAATAATCAATATAGCTATTCTTTTCTTCATCATATGTCTCTCCTGAACTGATGGGATTTCAGAATTTTTTGAACATTCCTGTTCTCTGAACAGGATGACTATGAATAACTAAACATTTTGGTGTGGGGCTGTGCTGTTACCATCACAAATATGTCCTAATGGGCCACCCTGATGGCCCAGTGGTAGTTCATGGCATTGTCTCACAGGTGGCCTAGGTCCCAGAATGGAGTTGGTTGATGTGTCAGGACGGGCTTGACTGAGGTAGCTGCTGCCTAGCAGTGCACATCTGTTGGGGAGGGGCAACAGTGAGTTTCAGTGCCATACTGATCCCTGACTGCACCACTTACTATGGGGATTCTGGAGTCAAAGGCAATGAAGGCACTTAGGTTGCAGGGACGGAGAGAGACATTCGGAGAAAATGCAGCAAAAATATTTCCTACTTACTCAGTTATGGCTCAAAGAGCCTGAAAGCCTGAACAGGGTATATAATTTATTACAGGGCATACCCTTGATAGGATGGCAGGGAAGGAAAATAATAGAATAAATAAAAACAGGGAATGTTTTCTAGCACCCTACTAGTACATCCACAATGTAATTACAGAGCTCCTCATGAATGTGACAGCTGTCATTTTTCAAATCCTGGCCAACGTGTGATTTATTTGCAACCTGAAAAGTGATTTCATGGTCTCTGCAAAAAATCACCTCTCAGACAGGAGCTGAAAATGTTCTCTGACCTTCTTCATGAGGTGGGGTCATAAGAAAGCTATGTTTTACATTTAGTGTAAAATATTCCAACTTTTCAGCATAGTCATTTCTTTACAGCACCTCATGAATGTGGCAGCTGTCATTTTTCAACTCCTGCCCAAAATATGTTTCTGCATCCTGAAAGTTGATTTCACAGTCCCTGCACAAAATTGCCTTTAGCTCAGGAGTTGCACATTTTCACTGCCTTTCTTCATGAGGCAGGGTCATAACACAGCTATGTTGAAAATGTAGAGTAAACATATTACAAAGCACATTTTCTCCATTTTTACCCCAAATTCCTCAGCTGCAGCTCTATCAGCTCTGGCCAGAATTTGTTGAATCAGAAGAGGCTTTGTTTACAATTTTCTAATTCTTTGAAACTGCATTTATCCTACTTTATCTGGACAATGCTAATCTATTAAATCCAGCTCAATCTGGATTCAGGGCCAAACATAGCACTATCACTGCATTAGCCAAGGTCACCAATGATTGGCAAACCGAACTGGATAAAAAGAACAATGTCTGTGCTGTATTCCTGGACCTGAGCAAAGCACTCAACACTGTGGACCATGAACTGCTACTCTCATCCCTACACTCCATTGGCCTAGAACCATCCTCCCTTAAATGGTTCAGATGCTAACTCTCCGGTAGATCACAGCAGGTAAAAGCTGAAGGTGATCTCTCCCCATTAAGACCACTGTCAAGAGGAGTCCCCCAAGGCTCTATTCTGGGTCCTATCCTTTTTGCCATTTATATAAATAAAATTGATTCAACCCTTACCAAGTCCTCAGTACATCTCTTTGCTGATGACACAGTACTGTATGTCAGCAACCCTTCACCCAAAGTTGCTCATGAAATCCTACAAGCAGAATTCTCCCTGTTACAACATCAGCTTCTCGAGAAAAAGCTTCTGTTAAATGCAAAGAAAACAAAAGCAATGATGTTCACAACCCAAAACTCCACCAAAACATCCTCTTCAATCAGTCTCCCCCAGCTATGCACTATACTTGGAGAAAATCTGGAGTATGTTGAAAATTTCAAACACTAAGGTGTGTGGATTGACAACAGACTTGACTTTACTCAGCATCTAGAACAACTGCTGATAAAGCTTTGCCTAAGGCTTGGCCTCCTCTACAGATTAAAACCCTTCCTTAATAGAGATTCAAAGATGAGATTAGTCCAGGCCATCTTTCTATCAGTCATTGACTACGCAGACTTCCTCTATAGTCACTGCCCTACTCCCTACCTTCAAAAGTTGGATACCTTATACCATAGAGCAATAAGGTTCATTACAGACCTGCCATATAATACTCACCATTGTTCTCTCTATGATGCAATTGGATGGGTTTCCCTTCATGTCAGGAGGAGCAGAAATGCAGCTCTATGGATCTACAGAGCTTTATCAAAAAAACTTCCAAGCTATATCCTGGACTGCTTCAACCTGACCACTCCCAGCTCCTATGCCCTAAGAAGCAACAATATCCTGCTCAAATTGCCCAAAGTCAACATCAAAATAGGGAGGGCAGCAATCAGCTATTCTCTAGCCATAGCATGGAACACCCTACAAAAATCCTAAAACTGTCCATTATCATTCCATTTACATCCTTCAAGCAGCACTGTACAGCCTTCTTCACAGAGAAGCGCTAGTTGTTACCACTAGAGATAGAATAGTCATCCCACAAAAAAACCATATTCCAATCACATATGGCATATTCCTTCCAGCCAGACACCACCAGTATATGGCACACAATATTCCCTTCACCATCCTTGTACTCATTATGTGAGTGACTGTCATAGCCCTCATTGTGATACATATGTACTGTACATATTAGTAGATGTTAGTTTAACGTTCTCTTGCCAAGCTTTAACATGTGAATTCTCTGTATATTATTGTGTTATAAATAACATTTTCTTTTTTCTGTATGTATAACTGTCTCATAAGTATGTGATGTAATTGCTGTGCATCAACTCGAACCTTGACCTTATCAGGTCCATCTTGTAAATGAGCCTTGCTCAATGATGATCGCCTGAATAAATAAAGATTTGATTGATTGATTGATTGATTAATAAATGCAGTTTCAGCATAAATGTAAACAACATCTCCTTTACAAGCCTGGAATCATCAGTTTTGAGTTTTTGCTGTATCACAGTTTGTGTACAGAATGGTAATTATGAGCTGTTGACCAATTAGAACTATGCTCAGAGTTCTGTATACAAACTGTAACATACTTTCAACTTTAAATAACTAGTTCCATGAAGAGAACTGTAACAGAAAGCTGCCCATAAGAAGAAAACAATGCAAAATATACTTTTTCACATTGATTTTTATTTATGTACAGTTACATACAGATCATTTAGGGTTATAAATATCATTTCTGAAAATAGAAACATTATAAACAACTGCTAATTAGAAATCGTTACCTTGGCTCCATTGTGTCTGGCGAAGAGGGTTCATCTGGCAAACTGGTGACCCTGGTTCACACCTGAGTCTGGGACGACAGGAGCAGAGACCAGCAGGGGGGTTTAGATCAATCCAAGAGATGCTTTCATCCTAGGGGGAGGGTGTGTGTGCCAGCACAGCCCTTGAGCAGCTCCTAATGGCCGGTCTATGTAGTGACACACCTTGCAGTGTGGGTGACCACACATCATGGATGCATTCAGCCAGGTTGCTGTGGCATGCAGCACCAACAGGGTGGAGGGGTAGGCAGGGAGAAAATGGAAAAAAGCTACCTGACTGACTGGATGAAGGTCACCGGGTCCCCCATAGTCACGAAGCCTTAGTGGAATGCCTTCAAAGCTGTGCCAGTAGCCCTACACCCCAGATTCAGTATGGAGCTCCAGTTTCCCCTCCTGGTCCTCTCGGGGAGGGTCCCCCCGGTGAAAGGATACATGCCACAGTAGATGACTGGAGGGGGACTGACTTAGCCAGTAGGTGGGCCCTTGGTGGCCTGAAGGAGAGATTGGTCAAGTGGTGAAGGCAGGCACAAAAAAAATAATCTCCTGTCTTCTTTAAATAGGAGTTGCTTCTGATGAAGGAAATTGAACAGACAGCATTGATGGTGATACACATTAGGGCAACAGCCATCTTTGGAGGAAAAGAGAAGAAAAGCTAAAAACCTGATTTGTGGTGAAGAGGTAGAATGTCCAGAGTTAAGTGATACTGACCCTTTAAAGCTTTCATTTATTAAATTAGAGAGACTAATAGTATTGGAAATTAATTTAACCTATAATATGACAACACTGGATGCACTCACATGACAAACAACAAGTTCTGAGGGTCTTGTGGGCATTGAACTTGCCATCTTCTGGCTTAGATCATTTTGGCCTGAAGGAAGAGTGGAGGAAGCCACCAGAGAATGCTTACGTATTTGTACCCAGCTGGTGGTAAAAGATGATACAATTAAGTATGAAGGACTGGTAAAGGAAGTTACAGCATTAAGAGAGGAGCTGAACAAATACAAAAATCAGTTACAGTATTGGGAGTTAGACAGACAGCTAAGAAAAATGATTTACCAATATGAAAAAACAGTTATTGAATGTAAGCAAAATAAACTTATAAGAAACAACATAGATTATGAGTAGGGGTATTTCTTTTCCTGGCAAAAGCAAGAACATAGATCAAGGAGAAGAGGATGTTCAAGACAGTGGAAAAAAGGTACAATTGTGAATATACAAACATCAGACCAGAACTGTAAAACCAAGAGTGCCTGCAAGAGGTAGTTCGACTGTTACAATATCCAATGATAGTGAGCCAGAGCCAGCAACATCTAATGAGACTCTCCTTTTCAGACAAAGGAGAAATCAAAAGGAAAAAGCAGCAGGCAAATGAAGAATAAAAGGAAGAGAAGGAGGGGCATAAGGGGGTGGCACTGAGATAGAATATCAGCAATGGTCCAAGAAGAAAAAGAAGACAGTAAGCACATAGTAAATATTTCTGGGAATGTTTTATCTCCAGAAAAAATGAGGATCTTGCAAAAAGGACTATCCTTTGTCCCCACCCCTATACCAAAATGAGTTGGCATTCATATTGATGTTTTCAGATGTTTAGAAAAATCAGGCTTCAGCATTATTTTCCACATCAGACAGCTTTATGAATGAAGTGCAGAATATACACAAGGATGCAGTCTGGAGTGAACAAGATCAAAGGAATTTAGAAACTTTGCTGTATCTGTACAGTGACCTCAACATGGGGGAGAATGATACACAGAATCTGGAAATGTTATAGTAGAACAGATAGATAAGTAACATCTGGCAAATTTGCAAACAGGGGTTTAAACCCAAATCAGTTTTTGCTGCATTCCATTTAATACATGCATTTTAGCTTTTGAAAGGGCAGCGGAAAAACAAATAGAACAACTGTTAAGCAATAAGCATGTACAGAATAAAAAGAAAAATCTTACACTAGGGGAGAGAAGCCTTTATCCATCCTTGCTGGCACTGAAGACATAGCGATTAAGCCTGCCAACAAGGGTGGTAAGATAGTGATAACAAATAGACAGCAATATATGGAAATGGTAGAAAACATCTTGTCGGATAAAGTTAGTTATTAAAAACTTGCAGTGAATCCCATAGAAATTTACAAAATGGAACTTTATGAGATTTTGAATATAACCACATAAGGGGAGCTATCACAGAGCAGACATTTGTTTATCTTTGGAGACCACAGCCAATCTCACCTGTGCCGTATGCACCCCCTAAAATACATTAATGCAGTTTAAAGCATCCAGGATTTCCCATTGTCTCTGGGGTGGGATCTCTGACAGGCAATTTGTCCAAATATATTTATGTTTTCCTTCCAAGTGAGGTTAAATGATTTAGATCCCAGCTCAGAGACACTAAGGATGTGATTAACAAATACAGGGACAGCATTTGGGAACATGACTGGCTGTGGATGTTCATAGATGTTGAGGGATGTTATTCTTCAATTGGGTATGCTGATGATTTTAGAGCAGTTGAAAAAGCATTGGAAAGCAAGGAGATGAGTTTCCATTGGGCTTTTTGGTACAAGGTATCAACCTCATCTAAAGGCATAATGCCTTTGAATTTAATGGAAATTTTTATCTCCAGATGGTTGGCACAGTGATTAGGACATGCAGGGCCCCATTGTATGCCAATCTTTTTCTGGGTGAATGGGAACAGAATACTATGTTTTCAGATGTATGCACATTTATTTAAAATCTGAAGACTTAGCACCACTTTGTTGATGTCTTATGCATATGGAAATGTAGCAGAGAAGAAGCTCTCAGTGTTGTTGCTTGGCTAAATCAAAGTTATTTAAATTTGCAGTTTGCGCCAAAAAAGAAATCAATTTTTTGTAGACATTACATTGTGTGGCCACCTGGCGCAAAGCACTGAAGTACCAAGCCTCACCTGCTGCCACGTCAATGACCTGGGGTCAGAAGTGAACTTGGGGCACTGGGGATCAGCCAGGGAGAGGAGGATCGAGCATCCAGAGGACAGCTCTTCTTCTCTGGGAAGGGGGAGACACCAGCACCAGCTTTTGCCTGAACACTAGTGGTAGCTGGGGGTGCAGGCAGCCTGGACCACAATGTGAGAAGCAGAGAAGCAGAGAAGCAGCAGCCAATGACATCCTATGCATAGGAGCATGCATAGACACATCTGGACAGCATTGCACATCCACTCCTCTGAGGGAGAAAAACAGAAAATGGCCATCAGTGGGCAGGATGACACCGACCCCATGCAGACTCTGCACCCAGGCCACAGAGCCCTCTCACAGAAACTGGATCCATTCCATCAGAAGGCCAGAGCTGCCAACTCCCATCATGGGGGAAAGCTGTGGTGGAAGACTGGGATGAAAGTTAGTCCCTGGGATGCCGGGTGATGGGACTGGGGGTGTCAGTGGAAGGAGCAGCCTGCCTGGCAGGGGAAAAAAGTACATTATGTTGTATGTGAAGCCAGGTCACCAGGTACAAACAAGGGGTATCAGAAGTCCACGCCCACAAACTCCCTATTATATGCTTAAAGTGCCCACTTCTTGCCATTAAAAAAAAATTGTGGTGGAGGACAGATCCTTGTTATTCTGCATATAATATCTACGGTGCAAGGTGTTCCTGGACCTGTTCTCATTACTGTAAAATTCAATAAACTTTAATTTAAAAAAAAAAATTGATTCCCTATTTCCTGTTTTTATGCCTGAAGCATAACTGCAGCACAGTTGAAGTATTCAATGAACAACCAGATGAGTTACAACAAAGATTTGAAGATAGAGGTACAACGTGAATCTGTTGAGTGACAGTGGGAGGCAGGTAGAAGATTTGGATAGAGAAGCAGTATTACAAGATAAAAGTAAAAAAGATGATGAGAAGCCCCTGTTTCCATATCTAGTGAATATAACCACACTGCAGGTCAAATTGTAAGAATTATAAATGCAAACTGACATACGAACATAGGAAAATGCCATCAGAAGCAGGCCTCATGGTCTATTGAGTCTGCTCAATTGTGCAGCTAGCCCCTCAACTTGCAGCTGCCCACCCTTTCCTCCCCCCCTCACAGGCATCCCCTCTTGAAACAGCCCACCATCCTGCAGTACAAGTCGCATTAAACTGTTCCACAAGTGAGTTGGTGTAGCATTGTTTTTTACAGTTGGCAATGCATTGGCAACTCATATTGTATTGTTTTTCAATGCTCTACCAGCTCAACAGCAATGTTTGTAAAATGTTTTTGCAACTTATTTGGATTGCATAAGCAGTCCAGTCACAATGCAATGTAAAACGGAATTATAACTCTTAAGATACAGTTTGTACAGAGAGTTGTATTGGATCCAGCAACACATATGTACCTCAGTCAGAACTGCTGAAACAACTCATTGGAGGAACAGTTTAATGTGACTTGTACTATATAGGAAACCACCTCTTCAGGTAGACTGTCACACTTGCCTACCAACCGTTCAGTGAAAAAATGTCTCCTGATTTGCCTTCTGAATCTCCCCCCCCAACCTCAGTTGATGTCCTCTTGTATCCCTCCCTCTTCTGATCCAGAATATCTCTCCTGAATTAGTCTTGTTTATCCGCTTCAGGTACTTAAAGGTCTCAATTATATCCTGTCCACTGTCCTGTCTTTCCTCCAGGGAATACATGTTAAGCATGTTCAACCTTTCCTCATAGGATTTCTCCTCCAAACCCTGGAGGACATATTTTAACAAGTGACCAAAAAATGGGGAAATGTGTAGGAGGGAAACCAAGGATAAGTTTCAGGCATCCACCAAATATGTGTAATCAATTGGTACACAGTCAAATTAAAGATCAATGGCAACCATTTTACACATTGTTTAAAAGAAGCCTGAATTCAAGTCCCTGTGTCATGAGTAGTGTTTACTGAAAATGTCATGCTATTTGGTTTTGTGGTTTTCTTTAAATCAGCATTTGTTAACTTGTTCTGCACTAACTGGAAACAGGCTGTTTCTGTCCCTCTGACTGAGCCTTGGAGAATGATGACATCATATTGGACTAAGCTGCTGCTGCGGTAGTGCAAGTCCCTGCTTGATTGAAGAGCTAAAAGGCTGCTGACCTCTTAATTAGAGCAGTCTGTAGAGTTAATTGTTTGCTGTCTAGTCTAACTCAGTCTCTGGTTTGCATTCAAATGAATTAGCTGAAAATCTATCTTTCTGTTCTTATAAAAAGCTGATCATTTGAGTTTCTTTTCTGAATTACAGTGGTATGCATTTGAGAAATCAACCTGTCTATATCACAGCTATGAGTTCTGTCCCATCAAAACTCTGTTTTTTTTCTATCTATATAACACTGGGTTGTTTTTTTCATAGATATAAAATAAATCTAATGTCTGTTAATTCATACAAGTAATTTGTCATTAATGTAGCCTCAATAAATTGGTTCATTTGAGAACAATTGTTTTCCTCTCAGATTGAAAAACAGGTGCCTGCAACACTCTGCTATAGCAGGCACATGTACTATATGAACTCACAAATTTCTGTTATTTGATGGTTTCTGTGTGAAAATGCATCATGTATATATACAGTGTAACTAGAAACACTATGTGGCATCCTGATGCCCCCATCTCCTGCCTACAGTTCAAGCAGCTGCACTCTACTGCCCCACAAGCATCCAGTCTCCTGCCCCACATTCGAGGCTGCTGCACCCTGCTGCCCACTCTCATCTCCCATAGAGTTGGTGCTACTGTACCCTGTTGCCCACATCTTCTGCCTGAACAATCAGGACCACTGCACCCTGCTGCCCCTGCCTGAACAGACTTGGTTGCTGCACCCTGCTGCACTTTGCCCCCCCAGTCAGAGCAGCTGCACCATGTTTCCCCCTGTTTCTGTCACCACAGTCAGGACTGTTGTGCTCTGCTATGCCCTAGAGTCCCATGTCCCCTGCCTCCACATTTGGGGTTGGAGCACTATGCTACCCATGCCACCAGAGGTGGGGCTTTTATTGCACCCTGCTACCTACTTCCATTTTCCCAAATGGGCAGGACTGCTGCACCATTTACATCCTGTCCCACAGTCAGGGCTGCTGTACCCTGATGCCCCCATGTCCTGCCCCACAATCAAGACTTCTGCTTCATGCTGTAGTCTGTTCCCTGCCAACATAGCCAGAGCTGCTACACCCTGTTCTTGTCTACACAGTCAGGGCTGCTGTGCCCTGCTGCACCCTACAGCCCCATACTTCCACTGCCCCATGATTCCACAGTTAGCATTGCTGCACCATGCTGCTGCCACCACCAAAGTCAGATTTTTTGCTGCACTGCCCAAAAGAAAAAACAGAAAAATACTTTTATCTTGTATTATGGGGGTGAAGGACAGAAGGAAGTAAGGTGCAGAAGTCCTGACTGTTCAGCCAGGAGACAAGGGAGGCATTAGGGTACAGCAGCTCAAACTGTGGGACAGGGTGCAGCAGCCACACCTGGGTGGAACTGACACAACTTTGGGTGCAGCAAATGCCATAACTTTTGTGGAAAGTGGCAGCATTGTGCAGCAGCTCTAACTGTGGAGGCAAGGGGCTCTAGGGCACAGCAGACCACATCAGCCCTGCCTAAGTAGTCAGGAGCAGGATGCAGAAACCCTGGCTGTGGTGGTAGGGGATTGTGTACAGGATGGTGCAGAAGCCTTGACTGTGGGGCAGGACACAGGGGGCATCAGGACACAGCATCCCTGATGATGGGATGGGGTGCGCATGCTGCAGCAACCCTGACTGTTCAGGCAGATGATGGGGGCAACAGGGTACAGCAACCCCAACTGTGTGTGAGAAGACAGTGGACAGCAGGGTGTAGCAGCCTCAAATGTGGGGCAAGAGACAGGGGACTTGTGGAGCAGGGGATGGGGCAGCACAGTGCAGCTGCCTCAACTATGGCACAGGATACAGTGGACATCATGATGCTCTATACTGTTTCTAGTTATACTGTACATTATGTATTTTCACACAAAAACCATCAATGAACTGAAATTTGTGAGTTCAGATAGTACATGAGCCTGAAATAGCAGTGTGGCAGACACGTTTGTCAATTTGAGAAGAAAATAATTGTTCTTACATGGACCTATTTATTGAGGCTACATCAAAGACAAACTACTTATATGAATTAACAAACTTTAGATTTATTTTATATTTACTAAACAACCAAGTGTTATAAAGCTAGAAAACCAACCACAAAGTTTTGATGGGACAGAGCTCATAGCTGTGATACAAACAAGCTGATTTCTCAAATACATATGACTTCAATTCAGCACTGAAACTCAAATGATCAGCTTTTTAGGAAACCAAAATGATAGATTTTCAGCAAATTCATCTAAACACATACCAGAGACTGAGTTAATAAAACCTCTGGGCAGCAATTAACTGTACAGACTGCTCTAATTAGGAAGTTTATAACTTGTCAGTTAAGCAGGGACTTGCACTGCTGCAGCAGTAGCTTAGTCCAATATGATGTCATCACTCTCCAAGGCTCAGTCAGAAGGACAGAAACAGCCTGACTGTTTCCAGTTAGTGCAGAACACGTTAACAAATGCTGATTTAATGAAAACCACAAAACCAAATAGCATGACATTTTCAGAAAACACTACTCATGACACAGGGACTTGAACTCAGGCTTTTTTAACAATGTGTAAAATGGTTGCCATTGATCTTTAAGGAACCTATGGGAGTGAGGGAGACAACTTGGTTCCCTAGTAAACTGATGGGATTCTATACATGTGGCATGTGCTACATGTGTTGCCATGCAATTGCTTGCAGATAATTCAAACATCTGACAAGGAGGGTACATTGTGACATGCAATAATTTATCAATTGTCAAACAGCATATGTAGTATACAGCATGCATTGTCCCTACAACATGTTATATGTAAGAAGAATGATAAGACCATGAAAGGAACATATGCAAGAACTGCATTCAGTATCATAAGGGGAAAAGAAGGTACCCCATTAGGTGCACATTTTTAAAGCAGTGCATAATTCTGATGTTAAAGGTTTTAGGGTTGTAGATCTGGAGCAAATGTAAAAGCCAGAATACAGAGTGTGTCAAACCCATTTGTTTCTGCTGGAATCATTTTGGATTTTTTGGTTGGGGAGCCTCAAACCAAATGGACTAAATCATGATTTTGATTTAAAGCCATTTTTATAAAGATATGAGACCATAATATTTGATGGAAATGGAACATGCTGGTATTTGAATATAAAATACAGTAAAAATAGAGATGATCCTGAAATCTTCTGTCCCAATATCAAGAAATATTTAAGAAGTAAATGATGTGAAATACGTGCATCCCTGTACAAAAATTTATATAAATTAATACTATTTTCTTTTTGCATGTGTTCCCTACTGAGTGCCACAAGAGTTGATACATCCCCTTGTTATCAATGCCAAAAAGAAAGACTACTTCAAAGAAGGAGGATAAAGGCAATAGGAAAGGGGGCACTGTTTAACCAGGAAAGGGGCAGTAAGCCACAGCTTGTTTCCAGGTGTGACCTGGAAGGACAAGGAAGTTAAGTGACTTGCTCGGGTCACACAGTAATGCAAGTGGGGACTGTGGGATTCAAACCCAGATCTCCAGGTTTGCAGCTCAAAGCCTTAAAACACTGTGCTATACTACCTCCTTGAAAAGAAGAGGAAAAGAAAAAAATAAATGATTTTACCCAGTCCATGGAGATGTGAACTTGTCTCTAATCTTGAAGGGGTTGATATAAACAAAACTTGGTTTCTGCCAGTGTCAACAGTTTCCGAGCTCCTTTGGGGTTCTGTTGCTTTGTACAATGTTTTGTGACATTTCAGTTTATTAAAATGTTTAGTACCTGTGTGATTTGCAGAATATTCTGCTACTGTGGTAACACTGTAAATCATTTTTATTTCTGTACCTATCTAGTTCCAGTATTTGTTAGCACTGAAGTAGTTGTGTTTTAATTTTTTTTGTTGGCATCATGTTCTGTCGTTTGTAGGTGTGTGATCTAGTGGCTAGAGCACAAGCTTGGGGCCCAGGAGATGAGAGTTTCAAACCTCAGTAAAGTCAAATACTGTGTGATCTTGAGTAAGTCACATAACTCCCCAGTGCTCCTGTCCACCTAGCAGCAGGACCCCACTGGAAATGAGGTGGCACATCACAGCTAGACTATCCTGGATAAATAAGTTGTGAAAAATAATAATTTTTTTGTGTTGGTGTGTGATAGGATAGATAGCTGTCAGCAGATGACCCTTCTGAACATAGGTGCCAGAACCTATAGGTGTGTGTGTCGGGGGTGGAAACCCCCCACTTTTGCCCATGAGCATTCAGAGTGCTCCTTTAATGCATGCAATGTCATAAGGGAAGTAATCATGGTCTCTTATTACTATAGTGCCCCCCCATACTCACACACACACACACACACACACACACACACACACTGTTCCCCATATTCCAGCACTACTCCTTCTGAAGGTTGCAAAATACTGTAAAAAAAATCTTTATTTGAACACCATCCAGAAATAGGTTTCCTTTCACCAAGGTAAAAGAAAAAAAAAAACACTGCAGATTTTTTTTTTTATTTCATGATTCCATCTGTTCCACTCTGTCTTTCCAGCAGGAAATCTTCAGTAGCCCCCTTCTTTTTGGGATAAAACCATTTAACTTCCCTGATTCTCCAAGGTGCAATCACTAAATTATTAAGTGGCTGGTTGTGACGGCTCATCAAGAGGCCCAACTCCTTCAGGATTAGAGACAAATTCATATCCCCATGGACTGGGTAAAAACATAAATGTTTTCCTCTTATATTCAAGGAGGCAGTATAGTGCAGTGGTTTAAGGCTCTGAGCTGCAAATCTGAAGACCTGGGTTTGAAGCTAACAGTCCCCACTTGCATTACTGTGTGGCACTGAGCAAGTCACTTAATTTTCTTGTACTGTCAGGTACTGTAGTAGTCACAGACATGGCCATAAATTTCTAAAAGGGTTCTCTCTGCTGCCCTTACTGTGTAAATGGAGAAAGCAGGTGATTTCTCTAGAAATATCACAGAAATTTCAGGAACTATCTGGAGATGTCTTTGGCTACGACTGTAGCACCTGAACTCAAGCTTCAGCTTAGTGTGCCTCTCCTGGTTAAAAAATATATTGGCTATATGTGTTTTCCCCTAATGTGATGTCATTTCCTGTGCCCGTGATTTAGAAAATGGATGCCTGCAGCTACAGTATAAAGGGAAGGGCAACTGAATGGGTTCTAATTCTGGCCCTAAAAGTATTACAGGTTCGGTCAATAGCTTATGTAAAGCAGATTTCCATTGGTAACAATATTCATTAATTTAATCCTACTTGTTAGTGTCCCTTTAAAAGAGTAGTGCCTTTTTTATTGTGGAGCTGCCTCTTGAATGCATTGTAGGACTGAATGCTGTTGCAGCTGGTTAAGGAACCCACTAGAAAGGTGGCCATTCTCTATTTGGTGCTCACCAGCTTGGAGCTGGTGAGTGGAGTAAGGGTAGAGGAGCCACAGGGGTCCCACGACCATAACTCCATTTGGTTGAGGCTGGCCCTTGAGACTAGAATACCCTTATCAAAAACTAAAGTCATAGATTTCAAAAGAGCAGACTTCAGCTGGATGAGGGAGCTGGTCCAAGACAATTTGACAAGGATGGACAGCATCGAAAGTGCAGAGGAAAGAGTGGGGGAGGGGCAATCAAGGAGACCATTCTTGAGGCAGCAAGGTCATGCACAAGAACTGCTACAAAGAAAAACATTTACAAAAGACCAATATGATTCTAGGAAAGGGTCAGAGAAGCAGTGAGGGCCACCAAAAAAGGCTATCACCAGGTTCAAGGAAAAGCAGGGGGAGAAGGAATGGAGAGAATACCAAAAAAATAAATAAAACTAACGAAGCAAAGAGGAAGGTCAGGAAGGCAAAGGCGGACATGAAGCAGTGTACTGAGGAGGAGGTAAAGAGTGAGGAAAGACATTTCTTCAAATATATTAAGGAAAAAAGAAATCAGGGAGGGTGTATAGTTAAGCTTCAAGAGGGGGGAAGTTACTAGAGGAAGATGATCAAAAGGCCTCCATCCTGAATAATGACTTCTGCTCTGTCTTCACAAGGGAAGACAATGTGTCTCTGCCCGAAAGTGGCATCTAGGTGGCTGTCAGGAGCACTCCTGAAATGAAGCAGCCAGTATTTACCAGAGAAAGGATCAAGAAGGGTCTTGAAACCTGAAAGGTAAATAATGCCTCAGGGCCAGATTGGAGGCACCCAAGGGCTCTCAAGGAATTTTCTGTGGAACTAGCTGAATCTCTAGTAAGGCTATTCAGAAGCTTAGTTCAAACAAGCTTAGTTTGAAAAGACTGGAGAGTAGCAGACATAGTCCCGCTATAAAAGGAAGGGGACATGGAGCAACAAGGGAATTACAAACCTGTCAGCCTTACCTCTAATGGGTAAGCTGATGGAGTCACTGATCAAAGAGGACCTTGTGGACTACCTAGAAAGCAACTATCTAGAGAATAGCAAACTGCATTGTTTGTGGCAGGGAGATCTTGCCAGATCATCCTGATAGTTTTCTTTGACTGAGCAACAAAGGTAATATATAAGGGCCATGCTGTGGGCTTACTTTACTTCAATTTCAGCAAGGGTTTTGACTCAGTGCCACTTCTGAAGAAGCTGGAGGACCTGGCCTCAGCTAGAGATATATTTAGATGGGTAGGAAACTGGTTGAAGGAGAGGCAGTAGAGGGTGGTGGAAAATGGGATCAAATCAGAAGAGAGGGCAGTCACAAGTGTGGTGCTGCAATGATCTGTCCTGGATCCTTTCCTCTTCAGTTTGTTCATTAGCAACATGGGAAAGGGCATGGGTCAAGTTGCATCTCTTTGCAGATGACATGAAGCTCTGCAGTATGGTAGCTAGTAATGAAGTGATCAGTAAGATACAAAGGGATCTACAAAGGCTAGAGAGGTTTGGCAGTTGAAATTCAATGCCAAAAATGAAAGGCAATGCACCGAGGAGAAAAAAAAAACAGGACAGAGCACTGGTTGGAAGGGGTTAAACTGAGCACTACAGCAGAGGAAAAGGACCTGGGAGTCATCATTAGTGATACCGTCAAACAATCAAGTCAGTGTAACAAGGCCTACAGTAAGGCTAATAGGATGATGGGGTATATCAAAATGGGGGAGAAAGGAGGTAGTACTACTACAGTACCTCTATATAGGTCACTGGGGAGGCCACATCTGGAATACTGTGCTCTCTTCTGGAGTCCTCACCTAAGGAAGAACAAGAACAAACTGAACATGGTGCAACATGGGGTGACCAAAGTGATTCAGGGCCAACAGGGCAGATTTTACAAAGATCATCTCAAAGCATTGAACATGTACTCACTGGAGACCAGATGTGGGGAGAGAGGTTAAGATAAGGACCTTCAAGTTCCTGAAAGGAATTTACAAGGTGAACTACAGGCAACTAACCAGAGTCAAGATCTTGAGGTTACGAGTGGAAACAGCAGTGGAAGGTTGAAGAGAAACTTGAAGAAGTTTTATTTTATATAAATTTAGTGGAACCATGTAACAGCATGCCAGTGGAGGTGGTGGGCACCATGACTGCAAATGGTTTCAAGCATGGCTGGGATAGTGTGAAGGGCTTGGTGGTTGCTCAAGTCAGTAGCAATATGGAGGGGTGCAGAAGGGTGGACCCAGAGGGATAAAACCCCCAGATGGACAATAGGTCCTGGGGCAGATAGGGAACTCTGGGCAAACTAAATGGACCTTTGGTCTTTCTTCTGCCATCATTGTCTATGTGTCTATGTAACAAGACTTACAGCAAGGCAACCAGGATGCTGGGGTATATAGGGAGGGGATCTGACAGCAGGAGGCAGGAGATGATTCTGCCTGACTATAGATCACTTGTGAGGCCACATCTGGAATGCTGTGCCCAGTTCTGTAGCCCCCACCTAACAAAATACAAAGATGGTCTAGAGACAGCGCAGAATAGGGTAACCAAAATGATTCAATACCAGAATGGCAGATCATACAAGGATCAACTTAATGCTCTGATCTTGTGCTCCTTGGAGACCAGCAGGGAAAGGGGCAATGTGATAGATCCTTCATGTTCCTGAAAGGAATAAGCAAGGTAGATTGTGAGGAAATATTCAGCTGGACTAGTGAATTAAAAACACAGGGGCATGAGTGGAAGCTGTCAGGGGGGAGATTCGGGAGGGATGTGAGAAAGTTTTATTTTACAGGGAGGGTGGTTGAGTAACAGACCAGCCTACCAGCAGAGATGGTACATGCAGGAGCCATTACTGGTTTCAGACACAGCTGGGATGGAGTAAAAGGCTACATAGTTACCACAGGATACAGCAGTAGGGCAGAGGGCAAGGGTGGGTGAGGACAATAACAAGAACCACCATGTCATGGGCTAGGATAAGGTGAAATAGGGAAGAATGGATGGGCAGATGGTCTTTTTCTGCCAACATTTTATATTTTTCTATGTTTATCCTAGGCAGGGAGTGAGTGAGTGACTGAGTGTATAATAATGAGTGGGCCTGGCTGAGTTAGTGAGCAAGGGAGAGAGAGAGACTGTGAGTCGGGATGGTGGGGTTGGGGGGGTCAGGATTCTAGCTTTTATCAGCATACAGAGTAAGGAAAGTGGGCAGCTGAATGAGAGTGCATGTGGAGTGATGGCATTACCAGTTACATTTGTACTGCGCTGTTAGCCAGAGAGCACACAGCAGGGCAGAGGGTAAGAGTAAGTGTGGGCAATAACACTAACTAAGCATTAGGTCCTAGGCTAGGATAGGGTAAAACAAAGAAGACTGGATTGGCAGTTGGACATTTTCTGACATTTTCTATGTTTAACCTAGCTGTAGACAAGGAGTGAGCGACTGAGTAGATAATGAGTCGATCTGACTGAGTAAGTGAGCAATGGAGGCAGAGAGCGAGTGGGGGAAGGCAGGTTTGGATTCCACCTTTTATCATCAGACAGAGCAAGGAAAGCGGGCAGTTCAATGACAGTACATGTGGAGTGATGATGTTAACAATTACATTTGTATTGCACTGTGAGTTGGAATTTTTTTCAAATGCAGACTGACATTTTTATGTTTGCTTGCATGCATGTGCAAGAAACATAGTGCCATCATCTGAGTTTCTGGAGGTGTGGCACCCCCTCTTCCAATTCCCTCCGTGTGTTTGCAGCTGCGGCCACAGTTGCCCAATGCATGCTGCAGTTGTCTACGACAGCACTCGAGAATGCAGTGGCTTACAGTTGAAAGGAAGAAAGCCACTTCAGTGAGCACGATAAGATAAGGGAAGTGCTCACTGAAGTGATCTCCCCCCCTCCCCCAAATAGTCTTCCAGGTGCCACGCTGGGAGCCCACCCCAGCGTGGCAACAATGTGTTTGGCCGACTGGGGTGCCCAATCCCCCGTCGGCTCCACAGCCCCCCCTGAAGAGATTACCGAGTGCCACGCTGGGAGCCCACCCCAGTGTGGCAAGCATCCTGTGTCATGTCATTGCCATGCTGGGAGCCCACCCCAGCATGACAAATGTCCCGCGTTGTAATTAAAAAAAAAAACCCTGAAAACACAAAAACGGTTCCTCGCAGTCTCCCTGCCCCTTCCCCCCACCTGCGCCCACCCTCTGTGCACCCTGCCTCCCCACACCCACACCTCACCTCATACTTACCTCCGGAGCTTGGCGCGACGATCTTCGGTGGACTGGGAACACGTCTGAACTCTTCAAAGCCGACCACGAACTGAGGAAATGCTGGTAAGCTGTATAATGTAATGAATAGGGTTTTTTCAACTTGGTTGCATATCTCAGGCATTTTTTGGAATTTTGGCACCAAATTTTCAACATGGGATTTTTGGGACCCCTCCTCATGAATTCTGTCACTGTCATGGTGTTAATCGGGCCTGAAGGGTGATTTTCGCGGTCACTACAAGAAATCACCTTCGGGACTGATTAACAAAATGACAGTGCCAGTGTTCATAAGGGGCTCTCAAAGCCTATGTTGAAAATTTGGTGCAAAAATTACTGTTTTATAAGCGTGCGTTGCGCTGTTCCTACGCACGCTCGTAGGTTCATGGATTTTCAATATTTTCACTCCAGATTTTCAACATTGCCATTTGACCACACTTCCTTATGAGCAGTATAGCTGTCATTTGTCACATCTCACCCAAAATGTGTTTCCACGCATGTAGCGCACAATGGCGCAGTCGGTGTAAGAAATCAATGTTCTGGACACATTAAGAAAATCACAGTGACACTGTTCATGAGCAGAGGTATTAAAATGGCTATGTTAAAAAGTTGGTGAAAAAATTCCCCAAAATGACTGTTTTACGAGCGTTTGTTGAGCTGATCCTACGCACGCTCTTAAGTTCACACATTTTCAATATTTTCACTCCAGATTTTCAACATTGCCATTTTACCACACCTCCTTATGAGAAGTACAGCTGTCATTTTTCACATCTCACCCAAACATGTTTCCGCCCATGTAGCGCACAATGGCGCAGTCGGTGTGCGAAATCAATGTATAGGACACATTAAGAAAATCACAGTGACACTGTTCATGAGCAGAGGTCTTAAAATGGCTATTTTGAAAATTTGGTGAAAAAATTCTTAAAAAAGACTGTGTTATGAGTGAGCATTGCGCAGTTTCCACGCACCCTCGTAAGTTCATGAGTTTGTAATATTTTCAGTCCAGATTTTCACCAGTGGCATTTTTCCACACTTCCTTATGAACAGTACAGCTGTCATTTTTCACAACACGGCCAAAATGTGTCTTCACACTTTAAGCACAGAAATGTGTGGTCGCTGTGGGAAATCATTGTTTGGGACAGATAAAGAAAATCACAGTGACACTGTTCATGACCGGAGGTCCCAAAATGCCTGTGTTGGCAATCTGCTGTAAATAATTCCCAAACTAATTACATTACGGGTGCACGTTGCACAGTTCCTACGCACGCTTGTGACTTCACCACTTTTTTTAATATTTTCACTGCAGATTTTCAACATTGCCATTTTTTACACCCCATGAACAGTACAGCTGTCCTTTTTCACATCCTGTTCAGAATGTGTTTTTGCACCTGTGGTGACAAATGCCGTAGTCACTGTGCAAAAGCAGCTTTTGGCTAACAAACTGATATTGCCACTGTTCATGAGGTGGGGGTCACAAAAAACCCATGTTGAAAATTTGGAGTGAAAATACCAACGAATGCCTGAGACATTAGGGTTTCTGACCCTAACACCTCACCCTGTAGAGAATGACAGGCATCAGGGCTGTGACTTGGGATTGTCACCTGCAATGCTCATACCATTCCACCCCCACCACACCCTGCAGCCACTGAGAGGCATCGAGGTGTGCCCCAAAGTTCACTCCATTCTCCTATACTGCACCCATCTCACAATATTTCCTGATGGAATGGGGTACGCATAAGGGCCAAAGACCCCAAGGCACACCGTGACACTTGTCGGTGTCTGCATGGTAGGGTGTGGTGAAATGGCATTGCCGTTATGCCTGATGACCCAAAGGCACACCCCAATGCCTGTCACTCTCTGCAGGGTGGTGGTGGGGTTGACTTCAGTTCAATACTTTACTGCCATTCCTATTATGCAGCTCTGTAACTCCTACACTACCAATGCCAATGCCAGCAAGCAAACATTCAGCATTGACAAATGCTTGTTTTTATAGAGGTTTATATAGAGAATAGTGTGGATAGACTGTATTTAGGGAATGAGTGTCCAAATGAATGACTGAATTAGTGAAGGAAGGAGCAAGTCAATGAGGGTGGGTGGGCGCTCGAAGGTAAGTTGTGATCACAACAGTACTAAATTAAAAAAAATACAACAAAGGAGATGCAGTCATGCAGTAGATTAAAAACATTGAATAAAGTGAATACAGTGGTTTGTATGACTAATTATTAGTGGTAAATGAGTGTTAATTGTTTTCATGTACTGGCAACAAATGACTGCCAATTTAAATTTGAAGGTCTATTATGGGCATATTGATGTTTTGGTGATAAGGCAGGATGACAATGGTACTTTTTTACCCTGTGCATAGTGTTGATATAAAAGTATTGGGGCCAACCTGTATCAGCAAATCTGAGGTCAGGCTTTTCCCGAACATTACAAAAACATACATCAAAACAAATCATACTGCTGTACTGTGGAATCTCTTTATGCTTTTTATTAATTATGTTACCCAACAAGTTTATTTCACACTAAACTTAGATGAATTACACATACTTACTTTTTATTTTATAACTGTTATATAAATAGACGGTTTTGCTTCTAGGCAACAATAAAAATACATTTTTAATTCAATACTTGTGGAGAAGAATCAATGCGTGATACTTTTGTGGTAAACCCATATTCTTGTCTTGCAACCTTCTTACTGATCCCAAGAGAACAAGTTAAAAACAGACAGTAACATGGCAGGGCAGAGCATCAATGCACTAAGCTTTCATGTTTATCTGTGTCAGAGAGGGAGTTGTATCAAAGTCAGTTCTCTAGTGAAGGGATCAAAAGAGGTCCAGAATTCAATGAACAACTGAGAGTGAGGCAATCTTTCATGACTAGATGGTGCTCCCTGTAGGTGAGGGGTCTTTACATCAGATTCAAAACTGCTGCTCTACTTTCTTCTATTAAGTCCAACTATGTACTTTTTAGCTACTCATATTTAGATGTGTGGATTCACAATCTGTCTGATCTTCAAAGCAAGCGGTTCATAATTACCCAGGCTCTGCATTCATTCAGCTACCATGTTTTCCCAGTAGATACCTTAGAATTTCATGACAGGTAACTATATTTGGATCTGCAAATTTTAAATCAAATATGTTACTGCCTGGCTGTTGCTTGTGAAAAGTAATATTATTTGGCCCCAAAACTAAAAGTGGCCTAACTGCATAGCTCTATTAAGTATTTTCTGACATTGTATCACTCACTGGTGAGATCCCACCTGGAGTACTGTGTCCCGTTCTGGAGGTCACACCTCTGCAAGGACAAACAAACAGCTGGAATACAAGACTAAGGTATACAGCTTTCAAGTTAAATGGGGAGGTTCAAGCCATAAAGAGCTGCAGTCAAAATAATGGTTCCTTATGTGCAACAGTACTGTAATAACAAGAACTAACAGTCCTTTGGTTCTTTATAGGGAAAGTGATAAGTTGCAAGTAAAACAAACTAAAGGAAATGAACTATGGACCAAGTACGAAATCTTTATGGCAGTAAGGTCTGGAGCATTAACTGATTGATGGTGTGTTTACATTGAACATGTTAACATATATTAAATCAAAATAAATATGTGAATATAAAAAATGTGAACGAAATGAAATTAACTTGTGTGTTTATATTAACAGATAAAGAAAAATCTGAACAACGTGAACAAGATCTATACTTGAACGAAATGTAGGGGATGAAAAATAAAAGAAATTGGAAATTGAACAAAGCTGAAGAATTTTGCTGCAAAGAGCTCCCTGTCACCATTTTAATTGTTGTAGTTTTGAAGCCTTATTTCTGGAGGCTGAAGAACAAGAAGACATTAATCATTACCCACTAAACTCTTTGTATTTCTCCTCATGTTGCCTTGGTTAATTTTTTAAGGCTAAATGAACAAATAGTGGAAGTTGGCTATAATGATGAATAAAATGAAATGCATATAGATTATTAAGCATTCAAACATAGGTATTTCGTTGCCACAATTCAGTATCACACACACATCATATCATAGTTAATTCCTTTTACTTAGTGATGATTAGAACTAATGCACATATGCAGATATTTTCAGACATTGGAGGGAGCGTATCGAGCTCTCTCCATTTTGCAACATTCACAGATGAGGAGAAAAAGAGACTATTCACCGCTATGCAAGGGGATAGGGACCTGTCTGCACAAATGGGAGAGAGACCAAAACAATTAGCACAGAAAACAGAGGGCCTGATTCCAAGATGACTTACGCATGGCACAAGGTGATTTATGCCAAACCCCATGATGTAAATCACAACTTGTGCCATGCGATATGCAGGTCGCTATTTCAAGTCGTGACCTGCCCCATGTCATATGCGGGTTGCACCATTATTGGGTTACACCACCCACTACATCCGCAACCCACAATGGCATGCTGCAAGGGTGCATTACGACAGCAACTATGCCCTATTCCAACTGGGCAGCTCCTGTAACCCACATACACCATTGCAGAAGCCACTTTGGTGCAACAGAGATAGACCATCAGGGAGATGGTTTAAGGGGCATCTGTCCATGCCAATTGATGGATGCCTACTCTGCAACACCATGGAAATGTTACAGCAGTGCTCCCCATGCCCCCAAATACATACATGTCCCCAACCCCCTGACTGTCAGGGACCCCTGGGGTCCATTTTTTGAAGTGCCCCTGAATGCCAGTGCCACCTGTCCAGCCTCCCCATGCCTCCTGGTGCTTTCAGTGGTGTTCCAGGGTGGAGGGGCTCCAGGGAGGCAGTTGTCAGTGGGTTATGACTTGTGGTATGCAGGACCATTGCACCATGCCCTTGGTGCTAGCTTGCATCTGCCACAAGTCACAGGACATCAGTGCTGGTGACCCTGCATGTCTTGGAATATGGTGCAGGGTCCCCAGTGTAGCACCACATGGTGCAACTTGCATACAACTTACATACATAAATGAGTTGCACCATGCATCTCAGAATCAGGCCCAGAGAATTTGAAATACAAGAATTGCAGACTTGAATGGCATGGTCTCACACTCACCCAATATTTACAGTACAATAGATTTCCTAGAGGATTAAGAATCAATGTTCAGCCAAATGTAGGCATAAAGTCAATAAAATTAGACTCAGCATGGGATGGAATAAAAAACAGGGCCAGCTGTGATTTCATGTATGCACTTATTGAAGCAATAATAGATGAAAGACAGGTATTAGAGACTGATATCAAAATGGCAGAAGACACTTTAAAATTGAAAATGTAGGCAGAATAGTTTAAAAAGAACCTAGAAGATTTCAAATAAAAAACTTCTAGACTATGAAGAGTTACTTAAACAAAAAAAAAAAAAGATTAGAGACACGAACAACTATAGGGACAACCATGTCTACACATACAAAAAAATTCCAAGAGAAAAATACAACAGCCATACAATCAATACAGTACATATGAGGGTGCAGATAGTGATAGTAGTTACACAAGAAACCCACAGAGTGGCACAGAGGAACATCAGCAATCAGAATCACAAGAACCAGGAACATCCAACATAAACATTAGGGAAACCAGAAATGAATTGAGAAATCAAAGAAATGCACACAGACAGGATGAAGGATACCGAGGGGGGAGGGGAGGAAGGGGAGGAGAAGCAAGTGGAAGGCCAATAATGCAAACAACAGGGAGATGCAGAAACCCACAAACCCCTACCTAATACCCATTTTCAACTTGAGTAGTAAGATATTGACAAGGGATGAAGAAAACGTTTTAAGCTTAGGACTGTTGTTTGCCCCTACCCAGCCCATCAACCTTTTTGATCTAGAGGTTGACCTTCAAAAATTTTACAGAAATCTAAGACTGGAAAACCAATCTGGAGGAGAAACAAATAATGAAAAGACTTTGATAGTGTACTCTCAGACTTTAATAACTGCCTTGTAGAAATCCAGGACTGGATGAATACCAGCTGGTTAAAGCTCAATTCAGACAAGACTGAGGTGTTGTTGGTGGATCCTGGTCACCAGATAGAGGGGTTGGGGATGGTGTGTCCCTCAGGATTGTGGCTTGGGAGGTCCCCGTTACTGACCTCTGAACGGGTGTGAAATCTGGAGTAATTCTTGACAATGATTTGACACTTCATTCTCAAGTGTTGGCCATGGTTAAGTCCTCTTTTTTCCATGTGAGGAATATTGCCTGGATTAAACACCTAGTTCAATCCAGTGACCTACCAACTCTGATCCACGCCTTTGTGACTTCACGCTTTGACTACTGTAACTCCCTGTAACTAGGGCTTCTTGGGGTTGATATCCACCACCTGCAGCTGGTGCAGAATGCTGCAGCCAGGCTGTTGTCTGGGTCATCTTGATCTGCCATATTACCCCTGTGCTGTGTGAACTGCACTGGCTGCCAGTTCAGTGGTGGATCACCTTCAAGGTTGGCTTGCTGACCTATAAAACCCTACATGGACAAGGACCGAGCTACCTGCAAAATCTCTTGCATTCTTACTGCCCCATCCAACCACTATGCTCAATCAATGAGGGATGCTGGAGATTCCCAGGGTATGGTTAAAAACATCTGTATCAAGAGCATTTTCATTTACAGACCCTACCCTGTGGAATTCTCTGACTCACCAGATACGAGAGTGTCTGACAGTGGAGAGCTTTAAGACCACCTTAAAGACTTATTTATTTCAGCTTGCATTTGATGTCACTCTGTGTAACTGACTGTTATTGATTTTCTGATTACTGAACTGTATTTTATTATTTTATGGTTTTAATTGTTGTCTATTTCGCAGCGCTTTGATACTTTGTGAAAAGCACTATATAAATAAGTTTTATTATTATTATTACTTATAAACAAGAACTGAAGAATAACAAGCAGGTAAAATCAAAATATAACCCATTAAGTGTAGAAACCATGGAATTGAATCATTCTGTAAAGTAACTGAAAAATAAATAATGGTACTATCTACCTCCAAAGAAACCATGCACCCTAAGCACAACAACATAAACAGAAAGGAAAAAATAGCACTAGAAAATATCAAGAAAGATAAAACCATCATAATAAAAAGTACGGACAAAGGGGGAGGCATTGTCATACAAGATAGGATCAAATACAGAGACGTGCATGAATCTTTTGGAGAACAGAGAAAATTATGAAATTCTACCACATGATCTGACTGGAAATATAAAAATGGAAATAGACATGATGTTAGAGGAATACTCACCCATGTGGTGGCTCGACCATGGGAAACCAGAAATTCTAGCAAAGGTGTATCCGAGAATTCCCACTTTCTATTTGATACCAAAAATCCATAAAAATGCCATAAATCCACCAGGGAGACCAACAGTCTCTGGCACAGAATCTGTTTTTGAACCATTTTCCAGATACATACATTTCCATCTCCAGCCACTAATAGAGATGACTAAACTATATGTCAAAGATACAACAGACATGATTTTAAAATAAAAAAAAAAACATATCTGACAATGGTATAAAGGATGGAAGCATTCTGGTCACATTAGATGTGGCAAATTTGTATACTTCAATACCTCATCAGGAAGGAATCCAATGCATAGGACATGCATTAGATACAAGAGACAGGGGAAGTAAACCAAAAACACAGGTTCTACAAGAAATGGCAGATTTAATACTTAAGAGAAACTATTTTGAATTTGATGAAACTTTTTTCAGCAAAACAGGAGAACAACAATTGGGTCCACGATGGCCCCAGCATATTTTAATGCATACATGGACAACTTTGAGAGAAAATATATATACACATTACATGATACAAAGATACATACATGGCTTCATTTTATCGATGATATTTTTATGATATGGGACAGAACACAAGAATAATTTATAACATTCCATGAAGAGTTGAACACAAAGGACCAGAACCTTAAATTCTTTATGAATTTTCATACAAAACAAATACCATATCAAGACTTAATATTAATAATAAAATAAAAGAATTGAAATATCTGTGTATCGCAAAGAAATGGACAAAAATACCATTCTACATGGGAACAGTCACTATGAAACAAAACTAAAAAATAGCATCCCTTATGTGCAATTAACTTGGGTAAAAAGGTACTGCAGCACTGTAAAGGACACTGAAAGGGAAACGTGTTATGCTGGAGTGGTTCAGAAACAGGGGATACAAACCCAGAATACTCAAAAATGCAAAGGAAAAAATAAAAAGCAAAGAAGGCAAGAGCTTCTAGAAACAGGAAGGACAGGGGAGGAAATGCAGAGGGTTGTTTTTGCAACAAAATACAAACACAAACTAACTGAAATAAGAAAAATTATCAACAAACATTGGTACCTGGTGCAAACAGACAATGAATATATATCTGAACTCCAGAATAGGCCAATTATAGCTGCAAAACAAGTAAATAAAACAGCTGGCATGGTCACAGTTTAAAATAGCCAGAGACAAAGACAGTCAGTTATTGCTAGGACCATTGACACCAGGAATGGTGCCTTGTGGCAAATGTTCTGTTTGCAGTCATACATTGAAAAAACAAATGTATATCCATCCACACACAGGACAGAAACACTACATCAATCAGTACATTGACTGTATGTCAGAGTGCACTGTATATGTTATAAAGTGCCCCTGTGACATGTTATATGTAGGACAGACCAGCAGGATGCTTAAAACAGGAATACAAGAACATAAAGGGGACATCAATAGGAAGGATGAAACCTCTACTGTAGCCACACACTTTGCAGAAGCAGGCCACAATGGAGCATCATTGAGATTTTGGGGACTCGAGAAAGTAGCCAGACCTGAGAGGGGAGGAAACTACAGAGATTTACTTTTAAGTGTCGAAATGTGCTGGATTTTTTATATGAGAACCCTAGACCCAAATATAAGAATGAACATAGAGACAAACTGGAATGCATGCATCTAGAACATCTGAATGTTGGGAGGTGGGAGGGGAATTGCAGGCCTTTAGCTCTCAACCTAAAATAAAATAGCAATACAATAAGGAAGAGCACATAGTCGTACACAGGTACAGAAAATGAGAGTTAGGATGTGTATTGACATATTAGGCAGGTCAAACAGATCTGATCTATTGGCAAGAAAGAAGCCAAAAGAAAAAATATGACTGAAGAACTGTTCAAAACATGATAGAATATATGTTCATAACAAAGGGTGCAAAGAAATATATAAATGGAAAAGAAATGTGCAAAATGTTTGAAACAATAGTTAATTATGGATGTGAATATGTAAGAAAACAAACCATAGGAATTAAATTGTAACATAACAACATTATACAATATGTAATATTAATCTCTAGCTGATGTTAGAAATTAGATTTGTGGCAGCACAATATGAAGGTCAAATAATAACAGGAAGGTCAGAGGGAATCAAGTTTCAACAGCAGAAATATTAGTATAGCATTTCCAACAAGCACCAAACTCCCAGCCTCTCCTCATTTGAATGGATGAATGAGTATAGTAACTGAAGGACTCTATCAGTATCCTCAAAATAAGGCAAGGATGTTCAGGAATGAGTAAAAGCATAGTGCTGATGCACTTTTATAAGGAACAGACACCTGCCTTCTGAGACCCGATCGCACTCACATGCAATAACATATGGTTACCTAGCAACCAAGAGCACACATGTGTGGTTAGGTCGGCTTGACATAACTGCAAATTGAGCTGCGGGAACTCATAAAGCAGGCAAGAGGATTAAAGAAAGCAGCTCCAAGAAGAAAGAACTCGGCGACAGTACTGTTGTGCAGCTAACTTTTCCAATACAAATACAAATGGGCGTATGTGGAAGTAAGCAGTTTTCTGTTAATACCAAAGGATTATTGGAAAAATAAATTAAAAGGAGCAAAGGAATAAAACCCTAAAATAATTAAAATTATGGGGGTCAAGCCATAAAGGGCTGCAGTCAAAATAATGATTCCTTATGTGCAACAGCACTGTAATAACAATAACTAACAGTTATTTGATTCTTTATAGGGAAAGTAATAAGTTGCAAGTAAAAAAAACTAAATGAAATGAAGTATGGACCAAGTAAGAAATCTCTATGGCAGTAAGGTCTGGAGCATTAACTGACTGATGGTGTGTATACATTGAACATGTTAACATATATTAAATCAAAATAAATATGTGAATATAAAAAAGTGAAAGAAATGAAATTAACTTGTATGTGTTTATATTAACAGATAAAGAAAAATTTGAACCCCGTGAACAAGCTCAACACTCGAGGGAAATGTAGGGGATGAAAAATAAAAGAAATCTGAAAACTGAACAAAGCTGAAGAATTTTACATCAAAGGGCCCCCTGTCACTATTTTATTTTTTTATAGCTTTGTAGCCTTATTTCTGGGGGCTGAAGAACAAGAAGACATTAACCATTACCCACTAAACTCTCTGTATTTTACTTCATAGGCACAATTTAAAGACAGGACCCTTATGGGTCCCACTAGCTCCCAAAGCTCATAAAATGTAATTCCAACACTGTCTACAAGTACCTCATAAGAGTGAACAAGATCCAATCAGAGGGTTTATTTCATAGCAAGGAAGGCACTAGAACAAGGAGGCAAGCAATGAAACTAAGAGGGGGAAGTTAAGGAGAGATATGCAGAAATACTTCTTCAAGGAAATGGTGATGGGTGACTGGAACAACCTGCCAGAGGAGGTAATGGGGGCAAAGACTGGAGATGAATCAGTGGTGGGGTCTTCATTGGAGCTGTCAACCCTAATACTCACTCCTCAGTCTGTAGTCTTCTGTCTGAAACATAAGGTACAGGTGCAAGCCAGTGCCTCATAGTGATACACTCTTCAAAGATAGAGAAGTATGTCTCACCACATGTTGCCAACATGATTTGTTTTACCTTTCCACATGCAGAACCCTGCAGGCCCTGCAAGAAGAAAGGAGATCATGTATGCCATTGTTCGCTCAGGGTCTGGGTAGGCATTAGGATTGACAAACCCATGGATGACCCCACCACTGATCTGCCAAGACTCTGGAGACCCAAAACCTGAATGTTTTTTCCTTTTGCTGCTTGGGAGATGGGGTTGGGAAGTTAAGGTTGGAAACCCTAACACCCCATTTCCCTACTTTTGTGGAGCTTAGTTGAGCCCTAACTGGTGTATTAACGCAGTTTTTTGAGAAGACTTTAAAGAGTTTTAAGCATGAATAGAATAGGCACAGGATTATATCAGGTGGAGTGGTGGGAGTAGGAGTGACACCTATGACCAAATAGGGTCAGTGGTGACAGAGTAAACAGGGACAAGGGGAGGACTGGATGGGCCTAAAGGTCCTTCTCTGCTGACAACATTTATGTTTCTATGTAGGAGGTGCAATGGCAGAACTGTCTGAAAGCCTGTACTGCTGCTGTTTGTACTGCACTTAGTATGTCAATCAATAGAAAAGTGACTCACTCAAGAAAAATCACAACCAAGGGGAGAGAGAGTGAGTGAGGTGTGGGAGGAGTGGCGGGTCAGGATTCTGGCTTGCATCAGCAGACAGAGTAAGGAAAGCAAGTAGTTGAACGAGAGTACATGTGGAGAGATAGTATTACCAATTACATTAGTATTACACTGTTACCCAGGAAACAAGCAATAGGGTGGGGGCAAGGGGCAAGGGTGGCCAAGGGCAATGATACCAATTAAACATTAAGTCCTGGGCTAGGATAGGGTAAAACAGGGGAAGACTGGATTGGCACGTGGTCTTTTTCTGCCAACATTTTCTATGTTTCTATGTTTTACCTACCTGTAGGTAGGGAGTGAGCAATTGAGTAGTTAATGAGTGGTTCTGAGTTAGTGAGCAAGAGAGGGAGAGAGTGAATGGGGGCAGGTTGGTCTGGATTCTGGCTTTTATCATCAGACAGAGTAAGGAAAGTGGGCAGTTGAATGAAAGTGCATGTGGAGTGATGCTAGTATCAATTACATTTCTATTACACAGTGAGATGGATTTTTTTTTTCAAATGCAGAATATCTAATAGTTTATAGATGTTTGTATAGAGAATAGCACTTATAGAATGCATGCAGGCAATGAGTGTCCAAGTGAATGACCAAGTTAGCGAAGGAGGGAGCTAGTTAGCAGGATGGGGGGGAGGCTGGCAGGTCAGCTGAAAGCACAACAGTGCTAAATTTAAAAAAAATACAAACAAAGGAGATGTAGTCATGTAGTAGATTTAAAATGGTGCATAAAATGGACAAAATGGTTTGTGTGACTAATTATTACTGGTAAATGAGTGTTGATTGATTTTGTGTACTGGTAAAAAATGGCTGCCAATTTCAACGTGAAAGCTCTACTATGGAAACATTGATGTTTTGGTGATAAGGCAGGATGGCACTGGTACATTTTTACCATGTGCATAGTGCTGAAATGAAATTATGAGTGCCAACCTGTCTCAGCAAATTAGAGGTCAGAATGTTCTCCATCATGTTATTATACAGATAGAGTAGCACCTGTACTGTATATTAGAGTTCAGTAAGCCCTTTAATGTTAAACTCCAGTGTATACACCTTAATATCTTTGCCCCGTTCAACTGATTTACATTAAATTTGGAACGCACAGAGATGGTGCCAGGATCTCTGGATAATGAAAATCTTGTGGCAATTGGTTCACTGGGGGCAAAGATGCAGACTGTGAGAGAGGCCTTTTGGTACCTTGCAATTCTGCTTAGAGCTGAACGAGCATAATATTTTGTGGTGATTTACATGTACAGCCCATGATGCTTTGCATTGTGGGGGTATGTGTGATTTTGTATTTCTTTCAAATATACAGAGGGGCAAATACCTCAAAATAAACAAAATTAAGACTTTTTTTTGCTCAGCTATAGCTAAACAACTATTAGGATTAGATACCTAGTGCAAGTAGAAAAGTTGTTATTGATTGATTACAAGTCATTACAATTTAACTGAAACATACAGCATTAAAACACTGTCACAGTTTGAGTTTTCTAACATGATTTCTACAATGTCCAACACTCAAATAAATATTCTATTTATAAAAGACTCATGTATTTCATTAAAACTGATATTAATGTTTTTTTTATTTTTGCTTTTCAAATACAATACCCCAACACTCATCATGATCTTTGCTTACTTGGGGTCAACTTTCTATTTAACAGAGTTGTAACTTGTCTTTGTTTAGATAGCTACCTATATATATATTCTATATTATCTTAAAAGTACAATGTACTCAACTCAGTTTCAAGTTCTTTTTCCTTATACTAAAATTAATTCCATTGTTAAATTTCAGTCAGCAGATGTAATGTTGCTAAAAAGCCATCGATCCTATGTAAGATTTCTGGATTTTCTGTATTAAACAAGGTCAATAGCATTTGTTCAAGAGGGGAGCCAAGACCACTTAGGACTGAACCAAGCCATTCCTGTCTCCTCTTAGAAGACAGAAGACATACAGTAATAGAAAAACATGTTTTAAGTCATCTTCATTATTTGTATTACATTTGCAATATAATCTTATATATTCAGGTATTTTCTGGCTAAAAGTTATGCAGTTGGTATTATAGAGTTCCATCTAAAATCTTGTAAAAAGCCATCTTTAAGTAGGATTTGCTAATATTCTCAGATACAATTCCAATTGATGTTTAACTTGTAATAATCTGTACCACTTATAATATTTAAATGTTTTAAATGTTCTTGATCTAGAGAGATTGTCATATCCCTAGATGTTTTTTTTTTTATTTGCATCACAATATCTTCTCTTGGCCTTGAGTAAATCTTGTATAGCAGATGTCCAAGGTCCATTGGAAATAATGTTGTTTTAATCAGTTGAATATAAGGGAAAGCAAAACCCCTTGAGTGATTTGATACCTGAAAATTGCAGATTTGATAGAGTTTGGCCCAAGGTGTTTGTATTTCTGTTTTTTATCTCCTAAAGTTAAGTAGTTTTTAAAATATTTAAGAAAAAAAGTTTTGTTAGTGAGCATGCACAGTTTTAAAAACAGTGTTCTAAAGATAACAAAATTTTTGCATCAGCATGAAGTCATGTTATCCCGTTACAGAGATGCTCTTGTTTATCTGCTGGCGGGGCCAGCTCACTGTTTGCAAATGCTAGCCCTGCTGTTTTCTTTCAGCAGGAATGGGGCTACATGTCGATTTTTAGCTCTATCCCTGCTGAGCATGCTGTTCATGTTTGTGCGGCTGTGTTCGCCTATAGCTGCATAAGCAGCTTTATTTAAATGAACTGGACACCAGGGTGTCCAATCCCTAGTCCCAGTTTAATTAATAATGTAGTCTGACATCAGGGTGGCCACCACTACTGCCAGTTTGTTTCTCACTCCCCTCCATAATGTCCTCTCAACACCCATAATTTATGCTTTCTGACACCAGGGGACCAAATCCCCAGGGCTGGCATAATGTCATGCCAACTCTGGGGTTCCTGCTCCCTAGTGTCAGAGGAACCTTCTTCCACCCCTCCAATACATCCCCCCAAAATCTCAATTTATACTATCCTATACCAGGATGCTCAATCTCTAGTGTCAAACTAGACAATCTCTCTTTCCCAAATCCAGCAGTCTGGCACACCAGGGTGCCCACTTCCAGTGCCTCCAAGTGTCATGCCAGTTGCTGACACTGAGGTGCCCAATCCCAAGTTTTGGAGGTGCCTGTAAAAAAATGACAGTGATGTTTTTTTCTTGAAACAAAGAAAACAGTCCCTTTTTGTCTGCCACCATCCCCACTTCCACCTGACTCCCCTCAGCACCCAGTACCCCCATCCCATAATTACACAACCAATGCCATCATTCTATCTGGATTGGAGACATGTCTTCACTCTTCATCGCAAACCGGGAACTGAGGAAAACAGGTAAGTGCCGTGTAATGTATTTCAAATCATTGTGAACTTTTCATTGTAACTTGGTCATTTTTACATATCTTTGCCTAAATTTTCAACATAGACTTTTTGGGACCCTGCCTCATGAACACTAATGATGAAATTTAGTTGGTCTGACACAGAAGGTGATTTTGCATCTGCAGCACGAAATCACCTTTTGGGTCAGATTTAAATAATTTCACCATTCTTGTTCATGAGGTGGGGTCCCAGAAAAAACATGTTGCAAATGTGTACAAAAATATGTAAAAATGGGCAAGTTATGAGCATAAGTTGAAAATTTTCTATGCTCACTCATAACTTTGGTAATTTTCAATATTTTGACCCTAAATTTTCAACAAAGCCATTTTTTTATACCACCTCATGAACATTGCAGCTGCCAATGTTCAATCCTAGCCAAAATGTGTTTTTGCACCTGTGGCATGAAATAACAATTCATCGGGGATTTGAAAATGTTCACCTACTGGGTTCATGAGGCAGGGGTCATAAGATGTCTATGTTGGAAATGTGAGTCAAAATATTAAAAAACAGAAAAGTTATGAAGGTATGTTGTCATTTTTCTATGCATGTTCATAACTTTGGTAATTTTTAATATTTAAACCCCAGATTTCCAACATAGACATTTTTCACATGACATCATGAATGTGACATCTGTTGTTTTTCATATCCTGGCCAACATGTGATTTCACACTTCTGGTGTGAAATAATATTTTGTCCATCATGTTATTCAATGATACCTGTCATGTTCAGAAGATGGGGTCATAAAAAGACTGTTGAAATTTTTGGGTGAAAATGTCAAAAAAAATTATATGAAGTATTGTTGTTTGCAAGGATGTCTGTTGGCCCATGTGGGATCACATTGCCTTCCTGCGCCAGTGACCTGAGTTTGAGTGCAAGCTCAGTGAGCTCACTTAATGGCCCAAGGCTAGGGGCAGCATGCAGCACTGGCCCCAGCCTGGGAGGGACACAGCAGTATTTTGGTGCAAACACAACACCATGTGGTTGGCAAGGGAGCCTTCCCACACAAGCTGTTGAAATACAGTATATGTTGAGGGCTGACTGGCCAATGCACTGGGTCAGTAGCTATGCAAATGAGGATATGATTTTACCAACAAAAAAAGAAAGGAATCTCACTGCAAAAAAACTGTTAATGCAGACATTAGGGTTGAAGAATGTAAATGAAAAAACATTAGGACTTTTGGTCTCCAGAGTATTGGTGAATCAGTGGAGGGGTCTTCCTTAGGATTGTCAACCCTCACACCCACCCCATTTTCTGAGCAAACAAGGCCCAGGCATCATCACTGCTCTGTGTGAAGAAAGCTCCAACTGACTTTGTTGGCAGCACATTGGAAGCCATACTTTTCTACCTCCAGAGTGTATCACTATGACACACTAGCTTGGAGATGTTCCTTGTGCTTCTGACAGGAAGCTATGGGCTAGGGGTTGTTGTGCTATGCATTATCCTATTTTTTGTGGGTTGTGTTCTTTAATCCTATAATGTCTGCATTAATGGAATTTTCTGCAATGAATAAAAACGTACATCAAAACTAGTCATACTGCTGCACTGAGGGATCTCTTTAGGCTCTTTGTTAATTGCGTGACCCAACAAGGTTCTTTCATACTAAACTTAGAAGAATTACACAGACTTACTTTTTATTTTATAACTGTTATGTAAATAAATTGTGTGACCCAACAAGGTTATTTCACACTAAACTTAGAAGAGTCAAAAACAGTGGTTGAATTCAAGCATGCATGGGACAGCCATAAGGCAATTCTAGGGGGTAGGGGTAGAAAGAGGTAGGCTGCTGGTTAACCAGGATCTGCAGCTTATCCATTAGGTAGGGAAATTGGCAGACTGGGTGGGTCAAGCGGTCCTTATCTGCCATCAAATTCTATGTTTCTATGTAAATAGAAGGTTTTGCTTCTAGGCAATAATGGGAAAAATGCTTTTAAAATAAACACTCCCTAATCGTTCAGTTCAAAATACTTTTTTATTTTAATATTTGTGGAAAAGAATCAGTGCTAGTTACTTTTGTGGTAAATCCATATTCTTGGCTTGCAACTTTCTTACTGATCCCAAGAGAAAAAGTAAAAAACAGCCAGTTACAGAGCAGAGCAGTGAGTCAATGCACTAAGCTTTTATGTGTATCTGTGTTAGGGAGGGAATTGTACCAAAGTCAGTTTTCTATAGTGATGTGATCAGAAAAGGTCCAGAATTCAATGAACAACTGAGAGTGAAGCAACCTTTCATGACTAGATGGGGCCCCCTGTAGGTGAGGGGTCTTTTTCTCAGAATGAGAAATGCTACTCTATGTCCTTCTAACAAGTCCAGCTATATACAATACTTTGTAGCTACTCTTATCTAGATGTGTTAAATGGCCAGCTGCCTGTTACTCAAAGCAAGCAGGTCAGAATTAGATCTAGGAAGATTAGTCTCCTAAAACCTAGTCTGAGACCAGTTTCTCTTTTTTTTCCACAGACCTGGTCCCAGACCAGTTTTTCTTTTTAACTGGTCTGGGACCAGTTAGTGTCACACACATGTCTAACTACAAGCTTGCTAAGAACCAGCTAGCATAGCCTACTGGTTAGGGCACAAAGCAGTGATCCAGGAGGTCTGACTTTGAATTCTGATTTCCCTAAAATTATTTTAACCTCAAATTTTGCAGGAGTGGTGATCCACAGTGATGTGGTATTGGAATAGTAATTATACAATAATAGGTTTCAAGTGCAAGGAAAAAAAGTGCAACAAAGAAACTGGTCTCAGACCATATCTTATGGGGGTTATCTTCTTGGAGCTAATTATCCAGGCTCTGCACTCATTTGATTGCAATGTTTTCCCAGTAGCTACCTTAGAATTCCATGATAGGTAACAACCTTTAGATCTGCAAGTTCAAATCAAATATGTTACTACTTGACTGGTCCTTATAAAAAGTAATATTAGTTGGCCCCAAAGCTAAAAGTGGGCTCAGTGCATAGCTCAATTGAAAGTCTGTAAGCCTGTAGTTCAATAGCAGAAGCAACAGCCATGCCCCCCCACCTGGCCTATTTAAACCCTTCCTTCCTTCCTTCCTGCTTCATTCAGAAGCTTTTTTCATTGTGGTCAGAGACTCTGTCCGTCCTTTCTCTGGACCTTATCTTTCCTTGGGCCCTGCCCCCCAATTGTTTGCCCAAATTATATTGTATGTCTCCTACCTTTCCTTGTGTTTGGAACTGACTGGCTGTGCTGGACTCTCTGCCTCATCGATATACTTCTGCTTCTGGGTTAGTATTTTGCCTCTGGCTGCAGTCTGTATTGTTTCTCTCTCAGTAGTTTGTTTCTTGGTTTTGCTCTGGTACTTGTGTTTAGAGATTGTGAAACTGGTAAATTTCATTACGTTAAATATTTTATGAAATTCTCCCTTTTGCAAAATTTTTCATGGAAGCGAAATTCAGAATTTCACCAGCAGAATGCAAAATTTCACCTGTGGAAGGTGAAATTTCGCCTTACGCAGGCAAAACTTTGCATTTCACACCCAGCAAAATATTTTGTGTAATGGGCAAATGTTGTGAAATATTTTGCATGGCGAAATTGTCGATTTTGCCAAAATTCCACAGCAAAATATAACTTTGCAGCATCTCTACTTGTGTTTGCATTTGGAGCTTTTAGTTCTAGCACCCCTGGTTTGCTTTGTTATATTCCATGCAATCTCTCTTTTATCTGTATTTGTTACCAGTGTGTTCTCTGTTCCAATTGCTTTTTCCATGCAGTCCCTGTGCTCATCACCTTAATTCTTTTCACCTGCCTCTCTCAGTACTGGCTCCGGTTATACTGTGTCTGTTATGCAACTCTGCTTTTACTCACTCAATGCTTGCTCCCTGCTCTCCCTGTGTTTGTGTTATCCAGGCTCATATGTTGCTATTTCAACACAGCCTCCTGTTTCTCCCAGACCACTGACTCATCCGGCCACCTTATCACTAACCTGCTACCTAATCTACAGCCTCAGAATTTTACCAAATCATACTTTTACCAATGGTCTTGCAGTCCATTTCTGACCATACTTTTACCAAAACCTCAGCACTCTGTTTCTGACCTCTCCAATACTGAAACTTCAGCATTTCAATTGACTCTATTACTTCATTTTTTTTTTGCGGGGGGGAGTATCCTACCAACATTATAGCTGCTGTTTTGTCTCATGGTGCTCAGCTCGTGACTTCCCTGTTATTCCCATAGCAGAGGACTATGATGTCACGATGGAGCACTGCGGCTCCAGATAGCAGGAGCATGCTTTATCTAAGTCAAATGATTCCTGCTCCTTTGCCTACATGGCTTCTCAGCTATCCATGCATAAATATATTAACCCCGTGGCTGACATGGCTTGCACAGTATTCACTACATGGCTTTCAAGATTTTAACTCCATTCCATTACCATGTTGCAAATGCTCCTTACTCAAATAATTTACCTCTGCCTTAAAGGCATTTAAGGCATTAATGCCACCCATATCAATTATCTATTTATACTACAACCATAGCAATCACTGCTAAACTACATGGATTCAATTTACTAAACCTCACTGAATCAATTTCTGGCATCACTGCCTCACACTGCTTAATGACTTCACAGCCTCTCACTATTCGATCACCTACCTTCCATGGCACCATTAGTCTGGCCTCCATAGTGGAATTGGTTGGCTTGCTTTCACTGGCTCTGCTCGTATCACTCAATCATATTAGGCATTCCTATCCATCAGTCTCATCAGCCAATTGCATTAGTCCATTGTATCAGTCAGTCATCACAGGCAATCATACCATATACCAATACCTAACTGATGGCCACTGGCTGTACCCGGTCACCTCATATATACCACTTCATAGTAATCTATACCATGCCACTGTATTTGCTCAGACAATTTATCAATGAACATTACCACAGTGTTTTAGAAATTTATTAGACATTAGGCTCCTTATTCAACAAGGAATGGCACAGATCTGCTGTTTTACCCCACTTCTATAAAAACTGACTATAACTAAGCATCCTTTTACTTGGCATGATCCCAACTTATTAAATGGTTTTACAGCAATAATTAAGACAGCACATAATTCAAAGCACTTTAAGAGATTGTTGAGAGCACATTATGACACTTCTAATTCCTGTACTTGTATTTGTAGTGTAAATGAATTTGTATTCTTTACCGTTTGTCATTATTGTTGTATGTTAAATGTCAGACATGACTGAAAAAAGGGCTGTGCCCAGTTCACCTCCTGGTTAAAAATAAAAAATGAAAAAATGAAAATTAAATCTGTCTGCTTTCCTTCATAAACTGGAGGCTTGCTAACCATTTGATAACCATGACCATTACTTTCTATAGCTCAGTGCTTCCCTTCAGTCAACAGTTCTGCTCTGCACTGAAGTCTGCATCTTAAGCATGTGAAACTCAGGGCAGGGTCCTTCTCATCTGGCCCATAGTTGGAATGTCCTCTCCCCAGGCAGAGTTTTAGCCATTTCCATCATCGATGGCACCTCTCTGTATATAATTTAGGACTTCAGCTATGAGGGATGGGGCCCCATGCCCAGGAGCACACCTTTAGCTGGCCAAATCAGGTTTGGCGGCACCCTCGATGCTATTCTCTCCATGACCACCTCTGGTTCATCCCTTCTGTTTTAGTCAGTAGGCCAGCTGAGTACCTCAGTGGTTGCTGCTCTCCTCTTCCCGCCTTGGGGGTTCTGCTCAAGCTTCAGAGCTTTTGTTGTTGCAGAGGTCTCTTGCAACCCTTCATAACATTCTCTTTAGATGAATCATGAGAACTTTCCTCCAAATTGGAACATTTTCCTCCCCTCAGGTTGGGTTTCTAAATTGCAGCAGCAGAGCTGCCATTAAATAAAACACTGCTAGCCTGGAGGGAAGGTGACCTAGGCCACAGATCCACAGAAGTTTCCTCCTCTTAAAAGGGGTTTTTTACTCTCCTCAGTGCCAAAGGTCATAACATGTAGTCAGTTGTTCATAGTATATTCCCTAGTTTCCATAGGTAGGTTTCCGCTGTTGGATGGAGATGGATGGTGGCCATCATTTGCCATTCCCTCTCTCCTTAGGAAGTCATGCCCTCTCATTATAATTCATTCAACCTATGTTTAAACCATTACTCATTTCAGTTATCTCAAACCTCTACACTCATCGTTGATAACCATGTATATATTCCAATCTCAATACCAACTCATTACATCCGCAGTGCCTTCTAATCAACTTGTTACCTCTGCAATGCTTTCTAATCTATACCCTTTTTGGGGCTTTTCCTAAGCTATCTTTAGCCTAAGGAAGTTCTTCCTGTGACACCTCTAGGGGTGGAACCTTCCTCCAGGGTTGCTGCCTTCAACATCCCTACAGGATAATATTCCTGAGGCACAGAGAGGTGAACAGCCCCAACAATGTTTATTCAGCAAGTTGCATAAGCACAACACCACACCAAGTTGTGTAAGCACATTGAATTGAAAGGATGTAAACCTGTAGTTCAATGGCTGAAGCAACAGCCATGCCCCCCTGCCTGACCTATTTAAACCCTTCCTTCCTGCTTCATTCAGAAGCTTTTTTCTTTGCCCCACCATCCTCCCTTCCTCCTCCAGAGGCTAACCTCTCTCCTCAGGAGCTTTTTCTAAGCTACCTTTAACATAAGGGAATCCTTCCCACGGCACATCTAGGGGTGAACCTCTCCTCTGGGGTTCCTGCCTTTGGCATCCCTACAGAGTAGTATTCCCGAGGCACAGAGAGGTGAATGGCCACAACAAAGTTTATTCAGCAAGTTGCATGAGCACAACACCACACTAAGCTGTGTAAGCACATTGAATTAAGTATTTTATGACACAGGAGGTGCAATGGCAGAACTGTGTGAAAACCTGCATTTCTGCAATCTGTACTGCACTGAGTATATAAACCAATGGAAAGGTGACTCAATTAAAAAAAAAAATCATTCAAGAATCTTAAATGGTCCATGTATGGATAAGTATATTTATGGTCCACACTACATGGTACTGAGTAGCCTTTATTATGAGTCATAGTATTTCTGATATTACAAAATCCTCTAAGTTTTCTAAGTAATTATTAAGCAATGTGGTATGACCGGGGGTTATGTCAATGTTCTAGTTAATCACTCCCTGGGTGTGTTATGTGGCATGAGGCACAGCCAAGTGCCACATTCCCCAGAGGGTGATTAACAAGAACATTAACATAACCCTTGGGAGTGCCCTGTTGCTATTATTAATAGTAAAAAAAAAAAAGTATTAAAACATATTGTTTACTTTGTTTTATTTTATTTTATTAAGAAAAAGGATTTAATTTATTATAGTCCATCCACCTTACAGTACCTGCTGATGCTGAATGAAGAATGTGGAGTTGCTTAATGCTTTGAGCAGCATCAGTATGGTGTCCATGGCAACGATTTCCAAAAAGAATTCATTACACTAGCAGGTGCTGAGCAGCACAAGACAGCAGACTGTTACACTTGATATGTGCCACAAGTTAGTGATGAGTGCCTACTCTCAATTTTTTTCCTAAAGTTTTCCTAATGTTCATATATTTTAATGAAAGGTTACCCAACGCATGTGCTCAAGACCTGTGGAGAAAGCATGCACATTGTCATGGTGCTCACTGTGTTACTGTGGCAACAATTGGTGAGAGAAATCTGCATTCAAAAAAAAGTTAAACACTATGGGAGAACTGTATACCCCACACTACTGATTAGAGATTTAGAAATGAAATTTGGGAACCACAGTCACTTTGAAAAATTGCCAGTTTACTTCTTCAGCTTATAGCTGCGTGTGTGTTTTTAGTCACCACTACCACCATTCAAAGGTTACGAAACTGGGAACAAGGAGTAGAATTTTATATTGAGGAACAGAGACACAAATAAAAGAGATGGATCTCTTTAAAACATTTAATAAATTGTTTACTGTAATGTTTATTTAATATTCCAATTTACACTATTGTACTGAAGTTAGTACTGAAGTCTAATAACTGAATTTTTGAAAAATGTAATACCAGGCAATTTAATACTCTTGTGATTAGGCTGTACATGTACATTAATGAAAAGATTAACATAGGGCTCCTAGAATGTTGACAACCAGTTAGGCTGCAGCATTTCTGAGACCCTTTTAATTATTCCAGTTAATAATGCAACCTTATACACAGCAATCTGATTGGCTGCCAGGGTTCTAGCAGGGTTGCATTAACCCTACCATACCATGTACAGCCTCTTCACAGTGTAGGTTTTCCATACTAGTAGTAATGAATGATATCCCAGCTATTTTTACATTAATTGCACGCATGTGCAATGTATTGTTGCAATACAGGATTTTGGGTATGTGTCGCGGCCAAGCCCATTGCAGTACACAAAACCGGGGTTTGTAATGGGTTTAGCAGTCAGCACAAATGACCACTCGGTGTGGTCCTGACACAACTCTCTGCTAGGTGGGCTGAACAGTCGGGCACTTCAAAGGGCCAAAGCTGCTCCAATCAGAGAGGGCTTTGGTCCTTTGATTTACATGAAGCCCACATCAGTGTACAGCTTATTGGATTGTGGAGTGTAAGAGGAAGTCTTGCAACAGTGGCTTCCAAACAAAATAAAAAACTAAACTCCTCCCCAGACCAACAAAAACAGGTCCCCCATCCCCTCAGTGTAAGACACTGGGTAGCCAACTTCTAATGTCCCCAGTTCTCCTTCAGACCAGTATGGTTCCTTCCTTCCCCCAGCAGTATGCCCTCTTGATCTAAGGTTTGCCGAGTGCCAACAATGGAATGCTCAATCCCCATGTCAGCAGTAGCCTCCTTCCCCCTGATAATGTGGGACACTGGGCAGCCCACTCCCAGTGTCCTCAGTTGTGAATAAAATCCCCATTTATTGCTGTGGAACACTGGGGAGTAAGTAAATGTTTATTTCTATAAGGCACCCTTCCTAGGCTTAGGGCGCCTTTACAAAATTCTACATACAACATTAAAACCACAGTAATAAATAACATTATATCCAAAACAAAATTTAACAAAATTTACGTCACTGAAAATGCTTGATTAAAAAGGAAGGTCTTTAGAGCTTTTTTAAAGCACACTCCCAATGTTCCCAGTATGTCTCCCCCAGCAGTATTGCCATTTCCCCCCTTATATTTGCCAACAGCAGTGTGCCCAATTCCCATGTGGGCAGTAGCCCCCCTTTCCCCAACAGTGTGGGACACTGGGTAGTCAGCTCCCAGTGTTCCCAAATGTATAATGTACCTATAAAAAAGAAAAGTGTCCCACAACATCTATTTTTTTTAACCTGGACAAATAAAATGGTCCCTCGTTGTCTCCCCATGTGCCCCCTCCCCCATCCCCAACCTCCTTCTGTGCACTCATCTTCTCTTACCCCCCCTTACCCTATACTTACCTCCAGAGATTGGCAGCTGCGATGTTCTCTGGAGTGAGACATGTCTGCACTCTTCAAAGGCAAACCCCAAACTGAAGGAATCGAGGTAAACCATATAATGGCTGTCAATGAGGATTTCAACTTATCTTACTATCTCAGCCATTTTTAGGAATTTTGACCCCAAATTTTCAACATGGGGTTCTTGAGACCCCACCTTATGAACACTGACACTGTCATCTCGTTAATCAGTCATGAATAGTGATTTTGTGGTCACTGTGCAGAATCACCTTTCAGGACTGATTAACAAAATTACAGTGCCAGTGTTCATAAGGTGGGGTTCAAAAACCCTGTTGAAAATGTGGTGCTTAAAGTCAGAAATGACTGTGTTACAAGCATGTGATGCGCAGTTTATATGCATGCTTGTAACTTCACCAATTTTTAATATTTTCACTCCACATTTTCAACTTTGCCTTTTTTCACACCTCCTCATGTACAGTACAGCTGTCATTTTTCACATCCTGCTTGAAATGTGTTTTCACACCTGTGGCGAAGAATGTTGCAGCCACTGTGTGAAATCAACTTTTGGGATGGATTAATGAAATCACTGTGCCAGTGTTCATGAGGGGAGATCTCAAAAAGTCAATGTTGAAAATTTGGTGGAATAATTCCAAAAAGTTACTGTGTTCCGAGTGTGCGTTGCACAGGTTATATGCACGCATGTAACCTCGACAATTTTGCATATTTTTACTCCAGATTTTCAACATTGCCATTTTTCACACCTCCTCATGAACAGTTTACAGCTGTAATTTTTCACATCCTGACAGAAACATGTTTTTGCACCTGTTGCGCAGAATAGCGCGACCGCTTTGGAAAATCAACTTTTGGGACAGATTAACAAAATGATAGTGCCGGTGTTCATTATGTGCAATCCCCAAAAGCCCATGTTGAAAATTTGGTAAAAAAGTTCCTGAAAATGCCCAAGTTGTATGTGTCTATTGAATTTATTCTACACATGCACATAACTTGGTGGAATTCGTACCCTGCACTCCCACAGTAAAATAAGGATACTATTATACTATCTCCAAAAGAAGTGAAATTCATTGCAAAAAAACTATGTTAATGCAACAGTTATGGTTTTTATTAAATTGTCAAAAGCTGGGAAATTCGATGTTAGGGTTCCCACCCCTACCACCCCACCCTACCATCCTCCACACATCAACAGTCATCGGGTGTGCCATGGGGTCAACAGGCCTAACTCTCACCCCATTCTTCTATACTGTAACATGTCAGCTTGTTTTGTCTTGGTGCAGCTGCCTATTGCTTAAATTTGGGGGATTACTCTGTACTCTTGGTGCTGCTGCCTCACACTTAAATTAGTTTATAAGATGGGGGCCAGCCATGGAGGTGGGCGGGTTCTGCTGATCCCCATTAAAAGTTTTTTTCAGCAGAAAACAAAAATAATTGCAGGTGCTGGGTGCATAGGAGGGTGGTATTTAAATAGGTGTTACTGAAAGAAGTTGCTGCCTTGAAAGTACATAAGGCTAAGGGACCAGATGAAGTACACTGCAGGGTATAAAGGGAGCTCAGGGAATTGCCAGCATTAAACAAGCAACCAACATTTGCCATTGACAAATGCTTGTTAGTGAAACTTTCACTTTTATTAAAAGGGTTTTAGAAAAGCTGCAACCTGATTGGTTGTCAGTGTTCTAGGAGCCATGTGTTAATCTTTTCATTAATGTAAGTGGACAGCCTGATCACAAGGGTATTCATTTGCCTGGTACTACATTTTTTAAAGAAGTGGGTACCTCTTTTTGTGTGAGTTTTTTTCACTCTTTTTACTCATCTTCCTTCTTTTGACAGTAGAATGAGTGTGACATAGAGTCAGGAGGAGAGAGGGGTGCAGGTAGCAGAGGGCAGACATGGGTTTAGGTTGAAGAGGACCTGGCCCATATCAGTGGCAGGAGCAGATGGAGACAGCAGCAGCAGCACCCAACCCCCCCCCAGTGTAGGATCCTCTGGCAAGGAGATGAGGGAAGGGCACCACCAGTTGAGTGCCCACCATCACCAACATCAGCAATTGCATGCAAGGAGAAAGAGGACCCACAGTCAGAACCAACTCTCCCCCCCCTCCAACCTCATAAAAAGCAGCCCAAGTAGCGCCTCAGTGCCCCAAAATTGCAAGGCTGTCACTTTCCTTGATGCACATGTTAAAGAAACAATTTATTCTTGCTACATAAAAGGAACCCCTTGTGAAACAGATGCAGAGAAAATGGCAGAACTGAAATGTTTTACTGACTGCTTACATTTTCAGGAGCCGGATTTAGAAGCTGCTATAAGGCATTAATGGTATTATTATTGTATGTGTACACAGAAGAATCATTGGCCATATGAACTAAATACATGCTTGCTTTCTGTTTGAAGAAATTAAGTGAGTTCCTACTTGAGTGCTGGGAGTTTGGAAAACAATGAGCCCTTAGGAGCCAGCAGCCCCATGATGAGACTGTTATATAAGAAATGACAGCTGTCACTCAATTTGTGTTGGGGAGGAGCTACACAAATTACAGGCAATTGGTAGGTATTTGTTGATATCTTGTCATGTACTATCAAAAGGAGGACAAAGAGTGGTTATAATGAACCACAGTATTAATATCTGAGCAAATGGTCCAGCTGATCCTCCAACCTGTGTGTATTAGGACAGGAATGATTATAATTCAGATTAGGGGTGGATCAGCTGACCTGATGACACTCTAGGGAAGAGTATAAAAGCTGCCCTAGTGCTCAGAAATGGCAGATCAACCTTGCAGTGAGAAGGGAGAGGTTGTCTCATAGCACAGAAGATTGTAGTAAATTGTGTTTAAAGAAATGTATCTATTCTGTGGCAGAACTACTGAGGTAGGGTAGTTCTGGAGCTCAAGAAAGAGCTATTTTCTCTTATTATTTATTTTCTTCTTATAATTTATTGTCTGAAGTTCAAGTCTCATTTTTGTTTATGGTTGTTATTTATTTTTGTATATATCTTTTACACAAAAATAAGTCCTTTGGACTAATAAACATCACACCAAGAAAAGGTATGTTAACCATAAATTGAAGTCTTGTGTCACTCATTTACGCCACCCACACAACCCAGTCACAGATTTTGGTGTTAGAAGTGGGATCTGGTTGTCTAGCATAAGTGGGAAACTAAAATACAGTACCAGCCCTGGTACTAGGGTAAAGAGAGTGACATGTTGGACGATGAGGAGTAGGCAAAGAGAGCTATAGCGACTGGTGTCCAGACCAGAACCCAGGTGGTGAGATCTGGGGAGACCCTGATACTAGGATTAGGACAGGTGGTGAAACCATGAAAACCCAAGCATCGGGAGGTCGAGGACAAGGATGAGGATCAGAAAGAAGAGGAACGCCAGATGTACCCAAAGGAACCACTGGAGGGATTACTCGAATTACTACAATGGCTGGCCATCAGGCAGATGGATATGGAATGAGAGAGAGATCATGAGAGGAGACGACAGGATACCAGGTGGGCAGAGATGCTACGTGCTTTACATATCTTGGGGGCAGGTTGAGGTCAGGATTGAAGTAGGCCTGACCCAAACCCAAAAGATATCAAGCTGACAAAGATGACATCGTCAGATCATATAGAGGGGTATCTTACCACTTTTGAGAGGGTTGCTCAGGCATGTGCATGGCGACAGACACAGACACAGTCGGTGGTACGACTAGCTCCATACCTAACAGGGAAGGCACAGTTAGCATACAGTAACATGGCTGCATGAACAGCCAATATGTATGATCTTGTTAAAAAGGACATTTTAAAGCGGTATGACATTAGTACTGAAATGTACCGGTAAAGGTTCCAGGCTTTAAAATTTCAGAACTAAGACACCCCCGAGAGGTCTGTATAAGATTGAGGGAACTGTGTACTAAATGGCTGCAGCAAGAGGGGAAAACAGTAGATAATTTGGTAGATACCACAGTGGGTGAACAGTTCCTACAAGTCCTACTCCATGATATACAGATTTGGGTAAGACAGCGCAACCCTGAAACAGCAGAAACTGCCATTACCTTGGTGGATGACTACCTCTCTGCCCACCAGAATATAAGGAAAGGAGGTGCCAAAGTTTTTTGAAAATACCAACACTAAACCAACCCCCTAGCGAGACCAGGTTATGAACAACTGAGGTATGGGAGTTATGAAGGCCGGCAAGACAGAAGGGGTGGTACTAGCGGGCGACCCTACCCTGCAGACATTATCTGTCAGAATTGCAAGGGCCAGGGACACATTACATGTTTTTGCCCAACTAGGAGGGGAGAAACAATACATCTGGCATTGTTAAATCCTGGTTACTTTTTTATCGAGGTAAAGGTAGAAAATAAAAAATGTAACAGCCTTGATAGATTCTGGAAGCAAGCAAACGTTAATTCTCCCAGAATTAGTTACCAAGAAGGAAAGAGGGCCTCCTATGAGTGTGGTATGTGTTCATGGAGACACCCATGTATACCCCACAGTGCCAGTAAACATGGTGGTGAAGGAAAGAACAACCACCTTGGTAACATGATTGGTATCACATCTGCCAGTACCAATGGTTATCGGGCATGATTTTCTGGACTTTGCTGACTTAATGCTTGATAAGGGAACTGTCACTCCTGTAACTACAAGAGCTCAGGAGAAGAGACAGCAAGAGTTGGAGGACATATTTCCTTTTAAGAATGAGGTGGCTGATGTACCTGGGAAAACCAAACTGTCCCACAACATGAAGAAGAAGGTACAGAGACAATGGCATGATAAACAGAAAGGGTTAACCCCTGAAAATGTACAAAACATTTTTGTGAAAGTCAATGTTGTAGGTGAACAAAAAAATGATGTAGTGTTGCAGCCTTTTTTCCAACAGGTGGGAAAAGTACGAACCCCGAGGGCCCCATAGTGAAACATGATCTGTTGCAAAAAGTGTGTGAAAACCCAGTGACTAAAGAGAGGTTGAGCAATTGTTAGTACCCTCTTGTTTTACAGATGCCTGCAAGTTAAAAATTAAGGAACCAGTAAGAAAGAGCTGGTTCTTGAATATGCTCTATGGAAAGCATTAGTTCCAGTCAGGAAAATGGAGCGCAATATTTTTCTTTATGTATTATGCCCTAATGCATGTTTACACTATAGTCCAGCCATGTTTAGCTTTGTTGTGAGACAGAAACGGCTGCTGCTGGTTATAGAGGGTAAAGGGGCCGAACAGCATCTCAGAGAAGTGAGATATGCCATGGGAGAGAAGCCTGTAGCATAGGAAGACTTCCCCGTTGTAAACCGGTGAGAGACTGTGTTTAAACAGTTCAGGAGATTGCTCACAGAGCCTCAGTGTCCTGAAAGTGCAAGGCTGTCACTTTCCTTGCTGCACACCTTAAAGAAACAATTTATTCTTGTTAAATAAAAGGAACCCCTTGTGAAATAGATACATTGAAAATGTCAGAACTGAAATGTTTTACCAATGGCTTACCTTTTCAGCTGCCAGGTTTAGAAGCTGCTATAAGGTGTTAAGAGTATTATTATTGTATGTGTGCACAGAAGAATCATTAGCCATATGAACTAAATACATGCTTGCTTTCTGTTTGAAGAAATTAAGTGAGTTCCTACCTGAGTGCTGGGAGTTTGGAAAAAAAGAGCCCTTAGGAGCCAGCAGCCCCATGATGAGGCTGTTATATAAGAAATGACAGCTGTCACTCAATTTAGTTGGGGGAGGAGCTACACAAATTACAGGCAATTAGTAGGTATTTGTTTATATCGTGTCACGTACTAGCAAAAGGAGGACAAAGAGTGGTTATAATGAACCACAGTATTAATATCTGAGCAAATGGTCCAGCTGATCCTCCAACCTGTGTGTATTAGGACAGGAATGATTGTAATTCAAATTGGGGCGGATCAGCTGACCTGATGACACTCTAGGAAGAGTATAAAATAGTAATAATAAAAATAATAATAAAACTTTATTTATTAAGCACCTTTCAAGCACCAAGGCACTGTACAAATGAATGTTAAAAGCAAAAATACACATATAAAATCAATATTCTCAGCAACATCAGCAAAAGCTGCCCTAGTGCTCAGAAATGGCAGATCAACGTTGGAGTGAGGAGGGAGAGGTTGTCTCATAGCACAGAAGATTGTAGTAAATTGTGTTTAAAGAAATTGATCTACTCTGTGGCAGAACTAACAAGGTATGGTCTTTCTGGAGCTCAAGGAAGAGCTGTTTACTTTTAGTTATTTTCTTCTTATAATTTATTGTCTGAAGTTTAAGACTCATTTTCGTTTATGGTTGTTATTTATTTTTGTGTATATCTTTTACACAAAAATAAGTCCTTTGGACTAATAAACATCACACTAAGAAAAGGTGTGTTAACCATAAATTGAGGTCTTGTGTCACTCATTTACCCCACCCACACAACTTGGTCACACTGAATACTACTGTGTTACTATTAAACTCGTCACATTTATTCTGATTTAAAACATTTGTCAGTTGGATTTTCAGCGTCATTGAATCTTCTCTAATCTCTGTGATACATACCACTTAATGTTGGGGTAAAAACATTAAACACATCAACACCTACAGTATTTATGTATGCATATAAGCAGTTAGTGAAAAAATGTTGTACTATAAATCAATGTTGTACAAATAACCAAAAAGTAATACATTCAAAATGATACTTACAGTTACGTTACAGCTGCTCACCGTGTGCATGCTACTGAGATGGTGTAGGATTCAGAACAAGCGCTGAGAGTGTTGAAACCTGCAGGGAAACAAATGGACAGAAAGAAAAGCATTTTAATGTCTCTCTGAGTAACGTGGAAGGCCTTTTGGCCTCTGTGAGGCAAAAGACTGCAGTCATCCCACCAGCAGTGAGGATAAGGACTGTGAATAACAGTGAATGTGTCTTGTCATCACATCAGACAAAGAAAGACCTAGCTGGGGCTGAGGTCTTGCTGCCTTGATGAGCTGGCTGGCTGGCTGGTCGGCTTGACTATCCTCATGTCTTACTGTTCAAAATTGGACATTGCTGCAGTACACCTGTGCTAGTACTATCCACAGTATTGATTCTGATTGCCTGCAAAGTGTTTTTAGCTGCTCCACATGATGGGGGTTGTTCAATTCCAAATCCAGTAGATAATATTTCAGGCCAGGTGAACATTACAGTACATCCAGTTATAGGAGTTTTTAACTGAGGGAGTGACTCTAACTCCTCTAACTCCTACCATAGGACCAAGACAAACAGTTTTCCCTAAAGTCAGGAACATTGTTTCATCAGTGCGGAGGGCGTGGATCATGCTGTTTGTAAGAACACAAGTAGGCCAAAGGAGGACAAGGTGGTACTGTATCTTGCTGGCTGGGATATCTTATTTTTTCTTTTAAGTTGCATGGTTTTTTAGCCCCTTTCCCATGTGAGAAGGTGGGAGCTGCACCCGGGCTTTGTGCAGTTTCATGCTGTGCACTGGGTACATGTGTCTGTAGCATCTAAGCCCCACATATACTTCTTATCAGAAGTTCAGTTCACTTTTGGGCCTGCTGACACCCACCTTCAATTATTGATGCTAGACCACAGTTATAATGTGGGGTGAGCATAGTGCCAATCCCAAACTCTTCAGACTGTGAAATGCTGGAAATGTGTATATTGGAGTCTAAGATGTGGAGCATGTGTTCCATTAAATCACAACTTCCACTATCGTCACCTGCCTCCAGCTGTTGCTGTACATTCACCAGTGTCTTCCTCAGCACTGATAGAAGTGGAATGGCCTGACTGACACAGGCGGTGTCCCCACTCCCTGCCTGTGTTGCATTTTCGAATGGCCTGAGAATCATGATCAGGCCATCCATTTGGTGCCACTGCTCTGTTGTGAGACATATGCCTACAGGGGGCATGCCTCAGACAGCTAGTGTTGGAACCCACTCGGGAGGGAGCAGTCTTAGACCTGGTACTTTCAAATGGGGAAGGATAAAGGATCTCAGATTTAGAAGTGGGTAGCCATCTGGGAACAAGTGACCACCAAACAGTATGGTTCACAATAAACACAGCCATAGAATCAAGACATACAAAAACAAGAGTATTGGACTTTTGAAAGGCTGACTTAGGGAAAATGAGAGAGTGTCTCAGAAAAGCACTAGAAAACGGGCAAGAAGGATGGGTGGAGGAACAATGGGGAATAATCAGAACAGCCATTGCAGAGGCAACAAACCTTTGTGTGAAGTAAATCAACAAAACAAAATCAAGGAAAAAAACACTACGGTTGTCAAAAGAGGTGGCAGGGACAGTTAAGGGGAAAAGGTTAGCATTTAGGAAATACACGGAAACACAGAAGGAGCAGGACAGAGAACTTTATCAGTTAAAGCAGAAGGAGGCAGGGAAGGCAGTCAGAATAGCAAAGGCACAAACTGAGGAAAAGATAGCTAACTCTGTTAAGAAGAGGGATAAAACCTTTTATAGGTACATTAGGGAGTGAAGAAAGACCAAGGGAGGGATATAGAGACTTAATAAACGGGAGGGAATGTGGGCAGAGTGTGACAGTGAAAAAGCAGGAATACTGAACGAATATTTCTGCTCAGTATTCACAATGGAAGAGAAGGGGGAGGTAGCTAAACCAAACAAGAGAAACACTCTGACTACGGGGGTCAATATCAGTCCATTCACAGAAGAAAGGGTTTTGAAAGAACTCTTGAAACTGAGGGTGGACAAAGCAATGGGGCCTGATGGGATTCACTCAAGAATTCTAAAAGAACTAAGGGTAGAACTAGTAATGCCACTGACTACTCTCTTTAACAAATCATGGGAGGATGGGGTGGTACCTGAGGACTGGAGGAGGGCAAATGTGATTCCACTTCACAAAAGTGGGAGCAGGGCAGAGGCAGGAAACTACAGACCAGTTAGTTTGACCTCAGTGGTAGGGAAATTGATGGAATCACTTCTGAAGGAAATAATTGTTGAGAACCTAGAGGCCAGTGGGGCACAGGACCCAAGGTAGCATGGTTTCACAGCAGGAAGGTCATGTCAGTCAAACCTAATAGATTTCTTTGACTGGGTAACCAAAGTAGTAGACCAGGGATGGGCTGTGGTTATGACCTACCTAGATTTTAGCCAAGGCATTTGACACAGTCTCACACAAAAGATTAATATACAAATTAGCCAGCCTTGGAGCGGGTCCCAAGGTGGTAGCCTGGATAAAAAACTGACTGGACAACAGGATGCAAAGGTAATAGTAAACGTAGTCCACAGTGAAGAAAGGAGGGTAACTAGCGGGGTACCACAGGGGTCGGTACTGAGACCGGTCCTCTTTGATGTCTTTATAAGTGACATTGGAGAGCACCTGGAAGGAAAAGTATGTCTCTTTGCAGATGACACAAAGATCTGCAACAGGGTTGATACACAAGATGGGATGGAAAGGATGAAAAGGGATTTGGCAAGGTTGGAGGAATGGTCAAATATATGGCAGCTCAGATTCAATGCAAAGAAGTGCAAGGTAATGCATCTGGGAAACAAAAACCCAGGGGAAGAGTACACAATGGGGGTGAGTTAATAACAACAACAAAAATCAAAAGAGACCTAGGAGTAATTATATCAGATGACCTAAAGGTAGGAAAGCAATGTGAGAGGGCAGTAAGGAGGGCTGGGGGACACTGGGATGCATAGTGAGAGGCATCAACTGTAGAAAACAGGAAGTTGTTATCCCTTTGTACAGACAGTTGGTAAGACCCCATCTGGAGTACTGCGTGCAATTCTGGAGAGTCCATCTCCGCAAAGACATAGACAGAGTGGAGGCTGTTTAGAGGAGGGCAACCAAAATGGTGCAGGGTCTGCATCAGAGGACATACAAGGAGAAACTAAAGCAGCTTAATATATATACTCTTGAGGAAAGGAGGGAGAGGTGGGACATAATAGAAACTTTCAAGTATCTCAAGGGAATTAACAAAGTACAAGAGGGTGGCATCTTTCAGAAGAAGAGATGTGCAAGAACAAGGGGGCACAATTTGAAGATAGAGGGGGGGATGGCTCAGAGGTAATTTTAGAAAGTATTTTTTCACAGAGAGGGTTATGGATGCATGGAACAGCCTTCCTGAAGTGGTTGTGGAGTCTCAGTGGGAGAATTCAAGAATGCATGGGACAGACATATGGCAATTCTAGTGGGGGGCTAGGAGAAAGTAAGCTGTTGATTAACTAGAATCTGCAGCTTATCCATCAGGTAGGGAAATGGGCAGACTAGGTGGGCCAATCTGTCATCAAATTCTATGTTTCTATGTTTCTATATGGATACTGCAGCATTGTCACAGCTTTGTATGTAGCAACAGATAGTCAGAAATTGCTTTATACTGCTGGTATAACTGCTCCATCATCTACAGGGTGGAGTTCCATCTGGTGACAACATCCAGCTTCATACAGTGCTGAGGCAGCTTGTTCTGTATCTGCAGCTGATGGAGCTGTTCACGGGCCATTCTGGAATGGGCAACATGGACATAGATGCAATATGCCACAGTTAAAATGTCCTTGATATCTTGATGTGAGAAACTGCTGCACAACAAGATTCAGACAGTGTGCCAGGCATGGCACTCTGACAAACCTCCATCACTCATGCAGTTCATGACATTGTAGCCATTACCACTTGCAATGAAACCTGCTGTCAGTGAATAGGGGTGAAGTTACTCATCAATCTCAGTGAGGGGTGTCACACACGCACTCCACAGGTCAGGCCCTCTGCTGCCACAGTGCCAACCTCAGAGCACAATAGTGTGAACAGGTAACAGACAGGGTAACCCTCCTGACTGCTTTTGGGTCTGAATCACCTTTAGTCTCAAGTTCTGGGGAGATTCAAACTGTGAACATTATGCTAGCATAACCAATTACAGGCTCAGATATGTACCCTCTTCGGGACTGCAGTACAATCTTTCACCAGGGGCACCAAGCCAGGTCTCCAAAATGAACCCTTAAAACTCTGTGAGAGACCTTAGGTATATTCTTACCTTTTTACTCAAGCTCAGTAACACCATCAAGCTGTTGAACAGTTGTCATACTTAACCACCTATATGTCCCATGCAAAAAGGAACTGACAGATTCCCAGGCAGTTTTTCAAAGAAAAGGTTCTTTACTAAAAGGTGATAAAAATATGAAAAATGTAAACACAGAACAATATATCAAAGAGCTTACAATCACATAAAAGAACAAGGAAAAAGTACAAAACAAAAACTCTTACCACAATACATTTAGATCTTTTCTGTCTAAGGTATTACCTTTGGAAGTGCTTAAGTTAGATCAGAGAACTGTTTTCTCTCAGAGTTCCAAAATAATATGATGTACATTTCAGACATAAGTATCAGTTTAAACTCTGTGGGCCCGATTCTCAAAGCCCTTTGTTCTGACGCAAGGTGCTTGCACCAAACAGATTTGGTGCAAGGTGCACCTTGCATCCAGGACTGCCTCCACACAATTCATAAAGGTCACCTGCATCGACCGCAGGCTGCCTGCCCCAAACAGGGCTTGTGCCAGCCCTGCACCCTGCACTGCCCTGTGACATGGTGCTAGGTAGACTAAGCTAACACAAGCTGCAGCTTGCTATTCACAGACAGCACCCAGTGGGAGAAATTCTAAGTCCCCTTAGACTAGCCAGGACTGGCGTAAGGGAACTTATACATTGCTCCCCTGGGTGAGCTGTCCTATGGGTAGTGCAGCGTGTCCCACTTCCCCAACCCCACCGTGCCCCAGAAGTGCCACATAGTGGACCCTCTATCCATGTTGTGCCCCCAAAGGGCATCCATGGCAAGCATGCCCCCCAATCCTCAATGTGCCCCATGGCATGTTGGTAGTGCCCTCCTCCAGATCCCGGTGTCCCAGTTGGTACCAGGACAAATGCCACCAGCCCTCCCACTGGTGCCCCGTGCCCCCCACCCATGCAGATAGTGTCTCCCCATCTCCAGACAGAGCAGGGGACTGGCACAGCCCTCTGCACACCTCTGCAGTCGGTCCCTATTCAGACGGACCATGCAACCGGTGGTCCAAGGGGTTTTCGGCGAATCCTCCTATGTGCCATGCATTTGCCTCATGGCTGAGGTTGCCGCAAGCATTGGAGCTTAGGTGCCAGGACCTCTCCTGTACCAGAATCTGGTACAGGGTCTGTGGCGCATGGGGCTTCGGCACAAGCTGCTGTTTGCCGCAGCTTGCGCCGAACATAGCCCCCTTTGAGAATTGGGCCCTTTATCTCCACATCCCTTCTGAGTCATTTAGCTCCTTTTAGAATATACAAATTTCTTACCAGAAGGTATGTTAAATAATGTGAATATCAGCAAAAACCCATTTCCCAAATTATGAGTCTTTGATCAACCAGTTCCTTTGAGGTTTATAACCCTGTAGTCCATCACCCAGGTGTGAGACAGCCAACAGGAATCAGCTAAATGACATCCTTTCCTGATGTAATAACATTTTTATTTAAGTTCTAACTTCAAAAGCAGCAGCAGGTGATGAGGGCCATAAACTGTCTCTCTAGAAGGACGTTCCAATTAAGTGTTTCCTTCTTGTCTGCTTAATTACATCCTGGTTTTCAGCTGCAGACACCTTGTAGTTTAAATGGCCAAATCTCACAGACTGACATCTCATACACTGATCATTTATTTATAACAGCAATATCATAAATAATCATAACCAGCTGGCCAAGCGTCACAAGGAGCAGTTCCAGAATTTTCTCACCCATGTGTGATCCAGGTATACTCTTTATTGTCAGTGTGGCATGTTGACAAAGACCCTTTCCACCACAGTTGAGCTTAGTGCAATTTTTCCCATGCCAGAGTCAAAGAGTATGCCAAATACCTGAGCCCTGGGTGCAGCAGTGCACAAGTAGGAGCTATCAGCTGTTTGGATACTAGTCTACATATCCACGCTGAGATGTGTGTATGGTGATGATGAATGCTTCAGGGCATGGTTTACCATGTCTGAAGCTGTTCCATACAGTTCAGGAATGGCACGTTTTGAAAAGTATGTTCTTGATGGAATCTGCCATTTGGGACAGGCATGAGTCATCAACCTCTGAAATCCAACATTCTCTACAAAAGAAAATGGCAATAAATCAATATTCAGCATTTATGCAGCTGTTGTATTTAGCTCATGTGCACTTGAATGATTGGGAGGGAATTTGGAGTGCTGCTCAAACATACCATACAGTGTAGGATGGACCTTTCTTGGGGTTGGTATACCAAGCAGCTGGACTCATTGTGGCAGCATTGGCGGGGTGATCTTTGACTCCTGGGGATTTATAATCATATTTACTGCTGCTCAAGTGACAACAGTGCCTTTGTGGGGTTTCTGCAGCTGTGATTTTCTGACTCATGTTGGTACAGCTGCTGTGTCCACTACTGGGCAAACCCACATAATCTTCCTCCTCCTCCTCTCTATAGGTCTCTTCACTCGCATCTCTGTTCTTTATACACAGCACAGGGCTTACAAGACAGGGGTACTGACAGTGACAGAACCCTTTTGTTCTTTTTACACAACACAGGGATTATAATGTCAGGGGCACCAACAGGGACAGAACCCATTTTTGCTAATAAACAGCACAGAAACTGCTAGCAGCGAGAGAACTCTTTTTTTTTTACTAATACACAGCACAGGGATTACAATGATGGGTAACAGTGATGAAACATTTTTTTTATGTTTAAACTGTTTTTATTATGTTTTAGTTTTACACATATAAGGATTACAGACATCCAAGACAGGTCCCCTTCCATCATTTGGGAGATACTGCCTTCTGTCTCGTTGTAACCTTTAACAATGTCTATAAAACTCTGTACATTATCAGTCAAGCAACTTCACTTTCCTTTTACTGTGACTCCCTTATACAGTACTTTCCAAAGACAGAGTGGTTAGACATATAGACTGACAGACAGAAAAACAAGGAAAACAGGGATACATATGAACAAATTAACACAATAAAAAAACCTTTATCAACTTCCGCTTATCAATCAATCACTTTATTTAACCAGGCATAAATAACATTGAGCAAGCTCATTTTCAAGGTGGTCCTGGGCATTAATACAATACAGTACACTTCATAAAATTACAATTATGGTGGACAGTGGTGCAAAAAAAAAAAAAACATTGTGAAGGTGCCGGTCAATATGGGCCTATACATACCGGTCAACATAATTAACATGCAAAGGTACATAATGATAAGCTTTACTGGAGTGAGAAGAGACAACAATCCCATATAGTCTCCGTTAAGTAAGAGCTCATACCTAAATTATAAAAAATAAAGAGGTATTAAGGAATTGGGTAGAAATTGGGGTGAAAGAATAGGCGGTCAAGAGGGAGGCCAGAATAGGTAAAAGGTAGAGAATAGGCAGGGCCATCTTGGATTAAGAGAACTAGGCTAGTAGGTCCTAGGTTTCTGTTGTTAGGAATGTGTGGTAGATGAGATACTTAGGCGTAAGATTTGAGAGTGGCACCCGGGGCTTAGGGGTCATAGGCTTATGTGTGTTTGTCTTCTGTTAATTCTAACTTCATTGATTTATCCTACCTGTGTGTCATACCTTATGCATAGACACCTACCTTCTGAGGGTTTACACATCCCTGGGGTACTCACATATTGTCTTTATGTCCATAGCTTACTTACAGGTACCGTTCCCCTCAGGTCACCACCACTATCCTTCCCTGTGGTCTGGAATCATTGTCTGGCCTGCAAGAACATAGTATCATAGCAATCAAACCACTCCCTGTCTCAGTAGACATGCCTCCCCAACTGGGAGTGAGTCTATGTATGGCCCTCACTTACTCAAGAACAGTTCTGCTTTGCCATGCAGCTGGTATGTTAACTGTTCTAAAGCCAGATTGTTTATCACCAGTGTCTTCCATTGGTTCAGAGTGGGCTTAGCATGGGACACCCACTTATTCTGTATGCATTGCCATGATAGGGTCAACAATACTCTCACCATTCCAAGGTATGCCTTCCATCCCTCCACCCTTATATGCAGTGCATCCAAGACTGTCTGTGCAATTGTTGTCCAGATGGGGCAGAGGTCCCTGCACTCCCAAAAATAATGTATGTAAGTGCCCAAAGTGCTGTTGCATCAGCCACATCTCAGAGGGACCATCAGATGGAACTTATTGACCACAACTGGGGGACAGTAAATCCTGTGCATAAACTTGTATTGTGATTCTTTAAATCAGTTGCAGAGCAGTAGTCCCAAATGAGGTGTTATCTCTGTGGCCCAGTTGTTGTCTGATACCTGGATCCTCAGGTCTCTCTCCCATAGTCCCCTAACCTTATTTGTGCAGTCTGGGAACACATCTCGGTCCTGTTTTATTGTTCCTGCCACCAATCCTCTTGGGTTGGCCTGTGTCCCCCCCAGAGTAGGTCCTCTAGCGGTCCCAAGGCCGAAGCCTCGCCCAACCCTCACTCTCTGCTCCGTACAAATGCCATAATCTGGAAATCCTTGTACCGGTGTGTTGCTGGTATACCATACTGTTCCCTGAGATCCTCAAATGTTCTCAACTCTCCCCACCTCCCACCGACAGGTCCCGCTTACATTGCACCTCCACCCTGCCTCCCATACAGCCCCCTATCCTCCATCCCCGGTAGGAATGCAGGGTTTCCCACAGTCAGGACCATTTCTGTGACCCCCGCGCACTCCTCTCCATTTTCTTATCTGCTCCCATGCCTCAAGCACCCATTCCACCAGAGGGATCTTATTCTGTAGGTGCTGATATGCCCTTTTACCTCCTGGGTCTAAATACGCTGACAGACGTACAGCCATTCCTTTCGCTTCAATGTCTACCCAGCAAGCTTCCTCCCCTCTGTGGATCCAATCCTGTATATCTCTGCTCTGAATTGAGAGAAAGTAACCCTTGAGATCTGGAAAATTAAGACCCCCCCTTTACCGTAGTGCCCTTCGACCACAACAGACTCATCCTAGGACTTTTGTTCTGCCATATGAATTACCCAAACTTTTTCTCCATGTCCTTTATGTCCGTAAGTGCTAACCCCATTGGGAGCATCTACATGACATACAAAATCTGGGCAGTACATTCTTCTTCAGAAGATTAATACGCCCCATCCATGACATAAGCATAGCTCTCCACCTCTCCATATCCACCTTTATTTCTCATATGAGGGGAGTATAGTTAAATCCATATAACTTACTTAAGTCTCTTCCCACCTTTATACCCAGGTATGTAAAATTGTCTTGCACTACTTTGAACCCCCACACATCCTCCCTTGCCCCTCCCCTCCCATCAGACACCCTCAGTAACTCAGACTTGGATAGGTTCAACTTGTATCTAGAGAAGGCAGCAAAATGCTGTATTACCTCCAGCAATGCCAGTAATGTGGTATGAGGCTCTGTAATAAACAGTAGAAGGTAATCAGCATAAAGTGTGAGCGCATGATAACCTCCCTGACCCTCCTCCACCCCCTTGAATTCTTTGGTCCTCTCTAATTTTAATAGCCAGCGACTCAATAGCCAGTGCAAAGAGGAATGGCGAGAGGGGACAACCCCGTCTAGTCCCTCTGTGTAAGCTGAATATGTCCGATCTGCCCCCATTTACCAGAATTTGTGCCCTAAGTCCTTTGTATAACATTCTAACCATATTCACATACGAGTCTCCCAGTCCAAGACTCTCCATTACCCCAAACAGATAGGGCAATCAATGTGGTCGAATGTCTTTTCCGCATCCATGGACAGCACCACCACTTGTCCCAGGCATCAGTTCCCCCAATTAACTGCATTGAGCAACTTCCTCATATTATGAAACCATAAGTGCCTTTGAACAAACCCTGTTTGGTCTGGGTGTACCAATAGTGGCAATAACAACTCTAGCCTCCTGGCCAAAACCTTTGTGAAGATATTCATGTCAGAATTAAGTAGCAATATGGGCTGATAGGACCGACATGCCATTGGGTCTTTGCCCAGTTTTGGGAGCAGACAAATCAGGGCCTGTAAACAGGCCGGAGGGTATACCCTGCCAGCTCTCCCCAAAGCTCCTTGTAGTATTCCATAACTAAACCATCAGAACCCCCCACTTTTCTTTTTTTCATCTGCAGTATTGCATTCCCAACCTCCACTGCTGTGCTTACCTCTCCTAATTTCTCCCTTGTTCCTCCATAAGCCCCGAGATATTGAGCCCCTCTAAGAATTCCATGGCCAGATGTTCCATATTCTCACATTCTGCATTGTACAGTTTATTATAAAAGGCAGAGAATGCACCCCGTATCTTATCCTGCTGTGTGTGAGTGTGACTCTCCTCATCCTTGACAGCCATTATTAATGCTGTGTCCCTCCTGCCTCTAGCCAAGTGTGCCAGAATAGCCCCAGGCTTATTCCCCATTCGAAGAACCTCTGCCTTGAGTAAAATAGTGAGGTGCTGGCCTCCCCTGACAGGAGGAGATTTAAAACCCCTCTTATTGCCAACAACTCCCCCTGAATTTGCACTGTTGGTGTACTAATCATCCTTTGTTCAGCTTCCTCCAGCTGCTGCTCCAAACTCTCCCTTCTTAGTTTTTTCTGTTTATTACCCTCCTCTTGTATGTCTTCCCAGCCTCCCATTAGATCACCTTGCAGGGAGCTGTAACCTCATTCTCTGCCCACTAAATTCCCCACTGGGCCTTTAAGAATTCCTTGAATTTCTCTGAGGTGAGGAGGTATGAGGGAAACCTCCACCCTGAATTAGGGCGCCTACTCTGTCCATTGAATACCCTCATCACCACCATAGCATGGTCTGAAATACATATGGGGCTATGCTTGATATCTCTAATATTAACATACCCTCATTTAGTGACATAAATGTAGTCCAGCCTGGACCATGTTCCATGTGGATTCGAGTAGAATGTGTATTCCTATGCTCTGGGGTTGGTCACCCTCCCTGCGCCCACCAAATGCAGATCCACAACTCCCTGCTTCCACTGTCGCATTGCCCCTGCATGCTGCCCCACTCCCGCAGAGTAGTCCAGGCTGGGCTCCATCATGCAACTGAAGTCCCGCTCCCCCATGCACAGGTTAGGAAAATGCTCTTTAATCATTATGTCCAGTAGTCCCTTATAAAACTCTATGTCAAATACTGCGGGTACATATATGCTAGCACAGGTAACCTGTTCCCCTCCCACCTTGCCCTGTACAAATACATATCACCCCTCACTGGGGTCTGCCACTATCTGTTCCACTGCAATTGGGTAGTTTCTATGAAACAGTATTGCCACCCCTCTTTTGTGGGAGTTAAAGGCTGCTGCATGACACACGCACACACCCCCATCCTCCCATCGGTTTCTTGTGTCCATCTAACTGGGGCTTGGCGATTTTTAAGGGCTTGCAATAACTGCATTCTTTTTTTTTTCCCATATTCTATTTATGCTCCTGTCCACTGTGTCCCCTTTAGATCAACCCTCACAGCCCCGACATCCCGGAATTACCGAGGCTTACCTTTCTGCCTGGCCCAGGAGTGGAGCCTATGGAGAGTCAGCCTTCATCCTGCAGCCAGAAGATTCATTTTCTCCTCCACTTTCTTCCCGGTCCCCGTTGCTGGGGTGCACACACCAGACGTGCGTGCGTGAAGGCGTGTGCACATCTGCGGAGGTCCCACAGCACCCACCCCTTCTGTGTGCCTTACAGATCCATACTTCCCCCTGGCCTCCACCTGGGGGTAGTCATTCGGAGACAGTGCAACCCCTCCCCTCCTGGGAGAGCTGTCCTCCAGATGCTCAAACCTCTCCCTCCCCACCGAACCCCGACTGCCCAGGCTCGTTCCCAAACCTGGGTTGCCGGCGTTGCATGAGGTGTGGCATCCAGCACCACAACTCACAGCACCACCAGGCCAGCTATACCTTCTTTCTTTTAATTGGATGGCAGAACACTCTTATGTTCCAGGAGACCACCACTGTGCTATCTTCCATATCTATTAGGTGCAAAGTCCTTGCCACAGCCATTAGTCCCCCCCAGATGTGGCTTCACCTCATGCAACCTTGTCCAACACATTCCTATATACCTCCTTTACAAACGCACAAGCAATGACTAAATTACACAGTAAAACACTATTTTGCATTCCAACCTATGGCCCCGTGGCCCCCACCCCCCATGTTTTGATGTGCAACAGGCAGGTACCCCCCACAAATCAAACAACAATTTTCTAACATTTTGTTCATCCTGTGGTCTCCCCATGGGCAACCTTTTCCCTTTGTTGCCTCTTCGTGGAAATTCCTTCCAATATCCTATCTTCAAAATTGGGACCCAGAAGGAATAACTGTATCCCTCAGGTGTCTCCCTCTCCATTCTAGTTGTTTAACCAGGTAAAGGTAACAGTACAGTCTCCCCCCTCCCCTCGTCCCCACTTTTTCAACACTTCTTCCATGGTGGTTCATTCCCCCTTGGTATTCTACCCCAGGTGGGGTTATCCCCCTCCTCTTTTACCCCTGCCTCCTTCTTTCCCTCCTGCCAGGCTGAATCACCTACAGTCCCCCCTCTCTTAAATGGACTCTTCACTGGCAGTAGCTGCTTCCTTCTCATGCCCTTTCCCCTATTCAGAGCTCTCCCCCAAGAGCCCCTACTTACCCCCAAACAATGTTCCAGTAGGAACAAGGTCAGGTCTCCACCTCCCAGTTGTTGGTCACTGCTTCCATTGCCCCGCCAAGTGTGGCCTGTCCTGTAGACCTGTAAAAACAGAAAACAAGAATATGTGTGTGTTAGGGTCCTCTGCTGTATTCCCCAGCACCTAGTAGCTGATTTTGGCTGATCTGTGAGAATCCTTCCCCCCCCCATAGAACACCATTCCTGTGCCCCCCCATGATTTATTATCACCTCTCCCCCCAGAGTCTTTCCCATTACCAATTAACCATCCAGTAATTGAGACCCCCTCCTTTTACTTGCACATGTCTACCAGGTAGTATTTGGTGAGCACAGGCAGAGGCATCAAAATGTGAATAGCCCTTCACCCCCATCCCCCTGCCTGCATTCTCTCCATTTAGTCCTCCTCCTCAGCTGGCATCTCTGCAAGCTGCAGTCCACCTGATCCAAAGTCCCAAGTACACAGTCACCGTCAAAATGGAGTGACCATTTTGTACATCTACACAGCTGTCCTACGCTCCACAATCTTCCTGGGGCATTAAGCTGTTATGCTGACCACCAGTCTCCAGAGCAGTGTGATTGCCACTCCTCAGCAGGTTCCTTATCCATGCAGCCAGTCCATCAGAGCACCCCAGGAAACTCAGTCCCTCCAGGTTCCATAGGCCCAATTCACATCCTCCTTCTCAATTTCCAGGTATCCTGTGGCGCACTCATGGGAACCAGTGTTCAACCCCCAAGGACCTTGTGGACCATGGCCATTTTAGATCCCTTTGAGATGGACTGATAAGAATTTTCCCTTGGTGAATCACATAGACATATTCTAGGGACCCCTCATGTCTTGTATGCACTGGCACCAGGCAGCAGCATTCACAAGACCGATATTTGATTTCTAGTCCTTAATTGTGTTCAGTATGCATGAGGCTCCCCAAATCACCCTGTACATGCATAGAGAGGTTTGTCATATTAAGGCTGTGTTTACTCACCAGCCCTCTTTATCTGTAGCAGGGCGGTGCATTCCCCAGTCAAGCCACATCAGCCAGCACACATATCAATTAAAGTAGAACAGTTTATGGGCAGTATTAAAAAAAAGGGGGCCATATCACTTATCTTTAGGTGGGGAATTTCTCCTGCTGCCACCCTCGAGATCTCTAAGGAACTGTTGCACTCACTCTACTTCATAAAACATGTAGGTAGCACCCTCCTTTCGGACCTTTGCCAGAGCTGGGTACGGAAACTGGATATCAATTGTTTTTAGCTCGCAGTTCATCAAGCATTGGATTGAAGAGACGGCACTTACACTGCAGCCTTTGAGAAAAGTTTTGATGGAGTTATAACCGGGTGCCTTCACATATGACTCCCCGTTTTTGTTTAAAAGTGAATCATATCACTTGGTCATAGCTGAAATTGTGAAGCCAGAAGATCAGCTGCCTTAGTGTCTCCCCAGTCGGTGGTCTTGGTGACAATGCGCAGTGCACACACTCAGTTTTATAGCAGACCCCCTTAGATTGCAGACCCAGAAGCTCCAGTAGTAACTTGCTACAAAATTCCTCTGGTAATGTACCCTCCTTTCCTTCCGAGAGTCCTCGAATCTGCAAGTTATTGCGGCTCTAATCCTGATGATCCATTTGTTCTTTCAGATCTTCCAGCTCTTGCTTCAGTTCTTTAACAGAGTCAGGCAGCCAGTGAATACTGTCCTCAATAGCATATATCCTACCCTCTGCCTCTGCAATTCTAGTTGCCTGTCCAGGTATCTGTGCTGTCATTTCACTCAGTTTGCCTGCTAGTGTGTCGAAGCATGGGCTTATTGCTGCCACAACCTGATCTGTTAAAGTCCACTCAGTTATCTCCATTTCCTTTGTGGAGAGAGTGATGATGCTTGGACCTTCAACTACAGCTAGTGCCACAGCTTTCCTCGTTGATCTGGCCATACTATGTGATACTTTTCCTGCATTTTGCAGCAGAAAATCATCCATAGCACTTTCTTCTTGCTTTCTATTTGCTTTGTTATTGTATCTTTGCTGAAAAACCACTAATAATTATTAATTAAATGTCTTGTGGAGACCGAGCTGTTGGTGAGACATTCCTTTCCCTAAGCTGCTCATTAGCGCCTCCCAACATTTTTTTTTAAACAGCACAAGGATTACAATGACAGGGGTCACAGAGATTATTAGTAAATAATTAGTAATTTGGCATGACACACAGAAAAAAGAAACTGTCACTTTACAGAAAATATAACTAGAAAATCACTAAAACTACTACAGAAACAGTGACAAAATTGCTCACTTAAACACAGCAAACTCAAATGAAAAAATAAAAATGAGAAATTACTAAAGAGATAAAAAAATGAACAAGAATGACTGGAGAAAAAAACATCTAACAGAAATCTCCTGCTCAAAAAAAAAAAAAAGAAGCTGCAGAGCTGGCCTGGTGGTGCAGAGGGCTGGAGTGCTGGATGCCTTACCTCAAGCCACGTTGGTGACCTGGGTTCGGGAATGGACTCGGGTAGCTTGGGGGCTGGCCGGGGTGAGGAAGGATTGATCATCTGCTGACAGCTCTCCTTCCTTGTGGGTAGGGAGACACAGTGCCACGGTGTAGACTGACACCTAGCAGAAGCTAGATGTCAGCACAGGTGTAGCGCTAGAATGGGGTGGACCCACTCCCAGGCATAAGACTGCTTCCGCGGAGGTGGAGACAGTCACCCTGCCCATTGCATGTGCATGGGTCCAAAGGGAGAAAACAGAAATGGCTCAGTGCTGTCAGGCTCTATGATGGTGGACTGCACCTGTGCCTAACCCTGCAACCTAGATGTTGGCTTCTGGGGGTGGGTGGGAGGAGGCCGGCGCCCTTTGCCACTGGCCCTGTCATGGGGGGGAACCCATGGGAGATGGCTGGTTGAGGTTGGTGTGGGAAGGTCCACTGGAGAGATGAGTCCCCTCCGAGGGAGGGGCCGGAGCCACCTGCTGGCTCTGGAGCAAGAGGAGTAAATAAGAATAACAAAAAAGTTACAGTTCTTTCTGGGCTGCCTTGCTACCTTGCTGCTGCCTTCCCCCACACCACTGGTTCACACACTGTCAACCAAAACTGAAACCATTACTTTAAAGTAAATAATCACAGATAAACTGATACAAAAACAAATTTAGGAGCACTAGGCACAGAGGCACTCCACAACAATTTGGGAGCCATTTGGAATCCAAATAGTTTGGTTTTAAAATAAATGGAAAAGTTTTCTTTGCTCAGAAAAAAGTACACACTCTTCTCTCTTCTTTCTTCTCTCTCTTCACAACACTGCAGTAAGAGATAGCCTCTTCCACATCCTATAGGCTGTTCATCAACATGTGACCTTCCTATATACCGTTGAGCAACATGTGACCTCCAATCCCATAGTATAGCGCAAACTTTGCCTTTGTGACAAACTTGGCAGGTGAAGTAGGAACTTCATCAATCTAGGAAACTTTGCCTCCATTTCTAACTCTTCGGAAAAGTTGCGACTTCACATTTTCACAGGGTCATCACTTCGCCACAAAGTTCCAACCTTGCATGGTGGATTCATTCGTGAAATGAGGAGAATTTACAAATTAATCCGCAAATGGAATTTTTCCAACTTTGCACATCTCTACCTTTCATTGAAACATATGAACATTAGGAAAACTTCAGGAAAAAACTTGAGAGTAAGCACTCATCACTAGCTGGTGACATGTATCAAGTGTGACAGTTTGCTGTCTTGTGTTTCTCACTGCCTCCTAGTTTATTGACATTTTGGGGGGAAATCATTGTCATGGACATCATACTGATGTTGCTCAAAGCACTAAGCACGTCGACATTCTTCATGCAGCATCGGCAGGTACTGCAAGGTGGATGGACTATTTTAATTGAAATCCTCTTTCTTAATAAAAAAAACACAGTAAAAAGTATGTTTTAACACTTTTTTTAAACTTTTAATAATAGCAATAAGGCATTCCCAGGGGGTTATGTTAATACTATTGTTAATCACCCCCTAGGGGCATGGGGCACTTGGCTACACCTCATCCCACATTACATCCCGGTAATGTCTCTATCTCTGAAATCAAACAAAGGGGCAGAGAACTCTGCAGAGCAGGACACTGCAGCACAGGAGCTAGCACAACAAAACTCACCCAAAACAGGAACCAAACAAAAAAAAGCAAAAAGGGAATCCAAAAAACTTCTGATCATAGGAGACTCCATAATTCGGGGAGTTGATACCTATCTCCAGCCAGGGTTAATGGTCATATGTCTCTCACATACATCAGCATGGAGATACACTGACTGCATTGCTAAAACTGTACAGGAAGCAGGAAAAAAAATTGACATCCTGGTACACATAGGGACTAACGATCTCTCCAGCCGGTCAGTTGTGGAGACCAAGGAACACCTGACCAGGCTGGGTGACAAACTATCATCTATTTCATCCAGTATCTCCTTCTCTGAGATTCTGCTAGTCTGGGAGAGGGAAGCAGATAGATGGAAGGTCAGAGAAGGGGAGACAGGGGAGCTAAACATCTGGCTCAAGGGCTGGTGCCAAGAAAAAGGGCACAAATTTGTAGGTAACTGGCAACAGTTTTTGGGAGCGAAAGTTCTTTAAATTTTGATGGACTGCATCTGACTAAGGAGGGAGTCAGTGCATTGGGGCAGATGTTTGACACCTTTGCAGAATATTTAAACTAGCAAATGGGCAGGGGGTGCAGCACCTGATACGTTTAATGGGAAGAACATCCCTCCTCCCCCCAACTAGTGGTCAAACAGGAGTTCAGCATGTTTGTAGTTCATTTGCATAACAAGGTAAGGAAAAAGGTCTAGCTCCCAATATGACACACAGGGGAAACACCAGACCTTGCCCAACAACTAACACACTGAAATCTGACCAATGGAAAATCATATACACAAATTCTCACAGTCTGGGAAACAAGATCCCAGACCTGCAGGCAATAATGACAGAGGCTAAACTGGACGTAGTAGCCATTAGCGAGACATGGTTTGCCAGTAACCACACTTGGGAGATTTCAGTACCTGACTATGTACTGTTCAGAAGACACCGATGTGCTGAAAGGGGGGATGGGGTGGAGTGGCCCTTTATGTCAATGAAAATATAAAAGCTACAGAAATTCAGAATACGCATAAGGAGCCAGAAGAACTGTTGGTCACCCTGGAAACAGGAAATGGGACAGCCATATGAACTGGGGTTCTCTACAGGCCTCCAGATCAGGGAGAGGACATAGACACATTACTGTTAGAAGATATACAAAACATGACAGCCAAAGAAGAGGTTCTGATAATGGAAGACTTCAACATGCCGGATACAGATTGGTGAATACCAGCAGGAACATCTGCCAGAACTATACACATAGTGGATTCCCTGCAGGGAGAGAGCCTCAAACAACTGGTACAACAACCCACAAGAGACCGGGCTATCCTAGATCTAGTACTGACTAAAAGGGAAAGGATCACAGATCTCAAGGTAGAAGGTCACCTGGGGGCCAGTGACTATCACATGGTATGGTTCAGCCTGGCCACTAGAACTAAATCATCCCATTCCAAGACAAAAATATGGAAATTCAGAGGAGCTGATTTTGATAAGATGGCCAACAGAGTTAAACTAGCCCTGGCAAAATGAAATACAGGTGAGGGGGTACAGGCAAAGTGGGCAAGCATTAAGGATGCAATACTTGAAGCAAAATCCCATTGTGTTAGAGAGAAAAGGAAGTGCAAACAAAGAAGGAAACCACTTTGGTTCTCAAAAACAGTAGCAGAAAAGGTCAGAGCCAAAAGGCTGGCCTTCAGGAAATATAAGGGAATCCAGCGGGATGAAGATAGGGAGGCATACCAAAGTTCCCTAAGGGAAGCAGAGAAGGCAGTAAGGTAGGCAAAAGCCCAAACCAAGGAAATATTAGCACAAACAGTAAAAGAAGGTGACAAGACTTTCTATAGATACATTAGTGAAAGGAGAAAGTCCAGAGGGGGTATTGCTAAGATCAAAGGGGATAAGGGGGCACGTGAGGAGGAGGACCATGTAAAAGCATCTATCCTAAATAGATACTTCTGCTCAGTATTTACTGAAGAAAAGGTAGGGCAGGGTCCACAGCTCAGCACCATGGAAACGGGGGGAGGGAGGTGTGCACTAGTCCCTTCATAAAAGAAAGGTTCCTACAAGAGCTCACTAAGCTCAGGGTGGACAAGGCAATGGGACCTGATGGCATACATCCCAGGGTACTAAAGGAGCTACGGGTAGAACTAGCAGAGCCATTATCAGAACTGTTTAGTGAGTCTCTGAGCACAGGAGAAGTCCCAGAAGACTGGAGAAGGGCTCACGTGATCCCGCTCTACAAGAGTGGTAGCAGAGAGGAGGCAGGGAACTACAGACCAGTCAGTTTTACCTCAGTAGTGGGCAAGATTACGGAGGTTCTCCTTAAGGAAAGGATAGTGCAACACCTGGAATCCATAGGAACATAAGATCCAAGACATCATGTGTTTACAACAAGAAGGTTCTGTCAAACTAATGACATAGATTTCTTTGACTGGGTAACCAGAGTGGTGGACCAAGGGGAAGCAGTTGATGTTGCCTACCTTCACTTCAACAAAGCTTTTGATACTGTTCCACATAGAAGATTGATTAATAAGCAGGGTAGGCTCAGGGTGAGTCAGAAGTTAGTCAACTGGATGGCAAACTAGTTGACGGGCAGAAAACAGAGCGTGGTAGTAAATGGTATACAGTCAGAAGAGATGCAAGTCACAAGTGGGGTACCTCAGGGATCAGTCCTGGGGCCAGTCCTCTTCAATATCTTCATCAGTGACATTGCAAATTGACTGGAGGTAAGCTTTGTCTGTTTGCAGATGACACCAAGATCTGCAACAATCTAGATGATCCAGATGGGGTAGGCAGAATGAGAAGAGATCTGGATAAACTGGCAAAATGGTCAAAATAGTGGCAACTGGAGTTTAATGCAAAGAAGTGCAAGATCACACACATAGGGAAGAGAAACCCTGAAGCCACCTATAGATTGGGAGGGGAGTTGCTGGCAGTCACAAGGGAAGAAAGAAACTTGGGGATCATCATCACAGATGACCTGAAGTCATCCAAGCAGACCAGTAAAGCAGTAGGTAAGGCTAGGGGGATGTTGGGGTGTATTAGTAGGGGTATCACAAGTCGTAAGAGGGAGGGAGGTAATAATCCTCTTTACAAGACACTGGTTAGGCCCCATCTGGAGTACTGTGTGCAGTACTGGAGGCCACACCTTCACAAGGAAATTATCCAACTTGAGGCAGTCCAGAGAAGGGCAACCAAAATGGTGCAGGGACTGCATCAGAAAACATATGAGGACAGATTAACAAAGCTCAATATGTATGCCCTAGAGCAAAGGATGGAAAGAGGTGATATTATCGAAACATTCAAACACCTTAAGGGCATTAATAAGGTGAAAGAGTTTAACATGTTTCAATATAAGAAAAAGAGCAGGACAAGAGGACACAGCATGAGATTAGTGGGAGGCTGATTAAGGGGTAATGTGAGGAAGTTCTTTTTCACAGAAAGGGTTGTGAATGCATGGAATGGCTTACCTCAGGAAGTGGTGTTTATGAATACAGTGCAGGGCTTCAAACAGGCATGGGATAGGCATAAGGGAGCAATACAGATGAGTATGAATAGATAGGCCATTGACAGAGCAAAGGTCAATGGCACATTCATAAGGTAGAAAAAGAAATGAGCAGACTGGATGGACCTTGCGGTTCTTATCTGCCGCCAACATCTACGTTTCTCCTGGTTGTACCTTATTGCTTAATTAAAAGTGTTTGTCCTAGGTTCCTGTATCACCTTATTCAATCAGCTTAGTGAGCTAGCATAAATAATAGTGTTCTCAACTTCAGGGACAGCAAGAGGAAACTGCCATCATGCTGATTGTCAAGAACATTGAAAGAAAAGGAAATGTGATTTGCACATTTCATTCCCCCACCCACAGCACTGCTCAATTCCTGTCATCACAAGCAAGCAAGCATGTTGTCTGTGTGTGAGTCTGCCACTGTGTAGCATAGTCACTTAAAGAGCAGGTTTCTAGGTCAAAATGTATACATTTTCAATGATGCATTTGTTAGAACGTTACGTAGGGTTACCACCTTTTAAGAAGCCCAAAGTGGGACATTTCTTACTGAAACATGATTTTTCGCAGGACAGTACGTAACCACGACCAATACAACAGACTTGTTTTCTCTATATAAGCAGAATAAAGGCTAAGTATTGTAGTTTCTTAGTTGCTTCTATTTCTTATCATTTTTAAGTATTTTAGTTAAGGTATTGTAGTTTTCTAGAACATTTAGTGGAAAGTTAGAAAATAATTTTTCTACTATAAAATCATGACATTTAGTATTTTTCATGTCTTTTTGCAGGACACAGCCACCCAAATCAGGACTGTCCTGCGAAAATCAGGACAGGTGGTAACCCTAACGTTACGTAATAAAGTACCTTATCCAAATTGTATTTGGTTTTTGTCATTCATTTCTCCGTTATTTGACCCGTAATTCTGGCAAATTCAGAAAGTCAATACATGTCTCCTGCGATTCACCAGTCGGCAATCTTTGGAAACCCGAACGTGTGTGATGTAGATTCAGTAGATTCTTGTTCCGCATGTTCTGTTTTCCCAACGCAGTAGTAGTGCATCGGAGCTGTGCGAAGTGATGTTTTCCGTGCAGCCTTTATGACAAAAGCTTGCTTACTGATCATTGTGGTGAATGAACTTTGGGCTATTCAATAAGTTTCTCCTTGTCTTCATTTGTTTGTAGCCTGTATTTTAGGTATATTGGGTGTTTCTAAAAGCTGACATTTTTCATTTGGCAGGTTGTATTTCTCAATTTGATTGCTCCCTGTATGCGGTACCCAGTCTGTGAGTCTTTTATCCCTGCTGCATATTATTGAGATTACTGTGCTCCTCAATCTGTGTTCTAATAATTTTGTGAACTTTCCTTATGTTGTTCTGTATTTATTTTCTTCATATGCTGTTTTTCTCTACTGCTGATAGTTCCCATGTTGAACTGTGATCCTGCCCATGTGTTTTATTTTCCTCGCACAATTCAGCTTGGCACCTAACAAGTACTTTCACATTTCAAGGAGCATAATTCACTTTGTTGTTCTGGAACTGGCTGATGCTCTGTTTTGACTGTTGCTCTGCAACATCGCCTGTCAGATGTTGTCATTTATGATGGCATGCAACAAGTTGCAAGTGGTTTGGTTCTGAAATGTATGAATGTATTCACTGTGCTTCATGCTTCGTTTTGCAGTGACAAGCTGTAAGTCTATTCATAAATTAATTTGAACAAGATTCATACAAGTTTTGCTGACTACATGGAAATACTGTGTAATTTTGAGTGAATCTGTATATTACTTCTTTGAAGAATAGTTGTTCTGTCTACCATGAATGGATGTATGGTACCTCAGACCAAAACACAGAGTATCATTTGTTTTTCCTATTGTATGGTATACACTCACCTCTGAGGCCGGGAGATCAGAGGGCTGTGGGTTCAATTCCCACACCTGGCACTTGGGTTAATATCCCAGTACTGACACTGTAATGCAGCATGAGAGGGATGCTGCACTTCTGAGGTTCCGTCTTTCGGATGAGACGTTAAACCGAGGTCCCAACTGCCTGGATTGGTGGTAGTTCAGGTGGATGTTAAAGATCCCATGGCACTTCTCGAAAAGAGTAGGAGAATTTCCCCGCTGTCCTGGCCAAATTTCCCTCATTCACTAAAAATACCACCAACAGCTTAATCTGGTTCAAGGTCAGTTGGCATTCATCTGTATCCCCCTCCCAGGGTCGTGCCTGAAAATAGGCAGGATTGGCCTAGTGCACTTACCCGGTCAACAAAAACTAAATAAAAATAAATAAATGTCATAACAACAAGGGATTGTATATCTCAGTTTTTGTTTCTTTTTTTGTTCTCTGCTGAAATTAGAACTCACTTCCCTTATTAATTATATTTTTATCTACTTTTGGTGGTGTTCACCATCTTATTATTGTTGCCTCACTATGCCTGGTCATTGTGTGGTTGGTGATTGCAGCAACACAAATAAGAATTCAGTCAGTTTACACACATGGCCAGAAGATGAAGTTGTCCTTAAGAAATAGGACCTTTTTGTTTGTTCCACTAGGAAGTACTGGTCAAGAGGCAGTAATACATCTATTATGTGTGGGGAACACTTTGTTGCCCCAGATGACTTTGTAGGTTATAATCAGTGAAAGTTAGGCTTTAAGCGTAAACTTGACTTAAAACCAGGCGCTATACCCACAATTAGGCCACAGAATAAAGATAAGTGTTCCACTACTCCTTCCCCAGCAAAGAAACGGAAAGCTGTTATGAAACTCAGGATTGGTCGTGTGAGTATATATTTTTTTCGTATTCTGTTTCCTTTCTTTATTACTATATCCTCAAGTTTTATTGATTTCTCAAATGTTAAATGTTCTGTTACCTCACAAAACATGCACCATTTCCTATCATGTGACCTAAACATGAACATGACAGTTATAGTGCTTTATGATTTGAGCATGTAATATGCATTGAACCAGCACCATGAAGGAGGGCCTTGTCATGGCGGTGCTGCTTTTTAACTAACCTCCTTTTTCACTTACATTTACTTGTCTGAAACTATATGTGTTACAGCAGACACACAGTAACGGACTTGATAAGTGAAATTGATTCCATTCCCACATCATCACCTGAACTGTTGTCACTCAGATAGGGCATCGTACCAGGTGTTTTCAGTGACACGTCACAATATCCATTCTGTCATGCAGTGATCATTTTCTCTCCCCCCCCACACACTTCCCTCCTCATGGTACTACAGTACAGGAAGTATTAACTGCCTGTTTGTGTCTGTAATTAAGTGTATATCAACTCATATGAAATTGTCAAAGAAATCCCTGTGTCCAGATTGTTTGAGTCTTTGTTATAGGTATTGCATGTAGTCAGTGACTCAAGTTGATAAATCAAGGTCTTTCTAACCAGGGCAAGTTAAATAATTCACAATGCACCTATTTGAAGTCCATAGACATAGCTGTGTGTTGGTTGTAGGCAGATACCTGCACACACCATACTATCGACATCCAGCCATGTATTCTTGCATACTTCCACTGCATACACAGTGGAACATGGTATTTTGGCATACAAAATATTAATTGCACCTCCACTGACAGATGGCCTTGATAGCAACAATGCTGTTCACTGTATATTATTCAGTACTCAGAACGGTATGCTCCATTCAGAATTCTGTGACTTTATGAATGTTTTCAGTGATTATGTAATTCACTGTCATGCACTGCTTCATCCACTTCAATATTTTTATTAGGAGCCTCAATGTGTAAGACATTATATAATGGCTATAAGGGCTGATGATGGCCCAGTAGCCTCTTCGCAATACATTCAATAGTGGCAGCCATTCCTGCCTGCCATCAGAAATGTGGCTGTCACCGTTACTCACTAAAAACCTTGTACCGGGTCATAATGTCGTATGCTTAATAGAGCACAACATTGTGCCGAAACCCGAACCTGTGCGCTCTCCATGTTGGACCCCGCTCAGAGTTAGAATCCTTAGTGGGGGGGCCAGGGGGGTGCAGCCCCCCATAAGGGGAGTGTAGGGGGCAGAGTCCCACAGAAAAAAAGATATCAATGAATCACACAATATGATTATTCTTCACAACATTCTGCTGTCTGCGGTATTGACCCCATGCCTAAAAACCTTCAACTAGTCCCTAAAAATAAAAATATCTTAAATTTATAAACATAACAAATAAATGTTATTTGCCCTCATAACACTCTTTTTACACACACCTGCATAACTTAAAAACCTAAACATTACAATAGTTATAATTGTAATTTATGGTGTTTATTTGCTGGCCATGAAAACACTACTCCTACCCTCACCTGCTTAATAGGGAAATGTGTGTTGTTTCAGCTGTTACAGATAAAACACAATGTCTGGTCACATCTGAGGCATTCTGCTGTGTGCTAGTGGGAGTAAACATTCTGTCAGCAGACATGACCAGAGGTTTGAACTCTTGCATTCCATATGTCATACACATTCCATGTCTTGAATGTTGGCAATGCCGAAAGTAATCAAGACAGAGAAAAGTGTATGTGGGGGGGCACATTATAAAGAAGAATAAACAAAGGTGAGTGAATGTGAAAAATGTGTGTTTTAGGGGTAACTGCAGTGTTTAAGTGATACTGAAAAATACATGCATTTTTCAGAACAAAATATTTAAATCTGTGATGGCATGTCAGTCCTGGGTTATGTTGGTACTGTTTTAAAAATGGCATGACATTCTTACTTTTTTTATTTTGTACATTTCCTGACCTCCCCCCCAACCAAAAAACATGTTGTACTCATTTCATAAGCAACATTTAATCCATATAATTAAGAATGTATTCATGTTAGAAGTTGCATCATATCAGGTAACACATAAGTCAGATGCGCTCATCCTTCATCCTCGTTCTTCACTGCAAATGTCATTGTGATGAAATCTCTACACTTCCTACAGCCTGTAATGATATTTCCCCAGTAATACACTGAAAGGACAGACACTCACCATGCATACTCACATGGCAGTGTCATGACACATACAACCTTCAAATGAGTCTATGCATAATTAATCATTGTAAATCACATCATGGTTGTCACCGACAGCAGCTGTATGTTACTCAATATAATTCACCTCAACATTTTGACAGGTAAGTCAATGTCATACGTCTATGTTCACAATCAGCGTGCTTCTTTAAATTGTAACATACTACACTGAGCATGTATACAACATGCATACTCACAATGCATGAATGACATTTATTGGTTGCATGGTTTTAACAACACAATATGACATTCTGAGGGTTACGCATCTTTTTAATTTTGCAATGCATGATATAACATTACATAATATTTTTAACAATGTTCTGTGATCATTTATGTTTAGTAATGTTATATGTTTTTTTGGCCTTGTAGGATATTTCACAGATTAAAAGGTGCAAGCACCAAATTTCAGAATTGCCTGTTGTCTACACAAATGATGATGACTGTGATGTTTCTCAAGTGATAGTAAGTGAAGAACAGCAGTCAAGCACATCAGCTGAGACATCCACGGACACTGATATTATGGCTGTGAGTTATGTGCAGGATGTTTTGTGCAACAGCACATTTTCTCAAAGTTTTCATGACTACTATCAGAAACCCAATACTACTTCTTGCAAAGTATCACAGATTATAAGAGGGATGCAGTGCAACATATGTGTTCCCTATCATAGTCACGGTTAGTATTTATCCTTACTGAATGATTTTCATAAAATATTCAATCCCAGTGGTACACTGGGTATGTGTTGCCATGACCACACACACACACCCTCTTTGTTAAGCAGAGTTTATAGCAATGTGCTGTAAATTGTCATAGCATGGTACAGCACAGCTCAAAATATTGATTGCATGTTTTATAATTCTTTATGTTGTTGTGCAGTGCAAAAACAAATACAGTTTTAACCAATCTTGAATTAGCTTGTTTACTGTTTATCAGTATTGAAATTTTAAGGCAAGACCAGATGATATGATAGTGGTCTGTTAATCATCCTCTAGGAGTGTAATGTGGCATGAGGTGTAGCCAAGTTCTACAGGCTCCTACAGGGTGATTAATCGCCATTCACAACTTTGCATGTCATCTCAACTTTTTCAACAGTGACAGGTGGTTGTACTTGTCTTGCCTCTCTACTACTTTAAAAAATATATATATCATTTTCACACAAAAAACTGCTGCACTGTGAATTTGGCTCCAATAGTAACCATAGGTGCAGTGATTGTACATATTGTTATACGTTATAAAATGTGCATGCTACACCAGCTAATCCGAGCAAAAGCACTCCATCCATACAGTGTGTTTCATGCATGTGTAACAGAAAGACATGGCAGAAAAAAAGCCAAGATTCTTGTGCCATCGAACATTGCATTTTTACTCTCATCCATCTTTCCATTACATAGCTTTGCTTAGCCTTTTTTTCCCCAATTGTTTAACCAGGTGAGACACACTAAGTTGAAAGCTTTTTTACAGGTGCAACCTGGGAGCACAGAGAAGTTAAGTGACTTGCTCAGGGTCACACAGTATATGCAAGTGGGAGCTATGGGATTCAAACCCAGGTCTCCAGATTTGCAGCTCAGAACCTTAAACCACTGCACTATACTGCACATTTTATACTTGAGTTTTCACAACTGATCGTGCTACTGGTCCAGAACCATGTCTCCTCCAACTGCAATGATGAGAAAATGCCTGTTTCTGTTCTTTCACTTCTGTTCCTCACTTTGCAACTGGGTGACACAGCATGTCAGAGTGGCAGCAAGATTCTGTGTGCTTAGTCTGTAATCACCATCAGTTTGCAACAGGGAGAGAGACAGAGACACATTGGCAGCAACAATCAGTCTCTCTGCTGGCATCTGGTTTCTTTTTCACTTTTCCACAGGGATCTGAAGGTGAAGACAGGGAGAAATGGCCATGCCAGCTGTTTTTCGTTGCTGCTGACATCGCGCTGTGGGAAAAAAGAAACTGGATGACAAATGTCACACTGCAATTGTTCCTGCAGATGTTTCTCTGCCTCTGTCCTGGTTCCAAACTGTTGGAGATTACAGAGGGACCACATGGACTGTTGATGCCACTCTGTCAAGCTCCCTCTGCCGTTCATGTCTCTGTGTGTACAGGGTGGGTGAATTATATGAAAATGAGCTTGTCAATATTAACACAATGTCCTTGTCAGGACTTTTTTTATGATACATTAGTAGCATTAAATGTCTTTTTCTACATGCAATCGAGACTTTCCTAACTGTTAAAATACAGGTGTACAGGCCTCAGTTCAAACACATGAAATCAGCATACAGTGCAATTTGATTAATGCACCAGCACTGGGGTACCGAGAAGACCAAAATCAAAATGTTGGTATCAAAGAATGAGATGGACGCCATTGCTACACATCCAGTGATGATGATATTTCATCAGATTTGACAAGCATTCCAGAAGCACAGTCTGAGTATTTCCCTACTTCAAATGAGGACAGCGACTGCTCATTTCAGAACACTTCAAAGTAAGTACCTATGTAATATGTGGGAAGTACTCAATAACCCATGACAGACTATGAAGCAAAAACAGACTGCAGAGCCCTCAAATTTGTAATCCACAAAGGCACCTACAAAAAAGAAAATTTAAAGCATTTATTGCAGGATGGAGTGTTGAACCGAAAGCAGCCACAGTAACACTCCATCCAGCACTTCTGGATAGACTATGTGGTTATTTAAGCAATAATCCAAGACAGGGTGTGTGTAATGCTGGTATTTCCTGATGCCTGGTGTGGTTTGGTGATGAGGCCGCAGGTGCCCTCATGCCTCACAACACACTTGAGCCATGCATAATTGTAACTCCCTTCAAAAGGCTATAAAAATTTTTCAGTTTATGAAAATTGCATGTATTGACAAAAGGACATTTTTCAGGCATCAAAGACTTTACTTGCATCCGGTGGTCCATCAAGCGTGGTCTGAACAGCAAGCTACAGTGCTGCAGACACTAGATAACATGCAAGGAGGACTTGTGCTATCGGGTGATGGATGCTCTGACAGTCCTGGTCATTGCACCAGATATAGTGTATATACTGCCATACAGCAGAGAATAAATAAGGTGTTGAACATTGAGCTTATACAGGTAATGTATTCAGCATTGGAGATGACATTTGAAAAGTGATGTGCATAACAGAGGACAATTCGTGATGTACAGGTAATAAAAATGGTGTATTCACCTCAAGCGATTGCCAGGGCATCAGTAAACCAGAAGACAGCGCAGCTCAAGAGGATTACCATTGCCCTATCAAGCATGAGTGGTGACTACACCATGGTTATCACCTGTACATCAGGCATTGTCATCTTGGTAACATAAAATGGTTAAAAAACTGCATATTTGAAAAAAAAAAGTATTGTGAAAGTTTTTATAGTTGTAAAACAATATAGTCAAATGCTTCTAAACAATGCAAAATAGTCCTTCTTCAGAAGTTTGTCACCTGTCAGTCATCTGTCTTTCTTCAAATTCAGTACATTCTGTGATGTTTACTATTCAATATAAGTCCAAGCTCCGCATTGTTTCTGCTTTAGAATGCTTACCCCCCCCCCCCACATGAAATTGGAGCCTTATGAATTATGTGACTTGCCCTGTTTGGCAGTGACTTGCTTTAGTCTATAAGGAGTCTATGCTGACTTACTGCAATGGCTAGAATCAAGTGTCAGCCAATCTGAACACAGGGATTCATTTACCTGATTCACATACTCAGCTATTCCTAGTTTCACATTACTGTCTTAAAATGTGATTAACAGACCATTAACTTAAGGCATTGTAGTGCATTGTTACCTAATGTAGTGGGTTTAGGTGCCACTCTGTTGATGTTTCGTTCCTGTGAAAAAATGTTCAAATGACATACCAGTTGCCTGATATTTTGAAAACCATTTCTTGCTTTGTGATGAATAATAAATCCATTCTGCATTATGGTTTCACAGAACAACGAGATAAAGAGCTCCTTCTGGTGTGAGTTGGAGGGACTACAACATATTGAAACTTTCCTTGAACATCATGATAAACAGATAGACACCATAATAACAGATTGTCACCAGCAGATAGCTAAATTGATTCGGGAGAACATGCCCAACACAAAGCATTGCTATGACATATGGCATGTGTCTAGAAGTAAGATTAAAATGCTTACTTTGTATTTCTGCACATATTCTCACAAAAATCAAAGAGTTCGGATTTTGTTTTCACTTTTTTTTAAACAGCAAAACTCAGTGTATTAGAGACATGTAATGTTCATTCATTTCACAGTTATGAGTGCATCACAATGTAAATTTTCAATTGCCTCTTGTAATAGGTGTCGGTAAGAAAGTAGAGACACTTGGTCATCACAAAGACTGCTCAGACATTTCTCTATGGAAATCTTCCATAGTGAACCACATGTACCGGTCTGCTGTGTCCAGTTCCAGTGAGAGCGGAGAAGTTATTGCAGAGGAATGGAAAAAGTGTCATGAACCACATTTTAAACATACATGTGCATACAAGTGATGTGTTTCCATTTTGTCTCCATGGTGAACTTAGTCCTGAAGACCGGAACAAGCAATGGTTGACACCAAATGGGTAGCATGATAGCTCAGTATTGAAATATTACATTTTTGTCTTAACAGTTCTGACATATAAACATTAGTGGGTCAGCTTGTGTAGCACACAACAAAGGTGGGCATTACACTTTAATTGAAATAGCTGTTGTTGGGCCTGAACCACTAAAGGTATCCAAATAAGGGCAGTGCAGTTAATATTGTGGGTGATCATAGTGGGCTGCCAAAAACATTAAGTTACAACTGGTAACTGTTTGCTTGATGCAGCAGAACATATAAATTATATTCTAAATGTCAGACAGTTCAAAGTCGAAATTATGAATCTGTGGAATGTAGGCATGAAGCTGTTTAATAATCTGCATAGATGTAAGATTAATATACTGTATAGTGGACTGTTGTTCTGTATAGAATTCCATCCCTTTCAAAATGCTGTTCTACCACAGTTCCAAGGTCATGGAATACTGTTCTACCCTACTGTGGTACAACAGCATTCTAGAACCTCTAGAGACTGCATGAGTCAGTTTCATTTTGAAAGCAAAATAACTCACAAAACACATACTTCACACAGTACTATACACTATAAAAAATACAGGATGAGCAATTCTATGCAGAACCAGTGTGTTTTGCCACTTCGCGGATCTGATTCCCATGGACCTTTCGAGCTTCTCTCTCGAGGTCAGAGGGAATCAATAACCCCTCTGTGGCAGAACACACTGATTCTGCATAGTTGCCCATCCAGTATTCTCTATATATGTATGTTACAATGTTTGCGATTACAGCATTTTTTTAAAATTTGCTATGTACTGTAATTCTAATCTTGTTATATGCAAATTGAATAAGTAAAGTTCAGTTACCCAACATACGTTTTTTATATTGCTGGCTGATTCGGGAGCTGCAGCTAAGTTAGAGGCCATGCTGTGCAGCATAGTACTAATGAAAGACATAAATAGCCTATCTACTGATTTTCAAACCTCATTGTTGGAGGCGTTCCACAGCTGATCATACATTTTGCCCCAAAGCATACTGCATTCTCTAATCAGGGGATGTGTAGCAGGTAAATTTCACTGTCCAAGGTGTTCTGGTAACTTTAGTCTCATATTTATACAATTAAGTTATCTTTGTTTGTGATATACAACAAGCAAGCAATGACACATTACTAGTTATTGTTACTATTGAGATACCCGCACACCAAGATTGTTTACCATGGAATACAATAACTCAAAGCTCTGGATTACTTTACAACTATAATGTTGACTTCATGTATTCTCTGTTTTCAATATGTGTCTGTGTCGGGGGGTGGGTCATTCCACTACTGCAGAGTTTTTGAACTCTTCTATTCCATGGTAATCAATCACACAATGTATTGGCCCATTTTATATAAGCAGTAAGACATGCCTGGGTGTTGGCAGTACTGAGATACCCGCACACCCATAGACTGAAGGACTCCGGTCTCGTGCATAACTACGGTGTTGGGTGTGCGGTACTCAGAACTACCAACACCCAGCCATGTCTTATTGCTTACACCACCAATGGAAAGTTTGACTAGTACTTGATGTTTTAAACTGAATTAAATATGTTTTATAATGACATATTCCCAAGGCCTACTGGTGATCGTGTTTTGCTGGTTGGAAATAAATAGATTGCATGAGTATCTTCATTACTCTGTATTTCTGCTCTTTCAACAGGTTAATGATTGCAGGCTTGCACTATAATGAAAACGCCAGCTGCCAACAATCGGTGACCAAGTCAGGAGACCCTCAGTACACTGTACATTTTCCAAAGTACAGAAAAGGGGGTTACACAATGCGGAAAACAAAGACACCACCAACCTATCGTAAGTATGGTCAGCCAAGAAACACCATAATATGAATTCTAATTACTGTAGTACTGTGGGCACTCCCATTGGTTATGTTAATGGTATGCTAATCACCCTATCAGTGTGTAATGTTGCATGAGGCATTATTGATACTATAGTAAAAAAAGTTAGGTTAGACCATGTTAAACTTTGCTCAGCATATGATTATGCTGTTCAATAATGGTAATACAAGATTAACATAAGGCTGATTGAATGATTGCAGTCAGTCACAATGCTATATTTCTCAGACCCTTATACTGATTCTTTTTAATCTATGTATGTGTGTGTTTTACAGGATAATGTATGGTTCTTGGTTAGTAACCACACTGTAAACAGTACAAGAGTTTGACATGATGTCACTGTAAACCTCAAGAGTGCAGCTCCACATGTTTTCAGATGTCATGCCAACATCAAGAAGTGTTTTCAGCGTGGTTGTTAAACAAACACCATACCTTATATTTTATATGGTATGGGCTACCAAGGTTGTGTCATCGCAGACTGAATTACTTTACAGACCATAGAGAATCCTGGATGGGAAACTATGCAGAACCGCTGTGTTCTGCCACATAGTGGTTCTGATTCCCTCTGGCATTGAGAGCGAAGCTCGAGCAGTCAATGGGAATCAGAAACACAAGATGGAAAAACACACTGGTTGTGCATAGAGTTGCTCATCCTGTATTTTTTATAGTGTCTAGCACTGTATGAAATATGTGTTTCTGAGTTCTTTTGCTTTTGAAATGAAACTGACTCATGCAGTCTCTAGAGGTTCTAGAATGCTGTTCTACCACAGTAGGGTATAATGACATTACATGACCTTTGAACTGTGGTACAACAGCATTTTGAAATGGATAGAATTCTACACAGAACAAGACTCTACTTTAGCAATAAAGCATGACCAGGGGTTATGTAAATGGTCTGTTAATCATCCTCTGAGGTGTAATGTGCCACAAGGCAGAGCTGAGTGCTACATGCCCCTAGAGGGTGATTAACTGACCATAAACATAACCACTGGTCATGCCTTATTGCTATTTCACAAAGCTCTATTTTTCAGACACTTTTTATAATATACAATCTATTGATTGTTCTCAGCATTCTGTCTTTTTATACCATTGATATGACATACTCAAGAATGGTTAACAACAGAATGATGTCATACCAATGGCATAACAAAACTGTATTCTGCTGGATTTCACTTAATAATAAGGGCTTCTCAATACATTTTAGAGGTATTATGAGAGCAAAGAACAGTTCATTATTGTGTTTATCAATGTAAGACACTTGTATTTTTAGGTCCTTGTTGAATGTTTTAGGTGATTGAAAATGACTACCACATTTCTGATTGATGTTAGATGTAACGGCCAATCAGAAGTGATCGATTTTCAACTTTGTCATTTCTCATGTTCACACAGGATACGCATCCCACCTGATGAAGGGACTGGTGACCAGGTATGCTGCAGGTCCATCAGCACTGTCATCTTCATTCAATGATGTCAGAAACAGTGCTCCACTGCCACTCTACGCATCTGTGCCTATTCGTCCAACAAAGGCTGAAGCCATTGAAAAGTTTAGAAGTCACTTTCAGCTGAGTAGCCACCAACTTCAACCCACACCACCATTTGAATGTGCAATTGTACCATGATGAACTATTACTGAGTCATCACAGTAGATGTTGTGTGTTGCTGACCAGTATCAGCATGTTGGCCATTTAGAAAAAGCAAGTACTGAATACAGCACACATTATTCCACAAGTTAATAGTTAAATAAGATGCAATAACCCAATCTATAATATTTATCCACTGTATGGTACGACAATGACATGAGCATTGAGTAAGGAGTCATCAAGGAACAGTAACTTGTCTTCCTAGTGACAGTGTCCCATTCAGCATAACTCATAATGTATGTTCCACTATACACAACAAGCACAATTACACATCTTATGACTCAGCTAACTGGATTGGGCCCGAGGCTATCCCTCCCCTCTGTCAGAATGTAACTTATATTGTCCATTCCTATCCCCCAGTGCCCTGACACCCTCAGTTTCCTCCCATTTATGTACCTATCCCACACCCTGTTGAACCCTTCCGCCATAGAAGTGTGACCCAAATCACCTGGCAGCACATTCCAAAGTGCCACCACCCTCTCACTGAAAACCAACCTCCTCTTTTCACCCCTCATTATTCCACCTTCCAACTTCAGTCTATGCTCTCTGGTAACACCTCCTTCTTTAAGATTTAGGGTACTCTCCTTGTTCACACTATTTATTCACTTGATGTACTTGAATACATCAGTCATGTTCCTCCATCCCTATTCTCCTCCAAAGAGAACAGGTTGAGCTCTGCAAGTCTATCCTCAAACAACAAATCCCCTAGACCTCATATCATCCTGTTTGCCCTCTTCTATACCCTCTCCAGGAGCTGTATGTCCCTCTTCAAGTGTGGTCTCTAGAACTGCACACATTACTCAAGGTGTGGTGTAACCAGTCCATTGTACAGCAGCAGAATCACTTCCCTGCCCCTTGAAGTGATCCCCATTGCTTTGGCTGCCGCTGTCTTGCACTGCTCAGAGTTATTCATACTAGCATCCACCAGGACCCCTTTCCTGGATGCAAGGCATTATAATACCTTTTCCCTATGCCCCCTAGATGCTTTGTATTTATTGTAGTCAGCCATCTTTTCCCTGATGGCCTCATCTGTGTTTTAACATGTATTTGTCATGAACAGCATGTCACCCAAATCTTTCAAATTCAAGGTAAAGAATTAAACATAATGAAATATAGCGTGACACAACGTGTGGTGCATGATAAAAATAGTTTTATTTTTCAAAATTTCCAGTATTTACATGCTTTAGCATATATCATTTTCATTGTTTCTGATACATTTCATTCATTCACTTCTATTGTCAGTCACAGTTAGTGCTGTAGAATGTTTACAACACTACTTAGCAATTGTTTTTCATTTCATATTTACAACAATTATGTACTGTTCTAAAAGGTGCAGTATTTGGGAGCTTATATTGTTCAACCAAGTAATGAAAGAAGGCTCTAATAAACAGTTAATACTTTAAAATAAAATTGCAATTTAACACATTGCATGAGAATATCACATCAATCTACATATACAACTTTTCAATAAATCTATAATGAATGAAACTGTATTTTTGTACTCATAGCATACTTTATTTTGAAAATAGCAATAATGAGGTTTGAACTTCCTTTTCATATACAGGTTACATGACTGTTGGAGGTGAATGGGTTCAATGAACTGTGGTTGCCCATTTCAAACATCTTGCACACAAGAGCAGTACGATGGCATTAGCGTCATGTCAGCTATTGATAATACAGTCTTACACACCACAAAATATGGCACTACAATACAAAATGCAGCAATAGTACCTATAGTTATGGAAATGTACAACAGAAACACTATGGTACACCACATGATTTTGGGTGTGGGTGGGTGGAGAATAGCAGGAATACAGATCCAGATTTGTATCTGGGAATAACGATCAATGGAAATGTGGGGAGGCAATGCAGCAGTGCGGTTGATGTAAATTGTTAAGAGAATAGACCTTAGGTATTACAAATGGATCAATGGAGTATAAGTGGTGAGCCTGTTTATGAGGAACGTAGGCACAAGAACACAATGGCAAAGACAGATAGTTTGTACTGGGGATGGTGGTTGAAATTTACAGGAGACAGTAGATGATGTTTCTTCAAATAGAGCTTGATGAAGTCATGGGACACTCTACAGTCTAAGGATTGTGGTGCCGAGATTTGGGGCAGGCTTGGAAAAAATCAATGGGACACACATATGATGTGAATGTGTGGAGCAGTAGGTGGCAGGTGAAGGACTAAGGTATAGTGGGAGTGGAAGTCATGATGTGCCACAAGGTTATTATGGGCCTTCAATGTCTATGTAAGCAATAATAACTGACAGAGTATGCGGTACTGGAAAGTAGGGGACTGACCAGTGGTGTAATAAGACCAGATGCCGCTGGTGGAGTACCTTAACACCCATGGAAGGTCCGGTTTTTCCCAATATCACACACCCTGTTAAGTATTATCGCGCTTAGAAAATGGTTACATGTAAACGTTTTTATTGTAATATTTAAGAATAAAAATAAAATGATAAAAACAGATGAAAAGCTAGTTCCTTTACTGGTATCCTTACCACTGCATAGCAGTACAGCGTAGCGCAGCCCTTCACAGTTGTATTGTGTAGCTCCTTGGCTCCTGGACCTTTACCTTTCCCACCCCCTGCAGGATAGCATATTGGCCATAACATTTTGAACACTACTAAATGTTTATTTTTTAAAAACAAATAATAAAAATGGTGAATATTGGCAAATGTACTTAAATGCCACCATATATGCAATAATACTTCCCATGTCCAAACATTTGTTCTTGTTTCAATTGAGCAGTGCAGATAGAAATACAGCAAATTGTAACACACCAAAAACATTATTTATCTGTACTACAGTTTAATCACAACTTGTTTATTGAGTTTATTCAGTTTCTATACAGAACTGTAACCTATGTTATGGTAGATGGAAATCAGTGTATTCACCTCCTTGAGATGGAAAAATGGATCAAATTTTGTGCATGACACATGATGGTAACGGCACTCGATTTTTCCTTCCAAGCCAGTCTCATGTCCATCTCACAAATTGCTGGTAAGTGATGTACCTGTATCGCCTGAAAATGGGGAAAATTAAAACAAAGTAAAAGTAGTGTTGTGGAATAACCCAAGAAGGAATTTATACAACAGATGTGAAACTATATGACCGACAGGAAGAGAGTGATGGTTAATTAAGCAAAAAATCACACCATGTTGTACCATTTTGATCAATGGAAATATGTATAATTATGGTTTCTATTTGTGCCATTCATCAGGACTTCAAACATGGTATGAGCAAATGCAGGCACCAGATTGGTACTCAGACAGCTGGTTACAGTTAATTTGTGCTACATTTACAAGATACATGAGCAGCAATGGGTAAAGGGTACCACCATGTGATACCACTCAGTTTGCCTGATCTTGCTATTGGGACAGAATACATGTCTAAATAGCAGGCATAAATTTCATCACCAACCAAGTGAGGGTTGATTCTGGCATGACCAAGACAGAGAGTGAGAGAGAGAGAGAGAGAGAGAGACACACACACATACATAGACAGATAGTGACTATTGTGGCAGTTTCTGTCTCTCTGTCTCTCTCAATTAAGTAGCCTGCTGCAGTCAGGTGCAGGAGTGCCATGACATGCTGCCTACCATACCCCAACCCACAGAAGACAGTGAGTAACTGTACCCACCCAAGTATGCCATCCCACTCAAAATGTTCACCATGTGCCACGTCATGCACGTCAATACAGAGAGACAGCACCAACAAACACAGAATGTTTTGGGGAGCAAGTCTCTCAAGCTACTTCCCATGATCTGGCTGTACCTCACAGTCTGAAGTGACATTGTATAATGCTTAATTAATCAACAACCCATGTGCTGTCATGACAGCCTACCAGCAGCCTTTTGCTTCACCATGCACCAGGGGTGTTCATCTTTGCAAAATAACCTCTCACCCTTTCATATAGGTCAGATTTCAGCATTCCCAAGAGCCCTTTCATAATTGATTTTTTTTCTTTGTTAACATCATGACCTGAAAGTAACATAAAATATGTTCGTACGCCATGAGCCTTCAGTCACATTGTGACTGCAAACTGAACACCGCATCATTATAACTGAATACCTACACTTTATGCTGTCATTCTGCATGATACTCCAAGCAATCTGTGGGAAAACGCTATTCACATAGGAGTTACACACTATGGGGAGATACTTGAAAGAGGCATTAAGGGGAATGGGACAGGAATCAGGGGTTGAGGAACAGTGGGCAGTATTTAAAATGGGGATTACAAGAACAACAGAATTATGTATTAAGCAGGTTAGCAAGAGGAAAAGGAAGAGGAGACCATTATGGTTTTCCAAAGAGGTAGCAAAGAAAGAGAAAGCCAAAAAGATTGCATTCAGGCAATACAAAAAGACACAGGCAGAAGGGGATAGGGAGAAGTACCAGGAGAAGCAAAAGGAGGCAGAGAGGTCAGTAAGGGAAGCCAAAGCTCAGACAGAAGAACACATTGCAAAATCAGTGGGTAGAGGGGACAAAACCTTTTACAGGTACATAAGTGAAAAAAGAAAGACAAAGGAAGGGATAGTGAGACTGAAGGGGGAGGATGGGGCGCGTGGAGGATGACAACAGTAAAGCTGACATACTGAACAGGTATTTCTGCTCAGTCTTTACTGAGGAAGAGGAGGGTAATGGGTCTGAAGGAGTACAAGGGTGAGAATAGTGCAGAATGGACACAAGTCCCTTTACACGAGAAAGGGTCCTGAAGGAACTGGAAGTAATAAGAGTTGATAAAGCAATGGGCCAGATGGGGTGCACCCCAGGGTCCTTAAAGAACTAAGAGAGGTGGTGGCTGAACCTCTGGCTATCCTGCTTAGCCGATCACTGGAAACAGGGAAGGTACCCAAAGACTGGAGGACAGCAGATGTAGTCCCCTTATACAAAAGTGGGAACAAAGAGGAAGCAGGGAACTACAGACCAGTCAGCCTCACCTCGGTAGTGGGGAAGATCATGGAAGCACTACTGAAGGAGAGATTGGTGGGACATCTGGTTGTCAATGGACTACAGCACCCAAGGCAGCATGGTTTCACCAGGGGGAGGTCATGTCAGACCAACCTCATTGAATTTTTTGACTGGGTGACTAGGGAGGTGGATCAGGGAGGGCAGTGACATGGCCTATCTGGACTTCAGCAAGGCCTTGACACTGTGCCACATAGAAGACTATTACACAAACTGGGGAATATGGGTGTGGGCAGGACAGTAGTGTGGTGGGTAGGTAACTGGCTGGGTGGCAGGACACAGAGGGTGGTGGTAAATGGCTGTCATTCCACAGAGGGAAGAGTGACCAGTGGGGTACCACAGGGATCAGTGCTGGGACCGGTCCTATTCAACATCTTCATCAGTGACATGGCGCAGGACCTAGAAGGCAGAATTTCACTGTTTGCTGATGACACAAAGCTCTGTAACAGTAGACACACCAGAGGGTGTAGGCAGAATGAGAAGCGACCTCAGAAACTTGAAGAATGGTCAGGGGTTTGGCAGTTGAAATTCAATGCAAAGAAGTGCAAGATAATGCATATGGGGCACAAAACCTGGCACAATATATCAGTTGGGGGTGAGGATATAGCATGCACCAAGCAGGAAAGGGATCTTGGGGTTATCATCTTGATGACCTTAAGGTAGGGAAACAGTGTGACAAGGCAGCAGGTAAAGCAAATAGGATGCTGGGATGTATAGGCAGGGCATTACCAGCAGGAAAGGGAGGTCATAATTCCGCTATACAAGACACTAGTGAGGCCCCACCTGGAGTACAGTGTACAGTTCTGGAGACCACACCTATGTAAGGACATAGACAGGGTAGAGAAGGTTCAGAGGAGGGCAACAAAGATGGTGCATGGATTGCATCACAAGTCCTATGAAGTCAGGTTGAAGGAACTAAACATGTACTCCCTGGAGGAGAGAAGGGAGAGAGGGGATATGATAGAGACATACAAGTATCTTACAGGGATGAACAGAGTGCAGGAAAACACTATTTTTAAGCGAAAAAGATGTTCCAGGACTAGAGGACATGGGATGAAGTTGGAGGGAGGACGATTCAGAGGAAACATGAGAAAGAATTTCTTCACGGAACGGGTGGTGGACAAGTGGAACACCCTGCCAGAGGAAGTGGTGGGGGCTGAAACAATCATGGGATTTAAGAATGCATGGGATAGACATAAAGGAATTCTGGAGGTCAGGGGTAAGGTGCAACAGACTTCTAGGAAAACAAACTGAACTTACAAGCTCAAATGGGCAGACTGGGTGGGTCATAGGCCCTTATCTGCCGACACTGTCTATGTATCTATGTATCTATGTGAAGTGTCTTACAGTGCATAGAAAAGGTAGCCAATGTGAGCACTGTCCAGAAATTAGATGAAATACATTGCTGAAAATACAGAAATGCATTACATTGTCCCAGATTCCCCCCATTTCCCCCACAAATGACAAAACCATTGTATGTTGTTGTGCTCAGATTGGCAATTAATTTATTATATATCATAATTCCATTTACAATCTCATCATCATTATTATTGTTTCTTTTCCATTTATTCATTACAAATTGAGTTTACAACCTCTGAGTCAGAGACTCATTTACAAAGGCACCTTGTTGCGGGGGGGGGGGGCAGACATCAAGACAGTAATTACAGTGCAGATTAAAACAGAGGATAACATTACAAGTGCAGTAAAAGGAACATTTAACATAGAAACACTTAGGTTACATAATGTAGTAGTTTGTATGTTACTTAGGTTACATAATGTTACAAAATTGTGAGTTACACTCATGGATATAGTAGGTCCTCAGAGAAGACAGTGGGCTACATCCCTGTTTGGACCTAGTAGGGAAGGTGTAGGTCTGGGGGAAGGAAAGGCTGTCCAGTGGACATTGTCAAGCCAGGGGGCAAGGCAGGCGGGAACCACAGGTTACAACAGGGGGTTAGTTGCACTTACAACAGCGCGTATTAAAGATATGGTTCCGAAGGGCTGTTTTGAAGGAGCCAATTTTTGGAAAGTTGGAGATGCAGCTAGGGAGGGAGTTGAACCAGGTGGGGGTTTGGTAGAGGAAGGATCTCTGGGCAAGAGAAGTCTTGGTTCTGTGCACATTGAAAGTGGCCTTAACAGAGCTACGGGTGGTGATGGATGAAGATGGCTGCTGTAGGGAGGTGAAGACCCCGGGGGGGGGGAGAGTCCTAGCAGAGATTTCTTAGTGAGAAGGCAGGTCTGGTAGAGCAGTCGCTCCTCAAAGTTGAGAAGATTGGTGGTAGTATAGAAAAGGCAGGTGTGAGTACGGCTGGGGGCACCGGTCAGGAGCCTACAGGCCTTATTGATGGAGAGTTGGATTTTGGAGAGGGCAGTGTTGTCAGCTGCAGCATAGATGGGCAAGCCATAGTCCACAAGGGACAAGACGGAGGAGGTGATGGCCAGCCTGAGGGCAACCTAAGGCAGGCAGTCCCTGTGCCGGTATAGCAGGCCAATCCGAGAGTTAATGGTGACTGACAGGGCATTAATATGGGTGTGTCAGGAGAAGGCAGTATCAAACGTGATGCCTAGGTACTTGTATGTGGTCACTTGTTCTAGCAGGTGCAGAGTGCTGGGGATAATCTAGAGAGGGGTATTTTTAGCTTTATTTTGGTGGTGGGAGAAGAGCATTGATTTGGTTTTCTTTAGGTTAATGACCAGTCTGCGGTCTCCGAACCACCTTCCGGCTTGGTTGTAAGCTTGCTGGATGGATAATTGGAAGGAGGTGGGATTTGGATGTGAGGCAACGAAGACTGCATCATCGGTGTAGAGGAGCATTTTAGTGGTACATGAGCTGAGGAGGATGTTGAGGTAGAGACTAAAAAGTATTGGACCCATGATGGAGCCCTGAGGGACCCTGGAGCGAACGGGAAGAGTGCTGAAGAGGGAGCCGCTGATCTTGACACACTGGGATCTAGCAGAGCGGTAGCTAGAGAACCAGGAAATGGGATTACCAGAGAAGCCAAGTTGGTGGAGAGAGTCGAGTAGAAGGGGATGACAGACAGTATCAAAGGCCTTGGAGAGGTCAATGCACACTGCTTCTGCAAGGCTGCCAGAGTCAAGAGCAGCATGCAGGTGTTGGAAGAATTCCAGGAGAGCTGTGGTTGTACTGTGTCCTGGGCGGAAACTGTGCTGCTCTGGGCACATAATGTCATACTTGGTTAGGTATTCAGAGAGCTGGATCAACACCACTTTATCAAGGGCTTTAGAGAGTGGGGGAGGATGGAGATGGGCCGGTAATTGTTGGAGGTGGATCGGTCCCCACTGTTATGTATGGGTGTGATTTCAGCAGTTTTCCAAGCACTTGGGAACTGACCCAGGCATACAGACCGGTTTAGAAGGTCAGTCAGGGGGACTAGGACTTCGTCCAAGACCATACAGAGTATCCTGGAGTCGAGGGGGTCACTGCTCGGGTTATTGCTGCCTAAGGCTTTTAGCAGGTGCAGCCTGGCTTTTTGGGGGGATAGGCTGTGCAGGTAGAATGGTGGGAGATGCATGACTGAAGGGAGAGAGGCAGGGATTGGGTCAAAGAAGCTTCTGGGGAGGACTGAGCTTAGGTCAGAGAAGGCAGTGTTAAGGCAATCGGCTATGAGGATTGGATCTGTGGTGGGGTGCCATTGATGGAGAGCTGAGATGGTGGGGGCGGAGGAGACTTCCCATTTATCTCTTTCATATTATCCCAGAAGGTTCCCTGAACCCCAAATGGAAGTGAGAGTGGTCTGACAGTGCTCTGCCTTGGCCCGCCTAATGGCCCAAGTGCACTTATTACGTTCTGCATTGTAGGCCTGTCTGTCAGACACCTTTCCAGATTCTACAGCAATGTGCCAGAGATTATCTCTGTTTTTGAGTCTCTGGAGGAGGGGTGGGGTGATCCATGGGGCATTGCATTTTTTGGAGCGGATCCTGGTGAGGGGGGCGAAAAGGTCAGAAGCCTTACAGAAGGCATTTGTGAAGTGGTCAAGAGCTGAGTCAATGTCAGGGGCACGCTGGATAGGGGACCAGTCTAGCTGGGCTAGGTATTGAATTTACTGCATCCATATATCCATCTCTGATCATCCCTCTTTCTTCCCCTTCTTGCTCCCTCAGGTGAAAACCTGGGTGCCTTCTTCTTCTCTTTTCTGATAGGTAACAGTGAGAACCGAGACTGCTTTTCTTCCTTCAGCTTATTCTTTTTCATCATATTGCTTTTTCCTTCCCCCTTCCCCTGCTCCCCCCCTTTTTTCCCTCTTCTCTGCCATCCACCTTTGGTAGACCAACAGTCCCCCTTTAGCCTTATTCCTCATGTTCTATGTTTTTTAAGGGTGAGTGGGAGGGATAAAAAACTTCATCAAAAGTGGCTGAACCACCACTGTGCTGCCCCTTTTGTACCTCTTTAAGCCCTTCCCCTTCCTGTTGTCTGCCTATTGTTCTGTCTTCATCTGTCCCTCCCTTTACCTTCCCCCCTCCCCTTTGAGCACACCATCTTGAAGGTGAAAGGGAAGGGGTACACCAGGACAACTTGGTGTGCCCCTTAAAGGGCAAACTCCATTGTCCCGGATTCCCCCCATTTCCCCCACAAACGACAAAACCATTGTATGTTTTTGTGTTTAGATTGGCAATTAATTTATTATATATCATAATTCCATTTACAATCTCATCAACATTATTATTGTCTCTTTTCCATTGAATGTACTGCATCCATATATCCATCTCTGATCATCCCTCTTTCTTGCTCTTCTCGCTCCCGCAAGTGAAAACCTGGGTGCCTTCTTCTTCTCTTTTCTGATAGGTAACGGTGAGAACCAAGACCGCTTTTCTTCCTTCAGTTTATTCTTCTTTTCATCATATTCCTTTTTCCTTCCCTCCTCCCCCCTTTTTTCCCATTAGCCAGTCTCCAGCTTGCATTGATGACTGGCTTTCCTCCTTTTAGGTATCATACCCACCCCTGCTTAGTGGACCTCCTCTGGTTCCTATTTCTCTCCTTTTTTTTTATATATATTCTTTTTCCATTATGTCTCTGCCGTTCCTCTATAAAATCCATAATTTCTGTATTGAACATATCTATAGCCACATCTGACAGGTGCACTCTGTCTGACCTGTAGAATTCATCCACCCATTCTTCCACACCCCTCAGTATTACGTGTCCCCCATTTTTATTATCAGTGTTCCCACCCTTCTATTCATCTTCCTCCTGGCCCTGTCCAAAGCTCTATGACTGTGCACATGCCTCCACACCCTTCTGGGGATCATATCTGACCAGGCAATGCTTACCCCTGGCCACCACTGCTGTATTTTTTCAAAGTCCTTCTTCACCTGCAGATATGTGTCCTCTCATGGCTTTCCCCCAATGTCATTACCCCCTAGATGTAATATAATTAAATCTGGAGTGGGTCTCCATTCTTTCATCTCTTTTAGGGTAGGAAGCAGTTGTGCCTATCTCGTTCCTCTGATGCCACGCCAAATCAGCCTACATTCTCTCACATCCTGGTACAGCTGTTTTCCCCTGGCCTTTTTCTCCACTCTCTTTTCTGCCCAATAAATGTAGGAGTGAACGCAGATCCATACTTCTGTGATCCTCCCTCTTCCTATAGGATTTAAGCAAAATATATCTATTAAATAAGGCTCTGGTTCCTTTACCTTATTCCTATCTCTGTGCCCCCCTCCTCCCCCCACTGTGGTTCTGTACCTGAAAAACAAAACACAGGTGATATGTTAGTCTCCATACTGCAGTGCTTAAATGTACCTTTTGTAACTGGCAGACCACCACCGTCCCTTTTCCAACATATTAGTCACCATCTCCACTGCTGCCACCCACTGTGAAGCAGCCCCTATTCGAAAGGAGTGAGATGAATAATTGCCTGGGTCTTCGCCCAGGAATTGCATGCCTTTCTTGAGTGTGGCTGTGACTTGATAACCTGTGACCTTTCTCCGGTCACCATACACAAATAATCTCCCTGTCCTGTTCCCACACTCTGCATAAGCCCACAAAGCCTGTACTGGGCACACTGTCCCGCCTACATGAGCTTTCAGGGTTACAGTACAACACTGTCCCCCTTGATCCATCTTCGACTTCTTAATCATGATTTGTATCACCTTCATCCCCCAGCATATATCTTCCCATTCCAACACCCCTTATTTGTCCTTACTGCCATGTCCCACAGCCTCGCTCACTCTCATGGCCCCTGCAAACATTACCAGAAAAATCGTGCGAAATAGCTGGGCTTCGTCTTTCGATCTGCAGACTGCCAGTAGTACCCCTTTTAGCTTCGTGAGCCACTGCTTGCCTATAGGCTGTCTACTATTACTTGTTTTAACCTACCCCATCCCTGCATCATTCTTCTAATCAACATTGACTTTGTTGGGTCCTTCCATCCCTTCAGGCTGCAAACTAAACTAATCCCTGCTAGATAGACCCCCATCGTGGTATGGGCCGTTCCTCTCCATCATTGCTCTACTGTGAACTTCCCTAACTGTTCCTCAATAAGTGGCCTACTTATCTCCATGTGGTGTGTTGCTCTGAATGCTTAGAACACCCACCAAGCCCCTTCGTATGTCCTCAGAGTCCATGGTGCCCATGAGCTGTGAAACAACAGTTCTGCTCCCTCTTGCCAACATCCCAGATGTTCGTTGGTATGGGCGTGTTCCGTTCCTCTTCTGTTGGTGCCAGCATCCGAAAATGATCCAGCTGGAGATGGGAAAGGCTGTCAGCCAGAACAATGTGTACCTCTTCTATGTGTTTTGCCCTGAATGACCTATTCAATTGCAGGGGCCTCAACACCAACTGTCTCAAAACCCACATGACCATTTCTGACCTGGCCTCTCTATTGCTTAAGGCATCTACTACAGCCTTGTTATCACACCAAAATGTAACCTTCTGATTCCGCAGCACCTCTCCCCACACCAGGGTGCATGCCCAAATGGGCATGATCTCCAGCAGTGTGATGTCTTTTATTTTCCTGTCCCTTACCCATTCTGCAGACCATGGTTCCATGAACCATCTGCCCCTCAAATAGCCCCCCATGCCGAAGCCCCCTGCTGCATCTATGAATAGTTTGAGGTCTGTGTTATAAACCCAGTCCTCTTGTCAAAAGGAGCAACCATTATAGGTGCTGAGGAACACCTCCCATACCCTGAAGTCTTCCTTAACTCCCCTTGTCATGTCTACCCAGTGGTGTGGTCTGGTTACTCCCACTGTGGCCCTTGCTAGCCTTTTTGTGAACACCTTCCCTGGCCCAATTGCCCTGCATGCAAAGTTTATATGTCCCAAGACTTGTTGTACCTGTTTCAATTGAACTCTTCTCCTTCTTGTATGTACTTGAATCAGTTCCTTCAGTTTCATCACTTTCTTGTATGGTAACCGAAGAACCTCCCCCAGGGCATCTATTTCGATGTCCAGGAATTCTAAAACCTTACTGGGGCCTGTCTTGTCTGGGGCGAATGGGACCCCTAACTCCCTGCACAATTCTTGGAAACTGGCAAACATTCTTTCTGTCTCTCTCCTCCCACTGCCTATTAGAAGGAAATCATCCCGGTAGTGTATGACATTCTTGTATCTTGTCTTCTCTTTAAATATCCACTGTAAGCAGGTGCTGAATGCTTCAAATGTAGCACATGTTATGGAGCATCCCATGGGCATTGCGTTATCAAAATAGTACTGATCCCCAATTTTAAAACCCAATAGGTCCCAATCTTCCCTCCTGACTGGAAGCAATCTGAAAGCTGACTCTATATCTGTTTTTGCCATCCAAGCATCTGAAGTCGCTCGGATGATCTGGACCACCTCTTCTAATGTGAAATATGTCACTTTACTATGTTCTTCAATTGTAAAGTCATTACCGAGTCCCCTTCTGGAAATGACAGGTGGTGAATGACCCTGTATTCTCTTGGCTGTTTTTTTGGGACCAAACCCCATGGAGAAACTCTCATATTCCGCAATGGGGGGTTATCGTATGGCCCTTCCACTCTACCAGCTGTCTTCTCCTTCTCTATTTTCTGTCTTAAGAGTTCTTCCTTCCCTTTAACTGAGCCCAGGTTGTTCGTGTCTCTCGTTTGCCACAGACCTTCATACTGCAATGAAAAACCTGTCTGAAAACCTGCACTAATTGTCTATGCCACCTTTTTATCTGGGTATCTTTTTAGCCAGCCCTCTCACACATCTATCTTGATGGGCATTAATGCTTCTTGAAATTGATCCCCTGCCATCTCCCTTTTCCCTCTGCCACACTCCCCCACACTGCCCCTTTCTTAGTCCTGACGGTGAGTAAGTCTGACTCCCTCTACCTGTATGCCCTCTGCCTCCCCCCCATTCCGTGCCTGTCCCCTATACCCTTGCCCTTCTTGAAAAAATTGCTAATTTGATCCTTGTCCCCCTGGCCCTTGGGCCCCTTGTGCCTATGTCATTCTGCATCTGCTCACTGGGTGTGTTCTCCCACATTTGGAGCATGCATGCCAAAAGTGGCATTGTGGCCAGGAACAAAAAGCTCTATTGTAACCCCAACAACACCTCTGGGGCAACACACCCCTCTTCCCTGTCTCTCCTTCCAGTGTGGACTGGTTGGTTACATAGTCAGTCCACAAATCTAATTGTTTCGTGTCCCATCTTACATCCCCGTACATTGCCATCCTTTGCCGGAAGAATTCGTAATAGTATATCCACCCCACCCCTCCCTTTGCCTTCGCCTGCCTTATTATCAGGGAGTACGTGATGAGTGGAATGCCCAACTCTGGCTTTCTCTCCAGTACTATCACTGAATATGTGGCAAAATCTGCAAACCATCTGTCCCACATCTTCCTTTTAATAAATTTGTCCTCCTCTTTCTTACCCAACAAAACAACTGCTGCTGCCATTTCACTCTTACCTATATTCTCTGCTTCATCATATTTTGCTGCCACCTCCTGGCTTACTAAGGCAAAAACATCCACGTACTCCCCCTTCCATATTTTCTCTTTCATGGCCAGCAGTACATGTTCCCCTATTCTTATTCCCGGAGTTCCTATCTCCCTTGTTCATTTTCCTGCATTCTCCCTCCCTTTCTCATCCTCCTTCGTCGTCTCTTTATCTGACCTAATCTCTGCCAGTGCTGACTCCATCTGGCCCAACCCCCCGTGTCCCGAGTGCCAAAGTAATTTGGCTTATATATACTTTGATGCTGTCTCCTACTGAACCGGGTACTTTACCTGTGGTCTTGCCAGCTCCTTGTGGCCTGCTATCCTCATGATGCCCTGGCATGTCCTCCTGCAGTTGAACAGCTGGCTATAATACTAATAATGGCTGTGGAGGAATCATTGCACTCGGGGGATCCGGTCTGGGTTCCTCCAGGGGAACTCCCACCTGGTCTTGGGGAAGTACTGACAGGACAGGGTCATCGGGCTGTGGAGGTACTGGACTAGCCATTCTGGGTGGTACTAGCAGTGGTGGCTGCACCCCGGTAGGACTGCGTGGTCTCCCTGCTGGCCGCTTCCCTCTGCCCCCTATTCCCTTCCCCGCTTTCCACTTCTCCCTGGATCACCCTGGTTCCCCCCCTCCACCATCTGCCACATTCTGTTGGCTTTCTCTGCCAGCTCCACAATGGCCCTGTAGGTGTCCTCCTTTGAAGGCCTGTTCTTTTTTGGTGCTATGTTTCGTTGTTTCCTGCGAAAAGCTATGGTGACAACTGACAAAAAGAAGTTTGCATTAACTACTTATTGTAACTAGTCCTTCATATAGCCAGGCCCGCTTTACTTCGCTTGCTCCCGTCGCTGATGGGGGGGGGCAAGAGTACACTCCTGTTGCCTATAGATCATAGGCCTATCTCCTGGCCTGTTGTCCCGCTGAAAGCGGCCGCTGTTGGTCCTCCGCCCCATCTGGGTAATTCTCTGTTGCCCGCCTTGCCATGTTCATACGGCTCCGATGGTCGATTCTCAACCTTCCAGGCCTCCTCTGGTCCCGATTTCTCTCCCCTTAGGGTTGTCCTGTGACCCTTTGCTCCTGGGCTTGCTCTGCCCATTCCACCACCCCAAAAAGGGATATCCATCTCCCTTTAACTATCCCCTTCTCTCTGAGCCCATGCCACAGCCACCCTGGGCCTATAAGCCCACCCTCGCTCTCTGCAAACTCTCCTTCTCCCCTTTCACCGCATGGTCCCCAGGCGTGTGACATCATGCCACGTGGCCTGGCCCATTGCACTAGGCTTTCAGCTTTTTCCTTTCCTGCTTGCATCATGGCAACCACGGGTTCTCCCCCCCATGTCTTAGCATAGCATCTCCTTATACTTTCCATTGGCTTATTGCCCCCCTCCTTCCAAAACTGGAATCTGGTCAATGCAGCCTAGCTACTTTGGCATGTGACATCAAGCCTTGTGTCCGCCCATTGGCTTGTGCTAGTCCTGATGCCTTAGGGTAGAGCCTTCTGTTTTGCTTCAGCTGGGATACAGGCCCTCTCCCTACAGCTGAAACCGTTCGTCTTTCATGGCCTATTTCCCCTGGCATGTGACGTCACACCACTTGGCCTGCTGTCAGCCCCATGCTAGGCCTTTGCCTAGGTCTCTCTCTCCCAGGTCCCCCACCCCCGTTTTCAGGCATCCGGCGTATTAACCGCTGAATTAGTAAGCTGTCGGGCCTTCTCCTGTTGATTCCTCCACCCTTCTTCATTACTCCACTTTTTTTTTTTTCCTTTTGAAAACCTGCCAGGCAAGCACTCGCACTGTGCCTGACCCTCTGCCACTGGCTCTCCCCCACCCCGAGTACGCTTCTCCTCTACTTTATTTTCAGGCTCCCCACCAGCAAAACACTACTGCATGCTGTTCTCAACCCAGTTGTCTGTGCCTTAAACTCACTCAGCTGTAACCCATCATTCTCTTCACCAACTATGATGTGCAATTGCTATTAGCTGGGCCGCCGCCAGCCAAAGACCCACCGCATGCTACTCTGGCCCTAGGATCCCTATGCAAACAAACTTCTCAACTGTCCTGGGTCCAAGGCCCTCCTTCACCAGCTACCATACGTAGCACTTCAGCATCATTCTAACTCGCTATCTTTGCCACTGGTCAATGCCCCACAACCTTTCTAGGGATGCCTCCTGCCCTTCTTAAAACAGTCTCACTCTGATATAGTTTTTTTTTATATCAACAGCTTAGTGACCCAAGACAACCTCTAAAGCTTTTCTTCACATCTATATAAAAAATATATATATATATATATATATATATACTGTATATATATATATATATATTTTTTTTAAATGACCTAGCTCTCTCTTATCTTGTTGTCCTGGTGTAAACTCTGTTCTCACAGTCAATACTGCCAAGCTGATGTGCTGTACTTTCAGTAAGATCAAAAACTTCAGCAAAAATGGCTGAACCACCACTGTGCTGCTCCTTTTGTACCTCCTTAAGCCCCTCCCCTTCCTGTTGTCTGCCTATTGTTCTGTCTTCACCAGTCCCTCCCTTTACCTTCTCCCTTCTCCCTCTAAGCACACCATCTCGAAGGTGAAAGGGAAGGGGTGCACCAGGACAACTTGGTCTGCCCCTTAAAGGGCAAACTCCATTGTTGACTGCCATAGAAACATAGAAACATAGACTTTGACAGCAGAAAAGAACCACTTGGCCCACCCAGTCTGCCCATTTCCCTACCTACTGGATAAGCTGCAGATTCTAGTTAACCAACAGCCTGCTTCCTGCAACCCCGCACTATAATTGCTTTGTGTCTGTCTGTGTTTGAATTCCCCCACTGTTTTAGACCCAATGACCTCCTCAGGAAGGCTGTTCCATGTATCCACCACTCTCTCCGTGAAAAAGAATTTCCTCACATTACCCCTGAGCCGTCCCCCCTCTATCTTTAAACTGTGCCCCCTTGTTCTTACTCATCTCTTTTTCTGAAAGATGCTACCCTCCTGGACTTTGTTGATTCCCTTGAGGTACTTGAACGTTTCTATCATGTCCCCTGTCCCTCCTTTCATCAAGGGTATACATATTAAGCTCTCTCAGTCTCTCTTCATATGGTTTCTGATGTAGACCCTGCACCATTTTAGTTGCCCTCCTCTGGACTGCTTCCATCCTGTCTATGTCCTTGCGTAGATGAGGTCTCCAAAACTGCACACAGTACTCCAGATGGGGTCTCACCAACTGTCTGTATAGAGGGATAATCACTTCCCTTTTTCTACTTGTGATGCCCCTTCCTATGCATCCCAGTATCCCCCTGGCTCTCCTTATGACTTCTCACATTGCTTACCCACCTTTAGGTCATCTGATATGACTACTCCCAGGTCCCTTTCCATTTTTGTTGTTGTTAGTACCTCCCCTGCTATTGTGTACTCTTCTGCTGGGTTTTTGTTTCCCAGGTGCATTACTTTGCACTTCTTTGCATTGAATCTAAGTTGCCATATGTCTGACCATTCCTCCAACCTTGCCAAGTCCCTTCTCATCTTTTCTACCCCTCTTGTGTATCAACTCTGTTACAGATCTTTGTGTCATCTGCAAAGAGGCATACCTTTCCCTCCAGACCCTCTGCAATGTCACTTATAAAGATGTTAAAGAGGATTGGACCCAGTACTGAGCCCTGAGGTACTCCACTAGTAACCCCCTTTCTTTGGAATGTGTTCCATTCACTATTACCTTCTGTGTCTTGTTGTGCAGCCAGTTCGCTGCAGGCTACCACCCTGGGACCCACTCCCAGGCTGGCTAACTTGATTATTAATCTTTGTGCAGGACTGTGTCAAATGCCTTGCTAAAGTCTAGGTAGGCCATATCCACAGCCCTCCCTGGTCTATTACTTTTGGTCACCAGTCAAAGAAATCAATTAGATTAGTCTGACATGACCTTCCTGCAGTAAATCCATGTTGCTTTTGGGTCCCGTGTCTGCTGTCACTAGGTGCTCAACAATTCTTTCTTTCAGAAGTGATTCCATCATTTTCTTACCACTGAGGTCAAACTACAGGTCTGTAGTTTCCTGCTTCTGCCTTGCTCCCACTTTTGTAAAGGGAATCACATCTGCCCTCCTCCAGTCCTCAGGTACCACCCCATCCTGCCATGATTTGTTAAAAGTGTGGTCAGTGGTGTCACTAGGTCCCCTTAGTTCTTTTAGGATTCTGGGGTAATCCCATCAGGCCCCATTGCTTTGTCCACCTTGAGTTTTAGGAGTTCTTTCAGGACTCTTTCTTCTGTGAATGGACTGGTATCAACCCCCTACCCAGAGTGCTTCTATTGTCTGGTTTAGGTAACTGCTCCTCATCTTCTTTTGTGAATACTGAGCAAAGTATTCATTCAGTATCTCTGCCTTTTCACTGTCTCCCTCTGCCCCTCCCCTCTCCTTTATTAATCTTCACTATCCCCTCCCTAACCTTTCTATGCTCCCTAATGTACCTATAAAAGGTTTTATCCCCTTTTGACTGAGTTGGCTATTTTTTCCTCGGTTTGTGCCTTTGCCATTCTGACTGCCTTTCCTACTTCTTTCTGCTTTAATTGATACAGTTCCCTGTCCTGTTCCCTCTGTGATTCCTTATACTTTTTGAATGCAGCCTTTTTCTCCTTAACCTTCCCTGCCACCTCTTTTGAGAACCATAGTGGTTTTTTACTCCGCTTTGTTTTCTTTATTTGTTTTACACAAAGACTTGTTGCCTCTATGATGGCAGTTTTTATTTTTCTCCATTGTTCTTCCACCCCTCCTATTTGGCCATTTGCTAGTGCATTCTTCAGGTGTTCACCCATTTTGCCAAAGTCAGCCTTTCTAAAGTCCAGTATCCTTGTTTTTGTATGGCTTATCTCCACGGTTGTGCTCATTGTGAAGCACACTGTGCAGTGGTCGCTTGTTCCCAGATGTCTACTGACTTCTAAATTGGTGATCCTCTCCATTTGAGAGTACCAGGTCTAGTATTGCTCCTCCTGAGTGGGTTCCAGCACTAGCTGTCTAAGATCTGCCCCCTGCAGGGCATTGAGAATGACCCTGCTCTTGGATGTGGCTGCAGTACATGTCCTCCAGTTAACATCTGGCATATTCAGGTCCCCCATCAACAGTATCTCCCCTTTTTCAGCCATTTTGAGAATGTCCTCTATCATTTTCTTGTCCATTTCCTCCCCTTGAGACGGGGGTCTGTATACAACCCCTGTGCGGATTGCGATGCCATTCCCCATCTCCAAGGTAACCCAGAGTGCCTCTTGTCCTCCCCCTTTACTTTTTAGTTCTGTAGCTTTGATCCCTTTCCTATGTATAGAGCTACTCCACCTCCTCTTTGCCTTCCCTGTCCCTTCTGTAGATTGTGTACCCTGGTATGTTGACATCCCATTCATGGTTCTCAGTGTACCATGTTTCTGTGACTGCCACAATATCCAGTTGTTCATCTTCCATCAAAGCTACTAGCTCAGAAAGCTTGTTTCCCAGACTACGGGTATTAGTAGTCATTGCTCTCCATTTAATGTTGGTTTGATCCTTTTTCCCCATCCCTGCTCTTATTGCTCTTATCTATTTTACCATTTACCCCATCCTGCCCTGTGTTGAGCTCTGTACCTCAGTGTTTACCTTACTACCTGCCCTGTTTTGTGGGGAAGGCTTGACTTTTCCTGCCTTTATCAGTACCTCCCCTTATCTAGTTTAAAAGCTTGCCAAGGAAGCATTTAAACCTGTCACCTAGGAGCTTGGTCCCCTTAGGACAAATGCAGACCATCATACCAGTATAGACCTTTATCTCTCCAGGTGGACCCCCAGTCCCCAATGAAGCCAAAGCCTTGTGCTCTGCACCAGTTTTGCAACCATTCATTAAACTGCATGGTATGCAGTACCCTAGCCTCATTCCTGCCATGGACTGGTAGCACCTCTGAGAAGGTTACTGTGCTTGCTACCGTCTGAGGCCCCTCCCCAACTCCACAAATTCATTCTGCACTGCACTGATCCCATGCTTAGCTAGGTCATTTGTCCCAAGGTGGACAATGATATCTAGTTCTCTCTCCTGTGATGCTGCTTCTACAATTGTGAGGATGCTTCGCTTGTCCCTCCAAGCCATGGCACCAGGCAGGCAGCTACTTCCTTCTCCCTTCCCCAGTTCTACCCTCTTAACAATTGAGTCCCCCATCAGTAGCTGTTTCTTCCTGTGGTGTCCCTTGCCACACTTTGTGGGTCTCCCTTGTGGATGTCCTCAACATTCTTCTGGTCTCCACTGAGGGTGCCATCATAGAGGAACCTTGCTCTGCCAGAATGGCATCTGATTTGTGTAGAGGTACAACTGGGGGCTTCACCTCTGGTCCACCACCCCCACCCTCCCAGAACCACTGTGGTCCTACTGCTCTTCATACTCCGAAACCTCTGACTCCAGTGGTTGTGGCAATGGTGCTCTTTGGGAGGGGAGGCCTCCTTAGTCCTTGCTAGTTCAGCCTGAGGTGGGCAACCTCCTCTCTCAGAGCTGACAGTTGCCACAACAGGACAGCAAAGTAGTTTCCAGAATGTTTCCCGGAAAACTGCTGCCCCACAGCCAGTGCATTGCACCACTCCCCACATGTCCCACTCCCTTATTCTATACAATATGTAATTATATATGTATTATTATTTGTTTTGTGTAACTACTCTTTATGCACGTTACAGGGTTATTAGGAATATGACAGTTCTGCCCCAAGACCTATTGAGGAAGTGATGTCAGAACTGTGGCTATAAAGGAAATGCCACACCTGGGGGGAGGGTGAGTGGGTAGTGCACAGACACTGGTGACTGTTAGAAACAATCAGATACACAACTGCTCCACCACCCTGGTGAGTACTGTCCTTTATAGTAATACAACTAACACCACAATTTACTAGACCACGGCTCCAACACAAACCAAACCACTCTACTGAGTCCAGGGATAAAAATGAACTCACTCCTCAGCCAGCAGGACACTTAAAATGTTACAAAAATATCCTTCAAAATGCTAGGTCTCAACCCCCGCACTCAAGCAAATTCAGTTGTATCTCACTCTGGTTATAAAATTACTACCCTTTTAAAGGAATCCTGCAATTCTCTGCTTAATGCCAATAAGGAAAAATACAAATAAAACTTTTTGTAGAAAGTGTATCTTCCTTCTTACCCAGTGCTCTGCAGTATTATGCCTTAATCAGGTTTCCGGGTCCTAAATGGAGTTGCAGTTTGTTCTTTGCAGTAAGTTTGAGCTTCCAACAGACACTTTAAAGTCAGTGTGACCTACTCATGAGTGTATTGTAGACCTTCTGCTTCACCTTCACATTCTTGTCTAAATTGATAATAAGCAGTTTCTAATACCCATTCATTTAAACAAACACCATGGAAACCGGGATGTTCTGTAACGTAGTTGACATGCTCAACATGAGGTCTCATGAGATATGAATCCATTAACTGCACTATGGCATCAATTTCAGTGCAGCATAGACAGTTAACAACATCTGACATTTCAGTGCATGCCTGACATGTGCACCTGAAAATTTGAATTGATAAGAAAATATGAAATCCAAGGCAAAATTAATTTTGTCATCCCCCCCAAAAAAGTTGACATATGACCCAATGTATGGGGATGGGGTGGGGTGGGGTTATGAAAAAAGAGACGCTGATTATGTTAAAGAAACAGAATGTGGAAAAAATTGATGATATGATAACTTACACATACAACATAAAGTGTATATGGGCTCAGGATTACGAAAGGTAACGCAGAAATGCATAACAGAACTGAGATGCAGACTATCTGTGGGGTCAATATACATAATACTGGATGGGCAACTATGCAGAACAAGTGCGTAGTGCCCCAGAGGGGTTCTGATTCCCTCTGACCTTGACAGCGAAGCTGGATAGGTCCATGGTGATCACAACCACAAGGCGGCAGAACACAGTGGTTGTGAATAGCATTGTGCATCCTACATTTTTGGTACTGTATAGCACTGTGTGAAATATGTGTACATGACTTCTTTTGCTTTGCACATACCGACTCATGCAGCTTCTACAGGTTATATAATGCTCTTGTGCCACAAAAGGGTATAATAACATTACATGATCTTGTGAACTGTGAAAAAATAGTGTTTTCTAAGCAATGGAATCCTATAAAGTACAATACTATATTATACAATAGGCACCACAAAAGCTGGCTCCTGATTGGCTACCTAGCAGGATTTACAACGTGTAAATCCTGATAATAGCAAATGGGAAAAAGTGCCAGCTGCACCTCCTTGCCCTATACCCTACCACAATCATAATTGTATATAAGCAATAGACCATGAGATGGTGTGGGTGATGCCGAGATTTACCCATGGCTGGTGTGGCTGGTCCCTCAGCAGCTCCTCGGGACTGAACAACACACCAGCCATGGGTAAATCCTGGCATCACCCACACCTACTTGTGGTATATTGCTTCAGTATACACTGTAAATCACGTTGAAGTATTTGACTGCGTCAGTAACACAGTGGACAGGGGAGTAGCAGTAGACATCCTGTATCTTGAGTTGCGCAACAACTTTGACGCCATGCCTCACAAAACAGTGATCAAGAAATAGCTGGATCTTGGGGTATAGGTGAAATTTGCCAGATTGGTGGAAAACAATCAGAGTGACAGAAGCTAGAGGGGCATTGAGGGTGGAAGGTAGTTATGTGACACCTAGTAGGTCGCCCGTGTTGTACCACAGAGCTAGATTCTGTGCCTGTGCTGCTCAATGTCTTACTCAATGACAACGGAGATGGCAGTAAGTGTTAAGTGTGCCTATACTTGGAAGACACAAAGCTGTGTGTGACAATGGGAAATGGGTGGAGATGGTCAAGCGTCACATAATTTGGCTCAAATGCCAAGAACTGCTGCGTTATACATATTGTAGCAAAGCAGCACAGGACACTTCAATATCTGCATCAGACAATGATGCAGACAATGGATTAAGTAACCTATAACCCATGACGCTGGTGACAGCCCCTTAACAGCAACAGAGCATATACTGGAGATTAATCAAGGTACATGTAAAATTAATGAACCCATGGGAGAAATACTTTTCAGAATGTTTCATAAACCAATGCTGTAATGATAACTGCTGACCTGAAGGACTACACTCAGTTCAAGAAAGCTGCAGCAATGGCAAGGAAGATGCTTGCATGCATATCTAGGGGGATCAGTCATAGAAGACAAGGCTGCACTGCAGTTGTACAGGTCACTGGGAAGGCCACATGTATAATTTTGTATTCATTAGTGGCGCCTACACCTCAAAAAGGACATAAACATGCAGCAAGGTAAGGCACACAAGGAAGGGTTTAGGACAATGAACATGTACTTCCTGAAAGACTGGAGAGAGAGAGACAGTACATGATTGGGACACCACAGTACTTGAAAGGGATAAATAAGGTTGATAATGACACTGTATTTAAGAGTACAGGCAACAAAAGGAAGAGGAGACACCGTATTAAGCTGCAATGTGGGAAGTTTAGGAGGGACGTCAGGAGGCACTTCTTCATAGAGAGCTTGGTGGACTATTGTAGTGCAAGACAATAAGAAGTTATGTCATTGAAGACTGTGGTCAGCATAGGATGGGATAGGCACAATGGAATATTACAATCATGGATAACCAGGATGGATGAGTGGAAACGGAGGGCTGGCACATTATGTCAAACAGCGTTTCACATACCAAGTTACAGTATGTACACTGATATATTGATTAAGTAAAACAAATGTACCTATCCTATGACAAAACACTTGAAAAATATTATTTTTTGTACTTGTTATCTGATTACAAACATCAATCATCATGCAGCACTTGATGAGAGACCACAGCCTAGCCCCTCAAAACATTACCATCCAAAGTATTGTTTTCAGTATTGGTCATAGCAAGAACATATCAAGAAGAAAATGATTTCAAGCCTTGTAGTGAACAACCATAGATGTAAAATGAAGAACAAAAAGTGCTTGCAAGCCCGTTGGTGCTGAGGGTTGATGCGCTGGATGCCACACCTGGTGCCGCGCCAAGGACCGGGGTTCAGGAATGCAGTCGCCTGTGGGGGGATGGCAGGGGAGAGGAAGGATTGAGCATCTCAACAGTGCTCTCCTTCCTCTGGGGTGGGTGAGGGTGCAGTTTCACACTGTAGTGGCACTTGGTGGAAGCCAAGTGCAGTATAAGCTGCGGGCACAAATGGGGGGGGTCGTGGCAGGTGTCAGCACGTATGTGCACCAATGACACTGCGCATCCAGCTCCTTCAGGCTTTGATGTTAGGAGGAAAATGGCAGGGTGACCACTCAGCTGACAGGCATGCCTGCTGCCCTGGACCCATGAGCTGCAGCCACCAGGTGTCTGTGATGCAGCGTGCCAGGGTGGGGGCTGTCATTGGCCGGCCCAGGGAGTGAGCAATAATTCATGTGGCAGACCTGGTCCAGGTGTGCGAGTGCCTGCATCTGTGTTTGATGGGGCTGCTCTGGCCAGGAGGGAAAAACATTCCTTGATAAAAAAAAAAATACCTGCTTTACATTTATGTCAAAGAAGTTATTCAAGTGACATCTAGGTTTGTCAAGTAAAATAAATGAAATCATTTGCTTCTGGATCACATCGGTAGGTAGTGACAGAAAATGTTGCTAAACCAACAGCTGCATTTTCCACCATGTTTTCATCTCCTTCATCTTCATTAGTACTGTTGATGTGCGATCTTCCACTTGAGGTCGACACTTGAGTGTCCTCATCGCTTTCTATATCTGTCATTCTCTACAATATATAATTTAGAGAACATAATTGAGTGGAAATATAGAAGTGTACTACATGAATGCAATACAACATTTCCAAAAAGACACAAGTCATGGATTGGTGATAGATTATCAATGATATTAATTGTCAACCAATCTAAGCAGTAAGTTGGCTGATGGTGGAGACAGACATGATGGGGTGTAGTAGTGCAGTGCTTGCGGAGTGTCTTACTTCAGAGAGACATTCTGGAGACTATGTTGCTGCCCTATATGCAGGCACATATCTCAGATGAGGGAGGAGGTTGACTGTCTCCGAGCAGATGGCAAAGCTGAACTCAGCATTCACCCTCACCCACAAAACACCAGGTATTTAACCATAACATCAAATGATGACAGAGAAGATGAGTGATTTTACTATGATGAGTTCAGGGATGGTGAAATTGGGTGTTGAGGGGGGGGTTCCAAATCACAGCAACACATCTGCACTGCTTGGAAACTACAACAATGTTTTGGATGAAGGAGAACGCACCATTAAGAAACTAAATGCTGGGATAAGGAAGAATGGGATGGTCCTCCAAGATGGATTACCACATAAATTAATGTACATTGTCTTATATTAGCAAACTGTTATGTGAATGTTATTGGAATACAGTGATGGGGTAGGGAGTTCTCAAACATCGCAATGCCTGTATTTATATTTTCTTAAAATAATTATGCAATCGGCTCAAATAATACGATAACCTTAATGGTGAATTTGCAATATTGAACACGGGGAAATCTTTCGGTAACTAACAAAAAAAGATGTCTGCATGGGTCTGGGAGCAGAAGGGGCATGGGTGGTGGCATGCGAGAATCATTGAGAAATCAGTCCATGAGAGGGAGTGATTTTGCACCCCAATTGGTGCTTTTCTCTTTCTGTATTCTTTACTGGCTATCAATTTGTAGTACTGTCCTGCAAAAGTACCAATTCATTATACTCTAAATACATCATCAGATTATAGTCAATACATCCACGTCAGGGTAAGTGATATGACCGAATAGCAACATCATAATATTTACATGTAACATGTTATAGAGGGCAAGAATCATCAACTATATCCCTAAGACTGGGGGTGCCTTTTGCATATCCTCACAGCCGATGTGATGGGACCACCAAGGAGGGAAGGGGGGATTACATGGACTGAAAGTGATCTGACACCAGGTGGGCACAAGTCCTCCATGCATGTGTTGGCATTGACATGATTAAGTATTTACAGTATAATGCATTGGTACCTTAGGAGGACACTAGTATGCATTACGAGGCAATAAAGAAAAAAAGAAAAAAAAACACACCACAATGGGTGCAAAACCACTGTCTCCCAAGGTCATCTTTTTTTTCCTGACTACACATATGCTGCCTTACAAGACACTTCTGTCCAGAGAATGCCAGTTTCAGACCCTGCCCACCTTCACAACAGTGTGCATCACTGGTGCACATCCCTTACACCACCTCCTGACTGGTGTACATTGAGACCCTGACTTTTTGCATGGCAGGCCTTACAAAATTGCAAACATGCCACAATACCCCTTTCAATGTTGTGCAACATGGTTTCTGGTGCAAGGGTGACACAATGCCACTTTGGCGTAAGAGCTACTCTTTTTGATGCAGACCACATTCCAAAAATTGGGATTGATGCATCTTGTGATGCAAAGTGCCACTTGTCATTTATGTTTGATGCAGGCACCCTGCATCATTTACCTGCCTTGAAAAAAGTGAAGCGCACTCATTCCATTGAACAGATACATTAAGAGGGCCATTGTCTAATAACAATAAATCATCACATGTGTGTATTACACTTGGATCTAACAACATCTTCTGCTGTTCGATCATTAGGCAGTCATCATGACTTCGTTGATGGGCATTAATTATTAGCTGGGTGACTGGAAATGGATGTAATAGATGATCAGCAGTTTCTGTAATTTGCAGCTAGAGTGCTAATGACTGCATATAAGCAACATGATGCATCACCTGACTGATGAAATTACAATGACTATGCATGTTTGCTGATACTGTTGAGTCAGCAATACAAATTTACTTCATAAATAAATGAGTTGATGTGAATCAACATTGATCAGCACAGCTGCATGTTTCACAACTGCATGGAGAAATAGTTTGAAACATTTCACATACCTGATGTTGATGTGATCAGATGTTGAACTCTTCTCCTGACCCTGTCAATCAATTGAAGAAGTGTTGTCATTCCACTTCATAGCTTTCGAAGAATCTTGGAAGATCTGAATTGTGAGATAGTACAACAAAGTCACATTACAGGCATACTCCGGACTGTTGTATTTCACCGAGTTAATCAGGCTGCAGAAATGGAGTACAACAACATACAGCAGTACACAGTAAAGTGGTAAACATTCAAAGTATCCACCAACACCTCTGTTAAAAACTGCTTTCTGTCATCCCTCCAAAACCTCACATACTACAGCTTAAGATTCTGCATCCTCTTGCTATAGTTTCAGGTGAGCATACAAACAGTGTCATTATCCACCTTATTTATCAATGCAAAATACTTTAAGGTCACAATCAAGTACCATCGGAGTCTCGTCTATTACAGGGAGTACATGTCCAGTGACCTCAAACTCTTAATTGACCTCTACTGATATGCTGTAAGTGCTGACCAACTCTTGTATTTGTAGCCATCCTCAGGGCATTAATCAGCATGTTTCTGTGCTTATTGCGGTGTGGGCACCTGCACTGAAATACAGACTGTGCATGCAGGCTTAATAGTTACCTGTACAACTACAGTATAATGTACTGGATACTAATAGAAATAGAATAATAGATAGGTTCAAGTGAATTACAAGGCAGTATTCTCAGAGAGTTCTGGGACATACGTAACTGAGAGTGGCTCGAGAGGTTCCACGTCCCCAGAAATCTCGAGATGGAATTACAGCTGAGTGATTCACTGGAACCTAACTGTTATTTTTTGTAATATACGGATGAAGATGCTGATGAGGTCTTACCTCTGGATTCCTTGTGCGATGGTTCCATGCTGCTTGTTCTCGTTCCTCACTCACATCCCCCCCTTCCAGCGTGGAGTCCTGATTCTCTCTCTCAAGAATAAAAAGAAAAGAAAGAAAAAAACTATGCTTTGGACACTAGAAAAGTTGGTAATCGCAATGATGGTATTACAAGGACCAGAAGTATAATATTATTGGACCGGAAGTATAGTATTACGGCACTGACTAAGGCATTACTGGAATTTTTTTGTATGGGTTAGTATAGTATTATTTAAGCATCTCCATATATTACTTATACAACAATATATGTATACCAGCATCTTATTTGCATTTACTGAAGCTTTATTACACTGTGTGTACTGATTTAAGTCAATTTTGATCAACAATCCCCAATTATATTATGGCCAGACAAGTATCAATAATACATGAATCATTACAAAATAGCTTTACTAACATCATGTGGTAATCAGGAATTTGAATGTTTTCAGTAAGGGGATGGAGTTGGGGGTTATTTACATGGGACAGCAACAGTACTGTCCTTGTCAATTGTCATATCTGAAGTCATAATGGCTACTTGTCATGGAAACATACAATTTGACAGTAGAACCCCTGATACTAATGTGGAACACCCTCCCTGCCCCATCAAGAATGCAGCAGCCGTAGAAAGACCATCATCTTACTGGTGGTCAAGTGGACACCCACACCCACCAAGGCACCCATCCACAACCTGCTACCCCAGTCCGCTGGTCACATCACTTTTGTGAATCAGGCTTTGACTTGGAACTTTGGCATGGCAGGATAGCACTTCAATAATCCATCATGGGCAGTGAGGAGAGGATTGACGAGGAAGTTCTATCATGACATGGGGGCTCTTCACATTGGCAGTGTAGTGGTTGTGCTGCTTGAAGTGTGAACACTGTGCCATACACCACACATGCAATCAATTGTGCTAAACGTGAAATTTTAATTATAAGTTCACAACTGACAACACTGTGCAGGCAATAGTACTTATGCATATCTTGCACCAACCATGTCCTGACCATGACAATATGGGATGAACAAGTATACTTACTCACACATATGCTGACATATTATACAAATATTGGGAAGGAGTACAGCAACATGCAGTGGCTAAAGCTCTCCATCTCTACGTAATATCTACACCGTGCATACATTAATTATAATAAAAAATAACTCAAGGAAATGTACAAAATACAGTAATACCTGATGTCAGCATACTGTGGTTGTAGTGCCACAATCTGTGCAACTGTGGGTCTAGGATGCAGCATGTTAAACAACACGTAAACCAAACTAATTCTGAAAACCATGCAACTATAAAACATTTGCTAGGCCATACATATCAATCAACCTGAGTCACCCTACTAAGCCAATGTTTCTCTTGCTATATGGAGATACTCACCAAATATTTAAAAACACACATCAATATTGCAAATGAATCTTATCATTTGTGGTAATACAGACAATATTTGATGATGGGTTACTACATTTGTGATACAACTGTGCCAGGCAACGCGGCTATCACTTCACTAGTGCCAGCTCGATGTAACACATACCAACACAGCATGCAAGGAAATATGAAAAATCTCTGTGAGACACAGACAAGGAATTTTAGTATACTGTCACTATTTACAGCCACAGCATACAGAGACTTTCATATATATATAGCTAGATATGCTAATATTTCCCAATCGCTCTCCAATACAAACGCCGAAATACATGCTCACATACACACTATGGTGAAGGAAGTAGATGTCATTTAGAAAACTTGCGTCACTTCTGGTTTCACGAATCCACCCGGTAAGCATTTGGGAATACTCGGAGGTACATGAAAGAAAATATAAAATACAAGACAAATAAACACAATGGAAAGTAATACTTTGCATTATCAGGTACTGTGGGCAGAAAATGTCAGTTGTAAATAACGGAGAATGCTAATTCCGAACTAGAAACCTGCTCTTTAAGTATATAAACAATGAACATTTTATATCTGTGTTCTTTTTTTTATCTCTCACAAATGGCACTAATAACAGGATTGTGATAGTAATGTATTGACACAGACTCCTAACATAACTCAACATTCTTGATGAAGACATCATAAAGAAGGATAAAAAAAACAATATCCATCAAAAGGGTACATTTATTTCCATCATTATTAGTCCAGTACATCCATAACTGTAAAACAAAAATGCTTCTGTCCAAAAAACCTTCATTCATGTTGGCTGTCATGGCAACCAGCTCTGTCATTCAGAAGCTGGTACCATTTCACAGTTTGATAGGGTGATTGCATTGTCACTCACTGTAGTTAGTGTACATGATTGTAGTCAGCAATACCTATTTACAAAAAAAAAAACTTTTATAGTAACAGTTGCAAAATTCTTTTTAGTAATGAAATTATAATAGCAACATTAAACAGGAGTTGCACCAGAAATGGCCGTACATATCATTTTTTGTTTTCAGAATATGAACCTCCTCCTCCTCTTCCATGTTTGTTGGTACATTTCACTACAGTTGCTGTATATTGGCAAGTTATTCTAAGAATATGGTGTATGCACACAGTATTAATTAAGACACTTTGTATTATTCTCTGCAGTTCCCTGTACAAAGTTCTTTCTTTCTGGAAATGAGCAGTGTAAGACTGAATATTATTCATAAAATTCAGGACATTAATGGAGACATGCACACTGACTAATCCCCCCTCAAATACCAGCCGATAAACGTGGCTATGATCAGCTGATGTTTTAACACTCACATTCTGTTGATTGTAGATTACAAAACTACATGATCTTCTGTGCAGATCAATGTAGTTACATTGACAAAATGAGTAGTATATGTGTATTATTAAACATTTAAAAAATCTGGACATTGATTACTAACAATGTTCCCATTTAAAATATTTCTAAAAGTACATTTAGACTTATAATTTTGTAAAACTACCTACATAGAGCTGAACAGATGGTCATGTAGTTACATCACGCTTACTTAGTCCATATTGCTTAAATAATACTTTGATCAAACAAAAGCATGAGGTGAGTAGTTGTACTCAGAAGTCTGTCAAGATTGCTCAATAGCATATTGACTTCTACCACACAAAATGAGGCAGAGGGACTATAGAAATGTAAAATTGCTGTTTTTTTAAACAAAATGCATCATAAAAATGAAATTACTTGATTTTTTTAAACTCCCAATTATAATAATAGCAATAAGGTAAGTACGGGGGTTAGATTAACAGTCAGTTAATGATTTCCTTGAAGCAATATAGCACTCGGCTGAACCTCATGCCACATTAAGCCCCGAGAGGATAATTGACAGACTGTTAATCTAACTCCTGTATGCACCTTAGTGATAAAATGTACTATTTTCCCCTAAATGGACACTGATAATTTCAGGAAGATGGTAACGAGAACTCAAGATGGTGTGAGGGTAGTATGGTCTAGTGGTTAGAGTACTGGCTTGGGAACCAGAATATCACAGGTTCCAATAAAACTCCATTAAAGAGGGAGTTCAACCTACATTTCTAATGTCAATAAATTCAGAATTTGGATCACAATATCCCCAAGCAGTCTCATGCCAAAACTAAGATCTCTAAGTTACATTGTTTAAAAGTTGCAGGTCATTTTGCAACTCATTTCACTGCCTGTTTAAAAAAGCCAGCTGTAGTGAACAGCTACTGATGTCATAACCGGGACTCACCGCTTAGTCATCCCTGAAAGCTACCTGAGAGAACTTATTTCTCTCAGGTTACAAAAAAACTGCTGGGTAGCAAACTTTTCAAAAATAAAAGCTAATACTAGGTGGGTATAGGGCATGCATTTCCTTATTGTGCAGATACAAAGTACTTAAGTAGCAAACTTGGCTTTAGAATGCCAAAGTTGTGTATCATTTTTAGACTGCTGCAGGGATGAGATTTCTAAATGTCTTTAGGTTGTAATTTTGGAATGCAGCAATGACATAGTCTCAGAAAGTAGCTGACACACACAGTTTTGGAATGTGGCAAGGACTCTCAATTCAGAATGTGAGGTGTCATACATTTTTACAATATGGCAGACATGCAATTTCAAAATGCAGTTGACATATAGCTGTAGAATGTGTCATAGATGTGTAATTTCTGTATGTAGTGGTGATGTACAGTTTTAGAATGTGGTGGTGGTACTTGATTACAGATTGTAGTGGCAATATGCAATTTCACAATGTGGCATGGACATGGAATCTCAAACTGTGGCAGGGATGCATAGTTTCAGAATGTGGTGATTACATGCTATTTCATAATGTGGGAGGGATGCACATTTTTGGAATGTGGTGAGATGCATAATGGTAGTGAAATATATTTTCTGAATTTGATGGGTCCAAACTATATTGGAATGTGACAGGGACATACAATTTCAAAATGTGGTGGGATGCACAGCTTCAGAATGAGGCAGGAATGTGCAGTTTTAGAATGTGGCTTGGACATGTAATTTTGGAATGTGGCAGGGACATTCATTTTCAGAACGTGATGGGAATGCACAATTTTGGAACATGGTGGGGATGCTCATTTTCAGAATGTGACAAAGACTGAAAATTTAAAATGTGACAGTGACCCACAATTTCAGAAAGTGGCAGGAAGGTACAATTTCAAAATGTAGCTGGGACACACAATTTTAGAATGTGGTGGGGCAGCAAAGTTTTGGAATGCAGTTGGGAAACGTGATTTCTGAAGGTAGCAGGAATATAGAATTATAGAATGTGGTGAAGACAAGCATTTTTTGGAATGTAACAGGGATGCACAATTTGGAATGCAGTGGTGACACAATTTCAGAATGTAGCAGGAATGTACAATGTTGGAATGTGACTGTGACACAATTTCAGAAAGCGGTGGGAACATGCAATTTCAGAATGTGGTGGTGATGCACATTTCAGGATGTGGTGGGATGCACAAATTCGGAGTGTGAAGGTGACAACATTTTGGAATGTGGTGGTAAAAAAAATTTCAGAATGTAGCATTGACACACAACTTCAGAATGTGACAGGAGTATGCCGTTTTGGAATGTGCAAGGATGTGTATTTATGGAATGTGGCAGGAATACACAGTGCTAGAATGTAGCAGGAATATACAGTGTAGTAATGTGGTAGGGATGCACAATTTTGAAATGTGGTGGGTGCATACAGTTCTGGAATGTGACATGGACAAGTAGTTTTTGAATAAAGGGATGTGTTCTGTCCTCAACACTGAAGATGTCCAGGGGCAAAAATTTATGTTCTTTAATTAGTTCAATGGTGTACTTCTTGGATAAAGACTGCCTATATCTGTAATCAGTGTAATGTATTTTAAAGATTGATCCTTTGATCATATATGTTGTTTGTTTATTGCTATGTTACTTCTTTGCTGTCATTTATTTATTATGATTTGAGTTTGTATGTACTTACTGTATGTCTAAGTCAGTGTGTGGAACTCTGCAGCTTACTGGACCTGGAATTTCACTGAAAATGAACTTTGCTCAATGGAATGTATCCAGTGTTCTTTGAATAAAAATGATTTACTACTACTTATTACTACTTATCCAAAACAGTGTGCAACCCCACTATATTACAAAATTGTCAGTCTCTGCCAAATTCTTGGATGTTTGTCCCTGTCACATTCCAAGACTATGTGTCCCCACCATTTTTACAGACTGTGCATCCCTCCTACATTCAGAAATTGCATGTCCCCCCCACCCCACTCCAACATTTTGAAATTGTGCACCACCTTGACACTAGAGATGCAGCGAATTTTAAATCCGCTGGCAAAGTGGACGTGAAGTGGCCACTTCGAGTTGGCAGAGCACAACGCAAAGTGGGCACCACAAAGTGCTCACTTTGTGTTGCCATTATGCCTTAATGCAAAGTAAGGTGAAGTGACAACTAAATAGGCAGCCCTCCACCCATCACATGGCTTACAGTACTGTAAGTCACATGCTTTAGCCAGGCAGGAAGGAAGGAAGTGAGTCAGAGAAGCAGTTACTTTCACTTTCTCCTTTGCAGTTGCAGAGGGAGAAGGCTTTTTGGTGAGAGAGGAGAGCAGGTTGTGTCTCACTGCTTTTGTGCCAGAAAAAAATAGGTTTTTTAAAAGCTACATCTTTATTTAGTTTTTGTATTGTGTTTGTGATAGTTTTTTTGGTACTGAATTTTTTTTTATACGTTTTGTTTTGTTTTGTGTGTGTGACTGTGTGTGTCAGTGTGTGTCTGTCTGAGAGTGTGAGAGTGAGTGCGGCCACCAGGTGAAGGTTAGGCATCGACTCGGGACTCATTGATAGGTGGGGACTTGTGTACGATGGACCCTGGACAAGGAGAGTCTCTGGCCCATGGGCGCTGGCAGAGGAGAGGAGTGTGCACACGTGGGGGTGGTCGTGTGTTGCTGGAGCACTCCTGACTCTTGGGTGTTGCTCCCTCCTGTGGAAGCAGCAGCAGCAGCACCAGTGCCACCGATGGCTGCTGCGCAATCACCTACTCCGCCACTACCACCACCACCACCGGTAGCAGCTGCAGGGGCTCCAGCAGCACCACCTCCAGAGCCACAGGAGGTGCACCAGGAAAATGTAGGTGGTCCAAGGATTGTATCTGGCCCCCCCCCGCAGCTCCCCAGTGTGGGATATTTTAACTACGTGGGGGGGAGACAGCACAATCATGGTGTGCCATCTGTGCAGTCTGCTGGTGTGCCGTGGCACTGGAGGACACATTTGGGGACCGGTGGCCAGTGCACACACATGGTGAACCACCACAAGGCAGAGTAGCAGGCTGCCATGGAAGGGGCCAGATGTCCACCTGCTGGCCCTTCTGTGGCAGTGGCCGAGGATGCTGGGGTTGAAGTTGTGCCTCACCACTGCAGCAGGAGGTAGGCAACTGCAGCAGCTGCTCCACCACCACCACTGTCACCAGCACTACCCTCTCCACCACCACCATTACCTGGGTTTCCACCTGCAGTGGACCCCACCACAGTGCCTGCAACACAGGCTGACATTGCTCTGGTGTGAGCAACCCTCAAGAAGAACAATGAGAGGGTAGGTGCTGTGCAGCAGCAGATAGATCCAATCCATCAACAGCAGCTGCAGATAGTCACAATGCTGCACCTGCTGCTCGAATACCATGGCATCCCACCTTGAGGGATTGTTTTCTGGACAACTCCCCCCACACTACTGTGCTGTACTGTTTTTGTGTGTGTTTTTTTGTTGTTTAATAATATACATTTTCCCTTCTGTAGTTGCAGTGCCTCAGTAATGTTGACTTTTTGTTTTGGAGTGCTTGTGGACAAGCTGTTGTGAGCAGTGCAAGTATGATGTGTAAAATTGCATGTGTGCAGTCAGTGTTGTTTCCTGTGCATGTGTATGTGTGTGTGTGTGACTTCAGACATTGTGCAGCATGTTGCAAACATATATTGCTGTTGCTGACTTGTTGCAGTGTTTATGCTATAAAGAATAGCGAGCAGAATATGGTATATTGTATTGTCACCATCATCATCAGTGGACTAAGTGATAACAATACTTTTTCAGAGGTGTCTGGCCTGAGTGCACCTTAGTCACATTATATACTATACTGCACACATAACTTTTGGGAGAGCATGTGTTTTTTGTGCTATGATCTCCGCAAAGTTATGTGTGCACTGTGAGTGACTGAGTGAGGTGCACAGTGACCTGATATCTCTGAAAAAATATCATATCACTTAGTCCGCTGGCACTGATGGTACCAATAAAATATACATCAGGTAATCTTTGTTATCTTTATTCTTGATTAATGCAACAAGTCTTACCATATATATGTTTACATGAAGCTGTACAATGTATGCACACAAAGAAAAGAACAGTGACGGCACACATGCAGTTTAGCACAACATACATTGCTCAGTCTTCATGCTGCTTGCGAAACACTTGAAATCCAATTCATGAGTCCAGACACAAAGTAAATATTACTGAGGCTCTATAACTATTTTGCTTGTGAAATAGACATGAAAGATTCACCAAGTTACAGCATTGTACCTGATATATGAGCACCTTACTTCCAGGGGAATCTTTCTTGCTCCACATAGTACAATACATTTCTGTGAAAACCCCCATAATTTCATTACAATGTGTCATGTCATGGAGGAATTCCCATTCATAAAAGCCACCCAAATTTTGCCTCCCTTTCTCAGCAACATTAGGACGTGATGCCAGGGAGAGTGCAAGTGCGTGCTCCATTATAGTGAATGTCCGATTTTCCGGCAGCTTTCCGAATGTTTCTTTATGTTATAATGGTCAGTTTGTGGTGAAATGTGTGGGCACATTTCCAGTAAGAAGAGCCTTGTTAGTGGAAACGTGCTCACATCTCACCACAAAGTGAACCTTATAACATAAAGAAACATTCGGATAGCTGCCAGACATTCACTATAGTGGAGCACGCACCTGTGCTTCCCCTGGCATCACGTCCTAATGTTGCTGAGAAAGTGGGGCAGAATGTGGGCAGCTTTTCTGAATGGGAATTCCTCTGTGACATGACACACTAGTGAAATTATGGGCAGTTTTCACAGAAATGTATTGCACTATGTGGAGCAAGAAAGATTCCCCTGGAAGTAAGGCGCCCACATATTAGGTTATGTGCAACACCATAATTATGTAAGGTGGTGAATCTCTGTAAAGCAGCAGTGCAACAATTTGTTGAGAACTCTGACCTATATTTTTTAATGCTATGTTACAACTTCCTTTACTTACATCCATTCCTGACTGGAATAATGTGAGAATTTCCAGTAGTTGAGTCTGCTGTACTACCTTTTTTCATGTGTGAAATAATGAAAGAAGCATTCCTTTTAAACTGGTCCTGACCAGGTCTTTGTCAGTGTTTTCCACTGCTTTTCTCCATCACATCAGTTAGTTGTTATATATCACTTCTGTTGTAAATTAACAGTTATGCAGCAGGCAGTGTTTTATGACACCACAGAACAATATTTATTGAAAAGCAGCTGCAAATAAATACAAACCTGGTCAGAACAGCATTGAAAGGTGTTCTCATTTTTTTTTTCATACATGAAAAAAAGTAGTCAACTAAGTAAAGCAGACAGAAATTGTGAAAAGAAGTGTATCATTCAAGTCACGACTCGGAGGTAACTAGTGGCTATGGCAATGTAAAGTAGCATAAAAAAGTGCAGTTCAAAATTGCCACAATATTCTTGCAATGCTGCTTTAATTGATAATGTCAGTATGACATAATGAGCTCACAATCACACAACACACAAAATGCATCCTCCTTGTGTGCAGAAAATTGACAAGTGGTAACAAGGTGAAATGGGATCGTTTCAGCACATACAAAGTCCCCCAGAATTAATGGCACACTCAGTTATGCATGCAGTAGTGGCACAGAGTCCTCAGATTTTTTCTGCATGCCCACAATGCATCCTCCTGGTGTCAGTATGGCTCAGTTAGTAGCACATCTGCCTCTGGACCAGAAGGTCATGGGTTCTCGTCCCACACCGGAATTGGACTTGCACCTAAAAATCACTGGCATCTGAGTGCAGTATTGGGGGGTGCTGTACTGCTGGGGTGTGCCGTCCTTCAGATGAGAAGTTAAACCGAGGTCCTTCTGCCCATCCTGGTGTTGTCCTGGTGGGTGTCCAGGTGGAAGTAAAAGAACCCAGGGCTCTCTTTGCAAAGAGCAGAGAGCATTCCCGTTGTCCTGGCCAACATTCCCCTTCCCATAAACTGGTTCATGCAATTATCCAGGCTGTGTGTGGGTGATAATGTGCAATATGGCAGCCACCACACATTCAGTCACTTCACTACCAGTCTAGCATTGCTTGTAAAGCGCTTTTGGATACTGTGTATGAAAAGCGCTATATAAATGCTGATTCTTCCTCTTCTTCTTCTCCTTGTGTTCAGAAAATTGACAAGTGGTAACAAAGTGAAATGGGATCATTTCAGCACATACAAAGTCCCTCAGAATTAATGGTGAATTCAGTCATGCACGCAGTGGTGGCACAGAGTCCCCAGATTTTTTCTGCATGCCCACAATGCATCCTCCTTTTGTCCAGAAAATTAACAAGTGGTAACAAAGTGAATTGGGATCATTTCAGCACATACAAAGTTCCCAGGAATAAAATGATGACCGTGAGCGAACTGTTGCTGGTCCAATATGTGCTGCAATTTGAGCAAATGCAATCTGATCATCTCAACTGGATGGAAGGGTGCTGTTTGTCTGTACACTAATAGCAGCCTTAGTGATTTGATATATATATACAGAGACACGTACTCATGGTATTGTTCTGTATCACAGGTCACAGAAACTATTGATATGCACATTCCAGTGCTCGATGAGAACTTTTTGCATTGAAATTTGAAATGGATAACTCTCAAGCACATGAAGGTAAGTATTTTTTTGGGGGGTGGGAGGAAGCATATTTACAGGTTTGTCTGTAATGGTTTCTTTTTTTGTTACTTCTTCACAGATTTCATCTGCATCCTTCTGGAGTCTGGTTTTTAATGATGATCATGGTCATCTAATAAAATGACTTCTGTGTGTTGCATGTGTGCCCCAGCCCAGGGAAGGGGGGGGCTTGATGTTGAAGAACTTCTTTGGATAAGGCCACTTTGACAGAACAATAAAGCATCTGGAAGTTTCCTAAAAAAAGAAATGAATGACTTCTTACAACGTAATTGTAATTTCACTGACCTATGCAGCCAGGATAGTGTTATGCTTGTGCAACTGTGTTAATTTGGTTTTGGCCATTCGCACTCTCTATTCCAGAGGAATTACCACCCTGTAGGGATACGAAGGCAAGGAACTCTCGGAGAGGGTTCCACCCCTAGAGGTGCCATGGGACAATTCCTGTGGCTAAAGGTACCTTAGGAATCCCCCTAAGGAGAGAGTGTTGCTGCTGGAGGAGGAGGGGAGGATGGTGGGGAAAGGAAAAATGCTTCACAGTGAGGCTGACAGGAACTACTTATATAGCTCAGGAAGTGGGAGTGGCTGGCTGCTTGACCACTGAACTTCAGGCAAGCCTTTCTAATTCACTGACCTATGCAGCCAGTATAGTGTTATGCTTGTGCAACTGTGTTAGTTTGGTTTTGGCTGTTTGCACTCTCTATTCCAGAGGAATTACCACCCCATAGGGGTACGAAGGCAAGGAACTCTTGGAGAGGGTTCCACCCCTAAAGGTGCCACAGGATGATTCCCGTGGCTAAAGGTATCTTAGGAATCCCCAAAAGAAATGTAGTATCATCCTCAAAAAGGAGGCAACATGAAACATATGAGCAAACAGCAACTGTGACAAAGGAGCAGTAACTGTAACGTAGTAGTAGAAAAGCATAGGCAATTGATAATGCAATGAGATGCTCAGCTGGATAACGTAATGACTGCCCAGGTTTGCATAGCATGACACTGATGGTGTGCCTTGAGATGAGGGGATCCCCTAAGGAGAGAGGGAATGGCAGGACATCCTCCACTTCCATCCAACAACGGAACCTATCTAAAGAAACTAGAGGAAACAACTATGCTAACTAAGTGTTAAGACCTGAGGGAATGGAAGAGAGAAAAAAAACCCTATGAGGAGGAAATCTCTGGGGATCCAAGGCCTAGGTCGCCTTCCCTCCAGGCTTGGGATGGTTTATTTAGTGATGGCTCTGCAGCTGCAATTTGGAGAAACCCAGTTAAAGGGAGGTGGAAAATATTCCAATTTGGAGGACGGCTCTTACTTAAACCCTCTAGTGGGAATGCCGTGGAAGGTTGTGAGAAAACTCTGCAACAATAAGTACATCCAAGGCACAGGAGGAGAGTAACAACTGCTGAGGCACTCACCTGGCCTACCCACCCTAAATCAAACCAGGTGAACCAGAGGCAGTTATAGGAAGAATGCGGTGAAGGTGCCTCACTAGGGAAACCACTAAAGTCAATGGCCAACCGTTATAGTGGAACACTAGAGCCAAATGAGGTAACATTTTCCACCCTTCACCTCTAGTCTTAAATTCTACACCAGGAGCTGCTGTCACATAGCAAGCAGCTAAAGCCTAGCCCAGGGTGAGAACATTCCCAGCTATGGGCCAGGTGAGAAGGATCCCAACACAAGCTGGACATGCTCGAGATGCGGACTAAATGCAGAGTGAGACCGTCGGCTGCAGGAATCCTGTGCCAGAATACAATGGCTGGCATGCCCCAAAAATTGATTGACAGCTGAAAAGCTGGTGAGCTGAATGAGCATGGTGTGCTGAGATCGTAGTGAGCATTGAGTGTTGAGACCTTGCAAGGTCAAATACAGATTGAGTGCAGCAGAATCCCAGAAGCTGAAGCCGAGGGATGGCAGTAGGCATGAAGCAATGGTTTGCGTAAGCAAGGAACAACGGTTGTGTAAGCAAGTGTGGACCTGCACGTAGGAAAGTAAGCAGTAGTGATAGGTGGACCTACATGGAGGTCTGCAAAACATACTGTATAGCATTAACAGCACTGAATTAGGGTCAAGCCAGCCAGAGCAGTTCAAAGCCAAATCAAGGTGACAAACTCGGAGGATTTTCGGTGGGTACAGGATTTAGAACAGAATTAATTAGCCACATAGGCCACGACCCCCCAAACACCTCCCAGTCCCCACCGTGGGACAAGCAAGGAAGTGATGGAAGGGCCGAGAACCGCATGCAGATATAAAGCTAATTTAATAGCCTCAGCAGGAGCTGTAGCTAATCTCAGAATAAAACAATGTACAATAGCATGGGAGTAAACAAAGCAGTAGCAGGAAGTGATTAGGCCTGTGCAGCAGTAGTAAAAAACAAATGAGTACACTGAGTTGTAACTGCAATAAATAAAAGGAGGCATAATGCTCTTAAAGAACTGTCACCAGGCAGTGCAATGAAACTGCTGCATGAGGTAATTAGAACAAGCATGAGTGAGCTGTAGAGCTAGGTTCAGTGAATCTGAGTCTAGTGAAAGTAATAGAGTATGCCATGGAACAGCTAAGTGAGCTGAAACACACAAATCAGGTTTGCAGTTGCAGTGCAGTAATTTGAGAGTTGTGAGTAACTGAAAGCAAGCAGTATGAGCTCTGAAGTAGCAGTATGCTAGAAGCTAAGAAAAGCCCTCTCACCCCAAAAAAAGGAAGGCAGCACACACAGCTGAAGGCAAAATACAAACCAGAAGCAGGAAAATAAACATAGAAGCCCATCAGAGACAAGCAGGAGCGGGGGGGGCAGGCCCCAGCCAGGGAGGCCCAAACAGCTCAGAGGACAAACCGACAGAGCCTTCGACTGCAAAGAAAAATGCTTCACTGTGAGGCTGAGAGGAACTGCTTATATAGATCAGAAAGTGGGAGTGGCTGGCTGCTTGGCCACTGAACTTCAGGCAAGCGTTTCCAATTGTCCCTCCCAGGTTCTCAATCTCAAGTCAAGTTACATTTCAAAATCATATCTTGTCAAGTACCACAACCTGGCCCGGATATTCAAACTGCGCCAGGCTGTGGCGCAAGCCTGGGCGCAGCTCAACTTTGTTGCACAGGGGTGTGGCCTGGGTGATTTTCAGCTTTGAATATCGCACCCTGGCCACCCCCACTGTGCATGGTGCAGTGGCACTGCACCAGCTCAAGTGGCCAGACTGGAGCATGGAGATGCGCTAGCTCAAGTGCCATTGCGCCATGCACAGCACCTGCGATATTCAAAAGGGAACATGCAAATGAACCCATAATTTATGCAAGGCACACAGGGGGCCATTTGCATCTCATTACGGCCCCATTTGCATGCTATTGGCATGCAGGTGCGCCGATCCCCAATGACTTGCGCCTGGCGCCCTGCCAGGCAGCAGCCATCGGGGACCAACACCCCCTGCAGCCCGATCACGGGCATTCCTGTAAAATAAAAAAAACCCGTCCAATATCCCTGGTGGTCCAGTGGACCGATCTCCACCCGATCGCGGGCATCTGTAACACATAACAGACCCCTACCACCATTCACATATCTGGACTGAGTAGTACGGTATGGGCTGCACACCCATTGGCTCATGCTGTGAACCAATGGTATGCAGCCCTCACCCAGCTGTCAGTCGGCAGGTGGTGGGGCGGCAGGTGGTGGTGCTGCTGCCCACCGCTGATGAGGGGGCGGGTGTGGGGCCAGTGGGCGGGTGGGAGGGGTACACTAGACCACCAGGGTGGTAGGGGTCTGTTATGTGTTACAGATGCCCAAGATCGGGCGGCGATCGTCCACTGGACCACCAGGGATATTGGACGGGGACTATACTGATGCCCGCGATCGGGCACATAGAGGTCCACTGGACCACCAGGGATATTGGACGGGGGGATTTTGCTCAAGGGATGCCCGCGATGGGGCATGGGGGGGCGCCACCAGGTGCGGCAGGAACTCGAGTGGCTACCCACAGGAGGCAGCTGCTGTGTTGCACCCTGCAATGCGGCAGCTCACCTGTGGGTGGCCATCACTTGTTCCTTTTTGGCTTAACTTTGTGCAGGCACAGCTAGGGGTTGCACATGCATGACTCTGCACATCCCGGGCTGAATAGCGGGCTGTGCAGGTTATGCATGGGCACGCCCCCCCACCTGTGCCTGCATACATTACTGATGTGCTCCAGCACATCGGGATTTGTGAAGCGCACTTTTCCCTTTTGAGTATCGCGCCGGGGCGCATCAGTGGGTTGCGCATGGTGCAACACAGTTGTGCCATGTGCAACCCTTTTGAACATCTGGGCCCCTGTGTGCAACTTTTTCAACACTGTCATGGTCAGGGCTACAAGTTCAGAATACAGTGCATGAATGATGTCTTACAGAAATAGTTTTGGCGACGTACACATGTCACCTAGTTTATGAATAATACTCAGTCACATTTGCTGCAGTCTTTCCAAAACAATGAAATGGATGAAATAAAATCTTCATACTTACCAGAATGGATTTCAAATGGATATTCCATAGGTTCCTCTGTACAGTACAGCTGCAGTACCATTCTCACCGAGTTTCAGCGCAGGAGACTTTTTTTGTTAAGCTGTAAAAAAAACAAAATAAGTGTACCATATGTGTTTGACCATTGCGGCTATGGAAACTACAGAAAACAAAACACACAACTAAAGGAAGTGAAATAGCATAACAAACATTAGTACACATACTCACTTTATGGTTTAAATATTAAGAAGCTTTGTGTCTGTGACTGTTGGATGTGGTGGTCTGGATATACTCATGCTCAGTGGTGGCAGTGGCTAACATCAGTCCCGGTGGTGGTGGTAGTGGTGGTGGTCTGGGGGGGCAGACAGACTCATGCTCAGTGGCGGCAATGGCTAACATCAGTCCTGGTGGTGGTGGTCTGGGGGGTGGACAGACTCATGCTCAGTGGTGGCAGTGGCTAACATCAGTCCTGGTCGTGGTGGTCTGGGGGGTGGACAGACTCATGCTTAGTGGTGGCAGTGGCTAACATCAGTCCCGGTGGTGGTGGTGGTCCGGGGTGGCACACTGCCTTTTAACAACTTAAGTTAAAACCTGCCAACATTAACCCCATCACCATCCTCAAAAAGAAAGCTGCCCTCACAGTCATCTATGTCTGAAGTCTGACCACTGGGAAATTCTTTCTCCATTGTGTCATCATCTACATCAGTGGTGTGCCATTTCAGGCAGCCACTGCCAGTGCCACCAGGATGGTCCATTTCCACATCACTAAAACCACCATGACTAGGCCATGGTATGAATACTGAGGTTGCAGTCTGTGCTGGTTTATGCCTCTCATTCATTTTAAAGAATGTTAGCAAACTAACATTTGCAGGAGACGGGCTTGTCTGACGATCCCTGACTATTGCACCTGCTGAGCTGAATACCCTCTCAGCTCTTACACTGGAGAGTGGGCATGTGAGGTACTTCAGTGCCACTGCAGTCAGCTCTAGCCATTCACTGACCTTCTCACTCCAGTACAAAAGAGGATCTTCAGTTATTGTCAGATGCCTGTTTTCAGACAAATACGACTCAACCATTCTCTGTGCCGCACTAAGTCCAGTTGTTGAGCATCATCCTGTTCTCCAGAATAATTTATTTCACAAATACCCACTTGGGACAAAGCCTCCCAAAACGGGTTGATGCCAGACACTTTGGATGACAGACCACCTGGAACTGCAGTCCCTTTCCCCTTGCAGGATATGCTTAATGGTCCTCCAGGTACACCTTCAGCCGAATTATGCTGCTGAGGTTTGCTGACCTTGGCACACGACTTCTGTGCCCCATGAACCAAGCACACCAGTTGACCACTGATATTTTTTACCTGTTCAGGCCCTCCTTCCAGTACTGATGCAATTCCATGTTTGTATCGTGGGTCCAGCATTGTTGCTATGGCAAAGTTGTCACTACGCTGAATGCTCACAATGTGATGATTCTGGTCTAATATTGTCAGCATGTGTTGCAGCAACATACTGCTACCACTGTCTCCGGCAACATCAAGGCCATGCTGTACATTCACCAATGTCTGTCTCAGCACCTGAAAAAGTGGAATTGATTGGCTAATGGAGACAGATTCGCCACTCACTGCCTGTGTGGCATGTTCAAAAGACTACAAAATTGTTATTACAGAGTCCATGAGGTGTCACTGTTCAGTCATCATAGACATGGAGGCCCCAGAACTGTCATGGCTAGTGTGCATAACAAGATATTCTGAGATAGCTTTGTATTGTTCATACAACCTCTCTGCCATGTATAAAGTGGAGTTCCATCGGGTGACAACTTCCAGCTGTTGATGCATCATCCTGTTCTCCAGAATAATTTATTTCACAAATACCCACTTGGGACAAAGCCTCCCAAAAACGGGTTGATGCCATACACTTTGGATGACAGACCACCTGGAACTGCAGTCCCATTCTCCTTGCAGGCTATGCTTAATGGTCCTCCAGGTACACCTTCAGCTGGATTATGCTGCTGAGGTTTGCTGACCTTGGCATGTGACTTCTGTGCCCCATGAACCAAGCACACCAGTTGACCACTGATATTTTTTACCTGTTCAGGCCCTCCCTCCAGTACTGATGCAATTCCACATTTGTATCGTGGGTCCAGCATTGTTGCTATGGCAAAGTTGTCACTATGCTGAATGCTCACAATGTGACGATTCTGGCCGAATACTGTCAGCATGTGTTGCAGCAACATACTGCTACCACTGTCTCCGGCAACACCAAGGCCATGCTGTACATTCACCAATGTCTGCCTCAGCACCTGCAGCAGTGGAATTGATTGGCTAATGGAGGCAGACTCACCACCTACTGCCTGTGTGACATGTTCAAAAGGCTGCAAAATTGTTATTACAGAGTCCATGAGGTGCCACTGTTCAGTCGTCCTAGACATGGAGGTCCCGGAACTGTCACGGCTAGTGTGCATCACAAGATATTCTGAGATGGCTTTGTATTGTTCATACAACCTCTCTGCCATGTTTAAAGTGGAGCTCCATCTGGTGACAACTTCCAGCTTCAAATGGTGCTGAGGCAGGCTGTTTTGTATCTACAACTGCCGCAGTTGGTCTCGGGCCTTTCCAGATTGTGAAAAGTGAGAGCAGATATGTTGTGCAATGGTCAGCATTTCCTTTACATCAGGGTGCTGCAGAAACTCCTGCACCACAAAATTTAAACAATGGGCCATGCATGGAACACGAAAAAAACACACCATTCGTGATGCATTTCACCACATTTGACCCATTGTCACTTGCTATGAACCCAGCTCTCAGGGTCAGGGGGTTTAGGCACTTGTCAATCTCAGTCAGTACCACATCCAACATGTTCTCACCAGTGTGTGAACAGGTCACATTGTGCATAGCAATCATTGCATGTTGTAGAATTCCTGGAAGATTGTTACCGTGACAATCCACCTTACTGCACTGATTATTCACACTACCAACATCACAAACAACCCCTGGCACCTGCGCCTAGTGTGCAGTTATACACAAATATGAACTCCCGCTGTTTTGCCACTTGTACATATATTCATACTTAAATGGATGAATGGAGAGGAGGAATGTTGAAGGGCATGTCTTACTGAGTCGGACACAGTGCGGAACATCTAGGGGACAGCACGAGTAGAAAAGTATGTCCTGGATGGGACTTTCCATTTTGGACAGGCACAAGCAGCAAACCACCAGAACACAGAATTCTCCACAAAGAAGATGGGCAAAAGATCAATTGCCAGCATTTCAGCTACAGCAGCATTAAGTTCACGTGACACTGTATGATTGGGGGGGGGTACTTCAGCTTATGTGCAAAAACACTCTGTAACGTGGGCTGACTTAAACATTTTACACGGAGTGTGATCACAAATGGTTGTGCTCTGTGATGAATGGCATTGGCAGGGCATGGAGTGTGGATGTTTGATGAAGATGGTTGCACAGGTGCTGATTTCAAACCCAGAAATGCAGTTATTTTGCCAGATTTGCCAACTGGGGTTGATGTACCACTTGCACTAGACATACTGCATTCACCACCACCACCACCACCACCACCAAAACTGCTACTCTCACCAGCACTGGACAACATTTCAAAGTCATTATGCTCCTCCACCTCATCATGCCTGTAATAATCCTCTGCTCTTATTACGTCACTACTGCACATGTTTAATTTACTACTGGACTTAACGGTCATGGAAGGGAATAACATGCTCGTTATGGTTGCTGATGACGAAGGTGAGCACCCCACTGTGGTATTAGCTGCCAGTTTGTGCTGGATCCACAGTGCCATGTGCCTATTCTTAAGATGCGTTATGCTGTCCTCCTGTGCCCAGATGGCTCCCCTTTTTACCTCAACTCACACGCACATGACAAACCTGGCAGATTGCAACTGACTCATCATTTGCATCTTGAACAAAAAAATCCCAAACAAGGGATTGTGATGCTCTACTTTTAACATGTCCATGACGCTGCTTATTTAACTCCATTCTTTTAAGCACTGAAGTGGGGGGGGGGCGCGTGATGTTTCGGGCACTGCACACCTGGACTTCAACTGACCATCACGACTGCCAATCATTATTATTGGGTCATCATCATCATCAACTAAAACTGATAAATCACAAGTTTTTACGGTGGGGGGGGGGATTCCTGCAAACAGACTCAGACACAGCCACTTTACATTTCTTTTTCTCCAATTCCCAACTGGGGTCAATTACATCATCATCATATTCATCAACGTCACACACATCCACATCCTCTGCTTGGGATGCTAGCATGTGGAGTGCATGTTGCAACAACAGCAACATCATCATCACATTCATCATCATCATCTACACCACCATCACCTGATATTTTTTCACCACACTGTGAATCACTGCATGGAAAATGCATGACATTAACCGCCACGGTGGATGGAATATCACATTGTATGCTATTGTTGACATGATCATCAGAATCCTCAGGTTCAGTTACTGGGATGTTACTGGGAAGTATGACATCGTCTATGCTGCCACTCACTTGCACTGCTTCACACTCAATATTTTTGGATACAATACACTGGTTAGAATTTGAACTTGAGGCACCAATACTAATGCTACCACCACCACTAACTCTAACACCACTGGCTGGGAAAACATCATCTCCTCCAACTATGAGTGAAGCTACTGATTGGGCTGTAAAAACATTACAGGAGAAATACCTTTCCTCAGATCAGCAATGCACTTCTGTGTCTGCATAGTACCATGCCCACAGACTATCTTACTGGCAGCAGTGCCATGGTGAGAACCAGCTTTGCTTGCATGTCTCTTTGTGGGCATTTTGGGGGATCAACAACAATATTATAAACAAATTTAGATTTTGGTACTTTCATACTCTGATTGGGGGGATGCTGGATGTGAAGCCAAAAAAATAACTGTGGTTTCAGCAACAGATAGAGACTGTCACGCAATTAAAACAACTCCAGCAACCAGTGGTGCTGATGAAGTCCCAAAAACAATCCAATCTGGTAAAAAATTCCTTTGCCGGTTGGGGTGGGGGTGAGCACTGACTGCAGATTTTTATGGCAGTACAAGAAGCAAACCAAAGAACAGATACCACGATGGCAGTACCAAATCAGGCAGCTGCAGTGGATAGCAGGTTCACACTGCTGCGCCTGCAATTATACTAGTCTGTGGCACAATAAAAGGTGTATTATTTGTTGTCACGCAACACCACTCTCACACACACACACACACACACACAGAACAGTTTGTCTACAATGGTGAACGAGTAATGCGTAGCAAATTGAAAAGTTCAGTAATATGACACGAATTGTAATGTAAACAACCGGAAATTATGAACTGCTGCACCAGATCCATACAACACACAATCAGCAAGAAAATTTCAACAATTACTGACACTATTACTGTGTGTACATTAACGCAGTCAGTTATGTAACAAAAATATAACCAAAAAACAAAGAAATCACTATTTCTCCAACTTAAATTTACCTACACCACAGATACGCCCCTCCCCCAAAGAACACTTTCACTGTCTTTTACTACACACACTCAGTGTTGTACATTATCATTCAAAATCCACACAAAAACAAAAACGCTCAATGATATGAGCATAGGAGGGTTTCCTGCAATCGATGAACTAAAGATAGAGCCCCCCAAAAAATGCAAAAATGCTTTTTTAACAGCTTTTAGAAGGTTTCAATCACAGACAGCTCTCAGAACACACTGTCTCCTACTGCTTACTACACACACTACCTCGAACTGAGGCTGTGCAGATCAATATACAAACGAATATTTCTGCTCAGTATTCACAAAGGAAGAGGAGGGGGAGGTACCTAAACCAAACAAGAGAAACACTCTGAAGACGGGGGTCGATACCAGTCCATTTACAGAAGAAAGGGTTCTGAAAGAACTAATAAAATTGAAGGTGGACAAAGCAATGGGGCCTGATGGGATTCACCCAAGAATTCTAAAAGAACTAAGGGTAGAACTAGTGACAACGCTGACTACTGTCTTTAACAAATCATGGGAGGATGGGGTGGTGCCTGAGGACTGGAGGAGGGCAGATGTCATTCCTCTTCACAAAAGTGGGAGCAAGACAGAGGCAGGAAACTACACACCAGTTAGTTTGACCTCAGTGGTAGGAAAAATGATGGAATCACTTTGAAGGAAAGAATTGTTGAGTACCTAGGGGGCAATGGGGCACAGGACCCAAGGCAGCATGGATTCACGATGGGAAGGTCGTGTCAGACGAATCTAATAGATTTCTTTGACTGGGTGACCAAAGTAGTAGACCAGGGAGGGGCTGTGGACATGGCCTACCTAGATTTTAGCAAGGCAGTTGATACAGTCCCACACAAAAGATTAATACACAAGTTAGCCAGCCTTGGAGTGGGTCCCAAGGTGGTAGTCTGGATAAAAAATTGGCTAGACAACAGGGCAGTAGTAAATTGAGTCCACAATGAAGAAAGGAGGGTTACTAGCGGGGTACCGTAGGGTTCAGTACTGGGCCCAGTCCTTTTTAATGTCTTTATAAGTGACATTGCAGAGGAACTGGAAAGAAAAGTATGTCTCCTTGCAGACGACACAAAGATCTGCAACAGGGTTGATACACAAGATGGAGTGGAAAGGATGAAAAGGGACTTGGCAAGCTTGGAGGAATGGTCAAATGTATGGCAGCTCAGATTCAATGCAAAGAAGTGCAAGGTAATGCACATGGGAAACAAAAACCCAGAGGGAGTGTACACAGTGGGGGGTGAGATACTGACAACAGTAAAAATGGAAAAGGACCTGGGGGTAATTATATCAGATGACCTAAAGGTGGGCAAGCAATGTGAGAAGGCAGTAAGGAAGGCTGGGGGGATACTGGGATGCATAGGAAGAGGCATCAATAGTAGAAAACAGGAAGTTGTTATCCCTCTGTACAGACAGTTGGTGGGACCCCATCTGGAGTACTGTGTGCAGTTCTAGAGACCCCATCTCTGCAAAGACATAGACAGAGTGGAGGCTGTCCAGAGGAGGGCAACCAAAATGATGCAGGGTCTGCACCAGAAGACATATGAAGAAAGACTAAAGGAGCTTAATATATATACCCTTGAGGAAAGAAGGGAGAGAGGGGACATGATAGAAACTTTTAAGTACCTCAAGAGAATCAACAAAGTCCAAGATGGTAGCATCTTTCAGAAAAAGAGATGTGCAAGAACAAGGGGGCACAATTTGAAGATAGAGGGGATGGCTCGGAGGTAATGTGGAGGAAGTATTTTTTCACAGAAAGGGTTGTGGATGCATGGAAACAGCCTCCTGAGGAGGTCGTGGAGTCAAGAACAGTGGAGGAATTCAAGAATGCATGGGACAGACATAAGGCAGTCCTAGTGGGGGGTAGGAGGAAGTAAGCTGTTGGTTAACTAGGATCTGCAGCTTATCTGTTAGGTAGGAAAATAGGCAGACTAGGTAGGCCAAGCGGTCCTTATCTGCCGTCAAATTCTATGTTTCTAATATAGAGCCCATGTGACCTGAAATCCCATGAATCACTGGAAAATTCGCCTTTGGAGCTCAAACACAAGGCGAAGTGCATTGTTCTCAATGCACTTTGCTTAAGATTTTGGTGGAGTAGTGGTCTGGGAAGGCAGAGTAATGCGAAGTCATTGTTTTCAATGGACTTTGCATTACTCATTATAATGCAAATTTCTCCACTTCGTGTTGCGGAGCACTCCACAAATCCGCCTTTACTCCACGAATCACTTCGCGGACCAGATTGAGCCCACTTTGCCCACCACTACTTGACACTGCAAAGCTAGATCCAGCACTCCATTCCAAAACCACATCCTGCTACATTCTAAAGTACAGAATCATGCATCTGAACATTCTGGAAGCACATGCACTGCACCCAACTCTGTGTCAGTTTTTTTTAGTCAAATGATTACTATAACTACAGTTTCTTAAACTTTGGAAAAAAATAAATCCTATAAGGTTGCTGACAGTCTGGACTAGGCAGGGAGTTCTGGTTATGACATCATCACTAACTATTCACAGAAACTGGCTTTTCTGAACAAAGAGTGAAATCAGGGTTACATATTGGCTTTTAACTTGTTAACAAAGTAACTCAGAGGTCTATTTTTTGGTGAGAGGCTGATTGGGGATATGCCAAGTCTAATTTTGTAATGTAGCCCTTTTGGCCGTACTCCCTTTTTAATGCTAAATACTCATAGAGTGATCCTGAGCAAATCCCTTAACCTTCCAGTGCTATCGTCCACCTAAATGTAGGAATGGGTAGAAACAGTACCACACCAAAAATGAGATGCTGCATCTCAGCTGGGCTATCCTGTGTAAATAACTTATGAATTAAAAAAATAAGAAAACTACTGCATTGGTGGAGTTGCTAAGCAATAATTCCAAATGTTCTATTTACCCTAAAAGGGACTCTGGTGATTTCAGGAAAATGGTAACAAGAGCAGAAGATGGTAAGGGTGTGGAGGCATTGTGGTTCTGTGGTTGGAGCACCAGCTTGGGAACTAGAATATCCCAGGTTAAATTCAAACCTCATGAGAGCCAAATACTCACTGAGTGACCCTGACCAAGTCACAACCTCCAAGTGATATAGTTTACCAACAGTAGCTGAGGAAATGCATAGACACAGGATGCCACCAAAAATGAGATGTTACATCTCAACTGGCCTATCCTGTGTAAATGCTTTGTGACATTAAAACTAAAAAGAATTACTGCAGTGATGGATTTTCTTTTTTTAAAGCATCATAAAGTCATTTAACTGCATGTCAGCTAGCTGTTCAGTTTCAAGTTCACACTTTACACTATGAGGTCTAGATAGGACCTTGTAAGAGGTATTGTTTATTAAATAACCTGTACTTGGAAGTGCTATGAGAAACAGTAGAATAATTCTCACCCTCACTTTTCAAGAAGCTATAAAATATGTTCAGTTATTTTAAACAAACTAAACAGCAACATTTCTCAAAAAGGATGGTATTTCTCCAAATTAGTTTGGCATCTCATTTACAAGCCTTTCAGCAATGATAAATTTGACTGTTTATCTAGTTAGTGCACCCAATTACCTGTGCTGGAAATGGACAACATTTCCTGGGGGGACCCACCTTCATTGACGTAGGATTTAACTTATCTGACATGTCTAGTGACACATTTCCTCATTATACAGTACAGTTCATGTATACATTTTAGTCAGTTTTATGCCTTTCTCTTTGGGGGGGGCACATTTTACTCAGGAGCAGCCTTTCTCTGTTTTACTTCTGTAACTGAGTCATATTTTAAATATAATTCTTGGAACTGAGTTCCCTGGCCCCCTCCCATGTCCACCATTGCTAATCTAAAGACCAAGATCAATCTTTTTTTTTAATTCTCTCTTTATGCCCCCTTATTGCCACAGTACTCCCTTTCTTCGGGAGATACCTATGGCCTTGAATGTCCCTGCTTTTCTGTCCCGGTGCCAGTGCAGTCCACCCCCCCACAGAGCCTTCATTATACCCCCCAGGCGGGTACAGGACAAGGCCTCCTTTCCACCCCGACATGTCTGTATATTGTTGAGGGATGCTGTCACCGGAGCCGGCAGGGGCATAGGGATTGAGGCCCGGAGTTTCATCTACAGGGAGCACTGTGGGTTTTTCCATCATTTCTGGTCCTCCCTCAAGATGTCAGCATGATTCTGGAGCCTAGGGGCGGAGCACATCAGTATGTGTGAATGCTCTGGCTACCGGCCGACATCCCCCTCCCTTCTTTTGCTGTCCTGCTGCACCTCCACCCATGGTCACCCAGGTGTTGGTAGAGCAGCGGGACAAGCAACCAACCCTCCCCAGAGCAGGAGAGCAGCCTCTGGGTGCTCAATCCTCCTCCCCACCGGCCGACCCACCAGCTGCCCGAGTCCGTTCCTGAACTCAGGTCACTGGAGCCAAGTGCGGTAGCCCTACCGCTGCACCGGTGGACCAGCAAGACCAAGATCAATCTTGAACAAAAACACTGGACCCCATATACAGTCAGTAGGAAAGTTTTGCCATGTGGTTGCAGTGACCAGCTGGTGACACTGGTGACATTACACCCTGTTGTGCCATGCACAAAAGAGGTCACAACTTAGCTTTACCATCGTGGTTCCTAACCACATTATGGTCATACAGGGAAGGGGCTGCAGATCTGTAAAAACTAATGTTCAGGAACATTTATGATCCCCCTTCAGTAAAAGATGTAACAGTTCTGAGGGGTGGCACTGCAAGACTATACATAAGGGAGAAAACAAGTGATTTAAATGTGTAGCTTTTGACCATATTCCGGCGTTCATGAGAGGTGGAGACAGAAACAAAATATTAGAATAACATGAATGCCAGTGGACTTTTACAATGAAATCCCTGATTCCATGTGGACTCAACAAGGATTGTCACTTTTGGTTTTCCTGTAAAATGCTAATTATTATATTTTATATATTCTGTTTTGTGTCATAATTTCCTGTTGGGTACTAATGTAATGTATACAATCATTTGTCAATGCCGAATGTTGGCTTGCTGGCATTGGCATTGGTAGTGCGGGAGTTAGATGCATCATAGGAATGGCAGTGAAGTACTGAACTGATGCCAACCCACCCCCACCCTGTAGAGAGTGACAAGCATTAGGGTGTCCCTTTGGGTGTTTGGTAGTGCAGTGCGGGAAAACATGTCGGGCAGGATGTGAGACATGACAGCTGCACAGTTCATAAGGAGGTGTAAAAAAATGCCAGTGTTGAAAATGTGGCATGCAAATATACCAAATTTGCGAAGCTACTAAGGTGTGTGGGAAATATGCAATGCACACTTGCAACACTGCCATTTTATGGGTGTTCGGCACCAAATTTTCAACATAGGCATTTTAGCACCTCTGCTCATGTACAGTGTCACTGTTATTTCCTCAGTGTCCCAAGAAGTGATTTCTCACAGCGACCACGCTATTCTGCGCCGGAAGTGCGAAAACACATTTTGGGCATGATATGTCAAATGACGGCTGTACTGTTCATCAAGAGGTGTGGAAAAATGGCAATGGTGAAAATCCAGACTGTAAATATCACAAATGCATGACGGTACGATCGTGCGTGCAATCTGCCAATGCATGCTTGTAACACAGTTATTTTATGGAGTATCATTACCAAATTTTCAACACAGGCATTTTAGGTCCTCTGCTCATGAACTGTGTCACTGTCATTTTCATAATCTGGCCCAAACACTGATTTCCCACAGCGACTGCGCTATTGTGTGCTGGAAGTGCGGAAACACATTTCGGGCAGGATGTGGAAAATGACAGCTGTACTGTTCACAAGGAGGTGTACAAAATGACAATGCTGAAAATCTGGCAGTAAAATATTGGTGTCTTGAAGTTCTGAGCCTGCATAGCAACTTCATAACTGCGCTTCGTAAAACAGGCATTTCTGATTTTTCCACCAAATTTGGAACTTAGGGTTTTTAAGAGGCACCTCATGAACACCACCACTGTCATTTCGTTATCGGCTCCGAGGGTGATTGGCAGTGATCATGAAATCACCTTCGAGGCTGACAAACGCCATGACAGTGACAGAATTCATGAGGAGGGGCCCCAAAAACCCCATGTTGAAAATTTGGTGCAAAAATTCCAAAAAATGCCTGAGATATGCAACAAAGTTGAAAAAAACCTATCTAGCCCATTATACAACTTACTGGCATTTCCTCAGTTCGCTGTCGGCTTTGAAGAGTGCAGACGTGTTCCCGGTCCACCGAAGATCATCGCGCCGGACTCTGGAGGTAAGTATGGGGTGAAGGGGGTGGAAGGTAAGGGTGCGCAGTGGGTGGGTACGGGTTGTGGGGCAGGGAGAAGCGCCGGGACTGTTTTAATTTGCAGGTTTAAAAAAAAAAGACGATGCAGGACGTTTGCCATGCTGGGGTGGGCTTCAGCGTGCAGAAGGATGGCTGGGCATGGAGCCGACGGGGGATTGGGCACTCCTGTCGGCCATGGCATCAGTTGCCACGCTGGGTTGGGCTTCCAGCGTGGCACCCTGTACTTGGGGGGGGACGGCAAGTAGTGAAGTGGACATAACTTCTAAACAAAGTGACACTGCATGACGAGCTTGCCTCTGATTGCAGCGGCACTTTGTTTAGAAGTTTTGTCCACTTTACATAATGTTGGTGTCAGCGCTAGCATGCTGGCTTATTGGGGAATGAGGGACGCACCTACTGATGTGTGCCCTGCATTCGCCCAACAGCAGCCGCGCCCCCAAAGCTGCATTCTTCAATAGCAGTTGACTGTCGCCCAAGCGCGGCAAGCCAACATAAAAATGGCAAGAAATAAATCTAGTACTTTCATTGACCAAGAGACATCAGCTGACTGTACACTAAATTTCTAAAAACACACAGTCAGCTGCTGAATCTCATTCTCTTCCCCAAAAGAAAAACTCCTTACTGAACTGTATCACCAAGCTTCAAAAAATAAAACCTGTGGCTGCCATATTAAAAATTCTAGCCTTTACTACCATATTTTTTAAAACTAAATTCTTTATAGTTAACCAAATACAAACTGTACACAAACTACACTGCCAGCATCATAGCACCTTAAAAGACATTTCCCCACTGGTTAAAAAAAAATGTAAAATCTCAACATCTAATCTGAACTCTCATCTTATTTGAACTCTGTGACCTGTCCCAACAAAGCACTTTTCTTCCATGTTCTCCCGCAAAGCACATCACCACAGCATATGGTTTCATGGAATCACTTTCACTAAGAATGGCACTTCCTGTATCTTATAATCAAAAATGTCACATCTGTACTCCATTGTCAGGGTCAGTAAGTTATAAGACTTAGCCGGCACCGACATATTAATTCCCGATCCATGTGAGGCAGACTTTACACGCTGCCATTTCAATAGCAGAGGGAGCATGCATCAGCCCTGAGCAGAGTGAGTGAGTCCGGTCCAAGTACAACGGCATACTACCACCACTACTATAAACAATCTATACACTGAAAACAAATGAAATTAGCTGGCCCGGTGGCACTGAGGGTTGAAGTGCTGGATGCCATGCCTCATGCTACGCCGGCGACCCGGGTTTGAGAATGGACTCAGATCATCGGGGGTCGGCAGGGAAGGGGAGGATGGAGCATCCAATGACAGCTCTCCTCTCTCTAGGGTGGGTAAAGGGGATCATGTCACTCTTCAGTGGCACATGACAGAAGTCAGGGGCACTACAGCTGCAGCACACAGAAGGGGGTTGGAGCGCAGCAGACATCGGCATGTAGTGCACTGACGTCATTGCACGTCCAGCTCCAATAGGGTGAAAACCAGGTGGAAAATCATGGGGCAGTCATAGCGGCTGATGGCCGTGCACCACGCCCCCAGGACCTAGAGAGGTGCACCCCCAAGGTATTGGATGCGGGTCCCCATGGAGGGAGGGGACACTGTGTGTGCCAGCCTGTGTGGAGGAAATAAAGTTGCTGGCCAGACCCAGGTCCGGGAGGGTGGGTACTGGCAGCCAGATGACCTGACAGCCTGCTCTGCAGAGGAGGTAAAAATAATACTAAAAAACAAACAAACAAATGAAAGTCAGTTGCCACTCTCATGAGGACCAAGTTGGGGGTGAACTGCACCAGTCGGGAGGAGGCTGGAAGTAAAACAAAAATACCCAGCCTGGTGTCACCCTTACCTCATATGAAATTCTACACTCCTTATTGGTCCTAGGTGGGACCAAGAAACTTCACATTGTCTGTGCTTACAATCCCCCTAGAGGAGGCAAAGCAGCCCTTTCTGAACTAATTGACTATCTTCTCCCTGCCATAGGGAAAAACAAGATTATTCTTATGGGTGATTTTAACCTTGACTAGCTCAGTGCTAACTCCAAATCCTTCGAGTCATTGTTAAGCAAAGCTCACCTCTCCCAACAGATCCTACCAGACACTCCTCGAAGGGGAAACACAACTTACTCGTAGACTGGATTCTAACAAATAGGAAGGACAGAATTTTTTGCAGCAGGCACCCCTGATGACTCTGTCAGTGATCACTCCCCAGTCTTTTGCATGTAGAATGCCCACACTGCTTCTGTGCCCCCCCAAAAAAATTAATCCCAAGAGATTCCTCAGCTCTAAGTCCTGATGCCGTCCTAACTGACCTCAGCTGTATTGTCTGGTCCCCACTGTACTCCAGTTGTGATGTTGACTCAGCCTTGATTACTTCACTTCTATCCTTCTATTCTTACAAGAAAAACATATTCCAGTAACTAGGTGCTGGGTTAGAGGGAGACCCACTAGATGGCTGCACAATACCTTGTTCTCCATGCTCAAAGCTAGAGACAAATGCTGGACCAAATTCAGATCTTCATCCCTGCACTCTGACTGACTCGCATATCGGGCCTTGAGAAATGTTTGCAAACATCAAGTCAGACAGGCTGAAAGCAGGTACTGCATTGATCTCTTTCATGCTTCACCCAGAGACTCCAAGAGTTTCTGGACCCATATCAAGGGCCTTTTAGGTAACAGTAGAAGTCAAACCCCTCCTGACACAGTTATTAATAATGCGAACTACAATAACCCTGTCACTATTGCTAACGCTTTTAACTCATACTTCTCTGATCTTACTAGGCTTGAATCCCACATGTCAGGCCCTCTGAGGGTCCCCTTCCCACCCACCCTCTCACCCTCCATTCTACCTCCATACAGTCACATGTAGAGAAGTTATGGATTTCTAAAATCCATCTCTCCCTTTGGGAGCATTGGCCCAGATGGGATTGAGTCTAAAAATACTTAGGTTAACTACCCCTCTTCTTTCTTCCCCAATCACCTGACTTTTAAACCTCTCTCACCACAGCCACCATCCCTTAAATTTGGAAAGTGGCTAAGATAATACCGGTGTTCAAAAAGGGCAACACTAAATACATTGCAAGTTACCACCCTATAACAATTTTGCCTACCCTTAGTACTTGTTTCCTCCCAGGTCTCTGACCATCTCAGAAATATAACCTGTTATCCCCAGCCTGATATGGATTTAGGTCAGCTCATACCACTTCCACCACTCTTGTCCAGTTCACTCCTGATATAAAATCTAGCATGGACAAAGGCATGCTTTGGCGGGCCATTTTCATTGACCTCACTAAGGTGTTTGATCTGGTAAATCACTCCCTCCTTCAACACTAATTGGCATCCCCAAGAGTCTCCCCTTCTATCATAAATTGGTTCTCTAGCTTCCTCAGCAACAACCAACACTTTGTTATGTTTAACAAGGCCCTGTCCTCCTTGCCACTATTAATGTTAGCATACCTCAAGGTTCCATCCGGGGTCTGCTACTATTTTCAGTCTTCTTCAACGATATTCCCTAACACCCCTCCTACTGTAATGCCCTTCTGTATGCCAGTGACTTGGTGAGTTATGCCAATTCCAGTTCCCATGAATGATATGAAAAAGGGACTTCTAGTCTCAGTGGGCCCTCCTGGTCAGCAAAATTCAATAAATAAATCTTTACAGGCTAACCCCGACTTCTACAAAGTTCAACTCTAGCCAATTCAGAATAGCCTTGTCCTTTTACAGCAAGACCCAGGCCTTGCTCTTTGGATCCCCTCAAAAGGTTTGGGTCTGCACTACCAGACTAGACATCCACTGTCTTGATGGCTCCTTGTTCTCTGTATCTGACTACTTCAAATACTTAGTTATCACCCTTGACTCTGCCTTGTACTTCTCACAGCATATCTTCAATATCTGCAAATCCATTCATGCTAAACTTGGGCTCACCTATAGGGCTCAGTATGTCCTAACTCCTGTGGCTAGGGTTGCTAATGCCCAGGGAGTCTTACTTCCCAGTCTCTGCTATGGACTCACCTCTTTTTATCAGGCTAGTGTGTCCAGCTCCCACAAATGGGATGTCTCCTATAATAATATACAGTATGTCAGTTTACTGTATTGGCCCCTCAACTTACCCACCATTGCTTGCTATATTCCAGTCTGGGTTGCCCCTCCCAATGCCTCTTCACTCTATGCTGCTCAATTGATAACATTCTTAGGTCCTCTAAACCTGTCTCACTGGCCCCCATGTTCACACCTGCTGTTACTGCCTGCTCCCTGTGCTCCAAAAATCATGCCTGCCTGGTGTACCCAAGTGCTCTTCCAAAATGGGGGAGAAGGCATTCTACAATTTTGCCCACAGGGCATAAAACTCCCTACCCTCCCATCTTCGGGTATGCTGATCACACCTCACATTCATAAGAGAACTACTCAGTTATTTGAGTTACTCTGATTTATGTTTCTACTCCTGACCTGACTCTTTCATATGGTTACCCTACCATTTGTTCCTGACCCCGAATCTACCAATTGGTTATTTATTTTTCTTATTTTTGTCTTTTCATTTTTGCTGTTAAGTCTTGCCATTGATTATTGATGTTTTTGCCTGTATTCTAACATGATGTACCATTCCTTACTGTTTTCTGCTGCTCGCTGATTTGTTGATCCATGCTTGACATCATTTTCTTATATCCATTTTGTTTAATTATTGCACTGCATTTCTTTGTAAACCCTGCTGTTACGTCTTTTTCTCATAACTTTGTAGTCGCACAAGTCATGCCAGAAATTAGGCATTTTATTGTCTTCCACACTTACTTGGTAAAAAAAAACTAACTAAATAAACAAATCTTTTAGATTTAGGAGCAAGACTTGATTCTAAGTGGGGAGTGTAAGTGGGGAGGGCCGGGATACAAAGCAAAGGAAATAAGCCGTTCACAACTTAAAAATCAGCTTGGCCAGGGCCCCCTGAAGCTATCAGTTACATAGAAACATAGAAGTTGCCAGCAGATAAGGACCACAAGGCTCATTCAGTCTGCCCATTTTTTCCACCTTATGAATGTGCCATAGCCGGCCTTTACTCTGTCAATGGCCTATCTATTCATACTCATCTTTATTGCTTCCTTATGCTTATCCATGCCTGTTTGAAGCCCTGCACTGTATTCATAGCCACCACTTCCTGAGGTAGGCCGTTCCATGCATCCACCACCCTTTCTGTGAAAAGAACTTCCTCAAATTCCCCCTTAATTGGCCTCCCTCTAATCTCATGATGTGTCCTCCTGTCTTGCTATTTTTTTATATATTGAAACATGCTAGACTCTTTCACCTTGTTAATGCCCTTAAGGTGTTTGAATGTTTCAATCACATCACCTCTCTCCCTCCTTTGCTCTAGGGTATACATATTGAGCTCTGTTAATCTGTCCTCATATGTTTCCTGATGCAGTCCCTGCACCATTTTGGTTGCCCTTCTCTGGACTGCCTCCATTTTGTTAATGTCCTTGTGCAGGTGTGGCCTCCAGTACTGCAAGCAGTACTCCAGATGGGGCCTTACCAGTGTCTTGTAAAGAAGGATTATTACCTCCCTCTTACAACTTGTGATACCCCTACTAATACAACCCAACATCCCTCTAGCCTTACTTACTGCTTTAGTGGTCTGCTTGGATGATTTCAGGTCATCTGTGATGATGATGCCCAAGTCTCTTTCTTCCCTTGTGATTGCCAGCAACTCCTCTCCCACCCTATAGGTGGATTCATTGTTTCTCTTCCCTATGTGCATGATCTTGTACTTCTTCGTGTTAAACCCCATTTGCCACTCTTCTGACCATTTTGCCAGTTTATCCAAATCTCTTCTCATTCTGCCTACCCTATCTGTATCATCTACTCTGTTGCAGATCTTGGTCTCATCTGCAAACAGACAAACCTTACCCCCCAGTCCATCTGCAATGTCACTGATGAAGATAGTGAAGAGAACTGGCCCCAGGACTCATCCCTGAGGTACCCCACTTGTGACTTGCATCTCTTCTGACTGTATACCGTTTACCATCACTCTCTGTTTTCTGCCCGTCAACCAGTTTGCCACCCAGTTGACCAACTTCTGACCCACCCCAAGCCTACCCAGCTTATTAATCAATCTTCTATGTGCAACAGTATTGAAAGCTTTGCTGAAGTCAAGGTAGGCGACATCAACTGCTCCCCATTGGTCCACCACTCTGGTTACCCAGTCAAAGAAATCTATGATATTAGTTTGACAGGACCTTCCTGTTGTAAACCCATGCTGTCTTGGAACCTGTGCTCCTATGGATTCCAGGTGTTGCACTATCTTTTCCTTAAGGAGTGCCTCCATAATCTTGCCCACTACTGAGGTAAGACTGACTGGTCTGTAGTTCCCTGCCTCCTCCCTGCTATCACCCTTGTGGAACAGGATCACATGGGCCCTTCTCCAGTCTTCTGGGACCTCTCCTGTGCTCAGAGACTCACTAAATAGTTCTGATAATGGCTCTGCTAGTTCCACCCTTAGCTCCTTTAGTACCCTGGAATGTATGCCATCAGGTCCCATTGCCTTGTCCACCCTGAGCTTAGCGAGCTCTTGTAGGACACTTTCTTTTGTGAAGGGACTAGTGCACACCTCCCTCACCCGTGTCCATGGTGCTGAGCTGTGGCCCTGCCCTACCTTCTCCTCAGTAAATACTGAGCAGAAGTATCTCTTGAAGATAGATGCTTTTCCTTGGTCATCCTCCTCACACTGCCCCTTATTCCCTATGATCTTAGCAAGACCCCCCCTCTGGACTTTCTCCTTTCCCTAATGCATCTATAGAAAGTCTTGCCACCTTCTTTTACTGTTCATGCTAGTGTTTCCTTGGTTTTGGCCTTTGCCTGTCATACTGACTTCCCTGCTTCCCTTAGGGAAGTTTGGTATGCCTCCCTATCTTCGTCCTGCTGCATTCCGTTATATTTCCTGAAGGTCAGCCTTTTGGCTCCGACCTTTTTTGCTACTGTTTTTGAGAACCAATGTGGTTTCCTTCTTCTTTTGCTCTTGCTTTTCTCTCTAACACAATGGGATGTTGCTTCAAGTATTGCATCCTTAATGCTTTCCCATTTTGCCCATATCCCCTCACCTGTATTTCTTCTTGCCAGGGCTAGCATAACTCTGTTGGCTATCTTATCAAAGTCAGTTCCTCTGAAGTCCCGTATTTTTGCCTTGGAGTGGGATGATTTAGTTCTAGTGGCTAAATTGAACCATACCATGTGGTGTCATGAGATCTGCAATCCTTTCCCCGTTAGTCAGTACTGGATCTAGGATCGCCCTGTCTCTTGTGGGTTGTTCTACCAGTTGTTCTACCAGTTGCACTTAACACCCAATCAGGTAGGTAAGAGTCATATCACAGTTTAGGCCCTGCCTTGCTCAAATTACTCTACAGATTAGTCCTTTACAAAAAGATGCAGCTTAGGCAGAGAGAAAAAGAATATATAGTAAATGTATTTTGGGATTTGCTGGGGGCTCCCTGGCAAGCAGGGGCCCTAGGTGTGGGCCTATGTTGCCTATGCCTTAATCTGGTCCTGTCTTATATGACTTTTGGTGCAGACCCTGCACCATTTTTGTTGCCCTTCTCTGAACTGCCTCTACTCTGTGTATATAGCAGATGGAAAGACACAGCTTCACCATCACTGTTTGGCACAACAAATCCAGCACAGATGGAGCAGGATAACAATCATAAACTTTATTTCAGTCAGCCAGCAGCAAGATGCAGGTCCCCCCCACGAGAGCAGTTGAACGTTTTTGCATGGTAACAGTGCTTTCACAAGGCTGGGATGGTAACTGGCATTGTATCTCTTTTAAGGGGTACTGTACATGTTTAAAGTGACAGTGCAAAAGTGCAAAAAGTTGATAGTGTGAACATAACATAGTGCAACAGATCAAATCATTCCACCCAAAAGCAGTTAAACATCATGGGAAAGAAATTACATATAAAAAAGAAGTTTAACTCAAAAAGTTAGATAAATATTCATTCTAAGTGGATTCTTCATAACAAGACTAAATATGTAATATTTCTTATACACACATAATCTTCTTTTTGATTCATGAAACTAATAATAATCTATAATCTATAAATATCTATCTGAAATAATCTAGTATCCATAACCTAAAAAGCATCAAAGATTATTGTATTTATAAAGCTACCAAAATTCCCACAGGGATTCCTGTGAAGACAAAAACACTTATTGCTACATTAAGTCAAATCAGGTCTATTGTTCTTCCAAGACATAAGGGTTTTGGACATTACAACAGTATACCAACAATATAGATTAAAATCACAGTTAAAAATATGTTGTACAGTCATTATACAAATACTTCTTTACATTTCAACTCATTACATACATTGCGTCTCCCAGTTTATGGGGGATATGCTAGAATCAGATTAGTCATCTATTGCACAAAAACAAAAACAGTGAGCGATAAAAAAAAATACATCGCTCAGCAGCAAAAAATAATTTCAAGTAGTACTGCTACATTATAAATAAGGGGACAATTGAAAATAATCATTCAGGACTGGTGGAGTATAAGATTTCATATGGTACTGCCATAAGATTTCTCTTTGTCTCAGTTTCCTATCTAAATCTCCTCCCATATTCTGATTAAACACTCTCTCTATCATCTGAAATTCAAAACTGTGGTTACTGTCTTTATTTTTGACATGTTGTGCTAACGCATTTATATTGTTGTGATGTAAGATACTTTTAACATGTGGGCTAATCCTCTCTTTAAATTTTTGTGTGGTCTTCCCTATGTAAAAACTGGGGCATGTTTTATAGATAGCCAAGTATACGATGTTAGATGTGTTACATGTACAGAAATCTCTGATGTAATAGCAAGTGCCAGACGTTGGGTGCTCAAAACTGTCTCCAACTGTATTAAACTTATAAAAGGTGCAATTACTACATCTAATGGTACCTTTGGGTAAAGATGTGTTCCTTTCTGTTGGTTCCTCCCAGTATGTGCTATTTACTAGGGAGTATCTCAAATTTGTACCCCTCCTGTAAGTTACTTATGGGGGTTCCCTTACTACATGTTGTAGTTTTCTTTCTGTTGTAAGAATGTACCAATTCTTTTTAATGATGTTATTAATCAAATGAGACTGGGGACTGAAAGTTGTTATGAATTTTGGAGCCTGGTTTGAATTAAATCTTTTGTTTTTGTATTTTACTGTTTGACCGGTTGGAGGTCTAGGATTTTACAAAGTTTCCCTTTCCAAATTGTCAACTCTTTCTCTTGCTTTTACAATAATTTCAGCATAATATCGTCTGGTGATAAAAAATTTCTTTCAGTTCTGTTACACTACTGTTTTAGTAATCTGCCTGAGAACAATTTCTTTTAGGCCTCAGAAACTGTCCAACAGGGATATTTGCTGTGACTTGACCAGGGTGACAGCTTTGGAATTGCAATATTGAGTTTTTATTAGTATTTTTTCTGAAAAGTTTAGTTGCAAAGTTACCATCATTCCCTTTTATGACGGTCAAATCCAAGCAATTAATTTCCTGTGGCTCAACATTCACTTCAAATTTTAGATCTGGGCTTGTAAATTCTAAGCATGACATAAATTCTTCCAGATCAGATGTGGTGCCTTTCCAAATAAAAAATATATCATTTGTGTAGTGCTTGTAAATACTGATCATATGTAGAAATGGATTTTTTGTCTCATAGGTAAATTCCTCCTCCCAGCAGGACATGTAAAGAATGGCATAATTTGGGACCATTGCTGCCCCCATGGCTGTCCCTTTGCACTGTAAATACACATGATCTTTAAACAAAAAGGTGTTGAAGGTTAAGACTTTTTAGGTCCATGTTAGTAAGAGCTCTACAAAGGGCTGTGGGTAGGTTGCATAGAGGGATTCGTTAGGTTTTTCCAGTACTTCAGCATTCGAGACATTTGTATATTATGATCAGACATCCATGTTCATGAAAAATTATTCCTTATCCATTTCAATATTATTTAAAATGTTGAGCATATGAGACAATAGCGATCATAATATTATCATCTCCCTACTATCAATGATGAAATATATACCATCAAATCAAACTCAACTAAGGGACTATAAATGAGCTGATTTTGAATTAATTAACTCAAAAGTATTCAGTATTGATTGGGATAGAATTATGGAGGGTTCATAAGTACACGATGCCTTGGAATACTTTAAAAATACTGTACAGGAAATTGAGGACCAACTTATCCTCCTTAAGATAAAATACAATCAAAAAGGCAAAATTCCTTCATGGTTGACCAAGAGGATTAAATCCCTAATGAAAAAGAAAGAAAGGGCCTACAAGAAATTTAAAAACAATAAAACTTTAGGGAACAAGCTTTCATATCTTAAGAATCAAAGAAATCTGAAACAGGTAAAATGACAGGCTAAAGTAAAAACTGAATTTTTAATAGCACATTCAAAAGATGACAATTATATTCTTATATCAACACTAATTGTAGCTATAGAAACAGAGTAGTTGGGCCTATAGCTGATAATAATGTGTTGTTAGAAGATGATCAGTCAGTAGCTGATACATTTAATGCTTACTTTAGTTCTACATTTACACCAGGGAAATGTACTACAAAAATCATAAATCAAATTGATGATCCTGTACCACTTATATCAACTAATAAAGTCTATACAGAACTAATAAAATTAAATACTTCATCTAGTCCAGGCTCTGACACTCTCAGTAGTTATACATTAAGACATGCAGCAAAATCACTTTCATACTCACTATCAATTTTATTTAACATATCAATAAAAAGTGGTGAACTACCCAAGGACTGGAAGTCAGCAGTAGTAGTGCCCATCTTTAAAAAAGGAAATAAATCTTAAGTTGAAAATTACAGATTAATTAGTCTTACATCTCATTGTTGCAAAACACTTGAACAAATTATTAAAAAACATCTTGAGGACTTTATGGAACAAATGGATATTTATGACAAAAGCCAACATGGATTTAGAAAAGACAAATCCTGTCAGACTAATTTGATCTCGTTCTATAATACGATTAGTGAGCAACTGGACATGAGAATGGCAACAGATGTATTTCTGCTTGATTTAGCCAAGGTCTTTAACAAAGTCCCACATTTAAAACTAATTGATAAGTTAATAGGTTTGGATTTAAACAACTTCATCATAAATTGGTTCAGAGCATGGCTTACAGACAGAACCCAATGTGTACGAATACATAATTGTATCTCAGCTGAGTGCCTGGTAGGGATTGCTGTGCCTCAAGGGTCCATCCTGGGACCAATTATTTTCAATATATTTGTAAGTGATATGCATATGGGAATTCAAAACCACTTAGTTAACTTTTCAGATGATACCAAACTGAGTGGTGATGTTAGCAATATTAGTAATCATTTACCACTAGTAAATGATTTAGCCTTAATTGAAAATTGGGCACTCACTAATGGAATGTCACTCGATGTGGATAAATGCACGGTTATACATTTTGGTATAAACAATCCCAATTATACATACATCTTTAACCAAAATCTACTAAAAAAACTCAACTAGGGAACAGGATCTAGGTGTAAAAGTAAACAAAAAATTAACTCCAAGGGATCAGTGCCTTGCCATAGCTGGTAAAGCTATGAATTTGATACACAAAGTAAGAAGATCTTTTACAAGCAAACATGCACAGATAATTCTTCCCACTTATAGAAGTTACATTTGCCAAATTCTGGACTATGGATCCCAGTTTTGGTCCCCAGCCACTAAGAAGGATATTTCAACTTTAGAAAGAGTGCAGAGAGCAGTTACTAGGATGATACCTAGTAACAAAGGAAAAATATACTCTGATAGGTTGCATAGTATGGGACTACACTCTTTGGAGGCATGTAGGCAGAGGGGAGATCTTCTTTTCCTTATTAAAATATTAAAATCTAAAAAACAGATGGAAGAATGCGGACTAGAATTTTGCAATTCACATTTCAATCTTAGGTCTCATAACAAAAAAATTTAATTACCAACACCACATTCCAATAAAAAGAATAACTTCTTTACTCTTCAAGCTGTGGAACATGCTTCCCCAACAGTTGGTCGAAATACCTATGCTGAATTTATTTAAAAATAAATTAGACTAGCTCTATTATAATAAATAAAGAATGGTATAACTATTTTCCCAAGCTTGTGGAAGACACTCAAGATGGACCATATGGCTCCCTTATGTCTAACTACACCTAGTAAACCTACTAAATGTGTAGTGTACTGTAAGTAAGATCATGTACTTTGTGCTGCGTGTTTTATGTGATCATCTGTAAACTGTGATATCATGTCTGTAAGGGATCTGATGCTCACTATGATCAGTCTTGCTGGTGGATTTTGCAGTCCATTTTTAATTTTTGGGAGGCCGTACAGTACTGCCCTGATTGGATGTTTAACAAATAAAAAGTTTAGGGCATCTTGATTAATCAAGTCATTGAAAAATTCATCATTCAATATGAGATCAATCTATCTTAAAATTCTTGATCATTTAGATGCTGCATCCTTTCCCTCTTGTAATCACGTTTTTCTGGATCACAATGCCCCCCCCCCTTCACTTTTGTCTGCTGTCTTTATTATAATGGTATCATTATTTTTAAGTTCATCAATAGTAATTCTTTCATAATGTTGAGCAGTTGTAGTAGCAGACTGTGGGCAGATCGAAGGCATGCCTTCTCAGATATTGAGACCACCGTGTATTGGGGGGGAATAAACATTGATTTTAGTTTGAATTTAATGCCAGGATCATCCTGATTTGTCTCTAGTTGTGAACTTGGGGATCTTACCTGTTATATCCATTTATTCATTAATAAGGTCATCTTCGTCTTTGAAGAAAACAGCTTTAAGATTCAATTTTCAGGTGAACTTACAAAAGTCCACCACAGTGTCAAACATTTTCAGGTTTTGTGTGGGGACAAATGAAAATCCCTTTTGTAGGACTTAAAGTTCTATGTCAGTCAGAATATAGTCAGATATATTAATCACAATTTTATTTACATCTGTTAGTATCTCCATCCTTGTTTCCCGAAATCTGTTGCTTTCCCTGGCCCATCTGAAAGGGGTGACTTCTCTTCTGTAACCACCTGTTCCCCCTTCCCTTGTTTCTTGTGCCCCTTTGTGTATGTCCTCCCTGAACCTGGTAATTCATGTGGTGCATTGGAGCGGTTGCTCTGGTAGCTGTATAATAGGGCCATGAGTTGGTATATTAGATATCATTTCAGTGGGTGTATGAGGGATAAGTATAATTCTGACTGTGTGCCAATGGTATCCCGGCCACATGTCATCTGTTAGATTATGAACACTTCTTGGTTAGGAGGAATTTCCTCCTGGCTGTGATGTAAAAAAGGATTGGAGTTATGGTCCAATTCTGAACCACTGGTGTAAACATCATTTTAATTACTTTCATTGTAACCATTGACTCTGGAATTTTTAAAACTAGAAACATAAAAACATTGACTTTGGCAGCAGATAAGGACTGCTTGGCCCACCTAGTCTGTATATTTCATCACCTAATGGATAAGCTGCAGATCCTAGTTAACCAACAGCCTACTTCTTCCTACCCCCCACCGGAATTGCCTTATGTCTGTCCCATGCATTCTTGAATTCCCCCACTGTTTTTTACCCCACCACCTCCTCAGGAAGGCCAATCCATATGTCCATCACCCTCTCTGTGAAAAAAATACTTCCTCACATCACCCCTGAGCTGTCCCCCCTCTATCTTAAAATTGTGTCTGTAACAAGGTGTCCCTGTTATAAAAAAGGTTTCCCAAGAAAGGTATCATTCTATGTGCACCCCCATTTTCCCTTTACACTGTATTATAATTATTTTACTTATTCTTAAACTATCCTTTATCATTTCTTTGTCAGGGTGGCCAACCTTCCAAAATACACTTGTTTCTGTACTATCCCTTCCTTCTCCTTAACTCCCTGCATTGCACAAAGGGTGCTCCTATCTCACTGGAAATACTCTCCCGAGCTGGAGATTTAAAATACAAGCACCATTGCACTTTGTACACGGAGGAACCAGTAGCACTTCAAAGAATAAATAATTTACCTGGTGCCCTGGGGTAGCTAGTGGTGGTAATGTCTGCTGGTGAAGTGCTGTCATACCGGAGCCACTGCTGCTGAATGCAGCTCTTTGGGCAATGGGAGGCTCTGGTGCAAATATCACCACAGGTCACAAAAGCAATCATATCAAGGTGTGGCACAGGATTTACCTTGTTCAATGCAAGATGCTCCATGTCCCCAACACCCAAAGATGTAGTTTTAAATAAATGAGTTCCTTGTTCAGAGCAAGAATTAAACATTGATGCTTCGGAGCAGAAGTATGCTCCAAAGTATGCTGATATGCCACAAGCGTGGCCTCTATCTCCCATTCCCCTTGTCAACACAGAAACACCTGAAACATTTTCAGATATGTTACCATGATAATAAAAGGGTAATTACCTCCTGAGTACCCTGCAGACTTTACTATAGAGCTGGCTGCCCACAAAATGACTGCTTTTAAAGAGACAGGAGCTAGTGATGTCATTTCAAGGCAGGGCTTAAAATATTAATGAGCACCCTTTAGAAATAAGAGTGAATAACTAACGAATGGCTACCTAGGTAAAAGAAAGGAACCTAACTTAAGGAAGAGCATTGCCATATATACTAGGATTTTGAGCTAGAGTTGTGGCCAGTTCTATTATGGAAGAAATAGAGCCCAATTGTTCTTCGAACCCCAGTCACCTGGCTATGATGTCATCTCCTGCTGAATATATAAACTTATCACTAGGAGTGAGACAGTAGATAGGTAGGCCAGTAGGTTGCTGGCTGTTTGGAGAGGTAGGTGTGCAAGGTTTCACACCAAGTAATTAAGCAAAGTAGAGCTGAGCAAAAAAGTGACTAGGGAAGAGACATTTCTGGATTTATTTTCATTTTGGTGTGCTGACTAACACCCAAGTTTTCTTTGACTTCTGTATGTTATTTAAACTGATTTTGAAAATAAAAATCATAAATGCATGTGTGTGTTTATTTTATGCATTTTATCTCCTGCCTAAGTATCTGTTTATTCCCACACCATAACAGTCCCCTTGTTCTTGCATGCTTCTTTTTCTGAAAGGTGCACCCCTCTTGCACTTTATTGATTCCCTTGAGGTACTTGAAAGTTTCTATCATGTCTCCCCTCTCTCTCTCCTTTCCTCAAGGGTATACATATTAAGCTCCTTTAGTCTCTCCTCATATGGCTTCTGGTGCAGACCCTGCACCATTTTAGTTGCTCTCCTCTGGACTGCCTCCATCCTGTCTATGTCCTTGCAGAGATGGGGTCTCCAGAACTGCACACAGTACTCCAGATGGGGTCTCACCAACTGTCTGTACAGAGGGATAACAACTTTCTGTTTTCTATTGGTGATGTCTCTCCCTATACATCCCAGTATCCCCCCAGCCCTCCTTACTGCCTTCTCACATTGCTTGCTTACCTTTAGATCATCTGATATGACTACCCCCAGATCCCTTTCCATTTTTGTTGTTGTTAATACTCCCCCCCCCCATTGTTTACTCTTCCCCTGGGTTTTGTTTCTCATGTGCATTATTTTGCACTTCTTTGCATTGAATCTATGCTGCCATATTTTTGACTGCAGTGGATTTTCAAGGAGCTTTCTGATTTTTCCAGTTAAAAATGTGTCCTTCCTCATAGTCTCTTCTGTCACACTCAGATTTATTTGTTTTAATTTTCTCAATTCTTATGTCTTGTCTATGGATGGTCTCCTCCAGTTGTTTACAAAATTCTGGGTATGATGCATGACTAGAAAAAGTAAAAGCAACCCTCTCCCTCTCCAGTAGTTCTGTTTTGATCTCCTGCTCCACTGTTTTGGCATCCTTCAGAATATGTTAAATCAGGCCAGCCATTGATTTCAATAGGTGAAATTGCAGCCAGATAAAAAATTATCTCTTTTGCCACCAAATGCAGGGGTGATTGTTCATGTCAGACTGCATGGACTACAGTTAATGGCTAAATAGGCAGACAGTGACATTCTTTGCCAACATAGGTATCAGGCTTTTAAAGCTGTGCATTCTAATAAGATGAAAGGCCTTCTAATATCGATTGGTGTTGTTTGTTCTGTCTGACTGGTAAGCTATGGAGTGCAGTCTCTTTGAACATTTGGTTTTAGTAAAGGATTCACAGTACTTTCACGAAAAAACGAAGAATCCACAAAAGAACTAGAGAAACATCATTGCTAGTAGAAGAGGCATTTCAGTTTGACATCTTGAAAGTATAACCAAAAAACATGTCAAGCAGTTTGCTAAGCATACCAACCAAGTTGAAAGATAAACAACACAAGGTGGCTAAAGAAGCAAAAAGATGGAGCCAAGGCAAAGGGGTACTCACATACTGTAGGTGACAGAAATGCACGGGTTCACTGTCACTATCCAGCACAGATGCAGCAGGATAAAAATCACAAACTTTTTCTCAGTGAAACAGCAGCAAGATGCAGGTGCCCCTCCCTGTGAGAACAGCTGAATATCTTCATGCAGTAACAGTGCTTTCTCAAGGCTGGTGCAGTAACTGGCGTTGCATCTCTTTTGAAAGGTACGTGGTTAAAGCGACAGTGCAAATGTGCAAAAAGTTGATAGTGCGAGCTTGTTTATCTACTTTATGTCCTTCTGCAGATGTGGCCCCAGAACTGGACACAGTACTCCAGATGAGGTCTCACCAATGATTTGTACAGCGGTATCACCACCTCCTTTTTTCTGCTGGTGATAACCTCTCCCCATGTATCCCAGTATCCCACTGGCTCTCCCCACAGCCTTTTCACAATGCTTAATCACCTTTAGGTTATCAGATATGTTTACCCCCAGTCCCTTTCCTGCTTGATGGTCATCAGTATCCCCCATCATGTATTCCTTCTCTGGATTTCTGTGCCCAAATGCACGATTTTATACATCTGTGCGTTGAATCTTTGCTGCCACACTCCTGACCATTCATCAAGCCTGCTTAGGTCCCTCCTCATTTTCCACCTCTCTTCACAGTGTCAAACCTGTTGCAGAACTTAGTGTCATATGTAGAGAGGGATACCTTCCCTTCCAGCCCCTCTGCAATGTTGCTTATGAAGACATTAAAGAGGACTGACCCCAGAACTGAACCTTGTGGCACTGGATGGTTACCCTCCTCTCCTCAGAATGAACTCCGTTTACCACCGCTGTCTATGTTCTATCCCTTAACCAATTTCTGACCCAGTTTACCACTTTGTGACCCACTTCCAGGCTGCCCAGCTTGTTTACAAGCCTCCTATGTGGAACAACGTCGAAGGCTTTGCAGAAATCTAGGTAGACCACATCCACCACCTCTCCTTGATCTAATTCCCTGGTCACCCAGTCAAAGAAATCTATCAGATTTGTTTGACGTGACCTTCCCGCTGTGAATCCATGCTGCCTAGGATCCTGTGAGCCACTGGATTCAAGATATGCCACAGTCATTTTTATTAGACCAATTTGCTAAACTTTCAGATATCAGCACAGGGGAGGCCATATAAAGGGACACTGTCAACCCTTTCTGCATTATATTATTGCTTGATGACACCCCCCTCCAGTTTATTGACTGATTACCTTCTCTAAAATTCATTGACGTTGCTGGTTATTGTATTTGCATTCTTTCTTAGTAAAACTGAAATTCATGTGAATGGTGTAGTATACCCAGTCTTGTCTTGTTTCATATCCTTGATCTACTCATATTGTCATCTTCCTGGACATTAGGAACATCCCTAACAGTGCAGTAGTCTCTTGTCTTCCCACTGTATCATGAGTAGCTAGACTGAGTTGGTAGATGTTCCCAAGGCTAGGAAAGATGCAGTGGGAGTTGATCAAGGAATGCAAACAAATTCACTTTTGTGTGGTAACAACAATATGGGGGCAGTCTACATTTCACTATTAAAAAGAAAAGAATAATCAGAATCAAATTACAAATTACATCAACAAATTCTTCAGATTGTGAGTAATCATAAAATGTGTTTTTTTTTTGTTTGTTAAATTATGGACAATTTGAGTCCTAAGGGGGTTGACGGTATTCCTGTATGTGCACATCAGATAAGAACACATTCTGGAAGCATGCACGCCCTTTTTATTTCCTGATTTTGTCCTGTCTCTGCGCTGTTATATTTTCTCGTGAAGTACACATACCTGTTAAGTGCACATGTTCACAGTTCTCCAATGCATCTTTTAACATGTAACTAGCACCTGTTAAGAGCACAGCTTGCTTTAGCTGGTGTGAAAGCAATACTTTAATGAGCATCCTGCCTGCAATGCCTTTCTAAAATAGCGAATTTAAATGAAATAAAGAAATACATTAACAAAAGTTGTTTTATATAAATATATATATACTGTATATGTGTGTGTATATATATATAGTATACTTGCTTTTATGCTTTACTGGTACAGAAATAAAGAAAACAAAAAACAGATCTCAGGCTTAGGGCCCTATATTCAAAGCTTTGCACTGGGCGCAACCGTTTGTGCAGGTTTTGCGTCAGGTTAGCACGGGTCTGCTTTATTCAAAGGTCACCTAGTGCACGCAAACCACATTAGCACAGGGCAAAATGATAATGTATGCAAGGGGCAAACTAAGGGGGCATGTCAGCGCAATGTTATATTCAGTGAACAGCACAATGCAAAGTGGTTTTGCGTGACTTAACGCAACACTTTGTGTGGTGCAAATTACCGCCCAAGAAAAGATTGTCTTAACTTTGGCAAACCAGCTTTGCATGACTTTGTGGCTTTGCACGGCTTTGTTTGATGTTTGTGTGGCTTTGCACAACCCTAACCAGTAAGTATGACACCTAGAAATAAACCAGACATAGAGGAAACATGCTGCCCATTGATGGCATCACTATGATGCCATCATCTGCCACCAGGCCCAGCCACGCCAGGCAGTAAGTGTTGACCTGGCCCCCAGTGGACACCATAGCAGTGTGGCCATAAAGCACACACTTGCAGACCACCCTTCTGTGGACACCAACAGATGCCAGCACACACATGCAGCACTGGGGATGTGGGGGGGGTATACAGGTGACCAGTCTGTACCACATATTGGGTGCTGTCACATGGCTGGGACAAGCCATGCAGTGCAAATCGTCCAGTGTAGGGAATACACCAACACCTGGATGCCTGTCCAATGGTAAGGGCCCCCTAGCCACATAATGCACAGCTGTAAAGACACCACAGCACACACACCCAGCAACAGGGGTGTAGCCAGGAGTATTAAACATGTACTCAGAACAGCTGCACTGTTGCCCTCCATTATGTAAGCCAAAATATGTGCTGCCAAGCCACACCAACAATAGCCTCCTTCCCCGTTTGCCATGTCTGAGTTCAAGTAATTGGTTTCTTCCTGTAATCCTCCTTCCTTTGTTCTTCTACCTGTCTAGTATATTGTTCATGTTTGTATATTTGGCTGGTGGCATCAGTGCCCCATAGCGAACAACAAAGGAAAAAGGGCTCAGCGCAACACAGACCTAGTGTGACTCATAACGTCCCTGCTTCCCTCTGTTTGTTGCCCCTGCTTGATGTTTCTACTGCACTCTGCTGAGTATGGTGCATATGTCTGTTGATACCTCTGCCCAGCAATGTATATGTCACTGTGAGCAACCAATGCCAGTAGTGCAGCGTCTGTGAGTCACACAGTAGCAGTACAGTACTGTCCACTGTTTGTACACACCTGCAAGATTGGGCTGTCACTGTGTACAATGTTTCAATCAATGCAGCCCACCACACCATAGGCAGTGCTATGTTCCATACACCACTGGCTCCCGTGTCACTGTACTGTCTGCTGTGCACTGTATAGCAGGACCTCTGGTTGGACTATTGCATCCAGCACCATCAGCAGTGCCTGTGCTGTGCAGTCCCTTGGAGCACATTATTCTATGCACTTCTGTACATATGTAGTCTGCAGCTACCACCATGCTCCTCCTGACTGACCTACAGGTGGAGATGTGGGCAGACCCAGCCAGCCCCTGTACTTCCAGACTGACCTGCAGGTGGAGCTGTGGGACCCTGCAATAACACTGGGCAAACTGCATGCAAATCAGGGCATAATGAGATGCTAATCTGGATGTTTGACAACTGACTGCCTAAGTAAGCTCATTTGCATGTCACTTTTGAATATAGCAGATTTTTGCCCCAGGCAAATGTGATAGCGCCGGGCAAATGTCTTAGTGCCATGCATGACCTGTGTAAATGTATGTGCGCTGTGCAAACGTTACAGAATTATTTTTCATTTCAGCGCACTGTACAGTATATTCATATGCACTGATGCTTGTAGCTCTACTGACTCTACTTCTTTGCTGGCACACACATTGTCCACATATTTCACCTCTACAGCCTTGCCAGTCGCTGTGAACTTGGTTGCTGTTGTGGTTTGCACTTCCTGGTTGCTATAGTCAGAGCTGTCTTATTGCCAGGCTATTACTGCACTGCACTGCCACCCCAGTTTGTCCAGCTTTCTTAGCATGCTATATTCAGCAGGTTTAGCACTGGGGCTATCCCGTTTGAATATAGCAGGCTATTTGTTCCGGACTATTTTAGCATGCTGGGTGGTGCTAATTTAGCCCTGGGGCAAAGTTTTGAATATAGAGCCCTTAGTCTTTCCCATTGAAAACATGTAGGTCTGGGTAAGTGCACTGCCCACTTGAATACACATGTTTTTCTGTGCAAAAGGGGGGGCATTTAAACTGTCTACACTGCATTTAGTATTAGATCTCATGACTATGTTGTTGAGTTCCAAGAGGCAAAACTAACTGTGGTAAAAGAACTGTTCTTCTTCTTGACATCTTATATTGTACGTTGAATTTTGCTCCAGACTCTACATAATGCTTGATACATTTTCTAGCTAGGTTTAAACAAATTTGATAAGTTTATCAAAGGGGTATTTATAATTCCTAGTAAGTAGTTATGGTACTGCTTCAGATTGTGTGATAATATTTTGTGTTTGTTTTTGCTGTTCTACCTCATTTCACTGATACAGTATAAATGAGGTACAGAATATACAGTGTTTTATTGTTTTATTCCTAGTAAAATAAACTAAAGTCATCTAAAATTATTAAAATTCTACTTAACAATCTGAAAAGTATTGGCATTTTTTTACAACATTAACATCCCTGTAACCCATTTAGTTTTCTTGTTTCTACACATCCGGGTTGTTACCACACTAGTGCTAGAACTACTGTTTGAATCAATTGGCAACAGTTCAGATTGGTTCTGAACTCCCCCAAGGCTAACTTTAGTAGATTTATTTATTTATTTATTGATGTCAAGGATTACAAATACCTTTGAACTAACGGTTCTTTTACAAAGGTTTCACATCATACAAAAAATAATAGGTAAAACAAAAGAACATAGTAAATCAAGCACAAAAGGCAAAATACAGCATACAAAGGCAATATGAGCAACAGAAGAAGTTAACAAAAAATAATAGGGTAAGGAATCTAGAGAGGAGAAGCAGTAAGTCTCAAGAATGGGGACAGAGTGAGGTGTTTGGGAGGCGGAACAAAGATAACTGGGGGATGAGGAGAACAGAGAACACAGAGTGGGAATCAGGGAAGTAGAAGGAGAAGAGCAGAGCAGTCTGGCATGACATTGTCAAGAAGGAGGGAGGAAAGGTAAGGGGAGAGAATGAATAATGTGTGTATAGGGTAAGAAAAAGGGGTTGGCATAGCAGGATAATACTGCCTTTGTCAGTTGAGAGAGAAAGAAAGAGCAGCAAGAAAGGGGCCAGAAACTGAGGGGAGGGGGCCTGGTTCAGATAGTCTTAATGAGGCTCTAGGGTAGGGGGGAGGAGGCTAGGGGGCAGGGATGAGGGAGAAGAGGAAGAGGTGAGAGGAAATATATTAGGCTGAGGGTAGGGGTGTGGGAGGGGTAAGGCTGGGGAGGAGGGTGAAGGTGTGGGGAGGGGAAGGGGAGACAGGGATGGGAGCAGGGAGAGTGAGAATACAAGTGCTTGATAGGAGTAAGGTGTACAGGGGGAGGGAGTATATCACTTTTATAAAGTGTCCAGCTTCAGCTACCCCAGAAAATGAGAGTGTGTATTGTTTTCTAAACATTCACCTCTCACTTACAGTATTAATAGAGATCATCACTGACCATGCCAACGTGTTGTCTACCCTTAAATGATTTTTTAACATCATAATTTCACCATGAATTATTAGCCTTGGTACACATTCTAGCTGCAATACTAAACAGTACAGTCAATAATTATATTCATAAATATACTAACTCAATTACAATGGCAGTGTGCATACTGCACAGTGGTTGAATTTAAACATCCTTGAATGAACATAGCACTTACATGTACAAGTTATGCACCAATAGCCTTGAATTCTGTATTAGGTTATTAATGATAACAGTTGCAGAAATTAATCTTCTTCAAAGTAATTAGCATTAGATGGGTTTTAAATTGACAATTTTCTGATAGTCCTCCTTGTAGTATTTATGAAACACTGGATGATTCCATTTCACCCTCTGTGAAATGTCACTCAAATGAAGCCTCATATAAATGGCAAATCTTGTTACTGTTTGGTTCATCATAAAACAAAGTTACTCTGTGTATAGCTGTTTTTGCTATTTATTGAACTATGATGATTATCATGTCACAGTTTCCTGCAAATATTAGGACATACATTGTCTTAAGTGACAGAGTATGTGAATGCCGAACCCTTTAAATGACAGACTTTGTGAATGTATTGTATTAAATGATAGACTTTATGAACCCTTGTTTGTGATGGTTCACACAAGCTTCACATGCTACCATTTCCCATCTTAACTAATGTCAATGTTTAACTTAGGAAGTTAATGACAGGGCTGACAATGTTCATTAAAATTCATGAGGCTTTGCAGTTGTGTTAAAATGCCAACATAATTATTTCTTAGAAGCAGAAATATCTATAAAATGAAAATGTTTATCAGGCATATATGATATACAGGTATGTGATAAGTCACTCCATGTCCAACAGGTTTTACACTTTCACCTTTAATGTTTATACTCATCCAGAAGACATGAAAAATGACATTTCCAGAAATACTGTAAACTGGTATGATTTCTGCTGGTAGCAATATACAGATACCAAAATGGTACAGGACAGAAACATACTGGTGCTAGATGTTCAAAACCGATGGTGCAGACATAATTCACAATTTTGAGCTGCACCTGTATCATCTGAAATACTATTTTCAAACATGTTGATGCAGTTATTTATTTATTTATTTATTTATTTATTTATTTATTTATTTATTTTATGCGACTCCAATAGGATAACCCTGTGAGATGCAGAATCTCATTTGCATGGGTTCCTAGGGAGGACAGCAGCGGTCAGTAGGTTAACATAGTCCAGCAGGACTAGTTACTTACAGGCTAACATATACACTGGGAGGAGAAAAAGTAAACACATCCAAACAGTAATCAAAATAAGCTAATAAAATTTGCATTTACAACAGTTTACCTGCATTACCATACAAAAGTGACTCATGCATCATTTTTGTGACATATGATTCATAGAGGATAATGGATGGGCAAAAGTGAACAACAACCCTGTGTTCACTTCATGACAACCAAGTAAACCTTGATAGTGAAGCTTGAGAGGTTTACAGTTGTCAGACAACCTCAAGAAGTGAACTCAGTGATGTTGTTTACTGTTCCCCATCCGTTGTCTTTTATAATGTATGGGCAAAAGTAACTTAGGAGCTGATGACTTCTTAAGCGTTTCAAGTCACAACATGATTTTCCCACCCAGTACAAGGAACTAGACCAACTCAATCCACAGTCCCCCGCTCTCACAGAGTCAGTTTTCTTCTTTTTTAACTACAGGTGTCCTCTGTGTTGCAGGCAACAGTAAAAAAGAAATATGCCTTTACTTTACAAACATTGCTTAGGGCTGTTCACTTCTGGGCCAGCACTCACTGCTGTAGCCAATTCATTGAAGCCCAGTGCATTGCAACTGTCCATGTGTAAACATGTTCTATCTTGTTGTACCATCAATATGATGTACCCTACAGCAAAGGAGGGAGAGAGGTGATATGATCAAAACATTCAAACATCTTAAGGGCATTAACAGGGTGAAAGAGTCTAAGATGTTTCAATATAAGAAGAACAGCAGGACAAGAGGACACAGCATGAGATTAGAGGGAGGCCAATTAAGGGGTAATGTGAGGAAGTTCTTTTTCACAGAAAGGGTGGTGGATACATGGAACAGCCTACCTCAGGAAGTGGTGGATATGAATACAATGCAGGGCTTCAAACAGGCATGGGATAGGCATAAAGGAGCAATACAGATGAGTATGACTAGATAGGCTATTGACAGAGCAAAGGCCAATGACACATTTATAAGGTAGAAAAAGAAATGGGCAGACTGGATGGGCCTTGTTGTCCTATCTGCCGTCAACTTCTGTGTTTCTAAGTTTCATTGTACTCAAGATAGTATAACAACATCATGACATCACATCGATGGTACAACAACACTGAAAGGATGGAATTTGATGAATAATAAGGTTCTACCACACACTATATTTCTGTGATGCATGCATCATTTTTGTGACACATGCATAATTTTCTATGTAAAAATTGCTTTAGTTCCTTTAAAAGGTTAGTCCACTCAGAGCGGGGAATCAATACCAGTCCATTCACAGAAGAAAGGGTTCTGAAAAAATACAAAATTTAACAACTAAATATGTACCTACTATCATTAAATACCATAAGGTTAGAACTGTTAAACCTGCTTGGTTAACTATACCAATAAAAAAACTAATTAATAAAAAAAATAGGTTATATAAGAAGATGAAAGCCTTTTACTCAGATAAATTAAATGCTGAATACAAGGAATGCCTTAAAAAAGTTAAAATAAATATCAGAAAAGCAAAATCTCAGCATGAGATTAATCTAGCAAATAGAGTTCAAGATAACAAAAAAGCCTTTTTTACTTATATTAATAACCGAAGAAAGACCCCTAACAGTATATGTCTGTTCCTCACTGAAGAAGGACACCTAGCAACTAATCAACAAATGGCTAATATACAGAACAAATATTTTTGTTCAGTATATATACCAAATGAAATTAATATGGATAATATTACTATGGCTTCTGAACCAGGAACTATAATATTGAACCCAGAGAACATTTATAAACAAATAGTGGGTTTAAATATAAATAAATCCCCTGGTCCTGATGGTATGCACCCTAGAATTTTGAGGGAATTGGCAGACACGTTGGTCCAACCATTAACATGTATATTTCAAACATCAATAAACTTGGGATTAGTACCTCATGATTGGAAAGTAGCAAATATAGTACCCATTTTAAAGAAAGGACACAGTACCCTACCAGAAAACTTTAGGCCCATTAGTTTGACTTCAATACTGGGAAAACTTATGGAAGGAATAATTAAGGATATACTTATGGTACATATGGAGGGACATGATATTCAGGATCCCTCTCAGCATGGTTTTGTAAGGAATAGATCCTGTCAGACCAACTTATTATCGTTCTATGAAAAAGTGAACAGGGAATTGGATGCTGGGAATTCTGTGGATGTGGTTTTTCTAGACTTTGCCAAGGCTTTTGATAAATTACCCTATAAAGAACTATTGCTAGTTTTGGAAAAAATAAAATTGCCCAGTAACATCTGTAGATGGGTTTCAAGTTGGTTGCAGGATAGGAGGCAGAGGGTGGTTATTAATGGGGAATATTCAGAGTGGGCCCCGGTTTCGAGTGGAGTACCCCAGGGTTCGGTTTTGGGCCCTAGCTTATTCAACTTATATATTGCCTCGTTGGAAATCAATAATAAGAATATCTGGCTATATAAATTTGCTGATGATTGTAGACTGGGTGTAGTTTCTAACAGTGAGGAACAGAGAGAAACTTTTCAACAAACTCTAGATTTAATTAATAAATGGACAAATCTTAATAAATTGGAATTAAACAAATCTAAATGCAAGGTCATGTACCTGGGTAAGAATAATGAGGAAGCTGTTTACACACTGGACAAAATAAATTTAGGGGTAGTTATTGAGGAAAAGGACCTGGGCATTACAATTACAAATGACCTAAAATTTAGAATACATTGTAGAAATCAACTTAAGAAAGCAATCCTGATCTTAAATTGCATTTTAAAACATATAGCTAGCAGAGAAGCAAAAGTCTTGATTCCTTTGTATGTAGCATTGGTTAGACCCCATTTGGAGTACTGTGCGAGGGTATGGTCCCCCCAAAATAGGGAAGATATATATTCTATTGAGGGAGTACAGAGAAGAATAACTAAACAAATAAGAGGATTAAAAAATAAAAATTATCATGATAGATTGGTTAGTTTAAACCTTTATTCATTGTACTATCGTAGGTTGAGGGGAGACCTATGTTTTCTGTACAAAAATATCAAGGACATTGAACTAATTCAGGATTTGGGATTTAGATTTAATCAGGGTATGACCAGCACAAGGAAACATACGACACAATTACGTCACCAAACTTGGGCGCATAACTTTAGAAAAAATTGGCTTAGTCTAAGAATAGTTGGAGTATGGAATAAATTATCCACCAAAATTGTTAACAGTCCCACAATGAATGAGTTTAAAAACGGGGTTGATTTGTATTTTGGAGATAGTAAATTCCTTTTTTAAATTAGTAAAGGATGGCGAGCCTAATAGGGTAGGTTTATCTACCCTTGGCCCATATAAACCTATGAACCTATGAAACCTATGAAAGAACTCCTAAAACTCAAGGTGGATAAAGCAATGGGGCCAGACTGGATTCACCACAGAATTCTAAAAGAACTATGGGGACACCTAGTGACACCACTGACTACCCTTTTTAACAAATCATGGGAGGATGGTGAGGTACCTGAGGACTGGAGGAGGGTGGATGTGATGCTCCTTCACAAAAGTGGGAGCAAAGCAGAGGCAGGAAACTATAGACCTTAGTTTGGCCTCGGTGGTAGGGAACATGATGGAATCACTTCTAAAAGAAAGAATTGTTGAGTTCCTAGAGGCCAGTGGGGCAGAGGATCCAGGGCAGCATGGATTCACAGTGGGCAGGTCATGTCAGATGAATCTAATAGATTTCTTTGACTGGGTGACCAAAGTAGTTGACCAGGGAGGAGTTGTGGATATGGCCTACCTAGACTTTAGCAAGGCATTTGACACAGTCCCACACAAAAGATTAATAAACAAGTTAGCCAGCCTGGGAGTGAGTTCCAGGGTGGTAGCCTCGGTAACAAATTGACTGGACAACAGGACACAGAGGCAATAGTAAACAGAGTAAACTCTCAAGAAAGGGTGGTTACTAGTGGGGCACCGCAGGGTTCAGTCCTGGGACAGGTCCTCTTTAATGTCTTTATAGGAGACATTGCTGAGGGGCTGGAAGGGAAAAATATGCCTCTTTGCAGATGACACAAACATCTGCAACAGGGTTGATACACAAGGGGGGGGTGGAAAGGATGAGAAGGGATTTGGCAAGGCTGGAGGACTGGTCAAAAGTATGGCACCTTAGATTCAATGCAAAGAAGTGCAAAGTAGTGCACCTGGGAAACAAAATTCCAAGGGAAGAGTACACAAAGTGGGGGGAAAGGGTACTAACAACAGCAAAAATGGAAATAAACCTGGGGGTAGTCATATCAGATGGTCTTAAGGTTGGCAAGCAATGTAAGAAGGCAGTTAGGAGGGCTGGAGGATACTGGGATGCATAGGGAGAGGCCTCACCAATAGAAAACAGGAAGTTGTTATCCCTCTGTACAGACAGTTCATGAGACCCCATCTGAAGCACTGCCTGCAATTCTGGAGACCCCATCTCCACAAGGACATAGACAGGATGGAGGCAGTCTAGAGGAGAGCAGCTAAAATGATGCATGGTCTGCAACAGAAGCCATACTAAGAGAGACTAAAAGAGCTTAATATGCATACCCTTGAGGAAAGGAGGGAAAGGGGGGGACATGCTAGAAAGTTTCAAGTACCTCAAGGGAATCAACAAAGTCCAAGAGGGGAGCATCTTTCAGAAAAAGAGATGTGTAAGAACAAGGGGGCACAATTTGAAGATAGAGGGGAAATGACTGAGGGGAAACGTAAGGAAATATTTTTTCACAGAGAGAGTGGTGGATGCATGGAACTGCCTTCCTGAGGAGGTTGTGGGGTTAAAAACAGTGGGGGAATTCAAGAATGCATGGGACAGACATAAGGCAATTATAGTGGGGGTAGGAGGAAGTAGGCTGTTGGTTAACTAGACTCTGCAGTTTATCCAATAGGAAAGGAAATGGGCAGGCTAGATGGGTCAAGCAGTCCTTATCACCCACCAAAGTCTATGTTTCTATGTTTATGTGATCTAATTTTTGGTATAAGTTGCACAATCACAGTAAAAATGTAATAAAATCCCTGGATGCTCTTTTAAAAAATGCAGACATAATAATCCATTGAATCTGCCACATTGTTCCTATGTAACCTTACACAGCCCTTACAGACCTATCACCACCCCCTACATCCCTAACGTTTCTATTTTACCCCTTGAAACTATCCCAAGGTAGTTCTAGCATTAATTGCAGGGTATCTATAGCTCTACCTATTCACCACCCTCTCAGTGAAAAATATTTCCAACCATTCTTGAATGTTCATCCTGCCAGTTTAAGGTATGCCTCCGGTGGCTATGTCATTCCTTAGCTTAAATAACTCTGAGGAGTCCACCTCATTATGTCCTTGTATGTATCTGTGTATTTGTATCACGCACCTGTTTCTCTGATTTCAAGGAATACAAGACTGCCCAGTTCTTCCTGATAGATCTTGCTTTGTGGCCCCGAATCATATGTATAGCTCTCCACTGAACAGTCTTTAACAGCAATCAATCAATCAATCAGTCAGTCAGTCAACTAATCAATCATCATTTATATTTTCAATAGTGACTTATACCATGTGCTCTCAGGGTATCCTGTGAAAAGTGTAAGTGCAAAATAGTGAATGTAAAAATGACAATGACAAAACAGCAAGGCAAAAAGAGCAACCCAGAAAAACAGTGATCGCTAAAACAGTGATTTACAGCTTTCTCCCCCTCCCCAAGTTGTATCCCCTAGAGTTGATTATATATAGAAAGGGTATGAGGGGCAAAGCTACCACAAATGGGATGTTGAGGCAAAGCCCCACAGAAACTCACTGTGGCAGTGTTGTTGCCATTTCAGCGATTGCTGTTTTTTCACAGTCACCACTTTTTGCCTCGTTGTTTTGCCATCACCAATTTGTAGTCATCCTTTTGCATTCACCCATGTCACATGGAACTGCCCAAAGCATTGTACATAACAAAACATGTTAAAATAGCAAGAGACTAATTCAAAACTACCAAAAGTAAACATATACAGTACACAAAATATAAAACTGTTAAAAAACAGGGATATAGAAACCCAATGAGAAAAGATGTGTCTGCAAAGCCTTTTGAACAACCTCCACTGAGAAGATACATCACAGCAATGGAGAAAGTTCCACACTCGAGGCGGGGGGCAGTGACAGTTATGGCTCTGTCCCCCTATCTCTCTCACTGTCATTCTGATGAGGGTTCCAAAACTGCACACAGTACTCCAGGTGTGATCTAACAAATGACTAATACAGAAGCGATGTCCCTATTTTGTTGTGACTAGTGAAACCATAGCTGTTAAATCTCAACATCCTATAATTTTCCTACTCTATATGCTTTATTGCATTGGGAAAAGGCTTTTACACTGTTGTTTACTATGATCCATCGATCTGTTTTCTCCATAAAGTGATCTAGTTTGATCCTATTGAAGCAACATCCCATTTGCAGATTTACAGTTCGTGTCCATTGAGAATCACTTGACATTTGTTCACATTGAATTTTAGTTACATTGCTCCAGCTTCTCTATGTGCATTTCATGATGATGATCTCCTGTTCATTATTTACCCTACCTCAGAGATTAATGTTATCAGCATACAGACTCAGTTTACCTTGTAACCCTACCCGATGTCACTGATACACACCTTAAAGAGTTCTGTCCCTAGGACAGACCCTAGCAACCTCCACTTCTACGTGAAGGAATTTACTATTAAGGACTAGGGGTGGGTGAGCTTTATCTTACACCAGCAGAATTCTGGTGAAATTATCATTTTAGTTACTTGACATTTTGAAAATTTTCTGGGAAAATTCATGAAATTTTACCAAACTTCCCATTTTTTTTGTAAATGTTTGTAAATTATCAAATAGTAAAGGACAACATATAAAAACAGTAACATACATGTATATAGATAGGGTTCCGCTATTATCTGTTCAGCTTGAATAATGTAGGGCAATGAAAAAAGAAAGTAGTATACTCAGATACAAACAAGCAGCCCCAGCAAGGTCAGTAGGAGGTAAAGTTCCAGAAGAGTAAATCCATAGGGTATGCTGGTCTCACCATAGGATAGAAAAGAAACAGTCACTTTGCTGGTACTTCTCCTCTCGCAGATATGAAAATTATAGTAGTGGAAGGCTGAACACTTGTAAATGGGACAGAGAATATAGTGAGGAGTGTCTGGGCTCAGTAACGTTAAGTGTAGACTCTGCACAAAGCAGGCATGAAATCAGGCACTGTGCAGGGGAATAAATATTATACAAATCACTTATAAAGTTTACCAATGCAACAGTGTATAAATAGTACACTGAAACTGGAAATATGCCTCAATACAATAGGGGAAAGGGGAAAATGTTTACCCAGGAAAGGCACACTAAGCCAGAGGTTGTTTCCAGGTGCGACCTGGAAGCACAAGGAAGCTAAGTGAATTGCTCAGGGTCACACAGTAATCAAATGGGGGCTGATGGGATTCAAAACCAGGCCTCCAGGGTTGCAGCTCAGTGCCCTTAACCACTACGATGTACTGCCTCTTGTAGATACAGTAGAAAGTAACATTCCGGACATACAATATAAGAATCAACTTTCCATTTAATTTAGGAAGTATTTGTCCATATTACACCAAATTTGGTATAACTTTCCCAATGCCCATACATATATGTACCAAGTTTCAGATTTCTGCACTTAAAGGTAACTGAGTTATAAGAATCCAAGCATTCAGAAATTCTAAAAGGACATTTCACAATTATGTAAACTGCAGAATTTTAAGCCCCTATTACTTTCACACTAAACAACAGAATATCAGCACTTTTCTTAGGTTTCGTAGGTTCATTCACCCTAAAAATTAGACTTTGAGGCCACCCCATGGCTCAACAGCAGAGTGTTGTACTACCATGCTGTTGACCTGAGTTTGGAAGTGAGCCTGGAAAGCCACATTGGGAAGCAGGCTATGGCCAAGACAACTGCGATTGGCATTGCATCTCACTTGGGTTGGTGGCAGGTTCCACCAACACAGTGACCCCTGTGGCTGAGCCAGGAAGCTTGCTCCTGCCATGAAGAATCTGTGGCTGTGTGAGGCTGCAGAGGTGCCACCCTCACCAGGGGAGATGGGAGGGGAAAAATGTTAGAGAAAAACCTGGTAGCCAACTAAATGATGGCTGGTTTTAGCTCGATCAGGGTATACTCTTGTGAACATGGTATATCCCTAGAGATGAGCTGCTAGCTGGAAGGAAAAACCTATATGGAAAAAAAGAGAAGCTGTGTGTGTCAACTCTCTAATCTCTTGCTCAGAGGCTGGTTGAGTTATAAGCAGCCAAAGATTCCAACATAACATCAGTAATTAAAGTATAGTTTCATAAGTTTCTGTGAAATTGTGGAATGTAGAAAGTGATACTCTTGTTGAAGTTATGCCCATACATTCTGCCCAGTCATACATTTGAGTTGCCATTGTAGAGGATGGTAAGGCTGGGTAAAGTGGGAACAAGGTAGCATTCATGGGAGGTTCCACAGTAAAAGTATAGTGGTTCCAAGTGTCAGTTCACTACCTTAACCACAAAGAGTAGTCATGTTAAACACTGCATTATCCAGACGAAAGAGGTTCGCTAGCTATGGCATTGGTACTTAAAGGTCCAATCAAGGATAGTTCTGCAAGGAGGACTCAGCACTTAATTCAGCATTTAAAGCAACACACACTGCAACTCCGTATACACTGCAACTATTTCATAACAATTTTATTTTATAGTAAAACATAAGAAGGAAAACAATGTGTTACAGCCGACTTTGAGAAGGAGGACCCAGAGAATGCCCAATATTTTGCACCCATGTTACTGGTGCTTTCTCAAGGTGGCTTGCTCCCTTTGTGAACTCCTATTTATAGTCCCAAATATCAAAAGAAGGCAAGCAAAAGCCCAATACATGTGATGAGGTAAAGAAAAAATTAACAGAAACTTCAACAAAAATTATTCTTTGGGTATAATACAGTTTTAGGAAGGCTAGTCATATATTTTCTAGATGTTTTATATTGATAAAGTCAACAGTAGTAATAATGTGTGCTTCTAAATATGACTAGCCTTCCTTTAAATTATATTATGTCCAAAGAATTGTTTTGGCTTCTTTGGACAGCAATTGGGTGTTTATTTGGGTATAGTTTTTAGGTAATATGAAAGGTGGGACCATAGCTTACAAATGAATGTGATATGATCAGCCATGCTTTCTTAAAGAAGTGGCTACACTGTAGTGCAATTTGTGGGGAAGTTTTTCTTAATTGTTTCTTTACATTAGCATTTGCACTGGGCTTTTGCTTGCCTTCTTTTTATATTGGGGACTATAAATAAGAATCCACAAGGAAGAGCAAGCCACTTTGTCAAAGCACCCATTGGCATGGGTGCAAAATGTTGGGCATTCTGTGGGTCTTCCTGAGGCTGGCTGTAACATGCAGTTTACATTTTTTGTTTCACTGTAAAAGGAAATAGTTGTGAGTACACTGAGCTGCAGTATGTGTTGCTTTAATCCTGAGCTGAGTGCTGAGTCTTGCTTGCAGCCTATAACTGTGCACTAGCCTGAATCCTTACAATCACTGCCTTAATGACTCAGCCCATGGAGCAACACTGAAGTCACTCCTTCTGTCCTGTCCCCCAAAAATATTGTACTCTAAACAATGTCTAGACTGGACCCATCTTCCCCTACAACAATTTTTCCCTCAACTCTTTTCTACTATTTTACCCTGCCCAGGTACTCATCTGAGGGAGTTGCCCTTTCTGTGGGGCCGTGGGACTCAAACCACCTCTGTATTTCTCTTTCTGTGCTGCAGTATGAAAACCCTAAACACTTAGCCAACACTGCCATAAAGTGTCTCTGATCACTAACTTATATAGCACCTCAAATGAATCTATTACTGTCCCAACCCCTTCTGGCCACCTCTATGACTGGCCTGCTATTAGTGTCAGATTGGTGTGCCTCTGTGCTTGCTGTAGAACAACAAAATGTATCCTCATTTACTCACCTTCATAGACCTGATGTGACTCCTACAATTGTTAGATATGAATTCACTCATCTGGGCCCGGCTCTTTGCCTTCCTCTCCAATCCTGAATGTCACCTACTTGGCATCTTCCTGTACTCCCTCACCATCTCACCCAACCCCTGACTCCCACCTCGCTGCTCTTTTTTCTCCTTCCTTCTCCTTGCTGATGACATTAAAAGCAACCCTGGCCCTGCTAACACCCCTATCGACCACTCTAATGTCACCTGGGCAAGGCAGATTGGTCTAAGAATTGCACATTTTAATGTTTGCAGCCTCCCACTCAAGTTCTCAGACCTTGAGGCCTGGGTGTCCCTCTATAAGCCCCATGTGCTAGGGCTCTCAGAGGCCTGGGTGAAATCCAACACCTCTGACCCCTCCTACCATCTCCAAGGATACTCCCTCCTTCGCCTGGATAGACCAGGAAGAAAAAAGGGTGGGGAAGTAGCACTGTATGTCCAGAAACATATCTCAGCCACCATTGTTAGCAACTCCAATCACCCTCTCCCCCAGTGACTGGCTCCTTGCATAACTGACCCTGGTTTCCTCAATAAAGTTCTACTTGGGCTGTTTCTACAACCCCCCCAACAGAGGTATCCTTGGATCATCCACCCTTCTCAATGGTCTAGGACTACTCTCTCCTTCCAGGGACACCAGATTGCTCAGGGACTTTAACCTTACTTGATTAAGAACATAGGAACCCGACTATGCAAACCTCCTGAAAACACACAGCCTCGAGTAAATCATCTCATCCCCACCATGCACAATGCCTGTACACTCAACTATTCGCAGCTTGACTGGATAGCCACAAATTGGGTGGACATGGTCCTACTGGTGGGTACATTGTCAGACTCTATAAGTGACCACTCCCCTACCTACTTCATATTGACCACCAAAATCAAACACCCCCCCAACACCACCACCAAGTAGCTGTCTTTCAGAAATTTTAACTGCCTGGATCTCACAAATTTCTTAGAAAATGTAAGAGTTGTGAACTTGTCTGCCCTCAACCTCATCAACAATGTGTTAGATGCAGTTAGCTTCCTCACAAATGCCCTCATTCAGATACAAGACCTCCACTTCCCTCTCACTATTTGCAGGGTGAGAGGGGGCTGTACCCAATGGATATCCAAAGAGTTACTGTCCCTGATGAAAGAGAGGGACGCTAAATGGAAAGCTTATAAAGCATCCCCTTCCCCCAACTCTGGAACTCCTATAGGTACCTAAACCTTCAAAGAAGCAATCTTTGCAATCCCTATTGCTTCTGGGGCTCAATCGGATGCTTGCTCAACCCCAAGACCCATAGCCAAGTTATTCAGCTTGCATCCCCCTCAAGCCTCTTGATTGATCCCTCTGAGACTGTGCAGATTTTTAATGAAGTATGTTCTAACGTCTCTGCCTATCTTACCAACCTACTCTCCCAGGCACCCGCCAGCCCTGGTAGACAGGATAATTACTTCCCCTCCATCACCACCCCCTCTGACATCCCACCCTTCTACTTTAGAGCCATTGCCCAGGTGTTACCACTAAGCTCCTGAAGTCCCTCACTGCCAGGGGTAGCCCTGGCAGTGATGTGCTTTTTCCCTCGTTCCTTAGGCTCATCTCTACAGCAAATCATTGAATCACTCACCTTCATATTTAACCTTTCCCTCTCCTCATCCACAATGCCAGACTCTTGGAAACATGCTAATGTTGTGCCTATTTTCAAATCAATCAATCCCATTTCTCCTGGTAATTATAGGCCTATCTCCCTCCTCCCCCACCTGAGAAAACCACTGGAAAAAATCATGCACTTCCAACTCTCAGAGCATCTTGGAAAGTATACTGTGCTGTGCCCTCAGAAGCATGGCTTCCATAAGCACCACAGCACCGCATCAGCCTTAGTCCATTTCTCTGACCATGTACTCAGAAACATGGATGCAGGTAAGGCCACTGGTGCTGTATTCATAGATCTGACTAAGGCCTTTGACCTCGTCAACCACTCCTTCCTCCACTCCACTATCATACACCTTGGCTGTTCTGCCGAGACAAAAGCATGGTTCAGAAGCCACCCCAAAAGCAGGTCCCAGTCTGTTACAATTGGAACAGCCTCCTCCCCTGCCCTTCCAGTATCCACAGAGGTTTCCCTAGGCTCCATCCTTGGCCCTCTACTTTTTACCATTTTTAATAATGCCCTCCTGACTGAAAGCCTCACCTGTGAGTCTCTCCTCTATGTGGATGACCTTGTCCATTACCATAGTGACACGTCTCTTGCAAACATCTCCCCGCTCTTACACTTAACTATGGGCTGCCCACAATTGTTTTCTTTCCAACCGATTGTTGGTAAATATAAAGAAAGCAAAAGTAGTGCTATTTGGATCCAAACCATTCCTCACAAAGATCTCCAAGACAAACTCCTCTCTCCTTGTACCCACCCTGCTGGTCCCCCTCCCGAAAATGTCCTTAGTTTCAAATACTTAGGTGTTACTCTGGACCCCTACTTTACATTCTCTGACCATGTCAATAATTCCGTGTGCAGAGTTAATCAGAAGCTAGGTACCACCTACCGCCTAAATCAATCCCTTTCTTAGGAGGTACACCTAGCAGTTTCACAAGGAAACCTTCCAGTGCTTCTTGAATACTGCTCTCCTGTCTATTCCCTCACATCCTCAGCTCTGCACTGCAGACTGAACTCAGTCTACAATAGTATCTGTTGCTTTGTTCTCCATGCCTCAATTTCTACCCATCATTGTGCATTGTACCAGTCACTTGGTTGGCTCACACTGCAAGGACAGTTCATCTATGCCCTTGGTTGCTTAGTTGACAATACTCTGAGAGGCAGACTCCTGTCCCCGTACTCATCCCTCCTCATGGGCAGAGTGGCAGCTGGAAGCCTGTGCAAATCATCCATCCCCCCCTTGGTACTTCCATGAATCTCCTCTGCCATGGGTAGTAAAGCCTTTTTCCATCTCTGCCCCCATCAAACAGACTCCAACATCTCTCCCTCTTCCACATCCCATCTCTCCTTCAAAAACAAGAGCGAGCTACTGTCTGAGCCAAATGCCACTGCTCTCCTGGGTAATCTCTGGCATCCCCCCTCCGCCTCCATCCGCCCCCACCCACCTATTAGGAGTATTTCATCTTTGCTACACTCACCAGTACTGCTCCTGTCCTCTTCCTCCACTTTTCAGGGCTTCTGCTGTTGTCTCACTATTCTAAGTCCCATCACCATTTGCCAAGGGAAAGTGTTGTACTTGATTTCAGAGTTCCAGTCTACTCATTGACCTGTGCACTATTAGTGCACCTGAATGCATTCTGCACTTTATATATCATATTTGAGACTTATTTGTGGTCTCTGTATTTTGTGACTTATATTTCAGCCTGTTTCCTGGCCTGCGTCTATGTATTTTTGACCTGCATGCTGTCCTTCTTTGACACCTTGTATTTTTATGTAATTGCACTTTATGTAATGACCATTTGTTCTGTAATTTCCTGCACCTCATGTTGAGGCCTGTGTTTACTGTTATTCTCCAAAACCTGTATTGCTTAATGTGCCATGCTGTGGCTTGGGTTGTGCCTGAAAATGGTCCTTTCAATAAGTGCACTCACCCGGTTATCAATTACATGAATAAAATAAATAATTAATTAAATAGTGACTTGTGGAAGCATATGCACATGTGCATTGTTTCTGTACAATGCCACTTGCTGACTCTTTAACAACCCTGTAGATGACAATGTGTAGTTTTGCTGTTTGAAAAAAGTAGCACCATGTGACACAACTAGTTGAAACTTAGGCCATTGTGACAGAAGTATCTGGATTGTTTTATTTATTTATTGTTTATTTATTTAGCTTTTGTTGACCGGGTAAGTGCACTAGACAAATCCTGCCTATTTTCAGGCACAACCTGGGGAAGGGGTATACAGATGAATGCCAGCTGACCTTGAACCAGATTAAGCTGTTGGTGGTATTTTTAGTGAATGAGGGAAATTTGGCCAGGACACTGGGGAAATTCCCCTACTCTTTTCGATAAGTGCCATGGGATCTTTAACATCCACCTGAACTACCACCAATCCAGGCAGATGGGACCTCGGTTTAACGTCTCATCCGAAAGACGGCACCTCAGAAGTGCAGCACCCCTCTCATGCTGCACTACAGTGTCAGTACTGGGCTATTAACCCAAGTGCCAGATGTAGGAACTGAACCCACAGCCCTCTGATCTCCCGGCCCCAGAGGCGAGTGTGCTACCTACTGAGCCACTGACACTGACAATTATTAATATTAATAATTATTAATAATTTAGTAATGATGGAGCATGGCACTGGGCATCACAGCCACAGGAGAATTGGAGGGGCATTGCAGGGCCATGATGCTAGTGCAGGTAAGGTGATTCAGTGGTGATAAGTGCTTTGCAAAAGTTAAATTCCACAAGTGGTATTCTAGTGGCATTAGCTATTGTGCGCCCATGAATTTTTGATCAAATGTTTCCAATTAGTAATTTCTAAATAAGCCACAATAAATTGTAATCTACTATCCACATTCTTCCAGTTTAATTAGATTCCAGGACATTTTTACTTTGGTATGCTTGCCAAATCTTGAGTGTATACCTACAATAGCAATGGAGCTAAAAACATCCAAATATGTAATCAATAAGACACACCAGAGGTGTGCATTAGACATTTCTAACCCATGGCCAGGGGCATAGTGAGGCACAAGGCCTCAGGCTGAGTGTCTTCAGCCCCAGGCAGTACGTTAGAAATGTCTAATGCACACCACCGGAGTGTCCTGTTGAGCTTATAAAATGGGGTTATGTATTTTATATGGACATAATTAAAATGCAGATATTTAAACAGTTAGAAATTAAATCTTTAATAGTTTTTTATGTAAAATAGTTCATCCACTTGCATTAGCTTGATCTGAATTTTTTTTTAGTTTAGGAGGTTTGTCTTTTTGTGGCCTTTGTAGCTCTAGCACCCCAGCAGCTTTCACCTCCACACACTATATAGATTTCAGTGGGGTCAAAAAAAACCCAGATATACCAGACTGCCTCTTTCAGCCACTGAGTTATCATCACTTCCAAGATTTACTGACTGTCATGTTGGTGAGAGGGCAGACAGGTGGCTGAATGACCAGACAAGTGAGTGAGTGAATGAGTTAGTGAGTGAGTGAGTGAGTGAGTTGGTGGGAGTCAAGACGTGAGCGCAGAAGAGTGCTGGTGAGTGATTTCAAAACTAAGTACAAAAATTATACTAGCTTACGATCAGCAGTGTCTGTTTAATTTGTAGCCTTTTGAGCATGACTTTCTTTTAATTTAATCTTGACTTCTGCTACCTGTGTGAGCATTGTGGCATGTGAGGACTGGGGAAGAGGGGGAACAAGCAGACCAGATGAGCAGGTGGGTGGGAAAAAGTGAATGTAGTTTTCAGAATGCAGGTAAGTGATTTGAAAAAATAAAAGCCTTCACACCAACTTCTGACCTGCATACTCTGTTTAATCTGCAGATGTTGAGCTTGACTGCCTTTGAAGTCAGACTCCGCTTACTGTGTCTGCATCGCAGATGCATCGCAGTGAGAGTTCGGGGGTCGGGGGGATCATAGAAAGGGCTCTCGATGTTCTGATCTAGTTCAGCTGATAGATTCAAACATAGTTTTGCACAATAAATAACAGTCCTACATTTGAAGAAAAAAATGGACAAAATTAACACATGGTGCTATTTTTTGTACCATGACATGTTAAAGTGATTTTCTTCCATGTCTGTCTATGCTGTGTGGGGAAAAATGACTGCTGTTTGAATTATGAATGTTCTAATGTTGACACAAGGATTTCTGGCCATTTTCTGCATCCAGATTGGCAGGACTAATTTTTAACCATGCATTAGACACTTCTAATGCACATCTATTGGCCCATTGGATTCTTTGAAATCCTCTTCCTATGTTTTAATTTGAAAGGTTTCACACAATTGAAAGTTTTGAACTCCTCTAATTTACAGTTTACACAACCAGTTGCCTCCCTATTTATTGGTTTCTATGACTCTTCCAAGAAAGTATGCATATACATTTTCTATTACCTAGCTGCAAAGTGGCTAAGTTGTAAGCATAGAAATATTTTCAGAAATTCTCACATGAATACTAAATTGCAAGATGTTCAGCCCGATATCTTCCTGCCTCTTATCCCAATATCATGAAACTTTGCTTTATATTAGGTCCTCCTCAAAACAATAGGTATGCCAAATTTCAGATCTCTAGTTATAATACAGAATGAAATATGACCAATTAAGACATTTTGGAAAATTCCACAAAATTGTGCACAGTTTCACAGAATTTCATGAAAATTCCGTAAAATTGAAATTTGCTAATTTCACCAAGCCCTATTTAGGACTACTATCTCTGTCCTATATCCTAACCAGTTACCAATTCACCGTGTTAGTTCTTTCTATAGTCATACTTTGTGGTTTAGCCTGCCATAACAGAGGTAGCCAATGCTCTTCATAGCAATAGTGTGACATGACATTTGCTACCACAATACTTATAGTGGCCGCTATCACTCTAAAAGCATTAAGTTACAATGCAGTGATAGCATCTGCTATTCCATCATAGCATACTATAGCAATTGCTGTCATTACTGATGGTGAAGGCTGCCACTGTACGTCGATAATTATATGATTAATGGGGGCTCCAAAATTTATCAACAGTACTCTGCCATTAGGCTGATATGACTTGCTCACATTTACATACCTACTTTTGTTTATTTGCTTTTCCAAACTACTTAGGAGGCCACAATGTACTGTATGCTGCTTTTAACTGTTCCTACAGACATTTTGTATACTGCAGGTTTGTCGCTGATCAGTCACCATTAGCTGAAACACCAAATCAAAGGTCCACCGAGAGTCGTGCTTCCCAGGTGAACAATAAGTTGTAAGTAGTTCTGTTCAGATTTTTAAAACTCTGCTTTCTGTTGGAATTCCACTTCAGGCAGAACAGGCCTTTTCTGTTCTGAAAAAATCTTGAAAACATTTTTGCCAGTGTATGTTTAATTTCATGTAAAATAGCAAAATTCTGCAATTTCAACAGTTTTCCACAGAACCTCTTCACAATTCAATAAACACAAATGTGGTTCACATTAAAAACTGAAGGTTTAAAGTACTTATAAAAATCACAGTTCAGTTCCACAAAATTGACTGTTAAATTCTGCATTTTGCAGATTTCTTGTAGTATGTTCAGTATCTTGAGCATTTGTTGAAAGAGCAACTGTAGGAATATGTCAAATGCTTACTTTTTGGCTCCTACATAGTTTTACGACAGAATCCAATGTTACTAGAATATTTAGCAGTGTTCTGTTGAACCTCTCTGGCTAAGAATCACCCTGGGAAAGATATAGAGTGGTGTGGGACATTTTGATGCCCATCAGCTTTGACAGTTCTTTGACCACTTGACTTTCAGAGTCCCTGCTTTGGTTAGAATGCAGGCACACAAGTAATCCGTCATGTGTAAAGCACTTGCACAGAAACACACAAATGATTGCAAGCAGAAAAGACCTAGAGTGTAAACAGTCAGTTCTGCTTTTACCACAATACTTTTGCAATGGCAGGAACTTTTTGATCCTTCACAGCTGTATCTGGATTTGATAAGCACAATGGAGTTTGCCTGCTAAAAGGCAGATCAGGTTGTCCTGGTGGCACCACCCAATGGCTACTTATAGCAAAAGCAGTAAGGAAGGAAGGGGAGGGGAAGGAAAGGGGGGGTGACAAAAATGACAAGCAAAGGGAGGAGTCATCAAGGATGGTGAGTCATAAGTGATGTCACAAGAGAGGAAGAGATGGAACATGGGAGGCACAGGGAGGGAGGGATAGGTCAGGAGCAAGAGGGAAGGAGTCAGAAGCAGACCCCTTTTAAGGGGCTGCACGGAAGAGTTTGGCCTCTTTTTCTGCTACTCACTGAATTTTGCAGGAGCAGCACTTCAGATTGGCAGAGATAGTATATTTTAAAGGCGATTTTTGTGAGAAGTTTCTCGTTTTTGTAGAAAAAGCTCACGTTTTTTAGGCCACCTTTTCCAATGTACTTTTGTGACTAGTTTCATTCTTAGCAGGATTTCTATTCTTTTGGACAAATTGTGGCAGAGCTCCATGAAGGACCAAGCGTTACCATTTCCACAGGACTGAAGGTTTGGAGCAGGTAAGGGCGGGCACTCGGGCCCCAAGTGTGGAACTCCTGGCAGGGTCATAGAGGCAAGAAAAGTCATTTACAGGGCAGTTTGGGAGCCTGGGAGTAGGGCTTTCCCAAGCAGACAAGAGAGGTTGTGGTTGGTATGAGGGAAGGATGATGGGGGCAACAGCCAGTATTGTTGAAGGTTTGGGAGCACAGGACCCCTACGTTTGAAAACAAAAGAAAGTGGATTGGTTAATTGCTGGCACGTGGGGACTTGCTTGGGGGGCTGGGAAGGAGGACAGCATGGGAGGTGGGAACATGGTGCCAATACGGAATGGGGAAGAAGTGCATCAGAAAGACACAACAAAGGTTTGTGGAATTTCCTTACTGGTTCTGCAGGGGAGTCCCACAAGCGAAGCAAAGAGAAGGGGACATTTGGCTAGAGACCCAAGAGATTGACAGGCCTAGACCTTACTCATGCGGTGGATGGCATCTAATGTCATCGCCGTGTATATTAAAAAGAAAAGAAAAAAAGAAAACAGGACTGCAGTTGAGTTGTCATGGTCGGGGTTGTCCCTGCACACCTCAAGACTAACTAAGCAGCTTTTGTCTTTCCAGGCAGGAATTTGGTCAATGGGGAACAGAATGAAACAAGGAACAGTAGGCTGGAGGGCCTGGGCAACCAGTCAGGCCCAAGCCCGAACCAAGCTGCGGGTGGCATCTTACGTCACTGCTGCATGGCAAATGGGTCCTCAAACAGGTGCTTTAAGAAATTTGAAACTCGCAGCTATGGGAGGCACAGAAAGGGGGTGAGGGAGCAAGGATACTGGTAGGGAGGGCCAAAAATGTGTATTTCATGGAAAGTGAGAGAGGGGTGCAGAGCCACGGCACAATGGGTGGGGGACGTGAGCAGGCCACCCAAAGAAGGCAGCAGGGATAGCACCACACAATGGAGCAGGCCACACAGAAGTAGAAGCAAACCTCCATCTGATCACAGTTTGGAGGCAGCAATGTTTTTCAGACAAAAAAAAAAGAGAGAGAAAGGGGGAAAAGAAGAGAACGAGATGTAGAGTGCTCCAATACTGGAAGGGAGCCATACTAGTGGGGCAATATTTCAGTAGAGGTAGCCTTTTTGATGGACCTACTGAATATTATACTATAGCAAGGTTTGTGCCTGGTTTACAGTATGTTTACGCCCAAAAAAAAAAAAATATATATATATATATATATATAAATGTATCTACAGTTAGCAACACGGAAGGTGGAAAAGGGAAGGATGCCTGGGGGATGGAGGAACCAGGTCAAGGAAAAGGTGTGGGCAGTTAAGAATTGGAAGGAGGATGGGGGGGGTCAACCCAGGACTAGGGGGAAGTTTTGGGTGTGCATACTGTGCGATAACCTGCTAGCCAGCATTACAAGGCTAGCCAGGAGCGTGGGCAGGCTGGTAGGGTGCAAAAAGGCAACTGTGACCAAGGCTAAAAAAAAAAAAAAAGAGAGACGGGTTGGGGGGGATACTGACAATAGTCTTATCAGAGGATCGGGGTCAAATGGCATTTAATCTTGTTCCTTTTTTTCACTTTTCCCCTGCCTTTCTTTAGGGATGCAGAACTTACATGGCACCAAGGAACAGCAAGCCCACAAGAGAGGTTGCCTACAGCACCATATTGGAGCAGGCAGACAGGGCAAGCAAGGTATGGGAACTGGTCGAAAGTATGGAGCCAGAGATGACGGGGGAGAAATGGAAGGTAGATAGAGGCAGGGGAGGGAAAGGGAAGCAGCCCCGGCAAAGCCAGTTAGCCCAGTGAGGGTACCCCCGGCTCTGGCTGGACCAACCCATCCAACTAGCCTGGAGCAGCCGCAATCCAGTACACACATGGTGCCTCTACCTCAGCCTGAGCCTATATCTCTTCCAGCACTAGAACCCACCCCAATGTTCCTGCCAGTACCTAATCCACTACCCACTTCAGCCCCAGCTGAACTTCAGACACCGGGGCAGCTACCAGCATGGCCAGTGGACCTGGGTGCAATAGAACTTCTGCAGCCATGACCAGCCCCCACATTGGCTACAGCCCTACAAACAGATAATGAGGGAGTGAGTGTGGGGGACAGCATAAAAGAGTATGTAGAGCAAATGATTAGCTCCTTGGGGGCAGGAGGGTTGGGCAACTGGAAAAATCTTTGTTGGATATTAAAGCAGGACAGAGTGGGACATGAGGCACAGAAAACCTCACAGAAGGGCCAGGGGTGGGGATGGAGTCTAGGGAAATTGGTTCCCCAGGCATGAAGATAGGGGAGCGTGTACCTATGGCCACGAAGGAGAAGATATGGAAAAGGGAATATGTGGATATATTTGCACTGTTAAGTAGGGAAGCAGTGATAAAATATGATGAGAAAGAGAGCATAGGGAAGAGCTAGATGGCAGCAGTAGTGGTACTGCTAAGAAAGAAGGAGGAGGATAAGTTTACTAAGGGGAAGATGTGGGATGCCTGGTTTGTTGGTTTTGCTAAATACTCAGCGGTAGTCATGGAGAAGAAACTAGAGCTAGGGATACCCCTCATCACATATTCCTTGATCATATGGAGAGCAAAAGCCAGGGTAGGTTTTGGGTGGCTGTGTTATGAAGAGTTTTTCAGACAGCGAATGGCAACCTATGGGGATGTCGGATGGGATAGGAAGCAACTTGTCCTGTGGACAGGTTACATCACAGATCAAGACACCCCATAGGTGAAGGAGGCAGAATAGCCACCCTTATATAAAAATGTTGCTGGGGCTACAAAAAGGCATTCTGCTACTGGCCTCAGTGCAAATTCTGGCATGCTTGTTCAAAGTGTGGAGGGAGCCATCCAGCTTCCAAATGTCGTATGAATTGGAACCAAGGCAGGCAGGCCAGTGGGATGCAGGGTTTACACAACCAGTCGTTTCATGGTGGGGCACAGATTTATAGGGGACAAGCATGGGGTAAAGGAGTCAGAGGGAAGGAGTACAATGGAAGGGGTAACAGGGTTACTGATGGTTTCATCAGGGATAACAAGGGGGCAAGGGGGGCACAGGGGAAGGGATCACAGCAAGTGATGGCAGGGCAAGACAGGGGGTGGAGCAGCAGGTTTACAGAAATAGTAAGCAGTTTTCCACAGGAGAGGATCCCCATAAAGGTAGAAGCCTTGGAGAGTCAGCTAAGAGGCTACCTGGAAGGGGCCACAGTGGGATGACTCATAGATGGTTTTCGGAGTGGTTTTAGTTTGCAATTCCAAGGCCCTAGAGAAGACAAGGAGGCAAAAAAAAGTGGGCTCGGTAGAGAGAAAAGAGTATATTTTGAGGGAAAAGATTAAAAAGGAGAAGGATGATGGGAGGGTAGAGGGACCATTCAGGGACCCACCCTTACAGGATTTGAGGGTACCCCCCCCAAGGTTTGGTGCCCAAAAAACAACCAGATGAGTACAGGGTCATTCATCACCTGTCGTACCCAGAGAGGGACTCAGTCAATGACTATATTGACGAAAAAGACAGCAAGGTGTCATATGCCACATTAGAGGAAGCTGTCCAGATTATCAGGGCCACCCCAGAAGCCTGGCTGGCCAAGACAGACATAGAATCAACATTTAGTTTACTGCTGGTATGGCCAGAGGATTGGGACCTGCTAAGTTCTAAGATGGACGGGCAGTGTTATTTCAAGAAGGCCATGCCTATGGGGTGTTCCACAGCCTGTGCCACATTTGAGCTATTCAGCACATGCTTACAGTGGATGTTTCAGTAGAAGATGGGTTACAGGGCAGTCATACATTATCAGGATGATTTCCTGCTCATAAGGAACAGGAAACAAGACGCAGAACACATGCTTTCTTGTTTTCAAGACTTGTGTGGGGAACTGGGGGTGCCATTGGCACCAGAGAAAACAGAGGGACCCAGCAGAACCATAGAATTTTTAGGGCTAGAGAATGACATGCAAGCACAGATGTTCCATTTACCTGACAGCAAGGTAGGACGACTGAGGGAACTAGTAGCAGTACACTTGGATAGAAGGAGGGTGCAGCTACATCAAATACAACAGCTACTGGGTCACCGCAATTTTGCCTGCTTGGTGATAGGGCCAGGGTGGGCTTTTACCAGATGCCTGGCTAGGGTAACCAGGGGTGCAGTCAGACTGCACCACAGGGTTGACATCATGAAGGGCATGAAAGATGACTTGCAGGTTTGGAGTACATTCATACAGAACTTTAATGGGATGTCATTTTGGCAAGAGGACTGGATTTACAACATGGACTTTGAGTTGTACACAGATGAAGCAGGGGGGCTGGGCATGGGGGGGTATTTTGGGGGAGATGGTTCTCGGAACCATGGCCAGAAAAATGGGTTAGCAGGGGTTTGACTAAGGACATTACACTGTTAGAGATCACACAGATTTGGGTCAGCACTTTATTATGGGGAGAAGAGCTCTGTAATCAAAAGGTGACTTTTTGATGTCACAACAGAGCAGTATTGGACATACTCAGCAACAGAGGGGTGATGTTAGAATCAATGCTGAGGGTATTATGGCAGCTGGTAATGCTAGGCTTACAGCTCAACATGTCTTTTAGGGCTAGGCACATTGACGGGCTACAGAATACCTTAGCTGACAGCCTTTCCCATCTGCAGCTGGACAGGTTCCGGGCCATTGCCCCAAAGGGACAAAAAACACCTATTCCACTGAACATATGAGACATTGGTTGGAAAGAGCCGGATTGCTATTTTGAAGCTCCTGGGTGCCCAGGACCTTGAGGGCATACGAAGGGTCTTGACAAGCATTTCAATCATTCAGGGAACTGCACCTCATGAAGGTAAGTGGGCTGGTCACTGATGAACAGATAGGAAAGTTCATAGTTTATCAGTGGGAAAGGAGGCAGGCTCAAGCTACGATGGGAGTTCATTTAGCAGTAATCAGCATAGTGTGCAGCCTGAAAGGGTGGCGTGACCCAACCAAGAGCATGTTTATAAAATGAATATTGCAACGCTGGGGACATATAAATCAGAGGACAGTGGACAAATGGTAACCGGTTTCCAGTGGATTATTGGGCAGGCTAGTAGCTGCCTTGCCCAAGATATGCAGAACAGCAGACAAGGATATTTTATTTAATGCCATATATGTAGTGATGTCTTTTGGGGCCCTAAGGGTGAGCAAAGCATTGTGACATTGGAAGGAGGATGACAAAGTGGGTTTAGAGTGGGAGGATGTAACTTGGAAGTCTAGACAGATTCGGATATTAATCAAGAGATCCAAGACATATCAAGAAGGGAACGGGTGTTGGGTGACTCTGAGACCAAACAGCAAGGCAGTGATTTGTCCAGTACAATCATTGTGGGCTTACACCACAACCAGGAACAAACAACAAGGTCAGCTATTTACACATGGGGATGGAAGAGGAGTCACAAGCTACCAGATCATAGCCATTCTTAAGAAAGGCATGGAATTCTTGGGCAAAGATCCAACTAGTTATTCGTCCCACTCATGTAGAACTGGGGCGGTGTCCCAGGCTGCCGCAGATGGTGGATCCATGGGACAGGTCCAGGAGATAGAGTGTTGGAAATCCGGATGTTATAAGAGACGTATACGACCTGGGTATGGATATAGTTATATAATATGGGAGAAAAAGAGGGGGGAAGGGATAAGAGAGGGAGTATTTAATTGGAAAGGCAGAGCTCGGCTCAAGTATCATTTTGTCTCCTTACTAGGATGCAACCAACGCACCGAAATTTGAATATGTGGGCATTCCTATATTTACTGGGCAGAGAGGAGAGCTGAGAGGAAAGCAGGGGGCAAGCAGCTGTATCAGGACTTCAGACAGTGTAGGTGGTCGTGGAAAGGAATTTGGGGGATGAAATGGGCACAACTGTTACCCACCTTGTGGGAGATGAGGGAAAGACACCCCACGCTGGAAATGATCATTGTACATCTCGGGGGAAATGACATTGGGTCCAGGCCCTGGTTGGACATTTTCTTACAAACAAAACATGATTTGAAAAAAATAAAACAATGGTGACCCTCCATGACCTTAGTGTGGTTGGATATGATACCATGGAGAGTATGGCGGAATGAACACAGCCATGTAGCTATTAAGAGGCCAGAAGAAAAAGGAATAGGAGGATAGGCACACTGTTCTGGGCTATGGGGGTATGGGTCATTACGAGGGGAGTTGAAGAACAGGTGGATGATTGTTACTAATTGGATGGGGTACACCTCTCTGATCTAGGAATAGACATGTTCAATACAGAAACTATGGGTTGCATAGAGGCGTGGCGGAGGCAGGATGGGAGATGATGGAAAAGGGGAAATGCCTGTCATCCAGTGCAGGCTGGAGACAGGCTGTGGGAGAAAATATTTAAAAAGGGGCCGGGGGGGGGAAGGTTTGAATAAGCTAGACAAGAAGGACAGCAACATCAGATTGAGAAAAGCAGTAACGGTCTACACCATTACCTCTTGAAGGAAGAGAAGAATAGTCACCCAAGTTTACACCTGGGAGGCGAGAAGAAGAAAGGAGAAGAAAAGGATGATGTATAGTAAATATATGGAAATTATAAAGATAAGAAATTGAATGTGGAAGGTTTAAATGTGAATAATGACAATGTGGAACGGCTGATATGATAGAAAAGATGAATTTGGTGAATGTACAGAAATTGGTTGTAAAAAAATTAATTGCCAATCTGAGCACCACCAAAACATGGTGTCTGTCATTATTGGGCCAGGGAAAATCCAGGACAATTTTCCATGAAAATCAAGAAGCTGCTGATGCTTTCTGATCTTTTCTATAGACAAGAAAATCCATATATATGAGACCAATAGATCTAATGCTAAGAACTTTTTTTTGCAATAAAGATTTTTATTACGTTTGGACATTTTTCACAACTGACTCCATAGAAACGCAAGTTTATATAATGGTACAAACATTTGTATAGACTACAGTATTGGGAAATTGATTCAAAACAGGAATTCTCCTATACTGCACAGTACTCCATAAGTGCAGATGAGGTAACAATAATACAGTACATGGAAATATCAGGAAACTAAGCACCTATCTGAAGATGTCTGCAAGCATTTGGCCAGAAACCCATTGCATTCAGTAAGCCTGTCTACATGGTGGACACAACAAAAAGAAATAGAAGCTATGTCGTCTAACAGATGGCCTAAAAGAGTCCACAGTACCTCTTCTGATGTAGCACTACAATCTACCAACTCAATTACAGTTTAATCATATAGCAGGGAGATCCTCACCAAGGCAAAGGTCAACAGGCAGTACAGCTTTAAAATGCAGTTATACAATGTGTTTGTTTTACTAGCATCTCAGTCAATCTGCATGCACAGTAGCAAAAGAGCCATACTCTTGAAGCACACGGCCAACTGAAAAAAAAAACGGATTATAAAACCCCCAACAGCTGCCTATATCACTGATGAAATGTCTAAACTGTTGATTGAAAACTAAGCTGGACAGAATGATAATGGTTTTTGATTAATCTCCGTCATGAATGATTACCATATTTGCTGAAAGAGCATCAATATCCCACTGCTGTATACGTCAACTGCTCATTTGCAGACATCTGTTGAAGGAGAGTGAGACACTCCCTTTGAACTGGTGTCTGGGAGTCATGCCAGTATCAGAGAATGATTCTTTCTTTTAAGTCAGGAAGGCACCTTCTGCCTGTAGTTTCTCATGTGCTTTCCAAGTCCATGGCTGTGGGAATACACCGTGCAACATGTGTCAGGGAACATGGGCATCTTATTGGGGAGCACTGCTTCACAGGGAGCCCACAATTGACTCCAGTAGGCCAAAGCTAAGGGCAATCCCAGAGGATGTGTGACAAATGTGCCCATTCTCCATGACTACCAGCAGCAGGTACAGGGAAATACTCCTGCACCACTCAAAGCTACTGGTGTTCTGCACTTGAAGTGTAATACCTTGAAATGCAGTAAATAGCCCCTCAGTTCCCTCGATGCCCCATAGACAATTGACTAAACCCATTGCCATTTATCTTCAATATCTGGCAACCCCGTATCTGCCTCCCAAACCATTCACTGACTGGCTGCAGGGGTGACCTCGCTTAGTTAAAGATTATGTGAAATAGACCTGGGTGTCATGATCTCTAATGAGTTAGGTTGTACAAAACATCAATGAAGCTATAGGCAAAGCAAACACAATCTCTTGGGCAATATGGAGGATATTAAGTCAAGAAATCAGTTGGTTATTACCCCATTGTATGGCTCATACATCCATCTGCATTTGGATTTTTTATCCCAGCTTTGGTGTCCATTTAAAAAAGGAGACGTTATACAAGTAGAGAAAGTGCAAAGGAGAATAACAAAATAGATCCATGATCTTAGGGACTCAGACTATCATGTAAGGTTTTATAAAATAAGTAAGAATATCCAATCAACATCATTGGCTAAAACCAGTCACCTGACTATGCATTAATCCACCAATTTCCTGGTATTTAGCCTTCTCTCAAATCAGTACACCAGTTTTGAATGTTCAAAAAGTGAATAGAAGCCGTTTTATTTTATTCAAACCAAGCATTCATCACAGTAGCTCATTTTTATGTATTCACTCCTGCTTCCTCTCCCTAACCCTTGTCCTACAGAATGTAGCACATAAAAAGAACTGCAGTGAACATATTTTTAATGCAGCTTGTCAGCTGTTACCCAGACTGCTCAGTTTTAAACACATTTTCACAGCCGTGTATCTTACCCTCATTGACCGACCACCATGCTCACACACCTGTACAAGTCACAAGACACAACTGTGCAAGTCACAAGTGTCCAACCTGAAATATTTAAGTCTCCTACTTACAGCCATGTATTCTCAATCTGCTTATCGCAGTCCCTCCATGTGTGTTTTCAGGACTGTCTGTGAGAGTTAGGAGCAGCTGAAGATATGAGCAGAAGGTGGGATGTATAAGCAACGGGAGCAAGTGTCACAGAAAGCATTCCATCAGACAGTTAGTGTCATTATAGCAACACCAGCCAGGTAATCTGCGCTTGCTATGATTCTGTAACGGTCCTTCATTACTCTTTCTACTTAACAGAAGATAATTGGAAAACAGTGGTAGGCTTGAGTCTGGAATGGATACCAGTGACTGTGAGAGGTAAAAGTGGAGAGTGAGCCCAGCAGGCGAGTGGACCCGAGGTGATGTTTGTGAGAGGCACAAGTGGCTGGTGGGATGAACGAGCAGTGGGTGGTGGCAAACTGTATTTAGAGAAATATACATCATTCTGGCTGAATTAATGAGAGCCCAAGGCACATTCAGAATTACAAGTTACGAAAAAAAAGACGTGGGGAGAAACACTTGTTCATAGTATGCACAGCCATTTTCGCTTTCTCCCTATCTGGTAACCATGTCTGTTCTCTCATACTCGCTACCAATTTTTTTTTCTTCCAAGCCTCCTGCTACAAAAAAAAAACAAACAAAAAAAAACAGAGAAACGCAAGAAAGCCTAAATAATTTCCAAGGGAAAGCCTAAGGGCCATTATTTGTCAAACGTAAGTTTTGTGACGGTATAGTATCATTGGTTGGTTGGGGGAGGGACTACAAACACTAAACTACAACTATGGAATCTGCATTAGATCAAAAGACCTAAATGTAAGCAGTAAATTGAATGTAATCTGGACTATTTAACGTAAAAAAACACACATGTATTTCATGTTTTACATGGAAAAAATATTTATTTTAATAATTAAACCTATTTTAAAAAATAAACCCCATTTTATAAACACAATAAGACACTCTGGGGATGGGCATTGTGCTGAGATAACCACACTTACAGGGGCTGAAGGCACTTAGTCTGTGGCCTCATGCTTCACTACAACCCTGTGCATGTAGTTATCTCAGCACAGTGCACACCATACCATGTCTTATTGCTTACATATCAACTGGGACTTGTGCTACTAGAGACTAGACTTCTAATAGGGGATTTATTACTTATCTGGGGTATGGTAAAAGACCCATACTTAATGACTGAGAATGGATTTGAGTTCAAGCAGGTCTCTTTATGCACAGAAGGACAGCCCCTTCAAGTAAAGTGTCAGAATGTCAACACTTTAAAACAAAAATATTTATTTTCACAGAGGGCAGTGAACCATTGAAATACTCCACTAGAGGTTATTATTAGTGAAAGTAAAAATATTGTAAAAAATAAATTAGATAAATTGATCATGATTACTGGTGACCATAAATATCAACCAGATTTCTGTTTTGTTAAAAATGCATTATCAACTGGATTTTGGGTTATTATGCACCAAACTCAATAATAACTCGAAATCCAGTGGACATGACATTCCCCAAAGAAACTGTTGCATTCCATTGTTTCACAAATAGTATTTCAACTGCAGTATTTTCAAATGTGTTTTATTCATGTACAGTTCAATTTCTTCAAAAATAAAACTGCACTCTGGCTAAAAAATCTCTTTTTCTTTCAAGCTGCTGGAAATAGTCTAAACCTCCACACCAGCAATTATAAAAAATAAAGGAAAGGTAAGTTTGATGTCATGGATTTTTTCATACACCCTTGGTGTGTGATGACCACACAAACCTCTCGAGCTTTGCTCTCGAGGTTTATGGGTCATCACACACCTCGGGTGTGTGAAAAAAATCCATAAGACACACTTACCTATCCATTATTCTCTATCTTATGGATACCAACCAGTCTTATTATGGTTTAATGATATGGAGCTCAATGTTCAAAGGGTCAGGAATGACACAACGTGCTTGCATCAAAGAGCTATGACCCAAGAGTCTCTCTGTGCCACACCTTGTGTCAGTCCTGATTTTTACATTGGCTGTCCTTGTGCACCTGTTTAGTGGCAATGATGGGGATTTTGGGGGGTGTCACTGCTGAGCCCATTGCAATTCACAAAAGTAAGTGCTCGGCAGTCTACACCAATGACCATGGGCTGTGGTCCTGAAATCACTCTCTGCTTGGTGGACTGAAACTTTGTGTATTTTGAAGGACCAGATCTGCTCCAGTCAGAGAGGGCTTCAGTCCTTTGATTTGCATGAAGCTGTCAGCAAACAGCTGAGTGGCTTTCAAAGGAGCCTGTCATAGTTACTCTTGTTAAAAAAAAATTCAAACAAAAAAAAACACAACTGTAGATGTCTGTTTCTGCCCCCCCACCCAACCTTCCCTCTCAGTACCCACCACCCCACACACCCTCAAACATAACACTGACACTGGGGGTGCCCAATTCTCCCAGTGTCGCCACCTAGTACTTTTTATTTTTTTTATTTTATCTATTGCCTGTAACAAAGAAAACCATCCCTTGAGGTCTGTAGCTGGGCCCCTGTAACTTTTTCCCTCACCTGACCCTCCCTCCGAGCACCCCCTCCCACAACAAATGTAACACTGACACTGAGGGTGCCTGATTCCCCAGTGTCATCCCTCATAGATTTTTTCTTTCAACTGTTCCCCCCCCACCTGACCCTCCCTCTTAGCATCCACCCCCCTATAAACATAACACTGATACTGGAGGTGCCCAGTCCCCAAGTGTCATCACTTGAAATACAGAAAACCATCCCTTGTCATTTTGTTGTTGTTTTTCTGTTTTTGAAATCTGTAAACAGAAACCATCCATCGTTGTCTGTTTCACCATTATTACCCCCACCCAGCCCTCCCACTCAGCACCTTTCACCCACCCCAAGCCCTTACTTACCCACCAAAGGTCCAACACTGTAATCTTCTCTGGACCACAGACACGACTTCGCTCTTCAATGCCCGACCGTGAACTGAGAAAATCAGGTATGCAGTTCAATGTATTTCAATGGGGTTTTGAACTTAGTAGCATAACCTGGGCATTTTTCAATATTTTTGCTCCAAATTTTCAACATGCATTCTTTGGGACACCACCTCATGAACAATGAACTGACTTTAGGTAAATCGCTCCCAAAAGATGATTTCATGGTTGCTGTGTGAAATCACCTTTTGGGCAGGAGTTGAAAATTTTCTTCACCATTGTTCATGATGTGGGCCCATAAGAAGGCTATGTCGAAAATTTGGAGTAAAAATACTAAAAACCAAAAAAGTTATAAGTCTATTTTGAAGTTTGCAAATGCAGACTCGTAACTTTGATAATTTTGATATTTGCCCCTCCCCCAATTTTTAAAATAGCCATTTTTCGCAGCACTTCATGAGCAGGGCCACTGGAAAATTAAGCCTGCAATTTTGTATGGGATCCGCAATTTTCACCATTCTTCGCAAAAACTGACATGTTCCACAATTTCTTGCAGTTTTTGAGTTTTTATAATGAATTTTGTAAAAAGTATTAACATTTTAAATAAAATGCTCTCAAATATATTGACAATTTTGTATGCATACTTGGGTTTGGCTGAAACAATTCAGTGCATGGTAGGACAAGGGTTTTATGTGACACTGATTTCATTGAATCCTTGTCTTGTTTGGTTTCAAAATCCACTGGCCAAGCATAAGTACACTTAAACACTTAACATTTGTTTTGTATTGAAGCAGTCTATCAGAAAATATTTTGTTGCCAAACAGGCTGAAACAAAAGATGGGAGAAAAAGTGCAAATTATCCCATTCACTTAAACTGGGGTGCTAACTATGAAGCCTTTTTGTAAGTTGCAGGGCAAGTTTTTCTTTCTGAGCATACCTTCATTCAGACTAGTTTTGATTCAAACAGCTAAGGATTTTTGGGTGGGCCGATTTTAAACTTGAATAAGCTAGTTGCTAACAGTGATCTTACTCTTAGCAATCTACCATCTAAATGATCACATGCAAAGACTACAATAAAAACCTGACTAAAGTCTAAAAACAAGCTTATAAAACACAAAATGTATCTGAACATTTATCTTTAAACAAAATCGCTGCAGCCAGAGTAAATCAAAGGTAAATTACAGGGTGCCCTGACTACTGTATGATGCAGTAAAAATGTATTGGTATTTTCTTACATTTTTTGGTAACTGTGTAAGGCCCACTAGGCACAAGTGCTTGTTTTCAGGTACAACCCAGGAGCACTGAGGAGATTAAGTGACTTGCTCAGAATCACACAGTATGCAAGTGGAGCTTGTAGGAATCAAATCCAGGTCTGCTAGATGTCGTCAGCTCATTCACAGTTTGTTACTCTAACCTCTATATTATACTGCCAGCCCCAATAACCCCCAGATTTAATGTTTAAACATGAGAGTTCAAAAACAGTGTACAGTTCCTATGGTACAAATTATGACCATTAAACACTTTAACAACATTTTACTATAACTCAGTTACAGTAGTCACCACTCTATCTGCTTATTTTTTGTTCTTCTACCAAAGTGGTTGAATAGCTGGCACAGCACTGTCAACAGTTGTTGATTATGTTACATTATTCTACAGCCAGAAACAAAAAAAAAATATTTTTCTGGCTTTATTTGATATTGATTTGCTGTGGCTCACTTCATAGGATCTATTTAGCACTGTATGAGGCAGATGCTTTTAAATTTTGGAAGATAGGCAATGCTTATGCTAGCTTATCAGTTTAGTATTCTTTTTAGGAACACCTACTTTTCTTTATATGTTTTAAACATATGCAAGTGTCAGCATATTCATTTAGCAATTTATACTGACTAATATATGCTGCAGAAAACATTAAAAGATTTATTGTGAAGCACTCAGGGTCTATAATTGAACCCCTGCAATTTTTGTGAAATGCTCCGCAATTTTGGGTAACCTTTTCCACAGTTTTCCAGTGGCCCTGCTCATGAGTGTGACGGCTGTCATTTTTCAAATCCTGGCCAAAAGGCATTTTCGCATCCCGTAAAGTGATTTCGCAGTTGCTGCACAAAATCACCTTTCGGGCAGGAATTGGAAATTTTCTCCACTATTGTTCATGAGCTGGTGTCACAAGAAGGCTTTGTTGAACATTTGTGGCAAAAATGTTAAAAAAAGTATACAGTTATGAGCCTATATAGGAATTTACAAATGCAGGCTCATAACTTTGGTAATTTTAAATGTTTTGATCCCAAACTTTCAACATATCCATTTCTTCAAACACCTCATGAATGTGACAGCTGACATTTTTCAAATACTGGCCAAAATATGTTTTTGCATCCCAAAAAGTGATTTCGCAGTCACTGCACAAAGTCACCTTTTGGGCAGGAGTTGAACATTTTCCCCATTATTGTTCATGAGGTGGGTTCATAACAAGGCCATGTTGAAAATTTTGCATAAACATAAAACAACAACGAAGTTATGAGCCTACATTGAAGTTTTTAATGCAGCCTTGTAACTCTGGTAATTTCTGTGTTGCTTGCACGCATGTGCAAGAAACACATTGTGTCAGCAGTTAGGAAGCATGCCACAATGCATCAAGAAATTCAGCCACATTACTATGCAATCAGCTGTTTTAGTGCATTACAAGATACCAAAACAGCTGATTGTGTGGTGTCCCCATGGCGATGGCTTCTCCCTCGGCCTCTCACAGTCCCCAGGAAGCCGACGGAAAGCTGCCGTCTGCCGTTCAGTGTGCCTTCATGGTGAAACATTTCAATAAATAAAAAAAAAAAGCTGATGGGGTGCCCAGTCCCCCTGTCAGCATGACCCCCTCCCCAGTTAATTTGCTGATGGGGTAGCCCAATCCCTGTCGGCATAATGCACCCCCCCATGGCTCATGCATCCCCCCAGCACACTGTATGGCCAATGGGGGTGCCCAACCCCTCATTGACTCCACGGCCCCCCAAAACAAACTTCCATCTGCCACATTGGGAGCCCACCCTAGCATGGCAAAAGTCTCCTGTCATCTTTAAAAAAAAAAAAAAAAGATCTAGAAGAAAAAAAAGTTCCTCGTTGATTCTCTTGCCTCCTTCCCCCAACCCGTGCCCACCATCTGCTTACCCCACCTCCACACATTCTCCACCTCATCCCATACTTACCTCCAGAGCTCAACACAACAATCGTCGGTGGACTGGGAAACACGTCTGCACTCTTCAAAGCCAGCTGTGAACTGAAGAAGTGCCAGTAAGCTGTATAATGGCATAAATGTTTGTTTTTTTTTCAACTTTGGTACATATCTCGGCCATTTTGGGGAATTTTTTCACCAAATTTTCAACATGGGGTTCTTGGGACTCCACCTCATGAACTGAGTCACTGTCAATTTGTTATTCGTCCCGAAAAGTGATTTCGCAGTCACTGCACGGTACCATCTTTTGGGATGGATTAACGAAACTACAGTGTCACAGTTCATGAGGTAGGCCCCCAAAAACCCTACATTGAAAATTTGGTGAATAAATTCCCAAAAATGACTGTTTTACGAACGTGCATTGCGCAGTTCCTACGCACGCTTGTAACTTTGAGCATTTTCAATATTTTCACTCCAGATTTTCAACATTGTCATTTTACTACACCTTCTTATGAACAGTACAGCTGTCATTTTTCACACCTTGCCTGAAATGTGTTTTCACACATGTATCGCACAATCGCGCAGTTGGAGTGCAAAATCAATGTTCAGAACAGATTAAGAATATCACAGTGACACTGTTCATGAGGTAGGCCCCCAAAAACCCTATGTTGAAAATCTGGTGAAAGAATTCCCCACCATGACTGCTTTACGAGCATGCATTTCGCAGTTCCTACGCACACTTGAAACTTGGAGCATTTTTAATATTTTTACTCCAGATTTTCAGCATTGCCATTTTACCACACCTCCTTATGATCAGTACAACTGTCATTTTTCACATCTCACCCAAAATGTGTTTTCACACATGTAGCGCACAGTGGCGTGGTCGGTGTGCGAAATCAATGTTCGGGACAGATTAAGAAAATCACAATGACACTGTTCATGAGCAGAGGTCTTAAACTGGCTATGTTGAAAATGTGGTGACAAAATTCCATAAAATGACTGTGCTACGATCGTGCATTGTGGAGTTTCCATGCACCCTCATAAGTTCACAAATTCGTAATCTTTTCAGTCCAGATTTTCAACATTGGCATTTTTCCACACCTCCTTATGAACAGTACAGCTGTCATTTTTCACATCCTGGCTGAAATGTGTTTTCACACTTCCGGCTCAGAATAGCACAGTCGCTGTGGGAGATCAGTGTTCAGGATAGATTAAGAAAATCACAATGACACTGTTCATGAGCGGAGGTCCCAAAATGCCAATGTTGAAAATCTGCTGTAAAAAATCCCAAAACTAATTACATTATGGGTGTGCGTTGAGCAATTTCTATGAACACTTGTGACTTTACCAGTTTTTTTATATTTTCACTCCAGATTTTCAACATTGCCATTTTTTACACCTTCTCATGAACAGTACAAATGTCATTTTTCACATTCTGTTCAAAATGCGTTTTCGCACCAGTGGCGCCAAATGGCACAGTCGCTGTACAAAATCACCTTTCAGCTAACAAACTGATTGTGTCACTGTTCATGCAGTGGGATCATAAAAAGCCCATGTTGAAAACTTGGAGTAAAAACACCAAGAAACGCCCAGGATGTTAGGATTTTCGACCATAACGCCCTACCCTGCAGGGACTGACAGGTGTCAAGGGTGTGACTTGGGATTGTTGACAGTAATGCTCATGCCATTTCACCCTCACCCTGCAGCCAGTGGCAAGCATCAAGGTGTGCCTTGGACCCTTTGGCCCCAGAGTTCACCCCATTCTCCTATACTGCACCCATTTCAGTGTATTTCGTTATGGAATGAGGTGAGTGTAAAGCCTGAACTCTTCAAAGCACACCTCAACACTTGTAAGTGTCTGCAGGATAGGGTGAGGTGAAATGTCATGACCATTATGGGTGACAACCCAAAGGTACACCCCAATACCTGTCCTTCTCAGTAGGGTTGGAATTGGTGTCAGTTCAATAATTCACTGCCATTCCTATACTGCATCTGTCTAACTCCTCCACTTCCACTGCTAATGACAGCAAGCAACACTTCTTCACAGAACTTCATGAATGTGACAGCTGTCATTTTTCAAATCCTGGCCGAAATGTGTTTTCGTACCTGTGGCACGAATTGACATTTTGTCAGGGATTTGAACATTGTCTCCTACTGCTTTCATTAGGTGGGCTAATAGGAAGGCTATGCTGAACATTTGGTGCACAAATATGGTAAAATGCCCAGGTTATGATTGAACATTGCATTATTTCAATGTTGACTCATAATTTCACTCATTTTCAATATTTTGACTCCAACCTTTCAACATAGCCATTTTTCCACACCACCTCATAAATGTGACGTGACATTTTTAAAATCACGGGCAAGATGTGTTTTCACACCTCTGGTGTGAAATTACATTTTGGCCAATGTACTATAAATGGCACATGTCATGTCTATAAGGTGGATCCTAAAACAAGTATCTTCAAAATTTGGGGTCAGATTTGCAATAAACAAATTCTTTATCAAGCTGTCAACATTCAGCATTGACAAATGCTTGTTGAATGGTGCTTGCAACATACTGTGGTCCATCTGCACCAAAGTGGCCTGTGCCAGGCTTGCATTGGCAACCCAGCAGCATCATGGCAGAAAGGGGGAATGTGCCATGACCCAGCTGTACTATCCTCTTAACCTGGATTTTGGAAGCATGCAAGTCCAGGTGTAGATTAGACCAGCCAGTGCATGGTCTGTGGCCACAACCAGCTCGGGACTTGTAATATCCCACCTGATGCAGATGGTGCCAGTGTGACTGTGGTAGCCCTGTGGTCCACACTAATAGAATACCTAGGCAGAATGTACACTGTGGTGGATGGTATGACAGTGCCCCATCCTGATTGGCAGGGGTTGGACAGCCAATCCTGATGATCATGGTGCACTGCATGACAGGCTGGGCATGGACCCATGCAGACATGCCACAGATGGCACATCATAGCCTGAGATACCACCACACATGCCAGTGCAGTTGATGCAAAACCCACCATCAGCTCATGTAGGGCATGCGGACATGCCACCACCTATTCCTGGGTCCCTCTGGTAGTGTTGCTCACTTGAAATGGGCAGTGATTGGACAGTCAGTTTAACCTTGGTGTTACCCACATTTGTTTCTGCAGACTCTGCCAGTAGTCAGCCATGCACAACGCAATACATGGCTGACAACCATCTACTCACACTGGTTCCATACTCACATTGTCGCAGCTGTACCAATGCATTTGAGATCACAAGGTACATCTCAGTGCATGTTTAGGAAGTCATGCTACAGTACTACCTTGCACCCACCCTGATCACTACCACCTACCAACCGCAGTTGATGGTATGTGTGGTAGCTGTCCAGCTGCCAACTCTACCACAACATGGCAGCCCATAGTTTGGGGTGTAGCTGCCACAATAATGATAATGTACAGTTGCATGCTGCTGTTCACTATACTTGCTATGGAAAAATAACAAGGATTCCTGGGTCATCTGTGGTGAGGATGTTGAGGGATCTGGGGAATGTGCAGATGCAGAGCTGGACACAGGTCCCTGTGGTGAGATGGATCAGTGGCTGGTGAGCTCTGTGCATTCTGTCAGGTACCATGGCAGTCAAGCTATAGTCACTGTTCTACACAGCTAAAAGCCCTGTTATGCATTGGGGCCACAGGCGATGGTCAGTGGGGTGGGTCACAGCATCCTCCCTCTGGCCTTGGCATGTGCTGCTGGTGTAGGAGACTGGCAGGGATGGTTCATGGCACACCTCTACAGCATGTGCACTGGTGGGGGTGAACTTCAGTGACTGCTGTTTTGGGCCTTCCAGCTGCTTTAGGTGCCCCCTGTGGCTCTGGGTGTCAGCAGGTGCCCAGCAGTTGCTTGCACCGCCTCTTCCATCCAACCAGTCCTGTGTGGCATGTGTTGGATGTAGCAGGCCCTTTCTATAGCATTGTTGGGACTTTGGCATCAGGAGCTGTACTCTACCAAAATCCAGCACAGGGTCCCTGATGCAACCAGTGTTGCCACAGGTGGGGGTTCAGCACACCTTGTGTGGTTTTACGTGGCTTTTGAAAATCGAACTCAGGAGCTTAAAAATGGGCATTTGCCTTTTGCTCATGTACACACCTAAGTAAGTATGAACCTAAGTATGCAGAGAATATTGTGCTTTTTTGGAGGTTGTAGCACCCATTTACACTTTGTGCCTGACAACCAAAGGCGTGCATTGTTCCCTTATAACCACCCACCCTGGCAAGTTTTATTCTTTGTCTAATCGTCTTCACAATCTTCAAGATGAAAACGTTCATCCTCCAACTGTCATGGAGAAAACTGCTCTGCATCAGCATATGCAGATGATGTGGTAATTATCTTGATGATGCAGTTGGGCTTGTAAAGATAACTAGACAGCCTAGCTAATAACTGTAAAGATCCGAAACTCACAATCAATGTAGATAAAAGTAAAGTAATTTTAAAGGGTTTCAAGTAAAAACAAGGAAAAATGTATTGGTATATGGGAGAAAATAAATTAGACATACCGGCAGTGAAGAAGTATACATATTTACTTTTTATTCCAAATGTAATGGAATAAGGAAATGGATGATTTTGTAATAAAACATAAACAAACTACATACAGGCTTTTGAGATTTACTAGATTGTATGGTAGAAATAGAATTAAAGTTCTTATTATGACATGTAATAACAAACTTAACTCTCAACATTGTATTCTGCAAAGGTACGGGGGCTCACTAAATTAAATAGATTTAATATAACTGACACCACTTTTTGTAAAACCATTCTGGTATCCTGTCAGGTATTCCTGAATATGTTGTGTGAGCGGAGCTTGGCTGACTTTTATTTTATTTGATGTCTGGCTTGTTCTCCTTCAGCTCTGTCCCTTTATTTATTTATTTATTTATTTATTTTAACATCAGTTTAAAACCTTTGAGCCAGAGGCGCATTTACAAAGGTACCTCGTCATAAGGAAGACAGAACATACATACATGAAACAATCAGAAATACAGTACAATAATAAGGCAAAGGCAAGTTGCCCCATCCCCTAGGACTTACCTCTGTCCATCAGTGCTCACCCTGGATTGTCACCCAGGTTGGAGCCATTGGAGGAGCCCCCTTGTAATTCCCTGAATGTCGCCACTTGGTTAGTCCAATGGCGGAGTGCCTTGGTAGCTGTGTGAGACTTTGGCAGAGATAGGCATCATCCTGCCACAGCCATAGTACTGTATTTCCCCCGTAGTTGGGAGGTGTGGTGTGCAATGATGTAATGGTGCAAGTACCCACATCTTGCACACCTCTTGGAATCTTCAAGCCTTGGCTGCAATGGCCCCGGCTTCCTCCAGAGGTCAGTCAAGCACCAAGTGCTTTAACACCCTCCCCCTGGAGAAGGAGAGCAGTCTGTCTGACACTCAATCCTCCTCCCTCTGGCTGACACCCAATGCCCCGAGATTGTGTCAGATCTCGGGTCGCTGGCATGGTGGCTGGTAAGGCATGGTGCCTTAGCCCTCTGTGCCACTGGGCCAGCTGAACTTGGCCAACTTGGTATAGACACACTCACTTCAACTAAAATTAAAGTTTAGAAAATTGGAAAGACCCACTCGCTCACAAAGGGTTTTTGTGGGACCTTATATATTCCAAAAAAAGTTCCAGCTACAGTGGTAGCCATTGCCATTTTCAAAGATATATATGTTATTGCACACAACAGTCAGCTATCAGTCTGCCAATGTGCCATCTAATGTTGGAGGAGTAAATGCTGAATTTGTAATTCTTTAGCCTGTTGCTAGGTGTCTTGTGATCCATTGCTCAGTTTGGCATGGTTGCATAGCCATTGACAACACAGAGTACACATTTAAGATGTAACACCTAATAACCAATACACATTTGTGTCTCATAGCCCTCATTTTTGTACTTTGTGTTAGGTCACCCTTGCTATCCTCCCCCTTCCCACTCCCTGCATCTAGCTACAGGTAGAACACCAAGCTAAAAATCAACAGCTACATTAAAGAGCAAGCGATTAATAAGAATTTCTTTTTACTGCCATTATTAAAAGCAAAGGTGAAAAGTCCCTTGTTTCACTGCACTATCAAATATTGCATTATAAAATGTGAAAAAGTAACTACGAATACATCAAAATACAATATATACAATGGCAAGTAAAGAATCCTGGGCTCTGACTGGTCAGTGTGTGCCTCAGTCAGTGATGTTATCCCAGTAGAATATCACTGCATCAAGTTCAGACACACCCACAACCACTTAACAGTGTCACACATCGTGCTACAGCTCGTTTTCCCCCAAACTGACCAGCTTCACTAACCACGCAGACCATAACTCCTATTCTCCTCCTTATACCCATTCATATACAACCCCATAACTGTCTTCTCCTCCTCTCCTCACTCCTAGCCATTTAAAAAAGTGTAGAAAATTACCACAGCACTTGTGGCAATAGAAAGAGATTTTCTATCCATTGTGGCAATTGATGCAAGCAAGACTATTCTTTGTGGTCTAGCTTGCATCAATTATGGGGACCATTCTAACATAGCTTCCACCTGAAATTTGGCACAAGCTGCCTTAAAGTGAGTGAGCTATCGCAACTGCACCCGAGATTGTAAAATTGGGCATAGTTGCAGCAAATGGGACTGGTTCAGCTGTGAGGATGAAGTGATGTAACACAGGACTTGCGTAAGCCCTATGCCATCCTTTGAAAATCCGGGCCATGCTCTTTAACTAACATTAGTCTATGCTATCCCATCCTGTTTTTGCTATTGCTATATTTCTACCCCCCAAGTCATGGAGTGTCAAACCATTCTTACCTTCAAAAATTATTTTTATTCACAGAGTATCTGAAAAGTTTGATTCCTTCAAAGTCTTGTATTTTCAAACAACAAAGCAGTATTGTGCAAGCAAAAATAAAAACACACAAATGCTCACACAAATACCCTTATCAGGATATTACGCAGTATAGCACAACACTTTTTACACACACATATTTCAGGGGTAAATAGAACTGGAAAAATATTTAGAAGTCAGTACTACAAAAATAGTAATTTTATAGGAAAATGGTGCAATACTACGTCAGTGGTTGTGTTTCACCTTTCCACACCATTCGTAGCTGTTCATTCATTCTGTCCCTTATTTTTTACAAGAAGTTAGAAATATAGAATTTGATGGGCTGCCACTGCCCAAGAATCTGCTATTTCCCACCAAGAAAAGCTTGTGGCCCCAGACCAGGTGCTCAACACCCTCCTGCGGCATGGCTTGTTAACTCCAGCCTCCTGTCTTGCTACTGCTGCCCAAGAAGTTGTTATTTCCTGAGAGAAGCTTGTGTCCCCTGACAGGCACTCAACACCCTCCTGCAGCGTGATTTGTTGACTCCAGCCGCAGTTGCACGCTCTCCTGCTGCTGCTGCCCAAGAAGCTGCTCTTTCCCACTGAGAGAAGCTTGTGGCCCCTGATTAGGCACTCAACGCCCTCCTGTGGTGCACCTTGTTAACTCCAGCCACTGCCACATGCTCTCCTGCTGCTGCTGCCCAAGAAGCCATTATTTCCCACTGAGAGAAGCTTGCGGCCCCTGGCAGGGTGCTCAACACCCTCCTGCCACGTAGCTTGTTAACTCCAGCCATTGTCACACGCTCTCCTGCTGCTGCTTCCCAAGAAGCTGCTATTTCCCACCGAGAGAAGGTATAGAATACTCGGCTGCTGGTTTCTAATTTTCTAACTCTGATGCCCTTACTGCTACAGCTTCTGATTGGCCCATTCCACATTGGACTGGGTGGTTAGTGACTTTCCTTTCTTGTTTTCCTGGAGCTTTTTAGCAACTGTAAAGTGTGATTTCTGGTCTTGTATTTTCTCCTGCCCACCCACTCCTGCCCCCAACACTCTTTAAATAAACCTCAGGCTCTGCCGCCTTTGTTCCACTCATCCAAAGGAGGAACAGCAGCCAGCCTGTCCTTCTTAACGGGCCTGACACTAACATCCTTTAATAAGCCCAACTCCCACATTTCTTCTGCCTACTACCACTACTTTCTCCACTTTCCCCTTCCCCTCCATCTGTTTTCACCTCCACCCCCAGCACTGACAAGCATAAAGGAACAGAACTACCTAATAAATTCCCTCACCAGAAATTTTGTACCCTCCAATAACAATGTATAACCACAAGCTGGCACTCCTAACTGTAACAATTTTTACCCTGTCTTCTCCATCTGGCTTAATCAGGAAAAACCACAGACTTTCCTCACTTCCCCCATCCCTTACCTCCCCACCCCTCTGCCTTGCATCCCCCATGCCACTTCTTCCAACCCCTGCTCTACATGCCCACCCACCACACTCTACCACTTCACCCTCTCACACTATCTTTCACTCCTAACCCCACCTCAGCCCAATTCACATACCCCAAACCTCCTCCCCACATACCCTTGGACATTTCATAAACAAACTCTGCCTTCTTCATGAATATTCCACCTTCTACCACTCTATACCAGCTTTTACATGACTCATCCCCAGGCCCAGACCCCATAAATTGTCTATTTTTGCCTACAACAGACACAATAGGCTCCTCCTTCTTCTTCTTCTTCTCATCACTGGGTCCATCCACCCCAACCCTGGTCAACAGCATGTAGCCGATAGACCCCCTTCTCCTCCCAAACACTCCAGCCAGCTCAAATTAGTACACCTCAACATCCAAACTCTGTTAGCAAAGAAAACAGTGCTTGAATCCTGGATATCAGACAATACATTCAACATTATTGCCTTCAAAGAAACATAGCTCTCAAATAAGGTCCTTTCCAATTAAATAAACCTTGATGAATATTCCCTCTTTGGGAAGGACAGAATCGGTAAAAGAGAGGACAGTTGCCTCTTTTGGGTAGCAAATCACCTCTGCCACTGCTCTTGATTCAACCCCTGAAACTGCTAACCTGGAATCTGTATCTATAAATCTCCTGCTTAGCATCAATAAGACTATAACCATCAGCATTATATCTCCCCGGCACCTCTCGGATGAACTGGATGTCTTCGTAGCCTCAAGAATCTCCTTCCCCATGGAAGGAATGGATAATCCTCAGGGATTTTAATCTTAATTTACTGTCGCAGCAGTTTGACATGGTAAAGGAATCCATTATCAGCATTGGCCTACACCAGCTTATCACCTCCCACACTCAGACTAACTATAGGTCTAAATATGATCCCTACTTGACTGGATTCTGGTTTTCCACCCTTCTCATGTCTCCACCTCTGGGGTTCCTCCCCAATTCTATTAGTGACCATTGTGCAGTCTACTGCTGCTGGTCACTGAAAACCCCTCAACATGAACACAGATTCATCCACACAAGACAAATTAATAAACTCAATTCAAGTGAGTTTGAAAACACTGTCCGTGCCACAGACTGGTCCTACACAGAATCCATTCTGGACATCAGCTCTGCCCTCAAAACTTTCAACAACAAATTCCTTGCTCTGTGTGACTCCCTAATCCTCTTGAAAAAAATTAGGGTTAAGAGCAACAGTCAAGAATGGATCTCACCTGATCTCCTTAAACTCATGAGAGAAAGAGACTGGGTTGGTCTAAACACAGGAAATAGAAATTTCCCCATCTACTTTAACAGTACAAAACCCTTCGTAAAAGATGCAGATCTGTGGTCCAGTCTGCTAAAAAATCTTTCCTCTCTGAAAAACAGCGAAGCTCCTTTGGCAACCCAAAGTATGCTTAGAACGTCCTTAATGACCTCATCGGTAGAGGACAAAACAATGAACAAATAAGCTTCTTCATGACTGGAATGGCTATCACTGATCCCTTGGAAATATCCTCTCTCTTTAATCAGTACTTTAGCAATTTTGACAAATATGAGCCAAATCACCCTCCTGTGCCTTGTCCTACCCCCCACCCAAACCCGCATCCCAGCTTCTTTTTTCAGTACCTATCCCCCCCCCGAAGTGGTTAAACTTATTAAAACTAATGACCCTGGGTCTTAGATCAGGCTTGACAACATAGACAACAGGGTCCTCAAACTTGTATGTGAATCCTTAGCTGTATTGCTCACCAACATTTTCAACCACTCCCTCTTCACCGGAGCTTTTCCTCTTAAATAGAAATGCGCTATTATCAAACCACTCCACAAATCCAGATCAAAAGATGAAGTTACCAACTACAGGCCCATCTCCCTTTTGGCTCCCCTTTCCAAAATCATTGAAAATATTGTCCATAAGCAAACTATTGAATTCCTTTTGAAACATAACCTTCAGACAGAGGCACAACATGGTTATCGGGCTGACCATAACACCTAGACTGCTCTTATCAAATTTACCAACTACATCAACAAAGCCAACGAAGTAGGCCTATTCACTGGTTCTGTTTTTGTGGACCTCACTAAAGCATTTGACCTTGTCAGCCACAGTGTCCTTCTCTCTCCACCCTAGCAGTTCTGCATTTCTCATCTGACATCATAAACTGGTTTTGAAACTACTTTAGCCACAGGTCGTATCAGACTGTGATAAATGGCATCCTTTCAAACCCCTGCCCCACTAAATATGGAGTACCTCAGGGGTCCATCTTTGGCCCCCTTTTCTTTTCCCTGGTGGTAAACTCTGTCTCCTTGAAATCTTCTCTAATGCTGAGCTAATTCTGTATGCCTATGATGCTGCCCTCTTTTGTAAGGACAAAAACCACTCTTCCCTTCAAAATAAGCTTCAACTGGACTTCCATAGGCTCCACTCCTGGTTCTCATCAAATGGACTTGTATTTAATGCTAAAAAGACAAAGGCCATGATCTACTCCAGCTCCAGGAAACTGTTAGCCTTTGATTTCAGCTTGCACAGCAATGATGGCAACCTGACTGAGAGAGTGTATGAATTCAAATACCTTGGTTGGCTAACAAAAACTGACACCTTAACTTTGAAGCACATATCAATCATACAATAAAGAAAGCCTACCAAAGGCTTGGCATTATCTACAGGGTGAAACCTTTCCTTACCAAGGAGTCAAAGACCCTTCTAGCCTCCAGTTTCCTTCTTCCTTTAATTGACTATTGTGCTCTAGTCTACTTCCCTCCCCTTTACCAGAAAAACTTCAACAGACTCCAGACCACCTATCACAACATTATTTGTTTTGCCTCCAGCCTCCCTAGACTTACCCACCACTGTGACCTCTACAGACTCTCTGACTGGTCCTCCCTTGGGGACCAACTCAATAGCAAACTTCTCACCTTCTTTCACAAACTTTCCTTGGAATTCCTTCCTGACAGCATCAGATCCCTCATCCATAAGTCAGCCAACTACAGGACTACAAGAAGGTCCTCCATCCTCAAAATCACTGACCTCTTCTGCCGCACCACCCAGGGCCAAAACACCCTCTCTTACATTGGCACTAAACTCTTCAACAATCTCCCCCTTGCTCTAATCCAGTGTCCCTCTACCTCATCTTTTAAGTATAACCTAAGGAAGCACGTCACTAGCCTCTTCTTGCAGGTGTCCCCAGCCCTAATTTTCACACCCCAAGTACTTCTCATCTCTCCTGCTAACTCAGCAAATTACTGCCAACACTCATCCTGTGTCTCATTACCGCCCACTAAATACAATCTCAGGAAGCACCTGTCCCTGGCCATCTCAAGCAAGTGTCCCCAACCTTGACTGTCACACCACTAATACTTCTCCATCTCTCCTGCTAACACTTACTGGATAGTACCCATACTCCCCAATAGCAGGTTTACCAGTTTTGTGTCAATTCGGTCTGCCATGGCACTTATTTGCACCATTTGGCATTTACTTGCACCATACCTAACCTTAGCACTAGCCTCTGATCATTTGACCAGTGGTACCGTCTCTTAGGTTTTGTCTTTGTATTGGTGTTTTTATTTTTAAATATGGCTCTAATAAAACTGAAGATAAGGACTGCTTGTCCCACCTATTCTGCCCATTTACCCTACCCACTGTATAGAAACATAAAATTTGATGGTAGGACTGCTTAACCAACCTAGTCTGCCCAATTATTATACTAACTAATTTGTGGTGGTAAGTTGAAGTGCTGCCTGACATGGATCAACATAACATTGATCATGTTTCTGGGCAGCCCTTTTTCGCCCCTTGTGCCATCATAGTTAACTTTAGTTGTCCAATTGCACATATATGTTGTACAGCACAAGTGCATGAAACATCAGTGCTGCAAATAGTTTTTTTAGCTCTAGCACCTGAGAACCATTTCTTTTTCACTTACGAGAAGCACAATGTCCATATCTGGCAGAATGTTGATTGCATCTGTGATGTGACCATGAATTGTTCTCAGCAGAACCAACACAGATACCCATTCATCTGCCCTTGCCTCTGGCACTGTGTCACTGCCTTGCAGTGAGTCTCTCATTTTCTCTGCCTCTATATTGTTAGTGTCTTCTAAAAGACTAGCTGTACTGAGCCTCTCCAGTGGTGCTGCTGTCCATGGCAGTGACATTTGCTACTGCATCATCCTCATTCTCCTTTTCAGGTCTTGGATCATTGCCTGCAGATGGAGTTGGCTTTGCATGACACATTATGGTAAACTGTAATTCTTTTTTATTGTGAACTAAATCATGTCATTATTTATCACACTTTGGTTCTGTATTTCTCTTATTATTGTTTTTTTCTGAGTTCCTGCCTAGTCTGCTTTTTTTACCTGTACCTAACATACTCCCTGCCTCTCCAACTAACTCTTCAGCTCAGTCCCGCCCATTTCCTGATTGTTTTCATACCTACTGTTTATACTACCTCACACTCTGTTTATCTAGGCCTTTGTTCTTTTGTTTCTTCTAATGTCTTGACTTCCATGCATTTCTTAGGTATCTCCTGTCTATTCTACCCTTACAGCCAGCCTCTGATCTCAGATCTTTCTTATCTGTGTGCCTTTTTTCCCTTTAGCTTCCTTTCATCTCCTACTGACCTGTTCCTACTTAGCCCCCCTCCCCATTTCTTCTCACACATTATTTTTTTACTTTGCATCTTAGACTTTCATCTCTAGTCCCCTTTTATCACTTTCCTACTTCACTTCCTGATTTTTTTAATTGCTCCACAGTGGATATAAATACTACTTATGTCACTCAGTTTTGCTATTCACCTGAAGAAGGGACCTGTGAGGCCCCGAAAGCTTGTGTATAATTTCATCTTTGTACAAGACACTTGTTGGTCCAATAAAAGGTATCAAACCTTCCATCATCTAATGTATTATCTAAAAATTTCCAGTCCAACTGATCAAATGTTTTTCTGCATCAATCGATATAATAGCTCCCAGAAAGTCTGGGGGGAATGTTTTAGCTGATGTGAGGACATTCAACACAAGACAGATATTATCCTGAATGTGTCTCCCTGGTATAGATTCCGTTTGGTCTGGGTTTACTAAGTCAGTAATAATTTTTAGTACCTTCATCCCAATGGCCTTTGCAAAAATCTTGGCATCTTGATTGAGAAAGGAAATGGGGCGGTACTTGGCACACATATTTCCATCTTTCCCCAGACTGGGCAGCACCGAGATCAAGGATCCATTCCAGGAATCAGGGGAGGAACCTTCCTTGTGAGTGGTGTTACATACTTAAGTTAATAAAGGTGTAAGTTCAGATGCAAAAGTGGTATAAAATTCCCCTATAAACCCATCTGGGCCTGGGGCCTTGCCTCCCTTAAAGGACTTAATTACCTCTGATATTTGTGTTTCAGTAAATGGGTTCATTTTGAATTCTACTGAAGAATTCCACCACTTTTTCTGAGTGGTCTTCCTCCTTGTCCTGCTTATATAGTTGGGAATAATATTTGAGAAATTTCTTTTCTATTTCTTCTGGGGAAACAGCAAAATCTCTACCTTCCTTCCCTTTTTTTATCTTGGGTATATACCTTTTAGAGTCCTGCTTCTTAAGGCGGAGAGCCAGTAGCCTACCTGCCTTATCTCCCCATTCATAATATTTTTGCCCAGTGAAGCAGAGAGTGTTCTCCTTTCTCCTAGCTTGAATTGCATTATATTGTTCCCTTTCTTTTTTTAACCTGTGGCAACAGAGCTGGGTCCTGGGTTTGTTTATGTTCTGATTCAATGAGCTATAAAACTTCTTCCGCCTTTAATAAAGAGGCTTGCTGTTTGTATGAGGCATAGAATATAGCGTGCCCTCTCACCACTGCCTTAAGACTGTCCCAAATATATTTTAAGGGTGTATGCTTTTCTGTGTTGCCTATGAGAAACCATTTAATAAGGTCTCTTGTAGAATTTACAAACTCTTCATCATGAAGCAGTCCTGCATCAAGTCTCCACTCCCCTCCAGGCTGAGTAGGGACCCATTTTAAATCAAAAGAAACCATAGCATGGTCTGATAATGAAACAGAATACATTTTTGTATTTCGTACGGTGTGTATTCACCTTTTCTGGGAATATAACCTATCAAGCCTGAAGTATGAGTTAGAGGCTGCTGAGTAGAAGATAAATTCTACTAAGCTAGGATTTTGGATTCTCCATGGATCCACAAAACCTCCCTCTTCCCTCAGCATTTTTAATAATTTAGAGCATGCTTTTTGTCCTTTTCCTTATGAAGGACTATGGTCGAGGAGCACATCTTCAACACAGTTCCAGTCCCCCAGACAAAGTATCTGACCCTCTGGGAAGGAGGCCAGATGTTGAAACACCAAGCGAAAGAACTCCCCTGAGGAAGGAGTTGGTGTGTATGCTGACACCACATGAATCGGTCGACCACGCAGGATCACAGAAATATAAACCATTCTTCCTGTCCTTTCTGAGTAAACCTTTGTTATTTGAAAGGGAAGGCCTCTTCTAATCAAAATAGCAACCCATGCTTTTTTGGCATCTGGGTGTAAATCAGCATAAACATTTCCCACCCACATACACCTTAGTTTAAGATGTTCCAAAGCTGACAGTTTTGTTTTCTGCAAACAGGCTATGTCACACTTCGTTCTCTAAAGTTCCTGCAAGATTCAGTCTCTTTTGACAACATTATCTACCCCCTTTAACATTCCATGTACAAATTTTTAAACATCCATAGTAATAGGTACAGTATGTCAATATTATTATCACTGGGCCCATCCCTCCACCCCACCCCACCCCCGCCATCAGTAATATACCATCCTGGGCTTAGGAAAAATACTTAATAGAAAATGGAAACAAATTACCCCAACATGAATACAAATAGTAAGAGCTGAACAGTATAACCATAAAACACATCCCAACCATACATTCTGTCAAAACTCACAGACAGATAACACATTGAACAATTTTAGGACAAACCATAGAAGACAGATACTCTTCCTAGGGTGTCCTGGATCGCCCCCTCTAATTTGTAATTACCCCTGAAGAAGCACCATGAAACTCAGGGTATAAAGAGTAAGAGAGCCTGCAGGCTCATTCTCTGCTCTTCCTTTGAGGATGAACCTCTGGGATCTCCATCTGCGAGACCCCCAGTGGCTATAGAATGCCAACTGCTGTTCAGGCAGGAGATATACTTGCAACGCACAATAAAGAATCTTAAATAAGCAAACTGTTCCCTCCTTCCCTGCCTCAAACCAATGTATTTATGTAATAAAGTAAATGCTTTGCTGCCTCTGAAGCTGAATATAGTAAAGAAAGATAAAAATTGTTTCAAACTGTCTATAGATTACCTAAGCCCATTGAAGGCTGCAACATATTTAGCAACTTCTCAGCTAATATATCTTGCTCTGAATATATACTATTGTAAAAAAAATAAAGCAATTTATCTTCAAGATATGCAGTCTTTTCTTCATGCTACTTGTTTGGGTTCTTTTCCTAGAGAGCACACCAGATGCAGAACTAACCAAAATGAAAAAAGTCCCAATACTGAAACGGGAAACGAGAAAGTCCAACTGCCTATCTGCAGGTTTTAAACTACTAAATTATATACTTTCTATAGTCCCTTAGGTAAGCTGTTTAAGGCAGTCTGTGTAAATGAAATGCAGATATTTTAATATATAAATCACCAGTAATAAAGAGGAAGGAGTAGAAATAATAAAAATAGAAAATGTTCCTTTAATTTTTCTCTTTCCTTCCCCCTACTTAATAAAAGAAAAGAAAACAACTCCTAATACATATTGTCATCATATGTATCTATGGAAACTAGAGGAACTAGTGAAACAAGAAATATGAGGGTGGAGGAGCAAGGCTTCACGCAATGAACTTGCACAGAAACCCCCTCCCAAACTTCACTATCAACTCTGGGAAAAAGGTGTGTTATGCAGACCAACCCAGACATCTGCAATTAGTTGATAATTTAATACTAGTTAATTTAAATCAAGTATTTTTGTTAGCCCTCCATATAGAACAAAGTCTCCCGTGTTTTTTATGGGTGTGGAGGTGGAATCTTGAGGCTTTTGAATTAAGCGACACACAGCCTGCATCTCTATCGCTGGAGACTGTGAAAAATTGTCCCCTCTCTTCTTCCTGTTCAGCACCACCTGCCACTACTCCATGGATTCCTGAGCTTGCTGGAAAATGGAGTTTTTCTGGTGCAGGTCTCCAGGCATTAGTCCCTTCTCCACTAAGGCCTGAAGAGCTTCTTCTGGGGTCTAATAAACATTGGTACCCTCTGGCCAGAAAAGAAGCAACTTCGCTGGGAAGGGAGTATGAAAGCACAGATTTTTCTCCCTCAGAACTCTGAGAATATCTCCATATTGCAATCTCTTCCTCTGCACCTCTGGGGGGGTAGTCATGGACAAAGAACAGGTGAGCAGTAAGGTATTTAACTTCTTTTTTTTTGCCAGGCTTTTGCCAGCACCTCCTCTTTCACTTTAAAGCTGTTTAATTTAATTGCAATCGATCGTGGCCTGGCCAAGGGGTGTGTAGGTTTAGGTAATAAAGCACAATGTGCTCACTCTATACCCAGCTGAAATCCTGTAGGGTGCTGCAAAACATCCATTAGGAGATGTGAAATGAAATCAGCCATCCGGCCTGTCTCAGTTCCTTCAGGTAATCCGTACAGTCTGATATTCTTCCTTCAGGGATGACCTTCTAAATCTAAGCATTTCTCCTGAAGTTGAGAGGTATGCTGTAATAGAGTCTGTACTGCCAGGCCCAGTTGTAGTGATCTGTCCACTGTAGAGGAAATATGATCATTTTCTGTGTCTAGTCTGTGCTCAAGGACAGATAGTTTCTGGTTCAGATACTTAAATTCTTGTTTTGTTTCAGCTCTCATTGCCTTAATTTCTTGAAAAAGTTGCTCAAAGTGAGATCGGAAAAGATGTTCTGTCTCTTCTTCAGTGTCTGCAGCACTAGCGGGTGAAAGGCTGTGACTCGGGGCTTTGCTGAGTTGATTCAATCCTGAGGCATCTGCAGCATAAGGTATTAATTTATATCTTGATCTGCTTGTTCTATCCTTTCCTCTAGCTATATTAGCCATTTTTATATTTGCTTGTGCGCATGTGCAAGAAACATTATGTGGTAGCTTAGGAGAGAAGCAGGTTGTGGAGATGCAGCACTGTGGCAGCCAACGGAGGCACTGCATTTGGGAGCTTGGCACTGGTGGACCAATGGAGGTACAGTGTGCTGATGACACTGGCTTCCAAAAGTGCCACCAAGTTGTAACATTTTCGCCGCAGCAATCAGGGGCCACCTCGTCATTGCAGTGTCAGCCATTCCACTGCAATGAGGGAGTGACCAGTCATTGCAGGGAGGAATATTGCATACTGTAATATTGTTTGTGAATGCAGCAGCAAATCACCGCCATGTTCACAAACAATGTTACAGATCCCCCACTGCTGAGGAGGGTGCCCAATCACCCTGGGCATCATGCACCCCAAAACAGTGTTTGTTTGCCAACAAGGGGCCCAATCCCCATTGGCTTTAGTCCCCTTCCCAGTTTGTTGTCGATGGGGAGCCCTCCTGTCAGCATAATGTCCCCCAAAAACATTGGTTTTGTGCCAAAGGGTGCCCAATCTCCTCGGCTCTTGCTCCCCGTATGTGTATTAGGGGTGCTCAATCCCGTCCGGCTACAGCCCCCAAAAAACGCTCAGGTGGCACTCTGGGAGCCCACCCCAGCATGCCAAATGTCCCTTTTAAACAAAAACGGTCTTCAGATGGTTTTTTCTTTTCCTGTAAATCAGAAACGGTCCCTTAGTTGATTCCGTGGCCCCACCCCAACCCACGCCCACCCTTTGCACACCCTGCCTCCCAAACTCCCCTCACCCCATACTTACCTCTGGAGCCCAGCATGATGATCTTCAGTGGACCGGGAACACGTCTGCACTCTTCAAAGCCGACCGTGAACTGAAGAAATGCTGGTAAGCTGTATAATGGCATAAATAGGGTTTTTTAAACTTTGGTGCATATCTCAGGCATTTTTGGGAATTTTGGCACCAAATTTTCAACTTGGGGTTATTGGGCCCCTCCTCATGAATTCAACCACTGTCATGGCGTTATTCAATCCTGAAAGCTGATTTCGCGGTCACTGCACAGAATCACCTTTTGGGACCGATTAACAACACAACAGTGCCAGTGTTCATTAGGGGGATTTCAAAAAGTCTGTGTTGCAAATTTGGTGGAACAAATCCAAGGAATGACTGTTTTACAAGCGTGCGTTGTACAGTTGCTATGCACACTCGTAACTTTGCGAATCTGCAATATTGTCACTCCAGATTTTCAACATTGCCTTTTTTCTACACCTCCTTATGAACAGTACAGCTGTCATTTTTCACATCCTGGCCGAAATGTGTTTTCGCACTTCCAGCGCAGAATAGCACAGTCGCTGTGGGAAATCAGTGTTTGGGACACTTTAAGAAAATCACAATGACACTGTTCATGAGCAGAGGTCCTAAAATGCCTATGTTGAAAATTTTGTGATGGAAGTCCATAAAATGACTGTGATACGAGTGTGCATTGAGCAGTTTACATGCACGCACGTAACATCACACATTTGTAATATTTTCACTACAGATTTTCAGCATTGCCATTTTTTCACACCTCCTTAGAACAGTACAGCTGTCATTTTTCACATCCGGGCTAAAATGTGTTTTTGCACTTCCGGCGCAGAATAGCGTGGTTGCTGTGGGAAATCAGTGTTCGGGACACATTAAGAAAATCACAGTGACACTGTTCATGAGCAGAGGTCCTAAAATGCCTATGTTGAAACTTTGGTGATTAACGTCCATAAAATGACTGTGTTATGTGCATGCGTTGCACAGTTTCCACGTATGCTCAGAAGTGCGAGCAGTTTTAATATTCCCACTACAGATTTTCTTTTTTTTTTAGTTGTTTAACCAGAAGTAGCACACTTAGCTGAAAGCTTTTTTATAGGTTTGGCCTGGAAGCACAGGGAAGCTAAGTGACCTGCTCAGGGTCACACAGTATGTAAGTAGAAGCTATGGGATTCAAATCCCGGTCTGGTCTGCTGGATGTCACCAGATTTGCAGCTCAGAGCCTTAAAGCACTGTGCTATACTGCCTCCCTAAACATTTTCAACATTGCCATCTCTTCACACCTCCCTATGGATGGTACAGCTGTCATTCTTCACATCCTGCCCGATCTGTGTTTTTGTACATGTGGCACAGAATGGCACGGTCGCTGTTGGAGCTCAAAGTTTGGGACACATTGACAAAATCACACTGCCACTCTTCATGAGAAGAGGTCCCAAATGCTTTCATGAGGTGGGGTCACAAAAAGGCCATGTTGAAAATTTGTACTACAAATACCAACAAACTCCCAGGGCATTAGGGTTTCTAACCATAATGTCCCACCCTGTACTGACTGACAGGCATTGAGGTGTGCCTTTGGATTGCCAACTGTACTGCTCATGCCATCCCACCCCCAGTCACTGACAGGCATTGAGGTGTACCTTGGACTCTTTGGCCCCAGACTTCACCTCATTCTCCTATGCTGCACCCATTTCAGCGTATGTCCTTATGGAATGGGGTGACTGTAAAGCCAAACACCCCAAGCCACACCCCAACATGTGTCGGTGTCTGCAGACTAGGGTGAGGTGACATGGCATGACCATCATGGGTGATGACCCAAACACTTACCCCAATGACTGTCCATCTCTACAGGATGGAGGTGGGGTTGGAGTGAAGTTCAATACTTCACTGCCATTCCTATTCTGCATCTGTCTCACTCCAGCATTTCCAGTGCGAATAGCAGCAAGCAAACATTCGGCATTGACAAATGCTTGTTAGGTTTTGTGGCAGCGAAATTTGATAAATTTGATGAAAATAAGGGTTTTAAGGCTGGGAGCTCATGCGTCTAGCTTATGAATGGCAGCGTGACGTAACCAGACATCCTTCTGCCCTCTTTTGTCCTGCTGCCTCCTTCTGGAACTCTGACATGAGGTTTTTCTCATGCTCTTTATGAAAGGATAGTTCATTGTCCCTGGCGATGATATCACAGTGTTTTGAAACTAGAAATGCAGATAAAATCTAAATAGTTAAAACAGAATATCACTTATCTGCCTGTCTGAGAATGACACTTATCAGAGTCTGACTGATAAATAGGACCTGGCATACCTCTCAACTGTCCCTGATTTTCAGTGATGTATCTCCAAAAAATCAGGCCTCTGTGGCTGAACAGTGAGGATTGTAAGCACAAAATAATGCCAGACGTTAGAGTAACAGGCTTGTTCTTACTCAGAAAAAGCACTGTACACTAAATCTCCTATTCTACCAGCTTTCAGAGTGGGTATGATTCATTTTTAAGATGTGTCCCTGATTTTGTTCCTTTGTCCTTGATTTGTGAAGCAGGGGTTGAGGAGTAGGGGATTGGGAGCACACCTGGGGAAATAATAATAATTTAAAAAATAGTGGTAAACATTTCTCTAGTGTTAAAGGAAGTTTCTATCAAGTTACTTAACATTATAATGTACCAAACATTGAGCTGAGGTCCTCCGACATTACCAACAGAAGCACAATCTCCCACAACACACTTGATTAAAGACGTGGTGGCAAGGTGGAACTCTCTGTTTTACATGGTTGAAAGATCAGTGGAATAGAAAGCTATGTTCCAATACAATCATACCCAAGATCTAGCCCAGTCCTTATGGGGTAACCCTAATTTCAAGATTGATAACAGAGTGCTTTCTGCCCAATGGATGCCCCTGCTAGGAGAAGGCATCCTTTCTCAATTTATGACTGATACAGGATCATGGTTTACCACTGCAGAGATTATGAAGAAGTTCCATATCCTGAACCATAGTATTTTCAAAGTTTTGCACTGAAACATCTTCTAGTGAAAGTCAACTAATCAAATCCCCCCCAGTCTGCCAAGATATCCTTTAGGCTTGAATTGGGTCACCTGGCAGGTTTTCAAAAAGCTGTGTCCAAGATTTATGGGATTTTATATGACTGGGTTCATCTGAATGCTTGGCCCATGGCTTATTGGACCCCTTTCTTTCCCAATCTGGATTTGGACTGGCCATTCCTATGGTGTAATTGTTATAAATTCATATCTCAGCACAGATTACACCTTATGCAATTTCATATCCTCCATAATTTATATTATACCCCTCAAAGACTGCTTAAATGTGGTCTTATCACTTCATCACTCTGTACTCAATGTCAATTGGAGGAAGGTTCTATTTATCACGTACTATGGAATTGTTCCATAGTAACCTCATTATGGTCTAGTATCCAGCGAAAGGCAGATCCTCTGTTAGGTTTAGAAGGCCTTTTCACTCCAGAAATCTGCCTACTGGGGGACTACTCCATGATTTCAGTCCCTAACTGTAAGTACCATATGGCCCTTATCTCCATGTCGGTTAATAAAATGGTCTTGCACCACTGGAAAGATGATGAGGAACTGTCTTATACTGAGTGGCTCAATGAGCTCTTAGCTAATCTTAGAACAGAGAAAACTTTTGCTAGTCTCAGTAACATGATGAATAAATACAAGAAGATATGGGACCCTTTACATACCCTTTATTCCTTATAATTGTCTTAACATGGTACCTACTCACTCCATGTATGTACTGGGAATATACAGTATGTCTGTGTGTGGGGGGCAGAGAGAGGAGGGGAGCAGGTGGAGGGAGGGCGAGAATGGATCTCGTCATGCTATCAATAACTTTTCAAGTATAAGTTGTACCTGTGAGATCTATTCTCTGTATTGTAAAACAAATAAAATTTGAAATTGCGAAAAAAAAAAAGAGAAAGCTATGTTCCAGGCTATGGAATTTGGTTATGTGCCTTGTGGGGGATACTTGTCCCAAATGCAGTGATGTGTGCTGCAAAGGCTGTTTCCAATTCTGAGATGTTATAAACAGGCCACCAAAGATCTGTCTGCTGAATCTGCTACTCTCAGCATGGTGCTCCTTATGGTATGTCTACTTGAATAACACACACAATGTTACAGGACATCTGCCACAACAACCCAACAAACAAGGTCAGTCATTGTGGTGTCAGTGTGGTGCTGATAGACACGGTGGTGGTTGTGGCATTAGTGGTGATGGAGTTGATGATAATGACTTAAGCAGTGGTGATCAGGATATGAGTGCTGGGCAAGGTGATGGTTCTGGTGGTGATGGCGGACTGGCGGTGACACTAGTTCATCATCTCAGCAGCAGCCAAAGCTGGATGCAATCCTTATTGGGAAAGTGGCAGAGATGTTTCTGACACAACTTCAATAATTATTTTAAAGCATTCCATTGGACACACAGTTTGGCATGGCAACATTACTGGATCCCAGATATAAAGATTTCTGCATTCTTCCTGCACACATTAACTATGTCAAACAGAAAGTCTTGCAGACACTTCAGATATAGCAGCTCAGGCAATGCATAGATACCAAAACTCAACTTCCTCCTCCCTTTGGGCCCCCTTCCCACGCTTACAGTGACAGGGTCATCAGCATGATGATGACATCAGATGGGGAGAGGAAGAAATTGATGATCCAAGTCCAGGAGACACAGCAAAAGAAATATGGGAGCTGTTTGACACAGAATATTGACGTCACACAGACATTACGGATGAAGGCACAGACATGACGCCAGACTACATGATGGGGGCTTATTTAGAAGAGTCACTGTCTAGCCAAAATAATGATGCCATCAAATTCTGGCAGGACAAAAATGTTATGTAGCCTGCATTGTCTAATGTGCTTTGTACTTTCTGAGATGTCCCACAACATTGGTTGATTCTGAAAGGTGTTTCAGCACAACTGGAGATATTGTCTCACCACATCACTTCAGACAGTACTGAATTATTTCAAACTCCAACAGGTGTCATCAACTATCCCTGTACTCCTGCAGACAAGTCTCCTTGCACTTTCTCTGGCACTGGCAGCACCACAGTCTGGCTCACCACCACCACTCATAGCAGCACAGTCAACAGCAGAGAAAGGATCTGGATACACTCTGGCATCTCTAGTCCTCCAGAAGACAGTATAACAACATTTACCATGTCATCATCATCAAGCTGAATTTGAGCAGGTGGCAGATGTCACCTTCCTCAGTGCAATTCAGCCTCACATGCTTACAAACAATCAGTGCTAGTTAAATCAAACCTGTGATGTCACCTAAACCACTGGCACTGGCAAAGAATAACAATGGTTACCTTAGGCAGCATGGGATTGGCAGTCTGGGAGGATGTAACAATGATGCTGCTGTTGGGCAGCAGCTGTTAAAGTAAAGCTTAGCACTAAATGTAAAAAAAAATAGAAAAAGTAAAAAATTAAAAAAAACATGAAAAATATTTAAATTTTTTTTTATTCAATTTACTTTATTAACACAGTGATATTACATGAGCTTTACGGCCCTAACCAGGCCGACACTTGCAAGTCAAACAGGTCATTATCATGAGTACATGTTAGCTAAAACAGTAACAATGAGAATGAACAAATTCGACATAAACAATTGACAAGGTAGCCTAATAAAACTTTTACCCAAAACCCAACACTTCCCAACACCCACCTCCCCAGCAGCATTTACTAAAAAAATTGGAGAACCACAATGATTCTCAATAGGAAAGAAAAACAAGGACTCAGGAGATACTTCAGGCTAGGGGGTACTTCCTACGGCTGAGGAGATTAAGTTTGCCAAGTGACTAAGACAGCATCTAGAAGGCCCCAATTGGAACCATAAGATTGCATTCTATTATTCATTTTAGCTATATGTAGCTCCAGCTGTAGTGCCAACATAATTTCCCTATACCATTCTAGCACTGGAGGTGTTATAACATCTTTCCAGTGCCTTAGGATATTCGCCTTGGCCGTAGCTGAAATAATAGCCATATACAACTTCTTCTGCTTAGTCATGTCTTTGGGGAAGCTACTCAACAGGCAGATTTACGGTGTAAAAAAAGGCTCAAGACCTATTATAGGTGGTAATGAGGCACTAATTGCCTTCCAGAAAGGCTGAATCTTGGCACACACCCACAGTACGTGGTACAGGTCCCCTTCTTCAGCCTCACATCTACCGCAAATGGGTGATGTTAGTTTACCCATCCTGTGTAGCTCGGCAGGAGTATAGTACAAGTTGTATATAATATTGAATTGCTGTAGTTTATATCTATCCTGCCTTATATATTTATGGTTATTTTCCTATATCTGCTCCCATACCCCCTTGTCAGCCTTCATCTTTAATCTCTGTCTCCAGTAATGACTAACATTAGCGGGTAAACCTTCATCTATCCTTTGCAATTCGTGATAAACTCTGGAAACAGAATGGGATTGGTCCTCAGTCTTGAACAACAAGGACAGTTCAGTCCTGTTTTTAACCCATACTTTCGTCCTACGCAGGTGAGCTTTTATTGAGTCACCGATTTGCCGGAATTTGAAAAAATGTCCTCTTACTTTTGGAAATTGGGAGCAGGCTTGTTCATACTACAATAGTTTAGCTTGCGGTGCCAGATCCCCCAGAAGTAACCCAACTATCGCTCCCCAGAATGTATTAAATGTTTTTTTAAAGTAAATATACAAATTTGAGAAGGTATGGTAGGCAAAGCAATGCCCTTGTATAAAGGCAAGGCAAGGCAAGACAAAGAAAAGGAAAGGAAAGGAAAGGAAAGGAAAGGAAAGGAAAGGAAAGGAACATTTGTTTAACTAGGAAAGGCACACTAAGCCAGAAATTATTTCCAGGTGCAACCTGGGAGCACAAGGCAGTTAAGTGACTTGCTTAGTATAGTATAGTACAGTACAGTACAGTAATAGTACGGTACAGTGTGGAATAGAATAGAATAGTACAGTATAGTACAGTATAGTATAGTACAGTACAGTACAGTATGGTATGGTATAGAATAGAATAGAATAGTATAGTACAGTACAGTAAAGTATAGTATAGTATAGTATAGTAGTACTTGCAGTTTTCTTTAGGATGCATACTTTCTGAAGGGGATTTTTTTGAAAACCTATGTGGAACTAACACGGTTATTTGCAAGACGGGCAAACATGGACAACGTTGGGGGGGTGCTTGAAGCCAGACAAGGAAACTAAGAATTCCTATAGCTATAAGCACTAAATGTTAACAAAATATGTTTAACAAATAAAAAAAATTGAAATAAAAATATAAAAGTGCTTACAAAAAAAAAGTAAATATACAAATTTGGGAAGGTAGGGTAAGCAAAGCAATGCCCCTGTATAGTACGGTAGTACTTGCACTTTTCTTTGGCATATATATTTGGTGGGAGGAGGTGTTTCTTTTGAAAACCTATGTGGAACCAACATAATGATTGGGATGAATGGCAGACAGGAAGTACTGGTGAGGGCCTTGAGGTCAACAGAGGATACCAAAGATTCCTATAGTTAAATGTTAACAACATGTTTAAAAAAATGAAAAAATGTAAAAATATTTACAAAAAATGAAAAAAACAAGCAAATATACACATTTGGGAGGGCAAGGTAGGCAAACAATGCCATTGCATAGTATGATAGTACTTGCACTTTTCTTTGGGATGCATATATTTGGAAGGATTTCTTCTGAAAACCTATGTGGAACTAACATTGTAACTAGATTATACTGCAGGCCAGGTCACATCAGCCATGACAGGAGTGGTGCAGTGCAGTGGCTGTGGAGCAACAGTCTTCAGGGAGACATTCTGGAGGCTGTGATGCTGCCCTATCTGCAAGCACCTCTCTTGGCTGAGGGAAGAGGTTACCTGTCTCCATGCAGAGGTGGCCAGGTTATCAGGGGCATCCGCCCACACCCAGAGATCATTGGGTCCACAGCATCAACCTCAAAGGTTGCCCAGGAAGAAGGGTAACTGGACAACAGTGAGCTCAGGGAGAGGAGGGGGGAGGAGTCAGAGGCACATCCCCTAACCAGTCCAGCTCAATAACTCCTACACTGTTTTGGAGGAATGGAAATGCCCCACACAGGCACCCACAGCTGAGACCAGGGAGGATGGTTAGGACCTCCAAGATGGAGTCCCAGGGAAGAGGGCAAGGGAGGCCAGAGGAGGGGGGGGAAGCTTCTCTTAGCGGGAGACTCTATTGTATGGGGTGTGAAATTAGGGACAACAAGCAGGGGGGAGGGGAGGTAAAGTGCCTCCCAGGAAGCACTGCATGGAGGGATGGGAAGTGAATCCATAGGTTCACTAGGGCAATAGTCAGGAGGGAGGAGCTGGATGTCATTGTCCACCTGGGGACCAATGACCTGTCGAGAAGAAGGGTAGAGTTAGCTAGAGTCCAGGAGGATTTCAGTAAGCTGGGAGGGGGACCTGAAACAGGTAGCACATTCTGTGTCATTCTCAGAGGTGCTACCTGTCCAAGGCATGGGGGAGACCAGGGCACTGCGCATCTGAACCTTCAACTCCTGGTTGAAGGACTGGTGTGGAAGGGAAGGATTTGGTTTCATAGGGGACTGGGGCTGAACCTGGGCAGATGCGAGCTTGTATCAGGAGGATGGCCTGCATTTGTCTGGAAAGGGGACCTCAGTCCTTAGTGAGAAGCTGGAATGCTTCAGTACAGAGCATTTAAACTGGTCAATGGGGGAGAGCCAGGAGAGACAGGTGGCTTAAGAACACACCCCCATGAGAACATGCAAAAGTACAAGTTGACAACAGGAACAATGGAAGAGAGCAGTGAGGGGCAGACAGGGGAAACTTATATAAGGGGTAATAAAGGGGGGCAGGAGCACATGAGCATGAATACTGGGGAGGGGGGAAGAGGCAAAGTAGAGAAAACAGGAACAGAGGGAGGGCAGGGAGTAAAACATGGAAGGTCAAGTTCACAAATGCCCGCAGTCCGTGAAATAAGGTCCCAGACCTGGAAGCCTTGATGACGGATGCAGACCTTGATATAACAGCAATAGCAAAAACATGGTATTCTGCTAATCACAGCTGGGACGTCAATGTACCAAACTATACACTGTTCAGAAGGGAAAGGGAAGGTAAAAAGGGAGGGGGGGCGGCCCTGTATGTCAGAGAAGGCTACAGAAGTACAAGGAAGGCTAGGGAAGGCCGAGGCAACGTGGGTCACCATTGAATCGTGAAATGGCACAGCAATGTGTACAGGAGTGATCTATAGACCTCCACCACAGAGGGTACTAGTGGAGGAAATTCAGGACATGGCAGCTAAAGGTGAAATCCTGTTGATAGGAGATTTCAATATGCTGGATGTGGATTGGACCTCCCAGGCAGCTACTCCAGCCAGAAGCACAGCCATCCTGGAATCACTGCAGAGAGCTGGACTCAGATAGCTGGTACATGAGCCAACCAGGAACAAATCGATTCTAGACCCAGTATGGACCAATGAGAACAGAGTCAAAAGAATCCAGGTGGAAGGGCAGCTGGGATCCAGTGACCACCACATGGTGTGGTTTGACATGGAGACAGGGACTCAATTAAGCCACACAAGGGCAAAAGTATTAGATTTCAGGAGGGCGGATTTTAATGAAATGGGTAGATGTTTAAGATCAGCCCTGGAGAAGGTAGAGGTAATGGAGGGGGTGAAGGAACAGTGAGGAAGACTAAAAGGAGCCATTCTGGAGGTAACTAACCAATGCATTAGCATAGTGGCCGAATGGAAAAGAAGAAAGAAACCACTATAGTTCTCTAAAGAGATGGGAGACAAAGTAAAGGCTAAAAAAGCAAGTTTCAGGAAGTATAAGGGGACCCAAAGGAAGGAGGACAGGGAGTTGTACCTTGAATGTCTCAGAGAGGCAGGGAAGGCTGTTAGGAAAGCCAAGGCACAAACAGAGGAACGTTTAGCACAGACTGTGAAAAAAGGGGCATAACATTCTATAGGTACATCAGCGATAGAAGAAAAACTGGGGAGGGGGTTGTGAGGCTCAAAGAGGAGGAGGGAGAGTATAAGGAGGGGGATCTAGACAAGACAGAAATAATTAACAAATACTTCTGTTCAGTATTCACTGAGGAGGAAAAGGGTCAAGGACCACAGTTGGGGAGGAGAGGCAATTGGGGGGGAGAAGTGGATACCAGTCCATTCACAGTGGAGAAAGTTGTGGAGGAACTCACAAAGCTGAAGGTGGATGAAGTCAAGGGGCCAGATGACATACACCCGAGGGTATTAAGGGAGCTGCAGAGGGAACTAGCAGCACCTCTGACCACCCTGTTCACAAAGTCACTCAACACAGCCATGGTTCTAGAGGATTGGAGGAGGGTGCATGTAGTCCCACTGCACAAAAGTGGCAGTAGGGTGGAAACGGGGAACTACAGGCCAGTCAGCTTCACCTCAGTGGTGGGGAAGATCATGGAGACACTGCTGAAAGGAAGGATAGTGGCACACCTGGAATCCATTGGTGCCCAGGATCTGAGGCAGCATGGATTCACATCAGGAAGGTCTTGTCAAACGAATCTGATAGATTTTTTTGATTGGGTGACTAGGGAAGTGAATTGGGAAGGGCCAGTAGATGTCGCCTACCTGGATTTCAGCAAAGCCTTCGATACTGTCCCACACAGAAGGCTGGTTAACAAGATGAGTAGTCTGGGCATGAGGCATAAGGTGCTACAGTGGGTTAGAAAATGGCTGATGGACAGAAGGCAGAGGGTGGTGGTAAATGGAATCCAATCTGGGGTGAGAGGGGTGACCAGCGGAGTGCCACAAGGATCAGTTCTTGGACCAGTCCTCTTCAATATCTTCATTAGTGACATTGCAGAGGAGCTGGAGGGAAAGGTATGCCTATTTGCAGATGACACCAAGATCTGCAACAGGGTGGATACTCCAAAAGGGGTGCAGATAATGAAGAGAGACCTGGAGAAGCTTGAAAGATGGTTGGAGGTGTGACAACTGAGGTTCAATGCAAAGAAGTGCAAGATAATGCACCTGGGTTGGTGGAACCCTAGGGAGACCTACAGGATAGGGGGGAGGTGCTGACCATCACCAAAGAGGAGAGAGACCTAGGGGTTATCATATCTGATGACCTGAAGATATCAAAGCAGTATGCAAAGGCTGCAGGGAGGGCCAGTTGCATGCTGGGGTTCATAGGCAGAGGTATTATTAGTAGGAGGCAGGAAGTGGTGATGTCATTGTATAGAACACTGGTGAGGCCTCACCTGGAGTACTGCATGCAGTTCTGGAGACCACACATGCGTATGGATATGAACAAGGTAGAGGCTGTCCAGAGAAGGGCGACAAAGATGGTGCATGGTTTGCACCACAAAACATATGAGGAGAGACTAAGAAACCTCAATATGTACTCACTGGAGGAGAGGAGAGAAAGGGGTGACATGATAGAAACTTTTAAGTACCTCAAGGGGATAAACAAGGTACAGTTGGGAAATCTTTTCCAATGTAGAAAAGATACCAGAATGAGGGGCACATAGGAACATGGAATTTGACGGCAGATAAGGACCGCTTGGCCCACCTAATCTACCCCATTTCCCTACCTAATGGATAAGCTGCAGATCCTAGTTAACCAACAGCCTACTTCCTCCTTCTCCCCAGCAGAATTGCCTTATGTCTGTTCCATGCATTCTTGAATTCTCCCACTGTTTTTGACTCCACGACCTCCTCAGGAAGGCCATTCCACGCATCCACAACCCTCTCCATGAAAAAATACTTTCTCACATATCTATAAGCCGCCCCTCCCATCTTCAGATTGTGCCCCCTTGTTTTTGCACATCTCTTTTCTGAAAGATGTTGCCCTCTTGGACTTTGTTGACTTCCTTCAGGTACTTGAAAGTTTCTATCATGTCCCACCTCTCCCTCCTTTCCTTGAGGGTATACATATTAAGCTTCTTTAGTCTCTCTTTGTATGAAATTGGAGGGGGGGGAGATTAAGAGGTACCGTGAGGAAGTTTTTCTACATGGAGAAGGTGGTGAAAGCTTGGCATAGTCTGCCACAAGAGGTGATAGGGGCAAGCACAGTTGAGGGGTTTAAAGATGCCTGGGCCAAGCACAGGGAAATCTTGGGCAGGAAAGGAATGATGAAAAGCCATTGATCACGTAGGGTGAGTGGATGCATACATGTATAGGGCCTATGGACAGACTGGATGGGACTAGCAGTCCTTATCTGCCAACAATGTCCATGTTTCTCTGTTTCTAATTGACATGAAGGGCAAACAGGGACTATGGGGAAGGGGTCTTGAAGTCAGCAAAGGAATCTAAGAATTCTTATAGCTCTTAGCACTAAATGCTAATGAAATATTTTTAAAACATAAAAAAAGAAAAATATGGTTATTTACAAAATTATAAAAAAAGTAAATATATAAATCTGGGAAGGTAAGGTAGGCAAAACAATGCCCTTGCATAGTACAGTAGTACTTGCACTTTTCTTTGGGATACACATTTTTATTTTTGGGGGGGGCTTGTTTTGAAAACCTATGTGGAACTAACATAGTGATGGGCATGAAGGGCAGGGGGAGCCTTGAGGTCAGCAAAGGGAACTATGAATTCCTATAGCTCTGATGGAGGTGCTTAGCAGTCATATGTGTTTGGCACCGTGGTGATCCCTAGCTGTGGACTGCCAACATCGCATAACACCCATAAGTTATAATAGCCCATGGCCACTTTTCTGTAGTGTGTTATGCCTTATGACAGTTACTACATTGGGAGCCAAAGTGATTTGGCTGAAGTGTTGAAGTTGAACCCATTTCAACCCCCTCCCCATCAAAGTTGAACCAAAGTTCCCACCAGGACACTTTGCTCACCCTTACTGTGACCTTCCACAAGCCACAGTACCCAACAAAGCACTAAAATGTTCCAGGGCTTCCTACGTGGCCTTGAGCAAGTCACGGTATAGTACACAATAGTGAAATGTTCCAGGGCTTCCTATGTGGCCTTGAGCAAGCCACGGTACACTACAAGACAGTGAAATGTTTCAGGGCTTCCTATGTGGCCTTGAGCAAGCCACAGTACACTACAAGGCAGTGAAATGTTCTGGGGCTGCCTCTGTGATCTTAAGCAGGTCACAGTACAGTACACGGTAGTGAAATGTTCTAGAGCTGTCTCTGTGGTCTTGAGCGAGTCACAGTACACTACAAGGCAGTGAAACATTCTGGGGCTGCCTCTGTGATCTTAAGCAACTCACAGTACAGTACAAGGTAGTGAAATGTTCCAGAACTGTCTCTGTGGCCTTGAGCAAGTCACAGTACAGTACAAGGCAGTGAAATGTTCTGGGGCTGCCTCTGTGATTTATAGCAAGTCACAGTACAGTACAAGGTAATGAAATGTTGCAGAGTTGCCTCTGTGGCCTTGAGCAAGTCACACTACAATACAAAGCAGTGAGATGTTTCAAGGCTGCTTTTGTGGCATTGAGTAAGCCACAGTACAGTACAAGGCAATGAGATGTTTTGAGGCTGCCTCTGCGGCCTTGCGCAAGCCACAGTGTGCTACGAGGCAATAATATGTTCTAGGGCTCCCTCTGTGGCCTTGAGTGTCATTAATTAATGTGTATTATTGCCTTTTTCCAGTGAGGGTTCCCAAACTATGTATCTGCTACCAATGGAGGATGATGAGAACATTGCAGGAGAGGTCCATCAGAAACTGGCAGAATGGGGCAACTTATTATCTGAATCATCAGTGAGATAAATCTGACACCAAAATAGATAGAGTCATGGCAGAGAATAGTGAGTACAGTGCTGCGGCCACTGCATGTATGTGTGTAATTGATTTTTCAGGGCAGTATATGCCAGAAAAACAATTTAAAGCCTGCATGTTTCTGTAAGCTAGCCACGTTTTACTAATGTACTGACTGACTGTGTAAGAATCTATGTGTTGTACTATACATACAGTAGGTACCGTACAGTACCTCAAAAGAGCAAGATACTGATGGCCCTTTTTTCCTCACAACACTATATGCCCTCTCATTCTTGAAATAAGCAGCTGGAACAGGCTAAGGGGTGGATGGAAGAAAATGAGCAATCTGTGAATGTTCTTTTTACTGACAAGAGTACACTAGAGATGCAGTCTTTTTGTCCAATGGCTTTCCAAACAAAAAAAGGATTTCTTGTACTGAAACCAGAACCTAACCACCCCTGATAATACACATCTCACACTGCTGGTCAGAACTAATACTACTATTCATTGGCATCATGGTGGGTGATTATTTTTCAGAGAGGAGATAGTGTGCAATACACTGGTGCCCTTTATCGAGTAAGTTTTTGCAAATGGGCATCAGCTTTGCCAAGGTTCAAGATTGCACAATTTGCAATTACAGTTTCTCTGTGTTCACAGTGAGGATGAACAGCACAGTCTTCTATGTGTTTACTTGGTAACTTGGTAACTTTGTAAATATAGACAAAGTAGGCCTAGGCCCATTTAATTGTCTTCCACTCTTAGTGGGCTTATCTGTTAATATATTTTCTAATATTTGTAAACAAAAATTTGTCTAACTCATTTTTGAACGAGTCAAATGATGTTGTTTCCACTACATTTTTTGGCAAGTTATTCCAAATTAAGGGTGTTCGTATATTATAAAAATTTAAATGCCTATTTGTTCTCGCTCTATTCATAAAAATTTGTTTGTCATGTGATCTTATCTTTAAGGTTTTGGGATTCCGTATTATGTTGCTTTGAGACATTAATGTTTTATCCTCCAGAATATGATATAAAAATAGTAAATCTCCCCTAATACGTCTTATTTCCAAAGGATACAGGTTGAGTTCAGATAATCTATCTGCATATTCCACATTCTGTAAACCTTTTATAGATTTTGTTAGACGTTTTTGGATCTTTTCCACTCTAATTATATCTTTCTTTAAATATGGACTCCATATAGGAGAACCATAATCAAGATTATGGAGTACATAGGTCTTATATAGTTTGAGTACACACTCTCAATTCCTTGATATAAAAGCTTTATTAATAGCATAAATGATACTATTACATTTACCTATTATTTTTAAAATATGCGTATTAGATGATAGTCTGGAATTTATCCAAACACCTAAATCCTTTTCACTATTACTATTGTTTATTTTCTTTTCATTTAAAAAATATGAATATTTAGGGTTATTTTTTCCAAAATGGATTACCGCACATTTATTTTCATTAAATTTCATACCATTTCGTTTTCCCCAATCTTCTATTATACTTAAATTATTTCTTAACTCCATATAATCACTAAATGTTGTAACTTCTCCCCCTATTTTAGTATCGTCAGCAAATTCAGTTATATGAGATTTGACTCCTTCACTCATATCACTGATATAAAGTCCAAATAATAAGGGGCCCAGCACCGATCCCTGAGGGACCCCGCTGGCCACTCTCCCCTCATCCGACAAAACAGTATTTATGCTCACCCTCTGAGTACAGTTTAACAACCAATTCCCAATCCATCTAATAGTATTTTTATCTAAACCAAGTTTAATTAATTTATTTATCAACTTATAATGGGGGACCGCTTTCCCTAAATCCAAAAAGATTACGTCCATTGGTTTGCCACTATCCAGCTTGAGACTGATATGGTTGTAAAAGGCTAATAAATTAGTATTGCACGAAAGCCCTCTTCTAAATCCATGTTGTGTAATATCCTGTAAACCTAATCTTATAATATCTTCATCAATACTATTTTTAATTAATTTTTCCAATAATTTACAACAGACTGATGTCAGGCTGATTGGTCTATAATTTGTCACACTGGATTTGTTGCCTTTTTTATGAATAGGCACCACTATAGCCTTTTTCCAATCCAGTGGCACCACACCAGTCTTAAGAGACTTATTAAATAGTTTTGTCAAAGGATCTGTTAATACTTCTGCAAGTTTTTTCCATACGATCATATCAATATTGTCGGGACCTGAGGAGGATGATGTCTTTATTTTTAATAGTTCCTGTTTGACTGATTCCTGACTAATATTAAAAGATATTTCATTTTTTACCTCAGTAATACTAATATTAGTATTATGAACCTGGTATGCAGTTGTAAAGTAGTTATTAAAATTATCAGCTATATCTTTATTATTGACGATAGTTTCTCCATTTACTATTACCGAAGTGATTTTTTTTTATCTTCATTTGTTACTATTAATATTGGCATAAAAGGCCTTTTGGTTTTTACTCAATGCTAGATTATTTTCAAATTTAATCGTACCTTTTTTATAATAGTCGTAAGCAATTTCTGTTGTTTTTTATAGTTAATATGATTTATTTCGGTTGGATTTTTTTAATACTTTTTAAATGCTTTATTCTTCCTCCTGATTTGTTTCTTAATGTCTGTATTAAACCAGTGGGGAATATAACCTTTACTATTGGCAACTTTATGCTTTGGAATGAATTTCACAATTATTTCTTGTATTTTATTTTTCAACTTTTCCCACATATGGTTTACCCCAATTTGCAATATGTCTGCCCCAATCCAGTTTTTCAAATGCTTCAATAATTTTATTCCAATCTGCATTTTTATAATTAAGGGATTGTGTATAATTACTAAATTTAATATTTCCAACGTTGATTGTACATTCAACAATATTGTGATCACTATAACATAAATGGGGCAGAATATCTATTTTATCAATTTTATCAATACTATTGGTAATGACCAAATCCAAAATACTTTTGCCTCTAATTGGGACATCAACCACTTGATAGTAACCTTGAGATGTTATAGTATCAATAAATGTCTTTTTGAAGGCAATTGTTCCTTTCCGCTCTACCCACATAATACCTGGGGAGTTAAAATCACCCAGAATCAAAAATTCCCCAAGATTAGATACTTGACTCATTTCTTCTATTAAATTAGTATTATAAACATTATTACTGTTAGGGGGTCTATAACAGACTCCCAGATTCAATTTAGGTAAGTGAAGAAAAAGCATGCTTACCCATAGGGTTTCAGGAATATTGTCTGCATAATTACTTATTTTAATTTCCTGACTTTGTAGCAACTCTGACACATAACAACATACTCCCCCACCCTTTCTTCCCATATGGTTTTTAGTAAAAAGTTGAAATCCTTCAATATTTTTTGACCAATTGTTTGATTCATCCCACCAAGTTTCTGTCACGCATATGATGTTTATATTATCCTGCTTTATTCGTAGTTTAAGTTCACTTAATTTGTTATTACTTAAACTTTGTGCATTGATATTCCAAATTTTCAATTTACTTATACCATTACTATTTAAATTTGGCAGTTTTATTGATTTAGTGGCATCATTTAATTTGGATTTTAATTTTTCACCCTCATCCTCCTTATTTTCTAGTTTAAATTGGTCTTACTAATATTTTCAAATGTCTTACCTAATTTATACATATACTTATACATATGTTGTACAGATAATGACCCAAAGCTTGCCGCATCTGGACTCTACATAAAGGATCAGGGAGTGAAATGGATCAGGATGTCACCAGAATCACCAGACCTGAACCTAATAGAGATGAAGCACTACATTCAGAGACGTGTTTAAGCCAATGAACCATGCTCAGCTAATATGGGGCACAAGGCACTTTTGAAGCAGAGTGCTGACAGCTGAAGACTGTAATAAAAGCTATCTTAGGTGCAGTATGTGATGCTTTGTGGTTTCAGTACATCTATTATTTTCTCTCTATTTTGTATTACTGTTTCACTGTACTTTGTTGTATTTTGACTGTCTTACCCAGGACCTCCTTGTAAATGAGCTTGCTCAACGGAATCTTTTCCTGGTAAAATAAATAAACTGAATTGAATTAAAAAAGTGATGCCAGCTGTTCGTACCAACAGTTGCACCACTGCAATATAAAAATAATGATAGTAAAACTGAACTTTGTTTTTACAACAGTTAAGTGCTTTGCTTTTTTTTTTATATTCCACATCTTTACTATATCAGTGTGTAACACCTGCTGTAGGCAAATGCTGGTCTCTCTTTGCATCCTGAGGTGTGATCTCAGGTTTGAAATCGCAGCTGTGGGGGATGGGTGTCAAAGAGTCTGAGGAACTGTATGGTCTGTAAAGTGCTGTGTCACTCACCATCACTGCACTGTGGCACCATTGGACAGGTATGGGAGATGGAGGGGGTGCATTATCAGTGCTGTGGGAGGGAGGTACACCACTAGACACCAACAGGAAATGAGCTAGGGGGGATCAGGGGACTGGTAGTCAGGGCCAGGACTATGTTGTTGGGGGGGCATTCACTGCACTACTGTCACCAGTATGGGGGGAGCTACCACTGGACACCAGAGAGAATATTCTTTTATTGAAGCAGGGCATCAGGTGTTGGGGAACACTGTACACCAGGAAATATGGTGTAATGTACCGGGTGAGTGATCGGGTGGTGGGAGGGATCAGTCGACACCAGGGACACATTTTTGTTTGGTCAGGACTGGCATGAGGGGGGACCGCCACACTTCAGCTGCCAACCGCTAGGGTTGTGTGGGAATAAACTGTGGTCTTTCTCAGTGGTATTTGTACCATGCAAGGGGACCGCACAAAATGCCCTTGTGCAGTGCAAATACTCTGAAAATCAGACTGTGCTGATATTCAGGTCCCAGACCCTCCATTTGCATTGCGTCCCCCTCCACAGCTTGCCCAGGCACAAACCCTGTTTGTGTGCACAAACTGGACTTTTGAATATAGGAAATCCGCACAAAGCCTGGTTTTCATATGCAAACCAAGATTTGTACTGGGCAAAGTTTAGAATATCTGGCCCCTGCTTTTTAACTAATATTAGTCCATGATATCCCACCCCTGATTTTGCTAGTTCTGTATTTGTACATTAATTCATGAGGTGGTAAAGATGGACAGGTACAGGGTACTTTTTTATCCAACATCCTGCTTCCAAAATATATCATGCATATAGGGAGATTTTCACAGGAACTGTTTTTTTCTTTAATTCTGATAGTTTTAGGGAAAAGGACTGCTGCTGTAAAAAGCAGGGGTAATGTCCAAAAAATGGCAAAATCAGGGAGAATTCCTGAGAATAGGAGACTTGGAAGGTATGCCATTCTTTGATAAACATTTTTTTCAAATTCAGAAGAGCAATAGAATAGTAACCCAGATTGTACTGTAGTGTCAAATTCTAATGCTTTGCTGTGTGATTTCAGCTTTGCTACTCCTGACTGTGGGGGTGGAGGCTTGTGGACAAATGCAGTTACTGTAGTTTAATCATCTCTGCTGTGAAAGCTCTAGCATCAATTTAAACTCATTTAAACTGTGAAATTCTATGCATTTGTCATCTAAATTTCTAATTAAATGAGGAATGTGGGGCAGTGTACAGCAGCTAAATGAACTATGTGAACACTGAGCAATCTGCTTCACATAAACAAGGTCAAATTTAATCTTTGAATCCAGCCCCAGGTGAGATGCAACTCCATTTGTGATGTAGAAGCAATGCCCCACATTTGCACACTATGCAATCACACACCATCATGCCCAATGATACACTGTAATACCTACTGGCTGCTCATGCTGAGCCCAGTTCTATACACACTGTTCTGGGAGGTGGGATGCTGGGACAGGTGTGAATATTTGTACAGTCACTCCAATAGACAGAAAGCCATTGAAGTGCTCCTCTGTTGTGATAGTCTGTTTGATGCTTGTGTTTAACTTTGATAAAACCATTTCCCGAGAAATGTCACCCCTGCAATATTAATTCCACAGAACTACTCACCTGCATAACCTTTCACATCCAGCATGATGTCCTGGTTTGATCTGGTACTTTGCATCAAAATGGATTTGCAAGTGCGTGGTGTGTTAGTGCCAAGTTGAAGGAGGCTTGGGCTATACACTGGAAAGTGGTGGACTCTGTCCCTCGCCAAATATCAGGACTCCCAGGGAAGGGGGTCATCAGGCTGGTGACCAAGCCTGCAGAGGTCAGTACAGTACACACTTTTAATGGATTGATGGTGCATGTTTTACCTGTTTGCATAAGTGTGCATTGTCACTGATGCTGTCTCTATCATTATGTCTCCACTGAATTTCTATGGATGTCCAGGATGGATAGACCTGGAGAGGAGGGACCAATCCAATGGGACAGTCTTGATGGTGGTGATTGAGAAGCAGTAGTGGCATCCTTCCTGTCAGCAGCAAGGATGCCAGATGACTGTCACCTGTGTTCTTCTCATTTCAGTGCTATTCTGGGCCGCTTGGAAGAATGGTACTGGTGGAGATGGGGTAACCCCCCCACCCAGCAATTCAATGAAGATTCCCAGGAGAAGCAAGAGGGCTATGATTGCTTTGTCTGGCTGTATTTTTTTCCATCTCTTGATGGGACACTTTGAATTTGTTTTATATAAATATATTAATAAATATTTGTATACTGTACCATATTTGTCTTATTTTTATTCAAGCAGATGATGACATGCCACCTGCTGGTTCTTTCATAAACTGAGAATGTCACAGTGTTTTCAGGGATACCCTCTCCTAAACTGAGACTGTCAAACAGTGTTTCCAAGGGACCACTCTCCTAAACTAAAAGCATCATGTAGTGTTTCCAAGGGCCCCCTCTCTTAAACTGAGAATCTGACAAAGTGTTTCAAAGGGCACTTTCTCCTAAATTGAGAATGTGACAGAGTGTTCCCAAATGTCCCCTTTCCTAAACTGAGAATGACACGTAGGGCTCGATTCTCAAAGAGAGCTCAACTAGGTACAAGCTGTGGCAAACAGCAGCTTATACTGAAGCCTGGCATGCCAGAGACCCTGCACCAGATTCTGGGACAGAAGGGGTCCCAGCGCCAAAGTCCCCACACATGTGGAAAACTCTCCCATGTGACAAACCTGGCACATTCGAAGGGTTTGCCACAGACTCCCTGTAGCAAAGGATAGCGGTCCCCATTCCTGATCCCCCATGTCAGTGGTAATATCTACTTATAATATCTTTTGTCCTTGTTGTCTAGTGGCCCCCCAACCCGATCCCTGATGTCTGCTGTAATATTTATATATATTATCCCCTGTCCTGGTGGTCTAGTGTCCCCCATCAATTCCCCGATGTCTGCCATAATAATTACATATACTATTCCCTATCCTGATGGTCTAGTGGCCCCCCTCACCCGATCCCAGATGTCTGCTGTATTATTTATCATACTATCCCCTGTCCTGGTGATCTAGTGGCCCCCCACTCCAGCAGGAAGTGCCCACCACCCCACTCCCCCATCCTGAAACACAGCAGGTGACCAGCACAGCCCACATCTCACCTCCACGACCAGCTGCTGACTGAACTGACACTGAGCATATACTGTATAGTGTATGCAGTCCTTGATGAGCATGCACATCATACAGTATGCACTCTCTGTCAGATTCAGTAAACTGACCAGTACAGAGTGAGAGTGGAAGCTGTGCCAGTCACTGGCTGTGTTCTGAGATGTGGGAGAGGGTAGTGGGCACTACCTGCTGTAGTGGAGGTCCACTAGACCACTATGATAGATGATAATGCATGTAATTATTATGGCAGACATTGGGGATCAGGTGGGGGGGCTACTAGACCACCAGGACTGGTGACAATATATGTAAATATTACAGCAGACATTGGGGATTGGGTGGGGGGCCACTATATCACCAAGACAGGGGATAATATAAGTAAATATTACAGCAGACATTGGGGATTGAATGGTGGACCACTATCAATAAATCTTATCACAGACACTGGGAATCAGTGAGGCACTAGACTGTCAGGAATGGAGGACTATATATATATATATATATATATATATATATATATATATATATATATATGTATGTATGTTTCAAACACTGGCACATTGGTGATCAGGTGGAGGGGGTCACTGGACCACCAATGAATGGGGATTCATTTATTTTAATAGTAACAGGGACATCGGGGATTGGGGAGGGAGGCCACTGGACCACCAATGAAGGGGGGATTTATTTATTTTAATATTGATGGGGACATCAAGGATCTGGGAGAGGGGACCAGGGCACATTGCTATAAACAGGTTGCTCTCCCAGAGAAGACTTTTCTAAGTACCATTAGACCAGCTGTGGCTGGTCTAAGGGTACTTAGAATTTCTCCCGCTGGGAACGTTCTGAGAATTCCACATTAGGGGATGTGGCAGCTTCCACCTGCCACATGTCCCCTAGTGCCAGGTCGCAGCCCATATTTGGGCTCATGGGTGGCACAAGTCCTGCTTGGGCAAGCAGCCTGTGGTTGATGCAGGCGGATTTTGTGAATAGTTCGGGGGGCAGCGTTTGACGCAAGGTGCCACATGCGCCATTTATGTTTGATGCAGGCACCTTGCATCAGTCTCAGGGCTATGAGAATCGAGCCCATAATGTTTCCAGCGGTACCCTCTCCTAGACTGAGAATGTCACAGAGTGTTTCCAGGGACCCCTCTCCTAATCTGAGATTGTAACAGAGTGTTTCCAAGGAACCCCTTTCCTAAACTGAGAATGTTACATTTCCAGGGACACCCTCTCCTAAACTGAGAATGTGACAAAGTGTTTCCAAGAGCAGTCTCTCCTAAACTAAGAATGTGACAGAGGATTTTCAAAGAACCCCTCTCCTAAACTAAGAATGTGACAAAGCATTCACAAGGGCCCCTCTTCTAAACTGAAACTGTCACACAGTGTTTCCAAGGGACTCCTCTCCTAAACTAAAAATGTCATGCAGTATTTCCAAAGGCCCCACTCTTAAAATGAGAATGTTACACAGTGTTTCCAACAGCCCTCTCTCCTAAACTGAGGATGTGACAGAGTTTTCCCAAACATCATCTCTTCTAAAGTGAGAATGACTCAGTGTTTCTGGGGGCACCCTCTCCTATACTGAGAATGTCACATAACATTTCCAGGAGTACCCTCTTCTAATCTGAGATTGTGACAGAGTGTTTCCAAGAGACCCATCTCCTAAACTGAGAATGTGACAGAGTGTTCACAAGGGCCCCTCTTCTAAATAGAGAATGTACATAGTGTTTTCAGGGGCACCATCTCCCAATCTGAGAATCTGACAGAGTGTTTCCAAGGGACCTTCTCCTAAACTGTGAATGTCATCTAGTGTTTCCAAGGGTCCTCTCTCCTAAACTAAGAATGTTACAGAGTGTTTACAAGGACCCCCTCTCCGAAACTGAGAATATGACAAGAGTGTTTCCAAGGGGCCCTCTTCTAAACTAAGGATGTGACAGAGTTCTCATAAGGGCAGCCTCTACTAAACTGAAAATGTCACATAGTGTTCCCAGTGACACCTCTCTTAAACTGAGAATGTGACTGAATGTTTCCTGTGGCTCCTCTCCTAAACTGAGAATGTCACACAGCATTTCCAATGACCCCCCTCTCCTAAACTGAGAATTTAACATAGTGTTTCAAGGGGCAGCCTCTCCTTAACTGAGACTGTGACAGAGTGTTCCCAAACATCCCCTATCTGAAACTGAGAATGACACATACTGCAATGTTTCCAGGGCACCCTCTCCTAAACTGGGAATGTAACACTGTGTTTCCAAGGGACACCTCTCCTAAACTGAAGATGTCACATAGTGTTTACAAGGGAACCCTCTCCTAAACTGAGAATGTCTCATTGTGTTTTTAAGGGCCTTCTCTCCTAAATTTAGAATGTTACAGAGTGTTTCCAAGGACCCCCTCTCCTAAACTGAGAATTTGACAGAGTGTTTCCAAGGGACCCTCTTCTAAACTGAGAATGTGACAGAGTGTTCCCCGGGACACCCTCTCTTAAACTAAGAATGTGACTGAGTGTTTCCAGGGACAACCACTCCTAAACTGAAAATGTGACAGAGTGTTTCCAAGGCCCCCTCTCCTAATATAAGAATATCACACAGTGTTGCCAAGGGTCCCCTCTCCTAAACTGAGAATGTCAGTGTTTCCAAAGGACCCCTCTCCTGAACTGAGGATGTCATATAATGTTTCCAGGGGAACCCTCTCCTAAACTGAAAATGTGACAGAGTTTTTCCAGTGGACACTCTCTTAGTGCAGTATTGGAGGCCACACCTTCACAAGGACATTAACCAAATTGAGGCAGTCCAGAGAAGGGCAACCAAAATGGTGCAGGGACTGCATCAGAAGACATATGAGGACAGATTAACGGAGCTCAATATGTATACCCTTGAGCAAAGGAGGGAGAGAGGTGATATGATCGAGACATTTAAACACCTTAAGGGCATAAACAAGGTGAAAGAGTCTAACATGTTTAAATATAAGAAAAATAGCAGGACAAGAGGACACAGCATGAGATTAGAGGGAGGCCGATTAAGGGGAATGTGAGGAAATTCTTTCACAGAAAGGGTGGTAGATGCATGGAATGGCTTACCACAAGAAGTGGTGGCTATGAATACAGTGCAGGGCTTCAAACAGGCATGGGATAGGCATAAGGGAGCAATAGAAATGACTATGAATAGATAGGTCACTGACAGCAAAGGTCGATGGCACATTTATAAGGTAGAAAAAGAAATGGGCAGACTGGATGGGCCTTGCGGTCCTTATCTGCTGTCAACTTCTATGTTTCTATGTTTCTATGTTTCTATGTAAACTGAGATTGTCGCCTAGTGTTTCCAAGGGCCCTGTCTCCTAAACTGAGAAAGTTACACAGTGTTTTCAAGGGACCCCTCTCCTAAACTGAGAATGTGACAGTGTTTCCAGGGGCACCCTCTCCTAAACTTAGACTGAGACAGCGTGTTCCCAAATGTCCCCTCTCCTAAACTGAGAAAGACACATAGTGTTTCCTGGGGCATTGTCTCCTAAACTGAGGATGTCATATAGTGTTTCCAGGGGAACACTCTTCTAAACTGAGAATGTCACATATTGTCTCCAAGGGCCCTTTCTCCTAAACTAAGAAAGCCACAAAGTCTTTACGAGGACCCCCATTCCTAATCTGGGAATGTGACTGAGTTTTTCCAAAGACCTCCTCTATAAAACTTAGAATATAACAGAGTGCTCACAAGGGCACCCTCCCCATACTATAAATGTCACATAATGCTTCCAAGGGCCCATTGATTGCTATTTAGATGACTGCCAGGCTGGGCGTGCTGAAAGATGCTACTTTTGGCAGCTAGACTGTGTTCTTTTTTGCCTATTTTGTTTAATGTTTTTTCCATTTATTTCCCCACTCAATTAGTCAAATTGTTTTGTTTTAGTTAGAAAGGGCAAAATTAGTGAGGTACTTGGCATTAGAGCAATATCAGGACATTCGGTCATCCTTGCAGTGTGCACTGGGGCCATTTGATCAGTCCCGCTACCACCCTGATTGATTGAGGGAGAAAAAAGGGACTTACCTTTAGTCCATGTACTTTGTGAATTGTCCTTGCCTTCCTGTTGTTTCTGATCTGGTTGTTGCTGGGAGAAGAAGCCATGGAGAGAGGAAGTTGTGGAGTGAGTTCCTGTATGAAATAGACTCACGGCACTGGTGGAGTCTGAGAGGATTTGATTGAGGGTTGAGTTTTTTGATAAACTAATAAATTAACTTCTTGAAATGGCAAACACCTTTAATACCAAATTGTGTGAAATATTTCAAACTTCTCAATATAAAATAACTCCAGTCTTATGCCTTTACTCACCGGTTACTATATTAGAGGAGAACATCCGATTAAAACTATCCTTGCAGAAAGGAAAAACTAGCACCTCCCCGATCTTTTAGCAGGACATTATCTATATTTACTAAGAGATTCCCTTACAGCTCCACTAAGGTTACTGTTTAACAAATGCTTGGCCTAAACTTTGTTCCAAGTTCATGGAAAACAGCTTTTGTTATCCCCATTCACAAAAAGGGCTCCAAAAATAACTGGGAGAACTACAGGCCAATTAGTTTAACATCACCTCTGTGCAAAATACTGGAGATTCTAATAAAGCACCCCAATTTCTGACATCACTGACATTAATCAACATGGCTTCAAGAAAGGACGTAGTTGCCTTACAAATTTGATGTGTTTCTATGAGAACGTCAGCTACTCACTGAAACAGAAAGTACCTTATGACATAATCTTTATTGACTTTAGTAAGGCCTTTGATGCCATGCCACATTGGGCTTTAATTCAAAAACTACATTATCTAAACATTAATAAAGATATTATTAACTGGATTTCAAACTGGCTAGCAAATAGAACCCAACGTGTGATAATCCATGACCATTTATCTGACACTGGCAATGTTACCAGTGGGGTCCCACAAGGCTCTGTGCTGGGACCCTGCTTATTTCAAATCTTTGTAAGTGACTTAACTACAGATTGTCTCTCTTTATCCATAAAATAGGCAGACAATGTAAAAATTGGTGGACCATGTCTTACTCTGGACCAAATAGACATCATTCAGTATGATCTAAACAAAATATCTAACTGGGTTACCAAATGGCAGATGTTATTGAACCCTGACAAGTGCAAGGTCATGCACTTAGGCACATTAAATAGCCAGGCGAAATACCTACTAGGTGGAAAAACTCTTACCACTATGTCTAATGAAAAAGATCTTTGGGTGAATATTTCCACAGATTTCTGCCCATCATCCCAGATTAACGCGACCATTTCAAAATCCAATAAAGTAATTTGGTCTATTAGACCCAATATAAAGTCTATGGATAAGAGAGTCTTAATGCCTCTTTACAGAGCATATGCCCGTCCTCATCTGGAGTATGCCTCCCAATTATGGTGCCCCTTCAAAAAATCAGATATCAACTTATTAGAAAGGGTTCAGAGAAAATAAACAAAACATATTAAAGGATTATGTAAAAATCCTTATGAATCTCATCTTACATTTTTGGATCTGATGTCTTTATCCACTAGACAATTACGGGGTGATCTCTTGTTCATGTACGACATAATTCAAGATCCTTTTCTAATTACTGATCTTGAACTTGAGTTTAATCAAAACCCATATAGTACAAGGGGGCATCCCCTTCAACTATATGGTAAAACCTTTAATTTAATGGCAAGAAAATACTTCTTCACATCACATATTATAAATCCCTGGAATTCATTACCCGAGGATATTATCATTATCTGTTCCAAAACTTTGTTTAAAAGTCACCTGGACAAATATATATTATTTGGCAACTTGATTAGTTACTAATTAATACCATAAAGAGCATTATGGGCCCATAAGCTCCCTGGCTGTCATGCACCTTAGTATGAACCTTAGTATGTTGCTGTCTCCTAGAGGTGGTGCCGATATGAACTGGATTTCAGCCAGACTTGTGCTAGGCAGCACAAGGACCCAATACTGATAGGTGGCCTGTGGCCATAGTTTGTTACCACTTGGGGAGACCAGGCCTTGGATTGCCTGGTAGCCAGCTGGTGGGCCTGTGGTTTCTCCAAGGCTCTCCACGGGGTCAGCTGGTGGACTGGCGCAGGTGGAGAGCTAAGGTTGCGGGGGCAGACATTTCCAGCCACAGCCCTCATGTATAGGGTTTCTCTGGCTTTTGTCATTGCCTGGCAGATCTGAATTGCCACAGGGAGGATTTTTATTAAAGGAAGTGTGTCTAAAAAGGAAACACATGGTCAGATCTCAAATTTACTTATTCAAGGAATTTTTGTTTCCAGGCAGTGAGAGTGCCTGTTTTATCTTGGATCCCCCAGGTAGTGAGAGGGCCTGTGGCGGTCTGAAGTCATTTGTTATCATCTGCATTATTTGATTTTTATACCTCAGTGAGAGGTGTATTTAAATTTTTATTTTTACATTCATTGGTCCTAAGTTACAGTTTACATGGTACAGTACTTGTTTTCTTCTGTGACTTGAACTCTTCAAGCTGAAGTTTTCTTTGTGGCGGTACATTGTTCTCTTCCCCTGGGATCTGAACTCCTCAAGCAGAACTATCTTTCTGTCCTGGACTATAATGATTGGCCTGACAGCCCAAATTTTTCTGAGTGGCCTTTATAATTTAAATGTATTATAGTTTTTATTGTATTATAGTTTATTATATTTGTGGGGGTGGGTGGATGGGGTTATTTATTACAAGTCTGATTTCATTTGACTGTCTGAATCTCTATCCTCTCAGTGAGTGAGTGAGACAGAGAGAGAGAGAGAGAGGTGGAGTTTCAGAAGGGTGTTTAATTCAACTGTTAGTATTTGGTTGTTTGATTGTTTTTATTTTGTTTGATGCTACTCAAGAGAGAGTTGTGAGAATAGTGAATTGTATTATTTATTTTGGGTTTTGTTTTGTGTGGGTTTTTTTTCTTTTCTTTTCTGGCTTGGCGTATCCTATTTGTTCTGGGATAGTAATATGTGTTGGAAGACTGCCCTCCCCAGGTCATGCACTATTCATCATCTGCCCTCCATGCCTTCCACCCTTTTTCCTCCCCTCCTTTAAAGTTTTCAACCTACCAGCATTGTAGAGCTCTGGGCATTGCCCATGGGTGGAGGCAGGGCAGGGGGTGTGAATGGCGGAGGATGAATGAGCAGGGCTCTCACATCAGAGCTGTTAGGTCCAGAAGATGCCTTGGGGCAAAATGTATTCTGGAATGTGGTCCTCCATGTCTGGTCTCCATAACCAAGGGCACCACCACTATTGGTGGGCAGGCAGTCAGGGCTGCCCTGGAGACCAGTCCAACTCAAGCAGTGTATTATGCAATACCAGATCCATCAAGAACAAGACTGCAATTATTGCAGATCTTGTCAGGACAGCTGATCTGGCTTGCGTCACCGAGACCTGGCTGGAAGAAAATGCTGGCCCCATGTTGGAGGCTGCAATTCTGGCTGGGTACTGGGTGATACACCACTCAAGATTGGATCGTGGTGGGGTTGCAGTCTGTTTCAAGACCAAATTGGGGCTCACGAGTGTACCAGTTGAGGAAGTTGGTTCATTTGATTGTACTGTAGTAGCAGGTGTAGGCTGTAGGATAGCCCTTATCTACCATCCACCAGGGGATGAGAAGTGATTCCTTCAGGAAGTAGCAGACTTCGTAAACGACATGGTATTTGAGTCACCCAGGCTGATGGTCCTGGGTGATTTCAATGCCTGGGTCGATGACAAACTCTCGCAATTTGGAGAACACTTCCTCCAGTTGATGACATCACTGGGCCTTACACAGATTGCTACATCCGCTGCTCATAAACTGGGTCACTCTCTTGACCTGGTTTTCCTCCTAGGGATTGAAGCCTCTGATTTGGGGGTGGAACCTGTTGGATGGTCCAATCATTACACCGTGGAGTTCAATTTTTGTGCCCCCCTCTTCTTAGGCCTACCCTGTGGAGATGGTCTGATACGGCCCTTTACGGGATGTGAGCCCTGAAGGCCTAGCAGCAGTACTTGACCTATCAGAGTTTTCTGTGGCAAGCAGGAGTCCAGAGGCTTTGGTTCTGGCCTATAATAAGGTCATTGCTATAGCCCTGGTCTCTATCACTCCTGTCCGAATTCATCCTCTCTCCCTTCACTCTCGGTCACCTTGGTTTGGTGGGACCTTGAGGAAGATGCAGCAACTAGGATGAAGATTAGAACGTTGCTGGTGGAAATCCACCCTGGAGGCCAACCATCTTAGATTGTTAGAACATTATCAAGTCTATCAATCAACAGTCTCCCATAAGATGGCAGAGTTCTTGACCAGGGAGATTGCTGCCACCCAGAACCGACCGGCCCAGCTCTTTAGAACTGTGGACAGGTTGTGCAACCTGGCCTGCCTGCAGTTGAAGAGCTTTTTTTATAGCTGAAGTGTGATGAGCTCACTCAGTTCTTTGCACGTAAGATGGTTGACATCAGGGCAGAGATCCAACCGGCACACTCTATGGGGGATGTTATTGATTGGTGCTCGGTCACTTTCCTCCATTTTTCCTGGAGTACCTTTGACCGGCTGCAGTTCATGAATGTCATGTGGATTGTCCAGGGTATGTGCCCTACATGCTATAGTTTGGATCCAGGCCCAACCTCCCTGATTATGGGTTGTTATGACATCATTGGCCCAGTCCTGGCATGGATAGTCTGGTGCTCCTTTGAGTCGGGTGAGTTTCCTAGCTCCCTGAAGGAGGCAGTGATGACACCCCTCCTGAAGAAAGCTTTTCTGGACCCAGACTGCCTTGCTAACTACAAACCCATCTCTAACCTCACCTTCATGGGGAAGGTGGTTGAGAAGGTAGTGGCTGTACAGCTAGAGAACCATTTGACCATCCATAACATCTATGAACCTCTACAATCCAGTTTTTGAAAGAGACACAGTACCGAGACTGCACTGGTTTGGGTCCTCAATGATCTCTTGATGGCGAGAGATCGGAAAAGCTGCTCCATCTTGGTGCTTCTGGATCTCTCTTCAGCATTTGACACCATGCACCATGGGGTGCTGCTTGAGCACCTGAGGTTAATCTGTGGCCTGACTGGTACAGTTCTCAGGTGGTTTAAGTCCTTCCTCACTGGCAGAACCCAGAGGATGGTGTTGGGGATTTATTCCTCCAGCCCTCTCTCTCTGTCTCTCTGTCATGTGGGGTCCCTCAGGGCTCAGTGCTGTCCCCCATGCTGTTTGCGGTGTGCATGCTGCCCCTCAGAGACATTGTAAGAAGGTGTGGGCTGAGGTTTCACTGTTATGCTGATGACACCAAGCGCTACCTGTCTTTTGCACCTGACCATGATAGTGCACTCTAGGTATTTAACAATTGCCTCGCAGAAATCCAGGACTGGATGAATTCCAACTGGCTGAAGTTGAATTTGGGAAAGACTGAGGTGATGGTTGTGGATACAGGTCACTGGATAGGGGGGTCAGGGGCTGGTCAGCCTATGGGGCTTTTCCTGGGGCGCTCAAAGCTTCTTGTCTCTGAATGGGTGTGAGACCTGGGGGTGATGCTTGATGATGAGATGACAATGAGATCACAGGTGTTGGCAGTTGTCAAATCATCCTTTTACCATCTGAGGAACATTGCTAGGGTCAAGCACCTAGTTTCATCTGGTGATTTTCTCACACTGATCCACGCTTTTGTGACCTCATGCCTTGATTATTGTAACTCCCTTTACTTAGGGCTACTGGGGGTTGATGTCCACTGCCTGCAGCTGGTGCAGAATGCAGCAGCCTGGTTTTTGATGGGGACTCCCTGGACATGTCATATCACACCGGTGCTGTGTGAACTGCACTTGCTGCTGATTCATTGGTGGATCACCTTCAAAGTTGGACTTCTGACTTACAAAGCCCTACACAGACTCAGCATGAGCTACCTGAAAGAGCTTCTGTCCCCCTACTGCCCCGAGTGATCGCTCCGCTCAGCTGACGAAGGGTTGCTAGAGATTCCAAGGATATCCTTAAAATCTTCAGGGGCCCATACATTTATGTACATGGCTCCAGCCTTTTGGAACTCTACTCTATCAGCTACAGGAGTGCATGACCGTGCGGGGGTTTTAAGCAGGCATTAAAAACCTATTTGTGGTGCCAAGCCTATTCTGTTTGATTTCATTCAATTTTTACTGATTATCTGTTTTTATGCTGTTGTTTCATATTTCATCTTGTTTTATCTATTTTATGTAAAATGCCTTGATAATTTCGAAAGGCTCTGAAAAAATAAAGTTATTATTATTATTCTCTTAAACTGAGAATGTGACAGAGTGTTTACAAGGGCCCTCTGTATTAAACTGAAAATGTTACAGAGTGTTCACATAAGGGCCCTATATCCAAAACTGAGAATGTCAAAGAGTGTTTCCAAGGGACCCCTCTCCTAAACTGAGAATGTCATATAATGTTTCCAAGGGCCCCCATCCTAAACTAAGAATGTCACACAGTGTTTTCAAAAGGCCACTGACATTAACTGGAAACCTAAAAGGTTGAGAGGTACAGTATGCATCTCTCCTCAGTCGAAGTTGTATCCCTTAGCCTGCTGAATCATCAGTATTCTGATGGGAATTGCATAGAGTGTTTGCAAAGGACACCACCCCATCCTTCTGGCTATTCTAGTGTGTTAGAGTGTTTATTGCCCTAGATCACCTATTACTTTCTGCGTCTCTGAACAACTGTCCCCAGACCATGCTGAAGGCTGATGCATGCACAGTATAAACACCAAATAGTGGTACCTGCTGTCAACTACAGGAACTTCTATGTCTGAAAAATTCCAATTGTTGAATGAAATGAAAAAATAAAATGACAAAACCAGTCCTGAGCCACGGTACAAAATCTTTGAAAATAGTGATGACTACTACTGCACAGTATGTCAGGAAATTAATGCAAGAACTATATGTTCAACAGAATAAAGAACATCAGCACTCAGTGGCAACATGAAAAACTTCAGAAGACTTTGAAATACCTGGATAGCTGGATATTTTTATTTCACAAATACTGTATTTTCCCTTCTTTGGTTTAATCTAGGATTTTTGTTCCATTGATACCAATGTTTTTCAGAAGAGGTAAGGTTTCCTCATTTTTAAATGAGGTTTTAATGTATTGTTCATGGTTTATTGGGTACTACTGTAAACCAGTTGATAATTCATGATCTTCAAAGAAGCTGGCTCAACTGAAGTTGTGATACTGCTTATTGTCATGCAGGGTCGGTGATAAATGCAACACTAACATAACATTTTTCTAAGTATTGCCAAAACATGATTTAATGCTATCTTTATAGACAGTGAATAATTTTATTAGACATTTGGTTGGAGAATCTATATATAGTTAATATTTTTATTAGCCACATGGTCAGTGTTTGAAGGTATCCTGTAACTTTGGCAACCGCGATTGGGTGCATACCGAAAGGCTGACTCAATCATGGTGCCTTTCATTGGGGTGACTTGGGAAGGTGGGAGACCAGATGGGGGGATGCGCAAAATAGTGACAGCCTGTCACAACATGCCTACACATGGGGGGGTGAGCACACTGAGCGTGGGGTGGGAGGGGACAAAGGGGCAGTAGGGCATGGCACTGCAGTGAGGTGCCGAGCTGCTGCCATAGTGTGGTGGGTGGATACAGGGCTACAGTGGGAATGGTGCTGGGTTCAGGTCAGGGCACAGGTACATTTTGTTGCGCATGGCCAAAAATGTTATTTATGCTGCTTTTCACCCCCCTGATATGCACCCCCATGGAGTTGAGAATCCTTAGTAGGGTTGTGCAGGGGGCACAGCCCCTACAAAAACAACAAATCCCAACTGCCTGGTGCTGTTTTGCTGTGTGTTGAGGAGTACATTGCCCAAATAGTTTTTTGGCGATGTGCCGTCACCCTAACAGTGATCGTCCATCAGTGATCGCCGTTATCACATAGATCCGTGTTTGAGTCACATCACATGTGTAGAAATGTTTGTGCCATGTGCAAGTGACATGCTTAGCTAGTACTATAAACTGGCTATAGTTAAGTAAGCTAGGTGTAACTTAACCATTTCTTTCCCAGTTACATGTGACTATAAGTCTACTAAGATATTCTTGTAAATATAGTAAGTTGAATAAAAAAAGGTTTATTCACATCATAAAATAATTTAAATGATAACTCTGATAGGGCTTTTCCTGTTACAGTTTGGTAAAAATTGTACTTGTGAAATTCAGTAAGTAATTGAATTGTTATTCAATAATTGATTTATACTGTAAATGTTGTTTTTGCAGCAAACAGCAAGATATTAATAAGAACAAATGTTTTTGCAACACTAGTAATGATGGAAACCAAGTATGAATTTAATGCTTACAACTGTATGTGTTTTATTTTTAATTACATGTTTGTTATCACAAGTGTATGGGAGAGATGTTCATATCGCTTGATACATTCGCCCCAGTACTGACAGTGACAGGATGTTTCCTTTGTCGATATTGAATCAACATACACAGCTGTGACTGGCTACCTCATGGAGGGACCTGTTCCCTTACAGGTATAAATATACTGTAGGTACTGGTCCATAGGTACTCCAGCTCTGAGGAAGGCATTATGTTTGGAGATGCTGACATGTCAACTAGTGTGTGTGCACACACAATGGTAAGCATGCAACTAATATGTCTGCCTGCGGTTACTCCTTCGTGAGACAAAAGACCATGGAAAATGGAAGCATTTTGGTCTGTATTCCAGACTGAAGACACAAGTTAAAAGTGAAGATAAGTACAGCCTTCTTTTCTGTCCCAAATTAAATGTTGAGGTACAAAATTGTTTATCAACATCAAAAGTTTTACAGAGACACATGTGAACAGTTAAGGTCCTTGCAGTGTTTCAAAGGTTATTGCTTCATGGCCTCATTTTCCTGGCCACTTGTAAAGCTCAACTTTTCACTGCCCTCCTAGGCAATTTTACCATGGGAAGTGGTCCTAAACATAACAAAATCTGGTCAGAGGCAACACAGTTGCTATGCTTCATTAGGAGTGGTGGAAGGGAGCTTAACATTCACAAACAAATGGAGCCAGACTGATTGCAAGTCCAAGGATCAAGTATTTCTTTGTTATTAAGCAAAAGCCTACAAGGCAACACACAGTTGAGATAGGTGGTTATGTGGAATCTATGAATGACATGCAGTGAAGGTGTTTTTACTTTGACTGTCCCTTAGATTACAACCTGGTTAAAACATACTGATTTGGTGCTGAAGCCTTCATAAGTAGCTACCCCATCTAAAGTAAAAGAATGACATACTTTATATCATTTTATTTTATGGGCCAAGGCCAGCCTTGAGCAGGTCTGTTATTTTTTTATTTGTTTTATAGTTTTATAATTATAACATCTTTTTTGTGTGTGAGTGTGTGTGTTGGGGGGGGGTGTATGGGCAGCACTGGCCACGAAAACCAGATGAAATTGGGTCCCAGTTAAAAAACATTTAAAACATGGATCTGTGAAGGACCAGTTTGCTTCTGAATGGGACCCATAGTCCATTTAGCCTGACAAACCAGCTGTCAGTCAAAGATGACTACCGATCATACTATGTCACAAAGCTTCGTGCACACATCACCGAGTTGCTTTTTTTGCACAGGAGCCCATGATGCACTGGATACAATACATCAGCATAGATCTGACATTATGCAACCATAAAAAGTGTGCCACAGAACAGAAAAAATGGTTGACTTGACAGCAGGAGGCAGCATGAAAGGAGAGCAGCAATGATTGAATGATCCAACACTACTGCACAGTTTTAATTTTTAACTGCTCTACCAGTCATGTTGTCACAACACAACTGGTCCTTTCTCTACACAAAATACTTGCACTGTCTGTGCTACATCCACCTCCTTGTTTCACATTGCTCCTGGAAACAAGCATTGACTCAGTGTACCTCCCCTGGTTACCAATTTTAAATACATATAAAAATAAATAAATTGTTCACAAATTAACAGGGCATGCTCAGTACTTGCAAAGGCTAATGGATGTTTGAAGTGGAGGGCACTGTGGTATTGTGGAGTATCACAACTCGGAGTTTAGCTCCCAGCAGCATGTCCACACTAGTAAGTCAAACAGTGTTCATCTTAAACCATATTTAAAACCAGGCTAAAGCATGGGTACCTAGCAGACTTTTAGCATATTTTTTAAGAATGGCTTAAATCATTCTGTAATGCTGCAGCAAACAGTGTTAATGCTTACTAAATGATTTTACCTTGCTTAAAACAGTTTAAAAAGCTTAGTTTTATTACATTATACTACTATATTTAGACCGATTATATTTATCTTTAAAGATTTCTAACTTTTATTACTTTTTTTCTGTTTTAGTCTACTAAACATCATAGAAAAAGCAGTACTTATTTCACCATCTTTCAAAAAATCTGTCTCCAGCTAACCTCACAATAGCCATGTTTGGGACATCAGTCTGTTGCTATGAAAATGCTATGACATCATAAACAAAGACAGCATGAGGTCAGCTAGGGACTATCCATTGTAGATGCTTTTTATAAAGACTTGCTAAACAGGCTACCAAAATGTCTTATAAAACACTGGAAAGGAAAACTCAAAATTAAAAAAGTATTCCTTGATAAACTGTAGTTGCTGAAATGCTACATTTGGGAACACACATACCTGCATACCAGCACTGCATAGCTGTTCTTTAAAAATTGTTTTTAAAATGACATTCTATAAAGAGCTGCCTTCTATCATGACACAGAGTCTATTGGTACTTTAAGCTGATTGGTTAAGCACATGCTTACATCATAGAGATGTTATAATTATCCTTAGAGGAAACCCCATTGATATTTTAATCTGTTTTAACTGTGACCTTTTCAATGCTGGAAGCAATTATTAGAATATCTTTTCCCACTACCCTCACTCCCTAAAACATGGCAGAAGTTCAAAGAAACAATAGAAAGTTAATCATAATAATCTCTCTATAGAATGGAAATTTAATATTTTGAATACATTTCACAGCTGTGTGTCACTGTTCAGTCCCAAACCTGTTTGCAGCAGCTTGGAGTATGGGTCTGAGAACCCACTGCACCTTGACTGAAGGTTAGAGTGCAGAGAAAGAGGATACTCTGCACAAATCTTTCTCCCTGAACCTACTGACCAGGTGCAGTTGGCCCAAGTACAGATGCAACATTGTTTCTGCTGCAGTCCAGGGCCCTTGGTGCTATGTTTTTTATGAAACTGCAGAGCCACAGAATGTGGGACTCAGGGTCCTTTAGTGAGGAGGGGTGGGAGCTGTGGCAACCAGGTGTTGACACTGGGTAAATTAGGGGTATGCACTAATCAGATTTGAGAGGCTGATGTAGGCACATTGGGGCTGGTGCATTGGTCCATCCTATTGGGGGACCCACGGGTGGCCAAAGCAGTGGGACCAAAACCAAGGGTAACCTTCAGTAGAGACTGAAATCTCAGAGTCAGACTGGTGCATAGTAGGTTACCAACAGATTGTAGTACAACATCACACCTTAACTGGCTCCCCAAAGACCAGGGGTTATTACAAATGTCAGACATGTACCATTCATGAATATTGCAATACAGGAAACATCTTAGAACACCCAGAGAAACCAAGACTTAAATTCAGTATAAGGGAATGTATAATGTGCAACACTATGTTTGTAGTTTATGTGTTATGGTGCCCTCTGTAAAGGACGCAGCCCCTGTACCCTAAAATTCAGGATTCAGGAACACGTAAGATCAATTAGCAGCAGAAGGGAGGACACAACAGCAGGATTACACTTTTTGCATAACTGTGCATCAGATCCAGGTGGACTGAAATCTGTGGTGATTGAATTTGTGCCAACCCCTAAATATGGGAGGAGGGGTGTCAGGGTAATGTGTAACTCCAAAAGGAAAGTCAGTGGATCTACATTTTACAGAGTGCCAAACCAGATGGACTAAATGATCAGTGGGATCTTAAGCCATTCTTGAACAAGAGATAAATGCATTCTAAACCATTTAATGATCTTTGTCTCACTCTCATTCACCACTTTTGCAGGCTATTGCATGGCAAGAGAAGTTTATTATATTCAGGAACTGGATGTGGATCCCCAGCAGAATAAGCAAACTTGTGAAGTCTTGTAAAGTCGATTGGGTGATCTCTACAGTATTCAGGTGATTGCTGCAAATTTCTCCAGTGTGATTACTGTCTTTATCACTCCCTTACCTGTCAGTCCTTTTATGTGGATCCCCAGCATTTACATGTATTAGGGAATTCTTTTATTTTTATGGCATGATCACAGGGCACTTTGAGCCTTTTAGTTTAAAGTTTTACTTTATACTGTGTTACAGGACAATTACAAGATAAATGTAATCTAATAAGTTAAATAGTGACTATTTTCATATGTCCTGTCTTTAGTGTTCTGTATTTAGTAATTTTTACTTTGATTTTTTAATTTTGTATAATGATTTGTTTCATGTTTTGATTATTGTTTCTCAGAATGATGTCACTACATTTGAGGTACGTAACATTTTGATGACTGTCTAAGCCACACACCCTGATGAAGGCTTAGTGCCAAAGCACTGGGGTATTGGTGCTGTTTGAGCTGAGGTATTGGCATTGTTCAGGCTGGGGTATTGGTGTTGCTCGAGCTGAGTGAAAGAACAATAAATCTGGTATTTACCTGTAATTTGGATCTTCCTTTTGTGCTTTCTTGTGCTGTGAGTGCTGGTCAATAGGATTTGTTTGTCATATGTCAGGCTGGCTGCCCATTACCAGTATCTGCCCTGCACTGCCGTACCGCAGCAACCACCTTGTGGACTTGGTTGTAGGCATACTGGGGATGGAAGAAGCATTTTAAGTGCCCATAGCCATACCCTTACATATCCCATCTGTTCCAGCACTGGTGACAACACTCCAGATGTTTTTTTTTGCTTGCTCCTCCAATGAAGTCATATACATGTTTAAAATGTATACCCCCACATAGAGTGTTAGAGCAATTTTAGTTTTCTGGGCTAATAAGCTTCCACTTCCATCCTTGGCAGGTTTTACTGACTGGGACTGTAGTATAGCTGGTGATGTAGATCATACTGCACTAGTCTGTGTATCCTTGCAGCATGTGCTAGTATCTATTTTGTAGGTGTGAAGAATGGGTTTGCCACAGACTCTCCTGTCATTAGTGGGTGGTTAGCAGATCACAGTTTCCAGGCTGTGTCCCTCCCTCTTGCAGCATGCTGGCAAAGAAAGACAAATAGTCCCTTCCCCTTATTTGGGGGAGTGCCTGTAACCAAATCTGACCCCGACATTATTCATGCACTAATGTACAGTGGCTTTATCATCATCATCACCTACCTCTTTATTCATGTGGCACAGGCTCAGGGGGCCTCTGAACTCAGTTCCAGGATGGTGTTGAAGCTGGATGGATCAATCTCTCCCAGACGTGGGGAGGTAGTTTTGCATGGTTCATTGTGGGTTCCCCCATTGGGAATGAGAAGCAGTTTTAATGGGGTACTCTAGAATGGGCTGGCAGTATAGCCTAGAGGTTAGAGGAATGAGGTGTAAATGAGCTTGGTACATCCAGCAAACCAGACCTGAGTTTGATTCTCACAACCTCCACTTGCATGCTGTGTGACTCTAAGCAAGTCACTTAACCGCCCAGTACTCCCAGATTGCCCCTCAAAACAGGCACTTGTGCCAAGTGGGCCTTACCCAGTTATCAAAGACTAAAATAAAGTAAAAAATGCTGTGCCAGTACCCACCAATGGTTCAAATGCCAACATGCAGAGACAAATACAGAGGTGGCATTCAGCAGAAAAAAACTGTAATGCTCATAATTCAAAAAGACAAGTGAATTTATTCAGGACACAGGATGCTAAACAATGGCTCCATCTCTTCGACCATGTGGGTCATCCTAGGGGGTGTGTTGTTACAGAAGGACAGACGTACTCCGCTTATAAAGTGCTCAATTAAAGATACAGACACATTAATAACAGTGAATATATGCATGAAGTTATGCAAAACATATCTCCCTTCAATCACTAAAGATTCATTTGATTCAAACAACTATATCTAACTTTGGCACATAATATCATAATATTACCAAACATTCCAAAGTTCAGAAATTCGACCAACTCATCAGAAGTGCAAAATAGAGCTAGGTGTAAATTCATCATACATTACTTCATCTTGTACTAAGAGGTTCAAACTTAGGAAACTGGATAAGGTATAATAAATATGCACAATATTAAATAAATGTAGTTTTTAATCATTGAATAAATTCAACACTTTTAACTAATCAGTATGTCATAGCAGCCATGAATTAAATGTGTATTTTATAATTAAGGCCTGAAGTCCACTTCTTCATTCAGTCCTCTTGGGGCTACTGTATCTAATGTAACTATCCCTTTTGTCTCCTTCCACAGTACTAATTCTTTGTGATTACCTACCCGTTATAATGAGGGCATATGTTCAATCCACATAAACTGTAATTCATTTACATCTGAATTATGAAAATGTTTAAAGTGGAACCCCAGAGCATTTTTCTTGCCCTAATTCAATATTGCCCTAGCATGCTCCTGGATTATTTTTTCAAAGTTCTAATTGTTTTTCCTATGTAATATTTAATACATGGACACCAGGCTGCATACTGTATATGATAAACTGAGTACTGCATGAAATTAATTCCTTAATTTCGAAAATATGATCTACCTTTAAAACATTTTTACCTTCCTGTGCATGTTTGCAGATGTTGCAGTTTTTGCAAGCAAAGGATTTTTATATAACTTCACATATGTATTCACTGTTATCAATATGTCAGTATCTTTATTTGAGCACTTTATGAGTTGAGTGTGTCTGTCCTTCAATATCGACACACACCCTGAGGAAGACCCACATGGTCAAAGTGCCAGGATCATTGTTCAGCATCTTGTGTCCTGAATAATTTCACTTGGATTTTTGAATTATGAGCAGTTTTTCCTTCCTGAGTGCCACCTTTATTTGTCTGTGCATGTTGGGATTTGAATCCTTGGTGGGCACCAGCACAGCATACTTGAGCACCCCATTAAAACTGCTTCTGGAATTGAATTTGGAGTGGGAACTACTGGACCACAGCCATAGAGCTGCTGTAGCCAGAGGAGTGGAGATGGATGCCATAGCCTATTTGGAACTGAGACCGGTGAGTGCAGGACCTGTAGTTTTTCTAACTGGCTTATGAAGTACTAAAATCGTAAAACTTGCAACTATGGCCAGTAGATTTAAGTTCAACACCAGTGCTTCCAGAATACTCACACGACGAAAGTAGCACTAATAATGACTGTTTTGAAGGTGCTGAAGCAGTCCAACACAGAAGAGACAGGACTAGGTCAGCATTGTTTGAAAAAGTGGTTGCCAATACTCCAGAGAAAGATACAGTGTGTTATGACCTACTTAACCCTTAGGCTGCCAAAAGAATTAGAACATATAAGGATTATGGACTGATATATCAGTCTGCGTCACAGCAAGGGTTAAGACAAAAGAAACTGAGGAACCCAAGAATTAAACCATTTTTTTAATCAAATCACATTGGAGTGATATTTGGAGCAGAGGCAGAGTCCTCGTGGTTTGTGCATAGACAAATTCTCAACTTGCAGTTTAGATGAAGCAGAGTTCAAAACAAAATGGGAAGGTATAAACCAATGACTGCCCTGATTAACAGAGATAAGAAACTTCTGGAAAGGTTAAAAAAGAAATTGATTCAATCCGAGAAAAGTGAAAGGCTCACAAAGAACATTGGGACTTTGATAAATTAAATAAGAGCGTTACAGGTAAAATGAATAAAATTGAAAAGGAATTCTTTCCAACTCTTCAAAGAAAGAGAACTAAATTAGCACAAGATAAAGGTGATTTTGAAAGGGGAGAAGTTTTTACTTGGGAAAGAAGCACCTGTGCTATGAATAGAGGGAGGTCATGGAGCAGGGGGAGATCATGAGACAATCAAAGCCATCAAAGCAGTTCAAAATCAATTAATTTCTAAGAGAGACCTGTGACCTCCACAGAATCAGATAATATTGGACAATTAAATGCTGCACCTGTTGTTAATGATCCTTTTTTATCAAAGAAAAAAACGGCAAAGGCAATTTGAAAAAAATACCTATAGGCGAAGAACCAGCGGGGGAGAAGGGGAGGCAAGTGGAGGAAGTACAACTGTAGGGAATCTGAGGGGGAGAACATATCAAATGTAAACTTGACTAATTTCAAACTATCTCAGTTTGTCAATGTCATATCTGCAGTCTAATGTCCATGTAAAAAAATATTACATAGGAAAAACAATTAGATCTTTGAAAAAATTAAAAATAATCCAGGAGCACAATATGGCAATACTGAATCAGGACAAGAAAAATGCCCTGGGGTTCCACTTTAAACTTTTTTTAAATTCAAATGTAAATGAATTATGGTTTATGGGGACTGAACATGTGCCCCCATTTCAATGGGGTGGTACAGTAATCACAAAGAGTTATTACAGTGGAAGGAGACAAAATGGATAGTTACATTAGATAAAGTAGTCCCAAGAGGACTGAGTGAAGAAGTGGACTTCAAGCCTTACCTATAAAATATTAGTTTAGTTTATGGCTGCTATAATATATTGATTAGTTAGAAGTGCTGAATTTATTCAAAGACTAAAAACTATATTTATTTAATATTGTGCATGTTTATTATATATCTGGTTTCCTGTTTGATACCCTTAGTAAAAGATAAAGTAATGTATGATGTATTTACACCTACAGATGCTCTATTTTGCACTTCTGATGATTTGATCAATTTTTTTTACCCTGGAGGTTTTAGTAATATTATGACATTATGTGCCAAAGTTAGATAGGGTTATTTTTATGCTTTACCTGTGAGTATATTTCAGGGCAGATATCAAGGATATTTTTGCTTTCTGGGGACCTAGAGTGAGGATATCGAAATATCCTCACTCTAGGTCCAAAACATACATATTGTAGGTCCTGATTGCCTCATTCAGAACTCATTTAAATGTTTGGCCTCAGTAGCAGTACTGACCATTTTCAAATGCAAATAACTTTAAACAAAAAATGATAGCATAGTACTGTGAGCACAAAATGTGTTCAGCACAAAAATATCTACAAAGCAAGCATTTGTCAATGCCAAATGTTTGCTTGCTGGCATTGGCATTGGTAGTGTAGAAGTTACAGAGCTGCATAATAGGAATGGCAGCAAAGTATTGAACTGAAGCCAACCCCACCACCACCCTGCAGAGAGGGACAGGCATTGGGGTGTGCCTTTGGGTCGTCAGGCATAACGACCACGCCATTTCACCACACCCTACCCTGCAGACAATGACAAGTGTCATGATGTGCCTTGGGGTCTTTGGCCCTTATGCACACCCCATTCCATCAGAAAATATGGTGAGATGGGTGCGGTATAGGAGAATGGGGTGAACTTTGGGGTCGAAGAGTCCAAGGCATGCCTCGATGCCTGTCACTGGCTGCAGGGTGTGGAATGTTATAAGCATTACAGGCAAGAATCCCAAGTCACATCCCTGATGCCTGTCATTCTCTACAGGGTTGGGTGTTTTGTTGGAAACCATAATACCTCAGGCATTCGTTGGTATTTTCACTCCAAATTTCAACACGCTTTTTTTTTTTAGACCCCACCTCATGAACAGTGGCAATATCAGTTTGTTAACCAAAAGCTGCTTATGCACAGCGACTATGGCATTTAGCACCACAGGTGCAAAAACATTATGAACAGGATGTAAAAAATGACAGCTGTACTGTTCATGGGGAGGTGCAAAAAATGGCAATGTTGCAAATGTGCAGTAAAAATATTTAAAAAAATGCTCAAGTCATGAGCGTGCATAGAAACTGTGCAACGCACCTAGAAATATAATTAGTTTGGGGATTTTTTTACAGCAGATTATCAACACAGGCATTTTGGGACCTCCGATCATGAACAGTGTCACTGTGATTTTCTTTATCTGTCCGGAACAATGATTTCCCACAGCGATCACGCATCTCTGCGCTGAAAGTGTGAAAACACATTTCAGCCATGTTGTGAAAAATGACAGCTGTACTGTTCATAATGAAGTGTGGAAAAATACCACTGGTGAAAATCTGGATTGAAAATATTACAAAGTCATGAACTTACGAGGGTGCGTGAAAACTGCGCAATGCTCACTTGTAACACAGTCATTTTACGGACTTTTGTCACAAAATTTTCAACATTGCCATTTTATGACCTCTGCTCATGAACAGTGTAACTGTGATTTTCTTAATCTGTCCCAAACATTGCTTTCGCACACCGACTGCACCATAGTGCGCTACATGTGCAAAAACACATTTTTGGTGACATGTGAAAAATGGCAGCTATACTGTTCATAAGGAAGTGTAATAAAATGGCAATGTTGAAAATCTGGAGTGAAAATATTGAAAATTCACAAACTTAAGAGTGTGTGTAGGAACTGTGCAACGCACGCTCGTAAAACAGTCATTTTTAGGAATTTTTTCACCAAATTTTCAACATAGCCATTTTAAGACCTCTACTCATGAACAGTGTCACTGTGATTTTCTTAATGTGTCCCATACATTGATTTCGCACACCGACTGCGCCATTGTGTGTTACATGGGCGGAAACACATTTTGGGCAAGATGTGAAAAATGACAGCTGTACAGCTCATAAGGAGGTGTGGTAAAATGGCAATGTTGAAAATCTGGAGTGAAAATATTGAAAATTCGTGAACTTATGAGTGTGCATATGAACTGTGCAATGTACGCTCGTAAATCAGTCATTTTTAGGAATTTTTTCACCAAATTTTCAACATAGCCATTTTAAGACTTCTGCTCATGAACAGTGTCACTGTGATTTTCTTAATTTGTCCCGTACATTGATTTCGCACACTGACTGTGCCATTGTGCGCTACATGGGCGGAAACACATTTTGGGTGAGGTGTGAAAAATGACAGCTGTACTACTCATATGAAGGTGTGGTAAAATGACAATGTTGAAAATCTTGAGTGAAAATATTGAAAATTCGTGAACTTACGAGCCTGCGTAGGAACTGCTCAACACACGCTCTTAAAACAGTCATTTTTGGGAATTTTTCCACCAAATTTTCAAAATAGGCTTCTTGAGAGCCCACCTTATGAACACTGGCAGTATCGTTTCGTTAATCAGTCCCAAAAGGTGATTTCATGCAGTGACTGTGAAATCACCTTTCGGGCCCAAATAACGCCATGACAGTGACAGCATTCATGAGAAGGGGTCCCCAAAACCCCATGTTGAAAATTTGGTGCAAAAATTCCAAAAATGCCTGAGATATGCAACAAAGTTGAAAACCCCTATCTATCCCATTATACAGCTTACCGGCATTTCCTCAGTTTGCGTCGGCTTTGAAGAGTGCAGACGTGTTCCGTCCACCGAAGATCGTCGCCCGAGTCCAGAGGAGTTGGGGTGGGGGTGTGGGGGCAGGGTGTGCAGTGGTGGGTGTGGGTGGGGGCAGAGACTGCAGGGACTGTTTTAAGTTACAGGTGTTTTTTGTTTAGGTGACGACATCGGGATGTTTGCCACGCTGGTGTGGGCTCCCAGCGTGGCACAAGGATGGCTGGTGGGGAGCTGGAGCTGACAGGGGATTGGGCACCCCCATCAGCAATAGTATTCGTTGCCACACTGGGGTGGGCCCCAGTGTGGCACCCTGTGACGGGGAAGAAACAGTGGAGCCGACGAGGATTGGGCACCCTCGCAGCACATATTGTGCAGCCACGCTGGGGTGGGCACCAGGCGCCTATGTAACTGTGCTTGGGGGTGAGCACAGCTGATAGGGGATTGGGCACCCCATTGGCTTATATCGTGCGGCCACACTGGGTGGGCACCCAGTGTGGCCTATGTAACTGTGTTTGGGGGGTGGGGGGCAGCATGCAGTCTGCGTGCGTGTGTTTGTGTTTTTGTGTGTGTGTGTGTAGGGGAGCTGCGCATGAGCAGGCGATATCTGATCGCTGCCCACTGAAGCGTAGGTCCCCCTTTCAACTGTACGCCACTGCATTTTGGAGTTGTCATAGACAGCTCCAGCATGAATTGGAGGACTAGGGCTGTGCCTGCCAACACACTGACTGAATTGGAAGAGGGCTGCGCACACCTCCGAAAACTCCAATGATGGCACTATGTTTCTTGCACATGCGTGCAAGCAAACATAATGAGTGGTGTTTTATTTACAGATACCTATTAGTTTTTTTTTTATAAGTAGCAAGAAAACAGCATCAAATTCCATTTTTTCACTTTTTGCAACAATGTGAATAACTTTGAAATGAAAAATAATAGCACAGTACTTTGAATCTGAAGGTTGCTCAGCATGAAAATATCCACAAAATGAGCAGTGTTTCATTTATAGATACTTTTTTTTTAAATTAGCAAAACAGCAGAAAATTATTTTTTTCACTTTTTGCAACAAACAAGTGCAAATACCATATTTATTTATTTATTGAATTCTCAGATTACAACGTTTGAGCTACAAGCTCATTTACAAAGGTTCCATGTCAGGAAAGATAAGGATATTATACAATAGTGATCACAGAGATGCAAACAATTATACATTTAACATCGACAAAAGACAATAAGGATCTTGGTTAGTGGTAGAGCCTTAGTGGACAGTCAATGATAGAGCAGCAGGAGTAGTTGCCAGGGAGAGTGGGGGAGGAGGAGGGTGGAAGGATTTAAGGAGAGGGGGTGGAAGAGGGGGAAAGTTATATTGCAGTAACCCCAGGTTAGGGGGTCACCAAGTCTGAGAGGAAGGTTAATATGGTGGGAGTATGGGGTTTTGAGCATGGAGTGAAATGGAGCCCGGGGGACAGGAGGTAAGATCCGTGATGGGCAAAGGTCAGTGGGCAAGGGTAGGGAGGAGGAGGGAGGGAGGGAGGGAGGGAGGAAGGGGGAGGTAGTAAGTTAGGTACTCATGAAGTGCAAAAAAGGTGGGGTAGTCAGGATTTTAAACAGGAGGGTTGGTCAGGTAGGACAGGTGCATTTCCCTCATGTGGAGAGGTGGGACTTAAGTGCAGATTTGAATGGGTCGATTTTGCTAATTGTGGCTAGTTCAGTTGGTAGAGAGGAGAGCCAAAGTGGGGCCCAGTATTCGAAGGAATGCTGACCTTGGGTAGTGTGATGATAGGGGATCTTGACTGAGATCTTATTGAATGTCCTTGTGGTCCTAGTATGAGCAACCTGATACATGAGGGAGCTGGGCCCTGGGGGCAATAGGCCGTGGGTGGCTTTTTTTGCAAGGAGGCAGGTTTGATACCAAGCCCTATCAAACATATTTAGCCAACCAGTTTCGTAGTAGAGGTGGCAGGTATGAGTCAGGTGAGGGGCACCCAATGTGAGTCTGCAGGCTTTATTGAGCATGGTGGTGAGTCGCCTAAGTGTGCTGTCTGAGGCTGCACAGTAGATGGCAAAGACATAATCAATGGTTGAGAAGACTGAGCTGGTTATGGAGAGCTGGAGGGCTTTGGGAGTGAGGCAGCTACGGTGCTTATATAGCAGACCAAGCTTCCTGTTAGCGGCAGTGGCCACCTGGTCAACGTGTGCGGCATATGAGAGGAAGCTGTCAAGGGTGAGGCCCAGGTATTTGAAATTGGTGACTATTTCAATGGTGATATTATGTAGATTCTGTATGTTGAGGGTTGCGGCCTTGTGCAGCTGTGCACTGAAGCAAAGATCATGGTCTTCGTCTTTTTGTGGTTGACTAGGAGTTTTGCTTTGTTAAACCAGGCTTCAGTGTTGTTGAAGTCCTGTTGGAGACACTGTTCCAGGATGATAGGGTCAGAGTGACTGGAGTAGATCACCGCATCATCAGCGTAGAGTAGGATTTTTTGTTGGCAGGCTAGAGGTAGGTTATTTACAAAGAGGCTAAAGAGGAGAGGGCCAAGGATGGAGCCTTGGGGGACACCAAGGGACACTTGAAGGGGGTCAGAGAGTACATTGCTTGTTTTTACCTGCTGAACACGCCCTGAGAGGAAGCTCCTGAACCAGCAAAGGGAGTCAGAGGAGAGTCCTATAACCTCTAGTTGTGACAGGAGGAGGTCATGGTTGACCATATCAAAGGCCTTGGTGAGGTCGATAAAGGTTGCTCCCACCAGGTGCCCCTGATTGAAGGCACTATGAATGTGGCCCGTGAACTTGAGAAGTGCTGTGGTTTTACTGTGGCGTTGATGGAAGCCATGCTGCTGCTGGCATTGTAGTTGATATTTGTCGAGGTGTGCTGTCAGCTGGTTGTAGACTATATGCTCTAGGGTTTTTGAGATAGGTGGAAGGATTGAGATTGGGCAATAATTGGCGTGGTCCAACTTACTACCAGCTTCATGGACAGGGATTACTGTGGCAGCTTTCCAAAGGCTTGGGAAGGTACCAGTGAGGAGGGAAAGATTTATGATAGAGGTTAGTGGGGTTAGCAGTTCATCAAAGGTAAGTGAGACTAATTTTAGGTCAAGATCCTCAGAGCTGTGCCTGGATTTCTTGAGGACATTGACCAGATTTTTCTTACTTCAGTTTTAGATAGGACTCTGAGGTAGAAAGGGGGAGCTTGGTGTATTTTGGGGGGACTGTGGGGGAGGGCTGGGTGGAACTGACTTGGTCTAGGTAACTGGGGGAGCACTGTACTGAGGTCTGTAAAGGCTTTGTTAAAGATGTCTGCAATAGATCTGGAGTTTTGTATGAGAGATCTGTTGTGGCTCAGCAGAGTGGGTGCTGTGGCATCACTTTTCCCAATGATAGCATTAATGTTATCCCAGAAACGGCGGCTGTCACCCCAGAAGGAGTTAAGTTTGCATTTGTGGTGGTTAGCATAGCCTGGCGGATTGCCATGGTGCATTTATTCCATGCAGCCTTGTAGTTTTGCTGGACCTGGCCAGAAAGAGTATGTTTGTACTTATGCCATAGGTTGTCCCTGGAGTGCATCTGAGCAAGGAGGGAAGGGGTTAACCATGTTTTGTGTGAGCCACTAATTTTCCTTTTACTTCAGGGGGGCAAATATATCATAGTCAGAATTGAAAATATTTATGAATTTGCTCAGTGCTCTGTTATCGTCATTAGCGTTTAGGATAGGTGCCCAGTTCAGTTGCAGGAGGTACTGCTTGAAGCTTCCTAACATGCCCTTTTTTAATAAGTGGGATGTTGTTAGCTTTGGGTGCGTTCTTTTGGCCTTATTGGACCAGGCAAGTATGATGGGTGAGTGGTCACTCAGGGAATCTGGGAGCACTTTTAGCCCTGAGATGTGTTCAGGGTGGCTAGTTAGTACCCAGTCCAGCAAGGTACTGGTACCTGACCTGTAATTTGTACGGGTAGGTAGTTCCATGAGCTGGAGGAAGTTGATAGAGGAGACTGCATCCTTGTAAGTGGCAGAGTCCTGAGACAGCCAATTGATGTTAAAGTCCCGCAGCACTATGACTTCGTGGCTAGAGCGAATTTCAGCCAGATGCTCACGTAATACCCTAAAACCCTTGGTTACTTCCTTAGGGGGTAAGTAGACTACGATTAGAGGGAGGTCCTTACCCTGGAAACCAAGGGTTAAGTGCACCGAGAGTAACTGAGCATTTTTTCTAGTACATAAATGTGGGAGAGCAACCCACTGTAGGTGATCTTTTATATAGATTATGCAGCCCCCACCTCTCTTCCCTAGCTGATCATGGTAGAAGGGGTGTACCCTTGAAGCTGGACTTGGCTGTCCTTGATTCTGGGGGTAAGCCAGGTTTCAGTTAAGGCCAATATGTCTGGGTCATGTTGCGCTACCCATGCTTGTAGAAGGTCGAATTTAGATAGCAAACTGCAAATGTTGATGGAGGCTATTGTAATCGAGCTACTTTCCTAGATTGCCCTGAGGCAGAAAAGCCTGTGCCAGGGTTAGGATGAATGTTGCCCAAGAGCATTAGGATAAGCCAGGCAACTCGGATCGCAAGTAGTTTGAGTTGCTTGAAGGAGAGGGGTGGCAGTCAATGGGATCGATTAGTGTTACTAGTGTTGTAGGTAAAGAGGCAAGTAGGTGAGATGGGTGGTGGGATAGGGTAGTGGTATGCAGTGATATGTCAACCCAGAGGCCCTAACGCCAGAGGGGCTGCAACCATAGGGATATCTGACCCCATCGTAGTGTTTGGGATCCCATCCCTATAAGTAGGTAGTGGCCCTGGAGATGTTATACCCCAGGAATACTGCAGGACAGAAGGAAGTAGTAGGAAGACGGTGAGAGATTTTACGAGGCAGCGCAAATGAGTGCATATAGCATGGTACTTTGAGCACAAAGTTGACCAGTGAAAAATATCTACAAAATGAGTGGTGTTTCATTCATAGGTACTTTTAGATTTTTTATAATCAGCCAAAAATGGCAATAAATTAAATTTTTTTCACTTTTTTCGAGGTATGGCATAAATGGAATATACAAACCCTTACTGGAAATATTGTCAATATGTTTTGTTCTCATGCCAATTAACTCGATGATATCACATGTGGCTTCACCACTCACGATGGTATTGGGTCAACTGGCACGCGAACAAAAAGATATCAACAATATTTCCAGTAGGGGGTTGCAGATTCCTTATGTATTAAATTAACTTTTAATAGTTTAAGGGAGATATGTTTAGTATAACTTCACATATTTATTCACTGTTATTAATGTATCTGTATCTTTAATTGAGCACTTTATGAGTCTAGTGTGTCTGTCCTTCTGTATTGACACACCCCCTGAGGAAGACCCACATGATTGAAGTGCCAGGGCCATTGTTCAGCATCTTGTGTACTGAATAAACTCACTTGGCTTTTTGAATTATGAGCATCACAGTTTTTACTTCCTGAGTGCCACCCCATCGGGAGTGAGTTGGCCCTTCCTCTCCCACTCCTCTTCCTCCTGTCCTTTCTGGAGTTGATGGTGCAAGTGTGGGGCCATTGTACTCATTGTCAATGAAACTGTAAGTGGTGTGGCAGTTTCCCCCTTTAGGTCAGTCATGAGTCACTGACAAGAGATGTCAGCAGGGAAAAATACTGAGAAGTGACAAGTGACTATAATTACTAAGGAGAATTGTAATTATAATTTAATAATTATTTACTATAAAAGTTTGTTGCTTTCGGCTGCACAGCCCATCTGACCCAAAGGGTCATAGTTGTTTGTGCCAAGCACTACTCAGAAAGAATCCACAAAATACTTAAAGCTCAGCCAGAAGAATCTCATTTAAGTTGCTGCTTGTGGCAGGGACTGGTGACCACGGCAGGGAAAAGGATGGATGGCTCACGGTGGCCCAGTGGGGAGGCAACACCTAGTGATCACAATGGTACTTGCACATCAGGCTTCATGCTCCACCAGAGGAACCTGAAATGGTTGAAAGCATCAGGGCTGTCAGTCATAGCTTGTACTTAGTTGGGGGGACTGTTGCTGGTGCTCAGATTATGCTTCTCAAACCATTAGGTGCTCAGATAACAGCTGTAGATCTTCAGGATCCTGAGACTATGAGCAGCTAGAGTATTAACCAACCCACAAATAGTTATTGGTGCCCGCTCCCACATTGGCACTGGAGGGGATGCCCAGCAAACTGACAACGGTTGAGGGACTAGTCATTGTCACCTGGGGCTGTTTTGACTGTGGCTATTTAGAGCCAGTTGTTTGCAAGCACTGATGACTATGTCTACCTAACCCTTGTGGGGGTGTAGTGACAGGTGTCTGCTTGACAATGCATTGTAGGATGTCTTTGAAAGGGGTGTGGTAAGCAGCACTTTAAACTTCATAGTCAGCACTCCAAACCTGTTTCAGCATTGCAAACAATATCCAATAGTAATTGTCACAAATGCGCTCCACAGGTCAAGCCCTCTGTTCCCACTGTGCCAACCTCGAAGTGCAATAGTGTGAACAGGAGACAGAAAGGGTAACCCTCCTGTTTGTTTTGTCTGAATTACTTACTAGCTTCAAGTCCTGAGGGTCAGATGTGAACCTTATACTAGTGCATCCAGTTAACAGGCTCATATGTACCCTCTTTGGGAATGCAGTACAATCTTTTGCCTAGTGGCACCTAGTCAGGTTTCCAAAATGTACTCTTATGACTCAATATGAGACCTAGATATATTCTTAACTTTTGCAAGATTAATAACACATTCAAACCCTCAAAAACTGTCAGACTTAAACACAGGTTCAGCAATCACATGTAAAAGAACTGAGAAGAAGCACAGGTAGTAGTTTAAAGAAAATATTGTTTACTAAAAATTGTAAAACAGGTAAAATCAAACACAGAACAAGTATATCAATAACTTACAGTCACATAAAACAAATGGGAAGTTACAGAACACAATCTCCTACCAAAAATAATACTTAAGTTCCATTTGAATTATTTTTCTAAAAGTGCCTAGTTACCAGTCCACAGACTAAGTATGTCTTTTCTTTTCATGGAGTCCTTCTGCCCCAAACTTCTCTTGCAAGCAATATTCAAAAGTCAGTTTTCTCCACCTCCTGGTGATGTCACCCATGAGGTCACTGTTAGATCCATGATAAATCTGTAATCTGAGTATGGATATCCAAAAAGGATATTATTCTTCTGCTGGCTGGAATCAGCAGTTATCAATAAAAAAAAATATGTGACAGTCTTTGCAAGCAGGTTCTTTTGATGGTTCATAAACCCATATCCTGTCACTTGTCCCCTTCTAGGTGAGAAAACCATAAAGGGTCAGCCAACCAACTTCCCTTACTGCTAGGGTCATAAAATTCATGTTTAGTTTCCAACTTCTAACGCAGGAGCAGGTTATGAGGGGTTATAAACTGTCCCTCTGGAAGGAAGGCTTTTAATTAGGGGTATCCCTGGTTAGTTTAACACATCCTGCTACTTCAGCCACACTGACACCTTGGAAGTCAAAGGTCACATATCACAGCTAGGCTGTTTTCTTGTCTAATTAGACCTTCAAATACCATATATATATATATATATATATATATATATATATATATATATATATATAAAACAAATATTATACACTATAACAATAAGCAAGTGGCAAAGCATCACAGTCCTCCCCATCTACACTGAATTTGGGGGCTCTATCCCCTGCATGGGATGTGGTGCACCTTGTAGGTCGAAACCCGACTGTGAAACACAAAAAAAGACCATTACGGCGACAATCGCTGTAATGGTCCTTTTTTGCTGCTTCGCTTTCTGCCAGTGTTCCACCCCCCCGACCAACTCTGACCTGGAGTTGATAATCCTAAAGTTCAGGGGTGTAGGGGGTGCAGGCCCCCACAGAAAACACTCACTGCATGGGCGGCACAATACCTGCGTCGGTATTGTGCCGTCGCTGCAGGGGGAGGTCTGCATTTTCACTGTCAACCTCCCCTGGTGCTTCCTATGGGATGCGCTCCCCAAGTCAGTTCATTATGCAAACTGATGTGACAGTCCATCTGCATTTTCATTGGCTGCCCCTGCCCTGTGTGAGACCATCATGTCAAGGCAAGGCACCATCTTTGTAATCTGCCATTCATTTTTTCATTTTACCCATTTGTGCCAGCAAAACCAGGGGGTTGTGCTTAGTTCTTACCTTAAAAATGCTGCCCATATAGGTATGGCTCTAACTTCTTTAAGGCCCACACCATGGCAAGACACTCTTTTTCCACAGTAGAGTAAGCCTGCTTCCTAGGAAGTAACTTTTTACTGAGGTACACTATGGGGTGATCTTTCCCTTGGCTGGAATTCTGACTCAGCATTGCCCCAATACCCACATCTGAGGCATCAGTCTGGACTACAAAAGGTCTGCTATGGCCTGGACTTGTCAATACAGGAGCACTGCACAGTGCCTCCTTTAGTCTTGTAAAGGCTTGTTCACAGGCTGATTTCCAGGTAATTTTCTTAGGCACCCTTTTCTTTAAAGGGCCAGAAAGGGAAGCAGCCAGGGCACTGTAATTTGGTACAAATTTCCTATAGTATCCTGCTGTCCCTAGAAAACTCCTAACCTGCCTCTGTGTTTCTGGTCTAGGCAATGCATTGATTGCCTCTATTTTCACTTGGTTAGTATGGAGCTATCCATGGCCTACAACAGGCCCAAGGTATGCCACCTCAGCCATGGCCAACTGGCACTTCTCAGCTTTTACAGCGAGTCTGGCCCTCTGTATCCTGCCCAGCACTTCCCTAAGTTGGGACCGGTATTCCTCCCAGCTGGCACTAAAGATGGCAGTGTCATCCAGGTATGCCATTTTACACCTGGTTCACCAACCTTTGGAAGGTGACCGGGGTATTCTTCATTCCAAAAGACATTCTTTTAAATTCAGATAACCCTATTGTAGTGGTGAAAGGCAACCTCTCCCTAGCTCTGGCAGTTAAATTTACCTGCCAATACCCCTTTGTCAGGTCAATAGTTGTAAGGTATGTCGCTCCTCACAATTTGTGTAGGAGTTTGTCCTTCCATGGCAATGGGTGGGTGTCTGACTTCTTGACTGCACTGAGTCCATGATAGTCCACACAAAAATGAGTAGAGCCATCTGTCTTGGAAACAAGGACCATGGTTGAGGCCCAGTGGCTGTGGGATTTCTGGATTACTCCTAAATCCAGTATTTCCTCCACCTCCCTCCTAATGTCCTTTTGGACAGCCTCTGACACCCAATATGCTGTCCACCATATGGGTGCCTGCTTCCCTGTCTCCACATCATGCATTGCTAAGGGGGTTAGTCCAGGCTTGGTGCTAAACAGTGGGGCAAAATCTGCTAAAACCTTCCTTTCTTCTTGGATCTGGTCCGGGATCAACTGGGGTGACATTTTAATTGCCTCCACAGAGGACTTCTGCTTGCTTACTTCCAGAAAGTCCAGAAGGGTGTCTCCTTTGTCCATCCCCTCACCAGGACTAAACATTGCAAACACTATGTCAACCATATTAGCATATGGCTTCATCACGTTGACATGGTACATTCTTTGTGTATGTCTCCTGTCAGATAACTCTATAATATAGTTTACGTCATTTACCCATCTGACTACTTTGTACGGTCCTGCCCACTTGGCCTGCAGTTTGTCTTTCTGGACCAGGATTAAGACCATGACTTTCTGATCCACAGTGTATGAGCGAACTCTAGCTCTGCGGTCGTACCACACCTTTTCTTTTTGTTGTGCAGCTGCCATGTTGTTCTGTGCTGTCCCCATAAGCTCCTTCAGCCTTTCCCCTAAACCTAAGGACATAATCCACTATGGGAGTTCCCTGGGTGGCATTCTTGCCTTCCCAGTCCTCCTGGATCAAATCTAGGGGTCCATGTACCCTGTGTCCATATAAGAGCTTAAAGGGAGAAAACCCTGCTGACTCTTGGGGCACCTCCCTCTATGCAAACAACAAGTGGGGAAGGTATTTCTCACAGTCCCTCACATGCTGTTCAGCAAATGCTTGGAGCATTGACTTAAGGGTATCATTAAATCTTTCCACAAACCCAATGGCTTGTGGGTGATAAGGTGTTGTGCATCTCTGCACTACCCCACACTTCTCCCACAAACATTTCATCAGGTCCGATATGAAGGAACCCCTTCGATCAGTGATACCCTCCTGCAGAAGCCCAACATGGGAGAAAATCCATAGTAAGGCATCTGCCACTTTATCTGTCCTCACTGAGGATAGGGTGACTGCTTCTGGGTACTGGGTGGCATAATCCACCACAGTCAGGATGAACCTCTTCCTGGGGCTGAGAGTATTTAAAGGCCCCACAATATCCATTCTCACCTTCGGGAATGGCTTCTCCACTATTGGTAAAGGAATTAGGGTGGCATGGGTTTTCTTACCTGCCTTCCCCGTTACTTGACACTGATGACAAGACCTGCAATCCTCTTTCTCCTGGTGGGTGAAGTTAGGCCAATAGAAATTCTGGGCCAACTGCTGTGTAGTGCGTGTGATTCCCAGATGGTCAGACATGGGAATATCGTGTGCAATCTTGAGCAACTGCTCATGGTACCCCTGGGAAACAACAAGCTGCCTGCCCTTCACCCTCCATCACCCCTCCCTCTGTCTTAGCATCTTGCATATACATCAATCCATTGTCCCAATAAACTTCATGTTTCCTGTCACCTCCCTGTGCTCTGTCAGAGTCTGCCCAAGCCCTCTGCTTCTCTAAACTAGGGTCACTTTTCTGAGCAACTGCAAACTTCTTACACATTCCTAAGATATGGAACGGGTCCCCTACAGTGTCTAAACTAGGGTCCCTAGCTTTAGTGTCAGGGCATTCAGGATCACTGCCATCCCTAACCCTCTGACTATGGGTCACACCTTCCTCGGAGTAACCCTCCGTAGCTGTTCTGTTAACTACTACCTGGGAAATGTATACCCCTTTTTCATTATTCTCCATATCAAGAGACACAGGCTGGGGAACCAGCCTCCCAGTGGGTTACACAGGGGCTTCTATGAGGTCCAGGAAACTACAATTTTCCTTTGTTGCTTGGCTGTGGGTAACTGCACACACCATCCCCTGTTTGAGATTGTTGCCACTAATTTCATCAACAGCTAAAGTTTTAACAATGGCAACCTTTTGTACAGTTCCTCCTGTTTCACCCCTGTCTAGGAGGACACTAGTGAGTGGCAAGGTTTCCTCCTCCCCAGTGAATTCTCATACAGTTACAGATTGAGTATAAGCTGACCAGGCTCTACCAGATCCCCTTTTACCAAGGTCAGGGATGCTCCTGAGTCTCTTAACCCATGTGACTGTACACCAGTCACAGTGACTGGGTGCATGTGTTCCCTCATGTTTACTGGCATGCTTTTAGGGACACATAAACAACCCACTTCTTTCCTAGCACCACTCTGTGCAGTGTTTGTCCTTCTGGGACACTGTCTGGCCAGATGACCAGGTTTTTTGCAAACCCAACATTCATTTCTTTTCTCAGGTAAATCTTTTCTTTGTAACCTGGGGCTACCTGGTTTCAAAGGATGCAGGGAGGTTTTAGCTGCCCTGAAGGCATGCTTTTCCATTTCTGCACTGCCACGCTCACCCCATTCACTCTCAGAGCAGGTCTGCTGCTGGCATAGTGGGCCGAGAGTTCAGCAGCCTCTTGCACTGTTTTTGGATCTCGGTCCTCCAGCCAGATTTTCATCTCTGCTGGGCATGTCCCCCAAAACTGCGCTAACAGTAAAATATTTTCAATTTTTTTCTGCAGGGTTTGCTCCAATTCCTTCCCACCAACATTTTAAAAACTGACGTTGTTTAGTGGCTAGCTCCTCATAGCTCATGTCAAGGCTTCTTCTGAGTTTACGGAATTTAACTCTGTATGCTTCTGCAGTTAAATCATACTTATTTTAAAGTGCAGCTTTAAGTTTACTGCAGTCATTACCGTCCTAATTGTCCATTTGACCCAATGCATCCCAAGCTTTTCTGGTAAGTAACAGGGATAGCTGGAAGCTCCAGGACCCTCTAGGAATATTTTCCTGAATACATACTTTTTTTAAAGGAATTTAAAAAGGCATTTTTATCTTCCCCTCTTTAAATTCAGCTATTAATTTAAAATTTAATTTGTAACCCAGTCCTGTAGTTCAAGTTAACCCCAGTACACTTACCTGCTGTGCTGCTGGTATTTGGAGTTGTAACTTCTCCAGTTCATGTTGCCTCTGGTGCTCATGCTCTTCTCACTCAGCTTCTCGCTACTGTCATTCAGACTCTCACTGTTCTTGTCTCGCTTCTCTCTGGAACTCTAGTTCCCTTTGCTGCTGGGCTTCAGACCTTTTCTGTTCAAACTGCAGCTCCATCTTCCTAAAACTCCATTGGCAGCCAGATCTCTTCTGGCTCCAGAATGCTGGTGACCTTCCCTGCTGTTATGGCCCTTGGTTTGCACTGGCCCTGCTGTCCTTCTTACTGGATCTGGACACTGCACTGGACCCTGGCCCTTTCATGCCCAAGTTTTGGTCCTTTTCAGTCACAGACTGTGGCTCAAGGTTTTGGGCATCAGCTGCCACCAGAGCCTCTACAAGATGTCTTTTGGTTTGGCCCTTGTGCTGGACTCCTCTCTCTTGGCACACTGCCTCAGTTGGTCTGCAGTGCCCTCACCGTAGTTGGAAGCCATCTTCTTCCCTAACTATGGTTACACTAACTTGCACCAGAAAAAAATAAAACAGGTAGGGAACTTAGACTGTAAGCACAATAATATAGTGCTGTTTACTTTTTAAAAATCACTGCCTTATTTTGCATGTGAGCTGTACAGTAGTAACCTGACACACTGAACTGTCAATGCTTGTGTTACCAAATACTTTTAAATCACACCGCTGCCAACCAAATCTGTCACAAATGTACTCTGCAGGTCGGGCTCTCTGCTCCCAAAGTGCCAACCTCAAAGTGCAATAGTGTGAACAGGAGACAGAGAGGGTAACTCTTCTGTTTGTTTTGGGTCTGAATTAACTACTAGCCTCGAGTCCTGGGGGCAAATGTGAACCTTATGCTAGTGCACCCAGTTAACAGGCTCAGATATGCACCCTTTTCGGGAATGCAATACAATCTTTCACCCAGTGGCACCCAGCCAGGTTTCCAAAATGTACCCTTACGACTCAGTATGAGACCTAGGTATATTCTTACTTTTTGCAAGATTAATAACACATTCAAGCCCTTAACAGCTGTCAGACTTAAACACAGGTTCAGCCTTCACATGTAAAAGAACTGAGAAGAAGCACAGGCAGTATTTTAAGAAAATATTGTTTACTAAAAATTGTAAAACAGGTAAAATCAAACATAGAACAATCATATCAATAAATTACAGTCATGTAAAAAATTGGGAAGTTACAGAACACAGACTCCTACCAAAAATAATATTAAGTTCCAGTTTAATTATTTTTCAAAAAGTGCCTCGTTACCAGTTCACAGACTAAGTGTGTCTTTTCTTTTCATGGAGTCCTTCTGCCCCAAACTTCTCTTGCAAGAAATATTCAAAACTCAGTTTTCTCCACCTCCTGGTGATATCACCCATGACATCACTGTTAGATCTGTGATAAATCTGTAATCTGAGTATGCATATCCAAAAAGGATATTATTCTTCTGCTGGCTAGAATCAGCAGTTACCAGTAACAAAAAAAAGTGGCAATCTTTGCAAGTAGGTGTGATGCTTGGCCAGCTGGTTATGATTGCTCTATGACATTTGTATATGGAATGTGTTATTGAGCGTCTCTCATGAGACAGCCTGTGGGATGACCCCCAGGGGTCAGTTAAAATGACAGGATATATGTTAAACAGCAGAGCTCTGTAATGTGATTAACTTCCAAGAAGTTGTATTTTATGACCTAGTTGATGAATTGTGCTTCTTTGAAGCTGGGGACTTAAAATATACATTTTATGACATTTTAGAGGAAGAACAGTTAATATCAGCTGGTGTTAAGAAGCTATATGACATCTAGGTGAGAAAACTGCAGAGTTGTAAAGGTCTTTGGATATGGGCTGGGAATAGGCACTGCTCAGAGATCAAAGAGGGAATGTAGATCAAAGAGTCATATTGGGAAATTAGTTTTTGTTGATGTCACCTTATTTAATATACCTCCTGATAGGACATCCTTTGTGTATTAGTTTTTTGTATTTAAAAAGAAGAAGAAGAAGAATCAGTATTTATATAGCACTTTTCATAAACAGTATCCCAAAGCGCTTTACAAGTAATGCTAGACTGGTAGTGAAGTGAAGTTAACAGGGAGGAGCTGTTAGACTTAAACACAGGTTCAGCTTTCACATGTAAAAGAACTGAGAAGAAGCACAGGCAGTATTTTAAAGAAAATATTGTTTACTAAAAATTGTAAAACAGGTAAAATCAAACATAGAACAATCATATCAATAAATTACAGTCACATAAAAACACGGGACGTTACAGAACACAAACTCCTACCAAAAATAATATTAAGTTCCAGTTGAATTATTTTTCAAAAAGTGCCTCGTTACCAGTTCACAGACTAAGTGTGTCTTTTCTTTTCATGGGGTCCTTCTGCCCCAAACTTCTCTTGCAAGAAATATTCAAAACTCAGTTTTCTCCAACTCCTGGTGATATCACCCATGACATCACTGTTAGATCTGTGATAAATCTGTAATCTGAGTATGCATATCCAAAAAGGATATTATTCTTCTGCTGGCTAGAATCAGCAGTTACCAATAACAAAAAAAAAAGTGGCAATCTTTGCAAGTAGGTGTGATGCTTGGCCAGTTGGTTATGATTGCTCTATGATATTTGTATATGGAATGTGTTATTGAGCATCTCTCATGAGACAGCCTGTGGGATGACCCCCAGGTGTCAGTTAAAATGACAGGATATATGTTAAACAGCAGAGCTCTGTAATGTGATTAACTTCCAAAAAGTTGCATTTTATGGCCTAGTTGATGAACTGTGCTCCTTTGAAGCTGGGAACTTAAAATATACATTTTATGATGTCTTAGAGGAAGAACAGTTAATATCAACTGGTGTTAAGAAGCTATATGACATCTAGGTGAGAAAACTGCAGAGCTGTAAAGGTCTTTGGATATGGGCTGCAAACAGGCACTGGTCAGAGATCAAAGAGGGAATGTAGATCAAAGAGTCATATTGGGAAATTATTTTTTGCTGATGTCACCTTATTTGATATACCTCCTGATAGGACATCCTGTGTGTATTAGTTTTTTTGTATTTAACAGGGAGGAGCTGGGTGACATCATGGAAGATGTGTGTTTGAGAGTCAGTTTAAACTATTATGTGTCTAATCATTTACACACTTTTTCTTGGTGGGCTCTTAGCAACAACATCTACTACAAGTACTGTAAGAAGGATATACATTAGATAGGAAAGTCTGATTGTATTGTGGTATGAGTTTATATTTGTACTTTTTCCTTGTTTTCTTTTAAGTGATTGTATGCTTTGTGATATGTTGTTCTGTATTTACATTTTACATAATTTTATCCATTTTCTAAGAAAAGCTCTTATTTTAAAGAGACTGCCTGGTGTGCCTTCAAAGTTCTTTCTTTTGCATGTGAAGTATAGATGGTTAAAGTTGACAACTGTTCATAAGCTTAATGGTGTTACTGAACTGGAAAAAGGTAAGAATACCTAAGGTCTTTTCACAGAGTTTTAAGGGTTCATTTTGGATACCTGGTTAGGTGTCCTTAGGCCAAAGATATCTGGCATCCCCCAAAGAGCAGAATTATCTGAGTGTGCACATTTGGGTACACTAGCATAAGGTTCACAGTTTGAATCCCTCCAGAACTTGAGACCAAAAGTGATTCAGACCCACAAAAAGACATGAGGGTTACCCTGTTCTGTTACCTGTTCACAATACTGCACTTGGAGGTTGGCACAGTGGGAGCAGAGGACCTGACCTGCTGAGTAGGGTTGTGACAGATTGGTTGGCAGTGGTGCTGATAATGTTTGTAAGACAAACTTTATTCTGTTCAGTTTGTCAGCTTAATACTGTACAGCTCACTTGCAAAACAAGGCAGTGATTTATTTTTAAAAAAGGAAACAGAACTATATCATTTGGCTTACAGTCAAGTTCCTACCTGGTTTTTTTTTCTAAAGTGCAAGTTAGAATAACCGTAGTTAGGGAAGAAGATGGCTTCAAACTACAGCAGGTACACTGTAGACTAGTTGAGGCAGCTGTGCAAGGCCAGAGGAGTCCTGTATGAGGTGAGAGCCACCAAGCAGAACCTAGTGGATATGCTGATGGTAGCAGATACCCAGAGCATTGAGTCACTGACTGTGACTGTAAAAGACCAAACCTTGAGTCTGGAAGGGCCAGCGGCTAGTGCAGTGTCCAGATCTGGTGAGGATGACAGCAGGACCAGTGCCAGTGAAGGGTCACAGCAGCAGGTGAAGGTCACCAGCATTCTGGAGCCAGAAGCACTTAGGCTGTAGATTGAGTTGCACAGAATGGATCTGGAGTTCCAGTGAGAACAGCAGGAGGCTGACCGTGAAAAGCGTGAGCACCAGCGAGCTGTAGAGGAGAAGAGGGAGCGAGAACAGCGAGCTGCAGAGGAGAAGAGGGAGCAAGAACGGCGAGAGGTGGACTGTGAACAGTGAGAGATGGACCATGAGGAGTGAGAGTGCCAGAGGCAACATGAGTTGGAGAAGCTATGACTCCAACCACCCACACCAGAGCAGGTAAGTGGCTTGGGTTAACTGAAACTACAGGACTGGGTTACAAATTGAATTCCACATTGATAGCCAGATTTAAAGAGGGGGAGGATATGGATGACTTTTTAAATTCCTTTGAAAAAGTTTGTATTCAGGCTAAAAATTTCTAGAGGGTACTGGAGCTTCCAGCGATCCCTGCTACTTACCGGGAAAGCTTGAGATGCTTTGGGTCAAATGGACAGTGAGGACAGTATTGATTACAGCAAACGTAAAGCCACACTTTTAAAAAAGTTTGATTTAACTGATGAATCATACAGAGCTAAATTCTGTAAGCTCAGAAGAAGCCCTGACATGAGCTACGAGGAGCTAGCCATGAAATGACATCAGTTTTTAAAACGTTGGTGGGAAGGAATTGAAGCAAACTCCGTAGATAAAATTGAACATGCTATTTTACTAGAACAGTTTTCTTGGGCATGCCCAGCAGAGCTGAAAACCTGGCTGGAGGACGAAGATTCCAAAACAGTGCAAGAGGCTGCTGAACTCTCAGATCACTGTGCCAAGAGCAGACCTGCCTTGAGAGCAAATGGGGTGGGCATGGCAGTGCTGAAAGGGAAAAGTGCACCTTCAGGGCAGCTAAAACCCTCACTGCCTCCACCAAAATCAGTTAGCCCCAGGTTTCAGAGAAAAGATATCTCTGAGAAAATAAATGCATATTGTGATTGTAAGGAAACTGGGCATATTGACAGACAGTGTCCCACAAAGGCATGCAATATGCAACATGGGGCTAGGAAAGAAGTGGGTTGTGTGTGTGTCCCTGGAAGCATGCCTGTGAACATGAGGGAACACATGTACCCAGTCACAGTGAATGGTGTACAGACACAAGGGTTAAGGGACACAGGGCATACCTGCCATTGGTAAAAGGGGATCTGGTAGAGCCTGGTTAGCTTATACCCAATAAATACATCACTGTACAGGACTTTACTGGTGAGGAGAAAACATTGTCCCTTGCTAGTGTGCTCCTAGATTGGGGTGAAACAGGGGGAACTGTGCAACAGGTAGCTGTAGTCAAAATGTTAGCAGTTGACTTCATCCTTGGCAACAATCTCAAACAGGAGATGGTGTGTGCAGTTACCCATAGCCAAGTGTCAAGGGAAAATTGCAGTTCCCTGGACCACACAGAAGCTATTGTGAAAACCACTTGGAGGCTGGTTACCCAGCCCGTTTCTCCTGATATGGAGACTAATGAAAAGGGGGTAGAAATTTCTCCAGTAGCAGTTTACCACACTGCTACAGAGGGTTACTCTGAGGAGGGAGGAGTGACCCATTTTCAGAGGGTTAGGGATGGCAGTGATCCTTAGTGCCCTGATGCTAGTTCTAGGGACTATAGCTTAGAGACTGAAGTGGACCTGTTCCATGCCTCGGGAATGTGCAAGGAAGTTTGCAGCTGCTCAGAAAAGTGACCCTAGCCTAGAGAAGCTGAGGGCTTGGGCAGACTCTGACAGAACACAAGGAGGTGACAGTAAACATAAGGTTTGTTATGAAAATGGACTGATGTATACTCAGGCTGTGCAGACTGAGGGAGGGGTGATAGGCAGGCAGCTTGTCGTTCCCCAGGGGCATCGTGAGAAGTTGCTCAAGATTGCACACAATATTTCCTTGTCTGGTCATCTGGGAATTGCATGCACTATGCAGCAATTGGACCAGAATTTCTATTGGCCCAACTTCACCCAGCAGGTGAAGGAGTACTGCAGGTCTTGTCACTGGTGCCAGGAAACAGGGAAGGCAGGCAACAAAACCCAAGCCACCCTAATTCCATTGCCCATAGTGGAGGAGCCATTCCAGAGGATAGGAATGGATAGTGTATGGCCTTTAAATATCTCCAGCTCCTCAGGGAAGAGATTCATCCTGACTGTGGTGGATTATGCCACCCAGTACCCCGAGGCAGTCACCCTGTCCTCACTGAGGACAGACAAATTGGCAGGTGCCTTACTTGGGATTTTCTCCCATGTTGGATTTACAGAGGAGGTTATCACCGATCAAGGGGGTTCCTTCATGTCGGACCTGATGAAATGTTTGTGGGAGAAGTGTGGGGTGGTGCAGAGATGCACAACACCATATCACCCACAAGCCAATGAGCTTGTGGAAAGATTTAATGGTACTCTGAAGTCAATGCTCTGGGTGTTTTCTGAACAGCATAGGAGGGACTGGGAGAAATACCTTCTCCACCTGTTGTTTGCATACAGGGAGGTGCCCCAAGAGTCGACAGGACTTTCCCCCTTTGAACTCTTATATGGAGGCCGGGTATGTGGGCCCCTAGACTTGATCAGGAAGGACTGGGAAGGCAAGCATGCCACCCAGGGAACTCCCATAGTAGATTACATCCTTAGGTTTAGGGAAAGGCTATAGGAGTTTTTGGGGACAGCTGACAGCAACCTGGCAGCTTCCCAACAGAAACAAAAAGTGTGATACAACCACAGAGCCAGAGCTCGCTTGTACACTGTGGGTCAGGAAGTCATGGTCCTTATTCCGGTCTGGAAAGACAAACTGCAGTCTGAGTGGGCAGGACTGTACATAGTAGTTAGGAAGGTAAATGACGTGAACTATATTATAGATTTTCTTCACAGAAGACAGACAGAAAGGATGTACCATGTCAACATGATACATAGATACATAGATATATACATAGATACATAGACAGTGTCGGCAGATAAGGGCCTATGGCCCACCTAGTCTGCCCATTTGAGCTTGTAAGTTCAGTTTGTTTTCCTAGAAGTCTGTTTCCCCTTACCCCTGCCCTCTAGAATTCCTTTATGTCTATCCCTTGCATTCTTAAATCCTGATTGTTTCAGCCCCACCACTTCCTCTGGCAGGGTGTTCCACTTGTCCACCACCCGCTCTGTGAAGAAATTCTTTCTCATGTTTCCTCTGAATCGTCCTCCTCCAACTTCATCCCATGCCTCTAGTCCTGAAACATCTTTTTCGCTTAAAAATAGTGTTTTCCTGCACCCTGTTCCTCCCTGTAAGATACTTGTATGTCTCTATCATATCCCTCTCTCCTCCTCTCCTCCAGGGAGTACATGTTCAGTTCCTTCAACCTGTCTTCATAGGACTTGTGATGCAACCCATGCACCATCTTTGTTGCCCTCCTCTGAACCTTCTCTACCCTGTCTATGTTCTTCACGTGGGTATGGTCTCCAGAACTGTACACTGTACTCCAGGTGGGGCCTCACTAGTGTCTTGTATAGCTGAATTATGACCTCCCTTTCCTGCTGGTGATGACCCTGCCTATACATCCCAGCATCCTATTTGCTTTACCTGATGCCTTGTCACACTGTTTCTCTACCTTGAGGTCATCAGAGATGACAACCCCAAGATCCCTTTCCTGCTTGGTGCATGCTATATCCTCACCCCCAACTGATATATTGTGCCAGGGTTTTTGTGCCCTATATGCATTATCTTGCACTTCTTTTGCATTGAATTTCAACTGCCAAACCCTTTGACCATTCTTCAAGTTTCTGCAGGTCCCTTCTCATTCTGTCTACACCCTCTGGTGTGTCTACTCTGTTACAGAGCTTTGTGTCATCAGCAAACAGTGAAATTCTGCCTTCTAGATCTGTGCAATGTCACTGATGAAGATGTTGAATAGGACCGGTCCCAGCACTGATCCCTGTGGTACCCCACTGGTTACTCTTCCTCTGTGGAGTGACAGCCATTTACCACCACCCTCTGTGTCCTGCCACCAGCCAGTTACCTACCCACCACACTACTGTCCTGCCCACACCCATATTCCCCAGTTTGTGTAATAGTCTTCTATGTGGCACAGTGTCAAAGGCCTTGCTGAAGTCCAGATAGGCCATGTCCACTGCCCTCCCTGATCCACCTCCCTAGTCACCCAGTCAAAAAATTCAATGAGGTTGGTCTGACATGACCTCCCCTGTGAAACCAAGCTGCCTTGGGTCCTGTAGTCCATTGACAACCAGATGTTCCACCAATCTCTCCTTCAGTAGTGCTTCCATGATCTTTCCCACTACTGAGGTGAGGGCTGACTGGTCTGTAGTTCCTCGCTTCCTCTTTGTTCCCACTTTTGTATAAGGGGACTACATCTGCTATCCTCCAGTCTTTGGGTACCTCCTTGTTTCCAGTGATTGGCTGAACAGGATAGCCAGAGGTTCAGCCACCACCTCTAGTTCTTTTATGACCCTGGGGTACCCCATCTGGCCCCATTGCTTTATCAGCTCTTATTACTTCCAGTTCCTTCAGGACCCTTCTCGTAAAGGGACTTGTGTCCATTTCTGCACCATTCTCACCCCTTTACCCTTCAGACCCATTAACCTCTCTTCCTTAGTAAAGACAGAGCAGAAATACCTGTTCAATATGTCAGCTTTATTGTTGTCATCCTCCACGCTGGCTCCCATCCTCCCCTTCAGTCTCACTATCCCTCCTTTGTCTTTCTTTTTTTCACTTATGTACCTGTAAAAGGTTTTGTCCCTTTACCCACTGATTTTGCAATGTGTTCTTCTGTCTGAGCTTTGGCTTCTCTTACTGACTTCCTGCCTCCCTTTGTTTCTCCTGGTACTTCTCCCTATCCCTTCTGCCTGTGTCTTTTGTATTGCCTGAATGCAATCTTTTTGGCTTTCACTTTCTTTGCTACCTCTTTGAAAACCATAATGGTCTCCTCTTCTCTTGCTAACCTGCTTAATGCATAATTCTGTTGTTCTTATAATCCCATTTTAAATACTGCCCACTGTTCCTCAACCCTGATTCCTGTCCCATTCCTTAATGCCTCTTTCAAGTATCTCCCATTTTACCAAAGTCTGCCCCTAAAATCCAGGATGTGTTTGTGTGGTTTGGTTCTGCTCTTTCTGTGATTTCAAACCACAATGACTGGTGGTCACTGTTACCCAGGTGCTCCCCCACTGTTACTCCCCATCACACTGTCCCTGTTTGTGAGCACAAGGTCCAGTATTGCCTTCTGCCGAGTTGGTTCCATGACCAGTTGCTTGAGGAAGGCACCCTGAAGGGAGTCCAGGATAAATCTGTCCTAGTTGATGCTGCTGCTGGATGCTCCAGTCCACGCCTGGTATATTGAAGTCTCCAACCAGTACTACTCACCTTTTGTCTGCCATCCTTTGGATGGCTAGCATCAGCTCCTATCTGTTTCTTCCTCCTCCTGGGCTGGTGGTCTATAGACCACACCTGTGCGGATGGCTGGCCCCATTTTCCTTCCAGCTTAACCCACAGTATCTCTCCCCCATTTTGTTCCTCCTGATCTGTGTGGGTCTTATGTCATTTTTCGCATACAGTGCCACTCCTCCTCCCTTCCTGCCTGCTCTGTCTCTTCTGAATATGTTGTAGCCAGGTATGGACATCTCCCAGTCATGGTTATCATTACACCAGGTTTCAGTGATGGCCACAATGTCCAGGGTCTGACTGTACCATGACAGCCTCCAGATCTTCCATCTTGTTGCTAAGGCTCCTGGCATTTGCACACATGGCTTTCCATGATTTGACCTCCCTAGACTGCTTCACTGTTCTACTCCAGCCCCTTTCTTGGTTGTCATTTATCCCTGGTCTCCTTGCTGTTTGCCCTTCTGCTGAATTTTGCCCTTTCTGCTTATCCACCTTTTGACACTAATCTCCATCTTTGCACACTGCTTTGCAGATAGCACCCTCTGGTTCACTGGTTCCACTACTAGCTGTGGGGGTGAGCAAGTAGGTACTGTCCTTGCTGGCCTGCACACTTCTTTGCTAGTTTAAATGCTTGTCAATGTAGCATTTAAACTTATCATTGAGTGCTTGATTCCTCCAGGATGGATGCAGGCCGTCAGGCTTGAACAAACCTCCATCCCTCCAGGTGGGTCCCAGTCACCAATGAATCCAAACCCTTTCTCACAGCACCAGTTCTTCAACCATGAGTTAAAGTTCCTGGTGCATGCACTCCATGCCTCCCTGTTTCCTCACAGGTAGTACTTCTGAGAAAGTGACAAAGTAGCTACTGTTTGGACCCCTCCCAGTTTCCTAAACTCTTCCTGAACTTCCTTTGGCTCCCATTTGCCAAGTCATTAGTACCAGGTGGATAATGACATCCAGCTCACCCTCCCATCCTGCCTTCCCAGTGATCCCCAGTATCTTCCTTCCATCCCTCCATGCGTGGCAGGCACCTCACCTCCCTGTCCTCCCCTCCTGTGTTCCTAGCTGGATCCTCTTATGATGGAGTCCCCACCAGGATTTGCTTCCTCCCTCTGGGGTCCACTGCTTTCCCACTGAGGTCACCTCTTTGCCTAACCTCCACTTCCTTTCCTTCCACTTCCCTGGCACCTTATTTGGTTGTCCTCATTTGCCAGTGTGGCATATGAGTTCTTGAGAGGAATAGGATCTGGGATGTGCCTCTGCCTGACTGCTGTAACCTCCTGAGCCCACTGTCATCCAAGTGCTCCTCGTTCTCGGCATCCTTTGAGGCAGCTGCATTGGACTGGGTGGTCCCTGGATAGGGGTGATGGTACTCCTGACCCAGTTTACTCGGCTCTGAGTCTGGCTACCTCATCCCACAGTCAGAGAGATGCATGCAGATAGGCAGCCTCTCAGTGTCCAGAAGGTCTGCCTGAATATGGCTGCCCACAGCCACTGCATTGCACCACCCCACATTATACTGCAATGCCACTACTTCTCACACTGAAGCTCTCTTAGTTCTCTTTTTATTTATTTACAGTACTAAAAATCCTGTAACTGATCGTCAGATATATATATTTTTTTTAAGGAAAAAGAAACCAATAAATAAATAAATGAGTCAAAACACTTGTCTTGCTGAGGGTGGTCTTCTTCCCCGTTATGCCCCTCCTACTTCACACCTCTTACTATACCCTGTGTTTAGCTCCTGTCAATCAGATTTATCAGGGCAAATAATTAAGAGTTGGGGGAAGGGGTGAGACAGCACAGAATTACACCACCACTATATTATAAATTTTCAACAGCCCAAAAACAATTATAAGTAAAGACAACACAGAAAGAAAGTATAGTGTCACTACAAGCCTACAATCTAAGTTTAAAAGAAAAATACCAATTACCAGTTACTCTAAAGCACTGAATTGAATATGTTTCCTTCCTTCACCTTCTGGCTTCTTCTGATGAAGCCATATGCTAAAAGGGCTGACATGGTCTTCGCAGTATGTAGTCGTGGGAGGGACTGACAAAAGGAATTCCCCTTCTGGACTTTCTGGAAGAAAGGAAGCAGGAATCCTCTGTGTAGGCAGTTAAACTGTCTCCCCAGCTTGCCCTAGGCAAGATCTAGGAAGTAAGGGAGGTTTAAGCAGACTTTGCCCCACTGTTTAGCACCAAGCCTGGACTAACCCCCATAGCAATGCATGATGTGGAGACAGGGACACAGACGCCCATATGGCAGTCAGCATATTGGGTGTCAGAGGCTGTCCAAAAGGACATTGGGGGAAAGTGGAGGAGATGCTGGATTTAGGGGTAATCCAGAGATCACACAGCCCCTGGGCCTCACCCATAGTCCTTGTGCCCAAGCCAGATGGCTCTTCTCATTTCCATGTGGACTATCGTGGACTGAATGCAGTCACAAAGTCAGATGCCCACCCCGGACGGACGAACTCCTGGACAAGTTGGGAAAGACGACCTACCCTACGACTACTGACCTGACCAAGGGGCATTGGCAGGTAAAGTTTACAGGCAGAGCTATGGAGAGGTCGGCCTACATCTCTCTGATAGGCTTATTTGAATTTAAAGTAATGGCTTTTGGAATGAAGAACGCCCTGACCACTTTTCAAAGGTTGATGAACCAGGTATTAAATGGTGCTGAGGAGTATGCCATGGCATACTTGGATGACATTGTCATCTTTAGTGCCAGCTGGGAGGAACATCTGCACCACCTTAGGGAAGTGCTGGGCCGGATACAGATGGCTGGGCTCACTGTCAAATCTGAGAAGTGCCAGGTGGCCAAGGGAGAAGGGGCATACCTCGGGCATGTGGTAGGCCGGGGACAGCTCTGCCCTAACCAAGTAAAAATAGAGGTGATCGAGGCATGGCCCTGACCAGAAACTCTGAAGCAGGTCAGGAGTTTTATAGGGACTGCAGGGTACTATAGGACATTTGTACCAAATTACAGTGCCCTGGCTGCTCCCCTATCTGACCTGCTAAGGAAAAGGATGCCTAAGAAAATTACCTGGGAATCTACTTGTGAAAAAGTCTTTACCAGACTGAAGGAGGCACTGTGCAGTGCTCCTGTATTGACAAGTCCTGACTATAGCAAACCCTTTATAGTTCAGACGGACGCCTCAGATGTGGGTATTGGGGCAGTACTGAGTCAGACATCCAACCAAGGGAAAGATCACCCAGTAGTGTATCTGAGTAAAAAGTTACTTCCCAGGGAGCGGGGCATACTCTACTGTTGAAAAGGAGTGTCTTGCCATAGTGCGGGCCCTAAAGAAGCTAGAGCCATACTTATATGGGTAGCATTTTGTGGTACAAATGGACCACAGCTCCCTGGTTTGGCTGATGAAAATTGGAAAAATGAATGGTAGATTGCTAAGATGGAGTCTTGCCTTACAAGGGTATGACATGACAATTTTACATAGGGCTGGAGCGAAGAATCAGAACAGCGATGGCCTTTCATGTCTTTATGAGGAGTGAACTGATTTGGGAAGCTCATCCCATGCAGGGGATTGAGCCCCCAAATTCAGTCTAGGTGGGGAGGATTTGTGACACTTGGCCAGCTGGTTATGATTGCTCTATGATATTTGTATATAGAATGTGTTATTGAGTGTCTCTCATGAGACAGCCTGTGGGATGACCCCCCACCCAAGGTTTCAATTAAAATGACAGGATATATGTTAAACAGCAGAACTCTGTAATGTGATTAACTTCCAAGAAGTTGCATTTTATGGCCATGTTGATGAGCTGTGCTTCTTTGAAGCTGGGAACTTAAAATATACATTTTATGATGTCTTAGAGGAAGAACAGTTAATATCAACTGGTGTTAAGAAGCTATATGACATCTAGGTGAGAAAACCGCAGCGTTGTAAAGGTCTTTGGATATTGGCTGGGAACAGGAACTGCTTAGTTATCAAAGAGGGAATGTAGATCAAAGAGTCATATTGGGAAATTATTTTTTGCTGATGTCACCTTATTTAATATACCTCCTTATAGGACATCCTGTGTGTATTAGTTTTTTGTATTTAACAGGGAGGAGCTGGGTGACATCATGGAAGAGGTGTGTTTGAGAGTCAGTTTAAACTATTCTGAGTCTAATCATTTACACACTTTTTTTGGTGGGCTCTTAGAAAAAAACATTTACTATAAGCACTGTAAGAAGGATATACATTAGATAGGAAAGTCTAATTGTATTGTGGTAGGAGTTTATGTTTGTACTTTTTCCTTGTTTTCTTTAAAATGATTGTATGCTTTGTGATATATTGTTCTGCTTTTACATTTTATATATTTTTATCCATTTTTAAGTAAACCTCTTATTTTAAAGAAACTGCCTGATGTGCCTTTGAAGTTCTTTCTTTTGCATGCGAAGTATAGATGGTTAAAGTTGACAACTGTTCATAAGCTTAATGGTGTTACTGACCTGGAAAAAGGTAAGAATACCTAAGGTCTTTTCACAGAGTTTTAAGGGTTCATTTTAGATACCTGGTTAGGTGTCCTTAGGCAAAAGACATCTGGCATTCCCTGAAGAGCAGAATTATCTGAGCCTGTACGTTTGGGTATGCTAGCATAAGATTCACAGTTTGAATTCCTCCAGAACTTGAGACCAAAGGTGATTTGGACCCACAAACAGACAGGGGGGTTACCCTGGTCTGTTACCTGTTCACAATACTGCGTTTTGAGGTTGGCACGGTGGAAGCAGCGGGCCTGACCTGCTGAGTCGGGTTGTGACAGGTTCCTTTGATGGCTCATAAACCCACATCCTGTCACTAGTCCTCTTCTAAGTGAGAAAACCACAAAGGATCAGCCAAATAACTTCCCTTCCTGCTAGGGTCAAAAAATTCATATTTAGTTTCCAACTTAAAAAGCAGGAGCAGGTTATAAGGGGTAATAAACTGTCCCTCTGGAAGGAAGGCTTTTAATTAGTCAGTTTAACACATCCTGTTGCTTCTGCCACACTGACACCTTGTACGTCAAAGGTCACTTATCACTGCTAGGCTGTTTGCTTGTCTATGCAGACCTTCATATACCACATATTTATATTACAAATATTATACAATATAACAATAAGCAGGTGTCAGGGCGCCACAGTAATGAGTGAAACAATGCAAGCTGATTTAAAAATATGTATCTGTTTATGCCACTTGTGTCTTGGTTGGGTGTTTTGTGATGATGGCATTTGTAGATGACTTGTTTTAAGTTTCGCAAGCACACACTTGCTGAAGTTGTAAGAAAGGCAGACTGTCTGGCCCCAGTTTCAAATTCCTTCCCTCCCTCAGATTTTACAGCATGAATGGGCACATACATGTAATTCAAAAGGGGTCTCAATTGATAAACTACAATGCACTGTGCAGACCTTTTCTGATTGGGTGGACAGATGTAATCTTAAAGGGGTCTCAACTGGTACTCTGCAATGCAAGGCGCAGCCCTTTTCTGATTGGAGGGGAACATGTTCACTTGGTTCCAAGCATAATCTTTGACCAGGGACCACTCTGTGTTACTCACAGTGCTATCCACAGCAGTGGGTGGCACTTAAAGAGCAATAGCAATGTTCTCACTCTCCTGTCTACCCTCACATGCCATCAACCACAAACAAAATAAACGCAGTGAAGATCTGCAGTGAAACTGTACAGCCAGTACTGGAGAAGAAGGGGTCAGACAGGAATTCCTAACACAGCAGTTTGTACAACAAATCATAGATGAAGTTTGAAAGAATAAATAGGAAGCTCTGCAGACGGATGCTGACAGATCAGCTGCTAAACAATACAACTCTACACAGTCAGAGTTAATTTCAAGCAATGCTTGACTTTGCATAACAGCTGCTATTCTTAAAGAAGCTGATGTGCTTAAAGAAAATAGTGTGCCGAGGGGGAGGGGAGGGGGAGAAGAAGAAAACACATTGTAGTGAATGGAAGGACGTGGAGAGATTTTTCAAGAAGCTGTATTTTGATTCCACTCCCTCATAACAACACAAGCTGTGCTGCATTAGGAATTCCAGTCATAGACTCCCTTCTTCTTATAGCAATACATCAGTATAGCATCATGACACAATGCTGCCATAAAAAATATATCTTATTCTTTGTTTCAATGTTAATTATTAGGCATTTTATGCAATTATATACATTCAGACAAAATGCATTAATAGCTTTAATTCATTTACTCACCAAACTCTGTTTAAAGCTTTTAAACCATCTGAGCAACTGCTCCGCTCCTCATGGTGGCACTCTGGAAACACCAAACCAGCTATGCTGGAATGTGTCTATGAAAAATTTCATCCAGCACTGCAAGTAAGTTGTGGAGGAAAACTCCTAAATGATGGAGAAAAAAGTTCGGAAAAAAGTAATATTTGCTCCCAATAAAAAAAGTCCCCAGCTTTTGGGAAACAAAATGTCATAGGAAAATACATTGCAGAAAAAATAACTTTGCAAATTGTGGACTTTTGTAACATGTTTTGGCATTCTGTGAACACGTAAAAAAGTGAAATGTGGATGTTTTGCACAATTCCAGTATACAGCAGTGTGCAAAACATTTATTGTGGACATGTTCACCTATATATATCTCCTGTAAGGATGAGCCAATGCTGAATTTGTATTTTATTTTTAATTCTTGTTAGTAACCAGGTAAGGCCCATTGGGCTCAACTGCTTGATTTCAGGAGTGACCCAATAGCACTCTGGAGGTTATATTACTTGCTCAGAGTCACACAGTATTCAAGTGGAGGTTTTGGGAATCAAACATGATCTACTGGATGCACCAAATTCATTCACCACTCATTACTCTAACATCTAGGTTATACTGCCAGTCTACTGTAGTATTCAGTGAATGTGCCAAAATTTAACACTTTATCACTGATTTGTCCCAACTGAACTGTTGGGTCACTTCAGCTCCCTTTGATCTTTGGCTAAATATTATAGGAAATAGCACTATATCCCTTTTCTCTTGGCCAGGGCTAGTCCTATGGTAACTCCTTTCCCTAACCTGCTTACTTTCACACTTCTTCCTCCCTCCCCATGCAACTCCTGGAACTGTGCCAGATACTGTCTGAGTGTTTTTTTTAAACTGACTGGAGGAACAGGGAAGGGTGGAAGAGGTTGAGATTGATTGGAGTGAGCATGGGGTGGTGGAGAGGTGCCTCTCATAAGGATTGTGCAGTTGGCTGGGTCAGAGATTCAGGTTGTGTGGGAATTGCCTGGCCCATTCTAGTGGACCTGAATCAGGCAACAGCCAGTCCAACAGCCAGAAGTCAGTGTGTACTGTATGACCTATGGCTGCCGAAGTGCAGGCCCCTGTAGAGGCAGTGCTATAATTTAGGTATAATGGATTTCTGCCTGCATGCAGAAGTTGGTGCCTATGTCTTACACCTGTAGCTGCAGAACTGAATGTATGTCTTACAGTGTGTATGAGTATCTCTGCCTATAGAGGCACAGGGCACATAGGGGTCTGTGCTTCTACACACAGAAGAACTGTTATAATATGGGTATCATGGATTTATATCTGTGGCTAGAGGGGCCTGTGCTTCTGTAGATAGAAGTAATATTGTGAATTCGCTACCATATATTTCTATCTGCAGCCCAAAGTGAGTGTGCATGTCTTGCAGTGTACTTGCCACAGATACAAATCCATGAAGGTAGCACATCAGTGCTACTGCATTGTGTCATCTGGAAACAGTTGTACATTGTTTGTCTCATCTGATGATGGCTGTGCGTGGTTGATTATGTGGTCATGTCATTTTGCTGCTGGGTGGTGGGTGGTGGGGAATGGGGTTTGGAAGCCCTAATACCACATTTCCCTACTTTTCTGGGCTTAAGTTGAATGCTAATTAGTGCATTAATGCAGTTTTTTACAAACAGACTTTAAGGCAGATAAGGACCACTTGGCCCACCAAGTCTCTCCTTTTCCCTACCTATTGGATAAGCTGCAGATCTCAGTTAACCAACAGCCTACTTCCTTCTACCCCCCAACAGAACTGCTTTATGTCTGTCCCATGCATTCTTGAATTCCCCCACTGTTTTTGACCTCACAACCTCTGCAGGAAGTCTGTTGCATGTGTCCTCCACCCTCCCCATGAAACAAGACTTCCTCACATTGCCCCTGAGCCATCCCCCCCCATCCTCAGATTGTGCCCCTTTGTTCTTGCATATCTCTTTTTCTGAAAGATGCTACCCTCTTGGACTTTTTTAATTCCCTTGAGGAACTTGAAAGTTTCTATCATGTCCCCTCTCTCCTTCCTTTTTTTGAGGGTATACATATTAAGCTCCCTTAGTCTCTTTTCGAATGGCTTCTGCTGTAGACTTAGCACCATTTTAGTTGCCCTCCTCTGAACTGCCTCCATCCTATCTATGTCTCTGCAGAGATGGGGTCTCCAGAACTGCACACAGTACTCCAGATGGACTCTCACCAACTGCCTGTACAGAGGGGTAATAACTTCCTGTTTTCTACTGGTGATGTCTCTCCCTATGCATCCAAGTATCCCCCCAGACCTCCTTACTGCCCTCTCACATTGCTTGTCTACCTTTAGATCATCTGATATGACTACCCACAGGTCCCTTTCCATTTCTGTTGTTGTTAGTATCCCCAACCCCCACTGTGTACTCTTCTCCTGGGTTTTTGTTTCCCAGGTGCATTACTTTGCACTTCTTTGCATTGAATCTAAGCTACCATACTTTTGACCATTCCTCCAACCTTGCCAAGTTCCTTCTCATCCTTTCCAGCCCCCTCCTTGTGTATCAACCTGTTGCAGATCTTTGTGTCATCTGGAAACAGGCATACTTTTTCCTCCAGTCCTTCTGCAATGTCACTTATAAAGGCATTAAAGAAGACCTGTCCAGTACTGAACCCTGCTGGTAATCCTCCATTCTTTGGAGTGGACTCTGTTTACTATTACCCTCTGTGTCCTATTTCTCAGCTACCAGACTACCACCCTGGGACCTACTCCCAGGCTGGCTATCTTGTTTATTAGTCTTTTCTGTGGGACTGTGTCAAATGCCTTGCTAAAGTCTAGGTAGGCCGTGTCCACAGCCCTTCCCTGGTCTACTACTTTGGTCACCCAGTCAAAGAAATCTATTAGATTCATCTGACACGACCTGCCCACTGTGAATCCATGATGCCTTGGGTCCTGTGTCCCACTGGCCTCTAGGTACTCAACAATTCTTTCTTTCAGAAGTGATTCCATCATTTTCCCTAGCACTGAGGTCAAACTAACAGGTATGTAGTTTCCTATCTCTGCCTTGCTCCAACTTTTGTGAAGGGGAATCACATCTGCCCTACTCCAGTCCTCTGGTACGACACTATCTTCCTATGATTTGTTAAAAACGTGTCACTAGTTCTCCCCTTAGCTCTTTTAGAATTCTGGGGTGAATCACATCAGGCCCCATTGCTTTGTCCATCTTCAGTTTTAGGAGTTCTTTCAGGACTCTTTCTTCTGTGAATGGACTGGTATTGAACCCACTATCCAGAGTGCTTCTACTGATTGATTTAGGTACCTCACTTTCTTCTTCTTTTGTGAATACTGAGCAGAAATATTCATTTTGTGTCCCTGCCTTTTCACAGTCACCCTCTTCCCACCCCTTCCCCTTTATTAAGCCTCACTATTCCTCCCTTAGTCCTTCTTCACTCCCTAATGTACCTATAAAAGGTTTTATCCCCCTTTCTAACTGAGTTGGCTGTCTTTTCTTTGGATTGGGCCTTTGCTATTCTGACTGTCTTCCCCACTTCCTTCTGCTTTAACTGGTACAGTTCTCTGTCCTACTCCTTCTGTGTTTCCTTATACTTCCTGGATGCATTTTTTTTCTCCCTAACCTTCCATGCCATCTCTTTTGAGAACCATAGTGTTTTTTTTTTCTTCATTTTGATTTGTTTATTTGCTTCATGCAAAGGCTTTTTGCCTCTGTGATGGCAGTTTTGATTTTTTCCCCATTGTTCCTCCACCCCTCCTTCTTGCTCATTTGCTAGTTCTTTTCTGAGGCAGTCTCCCATTTGCCAGAGTCAGCCCCCCCTAAAGTCCAATATCCTTGCCTTTGTATAGCTTGACTCTACGGCTGTGTTTATTGTGAACCACACTGTTTAGTGGTCGCTTGTTCCTAAGTGGCTACCCACTTCTAAATCCGAGATCCTTTCTCTGTCCCTTTTTGAGAGCACCAGGTCTAAGACTGCTCTCTCCCGAGTGGATTCCAGCACTAGCTGTCTAAAGCATGCCCCCTGTAGGGCATAGCAAATAACCCTGCTCTTGCATGTGGCTCCAGCAAAGGTGCTCCAGTTACATCTGGTATATTCAAGTCCCCTATCAACAATATCTCCCCTTTTTCTACCATTCTAAGGATGCCTTCTATCATTTCCTTGTTCATTTTCTGCCTCTAAGATGGGGGTCTGTATATGACCCCTGTGCAGATTGTGGTGCCATTTCCAGTTTCTAGGGTAACCCACAGTTCCTCCTGTCCTCTAATATATGTATGTGTGTGTATATATATATATATATACAGTATATATCTCTATGTATATATATATATATATATATACATATATATATAATGGGGTCAGTCGCACTTGAGTAGGCACTTCTATGTTAAACTTGAAATTTTGTACGTTATTAACTTTGGACCCATTTAATGGATTTGAATGAAATTTGGTATGCATGGTGGGGCATGGTAGGTCTCTTGATTTGCCAAGTTTCATTTTGGCAGACTTACGGTTTGTGCGCACCAAAACACTGAAAAATTCACTTTTCACCAGTTATGTGGGCAGTTTTTTGGGATTTATCCATGGTGCTGTACAGCTGTCATGTGGCATGCCTCTCTGTGACTTGATTTGGTGTTTCTGAAAGAGCTTGGGTCAAGGAACATGCTGCTTTTTGTTTGGTGAAAAAATATTAATTTATTCAGAAGTTATTAAACTTTTAAGTTCCCATTATAATTCAATGGGAAAATGTATATGGTTATTTTGCGAAAGAAGAATGGGGTTTTGGCCATCTGGTCCCTCCTCATGATAAAAGAATTTGCAGCCTCACTATCAGAGAATCTTTGATAATGATGAATTCTTTTAGCAAGATGGCCGCCATCTTGTTTTCAGTTTGTGGTCAGAAAAACTCAAATATCTCAGCTCAGGGGTGACTCCTGAAGTAAACCTTGGATGGGTTTTGCTCAGGGGGCATTGCTCTATCGAGCCATGGCTGTGGTTTCTTGAAATTTAGTAAAAAAATAGACTTTTGAACTTTTAAAATCTTTGCTCACAGCTTGCTAACAATCTTTGATTGCAAGCCAGCAAATTCTTTGATCACGAGATTCTTTGACAGCGATCTCTGATCACAACGGCGCAACTAGATGGCCAGATGAAAAAATCTAATTTCTCAGCCCAGGGGTGACTTATTTAGCCAAATGAAGATAGGTTCTGCTCAGAGGGCTTCATCCTATTGAGTCATGGCTGTGGTTTCATTTATTTTTTTGTAAAAATTGACTTATGCCATTTTTTATTCTTTGATCACAAGCCTGCAAATTCTTTAATTGCAAGATTCTTTGATCGCAATATTTGATTGTGAGGGAGGAATTTGATTAGATGGCCAGATTCGGAGGGATCAGATAGCCCAATTTTAACAATTTTTAAAATAAAATATCTCAGAAACGGTTTTGTCTTTTCACTAGAAATTTGGAGGGTATTGATGGGATGTCCTGTATATGTGATTTGTTGTGTTTAGGTGTCAGACAATAAATGTTTAGTGGAGATATTGCGTGGTGCAGTTTACATTTTGCAGACAGCATTTTCCATTCTGGTACTGGCTTGAAATTTATACAGTAGCTAGCCTTACCGCCATGGATGTACGTTTCAGTCATTAGGTGCCTAAAATGTAAACAGGTACAGAATTCTGCCGCTGCAATGAATGAAAATGTCAAACTTTCAAATGTTATATCTCAGAAACAGTTTGCTGTTTTAAACTGAAATTTGAAGGGGGTCGAGGGGATGTCCTGTACCATGTGAATTATGGTATTTAGGTGTTGGAAAATGTATTTGCTGCAGAGAAAATGCATGATGCACTTAATGTTTTCCATATAGTGTTTTCCACTGGGGTAGTGGATTCACATTTATAGAGTACCTAGACTTGCTGCCATAGAGGTAATTTCAGTGCTTAGGTGTCTGACATGTACACAGGTGTTGAATTATGCCACTCTGAAGACTGACACTTTGTTTTCTTTCTAGTTGGTAGGAGCGTGGGGCCTGAAGGGCCCCATGCTCCCACCCATATGCACTCCCACCAATACATATGATATTCAGCACTTGTACTCTTATCTTAGGGGGCCCCCACACTCCCACCTACTTGCGTGACTTTGTACTTTTCTATTCTTTCCCAAAAAATAAGTAAATTCTGTACACAAAACTTTGTTAATGCATCATTTGGGGTTGAAACACAAAAAGTCAGGAAATTAGACCTTTAGGGTTGCCCCCCCTTCATGGACCCACCCATCCTCCTAAGATTGACAGGTGACAGGGTGTGTCATTGGGGTTGTGAGGCCTAAATGTCACCCCATTCTTCTTTACTGTTTCTTGTGAATATGATTACACATGGTGACATTTAGGCCTCACAACCCCAATGACACACCCTGTCACCTGTCAGTCTCTGAGAGGATGAGCTGGTACACAAGGGGGGGCAATTCTACAGGTCTAATTTCCTGACTTTGTGTTTCAACCCTAAATGATGCATTAACAAAGTTTTTGTATATATATATATATATATATATATGTCTATCAGAGATGAGCAACATGTGTGTGTATATATATATATATATATGTCTATCAGAGATGAGCAATACGTGTGTGTGTGTATATATATATATATATATATATATATATATATATATATGTATGTATATGTGTGTGTATGTATATATATATATATATATATATATATATATATGTAATTAGGGATGAGACAAATATTCAATTTGTATTTGTTCATACCCAAGCAGTGCCCTCCCTGCACTACTTGTATTTGGCTGAATATGACATTCAAGGCAAAACAGTATACCAAATAGTCCCCTTCCCCCACCTTATTCAATGATGGAACCACAACTCCACCTGTCTTCCAAATTTAGTCACCACTGCAAGATCATTTCTATCAGTATTACCAAGTATTGTCCCCTCAGAAAGACTCTATAGCAGTGCTGGGGCATATTGCAGAATATAGATGTGGGCTACTACCAGACAATGCTGAAAGACTAATTGTTTTAAAATACTATTTAGCAACAGTAAGTCAGAAGTATTAATGCAAAAATGTATACATTATTGCTAGTTGCATGCTTGCTGTTATGCTAATTTTGCACAATTTGCCACAATCTACTATTTATTATCAGATAAATCTGCTTAATTGCTGAGAATAAGTAAAATTTAAATGTTATGCTACTTTTGCAGTTTGCCACAAGCTGCTTAACTGCTGTGAAGACGTACATTTTACAAGAAACAACTATAATAAACTTTGATTAATCCATAAGCTGGCAATAGTTGCTGTATGAGGCATAAGGTATAAAATACCAAGTGACAATTTACACAAAAACTGCCACTACCTCACTTTGCTTTTAAAATCAAAACAAATGAAAAATAAATAAAAAAACAAGCAAATGAAATAAAATTATGATAAAAAATAAAAATGAAACTTTCTTATAGTGCAATCTTTAGTCTTAATTCTTTGACTATTCATATGTATTATTCAACAAGTACTGTTAGCAACTATTTGGTATCCGGTCATATATTAAAAAGTACTATCCTATATATATAATACATATAATCTGCAAAAAAAATGTGTTAATGTACCAGTTAGATTAACTTAATGCCATAAAATGAAGGAAATATGGCATTAGGATTTTCACCCTAATACACCCCCCACCCTCACCCCCGAGCAGCAAAAGGAAAAAATGAGGGTTTTGGGTCTCCGGAGTCTTGGTGAATCAGTGGTGGTGTCTTTCTTGGGGGTTGTCAACCCTAATGCCCACCCCATTCTGTGAGCAAACTAGGTCACATATGATCTTCTTTCTTCAAGCAGGACCCACAAAGGAAGGGGGTGAGCATTAGGGTCAGCAACCCCCAAGGAATTAAATTAGTTTTTGGCTGAGTAGGGTGTAAGAGGGAAAGGGGAATATTTCTGGATTAGACTTGCTATACACAGAACTGATAGTTAACTTAGCCAGAGTTCCATGGCGTCTGGAGGTCAATACATTGCTTTACAGGGGCTAATTGGGAACAAGTGTTCTTTTTTCTTGGTCTTGTCTCCTGTGTTTTTTATCCTTTTAAGCAGCTGAAGTGCTGGCCACATTCACATTTGGAGAGGGCTTTAAATAACAGAAACTACACAGCTTAATACATAAACCACGGTTAACCTCGCCTTGCTCAGTTTTCATCTGCTGCAGCTGATCAGGCATTGGGGAAACCTGGAGTGTTGATGGACACTTACTTATTGATTTGGTAGGCAGAGCAGTGCAGTGAAGGGCTAACACAGTATCTCATTTCCCACAGTAGCTGATTTTTTTTCACTAGCAGCACACTCACAGTATATCCCACCCACCTCGATCTAGTCTGCCTTTTGTAGGCTCCCACATTGCACTACTTCCTGCCTGAATACAGAAAAAAAAACTAGTTCGAAAGGAACTGCAATTGTATAGAAGGATACCTACCTATTGAAAACTCACCAACACATCTGTTATACCTTACTGGAATGCTTAGCTTGGGACTACTGCACTACAACGACTGTGGAGCATTCATCTCCAAGAAGCACATCTGAAGGACAGTTCATTGCCCCATTTGCAAGAAGTTACATGACCTATAATCCCAGCTTGAAGCAGCCTGTGGTGAAATTACAAGGCTTCATCACCAGGTATGCTGGAGCACATACACCCACTCCCTCAGAGGTCAACAGGGCCAAGAGGCTGGAGAGGGGTAAGAAGAGGAAGTTGGGAACCAAGGAGGATTGGCATGGACAGCAAAATTCATAATACTCCCATAAGGATGTCAAACTGATATGAGCTCCTAGCAGAAGGGAAAGAGTCAGCCAAGCTAGAGGGGGGTGCTAGTCCCATCAAGGGGGCAAAGAGGAAAGACACATCAGCAACCAGTGACAGATCAGAGAAGACCAAGCAGGAAGTCAAGAAAATCCTAGTGGTTGACGATTCCATGATCAGAGGAATGGAAACTTGACTGTACAAGTATTCGCAGAAGGTGATGACAGTCAGATGCTTTCTCATTTCCTCAGCGAAAAGGTACTGCGAGCTCATCTGGAGAATTCCAGACAGAGAGGAGGGGGACCTGGGAGTGCTGGTACATATAGGAACCAATGATCTGGCTGACCAGAAGGGTGAGGATGCTAAACATAGTATCAGGAAGCTGGGAGAAATGCTTTTAGCAGCAGTAACGTCCCCGGCCTTCTCGGAAGTCCTACCTGTCTAGGGTAAGGATGTCAGAATGGAAAGAAATAGACTAGTGTAAATAGAGGAATTCAACAGCTGGCTGAAGGACTGGTGCCAGACAAAGGGATTCCATTTTGTCATATCCTGGGGGAACTTCTGGGAGAGAGCACTCTTCAATCGGGATGGACTTCACCTCACAACAGAGAGAGCAAAAGCACTGGCTCAGAAGCTGGAAGTTTACTTGGACCATTTAAACTAAGTTGGGGGGGCTGAGGCACAGAAACAGGTATTGTGTATTTGTGCTTATCCAACTCCACCCCCAAAAGAAAAATCGGGAGTAGACAAAATTGTGCCTGCCACATAAAGACGTATGACGTAGGACTGACATCAGTGAAATGACAAAGGATAGCATCTATGGGAAAGGGGGATATACAATCAGCCAGCAGAAGGCACTTTTCAAGCTCATGGCATGGAATCTGCCTCAATGCTAGGGGACTAGGCAACAAGATCAGTGACCTCCAGGCTCCTGTTGCAGACACAAAGGTTGACCTGGTGGCTATAATTGAAACCTGGGCCACAACCAAAGACTGGGACCTTGCAATTCCAGACTTCATGCTGTTCAGGAGGGACAGACAGGAGGGAAGGGGAGGGAAGGGACAGGGGAAATGCCCTCTATGTGAAGGAGAACATCGAAGTAGCTGAATATATAAGCACCAAGACTTGTGGGGGGTAGGCATAGAGTCACTTTGGGCTCATCTAACCACCACAGAGGGAAGGAAACTACACATGGGGGTAATATACAGACCCCCGGGGCAGGGAGAGGAGAAGTATGGGCAATTAGCTGAGGAGATACAAAAGATGCCAGGTAAGGGAGATATAGTGGTGGTCAGGGACCTGAACCTTTCACTTGTGGACTTGAATGTTCCAGCAGCCAAGAGCTCAAGGAGTCAGGTTACACTGGATGCAATCCAGGACTTCCTGCTGTCCCAACTAGTGAAGGATATGACCAGGGGGGATGCCATCTTTGATGTGATCCTGACAAATTCAGAAGTGATTAGATCAGTCAGGGTAGCGACCACAATTCTGTCTGGTTTGACATATCCACAGGTGATACAAAAACCTCCTCAAAGACAGAGGTGCAATGCTTTAGGAGGGCTGATTTGGGCAGATTAAGGCAATTAGTGAGGGAAAGGTTAACTAATATAGGCGACAAGTCAGAGGTGAAGGAAATATGAGAAGGTATTAGGGAAGCAGTCCCCGAGGCAACCAGGCTCTACATCAGGAATGTAATGAAGAAAAATAGGCATAAAAAAACCATGTGATTCTCCCCTTCAGTACGGGAGGTAATCAGGGCCAAAAGGAATGCAATAAATTGTTTAAGGAGCAAAAGGGGACAGGAAATGGAAGGATTACATTCAGAAAAGCAGGGAGGCAAAGAAAGTAGTGAGGGATGCCACAGCAGCAACGGAGCTGCAGATTACATGCGGGGTTAAATCAGGAGAAAATAATTTCTTCCACTATTTCAGTGAGAAAAGGAAGAAAGAGGGTGGAATTCTAAGGTTAAAGGTTAAGGAGGAAGTGCTTGAGGAAAATGGACAGAAAGCAGAGGTCTTCAATGAATACTTCTGCTTGGTGTTCACTAGGAAGGAACAGGACCCACTTCCAGACAGTGGTATCAGTAAAGTAAAATAAAGTAAATCTTTATTTATATAGTGTCTTTCCAAAACCAAGGTGCTTTATGGTTAAAATACAATAGACACAATTTAAATAACACTAAAGCCGTGTTTGCATGGTGGCATTTGCACTGCAGCAACTCGAGCATTCGGTTGCTACAGTGCAAATGCCACCATGTGGATGCTTACGAAATCATGGTATGCGCTTCCTACTCCACTCTGCCTTCTGAGAAATTCTGAGGATGCATTCGGGAGCAAGTGGATTAAGCAGCCATGTGGACAGGCTGCACCACTTGCTCCCTCATGAAACACCATGTGGGTGCTTCCATCAGTTGACTGCCATGACCCCCAGCCCCTCTCCAGCACGTCTTACAGTGACACTGAGGGCGGCTGTGTTTATGTGAGATACAAGCATCTTTTTGGTTGGGACAGCTCTGCAACACTCCACTGAAGGAGTGAGGTCAGCTGTGTAAACACGGCTTAAAACATAGCAAATGCAACAGTTTACTTAAAATTCATCTGGGAATGCTAATTTAAAAAGATATGTTTTAAAATCAGATTTAAATCTCTTGATAGGCAGACATTCTCTTAACCAACGAGGTAGAGAATTCCACAGAGTAGGGGCTGCAGAAGAAAAAGCATGGGCACCCGACATTTTTAAACAAACCCTGGGAATCTCTAGCAATCTCTCATCAGTGGATCGGACAGGGTGGAGGGGGCAGTAGGGAGTCAGAAGATCTTGCAGGTAGCCAGGTTCCTGTTTGTGTAGGGCTTTAAAGGTCAGCAAGCCGACCTTAAAAGTGATCCACCACTAAACAGGTAGCCAGTGCCAGTCCTCGCAGAACAGGCATAATATGACTGGCCCTAGATATAGCAGTCAGAAGCCTGGCTGCCACATTCTGCATTAGCTGCAAGTGATGGATATCAATCCCAGGAAGCCCGAGGTAGAGGGCATGGCAGTAGTCAAGGCAGGTGGTGATGAAGGCATGGGCCAATGTTGGCAGGTCATCCGGAGGAACCAGGTGTTTCACCTGGGTGATATTCTTCAGATGGTAGAATGAGGATTTGACAACGGCTGACACCTGAGGTTTCAGGGTCAGGCCATTATCAAATATAATGCCCAGGTTGTGCACCCGGTCTGAGGTAGTGAGCTGGATGCCATTAAGCCATAAGCCTAATACCTGCCCAGCCCCCAAACCTACCCCAGGGTGACCCAGGTCCACTACCAACACTTTGATCTTGTCCAGATTCAGTCTCAGCTGGCTAGTGCTAATCCAGTTCTTGATCTCAGCAATACAGTTATTAAATACAGAGACTACATCAACCTGCCCAGGTAGGAAGGACATATACAGTTAAGTATCATCTGCATAGCAGTGATAACTCAAACCGTATCACCTGATGATATCTCCTAATGGCATTGCGAACAACATGGATGCCAATATGGAGCCCTGTGGCACCCTGCAGGACAGGGGAAGGGTGTCAGAGGAATAAATTCCAGTGACCACCCTCTGATACCTGTCTGCGAGGAAGGATCAAAACCATTCAAGGACTGTCACCAACAATCCACAATGAAGCCACAGGCACTCCAATTGCACACCATGGTCCGCAGTGTCAAACACTGCAGAGAGGTCAATAAGGACCGAGATGGTACAAGCCTTTCGATCTCTCGCTATTAGCAGGTCATTCAGTACTTAGACAAGTGCAGTCTTTGTGCTGTGTCTCTTCCTAAATCCCAGCTGGAGAGCATCATAGACATCGTGGGTCCCAAGGTGATCATCCAGTTGCAACACAACCACCTTCTCAATAATGTTATCCACAAAAGGCAGGTTAGAGACAGACCTGTAGCTAGCTGGACAGTCTGGATCCATGGAGGTTTATTTTAGGAGTGGTCATATGACCACCTCCTTAAGGTGATCAGGAAAGACCCCCCTCTCCAAGGAACTCCAGACAATTTTAGCTAGGATTGGGCAGATAATGTCTACACAACCCACTAACAGGGGTGAGGGGCCCGAATCCAAACTACAGCTGGTTGGGCACAAATGCTGGATGATCTTCACAATGTCTGTGAATTCTGGCCTGCTAAAGGCCATCCAGACTGACCAAGTGCTTGCCACCTCCCGCCAACCTCCACAATCCCTCATAGGGAGAGCTGGGCCGATGCCAGACCTGATGCTGGCAACCTTACCTGTGAAGAATCGAGCAAACTCCTTGCACGTGGCCTGAGAAAAGGCTCCTCTGGGTTGGAGACAGATTGGATTGCACAATCTGTCAACAGTCCAGTAGAGCTGAGCTGGTCGATTCTGTGCAGCAGAAATCTCCCTGGACAGGAATTCTGCCTTCTTACAGGTGATTTCTGATCGATAGTCCTTACACTGTTCCATCAATCTAAGCCTGTCAACCTCCAGGCTGGACCTCCACCATGCTCTCTCCAGCCTTCAACCAACTCACTTCAACTCCTTCACAGAACCATCAAACTAAGGGATCCTTGGGTGAAGAGTGGCTGGTCAAACACAAACAGAAGCAATCATGTCCAGGGCATCTCCCACAGCCTTATTATAGGCTAGTACTAGATCCACTGGACTCATGCATTCACCTGACAATCCTGATAGGTCAAGCACCGCCGATAGATCTTCTGGGTTAACCCCCCCTTAAAGGGCTGTACTGAACCATCTCCTTAGGGTCAGGCCTGTTGGGGGAGCCCTGAAACTGAAACTTATGGTGTGATGGTCAGACTAACTGACTGGTTCCACCCCCAAATCCGTGATCTCTATCATCAGGAGGAACACCTGGTGCAGTGAGTGATCCCCTGTATGGGTAGCAGAGGTAACCACCTGTGTAAGGCCCAGCATAGTCATTAGCTAGAGAAGATTTTGACTAAATTACAAGAGTTCATTGTTGAGCATGGAATTGAAGTCCCACAGAATTAACCATCTTAGGGACTCCAGCACCACGTTGACGATGAAGTCCTCTATCTCCTTCAGGAATTCTCCACCATCACAGGGTGGATGGTAGATGAGGAGTATCCAGCACCTACACTCTCTCCCAGGATACACTCAAAGGATCTGGTGGGCCCCACTGGCACATTCACAAGGCCCAATTCCATCTTATATATAATGGCTACACCCCCAACCCTATGATCCAGCCTTGGACGGTGTATCACCGAGAACCCATCCGGAACAACAGAGGTCAATATAGGGCCTGCATTTTTATCCAGCCAGGTCTCAGTGATGCATACCAGATCTGCCATTCCAACAAGATCAGCTATAATAGCTGTCTTGTTCTTAACAGATCTGACATTATATAACACCACCCCAGTAGAATGGGTTGTTGAGGAAGACCTCAGCTCCTGCCCACTAACTGTGGAGCCATTGGGTATGAGGACAAAACAGGGAATACCTCTGTTCTGGCTCCATTGCACCCCAGGGCATCTTCTGGTCCCAATACCTCAATCCGCCCTCCTTTCTCTTCCCCCACCCAGCCCAATTCTGTTCCTTCTCCTTCGCCTCTTAACTATCTCTAAGGCTCAACACCTTAAATAGGTATCTGATGGTAAAGGGGGCATTCAAAAGGATGCAGTTGCCTGAGCCTAGTGGGGGAATATTGCCTGACCATCTTTAATCCCTCCCAGCACATTCTCTAACACAGCAGCAGCAGGTAAAAATCAAACCATCAAACTCACACACTCTCACACAAACAATTTCCAAACCACTCTCACAACAAATATGCAATTCCCAACCCACCCCAATTAATAAAACCAATAATACAATATCAAATAATAATAAACCTACACATTTACCCCCAAACAATTAACATAATTAACTTAATACTAACTTCAGTTGCAATTACAAACTATTTCAAATATTGAAGAAGTAAATATCATAAACAAAGCCCAGGCCAAAGGAATTCATATGAGAAGTTTTAGTCCATGGAGCTCCCACCTCCTACTGCCAAGCAACTGTCCATTTACGGACCCAAAGGACTCTCACTCCAAAAGGTCCAACAGTATTAAAATGAAGTAGAGGCTGGAGGAAGATTAAGCTCCAACCTCTGTAAAATCCAAAACTCACATTTGCTGGAAAGTACAGTGCCAATGTTCAGTTTTCCATGGGCTCTTACCACCATGTAAAAACCAAATACCATCCCACAGGGCCACTGCCAGTGGGATCCAGAGAATGTGCATCCAGGAGTTCACTACTGACATGGTCAGGAAGGGCCTTTTGGACATCACATCAGACAAGGCCCAAGGTCCTGACAGTTTGTGCCCCGGGGTACTGAGGCAGCTGGTAGAGGAGCTGACAGCCTATCTCATGCACCTATTCAATAGGTCACTTATGTCTGGGATTCTATCAAGCAATTGGAGGGTGGCTGACATGGTGTCACTCCATAAAAGTGGAGATAAGGAGAAGACGGGTAATCATAGACCAGTCAGCCTCACATCACTAGTGGGGAAATTGATGGAGACTCTTATTAAACACAGTCTGATAGAGTATTTCAAAGTTAATCACCTCCAAAACATTAAACAGTATGGGTCTGAATCAGGCAGGTCATGTCAAATAAACCATATTACTTTCTTTGATCACATGACTGAGGATCTGGATAAGGGTCATGTGCTGGATCTGCTTTACTTTGACTTCAGTAAAGCACTTAACACAGTACTGCACAGGCGCCTCTTAAAAAAGTTGGAGAACCTGGGAGCAGTAGTGCAAATAGTCAGATGGGTGCGAAACTGGCTGGAAGACAGGAAACAAAGGGTAGTAGTAAATGGGGTAAGAGCTACTGAAAGACATGTCACTAGTGGGGTACCTCAGGGGTCAGTCCTTTTCAATATATTCATTAGTGACTTCAGCGAGAGTATAAAGAGCAACATCGCCCTGTTTGCTGATGGCACAAAACTTAGTGCGAAGTGGACAGACTGGTGGGAGTTAGAGAGCTGCAGGAGGATCTTAAAAAGTTGGAAAGGTGGACACTCATGTGGCAGTTAAAATCTGATGCTAAAAAGTGCAAGGTGATGGACCTTGGTAGAGCTACCCTAAGACAAAATACTGACTAAATGGGGTCAAACTTAACTCCTCAGCAGAGGAACGGGATCTGGAGTTCATCATTAGGGATGACCTCAAGCAGCAAAGTCAGCGTAATAAGGTTTACAGCAAGGCTAGCAGGGCACTGGGATGTATTGGAAGGGGTATTGATAGCAGGAACAGGGAGATGATGCTGCCCCTCTACCAGTCCTTGGTGGGGCCCCACCTGGAGTACTGTGTCCAGTTTTGGAGGCCTCACCTTAGAAAGAATATTGATAGACTAGTGGTAGTCCAGAGATGGTCAATAAAGATGATACATGGCCTTCAGGGAATCCTCTATAAGGATAGGCTAAAGGCTTTAAACATGTACTCCTTGGAAACTAGGAGGAAAGGGGGGATATGATCAAAACCTTCAAGTTCATTATAGGCATAAATAAAGTGCCGTACACAGTGCTTTTCACCAGGAACACAATTTCTACTACACGGGGGCACAGGTGGAAATTATTTTATTTTTATTTATTTATTGAATTTTGTAGGTCCACTGAGAATAGAAGTACCTTTTTCAGGGGCGACCTAGGGGAGGTGGATACAGATGATAACCAATTGAGATTGAACCAGATTAAGCTGTTGGTGGTATTTCTGGTGAATGGGGGAAATTTGGCCAGGACACTGGGGAGATCCCTTGCTCTCCAGAAGGGGAGATGCTGAGATGCTGAGTTTCTGACTGCAATGGTGGACAACAAAAGGGAGTGATCAGGACAGGCTGGTGTACCTTCAGGGAAGCTGATCTCCATCCCTGCAGGTCCAGCAATGGAGATTCAGAAAAATGCTCTAATAACCACCAAATTGGAAACCCCAATGGAGGAGGGTAACATGGAGGCAGAGGATTCTCATGATGAGGAGGCTTTCCAGCAACAGTTAACTCCAGTGCAATGGCAAAGATTGTTTAAAGCACTTGTCAAAGCTGTGAATGTACCTGAGAGAGAAGTTGCGGTACCACTAGAAACTTTGGTGAAGAGTGCTATAAGACTTCTGGAACAGACCGCAAACAGCAGTATGACAGTAAGCGAGTCTCATGCAGCTGCATCAAAGCAGCCAACACACATGCAGACAATGCCCATGTCAGTGGAAGTGGAGCACTGTAATGACAGTTGTCAAATTGCAACTGCTACAAACAAATTAAGTGAGCTACAAGTTATGACTATCTCTGCAGAAGACACTTGGACTAATGTAAATATTACTAGCATTTGTGCATGAGGAGACAAGATAGCCAGCCAGCTAAGCAACCTGCAGGAAAAACACCTTGGTTAATGAAAAAAACATTGACTAAGGCAGGGTGAAAAATGGATACAATGGGCATTTGGGTAGTAGATGAAAATGCTGTCTCATACCAGGAACTCCCCCAGGACCCAGTACAGTGGTTACTGGGCAATGGTCCTGTTTGCGACTCAATTTGATATGAACTTGCATGCAGGGTGTGTTGTTCATGGCCCACAGGCTCACTCCGAGCAGAAACAGGCTACAACACCCAAAAGACCTACCAGAAATAATGTGGAGAGGGAAACAGCTTCTACTAGCACTTCGAGGATGGACAGAATGAATACAGAGGCAGGGGATGAAGCAGCAGACACAGCTGGGAGGAGAGCATCACATGTGCAGACTGGCTTCAGGCAAAGGGCAGAAGCTTTCAAAACATATCACCAGCCCAAACAAAAATGCTGTTTGCCTGCATTACTAAGGGGGACTAGACATACTCCAGACAGGATTTATGTAGGATGGACTTTAATCAAAGAATCCATGAGATTTCTCTTTAACAAAATATATGCTTTGATACAGGTTTTGGAGTACTTCTGAAAAAGTAAAATACTCTGCTCTGTGGCTACCATTCATGGCTATACCACTGACAAAGCCTGCAATAAAACAAATAACCATACTTTTCTGCAACAAAGGGGTAATGTCCATGATATAACCCACTGGCTTACCCAGAGATGTGACATTATAGGCCAGCCCACACCAATATTGGATGAGGAACATATATGGACTCGGGGGGGGAGGGGTGGAAATACAAAGTGAAATTGAAAGTCATGGCCTATGGCATTCAGCATCTACCCAGCTCTTTTTTTTTTTTTTTTTAAGGATAGGACAGAGGTCATCGTTTTAACCAAGGCCAACCGAAGACATGCTTCAAATGTGGGTCTCTAATGCACTTTAGTAGTGCATGTGACAGGATTAAATGCAACTTATGCCTCAGATATGGACACCATAGCACACAATGCACAAATGAGCTAAAGTACAATTTGTGTGAAGAAATGGGACATGTGTACTGTACATGCCAGTGGGCCACGCATAATAGACAGGATACAATGGGCCAGGATGTTGTTCTCACAAACACACAGAAAATGAGCATAGAAAAACAGGAAAGCAAGAGAAGTGCAGGACCAGGAAAGACCTGCTAACAAAGAATCCCAGAACACTGCTTCTGTGCAACAACTGCCGCCCACCACCTCCTCAGCAGCAGACAGCTGATATAGTGGCTTCTATGGATGAAACAAGCAACAGACAAGAGCAATAGGCAAACCAGGAACCAGTACAGCAGGATGCAGAACAGGATACAGGAGAACAAGAACACAGAGCTGAGGACGTGGACATCATGCCCTCCCTGACATGACAATTGTAATATCCAAAAATTGGCCTCTTAAAAAAATCATCTGCCAGCCAAAATATCCAAAATGAGGGCTGGTGTCCCTGTGGGGAACAAATATGATATGTTACAAGTGCAGGACACAGACCAAGATAATGACTCTAAAACATCTTCTTCCTTTTCATCCCAGCAAGGCCTGACGTCTGAGTTAGAGGATGAACAACTGACATTAAAAGTCCAGGAAGCATGACAAAAACAGAAGCAGTTGGGACCAAGACCGAGGAGGAGTAGCAGGCTGGGCAAGCACACTACCAAATGACAATCCTAGTCATTCTATTTTCTTGGGCATTTAATGGCCACTCCACACTTACTTAAAATTGCTACTTTGAATGTTAACAGTTTTAAGAATAGTAGGAGGAGGCAGTAACTTGTTCTATCATTAGGGACCAAAATCTGGACTTCTGCTTTTTACAGGATACAAGGCTCCATTCTAACACAGAAATTGCTACTGCTGCCAGGTTATGGTGCTGGGGACCTCCTTTTACACGTTTGGCACAGATAGGTGTGGTGGTGAGGGATATTGTTTAATAGCTATGATTTTACAATAACCAAAGTGGTTGGCATATGTCCAGGGAGGGTCTTATTGCTTGATTTTTCTTACAAGAATTTGGTCTGGAGAGTAATTAACATATATGCTTCCCAGACAAAGAAAGAAAGGGTTGATATGTTCAACTTAGTCAAACCATATTTTATTACTACTAAACACCTCATTTGGGCAGGAGATTTCAACTGTGTGTGTGTGCCTCAGCAGATAAAGAGGAATGCATGAATAAACAATATTATGACACAAACATGCTTAAAGCAGCAGTGCAACAAAAATGGCTTAAAATTTGACCCCACCTTTTTTCTTCCTAATCGATGCCAGATGTATTTCAATTTATTTTGGTGGTAAAATTGTCACTTTTCATTATCATTTAAAAATGTTATTAAAGTTTTAAAATAATTATTTCTCAAGAAAAAAAGATGGCCGCCTAATTTTTGCATAGAAATAATACTGAGGACCCGAAGAGGGTGAGAGTCCAGACAAAAATGTAAAGGTACAGTACACAGCATAGGAAGCATCCAGAAACCACAAATCAACAGTTTTGCAAATATTTTTCATAACCATAGCAGAAAATTAGTTTTTTGGAATAACTTTTTTCATTTCACTGCTGCTTTAACAAAATTATAGAAGATACAGATCTTAGAGATGCATATAGAAGCATACACCCTACGAGAGGCTTTGCCTTTTACAAAAGTAAGCTGGCTGCATGTATAGACTACATATTTGCCTCTAAATCCCATAAGATTAGTAGAGCACATGTCATTCTGATGGAAAACTCTGATCACCTGATGTTAAGATACTGTACAAGCCAGCCAGACCAAACAACCACTCTGTGGTAAGGGATATTGGAAACTTAACACCACCTTATTGGAAAACCAGGACACACAGTTACAAATAAAAAAAATTCATGCAAGCCAGGAAATCTGTAGCCTGTTTAGATGATGACATTGGTAGATGGTGGGTGGAAACCAAAACAGAATTATGGAGACTAGTGTAACAAATAGCTGTTAACATAAACACAGGGCAGTATAAAAGATACCTCACCCTAAGGGCAGAGTTTTATAAAATTTTGAGCCTTGTCAATGATGGTTACTACACATATGCCCCCCCAGATTCACACCTTAAAAGAGGAGATGGAGAAACTCCAGTACTCCAGGGCATTGTCACTGTTACATGAACATAAAATAGCCACCCAAGGGAAATCAGGTGTTGTAGATATGTATGAGAGCTGTAAGAAAAGGAAAGAACAAAGAATAATAAATAGTTTGTATACCCAGAATGGTAGAGAGGCACACATTAGGGAAGCAATAATGGCCACAGTAACGAGCCATATGGCATCCTTATACAAGGCTCCCAGCATAACAGAAGATTTCTTGGAAAGGGTTCTCCAGAATATAGATATTCCATAACTACCTGCTGACATACAGCAACAGCTCGGGGAACCCTTAACACCCCCAGAGGTGGAAAGGACAATGACATCTTTGAAAAATAGCATAGACCCTGTACCCAATGGATTGTCATCAGAGTTTTACAAAACCTTCATACAAGGTCAGACAGATGTCCTGACAGTGGTATTCAGTGGAATGCTGGTAGATGGTAATAATGCACCTGCAGCTAGGACAATCCATCCAGATTCTAGTACACTGTATAAAAAACAAGATAGAAAGAACCCCCCAAATTGGAGGCCTTTCAGCATGTTAAACAAAGACATTTTTTATTTATTTAACCAGAAGTAGCATACTAAGCTGAAAGATTTTTTACAGGAGCAACCTGGGAGTACAGGGAAGTTAAGTGACTTGCTCAGGGTCACACAGTATGCAAGTGAAAGCTGTGGGATTCAAACCCAGGTCTGGTCTGCTGGATGTCACCAGATTTGCAGCTCAGAGCCTTAAACCACTGCACTATACCACCTCCCTAAGGGGGCGTGAGATTATTAATGAAAATACTAAATAATAGATTGGCTAAAACAGCGCTGTACTTAATAAAAACAGAGCAGACATGTATGGTACAAGGGAGGTCCGTACAGGACAACCTCCTAACAATCAGAGAACTGGTAGGATTAGGTGTACAGAAGAAAATAAATGGGTGCATAATAAGCTTGGACCAGTTACAGGCGTTCAACAAAATATTACATTTATATCTACAAAAAGTCTTGCAAAAATATGGGATACCTGAACCATTCATGACATGGGTAATGCAGCTATACAGAATTGCATCTACACGGCCTCTTGTAAATGCACACCTAGGACCACTAATTAACATCAATAGAGGAATCAGACAGGGGTGCCCTATGAGCCCATTATTATATGTGTTTTGTATAGACCCTTTGCTGAAACTCATCCAACAGGACATGACTATAGACAAAATTAATTTGCCAATGCAAGGTAGTATAGGCAAGATTATGACATACGCAGATGATGTGTGTCTGCTGATGCCCCATAAAGAAGCAGCAGAAAGTGCTCTGGACAAGATATGTATTTTTTTCTGAGAAAGCAGGAATTATAATTAACTCTGATAAAAGTAGGGACTTTATACTAAGTGAAGGGTCAAAACCTATAGGAGACATACGAGGAATTATGACATCATATGAAAACATTACCATATTGGGTGTAACCTTTGGTAAAGGAGATGTAGCAACTGAAAACTGAACAAACAAAATAAAAATGTGCAATGAGAAAGCCCAGAGATGGAAAACTTAACAGCAAACAAAGAAAGAAAAGTTGATATTGGTTAAAACTTTTTTGATGCAAATATTTACTTATCTTTGCGCAATATATCAACCTCCGAGTCAAATGGATGTGAAATTCTTAAGTTTAGTCTTCCAAATTATCTGAGGTAGCCATCTGAACCCTATAAAAATGGAAGTATTGTATCGGACACATAGGGATGGGGGTCTCTGCCTCCTTAACCCAATAAGTTATTTCTGTAGTACTGTCCTTCACACAAATGTTTCCAAATACAATGCCACTGGAGTAAAGGATTCAAAACTTTAGCATCCAGATGGATGCAGCCCTTGCTGAAGACTTGGCATGTATCACATCAAGGATTAAAGAAGGTGTCAATCTACCCTGAATATGTGTTCCCAATTATTGCTAAAATAAAATATTTGAAGTTGACATCTTTTTCTCTGTTCTGGGATTGTGGTGTCCCCCTGTCCAGTCTCATCCTTTTTACAAAGGCCAAACAACTTGCTGAGGCCATGAAGATCGGCAATTTTGAGCCAATGACTGGATGGCTCTTGAAGTGGAAGAAAAGGAACCAAATCAGCTACTGCCACATACAGGGAGAGAAAGCCGAAATGGATTTTGCTGCTGCCGAGGACTGACTTACAAATGTGCTGCCTTACATTGTTAATGACTACTCTTTAAGTGAAATCTACAATGGCAATAAAACAGCACTGTTTTTCAGAGCTACCCCAATGGAACTTTAACTTTTAAGAAGGAGGCTTTAAGTGGCCACAACAAAGCCAAAGAAAGACTGTCAGTCATGGTGACTAGTAACGCTGACGGTACAGATAAATTTCCACTCCTTTTAATAGGCAAGTCAAAAATGCCACACTGTTTCAGAGGGGTTGCCATAGAACACTGCCTGTAACTTATCAAGCAAATAGCAACGCTTGGATGACATCTGACATTTTTTCTGCCTGGTTACAGGACCATGACAAGTGAATGGGTCGGCGTAGAAAAAAGATCTGCTTAACTGTGGACAACTGTCCTACGCACAAACCAGTGACCCTTTGGAACATCAATCTGATAATCCTCCCACCAAATTGTACTGCAGTGGTTCAACCCATGAACCAAGATGTTATTCAAAATTTAAAAGTCCACTATAGAAAGAAGATTGTCACAAAGCTTATTGGGGCAATAGATGAGATACAGCTCAACCCACAAACATGTTTTTATGTACCTTTTTATGGATCTTGTGAAAAAAAATAAATGTGTTCATAGGTTCATAGGATGTTTACAAGTTAAGGGGACCAATGGTCCATAAGAAACTCGCCACCTGTAGGTGGAAATTAAAGACATCTGTTTAATAAAATAGGTCTTTCTTAGTCCCATTTAGCAATCAAGTTTCTTTTGAATGCCATACATTTGCTACACGCCGCTTGGTCTGATGTGGACCCCTGAGACCCTCAGGCACTGCTTCCAGAAAGCCAGAATTGGCATTCTGCCCCCCAATGCAGGCATAGAGGACATGGCACCAGAACCAGCTCCTGTACTCCCCCCTGCTAGCATGGACTGAGAAGAATTCCTAGCATATACCCATATTGATGCTGATGAGCCAACATCAGGAACTCTCACTGATGAGGACATCTGCAGCTTGGTCCTTGGTACCCAAACTGAGGATGAGAATGACAATAAAGAGGATCAGAAAATAACATTCCTGACATCAACTCAGGACTGGGATATGGTTAACAAAATATGGCACTATGTGGAGAGGTAGGAGCATACATTATAAATATAGAAAACAAATTATCGAATTTGGAAATAATGGTCCCACTAGGAAATATAGACCACAATACTCTTCTGTTTGACATAATGTGCAAACAAAAAACACAAAAGAATCATTTGTCCTTTAAAAACTATGACAGGGCAGATTTCAATAAAATCAAAGCCTCTCTAGCTAATACCCACTGGAATACTACTCTCTGTAATCTTACAGTCGAGGAGGCCTGGGTCAAATTTAAAACAACTATTTACAAACTAGAAGAAATGTATGTACCTACTAAGAAAACATACAATAAGAAGGGTAAATTTCTGGTCTGGATGAATAAGGCTATTATGACACAAATTCAAAACAAAAAGAAATTATTTCATAAACTTAAATCTAGTAAAACCCAAGTTAAGGCAGGAATTTACATTAAATATAAAGCCTCAGTTTCCACATTGAAATATATGATCAAAAAGTATAAACACAATTTGAAATTTAAGTTGACGCATTCTAAAAATTGCCAAAAATTACTTTTCTCCTACCTAAGTAATAAAAAATCAAATACTAGGGCTATTGGTCCAATAATCAATAAAGGGAATATTCTTACCATGGATGGGGATATAGCTAATCACTTCAATGATTATTTTTGTTTGGTATTCTCAAGAAATTATACCCATGGTCTGACCTGTCCTTCTGACAAAACACCCTGTAACGTATATGTTATTACACCAGAAGAGGTAACGTCTGCCCTAAAAACTCTTAAAAAAGATATTAGCCCATGACCGAATGAAATAAATGCCAGATTTTTAATAGAAATGGCAGAAGAGATAACTTATCCCTTGTCGTGGAAAAAAAATATGTTCTTACACTTTACTTTAAAATCAGACTCAGGACCACTGCATAGCAGAAAGAACGGTTTATTACATATGCATATGGGAGTCTGCTTCCAAAAATCATGCAAGGCTCCTTGAGTTTCATTAGTCAATCACTTTTATACACTTATTATCAAGGCGTTGTTAGGCATACTTTTATCTTGAAAATTACCAACATTGCAGTATTAACCAATCATGAATTAGAAAAACATGTTGATACCAATGTAACAGAAAAGCATACTGATACCACCATCTGGGGTACATTTCCACTGTTTATTTCATCTCTTTCCCAATACTTCTTGATACATATGCCTAGGTCAGTCTGACCTGAGTGAAACAGTGAGTTTCACTCACACCGTAGCAACGTACAGCATGCCCACATGCTGTTATCTTATATTCTGCCTGAGCTTGTTATGAAGGCTGGTACAACCAGTTCTGCCCAGTTTTATCTTGCTTTACATTCCACTGTTTACAAATGTACCTCAAGTAACCTCAGTATTATTCTATAACAAAATGAAAAACAGCATGATACCAGAAATTTCTACTAACATTCATTATGACTTTGTTACAGCATGGCCTACAAAGCAAGCATATATTTAGGGCATATAATAGCAAATAGAGTTATAGTTTTATGAACTCAGAAATTTCTACTACATTCTCCCCCCTTTTGATACTTTGTATCAACTAACCACCCCCCTTTTTATCTATATGATTTAAAACTGGTTGCCAGCATACAGATAGTTACATTATAAAAACATGTTGTTCTGGAGTTGATACAGAGGTAGTTACAGATGGAGCACAAATGGTGAGTTTGTAAACACAATACAGAACTGAGGGATGTCAACACCACAACTGAAATATGTGAAAAAATGCTAACATGTGACACCATATATAACACAATATAACATAACAATTTTGTCGATGAAAAAGAGTTCATGGAATCCACTTTGAGAGTGAATAAGGTAGTTGCTACCTTGTGTTGAGGTGTGGCACACCCTTGGAGCTTAATTGAAGAATCTGTTGATAATGTCTCTTGACAGATAAGTCCTTATAAAACATAACAGTCCATGAAGTTAACAGTCCATAAAGTTCATATAAGTAAGCACAGGTTGGTGTAACTACAGTACAGGTGAAATGTCATTTGCAGAATGGTGGTAACCCCACAAGGCACATGGGGCAATGCAGACAGTAATTTAAAAACAAACACCAGCACAGTAGAAAAGTCAGTGTTCACATTGATGGCTGCTGGATGGCTGATTGGCAGACACACTGGCCAGGGGTGCATTAGATTATGCATTGAGTTCATTGAGTTCTTTTAATGGAGCCACACACACACACACACTTGCATGGCATTTGTGTCGTGATAGTTGATTACACTCCGGCACAAAGATTAACAGTCCATAAAAAGGTAACAATTGACAATAAACCATTAAGAACACAGTCCATAACAGAGCAATAGGGTTGTAGAAAGTACCAGCCATGTTTGGAACAAGCGGCAGCGAAGAAAATGGATGTATTGCTTGAAGGTCAATTGAAGCAGAATCTTTTCGCTGGAGTTGGGGAGTGCCCCTTCCCCAGACTTAACTTCATAGTAAGCAGAAACAATAAGCTTGATTGCAGAGTCTGAACTGACTGGACCTTCTTCAGTTGATTTAAAGTTCTACAAATAGGTGTAATTTTGCTGAAAACATTACACTTGCAGAGGTAAATAATAACCGGATTCATGCAATAGTCCTTATTAGGAACCAGTCAGGCATAAAGATGGTGATAACATTAAAGCTGTGGCAGTTGTTTTCTTTTCAGGAAAAAGATGAAGGTCTTGGCAACTTAGATGAAAGTATTACTGCTGTGGAATGTGGAGATCTTATGTGTGCCACACCGTGGAAACCTGCAAACTTGCAAAGTGCGTTAGACACTGAATTAAAAACACATAAACAATCTTTTAAACCATTAACTTTTTGTTTTGTAAAGAGTGGTGTGACAGAGCCTAAATTCTGGCAATTAGAAAGAGAAAAATTAAAAAATGGACATTAACCGCACACCTGGGGGTGCAGGCCAAGGTTCAATTATACCATTTGACCATCTGTAAATCATGACAGTGTTATGGTTACCTCCCTGCTTTCAAATCACAGAAGCAGTTATGACAGTGATGAACATTATTCCCCTGTCTGTTGCAAACAGGCCTGACTGAGACCTGAGTCATAAAATCTTGTAATGTTACAATAACATGCTTTAAACATATAGTTCATAGCAATATGCCTGATACACTATGCAATTAGCGGGACAAATACATATGTTATTGGCCTATGCCAATTTAATAACAGTGCCTATTGCACCTGTGAGTAATAAAACAAATGGAGCATTAATTTGTCTGGGGTTTTGCTTTGGAACATATTGTAGGGGTGGGTCAGCAATGCTGGCCCCAGTATTTAGGTTTGCTTATGAGCATTAAAAACATTATACATGTGGAGCACTTTCCTGAATACACACATGATACAGTGTAGTAAGATGTATATCAAAACATTATAACATAAACGTGAAACATTAGTGTTTGCAATAGAACAATTTCAGTATTGAGCATAATGCATAACATACATTTTAAACAACACATATAGACTGTAAACTTAGCTTAGATTCCAGAAATGTTAGAGTACTGTGAATTTACTGGTTGAAAAAAATGCATTCATTGCTGTAAGGCAATGACAAAAGTTGTTTTGCATTTGTTTTAACAGGATAAGAAAGCTGAAAAGACAATCAAAAGAATGAATATGTGTGGACATACATACACAACTTTACTCTCCAGCGTAACTGATTATTTGCTGAGGGCAGAAACCCTTGTACCAATAATAGCTGTGAGATTTAACTGTTTCACTAGAAAAAGCAGAAGGGCTTGGGCTGGGTTATGCTGTCAAAATACTTTGGGTCTTTTTAAAACCTGTAAATAAGAAACAATTATTGGCAAATACACATTTTTCTTATTTACCCCTCTGGGGGGACAGTGATGTACCTTGCAACCTTTGTGGGTACTACACTGGAAGGGAGGAAGGGTAGCTAACCCCCTTCCCCCAAGCTCCTACTGGTGGAAGAGACAGCTCAAATACTGTAGCAATAAAAAAGGTTAGCTGTGGATGGTGACATGATCCCCGCCTACTACACTTTAAATTATAACAAGATAATATTACAATTAGTTTAGTAAGTTTCATACCTTACTATAAAGATGGGGAACTTCTTTTTCTCTAGAAGAAAGAGAAGAAACACAGACAAACAACAAAAACAAAAAACACCAGTTTAAAAATAAAACAAGATTATTTCCATAGGATAAAAGAAGCCAAGCGTCCCTGGGTTCCTTTATCCTAAGCATTACAAAATGTCAGCTGAGTTTATAAAAAATCCAGATTGTTGGTAATACCGTACGTACGTATCTCTTAGAATGCATTTCAAAAAGACAAAAAAAATGATTACACCATGGTCACACATAAAAACCAAAACCATTGTTTTTTAACTGTAGATGGTAAACTCTCAAAAACGGCTTTAATAGTCCTTTGTTCAAAAGCGTTCTATATATATAATAAAAATATGGGGAGATGATGAATAATTCTCCCCTTCCAACTGGAGTATTGCCTGTGTTGGCTGCAAGTCAGAAGCAGTGAGACGAGAAGAAAAGTTTGTTCCTCTTCACTTAGAATACTAGTTTTGCAATAAAAAGTCAAATTACATGGTTCACTCTTGGTGTGCTTTCATAAAACATACATTTTGTGTGAAAAGTTGTGCTTTAGGTATGGAATACACATCAAGTTTGAACTGGTAGTAACATAAAATGTTGAAACACAAGAAGGTCAAATAACGTGCAAAGGTCACAGTGTGCATGCAAGGGTCATTCAAACCTAGCTATTTTTGTAGTGTCCTTGAACACTACACACAATAAAACTGCTGGCCAAGACAGTGCACACACACACACATACACAAAAAGAAATACTTAACACAAAATAAGACTGATATTATTTGACACCAATTTGCTGAGGTAATGCCCATAGTTTCATTAGAAAACTGTACGTGTTTTAGGTATATGTGCTGCCTCCTGCCTGTCTTATAACACTAACAATTTTTAAACCAACACATTTATACATATCGCCATGCCAAATCTTTCCAGAACAAAACACTTTTTTAAACACATTCTAACTCCGTTAAAACGCAGCCCAACATACCATCTGTAAGTGAACACATCTAGTATAGCATGGTTACACCTTCTGGGGCATAGCCAAAATATGGCACTCTGCCATTTTGCAAAAAGTTTCTGGTTTTAATTAGAAGTATGATAAAGCCATTTATAGCTGTTAACACATTACATTTTCACCTAGCAGTGGCTTGGCACGTTGCTTGCAAACTACAAATCTTTCTGCACATTGCAATCTATGACGTCATAACTCTTCACCTTCAACACTACCTGCTCCAACCACTACATCAACAGTTTCTTTACTGACCCTATCTAGGCAGCACAAATGTTTCATTAAAAATAGAACCAATTAAAACAGTCAGCTATGAGGCAAAGAAGCTTTCTCTTTCTTCTTTACTGTAACATGTTGTGCACTGAAGGCAGTCAATCCTATCTCGCAACCTTGACAACAGAACATAATTACAGAACACAGATATACACTAGAAAATACGCACAAGAGAGATGGAGCATTACTTTGTTTAGTACATGTATTACAGAAATAAAACAGACATAAAAAAAACTTTAAATAATAAAACAATTTAGACTTACCAAGGTATTTTCCTTCTTCTTTTTGATACACTGGTCCGATTGAGAAACAGACTGCAGGACCTTCATGATAATTTTAAGCGCTGCGGCTATTAACCCTTTCAAAGGTTTTAACCCTTTTAAAGGTTTTCTTTAGCCATTTAGTAACCTGCCAAACCAAGTCTTTTCCAGAGCTCTGGTTTGCAGTTTAAAAACACAACAAAAAAATCTCTAACAGTACTTGGTTGAGATCCATTTGGTAGAGGTCCCCAGTAGTTGGGTTTGTGATTAAATGTTTCAGCCTCTATAGGAGGCAAGGGAACTTGAAATTGATACAGAAAAACTTGAAACTACACAGATAGGCAACATGGGGGAGGATTTTCAAATCATCCGTCTGTGTCATCTATCTGCGTACATCCATGGTAGTTTATTTTCTTTCTCTAAATGTTGTTGCTTATCTAACGTTACTTTAATCAGCCACTGCTTTCTCCTAAAGCAGCCTGAACTGTGAAAGCCATCATTGGCTCTAACAGTATACTTGTAGCAAGCACAAATTACAAGGGCAAAAGGCAGTTGCCCTGCTTGTTTGAGAGACTTTTCTTAATACATCTCTCCACATATTTTTAAACCTGAGTCCTCAAACCCTCTCCATACTTTTATTATTACTCTACATACTTTTTAAGCATGCATTTTACGGGCGGAGGCAACCCATGGAGACTCCTTATTTTTCTGCTTATGTTTGCTGCCCCCCCATTTTAACCAATATCTCCTGATTTCGTACCCCAAGTAAAAGAAACCCACACAAAGAAAGCAAATCACAAAGGAAAAGATAAAAAACAACCACCGGGAGTTACTGCTGCCTGCCTCCTCCACAGTTTTAAGGAGCTCAACCCACTTAAGGGTTTCTTCCGAGGGTGCTCAACCCACCTAAGGGTATCTTGCGAGGGTGCTCAACCCACCAAGGGTATCTTGCTAGGGTGCTCAACCCACCTAAGGGTATCTTGCGAGGGCGCTCAACCCACCTAAGGGTATCTTGCTAGGGTCCCCTTGCTCAACCCACTTAAGGGTATCTTGCTAGGGCGCCAACCCACCTAAGGGTATCTTGCTAGGTGCTCAACTCACCTAAGAGTTCTCTGCAGTTCCCCGGTTTTCCCTGTCTCCCTTCTGCCTTAAAGTCTCATACAATTAAAACAGGCTCAAAACTTCCCCATTTACTTGTTTACCGGTTTTACTTATTCTTTATAACATGCAGCGTCCCAAGGCAAAAGGTGAGTGCCACAGATCAGTGCATTTCGGGCCAGGGAAACAAAAATCCAACACGATCGGGGCCGTCCCATTTCAATCTCCCCTGGCTGTATCTTTGAGATTTTCCTTCAGCATTCCCTCAGCGTCAGGACTTCTCCTCCAAGTGGGAGACCTGGGAAGCGGTCCCCACCGAGCTGACTGAGGTCCGAGCGTGTGATCCTGCCGACTACGCCAAATTGTCGTGGAAAAAATATGTTCTTACACTTTACTTAAAATCAGACTCAGGACCACTGCATAGTAGAAAGAACGGTTTATTACATATGCATATGGGAGTCTGCTTCCAAAAATCATGCAAGACTCCTTGAGTTTCATTAGTCAATCATTTTATACACTTATTATCAAGGCGTTGTTAGGCATACTTTTATCTTGAAAATTACCAACATTGCAGTATTAACCAATCATGAATTAGAAAAACATGTTGATACCAATGTAACAGAAAAGCATACTGATACCACCATCTGGGGTACATTTCCACTGTTTATTTCATCTCTTTCCCAATACTTCTTGATACATATGCCTGGGTCAGTCTGACCTGAGTGAAACAGTGAGTTTCACTCACACCGTAGCAACGTACAGCATGCCCACATGCTGTTATCTTATATTCTGCCTGAGCTTGTTATGAAGGCTGGTACAACCAGTTCTGCCCAGTTTTATCTTGCTTTACATTCCTACAAATGTACCTCAAGTAACCTCAGTATTATTCTATAACAAAATGAAAAACAGCATGATACCAGAAATTTCTACTAACATTCATTATGACTTTGTTACAGCATGGCCTACAAAGCAAGCATATATTTAGGGCATATAATAGCAAATAGAGTTATAGTTTTATGAACTCAGAAATTTCTACTACACCCTCATCAGTAATCTTCTATAAATCACTCAATGAAAAATGGCATTCCATCTGACTGGCTTCAAGCTATTGTCACTCCTATAATTAAAAAAAAGGTAATAGAGCAAGTGCCCAAAACTATAGGCCAATTAGCTTAACCTACATTGTTTGTAACTTAACGGAGAGGATTATTAAATCACACCTAGAAAAAGAATCAGAATCACTAAAAATCATTAACCAAACACAGCACGGATTTAGATCAGGATATTTGCGTACAACAAACCTTATTTCATTTTATAATCACATAAGCCAGGAATCAGACAATCATACCCCCATTGACCTCAAAGTCCACCACAGCAAACTAGTCAACAAACTTTCCTCCTTGGGGTTTATTAATTAGGTGAGAACCTGGCTTGCCAACAGGTCTCAAAGAGTCAGAATAAACAGTTACTTCTCTAATTCAGGGCCAGTCACCAGTGGTGTGCCCCAGGGCTCGGTACTGGGGCCCACCCTGTTTGGCATATTCATTAGCGACATGCAAATAAATTCTAAAAATATGTTACTCAAATTCTTTTATGTTACTAAATTGGGAGGAAGGGCTGACACTTCCATACATATTTCAGTTCTAAGCACAGATTTGAAATTAATTGAAATCTGGGTGGAGACAAACTCCATGGTATTCAACATCAAAAAATGTGCAGTACTACATTTTGAGAAAAAGAACCTTAAGCATATTTACTACCTCAACGACATCCCTCTTAAAGAATCAGATAGCGAGAGAGATTTAGGCATTTTGGTGAACAACATGCTTTTCCCCTCTGACCACTGTACAAAAATTGCCCAGATGGCCAATGGACTTCTAAAAAGAATCGAGCGTTCATTTGTTACAAGAACTGAACAACGCCTAATCCCATTATATCGAGCATATGTTAGACCGCATTTGGATTATGGTTCACTGTTTTGGAACACATATCTAAAGGGCGATATATCTCGTCTTGAGGGAGTACAAAGGTGGGCCACGAGAATAGTCCCTCGACTTACTCATCTAGACTATCCCCAGAGATTTCAGGAAACAGACCTCCATTCATTATGCACAAGAAGACGTAGGGGGATATACTATTCTTGTATGAAACATTAAAATCATCAGAACGTGTGCACCAATGCAATATTATTTTCTCAAACAGACACATTGTACCTAGATGTCATAATAAACAGATTGAGATTATGAAAGCTAGGATGAACAAAAGGGACAACTTCTTCACAATTAGATCTGCTAAACTTTGGAACTCACTACATCAGGAACTTGTTAATTTCGAGGAATTCAACTAATTCAGAAATGGTCTTGATGTTTGGCTTGAAGGAAATACAGTTCGCAATTGCTGATCCACAAGGTGGGGGACAAGCACGATGGACTTCGGCCTACTTTTGTCCCATATAATCTAGTAAACCTAGAAAACCTAGTAAGCACTTTTCTCAGTTGCCGGAAGGGCTAGTTGCAGTTTAAGTACTATTCTATTTTTTTCTAACTACAAAAAAAGACCTTTGTTAGCAGTTTTAGTGATTGTTATGTACAGTACCTCAGCTTGCCATAACTATGTCTGCCTTTGTCACATACAGTTATGACCCAGTTGCCCAGCCCTAAGGGCTCATTGTAGTTTATTACACTTGTCTATTCCCCCCCAAAAAATATTTTTCAGTAATCTTTGAGATTACTATATGTCTCAGTTTGCCATTAGGGGTGCCAACCTCAGTCAGTTTATTGCACTTGTCTATTTTTCCTTAAAAACACACAGGGCCTGATTCAGTATGGGGCTTTGAGTGATGCATTGGAGGGTCAGTTGGAAAGGGCTGACTTGTGGTGATCAGTGTGGCAACTGCAATACACAAAGGGTGCCAGTTGCAACCTCCAACACATGTGCTGCCTTGTGTCAGCCACACCAAGTTAGACCAGCTCCCCCTGATCTAACTGTGTGCCAGAGAAGGACCAGTTTATGCAGCTTGTGCCAAAGATTTGGTGCAAGCTGCTGTAAAATGAAGAAATTGTTGCAACTGCCCCAAACATTGCTGAATTGGGTGCAGTTGTGGAAGACACATTTGGTGTTGTTGCACCAAAGAATGGAGTTGACGCAGGGCTTGAGACAAGCCCTGCATCATCCTTCTTGAATCAGGCCCACAGTGTGTGGTCAGATAAATATCCATGTGTCTCTGACAGTAGAATGATCCTAACAGTAATAAGACAACAGGAACACTAGAGGCAAAGGTAAATCAGCCACCTGTCCTAGGTCCTTGACTGAGCTGCTCCTTTGCCAAAAATAAAAATAAATAGTTTTTGAAGGCTAATGCAACCAAATCACAAAGACAATGTTGCAACTGATTAAACATTACAGGTCTGGTCAGGTTATAAACCCATTTGCTTCAGCCTTGTGAAACATTCATGACTGCCAAAAAGATAAGATGCCACTGCCAAGTCATCTTCACCATTATCATCCTCATCATCTTTATTAAATTGAGAAAATTAGCAATCCCATAATTATTCCAATGCAGAACCCAGCTGCAGTTTCAAGTTCATCACAGCTACCAGCTCAGACTCAAGTGTTCTCTTCTCCAGTTCTTCCACATACAGATTTGGCAGTGGTTGAGCTAAACCCTCCATCTGATTCTGAAGTCCATACCGAGAATGATATCAGAACAGAGTCATTTGAAAATGATGCTGACCACATCTGCCTGACAGAGAATTTATATCATCACCTATTATGCTGGACCTTGATTATGATGAGGCATCTGATGGTGATGCAGTGCTGTCAAATGAAAATGACTCTGCAGAGATACTACATGCCACCAAACAAATTTAGTGAATATTTTATTCAAAATCCAAAAATCGGCATTTCATTCAGGTATCCAAACAAATAACAAACTACCCCCTGAGGAAGACTTGTGAGAGTTGTTTGAGTAGCAGTGAGCTGGTTTGTTATTTGTTTGGACAATTGAATGAAATGCTAATTTTTTGATTTTGAACAAAAAAATTCACTCCAGCTGTTCCATAGAGTTCAGCATCTCTTTGGTGTCATTTTCATTTCACACCAGCCCCCAACCTGGCCATTGCATTCTGCACCAGCTACCGGCAGTATGCCAACCCTCTAGATAGCCCAAGAAAAAGAGCATTACAGTAATCAAGTCTTGTCATAAAGGCATGTACTAGGCTTACCAGATCCTCCTATGCTAGGCTCGCCAAATCTTCCTCTGCTGGATAGGTTCTTGTCCGGGAGGAATTACTTATTTGGAGAACTTCATTACATACCACAGCCAACATCTGATAGTCCAGTGACAGTCATGAGTCAACAGTGACTCTCAGATTCTTTATCCTGTTCATATCTGTCTGAAATGTGCTGTTCAGAGATAGAATTCTAACAGCATCACATCTTCCAGCTCACCCTCAAGGATCTAGTTCCCTTGAGGACCTGGTTTCACCAGGAATAGCTCTATCTTGATTAGATTGAGATTCAGCCAGCTGGAGGTGATCCAAATGAAAATTTATTTAAGGCAGTGCTCCAGCACGGTGACCAACTCCTGCCCATCCAATATACAGGACATTAATAGTTGAATATCATCTGCATAGCTGTGAAAACACACACTGTACCACCTGATAACCTGCCCTAGCACCAGCAGCATGTACAACACAAACAGCATGGGTGACAGAATCAAACCCTGAGGTACACCACAGCTGACTTCTGATCAGATGACCACTACTGGATGTGATAAGAAGGTTTCCATCACAATCCCATTGCACTCTACCAGACATGAAGGGCTCAAACCACTTTAATATTGTCCAAGCAAGTCCTCTACATTCCTTAAGAAGCTCTATCAATCTCCCATGGTCCACGGTGTTAAATGCTGACAAGAGATCAAGGAGACTGACAATAAAGTGCTCCCCATCCCACGTCTCTTGCTGAAAGCAGATCAATACACACCTTGATGAGCATTGGCTCCATACTGGGGTGAGGTCTCAACCTCAATTGGAGAGGTTCATAGATGTCAAAACTCACAAGGTGAGCCTCCAGCTGTGCCACTACCACCTTCTTGATGACTTTCCCTAAGAAAGAAAGAAAGGTTTGAGATGGGTCTGTAGTTTGACAGCACCTCTGGGTCCAAGAATGGCTGCCTTAAGAGCAGTCTCAACACAGCTTTTATAAAAGCCAATGGAAAACAGCCCTTCTTTAAGGAACCCTGAACAATGCTAGCAAGCAGCAGACCCAGGGTTACCTGGCAGTTAAAAAAACAACTGAGTGTGCTCTGGGTCCGACATAAAGTAGATGGAGCACAGCATCACAATCACCTTGTGCATCTCCTCCATATCAACTGGCTGGAACTGAATCCAGACTACTGGTCCCTGACATGCCACTTGTTGAGATCTCAGTCTGTCCAGAAAGTAAGACTCAAACTCCTCACACCTTTCTTGAGATTTAATTCCTCCAGACTGTAAACAGTAGGACTGGAGCAACTTGAACATAGTATGGAAGAACTGAGCAAGCCAATTTCCTCCTGAGGTAATAACCCAAGACAGGAACTCTGCCTTTTCCTGTATTATTGCCCTCTGATAGTCCTTAGAATGAGACTTCAGAGCAATCCTGTCCTCCATTGAGCCCCACCTCTTCCAGGACATTCCAACCTCTGCTCAGCCTCTGCCCTGTTGCCTTCAACTACCTCAACTTGTTGCTACAGTGAGCTGTGGCAGTAGATCAGTGGGCAGGCACAGGTCAGTATGATGGAGTTGAGTGTCTCTGTAATGGCTGAAATATAGGAGTGATTCAGAATATGATGATGAGGATGATAATTATAAGTCAGAGCTGGATCATGGCCTTAGCAACAGTCAGTCCCCCCTAGGCAATAGTAGTAGCAGAGAGAGATTATATATGCAGTCTCCACCTCCATCATGTACAAGAAGTAGGTCAACATCTGTGCACTCGTCAGCATCAGCGTCAGCATCAGCTCACATAGTACTCCTATCACCAAAACCCCTGCCATGGGGAAACACCATGGAAGAGCGACGGCAACAGTGCTGACACCCCTCACAGAGACACAGCCAAACTGCAGCAGAGAACCTTGACATGTGCCAGCCCAATAACCATAACAGTGACAGACATCAGTGCATGCCCCACACACCTGAATGAACACCGCTACAACCAGCCACATAGTGATGCACTGGGCACAGACACCCCCTGAGAGAGTGATGCCAATAGTGCCCCTTCCCCAGCAGCCTGGCAGCTCACCGACTGCAATGGACAGTCCTTGTGTGGACTGACGGGGAGCAGCCTGCAATCAATGCAGGATGCACAGCAGCAACCCCCGGCATGGACAGGCAGCTATTCTGCCACCATTGCCCCCTTCGCACCCAGTGCAGTGTGCTGTTACACCACTCACAGTGCTGTAGTGCACCATTGGCACACATGTCATGCTAGGGCAGGTCGTTGTGTTCTGTCAGGCACTGTGGTTGTGGTTGCCTTGCGAGGTGTCGCTGTTGGGGGTTCACTGTGGGGGTTTCATGCTTCTGTGGTGCTTCCTTACCATGGTAGAGCAGTAGAACCAGTTTCATGGCCAGTCCTTTTACAAAAAACAATGAAATAACTATAGCTCACAAATTTGATTGCACAACCAAATTTTCCTCCAACTATCTGACCGCTTCCTAAATTACAAAGCATATTGGTGAGATGATAGGGCCAAATCTACAGCCCTTTTCTACTGTGGAAAATGTTGGTTTTTGAAGACTGCATGCATTTTTGTAGCCAATATATGAAATACCATCCAGGCTTGCATTTACCCAATAAGTAGTTCCAGAGATTGACCAAGAAGTCAAAACTTTTATTTTGCATGAACTTAAGGAGGCAGAGAGTGGGGCTATACACTTCAAGACAGATACTTGGGCAAAAGCATCAACTTCTGGGCATATTTCTCTGATCTCACGCTGGGTTTCTTCCACACAGTAACAAAAGCAGTTTAAACTAACAACAAAAGGGCAGTACAGGGCAATAGCATTCTTAGTGTCAGTGTTATGGATGTTGAACACAGTGTGGATGACATACTTAACACCCTAGAAACACTGTGGGAGGAATGGATATTTGAAAATGTATTCTGAGTAGGTATGACACTGACAGATAATGCAGCTAACAAAATAAAGGTAAAAGTAAATGTCAAGTGCTTTGCACACACATTCACTTCCACAAGTCTGTGAATGCAAGTGCCATACTGTTATCATTTCAGCAGCTAGAAAACTGCCTCAACACTCCATGATACTGGACACTACTACTAGATAGAATACTACATATTATATAATAGAAGGATTGTCGTAATAAAATATGGCCATACATGAAATTGCTATATCACATGACATTGACAGACTTATTTATTTTTATTGAATTTTGGTGACTGGATAAGTCCACTGAGACAATTGCAGTCCCTTTTTCAGGGATGACCCAAGAGAGGTAGAAAACAAAGCAGAAAGAACAGAAATACGTTATACAATGTACTGAAGTAAGGTTACCATTAAATATGCAGTTCAAGATACATAAACAATTATACAAAGCATGGGTTAGACAATATCGAAGAAGGAGAAGCATTATTTATAATAGCCTTAAAACCTGCCAGGCAGTATAGTACAGAGTAAAAGTAACAGTGTGCAGAGGCAGGCTAGCAGGAAAGCTAAGCATTATGACACAAAACATTTTGTACAAAGTACAGGCTGGTATGGACATATATACAAATTATATTTGGTAGGCTGGTATGTACATAAATACAAATTATATTTGGTAGGCATAGCATCCATGCATGACAAACTCACTCTTTAAGCAGTAATCTGATAATAGGAGGCAGGTGTAAGAGAAACGATATTAGGTGAGACAGGAACAAATCATACAGGCTAAGAGAGAGGCATGTAAGGTGGATTGGAACGTGAGTAGAGAGGAGCAGGATAAAATGAAGGGTGGGAGCAAGTTCCAGTCGGAAATCACGGTGAAGGAGAAGGACTTGTGTGCAGTGGCAAGACCCATTCTTGACTTAGATAGTAGAGGTAGTGTGGCAGATCTAAGGGAGCGAGGAGCCTGTCTCAGACATACTAGCTCCCCGAGGCTGGGAGGGGTAAATTTGTGCACCAGTTTAAACAGGAGACTAAGGGAATGGTACCTTAACTTAGATGCATAGGGTAACCATCCTAGTGTGGAGAGGACGAAGCAGTGGTGTTGATGGGAGCTAAGCCATAGAGCAAACCTACCCACCCTATGACAGGCATTGGAGAGTGTAGACAGGGTCAAGGGAGACATAGAGACCAGTAAGGGTGCACCATAGGTAAGGAGAGGTATAAGGGACGATGTGGCAATCTTGAGGCAGGAACCAGATGACAGAAAAGGGCGAATCCTGTTGAGCAGGCCAAGGCGCAGGTTCAGAGATTTCAAGACATTGGTGGTATGTATTTTAAGGGAAAGAGATGCATCTAAGGTAATACCCAGATATTTAAAGGAGTGGGCATTTTCAAGAATATCACCAGAGAGGGAGGTGATGGTGAGGTGTGGCAGAGTGCACCGGGAGGATGGTAGGCAGGAGAATATCATACATTTTGTCTTTTTCGTATTCAGGACAAGTTGTCTTCCCCAGAACCAAGTCTCGAGGGCCAAAAAGTCAGAAGCCAACACGTGGTTAACCTATTCTGCATCTGGAGAGGAGCGGTAGATGAATGCATCATCTGCATATAAGTGTACCGTAGCCCTTCCACAGAAGCCAGGTAGGTCATTCATGAAGAAAGAGAACAGCAAAGGTCCCAGAATGGAGCCTTGAGGAACACCATGAGTTATGGGTTTGGGATTAGAAACCGAGCCAGCCCATTTTACACTTTGGGAGCGGCAGGACAGGTAACTATTAATCCAGGATATGGCTCTAAAATCAAGGCTAAGGACCTGAGACTGCCAACACAGAAGACCATGGTTCACCAGGTCAAATGCTTTTGTTAGGTCCACAAAGATGGCTCCTGTGATAGACCCTTGGTCCTTTGCCTGGAAGATGTCAGATGTCACCCTTATCAGTGCCATAAGGGTACTATGTTTCCTCCTGAAACCATGCTGATAAGGGGACAACAGGTCATATAGTTCTAGGTAGTCCTGGAGGTGATTATACACAATACACTCTTGTATTTTTGCCAAGGGTTAGAGGAGGGAAATGGGATGGTAGTTCTCAACAACAGAATTAGGTCCGCCCTTGTGAACTGGGGCAACTACAGCCACTTTCCATTTGTCTTGGACAGTACCAGAGAGAAACAAGCAATTGAAAAGATCACGTACTGGGCATGCAAGGGCAGGAGCACCAAGTTTAGTAAATTTTGGTTCAAGGGAGTCATGACCTGGGGAGCCCTCAGATTGCAAATTGGCAAGAAGCCTCTGTACCTCTCTGAGGGTAGCCATTTTCAGGTGAAATACTGGGTGAGACCCAAGGTGGTCAGAAGGGAGTGGGTCAGGGTGGGGAGTAGTTAATTTACTAAAGGACGAGGTGGACTTATTAAGGTCAGTAAAGAAGTCACTAAACCCCATAGCAATGGATGAGGGGTCAGAGAGGGCAGAACCATTAGAGAAGATAGTACTGGGAACTTCAAAAGTCTCCCCTTTTACAAGAGAGTTGATCTGATGCCAGAATTCCTTTGGGTCAGAAAGGTGTTCAGTTTGTAGTGCTTTGAAGTGAATGCGTTTGGTATTGTGAAGTGAGTTCTTGCATTTATTTCTAAGCTGTCTATATACTTACATAGAACATAGAAACATAGAAATTGACAGAAGATAAGGACTGCAAGGCCCATCCAGTCTGCCCATTTCTTTTTCTACCTTATAAATGTGCCATCGGCCTTTGCTCTGTCAGTGGCCTATCTATTCATACTCATTTGTATTGCTCCCTTATGCCTATCCCATGCCTGTTTGAAGCCCTGCACTGTATTCATAGCCACCACTTCTTGAGGTAAGCCATTCCATGCATCCACCATCCTTTCTGTGAAAAAGAATTTCCTCACATTCCCCCTTAATCGGCCCCCCTCTAATATCATGCTGTGTCCTCTTGTCCTGCTATTTTTCTTATATTTAAACATGTTAGACTCTTTCACCTTGTTAGTGCCCTTAAGGTGTTTGAATGCTTTGATCATATCACCTCTCTCCCTCCTTTGCTCAAGGATATACATAGTGAGCTCTGTTAATTTGTCCTCATATGTCTTCTGATGCAGTCCCTGCACCATTTTGGTTGCCCGTCTCTGGACTGCCTCAATTTGGTTAATGTCCTTGTGAAGGTGTGGCCTCCAATACTGCATGCAGTACTCCAGATGGGGCCTAACCAGTGTCTTGTAAAGAGGGATTATTACCTCCCTCTTATGACTTGTGATACCCCTACTAATACACCCTAACACCCCCCTAGCCTTGCTTACTGCTTCAGAGGTCTGCTTGGATGATTTCAGGTCATCAGTGATGATAATGCCCAAGTCTCTTTCTTCCTTTGTGACTGCTAAGAGTCAAGGGAAGAGTGTATTGGAGAGGGGGGCAGGGTCAGTATTTTAAGCTGAGGACCCCGCAGTATGAGCAAACTAGACAGACCCCTGTGCAGAATATGAGTTGGAATATTGGCTGTGTAAACTCCAATTGTCCCTAAATAGTATAACGACCAAAAGTATGCTTTTTGAATAGAAACCAAGGCTTGAAAAAGCTAATAAACTAAACATATTTGATAATTCAGGTACCTTATTAGAGCAGATTACCCAATTCAAATATCTGGGTCTATATTTAGATCCACAATTAACTTATTCTAATCATATTGGAATAATAACCAGACAGGTAAATCGAAAACTGGGCATTCTTTTTAAACTGCATCGTTTATTAACACTTCAAGCAAGAACTGCCATAACTAAGAGTATATTGCTATCAGACTTAACTTACAATTCATTTATATTTACAGGTTTAACCAAACAGGTTTTGGCCACTCTCACATCAACATTTCACAGTATTTGCAGAGTTACCCATAAATTACCCTGTAACACCCATCACTGTGTTTTATACAAGGTTACTTGATGGCTTCCACTAAGCCAGAATAGTTTATACAGCTTGAGTTGTCTTACAGACAACATTGTCAGATGAAAAGACAACACCCATTGTACTCATTATTTCAGTTTAAAGAATTTAAAAGAAAGCTGCGGTCTAATGAAATACCTAGTTTTACAATTCGGACGACTAAAATAAAAATGGGAGATCGAGCTTTCTCAATTAAGGCTGCAAAAATCTGGAATGAGCTTCCTGTTGTTCTACAGTCTGGCATAAGTCATGATACTTTTAAAAAAGAACTAAAGAAGCACCGTTTTAGTTATTTAGAATGTCAGTGTACTTTTTGAATCTCTGTATAAGTACTGATTTATATGTCTTGAATCCTTAATGTCTGAATAATCATGCTTTCTACTGTTATTTATGTATCATTCTTTTTTAATGGTCTGAGGTCACACATAAACAAGCATTTGTCTGTGCCGAATGTTGCTTGCTTGTATGTGCTGTGTAGGTATTTGGAAGTCAGTGGAGTGCAAATATTGAAAATTTGCAAACTTACGAGTGTGCGTAGGAACTGTGCAATGCACGCTCGTGAAACAGTCATTTTTAGGAAGTTTGTGACCTAATTTTCAACATAGTCATTTTAAGACCTCTGCTTATGAACAGTGTCACTGTGATTTTCTTAATGTGTCCCATACAGTGATTTGGCACACCGACTGCGCCATTGTGCGCTACATGGGCAGAAACACATTTTGGGTGAGATGTGAAAAATGACAGCTGTACTGCTCATAAGGAGGGTGGTAAAATGACAATGTTGAAAATCTGGAGTGAAAATATTGAAAATTTGCGAACTTACGAGGTGTGTAGGAACTGCGTAATGCCTTTCAAGTAAAACAGTCAGTTTCAGGAATTTTTCCACCAAATTTTCAACATAGGCTTTTTGAAAGCCCACCTTATGACCACTGGCAGTGTCGTTTTGTTAATGGGTGCAGAAAGGTGATTTAGCGCAGTGACTGCGAAATCACCCTTCGGGCCTGATTAACGCCATGACAGTGCAAGAATGCATGAGGAGGGGTCCCAAAAACCCCATGTTGAAAATTTGGTGCAAAAATTCCAAAAAATGCCTGAGATATGCAGCAAAGTTGAAAAAATCCTATCTATCCCATTATACAGCTTACCGGTATTTCCTCAGTTTGAAGCGTAGCTCCCCCTTTTAACTGTACTCCACTGCATTTTGGAGCTGTCATAGACAGCTCCAGCAGTGATTGGAGAACTGTGGCAGTGCCTGCAAACACACTGACTGAATTGGAAGAGGGCTGCCACACCTCCGAAAACTTGGATGATGGCACTATGTTTCTTGCACATGCATGCAAGCAGCATAAAAAGAGCCAGTGGTTCATGCGTTTACTTGATGAACAAAAGTTTAAATAAATGAAAAAAAAATGAAATTCTGCTGTCAGATTGCTGTGGAATGGCAATTCCACTTGTAAAATGCTTTGTTGAATTTCTTTTTAAATTCTGCAGAATTTTGAAAAGCATTTTTGTGCGAACTGCAGAATAAATTTCTGCAGATTGCAGAAAAAGAATCCTTGGATTATGTGAATTGAAGATTATTAATCTGCAAAAAACCTTTTGCATGCAGAATGTCAAAATTCCAGAAATGATGGAAATCAGTGGAATTTTCTAAATTTCCATGGAATTCCAGGCTGTCAGAAATTCAACATTCTGCATAGACCTATTTGAAATACTCTCTTTTAATACCTCTATTTTGGTTTGCTTTGTAGTCATAATTCTGACTAAAGACAGTGAACTCCACCTCCCAGTTAACACCTTGTTGAAACATGTACCATCAACATAGTAGCAGTGGCTTTAAGCAATTGTTTTTTGCTATATGAATCCCTTAGTAGTTTTGTACACACTTGGCCCAATTGGCCCTAAAATACTTGGAGAATTAAAGTTAAAAACAATTATCTGCCCTCATGCATCACATTAGACCTCACAACACAGCAATGTAAGTTGCACCTGTTATGGATGAAATATTAGAACTGCATGTTTTTTTTAACTAATGTATATAATGTTGTACAGTACATATGAACATGCTTAAATGTACTTATAATATGTTATAGTTGTATATTTCACTCTTGTTGTACCCCCGTTTTTCAGGTGTGGTTGAAAATGGGCTATCCAGTCCATCTTTCTGATAAAACAAAATCAATGAATAAATAAACACATCTATTAATCTATAAATCACTGATATCCAGATTTTTTGAGTATTAACTCATTTACTGTAAATGTGATAATTGTTGGTCCATTTCCCCCAGGAACTACACTGTACTTCTATCTGAGTAAGTGTTTAATCTCCACACACCCTCCACTCCAACATGGCAGATATGGATGTATATTTCCTTTTAAAAATTCTGACCTTTTTATAGTCAGCCATGTGGATGATGCTGCTTACATGCAAACCCTAGGGACTACTGCTGTGTCAACCTGGGGTCCAGCTTCTCAAATGTTTCATAGTAAACCCAGCTAAGTTTGAAATTATTTGCTAGTGTTCACAGTTTTATGTGCTAGTATGCCACTTTCAATTTTGGCTGCTTTGCCAGCTATAAATTAAAGTAATAAAACAAAAATACAAACCAGAGCACCCACCCCGTGTCTCCTCATGCCTTCCCAATTCCTACATCTCTAATTTGTTTGGGGGCCCCTGATTCCAGCTGCTACCTGTTGCTTCTTGCTTTGAAATGGGGAATCCGAGTGTCACATCCATTAGTGTCCTGCTGCTGCCTGTCCTCCATCAAAATTATGGGGGACTTTCCATTGCACCCTATTTATAGGCTTACCTGACTCTGCCTGCCCTGGCTTGCTAGGTCATGTGTTACTGCCACTGCCACAGCTACTGTCACTGTACCCACTGTAACCTCACCACTCCATCCACAGCACTGCCACACCTTGCTGCTGCCTACTTTAGCCTGGGTAGGGAACAGGATAAGGTTTGGATGCCTTCTACTGCCTCCCAAATGTAGAAATACCAGCTACTCTTGCCCTAGCAAGCCAGCTGGGTCTTTATTGTTGACCCAGGTGCCATCACATCCTCTAGGTCTATAATACCCTTGATCTTTCCAGTATATGGCCATTTCATAGATGTCTTGCAAAATTATGGTATTATACGGTATGTACTATCATATGGGGAGGGAGCAGATCAAACTTTTATAAATATTTTTTCCAAAAAGATTGATTTGGTGTGAGATACAGCAAACCTTTCCCAGTTCTTTCTGTGAAACAAACTTATTGCTCTTTCTGAGACCATAAAAGTATAGCATGGAAGTGAGGTGGTCAGTACTTTTTTTTTATTCTTTTTTTTCATTTCATCCAAGTGGCCTCCTTCCACTAGTCATCCCAGCTCCATCACCATGGCATGCTCCAAAGCTTACCTGCTGGCCTCTGCTCCCAGGACTTGCCCCTCCAGCAAGGTTGATGGGGTTTCCCAAGCCCCCCTCAAACAGGATCTTGTTTCCCTTGACTGGGCCTGGATACCTAAGTGTGTGGCCCATGGGTAACCAGATTCATCCTTCCAGCCATGAGTTTCCTCTGTTCTCCTCTGGGAGGTTTAGATATGCAGTACTATCATGATACACATCACACATTTCTGTGTGATGTGTGTTGATGGCTGCCATACCTCCCTGCACTCTAGTGGTCCCAAACTGCCTCCCCACACCTTCAACAAGGGCTTGGGTATAAGCCATGCTTTACAACCATTTCCTTGGGGGAGGAAAGCAGCCACTAGGATCCCTTGTCCTCCTCCCCCAGCTGGCATCTGATGCCCAGAGTTCACTCTTGAAAAAAGGTCATTGGTGTCACATGCAGTAGCACTACTGCTGCACCAGCAGGCTAGAGGGGGGCGGTTCTAAGAAAGGGGGAATGCAGACCACCTGAATTCATTTAACCCTACCCCCCCATCAGCCAACCATGGAGCTGCACTGGTGTTGATTTCAGTGGCAGCCACATGCTTGCCATTCTAGATAGAGGATAAGGTGTTATCACAATGACATAAACAGTCAGGGTTAAGAACAGAAGAAACTGCGAAAAAGGATACTTGCCCCTCTCCCCCCACAAACTGGGCCTTTTTATTTTTGCATTCATGCTAGCATGGGGAAGCTGTACTTTAAGTGCATTAATATCTGATTCTTGAACAGTTTCTCTTTATATCTGTACTTACTGTATATGAGATTGAAGTTTAACTCCCCAGTTTCATAATTCTCAGTATTACCCAATGCCAAAGTGGCTCACTTTAGCAGTACTGCAGTTGTAACATGCACTTTTATGTGCTGTATATCAAGCTAATTTGTTTTTTTCAAGACTGAATTATAATCTTGTTGCATTTGCAGTGTCATAAATACTGTTTACACATATGATTATTACATACATCCATTCAGCAGTCACATTATCTTTTTTGGCACTGATAACATATCATCTCAAGTTTTATTAGCTCCAAGTTCATGATGCGGCTTTTCAAATGCAGATGCACAGTAAACAAGTCTTCCTAAGATCTGAATTTCTTCCAACAGTAAAGCAATGAACTGTTCCTGGTGTTTGTTCAATTTTGTTTTCTATGTGACAGTGACTGATGTTGGTCTTTATATCCACATTATGATAGTGCACTTTCATATTTCAGAAGCAGAATATCTGTCTTTATTGCATCTTGTAAAGAAGTTGAAATAAAAACAAAACACATAAGCACTGGATAAAATTAATTTTCCTGTCTCCAGGATGGCTGGTTTCACATTTACATCATACCATCCTTATAGCAATTTGAGTCCACAACAGCAAGGTCATGGCATTGTTTTCTGCCATTATACCATACAGTATTTCATCAACATGAAAGCAATCTGTCGCTACAAGTTTTATAAGCTCTAAATTAATCAGTATTTCTGCTGTCAGGGGATAGGCCTGGAGTGACAGCAAGTCCAGACCAATTAGTTCTGATTCAGATGCTGTGATAACACATTGGTGACAGATTTTGTTAAAATGTAAGATGCTGCATATAATAAAATCAATAGATAAGGATAGAATTCTGTTCTGCTCTGCTACAAATGTGTACAAGTCCAGGTCTAAGATCTCAGCCACATTGACTTCACTGTTGTATCTGTGCATGTGGTCAGAGAAATGGAGAAACAAATGCGTACTACTGTATCGGGTACCATCCATTGGTAGAAGCTATCATGACTGAGGATGTATATAGCAGGCTCTGTAACAGCAGGCTCAAGAAGCTTTGCATTTAGCCTCATTGCTACAGCTTCTGAATTGGGACATGAAGGAGGGCAATGAGGCCTTGATGTTGGGTCACTGCTTGGAAATCAAGAGATCTGGGTTTAAATCATACCAGAGATATTTGCTTTATTGTGTATCTTAAGTTATCTAATCTTGTTACAGTATGCTTCAGTTATCCCAGCTGTAAACTTGGTTAGAAGGAGGACCCCCCACTGTAAGTAAGATTGCATCAAAGTTGGGTAACCTGGCTGGCGCAGTGGAAGATCTACATTTCACAATGCCAGTGAGTGGGGTTCCAGACTGAGACCAGGTTGATGAGGGCTGGCCAGGAGGTGGATGACTGAGTATCCCAGAGTAAGCTCTACTCCTCTCTATGGGGGGACTTTGGCAGCACTCTGCTTCATTACTGCCATCTTGATGACCACGGTGGTGAGGCTGTCAAGGGGGATGGAAAATGTCAGCCAATCATTGCAATGGATGTGCATGCTCTACATCTGTGGTTGCTAAGAAAGTCATCAATGGCAACATCCTCAGAGGAAGTATTAAAAAAGGGGTAAAATACCTCATCCATCCAGGGTGACAACTGTGAGAAGCCATAGGCCCTGCACTCATCAAACCAGCGCAACCTTTCCCCAGCTTCATCTCATATCTCCTCAGGATCCAGGACAGTCTCTGAGGGCCTAGCCACAGTGCCTCAGAGTTAAAAGGAGAATGGAGATAAGTCCCAGAGGTAAGTCCCTGGGGATGGCATGGTGGCATGGCAGTGGTTGCTCTGATATAATGCAGTATATCCCCGGGGCCAGAGGAGGAAGAAAAGAAAGCAAAAAAAAAGAGAAGATTGAGCCACCTTAGGTAAATAAATTCTTAAAAACTAGAAAACTAAAAGGCCTTTAGTTTCATTCTTTTTGGGCTCTTTTTCTTTGTTACTTTCTATAGGCCATATTTTCAAGTTTCTCCAAGATCCTTCTCTGCCTTTCCCAAAAATCTTAAGATGATAGGGACCAATATTCTAAACACTGTTAAATCTGTTTATGGACTTGGCAAGATTTAGTATTCAGGGGGTTGGGGGTCAGAGTAGATACATGGGTTTGTTCACAAAAAGGGGTTACCAAGGCACCCATCACTTTGATTGAATTGTGTTACAAAATTAAAAAAAATATTTCCCTAATACAAGTGGTACTTTTTAAGGGTAGTTGGTAGTAGAGATAGGTAACATAATGTTTTTTTGTAATGACATCCCTAACATATATTTTTTTCAATTTAAGTTAATTTACTGCTGATTTTCTTGCCTCAAAATGTGATATCAAAACCAATGTGTTTGTTGTTTGCTACTGTGAACTCATTTTATTTCACAGTATTCAAACTAAAGTACTGTGTTGCTCAAAACATCTTGTTTTAAGATAACCACACTGTCTTGGCCCTTTACTTTTTTCCCTTTGGCTGCAGAGATGCTTAATAATTTCTGTGATGGGTGTAACATGTAGTGTCCTACTTTATTACACTCATCACAGTGAACCCCACACAGACTTCCAGTCAGTTATTTAAAATTCTTACACTTTTCCTTGCTCCCTGGATCTCTCAGCTTCTTAGAGAAAACACTGATTTGTCCATGCCCCTAGCACAACAACTCTAAGTGGCCATTTGATCCCCCACCTGACATGGTGTCCTAGATTTGCTTATGTTTGCACATCACAGGTGGGTAGTCAGTCTGGTAGCCCAGTGTGATACTTGTCTTGTGTCTGTGCCAGAAGAGCAGTTTGAGTTGGTGGCAGTATAAAAGTTACGTTTGTGACCAGATCTTCCTCTTTTCCTTCACATCCAGTGAGAGTTAAAGATCTGTGTCTTTGCCACTCCTCAGTGTTACACCATCACGAGGTGAGTGACTAGTTACAACCATCATGGGGGACAAGTAACAATTAGCGAACTGGGCAACCAAAATCAATCCAATAGGATCAATTGTTCACTGGTGGCATTAGTATGCAAGTTCTCCGATTTTGGAGAAGGGGGGGCTTTTCATTTGACTGACTAAATTTGCTGGAGTTAGTGAAACACACCAAAACCTGTGATGTGTCTGATCACCCATCACATTCTCTCATGAGTGTCTTTAGTGAGGTTAGAAATGGAGCCAGTTAGTATAAATTTTAAAAAGACTATGTCCCTCTGTTGTCAAGTATGTAAGCTCTGTGGTTTGATCCCAGCCCATTTACCTGCATTTTTGTTTGTACATGTTCCCCTTTTGAGAAAGTTTAGTAGTGGAGATCTGCTCTGGATAGTTTTAACTTGGAGGCATAGGTTGCATGGCAGCAACAATATTAAATACTTGTTCAAGCATCCTAGTGTTTTGTTCTGGATGTCAGAGTTCTAGTGCAACAAATTTTATTGTGATGCTAACTGTGTGAGCTTCAATGCAGCAACAATGCATAGCCTAGAAGGTAGAAGCTGTGAATGAGCTTGGTACATCTAACAGACAGACCTGAGTTTGATTCCTTCAACCTCCACTTGCATACTGTATGACTCTGAGCAAATCCCTAAATGTCCCCTGTGCTCCCTGGTCATTCCTGAACACAGGCACCTGTACCTAATGGGCCTTACCCGATTACCATAGAATAAAATAAATTTTAAATGTGCTGTCAATTTAGTTGATGTTTTATTTTACCAGGGTATGTTTTTTTTCTGTTTTTTTGCTGCCAAATATTTTGATGTACCTTCTGTGTCCTGTTGTATTATTTTTATTTTGGTATTGTTTACAATCTCCTTCCCAGGACCTCCTTGTAACTGAGCTGTGTAGGTAGTGGAGTCATTTTACTCATGGTCTGGTGCAAGGGTTCATCAGATGAAGGGCTAGATCTCATTGTTTTTTTCATTACAAGTAATTGTGAGAGGGGCAGTGACTGAAATAAAATTTGGGGCATTCTTTGTAATTGCTGTCCATGCATTTTTTATGGGGGTGGGGTTGGGGGCTTAATGTACTGTGAACTGTGAATTGTTGTTGTTTAAAAGTTTGTTTTTATACAGGCTGATTTGTTGGAGAAGTAAATCCCCATTTACAACAAATTCCTGTGGTACATATCTATAATTACAACAATAAGACAAACAATATATAATAAATACATACAGAGCAAAAACAACATATAATCTAAAAACAATTACAACAAACTTTTAAGTAATCATGCAATTTAAGTTTAAATGTGTGCAAATGAAGAATCTCAATTAATTGAAGTGGTAACTCATTCCAAGTCTTTGCTAAACTGTTTTGAAGAATTATATCCCCCATCCGATTTATATTTCGAATCATAGGCAATTTCCTGGATGTTTTCCTTAGCCTGTCTGAGTATGTTAAATTTAAGTTCAAACATATTAAATGATTTAGTGGATGCAATTTTTTACTCTTGGGATAAACTAGGCTATGGCATACCACTGACCATAAATACTTCCTCCGTGCTGTTGGATGTAACCAATCAAGTTCCTGATAGACCAGACATCGATGAACCTGATATCTATTCCATAATATGTAGTTCCCCATCCTATAATATGTCTGATCTATCTTATCCAAAGACTTTGGTAAGAATGCATATACAGTGGAAATCCATAATCAAGTACAGGCAGCAGTAGTTGTTTTAACAGTCTGGTTTTAATATCCTTGGTCAAACATCCAGACAGCCCTCTCAAGGCTCCCAATCTTTGGCTAATCTTTTTTGTTTGTAACAAAATGTGTTCAGAGAAAGAAAACTGGGAATCAACAAGGACTCCCAGATACAATAACCCCTCGCTATAGCAAACCCTGCTATAGCGAATCTTGGGAATAACAAATGCCCCGTCTGGCTCCCGATGTGGATCCCGATGTTTCAACTGAGGTCTGTGAGTCAGGTGGGTGGATGCCACTATAACATACAAACAGTGACATTTCTTGTACAGTGCTGTACTAGAAAGATTGTTTTTCCTTTCACTGAAACATTTAATTCCCCCGCTGATCACCCACCCACCTGCCAGCCTTTCTGATTACTTGTTTTAGGTCTTGCTCGCTGGTTCCTCGCTCAGTTCCTTGCTGCCTCACTGCAGAATAAGTATAAATATAAACAGCAGAGGGGCACATTTCTTCCCACCACTGCTCACCCACTCACCTGCCAGCATTCCTGCTTACTCATTTTGGGTCTTGTTCGCTGGTTCTTCGCTCTCTCATTCCTCTCTCACGCCTCAGAATAAGGATCAAAAAATGGCACAGTGGCACAGTAAGTACAGTACACAGCCCAAGTTTAGGCTCTCTCAGTCTCTTGCTGTCTGCAGTTCCTGGTTCCTCTTCATCTCCCTCTACACTTGTTCACTGCTCACCAGCAGCCAGAAACAAAAACAGAATAAAATAAATTGGCACGGGGCATATATAATAACTAGCATAGCCTCAGTTGCTAAAAGCTTGACTGCTAAACACTGCGTTTTGTGAGTGGAGAGGCAATGGGGTGGGTGGCGTATTAGTGAAGAACATTATAGGTCTTAGCTGCCATCTGGAGCAGTTTCTCATTTAAATAAAAAGGAAATTAAACTACTGTAACCACTAGTCACAGGTCTATCTTTAAGCATATAAAGAATACTGTAAGCGTGGGGGTGACAGATGTGCTGTCCGAAAACTAGTGAATTATAGCATCCCCCATTGTAATGAATGGGGAGCTACAGTATACCAAATGCAGGTTATGGCTCCCAAATCATTCATTATAGTGAGGGGTTACTGTATTTATAACTAGGTACTGTCTGAACCTTAGTCCCATCAAAAAGTGATCCTACTGAAAAGATCATACTCTGCATCTTTTTAATACTTACTATAAGACCTGAGTCTCTCATCCAAGTCTCAATGTTAAGAAAGTCTGTCTGGAGCTGCTGTCTCAGGTCTCCAGGATTATTTGCAGATGCAATTAGTACAATATCATCTGCATAAAGCCTGATCTCAATATTAGTTATATGAGTTACAAGGCTATTTACATACTTGTTAAATAACACAGGGCCAAAAATAGAGCCCTGTGGTACACCTCTATCTAAGTCCAGGAGACCTGAGACAGCAGCACCACAGATCACTCTTTGCCTACGATTGGATAAGTATTGATAAGTAGTGAACTGATATGCTTTGTTTTTTATTTTTAATGTTGGAATAAATGTTATATAGTAATAATGCATACAGAAAAAGGAAAAATGTGTTTTGACTCTGCCTGTGTGAGCATTCGTATTTGGCCTTCCTGAGCACCATGTGGCTTCCCTGCTGGTGGGTGGTGGTTTTTGGGGGGGTACTCTTGGTGCCTTTGATGCTGGTCTCATTATGACCAAATATGAATACTCACACAACCTTGATGCTTCCGATTGTCTGAATCATTGTGTCTGAGTAAAATACAAAAATGTGATGTAGTTATGCTGTGGTTATTATGCTGGCCTGGGAGTGTGTCCCAGCCAGTCTTTTGACTCAGCTTGTGTGAGCATTCATATTCAGCCTTCATGAGCACTATGCGACTTCCCTACTGGTGGGCTGTGGTGGGGGGAGGTACACTTGCTGCCTCTGATGCCAGTCTCATTACAGCCAAATATGAATGCTTACACAAGCTTGATGCTTCTGATTGTCCGAATCATTGTGTCTGGGTAAAATAAAAAAAGTGGAGTAGTTATGCTGAGGATATTATGCTGGCCTGGAAGCGTGTCCCAGCCAGTCTTTTAACTTGGCCTGTGTGAGCATTCATATTTAGCCTTCATGAGCACTGTGCGGCTCACCTGCTAGCGGGTTGTGGTTGGGGGTACTCTTGGTGCCTTTCACGTTGGTGAGGTACTTAACAGACTGTTAATCTAACTCTTGGGAGTGCCTTATTTCAATTATAAAAATTTATGCCATGGTGATCAGGCTGTACATGACAGTGTAACAAGGATTATTGTAAGGCTTTTGGACTCCTAATAGCCAATCAGATTGCAGCATTTCTGAAAGTCTTTTTATAATATCCCATCTTTTGTTCCATCAAATTGTCCTGAGTGTTCAATGCCTCTACCTTGATTGAAGGATCATGTGGAGTGTGCACGCTGACTCTTTTGTACCATCAAATGGCCTTGAGTGCACTGTTCCTCTCCTGTTGAATGGTCTTGAGTTTCCCATGCCATATAGAATAGTTTAAAGTAGTGTAATTATAATAAACATGTTGTTTTTTAATGTAATGTCATGTTTAAAAAGCCTTCAGTCTACATAAGTAAACCTTTTTACTCATTAACAGTTGTGTGGTGCCCTTTATTACACTCGCAGTGATGTGTGGTGTGTCTTGTTACACTCACCACGGTGTGTGGTGTGTCTTGTTATACTCATCACGGTGTGTTGTTACAATCATCACACTAGACCCCAATTCTCTTGGGAACCTTAACATTTTTTACATTAAAACATTGTTATTTTTTTCACATGTGGGTCACAGTATCTTAACCTGTATTACACAATTCATCTATGGTCACCCTTTATTACACTTGCAGTGATGTTTTGTGTGTCTTGTTATACTCACCAAGGCGAGTGATGTGTATTGTTACACTCATCACAGTGTGTGTTGTTACAATCATCACACTAGACCCAATTTTTCTTAGGAACCTTAACGTTTTTTATCTTAAAACATTGTGATTTTTTCATATATGGGTCATAGTATCTTGAACTGTATTATACAATTCTTCTATGGTTGATTTGAAAATGTCACTCCCATGTCACACTTTGGTAACCCTTTTTCATGAACAGATCCACATACAAATATAGAAACACTGAGTTTGTCAGCAGAAAAGGACCTTTAGGCCCATCCAGTCTGTCTTTTGTCCCTGCCCATTCCATCGTCACTGACCCTAGCTGATCATTGGTGTCACTTCTCCCCAATTCTTTGACCTAATGGGCCCCTGTGCCTATCCCATCCATGCTTGATGCTCCCCACACTCTTTGACCCACTACCATCTCTTGCAGTCTGTTCCAGTCATCTATGACCCTTTCCGTGAAGAAGTATTTTTGCACATCTCTCCTAAACTTCCCCCTCTTAGCTTCATTTCATGCTCCCATGTTCTAGTGCCTTCCTTTCTCTGAGCTAGACCTCCACTTGCAACTTGTTTACTCTTGTGAGGTACCTGTAGGTTTCAGTCATGCCCCTTTTCACTCGTTTCAGGGAGTAAATGTTGAGTTCCTGCAACCTTTCCTCATATGGCTTCTAATACAATTTCATCACCATTTTAGTTGCTCTCCTCTGTTTCACCCCCATGCTTTCAATGTCTTTATGGAGGTGTGGCCTCCAGAACTGGACACAGTACTTCAGGTGGGGCCTCACCAGTGCTCAATACAATGGCAGCACCATCTCCCTCCTACTACTAGAAATCCCTCTCCCAATGCACCCCAGCATTCTGTTAGCCTTTTTCACTGCTTTGTCACACTGCCCAGCTACCCGGAGGTCAGCAGATATCATAACCCCCTAAGTCTCTTTCTTGCTTGGTGACTATAAGCTCCCCTCCCTCATCTTACACCCAGCCCCTGGGTTCCACAGCCCTAAGTATATAACCTTGCACTTTTTGATAGGGAAACCCAGCTGTCACCCCCTAAGCTATTCCTATAGTTTCTTCAGATCTCTTTGCATTCTCTCCACCCTTGCTGAGCATCAACCAGTTGCAGATTTTTGTATCAACCACAAAGAAACACCCTTATTATCAAGTTCCTCTGTAATGTCATTTATGAAGAAGTTGAAGGAGCCCAGTCCCAGCATGGATACCTGTGGCGCTCCACTAGGCACTCTAATATCACCATCTTGTCACTTTCTCCCCCACCCCCAAGCCACATAGTTTCTTAGCTAGCCCAGTTTGTGGCACCATGTCAAAAGCATTACTTAAGTCTAGATAGACTATGTCCACTGCTCTCCCTTGTTCCACCTCCCTTATTACCCAATCAAAGAAATCTATGAGATTAGATTGACATGACTTCTCTCCTGTGAAACCATGCTGACAGCATTCCTGCTGCAGCCCTTTTGCCTCCAGGTGCTCCACAAACCTCTCCTCCAGTAGTGTCTTCAATAACTTCTCCACCATCGATGTGAGACTGACCGGAGCATAGTTGCAGAATGACAGAACAGCTCAGCTCTTCAGGCACTGACTCACTCAACAGGACACCAATGTTGTGTTGCAGGATAACGCTCTTTTATTAAAAACAGAAAAAACAGTGGGCTCTGATGCACCTTCCATCCAAGGCCAAACATTTTTACACCAACTGATGCTATCTGAAGGTCTGTCCTTAGAAATAAAATATTTAAAGTGACAGTGCTTATTTACCATAGTTAATGATTAGCTAACTTTGACAGTAGCATACATTCCCCAAGAAACTAAGCTCAGGCAATTCAGTCTATCGTGAACTTCATCTCCAGCCTCCCACCCAAAACAGAGCACATCATAGTCGGGGATTTAAATGTGAACTGGCTTTCCAGTATGACCTCGCAGATCAAAGACACTTTCACTGCTCTTGAGCTCTCCCAGCTGGTCAACCAACCCACAAGGGTGAACTCCACTAATGGCTCTAGCACCCTGCTCGACCTCCTACTCACAAACCGTCCCAATAAAATCTCTAATCTTGAGGTCCTCCCTGACTCACTAAGTGATCACTCCCCTATTATATTCACATGGTCGTGCTCTCAGCAGAGGCCCAAACTGCTCAAAATATCCCAGCGCTGCTTCAAACCTGGTGGCCTTGCTAAACTTAGAAAATACCTAGCCTGTTGGTACTGGTCCACAATCTCTCGGGCACCCACCATAGATGAAGCCCTAGACTACTTTACCCGCTCATTTAATAAAGCCTGTGATATTTACCCCCCCTTAGCTAATGTACAGACCAAGAGGCACAATGCTGCCTGGGTCTTGACCGAACTGCTCCATCAGCTCAGACACAGAGATGACCTTTGGAGGAAAGCAGTTTCCTCTGGTTCACAAACTGATAGGCAGGCCTATAAAGCAGCCCACAACAAATGCACCTGGGCAATAAAGCAGACAAAATCTGAATACTACAAAGCAACCCTAGCCTCCTCCTGGGGGAACTCACGGCTGTTTTTGGAGAACATCAAGGAGTTGAACGTCAAAACCCGGCTCCCCCCATTCCCTACTTACAGTAAACAATGCCCCTACCACCAATCCACAGGCCATGGCTGACTGCCTTAATGCATCTTTCTCCGACCTTAGTGCTGTACTCCCATGCAACTTATTCTACGCCAGCCACCCAGTCTCCTAACCTTCAGTATCCCCCTTTCAACTTCAAAGTAGTGTCCATGAATGAGGCTAGTCCATTTCTCACCAATTCCTTCAGTGGCTCTTGCTACTGTAAGGACTCTTTTGATATGAGGGTCCTTGGGCTTGTACTTGACACCATTCTCTTCCCACTGACTGACCTCCTAAACCATTCCCTATGTCTGGGGCAGTTCTTCTCAACCTGGAAGACAGCCACTATCACTCCTACACTAAAGAGTGGTGACTGTACACTTCCCAATAACTACCGGCCCTTCTCCATCCTCTCCCTCTCTCCAAAGCCCTTGAAAAGATCATAGCCATCCAACTTACTGATTATCTTCTCACTTGCAACTTGCTGTACAGGGACCAACATGGATTCAGGTCAGGGCACAGTACCACCAGAGCCCTGACTGAGTTCTCCAAATACATCCACTCTGCCCTGGATAAGAAACACCTCACCGGAGCTATCTTCATCAACCTGTCAAAGGCCTTTGACACCGTGTTCCACCCCCTACTCCTCTGCACTCTCCAACACCTAGGCCTATCCAGTGGATCCATAGCATGGCTCACCAGCTACCTCACAGACCAGTCACAATGCATCAAAATACACACTACCCTGTCCTCCACCTTGACAGTCCACGCTGGGGTTCCCCAGGGCTCAATTCTTGGCCCACTGTTTTTCAGCATCTACCCGAACACCATGCCCAAGTCTTGCTCCAGTAATCTACTGCTGTACACAGATGATGCAGTTCTCTTTGCTCACACTAAGATCCGAGTTCTCTGCAACCATCCCTTCAATATGCATTTAACCAAATCGAAAGCCATGCTCTTTGCTCATCATCACAATAAGCCTAAGAATATGCAACTTACAATCCTCTCCTACTGTCTCCTTCCTCTTGAGCAGGTACACATGTATAAATACCTAGGTGTAATTTTTGACTCTCACCTCTCCTTCCACTCATACATAAACAACCTGTCCTCAGCCATCAACACCTGCATAGGGCTACTGTTTAGGCACAAGACTTGTCTATCCTCTGAAGCCCTTAGCCTGGCTGTCACTGCCTTGGATCTCTCTCTTGTCGATTATGGGCTTACCATTTACTCAGCCACTGATCACACTGCACTGAACAAAATCCACATGGCCATAAATAAAACTTTCAGACTACTATCAGGGGCAGATAAGCATACCCACACCTGCACCCTGTATTCCCTGACAAACCTCCTAGACCTGGATGAGAGAATACGTTACCAAATCTGCCTCCTTACAAAAAAAATTCACCTGGGGCTCTCCCCACTGGGGGTAGCTGCTACACTCCAATCCTCCCACACCACAGTAAATACCCACACCACCAGCAAACAGATATGGTCAACCCTGAGAGTCAGGACCTCATTAGCCCAAGGGTCCTTCTCCTTTAGAGCACCTACTTGGTACAATGAACTCCCACTGGATATATCCTTCATCCCCAATTCAGGTGCCTTCAAAGTAGCACTCAAAGAACACATACTTGCCTCTCAGCAGTGCCAGTGTACCATCTAGTTAGCTGATACCTTACTGCTACTTCACTGTCAACCGCCTGACAAGGCCTTGTGGCTGTTCACATATGTTTACTTTGCTAGCCCGCCCAGTTTGAGATTTGTTATGATATCTGCCAAACTCTGCCTGATGTCTTCTTCCAAAGTTCAATGTGAAACATGACCGTATGCAACTGTAATCATATACTCCTGTTGTTAATATAATTTTCATATGTAACCCGTACTTCCATCATGCTGTTACTATGTATTTTGTGTGTTCTTTTTTTTTCTGTACTCTGATGCAGAGTCTTTGTCCATGAGTCTCTGACTCAAAGGTTGTAATCCTAAAGTATGTTAAATAAATAAATAAATAAATAAATAAAATAAAGTGAATGCCATATAGCAAGCTGGCATCGCCAAATTAGTTCCCATTCACGGAAAGCATAAATATACAAAAATAGATTGTATATATTTAGATATAAAGATACAGTAAGGAAAAAGGAGGGCAAAGGGGAGAAGGGGATAAAGGAAAAAAGGTACAAGGATAAATAGGACACCAAAGTAGTAAATTCAACCACCAAAAAAACAAACCAACTGTAAAATGTTTGTTATTATATGCCATATGGTTTTCTCAAAAGCAGCAAATTCAGTTAACAGTACATAGTGACATCTCAAGTGCAAATTACAAAACAGTGCTAGCTGCTATCAATCTATATTCATCACATAATTTCATATTATTATAAAAGTGGATCCAATTGAAAATGATCATTTATTGCTGTTGGGCTATTTGAATTAATCTTGAATTGCCAAAAAGATTCCCATTGTAATGGCTTCCTGTCATAATTCCTTCCACATACAAATTCATACACTTTCTCTATAGCTTAAAAACAAAAGGTATAATTCTGTCCCCTTTTCTTGTGTATGTTGTGTCAAAGTACTAATTCCATCCTGTCCCTGTATCTTTAATCTACACAAAGACACCCTTAATGCAGTGCAGATAAACCTGAATCAGCCCACCTGTACAGAAGGTGAATCGATCTTTGTGCGCATCACCCTTGGTCCTTGTAAGCACCTCAATATAGGATGTGTGTACAACCCCCCAATGAATGCTCGGTCATCTCTCAAGGCGGTCGTAAGGGATATCTCTGAGGAGGTAACCTCTGAGCTACTCATATTGGGGGACTTTAACCTAAATTGGGCCCCACAAGACAACCACTCCTTAATAGGACTGGTTCAGGAAGCTAACCTTGAACAGGTCATTGCTGGGCCCACCCGAATGAGCTACAAGATGGGAAATCATTCCACACTCAATTGGGTACTCACGAGCGAACCCTCCAACTTACAGGCGGTAGGCACCCTAGCGGATGCCCTGAGTGACCACTCCCCAATTTTATGTACTTGGAAAAATAGGGCCCCTAGAGTCCACACGCGAATCCTGGTGGCAAGGGATTTCACTAACCTCCTACCCAAGCACCTGATTGGGTGCATCAACAGTATTGATTGGAATCCCATCAAACTACTCCCCTCACTGGATGAAACTGCTGCCTTCTTCCAGGGAGCCATCACCACGGTGGCTGATCGCCTGGCCCCCATGAAGAAATTCTGCACCAAGGGAAGCTGCTACAAGTGGATCACCCCCCATGTGAAATCACTCATGAAATACCGGGACACAGCTTGGAAGAAATACAAGCTCTCGTCCCTACCAGCTGACCTCACCAGCTATAAGGTGCTTAGAAACAGGTGCAAATTGGCCATAAAAGTGGCAAAATGAGAGTATGTCACAAATCTACGGAAAAAGAACCTAGATAACCCTAGACTCTTTTGGGCTTGCATAAATGGGCTAATAAAGGGGAGCGGAAAGACCGTACATGGCCCCATAGAGGCGAATGGTCAACTAACGAGCAATGACACAAGCATTGCTATGGCACTCAACTGCCAGTTCACAAACCTGGACCAGATAAAAGCGGGACTGCCTATCCACACCCCAGGCTCTTATGACCCTCCCATTTATCGGACCGCTCCACCTTCCACGTTAGGCTAGTAAGACCTAACAAAGTCCTCCCTTTATTAAAATCCCTCAAAACATCGGGATCCATGGAACCAGATGGTATTCCCCCCTGAATACTAAAGGAAGGGGCCCTAGCACTTGCCAGGCCCCTAATCTGGCTCCTCAATCATTCCGTCACCGAAGGTGCCATCCCTGAAAAATGGAAATCGGATCATGTAGTCCCTGTCTACAAGGGAGGCTTGAGGGAATCCACCAACAACTACAGGCCAATATTCCTACTCTGTAGCCTTGGTAAGATCCAAGAGAGATTGATATACAGACAACTCCGTGACTACCTAGAGTGCCACCAATCACTATCCCCCTCCCAGCATGGATTCAGAACCAATCATGGATCTGACTCTGTGCTCATCAAGTTCTCCACAGATGTTCTCAGAGAACTGAATAAGGGAACCCCCACTGGGGCTGTCTTCATAAACTTACCCAAGGCATTTGACCTCATCAACAATAACCTGCTGCTCTCCAAACTGAGCCATGTTGGGCTAGACAGCCAATCCCTGTTGTGGTTCACCAGCTACCTCACTGGGAGGTCACAGAGGGTAAAATGGAAAGAATCCCTGTCGGAGCCTCTCTCATTAACAGAGGGAGTGCCCCAAGGGTCAATACTTGGCTCCCTTCTCTTCTTTCTCTTCACCAATGATCTCTGTAATCACTGTGAAGGGAGTTTAGTGGTACAGTATGCGAACAATGCAGTCTTCTACCATCCCTCCACCAATCTGGGGGAACTCTGCTCTGGGCTACAAGATGACCTGAGATCCCTAGAGGAGTGGCTTGTCATCAGTAGAATGGTCATTAATCCGAATAAGACTAAGGCCATGCTGTTTGGCCAAAGAACCCTCAGTCATGACAGAAGCCAACTCCTCTAACTGACGACCACCTCAGGCAATGGGCTTGAGGTGGTCGAATCAAAAAAATACCTTGGCCTCACCCTGGACAAGGGCTTCACCCTCAAGGAACACGTAGAACAGGTAACCAAAAATATTCACGCCAAACTCGGGACCCTGTACAGGTTGAAAGACCAGATGATACCAGCGGCCTGGGCCTCCATTGCCAATAGCGTTCTGCTCCCTACCATTACCTACACAGCCCCGGTGGTCCTGGGAGCAGCTAGAAGACAAGATATAAACAAACTACAAGTTCTCTATCATAAGGTGGCATGCTTCGCCACACTATCCGGCCCTAGGACCCACCATTGTGACACTTTGTCCCAATTAAACTGGCCCTCCTGGGACACCAGGCTCCAGTACCCTCTACTCTGCCTCACTTATAAACTACTCAGCTCCTCCCCTCCTGCCAGCCTCTCTGGGCTCATTGCCCACAAAAGAAACCCTAGGCTCCTCCGTACGACCGACCGGACTCTCCTCGCTGTGCCCAGGGTTAGAACCAAGGCAGGTGGCAAGTCATTCGCCATTACTGCCCCCTCCCTATGGAACTCCCTGCCCCCAGGTGTCCAGGAAGCTACCTCTTCCAACACCTTCTGCTCTAGGCTCAAGGCTCATGTGATGGCCTCCACAAAGTGCAATTGCTAAGGTAAGGGACTCCTAAGCATAAGCCAAACAATCCGAGCTCTCTACGCATATTGGGCCTTCCCCTCTTTGCCCCCCCACTTCCCCCCCAACAGGGAAAGTCCAATATTGACTACTCACCATTCATTACCTGATGAATTGCTACGATGTGTTACCCCATGTTATGTGACTACGTGACTTATGTAATGTACTTTATATACAATCCTATGTAAAATTTTATGTAACTCCTGGGTCACCCCTGAAAAAGGGACTTCCGGGGCCCAGTGAACTCACCCGGTTATCAAAATTTAATAAATAACTATATTTCTGACATGTTCATTTACTCTTTCTTTAAAATTTCTTTTGGTTTTGCCAATGTAAAAAGCTAGACATGCATCACATTTCTCAAAATACAAGCATACGAGCATATGAAAAGCCTGCAGAATAAGGCTAATTGATCTATCATGTCTGTGTGGTAACTGGTGAAGGGTTCATAGCTTACGCCAATGGTACTGCTACAATCCTGCCTAACCCCCTTCCTCCCTTCCTCCCTTCTTCCCTTCCTCAGTTAACCATGGGTTCCCTATGTGTTTGTCCCAGGCACTCTTAAAAGCCCCCAGCATCTTTACTGATTCCATAACTTCTGGCAGCACATTCATGTGGTCACTACCCTCTCTGTAAAAAAATGCTTCCTAACATCCCTCCTAACCCCCATCAACTTTAAGCTATGCCTGCTCATAGATCTGTTATCACTCAATTTAAAGAGATCTTCTCTTTCAACTCTGTTAATCCTCATTAAGTATTTGAAGGTCTCTATCTTATCACTATTCTCTCTCCTCTAGTCCAGGGAGTGCATCATTGGGTCTCCCAGCCTCTCCTCCTAGGACCTAGTCTGTTGACCCTTGATCATCTTGGTTGATCTCCTTTGGACCCTTGTCACCATGCTGATGTCTTTCTTAAGGTATGGATGCCAATACAGTGGATAACAAAACAGTGAGGGAATTTAAGAATGCATGGGACAGACATAAGGCAATTCTAGTGATGGGTAGGAAGAAGTAGGCTGTTGGTTAACTAGGATCTGCAGCCTATCCAATAGGTATGGGAGTGGGCAGATTGGGTGGCCCAAGTGGTCCTTATCTGCTGTCAAAGTCTATGTTTCTGCCTAAGCCCATATTCCAAATGTGGTCTTACCGTTGACCTGTACAATGGCATAAAAACAACATTAGTAGTATTGCATGCCACAAAATCAAAAATCTTAAAGGCATGCCTTATGACAGGGTGCATAATCTCAAAATCGGGTAATCTAATTACAAAAATGGCAATTGCCACAAAAATGATTACCTCCTGGTAGATTCCTTTTCTGTTTTTTTTATCCAGATTCTTGTCTCAATACATACTGTGAACTAACTGGTCTTTCAAATGTATCCCCCTCCTAGAAACCATTTTAGGCAAATACTATGATACTTCTGATTATCTCTTCCAAGGATAGAATATGCCAGTTATGTTCTATAAAGGGCTTAATAAGATGTGATTGTGGAAAAAAGGAAGCAATAAAATGTGATGCTTGTTCTCCGATTCTGTGGTCTGTTATTAGAAGTTAAAAGATTGCCTCTGTCTGGGCAATTTACCCTCTCTCTGGATCACACAATAGTTATTTCAACCATAACCCCTTTTAAGAAACCAATCTGTAAGATCCTCTGTCTGGTCTTATAATCATTGCTACTGCAATTGCCATTTAAGGGCATAAAGTGACCTACAGGAATATTCCTTGTAACATGGCCAAGATGACCGCTTGTAAAATGCAACAATAAATTCCTGTCTGTCTATTTCCAGAGCAAATTAGTCACTTGAGCTCCATTCTCAGTTTTACTTACAATAAGATCCAATAAGTCCCCAGAAAAAAAATGAAAGGTCACTAAAGATCTCATATTGTCACTCATACTTTCTAAATATGAAACAGACTGTTTCAGCTCTTCTACAGACCCTTTCCAAAGCAATAAGTAGATCATCTGTGTTTTTTTTTGTAAAGATCTACTTTAACATGAAAAAGGTTAGTTTCACTGAAAAGAAACTGTTGTTTCCATTGTGACATATAACTATTCGCATAGTTTGAGGCCATGACTGCCTCTATGGCCATTCCCTGCTTTTGTAAACACACTGTGTCCTTAAATAAAAAGCAATTACATGTCAGGACCTTTTTTCGTTATGGCCAACAAAAATTCAGTGAATTTTGTAGAATATTCAGTACCTTCCTATGGCTGTTCTCGCTACGCCTCAAAACCATCTTCAAGGGGGATACTATTGTGCAATCACTGGGCTTGGTGGTGATGGCATGGCAGTGGGGCTGAGCTTCTGGGCAAGGGGGGTCCTGGACCAAAACAACCCCCAAAAAATACTGGACAACTGTAGTAACTAGATAACAGTCCAGTTGTACACTAACATCCCCAGTATGTTTAAACAATGCATGGTATCTCTCAGATATGAGTGGCATTCTGTGCTAATGCTTTAATATGGCCATCCACATACCAGGTTAAAGGCTCAGTGAGTGACCCAATGCTGACAACTATTGGTGATGCTGGTGGGTCCCACAAATTGTTATGTATCTTCAGAAGGCCATATATAACCACTCCCCTTGGATGCTCCACTCTCAAAAATTCATATGTTTCTTTTGAAATAACATTATTCACCAAAGCTTTATATAATAGTACATTGAGACCTTCTTTCAAAACATCCGTTGGATCCCCTGACAAAAGGTTGCAAATGTTGCTGTCAGACAAACATTTTAACATTTCAGTCCCATATTTTTCTTTTATCCAGATCATATATGACCTCCCCTCCCCATCTGCAGGCTTGATAATAATATTGTTATTATTTTTAAGTCCTTCAATGGCACTAATCTCCTTACAGGTACAATTAGAATGTCAGGCAGGTTCCAGGTTATTAAATAAATGTATTTATTGTTTATTTAAAAATGTTTCACTAGGAGGGCACACTGAGCTGAGGCTCATTTCCAGGTGCAACCTGGGGGAGGAGGGAATGGGGAGGTACACAATAAATATACATACAAGTAAAAAAATACAATGATATATATATATATATATACATATACATACAGGTAAAAGTAAATTCATAATGCAGTGTACAAGAGAAGGGGAAGAAAGAAAAATAACTTAGTAAAATATATACATATATACAGGTATACCAGTTACATCAGTAAAATAAACCATAGCTGAGAAAAGTGTAGGGAACAAATTAGTAGAGGGTTAAGATAGAAGGGGATAGAGAGGAAAGTTAGTGCAAATACAGGTGTGGGGAGGGAGTTTGGAGAGGAGAGAGGAGAGAGCAGAGGGTGAGGGGGCATAATGAATGACTAGGGGAATAGGGTTCCACAATTTAGGCAGGTGATAGGAGAAAGCAGATTGGCCTTTGGAAGTGGATCTTCTGGGAATAGTAAAAGAGTGGTGGCTGTAGCTATAGAAAGAATGGGGGTCTGAAAAAGAGGGAGAGAGATAGAAAGGGAGGGAACCAAACCAGCAGTAAGGGAGATAGAGTGGGAGTGTCTCCTATCCTCAAGTGGGAGGAAGGAAGGAAGGAAAGGGAATTGTAGAGGTCACAGTGATGAGAGAGAGGGAAGCATCAAGTGCTAAATGGCAGAAGAAGCTGAAGAGGGTATCTAGTCTGACAAGGGAGGTTTTGGGAGCAGCACTAAAGACTACGTCGCTGTAGTCAAAAACTGGAAGGATCATTTTCTGCACTAGAGAGTGTCAAGCAGGTAGAAGGATGCAGCTGCAGTTATGGTAGAGGGCATCAAGATTAGGGTGGAGTTTTTTGGTAATTCTCTCAATGTGTACAGAAAAGTCAAGCTGTCTGCAAGCCAGACCACAAGATACTTATCAAAGGAAGAATCCTTCAGTTTAGTACCATCGAGGGTGTGAAAAGAAGGCAAGGAGGGGATACGGGACAGTCTCTAACTAGTACCAAATGTCATGGAGATTGTCTTTTTTGCATTGAGGAAAAGTTGATGTGAAACTAGCCAATGCTGGACATTGTCAATGTCTAGCTGTAGAGTGGTAGTGACACTAGCCGGGGAAGGGCCAGATGTAGACAGAGTGGTGACATCTGCATACATGTGGATGCTAGAGGAGGAGCAGACAGAGAGGAGGTCATTGAGAAATATGGAGAAAAGTAGGGGATCAAGAATAGAGCCCTGAGGAACACCTGCCTGAATGGGGGGTGGGATACTGAGTCAGTAATCCTAACTGACTAGGTTCTGCCAAGCAGGTAGAAGCTAAACCAAACAACAGCTGAGGGAGAAAGCCCTGCTGAAGAAAGTCTGGATAGGTGGTGGTATGAGAAACTCTGTCGAATGCCTTGGCAAGGTCAACGAAAATGGCTGAGGTGATGTGGCCACTGTCCATACTGGTGAGTATGGAGTCAATGAGTCAGAGGAGAGATGTAGTGGTGGAGTGATTCTTCCTGAAGCCAGACTGAAAAGGGGTGAAGAAAGAGGTAGAGTCAAAGAAGATGGATTACCCAGTTACCAAAGACTAAAAAAAAAACAAAAAAACATGGTGTTCTTGGAGTTTGGACAGGATAGGGAGAAGGGAGATGGGCAGATAATTGCCAAGAGAGGAGTCTCCCCATTTGGGAAGAGGGATGAATGTTGCATGTTTCCAGGCCATTGGGACAGATGAAAGGGAGAAGGATAGGTTCAAAAGTGAAGTAAGAGGAAAGGCAATAGCAGGGGGCTGATAGGAAAAGAAGTTTAGGATCAAGCCTATCTGGGGAGGACCCCAAAGAGGGGTTCAAGATGAGAAGGGCCTTGAGGGTGGTGGAAGGGGGTATCTTGGAGAAGGAAAAAGAGGGTTGAGGGAGGGCATGGGTGGAGAGTGCACAAGAAGAGGGGGTGGGAAGGGAGAGATCTAAGAAGGTTGGCAGCACAAGAGGTAAAGTAGGAGTTAAATTTGGAGGCAACTACTAAGGGGTCAGATAAGACAGCATCATTGTCTTCAAGAATGGGAAAAGGGGATGGGGGTAGGGCATGTATGACTTTCCAAACTTTAAACTGGTGGTTCAGGTTGGTGTTGAAGGTCGATGGGAAATTTTCAGTATGAGCATATCTTATTGTTTGGGTACAGGAGTTGTGGAGGGTGCGGTAACACTTGAGATCCATGAGGGAGCCAGAGGATTTATGAATTTTCCAGACACAGTCATGACCATGGATACATGCTAGGAGTTCAGGGTGATCCAGGGGAGGTGGTTACCCCTCACTCTGAACTGCCTGAGAAGGCCGAACTTGTTCCAGATGGACCTGAATTTGGTGTGCAAGATCTCCCAAGCTGAGTCAATGTTGGATGCAGAAGTAATGGGGGGCCAGTCAGTGGTTGATAGGTCAGTGAGAACAGGGTTGAGGTCCAGGGATAAATGTTCCAAATCCTACAAACATACTCTCTCAAAAACAGATACTGCCACATCAGGTGGGAGATAAATGTTGACTTGGGCTTAAAAATATTAGTCTCAGAATATCTTACAATATGGACTGAAATGTCCAAATCATCAAATGTTACATCAGCAACAGTCTCAAGAGAACTTAAACGTTCCTCGTAAACTTGTGAAGAACAACTACAGTTTCAAACTAGTCCAAACAATTAGTTGAAACAAATGTAAGATCCTTTTGTAAAACAAAATATGCAATGCCAGATAAATTGTAATCATTGACAATTATAAACCATTTATTTTTAGTGAAACTAATCCTTCATTTGCTAAAGCAGATCTTAACAAAAGAAACATAGATTATCTACTTATTGCTTTGGAAAGGGTCTGTAGAAGAGCTGAAACAGTCTGTTTCATATTTAGAAAGTACGAATGACAATTTGAGGATTTTAGTGACCTTTCACCTTTTTTTCTGGGGATTTATTGGATCTTACTGTAAGTAAAACAGAATGGTGCTCAGGTGACTGATTTGTTCTGGAAATAGACAGATAGAAATTCATTGTTACATTTTACAGGCTGTCATCCTGGCCATGTTACAAGGAATATTCATGTAGGTCACGTTGTGCTTTTAAAGGCAATTGCAGTATCATTAATGGATCAGTCAGAAGATCTTGACAGATGAGTTTGAAAGGGCTTATGGTTGAAACAACTATTGTGAGAGCTAGAAAAAGGGCACATTGCCTAGATAGAGACAGTCTCTTAACTTCTAACAACAGACCTCAGAATCAGAGGAGAGAACCAACATCTAATGTTATTACTACTTTTTCTCTACAAGCCCATCTTATTAAGCCCATCTAAGAACATAATTGGTATATACTATCCACAGAAAAGAGATTATCAGCAGTATTACAGCATTTTCCTAAAATGATTTATAAGAGGGGGACAAACTTGAGAGACAAATTAGCTCATAGTATGTATAGGGACAAGAATATGGATAAAAAACAGGGACGGCATCTACAAGGGGGTAATCATCATTGTGGTAATTATCATTTTTATGGCTACAGGGGTAGAGCTCTGCAGACATATTGCTGTCACTCTGGGAAAGAGCACTGTGGAAGCATGTGACCAGACAGTGCTTCAGTGTGCTTCCACAGTGCTCTGCCACAATTCCAGTGGATTGTGTTGCAAAGGCCCTTCCCCTCTGCGGGCCATATCAACACACCCCCTTCGAGGGGCACTACTTATTTCTCCTGTAACTGCAGAAGTGACGGCTACCATGCTCAAGATAGCCACCGACTCAAACTGCGCGTGTGGGAGTATTGTGAATCTGCAGTTCTGTTACTGTGGCCATCTTGGATATGGCAACCTCTGGTATGCCGAGAGCTCCAAGTATTCTTTCACTCACTACTCTGAGCATCCATATCAATTCTGACCAGAGCTACTAGTAATTTGATTACATCTGGTTCTGAGATTATGCGCCCTGTCACAGGACATGTCTTTAAGATTTTTGATTTGTTGACATGCACTACTACTAACATAGTTTATTTTGCCAAATGTAATGTATTTCTAGCTTTTTACATTGGTAAAACTAAAAGAAAGTTTAAAGAAAGTGAACATGTCAGAAATATACAGAGACAAAATGGCCTTAGTACTTTGGCACAACATACCCAAGAAAAGGGGCAGGATTGTACCTTTTGTTATCAAGCCATAAAAAAAGTGTATGAGTCAGTATGTGGAGGGAGATATGACAGGAAGTTATCACAATAGGAATCTTTTTGGCAATTCAGGATGAATTCAGATAGCCCCCATGGACTAAATGATCATTTCCAATTGGCTCCTTTTTTTTTGATAATAATAGGAACTAATGTGACTAATGTAGATTGATAGCAGGTAGCACTTTTTTGCAGTTTGCACTTGAAATGTCATTAAGTACTGTAAACTGAATTTGCTGCTTTGAGAACATCATATGATATACAATAACAAACATTTTTAGTTGGCTTGCTTGCTTAATGGTTGAATTTATTGTGTCTGTTTGTGTCATGTTATCCTTGCACCTTTTTGCTTCCCTTGCCCCCTTCTTCCCCTTAGCCTCCCCTTTTCCCTTATTGTATCTTTATATCTAAATGTGTACACTCTATTTGTATATGCTTATGCTTTCCATGAATACGAATTGATTTTAGGATGTCAATATTTTATATGGCATTATCGTGCACTGAGTTGTAACAATGGTAAATATGCATCATCACTTTAAATGTTTTAATTTTTTAAGGACAGACCATTCTTATTGATGTTAGCTTTCAGAATGCATCAGTTGGCACAAAAACGTTTGGCCTTGGAGAAGGGTGTATCAGAGCCCACTGCTATTTTTATTTTTAATAAAAATTTGTTAACCTGCAACACAACATTGGTGTCCTTTGGAGTGTATAAGTGCCGGAGGAACTGAGAAGTTCTGCCATTATGCAAATACAGTCAACCAGTCTCACTTTAGTGGTGGTGAACTACTGAAGGAGAGGCTTGTGGAGCACCTGGAGGCAAAAGGGCAGGAGGACCACTGGAAGCATGGTTTCACATGGGGGAGGTCACGTGAAACTAATCCTATAGATTTCTTTGAGTGGGTTACTGAGGTGGATCAAGGGAGAGCAGTGGGTATGGCCTATATGGGCCTCAGTAAGGCTTCTGACACTGTGCTACACAGGAGGCTAGTTAAGAGACAAAGCAGCCTGGGGGTTAGGAGAAGGTGGCAAGCTAAAAAACGAAAATGGTTAAGGGATAGCAGGCAAAGGATGGTGGTAAATGGTAGCTACTCAGATGATTGGAGAGTGACTAGTGGAATGCCACAGGGTTTGGTGTTCTGCCATTCCACGTGTAAGGTTGTGATTTGGCCATGGGACTGTTGCTGCCTTTGGCCATCTGTGTGCTACGTGTCCTATAGTTGCTAGCATCCTCCCTACTGCTGCTTTTGTGCTGAGGGACCACACTGACCCTCCTCCAGTCATCTGGAACTTCCCCCATCTCCACTGAGGTGATAAAAAGCACTGCCAGAGGAGCAGCCAGCACCATGCTTAGTTTCTTTAGGACCCTTGGATAAATCCCATCTGGTCCCATTTGTGTTACTCTTCTTTAAGGCTTCCAATCCCTTCTTGGCCCTCTCCACTGAAAATGGACTTGGGTCCACTTCCCCCCTCCCTGGTGCTTACTGCAGCATGCTGGTCTGCCCCCCCCCCCACCAACATACACACACACACTTCCCAACCCAACCCTCTACAGTGAAAACCAAGCATAAGAGATGGTTTAGTAGTTTTGCTTTCTTTTTATCTTCCTCTGCACAGCCCCCCTCCTGATTCTCACTACCCCTCTTCTTGTTTCCACTCTTCCACACATACCTGAAGAAGGTATTGTCCCCTTTTTGACCTCCTTAGCTATCATCTCCTCTGTTAGTTCTTCAGCTGTCCTCACCCTCCTTCCTGTTTTCTTTTGTTTTTCCAGCTATATCTCCCTATATTCATTCTTCTGGGTCTCCTTGTACTTTCCAAATGCTGTTTTCTTCTCCTTCACTGCCTTTGCCACCTCTTTAGAGAACCATACCAGCCTCTTCCTCCTCTTTTCCTAGCTCACTTCCTTCAAACAGCATGCCATTGCCTGGGCTATACCCTCCTTACTTTTTCTCCATTAATCCTCCACTCCTACTCTGCCTTCCTCCACTTCGAGGCATATTCTGAGACAGTTTCTCATTTCTTAAAAAGTCTGGGATCCTAATCTTATTGGACTCAATTCTTGAAGGCTAATGCAGGGCTTTCACAAGCCCTGTGTCAAACCCTGCACTGCCATGAACACTTTGGTGCATGGTGCACCCAATTCTGTTAGGTTGTGTGCCTTTGCAACACTTTACTCTGTTTATGGTGGCTTGCACCAAATACTTGGCGCAAACCCCTTTAAAAAGGTTGGCAAAAGCTGGTCTAACTCACTGCATGTGGCACATGGGGGACACGGGGATTAAGAATCACAACTGTCACCCCAGGAATGCCGCAAGCTGCATGCGCTGTGTTTGTTGCATCCAGGGCTTGCAGCTTTCAAATCCCTATGAGAATCGAGCCCAGTGTGTTTTTTCATTTTTCCATGTCCTATCTGTATGCAAAACCACACAGTACAGTGATTACTTTTGCCCAGGGGACTACCCACTGTGATGACAGCAATGCAGTCTCTGAAAATAAGTACCAGGTCCAGCACTGCCCTGTCCCTAGTGGGTTCCAAAACCAGTTGCCAGAGAAATGCCTCTTGTATGGAGTTGAGGATGGCCCTGCCTCATGATGTACCTGGGATGAGAATGCTCCAGTCTACATCCTGCAGAATAAAGTCCCCCATAATCAAATTTTAAGATGTACAGTACAGTATATATAACTTAAGATGTATAGCCTCGAGGAAAGGAAGGAGAGTGGGGACATGATAAAAACGTTAAAATACCTCAAGGGAATCAACAAAGTCCAAGAGGGCAGCATCTTTCAGAAAAAGAGATGTGCAAGCACAAGGGGTCACAATTTGAAGATAGAGGGGGGACGGCTCAGAGGTAATGTGAGGAAGTATTTTTTCACAGAGAGGGTTGTGGATACATGGAACAGCCTTCCTGAGGAGGTCGTAGAGTCAAAAACAGTGGGGGAATTCAAGAATGCATGGGACAGACATAAGGCAATTCTAGTGGGGGATAGGAGGAAATAGGCTGTTGGTTAACTAGGATCTGCAGCTTATCCGTTAGGTAGGGAAATGGGCAGACTAGGTGGGCCAAGCGGTCCTTTTCTGCCATCAAATTCTATGTTTCTATGTTAAATCTGTCCCCCTTACTGGCCATTTTGCTAATGGCTTCCCCAGGACTCTGTCTAAATTCTACCCCTGTTTTGGAGACCTGTACACCACCTCCATGTGAAAAATGGCCCATGACCCTGTCTCTAGGCTGACTCATAGTACCTCTAACCCTTCATTGCCCCTAAGTAACCCCTGTACCTCAGTATCCGTTATACCCTCCTTCATATATATAACAGCCCCTCCACCTTTCCTCCTTGACCTGACCTGACCAGGAATAAATTGTGCCAGATTTAGCCAAGTCATCTTAGTTTTGGCTTTATACACCAGCTCTACCACTTTGTTAAGTATATTACAAGGCTGTCAGAGAAACTAAACAGGATCTCAACAAAAGTCAATAGTTGTGGATGGGGAAGGAGGGGGCAGAAAATGCCATGAGGGAAAGCAGGAGTAGAAAGAAAAAAACTGAGAGAAAACAGGAGGTAAAAAATTACTGTTAACAGCTTATGAGGGAGCAAAGGCAAAGGTAAAGGCAGAATTAAAACTGAAAGGTAATACAGGGGAAAAATTTGAGATGGAGAGGATTACATTGAAATGGGTACTAAAGGGACTGGAGAACTTATAAATCAACAAATTACCAGGGCCACACAAAATAGTGAATGGAACACATTCTGAAGAAAGGGGGGTTACCAGTGGAGTATCTCAGGGCTCAGTACTGGGTCCAGTCCTCTTTAACGTCTTTATAGGTGACATTGCGGAGGGTGTGGAAGGAAAGGTATGCCTCTTTGCAGATGACACAAAGATCTGTAACAGAGTTGATACACAAGGGGGGGGTAGAAAGGATGAGAAGGGACTTGGCAAGGTTGGAGGAATGGTCAGACATATGGCAACTTACATTCAATGCAAAGAAGTGCAAAGTAATGCACCTGGGAAATAAAAATCCAGGAGAAGAGTACACAATAGCAGGGGAGGTACTAATGACAACAATAATGGAAAGGGATCTGGCTGTAGTCATATCAGATGACCTAAAGGTGGGTAAGCAATGTGAGAAGTCGGTAAGGAGAGCCAGGGGGATACTGGGATGCATATGGAGGGGCATTACAAGTAGAAAAAGGGAAGTGGTTATCCCTCTGTACAGACAGTTGGTGAGACCCCATCTGGAGTACTGCGTGCAGTTTTGGAGACCTCATCTACGCAAGGACATAGACAGGATGGAAGCAGTCCAGAGGAGGGCAACTAAAATGGTGCAGGGTCTACATCAGAAGCCATATGAAGAGAGACTGAGAGAGCTTAATAAGTATACCCTTGATGAAAGGAGGGACGGGGGGACATGATAGAAACTTTTATGTACCTCAAGGGAATCAACAAAGTCCAGGAGGGTAGCATCTTTCAGAAAAAGAGATGTGTAAGAACAAGGTGCACAATTTAAAGTTAGAGGGTGACGGCTCAGGGGTAATGTGAGGAAATTTGTTTTCCCGGAGAGAGTGGTGGACGCATGGAACCGCCTTTCTGGAGAGGTTGTGGGGTCTAAAACAGTGGGGGAATTCAAACATGCATGGGGCAGACATAAGGCAATTATAGTGGGGGGTTGCAGGAAGTAGGCTGTTGGTTAACTAGAATCTGCAGCTTATCCAATAGGTAGGGAAATGGGCAGACTGAGTGGACCAAGTGGTCCTTATCTGCCGTCAAAGTCTATGTTTCTATGTTTCTAAAAGTCACCCTATGGTGTTGAAGGTTACAAGGCAGGTGCCAGCTGAGCTACTGGTACTACTCTGTGGAGAATTGCTAGCAAGAGGCGTGGTGTCTGAGGACAGCCAGGTAGCAAATATGGTTCCCTTACACAAAGCGGCAGAATGGAAAATCTAGGAAACTACAGATCAGTGAGTCTGACATCAATAGTGAGAAAAGTACTAGAGCCAGTTATTAAAGGGACACTGTCAACCCTCTTAGGTCTAAAGTGTCCCTAATTTAAAAAACACATTTTATCATAGAATCATAGAATCCTGCCAGGAGAAAAATACCATTTGGACCCTCTAGTCTGCCTGAAACAGATATCCCCCCCCCATTTATTTATTTACCTTCCACCCCCCTGCCCTCCCTCGCCTCCCCGACCAAGTCCCATGTAGATATCCCATGCTCTCTTGAATTTTTCCACCATATCCACTTCCACAACCCTTTCTAGTAACCTGTTCCATTGATCTACCACCCTCTGTGTGAATTAACGTTTCCTTATGTCTCCCCAAAATGTGCCCCCTTCCCGCTTGAATGAATGACCTCTGGTGGTTTGTTCTTACTTAGTTTCAAGATGCTATCCTGTTTTACCTTACTTATTCCCTTCATGTATTTGAAGGTCTAAACCATGTCTCCCCTTTCTCTTCTCATGTCCAGTGAATACAGACCTAGCTCCTCCAGCCTCTCACCATATGGCCTTCCTTGCATCCCCTAGACCATTCTGGTCACCCTTCTTTGGACTCTTTCCAGTCTGTCCTTGTCACCTTGCAAGTGGGGCCTCCATAACTTTACACTCCTTATTCCAGCTGTGGTCTGACCAGTGTTTTGTATAGTGGCATGATCACCTCCCTCCTCCTACTTGTAAAGCCCCTCCCAATGCATGCCAGCATTTTTGTTGCTTTACCAGCCGCTTGCTCACACTGCTACCTAACCTTGAGATTGCTAGTGATCCAAATCCCCTGGTCCTTTTCCTGTTCCATGGCCTGCAGCATCTCCCCCCAAATGCAGAAATTGGCCCCAGGATTATTCCATCCTATGTGCATTATTTTGCACTTTTTTGCATTGAATTCCAGTTGCCTCTTTTCCACCCACTCCTCCAGCCTGGCTAGATCCTGCCTCATTTTCTCCACCACTCCTGGAGTGTCCACCCTGTTGTAGACTTTCATGTCATCCCTGAACAGACACATCTTTGCATTTAGCCCCTCTGCCAGGTCCCTAACCTATACATTGAACAATATGGGATCCAACACCAATCCTTGTGGTACCCCGCTTGCCACCCTTACCTCTCTGGAATGTCTCCCATTGACCATCACTCTCTGCATCCTCCCTACCAGCCAATTCTCCACCCACCTTGTCAGTTTTGCCCCCACCCCTAAGGTACCCAACTTGTTTATCAGTTTCCTGTGGGGGATGGAATCAAATGTCTTCCTGAAATCCAGATAGGCCACATGCAATGCCCCCTCGGTCATACACTTCTGTTACACCCTTGGACGAAGAATTCAAGCAGGTTGGTCTGACACAACCTACCTCCCATGAATCCATGTTAGTTGTCATCCATTAGCCCTTCTTCCTCTAGGGGTCTTACCAGTCTCTCCTTTATGAGAGCTTCCATTAGTTGCCTACCACAGAGGTGAGACTGACTGGGTGGTAGTTGCTAGGCTCATCCTTTCTCCAGCCCTTGTATAGTGGCATGACCTCCGCCTGCTTCTAGTCGCCCAGGACCCTCCCCAATTCAAGGGATAGATTAAACAGTCTGGTTATGATTGCCAATGTTCTGTAAAGATTGGTGCTGTAGCTAGTAGTTTGATTCTGACTCTTTTTTTCTTTAGAAAAGTGAAAAACAGACTGTGCACCATACTGGTGTTACCACACAAACACAGGTTTGTTTACATTGCTTGATCAGCTCCAACTGCATCTTTCCTAGACTTGGGAACACCCACATCACAGTCCAGCCCCTCATGATGCAGTAGGAGTTTAAGAGGCCACTGCCTCATGAGTGACTACACTGTTTAGGTGTGTTTGCAATGCTCTGGAAGTATGCAGTAAGAACGGATACAGGATTGTAAATAAAACAAAGTTGCTTATAAATATACATTAGCATGCATTTCAGTTCTGTTAAACAAGGAGCCAGACAAAAAAAAAACAGCAACATCAATGAATTTTATAGAAGGTAAGCAGTCATAATGTAGATTTTTAACTAGAAATAATCTGATTAAAAACTGGTTGACAGTGTCCCTTTAAGAAGATGATAATTACATTTGCAGATGGAAAAGGGCTTAATGGATGGGAACCAGCATATGTTTACCAGGGGCCAGTCATATCAGACTAACTTAACAGACTTTTAAAGGCATACGGACAGAACATTGTGGTGATAATTGCCAAGGAGAAAATGTATCAGACAAAATGCTGAAATTAAAGGCGGTTGCCGGTAGAAACAGTCGAGGAGCAAATGTAGCTTCCGCAACCAAAGACCGGTGACTGCATGACCCTCTCACAGCATGACTTTTTGTCCATAGTAGGGGATGATTTAAGTCCACTGGGATCACCATCACACCAAGTTACCTTACTTATTTTGGCTATTCCCTCTGGTCAACACCTCTGTTATCTGACTCCTGTAAAAAGTTTGATCATGACCTGTAGGACAGCCGAAGAGCAGCAGCCTAAATTCTGTGAGAGTCTGTATGGCTAAGGGTTTGTTTAATTTCTTTTCTCTAAATACATGGTTATTTTATGTTGTCTCAAGCCTGGTATTGAAAAAGGGAGCTCCATTCAGATATCAAAGAGTCGGGGGGGTGTCCATATTATGGAACATGCTTTGCTGACAAATGGTATGGGGGATAGTCGATATGTTGATCAACAAAGGGTAATTGAGGGTGCAAGGATGTAATCTTGATGTGCCTTTACTGGATGGAAAATTAGATGCACAGATTTCTTGCAGATTTTAATACAAACACATCAAAAGCATAGCTCAACTTGTATATTAGTATTAGTAACAATAATATACATGTTAAGCCATGTGTTTGATTGGTTTTATAAAAATCTCCATAAAATTAGAGATCAGAGTGAAATGTAGTCAAACTGTGTGTATAGTATGACAATTTGTCCAGTGCACTTAATGTGCGGCGAGATTTTGCCCGCAAATGAACCATGTCAGTGACCAAATCAATGGATCCTATTTATCCCCACAATGTAATGTCTGCGTTGTTATGACCATGACATTATATCCAGGGACCAACTAACCATACACGCTTTTTAAATGTAGTGACACAAATAGCAGACAGGGACCAGTTAGTCGACATACTGTACCTGGATTTTAGCAAGGCCTTTGACTTAGTACCACACAGGAGACCGGTTAATAAGGTAAGTAACCTGGGCCTATGGGGACAAATAAGTAGTTGGATCAAAACATGGAAGACAGTGAGAACCCAGAAGGTGGTCCTGAATGGTAAATTCTCTGAAGACAGGGCACTGACCAGTAGCGTACCATCGGGTGGTCCTTTGTCCGCTCCTGTTTAATATGTATGTCTGTGACTGGGCCACAGAAGAGCATTACCCAGGCAAGATGAGTCTACTTGAAGTTGCAGATGATAACAAGCTCTGTGGGAGAGTTGCAATAAAGAAGAGATCATCATTATGAGGCAGGATGTGAGGAGACTAGAGAAGTAGTCCAGTATTTGATAGCTGAAGTTCAGTGCCTAGAGCATCTCTAAGTAGGGAATATTGGGACAGACTAAGTGGACTGTTCAAGTTTCTTTTATCACATTTTTATGTATTTATATTTCTATCTAGAAGAGAGGGAAAAAACTCACCAGCAGCCAGTTAGCAAATCTGCCAGTTTGTAGTCATATAGCCAGATTGCTGCTCGGTGGATCACCATTCACTTGACAGCTATTTAGCCAACACTCTAATAGTGGGAATGAGTGAATAGCCCAGTATTTATGTTCGCCATGCGCACAAGCATTGCAAACATCATGTTATGATATAAAGGTTTTTGAGAGGTGTGCCACTGTCGTCCAATGTAGTACACTCTGCAATGGGCTTGTCAGTGTCACACCAGTCATCAACCAGGTTTATCATCACACTGTTCTGGCTTTTTGGGTATAAACTTTGTGCAGTCCAAAGGAGAGAGCTGGCCCAATCATAGGGCTGTTCTTTCCTTTGATGTACATAGCACCACCCAGCAACCACAGCTAATCTGCTATGATCAGCCTGCTGTGGTCTCTCCCCCACAACATAATCCCCAGTGCCAGCAACAACCCCCATCCCACCCATTTTCATTGTGCAACACTGAGAAGCCCACCCTGGTGCCTCCAAACATAAAGAAAATCCTTCCTCAATGTCTCCAGCCCCATTTACTGTCATGGGGCTGTTCAATCCCATGTGCCAGCTGCTACTCCCCCCACCCTGCCCATTTTGATTGTGAAACACTGGGAGGCCACCCCCAGTGCCACCAAACATAACACCAACCCTGGGGTGTCCAATTCCCAATGTTGATACCTGAGATAAAGAAAACGATCCCTTGTATTTTCTTTGTATAAAATACACCCTGTAAAAAAAATCCATTGATGTCTGTTGCCACTACTGCCATAACTGTCCACCCACCCAACCCTTCAACTCAGCACCCACCACATTGCCCAAGCCCTTAGTTACCTATAAGGAGTCTAACACCATAATCCTCTCTGGACCAAAATGATGTCTTCAATCTGCAAGGCTGGATCGTGAACTGAGAAAATCAGGTATGCAGTTCAATGTATTTCAATTGGTGTTTAACTTACCATCGTGACTTGGCCATTTTGAATATTTTTCCCCAAAATTTTCAACATGGATTTTTTAGGAACCCACCACATGAAAAATGACAGTGAAATTATTCAAAGCTGTCCAGAAAGATGATCTTGCAGTCGCTGTGTGAAATTATCTTTTGTACAGGATTTGAACATTTTCTCTGCCCTTGTTCATGAGGTGGGGTCATAAGAAGGCTATGTTGAAAATTTGGGGTAAAAATATTAAAAAACATCAAAGTTATGAAACTACGTTGAAATTTTTAAATGCACACTCCAAATGTGATAATTGTCAATATTTTGATACCAACTTTTCAACATAACCATTTTATCACAGCACTTAATGAATGTGGCAGATGTCAATTTTCAAATCCTGGCCAAACAGTGTTTTCACACTTGTGGCATGATATCACCTTTCAGGCATGATTTTAACATTTCTACACTCTTCTTAAGGAAGTGAGGTCATAAGAAGGCTATGTGGGATCATAAGAAGTCTATGTTGAACATTTGGGGTAAAAGTATTAGAAATCAACAACGTTATGAGCGGACATTGAACTTTTTCAACACACTCTCATAACTGTGGTAATTTTCATATTTTTACCCCAGATTTTAACAGTCATTTTTCCACACCACCTATGAATGTGACTGCAGTCATTTCTCAAACAGATCCCAAATTGTTTTTTCACACTTACTGTACGGTGCAAAACAACGTTTTGGCCATTGCTTTATAAATGACATCTGTCATGCTCAGAAAGAGTGGTCATAAAAAGATTATACTGAAAATCTGGGTAAAAATGTTAAAAAAAACAAGTTATGAGGAAACATTGAATTGTTCCAACATTTACTCATAACTTTATTTTTGCAGATGTTAACCTCTAATGTTCAACATATCCCCAGTTTTGCCCCACCTCCTGAACATGGCAGGTGTCATTTTTCAAGTCCCCTCTGAAACCTGTTTCTACAGTCACACAGTGAAGTCAGCTTTTGGATGTGATTTTAAAAAGTCCACGTCTCTTGTTCATGACATCAGGTGATAAAAAGACTGTTGGACATTTGGGTTTGAAATATAGGAGCCCTCTTAAAAGTAGATTTTGCCTCCCAGCTGGCCTATCCTAGATAATTACAGTCTAACATTGTGTAAAACCAGGACACCTCTGAAAATGAGACATTGCATCTCATCTGCTCTATCCTGGGTAAATATATAGTACAACAGCAGTACCAACAGCGAATATTTGTCATTGACAAATGATAGTTATATGCAGGAGTAATGGGGCTGATATTTGAAAATATTTGATAAAATATCAGTCAACAGATCCCCATGTCCTCTATTGATTAAACATGTTAATATGAACATGTAAAATAGCCAGAAGAAGGCCATAAGGCCTATCAAATCTGTTTGATTGTGGAGCCCCTTATCTAGAGATTGCCATGGGCCCCGCCCCAACCCCCTCCAACCCTGACCCTTCCCTTTGCCCTATCTCAGCCTCTCTTGAACCACCATCCACAGTCTTTTGAGTGACAGCTCCTCAGTTGTGAGTTCACTCCCACCCAATACAATTCTCTTTCTGCAAAGAGATGCCTCCTGACCTCCTTCTGAATCCCCCCCAGGTATAACAGTGCTCTTTGCTGGTCTTGTTTCCACTGAGACAAAAAGGTTCCTATATTCACCTTGATTATACCTTTTAGGTACTTGAAGGTTTCAGTCATGTCCCTTCTCTCCCTCTTCACCTCCAGAAACATAGAAACATAGAATTTGATGGCAGATAAGGGCTACTTGGCCCATCCAGTCTGACCATTTCTCCCTTTCTACACTATTCCACAGACCATGCCTGATCTACAGCTCTTTCTCCCTCTACCCTTCCTTTCCACTATGATTCCCTTGTACTTATCTCATGCATTCTTGAACCCCACCAGTTTTCACCTCCAACAACTCCACTGGAAGGTTATTCTAGGAATCCACCACTCCTTCTGTGAAGAAGTACTTCCTCGCATCTCTCCTGAATCTACCCCCTCCAAATTCATAGCATGTCCCTTTGTTTTTGAGCACCTTTTCTTGTGTAAAATACTTCCCTTCTGTACCTTATTTACCCCTGTGAGGTATTTAAAGATCTCTATCATATCCCCCCACCCTCCTCTATTCCAGGGTGTACATCCTGAAGTCCCTTAGTTTCTTTTTTTTTTATGTAGTTGTTTAACCAGGAGTAGCACATTTAACCAAAAGCTTTTTTTACAGGCATGATCTGGAAGCACAGGGAAGTTAAGTGACTTGCTCAGGGTCACACAGTATGCAAGTGGAAGCTGTGGGAATTCAAACCCAGGTCTGGTCTGTTGGATATCACCAGATTTGCAGCTTAGAGCCTTAAGCCACTGCACTATGCTGTCTCCCCACTGCCTCTTCTCATAGGGCTTTTGATGTAGACCCTGCACCATTTTAGTTACTGTCCTCTGTACAACCTTTACTCTGTCTACATCCTTCCAGATATGTGGTCTCCAGAACTAGATACAGTACTCATGGTGGAGTCTTACCAGTGATCTATACTGAGGCAACACCACCTCCCTCTTTCTGCTGGTGTTACCCCTCTCTATGCACTCCAGCATCCCACAAGCCCTCAAAACTGCCTTGTCACACCGGCTGGCCACCTTTAGGTCATCTGATCTGATTACCCCTAGGTATCTTTTTTACTTGGTGGTTGTCAATAAAACTTCCCTCATTATGTACTCTGCTCCTGGGTTTCTGTGCCCCAATTGCATTATTTTGCATTTTTTCTCATTAAAACCAAGCTGCCATACACTTGACCACTCCTTATGTATTTTCAGGTCTGTACTCATCCTTTTCATACACACACACACACACACACACAGTGTCCATTCTGCTGCAGATTTTGGTGACATCCATAGAGAACCAGACCTTCTCTTCCAGCTCCTCTGCAATGTCACTTATAAAGACATTAAGGAGGATCAGTTCTAGCACTGATCCCTCAGGTACACCACTGGTCACCTTCCCTTCCTCAGGGTGAATTCCATTTACCACCACCCTCTGTTGCCTATCCCCTAACCAATTAAGTGAGTACATGTTCAGTTTTCTCAGCCTGTCCTCATATGCCCTGCTCTGTTATCCCTGAACCATCTTTGTTGCCCTCCTTTGATTTGTCATCTCAAGCTGGTTGATATGGTAACCCGTGAAGTGGGAGCATGTGGAAGGGCACCATCTGTAATGGTGACTCCTTCCAAGCGCAATCCCTTACTGCGAAGGGGGAGTGACTGGATGAAGGCGTGGGTGAACTGGGTGACAGGATGTCACTATGTGTATGAGCACGGGGGAGCGAGCACGGTGAGTGTGGGCTGGAAGGGGGTGAGAGGCTGTAGAGGGTGGCACTGCAGTGGATGGCCAAGCTGCATTGTGGCATCAGTGGTTGGCTAGTGGATGGGGTGGGTGAGGTACCAGGTTTGGGTCCAGGCACTGGTGTAATTTTATTGCACCCAGCCTGAACCTTTATTTTTTTACTGCTTTCACCCCCCCCCGACATGCACCTCCCTGGGTTGATAATCCTTAAGTGGGGGTGTGGGGTGCCTCTCAACAGAAAGCAGTAAAAAATCTCATGCACTGTTGTCCTGTGCACTAGGATGTCAAAGTGCCAAAAGTTTTTGGCACTCTGGCTATGCGATAACGGTGATCGCCTTTAGGCGTTCACTGTTATCACATATATCTGGTTGATATCCTTTTTATGGCTGTGGGCAGAGCCTACAGCCATTCTGCTTTCCCTTGAAAAAAGGTGTTTCCGTGGAACACATCTTTTAGGAGTTTTCAGTATATCCTTCCATTCTGCAGAACTCTATGGCACTTAAATAAATACTCCCTTCTTTCTGCTTAACTTCAGGGTCACACAGTATGCAAGTTAAGGCTGATGAGATTCAAACCCAACTCTCCAGGTTTGCAGCTCAGTGCTCTTAACCACATCACTATACTGCCTACTTGTATAGACAATATATATTTTCTGTTTTGATTCAGACATGTATCCACTACATGCAGCATTTCCTTCAGATAGCCTGTTTTGTTAAAAAATTACTACGCTGAGTCCAACACATGGTTTATATCTTGTCATGTTTAATTTAACAGCAGATTCTGAGTTATACCTCTGAAGTTGGCTGGCTAAGAGTTTTATTACTGTAATTAATCACAAATCCAGAACAGATGGTTTGATACCTTTTATTGTACCAACAAAGATGTTACAAAAATAACAAAGTGCTTTAGCTTTCAGACCAACAAGTCCTTCTTCAGAAGCTTAATGATAGTTATTTAGAAAATCCCATACTGTTGACACTTAGAACATGCAGAAAAAAAACAGAAATAATTCTCATTCATTTAAAACAGGCATTCAAAACATAACTAAAATTTATGTCTGAGATGTAAAAATATCTCAACTGTGCTTTTAGCTGTACAGACCTAAAGATCAAAGATTATCCTGAGTTAACAGCAAGCAAAGAGTCTACCCACATATATTATAGCATGTTACAGTCTAATGAACATCAAACCATTAGGAGTTTCTACTCACTAAACTATATGTCGAGTTAGAAAGCTTCCCTAAAACACATGCTTCCAGAATGAGATACAAGCAGCATGAGTAGAATGCAGCTTCAACTCAGCTTAGAACTCTGTATGTTTGAGAATGCAGTCATAAAATACAAATAATCCTAGATTCGCAAATTGCATGCCAAAATGTGACTTATTGGCAAGTAAAAATCAAACCACAAAAACACAATAACAGAAAAGTCTGTTCATGACATACAGAGGAATTAAAGTGATGTTTACCCAAAGTGAGTAAGTGTATTACACTGTATGTAATGTACAACTAGCTGGAGATGTTTTTCCAACATTCTCTCAACCAGGTATTATGTTTCAGAAACCTAAAAGCCTTCAGTGTTGTAACAACATTTTATACATGATAATATCCATTGTCAGTATAAGTGCCAGATAAAAAGAACTACTAGTAAGAGACCCCCAAGAAATTGATTCTATTCAGTCTGATATGTATAGATTTCAATAAAGTGTCATTGAGTATCATAAAACTAATATATTTACAGAAACAGTCTATGGAATCTAAACAAGAACTCCTAGGAATTAAATCTCTCTGGGGAAGATAACTACTTAGATGGAATTATAATTACAAAAGTCCTATTAAACCATCATTCACACAAATCACTGCAATAGTTACCCAAAAGGAATTACAGCTGTCATTAACCCCCAAGAAGATGAGATAATGCTTCCTAATAAGTATAGAATGTAAAAACGTAACAGGATATAATCAAACTTCAGAACTAGCAGAAGGAGGTAAATATCCACTATAAATATGAACTCATAGTCCTAGCCACTATAACACCATAAATTAATCAGTCAGTTGCTAGTTCTTCTTAATAGCATTCAAAGCAGTCTAGCACAGTAACAGGTGACTATCATTTTCCTTTGCTTTCTTAACTGTTAACCTGCGTTTCTTTTTAAATAAAAATTTCCCTTGCAGCAATATTTTTTTTTATTTAACCAGGTATAGCACACTAAGCTGAAAGCTTTTTTACAGGAGCGACCTGGGAGCACAAGGAGGTTAAGTGACTTGGTCAGGGTCACACAGTACAAAAGTGGAAGCTGTGGGATTCAAACCCAGATCTGGTCTGCTAAATATCACCAAATTTGCAGCTCAGAGCCTTAGACCACTGTGCTATACTGCTTCCTATGTGTTTTATGTTTTTCTAAAGTTGAAAGAATGAAAACCCAACAAACGCAACCATGAATGGTACATTAATAAACAAATACACTTATTGAAAGGGTGTTTTTCTGACACCTCCACCATGATTTTTGATCCATTAAAAAGCCATATGGCTGGTACTGAAAATGAGATCCAGTGATGGTTTAATTTTGATATAGATGTAAAAAATGTATTTCTGAAACAGGGAAATCGTCACCTTTAAAAGACCTTGTAATCACTTTAATATTTTTTTTAGCATGAACAACAAACATAAGTATATTTGCAGCACTTAATGTTATACACAATACCAACTTCCTGATATAACCCCAACAGATATATGGAAAGGAAAGGGGACATTGTTTAACCAGGAAAGGCACACAAAGCCAGATCTTGTTTCCAGGTCTGACCTGGGAGCACAGGGAAGTTAAGTGACTTGATCAGGGTCACACAGTATGCAAGATGAGGCTGATGGGATTCAAACCCAAATCTTCAGGTTTGCAGCTGGGTGCTCTTAACCACAACACTACAGTATACTACCCACTTGTATAAACAATATACATTTTCTGTTTTGGTTCAGATGTGTATCCACTACATGCAGCATTTCTCTTGCAAAAAGTGCTTTTTTCTTCAATACTCTATTACACTACATTAAGTTCAGAATGTCCAAGCAAGAGCTTTTATTTGTAGCCAAACCTCATTTAGCAAGCCTTTCCAGGTGTGACCTGTGAGCACAGGGAGGTTAAGTGACTTGCTCGGGGTCACACAGTATTTAAGTGGAGGCTGATGGGATTCAAACCCAACCATCCAGGTTTGCAGCTCGGTGCTCTTAACCACAACACTATACTGTCTACTTATATAGACAATATACACTTTCTGTTTTGGTTCAGGCATGTATCTACTACATGCAACATTTCTCTTGCAAAAAGTTGTTTTTCTTCAATATACTACATTAAGTCCTGAATGTCCTAGCAAGAGCTCTTATTTATAGCCAAACTTCATTTAGCAAGCCTTTCCAGGTGCAACCAGGAAGTTACATGACTTGCTCAGGGTCACACAATATGCAAGTGGGAACTGATGGGTTTCAAATCCAGGTTTACTAGCTTTGTAGATCAGTGCTCTTAACCACTACACTATACTGCCTCCTAGTAAGAAAAATACAGTCTTTCTGTATGAATCTAAAAGAAGTCACATTTGTTATAACAAAAATAGTACAATGATGAAAACATGCCCCTCCAGCAATGTCATGGTGTGCGATTGCTGGTAAGATTTTAGCATAGCCTACTGTATTAATCTTCACTAAGTCTTCTTGTTTTACTGGACTAGGGGCACCACAACCATTTCACACCTCAGAGTAAAAATTCAAAGCATAGCTCATATTTGCTAAACACATTTGTGTGTGTGTGTGTGTCTGTGTGTGTGTGTGTGTACAGACAGACAGACAGATTGTCCAGTTGAGATACACTGCCCTGTTTTCACTGGAGTAATGTTATAAAGTCTGAATAACACATGAATGATAATAATCTCACACTTTTAAAATCTGGTACTTCCCATTTCTGCATATTTTTTTCCATGAAATTATGTTAGGGGTTTGTTCACTTAAAGCAGCAGTATTTGTTAATCCCCATCAATTACATTTTTTAGCAAAAGAGGCATTGCATTCATAATCAGTATATTTCTAACTATCTCACATACTTAAAAAGAAGATTTTATAACTACTCAGTATTTGCAATTAATGGCTCAAGACATTATTAGAATGGTTGCCACTGGCAATACTTAATCTCTGTGATTGACATTATGTTATACTGTTGCATTATGGTGTATATCGAAAAATGGTTTGTAAAAAGTGTCCTTTATACCCTAACAAATGCCCTTCCAATTTTCAGTGCCCCCATCTATTTCAGTCTTCTGGCGTTCCTGTCTGTGAGCATTGCCATCTGTCGGAGATGCTCTTCCAACTTAGAATTTCCCTGGTCAGCAACAGGTAGACTGAACTGCATTCTAATATACAGCACAGAGCAAGATGAATTGTACTAAAATGTTTAGTGACTGCAGTGTACAATCGGAGATTATGTCTTCATCTCATTTAGACTGCTGGAAGCCATGCAAAGATAACAAAAAAATAAGCATTTGTCAGTGCTGAAGATTTCCTTGTATGGTGTATGTTTTATTTAGTTGTTTAACCAGATGAGACACACTAAGCTGAAAGCTTTTTTACAGGTGCAACCTGGGAGCACAGGGAAGTTAAATGACTTGTTCAGGATCACACAGCATGCAAGTGGAAGTTGTGAGATTCAAACCCAAGTCTGGTCTGCTGAATGTCACCAGATTTGCAGCTCAGAACCTTAAACCACTGCGCTATACTGCCTCCCTAGTATGTGCAATAGCATTCAGCAGCACTCATGGCACTCGTTACTTGGAGCTCCTTCAAGCTCCCCACAGCCATATTGGCTCTGGCTAGAGTTTTTTCAGGTAGGGGCTCCAGTATTTCACATTATACTGCAGGGGTCGTTGCACCAATAATCTGTACAGTGGCAGTGTAACCTCTTCCTTTCTACTCATGAACCCTCTAGTAATACAGCTTAGCATTCTGTTTGTCTTGGCTGCTGCCTTTCTACACTGTGTAGCTTGCTTGAGGTCATTGGTTATAATTATCCCCAAGTCCTTTTCCTCCTCTGATTTAATGACCTTGACCCCCCCAAACTGTATTCAGCCCTCATGTTCTCTTTTCCTATGTGCATGACCTTGTACTTCTTGGCATTGAACTCAAGTTGCACTATGCCACACCACCTTTTCAGTTTTGATAAGTCTTCCTTCAGGTCCTGCACTCCTTCATCTGTGCCCACCCTCCCACAGAGTTTAATGGAAACCGAAAAAGGCAGATTTTGACTTCAATGCTTTCAGCATTATCATTAATGAACACATTAAACAACACTGGGCCTAGCACTGACCCCCTGGGACCCCACCGGTGAAGTCCCACATACCTGAGAGATCCACACAACCACCACTCTCTGTGTCCTACTACTAAGACAATTTACCACCCACCTTGTTAATTTGCTTCCCAACCCTAGGTCTTTCAATTTCCTGATCAACCTCTTCTGGGGTGCCAAGATAAAGGCCTTGCTGAATTCCAAGTATAGAATATCAACCACCTGACACTTGTCTGTTGCCTTCATTAACCAATAAAAGAAGGTGATGAGATTGGTTTGACAGACCTGTCTCTTGTACTGAAGCCTGTTTGCTTCATGGAACCCAACTAGCCTTTCCTTTAGAATGGCCTCCATCAGATTACAGACAATAGAGGTCAGACTGACCTAATAATAATGGAGCCTATGTACAATCAGGTGGGAATTACATCATGGAGGTGCATATCCCACCTGAATATTTGACACCTGTGGACTGGTGCATGTCACCGGTATTCACCAACAGCCGCCATCTGTCGATGTCACCCTCCCCGGCATGCAGTACTCTGCAGGGTGGCCAGGGGCAGAGTCGCAGACCCAGGTGGGCATTCAATTGGATGCCTGACCTGGGTCCCACAGTGGACCCCCTACATGGCTGAGCATGGGTCCAGTTGCATGAATAGCAACATGTCCACCCGGACCCACGTGACCATGCCCCATCTCTGGTTCAGCCCTCAGCTGTGCCCACATAGTTAACCCCCAACAGCAAACCAGCCCCAGTCCTGTATACCTGTGCCCTTGCATCACAACCCTTTTATGGACCCCACCACCCCCCACACACAACATGGCCCCATCCCCATGCACATATAGACACCCCCCCAGCACCCATATCTGTCCTTAGGTACCATAGTAGGATGGTCAGCAGTATAGCCTCTATTACACCTCACTGTTGCAGACTATCCAAATGATGCTAGAAGTGATGCCTATATATAGGCAACAATCCCCCAGCATCACTTGGATGGCCAGTGGCCGAAGGTGTGTGTGGAGGGCTGTGCTGATGGCTATCCCACTGTGACACCAGAGGAAAGGTACAGGGGCCAGAGTTGTGTTGTTGGTGCTGCAGGGTGCAAGGGGGACCACCAATCACCAATGTGGGGGTGTGGTACCAGGGGCAGATCTTAGCTTGCTGCTGATGGAGTACCTGTGTGTGTGTGGTGGGGATGGAAGGGGACATCACCAGGAGAGGGGCAACTCAGGGTGGTGGAAGGTAGTGGCATGCACAACAGGGCGTCCTTGTGGCCACATGTTGGGGTGGGGGGTGTATCTTGCCAAGGGGGACCTGGCAGACACATACTAGGGGGTGGCAGGGTCTAGCCCATGCATGGTGGTTGGGCCACTTTGTGGTGCACAGGATGTGTCTCCTGCCATGTGAGAGGGCTGCCATCTTGCCTGGGTGTGTGGTTGGTCAGATGGGTGTCCCTAACTCTCACCAGGGCCTGTGAAGGGTTCTACTGTGTATGGGGTTGGGTGCAAAGGGAGCTTATGGCAGGGTCTCTCCTAGTGTAAATGCCACCCTTCTACGCCCTCAGTGTGCAGCACTACACACCATAGTGCATGCCGCATAGTGCCATCATACCCCCTGCATGCTCCCAGCATGTTGCTGTCCATGCAGCCAGAGGATTGGGTGCTTAGGGGCTGTGCTCCCCAGTTAGTGCATCCTGTGTGGGGGTGCAATGGATACAGAGTGGCTACACACCACACATATGCAGTGCATAGTCACTCCACACATTCTTGCTTAGGGCCCAATGAGAAGAAGAATAGCAATAATGGTGAAAGTTTTAGCCTGCACATGTTAATTCCATTTTAGATCAACCTTTTTCTTTTGTCTTTTAAACTGCTTATTTTCTCCATTCTGTGTCTTTTCAGTATTGTCATCTGCTTTCAAACGCCTAATATTTAAAGGGACGCTGTCACTGTTTCAGTGAATTTTTTTTATATTAGTGATGGACTGCGAACAGGCAAGTCTCCTGTCAGGGTTGCAAAAATTGAATATGGTGCCCAAACTACTGTCAAACAAACAAGTCAGTGAGTTATATAATTTTTAAACATTATACCAAAAGTATATGGTCTAGAAGAACAAATTGATGGAGTTATGGAAAAACCAAATTCTATAGAAAAATGGGCATAGCAAATAATATAAGCAGCCTTTTTACACATAGTAACACTGACTCTGAGCATGAAAATCCTTTTTTCCCCAAGTCCTGAAAACTGCACTTAACATTTTTGTAAGCTTTTTCTATTTGGTGTTACTTTTAATCGTATCTTGTCCAATTCTGGCCATTTTGAACCCACATTTTCAGTGTGGCCAAGTCACCAAACCACCTCATGACCACATAAGTAGGATCTTTTCAATCTGACACAAAATGTGTTAAGGGGTTTAACCCCCAAAGCACATTTGAGGTTGAATTTACAAAGTCCCACTTATGTGGCTGTGAAGTGTGGTGGCACTAGCAGCTGGTCCACCCCAAAAATCTGGGCTCAAAATGGCCAAAACTGGCAAAGATGTGAGGAAAAGTTAAAAAAGTGGGACTTATTTATATTCAGCTGCATGAACAGGACACACATTCCTGGACTTAGAAAAATAAACATAAAAATCATCATGGAATGTTTTCTATGTGCAGTATTCACACTTCTGGACTTAAAACAAAACAAAACAAAAAAGTATCCTGAAAAATGTTCTAACTGTGACACAAACACAATATTTAAAGCACTGAAATACTCATGCAAGTGGTACTAAGTCCTAGTTAGGACTTGCTTGTAGTTCTGAGTAGCATGACACTGGACATGAACTTTGCCCATCATTCACAAGGGTAGCGGAGGGTAGATTAGGGTTACTATCTAATAATTTTAATGTGGTGACCCTATATGAGTTACCATATTATTTCTATCTTGCCCTGTATTTGTACACTGTCCTTGGGACATGAGAGTAAGGGACATGGTAGGGTGGGTGGAGTTAGACATAAGAACCCTAATAGCACACTTTCACACTTCCAGGCATGGTCTCTCCAACCCTAATAATTGATTGAGGGAGGGAGTGTCAGAGGTAATGTGAGGAAGTATTTCTTCATGGAAAGGGTGGTGGACAAGTGGAATGCCTTGCTAGAAGAGGTGGGGGGCTGAAACAATTATGAGATTCAAGAATGCATGGGATAGGCATTGGGGAATCCTAGCAGTTGGGAGAAGGGGACAACCCAGTTCAAGTGAAGCTTGAAGAGACAAAATTACATGCACAATTGGGCAGACTAGGTGGGCCAAAGGCCTTTACCTGCCATCAGTATCTATGTATCTATGTATTTCCAACCTATGCGCAATGAGTTTTTTATGTGGTAGCAACTCTTATGAGCATTAACATAATTTTTTGCCATAAATGTCTTTCTTTTTTTTTTAATGTGTATACTAGCTTCATTTACCTATAGTCTTTGAAACTCTACACAAAGGAAGAGGTAACTTGTAACACACTTTTCACAGGACCCTTTCTGGTCTATGAAAATCCGGAAGGATTTTTACTGAATAGGAGGCAGTTCTTTGATTTAATGTTGTGAAGCATAATCCCTTGCTGCCTCTAGCCATGAGAACATTTGGCCCTTTCAATTGAAAGCCAATGGTTCAGCTAAGTCTGGGCCCCCCAGGTAGCATTGGTCATTATGCAGAAGTAGAGAACTATGCATTGGTTTAACCAGAGATAGTGAATTCCAGTAAACTAACAATACTCACCGATGTGCTCATAGGGGAGCTAGGTGCTGCCAAGAAAAAAGGCTTAATTGAAATAGTCTGAACAAACACATCACTGCACGCAAAGATGTAAAAATAGCATCCTTTATTAAAATAAATAATTAAATCACACATAAGACACATTGGTATAAAAGCCTAAGCTTTTGCACCCGTGTGTCTTACGTGTTTTTTTTATTCTTCATTTTTTTTTTAATACAGGATGCTATTTTTGCAGCATTAAATGTGCCTGAGTGTTTGTTCAGGCTACAGTGAATTCCAGCTCTGGATGTCCAGATGGTAGCAGGTGCATGGTGTGCACTTTGATGTGTTAGTACGTGCCCTTTATGGCACATATAGAAGTCAATGACAAATATGGACCAACATGTCTGTATGTATATCTCTGTATCACAGGCAGTAAAATATCATCCTTATCATTTAAGTGTTAAATATTTAAAATGTTGCAAAGCACAAAAAAATTGTGAAATGTGAATATTTAAAAAATTGAAAACCATCACAAAGTACAAAAATCACTGTGAAACAAGAATATTTAAAAAGCAGTTGCAAAGCACGCCAACTGTTGCAAAACACAACTATTTAAAACAATAATTCATAAGTTCAGGAAGATTTTACAGAAAAAAAGAATTTGTGAAAAACTCGTTTTCGAAGATTTTCACTTTTTATCATTACTATTAATTAATTTGCTTAAGAAAAATACATAGCATAACTCATAACCCCCTGTAACTCTGTAACTCTGAAACCCTCCCTCAAACACACTAAACTGCAAGCCTGGGATGCTGTGTTAGTCTTAGGAAAATCTAGCAGACTTTCTTTGTTGTAATACCTTTCATTAGACTAACTGAAAATTGTGTATACAAGCTTTTGAGACCTCCCAAGTCCGTTCCTCAGGTGCAGAGAGAACTAACCAGCATTTCAGAATGTATACAAGAGTTTGTAGATCACCAGTTGTTTAACAAAAGGGAAGGTGTACAGGAAACCATGTAATTCAAGTGACTAGCAGGAGATAGGCCTCATGTCATCAAAATGTGAGCGAGGTCAGACGTGCAAATCGTGAGCTACTGTACAACAATGTAGTACTATAACAAGAGAATCGATTGGTGAAAAACGGTCAATTAAGTATGTAGAATGTATAGTGTTGCCAAGTTAATTAAGCTGTATCTGAAAAGTTGGCTCCTTTATGTCAATTATGTCCCAACAACAGAGGAAGATTTAAAATATAAAAATCAATCAATAACTAAATAAATAAATATATAAATTCTAAATTGTAAGGCGCAGAGCTGCATTGGAAACTGTCAAAGCTCATTTTGGGATTGGGTAATCTAACATTTTGTTTTGTCTATGTACAACACATCTGTTCCAAAAAGCCTCATGAAGTTTGCTTCCCAAAGATGTCTTGCATGAATGTCTTTGAGGTTTCCTATCAAAACTGCCACTTAAATATCCTTCAGAGAATGGTTGTTCTCTGAGAAGTAAATGGCCACTGTGTCTGGTTGTCTGAGTGTCTGATAGTGGATCTTTGTCCATTTATGTGTTTATGGAGTGTTTGTCCAATTTATCCACATACCATCCATACAGACAATTTTGGCATATATCTAGATAAGTAAATTTGTTGGTGTTGCATGAGAAAGACACTTTTATTTGGTATTCCTCTTTGGTAAATGGAAATAGAGTCACGTGTGCCAATCCTTCTGCATGTTTTGCATCTCAGCTTCTTGCATGGTCTTGTTTCTTGTGTGTCCATTTGAATTGTGAGGGTATTACTCCTGACCAGTGTTCTTCCCAGGGTCAGTGATTGTCTGTATGATATTATAGATGATTCACTGAATATGCTGGACAGTCTGTCGTCATTGTGCAGGACTAGTTGCAATTCTCTGATGCTCTTCTGTAGTGGTCTGATTGATGAGTTGTGTGTCACAGCCAAAAGTTTGCATTTTAGTTCTTTTTTTCTTTTTGTACCCTAGTAGCTATTCTCATAGTATTTGTCTTGCTCATCCAATCTTTTTGTCAATTACACATAATGGATACAGTAGTTTTACTGGTGAAGGCTTCTCATAATATTTCAAAATTGTTGTCCCTGACTGACTTGTATGTGCATATACAGTATATTAGTATCCTAAGGCTAGACTTGTGCCAGATGAAGGTGTTGTGGGCACTGCCAGGGTACTGTCCCAGGACAGTGGTGATGTGCCCTTTTCATCGTACATCACCTGACAGTTAATAGAGTGGAAGCTCTTTCTATTCATGTAGGCCTCCAGCCAATCCCCTGGCGGTGAACAAATGGCACAGTCAGTGGCACCCAGTATTGCCAGTAAGTGTGCAACCTAACTAAATTGCTTCATGGTTGCTGTTTTCTCTGCTAGTGTGATGGGGAACACAATGAACTCCCCAACATGGGCCAGCAGGGCATCTAGGAAATGGCACAACAGGCACAAGGTAGCAGGTTGTGTGATACTGGTGGTGTCACCCACCAGTATCTGAAAGGTTCCAGTGGCTAGAAAGCACTGTGCTGCTGTCATCTTGAGACTATAGAAATTGTATGGCTGTGGTGGGTGTCTGTCTGCGTTTACCAGCAGTAGAACAATGCCTTGTAGAGAAGCAGCACAGCCATCCAGGTAAACTAGAAGCCAAGGGACCAGATGCTGTGTGTTTTATACACTGAAGACTGCCCTGCTAAAAACAACTACGGACTGCTCTGTTACTCATTGTTTTCCCCTGATTCTTGCCAAATCCATCTTGCTCAGCAGGCGAGGGGTCTCGGGGATGGGCCAGCAGCTGAGCGTCAGTGTCAGAGGAGGGACTAGTGCTAATATAAGTACACGCTGCTGCAAGTGGCATTTCCAAGCAGTCTGCATTTACCATCAACAGAACAACACCTTATAGAGAAGCAGCACTGTCAGCTGGGTGAACTAGAAGCCAAGGGACAAGACACTGTGTGTTTTCTACACTGAAGTCTACCCTGCTAAAAACAACTACCGACTGCTCTGTTACTCACTGTTTTCCCCTGATTCTTGCCAAATCCATCTTGCTCTGCTGGCGATGGGGCTCGGGGGCAGGCCAACAGCTGAGTGTCAGTGTCTGAGGAGGGGCTAGTGCTAATACAAGCACGTGCTACCTGCATGTGGCATTTCCAAGCAGTCTGCATTTACTGTCAGCAGAACAACACCTCGTAGAGAAGCAGCACAGCCAGCCAGGTCAACTAGAAGCTGAGAGACCTGACGCTGTGTGTTTTCTACACTGAAGACTGCCCTGCTAAAACAACTACTGACTGCTCTGTTACTCATTGTTTTCCTGTGATTCTTGCCAAATCCATCTTGCTCAGCTGGTGATGGGGCTCGGAGGCAGGCCAATAGCTGAGTATCAGTGTCTGAGGAGGGGCTAGTGCTAATACAAGCACGTGCCACCTGCATGTGGTATTTCCAAGCAGTCTGCATTTACTGTCAGCAGAACAACACCTCGTAGAGAAGCAGCGCAGCCAGCCAGGTCAACTAGAAGCCGAGGGACCAGACGCTGTGTGTTTTCTACACTGAAGACTGCCCTGCTAAAACAACTACTGACTGCTCTGTTACTCACTGTTTTCCCTGATTCTTGCCAAATCTGTCTTGCTCAGCTGCCATGGGGGTTCAGGAGTAGGACAGCAGCTGAGTGTCAGTGTCTGAGGAGGGTCTAGTGCATATATAAGCATGCGCCACCTGCAAGTGGCATTTCCAAGCAGTCTGCATTAACCATCAGCAGAACAACACCTCATAGAGAAGCAGCATAGCCAGCCAGGTCAACTGGAAGCTGAGGGACCAGATGCTGTATGTTTTCTACACTGAAGACTGCCCTGCTAAAAACAACTTCTGACTGCTCTGTTACTCACGGTTTTCCCCTGATTCTTGCCAAATCCATTTTGCTCAGCTGGTGTGGAGGCTTGGTGGTGGGCCTGCAGCTGAGTGTCAGTGTCAGAGGAGGGGCTAGTGCTAATATAAGCACATATCACCTGCAAGCGTGAGTGCATAGGCGTGAGGGTGAGTGGTGCGAGCGCCACTCGGTAGAGAAAATCAAGGAGAAAGGTGTTTTCCTGCAATGTTCCAGGAACAACAAAGGTAAAGGGAGTGCTCAGCTCAAATAAGGGATATAGAATCTTGTTCTTACTAGAAACTTATTTTGTTTAAAACCTTGAGTCTTTGGATCTTGCAGGAACAAACCTGGGGTCATTTTAAGGGTTCTTTCTGAACCATATGAGTTGTTTGTTTATATCTTGGTTGCACTAGGATTATTTTAGTTTTTACTATATATATTGTATTTGAAATATGTTTTGCTTTGTTATTTATGGGGGGAGGGGCTATACTGGTCTTTCTGTTAACCTGTGACAGTACTGCTAGTAAAACATCTATCACAGTGAAAGACCAGGCTAACTTATTTTTACCCAATGCTTATGCTAGCTTACCAGTCAAATCGGGGTTTGGAGAAATAGGAGCTAACATTAAAGTGCATCACAATAGTTTGACAACATGGGAACTCCTTTTTAAAAAGGTATTATGAGGTCCACGACTGTGTAACAGGCAAAAACTGATGACCATGCCTTTTTTAAGATGTTTCTTATTAATAATGTTGCTTTCCTCAGGAAATCTGCATGCAAATCCTGGCCCCACCATAAATCATAACCACTTTAGTCTGCAGGAATTTAGTGAATGTACTGGTTTGGGCTTAGTGCACCTTAACATGAGGAACTTGTTACCAAAGATTGATTATATCTGCACATGGGTTCACAACTTTAGCCCTGATGCTTTTATATTATCAGAGATGTGGCTGAATATTAAAATTAGAGATACTGAGGTGTGTACTGATGGGTATACTTTGCACAGGCAGGATAGATCAAATAAGGGAGGCTGTGTGGCAATTTGTTTAAAAAATAGTCCATCTGGCACAGTAAAATTATCTAAATCTATCCCTAAATCATTAGATATGATTATTTTAAATGATGGGGTATCCCGAAATTTTAGTTGTAATTTAATGGCTTGGTAAAGATCCCCATCAGCTTCCTCAGAAGTTCTCCAGTTCTTTGTGACTATGCTTGCCCCTTGCATAGATCATGAACCAGTGGTAATTAGTGATATGAACTGGGATACAGTATAATGAAACCATCAGTTCAGCTAACAAATCAATTAGTGGCCCTTAATTTAACTCAGATTATTGACACACCACAACACGCACTAATAAATCTTCATCTGATAAAGATACTCTCCTTGATCTGATTATGACTGCTACTTCACATAGGTACATTTTCACTGTTTTTGGTGCTGACGTAAGTGATCATTGCTATGTAGCATGCATTTGTCATCAACTCAAACACGTTAAGACAGCTCACGTCATAATTACCAGGAACTTTACTAAGTTTTGTGAACAGGCTTTTCGTCATGAGCTACTTAAGTTTAATTGGAAACACACCAATTTATTGTTGCCCTAATATCCACTCTGCATGGTCATAGTTTAAAAGTTCCCTCCTTTATGTAATTAATAGGCATGACCCTGTGTTTGTTTGTGGGTCTGACCAAGGCATTTGACCTGATTGATCATAATTTGATCTGTGGTAAACTTATGGAACGTGTTTTTTCTGATTCCTCTGTGGCTTGGATTAAGGATTATTTATCAGAGCCATCTCAGGTGGTTAGAATTTATTCCATTGAGTCCCCTGAGGTCCACATTGTATGTGGAGTTCCTTAGGGGTCTGTTTTGGGCCCTTTATTGTTTTCATTATATATAAATCAATGATCTTCTCAAAGGACAGGCTATAATATTCTACTTTATGCAGACGATTTAATTCTGTTTTATCAGGTGAATTTTGTTTCTACTATTTCTTCTAAAATTCAATATGATTTTCATACTATTTGTAAATGGCTTACTGATAATTTAATGGTTTTTAATCCATAGAAAACAAAATCAATGTTGTTTGGAACTAATGCAATGTTGAAAGGTAGTCCTAATGTGGTAGTTCAGTACTTGGATGGAATAATTGAACAAGTACAACAATTTAAGTATCTTGGGGTTTTGTTGGATCCTGCACTTCATTTTTCATTACAGGTTACTTCAGTAAGAAGGAAAGTGAACCAAAAACTTGGCATATTGTACAAATGTATGTCTTATCTAACCTTTGAAACTAGGAAAGCGATAGCAGTTGGTACCCTTCTCCCTCACCTGGATTATGTTGCCGGTATTTACTTCAGGTTGGGAATTCGGGAATCAGATATTTTGTTAGTAACCTTTAACATTTGCTATTGTATTAGCTCCTTATCATACTTATTCATGTGATTTATGTTCTCAGTTAGGTTGGTTGCCTTATAACCTCAGAATTGAATATGTTTTGGTTTGCTAACTTTTAAAGCTATTTATGTGTGTACTTTTTTTCCTTTGTCTGATCTAATCTCAGTTCATACTGTACTATCTGTGTTGAGGTCCTCAAATGATCTGCTGCTTGAAACAACTTTGTGTAAACATAAACTTGGATCCTGTGCTTTTAGTAACTCTGCCCCTTTTTATTGGAATACATTGCCCATTTCTATTTGCATAATTAACTCCAAGGCATGTTTTAAATCCATCTTCAAACTCTTTTTGTTTAATAAGTCACTCTGTACTTGTAATAGGTGATATTGTTTAATGTTGTTGTATGTTCATTGTTGCTGTTTGTCTGTTTTTCTGTAATCCAGATCAGACCTGAAAAAAGGCCTTTCTCCAGTTTCTTTACCCGATTAACAAATGAATAATTAAAATTAAAAATAAATAAACTAAAAAGAGAATTAGGTCACAACCAGCACCATGGTTCAATGGACACTTACAAAAACTAATTAATAAAAAGGATCAGCTATGGAAAAAGGCTAGAAGCTTAAGAACAAACAAAGAAATGCAGAATTACAGAATTGCTAGAAATAAACATACAAGAAAGATCAGGCAAGCAAAAAGTAACCATTACAATCAAAAATTTCAAAATGCATCTGGTAACAATAAGATCTTTGATGGAATTAACAATTACAAGGTAGAACACAGACAGCTACATTATCAAAACCGTTGCAATATAAGGATGTTCTAATCTGTAAACCTTTTGACCAAGTTAAAGTTTTCAATGAATATTTTTTAGAAGCAGGGGGCACATTTGATAAAAAATTCCCTAATCATCCAGAAATTACACCGGATAACAATTTTGCCAGGAAGATTAACAGATCTCTGTTTGCTTTTAGGGAAACTGGAGAATAGGATGTCTTAACTAAGTTAGCTAAGTTGGATGTTAAAAAAGGAGCTGGTCGGGATACTATTGGTCCTATTTTTTACAAGATTGGGGCCCCTGTGTTAGCTAAATATTTAGCTTATTTGTTTAATTTCTCAATAAGTACCTCTGAAATTCCTGACGATTGGAAATCAGCTTGCATCATACCAATCTTTAAAGGTGATAACAATCTGGACTCTGGATGTTACCAATCTATTTTCATCCTGACTCCTATCTCTAAAATATTAGAAAAGTTAGTTTATGGGCAGTTAATAAAATATCTGGATAAATATAAAATACTGATGAACCATCAAGCTGGTTTTCATAAAGGGCACAATACAACATATGCAGCATCTAAGGTTGTTAATTATATCTTTACTGCTTTCAATCAGGACAACTTAGTTCCTGCAATATATTTATATTTATTTAAAGCGTTTGACTCTGTTGATCACAATATGCTATTAAACAAACTAAAGATCTCAGGTCTGGGCTTAGGTGCTTTGTCTTGGTTTTCTACTTACTTGTCTTCCTGTTTACAATGTGTTAATGTGGGTGAACATTGCTCTGACTTTGCCATGTTAAATAAAGGAGTGCCCCAGGGCTCAGAATTGGGACCTCTTTTATTCCTCATTTATATTAACGATTTGCCTAATAGTGTATCAGCTGACACTAATATTCTCTTGTATGCTGATGACACTATTATTTACTGCCAAAATAAGGATCCCACAGTAGCTATAAATACTTTGCAGAAAGAGTTTGATAACATTCAACATACTTTGATTAATTCTTGCCTATTACTAAATGCAAGTAAAACTCAATGGGTTTTATATTCTAGCAGACTTATGGCAGATATTCAAAATAACTTAAATAAAAGCATTACAGCACTGGATGGGACTGAACTGATTAGAACTTCTGTATATAAATATTTTGATATACTGCAAGATGATTCCATGAAATTTGAATTGCAGACACAAATGCTTTCTAACAAACTTAAAAACATACTATCTTTCTTCTATAGAAATACATAGATACATAGATAGTGTCGGCAGATAAGTGCCTATGGCCCACCCAGTCTGCCCATTTGAGCTAGTAAGTTAAGTTTATGTTTTCCTAGAAGTCTGTTGACCCTTACCCCTGACCTCCTGAATTCCTTTATGTCTATCCCATGCAAATAAGGCATGCTTTAGTTATAACATTCGTAAACAGTTGGTAAACTCTGTTTTTGTCTCAGATTGACTATGGAGATTGCATTTATATGAGAACGACAGACACTATTTTGAAACTTTTAGATCCTCTATGCCATAGAGCACTGAGACTTGCCACAGGGCTGTCGTGGAGATCCCACCACTGCAATCTCTATTCTGAGACCAGTTGGCAGCCATTGTCAGACCGGAGACAAACCCACTGGTAATTTATGTTTACAAATTTGTTTCAGATAAACTGCCCTTATATTTGTTAAGCTTGGTCTCTACTAAACAGCAAAATAAATATTTCTTAAGATATACTGATTTACCTCAGTATACCTTACCTAGATTCAGAACCACATTTGGTAGCCATAGACTAGCTGTTGCTGTCCCTACAACTTGGATCTCTATCCAAAAAAAGCTAAAACCTGACGTCAGTGGTTTTCATATCACATCTTAAATGACTTATTTACGATGTAATGACACATGTTTGTAGATGTTTTAACTGAATGGTAACCTAAATAACAATGTATGTACTATTGTAATGTACATACGTGAAAGTATGTTTATATGTTCCTTGTTGGATGCAATTGTAAAAGAGAGACTTCTCTCAGTTTTGCTTTCCAATAAATTGAATTGATTTGAATTGAATTGAACTAGTTATGAGCATGGCCCTTTTGAGCCTGTACTGACCCATGATTTGTTAATCACTGGGGACTTCAAATGTGACTCATAGATGGTACTTTCTGTTTGCAGCATAGCACCTCTGGGGCCTGTGCTAGGGCCCAGGGGAGTATTTGGCTGCTTTTCATCTTCCATGAAAGCCTACTTGAGGCACACAGTGCATGCCATTTTGTTTTCTGCAGTTCTCCTCCCTGTCTCTGATTTGGCCTTGGCGGAGACCTGTTTTTTATAGGTCTTAATTTGTCCAGAGTTAAGTCACTATATGCCATTAGTGCAGTGCAAAATTGTTGAATATCACACTGCACAGACTATTCAAATAACAGCCTCTTTTTTCTGTGCTGACTATATTACATTTGTGTTCCTGCATTGTCATGACTGCCTGGCTCAGTGCAAGTGACTGAATATTGCATGCATGCACAATCGGATAGTGCAGACAAGGTGTGTGCAGTGCAAACCTTCTGAATCTGGGGGCCAAAAACTCAAAAACAGCCAAACTGCTTCCTACAAGCTCTTCATATTATTTGACCTTAGGACTGTGATGATGCATTCCTCATTTAACAATCCTAGAGCAGGGGTTTCAAAGCTGTAAGAATGACTCAAAATGCTTGCATCAAACATGTGTGATGCAACAGGCACCTTAAGCCAAGGGCTGTGCCATGAGCTATTTTCCAATGCAGCCTGCATCAAATGCAGGCTGCATGCACCAAAGGGGGCTTGTGCCAGCCTTGTCCCTCACAAGTGGCTATGGCATGGTGCTAGGGGGCTTGCATCAGATGCTGGCTGCCATTTCCTCCAATCCTGAAATTTCAGAACCAATCCCGAGGACAAAGGTCCAAGTACAGTTAGACCAGCCAAGGGCTGGTCTAATGGTACTTATAGATCCTCTTGGAGGGTTGGTAACTGTTGGCCATTGTATGTCCTCCCCCCAGCCATGATTAGTCAGTATTCATACACCATTTCAACCCATTACCCTGGTGATCTAGAGCCCCCCCCATATGTCATGCTGTAAATAGGTATACATCAAGCAGTCCCTGTTGAATTAGCAGCTCCCCCTTCAAGCCTCAGTATACTCCTAATGTAAAATGATACACCCCACCAGTCATAACTGTAATATCTATTTACAGCATGTCATATCAGAGCAGGGGGGAGCACTAGATTACCAGTGTACTGGTTTGATAGAGTGTAAAGGGTACCAGCAGCTTGGTGATGTTGGGGTACGCTATCCAGTACTGTTCCCCTGTCTTAGGGTGCAGCTGCTGCCCCACCACCCCACAGCTGTTGTGGCATACCTCGTGGGTGCACCATCTCTTTGGTGCAATGCCACTGTTCCCACAAGCTGCAGGACTTTGGTGCTGGGACCCTGTCAGATGGAAGATTGGGTGCAGGGTCTCAGATGCACTAGCACTTGGCACAAGCTGCCATTGTTGCAGCTTGTGTCTGAGATTTGAAAATCCTGCCTCTAGACTCTAAGATGACTGAGTTATAAACCTCTGAAAACTGAGGTTTAAACAGAAAACCCCAGTGTTGGGCCCCTGTTCTCTGTAGCACTATAGCACTAACATCCATGACAGGGACTTTTGACATCCATGGATTAGTTTGGCCAAATTCCATGGCAGAAGATAAAGTGCTGCAGCACATTAATGAAGAAGCCTACAAATTTACAGTGGTAGCCATCTCCATGCATAGTTATGGTGCAGCTTCTGGTGCTCCACAAGTTGATATTGGTCAGAAAAGCTGCATTTATCTGAATGCTGCTTTTCTGGTATTGGGTTTTGCCATGGCATGTCATGATTCAATATGGCAATTACTACAACTGTAAATTATTTTACATCCAGCTCCACTGGAATAGAGGCTTAAGAGGTGAGCTTTTTCTGACAGTGGTCATATAGTGTATCAAGGATTTTTTGGGGCGAAGAGAGATGAATCACTGTGTCAGTATAAATTTATTTCCACCACTATGAACTTAGATTATTTGGTCTCTGGGTTGCATTCTCCATTTAATAGTCTGTGCTATGCTGTGCTGTGCTTTGCTGTGGAGTGGAGTGGAGTGGAGTGGATGTGAATGAATGGGGGTTCTGTGCAGCATTTATTCTGTATTCTGTATTTTGGGTAGCAGGAAACCATGGCTGGTTGGTGAGGGTGGCCACTGGTGGCATCTTTGTCATGGTCCATAGGATGGCAACAAAAATGGTTGCCATTGTATGTATGTAACTGTTTACCCCAAGCCATAGAAAAATGGGTGCCATCCTGAGAAGGCAGCAAGAGGTGGTTTGGAAAAAGTGATTACTTGCCACAGAACAGTATCACTGGTGGGCATCACTTTAAGGATGTGGCTGTGCATCACCAGACACAAAATGACAGCGGCCACCCAGAACCTGTTGCTAGCCCATGATTAAAAAAAAAGTAACTGCTTGCTGCTGGGCCATGCCATGGGCAGGTACCACTCTGTATGAATGAGTCTGTGTACGACAAATCACGTAATGGTGGGAAATATCCTGAACCAATGGACATGGTTTTAAAAGGAAACCCTCTGCTTGCTGTGAAACAATGCTATAGGTGAGTGGCACTGTAAGAAAATCGTTGTGTGCTGCAAGTAACAGAACTGTCTGTGCCATCGTAAACTGGCAAACATGAATAATTTTACAGTGTACATCAAATATCTTCATGTAGTCATGACTTAAACAAAATACATCTTGCATGGCATTAGATGACCTTTGTGTAACACTTTTACTAGATATTTTTAGCATCTTCCCAATGTACACACTTGCAGTTTTATTCCTGGTTTCCTCATCTCCCTTTTTGGTGTACTGTCATTTTCCTCTGGTGCTTCATTCCGTTTATTTTTTCATTTATATCTTTTCTGCTTTCTGTGCATTCTGTCTCTCTTCTTTTCTTTTTTCTGGGCTTGCCCCATTCTTCTATAGCCCCCTTTTATAGTTCTTACCATGTTTCTTTGCACTCTATCTCATTTGTATTTTTATCCATGTGTTCTTGATCATCATTCTCTGGGGTATACCCACCCAACAACAACATCGACAGTCTGAAGTAATAGTCCACCCAAGACCCCAGCACTCTGTCTCCTGGTTCTGCACCCCTTCCCTGAATCATCTCTGACTTGTAGTTGATTATATTTAGCATGGGGGGGGGCAGAGCCCGCAGTAGAAAAATTGCCAGGGTCTCCAGTCAGATTTATGTCAACCACAATGTGCAGTCAACATAAATCCGTCACTGTGATGACGGTCAACAACATAGTTGTCAAACCGGCATCGTAGAGATGTTCTCTGGGGTTATAAATGTATCTCTTTTCACAATTATTTTCCTGCCTTGTTCTGTCCAAGCTACAGTGAAATAAATGTTATTTTCTCAAGGTTCTGTAACACCTATGAAACTAATGCAATCCGCAGTTTTTCAGAGATCCTGTTTCCAGTTAGTACAATTGGGATTTGGCACGTCTGGGGGTTGGCACTTATGTTGTACTCATATGCTCAGTTTGATTGCTCTTGGAAGATAATAACATTGAAGTACAGTTCCTGGTATTTCAACATTGTAATCACATCACAGCCACAAAATATTGATTATTTTTTTCTTTGTATGCAGTACTGGTAAAATGTTCACTGCCAGGTGATGATTTAAAAAAAGTGTTTGCTTGCCAGGCCAGTAGTGTAGCAAGCTGACCCATGTTCCCCAGGACAACTCTCCTCCCTCAAGAATGGAAGTTCCTGAGTTCTGTCACTTACCTGCCACCTGGTGGATACCAGTAGGCAATGCCAGTGGGGCCAGTAGACATGAGGAGTGGGTGCTGATGGAGCACGCAAATGCATAAACGTGAATTTGCATGCCTTGCATCATATGCTGACACCCCGTGGATGAAAACTGAAGGAGAATAAATTCTGACTAACTTGACACCCCACAGATACCGCATGACCCCACAAGGCAGGCCACCCACCAATATGACTCGGTGAAAGTGGTGATTAACCCATGAGTCCATGTAATTGATTGATGGTGGTGCTGGGGGGATACTGCCTAGATCAGGGATGGAAGAAAGAAAAAAGTAAGGGAAGAAAGTGTCTGCCTGCTGCAGCACAGCACCATAAGTGGGTTCTACTGTATGGATGTGGCTGTGCACTATTGAACATGGCATGGCAGACTCCATCCACAGTCATTTTCCTAGTTGAGTCCATGTAATATTACAGTAGGTCAGACTTGCATGACAATTTCTCTGTAGTCCTAACTTCTGCAGAAATGTCCATGGTCATGAACCACAGAAAACAGTGGGCCTAGACTACAGAGTTACAATGGTGCCCCCATAATATAGCAATTAGAAAAAAAAGGGGTTCTGTTGGCTCAAGGCCAAGCTTCAGGTCCGGAGCCATGTCCTATGAAAGTGCTGCCTTAAGCTTTGGTGCAGTAAAAGGATATGATGTCAGAATGTAAATTTTGATATACATGGTGTAGTGATCTGGTTAGATTTTAAGTGTCACTTAATGCATTGCAACTGCAGTGTAGAAGGTGGGGTTCATTAGCATCACTACAGTGTGCATGGTTGTCTCGCACTGACCTGTCCAGTTCACTTCACTACAGATATTAAAATGTACATTTTGGCATGATTTCATTTTACTGCACTGCAGAATGTAAGCAGGTACAAGTCTCCTGAAAAAAGATGACTGTATTCAAATGAAAATATTGTAAACCAACTGCAAATTCAGGTACGCCATGTCACACAAAATACTTGGTTTGGCTGTTGTCTGTTATAGTGCTGTGTTCCTTGGTTCCATGTGATAAGGGTGAATTAGGAATGCTGAATCCCCTTATCACAACTCCACATCACCGAAATTCAGTTTTGACAATGTGGAATCCCAGCGCCAGTGAAAGCGGTGCAAAAATCATGTTTTTTTTTTATGTGGGGTCTGTGCACCACCCTAAATTTAGATTCTCAACTCAGGGGCTGCATGTCAGGGGGGTCATCAACATGCCAAAAAAACAAAAAACACCTGTCTCGGGCCAGGTGCAACAAAAATCCGCCAGTGCCCGGTCCTGAACCTTGCATCCTTGCCACCCCAAGCCAGCACCAACCCCACTACACCACAACCCCAGCTCGGTGGCAACCCATGTGCGCATACATGTGCGATATCCTGTTGCCGTTTCTCGAACCCTCCCTATCCGGTGGTCAACCCCACACCCTTGCCATCAGGGTAGTCATCACAAGTGGGTCACCATTTTGGCAGGCGCCCACTTGCAGTCTGCCCATATCACAAGATACAGTAACCCCTCACTATAACGAATGCAACGGGAGACACAGGTTGCATTCGTTATAGCTGTAAATTCGTTATAACGAGGACACATTAAAATGTCCGGTGTTACGGTATTGGTGCACTGTGAGTCTACAAAATCAAATGAAGAATTTTCTAATAATCGCACATTTTATTGCAACAACTTTAATACAACAAATTTAATAGATAGCATAGATAAAAAGTTTAGTTTAGTCAGCAGCTTGAAAGAATGATTTTATCTTTGTTTGCGTAATGCTGCGCTTGATAGCTAAGTCGCGGGCATAGGACAGAGCATTCCGTAACTGCAGCACCTTGATCGGGTCAGCATCTTGTGATTGCATCCAATGCAAGCCTGTTTCAATCCCTGTTGTGAAAACCAAAGCTGAGTTGCTTTGTCAATTTCAGTTTCGTCGGGGCGTCTCATTTTTTTTCTTGCCAGACCATCATTCTCACTGCACTCACTGGCGAAGTCCCGTAGGTACTGTTCTTGTTTTCGCCAAGTGCATATGGTCAATTTGGAGTACCCCGTTTCCAGTGACAACTTGCTTAAAGTTTCTCCACCTTTGAGGTGGTTGAGTATGGACAGCTTAGTCTGAACCAAGTAACTGGACCTCTTCATCGTAGCAGCTCATTTTGGGAAATGGCTGTAAACTGTAAGCTCATTACTTGGCGCTCATTCTTATAACAAGTGCAAAAAAATCTTTTAATTACCTAGTGGCACCGATTGGACAATGAATGGCGCATAGTACGCCTCACAGAAACAGCTGACTATCAGCTGCCAGTGTTAATGTCAGTCACAGAAACAGCTGACTGTCAGTGTCAAGTCATAGAAAAAGCTGATTGTCAGTGTCAAGTAGGGAGCCATAAAATGCGTTCGTTATAGCCGAATTTTCATTATAGTGGGGTTTGTTATAGTGAGGGGTTACTGTACTATGTTCCTTGTCTCATTCTGTGAGATAGCAGTTTGGCTCAGTTTACTGCTACTCTTTCATACTGTAAGCACTTAACTTGTGGCTTATGGTTAAGAGCTGAACACTATTCACTGTAACAGTGTTCGTTGCTTCTTGCCAGAGACTTAAGACATTAGTTATTGCCACCTCCAAGACCTGACTCTTAGCCAGAATTAGTGATGCATCTGTTTCCCTCCATGGTTCAGACAGGACCACTTCAAGGCTGAGGTGGTATAGCACTTTATGTGGTACTGTATGTGGCAGTCACCCTTCTGTTTCAGGCCATCTATCACTTCTTCACTCCTACTTCTCCCAAGGGATCTTACTGGCAGACTCACTCACCCCTTGTCATTTCCTGTTTTCATTTCTAGCATCTGTATCTGCCCTTGATCCAAACCAGATGTGCTGTGAGTCTTGAGTCTGTTTCCTCTATCTCTTCCCTGGTAAACTACTTCTTCTGGGTAACTTCAAATCCATCTGGTCCTGCCTACCACATAACAAAAACCTCAGCAGAAATGTTCAATTTCTTTAACTCTCACAAATAACACTGAGCCTATCCAGCTTTATCCCTGCTTCTTTAACCACTGCCTGATCATCTGGGATCTCCGAATTCAACCCCAACACATTTTTGAAACTGGCACCCTCACTGACACCTTCAGTGACCATTGTATGGTGCACTGCATGTGCAAGTTCCACCATCCCAAAGTCCCCTACCAACTCATTAAACTCAGCTGTAACACATCATTTGAACAGTCTTCCCTCTGGCTGACCTATATACCACTAATTGTTGTGGCAAACTATAGGTTCCAGAGCTCTCAGTAAACAGTCAGTGCACTTCAAAAGAGCTGGAGCAAAAAGTGACACCATGGAAAGCACTCTGAGTCAAGAAAATAAAAAGCAAAGTTGAATGCAAGTGCAAGGCTTTTTTAATAGCACACAGCAGAATAAGCAATACATCCCTTGCTGCTTCTGCTATGCATTATTAAAAAAGAGCTTTGCAATTTCATTCCACTTTGCTTTTTATTTTCTTGGCTGAGTGTGTTTTCCATGGTGCCATTTCATTCTGTTAATTGGCTCTTTATCTGTACTTCCTCAAATGAAGATGATGCCCTTTTAAATTTCCATTCTATGTTCTCTACCACCTGAGACAGGCATACCTCCCTCCTGAAGTCAGTAGTAAGGGCCCTCTCTTCCCCTGGTCTTTGCTAAGTTGATCTCCTGCCTCCATGTTAGAGACATCACTTGGTACCTTCATACAGCCAATAGTTATCCAATGAATACAGTTCAGTACAAATAGCTCCCTAATGCCTGCACCAAAGATACTGTGCTGGCCAAGTCAGACTATTTTGTTTCCTGATTTCAGAACAATACAAATGTCCTCTCTTAGCGGTGCAAGGTAGGGCATTTTATATCCCCCACTCAGTCTTCCATCCCTGCAATAAAGAGAGGTAGTTGAGTTGTGTCCAGCCCTGCAGTGGTTGCTGTCTTCTTGCATAGAAGCATAGACGTTGACAGCAGATAAGGACTGAAGGCCCATCCAGTCTGCTCATTTTTTCTACCTTATGATTATGAATGTGCAATAGGCCTGTACTCTGTCAATGGTCTAGCTATTCATACTCATTTGTATTGCTCCCTTATGCCTGTTGCATGCCTGTTTGAAGCCCTGCACTGTATTCATATCCACCACTTCCTGAGGTAGGCAGTTCCATGCATCCACCTCCCTATTGTGAAAAAGAACTTTCTCACATTTCCCTTAATCGGCGTCCATCTAATCTCATGCTGTGTCTTCTTGTCCTGCTATTTTTTTATATTGATTGTGCACATGCACAAGAAATATATTGTGCAGCTTTCCAGAAGCAGGTTGTGGAGGCGTGGCACTGTTGTGGCCAAAGCCCCCACAGCCTTTAAAGGCTTGGCCCACTTTCCCCAATGCGGTGGCATGCTGCTGCTGACACTAGTTTAGACAGCATGCCACAACCTTGTAAGGTTTCAGCCGCTGCAATCAGGGACCACCTCGTCATTGCAGCATAAGCCATTTCCTGCAATGAGGAAGTGACCCGTCATTGCTGGTCTGAACCTTGTTACAGTGATACTGTTTGTGAACATGGTGGCAGCTTGCCACCATGTTCACAAGCAATATTACCTCCCCCCTGCTGAGGGGGTGCCCAATCCCCCTCGGCAGCATGTGCCCCCTCACCATGTTTGTTTGCCGATGGGGGCCCAGTCCCCATTGGCTTCAGTCCCCAAGGTTGATGTTGTCGATGGGGGAGCCCACTCCCCGTTGGAATTATGTTTTTGTTGTGTGCCAACGGGGTGCCCAATCCCTGTCAACATAATGTCACTCCCCCTGCTTTTGTTGTGTGCTGATGGGGTGCCCAATCCCCAATTGGATACAGCTGTCCCCCCAAAAAAGTCTTCATTGGCACACACCAGCGTGCCATATACCCCAGTGAAACCAAAAACGGTCCCATGATTTTTTCCACCCTGTGGAAAAAGGAAATGGTCCCTTGGCAGTCTCCCTGCCACTATCCCACAACCCGTGCCCACCCACTGTGCACCCTGCCTCCCCACACACCCCCCCCCCGTACTTACCTCCGGAGTCCAGCGCGACCATCTTCGGTGGACCAGGAACATGTCTGCAGTCTTCAAAGCTGACCGCAAACTAAGGAAATGCCGGTAAGCTGTAAAATGGAATAAATAGGGTTTTTTCAACTTTGATGCATATGTCAGGCATTTTTTGGAAGTTTGGCACCAAATTTTCAACATGGGGCTTTTGGGACCCCTCCTCATAAATTCTGGCACTGTCATGGCATTATTCGGCCCCAAAAGGTGATTTCTTGGTCACTGCACTGAATCCCCTTTCGGGACCAAGTAATGAAATGACAGTGCCAGTGTTCATGAGGTGGGCTCTCAAAAAGCCTATGTTGCAAATTTGGTGGGAAAAATCAAAAAAATGACTGTTTTACGAGCATGCATTGCACAGTTGCTACGCACGCTCATAACTTTGCAAATTTGCAATATTTTCAATCCAGATTTTCAACATCGGCATTTTTTCAGACCTCTTTGTGAACAGTACAGCTGTCATTTCTGACATCCTGGCCAAAATGTGTTTTGCACTTCTGGCGGAGAATAGCATGGTTGCTGTGGGAAATCAGTGTTTGGGACAGATTAAGAAAATAATAGTGACACTGTTCATAAGCAGAGGTCCTAAAATACCTATGTTGAAAATTTGGTGTCAATACTCCATAAAATGACTGTGTTACGAGCGTGCATTGCCCAGTTTGCACGCACGCTCATAACTTCATAAATTAATAATATTTTCACTCCAGATTTTCAACATTGCCATTCTTCTGCACCTCCTTATGAACAGTACAGCTGTCATTTTTCACATCCTGGCCAAAATGTGTTTTCACAGTTCCAGCACAGAATTGCACGGTCGCTGTGGGAAATCCATGTTCGGGACACATTATGAAAATGACAGTGACACTGTTCATTAGCAGAGGTCCTAAAATGCCTATGTTGAAAATCTGGTGATGAAAGTCCATAAAATGAGTGTGTTATGAATGTGCATTGCACAGTTTCCACTCACGCTCATACCTTCGCAACTCTGAAATATTTTCACTCTAGATTTTCAACCTTGCAATTTTTTCACACCTCCTTATGAACAGTGCAGCTGTCATTGTTCATATCCTGGCCAAAATGTGTTTTCACTCTTCCGGTGCACAATAGCATGGTTGCTGTGGGAAATCAGTGTTTGGGACACATTAAGAAAATCACACTGACACTGTTCATGAGCAAAGGTCCTAAAATGCCTATGTTGAAAATTTTGTGACGAAACTCCATAAAATGACTGTGTTACGAGCGTATGTATTGCAGTTTCCATCCATCCTTGTAAATTCGCAAATTAGTAATATTTTCACACCAGATTTTCAACACTGGTATTTGTTCACACCTCCTTATGAACAGTACAGCTGTCAGTTTTCACATCCTGTCTGAAATGTGTTTCCGTGCTTCCGGCGCAGAATACCACAATCGCCGTTGGAAATCAGTGTTTGGGACAGATTTGGATCGAGCAACTGAGGGGGGGGGGTGGAGTGACCGAGCTCAACGGAGCTCTGTCAAGACAGCTGCAGATTTCTTTGTGGGCAGAAAAATGTGGCAATGCAGGCAGGAGCCCAGTACAAAAGAGCAGCCTGCAGCACTGGGAGAAACAGAATGAGCGAGTGACACAGGGGCAGTGAGTGAACTCAACGGACCAATGCAATCAACATTTGGCATTGCCAAATGTTTGTTTTATATTGAAACATGTTAGATTCTTTCATCTTATAAATGCCCTTAAGATGTTTGAATGTTTTGATCATATTACCTCTCTCCCTTCTTTACTCTAGGGTATACATATTGAGCTCCATTAATCTGTCCTCATATGTTTTCTGATGCAATTCCTGTACCATTTTGGTTGCCCTTCTCTGGACTGCCTCCATTTTGTTAATGCCTTTGTGCAGGTGTGGCCTCCAGTACTGCATGCAGTACTCCAGATGGGACCTAACCAGTGTCTTGTAAAGAGGGATTATTACCTCCCTCTTACGACTTGTGATACCCGTACTAATACACTCCAACATCCCTCTAGCCTAACCTATTGCTTTAGTGGTCTGCTTGAATGATTTCAGGTCATCTGTGATGATGATACCTAAGTCTCTTTCTTCCCTTGTGATTGTTAGCAATTTCCCTTTCAACCTATAGGTGGCTTCAGGGTTTCTCTTCCCTATGTGCATGATCTTGCACTTCTTTGCATTGAGCCCCAGTTGCCACTCTTCCTGCCATTTTGCCAGTTTATCCAGATCTCATCTCATTCTGCCCACCTCATCTGGATCATCTATCCTGTTGCAGATCTTGGTGTCATCTGCAAACAGACAAACTTTACCCTCCAGTCCATGTGCAATGTCACTGATGAAGATGTTGAAGAGGACTGGCCCCAGGACTGATCCCTGAGGTACCCCACTTGTGACTTGCATCTCTTCTGACTGTATACCGTTTACCACCACTCTCTGTTTTCTGCCCACCAACCAGTTTGCCACCCAGTTGACCAGCTTCTGACCCAGTCCGAGCCTACCCAGCTTATTAATCAATCTTCTATGTGGAACAGTATCGAAAGCTTTGCTGAAGTCAAGGTAGGTGACATCAACTGCTCCCCCCAGTCCACCACTCTGGTTACCCAGTCAAAGAAATCTATGAGATTAGTTTGACAGGACTTTCCTATTGTAAACCCATGATGTCTTGGATCCTGTGCTCCTATGGATTCCAGGTGTTGCACTATCCTTTCCTTAAGGAGTGCCCCAATAATTTTGCCCACTACTGAGGTAAGACTGACTGGTCTGTAGCTCCCTGCCTTCTCCCTGCTATCACTCTTGAGGAGCGGGATCACATGAGCCCTTCTCCAGTCTTCTGGACCCCTTCTGTGCTCATAGACTCACTAAACAGTTCTGATAATGGCTCTGGTAGTTCCACCCTTAGCTCCTTTAGTACCCTGGGATGTATGCCATCAGGTCCCATTGCCTTGTCCACCCTGAGTTAGAGAGCTCTTGTAGGACCCTTTCTTTTGTGAATTACTTTTCATCAACATGTGCCTTTTTCTGCTGTTGTTCTCTCTTCCTCCCCTCTTTCTCCCCTCCACTTCCTCCCTCTGCTGGAATATGGCAATTTGGTGTAAAGAAAGCATTGCAAAATGCTGGCAGGAGAGGGAAATGGGTTAATGAGAATATGTTCTGTTCTAAGGTTTGCGTGCTAATGTCCTTGCTATTGTGAAAATAGAGTTGGAAGCTAGTACACCGTGGGCAGCTTGTAGAAAATGCTAAACATAAATAAAATTAGAGCTAGCAAGAGTTATGTGTATAAAATGTGCAGCCTCTGACTGGAAAAGCACAGTAATGTATCCAGTGAAAGATTACCTTGCGTGGACATGTGCTGAGTTTTTTAAAGATAACAAATAGAAAGGGTATATGAGCTAGATGAGAGGCAAAGGATGAGAAACTATGAACTCCAAAATGAAGTGCTGAAACTCTCACACCTGTCTGGTTCATCTCTCAAGGGAAGGTAATTGACGGTTACTGGTACCTTATAAGCTTAAAGAGCTGCTGACACCTCAAACAAAACTTTGAAAAACATAATATTTAGGTACAATTCAGCTTGCATTCCATATGTATTCTGCAGATGTCTCCTCCCCATGACTTATTACTAAAGATATTTCTTGAATGCCTAATCTTTATCCTTTAGAGTTCATCTGTCTCTATAGTTTTCTCCCTACTTCAAATCATAATACTCTGTTGTGACATCACAAACCCTTGCCATAGGAGTACCTGTAATGTCACAAGCAGTGCATTATGACCTTAGGTAGTGAGAAGGCAACAGAAATAGATGAACTCTTTAGGAGCAAAGATCCTGTTTTCATGCAAATTATCTCATTATTATTAATAATGAGGAGGAGAAATATGGAACTAACATGAAAGACAAGCTGAACTGTGTTGAAATATTATGTTTTGTTAAAGTTTTCCTGAAGGCATCAGCTGCTCTTTAAATAAACATTACTTTGTGGAGTGCAGTTCCTCGTTTCCAGTGTAATCATTGGCTCAAATACCTAACATCTTCCCTCCTTCATCTTTCTCTTTCTCTTTCCCCTCTACCTCTCCTGCTGATTTACTCATTGCTTTATTGTCTCTTAACCTCTCCAAGTTTAGCAGCTCTGATAGGCTTGAAACCAAACTCCTTTCTCGCTCCGTCCATTGCTATAGCCTCCCCTATCTCTGATCTCTTTAACTTCTCATTCTAAATGGGCACAGTTCCTGATTCTTGGAAGAGGGCCAAGGTCACCCCAGCATGAAAGTGGTGATCCTTCTGCTCCAAGTACTATTACCCAATTTCCTATCTCCCTACTCTGGCTAAATACAAAGAACATCTGGTTCTCTCTCAGCTCTTTCCCTTCCTTGACTCTTCAGCATTTCTTAGCCTCTTCCAGTCTGGATTTGGGAACCCTCACTCCACCATTATGCCCCCTCTGAGACTCATTGAAATCACCCTGAAGGTTATAGATCAAGGACACATCACCTTCGTTAACCTCATAAGTCTTGCCAAGGCCTTTGACACTGTTGTCCACCATCTCTTCTACTAGACATGATAATGGTTGCTGAACTATTTGACTTTGTGGTCAAATGGTTTAGTTCCAAGCTGTCAGAATAGTCCAAGGTTGCCTTGTAGGTGACTCCCTTTCCCTCCTCTCCCAATTAAGTTAGGTGTTCTTTTTTCAAGGATTTTCCTCAATGTCATTTATACTGCATGACTGGGACATTCACAGGTATGTAAACAACTGAATTGGCACCATACAGCATCTAGCTAGAATCCAGTCTACCCCAATCTTCATGACCCTGATGACTCCCAACTGAAGGAAACATCCTCCTTCAAATACCTGGATATTTGGCTGAACAGTTGTCTTCTCCTTTCTGGTCATATTGATGCCATCCACAATAGACTGCTCCCTAATCTTGGCACATTCTACTGGAATAAAGCTTGTATTCCCCCCTCCCCACTCAGAAGGAGATCAATGTAAAAACAATCCTCTCTACCTTTGACTTCAAGGATGCGGTGCATAGTGCTGCCATCCAATTTACCCTAACCAGACCAGGGGTTCTGTTGTACTTCCCTTTGACTGCATGGCTGACACTTATAACTGCTCTTGCTATCCATGTCTCTCTTAGGGCCCAGTGTGTCTATCTCTCACTGCATCATCTTCTTCGTTCCTAAGTTCTGATCTGGATCTCTCCAATGCTATCTTAGCACTCTCCTGTCCTCACCCTCTCCCACCTCTCACTCACTCCTTTTCACTGACTTCTACTCTTTCTCCTTACTATGGACAAGGACCACAGCTGGACATTTGGCCTTCTCCTGTTAATGCCCACAAATCAGATCTAGCTTCCCCCACTCTCGCTCTCTTCTCCTCTTCCTCCACTTCTGACCTGAGAGCCTTACTCCATGATGCCATCTCACATATTTTCTCATGCTTCAAACTACAGTACACTCTTTCCTTTCCTCTTTCTTGTCTGTACTCCCTCACTCACTTCCTTGTTCACTTTCCCCATCTCCATTCTTTCCTCCTTGCTCACTATCATTTCTCTGCCTGTTCTGTTCACTCTGACTGCTCACGTGGGGATACGGTCGATTGCTGACACATGACTGCCTGACAGTCTTTCTCCCAGCTCAGTTTCCCCTTCATACACATTAGCCTATCTTTTTAATGCCCATCTACAATAATACCGAGAGTAAACAGTGAGACATAGTGAGACAGTATAGAGAGTTTGATGTACCTGTGCCAGGGGTTCCACAAAGTGTCCACCTAAGGTCTTCTGGGGGTTCCTCTGTGTGATCACTGTTCACAATGTCCATGTTTCATCATTTTTAAGGTAGTGACATTTCTTTTTTGAACTCTGTCCTTACAACTTTCAAAAATGTTACTGCTACCCGATTTTCCGTGGGTACCACTTTGATATTCCATTAGAATAGATGGCGCTGTGCTGTATTGTAATGTAATTCTGCCATGTTCTGTTTTTATATGGGATATCTGAGTTTGATATTGTCCAGCCCCTGAATGAAACTGTTAATAACTGTGATAACTGCGCTCACAAAACGAAATATTATTTTATAGTTTGCTTTATTGACCCAGCTTCGTTTTTAAATAAACTGTGTAAATGGTGTAAACTCTAGTTTCTTCCCACTGAACACTTAAGTTTTCGTATATAAGTGCAATAGATGTTCATGCTAACAGTAAATCCTTCACTTTTGGGTCTACCTGAGGATTATCAAGTAAGGAACTATTCAGTCTCCATTTCCCTTCCCCTGCATTCATAGAGTAAGAACCTCCAAACTGCCCTCCTAAGAATAAGTAGTCTGAATTTTTGATGGGAGTCAAGGTGATTTGGTGTATTTCTAACTGTTCAGACAAAATTAAAAAATCTATTCTTGCAGCTTATTTATGTTTATAATATATAGACCTACCTGTTTCATATTATTATATACTGTTTTCATATGTGTGTAGGTACTTGACTCACTGGTAGGATCGCACTGTCTGGCCATTACAAAACAGGAAATCGGAGTTAGGCTATTGTGTGATGGGGAGATAAGAGATGGGGAATCGTACTAGACCCCCCACATGCAGTACTATGTCAATTTTATCCTGGGATTGGTTCACTTTTGAACTGAAACAGCTCTTTTCTAACCTGATATGCACTGCTTCAATTTACCCACCTGCCTATATTTTACTTCTATTTACCTACTGGATACACTTTACTGTACTGAATTTGATTTACTGTATCATTTTGTGTTATTATAATGTTTATTTTCTCCCCTCTACTGTATATCTTTACTCCAGTGTATAGGAGTATAGGAGGATAGGAGGCAGTATAGCACAGTGGTTTAAGGCTCTGAGCTGCAAACCTGGAGACCTGGGTTTGAATCCGACAGCCCCCCCCCCTTGCATACTATATAACCCTGAGCAAGTCACTTAACTTCCTTGTGCTCCCAGGTCACACCTGTAAACAAGCTTCAGCTTAGTGTGTCTTACCTGGTTAAAAAAAAAACAGTACCTTTAAAAATGTTCTGTTCTCAGTTCAGTAGACCCCTTCTAATTAAAATGAAATTTATATAAAATTCTTCCATAGCTCTAGTAGATTTTGGAGTACATGTATGTTTCCTAGTATCACTCTAAAAGCACTGTTAGTAGACTAGTGTAGATTATTAGCTTCTCCAGCTAAACCTTGGTCCAGTGAAAATTTGCATACATACTCCTGTCACTGCTCTTTAAAGTGCTGTAACAGAGGAAGCCACATAAAATTAGAATAAATCCATTACTTTGATGAACCAATTTGCTGCACTTTACTGATGTGCAGTACAAGAATGGGTTCTTATATACGAGATGGAACTGGGAAGGAACCAACGATTTCCTGTAGATGATTGCAAGCATTGGTTTAAAGATCTCAATATGTAACACAAATAATAACTACTATTAATTATTACAATGCATTAGTGTTACTGTTACATTTCATTTGATGCATGGGTGATATATATTTAGAATGGGTCACATAGTATAGAGATATATAAAGGCTTACTAAGTGTAACATGTTTACTATACTCCCCTGCTAAAAATATTCAGCATTTATCTTCTACCTGCTATCTGCTTAGTTACTGTTTCTAAGGGACTTACAACACACTCATTTTCCAGATCAGATGTCAGCCAGCCATGAATTGATCTATGATAAAACTACTGTTGAAAACACATTGCTAAAAGTGGGCTTCAACCACAAACAGAAAATCACAGGTAGCATTAGTAAAACTTAACTGCAGTGCATTTAAAAAGAGCATTGAATATTACAATATGTAATTCCATTCTTTATTGCAAAGGGTATTTACATGAAAACAGGAGCTCTACTTCTTGCAGTTTATCTACAGCTAAGATGGTATCACTTTAAATTAAGTGACCTAAAAAGTAGTTAATTAACATATAGCAAACACGCTATTGTAACTTAATAAAATAGTAAAAGGGCTTAATGAGCAACCTATGATTATTAGCATTGATATAACTAACAGTTAATTGTGCATTTAAGACATTTATATTAAGGCAGTTATACTTACAGTACATCTTCAAAAGTTGGTTAAGTTTAATAAGCATCCGGAAATATTATATAAAGGGACTTATAACACACTGATTTTCCAGATCAGATGTCAGTCGTTCTTGAATTGATCTGTGATAAAACTAATGTTGAAAACACATTGTTTAAGATGGGCTCCAGCCACAAACAGAAAATCATACTGTAGGTAGCATTAGTAAAACTCAACTGTAGTACATTCCAAAGTTACACTGGATATTACAACATGTAATTCTATTCTTTATTGCAAAGGGTATTTACATGAAAACAAGAGCTCAACTTCCTGCAGTTTCTCTACAGCTAAGAGGGTCTCACTTTAAATTAAGTGACCTAAAAAGTATCTATATATAGATATATATATATATAGAGAGAGAGAGAGAGAGACTATATATATATATATATAGAGAGAGAGAGAGAGAGAGAGAGAGAGAGAGAGAGATAGATAGATATGCATTTGCCATTCAAAATGTACTCTACTGGTGTCCCAACATTGTACCTTTACTACACTTTGCTGTTCTATGGTAGACAAGAATTTGCACCCAATGTTTTGGACTTTTATGCAGCTGTTTGAAATTTAGTAGTCAAGTTGCCAATGACTACTGATTATTTACTAGTATCAACTAATACAAATGCTTTTTTTCACTTTATTTGACAATATATTATTCTTTAATAAGCATCAGAAAGAATGTTAATGGATGTGCATTTGTCATTTAAAAGGTGGGAATGTTCTGATGGTGTATATTTACTGCACTTTTCTGCTGTGTGGAAAACAAATGTTTGCATGCAATACTTTAGACTTTCATCAGAATCATATCGTACTAGTGACAACTAATGCAAATGCTTGTTCCAGTTTATGTTACAATATGTTAATCTTTAATAAACATCAAGAAGTATTTTAATAGCTGTGCATTTGCCATTTTAAAAGTAAGAATATGCGAATGGTGAACCTTTTCTGCCCATTTACTGCACTTTTCTGCTGTGTGGAAGACAAATGTTTGCACCAAATACTTTGGATTTTTACCCAGGGTCACTAGGGAATCTGAATCACATATATTGGGAGGAAAGGATTGTGCTTATGTGACTTGATGCATTTGTTTCATGATACTCTCCTTATTGATGTAGTTTCCACTCTATAAAATGGAGCCAGAGGCACACAGCCCTAGGCAGAAAAAATTAAAAGGGTAGCGTGTTGGAGAAAGACGATGGGTGGAAGGAAGCACAAGCACTTAAGCCAGTGGGCAGAGAGAGACAATGCTAAATGTGGAAGGAACCCAATTCCACTCCCTCACTGAATCTCTGGTCAGAGGTGTAGCCAGAAAGTACAAATGTGTAAAACATAAACATGTATGCAGCCCCGATATGACACTATAAGCACAATATATGTACACCAGGGCACTGTTTGTTAACCATTCCCTCCCCCTGTCCCAAATACAGTCAGTTACTGATATTAACAGTACTACTCATACTCCCTACATACCACCACCTGAGCCAGTAATATGGTATCCTACTATTCTTAAGACAAGGCACCTGATGACAGGCAATTAAAGGCAATTGAAAGACAATCTCAGTGGCCAGTTCTTCTGGTGTGAGTACCCAATAATGTATTACAGAAAGGATCTGCTTGTGCAAAATGATGTATGTGCTTCATTGTAGCTCTCCTTACTAATGTAGTTCCAGCCCTTTATAAAGGGATCCAGAGGGTCATGGCACTAGGTAAACAAGATGAAAAAGCCCATACAATAAAAATTTACATATCTATGAATTTTTGAGGACTATTTGCATGGAGTACAAAAAATCCCTGTAGAAAAAAACTTTAGGAAATCAAGGCTGCGGGTCATCTTCCCACAAGTCATTTAAATAGAGAAGAGAAGAAGATGGGTTTGTGAAATTTCATCATGAGGATTATGGAAATATGCAGTATATTGCTAATAACAGTTGGAAGTGCTGCAGCCCAAGATCTTGATGACATGCTGACAAATCTTCATTCCTGATGTTGAGGTTTCCCCTCCTGTGTAAAAGGAGTGACCTGCATACTTCATGGGGTTTAGACCCAGACACTGAGTAGAATTCTCTAGAGGAACATGAACCATGTAATCGGCATGATGACACCATTTTCTGAAGTGAGTAATGGAGTAGGAATGGTTTGTAGCTGTATGTGACACAGAAAACATTTGAAAGGTCTGACAGGACAAAACGTGTTTTGATTCTGCAATAATTATATTTTATCTGGACCTTTGCCTGAAATCAATCAGTTAAGGACAATGTCAGCAAGAGACTGTAATGGCCATCACAGATTTTGTGTAAGTCAGTTAGGCATAGGGCCATTGAAGAGTTGAGCTGTGGAGCTGCTGCAGAGAAGTCTCTAGCGTGCAAGAATCAATAAAATGCTAAACCTATGGCCTCCTGCATCTGAATGTCAATCATGAGGGTGTACATTTTAACTTCAGGGAGAATGATTTATTGATTGCTGAACAGATGGAAGCAGGGATGGGTAGTCATTAAGGGGGATTTCTTGATTCTGTCCATTTCACACTGAATAGGAACTGTTTGATAGTCAATCTGGACAAGACAGATGGAAATCATAGTTGGTAAGTTGTAGAATGCACATAATATCTGCCAAATGTAGTTTGGAAGTCTGATACTATAACGATTTTAAGATGCTGTAAAACATTGCATAGGCTAGAAACTGCTGGGATTGTGATAGTCTAGGGAGGATGGATGATAGGAACAGGCTGATTTCTGGATTCAATAATGCTCATGCCTGCTTCCAAGGTAGTGAAAAATGACTGCATTTGTAGCATGAGCTCTTCTTTTGATTTAATAGGATCTGGTGGAGGTGAAGGTGAATGACTTAGTGTAATCACTGCTAGCTTTCATGGCAGACTGAAGAAGAAAGCAGAACTGTTTTTTGCTCATTTTTTAAAGAAAACTTTCAAGTTCTGAAAGCAGTTTAGGAATTGACCAGTCTTTGATAGTTGGGACAGAAATGTTCACTCTTGTGGGGAAAGAGGGCATAGGACTTTTTAGAGGATGAGTTTCAGTTTTTTTTTCAGGTTTGGTGACCCCGTATTCATTATTGGCAGAAGGAAACAATATGGTGCAGACAATCAGAAAGAAGAACGAGACTCTTAGGGACTAGGCTCATGGTAGGCATATGAAAGTCTGTGACAGCTGATGAAACAAATAGTAGATGACTGCTGCTGAGCAGAAGATGATGGTAATAGATAGGCAGAGACAAGCATGGGTCTTATATATCCCTGAAGTGGCTTTACTGGTGCACAGGGATAGGCAGAGACAGCTTGGGTCTTGCATATCCTTGAAATGGTTCTACTGATGAGCAGGGATAGACAGAGACAGCATGGGTCTTGAATATCTCTGAAGGAGCTCTATTTGTGAGCATGGATAGGTAGAAACATTATGGGTCTTTTATATCCCTAAAGTCAGTCAATTTATGACCAGGGATAGGCACAGAAAGTATGGGTCTTGTATATCTCTAAAATGGCTCTTCTTGTGAGCAGGGATAGAGAGAGACAACATGGATCTTGTACATCCCTGAAGTGATGCTACATGTGAACAGGGTTGGACAGAGACAGCTAGGGTCTTGTGTATCCCTGAAGCATCTCTACCGATGAGCAGGGATAGGCACAGACAGCACGGGTCTTAAATATCCCTGAAGTGACTCATCTGGTGTTCATGGAGAAGCAGACAGCACAGATCCTGAATATCTCTGAAGTGGCTTTACTGGTAAGAAAGCAGGGGTCTTATATATTCCTGAAGAAGTGTCTGTACTGGTGTGCAGGGATAGGCATACAACACGGGTCTTATATATCCCCCTGAAGAGGCTATACAGGTGAGCAGCTATAGGCAGAAACAGTAGGAGTCCTATAGATCCCTGAACTGCTTCTACTGTTGTGCAGGAGTAGGCACACAACACTGATCCTATCTATCCTTAATGTGGCATTACTGGTGAGCAAGGATAGGCATAGACAGCGTGGGTCTTTGGATATCCTGCAAGTCAGTCTGATGGTCAGTAGAAATAGGGACTATATAAGGTGGCAGGTAGGTAGATAAGGCAGCTGATGCAGTTCTGTTTTCCAGCAAGAATACATACCACGTGATTTTGCAATTTGGTAGATGAGGCAGCTGAAGCAGTTCTGCTGGTGAGCAGAAATATGGACCATAGTAGTTGGCAAATGTAGTGGCCTGAAGTGGCTAAGGTGTCTGTTAGGGTGAATAGCAAGACAAACAGCAAGGAAGTCAAAATAAGAAGGTACTCATATAGCAACTGTAGCTGCTCTGCAATAGCTCTGAAATATGTTATAGTAAAAATGTGTTTTTAATAGTTTGGGAGTCTTGGCTGGTGAGCACACAAGAACTGCACTGCTAGTAGGTAGGATCAGGGAGTTCTGCTTGTTGAGGTGTCCATATTCCTAACTGCTGGAAGGCAAAGCGCTGTTTGAGGAGACAGAAGCAGAGGACTAGAACTGGCCATCATGACAGAGCTGCTTCCCTAACTGCAAGCCTGAATGGATTAAGAGGAACAAAATCCTGGAATAACAAGGGAACAGCTCTTTTCGAGGGAAGGAGTATGGAAAAGTGGAGCTGGGTTGCCCTGAGTCGGTTAGATTGTGTAGCATGACTGAGTCAGCTGTATACATGGAATGAAATGAAATGAAATGGAATGAAAATGAAATTGCAGCAATTCACTGATGTAAAAGTTGAAAAGGGGCGAGCAGCCCTGCAGTTAAACAAGGCATTGGGGCTGGATGGGATACATCAGAGGGTGCTAAGGGCACTGGCATCAGTGTTAGCTGAAACCCTGGTGGGGCTGTTCAGTAGCTCTATGCAGCAAGGGGCAATTCCCAGATACTTGAGATTGTCAGACATGATTCTGCTGCACGAGGCAGGGAACAAGGAGCAGCCCAGAAATGATAGACCTGTCAGCCTTACCTTTGGGGTGGGGAAACTGATGGAGGCACTAGTCAAAGAAGAACTAGTGTAATACCTGGAGAAAAAAAAGCTGTCAGGATAGTAAGCAGTACATATTTGTGACAGGGTGGTCTTGTCAGATCAACCTGATAGTATTATTTAACTGGGTAACCAAAGTAGTTGATAAGGGCCATGCTGCAGATTTACTCTACTTGACTTCAGCAAGGCATTTGACTCAGTGTCACATCGAAAGCTGCTGCTAAAGATGGGGGATCTGAGAACAGCTAAGGAAATAGTAAGGTGGGTAGGAAGCTGGTTGGAAGGAAGGCAACACAGAGTTGTCATGAATGGGATCAGATCAGAGAAAAGAGAGATTACTAGTGGAGTACCACAGGGATCTGTTCTGGACCCAGTCCTCTTCAACATATTCATCAGCAACATGGGAGAGGGAATCCATGGCAGGTTGTGTCTATTTGCAGATAATACTGGGCTCTGTGGTAGGGCTGGCAATGTGGAGGGGATAATAGAGTTGCAGAGAGACCCGCAAAGTTATGTACTTACGGAATAAGACCTCCAAAACAGAGTACTGGATGGGGGGAGGGGATTAAGATGGACACAACATCAGAGGAAAGGAACCTTGGAGTCATCATTAGTAAATCCCTTAAAAAAACAGCCTATGTAACAAGGCCTCAGCAAGGGTAACACGATGCCGGGGTACATCAAGAGAAGGTTCCACAGTAGAAGGTAGGAGGTACTGTTGCCACTGTATAGGTTGCTGGTAAGGCCACACCTGGAGTACTTTGCCAGTTTTGGAATCCCCACCTAAAAGGGACAAGAACAGGCTAGAGAAGGTACAATGTAGGATGACCACGGTGATTCGAAGCAAGGAGGGCAGATCCTATGGGGATTGGCTAATGGTATGGAATATGTATGCATTCAAACCAGAAGAGAAAGTGGGTATATGATAGAGATTGTCAAGTTCCCAAACAGAATTAGGAAGGTGGACCGTGAGGAGCTATTAACAATGAACAGAGAAGCTAGGATAAGGGATCACAAGGGGAGGCTAATGGGTGAAAGTTTCAAAAAGGAAGTGAAGAAGTATTTTTTACTGACAGAGTGGTTGAGTCATGGAATGGTCTGCCCAGCAGAGGTGGTGCATGCCAAAACCATAACAGGCTACAAATATAGCTGGGATGGAGTCATGGGGATATTAGCCACTCAGCAGGAAGTGGGGTTGGGGGCAGAAACATGGATAACAAAAGCGGGAATAATGTGAGTGAAGACCCCACAAAGACAGTAGATCCTGGGGTATGATAAGGTAATATGGGCAGACTGGATTAACCATCTTTCTTTTTCTGCTGTCATCATCTATGTTTCAGTGAATGGATGCTTGTCTTATAGGCAGAGCAGGTATTTCTTGCTAGGGATGTCTTCAAAGGCCCAAGTGATAAGTCCTAAGTGATAGCCACTGATAGTTATAACTTGCCTGTCATCAGTTTAGTGGGCCTTTTTTCTTTTTATGAGTATGACATTGGGCAAGGCAATTTTTTTTATGAGGGGCCCTATCCAAAGGCTCAGAGTGCCATACAATAACAAACAAAAGAATAAATAAATGTATTTTTTTGTCAACTCTGTTTGTCTCCTGGATGATGGTCAGGGGATATACCTCCCTAGCTGTACCTGGACTCGCCATCCTGGCATCCCCCCTCCAGGCCACCCAAACTGGGTGGCTCACAGCTGGCCCCCTACAAAGGTGCTTCCTTGGGGGGTGGAGGAGAGAGAGAGAGATCCATCAAAGGCCCCAGCCAAGATTTACACCTGAGTCATCATTCAGGAGGTGGTCCAGGGGCTTCACGGTGCTCCATGACCAGGGTTTTTCTGCTTAGTACCCCAAGAGATGTGGACATGCAATGACATCAGTGGAGGACAGGTGTGCTCCTCCACCCAACACACAGACATCTGCTGTCATCTCCAAGTGTTTGCAGGTGGTCCCAGCTGCTGGATAGCCAGTCTCTGCTGGCTGTCACTAGTATTCAGGGAGACCATAGCTCCCCCCATAGAGGTGGATAGCTATCCATGGGATGCTCATCCAACCTAACCCTAGCTGACCTTCTGATGTACAGTGCTCACTTCTGAATATGGGTTATCAGCTCACCAGGTGGTATTGCTATTGCTGTGCTGGCAGGCAGGCCCCAATAAATAAATATTGACCATATTAAAAATACAGCCTTCTCAAAATACACATCTGAACTAGTTAATTAAGCAAGGTAGGCATGATTGAAAAGAAATGTTTTCAAGGAAGCCTTAAAACCTGCCACCGCCATGGCAAATTGGATACTCACAGGAAGGAAGTTCCATAAGACTGAGGCAAGAATTTCAAATGTCCTTCTCCCCAACTGCCAGAGATAAGATTCAGGGACCAGAAGCAATCCCATATCCATGGAGTGTAGGGGTGGATAGGGTTGTAGGGTGACAGGAGAGCTATAAGGTAATCAGGACTCAAACCATGCATGGCTCTTCATATTAATGAGGAGTGCCACCAAACTGGCAGCCAATGCAGAGCATCCAGGGTTCTATGTGAAATGGGTGACTCCAAATGAGTGAGCCCCAAAACAGTGACGACAGTTTAACGACTACAGAAATGGCAAGGGAACATGTCAGTGATCACTGAAACAGCGACAAATGCTTTCCTGCGAGGAGCTTTGCCTCCCGCACCCCTCATTGTGGGGGACTTTGCCTCCTGTGCCCCCTTACTAAAACAACCAATTCTGAGGTTGTAGCATATTGGGAAGGGGAAAAGCTTTTGTCACTGTTTTGGTTATTGCTGATATGTATCCTCACTGTTTCTGTAGTTGCTGAATTGCCGTTGCTGTTTTTGGGCTCACTCTTTTGGAGTCACCCATATCAAGGGCAACCAGCACACAGTACTTGCACGATGTGTTCACTCCAACAAGTTTCCACTGACAGCCTAGAAACCACATTCTGGACTAGTATTAGATCACAAATCAAGCCTCCAGATAACCCCAAGTAAAAGCACTGCAGTAGTCCAGTCTAGAGGTAACAAAGACATGGATTATCATCACCAAATCAGTGGTTACTATATATGACTTGAACTGAGTGGTGTCACAAAGATGGGAAAAGTGATTATATCCTACAGCCAACACCTGTTGTTCCAATGTCAGCTTTCAGTCCGCAATGGCCCCCAGATCCCTTACTGCATTCCAAACTCTATGTAGTTGGCCATTTATTTATTTAGCTTTTGTTAATCAGGTAAGCACAACTAGACAGTCAAGTGCCTATTTTCAGCTGTAACCCTGGAGTTTACAGGAGAATACATGCAAATGCAGGTGAATTACAGGAGTTACAGACAAAGATAATAGTGAGGTGCAGCATTACTTAAAAAGTAAGGATGTAGAACAACATAACATGTCAAGGAATAAGTAAAATAATAAGATAACATTTGACAGCCATAGACAACAGTAAATAACTAATAACATAGGCAGATGAAAATTGGTCAATGGTCAAAAAGCCTCTGCATTTGTCATTACTGACTCACACTTGGTTGTTTTTACCACCAGTACATCTGTTTTATCCTGGTTAACACACAACCAGCTAGAGGCCATCAAATTGTTGTTGTCTCAGAGGCAATGCCCTAGCACCAAGACCATATTTCCCCTATCAGGAATGAAAGACAGACATAACTGAGTATCATCTGCATAGCAGAGAAACTCATGCTGTCTAATGATCTCACCCAGTGGCAACATGTATGTGGAAAACAGCACAGGTACAAGGACTGAGCCTTGTGGAACTTCGCAGGTGAGCACTATTGCTCCAGAGATGTAATTACTATACCTAAACAACCTGCTGCATTCTCTCAGTAATGTAGGGCTCAAAACAGTGTCCCCAAGTCTCACATAGTTCCTCTTCTGATAAAAGAACCCTCCATGATCCACTGTGTTGAATGACAATAAGAGATCTAAAACCAAGCTGGAACAATGCCTTCAATCCCTTTTGGTAAGAAGATCATGAAACACCCCAAGGAGGGTCATTTCAGTACTATGGTAAGGCCCAAAACCCAAATGGAGAGATTCTCTCTGGCAACACTTCAGGAAAACATGCAGGAAACTGAGTAGAATGAGAAACTGATCAACAGTCATGTGCATGACATGGTATAAGCACTGCAGAAAGAATTGGCTGTAGTGCAGATTAAAGAGAAGCCATGCTTGCAGTGAGGCGAGAGAAAGCAAGAAGGCTCTGGAAGTCAGGTCGATTGAGACCTGGCTTGGGAGTCCAACATAATGCTGCTCTAGCATGAGTAAAAGGGTCCCTGCATGTCTGTTTTCCTCTGTGACTGAGCAGAGTGCCCTTAAGCATGCTCCCTTTTATTAAACTGGTGTTCCAGAGGAGTGCATTGCTGATTCCTTTGTGTGGGAGCAAAGGTCTAAGAATCTGCCTCCAGATAATGTCCTGCCCAGCAGAAAGTGAGAAAACGGTTGTTGCTGTGATGGGGTGTCATGCAGAAAGCAGCAACTTGATTGCATAGTGCTGGACAGGATGATTGAGGAACTGCTGTTCCTGCCTGGAGAGCACTGCTGTCAGAGCACAGTGACTTGCAGACTAACTGACAGTGAAGCCAAGCAGGAGCAAGCAGGGAGCAAGATGGTATGGGCAGATGTCAGAACAGGAGTGGGAGTGAGATGCTTCAGGAGGTAGGGAAACAACAAGAATGCAGGAAAAAGTAGGGAATCACAGGGACAAAAAACAAAAACAAAGAGTTAAAGAAAACACAAGGAAGGACAAACAAACATCCCAGATGATGCGAAGGATGGGGGCACTACAGGCTGGTGAGCAAGGTGAGCCAAGGCTAAATAGGACAAGGATAAGGAACCTCACTCCACTCTCTCACTGATTCCAAGGCATAGCTTTACAGTTTCTATGAAATCTGGTCACCTGGGGTCATTTACTATAGACTTTTTTTTAGTGGCAACTAAAACAAATCCTTGTTTCACTTTATTGAACCATGCACTAGGATGTTAAATGAGGGATAATACATGACTTTTTGTTGCCTCTGCACATTTGCTTTCTGTAATTTAGATGAAATCCTATGTAGGGCTGGCTTGGATTCAGTAATCTTTAGACAGGACCCCGTGTTTTCTGAGATTCTGTGGTTGCAGCTATTGCCGCAGAAATATGGTCCTGCCACAGAAACAAGCCTCTGCCAAAGAAACATCATTTTGTGGTGCAGTAAAAAATTGGCATCACCACTGAAAACCCCCAACTAAATGATTAAAATGATTGTGAGCAAGTTTAAACTGACATTGGTGTGAGTTGCTGGCAGCTCCACTATACATCCGTCCCCCTAGGGTTGCAGTTGTCAGTGGGGCCACCCCTTTCCAATCCACTGGCACTCAACTCTCAAGCTTATGACCATTATGGCCATCTACAAACACTGAGGGAACTTCAGGAAGTCTATTTCATGAGACAGAATAGTGGTTCTATTTGCCAGTTGCAGAACTGTGGAAAGAAAAAAGTATAAATAATTATTGCAGACAAAAAAGGGGAGACTTTCTGGACCTTTGTCTAATGTAAAATGGTCCAGCTCCTCTCTACCCTCACAATAAATCCTTACAGAGTGGGAGAGAAAAAGATATGGAAGTCAAGTGGCATTGACACAAATGACACCACCGGTGTTGAGCTGCATGAACAGAAGGAAGCAGCTAGAGCAGCGTTACAGCACAAACCAACACCACCAGGTTTCAAGTAAGTGGGTGGGAGGGAGCCATTGGAGTAGCACTGTGTTGCAACCAGGTGATACCAGTCTTCAAGCAACTGTGCAGGCAGAAAAGAAATTCTCAGGAGCATAGCTGTGGTAAACCACCACTGGGCAGGTGGGAGGGAGCCATGAGACAATAAAACAGACTGCAGTAAAAAAAAAATAATCCTTCAATTCCCCCATGCCCTACATTCAATCCAAATCATGATGCCGGTTTTGCTTTGCATTGCCTTTCATGTGCAGCTGCCAAACTGCCCCAGACTGCCTTTTTCTGAGCATTCTTTCTGTGTAACTAGATTTTATTTTGAGGCTCATATGAGTTGCCAGAGAATGTTAAGCCCATCACAGAACTGCTGCAGAACCGCTGCAGAATTGCTCATAGTCTGAGCGCAGCAAGCATAAGGTTCTGCCACAGAATGTAGGTCCAGTTTGCCCCAGTGAACACAGGGCCCTTTCTTTAGAGTTTTCAATTGTGGCTCAGTCTCAAAAACATCATTTTGATGATGCTAAGTGAGGGACAAGGCTACAGCATATTCAATGTAAAGTGTAACAGAATCAGTGGGGATTGGCTGTTTATATCACCTAACACAGTACTGTGCAAAAATAATATCTTCACAAGCTTAAATACTGTACCTTATTTCAGAAATCGAAAATGTTCCTTTCTAATTTCCAAGATTTTCTCCAAAATTTGTTTTTTATGCTAATACTATTTCTCTAGGGTGCAGACTGTGGCACTGCCCCCCCCAGCCGCATCACCCAGCTCCTCAGGGACTTACCTGCAATACTGGGCATGCTTCTCCATGGCTTTCCCCTGTGGTGAAGGTCAGTGGGTTCCCTCAACCAGCAGACAGAATGGATCTGGTCTCATATCCAATCAAGTTGAAAAGTAAATTTGACCACCACAATTAGGGTGCCACAAAAAGGGTGACAGTGAAAGGGGTAATTTGATTTTAGATTGTCCCTTACTCATGTCACCCTTATCACCCCCACAGTTTCTACCCCCTCAGTGACATGCCTGCCCCAGAGGAGGTTATATTTAGTTGGGAGGTGCAGGGGGTTTATGGGTTGAATGGCCCCTTCGCAAAAAGACCATTTCCCTGAAGGGCATTTTGGCGCTGCAACTCCTGGGTGATTAAATACCTGGCAATGTCATGCCATGGGTCATTTTGCTGGTACCAGTTGGTGTTGGCAAAATGTATGTCACTGCCGTATGGGTGAACCATCTGGTGTCATCCAGGAGAGCACCCTGTCACTGGTGTGGGGTCTGTGGAGGTTGAGTCCATTGTGGTGTTCTGCACAGAGTTCTTGCCTTCCTGTTATGTGGGACTCTAGCTCAGTGGTGTCACAAGCTCATACACGCAAGCATGCAGTGCGCTGATGCTGTTGGATGCCCTTTCTTCACTGCTGTGCCGTCCTGTGCACACTATCACCGGTGGTAACCCAGGTGGCAGTTTAGAATTGAAACCAGGCATCTCCCCTCTCCAGAGATAGAAACCATCCTCTGGGACACTTGATTCTCCTCCCTCTGCTGGCCCATGATGACTCAGGCTCATTCTCCAAACCAGGTTGCCGGTGTTATGAGTTGTAGTGCCAATGGTTGGCAATTTTTTCCATTATTGATTTCCTACTTGTTAAGAAAAATAGCATGACAGAAAGAAAAATTGTTTTGTTTTATCCTGTGAAGAAAACACAAATGTTGTGGTTATACAGAATTTTTTATAATATGTTTTTTGTTTAACAGATTAAAAATCTTATTTTACGGCTTCATGCCACCATGTTGTTTTCATACTAAAACACAGGTTTTTGGAGTTATAGTAATTTCTCAAACCAGTTTTAAGATTCATGAGTTGTAAGCTTTTTCACTTTTTCCAAAGTAGCTTGTAATTAGGAGTGTTTAAAATTTTAAATTTGCCAGCAAACCTGCTCTGAAGTGGTGACTAGGTACTTCATGTATTGTTTTTGAAGTGGGCACTTTACACTTTATATAGGAAAACGTTGCACTCCACCACTTTGTGGGAATAAATCTCCATGATGTGGCAACATAGCACATTTCACATAGGTATTTCTATGCAAAGTGTGACGTTTTGCTTCATGATTTCAGAACAGTGTGAACTTCACAAAGAGAAATATCATGTGAAGTTCTGCACTTTGTGAAATATGTGAATTATAAAGTTTTTCACTTTGTCCTTGCCTATTTGTGATATATGAACATTATTGTTGTGTGTTTTAAACCAAATCTTACCATTACTCACTTTCTGTAAGGCCAAACTCCTATGCCTTCCTATATACCTTGCACCTCATTAACTGTCTCACACACACACACACACACACACACTGACATACATACACACACACACACACACACACACACACACACACACACTCTTCCAGGGTCTACTTTCATGATAGCTGGACCTGCAGCATCATGGAGCTTGTTGCTGATGACCTCACTCCAGCAATTTTGTCTTTGTGACTGCAAAACAAACCATTACTCTTTTAACAAAGCAAAAAATAATATCTTGTTTAGGTGAAATATCCATTATTCCAAACTGAAAACTTGCATTTGCATCACAAAGACTTTCTACAGTCATTATTTCTAACCAGTTAGAGAAAAACAGGTATAGTGTATGTTATTGTTTCAATGCCTTTTATCTAACTAATGAAAACATTATTTATACGTATGGCACCAACCTCTTCCAAGGCCAAAATGCTAGTTTTTGGTGAATTAGATTTTTTTTTCTTTAACCAGTTTGCAGAGTTGTTGAGCAACAACTTTTTTTTTTTACACTTTTCAAAGATGCATGTTTATTCCCTTTGTTTTTCGTGTTGTCTCTTCAACTGCGTCTTAGCATTACTCACTTTCAGTGTTACCAATCTTATGCCTTACAATGCACCATGTACCTCTCTGGGTTACTGTAGTTATCTTCCTCCCCCTACTGTTACTACAGTATCACTGATGCATAATACACTGCAATGTCATTCAAGTTCTGTATGCTGCTTTTCTGCATGCTTTCAGCAGTTATGCACTTGCCTACTTGTTGTGCCTTAAATCAGCCATGTTTAGTAATTGATCATATATTCCCACCCAAGTAGTGCTGAACCTTTGGATTATGATTCTTTTTACTAGCTATAAAAAAATAACAAAAACATTGTTTTATAACATTTACATTTATTTACAGTCAAGCACATTTTTCTTTCATTTATCATTGATAGCATGATACATCAGTGATCTGAGACCCTTGTGTTTGAGGTTGCATGTGCCAGGAAGCCACTGTGTGTAGCACAACATCTCTATGCATACAAGTTTCCTCACTAACTCTGCCTCCCCTGCTCCTTTCCTTGTGCTTAAACTCTGACCTGAAGCAGGGAAAGTCTTGTAACTCCTTTGTATATAACATAAAGAACTGCAGTGCAGTAAAGTGCCACAAAGAGATCAGCAACCATTTTGTGGTACAAAAACTGTGCCTGTGTACGGGACCCTGTTTCTTCACTTGATAGTCCTACAGTATTTACTGTCCATATGACCAAGAATCCCACATTACATTTTACTTTTTTAGATCATATAAACTAGTACATTGTGTTTCCCACTTTTTACATTTTGTTCTCTGTTTATTTCCCAAATTGTACACCATCCTATGATTTCAATTTCTCATTTAAACTAGCCAAGAGGGAAGCACTGGAAAATGAGCAGGAAAATCCTAGCTCCCCACCCCAAAAAAAAAATAATCAGGGTAGTAAGTGAGGCGAACACCAAGATAGAGATGTTGATAGGGAGAAGAGCTGGGGTAAATGGAGAAAATGACAAAGGCAATAAGGACAGAGATGAGGCAAAAAGAGGTAAGGGCATCAAGAAATGTAGGGTAATGAGTAGCAATGCCCATAGTCTGGGCAACAAGCTACCTGAAATGGTGGCCTTGATGGAAGAGAGATGCTTGGATATCATAGCAGACACAGAAACATGGTACACAGAGAACCATGACTGGGATGTTAACATACCAGGCTACACAAGCTACAGGAGATACAGAGAGGGGAGAAGAGGGGGAAGAGTAGCTCTCTATGTAAGGGAAGGGATAAAAGCAACAGAACAAAAGAGTAAACAAGGAGGAGAGGAGGTACTGTGGGTCATCTTAGAGACTGAAAATGGCACCATAATCCACACAGTGGTTGTATACAGAATCCCATGTCAGGGGGAGGAGGGAATGGACAAGGATATGATAGAAGGCATCCTTAGGATGGCAGAGAAAGAAGAGATAATGTTGTTGGGGACCTGAATATGCCAGAAGTTAACTGAAGCACCTTTGCTGCAGTCACATCCAAGGGCAGGGCCATTCTCGATACCCTACAGGTGGCATACCTCAGACAGCTAGTTTTGGAACCCCACTCATGAGAGAGCAATCTTAGACCTCGCACTCTCGAATGGGGACAGTGAGAGGATCCCAGATCTAGAAGTGGGTAACCATCTGGGAACAAGTGACCACTAAATAGTGTGGTTCATTATAAACTCAGCTACAGAGTCAAGCCATACAAAGTGAGGGTACTAGACTTCAGGAGGGCTGACTTTGGCAAGATGGGAGAGTGCCTTAGAAAAGCTGCAGCTATCTATGACACAGTTGAAAATGCAGTGCTGTACAGTTAAAAGGGAGAGCTATGCTTCAGTGAGCAGCGATAAGATTGCATGCTCATGCACACTCCCCCCACATACACACACACATGCACGCATACTGCATGATCATGCTTCCCCCCGTGCACACACTGTATAGCCGATGGGGGTGCCCAATTCCCCATAGGCTGTGCTGTGCTCGCCCTCAACAGAGTTCCAGCTGCCATGCTGGGAGCCCACCCCAGCATGGCAGCAGTCTGTATGACCAACTGGGGTGCCCAATCCCACCATCGGCTCTACTGTTCCCCAACCCGAGACTATCGGGTGCCACACTGGGAGCCCACCCCAGCATGGCAACAGGTCCTATGGCCAACGAGGGAGCCCAGTCCCCCATCGGCTCCACTGCACCACCCCAAACAGCCTTCCAGCTGCCACACTGGGAGCCCACCTCAGTGTGGCACAAGTCCAGCATCACAGTCCCGCATCCTTTAAGTATAAAAAACTAAAAGAAAACCTTCCCGCAGACTGTCCTGACCCTCCCCCACCCGCACCCACCCTCTGTGCATCTACCTCCCCACACCCCACCTCACCCCATACTTACCTCCGAGTCTAACACTATGATCTTTGCTGGACCAAGAACACGTCTGCACTCTTCAAAGCTGACTGCAACCAGGAAATGCCGGTAAACTGTACAATTGAATAAATAGGGTTTTTTCAACTTTACTGCATATCTCAGGCATTTTGGGGAATTTTTTTGCCAAATTTTCAACATGGGGTTTTTGGGACCCCACCTTATGAATTCTGTCACTGTCATGGCATTGATTGGCCCCAAAAGGTGATTTTGCGGTCACTACCTGGAACCACCTTTCAGGACTAATTTATGAAATGACAGTGTCACAATTCATGAGGTAGGCCTCTAAAAACCCTATGTTGAAAATTTGGTGAAAGAATTCCCAAAAATTACTGTTTTACGAGCATGCGTTGCGCTGTTCCTATGCACGCTCATAAGTTCATGAATTTTCAATATGTTCACTCCAGATTTTCAACATTACCATTTTACCACACCTCCTTATGAGCAGTATGGCTGTCATTTCTCATATCTCGCCCAAAATGTGTTTCCGTGCATGTAGCGCACAATGGCGCAGTCGGTGTGTGAAATCAATGTTTGGGACAGAGTAAGAAAATCACAGTGACACTGTTCATGAGCAGAGGTGATAAAATGGCCATATTAAAAATTTGGCAAAAAAATTCCCAAAAATGATTGTTTTACAAGCATGCATTGCACTGTTCCTACGTACGCTCGTAAGTTCATGAATTTTCAATATTTTCACTCTTGATTTTCAACATTTCCATTTTACCACACCTCCTTATGAGCAGTACAGCTGTCATTTCTCACATCTCACCCAAAATGTGTTTCCACGCATGTAGCATATAATGGTGCAGTCGGTGTGTGAACTCAATGTATGGGACACATTAAGAAAAATCACAGTGCCACTGTTCATGAGCAGAGGTCTTAAAATAACTACATTGAAAATATGATGCAAAAATTCTTAAAAATGACTGTTTTACGAGCATGCGTTGCACGGTTCCTATGCACGCTCGTAATTTTGCAAATTTTTAATATTTGCACTCCAGATTTTCAACATTTCCATTTTACCACACCTCCTTATGAGCAGTACAGCTGTCATTTTCTACATGTCACCTAAAATGTGCTTCCGCATGAAGTTTAATAATACGAGTCGTAAAGAATCAAAGTTTGGGACAGATTAAGAAAATCACAGTGACACTGTTCATGAGCAGAGGTCTTAGAATGGCTATGTTGAAAATTTGGTGAAAAAATTCCCTTCAGCCTTCTGCAATGTTACTAATAAAGACATTAAACAGGACTGGCCCCAGGACTAATCCCTGCAGCACTCCACTGGTCACCCCCTCTCCCTAGACTGCACCCCATTTACTACCACTCTCTGTCTCCTGTCTGTTAGCCAGTTTCTAATCCAGTTTACCACCCTTTCCCCCATGCCCAGCCTACCCAGCTACTTTATCAGCCTCCTATGTGGGATGGTGTCAAAGGCTTTGCTGAAATCAAGGTAAGCGTTGTCCACTGCCCCACCCTGATTCACTTCCTTTATCACCCAGTCAAAGAAATCAACCAGATTTGTCTGACATGATGTCCCCAGGAAAGACACAGTGCATGTCTTGGGAGGAAGGCATGGAACTATCACTTCCAAATACCTAAACAGCACATACAAGCATGCAACATTCGGCATTTACGAATGCTAGTATACAGTTTATTGTGCCTTCTATCCTGAACACTATATAAATAAAATATTGTTTAACGGAGACAAACATTTATCTGGGAATACTAAAAGATCAGTTCATGTAAATAAAATGTATTTTCCAATGACCGGGAATAGGCACGTGGAAAAATATTCTTCCAGGCTGCTAAACACTGGAACACTCTTCCATTTTCAGCCTGAATATCTTCATCATTTGAACAGTTTGCTCAGGAGTTAGAAGGGCTAAACCAATTTATTTGTCTGTGTAATTAACAATCTCTAAAGGTATTGCACTGCTTAGATACTAATAATATTCCTGTTTCCTGGATCTTAACCAATAATTTTAGATTTGTAGTAGGTGTATTTTGTAGTTAATGTTCCGTATGATAATTGTGCTATCTTTAGTCAAATATATGTGTACGTATAGGTAATTATAATATTTAATGTTTGGTATATTAAATGCATCTTCTGACAGTAGTAATGTATGTATAGGTAACATTGATAGATTAAAAACAGGACTGTCTTCAAAACTGGGTTGCATGCCCTAAGTGACGTATTTTCCTGTACAAAAATAAAGTTTTTACTACTTACTACTACTACTACTATGCAGCTTATTTTACCTACTGTAATTGGGAATAACTGACAAAGATAAATTACTTATGAATGGTGATTGCCACTCCATTACTTTTAACTTTTTTTGTGCGTGGTTTTTATATTTGTTTGAATTGTCTCTGCTGCTTGTGTGTTTTATGGTGGCTGTTGACACTTAACTTTTAAAAGTCTGGTGAGGGAGTACACCGTGCTTATTAACTTCGATTTGGAATTGTTCAGTGAAGTTTTACATAGCTCGTGAAATGTTATTCACTCTCTAAGAATGCTTCATGAGCTATATAACCAAAGGCACTGATTGTCTAACTCCTCATAAAGGACCTATAATTGCTAAAAAAGTGATGTTAATTGTCTCAAGACTACCAATTCAAATGACACTGGGGATTTTCCCTTGTTTATCATTCACACCATTGCTGTGCTTTCTGAGAAGCTGGCATTTTAATCTTAAATGGGTGAAATTGCAAAGGTGGCCTCATAAAGAACCTACTACTACTGGGTCGAGTGTGAAGACAGTTGACATGGAAGTAGATTGATGGAGTGCAAGGGATTCTTTAGGCCAAGGGGTAGCAAACCAAGTAAATATGGCAGCAACACCAAAGTTGTGAGTTGCAGCAGTAAATACTTGTAAACAGAGAGAGACTAGGAGCTTTGTTGAAGTAAAACATTTAAATGCTGTTCCAGTTAGAAAAGAAGTTGTGCAACATGGGTAGATAGGATTCAGCTGACAGAGAAATGGAAATAGACTGGTCCAATGTTTATAGGGATGTAATGCATGAGATAAGCAATGAAAGTGTGGCCCTGATTGATAATTCATATTGTATATAGGATAGTGTATGGCTGAACATTAACAACAAGGCTATTCTTACATGAGTGGTTGCTGTGCTGATTGTTGACCTCATGAGCGCAGCTCGAGAGGTCAACATTCGGCACAGCAGCCACAAGTGTAAGAATCAGCCTTGTTGTTAACGTTCAGCCATACACTGTTCTATATCGTGTATGTTGCTACCAATAATTGTACACACATTAAAAATGCAGAGACGTAAATTACGGTGTGAAAGTACTTTACTGCGAGCAGCACGGCAAAAACACAGCAAAAACTGAAAAGTTGAATTTGCAGCAACAAGCATGCACAGCGGGTCATTGGGAGCTATCAGGCATCACATCTTGGCCCTGTAGATAAAGTGAACATAAGGTGGGGAGAGACAGAGAGAGAGAGAAAAAAAAAAATTAGGTACCTTACTCACTTTACAATCGGCTGACAGGACTGCAACTTTGTAAACACACTGGTGAGGTGCCGTTTGATGGTTGGGAGCATTGGCATGAATCATTGCCAGGGCAACCCAGGCACTCGTGAGGGAACTGGTATGACGTCCATACTGAAGCAGAATGAAAAATCGCTCTGCTGCAGTACAGACATCATTACTGCAGCAGAACCACATTTTTGGAGTGTCAGAAAATGAGTACGAACTGCATTCCAACATACACTATAAACTTGAGGTAACCAAGGAGTAATAGCAGCTCTAGTTTAGTGCATGAGGATTTTAAGATAAAGGAGGATACTATCATGCTCATCTTTGCTTATCTTATGGGAGTCATGCTTTTATTTTCTTAGAGTCCAAGATTATGGCTAAAAATTCAAAGGAAGTGGCATGGCCACACATTTTATCAAAAGGTAGTTGAACTCCTGAAAAAGAAACACAGAAACATACGTATAATTTCTCAGCAGATAAGGGAGTTTTAGCCCACCCAGTCTGCCTATATACTTTCCTCCTGTATCTTATTTACCCCCATGAGGTATTTAAAGGTCTCTGTCATATCCCTCATCTCTCTCTCTCTCTCCTCTTTTTCAAGGTGTACATAGTGAGTTCCTTTAGCTTCATAGAGCTTATGATGCAGACCTTGTACCATTTCATGAGCTCTCCTCGAATGAATTTCACTCTGTCTGTGTCCTTCCTGAGATTTTGTCTCTTGATCTGTACACAGTATTCTAAGAGAGGTCTTACCAGTGATCTATATAGAGGCATCACCAACTCCACTCCTTTTGCTGGTGATACCTCTCCCTATGCAACCCAGTATCCCACTAGCCTTCCCAGCCACCTTGTCACACTGCCTGGCCACCTTCAGGTCATCAGAGATTACTACTTCCAGATCTGTATCCTGCTTGATGGTTGTCAGTAACACCCCCCCCCACCCATTTTGTACTCTACCCCTGGGTTACGGTGAGAAAGAGAACATCTTCATTAATATTCCAGTTTCCAGAGGTAGAGGAGATGCTGAATAGTCAATAATAAGAAAGTTGTTAAAAAAGATGGAGGGCAAAGGGGCATCTGCAAACGTTGAGGAAAACCTAACACAAGGCTCATGAAAGCATGATAACTAGTTTCAGACTGCTTTCCAGCTGAGAGCACTGTAAGGCAAACGGAAATAATAAAGTGAATCCAACTGAACCTAATTAAGATGCCAGGGTTTAGGATGAATCAACTTGAGCTTTGAAGGCACCTGTAATGTTGGTCCTAGCCCCCAGCCAGCCAAACTCCTGGCATGGGGTCGTAATGTCACAGACGATTGTAAATCACTCAGGTAAATTATTCTGCATGCAAAACCTCTCAAGAGAAAATAATTTTGGTGAAAACAGCACCAATACAAGGACGACACACACAAAATTGATTGCAATGGGACTTGTTCTTTATTGTGGTGGACTCCACCTCCTGCACCTTCAATGTGGGGGCTTTGCCCCCCCCCACATCCCCCAGAATTATTATAACTAACTCAGAGGGGGAGTGGACTTCAGGGATGAGTCAAAACAATGCAGGAGGCTAAATTCTTTTTTGTTTAACAAAAAAAAAGTCGCATCATTATGGGACCAGGGTGGAATCGCACTATGGCCCCAGGTTTCCAATGCCGCTGGGTGCTAGTGCTCTGGCCACTCCACCATGGGAGCAGCTCGACCAGACACCCCACCAGCAGCTTCCTTGACACTCCCCCACTTGATTGTACAGCAACAGGGGTAGCAGGTATTCACGATCATTGTAAAACCCCTGTCACTGTACTGCCTTCAGCTCTTTCTGTAGTTTGATAATTCATGCACTGTTTTAGCAGTGCTATATTCACCCAGTACCCATGCTCCTGGACTAGCATGTTGGATGAGGGTTATAGCATCACTGATACAGACATAGACAAGACAGTAGTCTTCAGATATAATTAATGCAATAATAATGCTTAGAATGGATGATTATATATGAGCAGATCAGTCAATTATGAATCACTTTTTGAATGTGGATTTCCAGGTAGGTATACCAATGGGACTGATATGGTCAATCAGAAATAGAGGATGAGGTACAGGGCTCATCACGCAATCATTTTGGACTTCAGTGTGTTTTTTGTGATTTCCCATTCCTGCATGGTAAATTAAAGGTTTGGAAGGTGAACAAACAAATAGGAGAAGCTTTGATTCCCATGACAAATCTGCATAACAGCCCTTGGATGACAATCAGGCTGAAAAGCTTGTTAGGATACTGAGAAAGGAGAGTTAACTGATGAGCTTGAACAGTATGAGATGTATGCTGGTGTAGTCACTTATTTCCTTGATGGAAATGAAGATGATAGAAAACTGATTTTGTATTAGTTCTGCCACAATTATTACACATGTGGAGGAGACAAGTTGAATAGGAGCCCAAGGAATAACTGAAATTACTGCTGATGACTCCGATGTTGGTATGACTTGGTGCCTTTTCCTATAGCTGTAGTTTCTAGGAGTGAAGAAGACTCTGGGTTCTGACAAGGAGGAGACCTAAGGATGCAGATGTAGCTGAAGTGCAAGAGGAATTCTTCACTGTGAGAGGTCATATGGAAGCTTGGTGTTTAAGAAAGCTGCATAGAACTTGAAAACATTTCTGACCAGTGAAATAATGACAAAAAGGTTCATTATTCAATGAGCAAAATGGAACAAAAAGTCAATGACTCATATCTACAAAAAGCATTGTACATCTCTGTTCGGTGTCAAAAACATTACTATATTTAAGATTTAAAAGAACCATGGAAATAGTAGTTCACAGCAGCATAAAATTCAGTACTCACAGTTGATTATTATTAAAAGATAATGACAGTGCTGCTGCACTCCTCGTTGCCTCCACTTGTGTGGTTGGTTGTCTTACGGCTTTTATTGTTCAAACTCCAATGGCTTATCTCTAAGTTTGTACCTGCTGTTGAATGAAATCTGCCCTAATTTAATGTAATTTGTTTTTAAGGGTAGCAGTGTAGATCTTTTGAAATGTCCATCGATGGGAGCTTGAAACTGCCGATGAGAACGCTGTTTTGTTCTTTGCAGGAGCTTTGGCACTAACGTGTATTTGTCAATTTTTGCTTCAAATAAACTGCATTTTGCATTCTATTATGTACTGCTGAATGGAATTTCAATTTATTTTGTACACATTGTTGCGTACTATTGATGATGGTAGAGTTCGGAGCCTGTGAAATGTCTGAGAAATGTTTGAAATCAAGAGTCCTGGAAAACTATTGAAAAAAATATCAGAGCTGTGAACCATAAGTGCTGAGATGGTTGCATTGAATTACCAAAAGGATTCAGAAAGTGTTGGAGCCAGTGGTGAGAGTCTCACACAGGATGGTGACTGGTGACTGAGTCCAGTATTTCATTTGGTAGCAAAATGGAATGGAATATAATTTTGCTCTTATGAGTTTGGAGAGAGATGACTTGTTTAGAGGGTCTTATGGGACACTGTACTGGTGCTAGAAGCTTTGATAAAGAGAACCTTCCCTACGAGGTGTGGTTTTCAATTCTTTTTTTCTTCTGAGAAGAAGGTGGAATCGGGATCCACTGAGCCTGGAATCTGCATATTTTATTGTTAAATTGAACTCTTGGTACTGGACCAAGAACTTTGTTTTATAGGTTTGTAGCCTGTTCTTAAGGCATATATCTAATCCAGTTTTTTATTACAAAGACACTATTTTTAGTGACTGTGATATGTGTTATGAAGTCTGCCTTTATTGCACATTGTATTTGGGAAAACTGAGGCTTCAATCGATGCTGTTTAGGTGACAGGTAGCTACTGGAGTTACTTGATAGAAAACATGGACTCTTTCATCAATGGAGCCTTTTATGCCAACTACTGTACAATAGTGACTAGATTTGCACATTTATTTATTTATTTAAGAGATTTACCTGATAAGCATACTGAGCGGGGACCGCTCGTTTCCAGATGCGACCTGGGGAGTTACATAGAATACAAATCAAGTACAAATACATGGTGCGACAACAGGTCCATAATAGATACATAACAGGGTGCTACAACAGGTCTAGAATAGGTACAGACTAGACTACACATTAGATTCAGTTAGTGAACACAAGGTTTGGGCCTAAGTCCACAGAGTATACAGTTTGCTATTCCATAGTTAGGTCCTATGACCGCAGGGTATAATACAGGCAAGACAGTAGGTAAACAGAAAGTTTTCCGGGCCATCAATGCAGTCAAGGCACATTTAGATGCCACTTGGTAGCAGGTCTGGGTAGTAGGTTGCAGTTGTATATGTCTGAGAAGTGGGCAAGGAGGAGCAGTTTAAGGAGCCTTGGGGTGGGGGAGAGCCTAATATCTACAGGGAGGTCATTCCAGAGTTTGGGCAGGTGATATTTGAAGGCGGATTGGCCCTTCAATGTGTGCATGAACAGGGCTTGGAGTAGCTTTGAGTCTCAGCATCTGGGAGAGTATGCCGGGGGAGGGTTGTGCTGACAGGATGGAGCTGAGATGGGGGGAGGGAATTGGTCAAGTATTTAGCTATGACATTAGCGCAATGTAGCTGCCAATGACACTCAAACAAGGGAAGAGCTAGGAAGCTGCATAGGGCGCAGCGATGAGTGGTGGTGGGGCATTCCAGGATGAACCAACAGAAAGAGTAAAAGAGGGAGTCCAAGCTGGCCAGGGTGGATGAGGGGTCTGCACTGTAGACCACGTCACCGTAGTCAAATATAGGGAGAATCATTTTGTGCACTAATTCCCTCCTGACCGTGGTTGGTAGGCAGCCTTTATTGTGATATAGTGCACCTAGTTTGGGGTGGAGTTTTTTATGTAGAAAGTCCATGTGGGCAGAGAAATCTAGGTGTTGATCAAGCCATACCCCCAGGTATCTAAAGGAGGTGCAGGATTCCAAGGTGGACCCATCCAGAGTATGGAAGGTGGGAGGGAGCAGCTAGACGGGAGAGTCTAGGTTGCATACCGAAGGTTAAGGAGACAGTTTTCTTTGCATTTAGGACAAGTTGGTTGGACATGAGCCATTTCTGAATGGCATCAAAATCTTGTTGAAGGGATGAGTTTACATCCCTGGTGGAGGGGCCGGAGGCATACAGTACGGTGTTGTCTACATACATTTGCATAGCTGAGTTAGAGCAGGTCAGTGGTAGATCATTTAAAAATATGAAAAAAAGTAGGGGACCCAGGACAGAGCCTTGGGGTACCCCCATGGTGACTGGGAGTGGGGGGATACGTGTGAGCCAATTTTTACTGCCTGTTTTCTACCAGTCAGGTAGGCTTGGAACCAGCTGGTGGCTAGATAGGAGAGGCCTGCGTCATGTAGTTTTGTGATTGGCTTGGGATGGGATACGGTATCAAAATCTTTGGCCAGGTCAATGAAGATGGCCGAGGTGATATGCCCCTTGTCCATCCCTGAGGAAATGTCATTTGAGAGTCTTAGGAGCGCTGTGATGGTGAAGTGAGATTTGCGAAATCCTGACTGATAAGGGGTGAAGAAGGAGGTAGAGTTGAGAAATTGAGTGAGTTGGGAGAGGGCTAGGTGTTCCTGCAGTTTGGTCAGAATTGGGAAAAGAGAGATAGGGCGATAGGTTCCTGGTACAGATGGATCACCAACCTTTGATAGAGGAATGACAACTGCCTTCTTCCAAGCTGCTGGAATTTGTGCTGTGGAGAAAGAGAGGTTCAAGAGGTTGGCTGGGGGGGTGGCAATGGCAGGGGCTGAAAGGTATAGAAGTTTGGCATCCAGTCCTAAGGTGCATTTACCTTTGTTGGAGTCAAGGGAACATAGGGCATCTAGAACTTCTGCTGTGGAGACTGGATGGAAAGAGAACGTGGTGGCGTGGGGGGTATGCTGGGGTTTCGCGAGAAGGCTGGGTGTGGGTGTGGTGATTTGTTGGTTTGTTAGGAGGGAAGTAGCACAGTTGGTAAAAAAGGTGTTGAAGGCTGAGGCAACTTCACTAGGGTCTGTTATATTGTTGCCCTGTATGGTTAGGGTAGGGGTGGGCGGCTGGGCAGGGGAAGTGAGCAGGGTTTTGATGGATTTCCAGAATTTGGAAGGGTGGCTAAGGTTAGAGAAGAGAGCCGTCTGAAAATAGTTCTTTTTAGCCTGCCCTATGGCTTTTGTGCAGTTGTTGCGGACTGTTCTGTTCTGCTGCAGGGATTCAGGGGAGCATGTTTGCCTGTGTTTTTTCTAGGCCTGGTCCCTAACACGACATCTGCAGATGATGTCGGCAGAGACTCGTGGGAGATGGGTTCCCCTGACCCTATTGCTTCTTAGGGGGGTGTGATAGTCCCATACAGCAAGAACGCTGTTTCTGAACATGTCAAAAGCATGGTTGATAGAGGGTGCCAGCTGAATGAATGACCAGTCGACGAGGGCGAGGTCATTTAGTAGGGACTGTAGGCAGAGGGATTTATATGCTCTCATGAGGAGTGTCCTGGGAGGGTGGTGGTTAGTAGGTCTATGCACCTTTCTGACCATATATACCATATGGTGATCACTCAGGGAGTCAGGTAGGAGGCCGGCTTTAATTATCCTGTGGGGGTGTGTTGTGAGATCCCAGTCCAGGAGGGAGGGAGTGGTTTTGAGTTTTTGGGTTTATGCGGGTGGGTTGCTCAATTTGTTGGGAGAGGTTTAGGGATTGAATCTTGCTTCACAGTGTGGAGCAGTCTTTTGCTAGCCAGTTGTAGTTTAAATCTCAGAGGATGTAGAGCTCACCGGCTACAGTCACAGCTTTAAGAGTGGCTAAGTGGTCTATGATGATAGGCGCAGTGGTAGCTGGGGTGCAGTATATTCCTGCCACGTACACCGGGGAGGAGTGCGGCAGGGCAAGCTTAATCATCATAGATTCTATTTGGGGAGTATGTCCAGGGAGCTGGACAGGGGTGAACTGGAAACTTTTTGATATGTACATGGTGACTCCTCCACCTTTCTTTTTGCCATGTCTGTCCTGCCTAATTGCTGTGTAGCCAGGGATGGCTATTTCTGAGTCAGCATGGTGTGGCTTCAGCCATGTCTCAGATATTATACAAATGTCGGGTTGGAGGGTTTGGACAGTGACTTGCAGCTCTGGTACTTTGTTCAGGAGACTGCAGATGTTAAGGTGAATTAGACTAAGACCCTTTGGGAGGGTTTGGGGGTGGAGTGGGACGGTGGACCAGGGTTGGTTTCAACATCCCCCACCAAAGAGAAGCAGCAGGGTGAAGTAATGTATGGAAGTGCACCATGTGTTTCTGAATTTAAGCTTGGAGTAGGTGGTTTGTGAGGTGTGGAGTGAGACCGAGGTAACTAGGTTGCGTTGGGCAGGTAGGCACAGGGGAAAGAGGGGGGGGATGACAGAAGAGCTTAAAGGCCATATGTGGGTGGGCATGTGTATCTGGCGCACAGTGGGGGTTGACAGGGGGTGTAGGAGAGGCAATTCAGAGCAAAGGGTGTGGAGGTTAGGGTCATTCTGGGGCTGAGTTGCTGGGGGTAGAGATGCAAGAGGAATAGCAATGGATAACAGTGTAATTAGGTACAGGATCATGTTTGTAAATGTGAATCTTTCAGTAGCAAACTGAAATTCAGTGTAGCGGCCTCTACTGGAGGGATCTGATAACCTGCAGATCTGAAAGTTGGGCTGATAGGTTTTTGCGTGTCACCTGACCTCTCAGCTACCTATATAACTGAGTGCCAAGCAAGGGTTATGGTGGGGGCAGTGGGGAGGTGGCACGCAGCACCGGCAGGGCCAGAATCACAGCAGCACTAACACAGCTCTGCTGTGAGTTTTAAAGTTCATTTGGTGCCAAATTTAAACAAAGGAATCCGCTTCCAGTCACTGAGCGGCTCACCCACCTGCCTCATACCTTAATTTTGCTCCAGTATTCGGGGGGGCTCCAGTCGTGTCCAGTGGGGAAGGCATGTCCAAAATGGCCCTCGCATCAACGTGAGGGGATTCACGGGAAGGGCAGCAGTCCCCTACCCTCGTGACCCACTGTGAAGAGAAGAGGAGATGATTATTTATAGCCCAGATGGAGGGGCGGAGTTGCTACCAGGTCAGTCGCAACAGGAGTTATATTTCAACTGTCTTCTCCCTAAACTAAAATGTGTTTTTTGTAGGAGATTTAGGAAATTACCCCCGATTACTGTTTAACCCTGAGCTGCTATGCCAACAGTACAGGAGGGTCAGAATAAAGCTCCTTTAATATTACGTTCTTTGCTGACTACAAGCTGCAGTTCTCCCTGGTTAAATGTATTTTTTTTTTTTGTAGGAGATTTAGGAACTTACCCCCGGATTACTGTTTAACCCTGAGCTGCTAAGCCACAGTACAGAAAATACAGAGTAAAAGCCCCTTAAGATACACGCTCTTTTTGCTAAAAGGAGAGACATATAATGCAGTAACCCAATCTAACAACCTCTTAAGGTAATGTATTCGATTGCTTCAAATACAATGTACAGGTGAGCGGAATTAGGTAGAAAAAAAACAGTCTGTAGAGCTACGCTGAATTAAAAAACCTTAAAGTCACAGAATCACAGCAGCACTGTAGCTTGTACTCTACACAGCTCTGCCGTGAGTTTTAAAGTTCATTTGGTGCCAAATTTAAACAAAGGAATCTGCTTCCAGTCACCGAGTGGCTCACCCGCCTGCCTCGCACCTTAATTGGACCTCACATGGACCTCACATGGACAGATTTATTGAATTTTATGCATTTTTATAAGTGGTGCTATGTTTTGAAATGTTTATATGTCTATTTCCATAATTATATTTTTTAGGATATTGAAAACTTTTTGGGCAGAAATCATATTTTACTGTCCTGAAATAATTATTCTTATATCTTAGGTTAATCTAAGACCATCTTAGTAAATTTGAGCTCTATTTATATATATATATATATATATATATATATATATATATATATACATACATACATACATATATAGGGCATTTAGACATTTAGAGCCCAACAAGTTAGATATTTGTAATGGAATCCTTGACCAGATTGTACTGGCGAATAATTTAGAATCTGCTTGGGAAGTTTTAAATAGATTAATGCTATGGACCTCTAGGGGGTCTTCTGGGTAGACCTGTAAAAGCCTGACACAAGTAGGCTGTTAAATCCTATAGTAAGTGACTATCATAGAACTTATAGCAATGAGGTGATGCTTGGGTTAAGCTACTCATGCCGGCTTCTGAATTCTGCCTCAGCGAATGTGGCGAAATGATTCAATACACACCTATGAGTTCAGATCCTTGGCCCAGGAAGTGAGGCGCATACTGGTTAAAGGTTCCTGATCTGGGCCCCATATAAGAGGGATATGGGGCAGCATGGCCTGTGGGGTATCCAACTTGGGATTCAGAGTAAGCACTGCACTGGTAGTACAGGTGGACCCCTGCTGGGGTCCTGCGACAGTGATCTATTAGCTTGTATTTGGGTTGAAGTAGCGGTAAATTGTTGATTAACAGATATCGGAGTAAGGGCGAGTGTCTTGGACACAAGTTTTGTCTCAAGCTTGGTAAAATGAAGGTTCACTGACTGAGGAATGGACAACTGAGAGTGACAGGAAATTCTTATGGAGTGCCTGGATAGGCTGCCTCTTATAAATATTAAAGTTGGTCTGTTGAATAAGAATTTGAGAGATCCACTGATTATAATAACGATCATGTTTTAAAAAAAACAGATTTAATTAGGTGAGTTGTTTTGAGCTTACTGTAGCTGGAGTTACTGGAAATTAATGTATAATTCAATGGTGGACTAAGGTATCCTTTTGTATTTTTTGTATTTTAAATGTTCTATGTTGTAATGGTTTTAAAACTGGTCAACAATAAATTTACTTACTTAGTACCCACAGTCACCAGCATGTCATGCTACTGGCACTTTTTCAAGGTGTGCTGCCACACTGTGGTCAAGAGATTTTATAGCAGAGACTAATGATGTATACCTCCCCCTCCCCTCCGTCCTTTCCTACATTCCCCTTCCTTTTTCCATTAGCATTATATTGCATTGTATTGCACTGCATATATAGCACTATTCACTTGGTACTTTTTTGCTAATGATTTTTGCACATACAATTCACTGAGTGTCACTTTGTCATGTTGTCATTTTGCACATGTTGTGAGCTTGGAGGCAGTATAGCGCAGTGAGTTAAGGCTCTGAACTGCAGATCTGGAGACCTGGGTTTGAATCCCACATTTGCCTAGGTGCATACTGTGTGATCCTGAATAAGCACTTAACTTCCTTGTGCACCCAGGTCGCATCTGGAAACAAGCTTCATCTTAGTGTCCTACTGCTGCTTAAACAATGTTCCCTTCCCTTGTGGTTGCCCACTAAGGTCATTGTACCTTTAATAGGTTTGCATACATCAATAGTTTCTGCTATAACATCTTCTGACCACCATGTGGCAGCAGAAATTGAAAAAGTGCCAGTAGCATGTACAGTAATGCTGTCGACTGTGGGTGCCAATGTGTATGCTGTTTTGAGCTGCTGTTTTGATAGTTCTTTTTTTCTTTAATAATGATTCTGGCACTTAACAGAGGTTCACAGTGCCTTTGTGGACATGTAAGTGTCCAGCTTTTTGCTCCATTGTAAACACTGACTTTTGCTCAAGGCACCATAGTGGACTCCGAGTGGCCTGTCTCTGCCAGCCATTATCCAAGGGGCCAAGTTAGGTGTGTTTTTAAAGTAAAGGAGATAAACACTTTCTTTTCACTGAGAATGCTTAATGATAATCAAAGAAAGTAGTATCACTGTAATGTGTGCCTATGTCAGCAATGAATTATAAGCAGTTGCTGCCATAGATACATTCAGATATTTCCAGATATTTTGCAATATATCTAAAGAGATTCTTGTTGGTGGCCCACAGTGGTACTGCAGGCAGGGAATTTCTCAAAAGATATCACATACATTTCAGGATACATCTGCCCATGTCCTTGGCTACAACTTTACTGTAGGAGTCAAGTTTCTCTCTCTTCTGGCAGGAAACAGTCTGCATAGAATAGTCTGGTGAATGCTGAAAATTGTGATGAATTTGGGAACTACAGATTTCTTAAGTAACCCTTAGTCTTTTGCTTTAAGAATAACCATTATATTACCACATAAGATGTTTTCTATAGAATCATGTAAAGATACCAGGAGGGTGGCTAGGTTCACATCTCTGCCATCTGTAATGTCCTTCTTGAGATGTTATGGAATCAGATAAATGGAATTGGCTGGCTGTAGTACATGGCACGATAGCAGAGAAGGAGTACCTGGAAGTGGAACTGGCATTGCTGCCTCGATAGAACATAGGAGTGGATTAGTGGATAAGGTGGATGGCAATGCAGGTTGCAGTAGAAGTGATGTACTGTTCTGCAACATAAAAGGCATGGCACAGAAGTACCAGTGGTCTGATGAACCAGAACAGCAGGATTTTCAGGTGGAAGATGGGCTTTGATAGACACTGCCTTGATCTCCCCAAGTGAAAAGATTTCAATTTTAGCATCATATTCCTCGCTGGCTAATGGTGCAGCTGGCTGTGATGGGGAATTTGCATTAGCTTGCAAAGCAGTGGAATACAAATTGAATAATTGCCTCATTTTAGCTGATGTTGCAAAGGTATGCAAAGCTCTGAAGAGCAGACAGTAATTTTGAAGTAATCTATCCCTTGTACTTAGATGAGGAAGACAGCTGGGGAATCTTCATGGAAGGAACAGGAGCCAGATTAGAGGATCCTGAGGAGCTGGAATGGTATGAAGATAGAGAATATAATATGATGGATGAGGTAGGTACTCAAGTGCAGAAACTTGTGTGATAGCACTTGTGCAACACAAATGCAGAATCTGCGTACAGTGCAACTATAAGGAGTTGCTTGTGGAATGCAGACACAGCAGAGGGAAATGTAAAGTGGGCCACAGTGGGCAGTGCATGCATGCTAGCAGTTGTGGCCATAAACTACAGCCTAGTGCATGCTTTAGTGACTCGAGCACTGGGGTTTTTTACAATACTACAGGTTGCAAAACACACTAGCAGAAGGCAAGGATATGCCACAAAATGAGCTTCCATGGATGGAAGTGCAGTAGACTTTTAAAGCAGCCACCCTTACATGGGACACGACCTTGGCAGCATAGATGAAGCTGCAGCAAGGGATTAAAGGATAAGAGCAGGTGACATGACAGCTTGAGTGGCATCTAATGCTTAAGATCCTGGAGGAAGGAACTATGGCAGTGAGGTGAAAGCTACTCAGAGTTGATGCATCAGACTGTGGGACAGCTGAAGCCATGCAACAAAAAAAGACTGGTGAAGGAGTCAGTGTGGCAGACTGTGGAGCAGCCAGAACCACAGAATAACACATGCTGGTGTTGGAGATGAGCAGTACAAACAAGGAAGTGAGAGAAAGAGCTGCAATGGTAGCAGTCCAAAACTGTGCAATGCTTTGTGTGCAACCTTTTTTATTTTGGGCAACAGTAAGTTTGGGTATTTCATTTATAGTGCCCCCCCCCCCATAATGAACAAAACTGATGGTTTCAGAGCAGATCGTTATAACAAGGGACCACTGTATCATATAGTATTTTCAAAATTCAGAAAAAAAAGTAAAAATAAATTATTATAAAAATGTGTTTATGCTCATCATGCAATTTTATGAATCAAAATAAAAAACAGTATGAATAGATTCTGCCAACACAAAAAATGGTATTGCTACTACATTATACGTTTTGCAGTTTTGAGGATGAGTCACAACTGAAAAACTATTGACAATACTCTCAAACAATGGTTTCAAAATAGTATCACTACATATAGGTTCTGATATTCAGATGCAGTCATTTGTGCTGCACAATTCATAACACCGCGCTTGAAATTGTGGCTATTAAGGAGGCATTGTCATACAGGCGGTGTTGTGCTCTGTCTTGACCATGGTGCCTATATCAAATCCTGGATGTCATAGCCTCACAAAAAGTGCATATGCACAATTCATTGCAGCCCCCTCCTGGCAACAGGCACCGAGGAACAAAGTGAGATAGCGTATTCCAAATGGGTTAATGCCACATAGGGCAGGCAAGGTGCCAAGGGGCCATTTTAATGTCTTTATGTTACCCTTTTGCAGCTCTGTGAAATCCATTCTCATATTTGTATGCACAAAGTCATTGTGCAGAGCATCGGCCATTGTTCCCACCCTCTCTTGACCCCCATTCACTAAAGTACATATCAAGGACAGTCTAGTGGTATCCCACGCCCACCCTGATCCCCGTTCTAATACAGCACTAACCATGGCATTAAAGTAGTATGCCCCTCCTGCCCTGATTCCTATTCTAAATATAGCACTGACCTTGGCAGTCAAGTGGTATCCTCTTTTACTCAATCCTCCATTAGATAATGCTGTGGTAGAACAATGGCTGTATGTCCTGTGTCCAAAGTTTTGAAAAGCCAAGCCAGAGTGTTTTCTTCATTTATTCAAGTGCCAGCTTGCTCTTGGCCCGCTGGTAACTTAGACATGGAGATGTATTATTCCCTAAAGATATTGAGCACTGGCAGTCTCTGTGATGAGCAGAGTTGTGAATGTTTTGTGTTTTGTGAGCTACTATCTATAAATTATTTGGCCACTAAAATGTTCACCAATAATGCTTCCTAATTGATCTGGTAGTTTTCATCTCTTACTATGACCATGTTTCCTTCTGCAGATTCCCTTCTTATCTCATAATGTAGTTCATTATTAAGTTATGCCCTGATCCAGCAGCCTATTGCATACTCTCAAAATGTGCACTTTCCTCCCTTTTCCTTTGTGCTTTTACCCGAAGCAAATTGATAGATGTCAATCCTATTGATAGTCACTATGAACATTCCAATATTGTGAAAGACACACAAAATCTCCAAACATTTTAGTTGGTTTAAAGTCACCAACAATCATCTTTACAAAAGCAACATTGTTAAAGTTTCTCATCCAGAAAAAAATGAATGCATTTAGGTTTCTAATAGAATATTCTCCTTCCTTTTTAAGTCCATGACCTTTCCATTGTGCTGCAATATAGATCTTGTGAGAACCAGACATAAAATGATATTGATTTTACAGCTTGTGCTAGTTGAAATTGTTAAACAGTTGAACTTTTCAGTTAGTGACAAGTCATTTTCTGCTTCTGTCACTTTCAATGCAGGCCAAGGGTTCAGGTATTCTCTTTTGTGAGTTTCCAGACAAGTCTGGGGTGCAGTGAACCCTTAGAGATCATAGTCTGCATTTTGATGAGTGATGCTAAGAAATATACTGTTCCAGATTTTTCACTTGATTAGGACCCTGGAGTATTCAACCATTCTAGCTCTGCAAATATTATTAGGATACTCCAGTAGGTTCTACAAGAAGAGGGTCTGTCTCTTAAAATAAAATGTTATAATCATAGCATTTCTTTTTTTCTTAATACAGTTTTTCTACTTTGTTTTAACACCTCAGGTCAACCTTTATGTGTCAGAATAAGGGCAAGCTGACAACCCATTTCATAAACTAAGTTTTAGTTTTTTCCATGGAGGATTGATTTTCTTTACACAATGCACAGAGATAGGTGTTTGAAATTCATTCTTGCAGTTCTTGAGATGATAACTGCTTGCCTTCTGCTAGAAGATTAGGTGGCATAGACCAGCAGCCATAAGTATAGGGTTAAACAAATATTACTGGCAACACATGAAAGGTTTTTGGGACTCAGTAACTTTTTTCATTCTCTTTTACTACTTTATTAAGTCCTTCTTACTGGTGTCCACAGAAAAAAAAAAACATTTGTTGGCAGCCTGCAGACTGCAATATCACTAAAATGTCCCTTAGTCTGAATCCCGTTATACTTCCAGTCACTTTGATATGTACTGGGCAATAGTACGCACTGGATGTTAAAATCAGTCATGTTCATGTTTAGTAATCAGGTAGTGCCCACTGAGCAGGCTATATGTTTAACTGCCCAAAGATTTTAAGATGGTCACCAGTTTAAATAACTATATAGAGGACTAGAACCCAAGCATGTAAATCAGAAGTACATGTTAAAAATATATATAACTAATCCAACTGACAGCAAAGAAAAGGGAAATCATACACACACCCATATGTCTCTCTGTTGTATTATGTTTGCCTGCAAAGCATGCAAACAAATTGATGTTAGTCTAAATTATGAGCTGACTTTTGTAGGTGTGCCCCTCCTTAACTTAGTACCACCCCAGAATACTGAATCTCCTCCCTAATCCCACCCACTCTCTACCTTTCTCCTCCTTTTCACTTTGAAGTCATTGCCAAATTACATGGCTGGAAAATGCAAGGTAAAGGGTTTTCTTCTGTGTCTCCTAATTCCTGCTTGAAATCGTATGTCTGTCTGATTTTTGTTCCACATATGCTACTGTTTACTTCTTTCACATGTGCTACTATTCAGAACTTGTTTAGAAGTTTGTTTCTCAGAGAATGACAGAGATGTTGCACAACCCATATTATTTGTATAACCATGATGCAGTGCTTGCAGCCCATGGAATTAATATATTCTCATTCATGGTAAAGGCAAGTGAAACATATACTCTAAAATGTTCCTACATTCACTGATCACTTTAAGTAAGAAGCTGTGTTACTTTGCTTACCTGTGTTTTGAACACTGTGATTAAAGAATGTTGGTTATTATAATTTGAAACACTGTGATTGAAGAATTTTGGTTATTACAATATAAATAAACAAGGCTCAGCCTATATACACTCTAGGGGTGGGATATTCAGACTGTGCCAGGCAGGGGCGCAAGCCTGGGCACAGCGCAATTGGACTGTGCCAGGGCAGGAACCAGGAAATATTCAACAGTGCTGAGCCATGGCTTAGCACCGTTGAATATGGCACTGAGGGAGCATGCACAGCACACAGAGCAGTGGCACTGCACCAGCACAAGTAGCAGGAGGGGAGCAGGGGGATGCACCAGCGCAAGTGCAGTTGCGCTAGGTGCATCAACTGCGATATTCAGCACTGGGCATGCAAATGAGGCCATTATGCATGCAAGGCGCAAATGGGGTCATTTGCATGTCAATATGGCCCCATTTGCATGCAGTGCACCGATCCCTGGCAACTTGCACCTGGTACCCTGTCAGGCTTCAGCCGTCAGGGACCGACGCCCTCCTGACCCTCGATGGGCTCTGCTCCCATTCGGCTGATCATGAGCAGTTGTAAATATAAGCCCTGGTGGTCTAGTGGACTGATCCCCCTTGCCCAATCATGGACAGCTATACATATAAGCCCTGGTGGTCCAGTGGACCAATCCCCAGTGCCCGATCATGGGCTTAATTTAAAAATCCCTGGTGGACCAGTGGAATGCCCCCCGGTGCCTGATTGTGGGTGGAATGAGCTATGGACACCCTGGTGGTCCAGTGGTACCCCCCTCTCCACCCGCCCACTGTGCCCCCACAGTGTTCGATTGTGGGTGGAATGAGCTATGGACACCCTGGTGGTCCAGTGGTATCCTCCTCTCCACCCCCACCCCACACGCAAGCCACCCGGCCACCCACTGTCTGACAGTGTACAGTGGGCTGTGCCTGTTGGTCCTGCATGGGCGGGTTGCAGACCATTAGTGCAACACAGTCCCAAATTGTGAATGAGCGTTCATTCACATTCCGGGCTCGTGTAGTACAGCACGGTCTGCACACCCATTGGCCCATGCAGTGGTAATAACAGGCATAACAGCTGTACTGTATACTGTCAGTCAGTGGGTGGCTGGGAGCTTCCCAGGGTGCTGCCATCCACCACTGACTGGGGATGCAGGTTGGCAGGGAATGCAGTGAGTGGGTGGGTGGGGAGGGGGTACCACTGGACCACCAGGGTGTCGATAGCTCATTCCACCTGTGATCGGGCACCGGGGGTATGTTTCCACTGGACCACCAGGGATTATATTTACCTATACCCCCAATCGGGTGAAGGGGATCGGTTCACTGGACCACCAGGGCTTATATTTATCTATGTCCACAATCAAGCACTGGGGATCAGTCCACTGGACTGCCAGGGCTTTATTCATCTTATGCCTGCGATCGGGTGAGGGGGTCAAAACACACCCTGGGCAGGGGGCATGTGGACTGTGTCCTGGGTGGCCGGGTGGCCACCCATAGCAGGCGGTTGCCATGTTGCACCTTGCAATATGGCAGCTCACCTGTGGGTGGCCAGGAGTTGCTCCTGGTTTTGCCAGGCTCAACATTGCACCCCCATGGGTGGCACAAGGCAGGTATGCACCAGCATATGCATCGTACATCTGGAGCTGAATATCAGGATGTGCCACATATGAATGGGCACACCCTCCACACTTGTGCCGCATACATTACTGGTGCACCCCGGCACATCTGGGGTTGAACAGCGCAACCTACCCCTTTGAATATTGCACTGGGGTTCATTGGTGGGTTGCACATGGTGCAACCCTCTTGTCCCATGTGCAACTCCTTTGAATATCCCACCCCAAGAATCAAGTGAATACATTCGCTTGTAAAGCATGTTAATCAGTTGGTATCAGTTTGAGTTGTGATGTGGCATTTGGGGGATTTTTCCTTTTTCACCTATCACAGCATCAGTATACTGAATTTTTCTGCAATTTTACTGACCCTTTGTCTTTCTTCTCCTTTTCACTTTGAAGTCCTTGCCCAATTACAAGGCTGGAAAATGCAAAATAAAGGGTTTTGTTGTGCATCTCGAAATTCCTACTTCAAATTTACCTCTGCTTTTTGTTCCACATATGCTACTGTTTTAGTAGTTTGTTCCTCAATAAATAACAGAGATTTTGCACAACCCATATCATTTGCATACCATGATGCAGTGCTTTCAACTCATGGAAATAATGTATTCTCATGTGTGGTACAATAGAACACAAGTAAACCAGCGTGAGGATTCACAAAGGGCGTGCAAAGTGGGCATATATGTTTGCACTGCACTTGTGGACAATGGAGCTATTCACAGTCAGATAGCCCGTTGGGCTATCCGACTGTGAATAGAGGCTGCTGGGTACAGCACTAACCTGGAAAAAGCAGTGGAATACCTAGTAGCACTGCCCCAACAGCCAGCCAGGAAAATGGTCCTGCAGCCAACAGTGCTCAGGCACTAAAGTGCAGTTCACATATGGAGGCATGCAAATGAGCTCATTGGGCATGCAAAGTGCTAGTGGCCATTAACATGCTCATTATGGGATTATTTGCATACCATTAGTGTGGTGGTGTATGGCCCTCCACCAGCCTAAGCCCTACATAGCCACAGTCCCCAATAGAGTAGTAGTGCCTTCCCCCACCCCAATCACAGACTCAACGGTAAGAAAAAAAAAAACATTTCCATAGTGTAGGGTCCCACCCCCATCCCCGATCACCCACCCAATAAGAAAATAGATCACTTTCCATAGAATAGTGATCCTACCCTGGTTCCTCATTGCCTGATTACTCACCCATTATGACAATTTATTTCATAGGTAGTTGTCCCACTTCAGCCTTGATCACCGATTACCTGTAGCAGGACAGTACTTATTTCAGGGCGGTCCCACCCCTGCTTCATTGCCCGATATTTCTACTATTGCGATAGTACTTATTTCATAGCGTAATGCCCATCCCAATCCCTCGATCGCCAGATCACCACTGTAATGAAAGACAGTCCTGTAGTGATGGTTCCATCCTCGATCCCGCCTCTCACTTGATATTTGAGTTATTATTTTTCCATAGTGTAGTGGTCTCAACTACCCCCACCCGCCAGGCACATACCACATTCCCCCACCCCAGCACGACTGATGGTCAGCTGGTACAGTTTTTCATTTTCCATGGCTGCTCGCCGATGAATTGTCAATGACAGCGTACAATATACATTACAATCCCATTGGTTGACACTGTCAACCAATAGGATTGTAGTATATACTGTAAGCTGTCATTCACAGTTCAGTCAGCGGGCAGCCATGGAGGTGTGAGAAGGGCTGTGCTACTTGCCAACCAGCGGCATGTTGTGTCGGGGGGAGCAGGGTGGTATGTGCTTATCAATGTAGGTGGGGGGTTCAGAGGACCACTACACTATGGAAAAATGATAACTTTAATATTGGTTGGGAGATTGGGCTACCGAGTAGGACACTTCACTATAGGACTGTGTCTTTCATTTAGGGGTGGGTGATCAGGTGATCAGAGACCAGGGTGGGACCACTACACTATGGAAATAATTTACTGTCATAATGGGTGGGTAATTTGGTGATCAGGGACTGGGGTGGGACCATTACACTATGAAAATAAATTACTGTCATAATGGGTGGGTAATCGGGTGACCAGGGACTGGGGTGGGACCACTACACTATGGAAATAAAATTCTATCATAATGGGTAGGTAATTAGGTGATCATGGACTAGGGAGGGACCACTACACTATGGAAATAAATGACTGTCATAATGGGTGGTTAATCAGGCGATCCGGGACCGAGGATGGGGTCAGGGAGAAGCAGTATGTGAGAACCTCTTCATTTCCTAATCATGACATTTTCACCTAAATAAAATTGTATTAGTGTGAACTGTGATATTGATTTTGTGACTGTGTGGGGGTGCTCCTTCTTTACTAATCACAGCATCAGAATACTGAATTTCCTCCTAATTCTGCCCACTCTCTGCCTTTCTCCTCTTTTTTGCTTTGAAGTTGTTGCCACTCACAAGGCTCACAAGTCACAATCTAAAAAAACAAAAGCAGTATGTGGGAACCTCTTCACTTCCTAATCATGACAATTTCACTGTTATAACTTGTGTAATTAATTTGTTAATTGTAACTGCTGACAACCACATCAAGGTCAAAGGCTCTTTACTAAAACACAATAAACTTAAGGCAGAGTAACTATTTTATTTAAAACTGAGACAAAGATTTAAATTTTTCACTAACTAATCCTGTAAACTTTAGTCTTCACATGCATGTACAAATGACATGCCCAGTTCAGAAGTGCAATAAGCCACACCAGAGTGTTCATTAGACAGGTCAAACGCATGGCTAGGGGGCTGGATGCACTCAGCCTGAGGCCTCGTGCCTCACTACACCTCCTAGCCGTGCATTAGAACTGTCTAACGCTCACCCTGATGTGGCTTATTGCTTACATTCAACATGTACAGTAATAGGCTATTGTGCTAAGCTAGGATCACCCTGAAGAATACTTACATCCAATTTTGGTGGGGATGATAAGGGCCATATGACCTTTTAGTTTCCCCTACTGACCACTCCAGCACATCAGGTGCACTTGGGGAATTTTTATTCAGACATGAACTGGCCCAGGTAAGTTAAAATGTCAGAATTTGTGTCACAAGTCCAACCACGAGAATGGGAAAGCTATTATTAAAGTGTACAGCATTTTATAGTCTGGAGAAAGGGTCAATAAATGAAACAGAAATGTTCACACAAGAAACCATTTAAGCACAATTTAAACCTATACCCACTGTAATAACATTTGAAGAAATATTCTAGACAGTTTGACTTTGTACAAATAACCAAAAACGTGGACCAGATGGAACCCTTCTTGATGTATATCAATTTAAATCAGAGTGGTGGATCCCAGGATTGTAGTTTTTAACTCTTATATTCAAGACAGGCAATTTCCACAAAGCTGGATAGACACCATAGAATTTGTGCTTCATAAAAAGGGATAGTTTTCAGACCCAAGCATGTACTGTACAGGCCTCTCAGTCTAATCAACTAATCACAAACAGTATTCATTAACTCAAAGTATCTTACAAAAATGTGAAACTTGGGTTGAGGAAAATACAAGATGAGACCCATAATGGCCTTAGAGAATGAAAGCTGACAGTCTGGCATTGTTTTGAATTGGGTCACCTCATACACAAATATATTAATATTTAAAAAGGAATTTTATACTGCCTATTTGTAGACTTGAAAGTTGCTTTTAGCAGCCTTTGCAGAAGACAACTATGGTATCACATATTTGCAATGGCACTGGACTCATATTTAATTAATATTTTGATCACACTACACAAGTGCAACTGGCTGCAAGTATGACATAATCAACTTGGTCATCTAATGAACACAATAGACAAATTAAGATGTCCATCAAGGATTTATTTTCGCCCCCTCCCTTTTGATTTCATTTATATTTGAATATCATCTTACAGATTTATAATTAAGACATTCATTCACCCATATTTTCAGCAATTGCCATTAGTAATGTGGTTTATGCTAATGGTTTAGTATTAATTTCAACATCCAAAATAGACTTGCTGCATATATAAATAGATTCATTGCTTTACAGGATGAAAACAACATCATTAAATAATCAACAAGGAAATAAAACAACGATAGCTAGAAACTGTAAAGCCTTAGGATTAGCTGACATGAGATTTGCTCAGATGTTTAAATGAGTAATGAATATTGACCAAGTACAAAAGAAAATTAAAAATCAGTGTCCGTCTTCAATAGATTTAATCATAAATTTGGAGGATAGTTGGTAGATGGTGTTATTATGACTTTAAATACCAAAATAATACGGCACTACAATATGGTTACAGAAGTATGGTGACTGTGAAGTACATAATTAAGCATGGGGCATAATGTTTATCTGCCACCCCATTTAAGAACACTCAGAACACTGTTGTTGATACAAAATGTTGCAGTAACTGGTAGTACCATGTGATCCCTGGGGCAGTCCAGGAAAACCCCTCAGTCTGAAGTAGAACCTCATGGTGTGAAGATGTCTCCTGTGATGAACAGAGTTTTCTACCTTTATTTTTTAAGTCTGACTCAGTTATCTGTATGGTCAGCAAGACGAAGGCTGCTGGAGTGGTGAGAAATGGGCATAGCAGACCTGAAGAGAAGGTAAGGGTCCTAGTGACAGATCAACACCAAAACATTACACATAGTGGAGAATGCAGCCCTTCCTTGGCCTTGACCCTATCCTGCTTGCATGTGTCAACACCCTACCACTCAGTGTGTTGCTGGTACCCAGCCCTGTACCCCAATTTAACACCTGACCAGTTCTGGACCCCACCTGCACCACAGCACTGGATGCAGCTACAAAACAGGAAATCTGTCTTCTGTTTTTGCAGGAACTTTCCTGCAGTGCTACAGTCTGCATTTAACACCAAGAGAAAACTGCATCCTTTCTCAGCACCACTCATCTCGTGGTAGCTCAGACCTACCTGGATTCAAACCTTGCAAGCTTCAGACTCCTTCAGTTACCAGGCATTTTTTTTCTCTGCTCTCCCTCCCAAACACAGACCCAGCAGAACAATGGAGTGGCCTCAGCCACACAGCAACCATGCCTGACTGCGACTGCTGTCTGCCTTTCAAATGGACTGTAGCCAAGGCCCCTAGAATTCTGCGGCCGCAGAATTTTGCGCAGAACTCACAACCTACCGCAGAACTTCTGCAGTGCCACAGAATTCGCTGTTCTTGGTGATTCTTTATTAATATTTCCATTATCCATAGAACCTGGTTCCCTTCCACTCTTTGTATATCCAAAACCTCTCTATGCTCAGAATGTGATGTTATTGCTATAATATCATACATTAGCTAATGAAATGGCTGCATTTTGCCACAGAAATGAATATTCACATATCTATCATAGCTTGCACTGCCAGAGGTGGTGGCACAGCACAGCAGGCATGCTGATATTTGCTGAACCTGCACTACAGCCTAATATAATTTTCAGTCTTATGTTATTACACTAGGGCCAACGGTCTTATGTTATTACACTAGGGACAACTTAAACAAAACCTTGACAATAGCATAGACCTGTTAAGTCTATACCTTACTTTGTACAAATTTATTTTTGCCTTTTGAGTTATAGAGGTGTCACCTGAAATGAATAACTGGTAAAATAAATTATCCTGTCATTTTTAAGAAAAATAATTATGCCCAGAAAAGTGGAAGAAATTAATGAGTAAACCTGTTGAAAGAATAGATTGGTTAAGTAAATAATTGTGCTGTACACATTTTTGTCAGGGTTATTGATTACATATTGTCACTGGTTGATAGAATCACCTGAAAGTTATGGAGAAATGTTGTGTGCAGGGCCAGCTGTTGGGCCAGAGGGTAGCATGTGTTCCCGTGTCGGCAACTCAGGTTCAGAGATGAGCTCTGGGGCTGGCTAGGCCGCACACGAATTGGGGGAAACACATCACTGCTCCAAGCCTGGGAAGGTATGGTGCAGTGTTCTGTCACACTGGGACACATTGTGATGGGCTGGAGAGCTTTATCTCACAATGGGTTCACATACATGTCATGGCCTGATGGTGTTATGTAGTGGGTCAGGGGAAGCAGGGTGGCATGAAAAATGAGTTTTGCAATATCTCCTTTATTCTGTTTATTTCATTTCCAAAGGGACCTGTATGAATGAGGATAAAATGTCATGGAAAGTTAACAAAATAAATAAATACACACACACACACACACACACACATTTGTATGTATGTTACAGATTTGTATATAAACATATAAGTGATACACAGCGGGGTCCTCATGAGTGGTACAGACACCATGAGTATAGAAATACCTTATTTATCACATAAGGTCCCCCTCTGTGCATTTAATTTATGCAATAGGCTAGGACCTTAACGGAAAGACATTTTATTTGCATTTTTGGGCATAAACTTATTTCTATAAGTCTTATTTTTTGAACTAGTGTTACTGTGCTTTCCCTCATCCTGATTGCTGTAACCACTGCCATAAAAGTGAAGTCAGGATGAAAAGCTGACATTGTGATGTGGTAGTTTGTTAGTGACGCAGAACTTCCGCAGATATTACAAACCACTGCCGCAGAAGTTCTGCGGCAAATGGTAGTCTTGCCGTAGAACTTGGTCCCAGTGTGCTGCAGAAAAGTAGGGGCCTTGACTGCAGCTTTAGCCTCTTAGACCTGACAGCTTTCCAACAGCCACTGGCAGCTCCAACACATGGAGGGTCATCCTGCTCCTGCTCGTAACTACACAGCTCAGCATGGACTTCTCAAACAATGAAAAAAAAAACAAGTAAAAGTAATTACATTGAGCGATCTGCTCCACTCAGTCTGTCTCTCTCTTTTTTCCTATTAGTGGGGACACAGAACCACAGCGCAGCTGCCTTAAGCAGCTCTGCATCTTTCCCCAGCTGCACAAGGCCTGCATCACTTAATCAGGACTGCAGCTGCTCTGTCCCTCTGTACCATGGTTCAGCAACAAAAGTCTCTACCCTACCTCAGAGCCACAATGGACTGTGGCTCTGCTTCTGCTGGACTGCCACTACTCCTAGCATGAAGCTTCCATTCCCTCCTTAGCCATGCTACAGCAAGGACCATCAAAATCAATACAGCCAGGCAGTAAAGCAAAAATAACAAAGTCAATACCCAGGACAGTTAAGCATGGGAACCTCTCAGGCTACAGTCTACAAGTGGGTCAGAAAGCAATCAGAGTCATACAAGCCACAGCAGGGCAAGAAAAAAAATATAACAAATAAAATAAACAGAGGTACAGCTCTGGGAGATAAAAAAAGACAGTAAGGGGGAAAAAATGAAACCCACACACTATTCAAATCAGGAGTCATTAAATATAATAAAAACAGGGCCACTCACTCAAAATGGAGCCCGCCATTTTTTTCTACCAGCTCAGGAAGGAGGATAACCATGCAGGAATCAATATTTTAATCTGGAGGAGTAGCTCCAGACAGCCTGGTGGCAAACAGCAGCAATCTTGCATGGGGCATACCTTGCAAAAACAGGAAGCAACTCTTTACCCCTTCCAGCAACCATCTTGGGAGGGGCAAATCAGACAGAAAACTCCCAACTCTTTGTCAGAGTGCCAGTGGCCATCTTTGCTAAGGGCACCAGCTTGCTCAAAAGGGCTTCACTCCATTGAAAATATTGGGGACCATCTTTGTTAAGAGCAACTCTAATTGAAATGAATGGACCTCAATACAAAAAGCATATTGCACAAAAATTCCTTATTTAAATAACAGAACAACAAAGATTTGAGCTGGAATTGTTTATTAAAAATGTCACTAGATGGACTTTGCTCACAAATGATAATAATAATAACTTTATTTGTAAAGCGCAATTCCTAAAATCAAAGCACTTTAACAATAATATACTAATAAACCATTAAAAACACAGAAGTTAAAATACAATAAATAACAGAATCCATGCAAATCAGTTAGTGGAAAAATTGAGATTAAATAAGTGTTTTTTCAAGGCAGTTTTAAAGCTCTCCACAGCCTAGCACTCACGTACCGGACGAGGTAGAGAATTCCACAGGGTGGGGGCTGCAAATGAGAACACACGAGCCCCAGATGTCTGTAACTGGACCCTGGGAATCTCCAGCAGTCCCTCATCAGTGGATCAGAGCTGTCGGGAGGGGCAGTAGGGGGTGAAGTAGCTCTTGTAGGTAACCCGGTCCCTGACCATATAGGGCTTCATAGGTCAGCAAACCAACCTTGAAGGCAATCTGCCATTGAACAGGCAGACAGTGCAGGTCATGCAGCACAGGTGTTATACTGCTAGTTCGAGATAGCCCAGTTAGTAACCTGGCTGCTGCATTCTGCACCAGCTGCAAACGCTGGATATCATTCCCCCGGAAGCTCTAGGTACAGGGCATTACAATAATTCAGGCGAGAGGACACAAAGGCATGGACCAAAGTTGGAAGATCATCAGGCAGAACCAGGTGCTTAATTCGGGTGATATTCCTCAGATGGCAAAAAGAGGTTTTGATGACAGAGGACACCTGAGATTTCAGGGTCAACCCCTCATCATAAATAACACCCAGACTCCATACCTGTTCAAAGGTCTTCAGCTTGCAGTCCCCAAGTATAAGACTGGAGGACTGCCCTGCGGAAGACCCTTGTACCCGATGACCTGGGTCCACAACCAGAACCTCAGTCTTGTCTGGATTCAGCTTCAACCAGATGGCACTCATCCAATCCTGGATTTTGGACAGGCAGTTGTTAAATACCGAGACTGCTACATCCTGATCAGGGGCAAAGGACATGTACAGCTGAGTATCATCTACATAGCAGTGAAACCTCAAACCGTACTGCCTTTCAAAACAGCACAGAGCCCTGTGGGATCCCACATGGCAGGGAGAAAGCATCCAAGGAATAAATCTAGACACTACGGTCTGAGACCTGCCAGTGAGGAAAGAACAGAACCATCTGAGGACTGTCACTGACAGGCCACAGATCGACCACAGGTGCTCTAGCAGAGAGAGGGGGGACAGCTCAGGGGCAATGTGAGGAAGTATTTTTTCACAGAGTGGGTGGTGGACGCATGGAACAGCCTTCCTGAGGAAGTTGTGGGGTCTAAAACTGTGGGAGAAGTCAAGAATGCATGGGACAGATATAAGGCAATTTTTTGCGGGGTTAGGAAGAAATAGGCTGTTGGTTAAATAGGATCTGCAGCTTATCCTCTAGGTAGGAAAATGGGAAGACTAGGTGCGCCAAGCGGTCCTTATCTGCCGTCAAAGTCTATGTTTCTATGTTTCTATGTATCCCATGGTCCACAGTCTCAAATGCCTCCGAGAGATCAAGAAGGACCAGAATGGTACAGCTCCTCTGCTCTCTCACTAGAAGGAGGTCATTGAGCACCCGAACAAGGGCTGTCTCAGTACTATGCCATTTCCTGAATCCTGACTGGAAGGGATCATAGATGTCATGGATAGCAAGGTGGTCATCCAGTTGCAGCGCAACCATCTTCTCAATCACCTTACCCACAAAGGGAAGGTTAGAGATGGGTCTGTAGTTGGTGAGACAATCTGGGTCAAGAGAGGATTTCTTAAGGAGGGGTGTCACCACTGCCTCTATCAATGAGCTTGGAAACTTCCCAGTCTCTAACGAATGATTGTACTTTGTCTATGACAATATTTTCTCTGTGGTACTCCAGCTACTCCACAATGCCTGTCTCCAGCATGACAGCAATTAATTCTCATCCTTACAACCTCCAACAAGCTCTTTCTCAATCATCATGTCTGAAGAAGATGTAAATACAAGTGAAGGAGCATCTGGAGGTTTACCTTCACCCGCCTCAAGGGTGTGGGGCTACAAAATAGAAACTTTCTTGTAGGACATTCAGTCTTTCCTCATTGTCCCAGGGAATGTCAGCTATGCATGCCATTTAGGATGACTTTGCCTACATCAGAACTATTTCACCTCAGTCCTCGGTCCTTAACAGCCTACAGCCAGCACCCTTCTCAGCCTTGCCTCATAAAGATGATATCATTTGGCTCAAGCAATTCCAAGCCTGGACTGCTTTAAGGGATGGGCTTATCCCCTGCATATTTTCAATATCTTGTGCTTGCTTCTGAGAGGGATTGCCATTTCCTGGTTTAACACACCTCCAGAACAAGGTTAAGGAAATACTGCCACTTTGTATGCAAACTTTAAAGGCCATTTTGTCCAAGCACATCCAACCTTGTTATGGGAACGACAACTGTGGAAATGCACCATGCAGCCCTTTGAACCTCTGGAAGCCTTCATTGTCAACAATGAATCACTCTGCAAACATCTGCAGAAAACAGAGAAAGATCAAATCACAGCCTTTGTCTGAGGACTTCTCCCACAACTTTGGCCTTATGTGGTCCAACAGAAGCTGACTTCCTGGATGGACCCAATCCAAGCAACATGACTTGCACAGGAATCAATATCAATGTTCCAGGCCACCAGTGTACAAAGATCTCAGTCCTCACAAATAGCTGCACTCACAACATGTGTCCAGCAGCAACAAGCAATGATAGACAAGCTTATCACATCTATCAATAATTTACAACTGAGCTTCACTGCTTCCTTTGCTACCTCTATCAATGCTCTGCAACCACCTCGACGGCCACCTGAGCAGCTTACACCTTCTTGAGAGTCTGTTATCTGTCAGTGGTGTGGATTCAGAGGACACACTGTTGCAGTTTGCAGAAAGCTAAAGTATGACAACAGCACTCACAGGAGACAAGGGTTTACACTGCAGCATCAACAGCAAGATGACTGCATCTACTCCAGGATCAGGGAAATGAGCTCTGCCCCCAAAATTGGGGCTTCTGCTGGACAGGAGAACACTTCAACTGATTGCACCTCCAACTCTCGCAACTCACACAAGCAGTATCCTTCAACTCCAACTACCAACTCTGGCACCATTTCGCTTCCAGGGGCAAATGTACCTGTCACCAGATCAACACTCCTAGCAAACAATGTCCTAGTGACCACTGAAGATGGGTCCATGCATGCCTTGATTGGAACTAGAACAGAAATCTCAGTCATCAACACTAATATTCTGAACAGCAGAGCTCTGCGTCAGTCACCTATTGTCTCTCCAGCTGACCTAAAGTACATTATCACAGCAATTGCTGCTACAGTACCTATCACAGGCATTGTCCACCTCAAGTTACACTTTGGCTCACAGCAAGCTACTATCAAGTTCTACTTAGTACCTGATCTACATCCATCAGTGGTTCTTGGCCTGGACTTCCTCAAATATCACAAAGCCATCCTAGACTCTGCATCAAACAAACTGTCACTAGACTCTTGGAGGCAACTCACAGTCATAGACTCAGTCACTGTGCCTTCTAAGACAGAGATGATTTTGATTACCAAGATTGGAGCTGAACCACTCCCACTAGGTGCTGTTGGCATCATCATGTTATTCCCTACTCTGCATTCTTCAGGTCTTCTCCTGGGAAACACTTTGGGCTCAGTTTTCAAAATGCCAATAGATCAGCACAAGCTGCACTAAACTGCCACTAGCAGCAAACTCAGACTGCACCAGGAACTCTTCTCCAGATTTTGGCACAACAGGGGTCCCGGCAACAAAGTCTCTAGAGTTTCCACAAGCAGAGTGGTGCACCAAACAGGTGGAGCACTGAAGATGTTTGCCGGAGGGTGCTGTTGGCCCCCCAACCCAGTACAATGCTATCACAGGACTTGAATGTTGGGGTGTAAGAAACCAAAATTGCAGACCAGTAGTTGAAAACAGTGCCCTGTCCTAGTGCAGTATCGAACTGGGTGGGATATGCCATCAGGCCACCAGGAGGATGGTGTCAGCAAGCAACAGTGCCTGTCCATTCACAGACTGGTAGTCAGTGGCAGCCATATGGTGCAGTCCACAATCCCGTGCCAGGCATACCTGCTGGTAGTGTACCCTACAGTCATACATATTGCTGACAACCTGACACTGTCCCTTACCATAATACCTTTATGTTCCAGGAGACAGACTGCTGGCACATGTGGGACACCCCAGCTGCATAGCTCAGGCTGATCCATGCAGATGCCCCCTACGAATACCGGGGACTGGAACCGGATAATACGTGGGTGTGTTACTGTATTCATTCCACCATACCTGTGAAAGAGCAGTGTCCTACACTATACCAACTGGTTGCAACAACAGTGCTCTACTCCAGCTCCTGTTGGATCCTCTAGCGGACAGTCTGTCATCCTGGCACTAATATGCCACCTGTTCGTAAGGGTGCCTTAACAACCTGCCTTGGTTAGTATGGCAGGGTTACATGTATGATAACAACACACATACAGCTGCACAAGGGAGGCATCTCACATTTGCTGGAGGTCTATCTTCTGGAACACAAGGGCACCACGGTCAGGGACAGTGTTGACTTGTCAGCAACATGTGTGACTGTAAGGGAACACTACCAGCAGGTATGTCTAGTCAATGAAATTCTTCTCTCAAGTCATGTCTCCAATTTCTGGAGGGCATATGGGAATCCAAAAAACTCTTGAAAAAAACAACGTTCCACTTCTTCTGACCTCACATGAACAAGGACACTGTCCAATCTGTCAAATCCTGCCAGCTCTGCTTCCAAGGAAAGCCTCCTGCCAGATCAACAAAGGCACACATCATTCCAATACCTGTTGCCATAGAACCCTTTCAAAGAGTTAGCACAGATATTCTTGGATTTTTACTAATATGCCTTGACTCTGGTAACAAATACATTCTTGTTTTTGGTGACTATCTTACGAAATACCTAGAACTAATCCAACTATAAGCCATCAAAGCTGCTACAATAGTAAATGCCTTCCTTCAATACAATAATTTGTTGTCATGGTATCCCCTCATATGTGCATTAAGACAGCGTCACTGTTTTTTAATCATCATTTGAAAAACTTGCAAACTCCTTGACAAGAAAAAAAAGACTCACACAACAAACTATCACCTGCAATGCATGGATAAATTGTACAAATGATGTCTGCTATTCTAAACACTCTCTCCAAGTACCTGGATGAAACTCATGACACTTGGGACTGCGTTGGTCCTTTTGTTCAGTTTTCCTACAATACAAGCCACTGTGTTGACAGAATAGAATACATGCCAGTTTTCTTGGTCCTGGATGCCAGGCAAGAACTCCATTGGATATAGATATTTCATTGATAGAAGTTCAAAGTCAGCTTTCTCATATATTATCCCTGTACTGGAACAGCTTGAACTGGCCTGATGTGTTCCAATTACCACATTGGAACAGAGAAAATCTGCCATGCAGAAAATGTCAACAGTCAAGTCTTATGAACCTTCATTTTCTGTGGGGGACACTGTTTATTTGTATTGACCTGTTTTAGTTCCAGGCATCATAAAGAAGCTTCTGCACCCTTGAACTGATCCTTTCTACATTGTGGAAAAGCTTTCTCCAGTCCATATCCATCTGTGGCACAAGTCAGATGGAAAGCTTGTACTAAACAAAATACATCAATCATCTGAAACATGAGTACTTAATAAACACCCACCCTGATGATCCCAGTCCCCTCAGTAATGAAGCTGCACTTGAGCCTGCCATCCTTTCAGAATCAGAAAGTCCTCTTATAATAATAATAAGCTTTATTTTGCATAAGCACCTTTCAGAATACCAAGGCACTTTACAAAAGATTAAAACAACAATAATAAATAATAACAGTTCAGTCAGTTTCTCACACTTCTCTCTCCAGCCCGATTCTGTTGCTCCTGACCTTTCATCAGATGAACTTCCAGGGACTTCTTAGCCCCCTTCTTCTCAAGACTCTTTTGTGCACACCCTTGTGCACTAAACTGAGAAGATTATGCAAGAAATATGTGAATGAATCCTGGAATTACAGAGTCAAATTATATGATTTTGAGAGCTGTCAGAATTCTTGGGTTGCTTTTGCGGACCTTACCCCATCCTGTCAAGAACTGGTTCAAGCAACTCATAACACTATTCCCACTGACCGGCAGAGTCAATGCAAGTCTTGAACTTTTGTGCATCCAGATTCATTGTTTTTGAGACTAATAATTGTGATGCCCATGGTATTCCTTACTGCCTGTGCTTAATTATTATTCTGCAGTATGGTAAATGTCCTACTGTACCTGTTTCTCTCCATAAATATTTTGCTAATGGTACTGCAACTGCATCAACCTTTTTCGCTGCAGGAATATCTTCTTCAAAAGGATAGTTCCACATGTTGTTTTCATGTTCTGCAATAGTTTAGTGATATTTTGCATACCATAATTCTGGATCATCTACAGTTGCTTTCCCTTCCTTGTCTTTCCTTTTCCCTTCTCTGCACTGTACCACTTCTCACCCTGGCCACACTTCAGGTCACTGTGGTGTTCCCCCTCCCCTTATACTATACTGACTGGTCACCATTGTAGTCCAGATTCTTTCCTCCCCTTCCCCAGCAATGGGATACTCTTATGTCAGATTGTTCAATGCAATGCTTGCTGTTTCTTAACTGTTCATGTTCTTTACTGTTATGTTATTGCTTGTTCAAGTGGTATTCTCTTTCGTGACCCCACGGGTGATATTTAGCTGCAGCTCCTTTAAAAACACTCTGAACACGTTGTTGATACAGTATATTGTACTGACTGGTAGTGCCATGTGATCCCAGGGGCAGTCTGGGAAACCCATCAGTCTGAAGTAGAATCTCATGGTGTGCAGATGTATCCTGTGATGAACAATGAGTTTTCTACCTTTACTTTTTTGCATTTGACTCAGTTATATGCATAGTCCAAAAAGATGATGTCCACCAGGTTAGCGAGAGCTGGTCATAACAGACATGAAGAGAAGGTTAGAGTCCTAGTACATAGCAACACCACAATGTCACTGGACTGTGAGACTTTTCTAAATTAGAAACAAGTCTCAGCAAGTCCTACAGAAATCTCTTAACACAGTGTCAATTTTTTAAGGTGTCTCTTTTTGGTCAGTATTTAGTTAATATTTAGTAAATGACAGAATTTCCAATTTTTTTCTTAAAAATAATGTTTCTTTCTGAAAATAGATATCCTAGGGTATGTATAAAAGAACAAATTAAAGAGAACGTGGAAGGGTATACATTTCATCATATACAGTTTATAAAATCTGTGTATAAGCCAGCAGCCTTTGGGCATATTTTGAATGATGCTGTCTGGAAAAGTGAAGCAGATTTAAAACATGAAATTAAACAAATATAAACTGATAATTCCATTTAATTTCCTCTCCACATTGCCATAGTGGTCTAAAAGACATTTATTTTCCTAGGTATGTCGTTCTGTTGTGTCTTATTTTTAAGGATGCCAGAAATAAATGGCATGGCAATATACTGCAGAATGTGTACATGAATCCAGTGGATATCTTAAAATACATTTTTACTGCATGTTCTATGAAATAATGCATACATTTTCCAGCTTTCTGCTGGCTATAAAGTGTTGACCTAAAGAATCAAAATAAGTTCCTCTGAATAGGAATATGACTAACATTTTTAAGATGCAAAGTCCCACAATGTTTTAAGGATTACCAGACTGTGCTTTTCACAGAATGTACAGTAGGTATCTAGACCCAAACTGTGGAACTTTAAACAAGTTTACATGCTAATTCCTAACTTTAACTAGTGCTTTATCTATTCATACTCTTAGGTCTCACTGGAAAATTCCCAATATTATTTATTATTTGGTATTTTCTGAAAGCAGTCAAGGTTTCTCCCATGATGTATGCATTATTTAAAATGTATTATGTGTTTAATTTGTATCATTTTAAGATCTAAAAGTACATTGTTTTAAATTATGCTGTCTTTTTTGTATACACAATACAGTATCTTGTAATGGCCATATGGCAGAATGAATAAAGTAACTACTGTACTGCCCCAGAAGTCAGTTCTCTTTATAGTTTATAGTTCAGCCAAGAGGCCTATGTGAAAACCTTCTAGAAAATATAGGCCTAGACTATCATCAACTGAACAAACAAATGCCTTTACCTCACTGGACTATGATATATTTAGACCAAAGTTTGCACCAGACGTGAACCCATGTTTGAAGCTGCCACACCATCTCACACAGATTGGCCTGCACTAGGAAAATGGAAAGGGAAATTATTTAACCAGGAAAGGCACACTAAGTTGAAACTTGTTTCCAGGTATGACCTGGGAACACAAGTCAGTTAATTGATTTGCTGAGGGTCACAGACTATATAAGTGGGGGCTGTGGGATTCAAACCCAGGTCTCCAGCTTTGCAATCCACTGCCCTTAACTCATTGTCTCCTAGCAGATGCCTGTAGTCGTCAGTAAAATACACTGGTGTGTCCTGAGGATGCTTACAGAAGTCAGCTACTGACTTCCTGTGTGCCCATGCAACGTCTGGAGACGTCACTTGTATATTTTAACATATAATATAACAGAATATAATATATATTTGACTGCATAGCACCGTTGGAAATGTAATTTTGTGCTGAACAACTTTGCCACTGATCTTTTGTGTATATCATGTGTACTTTAGGAGTTATTCGCATTTATTTATGGTATCGTGTGTATGGCTTATGTTGCCTATTTTAGTGATTTTTTTTTTGCTGTTTCAACTAGCATAGAAAAAAAACCATACCACCATTGGAAAGGTAATTTTGTGCTGAATAACTTTGCTACTCATACTTTGTGTCTAGCACTTATGGTTCTTGAGCTATTAGGATTTGTTTGTGGCATGCTGACTATAACTTGATTTAGCTTTGAAAGGCCCAGGATTCACTGTTAACAGTATACAGGAGACAAGTGGTGCAACTTCAGAGAGCTCCTGTGGAGGCAGTGAATTAACTACTTTGCTATACTGCCTCCTACACATCCATGACACCATCTCATGCACTGCAGCAGACTTTGCTGCTGTATGCTATATCATGCATTGTGTCAAACCAGTAATTTGCTTCATGGGTGGCCCCATGTAGGTGGCTTTTTAAACTATTAATGAAATTGTCTGAAGTGTGTAATGAAAATAGGACCTGGTTCTGACACTCATGAACATGGTTTTCTGACTCCACAAACCACTTTCATGAGTTATATCTTCACTCTTGTGACAGTTTGTCTAAAGACAAGAAAAATAATGGCTTTGTATTACCACGTCTGTGAACATGCACCTGAAATCTTTGGGGCTGGCAGTATAGCATAGAGGTTAGAATAATGAGCTGTGAATGAGCCTGGTACTTCCTGCAGACCTGGGTTTGATCCCCACAACCTCCACTTTCATACTGTGTGACTCTGAGCAAGTCACTTAACCTCCCTGGTTACTCCTTAAAGCAGGTACTTGCGCCTAGTAGGTCTTACCCAGTTACCAAAGACTTAGATAAAATAAAAAAAATCTGTCACATATGCCATTATTTCAAACACTTTAAAACATGGAGACCTTTAAAATCAGCTCACCAGAGTACATGTACCAACCCCAACTGATAAGGTGGTGCATTTTCTCAGCATTTTTGGGTGTGACCCAATGGTGAGCTCAGCCATGGGGGTGAGGGGCAAGTAGATGAAAGGAGATAGCACCACTGTGAATGCTGGGGAGGGAAATTGGACTCAGAGGGAAGACTGTCACTTTCCTTGCTTCCTTGCTATGCTCAGCTGTTGACTGTGGGTGGGACCAGTAGTGGGTGGGTGGTCTCAGAGGCAGGGCAGTCCAGCATGAAACTTCACTAGTGGTTGGACTGGGGAGGAGGAACAAGAACAAATTCTGCTGTTGGGTTGGGGGGGTGAGACTGGTGACCACTGCACCTGCAGTTGAACCTGGGACTTGGGGTTGTGCAGCACTAGATGAGTGGAGGGGGAACTGGCTGAAGTGGAAACTAAGTGGATCAAGGCTGGATGCCATGCTGCTGTAACTGCTACAGGAAGGAGTCAGAGAAGGGGCTGGTTGAAGTGGGAACTTAAGTGGATCTGGATACCATCGTGCTGCTGTTGTGAGATGGCGCTGGACTTGAAGCTCACTGTTGGTCACTGAAGTTGGGGCACTGCAGGGCCAACTTTTCTGTAGGACTGAGAGGGACTGTGAGGGAGAGACTAACAACATTACTATTACTGTGTTCTTTTCCTATAGCCCCTAAATTTGTTTGACTTGTGTGAGTCTTGAGATGTGTTGTTTCTGAGTCATGTGACGCAATGAGTCAGTTAACTGGTAGTGCAGCAAGAATTAGAGACAGTACACAGTGCAGACCTAGAAGCAGATCAGACATCTTGTTCTAATGTAATCTCATTTCTTTTTTTTAATACACTATATTAGATTTATGTTTCAACAATAGGGTGTACAAGGCTAGTAGCAGAGCACAATGATACATATGTTATGAATTTGAGCCTTGGGGTTACATTGGCTCACTTAATCTACCATAACTAATACTAACACTATACTCCTTCCCTCCACCACAACCCCCACTCACAACTACTAAACCTTATCATTAATGGCCCCCTCTTAATTCCTTCCCCTCCCTTCCCTGTGTAGGATCTTCTTATGATGTCATGTTATAAATACTTGGTCTAATGTGAGAGGCTACATCTAGCCTCTTACCTGTCCTTTATTGGCTTTTGTCTTGGTCAAGCTGAGGAGACTGAGACTAGGCTCCATCTAGTGCCAGGTTTAAGTAATATCGCATGATATTACCTTCTAGAAAATTAACAGCTATTATTAAGAAATGGAGTATAATGTATATAGTGTGCCCCATTTTTTATCAAAGCTGGATGGGCTATGCCTAAGGGATGCTATCATCTTTTCTACCCAGAGATTAAATAGCAGTTCATTCAGCCATTCGGAGTAGGAGGTTATTGTGGAGTCCTTCCAGTGTTTTAAGACCAGTTTTTTAACTGAGTGCGAGATGAGGGACATACTATACCTCCTTTCTCTGATTGACACTTGTGAGTAATCCCCTAGTATAGAGATCTCTGGAGTAAAGAGAGCTTCTAATCCTAACAAGGGATCTGTCTTAGCCTTTATCTCACTCCACAGTGGTTTGATTAAGGGGCATTCCCAAAGAACATGAAGGTACCCTCATCTTTACCACAAGTGTTGCATTTTGGGTCTTGTAGTCTGCCCATACCTGCCAGTTTGGATGGGATAAAATATATATTATGTAATATATAGAATTGCATGACTTGTAATTTATCATTAGATGTATAGGAGTATACCGCTTGCCAGATTTTATCCTAGCAAAGTTCCCTATTAGGAAATTGATCCGACCAATATGCAAGACTTTTTTGTGTCTGAGTAAATGGCAGGGTATAAGGTTGATGTTATCTGGGACACCGCATGAGGCTGCCAAACCAGGTTACGGAGTGAGATAAAGAAGTCAGACTGGTTCACCTCCCAAGGTCCTGACCCTAGTCTGGCAATCAATAGGTGTCGAATTTGGAACCCTCTGAACACCTGTCTCACTGGGAGATTCAAGGAAGGTAGGAGTTCCAAAGTAGGTTTGATTTTGCCATTAACTAACAGATCGGAGACTTTCATCTTTGTGGACAGGAGTCCTTTCTTCCGTTTCAGGCACTGCCCTTCCAGTCTGAAACTGGGGTTCAGATACAGGGGTTGCAAAATGTTCTTACTATGATCTTACTTGAGTGCCCTGCAGAATTGGGCATGTACCTTAATAGACATTTGGAGTAATTTGTTCTTGAAAATGGGTGAGCAAGCTTTGGTGGTGTATAGTAGGCTTAGGAGGAAAATTCCACTTTGCTTTATTAGTTGGTGCTCTACTCGCAACCATGCTGGGACAAATGGGGGGTCATTTAGCAGTGTAATGGGGGGTATCCAACACAGGTACTTGGCAATGTGACTTGTCAGGTAGCAGTAGAAGAAGTTGAGAAGTCTAAGCCCTCCTTGTTGCTTGGATGCTCCTAGATGAACATATGATCTCCTCGGAGGTTTCTTGTTCAAGAAGAATTGGGAGATTATGTTATGGAGCCTTCGGAACCAGGACTGGGGAAGATGGAAATTAAGCATGTTTAAGGGATATAACACCCTGGGGAGGATGTTCATTTTAATTATACTTATTCTCCCTTGTAAGGAGAGATATAGTGGGGCCCATCTTCCAAAGTCCTGGCTTATAGTTCTTAAAAGAGAATCCAGATTACGTTTTTTGACTAGGGACATATTTTGAGAAAGTGTAAGCCCCAGGTACTTATGTTGGGGTGCCCAATCTAATTGTAGACCTTCAATCTGGGACCGGCATGTGTGAGGGTTTAAGGGCATTGCTGTTGATTTTTCCTTGTTCATTTTGTAATTGGAGAGTGCCCCATAGGAGTCAATGATGTCTAACACTGTAGGGAGCGAGGTTTCCAGGTCTGCTATATGCAACATGATGTCATCTGCATATGCTGACAAACAAAGGTTTAGTCCACCTATCTGGATGCCCTTTATAAGAGGAGAATTTTGGAGATGAAAAAGCAGGGATTCCAGGTAAAGGTTGAAAAGCATTTGGGAGAGTGGGCAGCCTTGGCAAGTCCCTGAATAGAGAGGGAATAGGCCTGAGTAAACCCCATTGCAATAAATTTTTGCCATGGGATTCGTGTAGAGAACTTTGACCCATTTGGTAAAGTTGCTTGGGAAACCAAACTTATTCATCATCTCAAACAGAAAGGCCTAGCTAACTCTGTCAAATGCCTTCTCTGCATCCAGGGACACCAGTGCCATTGGGTATGGTGCTGTCCAGGATGCAGAGAAGATGTGGAACAATTTCCTTAAGTGGTCAGCTATGGAGTGACCCGCAACAAATCCCACCTGTTCTGTGCTGAGCAAAGGAGCCCACACTTTGAGAAAAGCTTAATGTCATAGTTCATTAAGGATATAGGACGGTAGTTTTTTTGCTGTATTTTTGGGTTTATTAGGCTTGGGCAGTACAATAATAAGTGCTTCCAATAAGGATGGGTCAGATATGCCTGAGTTGCAGAAAGAGTTAAACATCTGAAAGAGCAAGGGGGAGATTTGTTCTTCAAATACTTTGTAAAATCAAGGCAGGAAGCCATCTAGGCCTGGAGCTTTATCTTCTGGGAGGGAGCGAATAGCCTCTGACAATTCTTGTTGGGATATTTTGTGTACAAGGAGTTCTTTTTGTGATTCTGTTAGTGTCAGGAGTGGCATGCGATTTAAGTAGCTCCGTATTTCTGAAATTTGTGGGGCATTACTAGGGGGGAATATAGGGATTTATAATAATCCTCAAACTCATAGACTATTTCCTTTGGAGTGGAAAGAAGCAAATTATCTTTAAGTGAATTAAGAGCTGTCACAATCCTAGATTCCTCCAGTTTCTTCAGCCTGAAGACTAACAAGTAACTGGATTTTTCTCCGTGCTCAATATATTGGGTCTGTGTCTTAAACAGTGCATACTGAGCTTGTTCCCTTAGGGTTTCCAGGTACTGGTTCTGATAGTTTTGAACCAAAGCCAGCTGGTTTAGGGTATCCTTGCTTGGGTTAGAGGGTAGATGTCCCTCCAGAGTATGGATTTGGGCTAGAAGGGAGGCGGAGAGGGCTTCTCTTTTTTTCTTCCTGATTGTAGCTAGCCAAATGCACTCACCCCTGATCACACATTTTAGAGCATTCCATACCTTGTCTATTTGCTGTATTGAGTTTTGGTTATGATATATAAATTGTTCTATAACATCTTTGAGAGTTTGTACTACTCTCAAATCTTGAAGCATCTGGGTATTAAGTTTCCAACCACTTTCCTTAGGTGTAGAGAGAGGGAGGGTTCCGTCTAGCCAGATCAGAGCATGAACCGAGAGGGTCCCAGGGACCATACCACTACCTATTAAACCAGTTAATACCACATTGTTCACCAAAAAGTAGTCTATACGTGAAAAGGACTTATGAGTGGGAGAGTAAAAGGTATACTCTCTGGTGTTGGGGTTTAATAGACACCACGGATCACTTAGGTCATGGTTAGCCATGAACTCCCTAAGGACTATTTGTATCAGGGAGAGCAACTTCTTCCTGTGAGGGAGTGACTTGTCTAGCTCCGGGGAATAAACCAGGTTCTAGTCCCCAACTAGTAATGTAGGTATCTTTGGGAAAGAGCATAGAGCAAGTGATAAAACAGAATAAAATTCTGGGGATTCAGTCTTGGGGCCATATATTGAGCCCAGTAGTATCTCTTCATGATTTAGGAGGCCTTTTAGGAACATAAACCTTCCCTGGGGGTCAGAATGACTCTGCTGCATCTGGAATAATGTACCCCTTGTGATGAGGATTGCCACCCCTCTCTGTGCCATTGAATTTCTGGCACATAGACTTGGCCTATTTGGCACCTTCTAAACAAAATCCCTTCCTTCTCCAGCAGGTGTGTCTCCTGGAGGAAAGTTATACAGCTGTGCAAGGACTCGAGATGTTTAAGGATTTGGTATCTCTTGACCCTATTCCTAGCCCCTTTCACGTTCCAAGATATGTATCTCATAGCCATTGATAAGCTGTTTTGTAGCCGGGAAAAGGAAATAGGTGAAGTAGTAAGGAGTTAACCTGAACAATTGTTGGAATCACCTTAAATGGAGTACCTATTAGCTCTAGAGGACCATGTGTGGTAAGGACCACTGAGAAGACCCATGATGCCTGACAAAACGAAGATCCATTACCACCCCCCCTTTCCCTCACCCCATTAACAAACTATAAACAATCATCTATACTCCCCTCGTTAAACTACAATAAAAATGTTAAACTAAGTGTCCAAAACTCCCCAGTCCAGTCAACTGATCTCTTTTCCTTTGTTCGGTTGTGATTGCCTTTCACCACCAGGCAGCCAGAAGTATCTCTAACGCCCTCCCCCCCCACATCAAAACATTAAACCATTGCTTCAAAACCTTATATCTTAACATAACTACATTGTTAAACTTGTGTAACCATTAACTATAATAGTGTCTAAAGGTCACAGCCTTCGTTGGGAGTAGTATACAACATTCCCAAAGGGGGTTGCCGAGATGACAAGCAGCAAACAGTTCCCTCGGCGCTCCGGGATAATGAACTCGACCAGACACCCGATGCTGAGCATAACTAAATAAATGTGTCAGCTTAAAGCAAATTAAGACATTGAACCCCTTAAATCTGGTTTTATAAAGTTCACAACTCTTTCTGTCAATTTGCACCATGGAGCAGCGCAGTCAAGCGCAATTTATCTTGCTAGAGCTCATTTGGTTCATTAGCCAGTCACAAAATGAAAAGTTCCCTTGCTAGTATATTCGGTTACTTGAAAACCAACTATCTGGGCATTCAGTCACTTGAATAGATCAGGAAACTGCTTTTTGAGATCAGTGGTCACTTCACTCAGAGATTCGTATGATATCCACTTGCCTTCCTGATTCACCTGGAGAAGAGCTGGGTAACACATCCCATATCTGATGCCTGCCACAATCAATACAATTTCCAACAGGCACTGCAAAGCAGCACTTCACATGTTATCAGCAGCCTGGAGGCATGCTGACTCAACATCCTGCAACTCTGGAGAAATGAACCACACCAAAAAGGCATTAAAATACAAATTTGTCAACTTTGAGATGGGCTGCTTACAGTACAAGCATGCCATCCTAGGAATCAGTAATTAGATACACGCATGGTGAGCAGGTATGTGCTTATGGAGTACGCCCCACCTGTGTTTATTAATCTATACCCCTACCATATATGGTCAGCAGCAAAATGTGATGCACCCACAATGTGCCCACATGGCTGGCCCAGCCCTCCTTGTCAGCCCGGTGGGCTGGGGCCATACCTCTCAACTGCATGCCTCATAAATTAGTGACAAGGCTTACAGACATCAGAGACAATGATCCACACTCAGGGACAAATCTGAGACATTGGCAATAAACCCCAAGTGTTGCAATGTTGGTAACTGCATTGCTGTTTGTCAGTGTCTGCATTACAATAAGTTTTAATAGAGGCCTTATATGTGTTAATTCCTACTAGGCGTGGAAGGGTTAGCCCTGATAAAACAATCATCGTAGTGTGGAGTACAACACAGATGAGCCTGAATATAGCTCAAGTAACAGCCTGTCAATGAGAAAACAGAAAATTGGCTCTGCTCAACTGAGTATCCCATTCATTCATGCTTTGATGATGAATAAAATATTGATTGATTGATTGATTAAGCATTGAGCTGGCTACTGCATAGAAACTCTAAGTAAGGTTTCAAAACAGCACTACCTCTCCCACCCCCATTTACAGGGTGATGGAGTAATTGATTTAAAGTGCCATCCTGAGAAATCACCTCAATTGAATGATAGGTGTGAATGATCACAGCCTTTTTCCACATCAGAGATATCCAGTCTGCAAATCTCGCATTAATGTGCTGTGACTTATCATCCAGCAACCCAGGGGAAAAGGACCACAACAAAAAAAGCACCAAAAACAAAACATGAATGTGTCAACTTTGTTACAAAACCTGAAACACACATAGGTTTTAAAGCGTTTATTGAATGGTGCTGCCTGTTTCACTGTAGAAAACCATTTGCACATAGTTTTTAAACTTTGGAGAAGCAGGTCCTGTAAGCTTGCTGACAGAGAGGGCTAGACTGTGAGTTCAGGAGATGACATCATCAGCACCTCTTCACTAAAATTGGCTTTTTTGAATAGGCAGAGAATTTAGAGTTGTAAAATGATATATAACTTTGAAACAAAGTAACTTTGGGATCTTAATTTTGGCATGAGGGTGACTGGGGCTATGTTGATCCATATTCTGAATTTATTGATGCCAGTAATTTGTGACCATGGTCCCTCATTAAAAAACAACTGCGACTCTGCTCCATCATCCTGCTGGGTGCTCTTTGTACTGTACCCAGTCTGTGACCATGTGCTGCCCAGAACTCAATTGGGTGGTATCTTTAAATACATCCAATAAATATTTTGGGTGATGGGACTCAGGGAGAAGAGAAAAGTCACTCATTTAAAAATAGATGTTACTCCTATGTGGCATATTCTCCATCATCCTGCTCCTTGACTGCACTGTATCCAGTGTGAGACCATGTGTATCCCAGCATTCAGTGTGTAGTATCATGCATAAAAAATGTAAATATATTAAATAAATATTGAAATATAATATAAAACTAAAAGGTAGTTTCTATACCGAAGCAACAGCTGTTACATTCAGAATTAAAATTCTTGACATCTTACTTTGCCCATGCCCATTCTGTAACCCTTGATTCTGGGATCCAGTTTGATAGTTGCATCTTCAGTTAGTTTCCACTGCATTACACTGTCATAAAGCCAAAACCAAATTTTTGAGTTGCTGTGATTCACATAATTTCTGATGCAGGATTTGGGTACCTGTTGCAAAAACTGGTGCTATTATGGCTGACAACACAGTTGAATCATCTGGTGCTGGTGGATCAGGTGTTGGTGGTAGTGGTAATCCTGGTGGTGGCAAAAATAACCAAAATGTTTCAGGTGGTAAAAATATAACAGATAATGAAAAAGTACATTACAACTCCAGACTTGTCCTTCTACAGAAAATGCACTGTAAAGACATCCCCCTTTACTATCGACATTCTGAGTGAACATTTTTTTATTTTAATTTGTTTAGTTTTTGTTGACCAGGTAAGTGCACTAGACAAATTCTGCCTATTTTCAGGCATGATCCGGGGGAGGAGGATACAGATGAATGCCAACTGACTTTGAACCAGATTAAGCTGTTGGTGATATTTTAGTGAATGTGGGGAAATTTGGCCAGGGCACCGGGGAAATTCCCCTACTCTGTAGGGTGGAGTTTCCGTTTGCCGACAGCATGGAGGAGTCAGTTGGAGCTCTGACTGACTGTGGTGCTGACCTTTTGATTTCCTTTCCTCCAACGATACCCGATACAGCTAATTCCAGGAATATGCCCACAGATACTGACCGCTCTGCAGTACAATCGCCGCAGCAAGATGTGCCGGATCCTGGCGCTATTATCCTGGGATCTTCTCACAGTGCAACGGACGACCCTGTTTCTCTATGCGCTACTCTGACTGGTCTGCCGGAACGAAGTTCTCGGTACGCGGCGGGAGTAACACCACTCCTTCCCCCAGTACTTTCCGGTTCTACCTCACAGCATGACGGTGTGTCTCACGACCTGCAACCTGAACCTGTTTCATGTTCCACACTTGATCCTTTTGCTCCTTCAGGGCTTGCTACACCTAGCCTTTGACTGTTCCTGCTTCCAAGTCTCCCACTACTACGGGAACTGTTGTGCCTACGTTTTGGCTTGCAACCGGGAAAGGATGTTTCGGGGACTTCCTGGTCTGCTTTGAACGCCTTATCTAGCGCAGGGTGGACTCAATCATCGACGGGGACCTGGATACCGGATCCTACTTGGAATGAAGCCACACACGGTGTTTTATTCTCCCCCAACAGGCCTGCTACGAGTCTGAGCTCCAACGAGGTACCACATCTTAATAAAGTGACTGTTAAAGACTCTGTTGTAGTAAAACCTACTTCTGCCACTTCTGTACATTCCTGGGGGGACATGATGGATGCTGTTGATCAAGGGTTTAGTCAGGCACCACAAGAGGATACTGATATGCCTCTTATCTCTTTGCATATGCCACTGGTGGCCCCCCCCAGGTCCCTCAACCTCTGAGACTGTTTCGTCTCAAGAACCTACTGTTTCCTCCTTACTCTATTAGACTCTGGACCTGGCAACACTCCTTCTTGGAGGATCCTAAACCAGGCAATGCCTACAACATTAACCTCTACTCTAGATAAAAACCCTACCACACTGATATCTGGTCAACCTCCAATACTTTCTGACCTTTTTAAAAATAAGCTTGAACCAGCACCCCATAGGAATGCGGTTTGTCTTTGTTATAGGGGTGGGCTTCCTGAGTTTCCTGATCGATACTATGTAGCTCGGACCCTTCTCACAGGCGTGCTACATTTTCCAGCCTCTGACATATATGCCCTGATACATATTTCAGGAGAGGAGACCTTTGATGTCAGTTTTAAAACCTCCGCCGGGTTGGACCGTTTCTGGCACTTATACCTTTGCAGAAAATGATCCCATTTGGACCCTTTTTCTGTTGTACCTTTGTCTAAGCCTCATGATTCGACCGGTGACTATTATGTTCAGGAATGAAGGTGTTAGCATCAGTGATATTTATCATTGGTTGCAAAATCACTGTAACGTCCTTTCCCTCCTGAAGCTATCCTGGACGATGACAGTCTATGGACTGGTGGCTGGAGGTTTCGGGTGAAATTGTTTCAGGTTAATTCAGAAGTTGTACACCTACCCAACAGTTTTTTCTTGGTAAAGACAGGGGGTTTGTTTCTCAGGGAGGCCAACCTACAGCCTGTTATAAATGTGGTATACAACATTTAAGTAGTACATGCATCTGCTTAAATGTAGTTTCTGTGGGGATATGGACATCCGAGCATGTCTTGCATGAATGTGTTTAAATGTAACTGTGTAATGAAACAGGACATAGTTATCACCAATGTCCATGGGCCAGTAGAAATAGGTCTGAAGGTTGGAACTCTGATACCTTAGTGCAAAAGCACAAGCTAAGGCACAAGAACATGTTTTCCCCTGACCACTGTCTCCGGCCCTCCCTTGCCCCCCTGAACAGTCTATTTCAGTTCCACTTTCGCCTTTGGGACACCAAGCCCCTCTACCACAACAGGACCAGGTTACCCATTTGAAAGTCTCCAATGACCCCCCCTCCGAGACCTTGCCTGCCATACCTTCCTCTTCTGCTACTGTTGATAAGGAAGGTTTTCTGACTGGCAGGCGAGTTACTAGGGCTGCTGCCTGGAAGTCACTTAGACCTCCTGATATCCCCCTGTCCAATACCTTTGATTGCCTGAAAGGAGATAGGGAGGATTCAGACGGGGATTCTGATGTGTCTGTAGTACCCTCTGATGTTGATACCCCTGCTATTAAACCTCCTGATGTCGCCAGAAAGAAATTGGCGAAAACAAAGAAGGGTGGGGAAAAATGGAAAAACATAACAGTAACTGACGGAAGTGGCTAACATGGACTTTGCCAATGGATCTTCGTATTGCTTCTCTTAATGTATGCAGCCTTAAAGGCTTTAAGAAGAGAATGTTTTTTTTGCATTATGCGAACTCCCTTGCCCTGGATATTCTATTATTGCAGGAAACTCATGTTTCGAATTTATATGATATACAACAACTAAAACATGGATGGTACAAAGGCCCCTCTTATTGGACGTTTAGGGTTGATTCAGCGGATGGTATAGCTATTCTTTTTTATTCCTCCCAATTTTCGATTACCCGCATTGTTGATATACTCCCAGGTAGAGCACTCATCATAGATTTCACCAAGCACACTTTACCCTTTTGGGTTATAGTTATTTATAGTCCACAAACTAAAGCTGCTCATATAGCTTTGCTGGATTTAATCAAGCCATTTTTATGTACACGCAAGCACATTTTTTGGGGTGGAGACTTTAACTGTTCCATTGACACAAAAGACAGGATTTCCTCGGGAAAAAAGTCTACTGTATTCCCTAGCTCTGTCCACTTTGATAAATAATGCCAGTTTGATAGATGCATACCGTTCTCTACACTCGGATGCGGGATATACATATTACAGATCAGTATATCATACCAGAATAGATTATTTTTTTGTTTCCCGTCACTGTACCCCACGTTATATTTCTGTAATCCCAAATGAGATTTCAGATCATTGTCTTCTGATTGGTCACTTTTCCATTGGTTCCCCTAATGTATCCATATTGCACCACTCCCTATGGAAATTGAATAATTCCTTATTTGCCCCAGAATCTGTCCAATCTCATTTGCACACTCTTTTCCAAGCACGAATTTCAGTTATAATTTGTTATGATTCTATGTGGGAATGGTGGAATGACACGAAGACAGATTTGGCCATTTATTTCAAGACTTTAGGTAAAAAAACTGCAAGGGAAGGTTACCTTACATATCTTATGTATCGCAATCAGCTATATAAACTAATGTCTCTTCAATCCACATCCTCAGTAGATTATTCTTCACAAATATCCAGGATAAAAGCCTGTATGTTCTCTCACCAATATGATAGTGCTCGGTCGCTGGATTACATCATGAAAACTGGTACTTCTATTTCTCCATCTGCTGATCCTTTTTCTGCTTTTAAAGACAGACTTCATTCAACTGTCATGCATGGTTTAAAAGATACTCACGGTGCTGTATTGACCTCTATCCCTGAGATGTTATCAGTTACATCCGATTATTTACAGACCCATTTTTGTACTGTTCCTAACTGCCCTACAGATATATCCCCCCTTCTGTCAACTCAGTTCCCTCAGCTTCCTACACATTGCATTCCTAACCTAATCAACTGGATTTTGCAGGAAGAGGTTGCCAATGCTATTTCCCATTTACAGTTGAAGGTTTCCCCGGGGCCAGATGGTCTCACACATGAATTCTATAAAATGTTCCAAGGACATTTATTAGAAATTTTAACTCAGGTCTTTAATTATGTTCTAGATAATATGGATACAACATCTGGTTTTGGTTTATCTGTCCTGAAATTCCTATATAAAAAGGGAGATATAACCTCCCTGGCAAATTGGAGGCCACTACATCTCCTAAATACAGATTATAAGATTTTTTCTAAAATTCTTTGTTCTCGGTTACAACTGGTTGCACCAGATTTGATTGATAATGCTCAAACCTGCGCTATACCTGGTAGAACCATTCAAACAAATCTCTTTTTGTTACGTGAAATTTTGGAAAAAAAAATACATGATAAGATATCTGGTTATCTTTTTTTTTGGGATCAATTGAAAGCGTTCGATTCGGTACATCATAATTTCTTATTACACATATTATCACTATATGGTATCCCTGACCAGTTCATATCTTGGATTTCACACATGCTATCATTGGCATTTTTCTTTCCAATGATAAATGGATTTCGAGGTCCTACCCTTTTACAGCGAGTTGGACTCCATCAAGGCTGCTCTTTTAGTCCATTGTTATATGTTTTTGCCCTAGATCCCATCATTCGGCAGATACAATGGAATCCAGACATTATAGGTATTACTCCTCACCCCAGTTTGTTACCTATTAAAATCTCTGCTTATGCAGATGACGTAGTCTTATTTTGTTCCGACCTTTCCTCGAGTGCTAAACCTATTCAGACATTTCAGTCTTTCACATTAATATCTGGAGGTAAGCTAAATCTTGAGAAAAGTGTATGTATCCCCTTACATTACATCACGACAGATACAAAAATAGTACATGGTATTAGGGTCTGTACTACCCCCCAGAAAATCCTAGGGATATGGTTTAACACATCGAATGATTCTACTTATAACTGGGAAAAACACTTAACTCTAGGTGATAACAAGGTACGTCTTTGGAAAACATGGAGGCTAAGTAAGAAGAAGCGGGTTGTGGTGGTAAAAAAATTTCTAGCCCCGATTTTTTTATTTTTAAGTCATGTTTTTTGTCCACCTAAACATTTGGAAACTCGGTTGTTTAGTCTTTTTTTTCAAATGCTATGGGGCAGTCGCTAAACCCTGTTAAGAGACATGTTACATATTTACCCCCAAATCAGGGTGGTTTGGGAATGATAAACCCTCTATTTTTCTTTCTTTCCTTTTTTCTACATCATATTTTGCAAAGTCATACCTACATATTAACTATATGTGATTCTTGGGTGTCGAAAGCGATAGATTCTTTAATGTTAGCCTGGACTGACCTTCCACCCATAGCTTCTCGCATACCTACCACTCCATTCTATGTTATTGATAGTTTCCGTATCCTACGATCCTGGAAAGTGAATAAATCCTCTATTTTAGGCCTAACTAGGAAACAGTTGTACATCTATTTTCTACACCTCGATGAACCAATATTAAGATTTCCACTGTGCTCTCCATCCCACATGACATCTGCACTTAATATACTCAAAGATAAAAGAATCCCAGCTCATAAGTGGGTTGTCTCCTGGTTATGCTGTCATGGTAAATTACAAGTTCGTGGTAATTTAAAACACAAATCAGCACAAGAGAGATATTGTCCCAAACCGTCCTGCATCAATATTGAAGAATCTATGGAACTTTTTTTCTTTTCCTGTACAGATGCCCTTTTATTTTGGAAAACCTTAGCAAATAAGTGGAAATGGCCTTTTCTAAGCAGGATCACATAGTCAACCCTTATTTTAGGAGTTTTTTTCTGGGTTTTGGGATACATTCCACCCTAGTACATTGAGGGTATTATTCGCAGCTTGTAAATATTATATGTGGCAAGCTAGATGTAAATACGTCTTACAACAGGTGCTGTCTAGTCCACTGGTTATTATTCAATATATTGAATCCACAATTTTAAGCCTCCAAGACACGGAATCAAAATATCTCTCCTACCCAATTTGCATCTTACTGGACTGGTATTACCTTTTGACTTGATTAGCTCTGAATAACTTTGATTGTGACTGAGGTTACTTTTCTTTTCCTCACCTATATTGTACTATATTTCATGATTTTTCAATGTATCAGTGTATGCTTGTATATTGTCTACTTGTTTTTTTCTGTTTCATGTACTTGATGTTATGTACTTTTCAATAAAAAATTCCCCTACTCTGTGGAGGGGGCACTGGTGGACCACGGCTTCATCCTCAGGCATGTTTCAGTCTGCTGGTGTACCTGCAGGAGAACAGAGCTCGGCCTTCTGCAGGTCCAGCTTTGGAGCCTATTTCCTCACAATTGTCTATGAGTTCAGATGCAATGGCTGCTACTTTCAGTTTACCTGACCATTCCTCTACTGAGTCGTCTAGGTTTTTACCTGCTTATGAACTGTGGTTGAAGTCTCTCCTCGCTACTCATAGGAGTCATGTCCTGGCTGTAATAGATGCTGCTGCTGCTCCTGCCACATCTTCCTCTCTGTATTTATTATTTATTTATTTATTTATTGCATATATTCGGAATTACAATCCTTTGAGTCACAGACTCATTTGCAAAGGCTCCACGTCGGTTACAGGGGTGGAGGGGAAACGGAATACAAGGATACATACATAGTAAAGCAGTATACAGGAGAACATACACACTCAAGTATTACACAAACAGTTCTGACAGTGCAGTCCAGGCATTATCTTAGTTCAGCAGAAACAGTAGTAGGCAGCATTCAGGGTATCATTTGCTAGAGAAGGGGGGAATCGTATTCTTGGGGTCTAAGGAGACCCTGTGTCTGTTATAAGTGGGGTTAGGTAGCATACTTAGGTGGGCAGAGCTAGCCACAGGCACAGGTAGCGGACTCAGTTAGGTGGGTTTTGAGGCCTGCTTTGAAAAGAGAGATGCTGCGTGTCTGTGTGAGCCGGGGAGGTAGCGCATTAAGCCAAAGAGGAGCACGGTACCGAAGAGATCTTTGACCCATTGATGTCCTACAGTGGGGAACCAGGAATAAGAAATTAGTAGCGAGTCGAGTATTGCGCCTGCGGCGGGCTGGTCTGATTATGGGGAGAAGACCAAGTGGGGCTATCTGAAGTTGTATTTTTTTTGCCAGGATACAGGTATGGTACTGTAGTCGTTGTTGGAAGTTTAGCCAACCCGTCAGGGGCATAAAGGTCACATGTATGAGTTAGACAGTCGCTGCCGGTGACTAGTCAGCAGGCTTTATTCAGGGCAGTGTTAATACTGTGTAGTGCCGTGGGTTCTGCTGATCCATATATCGCTATCCCATAATCGATTAGGGAGAGGATTGAGGTGGAGACTGCCAGAGGCAAGGCCTGTGCAGGTAAACAGTGCTTAACTCTATAAAGGATTCCCACTCTTGTGTTAACAGTGGTGGAAAGAAGTTGAATGTGTCTATGGTAGGAGAGGGAGGCAACTATTGTGATACCCAGGTATTTGAAGTTAGTGATGTGTTCAAGGGGGTTGCCTTGTGTGTTTTTAATTAGTAGAGCCGATTGGCTGTGTGGGCTTTGTCGGTGCTCAAATATCATGGACTTAGTTTTTTTTATAGTTGATGAGCAGGCGATGCTCATCGAACCAAGATTCTAGCTCCCCAAAGAAACCCTGTAGGGCTTGCTGCAGGGTGCTAGGTTGAGGGTGTTTCCAGAATAGTACCGTATCATCCACATAGAGAAGCATATTTCCACTGCATGCCTTGGGAAGTGAGTTTAAAAAGAAGAAAAAGAGAAGAGGGCCAAGGATAGACCCCTGAGGGACCCCAGAGCACAGTGCTTTGCGTGAGGAGATGGTGGTATTTAACCTGACTTGCTGGGACTGGCCTGATAGGTAGTCCTTGAACCAGGAGTCGCCTCAGGGACCACATTTAGCTGTGGCATAACATGAAGCAAAAGATCATGACTGACCATGTCAAATGCTTTGGTAAGGTCCACAAAGATTGCACCTGCAATGGCTCCTTGGTCTAGGGCCTCTTGGATGAACGACGTGAGCTCGGACAGTGCGGTGACAGTGCTATGGCCTGTCCAGAAGCCGTGCTGTGCGTGGCTTAGAAGGTTGTATCTAGTTAGGTGTTCTGTTAACTGGTCAGAGACTATTTTTTTCCAGCGCTTTAGAGAGAGGAGGAAGTATGGAGATAGGTCTATAGTTGCTTGGGAAAGTGGGGTCTCCACTCTTCAGAATGGGAATGATTAATGCACTCTTCCAGATTGAGGGGAACTGACCGAGGCAGAGAGATAGATTGATAATTTTAGTGAGGTGGGGAAGTATGACATCCAGTGTCAGCCGAATGAGCTTAAGATCGAGTGAATCATTGCTGTACCGGGAATTGGAATTAGCATTGGAAATGTAATGTTTAGCTTCCCGGCTGGAGATGACTCTCAGCCTGAAAGGTAGTGCATCCGAGTTAGCAGGCGTGTCAGGAGGAGGGGGGGGACAGGGTGGAAGAATTTAGGAGGGAGGATTTGGGAGAGGTCCGAGAAGGTGGAGTTAAGGGCTTCTGCTATAGCGGAGGGGTCTTGTGTAACTTCTCCGTTTACAGAAAGTTGGGAGGGGGGTGGGGAGTGGGAATTCCCATTTAGTTCTTTTAAGTTGCTCCAGAATTTCTTCCCATCTCCCCACGTGGAGGTAAGAGTTTGCTGGTAGTAGGAAGCCTTAGCCTGTCGTATGGCCCATGTACATTTATTGTGGGCTGCTCGGTATAGTTGCCTGCCATGTGTGTTTTGCGATTCAAGGGCCTTATACCAAAGGTTATCCCGCAATTGGAGCAGATTAAGTAGTGAGGGTGTGAACCAAGGAGTGGATCTGGTTTTCAGTACTTGTTTGGTGAGGGGCCAAAAATGTCACAGGCCTTGTTAAAGGTGGATATAAAGTGAGTGAGAGCTATGTCTACCGACTGCGTGGTGTAAATGGGGAGCCAATCGCAAGCGGCTAGATGGGCTATGAGTTTATGTAGGCCTCCTCTTTTTAACCGTCTCTTCATGGAGATTAGCGGGGGGGTAGAGGTCAGTTTGCCCGACCAACAGCAGGTAACTGGGGAGTGGTCACTAATTGAATCTGGAAGCACCGAGGCTTGGGAGAGGTTCTGTGGCCTATTTGTGAAGATAAGGTCTAAGAAGGTGGGGGCCCCGGTTCTGTAGTCCCTTCTGGTAGGAGAGGTGACTATTTGGGTTAGGTCATATGCTAGCACAGCGTCCTTGAAGCTGGACGAGGAGGGGGATAGCCAGTTGACATTGAAGTCACCCATTAAGATGAGTTCACTAGTATTGGGTAGGTTAGAGATAGTGTGGAGGATAGAATCAAAGGTGAGTTTTTGGTTTCTCGGGGGATGTAGGCAGAAATGATGTATAGTGTTTTGGTGCCCAGACTGAGTTTGACTGTTAGTGTCTGGGCGCCATGTTGTGGTACGAGGGTGTTAACTTCAGTGGCTTGGAGTGGGGATTTAACATAAATTGCACAGCCGCCACCTCTCTTGCTGGCCCTATCGGTCCTGAAGAGAGAATAATTAGGAGGGGACCGCATTATTGGGTATTTTCTCAGAGAGCCAGGTCTCCGAGAGGGCTAGGATGTCGGGTGTATGCTGGGCAACCCAGCCTTGGAGAGGAGTGAGTTTTTGGTAGGATGCAAATATTTAGAGTTGCAGGAGTAGTCTGCCTTAGCGTGGTTAGGGGAGGCCTTTTGCTGGGTGGACCTGGGTTGGGGTTGGATATTGCCGATAGTAATAGAAGTAGGAGGGTGTGCCGTAGGAGGGCCAACCTGCAGAGTTTGGATGAGTGTCGTTGGGATTGGTAGGACGTGGGGCTTTTATCACTGGAGGAAGGGAAAGGTAGACTGTGAAAGGCACAGGCTAGAAGGGCTAGGGAGGTGTGGGGGGCGGTTAAGGAGTTAGCCATGGTGGTGGGGGGTTGTGGTCTTGGGTGGTGGTGGAACACTAAGGTGCAGTGAGTAGCATGTGAGGGTGTGAGGGTTAGAGAGAGAGCGTGAGGGTATAGGCCATCAAGAACCGACTGGCTTGCTTGAGAAGTGTTGCTGAGATTGGGTCTGTTGTCATTATTGGTAAATAAGTAAAAAGTGGAAATGTTGAGGTAGTGTGGCTTTGGTGCCTCTAGATGGGGTAGCTGATCATATTGTAGGATCCTGGAAGCCAGGAGGGCAGTTAGTAGGAGTGATAGCATAATATAAGTTGATAGAGAAAGTTATATTTCAGTGGCCTCTAGTGGTAATCTAATATAACCTGCAGGTGGAAAAGTGAGCTGATAGGTTATTAACCTCGTCACCTGACTACCCTTCCCTATAAAATCGTATTTACACACTACAGTGCCTGCTGTGGAACCTGTTCCGGTGATTCCTGCTTTGCCTCCTGCTGCGGTACCTTTGGAAGCTTCATTGATGTTGAGTCGGCAGTCTGTTCCTGATGCACCTATTGTGCTGGCATTGCACCATGCTGAGTCAGCGACTGTGATTCCTTCCACCCAAGCTTCAGCTGCTGCACTGGTATGGTCTGCTCCGGAGATTGTTACTACTGTTCTGCCCATGAGTATTGTGACTTTTGCTTCTCTTGTGCCCGTGGCTAGCCTGCTCCTTGTTATGCCTTCCACGCCATTGAGGGAGTCTGTCCCTCTTTCTACTGCACCCTTGCTGAGTACCCTACCTAACTCCTTGGAGGCTTCCCTGTGGAATGCAGGCTGGAAACAGGGCAATTGGGGGCATTCGGTTCCTGATCCTACTCATAGCCCAATGCCGGGACATGGCATGCAGATGTACCCTTTGGGTAATATTGTCCCTGTCTTGCCGACTCCTTTGCTTCCTTCCTTTCCTGTCACCATGGACACTGATTTACATGCTGCTGATGTACAGCATACTGTTTTTGATATGGATCAGCTTGAGAAAGTCCCACTATTATCAGACTCATCCTAGGCTGGGGAGGGTCCTAGTGCTCAGGGGACTGCTTGGGGAGATCGTATGGATACGGAGGTTCCGATACAGTACCCTCCTCCTGACCATGGAGCACAGGCAAAATTTACTTGGGAAGGATTTCAGAAGTGTGATGCTTTTTGCAATTCCCCTCCTCCACTACAACGCAGAAATGCAGTCCGTCTACAATATGTTGGAGGCCTGGATGTTATCCCTGATCGCCTTTATGTTGGTAAAACCCTCATTAAGGGCTCTCTGGGTTACTTCGCTAATGAGATTTTTGCTCTCATCCATGTATCAGGGACTATTCTTTATGATATTAGTTTCAAGACTCCACAGGGATTGGATCGTTTTTGGACCAAGTATGAATTGCTTAGATACTCTGCCTTATGGTTGCCCTTTCAAGCTATTCCCCTCACTAGATCGGCCATTAAAACGGTTACTATTTTATTTCGTAATGAGACTGTGGCAGTCCATGATATCTCCCATTGGTTGAAACAGCGTTGTGATGTTTTGGTGTCACCTCAACCTATCTTTGATTCTGAGCACTTATGGACTGGGGCTCGGAAATTTAAAGTCCGACTTCAGCATACTAATGTAGGCCTAGTTCATTTGCCGAACAGTTTGTTTTTGGGTAGGTAAAGGGGTCGTTGTTTTTATGTGGGTCAGCCACGTACTTGCTTTAAATGTGGCTCCCCTTCCCATCTTAGTGCAGCCCGTGATAGGTTGAGGTGCTCTCTTTGCCTTTCCTTTGGTCATGCCAGTATGGACTGTACCACTGAACTTAAGTGTAATTTGTGTGAGGAAGTAGGTCATGGCTTTCGGACCTGTCCCTGGGCTACTCATAACCATAAGGATTGCCCTGATCAGGAATTACTCCTTCTTGAAGCACAAAAGAAGGACAGTTCTTCCTCGAATCCTCCACTGTCCCCTATTACTGAGTTGTCTGCCCCCCTTCAGGATCAGGAATTCACTGCTCCTGAACCTCAGGCCTCTGCCCAGCCTTCCTTACCTCTTTGTAAGTCTCCATTGCAGGTCATGACTCAAGCCCCTGTTCTGGTAACCCCCCCCCCATCCTGGAAGTTGAGGAGTCCTCCCTCGCTCCAGCACAGACCGAAGATGCTTTGGTCATGCCTCATCCTGAACCTTTTGTGCAGACGAAGAAGAGGGCTCAGAAACAAACCAAGTCTAGGTCTAAACTGGCTAAAGCTTCCTCCCCTGGTGGGATTGTCCCATTACATAATAAATTTGAGGTACTGTCAAGGCAATCTCAGTCTTCGGATTTGGGAGCCAATTTGGATGCTTCTTCCCAACCCATTGTATCCTCTGATTCTGAAAGTGACGAATCTAAGGATATAGCCACCACTAGTAGGCTTCTGAGGCTTGGAGTATCAGATCGGGGAAGATCACCTGATTTTTCCTTTTTTTTCTCTTCTACTCCCTGTTTTTTTTTAGATGGCCTCAGCATTTAAACTTACTGTTGCCACCTTGAATGTTAATAGTGTTAAAAATGTTCGACGGCGTCTTCTTACTTTTCACTTTCTGCAGGATTTACAGTGTGATATTTGCCTTATTCAGGATACCCAACTGAATGCCCTTTCTTTGGTTTCTGTGGCTGGGAAGCTTTGGAGTTGGGGACCCTCCTTTTTTTCCTTTGGGTTGGACACATGTGATGGTGTTTGGGGTTTTCTTCCGGGGTGATGGTTTTCATGTTACTAAGTTGGTTGAAATAGTTCTGAGCCATGCTTTATTACTGGACTTTGTTTATTTTGACACTAGTTGGAGGTTGATTGTGGTGTATGCACCAATTACAAAAAAAGGGAGGGTTGACTTTTTTTAACACAATAAAGCCTTATTTGTTTACAACTAGGTTCCTTATCTGGGGTGGTGATTTTAATTGTGTTGTGCATAAGGGGGATCGAGGTGCATTGACTGACAAGGATTTCTGTGATACCAATTGTCTTAACTGTATTCTTACTCAGGGATGTCTTCAGGATGCTTTTAGGGTTTGTTATCCCATGGGTGGGTGTACTTTTTTTAAGGATGCTTTATCCACACAGATTGATTTTCTCTTTACTAATAAAGCTGCAACTGTTATTTCTGCTTGTACTATTCTGTCGGAGACTTCAGATCATGTAGTTGTGTCAGCTACCCTGGGAGTTGGGCTTCAGGCTACAGTAGGTAGAGGTTACTGGAAACTAAATATCCTCTGTAAAAATTCTGGAAGATGCTACTTTTCTGTGGCAAGTGCATGACTTGTTAAAAGCCTGCATGTCTTTGGCTGCCTTTACTGAGGATTTGTTGTGTTGGTGGTTGGAAACTAAGACTGAACTGACTTCTTTAGCTACGCATTTTGCTAAATACGTTACATTCACTAAGTATAAAAGATATTTGTCATTAAGAACACAGTTGGGGACATTGTACTCTGTGATAAACACCCAAAGTTTAAATTTGACAGGCTGTGAAAAAGGAGATGGCATTCCTACAATATTCAAGGGCTGCTTCTCTTTTGCATGAACATAAGGTTTGTTCTGCCAAGAAAGCTGGTTTGGGAGATGCTTTGGACTATAGTCATAAGCACCCCTCGGATCGCTTATTGACGGAAGTGGTAGGCCCAAATGGTACAAGTGCACTGGCTTCCTGGATATGTTGAAGGTGGTTTCCTTACATTTTATGGCTCTGTATTCTACACCTGCCTTGGATGAGACTGGTGTTGGCGATATACTTTCTTCTCTGACCTTACCATCCTGCTCAGAAGTGCTGTTGCAAGCCTTGACTGCCCCAATCAGTACTGCTGAGGTCATGAGGGAAATATCACGACTGCATAATAATACAGCACCTGGGATAGATGGTTTACTGTCTGAGTTTTATAAGTCTTGTAGTCCCTTAATTAGTGAAATTCCTACAGTGGTATTTAATTGGACTTTACAGCAGCATTCCTTTCATTTTCATTTTTGTACTTCTGTTCAGATTTTATTGTATACAAAAGGGTGTAAAAGTGATCTCTCTAATTGGAGGCAATTGAGCCTTCTTAATACTGATTTTAAGGTGTGGATGAAGATTTGAATTCCAGGTTATTGATGGTGGCCCCTGTATTAATTTCTCTACACCAATCCTGTTCTGTCCTAGGTAGATCCATCTATTCTAACCTCCTCTTGCTTAGGGAATTGGTCGAACTTGGTAAAGCTGATGCTATAAAAGGGTTTCTTATGTACTTTGATCAGGAAAAAGCATTTGATCAGGTTCCGCATTCCTATTTATTTCGTGTTTTGAAGTCCTATGGTATTCCAGAATGTTTTATAACTTGGCTTACTTTGCTTTATGACCATGCTTATACTGTACCCTTGATGAATGGATACCTTGTATTCTATATCCCTATTCATAGGGGGGTGAGACAGGGGTGCCCCTTAAGCCCCTTGCTTTATGTCTTTAGCTTAGATCCCTTACTGAGGATAATTGCCCAAGATACTCAGATTACTGGTGTTGCCCCTCCCCAAGGTTCGCTTAGTGCTAAAGTCTTGGCTTATGTTGATGATGTCTGTGTGTTTGTTTCTGATGTGCTCTCTGGTGTCAGAGTGTTGCATCATTTTTCCACTTATTCTGAAGTTGCTGGTACCTCCCTTAATAAATTTAAAAGTTTCTTGTATCCTTTACATACTTTGACCCCTAAGTTTACGGATTTGCAAGGTATTCCTGTATTACTAGGACTGATTCGGGCTTTGTGCATTGTTTTTGGCAAAGGTGACAATGCACTCCTCAACTGGTCGGCCAGGATAGATATGGTTAAGCCTAAGGTTGCATTGTGGAAATCCTGGGAACAAACTAAACGTAAGAAAGTATCCATCATTAAAACCTTGTTCCTCCCCCAGTTTTTATATCTTTGTTTAGTATACCCTGTTTCCTCTGTTTTGGAAACCACTTTGTTTGGGCTTTTTTTTCAAATCATTTGGGGTAGTCATTTAAATCCCATTAAGAGGGATGTACTGTATTTGCCTATAGCGCAAGGTGGGTTGAATTGTATAAATCCTATTACTTTTTATTATTGTGTTTTTTTTTCACTGGAACTTGATTGATCTTCGCTGTCCTCAGTCCCCGTTTTGAGTAATATATGCGGATGCGTGGTTGACTCAATTGTCTACTTGTTGGGCCCTGCCTGTTAGGCGGGCATTGTGCACTTCTTCCTTTCCTGTTCATTTTAGGCCTGCCATTGCAAAACTTAATAAATGGAAGATACTTCTGGATCAGGTTTTCTCTAGAAGTAGTAAATATCTTTATGGTGTTTTGCAAACTCAGGCACATTTTATTGTCCCTGTATTCAAGGATATTCCTGATTGCTATACTCACCATATTCTTAAAGGACTGGTGGATAAAATGATACCGCCTCGATTATGGGATGTGTTGTGGCTTAGTAGTCATGGTTGGCTGAATGTCAAGGGAAATTCTAAACATAAAATGGTCTCTGAAAGGATGTGCCCTAGAGATACGTGTGGAGGCCAGAAGGAAACAATGGCCCATTTTTTTCTCTCTTGTCCTTATGCACAAGACTTTTGGTCTACCCTAGCTGCACAATGGGGAACAGGCCTTTTGGTGCACTATTACTTATGTGGAAATTGTGAGGGGTTTCTTGTTTTGTCATACTCCAATTGATGCCGGTGTATTGAGACTTTTGTTTGCCGTATTTAAATTCCATTTGTGGCAGGTAAGATGTCAACTTACGATGAGACAGGTTTATCAGTCTTCTGTTAGTGTTCTTGAGCGGGTTGAACAAGATTTGTTTTCACAATGTAGTATGGAGCAGCAATGTTTGTCTAAAGCAACATGGCTTATGAGGTGGAGGGAGATGCCCTTTTTGAAGGACAAAATTGGATGATTTATTTTTTTTTCTCTCACACACTGTCTTGCTAATATTTTCATATGTTGTTTACTGTATGGTTTCTTTTTCATGATACCTATAGAACTGTAGCTCTGTTGCTGTACTACTGTTATGATTTGTTTATTTTTCTTTTCCTCCCTATAGAATGTTTTGTATTTTCATTGATTGGTTGGTATTATTGCTGTAATGTTCTATTAATAAAACTTTCCCCTACTCTTTTTCAAGAAGTGCCATGGGATCTTTAACATTCACCTGAACTACCACCAGAACAGGCAGATGGGACTTCGGTTTAATGTCTCATCCGAAAGATGCACCTCAGGAGTGCAGCACCCCCCTCATGCTGCACTGCAGTATCAGTATTGGGAGATTAACCCAAGTGCCTGGTGTGGAGCTAGAACCCACAGCCTTCTGATCTCTTGGCCTCAGAGGTGAGTGTGCTACGTGCTGAGCCACTGACACTGACTCAATTGCCAATTTTGTCAATTGCTCAACATTGCCAATGTCTCAGATTTGTCCCTGAGTGTGGATCATTGTCTCTGATGTCCATAAGCCTTGTCACTAATTTATCAGGCATGTAGTTGAGATGTATGTCCCAGCCCACCAGGCTGACAAGGAGGGCTGGGGAAGCCAAGTGGGCACATTGTTGGTGCATCACATGTTGCTGCTGACCATATATGGTAGAGGCATAGATTAATAAACACAGGTGGAGCATACTCCACATGCACATACCTGCACACCATGCATGTATCTAATTACTGATTTCTAGGATGGCATACTTGTACTGCAAGCAGCCCATCTCAAGATGCATGCTGTGAAGAATGGAACAGGGACCAATGAATAAATATGGTGTACATGAGCATTGCACAACATGACGAGTGAACCAGTGCTGCACTGTACAACATGAGCAGGGCACACAGTGACACACAAGGCAAACTGGCTTACAGATATGCAGCAGTGAGGGGCTAGTTGGCTGTATACAACATCAGCACAAAAGTCTGTGTGTGAACAACTGGAGAATATGGTACATTATTAAGGTAGTAGATTGCAGACTACAATGCAGTCATTTTGTATCTGAAACAATAAGTAACAAAGGGGCCATTATGCCTTGCTACTGTGTTGGCAAATGATCACCTGTGCTGTTTGACAGTGATGTTTTGCATCTTGCTGGGATTCCCTGCTTGTGCCCAGCAGGGAATCCACTTCAGGGCCCAGGATGGATATCTGATCAGAAACCCTCCTTTATCCCATGATCCACCCCATGCAGCTGCATGCTGGGGGCTGGGTGGGACTATGGACAGGTGACCCTGTGAGCACATGCATTAGTGAATATTGTGCACACTGCAGCTGTCTTTGGCTGGATAGCTATGCATGCCAGGTATGGGCCATTCACACGTACCCAGCTCACAGTCATTCATAGGCTCCATTGTGATTATTATTTTAATGATCTTTTCTATAATTTTTATTTTTGTTCTTTCTTTTATAAATTAAACAATAAATAGTTATATGATGACATTAATATCAAAATAGCTTTTTAATTAATTTTTATTTATTTATTTAAAAATTTGGAAACCAGAAAAGACACACTGAGTCAAGGCTCATTTCCAGGTGCAACCTCGGGGAGGGGGGGGGGAGTGGTAAACAAAACATGAGGCAGTTACAACAACTGAATGCAAGAACAACAGTATAAATTGTGTTACAGAGTACAATGATATTGGTATGCATACAATGAAGGAATAAGACAGCAGTACAGTACATTGGTTCCATGTAATGATTTATGATGCATAAAGTGAGTGGGAATAGACTGGTAGAGTTTGAGTAGGGCAAGGCCTTCTGAGGGAAGGGGTGTATGGGGAGACTGAGATAACAATATGAGGTGCTTGAAATGCAATTATGTGGGCAACAGGGTTGGAGTAACTCATGAGTATAACACAGGAAAAAACTGATAGAGGCATAGGTTAATAAAAAGTTGCAGTAATAGACAGGAGAGAAAGTTAAAAATGAAGAAGAGTGCCAGGAAATTAAACATATGCTATAGGTGCCATTTGCAATTTGGGTATAATACAGTTCAAAAAGATTCCAATTAATGGGGGTAGTGAAAGCTTCACCCTGGTAAGTCAGGAAGAGGAAGGACAGAAGCAGGAGGGAGCGGGAATTAGGGATAGTATATGTGATTTTAAAGAGATGGGGCTGGATGAAGGGAGATTGGTAGAGAGCTCCAGAGGGAGGGGAGGCGATAAGAGAAAGTAACCTGCCCAAAACTGAATAGAGGATGGGGGAGAGAGAATGTATGGGAGTCTCTGGAGCATAGCAAGTAGGAAGAGCAGGATGATGGGGACAGGACCAAAGAGAAGTAGGAAGGAAGGGAGCCAAACCAGAATTTAGAGATAAGAGTGGTACCGTGATGCTGTCGATATAGGTGAAGAGGGGGAGAGAGAAAGAGACGAAGGAGTAGAGGAAGGAATGGTGTGTGCTGGGTGGAGAGTTAGAGGCAAAACAGCAAAAGGCATTATAGAGGGAGTCCAGTTTAGAGAGGGATGAGGAGGGAGCAGATACAAAGACCACATCAGCACAATCAAAGACTGGGGGGATCATTTTAGTAATCAGCTCACAGTGCACCTGAGAAAAGAGGCAGTCCTTGTTCCGGTACATAGCATCGAGATTGGGACAGAGTTTGGTGAGTATAGAATTAGTATGGATGGAGAGGTCAAGTCGGCTGTCCAGCCAGATGCCAGGGCATTTTAAGGCAAGATCAACATCGAGTGTGGTGCTCTCAAGGGTGGAAAAGGAAGGGGGAGGAGAGTCTGGAAAGCGTCTGAGTGGTGGAAAAAGTCATGGATATGGTTTTCTTAGTGTTTACCTTGAGTTGATGTGCCTGGAACCAATGTAGATCCCTAAGGAAGTCACACTGCAGCATGGACTCCACGGCCAGGGATGAATGTCCAGAGGTGTAGACCATGTTGTTGGCATACATATGGATATGGCATGAGACACAGACAGAGGGAAGGTCATTCAGAAAGATAGAGAAAAGGACATGGCCCAGAATGGAGCTTTGGGAGACACCTGCTAAGATGAGGAAGGGGGACAAGATGCTTCCAACCCAAACACATTGCATGCAGCCTGTGAGGTAAGACCAAAACCAATCCACAGCCTCAGTAGATACGCCTGCAGATCAAAGTCTGGATAAGAGTAGCAGATAAGACACTGAATCAAAAGCCTTAGCGAGCTCAATGAAGATGGCTGCTGTGATGTGTGCCTGGTCCATGTCTGTGAGTATAGAGTCGGTGACATGGAGGAGTGATGAAACGGTAGAATGATTCTTTCTAAAGCCAGATTGAAAAGGAGAAAGGAAATCTGAGGAGCTAAGGTAATCAGTACAGTAAGTCTAGAAAATATGAGGGACTCTTGTAATTTAGCTAGGAAGAGGAGTGAGATAAGTTTATAGTTGCCACTGGCAAGGGGGTCACCCCCATTGTGAAGGGGGAGAACCTTGGCAACTTTCCATGCCTGAGGAACTGTTCCAAGTGTGAAAGAGAGAGGTTCAGTAGATGGGAGAGAGGTAGAGCAATGGCAGGAGCAAAGATTCAGAGAAGTGTGGGGTTAATGCCATCAGGACTGGATTTAGAGGGGTTGAGCAAATTGAGGGGAAGGAGAAATTCCTGTATGGAAATGGGAGAGAAACAGAAGCCATTTGAAGGCATGGGGGCCAGAGAGGCAGGGAGCTCAGGGGGCGGTTTACTGGGATGGGCACATGTAATGAAAAAGGAGCTGAGTATAGAAGCAGCAGAGGAGGGGTCTGAGACTGTTGAACCATCAACAAGAAGGGAAGGGGGGAGCTGGAAGGGGGATCAAAAAGGGAGTGGAAAGCCCTCCAGAAATTGAAGGGGGAATTTAAGTTGTGTTGGGAGGGTAGATTTGAAATATTGAGTTTTCCCTGCTCTAATAGGCTTTGTACAAGTGATTTTTAAGGACTTATAGAAATTGAGATCAGAGGGGGAGAGGGAAGATTTGCAGCGCACCCACATGAGATCTTAGGACTTGCGTAGTTGGATGATGTTAGCTAATATCCAGGGGTGGTGGAAGCACTGGACCCTACATCTTCTAGGGGTGTGTATGTTTGAGCAAGACCTTTTTTAGGATAGGGCAGAAGAGGGAGGGAGCCAGATCAATATCTGGAGTACAGTAGATGAGAGATCAGTCAGAAAAGAAGAGGTCGCATAGGAGTGCATCTGTGTTTAGGGACCTGAGGGACCTGAGCCAGAGGTAGTTAGGTGGTAAGTGTGAAAGATGTATCATCCTGACACAGTATCTTAGATAGTGTTTGCTGAAGGCATCAGGGAGAGTACCAGCAGCAACAATGTGGTGGGGCTGAGAGGAGAGCACCCAGTCCAGAATATTGTGGTTGGAGGAGAATGGGTTAGATAAAGAGGATTTTTTGATTAGTTGAGAGAGATTTAGAGATTCTATCTTATCGAAGATGGGCTTGAGGACTGGGGAGGACCACTTAAAGTTAAACTCCCAGAGTAGGATAAGCTCACGAGAAGTGGATAGAGAGACAAGGGATGAGATGGTGTCAATAAGAGAGGGAAGAGAGATTTTAGGAGATGCATACATCACACCAACAAAGATGATGAGGGAGAATGGGAACTAGAGATTAACCAGGAGGAGCTCAGGAGAGGAGGAGAGAGATTCACAAGGAGAGATGGAACAAGGTAGGTTGAGGCAAATGTAAATAGCTACTCCACCACTCCATTTGCCATGGTCCTGGTAAATGAGGTGAATGCCAGGAAGGGATACTTGGGAATCAGGAACTCTAGAGGAAAGCCAGGTTTCAGAAATGCAGAGTAGGAAAGGGGAGTGTCGGTAGACACAGGCTTTAAGGGAGTCAAGTTTGGGGAGCAGACTCCTTGCGTTGAGGTGAAAAAGGCTGAGACCTTTAGGCAATGGAGAGGGAAAGGGGGAATGGAAGGGCCAGAATTGGGTTGAATATCCCCTGCCATGAGGAAGAGGAGGAGATAGCGGTGAGACCTTTGCACTCTAAAATGCAAGTGGTTTTAGGTCTGGGTGGAGGAGGAAAGGGGAAATACAGCCAGTGAAGGAGTTTAAAATTGGGGGAGTAGGAAGACAGAACACCAGAGTGGAGTGTACAGGTAAAGCGGTCGGGGGGGATTGGAGGAGAGGAGGAGAAGGGATAGGTGTGAAAAGAGTGGAGGGATTGATAGTGGGTGACTTGGGGGTGACCAGCATTGGGGGATAGAGAGTGAGGACATTTAGGAGGACAAGGTGGGAGGGTGAGGGGACAGAATTGGGAGGGAGGTAGATTACTAGTAGGAGGCAAGGGAGGATTGGGACAATGTCAAGATGGGAGAGAACAAGGATGATAGGTGAGAGAATTGGACAGATGCGGGAAAAGGGAAATAAACATAATGGAAGAAGTGCTGGTCAGTAGTAAAGGAAGGTGCAGGTGTCCAGACCAAGAGATGAGAGAGGGACAGTGGAGAAATATAGGTTGGGAGAAGCTGGGTAGTGTGTTTGTACCAAAGTGAGGAGGAGAGAAGCAGGTCAAAAGGTCTGGAAGGGACAGTAGAAAAAGATAAAGACGGGGGGTCCAGTAAAGGGTGTTTGCAACTCTGCTATGTGGTGGAGACATGAGACCTAGGAGAGTGAAGGAGAGGGGGAATGAGGGTGGGGGCAGAAGGAATGAACAGATGAGTGGGTAGAGGGGCTAGGGAAAGGAATGAGAGTAGTCAGAAGTATTAGGGAGGTAGAAGAGGGTAGTAAGGGGAGGAGGGTGAAGAAATTGAGCAGGGGGTGAGGGGAGGGAGGGGTACCAGGCAAGAGGCTAGGGTAGGCTCATTCAGTTAGGGACTAACTTGTTTTTTTTCTCTTTTAGATGTTTCCTGAAGAAGACCTAAGGTCGAAACGTAGATTTTTTAACTCTATTTCCTATTTTCAGCATGCATTTAATATAACCATTTTGTTTTGCATTCAGTTAGGGAGCTGAGTGAGATCAGGTCAGTGAGAGAAAGATGAAGGGACCCCAAATAAGGAGTCCACAAGGCTTCCAAGAAATAAGGGGGAGGAAGAAGAGTGATAGTAGTACTGAGGGGGAAGAGGAAGAGGGATGCATAGACAAGGGGCTGGGGCAGACTCAAGTAATTAGGGAGCAGAGTATGAACAGTTCAGTGAGAGAAAGGTAAGAGGACCCAAAATAGGGAGTTCACAAAGCTGCCAAGGAAATATGAGGAGAGGAAGTGTGACAGCAGCACTGAGGGGGAAGAGTAAGAGAGATACATAAGTAGGAGGTTGGGGTAGGCTCAACAGTTAGGGAGCTGTGTGTGAGTGGCTCAGAGGGAAAAAAAGTAGAGAGAGCAATATAAGGAGTCAGGTTATAGGTAGGAAATTAGAGAGCCAACTAATTCACCATACAGGTAACATACAGTAGTAAAAAATGGAACAGGACAGATTTTAATGCAGAGAAGCATCAAATGAGCAGGTTACAACTGTTACAGACAAGTAACTGAACTAGAAAACTAAGGGAGAAACGACCTAAACAGTAGCAAAAATAGCCCTTACATATCTGTTGTGTTTTTACATTTACTGTGGTTTGTAGAAGATACAACTGAAGAACGGTGTTAAGTGGTGCAGAGTGGCTGGCAGACCAGCTGACTCTGGCAGACTCTAGGTATTTATGTAATATTTATATTTTTTCCTATTTTAAGAAAAACAACAAGATTCATGATAATGAATGCTTTGTGATTAGAAAAACTAGTCAACTATTGTGATATTTAATATATACCAAGGAAAATAGTTGTATTATTGCATAATAGTATACCTCATTAGGTTGCAGTACAATGTTATAAATAACAGCATGTGTGGCATTCCAGTTGACTCACCATGATTAGAATCACAGCAAAGGTTGGTTATTTTGCACTTTGGAGGCCTTTCTATATGGTCACAGAAGCAGAATAAGCTTTTGCTGCACACACCACCACAAGAGGCAGTATGGTGCAGTGGTTTAAGGCTCTGAGCTGAAAATCTGGAGACCTAGGTTTGAATCTCACAGCCCCCACTTGCATATTGTGTGACCCTGTGCAAGTCACTTAACTTCCTCATGCTCCCAGGTTGCACCTGCAAACAATCTTTCAGCTTAGTGTGTCTCACCTGGTAAAATAATTGGTTAAAAAAAAAATAAAAAACTGCCTAGACAAAGTAAAGCATGACGAAAGGTAGTATTGGCGCTTCAGTTCTTCCTGCTAAAGTCTTTGAAAGCAAATGTATTTTACAAGAGAGAACAACTAAACATTAAAAGCCATCATCAATTCACAATGAGTTGTGAAACGAAGGCCCAAACACTGGTTCTTGTATTTCTGCTGGCACTGGCAGAGGACAACAGTGGAGCATAACCCTACAGTGTGAAAGACATAACTAAAGATGTATCAGAGTAGATGATAGCAATATAAAATAAATTGTTTTTACTAATGTAAATATATATATTTTTTATTTATATGACAACATGATTTCTGAATAAACATACTGTAGGACAAGTTGTGGAAAGGATGACAAATAGCACTACGTACAGTGTCGTGCCTCAATATGAACAGGTATTTGTCCATGCCCATAGCATACAGGGTCATCTTTCCCCAGAACTATAATCATGTGCCTGGCTCAAATGCCCACACCTAATATGGGCACCCTGGCATCTATTTTTACAGGCCATGTCTGCCAAAAAAAATCTGCAAAACATTTTAATATCATCATATCCAACAAACATAAATCAAGCAGCTCCAAGAATGGATGAGTCATGGGAAATTATGTACTTACAGGCCACAAACCAGAGTCACCACTCTACAGCTATGGGGAGGACACTGTCTCACAGAAGAAACTGGGCACAATTACTTACAAGCAAAACTAAGGAACTCCCAGTACTGCTCCCAGATTAGCCTCCAAAATAACCACTTCAAATTTTGTGAACTCAAATCCTTCTGGTTCTAGAGTGTCTAAAAACTATCCCAAATTTCAAACAGAGCTTTCACAACTTCATATCACACCTCAGAATGATTGCACACCCACCACAAGCACACCACCAATACCAGAACCTGGCATGATCATCTTTGTCTTTCTCCAGAAGACATCAGGAAAACAGTGGTAGTTCTCATTTTTTTTTTTTTTTAATCACGTTTATTCATTTTCAGTAGACCAGACAGACAAACACACATTACACATACCACTGGCCGGAGCCAAGGAACTGGCTCAGAAACTGTAAGCTAAGTACAACCCCTATGTACAAGACCTATGTACAAGCACACTGGGGAGCCACCCCACATTGTGGCCAAATTCCAGAATCAATAGTGCCTTAATATAAACAGTGGTAGTTCTCATTACAGAAGGAAATCCTGCCACAAATGATGAGCTGCAGTTGCCATCTGCAGCATCGAGTGATGCTCTTCCTCTGACTTCACTTTTCGACCCTCTGAAGAAACAGCCACCAGCAGTAACAACCAGTGTATCACCTCCTCATGCTGAATTTTTCAATGTCACTGATTGCATCAACTCTGGCTCCAGGTGACACTACACTAATCTCCGCTGTAGCTTCAGAGCCTCCGACATCACCAAGTACCAGACATCACAAACCTGGCTGGCAATGTACAAGCGAATGTCTTTACTTACAAATGAGAAGGACTCTAAATGAAATCACTTGAAATAAAAATCACTTTAAAGACTGCAGACTTCCACCTTCCAAGATCCTCATCCCGACACCCCACACAATCCTTAGAAACATAGAAAGTGGTGGCAGAAGGGGACCTCCAGATCCATCTGGTCTGCTCATAAGCCTAGCCCCCTCCCCTAACTGCTATTCACTGTTATGATTCTTTTGTGCCTATCACAAGTCTTTTGAATGGTCCAACTGTTTTTGCTTCCACCAGCTCAGGTGGCAGGCAGTTCCACACATCCACCACCCTTTCTGTAAAGAAGAACTTTCTTGCGTTGCCCTTAAATTTGCCCACTTCTAGCTTCATGCTGTGACCTCTGATTCTTGTATGATTCTTGAACTGAAAAAAGTCCTGAACCTGTACCTTGTTTATTCCCTTCACATATTTGAATGTTTTTATCATGTCTCCCAATATCTCCATTGTTCAAGGGAATACATGTTGAGTTCTTGCAGTCGCTTGTCATAATTTATACATATCGTGGAGTCCATGTATTATTTTTGTAGCTTTCCTCTGCACTGTCTCAAGTCTGTCTATATCCGTTGTGAGCTGTGGTCTCCAGAACTGTACATTATACTCCAGATGCAGTCTCACCAAAGATCTGTAAAGTGGCATGATAACCTCTCTTTTTCTGCTAGTAATCCCTCTCCCTATGCAGCCCAGCATTCCATTTGCCTTTAATGCTGCTTTTTCGCATTGTTTGGATGTTTTCGGATCAGATATGATTACTCCCATATCTCTTTCCTGCTTTGTTGATTCTAATTTGACTCCTCCTAGAAGGTATTCTGTGTCTGGATTACTCTTCCCTATGTGCATGATTTTGTACTTCTTAGCATTAAAATTTAGTTACCATGTGTGTGACCAGCTTTCTAGCTTTCTAAGGTCAGCCCTCATCCTTTCCACTCCACTGGGATTGTCCACCCTATTGCATATCTTTGTGTCGTCTGCGAAAAGACTCACTTTGCCTTCTAGACCCTCAAATATGTTTCTGATTAAACTGTTGAATAGGATGGGGCCCAGTACCGATCCCTGTGGTTCACCTTTAGTCATCTCCCTTTCTTCCAATAGGGAGTTGTTTACCATCACCCTCTGTGTCCTTCCTTTTAGCCAACTCCCTATCCAATCTACAACCTTTTGACCCACCCCCATGCTGCCAAATTTATTTAATAACCTCCTGTGTGGACCGAATCAAAGGCTTTGCCGAAGTCTAGGTAAACCACATTCACAGTGCTGCCCTGGTCCACTACTTGGGTCACCCAGTTGAAGAAGTCAATAAGATCTGTCTGGCATGACCTCCCAGTGGTGAACCCATGCTGTCCTTGGTCTAATCTTCCATTATCTTTGAGAAAGGATACAATTCTCTCCTTGAGTAGGGCTTCCATTGTTTTGCCCACAATTGAGGTGAGGCTAACTGGATGGTAGTTCCCCATACTCTCCTTGCTACCATTTTTGTGAAGTGGGACAACTATGGCCTTCCTCCAGTCCTCCGATACTTCTCCATGTTCCAAAGATAAGTTGAATAGCCTGGTCAGGGGAGCTGCCAGTTCCTCCCCTAGCTCTCTCAGTAATCTTGGATGAACATCGTCCAGTCCCATAGCCTAGTTCACCTTGAGCTTTTCTAGTTCCTTCAGGACTCATTCTTCCATAAAAGGTTCCAAATCAGTTCCACTACTGCTTGTACTTTTTTCTGGCATGGGTGGTCCACTCCTTCCCCCTTCTTTAGTGAAAACCAAGCAAAAATATCTGTTGAGGATTTTGGCTTTTTTTCTCTATTATCCTCCATGTGTCCGCCATCTTCCCTTGCCAATCTGAGTATACTTCCACCTTCTTCCTTTTGTCACTGACATATCTGAAAAAAGGTTTTGTCTCCCTTTTTGACCTCTCTTGCTATCCTCTCCTCATTTGCAGCTTTGGCCACTCTGATTAGTTTGCCTGCTTCCTTTTATTTCTCCTGATATGCTTCCATGTCCTTTTCACAGCCCATCTCCTTATATTTTTTGAAGGCAGTTTGCTTCTTTCTGACCTTGGTGGCCAAGTCCTTTGAAAACCAGAGGAGTTTCCTTCTTTTCTTTGCTTTGTTCACTTTTTGAATACTTTGGCTAGAGACATCCAGTAAAGCTGTTTAGAGGTGGGGGGGTGGAGCAAGCCAGCCAAGATGGAGGTTGTGTAACTAAGTATCTGCAATATCTAGACCACCCATCTGGACCGATCCAGCAGATTGTGTATCCCCTATCCCTAAATACTTGACAGATTGGACTTTTGCAGGTAGTGACTGTCATGTTGGCACCACTTTGGCTGGGCTTGGAACCTGTGGACACTGTATACAGCATTATTGATCCTGCTGAGCTGAGACCTCCAGTCTGGGCCTATTGGATACTGCCAGACCACCAGAGTCTAGTTTAGTATTCAGACCCTAATGGAGCGGCACCAGGGGCATCAGGGACAAGGTGCAAGGGCAGCCCAACCTGAACTTTCAAATGTGGAGCTGCAACTTGCTCATATGACTGCTATGCTTAATAAAATCCTGTTGGATATGGCAGAACTGAAAGACAGAACTGCCAGCACTAAAAAAGACATCTCTTCTAATGACAAGAGTATCTAGCACTGAAACAGTAATTAAAAGGCAAGATGGTATCCTACATGACTACCACTGTCAGCTAAGGGACCACAATAATCAGCTCCAATACCTCCTTGCCACGATTGATGACTTTGAGAACTGACAGATAAGGAAAAATATCCGAATAATTGGAGTCCTGGAGGGTGCTGAAGGCAATGATATAAATACCTTCCTGAGGAGAACCCTCCCGGAGCTACTGAAAAAGAAACAATTAAGCTCCCCCAGAGCTGGATTGAGCTCATTGTTCTCTTGCCCCATGACCATGACAAGGGGAATGTCCAAGGCCGATATTATGTAAATTTCTAAGATTCCCAGAAAAAAAAGCAGATTTACAGGCAGTCAGAGAGCTAAAGCAACTGGTGTTGGAAGGCTGTCCCATACAGATCTACCAGAAATATTCAGTTGAACTGTCAAAATGGAGGAGAGCAAAAGGGCCAGTTAAAACAAATGGCTTCTCTGAGATATCCAGCATGGTTCCGAGTCTAGCACAGAGGGGAATATATATCATTAAAAAATCCAAAGGAAGTCAAAGTGTTCCTGGATGACATCTCTGGAGAATGGACTGCACCCCGACAGCTGCCATCCCTACCTTGTGGTGAGGTTCAGCAAGTGACTAAGGTTTCCATGGACTGCAATGCCCAGATAGCCCAGTCTCAACTCACAAATGCACCTCCAAAAGGACAAGTCCAGATGGCAAAAGGTACAAAGGGGAAAGCCGAAGAACAAGGCAAAGCCACAAAACATTGTGCAACCCCCACAGACTGGTGCCAGGTCCTGCTGAGGGAGATAGAGGAGCTGACAGCGCAAGATCCACTTGTCAGACATGAGTGGCTCCTCTGCATACAGCACTCTTGATCATCAATAGATATGAAGCCTTGAGAAACCGTCATCTGACAGCCCTGAATCTTGATGACCCGATGGACAAAGGATTCACTGCAGGAATGAACACTACTACGGAGGACTTTACTGGTGACTGGGCCTCTATATATCCTGAGTGGGCAGATTATATGCAGAAGATCCCAGATGAGCATTTGTTTACCATCCTGCCACTGACCAAGATCCTGCCAGAGCCATGAAGCAAGAACTCATAGAAGGTATAGTATAGCATTTCCTCCGAAGCTAAGGTGCCTCCTCTCAAGTCAGAAAGCTATTTCAATAATCCCCACAATTAGAATGTTTTAGTTAAGGGGTACAGCTCTTTAGATATCTCAGGCTGGGGGGGCAGAGAGTAATGGGAATAGAAGCACCACAGCTCCAGGTAATAGCTCTGCACCACTTGGCTCTAGGATTGCTACAGTGTTTGAGACTTTGATATCAGCATTAAGAAAATGTTTCTGCTTGGGCTGTTATGTCCATCATTGGGATATTTTCCTTTAAACCACCCAGAAGGTCTTTCCTCTTGCCTCAGGTTATGTATGAGTTTGATCTGATTAGAGGCAGCATGACAATGGGGGCTGGAACGCCTTGCACTATATGAATTGTTTCACATAGCAGAGCCCTAGCTACCTCAAAATAAATACTGGAGGGGATACTGAGGACTAGGCCTCCATAAACACTGCAGGAAAAGATCTTGTAGACAGAATGAGAAGGGACCTGCAGAAACTTGAAGAATGGTCAAGGGTTTGGCAGTTGAAATTCAATGCAAAGAAGTGCAAGATAATGCATATGGGGCACAAAAACCCTGGCACAATATATCAGTTGGGGGGGTGAGGATATAGCATGCACCAAGCAGGAAAGGGATCTTGGGGTTGTCATCTCTGATGACCTCAAGGTAGGAGAAACAGTGAAACAAGGCATCAGGTAAAGCAAATAGGATGCTGGGATGTATAGGCAGGGGCATCACCAGCAGGAAAAGGAGGTCATAATTCCGCTATACAAGACACTAGTGAGGCCCCACCTGGAGTACAGTACAGTTCTGGAGACCATACCTATGTAAGGACATAGACAGGGTAGAGAAGGTTCAGAGGAGGGCAACAAAGATGGTGCATGGGTTGCATCACAAGTCCTATGAGGACAGGTTGAAGGAACTGAACATGTACTCCCTGGAGGAGAGGAGGGAGAGAGGGGGATATGATAGAGACATACAAGTATCTTACAGGGAGGAACAGGGTGCAGGAAAACACTATTTTTAAGCGAAAAAGATGTTTCAGGACTAGAGGGCATGGGATGAAGTTGGAGGGAGGACGATTCAGAGGAAACATGAGTAAGAATTTCTTCACAGAACGGGTGGTGGACAAGTGGAACACCCTGCCAGAGGAAGTGGTGGGGGCTGAAACAATCACGGGATTTAAGAATGCATGGGATAGACATAAAGGAATTCTAGAGGGCAGGGGTAAGGGGAAACAGACTTCTAGGAAAACAAACTGAACTTACAAGCTCAAATGGGGCAGACTAGGTGGGCCATAGGCCCTTATCTGCTGACACTGTCTATGTATCTATGTATCTATGCATCTATGTATCTTGCATGACCTGTACAATCTACATTTATATTAGCACCACAGAGAGGACCAAGTGGTACCCCATTAGGTAAAAAGTAAAACAGGCTGCTGCCTAAATCTTACAATGCACTCCCAACTTCATGGATAACTCTTAATGTTGCTGGCTACCACAGACTATCCCTAGGGAAATAAATGAAGGGAAGGGAGAAGGGTGAGGAGCTCCATAGGAGAAGGATATAAAAGCACCATAGATGGGGATATATAGACCCGGACCCCTAAAGGGCTCAGAATGAAACCTGGTGCAGCCTCCATGGTATAGCATGTACAATACGCCACAGCACAATTGCCTAGGCAACCAGGGGGATCAATACACATTACATAAGCATTGTCACCTAGGCCTGGGCTCCTAATAAACCTGCACGGAGAGAACTCTACCCCCTTTCACCTCCTACTTGCAGAGCTGTCAGTGGTGGGTACCTTACTTGGGTAATATGTGAACCAGAAGACCTGGTCTCAACAGCTCACCAAACAGATAGGGGAGTAGAAAGTAATTCCCTGAAAGGGGGTACTAGGTATGGTTCAAACCCCTCTTACTACATCAAGATGTCACAGTCTTGCAGCATAAACTGGCTTGATGCTGTAGGCATTGGAAGACCATTCGTCCCAGAGGTGGACTGCCAGACTATTGGAAGAGGGTGGGATGCACCTGCCTGTAAGCCACTGCAGGTGGTCGGACCTCAAAGGTTTGAAATCATTATAAGATTAGTTCTAATGAGTTACATGTTGTTATTGGAAGTATTAAGTATAATGTTGTACAGGGGGCAACTCAGTTGTTGTACAAGATGCTACTCCCTAAGTTTTCTATTCCACTGTGTGTACGTGGTATTTGGGCAATAGGGGGGTATACCCCACTGTTTAAATACCTAGTGATAATAAAGAATAAAACTAGAGTAGTGCTATGTAATGGGAGACATAGAAGGTATCAATGCAGGATTGATGAGTTAGTCGGAGAATTATTTGTGATTATGGAGTTAAGATCAAATCTAGAACTGAGTATTAGGGGCTACAAGTGGAGACTCATGGTACCACAATATATAAATGTCATTTGTTCATACACAAAAGGAGACAACCCTCTTATGGCTGGCCTTCCAGATGCAACAGCCATATCCTGGAATGTAAAGGGCCTGAACTCTCCAGTGAAGAGGAAACAAATGCTGTCCAGACTGAAAAAATTAGGCACCCAGGTGGTGTTTTTATAAGATACAAAATTAAGCTCTAAGGAAGCAAAAAAAAAAACTGGTGAGAGACAGGGTGGGGATGGAATCACACAGTATCTCAGGCTCAGCTAAAAGGGGTGTCTGGATTTTGCTTCACTATAAGTTGCATTGGTGGCCTGTAGAAGTGCATACTGATAGGGAAGTGAGGTGGATAATCATGAAGGTATCTACCCCCACAGATCTGGTGCTATTAATTAATGTGTATGCCCCAAATGAAAATACCCCTGAGTTTTTTGACACCATATCTCAGAAAATTATGGATGCTTCCTATGATAACCCAGATATTCTCTTGGGGGGTTACTTTAACCTAACGTTGGATTACATTTTGGATAGAACTAATGCTAGACCTGAACCACATACCTGTTCTCTCCACACGCTAAAAGAACTACTATCTTTACATCAGCTGTCTGACATCTGGTGAATCTTCCATCCCATGGACTTGGAGTACACATATTTTTCTGCCCCTAGGACCATGGCAAGTAGGCTAGACTACTGGTTCACATTAGCTAACATGACTGCCACCACAATTGGAGTGACCATCTCTCCGCTCTACATTTCTGACCATGCCGCCCCAGTGGTCTTGAACCTCTTAACTGCCCAGCAATGCAAGAAATCTCTAATATGGTGAATAGACCCACTTTTCCTTTAAGATAAAGACTTTGCCCCCTGGCTTAAGAAAGAGACCAAAATGTATTTTAAGTATAATCCAGGAGGGTCGACCACAGCAACCAATATTTGGGAGGCATACAAGGCTACTATAAGGGGGAAAATAATTGGCTTTGCATCATACAGGTGTGAGCAGAGAAAAAAAGAGCACTCCCAGTTGGAAGACAAACTCAAAAATCTAAAGAGCCAATACAAAAAAAATCCCAAAACCCTAGACAACCCCCCAAAAAATATCAGAAATCACAGCACTCCAGCTCCAACTTGATAGCTTGGCCACCCGAAAAGCTGAACTATACCTTCAGCGGGTCCAGTTTAAATACTGGGAAGATGGAGAGAGGGCCAGCAAGCTCCTAGCATACCGGCTGAAGCAGTGTCAGGCAGAGAGGGCCACTCAGCATTAAAAGATAAAAATGGTAAACTCTTCCCGAACCGTAAAGTGATTAATAAGATAATGGTGAACTTCTACACAACTTTATATTCCTCTCAGTCAGAATGGAAATGGAAAAAATATAATGACTTCATAGCAACTCTCCCCATCCCCAAACTCCTCCAGCAGCAACAGGCGGCTTTGGACGCCCCCATCTCAGAAGCCAAGGTCAGCCCATGCTATCTCGTGCATGGCCCCACATAAAGATCCTGGGGAAGATGGTTTCCCTGTAGACATTTATAAACTGGTCCAACCCTTGATCACCTCCCCGCTTCTCCGCATGTTACAGTAGGCACATATCAAAGGGGAACTCTCCACTACCCTGAATGAGGCCATCGTTACTGTCCTCCCCAAAGAAGGAAAGGACCATACTCTACCTGCCAATTACAGATCCATTTCATTGATCAACGCAGATGCTAAAATTCTCACTAAAGTCTTGGCAATATAGTTGGAGAAGATCCTGCTGGATATCACTCACCCCTCCCAAGTAGGATTCACCAAGGACAGAACTAGTTCTGACCATATACAAGCTCTGTGTCCCCTAATTCAAACAACCACAATACTCCCAACTCCAGTGGCTGCAGTAATAATAGACTTTGAAAAAGCCTTTGACTCAGTGGAGTGGGAGTACCTATGTGAGGTCCTGAATAGTTATAGCTTTAGCCCCCTTTTTTTTTACCTGGATTATGACCATGTATAAAGTAGTAGTAGTAGTAAGTAGTAAAATATTTTATTTATTTTTACATGAATTTGAACATCTCAACTGAGCAAGTTCATTTCCAGTCAGTTCAAATACAGGGTTCCAGTTACTTTTACATATAATAACACATCAGTCAATTAGCATACATACATAAAAGAACATACAAGTACATATAAATACATTACATCTTACTTACTGTCCATATTATACACTTTACTTCACTCTTATTCAAGAATCACATTTACAATACATTGTCAATATGCCAGCTCCTTATTTCTCCAAAGTATATCTTCTTATCAATACTTCTCAGATAAATTGGGAGTTTGTTCCAAGCTAAGGGTCCATTGTAAAAAAGCTACTCCTGCCTATTTTAGATCTATATTTTGGTAACAGACATTCTAGCCTTTTTGCTGATCTAAGACCTTGATTTGGTGATTTTAACATAAATCTTATTCATAATGTAATCAGGGACTTTGCTCTTAAGACATTTACACATATAGAACTTAATATGCAGGATTCTTCTTTCATTTAAAGGCAGTCACTGCAATTTATGATACACAGCTCTGCTTGAGGTTCTAATTAGTACATTTAAAATAAACTTTGCTAATTTGTTATAAACAATATCTAATCTATTTAGCAGTGTCTGATAAGCTCCTGCATACACTATATCACCATATTCAAGAATGGGCAACACTGTAACATTAATAACGTAATGTCTTATTCCTTCTGGCAGACAGTATCTAATTGTATACAGAGGCCCCAGGAACTTTCCAGTTTTCTTTATCGTTATCTCAATATGTTCCTTCCATTTAAGTTGACTATCCAGATGAACACCTAAATATTTATAAGTGTTAACATAATCTAATTTATGTTCAGAAAAGTTTCCATGACAATTTTCCTTTCTCCCAAATTCTTAGACTTGTTTCTAGCAAAAAGCATTGTTTGTGATTTCTTTGCATTTAAAACCAGACATGATTTAAGAAGAAAAGATTGTAATTCATTGAACGCTTTCTGTAAGGATATTTGTATACGAGCATCTAAAGGTCCCCCACAGTAAATTATAGTGTCATCAGTATAAAGATGATACTTAACATCAGGCATGGACACATGAATGTCATTCATAATATATATATATATAGTAAAAGGTCAAGGGTGAGGGTGCTAACCAATGAGATTCTCTTGAGCCCTTTCTCCTTGCTGGTGGCAGCAGAAATCCCCATATAGAGGCACTACAAAGAGCCCCAGTTGTGGCTGCAAAAAGAGTCACAAATTTAAAAGATAAGCTGGTTAAATCCCAATTTAAATAGCAAAAATCAAACAGTGGACAACTTCTGTTGGGACCCCTGAAACCAGGGGTGACACCTTATGGGTGTTGTTCAGTGTGTGACCACATGAGCAAAAAGAATTTCTTTAATCATCCTTATATTAACAAAAGATTTGACATCAGAAATCATATAGTTTGCACTACAAAGGGAGTAGTATATGTGATTCAGTGTCCCTGTGATCAGTTATATGTAGGGCAAACTGAAAGAGCATTAAAAGTCTGGATTTTGGAACACAATGGAGATATTAGGAGTAATGATGTAAGATCACCTGTAGCACAGCATTTCAATGAGGTAGGTCATACGGGGGCTTCCCTGAGGTTTTGGGGTACTGAGGTAGTGCCTCCACCAGCAAGAGGGGGAGACTACAAAAGAAATATTAGAAAAAGTAGAAATGAAGTAGATATTTAATGTCAAAACACTACAACCAGGGATTGGCATGAACATTGAGAGTAACTGGCATTTTTGCACCTAGGGTACTAGAGGTAGGGTGACACATGTTAGGTCTAAGCAGGGGGTAGAAAAATAAACATCAGTTTTATACAAGTAAGAAACTTTAATATAAACTGAGCTATAGGATACAAACTACAGAGGGAGAAAGGACCCCCCCCAATCGCATCATAATGGTAATTAGAAAAATGAGAACAGTATGCGTTGATGTTAAGAAAAAAAAGATTGAGTTTGTAAGGTACCCTTGATCTTGGGCTACCTGAAGAAAGATTTTGTACAAATAGCAATGTAATGTGCTCATGGCAAGTATAGGCCCATTTGTGAAGACCTGGCTTCACCCGAATGTTCGAAGATGTACAGTTGTTTAGCAACGGCTTGCACATGTGAGAGTATGGGTGGTGATACATCACTTTCACAGGAATTGCAAATGGGCCTAAGAAGAAGGTCTGCACTGAAGCATTCAGTAGAAGTAGCCTCTGAATGAACACCACACACTGAAAGAAATCATAAACAAGGTAAATGTTGATACCCTTTATGCTGTAAAGCTTTTGAAACAGCAAAATTAGAAAGAAAGTGTGCAACGTTACGCATAAATACTTAAAAGACATTTTTTAACAAATTCTTTATAGGATGAACAACTATAAGAAACAAGAGAATAAAGATATACAAAACTTATCCTTGTAAATATTGAGTGAAAAATGCTTCAGGTGAAGGCCTACAAGTCCAAATGGTGTCAGGTTTATAACAGAGAGTCACATAAATTGTATGATGAGCGTACTCATTGTTGGATTAAAAATCATAGTATGACAAAAAGAGAAACCATATGGGAATACTGAAAATATGTTTTATTGTATAACCCACTGGTGGCAAGTGAGAAAAAAGTAAAAAAGATTTGAACCATAAAGGTCCATATAGAGAAGTAGACAAACATAAAGCAATAGGTGTGTATATACAGTGATGTATGTTTAACAACAGAATGAGAATTATACAAAAAATTACTATGTAAGTAATATGTTTATTAAATGAATTGTTGTATCATCATACAGATTGATTACCCCTTGAACAAAGTCTATAAACAGAGTGAAACGTAGGGGGAAATAAAAAAGTATGATTTATGGACTTTCGAAGTCTTCTTGAATTTATTTTAAAAGGCTCCCTTTACCACAAATGTTTCTGATTATAAACACTTCTGGGAGCGAAGAATCATCCCATAAAAAGCAACAAGTAATCCATTTCCCACAAAATCCAGAGCAGCAAATCACTAATAGAACAGGCAAATAATTTATAGATACCACAAAACAATGTCACTTAACATAATACATAATAAACCCAACCTGCTTATTGACTATTCAAATAAAAAAATGATGAGATGTAGATACTCCACTTAGCAATAGTGACCATAATATGGTCAGTTGAAAAATACTTACACAAAAACTTGTGGAGGAATTCCTGAGGTTTTTATCTATAATAAAGCAAATATTCCATGCATCATTAAATACTATTAGGACGATAGATTAGAACCAGTTATTACACAAAAAAATGGCAATGACATGTGGCAAACCTTCAAACAAATCATTCTAGGTCTTAGAGACCTGGGTTAGAATCCCATCAGTCCCCACTTGCATACTGTGTGACCCTGAGCAAGTCACTTAACTTCCTTGTGCTCCCAGGTCACACCTGAAAACAAGCTCTAGCCCAGTGTGCCTTTCTTGGTTAAACAATGTCCCTTTCCCACTAGAGGTGTGTGAAAAAATATACCAAGAATTAAAAATACAGTAATAAGAGTATCAAACAGAAATAGTTTAATAAAAATATCAAGAAATTAATCAAGTAAAAAACAAAGTCATATAGAAAGTATTTAAGTTTAAACACTTAAGAATCCTGGAATAATTATAAATCAAACCTCTATAAATGCAAAAATGCAATTAAAAAAGATATGGAGTATCCATTAGAAAAAAATGCAAATAAAAACAACAGTAAATAGTTTTACAGTTATAGTTACTCAGTGAAAAAAATGAAAAGGTGGTCCCATAACCATTTCAGATTATACTATTGACAACTCTTTAGATATGGCTAATGCATTTAATAATTATTTTTGCATTCTTTTCTTTACAAGGGAAAGATACCCGATTACAAATGACAGAAGAGACATAAATCAAACTCAGTACCAATGAAATTGAAGTTAGAATAAACAACTTAAAAAAAACTCTTTACCTGGTCTGGACACAATTAAAAATTCCAGTGAAATGTTAAAAATTATGAGAGATTGCATCATTGCCACAGATAAAATTATCTATGAAGCAACAATTCAATAAGGAAAAGTTCCCAATGATTGGAAAATGGTAAATGTTTACCTATTTACAATAAGGAAATAAACAAGAAATAAAACAACTACAAACCCTTTTGCCTCACACCCATTCCCAGCAAAATTCTTGAAGGCATAATTAAGGACAAAATCACTACAAAATTAAACATTATAGGAAAAGAACAGCACAGTTTTACACTTGGCAGATCATGTACTGTACCACAAATATATTATGCTTTTACGAAATGGACAGTTGCAAACTAGACAAAAGAAATCCAGAAGATATAATTTACTTAGAATTCTGCAAGTCCTTTGACCTTGTTCCTCACTTGGACAGTTGTTGAAAAAATTAATAACTTAGCAATAGGTCCCTTATTAATAAACTGAGTAAATAATTGGTTGACCAACAGAGCACAAAGTGTAAAGTGTAATAATAAAGGACCACAAATCATCACCAGGTAATGTCACTACTGGGGTGCCTCAGGGATCATACTTTAACCATTAATTTTCCATATATTCATCTCAGACATGAGCAAAGAGACCACCAAGCATACAGATGATTCAAAATTTAGGAGACCATTTGGAACAGAAAAACAAATTGCAAATATTCAAGTGGACTAAGATATCAGCTACACAAGGAAGGAGAATTGGGGGGCTACAGGTTGTCCCCCAAGGATAGCACTAAAATATTGGGCATGAGGATGACAGGTAAAGGGGGGAACAGAGGGGGAAACCTGGTGGAAGGGCTTAGTAGCTAACACCAGAACCTGGAAGCCATCATGGGGGATGAAGGACTAGATATAGTAGCAATAAGCGAGACCTGGTAGACAGAGCATCACACCTGGGAAACAACCATTCCTGGTTACAAACTGTTCAGAAGGGACAGGGAAGGCAGGAAGGGGTAGGGGGTTGCCTTATACATGAGGGAAGGCATAAGTGTAACTGAAGGACAACAGGAGGGTGGGGAGACTGATCTGCTGTGGGTAATGCTAGGCAGGAGGACAGGAGAACTCTTGCGGCTGGGGGATGTATACAAGACACCTATGCAAGGAGAGGAGGGAAATCGACAGCTAACTCAGGCAATCACAAGGCTGGCCCAAAAAAGGAGAACTACTACTGTTATTGGACCTGAACTTCCCAGATGTAGACTGGAAAATTCTGGATGCAGCATCAACAAGGAGCAGGGAGATATTAGCCATGTTACAGGGGTGTTCCTTCAACAGCTAGTCGGGGAGCAGACAAGGGGCAACAACTTGCTGGACATGGTCCTGACAAATGGGGAGAGTGTGGAGGAGTTGCAGGTGGGAGAAGCCTTGTGCACCAGTGACCACAGCACAGTAAGGTTCAGGGTCAGGGCAGGGAGGGAGACAAGTAAAACCAGTGCACTAGTCAGGGACTTCAGATGCACAGACTTTGACAAGATGAGAAAGATAGTAAGGGGAGAAAATGCAAGGTACTTTTAATATAGGGGAAGTGGAGGAATTATGGGTAGCTATCAGGGGAGGGGTACTGGAAGCAATGGAAATGTGCATAAAAAAGGTCAGGAAGACCAAAGGGGGAGAAGACCACTCAGGTTCACAAAGGAGATGGCAGTGGCAGTCAGGGAAAGGAAAGGGCTTTCAGAAAATTTAAGAGGACACTCAGTGAGGAAGATAGGGAGGAGCATAGGGAGAAGAGGAGTCAGGCAGGGAAGAAGATCAGAAGGGCAAAAGCAGCCACTGAGGAGAAAATAGCCAAAAAGGCCAAGTGGGGTGATAACACTTTTTTTCAGATATGTGAGGGAGAAGAGAAGAGAAGGACAAGGCAGGGGATTGATAGACTGAGGGTTGAAGGAGGGATAAACTTGGAAAGAAACTACGAAAAAGCAGAGGTATCAAATAAGTACTTTAGCTCAACATTCACAGAGTAGGATGGTAGGGGTCCTGAGCTAAAGCCGAAAGGGAAGGAGGGCAAATGGGTGGATCACAGCCCATTCACTGTGGATAGGGTCAGGGCAGAACTAAATAGATTAAGGGTGGGCAAGGTAACGGGGCCAGATGGGTTACACCCCAGAGTGATCAGGGAATTAAAGGAGAAGCTGGATGCACCCTTGCCAAGGCTCTTCAACTTGTTCCCTGAGATTGGGAAGAGTGACAGAGAACTGGAAGAGGGCAGACGTGGTACCATTGCACAAGGGAGGTAGCAAGGAGGTGAAGGAGAACTACCGACCTGTCAGCCTCATGTCAGTGGTGGGGAAGGTAATGGAAGCATTAATCAAGGAAAGGGTGGTGGATTACCTGGAGGAGTGTGGCTTGCAAGGCAGCAGACAGCATGGCTTCATGAAGGGAAGTCATGCCAGACAAACCTAACTGAGTTCTTTGATTGGGTGACTCAGGTAATCGACCAGGGAGGGCCAGTGGATGTGGCCTATCAGGACTTCAATAAGGCCTTTGAGACTGTCCCCCATAGGAGGTTGGTGAGCAAGATGGAAAGCATGGGGTTGGGAGGGAAAATAAGCTGGGTGGAGGCCTGTCTAGCAGGAAGAACTCAGAGGGTGGTGCTAAACGGTGCACTCCGGGATGGCAAGGGTGAAGTGTGGCGTGCCACAGGGGTCAGTTTTGGGTCCACTCCTCTTTAACATCTACATCAGTAATATTGCAGAGGGTTTGACGGGGAGGGTGTGCCTATTTGCCAATGATTAAAAAATCTGCAATAGGGTGGACACCCCAGAGGGAGTGGAGGACATGAGGAAGGACCTAATGATGCTTGAGGAGTGGTCCAGGAAGTGGCAGCTGAAATTTAATGCCAAGAACTGTGATACATTTAGGGAGTAGAAACACATGAGTATTATACACTCTAGGTGGGGAGGATATCAAAAAATCAGAATGGAAGAGGGATCTGGGGAATCATAGTCTCCTCAAACCTTAAGGTAGGATTCCAATGTAGCAGGGCAGTGGGAAAGGGCAATGGAATGTTGGCATGCATAGGCAGGGGCATTACTAGCAGAAGGAAGGAGGTAATACTGCCCCTCTAGAAAGCCATGGTGAGGCTGCAACTCGAGTACGGGGTTCATTTCTGGAGACCACACCTCCGCAAGGATATTGATGCATTGGAGAGGGTTCAGAGAAGGGCAACAAAGATGGTGCAGGGTATGCAGGGGAAGACATACAAGCAGAGGTGTAAGGAGCTGGATCTGTACATGCTGGAGACAAGGAGGGAAAGGGGAGACATGACTGAAACCTTTCAATGTGTAAAGGGGCTCAGTAAAGTAGGAGAAGGGGGTTTACTAAAAAGGAAGGCGGGAGCCAGAACTAGAGAGCACAGCCTCAGATTACAAGGAAAAAGATACAGGGGCAATGTGAGAGGGCATTTCTTCATAAAGAGGGTGGTAGAGCCCTTGAACAGACTGCCAGAGTGGTGGGGGCTAAATTGGTGGAAGAATTCAAGAGGGTATGGGACAGGCATATGGGACTGAGTATCGAGGGAGGTGGGGGCAGGCGGGGAGGGAGGGAGAGGTGTGAAGGGGGAAATGGGGCAGACTATATTGGTCCATATGGTCCTTTTCTGCCATCAAGCTTCTATAATTCTATGATTTTATGATCTTTTCAGAATGGGTGCATATATGGGGAATGAAATGAAATCTAGATAAATGTAAGTAAGTTAGTAAGTAACATTTTATTTGTACTCGGCATCCTTCCATAGCTCAGGGTGCCCTTACACCATACTCACACAGATTATAAAACACATTAAAATAATACAACTGAATTCAACATGTAAAAACTTAAAATCTTAAGTTCCTTCAAAGGCATTTCTAAAAAGATAGGTCTTAAGGGAGTTTTTAAACCCTTCTACAATCAGGTTGTCTAGTATCTGACGAGGTAGAGAATTCCACAGGGTAGGGGCCATAAAGGCAAAAGATCATCCTCCAAATGTTTTCAAACGCACCCTGGGAACCTCTAGCAATCCCTCGGTGGAGGATCAGAGTGAATGGGTTGGACAGTAGGGAGATAGGAGGTCTTGCAGGTATTGGGGTCCCGGATTGTGTAGGGCTCTATAGGTCAGCAATGCGCCCTTGAAAGTGATTCACCACTGTACAGGCAGCCAGTGCAGTTAACACAGCACAGGTGTTATATGACTGAATTTAGGGGTTCCAGTTAACAACCTAGCCGTTGCGTTCTGCACCAGCTGCAATCGGCGAACATCTACTCCCGGAAGCCCTAGGTAGAGGGTGTTGCAGTAGTCCAAACAGGTTGTTGCAGTAGTCCAAACAGGTGGTGACAAAGGCGTGGACCAATGTAGAAAGATCCTTGGACGGAAACAAGTGCTTCACCTTGGTGATGTTTCTCAGATGAAAAAATGTGGGTTTGACTGTGGCTGACACCTGAGCCTTCAAGGTCAGGCCTTCATCAAACACCACCCCAAGGTTCCGCACCTGGCTAGAAACTCTGAGCAGGTTCCCTCCAAGTCGTAAATCAGAATTTTCCTGCCCAAGATCCGACCATCCTCAGATCAGGGTCCACAACCAATACCTCAGTTTTTTCCAGGTTTAACCTCAGCCAGCTGACACTCATCCAGTTCTGTATCTCCAGTAGGCAGTTGTTAAACATCAAGACTGTATCAAACTCCTGGCCAGGCACAAAGGGCATGTACAGTTGAGAATCATCTGCATAGCAGTGAAAACTCAACCCGTACCACCTTATAATGTCCCCTAGTGGCAGCATATACACTGTAAACAACATGGGGAAAGCACTGAATCCTGTGGTACCCCACAGGGCAGGCCCTGAGGGAATGAGGAATACATTCCTGACACAACCCTTTGTGACCTGCCCTTGAGGAATGATCGAAATCAATTGAGGACCACCCCATCTAGTCCACAAAAGAACTGCAGGTGTTCAAGCAGCACCCCATGGTCCACAGTGTCAAATGCTGCTGAGAGATCTAGGAGAACCAAGATGAAACAGGGTCTCCAATCTCTCACCACCAAGAGGTCATTAAGTACTCGAACCAGGGCAGTCTCAGTGCTATGCCTTTTCCTGAAGCCAGACTGGAGAGGGTCATAGACATTGTGGATGGATAATTGATCCTCCAGCTTGCAGAGCGACCACTTCCTGAATAACCTTCCCTGTAAAAGGTAGATTAGAGACTGGTCTGTAGTTAGCAGGGCAGTCTGGGTCAAGGGAGGGCTTTTTCAACAAAGGCCTAACTACTGCCTCTTTTAAGGGATCTGGAAAGATCCCTCTCTCCAATGAAGCCCAGACTATCTGAGCTAGGACTGGGCCAATAACCTCAATGCACCCTACAAGAAGTTGCATTGGGCCTGGATCCAGACTACAGCAAGCTGACCGTAGAGTTTAGACGATCCTCACTGTATCCATGACTACCAGCTGGGTGAAGGTAGACCAGGTCCTCTGGGCATTAGTACCACCAGGTTGACCACTGTAATGCCCAATAGGGAGGCACTGGCTGATCTCTATCCTAATGGCGGATACCTTATCACCGAAGAGCTTAGCAAACTCCTCACATTTTCCTTGTGACAACACTCCATGAGATCGCAGGCAGGCTGGATTGCACAGTCTGTCCATGGTCCAGAAGAGCTGGTCTAGTCTGTTTCTCGCTGCAGCAATTTCCCAGGACAGAAATTCTGCCTTCTTATGGGAGATCGCCTATTGGTAGACCTTATAATGGTCCAACAACCTAAGCTTGTCCCCCTCCAGGCAAGTTTTCCACCTATGTCTCTCCAACCTTTGCCCCTGTCTCTTCAATTCCCTAAGTGTCTCATCGAACCATGGGGCACCCGGGTGAGAAGTAAGGGGACGAACATGAACTGGAGCAATGACATCCAGGGCCTCAACTACTGCCCTATTATAGGCCAGCACAAGAGGCCTTGGGTCACTACTATCTGATGGAATTCTCGAAAGGTCCAATACCTGACGGTATACCTTCAGGTGTTACCTGTCTTAAAGGACAGTACTGTATCATTTCCTTAGGGGCAGGCCCATTTTGAAGGGTCGCAAAACTAAACCTCAATGCATGATGGTCTGACCATCTGATAAGATCCACCTCTGTACCGGAGATTTCCATCCCCAGGTGGAACACCAAGTCCAACGAGTGTTCCCCCTCATGTGTTGTTGTAGTAATAACCCATGTCAGACCCAATGATTCCATCAATTGGAGGAGGTCTTGTTCAAAAAGTGAGAGTTCGTCATCAACCCAGGCATTGAAGTCCCCCAGAATTAACCATCTGGGAGCCTCCAACACCATCTCTTCGATGAAATCCAATACCTCCTTCAGGAATACCCTCCCATCCCTGGGTGGACGGTAGATGGGAATGATCCTGAAACCTGCACCTGCAGCTCCCATGCCCTCAAAGGAGTTGGTTGTCCCCACTGGCAACTTCTTGAGGTCCAATTTCTGTCTAAAACAGACTGTGACCCCTCCACTCCTATGGTCCACTCTCGGGCGGTGAATCATTGAGAACCCATCTAGAATTGCAACTGCCAAAATGAGCCTTGTCTTTTCATCCAGCCAAGTCTTGGTGATGCATATTGCATCTGGGAAAACACGTAAATAGCAGTACACATTATGTGAAACAAGCTTATCTTCAGCAACAAAGGAGTGGGACATTGAGGTAATCATTACAAATAGTCTTGCACAAGATAAGCAATTTAATGAAGTCATATCAGGAGCAAACAAAGTTCTATGGTTAATCAGGAGAAACATTCATACTTGTAACAAAGATATCAAAAGACGGTCAGAACAGCAAAGGCACAAATGGAAGAGAAAATAGCGCAGGCTGTAAAAAAAAGGATAAGACTTTTTACAAGTACATTATTGAAAGAAAAAGTCCAGGGGTGGGATTGTGAGAATTAAAAGGCAAGAGGGGGGTTGAGCTGATGGGGACACAGAAAAAGCAGAAACCCTGAATGCATATTTTTTTGTTCAGTTTTTATGAAGGCGAGGGAAGGGTCCACAGTTAGGGGATAGAGGCAACAAGGGAGGAGGAGGAGTGGACAGCAGTTTGTTCACAGAGGAAAGAGTCCTCCAAAAACTATCTAAGCTGAAATAATGCTATGGGACTGGATGGGCTACATCCCAGAATACTGAAAGAACTTGGGAGGGAGCTGGCAACACCACTGGCAGCCCTGTTTAACAAATCATTGGAAAAAGGTAAAGTTCTGGAAGACTGGAGAAGGGCGATTGTAGTCCCTGTCCACAAAAGTGGGAGCAGGAAGGAGGCTGGCAACTATAGGCCAGTTAGCCTGACCTCAGTGGTGGGGAAACTGATGGAGTCATTGCTAAAGGAAAGGATTGTAGCATATCTTGAGGACAGTGGAGCACAAGATCTGAGTCAGCATAGATTCACAGCAGGCCAGTCTTGTCACACAAATCTGACAGATTTCTTTGACTGGGTGACAAAGGAGCTAGACCAGAGAGGGGTAGTGGATGTGGCCTACCTCGACTTCAGCAAAGCCTTCGACACCACCCCTCACAGTAGGCTTATAAACAAGTTGGACAGCCTGGGAGTGAAACACAAGGTAGTAAACTGGATCAGGAATTGGCTGAGTGACAGGATACAGATAGTGGGGGTAAACAGAGCCTAATCCAATGAAAGGGAGGTGGCCAGCGGGGTGCCACAGGGTTAGGTACTAGGGCCAGTTCTCTTCAGTGTCTTTGTAAGCAACATTGCAGAGGGGCTAGAGAGGAAAGTATGTCTTTTCACAGATAACACCAATATCTACAACAGAGTGGACACTCCTAAGGGGGTGGAGAAAATGAAAAGGGACCTAGGCAGGATTGAGTAATGGTTGAGAGTGTGGCAGCTGAATATCAATACTAATAAATGTAAAAGAATGCATTTGGGGCACAAAACTCCAGGTGAGGGGTACATGATGGGGGGACAGGCCCTGACAACCATGGATCAAGAAAGGGACTTGGGGTGATCATAACTGATGACCTAAAGAGGTCCAGACCAGTGGTACTCAGTCATGTCTGGCTTGGGAGCCAAATGAGTTTAAAGCCTTTGCCAAGGAGCCACAACAGTCATACACATCATACACATAATACACGTAATATGAAATATGACACACACACTTCAAAAGTATAATTTAAAACATGTTTTATTTTGTTGTATTCATTGCATTTACTTAAATAAACTTTTAATAATACACTGTTTATTTAAAAAAAACTGATTTAATACAATTCCAGTCAGAAGACATTCTTTGTGTGTTGGATACGGAGTCTGTTTCGCTTAGTGCAAAGAATTCTACCACCATCACTCTCCACAAAATAAAATTCAGTTTCCCATTCCTACCTGAAGCATCTGTATTCATTTTCGTACCTTCTTTTTTAACTGGTCTTCATTCTATTTAATTCTAGTTCACAACACAGCCCAAATGCAGTTTCAGAGTTATCAGTGGTCAGCTGCCTGCAACACATAAAATAAATCATGTGTATTAATGTGTGGAACTCATAACATAAATATATTGTAGTTCACAACATCGTTACATTTAAGAGAGTTCCACACACATACTAACAGCACTTTAAACACCCAAACACAGCACTGACAAGCCAGATAAACTATAACTGGTTGCTGGTTTGTATTTATGAATGAATAATCTTGATAACAACTATGTCACAAACAGACACAACACAGCCAAGTCAAGCCAGATCAGCTATCACTGCATAGCATGATAACCTCACAGCATGATCAATGACTCAAACCAAAGCGAAAATGCTCAGGAAGAAAAATCAGAGAAATGCTTCCCATTCATGACTGAAGCAGGTTTCCATTCTATTTATTTCTACTTCACAGTATAGCCCAAATGCAGTTTCAGTGTTATCAGTGCTCAGCTGCCAAGCCAGATCAGCTATCATTGCACAGCACAATAACCTCACAACACAATCTGTGAATCAAACCAAAGTGAAAATGATCAGAAAAAAAATCAGATAAATATACCAGCATTGAAGTTATGCTCCTTTCTCTGCACGAATGAACGGACGGCTGATAGCAGTCGGTATTGCAAAAGCGTGACCACGAGTAACTGAGTTCACCTTATTTATCTGGCAGCAAACTACTCGGACCAAAACCAGTAACAAATAATAAAGAACTTAATCAGCAATTACCTAGCCATCTGTAGTAAATAAGCTTACCAACTAGTTGTAGCTTAGCCCCATCAGTGTGTGTGTGTGTGTGTGTGTGTGTGTGTGTGTGTGTGTGTGTGCAGCATGTGTGTGTTGTGGGGGAGAGTGTGTGTATGTGATGTGCTCTTTCATCAATGACACAGGAAATTAATTGATAGCTATGGTAGTAAGACCACTGACCAAAATATTCAAGGCTTTTAAAAAGGGACAATCACTCTGTCTCAGAGTGATAAGCAGGTGACATTTCCTGCGACATGTAAAGAGCCACAAATACATTATTGTAGTAGGCAGGCCACAACCAAAAGTATAAAGAGCCACTTGTGGCTCACGAGCAATAGAGTGAGTACCACTGGTCCAGACAATGAGATAAGGCAGTAGGGGGGGCCAGCAGGATACTGGGTTGCATAGGGATGGGTATCACTAGTAGAAAGAGAGAGGTGGGGATGTCACTTTACAGATAATTAATGAGATCACATCTGGAATACTGTGGACAATTCTGGCAGCTGTATCTCAAGAAAGATGTAGACAGGATAGAGACAGTTCAGAGTAGGGCTACAAAATTGGTACAAGGGTTGCATAAGATGGCATATGAAGAGAGACTGAAGCTCCTCAACATATATTTACAGGAGAAGAGAAGAGACAGGGGAGATATATTAAATACCTCAAGGGCATTAGCAAGGTACAAGGGGGTAGCCTCTTCAAGAGCAAACAGGGTTCGAGAACAAGGGATCATGATATGAAGTTTAAGGGAGGTAGCCTCAGGAGTAACGTGAGGAAGTACTTCTTCACAGAGAGGGTGGTGGATAAGTGGAACAGCCCCTCCACTGAGGTAGTGGAGGCAAAAATGGTAACAGAATTCAAAAGGGTATGGGACAGACATAAAGGAATGCTATCAACAAAGGAGTAAGGGAAAGTTGCAGACAAATGAGGTCTGAGGTATTATCAATGGGTAGGAGAAAATGGGCAAACTTGGTGGGCCACATGGTCCTTATCTGTCATCAGATTCTATGTTTCTGTATTTCTACTCTACAGGCAAATGTGGCCATAACTGGACTTCACCAGTCTGTTTTGGTGCCCATGCAAGAATGATATAAATAAAATTCAAAAATGTCAAAGAAAAGCAACTGATATTCTGAATGTCAAGTAAGGACATATGACAAAAGACTATCAGTCCTAACTCTTATGCCCCAAGGTGTAAGATAATTAGATGTTTGACATCATTAATGTTCCACAATTAATGTGTGACTTAAATATCAAATTCAAACCCTCTAACACAGTACTAGGAAACATCCTTTGCAGGTTATAGGGAAACGTGGGAGTGATTCCATTCAAAAGAATGTGGCCAGCTGTGGTGGAGGGTGGGTTGTATCAGTCACCTTCACCATGTCTGGGGGGCTGTTGCTTAGGAAGTTTGGGTACTGAGGGGAGGAAGATGTGAGATAGAAACTTAGAAACATAGACAATGACAGGAGATAAAGACCAATGGTTCCTCCAGTTTGCCTGAGTTCCCTATTTAGCCCTGGGACCTACTGTCTTTTCAGGGTCATATACCTCCTCACACTCCCCCTTCCAACCTGATACTGCTGCTCCAATCAACCATTAAACTCTTCCAGCTGTACCAGCCATGCTTGAAACTACAAATACTTTTTGTACCCACCACCCTGACAAACTGTCCCATGACTCTGCCACCGTCTATAAATTGGTACTTCCTCACTTCCCAGTTGAACCTCCCTCCAATTAGTTTCCACTCTTGTCCATGTGACCACAAACTAGTATTCAAGTTAAATAATTCCCTGCAGTTCTCCTTATTAATTCCTTATAGGAATTTAAAGGTCTGTATCATATCTCCTCTCTCTCTCTTCTGATCTCCAGCAAGTACATGTTCAAAGCCTTGAGGCACTCCTCATAGGACCTGCCCTGTTGCCCCTGAATATTTTTTTTTTACCCTGCACTGCACCATCTTCCACCTATCCCAATTGTTCATGAGGTGAGGACTCCAGAACTGGGCACAACTCCAGGTGTGGCTTCACCAAGGATCTATATAGGGGAAGTATTATCTCATTTTTCCTGCTGTCAATACCTCTGCCGATACAGCCCAGCATCCTGTTTGCCTTGCTATATGACTTCTTGCACAGACTCAGTTGCTTTAGGGTATCACTGATGATAACTCCAAGGTCTCACTCCTCAACTGTGGTACTAAATCTCCCCCTCCCATCCAGCACTCCATCTTGGGGTTCTTATTCCCTTGGTGCACTTACTTTGCTCTTCTTGGCATTGAATTTCAGCTACCAATTCCTAGACATACGACCATACGAAATTGCCAGCAGAAAAAGGCCCACAGGTCTATTAAGTCTGCCCGATTGTGCAGCTCTTAGTTTCATATTACTACAGCTGCCCCAGACTGACCCAAACCCCTCCCTTTCTCCCCTTTCCTGGTCTTTCCCCCCTTTGTTTTCTTGTCTGTACTAATTCTGCCCTTCACTCTATCCCAACCCCATTTAAAGCTATCCACTGTCCTCAGTTCTATTAACTCCTATGGCAGTGCGTTCCATCTCACCACCACTCTCTCTGTGAAGTAGTGCCTCCTTATCTCCTTCCTGACCCTTCCCCCTTCCAACTTCAGGCTGTGTCCCCTAGTGACCCTTCCCCCTTTAAGCAGAACAGTCATCCCTCTCTGACTGTTTCTGCCTTTCAAGTACTTAAAGGGCTCTATTATGTCCCCTCTTTCCCTTCTCTCTTCCAGCGAATACATGTTGGGATCCCTAAATCTTTCCTCATATGGCAACTCCCCCAGTACCATGATCATTTTTGTAGCCCTACACTGCACCCCCTCCAGTAATCTCACATCCTTTTTGAGATACTGTATGGGCACCAGTACTGCACACAGTACTCCAAGTGTGGTCTAGCCAGTGAGCTATACAAGGGCAGAATGACTTCCTCCTTTCTAGAGGTGATCCCTCTGGCAATGTACTCCAGCATCCTATTGCCCTTGCTGCCACCCTCCTACACTGTGCTGATACCTTCATGCCCCCTGTGACTATTACCCCAAGGTTCTTTTCCTCCTATGAAGCGGTTACCTGCACTCCCCTCAGACAGTAGCTGGTCCTGGGATTTCTTATTCTGAGGTGTATAACCTTGCACTTCTTAGCATTAAACCCCAACTGCCACTCTCTAGACCAGTGTTCAAGTTTGGCTAGAACCTCCCTGAGTGCCTTCCTGCCTCCCTCATTGTCCAGTTTTGCACAAATCTTAGTGTCATCTGCGAACATGCTGATCTTACTCTTGACCCCCTCTACAATGTCTCCAATGAAGATATTAAACAAAATAGGGCCTTGCACTGGACCCTGCGGTACCTCACTTGTTACTGGCCTTGGCTTGGATGTCTCCCCCCCTTACAACTACCCTCTGTTGTCTGCCCTGCAACCAGCTCTCAACCCACCCCACTAGTTTCTCCACCACCCCCATGTCCCTCAGCTTGTTCATTAACCTCCCATGGGTCACTGAGTTGAAAGCCTTGCTAAAGTCCAGGTACAGGACATCCACAGCATGGCCTTCGTCAGCCACCCTAGTGACCCAGTCGAAGAAGTTAATCAGGTAAGTTTGGCACAATCTTCCCGAGACAAACCTATGCTGTCACTCATCCTGTAGACCATTACTATTGAGAAAGGTTATCAACCTCTTCTTTAGAATGGTCTCCATCAACTTCCCCACTATGGCAGTCAAGCTTACCGGTCTGTAGCTGCCCGGTTGGTCCTTGGGTCTACTCTTGTGAAGAGGCAATACATGAGCCATCCTCCAGTCCCTGGGTACCTTCTCTATCTCCAAAGAGGTGTTGAAGAGGTCCATCAGAGGGCCTGCCAACACCTCCGTCAGTTCCTTCAGGACCCTTGGGTGTTCACCGTCTGGTTCTGGTGCCTTGTCCGCCTGCAAGGCTTTACGGCCCTTAAGAACTCTATCCTCTTGGATGACCCCATCTGTTATCTCTGCCTCTCCTTCACCCTTGCCCCCTTTCTTCTGTGGTATTGGGCCATCCCTTTCTTTTGTGAACACCGAGTAGAAATAGTCATAGAATGCTTCTGCCTGTTCTTCTCCCTTGTTCTGCCCATCCCCCATCCCTCTTGATTCTAACAATGTCATCTTCACAACTCCTCTTCTCCGTTATGTATTTAAAGAATCCCTTTTCACCATCTCTGATTCCCTTAGCCAGCAACAGCTCCTTTGCTGCCTTGGCTGCCCTGATTGACCTGGTCACCTCTCTAGATGTCTTTGTGAACACCTCTCTATCCTCCTCCCGCCCTGATTTTTTGAACTTGATGAAGGTCAATCTTTTTTCCCTCACTTTCCATTCCACTTCCTTGCTGAGCCAGCTAGGGTTTTTGGACCAGGACTGCTTACTCTGAGATGCGGCACATGTGTTTGTGGCCTCATTCAGCCCCATTCCTAATGATTGCCCACTCCTGTTCAGCATCCATCACTAGGTTCATTTTAGCTAAATATGCCTCTTGGATGCTGCCCATTCTGGCAAAATCTGCCTTTCTGATGTTCAACACTCTTGCCCTGGTCTTAGCCGACTCCCTCCCTTGTGTTGACAAGGAACCACACTGAGCACTAGTCGTTTTTTGCTAGAAGGTCCTGTACTACCACATCCTGGACTTGATCACCATTTGTTAGCATCAAATCCAGTATGTTCCCCTCTCTAGTAGGTTCCATCACCCGTTGCACTAGGTAGTTGTCTTGGATAGCCTCCAGCAGCACCTGTTCCCTGGCATGTGCTGTAGCTACTGTCTACCAGTCAACCCCAGGTAGGTTGAAGTCTCCCACTATAACTGTATTTTTCTTGCCACTGACCTTCATGATTTGCTCCCCCAGCTCCCTATCCATCTCCTCGCTCTGTGAGGGTGACCTGTATACCACCCCCATCCTGAGCTTCTTATCTTTAATGCTTTGGAGCAATACCCATATGGCTTCTGGCCTCCACTCATCCCCCTCCTCCCTGGTACACAGTATCCCCTTCCTGACATAAATAGCCACCCCTTCAGCCCTTCCCCCCTCCTGGTCCCTGTGGAACACCTTGTAATCCCAGACCGTAAGATCCCAGTCATGATATTGGGTGGCGGATTTCTCTGAGATGGCAGCAATATATACCTCTTCCTCTACCATCATTGCCTGGAACTCTGCCACCTTGTTTGCTAAGCTCCTTGCATTCAAGGATACTACAGTCCATCTTGTGCCCTGCCCCTCCTCTTCCCGTCTCTTCCCCTTCCACTTTTGTCTGGGTAACTTCCCTTCATTCTCCTCCACTCTCTCTGGAAGGAGAGGCCTTCTGGTCTCCCCTGGAAGGTGCCTCCTCCCTGCTATCTGACTCAGCCCTCTCCCCTCCTCAGTTTAAATCTACATTGTTTTTAATGTACTTCTCCAGCCCCTGTCCAAATGCCCTTGTACCCTTGATGCTAAGATGAGGCCTATCCTTGGCATAAAGCCCCTTATTGTTCCATGTCTCACCCCCCCATTACCCCATATCCCATTTCTGCAAACCACCCCTTCAGCCACCCATTAAACTGTATTCTTAGCTTCCTCACCATGCTTGCCCTAGGTACTAGGAGTACCTCAGAGAATGTCATTGAGCTTCCCACCTGACTGCAGATACCCTCCACTTCTCTGAACCTCTTTTGTACTTCTTCCACTGTACTGCCTTCTAGGTCATTTGTTCCTAGGGCACATTGATATGAGGCTTCCCTCCCGCCTTCTTCACACATTTCTGAATGCACTGTCCTACTCTTCCTGCTGTCATACCTGGCATACACTCCACCCAGGTTCAGCTCTTCCTTGCTCCCTAACTTCCCCATCGCACCCCACTGAGCATAGAATCCCCTAATACAAGTACAGTGCAACCCTGTTTATCCAACCTCCCCGGGAGACATCCGAAATGGTTGGATAATTGGGAGAAAGGATAACTGGGAGATGAAATAATTTACATGGAACACAGTTTAACTAAGCGAGTGACAATGAATTAAATGATAACAAAATGATTAGGCTCTTTATTGGCTTAAGTGAATTCAAAATACATAGAAAAACTGACACATGAACATGAACACAGGTAAAGTACTAGTTAAAAAAATCCTCTAGTTTCTTTTGTCTGAGCCTGTCAGCTGATTTATTGTATGCTAGCAACCTTATGGATCTCAGCTGCATTATCTGTACAGGGTCAGAGTCCGGCTGACCCTCCATGTACATAATGGCTTTTGTGAAGAGTTCTACTGCCTCCAAATGCATTGGTGGCACAGGGGTTTGCAGTTTTCTTCATTGGCTTCCTCGTCCTGTACGTCGTCCTCAGCTTTCAATACAAGCGCGATGATGGCATCGTCAGTAAGCTCCTCTTGCGCCAGCTCTCCTGCATCACAATTCTGCCACTCATCAATTTCTTCAGCTGTCAAAGGATCGGGCAGCATTGTAGCTAATCTGTGGATGTCCTTGTAATCAGTGGCAGGGACAATTTCGGCAAAGTCCGTCAAGTCCTGGGCGGGTTGTGGATCAGTTTAATGGGCAAAACAAGGGAGACATACTGAACGTCCATTAGATAGGGAGATCGTTTAAATGAGGGTCAGATAAATGGGGTTGCACTGTACTTCCTCCCCCGTCCCTTGCACTTCCCCCATGGTTTGCCCTCCTATGAGCCTCTTTTCCTCAGTGTCCTCTCCTTCCATGCACTGCCCTTTCCCCCCTCCCTTCTCCTTCAATTGTACCTCCACCTACTCTCCTCCTCCTCCTCCTCCATCCCTTCTGTGCTTGTTCCCTTCCACAACTACTCCCCCTCTACTATGTGTACCTCCTTCCACTGTCCTCTGCATTGGGACTCCCCCTCCACCCCTCCCAACATGTTTTGGCCTTCCTCCCCCTTTATTTAGTGTGTTCATGCCAACTCGACCTGCTTCTCTGCCATTCCTCACTTATACCCCACAGTCTTCCCTCTGACCTTGTACCCTGTATGTCCCCCTTCCCTCCTGGTCCACTGACTCTTGTTCTATGGTGCCTTCCCCAACCTCCTGCTCTGTTACACCAGCCAGTACTGTGTACCTGTTTGTTGTCTTCAACCTCCTGCCCCAGCCCTCCCCTGTAATCCATCCCTGCCTCTACTTACCCTGAACCTCTTTTCTACTTCCATTGCTCTAGTTTTTGTAAGTCTCGGCATTTCCTCTATTCCCTCATCACTGTACATCCTCCCACAGAGCATAGCATAATCTTCAAAGAGACATAGCCTGGCTCAGATTTCCTCACCAGTTACTGATGATGACTCCTAGGTCCCTTTCCTCTGATGTTATGTCCCGCTGAACATCTCCCATCCAATGCTATGCTCTGTTTTATTTTCCCTAAGGAAATCACTTTGCACTTCTTGCCACTGAATTTTAGTTGCCAGACTTAGGAACAGTTTTCTAGCCTTGGAAGGTCTCTCTGCAATTCCCTTATCCCCTCCACATTGTCAACTCTACCACAGAGTTTAGTGTTATCTGTGAATAGACACAATCTGCCCTGGATTCCCTCTCCCATGTCACTGATGAACAAATTAAAATATAACTAAAGTCAAAATTTACAAAAAAATGTTGTACAGAGTGTTTTAATTTGTAGGTGTGCTGCTAGTAAGTCCTTCCCTTCATTGCTGAAAGGAGTTTTTTCTAAATTTGCTTGCTGGTTTTATGGCTCCTGGTGATCTCCATATTGCCATTTTTAATGGCTCCTCTTATTCCTACACTGCCTCCTCTCCCATGTGACGGTGATGTATCCAGGACTATTGATTCAACAAGAGCTGTTTTTATTTTCTCAAGTTTAGAGCCATGGGGCTTTGATTTTAAGTAACTCTCCTTATCTAAGGAGCTCTAATGTAGCCTACATTTACAGATGGCAAATGCCTACAGGATAACTGAGTGGACTATTTTGTATGGAAAAAGCTAGAGTCTTCACTGATTATAGCATTTGTGACTTTGGGTGATTTTTGTGCTTTTTGTAATGGTTTTGCATACTTTGATATGGTGAAAAGCTTTAAAAACAAAATATTTTCTTCTGTTAGCCAGACCTAGACACGTACCTAAAAAACAAAATATTTGGATTTGACAGAATTATTCAGAACAGTGTCAGTGGCTCAATAGTTTGCATACTTGCCTCTGGGATTGGAAGATCGAAAGGTTGTGGGTTCTAGTCCCACACCAGACACTTGGAGTAAATCCCAATATGTAGTGCATTATGAGGGGGATGCCATACTCCTGAGGTGCTGTCTTTTGGATGAGACATTAAACTGCAATCCCATATGCCTGTTCTGGTGGTTGTTCAGGTGGACGTTAAAGATCCCACGGCACTTCTCGAAAAAAGTAGGGGAATTTCTTTCCCCGGTGTCCTGGTCAAATGTCCCCCATTCAATAAAAATACCACCAACAGGTTCAATGTACCGTCTATATTGCCCCCCCCCCCCAAGTCGCCCTGAAAAAGGGACTTCTGGTCTCTTCTAGTCTCAGTGGGCCTACCCGGTCAACAAAATTCAGTGAATAAATTCAGATGAAGACAGCATATCTGACTCTTAACAGTAGAGTTATTACTCTGAATCAATGGTCCTGGATGCATCATTGTCACATGGGACAGGAGGCATTGTGGGAACAAGAAGAGTCATAACAAAGGCTAATATGGAGATTCCCCAGGGGCTATAAAACCAGCAAACAAATTTAGAAAAAAAAACTTGAAGAACTTACTAGGAGTACACCTACAAATCAAAGCACTCTACACAACATATTATTTTGTAAATGTTGACTTTAGGTCCCTTTTAAAGAGGTTTGAGCCCAGGACAGATCCTTGTACTCTGCTGGTAACCTCTCTTTCCAATGATCTGACCCCATTCACTACAACTCTCTGCTGCCTACCCTCCAACCAACTCCCTACTCACGTTATTATTTCCCTAGCTATACCAAGATCCCTCGTCTTTTTCAGCAACCTCTGGTGTGGCACACAACATTGAATGCCTTGCTGTAGTCAAATTATAGTAAGATTACTGTGTGCCCCTTGTTTATTCTGGTTACCTGGTCAAAGAATACTAGCAGGTTGGTCTGACAAGTCCTCTCTGTCACAGACCTGTGCTGCTTACTATCCTGAAGGCCATTGTTCTCCAGGTATTCCACTAGGCCTTTTTTGAATAGTGTCTCCATCAGTTTCCCCTACCATGGAGGTAAGGTTGATGGGTCTATAGTTTCCCAGCTGCTCCTGTTCCCCTTCCTTGTGTAGTTGAACTATGTTCGCCATCCTCCAGTTTGGGAACCACTCCTTGCTGCAAAGAGCTACTGAATAGCCCTACCAGAGGTACAGCTAACACTGATGCTAGTTCCTTTAGCCCTTGTCTGACTCTTTCACTAGTATACTTCTGCAGCCTCATTTCCAGGCCTCCTCTATCTGATGCCTTTATGGTGTTCTCTGGCAAGGACCCACTGTTCTCCATAGTGAAGACCACACAGAAGTAGTCATTCAGCACAACTGCTTTCTGCCATCTTCTTCTATTACCCTTCCCCCTCCTTTATCCTGACAATTCCCCTCCCATCTTTCTTTTTTCCTATATATATAAAAAACTGTTTCCCCTCCCTTGACCCCTCCACAATGTACAGTTCTGTGTCTGCCTTGTGATCCTGATTGCTGTCTTAGCCTCTCTAGTCTTCTCCTGATACTCGTCCCAAACTTTATGCTTTATAAAGACCTCCTTTCTGACCCTCACTGCCTCTCTGACCATTTCAGAGAACCACATTTTTCTCTTATACTTGTTTCTCTTGACAAATGTTCTTGTGCATGTTTTAATTGCTGTGAAAATGCCACCTTCTATGACTCCCCAATCCTTCTTCTACTCCCCTGATGCTGTCTACCCTATCTAACCTGCCCAGGAATAGTTCCCTCATTTGATTGAAATCTGCTCTTCTGATGTCTAACAACTCAATTTTAGAAGAAAGCTTACTGGTGCCAGGGCCAACAAGAACCATATAGTATTGTGGTCACTGGACCTCAGTGGTTCCCCAATCTGCACTCCATCTTTCTTTCTGAGTTGGTGAGTACCACATTAAGGATGGTTAATTGTTTAATGGGTTCCTTTGACCTGCTGCACCAGCATGCAGTTCTGCAAAGTATCAAGCAGGGCCTGGCTTCTGGCACTCCCGGCTGCTGGGATGGCCCAGTCGATGTCTGGAAGATTGGGATCACCCACTACCATAAACTTCCCCTTTGCAACCCCCTTTTCTACTTCTGCTCCTAGTTCCTTATCTTGTTCCTCTCTCTCTGCACTGGTGATCTGTAAGCTGTTCCCAAGTGATGTTTTCTAACTGATGACTCTGTGAGCTGTACCCACAGTGACTCTGCTTCCCCTTTCCCTCCAATAGGTGCATCCTGTACTGCCTACCTCTGCTCACCCCTCTATCATGCCTATATTAGGTAAATCCAAGGTTCACCAGGTCCCAGTCATTGTTCTTGTTGGCCCACATTTATGTAATTGCCACTAGATCCTGCCCAGAGTCTGCCATCAGTGCATGGAGTTTGCTAGTTTTATTACCTGGACTCCCAGCACAGAAGCACATCACCCTCCATCTTACACCCCCACCCTCTTAGTTTTTGAATGATTTCCCCCATCACAATTCCTTGATATCCTAGGTGTCTTGTATTCATCCTTGTTTGCTGCTCTATTTGGTCCACACTCCCTGGTCAACTGAACTCATTACAATCTATTAATACTTCTTGTAAACCTTGCTCCATCCCTGGGGTGGTCCTGTCTAGGTTCCCCACTTCACCCACCTCAACTGTGGAATCCCTAGCCACAGTCTCCCCTGCAGTTGGTTTAATGGTCTGCCAGTGTAGACATCAAACATCTGCCCTAACTGCCTATTCCCCTCTTTTGTCAGGTAAAGGTCATCACTCTGAAGAGCCTCCTGTTCCAGAAGCCTCCCCAGTCTCCCCAAAGTGGTACCCATGTCCCTGATGCCACTATTTTAATCACCCATTGAACTCCTCAATCTTCTCCTTCCTCACTCTGTCCTCACCTTTCTCCCTACCCCAGACAGGCAGGACTTCAGAAAATGCCAAGGAAGCCAAGTGCTTCTCCAATCTTTCCCCCAACCTCTGGAGGTTCCATCACTTCAGAGTGCCGGCAGCAGTGCACCTGGTTATTATGGCACCAAGTGGAAGAGTCACCTTCCACTCTTTTGCAGGGACTGCACCTCTGCGCCCCTCCACCCCCTACTTTCTAATTACTCTGGGGGGGACAGACCTTAGGAAGGGGGCAGCAAATCTGACTTGCCACTGTAATGACCTGCCGCAGTAATGCTGGCACCCTAATGACTGGTAAGGACTTCTGGAAGACCTGCTTCACTGTCTCTGCTGGATGGTCCACAAGATTGTTGGTATCATGGTGTAAGTACTCCCTGCTCCCTCCCCTCCACCACTATCCTCCCTATCTGTTCCAATCCCTGATAACTGATGCTCCAGGTAGGCATCTGACTATTCTTTTCCTTTCCTGCACCACCTACTACCCTCTGCATGCCTAACAGAATCCTCCTTACTAACTTCTGCCTGCTGTTGCCCCCAGGTGTTACCATGTCTTCTTTCCCCTCGACACCAACTGACTTGAGGTCTCCCTCCATTAGATTCAGGCAGCTGTACTACCTTCAGGGATGCAAAGACATTTGCCATTTGTATCTCTTGGATATGACTGACTGCCATGTGACTGCCCTTGTCACTCAATCTCTTCCCCCTCCCCTTCCCCATCACCCACCATCCGCCAAAGCCAGGTGGTCTCTGGTGTAGCGGGAGTGTAAGGGGTTGGCACCAGCTTAGCTGGAGTCACAGATGGGATATTTCCTCCTGTGCTGCTGTCAACTGAGCATAGAGCCCCCAGAAGGTCCTACATATTGGGCAATGTCCCTATTCCAAAGCTTAGCACTGGAGATGAGTGCCCCACAATTCCCACAGTCGACTGCCTCCCCTCTCACCCTATGCTCCATTCTAGCCTCCTGCTAAGTGGTTATAAAAGTGCCTGAGTTACTTAACTTAGTTACCTGTTTTATAACCTTATTCTACATAGGTAGAAGCTAAGATTAACAGTTTTAGCAGTAATCAGTAACACCCCATCTGATACACAGCCTATCTGTCTGCCTGTTTCATAACATTACGCTATACAGTTAGAAGCTAGGATTCAACAGTTTTAGCAGTAGTCAGTAACACTACATATTAGATGCAATTTGTGCTTACCAACTGCTGTTTATAACCTTAACCTACATAGGTGGAAGCTAGGATTTAACAGTTTTAGTAATAGTAACACTACGCATTAGATAGAATTTGTGCTTACCAACTGCAGTTAGATGGTCACTGCTCCTTCAGAGTTTTTTGCAGAACTGTGGATGTACCTGTGGACAACCAGTAGATGTCACAGAACAGATGCCATCCTCCTGCTCCTATGGTGATCATGCTTCTGGGTGTCCACACACTCCTGGAGGCCGCTGACCTATAGGGTTAAATAGAAGACTAGACAAATCCCTCCCATTCAGCAGATCTTCAGGTGCTAACTGTTTCTGGGGGGCTGGGAAACACAAACCTGCTCCACCAGCTCCAAAACATTCATTGGATTGTTTTGAAGTTAGACACAAATGGTGCTGCTATTTTGCTAAACACGCTGCTCTCCAAGGTTACAACTTATCCCTCCCTTTCAGTAATGAGTGGATCCCCTGCTCATCACAGCCCAAGAAATTGTGGGATGCTGGCAGTCCTGTATTTAAAATAAGAACAAGTAAAGTAAGTGCCCGAATGACCACCCACAGCCCTCTCTGCCTGAGTGGAGCACTGGTGTGGCTATGGCAGTTGGGGGTTTAGGTCACGCCACAGCAGGTGGGTGTGTTATTTGGGGGGCACATGTAGTGGTTAAGGTGGGATACCTGCTTACATATCTTGTGCTCCCCCTCACCTGGCACTCTACCAGCATCAATCAATCCAGCATGTTAGTTTACCTGCAGTACAAAAACACAACTGATATGGTGTTATGCTAGTGAATAGTGATACAGTATATTTTTGATTTAAGCTCTTCTCATTACTCATACAAGAGTTAAATTCAGTTATTGTGTGACAAGCACACAGTCCAGTACACAATGATGCATGGTGTTCTGGGGAAGGGAAATGGTTTAATTAGAGAATACTGGATGGGCAACCTGAACAACCAGCCTGTGCTGCCACAGAAGGGTTCTCATTACATCAGAACCTCAGGGGTGGTATTCTGGGGGCCTGAGTTCAATTCTCAGTAGGTCACATTATGTCTTTCTCACTACATTTGCAATTTAAATTGCTTAGTAGTGGCTAGTACTGAACCAAAAACACATAAGTATCTCACAGATAAATTGTTAATTGTTTATTTTAATAAAAATAAAAATGATTCACTCTTTACTCCATATCCTTTGTGTTGCCTAAAACTATTTTTATTTTCTTCTTCTAATAACTATCACTTTTCAGAAGAGGAAGTAAAATGGGCAATACTAGAACTGAGAAATAATTCTAGGCTAGGGCCGGACAATATTCACCCTAGGTTTCAAAATGAAATGGTAGAACAATTAGCATAACCACCATCAGTAATCTTTAACACCTCACTGGATCAGGAGATTATGCCGGATGACTGGCATACTGCCATAGTGATCCCCATTTTCATAAAGGGTAGTCCATGAGGCCTAGTTGAGAAAATATAGACCCATTAGCCTCACCACTATCTGCTGCAAATTAATGGAAAAACTTATTAAATTCTGATTGAATATAGTGATATCAAATCTATACTTAGAAGATAAGTCCCAACATGGGTTCAAAAAGGGCATTTCTACTATGACTAACATGTTGACCTTTTATGACAAAGTTAGTAATAGTCTAGATCAGGGCAAGCTGTACAATGTCATCTTATTAGATTTCCAAATGGCCTTTGATAAGGTTCCCCATGACACTGTTATAAATAAATTATTTGAAATGGGATTCAGTCATACACTGATTAGATGGTTAATAAACTGGTTATCTTGTCAAACACAATGTGTCAGAATAAATGGCAATATATCATATGAGGGTAAAGTCAGTAGTTGGGTACCGCAAGGTTTTGTCATGGGCCCCATGCTATTCCGTATCTTCGTTAGCGATCTGAAGTCAGAATCAATGATTTAAATAGTCAAATTTGTTGTCGACACAAAATTGGGAGGAGTAGTAGATTCCCTAACAGACCACCTACTTTTGGTCAATGATTTACTGAATATCAAGAAATGGACATTCATAAATGGTATGTCCTTCCACATGAACAACTGTGTGGTAATTCATTATGGTAAAAATAATCAAAAATATTCATATTATTTAAACAATTTACCAATTCACACTGTTGAAGTAGACTGAGATCTCAGCATTCTGATAGACAACAAACTGACCTGGTGTATGATACAATGTATTAAACATTCCTTTATTTGTAGGTCTGAGCAATGCCTATTACCCCTATATAGGAGTTTCATACATCCTCACCTACATTATGCTTTTTGGAGCCCTTACCTTAAAGGAGATATTGATAGGATCGCGAGGTTCAAAGAAATATTACCAAAATGATCCCTCACTTAAAAAATTAACTTTACAAAGATCGACTAAGGGAAACTGGATTGTTTTCTATCCAAGAAAGAAGACATAGGGGAGATATACTACAAATGTATAAAACTGTCAATCCACCTGCTTTGTACACCCAATTTGGGCTAATTTACATCTGAGAGGAAATGTTTTAAGATCCCACAATAAACAATTAATAATCCCTTGGATAAATACCACTGAAAGGGATAATTATTTCACAGTACATTCAGTTAAAAGTTGGAACAATCTACTTCAATAGTTAATTAACAAAAATACTCTTCAGAGTTTTAAAAAGGGTCTAGATAAATTGTTTCTTTCAGGTAGAACATAGACTCAGCCAACCCACTTGTGTGAGTGGACAATCCTGATGGGCTAGCAGTGGCCTTCTTTTGTCCTTCTAACCCAGTAAACCCAGTTAATTCAAGATTATTTGGAAATTTATAGAGAACAACATTGTTGTCTTGAGTGTTTGAGCACTCATAGGCAATGCAGTGATTCACCATTTTATAATGTATACATTTATCAATTTATCAGATGGTGCTATGACAATGAATGATAGTGTCAAATATTTGTATTTGACAGATGTTTGGTAATAAATTGTAATGCTCTGATATAGATTTGGAGTACTGCTGTAACAATTTCTATTGAACAAAGAACATGTTCAGTAATATGTATATATCACTATAGGTACTCACTGTATAGACTAATGGTACACCACTCAAATGAATTTCATTATTTGCCCACACTTTTTTTTTTATCTACGATTTGCTTGCCTTCAAATAAACTGTGAAATTTGACAAATTCAAAAGCATAGGATGTCAAGACTCAAGAGAGCAGGCACATGGTTTTAGACTGCAGTGGGAGTGAGAGCAGTAGTGCAGCTTACATTTTTCTTAAAAATAAAGTGATTAGCATTGTGGTTTTAAAACAAAAATTGATTGTGATTGTGCTCAACACCCCCCAGAGACATGGATGACTGGTGCTAGGAAGATGCATGACACCAGCTATTTAAGCCCAATGACAAATCATTCCTTCTGTTGTCTAGCTCTGAGAGTAAGCTATTGGCTAAATGGCTGGGACCATATGAAGTCCTCAGAAAAGTGTGACTGTTTGATTACTAAGTCTTATAATCACACAGAAAAAAGAAAAATTAATTTACCATGTAAATTTGTAGAAACCTTAGAAAGACCAGGAGGTACTGCTTATTGATGGGAGCAAGTCAGCTGATGGAGGTGGACACTGAGAAAAGAACGTAGGATTTAGGCCTTCAAGTTCACAAATAACTGATCACCATCCCACTGGACTATCAGCTCAACCAGACCATTTTAAATGTTTTGTATCATGTTTAAATGTTTTGTATAATGTTCAATGTCTGCTACTGTATGTTGATAAGTAATTTTTTGTAACATGTTTTTACTCTTGACTATTGTTGGAATAGTCTCAGGTCACATATGAAAAAGGGCCTTGGCTCATATGTTTACCCAGTGAACAAAAGATAAATAAATAAATAAACAAATGAATAAAAAAAATACAGCAAGAAGACCAGAGGCTGGAAGTGAATTTTGGAGATGTACTATGTTCTTCACAATGCCAGGATGAACCCATGAGATCCAAATATGGAAAAAGTAAATGATCTACTTGATTGCCCATTGCCAACTACTAAGAAGCAGGTTAGTTCCTTTCTTGGACTTGAGTGCTATTACCACCAGTTTATTCTGGAGCTTCTGACCCTTGTTACTCCATTGACTGACCTGACCAGGAAGGCCACCACAAATGAGGCCCTTTGGTCACCTAAGTGTCAGACATCATTTCAGGCCATAAAATGTGCTGTGTGAGAGTCCTGTCATATGAAGCCTGGATTTCAACCATTCCTTCATTTTGTACATATATGCTTCTAAGGTGAAGCTGGGGACAGTGTTATCACAAGACTTCCTTTAACTCCTTCATCACATGAGAATACAGCCTTTCTCACCCCCATTTGATCTATATAAATTGACAATTATGTCCTTTAAACTGCATGTAGCTTTGCCACATTCCATTGGATGATGGACTGAATCATCCATGCCCATGGGTTACAAACAGCAGCATACCTGAAATATGTCATATTTAGCTGTGATTAGGACTGCCACCTGTGGGATGTGGTCATGGTACTTCAATTACACAGGGAAGCAGTTATGATGACTAGTGCCATAACAGTCTCCCTAGGACAGCAGGAGATAAATATCTGCGGTATTTGGTTAGGAATGGGTACATGATATGACCAATTATGGACAAAATAAATGTTACATAGAAACATAGATGATGACGGCAGAAGGGAACCTGTGGTCCATCAAGTCTTCCCAAGTGAGGTTTCCTGGAACCTTTGTGCACTGGTATTCTGTCCTCCTAGACATTCAGCCTTGCCCTTCAATTATGTTCTATCTGGCTACCCTCTTCTAACTATTAAAAAGCAGGTTAGTACCATTCTTTGACTTGAGTGATATTACCATCAGTTTATTCTGGAATTCCTGACCCTTGCTGTCCCACTGACTGACCTGACAAAGAAGACCACCACAAATAAGGTCTTTGGTCACCTAAGCATCAGACATCACTTCAGGCCTTAAAATGTGCTATGTGAGGGGCCTGTCAAATAAAGCCTGGATTTCAACCATTCCTTTATTTTGAACATATAAGCTTTGGAGGTGGGCTGGGGGCAGTGTTATCACAAGACTTTGAGGATGGGATTAACACATCCAATTTTTATCTCACATACTTTTTACCAAGAGTAGTGCTATGCCATGCTGCAAAAAGAGTATCTGATAGTAAAGTGGGCAGTGGTAGCCCTACACTACCACCTGCTCGGACAGACATTTATCTGTGTCACTGATCACGCTCCCTTTCATGATTACATGCTATACAGGATACCAACACCCACGTCACCAGGTGGTATTTGGCACTGCAGCCATTTGTATGTGATGTGCACCACTGGGCAGGTACCCAGCATGGTAATGTGGGTTTTTTATCTTGGGAAGGTGGGTCTCTGGTGGCTCTTACCAAACATTCCATGGGCACAGCACTGAGGGAGAGGGCAAGTGATGCAGTGTAGGTCCATCATGCTCCCTACACCTATAACCCCATCACAACCCAACAACCAAAAGCAACTCAGGTTTTGACAGAGGCCGGGAGAGGATTTGAACTAATCCACTCTTGCTTTAAAGTTGATACTTAAACAAACCTAACTGCACTGTGTGCTTAGGTTGTTAGCTGCCCATCAGGGGAGTGAGAATGTTAACAACCAGCACCTGGGCCTAATACATTGTGGGGAGGGAGGAATCTGAGAGGGCTTTCTACAGGAAAAGACTGAACTGCAAAAACCTTGTGTAAAGCTGAAAGGAAGTCTTTTGTGTTTTGCTTGTGGTTGCTGAGGTAAAGCTGATCTTCTTTTAATCTAAATTAGTGTCTAGAGTGTTCTATCATTGAGTGTTCTCCTAGTTCCTAATTCACTACCCTGTCACATTAATATGACTTATTAAGTACTTAACATTAAGGCTGACACTCCAGTGTTGATAAAGAAGGGGTAAAATGAGATACACATGGTGTTTCTTAAATAATTGATAAATACATATCTTTCATTAAAAACCAAAATGTTCACACAGGACTCCACGAATATTTGGAAAAATATTTATTTATTTGAAAAGTTTCACCAGAAAAGGCATGCTGAGATGAAAACAGCTTGTTTCCAGATGCGTCCTGAGGGGAAAGGAGGAAGGGGAATACAGTTTATTTTACACATCAGTGCTTAAATCTAATATACCTGCTAACACTACATATATACATTATTTACTTAAGAATGGTTATGCAACATACACAGAGGAGCATCAGTGTGCAATACAAAGTATGAAGCTGTGGAAGACATAGAAAGGAAGTCTGGAGAGTAGAGTTGGTGTAGAGTGGGACCAGGTGGCGAGTAAGCATAGAGTGGAACCTGAAGAGCAGAAATAGTGTGTAAGAAGATGGTAGTGAATTTGATTGGTGAGAAGTGAGTTAGAAAGATAAATAGATAGGGGAAAGGCAGAGGAGGAAGGGGGGATGGGGTCTCAGGGTGATAGGTATAGATAGTGAGGCAGGCCTTCAACCCTCTGGGATGCATACCCCACAAGGGCCAGATGCGGCTCTATGTACACCCAGTCCACATCTTGGGTTGCTAGGAAAGCAAGAGGGAAGAGATGGGGAAGGGAAGGGAAGGGAAGGAGAGGCAGGCTTGCAATCCTCAGTGGAGTAATCTCTGCATGGGCAGACATGGCTCGGTGCACACCTTGTCCATCTACTGGGCTCTTGTTTGCAGGGAAAATCAAGAGAGAGAGATTTGGAGTAGGAGCAGACAGGAGGATGGAGAAATCTGACTGGGGAGAGAGTGGGGGGAACAGAAGGTTGGGTGGACCATTGGGGATGCTGAGTGGAAGAAATGGGGGTGGTAGCAGATCACAAGGGAGAATAGGGAAGATAGGTAGGTGAGAGGAGGAGGCAGAGGAAAGGGGGAGGGGAAAGAGGTACAAAAGTAGACAGAAGGTAAGAGAATGCAGAGAAGAAGAAAGATGTGTCATTTACAGGAGGGTGAAGGTGAAGTTAAACAGAAAGAAGGCTAGTGTGTGGGAGGTGGGGGCAGACTGGATGTATAAAGCAAGTCAGTTCCACAGTTTAGGAGAGCGATAAAAGAAGGCAGCCTGGCCTGATGAGGAGGTTCTGGGAGGAGAGCAAAGGAGTGGATGTTGGAGCTGCGAAGGATGCAGGAGGTGGGTGGGGCAGGGAGAGGATAGAGGAGAGATAGGAAGGGAGAGAGCCAAGCTAGTAATTGGCTAAGAAAGAGAAGCAATGGGATAGGTGCCTGTCCTCAAAGGAGGGGAAGGAGAGAGAGGTGTATAAAGTGCAGTGGTGAGTGCGGGGTGGACAGTTTAGCACAAAATGACAGAAGGAGCAGAAGAGGGAGTCCAGTCTGGATAAGGTGGATTTAGGCGCATCACTGTAGACTATGTCACCATTTCAAATACAGGAAGGATCATTTTCTGAACAATGGCTCTGTAGGCCTGCAGAGAGATGTAGCCATGGTTGTACTACAGCACTACTAGTTTGATGTGCAGTTTTTTTTGAATAGTATCCATGTGTTCAAAAAAGTTGAGGTGCCTGTCAAGCCAGACCATGAGGTATTTGAAGGATAAGACATCTTAAATGGTGTATCCATCCAGGATGCAGAAGGAGGTGGGGACAAGCAATCCTAGTGAGTTTTTACCCTGAGCCAAAGGCCATGGAGACCATTTTCTTGGTGTTTAGAGCCAGCTGATTAGAGTGGATCCAGAGCGGAATGTTGTCAAAGTCTAACTGGAGTATGGACATCATATCAGTGGGGGAGTGGCCGGAGGCAAATAGGACTGTGTCAACAGCATACATGTGAATGGAAGCCGAGGTGCAGGCAGCAGGAAGGTCATTTAGGAAAACTAAAAAAGAGAATTGGGCCACGGACAGAGCCTTGAGGGACACCAGTGCAGATTGAAAGGTGGGAGTGGAGTTGTTGCTTCTAACTGACTGGGTCCTACCCTCAAGGTAGGAGAAGAACCAATTTGTGCCAGAGATGCAGAGACCTGCTGCTGTGAGCTTGTTGAGGAGGAGGTGATAAGCAACAGTGGCAAAGGCTTTGGCCAAGTCGATGAAGATGGCAGAGGTGATATGGCCCTGATCCATTCCTGAGAGAATGTAGTCAGTAAGCCTTAGGAGGGAGGAGGAGGTGGCATGGGATTTATGAATCCAAACTGGTAAGGGGTGAAGAATGAAGAGGAATCAAGGAAGGGAGAGCTGGAGATAATACCAAATGCTCCTGGAGTTTGGCCAAGGTGGGGAGGAGGAGATAGGGTGATAGTTGCCTAGGTTAGGTGTCACCACCTTTGGAGAGGGGGATAACAGTGGTGTGTTTCCAGGCTTCAGGGACAGAGCCGAGGGAGAAGAAGCAGATGAGGAGGAAGGAGATAGGGAGAACAAAAGTAGGGGCAGAGAGATGGAGGAGTTTAGGGTCGAGGTCATCAGGGCTTTTACTCTTGTGTGGGCTGAGGGTGAGAAGAACCTTGATGGCATCAATAGGTGAGACAGTAGTGAAGAAAAAAGGTGGGGCTTGTGGGGGAATGTATGGTGTAAGAGACAGTGGAGGTGCTGGGGGAAGGCGGAGAGAAGAATGGAGGTGTAAGAGGCAAAGAAAGAGTTAAACTGATTGGCCACTGAGAGGGGGTCAGAGATGGTGACATCATTTGCCTTGAGGACAGGGACAGTGGATTGGGACTGGGGAGAGAATAAGGTGCGGATGTCCTTCAAGAACTTAGAGGGGTGGTTAATGTTGTTCTGGAAGGTAGGAGAAAAGTATTCAGCTTTAGCCAGCCTAGTGGCTCTGGGACATGCATTGCACAGGGTACAGTACATGTTCAAGTCTTGGGAAGAGCCTGAGGGCTTGTGTGCCTTCCAAGCTAAATCCCAGGCATGCAGACAGGCTAGGAGTTCTTCTGAGATCCAGGGAAGTCAGGACCCTCTAACCCTGGTTTTCCTTAGAGGGCATGCTTGTCCCAGATGGACAGGAATTTGGATTGGAAGAAGTCAAGGGCAGAGTTGATGGAGTTAGAGACAGAGATGGGCAACCAGTTGGCAGAAGACAAGTCCTTGTGAAGGCCAGATAGGTCTAGGGACCTAAAGGACCAGAGTAGAAGGATTTTGGGAGGGGCTTTGGGTCGTTTAACTTTGTGAATGCAGTAGACCATGCATGGTCACTGAAGGCATCCAGGAGGTTGTCAGAGGCAATAATGTGATGGGGGTGCATGGTAAGAGCCCAGTTCAGCAGACAGTGGTTGAGTGATTTGTGGTTGAGATGGGTGGGGTCAATGATCAGCTGAGTGAGGTTTAGAGATGTGGTATTGTGGTGAATTTTGGGGTGGAAGAGAGAGAGCCAGTTCAAATTAAAGTCACCCAGGACAAGCGGTTCACCTGGAGAGGTATGGGTGGAGATGGTGGTGAGGAGGACAGTAATAGAGGAATAGGGCAAGCCAGTGCAACAGTAGACTCCAGCTAAAAAGACAGGGAGGGTGAAAGGGAGGCAAGGTTTTAGGAGTAGAAGCTCATAGGCAGAAGGGAGAGATACAGAAAGTACTGTGGTGTATTAGATTGAGGAGGAACTGTAGACAGCAATACCCCTGCCCCTGCTGGAGCAATCCATCCTAGTTAGGCAGTAACCAGGGATGGAGATGGTATTGTCTGAGATTTTGGGGGAAGAGCCATGATTCTGAAATAATTAGTACATCTGGCTGGAGGTTAACCATGACTGGTTGCAGGAGGTCAAACTTAGGGAAGCATCTCCAGATGTTCAAGTCAGCGATTCTCAACCCTTTAAGTAGGCAGAGAGGGGGGAAGGGCCAGGATTAGGCTCAATATCACCTGCCATCAATAGGGGTAGTGATATTAGGAGCTGAGCTGTGACTAATATCCACCTGTGAGGTGAAGTGAAATGGGATTGAGGGGAGCAAGGAGGGGGGAGGGGAGAGTACCGGGACCTGAGATAGGCCAGATGGATGCAGACGGATGAGAGGAACAAAGGGCCAGGTATCCAGGGGGAATGGGGTAGAGTGGGGCGGCAGGAGGCGGGAAGGTCTGGGGAGGCAGAAGGAGGGATGAAAAGGGATGGGGTAGGGAGGGGAGACTAGTAGGTAGAAGAGAAGTATAAGTGAACAGGAAGGGAAGGAGGGAAAGGGTGAGAAAAAGCATGCCCAAGCTGGAGAGGAAAAGTGTAACTCCCACTGGGACTCGAACCCAGGACCTTGGCATATTTGAGTCCCAGTGGGAGTCACACTTTTCCTTTCACTTGTACAATTGGATTTTCAAATTGCCTCACAGTGGCTAAATTACATTGAGAGAGAGAAAGAGGAAGTTATTTGAGTCTTTGAGCTGGAGGGGGAACTCAGGAGGAATTTAGAGAGTAGATAGGGGATATTAGAAGGGAAGTTTGGGAAGTTCAACAGACTTAGAGTGCAAGAGGTGTAATCAACAGAACTGAGTCAGCAGCAACATTGATTTGAGTAAGCCACTAGGCGAAGTAAATTTAAGTCAACTGAAACTTAAACAGTATCAACAATAGGCATATTAGGGTGGTAAACTGGGAAGGCAGTAATGCGAAGCAGGTTCCTAACTGGAGAGGGTAAACAGTATCACTGAAAGGTGCCCCAAAACAGAATAGGAGCCAGCATAAGTGGGGTAGACTATGCTAAGTAATTCATTGCTAGGTAAAGCTATCCAGCAGAAGGCAAGCTACTTCAGGGTTAGCCTATGAAAATTAGAAGCCGGGACTTGGCATCAGGAGCGGTACTGCAACTCCAGGGTATTTAGGTTAGGTTTCAGAGAGCAGCAGCAGGAAGGATTCAGGGGGAGATAGCCTGGGATTACTCCTGAGAATTTAGGTGCAGAGATTAGAGAAGAACTGCCACCCTCTAAAGTAATAAGTAACAGTGCAGAGGGCAGTTTTTCCCAGAGGTTCAGGCTTCTAGAAGTCATGAATGTAATGGGTGGGGGGGGGCTAGTGATTAATGTGAGGCTTAACAAGACTGGGGAAGGGTAGGCGTCCTAGGTTCTGGAGGACAGAAATCAGTTGATTGTTATGCAGGGGGTGGGTAACACGCAGTCAAGCAATCAAAGGAGAGTGGCCCTAGAGAGAACAACAGCATGCTAATTGAGGCCAGGTGCTGGTCCCCTGTTGAGGAGCAGGGTGGATAGTCAGTGAGTATAAATTCTGCATACCCACCATGGGTGGGAGAGAGAGAGAGGTGGGTGGCCAAGTTAGTCCTCAGTGGTGCCACAGTGTGACTCTGCACACATGCCAAAAACAGTATGTCTTCTGCTGTAGTAGTACCTAGAGAAGCCACGGTACATCCGAAAGAAGATCGGCATGGGCAGGGTTGCTTTTGATGTGTCCTCATGACCCATGTGTCCTCGAGGACAAATATATCTGCTGAATGAATATTTTGAACATCTACATGATGGTTTTCAAAATAGTCATGCTGCACAGTGCTTTTTTTAAATCTATGTGCTGGGCAATGTTTTTTAAAATCTATGTGCTGCATGACAGAATTCAAAATCTACAAGCTGCATGATGGTTTTCACAATACAGTTGCACAGAATTCCTTCACAAAGGTCTTTAAAAATACCATACACACACTGTGTGATGATTTTCAAAATTTATGTGCTGCACAATGGTTTTCAAAATCTATGTATTGCAAGACAGTTTTCAAAATGTATGTGCAGCATCATGGTTTTCACAAACCATTTGCACAGAAATTCTTCATGAAGGTTTGGAAAATCTACATGCTGAGTGACAGTTTCAAAATCTATATGCTCGACTTCCGGTGACGTCAGCGAATAGATGGCTGCATAGATCCATAGCTCCGTCTCCCTCCTGATTAAAATCTATCTTCATCACCCAATTTAAGGGATGACTTCAGAAGGGTGATTCACTTTACTAACTTCTTTAGATACTGGAGGGAGAGGAGGCAAAGTTCGGAATCATGCAACCCGCTGACTCCAGGGCGCTCCCATTAGGGGATTTCCCCCTGGGTTGGAAGGAACGCGCACTACTACGGTGGAGCTTCCTTCTAGTTGCCACACTGGTACTCGCCCTACGGCTGGGACACCATCCCCAGCCCCCCCCTAGGAAGTCTACTGGTACATAATTTGAAATGGGAAGGGAGGGCCCTAAAAGGTTTCCCCTTTCTACTACATCCTAAGCCCTAGCCCTCGATAGAGGAATGCCTCGCGCGCACACCCCCGACTGTTAGTTGGGAACTTGTTTGCTTGTTGAAAAGTTCTGTATTAACACTGTTGTTTATATAATGTGGATACTTAGGTTTTGTTGGAAAGATAGAATTGCCAGACATGCTGAAATATAATGTATTCCCTCAAGTTAGCAGTTTGAATGTTTATGGTAGATATAAATGACCTGCCACAATGTTAAAATACTCTCCTATAATATTAATGGGTGCTCCAGCCCGATCAAAAGAAAACAGATTCAGAAATACATCACCAGACAAAACTGTGAGGTGAACTTCCTCCAGGAGACCCATTTGTCTCCGGCGGAGGCCCTAAAGCTGAAGACCAGGACCCACCCGCATATGTTCTCCGCATCACCAGACTCTGGAAGAAAGAGAGGGGTAGCTGTTCTGCTCTCGGTGACCTTCCCATTTGAGATGGAGGAATCCGTAGCAGATAGGGAAGCCAGATACATTATGGTCATCGGGAAAGTGCACGACACCCCAGCGACCCTGGTGAATGTCCATGCTCCCCCGGCCTCCTCTACAGCATTTTACTCCTCACTTTTCCAGTTGGTTACCGAGAAATCTAAGGGTCTTTTGATTATGGGGGGGGGGATTGGAAGTTAATTTGGGACAGAAAGTTGGATACTACCTCAGGGATTCAAAGCCCAGACCACCAGAAGGCAAGGACAGTCAAACACATAATAAACAGACTGGGCTGGTGGACGTCTGGTGGGAGAGGTATCCTAGGGCAAGGGATTACACCTGTTATTCACCCAGGTTTAAGGTTTATTCATGGCTCGACACTTTCTTCACCTTTAGGAGTGATATCTCTGCCCTCCCCTCTATGTGGGTAGGTACTTCTACCCTGTCAGATCACAGTCCCATATTTTTGGAAGCTGCTCTCTCCCTTCCCAGAAAAGCAACACATTGGAGGCTTAATACATCTCTGCTTAGAGACAAAGAAGTCACTAGCAAAATTAAGCAACATATTGCAAACACCATAACTGAGAATGCCACTCCTGGGACGACCCCACAAATTTTATGGGATACATTGAAATGTACAATCGGGGGCAATTAATATCTATAGCCACCCAGAAGAAAAAAGACTGCATTTTGAAACAACAATGCCTTCATGCGGGTTTGGTAGATTTGGAATCCTTTCAAAAGCTAAAATGGGACAAACAAAGGGATTCTGAGCTTAAGACTCTGAAGGCTGAAATCCAAAAAATTCAGAGAGAAGAGATCGAAGGGAATCTCTTCTTTCTTAAACAAAAATATTATGAAGAAGGCCCTAGGGGCACTAAACTCCTGGCATCCCGGCTGAGACTTCTTAAGGCCAGAAGTGCAATTACTAAAATTGTTTCCCCAACTACCAGTCGGCTAACTAGCAAACCTGAACAAATTGCAGAGGCTTTTGTTTCTTATTATGCCGGCTTTATGCCCCTCAGTCACCACCACCGCCCCAGGAGACCATGGATTATCTCAGATCCCTTTCTCTCCCCATCCTTCCCCAGGAAAAAGCCCAAACCCTACTCAAACCAATCACTCAACCAGAGATTCTGGAAACCATAAGAGGCCCGAAGGGGGGAAATGCCCTGGGCCGGACGGTTTCAGCGCAGAATTCTACAAAACCTTTGCCGCAGAAACAGTACCACTACTAGTAGATGTCTACTCTGAAATATGGCAGGAGGCAAACCAGTCCCCCCCTCCTGGCAATACACAACAATTTCGCTGATACCAAAAGAGAACAAAGATCCAGCCAAATGTGAATCTTACCGCACAATTTCACTCGTAAATTCGGACTATAAGATTCTCACCTCGATCATTGCATCGAGGCTGAACTCCATACTTCCAGAGCTTATCAATTTAGACCAAACGGGTTTTGTCCCAGGCCGCCAGGCTCCTGATGGAGTCCGTTCAGCTATTAACACAATTGACGTCATCCACCGCCTCCACCTTCCGGCCTGCCTTATGAGTTTGGACGCTGAAAAAGCATTCGATAGTGTCCTGGGTGTTCTTGTTTTCGGTTCTGGAGAGGATGGGCTTTCCATGGGGATTTATTGACTGCATTAAATCATTATACTGTGGCCCACAAGCCTATGTCAGGGTCAACGGGGGAATCTCCAAAAGATTTACTCTTGGTAGAGGCACTTGTCAGGGCTGCCCATTGTCTCCCCTCCTATTTACCCTTTACATAGACCCCCTGGCAGAGGTAGTCCACTCCAACCCAACTGTGCAAGGCATTGAGGTTGGAGGTCAGCAACGGAAAATATCTTTATACGCTGATGACGTCCTACTGTATATGTCCCAACCGGAGACCTCAATCCCCAAATTATGGTCCATCTTAACTGAATTCGGCAGACACTCTGGGTACACTTTAAATAAAACTAAAACAGAGGTCTTGTCTTTCTATTACTCACCCTCCAATGGGATCATAGACTCCCTGCCACTAAACTGGTCAGCAGACAAAATGAGATACCTGGGAACTTGGTTAACTAAACACAACTCTCAGCTGTATAAGGCTAATTACGTCCCACTATTCAATCAGGTTAGGAAGGACTTGGATAGGTGGTCCCTGATAAACCTCCCATTATATTCGAGAATACAGACTATTACCATGAACATACTCCCCAGATATTTATATCTTTTCCAGTGCCTACCGACCTTTATACCAAAGGCAAAGTTTTATGATTGGCATAAAATAATTATAAAATTTGTGTGGAACAATAGAAGACCCAGAATAAATGCCCATATATTGTAACTGAGTAAAGCGAAAGGAGGTAGAGCTCTACCTGATCTTGAAGATTATTATCTTGCCGCTCAAATCAAGAGAGCGTTACAATGGTCTATACCAGTATACGCTGCCAACTGGAAAGATATGGAGAAAATGGAGGAGGAGGAGAGTGGCCCATTGCTGAGTACTCGCTCTATAGAAATGAAAATTAACAGAGAATACCCTCCCCCCCACTTACTGGCTGTGAAGGACACAATAAGGGCAACCCATAGAGCATGGCGGAAATATAAATTACATTCCTCTTTATGGCCCCTTCATAGACCCTCAAGAGATACTGCCTTTACTCCATCTCGACTAGATCATACCTTTAGAACTTGGGAGAGGGCGGGTCTGATCTACACCAAACAGCTGATGGTGGGAGATGGGGTTGTGGATTTCATGACCCTCAGGAACACCTTTGAATTATGCAGTACAGATCATTTTCGATACCTACAGCTCAGAGAGTACATTAATTGCTGCCGTAGAGCAGACTCCCGATACAATGAGGTATTTCACTTCGTAGAAATTCTCTATCTAATCATAACCTCACAGAAAACTTCGGGCCTCATCTCTACAATATATAAAGCCCTAATGGACCTTAAAAAAGATTACCTAAAAAAGGTCAGGGACAGATGGATGGAGGAGGGGGGAACCGTCTTAAAAAAAATCAATTGGGACCTGGTACTTAAGTTGATATCCAGAACCACCTCTTCCCCTCTCTGGTAGGAGTTCAGCTGGAAGGTGAAGAAACGTTATTTTCTCATCCCTTCTTCACTTAGTAGGAGGATCCCAGGAAGGGACCCCTCTTGCTGGAGACTCTGTGGGGAAAAGAAAGCAGATTACCTCCACGTGTTCTGGTCATGCCCTCGGCTCGTGCCTTTTTGGAGGGATATTTCCCAGGCACTTGCCAAACTGTTTATCATGGTGGTTCCTTTGGATTGGCCCTATCTCATCTTAGGGGAACCACCACCAAACTTGATAGGGCCTGACTTGTTATATCTCTGGACCCTCCTCCTAATGGCGGCTCACAAAACCGTTACCAGAAAGTGGTAAAAAGATGACCCCCCCCCCACTATAGGCATGTGGATGCAATTAGTCCAAGAAATAGCAGAAATGGAAGAGCTAACCTATAAAATAAACCACAAGACAACAATCTATGTCAGGAGGTGGACTAGATGGGAGCTCTGGTGGGAAACAGATGCTACCTATTGCCCTGCACAACCCTCTGACGCCTCATCTTAGCCTAATGTACACTAGCACTCTTATAGAAATTGCTAAACAATTGGTCGAGGAGCCCCGATTATATGGAGGGTGGTTCAGCAGATAGTATAGGAAGGTGCTCTATATGGCAGGTCTACTGTTATTCTATTGTTATTGTAAACGTAGTCATGAACTTACAATAAAGTATAAGAAGAGGGATTATATTTATCTTACTGGATCAGTTTTAAAGCTGTATAACAAAATTGTATGTGTCTGGCACAGTTGTATGAATTGTATCCACTGGTTATCAATAAACTTGAATTTAAAAAAAATATATAAAAAAATCTATATGCTGTACAATGGTTTTCAAAATGTGCATACATACATAGTTGCCAGAAGATTAGGCCTAATGGTCTATCTTGTCTGCCTGATGCAGCTCACTGACAGTGCACTGCAGTTGCTCTACCTCCACCCATTTCATCCCCCCTCGCACCCACTTCACCACCCTGTACAACTCTGGTGAGCACCCCGCTCCCACTCTGTGCTGTGCCCATATGCCTGTCCCTACACTTCTTGAAACCTCCCAGAGTTCCCATTGTTACCAGATCATCTGGCAGTGCATTCCAGGGCACCACCACTCTCTCTGTGAAATAGCGCCCTCTCGCCTCCCCCCTGTACCTCACCCTTGCTAACTTTAGACTACAGCCTCTCATAGTCCCCTCCTCCCTCAGCTTGAGCAAACACTCCTTGTTCACTCTGTTGAACCCCTTCAGGTATGTGAAGGTCTCTATCATATCCCCCCTATCCCTCCTGTCCTCCAGGGAGTACATGTTCTGCTCTCTGAGTCTATCCTCATATGACAACCCCTCCAGATCACTGATCGTCCTCATCATCATCATCCTTCTCTGGACCCTCTTCAACAGTGTGATGTCCTTTTTCAGGTTTGGTCACCAGAACTGCCCACAGTACTACAGATGTGGCCTCACTAGTGAGGTGTACAGGAGAAGTATAACCTCCTTTTTCCTGGACGTTATCTCCCTGGCAATACACCCAAGCATTTTGCTTGCCTTAGCCACTGTTCTCCTGCATTGCTCCAAAGGGTTCCCTTTTGCATCAGTCATGACCCCCAGATCCTTTGTCATCATCCCTACAGTCAGCTGTACCCCCCTCCCAAGTGGTAGATATACTCAGGATTCCTAATACCAAGATGCAGAACACTGTATTTGTGTGAGTTAAACTTCAACTGCCATGTGTGGGCCCAGTTTTCCAGTTTCTGCAGGTCATCCTGTAATGCCTTCCTTCCCACCTTGCTATCTGCCTCAGCCCCCAATTTAGTATCATCAGTGAATAAACTCATTTTACTACAAATCCCTTCCCTGATGTCTGAAATGAACACATTAGAAAGGGTAGGGCCCAAAACTGAGCCTTGTGGGACCCCACTGATATCCTTTCTGGGTGTCGAGACTTTGCCCCTTACCACCACCTTCTGCTGTCTATTCCTAAGCCAATTTGCTACCCACCTCACCAACTTATCTCCCACCCCCAATTCCATCAATTTCCAAATTAGCCTTCCATGCAGGTCTGAATTGAAAGCTTTGCTGAAATCCAGGTATAGGACATCAACCAGCTTTCCTCCTTCCAGGCACCTAGTCACCCAGTCAAAGAATTCAACCAGGTTTGTTTAACACGATTTCCCCTGGACAAACTCACTTTGGTTTTCATCCTGAATACCATTTACCTCCAGGAACTCCACCATCCTTTCTTTCAAGATGGTCTCCAACATTTTCCCTACTACGGATGTCAGGCTGACTGGTCTGTAGTTCTCCGGATCACTCCAAGGTCTACTCTTGTGGAGGGGCACTACATGGGCTAACCTTCAGTCTAGAGGTACCCATCCTGAGGGAGGAATTGAATAGTTCCATCATCAGAGTTGCCAGGACATCCACCAGTTCCTTCAGAACCCTCAAATGGATGCCATCTGGCCCTGGAACTTTATCTGTCCTCAAGGACTTGAGAGCCTGCCTCACCCTCCATTCCTGGATCTCACCATCTGTGAGAGCCTCCCCCATGGTCCCCTTCCTGCCCCCTCCCTGAGGCAATGGCCCATCTCTTTTCTTTTCTTAGTGAAGATGGAGCTGAAAAAATTGTTTAATATTTCAGCCTGCTCCATCCCCCCTCTACCTATCCCCCCTTCCTCAGCTTTCTCATCTGCTCCTCACCCTTCCTCCACTCCCTAATATATCTAAAGAATTCCTTCTCCCCCTCTCTGATCCCTCTTGCTAGTCTTAGGTCTTTATCAGCCTTGGCCTTTCTAACCTTTCTGTTAACCTCCCTGGAAATCATATTATATTCCTCAAAGGCAGCCTCACTACAGGAGCATTTGTACCTTCTAAAGGCCAGCCTCTTATTCCTCACTTTCTCCTGTACCTCTGTTGTCCACCAGCAGGGTTTTCTGGCTCTGTCCATCTTGTTTTGTGACCTGGCACAGTTTTTTGTGGCCTCCAGGATAACCCACTTCAGGATTTCCCATTGCCCCTCCGTGTCCATTCCTATCCCGATTTTACTTATATGACCCCTGAGCATATCTGCCATCTCCCCAAAGTTTGCCCTGCTGAAGTCCACTACCGTGGTCTTCACTAGGTTCCTCTTCTTCCCCAAGTCTAAGGTAAAACACACCGTGGAGTGGTCACTACCATCCAATGGGGCTTCCACTGCCAGATCTCTGACCTGCTCCCCATTGGCTAAGACCAAGTCCAGGATGTTTCCCTCCCAAGTCGGCTCTTCAACTAGCTGAGTCAAGAATTTGTCCTGGAGTGCATCGAACACTCTTTTCTCCTTTGCTGGTGATGATGCCATGGAGCTCCAGTCTGTCCCTAGCATGTTAACGTTCCTGAGTATCACATTCCCACCCCTCCTGCAATTTCTCTGTAGATTATATTGATTAGTTCTCCATCCATGTTCTCCAACTGCATGAGTGGCCTGTAGACCACACCCAGATTAACTCTCCTCCCTTCACTATCCTGCAATGAGGCCCATACTGCCTGCATGTTATCCACCCCACCTCCTCTCTGCTACACACTATCCCATCCCTGACAAAGAATGCGACCCCTCCCCCCACCCACTGTCATATCCTTTCTGATTGTGGTATACCCAGGAATTTTCATGTCCCAGTCATGGTACTGGTTGGCCCAAGTCTCTGTGATTGCAGCCACATCCACCCGCCTCCCCACTAACAATGCCTGTAACTCTGGCATCTTGTTTCCCAGACTCAGTGCATTTATCAGAACAACTTTCCAGTCCCTACCTGAATTTTCCCTAATCCAACCTCCCCCATTGCTCCTGGCCCTCCCTCCTCCAGGGCTGGTCTGACTCCTCACTCCTTGTATCACTCTAGTATGACAGAAGAACCTATGCCCTCTTAACTTGTTCAAGGGCCCAGTACTCTCTGCCCTCCCCCATTCTAGTTTAAATCCCACTGCCTAGATATATAATCCCCCAGCTTGTTCTTAAGGACCTCCTTTCTCTCTTTGCTCAAATGAAGCTAGTCCCTAGCAAAAAGTTATTTATTCTCCCATATAGTCCCCCAGTCACCCACCAACCCATACCCCATAACCTGACACCACTCCCTTAGCCAGCAGTTCATTTCCCTGATCTTCTGGTTTCTTTCCAGAGTACCCTTCAGTGCTGGCAAGATTCCTGAAATGAGACAGTGCAGTTCTCAGCTACACATAATCTTGACACTTCTCGGTATCTGGCCTGCACTTCTTGCACATTGTTCTCATACTAAGGTTCATACTAAGGTAATATTATCAGAGAAGGCTGTGGGCCCATGAGTGCTCCTGCTATTAGTAGTGGTTTAATTTATGGCCCTCTAATATATGTTTGACAATTTATTCTTAAATTGCTCTTTGTTATATTTAGAACCATTTCCTCTGGAAGTTCATTCCGGGGATCTCCACCCTCTGGGTAAAGAAAGCCCTTCTCTTTTCTGTATTGAATTTATTTGGTCTGAGTTGAAGATTATGTCTTCTAGATGATGTGTTAGATACTTTAAAGGTTAGATTTAAATCATTCAAAATATTATATTGTGTCAAATTATAACATATCAGCAGGTCATCACATTTCCTCGTTGTCTGGAGAGATATCAAATTAAGCTGTTTCAATCTGTCCTCGTAGGTCAAGCCCTTACATTCATGGATCATTCTTGTTACTTGTCTCTGCACCTTCTCCAATCTATCATCACAGGTTCCCTTAATAGGTCCCCACAAGGGGATGCCATAATCTAGAAGTGATAGCACATATGATCTGTCCAAAGGCATAATAACACTTGACTGTTGACTATGAAAATTTCTCTTTATGGCCCAAATAACTCTTTTTGCTTTATTAATTTGGCAATTAATGTGAGATTTATATGTTAGTGTGTCAGAGATAATAATACCTAAATCTCTTTCTTCCTCAGTGTTTCTTATCTGGATTCCTTTTATGTAGTAATTTGCCTTTTTGTTTTGACTACCGAAGTGCATTATGCAGCATTTGTCTTTATTGAAACTCATACCTACAGAATCTGCCCATCTTACAACAAAATCCAAGTCTGATTGTAATTTATCCTGATCAGTTTGATTTAACAAGATGTTTGCCAGTTCTGTGTCATCAGCATGTTTGTTGATCCATCCAGAAGCATTTTGTCCTAGTTTTGATATAACAAATTGGAAAAGAAGAGGGCCAAGGACAGATCCCTGGGGGACACCACTAGTTACTGGCATGGAGGAAGAATAGAAACTGTTTATGCTGACTATCTGTGACCTGTTATGTAACCAACCTTGAATCTACCTCACTATTCTATGATCTATATTAATATAAATTAAGGAGCAAATTATTTCAATGTGTGGCACTATATCAAAGGCCTTGGATAAGTCCAGATAAATGCAATCTACAGGTTTTCCATTACCTAAGGCATTACCAGATAGATTTTCATAAAAACATAAAAGGTTTGTTATGCATGACCTTTCTGACATGAAACCATGTTATGTAGTATCAACTAAGTTATTAGACTTAATATGTTTCTGTATGATATCCTTTAGAATAGATTCTAAGATTTTACTGGGGACTGAAGTTAGGCTGATCGGTCTGTAGTTTGTATACCTGTATATATCTTTACCACCCTTTTTGTGAATGGGCACCACTGTTGCGGATAACAAATCTGCAGGTAATACCCCTTCTTGAATAGATTTGGTATAAATTAATCTAAGGGGTATAGCAATCTGTGTTGGTACAAGCTTTAAGAGATTAGGGGAACTGTTATCAGGGTCTGCAGAAAATGAGTTCTTTAAAGCTTTGATTTTGGTCATTATTAATTTGTTGTCTAAAGTTATATCAGCACTTGTGACAAATGGTATATCAGCTGTATACTCATTCTTGGTTCTATGTCATCTCTATGCAAAAATTTTAGGCGTGGTTAATTATCACTCTGTTATATCAGCGCGATCCTTTTTAGCGCACATTGTTATCAGCGCGTGACATAACCTCACAAAATCTCATTGCAAAACACATTACAATGCCTTTACAGATAAATGCGCATTGGCAGGTGATTAATGGGTAACGTTGCTTAATCCAGAACATCTGTAGCTTCCACTGATGTTCTTCTGTCATGCTCATAAATAACACAGTGTACCTGGCACATCTCTATACAGTTCACATAGTCTGCTGTCTGTCATGCCGCTGCAGTTCATCTTCAGTATCTGAGGCCAACCACTGCTGTCTCATGATGAATATTTGTACAGAAAGGAGCGTACATATGGGGACAAACAGTACTGGAAGTGCCTACAGTATGACTCGTTTAAATGCCCTGCAAGAGTGCACACTGCTGAAAATGAAATTGTTAAGTTTATCCAGGCACATAACCATGTACCTGATGCAGGTGCAACTGCAGTTCGCAAAGCTGTTAATGTATTGAAGGAGAGAGCCGGCAGCTCACAGGAGACCACCCAGCAGGTAGTTGCTAGAGCTACCAGCAGACTTAGCCAGGCTGTCAGTGCTAAACTACCCTCTGTAGCAAGCCTAAAACAAACAGCTCAAAGAGCACGACAGGCTGCAGCAGTTGTGCCAAGTCAGTCATCATCACTAAATGAATTACATATATTGGAACACAGAATGAGGGGAACTTTTCTTGCAGTATGATTCAGGCAGCAGTGACCAACACTGTTTCATTGTGTTTTCCACTGACAGAAATCTGCAGTACATGCGCAGTACACTGCATTGGTATGCAGATGGCACCTTCAAATCTGCCTCAACAATGTTCTCACAACTGTACACCATACATGGTGTTCGTCAGTCAGCTGTGATGCCATCAGTTTTTATATTAATGCCCCACTGTACTTATGAGAACTATGTCCGGGTTCTGTCAGAGTTAAAATGGCTATGTTCTGAATGTCACCAACATCTGTCATGACGGATTTTGAATTAGCCACTGCCAAAGCATTTGCTAGTGAGTTCCACATGGATGGCACAAGGGGATGTTTTTTCACTTGTGCCAAGCCATATGGCAGAAGGTGCAGGAAAATCCAATTATCCATAAAAATTACATGGTAGACGAGGATTATGCTTTAAACATTGGGATGCTCCCTGCACTAGCATATGTGCCACCTTCTGATGTTGTCATGGTGTTTTAACAAATGCGGCCTACAGACTTCTACACAATGCAAAACAACCAACTTGCCCCCCTAGTAGATTACTTCGAAGACACCTGGATAGGGATGCCAGTTGGTCGTCGGGGTCATCGTAGACCACATTTTGATATTGAATTCTGGAGCTGCTACTCAGCAGTAAATGATGGCCTAGTGAGAACAATAAACTCTGTGGAGGGGTGGCACATAAGTTTTAACAGTCTGTTGGGGGCCTACCACCCCACCATATGGAAGTTCATTCAAGTATTGAAGGTGGAGCACAATTTGAATGAAATATGAATGGAGCAGTACCTTGCTGGAATGGAACCTTCGGCCCCAAGGAATAAATACTGTGACACTTCAAAACGCATAGAGAAAGTTGTAGAAGCGTATAGCACTACTGACCGACTTGATTTCCTGCAAGGAACTGCATACAATTTTCAAATACAGGTCTAAACACCGTGAGTTCTTCATGCGACATGGTAATTGTTTTTTAATGTTGTTTAAAATAAAGATTGACCTTTTAACTTTTAACTGCATTGCTCAACCCCTATCGTACAGTGATGCGATCATGTAAGTGGATTTCATTGGTGGACCGAGGTGAAACCTAGGCCGAACGTGGAGTTCGAGGTGAAAGGAGGAGTTCGTGTGTCCAACAATGGTAAGAAAATTCAACTTTTACCTGCAAAACATTGCATTTTGTGTATTTCTGGAAACAAACTGCTATTTCTAGTATTTCTACTAAATGTTCTCGTTATTTCTGGTATTTCATGTATTGCTGGCAACAGTACTGGTATTTTCAGGATTTCTAGCTACTGCTCTCATTATTTCTAGCATTTCATGTATTTCTACCAACAGAACTGGTATTTCAAGAATTTCTAGCTACTGGTCTCATTATTTCTGGTATTTCATGCACTCAATATTTTGCTGTTTGTTGAATATTGCTGAAATTGATGTGCGACATGATGTTTGCTGTGCTGAAAACATTTTTGCTTTCTTTGCTGTGCTGTAATGCTTGCGCTGAAATGTTTGCATGTAAATGACGTGATACCCTCATTCTTAGGATAAAAAACTGAACCAAAATAATTATTGAAAATATTTGCAATTTCATTTGGTTCCTCTATCCTATTGTCATTGATGGTAATTGTTCTTAGCTCACTGTTGTTACCCCTTAATGAATTGACATAAGCATAAAGGTTTTTAATGTTTTTTTTTATTTGCAATATCGGCCAACTTATGTTCCATTCTTACTCCTGAAGACTAAATTGTATACTGCAATGATCACTGTTCCCAAGGGGGACAGTGACTCGACATTTTTCTATCTTGAGGTCAGAGGCATAGTACTAAGTCTAGGATATGATCCCCTCTACTTGGACATTTTCTGTGCTGCATTAACCCAAGTTCCTGAACTGTTTTCAAAAAAGATTTACTGGTGGCACCTGATGCAACTCTTGTTTCCCATTTTATATCATTATAATTCAGATTGCCAAGAAAGAGGACCTGTCTAAATTCATATGCTGTTTCAAGTTCCTTGTTTATAGCTGTAGAGAGACTTGAGTCTGTACCTGAGGGTCTATAACACAGTCCTATAATTATATTATAATTATTTGCCTCAATCCTAATCAATAGACATTCCATATTCATCTTTTTTTTTCTGTATGTTTAGATATATCTGAGGACCTGATTTTACTGATATAAATGCAGCAACTCCCCTGCCTCTTATTCTTTCAGTCTAGTGTATATAATTGATAGCCTTCAGTGTCCTTACCCCAATGATCTTTATCTCCCCACCAAGTTTCTGTAATAAATGCCATTTCAACTGGAATTCCTGAATTATGTAAAATAACTATAAGTTCATCAAGTTTTGGTTGGAGGCTTCTAGCATTAGCTAGGTAACAATTTAATTTGATGGTGTTACCTACTTGTCCATGTGTAGGACTGTGTTTTTTGGTCTTTCTATTCTATCTAGGTGTATTGATATTTTCACCCCCCCCCCAAACAATTAGTTTAAATTCACAGCTTGTGAATTCTCAATAATCATATTTGCTAATAACTGTATTCCCTGCATGCTTAAGTACAACCCATCATGTGTGTATAAATTGCATTGATTTAAAAAGGAATCCCATGAATCAATGAAAATGATTCCTTGCTGTGTACACCTATTCCTAAGGCAGATGTTAACTCATTGAATCGTGTTGTTTTTTTCTTTATGACATTTTAAAATAGGGAGTATTCCAGAAACAATAGGTGTTTGTCCAAAAGTTTTTGTTACTACCTTTAGGGCCATGATCTCATTAGCAATGTCCTTTTCCTCCACATCATTTGTATCAATGTGTACCACAATGTGGGCATCCCCAGTGCTTTGTTTACCAATGAGTGCATAAGGTACCCTACTCTGAACAGCATCATTCCTGGCATACATTCCACACTTATAGAGCTCCCATTGCCCCCTTTTGATTCCCCCCATCTGATACCCCTAATAATGGAGTCCCCATAAATAGGACCCTCCTTTCCCACGCCACTGTGCCTTATCTACTTTTTCCCACTGCCCTCTTCCTGACTGGCAGCTTCACCTCTTCTCCCCCAAGCACCCTCTTCCTGTATACACCCCCTGCTATCAGTGCCCTTCCCCTTCCTGGAGAATGATCTGCAACCTCAGCCCCAACATTATCCTTCCCTCCCCCAACCAGTTCCCTCATGTCCAAGTTCAACTCTGCTCCCAACATCCCCTTTCTCCTAATCCAAGTCCTTTCCTCAGTTGTTCCTTCAGCGGTCTCACTTACCTTCTGACTTACTTCTCCCTCTCTCTCCTGCACCCCCCTTTCACCATCATCCTTTTCCATTTCCACTTGCTCCCATATGTTGTTTCCTTCTTGTATTGGTGTGCACCTGCTGTCCCCCTGTAAATTTTTTAGAGGTGTATACCTGTTTTTCACCACAATATCTTCTGCAGTGCCACTGCCTGTTGTCCCCTTTTCTCTTCCTAGGCTGACATTACCAGCCCCTTTAGCTCTGTCCTTACCTCCCTTCCCCTCCCACTCCTCCTGTCATCTTCCTGCCAAACCACATTTGACCCACAAACACCAAGATCACCTTGAGTAGCAAGACACTCCTCCCCCCACTTACTACCCCCTATCAGTTCATACCTGTGCCATATGTTTACTGGTCTGTTACCTCCTCCAATATCCCCAATATCCCTCCTCCTATCTGAGCTCACAAAGTTTTCCTCCTGAGCTGCCAGTCCCCTGCCTCTTCTCCATCCATGCCCCACTTCCACGATTAAGTGATCCACCACCTTCTTGACTCCCAAATCTCACTTTCCAGGTTAAACACTCTCACACATGTGGGGCATGCTCCTAAACTCCAGAGTGTGGCCATATGCACAGCTGCTCCGCAACCACTACATCTCACTATCCTGCTAGATCCTCCACCTGCCCCACCTCCATCTTTCAAACTTCACCCCCCCACCTCTCTCTACCTTCGTACCCCCTCCATTCCTGGTCTGTCCATCCACCCCCTCTCCCCATCCTCCTACCATCCTCCAACACCACATCCCCAATACAACTAGTCTACTTTTTTTAAGATCTTATTAGGTCCTCCCATACAATGCCTGCCTTATTTAAGTTTAATGGTCTTTAAATCCCACTTAAACACCCTTATCTACTGTTAATTAACTACTGTACTGCTAAAGATTCTTGAGCAGATTGAGTGGTTTCCCCTTACACACGTAATCCCTTTAATACTTCAACTAACATCCCAAGTAGTTTGATCTGTTTGTTCTTAAAAACAATGTCCTTCCCAAAACAGTGTCTGCCCTCTTTCTGTTGATCCCACTTAAGCCCCTTGGCTTCTGCTAAAATGCTTAAGTAGATTGAGCAGCTTCCTTTAAAACTCTTAACACTCTTTTTCACAATTAAATTATTTTAACAATTTCTAAGTAGTGTACCAGTTTGTCCTTTAAAACTCTTTAAAGCTTCTCCTAAAATACTTAAGTAGGTTGAGCAGCTTCCTTTTAAAACTACTAACACTCTCATTCACATTTAAAAGCTATTAAAAATGTTTAAGTAGTATAGAAGTTTGCCCTTAAAATGGTACAAAGCCTTCCCTCAATTGTGCCTTAAATGCTAACTAATTGCAAGGCAATAACTGTATAGAACACCTAATACTGCAATAGAATAATGCAATATCCTAATAATGACTGTATTGTATTGTCAATACAGTTTTGTCCCTTTGCTAATTAACTATGCAATGATGTCCCTCCTTTACCTATGCAATTAAAATATTACTGTCAATGCTGTGAGGTCAGCAAAAAGCCTCCCCTCAATTGTGCAGTAATGGTAAATAGACACAGTTTGTAGCAGTGTAATGCTTACAGAAAAGAAACAGAACTATAAAAAAGTCCCTTCAAGACAGAAGCCATTTTAGCAGTACATTGAGTGATTTCCCATTTCAGTCACAGCATCTAATATTATTTTCCCACTCGAGTCACAGAACCAGTACCAGCCACATATAACCCATAAATGCCACAGTACCCTTGTTTTTGATGCAATATTGCATAAACATCAAAGTACCTTCATTGTTGATGCAGAGTCACAGTACCTTGGTTTTAGATGCAATGTCCCTCCAGCCAAAGAAGTCTCTGCCCCAGAGTTTGCCTTGTGGCCACTCCCTTAGTTATACTCCACCTCCTGCCCACTCCTGATAGTTGAGACCACTACTGGGAGTGGTTCAGTGAAGCCGTTTAATAATGGAGGTGTTGTGGGGTGGGTAGATGGGAGAAAATATGGCTGTTTGTTTGTGTGGCTAGGCTCAGGCTTATATAGCCCAGTCGCAATTTCAAATTTCATACCCTTGAGCGCTCTGGTCCCTGATTGGCTCTGGTGGGAGCCATACCAAAGTGACTATGGCCACCGAACTCCTGAGTGACAATGGCTGCTGATGTCTTCTGCTGCATATGTGGCCCCAACTCTGGTACAGCTACAGCCGCACTCTTGCAAGCTGCGGCAACTGCCACCAATCCCCTCCAGTCGCCGAGTGGCCTGATACTCTGGTGCGGCTAAGGCCACCTCCTCTCAAGCTGCAGCAACTGCTGCCCATCTCTCCAGCTGTGCATGCGGCCTGAACTCTGGTGCAGCTATGGCTGCCTTCTCCCAAGCTTTGGTATGACTGTTTGTTTGTGCGGCTTGGCTCAGGCTTATATAGCCCAGCCACAATTTCAAATTTCATACCCTTGAGCACTCTGGTCCCTGACTGGCTCCAGTGGGAGCTCCACCAATGCAGCTATGGATGCCAAACTCCTGAGGGGCAATGGCCACCAATCCCTCCAGCTGCAGATGCAGCCTGAACTCTGGGGCGGCTACAGCCGCCTCCTCCCAAGCTTCGGTATGGCTGTGCAAAGGTTTTTTAGTTAGTGGTTATGTTCTACATGATCAAAAGCTTTAAGGTAAGATACTGTTTTAAGCACTTAAATGTTAAAGATGAAACTGGTATTTTTGTAGGAGAGGTAGAATATGGCTCACAATATTTTTGAGATTAAAAATTAGATATCTTAAAAAAAAAAGAAAATATTTGCATAGAAATCCTTCATGGATTTTTAAAAGTATATGTGTGGCATGAATTACTGCTGCATGATGGTTTTCAAAATCTATGTGTTGCACAATGGTTTTCAAAATCTGCTTGCTTAATGGCATTTTGCAGAATCTTACTGTGCCACAAATCCATTTTCAAATATTAAGGGTGAACCTTTAGTGTTTGTGAGGGAGGGGTAGATTAGACACATCAATTTTTTTTTTAAATTAATTTGATATCAATAATTAATTCTAAAATAAATAGTGAATTTCCTGCAACCTCATTGGCTGTGAAGGTTCCAAAGCCACATTGTTTATAAAAGAAAACCCTTGGTTTTGCACTTCTTTCGGCAACCAGAATTCAGTACACTCATGACTGTCTGTCAGAAAACTTTAAAAACACCTAAAAAAAGGCCTCGGAAGATAATCAGAATGCAGTGCACTGTGTTTGACTGTCTGTCAGAAAACTTTAAAAAACCTAAAAAAAGGCCTCTGAAGGCAGTCAGAATGCAGTGTACTGTGTATGACTGTCAGCCAGAAAACTTTAAAAACACCTACAAAAAAGGATCCTGAAGCTCCGGAATTGATTTCTGGTTTGGCACAGCTGGGAATCCTGCTTCAAATCACTGTATGCTCCTCCCACAAACCCTCTTACAAATGTAAATCTATTTAATGGTGTCTTCCAGGCCAGGCTACAACATGAAGTCCTCCTCAATGCCTCCCAGTTTTCCCCAGTCCCAAGACTGAACATTAAGGGGACTGGGCTTGCAATATATGTTCACAGCATTGCTGTTTTTCCCCAATCCCCCACCCCCACTTAACAACTAAACTATCATGGAATGAAAGAGACATACATTGTTAAACCCCATGTCACCAACTGGTAACCTGTTTCTGGCATCACAGAGTAAGAGGATATTTGCCTCTGTTTTTTTCTTCACCTGTCCAAGTTCCGACAAATGTCCTTCTTGCTTCCTGTGCAGGTCTGACTGTCCACTATAATCTGCCAAGCAAAAGCTGGTGACAAGTGCCTGGATTGCCATCATGAATACCAGTACGCAAGTAACGGCCAAAGCAATCGATAAACGTCTTGGGCTGCTTTATCGTCACAGGCACAGTCTGACCCTCAAAGCCCTAAAAATAGCAGTTCACAGCTCTGTGGGTTCTCTCATTGACTACGGTTTACCCATATATGGCTCCACCACTGATACAGCCCTCTGGTGCCTAAAAACTGTGTTAAACAAAGTTTGCCAGCTAATCTTAGGGGCACCCAAACTGACTCGTACTTGCGATCTGTATACCAATGCACACTGGCTCCCTCTTAATGCCCGACTAAAATTCCAAACCTGCCTTCTGGCAAAAAAGATCTGCCTTGGTACTCTCCTGCCCGGGGTTAGTCAATTCCTGGTGCCTTGTACTAATCTGCGGCACACACAAAACTCTGAGCACCAGTCCTTCATTACGCCGAAATGCCATACTTCCCAAGGTCAAAGGTCTTTTATGCACTGTGCCCCACTCTGGTTCAACTCTCTTCAGGAAGATCTTGTGCGACAGCCTACGTTGGGTGCTTTTAAAGTCCACCTTAAGTGTCATTTGATGAAAATAGCCCACTGTGACTGTCAGCCATAGCTTTGCCTCCCCACCTCCGACACTGATTCTCCCCCTCTCCCTTTTTCCTCCCTTTCCTTGAGCCTTGTCCCCCCTTCCCACCCACTCTGCTCACACTCTTACCCCCTACTCTTGCTTGAGCCTTCCCCTCCCTCCTACCCTCTTACTTCTTACCCCTGCCCTCTACTCCTTCTTTGAGTCTGCTCCTCCCTTCTTGCCTTCTCTCCGCTCACCCTCACGAGCTGCCCTCATAACCCCCCTCCCCCACTCCCAGTTTAATTTCTCAGTATCGCTTGCTCTCTTGGCACTTGGGGCTCCTCCCCCCCCACACCTGTGCACTTACAAACTCTCTAATAAACCTGTCACTGCAGACAACTGATTGGTACTCACCATTTAGGCATACAATACCTGTAAGTTCATTCTTAGCCTCCACTCCCCTTATCCTGACTGTTTGTTGCTCCACTTGATAATTCCCTCTTCCAGTCCTCTGTAATGTTGTAATGCTCTTTGTATTGTGAACTTGATGTGGAACCTATGCAAAGAGCTCTGAGCTCAAGTGGTGTTATCTGAGATTGTAATAAATAAATAAATAAACAAGTAAGAAAGATAGTATGAGTTTGGTTTGCTCCTTCTCCAGTAGTGCTGGTATTGCTGAGGGGAGGAGGGATGGATAGATGAGCAGACAGTACTAAAATTGAAAGTGTTTGATTATCCGACACACAGTAGAGCATCCAAAGCCTACAGAAGTGGCACATGGTAGTGCCTCTGATTTCATTGGTAGCAATCCCAAAATGCATGTAGTTTTAGATCCATTAAAAAATGGGTCTGTGTGTTCTGTAACAACTAAACTGCTTGTTAAACAACAAATAAAAGCACACTAGGATCTGTATTCAAATCCTGTACTACTGAGTGGTGGTGGAGGAGGGTCAATGATTTCTTCAATGGGAGGGCTGGGGGTTGTTGGGGTGAAAAGGGACACGTTGATGTGTTTGAGTTGGGGTGGTGATGATGGGGCAGAACTGTAGTAGGGAAGGGCTGCAGTAGGGTTGTATTGGTTACAGAAGTTGTCAGTGACAGCCATAGAGACTATTTTGTAACTTTTCCTTTTTCCTTTTTGCTAATTCTTCTCAAACTTTGTAGAATACTGAGTGTATATTTTGACATATTACCCATTTTACAAGTACAATACGATATTCCATGGAATAGTGAATGTATATTTCTTATTTTGACATATTACCCATTTTATAGATGCAATATGATACTCCAGGGTGAGGTTTTATTGAGGAAAGCCACTCTTCCAAGTGGTTAAAGGCACTCAGTGCCTCACAATATACTTGGGCATGTGATTTACAAATAGGGTTGCCTCCTCTGGATGAGATGAAAACTAGATACTAAAGCCCACCTCCCCATTTTAATGACTGAAGAGTGGCGGTGATGGAGATGTCAGAGATGTTGGCAGTATTGAGATGGGTTTGGAGGAAATGGTGGTAGCCTATAACAGGGTCATCACTGGGACCTTAGACTCCATAGCACCCACTCACGTACTACCCCAGGGTTTATGATTGGGTTCCCCATGGTTTTATGGGAGCTAAGGGAGTTGAAACTAGGGGTTGGAGGTTAGAGCACTTTGGAGGAGACCCAAGGCCCAGGAGAACAAACTGGCTTTAAAGATTCTTCATGATGAATATCAAAGGGCAATCACCTATAAGAAGGAAACATTCCTATCCAGGGAGACTGTGGCTGGGAGGAAAAGACCACTTCAGCTCTTCTGTATGGTAGACAGGTTTGTAAACCTGACATGCCTGCAGCTGGGTAGAGTGGGTTCATCTGCAAAGTGCAAGGCGTTTGCTCAGTTCTCCTGATACAGAGTGTCTTCTATTCGGCCTGGGATCTCACTAAGTGGGCTATTGCAACCTGGTGGGGTCAACCTTGCACCACTAAGATGCCATCAGCTTTCCTGGGGAAAGTTTAGGTCAGTCACAATGAAAGAGGTTTGTCAGATTATCTCAGAGTTGCAACCCACATTTTGAGAACTAGAGCCAGGCCCGACATGACTACTAGTGAGTTGTATATGGTTACTGGATCCAGTGTTCGCAGGGATTGTTCAGTGCTCCTTCTTGGAGGTCATCTTTCTGCTAGCACTGAAAAATGTACCAGTTCAGCCCCCTCTGAATAAACCACATCTGGATCTGGATGTCCTTGTGAATTATCATCCCATCTCTAACCTACCCTTTCTAGGTAAGGTTATTGAGAAGGTCGTGGAGTGGCAACTTGAGGCACATTTGACAGATAATGACATTTATGAGCCCCCAGGTTGATTTCATATTTGTGAACAGCACTGAGATGGCATTTGACAGGGTGCATTATGGCCAGTTCAGGGTGAGGGATGGGATGGATGGGCAAGTCTCATTCTCCTCAATCTCTCCTTAGCATTTAACACTGTAGACCATAGGTTATTGGTGGACTGTCTGAAGGGGTACAGAGGACTCACTGGCACCATTATCTGCTGGTTTGAGTCCTACCTCATGGATAGGACACAGAGGGTGGTTATGGGTACTTTCTCATCACCCCCAATGCCCCTGCTTTGTGGTGTGCCCCAAGGGTCAGTCCTGTCACTTATGTTGTTTGTAGCATACATGTTGCCCCTGGAAAGGATCATTAGACATTACAGTCTGGCTTTTCATTTCTATGCTGATGAAACCTAGCTTTATCTGTCATTAGTGCCAGGGATGCCAGACACTGTTGAGCTGCTTAATTTGTACCTGACTGAATTTCAAAACTGGATGACATCTAACTGGCTGAGACATAACCCGGACAAGACTGAGGTAGTAGTGATTGATCCAGGTCATAGAGGGTTGCAGAGGTAGTCGATGATGTGACTGGGATATGGCTCTGGTCCTCTATGTTGTTGGCCTCTGCTAAGGTGAAAAATCTGGGGTGTCATTCTAGATGAGAAGCTGACATCTGAGGCACCGGTGTCAGCTGTTGTTCAGACTGCCTTTAACCATCTTAGGAACATCAGCCAGATTAAGTCTCTTATCCCCCCCAAGGATCTGCTGACACTGGTACATGCATTTGTGACATCTAGAATGGATTACTGTAATGCGCTCTACCTCAGGGTCAATGAAGGTACCCTACAATGCATGCAGCTGGAGCACAATGCTGCAGCCAGGTTGCTGAAAGGCCTTCAGAGGTCATGTCATTGAACCCCAGTCCTGCATGAACTGCATGTCATCTTTAAGTTTGGCTTGCTAACCAACAAGGCCCTACGTGGGTTGGGTCTTAGCTACCTGTCGGTACTTCTGAACCCTCACTGGTCCTTATGCCCTTTCAACTCTTCCAAAGCAGGTCTCTTTCAGTCCCTAGTTCCAAGCTTTAATCATAAGGGGATCTAGCGTTTGAGGTGGACAGCCCTCTGATATGGAACACAGTACCGGGGGGGGTAAGGGATGTCCCCTCGATGGAGCCCTTTAAAATGGGGTTGATAACCTTCCTATTTAGTCAAGCATTTGGAGACCAATGAAGTCTTGTGTGATTTGGTTTCCATCTGTTGATGCTGTTATTTCAGATTTTTATCTATTTTATATTATTTATTTATTTTAGATATGTATTTACTGATATCTAGTTTCAAAACAGATTATTTATACTACCGTTCCTCCTATTTTGTGTATTAGAATGTTATGTTCTGTTATGTATGGCACCCTGAGCCTAGGGGGGAGGGTGCCTTAGAAATAAAGATATTACTACTACTATTGTATCACTCCTTCTGCAAAGACATTTGTAATGACAAAGAAGACTTTCAAAACTGATAGGAAATAATTTTCTTGGTGCTATTTTTTTATTTATTTTATTCTTTGGTAACCAGGTAAGACCCACTGGGCAAAAGACACATTTTCAGGAATAACCCAGGATCACAGGGACATTAGGTGATGTGCTCAGTTTTACACAGCATGCAAATGGAGGCTGTAGGAATCAAACCCAGGTCAGCTGGATGTACCAAGCTTGCTCACAGCTCATTGTTCTAACCTCTGTTAAATACCCTCTCATTTTTCTTTCCATGTCATTCATGTATTTTTTATTATTATTATTATGTTTTGGTAATGGAGTAAAGCCCAACAGACACAATGCCTGTTTTCAAGAGTGACCCAGGAGCACTGAGGAGGTTAAGTGACTTCATTAGGGTTGCACAGTATGCAAGTAGAGGTTGTGGGAATCAAATCCAGGTGTGCTGGATGTATCAAGCTCATTCGTAGCTTGTTACTCTAACCATGAGGCTAGACTGCCACAAAAGTGAGGGTATTGGACTTTAGGAGGGCTGACTTTGTCAAAATGGGAGAGTGTCTCAGAAAAGCACTAGCAAATGGGCAAGAAGGAAGGGAGAAGGAACAATGGGGCAACATCAAAACTGCCATCATAGAGGCAACAAGCCTTTGTGTGAAGCAAATAAACAAATCAAAATGAAGGAAAGAAACACTATGTTTCTCAAAAGAGGTGGTGAGAAAGGTTAGGGAGAAAAAGATAGCATTCAGGAAGTATAAGGAAACATAGAAGGAGCAAGACAGAGAACTGTACCAGTTAAAGCAGAAGGAAACTGGGAAGGCAGTCAGAATAGCAAAGGCCCAAACCAAGGAAAAGATAGCCAACTCAGTTAAGAAGGGGGATAAAACCTTTATAGGTACATTAAGAAACAAAGAAAGACCAAGGGAGGGACAGTGAAGCTTAATAAAGGGAGGAGGGTGGGTGGATGGGCAGAGGTGACAGTGAAAAAGCAGGATACTGAAAGAATCCTTCTGCTCAGTATTCACAAAAGAAGAGGAGGGAGAGGTACCTAATCCAATCAAAAGAAACACTCTGGATGGGGGGGGGATCAATACCAGTCCATTCACAGAAGAAAGGGTTCTGAAAGAACTCCCAAATCTGAAGGTGGACAAAGCAATGGGCCCTGATGGGATTCACCCCAGAATTCTAAAAGAACTAAGGGGAGAACTAATGACATCACTGACTATCCTTTTTAACCAATCATGGGAGGATGGTGTGGTACCTAAGGACTGGAGGAGGAAGGATGTAATTCTCCTTCACAAAACTGGGAGCAAATCAGAGGTAGGAAACTACTAATCTGTTAGTTTGACCTCAGTGGCAGGGAAAATGATGAAATCACTTCAAGAATTGTTGAGTACCTAGAGGCCAGAGGGGCACAGGATGCAAGCCAGCATGGCTTCACAGCAGGAAGGTCATATAAGACAATCTAATAGATTTCTTTGACTGAGTGACCAAAGTAGTAGACCAGAGAGGGGCATTGGACATGGCCTACCTAGACTTTAGCAAAGTATTTGACACAGTCCCACACAAAAGATTAATAAACAAATTAGCCAGCCTGGGAGTGGGTCCCAGGGTGGTAGTCTGGATAAAATAATTGGCTGGACAACAGGAAACAGAGGGTAATAGTAAACGAAATCCATGCCAAAGAAAGGGCGGTTGCTAGCAGGGTACCTCAGAGTTCAGTACTGGGTCCGGTCCTTTTTAATGTCTTTATAAGTGACATTGCAGAGGGACTGGAAGGAAAAGTATGCCTCTTTGCAGACGACGCAAAGATCTGCAACAGGGTTGATACACGGAGGGGGAGGATGAGAAGGGACTTGGCAAGGTTGGAGGAATGGTCAAAAGTATGGTAGCTTAGATTAAATTCAAAGAAGTGCAAAGTAATGCTCCTAGGAAACAAAAACCCAGGGGAAGAGTACGCAATGGGAGGAGAGGCTCGGGGCAATGTGAGGAAGTATTTCTTAACAGAGAGGGTGGTGGATGCATGGAACAGCTTTCCTGAGGAGGTTGTGGGGTCTAAAACTGTGGAGAATTCAAGAATGCATGGGACAGACATAAGACAATTTTTGTGGGGGGTACAAAGAAATAGGTTGTTGGTTAAATAAGATCTGCAGCTAATCCTGTAGGTAGGAAAATGGGCAGACTAGGTAGGCCAAGTGGTCCTTATCTGCCGTCAAAGTCTATGTTTCTATGTTTCTTAACAATAACAAAAATGGAAAGGGACCTTGGGGTAGTCATGTCAGATGACGTAAAGATAAGCAAGCAATGTGAAAAGGCAGTAAGGATGGCTGGGGTATACTGGGATGTATAGGAAGAGACATCACCAGTAGAAAACATGAAGTTGTTATCCCTCTGTACAGACAGTTGTTGAGACCCCATCTGGAGTACTGCATGCAGTTCTGGAGACCCTATCTCCTCAAGGACATAGACAGCATAGAGGCAGTCCAGAGGAGGGCAACTAAAATGGTGTAGGTTCTGCACCAGAAGCCATACAAAGAGATACTAAAGGAGCTTAATATGTATACCTTCAAGGAAAGGAGGGAGATGGGGGACATGATAGAAACTTTCAAGTACCTCAAGGGAATAAATAAAGTCCAGGAGGGTAGCATCTTTCAGAAAAAGAGATGTACAAGAACAAGGGGGCACAATTTGAAGATAGAGGAGAGATGGCTCAAGGGCGACGCGAGGAAGTATTTTATCATGGACAGGGTGGTGGAAGCATGGAACGGCCTTCCTGAAGAGGTTGAGGGGTCAAAAACAGTGGGGAAATTCAAGAATGCATGGGACAGCATAAGGCAATTCTGGTAGGTGGTAGGAAGAAGTAGGCTGTTGGTTACCTAGGATCTGCAGCTTATCCAGTAGGTAGGGAAATGAGCAGACGGAGTGGGCCAAGAGGTCCTTATCTGCTGTCAAAGTCTATGTTTCTATGTTTCTAGTCTAGTAGAATTTGACCATTTTTTGAGAAATTAATTCTTTAGGTGTTGGTGCCATTAGTTCTGCATTGTATTCCCTTTACCATATCAGCTACTCTTGTTTTTGTCGTATTTTTAAGATATTCCACAGCATCAGACACACCATTCTATACTATTCATTTGAATGGCTTGTAATGATGTAAGTATTATCATGGAATGTCCAGGTAATATGAAAAATGAGAGCTTCAACTGCTGAGGACTCAGGAGAGAGGGCATTTATGTAGTAACAAAGGCAATAAAAATTAGATTCTCAATATAACAAACAGAATCTAAAAACATATCAGAACATAGGACAGGGGAAATCATGGAGGGCAGAGTTCAGGAGGATTTGAAGGCACTGAGGGTGGATAAGGTGCCAGGCCCAGATGGCATCCACCCCAGGGTACTGAAGGAGCTGGCAGAGGTCCTTGCAGCACCTTTGGCAGACCTATTTAGTGCCTCACTACATTCATGATATGTACCTCAGGATTGGAGAATGGCTTATGTGGTGCCCCTCCACAAGAGTGGCCCCAAGGATGAAACGGGAAACTACAGACCAGTGAGCCTCACATCCATCATGGGTAAGCTAATGGAGACTATCCTGAAGGAGAGGCTGGTGGTCCTCCTAGAGGCCAAAGAGCTACAGGACAGCAGACAGCATGGCTTCATACAGGGCAGATCCTGCCAAACCAACCTGGTGGAGTTCTATGACTAGATAACTAGGCAACTGGACAGGGGCCATGCAGTGGATGTCCTGTATCTGGACTTCAGTAAGGCATTCGACTCAGTGCCACATGGAAGGCTGGGAAATAAGTTAGTAGGCACTGGGGCAGGTGCAACTGGTGAGATGGGTAGGGAACTGGTTTCAGGGAAGGCAACAGAGGGTGGTGGTAGGTGGGAGCTCTCACACCCAAGGGTAGTGATGAGTGGTGTTCCACAGAGCTTGGTGTTGGGACCAGTATTGTTTGGGATATTCATTGCAGATATATCATTGGACATCAAGGGCAAGATCAGTCTGTTTGCTGATGATACTAAGGTAGGAGCAGTGGTGGATGACCTAGGGGGATGGCAGGGGTTGCAGAATGATCTGGCAAAGCTTGAAACCTGGTCAGACACCTGGCAACTGGGGTTTAATGCCAAAAAGTGCAAGGTGCTGCAGTTTGGGATGAAGAACCCAAGGAGAAGTTACCATCTGGGGGGAGTGCAGCTAGCCCAGACAGAGGAGGAGAAGGATCTGGGGATGCTCATTACAGGGTCAATGAACAGCTCGGCACAATGTAGGAAGGCAGCTGAAAAGGCCAACAAAATGCTGAGTTGTATTGCAAGGGGTATATCCTTGAGGAGGGAGGAGGTGATTCTGCTGCTGTATAGGTCATTAATTAGACCGCACCTGGAGTACTGCGTGCAGAACTGGTGCCTGTATCTGAAGAGGGACATTAAGTTACTGGAGGGGGGTGCAGTGCAGGGCAACAAAGATGATCAAGGGGCTGGGGGACTTATCATATGAGAGGAGGCTGAGGGAGTTGAACATGTACTCACTGGAGGAGAGGAGGGACAGGGGGACATGATTGAAACCTTTAAGTACATGAAAGGAATAAACAAGACAGGTACAGAGGGGCTGTTCAAGGTTAGGAAGGGAAGGGACACCAGTGGCCATGATATGAGACTGGAGGGAGGAAGGTTCAGGAGGGAGATGAGGAGACACTTTTTTACAGAGAGGGTGGTGGCTGGGTGGAATGCGTTACCAGCAGAAGTGGTATCCAGTAGAACAGTGGACTGCTTCAATAGGGGATGGGACAGGACAAGGGGGAGGGTCAATGAAGGGGAAGGGTGGAAGGAAGGGGCAGCTGCAGAATAAGGGGTGCTAGCTGCACATTCGAGCAGACTTGATAGACCTCTAGGCCTTTATCTGCTGGCAAATTTCATATGTTCATAAACTAAATGGAACAATGGAGAACACAAAAAGGCATAGAGACTGTTTCCTAGCAGCAAAAGACCACACTTAAATGTCAAATTGGAAAAGATTTGGTTGATTTACTGCTAATGTTCTTAATGGCCATAATTAACAACTCCCAGACTGACTGGTTTTACAATTCTAGACTGAGGGAGCACCCCCAACCAATCAGGGTGCTCCTTTCCTCTGCACGTGAGACTCTCTTATTCTCTGAAGAGTGTCTCACACCCAGCTGCCCTGGAAATGAGTGTGCTCTGTTAAGTTAAAAATAAATTACATATTATTGCTTGAGCTTGATCAATAATATATTAATAGCACCTATGAGACCACTGTTACAGTTGTAAGAGTGGTCTTACTTCATTCTTAAGCTATCAGAACAGCACACGTTCAGTTTGTGGTTCTCCTACCCTAAGAATTCATGTAAGGCCACTCTTACAACCATAAGAGTAGTCTTTGCAGTAGTATTAACATACCGCAAAGGTCTGTATGAGAGCAGAACTTCTTTGTAACCTGCACATGTTGCCCAAACAGTGAATGATTTAATACAAATGGTATTAAGAGTATGTGAATACTTAAAGTGGCCCCAAAACTGGACTTCATCTGCATAAAACTGAATGGCTTGATAAGGACCCTAAAAAACAGATTATCTGGTCTAAAACCATACAGGTGGCAACCCTATTTACACACCCTGTCATATCTTGTTTGCTTACAAAACAAAATGTTTGCACGGGAATCCTTCATGATGTTTTTAAGGATCTATGAGCTGCATGAATATTTTGAACATCTATGTGATGTTTTTCAAAATCTAGATGCTGCATGTTGGTTTTCAAAATTTACATGCTGCACAATAGTTTTCACAAAACATTTGCACAGAAAGCCTTCAAGAAGGTTTTGAAAATCTACACACTGTGCAACAGTTTTCATGCTGTGTGAAGGTTTTCCACAGAATTAAAAACTTTAATGTAAGATAACTTATTAAATACTTAAAGTACTGGTAAACAGCTTTTATACCTCTAGATGCCCTCCTGTTGTCCTTCTAGTGTCCATCCAATATTATGATATGTTTTTGATTTTTTCTTGTTAAAATTTATAATCTAATTTTGTTACCTTTCTAAATACCCCGAATCTCATTTTCCTCAGCAGTTGCTGCTCTCTCATTTCATACTGCCTGGACATTCTATGACATCAATAACACTACTCCAAGCCATTCAGATGAAAAGTGAAAAAAGCAAAACAGCTCCACAGCAATCGAGGGTGCAGGTGTTAAATCAAGTCTATAAAGTAAGCAAAAGACCGCACTCCTCAGCTGGAAAAGTGTTAAGAAATGCCAAGCCACCATTAGCTGGTTCACCACTGAACCACACCTTGACTGGTTTCATACTCACGGGTACATCATCAGGAGGATGATTATGCAGTGTCAGTATCAGGCTTAATATAAGTCCTCTTAAAGTGACAGTGTATAATTCATAACACACACATAAGAATAAAGTGCATAAGTACTCAGCTTAGTGAGAAAAACCATACCATATGACTAAACCTAAAACCAACAAATAAATAGCTAGTGTTCAAGCAGCAGAATATATTGCACAATATCAGTATTAACTATATACTATTTCATAACATGACATTCCATTTTTTGAATATTCATCATCAATATTTTCATACAGTACTTGGTCTGAGGATCCATAAACATTTGAACTTATATCAACTCCTAGGACCAAAAGGTGTTAACCCAACAGGAGGAGGAGGATGACTAAGGATCTCTCACTATTACCTGTAGAAAGAAAAGATTATAGAAACATAGTGTTAACCTATGTACAACAGTTGAAATCAAAGCATACAATCCATTAAATCTGCATCCTATGAATAACTATACAACCTGGATATCTAATGGTGCACAAGGATACACACAGTAATAAACTACTTAATACTTTTTTTATTGCATGGGAGTAAATCTATGTGGTCATTTAAACTTGGTGGTGTCAGGGCCCCAAGGTTATAAATCCAATAAGATTCTCTTAGGTTTAGTAAATCATCCATGTCACCCTCTCTGGGGCCTCGCCGTACTGCCTCCAAACCACAAAATTTGAATGTGTGACTAATGTCCCTGCTTCCTGTGGTTCTACAATTATTTGTTAGAGCATTTCTGGCATCATTATACAATACTGACCTCAAACAGTACGCTCTCCTATCCGCTGTTAAAGTGGCCGTGTGGTCTTTCCAAAATAAAAAAGCACCACACTGACAAGTGGCAAGGTAAACAACATTCTCTTTTACCCAAGTGATGAAAGCTTTAATCTCATAAGTCCTCTCACTGTTACAACTAGTGTAGGTCTGACACTTTAACATAAGGCTACAATATTTACAGTTCCCACAATGTTGTGAACTCATCGGCAAAGGAGGTCTATTATTAGCTGTTCTTGGTGTACTGAGGTAACAAATTATGCATCAATTTATCTTTCAGATTAGGGCCCCTCCTGTATACCATTCTTGGTCTCTGGCCCAGCACGTCCTCCAGTAGTGGGTCTCTCTCATGGATACCCCAGTTAGAATGAATTATTCTTTGCATTTCACTCAATGTCTTGTACAGGTAGTGTCATCGGGGCAGGTCAGGAAGCAAAGGAAAACCAGGAACAGTTGTAGAATTCACCAAAAATATTTATTTACAGTAGCAGTAACATAAAAAAACTTGTTCAGTATAACTATTTGGAAAGGCAAAATAAGACAGAAATTCATCAGAGCTTTTCTTCAATCTCTGTGTCCCTTTTCTCTTCCTTCAGCAATTGCAGCTCAGCTCTCTTATAAGTCCTATTAACCTCCATTCTTACCGTAGCAAGCATTCTGTTCTTGTATGTCTCAGGCAGGTGCAGCTAGAACAGAATGTTCCTGAGCTGAGGCCCCTTTTTCACAGCTCTTCTGCAAAAGGCTTAAAACTTTCACTCAGGTAACCCCTTGAGTTTACAATAGCTTTTTGCAGTCATCTCAAAATGTAATTATATACATTTCAACAGTAGCACTATATATTTTCTAAACAGACGGGATCTCAATATCAGTTACATTTCCCTATAATGATTTGCATATATTTTTATATCAGCAGATATGCGGAGAAAAAGGCAGACAGCAAGAGAGGACTGAGAGATAATGAGAGGCAAAGGATTGCAAGACTGTTGGGTTGATCAAGTCCGACGTCTCACAGGAAAATTTGGTTGCGCAACCAGACAGAGAAGAGACAGAAAAGGACAGATCCTTACATTTAAACACTTTCTCCATAACAACTGGGATAGGGTCCTATTCTACCCTGTCACATACACCCCCCTCTTTAAGAGGGAACCTGTTTTATTAAACAGGTTTCCAAAACTTTTTATTCTCTACTTACATTTGCTGCTTTCAGAAATTAAGCACATGTACATCATCTGTTGTTTCTATAACAGTACAGCAGACAATAACGTTCAAACCCATACATTTGTTTTTCAACCTTCAGAACTCTCAATTCCCGATCCACATCTTGACAGAAAATCAGCATTGCTATTCTCTTTACCAGATTTCTGTATCACAGTGAGTTTAAATGGCTGTAGTGCCAGGTACCACCTTGTGATTCTGGAATTTTCATCTTTCATTTGGTTAAGCCAACAGAGAAGATTGTGATCTGTTATAAGTACAAAGTCAGTTCCTAGCAAATAAAACTTAAGGGACTCCATGGCCCACTTTGCTGCTAAACATTCCTTTTCAACGGTGGAGTATCTTTTCTCTCTGTCATGCAACTTCTTACTTATATACAGAATAGGATGTACTGTCCCATCTATATTTTGACTCAGGACTGCATCTCAGCCTACCTCTGATGCATCTGTTTGTAGCAAAAATGGTTTCTCAAAGTCTGGGCTTCTTAAAACAGGGCTGAACATAATGCAGCCTTAATGCTTGAAACGCTTCATCACACTCTGGAGTCCATTTCACATTACTTGGGAACTGTTTTTTCATGAGTTCAATGAGGGGAGTAGCTAACTCTGCAAAGTTGGGAACAAATCTCTGATAATAATCAGCCAGATCGAAAAATGACCTGACATGTTTCTTTGTTTTAGGGATAGGGCTGTTAACTACAGCTTCTATTTTAGAGACCTCTGACTTAACTTCTCCATTTCCCAGCACATAGTCCAAATATCTGGTTTCATGCATGCCCAATGCACATTTGGTAGGATTAATAGTCAGACCTGCATTTTTGATAGCTTGGATAACTGCTCATAGGTGTTCTAGGTGGCTTTTCTGGTCTGGACTGTACACCACAACATCATCCAGGCACACAGCACAATAACCATTGTGAGGGGATAAAATGACATCCATGTGCCGTTGGAATGTAGCTGGTGCACCATGTAAATCAAATGGCATGGTGGTGAACTGATAGAATCCTATAGGGGTGGCAAATGTAGTTTTATCTCTGGATTCTTTAGCTAAAGGTATTTGCCAGTAACCCCTGTTCAGATCAAGGGTGCTGATATACTTTGCACTCCCCTGTCTGTCTACCAAATCATCTATTCTGGGCATAGGATAACTGTCAAATTCTAACACTTGATTAAGTTTCCTAAAATCAAGGCAGATTCTAACACCCCATTCGTTTTTGTTCACAGTTACCATGGGAGAAGACCAAGCACTCCTCAACTCTTCTATAATAACCAATGCTTTCTTTTTTTGTATTTTCTTAAACACATCAGCTCTAAACCACTCTGGCAACCTGTATGTCTTTTGCCTAACAAGACGAGCATTCCTTGTCACTATTACATGCTCTACCCTTTTTGCTCAGCCTGGTACTGTGGTAAAAGTACTGTTAAATGTCTTTAGTACATTACAAATGTCTGCAATTTGTTCTGAGGTTAAGGAAACATTCACCTTTACAGCATCAGCAGTTACAGTTTGTTCCCGTCTATCATAAGCTACATCAATATATTCCTTATCAGTTTCTGGTAAAACTAGCAAAGCAGCTTTTGGCATTTTTTCAACCCATTTCTTGAGGAGGTTAGCATGGTATATCTTAGTAGGATTTTTCCTGTCAGGGGTCTTACTCTCGTAGTTAACAGTGCCAGTACATCTAAGAACCTTATAAGGCCCTTGCCACTTCATTAACAGCTTATTTTCTGTTGTGGGTAACAGTAGCAAAACCTTTTCACCTGGCTCGAAAACTTTTTCTTTTACTCCATGGTCATAATATACCTTCTGCTGCTTTTTGGCCTCTTCCTGATTACTATGGGCAATTTCAACATATTTTGCCAGCTTCTTTCTTAGGGCACACATATAAGATGTTAGCAATTGTTTCTGAGTAGGGTTATTTTCCCATGTTTCTTTTATCACATCCAGTGGCCCTCTTGACTGCCTACTATACAGCATTTCAAATGGTGAAAACCCTGTTAATGCCTGTGGCACTTCTCTGTAAGCAAAAAGTAGCTAAGGTAAGTATTGGTCCCAGTCTTTCCCTTCCCCTTTTACAAACCTTTTTAACATGCGTTTTAAGGTTTAGTTGAAACGCTCAACAAGACCGTCTGTCTGAGGATGATGGGGAGATCCTTATGTCAGAGATACCTAGTAGTCTGTATAGTTCCTTAAGTAATGCAGCACAAGAATGACAATAGGTAGCAACATCTTCATGAATTCCAGGCCGGTAAAATCTATACAGCAATCTAGCAAGAGTGCGATCCCTCCCTGAGTGACCAGCCATAGGACTATCATGTGCTATCTATAAAAATTCTGTTCTATACTTCCGTGGTATAACCAATTGTTCTGTCTGTTCCTGTGTCTGAGGTTTAACCCAAACTCTGTACAGCAACCCATTACACTTTTTAAACATTGGTCCACCCTGTTTTGGTTTCACCCCCAGCTGCTTAAAATAACCCTGGAGAGAAACATCATTAGCTTGTTCTGAAAGAAAATCACAATCGGTTATCAATTTAGTTTCAACATTTTCACATTTTAACTCATTATGTCCATCAGTCATTTCTTGCCACAGTTTCTTCAGGCTTCGTCTTTCTTTCCTGGATTTCTGGATCTTGGAGCTGTGCTCAAGACAAGTCCAAATCAAAATATTTGAAAGGAAAAGTGTCCACACCATTTGAAATTTTCTTTGCCTGAGCTCTTGTCACCACAGCTGCTGAAACATCAGGATTTGTTCCTTCTTTGATTAACTCAGTAAACCCTGGAAAGTCATTTCCAATAATCACAGGTATAGGTAACTTAGGTACTACCCCCACTTTCATTTGGTGTGACACACCCTTAATGGTCAGAGTCACTTGAGTGGTGGGATAGTGTCGAGTGTCCCCATGGATGCAGATGATAGTAGTACCTGGTCCCTTTGCACAGTGTTTTCCCAACACTTTAACATGCACTAGGGTCTGTCTGCTTCCTGAATCAATGAGTCCCTTCGCAGTCTTATCCCCCACTATCACATCCGTTAAGCTGTTAAGTACTTGCCCCAATTTGCCAAGGACAAATCTGCTCCAGTGCCACTCTCCTTACTATGGCAGTTTCTTGCAAAATGGCCTGGCTTATTACAGTTATAGCAGATAATGTCTTTGGGCACAGATTTGCTACCCCTACCAGAGTTCTTATCAGGCTTGGAGTTTAAATGGGAAAAAGGGTGTCTTACCAGTACCGGAACCTCACTGCTGTGGCATCTGTCTGGCCATTTGGTAGTCCTCGGCCAAAGAAACAGTCTTTTACCCACTCTCTGGTCAGTGTTCTCTGAGTCGGGTGAAGGCTTCTCAAGGATTTTCAACTGAGTTGTACCTCAGAGATTGAAATCTCTGCCTGTATGTCTCTCTGGAGATGTCATACCTTTTCAGGATTTTGATTTTCACCAGGTCATAGTTTTCTGACTGTGCAGTGCCCATACTGCTGTAGGCAAGTTGGGCTTTCCCTGTTAGGTAGGGTACCAGTCTGATTGTTCATTGCTGCTTTGGCCAATGGCAGGCTGTGGCAACACTTTCAAAAGTTGTCATGTATGCCTCAATATCATCCGAGGGGCACAGCTTTGTAAGTTTAATGGCTTTTAAGTTGCTTGTGTTTTGTTGCTTATCTGGATCTGTGCCAGAGCCTCTGCCTTTGATAGCTTGCAAGGCATCCAGCCATCGCTGCTCCTGTCGCTGCACCTCTTCTCTCATCTGCTGCTCCTGTTGCTGTATCTCTTCTCTCCTCTGTTTCTCCTGTTGCTACATCTCTTCTCTCCTCTGTGCTTCTAAATGTTGAGTCTCTTTTTGTTGTATAGCCCACCATTTGAAAAACTCCATCAGGCTTTTAGGTTCTGTCTCTGCCTGTTCTTTTACCATAACTTGTGTTGGCTGTACAATCTCAGCTTGGACTTCTGTCTCTGCTAGTTTGGCTGTCATTTTCATGGTAACCACTCCTAGACTTGCTGCTACAGAATCCATACATTTATTTGTGCTTCCCTGGTACTAGGTCCTGTACCCATGCACAAAACTCTTGTCTTAGGGTATGCATGGCTTAAATCTCACTTCTGACACCATCTGTCATTGAGGCACAGGTCAGGAAGTATAGGAAAACCAGGAGCAGTTGCAGAATTCACCAAAAATATTTATTTACAGTAGCAGTAACATAAAAAAAAACTTGTTCAGTATAACTATTTAGAAAGGCAAAATAAAATAGATTCATCAGAGTTTTTTCTTCAATCTCTGTGTCCGTTTCCTCTTCCTTCAGCTATTGCAGCTCAGCTCTCTTATAAGTCCTTTCAATCCCCATTCTTAGCAACCATTCTGTTCTTGTATATTTCAGGCAGGTGCGGCTAGAACAGAATGTCCCTGAGCTGAGGTCCCTTTTTCACAGCTCTTCTGCAAACAGCTTAAAACTTGCACTCAGGTAACCTCTTGAGTGTACAATAGCTTTTTGCAATCATCTCAAAATATAATTATATACATTTCAACAGTATCACTATATATTTTCTAAACAGAAGGGATCTCAAGATCAGTTACATTTCCCTATAATGATTTGCATATATTTTTATATCAGCAGATATGCAAGGGAGAAAAAGGCAGACAGCAAGAGAGGACTGAGAGATAGTGAGAGGCAAAGAATTGAGAGACTGTCGGGTTGATCAAGTACAATGTCTCACAGGAAAATTTGGTTGTGCAACTCGACAGAGAAGAGACAGAAAAGGACAGATCCTTGCATTTAAACACTTTCTCCATAACAACTGGGACAGGGTCCTATTCTACCCTCTCAGCAACTGGGCCTTGGGTATATTTGAGACCATATGGTGTGGGTGGCAGCTGGATGCTGATAGAAGTGAATCCCTGTAAATCTCCTTCCTAAACAAATCTGTGCTAAAAGTTTCATCTTCTTTTTTGGAAATCTGAAGATCCAGGAAGTAGACCATACAGGGATCACACTGCACAGACAATTTAAGATTCGGGTTACTCTCTTCCAAGTATGTGACAAAATCAGACAATTCATCCAACTTGCCATGCCACACCATAAAAATGACATCAATAAAGCAATGCCAGGCATTAGTCCTATGGTAGAAAGGATTTCTCTGTATGTCATAGGCCATTACTTTCTCCCACAGGCCCAAGTACAAATTCACATAACTGGGGGCAAATGTTGCCACCATAGCTGTACCTTCAAGTTGCAAAAATGAATCTATCCTGGAAGAGAAAATAATTTTTTGTTAGGACATGTTCAACACATTCAATCAAAAACTGTTTTTTACCCATCTCCAAATTACAGTATCATCAAGGTCCAGCCAAAACCTCAAAGCATCCAATCCACCACTGTGGGGGATATTAGTATACAGACAGACTATATCCATTGACACAAGATACCAAGATGCCTCAGCCTGCATGTCTCCCAGGACCCCAAACAGCTGTCTGGTAGCCTTTATGTATGATGGTAATGCAGCTACATAGTCTTTAATATGATTGTCCACCTATCTGGACATAAGTTCTACCAATGAACCAATATCCACAACTACAGGGCGTCCTGGGGAGATTATGCAGGTCCTTGTGTATTTCAGGTAACATATATATTGTTGCTCGAATTAGGTAGCCTACAGTAAGGTATAACAATTCAACATGTGATATTAACCCTTCATATTTTGAATCATACAAAAATGAATCCACTGATGTTTTAAACCTAGCAGTAGGGTCATGGGTCAGAGGTAAATAGAAATTTCTGTTGTCCAGCTGAAGATTTAGCTCCTCAATCTATTTGTAAGTAAACATAACTACCACTGACCTGCCCTTGTCTGCAGGCTTAATAGTTAGTTCTGAGTTATTTTGCAATCTTTTAAGGGCCTGAGCCTCAATAGCGGTCATGTTCACATAGCTCAATCTGTCCTCTTTCTTCAACAATGACCTAAACTGTGTCTCACATCTCCGTTCAAACAGTTTCATAGAATCATTATAAGGTGGCATAAAAGATAACTGGGGTTTGAACTGTCTTACTTCCAGTATCACCCCTGTATCACAGTCCTGAGGCAGTGTATCCTCCCGGGATGGTGTACCCACTGCTGTGTCTGTTCCCATTTGGTATTTTTATAAAATGCCTTTAAATTTAGATTCCACATGAATCTATGGAGATCGATGTATAAGTTAAATCCCTTTGTGTCCAATGTGGGTACAAATGATAACCCTTTTTGTAATACTCTCAGTTCAGCCTCATTCAAGTCAAGGTGCGAGATATTAATCACAATGTTCTCTCCGATGTCTATAGTCTGCCCCTCTTGCACAGGCCTTTTGTGTTTCTTTCCACCACATCTAGTTCTGCATTGTTGTTGTTAGACCTGTTGTCCTGATCCCATCCCCTCAGGTTGTAAGGCTCCTGTTCCTGTGGTTCCTGGAATCTCAAGGATCTCCATAGATCTAGTTGTTAATGCCCTCTTTTAAAAAAGGGTCATCAAATTCAGACTCACTGTTAGATGTGTTGTAGTTTGGTGAGTTGTTCTGTCTCTTTATTATAGACCTTTTTTGTGGGTTAGTCTGATGTCCACTCCTAGACCAGTTGTGGCCACTGGTATACTGCCTGCGTTGTTTATTCCAATTCCCATACACGATTATTCTTGTAATCCCTCTTATCTCTAACCCACTTGGTTAATTTTGTTTTCTTAATCATATTCTCCTCCCTCTGGATGGTGTCTTTGAGTTTTTTCTCAAGAGTACTGAACTCAAGATGATCCTTGAATTGGGACACAGTCTCCTCTTTTTTAGATATATCGGTAGTTACTTCATTTCTCTGTGCATCATAGTCTCTAATAATAGTGTTTATTAAGGCATCTGTCCCTATCTGTAGTGACTTATGCCAGTCTGATATGAACAGTTCCCTGTCCCAGCCATATTCAGGTTTATTCCTGACACACACAGGCCAGCTGGGGAGCAACCCACTTTAAAATATGCTTCTAGGATCAACTTCCCCCAGTAATGGCTGTGGCCCCTGAGTATAGCTCTCTCCAACTCAATAAATGTTTTTCTTAATATCAGGTTCCTCAGACTGTTGTTCTGTTGCAGGGTTAGAATTACTTGCCCCTGACTCTGTTGTGGTTACTATGCCTTTGAATAGATCTGCTTCTCCTGCTGCAGCAAAATGAACCAGCAATATTCCCTACACATGCATTTTCAAACCCTCTGGACATTTCTCTGGTGTAGTAACTGTAAATGGTAACTTATTTATATTATTAGTAACTACTGTGATTAATTTCTTTCCTTGGCCCATGAGGTCCCACTATTAGCCCACAAACAGCTTGGGATCAACCATGCATTCAGTTGTCTAGTGGCATATGTGTTCCTGTTAGGATACAAGATGATTCACAGCGAGAGTTCATTTAATATCAGTAAAGTCATAAACACAATCTTTATGTCAAAGGGAAACTCTATGCTGTTAGTGCTTTCAATTTTATCACAAGTTCCCACTAATGCTCTCCTGTGGCCTTGGGATACTTAGTGCATTATAAGGTAGAGGATAAAGCAGCTCACAAAGTCTTGCACCACAGTCAAACAAGTATACAATGTTTAGCAGTTGCACCTCAATATAGTTACCAGGTCCTTCCTCAACTGAAGTCGGGTCACTCCCCTCCTTGTACAAATGGCCTTCTGCTCCCATTGTGCTGAATCAAAGAAATCCTGTTGTAAAAATGTGTAGGGTTCGAATTGCAATACTGCTGGGTTTGAAAAATGGATTTTTTGCTGATGGTGTTGCTCCAGTGTGCCTAGGTCAACCGCAGTGAATCCACACTTTTCACTGATACAAGCTCACTGTGAGCACGTAAATGATGAAGCAGTGAAAAAAGGAAAACAGCTCCACAGCAATCAAGGGTGCAAGTGTTAAATGAAGTCTATAAAGTAAGCAAAAGACTGCATTCCTCAGTTGGAAAAGTTTAAAGAAACTTAAATGTTTAAAAACGCCAAACTGCCATTAGTTGGTTCACGACTGAACCACACCTCAGCCGGTTTCAAGAAGAATGATCATGCAGTGCCTGTATCAGGCTTAGTATAAGTCCTCTTAAAGTGACAGTGTATAATTCATAACTCACACATAAGAATAAAGTGCATAAGTACTCAGCTTAGTGAGAAAAGCCATACCATATGACTAAACCTAAGTGATAAGAGATCCTTGGTAATCCTCCTCCTATTGGGTCAACACCTTTTGGTCCCAGGAGCTGGTATAAGTTCAATTGTTTATGTATCCTCATACCAAGTACTGTATGAAAATATAAATGATGAATATTCAAAAAACAGAATGTCATATTATGAAATAGTACATAGTTAATACTGACATATTGTGCAATATTTCCTGCTGCTTGAACACTAGTTATTTATTTGTTGATTTTAGATTTAGTCATATGGTACGTTTTTTCTCACTAAGTTGGGTACTTATGCACTTTATTCGTATGTGTGTGTTATGAATTATACACTGCAACTTTAAGAAGACTTGTATTAAGCCTGATACTGGCACTGCATGATCATCCTCCTAATGACGTACCTGTGAGTACAAAACTGGTTTAGATGTGCTTCAGTGGTGAACCAGCTAATGGCGGCTTGGCGTTTTTAAACATTAAAGATTCTTTACACTTTTCTAGCTGAGGAGTGTGGCCTTTTGCTTACTTTATTTCTTTTCATTCAGATGAATAACATGAAATGATGTTATTGATGTAATGGGATGCCTTAGAAAAATGAAAAGAAAGAGCAGTAGCTACTCAGGAGAGTTGATAATAACCTTTATTTATTTATTTATTTATTTATTTATAACGGGCAATTTCCTAAAATCAAACGCTGTACAGAACTTTTAAATATAGACAAGTTAAAACAAGCAAGATAATAAAACAATGCAATTTCAGATCACATACAAGTACAAATACAGATACAGGAACAAGGTCATTATGTAAAATCCCCAAAGCCCAGGCAAAACAGATGGGTCTTTAAGTCCGTCTTGAAGCTTTCCATGGTCAGGCACTCTCAAATCTGATGAGGTAGAGAATTCCACAGGGTAGGGGCTGCATACATTAAAGCTTGGGACCCAGAGGTTTTCAGCCATACCCTGGGAATCTCCAACAACCCCTCATCAGCTGAGCGGAGTGGCTGGCTGGGACAGTAAGGATTCAGGAGCTCTTCCAGGTAGTTTGGACCCTGTCTGTGCAGGGCACTGTAGGTCAGAAGACCGACCTTGAAGGTGATCTGCCACTGTACAGGCAGCCAGTGCAGTTCGCGCATAAAAGGAGTGATGTGGCTTGAATGAGGAGCCCTTGTCAACAGCCACACCACCGCGTTCTGCACCAGCTGCAAGCAGTGGATATCACCCCCCAGAAGCCCTAGGTAAAGGGAGTTACAGTAGTCCAGGCATGAGGTCACAAAGGCATGGATCAACGTTGGAAGGTCCCAGGATGGAACAAAGTACTTAACCCAGGTGATGTTCCTCAGATGATAAAATGAGGACTTGACAACTGCTGACACCTGTGAATGCAGTGTCAGCCCATCATCAAGAACCACCCCCAGGTTTCGCACCCATTCAGAGGAAGGCAGCTGACTACCCTGAGCCAAAGCCCATAGGGGTACACTGCCACTGACCCCTCTGTCCAAAGACCTGGATCCACCACCAGCACCTCAGTTTTATCAGAATTCAGATTCAGCCAGCTGGATTTCATCCAGTCCTGGATTTCTGCGAGGCAGCCATTAAAGACTGAGACCGCACTATCCTGGTCCGGTACCAAAGACAGCTAGAGTTGGGTGTCATCTCTGTAACAGTGAAACCTCAGCCAATACCATCTCACAATGTCTCCCAAAGACAACATATACACTGCAAACAACACTGGAGAGAGCACCGAGCCCTGAGGGACCCCATACGGCAGAGAGAATGAGTCCGAGGGAAACAACCCAGACACCACCCTCTGAGATCTGCCAGTGATGAATGATTGAAACCATCTGAGGACCAAGCCTTCCAGACCACAGATGACCATCAGGTGCTCTAGCAACACCCCATGGTCCATGGTGTCAAAAGCTAAAGAGAGATCAAGAAGCACCAAGATGGAAAGGCTCTTCTGATCTCTAGCCATCAGGAGATCATTGAGCACTCAAACAAGAGCAGTCTCAGTACTATGCCTCTTCTGGAAACCGGACTGGAGAGGATTGTAGATATCATGTATGGTAAGAATGTTCTCCAGCTGCAGCACAACTGCTTTCTCAATCACCTTCCCTAAAAAGAAAAGGTTAGAGATAGATCTGTAGTTAGCAAAGCTCTTTCAGGGAGCTAGGGAACTCACCCATCTCTAATGAGCACCAAACAATCTTAACAAGGACGGGGTCGATGAAATCCACACACCCCATTATAAGTCGTGTTGGACCTGGGTCCAAACTATAGCATTTTGGCTGCATATTCTGGACAAACCTCACGATATCTGCGATCTCCAGCCAATTGAAAGATGTCCAAGAAAACCGAGGAGCAGTAACCAAGCACCGACCACCATCAACCCCCATAGAGTGAGCTGGTCTGATCTCAGCCCTGATGTTGGCCACCTTTTCAGCAAAGAATCGAGCAAACTCATCACACTTAGATTGTGAAAATGCACTTCAAACCTGCAGAAAGGTTGGGTTGCACAACCTGTCCATGGTTCAAAAGAGCTGAGCTGGTCGATTCTGAGCTGCAGCAATCTCCCCGGACAGGAACTCTGCCTTCTTATGGGTGATTGCTGATTGATAGACCTGATAATGTTCCATCAATCTATGGTGGTCAGCATCCAGTGCAGATTTCTGCCAACATTGCTCTAACCTTCGGCCAACTCATCTCGACTCCTTCAAGATCCCATCAAACTAAGGGGACTGTGAGTGAAGAGAGAGAGGACGAACACAGACAGAAGCGACAGAGTCCAGGGCTCTCGTCACGGCCTTATTATAAGCCAGGACCAAACTATCTGGACTCTCACTTGCACCCAGCAATCCTGATAGGTATAATACCTCCAATAGGCCATCAGGGGTCACATCCCTCAAAGGGCAGTATCTGACCATCTCCACAGCGGCAGGCCTATAAGGGGGCCCAGAAATTGAACCTTATGGTGTGGTGATTGGACCATCTGACTGGTTCCACCACCAAACTGGAGGTCTCCATCCTCAGGAGGAAGACCAGATCAAGTGAATGACCATGATTATGGGTTGCAGAGGCAACTACCTGTGTGAAGCCCAATGAATTCATAAGTTGGAGGAAGTCCTGACCAAACCGCGAGAGTTCATCATCGACCCAGGTGTTGAATCAACCAGCATCATCAACCTAGGTGACTCAAATACCAATGTCAACAACAAAGTCTACGACTGCCTGCAGGAACAATTTCTCACCCCCTGGGTGGACGGTAAATGAGAATGATTCTACACCCCACACCTGCAGCCACAGTACACTCAAACGATCTGCGTTCCTCAGCTGGCACCCCACAAGGCCCAATTCTGATTTAAAACAAATGGCTACACCCCCACCCCTGCAGTCCAATCTCGAGGGATGTATAACCAAAAACCTGGCTGGAATAGCTGCCTCCAAACAGGGGCTGGCATTATCATTCAGTCACATCTTGGTGATGCAAGCCAGGTCTGTTGTTCCATCAACATCAGCAATAATAGCCACCTTGTTCCTAATGGACAAGGCATTGCACAACACCACTCGAGTCAGTTGGGGTTCCAGAGCCAGCTGGGCTACCGTCCCAGAAACACTGGAGCCCTTGGGTATGGAGACCAGATATGGAGGACCACGTTCTGGAATCCATTTTGCCCCAGGGTGTCTCCTGGTCCCAACTACCCCAATCCGACTACCCCACTCATCAACCCTGAGGTCTGGAACCTCCAACCCCCTCCGCCTCCTACCTACCATTCTCAGTGCTTTGCAGTGTCTATAAACTGCTGCCAGCAGGGGAGGACAATTAAAGGGGCGAAGGTCCCAGAGCTCAGATGGGGAGTAGTGCCTGACCGGGGGAGTTACCTGGCAGCACATCTTCAGCTCAGCAAAAGCTGCTAACAGATCAAATGAATACTTAATCTAACCTATAAACCAGTGTGAACTACACACCCACACATACACACCCATACACACCACAACCCCACTCTACATACTCCTAAAAATAAAATAAGGTAAGATAAAAGTAAATTTGTGCAAAATTATCAGTCCAAAATTATTGCTGCACAGAATAAATGAAAGACGGGGAAAACCAGTCCCAGTAATGCAGTACAGCTTGAGTTCTGAAAACCAGAAAGCTCTCACCACTCTGGTTAAATGGTCCAAAAATAGTTTGACCCCAACATCACCTCTTGCATAGTGGGGAAAGAATCAGTAGTCAATCGGAGATAATAAAAACAATGTAATAACCACAGTATATTAATCCAATTTGAAATCTGAAAACTCAAAAGTTTCTACAATCAAGTTGGTAATTTAGCCCATAGCACCACCTCTCACATAGTGGGGGAGGAAACTACAATGAATCCACAGTGACTCAAGGTTAAATTAAGTACTCGAAATATTAGAAAAGAAAAAAACAGTATGCACAGCACTCTCACCACCCATACAGCAGAGTAACAGGAGTCAGGAAGAGAGGTAGGTCAGCTTTCGGGGGTGCAGTTCACAGCCAAGGAGGCTGGCTGGACGAACCCTCAAATAATCCAATTTAACAGCGGATGCAGGAGATGGTACAATGCACAGCTGAGTCAGCAAACTCCTCCAAAAGATCTCCTCAGCAAGAACTCCATGCTGATGTCACATGCTCCGGATAATCTTCCTTGGTGACTCCAATGGGACTAGGGCATGTAGAAAGCTCGGAAAGTGCAATGACAGGGGAGGTAAGTAAACAGTCCCCCAGAGCCAGCTGCACCTTGTCCACCCACAACCCATGGCTACAGGCATCCCGGTGGATCAACCACCTGGCCAATCCCCAAGGAGGCTTAGGAGGAGCCCCAATTCCCCTCTGGTTCCCTGGAGGCCAGACGAGGCAACTCCAGCCTGGTCCCAGAAAGAATAGGGCGTCGCCCACCCAATACAACTCTCTGGCAATTACTTTCCACAGATCTCACAAGCTGCAACGGCATCCCCATAGATCTTGCACTCCTCCAGCAGATCCAAATGCAGCAGGTCCTGGCAACAGTCCTTGTTCTTCCTAGTCAAGAATGAAAAATCAAACACAGGTCACAGGCCACGAGCAGCAAGAGCTCACTGCCAGTCCAGGCAAGCTGTGGGCAAGCTTTCCGATACACCAGACTCGAGCAGCAAATTGGAATAACGATAGTGCAGCAATAACTAAACTTAAACTTAGGCATGAAACACACTAAAATGAAACAACTAAAAATGAATAAATATACTTATTGTTAATAAAGTAATAACGAAGAGAAAAATAAGTTAAAACAACTCTAACAGCAGCTTAATTTCTGCTTCCTAACGGCGAGCCCAGCATGGCCGCCATCTTGCCTTGATCTCACTGTAGATCTGAGGATACCCCAAAATTAGATTATTTATTTATCACAAATTGGCCAAAGCAAATCAGAATACATAACCAGGATGGAATGGAAGATGAGAGGGCAATTAAATATGTAAAAAACATTTCATAGTGACACTTAAAATGGTTGTGAGGGAGAGGGATAATGAGGCAAATAAGTTTCATTTTCAGTTTAATTAGCAATTAGATATAAGGAATAATGTATAGGTGACCATACACAACAAGCCTGTGTTTCCATCGAGGGGTAGCAATAACAGCATATGGACCTCAAGAACAAAGCTGGAGAGGTCCATGCTGTTATCTCAACTTCAAGACGGAAACACAAGGTGAGTTGTGTATGGTCACCCATACTTTTTTATGGCATATGTTTGTTTTTTTTTCAACTCTTTTTCCCTCTGATCATGGCCCCGAGGTCTATCTCTCAAGAAGCCAACCCTTTTTCCTGCCCCACCTGAGGTCCCTCGATGTTGTGCATCTCTCTCCTTCCCCACCGATGCCAGCACCCCCCCGGCTAACCCTATCCGGGGTGGGTTGCCCTTCACCTCCTACCCGGGCGCCTCTCACGTCAATCTCCAGCATCGGATGGGGAGCAGCCGCGGAAATCAAAGCCAGTCGAGGAGAACCCAACATTGGGCATGGGGGGCTGGTGCCATCGCCAGATCCTTGGCGCCAGGTTTTTCCATGTTCTGGTACCCTCTCTCGATGTAAGGCATGCAATGTCATCAGCCCGCAACGTAGGTGCTCCCACCCACGTCCGGAGATGACTGCCCGATGTCAACCTCCAGTGTACGTGCCTGAACGCATAGCAGTACCTCTGGCTTCCACTGGGATCCACTGACGCGCCGGGCAACCCTGGATCCCACCCCTGAGAGAGGAGAGCCATCCATTGGATGCTCAATCTTGTCTCTACCCTGCCAACCCCTGACAGCCTGGGCTCGCTCCTGAACCCAGGTCGCCGGCATGTCACGAGGTGTGGCGTCCAGCGCCTCAACCCTCAGCGCCACTGTGCCGGCATATGGTTTGGTTTGTTGAGGGAAGTAGTGAGCAGGAGCTGTAAGTGCGGCTGAGCACCAGTGCAGAGAAAGAGAGAGAGAGGGAGCATTCAGTGAAAATGAAAGCAGGCTGGCAGGTAGCGTTTTGCGCTATCCATTTGTTCTCCTGCTCTAGAATGAACTGTTCTCTTTCCAACATTTATTTCGAGAACACAACCCCTGACCTTTTTTATCTTTATTTTGTGGAGTTTTACTGACTCAGAGTTGTGATGTAGTACCCAGAATGCCTGTATGATAAGCAGAGAACAGACAGGTGAAAGTCTGAGAGAGTAGCGCGAGACAGCACACGGCACAGCACAGGTGAATCGGTAATAAGAGAATGTGCATAGCAACTTTAGAACCATGTAGAATAACATTTGAGCCATCCATTACAACTTTGAAACCTTCCATAACAACTTGTTTGACAATCACTGATTTCTATACATAATGAGCCCTAACCATATACTATATTTTTGATTAAACACAAAATGTTAGTGAAGAAATACTTCACGAGTGTTTAGCAAATCTACATACTGCATGACAATTGTGAAGAAAACCCTCTTGAATAAGTTTCTAAGTCCTACAGAAGAAAAGGGTTAAAGATGAGAAACAAGAAAATGTTGGAGAATATGAGTGACTAAAAAAAACTATTGTGTACATTTTACACTAGCATTGAAATCATACGTCAGCAAAATGGTAAACAAGTTATGTCTCCTCCTATGTTTTGCTCAGGGTTTGCAGGATCCTGCACAAAGAAAGTTAGGAATCATGGGCAGGAACCAATGGACCCTGCGCATCTTGTTACTCACAGGGTCCAAAGGACACCGTGCAAAGTAAGTTGGGGTCATATCCTTCTTTACTCAGGGCCTCATGGGCCCTACTCAAAACAAGTTACCTCTCTACTTCCTCAAAAACTGAGAAAACTCATTGTAAAATAACTACTTTTATGCAGATTAGGGTTGCTAGCACACAAAACACAAACCCCAAAATATTTGGAAATACTGTATGCTATTATGGTTTTCAATGCAATACCCACAAAGTCTGGAAATGTGCTATTAGGGTTGCCAAGACTAAATCCCATGCCCTCCCGTGCTCTCTCTCTCTCCCTTCATTATCCTCACTACTCAAGGCAAAGCTATAATTATGGGGTGGTGTATCAACAATCTGGTACTTCATACATAGAAACATAGAATTTGACAGCAGGATGAGGCCAGTGGTCCATCAAGACTGCCCTTACTAAATGACCTCACCCCACTAACCTACTGTACGGGTAGTATGTTACCCTCCTCCCCTTCTACCGCATCCCTCAAACCCATGTTGCACCCCCATGGGGACTACTAATCCCCATTCCCTGTTCAAGTCATGTTTAAATCCATTCAGGGTAGCTGCCTCCACCACTTCCACCAGCAGTCTGTTCCATGGTATCACCAGCCTCTCATTGAAGTAGAACTTCGTCACATTTCTCATGAATGTGCCCCCCACCAACCTCAAGTCACGTCCCCTAGTGTCTGCATCTCTGTTTCTGTTCACCTTTTCTATACCCATGAGAAACTTATGTGTTTCATTCATGTCCCTTTGCTGTTGTCTGGCCTCCAGTGAGTACGTGTTTAGGGCCTCCAGTCAATCCTCACTGGATCTGTTCTGGTCTTGGATCATCCTGGTAACCCTTCACTGTACCAACTCTAGTCTATCAATGTCTTTCCTTAGGTGAGGGCTCCAGAACAGTACTCCAAGTGAGGCCTTATCACGGATCTGTACAGTGGCAGAATTACCTCAATTCTCCTACTGTCAAAACCCCTCCCTATACACCCCAGCATCCTTAATGCCTTGTTGTATGCATTGTATGTACAGGGCTACCACATTCAAAATTTACAAATAGCAACCTTAATCCTTGCCCCCTTCCTTCTCCCCTGCCCTTTTGACCCAAGGCTTAGTTACTAGTCTGGAGTCATGCCATGCATGTCTGGTGTTCCATACACATCTGATGTGTTTCAGATCTGTAATTAGAATAGTTGTGTGGGTACATCTACAGAGGTTTTCATGCATTCATGACATGTAGTTTACTTTGCACACAGTATTGTGGACCTTGAGCAAAGCAGCAGACTTGTCACAGATTGTTAAGGACTATACACACTAGATGCTTAGAACTTGTTTTGTTTAGCACACAGTAAATACTTGGAACTACCTAAAGCAAGTTATTTGTCTGGGACATGTATACTATTTTATGCAGGGTCTTGTTGAAGCTGTATGAAACAAGTTACAAATGGATGGTACAGTATGTATCCTGCTAAGTAATATGTGAGATAAAACATTGCTGTTAAGTGCATGGTATTCTATACACAGGGTCCACAAGCCATACACCAACAAACATCCAACTGTATGATAACTATTGGTCCTACTGAAACTAACATTAACAAATACAGCCTTGTAACATTTAGCCAGATCTGTAGCATGGCTAGGTTCATAAGGTTAGGGGATGGAGAGGGGATGTGGGGATAAGAGTTGCTATTTACACATTTTAAATACGAACATATGAAATTTGCCAGCAGATAAAGGCCTAGAGGTCTATCAAGTCTACTCAACCGTGCAGCTAGCACCCCTTAGTCTGCAGCTGCCCCTCCCTTCCACAATACTTCTAAATACATTGACCCTGAGGGAGGAGAAGTGAGCTTCAAAATGCTGGAGATCTTGTTGATGGACACCATAGCGGTAATGCTGCGGATTTTCATGTTATGGTAATCAAGGGGCTGTGGCTCTGAATCAAGGTCCTAAAGTCCCAAGTCAATGCTGGATAGGATCAAGTGGTAGTGGTGGAACTGAAAATGAGGGTGGGAGTCAAAGGTTTTAGGGTGCAGAGAGGTGACAAAGAGATCCACATAGTTCAATGTTGGTGTTGCTCACTGCTGCATCGCAAGTTTTGGCAGTGTTCAGAGGGGAACTGTTGGTGGCAAGCAAGTAAGACCATAACTGCAGTCGGTGGGTGGTGAGGGAGTGAGAAACTGGCCTAGCACTAGATTTTTGAGGAGGAATGGAGAAGGAGTCAAATGAGTGACTGATCAAACTATTAGGATATTCCTTTTTTGTTGTTTGCTATAATAATAAGATAATCTGAATAAGCATCCTAACTTAAGCTAAATGAATTAAATTTAGCAAAAACTGATGCACTCAGAAGGGACATTGTCCAATAATTCTTGAGTGATAGCAGTACCTCTTCAAACTAAGAATTTGACTAATTTCACATTTAAGGTTTTATACAGCTTTAATGTACAGTATGGACTAGATATTCAAAGGAGTTACGCATTGCACAACTGAATTGCACCAGCGCAACCACAGAACTGTGCCCCAGAGCCATATTCAAACAGCATGAATGCACAGCGCAAATCCCATTGCACCACTGTGCAACACTAATGTATGCTGCGCAACTACAGGGGGGCATGACCATGAATAAGCTGCGCAATGGCATATTCAGCCGAAAAACATGGTGCAACTGTGGAGCAACCCACAGACTGCACCACACAGAGATGAGTATACATAAAGGAGGCTCAACAACACACACACAGCAGAGGCTCAAACCAGGAGAGCAATAACCATGGATGTAGCACCATTCGTAATGGAGCAGGTCATGAGGGGGATGAGGAGGAGTTGGGAGGAACAGCAATGTGGCCAAGGAAGGGCCCTTTGGCAGTATGCCAAACACAGACAGTAACATGCCCGGCTCACATTTGAGGACTACGGGGACACCGAGATAGTGGGCTGGTACTGTCTGAACAGGGCACTTCTGAGTCAGCTATGTGAGCTGTGCCATGATGAGCTGCAGGCACCCACCAGAAGGAGTCATGACATGTTGATGGAGACCAAGGTGACAGCAGTAATGTGCCTTCTCACCACGGGCACCTTCCAGACACCAGTGGGTGCAACTGCTGGTATATCACAGTAGGCCACATCCCGCCTCCTGACCCAGGTCCTCAACACTCTGCTGCCACATGCTTCAGAGTACATCACATTCCCTAGCACACAGGCAGAGTGTACAGCAAACATGCAGGAATTCCACAGGGTGGCTCACATGTCAGGCATGATAGGGACCATTGACTACACCCATGTGGCCATACGCGCACAACCAGGCCTGGAAGGTGCAGGATACATGAACAGAAAGGGCTACCACTCGATCAACTGCCAGGTGGTGTGCAATTCCACGGGGCACATCATCAATATGTGCGCGCCATACACCCTGGGAGTACACATGATGCTTTTATATGGCACCAGTCCATCCTGTGCCAGCAGTTTGAGAGTGGGGTGATCCCCATGGGCCACCTAGTAGGTGAGTAGGGCCTGTGAAGCGGTATAACAGCAGTCAAGCAGTACACCACACAGCTGCAGGTTGGTGAGATGGGGAATGAGGACAGTGATAGGTGAGGGGATAGGACAGGAAAGGAGAATGGCAACAGTGCAGGGGAGCATGGACAGAGGTAGCCAGGCATGAAAAACAGAGACGGTGAGGCGTGAATGGTGGCACAGCAGCCGTGCATGAGAGGCCATGGTCAGAGCACACAAGGTGGCAGGGGGTGGCAGTGTGAACTGGAGGGTGTGTGTTAAAAACAGGGAATGACAGGCAGTAACCATCACATGTGCTTTCCCCGCAGGTGACAGTGCATACCCATTCAGACCCTGGCAGCTCACCCCCATCCAGCGAACAAACAATGGAGCAGAGGAACGATACAATGAGGCACACATCGCCACATGCAATATCATGGAGCGTGTCTTTGGCATGCTCAAGATGCAGTTCTGTTGCCTAGATAGATCTGGCGGTGCCCTACAGTACAGCCCTGTGAAAGCCTGTGGCCTATTCCCAGCCTGTTGTATGCTACACAACATGGCTATTGACCATGGGATAACTGTCCAGATGGATGAGGACAACATCACCAATGATGATGAAGATGACTGGCTGGATGGGGGTGTGCAGCCGCCATGAAGAGGAGGGATCCCAGGCTGGCAGCCAATGCCAGGAGGCACAAAGACACCATAGTTGAGGAGCACTTCCGGGAACTGCAGGTGAGCACCACGCAGGGCAGCAGTGCATGCACAGCACAACACACACATACAAACACGCACAAACATACAGAGATGCATGCAGAGACACAGACTCACACACTGCACACACTGGTGGACAAGCACGCATGCACACCCACACCTACACCCCAATGAAGCAACACAGACAGACACAACCACCCATGTGCCATGTGCGGTACACACATGTGGATGATTACAGGCAGGCACATGCAGCGGTACCACCACAGAGTGCACAGCAGGGCACAGGGCAAACAGGCGGGATGCACAGAAAGGTGCAGCCTGGGAGAGGAACACATGTGCAGCAGTACAGCAGGTTGTGGCATGGATCAGAGGGTATGCGCTGGCACACAGGCAATGCCAACACAGTGCTGCTCTCATCACGCCCATGCCACATGGTTCAACAGAACTGCCCACATACATGCTGGATGTGACCCAGGCTACATGAATGCAACAGCACATAAACAAGGACATGACCAGACATGTGCACAGCTGGCAACAGCAGCAGGACATGGGACTGGGCAGCACACCTGTCAGGACTACCGTGTGGAACCACGGCAGCCACAGGCCATGTGGGTGGCCATGCTTTGACTGGGTGGCAGCCACAGGTGGTGTCACAAACACATTCATGGGGGTAGAGGCCTGAGAACACGACTGGGTCCTCAAGGGTGTGTAAGGACAGGCAAACAGACTATCGCCGGGAGTGTCAGGGATGACCATGGCAGTGGGTGGCGTCAGCTTTGATAGGGTAGCCAGACACCAAGTTCATGGCATGGATAAAAAAATACAAAAGGAGAGTGCACACGGAAAAAGGTGGTGCTCAAGGAACACAACATAGTAAAGAAGCCTAAGTTCCCAGCACACAACCAAGCCTTAATGAAAGATGCCAGACAGAAATAAAGTTTAAAAACTTATATTTTATTGCGTACAAATACACCATGCCTGACATGTTTTGAAGCCAATAGCTCCTTTCTCAAAAGCCTTTAAGAAAGGAGCTATCGACTTCGAAACATGTCAGGAGTGGTGTTTTTTGTACGCAATAAAATGTAAGTTTTAAACTTTATTTCTGTCTGGCGTCATCATTAAGGCTTGGTTGTGTGCTGGGAATTTTGGCTTCTTTTCCATGGCATAGATGTAGTGCTATGGGGAGTCCTGTGCACCCTGGTGTGACCAGTGGATGCAAGCGATGCAAATCCAGCAGCAACGGTCCCAGCTATGCGTTCCAGTGATGTGGTTGTTGCCTCCCGCAGTTGCTGGATCTCACCAAACTGCTGAGCATGTACAATGTCCCCTAGCTCAGCCAGCTAATGCACCTCAACCCGCAGCACACGTATCTCTGCCCCTGAGCATTTCCTGGTTGCCTACGGAATCCTACAGCAGCCTGGTGTGCTCATCCAGCCAGTCAGTGCCGGGCATATCATGGTGCTGCCGAGGACAGGTGGGAGGGGTGGCAGCATGCCGTGCAACATCCCTTGACTGTGAATGCTGCACAGGTGTCCGTGCATGTGATGGGGACTGAATGCGTGCTTCGATGGTGGCCCCTGGGAAGTGTTGCACAGTGTGCCCCCATGCTGCTGCAGCACACCAGCAGCACGAGTGAAAACACCAGCTCCCCATTCCCGGCTAGCACCAGCAGCAGCTCCACATGCCACTGAGTGGACATGGGGGGCCTGTGTGTCTGCTGGGCTGCCTGGGCTGCCTGTTGCTACCTGTGCCACCACCTGTCCCCGGGGGCTGTGTGTTGATACTGGTGCTACCCAGCATCAGGGTAGGGTCATCATCACTGTCAAGTGCAGCATCATCCTGTGTGGCTGGCCGGTAGGTGTTCTGGGAGAAGGAGGTCAGCCAGTGAATCATCATCACCCAGTCCAAGGAATTCCACCAGTCCCACACCAGTACAGTGCCCCCTGTCAGTGGCCACAATGCTGGTGGAAGTGGATGGCACAGCATCATCTTGTGCCACACTGATGGTATCATCCTGCACTGCACCCCTGCGGCATGATGGAGTTGGAAGACAGAATGGTTGTTGTTAACAGCATCATACTTGCAATGCATGTTGTCTGGTGTACTGTGCAATGTCCGCATGCATGCTACAGGTGTACCAGGCTACACCACCATCTGTTGTTGCGGCACTGCACGACATGTCTGGCATGCCATATGCCTGGCACAGGACATGTGTCCGCACATGTGCAGACGCACAGCAGTGTGATGCATCTGCACACATATGGCAGACATGTCCTCCCCATACAGTCCCCCCCCCACAAATGGGAATGCCATGTGCAGTGCACCATGCCGATGGATGTGACCACTCTGTCTGTGCAGGCACAAGCACACAGATAGCTGTAGGGTGTGTTGGGTGACATTCCCCCCAGACCCTGCATGCCCCTACCATCACAGGCCCCATGCTGCTGACACACAGAACAGAGGGGACCATGTCCGTGCACTGTGTGGGCATGCACGTCATGCAGAACATCATGCCACAATGTATACATGGTAGCCACACACCTGCAGTGTACCAGGCACATCGATGGCATGCACGCTGCCCCCCAACCCCCACTGTCATACAGTGCTGTGACAGACTGCCTCCTGTCTGGAAGCCTCCCCCCGGGACACCCTCAATGGCTGCCTGGCTGATGGTGGCTGCTGCAAGCTCCTCCCCGTCTGACAGGATGGGTGCAGATGATGTGCCACCTCCCATCCTATTGTGAGATTCCCTGACAGTAGTTATTTTCTCCTTGATGTGCCTCCTGTCGGTGCCCATCTTTTTCTTGCACTCCCGTGCACTGCGGTTGTGGCTGCTGTGAGCATTGACGTATGTTGCCACCTCATCTCACCCATTGGCCTGGTCCTGTGTGGTTCCTGTGGCCCCACTCAGTAGGTCCTCCCTCTCCAGGTAGGCCTCAAACAGGGCCTGCTTCTCATCTTCAGTGAAGTTCGGTCTGCACTTCCTGGCAGGCACCTGCTCCTCAGCTTCCTCCGAATCCGACATGCTGTGTCCTGTGAACAGTAATGGTGCACCGATGAGCAGCATAGTAACAGTCCCTGTCACAGTGCAGCATTTGATTCCAGCAGTGCAATAACAGTGACATTCACAATGTTAACAGTCTCTCCTGTAAGGCTGCAATACCTGTCGGTGACCAGTTCTGTTTGATGTCGCCTTTATGGCTCAACTCATGCAAATGAGGCTGTGAGCAAGCAGTAATGAGATGCTAATGTGAGCACTTGCACCTGGCATTGGATCATAAGGCTATTTACATAACCCGGCTGAATACTGCAGAATTCCTCCATGTGCAACGGACAGTGTCATGTGCAACTGTAATGTGCCGGAGCAATTTACAGGTGCACTTCAGGATTGCATCGTGATGCATATGCATAGTTGCCATGCATGCAGGCAGCTGTGCACCGCCTTTTGCTGTGTATTGCACAGCTTATTGCACTGCACATGCTAGGCCTATCGTGCATGTGTCCATGGGTGAGTGCTGCGCATGTAGCGTGGATGCAAAATTCACTCATAACGTGCACATAAACCTGCTGCACCATGCCATGGTCCGCGCATGTGCGGTCACTGCGCCATTGGCAACACATGCTCATCATAAGAGGGCGTCTATACATGCCTGCATATACGCAGGTCATGGATGTGACCCTGAACTCCCTCCTGCATTTCTGGCATTGTGCATGTGCGGTATTGTGCAATGGGCCATGCTTGTGCACATCTATCGTACAGATACATGCTGCGTGATGGTGTGTTCTGTGTTCCTGTAGCGCAACTGGTGCAGCAGTGCTACATGTGATTGTTAGATGCCACATTGCACAGCACCAATGGTCAATGTCACGGTGAGCATGGCACAGGCTGGTGGACTCGGGAGATGGGCCAGGAACTGGTCAGAGGTGGAGATGGCCAACCTGGTGATATTGGTGGCACCTTTGGAGGACCAACTATTTGGAGCAGGGGACTTGCAGGAGACATGGTCCCAGGTGTGGGCCCATGTGGCTGGGGCCTGGAGAGGCACACTGGTGTTGCCAGGACAGGGGAACCTTGCCACCACCATTATAGGGACCTATGGTACCTTGACCCGGATTGGCTGCAGAGACTAAAAGACCATGCCCACCATGGCTTGGTCCCTCAACCAGGTACGTGTGTCCGTGCATTGTGCATGCTGCCTCTGTCCAGTATTTGAGCATTTGGGTGTGTAGCATGTGCATCTGCACCTGCACACAGGGTGGGCCAGCCCTGGTAGGGTGTATGTGTACTGTGGTGTGGGGTCACTGTGCTCTGTGTGCCACTGTGTTGCATGGTGCCACTGGCCTTGACACCATAACCATCACATGGGCAAGGGTCACTGCATGGGCTGCTGCATCGATGTGTGCTATGACTGGCTTGCGTGGGCATGGGGATGAGTGTCTGTTGATGGCATGCCTCTCATGGTCATTTCTGTATGTGTCTCCTTCACAGGGCCAGAGGTGCGCAGGAGGGCCAGGGCGGAGGCCGCTAGGTTGGACCAGCTTTTTGTCGATGGTGCTGTGGCAGGGCCAGCAGGATGGGTGGTAGGTGAGTGTGTGCAGTCTGCATCAACCATCATTTGCTGGGTATGGGATGGGGGAGCAGTACACATAGCAGGGCACTGCCACCATGCAGGACTGTGCCTTGTGTTGGTGCACTGTCACTGCTTCCTGTGATGGTCGGCAGCTTGTGGTGGTCCCATCATGCTCGTGGCTTCTGTGTGGTGGTATCCTGTTGCTGTCACTGGTAATGGATGTGTATGTTCCATGGTTCTCACTTGCTGCTGCTAGCTGGGTCTTGTGTTGCCCATGGGGGCATTGGCCCCTTGCTGTGGGGTGCCTTTGCACAGAAGGGGGTGCATGGCACTCTATGGCATGCCACACAGTATGTATGTGGGCCGGTGCATGGCCTGCTGTGGCTGTCCACTGTGCATGTGCTGTTGGTGGCATCATCCATGGGAGGACACCACTGCTGTCCCATGCACACACAGACCTGGATGGGGGGTGGTGGCCATTTGCTGTGTGGGACCTGTCACTTAGTGGCTGTTCTGTGTTTCCCTTGCACAGGGTGTCCAGGGCCAGGGAGTGGACATTGAGGTGTCGGTGTTCTGGGTGGCAGAATGCTGCAGTTACAGCTCCTCACACTGAGAATGACCTCCCAGATGGCAGTACACATCTGCCTGAGCAGGAGGCAGCTGGCAGTGATGCAGGAGCTGGTGGTTGGTGTGCACAGGATGAGGATGGCCATCCTCTGGCTGAGCCGATAGTGTCTGGACACTGCACTTTGTTTCACCATGTTTACCTCCCTTGCACCCCATCCCACTTGGACTGGTTTGTTGTTTCCCCTTGCACTCCCTCCACAGTCCCATCCTCATACCGTTTAATACCTCTATAGCCTGTACATTGCTTTATGTAACATTGCCCTTCCCTGTTCTTGCCATGTTGGTTACTACTGTATGTACATAGTTGTTTTCATTATGTTGCCTGTTGTAGTAAACTGTTTTCTACCATTTTCCCATGTGTTTCTGTCTCTCCATTGCATGCTTGGTGCTGCACTGTCCTGGGATTGTACATTGCTGTGATCTGGTGAGTCACTATCTGTGCCAGTGCTGTCCCCGCAGTCTGGGTGTGGTGAGTGCACAGTGGCCTGTGTGTCACTGTTCCATGGGTGTGGGCTCTCGCTTTTCCCTGTGCATGCCATGGTGCTGTGTGCCCCTGTCTGCTTGTGCATGGCGGTACACACCCAGCTGTGTTGCCCATCCCGGAGCTGCTGTGCTATGCGGTGCTGTGTCATGTGTCTTTGTGGCATGTTCCACATACTGCCTGGTGCCAGTGGCACACTGCACATGCATGGTGCCTTCACACAGTGGCTACAGTGGCTGCCTGTCCCATGTTGGCTGTTGGGACTGTGGTCATAGGATGCTCAGTCCATGCGGCCATCTGTTCCATGAGTGTTCCATGCTATGACACATTGATTTCCAGGATCTGTGTGGGGCTCTGTGCATTGTCCATGGCCATTGGGTTCTGTACCTGTTCTGTGCCTCTTGCCCATTATTCCCTTGTGGTTCACCCTTGCATCCCCTTCCATGTTCCTGTGCCCTTGCACAGCCCTGCCTGTGTTCCCTTGTGCATGAAGTGCCTTGCTCCACCTGCTATATTCTGCATGCACTCTTGCTCCTGTGCAGTTCAGGTTGCTCAGGTGCATGTCTGATTTGTGCAATAGCACATTTGTGCTATATTCAGTGTGGTTTGTGCAGGCGCATTTCTGTGGAACATCCACTGAATATTGCTTTGCTTTCCTGTGGCACAGCTGGATTGAGCTGCACATCCCATTGAGCACATTCAGGGCACACTTTTGAATATCTGGCCCTATATGTGCACCCATTCACTTTATACATATATTTAAAATCTTTTATGTGCCATAGAATATAACAAGTTTAAACATATACTTATAAATGTTAATTCTATTTAACTAATAGTGATCATTCTTTACACATGAATAACGGCACTTTTATACTCAGTTACAACCTCTGTGTTGATATTTTTGTTTATAACCGGGAGGTTGTAATCAGCACCAGTCAATCAAGCTCCCCCACAGAAAGCTTATTAGTGCTTACTCTATCTGTGGGTGGGCTAAACATCTCACACAACAGGGTGTGTGTGTGTGTGTCTCTATCTCTGACTGAAGTGCTGCACTGATTTAATTGTGCTGAAACAAAAAAAAGCATTACCAATAATTAAATAAAATAATACATGGATGTGTGTGTGTAAAATTATAATTTTACACACACCCTTGGAGTGGGGTGCTTTTATAAACCCCTTGGGCTTCATCCTCAGGGTTTATGTAGCATCCCACACCTCAGGTGTCTTCAAAATTCTGGTTACACACATCCACCCATATATTCTATATTTTAATTGTCATGCCCTTTCCACTTGAATGTCTAACATCATGCATGGACTTTGTATAAGTAGAGCTAGCAGATGTTAGGAAATTCGGAAGCTACACAAGTTCCATACAAGATGTTGAAACACAAAGAGCTGTAAGGGGACTGAATTTACCAAGCTTACAAAGCTCTTTTAATAAAAAGAATCAGCATGTTTTGTTTTTATTCTAGCAGCTTTTATAGGATAACAGGCAGTATGCTGTTACCAAGCTAAAATTCTGCAATCTGTTTGCACAGTTTGAATTGTTGCTAAGGGCAGTTTACTAGCTTATTCTTAATCGGGAATAGGTGCTGAGTTTTCATATTTACAGACTTGCATATAAACTGATAAGCAGCTTAGCATTTGATGTGCCTGGTTGGAATTGTGCATCAGTGAACATGATTGGAGAAATGAAACTGAGAAATGATAACATGAAAAAACTATTAACAAAACCAGATCATAAAAGCAGGAATATAACAAAGTTGGTACTGGATAGAGAAGGAGAGATTTTAGAGGGACAAAACCTAATAGTACAGATGGAGTTATAAGTTTCCCCCTGACTTCCTCTCCAATGAAACAGGGCTTTGCTTTTGATAAGCATACTAAAGACAATAATCTCATGGAACTCATTGGAGAATGGAATCACAACAGACACAGAACACTGTAATTAAGCCTCTACCAGTAACTAACTATTTGGTACAACTGTTATGTAAGGGAAATATTGTTAACAGTGAAGAAAGAGTTGAATTACCTCTAACACCAGAAATAATTATCAATAGGGGGAAAGAATGAGTGATAAATCAAGTTACACATAATGGGCCCTATTAATTAAATTGTGCCTTGAAGGCGCATATCCAGGTGCGCAGCTCTGCACCCTTGGAATGTCTGCTTGGTGGATACATTCACAAACACCGGCCCCTACCTGGCTCCCATATGTGGCCCCAACCCCCCCGGCACACAGGTCTGCAGGGGGCAGGCAGGTGCTAAGTGGCAGATCCAGGCAGGCAGCCAATCAGCTGCACTGGTAGAGTCCCACAGTGGATCCCTTGCACTCATGGGGTGCCATGTTGTTGGCCAGCGTGCAGGGCACTGACCATGCAGATGTGGGGGAGTACCCCAGCAGCCTGACTCTTGACCTTCTGGTGTGACCCAATGGGAGGGGCAACATTATTGGGGGGGGCATTACCCCCCCCCGCTGTGTCTGGAGCATCCGGTGGCAGCTCCACCAGGCAGGGAGCATAACTGGCCCTGGTGGTTTATGGCTGCCTTTCAAACATGGAGCTGGTAGTCCCAGCGCACAGCACTCTGCACTGTAGTGAATGTGCGGAGTGCTAGCTCCCCCCCTGCACCACTCCCAGGCCTGTCCCCATGCAGAACTCTGTGATTGCCCTGGGGATTGGGTGCATAGGGGGGTGTATGTGCTTAGTGCATGTGCACAGGGGCCAGGCAGATGCAGAGTGGGCTACGCCCCTGAGTTGTGCAGCATATAGCCCTCTCCACACCTTTGTATTGCAGCTTGACCCCCCAGAAAACAGATTTGACCTCCAATGCTTGAGGTCAGCAAACAAGGAACACACTGTAAGGGAGGAAGAGAGGTCAAGGGTTAATATTAAGTTGCAGAAGGTACAGGAGGCATCTTTAAACAGTAATTATAACTTTGAACCAATCTGTGGTGTAATTAGTGAGGAATGGAAAGAGGTAAAGCACATGCTATTTCAAAACAACTTCCTCCTAAAAAAAAATCTTAGGCTCAATTAAGGAATAGACTTGTTTAATACAAGCTGCCATTCTAAAGAACAAATTGACAACCACAAACAATGTCAGGGAGACTAGATTAAATAAATCGCCAAAAAAATAAGCCTCTAGAAAATAATGAAGGTAGTAAGAGAACAATAAAGGCAATTACTGAAGAAGTTATATGGAAAGTGCAAGAAGAGATTGTGTGGGTGATTCCAGAAAATAAAAAAGATAGCACTAGAGAAACCACTTCAGTAAGTAATAATGCACATAAAAGGGAACGACAATTTATATCAGGAAAAAGACAAAATCTAACCAAAAAACAGAAAGGTCTGTCAAAGAAGGACTTGAAAACTTTGCAACAAGAAATTAATGCTAATAAGCTCCCCATGGTTTATATTTAAGGAGTGTCCAAAACTAAAACTGAAATGCACTTTCTGTTAAAAACAACAGTTTTTAATAACTGTAAAGCCATTTTGAAGAAGTTTAAATGGGAGATTCTAACAGCAATGTATAGATAATAGAGTTAAACCCCTACAAGGCATTATTTGTGCCACTGTGAGTTCCTACGACATTAAGCAGAACATTTTGAAGAGAACAGAATTAGTACATGAAAATGGAATTTGTATTATTACATCAGGGTACTTTGAATCCAAAAGAAATGATTTGTATTATGAATCAGGGTAATTTTAATCCAAAAGAAATGAAAGATCAGTGCTCAAAAATTTAAAAAAGAATAGCAAAAGGGATCTTATGTATGGCAGGGTAGATGTGCACCAGTAGTGCTTTGAGACTACCCCCCCCCATACAGCCGCATCCCAGACGTAGTAGTAAAATTTAATTTTTATACAGGAAACAAATCTTTAAGCCAAAGGCCCAGTTTACAAGAAAGTCCTGTTTACAGTATGTTACCTATACATACTTCCTATATAAAAATGCAAAAGATATATAAAATGAAATAATATATAAGTAGGAATAAAAGTAAAAATAAAAACAAAAAACATAACAATATGTTGAAAATCAATCATTATATTAGCCCCTTAATATCACTCAAGCACCTTAATTATTCTATTCATTCAAACTTACACAAACATTTAACATTTAACATAACTCCACACTATCAAATTCCAATATAATCTAATTATACATTAAACATACAACTGTAAATATGACAAAAGGAAACATGTTTACACATTCATAACAATACTCAAACAATTAATCATTACATTTCCCATAACACTTTTGAATAAATTCCTTTGTTTAGGTATACCTAGAAGCATAAACATCTGGCATGACTTAATACTATCAGTTCCTGTAAAAACTGGCCATACACTAGGAATAGGCATACAGAATGAGGTAGGTTATTCCAGTATTTAGCAGCCTGATAGCACAAGGTTTTTTCACCATATCTATTTTTGTTAGTAAGAGCAATAATCTTGTTTATTTGACAATTTCTTTTTGGTCTTGAATTTACTTGATCACACCAGCCAAACCGACACTCATTAATATAATGTTCTGGGTAATCTACATTGTATTTATAAATTAATTTTTGCCACATCATGGCACATCTATTATCAAGTGTTTGCTACTGTAATGTGGTCAACATCACACAGTAATGTGTTCTCAACTTGCACTGTAACACATATCTAACAATTCTATTGTAGACAACTTCCATTTTTCTCAGTAGTGATTTATTAGCAGTTCAGTATATTAGATCTCCGTATGTTAGTACAGAGAGTAACAGTTATTCAGCTACTCTTTTCCTACTACTCATATTTAAGCAACTAGTTGTTCTCCACAATGCCCCAACTCTTTTATTCAATTTGTCAACTAGTAATTCAATATGTTCGCCAAATGTCATTCCCTCATCAGATGTAATTCCTAAATATGTATAAGATGACACCTGTTCCAAATAAATATCGTTATTCACTTTAATAGTGAGTTGTTTGTTCTTTTTTTATTTTGTGTAGATCCTAAATATAGCACCTTTGTTTTCTTCGTGTTCATCACAAGGCCCGACCTGGTGAACCACCCCCCATGCAGTCAAAATCTGCCTGCATTTTTTCTTGTAATTCCATATTATTTCTTCCCACAGTCACTATTGCAGTGTCATTGGCATACAGCCGTATCTGTGAGTGTTGTATGACTTCTGGTAGGCCATTGTTAAATATCAGAAATAGCAGGGGTCCTAATATGGACTGCTGTGGCACTCCCCTAGTTACTGACCTTTCAGAAGAATAAACCCCATTTATTGTCACAAATTGTATACACTTCTCTAAATATGATCTCAATCATTCCTTAGGACCTTCTGTAATTCCCATCTGTTCTGCAGTTTGCAGCAAGAGGGAGTGGTCCACCAGGTCAAAGATGTCTACCCAAGAATCCACGTAATTATCTAAACAATTTTTAAAACACTTGACACTGGAGGCATTAATGATGTTGTTCTGGGGCAAGCTATTCCAGTAATTTATCTGGGGCAAGCTATTCCAGTAATTTATCTGGGGCCAGCTATTCCAGTAATTTAATACCCTTTGAGTGCAGTACGCACCTCTTCTGTTTGTTTTGAATGGTTTTCCTCAGATTTGCTTGTTGTGTTGTCTTGAGCTGTAATTACTAAATTTATACACAAAGCCCATTTCTGTGAGCAAATCATCATCTTTACATAAATTGAACAGTGAGATGAGGTCCCCCGTAATCGTCTCATCTGTTCTTAAGGCAATGCAGGCAAGTTGGTCCAACCTCTCTTAGTAGTACAACTACTCAAAACCATGTATCATTCTAGTGAACCTCCGCTGGACCCTTATAACTGATGGACTTCACTTTTCAGACATGGGGACCAAAACTAAACAGTAATCCAAGTGTGGACTCACTAGAACTCTGTAGAGGGGCACAACAATGCCCATATCTGTGAGAGAAAATTTTCTTAAAGAAGGACTGAGGACAATATTTTGGGCATCAATGAATTCAGAATTTGGATCAGAATATCCTCTATCAGCCTCATGCCAAAAATCAGATCTGCAAGTTACTGTGTTTAAAAGTTACAAGTCATTTTGTAACCCTTACTTCACTGCCTATTCAAAATTGCCAGTTTCAGTGATGAGCTGCTGCTGATGTCGTCTCCTGAACTCATAACCTAGTCCTCCCTGCAGACTACCTTATATGACTTATTTCTCCTATGCTACTTAAAACTGCAGGTGAGTAAACATCCGAAAAAGAAAAACTGACACTAGGGGGTTAGCACACGCACAGCCATAATGTGAAGATGCAAAGTACAGTACTTCAGAAAGCAATGGGAGGTTGGAATGTAGTGGCAAACATGACTTTATTTATTTATTTATTTCTAGGAAGTACCTTTGAGCCAAAGGCTCTTTTGCAGAGGTTCCACATCGTAGTAATACATGGGCATAGCATCATTTACAATGGTTACAAGTACATAAGCAGATACAGGGAAGCTCCATGCCTAGAAAGACATAAGTATATCAGGTTACAGAGGTTACATAATTACAATAACAGGGAGTGCATAAGTAAAATATACAGACACATAATTTAAAGCAGGCTAGGTTGACATGTTGTTAAGTGAACAACTTGAGAATCTACAGTATATAGAGCAAATCAGGTAGGGAAAAGAGGATGATATAGACTGTAAAATAATTAACTAATACTAAACGCAAGGAGGCGAGAACTTGATGGGCAGCAGTTCTTTTGTCTTAAGTGCTAAAGAGTGTAGTCATAAAGGGGGGGGCTAGACTCACTGGGGGAATCTTTAGAATGATAATATTGCGTGCAATTTTTAAAATACTGTAGGTATGAAATTTTGAAATGTCACCAGATTGCAGTTGTAGAATGCAGCAATGACACAGTCTCAGAAAGTAGCTGGAACATGTAATTTCAGAATGTGACAGTGACGCACAGTTTCAGAATGCAGTGTTGACACACAATTGTGGTGGTGATGAGCAATTTTAGAATGCAGAGGTGACGCACAATTCCGGAATGCAGTGGTGATGCACAGGTTCAGAATGCGGCGGTGACATACAGGTTTGGAATGCAGCAATGGTGCATAATTTCAGAGTGTAATGATGCACAGTTTTGGAATGTGGCAGTGATGCACAATGTCAGAATGCAGTGGTAATGTTCAGGTTTGAAATGTGGTGGTGATGCACAATTTAGGAATATGGCATTGACTCAATTTCGGAATGCAGTGGTTATACATGGTTTCAGAATGTGGCTATGATGAACAGGTTTGGAATGCAGTGGTGATGCACAATTTCAGAATGTGGCACTCATGCATGATTTTGGAATGCGTCAGTAATGCACAGATTCAGAATGTGGTGGTGATGCACAATTTCGAAATGTGGCAGTGAAGCACAATTTTGAAATGTGGCAATGACACACAATTTTGGAATGTGGCAGTGATGCACAATTCCGGAATTTGGTGGTGACGTAGAATTTCAGAATGTTGTGGTGATGTACAGTTTTGGAATGTGGTGGTAATATACAGTTTCAGAATGCAATGGTGACACACAGTTTCAGAATGCAGCAGTGACACACAGTATTGGAATGAGGCAGTGATACATAATTTCAGAATGTGGTGGAGACACACAAGTTCAGAATGTGGCAGTGGTGCAAAATTTTGGAATGGGGTGGTAACACACAGTTTCGGAATGTGTCAGTGGCACACAATTTCAGAATGTTGCCCAGACACACAATTTTGAAATGTGGTGGTGATGCACAATTTTGGAATGTGGCAGTGATGCACAATTCTAGAATGTGGTAGTGATGTACAATATTGGAATGTGGCAATGATGCACAATTTCAGAATGTGGCAGTGACACACAATTTTAAAATGTGGCGGTGATGCGCAATTTTGGAATGTGGTGAAGATGCATAATTTCATAATGTGGTGGTGATGTACAATTTTGGAATGTGACGGTGGCGCACAGTTTTGTAATGTGTCAGTGATGCAGAGTTTCAAAATGTAGCAGTGACGCATATTTTCAGAATGTGGTAGTGACGCTCAGTTTCAGAATGTGGTGGTGATGCTCAATTTCAGAATGTGGTAGTGACACATAATTTCAGAATTTTGTGTGACGCACAATTTGGGCACGTGACAGTGACAATTTTGGAATGTGGCATTGAAACACAACTTGACGGGGATATGCAATTAAGGAATTTGGCTGGGATTCACCTTTTCAGAATGTGGCAGGGATACACAGTTTGGGAATGGCAAAGGGATGTACAACTGTGGAATGCAGCAAGGGTGCATCATTTTAGAATATGACTGGGATGGGTTGGAATGTGGTGAGGATGTGATGCACAATTTTGAAATATGATGAGTGCATACAATTCTGGAATGTGGCAGGGACAAGCAATTTCAGAATAAAAGGGGTGTCCTGTCATATTCTGTCAGTGCGCATCCCCACTATATTCTGAAATTGCCAGTCCCCACCAAATTCTTCGCTGCCAAGACTGATTGTCCCACCACATTTTGAGATGGCACATCACTGTCTCATTCTGAGATTGCATGTCCCCCCCCCAACTTTTTAAAATTGTGCACCCCCTTGACATCCTGTGCCTTGGTTCAATGCTGCATTCCAAAACCACCTCCTGATGTGTTCTAAAGTACAGTGCTATGCATCTGAACATTCTAGAAATGCAAACATTTGAGTCAACCCTATGTCATTTTTTTAAAGGATTAATATAGCTACTGTACAGTTTCTTAAACTTTGGAGAAGCAGGTCCTACAAGGCTTCTGACAGGAAGGAATAGAGTGTGAGTTCTAGACATGACCTCATCAGTGGCTCTTCACTGAAACTGACTTTTTTGACTAGGTAGTGAAATCAGGGTTACAAAATAGCCCATAACTTTAAAATGAAGTAATGTAGAAACCTAATTTTGGGCATGAGATTTATTGGGGACACGCTTGTTCCAATTCTGCAATGTAGTACCTTCAGCAGGAGTCCCTCTTTAATATAGCCCAAAATTCTATTTGCCTTTGCTACTATCTCGGAGTTATTGTTCTTGAAATTCAGGTTGGATTGAATTATAACCCCTAGGTCTCTTTCTTCAGTTACTTCTTTTAATTGAACTCCGACAAGGTAATATTTGCTACCTGTATTATTATTTCCTAAGTGGAGCACAACACACTTTTCCAGGTTAAACTGCATATCCCATAACTGAGTCCAACAATAAAGTGCATCTAGATTAGCCTGAATATTTTTGGCATTATCTTCATTATAGGACCTACCACCCATTTTGGTGTCATCTGCAAGTGATGTAGTCCATGATGTCTATCACTAATATAGATATTAAACAAAACTAGACCCAGAATAGAGCCCTGAGGGACACCATTTATCACCCTAAAAGTATTTTATGTTTCAGCCCTTACCCTGACTTGTCTTCCGTCTGTAAGCCAATGTCTGGTCCATTTTATTACTCTACAATCAATGATTAACTTGTTTCACTTCTGTATTAGTTTACTATTCAATACTGTACTTTATCAAAAGTCTTTGTAAAGTCTAGATAGATTACATCACATGGAATTTTTTCTATTTAATAGTTCACTTATTGGTTTGTAAAACAAAATTACATTTGTTTTTTTTTTGTTTTTTTTGAGCCTCCCTTGCTCCCTGACTGGCCATTCCTTCAGGTCACCTGGGTACCCCATCATCACTCCATCTCCACTGCCATCCACCACCCTACATTGCAGCTCCCTGGGTAACCTGATGTTTCTCTTCGTTGGATGGGTCCTCCCCTTCAGGAAATAAAGTACCAGTGGGGGCAGCCAGTGTGACTTACTTGGCCTGGGTGCCAGTGGGATTGGTCAGGGCTGTCTAGGGTTTCATGGTGGTGGGGGACTGGCAACCATTATCTGTCCAGTCAGGGAGCCATTTTTCCTGGCCTTTCCCCTTGGGAACACACCATGCCAGGACATCAAGGCATGAGCCAATGTCCATTACACTCCCTGCTCAGCATGGCCCGACTTTCTGTGATGCCTGCGGCCTCTGCCAGAGGTCCGCAAACACTGGGCCACATACCAACCTCCCTCCCAGGAGAAAGTGAGCCATCATGGGATGCTTGAGCCATCTCCTCCTCCTCTCCCCCCTCTCGGCTGGCCCTCCAACACCCAGGTCTGTTTCCTGGCCCGTGTTGTTGACATCGCAGGCAGAAATTCAACCGCTGTGCTGGCGAGCTGAAAATTACATTTGTAACACAGAACCATCACTTAGTAAACCCATGCTGTGTCCTGTCCCAGGAGCCATCCTTGTAGATGGTTTCAATTACATATTCCTTTAATATTTTCTCCATAATTTTGCCCAAGATGGAGGTAAAGCTGATTGGTCTGTAATTTGCAATGTGCTGCAAGTTCCCTATTTTGTGTATAGACCTAACTATCGCTTGTTCCTTCCAATCATTGGGGACCACTCCTGTGACAAGGGATGTTCTGAGAATATCAGTAACAGGTTCAGCTATGGCTTTTGCTAAATGCTTTGCTAAATGTTTTAGTGTTGCTGAGTTGATATTGTTGGAACTTGATGCCTTATAAGGATCAAGTTTACACAGTTCTGTACTAATCTTGTCTGAATTTAATAAGAATGATCTAAATTGTTGGTCATGAATGATATTTCTTCCAGATTATTGTCAATGGTGTCAATGCTATTAAAAACAGATGCAAAATAAATTTTAAGTCTTTCGGCTATCTCACTAGGTTGAGAATTTAAGACACCGTCAATATCTAGTGGTTCTAATTACTTTACTTTCCCCTTAAAGAGAGTTTTATAACCATAAAAAAACTTTAGGGCATGTTCTTTTGGTAGCCATCTGTAATTCATAGTTGTGTTTGTTTTTCTGAATAGCAGTTCTGCAGTTTTTTTAGCTTCATCTTGTATGTGTCTTAGTCACTGTCTATTGGGGCACTTTGCCATTTTCTATATTACCTCTTTTGTCTGTTTTCAGATTTCTCTGGTCATCCATTTAGGTTTGATTTTGTTATTAAAGTTTTCTTTCCCCTTTGGAACACAGGCAGAGGTGTAGCCAGGAATTTTAAACTTGTACTCAGAACTGATGTACCGTTGCCCCCCCCATTATGTAAACATAAATTGAAATATGTGCTGCCATGCCACACCAGCAATAAGCCAGCTCCCCCCCATTTGCCAAGTCTGAGTTCAAGTAATCAGTTTCTTCCTGTAATCCTCCTTCCTTTGTTTTTCTGCCTGCCTGGTAAGTTGTTCTTGTTTGTGTGTTTGGCTGGTGGCATCAGTGCCCCATAGCGAACAACAAAGGCAAAAGGACTCAACACAACACAGACACAATGTCCTTGCTTTCCTCTTTTTGTTGCCCTGCTAACTTTTTTTTACTGCACTCTGCTAAGTATACAGTGCGTATGCCTTCCCGACACCCCTGAACCCAGGTGTTCTGTAGTACTAGTAGCTTTGCTTTTAAACAAACCCACTTTTCAGTAGCTGTTTTGTTACCAGATAATTTTATCCATTCCCAATTAGTAAGTGCTGTATTCATAACCTCATAGTTGGCCCTACCAAAATAAAAGCATTCAACAGCATTTAAGGGGTTTCTATGTCTATGGTTCAAGGTTAATCGTATCATAGAATGGTCACTATTTCCCAGTGGTTCTAGTACTGAACAAACCATATTGTGATCTTTGACATTTTTTAGTACTAAATCTAGGATATTTTCCCCCCATGATGGTTCAAGGACAAACTGGTCTAGATCACATTCATTAGTAATAGCTATCAACTCCTCTTCTAGACTATTTGTTGCAGACTTATTTGTCCAGTTTATTGTGTTAATGTTGAAATCGCCCACCATAATGACCTCCTTATTGGTCATGCATCTATTATACATATACATGGCTAGTAATGCATCATTATATTCAGACAAACTGGCTGATGGTCTATAAAAGGTACCAATGAAAAGGGGTTTCAGCTTATCATCTATTTCAACCCAAACATTTTCAACCAATGAGGCATCATCGCTTGGATAGGTAGTCAGGCATTTGCTGTTTTAATGTGGTATTTACATACACAGCTACTCCCCTTTTCTTTTCTTTTCTTTTCTTTTCTTTTCTTTTCTTTTCTTTTCTTTTCTTTTTTCATATAGTAGAGTTTGAAACCTTTTATGTCATGTCCATATTCATCCATGTCACTCCACCAAGTTTCTGTGGCACATATTACAGCATACATTTTCTCATTTAATTTGGCCTCCAAGAGTTCCATCTTATTATTCAAACTTCTTGCATTTAATGTCAGAATATCTAAGGTGCCCCTAGTACACTTAGTAATGTTCTTGGTTACATTATTTGAGGTCAGGTTAATGCTTTGCTTTGTTCTAACCAATACTGTATTTGATGACAGGAGACCCACCTCACAGGGTATTAGTGTAAATTATACTTTATAGGAGTTAACAGTCTGCTTCCCAATGTTGCAGCCCCCTTTCTGTTCAGATGTAAACTATCTCTTAAATACTTAAATAACATACTCTGGTCAGAGCCGATATGGCTGTGGAGAGCTCTTGGGATGCTTTTACTCATTATTTGTAATGAATTTGCACAATGCAGATCTATGGAGAGGCAGTTTCAATGCAGACTTCCTTTTACACATTTTTACAATGTGTTTCCCTAGAATATGCCTGCATATTACTATACACTTAGCCTGGATAGTTCACAGAAGAAATGGCATCTTATTTTCATTGGGGCTCTACATCTACACAATATTATGCTACACTGAGTAAAATCAGAACATACTGAAAACAATATTTTACATCTGGGGGGATATATTAATTGCCAGACAAATGCAGGAGCAGAAAGATGTGTTGCATAAAGAGGGTGCACCGGTCAGCACCGATACAGTATTCAAAGAGAATGTGCCACCGGTACAGGGTGCACATACCGTACCTGTTGAAAATGTGACCCTGGATCGGAGTCACAGTGCAGGCGGCCACCAAGACAGGTGCATCCAGGGCACCTCTGACTGAATACCTACCAGGGGGAATGCCTGGCACATACCCCATTAGTAATATTCAGCCTAGGAATGCAAATGAGTTAATTAAACATGCAAGGTGCAAAGGGGCCTTATGCATGCTCATTACCAGCCCAGTTGCATGTAGGCATGGGGATGAATGTGCTGGAGCAGCTCTCTCCCCCATGTCCTGATCCCAATCTCTCCCATGTGGGACATGCTCTGAAGTCTCTGGTGGTAAAGTGGCACCCCCCACCCATTCCACCAGCTTCAATTGTACTGGAGTCCAGGCTCCATCGGTTCCATAGGGACCCCACTTCCATCCCTCATAATGCTGGAAAACACCTACAGTCTATGTCCATAGTGTAGTGGCCCCACCCCCTCAATGGTGCAAAGACACCCCCCTCCCTGTCCCCAACCCATTCTATTGTGACAACTGGCACTGTGATGGGATCGTACCACTGTATCAGTGGGTAGCAGAACACTGGCAGTAGGATGCTGGAATGTGTCATAAATAGGCATGAGCTTTGTGTGGGTGATAACACCCAGTGGCCATACACCCCAGGTGCTTGCACGTGGATCCATCGTCTCAGTGACAATGCACTTCTCAATGTGGGTGACAGCTGATGCTGTACCCACTCACACAGGTCCCAGAACAGGCATGTTACAGTCAACCTCCCATTTGTTTGTACAGTCGGGGCACTGTGGATGAACTATCCATAGCCTGGAGTGTACACTGCAAATGGCATTTCAGGATTCTGAACCCCATGGTACCTGGGATGCCTCAGCAGTCCAGAGGGTGGCATGTTGCACAGAGGAATGGGGGAAAGTGTGGACTTCCAGTGGTATATGGCAGCAGAAAGATACAGCATCAACAAGGCATGCATTGGAGGTATGTCAATTCACTCTTACGGTTTGCCAGGGATGTACACATGGCTGCATACACTGCTGGATCCACAGCTTGTGTAGTGCCCCACTGCACAGTACAGCCACTAAGGTCATTCTGGAGAGCAGGTCCCTAGCCTGGGTCTGGTGCAGTTGGTGTCTGGTCATGGCAGGGTGTGAAGGGCAGTGCCAGACTCTGCAACAGATCAGGTATGGGGAGAATGAGGGTGTCCGTGTACTGTGGTGGTAGGGTGGGGGTCCTCTATGCTATGGATTTGGACCATGGTTTCCTCTAGTGCAATCGGGTCTGGGTGGCCCTACTCTATGGAGCTCTTCGGGGATGGAATTGGATAGATTAGGGATGGGAAGGGGTACCTCTAGTCCACCGGTGCTGCCAGGCTGCTGTGCACCTCGGTGCACTTCTGCAGCTTGCCTGTGGGTGACTGGCTGGGTTAGGCCAGCTATTTGTGGTCTGACTGTGGGCCGCTGTATTCTGGACTGTGAGGGGCACAGTCCCATTGAAAATGCCACAGCACGGTATATGTATGGGAATGCCCCATTGACTTGCATGGCATACCATTTGTGTGCACCCTGGCCCATTCCCTTGTGGCTGGCAAATCCCATACATTTGAATATCATGCTGTGACACATTGTTGGAGTTGTTTGGCACATCTCCCTTTTCTGCCAGAATGTGCTGTGCATCTCCTTTTAATATGGGTGGCCCTGGACTAGGTACCTTGAATAAATACATTATAAAAATGGTAAAATCATGACGCCACTGAAAACAAGATATTGCATCTAATCTGGGGCAGCCTGAGTAAATACAGTGCAAAAATGTGTAAATGAACATCCCTGTGACAATGAGATGCAGCATGTCCCCCTGCCCTATCCAGGATACAAAATATAGGATAAGAAATATTCAGTGCTCCCAGATCCAAATAAGCATTTCCCTGTAACAAGCCCTCATATTTCCTGTATTTTCCTCACAGAGGCAGAATCAAATCCCTCTGGTGTCCTTATTTATGACTTTGTTCTTTATTATATCAGTAGCCTTCTATCAGGAAAAGAGCTCTGATTTGCTGTTCTTTATTAATATTATAGGTCAAGATGGCCTTGGAATGATTTGTATTTACATGGCATGCATAAGGCATAATGGGGGACTATATAAAATAACAAATATCACACTCATTATTTCATAAACTGTTCTCAAAATTAGTAATCACAAGTCAGCCATTCTTTCAAAAGACACTAGTAGTGCCTGTAAACAAATTTATTGCAAATAAATTAGAGACATTTTCCCATATACATATACATATACACAGATGCTATTTTTTTGCTTCTTATATTTGTTAGTTTTCAGACAAATTCTTATAGACTTTTTTCTGACCACCTGATGGAATCTTGAATGAGTTAAGTATATGTTATTGTTTTCTTCAAGGCCCTGATCCAGCAACTCAATAAATGCACACTCAGTACATCATATTATAAAATGACAAAAAAAAGTATTCTGTTTCCATTAGTTTGATCAGGACCTTCCAGACACAAACAAAACATGTATGTTCCACAGCATAGAGTTGGAGGTCCAAAACACAAGAACAACTTAACTGTTGTCCCCTACAAACTTCTTTCTCAGTTGTTTTGACTAACTTTTTTTATAACTCTGTATGGGAACATAAGGAATCAGATAATTGTACAGATTAAATTTCTTATGTTCCCATATAGAGTTACAAAAAAAGTTAATCAAAACAACTGAGAAAGAAATTTGTAGGGGACAACAGTTGAGTTGGAGGTCCAAAACACAAGAACAACTTAAATGTTGTCCCCTACAAATTTCTTTCTCAGTTGTTTTGACTAATATTTTTTATAACCCTATATGGGAACATAAGGAATCGGATAATTATACAGATGAATTTCTCACTCTTCTGGTTTGTCAACAGTTGATTCAGTAGAAGAGGTCTCCCTTGCCTGGAGTTTGACTGTTTCTCCACCACACACACACACACACACACACACACACACACACACACTCCTTTTGGCAGGCTCTTATCTGTTATGTTTGGAAAGCAGTTCACTGAAGACATGGCATATGTTTGAGAGTGCTTATCAGATAGTGTCATAAAAGGTTAAAAAAACAGTGCAAATCATTTGCTAGGAAAGGATGACATTTATGAGATATGAATCTTTCTTGAAAGACAATACATATCAACTGAAGTTAGTAGCAAAAAATGTTTAAATGCTAAGTATCTAAATGTGTAGAGTTGTTTCATTTTGAAAGAGGTAAACAAGTCTCCAGTTTAATAGGTAATCCATATTTAACAAGCTGTTTCAGTTTCCTAATGACCATCTGATATGCAGCTTAGAGTTATGTCTCCAGCATTCTAAACAGAAAGGAGAGATTATTTTATATTAGTTGACATAGTGATTTATAGATATGGAAGGATACATTGAAAAGTCCAAAAAAAGTGTTCCACGATACTCCATTTTCAAGCTACAGAAAACAAGATGACTATAGGCTCCACCCACAGCCATAAAAATCTACAGACCTATTAGTGTCTTATGAATCTAAACCCTACATTTGCTGCATGTTTCCATAATAGTTGGTTGTGTCTACAGTGTTATTCCATGGATCCTGTCATCATCCCTGGATTTTAGCAAAGATTCAGAGAAAATTACTTTGCATTTTAATTCTTTGGCAGTTTTGCCACTCTATAATCTCCTGTACTTTTGATGTTCTGGAGTTTTCTTAATATTGTTGGTTCCAGCATGTATAACCACAAAAGGTGGTGTCTCATAATTTCTAACCAATTTCCTTAGATTTTGTCTAATGTCTCTTAATTTTGTCCCAGGTAAACAAGTCACCTGAAAATGTTCATAGACCTCCTTACAGGTAGTGGAATATGTAAAACTTAATATGGAGTCACCTAATGCTATTGGGCTGGATTTAGAAGGAAGTGTGTTTATTATTTCATGATTTGGGATTGCAGGTTCCTTTTCTGTACATCTAAAATGTGAAGGGCTCTGGTAGTGTTCTCTGTATCAGAGTATGAATAATCCATCATTGTCTGTAACTCATTTGGACCACCTTGAAAATGAGCTTGCACAATGGTGTTTATGCCTGGTTAAATAAGGTGATTGATTGATTGATTGATTTTTTTGTATTTGCACAGATGTGTTGTCTATCAGTTTCTTCAGAGCTAAGGACGGAGAATTTGTTTTCCATTTTAAACATGCATGGTGGCTGCAAAGCTAATATCTCCCTTTTCCTTCTTCTACCAGGGTGAACTGAATACCATTCATAATCTTGCTGTTCATCATCTGCTGGTCTTTTTTTGTGCCCCCTTGGTCTGACTGTCTTTCACATATGTTTTCAGTTTGACCACTGGTATTATTGTATTTAAGCTTACTTGCCATGTTTTCTATTGATTTGTTTTAGCTTATCTAGTCTAGCAAACATATCTCTTAGTTTGATATTAAGTTTCTTATTATATATATATACAATTTTCACAAATGAACTCCTCTTTGTTAGATTGATTGCTTATAATCAAATACATAGAATGGTTTATGCATTTGAAATCCACCTCCTTGTCCAGTATTATTACTACTGTATCAGACATGGTAAAGGTGTTTTACTGCTTGTCTCTTTGAATGGGTTGTCCATAATTCCCTCACCCTTATAAAATAAAACAAACACGAAACTAAATGCTGACTGACCTTTACAGTTTATAATATCCTAACCCTGCAGCCCCATCTGACTTGGCTGACACTGGCAGACACTGCTTGCCTCTGTCATGCATTGTCTTCACCTGTGCTCGGCTCTGTTCACTAGTGGCCTAGCTGATATACAGTAGTCAAGGACCGAGGAGTCTTGAGTCAATTACACTAGGGGCTCAGCAAGCTCCCAACACTAAAATAAATACACACAACTAAAAATGAAACATCAGCTAGCCTTACTCAATGGTAAAAATACAGCCTTGTGTTTAACATGCTGAAATAAGCCCTGTTTGTAAGTGGCAGAGTAGTGTTCCTTCCTCTCAAAGCCATAGATAAGGCGGAGCAACAGCAGATAACATTTTTGGAACCAGCCAAATAAATAAAACACACACTGCTGAGACGTGAATAATCAGAGTCTGAAATTGAATTAATTAGAGCTAGAAAAGGCACAGTAAGAAAATTAATCATAGTATTGTGGCAAGCTCCGATAGCAGTATACTGCCTGAGGACTCTGATACAGAATACTGTGAAGTCGTTAATGTAGAGAATAGATCTGAAGTCTTGGATACCTCCATGAAGGTGTGAAATGTAAGCAGATATAACAACTCTTCAAAAGTGTTCACAGAGATCTTAGTAATTTGCTTGAATATAGCGGGCATTAAAAGTAAAGCTGATGACAAAAATGGTTTCCATTTATTGAAACAATATGATTGTATATTATTAGAAGAAACCTGGTCTAAACATTCTGCAGATCTCAGACTAGACATGCATGCTATTTTTGTTTTTAAAGGGAACAAAAGTGCTCAAGCTGGATGGTATAAAGGAGGGTTGTTGTCCCTGTTATCTACTGTATAAAACTGGAATGTCATCCAGAACAGTTTATGACTGACAATGAAAGTTACCTTGCAATGCACCAGTGCAGCAAATATTTTCTTTTAAGGTGTGTTTAGCATGAAGTTTAGCAAATGCTAAACATAATGGTGATTGAAGGAAATTGCTGAAATTATAAGCACTGCTATGATAAGATCAGCACAGGCAATGTTTATTTTATGTAGGGATTTTAATGCTCAAACAGCAAGTGTGATTGAATCACATAAAGATTTATGGGGCATGTATTTAGAACTTGCAACACCAGCAAGGTCCTCTAGCAATGAAATGATCAACTACAGGGGCAAGGCTCTACTAAAGTTTTTAGACCAGAGACCAGAGTCACAAAACTTTGTCCTGGCACAAACCCAGTTTGTGTGGCACAAACTGGGTTTTATGCTAAGCTGGTATTCGCAAAAGACAAGTTTACACATGCAAGCTGGATTTGCACTGGAGCAAAGTCTGGAGGGGGCTGCAATGCAAATGAGGGGAAGGGGACATGAACATTGATGCTGTCCAATTTACAAAGCATGTGCCACCTGCAAAAGTCACCTGAGTGGTCCCCTTGCACAGAGCCAATTCTGTGAACTGAGACCCGGCACTATCCGATGCAACCCTGGTGGCTGCCGGTGGTGCTGCACCAGCCCACCTGCCCCATAACCACTCTCCAGCCTGAGAAACAAAAAAGCTATCTCCTTGGTGGTCCAATGTTCCACCCTCACTGATCACCAGCCCAATATATAAATTAGAAAGTCCCTGGTGATCCAGTGTCTCCCCCTTGCCAATCGCAGGCTCAATATAAAATGAAGAAATGCCATGGTGGTCTAGTGTCCTTCACTCTCACCAACCACCAGCTCAAGATATATTCGTGAAAGTCCATGGTGAATAAGTGTGTACTGAGCATGTACTGTATACAATATGTGCTCATTCAAAGCTTAATTAGTGGCTGGCCACGGTGGTGAGTGGTGGGCTATGCCAGTTGCTGGCTTGGTTTGAGGATGGGGGAGTGGGGGGACTCTTTCTGCCGGAGTGGGGGGGCTACTATATCATCAACAATGCCATAATATTGCATAACAGGGGATTGGGACTTGGGGAGGTGCTAGATCACCAGGGAATTTGTATGCATTATTACATCATGGGGACATCGGGGATCGGGGAGGGGAATCCCTTAGGCCACCAGGGACTTATGATAAATACATAGATACATAGATACATAGACAATGTCGGCAGATAAGGGCCTATGGCATACCGAGTCTGCCCATTTGAGCTCGTAAGTTCAGTTTATGTTTTCCTAGAAGTCTGTTGCCCCTTACCCCTGACCTCCAGAATTCCTTTATGTCTATCCCATACATTCTTAAATCCCATGATTGTTTCAGCCCCCACCACTTCCTCTGGCAGGGTGTTCCACTTGTCCACCACCCATTCTGTGAAGAAATTCTTCCTCATATTTCCTCTGAATCATCCTCCTTCCAACTTCATCCCATGCCCTCTAGTCCTGGAACATCTTTTTCGCTTCAAAATAGTGTATTCCTGTACCCTGTTCCTCCCTGTAAAATACTTGTATGTCTCTATCATATCCCCTCTCTCCCTCTCCTCCAGGGAGTACATGTTCAGTTCCTTCAACCTGTCTTCATAGGACTTGTGATGCAATCCATGCACCATCTTTGTTGCCCTCCTCTGAACCTTCTGTACCCTGTCTATGGTCTCCAGAACTGTACACTGTACTCCAGGTGGGACCTCACTAGTGTCTTGTATATCGGAATTATGACCTCCCTTTTCCTGCTGGTGATGCCCCTGCCTATACATCCCAGCATCCTATTTGCTTTACCTGCTGCCTTGTCACACTGTTTCCCTACCTTGAGGTCATCGGAGATGATAACCCCAAGATCCCTTTCCTACTTGGTGCATGCTATATCCTCACCCCCCAACTGATATATTGTGCCAGGGTTTTTGTGCCCCATCTGCATTATCTTGCACTTCCTTGCATTAAATTTCACCTGCCAAACCCCTGACCATTCTTCAAGTTTCTGCAGGTCCCTTCTCATTCTGTCTACACCCTCTGGTGTGTCTACTCTGTTACAGAGCTTTGTGTCATCAGCGAACAGTGAAATTCTGCCTTCTAGGTCCTGTGCAATGTCACTGATGAAGATGTTGAATAGGACCTGTCCAGCACTGATCCCTGTGTTCCCACTGGTCACTCTTCCCTCTGTGGAGTGACAGCCATTTACCACCACCCTCTGTGTCCTGCCACCCAATGCAGTTACCTACCCACCACACTACTGTCCTGCCCACACCCATATTCCCCAGTTTGTGTAATAGTTTTCTATGTGGCACAGTGTCAAAGGCCTTGCTGAAGTCCAGATAAGCCATGTCCACTGCCCTCCCCTGATCCACCTCCCTAGTCACCCAGTCAAAAAGTTCAACAAGGTTGGTCTGACATGGCCTCCCCCTGGTGAAACCATGCTGCCTTGGGTCCTGTAGACCATTGACAACCAGGTGTTCCACCAATCTCTCCTTCAGTAGTGCTTCCATGATCTTCCCCACTACCAAGGTGAGGCTGACTGGTCTGTAGTTCCCTGCTTCCTCTTTGTTCCCACTTTTGTATAAGGGGACTACATCTGCTGTCCTCCAGTCTTTGGGTACCTCCCCTGTTTCCAGTGATTGGCTAAACGGGATAGCCAGAGGTTCAGCCACCACCTCTCTTAGTTCTTTAAGGAACCTCTCTTGTTCTTTAAGGACCTAGAATTCTATCCCATCTCTATTGCTTTATCAACTTTATTACTTCCAGTTCCTTCAGGACCCTTTTCTAAAGGGACTTGTGTCCATTTCTGCACCATTCTCACCCCTTGTACTCCTTCAGACCCATTACCCTCCTCTTCCTCAGTAAAGACTGAGCAGAAATACCTGTTCAATATGTCAGCTTTACTGTTGTCATCCTCCATGTGGCTCCCATCCTCCCCCTTCAGTCTCACTATCCCTCCTTTGTCTTTATTTTTCACTTATGTACCTGTAAACGTTTTTTTCCCTCTACCCACTGATTTTGCAATGTGTTCTTCTGTCTGAGCTTTGGCTTCCCTTACTGACCTCCCTGCCTCCCTTTGCTTCTCCTGGTACTTCTCCTACCCTTCTGCCTGTGTCTTTTGTATTGCCTGAATGCAATCTTTTTGGCTTTCACTTTCTTTGCTACCTCTTTAGAAAACCATAATGGTCTCCTCTTCCTTTTCCTCTTGCTAACCTGCTTAATGCATAATTCTGTTGGTCTTGTAATCCCCATTTTAAATACTGCCCACTGTTCCACAACCACTGATTCCTGTCCCATTCCCCTTAATGCCTCTTTCAAGTATCTCCCCATTTTCCCAAAGTCTGCCCCCCCTAGAATCCAGGATACGTGTTTTTGTGTGGTTTGGTTCTGCTCTTTCTGTGATTTCAAACCACAATGACTGGTGGTCACTGTTCCCCAGGTGCTCCCCCACTATTACTCTCATCACACTGTCCCTGTTTGGAGCACAAGGTCCAGTATTGCCTTCTGCTGAGATGGTTCCATGACCAGTTGCTTGAGGAAGGCACCCTGAAGGGAGTCCAGGATAAATCTGCTCTAGTTGATGCTGCTGCTGGGATGCTCCAGTCCACGTCTGGAATATTGAAGTCTCCAACCAGTACTACCTCACCCTTGTCTGCCATCCTTTGGATGGCTAGCATCACTCCTATCTGTGTCTTCTTCTGGACTGGTGGTCTATAGACCACACCTGTCTCGGATGGCTGGCTCCATTTTCCTTCCAGCTTAACCCACAGTATCTCTCCCCATTTTGTTCCTCCTGGATCTCTGTGGCCCTTATGTCATTTTTCACATACAGTGCCACTCCTCCTCCCTTCCTGCCTGCTCTGTCTCTTCTGAATATGTTGTAGCCAGGTATGACCATCTCCCAGTCATGGTTATCATTACACCAGGTTTCAGTGATGGCCACAATGTCCAGGTCTGACTGCACCATGACAGCCTCCAGATCTTCCATCTTGTTGCTAAGGCTCCTGGCATTTGCACACATGGCTTTCCATGACTTGACCTCCCTAGACTGTTTCGCTGTTCTACTCCAGCCCCTTCCTTGGTTGTAATTCATGTGGATATCAGGGAGGGAGTTCTGCTAGTCTACCAGGGAGGGAGCTTAGCTTACTATTTATTTATGTGGGGTAATCGGGATCGGGGGGCCACGAGACCACATGGGAAGTATACTAAAAGAAATCTATTTCTTGGGGACGTCAGCGAGGGGGAACCATGGCACATTGCCACTACTAGTTCAACTCTCCCAATGGAGAAATTTCCAAGTACCATTAGACAAGCCCTGACTGGTCTAACAGTACTTTGAAATTTGCCCTCCATAGGAATTTTGTGAATTCCGATTCAGGGGATTTGACAGCTGTGCTTCTTGTAAAAGGTGCTGTGTCATGACATTGATTTAGTTGGGTGTGCTTTGTTGGTGTCCAAACCAGTGGATTTTGGCACCTTAATGAAATGCAATTTAGCATCTCCTTATCCTTAACATGCAGTTCCAGGTGATGCAAGAGATTCCTGGCTACTGACTTCACTGCCTTCAATGGGGTCAGGCAGCTGCTATGCACTAGAAGGCACCTTCTTTTCCATGTTCTGGCCCTCACAGCACAGACCTGGGGCCAGGATTGCAGGCTGCATGTGCAGCTGTGGATGTGAAGATCAAATGAAGCTCCTGCTTGCTCCTGCCATAAGCTTCCGTTGTTGCCATTGCTTGCCAGACAACCATGCTTCAGTTAAATTGAATGAAAACTGGAGGGTGAAGAGGACAATCCTCAGCTAAATAGGGTTGTTACTGCAGCCTGTAAGCCCATTTAAAATAAGCTCCACTGAGGGGAGCTACACACTTCCACCACCAGACTTTTAATTCCTTCATCAAAAAACTGTCCTTGCTGTCCAGAATGTCCACTGGCAGTGGTTCAGCATCATCATAAAAAATAAACAGTTCTAACACCTATGTTCTGACTAATAAAAGCATATATACATATTCATAAGGCCTTACAGTTGAACTAGACAAACATCTATCCACAGACAAATGTTGTAAGCAGTGTAGTAGATTGCAAAAGGAAAAACAGCTCCACAACTCAAGGAGGGTGCGAGTAATCCAAAGTCAACATAAGCAGCAGCAAAAAACACACTCTTCAGCCAGAGATATATAAATAACAAAAACACTTTATTAAATACACGAAAAAGCAGGGCAAAAAAGCCATACAGGTGAAGGGCTCATAGCTGAAGGATTCCTCAACCGGTTTTGTAAACCTACTACGTCATCAGGGGGATGAGCCGTACCAACAATAGCAGGTTTAAAAAGGTAGTATTTAAAATGAGAGTCCACATTACAAGTCCATATTACATACATGTAAAATAGCTGAAAGCGCATAATACAATTACATACACAGGAGTGTGAACATTGAATTACCCACCTTGCCAGTATGTTTAAATCAAAGTGCTCTGGCTCAAAATCTTACAGCAGCAAAATAGGTACTACAGCTTCGAAGTATTCATTATAATATGAGTACCAGCTCCATTGTGCTCTATCAGGGCTTCTCATATCTGGAGGAAGTCCAATATTTCAAATAGTTACCTGGGGAGAAAGCATAAAAATAAATACATGCATATATACAAATGTACAAAAAAACCTTTAAAGAAACAAAAAGAGGAATAAGGGACCTAAGGGAGGTAGTGGTAAGAAAGGAGGGGGTGTTGGGAAGGGGTGGGAAAAGAGGAAAGGGGGAAATGGAGGGGAGACAAATGGGGAAGGAGAAGGGAAGGGGGGAGAAAGGGGGAGGGGGAAAAAGGGAAGATAGGGAAGGGGACTGGGAAAGATCGAAAGAGGGCACAAAAGAGAGAAAAAAAGAGAAAGAGAAGAAGAAAGAAATGAAAGAGGTAGTCCAGAAGTTTCACAGTAGTGTCTAACCTCATAAAAAAACAAGCTCTAAAGAGACATTACTTCTTCTTCTTCTTCTTAATGCATGGCATCAACTCAATACGTTCATTCAATCTAGGTGAAGTTAAAGCACCTAACATGTAAATCCAAAAGGATTCTCTTTTGAGTAACTTGTCATTCAGATTTCCCCCTCTGGGTCCCAAGCGTACAACCTCTAATCCACTAAATTTAAAGATATGTTTAACATTCCTATGTGAAATGACTCTAATGTGGTTGGCAAGGGCACTTCTGGCATCATTACTTACAACAGGTCTAAGATGTTCCCCTATTCTCAGTTTCAGGGAACGTGATGTCATACCAACATAGAAAGCTCCACATGAGCAGGTAGCCAAATAAATGATATAGTCAGTGGTGCAATTAGTAAAGTCTCTGATTTCATACTCCTAATCACTTCTGCAGCTTGAAAAGGTCTTACATTTAATCACAGGACAGTATTTACAATTGCCACACTGAAACATCCCATGGGGCAAGGCAGCCCTAGTACTAGCATTAACACCAAATGTTGGTAGAAAGCTATGGACAAGTCTATTCTTAATATTGGGTCCTCTCTTGCATACCATTCTAGGTCTACTACCAATCGCTTCTTCCAATAATGGCTCTCCTTCTAGAATATTCCTATTGGAGTGAATAGTGGTTTGAATACCCTCGGCATGTCTAGTGTAGAAATTCAGTCTTGAAGTACCAGTTTCCCTCACCCTAGGTGGGAGCAAATGACTTCTCTCCATAACCTTGGCTACCTGAAATGCTTGCTCAACAGTGTGGCTAGCATAGCCCCTATTCAAAAATATTTTACACATCTCCATTCCGTTGGTTTTAAAATCACATTCTTCACTGCATTTTCTGTGTACTCTAAACATTTGGGCCTTCGGGATATTCAAGACCATATGGTGTGGGTGGCAGCTGGAGGCCAGCAGTAGTGAATTTCTATCCATTTCCTTTCTATAAAGATTAAGACAAAGGGTGCCATCCTCTTTTTTTGAAATGAGGAGGTCCAAAAAGGAAACAGCAGAAAGATCACAGTGCAGGCTAAATTTCAAATTCAAATTGGTGTTCTCCATATATGTCACAAACTCATTCAATTCCTCCAGTGTGTCGTGCCACACCGTAAAAATGTCATCTATATATCAGTGCCAGATATCAATCTTATGATGGAAAGGACTGTTCTGGGTGTCATAGATCTGTGTTTTCTCCCATAGGCCCAAACAAAGATCCTACTGGGTCATAATGTAGCACGCTTAATAGCGTTCGACATTATGGCTAAATGGCTACAGCATAGTCCATAACCGCTGCTGGTGCAATACCGTGTATACTGCTGTACACCGTATTGCACCAGTAGCACTTTTCCAGATGGAGAATATGAACCCTGCTGAGTGGGTTCCACCGAGCAGCTGCTGTGGCTCACAGGACTGAGTCACAGCAGCAGGAACTCAGGTGCTGCGTCTGGGACCGGGTTTGATTCCTGGTCCCACAATCTTTAATTATTCACTCTTTTGTGTGCTCCCCAAGTTGACCCCCCCCCGGAGTTGAGAATCTTTTGTGGGGGGATTTGGGGGGGGTGCAGCCCCATAGGGGGGTGTGGAGGGCGGACCCCCCCCACAGAAAAAAGACATGCCTCATGGCAGAAATTGCACTGTATTGGCAGCACAATTTTGCCATGAAGCATAATGTCTTGCAACATTATGACCCTGTGCCAATAAAGATTGCCGTAATTGGGAGTGAAAGTCATCCCCATAGCTGTTCCCTTAAGCTGCAGATAATATTTGTCCTGGAACAGAAAGTAGTTCTTAGTCAGCACATGCTCTTCGTATTCTAGCAAAAGTTGTTTTTTAGATGCACTAATATTCTCATCTTGATCAAACCAATAACTAAGTTCCTCAAGGCCACCCTCATGAGGTATATTGGTATAGAGCGATGTAATGTCTAATGACACAATATACCAAGAAACTTCTATTTGCATGTCTTCCAGGACCTCCAGTATACCAGTAGAATCCCTGATATGCAATGGTAATTTAGTCACATAGTCCTTTATATGTGCATCAATGTATTTAGATAGGGGTTCAACCAAAGACCCTATACCTGCCACAATGGGGTGTCCAGAGGGTCATGCAAATATTTATATATTTTTGGGAATACATGTATTGTGGCTCATACTGGGGCATCCACTGTAATATACAGTAGCTCCTCATGAGAAATGGCACCTTCACATTCAGAGTCATACAGAAAGGCATCCACACTCCTTTTACATTTCACTGTAGGGTCAAGGGCCAGGGGTTGACAAAATTCCATGATTCCCAATTGCTTATTAATTTCAGCTATATACTTCTTAGTGAACATTACCCCCACTGACCCACCCTTGTCCACTGGTTTACTGGATATCTCATGGTTGGACTCCAAACTTTTTATTTATTTATTTATTATTTATTTATTTAAAATTGATGACCAGGAAAGGCACATTGATCTGAGGCTCATTTACAGGTGCGACCCGGGTACAGCGTGTACACAGAAGTGACAAGAGTTACAAAAAGTGTGGATTACAAACAGTATGTACAATCATTTTTCATACAGTACAAATATTTTTCATACAATACAAGGTAAATGTACAGGAATGAAGCAGGAATTCTATTAGCAGGCTGGGGTTTATAAGTTGAGACCATATGAGGCCTCAGATGCAAGGGTTAGGCTCAAGTAGGGGTGGGTTTGGGGCTGGGATGGAGGCAATTCCAGTCAGCATGTCATGAGAGACACTGATCGGGGGCTAGTGAAGGTAGGTTTGGGTGGAGATACACAAGCAGTGACTGGGGAAGAGGAGACTGAATGGGGCTTAGAGGGGGTGTGCTGGGTCCTTTGGAGCATTTGGGGCAGAGAGGGGTGGGGAGGAGCCTAAGGAGTTCTTTAATGGATGAAAGAGAGAAGGCCAAGTGCAGGTCAGAGGGAAGGTTATTCCAGAGAAGAGGAAGTTGGTACGAAAAGGCAGCTTGGCCAGTAACAGTGTGAGGGTGGGGGAGGCGTAAAGTGCATCAGTCCCTGTGGTGACGAGGGTAATCTAGGAAGTTGGCTGGGGTAAGACAAGAAGTGAGGTGGGGTGGAGGGAACCAAACCAGTATTTTACTATGAGGGAGGCACTGTGGATGGATCTCTTGTGGGACAGCAGGGCCAGGGAAAGTGGTCCGTAAAGGAGGCAGTGATGAGTGAGTTGAGGGATGCAGTGGCAAAGCGGCAGAAAGAGTTGAGTAGGATGTCTAGTTTGGAGAGAGAAGAGGTTGGGGCCATTTCATATACAATGCTGGTGTAGTCCATCACTGGCAAGATTGTTTTGCATACTAGCTCGCAACAGGTGGGAAGAGGTTGGCTGGCTTTGTAGTGTTAGAGGATAGCAAGTTTGGGCTGGAGTTTGGTACAGATAGCTTCGATGTGAGTGGAGAGGTTGAGGTGGCTGTCCAGCCAAACTCCCAGGTACTTGAAGGCTGGGACCAGCTCATGGGGTGAGCCATCCAGGGTGGTGATTGTTAGGGGGGGCAGGGAGGGAGGCAAGCTTCTATCTGGATCCAAAAACCATGGTGACAGTTTTATTGGCATTGAGTTTAAGCTGGTTTTCCAGGAACCAGGATTGGACTCGGTTGAAATCATTTAAGAGATTGGGAAGGACACTGTTGTGGGAGGGGCCCGAGGCATAGATGATAGTGTCATCTGTGAAAAGATGCACGTTGGAGGAGAGACAGATGGAGGGAAGGTCATTTATATATATTTTTTTAAATTCAAAGTTTATTGGATTTTAACAATTACAAAGCACTGATCCATCTTATGATCCAGAAGCAAATGATTTGATACCTTTTAATGAACCAACATAGATGTAACAACAATAACAAAGTGCTCTAGCTTTCGAACCAACCAGTCCTTCTTCAGAAGCTCAACTTATGAGTCTTATGAGTCATACATGTTTAATTTGAAAAACTAGAGGAACAGTACTACCCTCCCTCACCCTAACCTTCCCCTTTTTCCCCTCCCCTTCACCCCACACAGAACCATGTCAGAGAGCCACATCACAATACAGAAAATTATCTTTATACAACAGTTACAGAGAGTTTAATGTTTGCAGGGGGCCCCATATCTTGTTGAATCTCTTGAGTCTCTGGTTAAGACTTGCTATATTTTTTTCAGTCCTGAGGTTAGCCAGAAGCTCATATAACCATTCCATATAGGTAATTTCTTCAGTGTCTTTCCAATGATTTAAAACCAGTTTCTTGACTGACATTGACATTAAAGTTATATGATATTTGCGAATAAGTACATAGGATCATAGGATGTTATGAGTTAAGGGGACCAACGGTCCATAAAAAAAATCGCCACCTATATAGGTGGAAAAAAAAAACAGGCATTTTATCTAATAAAAGATGTCTTTCTTTGACCCATATAATAATCAAGCTTATTTTTAAAACTAACTATGCTATCACTGTTGACAACATTGGAAGGTAATGTATTCCAGACTGGAATCATTCTCTGGCTGAACCAGTTGTTAAGCCTGTTAGTCCTATTAGTATTCCCTTTTAAGTTTAAATTGTGAGATCTTGTGTTAAAGGTGCCAGTATATCTAACCAGCCCAAGTGTTTCCATAAGATAATCATCTTTAATAGCTTTATAAGTAAAGCATAGAATTCCCCGGGTTTATCTGTATTGTAAAGAATACAGTCCCAAGTGTACATGAACCTCTGAGAGGTCACCTAATAGACAAATATCAGTATTAAACAAATCATTCAGACCTAGAAGGGGATCCACTTTCTGCTTAATGAGGTCCATAGTTTAGCCCCTTTTGGACAGGTCCAAAAAATATGGAGCAGATTACCTTCCCCTTGTAAGCACCGGACACAAGTAGAAGAGTCAGAGTAGCCAAAATTGGTGAATTTTTGAGGGGAGTAACATGTTATGTAATATCTGGAACTGCATCAGTCGCAACCTATCTTGAGTAACTAAATGGTGACAATTCTGCCACAGGAGAGGCCAATTAATAGTCTTTCCCGGGAAAAGGGTGGACCAGAAAACTGTAGGACCGAAGCATTCTGGATATTTTAGGTTATATAGGGTCTCATACATTTTGGAGACTGCATGTGCAAGTCCCACTAATGGTCACAGTTCTGTTCAGAAAGGTGGTTTAGGCGGGTTTGGATGGACCTGTCAAAATGTTTTAAAAGCTGAAAGGTTTTGAAAATATTGAACATTGGCATACTGGCTTTAGCCAATATTTTGGAGGAGGTGAGCCATATCCCATTTTCCTTAATAAAATAACTAAGTGGACATTCTCCTAGCTGTGATAGCCATCCAGATAAGAGAGTCTTACCTCCTAACTTGATATTGGGGTTACCCCATATGGTTTGGGACATGTCACAAGTGTGAGCATATTTAAGGACATTGCATAACTGAGAGTGAATTCTGATGGAGGCAGCAATGGGAGATATCTTTAAAGGTGATAAGAGAGATTTCAAATTAATATGTAGGAGTGAAGCTGGGGAGAGTCCCTGTGTTTTCAGGTGGTCCTTTTCAATCTTGAGCCAAATTGGTGTAAATGGTGAGGAGGTTAGTGGTTTCCAGAATCTATCCATCTAAGATATTTATTGACCTGACTGGCCCAATAATAAAGACCAAGGTGCAGTAATCGTAGACCACCTTTAACTTTAGGAGCAGCGAGCTTGTAAAAAGCCAGTCTGGATCTTTTCCTGGCCCAGATAAAGTCTGTAAAAAGACTGTGGGCCAGATTCAGAAAGATTCACTGCAAGCTGCGATAATGGCAGGTTGCGCCGACCATCCCTGCGACCAGGACCTTGCACCTGATTCAGTATCGGAGTGGGTCCAGGGGTCTGCATCCTGCGACTTGCAGCAGCTGTGCAAGGTAGGGTGCAGTTCCCAGGAATGCCACAGGTCACAGGGCAGGGGATGCAGCATATGCGCAAGCCGAGGCAAGTCATGGCACCCCCATGCCCACCTCTGATCCCCCGGAAGGAGTTAGCTCCAGCCCCAAGCCCCCTTGCCATGGACCCCCACTAAGAAACACTCATAACTGCCCCGGTGGCCCAGTGGTCCCCCACCCCCTCCCAGTGGTGCCAGCCCCAACACACAGACCCAGTGGGTGAGTCGGTGACTGTCACAGCCCTCAAGCTCACCTCACAGCCAGCCACCGACTGAACCGTGCAAAGCTTGCATGCTGTATCGCGTTCTGTGAATGACAGCTGCTGTCATTCACAAAGCACATTATTGCCAGCACGCAAGCTGCACAGCTCAGTCGGGTGGCTGGGGCCATGGTGGTGAGTGGAGGGCTGTGCTAGGCTCACATCAGGGCTGGGGGTGGGGGGGTCCAAGACTATCAGGTGGGGGCCACTAGACTACCAGGGGGTTATGGGGATTGACGGGGGGATCATGCCCCAGGGCATGTGGGGGGGCTCACAACATGTGTGTGTGGGGGGGTCTGGGCATCAGGGGTGATCCACATGCCCATCTGGGCACAGTGCATGCCATGCCTAGGTCCTGGAGCCCATGAGAGGGCTGTAACCCACAAGGGATGTGGTGCTGGGGCACAGTGGCAACCTCCAGTGAACAGCAAAGACCACTTAGACCACCTTTCTGGTGGCGTAACTGGTCTTTGACAGATGTTCACTGGTGGTTGTCTCTCATTCCCATTTGTGGACATAGCAGCCACCCTACCTGAATAGGGTGAAAATACTGCCATAAACCCCCTTACACCATGTCGCAAAGGGGTTTATGGCACATAGGTGCAGCTGGGCGCAGGCAGCCTGCAGCATGTTGCAGGCTGCCTATGCGAATCCCCCCCTCTGGATGCAACTCAGGATACAAGTGCTACTTGCACCACTTTTTCTGATGCAAGCTGCCTTGCGTCCTGATTTGCCTTTTGTGAATCTGGCCCTGTGTATTTTTTAAATCATGTTAAAGGGAGCCAGAGATTTAACAAGCTGAGAAGGTAAAAGAGGCGAGGGAAAACATTCATTTTTATCAGGTTAATATTGCCCCAGAGTAATAGTGGGAGAAAAGACCATTGGCTGGATTCAGAAAAGAAGACTCAGGCTGCGCCATGGCACAAGATGCATCAAGAAATTCTGCAGCCAAGGTGGTGCATCAGATTCAGGTACAAGTTGCAATTGCGCCAATGCATGCTGCAAGGACACAAGCCACAGGCTGTGGCCTATAAAAGCATGCAAACAGCACACATGACGCAGAATGCAGGTGCAGAATGATGCCGCAACTGAGAGAGGGAAGTGGAAGGAGCAAGATGCAAACAAGCTTGGAGCAAGAGCCCCCGGGTAAAAGGGGCAAGAGAAAGATGAAAAGCAGAAGGCCACATGGTAGTGGGAATCCCAGTGAGGGCAATGTGGGCAAGAAAAGGAAGAAACACAGCAGGACATAAGGCAGAGATGAACACACACAAGGCAATGGGGTCAAGAAAAGGAAGAAAATAAACTTCACCCAGAGGGAGACTGACATCCTGATCCAGGAGGCAGATGCCCATGCGGCCACCCTATGTGTCAGGGATGGCAGCAAGGCCACCAGAGACAAATGGAAGAAGCAATGGGAGGACATTGTCAGGCATGTCAACGCTGTGGCACGTGCAAAGAGGACCATCAGGGAGCTGCAGAAGCACTACAATGATAAGAAGCGCAGGACAAAGCAGAAGCTGTCAGAGAACCACAGGAGAGCCCTAGCCACTGGTGGAGGAGAGAGCCGAGAGGTACCCTTAACAAGCCAAGAGGAGATTATAGCAGCCCACATAAGCAGCCAGACTGTACATGGAGTCAGTGGACTGGATACACACAGCATGCGGAGTGGGACAGGTAGGTGATGCATGTGAGCAGTAGTGTTATGTGATGTCAGTCCCAGGAAGATAAGGAGTGCGTGCCATGGTGCGGCATGGGTGCATGGGTGCCAGATCCCACAACAGTGCAGCACCTAGTAACAGAGCACTGACCAGCACATACCATAGGGCAGGGCCACAATGTGTAGCACTGTCAGGGATGAAGCAATTGGGTATACAATATGTGGGCCCCACATGGGAGTAGTAAATGATGAACACCCAGGCAGAAGAGCAGGAACAGAGATAGGATAAACACCAGTGAGTGAGAGACCTGTGCTGAGGAGGGCCAACCGTATAAGGGTAACAGGGTGAGTGACAAAGAATGCCGCTAACATACCAATGCAATGATGTCAGACAAATGTGGCCTCAAACAGTGCAGTCAGCATGAGGAACAGCAGCAACCTTTGTGCAGCAAAGGTACATGTGAGTGTGATCACCACAGCAGCATGTGGAATACACAGCAGGGGAGAAGTAGGCAGGTGGCATGGTGGGATGAACCCTTGACAGCACAGCTGCAGTGATGTGGCACAGAGGGCCACCGTGTGCATAGCAAGGAATGTCTGCCACAGATGACAGCCAACAGATATGTGGCATGACTGTGTGTAGAACCATAGGAGTGAGATGAATGAGATGCACAACTGTGAATGAATGCGGCTGGGCACCACACACCCTGCCGTGTGTCCCGGGGAGGACGTGCACCAGCACAGCAGTCCTGTCCACACCCCTGGGCAGCACCACCAGTGCTGGCAACACATCGGGCACATGGCAAAGTGGTGGCAGGTTGCATGCAACACAGAAATGTGTAGAAGTATGCACCATGGCTATAGGACCTAGGGGTTGGGGTACTGTATGTGGGGTAGAGATCTGGAGGTAACAGAACAAGAAAGGGACCTAGGCATCACTGCATTGGGGGACCTGAAGGTGGGAAAGCAGTATGGGAGGGCAGTGGCTAGGGGGAGTGCAGTGCTGGGATGCATTGGAAGGGGGTTCACCAGTAGAAATAGGGAGATCAGAGTACCCATGTACACCCATCTGGGTAGACTGCACATGGAGTACGGTGTCCAGTCCTGGAGGCAACACCCCTTAAAGGATGTGGGGAGGCTGGGACAGGCTCAGGGGAGAGTGACAATGATGGTAACAGGGTATGCCACCAATCCTATGAGGAAAGGGTGAGTGATCTGAACATGTACTCCCTGGAACAGAGGAGGGAGTGGGGGGACAGGATTGAGACTGGCTAGTACCGTATGGATATAAACAGGGTGCCTGTGGAAAGCATCCTCCAGAAGGAGGGTAAGCAGTGGACAAGGAGGCATGGCCTGCAGGTAGAGGGGGGCCATTGAGGGGGAACAGTAGGCACTACAATGACACAGAGAGAGTGGTGAAACAGTGGAACAGACCCCCGGAGGCAGCTGTTGGAGAAGAAACAGTGGAGGGAGTCAAAGGGGCATGGGACAACCACAGGGGAGAGTTAAGGGTAGGGGGTGCAGGTCCAGGCAGATAGCTTGACATATGGGCTGACTCGGTGGGCCATATCGGTCCTATGATGCTGACACTCATCTATGAAACAATGAATCTATGTACAAAATGACCATGCAACGTCCTGGTGGAAGGCCTGTGCACCTGTACCATGGAGCACACACAAGCGACACACTGGCATCTGCGGGACCACAGGTCCCCTGACATAGGAGGGCAGGGAACAGTGTGCAGTGGGCAATGCCTGTGGACAGTAATGGGATGCACAGGACCACAAGAAGGGCAGCTCAGGAGGACATGTGCAAAGGGGGCATGTATGATGAGGATGGAGCACAGGCACCATCATGCATGCATGATGCGCTGCCATAGCACAATATGCCACATGTGTGCCACTGTAGTGCATGTGACACACTGTGCCATGACAGCACATGGGCCAGCACATGTTCAACTGCAGCACAAGGTGAGGCACACACTGGGACCACACACAGGTGAGGTGGGGGGGTACAGGTTCGGCAGCACATGGACAGAGACACATGCGTGTGGACAGTGACAGATACCTGAGTGTGAATGGCACAGCACACTGTGGGCCGGAGACCACCACAGCAGCTGTCACTCAAGGGCCCAACAGTAGGGGATAGAGCATGCTGGCCTGGCACACCACGACCCAACCAACATGCCCCTGTGGAGCAGTGAGGGAAAGACAGCGCAGGTAGGATGATGGTGGGCCCAGGCAACACCCCGGTATGTGGCAAGCCACGCAGACCACCACATGTGAGGAACACATGACCCACACAATACACAGGCCAGGCACAGATGCAAGTGGCAGACATGGATGCTGTGGGCTTCAGGTGCATGCGTGGCACACCATAGCCACAACATGCAATGTGGCATTGCACATGTATACACAGACACATATGGAAAGGCAATGTAGTGATGTAGCAGTGTCAGTGGGGACAATGGCAATGGGGTCATGGTGGTACAGACAGTAGCCACATTGGACACAAACACTTTGAGCAACAACAGTACTGTAGGCATGCACAGACAGCCAGGTGTAAGTGCCCATGACCAGGGCTGACACATGTACAAACATGGTGCCTGTTGCAGCAGGGACACTGTACTGGACAAACGCATAGCACAGCTGCACATAACATTCAGCATGCAGACACACACAAGTGCCTGGGCCAGTGGCCTACATGCCATGTGTAGGAGGGAGCCATGTCAATGGTGGTGTGATGCCATGCACAGCTGACAGCTACTGTCCATGGTGTGAGAGCACGGTATGCAGATATCCAAACTGACCCATGCCAACATGCAAGGCATGCCATGCACAACAGACGCCACAGCAGTGGCACTGTACAGATCTACTGCTCTGGCAGTGGGATGGCAGTAAATCCTAATGAACTGAGCAGCAAGCTGTGAACATGTACTGTACACCCGGCAGGCCAGACCTAGGTCAGACCCACATAGCTCCCTCCTGCACGCTGTGCAACCCTGGGTATGTCACACAGTTGAGCAGTGTACCCAGGCTGCTCCTGCCAACATGCACATGTGGCATGCAGGCTCACCTGGTAACCTATGATGGCAATACACTGGAACAACATGTGGACAATGGTGTAGGGGCCACACAGTGCTGTGGGTATGCAGCTGAACCACAGACACACACACACACTCACCTGCCACTGTGGAGGCCATTAAACCGCACAAGACAGCACACCCATGGCTATGGGATGGTAGAGGGTGGGACATCAGACAGGCATGTGCAACACTACAGCGAGCAACAGCACCAGGACACAAGGCTGGCATGCAGGTGCAGTGAGGTAGCAACTGGCAGACGTGCAGAATAGCCAGCACGGGGACAGTGGCAGCAACAGAGCATACTGAGGCAGGGACTAGCATGTTGTGGGAAGGCAGTCACTGTACCATGTCTGTTCACCTACAGGGCACACTGTGGTGACAGTTGAGGAGGCAGAACTGGCAATAAGTAGCCAACATGGTGGACAGAGGAGGCAGAGGGTGCAGCGTGCCGTGGATGATGTTGGTGATGAAGACAGAAATTATGACAGCAGCATCAGCAGCACCACCACCACCACCAGCACCAGCAGTAGTAGCAACAACTGCAGCACAGCATGTCGCAGGAGCCCCGTGGAGAGCTTGGATAGCTGGGCTGCAGGACTGCAGGGGGACAGCGCAGGGGCAGGACATGGTGAAGGCCATGACACAGTGACAGAGCATGGGGAGGCCTGACACAGCCAGTATCGGCACATGGAAGCTGGGATTGCACCGGACAACATACAGGACAATGTAGATGAGCTCAGTCCACTGCTGATAGCAGACCTGGAGGCCACGATTGGGGAGGCTGTATTAGACCGTGGAAGGCAGTACTCACCAGTACTACCATTGGAGACATACTGCCAGAGTGTGTGCCAGGGCCAGGAGAGGGAGACAGGTGAGCTGAGGAACATACAGCAATGCACTGAGTCACTGCACCACACATTACAGGCTATAGGCCCCACCATATCAAATGCAATAGAGACCACCAGCAGGGAAACAGCCGTTGCCCTGGCGGAGGTTGCCCTGGCATTGTATGGAAGCAGTCCACCCTGCATGCACAGGGCGAGGCCATGGACAGGGCAACATGTGCCATTGAACAGGCAACTACATGTCGGCAGCAACACACAGGGATGATGGTGGAAGCTCTGCAGGACATTGGACAGGTGCTACAGCACAGGACACAGGACCACCAACACAGGCATATAGACCGGAGCACACAGACAGATGCTGTTGATGGCATACTATAACCAGCAGTGCTCCCCATGCCAAGCACAAGTGCCGCTGTGTGTGTGCCATCAACAGCAGTGCAAGCTCACAGCCCCCCCTATGGTCATGCAGCCAGACATGTGTGCCACCTGCAGAATAGTACCGACAGGCCGTGGAACCATGTCACATGACGACACATCCGCAACGGTGGCACACATAGGGGGGACAGGGCGACGGAGGCGAGTGCAGACCCCTGGTGAGGGGGGAGGGGGCACTGTGCAGACACATGGTGAGGGGAGGTTGGAGGGGGCGGCTGTCACACACACTGGTGGGCCAGGAAACACAGATGGCACACAGCCAATGGGACTGCCACGGTAAGAGCAGCAGACTCCCAGGACACTGCCACAAGCGTGGTACGCGAAGCAGAAGGCCCCCCAACATGAACCCGACATGCACACAGTTGACACAGTGGAATGGGCACTATGGGATCCACAATGCCAGGGTATGGGAACAGGGAAAGGTGTGTCTGTGTGGCCAGGCCGAGTCAGCCATGGTGGGGTATGTGGGTACACAGTGTTATGGGGTGGGACTGGATGTTGTAACATGTGCTGTGCTTGTACGGCAGACGGAATGGCATGTGCTAACCTGTATGTGAGATGTGTAGTCAACACACATGCACACTGGTAGCTGTGGAACTGGATAGCTGACGATAATGTCAGGGCTGCTGTTGTGATGTGTAAATAAAGCATGAATGACCACATACTGCTGTGTCGTACTGTGATACATCCATACAATGCTGCATGGTGGGCTGCAGCACGGCAGGGTACTGGGATGGGATCAGACAGCCGTCATGGGCTTGCACACAATGGCCAGTCTGGCTGTGATGTAACGCAGCAGTTGACAGAAGGCACAACAGGGTGGTGGGTACGGGGTGCTAGTTACAGTATGCTCTGTGTGGTGTGTCACATGGTGCAGCTGAGTGACCACACCACCCAGGAGGTGGGTACACCCCTCCCACAAACAGAGACCCAGACCCGCTCAGTGGTGGACCGACAGTGGAGCCATGGACACAGTGCCTGCATCGGATGGATGTCCATACTGCATGCCGCACACCATGGGTGTGTGCCACAGCATCTACACACAGCCATGTGACAAGGGCTGACCAATGACAGTACAGGTGTGGCAGACAACAGTGGACGGCCGTACAGTTCTACACATTAGGGCGTGGCATAACATGAGACATCAACATGCCACAGGTGTATAGTGAGGCACGAGGCCACAGTCCGACTGTCACATGCATCCGAGAGGTGTTCATGTTCCATGATACTCCACACCCTGGTATGTATCATTGTGATCATCACGTGTGCCACTGCACTGAATGTGCACCCATCACCATATGCCATGTCCAAGTGGGCTGTAGAGGGCACATGTACAGACATGCTGGTAGTGACATGGGGACATGGCAGACCACACACACACAGTGTCATCCTAATGCATGCCACGCACACCACACATATTGTTGCAGCTACACTGCTCATGGCTTTCATGGTGACATGCAAGGCCTACACAGGGTGGTATGCCCCCAACCCCCATGTGGCTGCATGGACCACAGTGTCAGACACATACATGGCATGTACACCTGTGATGGGCGGTAGGCCATGCCTATGAGGCCCCATGCAGCCCACTGTACCACAACCCTGTCACACCCACCCATGGCTGTGGGGCTGCCCACCACACCCATATCCCACCATGAATAAGTCCACTGTCACCAACTGTTACACACACTGCTGAACACATGAGACATACACACAGACGCTGACCACTGTATACAGCCGCCACCTAGTGGTGAGATGAGAGACATGCTTGGCACATGTTATGGTGCCATACACACTGTGCCAGCTGTACCAGCTGTGGGGCACTGCCATTGGTACAGTATAGCTGGACCAGCGTTAGGCCATTAACGGGGTGGCACATGTCGGGGCCACTGGTATGCATGTCAGTGCCACATACAGGGTGGAGCATGGCTGCCACTGGTGCCCTGTGTGGTATGACTGTCCACACCTGCAACACACATATCTGAACATGCCTGCGGAGGTGTGACTACCTGACAGCCCATCTGGGCGATAGGCAGGACCAGTGCTGGGCACAGGCAACCACAGCCAACGTTGCAGTGCACAGGCAACAGCAGGGCTGTGCCTGATAACCATGCATGTGTTGGTGGGCCCTGCTCTGTGCCAGTGTGCCATTGTGGGCACACAGGTCCTGAAACATGTACCCCATGGATGGAGTGGGCACCTGTACCATTGGCTAGCTGTGTGTGGGAGCACAACACCGCACATGTGCAGCACAGGTACACATGGGGACATGTGTAGTGGCTGCCTAGACTGGCACACACATCACAGCACCCCCACAGGCCATAGCACACACCTACAGTTTTCGAGGCCCATGCATGGGCACAGCCTCAGAGGCCATATCAGTACCCTACCATGGTACACCTGGGCGCCACTGCAACAGTAATGCGACTCTGACAGCACAATGTACAACACAGAGAGTGAACATGCAACAATGGTTTATTGAAACGACTGGGTGTGGGTACAAACAGATGTACAGCACAGACACACATGCATGATATGTACATGTTACCAGAATACAAACACATGTGCAATACCTGCCTGAAGGAGACTAAAACCATGTAAAAGCAATAACGGTTAAATGTAACACTGTACGGACATGCATGCAGGTACCATGCCTATTGACCTGATGTGTATAACTAACCTCTGCAACATGCATGGCTCAGCGCTGTTATGCAGCACTGGCCAGGGAACTGCCACATGGAGCATCATATAGGGTGTTGGGACTGTCTGACAGTCAAGATGGGATGTGCCACACACCAACAGTGTGGCCTGCTCTGCCGCACATGGCTCAAGGGTGTGTGTTGGGTGCTGGTACAGCACCCACACTATGGTGTCTGGAGCTGTCGCTCAGCAGCTATCATTGCACACAGTGCACCATGTAGACCCTCCACATGATGCATACATTCCGCTATGTGGCCCTGCAAAACCTGTAATGCTGCAGCCTATTGTGCAGGGGTGCCTGGGGCCTGCTGTTCCACACTCTCCACCATCACCCTCTGTTGGGCCTCCACACCACAGGGCTGCACAGGTTGGGCCCGGTCCACCCCACCCTCCTCCCTTGCACCCACTGCAGACACCACACCTGCAGACTGAGTGCCCTGCACCACATATGCCACTGATGGCCCTATCCCCTCCTGTTGGCTGGCTATGGCAGGCACATCCTCATCCAGGTCCTGCACTTCCTGAGCTGCCCCCTGGTTGTCATCATGGCCTACAGACTCCACATCCACCTGCACACCTACAGCTGCTGCCCCCTCACCAGCACCCTCTGTAGCCACACCCTGAGGGGCATTGCCCCCAACTGTGCCCTAGCCAGCGTCCATGTGTTGTGGTGTGTCGTGTGTGTCCAATATGGCACTGGCATTATCAGTATCATGCACAAGGTGCCCTGGTGCAGTGTCCATGTTGGTGTCCACAGCTGCTGGTTCCTCCTCCTGGCCTAAACTGTCACCACTGGACTGCTCTACATCTGTCAGTGGTAGTGTGCGTACATGCCTATGCAGTCATCTTGACCAGAACCTGTACTCCTGTGCCTCAGCCCTCTTTATGCAATCCATGGCCTGGAACATGTTGTGTGCCTGCAGTGTGTCTGGCACCATCCCCATCCCACTGTTGCAATGTGCACTTGTTGGGATAGGGACTGGCACAGCCCTCCTCCCTGCACCTACCCTTCCTAGTATCCTCCCACACCTGCACCCAGCACCCCATACACAAGCTGTGGTCTTCCAGTTCACCACCACCTGTGGTACAGTTTTCCACCCACCCCCCCATTGCCCTGCATATGTCCCCTCATCCCCTCCCATAGTGCCACATTGCTCACATCATGGAACAAGCACCCCCAGAGCACACCCTCTCATGGGGCCTGGTAGCCCCTCTGTCTGTGTCCTGGCAATCCCATCTGCACATATATGGCTGCCATTGTGATCCACCCTATCCTCCCCCCTCATCATGGGGGATGTAGGTACCACTCCCTACCTCCCCTTATACAGCATACCCCCTGTCCCTGGCTATGCAGTGTGTGTTGAGGCCACGCCCACTTCACCACTCATAGGTCCATACTGTGTGCCACAGCTACACACATTCACCATCCATGGCATGACTGGTGGCGCAGTTCCAGGGTGCTGTAGCTTGACACCCCGGGGGCTGGTTCCCATGCGATGCACTCCGGCAGCATGCTGGCCCATACAGCCACTGTCCTACAGTGTGCAGTGTGGTACATGCCCCCGGGTGTATGCGCACATAGCCCATACCCATCCCTGGTGCATGCTGTACACACGCCTCCCAGACAACCATCCTACCACTGGTGCCTTGCACACAACAGCTTGCATAGGGACCCCTAGACAGTGGACACTATTTGCCATGACACAACACTACTGCACTGTAACCATGTTGTCCCCCAGCCACCCACAGCCATCTATGCCATCGGCCACTGCCATGTCTGTGCTGTCTGCACACAGATGGCAACCCCCATGTGGGTGGCGGCACTGGGATGCACAAGGAACACCACCCATAGCATAGATACCTGTACGACCCTGCCCCCCATAGCCATCAGGGTTCTGCATCGACACCCAGCGCCACACACATCCACCAACTCTGGAAACATTGTGATGTATGCCACCATCCATGTGGCACTCCCCCATGGCTCATGTCGGTCAGCACCGCCCCACAGCAGTCAATGGGCCATCCGGGATGCTGCCCGGTGGATACAGGGCATACACCGCATGGGCCTTGGCCAGTCCCCAGCATACCCTCATGTACCACACCACATGGTTAGTCCAGCATGCCCCATTTCTTCACACAAATGTTGGTGCCCGGTGTGTAGGCCACTGTCCTGCCAATTGTTCACTGACCTCTCTGTTGGGTATGTCCCCATGCCATGCTCACAGATGCCATGTTGCATGCTTGCCCGTCATTCCCTGGACCATCCTATGGGACACTGGTATGTGTGTATTCCACATATGACCCATCCACCACTCCTGTGTTGTGCATCCTATGACCAGTGGGTACCTGCACGGGTCACCCAGTGGCCCTGCCGGTATCCTAATTAGCCGCCTCCTCACCCTGGTGTCACTACCATCTACCCCTGCTGCCTTGTAGGTCACAGGTGACTGCCATGTGTGTCCATACCAGTCTCTGTGCACCCAGGGACTGTCAACCCATTCCTACCACTGGCCTCCTCCCCCACAGGTCCCACCCACCTGTACCCTGCGTGGCTACTGTGCTCCTATGAAGCTATCAGTGCCCTGCATGCCCACCCACTCTCTCCACCCACTCAGTCCATTCAGGGACCCACTGTCTGGTCCCCGTCGTCCTCCCGGTCACATATGCGGCTGCTGTGTATGCGTGCCTCTCTCTAGAGTACATTGTGCTGGCAGAGAATCCCAGTGGTCCATGCCCTCCCTGGTCTGTCGACTGCCCACTCGGGACATCTCCACATGTGACTGTAGCTCTCACCTACCCACCCAGATCATTGTAAGCCCCCGGGGTCCACCATCATGGCCTCTCAACCCCCCTGTCCCAAGGGCAGCCATTTGGGCCTACATGTCCCTACAGCCGTGTTCAGTTTGTGCCCCCATGTGGTCTGCACACCACTCCCACATGGCATACCATCAATGTCACATATCCGGGCATACTAGTCTCCACGCCATGTACCTGTGACATGTTCGGCCTGCTGCAGGACAACACTACACGGCATTGTTGCAGCATGTTGATACAGTGTTCATGACTGTGCTGCCTGTCAGCATGTCCCTTCATGCCCATGGACCCCCCACCCGCGTTCCTGTCCAACACATCACATGCACCATGTGTGCTGTGCAGGTACCCTGCCCTAGCTGCCACCACTGTGGTGGCCATCCCATGTACAGTGCTGCCACTGTCCACTGTATGTCACCATGGCATGTGGTGCTCAGCATGCCCTGGAGTTGGCTATGGTGGTTATGGAGACCACACACATGGGTGCAGTCGACTCTACTCAGCACCACACTAGTCATCCGGTACATGCATTGCCATTTACTGGTATGGGGCCACAGCTGTGCCTGCATGATCACTGGCACCTTCATCCCCACATCATCTCCGATGGGATATGCACTACACCCTGTCCCACTACTGTCACCAGCAGTACCACTACTTTGGCATGTCATGGGTGCCTGCAGTTACTTGTCATCCATGCCTGTCCTCCACCCCCTGGGTCCACTGCTACTCCACAGCCACAGCGGGACAGTCATTTCCTGAACAGTGTACAGGCCAGGCGCCACCTCCAGCCCTGACAGGCCGTATGGTGGCTCCAAGCATGCATGCAGCTCCATAGGTCATCGGTCGGTATATGCTGTTGTCTGTGCATGGCACACGTACATACCATGGCATGTTACCCTGCAGGCATTCGACCAGGGTTCAGCTCCCTCCTGCCCCTCTCCTCTGTCCTGCATGTGGCATCTGCCCCAGCATGTGCACTATGCGTGGCATGGGCCCTTGTGCTGGACCATGTGTGCTGGTTCACAGCACACATGTGCCAGTGGCCAACCTTGTGGCCCACTGACACAGATGGTGTGTCTGTGTCACAGAACCTGGCATCTGTGTGGCACACAGCATGGCTGTTGTTGGTACACATGGTGTGCCTGCACTGCAACCCTACTACAGTGACCACACATGGTGTGCTCATACCTGTACCCATGCACCCAGGCTGTTGTGCATCTGCTATGTGACGTACCTTGGCTTTGTGGAGCCAGATCCCTTCGCTCATGGTGCCGAGGGCTCCTCCGATATTCCTCTGGCTGCTCTCTGTGAGCGCCACCTTCACTGCTTCCTGTGGGAACATGGATAGACAGCTATTAGTGTCTGCACAGTACAGTATGTTTTGCAGGCTGCCGTGGTACGGGCATGCATGTTACATGTCTGGGACACCTACCATACAGGCATGGCCTGCCTGTCCGCATGGCCACATCAGTATCCACTACCATCCTCCTCATGTGTGTCAGGATGGCATCGTCCCTCCTTGCAAGGTCCTGCCAGCAATGCTGCAGCTGCCTGGGTGTCCTCCTGACCCCATTCTGTGTGTACAGCTTGGCAGCAATCCTTCTCCATACCTGTTCCTTGTCCCCAGGGGTGTGTCTCCTGCTGCCAGGTGGTAGCAGGTACCTGACCCACTGCTGGACCAGGCTGACCAGCTGAGCAGTCTCATCTGGGCTGAAGTTGGGCCCTCTGCCACCTAGACTGCTCATGTTTGTACTTGTAGTGTAGCTGTGGCTATATGGGACTGTCAATCGCTTAGCTCTACACTCCTTCCTGCACCATGCCATGAGCTGCACACTGTGGTATCACTCTCTGTGTCACTACGCAATGTTGTAGCACACACTGCATGTGCATGTCATTCCACCACATATTGCAATTGCCTATATGTTTATCACAGCTTGCGATATGCATGCTTTCTGTACGCAGGGCACCCTTATGCATGTACTGTACCCCTGCATGTGTTCCTGGGCTGTGCATGGTGTGGTAGGTGTTGTGGTTGCAGTGTATGCTGGTACAGGCATGTGCTGCACATGTTTGCACTCATGGTGGTGCAGGCCTGCGGCGGGGGATGTTGCACGGTTATGCTGGTGTGGCTGTGTGTCATCTTTGTGGGATGTCTGTGTTATGCTGTTGTGTGTCCTGTGGGTGGGCCTGCACATGCGTGTTCCATCCTGGCCACAGGTGGTACATGTCACCATCCCTCCATCATTGCATACATGCCCCTCCAGCCCTGTGTACTCACCCTACTGTGCCGTCCCGTGGCAGGCATGCATGCCTGCCAGGGTGGCTTGGGTACCACTGCTATCTTGTGTGGCTGTGTGTACTGACACATGCCATCTTCTCCCACACTGTATTGCTGCACTGTTCTACTCTGCATTGTCTGCCAGGGGTGACACACCAGACAGGCACTGTTTCAGTGCCACTGTGCACCAGGCAGACAGTCCTGTGTGGTGGTGCCCACTGCTGTGGCATTCACATGTGTTGTCAGTCATCCCTTGGCAGCCATTACTGTTTGGGTATCTGTCTGCCGGTGCCACCCAAGGGCCACATCTCTCCTTTAGGTGAAATGGTTCCTGATGAGCTGGTCCTGTGCCCCCCGGCCTGTTGTTGCATTGCCTGGCAGTCGATGCTGATGGTGGTGTTGTCGTCCCACATCTGCATCCTCATTGGCCCCCTCTGCATCCCTCTCACCATGCACAGGATCCTCTGGTGGCAGTGGTACCCTCTGACTTATGGCAATATTATGCAGGATGCAACATGCAAGGATGATCTTACAGCACATCTCCGGGTTGTATTGCAGTGCTCCTCCTGCCCTGTCCAGACACCTGAAGCGTGCCTTCAGGATCTCAAAGGTCATCTCGATCACAGCCCATGTTGTGATGTGTGCATCATTATATGCCTCCTCCGCTGCATTCTGTGGGTTCCTCACTGGTGTCATGAGCCATGGCAGTTGGGGATATCCACTGTCACCTGTGGAATGAACAGTGGAGTTGATGGTTAGTCACAGACAGGCTCTATGTCACCTCCACATGCCTCTCTGCAGTGTGCCTGCCCACCATGCCCTATCTGTATCTGTCTCCACTCACCTATCAGCCATCCACCCTCCAGTTCACCTCTCTGGAATGCCTGGTGCGGGCCACTCTGCTGGAATATGACGGAATCATGGCAGGATTGGCCACCACGTTTAGGATCCGACAGTGGCTGTCACACACGACCTGGATGTTCAGTGCATGGTAAATTGTGATTTACAAAGGTGTCTCCTTCCTCCACTGGAGCCTTTATTGCCACCTGTGTGCAATCGATAGCACCGATGACATTTGGGAACTGTGCTATTGCATAGAAGGCCAGCTTGATGGCCTGCTGCTGTGCACCCTGTGGGAAGGCAAGATACCTTTCACGGTGTCGCAGTATGGCATCTGCAAACTGTGTCAGGCACCGGGACATGGTGGCCTGGGATATTCCCATTGTGTCACCACTGGGTCTTTGGAATGTACTAGTGCCTAGGCAGCACAGTGCTGTGCTTACCTTCACATTGACAAGTATGGCATGGGCCCTCTTTGTAGCTGTGGCTAGATCCTCCCCCAGCTCCTGGCACAGCATTGCTATGGTGGCCTTATTCAGCCAGTACTGTGCTATGCACTGCTCCTGTTTGACCTCCTCATAGGATTGTCTGGTATGTATCACTTGGGGAGTTTCTGTGCCTAGCTGATTGCTGTGGCTGTGGTGGTGCATTGCCCTGCATCCTGCCATTGTGATGCCTCATTTGCCTGTGCTGCCTCTACCTGGCTTCTGCCACCAGCATTATGTCCAGCAGGGCTACCCCTGCAGGCATAGTCGTCCTTTGATACAGTCACACTCCACAGTCTGCACACTGCTTCCTCTAGTGTGTCTACCTTGTACTGTGTTACTCCTCCCCTTTATAGTGGTGTGCAGTTAGACCACCTTTTCATTGGTCTAGGTGGTACAGCCTTGGTTGGATGCAGGCTGTGTGTGCTGTGCTTCCTGAATATGGCCTCTGGACGCATTAGGCCAGGCGGCATGTTACAGGTTCCACTGTGCCACATGTCTGGACGCAAGGCGCAATACACATCTACACTGGGGTTTGCTGCAGCTTGCATTTCTGAATCGCACTTGCTGCATTTTTCAACGCATCTTGCTACTTGCATCGTGTTTCGTGGACGCATCATGCGGGCGTCCTATCTGTGGTTTTCTGAATCCGGTCCCATCTTTGCAGATCTTGTTCAATAGTCTGAATAAGGGGGTCTAAATTAAGTTTCTGAAGATGAATGGGGTTCCTCGTTAGTTCAATGCCTAGGTGATGCAGAGAGTTTGTTTTCCAAGAGAGCCCCATATTGGAAATATCGTGTTTCATGACTTTATGGTTAAGGGGAAAGACTACTGTTTTTTCGATGTTTAACTTATAATTGGACATTTTGCTTAATTCTTTAATAATTTCTAACATGTGAGATATGGAGGTGGCTGGGTGTGATACCTGAAGAAGCAAGTCATCTGCATAGACTGAAACTTTCACTATGTGACCTTGAATGGTGATGCCTCAAACCCCTGGTGCTGTAATCAATCTATGGCTAAGAGGCTGCAGGTATAGATTTAAAAGCTGGGGCGACAGGGGGCATCCCTATCTTGTACCAGATTGGAATGGGAATGTTTCGGATAAAGCTCCATTACTGGAAATATGGGCTGTGGTAAATTTATAAAAGGTACCTATCCATTTTTGAAAGCTCTGGGGGAAGTGGAATGCTTTCAGGGTATGCAAGAGATAGTTCTAATTGACCCAATCAAATGCCTTCTCGGCATCCAGGGATACCAAAGTGACAGGAAGGTTGGTGTCCCTGGACACCAAGAAGACATGTTCCAAAGTACGTAAATGGTCTGAAGAGGATCTCCCCTTTATGAAGCCCACCTGTTCTGGTCTTATCAGGTCCGGAAGACCCATGTTAATACGGTTGGCCAAGAGTTTAGATAAAATTTTAATATCTCGATTGATGAGTGAGATTGGCCTATAATTAGTCATGGGTCTGGGCAAAAGGACAATAAGGCTTCAAACAGGGATTTATCGACCTTGACCCTGGACAAAATATGGTAGAAAAGTGGTACCAATAAAGATGTGAATTGGTTTGCAAAGGATTTGTAAAAGTTAAGGGAGAAACCATCTGGTCCAGGGGTTTTCTCGGTAGGGAGGTCCTTAATTACTTTGTCTATTTCTGCTTGTGAAACAGGCGTTGTCAAGGCTGATTGTTGTATATCTGACAGATAAGGTAGTTGAAAGTCTATCAAGTACTGATCAAGTTATTAAATGGAGGGAGGGTCTACCATAGGACCATACAATTTTTTAAAATAAGTACAGAATTCAGCTACTATCTCTGAAGGAGATGTTAGTAAGGAACCATTGTTCATTGATCGTGTTGCTGCAATTAATCTGGAGGATTCTTGTTGTTTAATATGTAAAGCAATAGACAACCTGCCTTTTCTCCTTGATCAGTGTAAGAAGCTTTAGCTTTATGAATTGCAAATTCTGCCCGTTCCCTCAATAATTCCAAATAGGAAACCTTCAGTTTAACCAACTCTTGCCTATATTGTTCTGGAGAATGAGGGGAAAGGTTGGTCTCTTTTGCTGGGATTTGGGACAAAAGGGACTGTAGCTGACTTTCTCTGTCTTTTTTCCTTTTTGAAGCCAGACCAATTAGTAGCCATCTCATATATGCTTTAAATGCACAGCATTCCACATCTGGTTTTCCAGTGGAATTGAGGTTGCTGAAAATAAACTGAGCAATTTGGTCAGAAATATATTTGACTACTACTAGGTCTTTCAATAGTTGGTTATTGAGTTTCCACTGTGTTCCTAGTTTAGGAAAGGAAGAAAAGGAAATCTGACATGTGACTAGGGAATGGTCTGATCGGGGTCCTGGGTGGATGGATGTGTCTAATACTCCAGGAAGGAGTGATTGTGTAATTAAGAAATAGTTGTTACGGGAAGAGGTCTGATGCACTTGGGAAATTAATGTATATTGCTTCTCGGTGGGATGAAGGTCTTGCCAAATGTCACATATACCTAATTGAGCCACAAGGTTCCGTACTGCTCTTTGAGCCAGAGAAAGGACTTTATGGGAAATTCCAGAACGATCTAAACAAGGATCAAATGTTATGTTTACATCACCCCCAATAATCATCGGGATGGACAAGAAGGGGGTCAGTACATTATTTAAGTGCATGAAAAATCCAGGAGAGTCAACATTCGGATCATATATGCTGCCAAGTAGGATATCTTCTGTGTGTAGAGTACCTTTAACAAAAAGGAATCTGCCCTGGGGGTCTTTAATAATTTGAGATGGGGAAAAGGGTACGGACCTAGCAATTAAGATCATTACACCACAGCTTTGAGTGGTGCCTCCTGCTGCGAATATTTTCCCTATCTGCTGTCTTCTTAATTTAGGGGCTTCTGAGTCCAGCATGTGAGACTCTTGTTAGCAGACTACGTCTGCTTTCAATAGAGTTAAATGTTTTAATATTTTATATTGCTTTATTTTCTGTCATGCCCCTTTAACATTCCAGGAAGCCCATGTTAAAGTTCTAGGCATTTTGTCCCTGAATTAATTGGCCAAGGGCTTTTAAGTACTGATCTCTTATCCAGCATTGCAATTAACCATACTATTATTGATTCTGTGCTTCCCACCCACTCCCCCCAACAACTCCCCAAATTCCCTGTTTGATGCTTGTTCCATAAGTTTAATAACTAAGTAGAGAGCATCCCTTACCCTCCCGCCTCCCCTTACCGTTATAAACTGCACTTTGCAGTATGCCACTCATATGCCCCTCCCCCAGCCTTCCCGGTCTTCCCCAAAATTAATAACTGTAACTATAATATCTCTACTAATTTACAGAAAACATACAAACTCTCTACTTGAATTTTATAACTATACCAAATGTAAACCTTTACATACAATGTTTATGGCAAATATAGCCTTTTGTATTAGACAAATCTTATGTGAAAATTACCTCAATGATGTAAAACTAAATATTGAGCATGTAGTCATCGCAACAATAAAACCAAAGAAATTAAAGCCAGTAAATCTTTAGACTAGAGCATCTAACCTGAGAAAATAAGACTACCTGAAAATTTCCTAAGGTTTTGTAAAGAAAAGTATCCAGGACTTAAACCAGTCCTATAGTCTCCAAAATGTAAAGTGAAAAGCAAATTTATAGAATGTTGCCACTTATAATAACAGAGGAGGCATTTCGAATAACGAAATTGGCACACCAGTTCAGTCCCAGAAATCCAGCATCTTGGCAAATGAGGACCTCCCTCTGTAACAGACCCTTTGTGGCTTGTTCTCAGGTAGTTAAGAAAGTGAAAAGAAAAGAAAAAAGAATAAAAAACATAAAGTAAGGTCTGTATATTATGCATACACTGGGAGTCATAAAAAAAAATGCATCATTGTCAGCATGTTACAAACATAAAGTTCTGCCATTGACTCTCGGCGAGATTCTATATCCGGTGCACATTTTTTAACGTGGTCATCATTTGGACTCCATAATCATCTGGTACTGCTGCTCTGAATAATTTCCAGGCATCTATTTGCAGAACTGAGGGAGCCTGTAGAATACTGCATGTGAATCTTTGGAATATTAGGAGGATTGCCATTATTGTAAATCAGTGGGTCTTTCCTGGAAAGCCCTTTACTCCCCTCTGGAGGCCAGCTGGATGTATTGCCATATATGAGGTTGTTGTAGTTGTGGTCTTAATCGTGCACAGGAGCGCAAAGGCACCTGTGTGTCTAACAATCATCCCAGTCGCTTGTAAAAGGGAAAATCCTTCCAGCAGTAAAAATCTGGGCTGTGAGGGTGGATTAAAGGGACACTTGGCTGCAATTTGCTAGTTTGCTCTGTAATTTTTGTAGAGTCAGGAGGGAGAAGCAAGAGCCCTCATAGGAGTCTATTTTGCAGATCAAGACTTTACTTCAACAGAACAATGAAAGTTTATATACCCTTTTGTCTGGGTGTCTGTGTATGATTCTTTAGACCTCTTGTGTTAATCAGGATGTGCGAAAGAGATTGGGGAATGCAGCTTTGAGCTTGATAGCAGCTGTTTCAAGATCTTCATAACTTTCCCAGCTGCCAGCCACCAGTACTTGTAATTTATCAGGGTAGATCATTCTAAATTTTATGCCAGCAACAATCACTTTGGAGACCAGGGGGTGGAATGCTGTTCGCAATTGCCTGACCATGGCAGGAAGGTCTTGGGCAATTCTGATTTTGTTGCCCTCCCACTGGACTTCATGTAGTTCCTTAACCTTGGCCAAAAAGTGCTGGAATTCAAGATAATTTAAGAATCAAAAAATTAGTGGCCGTGGATAAGACCCTGCCAGTGGCTTTGGACGAAGAGCACGATGTTCGTGTTCAGTTATATTCTTGGGGCCAAATGGTGAGGGGTTGGTGATTTTTTAAATCAATTTTTGTACAAATAGCACTGTATCATTCCCTCTTCCCCCTCTGGAAGACCTAGAAAGACCATGTTATTTTGGCCCTCTGCGTCTTCCATCTTCATTTCAAGTCGTGCCATTTTTTTGTCTCATTGAGGCCAGGTCGGGGTCCAGCTTGTTGGCCCATTTTTCTAGTGAATAGATTCAGGCTGAATTGTCAGAGGTTCATTGGGAGATGTCTTCGAGAGCCTGGGAGAGTGATTTAAGCTCTTTTGTGACGCTTTGCATTTCTTCCCGAAAAGGCTTAAATTCATCGAGGAATCTCTGGAGGGTCAGGGGTTCTCATTCAACTGAAGTGCTGACACTGGCTGAAGCTCCTGATGCACTGGAGGCCCAAGGCTTTTTAGGGGCCTTTTCTGGTGTGACTGGTGGCGTGTGTTTCTGCTGGTGGTTTCCTCATTTCGGCATCCATGGAGTGAAGAAGATGTGCACTCTTGCAGTTGGATGGGTGGTCCTTGCTGTCCAAGTAGAAAGAGGGTTTTTTAATATAGGTATATAGCAGAAAATTGAAGTAAATCAGGTCAGGAGGCTGGAGTGGGGTAGTGGAGCTGCTTTCAGGTGTGCTGCATCACATGGTCTCCAGGGAAGGTCATTTATGGAAAGAGAGAAGAGGATGGGGCCAAGGATGGAGCCTTGGGGGCACCTGATAAGATAGGGAGAGGAGAGGAGAGAGTGTCACCTATTTGAACTGACTGTTGTCTATTTTGGAGGTACAAATGGAACCAGTCTATAGCAGGCTGGTAATGCTAAAGGAGCTAAGTTTATGGAGTAGCAGAGGGTGGGAGATGGAGTCAAAGGCTTTTGCCAAGTCGATGAAGATGGCGGCAGTGGTTTGGCTGTTGTCCATGGCAGAGAGGATGGAGTCAATAATGCACAGCAGGGCGGTAATGGTGGAGTAGTATTTTCTAAATCCTGACTGTACAGGTGAAAGGGAGCTGTTAGAGGAGAGAAAGTCTGACAGTTTGGACAGTATGAGATATTCCTGGACTTCATCAAGGGAGGGAAGGAGTGAGATGGGACTGTAATTTCCCAGTAAGGAGGGATCACCACCTTTATGCAGAGGGAGGATCTTGGCCAGTTTCCAAGGTATGGGAACAGTGGTTGTGGATAGAGAGAGATTCAGTATGTGTGTCACGGGGGAAGCTATGGCAGTGGCAGAGATATGGAGCAGTCTGGGGTACATACTGTTAAGGCTGGATTTGGACTGGTTAAGGGAGGTGAGTGCATTGTACACTGCCAGTGGTGTGAAGAGAGGAAAGAGGAAGCCAGAGGAAGTGTAGGATGGTTCAGTCAAGTCAGGGGTGGGAGGGAGTCAGGTAGGGCGCAGGAGACGAAGAACTTATTGAAAAGTTTGGCTGCAGAGGCAGGGTCCAAGACAGGTCTGCCATCGATGTTAAGGACAGGACATTCCTGCTTGGAAGGGGTTGGGGGGTTGAGAAGGGAGTTAATCAACTTCCAGAAAGACACGGGAGAGTTTTGGTTCTGGGTAAGTTGTGCTTTAAAGTAAGAGGATTTAGAGTGCCAGATGGCCTTGGTGCATTTGTTTCTTTTTTTTTTTTTTAATTAAAACTTTATTGATGCTTTTACAATTACACAAGAGACAGAAACATGGATAAAAGGTAAATAATACAATACAAAAATATGTGTTCTGCCTCCACCCCTCCACCTTCCCTCCTCCTCTCCTCCATACCACAGTACCATAATAACGCACCCAGAACCCATATCTATACCTTTAACTGTAACTATCTCAAATAACAAGTAGAGTGTGTAAGGGATCCCAAATACGTTTATATTTCTGTTGCCTATTGTACAGGCCAGCTATGGCTTTTTCAGTTCTAAGATTGGCAAGTATTTCGTTGAACCATTCCAGGTATGATGGGCATTCCGTATCCTTCCAGTGTTTGAGGACCACCTTCTTAACAGACATGGCTATCATTGAAATGTGAAATTTCTGGGTATTGACATCAATAGGGAACAACTCACCTAGTAGACAAATTTTGGGAGTGAAACATTCTTGAAGACCCAGCAACGGATACAGCTTGGCCTTAAATGTGTTACACAAGGGCAATATCTTGGGGCAACTCCAAAATATATGGAGAAGCATCCCCTCTTCTTGGGAACATCTAGTACATAAATCAGAACTCAAGAGACCCCAACTGGCAAGCTTTTGGGGGCAATAGTATAGGTTGTGTAAGATGTGGAACTACATGAGCCGTAGCCTGTCCTGTGACACAAACCTATGACAGTTTCGCCATAATGTCGGCCAATCCATGGAGAGTTGGGGGGAAAAAGGAAGACCAGTAATTTGTGGGACCATAATACTGCTCAAACTGCCATTGAAAAAGAACCTGATATACCTTCAAGACTATCAAGGGGGTAAGCACAGGTAAGAAGAAGAAAACAGGTGGAGGTAGGGTAGCCTTGCCTAGTACTTTAACTATGAGATCTTTAAGTTGGATGACCTACAAATAACTGGATGAGGGGATATTAAATTTAGAAATAATCTTGGTTGTGGTGAGCCATTTCCCATCCTCCCCAATAAAAGTGGATAAGAACCCTTCTCCCAACTGTGGTAACCATTTGGAAGATATTGTCTTTTTGTCTATGAGAAATGAAGGCGAGTTCCACATAGATTGAGAGAGATCTAATTGGGGTTTAAACTGTAGAAAAGAACAAAATTGAGCATGGACTCTTAAAGATACTGCTATTATTGGATATTTCCAAATGTCCTGTAGTGAAGACAGCTTAGCATATAACAAGTTAGTGGGGTCCATTCCTGTAGCTTGGATGGTGTCTAGCTCGATTTTTAACCATGCCGGCATTAGACTACTGGGGCCTGGTGTTAACCATTTAAGATATTTTGATAAATAGTAGTATAAACTAAGATGCGGGAAACGAAGGCCCCCCTGAAGTTTATGATACATCAAACAAGGATGTTTATTAGACCAGAGAAATTTGGTAAATAGTCCATGTACTTTCTGAAACCAAGCTACAGGAATAAAGGAATTAAGGAGCCATAGGGGTTAAAAAAGTCGAGGAAACACATTCATTTTGATTAAACTAATCCATCCCCATAGGGAGACGGGGAGCTTGGTCCATCTAGTAAGATCCTGGGTAATAGTTTGAATCAAGGCGTCAAGATTTTTTTTTAAACCACATGGAAGGACTACAGGTGAGTATTATGCCAAGATATTTAAGAGATAATGGTGACCAAGATAAACCCAGGGGGTTTATGGTTTGTTTGAATACTTTATGTTTAAGAGGGAAGACAATAGATTTATTTAGATTCAGCTTGTAGTTTGAAAAGCTACTAAACTTAGTTATTGTAGCTAGCATGGAAGGGATGGATGTTTTGGGATGGGACAACTGAAGGAGAATGTCATCCGCATAGGCGGAGACTTTAACCATGGTACCTTGTATCTGTATCCCCTGGATTTCTGGGCTCATTAGAAAGTTGCAGTAAATGTTGAATAGTAAAGGGGAAAGAGGACAACCTTGTCTTGTTCCAGAATACAAGGAAAAAGGGATCAGAGAATGCCCATTCCCAGATATTCTGGCAGAAGGGGACGGGTACAGAGCTTGGATCCACTGTACAAATGTAGAGGGAAAACTGAAAGCATGTAAAGTGCGGAATAAAAAATTCCAGTTCACACGATTGAAAGCCTTCTGGGCATCCAGGGACACCAGGACAGCCAGGTATGAAGCATCCCCTGACTCCGAGAAAATGTGTGAAATAGTTCGTAAATGGTCCGACAATGATCTGCCCTTCATGAACCCAACCTGTGATAAACCAATTAGATCCGGAAGAACAATTGTAAGCCTGTCTGCCAGAATCTTTGTGAGAATTTTGATATCCTGATTTAAAAGGGATATGGGCCTATAACGCTATACTAATTCTAGGTCTCTATCCGATTTAGGGAAAAGGACAATTAAAGCCTCAAATAGGGTAGGGTCAGTTTTAGCCCCAGATAATATGTGTTGAAATAACCAGAAAAGGGCTGGAGTTATTTGATCTTGAATTTTTTTATAAAAAAGGGAGGAAAAACCATCGGTACTTTGTCAGAGGGAAGAGCTCTTATAACCTCGGTAATTTCAACTATAGAGATGGGGGAAGAAAGAAATGTTCTGTGGGCCTCTGACAGAGAGAGAAGGTGAGACTCTTGAAGATAGGCATCTAGAGTCTCAGTGGAAGGGGGATTTTCCATATTACTATATAGCTGTTGATGCTAATGTGCAAATTCCTGCACAATATCGGAAGGGGAAGACCTCAGGGAACCGTCTATATGAGACCTAATGGGTGGAATAAATCTTGCCGATTCCTGCTGCTTAATTCTTAAAGCCAACAGACGCCCAGCCTTCTCTCCCTGATCCTTGTAGACAGTTTTAGTACTGATAATTGTGAGTTCCGCTTTATCCCTTAATAGATCTAGATAGCTATCCTTAATGGAGGTTAACTTCTGTGGAGTCTCAGCTGACGTTTGAGGGGATAAGTTGGCTTCCATCATCCTAATTTGTGATAGCAGGGAAAGAAGATCTGCTTCTCGAGCTTTTTTCCGATTGACAGCTAGACTGATCAGTATTCCCCTCATGTATGCTTTAAAGGCGCCCCAGGTAATGTCTGGTGTAGTAGCATCTGCAGTATTTAAGGTAAAAAATAGGTCTATCTGATCTTTGATCTGCTCTAGAAGATGTGGGCCTTTAAGTAACTGGTCATTTAATTTCCAGCAAGTGGCTTTCTTAGGAAGGGAAAGTAGAGCTAAGTGACACACAACAAGAGAGTGATCCGAGGACAGGCCAGGTTGAATTGTGGCTGAGATCACCTTTGAGAGAAGAGAGTGGGATATCAGTAAATAATCTATTCGGAGTGTGACCCATGCACAGGGGAGGTAAAAGTGTACTCCTTACAGTTAGGATGTAATACCCTCCAGACATCATATAGGCCGCCCTGATTCATTAAATCCCGGAATTCGCGTTGGGCAGGTGAAAGTCCCTTAAGTGAGGGTCCCGACCTATCTAGGGAAGGACTGAACATCAAATTAAAATCTCCACCCAGTACAATCGGGATAGAAAACATAGGCAGAAGCAGGGTGAGCAACGTAGTGAAAAAGCCAGGGTCATCAGTGTTAGGGCTATATATGCTACCAAGTAAAAGTGGAGTGGAATAGATAGTTCCATGAACCATAATGTATCGACCCCCAGGATCCCTGATAACCAGTGAGGGAGTAAAGGGGACATTTTTATTAATAATTAACATGACCTCTCAACTATTGGTGGACCTTTGGGCTGCAAAAACTTGCCTGATCTGTTGTCTCCTAAGCTGTAAAGCCTCTGTTTCTAGTAAGTGAGTTTCCTGTAGAAAAGTGATTTGAGATCGCAAAAGATTCAAATGCTTAAGTATTTGGTACTGCTTAGGTTTCCTTCTGATCCCTTTCACATTCCACGTAGCAAAACAAATGTCATTAGCCATCATAAAGTGTGTTAACCAAACAGGGACAATGTATATGAGTGCTATTGAGACACTTGACATAAAGTGACCAGCTCTTGATACTGTGGCATATCCCTCCCTCCCTCCTCACCCCAAACAATAATTAACAAACAACTCCCACCAACAACCCACCGATCTCCCCCTCTCCCAGCCCACCTCCTATATTTCCTATCCAGCAATATGTTTTACAGCTCCCCATGTCTCTACTACTCCACTCTGACCCCGCTCACTCTAGAGTAATTCCCAGTAGTAATAAACTCCCAGGTTAAACAGTTTAAGAGAAAATTAACTAACAAATATGCACACTACAAACAGGCCCTCCCACCCTTGAAGCCCTAAGTGGCACAAAATAACACAACACATTGAAGCAGTTGGTACACTGTCACTAGGGAATCCTTATGTAATACATAGATACATAGACAGTGTCGGCAGATAAGGGTCTATGGCCTACCCAGTCTGCCCATTTGAGCTTGTAAGTTCAGTTTATGTTTTCCTAGAAGTCTGTTGCCCCTTACCCCTGACCTTCAGAATTCCTTTATGTCTATCCCATGCATTCTTAAATCCCGTGATTGTTTCAGCCCCCACCACTTCCTCTGGCAGGGTGTTCCACTTGTCCACCACCCGTTCCGTGAAGAAATTCTTCCTCATGTTTCCTTTGAATCATCCTCCTCCAACTTCATCCCATGCCCTCTAGTCCTGGAACATCTTTTTAGCTAAAAATAGTGTATTCCTGCACCTGTTCCTCCCTGTGAGATACTTGCATGTCTCTATCATATCCCTCTCTCCTCCTCTCCTCCAGAGTACATGTTCAGTTCCTTCAACCTGTCTTCATAGGACTTGTGATGCAATCCATGCACCATCTTTGTTGCCCTCTTCTGAACCTTCTCTACCCTGTCTATGTCCTTACGTAGGTATGGTCTCCAGAACTGTACACTGTACTCAGGTGGGCCTCACTAGTGTCTTGTATAGCGGAATTATGACCTCCCTTCCTGCTGGTGATGCCCCTGCCTATACATTCCAGCATCCTATTTGCTTTACCTTCTGCCTTGTCACACTGTTTCCTACCTTGAGGTCATCAGAGATGATAACCCCAAGATCCCTTCCTGCTCGGTGCATGTATCCTCACCCCCAACTGATATATTGTGCCAGGGTTTTGTGCCCCATATGCATTATCTTGCACTTCTTTGCATTGAATTTCAACTGCCAAACCCCTGACCATTCTTCAAGTTTCTGCAGGTCCTTCTCATTCTGTCTACACCCTCTGGTGTGTCTACTCTGTTACAGAGCTTTGTGTCATCAGTGAACAGTGAAATTCTGCCTTCTAGGTCCTGTGCAATGTCACTGATGAAGATGTTGAATAGGACCTGTCCCAGCACTGATCCCTGTGGTACCCCACTAGTCACTCTTCCTCTGTGGAGTGACAGCCATTTACCACCACCCTCTGTGTCCTGCCACCCAGCCAGTTACCTACCCACCACACTACTGTCCTGCCCACACCCATATTCCCCAGTTTGTGTTATAGTCTTCTATGTGGCACAGTGTCAAAGGCCTCACTGAAGTCCAGATAGGCCATGTCCACTGCCCTCCCCTGATCCACCTCTCTAGTCACCCAGTCAAAAAATACTCCCCTCTAGTGGTTAAAAATGAGAACTACGTGGAATCATTATCTTAGATTCCAAAAGGAGAGGGCAATAGAATACAGAAAGCCCATTAATATGTTTTATAACCAGTCCAGATGATATTACTGGAGAAAAAACAAAACTTTTCAGCTTTTTGAGTGAGCAACAGCATAAAGTGGTAAAATACAAAAAACTAAATCCAAATGAGTTGCCAAAACCAAAAGCAACCCCCCACTTGAGGATACCCACTTGTTACATACTGGCTTATCGTATAGTACAGGAAAGAGAAAACATAATTACAAAAGACTTAGGGGATAGCAAACCCATGAGTCCATAACGCCAGCTGCAACCCACAACAAGGTGCGCCCATGACAACGTGCTTCAGCCATCCTGATGCGAAGATCAAATACAGGAACCTCAGCTCCCACTAGGGTCTACAATGGCCCATAACCCTTCAAGTGTCCCGAAACAAATCCGGAAGAGCCAGCTTAAGATCTGAGCTGGCCGCCCCCACATCTTCATATGATAGCCACGATCCAGAAACCAAAACCTGCAACTTAGCAGGGTAGAGCATTTTAAATCTGAGGCCCGCAGCAATGATCTTGGAAACCAAAGGGTGGAAGGCCTGTCTACGTTGCTAAATTGTGAGGGACAAGTCCTGGGACACTTGAAATTTCTTCCTCTCCCACTGTAGGTCCTGGATACCATGGATCTTGGCCAGGATGTGCTGCCTCTCGAGGTAGTTCACAAATCTGAAAATCAGTAGCCAAGGGGGTGTTCTGGAGGGGGGGATAGGTCGCAAGGCTCTGTGCGCCCTCTTGATAGTGCATTTGGGCCCAAATGGAGAAGGGCCTACCACTTTTTCCACCAATTTTTGCACGAATAAAACCGCATTGTGGCCCTCTTCCAGCTCTGGAAGCCCGATAATTACGGTGTTGTTCCATTGACTGCGGCCTTCGAGGTCCTCAATCTTCTGCTCCATTCTGGTGAATTTCTGTCATAGCATGACCATATCCAACTCGGATCTGTCAGCCCTCTTCTCCAGGGACACCGCTCTGGCCTCGTTGTCCGTCACTCTCCTCACCACATATTCCATGACCACTGACAAGGATGTAATCTCGGTAGTCATACTGTGAAGCTCATCCTGGAATAGATGAAATTCGGCAAAGAAATTGGTGAGTGTAAGCGGTTCTTGATCTGTTTTGGCCACTGGCTGGGTAACTACAGATGAGGCACTATGAGACCGCTATTTTTTTCGGGACCTTTTCCGGGGTTATCGGGGGGGGGGGTATGCCGTGGCATCGGCTTCTTCATTTCGATCTCCATGCTCTCCAAAAAAACATCTGGTGATGAGGTTTAATGTTACGGCAGGATATTCTGGAGATAGCTGAATGCAAATATATGAACAAAGCGAGTTTTTAAGTACAATTAGTGAAGTGAGGGTCGGAGCTCAGAAGGAAGCGTCCTCATAGGTAAGCTGCATCACGTGGTCCTCTGGTGCATTTATTTCTAAGATGTTTGTAGGATTGGAGATCACATGTAGCATGGGAGGCTTTGTACAGCCTCCATGCCTTGTCCCTGGAATGACACATGGCGGTGAGGTAGGATGTGACCCGGGGTGGTGGTAGCATTTTACCTTAGTTTTTCTGAGGGGAGCATGAAGGTCCCAGGTATGCTGTAAGATGTTGCAGAACTGGGATAAGGCAAGGTCTGCATCCAACGTGGAAAGGACTTGTAGCCAGTCTGTATTTGTTAGGTCTTGCTGCAGGAAGGATTCTTTGAGGAGGTGCAGGAAGCAAGACCAGACGAATTTGGGATGGGAGTGTGGGGAGTGGATTTTGCAGATGCAATAAGTAACACAGTGGTCACTAAGGGCATTGGTGAAGATGCATGAAGCAGAGATATGGTGGGGATGGGTGGATAAAATCCAGTCCAGAAGGGTGTTGTTTTGGACTGGTGGTTTAGGTGGGTAGGTTCCTGGAATAACTGGGAGAGGTTAAGGGCTTCTATCCTTAGGGTGGTGGGTTTGGCGGTTGAGGAGAGCCAGTTGAGATTGAAGTCACCTAATAGTATGAGTTCATCATTAGATGTGCTGGAGGAGATTGAAGAGATGGCCTTGATGAGGGAGTCAGGTGAGGTCTTCGGCGGGGCATAAAGAACCCCAATGTAGAGGTGGGTAGAGGAGGAAAAGGATAGGTGAGCAACAATGGATTAGTGGGAAGAAGGGCAGGATTCCTTGAAAATAATAGAGCATGAAATGGATAGCCTGACGTACAGTGCTACCCCCTCCCCCCGCCTTGCTTTCCTCAGTCCTGGTGGAATAAGTTGTAGTTTGGAATGGCAAGAAAGGAGTTAGAGATTTTGGCAGATAGCCAGGATTCCATGATACAGTGTATGTCAGGGTGGTACTGGATGACCCGTACAGTGAGGTCATCCAGTTTGGGGAGGAGGCTCCTGGCGTTGAGATGAAGATACCGAGGCCCTTAGGGAGTGAGCTCGAGGTGTGGCAAGAGGGCAGTCCAGAAAAGGTAGGGGGTGAGGATATGGTTGGTCTGGGCACTAAAGGGCCAGGGTTGGGATGTATGTGGCCCACCAGGAGCAAGAGGAGGAGGGAGAGGGTGAGGAGTGGGAAGTGCTTGGATCTACCAGAACTGCACATGGAGGGTGGTTCATGGATGTTTAAGCATCGGAGTAGTGCCTCAAGGTTATGGAGTTGGGAGGGGAGTAAAGAAGGGTGTGTGGATGGGGAACGTAGGATGGGGTGGATAAGGGGGTGGTATATGGGGAAGAAGAAGAGGAGGGGAGAGAGAGGGGAGGCAGTAGCATAAGGGTGAGCCATACAGGGGTAGGTGAGGGTTACTCCTGGAGGAAGGTGAGAGTGATGGATATGTGGATGAGGGGTGAGGGGTCTACAGGGTGGGGGCTAGAGAGAGGGGATGATGGGGGTGAGGAGAGGTGAGTTTGTAGGAGAAGGCAGCATAATAAGAACGGCAGGATAGTAGCTCAGTGATGCAATGATGAACTGAAATGTTTAGCAATGGTGGCCACTAGAGGCAAGAGCAGATATTCTGCTAATGGGACACATGGCTAATAGGTTTTAGCCATAACATGACAGCTGCTATGTAGATCTGAATCGATCAAGGGTGGTGGTGGGGGTGGAGGGGTCCTCCCCTCCCGTCCGCAGTGAACTCCCGATTAGTAGCTGTACTGTGGCTGTGAGCTATGGAGGAGGGCTCCATCCTCCTTCCCTCTCAACCCTTGGGGGAGCCAACTTAATCTGCGGAAACAGAGGAGAAAGAGGCAGAATTAAATACGGGTATGGTTTGAGGAGGGGCTGAAGAACAATGGGGGGGGGGGTCATGAGACACAGTGTGCTGGTAATTTGCTCAGAAATGGTCAACGGAAAACCTGCCTGGAGGCTTTCAATTTTCTGAAATTAATCTGCTTGCTAAAAGTACTCTTCTAGCTTCAGTTATAATTGTTGAGATGTGTGCTGTAGTGATTTGTTTACTCCATACTCATAAGCACTACAGTGGAGCTAGGCAACACAGTGTTTAATTTAGTGTGAGCCTCAACCTATTGAGGGCATTTCATTAAACTTTTTAAACTGGTCGAGTGGGTCGGGGATAAGCACAGGCAAGCAGTGGGAAATTAATTTAAAATTTAGGCACAAGTAAAGTGGAAGCAGAGCTGAACCTAATTCGAATTAAAGTTCTTGACTAGGGTGCAGAAAAAAGGCTGAAAAAGCTGTAAGTTTTTTTGTTGCAGCTACGAGTTAAAGCAATTGGTTGGATGCAGAAGCAGGCTCGTAAGCTGAGGTTTCAGTACACAGAACACAGTACACAGTACACAGAACTTTTCAAGGGTTCAGCCTTTAAAGAGGTAATATTAACATACCTAGGCCTTTCTTCCCACTTGAACATTCATTTGAATTGTCTCACATCTCTGTTTAAAAATTCTGACCGAGTCATTATATGGAGGCATGGATGTCGATTGTGGTTGAAATTGCCTTACCTCGGAATTGTCCACAGATGCCACAGAGGAAGGTACATCCAATCCCATGTCCATAGTCTGACCTCAGCACATCTTGTTTTTTGGAAAAAATGCTGCCAAATTAAGAGTTCTGGTAAATCTATGTAGATCAATAAATAAATCAAAAGATTTTTGGGGGTGGGGGAGGGAGAGGCGTTTAATTAGGGGGTGCTCATTTATTCCCGTATATTTACATTTACGGAAACTATGTTGTATCATGCACCTTGTGACTTACTGTATATGTGGAATATCGCCTCTGTTCATCTTATTTTTTTCAATAAAAAGTTAATGGCAAAAAAAAAAATAAATCAAAAGGTTTAGCATCCAAAGGAGGTACAAAAGACAATCCCTTTTGTAGTATCCACAGTTGTTCTTGACTCAGTTCGATATGGGAATTATTTATAACAATATTCTCTTCCTCTAATATTGCTTGCCTCTCCTTCCTTGGCCCCTTATGCTTGCAACCACCTGTCCTCGTCCGATGGATGGATTGTGAGTCTTGGTTCTCTGTTTGCGTGTCCTCAGGTTGTGGGGTGTCTGCGTCTGTTCTGGCTCCTGAAGTTGTACAGATCTCCAAAAATCTAGTTGGTGATGATCCTCCTCTAAAAAAGGTTCCTCTGCCTCTGATTCACTGTTGGATGTGTTGTAATTCAAGGAGTTACTACGGTACTTCAGGATCAATCTCTGTTGTTGAGGTCCTTTACCTCCACCAGTGGAGCGATTCCTATTACCTGTGGGCCATATGTATGTAATGTGGACTGTCACTTTAAATGCTATCTTTTTAAACCTGCTATTGTTGGTATGGCTCATCCCCTGATGACGTACTAAATGTGCAAAACTGGTCGGGGTATCCTTCAGCTACAAGCCCTTCACCAGCATGGCATTTTGGCCCTGTTTTTTCATGTATTTAATAAAGTATTTTTGTTACTTATATATCTCTGGCTGAGGAGTGTGTTTTTTGCTGCTGCTTTAGTGTAGTAGATTGGCAAACATGTACATTTCTCACCTGAATGTGATTACAGAACAATGGGAGATATAACGTGAGAACTATACCTTTGAGGACAACATAGATAGGGAGATCAGAAGAGGCACACAGGAGGTCATAGGATAACTGTATAATGGTCTTATTCTCATGACCAGTGTGTCTAGGCAAAATCATGTTTTCCTGAAGAAATGGAAAATCTGTTTCCACTGCTAACTCTATATCCTGCACAGGAGTTTTCTTACGAGTACTGTAGCCATATTTATAATAGTCTCTAGAGTTGAACAATTCAATACAGGCTCCATGTCATGTCTATAGATGGTACATATTGAATGTCAGCAGGTTGTCTCTTGGGTTCAAATAGTACTGCTTCAGTATCTAAACTGGGAAGAATGTTCATGAATCTTAGCTTCTCAGATAACAACCCAGATGACCATGTCTCAAAACTGTACCACTCCAAGGTCAACAAAAGGAGAACACATGGTCCAGTAGATGCAGCAGATTGGCAATCATGTACATTTTCCACCTGAACTTGAGTGCAACAAAAAAGGGGACATACCATGAGAACTATATCTTTGTGAACAACATGGATGGGGAGATCAGAAAAGGCACCCAGGAGGTCATAAGATGACTTTCTAATGGTGTTATGCTCATGTTTGGTGCATCTGGCCAAAACTGTGTTTCCTAAAGAGTGGCAGATCTGTTTCCACTTCTAACTCTGTATTCTGCACATGAGCATTGTTTGGACTACTGTAGCAGTATTTACATCAGTCTCTACGGCTGAACAACCTAAAAAGGCTCCACTTCATGTATAAAGTTAGTACATGTTGAATGTCAGTGGGTTGTTTCTTGGGGACAAATGGTGCTGCTTCAGGATTTAAATTGGGAGGAATGTTTATGGGCTTTGGCTTCACCGATATCTACCCAGATGGCTGTGGCTCAGAACTGTGCCTCTTTAAGGTACAAAAAGGGTAAAACATGGTCCATCCAACATTTGGGGACAAATAATTACATTTTCTTCATTGTTGGAGCTCCTCTGTCTGGTCAGCTGTACAGGTGACACATCCTGGGCAGGTGTGTCATGATTAGATGCTGCAGAGTCCTGGATTTCATGTGGTCTTTAGTCTTCTTGAAGCAGAATACTCCATCACTGGTTTCCTCCCCAGGATCAACTATCCAATAGGAAAAAAGCGGTTATGGTGCCTGGTTTTAGCCAAGACTCTTTCTTCTGCTCCTGTCAAATGTGTTAGATGAGTAAATCAGGATGGTACTCTATAACAATGCAGGGCTTTACTGTACAACAATCAGCATTTTCCTGTTTGCCCCTGAGCCCGAGGTTTCATAGAATTATTCTGCCATCTGGCTGCAATATTTGATGTTGCACCTTACAATTGTAACACTGCTTATAAGCAGCATTGCTTTTGCTGACAGCATCTCAGGCTGAACAATAAACTTCCTTAAGTTGCAGTCACTACCACTTGGTACATTATATTCTAGATAGGTTTTAAAAGACAGTCCATCTGTGGAAACTCCAAAGAGAAGGTCTACAGGCAGGCATGCTTCTCTTATTAATATAAAGCAGAATGGTGAGAACATAGTAGAATCACTCCAAATGCAGTTGCTGGTATGCATAGGGGAGCTGATCTTCTGGCTCTACTTACTCATTTGTACAATGTTTGGGGTACACAATATGTCCAACAGAGTTCTACTGAAGTGTTCCAGTTGAGGATCCCCCTGGAGATGGTATGGGGTAGTCTGTGATATATTGATTCTCTATGATGCCAAACATTCCTTAGCAAGATGACTTGAAAATCAGGACCTTGGTCTGAGTGAACACACAGTGGTATGCCATAAGATTCAATGTGTTCCTGAAGAACCATGACAACAGTGTTAGCCTTCTGGTCATTCATTGAGTAAACCTGCGTATTCCTGGTGTGGTGATCAGGGATGACTAAAATGTTGCTCGTGTTCTTACTATTGGGCTCCAATGAAAGAAACTTCTTACACATGAATTCCAGTGGTCCCCTGGTCTTGATATTCACCAGTGGGGCAGCTCTCTGGAGCAAGGTTTTCCATTGGACACAATGAGCACAGTTTTTATGATGTTTCTCCACCTCTGTTGCCATTCAGGGCCAACAAAAGTGGGCACACATCAGATTCAGACAGCAGTCAAATCTAAAATGACCCATGTAATCGTATATATATTTCAGGATGGCTTTCCTGTATTTCAATGGAAGAACCAACTTCTTGTGAGGAAAAGGGGTACAGTCCTGCACCACTGAGATGAGAAGTCCCTTCTTAGTGACAATTTGGTCCAGTCATGCAGGAGAAGGGAAACATCAGGATGAGTGTACAGCTCCTGGATGTCCCTTCTCCAGGGCAACAAGTACATGATGGGGACCACAGTCCATGCACTGGGCTTGATTAATTCAGCAACTTTCTGTGAAATATGATCAAGCCAGTAAAGTTTATGTAAGCCTCAGGCATAGCATTTGAGAGGCTCTAGACATGTTTACTCCTCGTTCATAGTTGGCAGGCATTATCATGGCCACTAGGATGAATTTTAAGAACATCACTTTCACAGCAGCAGTGGGCACATGGGCCCATCTTGGTGAGGCAAGGTGTCAGTGTCAGTATGGTTCAGACCTCTTTGATACACCAGAGTGTAGTCATTGTGGACAACGCAGATAACCATTGATGCCCTACAGCATCCAGCCAGCAGTAGTCCTGATGTAGGTGAATGGATTATTGTTAGTCTTCAGCATGAACATTGCCCTGTGTAGGTAATAACAAAACTGGTACATGACAGTACATTTCAGTGCCAAAACCTCTAACCTATGCAGTTCTTCTCAAATCGTAAGAAATTTAAACTGTTGAAGTCAACAGGTTCTAATCCTTCAGGATGCTCTTGCTACAAGATAGCACTCAGCTAGAATTCTGCTGACTTCAGTGAGAAAAATGTATGGCTTGGCTGAATACACAAAAGTTAACACTGAAAGTTCACTCATTCATTTGATCATTTCTCCACCTACAATAATGGTGATTTCAGCGAGCGGAATGTATGGCTTGGTTGGATCCACAAAAGCTGGAGGTTCACTCAATCTATTTGATTATTTTTCTGAACATATTTATGCAGTCCTTCACCTACTGGGCACCAAATGGATTGTTGATTTGCACGTAGTCTTTCTGAGGCAAATCCTTTGAAGCAGTCCCTTTTTTATTTTTATTGGTAGGTGGATATTCCCTGGTGAGGTTAAACCAATGGTGGATAATGATGGAAGAATCATTTATATATCTTTGATAATATCTGCAGAACCACAGAAATTACTCTGAGGTCTTCGGTTATGGGGTACAGGACAGGTATCAAAAGCCTTAAAGTTGGTGGGAGCTGCTCAGACTCTTTCCACTAACACAATGTTCTCCACATATCCTGCCGAAGGTTGAACAAACTCATCCATGTCAAGCCAGACATTAAGGCTGTATTCCTTACATTAGTCCAGGATTGTTGTCAGCCCTGTATCATGTTTCTCTAACCTTCTCCAAAGATGATTAGGTCATAAAAGTAGACTAAGTCCTCGAGCAGGTTCATATCCCTTATTGCCTTCTCTGTCAGCCACTGGAAGGCAGTTTGTGTCCAAAATGCACCTTACAGCATATGATCAGAGCCCTAAGAAGCTGTCTTTCCCTTGTCTTCTATAGCCAGCTTGATCTGATAGTATCCACTTTGGAGATCCAAGACTGAAAATCATTTGCTGCCACCCAGGCTTGCAAGGGCATTCTCCATTATTGTCATAGTGTGATTGTCTGACACAGTACATTTGTTAATAGTCTAATATGCAATGGACAACTTCACTGTTCCACTCTTTTTCCTGACCACCCCACAACTGGTGAGGCATATGGACTCTAAAATTCAGTTATGATCCCAACAGTAAGTAATTCATGGAGATGCAGAAGGACATCTTACACATCTACAGGAGTCAGTCATCTTGACCTTATCCAGAGTAGGCAATTGTCACTAAAGCATATGTGATGCTCCTCTCAATGGACACATCCCACATCCAACTCACTTATAGAAAATATCTTCTCCCATTTGGTGAGTTTCTGGCTCAAACTCAACCAATGATGATCAGATATGGGGGAGTCTCCAAAGTCAAAAGAGCTAGGGTCAATCTCTGAGGGGGGGGGTGTTAGTGTCTAAAGCCACACTGATCAGGGCATATTCTGCGCTGAAGAGATAGGCCAAAAATGTCCCTTCCTGCATGGTGATATCCCTCTCCATTTCATTCTTAACACAGACCTCAACACCGCAGGCTTCAACTGTGGTAGAGGCTGGTAAAACCTATCTCTGCACTGTCAGTCCATTTGGCCATTCTTCATCATCTGGTGAGCCTATAATTATAGCCAAACATGTGTATTGCTGGGAGAATTCAGCTATTCGTGTCACAGAACATTTGGCACTAGGTAGCAGAACCAAGTTTTAACCATCAAGTCAGTGAATTACTCTTACAGGTTCCTTAAATGCAGTTAGCCTGGCCTTCTCCAGTTGCACGTAAGTTTTCTGCACAAAGGCTTGGAGGAGCAAGCCCCTTATGCACTGCAGTCCCACTATCTCATGGCATAACTGAGCCAGGTGCCCAAACATATTAAAGCTCATTTTGAAAATGAGCTGAGAGTCTGCCAGGGTCAGGGGTGGGGCCTGGACAAATCTAAGCTACTGTCTCAGTTTTTTAAGACAGCCCTACAACATTCTTCAGTAACACGATCAGCATGTATGGAGCAATCTTATGGTCATGTGTAGTACTCAATCTAAAAGAAACCCAGATGCATCATGGGAGACTGTGCATGTGTAAAACAAGCAACAGACAGAAAAAAAATATGGCACCAGTACCAGCAGCTGGGAAGCACAAAAAATCATTAAAGATAGTGGTGGAGACATTGATATATCACTGTTTACATGCTCAAAATTGTTCCAGGCCCAAATTAGTGCTTCAAGAAATCTACTGGTATATTGGAACATGGCGAAAGCTCAAGGCATGTTTGAATGGTATGTTCTAGTATACCATACATCTGAGCCATGCAATTTCCTGATTGCTCACATAAACCACACCCCACTGACCACATGAGGAATGTCACCAGCAATGAGCTGTGGGGCTTGGAGGAGCAAACAGGCACTTAAGGCATGCAAATGGTGGTTGCTCCTCTGGAGCAATTTGCCATATTCATGCCTCTCTATGCATATCACCCCACAGCACTAGAATGGTTATGGGGTCACTTGCATCCTGTTAAGGTATCATTACAATCCTGGAGCATCTGGATGTCCAGAACTTAGAGGAACTCACATACTGTAGACGTGGTGGGGAAAACAATGACTGGGACACCAAGACAAATACATTTTGGGATAGTTCCTACAGGAAAAGGAGTAGGTGACTCTTTCTGAAGGAAGAGCGTGAAAAACAAGATGGAAATCAGTACAACAAGCAGGCCCACTAAGTCCACATGAACAAGCTCAGAAAAAAAGCAGTGTAGGGGACAAAATTCTTACCAAGAAAGGATCTACAGGATTGAGGTGGATGGACTGAGCAGCTGCGCGCTGATCTTGCTGCGGAGGAGCAGACTAGCAGGAGCACTGAAAAGCTTACCTCTCATCTACAACAGGTATGCCACCATTGCCTGATTTTTTGCCAAGATATTTGCAGATGAGAGAGGATTTGGGGTAGCGACCTTTCAACATTCAGTGCCCTTTCCAGACAACATTGTGCTGTCATCTTATGCAACTCCCACCTTGGTGTTTCTTATCCCCTTTTCCTGGTGCCTGGAATCTGATGGTGGAAGAGCCTGCGCCAGAGTCAGGGAAATACGAGGTGGCTCTTCGGAAAGTCAGTCGCCCTAAGGTGGGCTTTTTTACAATACAGAACTGTGGAACTGTGAAAAGTTAATAGAACAGGCCAAAGCCTGAAGTTCTAAAACCACCGTCGTTATTTGTGATCTGTCCTCTGACATATCCTTACATCTTTTAACTATTCTTCCTGCTTACAGCTTAATTTATTTTGACTACTTGACTGCATTTTTAAAAAACTGCATTTTTGAAAGCTCTGTGTTTATTTTAATAATTTTTTGTGCTGCCTTAGTGTTGTTAATACTATATTACAGCTTCTAGATTAGGCTGTTGTTAAATGGTCTTATTGTAGTCGACACATTGTGTATATTATATGTCTACATATTTATAGTCTCATTGATACTTTTGTATCTGATGTTGGGCTTAGATCATTGATGCCTATGCTCCCTGTTGATGGTTTCGTGGAGTCAATGAGTTACACATGCCTTTTAAACTGATTTTTAAATTCCATGCTGATGGTTGGTGTCCAAGGAATTAGGAATTTGCCTCTCCTGATTTAATAGCACACTACATCATCTTTATGTTTTCCAATTCGGACAAAGAAAAACTTACAGTGTTGCACCTGCTGAGGTCTTTACTTGTTCTGTGGTAACTTTGATGCTCTGACTCTGAAATACTCTGAAATACCCACATTTTAGTTAAAGATTTGTGTCCTGTGTTGACAATTGATTAATTGACAACTGATTGCCATCATTTGCTTTTGACCAATTTTGTCTAACTAGCGATTAACAATCTGGCATGCTGATTCCAATTAATTAAAATAAAAGCATGTGCTAGTCCTACAGCATATCAGCTGACATGGAGACTAATGCACATGCATGGCGTTCCTACTGGAGCTAATAGTACTGCTGAGTACCTGCTTATCGTTAGAATTTTTGCTTGCACCTCTGCTTTATTTTAAGAGCTTTCCACAGGAATTTGAAGCTCTAAATCTTTACTTCACTGTTGTTTGGCTGCTTATGTGTTCTTAAAAATAATCTTTTTTCAGCCTATCGGGAACAAAATGGCAACACAAGATACTTTCCTGCTGGCATTTATGGTACTTGGTTGGATTCAAGGAGGTTTAGTGATTACTTTGGAGCAACACGAGTGAGTACAAGATTTAGCTACTATTGTAATTAGCTAATCAAATATTTTGCCTTGCTATCAATATTTATAAAGTATAAACTCACTTATGTCTTGGTAGTAAATGTAATAACTGTTTATATACATAGACTGCTAGAACTGGATATTTTCTACTGGCCCACTCTTTTTTCATATCCCTCTAATGATTTTTCTGGTAGCTTTATATCTTGGTACCACATACAACTGGCCTTCCAGAGTCTTGGTATTTTGACAAAAACAACCTTTGTTGAAATTAGAGGCAATATCTGTAAAACTTGACTGCTGTGGACTAGAACAAATGGCAGGGCATATATATGATCTTCACTTAACTGGTTACTTCAAGCAAGGATGCTCTCAATTTTTCTTCAAGTTCTCCTTCTATTGAGACTCTGTGGTTTCTTTCTTGACCCCCCTAAAAAAAACTGGACTCATCGATATTGGGGGTTAGCATTGTACATCATTTTATAACTTGTTTTGTAGTACATAACCTAATAAAAAAGAAAACAAGAAGTAACAAAGGACAACCAGAAGCTAATGCAAAGGAGAATATACAGTCAGCTCAAAGGATAGCCTGTGACATGAGTGCCTGAATCATGGCGCCATCCAAAATGGCGACGTGATGTGCATGAAAGCCGAAAAGGCAAGGGGGCAGGGAGGGTGATCAGATGTGGTGGGGTGGGTGACCCTAGTGACAGGATGTCACTGTATGCACATGCGTGTGGGGGGGAGCAAGCACGGCGAGCGTGGCCTGGGAGGGGGTGGAGGGGATGTAGGGGTGGTGCTGCTGTTGGCTGCTGAGCTGCACCGTGGTGTCAGGGGTTGGCCTCCACTTGCGATGTGTGGGGTTACGGGTTCAGGTCTGGGTCTGGGCGCTACTGTGTTTTTGTTGCATCCGCCCAAAACTTTTTTTTACTTTGCCCCCTTCCCTGACCTGCACCTTCCTGGAGTTGAGAATCTTAAGTGGGGAATGCGGGGGGCAAAGCCCCCTGCATGGGGGGTAGGGGGTGCAGCCTCTCTACAGAAAGCAAATCTATTGAGTCTCTAGTGCCGTTCATCTGTGCACCGAGGTTGTCAGGGTGGTGAAATTGTTTTCACCACCCTGACTTTGCGATAATGCGGGTTGCCATTCGGCGCTTGCCATTATCACATAGAACCACTCAAAGTGTGCCTTTGAAAAATATTGGTAACAAAATTCCCCCAACTCAAAAGAAGAGTCAAAGAATGGGGAAAAAACCAAAAAATAATAATAGTGAGGAAAAACAATGTGAAGGGGAATTACCCCAGGGTCAATCTAAGAAAAATAAAAGGAAAAGGGGAATTGATAAAAAATTGAATGGTCAAACTCTGATCACATTACACTTGGAAAAAGATGTCAAAGATAGGTTTATTAAGGAAACTTCTACCCTCAATCTCTAATACTGAATATAAAGGTAATACAGATTATAACCAGTATGGAAAAGTAATGAAAGAAAGTTATGATTCTAGTGGGAAACAATCCCTGGAGAGATCCCACAGGTTAAATTTTTCTGAATCCATTAGATCTGATGTCAGCCAGATGGAAGGAACATGTATGGATAGAGAGGACTCAGTACAGGGAATATCAGTAATAGGGATTCATTCTAAAGAAACTAAACAGCTTAACAACAGCTACTAACAATTACCTGATCCTAGTTTAAAAATAAGTGTTGGTACTAGTTTACTTTAAGAAAATCATGGACGAGAACAAGAAATTAAAGAGACCAGACAGGGTTTGCAAGGAATACTATTAGGTATGAAGGAAATTTAGGCCTGGATATTCAGACTGCGCCAGGCTGTGGCGCAAGCTTGGGCGCAGCGCAACTTGGCTGCGCAGAGGTGTTGACAGAGTGATATTCAACAGAGCTGCACCACGGCACAGCACTGTTGAATATCACACCCTGGCCACCTGCAGTGCGCATGGCACAGTGGTACTGCACCAGCGCAAGTGGCCAGAGTGGTGCAGGGGGATGCGCTAACGCAAGTTCCATTGCGCTAGGTTCAAAACTGTGATATTCAAAAGTGCACATGCAAATGGGGCCATAATGCATGCAAGGCACAAATAGGGCCATTTGCATGTCATTATGACCCCATTTGCATGCAGGTGTGCCGATCCCCAGCGACTTGCACCTGGCGCCCTGCCATGCTGCAGCCATCAGGGACTGACGCCCCCTGCACAGTGCGGCAAAGTGCCCCACTGCCCGATCGCGGGCATAAGTTGAATAACAGAATCGTCCTATATCCCTGGTGGTCCAGTGGACCACTTGCAGCCTAATCGCAGGCATAAGTTGAATAATAAAATCATTCTATATCCCTGGTGGTCCAGTGGACCGCTTGCAGCTTGATCGTGAGCTTAAGTATTAAATTTAAGCCGTCCAATATCCCTGGTGGTCCAATGGACCACTACACGCTCGATCACAGGCTTAAATATTAAATTAAACTGACCATTATCCCTGGTGGTCCAGTGGACCGCTCACAGCCCGATCGCGGGCATATGTAGGAAATAATGCTACCCCATAACAACCCTGGTGGATTAGCGGTACCCCCCTCCCCATCCAGTATAGTAATATAGTTCATAATTTAAATCAAAAATCAAGCTCTAAGAAACTGATGAGTAAGAAAGATAAGAAAAAAAATAAGATCCAGGGTAAAAATGAAAGAAATAAAGAGGCTGCGGAGATGGCCAAAAATAAAAAAGATATGCAGTTACAGGATAAACAGTTACCTAAAGAAGTTAGCAGGGATCAAGTAACACAACTTAATAATGTAAGGAAAAATGAAAAAGGATTCTCTGAAGGGCAACATAAAAATGAATCTAAGATGGATAAAAAGAATAATAGTAAAAAAATATATACAGGAGCAGAAAATGAGTTACAGACTCAGGGACAACTGCAACTAAAATAGAAGAGCTGGATACAGACCAGACTGTTATGCTATTAAGAGGGGAAAACAAAGATGAGAATGAGGACGACCAAGTTTTAAGGATTTTGACCTGACTGATTTGCAGGGAATGGCTACAATTAGGCATTTTAGAGGAGGATATTTGTAGAGCAACCAGAGTAAAACACTGTTTAGGAACTGATCTGATATTGTTATTCTTTAATCATGAAAGATTGGGCAATTATGTATGGAGAAACTCCAAACAGCTAAGCAAATACAATCTAAAAATAGACTTCCCAGTGCCAGTGACTAAACTGATAGATAGTGGAAATTTAACTACACATGATCTGGGGAAAAAATGGCCACTGCCTACTCCTTACAAGATATTAAGAGGTGTGATAGTTTTCAGAATGTTTTGCCAGACATAACACTATCCATTTTGGAGATTAAATGCCAGGGTTATGAATCCCAATACAGGTTAAAACTACTTGTGACTCAACTGTTTGCTAATATGTTGGGAATAGAGCTTTATGAAGATGACATAGTCACTGTATATAGAGTGCACATGATCTGAGAAGATGGTAACCAGATAGATCTAGTTCTTAATAAATCTTTAGCACAAAAACTACTGGAAAACAGTGTCTCTCTAGATAATCTGGAGATACATATTGTGAATTTGCATGCTCCACAGATACATCTCCAATGAAAACAGACTCAGTCCTTTCAAGTCTTCTCTCCAACACCATCTCCGCTCCTCACACACCTGTAACTGCACATAGTCTACTCAGTACTCTCAGCTCCTGCCCTCCCCTCTTGCTTTTTGACAACAGACCTATGGCCTGCCTACTCCCCCTCTTAGATGTATGCCTGCTGCTATTTTATGCTCCTGTATTCAATGAATATGCTCTGCACTGTACAAAAGCTACACTGTTTGTTGTATTTTTTCTCTACATGCACTGCACTATTTAACCCACCTATTGCACTGTTTGTACTTCCTGCACTGTATCTTGACTGCCTCTGTCTGCACACCTTTGTATTCCTTGTATCACACTGTCCATTGCACCTTGTCTACCACGATGTGGAGCCTTTGTAAAGGAGTCTATGACTCAAAGGATTGTAATTCTGATACTTAAAATAAAAAATAAAAAAATAAATACATGGGGCCAGATATTCAGAATGCGCCAGGCTATGGCGCAAGCCTGGGCACAGCGCAACTTGGCTGCACAGGGGCATTGACAGGGTGATTTTCAATGGAGCTGTGCCATGGCACAGCATCATTGAATATTGCACCCTGGTCACCTGCAGTGCACATGGCGCAGTGGCACTGTGCTAGCACAAGTGGCCAGAGTGGAGCAGTGGGTTGCGCTAGCACAAGTTCCATTGCGCTAGGCTCAACAACCATGATATTCAAAAGTGCACATGCAAATGGGGCCATAATGCATGCAAGGCGCAAATGGGGCTATTTGCATGTCATTATGGAACCATTTGCATGCACGTGCACCAATCCCTGACGACTTGTGCCTGGTGCCCTGCCAGGCTGCAGCCATTGGGGACCGACGCCCCATGCACATCACAGCAAAGTTCCCCACTGCCCGATCACGGGCATATGTAGAATATTAGAATTGTCTTATATCCCTGGTGGTCCAGTGGACTGCCTGCATCCCGATCGTGGGCATAGGTCTGTTTAAACTGATAGCACTATCCCTGGTGGTCCAGTGGACCACTTGCAGCCTGATCACAGGCATAAGTCTGTTTAAAGCATCTAACACTATCCCTGGTGGTCCAGTGGACCGCTCGCAGCCCGATCGCGGGTATATGTTGAGAATTATAAATGTCCCTACCTATTGGTCCAATGGACTGCTTGCAGCCCGATACATGTCGGTGAATAATGCAACACCAATCCAGCCCTGGTGGTCTAGCGGTAACCCCTCCCCACCACCACTGAGGCCCCACTTCGCTCTCTCCCGATCAGCAGCAGGCGGCAGCTCCCCACTCACTTGCCACCCTGCACGTCACTGACTGACACCGTACAGTAGGTTGATGCCATGGTCCACAGTGAGCCAATCGGGCATGCAGCCTATCTCCATAGCCACATAGTCCAGATATGTAAATGGATCCATTCACATATCTGACTGTGTAGTACGGTATGGCTGCACACCCATTGGCTCATCACGCCAGGACCAATGGGCGACAGGCCACCGTGGAGCAGTCAGTCACGGGTGGTGGGTGGCAGGTGGTTGGGAGAGCTGCCGCCCGCCACTGACTGGGGGAGTGGGCTCAGTGGGCGAGTGGGGAGGGGGGTACTGCTAGACCACCAGGGTTGGATTGGTGTTGCATTATTTTTCACTGATGCCCGCGATTGGGCTGCGAGCAGTCCACTGGACCACCAGGGATATGGGACATTTATATTTCTCAACTTATGCCCGTGATAGGGCTGCGAGCGCTACACTGGACCACCAGAGATATATGACTATCCTTCTTCTATGTATGCCCGTGATCGGGCATGGGGGGGCACCACCACGAAGGTGCAGCTGGAGCTCAGGTGGCCACTCGCAGGTGGTAGCTGCCATGTTGCACCCTGCAATACAGCAGCTCACCTGTGGGTGGCCAGCTGTTGCTCCTTTGTTTTTTGGCTCACCTGTGTGCAGCACAGGTAGGGGTTGTGCATGTATCGGCTCAGCACATCCCGGGCTGAATATCGGGATGTGCAGAGTATGAGCACTCCCCCTACCTGCGCACATTACTGATCGCTCTGGCACATCGGGATTTGTGCTAGGCTCAATCCCCATTTGAATATCGTGCCGGGGTGCATCAGTGGGTTGCGCATGGTGCAACAGTGTTGCGCCATGCACAACCCTTCTGAATATCTGGGCCCTGTTGTACAAAAAATAGCACAATCAGTGAAAATAATGTGCATCACAATGCTGAAGTTGTCAATATATATGATATTTTGACTGACAATAATGAATGACTCAGGGAAGAAAATGTCAACAGAAAGAGCAGTGTCCTGGTTTTAGCTCAGGGTAAAGCTCTGCTGTCTAATACTTCTACTACTGAAATATACAAAACATTTATTGAACATGTATCTATTATTTCATGGAATATTGCTGGAAATATCTCAAAATATATAGATAATGAATTTGTAGAATTTCTCTCACCAAATGATATAATAATGTTGCAAGAAACATAGTGTAGTCCAGAAATCATAGAAAACCCCAATTAAATGGTTACATACAAGCACAGTGTACTGGAGTAGGGTTAAAAAAGGACCATTGTGTGAGTGGTCTAATAACCTTTATTAAGGTAACTGACTATATACAAGTTGTGGAAATGGTTATCGAATCAAATTATTTACTTCTTATAATTTGGGCTGTTGGTATAACTTAGAGGTTAGAGGAATGAGGTGTGAACGAGCTTGGTACATCCAGCAGACCAGACCTGAGTTTGATTCTCACAACTTCCACTTGCATACTGTGTGACTCTGAGCAAGTCACTTAACCGCCTAGTGCTCCCAGGTCACCCCTGAAAACAAGCACTTGTGCCTAGTGGGCTTTACCTGGTTACCAAATACTAAAATAAAAAAAATAATAAAATAAATCAGGAGTCAGTTATTGCTGTTAGGTAATATCTATATACCCCCCAAAATACATCACTATATGATAAAGAACTGATTTCAAAAATAATAAAGTACATTAAAAAAATGATAAGTAACAGACAGAACATAGAAATATTAATTATGGGGGATTTTAACATCAGATATGCCACAGCAATGGTTCCCCTGTTTTGCAAGAAATAATGTCAAATTTAGGTATTCCTCAAAGACAAACTAAGGACACTGATAAACACCTTCAAATGAAAAACTTACTAGATACTCTACAGCTAGCAATACTAAACAGATGTCTCCATCTGACTTTGAAGGGAAAACAACATATTTAAATTCAAGGGGTTCCTCAATTAGTGACTCTGTACTTTGCTCAATATATAACTTTGAAAATTATATAGATTTAAAAATAATACAAAGGATGGAAAGTGATCATTTGCTGCTTGTTCTTTTTAGGAAATCAGATCTCCCAATAATACAAAAAGAGGAGGAACAGATAGACCTCAGAAATAAAAGACTTAGATGGGACAATGTCTCAGAATGTATAGCTAACAATATTAGTGCACTATTCATAGCAGAAGTGGATGATCAGATGGAAACTGAATTTGAACCCGATAAAATATTTAATATAATCATACAAACATATCATAAACATATAGAAACACTGAGCCGTAAAAAACAAAAACAGACCATAGTATATAAATACGAAAACTGGTTTTACAGACTTTGTAGACATGAGAAAAAAATGAAATAAGCAACTTAGAATTACAATAAAAGACCCAACTACAGTCAATATAAATACTCTTAAACAAGCTAGGCAAGAATAAAAAACACATGTAAAATTGAAAAAGTACAAACATCAACAACTTTTTTGGGAAACCATGTATAATGATGTTATAAATAAGGATGATAAGAAATTTTGGTCTCTTGTTGCCTCTGGTACAAATGTATATAAAATTGGTATGGATATTTATATTATACCAGATAAATGGGCAGATTATTTTTCTAAAATATTCTGGGATGAAAACATACAAAACCATGAAGACCCAATTGAGATTAATGGTGACTTTAAGTGGTTTACAACAGAAGAGGTCAGCAAAGCTATTGATAGCTTTAAGAGAAACAAGTCACCAGGACCAGATAATCTTTCTACAGATTTTCATAAATTAAATGTTGAATGGTAGGCCAACATACTTACAGACTTTTTTAATAAAATTGTTATGCATGCATATCTTCCAATAACATGGCATGGAAGTTATATTCTTCATATATTTAAGAAAGTTTCTATCTTGGATCCCAGCAATTATAGACCGATTAGTCTATTAGACAACTTAGCTAAACTTTTTGCAAAGGTACTGTTATATAGATTGATTATGTGGTCAGAACATTCCAAAATATTGACCCAGTTGCAGGTGGGTTTTACCAAAAATAAAAATACAGTAACTCAAATTTTCCGTCAAAACCATCTCTAAGAAAAATATTTTGTGTGATAAAAAAGCACCCCTTATGTGTTGCATATGTGGACTTTTCTTCCACATTTGATTCACTCAATAGGCAACTGCTTTGGGACAATATGCAAAATATGGGCATAGATATAAATTTAATCAATATAATCAAAAGACTATATACAGATACTTGGGTTCAAATAAAATATTCAAAACAAGGAGACTTAAGTAAAATTAAAACTAACCTAGGCATCTGCCAAGGCTGTGTATTAGCCCCAACTCTATTCAACATCTACATTAATAACATCATTACAGTACTGGGTAAGAATAACCATCATGCCCCAAAAATGGTAATACAAAAATTCCAATACTAGCCTACGCGGACAACTTTGCGGTAATCTCCACCAGCAGATTAGGCCTTCAAAAAGCAATTTAGGATATGGAACAACTATGCCACATAAAGAACTTAAAACCTAATCTACAGAAAACACAAGTGGTGGTTTTTGGAAGCAATATATGTTATAGAAGTATTTTTCTTAATGACAAAAAATTAAAATATGTATGGAAATAAACTATTTGGGGATCTGGTTCTCTAGCAATTTAAAATGGAATAAACATGCACAGTATATCCTTAAGAAAATTAAAAATACACCATCAGCTTTGAATAGGTTTGACTACTTATATGGTGGACATTCGGTTGCCCCATTCTTAAAAACATTGAATGCTAATGTCTCTCAAATTTTGTATTCGGCTGAAGTTTGGGAAGTTGCCAGTCTTGTGAAGTTAGAAACTGCTTTAAATAATGCATATAAAAAATATTTAAAATGACCAAAATGTACTCCAAATGCACTGATGAAGTCACAGATTGGACAATCCAGTCTGGAACATATGGTACAAGTAAAGTTAGTTCATTTCTGGGTCAAAACTAAAACAGACATAAAAGATTAATTGATTAAAATATGTATGAAAGAGAAAGAGAAATTATTAACAGTGTGACAAGGCAGCAGGTAAAGCAAATAGGATGCAGGGGATGCATAGGCAGGGGCATCACCAGCAGGAAAAGGGAGGTCATAATTCCACTATACAAGACACTAGTGAGGCCCCACCTGGAGTACACTGTACAGTTCTGGAGACCTTACCTATGTAAGGATGTAGACAGGGTAGAGAAGGTTCAGAGGAGGGCAACAAAGATGGTGCATGGATTGCATCACATGTCCTATGAGGACAGGTTGAAGGAACTGAACATGTACTCCCTGGAGGAGAGGAGGGAGAGAGGGGATATGATAGAGACATACAAGTATCTTACAGGGAGGAACAGGGTGCAGGAATACACTATTTTTAAGAAAAAAAGATGTTCCAGGACTAGAGGGCATGGGATGAAGTTGGAGGGAGGATGATTCAGAGGAAACGTGAGGAAGAATTTCTTCACAGAATGGGTGGTGGACAAGTGGAACACCCTGCTAGAGGAAGTGGTGGAGACTGAAACAATCATGGGATTTAAGAATGCATGGGATAGACATAAAGGAATTCTGGAGGTCAAGGGTAAGGGGCAACAGACTTCTTGGAAAACATAAACTGAACTTACAAGCTCAAATGGGCAGACTGGGTGGGCCATAGGCCCTTATCTGCTGACACTGTCTATGTATCTATGTATTACAATATAACAAAAAGCCTGTTTGAACAAAATTGAACTTCTATTGGACAGTTATGGGCTTACATATTTTAAAAAAACTTGGCTAATCAAAATGAAGTTATAAATCCTAAATACACAACTTTTGTAACAAAAAAGATATATGATTTTTCTAGCCAGAAAGATATATAAGATTTAAAGTCTTTGTAAACCTCACCATGGCTAGTAAACAATATGGTAGAACATAATATTAAACCATATCTTACTTTTATTAAAAATAAAGAACACAGAACAATATTAACTAGATATAGATTTGAAACCTTTGCCAGCAATGTATTAACAGCTCATTACAATAAAGATAAAAAGATTTCTGTAAATTGCAAATGTGTATTACATGAAATAGAAGTTCTAAAACATGTTGTACTATACTGCCCATGGTACAATATACCAAGGAGGAAAATCTTGGGTAAATATCTAAATTCCTGCAATATTCTAGACAGATACTTATTGGACCTAATATTTAATACAGAAAGTGAAAAGATCCTTACAGATCTTGCGCTCTATCTAATTTCGATTGGTAAGATCCGAGAGAAACAACTTGCGATATTAACACTATAATGCATGGACACTGTTCTACTATTTATCAAATGGATTCAATAGCTTATAAGGCCACTCTTTCTTGTCTTTTTTGTCTTAAGTCAATTTTTACTTGTTGGAAACTGTCAATGTATCAAGGTCTTAGGAGTTGTTTTTATGTTTTTTAAATCAAATTTTCATTGTAAATAATTTAATGCTCTATTTTAGTATTGACTTATGAATTAACTTTTATGAAATGGCTAAGGCTGATCAATAAATTAATTGATGAACTAAAGGACTGAAAACAGCTTAGCACAGCTAAATGGATTCAGTGGTGATGAGTGCTTTGTGAAAGTTAAATTTCCACAAGTGGAATTCTGGTAGCAATACTTGTTACACATCCACACATTTATTTTCACAGTTTTGCCAATTAGTAATTTGTGAAATCTCAATAGTACATTTTAACCTACTAAACCAAATTCATGCAGCGTTGTTACATTCTAGGACCCACTGACATTGGATATGCATAACAAACATTTGGAGTGTATTTCTGCAATAGCAGCAGATCTACAAAAATCCACATTTCTGGGAAAACTGCCAAAAAAATTCACAAATAATTAAACTTTTAAATTATGAACCCACATAGCTTAAAATTTACTTAATCAGCTCCTCTCCTTCTAAGGACCTTCCAAGAAAGTTATGCATACACATTTTCTAGCTCTAACAGTGGCTGCATAGCAAACAAAGAAATATTTTCTGCCAAGTTCACAAAAAATAGATTGCCAGACTCTGAGCCCCTGTAATTTCCAAACTACTTATCCAAATATCATGAAACTTGGCACTAGTTCACACTTCTTACAAAATGTAAGCATGTCAGACTTCAGGTCCCTATCTGCAAGAATAGCTGAGTTAAGACCAAATAAAGAATTTTGAAAAATTCCACAAAATTCCATGAAAACTGACACAGTTCATGGACTTTTGTGAAAATTCCACAAAAATTTCACCAGGTCCTATTCATGTAAGATAACTACATCGGTTAATTCAATATGATCAATTTGTATGTTATATAGTGATTATAGCATGGATGCTCACACTAGATGTAATTTTATGTGAAGTAGCTTTAAGAGATGGCCTACAGTATTTTATGGATACACTCAGTGGAGGCATCACCCTTGAAAAAGCTCTTGTAATTAAGCAATAATGAACAACGGGGGATACGTTAATGACCTAGTTAATCACCCCCTGGGGGTGTAATGTAGCACGAGGCACAGCCGAGTGCCATATTGTACCCATGGGGTGATTAACTTGGACATTAATGTAACCCCCAGAGTTCATTATTGCTATTATTATAATTGGGTTATGAGTTACTTTAGTTCAATTTTTTTTTTTAGTATTTTGTTTTATTTGTGTCTGAAATTAACATAAAATAGTCCCTCCACCATACTAAATTGCTGAGGTCTGGATCAGTGTGGGCCACACAGATGTACATGCTCATGAACTGATTTATGAATGCAGGAGTGAGGTATTTTTTTTTTTTGCAGCCAAAATGTATCACCAGCCTGCTGCTGCCATTATTACAAAGATTTAAGGGGTGAGGATCTTCATGGAAAAGCCGAGCTGCTGGCTGCTATGTCAGTGAAAGTAAATTTTAATTATCGGTTTAAACATTTACTTACACCAACATAGCAGCCCGCAGTGCAGCTTTTCCGTGAAGCTCCTCAAGCCCTGATCCTTGTAATAATGGCAGCATGCTGGTGATAATCTTGGATTACAGAAAAAAAAGGCAAAAAGAAAATACCTCACTGTAATGCGCATGCTCATTCATAAACTCACGGTTTCAAAAGTACTGAAAATCATATCTGCACTGCTCATTTTATTAAACTGGGTTAACATACCATCTTCTTTGAAAAATCGCTTTTAGTACCTGCAGCTTGAAAAGAATTGGGACATGCCAAAGCGCAAGCTGAATAACTGACCTCTGAACCACTTCATCCTCGTCCCCCCCCAGTGCTGCTTTCATTAGTTAACTGCCACTAGCATTCACCTCATTAATCACACAAATAATAAGCAGATCTCTAACAATAAATGATGATTCATACAATCGAGTGGAGTCAGTCTATATTAGTTTTCATTTTAGTTTTCCGAAATTGTTCCACCACTCTGACCCCCCTCCCCCGCCTGACTCAAGGCCCAGGACTTTCGCGTCTAGATTGCCACCACGAACCGCAATGGGAACATTAGCTCAATCCCCCCAGTAGTCCCTCTGTCCCATGGCTGTCCCGACCCAATCCTGTCTCACTCACATGATTATGACACTAACGTGTCAGAAAAAGTGAACCAGCCCACTCATCCCCGGGGACCGTAGCCATTGTCTGACACCATGTTGTTGCAGTAATTGCATTGCACTTATCAGAGTCCAGAGAGGGAGAGGTCACTGTCACTGATCTTCCTAGAGGGTCTGTCATGGTTCATAGATAGTTTCTGTATGGGAGGGGGAGATGCTGCTTTGTTCTGTGCTGTCTACTATTGACTCCTATGCTGGCACTGGGAGGTGTTAGGCAGCAGGCTGCAGCTTCAGCACACTACTTGCACTGTGAGCTGGTTCCAAGTGGGGGGGGCATTGTGCTGGCAGGAGTGGTAACTCGAAGTTGTACTGTGGCTTGATGCGGGTATCACTGCTGGCAGCGGGTGGGGTTGTTTGTTGTGGACTGCATTGACAAACAGAACAGGACACTTTTCTTGTCTTTAATTGTCTCAGGATTTGATGTCAACAGTGATGTCTGGGTGGGTTCCATGTTTGGTAATAAACAGCCTGGACGGCTACTCGGTGATCTTTATTTTGAGATTTTTTTTATTAGTATGGATAAGTTTATTGTCTAAACCAAGTTAGGACTACTATGCATGTGTTTAGACTTCGGGAGCTTCTGTCTTGTAATACCTGCTTATATGTTTAAAAGTTACACTGCAGCTTCACAGTACAGTTTCACTGCCGATTTTTAATCAACTTAACAGTCACATCACATCATGATTACTAACGCTGTGTTGCTAGTAGTCCATTGAAAAAACAAAACAAAGAAATTGGAGACAGAAATCAAATGGATGATTTTCAGACATTTAATGTATAGTTCACGGTTATGTTTATTTCATGTTCCCATTTACACTAGCCAGTAGGTCTATCGGTTGACATAATGGCGGCTGTAAATTCTAGAAATGGAATTTGAAAAAAAAACTAGTCCCAGACAAGTTAGTACTCTCGTAATTAGGCTGGACAAGTACATTAATAAGCAGGTTAACATAACCCTCTCAGAATGTTGAAAGCCGATCAGATTTTCGCATTCATGAGACCCTTATAATAATAAGCAAATAATTGGATTCTGTGGGGGGCCTGCCTGCTATGCTCCATTTTTTTTTTTTTTAAGTTCTTTTTTTACTGCAGCCACCTGCCGGCATCCGCCTTGGTCATGGACCTCCAGGCTCCCACCTCCTACATCACCTGCACTCTCCCCCTGCACCACTGGTTTCCCCCCGGGGGTGGGGTTATGGCACCCTCTCCCCATAGGTGCCGCGATCCTAGTGACTATCTTGGGAGAGCGGGCTAGGAGGCTGATTGAAGCCAGAGGTGAGACTTCATGGAGGAGGGCCTGGCTGCAAGTTTTTTTCCCCTTATAAGGGAAGGTGGGGATGTGCAATGATGGCCAGCATCTGCCCTACCCTCCAACATACTGGCACTGGTGCTGTGGTAAACCTGGCCTCTGCTGGGTGTCAACCTCCCTCCCCCCTGGAGAAAGAGAGCAGTCGCAGGACGCTCAATCCTTCTCCCCCAGCCGGCCCTTCCGATGTCCGGATCCATTCCATGTTTCCGGCGCTACAGGTTGGCACTCTGCCACTGCACCAGTGGGCTGGCTGTGCTCCATTTTTTTGTTAGCACTACTTCCACAGCAATGACATTAAGCACTTTATCTTTTGTGCTTCTGTTTTAGTTGTGCATCCCAACACTTAGAGGCAATCCTCTGTTAGTTGTGGCCACTGAAAATGGAATACCTTACAGTGCTAGACTGCAAGTACAATTCAAGAGGATTTTCTGTATCTCAGAAGATCAGTACTAACAAACATTTGTCAATACCGGATGTTCACCACTGGTATAGAAGCCTGGGGTACTAGATGCATTGTGGTGCACTTTGAGGATTATGTATTACCAAAGTTAAGAGCCTACATTCATAAATTTCAATGCAGGCTCATAACTTTGCCATGGTTTCATATGTTTGTCCCAAACTGTCAGCATAGCCTTCTTATGACCCCACCTCATGAACAAGGGCAGAGAAAATGTTTAACTCTTTTCTGAAAGCTGACATCACGCAGGGACTGCAAAATTATCCTTTGGGAAACAAAAGCACATTTTGGCCAGGATTTGAAAAATGACAACTGTCACATTCATGAGGTAGTGTGAAGAAATGGCTATACTGAAAATTTGTGGTAAAAATATTGAAAAGTACCAAAGTTACAAGCCTGCGTTCTCAAAATTCAATGTAGGGTCATAGCTTTGTTGTTTTGTAATACTTTTTTAGGTCAAATTTTCAACATAGCCCTCTTATGACCCTGCCCCATGAAAAAGGGCACAGAAAATGTCCAGCTCCTGCCCAAAAGGTGATTTCATGCAGGGACCACAATTCCGGGCTGGAATATGCATATGCATTTGCGCATGCCCCAAATCATGGCTTGAGTTTAGTAACTCAATTTCTATAACTTAAAGGCCTCATTTCATGTCAGCTTGCACTTTCTTGAGATCAGCTTTCTTAATATTTAAAAAAAATCTGTTTAGCTGAACTCAAGGATACTGAGCAGTGAACGAGTCTTCTGGTGCTCTAGTGCCATTTAGAGATGTGACCACGCACTGGGAGTGGCATGGTAGCAGACTTTGGGGGTTTCACTTAGGAGGTGGTATAGTGACACTGGGGGACTAGGCACCCCCAGTGTTATGTTTGTAGGGGGGGTGGGTGCTGAGAGGGAGGGTCAGGTAGGAGGGCAGTTGTTAAAGCTTGCATCTGCAACAGCGAGGCTATTCCTGGATGTTTCAAATCCCTCAGCAGGCTGTCATGACAGATCAGCTCGCTGGGTGGCATAGATCAAATGGAAGAACCTACTCATTACTGGGTCAGCTTTTTCTTTTCAAGTACATGCCATCTCCACCCAGCAAGCCAAAACTCTATCATGATCAGTCTGCCTGATGATTGATGTGTCACTGACTTGCCCCTTAAACACTGCTCTGCATTGGACGGACAGTGTCACCCCCCCCCAAAAGGTGCTATCACAGCAAGATGTTTGCTGCTTGCCTACATGCATGGTGAACATAAAAACCCAGTGTATTTACTGGCAGCAAGTTATGCTCAAGCCAATATGCAGTGCATGTGGGGAAGGTCCCACAGGCCCTGTGGCTGTTAAAACAACCTGCTTTTGGAAAAGAACATTGTGAGTTTATAGACAAGTGGCACCATGTGCTTCATAAAGTGTATTTATATCTTATGAAAGTAACCTCAAAGAAAGTGCTAACAGAATTACTCATAAATGCAGCAGAAGGAGGCAGTAATTAAACCACCTGAGGGCAGCCCCAAATGTGTTTTGTTTGGATTCAGAACTGAAACCGAGAACCAAGAGTTATGATCAGAAAAGCAAAGCAGTGAAACGGTCCACGTGCACCCATGATGAAAATAATTAAGAGTCAGATTTGACTAGAAAAAGCAATCAACCCTTGCTGCTTCTATACCTAAACCAAAGTCAATAAAATAAAATCTAATTCATGTTTACTGGACTTTGATATGGAGGTAAGTGATTTGGACACAGACCAGTCTCAAAGTTTATTTATTTATTTTTTTTTTAGAAGAAAGGGTTCAGCCCTACAGGCCCCAAGGTGGAGCAAGTGCCTAACTCATTTCACATAAAACAACACAGGACAAGGAGGAGCAGGAAGCAAAAGCAGTAGCAGAGGTGGTAGCTACAGCTGGGAGACCATACTGGAACAACAACAGGGGGAGATCAACATCTATAGACAGAACTTTTATTACTAAATAAGAATTTGCATTTTATACTGACAGCCAGTAATAAGTAATTCAAAATGACTGTAGATTGGGGGGAGGGCACAGGGCTGGCAGGGAGTGGGAGGTGTAGGGGGAAAAAAGAGCAGACTAGAAGGGCTGGTATGGTCCCTTTTCTGCCATCAAGCTTCTATGATTCTATGACAGATCTGAGAAAATTCACAAGACTGTTAAATCATCAACTGTTTTTAGGTGATAACAACCTGTGCTGTGGACTAATGGAGTTGAACCCACTACTGTTGACTCACAAGAAGAAACCTAGCCTGTAATCAGAGAGGAATCAGCAGTCTTTTCATGGCAAAACTACCTTTTGTCCTCCACTCCACCCCACTATTGCAGCATTCCTCAGACTATGTGAGGAGGACTTGAATATGCTATTTAGGGAGACTATATGTTCGAGGTGGAGCAAGTGCCTAACCATATTGGGTGGTCTGTTGTCTGAGCCCTGAGTGAGCTCAGGGAAAATTTACTCAACTGATTTTGAGTAATGTTTTGATAAATGTAGAGCAGGGTTAGTTAGAGTTGATATTTTAGTTGAAGTATACAGGTTTAATTGTGAGTTAGTCACTTTTAGTCCTTGTCAGTATTTTTTACTTGAAGAGCCAGTGCCAGTGTTAACCTGTGATGTTATGGCTTATACATTTTCCAGACTACCAGTTGCTACTCTTGTGTTTTTATGCATTATCAGTTTAAAAACCATGTCAGCAGTTTCACATTCACTTTTAACAGAGTGCTACTGGAGGTTCCCCCCGTGCTGCCCAAGGTCTCCAATGCAGATGCAGCTGTGGATCCAGCCACACTGAAGGATTCTGGGGCTCCAGATTAGCATGCTTGGAGAGCAGGTTGGTGCAAGCTAAGGTCAAATTAGCTGAAAAGTGAAAGATTAGGTAAAAATAGAGCCTGCTGTTGTAATCCAGAATCTTGCCGAACCACGAGTAAGGGTGGTAGGTGCCCATGCTGTTGGAACTAGTGACAGAGTTATATACTGACTGCTCTCACTCTAGACTCATAAAAGTGGCATGGAGTCAGTGAGGTGGTAGTCAAAATGTGTGAGTTTTATCTTGAACAGTGCTGACACTGTCACCTCCGTGACTTTTCCCTGGTATGATCTTGTAGGATGTGGACTTGGTGAGAGCACATCCTAGAACTTGTTGCTTATAAACTGTCTGGGGCTACACTGACAGGGAACACTAACAGCAGCCTTGGTGATTGATTACAGTTTTTGCAGCCACAGTATACTAATGTTTTTTTTCCGGCTTGCATTTCAGTAACAGTGGGGAGCGGAGATTGCTGACATTCACCTTTGCCATTTTACCACCTTGCAGGGTCTGTAGCAGATGTTGATTGTTTCAGGTGGCACATCGAGGTACTGTAGATGGGGAGGGAGAGACTGTGGTGGAGAACAGAGGTGAACTAGGCAGCCAATTAGCAAATGGATGAACAAAGCAGATAGAGGATAGAGAGTCATCTGGAGGCACTGGGTAGTGAGTGGAGATCAAGGAGAGGTGTGCAACTGGGACGATTGTTTATTGGACAAGGGGAGCCCCAGAAATACCTGCCCACCCTGCCCATCCCACCCACCCCGGCCTGTCCTCCATAAATAGGTCATGGATCTCAATGTAGATTACACCTTCTTGACTCTAAACACAAAACCACTGTAGGCAACATTCTTAGTATAAGGGAAACACACACACACAAAAAAACTAGGGGTCAGAGGCAACTATCTGTTTTAAGGCGGGGCTATGTGACTAAAGGTAAAGAATGGGTACAGTATCAATAGTGTGACTAAAAGCCTATTGTTCTACTGATGAAATAGGGTTTGTGTTTTCTGTTTTTTCCTCCTCGCAGAGTTGGTCACTAATAAAACCACCTGCTTCTTGAAAAAGGCATTGAGAGTGTAACTGAAGCCTATTAAAAGGAAGATCAAAAAACAGACATGATGGGATAGGTGCAATGTTGTGGCTGTGGGGAGGTAGTCTTCAGGGAGATGTTTTGGAGGCTGGGATGCTGCCCCATCTGCAGACACCTCCCTGGGTTAAGGGAGGAGGTTACTTATCTCTGTGCCAAGTTGGCTAGGGTTCAGGAGGCCTCCTCCCACACTCAGAGACCACCGAGGCCACACCCGCTGCCTCAGAGTGTGCCAGTAATGAGGGGCAGTTGGATGAAGGTGGCCTCAGAGAGGGTAAGGGAGGTGGGGCAGAGGTGCATCCAACCTAAGGTTCCACTACACAACTCCTACAAAATTCTGACAGGGCATGACTGTCTCATGAAGACATTTGCAGTGATGGACAAGGTGGATGCGCGGGGATCCTCTGCAGTGGAGACCCCTGAGGGGATGGCACAGGGCCCTAGAGGAGATGGAAGCAACTCCTAGTGGAAGACTATATTATTAAGGGGGTAGACCTGGGGGTGGGAGAGAGGAAGGGAGGTTAGGTGCCTATCCAGCACCATAGCTTGGAGGGATGGGAAGCTAATCCAAAGGATCACTGTGGCAGCTGAATCGAAGGGGGAGGTAGCTGTCACTGTCCACTTGGGGACAAATGACCTAGCTGGTGATGAGGTGAGGACAGTGCAGAGGGAGTTCATGGAGTTGGGGAGGGGTCTTAGGTGGCATGCACGGTAACTTTCTTGGAAGTGTTACCTGTCTACGGCATTAGAGAGGCCAGGATACACTACATCAAGGGATTCAATGAATGGCTGAAGAACTGGTGCAGAGCTGAGGAATTTGGCTTCATTGGGGACTGGAGGACCACCTGGAGGGATGCAGGCTTGTACGGGGGGATGGTCTGCATCCATCTGGGGAGGAACCAGGATCCTTAGTGAGAGAATTAGATGTTTCATTGGCAAGCATTTAAACTAGCAAAGGGGGCAGCAGAAGTAAGCAGGGAAAAATCAATTGGCCCCCCCTCCACAGGTTAAGGTAGACAAACAAAAGGATGCTAGGGCTAAAGAATCAACAAAAGAAACTCCAAATGGGGGTAAAGTCAGGGGAGACATAGAGGGAAGGAATAGGAAAAATTAGGAAGCTGGTATGGGCAAAGGCATCAAAACATGGAAAGCCATGTGCACAAATGTCTGTAGCCTGGGCAACAAGATCCTGGACCTAGTGGCCTTGATGGTGGAGGAAAACCTGAACATTGTCATGGTCACTGAAACATGGTACATGGGTAACCATGACTGGGATGTTACCATACCAGGGTACACTATCATCAGGGGAGACAGGGAGGGCAAAAAGGGGAAAGGGGTGACTATCTACATCAGGGAGGGGATCAAAGCTACTGAATTAAGGGGAAGACAGGAAGGAGAAGAAGCACTGTGGGCCACGTTAGAGATGGGAAATGGTTCCACCATCTGCACCATGGGTGTCTACAGACCCCCAGTGCAGGGGGAGGAAATAGACAGGGTATTAGTGAAAGCCATCCACAAAATGGCAGAGCAAGGGGACGCTTTGCCTGTGGGGGACCTAAACATGCCATATGCTAACTGGAACACCTATGCAGCAGCCACTACTAGGAGCAGAGACATCCTGGATGCCCTGCAGGGGGAATGCCTCAGACAGCTAGTGGAGGAGCACACATGGAAGGGAGTAGCATTAGACCTGGTTCTCACCAGTGGTGACAGAATAACATATCTATCAGTGGGCAACCATCTAGGGTCCAGCAATCACCATACAGTGTGGTTTAAGGTGAAGACAGTAGTAAAGTCAAGCCACACAAAAAGTAAGGGTCCTAGATTTCAAGAGGGCTGACTTTTCAAAAATGAGGGAACACCTCAGGAAAATCCTGGCAAAGGTGGGGGGGATAGAGGAACAGTGGCAGAAACTTAAAGGAGCCATAGCAGAGGCAACAAGCCTCTGTGTAAAGCAAGTAAACAAAGCAAAATGAAAGAAAAAAATGCTATGGTTTTCAAAAGAATTGACAGGGAAGGTTAGGGAAAAAACAGGCATTTAAGAAAGTACAAGGAAACACAGAGGGATGGGTATAGGGAACTGTGTCAGGAAAAACAGAAGGAAATGGAGAAAGCAATCAGGAGAACAAAGGTACTAACTGAAGAAAGAACAGCCTATTCAGTAAAAGAAGGTGACAAAATCTTCTTCAAGTACAGTATGTTAGGGAAAGGAAAAAAACAATGGAAGGATTGTGAGGCTAAATAAGGGTGGGGAAGGGGAACTAGGGGGATGTAGAAAAAGCAGAAATTCTAAATGAATACTTATAAGTTCATAAATTCATAAGTTGTTACAAAGCTAGAAGACCTATTGGTCCATACTGCTTGCCATTTTTTTATTTTTATTGGTACCCCAGGATACCATTTCCTAATAGATATGTATCTAGGTTTTTTTTTAAAACCTGCATCGAAGAGCTGGATACCACTTCCATAGGCAGTTTATTCCAGATTGGCACAACCCTGATACTAAACCAGTGTTTTCTTTTTGTGGTTTTGAACTTATTCATCTGCAGCTGGAAGGGATGTGCTCTGGTTTGAAATGGACGACTTTTTAATTTTAGCCCCATTAATTCCCTTAACCTAGTATCCGTAAGAGCTTTATAAACCAAACACGTCTCCACGCAGTCTCCTGTACTCCAGAGTGTATAATCCATACTTGTTTAAAGCGAGTTTGGTAGTACACCTTGATTCCCTCAACCATTGCGTAGCTCTTTTCTGGACCCTCCAAGGCTGTAATCTGCTTTTTATAGCCTGGAGACCAGAACTGGGCACAGTACTCCAGGTGAGGCTGCATCGCCGTAGCCATATGGGTAAAATAACCGCCTCCTCCAGGACCTAATATATCTACTAGGCAGATTATTCCCTGCCTTCTTCACAATTAGGCTACAATGTTGGTTACATTTCAGGTCATTTTGGATCCTTACTCCTAAGTCTCTTTCATCAGTGACCTCTCTTAGTGTTTGCCCATTTAACCTGTATATGGCCCTTAGATTATTTCTGCCAAAATGCATTACTGTGCATTTGTCTATATTGAATGTTAATTTTGAGACGTGTGCCCAATTCTGCTCAGTATTTACAAAAGAAGAGGAAGAGATGGGACCACAATTAGCCGGTAGAAACACACGTGGAGGAGAGGTGGACACCAGTCCATTCTCAGAGGAGAGAGTCCTAAAGGAACTCTTGAAATTAAAAGTGGACAAAGCAATGGGACCAGATGGGATGCATCCCAGAATACTGACAGAACTAAGAGAGGTACTGGGGCACCATTGACAGCCCTTTTCAACAAATCACTGGAGGAGGGAGTGGTACCAAAGGACTGGAGGAGGGCAAATGTGGTACCACTACACAAAAGTGGGAGCAAGGTGGAGGCTGGGAATTACAGGCTGATCGGTTTGACCTCAGTGTTGGGGAATATAATGGAATTCATTCTAAAGGAAAGGATTATAGAATATCTCGAGGCCAGTGGGGTGCAGACCCAAGGCAACATGGATTCACAGCACGTAGATCTTGTCAAACAAATCTGATAGATTTCTTTGACTGGGTAACCAGGGTGGTTGATCAGGGTGGGATGGTAGACATGGCCTACCTAGATTTTAGCAAGGCATTTGACACTATCCCACACAGGAGACTAGTAAATAAGTTGAGCAGTCTAGGAGTGGGTCCCAAGGTAGTAAACTGGGACAGAAATTGGCTGAGCAATAGGACACAGAGGGTGGTGGTTAATGGAGTTCAATCAAGGAAGGGGGGGGGTGACCAGTGGGGTGCCACAAGGCTCAGTGCTTGGGTCCGTCCTCTTCAATGTCTGCATTTGTGACATTGCAGAGGGGCTGGAAGGGAAGGTAAACCTCTTTGTGGATGACACCAAGATCTGCAATAGGGTGAGCACTCTAGATGGGGTGGAAAGAATGAGAAGAGACCTGGGCAAGTTGGAGGACTGGTCAAGAGTGTGGCAGCTTAAATTCAATACAAAGGAATACAAAGTCATGCAATTGGGGCACAAGAACCCTGGAGAGGAATACACAATGGGTGGGGAGATACTAAAAACAATAAAACTGGAAAGGGGCCTAAGGGTAATCATAATGGATGACTTGAAAGTAGCCAAGCAATGTGAGAAGGCAGTGGGGAGGGCCAGAGGGATGCTGAGGTGCATAAGGAGAGGCATCATCAGTATAAAACAGGAGGAGATGGTGATTCCACTGTACAGACAGTTGGTGAGACCCCATCTGGAATACTGTGTTCAGTTCTGGAGACCACATCTCCGAAAGGACATAGACAGAATGGAGGCGGTCCAGAGAAGGGCAATTAAAATGATAAAAGGAATGCACCAGAAAATATATAAGGAAAGACTGAAAGACCTCAATATTTATACCCTGGAGAAAAGGAGGGGGGATGTGATAGAGACATTCAAGTACCTCAAGGGGAACAACAAGATTCAGGAGGGCAGCATCTTTCAGAAAAAGAGATGTTCAAGAACGAGTCACAATATGAGGCTGGAGGGGGACACTCAGGGGTAATGTGAGGAAGTATTTTTTCACAGAAAGGGTGGTGGTTGCATGGAACAGTCTCACTACAGAGGTCATAAGGAAAAACACGATAGGTGAATTCAAAAATGCATGGGATAGACAGAAGGTAACCCTAGTGGTAGGAAAGAGAAGGTAGGCTGCAGATCGTTTAGGATCTGGAGTTTATGTAGGTAGGGAAATGGGCAGACTAGATGGGCCAGGCGGTCCTTATCTGCCATCAAATTCTATGTTTCTATGTTTCTAATTTGCAAGTATCCCTGTTTACCTTTGCTATCAAGTGGACTACGTGGGAGTCAGCTATTTTCCTTTTCTAGTCTGGCAAATTCTGCTCTCCTGGTCACTGAAGTGTAGCTCAAATTTTTGTCTTAATTACCTCTAAAGTTGCAGTGAGAAGGGTATTAATCTAGAAATTTAACTTGATTATCTTAGACTCAAAGACTGTATGCCACAACAGAGTTCTAATAATTCAGCTGCACCCAGCACTGGCTACTATATTCTATTTTACTTTGTTATTTATGTTAAGTTATATTGTTTAATTTAACTCTGCATATATGAGGTTGTACTGCATGAGTAATTATAAAACAGTAAGTGTATTTACATGATGTTTTATAGATTGATTGTTGCTGTACATGGTTTTACAGAGGAGTTAGGGTGATGGGTTTGTTATAATGCTGAGGTATTTAGTAGTTAGGTAGTTTTAAGTCAGAAACTTAGAAACACAGAATTTGTAGGCAGAAAAGGATCGCTTAGCCCATGGTATGCCCTCCGCACAGCAAAACTTTTACAGTGAACACATCGATGCCGACAACATCGACAGTTTGCTGTAAAAGTCCTCCCAGGACCCTGGCACTCTTCCCCCCCAGTCTTGCATCCCCTCCATGAATCAACTCCAACTCAGAGTTGACAATCCCTAAGCTCGTGGGATGCAGAGCCCCCCTGCATGAGGGGTTCGAGTGTGAAGCCCCCAGATGAACAACTGTTTCTCCAGATGGATTTACATCAACTACAAATTGCGGCCGACATAAATCCATCACTGTAATGTCTATCAACAAAATATTTGTTGAACTAGCATTGCAGAGCCTTAGCCTACATAGTCTGCCCAGATGGTCTCTGCCTAGTCTGCCATCACAGGCATGGGGTTATAATGTCACAAGACACTATGACATAGCAATATACCGCACTGCCGATACAGCGCACTATATTGCAAACGGCATAATTCTTTCTTTTGCGGGGAGGGGTCTGCCCCATGCACCCCCCATTACAGGGGGCTGAGCCCCTCGAACTCCCCCCAACTAAAATAACAAACTCTGGGGGGGGGGGCACACTTAACATTGCACAAAGTGTGATAAAAGAAAAATTTCCATGTGTCTGGGAGCGGTAATCGAAACCTGGTCCCACCACACTGCTTGCATCCCTTGCTGCCTGTGGCTCATCCCATCGAGCCATGGCAGCTGCTCGGTGGACCCCTTTCCAAGCAAGATTCTTATCCTGCATTGGGAAGAGTGAGAGGGTGCACTGCCACGCATACTTCCTTTTGCGGTTTTGCACTTTCTCGCTCTTACCAACCGCGCTGTTTCTACCTCATGGTCAATGTCATGCACTGTAGAGCTTGCAACATTTTGACCTGGTAGGTCCATCACAGACCTTACCTGATCTTTGGTGATCCTCCTTCCTCCCTACCTATTCACTAACATTCCCTTATGCCTATCCCATGCACATTTGATGGTCCCTAGTGTTTGTGCCTCCACCAATTCTGATGGCTGTCTCTTCTAGGCATCTACTACTCTTTCAGTGAAGTAGTACTTCCTCACACATCTCTTTAACTTCCCGCCCTCCGGCTTCATCATGTGCCCTCTGTTACTGGTCCTTTTCCTCTTTTGAAAGAGACTGCCCTCCTGTGCCCTGTTCATCCCTGTGATATACTTGTAGGTTTGTATCATGTCCTCCCTCTGTCTCCTCTCTTCCAGGGTGTACATATTGAGATTCCTCAATCTCTCCTTGTAGGGCTTTTGCTGCATATCCTGCAGCATTTTCGTTGCCTTCCTCTGGACTGCGTCCACCCTGTCTATTTCCTTTCTGAGGTGTGGCCTCAAGAACTGGTCACAATATACCAGCTGGGGTCTCACCAGTGAGTGATACAGTGGCAACATCACCTATCTCCTCCTGATAGAAATACCTCTCCCAGTGCATAGAAACATAGAAATTGTTGGCAGATAAGGACCGTTAGGCCCATCCAGTCTGCCCATAGGCCCTATACATTGCATGTGGCCACTGACCCTATGTGATCAATGGCTTTTCATCACTCCCTCCCCTCTCAAGCTTCCCTTGTGCCTGTCCCAGGCATGCTTAAACCCCTCCACTGTTCTTGCCCCCACTACCTCCTGTGGCAGACTATTCCAAGCATTGACTACCCTTTCTGTGTAGAAAAACTTCCTCACACTACCTCTTAATCTGCTCCCTTCCAATTTCATATTGTTACCCTTGTTCTAGTACTTTTTCTACATTGGAAAAGCTCCCCCACCTGCACCTTGTTTATGCCCTTGAGGTCCTTAAAAGTTTCATTTATGTCCCTCCACTGTCTCCTCTCCTTCAGTGAGTACATATTGAGGTCCCTTAGTCTCCCCTCATATGTTTTGTGGTGCAAGCCCTGCACCATCCTTGTTGCCCTTCTCTGGATAGTCTGCACCTTATTTATGTCCTTGCACAGGTGTGGCCTCCAGAACTGCATGCAGTACTCCAGGTGAGGCCTTATCAATGTTTTATACAATAGTACCACCACCTCCCGCCTCCTGCTAGTGATACCCCTGCCTATGCACCCCAGCATGCCACTGGCTTTCCTTACCACCTTTGTGCAGTGCTTTGATCCATTAAGGTCATCAGAGATGATAACCCCTAAGTCCCTTTCCTCTTTGGTGACAGACAGCTCCTCCTCCCCAACCTGTAGCTCTCCCCAGGGTTCCCTCTACCCAGGTGCATTATTTTGCACTTCTTTGCATTGAACCTCAGTTGCCACATCTCTGACCATCTTTCAAGCTTCTCTGGATCCCTCTTCATTTTATGCACTCCTTCTGGAGTATCCACCCTGTCGCAGATCTTGGTGTCATCTGAAAACAGGCAGACCTTTCCTTCCAGTCCCTCTGCAATGTCACTACTGAAGACATTGAACAGGACTGGTCCTAGTACTGATCCCTGCAGTATCCCACTGGTCACCCCTTCTCCCCAGATTGTACCCCATTCACCACCACCCTCTGTCTCCTGTCTGTTAACCAGTTCCTAACCCAATTCACCACCTTGTCTCCCATGCCCAGACTACCCATCTTGTTAATCAGCCTTCTGTGTGGGATCATGTTGAAGGCTTTGCTGAAATCTAGGTAAGGATGTCTACCGCTTCTCCTTGATTTATTCCCTTAGAAACTCAATCAAAAAAAATCTATTAGATTTGTTTGACATGACCTTCCTGCTGTGAATCCATGTTGCCTCTGATCCTGAGCACTGCTGGATTCCATATATGCCACTATCCTTTCTTTCAGCTGTGTCTCCATGATCTTTCCCACCACTGAGGAGGTTGACTGGCCTATAGTTCCCCGCTTCCTCCCTACTGCTGCTTTTGTGCAGTGGGACTACATGTGCCCTCCTTCAGTCCTTTGGAACGACACCAGTGTTGAGTGACTCTGTGAACAGGGCCACCAGAGATGCTGTTAGTTCCCTTTGCAGCACCTTTAATATCCTCGGATGGATGCCACTGGCTCCAAAGCCTTATCCACCTTCAGCTTTGTGAGTTCTTCCAGAACTCTGTCTCTCCACTGTGACTGGACTGGTGTCCTCATATTCCCCCCATTGCCTCTGCAACCCAACTGTGGTCATTGACCCTCCTCCCTCTTAGTGAATACTGAGTAGAAGTATTTGTTCAGTATTTCTGCCTTGTCCAGATCCCCCTTACACTCTCCCTTCTCCCCTTTGAGCCTCACAATCCCCCCTCTGTTTTTTCTTCTTTCACTGATGTCCCTATAAAATGCCTTATCCCCTTTGTTTACAGACTATGCTAAGCCCTCTTCTGTCTGCACCTTCACCCTCCTAACAGCCCTCCCTGCTTCCCTTAGACAATCATGGTACACCTCCCTGTCCTCCTCCCTTTGGCTCCCCTTATATTTCCTGAAACTCAGCCTTTTAGTCTTGACTTTGTCCCTCACCTCTTTGGAGAACCATAGAGGTTTCCTTCTTCTTTTCCCTTTGTCCATTATCCTAACGCATTGGTTTATCTCCACTACAGCTCATTTCAGTTTCTTCCATTGTTCTTCCACCCATCTATTACTTCTCCCTTCCCTAGGACTGCTTGTATACATTTACCCATTTCAGTGAAATCTGCCCTCCTGAAATTTAATACTCTTGCCCTTGTGTGACTTAATTCAGTCCATGTCTCCATCCTGAACCCCACCATGTGGTGGTCACTGGACCCCAGCTGCCCTTCCACCTGTATTTCTTCGACTCTGTACCCCTTGGTCCATACCAGGTCCAGAACTGACTTGTCCCTGGTTGACTCATGCACCAGCTGCCAGAATACAACCCCCTGCAGGGATTCCAGAATGGCTTTGCTTCTGGCTGAAGCAACCACCTGGGTGGCCCAATCCATGTCCGGCATATTGAAATCCCCTAGTAGCAGGATTTCACCTTTGGCTGCTATGTCATGTACGTTCTCCACTAGTTCCCTGTCTATGTCCTTCCTCTTTGTCAGAGGTCTGTAGGTCACACCTGTGCATATTGCTGTTCAATTCCCTGACTTCAGGGTGACCCACATTACCTTGGCCACTCCGTCTTCCCTGAACTTCTGTAGCCTTTATACCATCTCTGATGTACAGGGCCACTCCCCCACCCTTTTTACCCTTCCTGTCCCTCCTGAACAGTGTATAGCCTGGCATATTGACTTCCTAGCAATGATTAACAGAATACCATGTCTCTGTTATTGCTGCTACGTCAAGGTCTGCATCTGCCAAGAAGGCCTCCAGGTCTGGAACCTTATTTCCTAGACTATGGGCATTCGTTAGCATGACCTTTCATGTTTTACAGTCTGCCCTCCCTCTGCTCTTGTTCTCCCTCTCCAGTGTCCTCCCACAGCTTCCTTTCCTATGTGCTCTTGCCCCACCCCCATATCACTCATTATACATTCTTCACCTGCCTGCCCTTCCCTGCCTGCTTTAGCTGTTCCTGTAGTCAACTTATGTTCCTGCATGTTCCCATGGGGTGGGTGTTCCTAAGCCTCCTGACCCTCCTGGATCTCCCCCCTTGGCCACTTTAAATGCTCACAGCTGAAGCATTTAAACTTCTCACAAAGGACCAAGGTCCCCTTCTAGGACAGATGCAGGCCATCCTCCTTTATATAAGCTCACATCTGCCCAGGTCAGGCCCCAGTCCCCTAGGAAGCCAAAACTATCCCTTCCACACCAATCCTTCAACCAGGAGTTGAAGGTAAGGATGCAGAGCGCCTTAGCTTCCCCTGTGCCCTGGACAGGTAGCACTTCTGAAAATGAGATGGAGCATGCTATCTGTTTCAGTTCCCCCCAGCTTCTTGAAATCCTCCTGGACTCTGGCTAACTCCACCCCTCTCCTGGCCAGGTCATTGATCCCCAGGTGAACAATGACATCAAGCTACTCCCTCCTAGTTATTGCCATAGCGATCCTATGGATCTGCTTCCCATCTCTCCATGCAGCACTTCCTGGGAGGAACTTGATCTCCCTCTCTCCCTTGCTAGTTGTCCCTAACTCCACTCCCCGGACAATAGAGTCCCCCATGAGGAGAAGCTTCCCTTTCCTCCTGAGTCCCATGCCTCCCTTCCCTGGGGATCCATTCTGAAGGGCCCTCCCATCCTCCCAGGTCCCAGCCTCGAGTTCCAGAGTGGGGCTTTCCCATTCCTCCAAAACAGTGTAGCAGTTACTAAGCTGGACCTGTTGGGTGATGTGCTTTTGACCCCCTCTCTCACCCTGCATGAGCACACTATAATCCAATCACTTCTTTTCCCTGGCATCCTTTGAGGTACAGGTTGTGGACCCAATGGTCTCTGGGTGGGGGTGGATGCTGCCTTCAGCTTGGCCAACTCTGCTCGGAGACAGGCAATTTCCTCCCTCTGCCATGAGAGGTACCTGCAGATGAGGCAGAATTGCAGCCTCCAGAATGTCTCCCTGAAGACATCTGCTCCACAACCATTGCACTGCACCACTCCCATCATGTCTGTTTCCTTCCTCAATCAACTGCCTGCTTAAGACAGCCATTTGTTATCTCCTAAATATTAGTTTTTTTCTTTTGTTTTTGTTATGCTTTCTTTGCTACATCCTGTATGGATGCAGAATGTTGCAAGGCCCTATGGGACCCACCCTATAAATGTGGTGTGCTCTGGGAGTGGGTGGGTTGCGGGCGGGAGGGTGGGACTATAGCACAGGCTGTGTCCAAAACAATCAGCCAAGGAGTCCCCTGGCAGTGGCTCCTCACTCCACTCACTGTGGCACAGACACAGCCAATTAAAAATACAGTTACCAAAGCTATTGGCTAGAATCCCTCAGTCCTGACCAAACTAAATGAAAAAGCACATAGAAATGGCAGTTAAGAAAAGACTTCATAGCTGGCCCAGTGGCATAGAGGGTTGAGGCGCTGGCACCTTACCTTGACCCATGGTGGTGACCTGGGTCCAGGAATGAGCCCTGGTCACCAGAGGTTAGCATGGAGGAGGGAGGTTGGAGCTGGATGGAGTTGCCGGCAGGCAGCTCTCCTCTCCGGGGTTGGGGGATGAGGCATCCCTCAGCAATATCTGCCCCCTGGTGGAGGCCAGGAGACAATGCAGGCCACAAGGTGCCTGGCATTAGGCCAATGGGGTGGATGGAAGGGGGTCATTACTGAGCTGAAGGTGCATGCGCACCTCCACGCGCATGCATCATTTTCTCAGGGCCCTCGGGAGAAAAACGGAGGCTGAAAATGCTGGCAGCAGGATGAGAACTGACTCCCCGCAGGTGCCACACCCAGGCTGGGCAAAGGTAAGCCCCAGTAATTCTGGGTGATGGAGCTGGGGGAGTCAGTTGGATGGGGGCCATCCAGGGGTGAAAAAGTCTGACATGATAAAAAAAAAAAAAGAAAAGACTTCAAATTCAGTTACAAACACACAGTCACAAACTCACCAGCTAGGATCCTTCAGTCCTGCCCCTACTAAATGAAGAATCAAGCTGAAATGGCAGTTAAGATCTCACATTCAAACTACACTAATCCCTGTAATGTGATGCCTGCACTTAAAGTTCAGACACAGCCAATTACAAACACACAGTCACCAAACCTATCAGCTAGAATCCCTTAGTACTACCCAAGCTAAATGGAAAAGCACACAGAAATGGCAGTTAAGAAAAGACTTCAAATTCAGTTACAAACATGCAGTCCCAAACTCACCAGCTAGGATCCCTCAATCCTGCCCCAACTAAATGAAGAAACTAAATGAAGCATCCCGACATTGCACTGGCCCTATCAACTGCTTTGTCACTCTGCTCTGCCACTTTGAGGTAATCACATATCATAACCCCAAGGTATCTTTCCTGCTTAGGTACTGACAGTAGTCCCCCCCCATCCTATACTCTGTTCCTGTGTTCCTATGCCCTAGGTGCATAATTTTACACTTGTTGGCATTGACCCCCAACTACCATGTTTTTGACCACTCCATGAGTTTACCAAGATCCCTATGCATTCTTTCCACCCTGTCTGATTGCCACACTATTGCAGATTTCAGCTTCTCCCTCGTACTTGATGTAAATTATGTGTTTACTTGTAACCATATCTATCTTATATGGATTAACGAATGTCAAGAATGATGACTGTATTCAAAGGCTTGTGAACAATTACTGTAAGTGAAAGTTGTAAAGTGAGAAAGAACCTCACTGAATATGTATCTGTATACCATTCCACTGTTTGTAACCGCATCTCTACTGTATGTAAAATAACCTGGGGTCACCCCTGAAAAAGGGACTGTCGTGGGCTTAGCCGGTTACCAAAATTAAATAAATAGATAAATAAATCATCTGCAAAAAGGCATACTTCCCCTTCCAGTTTATTTGCAATGTCACTTATGAAGACACTGAAGAGGACTACTCCCAGTTCTAAGCCCTGTGACACCCTGCTGGTCACTCTTCCATCCTTTAGAGTGAGTACCATTAAACATCACCCTCTGTTGCCTGTCTGTTAATCAGTTTCTAAACCAATTCACCACTTTGGATCCCACCCCTCGGCTGCTCAATTTTTTAATCAGTCTCCTGTACAGCACAGTGTTGAAGGCCTTGCTAAAGTCCAGATTGGCCATGTCCACTGCCCCCCCCAGTCTACTTGTCTGATCACCCAGTCATAGAAATCAATTAGGTTAATCTGGCTTGACCTCCCCCCCATGAATCCATACTGCCTTTGGTCTTGTAGCCCATTTGATTCAACATACTCTACTAGCCTTTCCTTTAACAGTGTTTTCAATATTTTCCCCACCACTAAGGTGAGACTCACTGGCTATAGTTGCTAACCTCTTCCCTGTTGCCACTGTTATGTAGAGGGACCATGTCTTCTCTCCTTCAGTCCTCTGGAACCATGGCCAGTTTCAGTGAGCTGTTGACAATGGCCATCACTACGGCAGTCAGCACTTCTCTTGGTTCTTCTAGTACCCTTTGATGCATCCCATTTGGTACCATAGCCTTATCCACTTTCAAAGCTGCAAGTCCCTTCATGACTCATTCCTCTGAAAATGGACTTAAGTCAGCCCCCCCCCATTGCTGTTGCATCTTGATGGTCTGTTCCTCATCCCTCTACTGCGAAGGCTGAGCAGAAGTACCCTGTCAGGATGTCTGCTTTTTCCTGCTCCCCTTCAGTGCATTCTCCCTCTGCTGTCCTTCTTATCCTTACTATCCCCCCTTGTTTTCCTTTTCTCACTTACAGTATGTACCTGAAGAAAGTGTTTTCCCCATTTGCTACCCCTTTGGCTATCCTTTCCTCTGTCTGTACTTTTGCCCCCCTTACTGCCTTACCTGCTTCCTTCTGTTTTACCTGGTACATCTTCTTATCTTCCTTTCTCTGTGTTTCCTTATACCTCCTGAATGACAGCCTTTTTTTCTTTACCACCATGGCCACTTCCCTATAGTACCATAACAGTCTCGTTTTCTTTTTGCTTTTACTCACTTTCTGTACAGAGAGGCTGGTTATCTTAATTATGCCCTCCCTTATTCTTCCCCACTCTTCCTTACCCTTCCCTGGCAATCCCTCCCTACTAAGCAGTTTCTGAGGCAGTCTCCCATGTCTTTAAAATTCACTCTCCTAAAATCCAGAACCCTTATCATTAAGGTGCTTTGCCTCTGCTCCCATCATAATGATAAACCAGATCATATGGTGATCACTGGTGCCTAGGAGACTGCCCACTGTCACATCTGCAATATTGTCCCTGCATTTAAGCACCAGGTCTAACTTTGCCTCATTTCTAGTGGGTTCCTTGACTAGCTGGTTTTAGTGAATAAGGTATGACAGGTGTGAGGGTTTCTGGGCCCAGGTGTGCTCCTGTTCCCTGGAACTGTTCTGCTTGCTACATTCTTTTCAGTCCCCAGCCCCTCCAAAGGCAGTCTCAGAGCACTGTTGGAGATGGGGGATACTGAGAAGGATGAGCATTGAATGGGAGCAGGTTCCGGTGTAGGGGCCGTGGAAAGCAGGATCAGGAATGTGAGGCTGAGCAGTTACCCTGGTTATAGGATGGTCATGGAGAAGGATCTTCCCAGCCATGTCCCAATCCCCTGGGAGCCCCCTAGGAATGGGGGCAGATAGTAGAAGGGCTGACTGTGCTGACTCCTCCCCTTTGTGGCATGCTGTGCAATGCCAGGTTCATGAGGAATAAAATGATAATGGTGTTGGCTTTCACTGGGATTCCTCTGGGAACATGGTATGTTTCACTGAGACCTGGCTTGAGAATGACTCTAGGCCAGTCCTAGAGGCAGTGTTCCCTGCAAGTTCTCAGTGGCACACCACTGGAGGTGGGGGTGCAAGGGTCATGGGGTAGCCATCTATTTTAGATCTTATCTGAAGCTAATGGCATACCTCTTGAAAGAGATTGGGTTGCTTGAATAAGTGGCAGTGAAAGCTGATGCTGGTGTGAGGTGTAGGATTTTCCTGGTCTATTGCCCTCCAGGGTGGAAACAGGTGTTCCTATGGGAATTTGTGGATTTTAATTTTCAAACTGTCCTTGAACACCCTTAATTTAACTGTATTGTGGGATTTTAAAGTATGCATTGTTGATGAAACCTCACAATTTGCTCATCTATTTCTCCAGTTGATGGAGTCACTGGACTTTATACAGATTGTCTCACTGCTACCCTTCCAGCACTACCATACCTTGGACCTCATCTTCTCTCAGGAGCTGGGCATGTTTGATATCAGGGTGAATCCAGTGTGTTTATCAGATCACCATATTGTTAGTTTACTAGCAGGTTTGTCCTGGATACCTTCCTCACCTGTAGAGATGATCCAACACTGTCCTAAATGAGCTTTGGTACTGAAATAGCTTCTGGCAGTTTTAAACATCCTAGGTATGGAGGCAGCATGTGTTGTGGGTGTGGTGGTAGCCGTTGATGGCTATAATTTGGCCATTACAGCAGGTTTGACTCTATTGCACCAATCCATGCGAGCCCGCTAATCTTCCACCAAAGCTTGCCATAGTACAGTATCATGATGAACTGAGGTGGTTGAAGGCAACAGAGTAGAGGTTGGAGTGTTCATGGAAGAGATTGGGCTCAATGGATGGCAGAATCACTCTGAGTTCCCATTATAGGTACTATCAGAGGTCAATAACCCTGAAAAAGGAAAAGTTCCTGTCACAGGTTATTACCTCAGCAAGAAATAGGCCTGCTCCACTCTTCTGCACTGTAGACTTGTTATTGGCTCTTTGTTTCTGGACAAAGTGTCTTAAGTGGTTATGGATTAATCACTTTTTTTAAATAACTTTTGGGATCTGTTTATTAGCATGTGATACATGTTCAACTTAAATATTGATGTTAGTGCCTGGATTTCTTCTGTTTTGGCACACACCTCTATTATTAAAGGTTTTTCTAAGGGTTGTATTCTATGTATACTATGTTTTTAACTGTTTATTCCTTTGTGTGTTCTTATTGAGAATGAAACTCATCACATGTGTTTTGTGACTGCCTCTTTAAGTGGGTTGATTAAATACTGGGATCCACTACTGTGATGCTAGCCTTTGAAAAAATCTAACAATCGTGAAACATGTTTGGTAACACCCCAGTAAGAGACAAGCTTTGAGCCTTGATGCTACCCAACATTCTTGTTCTCTCTAAGCACTGTGTGAACTTTCAAATGAACATTTGATACAGTAAGTGCTATTTATGTGAGTTGTGAACTCTTTTTACTGCACATTTTTAAATGATAAAAGCCTTTTTCATTGAACGTTTGTTGCCATCCGTGCTTACTGATAAGGAGAGATGTGTAGTAACACGATACATTTGGCAGGTGCTGGCCTATCTTGAACTGCTAATTGAATTAATTTTTTTATACTTGTTTATTTATTTTTCTTAAAAGGTCATTAACAAAATACATTTCTTAAACATTCCATCAATTAGAGCAACACTACATAAACTGATTTTGTCTTGGGCACTGCCTTTCCCTGGTTGCCGTTGTACCACCTGTACTTCATTGACTCTTTGCATCATATGACCTGTACAGGTTACTGAATAAAAAGATCCTTTGGCTTTTACAATAAAATATTTTTTTGCCCTGTTGCACTCTTGCTCTATCGTGTGTTAACAAGTGAAAGGCTGATATGAGAAACAACACACAGCAGGTCCAGCATACCACCGAACGCCATTCCCTAAAAGATTTAGTAATCAGGACAGTAGACACCAGTTCTACTAATCTACTGAATGATGCTGCAGTTTGTAGCTCAGGACCCTTAAACATAAGACAAGCCTACAGTCAGTTCCAAAAAACTGCTTTTACGTTAAAAAGATTATACTGGGAAGAAATTTCACTTAAGGCATATCTTGAAGTGGACTGTGCTCCAAGTGGATTATGCATTTTGAAAAATCCCACTTGTGCTTGAATCAGGAAGGTTTCTTGGACAAATGGAGGGTTATAAGTCACCAAGTAAGCAAGTAATATATTGAGCTAATTTTATCTTAAAATGCAGTCATCCAGAAAGAAACAGAAGATGGATTAAGTAAAAGGGAACACGTGCACCAGGATTTCAAAAATTCTACACAATTTGAACAATTGCAGGAAACTATTACTGAGAACTTAAAGGGAAAGGGAACATTGTTTAACCAGGAGGAGCACACTAAGCCAAAGCTTGTTTCCAGATGTGACCTGGGAGCACAAGGAAGTTAAATGACTTGCTCAGGATCATACAGTATGCACCAAGGCAGCTTCCAGATGTTGATTGGAGCCCTACTGCAACAACCTCAAGGAGGAGAGGCTTCCTGGACTCACTGCAGGGTGTGTGCCTCAGGCAGCTTGTGGAGGAACCTACTAGAGAGGGTGCAGTGTTGGACCTAATACTGACAAACAGGGACATTGTTGAACAAGTAGAAGTGTCAGACCACCTGAGCTCCAGTGATCATAAACCGGTTAGATTCAGCATTATAATCGGACCGGTGTCAAGTCGCACAAGGAATAGGGTCCTTGACATTCAGAGGGCTGATTTTCTGAAGATGAGGAAGTGCCTGAGGAAGCCCTAGCAGAAATGGGGGAGCTGAGGGGTGGGGTGTAGAACAGCAGTGGGTAGCGATAATGTGGGCAATAGAGTAGTAGACTTCAGTAGAGTGGATTTTGCCAGGATGGGCAGCATCCTAGAGGAACATCTTGCCACAGTTTGCCCAGGGTTGGATGCAGAATAGAAATGGTACATCATAAGGAGGGGTCTGTCAGAGACCACTAACACATGTGCCAAGTTCCAGAGTAAGAAGTCCAGGTCTAAAAAAAAAAACAAGCTGACTCGGCAGGGAGGTGGCAGGGAAAGTGAGGAAGAAAAGAGTGGCCTTTGACAGGCACAAAAAAACTAGGCATAAAGAAGACAATGAGGAGTATGTGAGGAAATCCAGGGAGGTGAGTAGAGCAGTCAGGGCAGCTAAAGCTACAAGGGAGCTAAGACTGGCTCAGGGGATCAGAGAGGGGGGAAAAGGATTTATTCAGGTACATTAAAGAGAAGAGGAGCTGTAAGGATGAGATTGTCTTGATCAAGGGGGGGGGTTCAGCAGAAAATTGAGTGAACCAGGTGAAGACACTCAACAAGTACTTCTGTTCAGTGTTCACAAGAGAAAAGGACAGGCTGATACCACAAGGGAAAGGAGGGATGGGTAAGAAAGGGGCAGAGATAACAGATGGGGTCATCCAGGTAGATAGGGTTCTAAAAGACCTTAAAGTCCTGCGAGTGGACAAGGCTCCAGGACCAGATGGAGTGCACCCAAGAGTCCTGAAAGAGTTGGAGGAGGTCTTGTTGGGCCCACTGTTGAATATCTCACTGCAGACAGGGTACATGCCCCTGGACTGTAGGATGGCTCACGTGGTGCCCCTCCACAGATGTGGTCCCAGGGACAATCCAGATAACTATAGACTGGTCAGCCGAACTTCTATTGTGGGGAAGTTAATGGAGACCATTCTTAAGGAGAGACTGGTAATATTTCTGGATAATGATGGTCTCCAGGATGAAAGACAACACGGGTTTGTCTCAGGAAACTCCTGTCAGACAAACCTAATTGACTTTTTCAATTCGATAACAAAGGTGATAGATAGAGGCCATGCCACGGATGTCCTGTATCTGGACTTCAGCAAAGACTTTGACTCAGTGTCTCCTGGAAGATTGCTGAGCAAGCTGAGGAACCCGGGGGCTGGAAAGAAACTAGTTGGGTGGGTCAGGGTCTGGCTCCAGAACAGGCAACAGAGTGTAATTGTAATGGTGGAGCCCTCCAAGCCAAAACCCGCGACCAGTGGGGTACCACAGGGCTCGGTGTTCAGGCCCGTTTTATTCAACATCTTTATCTGGGACATAGCAGAAGGGGTCAAGAGTAAAATCAGCCCATTCACTGATGACACAAAGATCTCTGAGACAGTGGACCGTGATTAATGGAGGCAAGAAATCAGGGAAGGTCTGGCAAAACTTGAACAATGATCAGATGTTGGGGTTTAACGCTAAGAGGTGCAAGGTCATGTACCTCAGAGCCAGAAACCCCAGGACCAGCTACTGGCTGGGTGTAGTGCAGGTTTCTACTTCAGAGGAAGAGCAGGACCTAGGGGTATTAGTCACAGGGGACATGAAGGTTTCAGCATAGTGCCAAAGTGCAGCAGCAAGAGCCAATCAAATGCTGGGGTGCATAGCCAGAGGTATCACCTCTAGAAGGGGAAGATCATCCTACCACTGTACTGACCACTGGTGAGGCCACACATGGAGAACTGTGTGCAGTTCTGGTGCCCCTACTTAAACAAGCATTTGTCAATGCTGAATGTTTGCTTGCTGGTATTGGCATTGGTAGTGCCGGAGTTAGAGAGATGCATAATTGGAATGGCAGTGAAGTATTGAAGTAATTCCAACCCCCACCCCCACCCTGCAGAGACTGACAGGCATTGGGGGTGTGCCTTTAGGTCATTGGCCATAACACTCACGCCTTTCCACCTCACCCCACCTTTCAGACACTGACAGGTGTTGCAGTGTGCCTTGAGGTCTTCAGCCCTTATGCTTACCCCATTCCATAAGGAAATAAGCTGAGATGGGTGCTGTATAGAAGAATGGGGTGAATGTTAGGGCTAAAGACCCCAAGGCACACCTCAATGCCTGTCAGTGGCTGCAGGGTGGGGGTGGGGGTGGAATGGAATGAGCCCTACGGCCGATTACCCCAAGTCACACCCCTGATGCCTGTCAGTCTGTACAGGCTGTGCATTAGAGTTGGAAACCCTAACACCTGGGCATTTGTTGGGATTTGTGCTCCAGATTTTCAACATGGGCTTTTTGGGACCCCACCTCATGAACAATGGCTGTATCATTTTGTTACTCAATCCCAAAAGATGGTTTCACACAGTGAGTGTGCCATTCAGTGCCACAGGTGTGAAAACACATTTCGAGCAGGATGTCAAAAATGACAGCTATGCTGTTCATGAGGAGGTGTGAAGAAATGGCAATGTTGAAAATCTGGAGTGAAAATATGAAAAAGTGGCAAAGTTATGAGTGTGCGTATAAACCGTGCAACGCATATGATATCCCATGATAATAGCTACTGCAAAATAGCGAATGGCAAAATAGTGACTGCAAAATAGCGAATTACACATAATAGCAACTCATAACAACGGTGTTCCGAATATGTAATTCTCTCCGAAATCAATGAGCGGCGTGGTGTTAGAATCTTTAAGATGGGGGGGGGGTGCGGGGGCGCAGCCCACCACATTTATATCAAGTAATCATGCAAAGAACAACAGTTGAAAGAAAAGGTAGTAGTAGCTGTTATTGGCAGTGGCAGTCGCTATTTTAACGGTCGCTATTTTGTAAGCTCTATTATCACATGGAACCAACGCATACTCATAACACAGTCATAGGTATCATAGGTGCTAGAGAGCTTTTGAAGACTTTTTTTTTTTTACAATTTAAGCTTTATTAATACATTTCTATTATAATTGGCAGTTACAGCAAGTCAAGATGAGACATAGTTCTTGAACAGTAAGAATTGCCCGCCCACCCCTCCCACCCCATCCCCCTTACAGCAGCAACAAAATTTGATCGCCATAACGTGCAGTGCGTGATTCAATAGTACGTATGGGTAAAACCAGAGTGTGATATAACTTCAGTGAGGTAACAAGAGTAAAGAATGAAGGGGATCCCATATCCTGCTATATATCTCTAGTCTGTTATGAAGACTTGCAATTGCCTTCTCTGTTTGAAGGTTAGCAGTGATTTCATGTAACCATTCCTGGAAGGAAGGAGCCGATTGTTCCTTCCAATGACGTAGTATAAGTTTCTTAACTGAGAGCGCAACCATAGAAATATGCATTTCCTAATTCTAGCGCTGACCAGCTTTTGAAGACTTTTGTCCATTCTAGCTCACCATCTATTCATGAATAACCCATAATATTTTTTGTGCTAAGATAAATATCAAGACGTGTTTTAAAAATGTCCATGCTACTGCTGGCCACTACCTCGATTGGAAGTTCATTCCATATCTTGGTCACTCTTACTGAGAACCACATCCTTCTTTTTTTTGTTCTACAGCATTCACCCTCCAGCTGCAGGGGGTGAGCTCTGGTATTATACACCTGCTCCCTAAATACAAGGCCTAGTTGTTCCCACAGTAACATATCATTAAGCACCCTTTAAATCATGCACATGTCCCCCCTCAGCCTATGATATTCGAGGGAATATAATCCCAGCATCTTGAGTCTATTATTGTAGTCCATTTCTCTGGCCTCATTTATCTGTCTGATTGCTCTCCTCTGTACCCTCTCAATAACTTTTATGACGCCTTTGTCTCCAGGTGTCCAGAACTGAACACAGTACTCAACATGGGGTCTCACCAAAGAGGTATACAAGGGCAGCATCACCTCTCAGTTCCTACACTTAATATGCTTGTTGATACATTGCAGTACACTACTAGCCTTTTTGATAACCTGATGGCAACGCAGATTAGGGCTAAGATCATTTTTTACTCTAATACCAAGATCCCTCTCATCTTCGACCACTCTTAATACCATACCCCCCAAGAAGTACTGGGCCTGTAAATTATTTTTCCTAAAATGCATAACTGTGCATTTATTGATGTTGAAGGTAAGTTTCTTTATATTTGCCCAACATTCTAGTTCCCTTAGAGCTGTTTGCAAGGTATTGCTGTCTTCTTGATTATTAACTATGTGCCCAATGCGGGTGTCATTCACAAATACTGTCAGCCATACTCCAGATGATGTGTTTAAGGTAGCAATATAAACATTAAAGAGACAGAAGCCAAGCACGACCCACGGGACACCCCACTTGTCACCCCCTTCCAGTTAGAATACAATCCCTTGCTGCATACTCACTGTTTTCTATCCGAGAGCCAAGCCGTGATCCACCTAGTAATTTTACAATTTACTCCCTGCTCAATTAGGGCATCTACAAATTCCCCATGTGGGACTTTGTCAGAGGCCTTGGAGAAATCCAAAAAGATGGCATCAACTGAGTCTCAATTTTCAAGGGCCTTGCTGATTTTACCATAAACTTCTAGCAGGTTGGTTTGGCATGATCTGCCCTTGGTGAACCCATGTTGTATAGTGTCAGTATTACCCGCTAATAATTCACTAATGTGGTCCTTAATGAAACACTCCAAAACCTTACTCAGGACTGCTGTCAAGCTGATTGGTCTATATTTAGCAACCTTCTGCCTAGATCCCTTTTTATAAATGGGCACCACTGTGGCTTGTCTCCAGACCTCAGGGACTTGTCCTTAATTTATAGATTTAGAGAATATTGCTGTAACAGGGCCTGCCAAAGGTTCTGCTAATTATTTGAGGATTCGTGGGTGTAGGCCATCAGGGCCCTGTGCCTTATTTGGATCAAGCTTCTGAAGTCATTGTCTCACCATTGTGACATCTAATATTAAATCATTTTCAAGGTTTTGGTCCAGATGGTTTTTGGTGGCTAATGTTTTAATGTTAAAAACAGAGGAAAAATACTGATTGTATTGCTCTGCCAGTTGCTGATTATCATTGATTATAGTCCCTTCTTGATTTTTTATTGGGCCAATGGTGTACGCACACACCCTTGTTTGTTAATATATGCATAGAAAAACTTATAATTGTCTTTAACCCTACTTGCCAATTTCAGCTCATATTTGCTCTTAGCACTCCTAATACTCATTTTAGATATTTTTATGCATCTCTCGTAATTTTCCCAACATTTTTGGTTGCCACTTTGTCGGGCTCTTCTAAAAGCCTTGTTCTTTTTGTTAATATATTTCCTGGCAGTTGCATTCATCCATGGAGGTATGTATTTTTTTGCCCTGTCATATTTCTTCATGAATGGTGCATATGCCTGTATCAATGTGGAGAGTTTATTGTTTAATGTGTGCCACATACAGGGGAGGGATTGATTGTTGAAAGCAGTTTCCCAGTCCCAGTTAGCCATGTCACTTCTCATACTCATGAAGTTGGCTTTATTGAGATCGTGAATAACAGTGCTACCTGTTTCATAACCCAATACTCCCATATAGCTAAATCCAACCATTGAGTGATCACTGGGGCTCAGAGGGGACAGGATCCTACAGTCGAGAATATTGCTTCCCATGTTACTCAGGACCAGATCTAGTATATGGTCACCCCTGGTATTGTTGGTAACAAAATGGTCTATACCAACCAATAGAAATGCTTCCAAGTATTGCCTTTCCATCTGTGTTTTTACACCCAGAGTATCCCAATTAACCCCAGGGAGGTTGAAGTCTCCCAGTAGTATTATATTTTTGGTTAATGATATTATGTTAATAAAGTCCATTATAAAAAGGGTCTGAGAAATAGAACTTTCTGATTGGTTGTAAACATTCTATCAGCCCTATGTTAATCTTTGATTAACATACATGTATAGCCTAATCACAAGCTGAACAAGGTTTAACACTATTTAAAAAACATTGTTTTAATAATAGCAAAAAGGCACTTCCAGGGATTATGTTAATGGTCACTTAATCACCCTCTGGGGCATGTAGCACTCTGCTATGCCTTGTGCCACATTACACCCCTAGAAGGTGATTAACAGACCATTAACATAACCCCTGGTCATGCCTTATTGCTTAAATAATAGGAAGCCTTCCTGTTGGGGGATAGATGGTGGCCTATAGACTAACCCAAGATTAATACTAGCTAAATGTGGCAGGAACATTTTGATCTATAATGCCTCTATAGTTGGCCATTGGGTAAGTTCTATATTTTCTGTATTGATTTTATCAATTATATATAAGGCAACCCCTCCCCCTTTTGAATGTACTCTGTCTTTATGATATAAAGTATAGCCTGGAATGTTCTTGTCCCATGGGTCTTCCTCTCTCCACCAAGTTTCCGTGATAGCACAGATGTGTATGTTGGACATATGCAAGGTGAAGTTAAGTTCATCAAATTTGTTATTGAGACTTCTGGCATTTATGAGGAGAAAGTTCCATTCTGTTGATGGTGACTGGGTGGTGGTGCCTTCCTTTTGTATAGGGTATCCCTCATCCCCCCTGACATGTAGTTTAAATGGGTATCAATTTATTGCCATAGTCTGTGTGCAAAAATACTCTTACCATATTTATTTAAGTGTAAGCCATCCCTCACAAACAATCTTAAATCCTGAAAACTATCCCAGTTATCCACAAAAGTGAACCCCTCTCTATGGCACCAATGTTTTAGCCATCTATTTAGACTGATTATGTCTCTAGTCTTTGAAGGAGTAGCTCTTGGGACTGGAAGGAGCTCTGATATTATTAATTCACACATTGTTTTCTCAATGCCTCCCCTACATGTTCAAAATCCCTTTGGATGTCAACAGTAATTCTTTTACCCAGGTCATTTACTCCTACATGAATCAGGGTTACTGGAGTTGTTGTATGTTCCTGCAATCCTGGCAGCAGCTGCCTAATGCTGTCTATACCAGCCCCTGGTAAGACACTAACCGTGGTGTGTAAGTTACGGTTTTTACATATAGAATAGTCCATATAGTGAAGCATGGAATCCCCAATGACCAGGACATCTCTAGGTGATTTATCAACATTTGGTGGTATTATAGCCTTATCTACGCTGGCTATTTTATTAACACCTTGCACTAGTGGAGGGATGTCCTGTACTGGTGATAGAGACTCCTGAGCCTCAGTTTCATCCTCATTACTTGGATCAGTAACCACAGCATTAAATCTATTTGTGGTTAAAATGTTTGAGGAACCCCCAATGTTCCATCTACCTTTTTTATTTCTAGTCTTAGGGACCAAACACCAATCATTTATGTCCTCATTGTCAACTATTTCAGTTTCTTGAGATGTCTGCGATTTATATGCATCTGTTTTAATAGTATCCACCACTGTATCTATGTACTGTTCCAGTATACGGATATCTGTTTGAACCTGAATTCTTTGTTACAATTGTATGATTTCAGTTTACAAGGCCTCAAACTAAACAGCATTTATCACATTCAGACTTGGATGTTTCTTCCCCTGTAATGTACATACAGCACTTAATACAGCATTTCATCTTGGTACTTACTATCACTTGGGTTTATTTAATGAAACAGGCCCAATGCCCCTGTGACCCAGCTGATACAGCTGACACATGCTGATGCTCGTGTCTCTGTGCACAGTGATGCTCACCCTGCTTGCAGCAGGGCCAAGTTATGAGGCATAGAGTGACTCAGAAGTGTAACCATGGGTCACGGACCACTCGCAACACAACTTGCACTTTTAGGGCTGCAAAATTACTCTGCTGTTACTGCTAGTATATATTAAATATCCCCCAAGCACTGTAAGTACCTGAAATTGAATTTAAAAGAACGTCAGTGGTATTGTAATCCTGCTATAGCGTGGAGGACTACCTGCTCTCTTCCTACTTCCTGTCTAAGTTCAAGGGGTAGGGCTCAACATGTTCAATCACTCGCACAGCACAAATTTAAAATAAAAGTAAACAGGTTCAAAAGTTACATCTGTCCGCTAGCACATAGAGCTGCAAGCCCTCCAGAACACAATTTAGTGTTTCACTACTCGACTGCTTGCAGCAGGGCCAAGTTATAAGGCAGTCATTTTTTGGAATGTTTTCATCAGATTTTCAACATGGCCTTTATGGGACCTTCCCTCATGAACAGTTGCACTGGGATTTTGTTAATCTGTTCTGACAGCTGATTTCGCACAGCGACCACGCCATCCTGTGCCACAGGTGCAAAAACACATTTCGGGAAGGATGCAAAAAATGACATAAGGGGGTGTGAAAAAATAGCAATGTTGGAAATTTGGAGTTAAAATATTAAAAATGTATGAAGTTACGAGCGTGCTTAGAAACTGCACAATGGACACTCATAACACAGTCATTTTTTGGAGTTTTTTCATCAAATGTGCAACAAAGGCTTTTTGGGACCTCACCTCATGAACAGTGGCAACGTCATTTTGTTAATTGGTCCTAAAAGGTGATTCCGCACAGCAACCATGAAATCACCTTTTAGGACTGAGAAATAAAATGACAGTGGCAGCATTAATGATGTGGAGTCCAAAGAACCCCATGTTGAAAATTTGGGACCAAAACTCCAAAAATCGGTTGAGATATCAACCTAAATTGAAGGCAACAGTGACCACTCCTCTATCTTATTTGAACTTTCTTATGATTTCACTGCCCCTAGAAACCACTCCATTTTTAAGAACTATAACAATGCCAGTTTTCGGGACATAATTAAAGAAATCTCAAACATTAACAGGGAAACACTTTTGTCTAAACTATCTACTGAGGAAACCTGGAATACATTTAAACATATAATACAAAATCTAGAAAATCTTTATATTCCCACAAAAAATATATATAACAAAAAAGGAAAGATCTCTATGTGGTTTAATAAATACATCAGATCTCAAATTAAGTTAAAAATAAAACACTTTAAGAAACTAAAAATCAGCATGCCACTAGAAAAAAATATCATCCATACTAAGTATAGAATGGCTGTAAAAACGTTAAAACATATGATCAAACAGTCTAAAGCTAAAATTGAATTTAGACTAGCACATACGAAAGACTGCCACAAGGCTTTATTCTCTTATTTAAATAAAAAATGTAACTCAAGGGAAATAGGGCCACTAATTAATAATGGAGTCAGAATGCAATCAGATTTAGACACGGCAAACTACTTTAATAAATTCTTCTCAGTGTCTCATAACCAGACACTCATTCCCTGGCACCTCCTACCAACAGCTCAAATCATACATTCCATGATATCACTATCTCATATATTTTTTGAAAGCTCTTAAAAAACTCAAAAACACTACCAGTCCTAGACCAGATAACATTCACCCTAGATTCTTGATTGAAACTGCCAAATCCATTTCCCTTTGCTTATCAATCATTTTCAATAAATCCATCAAGGAAAGTCCAATTCCATATGACTGGTACACTGCAATAGTCACTCCAATATTCAAGAAAGGAAACAGAGGAAATGATCAAAACTATCGCCCCATCAGTCTTACTTCCATTGTTGACAAACTTATGAAAAGGATTATTAAGTCCCATTTACAGAAAGAAATCACTGAGCTAAACATTCAAGATGCAACCCAACATGGTGTTAGACCCGATTATTCATGCACAACCAACTTAATAGCGTTTTATAACAATGTCAGTAGTCACTTGACAGTGGGGTCCCATGGATGTGATACAATTGGATTTTAGCCGTGCCATTGATAAAGTCTCTCACAACAAACTAACAAGGAAGCTACACAATATGAGTATCTCTACTAGCCTAGTGAGGTAGATAAATGACTGGCTAGCCTGTAGGTTTCAGAAAATTAAAATAAATAACACACTTTCAGACTGGGGTACCGTCATGAGTGGGGTCCCCCAGGGATCTGTTCTGGGCCCTTCCCTATTTTGCATCTTTATAAGTGACGTGCAAACAGGGACCAATAACTACCCAAATTTGCAGATGACACCAAACTGGGGGTGAAGAATTAGTTGCATTAATAGTATGGCCTCTCTCATTTCTGACCTGGAACAAATAGAACTATGAGCCAAACTAAACAATGTGTCATTTAACCAGGACAAAAGTGTTGTCCTATATTTTGGCAAAAACAATCCAAAAAACACTTACTACCTGAACAAATTACCACTTAAAACATCCACTTGTGAGAGAGACCTGGGTATACTCACTAACAATAAACTTTCTGCCAGTGACCACTGTATCAAAACTGCCAAGATGTCAAATGGACTTTTAAAACAAATCAAACATACCTTTGTTGCCCATACTGAGCAGTGTCTTATACCAATATATAGGACTTACATCAGGATATATACTGATTATGGGTCTCCCTTTTGGAACCCTTATTTAAAAGGAGACATAAACCACCTAGAACAGACCCAGAGAAGAGACATCAAAATGGTACCAAGATTGGCACACCTGGACTATTCTACAAGACTACAACTTACAGGGCTCCACTCCCTGCAAACTAGAACAAGCAGAGGTGACCTACTCCTAATTTATAAACTACTTCATCTGCCCGAACTAATGAAACAGTGTGGCCTTTCATACTCACTAAGACAGATTGTTCCTAGATTACACAACAAACAGCTCGAGGTACAATCATTCAAAACTACTAAAAGGGGAAGTTTTTTCTCCATACATGCACCTAGGCTATTGAACACTCTAAAACAAGAACTGGTGGATTATTGCACCTTTAACTCATTTAAAAACAAAATAGACAATTGGATTATAGGTAAATTGGCAAAGGTCTAAAGTCCCACAGCATGTGGGGACAATCTTAATGGCATCAGCCTCCTTTTGTCCCTTTAAACCAAGTAAACCCCCTATTGACTGCCATTATAAGGTTTACTGTCACTTCTTCAGTTCCTGGTTGGTCTTTGAAGAGTGCAGATGTGTTCCCTGTTCACAGAAGATTGTTACTCCTGCCCTCCAGAGGTAAGTATGGGTGAGGGGCATGCGGGGAGGTGGGGTTCACAGAGGAATGGGGGAGGTGGCTAGCGGGAACAACGAGGGACTGTTTCCTTTTTTTTCAGGTTTAAAAAAAATATGGCATGGAACTGTTTCAGATGAAATATTACAAAATGGATTTTGGCACACTGGGGTGGGCTCCTAGTGTGCCAGAGTACTGGGGAATATCAATGCCAACCCAGAGATTGGGCACCCTGAGGTCTGCTGAGAACATAGGGGCATGGGGGGCCATGCATCTGACACTGGGAGTGGGCATCCTGGTGTCAGAAACATCAAAGAAGTATTTTATGGCACACTGGGGTGGGCTCCCAGTGTACCACATTAATGGAGGGAGAGGGGATACATGCTGACACAGGGATTGAGCACCCTGATGTCAGCAGGGGACAGAGAACAAAGGGTGCAGAGTGGGCAGCAGCAGTGGGAGGGAGTTAATTTGTTGTCCTGCTGCATGACTGGATGTGGGAGTTAGAATGGGGGTCTCTTGTTAGGTGGGTCTTAATAGGACAGACTAGATGGGCCTTGAGGTCCTTCTCTGCCAACATCTTGTAAGTATGTATATATGTGTGTGTATATATACATATATATATATATATATGTTTGTATATATGTATGTAAGTTGTCATTACAAAAGATGGTTGGATCCACAGGATTAACAATGTCATTACTTGGAACATGACTGGTGTTCTTTTTAATATTTAGCTTTCCAGTCCTGTGAATCCTACTGTATAGGCAAAACAAAAAGGAAGTGTAACTCAAGTTAGGAATGGGAAACATTTAAGAGCTACTCAATTTAATGGTTCCAATAATGTGCTGGCAGTTACTGTTAGTACTGTACCACATCTGGGAAACACAATTGGTGGTTCTGGGTATTAAGAAGGTGAAACCAAATCATGGAGAGGGGGTGATTCTGATGCTTTAGATTTGAGATGGGAAGTGTTTTTGATTTTCAAACTTCAGGTAACCACTTGATAAGGTTTCAGCTCATAGGTTGGAGTATATAGCTTCCTATGATATGGTCCCTCCACACTGTAATCAATATAAATGCTTACAATTTGATCATATTGACTTTTTTATACTTTATTTTTATTCACAGAGAAATGGAAAACAACATTTAAGGTACATAATCTACACAGTACCATTCTTGAAAATACATGTACTGTACATATCTAAGATTTATCTTCTTATGCATGGAATTTTGTTTTTGAGGGGTCAAAAAGAAAATAATGAAAGTTACTATGCATAACAGCAATAGATATTCAAATTAAATATGATAATTTCTCTGCTTTATGCTCCAAGGTTGAAACATCCCTGTAAGTATTTTTTTAGAATGTAAAGTCAATCTTTTTCAGACAAAGCTAAATAACAGAGCTATAGGCTATTCCACCTTATCATCTTAAAAACATTAAGTCAATAATGGGAGAAAAGCATGAAAAGCAAGAAAAAGCCAAACAAATTATAAGATCAGTTAAGTCAGTTCCATGACATAATTAATCAGTTCATGTTTTTCAAGTTACCAATGGAAGGTAGTCACAGGATGTATCTGCACTGGGGTGGGGTGCTCACAATAAGTGCATGAATAGAGACAGTTTTAAATCGAGCACTCATCACCTCAAAATAAATGAGCAACACTCTTCTGCCATAGCATATAAAGCAATTTTTTTTTTTATTTCCATGCCATCTCCTCAGTACCACAAGTCTACACCTGACACATTTTGGACACTAAATGTCCTTTATGGCAGAAGAGTGTTGCTCTTTTATTTCGAGGTGGTGAGTGCCCAATTTAAAACTGTCTCTACCAATGGGAGGTATTGAGTAGTATCTGCAGCATCTTCCTTCTTAGAATCAGAACACAAATCTGTTAGTAGGGTGACATTTATATCAAAAAATATCCGCACAGCATCAACATCAAAGAAATAGTAAACCTTGCCTTAAATGTAAATTTTAGCTTAGCAGGAGAGTGAAGTACAGCACTCACTCCTGCATGAACAACCTCTGCTCTGATATTCAGAAAATGATTACAACATCTATGTGTAGTCAGGTAGAGGTCAGGGTACAGATATAATTTATTCTCTTCATAAATAAACCCCTTCTGCATTTGAGTCAGTTAGAGCAATTTGTTACGTTCTGACATTGATGCTAAACTATAAATTATATACTGTGCCCCAGAACCATTACCTTCTGTGTCTTCTTTCATGGGGTCCTTATGGGCTTGATGTCTAACAACAGACTCTTGAATCACTGGTTTATTAAGAGACAATGTCACTGTAAGTATCTTCTCCACCTCTGTTTTCAACTCAGAGTATGAAAACTGTGTTAGTAGACCTATTAAACAGTTTTTTTTAGAAGTAGAGTATTTTCTATTTTCTCCACCTTCAGGGCCAGCCTTAAGGATAGGCAAACTAGGCAGCCACCTAGGGTGCCCATCAAAAGAGGGCATGGAAAACACAGTTTCATTTTAATGAAAAAAAAATGTTTCAGTCTGTTTGAGTGACAAAAAGAAACATTTACAAATCTGTAGTTATTTATGTGTGGGTGAGGGGATACAGAAGTGAAGTCTAGGGTCTGACCCATCCAGGTGCCTGCCCTGTTCCTTGCCCAATAACTAGCATACTTGTTTTCTGTCCTATATATAGGCAACACTCCCAGCATCACTTGGATGGCCTGCGGCAAAGGAGGTGTGTGGAGGGCTATGCCACTGGCTGTACATAGCCAGGCATCATCACCACAGGTATGGGAATGGGGGGGTTGTTGGTACCACGGGGGTACGGTGGATAGTCCTTTATGGAGGGGTGGCCTGGTGGTCCTGTATGGAGTGGGGGAAGGGGGGTGTCTGCAACCAGGAGCTGGTGCCACATTTGTGATGTGTGTCTGGAGGAGACAGCCAACAAAGGGGGCAAGGCACAGCTGTGTGCTGGGTGGGTGGTGCTGGATGGCCACTGGGGACAGCTGTTGGTGGGGGAGTGGGCATTCCATCTGGTCTGGGTGGCACCCGGGTGTGTGCAGGGGGCACATTGGAGTCATATGGCAGGGTTCTTCTTGGCATACCCTGCACCCTCCTCTGCACCTCCACGGCCAGCACTACGCACCTTAGTTCATGGCGTGTAGTACTGGTATGCCCCCCACCCACCCCGGCTTGCTGTCTATGGGCCTGGGGATCAGGTGCATTGGGGCTGTGTGCCCCTGGTTAGTGCATCCTGTGCAGGGGGCACAATGGGTGCAGACTGGCTATTCACTGCAGATACACCGGTGTGTAGACACTCTGCCCATTAGTGCATAGGGCCCATTGTGTGCAACATATTTCTACCACTCACCAAAAAAAAGTTAAGAATACACCCCACCTTGCTGGAAAAATCCATGCAATGGGCCTATGGGAGGGCATTTGCAAATTTGCCTAGGGGGCGCTAAGTATCCTAAAGCCAGCCCTGTCCATCTTAGCCATTGCATTAAGCTGTTCATGCAATGCTGTTTTAACTGCCCCATCCACCATCAGGATTCTCTGTGCAGGTTTGTCAGCGTTATTCTCAATCACATCTACTCGATCCCCCATCTTTTTATCTTGGATTTGATTGCCTTACATCTTTTATTTATATCTTACAGAGAGTTCTGAATGAAATCCAGTAATTCAATCAATCAATCATCTTTATTTTACCAGATGAGACACCAATGAGGCAAGCTACTTTACATGATGGACCTGGGAAGGTCAACAGTCTCAAAGTACACAATTATGTAAGTAATAATACCCCACAGGGTGGGCGTTATTGGGATATAACGGACTGCCCAGGGGCGTAATGAGGCCCGACGCCACAGGCGGAGGGCCTTATAGCCCCTGGAAGGTCTGTTATATCCCATAACGCCTACACTGGAGGGTATTATTACTCTTAGATAATGGGTTAGAGATAGTATTTTTGGGAAGAATATATAAGAAAAAAATGTATATATAAAAAAATAATTAAGAACTAAGTAGAAGTAATGTTTGTTGTAAAATAGTTCCTACAGTGTGAAGTGCTAGAATCACCACAGGAGGTCGCTGCTGTGTATTTTTTTATGCTGTTTCAAATTAGCATGCCCTCCTGCTTTGTGTTTCTCTCACAGACTGACCCTGATTGAAAACAGTTGTCTGAGAACAGGAGACATGTACAGTGGTCAGTTTTTTTTTTAACACGTACTTTAGCTTTCATTTGATATGGGTTACAAGTTGGCACGAGTCTGTAGATGGGTTTAAAACTGAGCAGAGGTTTCACAGGGAGCGCGACAGTGAAGGGAAACGGAACACGGAAGACTGGTATGTTTACCTTACGAGAGGTTGAGCGAGCTGGCAATGTAAGCAGTTAAAAATCACTGTTTTGTATTTTTCCGGTGCTGAGGAGGAATACAGTGAGTTTAGAAGGTGGTATCGGGCTGTCGCTGGCATTTTACTTTAAGTAGTATGGTGCGGTTCGCCGCGACTGCCGTCTCAGTTACTGGAGAATACAATGGCGGCTGGCAAGTTTCTGTTGCAAATGATCGAGCTGGCACTTTTTCTTAGCTGGCCGTTGTTAAGAAATAACGGCCCAGGTGCCAGGCTCTTTCAGCCAATCAGGAAGCGAGTTTGAATTTACCCACTATCTAAATCATAATAAAGTACAAACACAAATGATTAACAAAGGAACAGGTAATAGACATAACAGCATGCAGTCAATACATAAAAGGTTTTACATGGAAATATATGCAGGGACAGGAAACCTGTCAAGAGCAAATAAGAAAAAAGAAAATAAATGTAATAACTTATAGTGACAGTGCACATAAAGAAGGGTAGGGAGTCAATTCTAGGCAGGGAAAGATGTAATCACCATAAAACACATTGGAGGCCGAGTGCAGGTGGAGGTAAGACGTGCAGGGAATATGGTATTTGGAATTCTGGGAAATAGACCTGAAGTGCCATTTCAAGGGGTAGAGGTAGATGGTTTCATGTCCAAGGGGTATAATAGGCCAAGGAGTGGAGGAGTAATAGGGGGAGCTTAGAGGACTGAGGGAAGTGCAGGGGAGGAAGAGGTGGAGGAGCTGAGGTGTGAAAGAACACCCCCACTCACACACTGGTGGGGCTTAAGTAAGGATTATGCTTAGGTATGGCAATTCCTTAGTGTCAGCCTGGAACTCTTGTAAAAACACCTTTATTAAAGCAAAACTCAGTTTCAGTGGTAGCTTTGCCTTTACGCATAGAACTGGGCATGCTGGCAGTGGGGAAGTCAATATTCCACCCAGATGTTGTGAACTGTTTTCCCCCCACTGAGGATCTGTTTTCTCTTGTTGTTGGGAACAATATCTAATGATTAGCACAATTCTGCCTTCTGCTGCTTCTTCAAGGTTAGTGTTCCTGTGTACAGCCACTTAAACTACATCCATTGTAAATTACAAGGTTATTTTTTCAACAAAAGGCATCAGAATCACAGAGCTCAAAAACTTTTTTGCAACCATATTACTCTCACCAGCGCCTCTGATCATATTGACTTAACTGATTTTATACTGCATGTATAACCATATATGGCATGATAATGTACTTGAAAAAAGTTGGGGGTCATATGCAAACACACTTCCACAATGCTCCCTATAAATGTGCTGCATTGTCTGTTGTTATTTTGTCTGTTTTTAATATTGATGTTAAAATATCTTTTATTTTTCTAACACTTGCTCTTTTGGAGTAGATGCTCCCAGTTGCTGTAACTTTATGTGATATTGCTTTAGTTGGCAGACTACATAAGGGATACAAGTACAAATGTTTTTATTGATCAACTACAAGTCTTTACAAATACATAAATATATAAAAAGCATAAAAACCATACATTTCAAACTTTGACATATTATTTTGATTTGCCAGATTTTCTTCAAGATTGCATTATTAAAATATACATTATTTCAAACATGTCAATGTTTTTAAAATATTGAAAACCCTTAGTTAATATTCATATAATTTGTTTAAGTTTCAGATTCCTAAATACGTTCGTCATACAATCTATTTTACATTTATTTTCAGCTCCATATTTAGCAGAGAGGATTACAATGATAAACCTGTTTGCCTTATAATAAATTTACCTATGAATCCTTGCAACAATTCCTACTTCTTACTTACATGCAATGTTGCAAGAAAACCACAACTTTTTTGTAGACTATCTAAATTCTCTGTATTGAACAGATACAAAATCATTTGATTAGGAGGGAAGCCAAGAACCCCTAAAACATCACCAAGCCATTCCTGTCTTCTTGCCGAATAGCGAGGACATAATAATAGAACGTTTCAGATCATCCTCGTTATTTGTATTACATTTACAATACAACCTATTATAGCCTTGTCTTTTCTAAGAAAAATTTACATCATTTGAATTGTAAAGTTCCATCTGGAATCTTGTAAAGAGCCACCTTTGGGAAAGATTAGACAATGTTCTTAAATATGGTTCTAACTGATGTTTAGTTTTTAACTGTTTGTACCATTTAAAATGCTTAAGCCTTTTTAGACGTTCTAAGTCCATAACTATGGCTGTGTCCCTTGATCTTTTTTTGATTTGTAGTACTATTTCTTCCATGGGTCTTAGGTAAATCTTGTACAAGAGATGACCGAGTCCAAATGGAAACAATTCCTTTTGATTATCTGAATATACGGAGAAGTCAATCAATCAAAATCTTTATTTATTCAGGCGAGCATCATTGAGCATAGCTCATTTACAAGATGGACCTGATTGGTCATAACAATATAAAGGTACAGTTTTTACACAAATACAAGATACAGATTGAATACAAAAAACAAAGACATTATAAATGAACAGATGCAAGGATATTCACATATATACAAAGCAATGAGCCAAAGAAACTGAGTTATAATAAACAGAAACAAAATAAGACAGTAATAAAAGATTAAAGCAAGGGGGATGGGATTTTGGGAATAAGGTCAGGTATGAGTTAAGTGGGTGAAAACTACAAAACAAATTAAGGGTGGAAGTGCAAAAAAAGGGGTGTGGGAGAAAGGGGGGTTGTGATAGGACTAGGCCTTGTGGAAACAGTTACATGGCTCTGGAAAGAGACTAGTGTATAGTTTTTTGAAGGATGCTATTGGAATGAGGGTATTCAACTTCAGGATCTTTTGAAGAGAGTTCCAAATAAGTGCTAGAGAGTAGCTGATTGCAGCCCTCCCATGCCTGGTACAGGTAATAGGTATCTTCAGCATGATGAGTTTATTATTCCTTAGGGCATATGGTCTGGATATGACCTGGGTAAAACAATCTGAAATGTAGGATGGTAATTTGTTTGTTAGAGCTTTGTAGATCCATAGAGCAGCATTTTTGTTTCTTCTATGATGTAGGGATGTCCAGCTGGCTGCAGTATAGAGAGAGCAATGGTGGGTGCTGAAAGGAAGGTCTGTAATGAATCTAAGAGCTCTATGATACAAGGTATCCAGTTTGTTTAAGTGGGAAAGGGAGCAGTGACTATATAGGAAATCAGCATAATCAATGAGGGATAGGAATGATGCCAGGATTAATCTTTGTTCAGAATCTCTGGTTAGGTAATGTTTTATTCTGTAAAATAGGCCAAGTCTCTGTCTGAGCTTCTAGGAGATCTTCAATGTGGCTAGTGTAGTCAAGTCTATTGTCAATCCAAACCCCAAGATATTTAAATTTATCCACATAGTCCAGACTTTCACCAAGGATGGTAGATAATTGGGGAAGGGTGTTTGGTGAGAGTGGAAGAGAAGCTCTTGGAGGAGAAGAACATGGCTTTCGTTTTCTTGGCATTCAGTAGGAGTTTCTTTTCTAGTAATTTGTGCTGCAGCAGAGAGAACTCAGATTGTAAAAGTTCACAGGCTTTTGATGGTGTATGATTACTGACATATAGGACAGTATCATGTGCTAAAAGGTGAATATTAGATTTGGTGAGATTGGAGTCAATATTATTGATATAAATGGCAAAGAGGATAGGGCCCAAGATGGAGCCTTGTGGTACACCTCTTAGGAGTGGTTTTGAGGTAGATAGGTCACCTTCATTTTTTACATGCTGTAGTCTACCGGAGAGGTAGCATCTGAACCATTGAAGAGAGACTGAGTCGAGGCCTATGGAATGTAGAGAGGAGATTAGTAGTTCATGGTCCACAGTATCAAAGGCTTTGCTTAAATCCAGAAATACAGCACAGATATTATTCTTTTGTCTAAATCAGTCTGCCAATCATTAGTAACTTTTGCTAGGGCAGAGATGGTGCTGTGCATGGGTCTAAACCCAGATTGAGCTGGGTTAAGGAGATTATTGTGTCAAGGTAGGCACTTAATTTGCTGTTCATTAATTTTTCAAGCATTTTGGACAATACTGTAAGATGGATATGGCCTATAGTTTGAGGTCCATGGTCACCTGCCTTTAGTAGGGGAACACTTGAGCTGTTTTTCATATTGTAGGAATAGATCCAGTGGCTAGGGACAAATTGAAAAGGTGAGTTAGGGGGGCTGCTAAGGCGTGCAGTGCAACTTTTAGAAAATAGGGGTCCAGAGAGTCTGCACCTGCGCTTTTAGTTGTATCCAAATGGAGTAGTAGGTCTTCTACTTGTTTTAATAGTATTGGCTTGAAGGAAAATGTGGAAGCAGCCTTTTGTCCCTCAATAGACTGGAAGTTTAATTGTGACCGCATTAAAACCCCATGTAGAATAATCTACTTGTTCCTCCATACATACAGTATACTGGGCAGCCATGAAGATTGTAATTGAAATAATGTTAATAAAAATACTATCTGTCTTTCCTTTATTAATGTTGTCAATGAATATTGTCCAAGTTCTAATCTTAAAATTTCTCATGGGACTGATTGTGGCAGCATTAATAAGTATCTATACAAAATATTTATAATGACTTCAAGTGTTTTCACTTCCATGAATGCCCAAATCTCTGACCTATAAAATACTAGATTTTATTTTGGCATTAACCACTTTCAAAGCACCTGTCATCGAGTCCTTGCCTAGCCTTGAATTGACACCCTTAAAGGCAGAAAAAAACAGTTTTCAGTTTTGTCTGAAGTAAGTTTGTTATTTCCAGAAACAATTTTCAGCAAATCTAATTCCTAGATAATTATAATAGTTTGTTGTTTTAATTCTATCTTTAGATATATAGATTATACATTTTTTACTTTTATTACTGAAAATTATCATTTTTGTCTTGTCCTTGTTAATAATAAGCTGTGTTTTTACTATATAATGCTGAAAACTTATTTATCTTCCTCTGTAGACCTAAAAATGATGTTGATATTAAAATGATATCATCTGCATAGGCTAGGCAGGGGACTTTCTTTCCTTTGATTGATGGAGAATGACATTCTAAATTCTCTAGATACTGTAAAATGTCATTAATGTATATATTAAACAGAGTGGGTGCCAATTAGCAGCCCTGTCTAACCCCTCAATTGGTCTTGATTGGAGAGGTTAGTGCATCTTTCAGATTATATTGTATGGCTATCAAAGTGTTTGTACTTAAATGTATAAGTATTTTTAATAATATTGAGTCTATACTCAAACTTTAGATTTTTTTCCAAAGTAGGGTACGACTTATACTGTCAAAAGTTGAGCTAAGGTCTATGAAGTGGCAAAAGAGTTTAGCTTTTTTGATCTTAACGTATTTCCATATTAAATTAGATAAAATAAAGTAGCGTGGAAGAGAAGAACGAGCTTGTCTGAACCTATTTTGATACTCGCTAAGACTTTTCTTCTCAGTTAAACAGTCTTGAAGTTTCTGTAAGATTATTTTGGTATACAGTTTTTGTGAAGCATTTAGTAGACTTATTGGTCTGTACATCCTAGAATCTAAAGAATTGCCTTTTTTATATAGTGGGAAGATAATGCTTTCCTTCCAGCTTAAGAGAGAATCTCCACCTTGGGCAATATAATTAAATAAATTTTTTAGTATTACTATCCATGTGACAGAGTGACCTCTGTCATGGAAGGGTGCCCTGGTATTTGACTCCTCCCCCAAAAGAAATACACTGATTTTCTGAATGTTAAAGGCTGTCCTTTTTAGCCTGAATTACAAAATACAAGTACATGAAATGTAAAGCTCTTAGGTTCTGTACATTCGTGGTAAACATACCCAGAGAATCAATAAAGACAGCACTTGTTAGCTTGTGTGTCAGAGGAACCGTTGGTAAAAGCATTATCTGAGTGTTGTAGAATACAGTGCTGCTGCTGTCTGTGCAGGCTTTGGAGTAAAGGGATTTTCCCTAAGGGTGAGGCGCCCTCTAATGTCCCTGTTTTATAGGACAGTCTGATTGATAACTGTCAATCTTACAGTAACCAGTGTAGCTATATCAGGGTTGCTAGGTAAATAATGGTCTAAGTACTGTATTTCTTTAAAAATGTCCAGCTACACTTCAGTATAGTGGGAAGTTGGTGTTCTAATGGAGAAGGTAGTAGGGATTATAATACTGAGGACACTTTTTAGTGTCCAAACCTCTACCACAGAACAAGAAATATGCTTCTCATGTTAAGGGTCTGAGTCATGTGACCATGATCCAGGGGTATAAATATCCCCCTCTCCTGGACATCAGGCAGTTGAGCCTGAGAAGTAACAAGGACAGGTCAACTGAGTGAGTAGATACAGAGGTATTGAGAGTTGTAGCAGTTCTACAAATTCTAAGACTGTATTGAATAACTGAAGGTGCAAGAAACCACTGAAGGAACAAGTGGTCATTATATTGTTGAATATTTTGTTTTACCTGACTTGAAAGTTATTATTTTGGTTTTTCTGGTTTTCTGGTTTATTTTCTTTCTTTCTGTAAATAAGTTTTGCTAATAAATATCACAAGAATTGTGTGATTTAAATCTTAAAACTGTCCTGTCTTACTTGGCTCGCTCTCTATCTAACAATTTCTTGTAAGCTTTCCTAGCTTTATTTAGTAGATGATTATTTTCTTTGGTTCTATTTATTTTACAATATCTAGCTAGTTTATGAAGTTCTTGTTTGCTCTTTATGTATATTTCATTAAACCAAGTACATTGTGTTTTGTTGTTGCCATAATTAGTTCTTAAGAAAGGTCTGAAAAATATATTTAATTAATCACATTTTAATAAATCTGAGCCCTGAGTGGGATTCTCTAACTCAATTAGCTTTTTAACTTCTGAATCCTGAACTAGTTCTGAAAAATTAACTCTTGTATAAGAAGTCCTACAGACATGTTTGTTGTTTAAAATGTCCATGCCATCCTTGCTGTTAATTATTTGTGACTCAAGAGGGCACCTACAAGATGACTGGAATTTGTAAGATAACAGTAAAGGAGGATGTGCAGATTCTACTCTGTCCAGTATTTTTAGATCCATGAAATTTTTTGATACTTGTAAATTTACTCAAATCAGGTCTATAGTAGAGGAACCTAAACCTCCCACATAGGTGAACTCCCCCTCCCTGTCACCTAGGAAGAGGCCTTTTGAGAGGCAGAAGTTATTTTCGGAAAACAACTTGAGTAGATTTTTCCCCTCTCTTATTACATTTCTTATCTTTTGCATTTCTACTCCTGCTTATTCTGGCATTAAGCATCTTGAATTCCTCATATAAATCTAAGCATGTATCTTCTGTTTATCTATTGTTATTCTTCCATTGAAATCCCCCATAATGAATATTTCTTCCTGATCATATATGTCCTTACATTGAATCATAAAGTTCATAAACTGTATTCAGATATCCAAAAATAATTTTTGTTTTGGCAGGAAATAGATGTTAATAATAATCATTTTAATATTTTCTTTTGATAACCTAACTGCTAAAATATAATCAAATGCTGTAGGTATAAGTAAACCCTTCAAGTTCAAAGTTTTTATGTAAATGGATAATCCTGCTTTATTGTGGCCATGTTTTTTATCTTTTTTAGCCAATGTGGAATAAACAGAGAAACCTGGAATTTGTAATACACTTGTACTCCAGGGGCCCGATTCCAAGACAGCCAGCGTAACTCGTACGCAGTTGCGAGTTATGCTAGTTGCCTCTATGTCATGGACCCTACGCCACATTCCAGAAGTGGCAGGGTCCCTGCAATTGTGACTTGTGATATACACCATGTGTGTGGTGATAGCCCACGCATGGCATACCAATGCTGCAGGTCACATCTCGTAGTGAGAGTCAGGAGGATCTCCAGAGCCCCCTGCCCCAGACCACTGCAGAACACATCAGGGGTATGGGGAGCAAGGATAGATGGCACAGGCATCCAGGGGTGCTACTGACATGGAACCCTGGGGGTCCCTCATGGTCGGGGTTTTGGGGGGGGGGTGCTAGTGGGGGTCAGTGGGACAGCATTGCCATGGTACTCTAAGGCTGCATCTGACAGTGCTAGCCATCAGATGCCAGTTATGACAGCTCTGAGCTGTTTAAAGTCAGCTATGCCACTGCATGTCCTGGAATCGAAATTGAGGGTTGCGACAGCGGGCCTTCTGGAATTGGGCTTAGTTGTTGTCACAACCTGCAGTTGCAACAGGCATTGTGGGCTGCAGCATATGTGTGGTCGTATCTTGTGACTGTCACAGCCTGCAGACACAATGGTGTAGGTGCCCTCCTGGATAACAATAGGTGTATCTCATGGCATAAGTCATGGGATACGCCATGGGGATTGGCATATCCCACCTTACGGTAGTGTAGCCCATCTTTGCATTGGGCCCCACGTTTCTTGAAAACACAAGATATCCCATTTCAACATTAAGGATTTTGAATTTTTATCTGCTAATTTATATGACAACCCTTCTATGTTCCAAGATAGGATAAAGAAATGTGCTATTCTATCTCCTTCATTTAAATTATTATGTTCCTTTTCATTTTGTCATAATAATACTTCTGGATTCAATACTAAGTACTTATTGAAACAATTGAGTTCAGGAAGTGTGTTACCTTGCACATTTTTTTTTATTATGTTCTGGTTTTAATTTGGCAGGTTCTCTTAAAAAGCCTGAACTCACTATGTATAAACCAATATTATCCAGTACATGTGAAACATTTAATACCATATCGGTCAGTTTTGTACTTTCAAATGTAACATCAATTTGAGAGGAGTTAAAAGTTTTGTTATGAACTGTAATCCATTCTATTGAATTTCTGGAGATATTTATATCCAATGTCCATGATAAAAAATCTGAAAGTTGTTGTTTAACCAACATTACTGAATCTTTGGAGTCTGATTTCCAGCCAGAAACTGACACTGTTTTGCTCTCCTATGTGTCAAGCTTAGTTCTTTGAAATTTAGATATTGTGTCATTAATTCTATTGACTCTTGCTATGTCTTCCTCACTATAAATTTATCCTTACAGATATTTTTAGCTGTTTTTTGTTCTGGATTTATAATTCTGGGTACCACTATGGGAGCTACCATTTTGATTCCCAGAGCAGTAAGAGCTTTAGCTTGTTGCCATATTTCCGTAGCTAACCACCTCTTACCAAAATAAAGTAAAACACAGTCTGAGAAATTTTTAATTGGGGTCTCAGAACACAAACCTCATATTTTTCTGGAATCTTAAAGAGGTGGCATACTAAATTCACTTTCTAATTTATCAATCCCATGTATCTCAATAAGAAATTATTTCTCATATTTTGTTTACTTATTCTCTATGTTTGCAATCTGTGTTCCTTCTTATGGCTCAACTTGTACCCATACACCTGGTCTGGCTACAGTTTCTGGGGTCTTGGCTTCCCTCCCTTGTCCTTTGTCTGCCAGTTCTTCTACAGTGATGCTTTAAGTTTCTCCCTTTCTTTCTATATCTTGACTAATACTTTTGCTTACATTTTTCCTTTTAGATCCAGATTGTTTTTTATAATGACACTGAGAATGGGATGAGTTATTATCTGACTCAGTCAGGTTTATGATGAAAACTTCCATGATTTTATTGTCTGATTTGAGTCTGCCAGACCTTTTGTCAATATTAGTAGTTTGTGCTTTACATTTTTGTTTTCTATATTTTTGTTTTTATTTTTACCTTTATGATTTTTACCTTCTTTATGTCCTTTCTGTCTTTCTTTATTTACTCTTGTCCCACTGCTACTTCCCCCAGTCTTTACTAAATGGAGCTGGCAGAGAAACTTGTATTGCCTTGTTTGCTTGTTCTTTTATTAAATCTACTTCCTTTACAGAAGAAGAATTCAATGAATTTCCTTTCTTATCTGCTCTCATATTTTCAAACAAATCTTGATTGTCCCCTGAACCCCTCCCAGGAACGATGGATGCTACACTTATTTCACTTTTTGGTTGCTCGTTGGCAATATTTATTTTTGGCACAAAGAATATTTACATCCACAATGTTATTACTTCAAATTCCACACATAATTCATTCAAAGTTTTCTTGGTTCTGGTCTCTTCCTTCCTCTGGTCATTCCTCCATCTTGACTTTTCAGGGCCTGGACACTGCGAATCTGCCCCCACCTCCACACCAGAACCAGGCTGGTTTCACCTACCTGGGCTTTCACCCTCCAGGCCCGGACACTTCTGAATTCAGCACCTGGACCTATCCCCCACCCCACTTTAACACCACGGCTGGGTTCCTCATCCCCAGCCCATGTATCCTACCCTTCCCCCCTTTCCTTACCCCCACTCCCTCTTTTCTTCTTCCACTGCTCCTCCTCTAGCTTGCGATGGATGAAGGGGCTCCACCTTGCTGGCTAGTATCTCAAACCTTTTTTGGCTATCTTGTCCACTAGTTCCCCAATTGGCCTCAGGAATAGGCACATGCCAAATTCTGACAAATGTACACCATCAGACCTGTACACCGCAGCCTGGTCAAAGGAAATGTCCTTGTGCTGCAGGTGCACTCCCCCTATTTTAATTACTGCCCTTGCAACCCTCTTATTCAGACACTTCCTGACTTTTTCAATCAGCCGGATGTTTTTGACTCCCCTCCAAACCCACCGGGAGGTGATGTCAGACCAGCCAATTATCACCCTCAGCCACCACCTTTTAATCTTTTCCAAATCTCCCAGGCTGTTCTGCCACAGTTCCCCCCATGGCAGGCTCCCTAAGTCATTGCCCCCCAAGTGTATGATAACGCAATCTAGCTTGCCCCATTACAACCTCAACTCCTCCATTAGTGGCAGGAGTTGTGCCCACCTCATACCCCTAATGCCTTTCCATAGCACCCTGGTGTACTCAGTATTGTATCACAGTTCTGCTCCTCTGGAAGTGGCGACCACAAACCTTTCTGCCCAATAGATGAAGGAGTGCCCCACTATCTAAACTTTCCTCTTGGAACCTGCCATGGAAACAAGACAAACAGCATGAGTCAATGTTATCAACACCTGACATGCCTCCTATAGCAGCTGGACTTCCAGCACCTAACCATCTTTACATCCTCCACTGCAGCCCCTCTTTCTGCTGCCTCTGTGGCTGCCCCAATCCAATAGGAATATGGGCAAATTTACCTGGATCTTCCCCAATGAAGGCCAGGGCCCTCCAGAGTACCTCCCCCCACCTGAAAACTGGTGATTGGGGAACCATACCCATATCAGAACAAGGATCCCCCATCCCTCCCTCGGGTGCTCCCATATGCTTCCAGTGCACTCACTGTGCAGCTGGGGACTATGGTTGCCTCTCCAATGACACCTTGTTCCCCCTCCCCTTTGGTCTGTTTTGGACCTGGCCAGGTTAATGACTACCCTGTCCTGTCCCCAGATGACATCCTTGTGTTGCAGAGCCTGCCCCACCACTGTTTTCCGTAGGGCCACCACTTTTCCCACCTGGAATGCCCCTGCTGCCATGACCACAAACATGGCCTGGAATAGAACCATCTCCTGGGCTGCAGAGTACACCTGCTGAGTTGCCCCTAGTACCTTTTTGAGCAACTGCCCTCTTATGGGGTGCATCCCATCAGTCCTAGCCACCTGCCCCCTCTGCCAGCCTGAGGCCATCCTTTTTATTGTCCTGTTGGCCACTACATCAGATCAGCCCCTGTCCTGGCATGCCCAACTGATGCCTACCAGGTGAACCACCACTGTGGCATGGGCCAGCCCTTCTTCCCACTTCTCCACTACAAATCTCCTTACCTGCTCATCCCAGGATGGTTCGTCCCTGCTCTACCCATGCTTCCTTCTGAATCCCTGAAATCTTGCCCACCTTGCCTCATAGGCCCTCAACATGTTGGCTGACCAGGAACCCCGGTACAGCACCCTGGTTATGTCCCTCCAGCCTCCCATAACCAATCCGGGATCCTGGTTCTGTGTGTTGCTGCCTGTGGCCTCAGCTCCAGAAACCTTTCAAGCTGCAAACAGGAAAGACTGTCAACCACCTCGTTCTTCAGCCTTTCAATATGCTCTGCTTTAAAAGACAGGTTCAGCTGCAACCCCAACAGAACCATGCACATGAGTAGCCTGCCTACTGACTCTGTCTTCCCCATTGTCTATTAATAACCTCCACTACACCAGAACAGGATGTGCTTCCCCTTCATACTAGTGCCGCATACTTCCATAGCCACCCATATCAGGAATATTTCCAGAAATGTAATGTCCATCAGTATTCACCATTCCTTCCACTGCACTGGCCAAGCTTTTGACATCCATTCCACCTGGAAATATGCCCCAATCCCTAGAGCACCCAAGGTGTCTGTGAACAACTCCAGGTCAGTATTCCGCTCCCACTCCTCTTGCCAGAAAGCCACCCCAGTATAGCTGTTAAGGAACTCTTCCTATACCTGGAAGTCCTCCTGCACTCCTTTTGACAGATCTACCCAGTGGTGTGGTAGCTTAGTATTCCCTGTGGCCCTTCCCAGCCTCCTCATAAATGCCCTGCCCGGGCTGATGGCCTTGCAGGCGAAATTAAGGTGCCCCAGCAGTTCTTGCATTTGTCCCAGCGACACCCTCCTCCTCCCCATCACCTGGGCCAGTAGGCCCTTAAGACATGCCACTTTTACCCCCAGAAAGCCTAAAACAGCCCCCCCATGTCCACCTCTATGCCCAAGAACTCTATTCTCTGGACGGGGCCCTCCATCTTGCCCTGTGCCAGTGCTATCCCTATATACCGGCACATCTCTTCAAAATCCTGCAATATCCCCTGCACCTCCTCTTTCAACTCCTCAGTGAGGAGGAAATCCTTCAGGTAATGCACTACCCTATTGTATCCATACCTGGCCCTGAATACCCACTGCATCCAGGTGCTGAATGCTTCAAAAGGTAGAATAAGCCACAGAGCACCCCATTGGCATGGCCTTGTCAAAATAGATGCTCCCTTGGAATTAGAAACCCAACAAGTCCCAATCCACTGGCCTGACTGACAGAAGTTGGAATGCCGACTCGATGCCAGTCTTCACCAACTATGCCCCTTTGATTGCCCTGATCAGTGTTATGGCCTGCTCCAGCGAGACATAGAACACTGCCCTAAGGTGCTCTGGTATGCCGTCATTCACTGATGAGCCCTCAGGATGGGATAAGTGGTGGATCAGGCTGAATTCCCCTTCTGTTTTCTTGGGGATGATGCCCAATGGGGAAACTCAGAAATATGCACATGGGGGGGCCCAGTGGCCCCTCTACCTGGCCCACCTCGATTTCCTTTTCAATCTTGGCCCCTACTATCCCCTCCTTTCCCTTTACTGACCTGAGATTCTTATCCCACATCTCTGCCCGCCTCCCTTGAAAACCCAGCGGGAAAAACATCCAGAAGTCCTCCCTGAGGAGCTCCACTGTCCTCTTATTCAGGTAGTCTGCGGTCCACTCCTCCACCATCATTATGGAAATGGAAGCATGTGTCAGCACATAACCCCACCGCCCTCCCCTCAGCTCATGTTAATGCCAGCCATTGGAGGCGTAGTGCTGCCCCCTGTGGTTGCCCCCTCACCTCCTGCCCTGCCCCTGGGTGCCCTAAAAGTACTGTTCATAGTACTGAACCCCGTTCAGTCCCTCTTTTGTGCCCCCTTGCTGGCAGCCGGAGACCGGGTGTGACCCTCCACATTTTGAACAGGTATGCTGGAACTTGCAGCTGCTCCAGGTGCAGGTGGCTTTGTTAAAGCCCCAACAGGTCTTGGCTCCTGTGGCAGGAGGGTGCTTCCTTGCCTGCTCCCTCCAGCCCCATTCCCTTCCCCCAAGAGGGTCCTCACCTACAACTCTGAGTGGGTGCAATCCCAACCTCAGATCCCCTTTTACTGCCATTCTCTTCCAGAATGCCTCATCATATTTGAGCCACCCATATCCTACTTTTGCTTTATACGCATCTCTGATGATGGACATGTACATCAGCAAGGGGATGGCTAGCTCTGGCTGCTTCTCTAATACCAACACGCTGTAGATGATAAACCCTATTGCCAGTTCTTGATGGTCTTTTCCTTGTATTTCACCTCCTCAGCCTCGTGTCCTGCTACTGCCAGAGCCACTGCCATCTCTGACTTCCCCACTGACTTCTTCTGTTCATATTTCTTGGCCGTATCCTCGTCCACTGGTCCGAAGATGTCGACATATTCCCCTTTCCAGTTTGTCTCTTTGATTGAATCCGGGACGTGGTCCCCAACCCAGCAGCCCGGGGCCCCTTCATACAGTTTCTTGTCCACCAGCTAGGCCACCCCCACCTTTTCTGCCCCAGCCCCTTTACTTTTTAAGGCCTGCATGGCCCAGTCCATCTTTTCAATTCCTGCATCCCCCATGCCGCCCAATAGCCCTTCCAAATACTTCCTCAGACAGTTTTCATCAGGGAGATCCACGTCATTCTTACCCCCATATGGGCTCTCATTGTCCAGTTCCGATGCTGGCAGAGGTTCTGGGATGGGTGTAGGGTGTGGCGCTTCCCATCTGGTTCTCTTACCCCCCCTTTCCCCTGCCCGGGCATTCCTCTTGCTCCATACTCTTTTTCTGTGCCTCTTCCTCTGCCTGTCTCTGCTTCGTTGCTGCCACCAACTCCATTATCTGCCCCATCAATTTCACTGCTTCCTGCATCATCCTTTTGCTGGACATCAGGGTTCGCTTAGGTGCCATTTCTGTTCCTCTGTCACTGCAGGCAGATGGACGAGAAACAAAAGTCCAGACTTGTGTACACCCCCCCCAGACAAGGTTGCAGGGGCATAAAATGCCTGTCTTTCAATCCTTGATTCCCCCATGCGTGGTCTCCCATGGCCCACTCAGCCTCATGGTCCCGCCTGCCAAGGCCCACTTGCCCATGCCCTGAGTGCACCCTATGACAGGCAAATCCAATCTCTCCTCTTCCTTTTTTATTTATAACTTGCTCAGGGTCACTAAACGTGTCCATGTAGGTCATGAGAAGCCACCCAAGGTCTGGTCTGCAGGAGGTACCACACTCAGTCATGGCCCCTTGTTTTAACCTCAGGGCTATACTGCCAGCCCTCAAGCCTCCTAGTCCAGGCCTAGTTCACCCACTGGCCGTCCACTGCTGAGCCTCCTGAGCCTGGCCTACCCTCTCAGAAGGCCGCTCATTGCTCTGAGCATCCTACTGGTCTATATGCCTTTATTCTATTTCCATTTTTCATTAATCTCCATTTCTGTTTCCATTTTAATTTGCCTCTATACGTGTGTACCCTCCCCCGCTACCACAACTATTTCTTTTTTTAGGTTATTAAATCTGCCATTGTCTGTGCTTCTGTTCACTCCACTCCTGTCCCCCTCGAGCAGGTCTTGCACCCTTGCCCACTTTGGTCACACCATCCCATAGCCAACCTCGCCCCCCTAGTACCTGGTGTAGCACAGCCCCAGCCTCCTTGATAAGTCCCCTTCCATATTTGCTGCAAAGTTCAAAAAATCAGCCCATGTGAGGGCCAGCCTTGCCCCCATGCTAGGCCCCCTTATGCTCTGGGCCTGCTCAAGACCACCTGCATGCTTTCCTCTACTCCTCCAGAGCCTCCAGACTTGCAGCACCACAAAAAACACCCCCCTACACCTTCTCCCACGATAGCGGGAGGCACCACAATTGCTGTGCTCATTTTTTTGTTTTGTTTTGTTTATTCCTTTTCCATTCATGGTCCAAACCACATTTTTCCCCAGTCCAAGGTGTGCCTGCTGTGCCCCTCAATCTCAGCGGCCACGATCCTGGCACGCCAGTATACTCCTGTAGGCCCGAGCACTCGCCCCACCTGGCAGGCCTTGCCTGCCTCTTTGGTGTTGCCTTCCCCATCAAACCTTTTTCAGCCACCCACAAAAACCTTCCTCTCACACTTGGCATGGTTGTCAGGGCCCAAACAACCACTGCCGCATGAGCTGCGCCTCTTGCGCCTCACCCTGGCCTCACCTGATGCAGACCCAAACCCTGAAACACAGAGCAAGCTAAAACATCCCACTGCTCAAAACCTAGTTCATCAGCTTCTGTACAAAAATCCCCAGTGACTTTGTCCCAAATGCCTTCCACTGTCCACTAACCACCCGTGCTGAGCACAGAAGCCCATCACCGAACCAGGCTGCCCTGGACCATGTGGCCTCAAAGGCCTAGCTGCAACAAGCCAGACCGGGGAAGGGCCTCCCCGATACGCCACACAGTCTCTGCCTTAACCATGGCAAAAGTCACCATACAATTCCTCATTTTTGCTCTCAATCTCCACTGCAATGGGAGACTCACCAGACCCCCTGGCACTCTGCACTCATACACCACCTGTATGAGAAAACACATACATACTCCATTCAGAAAACCTGCTTCTGTGCCTTGCCCCCCCCAGGCTCTCTGCATTTTCCAACCGCTTGAGCCAAACAGACCACCCACATGAGCTCTGCCTTCCCAACACAGTTTCCAATGAATTGAGGAGCACTTCTCAAATCAGGAACCTCATTGCTGCCCAAGCTCCTTCCTCCAAATCGCACAAATGCCAAACTTTTCTTATTTGATGAAATGAGGCACAAAAGAACAACCACCCACGATATGCTTTGCCTGCCCATGCTGTTTCGGATTCCTCACTGAGCCTCTCATCAGTAAAGAAGCAGCATTTTTTTCTCAAGTCCTGAAACTTCAGGGTCACATGCTTATAACCATTACCACAGTTACTCCACTCTGCTAAACACCCCAAGCTAACAAAAACAGCCCCACTGAGCTCTGCATTTTTGTATTCATAACCACAACAAACAACTAGGCATGCACAGAAACATGTCATTTCTGCCCAGACTTTCTCTAACTTTTCTCTTTTTTTTTAATACAATGAGAGAATATACAATTACATGAGCTAGCCGCTGGGCTTGCACAGCAAACATGTTATTTCTGACCAGGCTTTCTCTAACTTTTCTCTTATTTTTTAACACAATGAGAGAACATAAAATTACATGAGCTAGCCCCTGGACCACGTGGCCTATAAGGCCTAGTTGTACCCAAGTGCCTTACCTGATGCTTGCCAATGATGTGCTGAGTTCTCAGATGAAAATTCCCAGCAAAAAGAGGTCATCCTGCCTGTATCCTGGCGTGATATACTCCTACAGGACCCCTGCTCAAGACCCCCTGAGGCTCCGCCCCCTCAGCCAATCCCTGGGGCTCTGGCATTACTCTGTCATAATGCCCTCCTACCTGGCTTGGTGATATCACTAGCCTCTCCTCTTCTACCTGACCTTTCCTTCCCCCTCTCCCCCACCCCTCCCCCTTTGTGCTCCTTCCTGGCAGGGGTTTACCAGACAACCTGGCCTGTTTTCTAGTGGCAAGCCCCATTATAAAACATATCCACCCTTAAATTAGCCAATTCCTCTTCAATTGCTCATGTTTTCCAAGATGACCACGTTGGCATAGTAAGGGTTTTTTATAGTTTCTAAAATGTGTTTTAATAAAGAGGAAGCGGAAACAAATTTACATTCATTAGTAAAATGTTCCTTGTTGTAATTTAATTCTGGGGGATTTGTTTCATTATTATTTGTTGCCATGCCAGGATCTTCTTGCCATATAGATATTCCTCTGGATTGTTCATCAGACTTTAGCTTTTTTAACCCTTCAATTGTATGGCTGTGGTCCTCAGTAACCAAAACCAGATTATCTGACCTTGATATTTTTAGGGAGGACTCTAGTCCTTTTTTGTTAGTAAGTTTATTTTCTTTCTGGTCATGGTTTAATAGATTTTTGACATTAGTTTCTAACAGTTCAACCCTTGAGTGTTTGGGGAAAAATATATGTGGGAAAGAATAGGCCTAAAATCTTGAATCTGCTTTGTCTCGGTCTGGGTTGTCTAAAATGGAGGCAGAATAATCATGGGGTCATACAACTCCCAGTCATAGAAGGTTAGCAAAATGTCTTCATCCACCCATTTTGGTGAGTTCCCGTTGGGGGTTCCAAGTCCCCCTATGCTACTTTCATTTAATATAACATTTGTGGTCAGTGCCCCAATTTCCAACTTCCCTTAATCTGCTTCTCTATTGAGGGCCTCTGTACTAGATCCCTAGGCATGGATGCTGATACAGATACAGTAGTGTCAGTGGCTCAGCAGGTTGCACGCTCACCTCTGAGGCTGGACAATCACAAGGCTGTGGGTTCTATCCTCACACTATGCACTTGGGTTAAATCCCAATACTGACACTGTAGTGCAGCATGAGGGGGTGCTGAACTCCTTAGGTGCCGTCTTTCAGATGAGATGTTAAACTGAGGTCCTATCTTCCTGTTCTGGTGGTAGTTCAGGTGGATGTTAAAGATCCCATGGCACTCCTCGAAAAGAGTAGGAGAATTTCCCCAGTGTCCTGGCCAAATTTCCCCCATTCACTAAAAATACCACCAGAAGCTTAATCTGTGTTAATGTCAGCTGGCATCCATCTGTATCACTCTCCCCGTGACGAGGCTGAAAATAGGCAGAACTGTCATCTAGTCCTCCTTCCCAGTCAACAAAAACTAAATAAACAAATAAATAAATAAATAAATAAATACCAAAGTGACTGATGAAAAATTTACTTTACGGATAGATGAATTTATGAAAAACTTCATAATTTTAGTTTGTTTGTCAATTTCTTTGATCTGAGCTTGATCTGTACTACCTTTGTTAAGACCTTTCCCTTTTACCTTTTTTAATTTTGTGTTCTGCTAAATCCTGAGGTACATCAGAGAATGAACAATTTCTACCACTTCTTGTGGCAGTCAATGTAATACTAGTAAAGTTGACCTCTCAGGTGTACCAGTTAAATTAAAATATATCTTGTCAATTTCCTATAATATAGAAACCAGCTACGGTGTTTTTATCACAAAGCAGAGAAAAGAATATTATCTTACAATCTTAAAATCTTAACTTTGAGTAAAATTCCAACAAAAGGTAAAAAAAATCCTATTTTGTATGTACAGTGGTAGTCATAGAAAAGTGTTTCAGTACTGAGGTATACCTGGGTATACTGAGGCAGAATTACTTTATAGTCAATGCAAATTTTGTGCCTCAGCATTAACTCAGTGGTACCTCGTGGTACCTCAAGGTTGGCAACTTTTAGATGACTACCACTGTACTATATGCTGTCACAAAAACACTGCCCCAAACATGTGAAATACATATAATGGAATGAATTCACTACCAGAACAATTCAGTCTCTATTAGTTTGTAAAGTCTCTGAAACACTGGTACTTTTTAAAATACCACAGACTTTCAGAATCCTCCTTATGTTGGCTTGTTCAAGTTCTTATTTTCTGTTTGCTTCTTCTTCTGGTTTTACGTTTTAGTCTATTTGATTCAGCTTCACAAAGTTTGTTTTGATCAGTTCCAGGGTTGTAAAACCATAGGGAGTTTATCAGGGAACTTCATGAACCAATAGACTGATCTAGAGTCTGTTGACAGAAAAGGAAAAACGATATCAGGAAGAATCAAGTAATAATATAAGAAGCTGAAAGCTTAAACTTAGATTATTTTAAATGCAGTTGTAATGAACTTTTTTACTAAGAATAAATTGTAATGTATTTTGAGTACTAAAATACATCAGAATATTTCCTAAACACACTAATGTTCAAAGTGAACTTGCTCCAATTAAGTTACCTCCTTTACATCCATCAAATAATTTTTTTACCACGTAGTATTGTAGTGACCATCTCTTTCTTGTATAAAATCTACCATAAGTAACACTTCTGGCTTAGCTTTTTTGTCAGAGAACAACAATATAAATATCTATAAATATCAAGAAGTACCTTCGCAGTGAGACATGGGCCTTTTTTATCACTCCTGCCACAGCCTCCATACCAATTGCTAGTGGGTACTTTTTTAATCCAAAGTGAAGGGAGCATGAACGTGCATTGCCTATATAAAACTACCCTGGTAAACTGCAAAGGCAACAAAAAGAGAATCAAATCAATATCCTCTTAAATAGCCTGAGGTTTTAATTTTGTGTTCTTTTTAGGATCTTTAAATGAATCAAAATGAGATTAAAAATAAACTGCAGGTACTTATCCTACCATTTCATCCAGTAGGGGATTATAATAGTCTTCTTCAATCCTGACTTTCTGCATGTACGACAGCTTCCAGGTTATCGCTGTTTTTGCTGCTTTGTACTCCTCTTACTTCAGGTTAAAATATTTAAATATATGGAATGTAAATTTAATATGCTACTAAAGCATACAAAAAAAACTCGATAATACTATCACTCCCAGAGTGATAATAGGACACTTCAGAAATGATAATACTATCGTTTGTGTCCAGTAATACTATCATTGGGACCCGAACGATAGTATTATCACTTAAACTCAGCAGCGCAACCGCAAGTCTGCCACCCCACATAATTTAAAGTGTGCCTTCTGATTGGCCGCTTTTCCTTTCTGGGCGAACTGAAAAAAATTAAAAATATGGCGGCTCTTCCTCTCGCTTAGCGAGAGAAATGTCCATTAACAGAAATTAGCAGTATTTTTCTTTTTTTTGGGGGGGTGGGGAAACAATGTTGACTACAGTAGCTGGTAGATCCTCCATTCAGTCTTGCTACTGCTGAATTGAAGTCGCCACTTGAGGTAAAAGTGAGAGCGAGTGACTCCTCAATAAACAGTACACTTTTTCTGTCTCCTCTGTAACAAGCTATGTGCAGGCTACACTTCATGCGCCTGTAAGGAGTGTTTAAGTAAACTAGTCGGGAGCCCGTTTTAAGTCCAAAAAATCATATCCATATATTAAAAAAAAATATCCGATAGGTTTGTGTCCATTACCAGGCAGTAAAAGCATCTCGAGGTTCTGGACACATTGGAACCTCTCAAGCTTTGCTCTCGAGGTTCATGTGTCCAGAACCTCTCAATGCTATTACTCCCTGGTAATGGACACAAACCTATCAGTCATTCTCTTTATAACCCAAAGCACTATGTAACTTTAGTTGGAGACGCAATCAAAGGAAGTGTGGCTCATCTGGACAATGGCGCTGAAGACAGAAGGCAAAAAGAAAGCCGATGCTTGCGTACTTGTACTCTGAGACTGCTCCTACTAATCAAATAATCAATTAATTATTGGGTGCTTTCCATAGGTAGCAACTTCACCTGCCCTTGCTGAGGGAGGCCATTCCAATCAGTTAATTGCCATGCAAAGCAATCAGGCAGTCAGTTATGTTTGATTAGACCCAGAAGGTATCTGAAGGATTTATGCCCCTCAGTAAATAATCTAATATCTATTTGTTAATTAGCAAACTTTCAGTAGCTGTTTCGACTATGTCATTTTTATTTAAGCTATATACCAGATACGAATCAAATGAAATGCGTACTTAAGTTATGGAGTGCAGAGCATGCTAGGAACTAAAAATGCATTCAGTTGTATAAAATTTTCTAGACTGCTGTTTTTTTAAAGTACCTTAACTTCTTGGTCAGGCGCTCTGTGAATTTCTAAGAACCATTAGTGTTATCAGCTCCCAGGACACCCCCAAACTGCTTTTCCACAAAACATCTGTTGTCTCTAAACCCTGCAAACACCAATGTAAGCAGTTAAACCAGCAGTTAACTCTCACAATAGGCATTTAAATACAGTCAAATATTTGATGAATTCTTATATTTCATGTAATGAAATAAATGGGGAGAAAATAAAACAAGAAAAATAAATACAATACAAAATAAAAACAGAAACGCAGTTAAAACACAGTTAAAAATAATAGAGCAAGTTCTCTTACTAAAATATCCATTGCTGTGCTTTTCACTATGTTCAGTCAGTGATTTGCTTTTGAGGGAGAATGAATACTGTTCATCCTGTTGGCTGAGCCCTCCACAGGGCTTACTGTTGTCGTGGCTCTCCCGGGCTCCTGCCACCTCGGACTACAAGAGAAGAGTGCCCAGATCAGGACACACAGTCCTCGTTCAGCCACTTTTTTTGACTTAAGATGTACTGGAAAGGCTGTGCACTGGGTTTCACCACTGGATAGGTGCTTAATTTAAGAAAGTGAAAAAAACCTTTCTGGTCACGCCTTCACCAGATGGTTTAAGGCAACAGTGGCATACCTGTAGTTAACCCAAAAATGCCTTGCACAGTCCTGCTTGTGATGCTCATACCTCAGCAGCACAGCACAGTGTCATAAGAAACAGGAAGCTCTCCCCTCATCCGCTCACATAAGGGATACACTTTGCGGGGGAACAGCACTCTTTGGGGGGGCTGCCTGCTATTATCAATTTTTTGTTAGAATTATATATTTTTTTTTCAGCAGTAATGTTTGTCTAGCAAAAATATCAAGATATTAATTTTTCTTTTCATTTTCTTGAATGGAGATATGGGATTTTGATGTTTGTGAAAGTTCCCACTCATGTGCCATGCCTACCATGAAAATTTTAAATAGCTTGGTACAGTACTGTGCTGTTTACCATTAGAAACATGCGATGACAACATTCTGATACATGCACATTATTAATCTAGCATGTGCATTCAACAGGTAACCTCAATGGAAAAGATTTTTAAAGACTGCAAGGGGTGGCCATCCCTAATGACGCGGGTCTTTTATTGTAAGACTTGCTATAAAAGCTGTTCTAACAATATATGAGAAAACTAAAAATACAGTGAGGATGAATCTGTTTTTGCTGAAACACTATATGATGACATTTTTTGCTGACAACTAGTGCTGCTTTAACTACTTAATCTTTTGTGATTTTTGTGTCATTTGTGCTTCCCTATTACTGCTACCAGTGCTGCATTTTTTTCTGTTGGTAGTACTCAGTTTCCAAGTAGACAGCCTCTCCAAGGTATGTAGAGGCAGGTGTCCCACATAGTTTTGATAGAATAAGTGGTAGAGAATGATCACTTGTGAGTCACTATCCAATAAGGCTTTACACGGGTATCCTTCAGTGGTCAATGGGATGTCGGCTCATGGTCACAGTAATCCTGTGAGTATTTTACTGTTGGGATTATCCAAGGGGCTGTACATTTCTTGGAGCTCATCACGTCCATAGACCCAGTATGTTCATTCACTGGTCTCTGTTGGCATTTCCCTGTGGTTACCTCCTCTATTTGAATTGCTTCATGACTTCTTTCAAGTCCATCACTGCATTGCATGCTTAGGTGTAAAATCCTTCTCCACTACACTGGTGGCAAAAAAATCCCTTATCTGAGCAGGTCTCTCTGACTGGAGGCTTTGGGATTAGTGGGGTAGTAGCATATGGTGGGGGTCCTCCCCAAGACTATTTCTGTGCAGTAACAGTACCTTGCTGCAGTGGCCCCAATTGTTCCTCCAGGTCATGGAGTCATGCCTGTCTTAGTTCTCACTATGGTGTACATTACCAGGACTAGTGGTCTCAGAGAACTGTGTCTCAATGATCATGGCCTCTACCATGTTCCTGATGGTTTCACTCTCTTCCTCCTCTGTGATTTCATCCAGCTGGTTCCCAAAAGTGTGTGTGTGGGGGGGGGGGAATAGCTGCACTGACTACAGTATACAAAACAATTTTCATAAAAACAATTTCAGAATGCATGCCTCCACATGTAACCTTGTCTAGGTGCACCTGGCCCAGATAGTACAATGAAACTCCTTTACATTCCAAGACTCAGTTTAGTAGGATTTCTAAATGGGTTAGGTACTCAAAGAGCATCTCTCCTTTCTGCTGTCTGGTGATCTTGACCCTCATATTCAGAACCTCCCTTGAGGATTGACTCCTACTTTACATGCACCTATCAAACTGCTCTAACAATACGACCCAATGGCATTGGGTCTAGTGTTTCTGGGATCTAACAATGGCAAGGGTGGGACTTCTAAGGCTCTCTACTAGACTTTTTCAGTTTTTCCCATCAGAATATTGCCAATGAGCAGTTTGGTCAATTCAGGAATCAAAATCATCCACCCAATTTGGAGATGGTCTCACCCCGAGACCATTTGAAGCCTTTTATAAGAATTAGTTCCATATGGATGGGACCTGTTTGCGGCACAATTTGGTTTCCAGGCCATAGACCAGACTGGGGGCACAGGAGCTGCCTTGGTGGCAATTTCACACAATTCTTGCACATCCTGAGGGGTGGTTCCTACTGCTCTCAACAAGGTATGAAGTTTTTTCTCAAAGTACGAAGGCTCCTTACAACCCACTGGGGAAATGTCTGGAATACATCAGGCCACTATGATCCCTGGAGAGCTGTCATTACCCAAAGTTACTTGATCTGGTACCTTAGAGGGGTCAACTTTTTCACAGCACTCCAGAAAACCACTCAGACCTTTTGTGGCAGAATAGTAAATCCTCATTTATATAGTTATTTTTTCATAGGCACTTGATAGCAGTCAGTGCACACTCTATATATGATCCCTGTTGGTCCTCTTGGGAATCCCTTGAACTAAAATGGTTTTAACAGGAACAATGTCTGTTTCTTTAGACCAAATGACTAACTTTTCCTAAGTCATGGTGGATTTCAGTATTTCAAATGGAGGGGTACTATCTTTTCAAAGTCACAGTTATGGAATTATATGTGTGGTTCATAGGAGAGCCCAGCAGCACCTCTAATGTAAGCCCAGGGCTGTTTGGGTCCCTCTCTCCTCCCTAATTGAATGGGAGCTGGCTTGGGTTCTTTACTTTCATATAGATTTTTATCCCCTTCGCTCGGCCAGCAGCCACTCTTCAGGGATATACCCTGTTTGGGCACAGGGAACATCCACCATCATGTACTACAGCAGTTGGAGTTTTCTTCCATTCTTTTCATCCTCCTACCTCCCAAGACATAGGCCACAGACTCTGTCAACCTCCTTCATGCACAGCTTGCTCTCTGAAGCAGAAGCAAACTTTCTGGTTCAGCTGCAGTAGTTGCTGGGTGGTTAATCCCACTGCCAATCTTTCCCAGCTGAGATATACTGCCATACTTCAGCTGTCTTATCCTTGCCTGCTCCTTGAAATGACACATGATGCATTGTGTTGCTGGGCTGTGTGGCACCTTGGTCTGGGTTCTTGCAGTTGTAGGACAACTGGTCACAGATGATAATGACATTGTACCTCCAACTGCAGTAATTAGTGACTGCACCAAGACACATTTAAGCTGAGGAACTACTGAGCTGATGACTTACATAAGGGAGTACCTCATGTTGACACTCATGGCTAGTTTCCCCTAATAAATAATACAGATCTTACCTACACACATCACAATCCCACAAATAATGACAGTGATGCAGTGGTAATGAATAGCAATATTTCAAATTAAAATGCAAAAACAATTATATTTATTTAAAGAGAGAAGTAGGGAAGAACAAAGGGGACAAAAGGGAAAATGGGAGTGAAGGGGTAGAAGTCAAATAAGTCACTTATTCTCTATTAGCACCCACTTTCAGCCCCTACCCTTAGTAATAACAAACCTCCAGAGCAGCTACATCCTGCTTTACCCCCGCCCCCCCAAAAAGGCCTTGAGAGATCTCTCTCTTTCTGTTGCAGATTTTACATTGGACAAAAAGTCGATCTAGAAGCAGAGCAAGATCAAAAGTAAGATTCTCTGATAAAAGAAGCAAGAGCAGACAGAAGAATAATAGAAGTCCCCCCTCCTCCAGTGGTTCTGAGAAAGATTTTTTTTTTAGATAAGAAAAAAGTCAACAGAGTATAAGAAAAAAAACAGAAGAGGAAAACTAGGGTGAAAAAAATGCAGAAAATCCAAGACCACTCCACAAAAAGAAACTGATCAACTACAAGTAGTATTCGTTTATGTGGAATGGGAAGTAGGGAGAAACATAGAAACATAGAAGTTGATGGCAGATAAGGACCGCAAGGCTCATCCAGTCTGCCCAGTTCTTTTTCTACCTTATAAATGTGCCATCGGCCTTTGCTCTGTCAGTGGCCTATCTATTCATACTCATCTGTATTGCTCCCTTATGCCTATCCCATGCCTGTTTGAAGCCCTGCACTGTATTCATAGCCACTACTTCCTGATGTAGACTGTTCCATGCATCCACCACCCTTTCTGTGAAAAAGAATTTCCTCACATTCCCCCTTAATTGGCCTCCCTCTAATCTCATGCTGTGTCCTTTTGTCCTGCTATTTTTCTTATATTTAAACGTTAGACTCTTTCACCTTGTTAATGCCCTTAAGGTGTTTGAATGTTTCGATCATATCCCCTCTCTCCCTCCTTTGTTCAAGGGTATACATATTGAGCTCCGTTAATCTGTCCTCATATGTCTTCTGATGCAGTCCCTGCAATGTTTTGGTTGCCCTTCTCTGGACTGCCTCAATTTGGTTAATGTCCTTGTGAAGGTGTGGCCTCTAGTACTGCACACAGCACTCCAGATGGGGCCTAACCAGTGTCTTGTAAAGAGGGATTATTACCTCCCTCTTCCAACTCGTGATACCCCTACTAATACACCCTAACATCCCCCTAGCCTTAGCTACTGTTTTAGAGGTCTGCTTGGATGATTTCAGGTAATCGGTGATGATGATACCCAAGTCTCTTTCTTCCTTTGTGACTGCCAGCAACTCCCCTCAAAGCCTATAGGTGACTTCAGGGTTTCTCTTCCCTATGTGCATGATCTTGCAGTTCTTTGCATTAAATCCCAGTTGCCACTCTTCTGACCATTTTGCTAGTTTATCCAGATCTCTTGTCATTCTGCCCACCCCATCTGGATCATCTGCTCTGTTGCAGATCTTGGTGTCATCTGCAAACAGACAAGCCTTACCCTCTAGTCCATCTGCAATTTCACTAATGAAGATATTGAAGAGGACTGGCCCCAGGACTGATCCCTGAGGTACCCCACTTGTGACTTGCATCTCTTCTGACTGTATGCCATTTACCACCACTCTCTGTTTTCTGCCCATCAACCAATTTGCCACCTAGTTGACCAACTTCTGACCCACTCCAAGCATACCCAGCTTATTTATCAATCTTCTATGTGGAACAGTGTTGAAAGCTTTGCTGAAGTCGAGGTAGACGACATCAACTGCTCCCCCTTGGTCCACCACTCTGGTTACCCAGTCAAAGAAATCTCTGAGATTAGTATGACAGGACCTTCCTTTTGTAAACCCATGCTGTCTTGGATCCTGTGCCCCATGTATTCCAGGTGTTGCACTATCCTTTCCTTAAGGAGTGCCTCCATAATCTTGCCCACTACTGAGGTAAGACTGACTGGTCTGTAGTTCCCTGCCTCCTCCCTGCTACCACTCTTGTGGAGCTGGATCACATGAGCCCTTCTCCAGTCTTCTGGGACCTCTCCTGTGCTCAGAGACTCACTAAACAGTTCTGCTAATGGCTCTGCTAGTTCCAACCTTAGCTCCTTAAGTACCCTGGACTGCATGCCATCAGGTCCCATTGCCTTGTCCACCCTGAGCTTAGCGAGCTCTTGTAGGACCCTTTCTTTTGTGAAGGGTGTAGTGCTCACATCCCTCCCCCCTGTGTCCATGGTGCTGAGATGTGGGTCCTGCCCTACCTTCTCTTCAGTAAATACTGAGCAAAAGTATCTGTTTAGGATAGATGCTTTTACAGGGTCCTCCTCCTCACACACCCTGTTTTCTCCTTTGAGCTTAGCGATACCCCCTCTAGACTTTCTCCTTTCACTAATGTATCTATAGAAAGTCTTGTCACCTTCTTTTACTGTTCATGCTAGTGTTTCCTCAGTTTGGGACTTTGCCTGCCTTACTACCTTCCCTGCTTCCCTTAAGACAGTTTGGTATGCCTCCCTATCTTCATCCCGCTGTGTTCCCTTATATTTCCTGCAGGCCGGCCTATTGGCTCTGACCTTTTCTGCTACTGTATTTGAGAACCAAAGTGGTTTCCTTCTTCTTTTGCACTTCCTTTTCTGTCTAACACAATGGGATGTTGCTTCAAGTATTGCATCCTTAATGCTTGCCCACTTTGCCTGTACCCCCTCACCTGTGTTTCTTTTTGCCAGGGCTAGCTTAACTCTGGGGGGAAGGAGGTTATGCAAACCTTTTTCTAAGATTCTGGGAGTATGCACAAGTCCTGAATTGTGTAACTAATCTGAATTACAACAAAATCAGACATTGACTTCTTTTTATATTTGATCTACTTTGTATATGGAAGGGACAAAGAGAAAATTCAGAATTCATAGAATGGTTACATAATAATGAAATGAATTTGGGTTTACCTACATGGCCAGTATTTTTTTTTTTTTTAAACTTTAGATAACCAGGAAAGACACACTGAGCCAGGGCTTGTTCCCAGGTGCAACCTGGGAAGCAGAGTTTGATATGAACAATATACAGAAGGAACATGACATGTACATATACACATGCAATCAGCCAGATACATAGCTCAAAAGTGCAGTTATACGAATACATTTGTATAATAAAAAAATTTACATAAGTAAACAAAGAGAGGAATGAGAGACAGAGGACAGAATAGCAAGGGCAACTTAAGAAGAGGTTAGGGGCAGAGGCAAGGAGCAGTTGGAGCATGTCAGAGCAGGTGTTTGAATGATGGGAGTGGGATGGCTTGCTGGAAGGTAGATGAAAGTTGGTACCAGAGGGAGGGTAGATGAAAGGAGAAAGCTGATTGTCCTGCTGTGGAGTGAGGGAGGAGAAGGGAGAAAGATCAGGCTGCCCTGGATCAGAGTGGGCAGGGGGAGGGACTGGCTGAAGATGGGGGGAGGAAAGATAGAAGGGAAGAAGTCCATACCAGTATTTAGCAATGAAAGCTAAGGAGTGTGTCTGGCGGTGGTTGGAGAAGGGAGGGATAGAAAGTGATGAGTAGAGGGAGCAGTGATGAGTGCAGAAAGGGGAGTTTGTGGCAAAACAGCAAAAGGCATTAAGGAGGATGTCAAGTCTGGTGAGAGAAGCATTGGATGCAGTGCTGTAAATGATGTCTGCATAGTCAAGCAAAGGGAGGATGTATTCTGTGACTAGCTCATGATGCATGGAAGTGGAGAGGCATTCCTTGTTTTGGTGCATTACACCTAGTTTTGGGCAGAGCTTAGAGTGTAAGGTGTCAATGTGGACTGAGTAATCTAATTTGCTGTCCAGCCATATCATAAGGTATTTGCTTGCAGAGACAATTTTTAGGTGGCAACCATCAGGGGAGAAGAAGATGGGGAGGAATAAGTGTGTTGAGAGTTTCCATCATGACCCAAAAGTCATAGAGACTGTTTTTTTTTTTTGTATTTACCCTAGAGTTGTTGCCTGGAACCAGTTTAATACTGTTAAAATCACATTGGAGAGGGGCCTCAACTTCAAGGGTGGAGGGACCAGTAGTATAGATGATCATATCACCCGTGTACACATGGATTGGTACGTGCAAACAAACTGAGGGGAGGCTGTTGATGAGGAGGGAGATCAGGACAGGACCTAGGATGGAACCTTGGGAGACACCAATGAGATTAGGGAGGGAAGACAGAGTGGAGCCCACCTGGACCGACTGAATCCAGTTTGTGAGGTAGGAACTGAACCAGCTTACTACTGGTGTTGCTAAACCAATTATGTGAAGCTTCCTGAGCAGGAGGGGGTGAGACACAGAGTCGAATGCTTTTGCCAGGTCGGTGAAGATTGTAGCAGTGATGCGACCCAGATCCATTCCTGAGAGAATGGCACCTGTGTTACGCAGTAAGGAGGACATGATAGAGTGATTTTTCCTAAAGTCTGCTTGGAGCAGAGAGAGAGAGAGAGAGAGTGCTTTAGTGACTGTGAGGAAAGCAGCAACCCTAGAGTAGACTAGGGATTCCTGGAGCTTAGTGAGGGAGGGGAGGAGGAGGGAGATGGGGTGATATTTCCCTGGATTGGAAGGATCACCACCTTTGTGGATCTTGGCCATTTTTCATGCCACAGGGACTATATCTGAGGAAAGGGAGAGATTGAACAAGTGTGTAAGGGGGAAGGAGCAATGGTGGGTCCAGTAAAGAAACCCTTAATTTTCTGGATGTTACATTAATGAGAAATATGGAGGGTAAAATAGAATTTTGCTGTTATAGGAAATCTACAGCAACAAATTTGATGTTACATGCAGACAGTGCACACACACCCTCACTGAAACGCTCTATTACTTATAGCCAGTTTTTTGGTATTACACAGGAATTGCAGCTCACAAGAAAAATTGGATGAACAGGCATTGGAATTGCAAGAGGTTTATGAAGAGGGGCTTGTACTAGGGAGGACCTAGAACAAGCAAAATATAGAGCAGAAGATTTAAATAGAAGGGACCTACTAGTAAGTAAGGACAGAAATATGGCCTCCAATTTAAACATGGGACCCATACCATTCATTACAGAATATAATGCACTAGCACTAGCACTCTCCTGGATGTGGTCCTTACAAACAGACCAAGACGGGTCCACAATATCCAAATCCTCCCTGACTCTCTTAGTGACCACTCTCCTATTCTCTTCAACTGGGTAACCTCTCTGCCCACTCCCTCAGTCAAAACCACCTATCGAAGGTGGCTTAGACCCGGGGGTTTGAATGACCTAAAGAATTACCTTGCTCACACAGACTGGTCCTGCTAATAAACGTAACTAACGCTGACATGGCCTGTCCTTCTTATCAACACTTTCAACTTTGCCTGTGACATCCTCGCTCCTTTAACTGCCCATAGGTCCAAAGTAAGATATGCTCCTTGGCTCACCCCTGCACTGAGGCGGCTCTTTAAGCTGCGGGATAATCTGTGGCACCTTGCCGTTGCCTCTGGCTGACCATCTGACAGGCAGACCTATGCTGCGGCTAGAAACCAATGCACCTGGGCTATCCGTAAAGCCAAGGCGGATTATTACCAAGCCTCCTTCGCCACCTCTTGGGGGAACCCTAGGTCTTTCTGGGAGAATGTCAAGCAGCTGAATGGCCACTCCCAGTCCCCATCTCCCACGCTTCTTAACATCAATGGTACTGTCTCCACTGACCCTACCCTCATTGCCACCCACCTCAATAACTCCTTTACCGACCTTAGCTCAATACTCCTAATAATTTCTTCAGTCCTTACCCCCTAGTTCCGCCCTCCCATCACCGCCCTTGTTCCACCTGCGTTGTGTAACCTTACAAGAAACTAGACCTTATCTCCTTAAGGCCCTTAAAGGTAACGCATATAGGTAATGATTCCCTTGACCCTGCCTCATGACGTCAGGGTCCTGGTTCAGGTCCTCACCTATCACAAGCATCTTTAACAAATCCCTCTGCCTTGGGCAATTCCCTACTGTCTGGAGGGTTGCTACAGTTACTCCTGTCTACAAAGGTGGTGACAGGACTCTGCCTGGTTACAGACCCATCTCAATCCTCCCCCCCTCTAAAGCTCTTGAGAAAATTGTTGCCACCCAAGTCTCCAACTACCTTCAAAGTACAGTGTTCTTTGCCCTGAGCAACATGGGTTCAGGCTGGTCATAGTACCAATACGACTCTCCTGGAGTTTACCAACTTCCTTCACCTCCTTGAACACTGGTGCCCTGGCTGGAGGGGTATTCATTGACCAGTCTAAAGCGTTTGATACCGATCGCACCCACTCTTGGTAACTACCCTGGACCACTTAGGCTTTGCCACTGGACCAGTCTCCTGGTGCGCCAGCTATCTCTCAACCTCGCTCCCAATGTGTAAAAGTTAGTGGCAACCTATCCAGTGCCTGCCCTGTTTGCTCTGAGTCCCTCAGGGTCTATTCTTGGACCTTTACTCTTCTCCCTTTTCCTCAACTCGCTACCTAGTGCCTGCAAGGGCAAGATCCTGCTTTATGCTGATGATGCTACTCCTTGCCGCTGATAGTAGCCCTACAGCGGCTCCAAAGCGCTCCAACTTGCTTTTGATTCCACGAAACCTGGTTCTCTGAGCATCGACTCACAATCAACATAAAGAAAACAAAAACGATGCTCTTCTCCCACCCCAAAAAAGCACAGCAAATTTCCCTCACTGTTCTTTCCACCCTCAAAATGCCCATTGAACCTGTGCAGTCCTATAAATTCCTGGAATTGTCTTTGACCAACCCTCTCCTTTCATGACCATATCTCCGCCTTGAACACAGCCGCAAACCGCGGCTGGGCATTCTCTTCCGCACAAAAAATGTCTCCTGTGGATGCCCTCCGCCTGGCTGTCACCTCCTCTGTTTTATCCCTCATGACTATGGCCTCCGGTCTATGGATCAGCTGATCAGACAGCGCTCAGAAGGTCCACCTTACACTAACAAAGCCTGCAGACTTATCACTGATGCACCTGAGACAAAGCGCATACATGTCAGCTGTATGCCTTGTCTACCCTACTCAACCTGGATGAGCGGCTCATGTATCAAACCTGCCTGCTCACCTTTAAAGCACTGCATGGCCTATCTCCAACTGGTCTAACTAGCTCTATTCACTGTTCTGCACCAGCGGTAAAACACCCTAGCGTCCAAGACATCCCTGTTCATACCAAGGGCTAGGACCTCACAAGGCCAAAGGGCATTCCCCTACAGAGCCCCCACCTGCTATTCACTCCCTACCAGTATCTCTGACTCCCCCACTAGCAAGCTTTAAACTCAGCCTCAGAAACCACCTGCTCAATTCACGCAGGTGTTGCTGCTGAAATAGAAGTGGGGTGATTAGACCGTAAAAGATAAGACTTTAAAAAAAAAAAAATAGACTTGACAATGCTGCTGAGCAGCACTCCCACCCCTCTCCTGCTTCTCTCTCCCCTCAACTTCCTCCCTACCTCTCCTTTCCTCCCCATCCTCTCCATCTAACCTTACCCTTCGGTCCTCACCTTAAACATATGTATCTTGAACTTGCCTTATTCTGTATTAACTGTTGTTTATTGTTCAAATGTCTGTTTGTCCTCTATGTGACGAGGTACCTTTGTAAATGAGCCTCTGGCTCAAAGGTTGTTAAACTGATGTTTAAATAAATAAAATAAAAATAAATAAATAAATAATGACTGGGCCAGGACATTAGGAAATATTATATATCGTAATTGGCCAATTTTAATGAGTGATGTGGGAGTAGGTGCAGCATAGACCCCAGAGCAGTCGTCGGCAGTTAAAATAGTCAGCTGCAATTCAATGCAGTGCAATCAGTTGCAATTACATTGGATTGCAATCATAAAATAGTGGAGTTGAAATCTACCACAGTTGATGATAACGTGACTCAACCAGGTTTGTTTCTGTGGGGCGCTGCCGTGTGTTTTCTCTTTTTTTTATTTCCGGGGGGGGCATGAATATCTAACGGTCCTCAACCACCGGCACCGAGCCTTACAGCCAATAAAATACACCCCTAGCTCCTGGACACAGCATCCACCAATTAGGAGAGATAGAAGGAGGAGACAGGAGCTTGAGAGTGTCGGTGACTGGCTGCACAAGATGGTAGGGAGAGCATGCCTAGGTAGGAGAAGAGACTGTCAGGAAAGGAGGAATCTGTGTTGGTGTGCGGGCAGTGGAGCAAGCAACATTCTTCTGCAGAGACGAAGTTTGGTGGTTTGGCCTTTCATTTAAGAATAAGTTAACTGTGTCCACTGTCCTGACATATCCAGTGCCCCGAGAGAGAGACTAGTGTGTGGCTGTGCAGGTCCCAGTCAGTCCTCCAGCAAAGTCAGGCAGCAATCGTATGAAGGCAGCAAGTCAGTGGTCTGGCGTGGTCAGGATCAGCCCATGACTCCAACAGCCGGGCATGTCGGGTGACTCTCACTCAGTGTCAGTCAGGTCTTCAGAGTCAGTGAGGAGGAGGAGTGGTAGGTGCACTAGTTCCACTGCATGGACTACCAGAGTGGGGACGTGGGTGTGGGTTGTGGACCAACTATGTGGATTGGGAGGAGGGAGCATACGGCTCCAAAAGAACACTGGCACTACCGCTGAGTACAGCAACAGTAGCGGCCTGAGCCATGGAGCCACTGACGATGCTGACCGAATCATCACCTAACACCTGACCAAACTGGCTACAGGCTATTACAGTGAGCAAGGTACTGTATGGGATATGTATGTAAGGCTCACCAGGGCTGGGCAGTGGGCAGTAGGAAGGAGGAGGATGGTCTCTCACAGACTACTCTGTCTGTGTGCTGGGCTGGCTTGTCTGGCTGGTTGAGGGCTTGGGGTCTGTGGGGCCCAGGGGGCCGATCTTGAAAAGCCAAGGTGATCAATCATCATCAGTCTACTGCTGGCGGCCTGGCTGGGCTTTCTCTGACTCTGGTGGCACTGTGAGTAAGTCAGATTCCCCATGAGGTCATGGAGCAGGCAGGTGCAGATGATCGGTTGGTGAGTTTCTGGACCCACAGGAGGCCAGAGTGCGGAGCATGGTCGGTCGGGGCCAATGAACAAAATGCTTGTTTGCCACAGTAGGAATCGGACAGACTAAATATTGAAGTCCTTATGGCAAGGTGAATAACATTTTACAAAACACATTAGTGTACATGCTGAAAGCCAAAACAAGTTTAGAAACTGTCAGAAAATGTTTTTTTTAATATGCATGAGTTTTTTTTAGCTTTAAATTTACTCTATGGCTACATCTCATTTCTGGTATACCATACAGGAGGTATTTCCAGGCATTTCCCCTTAAACTGTTTTTATTCTCACAGATTCTACAACTACTAGTAAACTAACATATATTGATGGTTAACTCTGTTTGCAAAACAGTACCTTCTAGCTTCTGTGGGGTGTTTAAGAGGCCCTACCTATACTGTATTTTAGACTCAGTTCTTTTTCTAAGTAACTAGTGTTGCTGCTGCTTATTATGTTGCTTGCATGCATGTGCAAGAAACATAGTGCCATCATCCGAGTTTTCGGAGGTGTGGCACCCTCTCTTCCAATTCAGTCAGTGTGTTTGCAGGCGCGGTCACAGTTCACCAATCACTGCTGCAGCTGTCTATGACAAGCTGAAAATGCAGTGGCATACAGTTGAAAGGGAGAGCTCCGCTTCAGTGAGCAGAGCTCTCCCCCCACACACACACACGCAAGCACGCATATTGCGTGCTGATGTGCTCCCTCCCCCCACACACACACTGTACGGCCAACAGGGGTGCTCAATCCCCCGTTGGCTCCATGCCTCCTTCACCCCGACAAAAGCTGTCCAGGTGCCACGCTGGAAGCCCACCCCAGCGTGGCAAAAACTGTCATAGCCGACGGGGGTGCCCAATCCCCCGTCAGCTCCACGGCTGCACACCCCTCCCAAAGCTTTCCAGGTGCCACACTGGGGGCCCACCCCAGCGTGGCAAAGCTTCTTATGGCCGATGGGGGGTGCCCAATCCCCCGTCGGCTCCACCCCCAAATGTATCCAGGTCACGCTGGGAGCCCAACCCAGCGTGGCAAAAATGTTATAGCCGCGGGTGCCCAATCCCCATCAGCTCCAGCCCCCAAACAGCCTTTCAGCTGCCACAACGCCCTCGTCATCTTAGTAAAAAAAAATAAACCTGCAAATAAAAACTGTCCTCAGCGCTTCTCCCTGCCCCCCCACAACCCGCACCCACCCACTGTGCACCCTGCCTCCCCACACCCCCCTCACCCCATACTTACCTCCGGACCTCGGCGCGACGATCTTTGGTGGAGACCGGAACACGCTCTGCACTCTTCAAAGCCTACTGTGAACTGAGGAAATGCCGGTAAGTTGTATAATGGGATAGATAGGTTTTTTTCAACTTTGCTGCATATCTCAGACATTTTTTGGAATTTTGGCACCAAATTTTCAACATGGGGTTTTTGGGACCCCTCCTTATGAATTCTGTCACTGTCATGGTGTTAATCAGGCCCGAAGGGTGATTTCGCATTCACTGTGCGAAATCACCTTTCGGGACCGATTAATGAAACGACAGTGCCAGTGTTCATGAGGTGGGCTCTCAAAACGCCTTTGTTGCAAATTTGGTGAAAAAATTCCTAAAAATGACTGTTTTACGAGCGTGCGTTGCGCAGTTCCTACGCACGCTCGTAAGTTCGCAAATTTTTAATATTTACACCGTGGATTTTCAACATTGCCATTTTACCACACCTCCTTATGAGCAGTACAGCTGTCATTTTTCACATCACGCCCAAAATGTGTTTCCGCGCATGTAGCACACAATGGCGCAGTTGGTGTGTGAAACCAATGTGCGGGATGCATTAAGAAAATCACAGTGACACTGTTCATGAGCAGAGGTCTTAAAATGGCTATTTTGAAAATTTGGGGAACAAATTCTTAAAAATGACTGTTTTATGAGCGTGCGTTGCACAGTTCCTACGCACGCTTGTAAGTTCATGAATTTTTAATATTTTCACTTCAGATTTTCACCATTGCCATTTTACCACACCTCCTTATGAGCAGTACAGCTGTCATTTTTCACATGTCACCCAAATGTCTTTCCATGCATGTAGCACACAATGGCGCAGTCGGTGTGCGCAATCAATGTTTGGGACAGATTAAAAAAATCACAGTGACACTGTTCATGAGCAGAGGTCTTAAAATGGCTATGTTGAAAATTTGGTGAAAAAATTCCCAAAAATTACTGTTTTACGAGCATTTGTTGTGCTGATCCTATGCACGCTCATAAGTTCACAAATTTTAAATATTTTCACTCCAGATTTTCAACATTGCCATTTTACCACATCTCCTTATGAGCAGTACAGCTGTCATTTTTCACATCTCACAAAAAACATGTTTCTACTCATGTAGCGCACAATGGCACAGTCGGTGTGCGAAATCAATGTATGGGACATAGTAAGAAAATCACAGTTACACTGTTCATGAGCAGAGGTCTTAAAATGGCTATTTTGAAAATTTGGTGAAAAAATTCCTTAAAATGACTGTTTTACGAGCGTGCATTGCGCAGTTCCGATGCATGCTCGTAAGTTCTCAAATTTTTCATATTTGCACTGCAGATTTTCAACATTGCCATTTTACCACACCTCCTTATGAGCAGTACAGCTGTCATTTTTCACACGTCACTCAAAATGTGTTTCCATGTATGTAGCGCACAATGGCGCATTCGGTGTGCGCAATCAATGTTTGGAACAGATTAAGAAAATCACAGTGACACTGTTCATGAGCAGAGGTCTTAAAATGGCTATGTTGAAAATTTGGTGAAAAAATTTCCTTCAGACATTCTGCAATGTTACTAATAAAGACATTGAACAGCACTGGCCCCAGGACTGATCCCTGTAGCACTCCACTGGTCACCCCCTCTCCCTAGACTGCACCCCATTTACCACCACTCTCTGCCTCCTGTCTGTTAGCCAGTTTCTAACCCAGTTTACCACCCTTTCCCCCATGCCCAGCCTACCCAGCTAGTTTATCAACCTCCTATATGGGATGGTGTCAAAGGCTTTGCTGAAATCACAGGTAAGCGTTGTCCACTGCCCCACCCTGATTCACTTTCTTTGTCACCCAATCAAAGAAATCAACCAGATTTGTCTGACATGATGTCCCCACTGTGAATCCATGTTGTCTATGGTCCTGGACTCTGATGGCTTCTAGATGCCCCACTATCCTTTTTTTAAGCAATGTCTCCATGACCTTTCCCACTACTGAGGTGAGGCTGAATGGCCTATTGTTCCCTGCCTCCTCCCTGCTGCCGGACTTGTGTAGCTGGATCACATGTGCCCTCCTCCAATTCACTCATGTTGAATGACTCATTGAACATGGCTGCCAGAGGTACTGCTATCTCCCTTCGCAGTTCTCTTAATATCCTTGGGCGTATGCCATCTGGTTCCATCGCTTTGTCCACCTTCAATTTAGCAAGCTCCTGCAGGACTCTTTTGCCTTTGAATGGACTATTGTCCACCTCTTCACCCCCTTGGCAACTGCTGTACTGCTGTGGCCCTTGCCCCTCCCACTCTTCTGTGAATACTGAATGGAAAAACACCGTGGATGTCTTGGGAGGAAGGCGTGGAACTATCACTTCCAAATACCTAAACAGCACATACAAGCAAGCAACATTCGGCATTGACAAATGCTTGTTTTACTATACCACATGCTGTTTTACTGCCCTGCTTCAACTTGTTACTTTCAGGGACTTCAGTATATTTTGTTGTTGTTTTGACTGGTTATTGTGCTTTAGTGGATCCCTACTGTGTGTAGATTTGTTTCACTGCACTTTGTATTTGCATTTTAAAGAGCAGCCAGCTTCTTAGCTGCTGTTGTCTAGTTGCTGCTCCTCCAACATCTTTATTTATTTATTTAAAAGTTTTACCAGGAAGACACACTGAGCAATAATGCTCAATTCCTGGTGCATCCTGGGGGAAGGGGGCACAGGTAGCGGTACATACATTGGGCAATAGAACAATAAGCACTAGCAATAAACACAGGATAATATTGTTCATGACTTAGCAGGATAAACAAGTATACAGACAGCAGTATATACAGAGCAGTTTAACATCATTTACGAGCATCCAAACTAGAATGAGGAGAAGTGTATGACAATACAGGAGCAATGAGAATAAATCAGCAGGCTATATGACCATGCGACAGGGTAAAAAAAAAAATCATTGCATGGGAGACTATATGCCCTATAATTGACTTCCTGTTCCTATAAATTTAATTTTGTCACAGAATACCCACAGGCACAAGCTGACATGAAATGCAAATTGATGAGAGAGCTGAAGTGCATATTCTGCAGCATATGCCTGATGACGGAAGGGAAGGAGTTCCATAGTTTGGGCATTTGGTGTCTGAAGGATGCTTGTCCACTAGAGGTGAACACCTGGGGGACAACCAAGGTGCGCGTGTCATAGTTCCTAAGGGAGTGCCCAGGAGGGTTAGGAATAGCCAACACAGCAGAGAGATAAGTGGGCAAGGTCTGGGACCAGTATTTGGCAGTGAGCTTTGCGCAATGGGTCAAGCGGCGGTCATGGAGAGAGGGAAAGGAGAGGTACCTGTGGAGCACATAGTGATGAGTGGAGGGGGGCTATCCAGTGCGAAGTGGCAGAAAGAGTGGAAGACAGGGTCCAGTTGGGCTAGGATGGACTTGGGAGCGGCACTGTAGACTACACCTCCATAGTCAAGAATAGAATCAATTTCTGTAAGAGTGCACAGTGAGCTGGTGGTGGGATGCAACGATGACTCTGATAGAGGGCACCCAGTTTAGGGTGGAGCTTTTTGTGTATGGCATCAACATGGACAGAAAAGTTGAAGTGCTGGTTGAGCCATACCCTAAGAGATCTGAAGGAGTTGCAGGCCTCCAGAGTACTCCCGTCCAGAGTGTGGAAGGAAGGGGTAGCTTGGATCCTAGAGAGTCTCTGCCTTGTGCCGAAGGTCAAGGAGACTGACTTCTTGGCATTCAGAAAAAGCTGGTTTGCACAGAACCAGAGCTGAACATTGTTGAGGTCCTGCTGTAGTCTGGTCACAATGTCAGCTGTTGACAGGCCAGATGTATTCAACACTGTATCATATGCATACATATGAACAGGTGTGTGAGGGCAGGCAGAGGGCAGATCATTTAGGAATATGGAGAATAGGAACAGTCCAAGGACAGAGCCTTGAGGGACCCCTGAGGTTACCGGGAGGGGTGATGAGATGGTATTTCCAATTCTAACCACCTGGGAATGGCCGACCAGGTAGGAGCGGAACCAGCTAGTGACCAAGGTAGAGCCCAGCCCAGGAGATCTTTTCAAGTAGGAGGGCATGGGAGACCCTGTCGAATGCCTTTGCCAGATGGACAAAAATGGCTGGGGTGATGAGGCCATTGTCCATGCCATCAAGGATATTGTCAGCGAGCCTGAGGAGCAAGGTGGTGGTAGAGTGAGATTTCCTGAATCCAGACTAGTAGGGTGAGAAAAAGGTGAAGGAGTTAAGAAAGGTGGAGAGTTGAGAGAGGACTATATGCTCCTGTAGCTTAGCCATAATAGGTAGGAGGGAAACAGGCCGGTAGTTAGCAGGGGCTGAGGTATTACCACCCTTAAGGGGTGGGATCACTGTTGTGTGCTTCCAGTCCTTAGGGGTGGATCCTAAGGAGAATGAGAGGTTTAGAAGGTCAGCCAGGGGGGCGGCGATAGCAGGGACAGCCAGGTGTAGCATCTTGGAGTCCAGTCCAGAGGGGCATTTACCTTTGTTAGGATTTAGGGAGAGCAAGGCATGATAGACTTCTGGCAATATCACATCTGCCCCAGAGGTGAGGGACATAAATAATTCCTTTTGTTTCTGCCCATTTATGAAGCTATAATGCTGCTAAATCCCAAATACTAAAAACGGAGCTGCTTCCTGACCTTAACCCACCAACACGCCCCTATGTAGGCACATGCAGCTCTGTTTTGTGATGTCAGAAGGCGAAGGCTGTGTGTGCATGCACCCCATTGATTTCGGGGGACTTTTCCATAAATTTTATTAACTTTTATAGTTGACATTTTAATAAAAAAAAGATATGAAGTTTAAAATGTATGGCAAACTACTACATAATTAAATTCAACAGTGGTGAAAGTTGAAAAAATTGGTTGGATTTTCTTCAGTTAGTTGAAGTCAGAAATTTAAAACTAGTTGAAAAAATCAGTCATAATGTGTGCTAAGTCAGTCATAATTGGTTTTTCAACTGGCTCTGGGGTCTAGTGCAACAGGGGGCACCAAACCTAAGATTACTTTCAGTAGGGCATGTAACCTCAGGGACTGTTTGGTACATAGCCGTTCTGAGGCTGAACGGACTACAGGAGGTGGTGTTACATGACTCCCACCTAGGTTAAAAGGTTATTTTAAATGTAAACATTGTAACATATGCACATTTGCCAAAACTGGGGATATATTTACACACCCAAGTAATGACAATATTAGGTTAAATACAAGGGAGTGTATAACATGTGACACTACCTTTGTAGTATATGTGCTTTGGTGCCTCTGTGGACTGGTTTATGTTGGAAAAACAGTGCGTGCTTTGAAATTTAGATACTGGAGCATGTGAGGTCTATTTTGATTGACAGGGGTGACACACCAGTAGGAATTCGTTTTGCAGAGGTACATGGCTCAGATCCAGAATGTCTTAGGTTTATTGGACTGGAAAGGATACCACATCCAAAACATAGGGGAGATTGTCAGAATTTACTCCTTAGAAAGGAGAATAAATGGATTTTTTAACTACAGAGCATTAAGCTGAGAGGACTGAGTGATTTCTGAGATTTAAAACCATTTTTGGTGAAATAAGATTTATATATTGTAATACTGTTGTTGCACCTTAGTAGAGATTCATGAGTCAGATACCCCTCTATTGTGCTAGACATTTCTTCCTCCTCTCCTTTCCTTCTTCTAACCCCTTTCCTTTTCCCCTTTTCCATCTACTTCCCATTTCCCTTCTTCCCCCTTTGTCATTTCCTCCCCTTCCCCAACACTCCTCTTCCTCTCCTCCACCCCTTCCCCGCTCCATACTTTTTGTGTCTTTCCCTTTCCCTTCCTAACCCCTCCCCTTACCCCCTCAACCCCCATCTAACTCTGTCACAATGCCTTCCCCCTCACTCTACCCTTTCTTCTTCCCCTTCTCCCTCTTACCCTTCCCCAGATCCTAATCTGCAATCTCCCCTTCCCTCCTTCTCCCTTTTCTCCATCCTTCTCCGCTCCTTCTCTCTCCAATTGTCCTCCCTTTCTTCCCCCTCCACTTTCCTTCCCCTCCCTCTTTCTCCCCACCTCTTCCTCCATTCTAAATACTTCCTTTTCACGACCCTTTTTTTTATCTTTTCTCTTCGTCTCCTCTAGTTTTCACCTTTTCTGTTCCCCCCTCCCCTTTTTTCCTTTCTTCTGTCTTTCTCTGTCTTTTGAGTACACCCTTTAGACACATTGGGACAAGGAATATATTCAAACTTTAAAGTCTCTCCTATATATTTGTTGGTTTGACCCCAAACAAAATGTAAATAGATTTTTAAAATAATGAGGACGTTATGAACCTTTGCAAATTCTTGTGCCTTATGCCTCTTACAGGTTTAGGTAAATGAGCAGGATCATTTTGAAACAGACTCCTAGGAAAATGTTATTAAGAAGTTTTAAAGTGAGATATTTAAGGTTTAAAAAACGTTATGAATTCTAACATTATGGTGTATGTTAAAAATGGTCTTGCTATGTTTGATTTGACAATATGTGCATCTATAGACCACCAGCCCAGGAGGAAGAAACAGATAGGGAGCTGATGCTAGCCATCCAAAGGATGGCAGACAAGGGTGAGGTAGTACTGGTTGGAGACTTCAATATTCCAGACGTGGACTGGAGCATCCCAGCAGCAGCAGCATCAACTAGGAGCAGATTTATCCTGGACTCCCTTTAGGGTGCCTTCCTCAAGCAACTGGTCATGGAACCAACTCGGCAGAAGGCAATACTGGACCTTGTGCTCACAAACAGGGACAGTGTGATGGGGTAACAGTGGGGGAGTACCTGGGGAACAGTGACCACCAGTCATTGTGGTTTGAAATCACAGAAAGAGCAGAACCAAACCACACAAAAACACGTATCCTGGATTTTAGGGGGGCAGACTTTGGGAAAATGGGAGATGCTTGAAAGAGGCATTAAGGGGAATGGGACAGGAATCAGGGGTTGAGGAACAGTGGGCAGTATTTAAAATGGGGATTACAAGAACAACAAAATTATGCATTAAGCAGGTTAGCAAAAGGAAAAGGAAAAGGAGACCATTATGGTTTTCCAAAGAGGTGGAAAAGAAAGTGAAAGCCAAAAAGATTGCATTCAGGTAATACAAAAAGACACAGGCAGAAGGGGATAGGGAGAAGTACCAGGAGAAGCAAAGGGAGGTAGGGAGGTCAGTAAGGGAAGCCAAAGCTCAGACAGAAGAACACATTGCGAAATCAGTGGGTAGAGGGGACAAAACCTTTTACAGGTGCATAAGTGAAAAAAGAAAGACAAAGGGAGGGATAGTGAGACTGAAGGGGGAGGATGGGGGCCACGTGGAGGATGACAACAGTAAAGCTGACATATTGAACAGGTATTTCTGCTCAGTCTTTACTGAGGAAGAGGAGGGTAGTGGGTCTGAAGGGAGTACAAGGGGTGAGAATGGTGCAGAAATGGACACAAGTCCCTTTACACGAGAAAGGGTCCTGAAGGAACTGGAAGTAATAAGAGTTGATAAAGCAATGGGGCCAGATGGGGTGCACCCCTAGGGTCCTTGAAGAACTAAGAGAGGTGGTGGCTGAACCTCTGGCAATCCTGTTTAGCCAATCACTGGAAACAGAGGAGGTACCCAAAGACTGGAGGACGGCAGATGTAGTCCCCTTATACAAAAGTGGGAACAAAGAGGAAGCAGGGAACTACAGACCAGTCAGCCTCACCTCGGTAGTGGGAAGATCATGGAAGCACTACTGAAGGAGAGATTGGTGGAAAATCTGGTTGTCAATGGACTACAGGACCCAAGGCAGCATGGTTTCACCAGGGGGAGGTCATGTCAGACCAACCTTGTTGAATTTTTTGACTGGGTGACTAGGGAGGTGGATCAGGGGAGGGCAGTGGACATGGCCTATCTGGACTTCAGTAAGGCCTTTGACACTGTGCCACATAGAAGACTATTACACAAACTGGGGAATATGGGTGTGGGCAGGACAGTAGTGTGGTGGGTAGGTAACTGGCTGGGTGGCAGGACACAGAGGGTGGTGGTAAATGGCTGTCATTCCACAGAGGGAGAAGTGACCAGTGGGGTACCACAGGGATCGGTGCTGGGACCGGTCCAATTCAACATCTTCATCAGTGACATTGCACAGGTCCTAGAAGGCAGAATTTCACTGTTCGCTGATGACACAAAGCTCTGTAACACAGTAGACAAACCAGAGGGTGTAGACAGAATGAGAAGGGACCTGCAGAAACTTGAAGAATGGTCAGGGATTTGGCAGTTGAAATTCAATGCAAAGAAGTGCAAGATAATGCATATGGGGCATAAAAACCCTGGCACAATATATCAGTTGGGGGGTGAGGATATAGCATGCACCAAGTAGGAAAGGGATCTTGGGGTTATCATCTCTGATGACCTCAAGGTAGGGAAACAGTGTGACAAGGCAGCAGGTAACGCAAATAGGAAAATGGGATGTATAGGCAGGGGCATCACCAGCAGGAAAAGGGAGGTCATAATTCCACTATACAAGACACTAGTGAGGCCCCACCTGGAGTACAGTGTACAGTTCTGGAGACCATACCTACGTAAGGACATAGACAGGGTAGAGAAGGTTCAGAGGAGGGCAACAAAGATGGTGCATGGATTGCATCACAAGTCCTTTGAAGACAGGTTGAAGGAACTGAACATGTACTCCCTGGAGGAGAGGAGGGAGAGAGGGGATATGATAGAGACATACAAGTATCTGACAGTGAGGAACAGGGTGCAGGAATACACTATTTTTAAGCGAAAAAGATGTTCCAGGACTAGAGGGCATGGGATGAAGTTGGAGGGAGGACGATTCAGAGGAAACATGAGGAAGAATTTCTTCACAGAACGGGTGGTGGACAAGTGGAACACCCTGCCAGAGGAAGTGGTGGGGACTGAAACAATCACGGGATTTAAGAATGCATGGGATAGACATAAAGGAATTCTGGACATCAGGGCTAAGGGGCAACAGACTTCTAGGAAAACATAAACTGAACTTACAAGCTCAAATTGGCAGACTGGGTGGGCCATAGGCCCTTATCTGCCGACACTGTCTATGTATCTATGTATCTATGTATTTATAGAAAAGCACTTTTGTATGTAGTAGGAGCACATTTTGATAGGTTTTTTAATATGCACATAAATATGTAAATGAATTAATTAAATACGTATGATTTTAACTATTTAATCACTCTCTGTAATTGTGAACCACACCTCTGAGGAAGACTCAGCTCGAGTTGAAGTGCTGGGGTAATAGTAACAACTCATGGATGTCACCAGTTTGTGAGCGCTACCTTTTAATTGCCATTTTGGAAATAAAGTTGATGTACAGGTATGTGTTGTGACTCACTGGTGGAACATTATTACTTCCCTTCGAGTGCCATGGATTTGCAGCAGAGCAGTGTTGCGTATTTGGGGTAGGCAACCTCTTCTACTGGCATCGACTGTTAGTTGTCCACAACCCCACACCTATTGCAGTGAGTACCTCACCCAGCTGGAATAACTAGTTACATGGGCTGGTGAGCACACTGGTGCAATTGTAACAATTAGTGCAAATTAACACAATTAACAAAACAGCTGAGGGGCCCCTATTTACAATCCAAATTAGTAAACAGCCTTGTTGGCCATCAACAGGTCTTCAGCCTGAGCAAATAATAATTGCTTAGTCCTACCCAAGACATGCAAACCACCCTTTGTTTCCTGTCCTCATTCTATGGGCTGTCTCCTGCACTGTAGTGCCAGAACAGTGTCCCTGAAGTCCCTCTGCAGAGGAGGATCAGGATAAAGTTGATATCCTAAACAAATACTTTTGTTTAATCTTCAGAGAGGAAAGGGAATAGGATGGGCCACATAAAAGCAGTAGGGACACTGGACGGGGAGGCAGACACAAGTCCCTTTACAGAGGAGAGCATTCTGAAAAGACTCACAAATCTGAAAGTGGACAAAGCTATGGTCTAGGTGACGAACATGCAAGGGTACTGAAGGAGCTCAGGAAGGTATTGGCTGCACCTCTGACAGTCCTTTTTAGCAACTCACTGGAAACAGGGGTGGTTCCAGAGGACTGGAGGAAGGCAGATGTAGTCCCATTTTAAACAAATTCTTGTCAGATCCACAATGGCTGCATAATAAAGTTTGTGAAGAAAATGGGCAGACTAGTTTTACCTATTTGAGGAACACCTGGTAACTTGGTATGTATAGGCAAAGTAGGCCACTGACCCATTTAATTGTCTTCCACTCATAGTGGGCTTATCTGTTAATATTTCTTATGCTATTCAATGATAGAAATTTATCTAACCTATTTTTAAACGAGTCAAAAGAGGTAGCTTCTACTACATTTTTGGGCAAATTATTCCAAATTAATTACTAATTGCTTTTTGTGCATCCTATTTGTCTCTGTCAAGCTGGATTCAGATATCTATTGACACTAAAAGATGAGGCAGATGCCAACCCAAAGTGAAAACAGCCCTCCTGTATTAGCAGTGCGGCAAAAGACAAGACCACCCAAATTTTTTTGTCTAGTTTCTTTTCCCCAAGCAGGCTTAGCAGGCAATCAGATTCACTTACTGCATAAGTGCTGGTCATACGAGATCCCAGTGAGACATTCTCTTGTAGGCCATGTTTCTCTGAATTATTTATTTGGTGGGGGTCGCCAGTACATTGTGGGGGGGGGTCACAACTAAACTATCTCCCGATGTGTTCCCCTTGTATCTTCTACCAAACACGTTGGAAGCACATTTACAGTTTTTCCCCCACAAGAAGTTATTGCCGGTGACAAAAACAGATCCTAGTTAACCGAGGGACAACAACCACAGCAGGAGTCCATGGAGACGGGCCTAGCAATGCTGACAGAGGGAGGAGCGGAGCCTCGCTTCGGCTCAGACACTGCGAGTGGGTGAATGGCTAGCCAGAGGGAGAAAATCCCCACCCATGAAATTCGGAATACAATAATGAGATCTGTGTCCAGCCTGTCTTGTGCACACTCGTGCATGCCTGCTGGAAGCAGCAGCTGTGACCGGTGTGTTTGCTAATGTGCAGTGGGCATGGGCAGTCCTGAGTCATCCTTGCAATGAAGCTATAGCAAAAGCTGAAAAGGCTCCAAGCCGCATACACGTGACGCCTCCCCAACACATGCAAGCTTTATGGGGTGAGCAGATTTCCTGTCTAAGGAAGTTAATAAGCTCTGCTGCTACAGTGCTGGGGCTGTACCTGACTGCTGTTAAGGGGAGGGGACAGAAATGGCAGGAATGCAGAAATGAAGAAAAAAAAACACCCATAAAAAAACACAACACAGTGATATAGTGCAGTGCTGCAGTCCATAGGGACAACATGGGTGGATTGCTTCTTGTGGGAAGGTCAGGCGGAGGAAAAACAGTCCCATGGATGGAAAACATAATGTCAGCCCTTTTCTACATGCAAAATATCTTCAGGGCTCTGTCCATGCAGCCGTAAAAATGCAATACCAGCATCCCTCCCCCTAGGGAACTAATTTGCAATAGAGCCACAGTACTATACACATTTTGCTCCACCACGGTAGATCCATCATCCTTTACCACCACTATTTCTTCATTAATGGGTCACAGCTGTAGCTTACTGTCCTCCCCAAACATGTCTGAACTTGTCCATGTCTCAGATTTGGACCCTGTCATACTTATGGATAATAGTCATAGTAATATGCCGCTATCAAAAACAAACACAGTACTACATGGGAATATAATGTTTCTGCAAGACGCTGTACTAACATCAATCTAAGGTCCTGTTACCTCGAGCCGACACTGCACGAAATACGTTATTTTCCAAAGTGCGGGTCTGAACCATGGTTACAATTTTGAAGCTAAAAAAGCAGGATGTAAACCAAATAAATAGTGCTTTTATTCCAAGAAATTATAGTGTGATAAGTATCTGCATGATTTCTCAGCGGGAAGTGCGCTCTTGTAAACTGAAGAAACACATTTAAAGGCATAATCCTTAATGATTTCTGTGAAGAATTTATATATGAATCTTCCAAATGGATATGGTTGTTAAATTATATGTTGTTTGATGTATGTATTTGCTTCGTTGTGTATTGAAAAAAAGAATTCCAATAAAAAGTTCAACGTTAGAAACATAACTGAACCGTGTATATATTTCAATGTGTTATGACAGAAACGTTAATAAAATTTGGTGACTATAAGTCAGCTTCCCTGCACAGGGAGCTCAATTTGAATCTGAATTTGATCTGTTCTCACTCCATGCCTCACAAGGGGGTGCTTTTTGCATTACATAACGGGCTTTTTTCTGCACTGTATATTGGACCCGGTTTATTTGAATGCAAAGCTAGCTACCGTTACTTGTGCAGTTACATGAATTTACAGGTACTTATTGCAATTATTTGCATGCAAGTTCGCGATACCAATGCACGAAACAAGCTATCTTCCTGAAGAAAAGATAAGCTAGCTTTGCAATAAATCACGTCACTGCTGGTGCTATGTCTGTAGCGCAGTGTGAAAAGCCGGCCCTTGCACTCGCCCAAATGGCACTGTTCCCTCCCTTATGCAAAGTATCACCATGTAGGGTATTGTTCTTATGGGCTGCCTCGGAGTTCCGTACTACCCTCTCCCTTAGCCAGCCCTCACCCCTGCTGATGCACCTAGCACCTCTTCAGGCTGCAACTATACATTTTGCAGAGAGAGGCACTCGCTCTGCAAAGGAACTAAATGTCCAGGAATCTTTTGGCGCAAAATGTCTAAGCCCCTCCCTGGTTTTATGGAAATCAGTGGACTGGGTTATTTGATTGTTTTTTCCGGGAGTCTAGTATTTTAGTTAAAAATGCCAGAAGCTTCAAAGCCTGGGTGATAGTGTTCTGTCTGCAAGCGTGCTGACTGATTTGGGAGCCTTGGGATTACAACTAGCAGTAGCAAACAGCCAGTAATCGGGCTGGAGAGGCATCAACGAAGCCGTGGGTACTTGATCCCTGAGGTAAGAAGCTGGCTTGTGCTTGCCAAACTACCACAGAGATTTCTAACTGGATGCTTGGATTAAAGTCATATTTTGTACTGATTTTTTTGTTTTTTGATTATTTACATTGACGACGCAACACAGCTGTGGCAGCACTGATCTGTATTGACCCTTCTCAAGGGCGAGCTCTGTGCCCTTTCCTGTCTAAGGAAAGATCTGTATTGACCCTTCTCACGGGGAGAGCTCTGTGCCCTTTCCTGTCTAAGGAAGTTAATAAACTCTGCTGCTGCAGTGCCGGGGCTGTACCGAACTGCTGTTAAGGGGAGGGGACAGAAATGGCAGGAATGCAGAAATGTACATAAAAAACACCCATAAAAAAAAAACACCCACAGTGATATAGTGCAGTGCTGCAGTCCATAGGGACAACATGGGCAGATTGCTTCTTGTGGGAGGGTCAGGTGGAGGAAAAACAGTTCCATGGACGGAAAACATGACGTCAGCCCTTTTCTACATGCAAAACATCTGCAGGGCTCTGCCCATGCAGCCATAAGAAAACACAGTAAGTGGAACTGTACTGATTGTGTTAAAACACTGACATCCGAAGCTGAAGTACAATCGTTTTAAGACCATTTGCATCCACACTGAAGCATTCAAAAGCAAAATGACCAGGGTTATAAGAACCAGAATTGTGATGCATTTACTAGCAAGTATAAATAGCTAGATTAAAATGTTGTATTGATGTACTTTGAGTTTGCCTGTAGTAGAATAAAGCAACAGTTTTAAAAATAAAATAACTTGCCATGGAAACATTTAAATTGAACACCAAGAAGCACATGACTATTGTTGCTTTATGGGGAATGGGGCACTTGTTAAGTTTGGTTACTGGCCCATCCACCCCACACACACACCAAATACTTAGGTTCCTAGGTAGATACAAGTTTGGGGGAAGTAGCCCAAATTAAACTCATCACCAATTGTCCTATTGGTGGAGCTGATATTTTTTCTTGCCCATGTGATTATCAAGGTTAACCTTGAACTGTTCCAAGTTTGTACTTGTGACCACATCCTGTGGTAGGGAATTCCAAATTGGTGCAGCCCTTTGGGTAATAAACATTTCTTTTAACTGTTTTATTGATACTCATTTTTAATTTTAATTTATGGGACCTGGTAGTACAAGGAATAGTATGCCATTCCAAGCAAATTGTTTTAAACAGTGCTTGGTCCTGAGTAATGTAGCCATCAGAACTGTTGCTTTTCAGCCTAACTGCCTATAAAGGAAATCAGGCAGTGTTTTATGTGATAGGAAGATGCAGAGGGAATATGCTGTTTGCAGAGATGCATGCAGTGCCATCCCTGGCTTTTATTTAAGATTTGAACGTTACTGTATATGTTGCACTTCCTAGGCTATATACGTGCTAATACTAAGACTGGATAATAGAACTATTTTTTCTGTGAACTGAAAGCACCTGTGCATGCATTTGATATACAGTTCATTATTCTGGAAATCAACTGTTTTTTTTTTCCTTGATCGTTTATGCTTTAGCAACCATATGGGCAGATCTATAGGATGAAGTTCTCTGTCCAATGAGAGATCGGCATTTTACTAAGAAGACAAAGCACTCTTTAGTGCCACCGGTGTAATTTTTCAGGGGGTTAAGAATGAACCTCTCACCAGTGTTGATCAATGACACTAACAACAACTGCAGTATCTGTAGTCACTTAATGCCTGGCGGCGCTGTGAAGATATCGGTCATGGTTTTGCAATTTTTTGCTATTATACTGGGGAACATCTGAAGTCTTTTAGTGTTTCTGGGCTCCAGACAATTTAGTATCCTGCAGAGATATCTGAAGACCTTGTTAGCTTTGGCTGATCTCACTGTCGGGGTCTTGGTTGTCCCTTACTCGGTTTACACAGAAGTAATGAGAAACTTAGAAGACGATTGTGGAGACAAATCTGAAATGCCAGCTTTAAAGATGATTCAGCCGTGTGTTCTCATTGGCCCCATTTTTGCAGGCTGCACCTTTGTGTCCATCACAACCATATTTTTGCTGTCCATTGACAGAAGCATTGCAGTACTGAAACCTCTGCATAAAAAGGTGGTGATTACCAAAAGGAGGACAGTAGTTATGGTGGTAGTCTCGTGGGTAGTGAGTTTTGGTCTAGCTGCAATTCCTGCTATTGCTACTCAAGAGATTACTCTGAAATACAGCTCCTGCAGCAAAATGTGCAACTACATATTGGCTCCCAGTGGACGGTAAAGTACTGACTGGAACATCATGCTTCTGTTTCCAGCATTTGATTTTTCTCTTCTTGATGGCACTTTCACAGTCAACATTATAACTTTCTTAGCAATCAGGCAGTACAGTAAGGTGAGGCTATGGCTGAATGAGTGTAATGCTCAGAATACTCCCAGCAGACCATCTTGTTCAGACATCATGGCCGCAAAGACAATTGCCATCCTGACACTCGCCTTTTTGGGTTCTTTTGGTGTTATTTCAGTTTTTGTGGTAGGGTCGGTCATTGGGTACCAGTGGTGTGAGTTTGCTTTCTATGCCTTAGACATCATGGCCACAAAGACAATTGCCATCCTGACACTCACTGTTTCGGGTTCTTTTGGTGTTATTGCAGTTTTTGTGGTAGGGTAGGTCATTGGGTACCAGTGGTGTGAGTTTGCTTTCTATGCCTTTTGGATCCTGACGTCCAACAGTTGCTGAAACATTATCATTTACAGCGTTAGGGATCCTAAATTTTGTCTTGCAGTCAAGGAGCTGTTTTTGGGTAAGGTATTGCATTCAGCAAGCCAGTGCCAGAACCTACTGAACAGAGAGACAAACACTTCTGATCAGGGGTGCCAGGTTTTGAAAAATGTTGTGGGTGCTGAGGGTAATTATAAAAGGCCAGGGGTCTGGGGGCCGCATAGGCCTCCAGAAACTGTAGGGCTTTTTGTGCTTTGTGGTGCATTTTTGGGAGCATTTTGATATATTTTGGAATGAGTATGCTACCATCACAACCACAACACTGCAGAGGATGCCAGGGTGCCATTGGGGGTTTTTAGATGCCTGAGCAGGTGCTAAGATCAATAGAAGAGTGCCCTGGAGGGATCTTTCATGTTCTCAGTTTTGCAAGCATGTCAGAATAGTGATTTTAGGTTGCAGTGCCAACCACCCAACAGGGTGCAAGAGTGCACAGGAGGGCTGTTTGATGCCTCTACGTGCTGCAACAAGACATGGAATAGTGCCCTGGAGGGCTCTAGCCTGGTCCAGAGGGCTCTATGATGCCTTCAGCCTCAAAGAGTCCTCCAGGGCACTCCTACGCCCTGTGGGGTGGTGGCACTGCAACCTAAAATCAAAAAGGGAATCCTTAGAGCATTTGGGGCATCAAAGAGCCCTCCAGGGCACTATTCCATGTCTTGTTGCAGCACTTGTTCACCTTGTGGGGTGGTGGTGCTGCAACCTAAAATCACAAAGGGAATCTTTAGTGTCTGCCTGCCCTTGTTTCTTTAGCAGCAGCGATGCTGTTAAAGCAGTGGAGTGAGCAAGAGCTTGCTGCTACAAGTGAGTGAGCTGGTGGGCAGCATACAGGTTATGTGATGGCCACCACAGCCCACAGAAAACTTAGCAGCAGGCAGGTAGTGGCTGAATGAGTGTGAGATACAGAACAGGCAGCTGCAGGGCCATATTTGTGTGTGATGGGCTGAGCAAGTTGAAGCAACACTATAGCAGCAGCCAGCAGGCAGTGGCTGAATGAGTGGGGGGGACAGAAAATGTGGCAGCCGATAAATAGCCTCTTAAGATCTCATTAGAAGCAGTATGTCCCAAGCTGTTGCTGTACATTCTGATATGCCTGGGAAAATAAATGCTTTTGATAACTACTGAATCTACAACTGTTATAATTATGACGACTAACCCAGTCTGATAAGATCTTGAGAAATCTGTTTAGTAAAATTTGACTAGAATTTCTAGTCTGATTTTTACTAAACAGATTTCTCAGGATCTTATCATATTGGGTTAGATGTCATAATTATAACAGTTGTAGATTCAGTAGTTATCAAAATATTTTCCCAGCCATGTCAGAATGTACAGCAACAGTTGCCATGAGACATGTTGCTTCTATGTATACTGGTTCTGCTTTTTCTTGAATCTATGATCTGACAGAATTCCTTCAAACCATTTTTAACTAAAACATTGTTAACTAACTGCTTCAGACAACTTTGTTTTGGTCTTGCCTATTTAGACTACAGTCATTCATTGTCTGAATAATCTTATACCACCAGTATTTCATAGTGACAACAAGCCAACCATTTTTCTTGCATTACTCTAATTATGGAAGAAGCCCACATTCCACTGTAGTATAGGCCAGAGATTGACTGGTGTATCCCTAGTAATAAGTATAAAAACAGTTTTGTACTGTACTGTTTAAATTTCTATTTTTTGTCAATATTATTGTTCACATTCAGTCACTATATTTCACTGCCATAAAAGCCCATAAAACAGTTGACTTTTGAGTTTCACTGTCTTTGCTTTACTGACTCATCACAAATTTATATGTACACCTCCTTGCAAACAAGCTGGTATGGCAAATCTCTGAAAATGCACAAAACAAAGGGTGTCTGATTATAGACTGCAACAGCTTGCCTTGGTGTGGCACCAAACCTAATCACTTGATTTAATCAGAATTCATGGCATCAAAATCTCCTTAATCCTTAGTACTTGTACTGTATTACAGCACCAGGGGACTTAAACACTGCTGAGATTCTGTCTTTCAGATGAGATGTTAAACCTTGGTCCCATCTGCCCATCTCTAGCAGTTGTTCAGGTGGATGTGGAAGATCCCATGGTAGTTGTAACAGTAGGGATCTTTTTACTCTAACATCCTGGCAAATATTCCCTTTCGTGAAAGAGGTTCATGTAGCCTACCACAAATGACACACTTAGAAAAAAGCTATAAAAGCTCAGTGTGCCTTTCTGGGGCAAATCCAAGATGTAAGACATGACAGGGCAGTGGATGTCTGAGAGTAATGCATGACTGGCTGCATAGTGAGGCACAAGGCACTTGCGTCAAGTGCCTTTAGCACTTGAAAGTGCATTTTCCACCAACAACCAACAACCTTGAGTGTCTTACTGTGCTTATAAAATATGTCAGCTGAGAAATGACTTAAAAAAAAGTTAAGTAAGAAAACGTAATCCTTTTCATACATTCACTACCTAGAATGATTGTTTAGCGTGGAATACAGAAATTATAATTTTTTCAGAATCCCTCTGGCAGAATGTTCACAGCCATCATACACAACAGAAGGCCTTAAATTGATCAATTGTTTCAATTTTATCCATGGAAGGGAAGGAGCAACAGAGATGGCCCTGACAAGCTGGATAGAATATGAAGGGGATTTTTCATAATCACTAAAGAAATACCAGAAATTAAGGGGTCACGACTCTAAGAGGAAACAATTCTTAATGATTTATTAAGAGGATTTTATTTTTGTACGAGCTTGTTGAATGTTTTCAGTGAGAAAGGGTGGCAGCCATGTTTATGGTGGTAATCAGGGATGAGTGTTGCGGGTCATGAAGTCTGTATATGATTGTCCCAAATTCTCAGTTCCACTGCCCAAAGTTGTTACAACCTGTGCATTCCTGGAGCATTAACCTATAGGTAGCATAATGTATTTAGCCAATCATCAAGCAGGACATTTCCAACCCACTTTGTAATTTCTTGGTACTCTCCTTAAAATACATATTTTTTTAAACACTAGCCAATATTTTTAGAGTCCCATTTGGTTTACCTTGGCCTTACTCATTTCAAATCATTGAGCAAGAACAAATATCCTATCTAAAGCAGGAAAGTAATTTAGTTCAATAGTACTGGTTTACACATAGCATTAGACAGAAATAGTGTCACAGTTCTGGATGACTTGGACAACAACCAGGTAGTACATTACATGGTACAGGGAGAAAGAACGAGTGCTACTGGATGGAACAGAGTGTTTGATATTAACCACAGCATGGGAGGAGATGCCACACAAGATCTGAGCATGTTCAGACTGGGATGGGTACCACTGAACAGCGGAGTACTTGGAAAGGGATGGGGAGAGCAAGGAGTGCCACCAGACACCAGGAAGAGTTTAGAATGGAATGTTGAGGGGGATCAAATACAGAAAGGACCTTTACAGATTAGAATCCTTTTTTGAACAAAATAGAGGTGTTGTCTTTTTGTCTGTTCCCTACTCATGGCATTTTCTGTGCACACTTTTTAAATAATTTCTATGGTAGGTTGTTTTACTTACTAGATGTATTTTTTTACTGCTGTTGTTATGTTTTCAGAATATTGAAAAGTTAGTCTCAAGATGACAGTTATGGCAAAATGAAAATATATCCCTAAATGTGTATTAATGTGCTGATGCAAATGGTTGAAATAAACAATGAGATATAATGGGGTTAAGCTCAAATAAATAAATGATGGTACAGTCTGGTAACTCAAGGGGTGGGGTGGGTGTGAAAGACTATACTTCAAAATACTACAGTTACTCTGCTTAGGATCAGTTGATTTCTGGTTCTCTAATATTTCAGCTGGTTAGATTTCTGATATTGGACTGGCTGAAATACATACTAACATAGTATTTGCCAGCAGATTAGGCCTTATGGTCTATCGAGTCTGCTCGAACCTCAGATCCCTAGTTGGGTGCCGAGGCCCTCCTCTCCCTTGTGTTCCAGAAACCCCTATCATCCATCCTCACCCCCCTGGGACAGGCCATCATCTGATACATCCACTTTCTGTGTCTGTCCCACCCTCTCTTGAAGCCCTCCACTGTGGATCTCTGAACCAGCTCACCAGGCAGTGCATTCCAAGGTCCACCACCCTCTCAGTGAAAAACCTCCTCCTCTTTTCCCCCTCACCCTTCCACCTTCAACTTCAAATCATGCCCTCTGGTGATACCTCCCTGCTTTAGTCTAAAGATCCCTCCATGTTTACCCTATTTATTCCTTGAGGTGCCTTGAGACCTCAATCATGTTCCCCCTGTCTCCTCTCCTCCAATGAAAACAGGCAGAGCTCCTCAAGTCTGTCCTCATGTTCAAATCCCCTAGCCCTCGTATCATCTTAGTTGCCCTCCTCTGTACCCTCTCCAGGAGCTGTATGTCCCTCTTCAAGTGTGGTCTCCAGTACTGTACACAGTACTCAAGGTGTGGTCTAACCAGTCCATTGTAGAGCGGCAGAATCACTTCCTTGTTCCTAGAGGTGATCCCCCTTGCGATGCATCCCAACATCCTGTTTGCCTTGCTAGCCACTCTCCTGCACTGCTCAGAGTTATTCATACATGCATCCACCATGACCCCTAGGTCTTTTTCCCCTATTGAGGTCTCCAGCACCTCCCTTCCCAGGGTGTACCTGTGTTTAGGGTTTCCCCGCCTAAGATGCAACACCTTGCACTTGGTCATATTGAAATTTAATTTCCATGTGTGAGCCCAGCTTTCCAGGGTGTCCAGGTCCCCTTGCAGGGCCAACCTCCCCTCTTCTCCCTCAGCTACTGCTCCCATCTTGGAGTAATCAGCGAAGAGACTCATTTCACACCCTATACCCTCCCTGATGTCCGATATGTATGCATTAAACAGGATTGGACCCAGGACCGAGCTCTACGGTACCCCACTACCAACCTCTCTAGGGTTCGAGAGCTCCCCACAGACCACTACTCTCTGGGTGCATCCAGCTAGCCAGTTTTCAATCCATCTGAACATCAAAAGGCCTACTCCTAGCCCCATCAGTTTCTCCACCAGACCATTGTGGGGGACAGAGTCAAACGCCTTGCTGAAGTCCAAGAATAATACATCCACAGGCTTTCCCCTGTTCAGTTCTGATGTTACCCATTCGTAGAACTCCACAAGATTGGTTTGACATGATCTACCTGGCACAAACCCATGTTGCCAACTATCCAGACCTCCCACCTCCTGCAAGTACACCCCCAATCGTTCCTTTAGTATGCTCTCCAATAATTTTTCCACCACCGAGGTCAAACTGATGGGTTTATAGTTACCTGGTACTTCCCTCGACCCCCCTTTATGGATTGGCACCACATGTGCCTCTCGCCAATCCCTAGGTACCCTCCCTGTCTCAAGTGACCTGTTGAAGAGCTCCACCAGGGGTGCAGCCATTACGTCCACCAATTCCCATAGTACTCTCGGATGAATGCCATCCGGCCCAGGAGATTTGTCTTTCTTTAGGGCCTTGAGGGCTAATCACACCCATTTGGTGGAGATAGCATCATCCATCCCCTCCACCTTACTGGCCTTTTTATCCTTATCCAGATGTGACACCCCTGGGGTACCTCTCCCTCCCTCCCTCTTGCTTCATTTCTGTTGCTCCCCTGATCCCACTCACTGCCACTTCTATCCCCATAATACCTTGCTTTGTAGATATCCCATCCCCCTCCCTAGTGAACACAGAGGCAAAGTACTCGTTAAATACCTCTGCCTGGTCCCTCGCCTCTTCCACCCACCCTCCTTCTGATCTCAATCTGCTGAGATGGCCCTTAGTTTTTCTCTGCTCCCCAATGTACCTGAAGAACCCCTTTTCCCCTCCATGTATCCCCTGTGCCAGCCGTTGCTCTTTACTGGACTTTGCTCCCCTCACCATCTGGGTGACTTTTCTAGATGCAAGATGGTACATTTCCTTATCCCTAACCCTTCTTGTTGTTTTATATTTTTTATAGGCCACCTTCTTTTCTCTGACTGCTACCTGTACCTCACTGGACCACCAGCATGGTTTATGTGGCCTTGCTCCCTTACGTTTCAACTTAGTGCAGATCCTGACTGCCTCATGAAGTCCCGGTTTTATGACCTTCCATCTCTTTTCCACACTTGTCATTGATGTAATCCCCTTCAAGTGATCCTTGAGAATATTTCCCATGCCCACAAAGTCTGGCCCCCTGAAGTCCACTGCCAGTGTCCTAGATCTCACCCCTCCCTCCATACTTATTTGAAACCAGACAGTATTGTGGTCGCTCCCAGTCAGGGGGTCCTCTACAACCAGGTCCCTTAGCAGATCCCCATCTGCCAGAACCATGTCCAGGACATGCCCCTCCCTTGTGGACTCCATCACATGCTGTGTTAAGAACACATCCTGGAAGCCGTCCAGCAGCCTCTGCTCCTTGGCCACCTTAGAAGACATGGTTCCCCAGTTTGTACCTGGCATATTAAGGTCCCCCATCAACACCACTCCTTCCCCTTTTGGTCCACACTGGGCAATGATGTTGTCCAGCAAACCATCCTCTACAACATCACTCATCCCGAGGGACCTATATACTACACCCAGCTTGACCTTATCTCCTGCTGGGGATCGTAAGGTGACCCATAAGGCCTCCACGTTTCCCTCTGCCTCTTCTACCCTAGCAATTTCTATGTCATCTCTAATGAACATAGCCACTCCACCCCCTCTGCCCTCCTTTCTATCCTTCCTAAGCATAGTGTACCCCACAGTTTAGGTCCCAGTCATGGTTTTGTTGGTCCGTCTCCGTGACCATGGCCACATCCACCCCCCGAACAGCATGGGCCTGGAACTCTGGCAACTTGTTTCCAAGCTCCTGGCATTTACTAACACCAACCCCCACCCCTTATCCCTTGATGAACCCCACCCAGGTTCCTTATACTCCATCCTCCCTCTGCTCCTCCTGAAACCTCCACCCCCAGTCTGTTTCCCCTCCCCCTTGGGTTTGAGGCTACTCCCCTCATCTGGAGGAGAGGGCTTCTGGTCAGCCCCTCCCTTATCCCTTCCCCTCACAAGTTTAAACCCCACCTTTCTTGAATGTAGTCAGCCATCCCCTGTTTAAGGACTTCCTTCCCTAATGGGGCAAGATGAAGCCTGTCCTTGGCATACAGTCCCTTATCCTCCCAAACTCCTTTCCAGTTCCCTAACACCCCCAACCCACTCTCTTCACCCCACTTCCTGAGCCAGTCATTAACCTCTGTGATCTTCATTTTTTTCTCCACTGAGGCCTTTGGTACTGGCAATATCTCCGAAAAGGAAATGTTGCATCCATTATCCCGACAGACTCTGGCAAGTTCTTGGAACCTTGCTTGGATTTCCAAAATGCTATTTCCCTCTAGATCGTTAGTTCCCAAATGCACCAGGAATCGGTTTCCTCCATAATCCCTAACCAGTTCATACACCATGAACTTTGCTCTGTGCACTGTCAGCCCAGAGATACTCACTACCTTCACCTGGCTATGGCATCCACCCCCCTGTCCCTCCCACTCGATACCCCTAATCATCGAGTCTCCCAATAACAGAACCGTAACACCACCATCATCCTTACGGTTACCTCCATTATGCCCTCTCAGCCCCCCATCCCCCCCTTTATTCATGATCTCAATTCCATGGGAGTCTTCCTGCCTTATTAGAGACCCCCTTGTCACCCTCCCCTTTCTGCATCCCTCGTTATTTTGCCCACTTAACTCAGACCCCCTCTGAATAGGTGTCCCCTTTAACCCTCTCTTATCCAAACCATTTATCCTGGCCCTGATGGTTTCCCCTTCCACCACACCGCCATCCTCCCCCCTTGTAATAGTACCCCTACCTCCAGAGACTCTCTGTGGATCCCCTTTAGCTAGGGCCTCATCCTTGGTACTGACCCCTGCTCGTGCAGGCTCCTCTCCAACTTCCTTGTCTCCCAGTTTCTCTCCAGTCATGCTCTTCTCCTCATGTCTGCAATATGTTGCATCTCCCCATCTGGTTAACATTTATGTTTCCCTTCTCCCTCTGGGACTATTTATATCCTTTCCATTGCCGGTCTGTGATGCCCTATGGGTATCCGACTCCCTCCTCCCCGGCAACTGTATCAGTTTCCTCATTTCCACTAACCCTTCCTCCCCTCTAGGTTGCTTAGTAGCTCAAATTTATTGTGACACTCTATGTCAGCCTCCATCAAGTAACCGAGTTTCCCCTGACTGCACCTCTAAACTGCCCCTCTTCTTCCCCCCTCTTGCTCTCTTCTCCTTAGGAGCTCCCTTCCCACAGTCTGCTGTTTTAGGCTTCCCCACAACAGCCCCTCCCTTCTCAATGTCTGCTCTACTAGGCTTCCCCACAACAGCCCCTTCTGACTCTTCCCCCTCCACTCTCTTTGTATTTGGAATGTTCACCCCGTATGCTTTCCCCTTAGCATCAACATCCCTATCTAAGGGTCCTCTGTCCCTAATATGCCCCCTCCTGCTTGCTGTAACATAATGTCCTGTAATTTCAGAGTGTTGCCCCAGCATCCCCTCAGCCCCACCCTTCTGCTGCCCATATCCACACCCCTTATCCTTGGACACCCCCCCCAGCTTACTCCTTAACCAATATACCTCACTCCTGATACAAGGCAGCTGTCTACAGAGTGGGAAGCCTCCCTCTCTCCAGGCCCAATTGAGAATTATTGCCCTCCCACAGCCTGTGCAGCCTACAACCCTTCCGAAGATGCCTGCCATGGTGGAATATGGCCACCCTGTTTGTCCCCCTCTGTTTATAATGGCACACCCCCTTTTCTCAGTCCCTTCCCCCTAGAATACAGTTTCTCTCTATACTGACTGCAGTTATTTACAAACCCAATTTCAACCCCACCAATAAAGTTTCCAAGTCTCACAAACACATACAGTCCAGTGTGTGTCCAGTCCCACTAACAGTGTTTGTATGCAGACATCAGGTACCGTATGATGTCACAGGCCCACTAGTTCCTGTTGCTTCAAATTTCAGTCCCAAACAGAAGTACACAGCCCTTCAATCCCAACCCCCAGTGGCTTTTCAGTATTTAAGAAAGCCTACAAAACAGGGTGGGTAGGAGGGCTCTCACCAACACCAGGCAAACATCACATTTAAATTTCGCTCTAATTATCACTGCCAAACAAGTGTTCCCAAGCCTCAAAAGTTACAATATCACAGCCCAAGTAACAGTTCTAGCTCAAAGTAGTAATCTTTAACACATAGAACTAATTTCACGTACAAAACTATTCAAATATTTCAGTTAAAACAGAATATAACCCCAGACCTATGTCCTTACCAGCATCCTGCTTATGTTCCCAAGTGAACAATCTTGAATAAAATAACCTTTGTCCCCAGCATTGTCTTTATTCTGACAGCATTTTCTATGATTTAAAACCACAAGATTCAAACACCTTCTTGTTTATGTTATGTCATTCACTTTTCTACCACAAGCCTGAAAAAGGTAAGATTCTGAAAATAATACAAAATGACATGGTTCTTGTTTATCAGGCTTTCAAAACGTACTTATAATTCTACTCAGGGAAATTGTTCTGTGCCCTACAAAGAAAGAAAGTAATATTTAAATGTTATAGATCTCTTTACAAAATGCAATTAGCCACCACTCTTGGTAGAATAAAAGGTACAGTGCATAAAAACACAAAAAACAAAAAAATGTTCTGTGATTAGTCATCATATCTCTCGCCTAGTTTTAGGGCCTCTAGCTAGTGGTAAAGTGATTAATTGAAATTAACATGTTTTCCAGAGCATTTTATTAAAATTTCCTATCACTCCATGCAGAGTTTGTTTTTGGTGTTACTCTAAAGCTGTGTCTGACTAAGTCTGAATGAGAACCACAAGCATACTATTCATTCCATTTTCCATGTTACCAGTGGCTCAAAGACAATTTCACACAATAGGAGTGCTGCCCAGGTTGTGCCTAAATTCATCTAACTCATCTCACCAGTCCTCTGCCCTGTTGTAAAATCTGGCATTGTCAGTTGCTGTGGGAGCCAAGTTGAGTCGTGCCCGCAATAGATCCTTCATGCGCACAGTGCACCAGAGAGAGGGAGGGGACTTCTGAGCTGACTTGGGAGTCAAGTTGAGCAATCCTGCTTATGATCTGGATCCTTCATGTGAATTGCACATTGGCGGAGAGAGATAGAAACTGCTGAGCTGACTGACAGCAAGAGCAAGCTGTCAGAATAGTGAGTGTGAGTGAGTGAGCCACGGGGGGGCTGGAATGGGCTGTCAGTGTCGGCATCGTGCATCAGCAACATAAAAGGAAGGGGCGGTCTCTGGAATTATGGAATCCCTGATGGCTTAAATCATTGAGGGTGCCCATTTAAACTTTGTGGGTGCTCAAGCACCCGAGCACCCGCACTGTCGTCGCCTATGACTCAAAGACAATTTCACACAATAGTAGTGCTGCCCAGGTTGTACCTAATTTCATCTAACTCCTCTCATCAGTCCTCTGCCCTGTTGTAAATTCTGGCATTGTCGGTTGCTGTGGGAGCCAAGTTGAGTCATGCCCGCGATAGATCCTTCATGTGCACAGTGCACCAGAGAGAGGAAGGGGACTTATGAGCTGACTTGGGAGTCAAGTTGAGCAACCGTGATTATGATCTGGATCCTTCATGTGTACTGCACATCGGCAGAGAGAGAGAAAGAGAGAGAGAAACTGCTGAGCTGACTGACAGCAGGAGCGAGCTGTCAGAATAGTGAGTGTGAGTGAGTGAGCCGCAGGGGGGCTGAGATGGGCTTTCAGTGTCAGCATCGTGCATCAGCAACATAAAAGGAAGGGGCGGTCTCTGGAATTATGGAATCCCTGATGGCTTAAATCACTGAGGGTGCCAATTTAAACTTTGTGGGTGCTCAAGCACCCAAGCACCTGTGCTGTCGGTGCCTATGCTTCTGATCACTGTGTTGTTGTGGTTAAACAAATATTCCAACAAAGAAGAAAGGTGCTGCACTCACTATCATGCACAGTTCCCATGTGACGCAGCTGTGGCAGCACCGATCTGTACTGACCCTTCTTACGGGGTGAGCTCTGCACCCTTTCCTGTCTAAGGAAGTTAATAAACTCTGCTGCTGCTGCAGTGCTGGGGCTGTACCTGACTGCTATTAAGGGAAGGGGACAGAAATGACAAAAAAAAAAGCCCATAAAAAAAAAAACACAGTGATATAGTGCAGTGCTGCAGTCCATAGGGACAACATGGGCGGATTGCTTCTTGGGGGAGGATCAGGCAGAGGAAAAACCATTCCACAGACAGAAAACATGACATCAGTCATTTTCTATGTGAAAAACATCTGCAGGGCTCCACCCATGCAGCTGTAAAAAGCAGTAGCAAGGAGAAGGTTTATAGACCAGTCAGTCTGACATCAGTGGTGGGGAAGCTAATGATATCACAGCTAAAAGAAAATATTGTGGAATATCTTGAAGACAATGGGTTACAAGGCCCGAAACAACAGGGATTTACGGGGAGGAGATCATGTCAGACAAATTGGATAGATTTTGTCAACTGGAGAACAAGGGAAGTAGATCAGGGTGGGGCAGGGACTTGGCCTTCTTAGATTTCAGTAAGGTTTTTGACAACATTTCACATAGGAGGCCCATATGGAAACTGGGCAGCTTTCGGGGTCAGGCAAAGTATGGTAAACTGGGTAAAGAATCAGTTTATGGATAGAAAACAGAGGGTGTTGGTAAACAGATTTCACTCCAGGGAAGGGACTATGGCCAGTGGGGTGCCACAGGGTTCAGTAGTGGAACCAGTCCTCTTTAATGTCTTCATAAGTGACATTGGAGATGAGCTGGAAGAGAAGGGAAGGTTTGCCTCTATGTGGATGACACCAAAATCTGCAATTGGGTGGACACTACAGAGGGAGTGAAAATATGTAAAGACCTGAGAAAATCTGAAGTGTGATCAAGGGCATTACAGTAAGGTGTCAATGCAAAAAAGTGCAAAATCATACACATGGGGCAAAGAAACCCAGATGCAGAATACATAATGGAAAAAGAGGTATTGATGGTCACCCAACAGGAAAGGAGCCTGAAAGTAATCATATCTGAGGACCCAAGGTGGTGAAGCAGTGCGACAAGGCAGTGGGTAGGGAAAGTGAGATGTTGGGGTACATAGGGAGGAGGAGTATTACGAACAGAAGGAGGGAAGTGGTGTTGGCACTGCATAGATCACTCTTGAGACCCCACCTGGAGTACTGAATCCAGTTCTGGAGACCACATCTCATGAAGGACACAGACAAGGTGGAAAATGTTCCATGGAGGGCAACTAAAATGGTGCAGGGGCTGCATCAGATGTCCTGTAAGGAGAGACTGAGCAACCTCAATATTTACTCCATGAAAGGTGGGATATGATAGAGACCTATAAATACCTCACAGAACTTAACAAGGTACAGGAGGGGAATATTTGTCAGAGGAAAAGATGCATGAAAAGAAGTAGACATGCAACAAAGCTTGAAGGGTGTAAATTCAAGAGTGACATGAGGAAGTTCTTCTTCTATGAAAAAATGGTGGATGCCTGGAACAATCTTCCAGCATAGATGGTGGGGGACAGAAACAGTGGTGGGCTTCACACAGGCATGGAATAGGCACAAGAGAATTTTAGTTGGGAAGCAAGGAGGTTGTGGAATCCAGAGACCTAGCTGAGTCTGTGGTGACAGTATGGACTGAGGAAAAATGGTCAGACTGCCTGGGCAAAGCGATTCTTATCTGCCATCAAATTCTGTGTTTCTATGTCAGGGTGAGGAAGTGAAGCAGGGCTGTTGGGTAGTGCAACTATAGCACTATTAATGGCACTGATTATCTTTTTGGGCCCCATCTCCCACTGGTGCATCAATGTTGGGTCCATCAGTATATTCAGTGTTGGGATTAGGATACCCACCATCACCACTGGAAACATTACTACTGTATATAACAGAGAAAGACCCCCTCCCCCCCATTGCATGGCTCACATATCTCCACATGGTGACTCAAAGGGTGAAGGGAGAGAATGTTTCCTGTGAGAAGTTGGCTTTTGATTACATTCTGATAAAGAAGTGTTGATTTCAAAAAGTAAAAAAAGTTTTGAACAAGGACAGGACTTAGTCCACCTCTAAAAAACATGTTTGTCTGCTGGTGGGGTGGGGTGGGGGAGAGAAACATTTGGAAATTACATTGTAAAGCAACCCCTATTGAATCTTTTACATGGAAAAAGTGGCATCACAAAATCTATTGAAATATTAAAATATAATACTGTTTGCCTGTGGTCTGTAAGGGTGTCACAAATCTACTGTGACTCAATTTTTCAGATTAAACAGAATTATTGGGCTGACTTTTCAGTCTGAATCAATGTGCTCCATTCAGGTAGCAGAAAGCTGTCGGGCATCTTCCATAGTTTGCTGTTAAGTCATGTTCAAACATATGATTTTAGCTGATAACATTGTAAAGAACTCAATCAAAGTTGCACTAACTGAAAACAAAAGCATTCTAAGGTGTGTGTGGTGTCTAATATGGCTGAATCCAAAAATAAGAGAGAAGGTGTGACACTATATAAATTGTTTCTTTAATCCACGTCGGAAGTGCACTTATTATTTCTTGATTTATGATTGGCCACTTTTGCATTTAGGCTCCTTGAAAATGTTCTACAAAAATGTGCCTTAAGTAGTCAGCAGCTTAATGATTACATGAACATGCTGTTTTGGCCTGACCCATTTCAGGCACCCAGTTGCTAAAGTAAAATCTGGGACTATTCATTACCCATCCATGTGTATCAGACAACAAAATGGAAATGGAAAGTTATCAGGTAGTTTTTAAAGGCAGGGAAAGCTGGTCTTTGGGGGATTTTATCCTGGGCAACAATTAGATGAGCAGATAGATGACTATAGCATCCTACATACAGTTAGATGACCAGATGCGGAATCTAATTAAAAGCCAATAACTATAATATGAAAGAAATGGCAGAGCAAAATATAAATTGTGACAAGAAGATTGAGTGCAGCTGGAACAGGCCCCATTCATTGAAGAGCACAAGATTCATTAATATAATACAGTAGCTGTATTTGTCATTGGAAGGTAATTATCTAAAATCCTGCTATAATTCTGAAATGGAAAAGCCCTGATAATTATGCTTTTATGTAATTAATTTTTTACATTTAAATACTTGTAGCATACTTTTGAAAGTAGTACCTCTCCACACACACTCACAGACCCTAATTGTTATTCATACACACGTCAGACAGAAGGAAATGTTCCCTTTATTGGCCTATAGAGTATATGCCAGGCAGCTTGTTGCTGGCTCTTATTCAAACCAAGCATAAATAACCTCTGTGAAAACAAACTGAAAGTGACTTGTATATTCTGAGGGTGACTCTGGAAACATTTAAGGCTTAATCCATAAAAAAGACAGCCATAGGTATAATTTGTGCATTGTTAGCCAGAGCAACTCTGCCACCGAATGCCTCTTGATGATCATGGCTTGCATGTAGCATTCATATCCTGACCACTCCCCGATGATGCAATGTAGTTGCTTGTGCTGGAGGTGGTCAGCCAAGTGGGAAGAACTTGACCAGATAACAGACTGCCAGGTCAACCATAGTGACTCCCCTGCTACCTGTACCTGGCTTCAGGTATGCCATTGAGCATGGTTTCACCCCTTGCCTGCCTACTGCCTGACTGCCTGCACAAGTCAGCTGGAGAAGCAGGATCAGGTTTGGAAACTTGAGCATGGGGGTGGGTAAATGCTGCAGGGTATTCCACATGTAAGTAGGGTCATGCTGTTGTGTTTTCCAGCCCAATAATTCCATGTAGTTTTTTTTTTTGGATTGGGCCTTGAGCATGGCAAAATATGCCATGCTTTTTGTTTTTTCATCCCTTTCCTAACTTTTACGAGTCAAAAAAAATTAATAATTAAATGTGGAACAAAATTTACAAACAATTATCACTTCCATTGTGCCTTTACTGAAGGACTTTAGTTACATAGATGTAACCAGCCTCTTTCTTCACTCAGCTCAAGGCCAGTTAGTAAAGGAGTCTTGAAGGGTTAAGTCTGACCGAGAGTAGTTCTCTAAAGGTGCCCCTTATTTGCTTGGTGACAGGATGGCTGCATGTTTGTATACAGGATGTTCTGGCTCAGCTAGAAGAGGGAAAACTATGTTATGAATATTCATGATTCCTCACTCCCATGCTTATCTATAAAAAGAGGATGCAAGCAGCAAAGTGAGGATCTTGGATTTTAGATCGAGCATCTCAAGGAAGAAGTCCAACCTCCAGCTATGACCTAAGCAGGAACCTTCAGCACAGGAATGTTGACTGGATCCCTGGATCTGGATGGCACTGGTTCATGTCCAGGTCTCCAGAGTACCATCAGCAGGTGCCAAGAGGTTGTGTCTCCTTGTAAGGCTTTGAGGACCCAGAGAGACCATGAACCAGATGGCACAAGTGGGAAACTGGAGGGCTGCCTCTCAAGGGTGGTCTCCAGGATTCTTATGGATCCACTCCCACTATATAGAAGTCCAGAGTCACTATAGAGCAATAGTTCAAATGAACAGTTGTAAGTAAGCCTTGCTACCAATTATCCAAATAGGCCCAGGCAAGTGTAATGTGGTGTTTCCCCTTGACAGATAGCTGAATGAAAGGATGTCAGGTGGAGAGGGCCTGACAAGAGTTTGGGTCAGTAAGTCCCTGTGTGAGGCATCTGATATCAGAGTCTGTTTCTTTGGGCCAGTATTCTGTCAGAGGGAGGCAGTTACAGCTGGACCAACTAATCAGTTTAGTAGTACTGTCCTTATGCTGACATGCAGTTTTAGATCAAAATATCCTGGAAGACAGGCATAGCTTTGCTTCAGGGATAGTGTTTGCCCTTCCTGGGAAAGTGCCATTGCACAAATGATCTTGGGAATGTCAAGGCTCTAGGGACTGGGAAAGGGAGGTTAGGGATGTAAATGTTGCACAAATGTACTTGGATTCAATCAATAATAATGTAAATATTTATGCTTCTTAAGCACAGGAGTAAACCTGACAACCATCAAGTGGAAGTGTTTTGAAGGAGATTACCTTGAAATGGTAGGGATGAAAATCAGAACCTCAGGCAGATGTTAGAGAGTACAGTGGATGCAGCTATTACTTTACTGATTGTAAGACGGATGATAAGGAGGAGTTATTTTAGATGGAACTGCCCTTTTACTGTGTAACATCTGCAGACATAAAGTAAATATACCCATCTTGATCCCAGCTCCATATTTGGTCTCAGTTTGTGTGCGGTCTCTTGTTTATTGGTGCCCCAGTGTATTGGTTTATGGTGCCTCAATGCCAGTACTGCAGGCCCGGAGCAGTGGCAGTAATTGTGCAGGTACAGGTTCTAGCACACAAGGCAGATACTCCTCTGATGAGACAACTATCATATACTCCTAGACACGGGGTGCCAAGCCCTTACGGCATGGGACTTGTCTGGGATTTGAAGAATGATTGCTTTAAGGGTGCACCATACACTGTGTATCCCCAGTCCTCTCACATTGTTTAAACTTTATTTGGTGCATATTGGTTCAGAATGATAAGATATGGGCCCTGAATGTTTTAAGACAAAGAACCTTAGTGCACAAGCACTGAGGCAAGGGTTACCCCAAAGGGCATTGGCTGGGAAGCCAAGTTTCAAAGAAATACAAAATCACATTTACCCCCATAATGCAAAGCATCATCAGCTGTATATGCAAATCACAACAAAATATTATGCTGGTTCAACTTTAAGCAGAAATGCATGGTGTGGAAAGGTCTCTCACACAGACTGCAAAGGGTGCCAACAGAAGACACAGACACATGTTTCGTCCTACCAGGACACATTAGTGTGCTTCATCTGTATGACATCCTAGTGGAATGAGCCAGCTACCCTAAGTTGGTCTACCTGGGTTAGGTTGTGGTGAGCCCAATAAAAACAAAAAGCAAGCTAAAAGACAAAGAACCTTAGTGCGCAAGCACTGAGACAAGGGTTACCCCAAAGGGCATTGACTGGGAAGCCAAGTTTCAAAGAAATACAAAATCACACATACCCCCCATAACACAAGGCATCATGGGCTGTATATGCAAATCACCACAAAATATTATACTGGTTCTGTGGTCTGTGTGAGAGGCTTTTTGGCACCATGCATTTCTGCTTAAAGTTGAGCCAGCATAATATTTTGTGGTGATTTGCATACACAGCTGATGATGCTTTGCATTATGGTGCTATGCATGATTTTGTATTTCTTTGAAACTTGGCTTCCCGGACAGTGCCTTTTGGGGTAACACTTGCCTCAGTGCTTGTGCACTAAGGTTCTTTGTCATCTAGCTTGCTTTTGGTTTTTATTGAGCTCACCACAAACCAACCCAACCCAGATAGACCAACTTAGGGTAGTTGGTTCATTCCAATGGGGCGTCATACAGATGAGGCACACTGATGAGTCCTGGTAAGACAAAACACATGTCTGTGTTTTCTGTTGGCACCCTTTGCAGTCTATGTGAGAGGCCTTTTGGCACCATGCATTTCTGCTTAAAGTTGAACCAGCATAATATTTTGTGGTGATTTGCATTATGGGGGTATGTGTGATTTTGTATTTCTTTGAAACTTGGCTTCTCGGCCAATGCCCTTTGGGGTAACCCTTGCCTCAGTGCTTGCACACTAAGATTCTTTGTCTTTTAGCTTGATTTTAATTTTTATTGGGCTCATCACAACCCAACCCAGATAGACCAACTTAGGGTAGCTGGTTCATTCCACTGGGATGTCATACAGACGAGGCACACTGATGAGTCCTGGTAGGATAAAACATGTGTATGTGTCTTCTGTTGGCACTCTTTGCAGTCTGTGTGAGAGGCTTTTCGGTACCATGCATTTCTGCTTACAGTTGAACCAGCATAATATTTTGTGGTGATTGGCATATACAGCCCATGATGCTTTGCATTATAGGGTTATGTGTGATTTTGTATTCCCCCAATGTTTTGTTGCTTAAAAGAAATAAAAAGTGTAACTTGTGCATGCCACTTATTTTCACAGTGGATCGAACTGTACAAGGACCATTTAAGAGAGGAGCAAGCCAGAACACATGACCTAGATTAGAATGGTGTAAGGTAACTGGAGCCTGAAACCTGAAGATCTGTCTGGCTATGCAAATGACCTGGATTAGATGAGGGATCACACATTCATTGTATATGTGAAGCAGCTTGCATGTACAGGCTGCAGAACAATAATTCAGGCAGCAATGCTGAGAACAAGGAGGATGGCCCCAGAGTAACCAAAGCAGTAAGCAAACTTCAGCAAATAGCACAAGAAACTGAGCATACCCTTCTGGCTGACCTCTACAGATACTAAAGACTTCCCAGCACCAGTGTTACAAGAGTTGTAAGTCATCCAGAGTGCTCCCTACAATTACTTACAGTTGCCCAGAAGGAGGAACCACTGACAGCAAAATTTACCAACCTTAAAGATGCAATCACAAGTAAGGACTCCCAGTGTGAATCCACCCTCCAGGGATTTATCCCATGCACTTTTCACCTTAAATCAAAGTGAGCCAGAACAGGGATCAGGAAATGCAACAAAGTAACTGAAAGATTATCAGCAACCCCTTAAAGAAATATAAGTGTGCTACATACATGCAGAATACATGCCACATGCTTAATTGTGCAATGTTTGCATGCAGTTCGCATACACAAAGTGAACCTATGCGAACCAGGTCTAAGAAGCACATCAGGTTCACATGCTGCAAGCTTGACGTGTATGCTGCAGGTAAGCTGGTGTGAACATCTTCTAAAAATCACATCAGGTTTGTATGTTGCACATTTGACATCAGTGCAGCAGTTAAGGTGGTGTGAACATCATTTAAAAACCACATCAGGTTCACATGTTGCATGCTTGCCATGTGTGCAGCAACTAAGCTGGTGCAAATCTCATCTAAAAAAACACATCAGTTTCTATTTCTCATACTACTGCTAGCAATTAGAGCCATTAAAGTACCCCTTTCATTGATCTCCCATTAAAATTAGGTAAACTCATTAATTCTGATCCTTTTGCAAGTTGTTTAATGGCTTTTGATTTTTGCCATTAAATCGCCATTAATTTGTAAAGTGTTGTTTGCTTACTGCATTAAATGCCTAGGATATAGTCAGCCAACATCCCCCATTCTAGATGTACAAAGAGGGACCCTGTGTTGTGAAGTCTGACCTTTTTGTTTTGGGCCATACAGATCCTCTTATGCATATTTAGTGCAACAAATAAGTTTCTCTATGACTGTTATGGCTCACTTACTTTCCCTTTGTCATTCTGTATGGATCATATTCACTATGGCCATGCTCAGCACTTCTTGTGCTGAGTAGGGTCTTTGAAGCATGTACCATACCTCACATTTTGTCACTGAAATGAGGGACATGGACACTCAAAATGAGAGACAATGAGGAACACTAACCCTCACGATGATCAGGACTCATCCTGAAACATGGAGATACAGTACCTCAGAACACAGTGGAAAACATTGTATTTACTTGTACTGATGTTAGCCCCTGAGAATCAATTTCTACCATAAAGCAGGGGTGCCATTTAGTTAGGGCAGAGGGGGGCAGTTCCCCCCTCCCCACATTTGTGCCTGGGTTGTTCTTGTGATGGGGCAATAATGGCATTAAATTTGAATTTAATCTTTTGCACAACAAGTGCCCCCTTGGCCTGTGTCGTGCTCACACTGCAGGTGCACTCCTGACTAGACTGTCTGTACTGTGTTGTCCACTCTCTCCACCTATTAATGATGGCACCATCAGATGTGATGTGGAGGAGTTCCAGCCAAACAAGAACATGTGAATCACATGAGTGGGACACTGTCTTTCCTGCTACAGAGTAGACAGGCTGCACACTACAGCTTGGAGGAGTCGGTGAGCAGTGAACTCTCAATAGCAGTGTTGTGGTGGCATATTTTTATTGGACTACTCTTAGTGAGTCTCCATCTCCCTTGGTGGCTGAAGGGGCTGGGGGTGAGCTAGAGGCTATCTTGAGACTAGGCTACCTACTTACTCTACTAGGTTCGCCTTGCAAAAAAAACAGCACGGGCCCCCAACAGCAGCAAGCTAGGCCTCGCAGCCACAGTGACAGCGGTGCGGGTGGCCTTCATATGCCTTGATCAGTCCAGAGCAGCAGTAGCCAAGTAAGATGCAAGCAACATAGGTTGGTGGGTTTGGTTGGTGAGGTGACTTGGTCACAGACCACGTTGGGGACCTGGGATGGTCGGTTCTAGCATCCATCTCTGGCAGAAGGACAGAGGAGGAGAGGACTAAAAACTGGACTGGTGGCACACTGGACTAGACTGCAGGGTCTGGCCAGATAGCTGGTTAAGTAAAAATAAATATTTTTTTTTAACAGGGGACTGGGGAAGGAGGAAGGACTGAAATATTGATGTGTTTTTCACATTTCCGCTCCTTTGGGCAGCTTCTCGACCCATATGGGATGGGTATTGAATGGAATGGAGTTGGGGATAGAAATTGGGACTTTTTTGGGGGGAGGGGGTCAGAACTTCAGCCAGGAAAAATATTGATTAGTAACTTGTTGGGTTTATGTCCAAATCTGATGCACTACTCCGGGGTATAGACAAATGAATCTTATACATTTTAATTTTTCCTGATTTGCATATCACTTATCAGTCACAACAAAAAAGTTTTACCTTTTAGAGATAGTCCAGACATCCAGAGCTTGCCACCTAGGGGCTAACTAGCACCTGGCCTCCACTGGTTGTTGGTTACCCCTGCTAAAATCTGAAATTGCACCCCTGACACAAAGTCTAAATTTACAGGACATCCTCTGTGTGAGCAGCATGTTTTCCATGACGGATGGATGGATGAGGGGCAGAGCAGTTTTCAGGGGTAAAATGAGGGCTATCCCTTGCATTCATGGACAGTTGAGCGGTATGGTATGCACAGACCATTGGAGCCCCACTATAGTCAGGCTTATGCCCCCCTAGTGAAGCTGACCTCCACATCCCCATATCCCCATGCTCAGGCACATTATGACATAGGGCAAGGGAGACTACAGGGGTGTGCCCCATTGAAATGATAACTTTTTTTAATTACTATTTTATACATTATTGATGGAGAGTTTGACATTAATGAAGGCCAGTGCTTGACTAACAAGGGCCTTGTTTGTAGAACAGTGACCTTCATTATTCTCCAACTCGCTATCACAATGTATAAAACAGTAATAAAAAATCACACCATTCATTTCAAGGGGGTATGCCCCAGCACTCTGACCCATGAATATTATCTCTTAAAGACTCCTACCTCTGGCTTCTAATACTCAGGTAAGAGATTCTCAATATATCTATACTTGGTGGGTTGTCTGTAGCAGCGTGGCCACACCACTACAGTGTGTGTGCATGGGAGGGGGACTGGCCATGTGGGCGAGTGCTGAGTTATTACTAGTTTTGTGTTTACCCCGTAATGTCTGTTTGTGTGGAGGCATTCAAAACTATGGAGAGAAAATAGTAGGAGTACAGGCCAGACAGAAGTAATTAAGTAGTTCTGTGGGTAAGTGTGTGTATTGGGGGTGGGAAGAACCACGTATGTTTCCATTGGTATGTGTGCTACAGTTCAGTTGTGCAGCTGAGATGAGGGGGGACAAGAAAACTGCAAAGTATATCAGTGGCTATAAGCATGCTGCATGCATGCAGATGTATGCAGATTTGTACTGAAGTACAAGCGAGCCATATGTATGCGGGCAGTATAGTTTAATGGTTAAAGGCACTGAACTGCAAACCGAGATCTGAAGATTTGGGTTTGAATCTCATCAACCCCCACTTGTATACTGTGTGATCCTGAGCAAGTCACTTAACTTTTATGCATGCAGTTATCAGTGACCACTTGCTTTTTGCATGCATGCCACATGCATGCAGTCTGTTCCAATTTAACATAAAAAGCATGCTTTCCACATGCATGCAGTCGGTTCCAATTTAAAATTCAAAGCATGCATGCAGCATGCACATCACTATGGGTAGTTTTATGTGTGCAGCATGAAAACATCTCACACAATTATTTCTGTAAGGAATTGCATCAAACCTCTGTGTGCTTAGCTGTATAAACTGAACTTTTCTGCAACTTGTCTCAGAAAAGAACAAAAGTCAGGAAACGGCAGGGAGTTGGGGTCAAAGTGTGGCCATAACTACTGAACTTGACACAGGGTTGGCAGAGTGGTTGTGCCATCAGCAAATGAGAGCCCTCGATATGCAAAGAGAGGGCAAAGTTTTAGAAAACTTTCATGAGAATCAGCCCTCAGGTCATTGGGAGTTGCTAGCCAGTGTGTCTCCTGCAGGGTACTATGACAGGTGTTTTGAACATACTACTTAGGTATGGACTATTAAACAATGTAAAATTTGTTACTATTATGCAATACAGTATTAGAGTCTGAAGTAGTAACCGCACCCTGTTCTCCAACAGGAACAACTGGACATTGGGGCATTGCTCAGATTACCCAAAACCTTGCAGCCACCCCTGCTCAGTCAGTCTGTGAACAACCGTCAGAAGTTACACAGGCCTTAACCCAGAACAGATAACAAGCAGGACAAGTCCTTGGTGTAGGCCAGCACTGAGGAAGAGTGGTGTACTTAGCTGGCTCATCTAAGGTTCAGTAGATGATCTTTAGGGTGCAGGGTGAGGTTCAAATAGACCACATGTGATTGGTGCAGTCTCAGAGGTGATCTGGGGCCTCCTCCTTGGATGACACTGCAATGAGTATGGGATCTGGTTTGCCAGTCAGTGACAGTGGGTAGCTGTCAGAGGTAAGTCTGAGTGGCAGTCCAGAGTGGTTTGGCTGCTCACTGGGCCTGAAAACCCTCGCTGATTCCATGGCTCCATCCACAGATGTGATTCCTTTCCCTGTGGCTTGTGTGGAGCCAAAGTACTACCACACCACGGGTCCCTAAACAATAGCCAATCAGAATTACCTCAGAGATTGAAACAGAGCCCTAAGTGGTAGAGCAAAAATCACATGAACAAACTGTCCTATAGAAATAAGTGAAAAAGTGGTGGCCAGGCCTGTGGCTGTCACCAGGCCAAGGAACTGTGGGAAAACTTGGGAGACTAAGCCAAGCAGACTGTACCATCAAGCTATGGGCAGAGGCTATCTATGGGTGCTTTTATCTATATATGCCAGGCTGGGTATGGAAAACCGCAGAACATAACCATGAAAAAATCCTCCACACAGTAGCTAAGAAGAACATGGCTAGAGGGAACCATGAATACGGTCTGCAACACAAAGAACAGATAGTCCATATTGCACAAGTGAAAATCTTCACTTGGGAAACAGATAAAAGCATCTGGATGCATGAGGTACTGTACACAGTTTTGAATGACAAGTAACTGGGTTATTTCATATGGGGCACATGACTGTATGGGGTTAAAGTTAAGAAACCCCACTCTGCATTATTTGTGAAAAGAACAGTACCTGCAAATAAAGTGTTAAAAGTCAGTTGGACTTTAATTTCGAGCCATTTTCAAAATGGTCAAAGGGCCAAGACTTTGCACCAAGGAGCACCACAGTTATTGCAATGTTCTCAAAAAGCAACTTCTGTGTCTTCTCCTCTGTGGCTAAGAGGAGAATGAACTGACGGAGCTACTCTAAAAGGCTGTGGCATGTGACCTCAGTTCCAAAGGGTAACATCTTTCATGGTGACAGGAGTAATGCAGCAGGGGGTGATTCTGGCTTGATTACTTCAAAGTTAAAGTTTCAAAAGCACTTCAGGTTCTCTCCAGAGGGAACCACAGGAAGCAAGTTGCTGCCCTCACTAAGAGTGTGTTAAAGTAATTACTCCCACATTTACCTATTTAAAACCATAGTTTGCATTTTTTTGAAGAAAAAAATAATCTTTGTGTGTGATGTTTTCAGTTGTCTTGCTGGTGGAGCTGGGCCTCAATATCGAGTCCCTTGAAGAGACAGAAAAAAGAAAGGAAGGAAAGAAAGAGCAGGAAGAAGAGACACTGAAGACGATGTGAATGTAACCTGCTGCAGTGTGCCTGGATTCCTTTCGGCTCTTAGGAACATAATTGCTTGTGTTAAGTGTTATAGTATTTTAAGAACACTTAAGAACAGTGAGGTACCTAATGGTATACATGTTAAGAATAGTAAAAATGTTCTGCCTCTGCTATAGATTAGAATCTGTTGTATGTAGCCCTGCATGGTCCATTCATAAGGCCTCTTGAGTGTGCCAGCCTGCACTGGCCACAGGCAGAGGGAGATTTAGTGGAACCTCCCTCATCAGAGCACCAGGAGGGCAGTACACCCAGAAAAGGAGATGGCACTGGATTGGGTCATCCTTTGTGTAGGAGCACAACATTTTTGGGAGAGGAGAGGAGAGTGCAGTCAACCTCTTTCTTTACTCGTCTCAAGGTCAGTTGCTAGAGGATTCTTGAAGGATTAAGTTTGCTCCTAAGACCTGTCCTCTAGAAGGGCCCCTTGTTTGCTTGATGACAGAATGTCTATATGTTTGTTTACAGAATGTCTGGATCAGCTAGAAGCAGGAAAGTTCTGTCATGAATATTCATTGTTCTGCTTTCCCTGGATTGTCTATAAGAAAGGGAGGCAAGCAGCAAGGTGGGCTTTTTGGGTTTCAGATATAGCATGTTGAGGAAGTAGTCCAGTCTCCAACTGTGACCCAGGCAGGATTCTGCAGGTTCAGAGGTGGTGGTAGGGTCCCTGGGTGGCACTGGTCCCTGCCCAGGTCTAAAGAGCAGCATCAGGAGGTGTCAGGAGGCTAAGTCTCCTTGGAAGGCTTTGAGGAACCAGAGAAACCAAGAACCAGATGGCACAACAGGGAGAGTGGAGGGCCAACCCTCAAGAGTGGTCACTGGGGTCAATGTAACAGAGTTCCATAGTAAATTTGGAGCAATCATTTGAATGGACAGGTGTAAGTCAGCCTTTCAGATAACTGTCCAAATAGGCCTAGACAAGTGAAATGCGGCATTCCCCCTAGCAGGTAGCTGAATGAAAGGTTACCAGACTGAGTGGGCCTGATAAGAATTGGGGTCAGTAAGTCCCCATGTGAGGGGCCAGACATGGGAGTCTGTTGGGGTTTTTTTGCCACTAGGGCTGTCAATATTTTGTCAGAGGGAGACAGCCATGGCCAGAACAACTAATCAACTTAGTAGCACTGACATCATGCTAACATATTTGTTTCAAATAAAATTGTCCAGTAAGACAAGCTAATACATATGCAGGTATACAGTTGCCCCAGGGATAGTGTTTGCCTTACCTGGGAGAGTACCACTACATAAATGGTCTTGGGAGTGTCAGGGTTTGTGGGACCCTCAAAGAAAGGTTAGGGATGTAAATACAGTACAAATATACTTGGACTCGATCCAGTAATAGTGTAAATATATATGCTCATGGGCCCTTATGCACATGAGCCATATTGCCTATATGCTGCGTATCCTTAGTGGGTAAGCATGCCTACATTGCAGAGCCATGCATCGGGTGTCCCACAGACCCACAACAGCGTTCTCAGAAGGGGTGCACACCTCTTCTACAATCAATCTCCTGGCAGTGTGAACAGCTATATGCACGAACAGTCCAGAGGAGTGGCTGGGGGGATGTCTGCACTCCATGCCATTCCCTTTAGCGTGGAATGCTGTACGAGGGGGCACAAAATATGAGCTCAGTCACCCTGCTGTATCTTCTGCACCCCTCCCCAGGAAAATCCTGCCAGCTGCAGTGGGAAGGAAAATACAATGTGCCATGCCACCCCAGCCCTCCGGACAGGAAGGGAGGGCTGGGGGAGGCAATTTAGGCACTCACCCATTCATTTTACTTCTAAGGGACTTTTGCCATCTCACAGTCTGTTGCTCTGTGTGGAGCTCAGGATGTGCTCAGGGGCCAGTTTGGGCATCTGGATGCCTACCTGTGTCCTCCAATCCTCCCCCTGTGACCAGTGTGCCAGAGTCTGATCTACGGATAGGCGCCCCTAGGTGGCTGGTGATCATGAATCCCAGCCACCATGTGCCTATCCATGGGTGCAGAGCTGCATGGACTGGGTGCACACCTGTCATGCATACCGAGACCCAAATGTTGCATACACACCCTTAAGTGCAGTGGTAAACCTGTCAGCCATAAATCTATTTATTTATTTATTGAATTTTGTTAACAGGGTGGGCTCACTGAGCCAGATGTCCCGTTTTCAGGGATGACTCAGCGTTACTTACATTAATCAGAGCAATTGAAAACAATGTCCAAGATACAGAAATACAACAGGGAATATACAGGAGAAGGGCTGACATGAAAAAACAATACAGTTCAGTGGTTTACATTAGGATTTAGAGTACATCACAAGATATGGAAGTTGAAGAACTCCAACAGCAAATAGATGTGGTATAGGTGATGACTTAAGTTCAGTCAGTTCCTACATCTATCTAACCTTATGTACACATGCAGGTTGCTACAGAGGTGAAGCTTTCTTTGAGAAAATTTTTAAATTACCCTAGAGAGGTGCTGTCTTGTATGGAGATTGGAAGCTCGTTCCATAGCCATGCGGCTTTATTCGAGATCATTGGCCAGATGAGTTCCTGGCTTTGGGAACTTCCAGAAGAGGCTGTGTAAAGAAGCAGAGGTTTCTCATGAGAGATTGTTTTTACCTCTCTGCTGTTGAGGCTTGGAAGGAAGCTGATTAGGCTTTTGAATACAAGGCAGGGGACATGATATGTTAACCTCTCTTCCAGGGTAGGCCACTTTAGGGATGTAAGTACAGCACAGTGGTGTTCCTTGCTATCTGATCCTGCGACAAACCTCCCTATTCTGTGGTAGAATTGTTTGACTTTGCTTAGCTCAGTTTCTCATAGCATGGTGAGATTGCAAGCTCCATATAGCAGCACTGGGAGTAGAAGACAGCTGGCTATTGACTGGCAAGCCTCTGTTGTGAGGTAAGACCTGAGCTAGAAGAATCAGCCAAGTTTTGGGGAGAGTAGGCTAACTATGTGGTAAGTTTGTGGTCTAAGGGAAAGCACTTGATCAAGCAGGATATCTAGATACTTAAAATTACTCACTATCTCAAGTTTTAACTCCCACAGAAGTGATGATACTGAGGGATTTGGTCCTATCTGTGCCCAGTTTATGGGATCCAAGGAGTATTACATTCATTTTTTTGGTGTTCAAAACAAGTTGGTTAGCCACTCCCATCCTTCCAACAGAGCAATGATAGGCAATCTGAAATTGCCCGAAGGCCGCATGTGTGGCCCTCAAACCACCTCGAGGGCCACATTACCACACACAAAATTTTTAGCAGTACAGTGCTGTGGGGTCCCATTGGGATTGCAGAGGAGTTTGGTACTAGTGATGTATTGAGTCACCTTTTAGATTCATGCGTTCCATTAACAAAAAGATAATGAGGCATGTAATTTAAAACCAGCAGGACCAACAATACCCACAATACCACAATGCACAAATTGAATTACATTACATGGGGGGTGGGGGTGCACGGTATCAACTCAATTGAAACCAAAGCTTCCCCTGCCCGTCTTTAACTGCCCCATCTTTAACTGCCTGGTATTTAACTTTCAAGAAAGATTAACTGGGTTCTCACACCTTACTGACCTTTTCAAAGTGAGCTCTTTGCACCCTTTTGCACCTAATTACCTGCATGATTACCACTCCGTGAATACCACTTAGCCACGTGGGACAGAGATGTAGTGAATCACAAATTAATAGCATTATGTCTGGAGTCCAGCATTTTGGAGGGCTGCTCCCCCTTACCACCCATGTTAAAACTTCTTATGCTAAACCACACTATCTCTGGATGTGATAACCACTAGGATCAGGGGAAGAAGTGTGAATAAATGAATAAAAGTGGACAGCGTAACGGATTTAAAGACACAGTGAGCATTTTATAAAAAAAATGTTTTCATTAACAGAAATGTTCTCAGGGGCCGCAGATAAACATGTTACAGGCTGCATGCAACCCATGGGCCACAGGTTGCCCACCACTGCAGTAGGGCAAAGCCAGCATTTAGTCCAGCTTCTCTGACTTTTACATTCATGTCAGATCTGTAGAGAACAGAATCATTTGCACAGAATAATGCTTGGGCCTGGCCGCAGTTAGTGAGAAGTTCATTAATAAATAGAGAGAAGATGCCCTAGTATGGAACCTTGCAGTACTCCATTACTTATATCTTGCAGTGAGGGTAGGCTGATTCCCCATTTTATGGATTGGGTTTGGTCAGTGAGGTTGTTCTCTAACCAGGTAGTGGATAATTGATCAAGCCCCAGGTTCTTCATTTTGGCAATCAGGAGTTTGTGGTTTTTGACATCAAATGCCTTGGTTAAGTCAATAAAAATAGCTCCAGTGGATTTACCATTATCAGTGGCCCAGAAGATGTCCGAGGTGAAGCGGGCAAGTGTTGTGTCTGCTCCATGGCATTTTCAGAAACCATGCTAAGCAGCTGAGGGCATGGAGTAAGCTTTGATGTAGGCAATCAGTTGGTTGTATAATAGTCTTTCCTGTATTGTTGATGGTGTGTTAAATAAAAAGATGGGACGATAGTTCTCTATATGCTCTTTGCATCCTCCTTTATGGACCGGGACCACATAGGCCACTTTCTATTTTGAAGAAACAGGTTAAATATTTTGATTAGTGGGTAGGCTATTCCTAGGGCCACAAGTTTCAGAAGACTAGGTTCTAGACTATCAGGGCCTGCTAATTGGTCTGATTTTATCATAAGCAGCTGATCCAGCACTTCCTTTCTTGTTATCAGCTTGAAGTAGAAATTGGGATGATTGTCACAAGGAATGGATGAAGGGGGAGAAGGGTCGGAAGCAGGGACTTTGTAGGCATCCAGGTTTGTGAAGTATTTGTTAAATTATTCATTGATTAGTAGTGGGTCACTGACATATTCATTTTTTAATTGGATTTCCCACATGGAGAAGGATGTGCATCCTTTCAGTAGGTGATTAATTTGAGCCCGGAAGACTTTGGGGTTTCGGAGAGAGATCAACTGCAGGTCCATCATATAGATTCATATAGATTCGTTTGGCCTTTTTTAGGGATGCTTTGCATATATTCCACAACTGCCTGTGTGTAAGCCGGTCTTGTAGTTGTCCAGAAGTTTTGTGGGCACCCTATGCCTGTCCGCCTTTCATTAAATTACAGAGGGAAGGGGTGAGCCATTTAGAGCAGAGGTGTTTAAATCTCCTTTGTACTAGTGGGACATGTTTATTCACTGTAGTGATGAAGTTGTTGATGAGAAATTCAAGTGCTAGGTTGATGTCCTGTATGGTGTCAATGCTTTTTCCAGTTCACATGAGAGAGACCTTCCAGGAAGGCACTGCTGTTTAGCTTCGAGTAGTCACTAGTCAGAGTAATCCTGGGAGAGACCTTAGGGAAAATATTGCTCCAATTGCGGAATACTGGTCAGTGGTCATTTAGAGAGTCAAAGAAGAGTTACACTGCTTGAGCCATGTCCAGTTGGTTTACCAGGATCCTGTCAGTGTGGATATGATTTCCAGTTTTGTAATTTTGCAGTGTGGGCTCCACAATGAGTTGATGAAGTTGTGCATCACTCACAGTGTTTTTTGAAAGCACCAAGGCCCTTATTCAACCAGTTTAGGTTGAAATCATTGAGCAATATGAGTTCAGAGAGGGACATCTCCCTTAAAAGTGGATATGTTGTGAGGAAGTTTACCTCAAAATAGATACTGATAGAAGTCAGAGCCACAGTCCGATGTTAGAGAGTACAGTGTGGATGCAGCTATTACTGTACTGATTGTAGGACGGAGGATATGGAGCAGTTATTTTAGTGAGAACTGCCTTTTTACTGTGCATCATCTGCAGTGACAAACTAAATATGTCCAGCTTGATCCCTGCTCCATGTCTAGTCTCAGTTTGGGTACGGTCTCTCATTTCTTTTAAATGCATCTTTATTGAATAGCATGGGTACGTTACACAACATACATTTCGTTATAAAGCAGATTCAGCAGTCAGTTTTTCCTCTGTTTTCTTGCTCCCATGTATTGTTTTATGCTTCCCCAACTCCAGTACCACAGGCCCAGGGCAGCAGCAGTGATTGAGCCGGTACAGGTTCTAGGATGTAAGGCGGGTACTTCTCTGATGAGATTAACACCACATACTCCTATGTGGAGTTGGGTGCCCTTACACAGAGTACAGGCCTAAAAAGATGTTTGCATATGCCTTTTAATGTACTCAAGATCAACTTCTCTCAAGGAATCAGTGTAGAGAGATGCCATTGTCAGTGTTCTTTTATAACAAACAACATCCTGAGCTGAAAACTTTGGTCCCAATCCAGAACTGGTCTGGAAGTGCTATGAGTTCATTAGGTAGAAGTGCACAGGGAAATGTGCATGGCAAAGCTGCAGAAATCTGCTGGGTGCACTTCCACAGTGCACAGTATGCACCGTGTGGACTTGCTCTGTGCACACATGACTACATCATATGTGTGCAGTGCCATCCATGGCTAGACCATATACCTGAACAATTTGGAAGTGTGGGCACTGATCCAAAGTGCAAGATAGGTACTCACACATGCTGAACACAGACCCAAAAACTACATCAGAAGAAGGGTTGCAATTACAATGGCACATTCCCTTAAAAACTGTGTAACACTGGAGCATTGGGCACACAGCAGGCACATGTACAGCACTTAACATTGCTCCTTAATAGATCTAAACACAGTATGTCCATAGCTCTACAATGAAGGATCCCAGACACAGCAATGGAGTATAAAGTTATTTTATTGATACTGGCCAATCACAAAACTCACCCCTGGTTGTTCATTCTCATAACTAGGACACACACTGGGTCTGCCTGCAAATCTCCATGGACTTTTATGACAAATGCCCATTGGTGCTAGTCCCATCACCAGAACGTGTCATATCCTGGGCCTGTTTGCAGGGCTCCCTGGGCTGTAGGTCAACATAGTAAATGGGGTTGGATGACGAGTTTAAGGAGGCTCACACCTCCCTCTACAGCACTGCTCATTGATGGTTCCCCTACCTGGTATTGTTCATGCTGTGGCCTTCCACCTCCCATGTTCTTTCCCTGTTCTTATGGTCATGGATAAATCATGTCAGTACATGGTTAAACCCTTATTATATGGTGGTGACCATGGTCATTCATGGTTTGTTCATGATTTTATCCAGAGACAATTATTATGGTATCAGACCTGGGACAGGCCATGGTCAATATAGTCTGAGAATAATTCAAGCTGACCATGGTCATCCATGGTTATCCATGGTTGCTAATTGCAGAAGTTATCTACATTATCAAATAAATCTCTGCACGTAGCTCAGGTAATGCAATTTTTTCCATCAACCTTAATACTCTGTAATGAATATATATTACCCACAAAAATGCTTGAAAAGGTTTCATTTACTTACCTATTGCTACTGTTGCTTCTGTGCCCTCGTTCATAACTGATAAACTAGCCTAATTTCTATTTGCACTATCATAAAATGAAATTATTTTAATATGCAGTGAGTTCACATAGTATTTTGTTATGCTCAAGTACTTAATTTCCTTGTATACACCCTATTTATTTGTCACTGCAAACAAACTAGTATTGTGAATGTTTATATTAGTTTTTAGTATTAAATTCTACATTCTTATATTGAATTACAATATGCAAATGTAGTTGCTATGCCATGCTCATATGATCACTGTCGAACCATGGTCAAAGATGGATATGCCATGGTTGACTATTAGTGACAATTCTGTAACCAGGACATTCAGAAAACATACTGAGGAAGGCCGTAGTGCATGGGGATTATGCTTGAAGAATTATAGCAACTTTGATCAAGAACAGTAGCTAGATGGAACCAAAACAAATTATTAATTAACATGTTCTATTAATAAACTAGAGAGTTTAGGAATAGCTACAGCTTGAATATATTTTGAGACACTTTTTTATCTGAATAACAAAAAAATACACTAGGTAGTTGTTATTAACAAGTAAAATAACTGATGGCATAATTTAGTTTATTGATCATTTACAATAAGCTTAAATAAGAGATGGCATAAACAGAGCAAAAGAGGTTAAATACAATTATACAACAGATGTTTGTTATCAGCCAATCACAACAGAAAACAGCTCTCAGTTTTTCTCCCACAAACTATATCTAATAATACCCAGAGCCAGTAAATCAAGTAAACCCCTCCCACAGTCGGTTAATGGCCCTAACCACACCCACAGTTGGTTATTCACTCCTTGAAAATCACAACTAAAACCAAAAAAATGGCAGAAGAAAGACCATCGACTTCAGCTGGCACACAACTAAATAGCAAGCTGTGTGCTCCTACTGTACAAAACTCATATTTATGTTTTTTTAACATTTTGCATTTTACACTCTGGAGTCCTAAATTCTGCACAAACCGCCACTCCCATGCCTGCACTGGTCACATGTCTCCTAAGCACCTGAATGCTGTAACATGGACGAATTTCTTTCCTTTTCTGTATCGACAGTTTTACTTTCACATTTAACTCTGTGCCACTTGTGAACAGCAGGGACATTCTGCCCTGTGCTGCTCAGCACCTCTTGACCTGGATGTGGTGGTAGATCAGGCTGCATTGGTATACTATTAGGACGGTGACTAAATATTGCCTCAGTCATTACAGTGAAAGCGGATTGCTGAATAGCATTGGTGTGATCTGTACTTTATTGCATTGACTGTTTTGGGCATTTGGCAGGGTTTGGGATATTACAGCTTGTTACTAGGGTGCTCTCAAGTGCTAGCAGGTGTGTCTGCCTGTGAATGTTAGTGTGCTGTTTGTGTGACCATAGTCATGGTGTCATAGGTGCTTTGGGTCAAGGAAGGTTGTTCTGTTACCTGTTGCCTACTGTCAGTAAATGATGCATTTGTAGCATCTGAGCCTTTTGTGTTTTTGTTTTTTGTCCCTGTCACTATGTGCAATGTGATGAAATTGGCCATCCCTGTCAACCTTACTGTGAGGTGGAGTTGGTTATACTAATGCGGGGGGAGGGAGATGCAGTGGGCAAAGTCCCCCACAATACACAAATTCTTTTTGCCATGTTGGGTGGGATGTTGTGCCATGTGTTGGGGTGTGTATGGCTCACTTTATGTGGTTTTTCTGTGTTTTTCTTCCATCTGCACTTCACCTATATTGTCAGGTGAACAGGTTACCTGTCGTGCATTTGCCATTGGCAGAATGCTTGCTGTCGGCAATATTGATGTCGCACTGACATGGGTGAACCTGCTGCATTGGTGGGATTCACAGGTTCAGTTTGTCATGACTGCAGAGCAGATTGGTGCAGGATGGGCTTCAGAATCAGCTGAACAGTGGGGACTGGTGAAAAAGGGATCTGCCTTTGTGATTTTTCACCAAACTGTGAGTAATGGCCAGCAGGGTCTAGACTGTATGTCCAAACCCATGGCTGAGTTACATGCCAGCCAGCTTCCACCACTGACCCATTACAGTGGTAGGGTACAACCTGTTGTATAATAGTAATAACATTCCATGAGCCAGCATATACTCAGAATAACCAGCTTCATGAGTGATTACATGCCTCAACCTTCGGCCATGACATTTAATCACCTGGTTCAGACAGTTATTCCTTCGAAATACTCCAGCTCACAGAATGTTATCACTTAAATAAATATATCAAGAGAGTTATATCTTTCAATTTGATTTTCACACTTGGGGTTGATACCTCTAAGACCAGTTAATACCTAGACCTTGTAAAGACCCTTCTTGAAATATTGGTAAACTGACAACTGAAAATAATTTAAACCGTTTTCTATAGAATCTATACCATGAGTATTTTAAATGATGAAACTGCTAGTGTGATAAAAACAATATTTAGATTTTAACCAGAATACCATACATGATATAAACTTAAACAGGACACAAAGAAAATTAATTAGACTAATATCATAATTCAAAACCAAACTATGGAGATCAATATCAAGCATGGGTCCTAAAAAACATAAAACATATTTAGATAATAGACAAATCACGGCTACGATCTGAAATAATTTAAAATGTGTTTTATCAAATGCAAAATTAATTTAGTTCTTCCATTTATTTATAATACATACTTTTTTTTTATTTTACAACTTAGTTACCCAGGGTAGTTTAGCTAAGACATGATATCTCATTTTCAGTGAGGTTCTGCTTCCACACTTTTTAGCACTGGATTGACTGGAGCACTGAGGGGATAAGTGACTTGATCAGGGTCACACAGTATTTGGCTCTGCTGATCTCCCAGTTCCCAAGGCAGTGCTAAAACAACTATACCACCATACCACACTGTTAGTTTAGTCTCTCTTGGTTGTGTGGTTTTTATTGGCAATTGTGCATGTTCATCAGCCATGGACAAACTTGTCTACGAATCATAGACAAACCATGGATGGAGTTATCATGCAGAAAGAACAAGGACAGGGGCTATGGTTTTATTTTTTTTTATTTATGTATTATATCAGATGCAATATCATTGAGTTTTCGAGGCTCATTTACAAAGGTTCCTCATCAAAATGGTTAGAGAGACCAAGTTATAGTAAGTGGTTGAATCTGGGAACTATGCAGGCCTTCCTCTGAAGAGCAGAAGTATCTTAATGGGCAGAGTCAGCATCTGCAATGATAGGAGAAGGTAACCATCACTACACAAGCCATAGACAGTATACTGTATGAGAAAGACATAAATATGCAACAATGGGCTGCATACTTACCTGGAGAGTTTCCACCACTGGTCATCAGGTCCTGTACTGGGCCCTGTACCCACTGCCCTCCAGGGTGAGGGTAATGATAGGTAGGCCTCTAGGAGTATACGAGGCTGCAACACTTCCAGATGTTGGTCTTGCCAATCTCTTCAAGAATTTTGGGTTGTGAGGAATGTGTGTGTGCTCCTTCCTGCATGGCGACATATCCATATCCTCATCCCCTCCTAATGCTGGCCATCCATTGATCATGGCCAGGACTGTGAGGTTATGGACCTCAATGGTACAGTCTCCTTGCAAAGAATAATATGCATGGAAAAATACTGGTGCTACTGTTAAAATTGACCACTGAAACAAAACACAAAGGACAGCTTCCTCTCGGGGTCCAGAAAAACATACAGTATCTCTAGCTTCATCCAAAGTAAAATAATAACAAAATACTGTATTGAAGAAGGGATCTAGTTAAGGTCCATCTTGTCCACATCACCTTATTATATTTAATTTGAGTCCAGATGGACCCACATGTTCTTTTCATGCTGTGGGACCTTCAGTGCCATTCTTACTCAGAAATCTGGCTAGGTTGCTTTGAAAGGTTTAACAATGATGCACATCCTCACTGGGTTGGTTATTCCCCATGTTAAACAACCTCTGTGTGCAGTAATGATCTATTATGTTTCCCCTTACCCCACAAGCAGTGTAAGGGCATGAGCTTGCCCTTCTATCTTGTAGATTCTTCCAGTCATAAAAAAAAAACCTAGCTGAACTTGCCTCTGAGTACCTATTTGCCCCTACTGATTGTCAGCAGCAGTAGGTGCTACAGATTCTTTACTATTGAATAAACTTTATTGGGTTTATGCAGAAAGAAATTACAAACACTGTACCACACAATGAAAGGTCCAGATAAACCACAAAGCCACCCTCCCTTGCCAACCCCTCCCACTATATATCAAAAAGTACAATAAAAGTACAATAAAGTACAGTATGTACTACTCTGCAGCAACACCATAAAACTTTTAAAACAATCCCTCCCTCACCTCCCAAAATCCTAGCTACCCCCCACCCAAAACTACTTAAGTTTCACATATTTGATGCAGGATAGGGTAAGTAAATTAAACACAAACTTGACCAGAACTGTAAAGATTAATAGTGAGTTGGCACAGGCACACATCAAATGGGGGAAAGATTTAATGATGATCCAGCCCCAACCATTCACCTCCCTGCTAAGAATTGCCACAGTGGCTCCCACAAGGTTCAGAATCTGTTTAGACTAGTTCTGCACAGCAATAGCTCTTTCTGCAATCAGTGCAGTAAACATATCTTGGAGCTGTGTCCTTTTAGGTGCTACATGTACTTTGTTCACACCCCACCACTCCATAGATGTGTAGAAGGCAGGAAGTAAATAGCGCCTCCCTCACCTACATTAAGGAGGTGCATTCAGAATGCAGACTTACTCCCAATCTCTTCACTTTGATAGTTATGTCAAGAAGAAACGAACTCTAGCTCTAATGCTGTGCTATATATTAACTGCATAAGAGCTAGAGCGTGTTAGCAACCACAAAACTACTTATCCTGTCAAGGACATCTGAGCTTAACACCTAAATAAGACATAACAAACGATATGTCAAGTCAGTGAAGAACTTGAAATGTCCTCATCTCCTGATGTTGGACTTTTTGTCAGTTGTCAGTGTAGTGGTTCTCAGATTTGCTGATATCTATTATGATAGGATTTGTAGGATTTCAGAGAGGTCTGCTTTGGAATTGGAATCTGGAATCCTAAAACTCCTAGTAGGCAAGATGTACAGGGCTGCACTTCTTGCAGGCAATCAAATGCAGATTTTGGATTCCAGAATCAGATTTTGGAATTATATTCCAGTTCTCAGTCCAATGTAACTGTTTTTTGGATTTACAGTTTTTGGTATTTATTTCTGAATATCCTAAATCCTAACAGATCAGAATCCAATTCTACTGGATTCCTAGCAACCCTAATCAGCAGTGCCAAGTGTGGGATGGACACAAGTTTGCTTTTTATCTGGCTGATAGTAAGGCTGAGAAAAGTGGGTAACAGCTTTATTTTTGATTCAAGTTGGTGCTAAAAAATTTGGTTCTGCTGAACTACTTCAGCTCCCAATGCAGTAAGCGGCATAGGATGAAACACACTACAAATGGGGAGGGGATGGTTGAGGTCAGCAATGAATATGAATTAATGTTGCTTACTTTGGTAGGTGCTGTTGGCATGTATCTGCTGTGGATTACTGTTTTTGGTGTTCTGACAGAAACTGCATCACTGACTAAGACCACCACTGCCCACTGTGAGCTACAGTAATTGTTACTATTCATTGCTGATCTCAAGGCATATACCTCTCCCCTCTCATAGCCTCTGACTCTCCACTTTACTTCATGACAAAAACTACTAGCGCATTCTCTCTTTGCAGCACAATCGATTTTATAATGATATTTTTATATTATGATTACTTTATTATTTTTTATATGTTTTATATATTGGATTGCAATATCAAAATGTGCTTTTATTATATGTTTTTTATTAACAAGACAACATTATTTGTAATGATACATGCTTTGTGTATAGAAGATCTAGCTGACTTCTGTGGTTTTTGTTTTAATGTAATTTTATTAGTCATTTTTTTATTGATGTACCAAGAAAAATAGTTGTACAGTAGTATCATAGTATGCTTCATTGAGTTGCTGTGGAAGATAATAAATTATGACAAGTGTGGAATTCATGTGGATTCACCATGGGAAGGATCATGGGAAGAGCTGATTAGTGTGCTGTTACCAGCTGAGGAGTGTAGCAGGGCATTACCTTGTAACGCGTGACATGACAAATTTATTGGAGCAGATAATTCTATTATGATTTAAAAAGTTACACTTTAAATGTATTTTCTATGACAAGAAAACATGATTTCTGAATGAGCACATGATGAGTTGTGAAGATGATAACAATCTGTAGTGCTTCAAGGAAGACAGGCAAATGTCAACCCCCAATGTGTGCTGGTGGATGTGATAGAACTGGGCTGGTACAGACAATCAGTGTCATGCTGTTCATAATAAACACATGATGAGTAACAAGGATGATCAGGTACCCATAGCATTTGAAGATGCTACATTTTTTTTATCAACAGAAGAGGGGAACATTTTAACAGAAGCTGAGAAGCTGAGTAGGCCATAGCCACTAAGGGATCTGAGAGGATCTCTCCTGATTTTACTCTATTGTATTTAGGTCTTTTTAGACTTAAATTTTCATTACTTCCCACTGGTCTCTTTGCTTTTTTCATCTTTCACAGACAAGGGCTTGCTGCTGGTGAATGATGGGCCCCACAAAAATTCCTACACAGCTAGATGACTTTTTTCAGAATCCTGGAACAACAAAGACAGGCCCATTTATTAGGGTTGATCCTACCATTCAGAGTATCCTAGCAATAATTCAAAGTATGGAGGACAAACTAGATGGACTCAACACTAAATCTGTTGCTTTGGACCAGAGAGTGAAGGACACTAAGGGTAAAGTGAATACCATGGCTAATGATTTACAGGGAATATTGAACCATGTATTGGTGATGGAGTTTGTGATAGATAAAGACAGTAAGACAACACTCAATTGACTGGAAGTCATTGAAAATCAAATGTGAGTGGTAATGTCCATATTTTGGGACAGCCTGTAGCAATCACTTCAGCATATTTAGTGAAAGTGCTGCAGGAGATTTTTAAGTATAGACTGTCTTTGAACCTTGATACTATGATGGTTCATAGAGCCTTCCATCTCCCAACTAAAAAGAGGCAAGATGACAGAGGGACAGCAGAGACCATTGTTGTGCAGCAAGGGAGTCCAGACAAGTGGCTTCTTTTACTGGTGGAAGCTTGTGATCATCAAGATGCAGCACTTCAAGAGACTAAGCTCATGATCTTTCCAAAGGTTTTAGCTCAAACTCAGTCCCATCAGAAAGACTTGATGATAAGCAGAAACTCATTTATGCAACTGGGGGTGACAGCTCATCTATTTAACCCACCCAGACTCTGTCTCACAAATCAGGGGAAGCCCTATGTCTTTACTGATTCAGAAGCAGCTGCAGCTGTGTTAGAAAAAAAGTTTGTTGACAGCAGGATGTAGGGTAAGAAGATGGCGATGTTCGAAATATAGTTTTTCTGTACCAGGAAACTGTTTAAATATGCATGCACAATGTATTTAATGTGAAACTTTGGACTTTAAATATCTCCTATTACTGTTTCACTGATTTACCTGCTAGATAAAGATTGTTTGGGTGGAGGATTCCACCAAGTCGCATCAACAACAAAGTTGTCAAAGGTCTTTATATTGACACTACTTTGCCGGCCATGATCACATCGCAGTGGCAAAGTGTTGATGGACCATCACAGTGGAAGATTCCTTTACTGTTTGCGGAGGACTTTGACTCCCACAGTCCCTGGACTTATGGATAACCAACTTTGGTGGGAGGGGCAGATTACGGGGGAGAGCAGCCAACACCAAGATTTGCTGTATTAGTACAGTGCTCTGACAACCCAGTTGACACTGTGGATGTCAAAAGGTTATGTTGCTGTGTTGGTTTTTGTTCTCCTGGTGTCAGTGTAACAATGGTATACCGGGTGTAGATGGTTGTCATTTCTGCTTATAAGTAAGATTTTCCACCCTCATCCCCTGTCATGCTTTTAGGGTCCTTTACTGGTAACATGGATTATAAGATAAGACAGGAGATGTGGGACTTTTCTTGTTTACAGCAGATTTTTGTACTATTTGTTTTCTAATGCAGCCCTTCCAGGCTATGGTTTAAGGAATGCTGGGTCAGCTTCTGTAGTTTAGTAGCAACCCCCTTAATTATGTGAGTAATGTATGTTAGACTCCTTTAATATACTACTTGGGAACTCCCAGTCCATCACCCAAGCTATAAAGTGGCTCTTTGGTAGCTGAAATATTTAACAAGCATTTGTCAATGCCAAAGTTCACAGTTGGTATTGTTGTTGTACTGGGTGGTGCAATTGTCTGGAGTACAGTTCTCATCCCTATCCAAGCAGGTTTGTAGCTTGTTACAGCCCAATATGTAGGACATGAAGTGTCTTTGAGCAAAGCATCAGAGTCAAACCGGTGACCAAAAAGGCAGGGCTCTGGCAGTGACTCTGACACCTTCTGCTTCAGGGAGGGAAGGCACCTCCTTCTGCTACATGGCTGCACCTAGGCAGTCCAGGGGGAGGATGTGCCATGTGGTAAAGACTAAAGTGGTCCCTCTGGAGCAACCTTACATTGCTGTGCACCCATTTACCTGGCAAGCTGGGTCTGAATCAAAGTGAAACCAAAGGTGCCAGTCCCAACATTCACTCACCCTTGCAAGGAGGTGAGGTTGGGGTGAGCAGGGTACATTGGGGTTGTCATATTGTGTCATTTGTAGAAGTATTTTTCATTATTTTTCTAGTTATATCCAAGCCCCTTTTAACAGTTCATAGGTTCATAGGTTTGGTATCAAGTTCAGAAGACTGAGGTCCATAAATGAACTTGCCACCTTACCATGGTGGATCACAGAAATTTTTGTCACCCATAACGATGTCTAAATTTTTTTTAAAAAGCTGACATACTTCCACTTTCAACCATTGATCTTGGCAGTACATTCCAAGCATTTACCACTCTCTGAGAAAACCACTGATTCCTTTTTACTGTATTATTTATTTCCCCTATGAGCCTAAAATTATGTGACCTTGTATTCTTATGATGATACATATTTTTATTTAGGCCAATGTACTCAAATAATTCTGGATTTGTAAATGCCCTAAAGATCAAGCATAGCTCTCCTCTTAGACATCTATAATCCATAGAATACAGTTTTAGAGACTGTAGTCTTTCTTGATGTTGTAATCCTTTTACCTCCCTTATTTGTTTTGTTACTTTCCTTTGGACTCTTTCAATTCTGTCTCTTCCTTTCATGGAATATGGAGCACTAAAGGGAAAACAGTATTCCTTTAATTCCTTTATCAAAGGCTTTGATGAGCCTTCAATAAAGGAATTAAAGTTCTGAAACACATCAGGCATTATTTTACTTTCATTTTGAAAATAAAAAGTGTTAATTTTATTACTAAAGAGCCTTGGTGGTGTTTAAAATATTATATGAGAGTGGTACAGTTTTGGAACTACATGATAGTAAATACAATAAATAAATAAAAGTAACCTTTCTTCAGGAGTGGTGTTTTGTTATATATTGGTCCATTGGATGCTGTCTATATAACCCACAGTTCAAAAACAAAGAAGGTTGTCTTTTGGATGGGATTGTTCTTTCACCCTCCCCCTGCACCAGATGACAGAAAATGAACTGAAACACACAGGAGGAGTCCCACTCCTGTCTTTGCCTGCAGAGGTGGCCAGCAGCTGAGTGATGGAGGATTGTTTGGCCCTCCCCCCACCCGACCAATTAGTAAAGAGGACCTACCACTTGATTGACACAGGAGGAAGGACACTGTAATTGACTCTAGTGTGATGCCAGAAGTAGAGGGGGTTGTGAGGTTACGTAGCAGATTCAGCAAGATGCTGTCCAACAGTTAGCTTTGAGCTGGCCCTGCGCAATGTAAGTATACTTACAAAAGTCTGTTCTCACCCCAAGGATTAATGAGTGACTACTTGGATTCTGACTCTAGTCTCACCCACATAGGGCAACACTTATAACTTTGTATACTGCAGAAGTTGTTTTATGCCCTCTTACTAGCTATTTGTTCACAGAGGGAGGGCACGGAAGGGTTTTTCTTTTATTTGGTGGATGGGAACAGAAGGCAGGAGTGGAATGGACAGCACACAGATCGAGGGAGGGAGAAGGATTTTTGGGAAGGCTGCAAGCCTGAGGTTCAATGGGCAGAACAACTATGTCACTCCTCCATAAGGCTTTACAATGTCATTCACCCTGGGCCAACCCAGGATTTGTTTCTCTTTGCAGCCGGAGGCCTAGTCACCATTCTCTTGCTGCTCTCCCACTACCTGCTATCCCACTACCTCACTTCCTGCTCTTCTTGAGCTCCTCATTTTCAGTCACTTTCCATCCTGGCACTGGAGCTTCTGGGCTGTGTACTCTGTGGCTTGTAGTGTGCTTAGTTCTGTCAGTAGCTGATCTATCATTTCCTCATTAGTTACCCTCATTCCTCATTGGGCCTTTGCCTGCTCATTCCTCACCTGTCTGTGAATTCTACATGGCATTCATTTTCTGCTTACTGTCCGATGCTGTCCTCCATGCCACATGCATGTCCTGTGGGCATCTGGCTCCCTGTTGCTTGCATTTGTGGTGCATTCACATTTCAATTTCCCTTTTCTGTGGGCCTGTGTCAGGGATATCTTGAGTCTCTTCCACCCCTGTCTTGGTGTTTTGCCTGTACTCTGGTACTTCTGCTACTTGCCTGCTCCAAAATCAGTTTAATCTGGTGGCTGTTTTGACGCTCACATCGCAGATCAGATCGGGGGTAGCTTATCAAAGGCCAATTTCTGTTGCACTAAATTTTGACTTTAATTGTGTTCTGGCTACATAACTTTGGCTAGGGAGTTCAGCTGGACCACTTCTATATTTAATTCTGATCACCTTCTGTCCTTTGCAGGTTCCATTCTTGGTCTACAATAACCAGCATGGCTACATGCACTGTGGTTTGTAGTGGAGTCTTTTGAACGCTCCGCTGCGGCACCCCCTTCCCCCACATCATTATAACTCTCCTGACTTTCTTCCAGTTCTCCTTGCATTAATTCATTATTATTTAATGTGTCTTGTCCCTTCAATGCAGAAATATGCAGTTCACATTCATGGTTGTTCACAGATTCTTCAATACTTTTCCTTTGAATCCTGATTATCACTCATCCCTTTAACTCTCTTGGGGGGAGTATGCCATTCTAAGGCATTGTTATATTTTACTGGTTTAGGGGACACCATGGAACCTGACTTGTTCCCATTTGTTGGTACTTTCCAATGCCCCGTTATCCTAGCTTTCTTTTATTTTACCTCGCTTTTTCAGTGCCGGCCTCCACGGCTTCAATCCCTCATCGGACCTCGTCCATTTCCTATTTTACCTTCCTCGTACCAGCCATCATGGATTCACTCCACTCTTGGCATCACTCCATTACCATACCTCGTCCAAGTTCCTGTTTCACCTCCCATATCATTGCTCAATGGAATCATTCCTGCGGCACCTATAGGGGAGGAACCCTCCTCTAGGGTTCCTTGCATTGTACCCCTACAGGGTGGTATATCCCTCGGACAGAGAGGAGGACAGCCACAATGAAATCAAGTCACACAAGCATCATCTCATCCAGTTGCATAAGCAAAATCGAACTATTGGTTAAATGTACCACAACAGAAACGGAGGACTGGGCTGCAGGGGTGAGACAGCACACAGGAGGAAGAGAATGGGAGTTTTTTTTTGTTTTGGGTGGGGGCAACCAAATCAAAAGTTGTTGATATCAGCAAGGCTGCTCAGGACACCAATCGGCTATTTGCTGGGTGGTATCCTGCAGATGAAAGGAAAAAGCCGCCATCTGATTGGTTCAGCTTTTTCTTTTCAACTACATGAAGTTTCTGCCCATCAGGGGAAAACAAGCATCACAATAAGCCTGGCTGATGATTGGCCTGGCACTGTCTTTTCCCTTGCAGGCCACTCTGCATTGGACAGACAGTGTCACACCCTTCAAAAGTCACTCTACAGCAAGAAGTCCACTGTGCATGCACGTATGGCTTACTTAAGGGGGACAGGAAATAATTTCTAATTGGCAGCTGTTTATATAGAGAATAAAGGATGGGGTTGTGTGTGTAATGGGATTTTACACACACCTGAGGTATGGGATGCTACTTAAACCCTGAGGGCAAAGCCAGAGGGGTTTATAAAAAGCATCCCACACTGAGGGTGTGTGTTAAATCAAGTTTTACACACAACCCCATCTTTTATTTTATATAATTGCTGGGGAGTGTTTTTTCACCACAGCAATTATATAAAATATGCATACATTGCTGACATTGAGTCGAGGTCTTTGCGTGAGTCACAGAGCAACATGACTAACAACAACAACTTTAAGTGAAATAAATATTTTATAACTGCTGACACTGCCAGAAACATTAGAGTACCTAAATTTTTTTTTTTCTGATCTGAATATGTACTGACTTTTCTTTTACAATGGCAAGAACCCGGGTTTCTATGGCAAAAGGATTAATCACCAGAAGATCGCGATGTCTGGCCAAAGAAAGAGACAGAGTGGGACGTTTGTAAGGCTTCTGGAGGAGGCAAGAGAAACTGCAACTTTTCTTTCTTGTTTTTCTATTTTTTAAAATGTGGCTGCCGGTTCAGTTACCATAAGGAGAGAGACTAGAGACACGTCCACTAGTACAGCTTGAGGGGAGAGGGAGCGGTGAGTACATAGCGGGGTTGTCATTGTTACAAATCTGCCAAAGATTTAGCGTACACGAAGCCACTGTGGCTCATGCTTTTCTGATCATGAAAGCCAGTGCATGTTTGCTGTTATAACTAGCTGGTTATAATGTCAAATTATAACTGACTTTCGCTATGGGAAAAAATGCTAACCAGTAATTATAAAGTGCTTATTCTCAGAAATGATGTTCATTCCCCTAAATTTTTCATATTTAACTGTACCTGAATACAAATGAATACAAAAACTGTATTTTGCATTGTTAGGCAACATTCTGTTACAGTTCTCTTCATGGAACCAATAATTTGGAGTTTTTACTATGACACAGTTTGCGTACAGAATGCTTATTATGAACAGTTGACCTATCAGAACTAAATCACCAAAGGTTCCCCACACACGCAAATCCATAAGGGATGCCAAAGCAATAGTGATTGCATACAAACATTTTATTAATTAAAAGCATACAGTGCGAAATTGCTGACTGACGTGTTTCGACCCTCTCCGGCTCTTTTCAAAGGCTACAATTTTTGTAACAAACCACCTCTTATCAGAACTACGCTTAGAGTTCTGTGCACAAACTGCAACATAGTTAAAACTTCAAATTACTGGTTCCATGAAGATAACTGTAATAGAATGCTGCCCATGAAAATAAAACAATGCAAAATACAGTTTTTCTTATCATTGTTTACTCAGGTGCAGTTAAATATGGATGATTTAGGGAAATGTATATTTTTTTTGAGAATAATAACTTCATAAATAACTGCCAGTTGAAAATTATTTCCTTTCCTCTTTAATAAATTGTTGGCGTGAGAGCCTATCAAGTTCTGGAGGGTGGCACTTTATCTGGATTCTCTATTTTTTTTTAGTAATTTCTGCTGTATCCCTGATGCTATTACTACACTGTAAGATTTAGTATAACAATTCTGTATGTCTGTCATTTTATGGCATGGCATGAGGAGATAACATGCTGTTTGGATCTTAACTGTACCTTAATAAAGAAAGTTTAGAAAAAAGAATCTGAGAATGTGATGGTGATAACTATGAATCATTTTGTACCATCTGCTGTACAGTGTGCAGTCAGAACATTATGGTGACATCCATAAGTTACAGTGACTCATGATGTTGAAAATGTGATTAATAATGGATTGAGGAGGAAGATGATGAAGTGAATATGTTGTTTTCTGCAGCCAAAGTCCATTATGGTTTTTTTTTTATGTAAATATTATTATTAGTTATGATTATTATTATTACATGTGGCTTTCTTTAAATGATTGTTCACTGGAATTGTGGTGCCATCTGAAACATACTCCCACACTGCAGAAGATGTTTTTTTTTTGTTAGGTACAATGGATTAGAGGTTGTGGGTGGTAAATGTATATTTTCCAGAGTGGCATTGTGCATCAGAGCAGCAACTGCAAGATGATTTTTGTTTGGCCACTGTGGAATGATGTGCCATCAGATATCATTGGACAGGGCAGCATATATGATAAACTCTATTATAATGTAATCTGACATAATTTATGAATACATAATCTAATCTGATATATGAGAAGATAATATCATTTGATATACTGTATGATAATATAATCTGATATATGACAGTATAATATAAGGTAAATCAAATATTATGAACTTGGGATCATAAATACATGAAGCTGATTGGCTGAGAGGTTTTTGAAGCTGTGATGATATCGGACTACATCATCACAACTTCAGAAAACCTCCGGTCACCAGCCCCCTCACTGACCGCGCAGTGTTCTTCATCTCCCGCAGTCTGGAGCGAGTCAGACTTGTAGTCAGCCGCTATTGAAAAAAAAAACTCAACTGTGTCCATAATGGAATGCAGCACCACACAAGCTGCTAGGAGGAATGACTGTCGAGCTACCCACAACATCCTCCACATCCTGCCCTAGCATTCCCCACACAAACATTAGCCAACAGCCAGCACTCGCACTCAATAGAAGCAGCTTCTCACTCACTGTCACTCACATTCCTACACCCTGACTTGCTGACCGCGTTGCGGCTAACAGAAAAAACAAAAAGAAAGCAGCTTTAATCTCTGAGAAATCTGGGCGTTAGCACAGACTTACACAGTAAACACCCCATGTACCTCACAAGCTTACTTAAACTTCTGTCAAGTGACTCAGGCTGCATCCCAGAACTCATCACAAAGCAACGGCCACTGACGCTCAAAGACCAGCCCTGTTACTTCAAAGTCACGTCAGTACTGTAATTGTCAAGTTATAAAGATGCTACAAAAAAGGAAAAAGAACACAAAACAAATTATCCCTCACAAGACAGCACTCAGGGACAGCAAACAGAAACAGAGTTCACAGGTCATACCACCACAATACCTCTCCTGCCAGCTCCAACTACAACAGCACCACCTGCTGTCTCCTAGAACTATTTTTTAACTGTATTCCTACACTAGCATAAAATGTTATTTTTAAAAAGAATAACAGTTTTTTTTTTAAATATTTCATTTCCAAATCTTTACTGCAGTTCATAATAAAGCAGTGTCAGTGGCTCAGTAGGTAGCACACTCGCCTCTGAGGCCGGGAGATCAGAGGGCTGTGGGTTCAGTTCCCACATCTGGCACTTGGGTTAATATCACAGTACTGACACTGCAGTGCAGCATGAGAGGGGTGCTGCACTTCTGAGGTGCTGTCTTTCAGATGAGATGTTAAACTGAGGTCCCATCTGCCTGGATTGGTGGTAGTTCAGGTGGACGTTAAAGACCCCATGGCACTTATCAAAAAGAGTAGAAGAATTTTATTAAACAAAGAAATCATAACATCATACGGAAGTAAACCAGGAAAGGAACAAGCATACATCACATAGTAATCAAAATACGTAATAGGCATACAGCCATGTAACAAAAAACGAAAAACATATACAGTACAACCCAACAGAAAACAGTAGCAACTAAAACAAAAAGGTAATGTGCCTCCATAAAGATCAAAAGTGGTGTAAAGAAAGTTGCTTATGTTCTAATTCCAAAACAGTCAACAGAGCATGTTTAATATGTTGTACAATAACAAGTGGAACAGTCGGAATTTGTTGCAATACATATTGGCATCGAGCTTGCCACATATACTGTAATATTTGCACATAGTAAAATCACTTTACGAGTACTAGTATGAAATCTAGCCCAAATACCAAAAGAATCCCCCAATATCAAAACTGGATATGTGATCCTGCTAAGAAATGGCCACTTCCACTTATTAGCTAGAGTTTTCCAAAACAATATAGCATCCTGACAATCAAAAAAGAAATGTGACATGGCTTCCTCAATATGAAGACAGGAAAGTTTAGGGCAATATCTTTCCTGAGAAGACTTGTGTTTTAAATTTCCTTGAACCTGTAATTTGCCATGGCAACAAAGCCAGGAGACATCCCACATATGTAGTGGGATTCGCTTATCTCGAAGGAAAGATAAAACACAGTCAGTTCAGGAAGAAGGGCAGTTAGGAAAGCGTAAAACAGGTTTCATAATAATTGACAAACATGTCATATAATTGCTTTCTGGAAAGTGTTAAGACAGAAGATTTTTGGAGTTTCCAAGATCTGATCTTGTGGAAACTGTCCACAGCACAGGATGGATAGCAAAAAAGTATGAGACCGTACAGGTGGGAGAGTGTCCCATTTATCTATAATGAAACCTAAAGCATAGCTAATCCACATATCACTAATATGAGACATGTATCTGATGCTGTGAAAAATGTGGAAAAGAAAAAAGGAAAGGAAAATAGCTATGAGGTGAATCATACCAAGTCCACCCTGAGTAATAGGCAAGTATGTAACATCCCTTTTAATTGAATTAAGCCTACTACCCCAAATTATCTGAAAACATACACTGAAGATGCGTGTTTCTAGGTGTTTGGGAGGAGCATATACGGAGCTAAGAAATAAAAAAATAGGAAGTATGAATTTTTTAACCACCAAAACTCTCTTACTTTTCCCTAATTTCCAAGATTTCCATAAACCAACCTTATATTCTCCAAGCTGAAGACGTTTTTCCCAATTATAGGTTGCTGCATCCTCAATATTAAACCAAACCCCCAAAATTCTCTGGGGAGAGGTAGAAGTCTCAATGCCACCAACTGATGAAACAGTGGTGGACACAGGGTCCAAGGGAATAGATACACTCTTTTGAAGGTTCAGCATACCACCAGAGATGACAGAAAATGTTTGAAACAGTTGAACTGCTGTATCACCTGATGATTTATTATGCATAAATAAAACAACGTCGTCTGCATACGCAGTGATCTTCACAGTGGGTAGGGAAGAATGGGGTGCAAGACCTATAATTTGGGAGTCTCATCTAATTTGCCTAATAATTTGGTCCAGGGCAAAAACATATAACAATGGGCTGAATGGGCAACCTTGATGAACCCCAACGGTCTGGAGCAAAGTGTCACCCACAAACCCATTAACCACCGGGGTAAAATAAGGGAAAGAAAAAACACGAGTAAGCCAACGAAGGAAGGTATCCGGGATACCATATAGGTGCAAAACTTGAAATAAATATGAGTGGTGAACCAAATCAAATACTTTGGCCTGGTCTAGTGAAAGAACAAAACCTGAAACGCTATTGTGGTTCTTAGCTTCAAAAATTTCTCGGAGGAGAAATAAATTCATAGTGATCGATCACCCTGTAATAGTACAAGACTGGGCTGAATCAATAAGATCCGGTGCAACCTTTTGTAGGCATGTGCTAAATATTCGAGTCAAGATCTTGAAATCCATGTTTAGAAGATGTAGAGGTCTCCAATTCAATAAAGAACGGATATCACCTTTTTTATATATAAATTTGAGAAAGGATATGCTGAAGTTAGCAAACTGTGAAAGGTTTTGTAAAACATAATTGTAAACTTGGGTTAGTACTTCTAATAGGTCATCTTTACATGTGGTGTAAAATTCATGTGTGAGGCCATCAGGACCTGGGGCTACCTGTAATTTAATGTGGGAAATGGCACAGGCTACTTCCTCTAGATAAATGAGGGCCATAAGGTCTGCAACATGGTGCATAGAAATCTGTGGAGCTGGAGTCAAAAAAATTGTGGACAATTCAGGGGAGTTAGAGGGCAAAGTACAGAACTGTCTACGTAAATACGAATTGACATTTGAGAGCATACCAGAAATATCATAAACAATCTCTCCCATTGCATCATAAAGTCCATTCATGACCGCAGCCTGAAGCCGATCTGCATAAGCCGCAAATGGATTTGCCGATGGAGAGACCGATGTACCCACTCTCATAAAAAAATCCAAAGTGCGAGCACTGTTATACTGATGTGTAAACATTTGCAGTTTGATAGTATTGATGTGTGAGGAATAGTCAACAGGGGAAGATACAGAAAGAGACATCAATTTATATAACTGATTCCTGAAGGTCAAATATGTAAGATAGGAATCATGACCAGACGTTTTCCTATAGTCTGAAAAAGTAGACGTAGGTCTAGTTTTGTATCAGACTACCATTCCCACATAGAATCATAGCAGCAGAGAACTGTGATCCATGCCTGAAATAGAGCTCTAACTTGTGACAGGACAAATGCACGGGACAAGATAGTATTATTTAACTTCCATTGAAGTGGGGGGGGTAAGAAGGGGCATAGTGTTCGCATCGAATGAAAATATGCAAGTCAGTAAAGAATGGTCCAAAAGTTCCATGGGGCAAAGTGAAACTTGTTGTGGTACACAATACCGATAACAAAAAAAAATAATCAATGTGGGTGTGATATATAGATCTGCGATATGTATACCCAGCATCTGTTTTCAGGGAGTGGTAAACATCAATTAACCTAGCAGTCTTTACCAAATTAGATAAAGCAAGGGAATCACAATAAATCTTCTTCCCTGCCGCCGTCCTACAGGAAATATCAATAGAAAAGTTAAAATTGCCACCCCAAATACTAGGCTTAATGAGATCTAGTAAATGTATGCAAGCAGTTTTGGTCTGCGGGCCATAGAGATTAATAAGACAGAAGGGCTGTCCTTGGAAAGTACAATCAAGAATCAGGGCTCTACCAGGGTGTATATCTATAATACGGGAAATGGAAAAGGCCGTAGAAAAAAATAGAACGGCCACCCCGTCAGCAAAATATTCCCCAAAAGTCCAGTAGGAAGGTCCCTTAGTCCATTCCTGTTTAAGGTGCTGGACCTCAAAAAGTGAGGTGAGACGTGTTTCCTGTAACAGGATAATATCTAAGGGGAGAGAGGTAGCAAGATGAAAAAAAAAACCATCCTCCTCTTGTAGCTTTTCAGGCTACAAACAGTGAATGATGCTACTCTAATAAAGGCCAGAGCAATGAATTAGTTAGCCACTCCCATCAGTAATAGTCATGTTCTTTCGCTTTTTACTCCCCTTTTTAGTTTTAGTAAGTTTCTTGCGAGATACATCCGGAGGTTTAGGAGTAGTGAGATCCATGTCAGAAGGCAGTACAGAGGCCTCAGAAGCACCATCAGAGTCATCTCTCTCACCCTTTAGACATTCAAAAGGGTTGGAGAGAGAAACTTTAGGAGCTCGGACAATTTTACGAGTGGTCGCCCTGGTGACTCTTCTACTAACCTGAAAACCTTCTGGGTCTACAAGGGGAGTGTCAGTGGTCTGAGCAGAAGGAGGGAGTGGGGTAAGTTCTACAGATTCCTTAGCAAGAAGAGTAATCTCCATATCAGTAGGGGCTTCCATTGTAGGTTATGGTTCTACTGGTGCAACCAGTGTAGTGGGGAGGGGGAGGAGGAGACAGCAGTGGTCCCAGATATCAAAATCTGAGTAGTAGATCGATCTTGGGCCTTATCCTGGGCCTTCTGTACGAGGACATTCGGGTCCCGCCCCTCATTACGGTTTTTGCTGGCCCAGGGACATTGATGATATGCATGTCTTTTGTCACCACATAGATTGCACTGAAACACATTAGTACAAGAAACACTAGGGTGACCAAACCCCCCACATAAACTGCATTTCAGCAGGTCACAAGTACTACTGAGATGCATATGGGATCCACATTTAAAGCAGGCCCTAGGTTGGCCTCCATAAAAGCAAACACCCCTGTCTTTACCTAAAAAAAATCTGTTAGGGAGATGAATGACTTCTGAGTTGACCTGAAAAAGTTTCACACAAAACTTCCAACCACCCGTCCAGAGGCCCTCGTTATCTCTAATGGCTTCGGGGGGGATAAGACAGTACATTTGTTCTGTAACCAATGATATATGTCACTGACACTAACACCTTCATTCCGAAACATGATAGTGACAGTACGAACTGCTGGTTTTGTGAGAGGTATAACAGAAAAAGCGACCCAAAGAGGAGTATTCTTTACAGAGGCATATTTATGCCAAAACCTGTCTAAACCACTAGCAAATTTGAAACTAATATCAAAGGTTTCTTCTCCAGAAATATGTATCAGAGTGTAAATATCAGAGGCCTGAAAATGCATGTCACCTTTTAAAAGGGTTCTAGCCACATAATAAGGGTCAGAAAATACAGATAGACCACCCTTATAATGTAGGCATACTGCATTATGCCTTGGAGCTTGTTCCAACTTATTTTTAAATAAATCTGAAAGTACAGGACCCCTGTCTGGAGCTGAGGCGGGATCCAAGGGAGGGGATTCCAGAGCTGGGAGGACAGTGGAAGGGCCCTCCCCCAGATCCTCCACATTCAGTACATTTGATGGAACAGCATTCAACAGGGAAGGGGGTGTACTGGGAATAGAACCAGGAAGCAATGCAGGGCCAGTTTCAGGTAATGTAGATTGTGCCAAAGAACGTGAATCAGACAAGGAGAGAGCATTACTGGAGAGAACAGGACCTGACATATGGGCTATCTGAGGGGAAAGAACAGCAGGTAGTGCAGAAATGGGGAGGGCTGGGCCTCGAAATAAAGGAGAACCAGAAGTGTCCCCACCCAGTGGCAATGCCTCAGAGTCATGTGAAACAGAGACTAGATCAGGGATTTCAGAACTATTAATAGCTGTAGCGGCAGTGATAGCATTATTGTCATTATTGGCAGTAATATCATTATTGGCAGTAGCAACAGTATTAGGAACAGTAGCATTAGTAATAAAAACAGCAGGATCTGTAGTAGGAACAATAGCAGCATTATCAGCATTATCCATAATATCCCCCCAAGTATTCCCAAATACAACAGGTTTGGATGATAAAGTATAGTCTGAAACATCAGAGTTGTCAATAAGACACGCAGCTGCAGATGTAGGTACTTCAGTGGTGCGCTCAGATGGAGGTGCAGGCCTGGTAGGAGAGAACAAAACACCATGCTTATCTGCATCCCATGTCGAGTCAGGAGTCCAGGAGCCCAAGTCCGTTAATTTCCAGCCAGCTTGAGTCAGGGCATCAGAAGCAGTCCAAGCAGGAGTTTCAACAGACTGAGCAGGGAGTAGTCCGAAACATGCGCGGATGAGAGAAGCAATCGTGGAGGATGCCATTGGAGCAGGAGAGGCAGAGGTAACCATCGTCAGGTGGAAGGGATCCAGCATTAACAGATCAGAGTCTCTCAAATGTGACTCTGCAGTCTCGCCGACTCCCCGAAGCACAGAACCGGAAACCACAGGGGGAGCCATCCGTGTAACACCACAAGACTCTGAAGCAGTAGGTTCCAGGTTAGCAGATCGCAAAGGAAGAGCAGGACCGGGAGAAATCATCGGCAACATAGTAGGATCAGGTAGACAAGTAGGAGACAGCGTCTTTATGCACAGAGAAGCATCCTGTAAGGCAGAATTTTGAGAAGAGATCTCCTGGTGCTGGAAACGAGCAGGGGTTGCCTCCTTCAATAGCTCTTGCAGTAGCTGTGTGCTAGAGGTAGGAACCTCACTGGAGCAGGGCTGAGCAGCAACTGAGTCCTCCATGTCTGTGAGCAGAGATCCCCCTACTGACAAGAGTAAGGGAATTCCCCCTGTGTCCTGGCCAAATTTACCTCATTCACTAAAATTACCACCAACAGCTTAATCTAGTTCAAGGTCAGTTGGCATTCATCTGTATCCCCCTCCCCTGGGTCGTGCCTGAAAATAGGTAGGATTTGTCTAGTGCACTTACCCGGTCAACAAAAACTAAATAAATAAAAATAATAGCAATAAGGCACTCCAGGGTGTGGTATAAAGGGGATATCGTCACTTCTTGGACTGTTGGATGCACTCGGCCTGCGGCCTCATACCCAACCACCCGAGGCGTGATGATATCCCATGATATACCTCACCCTGTCATGCCTTATTGCTTAATTATATGATATAATTTAATAAATGATAATTTATTAAATTTTGTATTTATGATTATTATTTACTATTTTTATGTATATGTCAAGAAAATATGAATCACAAAACTGAACTCATGATTTGGGCTTGCTACTTGACTCACATAACTCATACTGTTTTCAGAACCCAGTGGTGACTAATGGGGAGGTGTACTTTGAGGAACTGGACAGCAAATGCTAGATTTTTTTTCCTGGGAACTACTATGGGATTTACATTTGCAGATAGATCACTTCTATCCCAAGTACAGAAAGTAGAAGCATTGGAAGAAGGAAGTGGGGGAAATTAGATTGCTCAAGATGGTTTCATTGCTGGATGCACTGGATGACCATCAGGGAAGGCTGCTTGCATATCAGTGAGAGTGGAACTAGTGGATTTCTGGAGACAAATGAACTGTGGTTTATTTTGCTATACTATTATGCACCTAGCAGCCCTTGTTCTCAGAGCTCCACAACCATCTTAGTCCTTTTTCTGCCATGATCAGCTCCAATCTCCATCAGCACCACCACTTGCAGAACTTGTACCTGATGGAACTAATGGTATAGCAATGCTGACTCACAAAAGTCATCATCAATGATTCTTAGATGCTTTTGTGACACACACACACACTCAATGTCCAGTGCACAGACTCCATTACCATTCGATTTGCAGTGTAATTGTAAAGAGTCACACAACCAGGCCACCCCCACCGACAAACTACACCCGCCCAACTGAGAGCCTTTGTGAACTTGTGTCTCATATAGCAGTCCACTTTACTTTTCACTCACTAATTGGCTGGCAGGCTCACACACAGGCAAAAATACAGGTCTGTGTGACCTGTTGCACCACTAGTAGTCAGTAAAAATATTTTTGGTTGAATATATTTTCACGCCCCCCCATCCCTTCACTTTTTCAAATTTTCTAAATTGATTTTGACCTGCTTCTGCTAAGTAGGGGTGGTAAAATAAAATACTGAATATTGATTTCTATGTCATCTACTAAATCACTAGCACTCACTAAAAAAATGTCAAATAAATCTTTTCAAAAATCCTTCATGCACCTTTTCCAGTCTGCCTAGTCCACTGCTGTAGGGCCTGCAGTTGCCAATGCAGGCTTGCACTGTGCCTCTCTCTTTCATCTGCAGCACAATTTCACTTGCCTGAATCTCCAGTTAAATGTTATGAAAACCAGATAACTGGAATGACTATGCACTATTTGTTGCTACAGGTCTTTCCCCTGTGAGTGAGAGCTGGAATCGGCATTAAGATATGTGCACCGTTTGGAGTTCTCAATCTCTAATGTTGCTGGTTGGCTACTGCAGGTTATGTGGCTTGCCAGCGACTTGCACATGCTCAGTGTGTCCTGTAAAAGTGTTGCTTCATAACATGTAGGCTCCTTGCAATGGAAGGTAATGTAACAGGCTGGTCTATGAAGGGCACAAAGTAACAATAAAGGGTAGTCCAGTTCTGCTAGCATGAATTAAAAGTGGAGGAATGTGCTTCTTAAGTACCAGTATTAGTGCGAGAGCAGGGAATAAACAAGTTACGAATACACAATGTCGTTACATACCACCCTACTCTGAGCACTATTTTATGCTCTATTATCAGTCTAATGACTTTAATATTGAATTGCCATTCATTATGCACTGTAAAGACATCAGCTTTGTTTTAATTTCAGAAGCTGAAATACTGCCACTTAAATATCCCACCAAAAGGTTGTTTTGTTTTACATAGATACATAGACACTGTTGGCAGATAAGGACCTACGTCCCACCCAGCCTGACCATTTGAGCTTGTAAGTTCACATTATGTTTTCCTAGAAGTCTGTTGCCCCTTACCCCTGACCTCCAGAATTCCCTTATGTCTATCTCATGTATTCTTAAATCCCATGATTGTTTCAGCCCCCACTACTTCCTCTGTTCCACTTGTGAGATCTAAAAGTGTTGCACTATATAAGCAGGTTATATCCGGCTCACAACAATAATCAGTAATGAAAACAGAAATTGTCGTTTTGTGGAACCAATAGAAAATTCTAATGTTTTGCTATTCTTACATATCTATTACGTTTTCATTATGGCTCAGACTTGCTATATTCTGGTCTCAGTCATGTATAGCTCTCTCTACTGCCAAAAGCCTAAAAATGCTATTAGCAAGAACAATTTACCAGTTTACCCTTTTTTTTATTCAAACCTGACAGCACTTTTCTCCTCAGGTTTATACAGCACATTTCTGCATTCTGACTCGGGAAGTGGGGGTAGGCTACAACACTTCCTATTCTGCCTTCCTGACTCCTTCTGATTGCAATATACAGTATCATGCAGAGCTATGATATGCAGGTGTATTAAGGACAGATTTCACAAAGTCATGGTTCAGCAGTGCACCTGGTATTTATTTCAATGAGCAATCCATTCATATCCTACTACCTGCCTTCTGGTTTTACTACCATGTTACCTCTGTTTCTCCATCCATTATGATGCCAGGCAATAACCCACCCTACAGGTCTCTCACCTCATCAGTTGTCAGTACCGTCTGGCTGCCACTTTTGCTTTGCACTTGCATAGGTGATTTTTACTGAACTGTTACTGCACAATATTCTGTCTACCTACTATTTAGTATTTATCTAATTTTGTACCTATTTTTTTTATCAAATTTGACTTTTATTGTGTACTGTACTGCTATTCTTCCACTTTTCCTATTCCCCCGGTCACATATGAAAATGAGCCTTGGCTTAGTATGCTTCTCCCAGTTACCAAGTTTCAAATAAATAAATAATGTGAACAGCTGTCTGTATGTCAAAACAAATCCTCAATGTTTCATGTCACATGTATGCTTTGTCAAGCTTTTCAGACAGATGGACTGTTTGCTGAACTAAACATCAGGGGCCCCATTTTCAAAGAGCCTGAAGTGGACAGCAGGCAATGTCCCCATGTGAAACTATTAGGTGCAGGGAAAATGCCCTGCACTGACAAGAATGCAATTTTCAGCATTTTCGCCACGTATCTGACTCATTCCCATATTTGCACAAGCAATCGTAAAGTATATAAAAGGTCATAGTGCCCCAAATTAGGAAAGTAATTTAAACAACAAAGAACTCGACTCAACAGCAAGTAAGGAAGCACTCTGGTTTAAATAAACTCATTTGTATATATATATTTTTATGTTTCACCAGGAAAGGCACATTGAACTGTTACAGCTCATGTCCAGGTCATTCTGGCAGTTGAATTACATGGACCTGGTTTATTGACAGGTGTGATGCTGGACAGGGCATGGGGGAAGTCCCCTTCTATTATTCAATGTCTGCAGTGCACGATACCTCAGGGCAGGTGCCCCCCTCAGGGCAGGCCTCCAGTGCATCTATATTTACCACAGAACATGAATCATGATACTACAGATCTAGTGCTAGTATAGACTGTTACTGCAGAATCTTCCTCTGTTGGCCACAAAGTACCTAACCTGTCAACTGATGGGGAATTATCTTCCACAAGCACTGAACTGCTCAAAGCACTTTCAGGCCTGTAGACATCCTCAAGGGTTGGTTCCTGTAATGCAGGATCTATAATAGGCCTGACATGCTGAGAATTTTTGCAAGACTATTCCATGCCCTGATACTGCCTGCAAAGCATCACAGTGCAGTCAGACTCTGCAATGAAGGGGCCCTAGAAGAGACACTAAACCATATTTACATTGCCCAGAAACTCTTGAAGAACTCCATAAGATTCTTTGCAAGTGAAGTATATGCCTTGATTCATGTTACAGGAGGGTCAACTTATGACATAAGTTTCAAAACAGCAGGGGCTGTAGACAGGTCCTGGTAGAAATAGATACCTTTCTTGACTATACCGCTCCCCAAGCCATCATTCAAAACAATAACTATATTATTCAGAAATGAAAGGATGAGTGTAATAGGACATTGTGTATTGTTTGAGGCAGAGATGCACCATACTCTTGATTTCAAACTTATCTGGACAAGAGGGTGGGAAGTTAAACTAAATCTACATTGGACTGACTGGGATACAGCAGCTTTCCAATAGCTTTTACCTGGGTGAGGATAGCGGACACTGTTCTACCCAGATCAACCACATACAGAATACTGGATAGGCAACTATGAACAACCAGTGTGTTTTGCCACAGAGGGGTTCTGATTCCCTCTGACCTCGAAAGGGAAGCTCGAGAGGTCTGTGGGAATCAGAACCCCAAGGTGGCAGAACACACTGGTTGTGCATAAAGTTGCACATCCTGTATTTTTATAGTGTATATATAGTATTATGTGAAACGTATGCTTGTGTTTTTTTCTCTTTCACAATGAAACTGACTTGTGCAGTCACTAGAGGTTCTAGAATGCTGTTCTATCACAGAAGGATACGGTCACGTTCCATGAGCTTTGAACTATGGTACAACAGCATTTTGAAAAGGATGAATTTCTATACCGAACAATGCTCTACTATAGACTATAAGCATGTTACCAATGTGCCTCACAGGAACAACTGAGTGAGGCCTATGACTATTTGAAATGCTCCGCTGTGATGAAATATGTCACATGAGTTTCCATTATGTGAACAAACTAAAATAAAATCTCTGTGCAGAGCAAAGGCACTGCTATCACAGTTGACCATGAGTTGTACATAACCAACCAGACCAAGAAGATAATTTGAACCCAAATCTTTGTGTGAGTCTGGCTCAAAAGCAGGCACAGAAAACCACCCCAAACTCCCTCCCTTGCATGGGTCAGCAATCCCATCCAATCCCTCCAAGCCCTCAGACTAGTGTTACAGCAGCTGCTACCTCAGATCCAATCTCACCTGACCAGTCTGCACCACAAAAGTCACCAGTCAAGATCCTGCCACAAACTCTGGATGCCAAGAGCTGTGGCAACTGATTTCCTCTGACCAGCAAAAAAAACAGGGAGGAACAGGCACAAGATAAAGATGATACATCGGATATCCCTTATTACATACAAGAAATCTCCACATTGATGCGATGCCTCTCTTCTCCATACCAGATACCAATAAACTAAGGATGGCTACTTGAATACAGAAGAATTAGTCAACCTAAGCAAAAATCCAGAAAAAGAACCTGGTGCCACTGTCCAAATGAAATAAAGGTCTGCTGTCTTCACTGACATAGGGAGGCTGAGGAAGATGAAGATGCATCTTCTGTGGCTTCATCCCAGGAAGAGCCATCTTCTGAGAAGAAGAGCCAACAACAGATGCCTCTGTCAAAGGTTGGTAGAACAGTAAATATAAACATGGGACTACTAAGAAAAAATAATATATTTTCATGGGTTGGGGTCATTGTGTGCTGTTCTTAACCTGTATTCTGTCTATTAACCAAAGTTTTCTTTAGCAACTGCTAATGTTAACATCCTGAAAAATGTTGAAAGACATCTGACTGCCTTTCTTTTCCTTTCATTCAGCAGTCTGATGTTGGTATAATATTTCTGCAAGATACAGTAATAGGATCAATACCGTATCATAGGTCTCGAAGGCCAAAAAAGCTTAATTCAATGGCCCCTCCCTTTGGTCTCTAGATATAGATCCCTGCTCAGGGGTCCACCAAGTTGATTCGACAACAAAGTTGTTGACATCCCCCACAGTGACACAGATTTGCTGACATTGGCCTGGTCGACTGGCAAATCCATCAACAGACCACCATGGCCCCAGGGCTTTTCTGCATTGTTTAAAGGGGCTTTGCCCTCACACCCTCCATGCAGGGAGGCCCTGCCCCTGCATTGTCAACTCTGGGGGGGTGGATTACAGGGGAGAGCAGCTTACAGCAGGAGTCGCTGTATGGGAACAGCACTCCGACAACCCAATCGACACTGTGGATGTTGAACAGGTGGTGTCACTGTGATGGTTTCACTGTCAGGGGTTCACTCACCCCATGGTATACCTCTTTTTGGTACCCCTGCTGCGGATATGATCATACTAATCAACCCCAATATAGGTCAGGTATTATTGTTGTACGTCTACAGTAAAGGTACAGTACTACATCTTATCTGTATCTACACCCCCCAATCCAAAGCTGCTTGAATAGACTTGTTAACACTAATTCAACCATACCTTTATACCTCCAAACTAGTATTGTTTGTAGGAGATTTCAATTGTGGCTTAACCACCCTGAATCAGAGGGTGAAGACTAAGAAGGTGTTTTACGATATGGCTTTTTTAGAACCTTTAAACTCATTCTGTGAGGGAAATAGATTCCTATCACACTCATACTGGGAAAAGAGACAGAACTTTTTTCAAAATGAAATTGGCTACTAGAATTGATTTTTGGTTTATCTTCTCTTATTTACCCACAGTATACACAGTGCCTCTTTAACTCTTACGGAATTATTTGACCATTAGATCCTTAGCATTACATTAGGTAAATTGTCATCTTATAGAATGGGTCCTGGAGTATGGAAACTGAATTCAACATTATTATATGACCAACAGGTCCAATAATTATTTCGGGAATAGTGGCAGTGAGGAAATATGTGTTTAATCATTATGATAGTCCATTAGATTCATGGGAGGATTCAAAACAGGATTTTAGAATTTTCTTCCAGAAGCAAGGATAGAAATTAAAGCAATCAGATTATTGTTGATATTTGTCCCACTGACATCAACTCTGGGAACTGCTGTCCTTTATGGCTGCTACAGGAGCTGATTATGGGTTGCAGGTGCAAACCCTTAAGACATATTGTCATTTCACCTACAAAAAGCAGTGGCTTTAAACAAGGTAAACTTCCATAGGTATGTCCCTATGACAGCTGCAAAAAAACATTTAGTGAAAAAGATTATGTTGGGCTTTGCAGATGAACATGGGAGTTTTTGTATAGAGAAAGTTGTTATGGTACAAATAGCATCTAATTATGTTAATTGTTTGGTCAAGTTTTAATATCTAATTCAAAGCAAGATTTTTTTTTCAGATTTGCAAATGCCATCTCTGTTGTCACGGTACCATATAATAACAGAACCACCAAAAAGAGTGCTGAAATAGACAGCGACAACATGTTACTGACAGCAATAACAGCACTGAGCACAACAGCACCCTACAATGTCAGCAATCAGAACTCAGTTTTAACATCAACAATGACAGGAATATCATTCAATGTGGGTGGGCTTTGCCCCCCACACCCTGCTTTGTGGGGGACTATGCCCCCTGCACCCCCATTACTATTATAATCAACTCCAGAGGGGGTGTGACACTGAGGGACAAAGGAAATCACGGGAGAAGGCTACACCATGGGGGGCTACCAGTACACAAGGGGAGAACATTGGGAAGGGGGGGGAACAAAGTCAGGGGAAATGGGATGCCTCCTAAAAGCAAAAAATAAAATTTTGACTCGTAACACTGAAAATCAACAAAATCAGAAGCATCACTTCAGTCCCAAACCCCAGTCCACCACCTTCTCAGATCATCATCTAACCCACCACGCCACATGGCCAGCTGGAAGCAACCCTCTCAAACAAACCCTGTAACCTTCACGTGCTACCTATGCCAAGCTTTTCAGTAAGTAGCCATCCTTTACATTTGCTCTCATTTCCCGTCGCTATTTATTCATGCTCGCTTTCTCCAGAATCACTTAAATTGAGTTGTTCATGTTGAGTCGCTCAATTTGCATAGCCCATATCACGGGTTACCACTGGCATAGGATAGCTCTTTCCTTATAGAACTGATTAGGCCAGAAGAGGTAGAGATAGCTATTTCTTCCCCCAGTTTAAACTCTGTGCTTGGACAAGATGGGCTAACTGGAGAATTTTTAAAATTAGTCATTCCATCCCTTTTAACAGAACTCAATGAGGTGTACAATTTTTTTTAATGGACTGAAACTTTAGTCCCTATTAGGAAATAAGGCTCACTGATTTTTTTTCCACAGTGCAAGAGAAAAAGGGAATCTGGGGGATTGAAGGCCTATTTGCTTGCTTATCAGAAACTTAAAAATAGTAACAAAGGCCAGCCTGGTGGTACTGAGGGTTGAGGCGCTGGATGCCTTACCTTGCGCCATGCTGGTGATCCGTGTCCAGGAATGAGCACAGGCCGCCGGGGGTTGGTGAGGGGAGAAGGATTGAGCATCAGAGAGACTGCTCTCCTTCTCTGGGGAGGGGGGAGGCCAGTGATCGGTCCCAGACTGGCCCCTAGTGGAGGCTAGGAGGCAGCATGCTGACACTGTAGACAAGGGGTGGAGACGGGCCAACACCTGGAGGGAGCGCGTGTGGATGCATGCATGTTCCCCCCATCAGCATCATTGCACACCTTCTCTGGGAGGGGGGTCTAATCAGAAAGCCAAGAAAATGGTCCCCAGGTCAATGCAGAGTGAACAGCAGCCCACCGAAGGCCCCAACCCTGTATGGCACTTCTCCAGATGCTGGATCCTGTTCGAGGTGAGTTGAGTTGGGAGCTCCTCACCACCCTGCCATGGAGGGAAAACTGTGGGGGAAGATGGGGATTCAGCCTGATGTTGGGGTACGGGGCTGGGTGGGTAGCCACAGATGTGAGCCAACTGGGGACTGAGGAAGAAAAAAGATTAACGTAAAAATAATAGTAACAAAAATTCTGCATATAATAGATTATCACAAGTGGCAAAGCATCTAATAACTTTACTTCACACTTGTTCCATACCTAGGAGGGCCATACAAGATCATTTGCTCCTGATAAGGGAAATAGTTGAAAGGGGTAATAAGGGTAACATGTCTGGCTTCTTACTATCATTAGATCAACAAAAGGATTTTGATCATATTTCTCATGACTGTTTGGAATTTGTCTTGAGTAAATATGGGATTCCAGATACATTTCTTTATAAAGGAATATATGTGTGTACAACACTATGACTGTACAACCAGTTGTTAATGGCTGGATGGGTGATACATGTCAAGTAGCTAGGGGTTGCCAAGGTCCCCCACCCCCCGAGTTCTTTGCTATATCAGTTATGCATTGACCCTATACTTATGTGCACTGAACAGGATGCTCTTACTAGACCTTTGCATAATGTTGGCACTGTTGATGTAAAGACTGCTGCTTACATAGGGGCCCTGCTTAATTTGAACAAAAGTATGGGAAAATGACTGGAACGGGGGCCCAATAACCCACATTACAAGGCAGGAATCCATTTTAAACAGGATCCACTCTTGATCTTAGGTACCTAATTCAGTGATGAGGACCTAGCAATCCTGAATTGGAAACTTGTATTGAGAAGGGTAAGAAAAAGGTTGGTTATTGGAAATCATAGCTAATGGGAACTAAAAAGAGGGTTTACATGAGTAAGACTTTTTTATTGCTGACTTCTATATGTACTAGTTGAATTTTTCCTCCCCCAGGATTACTAGAAACTAGTAGTAGTAGTAGAGTTTATTTGTACGTGGTACATTTCCCCTGAGGCCCAGGGCACCATTACATTAAGGTACAACTTAAAATCATAAAATACACATACCAATACAAGTAGTGATCAACAAACAAAAGTAAAACAATACAATACAAACAGGATAGTATAACAATTCCCAGAAAAAGCAATCCCATAAAATTGTATAAACACTAAAACTCACTTAATAAAACTATTGATAGATGTGCTGTAAACATATACAGCTTCTCCAAAAGCCTGCTGGAAAAGATATGTTTTAAGCCCCTTTTTACAAATCTCCACCAAGGGAGCCTCCTTCAGGGCACTGGGCAAGGAGTTCCAAAGCACTTGGCCCTCTACTTCAAAGGCACAATCGCCTGAAATTTTCAGTCTTGTCTTTGGGACCATCAGCAAGCCCTTGGAGGAGGATTGGCTTGGGCAAACTGGAGTATATGGGTGCAGGAGCTCTCTCAGTTAGGCTGGGCCCAGTTCATGCATGGCTTTATAGGTTAACAAACCTATTTTAAATGAGATACGCCACTTCACTGGCAGCCAGTGCAGATCACACTGTGCCAGAGAAATATGGCAAGATCTTGACAAGCCCATGAGTAACTGGGCTACTGCGTTCTGCAACAACAGCTGGCATCATAGCATACCCCTGTTAATCCCTAGGTATACAGCATTACAATAGTCTAGCCTTGAGATCACAAATGCATGGATTGGTGTGGTCTTGATGTGGAATAAGTGATCTGATCTGGCAGATGTTCCGGAGATGAAAAAAGCCATTCTGTTCTACGGCCAGCACCTGGGTCTCCATTGTCAGGCCTTCATCTAATATGACTCCCAGATTCTTCACTCTAGGGCAGGCTAGCAAACCAGAGTCACCAAATCAAAGACCATTCACTTCTATGCCAGCTGCCAATCCACCCTTTCGAACTGACTCAAGCACTAATACCTCAGTCTTCTTTGGGTTCAAGTCTCAGCCAGCTGGAAGCCATCCAGTTCTGGATCTCAGCCAAATATTTATTGAACATATCGATGGCAACTTGAGTCCCGGGTTCAAAAGACATATACAGCTGGTAGATATGCAGCGAATTTAAATTCCGCCGGCGAAGTGAATGTGAAGTCGGCACTTCGCATTGCCACTCCGCTATGTGGAGTGGGCAATGCAAAGTGCTCACTCCGCCTTGTCATTACCACTTCACGTTAAGGCAGAATGGCAATGCGAAGTAAGGCGAAGTCATTGTTTTTAATGGACTTCGCGTTCCTCATTATGATTCTAAGTGATCCACTTGGTGTTTCAGATTTGGCAGCCCCCCCCACACATCACATGGCTTACAGTACTGCAAGCCACGTGCTCTTTAGCTAGGCAGGAAGGAAGTGAGTCATACAAGCAGACACTTTCACTTTCTCCTGTGCAGACAGAGAGGAGAGAGTAGTGTGTTTTGTGACTGCTGATACTTAGAGATCACAGCCAGGAGGAGATTTAAACTTTGATTTGGACCCAACAGCTTTTTTAAAAGCTACATTTTTTTTGTCTTTTCTGTACTGTTTTTTACGTAATTTGTTCTTTCTGTAAATTTTTTTCTTACCTTTACAAGTAGTTAGTTGTTTGTCTGTGTGACTGTGTTTGTGTGTTGTGTGACAGTGTGAGTAGTGATTGCTCAGACTGAGGGAGCTCAGTAGGAGAGATGAACCATGGTGAGGGGATGTCTGGGGCGGGGGCAGCTCTGGGAGAGCGTGGTAGTGGTAAGCATTGTACCATGTGCATGTGTTGAGGGCAAGGGTGCACATTCCTGTTGGACTGCTCAAAACTTGTGAGTGTCCCCCCCCCCCCCCAGAAGCAAGACCAGCACCACCTCCTGTCCTGACTCTAAGGCAGTTGAACCACCACTAAGTCCAGCACCAGATCCTCTGGAGCAGGATGTGCCTGTTCCCCCAGGCCCAGGTGTGGATCCCATCCCTGTTCAGCACCGTGACCAGCCGGCTGCCAGTTCATCTGGATATCCCCTGCCTGTGCCTGGTCCTTCCTGCACCTACATTGTTTGGCAGTTTTTTGACTGTGTCAGGGAGGACAGCAGTGTGGTCAATTGCTGCCTATGTGAGGTGGAGGTGTGCCGTGGCCCCTGGAGGACTCACCTGGGGACTGGGGGCCAGCACACCCATATGCTCAATCACCAGCAGTTGGTGTGGCAGGCTGCCACAGAATGGACCATGCCTGCACCTGCTGGCCATTCTGTGGCAGATGGTGCAGCTTTGCATTGCGGTGTCCCTAAGAAGAGGAGGGCCACAGCAGTACCTGCTGCTCCATCAGCACCCCCCCCCCACCACCACCAGCAGGTCAGCCTGTAGAATGTGTGGACCCCAGAGAACTGCATGTAACACAGGCTGACTTGGCAGTTCTCTGGAGTGCTGTTTAGGATAACAACGAGAGGGTGAGTGCTGTGAAGCAGCAGCTGGATCACATAGAGGAACATCAGTTGCAAATTCTGTCCATGCTGGAACTGCTGCTGGATCACCATGGGATCCCACATTATTTTTTTTTTCCTCACACCATGTGCCCCCCCACACCTTCCTTGCTGTGTTATAAAATGTATTCCTCCACCATCCCTGACCCGTGTAAGTAATTATGCCCTTTTTCGGTTGTCTTCCATATGCATGACACTTTGTATTCTGAGCAGTGCAAGTATACTGTACTAAACTGCATGTGTGCATTCAGTCTTCCTTCCAGTCTGTGTATGTACTGCAGATACTGTCCAACTCCCTGACTTAAAAACAAACATTAATGAGTACAATGGTGGGGTGGTGAAGCATGGAGAGATACTACAAAACAAGCTTAAAATACATCCAAGTAACTATTAAAAAAAATTAATATTGTGATTCATGATCCTGAATCATGATTTGTGACTGCATTTGTGAATGTGATGATGAAGAAACGTGAATGCTTACTGCCTATGGCTGTACTTACCCAATGAGCTGTAGCTTAAAACTCCCAGACTTAAAAAAAGTGTCAATGAGTACAATGGTGGGGTGGTGGAGCCTGGAGAGATACTACAAAACAGGCTTACAATATATCCAAGTAACTAGAAAAAAAATTAATGTTGTGATTCGTAATGTGAATGATCGTGAATCGTGATTTGTGACTGCATTTGTGACCGTGATGATGAAGAACGTGATTTGTATCACGAGTGACTCGTGATGATGGTCCTGACTTAAAAACGCATATTTATGAGTACAATGTTCATGCAGAATTAAGCACCTCACCTGTCCAGTACTCTGAAGGGAAGTCAAAGAAACAACTGTGACTTAAGTTACAGATGGAGATTGGGCCCTAAAGAGATGCAAATGCAGAGACAGATTAAGATTGCACTGTGCACTGAAGAGATGCAGACACAAAGGCACAACACCTAACCAGTGCTCACCATCAGATATTCAAATCTGGAAAAGAATACCTTTGCTGGTTGGGGTGGGCCGTGGGGGGAGGCAGTGTACTGCACTGCTGCAGTAACAGTCACTAGTACTAGTACCAGTAAAGATACCACAAAGAAGTACAAAAATCACACAGCTGCAGTGGATAGCAGCTTCACATTGCTGAAATTATTATGTGGCACAATAAAAGGTGTCTGATTTGATGACACGCATCACACACATACTCACACACACACTAAGTAGTGCATGCAAATTGAAAACTTCGGTAATATAACCACATATTTTAAAAAAAATAAAATTATGCAGTGCTGCACCACAACAATCAGCAAAAAAAATGACAAGAAATATTGAAAATATTACTGTGTGTACTTTAACACAGTAATACAAAAAAAAATCACCAAAACAGAAAGCACTGTCTTTTTCTCCAAGTTAATCTACCTACACCACAGATACATCCCTCTCCCAAAGCACACTTCCTCTGTCTCTCAGTACACAGACTGAATAGAAAATACAAAATCACACATGCCCCCACAATGCAAAGCATCATGGGCTGCATATGCAAATCACCACAGAATGTTATGCTGGTCCAACTTTAAGCAGAATTGCATGGTGCCGAAAGGCCTCTCACACGGTTTGCAAAGGGTGCTAACAGAAGACATAGACACGTGTTTCGTCCTACCAGGACTCATCAGTATGCCTCTTCTGTTTGACACCCCAGTGGCATGGACCAGCTACCCTATAGGCAGTGTGCCTTGATATATTGTGGTGAACCCATTAAAAAAAAAACATTTAAAAGACAAAGAACCTCTGTGTGCAAACACTGAGGCAAGGGTTACCCCAAAGGGCATTTGGCTGGGAAGCCAAGTTTCAAGAAAATACAAAATCACACATGCCCCCACAATGCAAAGCATCATGGGCTGCATATGCAAATCACCACAGAATATTATGCTGGTCCAACTTTAAGCAGAATTGCATGGTGCCGAAAGGCCTCTCACACAGTTTGCAAAGGGTGCTAACAGAAGACATAGACATGTGTTTCGTCCTACCAGGACTCATCAGTATGCCTCATCTGTTTGACACCCCAGTGGCATGGACCAGCTACCCTATAGGCAGTGTGCATGGATATATTGTGGTGAATCCATTAAAATAAAAAAACATTTAAAAGACAAAGAACCTCTGTGTGCAAGGACTGAGGCAAGGGTTACCCCAAAGGGCATTTGGCTGGGAAGCCAAGTTTCAAGAAAATACAAAATCACACATGCCCCCACAATGCAAAGCATCATGGGCTGCATATGCAAATCACCACAGAATGTTATGCTGGTCCAACTTTAAGCAGAATTGCATGGTGCCGAAAGGCCTCTCACATAGTTTGCAAGGTGCTAACAGAAGACATAGACACGTGTTTCGTCCTACGGGACTCATCAGTATGCCTCATCTGTTTGACACCCCAATGGAATGGACCAGCTACCCTATGGCAGTGTGCCTTGATATATTGTAGGAACCCATTAAAATAAAAAAACATTTAAAGACAAAGAACCTCTGATGCAAAACACTGAGGCAAGGGTTACCCAAAGGGCATTTGGCTGGGAAGCCAAGTTTCAAGAAAATACAACATCACACATGCCCCCACAATGCAAAGCATCATGGGCTGCATATGCAAATCACCACAGAATATTATGCTGGTCCAACTTTAAGCAGAATTGCATGGTGCCGAAAGGCCTCTCATACAGTTTACAAAGGGTGCTAACAGAAGACATAGACACGTGTTTCATCCTACCAGGACTCAACAGTATGCCTCGTCTGTTTGACACCCCAGTGGAATGGACCAGCTACCCTATAGGCAGTGTGCCTTGGATATATTGTGGTGAACCCATTAAAATAAAAAAACATTTAAAAGACAAAGAACCTCTGTGTGCAAACACTGAGGCAAGGGTTACCCCAAAGGGCATTTGGCTGGGAAGCCAAGTTTCAAGAAAATACAAAATCACACATGCCCCCACAATGCAAAGCATCATGGGCTGCATATGCAAATCACCACAGAACATTATGCTGGTCCAACTTTAAGCAGAATTGCACGGTGCCGAAAGGCCTCTCACATAGTTTGCAAAGGGTGCTAACAGAAAACATAGACACGTGTTTCGTCCTACCAGGACTCATCAGTATGCCTTGTCTGTTTGACACCCCAGTGGCATGGACCAGCTACCCTATAGGCAGTGTGCCTTGAATATATTGTGGTGAACCCATTAAAATAAAAAAACATTTAAAAGACAAAGAACCTCTGTGCGCAAACACTGAGGCAAGGGTTACCCCAAAGGGCATTTGGCTCGGAAGCCAAGTTTCAAGAAAATACAAAATCACACATGCCCTCACAATGCAAAGCATCATGGGCTGCATATGCAAATCACCACAGAATGTTATGCTGGTCCAACTGGGACACAGACTGAATGTTGTACATTAACATTCAAAATCCTTACACAAACAATAAACGCTTCGATGATATGAGCACAGAAGGGTTTCCTATAATCAATTAACTAAAGTTTCAGCAAAAAAATTACCCAAAAAGGCTTTTTTAACAACTTTTTGAAGGTCTGAATTGCAGAGAGCTCTCCGAGTAGATTGTCTCCTACAGCTTCCTACACACACTACCCCAAACTGAGGCTGTGTAGAACAATCTAGAGCCCATGTGACCAGAAATCCCATGAAACACTGCAAAATTCACCTTTGGAGCTTAAAAATAAGGTGAAGTAAGGCGAAGTACATTGTTTTCAATGTACTTTGCCATAAGAATTGGTGGAGTAGTGGTTTGGGAAGGTGGAGCAACATGAAGTCATTGTTTTCAATGGACTTCGTGTTACCCATTAATAACTCGAAGTACTCAGCTTCACGTTGCAGAGCACTCCGCAAATTCACTTTCACTCCGTGAATCACTCTGCGGAGTGAATTGGGGCCACTTTCGCCCATCACTAACAGCTGGGTAACATCCACACAGTAATGAAACCCCAGCCTGAACTGTGTAATGACTGTGCCCAGGGGTAGCATGTACACTGCAAACAGCATTTGTGAAAGGACCGAGCCCTGGTCCAATACTCCAGTGTCTAAGGGTCAATCATCTAAACCCTATCAAATGAAATATGGTATTACTTATTTACCTATTAGAAACTTGGCTTGCCATGTTGCACCCAATTATCTTTTTTATACTATTTATTTATTTGGTTTTTGTTTACCGGGTAAGTACACTGGACAACAATGTTGCCTATATTCAGGCATGACCCGGGAGAGTACAGACAGGGGAGACCAGATACAACATTAAAGAGTATTTCATGATGCGGCATGAAGTGAGAACAAACATTTGAACAGTATACAGCCAGGTACAGTCATTATCAGTGATGACAAAGAGAAACAGTTAACATTACATTAATTAATTTTGTCTGATGATACATCAATGACTAAACTGAAATGACAAACAGCAAACAAAACTTAAATGAAGTAACATTATAACAATAGGATTTCTGCTGGGTGTGGGAAACTTTCAGATTTTGGAGACCAATGCTAGGAGAGAGTCTCAAGTTACAGCACAAGAGCAGCAGTCGGATTCTAATAGGTGTGCCCGAAGACCCAGTTTAAAGGCCTTGTGGGATTTGGAGAGTTTGATGTGGGAGTGAATGGAGTTCCAGGAGCGGGGGGCAGATATGGTGAAGGATTGTTCTCCTATTTTTGTGAGATATCTGGGAATTTCAAGTAGGGTTTGAGTAGATGCCCTGATGAGGTATGCTTGGGAGGGCTGAGTTAATAGTTCGACAAGGTATTTAGGGGACCCCATTCTGATCATATTATCAATTGTACAGCCCACAGAATAGTGTCTGAGTGAGTCTGGGAGAGCCAATTTAGTTTTGAGTAGAGCAAACAATGATTGGTAAGTCTGTGAGCAGAGAGAGCAACATCTACATATACTGTTATAGCAGGTGCTCCATTTCTGGAGTGCTCCTTTGCTAGCTTTAAGGTAAACCTGAGAGCAGTATGTCAGAGCAGGGAGGAGAAATCCTTGTGCAATAGCAAGCCAGGCAGCATAATTGAGGGATGACCTAATTTTAAAGGCAAGACCAAGGTTTGAGTAAACTGTCTTACATGTAGCTGCAATGTGGAGGTTAAAGTCAAGAGATGGGTCGAGAGTGACTCCTAGATACCTGAAGGAGGTAACAAATTCAAGAGGGGAGTCATCTAGAGAATGTATCAATAAGTCTGGAGTAAGAGATCTGATTCTTGATGGGGGGCCAAAAAGCATGCTTACGGTTTTCTTAGCATTCATTAGGAGCCTGTTCTGTAGTAACCACTCCTGCAAGCAGTTGAAATCTGCTTGAAGATGTGCTCTTACTGATAAGGGATCTTTACCACTGGAGAGAAGTACCATGTCATCAGCTATTTCTTTATTATAATGTAAGACCTCTTGTTGTGCCCACTCTTAAATCCTGGATACCCCGGGCTACCACTACATGCTTGCACTGAGTACACCTGTGGGAGGATGGTAAATTGAAGATATCAAATAAAGCAGTTACTACTTCCCAGTACATTAGGGATCCTTTTCGAAAACTAAGACTGTGCTCCATATTTGTGGACCAAATTAAAAAAGTTCCCTGTAGGGTATCATATTTCCTGATATAGGAAACTCAATTCACTGAAGCACAGGTGTTTGACAGGAGCCCACAACGTACAGTACAATACCTTTTCTTCTAAGACAGCTTGCCAATTCTGGAATACCTCCAATGATGAAGAGATCCAGAAGCAAATGATTTGATACTTTTTATTGGACCAACATAGATGTAACAAAAAGAACAAAGTGCTTTAGCTTTCTGACCAACCCAGTCCTTTCTCGGAGCGTAATGACAGTTATTTAGAAAATCTCATGCTTTTAACACCCAGATCATGCAGAATAGAAACCAGAAAAAAATTCCAATTGGTTTAAAACACTCGTTTAAAAAAAATAACACAAGACTCATCAGAGAAGCTGAGAATACCAGTTCAGCTTCAGCTAAAAAAATGGTTAAAAATCAGATGTGCTTAGAGCCTAGCATCATGCAAGGAGTGCTGCATATAAATTAAAGTGACTTAGAGATCCCTTCAGAGTAAGATAAGGACATCTGGAGCACAGATCTGTATAACTCAATTATGAGTGCAGTTCATGAAAAACAAACCCCACTCAGATTGTCATAACTGTAAATTAAAAATAAGCCACAGAAATTAGAACTACAAAAAAATAAATATACATGGCGTACAAAGGGTTTAAAATAAAGTTTACCTAATGTGAGCAATAGTTGGAAGCATTACTCAACTATACTCTCAGGCGGGTTATTATTCTCCATAAACCTAAGTCCTTTAGTGTTGTAACAGGAGTTTATACATGATAACATATATTAGCAGTATAAGAGTCAAACAAAAAGCTGCTTGTCAAAGACCACCAAGAAACTAAGACCATGCAATCTGACGTGTACAGATTTCAACCTGATGTACTAAAAATGTCTAAGGAATCTGAATAAGAAATCATAGGAATTAAATCCCCCCCCCCTCCGGAGGTGAAGATAACTAGTTGCGAGGAGACACACACACACACACACACACACACATATCCTAATGCACCATCATTCACATCAATCAATTCAAATAGTATCCAAAGGAATTAAACTTGTTCTGAACCTCCAAGTAGAAGAGATATGTACAGAGTTCAAAAATGCAAAAAACCTCCCACCTCACCCTGGGTAGATAACTAGTTAGAAGTGAATCTACAGTGTGGCCCAGATATTCAAACTGTGCCAGGCTGTGGCGCAAGCTTGGGTGCAGCTCAACTTGGCTGCACAGGGGTGTGGACTAAGCGATATTCAAAGGAGCTACACCATGGCTCAACAGCTTTGAATATCGCACTCTGGCCACCCCCAGTGTGCATGGTGCAGTGGCACTGTGCCATCGTAAGTGGTCACAGTGGAGCATGGAGATGCACTAGTGCAAGTTCCATTGCGCCATGCACAGCAACTGCGATATTCAAAAACTGACATGCAAATGGGGCCATAATTTATGCAAGGCACACATGGGGCCATTTGCATGTCATTATGGCCCCATTTGCATGCAGGTGTGCCGATCCATGACGACTTGCACCTGGCACCCTGCCAGGCAGCAGCCATTGGGGACCAATGCCCCCTGCAGCCCAATCGTGGCATTTGTATTAAAAAAGATCCCCGTCCAATATCCCTGGTAGTCCAGTGGACTGCTCTGTGCCTGATCTCAGGCATCTGTAAAATAAAAAGTCCTATATCCCTGGTTATCCAGTGGACCGCTCTCTGCCTGATCTCGGGGATCTGTAAAATAAAAAGTCCTATATCCCTGGTGGTCCAGCGGACCGCTCTCTGCCCGATCACGGGCATCTTTACAAAACTTCCTATATCCCTGGTGGCCTAGGGTCCCCCCTCCCCACCGCCCACCTGGGCCACCGCCCCACCCCAGTCCAGCGTGGTGGCAACGCTCCACCTGCCTGCCACCCCGCCTGACTGACCACCTCGGTGGGGCTGCATGCCCATGGTTCTGGCGTGAGCCAATGGGAGTGTAACCTACCATACTACACAGTCCAGATATGTGAATGAATCATTCACATATCTGGAATAATAGTATCTGGTAAGGACGCACACCCATTGGCTCACACTCAGAACCAATGGGCATGCAGCCCTACCGAGGTGTCAGTCAGCGGCGCAGGGTGGCAGGTGTGGGTGCTGCCACCCACTGGCTGACCGGGAGGAGCGGGTGGTGGGGCTCAGTGGGCGGGTGGGGATGGGGATACCCTAGACCACCAGGGATATAGGACTTTTTTTTGTAAAGATGCCCGTGATCAGGCAGAGAGCAGTCCACTGGACCACCAGGGATATAGGACTTTTTATTTTACAGATGCCCGAGATCGGGCAGAGCGGTCCACTGGACCACCAGGGATATAGGACAGGATTCCTCTATTTTTTTACAAATGCCTGCGATCAGGCATGAGGGGGTGCCGCCAGGTGCAGCCAGAACTCGGGTGGCCACCCACAGGTGGCAGCTGCTGTGTTGTGCCCTGCAATGCAGCAGCTCACCTGTGGGTGGCCATCAGTTGTTCCTTTTTTTTTGGCTTAAGTTTGTGCTGGCACAGGTAGGGGTTGTGCATGCATGGCTCTGCACACCCCGGGCTGAATATTGGGCTGTGCAGGTTATGCATGGGCACGCCCCCCCACCTGTGCCGGCATACATTACTGATGCGCTCCAGCACATCGGGATTTGTGCTGTGCAATTTTCCCTTTTGAATATCTGGGCCTATATGTATGTGAGACACAATTCCTAACATACCTTCATTTCCACAGATCACTAAAATATTAGCACAATGTAATTTAATCTGTCCAGGATCCCCATGAATATGAGATCATGCACAACAATATGTTCAGAGTACAAAATGTGACAGTATATAATAAAACTGTATTGTATGAAGAGTAACAGGCAAGGAATCTGAATACGACCCAATGAAATTCACCCTGCCCCCACCCCTGGGGAAGAGAGCTTTAAAGGAAATAACATTCATTATGGGTGTAAACTGAGAGTCATTATACACTGTAACACTATTATGTCATGTACCTGAATATAAAGCCACCTCAATGTAACAGCAACCCCCACACCCACCAGACTCACAACCCCCCCACACACACACCCCAGGAGGTGCTGAAGTTCTATAATATGTCTGTCCTTTGCAGAAAAAGTCTGTGTATGTTTAAGTCCTACAATGTGCCATAAATCCCAAATCTGTGTTCATGCCATCATTTACCATATTGAGAAGTAATATGTTTGATTTCAAAAGCCCATCTCTGTTGTGTACATTTGAGATTTCCTTTTAAGACCATTACTGACATATTTGAGACTGAGTGGTCCAGCCAAGAAAAGTGTTGCCCCACTGGTTTTTCAGTCATCTTGAGATTAATATTGCAGTGTCAGTGGCTCAGTAGGTAGCACACTCACCTCTGAGGCCGGGAGATCAGAAGGCTGTGGGTTCAGTTACCACATCTGGCACTTGAATTAATATCCCAGTACTGACACTGTAGTGTAGCATGAGAGGGGTGCTACACTTCTGAGGTTCCGTCTTTCAGATGAGACATTAAACTGATGTCCCATCTGCCTGGATTGGTGGTAGTTCAGGTGGATGTTAAAGATCCCATGGCACTTATCGAAAAGAGTAGGGGAAGTTTATTGAAAAAGAATCACAGAAAACACAGAAAAATCAAGATACATAAGAATTCACCAAAATACTTAAAGAAATCAGGTATTCTTCACAAGACATAATCAAAAGAATAAAACAGAAATTTAGTAAGAAATCAAATAAAAAAAATGTTTCCACAAATCTTCCACTTTATCTCATGAAAATCTATGAAAATCATTCTCTTTGACACATAATAATCCTGCTTCAATTTGAGAAATAATAGTAGCATTCAATACTTGTTGTTGTAGTACATACTGACAGCGTGTCTGCCATAAAAAATACTGAACATAGGTAAAGAATACATTCAATGTGCTCTTATGATAAGTCCTCCATATTCATGTATAATCACCCAAAATTAAACTATAATAGGAAATAAGGGACAGAAAAGGTATATCCCAATGAAGTACAGCATCATGCCAAAATAGGTGGATATGAGGACAGTTAATAAAAAAATGAAGCATACTTTCTTCTACATTATGATATATAAGTCTAGGGCAATACCTATCTGCTTGAGGTTTATATTTCAGAGTCCCCCTAACTCCCAACCTCCCTTGAACAAAGAGCCATACAATATCCCAGAGATGAACAGGGAGTCTAAAGTCTGTTAGTTTACGTAGGGCAAATAGCATTTTGGTAGGAACACAATCAGGAAAAAGAAGATAAATTTGCTGAACATCATAAACAATATAGGAATAAAATGACTTCCTATCAAGAGATACTAATTTGTGAAAGAAAACTTTCCATTGTTGCATTTTTTTAATAGAAGATATTCCATAGACAGGAAGAAAATCAGGAGACAATATTTTAAGAGGCATAAGAGTCCATTTAATAAAATAACGAGACCAAAGGTATTGAGACCATAATTGCCATGACATAACGGCAGAGGTCCAGAGATCACTAAAAGAATTAAAGAAATAAAGGGAGTGATAAAAGACAATAGGGTTAATCATATTTAAACCTCCTTTTTAATAGGCAAATAAGTAATTTCCCATTTCACATGATTTAGTCCATTACCCCATATCATTTGAAAAAATAAACTAAAAATTCTGGTTTCTAAATGAACTGTAGCGGGGTATAGATAACTTAAGTAAAGAAAAACAGGCAACAAAAATTTCTTCACTATCATAACACGTTTTTTCTTCCCAAACTTCCAATGTTTCCACATATTAATTTTAGTTTCACCAATCTGCAACTGTCATTCCTAATTATATGCAGCCAAATCACCTGGTCCAAACCAAACACCCAAAATTTTGTGAGGGGTAGAGACTAAAGGAATCCCTAAACTGTCTAGAGAGTCAGTCCGGGTTTTATTCAAAGAAAAAATAAGACTTTTTCCTGTATTAAGACCTGCCCTAGAAAATAAACCACAACTTGAAAAAACCTCTAAAGCCCATTTCAACGAAGAAACATCTTGGACAAACAATATAACATCATCAGCATAAGCTGTAATCTTTTCAAGTGGTAATGTGGGGGAAGGAGCTAAACCAATAATACTCTGATCCCATTGTATTTGTCTAATAACAGGATCGAGAGCAAAAGTTTACAAAATGGGCTTAAAGGACAGCCCTGTCTAACTCCCATAGTAAGTGGAACATCAGTCCCAAAAAGCCCATTAACTGAGGGGATAATGGAGGCATTGGTATATAACATAATGATCCAGTTTACAAATTTTTTGGGAATACCATAACGCAATAATAAAGGAAAGAGATAGTGATTTCAAACCCAATCAAAAGCTTTGGCCTGGTCCAAAGCTACCAAATATCCTGAAACATTGTTCAGGTTACTTGCCTCAAAAAGTTCCCTTAGGAGATATAAATTATGCTGAATTTTTCAATTGGGAATTGCACAGGTCTGAGCTGGATGAATAAGGGAATCAGCAACTGTTAACAACCAATTATTAATAATTTTGGCCAAAATTTTATAATCACTATTCAGGACATGAAGAGGTCTCCAGTTAGACAGTAGGGTTTTATCTCCAGATTTATACAAGAAATGAAGAAGAGAGGTATGAAACCCTAAAACAGGTGATTGTGAGGTTAACACACAGTTGAAAACTACGGGCAAAAAATAACACATATAAGGTAGGCATTTTTTATAAAAAATCATTAGGGATACCATCAAGTCCGGGAGATGTACCTGTAGTAAGTTGTTTTATTACCACTTCTACTTCTTGTGAAGAAATAGGCTACAATAAACAGTGTGACACAGAATCCACCATTTGAGGAAAGGGTGTAGAAAACCATGTAAAAAGGCACTAGTAAAATTGGGGGGGGGGTACTAAAAGTAGTACAAATAAACTGTTGTACCTCAGACAGCATTTCCAAATCAGTGGATACTACAGTACCATCTGGTTTAAAAAGGCTGGTCATTAAAGTTTTATCCAGTCGTTGTTCACATGCAGCATATGGATCAGATGCTGGTGTGTTCTTCATCCCATATCTGAATTCTACTTCCAATGATTTGGCCCTATCATACTGATAGTCTTTCATTTGTTTTTTAAGTTCAGAAATCTGGGACTTGAATTTGAAGCTTTCACATGGTGAAAAGGACATTCATTTATATAATTGATTCCTGAGCATTAAATACCGTGAATAATTAGAATTTGCTTTTTGTTTACCAAAGCTAAGCAAAAGATGTTTTAATTCTAATTTTGTATCAAGCCACCAATCAAAAAGATTGTCATAAAAACACATAGTAGAGTTCCGAGCCTCCAAAAAAATCTCTACTTTAGAGGCACAAACAGGGGAATTCAAAAGTGACATATTTAAACGCTATCGTTGGAAAGCAGAGAATATTTTTGGAGGAACAGCAGATAAACTCAAAGTACAGAATAAAAACTCTTGGCCAGAAAATACTGTAGGTTTGGATATACAAAAAATAGGTATAAGATATTTAGAAATAAAAATAACATGTCAATACGGGTAGCATAAATGTGCCTATGGTATGTAGCCCCACTATTAGTCTTGTGTATAGTTCTGTAAGCATCTCGTAAACTAGCTTCAGAAGTAATATTTTTTAAGGCATAACAGTTGCAATACATTTTTATCTGTACATCACCTGAAAATGTAATGTCCACGGCACAATTAAAGTCACGTCCCCAAATAACATGAATTTGTATACAAAAACGGTTTTATGTCTTCAAATAATTTGATCCTAGCAGTTTTAATTTGTGGAGCATACAAATTAATAAGACGGAAGGAAAAATCCCCAAGGGTGCAGTCAAGAATCAAAGCTCAGCCACGTCGTATGTCTATGAGTCTAGAAATATGAAATTTAGTGGACTTAAATAAAATGCCAATCCCATCAGCAGAATCCAATCCAAAAGTCCAAAAACAAGGACCCCAATGCCATCGTCTCTTTACTTGCTCAATATCATAAAGAGAGGATAACCGTGTTTCTTGTAAAAAAAAAAAGGATGTCTACATCAAGGGAGTCAAAATATGAAAATACATAAATTTGTTTTTTATACGTTTTCAAGCTACAAACATTATAAGACCCAATCCTTAATGTAGCCATCTAAGGTGAAAGAAAGTCAAGGCCCTCCTTTTGAACTATTACTAGCTTTCCGTTTTTTCCCTTTTTTTCCCATTTTTTCTTTGGATATTTCTGTGGATTTACTATCCTCATCCTCTGTTACCAGCTCAGAAATATGAGAGGCGTCAGATTCTAGATCAGAATCACCCACATCATCTTGCAGAGGAGAAAAAAGATTATCCGTAGGTATAGGGCAAGGAGTGTGGTGTCTAAGAGAGGACCTAGCAAACCGGTGATTTTCAACTGTCTCAAATAAGGTAGGAGGCATGGTTGTCCCTGCACAGAGGGAGGAAATACTGAAACAGTTTCAGCAGAAAGAACAGTATCCTGAATCTGTTCTGGGGGTAAGGGAAGCCCATTTTCAGAAGGTGTAGTTTCAGTATTCTGGAGAAGGAATGATTCTGTAGAAGGAACTGTTTCCTCCTGTGGAACAGAAGAAGTAGAAAAACTAGCATCCCTTTTCTTTTCCTGGGCCTTGTTGACTAAATCGTCCTGGTCCCATCCTTCAGTTCTTTTGCGCTTGGCCCAAGGGCATTGATGAAACGCATGTCCTTTCTCATCGCATAGGTTACATTGAAAAATGTTTTCACACAAATCTACTGAATGACCATAGCCTCCGCATAAGGAGCACTTTAACATGTCACAAGAACTGCTGATATGAGTTTTTGACCCACACTTATAGCAAGCCCTTGGTTGTCCACTATAAAAGCAAACCCCTCTATCCTTTCCCAGAAAAAAAACTATTTGGTAAATGAATAATATTTGAATTAACCAGAAAAATTTCACTTTAAATTTCCACCCCCCAGTCCAAATGCCTCCCAAATCAAGGAGAGCTTCAGGAGGGCCAAGAATGTCACAACGATTTTGTATCCAGTGATAAATATCATTGACATTAACACCTTTGTTGTGAAACATTACAGTAACATATCTGATCTGTGGCCTTGTAAGAGGGATTGCAAAAAAGGGGGTCCATAGAGGGGTAGCTTTAAGAATAGAGTATTTTTCCCAAAACTTTTCCAAACTATTGTTAAGTTTAAAACTGATATCAAAAGAGTCTTCCCCCAAAATATGAATCAAAGCATAGATATCAGAAGGAAAAAAATGCATAGAGTCCTTCAAAAGTTGATTAGCAACATAATATCTATCTGGGTGTAGAAAGTCCTCCCCTATATTTGTAGCCTAACATCATTCCGTCTAGGTGCCTGCTCAAGTTTATTTTTAAATAAGTCTGCCATGGGAATACGATGAGAATTTCCAGAATTACCCTTTTCAGAACCCATCTCAGCACCCGCTTCCCTCTGGTAATCCTCCCCACCCTTACCCGAGGATGTGCTCGGTCTAGACAATGCCGCAGCATGGTCCTCTAATAGATGCGCATCAGTTGGTGAGGCCTCATGAAAAAAGTTTTGTCTAGTACCTGAGCTCAGAGTTGTAGTTACGGTGGCATGCTTTGCTGAAGTAGAAGGCAGAATATCACCCCAATCAAGATCCGGAATCCATTTTCCTGAGGCCATATGCTTCCAACCCGATTTCTGAAGAGTGTCATCAGCCGACCAATCTTATAAAAAAGCCTCAGAGTCATTTGAAAGACCAAATTGCCGTTGCACCATGTGCGACATGGAGCAATTTGCAGCAATAGAGGGAGCAGAGTCTCCAGTGTTACATTGTTCCAGCACGATACCCGGAAGTCCCGTTTGAGAGAATAAGTCCTTAGGAGATCCAATCAGCATAGGATCGGGAAAAAAATTTTCCGGTTCCACAGAATCAGAAGACAGTACTTGCACTGAAGTGGTTGAAACAGTTTCAGACGCCTTCTCCCGAACGGTGATGTACCAGCAGTCTCCTGATGACATGAAACCAGGACAATAATCGAAGGTACCTGTGTCTCCTGAATGCAAGGCATAGCAGTCTCAGTGGAAATCATTACTTCCATAGACGTCTCCTCTGAAGCTAACAGCAGCACATCCTGCTGCATGAAAGGTTGTGCACCATCTGCCATCCTGCAGATGCAGCGCTTCCCCCTACTGGCAACAATGCAGTAGGGGAATTTCCCCGGTGTCCTGGCCAAATTTCTCTCATTCACTAAAAATACCACCAACAGCTTAATCTGGTTCAAGGTCAGTTGGCATTCATCTGTATCCCCTTCCCCCGGGTCATGCCTGAAAATAGGCAGGATTTGTCTAGTGCACTTACCCGGTCAACAAAAACTAAATAAATAAATACAAAAATAAATATTATGTCTGTGCGAGTTCATTCTAGTGCAGAGTGGTTGACTTGTCTCTCCAACATAACCTGTTTGTGGACATCTCTTGCATTGAATGAAATAAACAACATGCTGTGATGCACATCTGTAATTCCCCTGTACCCTGAATTGTCTGTTTTGTGATGTAACCATAGAGTCAGAAGTGGAAATGAGTTCACAAGTCTTACATCTGAGTTGATTACAGGGTCGTGTACCATTAAGTGTCATGGCATTTTGTTCTGGTGAAAGTTTACTCCTAATAATTAGTTTGGCTAAGTTTGGTGGTTGTTTAAAAGACAGTAGTGTTAGTTCCTTAAAAATATAATTAAGGGTCTCATCCTCACTAAATATTGGGTGGAGGTCCTTAATAATCTTGTGCAGAAGTTCAAGGATAGGATGATATGTGATTACTAAGGGTATTCTGTTGGTAGCTGTCTTTTCCTTACACTGATGTAGTTGTTGCCTTGGTACTTGTGTCTCACGTTCTATTGTCCTGTCAATTTCTCCAGAAGTATTCATGCTCAATAAAGGTGTTTTTCAACATAGCCAAATGTATATCTCTGTCTTCCTCATTTGAACAGATATGCTGATACTGAAGTGCTCGACTACCCATGACAGATTTCTTAGTGTGGCTGGGGTGATTACTGTTCTTGAGTAAGTGTCTCTGTCTGTTGGCTTCCTGTATATACATGTATGTAAGGTTCCATCATTCTACTTGTTGGTGGAAACTTGGACTGTTGACAGCTGAGGAAAGGGAACGAGAGGGTGTGAGAATTGCTGGGAGGAAGCTGTGGCACGGAGTGGTGGTCATTTTTGGATGAGTTGTCTGCGGGTGGACCAGCCAATTGTGTGATCGTTCAGGCAATGGATGTGAATTAGCCCGACTACTGGTACAGAGCCTGAGCATGGCTTTTGAGACTGCTGTCTGTGGGGTTGACTGTCTGCGATACAATTGGACCCATTTCTGTTGGGTGACCAATGGCTGGATATGCTGCTATATGGGGGACCAGGCCCTAGATCAGCCAGTAAATTTGCCGATGAGCCTGTAGGTCTCCTAAATTCTTGGGGTCTGGCCACTTTGTGGTCATTTCCCAAGTGCTGAGGTGGTGCAGCAAATATTTCCGGCTGTGGTTGTTAGTAAGGGAGTTTGGTGGGCCCTGGTATGTTGCCGTTTGCTGACTTAAATTTTTGTCGTTTCTGTCTGAACTAGATGCTTCATTTGGATTACTTGCATTTCTTGGACCTTCTTTCCTGACTTGGCTCTGGATGTAGGATCTATTTTTATTTCCTGGATAGAGAGAATGTCCTTTTTCGTGTGGCTTCAATGGTGGTGAGAGGACCTGGGCGTCCACATTTACTTACTTTTCCTAATACTTTAAAGAAGATTTTGGATTTCTAATCATGCTGTTTAATTTCAAGTTAATTCTGGATTTCTAACTATGGGCAGTGAGAGTGCTCTGATTTCTTTCATTCCCTGCGAGAGGTCCTGGGGTGGGGCGCACAATTTCTTCTGCACGTCCAGTGAGAGGGGACTGCTGGAGATTTTATTCTGTTTTGGTTATATTTATTGCTACTACTTTTTCTTTTATGTTTTCCATGAGCTAAGTACTGGACTGAAGTCTCCTTGTGGTGCTGGGAAAGGTTTTAGTCTATTGGGTTTCATTTGTTTTGGGATGGGTATTTTTTATTTGGTTTAGGTTGGATAATTTTATTATTGTCTGTTTAGGGTCTTTTCTTTGGTTTAGTGCCTGGGTGCTGTACTTTTTGGGTCTGTTAGCCTGTAGGATGTGTAGGCCTTCCTCCCCTGGTCATGCACTATTCGTCCTCTGCCCTCCGCTCCCTCCACCCATTTTCCCCCTACCCCATTGATGTTGTCAACTTACCAGCACTGTTGAGTGCTGAGTATTGTTCATAGGAGGGGTGGTGGAGGTAGGGGTTGCAGATATCAGAGGACAAATGAACGGGTCTCTCACATCGGGATTGTTAGGTCTAGAAGATGCCCTGGGGTGAAATGAAGCCTGGAGCGTGGTGCTCCATGTCTCATTTCCATACCCAAGGGCACGACCATTTTTGGTGGGCAAGTAGGTGTGGTGGCCCTTGAAGCCCATCTAACTCGAGCGGTGTTATGCAGTGCCAGATCTGTTAAGAATAAGACAGCAATTATTGCAGATCTTATTGGAACAACTGCTCTGGCATGCATCACTGAGATCTGGCTGAATGAAGATACTGGCCCCATATTGGAAGCTGCAATTCCGACCGAGTATTTGGTGATACACTGCTCGAGATTGGACCATGGGGTGGTGGCGGTCTGTTTCAAGACTGAGCTGGGCCTCACGAGGGAACCAGTTGAGGAGGCCGAATCCTTTGAATGTACCATGGTGGCAGGTGTAGGTTGTAGGATAGCTTTTATCTACCGTCCACCCGGGGACGAGAAGCGATTCCTACAGGAAGTAGCGGAATTCGTGGTCGACATGGTGTTGGAGTCACCCAGACTGATGGTTCTGGGTGACTTTAACGCCTGGATCGATGATAATCTCTCACAAATTGGACAACACTTCCTCCAGCTGATGACATCGCTGGGCCTTACACAAATTGTTACCTCTGCCACCCATAAACATGGTCATTCTTTGGATTTGGTCTTCCTCCTGGGGATGGAGCCCTCCAAATTGGGAGTGGAACCGGTCGATTGGTCCGATCATTACACCATGAGGTTAAACTACTGCTCCCCCCTCCATAGGCCTGCGCCTGTGGAGATGGTCTGTTACCGCCCATGATGGGAGGTGAGTCCTGAAGGCCTGATGGTGGTGATTGACCTCTCAGAGTTTCCTGTGGCCAGTACAAGCCCATAAACCTTGGTTTTGGCCTATAATAAGGCCATCTCCATGGCTCTGGACTTGATTGCTCCTGTCTGTGTTTGTTCTCTCCCCCTTCCCCCTCGGGCCTCTTGGTTTGATGGGTCCTTGAGAGAGTTGCGGCGACTAGGACATAGATTAGAGCAACGCTGGTGGAAATCTTCCTTGGAGGTTGACCACCTTAGATTGGTAGACTATTATCAGGCCTACCAATCAGCGATCTCCTGTAAGAAGGCAGAATTCTTGTCCCAGGAGGTTGCTGTCTCTCAGAATTGACCAGCTCAGCTTTTCCGAACTGTGGACAGGTTGTGCAACCCATCCTGTCTACAGCTCCTAAGGACTTTTTCACAAGTGTAGTGCGACAAGCTTGCTTGATTCTTTGTGAATAAGGTGGCTGACATCAGGTCAGAAATCCTCTTGACTCACTCTGTGGGGGATGCTGGTGATTGGTGCTTGGTCACTTCACCTCGTGTTTCCTGGAGTTCCTTTCACCCGCTGGAGTTTACGGATGTCATGTGGATTGTTCACCATATGCACCCTATGTGCTGTAGTTTGGATCTGGGTCCAACCTACCTGATTTTGGGATGTTGTGATATTATTGGCCCAGTTCTGGTACAGATAGTCTGGTGCTCCCTTGATTCGGGTGTGTTACCAAGCTCCCTGAAGGAGGAGGAGATGGTAACACCCCTCCTGAAGAAAGCTTCATTGGACCCAGACTCTCTGGCCAACTACAGACCAACCTCAAACCATCCCTTTATAGGGAAGGTTATTGAGAAAGTAGTGGTGGTATAGTTGGAGAACCACTTGACCGTCCATAACATCTATGAACCTCTCCAGTCCAGTTTTCAAAAGAGGCATAGTACCGAGACTGCGCTGGTTCAGGTGCCCAATGATCTCCTAATGGCAAGAGATTGGAGATGCCGTTCTATCTTGGTACTCCTTGATCTCTCTTCAGCTGTTGACACTGTCGACCATGGGGTGTTGCTTGGGCATTTGAGGTACATCTGTGGCCTGACAGGTAAGGTGCTCAGGTGGTTTACATCTTTCCTTACTGGCAGAACTCAGAAAGTGGTGTCTGGGATTTTTTCCTTGGACCCATTCTTGCTGTCATGTGGGGTTCTCCAGGGCTCAGTGCTATCCCCCATGTTGTTTGCAGTGTACATGCTGCCCCTTGGAGACATTGTAAGATGGTATGGGCTGAGGTTTCACTGCTATGCTGATGATACCCAGCTCTACCTGTCTTTTGCACCTGACCAGGATAGTGCACTCTCAGTATTTAACAACTGCCTTGCTGAAATCCAGGACTGAATTAATTCAAGCTGGCTAAAGTTGAATGTGGGAAAAACTGAGGTGATGGTTGTGGACCTGGGTCACCGGATAGAGGGGTTGAGGACCGGTCAGCCCTCTGGAATTTATCTGGGGGGCTCCCAGATCCTTACCTCTGAATGGGTGTGGGACCTGGGGGTGGTACTTGATGACAGGCTGACTTTACAATCTCAAGTGTCAGCAGTTGTCAAGTCATCTTTTTGCCATCTTAGGAACATCACCAGGATCAAGCACCTCGTTCTGTCGGGGAATCTACCTACATTGGTCCACGCCTTTGTGATCTTGCGCCTTGATTACTGCAACTCCCTGTACTTAAGGCTTCCTGGGTTTGATATCCGCCACCTGCAGCAGGTGCAGAATGCAGCAGCATGACTGTTGACAGGGACTTCTTGAAGTTCCCATATTACCCCTGTACTACGCACTCTGCACTGGCTGCCGATTCGGTGGCGGATCACCTTTAAAGTTGGTTTACTGACTTATAAAGCCCTACATGGACTTGGCCCTGACTACCTGAAAGAACTTCTTGTTCCCTATTGCCCTGAGAGACAGCTCCGTTCAGCTGACTAGGGATTGCTGGAGATTCTGAGGGTGTCTTTAAAGTCTTCTGGTGCACGTGCATTTATGTATGTGTCCCCTACCCTCTGGAATTCTCTACTCCATCAGTTGTGGGAGTGCACGACTGTGGGAGGCTTTAAACAGGTACTAAAGACCTTCTTATGGTGTTAGGCCTTTAATAATATTGAATGAATGAATGAGCCACGTCAGACTTTTGTCATTGTTTGTATTGTATTTATTGATTTTATCGTTGTTTTAATCTTTTGTAAAGCGCTTTGGTTTTTTGAAAAGCGCTTTTGTGAAATAAAGTTTATTATTATTATTATTATTGATGGTGACAGTAGTGTCCAGAAAATTAGCACTTGTGGCAGAATATTTCAGGAAAAACTTTATGGTTGGGTTGAAGGTATCAAATCATTTCCTTCTGGATTTGTTCTTACAAGGACCAATATGGCAAAGACTAAATCTGTATGTCCAATGATGAAGGACATTCTATGGTTATACTGTCATTCTGAGATGGCATAGTCCAAAGCATTTTTTCATCTGCTGATTACTGAACGCTGCTGCCAGATGAGGTGGCATACTCCAGAGCATTATTCCATCTGCTGATCGCTGAATTGGGGCTTGTAAATCAGTGAACTTTTGGGGGCTTCCACTGGTTCATATCGGGACTTGTCTGCCTGCCCAGGTGGTGGTCGCCCTGTCCTGGTCCCCTGAGGGGTATTTATGAGTGTTGGCTGGAGGGCTAATAGCCATTAAATTTCCCTAAACTTATCTTGGTGGGCACACCAGAGGACGGGCACCATCTTGGTGCTGTAACTTGACGGTGTCTGGATTCGGGTGCCTGCATCTGAAGTCAGCACTTTGGGGTCTCAGTTTGTCCTGGAGTGGCTTGAAGAGAACCTCTGCAGTGTGTTTAAAAGGAACCCCCATGAAGATAGCTGGTGGGGTAGTAACTGCATCTGCTGTTCACTTAAAGTTTGATAAGAACCTTTCTGGATTTGAACCCCCAGCAAGTTTCAACTTACTCAGCTGATGATTCTGTTGTAAGAGTGCCCATTTCCTTATCTGTATCTAAGTTTGCTCAGGCCCTGAATTCTATGATAGTGATAGAATGATAGATCCAGGGAGCTCAATCTGGTAATTTGGTTAAAGAAAGTGAGAGCTCCAATAATCCTGATATCACTTATTTGGAGAGACCAGTGTATCTCATAAACGGTGGATACAACAAGCATACTTCTATATAGAACTGTGCCTGGACTGCTCTATAGTCCTACTGCTGCCTTAATTTATAGTTTTGTGTATATTTGTTGGAAAGGGTTTTAATAGAATCTATTGGGGTAGGGGTTATTATTGATGGTTGAGTGGGTGTGTGAGTGGGGTGTATGTGAGTGTGTTTGTATGTTGTGGGAATTGTATCTGTGTAGTGTTGTGTTAGTTTTTGATTAGCTTGTTTAACTTTGCTTGCTGTTGATTATCTTTTAGCCATGTGTTGGCAGACTACAGATGGTCAGGCAGTACTCTCCCACCAGACTCAAGGACCTTCACCCCTTTAGCTGTCCCCCTTTGTCAGCTGAGGTGTATGGGTATTGTCGTGCCCTGGGGATAGCTAGGAGGAGAAAGGGGTGGGGGAATTTGGCCTATTGAGGTAGTGGAGCAGGGTGGATGGATTGAGGTGGTGGGGACAAGAAGACACCCTGGGGTGAAATGGGTGCAGGAAAGGGGTCCTCCCTGCCTGGTTCCCATACCCAAAGGCTCCACTTTTTGTGGGCAAGTAGCTCGGTTGACCTATCTACCCTACTCAAGTGGTGTTATGCAATGCCAGGTCTATTAAAAACAAGACAGTGATAATGGCTGATCTTGTTGGTACAACTGACTTGGCTTGCATCACTGAGACCTGGCTGGATGAAAATGCTAGTCCAGTGTTGGAATCAGTGGTCCTGGATGGGTTCTCAGTGATACATCGCTTGAGGGAGGGTCGTAGCCGCGGGGATGTAGCCATAGGTTTCAAGTTGGAACTGGGCCTTGTAGACACCTCAGTGGGTGGGACTAGATCCTTTGACTGTATCATGGGAGCAGGTGTAGATTGCAGGATACCTCTCATCTACCATCCACCCGGAGGTGAGAAGAAGTTCCTGCAGAAAGTTGCAGACTTCATCATCGACATGGTGTTGGAATTCCCCAGATGGTTAATTCTGAGAAATTTCAAAACCTGGGTCGACAATGAACTCTTGCAATTTGTTCAGGACTTCCTCCAACATATGAGCTTGTTGGACCTTACACAGGTAATTATCTCTGCTACCCACAGTTATGGTCACCCGTTGGATCTGGTCCACCTACTGGGGATGGAGATCTCCAATCTGATGGTGGAACCGGTCGGATGGCCAGACCATCATACTATAAGGTTCAGTTTTGAGGCTCCTCCTACTAGAACTGCCCCTATGGAGATGGTCTGGTACTGTCTTTTAAGATCTTGACCCCTGATTGTCTTATGGTGGTGTTGGACCTATCAGGTATGATGAGTGTAAACAGGGATCCAGAGGAGCTGGTACTGGCTTATAATAGGGTGGTGACAGTGGCCCTGGATTCTTTAGCTCCTGTCCATGTTCATCCCCTCACTCTTCACCCTATGTCCCCTTGGTTTGATGGGACTTTGAAGGAGACAAGATGAAGGGGTTGAAGGTTGGAGCGGTGCTTGTGGAAATCTGGTCTGGTGGATGACAAGCTTAGATTGATGGCCCATTACAAAGACTAACAAATGGTAGTCTCCAACAGGAAGGCAGAATTCCTGTCCAGGAAGATTGCTGCTGCACAGAATTGACTGGCTCAGCTCTTCTGGACTGTTGATAGACTGTGCAATCCAGTCTGTCTTTAGTCTCGGGGAGCATTTTCACAGATTAAGTGTGATTAGTTCTCTGGATTCTTCAAAGATAGGGTTGCCACCATCAGATTGGAGATCCATTTAGTGACCTCTAGTGGGCTTTGCAGATGTCAGCAGGAGGCTGCATGCGCTGGGTTTGCCTGGTCTGACTTTGGCCAGTTGGCGGTCATAGACATTGTGTGGATCATCCAGTGTATGCATCCAAGCTACTGTAGTTTGGACCCAGGCCCAACATGGCTCCTAGTGGAGTGTGTTGAGGTCATCACTCCAGTCATGGCTGAGATAGTCCAGAGTTCATTGGAGACAGGGGTGTTTCCTAACCCCCTGAAGAAGGCGGTAGTGATACCACTACTAAAGAAATCTTCTCTCAACCTGGACTGCTTAGCAAACTACAGACCCATCTCTATCCTGCCCTTTGTGGGTAAGGTTATTGAGAAGATACATGCGATGCAGCTCAAGAACCATTTGACTAACCACAATGTCTATGATCCTCTCCAGTCCAGAGTTATAAAGAGGCATAGTACTGTGATAGTGCTTGTTTGAGTACTTAATGATCTCCTGATAGTGAGAGATTGGGGGAGTAGCTTCAACTTGGTCCTTCTTAATCTCTCAGAAGCATTTGACACTGTGGACCATGGCGTGTTGCTGAAACACCTACACATGCTCTGTGGACTGTCTGGTACAGTCTTCAGATGGTTTCAGTCCTTTCTCACAGGCATGACTCAGAAAGTGGTGCCAAGGATTTACTCCTCAGTCCCTCTTCTCCTGTCTTGAGGGGTTCTGCAGGGCTCTGTATTATCATCAATGTTGTTTTCAGTGTCTATGCTGCCATTAGGAGACATTATAAGGCAGTATGGGCTGAGTTTTCACTGTTATGCAGATGATACTCAGTTCTACATGTCCTTTGTGTCCAAACAGGATAGAGCTATCTTAGTCTTTAACAGCTGGCTCTCTGAGATCCAGGGCTGGATGAGTGCCAACTGGCTGAGGTTGACCCTGATAAAACCGAGGTGTTGGTGGTGGACCCAGGTCACAGGGATATGGGGTTATCAGCTGGTCAACCATCTGGACTTTGGCTGGGGGGGGCAGCTGCATACCTCTGACCGGGCATGAAATCTGGGCATTATTTTCAACAGCGGCCTGACATTAAAGTCTCAGGTGTCTGCTGTCATTAAAACCTCTTTTTACCATCTGAGGAACATCACCCGGATTAAGCACCTGGCTCCACTTGTTGACCTTCCAACTTTGGTCCACATCTTTGTGACCTCCCACCTTGACTACTGCAATGCCTTCTACCTAGGGTTACCGGGGGATTAATATCCACTGCCTGTAGCTGGTGCAGAATGCAGTGGCCAGGTTGTTGACTGGCATATCAAGATCTTGCCAAGTCACAACTATGCTCTGCAGCCTGCACTGGCTGCTGGTTCATTGGCAGATCACCTTCAAGTTTGGATTACTGACCTATAATGTTTTATACAGACCTGGACCACGTTACTTGCAAGATATTCTTTGCCCCTACCATCCCCTCCACTCACTCCATTCCTCCAATGAGGAATTGCTAGAGGTCCCAGGATTTAACTGAAGACCTTCAGAGCCCACTCATTTGCTTTTGTGGCCCCTACCCTGTGAAACTCTCTATGTCATGGGATTAGAGAGTGCCTGACCATGGAGAGCTTTAAATCTTCCCTTAAGACATATCTTTTCAGTATGGTCTTTCCTGATTTTGCATGACCTGATGTCTTTTTTTAGTGAATCGTGTACTGATTGTTACTATTTTATTTCATATTTTTTTAAGAGTTTTTATTGTATAAGCACTTTGATCTTCTGGAATTGTGCTTTTTATAAATAAATATGATTGATCGATTGAAAGTTGAATGTTAAAGATGGTCATGAATATAAATGTCTGGCAGACTGGTATTGTACTACACCTGTTTGCCCTCAACAATAAGAGACCATAGACCATGTACAATATTCTTTACATGATCATTTGTCAACAAGTTTTGGACTTTTTTTGCTACCACTTGAAAGGAACAGCTCTTTGCAACAGTAACTTGTGATATTTTAGTGTATGGGCAGTATGATAAACTGTGGGATAGAGGGCATGCAAGTTCTGTGACTGTATTATTCGCTTGCTTTAAATGGCATATCTGACTAACCATAGAGTATGTCATTTTGTTTTGCAACAAAAAATGTGTAATTTTTCAGAATTGTTTCACAACACTGAAAATGAACTTAGAAGTATTTTCTTTCTGAATCACAGAAAGTTCCTCTGACAGTCTGACAAGACACATAATGAAATATACCATAGTTAAACTAATTTGAACAAGTTTATTGCATCATTTGGGGTGGGAGACAGATTTTGTTTTTAGAATCTTTTTTTTTGCCTACAAACTAGAGACATTTTTATTATCTGTCATCTTTCTTAATTATTTACTGTTTTTCTTTTAGTGTTATACTACCCTGTGGCTTGCTTTGGAATGTTTCTTCATGATCTGTAAATAGCTTTTCTTGGACATCTTGTTTATTTCAATAAATTTCCCAACTATTATGATAAGTGCCATGTGACCTTTGACTTCCATGTTGATAGCCACCAGAGGGGGAGGGGCAGATGGAGCTATGCTTGAAGTCTTATCTGAAGGAAAACACCTCAACAGTGCAATACCCCCTGGTGTTGCACTACAGTGCCAATATTGGGTATTAGCCCAAGTTCCTGGTGTGGGACTGGAACTCACTACCTTCTGATCTACTGATCCCAGAGGTGAGCATGCTACTTACTGGGCAACTGACACCGTATATGATTTGCATATATTCCCCCACAGTAAATTGCACCAGGGAACATGTGTAATTGAATGTCTTTAAGTCTTTTTATGGTTGTGGGCAGATCCTACAGCCATCTTGCTATCTGTATTTGGAAAATGGAGTATCGTGGAACACACGTTTTGGACTTTTCAATATATCCTTCCATTCCAACTGAAATAAAATTCTCCCTTCTTTCTGTTAAGAATGTTGGAGACATAACTCCAAGCTGCTCATCAGATGTCATTAGGAAACTAAAACAGCTTGTTAAATGTGTGTTAAATAATGGTTGCCTATTAATCTGGAGATTTGTTTACCCCCTTGGAATGCAACAACTTGCACATTCAAATACTTAGCATTTAAACAGCTTCTTGCTACTAGTTTCACTTGGGAATGTATTGTCTTTCAAGAAAGATTCATACCTCATAAATGTCACCCTTTTCCAGCAAGTCTATAATTTACACTGTTTCTTTAACCTCTAAGGACACTATCTGATAAGCACTGTCTCAGACATATGCCAGGTCTTCAGTGAACTACCCAGACTAAGTATATAGCAATCAGCAGTCATTTTCTACTATGGTTTTTGGAAACAAAATATATTGAGCTACAACAAACACACACACACAAACCCACACACACACACACACACACACACACACATATGCACACACACACACACACACACACACACACACACACACACTGTACACACCATCCTCATGGCCACAACATTAAAAAAAATACTGCATTTTAATATGTTATAAAACAATAAAGAAACTGTTTGTTTGTGTCAGTGAACACTGCTAAGTTCAATTTAGAGTAGATTTCCTTTAAATATTTATTATCCTAGTTTTTGTATCCTGGATACACACACACACACACACACACACACACACACACACACACTGTACACACCATCTTCATGGCCACAGCATTCAAAATAAATACTGCATTCCAATATGTTATAAAACAATAATTGTACAATGGCAATAAAAAATCCTGGAACCTGATTGGCTGTCTGCCCTTGGCAACAGTGAGGTTATCTGAGCACAACCTCACTGTATTGATTTGTTGTTGCATTGTTTGCATCTTCTCTTAAGAAACAAAAATATATTGCCACACTAAAAATCTACCAAAATATGTTTTTTTAAATGGTTCTTTATTTTGTATAACTATGTTCCATTGTATAATAGCAATAATGTATTCCAGAGTGTGGGTCATGCTGGGATAACCTCACGTCTGCGGCCTCATGCCCAACCAACCAGGTGTGAGGTTATTCCAGCACAACTCACACCCTCTCATGCATTATTGCTTAAAGAAATTTTGTTTATGTCAGTGAACACAGTGAAGTTCAGTTTAGAGTAGATTTCCTTTAAATATTTCTTATCCTATATTTTATATTCTGGATAGCACAGGGAAGATGCTACATCTCATTGTCATAGGGATCTTCATTTACACATTTGTGCACTGTGTTTACTCAGGCTGTCCCAGATTAGATTCAATATCTTGTTATCAGTGGGGTCATGATTTTACCATTTTTATAATATATTTATTCAGGGTAGCCTAGTCCTGGGCCCCCACATTCAAAGGAGATGCATGGCACATCCTGTGGAAAGAGGAGATGTGCCACACAACTCCAACAATGCACAACAGTGTGATATTCAAATGTGCAGGATGCGCTGGCCACAAGGGAATGGGACAGGGTGTGCACAAAGAGTATGCTGTGCAAGTTGAGGGTGTGTTCCCATAAATATGCTGCACTGCGGCATACTCAGTGGGAATGCACCCCTCACAGTCCAGAGCAGTGTGACCCACAGTTAGGCCATGAATAGCTATCCTAACCTGGCCAGCCACCCACAGGTGGGCTGTGGAAGTACACCCAAGTGCACAGCAGCCTGGCAGCCCTGGAGGACTAGAGATACTCCCTCCCATCCCCGATCGATCCAACTCTATACCTGAAGAACTCTATAGTGTAGGGTCCCCCTGGACCCAATTGCACCAGAGGAAACCCCAGTCCATATCTATAGCATAAAGGACCCCCACTCACCACCTTGGTATGTAGACAGCCCCACTCCTCCCATACCCAACATGTTGTGGAGACTGGCACTGCCCTCCTCATCCTGCCACAGCCAGCCGCTGACTGCACTGGACCTGGGCTGGGGACCAGCACTCCAGAATGACCTAAGTGGCTGTACCATGCATTCAAGCACTACACAAGCTGTGGACTCACCAGTGTATGCAGCCATGAGTATGTCCCTGGCAAACTATAAAAGGGATTGACATACCTCCAATGCATGCCTTATTCATGCTGTATCTTCCTGCTGTCATACACGGCTGCAGGCCCACACTCTCCCCCATTTCCCTGTGTAACATGCCACCCTCCGGACTGCTGCGGTATCCTTGGTGCCATGGGGTGCAGTATTCTGCAATGCCATTTGCAGTGTATGCTTCATGCTATGGATAGTCTGCAGTTCTCTGATGGTACAAATAAATGGGAGGTTGGCTGTAACATGCTTGTTCCAGGACCTGTGTGAGTGGGTACAGCATCGGCTGTCACCTGCACTGAGCAGTGCAATGGCACTGGGACAATGGAGCCACATGCGAGCACCTGAGGTGTATGGCCACTGGACGATATTGCCCACACACAGCTCATGCCTATGTATGACATGTTCCAGCATCTTACTGCCTGAAACTAGGATGCCATTTCTTCTGTGAACTATCCAGGCTAAACATATAGCAATCAGTGGGCATATTCCAGGAAAATACATTGTAAAAATGTGTAAAAGGAAGACTACATTGAAACTGCCTTTCAGAAGATCTGCATTGTGCAAATTCATTAGAAATAATGGGTAAAAGCATCCCAAAAGCTCTTCACAGCCATATGGGCTCTGATCAGAGTTTGTTTTTTTAGCTGGCCCATTGGTGTAGCAGTGGGGCTACTTCATGTGATGCTAACAACTGCTTTCTGGAATAAGACAGTGATGCCAGAGCTGGCTGGGAGAAGAGGGTTGAAGTGTACAAGTGGATGCTCTTCTCCTCCTCCTTCAGGGAGGGAAGGAAGCAAAATCTGTCCGCTAACACCACTTGTGGGTGCACAGGTGGTAGTGCAGTAACTACACTATGGGAAGGAAAAGACATTGTTAGGTGCTTGGCAGTGGTATGTGCCTGCATGATCACAGCCTGGGCTTCCATCTTTGCACAGATGTCCTTATGGGGGAGGGGAAAATAAGGGTAAATCCCTTTCACTACAGTAGAATTACAGCTGTTATTTTCAGAAGGTAGTAATATTTGCCCCACCAGTGGAGGGGCAAAAACAGAGTTAAAATAAACTTGGCATTTTTGCCAATGTATTTTTTACACAACCCTGCTTCCATGCTTTTGCATTGAGTTTCTTGTAGCTTAAATCAATTTCCTGTGTTGAGCTCAACATGACCCAAAAACTGGCAACATTGGCTAACTGACCTCTTGCCCTGAGACATTGCTAAGACAGTGAGTGTATCACACTGATGAGTCCTAACAAGGACAAAACAAGTCCCTGTGGTTTGCTGTTTTTAGATTGTGCAGATTCTTTGTGAGGCCTTCTGGTGGCATGCAGTCCTGTTTACAGCATAGCCAGTCTAAAATCCTTCATGGTGATTTCATATATTAGCCAAGAAACAATGCATTGGGGATATGTTTAATTTTATCTTTTTTTGAAACCTGGCTTTACTTCCAATGCACCTACTGTGAAATCCTTACTACAGTGCTTTTGCACTGAGAGGTTCTTGTTTATTATATTTAAAAAAAATAGAAGTGGTGCACTGTGATGTGGGCTAAAAAAACAAAATGATTGGTGCCTAACTCTGTGATCCCCAACTCTTACATTAACATCAAGATTTCTAGTAACAGCATAGCAAACATTTTGGTTAAACAACATATTACCCCAAACATACAGCCCCTAAGACATAGGTTCAATACTAATACTTAGAGAAATGCAGACAGCTAAAACGTGTGTATAAATTTTGCAAATTTATAGTCAGATGCATCCATTGAGATATGACAGGCAGCACTGAGCTGAAAAGTAACTAACAGTAAAAGGCTATCCTGCCAACTCCCAGATGTCTTTTTTTACTAGATATGAACGGCCATACGTAACAAATACATTTGCTGAAACCTGCACACACTCAGAAAAGTAAGAACACATCTCTGAATATTTCTGTACATACATTATGCTAATTTATAAGTCAGTCGTTGATGTGATTAATTGCAGGACTTAAAGCATAGGCTACTGAAGAAATTGTTAAACTAAGTTACGTGCTTCCTTAGCGTTTGCATTAAAAAACTTACGTGAACAGAGAAGAAGCCATCTATATTGTTTAATGCATCAAAACACCTGGAAAATGAAACTGTAAGGGCAAATAACTGTAAGTCCCACAAATCCAGTGCTGTCTTTGTTCATTTTGGCTTCTTAGCCCACATTGGCATAATTAATGCATGGAATAGGATTCCCGAGTGTGGAAATTATGAATTCCACATGAGCACTAGCAGTTATAAGTACGAACACTCTTTTGGCACTACATCACTTTGATTAAACTCATGATTTGAGAGTGAAATGTCAGGTTTTTTTTCTGCTGCTGGTACTAGTAAGTGTGATTGATCTTTTAAGCATGCTACATGCTGTATAGAAATAAACTTTTTTGACACTATATCCAGACTGTGTCTGCATTTTGGTGTGGTATCTTGAGTACAGACTGAAACAGCAATTTCCAAATTCGTAGTGAAATACAAACAGACCACTTCTCTCAGTGCAGTTTAGCCCCTGCAAGGCATATTTTAAATCAAGGATGGAAATGAGAAAGGAAAAGTGTGGCCCACTGGGAATGAAACCAAAGACTTCTGGTATGCCATTTCAGCGCTCTAACCATTAAGCTACAGGCTCACATGGTCAGATTCTTAGTGATTCAGCAATATGACCATGGACCAGAATGTTCTACTTGCTGCTTTTCCTGGATTTGTGTATGCATATCAACTGAAGTACTGTATGTACCAGTGCTCCCTCAGTACAATGAGTGGCATATGTGTGCATTCTGTTTCAGTCTGTCAAGTTGGTAATACACTTGATGTGTCACCTTTTTGGTCAAATCTCATCTCATCTTTATCCTTTGTTCAGTAAACTGATCATAGTACTGACTGCTGAAATGTGGCATTGTCCTTGCTAATTTGTCCATGGTTTTCTAATATGAAGTCAGGAACAAAATAACATGTTTCATAACACTCAATTGAAATTAGTTCAGTATCACCAGCTGTCTTCACATTTTGCTCCTAGCAGAATACATAGACTGCTTTACTGGACTAGCTGCTTTTCCCAAAGGTACTGTATTACTGTAGATTGAGTGGCACCTTCTGGGCATGTCTTGCTTAAGCTCCTGCACTGGGAATTTTTTTTTTTCTCTCATGGAAATCCACCAAGATGTCATGTGTTTTTATTGATGTCATTTTCTAAATGTTTTTTTTTCAAATACTTTTTATTGGAAGACAAAATATGACATATACAAAAACAGTAAAAAATAAAAAATACATTAAATACATATACTGTATATAAAAGGGTCATATATATAATAATTACAAGCAATTCTCACTTACTGGAGAGTAGTCAAGAAAAAGAGACTAGTTAAAAAAGTACATCTCTAAGCCTTGAGATAGTTATAATCTTTCATTTTGTAATTTCATTTTGCAAGGGGAACCAAATGTCCCAATAGTTATGTAAAAGTTTTGTAATAAAGTAATATTTTTTCCAGAGTCATACACTCGATCAACAAATTTTTACACAATTCCCAGGTAGGCAGTACTTTTTCCTTCCACAGGCTAGGCATGTTATGCACTTGTGGGGACTGATCAGTGGCATATCTATTAGTTTCTTCTTTCTCCAGAAATATTCCTAGCTGCTCTTACCAACAGATACACACTAATTTGTATTGACAATACCAGTCTTTATGGTTGGTATTGTCAATACTTTTAATTGCAAGTAGTAGTAGAATTATGATTTATTTATAATTAGTTCCAGTCTCTGGAGACTCAGGACACTATTACAACAAATCGTAGTAGAACAGCACAATAAACAAATATTAAAATAACTACAATGACTCCACTAATAAAAGCATTACTACTATAGTAGCTTACAGTTATCTGATAAATAAATAGATACAATATTTGTATTATAGTGGTTGAGTAGGCTGTTTAATTTTAAACACTGTACTTCAACAGCTTCACCTCATTCAATGGATTTGTACAAAAAGTTGCATACATGGTCTGGGGGGCAAGGTCCCTGGACATTCCAAGTTTTCTTCCAGTCAGAGGTGTGGATTTTGAGATCTGTATAGTGCACTGTTTTTTTTCTGGGTTTTTTTTTTGTCATAACCTAGCGCTCAGACAGTTTGAAATCTTGGTCTGAAATGTTCAGGGTAGAAAGGGCTATCCCTAGAATGATGCCTTTTGTTGTCTTTGTGAAAAGATAATGTAAGAGTCTGAAACTTGGGTTCTGAGCATGCTCAGTAGGGTCTTTTAGATACATGTTTGATACGCTTTTGAGCTACTGAGCATATTTTTACTCCACATTTTCAACATGGATTTTTTTAGGACCACACCTCATAACCAATGATTATGGAATTAGGCAAATTAGGCCCAAAAGGCAATTTTGAAGTCACTTTTCAAGATGAATTTGAACATTTTTACTGCCATTGTTCATGGGAGGGGAGATCATAAGAAGGCTATGTTGAAAATATGGGGTAAAACATTTAAAAATGACAAAGTTATGAGTGTACTGTATGTTGAAAATGTTCTAGGCTCCCTCATAAATTCAGGAATTTTAAATATTTTGTCCCCAAATTTTCAACATAGCAAATTTTTTCACACTGCCTCATGAACATGACCACTGTCATTTTTCAAATCTTGGCCAAAATATGTTTTCACACCTGTGATATGGAATGATGTTTTGGTGGCATAAATGACAATTTGACAGGGGTTTGAAATGTTTCACCTATCTGGTTCATGAGGTGGGGTAATAAGGAGGCTGTGTTAAAAATTTGGTGTACAAGTGCAGTAAAATGCTAAGGTTATGACTGAATGTTGCAGTATTTCCGTGTTCACTCATAATTTCCTAATTTCAATATTCTGACTCCACACTTTCAACATAGCCATTTTTCTGCACCACCTCATAAATGAGACAGATGTTATTTTTTAAATCCTCTATGAGATGTCTTTTCACACCTCTGGTGCAAAATGACATTTCAGTCAATATACTATGAATGCTACATGACATGTTTTTAATGGCAGTCATAAAATAACTATCTTGAAAATGTGGGACAAAATTAAATTAAAAAAAGAGAACATGTGAAGAGTGAATGTGTTAAGCGTGATTGTGTAAAGAGAAAATATGTGAAGAGTGAATGTGTAAAGAGTGACTGAGTAAAAAGTAAATGTATAAAGAGTGAATGTGCCAGGATGTGCACTTCTGCAGGTGGACGGAGTCTTCCCATAGCACATGGCCCAAAGAGCCTGCACATCTGCACCTGTCCAAGCAGGACCCTTCAGGATCTGTATGAATGAGAATAGAATTCTACTACTGTATGTCAAAAAGAAATTATTTGCAAACAATGTCGTTAATGCACCAGATAGGGTAACTTAACATCACAAAAGTAAGGAAATGTGGTGTTAGAGTTTCCAAACCTAACTCCCCACCCCCACTCCCCGGGCAGCAAATGAAAAAACATTAGGGTTTGGGGTCTCCGGAGTCTTGGTGAATCAGTGTTGAGGTCTTCTTTGGGGTTTGCTGGGATTGGGGGTATTCTAGAAACCCTAATGCCACATTTCACTCCTTTTGTAGCATTAAGTTATGCTAACTGGTGAATTAACAAAGTTTTTTTTGCAAAGAATTGTATAAATAAATACCACAGCTGGGCTGAATAAAATAGCAAGCAGTAGATTATTCCCCAAATGCTTAGAGAAAAAGAAGGTACTAATGACCTGGCAAATGGGGAGCCAGAGGAAGTTCAGGAAGAGTTTAGGAAATTGGGGAGGGGTCTCAAGCAAGTAGCTACTTCTGTCACTTTTTCAGAAGTACTACCTGTGAGAGGCAAGGGAGAACATAGGGGTGCATGCATCAGGAACTTTAACTCATGGTTGAAGAACTGGTGCTGTGAGGAAGGGTTTAGATTCATTGGCCGCTGGGGACCTACCTGGAGGGATGGAGGTCTGTTCAAGCCTGATGGCCTGCATCCATCCTGGAGGGGAATCCAAGCACTCAATGATAAGTTTAAATGCTACATTGACAAGCATTTAAACTAGCAAAGGGGGTTGGCAGGCCAGAAAGGAGGGTACCCACTTGCTCACCCCCCACAGATAGCAGTGGAACCAGTGAACCAGAGGAGTGGCTATCTCTACAAAGCAGTGTGCAAAAGATGGAGATTAGCACCCAAGAGGTGGATAGGCAGAAAAGGGGCAAAATTCAGCAGAAGGGCAGACAGCAAGGAGAACCAGGGATAAAGGACAACCAAGGAAGAGGCTGGAGTAGAACAGCGAAACAGTCTAGGGAGATCAAATCATGGAAAGCCATGTGTGCCAATGCCAGGAGCCTTAGCAACAAGATGGAAGATCTGGAGGCTGTCATGATACAGACAGACCTGGACATTGTGGCCATCACTGAAACCTGTTGTAATGATAACCATGACTGGGAGATGGCCATACCTGGCTACAACATATTCAGAAGAGACAGGGCAGGTAGTAAGGGAGGAGGAGTGGCAATGTATGTGAAAAATGACCATAAGGGCCACAGAGATCCAGAAGGAACAAAATGGGGGAGAGATACTGTGGGTTAAGCTGGAAAGGAAAATGGGGCCAGCCATCCACACAGGTGTGGTCTATAGACCACCAGCCCAGGAGAAAGAAACAGATAGAGAGCTGATGCTAGCCATCCAAAGGATGGCAGACAAGGGTGAGGTAGTACTGGTTGGAGACTTCAATATTCCAGATGTGGACTGGAGCATCCCAGCAGCAGCATCAACTAGGAGCAGATTTATCCTGGACTCCCTTCAGGGTGCCTTCCTCAAGCAACTGGTCATGGAACCAACTCGGCAGAAGGCAATACTGGACCTTGTGCTCACAAACAGGGACAGTGTGATGGGGGTAACAGTGGAGGAGGACCTGGGGAGCAGTGACCACCAGTCATTGTGGTTTGAAATCACAGAAAGAGCAGAACCAAACCACACAAAAACATGTATCCTGGATTTTAGGGGGGCAGACTTTGGGAAAATGGGGAGATACTTGAAAGAGGCATTAAGGGAATGGAGCAGGAATCAGGGTTGAGGAACAGTGGGCAGTATTTAAAATGAGGATTACAAGCAAACAGAATTATGCATTAGCAAGAGGAAAAGGAAGAGGAGAACATTTGTTTCCCAAAGAGGTAGCAAAGAAAGTGAAAGCCAAAAGATTGCATTCAGGTAATACAAAAAGACACAGGCAGAAGGGGATAGGGAGAAGTACCAGGAGAAGAAAAGGGAGGCAGGGAGGTCTGTAAGGGAAGCCAAAGCTCAGACAGAAGAACACATTGCAAAATCAGTGGGTAGAGGGACAAAACCTTTACAGGTACATAAGTGAAAAAGAAAGGCAAAGGGAGGGGTAGTGAGACTGAAGGGGAGGATGAGGACCGCGTGAGGATGACAACAGTAAAGCTGACACATCGAACAGGTATTTCTGCTCAGTCTTTACTGAGGAAAAGGAGGGTAATGGGTCTGAAGGGAGTACAAGGGGTGAGAATGGTGCAGAAATGGACACAAGTCCCTTTACACGAGAAAGGGTCCTGAAGGAACTGGAAGTAATAAGAGTTGATAAAGCAATGAGGCCAGATGGGGTGCACCCCAGGGTCCTTAAAGAACTAAGAGAGGTGGTAGGTGAACCTCTGGCTATCCTGTTTAGCCAATCACTGGAAACAGGGGAGGTACCCAAAGACTGGAAGACAGCAGATGTAGTCCCCTTATACAAAAGTGGGAACAAAGAGGAAGCGGGGAACTACAGACCAGTCAACCTCACCTTGGTAGTGGGGAAGATCATGGAAGCACTACTGAAGGAGAGATTGGTGGAACATCTGGTTGTCAGTGGACTACAGGACCCAAGGCAGCATGGTTTCACCAGGGGGAGGTGATGTCAGACCAACCTCGTTGAATTTTTTGACTGGGTGACTAGGGAGGTGGATCAGGGGAGGGCAGTGGACATGGCCTATCTGGACTTCAGCAAGACATTTGACACTGTGCCACATATAAGACTATTACACAAACTGAGGAATATGGGTGTGGGTAGGACAGTAGTGTGGTGGGTAGGTAACTGGCTGGGTGGCAGGACACAGAGGGTGGTGGTAAATGGCTGTCACTCCACAGAGGGAAGAGTGACCAGTGGGTACCACAGGATCAGTGCTGGGACCGTACTTTTCAACAACTTCATCAGTGACATTAGCAGGACCTAGAAGGCAGAATTTCACTGTTCGCTGATGACACAAAGCTTTGTAACAGAGTAGACACACCAGAGGGTGTAGAAAGAATGAGAAGGGACCTGCAGAAACTTGAAGAATGGTCAGGATTTGGCAGTTGAAATTCAATGCAAAGAAGTGCAAGATAATGCATATGGGCACAAAACCTGGCACAATTTATCAGTTGGGGTGAGGATATAGTATGCACCAAGCAGGACAGGGATCTTGGAGTTATCATCTCTGATGACCTCAAGGTAGGGAAACAGTGTGACAAGGCAGCAGGTAAAGAAATAGGATGCTGGGATGCATAGACAGGGCATAACAGCAGGAAAAGGGAGGTCATAATTCCACTATACAAGACACTAGTGAGGCCCTACCTGGAGTACAGTGTACAGTTCTGGAGACCTTACCTACATAAGGACATAGACAGGGTAGAGAAGGTTCAGAGGAGGGCAACAAAGATGGTATATGTATTGCATCACAAGTCCTATGAGGACAGGTTGAAGGAACTGAATATGTACTCCTGGAGGAGAGGAGGGAGAGAGGGGATATGATAGAGACATACAAGTATCTTACAGAGAGGAACAGGGTGCAGGAATACACTATTTTTAAGTGAAAAAGATGTTCCAGGACTAGAGGGCATGGGATGAAGTTGGAGGGAGGATGATTTAGAGGAAACGTGAGGAAGAATTTCTTCACAGAATGGGTGGTGGACAAGTGGAACACCCTGCCAGAGGAAGTGGTGGGGGCTGAAACAATCATGCGATTTAAGAATGCATGGGATAGACATAAAGGAATTCTGTCGGTCAGGGGTAAGGCGCAAAAGACTTCTAGGAAAACATAAACTGAACTTACAAGCGCAAATGGGCAGACTGGTGGGCCATAGGCCCTTATCTGCCAACACTGTCTATGTATCTATGCATCTTGAAGCCCATTTAAAGGAATCCGCCAAGGGAGCTTCCCTCAGGGCCCTCGAGAGTGAATTCCAAAGACTTGGCCTGCCACCTCAAAGCCTGTTCTTCCTGGGTTTTTAATGTTGCTCTGGGCACCACAAGGAGGCCCTCCTCATTGGAGCTGAGAGGGCATGAGGACACATAAGGATGCAGGAACTCACTCAGGTAGCCCAGTCCCAGCCTGTGTAGGGCCTTGCAAGTCAGCAAGTTTACTTACTTACTTGCCAGCAGAAACAGGCCACACGGTCTATCAAGTCTGCTTGAGTGTGCAGCTAGCACACCATTTTTTGAAGCTGCCCTTCCCCCTCTGCCCCACCCCACACAGATGAATGCCGACTGACCTTGAACCAGGTTAAGCTGTTGGTGGTATTTTTAGTGAATGGGGAAATTTGGCCAGGACACCGGGGAAATTCCCCTACTCTTCCTGCAGGAGGATTGCTGGCTGTCTTGCTGTGATGGCCAGTTCTCCTTGCTGTCTGGAGAGTGCAGACATTGTCAGGATAGGAGCTCTAGCCTCGGCTCCTATCCTTTCCACTCAGGAGGCTGTTGATCTTGTGATGGCAGCTGCTGATCTGTCTCCAGATAGCGCTGCAGAAGATTCTATGGAAACCAATTTGGTGGATGTTTCTGTACCTGATCCTTTGATGCTGCATAGTTCTCCGGTTGTTTCTGCTGCCTCTTGTGTCCCGATGATCTCAGAATGCCTTTCTGATCATGGTGACCTTCTCCTGGAACCCCGGATGGAACATTTGGTTTCCGGGAGTGCCGTTATTGCGTCGGACCGGGTAGGGCAAGTTACCCGGTCGGACGCCTGCTATGGGAAGCCAGCTCCTGCTTCTTCCAGCTCTCCGATGACTGCTTTTGCGGCTTGTGCACCAGTTTCTCTGCCAAACCCTTGTCGGCAGCTGCATTTACCACCTCCTCCTTCTGCATCGAAGCCTGCTACTTCCAAACCCCCGAAGTCTTGCTTTGGACTGTTGCGAACCACTCAAACTGTATCTACATTGCTGGCTGCTCCTGAATCTTCTGTGGAACCCACGTTTTCATTTTTGGACCACCCGTCTTCCACTTAATGGGGGGACTTGGCTCCTGCACCCCCTCCAGTTGTTTTCCGGGACACTTCTTGGTCTCCTGACAAGGCCCTTTCAGCAGCTGGCTGGGTCCCTGCGGCCTCTGGACATTGGACTCCGGACCTTTCTGATCCCTCTTACAAGATGTGTTCTCCTTCTGTGGCCACCACCGTAGATCCAGCTTTGAGCTCCAACACACCCTGAGGTAATTCCATTGACTTTGTACCTGCTGTTTCTCATACTGACAATTCTGGTGTTACTTTAAGTATATTATCTACTGACCACAGGATGGGGCCTAGCCCTGAGGCTCTGGCTGACCACCAGAAGAAGTCTTCCCTGGCCCCTTTGTTCAAATTAGCTGACTTGTTTCATTCCACTGGGGAACCTGCTCCCCGGAGGAACGCAGTTCGGCTTTTGTACAAGCGGGGCTTGGAACACGCTCCTGATAGGTTACTTATTGCCAGGTCGTTATTAAAAAAATCTATGAAGTTTTTTTCTTCTGAGAGTTTTGCTCTAATTTCCTTAGGAAATGGCAATTACGATGTTAGCTTTAAGAATGTGTCTAACTTGGATAGGTTTTGGGCTCAGTATAATACCCTCAAGAATGACCCTGTCTGGGTGCCTTTCCAGGCCATACCCCTCACTAAGCCTCTCATTAAAACCATTACAGTTTTGTTTAAAAATGAAGGGGTCAATGTTGAGGATATCCTTTTTTGGTTACGGCAATGCTGTGAGATTTTAGGCTGCCCTACCTCTACTATGGATAGCGAACAGATTTGGGATGGGGGTTGGAAGGTGAAAATTAAACTTTTCTCCACCAATTCTGGTCCTGTACATCTTCCCAGCATATTTTTTCTAGGCCGGGTCAGGGGCTCTATTTTTTATATCAGGCAGCCCAGAACTTGTTTTAAATGTGGCTCCCGCACACACCTGAGTTCAGCCTGTGATGTCACCAGATGCAGCCATTGTTTGGAGTATGGCCATTTAGCGTCTGCCTGTTTGAATCTTTTCAAGTGTAATCTGTGTGAACAAACTGGTCACGCTTATGGCCGTTGTCCTTGGACCTCTCATAATCGTGAGGATTGTCCTTCCCATGAAGGTTTCATCCATCGAGCACAGCATGCTTTGGCTTCTCAGGTGGCTGCTGCTCAATCTGTCCCGGTTGACCCTGTCCCGACCTCTAAACCTGCTACTATTCCTCCTGTCTCCCCCTCCGTTACTGTACCCTCTCCCTCACATTCAGCTCCAGATTTTCTATTGTCTACCGTATCAGTCCCCTCTACATCCCATGCCCCTTCTACTGTAGATGACATGCCCCCCCACCCCCCGAAGTCCCCTTTACGGTAGTTCCTCCTAGAAAATGGAATAGACATGGTAAAACCGTGTCTGACTCCAAAACTTCACAGAAAACCATTCCACTACAGACACCTTCTCTTTTGAAGCCCCTGTACCTGTCAAAAACATTTTCTCCCCTTTAGAGGAAGATACTGGAGGGGATTAGGGTGACGAAACTGAAACTTCGTCTGTTCTTTCCAATGCTGACACTGATAGCCGTTCGGAGGACTCTATTGCCAAGAGGACTAGACACAGACAGGCAGGGAAGCCTCCTTGAGTGTTTGTTTTTTTTTTCCAGTTAGGATTTCTGGTTATTCTTTTTTCTTTCCCTTTCAATGTCCTCTTTAACATTTACCACTTTAAATGTTAATGGTATTAAAGGAGAGAAGAAACGAGTTGTTTTTTTTTCCCATCTTCGTTCCTTTTCAGCTGATCTAATCTGTTTACAGGACATTTGTTTGAAATCACACCAGGACCTTCAACATGCCTCTCATTGTTGGTCCCAGGGTCCTTCCTTTTGGTCTGTGGGGGATGATGTATGCGATGGCTTAGGAATTTTATTTACTAACCCTCAGCTGTCTGTTTCCAGATTAATAGATATACATCCAGTAAGGGCTTTGTGTTTGGATGTTTCTTTTCTATCTGAACATTCTAGGATTCTCACAGTATATGCCCCACAAACTAAGGGTCAACATGTGGCACTTTTCAAGGAAGTGCAACCTTTCCTGCATACTTCCCGGTTGGTTGTTTGGTTGGGGGACTTTAATTGTGGAGTATCTCTATCTGATCGGGGATTAGTCACGAATAAATTTTTTTGTGACTCTGTAGCTTTAAATACTATTCTTTCTACTGCACATCTGTTGGATGCATATAGGGTGTTATGTCCCACGGGGGGGCTATACATATTTTAGGGACCTCTCAGGACACGTATTGATTTCATTTTCATTTCCTCAGTACTTACGGTTGTACAGACTTTTACCCGGCCCATAGACTTTTCTGACCATTGCACTCTTACGGTTACTATTTCATGGGAGGGGGCCCCCAGGAGTAAAAAGAATGGGTGGCGATTAAATGAATCTCTGTTGGCAAATTCTGGTCTCTGTAGGTTATGGGAGTGGGAGTGGGTGGCCCACTTTTCAGTGTTGGAATGTTCTGATTCCATTTTGGATTGGTGGGAGGATTCCAAATGCAGTTGGAAATGTTTCTTTCAACATCAGGCACATCTTAAAACTTCTACTGACTACATGGGATATTTACAGCTGAGACATCAATTTCAACATCTTATTTCCCTATCAGATACTACTAACCAGGATTATAGTGAATTTATAGCTACTTTAAAGAAGCAGATGGTTAGGCTCCAATATGATAAGGGCAAATCTGTAGAGCAAGAATTACGTTTTGGTACTTCTATGACTCAACACTCTTTGGACCGTTTATAGAAAACAAAAAATGTATTGATTCCCGTTTGATCTCTGGTTTAATTGATTCAAGTGGCCATACAGTCCGTGACCCCCTTGAGCTTTTACATATGGTTGAAACTCATATGGCTTCTTCGTTAGCTCCTGACCCCGTACTGGCACCTGAGGTGGTTCTTCCACTTTTGGATAAGCTGCAGTTGCCCACGATGTCTCCTATCCAACAGCAGGCCTTGATTGCTGATATTTCCTTGGCTGAGGTTACTACTGCAATACAAGGGTTGCCTTCTACATCTGCCCCTGGCTCAGATGGCTTAAGTGCTGGCTTTTATAAAACCTTTTAACAGTCCCTTGGACCTGTGCTGGTGATTCTCTTGAATTTTATCTTACGCTCTGGGAATTACGCCTCGTCCATGTCTGAAGCCATTTTGCTACTTCTTTATAAAAAGGATGATAGGTCTGATCTACGTAACTGGAGACCCCTTAGTTTATTAAATACAGATTTGAAGATATTGAGTAAAATACTGTTAGCTAGACTCTCTGTGATAACCCCCTTGCTACTTCACCCAGTCCAGGCTTGTGCTGTCCCGGACCGTAAACAATAGGATAACCTAATATATTTACGGGAGGTGTTTTCTGCAGGAGAGGTGGGCTCCTTGCAAGGATACATTTTTGGTTTGGACCAAGAGAAAGCTTTTGATCGGGTTTCCCATTCTTTTTTATTTCTTGTATTGAAAGCTTTTGGGTTTCCTGCACAGTTTATTTCTTGGATCTCTGCAATGTATAAGGGTGCTGTCCTGATCCATAATGTTAATGGCTGGCTTGGGAACAAGTTAGCTGTTACTAAAGGGGTGCAACAAGGTTGCCCTCTTAGTCCTGTTCTCTATGCATTTACCATAGATATTTTTATTCGTATGTTGCAAATGAACACTGCTTTACAGGGTCTTGCTGTGATTCCTTCTCTAGATCCTCACAAGGTATTAGCTTATGCTGATGACTTGGTGTTACTTTTTCCCCTAGGTTTTTCTGTCTCTGCCTTGACTAACTCTATTGAACTTTTTTTTTCATCTCTCAGGCTCCAAAATTAATTATAGTAAAAGCAAAGGGGTAGTTATTGGTTCTACCCCTGTCCCGACTAGTGGGATTATTGCTAGAATTTCTGTCTCTAAGGACCCTATTAAGGTTTTGGGCCTTTTATTTGGACCAGGTGATATGGCAAGGCTAAACTGGGATATTGTTCCTGCCAGGGGGTCTAGATTGGTAGGAAATTGGAAAGGTCAGCAATTATCGAAAAAAAAAGAGGGTTCCATTGATTAAAACTATTCTCACCCCTATTTTTATTTACATTTGTTATGATTATTTCCCTCCATTTTCTCTTTGGACACGGCTTTTTAGTGTTTTTTTCCAAGCTTTTGGGGCTCTAGTTTGAACCCCCTCAAGCGGGACATTACTTATAGACCTATTGCTGAAGGTGGGATATCTATGCTTCACCCTATCGCCTTTTTTTACAGTCTTTTTATTGACTATAATTTTGATAAGGTGTTGCACCCTGGTAATCTCCTTTGGAGACCTTTTTTAGAACACTGGCTAATTCTCTGTAGGCCTGGTTGGTAATCTGACACTCCCAGGTTACTATCCAAACTTTCTGTCGTACCACATAGTATTACGGATTGTATTAAACAACTTATCAAATGGCACATTACCCTGTCTTCCCTATTGTTCACTGACAGGAAAATGATCTATAGGTCCATTTTATTGGCTGAACGAACTACTGAGATCGTTTTTCCTGAGTACCCGCAGGATAGGAAGGTGACTGTTCTTCGACATTTACAAAATAAACATATCCCTCCTTATGTATGGGATTGTGTTTGGCTTGGTAATTTTGGGAAATTGGGGGTTAAGGGGAATAGCAAGCATAAACAATTGTCTGAGCGCTATTGTCCTCATCCTTCCTACCACCAACAATTAGAGACTCAATGCCATTTATTTATTGAATGTGACTATATACGACCATTTTGGTCTTTCTTGGCTGACAGCTGGCAGGAGCCTGCATTTAGGAATATTACTTACTCATCTTTGCTGTTTGGTCCTTTTTCTAATACTTTTGTTAGATATCATAGTGATAACCTTTATGTTATATTTTGTATTTTACGTTATCATGTATGGCAATCCCGATGTCTCTGGATTTTACAACAGAAGTCTCTTACACATGATGAATTATTCCTGAATGTTGGTACAGCCCTGAAACGTTTAATGGACTATGATTTGTCTCACATTTCTCACCATTTTAATAGCTATTGGATTAATTGTATGTCATGGGCTGTTTGATTGTTTGTATTATGTTTCTCACTGTATTTCATTTCATTTTTGTTATGTATTGAAGTCCATTTCTCAATAAAATTCCCCTACTTTTGCACCAGGGGGCTCTTCTTCCTGTGAGCAAGGATGAAGGAGCCCAGTTTGGTGCCAGACAGAGGAGGAGGAGGTGACTGCAGTGAGTTGGCAAAAAATCAGGGCTTGGCTTCAAAGGCCCCAACTCCAGTATTTAGAAAGGAAGAAGAAGGAAATGTGTAAGCTTCTGTGACTATGCAAGAGACTGGAGAATTCTTTGATGCCAATGCTGATAATGGAAATATGACTACTGATGCTGACTTTCTTGAAGAAAATGCTTTAATTGGGCAGGACTCTCCTATTGTTATGGCTGAGAACTGTGTGAGTACACCCGTTTCATATGTTCTAGATACAGTCTTCTCGCAAAACCAAGCTGACCTTGAGTTAGAGACATAAGGCTTGGCAGCTAAACAAAAACAAGTTGTGAATGCCTTGTCAAAACTTCAATAGAGCAAAATGGGGAACACAGGAAACTGTGGCCTTACTGCTGACACAGCCTGTCCTAGTGGTACTACAAATGACTTCTCCATTGGCAACCAAATGCCAATTACAGCTGCAGATCCAGCTGTCTCAACAGTAACTTTTCAAACAACACCATATGAGCAATCTACTGCAACTGTTTTTTCTTTCGCTATTAGAGCGCTGCCTGTGAAAACTCCTATGACTTCTGCAGCAAAAAATAAGTGTGCATCCCAAATTTTGGGGAAAAGAAACATTTGTGCTAAACTACCTGAAGAGGGCAACGACTCCATGAATACTTCACAATGAACAGCTGCTTTGCAACCACCATTTATTTCCAGAAGCTCCTCTAAGCAAAGATATCCCTGCTAGCATTCCTGCTTCATGCACTGTGTTTCAAGATGCTCTTACTGGGCCCTCGGTGATGGACACATCAACTCCCTGGTCTCCGGAGGCAGCTCTCCATGGCTCAGGTTGGAAGCAGCTACCCGATGGATCTTGGACACCAGACCCCCGCCCATGGGCACACCCTTTTCACTGCAAACACTGGAGTGGAAACCTAGAAGTCATACCAAGGTACTGTTCCCTCCAGTGGAGGGCATAGCTGCAGCCATTCTAACTGGGGCTAAACAAATACAAAGTGCTCATAGGGTGGGCAAAGTAAACTATGTAATGAAGATTCCCCTATAACCAAACATGCACATGTTGTTATTTCTTCTTCTGTACCTAAAAATGAAGTTTCTGATAAATACATAAATGGGACACACACCCATAGGTTAGTGGTCCACCTTTAGGGCCAGATCAGCCCACAAATCTAAACAAAGAAAAATAAGAGCCTACCACTAAACCATTGCTGTTAGACTTATTTACAAAAAATAAGAAAGATGCTGCCCCTTGTAGAAATGCATTGTGCATATGCTACGGGGGGGGGGGTCTGGAACAGTGTCCAGACAGGAGATATATGGGGGAAGACCTTATTGAAGGATTCCCTTCATTTTTCCCCATCCGGTGTTTTTGCTGTTATAAACATATCGGGTGAGGATAACTATGACATCAGTTTTAGAACATCCCATGGCCTGGACAGGGTCGAATTCTCTCCCTTGTGGTCCCTCTTCCAAGTGATCCCCCTGACAAAACCACTTATAAAATATGGTATCATCATGTTTAGAAATGAGGGGGTTCACATTGATGATATTTTATACTGGTTGAATCAAAAATGTGATGTTCTTAGCCCCCTGAAAGCTATGTTAGATGAAGAGATGTTCTGGACAGGGGGTTGGAAATTTAAGGTGAAACTTCATCAATATAATGACGGCTTATGCCACATTCCAAATTCATTCATGCCTGGCAGAGACAGAGGGGTCTGTTTTTATTCGTGCCAACCCCAGGCCTGTTATAAATGTGGGGCCTGGACCCATTTATCTAATATATGTGTTCAGCCCAGATGTGACAATTGTGAGGAAATAGGCCACATGATTCACCAGTGTGCAAACCATACTCTATGTGATTTATGCGAAGAATACAGGCATAATTTCTCAGAATGCCCTAGGGCTGTAAAAAATAAGGATCTGAAATAAATCTGGACTTGCTAATTCAGCAAGCACAAACTGCAGTTCTTTCTCCAGACCCACCAACTTCTGAAAATCCACAAAATAATCCAGATCCACCTTCTGAAAATACCAATACAGAAACATTTCCAGAGGAACAACACCCAACCCCCTCATCTGCACCAGAACCAGCAGGGGGAAGTACTGATTATCCTGCAACCTGTATGCTATGATGATCAGCCTGTTGAGCAAAACCTACACCTCATGCAGGGACAGGCCTCAAATCCCACCCCCCACCCCCTTGTGCCAATGGACTACAGTATCAGGCCAAAGGAAATCGGTTGAAATGTTAAATGGAACCAGAAGCTCAGAAAATTGAGCAGGTCAATTCCTTTTCTGTTTTAACCAATACAAACTGGCTGACACAGAGATGGACATAGAGGAACTAACCCCCGAGAGCTCTTCTGCCCTCACCTTGGATATTGCTGATTATAAAGAAAAAAGAAAAACTAAGAACATTTGAGTTTCTGTTTTTTTCTTTGCACTTCAAATGACCAAATTGGGTGTACAGTAATTTCTTTCAAAGTGTGTAGTCTTTTACATTATCAGAAACGTTATGCTATTTTCCAATATTTTCATGAATGTCATTTTCCAGTAATTTTCTTTCAAGAAACATGGATGTGCTCAATAGATAAGGTCAGGTTGTTTAAATCAGAATGAGTTTGGGGATCATTCTATTGGTTCTTCAGCCTAGATAAAGCTGATGGGGTTAGTATACTTTTCAGGACACATCCTTTTCCCTGTCTAAACTAATAGATATAATACCGGGAAGGCTATTCATCTTAGATGGTCTTTGGCTTGAAACACCCACTAGATTTATTGTAGTATATGGACCCCAGCACAAGGCTGAAAGGGTTAACCTTTTGACCTCCCTGCAACCCTTTTTGGTCACCTCCCAGCAGATCTTCCTTGGAGGAGACTTCAGTTGTGATTTTCACAGCATACAAAAGACAAATGAGTGGGAAAAAAATATTGCGATTCCCAAGCTTTAGAAAATTGCATTGCTAAAAGAAATCTGAGGAATAGTAACAATTTTCAGAAGTCAGGTCCTTCTTTTTCTTATAAAAAAGGGAAATATGTGTCAACAATAAACATATTTTCACATCTAAAAACGTGCAAATAAATTCATTCTCCACATTGCTCTACAAATTTTCTGATCACTTGATTCTATCTTTGCAACTACAAAAACCCCAAACTCTACCTATGAAACAAAATAGATGGAAGCTGAATACTTCCGTCTTACAGGATCCCTTTGTGAAAAATGAAATAGAAAAATTATTATGGGCTAGAACCTCAGTTTATGATTTGTATGAAAAAGTAGAGAAATGGTGGTCAGACACAAAAGAAGACACAGAACTCTGGTTTCAGAAAGAGAGAAATGCAAATTATTTCAATACCTGAAACTATGCACACAATTATAGTACTTAGTCTCTCTGGCTTCTACCACTAGGTACAATTACTCAGATCAAATTGCTATAATCAAAAATCAAATGAGAAATTACCAGTATGACAAGGTGCATACTATTAGTACTGAGTTGAACTATAGCACAGAAAAGTCTCCTGTGGGTTATCCATATGAGGCCTATAAACAGAGAAAGATAGACACTTCTTTTACCTCACTGGCTGATAGAGTAGGAAATACAGTTTCTTCCCCCCAAGAATTAAACACCATTTTAACCGACCATTTAAATTCCTTAGCGGTTTCATCACCTCCACAAGAGGCAGATATAGTGGCCTACCTATCTCAGGTTAAAACATTATTACCTCCAAACAATTTAGGAAAGTTGGCAGCCCATATTTCTGCAGATGAAATAAAACAAGTGATACAAAGGCAGAAACTGGGTACCTCCCCTGGTATCGATGGACTACCTTATGAATTTTATAAGGTTTATAAGGACATCCTGGCACTATGCTTAGAGAAAGTATTTGTTTCTATCCTACAACATGAATCTCCTCCTAAAGATTTTTTTACTTATTTAATAATCCTTCTTTACAAATCAGGTGACAGGCCTCTACTCTTCAGTTGGAGACCTATTAGTGCATTAAACGCAGACTACAAAATCCTCACCCATCTATTAAATTCACGCCACCGCCTAGTGGCAAACTCACTCATCCACCCTCTTCAATTTTGTGGCCACCCTGATCGGAAAATCCAATTCCCAGAGAAATAGTGGAATTCTATAAGTCTAAAAATAAATCTGGTATATTACTATCACTATATCAAAGCAAAGTCTTTGATAGGGTCAGCCACCCCTTTTTACTACATACACTTCAAGCCTATGGACTACCATCTAGATTTATGACATGGATACACATTTGGTATTCCTCAGTAGTAATTCAACCTGTTGTACTTGGCCAGCTTTTTCAGCAAATTAAATTGACAACAGGAGTCTGACAAGGGTGCTCCCTTAGCCCCCTGCTTTACATCTTCTCCCTAGACCCACTACTCAGAACATTAGTAAACAATCAGTCCTGGCAAGGTGTCAGTGGAGACCATAGTGGTGATAAAATAAAAATGTCAGCATATGCTGATGATCTCTGCTTGTCTATGCCTGGTTAAATAAAGTGATTGATTGATTGATATCCCAACTGTACTGCAAGATATCCCACATTATTCAAAACTATTAAATGTAAAACCTAATATTGAAAAAAGCAAAGGGTTATATTTAGACCCAGCCCCTCAGTTGGATCCGGTGGTCCATGGCTTCCCCTTTTCTTCAGAGCCTTTAAAAAAATGCATCAGTACTGTTTGGACAACAGAATCTCCCCCAGCTAAATTGGGAACATGCCATGCAGGCTTGTGAGACTAAGGTTAACAGATGGAAATGCTGGAAATTGTCCAAATTAAAAAGGGTACGGGTAATAAAGAAATTCCTTATTCCATGTTTCCTGTATGTGGAAATGATTTTCCCTCCCCCTTTAAACCTTGAAACCCGATTATTAAGCTGCTTTTTCCAAATGTTATGGGGAAGCAGATTAAACCCCCCTAAGAGGACCTTCACCTATTTACCAAGATCCAAGGGGGCTTGGAATGATTGACCCTATCCAGTTTTTCCACTCTGTGTTTACAATACACACTTTAAAAATAGGATTCTTTCCTATGGAAGACCCACTATTTTTATGGATTTCCAATAACTTGAAGTAGTATATATCGGCTTGGCACATCTGTGCCTCCAACCCCATTCCTAGCACTAAGATATCTCTCTATTTTAAGCCTACAGCCCATAAAATGTTCAAAAGGGGCCTACAGTATCTAAACCTCAAATCTCCTAATTCTCGGTCTCCAAATGCTATGACTTAATCATTCGTAAAACTCAAGCACAGGAAGCAGAATTTAAAAATTGCCACCCTCAATTACACAAAAGAGTGTTGGCCCAGCTAAACAATTCAAGAATGCCCCTACAAATGCAGGAAATGTTATGGCTGTCTTCTTACAGCAGGCTCAACGTTAAGGGGAACAATAATCACAAAGCCTTGGAAGAAAGATATTTGGACCAATTCCAGAATGAATGGCAAACTTGTATGCAAGTGCAAGTTACGCCATTCACTGCTACACCAGGGACCCTGCGCCACATTCCAAGAGAGGCAGGGTCCCTGCACTTGTGACATGTGGGATACACCATGCGGAGGCTATCGCCACATGCATGGTGTATATGCCATGCTTGTCGCACATCGCGGCCAGTGACAGGCAGCCTGCCCCACCCCAGACCACCATGGCACACACCAGGGGGCATGGGGGGAAGGACATATAGCACAGGCATCTGGGGGAGGCGCATCATAGATCAGACCCATGGGGGTTCCCGATGATTGGGCTGGGGGGCAGGGGTGTGCTCGCAAGGGCTTGGGGGGCAGAATGGTGCCATTGCCATTGCTGTGGCACTGCATGGCTACATCTGATGGTGCCAACCATCAGCTGCCTCTTAGAACAGCTCCAAGCTGCCATAGGGTAGCTACGCCAGTGTGGCTTTTGTAGTTACTCTGGTGGGTTACGATAGCCGCCTTCTTGGAATTGGGCAAAGTTGCTGCCATAACCCGCTCTTGTGCCATGACATTGCAGGCTGCAGCATAGTGGGTGGCATAACCCATGATTGTTATAGTCCACAGCCGCCATGTTACAGGGAGCCACTTGGATTACCAGCAGGTGTAACGCTTGACATAAGTTGTGGGATACGCCAAGTGGGTTAGCGTATCTCGGTTTACACCGGAGTAGCCTGACTTGGAATTTGGCCCCTTGTCCCTACCCCAACTGCTGGGCCTGTGAGGAGACAATGGAACATTTTTTATTGAATTGTGCAAGAGTTAAACAACTTTGGGACCACCTGGCCAAAAAGTGGCATTTGCCTTGGCTTACTTCTTTGACATATAACATCATTATTTAAGATGGTTATGCATCCCTCCCAAAAACATATTTTAAAGGAACACTTGAAATTTTCTTTTGTGTTCTGAAGTTTTCTTATGGCAGGCTTGATGCCAATGGGTACTCAGGCAGAAAATGATGAACCATGACACTGTCTGTATTCTGTGTCAAAATGCAATGTGGTCAGTCTACCAGAAAGTTATTTCCATACACCCTCTGGCTAAAGTATCTACATGGTGCAAGGGTTTTTTCTTTTTCATTAAATACAAATGAAATTGGTTAAAGAATATTATAACACAGAATTATATTCTAAAATATGTTTTTGGTTACTGTTATATGTATAGGAATCTCTTTTTTTTTCATTATCCACGATGCTTCAGGTGATTTGCCATATTTTTTCAGTTGCTGCTTATTTGTCTGAGTCAAATATCTTACATGATTTTCTTGTGTTGTATTTGATGTTTCTTCAATAAAATAGTCCCCTACTCTTTTCAATAAGTACCATGGGATCTTTAACATCCACCTGAACTACCACCATAGCAGGCAGATGGGACCACGGTTTAAAGTCTCATCCGAAAGATGCCACCTCAGAAGTGCAGCGCCCACCTCATGCTGCACTGCAGTGTCAGTACTGGGATATTAACCCAGGTGCCAGGTGTGGGAATTGAACCCACAGCCCTTTGACAACCCTGTGATCTCCCATCTTCAGAGGTGAGTGTGCTACCTGCTGAGCCACTGACACACAGGTAGCACACTATTAAGTAAGTTAGCTGATTTTTAAGGAGATATGTCCCTTAACTGGCAGGCACTTCAAATCACACAGTGCCAATGAGACATGACACAACTTTAAAAGGCTGGTAAGCACCCTAGCAGCTGCATTCTTCACCAGCTGCAAGCACCAAAGCATACCTCCACTGACACTGAGGCACAGAGCACTGCAGTACTCAAGCCTGGAAGTCACAAATGTGTGCACTATCATTGCCAGATCTCCTTGGGGGAATAAGGGATTTTATCCAGCTGATGTTCCTAAGATGGTAGAAACCAAACTTGGCTGCTCCTGACACCTGAGCGTCAAATGTCAGCCCCTCATCCAGAATGATGCTGAGATTCTTCACCTTAGAGGCAGCCACCAGACCAACAAAACCAGACCAAAGCCCCATGCTTTACTCAGTAGCTATCACAACCCCTCTCTGACCAGGCTTGACAACCAGCACTTCAGTCTTATCTGCATTAAGTCTTAATGAGATCGATGACATCCAGTCCTAGATCTTGGCCAAGCACCCATTCAGCATGTCAAAACTGCCTGGTGTCCTGGGTGCAAAAGGCAGACAGAGCTGGGTATCATCTGCATAGCAGTGATACCCAAGCCCATACTGTCTAATGATCCTCCCCAGAGGTAGCGTATACACCAAAACAACATGAGCAAATGGAACAAGCCATGGAGTATGCCACAGAGCAATGACATCGGGGATGAAGAGAAACCTCCCAACATCATCTTCTGTGTCCTGCTACTGAGGTAGAACTCAAACCGGTGGATGACTTTCCAAGTAAGCCCCACATACTCATTGAGCCTGTACAATAGTCCATAGTGTCAAAAGCTGAGGAGAAATCAAGGAGAACAAGTAATACCTGGTCTTATGGCCACTTTCCACCTTACCCCATCCTGTATGAAGCAGTCTCAGTAGTACAGTAACATGCACTCCTTCACCCCACTCCAGTACCAAGCAGTGCTTGATATCCAGTTATACTTACCCTGCCCAACATCACAATTCCATGGCATCCAGTGGTACTCTCCTGCCTCACCATACCCCAAATCATGACATGTTGCTTAAGGTTTCATGCCAGGTGTTGGTTTTAGCAGGTGGGAGAAATGCTTTTGCCGATAAAAGTATAAAGTACACTGCTCCCTCGCTATAGCAAAACCACACTTAGTACGAATGGTCCCTGTGGCTTCCAAAGTTTTATTGTATCTCTCAGCCTCTTCTATCCATCAGACCATCTGATTTAAAGTAATAAAGTTCATAGTGCTAAAATGCACTAACTACAGTTTGCAAAGACACTGTAGAAACACTATGTAGTTTGTACTGTGCTATATTTTGGGAGAAACGATCACTGGCTGGTGGAGTGTGGGTGTTCTGATCAGTTGATCGAAGTTGGTACGTTGCACTGTGAGGGTACATCTGACCCAATCTCACACATCTCTCTTTTTTTTAAAGAAATAACTTCTCTTCTGTAAGCACCAGACATTGGCAAATACTGTAAATGTCGTAAAGTGAAGCAGAGCAAAATAGCTGTAATAAAAATTAAAAGGTCGGTCAGTACAATAGAATGCACAGTAGCCTGTGATGACAGCAACTGCGACTGAGTGCTATCAAAAAGGGTGACTCAATCACGGAGCCTATGCACAGGGCTACCTGTCAGGGAGGGCAACCAGATATGGAATTCAGCAAATATAGTGACAGGATGTCGCTATGTATACACTCGTGCGTGGGGGGGGTGGGAAGGAACCACGCCATGTGACTGGTGGAAGGGAAGGGAGGGTTTGTGAGGTGTAGTGTGGTGGTGGGCTGCAGAGCTGAATGTGTGGTGTGGTGGGTTGGGTTGGTGGCAGGCTGGGGTTGGGAGGGTGCTGAGTTTGGTTCTGGGTAGGATCGTGGTTTTTGCGCTGGGTCAGTTTTTTTTTTTACCTTTCCCCTTTCCCGCCTGACAGTGTATGCCTGAAGTTGAGAATCCTTTAGTTTTGGGATGCGGGGTGCAAACCCTTCATGGGGGATGGGGTGCAACCCCTGCTTAAAAATTGGAAACCTAAGTCTTGAGTGTCCTGTTGATATTCGTCACAAGTGTACATCGCCAAAATTGATTTTTGGCGATGTACACTTGCCCAAACGGCAATCACCTTTCCACAATTGCCTTTATCACATGGAACCAAATGCACACCTCAATCACTCACCATCACTCATCCTCAGTCCTCATCTAGCAGTCATCACTAATCCACATCACACAAAAGAAAAATAGATAAACAATGGCAAATCTTTTAAACAAAGCTTGCTTGAGAGATGGAAGGAAGCAGTGGCATGGTTGTAGGGGTCATCCATCCCTCTACTGGGCTGTTACAGATGAAGAATACTGCTGAGTCCTATGTAGGATGAAACATATCTGTTTCTTCTATTTTCAGCCTCTTCAGAATCTATGAGATGCCACTTGGCACCATGCACACTTGCAAGAAATGGAACCTGTGCTTTTATGCTAAGGTTCTTTGACTTTTAGATAGCCATATGGAAGTACATACATTTAATGGAGGGTGGTGATCCATGTGCCTGTGACATGCCTGGTGATGAAAATAGGCACATGCCTGGCACCCATGGATGACATTGTGGACTGGCACTTGGCTACCATGCAAGGTGTGCATGTAGGGTGTGGGTTGTGCAGAATTACAGTACTTTACATAGTGCAGGGAGCTGTATGTGTCAGGTGGAGGGCTGTGTTATGGTGGCAGTGAGTGTAATGTGGTTTGTGGTGTGGCCCGTGTGTGCTCTGCTTGGTGAACCCTTTGGTGCTAAGGTGCCCACTTGGGTGTTGGTGCCTTACCCAGGAAAATGTTGTGCTGCCTGCCAGCCAGTGTCTTTGCTCTCTGCTTCCCAGTGGCCCTTGAACCCAGGTGCCATCAGTGTCACTGCAGTGTCACTAGCAGTCACAGAAGCATGGTACACAGAGAACCATGACTGGGATGTTAACCTACCAGGGTACACAACCTACAGGAGAGACAGAGAAGGGAGAAGAGGGGGAGGAGTAGCTCTCTATGTAAGGGAAGGAATAAAAGCAACTGAACAAAAGAGTAAACAGGGAGGAGAGGAGGCACTGTGGGTCACCTTAGAGACTGGAAATGGCACCACAATCTGCACAGGGGTTGTATATAGACCCCCATGTCAGGGGGAGGGAATGGACAAGGATATGATAGAAGGCATACTTAGGATGGCAGAGAAAGGGGAGATACTGTTGATGGGGGACCTTAACATGCCAGATGTTAACTGGAGCACCTTTGCGGCAGCCACATCCAAAAGCAGGGCCATTCTTGATGCCCTTCAGGTGGCATGCCTCAAACAGCTAGTTTTGGAACCCACTCATGAGGGAGCAATCTTAGACCTCTTACTCTCAAATGGGGACAGTGAGAGGATCTCAGATCTAGAAGTGGGTAGCCATTTGGGAACAAGTGACCACCAGTGTGGCTCATGATAAACTCTGCTACAGAGTCAAGCCATACAAAAGTGAGGGTTCTGGACTTCAGGAGGGCTGACTTTGGCAAGATGGGAGAGTGCCTTAGAAAAGCACTAGCAAACAGGCTAGAAGGAGGGGTGGAGCAACAATGGGCGAATATCAAAACTGCCATCACAGAGGCAACAAGCCTTTGTGTGAAGCAAATAAACAAATCAAAATGAAAGAAAAAGCCACTATCGCTCTCAAAAGAGGTGGCGGTGAAGGTTAGGGAGAAAAAGATAGCATTTAGGAAGTATAAGGAAACACAGAAGGAGCAGGACAGAGAACTGTACCAGTTAAGGCAGAAGGAAGCAGGGAGGGTAGTCAGAATAGCAAAGGCACAAACTGAGGAAAAGATAGCTAACTCGGTTAAGAAGGGGGATAAAACCTTTTATAGGTATATCAGGGAGTGTATAAAGACAAAGGGAGGGATAGTGAGGCTGAATAGAATGGATGGTTGGTGGGCAGAGAGTGACAGTGATAAAGCAGGGATACTGAATGAATACTTCTGCTCAGGATTCACAAAAGAGGAAGCGGGGGAGATGCCTAATCCAATTAACAGAAGCACTCTGGAGAGGGGGGTTGATCCCAGTCCTTTCACAGAAGAAAGGGTTCTGAAAGAATTCCTAAAACTGAAGGTGGACAAAGCAATGGGGCCAGATGGAATTCACCCCAGAATTCTAAAAAAATTAAGCAGAGAACTAGTGACACCACTGACTAAGCTTTTTAACAAATCATGGGAGGATGGTGTGGTACCTGAGGACTGAAAGAAGGTGGATGTGATTCCCCTTCACAAAAGTGGGACCAAGACAGAGGCAGGAAACTACAGACCTGTCAATTTGACCTCTCTGGTAGGGAAAGTGATGAAATCACTTCTGGAGGAAAGAATTGTTGAGTACCTAGAGGCCAGTGGGGCACAGGACCCAAGGCAGCATGGGTTCACAGTGGGAAGGTCATGTCAGATGAATCTAATTGATTTATTTGACTGGGTGAACAAAGTAGTAGACCAGGGAGGGGCTGTGGACATGGCCTACCTAGACTTTAGCAAGGCATTTGACACGGTCCCACACAAAAGATTAGTAGTCAAATTAACCAGCCTGGAAGTGGGTCCCAAGGTGGTAGCCTGGGTAAAACGTTGGCTGAACAACAGGACACAGAAGGTAATTGTAAATGGAGTCCACTCTGAAGAAATAGGGGTTACTAGTGGGGTACCACAGGGTTCAGTACTGGGTCCAGTCCTTTTTAATGTCTTTATAAGTGGCATTGCAGAGGGACTGGAAGGAAAAGTATGCCTCTTTGCAGATGACACAAATATCTGCAACAGGGTTGATACACAAGGAGGCATGGAAAGGATGAGAAGGGACTTGGCAAGGTTGGAGGAATGGTCGAAGTATGGCAGCTTGGATTCAATGCAAGAAGTACAAAGAAATCACCTGGGAAACAAAAACACAGGGGAAGATTACACAATGGGGGGGAGGTAGTAACAACAACAAAAATGGAAAGAGACCTAGGGGTAATCATATCAGATGACCTTAAGGTTGGCAAGCAATGCGAGAAGGCGGTAGGGAGGGCTGGGGGGACACTGGGTTGTATAGGGAAAGGTATCACCAGCAGAAAACAGGAAGTTGTTATCCCCCTGTACAGACAGTTGGTGAGACCCCATCTGAAGTACTGCATCCAGTTCTGGAGACCCCATCCCCACAAGGACATAGACAGGATGCAGGCAGTTCAGAGGAGGGCCAACTAAAATGGTGCAGGGTCTGCAAGAGAAGCCATACGAGGAGAGACTAAAGGAGCTTAATATGTATACCCTTGAGGAATGGAGGGAGAGGAGGGACATGATAGAAACATTTAAGTACCTCAGTGGAATCAACAAAGTCCAAGAGGGTAGCATCTTTCAGAAAAAGAGATGTGCAAGAACAAGGGGACACAATTTGAAGATAGAGGGGGGATGGCTCGGGGGCAATGTGAGGAAGTATTTTTTCACAGAGATCGTTGTGGATGCATGGAACAGCCTTTCTCAGGAGGTTGTGGGGTCTAAAACTGTTAGAGAATTCAAGAATGCATGGGACAGACATAAGACAATTTTTGTGGGTGGTAGGAAGAGATAGGCTGTTGGTTAAATAGGATCTGCAGCTTATCCTCTCAGTGGGGAAATGGGCAGACTAAGTGGGCCAAGCGGTCCTTATCTGCCATCAAAGTCGATGTTTCTATGTATCATCCTGGTAAGAAGTCTGTGTCTAGATGCTGCTTGGGCTTCTTCTCTGTATGGGCCTTCTGCTGTGTGGGCACTGGGCATGGAGGGAGAGCTGTAGATGGGATGCCTGTGGCCTATGCAGTGCCTCACCCACAGTGTCAGCAGGCTGTGCATGCCAGTCATGGGTATTTGGAAAGAGCTAGTGCCATTAGGCAGTCCACAGACACCTGACTGATGTCCACATATGAGTGACACCTCATATGTGGACATCAGTCAGGTGTCTGTGGACTGCCTAATGGCACTAGCTCTTTCCAAATACCCATGACTGGCATGCACAGCCTGCTGACACTGTGGGTGAGGCACTGCAGCTGTTCATGGTTGGCTCTGGTCTCGCAGATGTGCTGGTGTTCCAGGCCACACATCACACTATATATCCTTTGCAAGGTTTGCTGGTGTTCTGGTGATTCAACCCCTGAGGGTCCCTTCAAAGGGCCAGTGTCCCTCATAGGTGACCCTTGTGGACCCCATGCACCCTGCACGATGCCCTGTGCCTGGGTGTACAGAGGTATGGTATGAACACAGCACAGTGGTTGTTGATGTCACCTGTCTACCCATGCATGGGGTGACTGTGTGGTGGGGAGTGTGGCCATCATGTGGGGTGGGCCCTGTGTATCCTGGGTTGAGTCCAGGTGGTGAGATCTCAGTGACATCATGCTGGGGCTGCCTGCATCCTCCGTGTTATCCACACTGAATGTACAGTGGTGTGCCTCCAATGGCCATTGCTCATGTTCAGGTGTGTGTGTGTGATGTGCCTACCTGTGACCTGTATCCTTTCATCTTCTGTGTCCCCATTCTCCTGTCTCAACAGTGATGGAGGCATTCACCTGTGGGGCACATGCATGTTAATAACACTGGTTATATTGCAAGACTGGCCACAGTGTGACACCTTGCCTGTACTCACCCTCACATGTGTGGAGCTGCTGCCAGGGCTGTGCTGACATGGGGCCATGGCACTGAGTGTCACTGGACCCCCCCAGGCAGTACCATGTCATTGGTGCAATTGCTATATAATCGGTGCCCCTATCGGGTGCCACATCTCTGATCTGACTGCCCACAGCTTCCCAACACCCACTATGGCACCCATGCCCTTTCCACCCTCGGACCACTCCTGCCTGACCTTTAGCAGTCCCCCACCCACCCTACCATCCCGGTACCTCTGAAGTTGTGCTGAGTGGGGAAGGGAGCCGGATCCCTGCAGCATTTCCCACAGGTACACGGTTTGTTTGATGCTCGTCTGTGGGTGCGGCAACTCCCAGGTTTGTAGTGCAGGGACCCCAGTTCTTTCTGAATTAGGTGCAGGGTCCCTGATGCACCTGAAGTGTGCTGCAGCCCTAGATCACTGCAAATTGTGGCAGTCTACGGGTTCTTTGAAAATTCAGCCCCAAAACTGTAAGCTGTATTTGTTATGGCATTCAGTGGGTTATTACAGCATTTTATCAGGACTAGATATCCAGTCATTATAGGGTGTCACCAGTTATTATATAGAGAATAAATGCCAGAAAAGTGTGGCATATGAGGATATAATGCCATCGAGGGGGCTAATTAGCCAATAACCCAGGAGTCCGAAGGGCAAGTGGGTTTATTGAGCTAATTAGCCCCCTCAATGGCATTATACCCTCATATACTCCAATTTCCTAGTATTTGTTTTATATAATACATAAGGATGTTTGACATATATGTGACAGGGTGAGCCCTGTCATGATGCTGGTCATGGAAATGCTGAGAAAAGTATGCTTTAAGAAATAAATATAAATATCTTTCTACTTTATATCTATCTGTCCTTTTACTTTTCTATGCGGATGTTGCAATGGTATTTTCTATAACCCAGAATTTGATCATCCTGAAGATCAGGCTGTGCCCTCCCCCATGTCTATCTGTCCTCAATTTTTTTCTTCCTTGTGTCTTTAATTTACTTTTTCTTTCCATATTCCATCTTGACCATATGAGCATACAAAAAGAGAATCAGAAATAAAGAAGATATTTTAAAGTATGCTAGTCTAATTTGAATGTGCTGAAGTCTGAACCCTGCTTTTACAAATGAAGGTGCTTAATTTCAGTATACCTGCAGGTTACACATATTAACTTCCCTTTAGTTTTATCCTGAATTAAAACTAACATGGAAACAGCTACCAAAGAACAGTTAAAATGTTTTATATTACACTGTTAGCTGACATTTTGAAGCAAATTGATGGTCTGGTTCCCCTGAGACACTTTCAAAACAGAAGTGGTAACTAAAGGCAAATAAAATGCAAAACTCTTTCAGTGCAAGGCTTCTGCAATTTTAGCTCACTCACCTGCAACTGGTGCTGTTGCCATGGCGATGGTCAGTCACAAACTTGGAATGACTGAATACTGATTAACAATAGTCTGAGGAGTTCATGGAGACATATTTGTAAATAGTTATCTTAATACTGGTGAGAAGGAAGATGTTTGCAGGTGTGCACGTGTGATTTTACTGCTGTTTATGTATTAAAGTTTCATTTGTTTGCTTAAGAGAATACCTTTATAAAAGTAACAAAATGTACGAATGATGTTAATTAGGTACAACGAGGCAGATCACCTGACCCATGGGGATGGAATAAAAGGGAGCCCTACAGAGTTAGTTAGATTATATCAAAAGAGAGAGAGAGAGAGAGAGAGAGAGAGAGAGAGAGAGAGAGAGAGATATGGTGTGAAGGTATGTGTTGCAGAAGGATTTCAAGCCTGAGTTCTGAACTGGAGCAGGGAAAGCTGAGTAAACCTCAGCAACAGCAAAGTATACAGGAATAAAGGGAAAGGTTCTTAGCCTAAAGAGCCAAATGGACTTTACAAATAGGAAGGAAATCTGCCTTCTTGTATTTTCAAGTTGTTGTCTTTTCTCCATAACTTGCAAGGCATGTTTTAATTATTTTGATGGCAAAGTTTTTATTTTTAATTATATTTTTATTTTCTTGCTGTTTTATAAATTCCAAGCAGTCTTGATCAGTATGACTTTTAACCATGTTGCTTCCAGTTTGTAACTAATCTAAGTTGGTTTGGGTATTGCAGATCTTTTATAGGAATTTATTGGTTAATGGTTGTGGGTAATTGTTGTTGATTGGAAGTGGGTATTTTCCATTTTGTGTGTGGAATTTTTGTGTGTTTGAGGTTTTTAGTTGTAGTATGTGAGTTTCATGGCTGTGGTATTTGAGTTTAATTGCTAGCATATGTTACGTTGAGTGGTGTTGTATATGGGGAAATAAATGATGGTTTTCATAATCTGATTTGGGTCACATCCATGTTATATATAGTAATATATATACAGTCCATACTGAAGGTACAGATAATCTTAACATGGCAGAAGAAATATATGCGGAAAGGTCTTGCACAGTTCAGAAATCTGCTCTGTTTGCATGGGGAGGGTTGTATGTTTCTGTTGTTTATGTTTTTCTAGGTGAATCATAGCAGCTGTATGTATGATTTTTTTTTACATTCTGTATTTGAAGCTTAGTGTATATTACTATATAAAAGGGTGTCAATATTATCAAACATACAGCAACACTTGTAGCTATGAATTTTTCCTGTGATCTATATGTATTTTCCTAAGCTTGGAATAGTATTCCCTGTATTATCGTATTAGTGGGATCTTCCGAGGAAGAAGACGTGCGATTTTACCTTACGTGTTTTCTGTAGCAACATTGAAGCATTAGATTCAAAGATAGGTATCCATTTCAAGTTATATAATACTGTTAGATCTTGTATCAGCATCATTATACCAGTGGAAATTTGTACTCCATTTTAATTAACATTTATTTATTTTATGCTATTTACCTGCACCTTTCTAATTTAAAGCATCTATCACTTTAAACTCAATAAGTATTTAAACAGTTTGTTTAAAGGTGGTGGGTACCTTGACTAAGCCCACATATTAGATGCACAAAATATTAGTTTAGTGGTTACCTATGCTATGATGCTTCTTTTGTTGCACAATAAACTTTGAAATATTCAACACTGGTCAACGCAACACTATTTTCACTGTGAGGTGAGTCAGGTGTCTGGTCTTTTTTCGTATCTACATTACTAATGCTTTGACAGACAGCACCAACATACCTGGGGCAGCCCGTTTTGGACTGAGGGACCATCTGAGCAGACTGGGTGTGGCAAGTGATCCTTTTCTACTGACAAATTCTATGTTTTTATATTGCTAATTATGTGATCAAGACTTTTTTAATTTCGTAGGGAAGCAAATCCTTATTCAACCAAACCGTATTGCTGGTGAGGCTGGAGTACTGGAGTAGTAGAGGAAATTGCTTCATTCAATGGTGTAGAAACTGAATGATCATTCTAGAGAAATGTGACATGGTGAGAACTTCTGCTAGACTATTTCATGTGTTAATCTAGAGGCAGACAAGCATTATTTTAACGCAAGTTCTTGAATGAGTAGTGCAGCCATCTCTGATACAGATAGCAACATAATTTACTCAGTGCAATACTCTCAAAGAAACTCTGAACATTGAAACACATCCATTATAGTTTGTACTACAGTATATTCCCACCTGACTGAACATAAGAACATCTCTGATTTTCAGTTGTTCCCCTCCACCATGCCTCAGTAAACACAAGTAAATCACATGACTCCAGCCAACAAATGTCAAAAACCACAATATAGAAACATAGAAACATAGACTTTGATGGCTGATTATGACCACTTGGCCCACCCAGTCTGCCCATTTCCCTACCTATTTGACAAGCTGCAGATCCTAGTTAACCAATAGCCTGCTTCTTCCTACCCCTCATTGTGCCTATAGGTGTCATCTTATGCAGTGACATTAAAGTGGAACATTTCACTTTGGGGGGGGAGGGGTTTTGCATCCATTATTTCAAAATATAACTTTGGGGGGGGATTCTAGTCATTAGCACTAAAAAAAAGTCCCAGCTAGTATCAACAGTACCCAGTTGCAAAACTTTCCAAGAAAATAATTTCAAGTCATTCCATTCTTCATCACAAATGATATTTAGGGGATTTGTACCTTACCGTTCACTGACTGCTGAGTCTGAGTCTGGAACTGAAGCTATTCTGCCCTGTCTGTGACATCATAGTCCTTTCCACTGCAACAGATTGTGGTGTCACAAACAGGGCACTATGATATCAGTTCTAGACATCCTCAGTGGCAAGTGACATGTAAGGGACAAAGCTTCAGTTTTCATGTAAATATGTATCAATCTTTGACAAGAAATACATTTTCAAAGAAAACCTCTTTGCATGTCTAAATGATATATCAAGATGTAAATGTAGTACCTATGTTGATTTTGCCTATGTCACATGTACTTACTAAAACTGCTAAACATATATATATATATATATATATATATATATGTATATATATTTTCTTATCTATTTCTTCCATGGGTCCCCTGATCGGCAACCATCCTCAGCCACCCATCCAGACCCACACCCCAACTTCAGACAGCAACCCCTCTTCCCCCATAGATTACCCCCATGGTGGGGCAGTGAGGAGCCCCCCCCCCAGCTCAACTCACCTCAACCAGTATCCAGTTCAGGGAGCCCCATTCAGGTTCGGGGCCTGCAGTGGGTGGCTTCTTCATACTGCATGACTGGGACCATTTTCCACGTTTTCTTCCCTTACATGAGTGGGGCATGCAATGACACCAGTGGAGGGAGCATGCACACATCTGCACGTGCTCCTCCAGGCATCTGCCCCATCTCAGCCCCTCTTCGACAGCATTGGTGCACTGCCCCACAGCCTCCGCTTGGGGCCAGTCATGCGGCGACCACTGGAGTCCCCCTTCCCTGGAGAGGGAAAGGGAGAGCAGTCCTTTGGATGATCGATCCCTCTCCTCCCCTGCTGAACCCCAGTGGCCCATGCCCGTTCCCGAACATGGGTCACCAGCATAGAACAAGGTAAGGCGTCCAGCGCCTCGGCCCTCAGTGCCATCGGGCCAGCTCACTAAACATATTTTTAGAACTGCCTGTAACACTTAGAAACATAGACAATCATGGCAGAAAAAGATTGGTCCATCCAGTCTGCCTGTAAAACCCTCTCATACCCACCCTCTGCTTTTACTGCTACCACCCTTGTTTCATAGCTGATAACAGTCCCTGTGTGTGAAACATTGGATTATATTATTCACTATACTCCATATAATTCTGTATATTCTGAAACCCAGGTATGGCTGAAAACAGGTCCAACAATATACAGATAAAAAAATTAAAATACCCTTATTAATGAAAAATAGAATTACTTGAAATCAACATTTTCTTGGAATGTTGCACAACTGAGTTCCATTGATTCCACATGTTTTTTTTTGTTTGTTTTTTGTTTTTGCTGGTGGGTGGACTCCCTTTATAAAGCTGCTTATGGTACCTTTTTTACTGTAAGAGGTTGAATTTGATATAAATTGTCAAATACACATCCACAAATCCTGAAGTTCCTCAAAGGCACTTCAACCCCAACTGGAAAAGTGTGCTTGCAACATGCAAGCCCTTCCTCAATACCATCCAACATATCTATGCACCCATTTCAGTAGCTTGTGGCAAGATTTTTTGAACAAGCAGCCACAGTTTGGCTACAGCTACAGTACAGCAAACTGTGGCACTCTTCTAAATTTACCCTCTGTAAGAGTGGGACAGCTTAGCACCACAGCACACTGCACCCTGTTCTAAAATCCAGTCCAGAGTTCCTGTGCACATACAGTACATGGCCACAGCTATGTGGAGTCAGAGAATAGTTTGCATGATCACTGCATAACCATATCTCTAATGACTGATTTGATTGCTCTGTTTAATGATGCATCACACATTTGTAAAGGCTAGTACATAAAACTTGCATTGTGTGTGTTTATATATATATATATATATATATATATATATATATCCATGTTAGAATATCAGGGCAAATTATGGAAAAAACTGATGCTACAAATGGAGGAGCAGACTGGATTGCACATTCTAGAATAACTCATTTATAATGAATAAAGTGACTGCATTTTCACAAAAGATCTTTTCCTACAAATGCTGACTTCAGACTGAATGTGGTGATGGAATCAAAAGACAGTGTTGTATGTGTCTTCATTTGGTGTACCCTACTGAAACTTTATTTACAGCAAATCACCCTGGTATGGCAGACATGTAACCTGAAGTTTTTTGGTTCTTTTCTTCTGAATTTTTGAAATGATAGAAGACATCAATGAAATGCAGAGAACACAAACACTACATTTTGAAATTATGAGGTCTGCACCAGTTTCACTTTAGCAGGAATACATTTTTTCTATACTGAAAAAAGATGTCAGCCTAGGTTTTGAACATCAGTTGCTATGACAACATGGTGCGACTGATGCGCCTCTTAAAGGTGAAAATAACATATTACCTCAATTCACTGATCCTTTCCTCTCAGGAATATATTTTTCATCACTGAAGAAGATTAGAATACAGTAGTCACATGCAGTAGGCTGGAAACATTGGTTTAAATGAAATGGTGGTACAGTATAACCCTCAAAAAAGAACTCACTGTTTTTTAACTGTCCTGACTGAATGTCGTCATATTCCCCCAAGTCACCCACTACTGGGTTTCTGGATTTACCTAAACCAGGGAATGTTTGCTTTTCCCACTTCTGGTAAGCCTGAATGGTCATACTGGGTTCCACCAAAAACATACAAACATGTATATTTCAATCAGAAAACTCCAATGGATTGCAAGCATTTATCTCAATAGGGTTTCATTGTCTGACATGCCCTGCCAAGATATTATTTTTCTGGATACTCGCAGACTGATGTCAATTCTTGATGAGCCCATCAGCATCAAAACCTTTGGTGGAATGCAGTACATCAATTCAGGGCTGATAAAACAAAGGCAGTGGAGGCATACATTATGTGTGAATAAATGCACACAATCTATAGAAGGGAGTTTTTAAATAAAGTTTCTGTTTTCCAGAAGAAAAAAAAATCACAGTTCCCATAAGCAAAACCTATTGTGTAAAATTCTACAAAAACTGAAATTTCAGTGCTTTCCATTTTTTTATTACTAAAATTTTCATTAGAGCAGCATCTTTCCTCCTTAAACATCATCTATTCACATTGCTTATTTTGTTTGTTTGTTTTTTTATTGATGTATATAAATGTTTTGACCAGGAGAGGTGCACTTAGCTAGACCTCATTTCCAGGTGTGACCCAGGGGATGGGTGACAAGTGAAGTGGGAAAATACAGTAAACAATAAAGTGGCAGATACATGGTCCATACACAGAAAGAGTAATAGAAAAATATACAGATATACACAAGTTTCAAAGGTCATCTCAGATAAAGTAATAAAAAGATATACCAATAAGGTACAGGGTACTAGGAAATGCTAGGGTATGGACAAGAAAACTGAGAGGATAGAGGAGGACAAGGCTAGTGGCAGGTGCATGGTTTTGAGAACATATTTAGAATTTTGCGAAGTGGGATATCCTCATTTAGGCTCACACCTAGTTTTCAAGAGTGCCCGCAGTGACATATATTAACTTAGCTTGTAGTGAATTACACAGAAGGTAAACTGTCACAAAAACTATTATATATATGTATTTACTGTACAATGTTATATTACAGACAAGGGAGAGTGTATAGAGATCAAGTATAGAAGGCTATCAATCAATCAGTCAATCACTTTATTTAACTAGGCATAAACACCATTGAGCAAGCTCATTTTCATGTTGGTCCTGGGTATTAATACAATACAGTACACTTCATAAGATTACAATTACGGTCGACAGCAGTGCAAAAAAAAACATTGTGAAGGTGCTGGTCAATATGGGCCTATACATACCAGTCAACATAATTAACATGCAAAGGTACATAATGATAAGCTTTACTGGAATGAGAAGAGACAACAATCCCATATAGTCTCCGCTAAGAGCTCATACCTAAATGATAAAAAATAAGGAGGTATTAAGAAATAGGGTAGAAATTGGGGTGAAAGAGTAGGCAGCCAAGAGGGAGGCCAGAATAGGTAAAAGGTAGAGAATAGGCAGGGCCATCTCAGATTAAGGGAACTAGGCTTGTAGGTCCTAGGTTTCTGTTGTCAGGAATGTGGGGTAGATGAAATACTTAGGCGTAGGATTTGAGAGTGGTATCCGGGGCTTAGGGGTCATAGGTGTCTGAAACAGTTGCATGATTCTTTCAGATAATCCGTTAATAGAGCTTTGAATGTGAAAATGCTTGGAAGTTAGGATAATTTTAATGAGTCTTGCATAGTGTTCCAAAGTGACGGAAGTGAGAAGTTGATTGCTGCCAAGCCAAGGGTAGTTTTCACTCTAGGAATCTGGAAGCAGATTATGGAGAAGCATCTCAGGCCATAGGAACCTTTAGCCCATTTGAAGAGGTTCAAGATGTATGCAGGGAGGTTATCAGATAATGCTCTAAAAAACAGAGGAGAGCATTCCTTTTTCTCAAGTTGAGAGTGAGGTCCATCCCGAAACCTGGTATAGATGACAGTGATGTGTACCACAGGGTAGATTTAGGATAAATCTTAAAGCCCAGTGGTAAAGGTGTCCAGTTTGTTTAGCATTGTTGATGGGCAATGACTGTAAAGGAAGTCAGCTAGTCCAGTATAGGTAGGAATGTAGTTTGTACTAGTCTCATTCTGGCTTCTAACATAAGTAAGTGTTTAATGTGATAGAATGAACCTAATCGCTGTCTTAGTTTCTTCGAGGTTTCATTTAAGTGGCACAGAAAGTTGAGCTTGTTATCCAGCCAGAACCCTAGGTATTTAAAGGTATCAACTACTTCAAGGGGTTCATCTAAGAGTGTTCAGATCTGTGTGATATGTGGACATCCAGAAGTAGACTTTGGTGAGAGAATCATTGCTTTAGTCTTTTTGGCTTTGAGGAGGAGCTTATGAATGATAAGGTTGTATTGGAGGGTGACAAAGTCTTTCTGTAAGTACTCATGGGCCAAATCCAAGGATGAATTTGTGGTATAGTGTACAGTATCGTCTGCAAATAAGTGCACATTGGTTGTGCCCAGCTGCGAGTCCAGAGTATTGATGTATATTGCAAAGAGGATAGGGCCCAGGATGGAGCCTTGTGAGACTCCTCGTAACAAGGATTTTTGTGGGGACAGATCTCCTATGGCTTTGACTTGTTGTAACCTATTGGGGTAGGTAGCTGGTGGACCATTTAATGGCAGAACTATCAAGTCCGATGTTAGTGCGGTAAGCATGATGGTATGATCCACAGTATCGAAGGCCTTACTTAGATCAAGGAAGAGGGCAAATACATGCTTCTTAGGGTCTAAGACCATTTGCCAGTCTGTAGTTACTTTGGCAAGAGCTGATACTGTACTATGTTTGGCTCTGAAGCCGGACTGAGCCAGGTTTAGCAACTTTTGTGAATCCAAATGTTCTCTAAGTTGGATGTTGACAATTTTTTTCAAGTAATTTAGAGAGGACGGATAGTATAGAAATAGGCTGGTAATTGTTCAGATCACTCAGATCCCCAATCTTGAATAATGGTAGGATGTGGGCAGTTTTCCATGAGACACTTAGCTCACCTTGAATCAGAGAGGTGTTAAATAAGTGTGTAATGGGGGCGGTCAGATAGGTATGGCCAAGTTTTAGGAAGCAAGGTTCAATATTATCTGCACCCACACTCTTTTTTGTATCCAGAGAAAGGAGGAGGTCCTCCACTTGCTTGAATGTAATTGTGAGGAAGCTAAAGGGGGTGGGATGCGATTCGTTATGGTTGGGGTTATCAGTGAAACCAACAGTTTAGTCTCTTGCCCGGCTAAGTTTGCTGATAGGTGAGGTGTCAAAGGCAAGCCCTGCAGTGGCAAAGTGATCATTAAACTTCTCTAGTATATCAGCTTTGTCTGTATAGGTGGTACCATCAGACATAATTTTGTTTGGAAGGGGTGTTGCAGTGGACTGACCTTCGACTTCTTTGAGGATGTTCCAAAATTTGACAGAGTTGTTTTTATTGTCTTCTAGTTCTTTTTGGAAGTACCTAGCTTTTTCTGACCTAATTAGCTTGGTACAAGCATTCCTAGTGGTAGGGAATGCTAACCAATTGGCCTCCAGGTGGGATTTCCTTGCTTTTTTCCACCATTAGTCCCTATCCCTAAGTGCTTTCTTCAGGATGGGAGAGAACCAGCCAGGGGTTTTATTTTTTGATTTGATTAGTCTTAGTGGGGCATGTTTGTCTATTAGCCCCAGTAAGAGGCTGTGAAAGATGTTAAATGCCTCATTAAAGGCAGGGGCTAGATAGAAATCCTGCCAACGAATGTTGCTTAGATCTTTCAGGAAAGTGTACTAGCAGAACTTTTTCAGGCATCTTTTCAGTTTGAATTTGGAGGCCTTCTTTATTTGGGAAGGATGTCTGATGCAGGCAGTAGCACAATGGTCGCTTATATTATTGAAGAATACTCCAGTATGCGAGATATTGTGAGATTTGTTTACTAGCATAAGGTCCAGGAGGGTGCTGCGCTCAGGGTTTTTTCTGTTAGGTCTGGTTATAGCAGTCACCATTTGTAACAGACCATTAACATCGCATAGATCCTTCAATTTCTTAGAGCTGTCATCATTCCAATTAAGATTGAAATACCCCATTAGAATACATTCAGTATTAGCAGAGTCAAGGAGGTTTTGAAGGTGTGGCAGAAGTGCCCAGCCACCAGACGGTGGTCGGTAGCATGCTGCCATAAGGAGTGATTTCTCGCTGGAAAGTGATAATTTTAGAGCCAGGCATTCAAATTCCTTAGTCTTTGAGGTACAGTCAAAGACTGTGACTGTGAATTTACTTTTTACATATATTGCAAGGTAGTTGGAAGATCAGAAGAATGGAAGAGGAAGCAATTTCATGGGTATCAAGGTACACAAATATGGCTCATCTGAAAGGGGCAGTATTGGTGACTTTCTTAACATGTCTGGGGATATTGTACTAGGTGGTAAGAGCAACTACAGCAAAGGCCTTCATTTCACTGGCTTTGTGCACTCTGGGCATATGTAGCAGGTCCCAATTCTGTGACCTGAGTGTTTGGGGCTGAGAAGGCCTGGTCAGCAGGTTACTGAGGTAAACTGGGTACTGCCCTTGGAAGCATTTGGATATTGTGTTTCTCCACTTGAAGTCAGTCTCTTACCTTGAGACATGAAGGCAGGAGGCTGAGATTGTCACACAACAAACAATTATATGTTATTTGGTCACAACCCAGAGTAAATCTGCAGATGTTGTAGAAAGCAGTTGTGATTTTGTTCAGTGAGAAGGCTGGGCCTGAAATGCAATTTTCATTGCCATACTTATGGGCCAGTGCAGACATCATGGGACCTATGTATCAGGATGCTGCCACAGCAAAGTGCCGAAAAGTGCCATACTGTGTCTACATCAATCAGAGCACAGATGTGGGAGATGAAAAACTGTTGGTTACTCTGGTGGGTCACTTTGATGATGATCAAGGAAACATGTGCTATAAAGTTCTTGGATATGCCTGAGTGTGTTTCTTGTACCGGGGCAAGCCATGTTTGACTGTCTGTTGAAACACATGACAGATTTCATATCTCAATAGACAATCTTGTTGCATCATCATCAGACAGTGTTGCTGCATGATTAGCGAAAGGAATGCTGTATCGTCCTGATTGTAAACATTAAGTTCAATTATAAAAAGGTTTGAGAAATGGAGCTTTCTGATTGGCTGTAAACATTTTGACAGCCTTATGTTAATCTTTTATTAACATATATGTAGAAATTCATCATATGCTGAACAAGGTTTGGGAGGCAGTATAGCGCAGTGGTCTAAGGCTCTGAGCTGCAAATCTGGTGACATCCAGCAGACCAGACCTGGGTTTGAATCCCACAGCTTCCACTTGCATACTGTGTGACCCTGAGCAAGTCACTTAACCTCCTTGTGCTCCCAGGTTTCTCCTGTAAAAAAGCTTTCAGCTTAGTGTGCTATACCTGGTTAAACAACTAAATAAAAAAATTAAAAAAAAAAGGTTTAACACTATTTAAAAAACAGCTGTATTATAACAGCAATTGGGTACGCCCAGGGGTTATGTGAATAGTCAATCACCCTCTAGGGGCATGTGACACTTGGCTATGCCTCATGCCACATTACACCCCTAGAGGGTGATTAGCAGACCATTAATATAACCACTGGTCATACCTTATTGCTTAAATATTATTAGCATGGGGTGTCTGTGCCACCTGGCAGATACCTGCAGCAAAGCAGGAGTGAAGGTGCTGTCAAAAATTGAGAACTTAACGAGCCTGGGTCATTGGGGGTCGGCAGGGGGAAGGAGGATCGAGCGTCCCCACGGATGCTCTCCTCCTTCGGGGAGGGATACCAGGGGTGTTTAACGCACCCTTCGCCCAAGAGAGCTGGGAGCAATCAATTGGTTGCGATGCGACTCCCATAGGGAGTCGGGAGGAGGACGTCATCTGGCATCTTCTGGCAGACGGCGTAAGCACGCCCGCCCGAGCCAGCATCCTCAGTGGGAGGGAGGGAGGGACAGAAAACGGAAAACAACCCGCGGCACTCTGGATGACGGCCGCTCCAGCCACTCAGTCCGCAAAATCATGGGCAGACCCCACTGTGCAAGGTGAAGGAGGCAGGTAGGGAGTCACCAGAAGGCACTCTAGGGGCAGACTCAATAGGGACTGGAGGGCATTGAGCTAGCCCGAAGGAGTAGAGTGGCGAGGGCGACCAGGAGGATAAAAAGAGAAAGTTCAAAAAAAAAAAAAATTGAGAACTTGTGTTGGATATGTACTGCCATGGTTCTTCAAGTGTGCAACAACAACAAAGGTTAAAAGAATTTGCACTGCTTGTGGATGAGGAGCCACTCAAGATAGCAAAACATGCACCATCATGGTGACTGAGCTTAAATAAAGACAACAAAACAAAGATCAGCAAAACTGGAGAGTGACACCAAAAGCCTGCAAAGCCATTATATCAGAATGCACTTCATATTCCTAAAATATGCACTGGAACCTCTTTGTCAGTTCCACCGGCAGTTACAAAAAGGTTAAAGCCAACTGAATACTTTGCATATAGACATCTCTGAGCTCATCCACCAACGGTATATGCAGGCTGTGTATTGCAGCTAGTGTTGGTAGGGAAATTGCTAAAGGATAACAAGTGATCTTTGCATACTGGAAAATCCTGACAGTTGTTTGTGCCACAGTGACCTTTGTCTGGGAACAGAAGAATGGCACTACGTGAAGGATAATGAAGACAGGATTGCCGAGACAGTAACTGAAAAAAACATCTACAGTACCAGAAAGCAATTTTGTTCCACGCTTCAGTTTTATCAAAAATACTAAAAAATTTCCTGTGAACAAGATGTTTTTCCAAAATGTAGGACTTGTTCTCCATCCAACAACTAATGTCAGTGTAACAGCCTCTTGTCATACTGAACCTAGCAAATCATCAGGGAATCATCAAAACTACAGAATACAAGGACATATTGAAGGACAAATTTCCCATGTACCAGTTTTCAGACTCAGGTGCCTTAACAGGACCAATAAATGGACCCCATTACACCCTTACAAAATATTGAGTCATGGGTCAGGTTTTCAAAACTGCTGTGGAGCTGACACACTGCAGCACTTCAAAAGACTGATAATGTTATTTTGTTTGCCCCCATTTGAATGTTGAAGTGGAGCAAGCTTTTTGCATGGTGTAAAAAGTTAAAATGGAGCTACAACTGTCCCTGCAGCACAGAACCCTATACTCTTTGCTGGTAATAAAGATGACTGAGGGTCATGACTGTTTTGACATTCAGTATCCCAAGGAGATCCTTGATGCTGCCAGAAAAGCAACTGCCTCCTATAATGAAGAACATCAGGCAGCAACATAGACATGTGCCCCATAGTGTTTTGAAGGATGGAATTTGTCAATTTAATGTGCATATAATTACTGGCCACATTTTTTTTTCCACAAAGAAAGCTGGTTATAACGGCAAACACGCACCAGCTTTCTCTGTGACCAGCACGAGCCACCAACACCTGTAAAGGAAACACAGATTTTTGTTTACAAACTCGTGGTTTGTCACCTCGCTCCGTCCTCTCACTGCTTTAACTCTGACCATCAAAGAAAAGTGTCCTATCAAGAAAAAACACCTGACAACATTACAAGACATTTCTCTTTCTCCTCACGGGCATTGTGAGATCTTCATGCAACTCCCTGAGATCTCCACCGCAATGACATAACCATAGCAACCGGAGCCCTTACAGAGCAACAGAAAACAAGGAAACATACAAAATAAAGAACTTTAGAAAACATTAATAAATGTTCTTTGTTCAGTACTGTCTAAAGTTTTAGATACCTGTTTTAGTTAAGACGCAACACGCGGTTGCCGTGCGAAGTTACCAGATGGACCTCATTATTTCAAGTATAGCAAGTGAAACAGTAAAAAAAAGAAATGTAATGAAATCATTAAGTTCTTATGCAGTTAATCTATTTTACTGTTATTGAGATGTACAATAAAATGCATAGTTAATGAATCAAGCACTGCTGCAGTCGGCTACTCTCTTGCCAAATAACGCAGTTTCTCAAATAAACATCCTACGGGTGAAAAAAATCGTGGTCAGCAATTATATAAAATAAGATTTAGGTAGGTGGTATAAACTTAAATTTTATACACACCTTCAGTGTGGGATGCGTAAAGAAACTATGCGGCATCCCACACCTCGGGTGAGTGTAAAATTCTCGTTATAACCACCTACCCATATATTATTCTATATATAGATCAGAATTTGCTTTCAAAGCTCATATTAATTTATTAGTTAAGTCAATCCATATATGATTGGGTCAATTGTACCGCTTAAAAAAATTGTTTAATACTGCAGTCTAGAAAACTGTTAGCTCAATCGTTATTACTATCTTTGATTGACAATGGGTTGTCTGTTTATAGTACAGCCTCAGAGCCATCTTCTTCCAGAATTCAGGTGTTGTGCAATTCGATTTATTATTATGCATTCTTATTTTCACACAGTACACATCACTGTGGATTTTCCAGATTGTTAAACTGGTTTTCACCTGAAATTAGATGTTTATATTACACAGTTTTAACTTTTCAGAAACATTTTGAAAATTCGGAGTAATTTTCATTCATTTTTTTTTCCCCCCAATTCTTTTTCCCTCCGGTCACAGTCTGGGGGGCCTCTCTCAGGCATCCTGCCTGTTCCTGCCCTACCTGAAGTCCACCCACCTGTGCCTCCTCTCTCTCCCTCCTCCTCTGTCCATGATTGGTACCCCCGGCTTAACCCCTCCGGGGTGGGGCTGCCCCTCCTCTATGGGCGCACTTATTAGACAGACTCTGACGTGGGAGAGGATCCGGGTGGAGGAATCTGGAAGGCCAGTCAGGATGGACTCGGCCTTGGGCATGGGGGCAGGTGCTGTCGCCTACTCCTCAGACTGGCGTTTTCCATGTTCTGGTGCTCTCTTCCCCCCTCCCTTGCATGTGCCCTTCCCTGGCGCAAGGCATGCATGGCAACCTCTGCCTGCGTCAGGGCATGCTGATGTCATGCAGCCGAGCATGCTGCAGTGCCCCTGGTCTCCACCAAGAGCCGCTGGCACGCTGGGCAGTCCCTGCCCCCCCGGGGAGGAGAGTGGCCCTTCGGGCGCTCAATCCTCATTCACCCCTGCTGTCCCCCGGCAGCCCGAGCTCACTCCTGAACCCGGGTCACCAGTGTGGCGCGAGGTGTGGCATCCAGCACCTCAACCCTCAGTGCCACCAGGCCGACGCAATTTTCATTCATGATGGAGATCAAGGTTACTTCCATGATACATCAGACCAGATTTTCAAATGGCCTCTGTATTAGACCAAAGTGTTTTAAAACATTTCTCAGGCAACTAGCTTATCTATATTTTGCAATTAATTCACTCCTAAATTCTGTCAGACAAATCTAATCTGATTCTGTTTTTATGAATGTACATATGAATCATTGTCTTGCAAACTCAAAATGTCAATGTTTTTGTGTATAATTGTACATCATACACTGTACTTACAGAATTTAGTTAATGCAATGTACATATAGTTTATTTACTTATTTAGTTTTAATCATAAGTTGTTTTGGATGTACAGTGAATGCATGTTTGTGTCCGGGTCCCCCTTGAAAATGGGCATTCATACCAGCCTGCTGGTGCAATGGTAGTGCTACTGCTTCCAACGCCAATGACCAGGGATCGGGAGTGAGCCCAGGAAGCTGGAGGATTGGCCCAAGGGGAGGAGGATCGAGCATCCAAGCAATGCTCTCCTCCTCTGGGGAGGAAGGGCTGCCACTCCCACTGCAATGCCACCACCTGGGTGCACATGGGTGGAGGTGCAGCTGGGAGAGCCATGTTAGAGAGGTGGATGTCGACAGGGGTCCTGTCTCACCATACACCATCTCCATGGTCCCCATTGCACGCCAACATCCTTGGAGAGGGGAGTAACTAAAATAAAGAAAATGGCCCTGCTTCCTCGCCCAGCATCGGTTCTTGAACAGGGAGTGGCCCGACACCAGGGTTGATTGGGGGGAGGATTGAGCCCCCCCTTCCTTGTCTGGCAGGCCAAACTGCGGCAGGATGGGGGTAGCTCCTTCTGAGCTGCCAGGACACCCGGTCGAGGAGTGGAGAGGAAGGGGGCACCAAAAAGAATAAATTAAAAAAAAAAAAAGAAAAGAAAATGGACATTCATGCCCTTGGGTTCTTACCCAGTAAATACATTTTAAATAAAAAATTGATAAAATAAATGAATATTGTTGTGATTTAAGTACTGTAATTGCAGTTTCATAATACTATCTGATCGCATTTGATTTTTGTTTCTACTGGGTCCAGCAGGTGTATTGGTTGCATGTAAATAAGCTTTTATTTTAACTTTGTAAATGCTATATAATGGTTTAGTTGGGTAACTTTTTCAAGCACATTGTATTAGTGCATTAAATTTAGTATTTATTTTTTTTTTAACTTTCTTTATCATCCTACTCTCTGTGGCCGAGGCATCTCTTAGGCAGACATGCTCGACCTCACCTCCACCACCCGTCTGAACCCCTTCCGTGACCAAGGAATCAGGTTCTGGGTCCCCACTCTCCTGCTGGCCCTTATGAGAGGAGGTGGGAATCACAGCGAGTCAAGTCGGGGCTGGCACTGGGCATGTGGGCTCGGCCACTGGGGTTCCACTGTCGCCTCCACGGCAACTGGCATTATCCACTTTTCGCACCCCCCCCAATGCAGGATGTACACTGCCATCCAGCATGTGATGTGTGTGCTCCTGCCCGCAGGATGGCCAACTGACGTCATCCCCTCTTCTCAAGGTCCCCGATTGCAGTGCATGCAGTCTTCACTGGGTGCCACTAGTGTCAGAGGACACAGTCTCCCCTCCTTCCCAGGAGAGGAGAGCAGTCCATTGGATGCTCAGTCCTCTACTCCCCGACCAACCCCCAGCTTCCCGGGCTCATTTCCAAACCTGGGTCGCTGGCATGGCGTGAGGTAAGGCAGATGCCTTGGCCTTCAGCGCCACCGGGCTGGCTAAATTTAGAATGGTTTGATAAAATGATAAAACACATTTTCCATTTCTCTTTATTTCAGTAAAGAACACAATCCACATGCTGACATACAAAACATAACCTTTATTGTGACAAATACAGTTGTTTGTTCACTTTACAAAAAAATGTGTTGTGCTGTGCAGTGAAAAACTGAGTGTACCACAGTTTGGTCATTTGTCACACATTTTGTAGCCCTCTGTCACACATTCACAAACTTGAGGTTGAGGGGTAGGAGAACTCATAAGATATATATCCCTACCCCAATTGCAAGGGGAGGGGACTGAGGTAAATAATTTTGAAATTGTAATCCAAAGCTACTTAGCAGCTCCCCCTCACTCTTTGAAAGGCATCTGATTTACTGTATGTTGATTTGTATTTATGCAACCATCTTTGGAGGTAGGGACGGAGGTGTGATAACATCTGATAGCAGCTAAAATATGGCTTCACTGGAGACACTGGTTGTACGGATCCCATCTGTGAGCCAGTTGTCAACTGCAAGAGGCAGTACATCTTATCACTTCCCCCCCCCATTACTGCATTTTGAATAGAAATTTCTTGCACTTTTATGAGGGTCTTTACATGGGGACTCTGTAAAATACTGAGTGGCCACAGAGCTTTTTTTATTTATTTTGAAAATTGGTGACTGGAGAGGCACACTGACACCTGGGAAGGGGAGCAAATGATAAAATACATAGTTCAGACAATTTCAGTGTTAGAATGAAGTACAAAGTCAGAGCACACAAAGACAACAGAAAGTGCACAATAAACAAACAGGGCGTTATAAGCAATCTGAACATTCCCACAAGAGTATGGGAGACTGTTAAAGAGGAGGAAAACAGGAGCAAGGGGGGAAGGAGTCTCAACTGATATCTGAGGGGGACAGGGGAGGTAGAGCAGAAGGAAGAAGGGAGCTAGTCCCAAAGTGTGGGAAGATGATAGGTGAAGGCTGATTGGCTAGTCAAGGTATGGGGATGTGGTAAAGCAAGGTACAAGAGTCCCTGGAGCAAAAGGATGGGAGCAGGAGGTAGAGGGAACAATGAAAGTAGTGAAGATAGGCAGGAAGGAAGGGAACCAAGGCAATATGTAGATATAAAGGATCCACAGCCACTGTGCATCTGGCAACATCAGGGCAGAGGGAGAATGGATAATGATGAGTAAAGTGAGCAGTGATGAGTTTGAGAGGGGGACTTGTTTGCAAAGTGACAGAAGGAGTCACAGAGGGTATCCAGTCTGGTCAGGGAGCCGAGGTGGAAGAGGTGAAAACATGGACCATGTCTACATAGTCAAAGGCAGGGAGCACCATTTTGGTGACAAGCTCTTGGTGGGCCTGCAGCGATAAACAATCTTTATTGTGGTACAAGGCACCAAGTTTTGGTCAGAACTTCACATGGATGGCATCAATGTGTACAGTGAAGTCAAGCTTGCTGTCAAGTCACACACCAAGGTACTTGAAGGAATGAACCACTTCAAGTGGAGAGCCATCCAAGGTGGAAAAGATAGGCACAGATGTGAGTTTGGCAAGTTTTGGCTGGTGCCAAAGGTCATGGACATATTTTTTTTAGTATTTACTAGGAGCTGGTTTGATTGGAACCATCATAGGATGTTGCTGAAATCTTGCTGTAGCAGACCTTCCATGACTGTGGTGGATGGACCAGAAGTTTAGATGACTGTGCCATCCGCATACATGTGAATATACAAGTTGGCATAGGCTGAAGGGAAGTCATTGAGGAAGATGGAGAAGAGTATGGGTCCAAGGATGGAGCTCTGTTGAACACCTACCTGGATGGGGAGAGGAGGTGGCAGGGTGCTACTAAGCTATACTGACTGTAGATGGCCCATGAGGTAAAAACAGAACCAGTTGATGGCAGGAGCTGAGAGATCATCAGAACCCAGTTTGTTCAGGAGGAGAGGGTGAGACACAGAGTCAAAGGCTTTAGCCAGATTGATGAAGATGGCTGCTGTGATGTGACCTTGATCCATCCCCAATAGGATATGAACAGTTACATGCAGCAGGTTGGAGATGGAGCAGGGAGGAGCTTCCTGGCTATATTTATAGAAATCCGATCCTGGGCTGAGCGCTGCTCTAAGCGGTTAAAAAAATCATTTACAGCCCCTCCTGGGCTAAGTCCCCCTACAGGCAGGCAAGTTAATTAATGAAAATCCCTCCTGGGCTAAGCCCCACTCCAAGTGGGCAAGTTAATTAAAGAAAGCTATTCCTCAGTTCATCCCCAATTCAAGTGAGCATGTTAAAAAACAAGTGCCCTCCTGGACTAAATTCTGCTCTGAGTGGCCAAGTAAAATAAGGCAGGACAAAGCCCAACTCCAAGTGGGTACAATATGTTAAAATAATAATCCCCAGGGGCATGGGAGTTCAATTTTTACTCCAACCCACACAAAATGTGGTCCTGAATTGACTACATATTTATGTTCTGTAACTGGTACTCAAGACTGAGTGATGTTAGGCACAGACCCATACATATCGCTGACCATGCTATGGTACTTTTAACCCTGAAAACATGTGAGGAATTGGAGGGCCAGCCACCCTGGAAATTCCCAACTTATCTCCTGGGCAGGAAGGATTTCCAAACCTATTTAAAAGAACAGTAGAAGAGTTATCAAGAGCTCGACAAGAATACTGCTCCCAGCATGTGGATTTTCTGGGATGCTGGAAAAGCAAATATGAGAGGAGTTACCATAAGCTTCATAGCCAGTCACAAAAGAGAACATTGGGAGAAGAGAAAGGAGTTGGAAACACAGCTTAAGGACTTAGAAAGAAGGGTGGCAAGTCGAGAGTCGGGGGACACTTTAAAACATTTAACTGCAACCAGGAAGGCCCTGAATATGTTGTTGTTAGGGGAAGTAAGAAAATCTTGGCTCTTCATAAAAAAGCAATTTTACAAATGGAGCAACACACCAGGGCCTTTACTGGTTAATCCGGTTTGGTATAGGAGGGGGACGACTCATATCCCAACCATTAAAAGCACTCAGGGTACCTTAGTGAAAGGGAAGAGTCAGATAAGGGATACATTTAGACATTTTTATCAAAAGCTGTATGAAGTGGAATGTGTGGGCACTTTGGAGAAAGTAAGGGAATTTTTGGACAGAGTTAACCTCTCAAAGCTGAGTGAGGAACAGCTGGAAAAACTAGGGGCAGAGATTACTAGAGAGGACATTCAGCTAATCAGCTGGCTATTCGAGGGTTGAAGAAGGGAAAGGCTAGTTGTCCAGATGGGTTCCCAGCAGAATATTATAAAAGCATACAGGAAGCCCTGGTGGAGCCCTTGTGGGAGGGGTTCCATGAGGTGAGGGGGTACTACCTGCCACATACTACGAGGCAATAAATTTGTTTAATACCAAAGCCAGGATAGGATACAAAGGAGTGCGCTTTGTATTGCCCTATCTTTCTGTTAAATTTTGCTTTTAAGATTCTGGCGAAGGTCCTGGTAGGGTGTCTGGACCAGCTGCTCCCAGGGTTGATCCATCCAGGACCAGACTGGATTTGTGCTGAATCATCTTTCATACCATAACATGTGAACATTTTTTTTAAGGGGTGTGGGGAGCATCTCAACACCATGGTGGCACTTGTGTGCTATTCATGGATGCCGAGAAGGTGCTTTATTGCATAGAATGGGAATACCTCTTTGAGTTGTTGAACCAGTTCAGTCTGTGGGATGACATCGTGGGACTGGCCCAGGCACTCTACCGGGCCCCAGAGGTGTATGTCCTGGTTAACGGTGCCTCATCAGAAAAATTCCCTTATATAGGGGTACAAGGAAGGGGTGCCCCTCTCCCCTCTACTGTTTGCCCTTGCTATCGAACCATTAGTGATTACCATCAGGAAGGACCTGGACATTAAAGGGGTATGGGGAAAGTTGGAACATATGCATAAGTTGATTTGTATGCAGATGACATGCTGCTGTACATTAGAGGCCTGCTGGTGTCCATGCTGATGCTCCTCAGAACAATTGCAGCTTTCGCCAAGTTTTCCAGGTATAAAATCAAACTGGGGTAAGTTGGAAATGCTGACATTGGGAACACACGTTGGTACTGTATGGGGTAGCAAGCTCAGTTTGGAAGAATAGGATTGTCCAGGTCACTTTTCTTCCTATTTGCTGAAGCAGGGCCATAGGACATATCTTAACATGGACCAAACTAATCCTTTGGTGTTATCAGTTATACAGAGTTGGGAGCAAATAAGGCATCTTATGGGGGCAGTGGATGAGGAGACATTGCTGATCCCGGTGGCTGGGAATCCCTTTTTCTTACCTGGGTTGTCAGATGTTGGATTTAGGGACTGGGAAGAAAGAGAGGTAAGGTGTGTGGGTGACCTTTATACCAAGGATTGGTTTCAGTCATTTGAAGAGTTATAGGAGGCTATGGGGCTACCCCACACACATTTTTTTCGATATTTGCAACTTTGAGCGTATAGCAGGGGATTGGGCCGGGACCAAGTGGTTGACTCTCCATTAGCCTCTGTCGAATGAATGATATATTTTGCTAGGAGAGATACCAAAGGCCTTATCCGGAAAGCTGCTCACCAGGGGATGCAATTTTTCCCAGCTTTAACATGCAAAACCAAAGCTTTGTGGGAAAGAGACCTAGGGATATCAATACAAGATAAAAATTGGCAAGAGATGCTTAACCTGCATAAGGGTATTCTAGTTTGTAACAAATATAAAGAATCTTGCTATAAATTTATTTATAGGTTGTACTGCCCACCTTTGATAGTTCACAAATTTAACCCTGCAGTGTCCCCGATGTGTGGGAGGTGTGATAAGGAGTTGGGCTCCTACTTTCACTATTTTTGGGCCTGCCCTGTTTTACAGACCTTCTGGTCAGAAGTTGCGCAGGAGCATTCGGCTCTGATGGGTCACCCAATCCCAGTAACACCTCTCCTGATGCTTTTTGGAATAGAGGATATGGGAACAGAGGGTTGTGGCCTTTTGCCACCATGGGTCCGTGTATTGTTGACACTGGCATGACACTGCATTTTAAATACTTGAGGCCCTATTCTAGAAGGGTGGCACAAGTCGCCACCAAATGCAACATGCACCACCCACAACTACGACATTGACCCTGCACCCTATTCTAGAAGGGACAGGGTCATCGCAGCTAAGTCCTGTGACTTGTGACATGCAGCCAGGTATGCCAAACTGTGGGCACACCTGGCGAGCATGTTGCAAGCCGCAACACAGGTTGTAAGTGCCCCCTCCATGCCCAGCAAGCCATAGGTGCCCCACAGGGCTGCCTACACCCCCATCCACCCAAAGTGTTCAGATGGTGCCCCGCAGGGCTGCCCACACCCCCATCCCTCTGAAGTGTTCAGATGGTGCCCCACAGGGATGCTCACACCCCCATCCCTCTGAAGTGTTCAGATGGTGCCCCACAGGGATGCCCACACCCCCATCCCCTGAATCCCCCTTTGCACAGTGCCCCACAGGGTGGTGCAGTCAACCCCCACCGTGCCCTGACCCCGAGTCACCAGCCGCCAAATGCAGCATATACCCTCTTGAAGTCCTAGTAGTCTAGTGCCCCCCAATCATTGTATAATAAATAAATATAACCCCAGTTCCTGGTAGTCTAGTGCCCCTAATCAATGTATAATAAATAAATATCACCCCAGTACCCTGGTAGTCTAGTGCCCTCGAGACATTGTAAAATAAATACATATACCCTAGTTCCCTGGTAGTCTAGTGCCCCCAATCATTGTAAAACAAATACATATCACCCCATTTCCTGGTAGTCTAGGGCCCCACACACCCCACCCAGCTGCGCCAGTCACACAGCACCCCCACCTGTCACAGCTGGTGACTGGCATAGATCACCTCTCACCTCCACAGTCAGCCACTGACTGGAGTTCTGTAGGGTCTTACTGACTGAGTTCTGTAGGAGTGCTTACTGTAAAGACATGCTCAGAAATTGCCGCTTCCTACAGAACTCAGTCGGTGGCTGGCCGGGAGGTGAGATGTGGTCCGTGCTAGTCGCCAGCTGGGGACAGGTGGGGGTGCTGGGTGGACTGGCACAGCTGGGTGGGGGTGGGATCACTAGACTACCAGGGAAATGGGGTGATATGTATTTGTATTACAATGTTAGGGGCACTAGACTACCAGGAACTGGGAGCAATATGTATTTATTTTATAATGTCTCGGAGTACAGACTACCAGGAATGGGGGCAATATTTAGTTATTATACATTGATCGGGGGGTACTAGACTACCAGGGAACTGGGGTGATATTTATTTATTATACAATGATCAGGGGGGACTAGACTACCAGGGCTTTGCAGGGTATATGCCACATTTCGGCGGTTGGCACCTGGTCAGGGGCATGGGTGGGAGTTGACTGCACCATCTTCATGGGCATATCTCGATGGATTTGGGGCAGTTGGTGTGGCCAGACTCGCGGGGCAATTAATGTAGGAATCGGGGGCAGTTGGTATGGCCAGCCCTGTGGGGCACCCATAGGGGTATGCTGGGCATGAGGGGAAAGGAAACTGTGCATTGACCGCTGGACAGCTAATGGGTCTATAGGACCCCCAGGGGGCATCCGTAAGTTATACCAGCTAAATGCTGGTGTAACTTACGTTGCTGGTTCTCCTCCGGGGGTTCTTGTAGAATCTCAACACTGGGGACTTTGTTGCTGCCCTTCTGGAATGGGGCGCAGCTGCTGCCATAAACCCCCTAGCGCCGTGTCGCAGGTGATTTATGGTAAAACTGCGAGCATAACTGCTGTTTGACACAAGTGGCCTGGGTCATGTCGCAAGCCACTTTGTAGAATCGCGCATGTTGCAACTGCTGGCGTAAGTTGCTACATTCACCGTTCTACTTGGCGCTAGTGCTGTTACGCCAGGCATAACTGTACTAGAATCAGGCCCTTGGGTCTCAGGGGTTAAACACACAACTCAACAGTGACAAAACCTTGCCATTGAGACTCTGGCATTAGAACAGCTCTCCTATATGATCAAAGAGAGGGCAGAGCAATGTTTTAATACATGGGACCCCTTTATATCTTCTTTGACCCCGGTCGAAGCTCAGAGTTTGTAAGATGGGATAGTCTAAGGCATGTATACTACAAAAGAGGGAGTATGCAGACATGGGGTATTGGTGGTAACCTGATGCCTTCCCCATTAGAGAAACAGACTTATCTAACCAACACAAATAATGTGTCTGTATGTCTTATGGACCACTGATGGATTAATGGCTCACTGTGAAATATTGCGGTTACACAGAATATTTTTGACTTTTGTTAGAATGAGTTATTTCCTTTTTGAGTTATTATTGTGGTATTTTGGCATCAGTGGCTCAGTAGGTAGCACATTCGCCTCTGAGGCCAGGAGATCACAGGGCTGTGGGTTCAGTTCCCACATCTGGCACTTGGGTTAATATCCCCATGCTGACACTGTAGTGCAGCATGAGAGGGGTGCTGCACTTCTGAGGTTCCGTCTTTCGGATGAGACGTTAAACCGAGATCCCATCTGCCTGGATTGGTGGTAGTTCAGGTGAATGTTAAAGATCCCATGGCACTTATCGAAAAGAGTAGGGGAATTTTGGGGGGAAAATACGGGAATTAAAATTCAGTTACTATCCATATCAGGCCTTGAATTTCCATTTATTTAAATAAAAACAGGGTCTGTCTGTCCATTGCAAAAAAATTTCTATTTTCCTGTTCACTTTTGTCTTCTTCTTTTTTTTTTGCTCAGCATACTCATTACCTTCCTTTCAGAGAATATCATTTTCTCTCTTGTTTTTTACCTTATACTAAATTGGTGCAGGCAAACCATATCTTATCCATCTTTTTCTTTGAATTCTTTTTCTCATCTAATTCATAGACTTGCCTCAATGAGACCTGTACATTTTTTATAAATACTTCTTTAAATACATAGCACTGCTGTAGCACCCATTTACATCTGGATTGCCAAATATAATATTTAATAATGGCAAAAATCACTTGTAGGGTTTTTGCTGAGCAAGAGTCCCAATATGAAGAATATACTGAAAAGATCAGTTATGTGTATGTTAATGAAGATAACCACAAAATTTTCCAAATCCAAATAATCTCTTCCCATAACTGTTATACATAAACACATTCCAAAAAAAGATGTTCCTGAGTCTCCAACATATTTTGACATGTATTTCTTGGGCAGAGTCTTTCTTCTCTAGACTTATGCTTATTATTATTTTTTATGTTTCATTTTCCATGAATGGTCAACCACAGTAGATCCCAAGCAAAATCTGGTATTCTTTCTTTTGTCAGTTGACAAATTGCTATGCTCATTCCTCCAGCAGGACAATTAGGTAAAGTCACCACCTCTTGACAGACAGCTTTCATGATTATATTGTATACATGTTGTTCAGGGGCTGACAAGATTTGAGTATAAGAAACTTTCCATTTTATTAATCTCTGGAAAATAGGTTTAACAAATAATGGTACAATGTTTCCTCTTGTTAATAATCTACTTTTCCCCTGTGTCCATGCATCTAGGCCAATATTTACCCATTCAGAAATACTTCCCTGCCAAATTTTATTTTTTTGGCCTTGCCAGCTTATTACATTAGTATATAGAAATAAACTGTAATAAAAAAATTATTGGGTTAACCATTGCTATTCCACCTTCCTTAATAGGTCTATAAGTCACATCTCTTTTAATGGAGTTTAAGCGACTTCCCCAAAAAGCTCTAAAAAAAAAAATACTATATAATCCAGTTTCAAACTGTACCGGGGGAGGAAAAATAACAGTAATATATAGGAAAATCGGTATCAACAAGGTTTTTATTATTAATATTCTTTTCCTTTTAGAAATTTGCCGATTAGCCCATGACTTTGATAAATTATCTGCTATACCCATTTTCTTTTCCCAATTTAAACAAGCTAAATCCCCAGATCCAAATAGAACCCCCAAAATAGGGATAGGTTCCTGTGTTAATTTTATTCCAGCATAAGAGGTTTGTAAGAAGACTCTGCCACCCAACTGTTAATATATACTTTTCTCCATATTAATATGAGATCCTGAAACCCCTGACTATTCTTTTAACTGATTTACTATTTCCTTTTCATCAGTCATTTTGTTAAGGGCCAAAACAATGTCATCTGCATATGTCATTATGGATATTGGGGCTTTATCCATTGTTAGCTGGAAACCTACTATCTTACTATTTATCTGTATTGTTCTTAATAAGGGGTCTATGTAGAATACGTAAAGTAAGGGACTAAGGGGGCAACCCTGTCTTACTCCTCTTTTTAGCTGTACTGATGTACCTATCCACCCATTGACCCTAGGGGTTACTTTGGCTGATTTATACAAGTTTTCAATCCATTTCACAAAGATGTCAGGTATTCCAAAAAACTCAAAGTTTTAAACAGATAATTATGGGCAATGGAATCAAAGGCCCTCTGCTGATCCAAACTCAGCAAAAAACCTTCCACTACATCAGTTTGAGTTCTTTGAAACAGTTCCCTTAAAATAATTAAATTATCATGTATCCCCCGTTTCTCAATAGAACATGTTAATACCTCACTTATTAAAGTTCTAGCAACTACACTTAACCTTTTGGCCAACATTTTCCCCAGTATTTTGAAATCTATATTCAAGACACAGATGGGTCTCCAATTTTTTAAGAGTTCTTTGTCACATTTTTTATACAAAAGGATTAATTCAGCAATAGACAGATCTTCTGGAATCTGATCAGATTGTAGTAACTCATTATGTACTTTTGTTAATTCTGGAAGTAATTGAGCCTTGTATTGTTTATAAAACTCAGGGATCAAACCATTGACCCCTGGGGCTGTACCATTTGATAAGGAGGATATTACTGACTCTACTTCCAATTATTTATTTATTTACGAGATTTACCAGGAAGGCATACTGAGCAAGATGTTCGATTCCAGATGCAACCAATTGTGATATTGGTAATATTAAAATTTGTTTCTGCTGGTCAGATAGCTGAGGAAGCTGAATTTTGGAAAAAAAGTTTTCTACATTACTTATCACAGGGAGTGTACCTAAAGTATCACTAACGTATTGATGTATAGTATCCAAAATACCTTTTTTAGTATTTTGCATATTTCCCTTATTGTCTTTTAGCTGTATTATTCTCTTATTACCAGCTATTTTTTTATTATCTTTATAAGGGTCAAAGGTTTGTTTACTACCTTCAGTTCCAAATCTTAATTCATTTTGTAAGGATTTAGCTCTGTTGTACTGTATTTATACATTTCTTTTTTGAGAAGAGCAATTTGTTTTGTATAATCTATTCCTAAGGATTCTGTTCTGGAAATCAAGGAATGGAGTTATTTTCTAAGATTCAAATAGTTCAAACAGAGGTGTGTACTTAGTTTTTTTTGCTAATTTCTAGAATAATATTCTAAAATTCTGTTTTGAGTCCTCCCACCAGTCAACATATGAATCATATAAACATAAGACTGAATTCCTTGCTGACCATAGTTGTTCCCATTTCATATTTATATGCCTATCTTCAATTAATATAGTATTGAGTCTCCAAGGACTCTTTCCACAAGGGGTTGTGGTACCCCAACTCATCTTAATTTCTATAGCTCTGTGATCAGAAAAGGACAGATCCCACACCTTCCCATTGATTACTTCCAGAAAATTTGAAACAAAAAAAGAAGTAAATTCTTGTAGAGTAAGACCCTCTAATGTAGGTAAAACCTCCTTGTTTTTGAACTGCCCTAAAGGAATCTTTTAAGTTGGAGGTAGAAATAATGTCTTTTAAAGCATTACTATCACAAAAGATTTTATTTGTGGTTAATCCTCTATCTTCAGTAGATAAACTGCAATTAAAATTCCCCCCATAATTATTCTAGCAGTGTGCAAGTAAGGTTGAATTTTCTTGAATAATTCAATTCGATTAACTTTTCCCTGAGGATCATACATATTTATCAATCTCAATCTGGTATGATTGTATTGAATATCCAGAAGTAAAGCTTGTCCCAATTCTATCTCCACCAATCTTGAGACTTTTAGATCTGGATTTAAAAATAAACCCCCCAGACCATCACACAAGTCCAGTCCTTGAGACCAAAAGGAAACTCCCTTGTCCCATAACATAGTGTCATGGGCAATCTCATATAAAGTTTTAAGTCTAGTGTCTTGTAGACATATAAGATCCACCCTATATTGAGATAAAGCCATCATTACTGTCACCCTTCTTTTACTATTTTTTATGCTATTAACATTTAAAGTGAAAACACTGAGGGATGACATTAAAGTTCAAGAGGTTTACTCTGTATCCTGTTTTCTTACTTTCTTTTTATGATTGTGACCTTGTTGACCATTTCCTTCTTACAGTGTCTGTAGAACCAGTATCCTCTATCTTCTATGAATGGTCTTTAGACAGGGAAGATACAGAGGAAGAGTCAGAGTCAGCCTCATCTGTTTCATCAATAGATAAAGCTTTGTATTGATTCACCATGGTCCATTTAGGTTTACCTTGAGTGATTTTCCTTCCTTTTCCTTTTGAACCTACTTTACAGTCTGTTTTAGCATGAGGCCTTTTTTTTGTAGGTCACTGTTTTAAAAGGAAGTTTCTTATCCATCAGAGCAGGGGGGCATAGGTTCTGATGCCATGGAAGGCTCCTTTTCTTGTTGTGAAACTGTAGGTTCGTCCTGTTCTGTATTTTTTGAATCTATACCATCCTGGGGTAGATTAGCCTTTTGGGCCATAAGGTGGGTGCCCTGTTCTTGACCTTTCTGGAGTACAAATCCATCTGATAGTTCAACTGTTGATTCTGTTTGTTGGAGTGGCATTTCATTATGCATGACAGTAACATGTTCTTTGTCCTTATCTTTGTTATTTTTTTTCTGTCTATGAATTTCTTGCATCCTTTTCTCAGAGGCCACTGCACAGCCTTTCTTCTGTGCTTGAGTAATTAAGGCTTCATGCATAGTAACATCTTTTCCATTATGTGAAACCCATGGACACTTAACATATGAGTGACCTTTTTCTTCCCACAAATTGCAGTGGAATGTATTTATACAGGCGCTTGCAAGATGGCCAAGTTCTAGGCAGTGAGTACATTTTTGAGTGTCACAAGCATTGCTTAAAGGAAAACTGTCCACAACAGTGAAGGCAATCACCAGGGCTGCCAAAATGCTCAATTACAACAATGTACATGGTTTAAAATAAATGCAGCTAACCTTTCTCTAGTTATTTAGCTTTTTAATAATACTTCTGGATGCACCATTGTCAAAACTGCTGCAACACCAGAAGACGGAGTGTGCCCCAGGCATCCTGTCCTGTGCCGGTAGGCTCATACAAATGATGAGCGAGGCATATCTACGCTGGAGAAAAAGAACTATTGTGGCATGTAGAGGTATGTTAACCAAACCTCTACAGCCAATTCCCGGTGAAAACGGAGCCATGTAAGGTACTTAAAATCATTCGTAAAGTTGCAGCCCCGAGTTCAGGCATGCGCAGTAGCACCTAGTGCTCCATGTTCGGACATGCACAGTAGCGTTAGGTGCTACTGCGCATGACCAAACTCAGGGCTGCAACTTTACGAATGATTTTAAGTAAAAATATTATGCAAAAAAATAAATAAATAATAATCCATGCTCATTCTGGGATGATACCCCCTACAAATGGGCATGTAATAAAAAAATCAAATCCCCTCCTGGGCTGAGTCCCACTTCAAGTGTGTATGTGAAAAACAAAATCAAACCCATCTTGTGCTGAAATCTTCTAGGAAAGAGAATGCAAAAATATAGAAATGCTTACTGGGCTGACTCATGCCAAGTGAACAAGTTAATTAATGAAATCCCCTTCTGAGCTAAGCACCCTGCTGAATGGCAAGTTCAAAAAATCATAGCCCCCCCCCCCCCAGGGCTGAGCCCCACTCAAGCAGCCAAGTTAAATAATGAACACCCATTCTGGACCAAGACTCATGAGTGGGTAAAGGAATCACTTACAGACCCTCCTAGGCAAAGTTTCCACTCCAAGCCAGTAACTTAAATAATGAAACCAGGCAAAAAAATTATTTACAGACCCTCCTGGGTTAAGTGCACCTACAAGCAAGCAAGTTAATTAATGAAAGCCCCTCCTAAGCTGAGCCCTGCTTTGCTAATTCCCACTCTGAGTGGGTAAATAAAACAAGGCAGGGCAGAGCCCTGCTTCAAGTGAGTATGTTAAAATATAAATCAAAGTCCATTCTGGAATGAGCCCTACTACAAGTGGACATTTAAAAAAAATCAAATCCCTTCCTTGGCTGTGTCCTACTCCAAGAGGGTTTGTTAAAAAAAGCAAGCCCATTGTGAGAGAAGTCCCACTCCAGCCAATATTTAAAAAACAAAGCCCTGCTCAGAGTAGGTGTGCAGGTCAAAATAATTTACAGTCCCTACTGGGCTGAATCCTGCTCCAAGAGGGCATGTAAAGTATAGAAACACCATCCTGGGCTGAGCCTGCTCTGAGTGTGTATGTTAAAAAAGTCCATTGTGGGAATGATCTCCACTCCCAGCCAACATTTAAAAAAAAATCAAATCCTTCCTGAGCTGTGTCCTGCTCTGAACAGCTAAACGTCATCTACAGACCACTCATGCACTGATATCCACTCTGAGTGTTACATTTAATATTGTGTAGAAATCCTGGCCACAGCTCCACACAAAATGGAACTAACAAATTAGAGGGGTGAGGCACTAGAACATAAAGAAGTCATTGCTGGACAGTGAGTGATATTTACCAGCCATGCCTGTCATTATTGTGAAGGATGTTGGCACTGGAGTGGGAGGGAGATTGCTCCAGTGTTTGTTGTTGGGCAGCGAGCACCAGAGTGGAGGGGTTGGGGGGGCACCAGAACAGCAGGTACTGTCACTCTGAGGTTTGTTGCACGTGCCAGGCAGTGGATGATGTTTACTGGCTGTGACACTGTTTGTTATGGAAAGGGGCTGCACTAGATAGGAGGGAGATCTTGCCAGCCTTTGTTGGGTTAGGCTACACCACAGCAGGTGTGAGATAATGCCAGATTTTGTTGTGGTAAGAAGAAGGACAGGAGAGAAGCAGTATCACTGGAGCAAAGAATGACAGCAGCTTCAGTGTAGTTGGGAAGGGGACCTGGACACTAATAGTGCTACACAATGTGGCTTTCATTTACTGACATGCCAGTGTTTGCTGCACAGAACTAGAAAATAATTTTTGCTCTGTAGTAAATGTAAGTCTCCATGTGGTAGTGTATTTTTTCTTGTGAATTTCAGCACTGTCTAAACATATGCAACTCTGTATGGGTAGACATAACCAAACACATTGACCAACTGACTGCTGCTATCTCAGCAGTCATGTGTGAAAAGGAATTAAAGCCACTAGGGGAATGTTCACTCTTTTGGTGAAGGTAAAATAAATCACTTTGAGGATTTTACCGTATTTCTTATTATAACCCTGTAACATAATGAGGTATTTTTAATGGTTACAAGTTTTACCAAACAGGCCACTCAGAGACAATAAGGGGAGGAGTGACAACTTCAAAGAAACACCACCCCTCCTTGTATCCAGCTGGACAGTTTGATAAAACTTGTTAATTAACCAATGAAAGCTCCACACCATGTTATAGGGGAGCATATGGCAAAATCCCCAAATGATTTTTTACCTTCTCCAAAAGTGTGTGCATTACAAAATATCCCCTACTACTGCTGGTGCTCTTGACAGAAAGTGTCTGACTGGCTCAGGCACAAGTTCAAGTCTGGTCCTGATCCTGGTGAGGCTCTGGCGGTGTCAGTAGGACATGGAGGTGCTTGGTGGGGATATTGCGTACCACCCAACCCACTGTGACCCAGTGGAGGATGGATACAGGTGAATCAGGCAGGTGAGTGAGTGAGTGAGTGTGTGTTGTGTGAACAGGAATAAAATCCACTGGGGGATATTCACACTTTTGGTGAAGGTAACAAAAATCACTTTGGGGATTTTGCCATATCCGATATATTCTCCTATAAAATAGTGAAGTACATTTATTGGTTACACATTTTACCAAACACACCAATCAGAGACAAGGAGGGGAGGATTTATAACTTGAAAAAAACTCCACCCCTCCTTGCATCTGATTGATCAACTTGATAAAACTTGTAACCTGTAAACATGTATGGGAAGCATGTGGCAAAACCCCCTAAAGTGTTTTTTTTACATTCACCAAAAGTGTGAGCATTACAAAATATCTCTTACTACTACTGGTGTTCTTGATAGAAAGTTTCTGTTTGGCTCAGGCACAAGTTCACATCTAATTCCAATCTTGGTGGGACTCTAGTGGGGCAATGGGAGATTGAGGTGCTTTTTAAGGGGGATATTGTGTACTACCCAATACCTCATGACTCAGTGGAGTACAGCTGCAGATGAGCTGGATGGGTGAGGGAGCATAAAAATGCTCCAAACAGAGGTGGTGGTTTAAAATTCACACCATTTGCAAGGCCCCACCCACTACGGCCAAATGGCTGCTCAGAGTCTGGCTGCTGCCTGATTGGCTAGGGTACAAGTTCAAAATCTGGTGCTATCATGCCAATATTTGTGAAAGCTATAGTGCGGCATTTAATCTGTCTCCTGACATACCTCCCCCTCAAACAATTCATTCTCCAACACACTTTCCACCAAGTGCACCACTAGTAACTGTGTATTATGTGAATAGAAATAAGATCCAGTGGAGGATGTTCACACTTTCAGTGAAGATAAAAAAAAACACTTTGGGGATTTTGCCATATCCCATATGCCCTTCTGTAATATAGAGAGGTACTTAGAAGTGGATGAGTTACAACTTCACAGAATCTCCATCCCTCCTTTTATCTGACTGATCAGTTTAATAAAACTTGTAACTAATAAAACTACTGCACGATGCTGCAGGGGAGCATATGACAAAATCCCCAAAGTGATTTTTTACCTTAACCAAAAGTGTGAACATTACAAAATGTCCCCTACTACTAATAGTAATCTTGATGGACAGTTTCTGATTGGTTCAGGCATAAGTTCAAGTCTGGTCCCAGTCTGGGTGGGTCTCTGGCATGTCTGTGGGAGACGGAGGTGCTTTTTGGGGAAAAATATTGTGTACTACCCAGCACCTCATGATCCGGTGGAAGATGGCTGCAGATGAGTCAGGCAAGTGAGTGAGCAAGGGAATGCTCCACACAGAGGTGGTGGTTTAAAATTCAGACCATTTGCAATGCCCCACCCACTACATTCTGACTGGCTGCTCAAAGTCTAGCTGTTGCCTGATTGGCTCAGGTACAAGTTTAAGTCTGCTCCTGGTCCAGGTGGTGCTCCAGTTGGTCAGTGGGACATGAGGCCTCATTATGGGACTTTTTCAAGTCTGCTGTCAGCATGTGCCACTCTTTTGAAATGTAATATACAGTACTGCACTGTAGTGCCACCCATACCTCTCAACCTCCTGCCTCATAAATCAGGGACAAGGCTTAAAAAAATCAGGGACAAAGGACCAAAATCAGGGGCACATCTTCAAAATTGGTGCTATCCACTCAGAAAGCTGGTAGAATAAGGGGCATAGTGTAAAATGCATTTTCTGAGGAAGAACAAGTTTGTAACTTTAATGGCTGACATTATTTTGTGCTTACAACTCACACTGTTTGGTCACGGAAGCACAATTTTTAGGAGGAACAGCTTCAGCTTCAGCTGTTTCTTGTCACTGTCTTGGTTCTGTATTTTGTTATTATTAATGTTTAAGGTCTAGGTAAGGTGAGGTTGGGGTTGGAGGCTGGCAGAGAGCGAATGGGGGATAAAATAGTGTCAGGGTGGATTGGGAGTTCTTATTACATTAAACAACTCTCAATCAGTGGATTCGGTACTGTAAGAAATGAAATAGTGATGGTAATTAAAGTTTCATAAACTATTTCAAGTCTGCTGCCAGTGGGTGCCACTGTTTCAAAATGTGAGTAGTGCTACCCACAAGAATTTAATGCAATAACTCAGGATTCTACACTAACTATGTTGTGGGAAATGTAGAGAAGAAATTGCATTTTACTGGAAGTTAATTACCTTTTTGATGTGTGTCTCAACAAGTTTCTCTACTACACATTTTTTATCTTTTGTCATAGGCCTGCAACTTTCTGTTTTTTTTCTGCATTACTCAGCTCTTATGCATTTAAATTAGTTGATTTTCCTATGCCAGCACAGTAACTTCATGGAGGTGGGTATTTGGGGCTGCAATTCCAAATCTGTCAGCTCTAGTCCCAAATATTACTGTGGTATATACAGTACAAGGAATGTGGACTATGGATTATGGAGGAGGAGGAGGAGACAGCGTTATGTGCAGAGAGGAGTCCAGTTTCTATAAGCAATACTATAGACTAATATTATATGATGTGTGTTCATTAGAGAAGGGACAGTGTGCAGCAGAGAGAAGGATGGGAAAGGGAATGTTGAGGTGATTTGTGCCACCTTACTGGATATCAAGGGGATGAGGTCAATCTAGGAGTTGTCTACAGGCCTCCAGCACAATCAGAAAACATGCACAGCGAACTGGTAGACAACATGAAGAAACACTGTAGCAGGGGTAGGGGTAGAAATGTGATATTGGGTGATTTTAACATGCCAGGAACTGACTGGAATACCATGGTATCTACATCTGCTAGGGAGCAAAGGGTGCTTGACACTCTCCAGGATGAATATTTCTGACTCAGCTGGTGGGAGAGCCAACAAGAGGGGAAAATTCCTGGACTTGGTACTTGCAGATGGTGACCAAGTAAAGAACTTAGTGGTGGAAGACCCTTTGGTGGGGAGCAACCACTCAGTTGTATGTTTCACTTTAGATATGTGGAAGCAGTGGAAGCAAACAAAGACTGCAGCTGTGGACTTTAAGAAGGCAGACTTCGGGGAGATGAATACCATCCTCAGGGACCATTTAGGGAAAATCAGTCCTTGAATGGTCATGGAGAGACAGTGGGAGATCCTGAAGGTGGACATCCTGGAGGCCACGAAACCCTGCTCACAATCCCGATACAAGAAGGCTATCGCTAGGAAACCTTGTTGGACAAGGGAGAAGCAGGAGGGAGTGAGAAATAAAAGGATGGCCTTTAGAAAGTATAAGTGCTCTCACAGGGAGGCAGACAGAGAGAAATATCATAGGATCTTCTGGGAAGTCAGTAGGGTGGAAAGAACTGCCAAGGCCCTAAAGGAACTTAGGCTAGCGCATGGGATAAGGGAAGGGGAAAATAATTCTACAGATATATTGGGGAGAGGAGGAAGGGTGGGGTGCATATAAACAGGCTAAAGAAGGAGGGTGGGGTAGAGGGGTGGTGGAGCAGGCTGAAGTGCTATGGTTACTTCAGCTCAGTCTTACTAGGAAAGGATGGGCCATTTCACAGGGTGGGCAGAGTTAGAGGTGGGGAGGAGGCTCTCACAGATGGTGAGATCCAGTTGGGGAGGGTGAGGAGGGAGGCTCTCAAGCCCTGGATGATTGATAAAGCCCCAAGCCCAGACAGCATCCACCCCAGGGTTCTGAAGGAACTGGCAGATGTCCTGGCTGCTCCTTTGATAGATCTGTTCAACTCCTCCCAACAGTCAGAATGTGTTCCTCTTGACTGGAGGATGGCACACATTGTGCCACTCCACAAAAGTGGACTCTGGAATGAACCAGGGAACTACAGACTAGTCAGTCTGACATCCATAGTAGGGAAAATGATGGAGGCCATCTTGAAAGAAAGGATGCTGGATTTCCCAGAGGCAAATGGTTTTCAGAATGAAAACCAACATGGGTTTGTCCAGGGGAGATCATGTCAAACAAACCTAGTTAAATTCTTCAACTGGGAGACAAGATCCCTAGACAGTGGAAAGCCAGTTGATGTCCTGTACCTGGACTTCAGTAAGGCTTTTGATTTGGTCCCACATGGTGGGCTGATGTGGAAATTGAGGAACCTAGGGGTGAGAGAGAAAATGGTGGGGTGGGTTGCAAACTGGTTCAGCAACAGGCAGTAGAGGGTGGTGATGGGGGAGAGGCCTCGTCTCACAGAAAGGTGATCAGTGGGGTCCCACAGGGGTCAGTATTGGACCCTATCCTTTTCAATGCATTCATCACGGACATCGGTGAGAGAATCAGGAGTAGAATCAGCCTGTTCGCTGATGAGTCCAAATGGGGAGCGGAGGTGGACAGCGAGGAAGGAAGGAGGGCACTCCAGGAAGACTTGGAAAAGCTTGAAAATTGGCCTTACACATGGCAGCTAGGGTTTAACACTCATAAGTGTAGCATTCTGCATTTGGTGTGAGGAACCTGGGGTTTAGCTATCATTTGGGGGGGGGACAGCTGACTGTCTCCAAGATGGAAAAAGATCTGGGGGTGATAACTGACACCAAACTGAACAACTCAGAGCAGTGAAGGAGATCAGCTGTGAAAGCAAATAAAATGCTTGGGTGTATCATTAGGGGGATAACGCCCTTGAGCAGGGAGGTTATTCTCCCTCGTACAAGTCACTGGTGAGACCGCACCTGGAATATTGTGTGCAGTTCTGATGCTCTCGATTTAAGAAGGCCATCACTCTGTTGGAGAGAGTCCAGAGAGGAGCAATAAAGATGATCCATGGTCTGGGGAAAATGACTTATGAGGACAGACTTGGTGAGCTGGACATATACTCCCTGGAGGACAGAAGGGACATGGGTGATATGACAGGTCTTCAAATAAATGAAGGGCATCAACAGGGTTAAAACAGAGGGGCTGCTCAAACTGAAGAGGGAGGGCGCTACGAGCAGCCATAGTCTAAAACTGGAGGTGGAAGGTACAGAGGTGAGGTGAGGAGACATTACCTCACAGAGAGGGTGTTGGCACCTTGGAATGAACTTCCTGAGGAGCCAATGAAAATGTGAAACATAGGAGGATTCAAGAAGGGATGGGACAGGTACAGAGGCATGGTACAGGTTGGGAGGAAAGGGAACAGCAGGGGAGTTCTGCATAGAGGGGTTGGGAGTCTGGGGTGCAAAAAGGGAGCTGGAGTAGCAGCGGTAACAAAACAGTGAGCTGCAATTTTGGCAGGTGAGATAGACTGCTGGGCCTAATCTGATGGCAACTTTGTACGTACTGTATGTATGTATGTATGTGTACAGTTCTTGCAGTCAGTGCTACAGTACAGTATGCTCAGTACTGTAGCAAGCAAAGGTCAGCAGGTTCTATCTCCTCACCACCAGTTGACCAGCAAACACCAACAACCATGTTTGTAAAATTGCCACCACTGTGTGGCACAGCACTCAGAAAAGGAGAAGAAACCAGGCACCCTACTCTTAAGACAAGAACCACACCCACCATTTGCCCCACTCCAGTCACTAGCTGTGAGTGATATCATAAAAACAGCTGATCATGATTGGAACGGTGCTGTGGTATGGTGTAGGGGGGTGGTGGACTCAGCTTGTTATTATCATTCTCCTCTCTAAGATGTATTTGATGGCCAGGTAGGGTCAATTCCCGAAGTGTACAGTAAATTAAAGCACAGTCTTAAAGACCAGTTGCCACTGCTAGATTCTGCAATCATACTATGAATACAAAGTCTCACAGGCTGCGCTTTACTCTATCCTACTAAATAAATCCATCTCACATAAATTCAGGATTCCTGCTGCTGACTGAATTAATGTGAGATGGACAGGATGCCATAGTAATGGTCTAGCTCTATCTTGTTTATTACCAGGTGAACTCTGCTACTACAACATACTGTACAGTTACTGTATACTCGACCCCAACACATGCAGTTCAGCCACCAGTGAATTTCTTCCCTCACAAGTTCCATTTCAAACATGCCACTCTGGAATCAAAACCACCATGCTAGGGTGGACTATCCAGCAGTCACTGGGAAGGGAAGGGGGGTTGAACCAGAAAGGTGGAATTTATTCTTAGCTTGCAGAGCAGGCTAAAGTTTTAGAACATTATATAGTCTTTCAAAATTACATTTGGGAGTCACAAAGTGTGTGCATGTGTCAAGAATATGTTGTGCAATAATGGCACTTATTTTTGATTCAAAAATAAGTATTATTATTCAACTTTCTTTTTATACACATACATAAATTTTCATTCCCACATTCAAATGAAATGTAACCAATTCAAGATTTTGTTTTTGAAGTTTAACTGATCTACCTTGGCACAACCCAGTTAATCAGAACAAGTGAAAAATCATGCAAAGTACCTTGTCTGGGCCTCTTTAGGAAGGATAATTGGGGTTTCTGGGCTCCCTTTGCCAGAGTCTGGCAGAGTATCACAAATGTGTTTATTCCTTGCATTACTGGAAGGCACAAGTTAAAAGATAGTTAGTGGACACTATGGATATACTCTTTTGTTTAAAAACATGATAGCAAATACTGTACATCTGTCAAGCTTAGAACCATAAGAAAGAACATTAGTAGGAGTAAAAAGAGAATCTGAAGTATCATTTAGATAAACCAGCACATTGTCTGCATATAAGGAGATAACATGCCTCTGTTCATTTACCATGATCCCCTCGATCTCTTGGCATTGTCTTATGTCTTGTGCAAAAAGCTCCATAAATATGGAGAATAATGGGGGTGACAGTGACAGCCATGTCTAGTCCCCTTTTGAAGTTTTATTTGAGGAGATAACTGATCAATTATTCTTATTTTTGCACATGGAGATTTATATACTAGGGTCATAAGCTTACACACCTTTATTCCAGAATCAAACCTTTCCAGTCCTATGAAAAGAAAGTCCCAATTTATCCTGTTGAACACCTTTATAGCATCCTGGGCTATTAGAACTGAATTTCTAGCTTTGGTTATTTCCATCAAATTTAAGGTTTTCCTAATATTGTCTACTAACTTTCTTCTTTCAATGAAGCCAGTCTGGTCTTGATGTATGACATTGTGGTTAATTTGTCTTAGCCTTGTCTGAAGTATTTTAGTAGATATCTTCTAGTCCTTGTTTAATTCTGATGACTTATCTGTTTTCAAGATCAAATACATAATGGCCTCATTGAAGAAAGGAGAGGAAGCATCTTCTGTCCAGAAGGTATTAAAAAGTTTGAGTAGAAATGGTATTAGATCCTCTTTAGAGTATTTGTAAAATTGGGGGCCAAAACCATCTGGGCCTAGAGATTTATTCTTTGGGAGGTCTGAAATGGAATCAGTGATCTCTTGTTGAGACAAATCACGGTCTGGAAAATGTTTTTCTTCTTCATTTAATTCATGTAAGTTAAAAGTAAACAAAAAATCTTTGCTTTTTCCTTATCAGATCTATGTTCATAGACTTTTTCATAAAAATCTGAAAATGATTATTTATGAGGCTAGGGTCACTTAAACAATTCCCCTGGTCATCCTCAACATTGTTAATAGTGTTATTAGCCTTTTCACATTGTAATTGAAAGGCAAGAAGACAGTCTGGTTTTTCTCCTAAAAATAATACTTTGTGCAAGCCCTCATCATTGCTCCCATACCTCTAAATTCAAGTGCTTGATTCATTTTATCTGTCAACAATAATACTGCTATTAGGTCTTCCTGCACTGCTGTCATAATTTTCTCCTTCTACCACAGCTAGTTCTGATTCCAATTGATTAAAAAGTCTGTGAATCGGTTTTGTTTTTACTGGCCGAATATGAAATGCACTTCATGCTTTTAGGGTATCCCAGATGGTGCTTATCAATGTCTTGAGTTGGGTTATTAAAGAAGAAATGTTTAATTTCTTTTTTGATTAGCTCTGTAAAGGTTCTGTCTCTTAATAGTCTGGTGTCAAATCTTCACAGTTTAGTTTTATGTGCCTCATCATTCATTTGCAAAGTGATAGTAAGTGGGGAGTGATCCAATATTTATGGGGCCATATTTAACTTCTGGGATATTATGCAATATATGTTTGAGACCAAACATAAATCAGTTAGAAAGTGTGATTTATTAGTAGAATAAAATGAGTAAGCGTCTTGTGTGGGTTAAAGTTGCCTAAATGGGTTGGATTAATTGAGTCTTTCATAGTACTTAAAATTAATAAGGCCACATTTATGCTTTCTCATGATAGAGTGTGGACTTCTATCAAATTGACTAAGGGTTAAATTAAAGTTACCAACTATAATACATGGAAGTAGAAGCTGAGACAGATTTATTTAAAAAATTAGAAAAAAAATTGGGATCGGCCTCATTGGGTGCATAGATAGTTGCTATAGTAAACTTTGAGTATTCTGCTTGACAGTTACTATAGAATATCTGCCACTAGAATCACAAAAGTAATCTGTAATTGACAAGCTTGTGGTATGTCTTATAAATACTGCTGTGCCTCTAGCCTTATATGTATATATGCAATGGGTGCCTCTAGCTTGAAATAGTTTCCTAAAATGATTAAAGTCTTCATCTGAAAAATGTCTCATGTAGTAATTATATCTCAACAGATTTTCTTCTACAGTACCCAACTATTTTCCTAATTTTTATCTTATCCCTTACTCCCTTTATATTCTACGTCATTATTTTCATCTTAGCCACATTATAATTACCCTAGTTGATAGCTTTGGAAATTCAAGCCAGAGAATAGTAGAGTTTTTTTTTTTTACAGCAATGCCATCCCTATTTGCCATAAAATTCAGATCAAGGAGTAAGATTTTATTCATTCCATTTTTTAATCCTTCTGCTGTTATTACACTCATGTCCCCTGCCCTCACCTCCCTTTGGAAGCCTAAAGTTGGGAAACTAGGTTTGTAACAGCAGCAACTTAAAAGGAAAAGAAGACTAATAAAATGTCCTAGGACCCACCCCTCCTTGGACCCACCCTATAACATTAAACAAAATGGCAAAAAAATTTACCAATTGCCCTGAAATCCAGCACCTGGGGCCTAAACTGGTGTGCTATTAAGACCTGATAATGCTACGCCTTTGGGGAGAACTATATATGATTCATATGTACCTTTATATATCTTTTCCTTTTCTCCTTCCTTCCCTTTTCCTCCCACTCTCTCCCCCAAGCATTTTTTTAGCTCTTTTTAGTTTTCTCCCAGCTATCAGGCTTTAAAACATCAGCTGCAGTTAGCCAGGCTCCTTTTATTTAATAACTCATTGTTGTGAGTTTGTATCAGCTTCCCAATGTGGTGCTTCCGGCTAACAGGATAGAGGTAGCTGGTGTCTCCACTATGTTAGCTGCAGTCTTTTCCATGTTGGATGGATTTTCCAAAGCTTCTGTGTACACAGAGGCACTTGCAGCAGTGGGGTTAGAAGTAAAAATACCCCCTGGGCCATTGATCAGAACAATTGTTACTACCCTCTCAACTTCAAGAGGGGATGTCAATATCCTGAGCTTCCCCTGTAGAACTACATTCAATTTTGCTGGAAGGATCATCATGAACGGTATACCATGTTGAGTCAGTATAGTCTTTGCTGTTGCAAAAGCTTTCCCTTTTCCTAAGACTTCTGGAGGAAAACCTGGATAAACTTTGAAAGATATAACCACCAGCGTGCAGACCCTTATCTAATCTAGTTTTTCTTAAAAGAGCTTCCTTGTCTTGAAAATGCTGGGGTTTAACAAAAAAAAAATCTCGGCTGCTTCCTGTGGTAATTTGGATTACTAACACTCATGTGGGCTGTCTAGTTCCCCCCTTTCTTTTTTTACAGAAAGGGTCTTTCTAGCACCTCTATCAGTCGCTTTTCAAAATATTCTACTGGATTTGCTTGTTCTGTTCCTTCAGGGAATCCCTCCAGTTTGATATTGTCCCTATGAGATCTAGTGTCCATTTTTTCTAATTTCTATTTTAGAACTTCAAATTCTCTGGCCTGGGCATTTATTAGCCTTTGTAATGGGTCCATTTTATCCTCAGCCATACTGACTCTTGATTCTACCTCCCTGGGTCTATTACTATATTCAAAGTGTCCATTTTCTGTTATAGATGCGTAAATTAGTCATTTAAAGCTGTGTGAGAGGTTAATTTTTGCAAATCCTTGTCGGACATCATTAATCAAAGGTTCAGCAGGGTCTGAGAGGGAATCTTCTTGCATCATGTGCTGGACTTTAAGTATTTCTGCCGATGCATCCATTCCAATGGTGGTTTTCTCTATGAGAGGCTATTTGTTTGTACAGCTTCCCCCTGTTCAAGGTTTGAGGGTGAGGTTTAGTTGCTTTCTAAGAGTCTGTTATCTTCCAGTGTTAATTCTAGACTCATTATAGAATGCCCTTTTAGCACTTCTTGTGCAGTTTCCACCAGATTACCTGGAGAGTTGATAGAAGATTCTGGGTCTATGTTTTCAGTAAATGAGGTTAGAGAGACAGGGCTTGCTTTTTCTTTGTCCTGAGGTTCTAAGGGCTCCAAAATGTTTATTATAGAATCAGATGAGCTCAGATTTACCAAATTTGACTAATCAATCACTCTCCTATAGACCCAGCTCCCAGAATGAGAGTCGCTCTCTAATTGGTCCAAAATCACTTTCTGTTTAGGGGTGCCACTTAGTTTAACGTGTCATTAATTGAGGACACTATCAGCCAGGGAGGTATCTCTTCTTTGCACTGCCTTGTTATCAAGGGAGGTCTCCCAGTCTATTAAATGCTTGCTTTTCATTTGAAGGGCAGGTATTGCTTTTTCAGAAGTATCACATATGCCTGCTTCTTGTGTTGCTGTAGCATCTGTCAGTTCCCACTGTGCTGTCTGCTTGTGTTGCTCTGGTCAAGATGATTTATCTACCTTTTTAAATAATGGAGCTGGAGTCACAGAAATAGCAAAGAGAATCGCTGTGTTATTTGTTCTTCTTGTTTTTTTTGTGACAGGGTTAAGTTTTGCTTCCTTATTTTCCAGCTTTTTAAATGGGCTTTGTACAGCAGCCATAGCAACATTGTTGGCTGAATTGTTCAGGGGATCTAATACTGAGGGAGTGTCTAGCACTGTGGCTAGGATACTGCTTCTGGTTTATCTGGTTAACAGACTGTAGTCATGATGAGGAGGTAGGGGCTGGATCAGAAGCTATTGCAGGAGCACTCTCTACAGTGACTGCGGAGGTCCATGGAAGCTCAGTTGTGGCTGCTGAAGCCGGTAAAACTGTAGGTATAGTGGAGGCATCCAGGGATAAAGTAAAAGCAGACTGCAGGTTAACACTTATATTTCTGGCACCTTGCTGTTTTCTCTGAGCATACTTTCAGTCAGTTTCCAAGAGGTCCTTCACTTCCTGAGCACGTTGATACGTTTTGAACATACCTGAATTTGTCTGTTTTGAAGATGATTTATTGCTGCATTTCTGCAGGAGAAGGTGAGGAGGTAAAAAAAGTCATAGTGCATATGCTAAAATTTAAGACAGTTTCCCAAGATCAGGGAACTGCCTCACAGTCTACCAGCATGTCAGCAGTCTTGCTCTACCATCTCTATGTATATCAGAGTGCATCCAGGAGCAGTATTTCAATAAATCCTGGTTAACTTAGTCACCCCCTCTCTCACAGTGTACCCACTTTATTAGGCATATTGACTAGGTAGCCTGGTGCAAGCTGACATGTGACTGGGAAGGAGGGGGTAAAGCAATCGGCATCACTGATGGTGCTACAGAAGGCAGACTGATCAATCATGTTTTCCCGCTGTCATCCTAGTTCCCCCTCCCTTTCACATGCCTGCTTAGTAGAGCTGTGCCAAACTTTCAAATTTTGCTTCCAACAGAATACCTTAGAATTTGGGGAATTCTATCAAAGTCTATTTGGAAAGGGAATTCTAAAATTCTGAAAGAAGTATTTAAACCATGGATTAGCAATTCAGGTTAGTGTTCCACAGTTTACATTAACCACAAATTAGGTTTCCACAAACCACCAACTAATCTGTAGTATATATTTATATGTCCCACCGGAGCCACTCACTCTGGGATAAGAGTGGTTTCATATGAGTTCTGCTCGAGAGAGAACCATGAAGCAAAACTGAGCTGTTCTGGCTTGAGTAGAATGCAAGTGAAACCACTCTTATCCTGCAATGAGTGGCTCCAGGGGGACATATAAATATATTCAATGGGCCTAAACAACCAGAGTAGTGTTATGCTTGTGCAACTTTGATAACTGTGTTTCTGTTTGCATTCTCTATTCCATGGGTAATTACCACCCTGTAGGGGTACCGAAGGTAAGGAACCCTTGAAGAGGGTTCCACCCTAGAGGTGCCATGGGAAGATTCCCTTGGCTAAAGGTAGCTTAGGAAGGAGCTCTTCAAGGAGACAGGCATGCTGCTGGAGCTGGAGTGGAGGATGGGGAAGGGAGCAAAGATAAAATGCTCCAGAAGGAAGCAGGGAGGAACTGCTTATATAGCTGCAGAAGGGGGCATGGTTGGTTGCTCATCCCACTGAATTACAGGCATAGCCTTTCAATTCTATTGGCCTATGCAACCAGAGTAGTGTTATGCTTGTGCAACTATGATAACTGTTTGGCAGTTCACACTCTGTATTCCACAGGGAAGTCCACTCTGTAGGGATGCCAAAGCCAAGTAACCCTTGAAGAAGGTTCCACCCCTAGAGGTGCCATGGGAAGATTTCCTTGGCTAAAGGTACCTTTGGAAGGAGCCCCAAAAAGAACATTAAGCACTAAACATTAACTACTAGTTAGAGAAGCAGATTGACTGCAGCGAGACAGCTTGATAAAACACAAATGGATGCATAGGTTGTCAGGATAGTGCAGATAAAATGGATTGCACTGATGACATCAGGGGGCTTCCAAAGGAGAGAGGGAATGGCAAGTAGAACCACCATCCATCTCCATCCAACAGTGAAAACCTACCTAAGGAAGCTAGGGAATATACTATAAACAACTAACTATATATTTTGACCTTTGGCAGGGAGGAGAGGAAACACCTCTTTTAAGAGGAAGAAACCTCTGGGGATCCATGGTCTAGGTCACCTTCCCTCCAGGCTGGGGGTAGTTTTATTTAGTAATGGCTCTGCTGCTGCAATTTAGAAACCCAACCTAGGGGAAGAAATATTCCAATCTGGTGGAAAGCTCTCATGATCCCTCTAATGGGAAAGCCATGAAGGGTTACGAAAGGCCTCTGCAACAATGGGTACTGTGAAGCGAGAGCGGACCCTCAAGGTGGGAGGAGTAGCGCGATGACCTCTGAGCCACTCAGCCCACCTACTGACTAAAACAAACCAGGTGAACTAAAAGCTGTCATAGAGAGAATAGCTTTCGAAGGTGACATGGCCAAGCCATAGCTAAGGAGCACTATTGTGTTGTAAGGGCCCCACCACTTGGCAGCTGAAGTCTTAAATTCTGCATCAAGAGATATGCTGTATGAATGCATGATAAAGCTCTGACTGAAGTGAAGACATTCTTACTTTGTAAGAAGGACCCCACCCAGAGGTTCACATGCTCAAGATGTGGTCTTTGTGAGTGCAGAGAGAGACCGTCGGCTTACAGAGCAAGCCCTGAGCCAGAAAAGGTAATGGACATGGTTGGCATGCCACCGATTTATGAATGAGAGCATGAATCAACTTTGAGTACTAAATAGGAGGAGGCCAGGTGAAGCCAAGCAGCTGTAGATATTGATGAGGAGGCCAGCCTTGAAAGGTTGTGAGTGAACTCTGCAATAATGAGAACTACTAAGGCAGGGCCTGGGTTAGGTAGGAGGCTGCAGTGCAAGCCAGCATTTGGTGGTTTGGTAGCAGAAGCAACCAGCAGAAAACAAGCCAACCAAGTCCATTACAGAAGCCAAATTGATGGTGACATAGAAGGTAGGTGTTTAGACAGTGAGAGGCTGTGATGCCTGTGATTGAATCAATGAGAGTTAACATAATTGAATCAATGAGGTTTAGCAGATGATTGCTATAGTTTCAGCATGAATAGTGAATTGATATGATTGGCATGAATACCTTAAATGCCAGTAAGGCAGAGTTAGATTATTCTAGTAGTGAGCATTTACAGGCAGTAAGTATTTGTGATGCAGTGATGAAATGCAGTGAATATCTGAAGCAATGTAGGCTGCAAGGTAAATGTATTGAAGCATGATAAGTGAAAACCATGAATGCAAAGGAGCAGGGCAAATATATATCTCAGATAATGGCATACTTCTGCTACTTGGAGCCATAATATCCCTCTGTGACATCACAGTCCCCCACTGTGGGAATAACAGTGAAGCCACAAGCTGACCACCAGGAGACCAAAAGCAACTGTAATGTTGGTTGTGTAGGAACCCCCCAAAAATGGACGTAGCAATGAACAGGCAGGCTGAAACAGGAAAAGTTGCTTGAATGGAGTAGCTGCCTGGCTGAGCAAACACTGATGAATTGAGCAGAGCATGCTGAACACTAATACTGAGTGAACTGAGCAGCGCTAACTAAATGAATTGAGCAAGTAGCTGAGAACAACCAGGCGTAGCAGGAAATGCTGAGCAACACATAGCACAGCAGTGAGTGGCAGCAAACTAGGAGCAGAATGAAGCCTAGACCAGGTGCAAACATTTAAGGTGAAAGCAAGGAGGCAGAAGAGGCAGGGAAAACAGTAGTTTGAGTGGAAGCATACAGATAACAATCGCAGCTGAACTGAGAGTTTTAAAAAATCAAGTGAAGAAATGAGAGCCTGAATAACACAATGCAGGAATAGCACAATACAGACAAAAGGCAACAGGATGCTATGAAAACTACAAAGCCCCCCAAAGAAAAAACAAGGCAAACACAGGAGGACAGGAAAACAAGCACACAAGAAGCACACAGCAGTCAGAGGGAAAATAAATACTAACCCAAGCAGGAGACCATACAAACAGAAGCCAGCAGAAACCAAGCAGAGCAGGAGAAGGGGGGCAGCAGGCCTAAAGGGAGAAGACAGACTGACAGAGCCTCTGGCCAGCAAAGAAAAAAGGCTTGAGTAGGAGGCTGGGCAGAACTGCTTATATAGCTCAGGTAGGGGGCATGGCTGGTTGCTCACCCCATTGAACTACAGGCATAGCCTGTCAATTATAGATTGAGGTTATTTGAAAAAAACTGTCCCAGAATGTGTCCAATTCAGGGCATCTGCACGTGAGATGCTTTTCACAGAATAAGAGTATCTCATGCACAGGGGAAAGGAGTGCCTATTGGTCAGGAGTGTTCCCTCAATCTATAACTTATGTTATAACTCTTTCAGAATTCCATTGAATTTACCAATTCACAGTCTGTCAGTAGAATTCTGCATTTTGCACAGCACTATGTGCTGTTCATTAAATACAACTAATGGAACAGGTGTGCTGTGGGAGGAGGATGACTGAGTTAGCCAGAATTACTTTGAATACTGTCCTCCCCAAATCATGGGCTGGGAGTTGGGAGGGGGTCAACAATATGTATATTGGCTATTTGAAGGACTGATGATTAGGTCACAGAGAAGGAATGTTCATCTCCTGGTGCAGTGCCAGGAACCACAGCTTTTTTTCTTTTATATTACAATTTATGAAACAAAAGGGAAGGGAGGATGGAGGGCAGGAAATTAATGGTGTGGAAGGGTATCCCATGGACTAGTCCTTGCCACTTGGTGAAGGGTAGAAGTTTTTTTTATTTTTCATGTTATATCCTAAGTATTCAGTATTGAGTATTTGGTGGCATCAAGTATCTATTAATATATCCCACAGAGCCATTCATTATGGGATATGAGTGGTGCTCTAGCACGTTCTGCTCGAGAGAGAACAGTAAAGCAGAGATGAATGGTGACAGGGGACATATTAATATATCATAGATTGAGGGAGCACTCAATGTTATTTAAAAAAATATTCTGGAATGTGTCCATTTCCAGGGTATCTGTGCAAGAAATGCTCTTCAGAGAATAAGAGTGTCTCATGTGCAGGGGAAAGGAGTGCTCTGATTGTTTGGGAGCACTCCCTCTATCTGTAATACTGATACTTGCTGAATATTCAAAAAAAAGTATTTGCATATCCCTATTTATGTATATCAATATGTATCAACACATGAAAGCTATCTATATGATTTATTCATATTGACCTGACTCCATGCTCTAATTAAAAAGGCCCTAATGGTTCCAATGGTAGCCCTGTCTAAAGATAACTTACTGGTGATGTGTTCATGGACATGTCCAAGGCCTTCGACCTGGTAAATCACTCCTTGCTGCTCGGGGTTCTGGGGCAGCTGGGCCTTGGCGAATCAGTTTGTGGGTGGATCAGCAGCTACTTAAGAGAACATCCCCTGAGGGTCAGTTTCAGTGGTGCTATTTCTCAACTTAAGTTAATGAAAATAGGGGTACCCCAGGGGTCATTAATGGGACCTCTATTGTTTTCTTTGTATATAAACAAACTGCCTTCTTTATTAAAGAACATGTTTACCTTAATGTACGCTGATGATATAATCTTGTACACAAATTCCTCTTCAGTGGACCATATAACTGTGGCATTAGATGCAGATATTCAAGTTCTCGATAGGTAAGTATGAGAACAGTGCCTGATTTTAAATAGTAGCAAAACTAAAAGTATGCTTTTTGGTACCTGACAACACACCACTGTGAATGACCCTTTAGTAGTCCTTGATCAAAAGGGGGTTATATTGGAACAGGTCTCCCAGTTCAAATATTTGGGAATTATTCTTAACTCTGGATTATCTTACTTGTTACATATCAAAATGTTATGTCAGCAACTGTTGGGAGCTTTGTTTAGATTACAAAAGCTTCTTACTGAACAAGCTCGATTTGCTATTGCTAGTAATGTTCTTTTGTCCATTATGAAGTATAACACCTTCTTGCTTCATGGCTTATCGAATTTCAACATAACTTTATTAACTACTACATTTCACTCTATTTGCAGATTTGTACTAAATAAAAACTTCCGTACTCATCACTGCACACTATATCAACTAACAGGGTTGCTTCCATTGGCTTTGAGTCATACTTATAGTCTTAATTGCTTAACACATTACATATTAAATTTAGGCCCCTCATCACCAGTGTCAGTTCTAGACTGGACCCTTCACTCTAACTCATCAATTTCACTTATGGTTCCTAGGGTACTCAGTCTCAGCTCCTATAAATTGGAACAAATTACCATCAGAAATTCAAGATTTACAAAGTCATGATAGTTTTAAAGCCACATTAAAGAAATATTATGTAGACCCTCTCAAGTGTAAGTGTTAGTCCATTTGTAATTATGTGTTTGGTGTATTGTATTTGTAATTTTTGTATGTGATATGTTTATCGTGTAACACCTTGACTGTATTTTATGGTCCCGGGTCATGTTTGAAAAAGGGCCCCGGCCTATAACACTTACCCAGTTAACAAAAGTAAAATAAAAAAATAATTTTATTTGAAAAAACTAACTTTGGAACGGTTAGGGCAAGAAACTTAATCTTTTTTTTATTTGAAAGCTTGGTGTTGGATATATTGATTATAGAGGATATGCAATAGGCTGACTCAAAATATGCAATTTATCTTCATGTTTGAGGGGTATGATGATATCTCACAAGCGTGAGACATGAAAATGATTATAAATTGCATATTTTGAGTCAGACTATTGCATATGCACTTCATACAATATCAGTTTACTAGTTACTAGTTATAGCTTTTAAATCTGTTAATACACAAATTTTACTGTGTTTCTCTGATTTCAGCTGGGGACTTCAGTGCTGCACATGGCTATTGTTTATTTCAGCATATGTTTATGCCTCCTGTTCCTCCCCAGTAGCCTCCTTCAGAAAACGACCCCCAGCCCCATAACTCATCTTACCCAGGATTTATCTCCATCTACTTTTTACCACAATGGGTACCACAGTAGGTGGTGCAGATCCTGCTCTGCTGGAGGTGCTTTTCACCATGTTTCTCCCTGACCCACGCCGACATGCATGTGCTCACAAACTGTGTAAAGATGCATCAGCACTCACCACCTGCCAACTAAGTGGGTGACTCCTGCTACATCACCCAGCCTTTGCTAGGTGGCAGCCAAGTAGTTCGCATGCTGCCCCCCCCAAAGAAGGACAGTAGTCTATGGATGCTAAATCCTGCTTTGCCCTGAACAGACACCAAGCAGCCCATGTCCATTTTCAAACTTGGTTCACTGGTGTGGTAGGCGGTGAGGCAACATGTGTCTCTGCCCACTGCATCATTGAGCCGACCACACATGGCTATTGTGATGTCATCAGCATTGAGAATGCTGCTCTCTTCTTGGTTCAGTCTGGATTGAGATGTAACCAACTTCACAAAGTACTATTATAGATTGAGGGAGCACTCCCAGCCAATCAGAGTGCTCCTTTCTTCTGCATGTGTGACACTCTTATTCTGCAAACAGTGTCTCATGTGCAGCTGCCCTAGAAATGGTCACATTCAGGCAAGGTTTAAAAAACTTAATAGAGCTCAAGCAATAATACATTATACTGCCACCAAAACCACTCTTATGGTTTTAAGAGTGGTCTCACATTCTTTGGGTAACAGAACTGCTCACTTTTGGTTTGCAGTTCTCTTACCCTAAAAATGCATGTGTGACCATTCTTACAACTGTACGAGTACTCCCTGTGGGGATATTAGCATACATTATAGTGACAGAGTGCTCCAGACATGTAGTGGAGATCCAGAGTGGGAAGCTGCTGACGGAAAAATAAGACTGGAGAGCTGCTTAGTGAGTGGGTTTAAAACAGTTAATAAAAATGATGGGATTTGAAAAATACTGTCTTCTGATTGGTTCATACTTATCTGAGAGCATACATTTATTTCTTCACAGTGCCTTGGTAAAAACAAGTGCCATGCTAGGAGCCTTAGTACAACTGGGATCACTATGCTACACCTACAATTTTTTAAACCAAAGTGGTAGCCATTTTATTGCTTTCTTAGCAAGCAAAAGACCCCCGTCACAACACATACACCTGGTAAACACTATGCCATTTTATAGTTAAAATCCTATGCCTATTGGCATATAAACTAATGATTTCTCTTTTTTTTACCTGTTTTCTGGGGTAACGATGATAAAGATGCTGACAGTACTTGGGTTGTGTGCCTTCCTTGAACAGTCACATTACACTTGCATTATAAGCACTTTCTTCAGCCTTTCATTCCTGCATCCCTTCCTTTATTAATTAAGAATCCTCTTTTATATTTTGATGCAGCATTCCCTTGTTCCTTACGAAGTGGCATCTTTGGCCTCTGTTTAGGTGCTTCTGGTCCCAACTGAGATGGGGACTGCAACAGCTCAGAAGGACACCACCTCCAGAAAGAAAAGCATGACAGGTACTCCAGAAAGAAGCCAGACAAAAAGCATGAGAAAGGCAAGCTGCTCGCTGCACCCTGCACTCACTCACTCACTTTTTTTTTTTACCAGCAGGAAGACAGAGGGTGGCAGGGGTCAGGGATAAGAGGAGCCTTAAGCAAATAAATGAGATAAAAAAAAATTATGAAAAATAGCAGTGCTCTCTACTGGCAAGTGTGCCAGTAGAGGAACTACTTTGCAACAAAAAAAACTGTTCTCATTTTTCACTTATCTTAACAGTTTTTTTGTTCATTAATAATACCCTACATAGCTGGCAGTATGGGCTGTACCAGACCTTCCAAAGACTATAAGGCCTTCTGCCTGTGGTGTCAGGTGCCATTATATCCCTGGGTGGTCCGGTATAGCCCAATACTGCCTACCCTGTAAGGTATTACTGCTTACATATTTTTAAGGACTTTTGGCCAGGAAAGGTAAACTAAGCAGAAGCTCATATCCTGGTGTGTGTCTCAAAAGTACAGGGAGATTGTGTGACTTGCAGGCAGCACAGTCAAGGCACGCACTCAAATGCAGGACCCAGCTGAAAGCTGAGAGTATTCAAGCCCCTGTGTTCTGAACAACAAACACAATCAGGTCTGCACTCTCAGGGCGCTATTTATGTGAAATGAGGAAGAAAATTCCAAATGAGTCCCAAGTGATTGTCAGAATGAGGTTTATTAGAGCAGTAAACCTTAGCAGATAGGGCAACCAAATTTTTCTGCTGATGCCAGAGACAATCCGACACCACACCAGGTGCCCCTATGTTATGTGACTTGTTCAGCATCACACAGTATGCAAGCAGTGGTTATGGGTCTCAAACCCAGCCCTGCTGGGTCTCCAACTTCACAGCATGGTGTTCTAATCATCTAGGCTATATTGCCTCCCATGTATTTCACTGTGTATCACTGTACTGTATGTTATCTTATATCAGCACACGAAAACAGTGTCACAAGGACTTTTCCATGTCAACTTTACCCTAAACTTTCATTTAAAAAACACTAAACAGCTATCCACAGCACTACCAAAGTTAGCCATTTCTGAAGATCATGCCTTTGAAATGTCTAAATCTGGAAACATTGGGGCTAGGAAATAAATTGGTACTGCCTTCCAGTACTTTTGTAGATTTGGGCAGCAAAAGTAAAAAATAGGGTTTACTTGAGAGAGAGTGAAATGTTTGCAATGAACTGAAAGGAACAGGATAAAAACATATAAGGTAAAAAAGGCACAGAACATCATGCTGACATGGAACCAAGATTCAGGAAAAACCTTGGAAATGTATTCCTAGATTGTTTTTAATGTTTTACTTTTCCATAAGTTGATATATGAAAGACATAATGGCATGATATGTCAATTGTAAAAATGTATATCAATATATAGGTGATGGATTTTTTTGTTTACATTGATAACAATACATATTTGCTAGTTAATGAAATAAAAAAATGATATACCAATATTACATAAAATTATAGATACTGTATATAGTATCTGTAATCTGAAGATACTATTGAGTGTTCCATTGACAAATAAACACACCATTTTCTAGTTTTCTATGAGTTCACAGCCTCATCAAGTGAATTTCATAGCCTAACTACTTTGTTGGTACATGTAAAGGAATACTGAATTCTATTTAATTGACTTTGGGGAGGCAGCATAGCGTAATGGTTAATAGCACTGAGCTGCAAACCTGAGGACCTGAGTTTGTATTCCAGAATCACCCTTTGCATACTGTGACCATAAGCAAGTCATTTAACTTCCTTGTGCTCCCAGGATGCACCTGAAAACAACCCTAGGCTTAGTGTCTTTCCTGGCCGAAAATTGTAAAAGAAAAAAAATCCAGTCTCAATTTACTTGAATGCCATTATTTCCACCCTTGGTCAACCAGCTCCCAAAATACAGTACCACGTACTTGCATAACCACTGTCAATGGCTTACATTCTGCATAATTATAACACATTTTGTAGCAAAGACTTTCAGCAGAAACAAAGGTCAAATAATCCCTTAAAATCATGTTCCCAACAATGAGGAGCAAACCCTTCATCTGTCTGGAGACAGAGGGCAAGATATTCAAAACTTTGCCCCTGGGCTAAATTAACACTGCCCGGTGGGCAAACTTAGCATGGACACAAAAGCCTACTATATTCAAAAGGAATAGCCTGGGGCAAAAAGCTTCTGAATAAAGCATGGATATGAAGCTGGGCAAACTGGGCTGGGAGTGCAGGGCAAACGTAGCCTTGGAATATGACAGCTCTGCATATAGCAACCAGAAAGTGCAAACCACAACAGCAACACAGTGCACAGCAATGTGCAGATAGGTAGAGGTGAACTATGTGGCCAATGTGTGTGCCAGCAAATGCGTGGACCCAGTACAGCTGCAGGCAGCAGCGCATGTGAAAGTACAGTGTGCAAAACTGTATAATATTCCCCAAGCCATTAGTGTGGTGCTAACAAGTTTGCATTGGTTTAGCACAGAGCTAAGCCATTTGCTTAGTGCAAACATGTTTGCCCGGTGCTAAACTTTGCCATATTCAAAAGTGACATGCAAATGAGCCTACTTAGGTAGTCTCTGGGCAAACATCCAGATTAGCATCTCATTATGCCCAGATTCGCATGCAGTTTTCCCAGCGTTACTGCAGGGTCCCACAGCTCCACCTGTAGGTCAGTCTGGAAGTACAGGGGCTGGCTGGGTCTGCCCGCAGCTCCACCTGTAGGTCAGTCTGGCAGTGCATGATGATAGCTGCAGGCTACATGTATACAGTACAGCATAGCATATTGTACACCAGGGGACAACACAGCATAGGCACAGGTGGTGGTGGTGCTGCATGCAACTGTCACACTGTAGGTCATGCTACAGTGCACAGCAGACACTACAGTAGCAAGGGGGCCAGTAGTGTGTGAGGGACACAGCAACGCCTATGGTGTGTAGGGCAGTGATGACCACTGTACTGTACACAGTGACAGGCCAAACTTGCAGGTGTTTACTGACAGTGGACATTACTGTTACACTGTTGTGTGACCCACAGATGCTGCACCTCTGGCATGAGATGCTCACAGTGACATATACATGGCTGGCTGTGTGTGCTGTGGCATTTGTACAGCTGTGCGGTGTGTGGCTGGGGGGGCACGTATGATCAAACAGGCACACTGGTGTTGGGGTATTCCCAATACTGGCCCATGTGCATTGCATGATGTGTCCCAGCATTGTGGCTACACCTGGACTGTGGCACAGCCTGGCCACCCGTACACCCCTCCCCTCAACATCCTCCATGCCACAGTGCTGCATGTGTGTGCTGGCATCTGTTGGCATCCACAGAAGAGTGGTCTGCAGGTGTGTGCTGTATGATCACACTGCCATGGTGTCGACTGGTGACCAAGTCACCACTTACTGCCTGGCATGGCTAGCACTGGTGGCAGATGATGGCATCATTGTGATGCCATCAGTGATCAGCATATTTCCTCTATGTCTGGCTTTGTCTATGTGTCATATTTATTTGTTAGGGTTGTGCAAAACCACGCAAAAGCCACACAAATGCCACACAAAGTCAAAATGTCACACAAAGCTGATTGCCTAGGGTTAAGACTACCTTTTCCTGGGCAGTAATTTGCACCATGCTAAGCGCTGTACTAAGTTGCGCAAAACCACTTTGTGCAGCGCTAGTTGCTGAATATAGCATTGCACCTGTATTCATGTACACGTCCCCTCAGTTTGCCCCTTGCATACATTATGATTTTGCCTGGCGCTAATGCAGTTTACGTGCGCTATTTGGCCTTTAGGATATAGCAAACCTGCGCTATTCCTGCGCTAAACCTGCACAAATGGCTTGCGACCCATGCAAAATTTTGAATATCTGGCCCAGAAAGACTTATCCGAGATGTGGATGTATTATTTGCCAAAGCATGTTAGGGAAGGGTCTCTTTTCTGATTGGGGTGACCTAACCTGTTTTCAGGTGAAAAAATCTAAGCAAATTTATTAAGGAACGCAAGCTGATAGTAAAACTATCTTTTAAAGTTGTGTTTTAGAAAAAAAAGTTTAAAACTGTGTCAAGCAGAGCCAGTCAATCAGAATCAAAATGAAAGGAAAGCAGGTTGGAAGATGATCTAAACAGTCTTTATGGGCTCTGCAACAAGCAGACTAGGTAGACCACAGGGCCTACTTCTGTTGGCTGTTATTTCATTCATTTCATTTTTAGTTTATACTGGAAAGGCATGTGGGCAAGAGGCCCATTTTCACAAGCATCCAATTATAATAAAACATCAGTGGACATATACAAAAAAATTACAGAGTGTAAAATTATATAGAAATACATGTCTTACATAGGTGGATATGTACACATTTACAGACAATATAAATTTTACAGATGTACACTAGTTACATAAGTACAAGGCAGTAGCATGACAAACATACAGAGAACATGTCAAAACAAGCATTAAGACATTGTATGTCTATGAACAGCACTGAGTAAGTAAGAAAGAACCTCACTCTACATATGTACAGACTAACAGGACCTGACAGGAGGGGGATGAGGTGAGAGAATGGGAAGAGATTAAAAAAAGAGGAGAGATTAAAGTAAGGTGATGAGTTAGACATGGGATGAGGTGAAAGATGGGGAGAGATTAAAGAAATGGTGTGAGTTAAACAGGGAGGGGAGGGACGGATAGTGGGGGATAACATAAGCTGGAAAGGAGAAGCTAGAAACAGTTGCAAGAGGGCTTGCTGAGTAAGTGTTTTTTCAAATTAACCTAAAAGGAACTGATGGAGGGGGCAAATCACAAGGTTAGGCGGTAGGGTGATAAAAGGTTTGGGGCCCTTGAAAGAGAGTGATCTCTGTCCCAGAGAGGTGTTGAAAAACAGGACTCTAAAGAGGAAGGAGGAAGTGCTCCTGGTGGGACGAGTGGGATCAGATCTTATCAAGAGAGAAGAGTCACTGGGAGGGAGGAGGTTGCTGTGAATTTTGTACATGAATGTATGTGTCTTCCAGGCAAACCTGTCTTCTAGCGAGAACCATTTGATGGATTCATAAAGGGTACTGCTGTGGGTGTGACAGGGGAGACCAGTAATGAATCTAATTATGTTTTTATAGGCCACTTTTAGCTTAGAGAAATTGATGGAGTTTGGAGAGGGTGAAAAGATAAGGGACACGTAGTCATGTAGAGGGAGAAGTAAGCTGGAGGCAAGCCAGGTTCTAGTCTCAAGGATGAGAAATTGACAGATCCTGCAGAGGAGCACAAGTCTGTGATGTATTTTGCTAATCAGCTGGGTTATGTATGGTCCAAAAGCAAGGTGTTCATTAAGTGTTAGGCTGAGATATTTAAATTCACAGACCTGCATAAATGCGATGCCATGATTGTCCAGGAGTGTGAAGTCAAAGATAGAGGGTTTCCAGGTGCCTGAGAAAATCGTATATTTTTGGGGAGTTTAAGATCATTCCATAGGAGGTAAACCAAGTGTGGAGACTGCATAAATCCTTCTGAAGTTTGAAGAGGAGGGCAGTAGGTTTACCGTCATTTCAGTACAGGGCGTCGTCTTCCGTGTACAGGATGAATTTAGAATGTAAACATTCTGAGGTGATATTGTTGTTAAAAAGAGAAAATAGGAGAGGCCCCAGGATTGACCCCTGTGGGACTCCATACTTAACGAGACAGTCAGGTGAGGACTGACCTTTAATAACCATTTTGTGGTACCTAGGATGGAGGAAACTCCCATCCAGTTTAATGTGTTTGTGGAGAAGTTTATTTAGGAGAGGGTCACTAGGAGCAGATTGTGGTCCACCAAGTTGAAGGCTTTGGTTAAGTCCACGAAAATGGAGCCAGTGTATAGTACGTCATCCATGGCCTTAAAAATGTCATTGGTGAACCTCACGAGGGCAGTTTTGGTATTGTGTTTAACCCAAAAACCATGTTGAGCCCCTGTGAGGATGTCATATTTATTTAAGTGCTCAGTGATTTGTGCATGTACTATTTTCTTCATGATTTCAGAGAGGGGATAGAAGGGAGACAGGTCTATAGTTACATATTTCCTGTTTGGAACCTCCTTTATTTAGTGGCCTGATGGAGGCGATTTTCCATGCTGCCAGGAAGGTGCCAGCACAAAGCACGAAATTAAAGGTATTGGTGAAGAGGATTGCAATGTCCTTAATGACTAGTTTGAGGATGCGGTAGTCGAGGCCATCTGGGCCAATGCAGGGTTTTGGGTTATTCTTGATAATAAGTTTGATTGTGTCAACAGTGAAGAGTGCTTTGTAATAGAAGGGGTGTGGCTGTTAAAGGTAAGGGGGGTTGGGAGGGCTGAGCAGAATGGTCTGGGAGGAGAGGAGTCTTGTATTTGTCAAGATCTCCAAAAAAGGAGTTGAACATGGTAGCCATACATTTTGGGTCATCTGATGATTTCCCTTCTGTAAGGAGGGTGATCTGATTGGATTTCCTGTCCTTGCCCAGTAAGAAGTTTAGTGTCCCCTAGAGTTGTTTAGAGTTGATTAAATTCTCATGTTCTTGTGCCAAAAGTACAGTTGCTTTTTAGTTTCTGAAAGAGAATGCACTAAACAAATAGACCTTTACTGTAACCATACAGGTCTAAATAGACATCCTTACAGCCTGCTTGTGAAAACTATTAAGAAGTTTGGTAGGACAGTGCAAATGGTCAACAGAGCTAAAAAGATGTTCAAAGTTTATTGTATAGCCTGTTGAGTACACAGGATTCACTATACTTGCTGTCAGAAAGGTACAGGCATGTAGCCAAAAAGTAATTGCACAACAGATTTATTAAAGTAAACAATTTAGAGGCAGTGCTATATTCTAGCACGTCAAGTCTGAATGACTCTTCATCGGGGTGAACCTAGGTCTCCCATAGTGAACTTTTAAACAAGCTTCTTAAAAAGGCAGTTCAATATTCAGATAATAGTAAAACATTATATCACATACAAGGCATCCAGACACAACAGTTACCAGATACCAATCACTAATAATAGATACCTAAAGAAAAGGTGTGAAAAATATAACTAAAAATACCAGACTTTTAGGAATATAATTAACTGATATGCTGTAATAATTACAAATTTACTTCAGTAGTAATTGTATGAAAAAGAGAAAAAACTGAACTACATGCTCAGAATATCCGATAACCTGTACTGGTCTATGTATTTCATGCAAAATACAGACCAAGAAAAAACAAAATACTTGAAATCACAAAAAAAAGGAACACAGTTCTAATGCGAGGTCAAGAGATCAAAGCAGTCAGGTGAGGCAAAAATGCAATAATAGTCAAAAATTAGTTACACATCAATGAACGAGAATGTTAACTTGAAATAGAACATAAAAAGAACAGAGAATTAATACATGAGCCACAGTACCATGATGGGTATATCAGTAATTAATATCCCAAAATTACAAATCATACAGAAAACAGGGTTATAAGTAGTAGTAGTGGATTGTATTTCTTCGAGGAACCCTTCCCTGAAGGCTCAGGGCACCTTTGCTCCGTATAAATCACAGACAGCATATTACTATCTAAGTGCACCTGCCCCTGAGTCTAGCCACACTTGCTCTCTCTCTCTCTCTCTCTGCCCCCCAGCAAGCACTAGGCAGGCCTCAGGTACCCCCTCCCTCTGTCCCTTCTCATGACTTGCCCCAGCAATCAGTTCGCGTCATGCTCCTTTGGCACCCGCCACCCTCCTCTCCTTCCCCCGACTCACAGTCCCGTGAGTTTTCCAAACAGTCACTACTAATGCAGGCTGCCTGACCATGCCCCCTCACACCCCACCATTTTACTCTAGCATATCCTCTCCACTCAGCCTTACTTCACCCCACAATTTCTCCCTATACCTTCTTGCCCTTCTTCCCCCACCCTTCACCTCCATCGCAGTACATACCTCTCTCACGTACCTCCTTTCTTCACCCCACTGCCAGCTATTCCCGTCCCTCTGAACTACTGACAAGGCACTTTGTGGCTGTTTATTCCCCCTCACCCTCATAAAGTGTTTTTCTTGTTATTTAACTTGTACCTATGTTTTGAGTTATTCTGTAAGTTCTGAATCCAAGCTGTATCATTCATTGTAATGTACCTTTGCTTTCTCATATTGTACTTTGTTTTGCAGTCTATGACGTGGAACCTTTGTAAAAGAGCTTGCGCTCAAAGATCTTTTTTGAATCACTAAATAAATAAATAAATAAAATCATACAATCATACATCCAATATCAAACACATATAAAATAACAAAATCTAATACATATCACATACCCTGCATTCTAAAACAATAGAGCTGTTTGGGCCAGATATTCAAAACTTTGCCCCGGGGCAAAATTAGCACTGCCCGGCGGGCAAACTTAGCCCGGAGCACAGAGCAAGCTATATTCAAATGGAATAGCCCAGGGCAAACAGCTTCCGAATATAGCATGGTAATGAGGCCATGCAAACTGGGCTGGGAGTGCAGGGCAAACATTGCTCTGAATAAGACAGCACTGAATAAAACAACCAGGAAGTGCAACCCACAACAACAACACAGTACACAGCAACGTGAGGGCAGGTACAGACGAACTACGTGGCCAATGTGTGCCAGCAAATGCATGGACTCAGTACAGTTGCAGGAAGCAGCAGATGAGAAAGAACAGTGATCAAAACTGTATAATATTCCCATATCATAGCCCGCCGCTAACACATTAGCGTAGGCATTAGCTGAGCTAAGTAGCGTTTTGGGAGCAAACACATTTGACCGAGCTAAAATGTGCCATATTCAAAAGTGTCATGCAAATGAGTCACTTAGGTAGTCTCTGGGCAAACAACCGGATTAGCATCTCATTATACCCTGATTTGTATGCAGTTTGCCCAGCGTTACTGCAGGGTCCCACAGAGCCACCTGTAGGTCAGTCTGGAAGTACAGGGCAGACCAGGTCCAACCGCAGCTCCACCTGTAGGTCAGTCTGGCAGTGCACGATGATAGCTACAGGCTACATGTAAACAGTACAGCATAGCATAGCATATTGTACCCCAGGGGACAGGACAGTATAGGCACAGGTGGTGGTGGTGCTGCATGCAACTGTCACACTGTAGGGCATGCCACAGTGCACAGCAGCAACTACAGTAGCAAGGGGCCAGAGTGTGGACACAGCAATGCCTATGCTGTGTAGGGCAGTGATGATGACTCGCACTATACACAGTGAGAGGCCCAACCTGCGGATGTTTCCTGACACTGGACATTACTGTTACGCTGTTGTGTGACCCACAGATGCTGCACCTGTGGCATGGATGCTCACAGTGACATGTACATTCCTGGCTTTGTGTGCTATGGCAGTTGTACAGCTGTGAGGTATGTGGCCGGGGGAGGGAATGTATTATCCGAAAGGCACACTGGTGTTGGGGTATTCCCAATACTGGCCCATGTACACTGCATGATGTGTCCCAGCCTTGTGACCACACCTGGTCTGTAGCACAGCCTCGCCACCCATACATGCTCCCTCAACATCCTCCATGCCCACAGTGCTGCGTGTGTGCTGGCTTCTGTTGGTGTCCACGGGTGCGGTCCATGGGTGTGTTGTATGGCAACACTGCCTGCTGTCCACTGGTGGCAGGGTCACCACTTACTGCCTGGCATGACTCGACTGGTGGCAGATGATGGCATCATTGTGATGCCATCAGTTAGCAGAATGCTTCTCTCATGTTTGACTTTATCTAAGTGTCATATTTATTTGTTAGGGTCGCTTCAACCTTGGCGCTAACACCTCTAACAAAGCCACAGTGTCGCAAGACTGCTTGCCCAGGATTAAGACGAGCTTTTCCTGCGCGGTAATGTGCACCGCGTTAAGTGTCGCGCTAGGTCACGCTAAACCACTTAGCGCAGCGCTAGCCACTGAATATAGCATTGCGCTTGTATTCATGTCAGTTTGCCCCTTGCATACATTATAATTTTGCCTGGCGCTAATGCAGTTTGCCCGCGCTATTTGGCCTTTTGAATATAGCAGACCCGCCCTAATCCCACGCTAAACCTGGCAAACGGTTTTTGCCCGGCGCAAAGCTTTGAATATCTGGCCCTTTATCTTTACTTAGTCCCAAAAGGCTTAATGAAAAAGGAATGACTTTAGTTTTCTCATAAATATTTCTATACAAAAGGAAATACAAGCACAATAGATCTTATAGAATAATAGGAGCTATTTAAGGTTTACAGAAAGTGGATAATATCAATATTGTAATTTATACTATGTAGGCAGAGACCGTTTAATGTATATATCGAAACAGTTTCTGATTGTAATAGGATTTGGTGTATAGCCCCCTCTTATCAGAGATTTTATGCACTCATATCAACAAACTGCATTTGTTCAGGGGCACATAAGGTGGTAGGTAAAGTGTTCTCCCAATGGGTTATCAATGGGAATAATGGACCACATGTGTTCCTGAATTCTTTTCTTTAGTGATCTAATGGTTCTCCCCACATATAACATTGGGCATGAATATTGCTTGACACTGACCACAAAGATTGTGCATGTGTTAAAGTTGGTAAACTGACTGATTGTAATGATAGAGTGATCACTGGGTTGTACTGTACAACATTGTGGCCTGGTTTATAGAACTTGAAAATGTAATATCCACCACATGAAAAATATCCCACAGGGGTTAGAGGTAACCATCGGATGTGTGCTAGAACAGACATGGACAAATAAGTAATGTTTAAGTAAACGTCCCAGATTTTTGGATCTAGAGTAACTGACTATAGGACTCAGTCAAATGGTCTCAAACAAAGCTTTGTCACCTTGTAGAGTCCCTCAGTGTTTCCTAGTGATGTTAGCAATCTGCATAGCAACTCTGTTGTACTCTGTCACAGATGTGACACCAGTAAAACAACTGTCTTTTGATTTCAAACAGTGTTCTCTCCAGATGGCTGGTCCTTTTTAGAGCTCATTTCAAAACAGGTGGTTAATAGCCCCTGTATAAGAATCTTTTTGTACATTTTTGTGCATGTATATTGAATGTTTGGCTACAAAAACAATTACATCTAAGATGTATGAATTGCCCTTAAGGTATGTTTTCTTTCAGGTGGGGGGGGTGGATACTGTCCACTATGAATAAGGTACTCTATATTACAGAGCCTGCCATGCTATCATGCAAGGTCATTCTGGGAAGCAGTCTATCCATAAAGTCTGTCATAGGGCAGACCCACTCTGGCAGCACCAGTTCAGTAACAGAAATCTCGTCTGACTCTAGACTAAACCAATCTATCCAACCATGATCCTTTCAGAACAGGCAATTTAAAGCAGTAAAGGACTGGTCACTTGTCCATGACATGAAAGAATGTTACAGAATCAAGAGAATACCATGATGCATGACAAAAGTAAAGGCTGTACAAATCTTTCTTATGCAATTTGTTGTGATGGATAACAATGTTTCTTATGACAGATTTATGAGATATAGGATTCTACATGTAAGAGTGATTGATTCTGGTTGGTATCACCATGCAATAGTAAGTGACTTTACTTTTCTTTACTCAACTGCATGCGCAAATGCTGCAACTATCATGTAAATGGAATGCTGATACCCTATGGCTCAGTGTGGCACTGTTCACATAAAAGTAATTAAAATGCTTTGCAAAACTTCTCTCTGCTAGAAATCCAGGCTACTGACTCAAGAGGGTTGGCAGAGCAATGCAGGCTGTGGTAGTCTAGCACTAAGATTTGTGCATGACACTGTTTGTTAATTTTAAAGAACTTGTGACATCTCTGGAAAATTTTAAAAAGCACAGTATTTCTGCACAATTCTTCATACATTTCACGTATTTTCCACAGCTACCTTCCCGTCTTTCTTATATGGACAGCTGTTTGATAACCAGACCCTTGCCCCCCTCAGACTTCATGTGAATAGGAATGAATTACCAAGGGATGTGATGAAGGTGGTGTTTATTTCTAGCTTCACGAAAGAATTGGCTAAATCTATGGGACAGGTAGTCCCTAAGGTGGGTAGGGTGCAGGGATGGGGGTGTAGCATATAGGGGGATGGAAACATAAGGTAAATACCCAGTCTGACAATAGGCCAGTACAGTACAGTTATGGTTTTGAGGCAGACAGTCTGGACTCTGGGTAATTATCTGCCATCATTTTTCTATGTTCCATGTTTCTATGTGTTCCAGCAATCTGTTACATACAAGATGTCATAGTAACCTGGGTATGTATCTTAGCTGGTTGCCATGAAAATGTTTATAGTGTCACAAGCAGGAGGTTATGATGTCATTTGTAGGCAAGTGGCGGAAGCAGATGGAATCCATAAGGCAAGGATCCTGTTTCCTTACAAATATCCTTAGTAAGGTAGAGATAAAAACAGGAAATACAGGGAATGTGCAATGAGTACTTATGTGATACATTATTTATCTACACAAGAGCAGCTTGACCTTGAGTGACCTCACGAGTGGTGTAAGTCCAGAGTGATGTGCCTGAGGTCCAACTGCTTGAATATTGATAAATAATGTATCACACAGGTCACCACTGCATAGCATGTGTATACAATAGGCCAGTGTTTCTTTGGGGGAGATGACTGACAGGTAGGTAGTGTTTATCCAAGATATGCATGATAAATTCTGGGATCTACAATTTATCATGCATATGTGAAGATAGCATTTTTCATGACATGACATTTGTGTCCACACATATTGTATAAATAGGAAATATGCATAGAACTGTGTATGATTTCCAAAATTCTGCTAATAGTGCCACAGACTCTTTAGTGGTAGGATATGTAAATCTAAACCAAACTGTTTCAGACTCTCCTCATTAAAAAGTACAAACACTGAGTAGCTGCACAGTTTCATAGACTTCCCTCATTAAACATGTTGCAACATGGATACTTTATGGCTAACCAGGTATAGCTTTGAGATCTGTTCTCTGCAAAAGACATTTATAGTTTTCAAGTCGGGTAGGAAACCTTTTCAAGCAGAAAGTAGCTGGGCAAGTGGATCAAGTAATCTGTTGTCTTATCGTTCAATGATCAAATCATGTATGATAACCAGACTGGCTTACAGATCTTGATCATAAGCTCACCAAATAGGCAATCTTCCTTGACCTCAGCAAGGCTTTTAATACTGTTGACCATAATTCCCTCTTGAACAGACATAAGATTATTGGCATTGGTCCTAAAACAGTAGCTTGGTTTAGGGAGTATCATTCTGTGGGACAACAGCAGCTGAAGATGGAAGGCTTGCCATACTCTTGTGCCCACATCTGCAAAGGTGTGCCACAAGGATCCATACTTGAACCACTCTTATTTATGATATAAACTAATGATTTGGGGACAAACATTTAAAGTGCCAAGCTGCATCTATATGCTAATGACACTGCTTTGTATGTTACCAGCCCTACCCTGGCTATAGCAATGGATAATCTTCAAAGTGCATTTGATCAACTCCAAATTAATCTCTGTAACTCTAAGCTTCTCTTACAGGATAAGAAAACCAAGTATATGATATTCTCTCCCAAACAGTATCTACCTTTTTCTTCATATCTACATCCTTCTTCTGTAGGCATCACCACTCTAATAGGTTATAAGCTGAAGTTTGTAGAATCCTTCAAGTACCTGAGCATGTGATTGGATAGCAAACTATCATTCAGTATACAAAAGGATAATCTTTGTAAAATGCAGCACCAGAGTCTATGGTTCTATTACTGGTACAAGTTGTGTTTCAGCTCTGAGGCAAACAAAATCTAGTTCAGTAACTTCCTTCTCCTATTGGACTATGATGATATCCTTTACAGAAGAACTGCAGTCTCTCTCATCTGTCCAGATTAGATGTGTTATATCACAAAGCCCTCCATTTGATCTCTGGCTTGCTTGCCAGAACACACCGTTGTCTCCTCTATACAGCACTTGGTTGGACCTCACTTACAAACAGGAGACTCAGAAACCTACATATGTGGTACTTTAAGGCCATGAGGAACTTCCTTCCATTGTATATATTGAGTCTCCCTCAGTGATCTACTGGTCTGCACAATCAAAAAAAAAAAACATACTATTCTGCTCAGTGTCCCAAGGCAGAACTAAAAATTTGGAAAAATGACCTTTAGTTGGGTTGCCCCTACATCTGGAAATATCTGCAAGAGTCACTTAAACTGAGTTTGTCTGTCACTCCTTACGATTTCAATGTTTTGCTTGGTCAATTTTGTGTTGACAAATGTGAATGCTATTAAATTACTCTCTAAATTGTCCTTGGCTACACAGATAGTACTGCACTTGCATTATACCTTCTGTGAACATGGATTTTGTATTGATCTTCTAATTTTTCACAACCTTGCTTTGGTTCTCATATGTAAAAATGCTGTACCCTTTGTTTATTCCCTGTGTTATGTTACCTGACTCCTCATCTTCTGTTATGTTATCTCTCCTAAGCAGCACCCCCTTGTAAATGAGCCTTGTTCAACTGAGTTTTTTTTTTCCTGGTAAAATAAACAAATACACTTATAAGTACAATAGGTTGATGGGTCTTTTTTTCAAGCAATGATGGTTATAGGTGATCTTCAAAAAGGACTATCAGAAAACACAAACAAAATCAAAAGGCATCTAACACAATACATTTGCTTTTGATCTATTTTGATCTCACCTTCCCATTCATAAAAATTATTGAAGACACTGGTGTCTAAAATAGAGCTTTCTCCCTTACAGTCTATTTTGTTATAGAAACATACAATATGTCAGCACAAAAGGATCATTTGGCCCACTCATTCTGCCCAAATGCTACTGCCTGCCTGGTTTTTGGTGACCCTCCCACTTCCCTGCTTCTATTTTAAAATACCCCTATGTTTACCCCATGTATGCTTAAAGTTTCCCACCATTCTAGCCTCCATTACTTCTGCTGGCAGTCTGTTCCAAGTTTCTACCACCTTTTGAGTGAAGAAATATTTCCTTATGTCTCTCCTACACCTCCTGCCTTCCAGCTTCATCATATGCCACTGGTCCTGGTGCTCATTCTCATTTGAAAGAGACTCCTCACCTGTACTCTGCCCCCCAATCAGGCACATGTAGGTCTTCATCATCTCATCTCTTTCTTTCTCTTCTCTTTGAGGCTGCACATGTTGAGATCCCTCAGTCTTTCTTAGTAGGGCTTCTTATCCAATCCTTGCATCATTTTAGTTACACTCCTCTGGACTGCCTCCACTGTGTATATGTCCTTTCTGAGCTGCTATTTCTAAAACTGGACACAGTATCCAGGTTCACATCAGCGAGCAATACAGTGGCAACACATTGTCACTTATATCAACTTACATGACCATGCAGTGAAGTCACAATCTGTTTTCCTGGTTTCACACTTATTTCCATAGCAGTAGCTTTTGATATTGCAAGAAGATTATTAAAACATTACTGCATTCCCCATCCTTAGGACCAAGTGGATTGACACAGAAAAAACTTCAAAGTTAGTAATGATTGGAAAGAAAGTACTGGAAGTTGTAATCTGTTTTGTTTAACAGATCTTTATGTTTGTCTCTGTGTGAAAGACCCACTCTTAAACTCCTATTTGGAATATAGAACATCTCTGAAACAGGTGAATGGTCACAGCAATTATTAGTAGAATGTGCTAAGTGATGTAAACAATTATAATGTCATCTATCAGGTTCTCTCAAATTAATTTTAGCACATTTTCAACAAGGGTTGCCTCATTATACCTGCTATTTTCCCAGCTGTTCATAACTGTGCAAGCTTTAAAAAATAAGAGAATAATGTTACAGGGATTTAGGCACAAACAGTGAGCCATTGGAAACTAAATTATAATGAACTTCAGCAAAGGTTAAGATGGGCTAGAGTTATGTCTTGCTGGTATTCTACTAGGCCAGCTAATTATTTTATAATAGGTTTATGATAATAAATGCAGTATCCCACAAGAAAAAAAATAACACAGAAACCATAACGGCAAATCAATTGATAGCACACAATTGTAACTATAATTGTCATAATTGAAAACTACTGTTTGAAGTGTTTTTATATTTCTAGCCTCAAAACAACAGAGTGTAGATATCCTTATGATCACAAGTGACAGTGTCTATTGAGAGGAAACTCTTGACTTACACACACTTCCACAACATCTAAAATAACAGAAAGAGTGAGTGAAGAGAAAGTCAATTCAGTCAGTTGATGACCTGTGAGGTACAGCAGCAGCACCAGCTGCTTACTATTTGGTATTCTTACCTTTACACTGCAGTATACTGTGTTTGAATTTAATAGACCGGAATCTGACATTGTGATCAGTCCTTCTGCACTCATTAGTTGAAGGAACATTTCCCACTGCTGCTAGTAAACTTGGAATCTGAACTTGAAGTCTGCTAAAACTTTTGCCTGTATCAGGCAGCTTGACTGCTCCTTCTGATAAAGGGAACAAAGTTAACAAAGGCAAAGGCATGGACAGGCACTGTATCTGCAACCAGTGCTACTGTAATGCAATCTAAACCCATTTAGCATGAGCTGCAGAACATAGCAGTGTTAGTGGAAAAGGGCAAGTTAAGCCATATAACACAAAAGGAATGATACTTTAAAGGCATGGTTCCATAACGTATGCCCTTGTACAGTGCCATCTGCACTCATAGCACATTTTTTGCTGTGATACCTTGCAGGATATTGCAGGAACTCAGTGTAATCCAATGCAAATTACTCCAAATTGTCATGCAGTAAACTGTGACATCTCATATGGAGTGTCTGATCCAGATGAGTTGGACTGTATGCTCAGAATATCTCTGTGTCAATGCAAAAAGACATGACTCAATTTCTGCTAGGAATTAGTGGATCTATGATCTGTTGACAAAAATGTTGTTGAACAACTGAACAGCGAAACCTTTATGTCGACTGCATTTGCGGTTGGCATAAAGTATCTCATTGCCTACCATGTTTTCTTCAGGGTGCTTTGCCCCCCAAACTGCCCACACTGGGTGCTGTGCCCCATGCACACCCCCACTAAATGTAATCAACTTTGATTTGGAGCTGATTAGGGAAGGGGGTACAAGACCACCAGAAAACAGTGCCAGGGTCCAGCGCTGACACAACAGTGACCTTGTGCTGTAGTTGCTGTAGTGTTGGTCAATGTCAAAGTTTTGATGTCAGGGAGGTATATCAGAATAAGCCAGCATTTATTAGATAACTTGGCCTACAAAGCCTTGACGCCTAGACATCTTTCTTAAATGAATGATTTCCCAGAAATATGTCTCTGCTGTATTCACTGCAGCCCCACTTTGCAGATTTTTCACATGGTCCTGGATTAGGCCACCATCTTCAATGATCTGCTGTATACTGTAGCTGGCCTGTGACTTTTTCTTCTCATCAATAATTCATCTAAAGATTTACTTTTTTCAAATATAATGGATTACAGTCTCTATCTGGCAAAGATAATCTTTATCTGGCAAAGATTAATCCAGGACCACCACTAATGAATACATGTCTCTGTCATGGAATGTTGAGGTTTCAGATGACCTGCTCATCTTATAAATGTTCATTTATACAGTACCTAGTGAAGCATGAGACATGTCTTTTTTGCATTGAGTTTGGATATTGATGTAAAACAGTGACTCTTCAGCTTACTTTGTGTTTCCCATTCCAGTGGAAACCTGGGTCAACCTTGACTCATTGTTGAGTACTACTTACTACACATATATTTTTGTGACCAAGCTTGTACTACTGTATCTTCTATTTTAATGAAAGGAAAATGAGCTGCAAGAACTAATATCCATGTAAACATCAAGATTCAATTCAAAAACCAGAGATATACTTTAAATCCATTGCACATAAATTACTTCTTTAATATGCAATAAATCTATTTTTTTGATTTTGTAATGGAGTATTTAGGACACTTGTCTTCACCAGGGTCAGATGTATGCTTTGAAGGATTGCATCAAAAGATGACAAGCTATAAGAGAAATCAAGCAAATGCACTATTTACAGCCTCTGCCTTATCATTTTAGTACACAAAAGCAGGATATGACTAATATACTCTTCCATGGCTCAGTGCAAGCTATTTATTCCTGAGAGTTTAACTGTGGCAAACTGTATGTGTGGTAAAGCACCAGAGGGAAAAACAGTCTCTGTGAAAATGGCAAGGAATCATGGGAGGCAGCCATATATCATTGCTCCACTAAAACAGATGGCTGCAGTAAATGAGTATGAATTTGTGTCATGACCCACACCACACAGAAAAATTGTTACTTTATCATAAACATACTCACACAGAAGAAACAGCCTTCCGTATCCACCTACCAAACATAATCCAGTTTGTCCAGAAATATATGTTGGATGCCTAGTACAGTCATTATGCAGTCTGTATTTCTACATTAGAGTGTGTATTAAAACCTGTTTAAAGTGCCCTCAGAAATTATAGCATAGATCATGCATTTCTTGCCCTGGCCCCAAAACAGTTACTCAGTTACCGACACTGTAGGTACTGTAGGCAATGCCTAGGGCAGACCTTGAAAAAATGCTGGTTTAGCATAAAACATCAGATCAAGTTGGTGCTGTAGAGGTGTTTTAACTTTGTTTAGTTGGAGATAAAGTTTATTCTGTAATAAGCAGCTTCCGTACTTGTTTGCCCAGATAATAGAGTGCCTAGCTGCCTTGTGAGTATTGACATTTTATTTTGCTTTGGCACCTCTTTGAACTCTGGAACATCCTTTGTGTTTTTGCTGTTCTTAATGCCTAGGGCGGTAATGTTGGTTCTACCAGAGAATCAAACTAGTTAATCTTTACCTGTTTCATGCTACCTAAAATATTAATAAATATAGGTTGCAATTCTTAAAAGAGGAAACATGAACAACTTAATCATACTGAATGGTAGGTTTCCCAATAATTCTAAGGGTGACATTATGTACTGTACTATGCCCCAAAGGGAGCCTCAACAATGTTATTCTGGTAAACACTACATAGGCTGACTGAATTGCTAAATTCACAGGGGAGGTAAAACCAAAAAGTGATCATTTTGCAATTAAAACACAGATTACATTGGAAAACATACTAGAAAGAGACAGACTGACATTCGAAAGTTAATCCAAACAGAAAAAATATGGAGCAACATATAGGATTCAATAACAGAAAATTTATCATCTGAAATTGGTAAAAATAGTAATGCACCAGATACTGTATTAATAATTACATTAATGACTGTTTTTCAAACTATTTCTTTAAACAACGTCAACAACAAAAATATAAACTTTGTTTAATAAAGACTGCATACACAATAAAAGAATGCTTAAAAGAGAAATTAGAAGAGATAAAAATAAAACACTGGACATGTAACTTTTTATTTTCAAATAAAATGTTATTAATGTCTATAAGAACAGACATTAGAGATTCCATACAACATACAAAATTCAGGTCATACTAAGATAAGAGTCCATACTCTCTGACAGACATCAAGATGGCCACCAGGCTGGGTGTGCTGTCTGTTAGAGCTCCATCTGAGATCTAACAATTTTTTTTTAAATAGAAGCTTTAGTTTAAAGCCTGAGAATCTTGATTAAGTCAGTTTTGGAGGCATTACAGGTCATATCATTACCCGACCTCCAAATAGTTGTAAACCAGCCATATTTTACCCGTCTGTGAGTTTTTTGCTATAGTGCTGCTCTGTCTATGACTGAATCAGCATGTTCACTACTTTAAGAGTGTATTTACTAAGTAGTGTTAGTTGGATGGTGTGATAAACTTATATTATTTTTTAGTTAGACCCCTTAATGTTTCAGCTTTCAGATCCACAGCTTTTCAGTGGTTATTCCCCCTTTCCATTTTCTGCACCATAGGAGAAGAAAATGGCTTTGGTTCTCAAGGAGGGGGTGGCTGAAAATGTAAGGACCAAGAGGCTAGCCTTCAGGAAGTATAAGGAGAAACAGACAAGGACAGGGAAATGTACCAGAAGTGTCTGAGATAGGCAGGAAAACCAGTAAGAAGTGCTAAAGCACAAACCAATGAGTGAATAGCTCAAGCAGTTACAAAGGGAGACAAGACATTCTTCAGGTACATCAGCGACAGAAGGAAGGCAAAGGGGGGAGTAGCTAAGCTTTGAGGAACCAAAGGATTGATAGTGGAGGAAGACAGGGAGAAAGCAGCAATCCTGAATGCATATTTCTGTTCAGTGTTCACTGTGGAAGCACATGGGCAGGGCCCACAGCTAGAATTTAAAGGAATGGAGGAAAAGGAGGTAAACACCAGTCTGTTCACAGAGGAGACAGTTCTAGAAGAGTTTACAAAGCTGAAGGTGGACAAAGCCATGGGTGCAGATGGCATACATCCCAGGGTCTTAAGGGAACTGAGAATTGAACTGGCAACCTATCTGGCAGCCCTGTTCAGTGAGTCCCTAGAGACTGGAGTGGTCCCAGAAGACTGGAGAAGGGCAAATGTTGTCCACCTTCACAAGAGCGGTAGTAAAGAAGATGCAGTGAACTACAGACCAGTTAGCCTAACCTTTGTAGTTGGAAAGATAATGGAGACACTCCTCAAAGAAAGAACAGTGGAGTACCCAGAGGTCATGGGGATGTTGGATCCCAGGCAACATAGGTTCACCAAGGGATGGTCCTGTCAAACTAATCTAATAGATTTCTTTGACTTGGTGACAAAGGAAGTAGACTGGGGGGGTTGTAGACATTACCTACCTAGATTTCAGCAAAGCCTTTGATCCCATCCCACATAGGAGACTGGTCAACAAGGTAGAACGCCTGGGGATGGGACACAAGGTGGTAAACTGGATTGAAAATTGGTTAAAGGACCATAAACAGAGGGTAGTAGTAAATGGAACCCAATCAGAGGAGAGGGAGGTGACCAATGGGGTATCTCAAGCATCAGTTCTGGGGCCAGTCCTCTTCAATGTCTTCATCAGTGATATTGCAGATGGCCTGGAGGGAAAGCTTTTCCTGTTTGTAGATGACACCAAGATCTGCAACAAGGTGGATACCCCAAAGTGGGTGGAAAAGATGAGAAAGGACCTGGAATGGTTGGAGAGATGGTCAGATGTGTGGCAACTATGGTTTAGTGCAAAGAAATGCAAAATCATGCACATGGGGAGCAGGAACCCTGGAGCAAGCTACAGGTTGGGGTAGAGCTGTTGGCAGCTACTAAGGAAGAGATGGACTTGCAGGGTCATAATCACAGATGGCCTGATGGCCAAGGTGGTGGGGAAGGCCACTTTGATGTTGGGTATATTGGAAGGGGAATCACAAGCCGAAGGAGGAAGGTGATAATTCCACTGTACAGGACCCTGGTGAGGACTCACCTTGAGTACTGTGTCCAGTTCTGGAGGCCACACCTTCCTAAGGACATTGACAAAATAGAGACGGAGCTGAGGAGAGTGACCAAAATGGTAAACAGTGTACATCACAAGCCTTACAAGGAAAGAGTCATAGACCTCAATTTGTACACACTGGAGCAAAGGAGGGAGAGAGGTGACATGATAGAAATGTTCAAATACCTCAAGGGCATGAACAACGTGGAAGGGGACAACATATTCCAGTTTAAAAGTAGTGCCAGAACAAGAGGGCATGATTTGAGACTGATGGGTGGCCACATAAGGAGTAATGTCAGGAAGTTGTTTTTTACAGAGAGGGTGGTGGATGAATGGAATAGCCTGCCGCAGGAAGTGGTGGCTGCTCATACAGTGGCAGACTTCAAACATGTATGGGACAAGTATTAAGGAATATTAGAGATGGGAAGAAAAAGCTAAAGCCAGTGACCAGATAGGGTCACTGGTCACTTTGTCAGGTAACATAAATGGGCAGACTGGATGGGCCTGACAGCCCTTATCTGCTGACAGTGTCTGTGTATCTATGTCTATGTAATGTTGTGGTACTTGCATCAAATGTTATTGCTGACCTTGTTGGAGTGGAACTGAGGAGAAGGAGAGTTGCCATCCTGCTCTGTTGATGCATGGAGACAGACTGGGAGAGTCTGTTGTCATTGACTCCACATTCACTGGGTGGCAAACCCAGTGAACTCATGATGGCTGCTGTCTAGAGTGGGGTCTGTTCCATACCAGTTAGCTTGCTTGCCCAGACCAGCCCACCTTTTGAAAGGAGAATCTAAGGGTTCATTTGGAAGATCTGGTGTAACTGTCGGGTGGTAGCCAGGGGAGTCACTTTATGAATTTCTGGAATGTTCTACTGCTGCCAACCACTTGTGGATTATTGGCATTGTGATACTCTTTGGGTTCTGGAACTTGTGCCCTCAGAGGTGTGAATGGACACTTTGGACCCCAGTAGAATGTTGTGGGTGGTGAGAGAACCCACAGGTTCATTTCTACTTTTTTCTCCTGGCACTTGCTGATGTTTGCTTAGGGCTGCAGTGAGACAGCAGCCAGAAGCTTTTCTTCTGTATTGTGCTTAATTTGCTTAACTTTCTTTTTCCTCTGGTGGGAGCAGAGGCAAACATTTCTAACTTTGACTATATGAACTGCTAAGGACAAACTTAATTGTGACCTCAGCTGTTTGTGTTGACACTTTAAACTAGACATCATTATTAATATTTAAATTGTGTTTTGATTCTAGTGAGTTAGTTACTTTTGTTAGCTATATTTACTTTGTAAAATTTGGGTTGGTTGGGTTGATGTGATAGCTTTATAGTAGGGATGGTGATTGCTGGAGTGACTGGTTAGTAATTTATTGTTTAATTAATGTGAGAGGGTCAGAGAGACTGTTTAGTGGGTTGGGTGGTTAGTGTGTGTTTGGGGTATTGCTGTTGGGTGGTGTGGGTTGTGACTAGAGTGTGAGAGCATTGGCCTTATGTGGTGGCATCATGTGTGTGGGATTTAGGGCCCCCAGCTTAGCTACTCCCCATCCCAGCTGTTGGACCTCCACCCCTTTGATGACTCCCCCCTGTTAGGAGGGGCATATGGGTGTTGCAGGGAAGTGGGCATCATTGGGAGAAGGCACGGTAGGAGGTGGTGGGTGCTAACAGGAGGGGCACTACAGATCTGGTGAGGATCAGAAGATGCCCAAGGGTGAAATGGGTCTGAGAGAGATGAGATGTGGTTGGTACCCATACTCTGGACTCCTACCAGACCAAATGGGCAGGTAGCTGTTAGGCCAGCAGCCTCTTCCCATCCCCCTGAGGGCAGTGGTCAGCAATGCCAAACTGATAAGAAACAAGACAGCTATTATGGTAAATTTAATGTTTTGCTCTTTGCTTGATCTGGCATGAATCACAAAGACCTGGCTGAGCGACAATGTCAGTACTGTTTTGGAGGTGGCTGACCCAGAAGGGTTCTTCATGGTTCCCTGACCTCTGAGACCCTGCAGGGGGGAGGTAATTTGCTTCAGATTCAAGACAAACTTCACCATACTCCCATGAGGGGAAACTTTGCTATTTAAATGAGTAGCTATGCGTGGGGGTTCAGGTGCAGCCTGCAGGATCCTTCTCATGTACCAGCCCTTGAAGCATGAGAGGGATTTCCTGGATGAAGTTGCAGACTTCATCACTGAGAAGGTATTGGAGTCACCCAGATAGTTGATTCTGGGTGACTTCAGTGCCTGGCTTGATGATGAACTCTCACAGTTTGGCCAAGATTTCCTGCCAGTTGATGGACTCACTGGGCCTAGCACAGGTAGTTACCTCTGTGACCCATCAACATGGTCATGCCTTGAACCTAGTATTGTCACTAGGACTCAAGCTTAATATCCTCTTGATTGATCTGGTCAGTTGGTTGGATCCCTGTGCAGTGAGGTTCTCATGTGGGGTTCCCCTTGTAATTTACCCTCTGTGATGATGGTCCACTACCACCCTTTGAAGGGGTTGTCCCCAGAAGAAATCCAGATGGTGATGAGTGATGGCTGCTTGTGTGCCTTGATTGTAAGAGGTGGTTGTGGCCTATAATAGGATCATTGCCTTGGCTTCTGATGCAGTTTTACCAGTCCACATATGACCCACATATGACCCAGGACTTTGTGCTTGAGATCCTCAAAGTTTGGGAGGTCAGGGAGCTAACATTCAAAGGTCAGAGGTTGGAGCATTGTTGGAGGCAGTTATGAACTTATGAGGACAGACTGACTTTGAGGGCTCACTACAGTGAGTATCAAAGGACAATTTTCCATAAGAAAGCAGTATTCCTGTCCAGGAAAATTGCATCAGGGACAAACCAACCAGCTCAGCTCTTCTGGATGGTAGACAGACTACTGCATCTGATCTGGTTGCAACTGACTGAGAACAAATTCAATTGCATGTTGCAAAGAGTTTGCTAATTTTTTTCTCTGACAAGGTGTCTTCAATTCAGCCTGGGATTTCTCCAACTGTGTTGTTGTGACCTGGCATGGCCAAGCTGGTAGTGAACAATGGTCTTCTGCTGGTTTGGAAAGAGTTTAGGCCAGTTTTGGTGGATGAGTTCTGTGGGGTGATCTCGGTGCTGTAGCTCACCTTTTGTGAGCTGGACCTCGGCATGATGCACTTTGTATTGAAATGTGTAGGGTTTCTGGGTCCAGTGTTCACCAAGCTAGTCTGGAGCTCCCTTTCTGAGGGGGCCTTTCCAAGTGCATCAAAAAACGCACTGGCTAGGCCACTCCTTAAGAAATCATCTTTGGACCTGGACTGTTTGGGAAATTATAGGCTAGTGTACAACTTCAGCTTTTTGGGGAAGGTAATTTAAAAAACTGTGGCACTACAACTTGAGGAACCCCTTATGGATTTTGACAACTATGAACACCTCCAGTCTGGGTTTAGGTCAAGGCACAGCACTGAGACCACATTGTTCAGGGTGCACAATGACCTTCTTAGGGTGAGAGATAGAGGAAAGTGGTCAGTTTTCATTCTTCTCAATCTCTCTTCAGTCTTTGGCACTGTGGACCATTGGCTGTTGCTGGATCACCTCAACGAGCACTGTGGACTCCTCATCATGGTCATCTGGTAGTTTAAGTTCTTCCTCAAGTATAGTACAAAGAGGGTAGTGATGGGGGATTTTGCCTCACTGCCAGAACCCCTGCTGTGTGGTGTACCCCAAGGACCAATCCTCTCACCCATGCTGTTTGCAGTGTATATGTTGTCCCTACGAGGGAACCATTAGAGGGTACAATTTGAGTGTTCATTGCTATGCTGAAGATACCCAATGGTACTTGTCTTTTGCACCCATGACGCCAGATGCAGTCAAGATGCTAAATTTGTGCCTAGCTGAGATTTAGGACTGGATGGCATCAAGCTGGGTAAGACTTAGCCCAGACAACACAAAGTACTAGCGATTGTACCTAGCTGCCGGTGGAGTACAGAGGTAATCGAGTAAACAGCAACTGTATTTTGGAAAATTTAAAATATCCTTGGTTTGAAAAGAGTCTTCAAAGCCTAAGGTAGTTAAAAATGCTTTTTCATTCTTGAAAAGGGAAAGGAACATTATTATTTTCCACCTTCCATTATTTCAAAATCGGTGTTTTTATTGCCATAGACGCTACATAAATTATACAGTGTGTATTTCTTGATTGGTGAATTTATTTTTATCTAAGTCTAATAATATCCAGGTTTTTAGATTTAATGGGATATCTTGGCTATTTTTTTAATTCAATTATAATCTGCACACCGCTAGTGAGAGTAGCCCTCTGTTTCCTTGTTACTTTTTGTGATATGAACATTAGGGCAACCCAGCCCTCCTTTTTCCTTTGTACAACAGAGTTTTGTCCATTTAATCATCGGAGTTTTTTGTGCCGAATTCCACAGAAGCTTTAATAAAACATTTTTTCAGTGGATTTGTGGGGTCAACTGTAAAATACTCTCACAGTGCAAAAGATCTAGATTTTTTGACTACATGACTGGATTAAAAAAGATTAGAAAAGTCACCTAGCTAAAAACAATGAAAGCCATCTTCTACATTGTGGGACTATTTTACAGATAACCCCACAAAACCACTGAAAACTTGTTGCAATCTGTGTGATAGAAAGATCAGTCAGGAGCAGTCTACCTGAACACTGGAAACTGATCATTTGAAACATGAATACTGCATCTTTCTAACAGCCACCTAGATTCCCAGTCCCCACTCTGTTAACACAGGCCTACAGCAGTTGAGCAGCTGAGTATGGGAAGTGGTGGATAACATGGTTTGTTTAAATTATACGGCCACTATGGCAGCACACAGCAGCCAAATGATGCTACATCCCTGGAAGCAGCTGCTACTTAAAAAGCACCACTACAACCAGCTAGGGTTGCCAGGCCCAGTAGTGTACACACCACCAGCACTACTCCTGAATTTGCTGCACGACAACAAATTATACATCTCAAGTTATTACATGCCCACTGTAAACTGAAACCTTCTCCCCCAAGTTCTGTCACACAACTAGTTGATCATTAGTTAGTATCCATGGTAGAAGACACCTGCTTTTGAAGACAATTGTATGAACAGAAGCCCAAATCCAAAATTCCATCATGTTTCACGTTTTTGAGGCATGCTTCCCCTAGTACATACAAGGCTGTACTCGCACAGATGATAGCATTTCTGAAGAAGGCAAGGGGGTTATGTGCATTTTACTAGTGCTATCTGTCACAGTAGTGAAAACCAAGCAGACAAACAGAAAATGTTCACCCAGTGGAACGAGGACTGGATGCTGCAGATGGGACATCTCTCCTCATATAGACACAACACTTACCAATACAATGCTGCACTCCTCTGCCGAAGTATACTGGCCCCAATGGTAAATGATTTGTTCAAGTCAGTAGGCTCATTTCCATTTGTTTTTTTTGTGCTGTTCATGATGAATATTTACAGAAAACCTACTCAAGAACTGCAGGCTAGCTGTGAATCGGGGCCAGAGCTGCTAGCTCCATGGTGATCAGATGCCCCAGTGACATATGTACATGGCTCTTACCTGACTTGCAGACAATCTGCCACACTGTAACTTCTGCCAGAAGGATCATGGGGGTATGCATGGATCTTCACCCACCCTTCACCCCACCAATCATCACAGCAAGGGGCCAGCCTAGCTCAGCAGCAAGAGTGGGACCTTTCCACTAACTCCCTCCTCGCTAACATGCCAATCACCAGTGGCCATCGGGACCACATGGCCACTATAAAACTCACTCTACCCTTGCTGTCCTCCAAGTTAGCATTCTAAGTGGCAAGGTGTGTAGCACAAAGGGTGTCACACTACAGGTGTCAGCTGTGGAAGTCAGCCGTTGGCCAGCCATGCTGCCCAAAAGTGTATTGATCCAAACAAGCAAATGTATTGGATCCCTCCTGAACGTCTTGAAATAGAAGAAAAGATGGAGTCTTTTTGTAAAAAGTTCCCACAAAACTTGTTTATTCTTTTTTTTGTTTTTCTTTTTATATTGCCCTGATGTTTTGATTCATAAAGTAAATATTTTTCAAAGGGCTTCTTACTTCTAAAAAAATATACAAATATCAGTGTTATTACATATAATCACAAGTTTTCATTTATATCAATCCATTATTTACATAGCAGGTGCCTAGTTGTAGTACCAAAAACCTCACTATTACTATAGTCAAAAAACAATTAAATGCTTTGTCACATTTTCTGTGCTCTTACATCAGTTGCACTTTTATGACTCTTATGCTCTAAATATATTACATATAATGCTAGCATTCTGTCCACAGCATTATATAGTATATACTACCCAAGGCCTGTATCCCTTTAACTGAGAGGGGTCTCTCGACCGTATTTGCTGCTGTATGTACGTTTAAACCCTTAATGTTAAAATGCTAAATCTAAATTCATCACTAGGTAATCCTGTACTATTTAATTTTAAAAGAAAATATATTCACCTTATATGTCGCTATGTACTTTTAAAGCTTCATTTTTGCATCAACCTCACTTCGTTGCAGCGTAAATATCATCTGAAATAGATGTATTATACTGTTAAAGCCTTAGGTATGTTTCTTATTGCCTCACATTTTTTATTCAAGTTATCTTTTTTTTACCAGGGCATTTGGTGTATTGCTCCCTTCGTTCAAATGACTTGTTCTCTATAGTGGAATTCCCACATGTATCTGAAAAGTAAAATAATTGGTGGAGACTTTAATATGTACTGGGACCCAGTTCTGGATAATTCGGCTACAAGACACAGGCCACCCCAAAAAAGTGTAGAAGCGCTGAATAATATGATGAGGGAAAGGAATCGTAAGGAAATATGGAAATATAAGCATCCACAAGAAAGGGAATATTCTTTCTACTCCCGTGCACATAAAGTCTATACAAGGCTAGATTATATTTTTGGCCCTGTGGGAGCCCTGGGAGGGGTAGTGTAAGCTAGTTATGGCCCATACTAATCTCAGATCATGCTCCTCCAACAGTGTCCCTCCAGATAAACCCAAATGCCCCCCCCCCCACACCAGTGGAGAATGGACCCAACATGCTTGACAGACTCTCAATTTGTGCAATCAATCTCTTCAAAGCTCTCGGAGTTCATTGCCCTTAATGACACCAGGGAGGTATCCACCTTAATGGTGTAGGATGCCATGAAAGCATTTGTTAGGGGGGAAGCAATAGCATAAGCTGCCTATGTCCAGAAACAACAAATCCAGGAAGAGGAGACACTATAAAAAGACATTAAAGAACTAGAGAAACAAATTATGGCTCAGGGTGCAGTCGGACCTGGACATTGTGGCCATCACAGAGACCTGGTGTGATGATAACCACGACTGGGAGATGGCCATACCTGGCTACAACATATTCAGAAGAGACAGGGCAGGCAGGAAGGGAGGAGGAGGAGTGGCACTTTATGTGAAAGATGGCATAAAAGCCACAGGAGGTACAAAATGGGGGAGAGATACCATGGGTTAAGCTGGAAGGAAAATGGGGTCAGCCATCCAAACAGGTGTGGTCTACAGACCACCAGCCCAGGAGGAAGAAACAGATAGGTAGCTGATGCTAGCCATCCAAAGGATGGCAGACAAGGGTGAGGTGGTGCTGGTTGGAGACTTCAATATTGCAGATGTGGATTGGAGCCTCCCAGCAGCAGCATCAACCAGGAGCAGATTTATCCTGGGCTCCCTTCAAGGTGCCTTCCTCAAGCAACTGGTCATGGAACCAGCTTGGCAGAAGGCAATACTGGACTGCATGCTCACAAATGGGGACAATGTGGTGGGGGTAACAGTGAGGAAGCACCTGGGGAACAGTGACCACCAGTCACTGTGATTTGAAATCACAGAAGGAACAGAACCAAACCACACAAAAACACGTATCCTGGATTTTAGGGGGACAGACTTTGGGAAAATGGGGACATGCTTGAAAGAGGCATTAATGGGAATGGGGTGGGAATCAGGGGTTGAGGAACAATGGGCAATATTTAAAATGGGGATTACAAGAGCAACAGAATTATGCATTAAACAGGTTAGCAAGAGGAAAAGGAAGAGAAGGCCATTATGGTTTTCCAAGAAGGTAGCAGAGAAAGTGAAAACCAAAAAGACTGCATTCAGGCAATACAAAAAGATGCAGGCAGAAGGAGATAGGTAGAAGTACCAGGAGAAGCAAAGGGAGGCAGTGAGGTCAGTAAGGGAAGCCAAAGCTCAGACAGAAGAGCACATCACAAAATCAGTGGGTAGAGGGGACAAAACCTTTTACAGATACATAAGTGAAAAAAGAAAGGCAAAGGGAGGGATAGTGAGACTGAAGGGGGAGGATGGGGGACTCATGGAGGATGACAACAGTAAAGCTGACATACTGAACAGGTATTTCTGCTCAGTCTTTACTGAGGAAGAGGAGGATAATGGGCCTGAAGGGAGTACAAGGGGTGGGAATGGTGCAGAAATGGACACAAGTCCCTTTACATGGGAAAGGGTCCTAAAGGAACCAGAGGGAATAAGAGTTGATAAAGCAATGAGGTCAGATGGGGTGCACCCCAGGATCCTAAAGGAACTAAGAGAGGCGGTGGCTGAACCTCTGGCAATCCTGTTTAGCCGATCACTGGAAACAGGGGAGGTACCCAAAGACTGGAGGACAGCAGATGTAGTCCCCTTATACAAAAGCAGGAACAAAGAGGAAGTGGGGAACTACAGACCAGTCAGCCTGACCTTGGTAGTGGGGAAGATCATGGAGGCACTGCTGAACAAGAGATCGGTGGAACATCTGGTTGCCAACGGACTACAGGACCCAGGGCAGTATGGTTTCACTGGGGGGAGGTCATGCTAGACCAACCTCATTGAATTTTTTCGACTGGGTGACAAAGGAGGTGGATCAAGGGAGGGCAGTGGATGTGGCCTATCTGGACTTCAGCAAGGCCTCTGACACTGTGCCACATAGAAGGCTATTAAACAAACTGGGGAACATGGGAGTGGGCAGAACAGCAGTGCGGTGGGTAGGTAATTGGCTGGGCGACAGGACACAGAGGGTGGAGGTAAATGGCTGTCACTCCACAGAGGGAAGAGTGAACAGTGGGGTACCACAGGGATCAGTGCTGGGACCTATCCTATTCAACATCTTCATCAGTGACATTGTGCAGGACCTAGAATGCAGAATTTCCCTGTTTGCTGATGATATGAAGCTCTGTAACAGAGTGGACATGCAAGAGGGTGTAGACAGAATGAGGAGGGACCTGCAGAAGCTTGAAGAATGGTCAAGGGTTTGACGGTGGAAATTCAATGCAAAGAAGTGCAAGATAATGCATATGAGGCACAAAAACCCTGGAACAACATATCAGTTGAGGGGTGATGATATAGCATGCACCAACCAGGAAAGGGACCATGGGGTTATCATCTCTGATGACCTCAAGGTAGGAAAACAGTGTAACAAGGCAGCAGGTAAAGCAACTGGGATGCTGGGATGCATAGGCTGGGGCATCACTAGCAAGAAAAGGGAGGTCAAAATTCCACTATACAAGACACTAGTGAGGCCCCACCTGGAGTACAGTGTACAGTTCTGGAGACCTTACCTACATAAGGACGTAGGCAGGGTAGAGAAGGTTCAGAGGAGGGCAACAAAGATGGTACAGGGATTGCATCACAAGTCCTATGAGGACAGGTTGAAGGACATGAATATGTACTCCCTGGAGGAGAGGAGGGAGAGGGGATATGATAGAGACATACAAGTACCTTACAGGGAGGAACAGGGTGCAGGAATTCACAATTTTCCAGTGAAAAAGATGTTCCAGGACTAGAGGGCATGGGATGAATTTGGAGGGAGGGCAATTCAGAAGAAAAGTGAGGAAGAATTTCTTCACAGAATGGGTGGTGGACAAGTGAAACACCCTGCCAGAGGAAGTGGTGGGGGCTGAAACAATCACAGGATTTAAAAATGCTTAGGATAGACAGAAGGGAATTCTGGGGGTCAGGGGTAAGGGGCAACAGACTTCTAGGAAAAAAGAAAGTGAACTTACAAGCTCAAATGGGCAGACTGGGTGGGCCATAGGCCCTTAGCTGCTGACAGTGTCTATGTATCTATGTATCTAGGGCACCCTGGATGGTACCAGTAATCTGGCTAACTTGAAGAGAAAGCTTAATCAATTATCATCCTGTAGGATAGAAAGAGATCTCCTTATTTCCCACTCACATGCATATTTCGAGGGAGACAAATCAGGAAAATTTCTAGCCTGGCAAATTAAGAAAAAAAGAGCAGAAAGGACCATCTTAGAAATAGAAAAAGGAGATGGAACTACCTCAACTAACCAGCAAGAAAATAGTGCAATATTCAGGGCTTTCTATCAAGACCTCTATACTTCCCAGGCCCCAAAGAATCTCCCACCAGAGGCCTTTATGGATACAATAAACCTCCTGATGTTATCCCAAGAGCCACAGAAACAGCTGGACTCCTCCATTCCACTTGAAGAGCTGAGATGGGCAGTGTGGTCCACTAAACGGGGTAAAGTACCCAGTTCAGACAGAATCCCCTCGGAGTTTTATAAGGCAGTCTGGGATAAGGTGGACCCCTTGATGCATAAAATGGTGGGGCTGGCCTTTGAGGTGGGCTCACTCCCTCAGTCTCAGCTTATGGCCACAATTACAGTGCTGCCCAAACCTGGTAAAGACCCTCAGAAGTGTGGTTCCTATAGGCCAATCTCTCTGCTTAACGCGGATTACAAAATCATTGCCAAGATATTAGCTGGGCAGCTGGAGGGAGTCCTTCCAGGCCTGGTCCATCCAGACCAGGGGGGTTTTGTTGGGGGGAGACAGGCCAAACACAACCTGAGATGCACCACCAACATTATTTATCACTGGTCGGGGAATGGAGAAAGTGGATGTCAGGGTCTTCTTGCTCTCAACACTGAGAAGGCATTCAACCGTGTCGAGTGGCCCTTTATGTTTGCAGTTCTCCAAAAATTTCAATTTGGCCCTAACATTAGATCCTGGATTGGTTCTTTCTATAATACCCCCAAGGCCCAAATCTTAACAAATGACACAGTGTCCTCTCCCTTCTCTCTCACCAGAGGTACTAGGCAGGGGTGCCCCTTGTCCCCCCTCCTTTATGTACTCATAATTGAGGCCCCAGTGGTAGCTTTAGGAATCAGAAGAACATACAGGGACTTCACTGTAGAGGGGGAGAATGAGGTAATATTGTTATTTGCTGATGATATTCTGTTATTTTTGGACAAGCCAGATAGGACCCTTTGGGATCTTACACTGCTGTTTTCTTTATACGGGCCAGTGTCAGGTCACAAGATTAACTGGAGCAAGTGTGAGTGGATGCCATTAGGCCCCTGGAGGGATCCAGTAGTAGTAGCTGGGGCCCAGATTGCACCGATGACCAAAATTAAATATTTGGGGAATCAGACTTACTAATAAACTGTCTAAATTACAGTAGCTGAAGTCAACTTTAAACCCCAATCCAAAAAGTGAAGAGTGACTGTAAAAGATGGCAGGCTCTTCCTTTGACCTTGCTGGGGAGGGTGAACCTGACCAAAATGTATATTCTACCCCAATGCCTATACATGTTTCAGTCCATCTCAGTCCAGATCCCCATGAAATATATAAGGGCTCTAGAAGGGGCTATAACCTTCCTAATATGGCAGGGTAAATGTCCTAGAATTAAGAAAGAGGCTTTGTGGCCCACAATGAGAAAAGGTGGCCTAAGCTTGCGTAACACACTTATATTACCTGGCCGCTCAACCGGCCTTTGTTGAAGACTTAGTCCCCAGGAGGGCTAGTGCACACACCTGGACAGACCTGGAGGCAGTGGAGGGAGGACTTTGTCACTTTCTTCTGACCCCTAGCTTGGTTTGCCAAGACTATGCTAAAATTGGAAACCCTCTCACCAGGAACCTGGTCAAAATTTGGGTTAAAGCGCAGAGTATGTTGAGACAGCTTAACTTTTTTTCCCCAGAAGCCTCTCTAGGAGCTATCCTAATGTCCCAGGAGGATGCATCCGCTGAACTTGAGAGAGTTCTGAGGGAATGAGCTGGGAAGGGCTTGGAACATTTTTCACACCTGTATGATGCTGATGGCATGCTGGAATTTCATCAAATTCTCAGGAAATATGGTCTGAAGGTTTCTCATCTTTTTGTATACAATATTGCAAACTCAGGGCCAGTCTTCTCTTGAGGGGGGGAAATAAACCTCCCTCTCATTCTCCCCTAGAAGAAACTGTTATGGCAGCATCCCCACTGACCAGAGCAAGGCCTCTGAGTCATTGTTACAGGCTACAGCTGGAGGCTGTACCGGACCCACTCTCACAACTTAAACATAGGTGGGAGGCAGATTTGGGTTCAGGTGGACTAACAGGGGGAGACTGGGACAGCATTTTAAAACTGGGTATGAAGTGCTCTGTTAATACTAGACTATGGGCCATTCATATGAATTTCTTTCATAGAGTTTACTTCACCCCTGTATTAGCACATAAAATTGACCCGTTGGCTTCTGAGGAATGCCCAAAGTGTAAGATGCACATAGGGTCCTTCTATCACCTAGTGTGGACTTGCCCCAAAAGACAAGCATCTTGGATGGAAATTAACAGAATCCTAGCATTAGCCTTGAACATTCCTGTGAACCTGGACCCAGCAGAAATTCTGCTGGGATTTCCCAGTAGCTGGGGGTATGGAAGGAAGGAAGGATATCCTCTCATTTATTTGGGGTATGCTGTGGGTAAGAGGGTTTTAGCCCTGCACTGGTGACTTGATTCCATCCCTACAGTGGCACAGTGGGCTCAAGCCCTGCTCCAATGCATGAAACTGGAACACACTTAGTATTCAGTTAAAGGCCAGCTGGACAAATATCATGCAATTTGGGACCCCCTGGAAAAAGCTTTAAAGAATAGCTGGTTCTCTGCACTTTGAAAAAGCAGGTCCTTTGAAATGTTGACATACAGGATTTCTTAGTTCCACGTGGACTTGAGCAACATATTAGGCTCCTGATAGGGTCTGCCTGACTGGGACTACTGTTACTACAGTTGAGTCAGATAAGCTTTATGACCCTACTGGTATAAATGGGATGATCTAACTGACTCTATTGATATTCTTATCTATAAATTTTTTTTGAGCCATGTACTCTCATACAGCAATGGAAAGTGCAGATTTTTGGTTTTTTTAACTATGTACATTCGATGTGCTCTGCTTTGCTGGTTTTATTTAAATAAAGTTTGAAAAAAAAAAAGATTGGAACACAACACACCAAATATACAACTAGAAAACTTTCTAACAGCTCTGAGACCACAAGAGAACTTCCCTTGTGGCAACTGCACCCATTGCTCTAGTTCTTATAGACTAAAACAGTTAAGGAACCCAGCATGGGATTAGAATATTGTCATCAAAGTCAAAACATTAGACAATAAATATGGACTAAATGAACAGGTAGATTGTAAAGCAATAATGTAAAAGTAACCTGTCAACATTTTGAAGCCATCCCCCTCCACCAAACCACCACCCCTTTTTCTCAGAAGGAGCTACATTTTACTTTATATATATATATATATATATATATATATCTGTAAAATATTAATTGACAATTACTGGAGGTCTTGCCTGAAAATTAAATGTCACATACACTGCTATATGCAGTATGACGTATGGAGTTTGTCTTTCAGCAATTGGAAAGAATGGCACTTTGACTTATGGTATGAAATGCAATTATTTTTGAACATGTAGTTATAATTTCTATTTTAAGGTGTTTGCTCTTATTACGGAGCAAGGTTTAATAATTAATATCCTCTTAAATTAAAAGATGAGGAGATTTGACACCTCAATGTGCAGATTCTGAAATCCAAGGAAAATCAGTCAGCTCAGAATAGGGCACTTTTCCCTTTCACAGCCTAGTGCTGTTGCTACTGAGTTGTTATTCAAACCAGAGCCAAGTGTGGGCCATCTGATGTCAGACAACATGCTGGACATCCAATGCAGTTGCCTCATAGTGCTGGCTGTGGTCCAGTGGGGCCCTCACTATAAAAAGGATACATTTTTAGGAGGCATTCCCTCTGCCTAACTGAAACCCTGCTCAAACTGCAGCAGAATAGTATTCTTCTGATGAGTACGTTTTAAGTTGAGAGGCAACAGAAAGGTGCAGAATGGATTGGAAACAAATATAAAATGCAATAACACCAATTATTTTTACTTTCACAGTGCCAGAAAAGCACTATCAGTTACAAAAGGAAATTGACTCACACTTAATATGTAAGCTAATTACCAGTAATTACAGGCACAAGGAGTGTTTAGCATATAATTTAAAAATGGGGCACCCTTTACCTTTTGAATAAAACTAAGGCTGTATTGGTAAAAATGAAGCAGTCTAGTTCCTTGCTAGAGATAAATAAATTACTTTAAAAAAAAAGTTAGCTAAGTTAAAGCAGCAGTGCATCAACCCAGTGAAAATGCTGACCTATACTTTGTTATGCTATTTTAGATTGCCACTTACCCTCTGACTTGTATGACACCCTTCTTTCCACAATTTGAGTCTGCTTTAGTACTTTTGTTCATGTTTGAAATAATAAAAGGAGCGTTCCTTTTACTATGCCTCGGACCAGGTTTTCATCAGTATTTGCAGCTGTTTTAGAACACCTATTGTTCCATAAGGTCAGGGAACACTGCCTGCTTCATGTTAGTTCATTTTAGTCACACCAGAAGTGATATTTAAACAATTGATAGACAAAAACAGCTGAGAATACTGATGAAGACCTGGTCCAATTTATGGCTTCCTCCATTCCGTACTAGCAAATAGAAAAATACATAAAAGCTAGGCAGTTTGATATAAATTCCAACCTTAGAATATGCCATATAAAAATAACTTTTATGCGAAACAGCAAATACCACTGAACTCCGTGATGTCTTGACACAGCGCTAGCATTACCATAAGTTTGGCACTGCCTGTCCAGGCACACAAAAAATACCAACACAGTATGTTTGGAGACTGGATGCTGAAGCCAGGGCAACACCAGTGTGATGCCTTGACAGACAACAATTGCCTGCTCAGGAACATGACAGTGCAGGCAATGTATTCTATAAAATTCTGTGAATAAAAAAGCAGGCATGGTGCAAAAGAGGGGTTAGAAAATGGCAAAACAATTACCTGGGGGGGGAGATGCAATCTTGTGATGAAATAACAGTTAAAATAAATTATTGCAGAAGTTGCTAGTTTATACAGTATTGCAATAACAGGAAAGGACAGAGAGCCCTTTCCATGATAATAGGAGGACAGGATTGGGGCAATTGGGGAGGTAAACTAAATGGTCAAAAACATATCTTAGAAAAATATTAAACAGGCATGAAGAACTGGCATGTTTTCTGCAACCTTGTAATACCAGAAAATTATATATTTCTTGAAAGATAGAAGAGCAGATATGGAGTAAAGGAGGCAGAGCAGGGTTGGATTAATTGAAGGGCAAATGGGGCAATATCATGGAGCCCTGAGCTCTTGAGGTGGCCCGTTGTCCCTACTTTAATAACATTCCTTTTTCCCTCTTTGATAAGCTGAGCTGGCCTTGGTCCCCCCCCCCAAATCCCACTCACAGGCCAAAAATAAAGAGACAATCACAGTCAGGTCAGATTCTGAGGTCTGTTGCTAGGGCATTAAGCTGTTGCTGAGGGAGCCAGATTGTGCACAGGCATAGAGTAGGCTGCATTATTGATGCGGGCAAAAGTGTGAGAGGTCAGGTCATGCTGCCATGCATCATGAAGGATTGCTACTGACAGGAATCACTGGACAGACTACTGTCTCAGACTCAGTCAAAGTCAAAGATCTGACTGATTGACATGCACATAGTGTGAAGACCTGTCCTAAACCCAAGACATGGAGGGAGTAGGCTGACTTGTGGAGTGGCAGACAAAGACCAGTAGGCTTAGGCTTTTCCCTCAGCGCTCAAAGTACCTGCAGTCGTATAGTATATAGTAGCAACAGCATGGTGGTGTGAAGCCTCAGCATCCGATGAGAGGGAGCAAAAGTGGGCAGGTCTAGCAGCAGTTCAGTAATCAGCACTTACCATGAGAGACTGTTCAACCCCAGCTACTACATACAACATACTGCATAAAAAAAAATGGAGGGTAATGAGTACCAATGCCCGTAGTCTAGGTAAAAAGCTCCCCAAAATGGTGGCTTTGATGGAAGAGGGATGCCTGGATATTGTGGCAGTCACAGAAACATGGTACACAGAAAACTATGACTGGGATGTCAACATACCAGGGTACACAATCTATAGGAGGGACAGGGAGGGAAGAAGAGGAGGAGGAGTAGCTCTCTATGTAAGAGAAGGGATCAAAGCAACAGAACTAAAGGGTAAACAGGGAGGAGAGGAGGCACTGTGGGTCACCCTGGAGACTGGAAATGACACCACAATCTGCACAGCGGTTGTATACATACCCCCATCTCAGGGGGAAGAAATAGACAAGGAAATGACAGAAGGCATCCTTGGGATGGCAGAGAAAGGGGAGATATTGCTGATGGGGGAGCTGAATATGCCAGATGTTAACTGGAGCATCTTTGCTGCAGCCACATCCAAGAGCAGGGTCATTCTCAATGCCCTCCGGGGGGCATGCCTCAGACAGCTAGTTTCGGAACCCACTCAGGAGGGAGCAATCTTAGACCTGGTACTCTCAAATGGGGATGGAGAGAGGATCTCCAATCTTGAAGTGGGTAGCCATCTAGGAACAAGCGAACACCAAACAGTGTGGTTCACAATAAACTTAGCTGTAGAGTCAAGCCATACAAAATGAAGGTACTGGACTTCAGGAGGGCTGATTTTGTCAAAATGGGAGAGTGTCTCAGAAAAGCACTAGCAAACAGCCAAGATGGTGGGATGGAGCAACAATGGGGAAACATCAAAACCGCCATCACAGAGGCAACAAGTCTTTGTGTGAAGCAAACAAACAAATCAAAACAAAAGAAAAAAACACTATGGTTCTCAAAAGAAGTGGCAGGGAAGGTAAAGGAGAAACAAATAGCATTCAGGAAGTGTAAGGAAACACAGAAGGAGCAGGACTGAGAACTGTACCAGTTAAAGCAGAAGGAAGCAGGGAAGGCAGTCAGAATAGCACAGGCCCAAACCGAGGAAAAGATGGCCAACTTGGTTAAGAAGGGGGATAAAACCTTTTATAGGTACATTAGGGAGCAAAGAAAGACTAAGGCAGGGATACTGAGGCTGAATAAAGAGGAAGGTGGTTGGGCAGAGAGCGACAGTGAAAAAGCAGGGATACTGAACGATTACTTCTGCTCAGTATTCACAATGGAAAAGCAGGGGGAGATACCTAATATAGTCCTTTCACAAAAGAAAGGATTCTGAAAGAACTCTTAAAACTGAAGGTGGATAAAGCAATGGGGCTGATGGGATTCACCCCAGAATTCTAAAAGAACTAAGGGAAGAATTAGTAACACCATTGACTACCCTTTTTAATAAATCATGGGAGGATGGTGTGGTACCTGAGGACTGGAAGAGGGCAGATGTGATTCCCCTTCACAAAAGTGGGAGCAAGCCAGAGGCAGGAAACTACAGACCTGTCAGTGTGACCTATGTGGTAGGGAAAATGATGGAATCACTTCTGAAGGAAAAAATTGTTGAGTACCTAGAGGCCAGTGGGGCACAGGACCCAAGGCAGCATAGATTCACAGCAGGAAGGTCATGTCAGACAAATCTAATTGATTTCTTTCACTGGGTGACCAAGGTAGTAGACCGGGGAGGGGCTGTGGACATGGCCTGCCTAGACTTTAGCAAGGCATTTGACACAGTCCCACACAAAAGATTAATAAACAAATTAGCCAGCCTGAGAGTGGGTCCTAGGGTGGTAGCCTGGGTAAAATACTGGCTGGACAACAGGACACAGTGGGTAATAGTATATGGAGTCCACAGTGAAGAAAGGGGGATTACTAGTGGGGTACCGCAGGGTTCAGTACTGGGGCCGGTCCTTTTTAATGTCTTTATAAGTGACATTGCAGAGGGACTGGAAGGGAAAGTATGTCTCTTTGCAGATGACACAAAGATCTGAAACAGGGTTGATATGCAAGGTGGGGTGGAAAGGATGAGGAGGGACTTGGCAAGGTTGGAGGAAAGGTCAAATTTAAGGCAGCTTAGATTCAACGCAAAGAAGTGCAAAGTAATGCACCTGGGAAACAAAAACCCAGGGGAAGAGTACACAATGGGGTGAGATACTGACAACAACAAAAATGGAAAGGGACCTGGGGGTAGTAATATCAGACAACCTAAAGGTAGGCCAGCAATGTGAGAAGGTAGTAAGGAGGGCTGGGGGATACTGGGATGCATAGGGAGAGGCATCACCAGTAGAAAACAGGAAGTTGTTAACCCTCTGTACAGACAATTGGTAAGACCACATCTGGAGTACTGTGCACAGTTCTGGAGATCCCATCTCCACAAAGACATAGACAGGGTGGAGGCTGTCCAGAGGAGGGCAACCAAAATGGTGCAGGGTCTGCACCAGAAGACATATAAAGAAAGACTAAAGGAGCTTAAGATGTATAGCCTCGAGGAAAGAAGGGAGAGGAACTTTCAAATACCTCAAGGAAATCAACAAAGTCCAAGAGGGTAGCATCTTTCAGAAAAAAAGATGTGTAAGAACAAGGGGGCACAATTTGAAGATAGAGGGGGATGACTCAGAGGTAATGTGAGGAAGTATTTCTTCACAGAGAGGGTTGTAGATGCATGGAACGGCCTTCCTGAGGAGGTCATAGAGTCAAAAACAGTGAGGGAATTCAAGAATGCATGGGACAGACATAAGGCAATTCTAGTGGGGGGCCAGAGGAAGTAAGCTGTTGGTTAACTAGGATCTGCAGCTTATCCATTAGGTTGAGAAATGGGCAGACTAGGTGGGCCAAGTGGTCCTTATCTGCCATCAAATTCTATGCTTGTCTCCTTAAGCTTTGTGAATGTGTGTGGTGTCCCACTAAAGTGTATGTCTTGTGTACTGTTTTTTGGGGTAACCATATCAAATGCAGAGGGGCAGACTGATGAGGGAGCAGCCTGTAGCAATGTTACCTTATTAGCCAACTATAAATTCAACTTAAGCCTTGACCCCCCCCCCCCATCTACCCCAAATACCATCAGGCTGCCTTATGATATTAGCTTAAATATCAGGCAAACTGGTGAGCTCAAAGAATAGATAATGTCATACTATTATCCTTTATGTTTAGGCCTCAGACCTCTCAAGGGGAACTCTCAGCACCCCTGCAGAAATGCTGCAGGATTGTTAGGTCTTGATTAAGCAAACTGCACAGAAAAATAATTGTTTGGGTTACTTATTTAGAAGTTATGTAGTGTTTTATCTGGTTGATCTTGCGATCTTGGCCCACCATGTCTGTAGCCTACATTACCCAGTGTTCCCCTCTGGCCAGCCATCTGATGATGTTAATGAATGGCTAAGCTGCAGAGGACATCTGTGAACTGGCAGTGCTTATTAATGAATGTGTAATAAATTTTGAAAATTCCTCATAAAAAATAAAAATTAAACTTACACTGTTTTTTTTTTTGTCGTCTTGCTGCTGTGTTTCAATTCTTTAACTCACCTTCTGTAAAAGAAAGGAATCTCATATCTTCAATTTCAGGGGAAGGGGGCCTTCAACTGAAAAATGCCCAGGGGACTTTTCAGTCTTAATCTGGCCCTGAGGTAGGGTTACCAAAGGGTTTTATATCACTGGAGAAAAGGATCTGTATTCTTTCCTTGCACTTTCTTGCTGTGTGACCTGCACATAGCCTTGGGAGTACTAAGAGACCAGTGTCCCATGGGTGGTCAATGACTGAGGAGTCAGACATGGTGGTTTGTGGAGCTTATTGATTTTACAGCCTAGTTTCCTGGACTTGCCCAGTTGAGATGCAACATCTAATTTTCAGCGAGTTCCTGCTTCTACCCATTTATACAACTAAATGGATCAGAGCACTGAAATGTTAGATGCCTTGTTGAAGGTTGTGTAGTTAGTATTTAAGCAATAAACCACAACAGGGTGTGGGTTATGCTGGGATTTACCCACAGCTGGCATGGTTTGGCCATGAGGCCGCAGGCAGAGGGGTCAAACCAGGTCAGCCATGGATAAATACCAGCATAACCCACACCCTGGAGTGGTTTACTGTGATTATACAATGTCTCCCTTTTTTTATTACAAAAAATTAAACCAAAAATAGTGTTTATTAGTACTTTACATAACTTTTATTAAAATTATTGTTGCACCAGAAAAAATAGTTCCTGGTTGATGGGTAGAATAAGCCCCCAGTGTCATATGGTTACGAGATGACAGATCCTGCTACCACTCACTTGTTTTGATCCACTCCCCTGCATCCTGCAATTTATTGTTTTGATCCCCCAGCATCTTGGAGCTGAGTCCCTTTTATGTTTAAAGGAACAGAATGTGGTTTTAGTTGTTTTTTTAATTTTTTAAAACAGAGCCTGACAGTTTCTATTGGTGTAGAGACCTGGTGGAGGGTGAGGTTGCCTTATGTATTTCCTTGTTTGCCTATTGGTTTTGGTTTGATGTCGAAGTTTTGCCTCCTCCTCCAACCCAGCCCTGCTACAAACAGAGCCAACATGAGCAGTTGGCAGGTTGACAGGGCTACTGTTGGGCTAGACGCAAGTTACCAGTGGGGTGTGGTTCTGGGTTCAGAAGTTTTTCCATCAAGAGAGAAGCGGCAGTCTGCCATGCATCTTTTAATTTTTTTTGTGTGTGTGTTTGAAAGAAATCGGGAAATTGTATAGACTACAGGGTGCTGCTTCTGGTGAGTGGCAGATAGCGTGAATGGCCATCCATTGGTATCTGGGCTGGGAAGACTGCACTGTGGTCGGGAGGGTTGCTTGTATGTCGGTTGCACTGGGGAGAGAGCTGCAGTGTAAAGTGTGGCCCCCATTATTGAGTCTTACAGGAAAGGAGTAGCAGGGACAAGTAGAAATGATTTCTCTGCGGTATTCTGTTTTGTGCTATATACATTGGTTTTAGGACTGTTGGGGTGTATTCCTTAAAGATGGCTGTGCATTTTTGAAAGTCCCACTTCTGCATTGTAGTTAGCGGGGAACGAACATGGCAGCTTAGATGTTTTGATTTTAGGGTCGTATCAATTTTGTTGATGATGCAGCTGACTGGCACCTTTGCCATTGGTATATCACAGGATTTACCACAGCAGAAAGGTACCAGTCAGCCAATCAGGGACTCCTATTCTAGGACCCCATTGTATAATTTACAATAATGGGGTTTACACCCCCAAGTTCCCAAGCTGGTTCTCTAACCACTAAAACATGCTGCCTCTGCAGTGGGGTGGATGTCACCAAGTGGTCTTGTTCACAACTCTGCAAGGGGGGGAGCAGGATCAACCTTATTTGCTGTACAGCCAGGCTACCTAATTGAAAAAACAGTAAACCAGGAGCAGCCCCACACAAATGGTGTGGGTCTGTATTCCTGGACATTCCCATTTAGGCATCATTTCACATAATTTCTTCCCAGGGCTATAGATATGGCAAGGGGGCCATCAAATGCACCCCCTAACTCTTCAGCTCAGCCTCTCCAAGCGGTCAGCCTACAGTATCTGCAACAGACCATATGGTGCCAACTCCCTCACTGCCAGTTGTTCATTGCAGGCCCATCTGTCCAGTTAACATCAGAACATTACTTCCTCAGCTGCCGATGAGTTGGAGGGGCAATGGTCTACATAATTTTGCCAGGAAGATGGTGGTGGGCTGGGTAGTAGCATCAGGGGGAGTGTCCTAGTGTTTCTGGAAATTATATGCATGACCTCATCCATACCTCTCATTACCCTGGCAAATTAGTAACTAAAATATGGGACACAGGCCAAAAAAAATTCAAACACATCATCAAACATGGAGATACAAGATCAAAACACTAGAAACTAGTGCTTTTAATTTTTTTTTAATTTAGCTTCATACATGATTATGAAATTATGCTTTCAAGTCTATGTTTACATTGTGAGATGGTACTTTCTCTGTGTGTAATGGCCCCTTTTTTCATGCTGGATGGAGAAATTCTGAGTTATAAAAATGAGACAGTAGAGAGGTATGATCAGGGCAACACCAATGCATAAAATATTCAGGGACAACAAAACAAAATCAGTGGCATCATCTCAAAAAATGGAAATACTAGCTTGCAAAGCAGGACGTTGATTAAGAGGCTTAGTGCAAAAGAAACAAAATGAAATTACATTCTATACACTGCAGCACCCAAACATTTCCACTTGATAGAGAACAAGCCTGTGCCCATTTGGCTTTGCTATAATCATACAATATTAAGCAAACAGGGTGTTTTTTTGTTTTTTTTTTGTGAAGTAAGTGGCATACAGCAGCACTGGGCCAGTCAAGCATGTGTAGAAAGAACGTATTATTTTTGCTGACATAAATTATGTCTTTTTTGCATTCGAGGTACACTTCACACCAATTAAGTGGAACGGAATGAGAGGGTCCAGCAGCAGCACAGGACAAAATTCAGGAATCATCAATAAACAAGCCGGATGAACTCCATTCCACCATAAATTATGTTCTTTAAATTTATTTCACTTAACACATACAGTACAAGAGGTAACATTTCATATCTTCACACTACTTTGTCAGACCACTCCTAGATGTTGCTTTACATGCATATCAGCTCATATAAAACAAAATAACTAATTCCACTGTTAAAAATATTGAAAGCATGTGCCGCCACCACCACCAGTAATGGGTTCTACTATAATTCCATGTTGACCACCTTAAAAAAAATATATATTTTATTCTCAAGCACACAAAAAGCTCCCCACTTGTGAAACATGAATTTCTGCTCAAACCATAAACATTTTGTTACTCATATGAATCTCATGTTAGAAAATTATAATGTGAAGTTTTTAGAAAATCCCATTCATTCTTCAAGGTACCTGTTATCAGAATGTCATTAAACAGAGACGAGAAGGATGGGATTGTTAGACTTTGAAAAGGGGAGGAGTAGGTGGAGAATGGGGGAAAAGCAATGAATGCTTCTGTTCCATCTTTGCCAAAGAGAAAGATGGACCAGTGCCTACAGGGGGGAAAGGGGAAGAACAGGAGAAAAAATATTAGGAAAGGATACTTACCGTAACTTTGGTGATGACCATGCTGTGAAATGCCATGATATGACCCCAGACCCTAGGAGACAGAGGGGAAGGGGAGTGCTGCTTGCTGGAGGAGACAGTAGGACAAGAGACCAGTGAAGACTAGAGAAAATTATTTAGACTTTAGTCAAGTAACCACTGTTATGGTTGCATGGTATATTTGTTGTCCACTGCCAGCTGTAACCTGTGAAAATATGAGAGAAATAATTTTTCCTCAGTTGGCCACTGTGATGGCTGCATTGTGATGGCCACATAGTACATCCTTTGTCCAGCTGTTCACTCCCAGTCTTATCATACCTGTCACCTGTGAAGAAAAGGCTGAAATTATTGTTCCTCGGGTTCAGTTGGACCATGTCATGGTGTACTTGTGAAAGAAAATATAAAAATATAAAAAAATAAATAAATCATTGAATGACACTTAACATCACATAAGTGATAGCCAGGCTGTGCAATGGCTCCCCAGTGCCACAGAGGTAGAGAAGGAGGTGGCTTGTTGGCTGATGAGGCAGTAGAACAGAAGACCTGTGAACACGAGAGTGAAATGATTTAGAGTGTAAACCACTCCCCATTGTTTGTACCCGTGAAAGGAAAATGAAAATTATAAAGTAAAAATCATTAGAAAAACATGGAATAATACAGTACTTACCATCACATTAGTGATGGACATGACATGTAACAGCACGATGGTCTCCACTTCTACCAAAGGTGAAAGAGGAGAAGGCAAGGCAAAGCAAGCAAGGCAATTTTGTTTGTAGGGTGCCCAATCCCAGAGGTGTTGGGCGACTAACAGAAATTATAACAAAGCATAGGAAGAAAACAACATTAGTGAATAAAACAATGACAGAAGGTGGCTTGCTGGCAGGAGGTGGAGGCAGCAGAAAACCAGAAGCAAATTAACACAGTAGTAAATGTGTCACTCATGTGTGCTCAGTTAGGAATCCAGGTTTGGCTAGAAAGAAATCAAATGGAGGCGGAGGTCCATATTGTAGTTTACAGATGAGGACCGGAGCAGGCCAAAGGAGATGATGCAGCATGAGGAAGGCAAGGCAGCAGGATCAGATTAAATGTGTCTGTCGTTTACACTGGATTGAGAGTCTGGGTTTGGTTGGAAAGGCATCTGAGGCCAATACAAGACATTACACATTAAAATGTCAAACTGTTCAACTGTGCAGCAACATGAGAAAACATTAAGAGTGTGAGAATAATGTGATATCTAAAAAAAACACAATGCAGAAATGAAACGGTTGAGATTACAAAAATTAAAACTGTGGTCTAGTTACATTCTCCTCCTTCCTTTTGTGTTCTCCAAATTAATCTATCTTCTCCTTCTCATCCTCCGTAACGAATACACTCTTTGTGTCCCCAATATCAAAATGTTCCCCAGATGAGATTTCTGCCTCCATTAAGTCCACATCTACCTCTGCATTTGGTGACTGTCCTTCCCCTGCTTTAACCTGGTGTGTCAGTGATGCCTACAGTGATTCACTTGGATTTGGTGGGATATGTGCACAATTCATTTTATTATAGATCAAGGGAGTGCACCTGACCAATTGGAGTGCTCCTTTCCTCTGTGCATGAGATACTCTTATTCTGTGAAGAGCATCTCACGCGCAGCTACCCTGGACACAGGCATGTTCTTGGAGAGTTTTTAAAAAAATATTTATTATTGATCACGCTCGATCAATAATATAATAATATGTCCCCCGTCACCACTCATTGCTAGATAAGAGTGGTTTCACTCGCTTCTCTGTTCTCTCTCAAACAGAATACTGTTCTGGCTCAAGCAGAATGCAAGTGAAGCCACTCTTATCCAGCAGCAAGTGGCTCCAGGGGACATATTAATATATAATAAATGTCAACATAGTAACATTTTTGAGGGATAGGTTCATACATCAGTTTGTGATGATTGCCCCTGCTGTACTGAACACATATTCAGAACCAGCACTGGACAGATTAAATATTTAAAAGCCATATCTGCCTGCACAGGCTACTCTTTAAATTTGTTGTACCAATACAGCAGGGGGTCATCATCATTAGTTCCAAGGTGTTTGGGGTCTGCCATATATGCCTCAACAAATCTTGCTGCAGCCTTTAGTCCAGCATCTTCTGATGTTTCTTCCTCCTGTTCCACACAATCCGCAGCACCAACCTGTGCAAGAACTGACCACGGAAGATTTGATTTCTCAGGAGGTTTTGTGATTGTATTGCTAGAAGATGTAAGCAGCATCTCCACATCTCTCACTTTCCCTGCCAACTGCTGATAAGAGTGAGGGTGACACTGTGTGTCTCTTCACACTGTGCTGTTTATTTTAGCATCTGAAAACCATGTACAAGACTAACCAGCAGTCTCTGCAGATGCTCAGTTTGCTGAGGCCCGCCATCAATTATAATTGAAAGCCACCATTTGTACAGTGAGTCCAGCATTGTTGAAATACTTAAATCCACAGATGTCAGAATAACATTCAGGTGTCTGTTATGGTCTAATACAGTAAGCATGTGTCAGACAATGCACAGTTTACCTGCTAGTTAAGACTGCTTCTTCTCACTACAGATGCCCTGCCTCAGTACCTACAGCAGTGGAATGGCCTAGGTAATAGAGGCAGTTCCCCCACTCACTACCTCTGTGGCATGATTAAATGACCTCAAGATCAAAATCAGCTCATAGATGAACCTCCACTGTTCCATTTTGTCAGTGACATAGAAGCTCACAAACTGTCATGGCTTGTATGACGCAGCGTATACTCTGATAAAGTGTTTAAACAGCTCATCCATCCAATCCAGCATATATAGGATCAAATTCCATCTCGTGACAATCTCCTTGCTTTAATTGGGTCTGAGGCAGGCCATTCTTTTTGTTGCACTGCCCACAATTGGAGTACTCACAGTCATTCAGTCTGAACACTATTCTGCTGCTTCTAAGAAAGTGGATGCACTGTCTGGTCTCTGTGTGTGACTTGTATTAGTTATTGAAGTGTGGTTTAACACGGCTCATCTCAATTTACTATTACTGCTTTGTAAGCTTTTGCGTTTGCTCTTTTTGTCATATAAAGAACAGCAGGCAAACTAAAATAACAGATCATATAGCTAGGAAAAAAATATAACTTCTACTCCGAGTGGAGTTATATTCTTCCACAGCAGTAAACCAGGGACCACTGATTGGATGGATGTGCCAGTGCTGTTAGATGGCTCAAATGATGCTAGGTCTAATATACTGGACGTAGATGGTCTAGAAGACACTCTTGATGACTTCTACACTGGGAACCAGGAAAACAATGCCAATAAGAGAAGCAACCATAATTGGCTTGTCTCTAGTTTGCCCACGAATTGCCAACTATATATGGGTCAAGAGAGATGCAGTGTATCATAATAATGAAGTACTGTTGCTGTATCCAAACAGAGATAAATTTAAGTATCAGATGATAAGTAAGGAAAGTGCTGATTGTTGTAACACAGTGTCCTTATTTGGAATTAGACAAATGGTGAAAGAAACAGATTTACAACTGACACAAGTGTTAAAGGTTCAGTTGACCAATTTTCTGGAAATCCCAGTTGAAAGCATGGGTTCTATTTATGCCAAACGAGTACATGAAGGGAGTCAAATTGATATCTTGATTGAAAATGAGCGATTGAAAGATCTACTATTAGCACAAATAGGGAAATTGGATCAGTTGGGATTACGTCTTGTGGACCCTAGAGATTTATTCAATGAGAGTAATAATAGAACTGTATGTAAGCTGATTGGAGTTAAGGCTGTGGTACCTTAGGAAAATAGATTCATGCTTTTAGCTGGGTATAATGATGTCTGATTAGTTCCTAATCAAGTCATTAACGGAGTAACATTCAGGCTATACATGGAGTAAAGTATATTACTGTACTTGGAATATTGCTGGATGGCAGCATATTTGGGCTGATAGAGATTGTGTTAATTACTTGATAGGGTTTGAGGTAATCTGCCTTCAGGAATCCTGGCATATGAAAGATTCACTCATTGGCCTAAATGGATATGAGTGCTTTCAGGTTACAGGCACCAAAGTCAAGGAAACAGGTAGATATTCTGGGGGAATTATCCAATTAGTCAAAATTGGAATTGGTTATAAAATGACGAGTTGGAAATCTTCCAATAACTGTCTGGTTGCTCTACTTAAGAAAGAAAAACATGAAATAGCAGTAATTAATTGTTATATTCCTCCAGAAATTCCTGTTATTTTACAGAAGTGATATGGCAAGAGTTTCATACTGGATTTCATACTGGAATATAGGAAAGTCATAAAGGCATAGCCCATGTAAACTTTCCCCACAATTCAGGGGCGGCAACCTAAGTTGCCAACACCATTTAGGTACTGATCTAACCGAACCTTGAAGACCTCAACAGTTTCTGCTTCCACTACCACTTGTGGTAATTTATTCCACATTCTAATAGCTCTATTTTTAAAACTATATTTTCTTGTCAAAGATCATAACAGAAGCACAACAAACATTTCCCAAAGCTGAACTACTTATATTGGGTGACTTAAAAAAACAAATAGGAACCTTTGATGGCCTCTTATGTCATTCATTTTTCATCTATAATTATCCATTAGAACAGTTAAAGTCCAGGCAGTCAAAAGATAGAATAATAAACACAAGTGATAAAATAGTAATAGAAATATTAAAAGAGAACAACTTATATGCATTAAATGGGAGGTGTGAAGGGGAAAAAGGAGGTAAATTCACCTTTGTGTCATCACGAGGGGCATCTATGGTTGATTTGGCAATTTGGTCAGGCTCACTGGGATTCTGGAAATAGTGTTATGTCCAGATAAGAGCTGAAAGTGACCTTTATCCTGTTATTCTAGAAACAAATGAATGTTGTGAGGAAAATGTGGAGTCAGATAATTTACTGTTCTCTGAGATCAGAGCAGTACACAGAATTTTCTGGAGACAGGACTCCAATTTTAATATTATACCTATAATATGAGGTTCTATAGTTGCCACATCGGCAGATGTTATTAATTCTGTGGATTTGGATACTATTTTAAGTCGGACTGATAATCTATTTTTGGAAATTAGACAGTGTTTAGAACGTCCTAGTAATAAAAAAGTTAGCCTGAATAGAGAAACCTGGTTTGATGCAGACTGTACGAAAGCCAAAGATGAGCTTAGGAACACTTGTAGGGATTATAATAAATGCAAAAATAAGCAAACTCTATTCCAGTTAAATGGTGGAAAAAGGAAATATAAGAATTTATCAGTAAAAAGAAAAGACGGTTATTTTGAATCCAAATGGGTTAAAATGTTAAGAGCAATCCAGAATAAAGATGTGAAGTCATTTTGGACTCTTGTAGCAAAGGGGACAGATAAATTTAAAGGAAATATAGACACATATATATCAGAGGGAAAATGGTTATCACATTTTATTTGGATTTATTTTGACCCTCTGGAGAATATAGTGCAAAATAAGGTTGACATGCTCAATAATCGTTTCCCTCCTGTTGTATTGGATGAAACATACCTTGCTTTATATTCACTAAAAAAAAAAAAAGAAGCTGCTAACCCGGATGGAATCCCGGCTGAAGTGTATCTTACTGAATCCCCCCTTTGGTGTAAGTTCTTGATCGCCTTTTATAATAAATGCATTGCTGTAAACACTTTTCTGGATACCTGGAAAGGCACAAATACAGTACCACTGCATAAAAAAGATCCAACAAATGACCCTACAATGTATAGGCTGATAAGCCTTTTAGACATAAATCTTAAAATATTTCCCAAAATGTTGTTATTATGTCTTCAGCTAGAAGTCAATAAAACTGGTGGTATATCACTCTATCAAGCGGGGTTCAGATAGAATTTTTCTACCCTTGACAATATTTTTGTATTATCTCATTTGGTTGAAAAATATGTAAAATTACGGACTCAGAAAGTATACACAGCATTTATAGATTACAGTATGGCCTTTGACAGCATATCAAGAAGTATTCTTTGGCAGATTCTCATAGATAGAGGTATAGATTCTAATTTGGTAGCAATAATTGCCCAACTGTATACAAATACATGGGCTAAGATAAGATTGGGGTTAGGTGGTCACCTGTCCAGTACATTTAAAAGTAATAGAGGAGTAAGACAGGGGAGTGTTCTTGCACCTCTATTGTTTACAGTATATTTGGAAAAAATGCTGTAGCATAGTGTGGCTATAGATCTTTCTGGGACAGCATGAAAGAGCTTAATGGGAAGACCCACTCCCCCCCCCACCATCCCAGTTCTCCATCGATGGCACCATCACTACAGACCCAACTCGCATAGCTGCTTGCCTCAATACTATCTTATCTGACCTAAGCTCTGTACTCCCACACAACTTTTTTGACCCAATCCTCACCTCTATCACCCCTGCCTCGAATCACCCTCCTTTTCACCTGCACACTATATTCCCCCACATAGCCAGGCCACACCTGCTAAAAGTCCTTGGTAGCAACAACCCAACTGTGATCCCCTAGACTCCAGGATCCTCTGTCTGGTCTTGGATGTTGTTCTAGTTCCCCTTACAGACCTACTAAACTGGTCTCTATGCCTCGGTCAGTTTCCCAGTGCTTGGAAATCAGCTGAAATCACCCCATATATAAGAGTGGAGATCAGTCTGCACCTAACAACTACCAGCTGATCTCTATCCTCCCCCTGCTCTCTAAAGCCCTAGAAAAAAATAGTGTCTATTCAACTCTCTGAGTACCTACCCAAATATGACATAATGTGCCCAGAACAACATGGTTTCCGCGCAGGACACAGTACCACTACTGCTCTCCTGGAGTTCTCTCAATACCTGCACTCTGCTCTTGACTCTGGCATCCTTGCCAGCGCAGTGTTCATAAACCTGTCCAAGGCTTTTGACACTGTTTGTCACCCCCTCCTGCTGGACTCCCTCCACCAACTCGGATTTCCGCTGATCCCCTTACCTGGTTCTTCAGCTACCTCTCTGCTAGATCCCAGCGGTGAAGATAAATGGCTCCCTGTCCAGTACCAGGCCTGTTCATTCTGGGGTACCCTAGGGCTCCATTCTTGGCCCTGTACTTTTCAGCCTCTACCTCAACACTCTTCCCAGCTCCTGCACAGGAATAATGCTCCTCTATGCCAATGATGTGGTTCTCTTTGTCCCCCAACCCCGATCCCTCTTCTCTCCAGGTATCCCTCCAGCACACCTACAACCAAGCTGAAAAGTGGTTCCTTGACCACCGACTTGTCATTAACCTAAAGAAGACTAAGTCAATGCTCTTCTCCCATCACCAAAACAAGGCCAAGAATGCCCCCCTCTTCATTCTCCCCAGCAATCTGCACCTGCTGGAGCAAGTGACCTCTTACAAATATCTAGGCATCACTTTTAGCTTGGCTGTCACCTTCCACACCCACATTCAATGCCCTATCCTCCACCATAAATTCTCGGATAGGCCTACTATACTGCCATAGAGATTGCCTCCCCCAAGTTGCCCTCTGGCTGGCCATCACCTCATCCATCTTGCTGCTAGTGGACTATGGCTTGCCCATTTATGCTGCAGTGGACAATACCACCTTGACTAAAATACAGCTCTCAATCAATAAGGCCTGCAGGCTCCTGACCAGAGCCCCTAGCCGCACTCACACTTGCCTGCTCTACTCCTCTGCTAACCTGCTCACCTTTGAGGAGTGTCTGCACTACCAGACCTGCCTACTCACCAAAAAATCTCTTCTAGGGCTCTACCCCCAGGGGTCTCTGCTTCCCTACAGCATGCATTCTCATCTGTTGCCACCCATAGCTCTGTCAAGGCCACCTTTCTGGTGTCCAGAACCAAGACCTTGCTAGCCCAGAGGTCCTTCCATTACTGAGCCCATGCTTGGTTCAGCTCCCTCCCACCCTGCATCACAGACATTGCCAAAACTGGACCCTTCAAAATCGCCCTCTGGAACCATCTCTTTGACGCTCATTGCTGTAGATGTACTTGATTAATCCCACTGTGGGATCCTCCAGTCAGGCCTCCCTGACTTGACAATATCCTCGGACAGCCTATCCTCTCCACTCCCTCCCACCCACTCCCCATCCCTACCTCCACCTTCTCCAGGTATTATCTAGGTATGTCCAGGACTGGACCCCAATGTAACCCTTGGATACCTTGTTTATGACTGTAACCTATTATAAGTAACATTATTATGTATCCTATGTGTACTCTGTTTAAGGTTCTGCACCTGTACTGTTCTCTCTGTTGTAACCACACTATGTAATTCTGTCTACCATCCCCACACAATGAGGTTCCTTTGTAAATGAGTCTATGACTCAAAGGTTGTAAATCTGACTTTTCTAATAAATAAATAAAAGATTCTCCAAAAATTAAGAAATTTCCTTGTCCCCTTTTGGTGTATGCCAATGATATTGTATTATTATCCCTTACAAAATACGGGTTGCAAAAAAACTGAATTACCTGTAGGAAGAGTCAAGGGCACTAAAACTAAAAATTAACATGAGCAAAACAAAAGTAATGGTCTTGGGGAGTAAAAAGGAGGAGGGATCCTGGTACATAGGAAATAACAAAATAGAAGTGGTGTCCAGTTATGTATATCTCAGAGTCACGATGCAACAGAGTTGTAGATGGAACAGACGTGTTGATGGGCTTGGGGAAAGTTAAAAAAAACTCTAGCTGATTTATATAGATTCAATTGTAAATATGGAGGTATGTCCATAAAACCTCAGAGCCGGGTAATTCAAGCTAAATTTGAAACCCAATTATTATATGGGTATGAAATATGGGAATTAAAAAACACAAATAAACTGAGTCCCCTATATAAATTTTTAAGAAGTACATTAAGGCTGGGACATTCTTGCCCATCTACCTATATCAGGTCTGAATTAGGACTGATAAATATCAAGGTGGAAATGGAAGCAGGAGAGTTAACTTCTGGATAAATGGTACCAGACAAAGTGACAAAATCCTGGTAAAGCAGTGACTTAAAGAAAAAGAATATTGGCAAATTATTGGCTATAATTCTGGTTATTGGCTGAGCTCAGTTTTATTGAATTAAAAAAATATATAAATTAATGCATTTAAAAAGAGCAGTAGTGAAAGGAATAATAAGTGCAAAATACAAGAAGTATATCTCTAAAAAAATCAAGAATCACTGGAATGAGATTGATCTGAAAGAAACAAGTGGATCGCATTATTTGAAGTGATTTGCTGCCAATAACCTTAATCATGGTAATAAGAAATATTTGGATATTCTGAGTAATCCTAAATTAAGGATTAACTTCATAAACTGCAAATCTGAACAGTTCCCTAGTAAGGTATTAGAATTCAGATATAAAAAAGTGGGGACAATATCTGAAGAATGTGACTGCGGGATTGGTGAAAAAGAGGACCTACTTCATGTCCTATGGGACTGTAGATGGTATGAGAAACAATGGGAATATTGGCTGGGCCCCTTTTTAAATAACATTTACCATGTAAATAAAATAGAACTATCTAGAGTCTTGATGCATACTGAAGACTCTTGGGCAATTAATAGATTGGCGAAATATTTCTCTACCATTAAGAATATAAAAAGTAAAATTAGAATTGTATAAACAGCTTGACAATTACTGCACAATTTTATAGTATTTGTATACTACAGATGGAATATTATGGGGTGCCTATTGATTGCACCTCTGCATTTTAATTAGCATGAAGCACTGTTATGATCAGTATTGAAATTAATTGATATATGCCCGACTGTAAAGCTTTCTTATTTATGATGTTTGATTATTTGTATTTGTATTTGTAAAGTATGCTGTGAAGGCTTCTTAGCCATACAACAAAAATATGATGATGATGATGATGCCCGCAATTGGTCCCTGGCCTTTCCAAACCACACAAAATAGCCACAAATGCTACAGCACAGGGTCAGCACTTCTCTAATGTCACATTGTAACAAGAACATTTGCAGAACCTGGTTTAGACAGTGTGCAAAGCAGGGCACCATAACAAAACCTCCATTATTAATAGCTTTGACAACATTTGTACCATTGTCACTGTCTATGAAGCCTGCCTTTAAAGATAGTGGGTTCAAACAAATGTCAGTTGCCTCCAATGTTGAAACCAGAATGTTTTCCCCAGTGTGCCAAACAATCATGCTTTCCATAGCCAGTGTCACATGCTTAGGAATTCCAGGCATGTAGCTTCCATTACAATATTGTTGCTTGCAAGGTAATGACAAACCCTCTCTCAGTTCTACCCAGTATGGTGTTACTCACATAAATGAGCTAGTAGCTGTTAGCACATTGCTCCAAATACTGTATCAATAGTAAGATGATGTATGAACCAGAGGAATGCTGCAGGACATGTGAAACCTTTCTTTAACAACATTCTTCAATTCTGGAATTACCTAATGTGAAAAGAAGGATAAGGATGGCACTTTCCATTTGGGGCATGCTTTCGGCATAAAGTAAAGGAAACCAGCATGTTCAACAAATGAAAATGGTAGAAGATCAATAGCAATCATCTCTGCCATAGCAGCATTCAATATTCTGGCCACCGATGATTAGGGAGAATTTACGTTGCTTCAGTAAAAAGCTGGTAATAGTTGCCTGGAACTTTTTTTGTGGGGATGGGTGCTTTTTGGGAACAATTTTGTGCAAGCAGGACATGGAGACAATGTCAAGAAACTTGTGACATGTCGAGGAGATTTTGTCAGGGTGATGCTGCTGCTGCTCCTGTTACTCATGCTCATCTGTCATTTCACACTTTCTCGGGTACTACTGACCTCCTCCTCCTCAACTGGCTTTTCCTCCACAATATCCTCCAGCTCATCTTTGCCTCTGGGTCCCAAGCCACCTGTAAATAATTTCTGCTAATGTGCTTGCCACCTAGCATTATGTTGCACTTTATGACCTGTGCAAACATAAGACCCTTACTTGTCATGGCTTACTCAGGCCTGACAGAGTTGCCATGTTGCCACAGTGTCATCTTTTGGGTTAGCAATAAAAAAGTTCCACAGAAGGGATTTTAAAGGATGAACAAATTTATGTGGAGCAGCAGCTGCGGTGGCTTTCACCACCAGCCCCACACTTGTTTCTTTCCAGGAATGGGTGTCACCCATCATCTTTTGTGACACAGGTTGCCAACCCTTCACATTGAAAAATGTGTGCACTTTGCTATCAGCCTTTGTTTTTTTTCTATTCAGGCTCCCACAAAAGATTGAGGTCAATGTCATCATCACCTTCACCCACCATTCCTCCTTCTCTTCCAGGTCATCCTTTTCCTCATTTTCTTGAGATGCCAGTAGCACCTACAAATCCACCACTGTATCCTCCTCAGACTCGGTTCCAGGGAGTACCACCAACTGTTGGGAACCCATTTTCTGATTTTTAAACAACATTGTGCTTGTTTACTCACTGGTGTTGAAGGGATTTAAAGTAACAGATCTTGGTTCTGGCTGCCTCTTTCAACTAAGAAAGCAGCCAATTTAAATGATGTAAGCTTTTAAACAGTGTCACTGCCATCATGCACTGCAGATAGACTTCTACCTGCAGCCACACCACACCCACATCTGCCTCTACTGGTGGTCACTGCCACCTTGTCAGCCTTTCTTGCCAGTCTACCATTTCTTTCTCTTTACCACTCATGCTAATATGGCAATGTGTGCTCGTGTAGCAGTACATGTGGCTTAAACAATAATAAAAATACTGCAAAAATAGTCAAAAATACATTCAATTTAAAACAAGTGTAACCCCCCTTTGGGGGCTACCTGAATTGCCCTGGTGTCTAGTTTTCTCCTGTTTGCCTCCTGGTGTCCCTGTTGCTTCTCCGATATGTACCACCCAGCCTGAGACCATTTTTGTCCCCCAGAGTCCCTGAAACAGTCCCTTACTTGATTTTAGCCCATTGAATCACAAGCTGCTGGCATTTCCTCAGTGCTGCTAGTGCTCACACATGCATGGGGGAACATTTTGATCTCCCAACCACCATTTTTTAGCTCAATCAGGAGGTGTTTCCATGGTCTCAAACCCCTCACCAGCCTACTTGGGGGTGGTTGACCAGAACAAGGCCAGCGAGAGGCCTCAGGACAGTGGGGCTCTCAAGTCTGCACCAGAACTATATTCAGAGACAACATAAGGACTGCTATGTAAACTGTATGGGAGCATCTCTATGGATATATGTGATTGATAATGCAGGGCAGCCAATGAGAGGGCAGGACTGTGGGGAGAAATCCCAGAGTCTTGGGAAGTTTGATCCATCTTTGCCAGGCTTCTATCGAGTCAGGAGTGACCTGCACTGAGAGAGTTTTGGATTTGCTGAGACCTTGCACTGGACTTAAGCTTGGAGTTGTCTCGAGAAAGAGTGACGTGGATCCTTGTGAGAGCTGTTCTGGAGTGAAACGATTGAGGCATTTTGGACTGTGCTGTTTGGAGGAGATCCTGTTCTGCAGAAATCCTGCACTGTTTTTTTTTTTTTCCGAGACTGTGAGAGACTTCTTGTGAGCTGAAAAATTTGTTGGAATTGGATGCTAGCCACTATTGTTTGGAAGCTGTGAAAGCTGGGAGGATTTAAAAGTACTGTGAACCAACCAAGTGGAAAGAGAAAGTGGCTCTGGAGTTGAGTGACTGTGAGGGTAAAGGTGACTGTGTGTTCTATGTCTAGGGACCCTGTGGTTTCCACCCTAAGTCAAGCAAGAAGGAGAGCTCACTGTGCTGAACTGTAGCCTTGTTCCCAAATGGCAATAGAAGACTGTATGAGTTTGTCTCCTTATTCTGGCTGCACTCTGGGCAATTTCCTGCTGATATTGGTAGAGAAGAAGTTTTCCTGCTGATTCCAGAGCTAGGTAAGGAACTTGTCAATCCCTACCAAGTGGGGCCTGCTAGTCTCATGGGGTCACCAGCACTTGCTGAGGTGCTAGGGCACCTGCGACTAATTGGGGAGCCTGGCTATGGAATCACTTCTGGGTCTGGGCCCTCTAAGATCTGGTGGGTCTTGTGCCAGCACTCTGCAATGGCCCAGAAGTGGCCGAAGGTGACAAGCAGCCAGATCTTCAATCAAGGGAACAAGCTGCTATACCTTCAATCAAGATCAAGGCTCCAAGAAATCTGTTCACTGCCCATCGCTGTGACCTCTGTGTACTCATCTCACTGCTCCCAGACTTGTGGAGGTCCTCCTTGCCAGAGACCCAGCAGAATCTTCAGAACCATGAGTACCCAGGGCCAGTCCCTGGAACCCAAGGAGAGTGTACAGAGTAAAGTTAATTACAAATTTTCAGCCCTTATGGCCTCAACAGCCAGCCACCCCATGGCAACATCCAGGCCTGCAACATTTGGGTACCCAGAAAGACTTTGGGAAAGAACACTGGTACCAATGGGGGTGGGCAGATGGCGGTGGTCTGGCTTGCAGGCCCAAGTTCTTTGCTTTATTACTTTTGCTAACCTTTCTCTTTCCACAGTGGTCCCTTTCTCCAGGTATCCTATTCCTTACTCCTTACCCCAAATAAAGCTGTGGTTTTGTTGTTTAGGACTACTGTGTGAAGGGTATTTCTGTATCTATCAATTGCAAAGTGTTCATGGTTTATAGTATTAAGGAATCGTTGGGTATCCGGTGTGTGGGGTGGTTACTAGGGGAGGTGGGTAAGTACAGCATCCCAGGTGACTGTACTAGCCAGCACCTGACCCACTTATAACTACTCTGGGTGGAGGCACCATGCTATTTACTATAACTTTGGGATAGAACCCCTGAACACCACCATAGCAGGACCCAGGCCTTTTAGCCTGTTAAGGAGTCAACAGGCAGAGGTAGTAGCCCACAGACACATGAGACCTAGGCTCCACAAATATTTCAAAATGAAAGGGAAGGGTTAATAGTGTAAAAATAATAAAAAATGTGAAAATACTACAGTTCTATAGTACAACTGATAGCTGGAATCCTGAACAGTCTTTAGTATTTTAGCAACACAGGAACACTGAAAGTGTACAAATTATGGGACTGGACAAAAATTAAGTGAGAGCGAAAGGTGGATGAACTGAAACTAAGCCTGAGGCTACAGACAAGAACTGCCCCCCCCCCCATACACATACACACAGCAGCAGCAGCAGTCAGGCACAGCAGCAGCACACAGAAAGAGAAAGCAAAACAATAAACTGCTCCAAAAACATTAATAACTGAGTCTGCAGCAACAGAACAAGTACAGTACATCTGAAAAAATTCTTGTTTTATGCGATGAAAAGCAGTACACAGCTCATTTCTCCTGAACACACTTCCCAGGACTGCACACAGCATATTTCTTAGAGTGCATTTCCTGTCACATGAAGTAGCAGCAGAACTGAATGACTCAGCCTTTTGCGAAGTTTCAGTGGACTTCACCAGCAAATTCCTGAATTTGCAGTTCACAAAGTTGCCAATACTGCCAAGTTCAACTTTGAGAAGTGCAAAGATCTTCACAAAGCTGTGGAACTTTATGGCAAGCCATTAGGGAAATAATTCATAATCTCTGGCTGTATAGTAAAACACAAACACTACATAGTGAAATACATATATCATATAGTGAAATATATACATCATATAGTGAAATGCATACTCAATGTAATGAACCACATACATTATCTACTGAAATATATACATCATATATTGAAATACATATACTGTATACTGAAATACATATATCATATAGTGAAACACATACACTATATAGTGAAATGCTTACATTATATAGCAAAATACATACACTATCCAATGAAATCCACACACAGAATACTGAAAATACACATGCACTATGTACTGAAACAAATGTACTATGTACTGAAACATATACACTACCTATTGAGATACATACACAACAGACTGAAACAACCACATAAACTATCTACTGAAACAAATACTCTATACATTGTAACACATACACTATATATTGAAAAAAATCTGCATACACTATATACTGAAACAAATACACTATATATTGAAATACATACACTATCTATTGAAACGCATTCACTACACATTGAAACAAGTATTTGTTAATGCCGAATGTTGTCTCACTGGCATTGGCATTAGTAGTGCAGGAGTTAGAGATGCATAATAGGAATGGCAGTGAAGTATGGAACTGATGCCAACCTCACCCCCACATTGCAGAAACTGACAGGTGCTGGGGTGTGCCTTTGGGACGTCAGCTATAACACTCATGCCATTTTACCTCACCCTACCCCGTAGACTCTGACAGTGTTGTGGTGTGCTTTGGGGTCTTTGGGTCTTATACTCACCCCACTCCATAAGGAAATACACTGAGACGGGTGCAGTATAGGAGAATGGGCCTCACCCTACCCTGTAGACACTGACAAGTGTCATGGTGTGCTTTGGGGTCTTTGGGCTGTATACTTACCCCATTCCATAAGGAAATATGCCGAGACGGGTGCAGTATAGGAGAATGGGGCGAACTTTAGGGCTGAACACTCCAAGGCACTCCAAGGCACACCTCGATGCCTGTCACTGGCTGCAGGGTGGGGGTGGGAGTGGAATGGCATGAGCATTAGAGCCAATGATCCCAAGTCACACCCCTGACACTTGGCAGTCTCTACAGGGTGGGGTGTTGCAGTTGGAAACCCTAACATTGTAGGCATTCATTGGTATTTTCACTTCAAATTTTCAACAAAGGCTTTTTGTGACCCCACCTCATGAAAAGCAGCATAATCAGTTTGTTAGCTGAAAGGTGGTTTTGCACAGCAGCTATGCCATTTGGCGACACAGGGATGAAAACACATTTTGGGCAGGATGTGGAAAATGACAACTGTATTGTTCATGAGGAGGCGTAAATAAATGGCAACGCTGAAAATATGAAAAATTGGTGAAGTCATGAGCATGCATAGAAACTGCGCAACACATGTCCGTAACCCAATTATTTTGGGAATTTTTTAGCCACATTTTCAACATAGGCATTTTGGGACCTTCCCTCATGAACAGTGTGCTGTGATTTTGTTAATCTGTCCCAAAAGTTGATTTCCCACAGCGACCACGACATTATGTGCCACAGGTGCGGAAACACATTTTGGGCAGGCTGTGAAAAATCACAGCTGTACTGTTCATAAGGAGGTATGAAAAAAATGCCAGTGTTGAAAATCTGGCATGAAAATATTGCAAATTTGTGAAGTTACAAGGTGCGTGGAAACTGTGCAACACACGCTTGTAACACAGTCATTTTATGGACTTTCATCACCAAATATTCAACATAGGCATTTTAGGACCTGTGCTCATGAACAGTGTCACTGTCCCGAAAATTGATTTCGCACAGCGACCGCGCTATTCTGTGCCAGATGTGCAAAAACTCATTTTGGACAGGATATGTAAAATGACAGCTGTACTGTTCATAAGGAGGCATGGGAAAATGCCAATTTTGAAAATCTGAAGTGAAAATATTACAAATTCACATAGTTACAAGCATGAGTGGAAACAGCGCAACGCACGCTCATTAAACAGCCATTTTGGGAATTTTTTTCACCAAATTTGCAACATAGGCTTTTTGAGAGCCCCCCTCATGAACAGTGGCACTGTTGTTTCATTACTTGGTCCCAAAAGGTGATTCCGCGCAGTGACCGCAATATCACCTTTCGGGACTGAAAAACAGCATGACAGTGACTGAATTGATGAGGAGGGGCCCCAATAACCCCATGTTGAAAATCTGGGGCAAAAATTCAAAAAAATGCCCGAGATATGCACCAAAGTTGAAAAAACCCTGTTTATGCCATTATACAGCTTACTGGCATTTCTTCAGTTCGCGGTTGGCTTTGAAGAGTGCAGACGAGTTCCTGGTCCACTGAAGATCGTTGTGCTGAACTCCGGAGGTAAGTATGGGGTGAGGGGAATGTGGGGAGGCAGGGTGCACAGAGGGTGCGTGCGGGTCGGGGCAGGGAGCTGGACAGACTGTGAGGGACCGTTTTCTTCTTTTACAAGATAAAAAAATAAAGAAATCACAGGACTTTTTTTTTTTTTTACGGGGCATTTGGCAAGCTGGGGTGGGCTCCCAGCATGCCAGCTGAGTGTTTGGGGGGCTAGCCAATGGGGATTGGGGACCCCACATTGACACATACCAAAGGGGGCAGAGCAGAGGGATTGGACACCTCCTCCGCATATAACAAATGGGGTGCATTATGCCAATGGGGGTGGGCTCTGTCGGCACACAACTGGGTCAGGGCATGCCAACAGGGGGAATGGACACCCCTGAAGTCAGCATTGTGGCAGGCAGTGTGCCGCCATGTTTATTGTTTACTTAAATGTTTCACCAGGGAAGACACGTCAGGAGGTGCCGCTGTGTATGACGAGCTTTACTCTCATTGCAGTGGACCTTTCCTTAGATGTGCTCACCACATTATGTATTCCTGGTGTGGCGCCTGCATACTGGCTTATTGGGGAATGAGGGACGCACCTACTGATGCGTGCCCTGCATTCGCCCAACAGTGACGGCGCCTCCAAATCTTCTACTAATGCAATATGTTGGCTGGCATGCAAGCGTGAGCCAACATAAAAAGCACATACTCTGTCTACTGAAACAAATACACTATATATTTAAACATCTACACTTTATATTGAAATACATACACTATCTATTGAAATAAATACACTATGCATTGAAAAATCTGCATACACTATATACTGAAACAAATACACTATATATTAAAAACACTTACCCTCTCTATTGAAGAATTTTTCATACTCTGTATACTGAGAGAAATATATTACATACTGAAATACATACACAGTATATTTAAAAAAACACACTATATACTGGAACAAATACACTACATGGTGAAACACATACACTATGTATTGAAATACATGCACTGTAGACCGAAAAATTCACAAACACTATATACTAAAACAAACTATATACTGAAATGGACTATGTTCTGAAACTACCCATCCCCCCAGCCCCTCCCCCTTGACTGGCCTGTCACTGCTGTCCTTGCCTGTTGCATTCAGTTAGCTGCTGGCTTGATGAGAGGATGTCTAAAACTGCAGAGCAGGGGGCAAACAAAACAGGGCTATCTCTTATTCTACTTCTTTATGGGGTTTTACACCTTGTTTTGCTTGCACACCTTTAATCAAATTTCAGAACATTGTGATGTGTCAAGAAACTTTTAGAACTAATTTCAAATGCTGTAGTTATATTATTTTAAATACTTGCTGCCTTCATTTACTGTTAGACACATTTGTATAGGAAGCTAATACTTAGGATATTCCTAACATACCACTCTCATACCACATAAACATGCATTTTTCTAAATTAAAGTTTTGATCAGATTGATGTGTAGTTAATTACTGTGTTGGTCCAGCAACTTATCTAAGCTGAATGTTTGGGACGTGTACTGCATAAGCTGTGAAAGTGTAAGCCAAATGCTTTCCTAGTTTGTACTCTGCTGAGTTAGTTTTGATTTAGTTTTTGTTTTTATTTGAATGTTTTGTTTAATAAAGGTTCTTGGTTAAGAAAAAAAAATATATATTTTGCAGCAATTGCTCAGGGCCCAATTCTTGTCAGGAGCTCAGCTGGCATATGCGTACTGTAATTTGCACTTTCTGTTTTGCATAACTTCACTGTGATGCCTCACTGGTGGCTCTCACAGCTCCTAACCTCCCCATTACATATCTGCAGAGCATTGCAAGGTGGACAGAGCTTTGCAGGGCACTTGGTCTCCACTAATAAACCTGCCTTGGTCTAGCCTCATAGTGCATAGTTACACTGTTCATATGGTATGACTGTGTTATTCAGTTTAAGATTCCCAAACTGTGTTTTATTTCTTTTTCCATTGAGATGTTTATATTCTAGGTCACCCACTGACCCCCTTGTGCACTGGCCTGTCCATCCACATCACTCAAAATCACCAGGATCTACCTGCTCTGAGATCTCCCATGCCCCCCCCCCGTGGTGGGGCTAGGAGAGAGAGGGCCATTCACAAGGAGACACATATTCAGACAGGAGCAGAGCCTAGTTAGTAATGCAAAGCCTGTGGCAGGTTGGTGGATTATTTTGCCATTGGAGGTTTTCTACCTATGGTTTATCCCCTGGGCAGTCAAGCATGCAATGATGCCAATCCAATTAAAGGCAAGTACTGCTTTCTGCCTGCCTGAGCCCTGCCCAATATGCCACTCTGATGCCCTGCCAGCGTTCCTCACTTAGGTGGCTGTTAAAGAGCAGGTGGTCAAACTCCCCCTCCCTGAGAGGAGAGCAGTCCCCGAGATGCTCAATCATCTCTCCCACCAGCTAACCCCTGTTTGACCCAGGTCCTCCCCCAAAACTGGGCCACTGGCATGGGAGGCAGTACAGCTACCACCAAGCTGCTAAGCCAGCCCATCAGATTGTATTTTTATAAGTAAATAAAAACAGCACTCAGATGAAAGAAGAAATTGTATTTAGCTACAGTTGTTATAAATATTTAAGACACATCACACTGTTTTGAAATTGGATGAAAGTTTTCCAAGGAAAATAACATAAAATAATACATAAAGATGCTGAATAAGATAATCCATTTTTGTTTACTTTCTGCATCTTAAGAAGTATAGGCAGGGGATTTTTAGTCAATTAGGGCCCCATTTTCAGAAGGTTAGCAGAGTGCTAAACATCTAAGCACTGTGCCATGTGGGAGAACAGCATGGCTGAACAGTAACCATATACTTAGCAGCCCCCAATGCTAACCTGATCATGTGCATGTGCATATGTACTACTAAAGCCTTGCAAATGATGGATCCCCCCTGCTTACAGAGCACAGTGCTATATAAAAGGTTTTGAAAGTGCTTAACAACTGAAATTACAATACTGTTTACTGCTTCCAAAAATCTAGCCCTCATTTGAGCACACAGTGGTGCATATTGTCACCCTACCCTAGTCACCATTCTGATGCTCCCAAGTAGTATAGTACCAAAATGATCCTTGGCATATAAAGGTTTTACACCCCTGACCACAGTTTAAATGGTTCCAGTTATTATAGTAAAATGATCCTTGGTGTCTAGTGCCCCCCTCAACAGGCATACTAAGCTGGGAGGTCATTTCCAGATGCATCCTGATGGAAGGGGAACTTGTACAATTGGGGCTTAGGTAGCACAAAAGTTCAAAGTACATAACATACATAGAGCAAAGTGGTACACAACCACAAATTACATTGGAAATAATACATGCAAGATGTCAGAACTTGAGTGACAAGCAAACAATCGACAATGCATATACAGCACAGTCAGGAGACACAAACATATGCTGGCAATCAAATACAGAGCAGTTTAATTGCTTAATTGTTTAATTAGTATTTTGGAAAGACCTTTGAGCGTGAGCTCTTTTACAAAGGTTCCACATCAGGGTGTTTAAATCAACACTAGCTGTTAACATTTGTGCATAATACCTGGAGCTTAAGCATGAGTGCCAAATTATAACTGTACCTAAATTGGAAACAAGTCATAGGAGAACAAGAGGGGAAATTAGAGCAAGTGCAGGAGGGAGGGGTGAGACCTCTGCAGTGGTTTTAAAGAATCCATGGGAGGGAGATTGGTGAATGGCTGGGGTGAGGGAGTTCCAGATTTTAGGGAAGTGGTGGCTGAACGTGGCTTTGATGATGGTTGTGAAAACTGAAGGGACTGCTAGGGTTCCAATATTTCAGCTTCTGATGGTATGACTGTGGGGGGGGAAGGAGGGATAGGAGGGTAGGAAAACAAACCAGATTTGCCCACAAAGCTGGCACAGTGGGGGTGGTGTCTGTCCACAAGAGAAGAAAAGGAGATTTATATATAGAACAGTGATGAGTCCAAGAAGGATAGTCGAGAGTGTAATGGCAGAAATAGTTGAAGAGTGTGTCCAGTCTGGCAAGGGTAGTGACTGGGGCTACACTGTAGACCACATCACCATAGTCAGAGATTGGGAAGATCATTCTCTCAATAATAGCATGCTGTGCTGGAGGTGGGATACAGTCACAGTTCCTGTAAAGTGCATCAAATTGGGGTGTAGCTTTTTGACTATAGCATCCACTTGTTCAGAAATGTTTAGGTGCTGGTCTAGCCAGATACCAAGATAACTAAAGATGGTAACATCCTCCACAGGGAAACCATCCAGGGTATGGATAATAGGAAGGGGAGGGAGCCTAGAGAGTCTGTGCCTTGTGCCAAAGGACATGGAGACAGTCTTCTTGGCATTGAGGAAAAGCTGATTTGTGCATGGTCAGGGCTGAACTTGATCAAAGTCCAGCTGGAGTCTGTGGGCCTGCTGTGAAGAGGACTGTGTCATCCACGCACATGTGAATAGATGCAGACAAGCATACATAGGGGAGATCATTAAGGAAAATGGAGAAAAACAGAGGGCCTAACACAGATCCTTGTGGGACCTAAGTGGATACAGGCAGGGAGGAGAGAGGGGGTCACCAATTTTGACTGCTTGGAGCCTACCCATGCAGTAGGAGTGGAACAGCCAATGGCTGAGTTGGAGAGGCCTGCAGCCAGGAGTTTGGCTAATAATTGGGGTGGGCGATACGATTGAATGCTTTGGCTAGATTGATGAAGATAGCAGAGGTGAATAGGCTGTGATCAATATCATTGTGGATGGATTTGGTGAGCCTGAGCAGGACGATGGTAGTGGAGTGATTTTTGCAGAAGCCAGACTTGTATTAGGTGAAGAAGGAAGAGGAGTCCTGAAAGGGAGAGTTGTGACAAGATAATGTATTCCTGTATTTTGAAGGGAGGAGAGAAATGGGTCAGTAGCTGTTAGTGCCAGATGGGTCACCACCTTTTGGAGGAGGAGTAACAGTAGCAGTCTTCGAGTCAGCGGGGATGGAGGAACAGTAGAATGAGAGGTTAGGGAGGTCAGCCAATGGGGAGGAGATTGCAGAAGCAGACAGATGGAGGAGCTTGCTATCCAGGCCATCTGGGCTGCTACCCTTGGAAGGATTAAGGGCAGGAAGGGTGTTGGTGATGAAGGATGGAGTTACTGGAGAGAAAAAAAACAATAGGGGGAAGGAAGGAGATGACAATCATGCAGGCTGGCAGGGGTGAGAGGGAGGTGAGGAAGGGAGAAGGAGGAGAGGAGAGGAGAAGAGAGGAGAGGAGAGGAGAGGAGAGGTGCAGGTGATAAAAAGGAATTACACCTCTGTGTTGATGAAAGAGGGGTTAGAAATAAGGGTGTCACCCACTTTGAGGACAAGCAAAGGAGATTGAGTGGGAGGGGAGAAGAGATTGTGGCAGCCTTCCAAAATTTAGACAGGTAACCGATGTTGGTACTGAAGGTAGATGTAAAATACTCACCTTTGGCAAGCCTTATTGCCCTGGTACAGGTGTTGTGGAGGTGATGATACCTCTGGAAGCCATGGGGGGATGTGTTACATTTATTTTCTGACCAGGCCAAATCATGCACTTGCCAGCAAGCTATGAGCTTGGCCATAATCTAGGGGAGGTGAGGTATCTATTTCATGTCCTGCTCTTGGCGGGGGCATGGCAGTTCCATATTTTGAGGAATTTTGTTTTGAAGTACGTTAGCATGGAGTCAGTGGAGCAGTCCAATGAGCTAGGGGACCAATCAGAGTGGCTTAGGTTATGGCGCAAGGGAGTGAGGGCCAGGAATTTGAAGGAAACTATAAGCAGTGTTTTGGTGGTGGTCAGGAGGTTTTAGTTGAATGAGAGGCAGCAGAGTGTAGTGATTATGGTGTCAAATCAGAAGAGAGGGAAGTCAAGAGTGGAATGCCACAGGAATCTATCCTGACTCTTGCTCTCTTCAATATGCTCATTAACAACATTTGAGAATGGATCTGGGTCTGTGTCTCTTTGAAGATGACACCAAGCTCATAGGAGGGGAGATAGTGATGGGGGAAGTAGGAAACTACAGAGTGACATGGAAAGATAAGAGAGGTGGCCTAAGGTTTTGCAGTTGAAATTCAATGCCAGAAAGTGAAAGGTGATTTATGTAGGGTGCAAGAACCCCAGGACAGAGTATTGGTTAGGAGGGGTAGAGCTGAGCACTGCAGCTGAGGAAAGGGACCTAGTATTCATCAATAGTGACTCCCTTAAACAATCAAGCTAGTATAGTGAGGCATCCAGTAAGGCAAATAGGATACTAGGATGTACCAGAAGGGGTTCTGAAAGTAGAAGAAAAGAGGTTTACTGCCTCTTTATTGATCACTGATGAGACTGCGCCTGGTATACTGTTCAGAGTTCTCAACTTCTGAAGACCTCACCTCAGCAAAGATAAGGACAGAGGGTGATCAGGATGATTCAGAACTGACAGGACAGATCATGTGAGGATCTGCTCAAGGCACTGAACATGTCTTCACTGGAGACCAGACAAGAGAGGAATGATATGATAGAGACCTTCAAGTTCCTGTAAGTAATAAACAATGTGAATGGAGAAGAACTACTTAGCATGAGTAACAGTTCAAGGGCATGAGGGCACAAGTAGAAACTGATGGGAGGGATATTATAAAGTTTTATTTTCCAGAAATGGTGGTGGAAATGTGGAAGACTCTGTCAACTGAGATGGCAGGCACCAAGACCATAAATGGTTTCAAGCATGGCTGTGACAAAGTGAAGGGTATAATGGTTACCCAGGCTGATAGTAGTAGGGAGGGGAACAGGGGAGTGGATAGTGAAGGCTAGTACATGGTACGGACAGTAGGTGCTGAGGTTTAATAAGGGAAATGGGGCAGACAGGATGTACTATTTTTTTCTTCTGTCATCATTGTCTGTTTCTGTGTTTCTATTTTTCCATGATCCCTGACATCTAGTAGCCCCACCTGCCAGTCGCAAATCTGAGCCCCCTCCCAAAGCCATCCAGCCAGGTCCCTCCACCCCTTCCCCTTTGGCCCCCCATTTACCCAAGACTGCAGACACTTTCCTGTGACTGTGATCGGTACAGCGTCTTAGCTCATTACCTTGGCTGATCACTGTCTACATGAAAGGGAATGAATGAGCACCTCCTGTAAAACATCTGTTTCTATAGTAGGTGTGTGCTCACTCCCTGTCACTCAGAAAGTGGCCAGCTGAAATGATGAACAGAGGGTCTGGACCTGTCACTATCACAGTGGGAGGGACTGGCAGTGGGGGTAATATATGAGTCACAATGGGGAGAGGGGGTGGAAGGACCTTAATGGGTGGAATTGGGAGGGGTCTCAGACTGCAATCAGGGTGATCTACATGCAAAGGACCCTCTTAATATACTAATCAGAAGCATCTGAATGGTGATTGGAGGTGGGGAAATTCTAGAAGCCGGGGATAATTTTACTAATTGGGGTTATCTGAATGAGACTGGGGGAACTACTAGCTGCCAGGGATCATTTGATTATAATATCAGGGGCATCTGAATTGTGATGAGGCGGTGGGAGCTGGCACTGCTCTGTATAATTTCTCCATGAAGTCATGCACAGAGGCATTGTGCAGAGATGATAGTTAGCCCACATGGGCAGGAAAATGTCCCACTAGCACCTTTCCTGCCCTATGGACTTAGCATGCTGAGAGCTGAAAATGTCTCATGGGGTAAAGGTGCTATCCTATCCTATTTGGAATATGCTTTCTCCCTTTGTTCCTCTGAATCCCTATCCTACTGGAGGCTGTGATAGTGCCTAGTCATGTCACAGTGGGCTATCCAATGGGAACCAGTGATCACTGTACAGTGTGGTTCAATATTACAATGTGTGCAGAGGCAAGCCACAAAAAGACAGTGATCCTGGACTTTAGTAGGCTGGATTTTAAAGAAATGGGAGACTTCTTCAGAAGCAGTCTAGCAGGGGAGGATTGTCAGAGAGGGGTAGAGGAACAGTGGAGAAAATTAATTAAAGGCATAGGGAAGGCAACCAGCATCTGCATGAAGGAAGTGAGCAAAAGCAAGAGGAAGCAAGCATTTGTCAATGCTGAATGTTGTCTTGCTGGCATTGGCATTGGTAGTGCATGAGTTAGAGAGATGCATAATAGGAATGGCAGTGAAGTACAGAAGTGACGCCAACCCACACCATCCTGCAGAGACTGACAGGCATTGAGGTGTGCATTTGGGTCGTCAGCCATAACGCTCATGCCATTTTACCTCACCCTACCCTGCAGACTCTGACAAGTGTTGTGTTGTGCCTTGGGGTCATTGGGCTGTACGCACACCACATTTCATAAGGAAATACATTGAGATGGGTGCAGTATAGGAGAATGGGGTGAACTTTGGGGCTGAAGAGTCCAAGGCACGACTTGATGCATGTCACAGGCTGCAGGGTGGGGGTGAGGTGGAATGGTGTGACCACTACAGCCAATAATCTAAAGTCACCCCCCGATACCAGTCAGTCTCTACAGGTTGGGATATTATGGTAAGAAACCTTAATGCCCCGGGCATTTGTTGGTATTTGCAATCAAAATTTTCAACATGGACTTTTTGTGACCCCACCTCATGAAAGCATTTGGGACCTCCGCTCATGAACAGTGGCACTGTGATTTTATTAATGTGTCCTGAACATTGATTTCCCACAGCAACTCTGGCATTCTGCGCCAGATGTGTGGAAACACATTTTGGGTACGATGTGAAAAATGACAGCTCTACTGTTCATAAGGACGTGTGAAGAAATGGCAATGTTGGAAATCTGGAGTGAAAATATTAAAAATTCTCGAAGTTACGAGCGTGCATGGAAACTGTGCAATGCACGCTCATAACACAGTAATTTTGTGGAATGTGTTCACCAAATTTTCAACACAGGCATTTTGGGAGCCCATCTTATGAACAGTGACACTGTCATTTCATTAATCGGTCCCAAAAGGTGATTCTACACAGTGACCGTGAAATCACCTTTCGGGACCAAATCAATCAATCAATCAATCAAATCTTTATTTATCCAGGCGATCACCGTTGAGCAAGCTCATTTACAAGGTGGACCTGCTGTTTGTCAAGGATAGATATACATACATAGAATACATACAAAATGTAGAAGTAAGAGTACAGATTTACATTTGAATGGTACAGTATATACATTCCATTGCACTTGTTTAAACAACAACACAAGACATTAATGTGGTATGTACATTCTTTCTTATACATGTATGAAGGCGACACTTTATACTGGTCTCAGCCGAAGGAATGCAGATCATAACCATTTCATCCCTCAGTAACTAATTCTAGCTTAGACGGTGGTCACTGGCATTGGAAGGTGGCCATGGCTTAGAAAGGGCCTAAATTCTAACTGAACAGCTATTAAGTGGCATGTAGGAGTAGGAAAAGAAGGTGCCAAAGGTTCCGAGGGCCAAACAATGCAGCTGGCTACTTAACAGGTTAGGGGGGGAATAGCAGGTTGGGTTCAAGACTGAGAGAGGTGAATTTAGAGATTGAGGCCAAATAATGAAATGACAGTGACTGAGTTCATGAGGAGGGGGTCCCAATAACTCCATGTTGAAAATTTGGAGCCAATAGTCACAAAAATGGATGAGATATCCCCCTAAGTTGAACCCCCCACCCCATTGATGCCATTATACAACTTATCAGCATTTCTTCAGTTCCCGGTTGGCTTTGAAGAGTGAAGGCATGTTCCTGCTCCACCGAAGATCAGAGTTCTGGACTCCAGAGGTAAGTATGGGGTGAGGGGGGTGTGTGGGGAGATGGGGTGTGTAGATAGTGGGTGCAGGTTGGGAAGGGGACCCAACAGCAAAGGACCATTTTCTTTGTTTCAGGTTATAATAAAAATAAAAGAAAGAACACCACGGACCATTTTCTTTTTTTTAACAGGTGTAAGGAAAATGTTGGGCACACTGGAGTGGGTTCCCAGTGTGTCCCATGAGTTTGTGGTGTGATGTTAGCCACACTGTGGTGAGCAGGGGCAGGAAAATGCCAACACAATTGGCTTTTGAACACAGAGGCACACTGGGGTGCGCTCCCAGTGTGCCACACAAACTATGCTGACAGGGGGATTGGGCACCCCCAAAGTCAGCTTGCTGGGGATTGTGAGAGGTGGATGGTGACAGGCGCAACCATGTTTATTGAAATGTTACACCAGGCAAGGCATGCTCCGCAATGACAGGGAGCACCCTCATTGCAGCAGTGAAATTGTTTCAAGTTGGTGGCATGCTTTTGCAGTGTTGTCACAGACAGCATGCTATTTCATTCATGCCACAGAGCCCAGCCCGAAAAAGCAGTTGCACCATTGGCCGCAACATGATCATACCTCCAAAACCTGCCACAACAATATGTTGTCTGTGCTGTGTGCACAAGACAACATAAAAAGGACCATTATGGTACTGTAGGGAAGTTACCATGAAGGTGTCTGAAGCACATCCCCCAACCAGTCTGGTTAAGCAATTCCCGCTGTTTGGGAGGAGTGGGATAGCCCCACAATGGCACCCACAGCTGAGACCAAGGTGGATGGGCAGATCCTCAGGGATGCAGCACCAGGAAAGGGGGAAAGAAAACTCCATAGGAGGAGGAGGAAGCTTCAACTGGTAGGGGACTCAGTTGTCCAAGTAGTGAAGTTAAAGGAACCTAGCAGGAAGAACATGGAGGTAAAGTGCATTTCAGAAGGCACTGCATGGTGGGATGAAAAGCGGATCAATAGGATCACAAGGGTAATGGCAAGGAGGGAGGAACTGGATGTTATCATCCACCTGAGGATAGATGACCTGGCATGAGACAAAGTGGAAGTAGCTAGAATCCAAAAGGATTTCAGAAAGTTGGGGGATTCTGAAGCAAGTAGAACTCTTCAAGGAGACAGTATAGCACAGTGGTTTAAGGCTCTGAGCTACAAACCTGGAGACCTGGGTTTGAATCCCACAGCCCCCACTTGCATACTGTGTGACCCTGGGCAAGTCACTTAACTTCCTTGTGCTCCCAGGTTGCACCTGTAAACAAGCGTCAGTTTAGTGTGTCTCTCCTGGTAAAAAAAAAATACAAAAAACTTTCCATCTCCTTCTCAGAGGTGCCACCTGTCCATGGCAGGGGAAAGGCTAGGGCACTCCACATCCAGTAATTAAACTCCTGGTTGAAGGAATGGTGTGGAAGGGAGTGTTATGGCTTCATGGGGGACTGGGGCGCCACCTGGACAGATGCAAGCCTGTATAAAGATAATGGCCTATATCCATCAGGGAAGGTGACCTGAGTAAGAAGCGTGAATGCTTCAGTGACAAGCATTTAAAATGGCTGGGGGGGGAGTAAAGAAGGTCAGGTGACTTAGGATCACCCCTCCGGGCACATGCAGGAAAACGAGCTGATGTCTGGGACACTGAAAGCAGAAGGAGGGTGGGAAGCAGTGAATTCTAGGCCACACGAGAAAGACAACTGGTGAGTGTGGATGAAGCAGAGGGGGGGAGGGTGAAGGAAGCTGGAGAGCAGCAGCAAGAGACGGAGGGGGATAGGATACAAAACATGGAAGCATGGTAACAAATGCCAGCAGCCTGGGAAATAAAATCCCAGACCTGAAGGCATTGATAGTAGAGGCAGACCTGGACATAGTAGCAATAACTGAGATGAGGTACACTGTTAATCATGGGACATTGATGTACCAGGTTATGCTCTGTTCAGAAGGGATGGGGAGTAAAAAAGGACGAAGTGCGGCCCTGTATATCAGAGAAGCTATAAAGGTGACAGAGGTGCAGGGTAGACAGGGGGAGGCTGAGGCACTGTGGGTCACCCTTGAACATGGAAAAGGCTCAGCAATATGAACAGGGGTGATCTTCAGACCTTCGGCACGGAGGAAGAAGTGGACAGGGAGCTTGTGGATGGAATACATAATATGGCAACAAAAGGTGAAGTCATGCTGCTGGGGGATTTCAGTATGCCAGATGTGGATCAGTCCACCCAGGCAGCTGCTTCAGCTGGAAGCAGAAGCATCCTGGATTCCCGACAGGGGGCAGGTCTAAGGCAGCTTGTGCTTGATCAAGAGAAAAGGCCATTCTTGACCTGATACTGATCAATGGGGACAGAACGCAGATGTCTATGTGGAGGGGCAACTGGTATCCAGCGACCACCACACAGTGTGGTTTAGCATGGGGACCGGAACCCAGTCCAGTCACACAAGGGCAAACTTTTTGGATTTCAAGAAGACAGACTTCACTGACATGGGGAGATACATCTGAATAGCCTTCTTTAGAAGCTTGTAAAAGGGTGGCATTCAGGAGGTATGAAGAAACAAAGAAGAATGAGGATAGAGGTGTATCAGGTAAAAGAGAGGGAAGCAGGTAAGGTAATGAAGGGATCAACAGCTCAGACAGAAGAAAGCATAGCCAAAGGGTATCAAAAGAAGACCAGACTTTCTTCAGGTACATAAGCAAGGAGAGGAAGGCAAGGGGAGAGCTTCAGAGGATAAAGAGGATGACAAAGGGAGACTGCACAGAGTGGATCAGAAAAAGTGTACATCCTGAACAGGTACTTATACTGTTTTCACAATGGAGAGAGGCAGGGGCAGTTCACCAAGGAGCAGCACAAACACTGGAGGGGGAAGTGGACACAAGTCCATTTTCAAAGGAAAAAGTATTATTAAAGGGACTTCAAATTTTAGGGTGGACAAGGCCATAGGACCGGATGGATACACCCAAGGGTATTAAGGGAACTAGGCAGGGAGGTGCTTGCTGCACTACTCATGGCCTTATTCAACAACTCACTGGAAACAGGAGTGGTTCTAGAGGACTAGAAGAGAACAGACATAGCCCCATTTTGTAAGAGCGTCAGCAGGGAGGAGGCTAGCAAATATAGTCTGGTCTGTCTTACTTGAGTCATGGGGAAATTAATGGAATCCATACTAAAAAGAGACTGTTAGTGTATCTTGAATCCAGTGGGCTGCAAGACCCCAGGCAGCACAGATTCATAGGGGAAAGGTCATGCCAAATGAATCTGGTAGATTTCTTTGACTGGATGACCAGGGAAATAGATAAGGGGAGAACAGCAGACATGATTGATCTGGAGTTTAGCTAGGCCTTCAGCACTGTGCCACACAGGAGACTGATAAAGAAACTGAATGGCCTAGCGGTGGGATCCAAAATGGTTAATTGGGTTCAATGTGCCTGTGCAACTGGTTTTGTGCTTGCGTAACATAGATAATCTTTGGCTGTTCGCCTCTCTATCTGTGGGATAAACCACCCTGTAGGGGTATGAAGGGAAGGAACTCTAGAGGAGGGTTCCACCCCTTCAGGTACCGTGGGAGTGATTCCCTTGGCTAATGGTACCTTTGGAAGAAGCCCATGGGAAAGAAAGGCATGCTGCTGGAGGAGGAGGGGTAGATGGAGGGGCAAGGAAAAAATACTTTTGTGTGGAGTGAGGAGAGCAGTCCTTAAATGGGCTGAATTGGAGTGTGTCCTGCTGTACCACCCCCTTGAACTACAGACTGTAGCCTTCCAATTAGTACAGTAGCTAGTTAATGGATAAGAGACAGAGGGTGGTGGTTAACGGCACTCACTCTAATGATGGGAGAGTGATCAGTGGGGTACCACAGGGCTCAATACTGGAACCAATCCTTCTGAACGTAGGGGACACTGCAGAAGAACTGAAGGGAAGGTATGCCTTTTTGCAGATGATATCAACATTTGCAATAGGGTGGACATCCAGGCATGGTGGAGAGAATGATCAGGGATCTTGTGAATTTTGAAAAGTGATAAAAAGCATGGCAGTTGGATTCAATGCCAAAAAGTACAAAATCATGCATCTATCGGCAAAGGAACCTAAGAGCTGAGTATAGGATGGGGGGGGTTATTGACAGTCAATAAGCAGGAAAGGGATCTTGGGGTTATTCATCAAGGTAGATCTGTGACAAAGCAGTGAGTAGGGCTAGTGGGATGCTGGGGTGTGTAGGGAGGGTATCTCCATCAGGAGGATGGAGGTGGTGTTGCCAGACCCCACCTAGAGTACGATGTAATTTTGGAGAACAAACCTCAGAAAGAACATAGACAGGGTGGAGGAAGTCCACAGGAGGGCAACTAAAATGGTGCAGGATTTGCATGAGAAGCCCTAAGAGGAGAAAAAGAGGGATCTCAGCATGTACGCCTTAGAAGAGAGGAAAGAGAAATGTGACATGATACAGGTCTACAAGTATCTTACAGGAGTGAACAGGGTCCAGGGGAGTCTCTTTCAAATGTGGAAGAGCTCCAGGACCAGGAAGAATGCAGTGAAGCTGGTGGGATCAAGAGAGATGTGAAAAAATATTGGTTGATGCCCAGAACAGATTGCCAGCTGAAGTGGTGGAGGGTAAAACAGTAGGAGGCTTCAAGCATGTGTGGCGTAGACATAGCGGTATATTAGAGAAGAGATGGGGAGGTAGGAGGGTCGATGTAGATCAGACAACATGTGAGGAGGAAGATGAGGCTGGAAACATCTAGGCAGACTAGGTAGGCCAAGCGGTCCTTTTCTGATGACAAATTCAGTGTTTCTATGTTTATGATCACACAACTACTATAGAAACAGCTTTTACTACAGTAGGCATCTGATTGTGAACTGTCATTCAGTTGGTGGCTGCTCTGGATGTGAGTGGAGGGTCTGTGCCGGTCACTATACACCATAGGTTGGGGACAAGTGGGGGCAATTGTAGTGGTACTGGGTGGGCTGGTTGGGGGATAGATATTATACTTATGTAGCAGGGGAATCACTCAACACCAAGGATCTGGTATGGAAGAATTACAGCTTGCCAGACCACTAATTGGTACATGTGGGGAACCCTAGTCTGGATATCAGACAAATAGTGCCGAGGAATTACTGATCTTATCAAGTGTCTGATTAGGGCCCAGTTAATCAGTGGTGGGGAGTCTGCTGTCTGCTGGACACAAGGGACAGATGCCATATTACACAGGCATGCAATCTGGGGGGTGGGGCACTGGACACCTGAACAGTTATGCTATGTACCAGTGGAGGGACCAGGGCTAGTGGTAGCCTGACATGGCCAGGTGTTCAGAGTGTATTAATGCACAGTCCATAACACCTGGTTTGGGGAACCAGTAACTAGTGTTGCACTAATCGATAGCTACACCTCCCCAAACCTCCCAGCATGCCGATGTGCCTATGTGTAAGGTGCTGTCAGCTACTTTACATAGGTGCACAAGGATGGATTAGGGCCACTTACAAATGGGCTAGTGACTTGGTAACCAAGCAATCATATGACCCTGTGCAGTATTAGCCTGCTTTAGAGGTGCAAATTGGGATTAGCAAATTGATAACCCATCTAACACTCACAAAAAAGCTTGAATATTTTGCCTTAGGGCTTTTGAAAACCATTGTAACTGTTAAATGAACAAGGAAACACCCCAGAGTTGTGGTTGGTGATGGTGCATCTTGGTCCCATGTCCACTGCCGGATGCCACCCACCTGGGTCTCAATCATCTGCGTGCCTCCTCTGCCTGAATGATACTGGATGTCTTGGGCACCAGAAGGAGTGGTGGCCCCGCCCTATGGGTAAGCCAGGGAGGTCTCTTGCCAGGCAGATGGTAAGCATTAGTGGAGCCTCAAGAGGGGACCCAGAGTGGGGGGAGGCAGGTTGGGCAGGAGAGAACTGGGAATGACGCCTGAGAGAGACACAATATCTCCGGTGATCAGAGGAAAAAGAGTCGGTAAAAAAGGAAAAAAATGTTCCCAAACAGCATTCCTCCTTTTGATTTTAACTCAAATCCCTTTTTGATAATGCAGCCACCAAACTACCTGACTATCTAACTGCTGCAGGTATTACCAAACCCAGACCCATTAATATCAGTTCAGAAAGACACCTTGAATTTTGTTCCTGGATACCTAAATGCCAAGCTGCAGGCCTGAGGTGCAGCTGGTCAGCCGGCGCTGGCACACCCACCTGAACCAAACAACCCCCCACATGTTCCCCTCGATTGCTTTAAATCTTGAACTGGCTTTCAACTCCAGTGGACTTGATCACAGATAACTATATATATATATATATATATATATATATATATGTATATATATGTATATATATATATATATATATATATATATATATATATATATATATATATACATACATATATATATATATTTCCCAGGTGTAAGGCAATTCCTGCCCTCACTCACAGCTCTGATGTATTAGTCCTAGGATGGCACACATGACTGAAGTCCTAGGGAAGATGCATCAGCAGACACAGAATCAGGCCTGATGCTTAACACTTGAAGGTGTAGAAGCTGCAGCTTGGCTCTTCAATGCGACCCAAATTCTTGCAGCCCGTCCCCCCCCGGCCCACAGAGACCCACTGTAGGGCATCACACAAGACCCACCAGCCACAAGGGATCCAGACATGGGAGTGTCCCCACAGTATGGCTCCCCCACAGATCAGAGCACCCCAGCACCCAGGCACAAACTCACAATCCCTTGCCACCACCAGCCCCATTAATGGGGGTCAGCAAGCTCCCCACCTGGCACGTTTAGGATGGATTCTTCAGATCATTTCCAATCTTTCCTCAATTACCTGCTACTCCGTGTAGCCAAGCAGTCTCAGCTGCCTTCTTGAATATCAGGCACTCTGGGGGGACTGTGCAGAGTCTGAAAATCCAGGGATTTAACACAACAGTCTCCCATCTTGCTACATCTCAGAAGCAGACAGCAGGCACCCACCCAGACAACACCTGCTCATCCCCCTGCCCCCACAGTCTTTCAGCTCCAACACAGTGGCCACTCTTGTGTTCTGGCTCACACACAGGTTCAGCAACTCTTTTTTCAGAAATACATCAAGAAAGTCCCTTTTCTCACCGTGCAGGTGCTAGTTGACTCCAGACAGAAGAGGCTCTCTTGTCAGCTTCTTAAAACCTGGGTTCAAATCCAGTTTTCATGTCCATTTTCTACAGTTCAGTTTTCTCTGCCAAAAAAAATAGTCCTTTAACCTTGTCTTTCCCTTTTCCTGTTGATGTCTTGTCATTGCCAGGGTCAGACAGAACCTGTTACACTTTTTCCTACTTCTCTCATCAAAAATCTTTGACCATCCATGTCTCACCGATGTGGCATGGATAAAACTGAAGAGGATCTCTCCCCATCCTCTTGACACAAATCCTTTTTCTCAATCCATTTAACCTTTACTCTGAAAAATTTCACTGCTGTGGTGCAATTTCTCTGGCAGCAACAGAATACTGCAGATTTCCCTCTCTGCTGAGTTGGCCACAAAATCCACTCTTTTCTCTCTAGCTGGGAAAAGGCACAACCAGCTCTGGGGTCAGATGGCTGGCAGCCCACAGGCAGCCCCCCTCACAGCCTCACAACCCCACCTTCTCCCTAGGGCCTGGAGACACCCTCCCTGTGGAGGGGCTCCCACAAAACTGAACTTAGAAACCAAAGTTCTTTCCCCTTGGGAGCTTTCTGGCAGCTCCCCATTGTCAGGAGCAACTGTCAACCAAAATTAACATGTACAAGTTCCCGTGACACCTCACTGGTTTCTGAAAAAGGAGCCCACATTGTCCCTGTTATTTTTCCCCCAAGAGTCTTCACTGAAGTTTTGCTCTTTAGCAGCCTCTTCCCACTGATGGCCCAACACAAAATTTAGCATTTTTAGTTATTTTCCAGCCAGTCGCTAATGCTGAAACTTGTTTTTCCCAGCATAGACAGACTGAGAAATATGTGTAGTATAACAGCAGCAGGACTAAGGAATAAATGTTCTAGCTCTACCTTGATTAGGTGAGTGGGGAACCAGCAGACTACAAAGGAATTATTATTTTTTTATTGCGTCCTGGACTGACAGGGTGTGGGGAAGGGGTTGCTGACAGGCTTCATGTGTGCAGTTAAAACATGATTCCCAGAATAATTAACTAGCACCTACCACGCATTGTGTTAGCACTTCCAGAAAGCATTTAATATACCTGTACACCTTATGTGCATTAGAGTAACCCCCAGTTGTATGGGCATTTGGTTGCAATTAGTAATCCTGTGCAAAAAGAAAAATAGTGCCACGTTAAGAGGTTAGCACTGCACAGAAGAATGCTTTTTTAAATAGTACCAGCCATGCTTATTACAATGCAGTTCTGTTACAGTGGTATGTGGACCCCCATTTTCAGATTAGTGTTGTGCACTCCTAAGTACTGCACCTGAGATAGTGCATGGCCACAGAAGGTAGTGATAAATGGCACTAACTCCAATGAGGAGAGAGTGACCAGTAGGGTGCTCGAGGGTCCGGTAATGGGACAAGTCCTCTTCAGTGTCTCTATAAGTGGCATAACAGAAGAACTGGAAGGGGAAGATGTGCCTTTTTGCAGATGACACCACAATCTGTAATAGCGTTGATAGGTGCAGATGGAGAGAATGAGTAGGGACCTTAGAAAACTTGAAGAGTGGTATGGGACATGGCAGCTCAGGTTCGAAGCCAAAAAGTGCAAAATCAAGCATCTAGGGAATAGAAACCTAGAGGCTGAGTATAAAATGTAGGGGGAGGTACTTATGGTCACTAAGGAAACCTTTTATATAGCACTGTGCTCTGTATGCAGGAGAGGATTACTCATTTGCATGGCCGTAGTAGTACATATGTACATGCACATAATCAGGTTAGCATTAGGTGATGCTGAATATGACACCAATCCAACCATGCTGTTCCCACATAGTGTAATGTTTAGCTCTGCACACTAACCTTCTGAAAATGGGGCCCTAATTGTCTAAAAATCCTGGCCAATGCCTCTTAAGATGCAGAAGCTAAACATAAAAGGGTTATCTTATCTACCTATCACTTTATGTATTGTTTTATCGTATTTTGCTTGCAAAACCTTTATCCAATTTCAAAACATTGTGATGTGAATTAAAATGTTTATAACAAACTAATTCAAATACAGTTTTTTTCTTCTTTTATCTAAATGTTGTCTTTATTTACTTATAAAAACACAGTCTGGTGGGCTGTCCTAGCAGCTTGGTGGTGATTGCACTGCTTCCCATGCCATTGTCCCAGTTTTGGGGGTGGACCTGGGTTGCACAGGGGTTAGCTGGGGTGAGATATGATTAAGCATCTTGGGGAATGCTCTCCTCTCAGTGAGGGGAAGTCTGACCACCCTGCTCTTCAACATCTACCTAGCTGAGGAGGGCTGGCAGGGCAGTGGATTTGCATAAGCGGGAGGGCTCAGGCAGGCACAAAGCAAGCATGTGCCTTTATATGCAATTGCATCATTGCATGCTTGGCTGTCCAGGGGATGAAACCAAAGGTAGAAACCCCCTAATGGCAGAATGATCCAACAACCTGCCACAGATTCTTCACTACTAACCAGGCTCTGCTCCTCTCTGAATATGTGTCTCCATGTCAATGCCCTCTGCCTCCTGGCCCCAACATGGGGGAAGTGTGTGTGTATTGCCTTGAGGAAAGGAGGGGGGGGGACATGATAGAAACTTTCAAATACCTCAAGGGAATCAACAAAGTCCAAGAGGGTAGCATCTTTCAGAAAAAGAGATGTGCAAGAACAAGGGGGCACAATTTGAAGATGGAGGGGGGACGGCTCAGAGGTAATGTGAGGAAGTATTTCTTCACAGACGGGGTTGTAGATGTATGGAATGGCCTTTCTGAGGAGGTCGCAGAGTCAAAAACAGTGGAGGAATTCAAGAATGCATGGTACAGACATAAGGCAATTCTAGTGGGGGTATGAGGAAGTAAGCTGTTGGTTAACTAGGATCTGCAGCTTATCTGTTACATAGTGAAATGGGCAGACTAGGTGGACCAAGCAGTCCTTAACTGCCATCAGATTCCATGTTTCTATGTTTCTATGTATGTGTGTGGGGGAGAATCCCAGAGCAAGTATGTCCAGGGGATGGTGAATGATTGGGCTGGAGATATCAGTGGGCAAAGGGGTCACAGGGTGACTAAGGAGATAAAAATCTCTATTGGGAAAAAAAAGAAATAAAACACAGTTTGAGAAGCTTAAACCCCAAAACAGACTGTGAATGCCTCCAGTGAGGCATCACAGAAAAGGTATTTAGTATAGAAGCAATGCAAATGATATGCATATGCCAGCTAAACTCCTGATGAGAACTGGATACTGAGGGGTTGCAGCAAAAATATATATTTTTGTTTATTAACCAAGAAACTTTTATTAAACAAAACATTAAAATAAAAACAAAAACATAATCAAAACATAATCCATAAAGTACACACTAGCAAAGCTTTTGACTTACACTATCACAGATCCTGAAGTGCTTCCCAAGCATTCAGCACAGATAAGTTGCTGGACTAACACAGTAATTAATTACACATAAATCTAATCAAAAATGTAACTTGGAAAAATGCATGCAGCCTCCTATGTATATGTTAGGAATATAGAGTATTAGCTTCATATACAAACATGTTGTCTTACAGTAAATGAAGGCAGCAGTTATTTAAAATAATAAACTACAGCATTTTAAGTTAGTTCTAAAAGTTTCTTGTCATATCACAATGTTCTTAAATGTGATTAAAAGTGTGTAAGCAAAACAAGATGTAAAACCCCATAAAGAAGTAGAATAAGAGATAGCCCTGTTTTGTTTACCTCCTTGATCTGCAGTTTTAGACATCCTCTCGTCAAGCCAGCAGCTAACTGAATGCAACAGGCAAGGACAGCAGTGACAGGCCAGTCAAGGGGGAGGGGCTGGGGGGATGGGTAGTTTCAGAACGTAGTCCATTTCAATATATAGTTTAGTTGTTTCAGTATATAGAGTATGTGAATTTTTCAGTCTACAGTGTATGTGTTTCAATACATAGTATATGTGTTTCACCATGTGGTGTATTTGTTTCAATATATAGTGTATGTGTTTTTTTTTTAAATATACCGTGTATGTATTTCAGTATGAAACATATTTCTCTCAGTATATAGGGTATGCACAATTTTTCAATGGAGAGGGTAAATGTTTTTAATATATAGTGTATTTGTTTCAATATATAATGTATGCAGATTTTTCGATGCATAGTGTATATATTTCAATAGATAGTGTATGTATTTCAATATAAAGCATAAAAGTTTCAATATATAGTGTATTTGTTTCAGTAGACAGTGTATGTGCTTTTTTCAGTGTGTAGTGTATGTATTTCAATAGATAGTGTATGTATTTCAATATATGGTGTGTTCATTTCAGTATATAGTGTATGCAGATTTTTCAATGCATAGTGTATTTATTTCAATTGATGGTGTATGTATTTCGATATAAAGTGTAGATGTTTCAATATACAGTATAGTGTATTTGTTTCAGTAGACAGTGTATGTGCTTTTTTTCAGTGTGTAGTATATTTCAATAGATAGTGTATGTATTTCAATATATAGTGTATTTGTTTCAGTATATCGTGTATGCAGATTTTTTCAATATATAGTGTATGTGTTACAATGTATAGAGTATTTGCTTCAGTAGGTAGTTTATGTGGATTTTTTCAGTCTGTAGTGTATGTATCTCAATAGATAGTATATATGTTTCAGTACATAGCACATTTATTTCAGTATATAGTGTATGTGTATTTTCAGTATTCTGTATGTGGATTTCAGTAGATAGTGTATGTATTTCACTATATAATGTAAGCATTTCACTATATAGTGTTGTGTTTCACTGTATGATATATGCATTTCAGTATATGGTATATGTATTTCACTATATGATGTATATATTTCAGTAGATAGTGTATGCATTTCCCTATATGATGTATATTTCACTATATGATATAATGTATGTATTTCACTATGTAGTGTATGTGTTTTACTATACAGTCAGAGATTATGAATTATGTCCCTAACTGCTTGTCATAGAAATTCCTAAAGTTTTTGTGAATCAAAGTTTTCCTAGTTTTGCACACAACTACTCCCCAGTTCATGCTGCTGCCTTTAGTCCTGCATTCTCCAATAGTTCCTTCTCTGAATCTGCAATGTCAATCTCTGAGAAAACTTCTGATAGCAGGTTTGATTTTGTAGGTGCTTTTGTCACTGCTTCAGCTCCACATTTGTCAGTTTGCTTGCCTGCTGTTGACAATACTGTGTGGCTCAAATTAATTTGTTCTTGTTTTCAGCATCTGCAAACCATGCAAAGGATTTATCAATAGTCTTTTGAGATGCTCAGCTTTCTCACAGCCACCATCAGTTATGGCTGGATCTCAATATTTATATGTGGGTCTAGCATTGGGGTGGTAGTGAAATCCAAAGAGGTCAGAATGAAATTCAGGTGCCTGTTATAATCTAAAACAGTAAGCAGCATCAGAAAATCAGAATTGATGCAAGTTTTTTTTTTTTTTTTTTCATACTTTCTTTTTATGCCCCCTTCTCACCCTGGTGTTTTCCTCACCTTCGGGAGTATCCTACGGCCTTGTGCATCCCTGCTGTTCTGTCAGCATCGGGTGCAGTCATCCCCCCACGCTGCCTTGGTTTAACCCCAGGCGGGTACAAGGCGGGGCCCCCCTTTCCACATCCCCGAGTGACTGAGTTTCGTCGGAGATCCGTCATCCGCGCCGGCAGGGGCCCTGGGATCGGGGCCTGAAGCTCCGTCTACAGGGAGCACTGGAGGATATTTTCCTTTTTCTGCCCATCCCCATAGAGCATCTGTGTGCTAGGAGAGCCTAGGAGTGACGCACGCCACAGCGTGCTAATGCTCCGGCTCCCGGCAGATGTCCTCCCTCCCTGCTACATGCAGTCCTCGCTGCACCACCACCCGTGGTCATGCAGGTGGCAGTTTCACAGCGGGACCTGCATCCCACCCCACCTGGAGGAGGAGAGCAGCCTCTGGGTGCTCAATCCTCCTCCCCCTGGCTGACCCTCCAGTTTCCCGAGTCTGTTCCCGAACCCGGGTCGCTGGCACTGTGAGTGGTAACCCTACTGCTACGCCGGCGGGCCAGCTAGAATTGATGCAAGTTTTGATGCAGCTTGCTCCTTGAATCATTCTTTTCTGGCACAAGCACCTTGCGTCATTCTCAGCCCTATAAAAATGGTGCCCAGTGGGTTCAGTCAGGTGTCAGTCTCCTCCAACACAGATGCTAAAATGTTGTCCTCACTGTGTGAATTAAGCATGCTCTTCATAGCATGCATGCATGTCCTAGTGATGGGTCACTACCATTACAATTTAGATGCTTGCATTTACTGCCAAAGAAATGACTAACCGTCTAAATTCTATCCAAAGTGCTGTCATGCAAGTAAATGAGCCAGCAGCTGTTGACCCACTGCTCCACATACCTGTAGTAAGATGAATATAAGAACTGGAGGAAATGCTGCTGGGCATGTGAAACTTCTCCTTCAACAACATCCCTTAGTTCAGGAATTGCCCAATGTGAAAAGTAGGTCATGGATGGCACTTGCCATTTGGGGCATGATTTGGCCATAATGCAGCAGAAGCTTGCATTTTATATAAAATTAAACTGGAAGAAGATCAATAGCAATAATTTCTGCTGTGGCAGTATTTAACTTCCTTGCCACAGTATAATTTGAGGTGAATTCACATTTCGTTGACAAGAGGTTGCTGATGGTTGGCCGGATCTGTTTTTGGCGGGCGATTTAGGGACCATTTTGTGTGAGCCCTGCATTGTTCAGATGTCACAACTAATGAGATCAAAAACAGTGTGCTTTTTCTGGGGGTGTTTGTCAGGGTGCTGCTGCTTCTGATCCTTGATTTGCCACTTTCAGCAGGTACTAGGAAGCATATCTTCAACTTGATTGTCCTTCACAATATCAAAAGAGAAGGTGCACAAGAGCAAGCGGCATGTGAAGAAGCAGGAAGGGGGACATTTAGGTGGGACAACGTGTGAGTAAGTACTTCTTCATTGAAAGGGTAGTGTACACTGGGAACAGTCATCCAATGGAGGTGGGGGGCCAAAAAACAGTAGTGGGCTTCTAGTATGCATGCGATAGGCACAAAGAAATCTTGGTAGGAAAGCAGAGGGGAGCAGCTGGAAATCAGGTAGGGTCTGTGGTGACAGTATCGACAGGGAGAAAAAGGGCAGAATGAGTGGTCCAGTGGTCCTTTTTCTGCCAATAAATTCTATGGGCCTGATTTTCAAAAGTGGATGCAGGGCTTGCATCCAGACCTGCGTTCATCTCGATGTCGACCACAACTGCACCAAACATCTTGGATGCAGTGCAGTCCAATTTTACAATGTTTGGTGCAGTTTGTGACAGTGGACCCTTTTTATGGAGCATTGCGCCCAACCTGTACCACAAGCCCCATGGAAGAGGTCACCCTGGGATGCAAAGTTACAGCAGGGGGCAGCTGCCAAAGGGTGCTTGCATTCAGGAGTTGTAGCCATTGCTATTCTAAAATTGCTAAATCCCCAGTGTTTGATGTAAGTTGCCAGTTGTGTCAAACTCCCGGCTGCAAGTTCTTTGCGGCACTCCAACGCGTTTTGAAAATTGGGCCTTCTGTTTCTATGAAAAGAAACAAAATAAAAGTTGGGTGAATAAAAAAGGGAAAGACTTGTCAAAAGTGAAGGGTAGACAACCAGTGCAGTGACAAGTAGTTGGGGATGCTGCACCTCTGAATCCCACGGTGGTATGTATCATACTTTCCCTGTATTTTGCATGGCTGATAATAAAATATACTGTATGCTACAAATGTGTCTCTTGGTGATGTCACTACCAGTACAGCTCAAATCCACAAGGGTTTGGTTTCTAAACAAATTTACACTTATGTATCTAAAAATAGTCTTGCCCTCTTTAGTTACCCCTTTGGCTATCCTTTCCTCAGTTTGCGCCTTTGCACCTCGCACCACCTTCCTTGCTTCCCTCTACTTTTCCTGGTACACCTGTGTATCCTTGTCCCTCTGCATTTCCTTGTACTTCCTGAATGCTACCCTTTTAGCTTTTAACTTTGCAGCCACTTCCCTCGAGAACCATAGTGATCTCTTTTTGCTCTTGTTTTTGCTCACTTCTTTTGCACAAAGATTTGTTGCCTTCACTATGCCATCCCTTAATTTGCCCCACTGTTCCTTCACCACCCTCCCAGGCAATCTTTTCCTGCTGGGTTGTCCATGAAGCATTCACCCATTTTTTTTTTAAATCTGCCCTCCTGAAGTCAAGAACCTTTGTCCTTGTATGGTTTGCCTCTGCCATCATCCTTATGCTACTATCTACTGCACAGTGATCATGGGGCCCCAAGTGGCATCCCACCTTGATGTCTGCAATACTGTCCCTGTTGTGAGCACCAGGTCCAGTATTGTTCCATCATGAGTGGGCTGTCTCACTAGTTGTCTGAGAAACACCCCCTGCAGGGAGTCTAGGATGTCCCTGCTTCTAGCCGATGCCATGGCTGGGAGGCTCCAATCTACATCCGAAAGATTCAAGTCCCCAACCAGCAGTGCCTACCCCTTTTCTGCTGTTGTGCTGATGGCTTCCCCAAGGGCCTTATCTAGTTCTTCCCCCAGTGCTGGTGGTCTGTATATCACCCCACTGTGAATGTTCAGGTTTCCAGGAAAGACTGATGAAAATACCATCCTCACTTTCATTCTCCACTGCCTCCTCCTCCTGTCTCAGGTTCTTCACTGCCTCTTGAATAACCTATGGAGCTCACTTTCACAGTTCTTGAAACAATGAATCACTGTCAGTAGTATTTCATGGTTTTAGGAAATTGGGGAGGGGTCTCAAGCAAGTAGCTACTTCTGTCACTTTCTCAGAAGTACTACCTATGAGAGGCAAGGGAGAGCATAGGAGTGCATGCACCAGGAACTTTAACTCATGGTTAAAGAACTGGTGCTGTGAGGAAGGGTTTGGATTCATTGGTGACTGGGGACCCACCTGGAGGGATGGAGGTTTGTTCAAGCCTGACGGCCTGCATCCATCCTGGAGGGGAATCCAAGCACTCAATAATAAGTTTAAATGCTACATTGACAAGCATTTAAACTAGCAAAGGGGGGTGGCAGGCCAGCAAGGAGGGTACCTACTTGCTCACCCCCCACAGCTAGCAGTGGAACCAGTGAACCAGAGGAGTGGCTATCTCTGCAAAGCAGTGTGCAAAGATGGAGATTAGTGCCCAAGAGGTGGATAGGCAGAAAAGGGCAAAATTCAGCAGAAGAGCAGACAGCAAGGAGAACCAGGGATAAAGGACAACCAAGGAAGGGGCTGGTAGAACAGTGAAACAGTCTAGGAGGTCAAATCATGGAAAGCCATGTGTGCAAATGCCAGGAGCCTTAGCAACAAGATGGAAGATCTGGAGGCTGTCATGGTGCAGTCAGACCTGGACATTGTGGCCATCACTGAAACCTGGTGTAATGATAACCACGACTGGGAGATGGCCATACCTGGCTACAGCATATTCAGAAGAGACAGAGCAAGCAGGCAGGAAGGGAGGAGGAGTGGCACTGTATGTGAAAAATGACATAAGGGCCACAGAGATCCAGGAGGAACAAAATGGGGGAGAGATACTGTGGGTTAAGCTGGAAAGGAAAATGGGAACAGCTATCCGCACAGGTGTGGTCTATAGACCACCAACCCAGGAGGAAGAAACAGATAGGAGTTGATGCTAGCCATCCAAAGGATGGCAGACAAGGGTGAGGTAGTACTGGTTGGAGACTTCAATATTCCAGACGTGGACTGGAGCATCCCAGCAACAGCATCAACTAGGAGCAGATTTATCCTGGATTCCTTCAGGGTGCCTTCCTCAAGCAACTGGTCATGGAACCAACTCGGCAGAAGGCAATCCTGGACCTTGTGCTCACAAACAGGGACAGTGTGATGGGGTAACAGTGGGGAGCAACTGGGGGAACAGTGATCACCAGTCATTGTGGTTTGAAATCACAGAAAGAGCAGAACCAAACCACACAAAAACACGTATCCTGGATTTTAGGGGGGCAGACTTTGGGAAAATGGGGAGATACTTGAAAGAGGCATTAAGGGGAATGGGACAGGAATCAAGGGTTGAGGAACAGTGGGCAGTATTTAAAATGGGGATTACAAGAACAACAGAATTATGCATTAAGCAGGTTAGCAAAAGGAAAAGGAAGAGGAGACCATTATGGTTTTCCAAAGAGGTAGCAAAGAAGTGAAAGCCAAAAAGATTGCATTCAGGCAATACAAAAAGACACAGGCAGAAGGGGATAGGGAGAAGTACCAGGAGAAGCAAAGGGAGGCAGGGAGGTCAGTAAGGGAAGTGAAAGCTCAGACAGAAGAACACATTGCAAAATCAGTGGGTAGAGGGGACAAAACCTTTTACAGGTACATAAGTGAAAAAAGAAAGACAAAGGGAGGGATAGTGAGACTGAAGGGGGAGGATGGGGGCCGCATGGAGGATGACAACAGTAAAGCTGACATATTGAACAGGTATTTCTGCCTAGTCTTACTGAGGAAGAGGAGGGTAATGGGTCTGAAGGGAGTACAAGGGAGAATGGTGCAGAAATGGACACAAGTCCCTTTACACGAAAGGGTCCTGAAGGAACTGGAAGTAATAAGAGTTGATAAAGCAATGGGGCCAGATGGGTGCACCCCAGGGTCCTTAAAGAACTAAGAGAGGTGGTGGCTGAACCTCTGGCTATCCTGTTTAGCCGATCACTGGAAACAGGGGAGGTACCCAAAGACTGGAGGACAGCAGAGGTAGTCCCCTTATACAAAAGCGGGAACAAAGAGGAAGCAGGGATCTACAGACCAGTCAGCCTCACCTCGGTAGTGGGGAAGATCATGGAAGCACTACTGAAGGAGAGATTGGTGGAACATCTGGTTGTCAATGGACTACAGGACCCAAGGCAGCATGGTTTCACCAGAGGGAGGTCATGTCAGACCAACCTCGCTGAATTTTTGACTGGGTGACTAGGAGGTGGATCAGGGAGAGCAGTGGACATGGCCTATCTGACTTCAGCAAGGCCTTGACACTGTGCCACATAGAAGACTATTACACAAACTGGGGAATATGGTGTGGGCAGGACAGTAGTGTGGTGGGTAGGTAACTGGCTGGGTGGCAGGACACAGAGGGTGGTGGTAAATGGCTGTCACTCCACAGAGGGAAGAGAGATCAGTGGGGTACCACAGGGATCAGTGCTGGGACCGGTTCTATTCAACATCTTCATCAGTGACATTGCACAGGACCTAGAAGGCAGAATTTCACTGTTCGCTGATGACACAAAGCTCTGTAACAGAGTAGACACACCAGAAGGTGTAAACAGAATGAGAAGGGACCTGCAGAAACTTGAAGAATGGTCAGGGGTTTGGCAGTTGAAATTCAATGCAAAGAAGTGCAAGATAATGCATATGGGGCACAAAAACCCTGTCACAATATATCAGTTGGGGGGAGAGGATATAGTATGCACCAAGCAGGAAAGGGATCTTGGAGTTATCATCTCTGATGACCTCAAGGTAGGGAAACAGTGTGACAAGGCAGCAGGTAAAGCAAATTGGATACTGGGATGTATAGGCAGGGGCATCACCAGCAGGAAAAGGGAGGTCATAATTCCGCTATACAAGACACTAGTGAGGCCCCACCTGGAGTACAGTGTACAGTTCTGGAGACCATACTGTAAAGGACATAGACAGGGTAGAGAAGGTTCAGAGGAGGGCAACAAAGATGGTGCATGGATTGCATCACAAGTCCTATGAAGACAGGTTGAAGGAACTGAACATGTACTCCCTGGAGTAGAGGAGGGAGAGAGGGGATATGATAGAGATGTACAAGTATCTCACAGGGAGGAACAGGGTGCAGGAATACACTATTTTTAAGCGAAAAAGATGTTCCAGGACTAGAGGGCATGGGAAGAAGTTGGAGGGAGGACGATTCAGAGGAAACATGAGGAAGAATTTCTTCACAGAACGGGTGGTGGACAAGTGGAACACCCTACCAGAGGAAGTGGTGGGGGCTGAAACAATCATGGGATTTAAGAATGCATGGGATAGACATAAAGGAATTCTGGAGGTCAGGGGTAAGGGGAAACAGACTTCTAGGAAAACATAAACTGAACTTACAAGCTCAAATGGGCAGACTGGGTAGGCCATAGGCCCTTATCTGCCGACACTGTCTATGTATCTATGTATCTATGTCAATACTTCTTATTTAATTCTTATACCACACTGGTGTACATGAAGACGGACTTCTACCTCTTTTTCCTGAGACTGAACCTCCAACTCCTCTACAGCATGCTCCTCAGACTTAAGTACAGATGCTACCACCATTGCAGACTCTTCTTCTGATTTATCCCAAACACCTGGTTTACTCAATGGTGTTGGCAGGTTTGATTATCTATCTAATAAAAGGCATTTGCTCTGGATGCCTCATTGCTATGCACTGCTCCACTGATACCTGCCACCATTCCCATGGCCACCTGTACTGGTCAGCCTTGGTTTTTCTGATTGCCCCTTATCCTCACCTTTCCTCTACCACTCATCCTAATATGCAGTAACATGGTTCATCTCTGCAGTAATACTCCAACAAGTAGTAAAACAATTACAATCAAGCTGATACAAATATTAAGAAAAGAAAGCTAAGGATTAATAAAAAATAATATTACTGTTCTTCATAATCATTATCTGCTAGTGAACCAGTCAGCAGCAGCGTCTGCCAAAATCCTGGACAGATGCTATGATTACAACAGCACAGAAATGCTGATTCAGACAAGAGCCTGCCACTCCCTCATACGCAGTACAACAGTCTAAGTAAGCACAGAGAAAGGGACAGGAACAAATTAGTAGAACAGCTATAAACATCCAAAATCAGCTCTTCAGAGGAAGAGCAGAAGGAAGAAGGTGATTTTAAAGAAAAAAAAGTTTGTTACTCAAGAAAATACACTAGTAGTTGCTCAAAGTGAGCACTTACTACAGACATTTCCTATCTCACCACATTTACCAGGACTGCACAGAACATAGTCTATTTCATGTTGCAATGTAACTTGTGACTTGCAGCTTTGCAGGTCACATGGTACAGTAACAGCACAGAATGACTAGCCAGTTTTACAAAGTTCCATGGAACTTCACTGATAAAGTTCTAACTTCAGAACTTTGGGAAAACCTTAATGCTGCATATTAGGACTTTGCAAAGCACAAATACTTCATGGAGCTGCAGAATGTCATGACATTCTTCAAAAAGTAAAGTTTTGTACATCTCTAGTAGGCAAGTAGTGACACCAAATGAGTGTCACACTAAGGGTAACATGGAGTAGAAGGCAGTTTCCTGAGGATGAGAAAATTACATAGATCAGAAGTTTGGTATGATTCAATTTGTCTTCCTTGATCAGAAAGTGATTTAAAAAAAATGGTATTTGTTACTCAAGAAAATGCACTAATAGTCACGCAAAGTGAGCACTTAGTATGTAGTAGACTGGATAAGACTGGTTAATAAGTTGGGTAGCCTGAGTGTGGGCCACAAGATGGTGAACTGGGTTAGGAACTGGTTGGGGGATAGGAAGTAGAGGGTGGTGGTAAATGGGATCCAATCCTAAGAAGGGGATGGCCAGTGGGATACCTCATGGATCAGTCCTGGGGCCAGTCCTTTTTAAAGTTTTCATTAGTCACATTACAGAAGGGCTGGAAGGGAAGGTTTGCCTGTTTGCAGATGACACCAATATCTGCAACAAGGTAGAAACTCCAGATGGGGTGGAGAAAATGAGGAGGGACCCAGGAAAACTGGAAGAATGGTCCAAAGTATGGCAACTAAGGTTCAGTGTAGAGAAGTGACAAATCATGCATCTTGGATACAGAAACCCTGGGGAGAGCTACAGGAGGGGGGAGTTGCTGTTGGTCATAGGAAAGAAAGGGATTTGGGGAATATTATCTCAGATGACCTAAAGGTGGCCAAGCAGCGTACAAAGGCTGTAGGGAATGCCAGTGGCATGTTGGGGTGCATAGGAAGGGGTACCACTAGCCGAAGAAGGGAGTTGGTAACACCACTATACAAAACATCGGGGAGGCCTCATCTGGAATACTGTGTACAGTTCTGGAGGCTACATCTTCGCAAGGACATAGGGTGCCGGTGGTTCAGAGAAGGGCAACAAAGATGGTGCAGAGCTTACACCAGAAGACATATGAGGAGAGATTAAAATACCTCAATATGTATACACTGGAAGAGAGGAGGAATTGGGGGATATGATAGAAACCTTCAAGTATCTTAAGGGTATAAACAAGGTGTAAGGTTGCACAATCTTTCAGTACAGGAAAGGTACAAGAACAAGAGTGCACGATATGAGATTAGAGGGGGCAAGTATAAGGGGAAACATGAGGATTTTTTTTCACGGAAAGGGTGGTGGATGCATGGAATAGACTGCCCAGGAGGTGGTGGGAGTGCGCACAGTGGGCTGATTTAAACATGCATGAGACTAGGTATAGGGGAACCCTACAGCTGGAAAGGAGATGCTAAAGCCAGTGACCAGATAGGGTCAGTGGCCACAAAGAAAGGTAGGGGATACAGGCAGACTGGCAGTCCTTATCTGCTGACAATTTCTATGTTTCTATGAATGTAAGGCCTTAGGTATTTCATGCTGTCGGATGTACCTTTCAAATATACATTTTGCCACACACATTGCAGATTGTTCTACCAAAGTATACAGGTTTACAGATTTTGTGTAGTGATTCATCATAACTAAGATGAAAAAATTACACACTGCAGTAATCTTCTTTCTTCCAAGGGGTCCTTTAGCATCAGTAACTTTTTTGCACTTAACTGGCTAGGTGCAACTGCCCGGAGGTGTGCCTTTAAGAGATATTTAAATGAACGTAGGACCAAGCCAATCAAAAGACAGGAAGGGGTGTGAGCTGAATGACAGCTGCTGAAGGCTTCAGAATTTTTTCAAGGAAAAACAATGGCAAATGCCCTGAAAAAGAATTAACAGGATCCAAAACACATGTACAGTAAATGTCCACAAAAGTAGAAATAGAAACAACAGCAACACGAGCTAAAAACTCATCAATAAGAAACTCCAAACTTGGTAAAAGGTGACACAAAGAGCCCTTCTCTGACAGGTGAACCAGGGAGGAAGAGTGGGAGCTTACTGATGCTAAAGAACCCCTTGGAAGAAAGAAGATTACTGCGTTAAGTAATTTTTTCTTCTTACCCCAGGAATCCTTTACAATCAGTAACTTTTTTGCAGACTACCAAGCAGTACCAAGTGGGAGATGGGAAGAGAACATATTTAGGAAAGAGGCTCTGCAGAACTGCCCTGCCAAATTTGGCATCAGATCTGGTCTGCACATCCAAACTGTAGTGTTTCACAAAGGTGTGCACAGATTTCCAGGTAGCTGCTTTGCAGACATCCAGTAGGGGAATGTCCCTTGCTGCTGCAAGTGAAGCTGCAGTGCCCCTTGTGGAGTGGGCCCTGAGCCCCACTGGAGGTTGGTGACCAGCTTTCTCATAACAGAATCTAATACAAGAGACCAACCAATGAGAAATAGTTCTCTTGGTAGCTGGTCTTCTTCTGCCTACATCCTCATAGGTGAAGAACAACTGAGTGGAAGAGCCTCTGGACTGTCTAGTATGCTCTAGGTAGTGAAAGATGGCTCTTTTGACATCCAAGCTGTGGAGCTTTTGCTTGCCAGGAGTGAATGGTTCAGTAAAGAGGACAGGCAGAGTAATGGACTGGTTCAAGTAAAACTCTGAAACCACCTTTGGCAGAAATTTCCCATTTGACCTGAGCTCAACTTTATTGTTGTGAGGGATGATGAAATTTGACTCAGTGCACAGGGCCTGTAGCTCTGAAATCCTCCTGGCAGATGTAATGGCTACCAGGAAGACTATCTTCCAAGTTACAAACTTGATGTGGGCCATGGACATAGTCTCGAAGGATGGATTCATGAGCCCATCTATGCAAAGGTTCAGGTTTCAAGGAGGAATGGGCTCCCTGATTGGAGGCTGGAGGTGCAAGAGGCCTTTGAAAAACTGTTTAAAAATGTTGTGCAGAAAAAACAGATTTTTTTCTTTCCCACCAAAAGGTAGGCCAAAATTGCTGCCAGGTGTAGCTTGAGGGAAGATGGTTTCAAGCCTGATGCCTGTAGGTGTACCAGATAGTCTAGCAGCTGAGGGTCTGAAACTGATAGGGGTTCGACCTTTTCGCTCTTTCACTAGAGGGAAAACCTTTTCCATTTGGCTGCAAAAGTCTTAGTGTTCAGTTTTTCAACCATCCTCAGTATCTTAAGGGCCTGTTCAGAGTACTGTGAGGATAGAAACTCTAACTCCTCAAGAACCAGGCCTTGAGGTAAAGAGAGTGTATGTCTGGGTACTGCACTCCCGTCTGAGGAAGGGTCAGCAGGGAGTGAGTTAGAGGCAGGTGAATTGGCCTGCTGCAGGACATTGAGAGAAGGAGAGGGTACCAGGCTTGCCTGGGCCAGTCCAGAGTCACTAGGATCATCGATGCAGGCTGCTGTCTGATTTTCAGCAAAACCCTGAATATCAGGGGAGAGGGAGGAAATGCATATAGGAACCTCCCTGACCAGTCCAGGATCAGGGCATCCAGAGGAAGTGTTCCCAGAACTGGGGGCCTGCAACAGTTCTGAGGAAGCTGAAAATTGAGAGGAGAGGCAAACAGATCCATGTTTGGTGTGCCCCACCCCCTGAACACTATGGCTAATACTTGCTTGTTCAGTGTCCATTCACTCTGGCCTTGACTGATGCAGCTTAGAGCATCCACCAGAGTATTGAGTTTGCCTGGGAGGTGAATAGCCAAGCGGCTGACTTCCAGGGAGAATGCTAGAGACCAGAGCTTACAAACAGAGTATTCCTGATCTGGTACCACCCTGCTTGTTTATGTAGAACATTGCAGTGGTGTTGTCCGTTCAAATTTGAACCACCTGTCCTTCTATGCTGGGAGCGAAAGCTTTAAGAGCTAGGAAGACTGCTCTGAGTTCCAAAAGATTTATGTGCAACTGTGAATCTTCAGGAGTCGTTGCTGCTTACTGAGGCACTGTCCAAATGAGCTCCCCAGCCCAAAAGGGAGGTGTCTGTGGTGATCACCTTTGTGGGAAGAGGAACTTGAAAGGGAACCCCTGCCTCCAAATTTGCAGGGTTCTTCCATCACAGCACATTTTGGAGGAACTGCTGTCACACAGGTATCAACTTTGAAAATGTGTTGCTTATTTGAGACCAGTGAGCCCTGAGTTAGGCTTGCAGGAGTCGCATCCTGTACCTGACCCCTGGGACTACTGCAGTCAAAGAGGCCATATGTCCCAGAAGTTTGAGGAAATGCCTGGTTGGTCTTGGCTGTCCCTGGGCAAAAGAATCTGCCGCTGAAAGGAAACTCTGAATTCTTTCCTGCAGGAGGAAAGCATATCCCTTCTGAGTGTCCAGCTGGACCCCTATGAAGGTGAGCAGCTGGGTGGGTTTTGGGTGAGATTTCTTCAGATTTACGAGGAAACCCAGAGACTCCAGAGTGTGTTCTGTGAGGGAAAGAGATTCCTTGACCTGGCAAGAAGACTTTGCTACTATGAGCCAGTCATCCAGATAGGGGTAAAGAGCGACACCCAGTCTCCTGAGATGTGCTGCTACCACTGTGAGACACTTGGTAAAGACTCTTGGGGCTGAGAACAGACCGAAGGGCATTGCAGTGAACTGATAGTGACCCGAAGGAAGTTTGAACCTGAGAAACTTCCTGTGAGCTCTCCTTATGGATATGTGGAAGTAGGTGTCCTTTAAGTCTAGGGAGGCTAGCCAGTCTCCCTGCTGTAAGGACTGTATGACCAGTGATAGAGTGACCATTTTGAATTTGGGTTTTTTAGATGTTTGTTTAAATATCTGAAATCTAAGATAGGTCACCACTTCCCAGTTTTCTTTTGTGTCAGAAAATTCCTGGAGTAGAGGACCTTGCCCTTCTTGTGGATGGGGATCCTCTCCACTGCTCCTAAAGCCATAAGGTTTTGTACCTCCAATTCCAACAGCGGTATCTGTGTTGGGGACAGAGGCCTTGACACCTGGGTATGCTTGAGGTCTGGCATCTGCTTGAACTGTGATGGCAGACCCTTCTCCACTATCTCCAGCACCCACTTGTCCAACGTAATGAGGGACCAGTGCTGAAGACAGTGGGAGAGTCTGCCCTCCAACCGGAAGCGGGGAGGCGACCTGGACACTCACATCAGGACTTAGAATGAGAGGCAGATGGCTGGGTAGAGGTGGTTCTTCTTTGGCCCCTTCTGCCCCTGCCTCTGAAAGACCCCCTGTGCTGGCCCAAGTCAGATTGGGGATAGGGACTGTAAGGCCTGGGAACAAAACTTCTGCCTCCTACCGCCCCTAAGATGGGATCTCTGCGGGGTGGTGGGCTTAGGCTTGGATGAACGGCTCTGCCAGGAGGCCTTGTATTCATCGACTTTTTTCATGTAGTCAGTGGTTCTGTAAACAAACAACATATTTTGATCACAGGGAAAATCCATGGCTTTGTTCTGAGTGTCTGGTCAGACTGGTTGTTCTAAGCCAGGCGAAAGCATCTCAGAGAGATGGCATGGGCCATCGCTCTAGAGGCTGCATCATTGTTGTCATCTGTCATGTGGAATTGGTACATAGTAGCTTCCGGGGCAGTTTTTGACGTATCCACCAGCTCCTGCACCATAGAATCTGATCCATTGCGGGCAATAGCCTGGACAGCTTTCCAAAGGGCTTTCTGATATTTGGCTGTGAATGCCATGTAAGAAGAAAGTCTGAGAAGCAGGGAAGCTGTGGCATACATTTTCTTTGCTATAAAGTCAATTCCCTTGGAATCCTTGTCAGGGGGAGAGGGGGACAAGGAGATTTTAGCTTTCTCACAAGCTGCCTGCTGCACTATACTTCCATGGTTAGGGTGTGCAGACAGGAACTTGGTACCATTTTTAGGCAATTTATATTTACTCTCAAGCCGCTTATCAACCCCTGATACTGAAGTGGGGTGTTGAAGCACCTTCATGGTATTTTTTCTAAATGTATTCTAGATAAGGATGACCAGGGTCTTTGAGGATGAAAGACCTCTCATCTCCCTATAATCTTCATCTTCATTGACATCCTGGTTGGGCTCCTGCATAGGGAGGTCCAGGGTGTCCAGCATATTTTGCATAAATGTAAACACAGAGGAAGGATCCTCATGGTCACCCAGGGGATCCCCAAGATGAGGGTCCAGGGACTCCTGGGGCTCAAGGCCCTCAAAATCCACATCAGGAACATCATAAAATTGATCATCATCTGCATCACCATCATAGCCTACAGAAGAGAGAACTGTAAGAGTGCTTGCCAGCCCCAGTAAATAGAGGACCCATCTTTTGAAGGGTCTGAAACAGTTGTCATACTTTTTCCATATCTTGCACTACGCAAGAACCTGCTCAGACTTGGTTTGTAAGTGTTTTGTGTTTTCTATATGCTTTAAGCTGCCTGTTGTCTTGCTATTGGCTTTCCGAGGAGCAACGGGAGCATTTTTGTTTTGACAGAGTTTCTTTTTAGCCACTTCATCAGAGGCTTGATCAAACTTCTTTTTTTCGTCACTCTTATTATTTTGTAATTTGTGAGGAACTTCATCTTTGGAAGCTTTATTTTTTGGTTAATATCTGGAGGGTTCCTCAGCACCTCTGCTTTTAGTATTAATAGTTTTGGATGGCCCCTCATCGGAAGCCTTTGATTTATCCTCAGCCAAAATAATGAAAGGTTTGTCTGCTATGTTTGCCAATTTAAGCAAATCAAACCAGTCCTGGACCTACGAACTGAGTGAAGGTTTCTGTGAAAATGCCACCAGCCAGTCCTGTCCCAATTAATAACCACTGTCTATTACTAGTGCCTTTTTTTTTGGTTGTAGAACTTGGATCTATACCAGTGCCAATCTTAATAGAAACTACTGCCCGCCTGACTGGGGGGAGCAGGTGGTGGGGATCAGTGGGGTGAGGGGGTATCGCTGGACCACCAGGGTTGGATTGGTTTGTCATAATTTATTACTGACACCCGCGATCAGGCTGTGAGCAGTCCACTGGATCACCAGGGCTATAGGACTATTATTTGTAACATATGCCCGCGATCAGGCTGCGAACGGTCCACTGGACCACCAGGGATATAGGACTATGATTTTAACATATGCCCATGATCGGGCATGGGGGGGCACCACCATGAGGGTGCCACTGGAGCTCGGGTGGCCACCCACAGGTGGCAGCTGCCATGTTGCTCCCTGCAATATGGCAGCTCACCTGTGGTTGGCCAGCTGTTGCTCCTTTTTTTTTGGCTCACCTGTGTGCAGCGCAAGTAGGGGTTGCACATGCATGGGCTCAGCACATCCCGGGCTGAATATCAAGATGTGCAGAGTATGCATGGGCACACCCCACCACTTGTGCCGCATACATTACTGATGCACTCCAGCACATCGGGATTTGTGCCAGACTCAATCCCCCTTTGAATATCATGCTGGGGCGCATCAGTGGGTTGCACATGGTGCAACTGTGTTGCGCCATTCACAACCCTTCTGAATATCCCGCCCAGTGTGTCTTTGATTTTCAGGGAGTCCTTCTGCACCAACTTCTCTTGCAAGCAATATCCAAAAGTCCATTTTCTCCACCTCCAGGTGATGTCACCCATGAGGCCACTGTTACATCTGTGATAAATCTGTAATTTGAGTATGGATATCCAAAAAGGATATTATTCTTCTGCTGGCTGGAATCTGCAGTTACCAATAAAAAAAAAAATATGTGACAGTCTTTGCAAGCAGGTTCCTTTGATGGCTCATAAACCCACATCCTGTCACTAGTCCCCTTCTAGGTGAGAAAACTAAGAGGAATCAGCCAAATTACTTCCCTTCCCTTCCTGCTCTGTCATAAAATGCATACTTGCAGAAGCAGGTTATAAGAGGTAATAAACTGTCCCTCTGGAAGGAAGGTTTTTAATTAGGGGTTTCCCTGGTCAGTTTAACATAATGCTACTTCAACAACACTGATACCTTGGAGGTCAAAGGTCACTTATCACTGCTACGCTGTTTTCTTGTCTCAGCAGACCTTTACATGCCATATATTTATTTTACAAATATTATACAATATAACAATAAGCAGGTGGCAGAGCATCACAGTCCTCCCCACATAGACGGAATTTGAGGGCTCTATCCCCTGCATGGGATGAGCTCCCCAAGTCAGTTTATTCTGCAAACTGACGTGACATTCCATCTGCGTTTTCATTGACTGCCCCGGCCCTGTGTGAGACAGTCATGTCATACCCTTGCAGGGCAAGGCTCCATCTTAGTAATCTACCATTCGTTTTACCCATTTTTGCCAGCCAAACCAGGGGGTTGTGGTCAGTTTGTACCTTAAAATGCTGTCCATATAGGTATGGTTCTAACTTCCTTAGGGCCCACACCATGGCAAGACACTCTTTTTCCACAGTACAGTAAGCCTGCTTCCTGGGAAGTAACTTTTTACTGAGGTACACTATGGGGTGATCTTTCCCTTGGTTGGAATTCTGACTCAGCACTGCCCCAATACCCACATCTGAGGCGTCAATCTCTGTTATAGTCTGGACTTGTCAATACAGGAGCACTACACAGTGCCTCCTTCAGTCTGGTAAAGGCTTGTTCACAGGCTGGTTCCCAGGTAATTTTCTTAGGCATCCTTTTCTTTAACAGGCCATATAGGGGAGCGGTCAGGGCACTGTAATTTGATACAAATTTCCTATAGTATCCTGCTGTCCCTTGAAAACTCCTGACTTGCTTCTGTGTTTCTGGTCTGGGCCATGCCTTGATTGCTTCTATTTTTGCTTGGTTAGGATGAAACTGTCCCCAGCCTACAACGTGCCCAAGGTATGTCACCTCAGCCATGGCCACCTGGCACTTCTCAGCTTTTACAGTGACTCTGGCCCTCTTTATCCTGCCCAGCACTTCCCTAAGGTGGGACAAATGTTCCTCCCAGCTGGCACTAAAGATGGCAATGTCATCCAGGTATGCCACGGTGTACTGCTCAGCACCATTTAACACCTGGTTCACCAACCTTTGTAAAGAAGATGGGGCATTCTTCATTCCAAAAGACATTACATTAAATTCAAATAACCCTATCAGAGTTGTGAAGGCCGACCTCTTCCTACCTCTGGCAATTAACTCTACCTGCCAGTACCCCTTTGTCAGGTCAATAGTTGCAAGGTATGTCACCCCTCCCAACTTGTCTAGGAGTTTGTCAGTCCATGGCATTGGGTGAGAGTCTGACTTTGTGACTGCATTGAGTCCATGACAGTCCACACAAAAATGAGTAGAGCCCTGTGGCTTGGGAACAAGGACTACAGGTGAGGCCCAGGGACTGTGGGATTTCTGTATTGCCCCTAAATCCAGCAGTTCCTCCACCTCCCTCCTAATGTCCTTTTGGACAGCCTCTGACACCCGATATGCTGTCTGCCATAATGGTGCCTGCATCTCTGTCCCCACATTGTGCCTCACTAAGGGGGTTAGTCTAGGCTTGATGCTAAACAGTGGGGCAAAGTCTGCTAAAACCTCCCTTACTTCCTGGATCTGGTCCAGGTTCAACTGGGGTGACATTTTAATTGCCTTCACAGAGGACTCCAGCTTGCTTTCTTCCAGCAAGTCCAGAAGAGGGTCTCCTTTATCCATCCTCTCCCCAGGGTTACACACTGCAAACACCATGCCAGTTATATTAGCATATGACTTCATCATGTTGACATGGTACATTCTTTGTGTATGTCTCCTGTCAGGTAACTCTATAATATAGTTTACGTCATTTACCTGTCTGACTTCTTTGTATGGTCCTGCCCACTTGGCCTGCAGCTTGTCTTTCTGGACCGGGATTAGGACCATGACTTCCTGACCCATAGTGTACGAGTGAGCTCTGGATCTGCGGTCATACCACACCTTTTGTTTTTGTTGGGCAGCTGCCAGGTTGCTCTGGGCTGTTCCCATAAGCTCCTTCAGCCTTTCCCTAAACCTAAGGACATAATCCACTATGGGAGTTCCCTGGATGGCATGCTTGCCTTTCCAGTCCTCCCAGATCAAGTCTAGGGGCCCATATACCCTACGTCCATATAAGAGCTCAAAGGGAGGAAAACCCTGTCAACTCTTGGGGCACCTCCCTGTATGCAAACAACAGGTGGGGAAGGTATTTCTCCCAGTCCCTCCCATGCTGTTCAGCAAACGCTTGGAGCATTGACTTAAGTGTACTATTAAATCTTTTCACAAACTCATTGGCTTGTGGGTGATAAGGTGTTGTGCAACTCTGCACCAGCCCACACTTCTCCCAGAAACATTTCATCAGGTCTGATGTGAAGGAACCCCCTTGATCGGTGATAACCTCCTGCAGAAACCCAACATGGGAGAAAATCCCTAGTAAAGCATCTGCCTTTTTGTCTGTCCTCAGTGAGGATAGGGCGACTGCCTCTGGGTACCAGGTGGCTTAATCCACCACAATCAAGATGAACCTCTTCCTGTAGGAGCTGGGGGTATTTGAAGGCCACACAATATCCATTCCCACCCTCTGGAATGGCTCCTCCACTATGGGTAAAGGAATTAGGGCAGCTTGGGTTTTCTTACCTGCCTTCCCTATTTCTTGGCACCGGTGACCTGCTGGGTGAAGTTGGGCCAATAGAAATTCTGGGCCAACCACTGCACAGTGCGCATGATTCCCAGATGGCCAGACATGGGAATATCATGTGCAATCTTGAGCAACTGCTTATGGTACCCTTTCGGAACGACAAGCTGCCTGCTCATCACCCCTCTGTCTCAGCATTCCTGCATATACATCAGTCCATTGTTCCAATAAACATTATGTTTCTTGTCACCTCCCTGTGCTCCGTCACAGTCTGCCCAAGTCCTCATCTTCTCTAGAATAGGGTCACATTTCTGAGCAGCTGCAAACTCTTTATACATTCCCAAGGTATTGGACAGTTCCCCTTCAGTGTCTAAACTATTGTCCCTAGCTCGAGCATCAGGGCATTCAGGATCACTGCCATCCCTAACCCTCTGACTATGGGTCACACCTTCCTCGGAGTAACCCTCCGTAGCTGTTCTGTTAACTGCTACCTGGGGAATGTCTACCCCCTTTTCATTATTCTCCATATCAGGAGACATAGGCTGGGGAACCAGCCTCCCAGTGGTTTCCACAGTGGCTTCTATGGGGTCCAGGGAACTACAATTTTCCTTTGCCGCTTGGCTGTGGTTAACTGCACACACCATTCCCTGTCTGAGATTGTTACCAATAATTACATCAACAGCCAAAGTCTCCACTACGGGAACCTTTTGCACAGTCCCCCCCATCTCTCCCCAGTCTAGGAGGACACTAACAAGTGGCAAGGTTTTCTCCTCCCCAGTGAATCCCCATACAGTCACAAATTGATTAGGTATAAGCTGACCTGGCTCTACCAAATCCCCTTTTACCAAAGTCAGGGATGCCCCCCGTGTCCCTCAACCCATGTGTCTGTACCCCATTCACAGTGACTGGGTGTATGTGTTCCCTCATGTTTACTGGCATGCTTTCAGGGACACACAAACAACCCACTGCTTTCCTAGCACCACTCTGTACACTGCTTGTCCTTTGGGGACTCTGTCTGGCCAGATGACCAGGTCCTTTGCAAACCCAACATTCATTTCTTTTTCCAGGTTACTCTTTTCTTTGTAACCTGGGGCTACCTGGTTTCGGTGGAGGCAGGGAGGGTTTTAGTTGCCCTGAAGGCATGCTTTTCCCTTTCTGTGCTGCCACGCATGCCCCATTCACTCTCAGAGCAGGTCTGTTCCTGCATAGCGGTCTGAGAGTTCAGCAGCTTCTTGCACTGTTTTTGGATCTTGGTCCTCCAGCCAGATTTTCAGATCTGCTGGACATACCCCCAAAAATTGCTCTAACAGTACAGCATTTTCAATTTTCTCTATGGTGTTTGCTTCAATTCCTTCCCACCAATGATTTAAAAACTAACGTTGTTTAGCGGCTAGCTCCTGGTAGCTCATATTAGGGCTTCTCCTGAGCTTACGGAATTTAGCTCTGTATGCCTCTGCTGTTGGCTCATATTTTTTAAAAGTGCTGCTTTAAGTTTACTGTAATCATTGCTGTCCTCATTGTCCATTTGACCCACTGCATCCTGAGCTTTTTCAGTACGTAACTGGGATAGCTGAAAGCTCCAGGGTCCTCTAGGAATATTTTCCTGCATACATACTTTTTCAAAGGAATTTAAAAAGGCATCCATATCTTCCCCCTCTTTAAATTCAGCTATCAATTTGGAATTTAATTTGTAACCCAGTCCTGGAGTCCCAGTTAACCCCAGACCACTTACCTGCTCTGGTGCTGGTGTTTGGAGTCGTAGCTTCTCCAGTTCATGTTGCCTCGGGCACTCACACTCTTCTCGCTCAGCTTCTCGCTGCTGTCATTCAGCCTCTCGCTGTTCTCACCTCTCTTCTCTCTGGAACTCCAGCTCCCTTTGCTGCTGGGCTTCGAACATTTTCTGTTCAAACTCCAGCTCCATCCTCTGCAACTCCATCTGCAGCCTGATCCCTTCTGGCTCCAGAATGTTGGTGACCTTTGCCTGCTGCTGTGGCCCTTGGCTTGCACTGGCCTTGCTGTCCTCCTCACTGGATATGGATACTGCACTGGACCCTGGACCCTCCATGCCCAAGGTTCAGTCCTTTTCAGTCACAGACTGTGATTCGAGGCTTTGGGCATCGGCTGCCACCAGAGCCTCCACGAGGTTCTGCTTGTTGGCTCTCACCTCATGCTGGACTCCCCTCTCCTGGCACAACTGCTTCAGGTAGTCTGCAGTGTACCTGCTGTAATTGGAAGCAATCTTCTTCCCTAACTACAGCTATACTAACTTGCACCCCAAAAAAAAATAAAACGGGTAGGAACTTAGACTGTAAGCACAATGATATAGTTCTGTTTACTTTTTAAAAATCACTGCCTTATTTTGCATATGAGCTGTACAATATTAATCTGACACACTGAACTGTTAATGCTTGTGTTACCAAATACTTTAAAATCACACCGCTGCCAACCAAATCTGTCACAAACACGCTCCACAGGTCAGGCCCTCTGCTCCCACAGTGCCAACCTCGAAGTGCGATACTGTGAACAGGGGACAGACAGGGTAACACTCCTGTCTGTTTTGGGTATGAATCACCTACTAGCCTCGAGTCCTGGGAGTCAAAATGTAAACCTTATGCTAGCATACCCAGTTAACAGGCTCAGATATGTACCCTCTTTGGAAATGCAGTACAATCCTTCACCCAGTGGCACCCAGCCAGGTTCCCAAAATGTACCCTTATGACTCAATATGACACCTAGGTATATTCTTACCTTTTAGCAAGCTTAGTAACACATTCAAGCCCTTAACAGCTGTCAGACTTAAACACAGGTACCGCATTCACATGTAAAAGAACTGAGAAAAAGCACAGGCAGTATTTTAAGGAAAATATTGTTTACTAAAAATTATAAAACAGGTAAAATCAAACACAGAACAATTATATCAATAACTTACAGTCACATAAAATAAATGGGAAGTTACAGAACACAAACACCTACCAAAAAAAATACTTAAGTTCCAGTTGAATTATTTTTTGTTAAAGTGCCTAATTACCAGTCCACAGACTAAGTGTGTCTTTGCTGTTTATGGAGTCCTTCTGCACCAACTTCTCTTGCAAGCAGTATTCAAAATGCAGTTTTCTCCACCTCCAGGTGATGACTCTCATGAGGTCACTGTTAGATCTGTGATAAATCTGTAATCTGAGTATGGATATCCAAAAAATATATTATTCTTCTGCTGGCTGGAATCAACAATTGCCAATAAAAAAAACATATGTGACAATCTTTGCAAGCAGGTTCCTTTGATGGCTTATAAACCCACATCCTGTCACTAGTCCCCTTCTAGGTGTGAAAACCAAGAGGAATCAGCCAAATTACTTCCCTTCCTGCTATGTCATGAAATGCATACATGGGAACCAACTTCAAAAGCAGGAGCAGGTTATAAGAGGTAATAAACTGTTCCTCTGGAAATAAGGCTTTTAATTAGGGGTTTCCCTGGTCACTTTAACATAATGCTACTTCAACAACACTGACACCTTGGAGGTCAAAGGTTCCTTATCACTGCTAGGCTGTTTTCTTGTCTAAGTAGACCTTCACATACCTTATATTCATATTACAAATGTTATACAATATAAGAATAAGCAGGTGGCACAGCATCACGCAGTCTATCTTTTGCCACAGAATATTGTTCTCCCATGTCCCCCCCACCCTCTCACCAGCCCGTACCCCTTTTCCCAACACTAGGCCCCCAGCCATTCGTTAAACTCTTGAATTCTCCCTTTTATTGCCATACTTGCCCTGGGTATGGGAAGTACCTCCAAGAAGGTGACCGATCTGCCCTCTCCCTCACACAGAGGTCCCAGTTCCTGAAACCTCCTCTTTACCTCTCCTACTGTCCCATCAGCCAGGTCATTCGTCCCCAGGTGTATTATTAGGTGAGGCCTGTCCCTTCCCCTGCTTGCATATCTTAGTACAGATTGCTCCACTCTTTCTGCCTTCATTCCTGGCATGGCTTCCACCTATATTTTACTGTGCCTCTCCCCTTTGCTGCCCCATCTGTCCCCTCTTAGTATCGAGTCCCCAACACCAAGCCACCTCCTTTCTTTCCCTCCCCATCTTCCCCTTCTCCTCTCCTTTTTCCTCCTGAAAAATGTTCCCTCCTATTGTCACTGTTTCTCCCCTGTGTTCTCCATTATACTCAACTCTTCTTGCCCCAATTCACTTATTTCTCCATCACCCTCCCCAGCCGTTTTGTTCTTTGTACCCATGGACCATACTTCCCCTGCCTTCTTCCCCTCCTTTGACCCCTCTGATAGAGGTTGGCCCCCGTCTGAGCTTACTGTGTTACCATCTCCCTGTACTCTTTCTCTTATTCTCCTTGTGCTTTTGTTTCCCATACCTGTGTCACCCTCCCTGACCCCTTGTCCTGACCACCCCATCTTTTTAATATCCCTCATCTTTTTTCTTTTCCTGGATGTCTTTTGTGCTTTCCACATTCCCTTCTCCTCCTGACCTAATATTCCCCTTCATCATCTTTGGCACTTCCCCATTAGCCTTAGTACTTCTTTCTCTAGCCTCCCCAACCTTATACAGACTGGGCATCCCCCCCCCATCCTCCACAGGGTGTCCATGAATACTGCCCTTCCATAGTTATTACATCCAATGATCCTTCCTCCCCTGTGATTTCTGTTCCCCCCCTTCCCTGATTCCTTTCCCCTCCCTCCACTGACCCTCATTCTGGCCTGCCCCACTCACCTTGTCCCCTTCCCAGACTTCCCCAATCTGTCACCCTGGTCCCATTACACCTTCTTCTTTTTTTCCCTCTGCTCCATTCTTCCTCTTACATTTCCTCTTTTTCTGTCTTGCCTCTGTCTATTGGCAGCACTATTTCCCTTATTTTCCAATCCCTCTACCCTGTGGTGTGTGACTGTGTTTTGTTTGGAAATATGATGTCTAACAGTGTGTATATGCAGTTAGCAGGTACCGTATGATGTCACAGGCTACAAGTATAAAGGAAGTGATGCACTAGGAGTGGTTGGGGAGGGGTGGGGTTGAGCCCCTCCTGAGCACCAGAGACAATCATCTACCCCAGCAAACCCTCACTGAGATATTCAGCTGCACCAGCAAAATCCCCCAAACAGGTACCCTTCCAACTTAAGCCAGAAAGCACACCGGTACAAATTGAAAACAACAATAAGCTGCAAAAGAAACAGTTACAGCAATACAATCAGTGAAAATCAATGGATACTTCCCTGAGATGTATCTGCTTCCTTCTCCAGCTCCACCACTCTGACCTAATGAAACCGCATTGGTCAGGGTTAATCAGTATAGGGAGGAGGGATTTCAAACTCCTGGCAATTACTGAAACCACTACCACTCCTGACATTGGAGCCGGCAGGTACAGTTTAAGTAGGTAGATGACCACCAGGGGTTGAGTTAGGGAGGCAGATAGGGGTTCCCAGGGAGCAGAGGGCTTTTGAATGGAGGGAGGAGCAAAGGGATCTATAAGGGGCTGCACCAGCTATGCAACTTCCCTTTGCTTCTTTTCTCCAGCCAGAACACCCACCCAACCCACCCTCATAAAAGCAGGGCAGTGGTATGAGAGGGCATAGAGAACTTATATCCTACAATGGGGGATCACCTTAGGGGTCAGAAGTGAATTTTCTCAGTTTTCCCACAAGATTTTCCAGTTTTCTCCTTCTCCAGTGATGTTAACAAAGTTTGTAAGGCACATTAGTGGTAGGATGTCACTGTTATGTTATATGTGATGGCACAATAGTCTTTCAAGGTCTGTACCAAGTGGGTAGCAGGGAATCATGCACCTTATGCAGCTGGTTTACCCTGAGACTGGCAGGAGGTAAGGGCCTGGATGACTGGAGTTCCTTCTATGGGGGGCATTCAGAGGGATAGCTTCTTCAGGCATGGCCCGTGGATTCTGCACCCTCTGATGGGGGAGGGCACATGGCCTAGGAGCCATCCCATATGCTTTGGAGGCCAGAGTCTCTCTGGAGGTCATACCCATTCTCTTGGATCCCCTTATGGTAATTAGATGGCAGATTTATTATGAATTTGAAATATAAAAAAACCTAATATGACTTCCTTGCTGTGCACATCATGTTAATATGCTGTAAACTCAGTTATAATTGGTTTAATAGACACAGGCAGTTCCAGAAATAGGAGAAGCAGAGGGAGACAGGGAAAGCAGTCAGGAGTGCAACGTCATAAATGGAGGAGAAAATTTCCCAGGCAGTAAAGAAAGGGGCCAATACATTTTTTTAGATATGTAAGAGAAAGAAGAAAGACTGGGGAGGGATTGTAAGACTAAAGAAGGATGGAGGGGAGTTGTGTGGAAGGGTACCAGGGAAAAGTAGACATCCTGAAAAAGTACTTTTGTTCAGTGTTCACAGAGGAAGGGAAAGGCGAGGGGCCACAGATAAGGGAAAGGAGCATCAAAGGTAGGGAGGTAGTTTCTAGTCCATTTACAGAGGAGAGAGTATTGAAGGAACTCTCAAATATGAAAGTGGACAAGGCAATGGGGCCAGATAGGATACATCTAAGGATTTTGAAGGAGCTCAGAGAGGTGCTGGCTGCACCTTTGACAGTCCTGTTCAACCACTCACTGGAGACTGGAGTGGTTCCAGAGAACTGGAGGAGGGCAAATGTAGTTCCACTTCACAAAAGTGGTAGCAGGGAGGAGGCTGGTAATTATAGCCAGTCAGCCTGACTTCAGTGGTGGGGAAATAAATGGAATCACTACTGAAGGAAAGGATTGTAGAATTTCTTGAACCCAGGGGCTTGCAAGATCCAAGGCAGCATGGATTCATTGGGGGCAGTTCATGTCAAACAAATCTAATTGATTTCTTTGACTGGGTGACCAGGGAATTAGATTAGGGTGGAGTGGTGGATGTGGCCTACCTAGATTTCAGTAAGGCCTTCGATACTTTTCCACATAGAAGACTCGTAAACATGCTGGTCAGCCTGGGAGTGGGTCCAAAGGTGGTAACCTGGGTAAGGAATTGGTTGGGGATAGCAGACAGAGTGTGATGGTAAACAGAGTTCACTCCAAGGAAGGAAGGAAGGGTGACCTGCGGTGTGCCACAAGGATCAGTATTGGGACCAGTCCTCTTTACTGTCTTTATTAGTTACATTATAGAGGGGCTAGAAGTGAAGATATGCCTTTTAGCAGATGACACAAAGATTTGCAATTGGGTAGACTCTATAGAGGATTTGGAAAAAAATTAATAATGTTCTAAGAAAGCTTGAGGAGTGGTCAAAAGTGTGGCAACTAAGTTTCAGTGTGAAGAAGTTCAAAATCATGCCCTTGGGGCACAGAAACACAGGGGCAGAGTACAAGATGGGGGGGGAATGATACTGCTGACAACCAAGTAGAAAAGTGATCTGTGGGTAATCATATCTGACAACCTAAAGGTATCCAAACAGTGTGACAAGGCAGTGGGAGGAGGTAGTAGAATGCTAGGGTACATAGGGAGGGGTATCACTAGCAAAAAGAGGGAGGTTGTAGAGCTGTGTGGAATGCATAATTCTGCCAGTGAAATTAGCACAGAATGACCATTTTGCTGGTGGAATGTCTGCTGGAATTTCACTGGTTCTTCTGTGGAATTCTGCCTGCTGTGATCTGCGGAATAATATTCTGCAGAAGAGCATCTTTTCTGTGGAAAATCATTTCACAACCATTTCAATGGAAAATATTGAGATCTACAGAATAACATTCTGTGGAAATGTTGTGGAAAATCATATTCCACATTTTTCTGTCATGGAATTCCACCATTACATTTCTAGTGAAATTTGGCAGAATTTCAGCAGAATTTTGAAAATTATATGAAATTTAATTCTGCCAGAATTTAAAAATTCTGCACAGCACCAGGAGATGGTGATAATACTGCTGTAAAAATTATTGATTAGACCTCACCTAGAGTACAGTCTCCAGTTTAGTATTAGTATCAGTATGTATTTTATTGTTTGATGGTTTAGTCACTACAAAAATTTTAAAAGCACAGCATAATTTCAATGCCAGACAAAGCTCATTCATATAAAACCATGGGTAACAGAGTTTACACGTATATTTGAGAGATAGAAACTCATTTTAAAATGTAGAATAATAAACTGCACATGTCCATAAATTACCTATATACTATTAAGTATAGTTATTTTATCACAGTGTGGAATTCTTGCACATTTTTTAAATATCCAGTTTACATAGTTTGCCATATCTCTAGCAATGCACTCAAGTGGTGGGTTCATCAAAATTCTCAGTACCTCATTCACTGTTAGTGTATTCATCAGGAAATAGGGGAATACAGTCTTGTCTCACAGTTCAGCATATTTTGGACAGTGTAATATAATATGCTATAATGTTTCCAATTGTTTTAAGCTGCAATCACAATTTGTAGCTTGTATTTCATTCTTATCTTTGGCATACAGATATTATCTGAATTTTGAGGGATATAATTCTAGTCTGAATTTTGTAAAGAGAAATCTCAAATTTTTATCAATCAAAAAGTATAGATAAGGTTCCAAAATATGGTTAATTTTATTTTGGGCATACCAGTAATATGCCTGCAGGGACCTTATTCTTGCCATATCCTCTTCAAATTATCTTTTATAAAGTCTATTTTTTTTTTGCGGTTATCTCTTTTTCCCTCCGGAGTCCTCTGCATCCCTTCTGATGTCCCCCCAGCACCTGGCACCAGCTATACGACCCCTTCCCCTAGACCCCACGACTTACCCTTTATGGCAGAGGGTGGGGAGTGACTCGACCCACCGGACCAGATTAAGTGTTCGGGGAGGTACCTTCCCAGGCCATCGTGGAGGGGAACCATCGTCATCCTTGCAGAGGACTCCCATTTTTCCATTTTTCCTTCCGTCAAGGTCACGGCATGCAATGGCACCAGCGGCGGCGGCGCACATGCTCCAGTGCACATCCTCACCAAGCACCTGCCGCAAACTCTCGCCCACTGTCTCAGTGCCGATGTGCCACCTCCCAGCTTTCGCTGGGTGGCAGACAATCACCGAGCACTGTGATCCCCCTCCCCAGAGAAGGAGAGCAGCCCTAGGGACCCTCGATCCTTCTCCTCCCTGCCAACCCCCGGCATCCCATGTTCATTCCCGAACATGGGTTGCCGGCATGATTGGAGGTAAGGCATCCAATACCTCAACCCTCAGCACCACCGGGCCAGCCTATAAAGTCTATTTTTAATTAGAGGAATAAATTTAGGTGAAATTATTATGCCTCTCTGTTGATCAGTCCACAAATGGTTGAGCCCTATTTTGCTTAACATGAAAACTACTTGGTTTAACCATGGGAAAGAGGAACCCTGCCATATCCATTTTGCTTTTTCACTTAGACATTTATGTGCAAATCAGTTTAGATCCAAATTTGAACATCTGAGCCAATAACGTAATTTTATTAAGAGTGCCAGATATTTAATTTAAACCCATCCCAGTTCTGCCCTTGCCACCTCTGCTGGGGAGGACCTTGGCAAGCCCAGAATATTTTTATACAATGGGTGGGATATTCAAAGGGGTTGCACATGGCGCAACAGTGTTGCACCATGCACAACCCACTGATGCACCACGGTGCAATATTCAAAAGGGGAATATGCTTCGCATAAATCCCGATGCACCAGGGCACACCAGTAATATATGCAGCACAAGTGCATGCGGCGTGCCCATGCATATTCCGACATCCTGATATTCAACCTGGGATGTGCGGTGCATATGCTGGTGTAACCGCTACTTGTGCCACACACTGGTGTTCAAAGTTGAGTCTAAAAGAAATAGGAGCAATGGCTGGCCACCCACAGGTGAACTGCCATATTGCAGGGTGCAACATGGAGCCACCAGCTGTGGGTGGCCACCCAAGCGCCAGAGCCAGGATCTGTCGGCATTGCGCCACCCTCCCATGCCTGATTGCAGGCATATGTATAAAAGAAAACATGTCCAATATCCCTGGTGATCCAGTGGACTGCTTCCAGCCCAATCGTGGGCATAAGTATAGTTGTAAACATGTCCAATATCCCTGGTGGTCCAGTGGACTGCTTCCAGCCCGATCGCGGGCATAAGTATAATAAATAACATTATACATTATCCCTGGTGGTCCAGCGGTACCCCCCCACCCAACACTAGAGACACCACCCCCTCCCTCTGGTCAGTGGTGGTGGCAGCTTCTCACCCGTGTGGCCGCCACTGACTGACAGCATACAGTACGGCTGGCATCTTGTGATCCACAGCTTGGGCCAGTGGGCATGAACTTTCATACCGTACTACACAGTCCTGATATGTGAATGGATCCATTCACATATCTGGACTGTGTAGTACAGTATGGTTCGTATGCCCATTGGCTCCGCCGGACCAATGGATGTACAGCTGTACCGTGGCGCTGTCAATCAGTGGTGGCCAGCAGCTTGGTTGGTGGGGAGCTGCCACCTGCTGCTGACTGGGGCAGGTGGTGGGGTAACTATTGGGCGGTTGGGAGGGGGTACCGCTGGACACCAGGATAATTTATAATGTTATTTATTATACTTATGCCTGTAATTGGGCTGGAAGCAGTCCACTGGACCACCAGGGATATTGGATGTGTTTACAGTTATACTTATGCCCATGATCGGGCATTGGGGCACTTTGCCGCGATGTGCAGGGGGGGTCGGTCCCTGATGGCTGCAGCCTGGGAGGACGCCAGGTGCAAGTCGCCGGGGATTGGTGCACCTACATGTAAATGGGGCCAAGATGACATGCTAATGGCCCCAGTTGCACCTTACATGCATTATGGCACCATTTTCATATCCACCACTGAATATCGCTGTTCCTGTGCCTAGCACAACCACACTTGCAAATCTCCCTGCACTTCTCTTGCCACTTGGGCTGGCGCAGTGCCACTGCACCATGTGCAATGCAGGAGGCCACTTTGCCATATTCAGTGGTGCTGAGCCATGGTGCAGCACCGTTGAATATCGCCCAGCACACTCCCTGGTGCATCCCAGTTGTGCTGTGCCCTGGCTCACGCCCCTGCCTGATGCACTCTGAATATCCCACCCATGTGAATCAAATGTTTTTTCTAATTTTATAACATATTTATCAAACCAGATTTCAATTACGAATAAAGCTATCAGGTTCACTTTCATTTCCACGGCTTGAATTACTGCAATGACAGTGTTTCCTCCAAATTTGGAATGAAATGTTAACAATGCATTTTTGAACTGTGTTAATTTGCAAGGCCACTGATTTATGGTGATTAAAACAATGAAATTTCATTTTCAAGACTTCAAAATCCAGAAATTGCACTGGTGATCGTTACTCTAATTTCTGGATTTTACTGGGATTCTGCTGTCATTCTTTTAGTATGTGTATAAATAATCAGACTAAAAGAAGGCTTACCATACAGAGCAATAAATAAAGCAAACTGAGAATAGTACAGGAAGTAATTATAAGAAAAATACAAGTTTTGTAGATTTACTGATCTGGTATAAAATGCCGAATTCCATGAAATCTTAGTTTTTACAGGTATTCAGGCAGCCCAAATTCTGGAATTTTACCGGGTTTTCCAGTAAAAACCAAAAAACAGTGGCCTTGTTAATTTGTTCAAGATGTAAGTTCTTTGTTTATGAAATTTGGAATTGTTAGAAATTTGGAGACTAAGATATCTATAAGCAGTGACAATGTTTAAAGGTATGTTATTAATATGCCATTTGTAATAAGTTGAACACTTTCCAATTATCATTATTTGTGTCTTATCTGTGTTTATTGTTAAATCATTCTCAGTACAATACATTTGGAGAATATTCAGTTGTCTACCCATTCTAATGGGCAAGAGTGAAATTAAATCCAGGTCATCCGCATAAAAAAGGACTGGGACTATAGTGCCTTCAACCAAGGGGAAATGATTTGATATGGGAATTAGTTTTCTGGAAAATCATTTATAAAAAGGTTAAACGGTGTGGTCCAGAATACAACCCTGTTTAACACCTTGATTGGAATGAAAAGATGTTGTCAAATTACCAGCTAAATCGTATCTTATATATGTTTTATTATATGAATAAAGATTTATTATGATTCTCAATATAGTGTGATTAATTTGTAGTATTTTAAGTTTCTGACATAATTTGTTTCTATTAACTGTGGAATGCACCTTGGAAGTCTACAAAAGTAATATATATTGTTAAATGTTTCTTAATATAATATTTTTCTATGATATGTGACAATACAAAACATTGATCTACTGTTGAATATTTTTATCTAAAACCTGCTTGAAAGTCATTAATTATATTTTTCTCTTGTAGCCACTTATTTATTCTGGCCAGTATTATTCTTGTAAATATTTTACTTAGGCTGTCCAGGAGACTGATGGGTCTATAGTTTTCTGGCATTTTTGGATTTTCTTTCTTATGAAGTGGTATAATTATGTTTTCTTTCCATGGTGGAGTGATCACATTACCATCTATTATTTTATTAAATAATATTGCCAGCAGACCACACCACCACTCCTGCTCCACCTTGCATAGAAATGGTGGGACATGATTAGGACCTGGCACTTTGTTGGGTTTAGTTGCCAGTATAACTAGGGAAACTTCCCATGGGGTACTATTTAATGGTGTGTGAGAATCCTTTAATTGTAACAGGAAGTTGTTTTGTACGTTAGGATCAATTCCTTGATAAAATAATTTTTCATAGTAAGTGATCTAATTTGCAGCTGGAATGTATCCAGAAATGTTTGGGGCAAATTTCCCTTTTGTGACTTTGAGACAGAAACTTTTGAGATTGCCGTTTTCTATTTTCTCTAACATAGATTTCCATTGTTCCTTGGTATACTTATATTTCTTTGTTAGGAGAGTCTTATATTCTTTCCTCTGTTTGTTCAGATGCTGAGTATTTTCTATAGTTCTATTTGATTGTACTATTTTGATAATCTTGCTCAGATTTTTCTTGAAATTCTGAAATTCTTTATCATACTAAGAACTTTGTTGTCTTGGTCTGTTTGTATTATAAAGTATAGGCATAATCTTATTTGTTATTACTTGGATTGAATTATAAATTTCTGTTGCAGTTCTTTCCTCTGTAATATTTTCTGTTATGTTTTTTATCTTTGCAGACTTTAATATTGTGCTGATGTCCACTTCTACATCCCAAGAATATTGTACTCTTTTTTGATTTCTAATTTGAATTTCTGGAGGCATTTCTGGCTGTGTCCCTATATTTCCTTTTGGTAACTCTATGGTCACTTTTAGAGGGTAGTGATCACTTTAAGGGCATTATATGACTTCAAACTTCACAATATTATAAATTTGTCAAGGAAATATACAAAAGTAATCAATTACACTTGCCTTCTTCCCACTTAGAAAAGTAAAATATGTGGCGTTCTCCCCCAATGTGCTGCCATTTAGGGGAATTAGACCATACTTTTCCAGAACATGATATAAAGCTTTCCCATAAGCATTAGTTGTTATATCCAGAGTATAATTTTGTACAATCAAGGTATCCCTCAGTAATCCAACTGTAAGTGGTCCAATCTGGCATTAAAGTCTCCCATCAGCATTAAATTTGCATGGAGGTATTTATTAATAACTAAATCCAGATGTGAATCCAAATATGTCCAGAAAGTGTTTGAAAAAATTTAGTATTTGCTGGGGGAGAATACATAGTCATTATTATAAACAGCTCTTTATCTAGTTCAACTATAACAGTTATTATGTTTGAAGAGACATGTTCCGTTGTTTTAATTATAATTCTCTCTGTAATTTTATTAAATGTTGCTATGCCACCTGAGGGTCGGCCTTGTTTAGAGATTTTTGGGGCCTTTCTCTCAAAAGAAGCATATCCCTTGAGACACAGATCTTCAATAGCCCATGTTTCCTGCAGGCAAACAATTAGATTTGTTGAGAGGAACATTTCCAGTTTTGCATCCATCAGTTTTTTTGAAAGACATTATATTATTCTCCTGTACATTGTTTTTTTTTCAATAGATATCTCACTCAATGTAATATCCCTATCTTGATCTCATTGTTGTTCCTCCTGCATATATATATATATATATATATATATATATATATATATGAACTCTATTTTGAATAGAGACATTATACACTTGCATCTGCCTTGGGGTTTGTTCATTAAGCTTTCCTTTTATGAACCACTCTGTGGTTAGCTTTGTTTTCCTTTTAGCTTGTTTGTAATCATCCAATGAGCATAATAGAATGTCCATATAATCCAATCTTGTGGCTGATCTCAATATTAAATAAAATAGAATTTGATCTCTTACAGCAAATGTTATCAGTCCCTGGCTTGTAAATCATTCCTCCCTGCAGGCCCATAATACTCTCCCTTTTCCCAATTTAACCACCATGACTTCTGTCAAAATGTAACAAACTGTTGTCATCAATGATCTTTCTGTTTCTAATGGAGGATTCTCAACTACAGGGGGGTGCATGTCGGGTGGAGCGAAAGCAGTAAACAAAATAAAGGTTCCAGCCGGGGGCAATAAAATTGCACCAGCACCCAGACCTGAACCCGCTACCTCACCCACCCAACCACTAAGCCAACCCCGGCGCCGCCAGACAAGCCCCAGCTACGCAGCACCACCCCCTACAGCCTCTCTGCCTCCAGCCCACACTCGCCGTGCTACTCCCACCCCTGTATGCAAATGCATAGCAACATCCTGTTGTCCAGTTCACCCACAGCTTCATCCAGGTTGCCCTACCTCCCATCGCCATGAGGGATTGCACTGGGAAGGAGTCGCCATTACGCATGGCGCCCTTCCTCATGCACCCACCTCATGGGTTACCATACAAAAGGGTTTCCTTTCAGGACTTCAATCTCCTGTTCTCCTTTTCTCCCAACCTCCTGCAGCAGCCATTTGACCAGCCCCTCACTCACAGCAACAGCTCCAAGTACTGTGAGCACTTCCTCATAGGCTTCCTCCTGTGTGTGGCAAGAAAAGCAACAGGATAAGAACCAGATGGGTATACAGTAAGTGTATCTGATAAGATTGCTGTTCTAGGCAGTAGGTGGTATACCTTGAATAAAATTAAAACATGCTAAACAATCCTGCTACCTGCATCTTCTCCTCAAACATGGGCACGCATAGCATGAACCTCATCCTCTCCAACAAAACTGGAAGCCTCCAGAATGAGACAGACACAGTTGAGGCAGTCCAGAGGAGGGCAACTAAAATGGTGTAGAGCCTGCATAAAGCACCCTAAAGGAGAGACTAAAGGACCTCAATATGCACACCATAGAGGAAAGGAGGGAGAGGGGAGATATGATAGAGACTTTCAAATACCTCATGGGTTTAAATAGGGTACAAGAGGGAAACATTTTTCAGAGAAAAAGATGCTCAAGAATAAGGGGTCATGCTATGAAGCTGGAGGGGGAAGGCTCAGAGGAGATGTCAGGAAGTACTTCTTCACAAAAAGAGTGGTGGATGCCTGGAACAGCCTCCTAGTATATGTGGTCGGGGCAAAAAAAGTAACAAGATTCAAGAATGTATGGGATAGGGATAAGGGAACCTTAGTGGATAGGAAAGGGGGTAAAGCTGGTGACCAAGTACAGTAGGGTCTGCAGTATTACAGTAGGTAGTGAAAATGGCCAAGAATAACTAGGTGGCTTACACTCCAGAGCTGAAGTGTAACTTGAAATGAAGGTCCGAGACCAGAAATGTTCTCAACCACAGAGGTATTTATTGTAAGCAGAATTCACAGCTATGAAAGTTACATGCAAGTGCACAGCCTTACACACAAGTGCACAGCCATACACACCTTGACCCAGGTTCCTCAGCGCTTCACAATGTAAGGACTTTGCCAGGGACATTGGTCAGACTGGGTGAGCCAGGCAGTCCTTATCTGCCATCAGTTTCTATTTTTCTATGTTTCTGCACGGCTACAGCCATTTTTCTCCAAAGCACTGTGTACATCTTAGTCTGTTCAGTTGTAGGGAGCGGCAATGTTGCCTACTAAGACTGTTTGCTACTGTAAAAATGCTGGTCCCACTAATTTTAGCTGGCAAAAGTTTAGCTTTATCACTGCTGGAGGAAGCACCATTCAATACCACCCCAAAGGGTGCAATCCATGAACTAAACAATTACTGTGCAATCCCCACAGAATGGATGTGGTAATTCAAACCGCCAGGAATGTAACCACATGGCATGCCAGTAACAAAGGTTAAAGTTCTCTAAACTTTCTTAAAACATACAGGATGGCATTTCTAAATAGCAGTGTCCTTTTTTCAGACACGACTGCATGACATCTGCCCAGATACTTAAATCACCTTCTGGATACAACTACCTCAACTTGTGCCCTGAAAATGACTCATGCATCCCATTTTTAACTTATGTGTCATTTTTTTGCCATAAACTCTGCCAAGTGTCACAAATACATCAGTATATTTGAAAATCCAATGCAAGCATCCTGATGCATTTCCCTGGATGCAGCATGCTTCCAATATACAGATGCAGGAGTTGCACCCAGTGCTTTGAAAATACCCCCCCCCCGAGACTATCTTGCACAATCAGAGCATTATATTCTCAGTTCCAGAAACATCAGAATCAATCAAACACAGCAGCAGATGTTTCTATGCACTTCATTGTTTTACTTCCCACCTTCCTGCCTGACCTGCATATGCCCAGAAGACTGAAATGCCATGCCAAAGACTATGCATGCTATGCTGCCCTATAGCCACAAGGTGGCAGTATAGGTATCACAGTGCTACCGATGGCATTCAATATCATTTTAACTTGACAGTGTTAACACTCTACCCAGTTAACATAAATCAAACCTTGCAAAACTATAATTTACAACCATAGAAATTGTGGGGTTACAGCTGGAAATAGCCTCAAAATTGTTCTGCCGACTCTGGAAACTACAAGCTACTGAGCCTGACCTGCATTCTGGGAAAGCTGCTGGAGACCATTACCAAGGAATGGACAGTGGACTTCTTGGAGCAGTATGGACTGCAGGACAGAATACTGCATGGTCTCATGTGGAGAAGGTTATGTCAAATAAATGTGTTAAGACTTCTTTAATTCAGTGACACAGGCTGTGGACACAGTCAGTTGGTTGATATCCAAAAAGGTCTTACAAAATATGTTTTTATCTGTTTTTAACCATCCAAAACTTTTTAACTACAACACCAATCATTGCCAAATTTTTAAGATCTAGACATCTTGAACCCAACTATCAAATTATTATGTCCGAGGATAGATGTGTTATTAAAATGCAAAGTTATATTGGGGTTTAACATAGAGCTGCTTATTCATTTCTAATTGTGGTGATAGTGCCATTATAGTTGTGGTTCCAAACATTGTTCTATGATAAACCCTGATTTATGTACCTTTATACCATGGTCATCCTTGGACAGAATAACATAATACAGTATTTCATTTTTAGGCCCAAGGTCTCTGCATGCAAAGGATTTGGTAATGATTGGTTTAGCAGTGTAGGTTCTAGAAGGCTGAAAGCATGTAAAAATAGATTTTTTTAAAACCTCACTTTGCAACTGTAGGTTATGGCATGTGTACTGTACTTTACAGGTAGTAATTAGATGAGGAAAGCAATTGTGAAAGGGCTGAAGTGGAAATAACGGCTGCAGTGGAAATAATATGTTAATTCCACTGCAACTGGATAGCAAAGCAGAACAACACTTTTTATTCACCAGTGTTATTCATCGTTCTCATGGTATACATAAACCATAAACATATACAATATATATGTATATATATATATATATATATATATATATATATATATATATCACAGTTTTAAAATAACATGTGCTACAATATATCCAGCAGGAGTTGCCAGATCTGTAGGAAATTGTGTAGCTTACTGAACAATGAAATAGTAAAGAAATGTGATTGCTGCAGAAAAAAAATGCTATGTAGAGGAACATACAGGAAACTCACCTTGGGGTTGCAGAAAAATATGTAAAATTGACCTGGGAGCAGAGATTTCATACTGTTCCAGTGGTACTGTATAAATAAATATATTCGGCTATGTATAGCACGTGTTCTCTCTGTGCTGGAAACAAGCTCTTCAGCAAATTTCAGCATGAAAAATGCATAAGGTACTGCTTGTACTTAGAGGGTCATGTTCCCACCTATTATGTTCCAGGAATTTTATTATACATTTCCACATGCAAATGTATTAATCCTAAACGTTTTAAAACACCTTTTAAGCGGGCAAATATCTGCTGGGAATGTTTAAGGATGTCACTATCATTCCTAATATTTAACCATTATGGTGCTGTCCCTGGAAACTCTAGGCAATTACTTCTCTGAGAAACAAAAAGGTAACTCCATGAGGAACCATAGAGCACAATGCCAATTACAAATGCAGATTAAAGTCCATCAGCACAAGATCACACACCACAAAGAAGCACTACATAGTTTTAATGCAAAATATCAAAAATTGTTTTTATTGAAGCACCATGTTAACAATTAGCAGCATAATATAGTATATGTGTGAGCTTGGGCTGATGGACTTTAACAACTACTTATCTTCCAGGAATGCACAGCATGGCTAATATGATATCATATATCAATGTGAGAAAGATTAAAAGTATAAACTGAGTATAAAACAGGCATTGTAGTAATCAGTTCAAGAGGTGGTGAAAGCTTGCACTACCATACCTCTCAACAGTTTGCCGCTGTAACGAGGGACACTGACTCTCATATGGACAACTGCTGAGGATTGTTATGACGGTATCTATGTACTTGCATATGTAATGTCTGTTTACTGTATTCTACCGGGTCATGTTTGAAAATAGGCAGGACTAATGCCTAATGCTCCTACCCGGTTACCAAAAGCAAATAAATAAATAAATAAATAATGAGAGACACACCCTCAAACATGAAGATACAAACTCAGAACGCTGTGGAACCAACTTGGAATGTTATAAATTTCTGCTTTTAAGTCTGAATTTGCAGCCCATTCCCTGTGTGGGCAGCACCTTTTCCTTGAGGGACAGAACAATTTTATGGATGAAATGAGGGACCTCCCACGTAATCAGGGAGAGTTGAGAGGTATGTGCACTACTGTTTGCAGGCCACCCTACTCAAGGAAGGGATGCAACCTGACTATGTTTTTTAAGTGATAAAAGTCACCACAGACAATAACTGATACCTGCAAAACCATGGTCTGCTCACCATCAAAGATAACTCCCAGGCTGTGAACCTCATCCCTAATCTGAAACTTAGGTATGTCCATAATGTGGAGCTACAGATCGTCATTTGCAACAGGCACCAGGTGATCTGGGTCCACCAGAAACAATTCAGTTTGGGTTTGGGTTTGGTATCAGCCAGCTAGTCTTCATCCATTCTGTGACCTCTAAGGCATACTCACTCATAAGTTTCAGGTCTCCTTACCTAGGTCTAAACAAAAGGTAGTGCTGAGTGTCATTTGCACAGCAGTGAAAACTGAAGCCATACCTTTGGATCACATCCCCTAGTGGAAGCATATAAACTGCAAACAATAATGGAGACAGAACAGAACCTTGAGGGATGCCGAATAAGACTGGAGAGGGAGCAGACTGACAACTTTCCAAAACCACAGTCTCATGGGATCCTTCAAGAAAACACCTGAACCATTTCAAAACAGTTCTGCACAAACTACTCAAGTGTTTAACCAGCTCACCATGGTTCATGGTATCACATACAGATGAGAATTCAGTTCTTTTTAGCTGAGAAGCCATATAAAACATCAATATTTCTCATCCATTTTTATTGTCCGGAGGTCACATAGAGTAGCAGAGCTCACAGAATAGCACAGTTCTGACCTGACTTTCTTTACCATACTGAAGGCTCACTCTGGTTCTGCATTTGAATAAAGCAGGCACAGTACCATAAGCATAAGCCTCCAGAAGAAAGATTACTGTTTGCTGATCATCATTTTCACCACATTCAGTGTCATTTCAATGTGTGTTAGCAAGTTAGTGATGAGTTATGCATGTGAAACTTCATTGATAGTCTGATAGAATTTTAATGTTTATGTTGTTGACTTAAATAAACTGACACTTTGGCTATTTACGCTCTCTGTCCCATGGGGAACTACCACCCTGTCAGGGTACCATGAAGGCAAAGGAACCTTCTTGAGGAAGTTTCCACCCCTAGAGGTGCCATAGTAATATAATTCCTTTATGTTAAAGGTACCTTAGGATGGAGCCCCCAGGGATACAGAGATGTGCCACTGGAGGAGAAAAGGATAATGATGGGGTGAAGAAAGAATGCATCTGAGTGAGACTGCAGGGAGTTGACATAAACAGCTCAGGCAGGAGGCATGGCTAGTTGCTCCCACCCATTGAAATGCAGTCATAGCCTTTGATTTCATTATGTGTACACAAGTTACTGATGAGTTGTGCTTGTACAACCTCATAGATAGTCTGATGGAATTTCAATGCTTATGTTGTTGACTGAGATAAATAGATACTTTGGCCGTTCACACTATCTGTCCTACAGGGAACTACCACCTTGTTGGGGTACCATGAAGGCAAAGGAACCCTCTAGAGGAAGGTTCCACCCCTAAATGTGCCAGGAGAATATAATTCCTTTAGGCTAAAGGTATTTTAGGATGGAGCCATCAAAAAGGATGAGCAGCAAGTGGTGAATGCAGAAACTGGATGACCATGGCTTGACAGCAGTAGTGATAACTTGTAACAGACATAGACAGGATTGTGCAATGACTGATGATATCAGTATTGATATCAGAAGGGGCATGACTTCCAAGGAGAGAGGGAATGGCAAAAGAGAAAGAAGGCCACCATCCAAACTCAACTCAACAGTGGAAACCTACCTGAGTCAACATGTACTATATAGATATATTACTTGAGGACTACCTCCTACAGATTACCTAATCTTTATGACCTTCAGCACAGAGGAGAGGAAAAACCTCCTATGAGGGGGAAACCTCTGGGGATCCAAGGCATTGGTCACCTTCCCTCAAGGCTTGGGATGATATTAATGATGGCTCACTACTGCAATTTAGAGACTCAATTCAGGGGAAGACTTTTTTAGCGGAAGGGTTCTCACTCTGTCCCTCTAATGGGAAAGTAGTGGGGGTGCTGTGAGTTGATGGCCTCTGCAGCTAAAGACAACCCTTCCTGGGGCTGGTCGAGGAGAGTGACAGTCGCTAAATGGCACTCAACTTGCCTCCAAGCAAAGGCCTAGAGGAGAAGCCAAACCCAGGAGAGGTAAGGCTGAAGCCAAACCCAGGGGTGGTAAGACTGAGCCCTAACCTTAGTCGGCTGTAGGGAGAAAAGCTTTTGAAGGTGCTGCTGATGCAGTCAGCAACTAAAGGAGCTGCTTGGAACTTGGGGGCCCCACCCTCCGGCAATGGAAGTATTAAATGCTACATCAAGAGGTGCCACCAACTCTGTCTGCACAGCCAAAGACTTCCCCCAGAGCGGTGAATCTTCTCACCCTAATGGCAGAAAGAGAAGGACCCCACCCCCTGCAAGGGACTCACCGTCAAGATGTGGACTTCAAGGGGGCAGAGCCATACTAGGTAGAGAGAGGGAGGGATGTGACTGAGAGTTCTGGATTGGGAATGCAATTGGTAGAATTGAAAACAGCAATAGACAGCATGAGTGTGAGTGCAACTGTTAGCAGAGATTAAGTTAAGAGACTGCATGAGTGGGAGTGCAGTTATTAGCACTGAGTGTATGAGACTGCGTGAGGTGAATTGCATCTGTTAGCACTGAGGACAGCAAGACAGTATGAGGTGGGGATCAACTGCTGGAACTGAGTCTGGTAGGAGACAGCATGCTGAAGCTGTAGATAGCAAATAAATGCTTTTAGGGAATGTGATGGCATATAGAATGCAGTAGCATGGGGGACTCAAACCAGAAAGCAGTGTGCTGCTGGAGTGAGTATTGAAACCACTGATCCCAAAAGGGAGTGGCTGCCTGGTGTAAGCAATTAAGGAATTTAAATGAACAGGAGACTGCAAATTGTACAAAAACAGTGTAGGTAAGCAAGGAGAGTGCAAATGGTACAGAAACACAGTAATTCAAATGCTTGGATAAGCACAAAGCAAAATAAAATTACAAAGGCATAAGCAGGGAGACTGCAACTGGTACCAAGACAGCAAACCTAGAGTCTGTAGCAGCACAAGGCAAACTAAATGAGCACAGACAGGGTACTAGGAAAATTAGAAATGTCCAAAAAGAAAAAGAAAAGGAAAATGGAAAAACAGAAAACCTGAAAACAGGAGGACAGCACAAAACAGCAAACCTACAAACTGCAGCCAGGAGGCAGGAGCAAAATACTGACCTAGAAAGGAAGAGGAATGAAAAAGCAGAAAGCCCAAAAGCACAAAATGCAGCAGGAGACAAACAGCAGGTGAAGTGGGGGGGGGGCGGGCAGAGCTCCAACAGAGCCTCCAGCTGCAGCAAAGAAAGAATGCATCTGAGTGAGAATGGAGGGAGCTGACTTAATAGCTCAGGCATTAGATATGGCTAATTGCTCCCACCCATTGAACTACAGTCAGCCTTTGATAACATGGCCCAGCATCTCAAAATGTCTGAATCTGTGCTGCACTTTGGAATTTCAATATCATCACACAGCTAATATGCTGGAAATTCATCCCTCAACTGACTTTGTCTGCACTGGTTGCACACACTCCCAGCAGGCAACCTACATTTACCACAGACTTTCCAGACAGTTTTAGTTTAGAGCTAGGGTTAAGGAGTGTGCCTAAATATTTAATTGTGTTATCTTGCAAGGGGAACATTTTTTAGCATTTTGTTCAGCACATCTTTGCAAACTGTCTGTGCTTTATCACAGGCATTTTGTTCCATCGCAGTACCTGAAACTGCATCCTCATGTTCTCTGAGATAGTCTTCTACTTCTGGCCCCATTTGAATTTGATCTGCTTGGAGTATATTGTTAGAGTTCTCAAACAGATGTGCATCACCAGATTTAATCAGGGCTGCTGCAGCCTCAGCTTGAAAACATTTGCCAGCATCATGTTGTACCACCTTAGTGGTTTCTTCATGCAAGATCGTCAGCTGTCTCTCTCAACTTTGCAAATTCATGTTGAATTGACATAACGACTGTAAAGCATGCATAATAAAAGCAAATCTGGCATTGTCACCTTATCAGTCACAAACGAGGACTACCCTGGTAGTATAAACCTCACACCATAAGTAGTAAGACAGTTAAGCAGGCCACACATCCAACAGCCATTTTACTGTACAACCTTGCCAAGATGTAACCAATAAGTGGGGGCTTGATTTTAGATTTTAAGTGGTTCTATATCTGTAAATAATGCAGCTTATTTTATTTTGCTGCCTTTATGCACTGGTAGAAAAGTAGACGTAAATGTAAGATATGCGATCCTCTTTGGGTGATGAATGCTTTTACTTCATACTTGCTGTCAAGGTCAGCCAAGTGGCACAGAAAACCTAGATTCACAATATTTTTGGATTGTTTTTCTTCTGTCTATATGTAACAGAATTGTTCATTCTAATCACTGACACTGCATTGTTGGAGCAAAATGGAATATTAAATCATTTTAAACTGCCCATGAGAGAATCACACAGTACATTTACTCTTCTGTGTCTGACATGCATTCTGGCAAATCAACGAATTTTACATTTCTTCTCATGGACTTTTGGAAGTAGCCCACTAACATAACTAAAAAGTTCTTAGACTACATATCTGTAGTTGGTGCCAGATAAACGCAAAATGGGATTGTCCAACACAGGGTAGCAATATCTTACCGATACTTTTCTCTAGCATACACCTTGCAATGCAAAATGTTTTGGTTTCCTCATTGGAAGTTTCCCTTGCAACCTCAGGCTCTAAGCAATACTTTTTGATATATTTCAGAAAGTGGTCTGCTGCTAAAGAAAAACAAGTTATGATCTGCTGCCATCTGAACAAAGGCACCATAACATCAGTTTCCATGACCTTGTTGCTGGTCTGTGCTGCAAACATTTCAGTCACCTTCCTCCCGCCGGCATGTTTTGTGTTCTGCTGATGTTTGAATGTGATGTGATGTCTCAACACATCTGAATGATGATCTCCATAATGAATCGAGAAGTCACACGTAAACAAAATGCAAAGGATTGTCCCAGTTTGCTCTCTCAGATCTAATCAAAGGAAACTTTCCAACTGTTCTGGAATGAGCCATGTCCTCTTTTCTTCTTTTCGTGCGTTTGTGCAGCATTGCAAACATTGTCACTTGCTGTTTCAAAATGCTCATCAGGTAGCATTTTGGAGTAACCTGAAATAATTAAAGTACAACAAGGAATAAGCTGCCAGCAAAGCAGCATCACAGATTGTGTTTGGTAACTACTTCATAATCAGTTTGGAGAATACGGGAACAGTGATCTTATGCTGAACATACCATAAATTTCCAGTTCTGTAGAACATTTTCTAAAGTGCATTTCACTCATGTTCCCCCAAAAGGTTTCATATTCATTCTTATTTGAAATCAATGTTGAATCCAAAATTCCAAAATATGGCATAGCAGATCTATCATCTTAAGGTAAGCAGGTTGTATTTTACTTTCAGCAGACATGATGAATGACCTTGTTGTGGTTCTGCTGCTCAGTCAGACTGTGCCAATGTGTTCATTTTTAGCATGGAAGAAATTGTTTTTCTTATTGTTATAAATCTGCTTCTTATACACTTGTAAAATTCAAACCTCCAAAATCAAACAACAGGGAAAATTAATTATTATGCGTATGTGTGTGTGTGTGTGGGGGGCTTAGCAGTAATTAACAACATAACTGTCCAGGGAGATGAGAGCTACTATAACTTCTAAACAGGAAACATTTTATTTCCAGCACTAAATTGTTCTTTTTCACTTCATGCGAAACACAGTGGATAAAGAATGTGCACTCTCAAATTGCATTACTCTGTAAATCCTGATAAAAGGGAGCCAGCGCAGGGCAATGCCACATGATATGTGCATGTGTTGCCCACATTTCTCCACACCCCCTCCAGCATTCAGATCCCCCTTGCATATCATACTTGGTGGTAATTGGTGGGTTTCTAAAAAATCTGATAACATGTTTCCAAGCAGATTCTCACCAGACATGCGAGGAAGTGATGCTCCTTATTTCATAGCACCCCTTCTCCCATTCCCCATTCTGTATTTGGACTTCTAAGTCATCTTACCATTTCAGTGCTATGTATCTGGTACTATACATGTACCTGAAATGATCAACACACCTACTTGCTCTATAAATTCTCTGTATGTGAAATGCTCTTTTTGTGTAACTAAATCTGGGTCGCCCCTGAAAAAGGGACCTTCGGGGCTCAGTGGACCTACCAGTTACCAAAATTGAATAAATAAATAAATAAATAAATGTGTGTTACAATGCTTTGTAGATGATGGAGATAAGGTGTGCAGTGTTATGCCAGTGTATTTATTGTGTCAGTAAGCTAATGAGGGCTGCTTGCTCAGCTGGGTCCTCTGCCTCCACTGTTAATAAGGCATGATATTGTTTGATCTGGGGGTAGCAATAAAAGTCCCTATGCACTGAGCCACACTGTTATTGCAGTTCAATAAATCACCACATACTTGCTCCAATACATAGTTCACTCAAGTAAAATATATTCTTTCTCCGCCAATCTGCAAATGTAGTGTCTATTCTTGCTGGAACAAAATCTAGCAGGTAGGCTAAGGGGCATATTCATGGGATCTGGAACTGTAGCCCCATATCTACCATCACCCTCTGCCACACCTCCTTTACTTGTTTTATCTAAGGGTTTGACCTTGCATCCACCTAGCCCTCTGTCCCCTCTCAAACTCAAATCATATCCTTGAAGGGAAGTATCTCTCTTTCTAGTCCCAACCACTGAGGTCCCCAGCCCCATGAGTACCAGTAAAATAAAATCCACAGCTGTGATGCTATGTAGTATAAGTGGAGATCCGGGAGACAAAGGCCTCCTCTATGTTTAGGGAGAGTTAAGGTTTGGAACTGTACTCGGAGTCTATGTCCTCCCCAAATGTAGCATGAGATAACTAGCCTCCACTTTTTCCAAGCCTGGGGTGCATCGGTAGGGGTATGTTTTGGAAGACATACAGAAGTCGGGGCAGCACTGCTATGCATACTGAATCTATCTGATGTATAAGACTTAAGGGCAAGGTGCGCCAGCTTTGAAGCTCTGTGTTTAGTTCATGGGACAAGGGGCTATAATTTATTTCATACAGGCGTTCACTCTTACTAGGAAGTCTGATACCCAGGTATTTAATATCTGAGAGGTCCTAGCGAAAAGGAAACTGTTCTCTTAGTTCTAGACTGGGGACATAGTAACACATAAGGGCTTCCATCTTGTTTGTTTAGTTTGTACCCTGATATTTTACTAAATTGGGTTAATATATTTAAGGCCTCTGAAATAGATTTCTCTGGGTTTTCCATATATAGGAGTATATCATAGAAACATAGAATTTGATGGCAGATGAGGACCGCTTGGCCCACCCAGTCTGCCCATTTCCCTACCTACTGGATAAGCTGCAGATCCTATTTAACCAGCAGCCTACTTCTTCCTACCCCCATCCCCTAGAATTGCCTTATGACTGTCCCATGCATGCTTGAATTCCACCACTGTTTTTGACTCCACAACCTCCTCCGGAAGGCCGTTCCATGCATCCACAACCCTCTCTGTGAAAATATACTTCCTTAAATTACCTCTGAGCGGCCCCCCTCTATCTTCAAATTGTGCCCCCTTGTTCTTGCGCACCTCTTTTTTTGGAATCATCTGCATATAAGGGCACTCTATGCTCTGTATTTATAAAATTCTGCTATGTATCTATTAGGGCCTGGAGCTTTCTGATTTTTAGCTGAATGGATCACCCGTTCCTGTTCTCCCTGACTTATTGTGCAATAAGGACCTCTGATTGTGATCGGGTTAGAGTCTGAAGAGTCAGAGTGGCCAAGAATCGCTTTATAGTTTGCAAGTCATGCAGACTCTTGGGGACTAGAGTGTAATGTAAAACGTTCTTACAGCATCCACTATTTGTGGGGTTTCCCTTAACAACTGTCCAGTATGGGGATGCCTTAAATTTGTAACTGTAGCTGGAGTTCTTTGTTTTCAGAGTTGGTGGGCCAGCACTTTGGTGGCATGCAGGCCTACTTCATAGTACCTGTGTCTAAGATAGAGTAGTGCCATCTCTGTCTTGTGCAGATAAGTGACATCTATTTCCTTTTTTGTTTTCATTAGTTGATCTATACTGTCCAGTCCCCTTGTTTATGTGCAGTCTGCAGAAAATGATAATTCTCGTACAGGTCTGTTAGTCGTTGTTGCCTCTCACTGTGTTTCCTAGTAGTATATGCTATAATCTGACCTCTAAGGACCGCCTTAATAGTATACAAGAGAACTGTATAAGCCTTGTCCCATCCCCTGTTAAACTTCAATATTTCAGGGACTTGTTCCTTCAAGAAGCTCCGAAACTCCTCCAATCTCAAATAATATGCATTCTATCTCCTTTGTATTTTGGGCCAAAACTGTGTGAGACGTAAGTATGTAAGTACTGGGGCATGATCTGATATAAGTATATCTCCTAATTCACATTTTGCGATTCTATGCATATATCCTTTCTGCATTATAGTTTAAACCAAATGAGTTAGTGCTGCGATCAGATTAGCCCCTTCTCATAACTGGTGCAGTGAGCAAGGAGCAACCAGCCCCAAGCAAAGTAACAAGAATAAACAAATGGTCACTGCACTCAGACCTTGAAATACAAGTACCAGGACCTTATTCACAAATAAATGAATTTATTATAGTATGCTTACTACAAAGGTTATGACAAAAATTACACAATGTACTCTCCAGCACTTCGACTCACTAATGAATCTTCCTTAGGGGGTGGAGCTGCTTAGTATCAGGAGACTTAAATACATCTAATCATAGGTGCAAACAATAAAACGTGAAATGCAACATAAATTATCCTACTGTTATCTTATCTCTGACCACTAGATGGTGCTAAGTAATCTTAGCATAAACTACAGCTACATAAATCACTATGTTTCATAAATACTTAAAACTATAATGTTTACATTCTTTATAATTGTCCAGAACCATAGCAAATTGCAAATAAATCACATTTCCATACTTGAAATGAGTGATTTAATCTTATGCGCAGCACCTAAAAAATAAATTCATAATAGTTATTCATAAACTCTAAAAGATAGAAAGACAGAGGAAAAAAAATCCAAACCACTCAGGTTAGCCACGGCAACAGTGGCACATTTACAAGGCAACTCTCATTGTTGTGAGGGGATTTCATTATTCTGGGACCTCTTAGTAGTTAAGTCCTAGATAAATTGAAAAAAATCTGGAGTGTTTGAATATGAAATTAGAGATGAAAATCTGAAAACAAAGAAAAAATAAGAAAGAGAGAATCAGATGGAGACAAAAATATATGTTACAGGTAACAAATGTCTACTGGCATTATTCTTGCATTATTTCAGTTTACATTTTTTAATTTTTTCACCAGAAAAGGCTTAAAGAGCCCATCTGTCATTCATTCCTCTAGGTTTAACACTGTCACGTTTGTAAATCCATTGACTTTCACATTGGAGTAACAGATTTGATCTATCTCCACCATTTTTTGGTGATTTTACCATTTCGATCCCCACAAATTTCAAGCATTTCGGGTCAGAATCATGGAAACTAGCAAAATGTGCTCCCACTGGTGTGTCATTTCTACCATGTAAAACAGAACAAACATGTTCTTGTATTCTTTGTTTCAAGGGCCTGATGGTTTTATCTACGTATACAAGTTTGCAACTGCACCACAATACCTAAACTATATATGCAGTGTCACAAGTGATAAGTTCACGTATGTCTACCTGAACATCCTCTAAGAGAGGATGTTGAAAACTAGTGTTATTGCTATACTTGCACACATTGCATCTCATGCACTTGAAAAAATCCGCTGGATGCCTAGGTAACCAAGTGGACTGACCTGATGGTCTTTCTTTATCAGTTCTACTGTGCACACATTTGTCTTTTAATACTCCTTGCTCTAGTGAATGTTACATGAGGTTTGTGCCTCACAGCTAAGCCAGCTTCAGAATCACTCTGTAAGATGGGCCAATTCTGGTATATTACATTCCCAATGCACCCTGCTACATGCTTGTATTCAGTAATAAAAGTGCAAGGAGTTAGTAGTGACATGGCCTCATCTTTTTTCTTCTAACAAAGTATCTCTGTTAATTGTACCTACTTTGTCTCTTGTTTGCTTCAAAAGATTTCTACTATAGCTCCTTGCTACAAATCTTTCCATGAGTTCATCAGCTTGAATGTTATAATCATCATCCCTACTGCAATTTCTACGAATACGCAGAAGTTGCCCATATGGTATGGGATTTTTAACCTAGGGGGATTAGTACTGCTTGCTAACAACAAGGAGTTGGTGGCTGTGGGCTTTCTACAGCTCTTAAAGGTCACACTGTGATTAGACACAATACCTGTGATAGTTAAATCCAAGAACTTAAATGTCTCAACATCTATGGTGTGTGTGAATCTCAAATTAAAATTATTGCTATTAAGCTACTGCATGAATTCCGGTATGAGATCTCTGGCACTGCCCCAGATTCATAATATGTCATCTATAAAGTGATGCCATCCTTTTATATACATGTGATAGGGATTTTGTGTTGTATCATAAATAATGGCATCCTCCCAGTAGCCCAAAAACAGGTTATCATAACTTGGTGCCATTGCTGCACCCATGGCAGTCCCACACTTTTGTTTAAAAAACTGGCCCTTAAACTCAAAATAATTGTGTGTCAGAGCTTATTCAAACAATTGTAAAATCAATTCCTTTGGCATTTATCCTGTGTTTGGAATTTTCCTTAACCAGTACTGAATGGATTTTATGCCTCTTTCGTGTTGTATGGAAGTATATAGGGATTCTACATCAATACCTAATCAGGTGAACTCAGATTCCCACCTCAAATTTTTTAGTTTTTTCAAAAGGTCTTTACTATCTCTAACATAAGGTTTTAAATCCTGTACCAAAATTTGAATAACAAAATTGACAAATGTTCCTGCATTTTGTGACACAGAGTTACAACCTGATACAATGGGTCTCCCTTGGGGATTATTCAAACCTTTGTGACTCTTGGGTAAAGCATAAAAGCAAGGGACAACAGGATGTTCTGGCCACACAAAGTTATATTCCTTTTCTGAGATATCACCCTTACTCAGAGCCCTTTTAGAATCAATAATAATTTTTTTTTAAATTTCAATGTAGGATCCATTAACAAACTTCCATAGCTATCAACATTACCAAGCAAGTTCTGTACTAGGGCTTTATATTTAATTTTGTCCATTACAACAATATTGCCCCCTTTGTCGGCTGACATAATTACAAGGTGGTCTTTGGTTGTTAAACCATCCAGAGTGGACCTTTCTGTTCTAGTAAGGTTAAAAAACCTTGGAGCAGAGTTACTATTCAAAATTAGCTTCACCTGTCGGCTCACAGTTTTTTCAAAACTTTGTATTGCAGGGTTATTGCTGAAAGGACAAAATGTGGAACCAACTGTACATTTAGACTTTCTTAATTTGTCCAAAGGTTCTTTCAGTTGTAATAAGCTGCTACCTGAGTCTGGTTTGGGTAAGGTCAAGCAGTCACATTCATTTTCAATCAAAAGTTCCTCTAATGTCTGAAAATTCTCAAGTTCAGTGTAAAAGTCCCCAAACGATTCAGTTGTTATTTCTGAGTCAATATCAAAAAATTATATGCTTGAAAAGTTCATATTGGTGGCCGCTTCAAGCACATAGTCCAAATCTTCCCCTTGGTTAAGTGCATCTATTTCTGGATTTCGTCCCATCTAGTTTGTTGCAGGTGGTTGTTTGGAAAAGAACAACTTCAATTTCAATTTATGAAAAAACATATGCAAGTCAACAAAGATTTTAAACTCGTTAACAGTGGGTATAGGAATGAAACTCAGTCATCTCTCTAATAATGAGATTTCTATTGGGTTAAGGGTGCATGCTGAGAGGTTTATGATCTGTAATTTATCTCCTTCCTTTTGGCTCTCAGTGAGCGTTCCACACCCCTTGTTGTTTGCTCTTCCACCACTCTGCCACGACGTGTCCTTCATTTTCTTTTCTGTCAGCAAATCTGTGATCCCTGTCTAAAAAAGGTTCTTGGCCCCTTCTTTGATTACTGTTACTCTGTTTAGCCCCTTGTCCTTCTTTTGATCTATCTGGTGTTTGAAAGAGGACTCTTAATCTACCTCTGCTTACTGAACTTTTTTTGGCCACTTAACAATGTGTCCTCTATCGTAATCATTCTGATCCCTTGTCAATTTTCTATTCTTTTTATTTATTAGTTCTTGTTCACATTTATTTAATTTTCTTAAGCTTGGCATCCAATTCTACATTCGAGTATGTGTTTTGAAGTTTAAAGACATCACTTTCACTTCCTTTAAATTATTCAAAAGTTAATCTAATTTCAGGTTATCTGATTTAATTAAAAGCGGGATAGATGTTTTAGAACACTCACTTGCTGCTTTGAGCCAGTCGTCTTTGAAGGCAAATTCTTCAATTCCACTGGAGGGAACCACAGTAACCCACAGTCCTCTCGGTGCTAAGCCCTTTTCTAGATACATTTCCAAAGTTAACACATTGTAAGTTAAATCGATTTCTTTCATCAGAAGCTTCTCTAATTCTGTAAAGACAGACATAATGCCTTAATCGTTGCTGTCTCCACCATTAAGATGTTCTCAGGCCCTTCTCCTTCTCTGGTTCAGGTTATCCAAATCTTCCCAATCGTAGCCCAGTGCTGATGATGTTGCTGTTTCTGCCTGCTGCATATTTGAAATGCAAAGTACTATAAGTGTCAAAGGGTTTTAAAAAAACACCTTTGTTTAATTCAGTCTTGGCTATGGAAAGTTGTATATTTGCCATGTATCTAGTTAGAAACAGGGGTACGCCATTCAGTGGATTAAAATTTCCACGCATCTCGCCATCTGCAGCACTTAAAGCCAAAATAGTTTAAACCAAATGAGTTAGTGCTGCTATCAGATTAGCCCCTTCTCATAACTGGTGCAGTGAGCAAGGAGCGGGCAGATCCAAGCAAAGTAACAAGAATAAACAAATGGCCTCTGCACTCGGACCATGAAATACAAGTACAAGGAGCTTATTCACAAATAAATGAATTTATTATAGCATGCTTAGTACAATGGTCACGGCAAAAATTACACAATGAGCTCCCCAGCACTTTGATTCACTAATGAGTCTTCCTCAGGGGGTGGAACTGCTTAGTGTCAGGAGACTTAAATGCATCTAATCACAGGTGCAAACTATAAAACGTGAAATAAAGACATAAATTATCCAGGGGCTGTGGCTTGGACCCAAAGAAGACGGCAGCATAATCTCTTCTCTCTGCCCCAGCCTGACAGCTAATTGAACAAAATCCGCTAAGATGCTGGACTGAAACGCTGATTTTCACTATGGACAAACCTCTCCCACCTCTGTCACTACTGTAGAACTATCTTTTCTTGGGGAAACCATGCTCTTACCTCCGTGAGTGCACTGTGCAAATATCGGAGCCGCTGATACCACTAGGCTGTAAAGACCCGAGCGCGGACTATGGGTGAAGCTGCATCCTTACTGTTGGGAATTATTTGTGCTACCCCACCTCCTCTCCCCCACACCAATGCTGGGCCACGATCGATGGAGCTTGTGGATACAGACAAACTCACACTGCTTATACGGGTATTGGAACCTGAACCATCTGCTAATAGCTCACAGGACATAGTGGCAGGATAGAACCCTTGGCAAGCAAACATGCAGAATCTCCTAGCCAGATTGCTCAGCTGACTATCAATCAGGCCCAGGTAGGAGAAGCCTTGGCGAACATCACAAAAATGCTTGAAGCATTATTAACCAGAATGGACGCCATTGGCGCCTCCTTAGTGGGCAATGTTGCTGATGTCCACTATCTGGAGGATCAACACAATGTCCTCGAGCAGCGGACGGAAGAACTGGAACAACAGCATATTCATATGCTACAGAAGCTGCTGGATCATGAGGCTAAACTGGATTGACTATGGTATATGGAGGAGGACCAGGAAAATCGCAGCAGAAGAAACAATATACAGATCCTAGGGGTGCTGGAGGGAGCAGAAGGCCTGAACATGGAAAGGTTTTTAAATGAGTGGATTCCTCAGTTACTGGGCATGTGCTGGAAAGAACCAGTGGGAGTAGAATGCCCACATCATGTTCCCGACAACCCAAACAATACCAGGGGGACCTTGGACTATCATTGCTTATCTGCTGCACTTCTCTGTTAAGGAGCACCTGCTTTGTGCCACAAGAGACTTCGGGGAACTGGTCTGGAGGGGTAACACCATCTCTTTTTACTGGGACTTTACCCAGGAAGTGATGGCCAAACATAGGGCATATAACCCCCTGAAAAAATTGCTGACTGCTAACTCAATACAATATCATTTCAAGGGCCTCACTGCACTGTATCTTTCCAAAAATGGGCAATCTTTTACAGCAGAATCACCTAAAGATGCAGAGGCCTGGATCCAAAGCCACTGGCCGAGTATATTGCTGAGAACTACCTCTCCCAGATGCCTCTGGGAGCCGAGGAGTCACAGGGAACTGGGAACCACCAAAAAAGGAGCTGGCTCCCCGGGGGACAACAACTACAGCTGGACTGGTCCGCTCAATAGAGGCTCCCCCACTAGTAGACATTTAGAAATCATGAGAGCAATGCGGGATCAGCAAAGCCAGATTACCTCTACACCTTCCCCAGTTACTGAGGTGGCCAAAGCTAATCTGCAACTTAAACACCAGGATACTGCTCCAAACTCCTTGCCAGCTAGACAACGGCAGCACTCAAGAAGCCCTCAGTTGATGGTACCGGACAACACTAATGCCTCCCCACGTGCTAAACTCCTAAGAGCCGACTTGCCTCCCAAGAGCAATGAGGAGCATTTGGACCACCCCGATGAAGATGAGGCTGATCTTATGGATGATCAGGTTCCCTTAGATTGGGCGACCACGATGGAACAATGTGAAGAACTGGCTGTAGCAACTAATGGCTTAATCAAACTGGGACCTAAGACATTTGTGGAGGCACTTGCCTCACACACTGAACCTGCTGGAACGGATCTGAACTATAGAACTAGAGATGCCATGATGACGCATAACAGCTAACTGCATAGCTGTCCCGGAATCATCCCATGCCTGCCCACAATAACTCTCCTGCATACTTTTCAGGAAGAAGGGAACTGGCCAGATGTTACCACAGGCAGAGACCTGACCTGAGAGGCTGTGTCTAGACACTGCAGGAGTTTTACCCATCCAGGGTACTTTTCGCCACCGCTCTGCCCCGTAGAGTATGTTTCCCCTACGCCCTCTTATGGGCTGCCCGCATGCTCAATGGTCGCCATTATGGCCCCCCCCCGCTCCTTCCCCTTTCTCCTGTGGCAGCTAACATTCTAAAGGAATAACCCCCTTCCTATAGCAATGATCTGGTCATGCAGCTAGGAGTAGTGCCAGCAGGTTCCCCTGGATAATGTAGATTTTGTATGGCGGTAATCAGAGCATGTCTAAGGGGGATACTATACTATATGCTATCCAGACGTGCCGAAAGGCAGAGCATATATCTGATAACCCCAACAACTCTCATACAGGACACTATCTCCTGCTTCTAGAATTTCTTTTAGTGACATGGATGGCTGACAGAGGTCCCCCTCCCCCATTTCCTTCCCCCCCACATAGACGGTCCCTGCCTTCTGTCTTAGGACTGACTATGTCGTCCCCTATGACAGGGCGGGAAGTGGTCTATAGATCGCCTGGACTCTCCAGATCTGGCCTTATGACTGGACGCATAGAGTCGGGTTGGAACAGATCACCCATGTCAGGTGTGACTTCCCTTGTGCCTTTTTTTGGTGACTAAAGCAGTGTGGCTTAAAGGGCATACTTGCCTCTCTTCACACGTACACCTCAGCACCAATAACTAAATTACTGTTCTCTGATTACTAGTTTAACATAATTGTAGCTTTAGATTGTTGTATAAATAGATTGATATTGCTGGATATATACTAATACAAGATATATTCTCTGTTTCCTTATCTTGATTAAGATTTTATAAAAGCAGGAAAAACAAGTAAGGCAGGCACACTCACTACTCTCAAACCTTTTTAATTACGCCTTCTCTGTGGTTACCAGATACGTGCGGTTTACCATGAAGTGGTAACAGGTTGCTTCTTTTCTCTCTGCTGCCTTTCTCTACTACTGCCCATAGGGTGAGTACACTCTTTCTTATTTAACTATTTGGTGGTGAACATCAATGGCAACGCTTCCGAGCTGCACCGCGGGGCTGGAGGTGCGTCTTCTGGAATGTCAAGGGGCTGAATCATCCAGCAAAGTGCACCAAGGTCTTACAATTCCTAAATTCTATGGGGGCTGATATAGCCTTGCTCCAGGAGATGCACCTCACGAACCGTACAGTGCACTGGCTAAAGAAGCTTTGAGGGGGGACCATATTGGCCAGCTGTGCCACCACTAAGTCCAAGGGTGTAGCCATCCTCCTTTGGAGAATGGGAACTTGGACGGTTGAAGCTCAATGTCTAGACTCCCAGGGGAGGTGGCTAGCAGCTAACTTTCTCACCTGGGTGGCAAAGTCATAGTGGCCAATGTGTACGGGCATAGTACTGATGCAGGTGAAACTTACACTGAACTGAGCTAAGCCTTTACAGAACTGACAGAGGGGGAGGCAGAAGCCCCAATCCTTTTAGGAGGGGATAATAAATTAGTCTTAGATATATTTTTAGACAAATCCCTCACCATGCCACAATCTCACCCTAAAGTGCTAGCAACTCTAAACACCTTGATCTCAGAGTGGGCCTTAGGGGATCCCTGGAGGATTAGCCATCCAAAGGGAAAAGACTACACCTTCTACTCAAACGTTCATGGCACCCACAGTAGATTGGACTTTTGGCCAGCTAACCATGTAGCTATGCCAGGAGTGGGAGACACAACCATTGGCAACATAGTTATATCAGACCATGCCCCTGTAAAGATCATATTCTCCCCGCTGGGCCAAAGCCCTCCCTCCATGAGATGGAGATGCAATTCTACATTGCTGCAGGATGCAGCCTTCTGGGATTACATTAAAAAAGAGGCACAATCCTACTTCTCCATTAACACCCAGGGGGAGACCCGAGCAACCACCATATGGGAAGCTTTCAAGGCTGTTATAAATGAGAGAATTTTCTCCTACTCAGCAGCCAAAAATAAGGAACGAGTAAAACAAATACAAGAGCTACAGGATGAGCTTACAGGACTGGAACAGCAGTTTAAATCTTCTCCCAAAAGCCGCTTAACTCTCCTTTTCTAGCTAATATCACAGGTTTAAAATATAAGATCAATGTGTTCTTGAACAGGAAGGCAGATTGGTAACTGATTCGAGCCAAACATAGGTCATGGGAGAGAGGAGACAAGGGAGGGAAACTGTTAGCTTACTGTTTACAAAAGCAGCAGGCTTCCTCCAGGATTCTGGCCCTTAAGAACAGACAGGGAAAGATAATAATGACACCCAAGGCCATTAACGAGGCTATGCATAGGTTCTGTTGGGAGCTTTATTAATCCCAGAACACACTTTCAGATGATGAGCTCTCCAAGCCGCTGAAGGCTTTCTGTCAGAGCACGTCACTCCCTCGGCTATCGGTAGACCAATGTCATCACCTGGATGCCCCAATCACATCTGACGAGCTGCTCACTGCCGTATCCCAGATGGCGAAATTGAAAGCTCCTGGGCCAGATGGGATGTCAGTAGAGCTCTACCAAATCCTGCACAATGAAATTACTACCCCATTGTTACAAGCTCTACAGGAAGCTCAAAAAGACAGTGTGCTCCCTCCTACCATGCGCGAGGCCCTAATCACTTTAATCCCCCCAAAAGGCCTCAGGTATTTTACTCTGTTCAAATTTTCGGCCCATTTTTCTTCTATCAGTAGACCCCAAGATAGTTGCAAAAGTCCTGGCGAACAGGCTGTCCTTAATCCTGCCTAACCTGATTCACCCCTCTCAGACCGGTTTCTTAAAAGAGAAGTCAAGTGCAGATAACCTACAACTGGTTCTAGATCTTAAATGGCTAGCGCTCCAGTCTAAAACCCCAGCTGCCACCCTGGTGATTGATCTTGCCAAGGCGTTTGACTCCCTGGAATGGGCGTATCTTCACAAAGTCCTCAATCTGTATGGATTCGGGACTTACTTCTGCTCTTGGGTGTCTACCCTGTACCATCTACCCACAGCTAGAATTGTCACCAATAGGGATACTTCTGGCCCCCTTTTTATTACAAAGAGGAACCAGACAGGGTTGCCCCCTCTCTCCTCTGCTCTTCCTAATAGCCCTGGGCCTATTGATTAGAAAATTCATAAGCACCCCTTATATCACTGGTATCCCCGTAAAGGATTCATCTTACTTAGTCAATGCATATGCAGATGATATGCTCCTCGCACTTTCCAGTTCCCAGTCTTCTATATCCTTAATTCTGACCACTCTGCAAGAATTTGCTTCTCTCTCAGGATTAACAATGAATCAAAAGAAAACTACCCTCTCTCCCTTGAATAGGAGATGTAACAGGCATTGTCTCGCTGGCACTGACATTACCTGGGCCCCACAAGGATTTCCCTACCTAGGTGTATATATTACTACATCCTGGAAAGGTCTAGAGTCAGTTAATTTCTCTCCTCTTCTGACTTCCCTAGCAGCTGAAATCCAATGATGGAGAAAGCTGAGATTAACTCTGAAAGGCAAGATAGAAGCTATTAGAATGTTTATTTTCTCCAGAGTATCCTATTTTCTAAATAACCTCTCAATTCCGCTTTCTCGAAAACCATTCAAAGCCCTAGACAAACTAATTTCACTTTTTCTGTGGGAGAGTAAAGCCCTGAGATGGGGGCAGATGAAACTATGGGCCCACTGAACTAGGGGTGGGCTCGGGCTACCCTGGTTTATGGGATACGATCTTGCCTTCAGAATGGCCCAGGCTATGACTTGGTTTCTTCCCTGCTCTACACCCCACCCCAATGGGTAAGTTTGGAAGCTGCTCTGTCCACAGACAACCCTCTTTATTCCTTATTATCTAGGAAAAAGCCTAGGGAACACCACCTTACAACTGTTATGACAGAAACGTGCAGGTCATGGTGTAGAGCGATGGCACTCACTGGGACCCTGGGTTCAGACTACCTCCCTCCCATTCGTTATTCTCCGATCTGGGATAACCCACTTGTAACAGTACACTGCAAGCCACTCAATTGGACCTCATGGGCCTCAAAAGGTGTTTGAGCTGTAGGAGACCTCCTCCTTCCGAATACCCGAACCCTTATGTCCTTTGAAGAGATTCAAGGTCAGTATGGATTACCCTCATCAGATTTTTGGAAATTTATGCAGTTTAGGAGTGCTTTAACTCCCCTTCTTAAACAATCACCAACCCTGTCTACATGGCACTACTTGAACACTCTCCACCCACACAGGAAAGGTCAAGGCCTCATAAGCACCCTTTACAAAACCCTCAGAGATGCTCAACCTGATATTACCCTATCTAGTAGAGCTGCCTGGGAACGCAAATTACTCCATCCCATATCCCCACAGCAATGGTCAGATTGCCTCAGAGCTGCTCACACAGTTTATGAGGACTCTAAGAGTCAGTTAATACAACTTAAAATCCTCCTTAGATGGTATAGGACCCCCTCAGTTTTGCATAGCCTCAAAATTAGTCCACACAATCAATGCTGGAGATGTCACTCTTCCCCTGCCCACCTACTTCATATACTGTGGACCTGCCCGAGCTTGCAGGTCTTCTGGACGCAGGTCCTAGATTATTGCTCCAGGATCATAGGCAAATCACTCTGTCTCCAACACCACTCTCTCCTGCTGGGAGACACCTCGGCATTACACCCACTCTTTTCCCTAGTAAGGCCTGGCTATTAGTGGCCCTAATGGAGGCCAAAAGGGCCATTCTACTGAGATGGAGGCAGCCTGTACCCCTCTTACTATCACACTGGTGAGCAGCTATGGCCAGACTGGCCGCTTTTGAGAGGCTCACAGCGGTGGCTAAGGGAGGGCTTAGCAGATACTACAGGAAGTGGGAGGCATATTTGAACTCCCACATATGCTCAGTGGCACCTCCACCATTGCAACCCCCTCCTCCTGTTATCTTGACCTGTATAACAACTGGTCACTATGACAATAACTGATGGCCATTGAATGGTCCCACCACCTCCTGTTATCATACTATGCTTTTCTATCTATCCCTTTGTTGCTGCCTTCTGATACTTCAGATTGTTATACTGGTTCAATAGGTATACGATAGCTGTATACACCTGACAATAGCTTATTATACACAAGGGATAATAGAAATGTGTTGTACCACACCATTGTGTTATATTATAGTAACTCCAACTAAATATATGGAGTTTAGGAAGGTTAGCCTGAACATAACCTAAATCTTCTTTTCTTATAATGAATAGGTTTACTACCTGTGATTAGGATAGAATACTTTTGTTCTAGACAAATCTTTCTATGTTCAGAATGCCCTAGTAGTGATTTGTATCCAAGTTACTCTATGGTATTGTTGCCGTACCTGAATATGGATTATGTGTGCCTTTAGATGGTTGGCTGTACTTGAAAAACTCAATAAAATATTAAATGATAAAAAAATAAATAAATAAATTATCCACTTGGTTACCTAGGCGTCCAGCAGGTTTTTCCAAGTGCCTGAGATGTAATGTGTGCGAGTACAGCAATAACACAACAAGTTTTCAATATCCTCTCTTAGAGGATGTTCAGGTAGACATACTATTTATTTATTTATTTATTGAAAATGTTTCACCAGGAAAAGCACACTGAGCAAAGAATGCTCATCTCACGGTGCGACCTTGGGGGGGGGGTTACAAAGGAGGCAGGTATACATACAATAGTTGAACACACAGTAGCATAATATGGGAAAAGTACATAGTTGGGAGGGATTACATCTGAACTTATACAAAGGCAGTACAGTACAGCGGACACAGTAAGCACAGGTATACAATTATGGATTCACAGCGAGGAAGAGCAGTACAGGACATGATCATAAGGCAAGGTATACAATACAAGGTAACTTCGAGGCAAAAACATGAAGTGCATAAGTGCAGTTACAGAACAGAGGTAGTAATAGGAGGTATTGAATGACTGTAGTGTGGTTGAGCTTCAGAGATGCAACACATAGAGAGGGAGGATTTGGAGTTAATATGGGGGAAGAGATGGGAGGAAACGTGGGTGAGAAGGGCAGAGGTATAGGTGAGGAGGGGTGTGGAGATAGGGAGCTTAGGTTGAGTAGGACGAGGGAAGGGAGGAAATAGTGAGGGAGAAGTAGGGGAGTATAAGAGTGCGGGAGGTGACATATAAGCCAGACAATTAGGGCATGGCCGAGGCAGCTGGTCAGGCACAGTGGGGAGTGGGGGAGGAACCCAGCAGAGGTGGTCAGGGCAGTGCGCAACTAGGTGCAGAAAGTTTGAGAGGGCATAGGAAAGGGAGAGCTTGGATGAAGAATGACTGATCTGGGTGGGTAGGCCATTCCAGAGTTTAGGGAAGAGGTAGGAGAAGTCAGATTGGCTGGTGGTGGTCCTCGCGTGGGATGAAAAGTAATCTAGAGTCAGTGGATCTGAGGCGTGTGAGGGGTGGGTGGGGGCTAGGGCAGATGCAAGATAGGGAGGAGGAACCGAGCCAGAGTTAGAAGTGACTTTGCGCAATGGATTAGGCGCGGTTACACAGATAAGGTAGGGATAGGGAACGATAGCGTGTGCATGAACGAGAAGGCCGAGGGCAAAGCGGCAAAAAGCATTGAAGAGGGGGTCTAATCTGGTGAGGGTGGTCTGTGCTGCAGAACTGTAAACTACATCACAGTAGTCGAAGGAAGGTAGAATCATTTTCTGAACAATTTCGCATCTGACAGGAAGAGGGAGACTGGTATGGTTTCTATAGAGGGCACCAAGTTTAGGGCACAGTTTGGAAATGATGGAATCGACGTGGGTAGAAAAGGAGAGGTGGCGGTCGAGCCAAACCCCGAGTACCTGAAGGAGGATACTCTTCAAGGACCGTGTTATTCAGAGATGTGGCATCTTAGAGGAGGTGAGTTTGGAAGGCGCTGTCTGGTGCTGAAAATCATAGAGTTGGTTTCTTAGCATTTAGGGAGAGTTGGCTGCAGTTGAACCAGAGTTGGATTTTGGTGAAATCAGTTTGAAGTTTGGAAGTGACTTCTTGAGGGGTCCGACCGAGGAGAAGAGACTGTGTCAGATCTGCATACATATGAATGGCGGAAGAGGAGCAGGAGTTTGTAGGTCGTTTAGGAGGATGGAGAAAGGGGCGGGGCTGAGGACTGGCTGGAAGCCAGAGGTAATAGGGAGGTGGGGAGGTGGTCAGCTATTTTGGTGGTTGGGATCTGTTTAGAAGATAGGCACTGAACCAGTTTATAAGCAGTTCAGCTAAACCAGCTCCAGAAAGGCAGGATAGTAGGAGAGAATGGGATACGGTGTTGAAGGCTTTTGCTAGGTCGATAAAAATAGCAGTGGTGATTAGCCTTGTCCATCCCAGTGAGGATGTGGTCAGTGAGTCTGAGTAGGGAGGAGGTGGTGAGTGGTGCTTTCTGAACCCGGACTGGAAAGGGGTGAAAAGTTAGTATCTGTGAGGAAGTGGGAGAGTTGGGAAAGCACAAGGTGTTCCTGGAGTTTAGCGAGGGTGGGGAGAAGGGAGATGGGGCGGTAGTTGGATGCAGAGGTGGGGTCACCACCTATGGGGAGGAGTAGAACAGTGGCATGCTTCCATGTGGAGGGGAGTGACTCGGTACTGAAGGAAAGATTTAGAAGGGCTGCGAGGGGGGTAGCGATGGCGGGAGCGGATAAGAAGAGAAGCTTGTTGTCAAGACCATCAGGGGATTTGCCTTTGGAAGGGTTTAGGGCGCAGAGGGCATCTAAGGTTTCAGAGGGGAAAATGGGTCGAAAGGAGAAGGGGTTCTTGCCGGATAGGTGGGGGATAGGAGACTGAGGAGACGGAGTAATTGCAGGTGGGAGGGCTTCAAGGAGGGCATGGGCGCAGGTAGTGAAATATGAATTAAACTCGGTGGCGACTTCCAGGTGATCGGAGAGGAGAGAACCCTTGGCAAGGAGAAGAGGAGGAGGGTTAACTGTTTGGGGGGAAAAAAGGGAGCCAATGACTTTCCAGAATTTGGAAGGTCTACCAAGGTTAGCATTAAGTGTGTTATTAAAATATTCAGACTTAGCTAGGCGGATGGCCTTGGTGCACCTATTGAGGAGCATCGATAGGAGGTGAAGTCACTGGGGAGGAGTGAGGATTTGTAGTTATGCCAGGTCTTGTCACGGGCTTGTTGGCAAACAATCAGCTCGGGGTGATCAGGTGGTGGGAACCGCGGACTCCTAGCCAGCGTGAGGCGTGTTTGTCCCAGGCGGAAGAAAGGTGTTCTGGAAGTGCATGGGACTGAGTCCATATTAGAGCAGTTTGTGCTTGGGACCCAATTAGAGTGGTGAAGATCATCCAGAAGGGGGAAGAGGTTGAGGGATCTGTAGGAACATTGGAGTATAAATTTGGGAGGGGATTTGACTCTGTGGATTTTGCGGACTAAGTAGATAAGGTGGTGGTCACTAATGGAATCAGGGAGAAGACCAGAGCTGACGATGCGGTGTGGGTGGGAAGTAAGTGCCCAGTCAAGGAGTGAGTGATTACCGGACTTAAGGTTAGAGCGGGTGGGTTGATGTGTTTGATAGAGTTAAGAGCAGTTAACTCGGTTTGGGTTTTTTGAAAGTGGGTGCTAGCCAGTTGTGGTTAAAGTCACCCATAGCGTAAAATTCACCCGATTGGGCAAGGAAGACAGCTGGCCCAGCAGGTCGGTGACTATAGTGGTTGGCGTGCCAGGGCAGCAGTAAATGCCAGCCACAAAGATGGGTAGTGAGGAGGGGGAACAGTTTACCATCAAAATCTCGAAAGTTTTGAGTGCGGTTTTTGTAAAAGGAAACAGTGAAGTGGAGGGCTGAACTGATGTAATATACCCACCACCTCTGGAGGTCGGTCTTGCGTATGATATTGTACCCTGGAATAGCGTAATTATTATCAGGTAGGCTAGGTTTTAGCCAGGTCTCAGAAAGGATGATTATATCAGGGGAGTGGTGAACAGCTAGGACCTGGAGCTGATCGAGCTTAGCGGCTAGACTGCGGATGTTTAGATGGAGAAGACGCAGGCCCCGGGGGAGGAAGCTAGGATGGGGGATGGAGTTTGCCCTGACTGAGGGGTTTGGTATGTGGTGGGCAGGGCCAGGGGTACACGCTGGGCTGGGGTTAGGGTGTATATCCCCAGCAGCCAGGAGGAGTAGTACTATGGTAAGGTGGCAGTATAGCATGTGAAGGGGCCGGGATTTAGGCTTACGGTGGGTGGGGGCAGTAGCTGAGTAGGCAGGATGGAGGGGGTAGGTGCAGGAGAAGGAGACAGAGGCAAGGAGGCAACACAAAGAGTATGATGGGGAGGAGGGAGTGGGGTAATGGGACCAGGAGATGGCTGGGAGGAAGCAGTGGACTTAGAGGGGCAGGAGAAGGGGTAGCAGGAATGGCAGTGGGGAGGGTGGTCAGGGTAGGGACATAGGGAGAGGTGTCGGGAGGGATAGTAAAATGGAGAACAGAAGTAGTGCCAGGGTCATAGAAGGTGTCATTATGTCAGATGTGAGGTAGAGGTGACCAGTCATGATACCCTGTTGAAGCCGGGTAGGGAATTACAAGTGAATGAGTTGCCCTTCAGTTACCGTAGATACCACTTTGGAGTAGTGGTACTGTCACGGCCTCTGGTGGGCAGGGTGCAGGGTTCAAAACCCTGGTAGGGCAGTAGGGCTCGGACCTAGCTGGGAGCAGGGCACCAGGTACTAGGCGGCGCACCGTGGGTTATGATAGGGCCAGAAAAGGGGGTTGAAATAGTGACTCCTAGTGCACACTAGGGAAGTAGCAGGCTAGGTGAGGGGTGAGCAGTAGGGCCAGGGGGGGTGCGTAGGGTTAGCCAGAGTGATGGGCATAAGGAGGGGAGTGGGCAGAGGCAGGTGATAGGGGAGGGGAGAGAAGTGGCCTGAGCAGGAAGAGAGATAATAAGCAGAAGTGAGAGGGAAGTACAGGTAGTGGAGGAGAGGACAGAGGGGCCCTCTAGTGGCTAGCAGGTATAACCTGCAAATGGAGAAATGGGAACTTAGTTAAAAGGGGTGACAGGAAGTGATGTCACTAGGCTGAGCCTATATAGGAAATGGTGAGCCAGGGTGGGTGGGGCAGTTGATGCGTGTAGCGTGTTGATGGGCTATCACCCTTCATAAGGGTGCTGCAATCTGGAGGTAGTTTATTACCTCCTAGTGCCCGTGTGATCCACGCTCCAGGAGGGAGCTCTCAGGGGTGGGGGGTTCCGCCGGAGTAGCAGCTGCAGGTCAGGCCCTTGAAACAAAGAATACAAGAACATGTTTGTTCTATTTTACATAGTAGAAATGACACACCAGTAGGAGCATATTTTGCTAGTTTCCATGATTCTGACCCGAAATGCTTGAAGTTTGTAGAGATTGAAATGGTAAAACTCACCAAAAATGGTGGAGATAGACCAAATCTGTTACTCCATTGCGAAAGCAATGGATTTACAAACTTAACAGCGTTAAACCTACAGGAATGAATGACAGATGGGATCTTAAGCCTTTTCTGGTGAAAATTTTAAAAAAATATAAACTGAAATAATGAAAAAAATTGTCAGACATTTGTTACCTGTAATATATATTTTTTGTCTCCATCTGATTTTCTGTTTCTTATTTTTATTTTGTTTTCAGATTTTCGTCTCTAATTTCATGCCCAAACACTCCGGATTTTTTCAGTTTATGTAGGACTTAATTACTAAGAGGTCCAAGAATAATGAAATCCCTCACAACAATGAGAGTTGCATTGTAAATGTGCCACTGTTGCCTTCGCTAATCTGAGTGGTTTGTTTATTTTTTCCTCTGTCTTTCTATCTTTTAGAGTTTATGAATAACTATTACGAATGTATTTTTTAGGTGCTGCTCATAAGATTAAATCACTTATTTCAAGTGTGAAAATGTGATTTATTTGCAATTCGCTATGGTTCTGGAAAATTATAAAGAATGTAAACATTATAGTTTTGAGTATTTATGAAACATATTGATTTATGTAGCTATAGTTTGTGCTAAGATTACTTATTAGCACCATCTAGTGGTCAAAGATAAGATAGCAGCAGTAGGGTAATTTATGTTTGTATTTCACGTTTTATTGTTTGCACCTGTGATTAGATGTATTTAAGTCTCCCGACACTAAGCAGCTCCACCCCCTGAGGAAGAATCATTAGTGAGTCAAAGCGTTGGGGAGCACATTGTGTAATTTTTGCCGTGACCTTTGTACTAAGCATGCTATAATAAATTCATTTATTTGTGAATAAGCTCCTGGTACTTGTATTTCATGGTCCGAGTGCAGTGGCCATTTGTTTATTCTTATTCTTTCTGCACGTAGCTGTAGTCATTTCTAGTATATATTCTATATAATGCAGAGTACTGCATATCATTTTTATCATATTTATGCATGTCCCTCCAAATATCTGTCCACTGCAGCTCTTTCAGAATGGCTGCACATCTTTTATGGGGTGTTGGTCCCTGCAGTGGTCTGTTGTTGGTTGTGTCCCATATCATGGACCAGAGCATATTAAATCTCCAGTTAATAACAACACGCCTATGGTACAGTATTTACAAGTATAAGATCAGCTGATGTTTTGATTTTGGGTGTTTTGGTTCCCGGTGGGATGTAAATAGACATCAGAGTGACCTCCACATTCTGTAAATGTCCTTGTACCAAAACTAATGTCATTTCTTTATCAGTGACCACCCTTCATTCCTGAAAGATTGCAGAATGAAGTATTAATATAGCTACCCCCTACTCTTGCCTTTAGTGAGCTCAGAGCTATATACATATTTAAATCCATATTTATGAATCTTTGCATGCTCCTTCGCATCTAAGTGAGTCTCCTGCAGAAAGATGAGGTCCAGACACTCCTTTATATGGCTAGGATATGCAAGCATTTCACTGGGTTATTTAACCTGTTGACATTAAGTGAATACCAATGTAAATCAGTACCCATCATTACCATATGTTAATGAGTATCTGATCTCCTTAGGTCCCCCACCCCCATCTCCCATTTATATTGTATATGTCTGCGTAATAGAAAAAACATAGAATAAAACATTCTTCAATGGCAAATTGCTTCCAAGGTAGGAGTCTCCTCATAGGCTCTAGATATGCAGGACACGTCCTGCCTTTTAAGGTGATCTTTCCACCTAGTGAAAAGGCCTCAGTAGTGAATTTGCTTTAATGGAAGTCGGGGAAGGACGTCAGAGTAGGTGCCAAGCAAACCCCCTTCCCTGTTCAAGTCTCAAAGGTAAGGCCATTTATCAGCAGGGTCTGACCGAGTTTCCTGCTTCATGCCTGCAGTTGGAGATAATGGCCTGAGATTTCTCGGATATCTTTTAACTCAAGTGAGGGAGGGAGTTATGCCCAATGGGATGCCTCCAGCAAGCTGGGTATGTCCACCCCCCCTCCACACACACACACACACACACACACACACACACACACACACACAGTATCTCATGATTTGTTGTTGCTTGCACTATATATCTGGCTAACGTTCATACTGTTTGCATAAACTGGGACACCCAGTTCTTTTCCAGACAGTGGGGGGACAACAATGTAGGAGCTGGGTAATTATGTTGGCTCTTTAACCATGCTATAAGTCAGTACCTAAAAGAATTACCCAGAAATCCATGTTTGGTCCATGTCCAAACTTGTGTATCTAGTAGCTGACTATGCGGGTCAGCCCATGATATAACCCAGGCTTTCATGGCTTGGGTTTACCTGCAGGGATTAATTTGCTCCATCTTTATTGCTAGTGGCTAGCCATGTATGTGGTAAGTGACGCACATTCAGTTAGCAAGCCCTCAGCAACTATAAGGCACTAAAGCCAGTAATTCCAAAAGAAAGATATAGAGGCCAGTCCCTGTATGAGTCACTTTAAAAAAGCTGAAACAGTTACTGCTCAACCCAGAAGGTGTAGCCCTATGGATGTGGGTTAGACAACCACAAGATGTTAGTTGTTATATAGGTCAAGTGTCTAACCATACATCACTACTGACTTGGCTCTCCTCAACCCTGCCCATCCATTTATGCAGCAATTCAGGAAGCCACAGATATTTTGTCGAGACTGATAACCATATCTGTATAATATCTGTTGGGGTTGAGCTATTCAGACCTCAGTGCAGCCACAGCTGAGATGATTCAATTGTGTATCAAACAGCTAGGTCTCTTTATGCCTGTCACTGATAACATGCTTACCTACAGGTCATTATCTTTACTTCCTAGTAGATGACAGTCCCCAGGCCAGGATCCGAAGGGACTGCAGTCACTGCCACTCCACTCAAATGTTGGGAGTCTGAGAGGCTGGCCTCTATCTTCTATAATGTTTATAAGGACATACACATAGTTTTCCTGTAATCATGTTCACTTAGTCTCATATTCCCTTCTCTTCATCTACCTACATAGCAATTCAAGGCCTATGTTACTAAAGAAGAAGAAAAAAAACTCCCCTTTAATCCTTTCGTTCTCCCGCCCACTGCCCAGCACCCACAACACCCACATATTTGATCTATTTAAGCAATGAAATGATGTGATTGTGTCAGCAATGGTGCTACTGTATCTGATAATTCATCTCTGTTTTGTTTTAACAGGAAAGAGGCATCAGCAAATCCAGAAATATACAAGAGTGCAGGATCCACATCTAAACCCATGGTACTTAGTTTCCTATACTATGTTAAGAGCCAAACATGCTATACTAACATCTACCCCTAATAACCAATACACCTCTATACAATCCTATTAGGGCTGACAACAGAATAGGATTCTGAAAATGTGAGTCTGTTCTTTAAGAGGTAGTTCTGTGTAGCCTTTGGACTGGCGGGAGCCCCACAACCTGGAGAGGACCTTAACCAATTCTAATCAATATACATTCAGGATAATGGCCAGAGAAACAGACTCGATTTAATTATTAGCTTTCTAAAGCATCTCTGGCATCAGCAGCCCACCGACTCCCCGTGCTCCCATTACCCGTTCATTATATATTGCCTCACAGTCTCATGATGGAGAGTAGTGCCCTTATAATGGCTGTGCTTCAACCTCAGTTTATATTCCTGGATGAACAAGGAAAGCAAAGTATTTGAAAAAAAAACAGGAGTAAGGAATAAAAGGTAGTAGTTCAGTGACGTGTGCACACTACAGCAGCATTCCACATTATTACTGTCAGAGGCACTTCTCGAGAGGCCACGTCAGACATGCACCAGCTAGGATCAAGCTTCGTGCTACCAGAATAACAGAAATATAGGATGAATGAGGAACTGGGGAGGATGGGGGGGTGACAGAACAATAGAGAGCATGGATTAGGGAGTATGGGTAAAGTACTGAGCCAGCTTCCAGCAGTGCATTTATCAAACCTGGGAACTGAATGCATTATACCTCCAATGTCAGCTCATATCAGAAAAATAGAAGGTTATTGGGGTGGGGGCGATGGCCCTGCATCTCTCCAAGCACCAACCCCCAAGAAAAGAAAGTAGGTCAGAATAGCATGGGAACATCAAAAAGTATCCAGCTCATAAGCCATCCCGGTAGTGCAGGAGGTTGAGGTGCTGGATGCCACACCTCCCACCACGCTGGTGACCCAGGTTTGGGACCGAGCTTGGACCATCAGGGGTTGGCTGGGGGAGGGCAAGGAACCAGGATTGAGCAGCTGCCAGGCAGCTCTCCTTTTCAGGAAGGGTCTCAATATTTCCCTGACTCTTGCCTGCCACCCAGTGGAGGCTAGGTGGCAGTGCCAAGCCAGGGTGAACCTAGGCACTAGGCTGGAAGGGAGGATGGGACCATTACTGGAGCCGTGGGGTGCATGCACACCTCCACATGCATGAGCGACTGTGTACCGGGGTCCCTGGAACAAGGGGAGAAAATGGAAATACCATGTCTCCCCATTGTCAGTAAGGCAGGAGGGGCAATGGAGTGGTACCAGGCTTAGTAAAAAAAAAAAAAAGTATCCAGCTGAGCATGAAGCCTGACTTACCTCTCACTCAGCACAGTTTAAAGCAGTAGATCTATGGCAGACAAAGATTCAGGATTCAATCACCAGCTTGCTGAGATGACTGTTCGGTAGAACGGAGATGTTCTTTGATTTACTGCATTGTATTCTTCACCTGCTGCTTTGCCTCCACTGTGCACCATACTTGCCTTGCAATCATTGATGCCAACAAATCCACCTCGTCTGATTTCTTTTTCATGTCAGTTGCAGGCAACATCCCCTTGGCTTGCAATGTCTGTCTTGCTTCCACCGTGGTGTTGTATGTTTTAGTGCCCTCAAAATAATGTACCATAAGTCTTCCAGGGTACAGGGTGGAAAATTTAATGTTATTTCTTCTCAGTGTCTTTAAAAATGGTAAATATGCATTATGTCTCATTTGTATTGTAGCAGAATAATCATTATCAAAGAAGACTTGGTTCTGTTTGTAGGTTACCATTTTCTTTCTCCAGGCAGTAAGCAATACCTCTTGTTTATCTGTGAATTACAGGAATCTGATATAATGGATCTTGGATGGGCTTCCTGCATGGTGGGACAAGGGCCTAATGCCTGGTGTGCCCTTTCTATCTCTAGAGTGCAGGTTGGCTGTAAATCCAATGCGGAGTACAGGAACTGCTGTAGGAACGGGATGATAACTGAACCCTCTTCACCCTCAGGAATCCCATACAGAGATCATTGCGATGATTCCTGCTTTCAACATCCTCTATGTGCTCCTCCAGTTTGCAGACCATTTCATTGGGCTGCGATAAGGCTACCTGTGTTGTATTCATCTTCTAGTGTGTCTCACTAAGTTGGGCCTCCTGTTCCGATGGTTGCTGTTCGAGTTTGGTGATATCTGTTCTCAATGCTGTAGTAGTATCCCGCATCTCCCTTCTAAAGTCTTGAAGCTCTGCTATCAGGAGATCCATTTTTTTACTCAGTTGTTCTGCAGGGATTTGTTTTATTTTTTGCTGGGTTTTAGACTTGTTAGTAGAATTTCAGCTTCAGGACCGTGAGGATGTACAAGAGGCTTGTGAGTACTCACTGTCAGAGCCATCCTCCTTGTATCTGTCCCCATCTTTCATTCTGCAACCTGTTTTGCCCTGCCAACTCCTGCCGTGGGCAATCTTGAAGAACCTTTTATGCAAATTGTAAAGTTCAGATGCTGCTCAGGTAGTTTTTTGATAAAGGGTTTTGTTCGGGAGTCTGCTCAGCAGTTGCCTCAAGTGGCCATCTTGAGGATGATGACACCGGAGGCTGATAACAGACATTCTTGTTGCAAAATAACTAGCTGGAGTTGGTGTTTTTTCTCCTCCAGCTCCCACAGGAGTGCTTCATCTTCCTTCCACATCTGTCGGCAGTCCGAAACCATGCAACAGACAGGTTCCATACCCATCAATATTAGGATCCACACAAAGGTGATGTACATTCTCCATAGCAGAAACATCTATTCCAGTCTCTTGTGGAAAGGAAGTGTGGGGGGGGCTATCTGCCCCACATTCACCACTTCCGTCCTCCTTCCAACTCCAATGGCAGCCATCTTGGAAACCAAGACAGCAGCACCCCCTACCAAAAGAAGGGTAATTTTTATTTGTAAATAACACAAACACTTGCATTATCAAAGAAAATGCACATAACTCAAACAAAATCATAGCAAAAGAACATGCATGACAAATTATATCAAACTATTTCCTTCACAGACCCATGTGTAATATTATTTGTTATATACAAAACAATCAATCTCTATATGCTACTCTACTTTGTTTTCAAGTTTTACATGCAAATATGTTTATAATTCAGTCTATGACAAAACTAGGTTACAGAAAAAAAGCTGAGCAGTTTCTCCATAATGTTTAAATTCTTATAGCCGAATATTACCTGCACTCTTTTTCATATATTTTTACAGTTGCCTTGCCTATATTTTGCAAAATCTCTTGATAAAAACATGTTTTTGTTGAAAAACCCAGGCACACCTTGCCTGCATTAGATAATACAATATTAAGGCACTGATGATTCATAAAGTTCCTTTATTGTACATTGTCCAGTGTCCCTTGAATAAACTGAGAACTAATTCCTGATATGTGATTTTCTGGAAATTATTATTTCCCCATTGCAGTGATGCATACTGCCAAAAACCTTGTGTATAAGGGCACTGGAAATACAGGTGTTTCTGTGTTTCCAGGTCAGCCTCACAACCTTGTCTGATGCAGTATCTTTCTGCCATTTGTTTATGTTTATGTGCATTTCATACTCCAGTTTCCCATGTGCAAACTTCCATGCACTCACAGTGGCATATACTGCACCGGGGAGAGATACAGGAGGAGTTATTTGAGTCTGCAAAAAGACGTCCTGGTTGCTCATTGCAACACCAGAAAGGAATGTATGTGTGATTCACGTGGGGAAAACTCAGGGGCCTTAATTAGCTGAACTCTCATAGCTCAGTTGGTTAAGAGCTAAAGCACAGATTGCTGAGATCCTTGGTTCAAATCCCAGTGAGAGTCACACTTTTCCTTTCATTTCTACAATTGGATTTCTAAATTTGCCACGCAGTGGCATATACTGCACTTGGAAGAGATAGAGGAGGAGTTATTTGAGTCTGTAAAAAGACTTCCAGGTTGTTCATTGCAACACCAGAAAGGAATGTATGTGTGATTTATGTGGGAAAACTCAAGGGCCTTAATTGGCTGAACTCTCATAACTCAGTTGGTTAAGAGCTAAAGCACAGGTTGCTGAGGTCATGGGTTCAAATCCCAGCGAGAGTCACACTTTTCCTTTCATTTCTACAATTGGATTCATACTTACTCAGGAATTCTCCTGTTATTCAAGTATCTTGTTACCATATGATGGCCTGTTGGTGGACAATTTGGATATAAGACTTCACCATAAAAATGTTGTCATGATGCCTTCATATAAATAGTTTCTATTTCCAAAACTGTGATCTTCCATGTTTTTATTTTGTAAAACACATTAACGATATATTCTGGACATAAAAAGGTTTCTTTATTTTCCTCAGTGTGCTAGCTTTCATATAATGTCTACTCCATTCTAGAGTAGCCATTATCCATATCCTTTATTCACTTGAAAACCTGGGCTTATTTTGATACTAAAAAATAAGCAATAAAAAAAGACAATGGGGTTAATCGTCCCCAGACCACCATTGTTTTTTGTTTGGCATGTGGTGTTTCTCTTCACTGGACTGAGGCGGCTGCCCCACAAGGCTTAAAAAAAAACATTATTCAATTTTGCCTCTAATTTCTGTGGCATGGGAACACATAACTTAAGTATTTAAAGACAGGAAGTAATAATGTCTTGATTAATGCCACTCTCTTTAATTTTGTTATTTTTTTCCCTTTCCAAGTGGCAGTTTTTGTTATCACTGTGTTTATATGCCGAGTACAATTTACCTCTGCCATGTCTTCAGTACCAAAAGTGATACCTAGAATTTTTATCTCTTTACATTCTGTTTTTACTGAAGCAATATCCTTGGGGGGGGGGGTTTGGACCATGACTCCAAGTGGGAAGCCCACACTTTTTCCGTAGTTAATTTTTTGAGGCTGAGACTTGGGCAAATGTATCCAAATTGTGTTTCATTGCTATGCCAGATTCTTTGCTAATAATACCACCACATCAGCTGCATACGCTAATGTTTTCAATGGAGGTGACTAGATGTTATGCTAATTCCCTTCACTTGTGAGTTTATCTGTCTACTTCTTAGTAATGGATCCAACCCAGAAATGGACTGAGGGGGCATCCCTGTCTCATTGATCTTTTCAGGCCTGTCATTTTCGCTAACCATCCATTTACCAAAGGCGTTACACACGTTGATTTATATAAGCATTCAATCCACTGCACAAAAAAGTTGGATGCCATATGCCCTTAATACATTGAATAGGTACATATGGGAGATTCTGTCATATGCCTTTTCTTGATCTAGGCTTAACATATATCCATTTACGTGATCCTGTTGTCCCCTAGTGAACAATTCCTTCAGTGTTAGCATGTTGTCTTGTATTTTCCTTTTTTTCATGGCACACGTCTGTGTGGGGCTTAATAATTGTTCTGCTACCTGTGCCATTCTGTTTGCTATTAAGTGTGACAGAATTTTGTAATTGTAATCAGAATTTAATAAGCTCAAAGGCCTCCAGTTATTTAAATTTTCTTTCTCTCCTTTTTTATATATAAAAATCAAGAGACTCTGTGTTTGTGACTGGGATAAAGTCTGCTGAGACAAACACTAGTTAAAAACCAATGCCAAAGGAAGTACTAGCTAGTCTATAAAAGTTTGATAAAACTCTGAGCTTAATCCATCCTGGCCCAGAATTGTGTTTTTACTCAGAGTGTCTATACTATCCAGCACCTCTTATGGTGTGATTGGGGTGACCAAATCATTCTTACTAGTAGTAAATAATTTTGGAATGCCTAAGTCCCTAAAAAAATCTGGCTCTGGTGCTGCCCCAGCAATCTTTCCAAACAGCTGTTGTACATAATTCTGTACTTCTTGTAATATTTCAGGTTTTGTTCTTACACTGTGTCCATCTTTATTTTTCAAGGTGTGGACACTCCTACTAGCTACCCTTTTTTTTGCAATCAGTATATGGATCGTACGTTTGCTTGGTATTTTGTGTGCCGATTTGCATTTCCAACTGCAAAGTTTTTCCTCTATTATTGAATTTCTCACACTGCTGCTATTAAGTTCCCTATTAATATTTTCATGCCAGTACCTTTTAGTTCCATTCTTGAAATCACTTTGTGTAATATGTCCCTTAATTGTAAATATTTTAAATATTTTGTTGAAGTTTGCTGTCCTGAAAAAGATTGGAATAACTCTTGGATTTCAGTTTTATTGTCCTTCCACCATTGTGCATAATCATCATAAAGACAAAAAACAGATAGTCATGCTTCTCACAAAGATGTCCATTTCTTAATCAGCTCCAGCTCTGATAAAATGTGGTTATTTAATCGCCATGTTCCTTTCCCATTCAGGGGTGTTTTTCCCCATTGTGCTTTAATGGTTAACACTTCATGATATGAAATTTCCATGCCACCAAGGTCAGATGAGATTATTTTTAATAAAGGCGACACACAAAAAAAGTCAGTTCTTGTTTTTAGCTGGCCTTTTGTGAAAGTATGCCCTCCTATTCCATGTTTGTGGTGATTTGCATCCTACAGGGATGCTTGTTTAACAATATTTTTAAAACAATTGGTATCACAAAATAATTTAGTGGTAGCCAAACCTCTATACTCTATTTCCAAGCCAAAATTAAAATCTTCTCCCCAGATTATAACCTTTGAGGTGTGTAAATATGGTTGTAGAGATTGAAATAAAGCTACTCTAGGTGCTTTGGTCTGTGGAGTATATATATAACTAATAATTGGAATCTGGTGGATTTGTATGTTACGTCTAATATGACAGTCCTTCCTGGTTCTATATCTACTAACTTGGATACATGATACTCCATCCCTGATAATAGCACCCCTACTCCGTCACATCAATCTGGTCTAGTTGACCAAAAAGATGGCCCTCTGGTCCACATTTTTGATGCCTGGACTACTTCGTACTGTGTTTTTAATCTTGTGTCTTGTAAAAATAAAATATCTGCTTTATGGTCTTGTTGAGGTGTAAGCATTGCTGGTCTTGTTCTGTGACTTTTCATGCTGTTGACATTCAATGATAAGGCAGTTGGGGTCACCATGAGTGATTACATGTGTATATGTTCAGCAAGATACATTCCCTTGCTTAGCCATAGACCTAGTCACTCTCATGACCTTTGCCTCTCCCCCTTCCATGGAGTGTTCATCAAGATCTGAGGAAATGTCATGTTATGAGGATGCTAATGGTGATGTCTCTGAGGCCCTCTCTTCATCTTCAGAATCCCCCCATTCCTTAGTTTGATTTAAAATTTCAAACCTGTTATGTACTGACCATTCTCTTTTCTTTCCTAGGGAAGTAGGGATTTTGCCTGACCTAGGCCTTTTTTCCTGCCTTTTGGTTTCACTTCTTCAAAGGCTAAAGGGGGGGCAGGGTGGAGGCATAATGCCTTCCTCATTAACTGAAGCATGTTCAGTGGGTTGTTGGACAGCTGCATCCTGGGTTTCTATAGGGGCATCTGTATTCATTGGCTCAGTTTACAAATCTATGATTACTTCTTCGGGTATTTCAAGGTTTTGTGCAGAACTTTCCTGGTGGAGAGGGTGCTTGATTGGATGTTCCTGGTTGGGCATGGGCCTATGGGGTTTCCCTACTCTGTTCAAACTCCCTGTTTGATTCCTTTTGTTGTGCATGTGTAACTAAGTCTTCCTGTGAAAGGCCCGTCCCTTTATTATGTAAGGCCCATGGACACTTAGCAAAGGAGTGTCCTCTCCTTTCACATAGGTTGCATCTGAATTCATCTTTACAACCAGCTGTGATGTAATCATAATCCATACAATGTGCACAGAGTGCACTATCACAGACATTACTTACAGTAGTAGCCACAGACAGTGACAGTTATATCCCAAAATTTCTGTGATATTTCCAGAAATATACCCTGCTTTCTGCATTTCCACAGTAGGGGCAGCAGAGAGAAACTCTTCAGAAATTTCACGAAATAGCTGGCAATGTCTGTGGCTACTACTGTAGATGTGCTCAAGATTTACATTTAAAATAGGATTTCAGGTGTCCTGCATAAAACAACATTCCTTTGTCTCAGCCCAACAAAAAGCTGTTTGGTAAATGTTCTGCCCCATAGTCAGAGTGAAACAATTTTACCTGTGTTTTCCAGCCCCCTGTCCAGATATGTTCTGAGTCTACTATTGGTTCGAGTTTGTCCAATACTTTGCATTTCTGTCTCAGCCAATATAAAATATAGGATATGTTTACACTCTCTGTGCAAAACATGGTGGTTATTGTTCTCAGAGTAGGCTTTGTGAGGGGGATTGCCATGAACTGTAGCCACACTGCTGTATTTTTGAGTTTATTATATTGCGTCCAAAATCTGTCCAGATTGTGCACTAGTTTGCAACTCACATTATAATTCGAGTCTCCTGTGTGGATTAATGCATACATTTCCAAAGCAAAGAACTTCATTGAGTCTTTTAATAAGGCTCTGGCTTCATGAACTCAGTCGGGGTGTCTGCAGACCCCTTTTTATATTTTTCTTACAGCATTTTTTCTTGGGGTGGGCTCCCCTCTTGCTCTAAAGAAATCTGAACATGATTTCTGTTTGGCTGAGTCATGTGGTGTCCTTAGGGTGTCTGTGGGGAGTTGCTGTGAGCCTTCAGGTACCCCATTTGTGTGGGGTGGATCTATTTCTGTCTGGTTTTGGTCAGGCTGTTTATTATTACAACTCTGAGCATTTTTCTGAACTGCTTTTTTGTCTTTCCCTTCAAATTTCAACTTGTTTTACTTTGTTCAATTATTGTTTGCCACTGTGTCATATTCCTTCCCTGTTGTAAGTTAATTTCCTCCTGTTCCTTACTCACATTTTTATTAAATGCACTGCTCTTTTTAGAAGTCATGTGTGACTCACCTGGTTGTGAAGTTGGACTGTCCGGGTGGCTCACAGTTTCGGTCTCACTGTTCTCCGTCTCTCTTGTGCAGACCTCTGTACATTCTCACTTGTTTCTGCAGCAGTCAGGTGTCACTCCTGTTGCAGTTGGAATGCCAACCGACTGTTCCGATATCTCTGCACATTGGGATCCCTTTCATCCGAGACCCATTCTCCTCTCGGTGACTGCACCCAGCCAGTGGATGCCATTGCTTGCTCTGGTGACCATGTAGGCTCCTGCATCCAATTTCCTGCTGTTCTGTATCTCACTGTCCTATTTTCTTGTGGTGTTGTTCTTTCCTTGAATGTCCTGTCTGTAGGACCACTTCTCTACTGGATTGTGCTTGCTTGCCATATTCCAGCCCATCTGCCGTCTCCAGCAGACTCAATTGCTGTTTGTTCCACTCTTCCTTAGCCAGTGAAATATTCTTCTCCTCTTCAGCTAATAGTGGCAGCAGTAGTTCTCTTTGTCGTTCATGTCTCCTGATGTCTTGTGTCTCTTGTAGATTCCTGTCCATGACTCATATAGCAGTTCCATTCGGTTATTCATGTTGTTCTGTGGGTTCACAGAATCAAATATCCAGTAAATTCATATCCACATTTTCTGTAGTTGGTTCTATGTTACTCCTGCTCAAACTGTTGTGTTCTGGGGTTCTAACCCCATTGCAGGCTGTATTCATTTCATTCACAGCAGTCTACCATGGAACACATCCACCTCCTCCGCTATCATCCTCTAGACTGGGTTCCTCCATGCCTCTCACAGGCGGTATAGTGCCCCTGCAAAGAGGAGCGGAATTTTTTATTGAATATTAAATACAATAATACAATGATACAAAGTAAATAATATAAGGCAAAAATAAAGAGAAAATTAGGAAACAATACAAAAACATTCAATGGATGTATAAGTACAGTTATACTAAATCAGTGGAACACCCACATACTTATAACAATTCATTATATAAACTTTTCTGTTGTATCCAATGAAAAGTTCCCCACCATTCTAAATAGATTTTCCTAGGTACAGTTTTCTATTCATAGTCTTGGATTGACTGTATACTGTACAATATGGTCTGGAAAAGTTGCTGTGGGGTAGTATTAGCCTGCTGCAAAGTTAATTTACAGCTTGTTTGCCAGATCCAATATTTGAACATGGCCAAAACTACCCATATGGTGCTATGATGGTACCTCGATCCCCAGATCTCAGTTGTACCTAAACATAAAGTTTCAGTAGACTATTTGGCCTAGATATTCAAAGGAGTTGCACAAGGTGCAACTAAATTGTGCTGGCACACCAGAAATGTGCCCCAGTGCCATATTCAAAAGTGTGAATTGTGCTACACAATTCCGGTTGCACTGAGGCACAAAGATAATGTATGCAGTGCAAATGGAGGGGGCGTAACCATGAATATGCAGCACAATCACATATTTAGCCCAAACACACAGCGCAGCTGTGGAGCAACTCACAAGCTGAGCAGCACCAAGTTGAGCATGAAAGGAGGAGGCTCAACTGCACATACCCAACAGCCAGAGAGCAGGACAGCCAGGAAAAAATGGATGCCACACCATTGTTTACAGAGCAGGTAATGAGGGGTGTAAGGAGGAGGGAGGATCAACAACATGGCCGTGGAAGAGCCCATTGGCAGTACGCCCAACACAGATGGTACCGTGCCTGACTCACATATGAGAACTACAGTGACACAGAGATAGTGGGCAGGTACCATCTCAACAGGACAATTCTGAGGCAGCTCTGTGAGCTGTGCCATGATGAACTGCAGACATCCACCCAAAGGATCTATGCCATGTCAGTGGAGACCAAGGTTACAGCGGTAGTGTGCTTGCTCCCATGGGCACCTTCCAGAAACCAGTGTGTGCCACTGCTGGTATATCCCAGTCAGCCACATCCCACCTCCTCACCCAGGTCCTCAATGCTCTGCTGCCACATGCTTTGAAGTGCATCAAATTCCCAAGCACACAGGAAGAGCGTACAGCAAACATGCAGGAATTCCACAGGGTGGCACGCATGCCAGGTGTGACGGGGGTCATTGACTGCACCCATGCGGCCATATGCACAAGGTGCAGCATACATGAACAGGAAGGGATATTACTCCATCAACTGCCAGGTGGTGTGCAATGCCACAGGGTGCTTCATCAATGTGTGTGCCATGCACCCTGGGAGTACACATGATGCATTCATCTGGCACCAATCCATCCTGTGCCAGAGATTTGAGAGTGGGGATAATCCCATGGGGCACCTAGTTGGTGAGTCAGGATGAGGAAGAGGAGTGCAACTGCAGTAGTGTGGAACACCACACAGCAGCTGGAAGGGGGGTGGGGAACAAGGACAGTGCTAGATGACAAGACATGCCTGGACAAGGAGCCTGATTACATGGCAGGGAAGCATGCATACAAGGGCCCATGAGGCACTGGCCATAGGGAATGCATGGCATGTGCACAGCACAGCCCTGCACCACCATGGACGCGAGGCACCACGGGTGGCCATGTGTCCAGTGGTCATAATGGCATGCCAGAACAGTGGCACGATGCATGCAGCAACAGGGACCTGGACAAGCCTATGGTGGAGTAGCAACAGATGGATAGGACACACATGTTGTGACATCAATGGTGGCTAGAGATGAGTGAAATCAGAAAATTATGCCTAGCATAGTATTTCATGTAATTTTCGCATTATGCAAAGTATTTTGCACAGGCTTAATGAAATTTCGCCCCTGGAACAGCTTTCGCATAAAGGCGTAATTACGCTGATATTTCACCAATTTCGGCCATGGGGACGTAATTTCGCCATTACACCTCGATTACACCAGTGCCTTGTAATTACGTTGATGAAACTGCAGTGCATTCTGGATACATGGGTGAAATCTCGCGTGCATGGTATTTCCTGCACACTGTATTGTCTATTGATCTGGAGAGGAATTCAGTGTGGTGCATCACAGCCAATAAACCTTTCAAAAACATCTTTTTATTTTTCAGAGTGAATAGCTCACAATATCGAAAGTTTAGTTCCTAGTGCTGCTAGTGAACTTTTTTTGTTTTTGTATCTTTGGGGAATAGTTAGTTAAACTTAGCTATTGTTTCAGGTTTCTCTGTGTCTGTGAGGGAGTGAGTGGGGGAGGGTTGACTGTGTGGTTTATGAAAGTAGAGCAGGCTAGTTCCTAAGATTTGTCATATTTCTCACAAGTTGTGAGCTAGTTTCTGTAATTACTTTTAAGTCTGAAGATTTGTGGTTTGTGTGCTACTTATTTGTTATATTTTTCTTACATATTGACTGTTTTTTGGGCTCTTTATCTGAACAGTTACTACATTGTTCTGACTGAGTAGTTCTGTTCCTGTTTCCCATCCCTTTGCTGAATCCCTTTTGTGATTTATTTTCTTTTGAAAGTATTTGTGCACAGTGACCTGACCACTTGACTTGTCCATATCGAGGTACACTGCATTGTTGAATTGGTCACAAAAATTAAAATTGTGATCTAGCGTCTGCAGCGTTCCTGTTGAATTTGCTTACCAAACCCTTCCCTCCATTACACCACTGTTGTTTACTTCCTGACCTAGGCAGCTACTATATAAAAGATGAATATGCCTTCCAAGAGATGTTCACATAAAGCTGCTAGGGTGGGAGGTGTCTCAAAGAATTCTGATGGAAAAGCACACCTATTTGTGAATCTGTGGCCTCTGCCGCTACTGCTGTGGCAGACAGTAGCAGCAAAATTGAAGTTAGAAGTGGCTTGAAGTCTGTGACTCATTTTTTTACTGCCCAATCTGCAGCTAGTATGCTTGTTTTGGGGATGATACTGGGAATAAGGGAGACACTCACACCAGTGGAGGCACAGAGGTCCAGGAGGAGGTCGAAAAAGTTGCTATTGTGACTGCTGTTCCTGCTCCATGAGAAGCTGATGGTGGTGAGGGTGACAGTGTCCAGCTTCAGTGTGTTCCTCCAGGAGAAGGAGATAAGAAAAGTCAGCCCCCCCCCCCAGCCAGTGAGGAGATGCCAGAGAAGGGAAAAGTTTGTCTGGCACTGGCAGTAGCCAGTGATAGGGATGAGGAGGAGGAGGAGGGTATATTTTGTCTTGGTGATGATGATGAGGTGTTGGATCCCCTGTGGGAGCCAGAAGTGAAAAGGAAAAAGGGAGTCGATGATGTAGCCCATGTAGATGATGACAAGACTGAGGGTGAAGATATCAGCAAGCCTACAACAAGCGGTCCAGCCACCCCACCTCCCAAACGTAGCATAGTGGATATCATGCAAGTGGCACAAAAAGCAAAAACTTCCACACCCCTGGTTAAGCTGTCCAACTCTGAGTCCCATCATTTCAAATCGAGAGTTGCAAACTCCCTAGTTTGGGATTTTTTCATGCTTGATGCAACTGATGACTCCATGGCAATCTGTCAGCTGTGTCAAGCACGTGTAAGTCATGGAAAAAAGGGCAGTTACATAGGCACCGGTGGGCAGCACGCCAGCTTGAAAAACAAGCACCCATTGCATTGACACAAACACCAGAAAGATACCAATGCTGTTGGCAGTGGCAGGACTTCCCTTGTCAATCTTCATGTTAGTGACAGAAGTGCAATAGAGCAGGAGGAGGGAGGACTGAGTGGGTTGGTACAGGAGGAGTGTGAGGAATCATTTTCTCTCCCGAGCAGTGGACATAGTAGTAGTGGAGCTGCCACTCCCTTGAGTGATAAAAGTGCACTACCAGGCCCCAAATCCAGGAAAATAACCAGTTTCATACATGCTGCACATTCTAGGCCCCAAGAGTCACCTGGTACCCAGCAAGTACAACATTGGTGGCACAAGCAAAGCGTTTTTCTCGACCCGCTGCCAAGATGCACTTCCAATTTAATGTACCATTTTTTCTGCAACTTTTCTGGACATTTACTGCCTGTGCTGCAGTAGTAGAAACAAGATGTGAGACAAAAACACTTGTAAACAATGGGCCAGAGAGCATCGTTTGGTCCGGGTGGAGGTTGAGGTGCATAAAACATCATGGCCGGGACCTGATTTCACTCTCAATATACTGTGCAATTTTTTTGCAAACATTTCTGGACTTGTGTGACATGATTTGAACATGCAGCCACACACTTAGGCCAAAAAGCATTTAAACCGTGCAGAAAACAGCACATTTGGGTCTGCATGATGGCTGTGAGCCTGTAACTGCATGTCTCAAACCTGATTTCACTCTCAATGTACTGTGCAATTTTTTTGGAAACATTTCTGGACTTGTGGGACATGATTTGAATGTGCAGCCACACACTTAGGTCCAAAAAGCATTTAAACCATGCAGAAAACAGCACATTTGGGTACTCATGATGGGTGTGAGCCTGTAACTGCATGTGTCACACCTGATTCACTCTCAATGTACTGTGCAGTTTTTTTGGAAACATTTCTGGACTTGTGGGACATGTTTTGAGCTGGCAGCAGTGATTTTCAGGCAGAAATATTGGCCAAACAGACCCTAAAACAGCTACTTAATGTCTGGGGGGTGGGGGGCACCCTAAAACATAATGGATGAGACCAGTTTACACTTCCAATTTAATGTACCATTTTTTCTGCAGCATGTCTGGACATTTACTGCCTGTGCTGCAGTGGCAGAAACAAGATGTGAGACAAAAACACTTGTAAACAGTGGACCAGAGAGCATCGTTTGGTCCAGGTGGAGGTTGGGGCACCATAAAATATCATGGCCGGCACCTGATTTCACTCTTAATGTACTGTGCAATTCTTTTGGAAACATTTCTGGACTTGTGGGGCATGATTTGAATATGCAGCCACACAGGCCAAAGAAGCATTTAAACTGTGCAGAAAACAGCACATTTGGGTCTGCATGATGGGTGTGAGCCTATAACTGCATGTCTCAAACCTGATTTCACTCTCAATGTACAGTGCATTTTTTTAGAAACATTTCTGGACTTGTGGAACATGATTTGAACATGCAGCCACGCACTTAGGTCCAAAAAGCATTTAAACTGTGCAGAAAAAAGCACATTTGGGTCTGCATGATGGGTGTGAGCCTGTAACTGCATGTCTCAAAGCTGATTTCACTCTCAATGTATAGTGCATTTTTTTGGAAACATTTCTGGAATTATTGCCCATGTTAGACAGTGGCAGCACTCTGTCTCACTCTACATTCTCAATGTCATCCTAATTTATTCCGGTCATACTATATTTCTCGTCTTCTCATGCCTACTCTGTACAGCATGGCTTCAGGAGGCTGTGTTAAACTGTAGCCCTACTACAGCACATTTTGGAATGGGTGGTGGTGGTAGTGTGGTTGGGCACTGTAACACCAAGTTAACATTGTAATTTGTGGAAAGCACAAGCCATGGGGACACACGTGTTAACACCAAAAAAATTTACATTATCTTTAACTTTGCAGAAAAAGTATTTATGTTTCTATGATTGTTGCGTACATATTCATTCAGACTGATCCTGCACACAGCCAAAACAACTGTGTCAGCCCACAACATCACACATAGCTTTGGGAAAAAATTTTGTTACTAGGAACAATTTACAAATTGCAATACTTGACATTTGTGGATAGGAGGAGGAAATACATGTCACAAATGCACTCAGCAGGTCAGGCCCTCTGCTCCCACAGTGCCAACCTCTGAGCGCAATAATGTGAACAGGTAACAGACAGGGTAACCCTCATGTCTGCCTTTGGGTCCGAATCACCTTTAGTCTCAAGTTCTGGGGGGATTCAAACTGTGAACCTTATACTAGCATACCCAATGTACAGGCTCAGATATGTACCCTGTTTGGGGATTGCGGTAGAATCTTACACAAGGGGCACCCAGCCAGGCTTCTAAAATGAACCCTTAAAACTCTATAAGAGACCTTAGCTATATTCTTACCTTTTCCCAGTTTAGTGACACCATGACGCTGTTGAACAATTGTCAGACTTAACAATCTATACGTCACATGCAATAAAGAACTGGCAGACACCCAGGCAGTCTTTCAAATAAAAGATTCTTTACTAAAGAATGATAAAAAATATGAAACAATTTAAACACAGAACACTATATTAAAGAGCATCACAATCACATAAAAGAAAAATAAGGAAAACTACAGAAAAAACTCCTACCAACATATAGTTAGATCTTTTCTATCTAATGTATTATTACCTCAGTAAGTGCAGTTAAATTAGAGATCTCATTTCTTAAGAGCCCAAAAAGATATGACATTCAGCTGAGACACAAGTACCAGTTTAAACTGTGTTTCCACACCCCTTCTGTGAGTCATCTAGCTCCTCCTTTTAGAATAGAAAATTACAAAAAATGATTTCCTGTCAGGAGATATTTTAAATAATGTGACTTCAGAAGTAAAAAGACATTTACTAAATTATGACAGCCTTTAATCAAGCATTTCCTTTGAACTGGTGGTTGGTTCCTGTTTTCCCAAGAAACATCAAAGGTTTTTACAACTCTGCAGTCCGTCACCCAGGTGCGATATATAGCCAACAGGAATCAGCTAAATGATGTCCTGTAATAAACTGTATATTTAGCTTTCCAACTTCAAGGCAGCAACTGGTCATAAAAAAGTCAATAAAATGCAGTTTCTCAAGGAAGTTAATTGCATTACAAAGATTTCCTGGTCAGTTACATATCCTGTAGCTTCACTGAAACCTGGGGGAGGGGCACCCATGGAAGCACAGGCTGTCTTATGTGAGACAATCACAAACTATATTTTTTATTTTACAAATATCATACAATAATCATAACCAGCTGGGCAAGCATCACAATACATGCAAGTCAGAAGGACTAACATAAACTAAGTAGAAATGTACAGTAATTATGGGTAAAAAAGACTAAAAGTGACTGACAGACAGTAACACATGACAGGGTCAGGTCAGGGACAGGGTAGGGTATACATATGATATGAAAGAGGAAAGGTAGGGAGCATAAACATTGCATAGCACACAAAAACTGGACAACAATTGAAAGGGTATAGAAGAAGAGGAGAGAAAAAATATGCCATATATATATATATATATATATATATAGATATATATAGATATATAGAGATATATAGATATAGATATATATATATATATATAGATATATATTCATAACAAAAACTCCATTTAATGCATCAGTTGGGTTGCTCCCAAAGTGACAAAGTGAGGAAATTCAGTGTTAGGGTTGCCACCCTTGCACCCCATGCCCCCATCCCCACCAACAGGCACTGGGGTGTGCATTGGGGTCATCAGCCCCAACTCTCACCCCATTCCATGTGTAAATAAGCTGAGGCAGTGCAGTATAGGAGAATGGGATGAGCAAGACTGACGACTCCAATGCACACCCCAGTGCCTGTTGGTGGGGACAAGGTGGGCATGGGGTGCAAAGGTTAGCAACCCTAACACTGAATTTCCTCACTTTTGTCGCTGTTGAACAACCCTAACTGATGCATTAAATGGATTTTTTTGCCATGAATTTCCCTTCTTTTTGAGAATGTGCACTATAAATAGTGAACGGAATGTGTGTCCAGAATTGTGTGTACATCCATTCAATGGTCGCAAAGCACCATGAGCAAACAACGTAACATGCACAATTCAACAACCGTAAGCCCCAGAGACCTGAAAATTGTCACAGTCAAAGACATTTTATCAATCTTTGCACATTCCAAATGCCAGGCAAATTGGATACATGGTTCAGAAGTTATTGAAGCGTAATGAATCAAATTTTAATTCATTGGAGTGGCATTATTCTGCACCTGTTAATGTTTTACACACCAAGCCACTGAAAGGCATCTCAGTACCACTAGGGCTACCAATGCTATAAATTTCAAGCCAGTAGCACTATGCAGAATGCTATGCGCAAAACGTTAACTGAGTCATGTAGTATCTCTGCAGCAAATTATTTTTCAAACATGTAAACAGCATAAGTCCTGGATGAGGTCCTGGTCCCACTTACAGAACTACTGAACCAATCCCTCTGTCTGGGGCATTTCCCCACAACATGGAAAACTGCGACAGTCACACCTATCCACAAAGTGGTGACCGTTCCGCCCCCAGCAACTATCGGCCAATCTCCATTCTCCCTGCCTTAGAAAAAGTGGTGGCCACCCAACTCACAGAATACCTTGCAAAATATAACATCTTGTGTCCAGAACAGCATGGCTTCCGAGCTGGTCACAGTACAGGCACAGCTTTAATGGAGTTCTCCAACTTCCTACATGCCTCCCTGGACCATGACTCACTAGTTGGGGCCGTGTACACTGACCTTTCTAAGGTCTTTGACACTGTCTCCCACCCACTCCTACTAAATGCCCTCAACCATACAGGTTTCTCCACTGGCCCCCTCTCCTGGTGTGCGAGCTACGTATCAGCCCGCTCCCAGCATGTCAAAATCAATGGGGTGCTCTCAGAAACCTGTCCCATCTGTTCAGGGGTTCCCCAGGGCTCTATCCTGGGCCCACTACTCTTTAGCCTGTACCTAAATGCCCTGCCTGGCACCTGTTCTGGCAATATTCTGCTACATGCTGATGACGCCTTGATTCATGCAGCTCATGAAAATCTCACCTCCCTCCAAGACTCCCTCCAGCACTCTTTCAATGATGCTGAGAATTGGTTTAAGAAGAGCAGACTAGTAATTAACCTCAAAAAGCTAAGGCAATGCTCTTTGCCCACCCCCAGAACAAAGCCAGAAAAAGTCCCCTCCAAATCTTCCCAAGCACTTGTCAACCACTTGAACAAGTTTATTCGTACAAATACCTTGGAATCACATTTGACTCGGCCCTCACCTCTCATGCCCACATTACTGCCCTTGCTTCCACCGCAAACTCGTGCTTTGGCATCCTCTACTGGGACAAGGATTGCCTCCCACCTGATGCCATCACGCTCGCCATCACGTCCACAGTAATGTCCCTAATTGATTATGGCCTCCCAGTATATGGTGCTGCTGACTCCACTACCCTCAGCAAGATTAAACTCACACTAAATAAGGCTTGCAGGCTACTGACCAGTGCCCCCAGACTCACCCACACCTGTCAACTCTATGACATGGCCAAACTCCTAAACCGCGATGAATGCATCTGCTACCAAACCAGCCTGCTAACCAAGAAGATCCTACTTGGGATGTCTCCCCCAGGGTGTCTGCCTCCATCCAATTTACACACCCCAGAGCCACCACCCAAACTTCAGACAAGGTCACTCTACTAGTGCCCAGAACTAGAACCTCCTGGGCTCAGGTCATTCAGCTACAGAGCCCCTACCTGGTTCAACTCACTCCCCACAACCATTTCCAACACCGCCAAAATTGCCCCCTTCAAAGCTCCCTTACGAGACCTGCTGTTCAACACCCGCTGCTGCACCTGTCACTAAAGATACTCTGCTGTTTCCTCTGGCATTATTGACATGTCCCACTGGGCTGAACATCCACCCCCCAATCCCCCCCGGGCCTTCTCTCCTCTGCCAGTACTTCCTGATACTACTTGACATGTTTATTTATCTACACTTGTTCAAACAATTGTATGTAATAATATATATCTCCTGTTCATGCAACCTATGTACTGTTATGTTGACTCTGTATGTCTGCATTCTGTAAACATGTAAAAATCTGTCAGTCTGTCTTGAATGTACTCTGTAAACTATGCTAACCATGTGTGTCCTCTCTGTGACGAGGTACCTTTGTAAACGAGCCGCTGGATCAAAGGTTGTATATCCGATTATAAAATAAATAAAAAATAAATAAATAAGTCACATCCTGAGGACATCCACTCAACACCCTCCAAATTTCATGTTAAAAGATCAAACTATTTCAGAGATATTAAATGTTTACATTTCTGCACCTTTAAGAAGTCTTACACCACAAAATGGCAGAAATCTCGGCCAAAATACGCTAAAATGGTGGACCTGGTGGCCAACAAATCAGTGACTGTGAAGTGGGCCAACTTCAAATGGCAATAACTCTGGAACAGAACAATGTTTTTTCACCAAACAAAAATGGGCATGTTCCTTGAACAAAGGTATTTCTATGTGCCAAAGTTCAGACCAATCAACCATGCACTGGCTGCGCTATGTGTCATGGAAGACAGTGTAGAAAAATAGTAAAAGCAATGTTTTGCACTGCACTACACAAATGCAAAAACACCAATGGTAATGTTAACGCAATCGGTGATGAAACAGTGAGGTAAAAGAGAATAGTAATGCTAACGGTAATGCAAATGCAAGAGCAAATGGTAACACACATGGTGATGCAAACGGAAACAATAACGCAAACGGTAAGAGAAATGCAAGTGCAAACGTAAATGAAAACAAAAATGGTAACGCAAACAGTAATGCAAATGGTAACGGCAACAGAAACACAAATGGTAATGAAAACGATAATGCAAACACTAATGGCAATGGACACGCAAATGGTAACGAAAATGCAAATGGTAACAGAAACGCAAACAGAGACACAAACAATAATTGTGACACAGAAGGAAATAGTAACGCACTCAACAACGGAAATGCTTCCAAAAATGCAAACGCTAAGGTCAACAGAAATGCAAACGCAAATGGTAACGAGCACGTAAACGGTAATGGTAATGCAATTGGAAATGCAAACGGTTATGGTAACACCAACAATGATGCCAAAGGAAACACTAATGCAAACATAAATGCAAATGCAAGCAAGTACGCAAATGCAAATGGTTTTGCACACGGTCACAGTAACGCAATTGGAAATACAAACACTTACGGTGACACCAACGATGATGCCAAAGGAAACACAAACCTAAACACAAATGCAAGTGCATACGCAGACACCAATGGTAATGCACACAGTGAAGCAAAAGTAAATGCAAACAAAAACAGTAAAGGAAATGCAAATGGTAACAGTAATGCAAATGCAAGCGCAAACACAAATGCAAAGGGTAACGCACACGGTAATGTAAATGGAAATGCTAATGCAAATGGTTACAGAAACACAAATGGTAACAGTAATGTAAGCGCAAACACAAATGCAAAAGGTAACGTACACGGTGATGCAAAAGTAAACGCAAACAAAAATGGTAATGGAAACTCAAATGATAATAGTAACACAAAAGCATAGGGTAATGCACACGGTGACGTAAACAGAAACCCAAGTGGATACGCAAAAGGTAATAGTAACGCAAATACACACCCTTTTTTCCCAGAAAGGTGCATTCAAAAACACAGTGAATAATGTATGCATAATAATCACCCTCACAGCAGAAAATCAGCACTTGGAACGTTAAATTCCTTTTATCTTAGGAACCGTACGACGTGGAAAAAAAATTTAAAATCTCATATTATTTATGACTTTCCAGGCTAGTTTTGCACTTAGCCCCCTAGTGGGGGACTAAGTGTTCTTCCGACGAAAAGTCAGTATCTCGAACCGTTTTCAAGATACGGGCCCTGAAAGGCACGGCTGACGCCGTAATGTTAGCCTATGGAAAAAATAGTAACCTTTAGAGAGCCATAACTTTGCAGCCCTCTAATATTTTGTTGCCAAACCACCAAAACACGCATCTGTGGGATATTGGCTTTCTTCCTTCCAAATTTCAGCCCAAAAGACCAAACCATTCTTTTGCAGCAGGCTGGCAAAGATTCCCTATTGTTTTGTCCATAGTGTCGCAGAGTACTTTCGCAAATCATGACACTTTCACAAATAAAATCATGAAAGTGTCACATATGTGACACTACTTTGTGACACTACTTTTTACAAAAATTTAAAAAACATATTTCTCGGGTGTTTTACCCCCAAAAAAAGACATGTCTAGCATCCTCAGGGCTCGACTAGGTGAACACAACAAGAATTATGTCCCTAGAGGGTCCCACATTTAAATGCCAAGCATTTCTTTGACCACCAACTGAAAACAAGATGGCCAATTTGCGACACTACAAGGGTCATTTGCGAAAGTAAAAGGTGCATTTGCGATACTGTCGCATATTTTGTTAACTTTTCCCATTGACTATAATGGGAAACTTGTTTTTTGAATAACTTTAGAACCATTTAATATTTTTTCTTGAAATCTTTGAAAGGCACATCTGGGACTCCAGCTGCATGTTCCGTGAAGGTTTTGGACTGCTCATGCAAACCATGCGACCCGTAGGTGCAAGCAAAGAATGCGCAAAAATGCATAATTTGTGGGTTTTTCAGCCCTCTGTAGCTCCGCAACCGTACATCCAATCATAACGAATCTTGGCAGATCCAGAGACCTATCACTCCAAACTGTGCATATCAAATTTCAAGCAAATCCATCATACAGTGGCAAAGTTATTAAGCTGCCAAATTTCAGATTTAACCTTATGTGGGGTACTCAACCCTAACTATAGTGGCACTACCGTGCCACTATAATATGTTGATTTTTGTTATATTTAGAGGGTGCAGATTAGGGAAGAGTGATATTAACAAAGCAAGGACAAGAGAAAGAAAAGAAAAAAAATGTTGTTGCCAGTGCAGTGCTGACTGGCCTGGAGGCTGACCATTACAATGCACCGGCATCAGGTACACTTTCTGCCATGCCACCACCACCACGCAGCTCCTTCAGAAGCTCAGACATTTTGTCTTGCTCCTGAAGGAGGTTCCTGAGGTCCCCTCTGACCTCCTCTTGGAAATCATTGAACTCACTGCACAGAGCTTCCACCTCTCTGCGCAGTGTTCTCGGGTCTTCATCGCTCACTGCTGCTGGTGCTGGTGCTGGGGCAGCTGCAGGCTGTGCTGGGTCCCCACCATGAACCCGGTGATGCCTCTGTCTCTGGGGTGAGGGTGATGGGGGCTCTGCACCTGCTTCCTGCTGCTGCTTCTGCCTTCTGTGATGCCTATGCCCACCACTGGCCCCTGCATCCTGCTGGCCTCCTTCACCTTCTACCAGCTCAGCAGCACCCCAGGCCCCTCAACCTGCTGCAAGCTCTTTTGGTTTTTGAAGCCAATCTGCAGCACAGTGGTGCTGCAGATGGTTCCTTTGGCCACCAGTCCCAAAATGACCAAATGGCCCCTTCTCACTGATTTGCCACACAAGGTGCAGATCAAGATGGAGTTGTCATTTGGGTTTTTCCTAAAAAAAACAAAAAAACACACACAACAGATGACCCTGTCTGTGGGGGGGGCCCAACAACTGATGTCCCAGGGCCGGTGGGCACATCAAGCTCCTGCTTGGAGGCGGCAGGGGCCCCATGCTTTAGCTGGGGGGGGTGGCATCTGGAGGTCCCTGCTGCTGCTGCCTGGGGGTGCAGGTCACAGGAGGATCCTGCTGCTGTCGGGATGGTGCAAGGGGCTCATGCTGCTCCTGGGGATTGGGGCTACATTGTCATTCTGGGGGGTGGGGCATATGCTCCTGCTGCTGTTCAGGGGGGGAACAGACATAAAGGCCTGCCTATTAATACGGATACTGGGTGGAGGTGGTCCAGCAGCCATCTTCCCATTCCCACTAGTCTCCATAATTTCTATCTGCTTCTCCTCCCCCCAAAAAAAAGAAAAAAGAAAGGGGAGTTTTACACACACACACACACACACACACAATCCAAAAGACAGATAACTATAAAAATGAAGAAAAAACATTAACTGAAAATATTAACTTTTTAAACTAATGGGGAACAGAGATCAGAAATCAAATAAGCTGCAAATGCAAACACACACACACACACACACACACACACACACACACACGCACTCACACACACACACACACTCCACTAATTTTTCACTCAAGTTATAGCTCTCCTGCAGCCTCTCTCTCCTCTCCTACTTCCTAGCTGAAACAGCTCTAAAGGAAGTAGATTTAGTCGGGCTTCCTGCCTAAATGTAGTCACCCATGTGACCAGTCATCTGCTAGAGCGAAAGTCATGTGATCAGCTTTTTTCCCCCAATTTTGCCTGATACTTACACTGGGGAGTAATGTGCAGACAAAAGGAGTAATCAGAAGCATAATTTCGCAGGTGAAATTTCTCCTGTGTGGCAAAATTACACAAAATGCCACATGTGGCAAAACTGGTGATTTTGCTGGAATTTCACCAGCGTAATAAAATTTCATTGCATCTCTAATGGTGGTGCATGAGCTGTACATGGAGATGGTGGCAGGGGCACACAGGGGGGCGGGTAGAGGCAGCATGGACTGGTAAGGGGGGGAACAGGCAATGGCCAGACAGGAAGTTGACTAACACATGTGTTTTCCCCACAGGTGACAGTGCATATCCCCTCTGCCTCTGGCTGCTCACACTCATACGGTGACCCAGCAATGGGGCTGAGGAGAGGTACAATGAGGCACACATCGTTACATGCAACATCATAGAGCGTGTCTTTGGCATGCTCAAAATGCATTTCCATTGCATAGACAGGTAAGGTGGTGCCTACAATACAGCCCTGAGAAAGCCTGTGGCATATTCCTGGTCTGTTGTATGCTTCACAACATGGCCACTTACTGTGGAATACCTGCCCAGGTGGACGTGGGCAGCCAGCCATGGAGAGGAGGGATCCCAGGCTGGTTGCTCGTGCCAAGAGACATCAGGATACCATTATTGAGGAGCATTTTAGGAACCTCAGGTGAGTACAGTACCACACAGGGAAGCAGGGCAAGCACACCACTACACACACACATGCACAGATACAAAGAGATGCATGCATGCAGGGACACAGGGACACACATAGTCAAACAGGTGGGTACACAGGCATGCACACGTACACAGCTCTCCCCTCGCAAGGAATAACAAATACATACTGGAACAGTCTGGTGTCATATGGTGGATGCACAGGACCACACATGCATGCATGCACATGCAGCTGAACAGCCACAGGGTGCACCGAAGGGCACACAGCACCAGGCAAAGGCACACACACAACACTCCACTCAGGGACACAGACACAAATAGCAGTACTGCAGGATGTGGCATAGATCAGAGGGTATGTGCTGGCACATAGGCAATGCCAACACAGTGCTGCACTCATCACACCCATGCCACAAGGTCCAGGACCACTGCCCCCACACATGCCAGCTGTGACCCAGCCCACACGTATGCCACAGCATGCTAACCAGGGCACAGCCAGCCATGTGTGTGGCTGACAAAGGCAGCAGGGGACTGGACTGGGCAGCCCATCCGTCAGGACTACTGTGTGGATCTATGGCTGCCATGGCCACAGGGGCAGCCACGCCCTGACTGTGTGGCAGCCACAGGTGGCTCAACAGCCACAGGGGATGTTATCACCACATCCACAGAGGTAGATGCCTGAGAACATGACTGGGTCCTCATGGGTGTGTACAACCAGGCAAACAGACTGTTGCCGGGTGTGTTGGGGATTGGTATGGCAGTGGGCAGCGTCAGCCTCAATGGGGTCACCAGACACCAAGCCCTGGGTGTCCAGTTGTGCTACAGGGAGTCCTGCATGCCCTGCTGTGACCAGTGGATGCCAGCATTGTGAAGCCTGCTGCAATGGTCTCCACAATGTGGTCCAGTGAAACGGTCATGGCCTCCCACAGTTGCCAGATATCACCAGTCAGCTGGGCATGTCCCATGGTCCCACACTCAAACAGTTAGCACACCTCAACCTGCAGCGCATGTATCTCTGCCCTAAGAGTAGCCTGGTTGCCCATGGAGTCCTGCAAAAGCTGGATTGGCTCATCTAGCATGTCTGCGCCTAGGGTATCATGGTCCTGATGCCGACAGGTAGGGGGAGAGGAACTGTTGTGCCACATCCCTTGACTGGGAATGCAGCACAGTAGTCTGAAATTGTGGTGGGGGCTGGCTATGCATGCCGATGGCTGCCCTGGGGAAAGCTGCACAGTGTACCCCACAGGCCATTGCAGCATGACAGCAGCCTGCTGGATCTGTCCAGTGGAACCAGTGCCCACACCTGTTCCCCATCCCTGGCCAACACCAGCAGCAGTGTCTCTCACTGCAGGGGGAGCATGGGGGGCACATGCATGTTCCCTAGCCCATCAGCGCTGCCTGCCGTCACCTGTGGGAATACTTGAATGCGGGGAGGGGTGTCGACACCGGAGCACCCCAATATCAGTGTGATGTCATCATCAATGTCATACCCATTCTCGTCCTGCATGGCTGGCACAAACATGGGGGAGGCCATAACGCATGAGGAGGTCAGCCAAAGGGTCCTCATTGGTAAGACCAAGTAGGTCCACCAACCCAACATGAGAATGGCGCTCCCCGGTGACTGCCACAACACCAGTGGACATTGTTGGCACAGCATCGTCCTGTGCCACAGGTCTGGGTCCAGCCTAAACAGCACCCCTGAGGCATGATGGAGCTGTAAGACAGAATGGAGAATGGTTAGTGTCACTGATGCATTGCAGGTAGTCATCTATACAGTGGAATTTCTGCATGTGTGCCACAGGTGTGCCTGCACTGCCATGTATGTGGTGTGTCTACACCACTGCCCATGCATGTCAGGACACAGGCATTGAACAGGGCAATGGTTCACATCTGTGCATCCACACAGCAATGTGTGGCAATGGCCCACAAGTGACAGGCAGGGCAGTGCAGTTCCCCCCACCCCCATATGGCATACAGTACAACTGAGGATACCTTGTCCAGTGTGACATGCTGGTGCAAGTGTCCACTGTGGATGGCCACATGTAGGCACATCCTGCAGTGGATGCCCATGTGACATGCGTGCCACTGGTAGCATTGTCCCTGGACCAGGCACCACCCAACCATGACTGAGTGCCCGCAGCTGCCACACAGCACACAGGGGACGATGTTGTATCTTGGTGTGGCTGTGCAGGCAGTGCACCACCCCAAGGTGCAACATTAACACACTAGTGGCACCCCTGTTCTGTGCCAGGCACACCAATGGCCTGCACTCACTAACCCCCGCCAGGTGTCCCACTGGTATACTAACACTGCTGTGATAGGCTGTCACCAATCTGGAACCCCCCAGGACACCCGCATTGGGTGCTCAGTTGAATGTTGATGCCAGCATCTCCTCCTCCACATTGAGGATTGGTGCTGTTGAGGGTTCACCACCCATCTTGTTGAGTGATACCCTAATGGCAGCAATCTTCTCCTTTATCCAGCGCTTGACCATGTTCATCTTCTTCTTGCACTCCTGGGGAGTGTGGTTGTAGCGTCCATGGACTTTCACATACGTGGCCACCTCCTCCCAGCCTGTAGCCTGCTCCTGGGTGGTCCCTGTGGCCTCCTTCAGGAGTCCTTCCCTGGCAATATATGCCTCCACCAGGGCATGTTTTTCATCTTTTGTAAAGTTGAGCCTGTGTTTTCTGGCAGGCCCCTGCTCCTCTGTACTCTCAGAATCTAACATATTGCCACCTGTTAACAGAGATAGTGCACAGATGAGCAGTATGGTAGCATCCCCTGTTGCTGTGCAACATTTTAAATGTGGCAGTGCAAAACAGCTATCAGCAATCAGAATGTAAACAAAGCTACCTCCAAGGCTGCAATTCCTGTCAGTGATGCTTAAATGGCTCAACTCATGCAAATGTGCTGTGGAGCAACCAGTAATGAGATGCTAGTGTGCTGACTTGTGCTGGTATTGGCTCATAAGGATATTAGCATAATCTGGCTGAATTTTGCAGAATTGCTCCTGGTGCGACTGACTTTGTGATGCACAACTGGGATGCACTGGAGCAATTCACCAGTGCATTTTCCATGCATGCACGTTATGCAGTACCACATTTGACGTGCACACTGCCTGCTGTGCTACAGTATGTACATGTCTGTCTACTGTGCATCCAGCATTGCTGTGTATGTGTGCCCTACCTCACATGTGGGGAAGCTGCGCTATTGGCCATCACCGCGCAGGTGTGGTTCTTGTGCCATTGGTGTGCTGTATGTGTGGCACTGCATGACCTTCACAAGATGGTGCTGACACACCGATATGCGGACATGGGTCACAGACATGACTTCAGTCACCCACCCATACTTCTGGCATTGCGCATGAATGGTACTGCACCATTCGTGACACTGGTGCATGCCTATTGTGCATTTACCTGCTGCACAATGGTGTGCTGTGCATTCCTTTCATGCAATCAGTGCAGCAGTGCAACAGAGGTCTCGGTACACCAGCGGACTGCACAGTGAGCCTTGTTGTGTGTGCAGAAAGTATGGCACCTTCCACGAGAGCCCACCCATGGGCACATAGCTGCAGTGAGGTGGAGATGGCCAACCTCTTGGCCCAGGTGGCCCCACTGGAGGAACAGTTGTTTGGGGCTGTGGCACTGCAGGAGGCATGGTCCCAGGTGTGGGACCATGTTGCAGTGCACATGGAGGAGTGCACTGGGATCTCCAGGACAGGTGAATAGTGCCATCACCAGTATAGGGACCTGCAGCGCTGTGATCCAGAACACTTCAGGAGACTACAGAACTGTGCCCACCATGGAGTGGTCCCACAACCAGGTACATCTGTCTGTGCATTGTGCATGCCAATTCTAGATGCTAGCGGGGGCACTGGGTGTGCGGCAAGTGTGTGTGCACCTGCACACAGGGTGGGCCAGCCTTGTTCGAGTGTGTCAGTGCTGTCGAGAGGCCATGCTGTGCAATGTGTGTTCCTTTGTTGCACTGTGACGCTGGCCCACCACATTGTGCCTGGCTTGTGGGTAGCGGACCCAGTTCCCAGCATGGCATTTTACACCATGGTGCATTGTGTCGGGCTTGCTTGGGCTTGGGCTGTGTTAGGTATTTGCATACTACTCATTGTTCCATTTCATTGTGTTTCCTTTGCAGGGCAGGAGGCATGCAGGTGGGCCAGGGAGGATGCCGATAGGTGTGGCCACCAGCCAGTCAATGAGGTAGCAGGTAAGTGCATGACATGTGTAGCAGTCCACTGTACCTGGGATTGGGTGTTGGTGGGGGGGAGTCAATCCACACAGCAGGCCATTGCCTGCATGCTGTGCATGTGTTGACTCTCAGGAACTGTTGCCAGTGCTAGCAGGCAGCATGCAGTTGTCCCATCATGCACATGGCTTCTGTGTGCTGTTACTGGTGGTAGCTGTGTGTGACCCACAGTGCACACAAGGGGTTGCTGATAGGCATGCTTGAGTATTGCACATTGGGGCATCAGTCCTTCACTGTGGGGGGAATGTACATGTCACACTGCTGGGTACTCCCTGGCCAGCATCCCCTTCCTTGTGTGGCACAGTTTCCCGGACTGCTGTTGGTGTCTGCTGTGTGTGTGCTGTTGGTGGCCTTGTCCATGGGTCCGCACAGCCTCAGTCCTATAAACACACACAGCCTAGGGAGGCTTTCATTGTGTGGGCTCTGTCACTCAGCTTCTGTTCCATGTTTCCCCTGCATAGGCCATCTGAAGCCAGTGGGAGGACGGTACAGTGTGCATGTCCTGGGTGGAGACATACTCAACCTGCAGTGGATGGCCACTGGTGTGTACCAACAGCAGGTGGTCCACATCCACCTGTCATGAAGACTGCTGTCAGCCACAATGATACTGGTTGCAGAGGTGCACAGCCTGAGGGAGGACATACTTCAGCTGTAGCATTAGCACATGGACATTTATGTTTCTAGCCCCAGGTTTTGCTTCCCCACATTCCCATTTCCCATGGACGTTGTTGTTCCCCTCCCATCACTGTCCTATCTCACACCTGTCCCCTTAGCTTGCTGTTGTTGATTGTTGTTTTTGCTTCCCTTTTTTGGTTCACAGTTGGCTTGTGCCCCTTTTTTGTTTGTTCTGGTGATTTCTGTGCTGTATTCCTCTCATTGCCTGTTCCATACTGTTGTGTTGCACAGTATTCCCTCATCTCTGTATTAAAGCATCGTTTCCTATTTGCTTATGTGTTTGTGTGTCTCCCTCACATGTCTGTTGCTTCAGTGTGCTGTTGTTGACCATGGTTGGACTGTGGACAGGGCATGTCCTGGACCATGGTGTATCTGCAGTGTGACACCAGTGGGTGCTCACAATATTGCCTGTCACATCCCTTTGTGTTGGGCTTCCATGGATTGCCGGGGGCAGGCTAGCTCTGTGCTTGCCACATTGTCCTGTGCCCATGTCCACATGTGCAGCATGGTGCCCACCCCTGCTGTGTTGCTCTTCCCTGTGTTGCTGTGATGTGGGTTACCCTACCATGTGTCTCTGTGTGCTTGTTTGGCATGTGATGCATACCGCCATGTGCCTGTCTGTCAGTGTGCCTGTGGACCACTGTGCCTGCTTGGTGCCCTTGCACAGTGGCAACGGTGCATGGTTATTCCATGTTGGCTGTTGGGATTGTGGTCCTGGGGTGCTCATTCCCTACAGCCCTCTGTGCAGTGCCCATTGTGTGCCCTGTCCTGTTGGTTGCCCGGGACTGTGTGGTGCTCTGCACTGTGTCTGTGGGCGTTGTGCTCTGCACTGTTTCTGTGCCATCTGCCCCTTCTTTGCCATTGTGGTTCTGCTCTGCCTCCCCTACCACAGTCCTGTGCCTTTGCACAGCCCTATTTTCCCTGTCATCTGGTGCAACTTGATCCATTTGCTATATTCAGCCTGCACAGTTGCTCCAGCACATTTCAGGTTGCTCCAGCACAAGTCTGTTTGCACCATGGTGCATCTTTGCTATATTCAGCATTGTTTGCACTGGAATATTTCTGTGTCACATCTGCTGAATATTGCTGTTTTATGCTGTCGTGCAAATGGAGTGTGTGGCACATCCACTTGCTCATGTTCTGGGCTCATCTTTAAATGTCTAGCCCTTTGTTGAAAGGTGTGTTGCTCCATTTGTGATTACTCAGTGTCCAGAATGATATAATAAAGGGGCATTCAAAAAAAAAGATGTTCCATAGTCTTTAAGGTATCTATACAGTATTCTCTTGGACAATATCTTTCTTTTACTTCTTTATGTTTTAAGTTGTTTTTGATATTTCATTTACCATATGCACATAGCCAGGTAACATCCTACATTTTGGTAGGAATCCTGGAATCAGTTACTAGTTTCCCTAAGTGTGGTATTTCCAGTATTGTTTTTTTTTATTAAGAAATAAAGGTGTACATATAAAAAAAAAATTCCATCACATGTTCATAGAATTTCTTCCTTGTAGAAATAATCAAGGTGTTTTTGGTCATTTTCCATTGTTTTAGTTTACTAAACAGTATTGAAATTAAGAGGGCATATTTGTTAATCTTTTTTGTTGTGGTATGTTCGTACTGGGTAACCATGAATTTATAAATTCTAATATGTGGTCCTGTACCCATGGTGTCCAAAGGGTGTCATGGTTTAAAAGTACATGTTTTATATTAGAGAAGATAAAAATACTTATACAGAAAATGATTTATCGTGGATAAACCCCATTTACTTACTTCTAAATATAAATTCCCTCTTTTTAAAGGATTTAACCTGTTTCCCCATATGCACTGGAAGGAGCAACCAAATAGAGAATTCTCTAGTTGTTTAGGTGGGGGATATACTTAACTTAGATGTAATAACACAGGAATAAGAAAGGTTCTAACCATATAAATTCTTTTTTTTTCTTGCTCATCATCTATTGATTTCATAGTTTAACTCTGTCTAATGTTTGTTTAAGTGTAGAGTACCAGTTGTAAAGTGCAGGATCTTTGGTACCAAATTAAATTCCCAATATTTTAATATGTTCTGTTATTATTAGAATTCCCATTTATTCTTGTTCTTTGGGGTTGTCTATTCCTATCTGTAGACAACAATTTTTATGATAGTGTTTTTGTATATAAAGATTTTTATTTATATATGAAACACTAACCATCAACCAGACAGGTTGCAACACACATTCAAATACCTGTTACAATAGTATAGTACAACATACCAATATAGAAAATAAACAGTGAGAATAAACAAAGAGAAAAACACAAACACTACAACAATAGGAAAACCCCACAACCATCCATACCACAAAACGCTGTCACTCTCCCCAACCCGCAACCTACCACCAAATCCACAGCAAAACTAAAAACATAAAAAATCAGAAAAAAAGCCCAATGAGCTCCCCATTAGCAACACCTAAGAATGCAACCCACATTTCCCAAGCTTTACAGAACTTAGACAGAGCATTTCGTCTACGGTACATAATCTGGTATAGAGCAGCTGTTTTTGTTAAAACCTGCTTCCGTCTCTTAAACAGTGGAATATATTGTGATCTCCAATGTAACAAGAGAAGACGCTTAGCCTCTAAAGCAGCGACAAACAAAACACTTTTATATTGATGGATAGATTCAGCCAATAAATCTGAATCACCCAAAGTCCAAAAGGCTGGAGACTGTGTAATGGGAACTCCCAACACAGTTCCCAAATGATCAAAAATAGTGGCCCACCAAGGCTAAAGAGGTGCACATTCCCACAAAATATGAAAAATTGATCCAGAGGCAGAATTACAATGCCAACATAAATCGGATCCAATCAAACCCAATCATACCAGCTGTACCAGAGTACAATGCCACCTCCCTAAGATTTTCTTCTGAATCAACTGAAACTTGGGGTCCGGAGCTGCTGAATGTGCTGCCACCCAGCACCTATGCCATCCCCCTTTATTCATTTCATAGTTCAAATCCTGTGCCCATTTCAGTCTCTGTGTTTCCCAGTTTGGAAGAAAAAACTTCTGTAACTCCTTGTATAAATAACTAATATGTCCCTTAGGTAACTTGTGCCACTTCTCCAGTTGAATTGTAAAATCCATCTTCTTGATGTAATATTCTTGCAAGACTCTAACCAAAAGGGCATGTCTGAGCTGAAGGTACCGCCATAACTCTCTCAATGGAAGATTATATTTAGCCTGTAAATCCTGAAAAGTTACCATAAGGCTTCGCTAATCATCAACTAAATCCCCCAACTTATGCATCTCCATTATCCAGCCAAAACCCCCAACAGGCAGGAATGTTCCCAACCAGGATATCTGGATTATCCCATAATGGCTCCCATCTCCCAAAAAATGTGGCATCCCACTGCAGTATTTTAAAGAACTGGCCCCAAGCCCATCTCAAGAAGAACATTGGGGCTGATAGGTCTAACCCACGTAGATACCCAGGTTTCAACAGCATCACTAATGAAGTGTTGCCCAACAACTCTTGTTTGATCTCCACCCACAATGGGTAAACTGTACAAGAATACAGAATCCAATTTAGTGTTTGTTTGACCCCTGACATAAATAACATGCCCAGAGCCAAGGTAAATTCCATCCTCAATTAGTAACTCTTATGATAGCTAATTGTAGAACCTGTTAAAAGAGAGTATTGTTGTAGAATCATTTGTGCTATGTCTCCTGACTTTTTTGTCCACTAAAATCAGGCATACATCATCTGCCTAAGCCATGGTTTTGATTTCCTGATCCTGGCTGTTAACAGATAGCCCAGTTATGGAAGAATTTTGATTTAAATGTTGGAGTAATGGATTGGGTGTAATGGTATACAGAATCAGGCTGAGGGAACATCCCTGTCTCACTCCCTTTGGAATTTGGCTAGGTTTGCCTATCCATCCATTAATGTAAGGTCTTACTAAGGCTTTATTGTAACATAGTTTAATCCATTAATAAATATTGGCGGTATACCATAGATTTCTAAATAGGTCCATATGTAATCATGCTTTGGCTTGGTCTAAACCGACTATATACCCAGTCAATTCTTCTGAACTTCCTTTTTCTATTATTTCTCGTAAAGTAATTAAGATATCCATTACTCTCCAGCCTGGAATGGTGCAGATTTCTGAGGGGTGAATAATTGTATTGAGAATTGTTGTTAATCTAAGGCTCAAAAGCTTTGTTAATATTTTAAAATCATTATTTAAAAAGGAAATGGGCCTCCAGTTAGATGGTGTGTTTTTCCCCAGTTTTAAATAAAAAAAAAAATCATGAGACCTGTGTTCATATCTTCAGTTAAGGTTTCAGAGTGTAGTAAATAATTATACATTGTACAGTGTTCTGATTTTAAATAGAGAAAAATAGTTTTATAAAATTCACTTGGCAGGCCATCTATACCCAGAGCAGTACCATTTTTTTGTTGAAAAATTGCAGTCTGTAGTTCCTGCTCCATGATTGGCTGCATTAATTTTGGTTTTTGAGTGTTTGTTAATGAATTTATTGTGAAGTCGTTTAGCCAATTACATATATTGGGGTCTTCTGGAAACTTTTGTCCAAAAGTTAATTTGATATTATTTTCTATAAACTGCATGAAGTCTTTATTTGTATTTATTTATAGTCCCTTATCAGTAATCAAGTTTTTGATGCTTTTATTTTGGTTCCTTGTAGTACAACTTTCATATGGATTGACATAGGTTTGTTTCCCTTATATACCAAATTTCTGTTCTTGTTCTAAGGAGGATAGTCTGTTATATTGATACTGAGCCATTTCTTTCTTAATCAATTTAATTTGGGGAAATGTATTTTTTGGAAGTATAGTAGCTTGTATTGTAAATAGGTGGTATAGTTTTTTCCTGAGTGAGTTATATGTTAAAGTTTTTTCTTGTCCCAATAGTTTCGTAGACATCAAGAAGTCCTTAAAGTCTGTTTTGCTGTCTTTCCACAATTGTGTGGGAGAATCATACAAAAAAATGATTTTCTAGCCTTGATAATTCCCAGTAAATCTTGACTTATATCTGTATTTTCCAGTAATTTGATATTTAATTTCCAGTAGCCTTTCTCAGTTGTGTATTCTTTTGTACTAGATATTTTATCTTCTAATAATCCATAGTCAGAAATGGTTACTAGATAGATGTTTGGTTTTTGAGTAAGGAAGGTGGGTGAAATCAGCAAATAATCAGTGCTTGTGGATACTTTCCCTCTAAAATATGTGTGTTGTGGATTTTTATACTGTACGGAAAAACATCAATTAGACCTGATTGTTCAATTAAGGTGTTTAAGTGAGTAGAATCACAAAATATTTTGTCTTTAGCCCTCTACCTGATAATGTTCCACTGCAGTTAAAGTCACCTCCAAATAAGATTCCTTTTGATGTGTATAGATATGGTTGTATTGTTTTTAGCATTTTTAGTCTATCTGCCTTTGTCTGAGGTGCACAGAGATTTATTAATCTATATTCCTGCTCTCTTAGTGTTACATCTAGTAATAAAACCCTTCCTGGAAAAATGTCCACCATGTTTTTAACCTTAAGCATTGGATTATTTAAACAAATACCTACACCACAACATATGTCTTCCCCTATGGACCAATAGGAAGTTCTCTATAACCATTCAATACTTGCTTTTTTAACATCCATGTTTTTTTGCAGTCTGGTATCTTGAAAAAAAATGTCATGTGTGCAATGTTCAAACAGTGCACAGGTACTTTTCTTTTTTTTTTTCTGATGCAATACTATTTACATTCAAAGATGCTAAATTCAATTCACAGTCCAAAAGCTTCATTTATCAAAAAGGAAAACTCAGGATACTTTTTTAACTCCAGATCTTGTACCCCACCTTTCCTTTTTGGTTTAACATTTTTATCAGGGGTTTGTTCTTTTCCTTCAGAGGTGGCATCCTTATGAGAGGAAAATATTGGTGCAGAGTTCAACTCATCCCCTATCTCCACCTCCCCCATTGTAGTGAAGAGAATTTGTTGTTTAAGGGAATGCGGTCTTTGAGGAGATTGGGTCTCCAGAACTGCACGCAGTACTCCAGATGGGGTCTCACCAACTGTCTGTACAGAGGGATAATAACTTCCTGTTTTCTACTGGTGATTCCTCTCTCTATGCATCCCAGTATCCCCCCAGCCCTCCTTGCTGCCCTCTCACATTGCTTGCCCACCTTTAGGTCATGTGATATATGACTACCCCCAGGTCCCTTTCCATTTTGTTGTTGTTAGTATCTCACCCCCATTGTGTACTCTTCCCTGGGTTTTGTTTCCCAGGTGCATTACCTTGCACTTCTTAGCACTGAATCTAAGCTACCATACATTTGACCATTCCTTTAACCTTGCCAAGTCCCTTCTCATCCTTTCCACGCCACCTTGTGCATCAACTCTGTGCAGATCTTTGTGCATCTGCAAAGAGACATATTTTCCTTCAGTCCATCTGCAATGTAAGCTTATAAAGACATTGAAGAGGACCGGTCTAATATACTGAACCCTGCGGTACCCCACTAGTAACCCCCCTTTCTTCAGAGTGGACTCCATTTACTATTACTCTCTGTGTCCTATTCTCCAGCCAATTCTTTACCCAGGCTGTATTCTTGAGACCCACTCCCAGGCTTGCTAACTTGCATATTAATCTTTAGTGTGGGACTGTGTCAAATGCCTTGCTAAAGTCTAGGTAGGCCATGTCCATAGCCCCTCCTTGATCTACTACTTTGGTCACCCAATCAAAGAAATCTATCAGATTTGTCTGGCATGACCTTCCCGCTGTGAATCCATGCTGCCTTGGGTCCTGAGCCCCTCTGACCTCTAGATACTCAACAATTCTTTCCTTCAGAAGTGATTCCATCATTTTCCCTACCACTGAGGTTAAACTAACAGGTCTGTAGTTTCTGTTTCTGCCTTGCTCCCACTTTTGTGAAGAGGAATCACATCTGCCCTTCTCCAGTCCTTGGGTACCACCCCATCCTCCCATGATTTCTTAAAGAGGGTAGTCAGTGGTGTCACTAGTTCTACCCTTAGTTCTTTTAGAATTCTGGGATGAATCCCATCAGGCCCCATTGCTTTGTCCACCTTCAGTTTTAAGAGTTCTTTTCAGAACCCTTTCTTCTGTAAATGGGCTGGTATCAACTTCTGTATCCAGAATGTTTCTACTGTTTGTTTTCTGTACCTCCCCAACTTCCTTTGTAAATACTGAGCAAAAATATTTGTTTAGTATCTCTGCCTTTTCACAGTCACCCTCTGCCCACCTTCCCTCCTCTTTATTAAGCCTCACTAACCCTCCCTTGGTCTTCCTTCGCTCCCTGATTTACTATAAAAGGTTTTATCCCACTTCTTAACTGAGTTGGCTATCTTTTCCTCAGTTTGGGCCTTTGCTGTTCTGACTGCCTTCCCAGCTTCCTTTTGCTTTAACTGATACAGTTCTGTGTCCTGCTCCTTCTGTGATTCCTTGTACTTCCTGAATGCTTTCTTTTTCTCTTGAACCTTCACTGCCACTTCTTTTGAGAACCATAATGGTTTCTTACATCATTTCATTTTGTTTATTTGCTTCACACAAGGCTTGTTACCTCTGTGATGGCAGTTTTATTATTCCCATTGTTCTTCCACCCCTCCTTCCTGCCCATTTGCTAGTGCATTCCTTAGGCACTCATCCATTTTAAAAGTCAGCCCTCCTAAAGTCCAATACTTTTGCCTTTGTATGGCTTGACTCTATTGCTGTGTTTATTGTGAACCATACTGTTCGATGGTCGCTAGTTCCCAGATGGCTACCCACTTCTACATCTGTGATCCTCTCTTTATCTCCATTTGAGAGAACCAGGTCTAAGATTGCTCCCTCTCAAGTGGGCTCCAATACTAGTTGTCTAAGGCATGCCCCCTGTAGGGCATGTAGAATAACCCCACTCTTTGAAGTGGCTGCTGCAACTGCACTCCAGTTAACATCTGGCATATTCAGATCATCCATCAGCAATATCTCCCCTTTTCTGCCATTCTAAATATTCTTTCTATCATTTCCTTGTCCATTTCCTCCCCTGAGAAAGTCTGTATCTAACCCTGTGCAGATTGTGGTGCCATTGCTGGTCTCCAAATTTACCCACAGTGCTCTGCTCCTCCCTGTTTCCCTTTTGTTCTGTTGCTTTGATTCCTTCCTTATGTAAAGAGCTACTCCTCCTCCTCTTTTACCCTCCCTGTCCCTCCTGTAGATAGTGTATCCTGGTATGTTTATGTCCCAGTCATGGTTTTGTGTGTACCATGTTTCTGTGACTGCCACGATATAATGTTCCTCCTCTATCAAGACCACTAATTCAGAAGCTTGTTACTCAGACTACGAGCATTGGTACTCATTGTCTCCATTTTTGATGGCTTTACCTTCTTTTGCAGCATCCCCACTGACCTGTCTACCTCGGTCTTTTCTCATTTAGTACCCTGTTTTGTAGGGAGAGGCTGGATTTTCCTGCTGCTTATCAGTGCTCCCCCTTGACTAGTTTAAAAGCTTGCCAATGAAGCATTTAAACCGATTGCTCAAAGACTTGTTCCTTCCTGGACAGATGCAGACCATCCTGCCAGTATAGGCTGGTGTCCCTTCAGGTGGAACCCCAGTCCCCAATGAAGCCAAACCCTGTGCTCCACACCATTTTTCAACCATTCATTAAACTGCATGGTGCAAAGTACCCTTGCCTCACTCATGCCATTGACAGGCAGCACCTCAGAGAAGGATATTGTGTGTGCTACTTGTCTTAGGCCCCTCCCCAATTCTACGAAGTCCTTCTGCACTGCTCTAGTCTCATGATTAGCCAAGTCATTTGTCCCTAGGTGGACAATGATGTCCAGCTCAGACTCCCATGTAGCTGTTCTTGTGATCCTGAGGATTCGCTTCCTGTCTCTCCAAGCCATGGCACCAGGCAGGCACCTTACTTCAGAGACTGCAGGTACTTCTTTAGTGGAAATCACCACGGGAGATGGGACTTTCTCAGATCCAGGAGTATGTGGTGGAGCTGTTTGGACTACCAAAGGAGGAACAGAAAGGCCCTCAGAAGGAATTCTACCAAAGGTGGGGTGTATTGTTTCAAAGCTGCCTTAATAGCAGTGTTCAGATAGGAACCCTGAATTGCAAAATCACCATCTGTAGTATTCTGTGCTGCCCAAGGACAGTCCACGAAAGGATGAGTCTCTTCACATAAACTACATTTTGCAGGATGCTGACACTCTGACATAACATGACCCAACTCCCCACACTGTGCACATTTTAAAGTATCACATGCCCTGCTCAAATGTCTGCTAGAACCACACTTATAACAATGACATGGTTGTCCAGGATAAAAAATGAAACCTTTATCTCAACCCAAATAGAAACAACTGGGAAGGTGTTAAAGCCCATCATCTAATTGTGACAGGGTCACTTTATGCCTCCAGCCCCCATTCCAGAAACCTTCCAAATCCGGAATTGGTTCAGGGTTACCCTGGATTGTACATCGTTTCTCAAGCCAGTATGTGATATTGACTACATTTACCCCCTCGGTACAAAAGAGGACTGTAATTACTTTGAAAGATTGTTTAGTAAGGGGTATGGCCTGGAAATGAGTCCATGCAGGATTAGTTTTCAAGGAGCATATTTCATCCGGAAAAGATTTAGAGAATCAGGAGAATGAAAACTAATGTCATATGTAGACTCCCCTGGGGTATGTATCAAGGCATACACCTCAGTGGGAGAAAAAACAAGCATTTGTTTTAATAAAACTTTTCCCACATAAAAACGATCAGGCGTAGTGTCTACAGGCCCCAAAAACTGCAATCTCACAGCATTGTGATGTTTAGCCAAAGAGACAGGCTTGTGGAAAAGACTAGCATAGGTAGGAGCAGTCAAGTTAGGGGTAAGGATTCCGTGTCCATATTTGCCTCAGGAATTACCCCAGGTTCTTCATCTCTAGTTAGAGCAAGGTCATGGGCCTGTGAAGCCACAGGGGTCTCCTGCAATGTGAGGGCCTCAATAGGGGAAAAGGGTATAGAACTAGGAGAGTTAATAGTGGGCTGTACATTAGAAACAACAGGGTTCATAGAGGGGGACTCCCCTGCTATCGGTTTATCAGGGAGTACAGAATGTAGATCCCTAGCAACCGGTGTGTCAGAATCATGGAGGGGTATATCCCCAGTAACCCCAATAAAATCCCCAGATATGTTGTATCCTGGAAGTGAATTTTGGGATCCTCAACCCACTGACCTGCCCTGTTCTGAATCCAGCCAGCCTGTTCTAGGGCTTGCTGTGGAGACCATTGTTGGTCCTGCTGAGACCATTCTGCTCGGTCCAGCTCCTCTCCTGGGGAATTAAGAACCGGAAGATTCTGTGGCTGGGAGGCTGCATCAAAATCCTTTGCCGATGTCTCCGAAGTTGGCGACGGAGACCCCTGTATGGGCTGCTTCCTTTTTCCTTCCTCCGCAGCACGCAATTGCACCATGCAGTACTCAGCTTCTGCTTTAAGCAATAGATCCTGTTTCCATTTAACCAGTACATAGACATCTTGGATTTCCACTGCGGGCATCATACCTGGATCAGGACTGTGAATTACAACTTCAGGTGTAGTGTGGGAATCAGAAGCTCCCCTAATTCCGATGGCCTCTCCATTGTTCACTGCCTCCAAAGGCGGGGGAGTTGGTACAAAAAGCTGGCCACACGGAGGGTGCCTCCCAGCCACACCATTCTCCCCACTGAGCTACGCTGGCTCTCTCTTAGCAGTACCTCCACTGCCACTGTCTTCCTCCATCTGACTAGGACAGTCTCCATAGACACAGCACCACCCATCTACAGAGTAGGGGAATTTCCCCAGTGTCATGGCCAAGATTCCCCTATCAATCAAATAGGTTCAAGAAGCCCCCTCCCCAATGCACCTGGAAACAAGCTGTCATAGCTTAGTGTGCCTTTCCTGATCAAAAATTACAAATAAATTGATAATTTTATTTTTTTTAAATTGAATATATTTTATTCATTTGTAGGAAGAGTTAAGATATCATTTAACTCATACATTTGACATTAGCTTGAGACATACATTCTGTTTGAACAATGTTCTATGCTAGGGTCCTGTTACAACACAAAGTCTTGTAAAGTGTATATTATAAACATGGTCTCAGTTGTGTTCAGATATTACAGTCTCAGCTGACTACAGAGACCCTTCATATTCCTCCTCCTACTTCCCCCTCCCCAAACCCCCTCCCTCTCCCTCCCTTTCAGGTATGCAGCAGCAGTGTCCATCATTCCCTGTAATCTAGGTAAGGCAGCGGGGGGGATCATCTGTAATGAAGTCATATCACTCTTGTAGTGCTGTCCTCTTCTTGCCTTAGTTACTTATTTGATATCTTTAAACCACTAAATAGTCAGTAGAGTATGTAAAGGTGCCCATGTTTTTTGATAGTATTGTGATCTCCGTGCAATGTGAGCAATCGTGTTCTCGGCCTGCAAGGCAAATAACATCTCTTTTAGCCATTCCGTACACTACCGGTCAAAAGTTTTAGAACACCCCCATTTTTCCTGCTTTTATTGAAATTTAAGCAATTCTAGTCCAGTGCATAACCTGAAATGGTACAAAGGTAAGCGGTAAACTGCTAGAGGTTAAAAAAAAAAGTTTACATTAGCAAAAACTGCTTTAGAGAAATTGCAAATAAAGCCAAGGTGTCAGTGAGTACAGTTTCCTACACCATCAAAAGGCACTTGGAAACTGGAGGAAACTCTGACAGGAAGAGGTTTGGCAGACCCAAAGCCACAACAGAATCAGAAGACAAGTTTCTGAGAGTCAACAGCTTGTGTGATAGGCGGCTCACAGGACAACAGCACAGAGTGACTGGCACCCTGAACCAAAAGGGCTACCACAGCATTTTGCAGCGACATGCAATACCCTCTGGTATACGCCTAGTTGGTTAGGGGTTCATCCTACAGCAAGATAATGACCCAAAACATACCTCCAGGCTATGTCAGAACTACCTTCGAGGAAAAGAACAAGACGGTAGGCTTCAAATCATGGAATGGCCAGCTCAGTCTCCAGACTTAAACCCTATCGAGCTGATTTTGGATGAACTGGACAGAAGGGTGAAAGCAAAGCGACCTACAAGTGTAACACATTTGTGGGAACTTCTGCAACAGTGTTGGGAAGAACTTCCTGAACAATATTTGATGTCCATTGTAGGAAGAATGCCACAAGTGTGTTCGGCGGTTACAGTATATCTGCAAAAGGTGGCTACTTTGATGAGTCAAAAATTTAGATTAAATTTTGTTAAACAAAATGATTCTATGATTTTTTTTTTATCTCCAATTGTTTATTTGTTCTATGTTTTAATTTCAGAGTACATTGAGACATTAACCTGCGTAAATTTCAATAAAAACTGGTAAAATGGGGGTGTTCTAAAACTTTTGACCGGTAGTGTATATGTAGGGATATTTTTGTCTAACCAGTGGCGCATTCACCTTTTTTGCACACACTGTTATTAGCGTCATATATTTTCATTGGGTGCCACTTACAACTTCACCATAGTCTCCTATTATACAAATTTCTGGTTTGAACGCATCAGCTAACCCTAAAAGTGGGTCTTAGTTGGACTTAATACTATCCCAGAAAGGAGTGACCTTATTGCATTCCCACAATATATGCAACAGAGTGCCAGGCCTTTGCTTACAGCGTGAACATACATTTGAGGAGATTTTCCCCATCTGCTAAAGCCTAGCTGGGGTATAGTATAAATCATGTATAATGTAAAACTGTAAGATGTGGTATCTGATCCATTTCACATCTTGGTACAATTGTGACCAAATTTTTGGCCATGATCGAGGAGCTAAGGTGTTTGGAGGTAGTGCTTGGTTCCAGACATAATGCGGCTCATCTTGCTTTTCTTCTATGGCCTTCCTTAAGAGGCAATAGAAGTGGGAAATGAGGTGAGAGGAAGGTAAGTTAGGGATAGCCTGTAAAAGGGGGCTGTTTAGATACTGTGTCCAGTATCCCACTCCAAAATGTCTTAGAAGCATATGTTGCAATTGTAGGTATTTAAAACAAAAAGTTTTAGGGAGGTTAAACATGAGCTGGCTGCTTGAAAAGGTATCAGTGTGTGTTCATGAAGTAAATCTACAACTCTCAGTTGGGTGTTATCCGGCCAGAAATTGTTCGGGGGGGCAGTCACCCTATTTTGAGATTGGGGTTAGCACATATAGGCTGGGAAACATCCTTTACCAGAGATATCTGAAAAAAATTACACATTTGGGAGTATACTCGAAGCGTTGTTTCCATAGGTGTGGCTTTGAGAGCTTTAGGAAAGTTCTTGAGAGGGGAGAAAATGAGAGCCTTGGGAGATATGTTGTGTGGAGAGAGTAAACTTTGCTCAATTTGATACCACAAGGGAATATAATGAACACTCTCCTGACAGGAATTGTCCTTCATCCAATATGCTAGGACCGAGCAAACAATGGAAAACTGATAAAGGAGCAAGTCCGTGAGTTGTAAGCCCCCATTATTCTTACTCCTCTGCAGCTTAAAGAGAGCCCAATGAGATGTCTTCCCACCCCACAGAAAGTTGGACATAGTTTTGTTGACCTGCGTAAACCATGCTTTGAGTAGAAAAGGTTGTATCATCTGTAAAGGGTACAGAATTCACGGAAGGATGTTCATTTTCATAACATCAACCCGTCCCCAAAGAGTTAACGGCAATATGGCCCAGTGGGAGAGATCCATTTTGATCTGCATGAGAATTTTGTCCAAGTTGTATTGTTTCATCCTGGTCTCCGAACGGAAGAGATATATATCTAGGTATTTTAGCTTATCTCTGGTCCAGCGGAATCCAAGGTGAGCAATTTCAGCCTGGAATGTATGAACATTTAAGGGCATCACTTCTGTTTTTGTGATATTGAGTTTGTAATTAGAAAAGGTCCCAAAGGTTTTGATAATTTCGAGAGCAGCAGGAGCCGATTTTGAAGGGTGAGGTATGTGAAGTAAAATATCGTCGGCATAGACCGAGATTTTGTGTTGTGTGGGCCCAATAGAGATACCGGTAATATTTGGGGATAGTTTAATACGTCTAATGAGTGGTTCCAGATATAAGTCGAACAGGAAGGGAGAAAGTGGGCACCCCTGTCTTGTTCCTTGTTGTACACTTAAAGGGATGAGATAGATGCCCATTGCATAGTATACGTGCTGAGGGGCAAGTATATAATATCTTGACCCATTGTATGTACTGTTTTGGGGTATTGTAAAGTTGTAACAAATGGATTAAATATTCCCAGGATACCCTATCAAAGGCTTTCTCTGCATCCAGGGACACCAAAGCAGCTGGAATTTTGGAGTCCCTGGATGCAGAGATCAAGTATGCCAACTTGCGCATGTGATCAGACTAGACCCTACCAGCTACAAAGCCAACCTGTTCACAGCTTATTAGACTTTGCCAAACCTTGAATAGCCTAATGGCCATAATTTTTGCCAGTATTTTTATGTCAACGTTAATTAATGATATTGGCCGATAATTTGTGACCTGAAGAGGGTCTCTATCAGGTTTTGGGATAACCACAATGGTGGCCTCAAATAGGATAGGGTCAGTAATACCATGCTCAAACATATAGTTGTAGGTATCTAAAAGCATTGGCCCAATTTGTTCTTTGAAAAGTTTGTAGAATTCTACTGCGAATCAGTCTGGGCCTGTCGATTTGTCTGTGGGGAGGGAATCAATAGCCTGTGTTATCTCGTCCTGAGAGATTGGGGCTTTAAGCAAGTTTACTTGGGATGTGTTGAGTTGCAGGAGTTGTATCGGCTGCAAGAATTGTTCCAATATTGCTGGGCAAAAAGAATGGGAGGTATGGGAGTACAAAGTTTTGTAGTACTCCTGAAAGCAGTTAGTAATTTCTCTCGGGGAGGTAACTATTTGTCCTGCAGAGTTTTGAATACCGGGAACAATTCTATGTGAGGCCTGTACCTTAAGTCGCAAAGCCAAAAGTTTTCCTGCTTTGTCACCCTGATCAAAATACTTAATCTTAGAATGTATAAGAAGATACACTACATGTTCAGTCAGAACTGAGTTATATCGATCCCTTAAAACTTCTAGATCTTTAAACTGATCCTTTGTGGAGTTCGGGGAGAGTGACGTTTCCATGTCCCTGATATCCCTCTACAGAGCAGAAGTGACTTTTGAGGTTGTTTTTTTTTTAACTGTTGCCATGTGAATTATCTCTTCTCTAACCATACTTTTTAAGGCACCCCATAGCATGTCTGTCTTGGTCATGGAGGGGGCATTTATCTCAATAAATTTTGAAATGAATCCAGCCAATTGGTTCTTCAGGTATTCTGATTGAAATTATTGACAGTTAAATCTCCAAACCTTGTCCCTAGATATAGGTGGGCCCGGGTTCCAACCTAGTAAAGTGGGATGGTGATCTGAGATCACCTTGGGGAGGTAATTACAGGTTGTTATAGCTGAGAGGTGTCCCAAGTCTACGAGAAAGTAATCTAAGTGAGAGAATGAGTTGTGCGGAATACAGTGGAATGAATATTCTTTCTGGTGAGGGTAAAGGGCCCTCCAAGGGTCTATTAATCCAATGGAGTCAATCATTTCTCTGATGGCAACCTGCACTGGGGAGAGAGAGACGGAGAATGACTTGGAGAGCGATCTATAATATTACAGTAAACAAGGTTCCAATCTCCTCCTAGCAGTATGGGAAAGTGGGACCATGGGGTAAGGTCATTCATAAGAGAAACAAAAAAGGATGGGTCCTCCACATTGGGGCCATATATGGAACCAAGCACTACCTCAGTTTGACCCAACAGGGCCTTAATCAAAATGTATCTATGCTGAGAATCTACTATGGTGTCTATAAGTCTAAACGGGACTTTTCTTGCTATCAGAATGGTAACCCCTCCCTTCTGCATATCCGGTCTACTCCCAAAGGCCTGGCCAACCCAGGATCTTCTTAATTGTGAGACCTGGGAAGGAGGCAAATGGGTTTCCTGGAGAAACACTATATCAATGCCAAGGTTACGAAGATGCAACAATACGTTTGCATGTTTAGCCTGAGACTGAGACCCTTTTATATTCCATGAACATATTTTATATGATGTCACCTTATTGGCAATTTTTTTACTGGGTTATCCAGCTTTACTCCAGGAGTTTTAGCATTGCTCAGATTGTCCTTGGGATAGCCCTCTTTAAAAGGCTGTTGTGCTGCATACCTGATCCCACCCACCCTCCATTCCCTTTTAAGCCCCCGCTTCTCCCTCCCCCTCCCTCTGCTGTACATCACCCTTCCCCTGTACACAGCTATTTTGTAGACGCTCTCCCAGGGCCATCTCCCAGTCATATTATATTGAGTAATCTCAGGACACCAAAATGTCAGGCCTGGGGAAAGCCCGGGGAGCCCCCCACCTAAAGGCCACATACTCCCCCCTCCCTTCATCCTGGTTCGCAACACCCTTCTTGAAATTGCAGTATCCAGATCTACCCCTTTCCCTCCCCAGCTCCACACAATGAGAATATAGCATATGTAAAAAAAAGGGGGAAGAGGGGGGTAAACAATAATATTATAAGACACTACAAGCAAATCCCCTCATATCAACCTTGTTAAGAACAGCGTTAGAGCCATCTTTAATTTTCGATCCCCCCCATCCTTCTTCTGCCCCTTCAGTCCATCTTCATTGTTCCAGTACTTGCTTCTAATAATGTTATCTTATTTTAGCGTAACAGTGGTACCCCTGAAGCATCATGACTTATGGGAGAGGAAGAAGGGAGAAGAGGAAGCAAAAATTGCTGCAGAAGAGAGAAACAAAAAAAAAGGGGTGGGGGAGGAAAGCCAGAAAGGAAGAGAGAGGGGAAAAAAAGGCCCAGAAAAAAGGGGGGGGGGAGAAGTAACCGAACTTTGGAAGCCTTGCAAACTCTTTCAGTGTTCAGGTCCTCTTGAAGGTGTTAGTTAATGACACCCTTGCCATTTTCATACAGCTTTGAACACTGTGGGAGTGTGCCCAAGTCTGTAGTTAGTCTGCCATGCAAGTTCTGTAAACCATAACACATGGCAGGTGCATATCACACCCTCTTAATTAGTCTTTCCTCAAATGGCAGGGATATATATATTAAAATAGAAAAAAAAGGGAAGAAATATTTCCTCCTAGTTCAGGAGCGGCACAGTCAACTCTCTGATCCTCGTGATACGGGGCTGTTTCTTATCAAAAAATGCAATTATCCAGACAAAAAGGAAAATAAAGCAGGTTAAGTAGTCCAATCAATCCGCAGGCTTTGAGCGCCCTCTTGTGACGGTAAATATGAATGTCATTAGGGCAATACAAAAGAGTGGCAGTACAGCATATTGAAGCCTTGACACAGAAAAACTAATAGTTCCATGGGTGTTATATCCTTCCCAGTTATGCCATCTCTTCCTTTCCTGGCTTTTTCATTGTCTAGAAGGAGTGAGAGCCTAAGAACCAGGGGAGGGGGAACAAAATCGAGAATAAAGCCAGTTCTTACTCATTTTCTGCAGTAAATGCGGTCTTTCCCTTTCGCTATAAGCCCTCATCATTCTGCCATATTTCAGAGAGATCCAGAACCGTAGCAAAATTTTACTGAAACTGATGTTTATTAGTTAGAGCCATATTCAACACCATTTGTCTCGGTTGTCTGCTCACTAAGCACCATGACTAGCAATAAATTCAGCATAGCTTGAACAGATCTGGAAACACCCCTGCTAATTCCACCTGAGCTTGCTCAGCTGTATCAAAACTCCTCCAAGAATTTTGATGGTACACTAACAGTTTGGATGGGTACTGAACTTTGAATTTGATGCTGGCTAAGATTAATTTTGTGACAATGGGATGGTAGGCAGCCCTTTGTTGCCTTATGGTTGCTGGGAAGTCTTGGGCAAATCTCAGCTTCTGTCCCTCCCATAGAATTTCCTGAAGGCTCCTAACTTTTCCCAACACATGCACTTTATCTAGGTAGTTAAGAAATTTTAAGATCAGGGGCCTTGGTGCTTGCCCAGTTGCTGGTTTAGATCTAAGTGAGCGATGGGCCCTCTCGATCACATAGGTGGTGTTATTAGGTGAGGGGCCCGCTATTTTAGTTAGCAGCCATTGCAGGAAAGTGATCAGGGTTGCCCCTTCTGAATCCTCCGGGAGGCCGAATATGAGGATGTTATTTCAGTGGCTACAGCCCTCCAGGTCCTTCAACTTAACCTCCATCTTATTCAATCTTTGGTGCAGCGCCAGGAGCTCAGAGTCAACTGTTGCCCTCCATCCCTCCAATGAGTCCGTCCTGGCTGTAACATCTTTGATCACTCGATTAGTATCAGTAAGTTCTGTTCTCATAGCCTTCATTTCTGAGGTAAGTTCCTGGAGCACTACTCGAAAGGGATTTAGTTCTTCTAGGAATTTCTGCTCCATGAGAGGGGTGGTTGGTGGTCCTGTAGTCGATGGTGAGCCCACTTTAGTAGCTGCCCCAGGCTGTCCTTTGGCCTGTTTGGAATTCTTCTCTGGCCTCTGCGGCGATGTGTGTGGGGGAGGTGCCTGGTGCATCTCTGCCTCCATTCTTAAATAGGCCTGATTCTTGTTTTGGCTTTTTCTCCCGGCCACTGCTGTGACCGCTTTTACCTGTTTTATAGCAGGTTCAGAAAGTTGTTGGGAGCTATATAGCAGATGTACTTTTGAGATCAACGCAATAGTTACTGTTAAATTTTTTCAATAAGGCAGAGCTGGGGAGGAGATGGGTTCTCCGAGCTGCTATTCCATCCGTGGCATCACATGATCCCCAAATTGATAATTTTATATATAAATTATATGGTGAACCTTAGAGATGCTTGTTATTATACTCACTGGTACTGCATATAAATATTCATTAGAAATTGTTTTGAATAACACTATGCATTTTAGTAATGGATTAATTATATATGTGTGTGAGGGACATGTGACCAGAGTAATGAAATAATTTCCTTTGTTAATATATTTTATAATGTAAGTATGCTTCTGTCATAGTGTCTGCTATTTGCAAAAGGGTCACAAAAAATATGGTTTACAGGGTCACATCTCCAGACAAGTCTTAAGGAAAATACTGAGGACTGCTCTGTGGTACTTTCTCATGATCTAATCCAGGGTGCACATCCTGGCAGATGTGAAGGTGCAACTTCGAACACCTTAGATATCGTTGAAGCCAGCGATTCTGTAAGGCAGATGGGAGAGTGCCAGGCTGAACACCTCAGCCAGCTTAAAAGACAAGAAGCATGGGGCTACACACCTAGACTATCTTCAAGGCAGAATCATAAAGTGGACAGAGCACATTTTGGAGAATGAGGTCATCCCTCCATACACCCACCCATCTGGGGGTGGACAGGGGTAGCCTATCACTCAAAAGTAGAAAAATCACCTCCCACAATCTTGGGCTGGAACATCACGATCAGAGCCCTGCTGTACAAAGACTAGCTGATGGGTAAGATAGCACAGTGAGGGTCAGTGCTTCTGTATCTAGGGCAGATAAAGGATTCTAGATAAGGATAGTTCAGAATTTTGCTGTACACCAACTATCTATTAACTTGCTTTGTTTTTTGTTTCTTAGTAAATGTGCAACCCTTTTTTTCTTGCAAATACATCCTGTTGTAAATACTTGTAGTATTTTAGTAAAGATTCTGTTTTTATAAAATCAGTGACTGCTTGTTTAATTTAAAAGGGTAATAATACTATTTCTGCTGGACTCTATTTGCAGTCTGTCTCTGAAGGGGCACTCTACCCACAGTTATTGTATTGACTTCCTTGATCTTGTGTAAAGGCGGAGGTAAAAAAAAAAACAGGTTTCCTGGTTCTTGTTGGTAAAAAACATGTGGTGGCTGTGAGATGGATATCCCTGATGAGTAGGATTTCCTTTACAACATGGATCTGCATTTTATTCCATGACTTATTCAAATTTTTTTAAATGATTTCTGAATAATAAGGTAGTAACTGTTATGTTTATTTCATTTGGACTTCTGATTTTAATTTTATGAGGTACAAAGGAAGCATTATATAAAAATGACCAACTATTTTATTTAGAACTAGGAAGGAATGGAAGTATTTTTTTTAAAGGGATAATACAGTTTTATTGTATAATGCAGGTAAGTGGATACTTTCCATGTTCACCTGTACTAATGGACTGGTATTGATCCATATTAAATAAAATTACATTTTTAAATCATTCATTTTTTTTTTTGAATATGTATCTGTTGTTCCTGATTTTTTTGATTTTATTATGCATTTGCACAAGTTTTTATTCTTTTAGATGCACTTTCCTTGCTGCAGGATTCATATTCTATATTGAAATGTATGAGGGGGACTTATAGCGTTAAGGTAATTTGTATTAACAATTCTTGAGGATACTTAGTCTTCCTGCACTTATTCCTATGGAACAGTTCTACTTACATTATGGCATCCTGTAGCTCATAGGAGCAATTTCAGCCCTTGCAGTGGAGAATCCATAGGAGGAAGAACTACATGCTTGGCTTGGACTAGGAGCTTAACACAGGAGGATTTCTGATCTCATAGGTCTTCAGATCTATAACAAAACATTGTTTCCCCAAGACATCTCCTGGTTTTATAGCCCACACCTGCATAAAAATAACATTATGGATGGACTCCTAACCTACTCATGGATAGCTATTCTCCCATATCAATGATTGACTTATCTTTGCAATGTGCATTCTGTTCTGTATTTTGTTTGTTATTATTAATAAATAAAGACGAGAATTAAAAAAAATATATAAATGTATTAATTTTTATAGATACAGACCAGTAACCCTAAAGAAGGAGCATATATATGCTATGAGATAATGGTTTTGGTTTCTGGTGTGGCTACCAAATTATACCACAGTGGACTTTTTGTGGTGAGTGAGCCTAACTTTTTATTCTTTTTTGGTTTATGTGCAACCTTGTTTGAAACAAACTTCTCTATTGAATAAGTGTTTCATTTTTATGCTGAGGTTGGCTGGGCTGGAGGTTCTATTCCTGAGGGAATGGGATATACCCTGTTCAGAGTCAATGAACCATCACTGAGACAGCAGAAAGTTTTTTTTTTCAGTCATGGGTCCCTTACACCACACGTTGTCCACCCACCTCTGCTTCTTTTGAATCTGGCCTATCAGAGTGGCAACACAACTAAAACATCTTGACTACACCATGTTGATCTCCTTGTGGCTTGGGAATCCCTGCAAGGAGATAAACATGGTGTTTTATAAAAAATGTTCTATAAGGCCTTGCCCTTGGGCCTTCCTTGAAAATGAAATGAAAGGATGGAAAACAAGAGCCATAACATAGAAACATAGACTTTGATGGCAGATAAAGACTGCTTAGCCCACCCAGTCTGCCCATTTCCCTACCTACTGAATAAGGTGCAGATCCTAGTTAACCAATAGCCTACTTCACCCTACGTCCCACGAGAATTTCCTTATGTCTGTCCCATGCATTCTTGAATTACCTCACTGTTTTTGACCCCACAACCTCCTCAGGAAGGCCATTCCATGTACCCACCACCCTCTCCATGGAAAAAATACTTCCTCATGTTGCCCTTGAGCTGTTCTACACTGGTGATTGTTGATGAGCTCACTTTCACTTTGTGTGTGTTTTGAGATGGAGTTCTCACTATGTGCGTCTGAGGTTGGGGAGAGCCTCAGATAGCAGGACTGTTCTGCATGTTTTAACTTTATAAAAGGTATACCACCTATGCTAAAAAGTATACAGTCTTTCCAGACTAACTTTACTGTGAGAATTCAGTTGGGCCCGCTCTTCTTCCTTGTTTTTCCTGCTGTTTTTTTGGAAGCCTAGAATCTTCTTTGAAGGGTGGCAACTAAGAGGATTACAGCCGAAAGACACGCCACTCAAAATGGTGGAGAAGTGAAACTGCAGATGGGCTCTTAAGAACTATAAGAACTACAAGAAGCTCTCCCATTTGCCTGATTCCTTGCTGCCTGCATTTTAAATAAGACTTGGTTGTTAACTCTTATAAGGGCTGTATCTTTCTATTTTCCTTTGATTAAGTTATGTGTTTTTGTATATTTAGTTTTTTTTGTGTGTGTCTTTTTTAGTGTTTTTTGTTTGGTTTGTTTTGCTCAATGTGTTAGAGAGAGGATTGGGGGTGTTTTTCCCTGGAGTTTGATGTTGAGTAGTTTACTAGATTTTAAAAAATAGGATTTTTTAATTAAATTACATAAAGATAAAATATATATTGTTTTAAAAGTTCCCGGGGTTTTCATCCCACGTGACCAGAGCCATCCAATTGTAAAGACCTGTATCATTTTTCTGTTTTAAAGCACAGGTGCAGTGTTCCCTTTTTTTGGATGCGTCAGATGCGATAGAAGCATTAGTGTGCTGGATGGTTTAAAATGCGCTCAGTAACTCGATAATTTCTGACTTCCATTGCGTTTTATATCTCCGTATTTTTAGTCATCGCAGTGTTTAAATTGGAGCTGGGATTCTCTGTTTAAGATATAAGTTGTGTGCAAGCAGAGTTGAAAGAGACAAGGATTATTAGACGAAAATTGGCTTTTGTTTAGAGGCCATTATCTTCCGTCAATTACTGCCGTTGACTGTTTTCAAACTGCTTCAGGTGTATCATTAATGTAAAAGTAAGTGCAATTTAGTGTGTTTCCACTTCTATCTACTTTCATTTATATGATTTATAATAGGGTTAAACATTTTTAACATAATAACTTCCATACGGATTAGAGACTAGAGATACTGAACTGTCTTTTTTTGGGGGGGGGTTGATTTTTTATAGATTTGTACTGATTTTATTTTGTTCATTTTTTGGTAGTGGATTGACTCATCAATTTTTGTAAGCCCCAGATGTGTTGGTCTGGTTCATCAAACATTGATATTTCCAGGACCAACTTTTGAAAGAACAGTGAAAGTAGCAGGTTATAGAAGGAGTCGAGTGACATAGGACTGGTGAGTTCTGTAAAGATCTAGTGAACTGTTGTGCATTTCAACTATCAGTACAACTACCTGTACAAGCAGAAGGAGTGACTCTGACCCTTTGCAAAATTGCATCTCCGTATTATCATTTGGCCAGTTTCAGAGGATGAGAGTGATTACATATATAGGTGGGAACTTGTGGAAGATCCATTTTGAATTGTGCCTGGGAAGAGCGTCTTACACTGTCACAAGAGTGGGAGTCAGTTAGGATCTCATGCTCTCAGGGAGGTGAATTTTCATTTCTTCTCATTTCCTCCCGCAGACATTTCAAATAACTAAAGGGTTATATAATTGAAGATTTAAAGCCCTGAAGCACTGAAGTAACATTTGTTTTAATCCAAAGAGTTCTGCTTCTGTAATTTTTTTTTTTAGGTTCTTGTGGGGTTTTTTTTATCTTATTTATACCCTGTTCAGAAATATCTGACTGTTCTAGGTCTTTGTTGATGGCAACTAGAAGTGGAAAAGTCCTCAAAAAAATCAAAGAGTTCTTTTTCAATTAAACAAGGGAGCCCTAAGAACATTAGAGGAAATAAAATAGATAAAAAAAAGAATCTCAGGACCCAATAGAAGACCCTGAGGGATGTATGGTCAGGCATGAGGCACCTAAAAAATTTAGAAATTGGTGTGTATTCTCACAGGACCTGCAAATTGTTGCCTCAACGCTGACCCAACAAGGGATAAATTGTAATCACATTAGTGTTAATAAGGAGCCTGCTATAGAGAAGAGTAAGTGTTTAATAAATGCGAAATCATCCAATTCATTATCTAACTCCTTTAAGACTACAGAAGATTCATGTAGGTCAATTTTAGTAATGTTACTGCCGACCAAGCACATGGTCCCTTTAAGGAACCAAGCCAAAATAACAAATTTTTTTCTATATAAAAAAGACTCTTTATGGGTTTCCACTCAGGGTGGTTGGACAGGGGATTTAGAGGCTCACTCATTGTGTTACGGTGCAAACCCAGGGGCATCTATTGTGAAGGATGAGGGCATTTCTTGCCTTCCATCTGGGATTAATTTATTTAGTCCTCTGGAAATTTCAGAAGAGTCTGCTAGTTTGGTAGTGGATAAAGAGGAGTTTAGGAATGAAACTTTAAATGGATCTTGTGATGAGATTTTTGAAATAATGGATAAAGAGGTACAGAATATCCAATTAGATCAGGATTTTTTTTGCTCAATGCGCTGATACTATATCTAAATATACCATCAAGGCTCTATCCCATCTGGTGATGTCTAATGTTGTGCTGTTAGAAGCGTATAAAGGTATTAAAGCAGCTCTAGAAAATTTGTCATGCTTCTGCTTAGAGAGGTTCACTTTGCTCGAACAATAAATCTCACAGTTGGTTGAACAAAATGAGACTTATAGAACTAAGCATAACTTATCATTTTCACCATTAATTATACCTGAGACTCCAAAAGGCAAAAAGAGAAATGGGCCTAATAAGAAAAAAAAGGAGACAAAACCTACTAGAAAATCTAAAATTAATAAATCTAGGAAACAGAATAATAATGAGATCCCCAAAGATGAAAGCAAGACAAAATAATAATAAGATCCCCAAAGATGAAAGCAAGACAAAGGAACCTCTCATAACAGCAGAGATTAATGGTCAAATTATTTTAGATGGGACACAGGTGGCTCAAAAATACCCTCACTCATTGAATAGGGGGAAAATTGATAAAGGTGCAGTGAACAGGTCCACGTTAAAAGAAGTAATTCCCTTAAAAAAACATAGAGTGGGAGCCTTTAACCCCACAGTGGACCTAAGGACTACTGCCTTAGAGAACTTCTATCACCATAGATCAGTTTAAATTGTATGTTGGATGTAATCCACTGTTACTGATAGAGGATCCTCATCTTTTTGATAAGGAAGAATCTGAAGCACATAATTTAATATGCACAGGTAATGAAGTAGTTTTTAAATTAGATCAGATGCATGTTAAAAACTACAAAACGAATGCCTCATTGATGAACCTGATAGCCCACTTGTTAAGAGCTGAATTGGGGCTCCCAGTGGTGGCTGCTGCCCTCAATTTTGTGACTAGGGATACTCTTAATTCTGTTAAATCAGTTTATTTTATGTTACCTAATATGGATATGGCAAAACAAGTGTGGGCTAAGCAAGGTCTGATAAATTCACTGGGCATGCTGTTATCATCATTGGTTACTTGGGCCACAATTTGGAAAAGCACCTATAATGGGACAAAACCTGAAAAAATATTATCATATGACAAATTTGATTCCACTCTAGCTCAGCCAAATTGGGAGTTTGGAGGTACTCATGAATGGTATGCATTTTCTATCTTTGGAATAGATATATTAGAAGGAGAAACCGCTGCTAATTTAGCATCCCACCTTAGGGCGATTCTTTCAGTTATTACCAAAATTCTAATTCATACTGATGAATTAGTTCAGGCCAAAAGGACATTGGAGGGTAAAGAGGGAACCCAGATTAATTGTTTTATTTGTTCTGCACAACTATTAGCATTACTTGTGGAAAATAGATACATGTTGGATGAGTTGGGCATTTGCTTGGTGGCATCGAATGAGTGGGAGTCCCAAGCTCATTCTAGACCAACTCTACCATGACTACAAATATCTGGAAGTCAAGATCATGATATATCATCAGAACTTGATGGGGGGTTAACAATAACTGCTCTTGTAATGTTCTTAATTGGAACATAGCAGGATTTCATAATAAATTTGCAGATCCACAATGGGTCAGTTTTGTTTCTAGTTTTGAAGCCATTATTTTTCAAGAAACATGGACACTAACACAGCCCCATCTTAATGACTATGAATTGAACTATGTCCCTGCAATTAAAGGGAAAATGCATGGGAGAAACAAGGGAGGTTTAGCAACCCTGGTAAAGATCAGGGATGGATTAAGGGTATTAAAGAGTTACTCCCCTACTCCAGAAATTCTCACGGTAGTGGTTAATTGGTATCTAGCATAGTATTGATTGTGAATGTTTACATCCCCCCAAGTTTTCATTCTCATCCATAATATGATATTTGGTATAAACTAACTATGGAAATAGGTTTAATTACACAATTAAATCTGGTAGCGATTGTATTATTAGCAGGTGATTTTAATGCTAGAATAGCACATTTTGATAATTTACTGGTTTTACAAGAACAAATATATATGTCAGATCTTGAATCAAGAAAAACAACAGATATGGTAGTTAATGAGGCAGGGAGATGTTTTCGAAGTTTCATAATGGATAACAATTTTTTGATTCTTAATGGGAGATTGGAGCGGGAAGGGGAAAGTACTTTTTTCTCTCCAGTAGGTAGGAGTGCGATTGATTTTATATCATGTTCCCCTCTTAGTTATCAATCTTTTAGGAGACTGGAGGTGGTTATGTGACTGGAAAGTGATCATGCAGCAGTTCTGCTTGCCTTTAGGAATTATGATATTAATATCTTTTCACCAATAAAACCAATGACGGATGTGGAAATTCAAGGGAAAATGAGATTGAGGTTGAACATTAAAACTATGAATGGGGTAACACATTTTATTTATTACCCTAGTTTTTCCCTTCTCTTTTCTAGCACAGAGAATGACATTAAAAGTGAGCAAATTAACCAGTTATTAAATTTAGGATATTAACAAATAATTAAAGAGAGATATATTGTACAAATACCAGTAAGCATAATTCATCATCCTGGTTTGACACCCAATGTGCAAGAGAGAAAGGAAACGTAGGAAGGTTTATTAGGCAAACAAAAAAGAATCCGACTAAGAGGGCGATGTTAAAATTAAATAGAAGCTCATAATGACTATAAAAAATGTCTTGTACTAAAAACAAATGAGCTTGTACATAAACAGTGGAAAGTAATATACCAAGCTATTAATCAGGGTGATTCTAGGCTCTTTGGGGCATTAGTAGCCAAAGGAAATAAAAATTATAGTTCAATCCTGCCTATATATATATATTCCTAAAGAGACTTGGATAGTATACTAGAATTCACTTCTTAATAAAGATCCCAATTTGGGGGAAGAAGTGGTAGATAGTTATGTTAGGAGGGGGGCATATACCCCTCTCGTGCTTACATTGTGGGAAGTAGAAGAAGCCATTATGAATCTCCCAAATAACAAAGCCCCAGGGTCTGATTTGATTCCAGGAGAAGTTTATAAAGTACATTTAAATTACTGGGTAGTTTTTTTTTTTTTTTAACAAATGTTTAAGCATGTGTTTAAGGGAGAGATTTATTCCACCTTCATGGACTAGAAACATATTGTACCAAGTCATTAAAAAGGACATTTTCAAAACCCATCTAATTATCACCCAATTAGCTTAATAGATACTAGTGGAAACATTTTTGCTAAAATGTTGTTACGTAAATTACAGTATTGGACAGAGATGATTTCTACTTTATCTATGTTCCAAGCTGGTTTTTGTAAGAATTTTTCAACTATAGATAATATTTATATTCTTTCACATTTGCTAGAAAAGTATAGGTCATTTCTCAAAATGAAATTATGTATGTTGTTTGTTGATTTTTTGGCAGCTTTTGACTCTGTAAACAGAGATAAACTCTGGGAAATATTATTGGAAAAACACTTACCATTGAACCTTTTGGTTCCAATGTATATGTTATACAGACACACTGCATCAGCTGTTTGATATGATAATAAGGGTAGCATCTCTAATTATTTCCAAATGACAACTGGAGTAAAACAGAGATGCCTTTTGGCTCCCCTTTTATTTAGTCTGTACATTGATTCCCTTATGATTTACAAGGAGGTACCTAGTCTTGATTCCCCTAAAATTAAGAACCTTCCTGTACATACTCTTGCTTATGCAGATGATTTAATTTTATTGGCACTTTCTAGTCAAGGATTGCAAAATACAATTATGCAACTTAATATTAAGTGTAAACAATTAGATCTAATAATAAATAGAAGGAAACTAAGTTTATGATTTTTGGTTCACACTTTGGTAAAAGAAAGGAACCAAGGTTTTATTTAAATAACAATCCTATAGATAGGGTGACTTCTTATACATATCTGGGCATTAAGTTTACCTCAAATGGAGCATGGTCAGCGCATTGCAAGGACCAAGCAGCAAGGGCAAGATTCATTGCCAAAGCTTTGTTACGCTTTAATACTAAATATGGGCACATTCGGTATTACCTGCATTAGTGGCTAGAGAAGTTAAAATTAACCCCATTCTTATGTATGGAGCAGAGGTTTGGGGCACAAATTCCCCTCCCTGTCTGGAGATTCACCTTTCTTTTTTTTATAAATCCTTATTACAGGTGCCACTATCTACATCTAATGTTATAGTAATGGCTGAATTGGGAAGAGTCCCTATTACTACAATAACTGATATACGCATGATTGACTATTGGTTAAAAATTATTAATCCCTCTCACTCCTTTAGATAGGAAGAATATCACTTGGGCAAGGATGGGAATTATGTGCTCTAAATATGCATATTGTAATAGAATAGCTTCTGCTAATCTTCACTCTGAACTATGTAGTTGTAATATGGGTTTTGAAGAAAATCTTTATCACATTATGGTGCAGTGCCCTTTAAATAAAACCACATGGTTCAATTTACTAAATGATTTTCTAATAAAATACATAAATGCAGAATATGATCCATTGTTTGTTCTTTTACATCCACATACAATAGAGGATGCAAGGTAGGCCTCAACGTTTTTTCATGAAGTGAAGAAGTATAAAGAAAAATATCTCCCTGCCTTAGAAAAATAAACTTGGGGTGGAAACTTAAAATGATTAAAATCATTAGTTATTAAATTTTAAGTTATTGTGTTTACTAGGTGTGAAACTTTTCCAATTGTTATAGCACTTTAGTTCTCCCTCCTGTAATCTCTTATTATCCATTTTACAATAATGGGATTAATAAGTGAAAATAGAAGGATATGTATCATGTAGGCAGCTAGATATTTTAGAAATAGTAACCTGTGAAAGATTACTTAGGGCTCGATTATATTATTGTCTTATATATTCAAAAATGTATCTATGAACTTAAATGGGCTTTAAGCTCAGTCAACTTAAGGTCTTGTTTTCAAGCTGAAAGTTAAAAAAATGACTGATGGACCTTTAGGTCTTACATTCCTTCGAAACAATCTAGGTAATAGTGGTATCTTAAAATATGTTTTTTTATATGGTATATTTGTATGACCTGTGATGAAATTGTAATGTTTTTAGTATATTGTAATGGTTTACTTACCGAATAATAAAAACTGAACTCAGCTGAACTGAGCTGTTCCACATCTGTCTTTAAATTGTGCCCCCTTGTACTGCGCATCTCTTTTTCTGAAAGATGCTACCCTACTGGACTTTGTTGATTCTATTGAGATACTAAAAGTTTCTATCATGTCCCCCACTCCCTCCTTTCCTCAAGGGTATACATATTAAACTCCTTTAGTCTCTCTCTGTATGGCTTCTGGTGCTGACCCTGCACCATTTTAGTTGCCCTCCTCTGTACTGCCTCTATCCTGTCTCTGTCCTTGCAGAGATGGGGTCTCTAGAACTGCACACAGTACTACAGATGGGGACTCAGCAACTGTCTGAACAGAGGGATAAAAACTTCTTGTTTTCTACTAGTGATGCCTCTTCCTATACATCCTAATATCCCCCCAGCCCTCCTTACTGCTGCTCACATTGCTTGCTTACCTTTAGGTCATCTGATATGACTACCCCCAGATCCCTTTCCATTGTTGTTGTTGTTAGTACCCCCCTCCCCCACTGTGTACTCTTCCCCTGGGTTTTTGTTTCCCAGGTGCATTACTTGCACTTCTTTGCATTGAATCTAAGCTACCATACTTTTGACCATTCCTCCAACCTTTCCAAGTCCCTTCTCATCCTTTCCACCACCCCCTTGTGTATCAACCCTGTTGCAGATCTTTGTGTTGTCTGCAAAGAGGCATACGTTTCCTTCCAATCCCTTTGCAATGTCACTTATAAAGACATTAAAAAGGAGAGGACCCAGTACTGAACACTGTGGTACCCCACGAGTAACCCCCCTTTCTTCAGAGTGGACTCTGCTTACTATTACCCTCTGTGTCCTGTTGTCCAGCCAATTTTTTACCCAGACTACCACCCTGGGACCCACTCCCAGGCTGGCTAACTTGTTTATTAATCTTTTGTGTGAGACTGTGTCATATTCCTTGCTAAAGTCTAGGTAGACCATGTCCACAGCCCCTTCCTGATCTACTACTTTGGTCACCTAGTCAAAGAAATCTATTAGATTCATGTGACATGACCTTCCCACTGTGAATCCATGTTGTCTTGGGTCCTGGGCCCCGCTGGCCTTTAGGTACTCACAGTTCTTTCTTTCAGAAGTGATTCTATCATTTTCCCTGCCACTGAGGTCAAGCTAACAGGTCTGTAGTTTCCTGCCTCTGCTTTGCTCCCCCTTTTGTGAAGGGGAATCACATCCACCCTCCCCCAGTCCTTAGGTACCATATCATCCTCCCATGATTTGTTAAAAAACGGTAGTCAGTGGTGTCACTAGTTCTCCCCATAGTTCTTTTAGAATTCTGGGGTGAATCCCATCAGCGCCCATTGCTTTGTACACCTTCAGTTTTAGGAGTTCTTTCAGAACCCTTTCTTCTGTGGATGGACTGGTATCGACTCCCCCATCCAGAGTGCTTCTATTGATGAATGCAAGCAGCCTTTTTTATTTGTGTGATAAATAAATTATAATAAGTTAGAAGGGACAGCACGCAAAATGAAGACAACAATAAGAACATATCCCTAAACAAGCCCTATTAGTAAAACACTAGGTTTACCATGTGTGGTTTTAATGGGAAAAATGTAACAGCTTGATATTGGAAATGTTATGTTATTTTATGGCTTTGCTCAAATGGCAACTGTTGATGGACTGAGTGGCCTCTCTATGTTACTGCACCTAATGAGATCTTCTTTATCATTATGACAAAATAAGGAGGATACACAGCAGAGCTGCAACTGATTCTTGCTTGCAGAGCAGAAACAGGCCTGGTCAATAAGTACAACTATTTTTTTCCACTTTCAAGGGAAAAAGCACTTTCCTAGAGTTTTCCTGACAAACACTGAACATTTAAATTATCACACACACACACGTGAAAAAATTTACCCTCTCCTTGGCTTGGGATTTAGAAAAGGAACAAAATTATCAAAATTTCTGCTTTTTATGTTTGCTTGCACGCATGTGCAAGAAACATAGTGCCATGAACGGAGATTTCGGAGGTGTGTCACCCCCTACTCCAATTCAGGCACTGGGCTGGCAGGCGCAGCCCCTGTAAGCCAATGCATTTTGGATCTGTCTATGACACGCTCCAAATGCAGTGGCATACAGTTGAAAGGGGGAGGTACGCTTGAGTGAGCAGCGATAAGAAGCTGCTCACGCCGCGCTCCCCACCCCTCAGCGTCTATTGGCGCCCCAGCACACAGCGCATACCATGACTGGGTGCCCTAATCCTCGTCAGGCTGAACTATTTGTCTCCTCCCTCCTAATAGTTGCTGCCACGCTGGGAGCCCACCCCAACATGGCAATCCATTATGTTGCCAATGGGTGCCCAATCCCTGTCGGCTGAACACGCCCCCCTCCCAAAGTCCTGTGCCACGCTGAGAGCCCACCCCAGCGTGGCAAGCATCCTTGCTTTTTGTTTGTTTGTTTTTGCCGACGGGGTGCCCAATCCCCGTCAGCTGAATGCCCCAAAGTCCTTATGCCACGCTGGGAGCCCACCCCAGCATGGCAAGGAGTCCTGACGTCTTTTTTTTTTTACCCTGTAAACAAAAACTGTCCCATGGCACGTCCTCAAGCCCCCTCCCACAACCTGCACCCACCCACCCCTGCGCTTCAGCCTCCCCCACCCCTCACCCCATACTTACCTCCGGACTCTGGCGCGGCGATCTTGGTGGACCGGGAACATGTCTGCACTCTTCAAAGCCGACTCGAACTGAGGAAATGCCGGTAAGCTGTATAATGGGCTAGATAGGAGGGTTCAACTTTAGTGCATATCTCGGGCATTTTGGAATTTTGCACAAATTTTCAACATGGGGTTTTGGGATGCCTTCTCAAGAATGATGTCACTGTCATGGCGTTGGCATTCGGGCTTGAAGGGTGATTCGTGCAGTGACTGCGCAGTGACTGCAAAATCACCCTTCAGGACTGAATACCACCATGACAGTGACATCATTCATGAGAAGAGGCCAAACCCCCATGTTGAAAATTTGGTGCAAAAATTCAAAATGACTGTTTAACGCGTGCGTTGCGCGGTTCCTCGCGGGCTCGTAAGTTCCACGAAATTTCAATATTTTCACTCCAGGTTTCAACATTGCCATTTCACCACACCGTCTTATGAGTAGTACAGCTGTCATTTTCATCTCACCCAAAATGTGTTTCCACCCTTGTGGCGCAGAATGGTGCAGTCGATTGTGCTGAAATCAATGTACGGAACAAATTAAGAAAATTGCAGTGACACTGTTCATGAGCAGAGGTCTTGAAATGGCTATGTTGAAAATTTGGTGAAAAAATTCCTAAAATTACTGTTTTGAGCGTGCGTTACGCAGTTCCTACACACGCTCATAGGTTTGCGAATTTTCAATATTTCCACTCCAGATTTTTAACATTGCCATTTTTCCACACCTTCTTATGAGTAGTACAGCTGTCATTTTTCACATCTCACCCAAAACGTGTTTCTGCCCATGTAGCGCACAATGGCGCGGTCGTTGTGCGAACTCAGTGTATGGGACATATTAAGAAAATCACAGTGTCACTGTTCATGAGCAGAGATCTTGAAATGGCAATGTTGAAAATTTGGTGACAGAATTCCTAAAAATGACTGTTTTACGAGTGTGCGTTGCACAGTTCCCACGCACGCTCGTAGGTTTGCAAATTTTCAATATTTCCACTCCAGATTTTCAACATTGCCATTTTTCCACACCTCCTTATGAGCAGTACAGCTGTCATTTTTCATATCCTGCCCAAAATGTGTTTCCGCCCATGTAGCGCACAATGGCGCAGTCGGTGTGCAACCTCAATGTATGGGACACATTAACAAAACCACAGTGACACTGTTCATGAGCAGAGGTCTTAAAATGGCTATGTTGAAAACTTGGTGAAAAAATTTCTAAAAATGACTTTTACTAGCGTGCGTTGCACAGTTCCTATGCATGCTCGTTAGTTTGCAAATTTAATATTTTCACTCTAGATTTTCAACATGTCGATTTTATTAAACTTCCTTATGAACAGTACAGCTGCAATTTTTCATATGTCACCCAAAATGTGTTATCGCACATGTAGCGCACAATGGTGCTGTTGGTGTGCGAAAGCAATGTTTAGGACAGATTAAGAAAATCACAGTTACCTAAGAAAATCACAGTTACACTGTTCATGAGCAGAGGTCTTAAAATATCTATGTTGAAAATTTGGCGACAAAAGTCCATAAAATGACTGTGTTACGAGTGAGCATTGTGCAGTTTCCACGCATCCTCGTTAGTTCATGACTTTGTAATATTTCCAGTCCAGATTTTCACTAGTGGCATTTTGCAACACTTCCTTATGAACAGTGCAGCTGCCATTTTTCACAACATGGCCAAAATGTGTTTTCACACTTTCAGTGCAGAGATGCGTGGTCGTTATGGGAAATCATTGTTCGGCACAGATAAAGAAAATCACAGTGACACTGTTCATGATCGGAGGCACCAAAATGCCTGAGTTGACAATCTGCTATAAATATCCCCAACCTACTTATATAACGGTTGTGCGCTGTACAGTTTCTATGTCGCTTGTGACTTCACCATTTTTTAAATATTTTACTACACATTTGCAACATAGCCATTTTACACTTCCCATGAAAGAGTACAGCTGCCATTTTTACAGCCTGTTCAGAATATGTTTGCATCTGTGGTGCTAAACCGTAGTCACTGTGCATAAGCAGCTGGCTACCACTGATATTCCCCTGTTAAGGAGGTGGGGTCACAAAACAAACATATGAAGATTTGGAGTTAAAATACCAATGAATGCCTGAGGTATTAGACTTTTCAACTAAATTGCCCAATCCTATATAGAATGACAGGAATCAGGGTGTGACTTGGGATTCTTGCCTGTGATGCTCATACCATTCCACACCCTGCAGTCACTGAGAGGCCGAGGTATGCCTTGGACTCTTCGTCCCCAAACTTCACCCCATTCTCCTATATCGCACCCATCTCACCATATTTCCTAATGAAATGGGGTGCGCATAAGAGCCAAAGACCCCAAGGAACACGTGACACTTGTCAGTCTCTTTTGAGTGGGGTGTGGTGAAATGGCATGGCCATTATGCCTGATGACCCAAATGCACACCCCAATGCCTGTCACTCTCTGCAGGGTGGTGGTGGGGTTGGCTTCAGTTCAATACTTCACTGCCATTCCTATTACGCAGCTCTGTAACTTCTACACTACCACTGCCAATGCCAGTAAGCAAACATTCGGCATTGACAAATGCTTGTTTGGCTAATCTTAACAAGTGGATGAAAGAAGATTGCTCTTTCACAATAAATAAAGTAAGAAAGAGAGTGCAAAAGGATGACAACAGTAACACTCCGCTAAATAAGCCTTATAGACCAGGCTGTGACTGATTGCCTTTGCTTGCAGAGCTGAAACAGATCTAGAATTTAGAGGAAAAAAACTCTGGGCAGTTCTCCTGACAAACACTGAAAGTTAACACAAAAAAGTGTGACAAAAATGACACTCTCTAGCTTGGGATCTAGAGCGGGAACAAAAAAAGTTCAAGATTTCTGATTTTTGTCTAGTTTTAGCAAGTGAATGGAAGCAGATTCTTTCTCTGCAGCAACTCAAATTATCTGTCTCTCCTGCTTGAAACTTCTCTGAGTGCTCAGTCACATGACCTGCCTTCAGTGAGCTTCCAAAGTGGCTTCTGATTGGACAGAGAGTCTCAAGAGATCTTGTAGTCTTACAGCCAGTTCTGGTGATTGAATAAAAAATAATTTAGAGGATAATGTATAGTCCACTATCCATAACAAGCATGTGTAGTCATCGATAGGTTGCCATGGTGACCATCTGAACATTGAGAGCATAACTCAAGATGTCTGGTTACCATGGCAACCTCACGATGAATAAACATGCTTGTCATGGATAGTAGACCATTCATTGTCTTTTATAGTGTATGGTCCACACCTGCACTAAAACAGTAAAATTCAAGGCACAAATTCAAGACAAGGAGTTCAGTTTACTTACAAAGTTTGCTGTTTGTGATGGTATATGCGGCACAAACCGAGCATGAGGGGGAAAAACAAACTGTCACCTAACACAGTGTGTGCTTTCAAAAATAAACCTAAGCAAATTGTGCATTTAATCAAACACTATGAGATTAAGTACTGAAAAAAATCAAGCGTTATGCTGCTTCTGAAACAAGATGTGGTCATGTGTTTCTCATGCTCTGGAGGTCTTGCAATGTTCTAGGTGTGATCTATGAAGAAACAAAAGTTGATTCAAAGGTTACAGCAAGTGTCTAGCCGGATTAGGAGCATGCCATTTCATTATACCTCAGTCTGAATCAGAATCTATGATGGACTTTCTTTTATGGCTGTCTGGAAGGTAATTGACAGTGTTCATGGTAACTGCCTGCTGAAAGATACAATTGTCACCAAAGAGCTGGAAATTGAGGAGATCTGACAACAGATTTGGGGGTTTGACTTGTGCTTGCTTCTCTGGTTTGGAAGTCATAGAGAAAGAGGCAGAGGAGGCTGACAGCTGCTCAATTTCTTTGCTGGTCCCCCCAAATATGTCACTATTTTGTTTTTGCTTGTTGTCTGATAGGACACTATATTTATTTATGAACTGTAGTGATTTGTGCCTGGACACCTGCTGCACCTCAATGGGAGGCACAGTGCAGTCTATTAACATTTGGATCACCATCTTTCATGTAGAGTGGTTGGTTACTCTTTTGTTGTTTGTCAATCCTGCTTGCAAATTTATCTTTGTTATCATGGCTCTTATTTTATTTTCCCCTACAGGCATCACTTTGAACCATTGTGGCAGTCCTGGTTTTAGACTGAGGTTAGGTGCTAGGTAAAAGGGAACACCATCCTGCAACAGTTTCTGATTTATCTGGTTTAGGTAGTCTAGGTAGGTGGCCACTGAACATCTATGGGAATTTGCCCTATTTTCATACATTCTTGGCCTGACAGCACAAATGTCTTGTGGATTGTCACCACTTCTCATTTTCATTTGCCATTCATCAAACTCTAGAAAATGTTGTCCATCTGTTTCACATTGGAGCTGTAGGTCCCCCACCTTAATGAATGCTGCTTGGCAGTGTGAAGTACAATGTACAGGCCATTATTGAAAACCACATTGTTCAGAAGTACAGTTGATCTATGTCTGCCTGTGACAATTCTTCAGCTCTCTTTGGTTTGTTGCTGTTTCCCATTTTTAAGGAATTTCTGTTTGACTGTAAGGGTAGCTATGGCTCCTCTGAAGTCGGTAGTGTTTCCATGGAAAATTTAATGTTGGTACTTTTCTTTCAATAGGTGCCCATCAATACTGCCGCTAATGCTGTGGATCATGCTGGGCTCATACTGACTGCCATCAATTCCCTCCAGCTTGAAAATGAATTTGCCATCCTGTCCCAAAGTTTTCTCTCTATGGAATTCAATTAAGATGTCTCTCAACCCCCTACTGGGTCTTCAGGAGTATTTTACTCCTGAGGTTTGTCTCCTAGGAGACAAGTCCCTGGTTAGAGTTAAAATCAGGAAATACCATATTTCCATGGTTGCTCTTTCTGTTAAAAAAACTCATTCTACGTCATTAGAAGGACCAATCCACCCCTTCTTTCCAGAAATGGCTACATGAAATCATTGCTAACCTCTGAACAGAGAGGGTGATTGCAAGTCTTCATAACAAACTAGCAGCATATGGTAAAATATGGGATCCCCTCTATTCCTTACTCTCGTTGTCTCACTGAGGACTATATCACACCTTAGTCTTACTCATACGTTCAACAGAAATATTCACTGCACTTTAGGGTGATATAGTTTTGTTGCTGCTGTAAGGGGTGGGGTGGGAGGTGGGCTGGGCAGTTCTTATTGTGTATGTGCTATGTCACACCTTGTTTTGCTGTAACTGCCCTTTATAAAAGGAAATGTATTAATAAAGTTTAAATTACAAAAGAAAATGAATTTGCCGACCAACTTGTCCAGCTCACTGACAGGTATGCTTGATATAGTTCATATCTCTCCCGCATCAGCAAGGAAACTTTGAATAGCTTAATGTCATGGTCTGTATTTTTTAATGTCCTCTGATTTTCCTGCTCACTGATGAATTTTCCCCTCTTCGATAACTCCCTTGAAAACACATGGGATGCCATTGCTGAAAACAGTAGTTCTGTTGATCTGTCTGTCAAAACTGCCACTGTCACTTCACCCATTTGGACTAGCTTCACTGTCTGCCAGTGCATGAGACAGTGTTCTAAGTTGTTGTGCTGTGGTAGCTACATAGCTAATGCAGCACAGCAACAAACTGATGTAGGTACTGCAGCACAACAGCCCTATTCTAGGGATGGATTTTGTGTTTATTTTTTTGTTTATTTAATTTTTTAACCAGGTAAGTGCACTGGACCGAGGGTCCTTTTTCAGGCTCGACCCAAATAGGTCACACAGTACAAAACATAAATAACACATGATAAATATTTAATAACAATTACAAATATATAAATAAAGCAAATATCATTTTAGGCACTTTTTTAAAAACTTCTAATGAGCAATCAACAAATATAAGCTCAGGAAAGCTATTCCAAAAATGCAGAGCAGCTGCAGTAAATGCTCATAATCCAGCTCTAGTTTTATGAAGACCTTCATTAAGTACAACCCCATTTGAAAACCCCAAACTAGGTAACAAATCCGTAACAAAAAGAAGATCAGAAAGAGGAGAAGACTCAGAATAAAAAAAACATTTTTTTTAAACTCAAACAACCAAAAAATACTGTATATGATAAATTGGGGATAACCAACCAAGCTGGGAATATTTTTCTATTTATTTTTTATTCATTGAGATATTCAGAAAGACCTTTGAGTCAAAGATTCATTTACAAAGGTTCCACGTCATACATAGAAGGTACAGGGACAATATTTGTTACAGATTACAGTACATTACATTACATAACAAGGATTTGATACGCATTTGTTCAGTGAGTTACTACCATTACAAGATAACATGATTTACAATGATTTGCACAGCCACAAGGTAGCAGAGAGGTTCTGAAGAAGGCTGTTTGTCAAATAATTAGCTCCTAGAACATTAGATATGGAGGACACAAAAAGTTGTTCTTGGTCATCACGGGGGAGTGTCCGTTGCAGTCACATAGGTTAGAGGCCTGGAGGTGTTTCCTTGGCCTGAATTTAAAAGGGCCAAGCCTTGTTTCATCAGTTATTAGGCTTGAGAGTGAGTTTTGTCCAGGAAGGGGCTTTGTAATAATAATAATAATAAACTTTATTTATATTGCGCCTTTCCAAAACCAAGGTGCATTCCAAAAAGATTAAATACAAACAGAACAAACAGACAATAATATAAAAACTGTTAAAAACAAGTATGAAACATTAATCAAGGCCATATGCCTTATTCCATAAGAAGGATTTAAGATCCTGTTTAAAGCTCCCCACAGTCGAACACTCCCTTATCCGACGTGGTAGAGAATGCCAAAGGGTTGGTGCCACAAACATGAAATCCTGGGCACCTGCAGATTTCAGTGTGACCCTAGGGATCTCTAGCAACCCCTCATCGGTTGAGCGGAGTGATCTCACCGGGAGCTGAACCTGTAGCTGAAGGATTGTTGGAATTGGGAAGAACAGCAACAGGGTACCCATAGCAATGGTTTATTCGAGCTATGGGTGGTTCTGTCAGGAGATGCTGAGAGGATCATTTTGTCAAGGGAAGGGGGGTGAGGCCTAGAATTATCTTTTTGGTCATTAGGCAAGTTTGGTACCTAATTCTGTTGTCTATGTTTAGCCAGTTTGTGGTAGTGTAGAGGGAGCAGGTGTGTGTGAAATGATCACATCCAAGGATGAGATGGCAGGCTTTGTTAAGCATGAGCCGGAGTCTATTGAGGGCTGAGGTGGGTGCGGCTCTATAGATGAGAATACTGTAGTCTAGCAGAGAGAAGATAGAGGAGTTTATGGTAAGTTGTAGTGCCTCAGGGGTGAGGCAATGTTTGTACCAATAAAGTATGCCTAGTCGAGAGCTAAGGACAGTTGATAGATGCAGGATATGTTGATTAAAGTTGAGGGTAGGGTCTAGTGTGATGCCTAGATATTTAAAGGTGCTTACTTGTTCTGGGGGGGTTTGATTAACAGTGAGAATTTGCGGCAGTGGCTCTTGAGTGGGTTCTGGGGATGGGAGAATATCATGACTTTAGTCTTACTGCAATTAATTATTAGATGCTGGGTGGTGAGCCATTGTTCGGTTTCACAGAAGGAGTGTTGGAGAGTTAGGTAGAGTTTAAGGGGGTCAGGATCAGAGGTGAACAGGACAGCATCATCTGAGTGTAAGAGCAGGCTGCCAGGGCAGGCCGATGGGAGGGAGTTTAAGGTATAGACTGAATAGCAAAGGGCCAAGAATGGAGCCCTGTAGAACACCAGAGTGGATTGGGAGGCTAGGAGACAGGATGGTGCCTACCTTGACCAGCTGTGTTCTATCAGAGAGGTAGCTGGTGAACCAGCTCATGGCATCATTGGAGAAGCCACTGTAGGCAAGGGTGTTCAGTAAGAGGGCATGGTTGATGGTATCAAATGCCTTAGAGAGGTCCACGAAGATGGCACCTGTGATGTGGCCATGATCCAAGGCTGAGTGGACATGGGAGGTGAATTCAAGGAGGGCAGTGGTGGTACTATGACCATTTCGGAAGCCGTGTTGCTGGTTGCATAGAAGGTTATATTTAGTAAGGTGGTCAGTAAGTTGATCAGTGACTATGCACTCTAGTGCTTTAGATAGGGGTAGAATGGAGATGGGGCAGTAATTGTTAGTGGATGTGCGGTCCCCACTCTTATGGATGGGTGTGATGGAAGCCGATTTCCAATGGGAGGGGAATTTCCCATGACAGAGAGAGCAGTTGAGAATGTGGGTGAGTGGGGCTAGGACTTCCAGGAGGGTGAGGTGGAGAAGTCTCAGGTCAAGGGAATCGTTACTATAGTGAGAGTGGCTAAGGGCATAGGCAAGGTGGGGCTTGGCTGCCTCCGGGGTAAGGACACGTAGATAGAAGGGTGAAGCAAGGGGTGGATGGAGGTTGGTTGGGGCAGGTGGGGGATCAAAAAAATTAGAAAGGAGGACATGGCTGCAATCAGTGAAGGCAGAGTTTAGGGCCGAGGCTATACTGGGGGGGTCCGAGGAGAGGTTACTGTCTATTAACATTTGGTCTGGGGGCAGATTTGTGGCTTTGCCACAGAGTTCCTTAATATTATTACAAAATTTGTGCCTGGTGCCTCAGGTGGAGGTTAAGGTGGCTTTGTAATAATCAGCTTTGGCAGTGCATATGGCCCATGTGCACTTGTTACGGGCCTCCCTATACTGTTGCCTGTCCGCAGGCCATTTGGTCTCATTATCTAGGTGCCATAGGGCATCCTGTTGTCGTAGTAGGCCCAGGAGGTGGTCCAAGAACCAGGGGGCATGGTTACCTTTGGACATAATCTTGATGAGGGGGGTGAACTTGTCACAGGCAGCATTGAATGTGATGATAAATAGATCAAGTGTATGATCTGGGTTGAGGGTGTTAGCTAGGGGTGTCCAGTCCCAGTCTCTGAGATTTGCCTTAAGTTGGGCTAGTTTACCAGTCCCAAGTTTGCACTGTGAGGTAATTTTAAGTGGGGTTTTGAGAGTAGTACAAGACCAGTTGCAGAGTTCTGGAGAGTGGTCACTTAGTGTGTGAGGGAGTACCAGGGTGCTCGTTATTTTTGTGGGGGTGATTTGTGAAGACTAGGTCTAGTAGACAGGATGTCCCCGTGCGGGTGTTAATCCAGGTGGGGGTTGTGACTACCTGCATGAGATCGAGTGCAGCAGCCTCATCAATGAATGGGGCGGCTGTCTTGGCCAACCAATTTATGTTGAAGTCACCCATAAGTATTTTTTCATGCTGTGGGGGAAGAGTAGAGAGATAGGACAGGTTGCTTGGAAGGCTTGCTTCTGGTCCCGGGGAAGGATGTAGGCAGTAGTGATGAGGAGAGGGAAGGTTGACTTTCCTAGAGTTAATTTTAGGGTGAGGGCCTGAGCTCTGGATGTTAGTTGGGGCAGAGGGAGTAAATGGCCTGAAAGTGAGTCCTTATGGTAGGCAGCGCAGCCGCCCCTCGCTTACCAACCCTGTTGGAATGAAAGAGGAGATATCCAGGGAGGTTAACCACTGAGTCAGGGACAGAGGGGGAGAACCAGGTTTCACTCAGTGCTATGATATCAGGGTGATGCTGGAGTACCCACCCCTGAAAAGAGTCCCATTTTTTTTGAAGGCTGCAGATGTTGATAGAGGCAATGCGCAGCCCATTGACTGGTGATGGGAGGGACGGTGGAGCATTCTGTGGGCCTGGGCTGGGGTGGACATTGCCCATCAGGAGCAGTAGTAGGATGAGTGACCTAAGTCAATTGCTACTCACTCGGGTAATTGGTGGTTGGTATATTTGCTGCAGGTACCCCATGGTAGGTATCAGACATTTCAGGGTATGGGGGGCTGATAGGAGGAGAAAGTGGGGAAGGGGGAAATGCACTGTGGTGTGGATAAGGTAGGTGGTTGGCAAGAGAAGAAGGGGCTCCAGAGGGTCACTTGCCATGGGAGATGACATCTGTGGGGGAGGAAAAAAAAGATGCTGAAGATTATGCTTATGTTTGTGGTGTAGTGGGGGGTGTCATCAACTGGGTACTTGCCTGTGCTTGTAAAAGCTCGCTGCTCATGTGCAGCATGGGGAGGTAGGAGCAAGGTGGGGAGTGCCAGTCTGCATGAGAATAGGGTGTGGCAGTCATGCCCCACTTTCCAATGTTTGGAGAGGGAGGGTGGGATGTTAGTGGGAGCAGTAGAGGGAGAGTAATGAGGGTATGTAGGAGCATGGTGGGGCTATAGAGCTTTGTTATTGCAATAGGAAGTAGGTCAGGAACATGGAATGTAAACAGACCTCTAGTGGTGGGAAAATATAAGCTGCAAATGGGAAAGTTGGCTGATAGGTTAAAGGACTAGATGGGCATGGTTTCTAGGCTATATATGTGTGCAAGTCCACCAAGGGTGGTGGGGGGTAGGGGGGAACTGACGCTCTGTGTCGGTGGGGTAAAATACAGAGATTCTCCTCATGTGGGCTGAGCATTTGAAATAGCGTCTACCTTGAAATTCCATCGGGGTTTTCAAAAATTGGGGGGGCAGGGGAGAGCTACAGCAGTAGTCCCCCACGACCTCTGGTGACCTCCTACTTGGCTGCTGCAGGCTATGGAGAGATGAGAGAGGGTCGGTGAGTCAAATTTATATTGCCACAGCACCTGGGGGGAGGGTCTAATTACTTGAGCTGAGGTGTGGTTTTAAATTGTTGAGTTACAATAAAGTAAACTAACTAGAAGCAGATTGGGGACATAAAGGAAAGCAGGCTACTTCACAATTCAGACACAGCACAAATAAATCTAACTAGAAAAGCAAGCTATTAAAGTAAGCAAACCACAATTAAAGTAACCAACTGAGCACATTACAGAGACAGTACTTCACAATTCAGAAACAGCTTAGACAGATCTAATTAAGAAAGCAAGCTGGAACTGCAATTTAGCATTGAAGCGGTGTAGAAATTCTAGAAATAAACTATCTCTATCTCCACTTGTGTGGGGACTAAAAATCAGTAAAAGCAGTACAAATTCAGCTGACAGTGGTGAGTATGTACAGGAGCCAATAAAACAAAACAGCAAATATTATTATAAACAACAAAAAGATTTTGTCCCTCTATAAAACCAAGATAAAAAAAGATTAGCAAAGTAATCAAAATGGGGTAAAAGAGAACCAATAGCTATGGCTTTGCAAGATTAAAAAGAGAAGAAATTTTTCAACTTATACAAAATTCCAATTTTTTGATTAATATTACAAAAAACAAATCTGATGTGGTCAGAAAAAGAAAGCAAAGGACCCAAAATAACACCAAGGTATTTTAATTAGTATACTTGTTCAATTAAGTTACCTTGATTATCATATAACTCATGTAAGGGACAATTAATCAACTTAACATGTGAACAAAAAATCACAGATTTTCTCTTCTTTACATTTAAAATAAGTAGATTTTCAGAAAGCCACTTATGAACAAGAGAAAAATCAGACTGAAGATCTTTAGCCATTTTGAGTTGTTCTTTAGCTGAAGAAAAAAGAATAAGATCATTGGCATAAAGCAATGATTGACAATTTTTGATAATAGAAGGAAGAAAATTAGAAATAAAAGTGGCCTCAAAATTGACCCCTCCTTGTCAAATTTATTCATGCTAGATTACACTGAAGAAATAGACGCAAACTAAGATTGATCCATTAGATAATCTTCAAACCAAGAAACAACACTGGGTAAAAAACCTAAAGATTTTAACCTAAAACAGAGCATTTTATGATCAATGAGATCAAAAGCCTTGGTCAGGTCCACAAACACAGCCCCAGTGAGAAGACTATTCTCCGTATAGTACCACTGAGAACCGAGTTTGTAAACCAGACCAAGGCTGTCCCAGTCCCATGACCCTTTCTAAAGCCATGCTGATTTGGATAAAATACTTTGTATTTCTCCAAGCAATCATTCACTTGTTCAGTTATGATTTTTTTCAAGAAGTTTACTAATTGGGTTCAATATTGAGATAGGCTGAAAATCGTCAACACAAACAGCATGGCTCTTCTTGGCTACTGGTACAATCCTAGCACATTTCCAGATCAAAGGAAAGTGAAGAGAAATGATTGACAAATTAAATTAAGTACACAAAGGGGATGCAATATAAGGAGCTGCCAATTTAGGAAACTGACTATCCAGCCCAGTCCCAAAATCAGAACCATTATCAGGGAGAAAAAAAAATAATTTATAAACCTCACTAAGAGTAACTTATTTGAAATAAAAATCAGGCCAATTACAGGAAAAATTAGAATTAGAAGAAAATGGGTTACCAGAAGCAACATAAGCACTATAATCAGAGAATTTAGAATTAAAAAAATTCACAATTGTCCCCAGTGTCAGTGGCTCAGTAGGTAGCACACTCACCTCTGAGGCCAGGAGATCAGAAGAATGTGGGTTCAGTTCCCACATCTGGCACTTGGGTTAGTATCCCAGTACTGACACTGTAGTGCAGCATGAGAGGGGTGCTGCACTTCTGAGGTGCCGTCTTTTGGATGAGATGTTAAACAGAGGTCCCATCTGCCTGGATTGGTGGTAGTTCAGGTGGATGTTAAAGATCCCATGGCACTTCTCGAAAAGAGTAGGGGAGATTTTATTGAAAAAAACATAATGCAAACATAAATCAATGAAATTTAAAGCAATCAAACTATACAAAATCAATAATGAGAAAAAACATCAGAGTGATTCACTGGGACTCATCAAGACAGAAATATACTAACAAATTTAACAAATCTATTGCACATATCCTAGTGAAAGCCTAGCGTCCTTCATTTGTATTTAATAAAATAAGTGAATCCCCTCCACCAATGTGAAGCCTGCTGTGCAGCACATAAGGAACAATCTCTCTTATAAATATCCAATAATTCATTTGTAACTAAAATGCTGAGACAGTTAAAATGCATCTTCTTTTGGTGCAGTACCCCTTGGCATCTTGCTTGCCATATGTAAAATCTAATGCAACAAAAAAGAATTGACAGAGTATCCGAATGATAATGTGCCTGGCCCACTCCGTATTTTCCTACCACTAAGATATCATAATTTAAATGTCTTAACCAATCCATCTTCCATTTTGAGGCCAGAAAATCCCATAAAGCTGTAATATATGAACATTCTAGCAAAAAAATGTTCCATAGTTTCAATTATTGAAATGCAATCCATATATGGACAATTTCTTTCTTCAACTACTTTATGCTTGGCATTACCTCTAACATTTAATCTGCCATATACAGAAAGCCAGAGATTTACCACATCTTGTGAGGAATCCTATGAAAGGTGAGCTGTCTGAGAATCAGGTTATTGTCTATTGAAGGACAGTTTTTAAAACCATGTTCCAATGGGTATATTCTAGAAAAAATAGTCTGGTACAATAGTTTAGCTGACTGCGTTAAGATGTCTAACTTCATAGCCCTCCATTTATACAGTTTTTGTGCAGCCAATTTAAAGTAAGGGGGGATATTAATATGAGGGTGTAATTTAGGAGCTACAGTATTCCAGACTGCAAGAGATTTATATAAAGATTTCTGAAGCCAAATACTGTGCACCAGCTCAGACTGAATAAGAGCACTGCTAACCATATGTTTAAAGAATAGAACATGCAGAAATATTACTGGTTCAATCACCCCCAAACCCCCCTCCTTAACCCCTAGGTATGTGTAGCACCACTTTATCGGATTAAGTTTGTTACCCCACAACATCTGAACACAAAGACCATATGGTCTGGTTTCAAATTGGACTGGAATGGGATATATCATAGCCACGTAATGTAAGAGTGGTAAAATACATTTTTTAAGAATCAAAATTCTTTTAAGCTTAGTAAATTTCCACTGCTTCCATCTGAGCACCTTAAGTTCAGCTTTTTGTAATGCCAACTCCCAATTGACCTCAGGAAGATTTTGTGGCCAAAAAACAATTCCTAAAATTGTTAATGGTTCACAGGCTACAGTTATTCCCGCAATCTCACCTGGTAAATCTAAAACATTCCCTATAAAAAGTCCTTTACTTTTATCAATGTTAAGTTTGGCATTTGAGACTAACTGGTATTTATGTAATTCTTTCACAAAAAGGCCAATCTGCTCTTTATTTAAAAAGAAACCACAGATATCATCAGCATATGACTGAACACGAATGCTTTGCGGGATCCCCATCCCTGACACACCTTCCCAGGAAGGGTGCAACTCAATGTGCCTCAACAAAGGATCTAGTGAAAAGATATATAAAAGTGGACTTAAAGGACATCCCTGGTGTACCCCTAGCTTAATGTCAAAACTCTGCCTAACAACTCCATTCAAAAATGTCCGTACAGAAAAAAAAGAATACAATAACTGAAGTTGTTTCAAAAAATTTAAAGGAACCTTATACGCTTCTAAAACTGCAAACAAATAGGGGTGATAAACCCTATCGAAAGAAGCCTTTTCCTGATCTACTGCAACCACCCATCCGGGCAATCCTGCCATGTTGCAATGGTCTATCACATCCCTGATGATCATCAAGGCATGCTGTATTCTCCTATTAGAGAGTCCACAGTATTGTTGTGTCGAAATTGCCAAGGAAGCATATGAATTCAAACGATCATTCAGTATGTGAGCCATAATTTTATAGTCAGTGTTAAGCAAAACAATAGGTCTCCAATTCTTAATGCAAGATCTGTCCCCTTTTTTAAAAAGATAAACCAGAAAACCTTCTGCAAAGGAGGGTTGAATCGCGCAGAATTGAACCAATATTCATAGACCAAGACCAGACTATTGGCTATCTGATGACAAAAAGTTTTATAGAATAGATGTGGAATACCATCTAAACCTGGTGAAATATTATTATTAAGATTTGAGATGGCCCTTAACATTTCTGTCTTACTGATGGGGCCCTGTAAGTGTAGGATGTCGTCCGGAAAGTCCGCAACTATAATTGGTTTTAAGAAAGCAAATATATCATGTTTAGAAATTGGGGAAATGGGCAACAGAGTTTTAAGATGCTGTTGTATCAACTCATCTATACCCTCAGACAAACTCACCCTTTGACTATCAGAGGAGATCAAATATTCCATAGTCATACTTTCTTTAATCTGCTTACAGGCTTCAAACGTGTCCCCTACAGGGGTTTTGCGAGTACCATTATATAACATACTTTGAATAGTTTGTGCCCTATCATATTGAAAATTCTTCATTTCAGTTTTTACCAGCTCAATCTGTGTGGAATAATTATACATCAAAATGTTAGTTAAAGAATATAATCTTTGCAATTGTTTCTTCAAAGATAAATATTTCAAAAACTTATAGTTACCCTGTGATTTACCAAATTTCATGAACCAAGTTTTTATATCTGTTTCCGTGTCTACTCACCATTTACCCTTATCCTGGTATAAGCATTCCACCGATGATCTAGCAGGGAACAGATTACCCATGGCTTGAAATACAGCAGGATTAGTCAAAACCGAGGTGTTCAAATTCCACCTCTCTCAGATAGCAGGTCTTTCAACCTCCTGGTCCAAAGACAGAATTAATAGTAAATGATCCAAAAATTCTACTGGGCTAATATCTAAAGTCCCTCTAGGTAAATTAGGGGAAAGAAAGACATAATCAATAATGGATGTATAGGAATTCCTCATATAAGTAAAGTTAGGGCCTTTATTATGATAGATATGACTATTAATCAAACCTGCAGTAGTTATCAGCTGAGTCAATGTATTGGTGTCACAATACATTTTCTTTCCCTCATCCCACTTTCTTTTGTTGTCTCATAGAAGACTACAATTAAAATCCCCACATAAAAATATTTTATAAGTGGTGACCAGAAAAGGCTGAATGGCCTTCATGTGAAGCACTTTATCCCCTTTTACTCGAGCGTTGTAAACCACAATAAACCTGCAGTCCATACCTTTCCAAAAGCCATCTAATATTAAAACCTGGCCTGGAACTAAGTCTATTAATTTACGCAGTGAAAAAGAGTAGGAGTGAAAAAGTATCCCTACTCCATCTGCCTAATCAAGGCCAAATGACCAATATGAGGGGCCCCAAACCCATTCTTTTTTAAACCTCCAAAGTGATCTTCCATATACATCCACGTTTCTTGTAGTACAAAAACATTCAAAGCCATGTCATGTAAACATTGAAAAACAGTACTTCTTTTATCTGTGTTTAAAAGGTTATGTATATTAAGTGAACATAAAGTAAACCGAACCATGTTAAAAGAAAAAGACAGTGACCCAAACTAAAAGAATCATAGCTAAATTTTTTTTCATTTCTTTTTCTTTTTCCCTTTATAAGTACCCTGTTCCAAGGCCTGTGAGCCCTGTTCAATTACAGATTTCTGAGAGTCGGAATCTCCAACCTCCATCTCTGAGTCTCCCCAAAACATAAGAATTGTTTGACTCCACCAGGAGGGGGATCAGATGTGGCATGTTTATTAAATTGAGAGGACCTCCTCCAAGGCAATGGATCCTGAAAAGGAGGGTTGGGTTCCCCACTAGGTATATCAACTGAGTCTTCATAACAGACTGGGACCAGGGTTTCAGCCACTACTGCCTTACCCAAAGGATCCTTTAAGAGATCTGGGGCTACATCAGAGCAATCAGGAAGCTCTGTAGTAATTACAGCGGGGGGGGGGGGGCTTGAGGAGGCACTCCTGCAGCCACAGAAACCGAGCTAGCAGAATCCTGTGCTTGCTGAATAAGAAGCTCTGGGCTGATACAGGATGCTTTGTTGTGAGCAGCCCAAGGGCACTCCCCAGAAACATGTCCAAAATCTTCACAAAAATCACTAGTGTGGTTGGAACATTGCATCGTAATATGGCCCACCTCCCCACAGTTATTGCACCAAGGTTTATCACATGTGCTAGATAAATGTGTCCGGGAGCTGCATTTGTAGCATGTCCTTAGCTGCCCCACATAAAAACACACACCCCCGGTCTCTACCTAGCAGAAAAGAATTTGGAATGTGTTCTATGTCAGAGTCGTTCTGACGAAGCTTAACCTTATATTTCCACCCCCAGGTCCAGAAAAGCTCACTATCTAAAATAGCTTCAGATTCCCCCATTACCTCACACTTTTGAGAAAGCCAATAAATGATATCAACTACATGGACCCCTTCGTTGTGAAACATTACCATGACATACTTAATAAGTGGTTTAGTTAAAGGTATCACAACAAAAGGAGTCCATGTAGGGGAAAACTTAACCTGCCCGTATCTTTCCCAGAACAAATCCAGGGCGTATGCAATGCGAAAATGTACGTCGAAATTATCCTCCCCAGAAATGTTTATAAAGGCATACACCTCCCTTGGGGAGAAATGCAATGAATCTTTAAGAAGGATTTTCCCCACATGGTACCGTCAGGTCTATCTACCAAACCCCCTTTATGTCTAATCCTGACAGCATTCCGTCCGGGAGCTGCTTCTTTTTTTCTTTTAGCAAACAAATCAGATAATAAGGGTTTATGCTCAGAGTCAGAATTTGTTTCAGGAAGAGGTGCTGCAGAGAATTTAGATTCATTAATCGGTAAAGACTTTAAAGGGGGAAAGACTGTAAATCTTGCCCTTTTTTAGTCTCTGTAGGTGAGTTCTTTTCAACTTTAGAAAGGGGAGGTGAAGCAGGATCAATGGAAATCTCTGATGCAACCCCATGCAGTTTATCAGTTCTATGTGGCTTCCACTCTAGGGAAACTTGAGATAGAGGAAAAGGTGAGTCCCACGCTGGGTTAGCAATCTAAATTCCCCCAAGGCCCTGTTTCCAGACTGCTGCTGACAAAGCTTTGTTAGGTCACCACTGTTTGTTTGGGAGAGGCATTTCTGTACTACCAGCAGATGGCGCTGTTGTTTGTGCTGTTGTAGTACAGTTTGTAATGTTCCTATGAGCAAGAAGCACTGTATCTCATTTAGCGTGTATTTCACTTAGTTTCCCCCTGCTCATTCCCACTCCAGAAAAGACAAATTCAGTAAGTCCTTTTTGTTCCATTATGCTAATTTGATATAGAACTACCAATGCATCTCCCTTGACATGTGGCCATTTGAAAACAAACCCGGCCAATTTTGATAAAGTAGTTGCCGAGGTAGGTGTAGTACTGTTAGTGTCTTCCACTAAATTACCGCACAGCTTGCACTCCACAGTACTATCTGAATTTGCTTTCATGTGAACTGAACTGTCAAATGTAGGCTGTAGGCACACACGACCGTTCGTATTCAGATTGCCAGCCTGCGATATTTCCCTGGTAATAGAACCTGTCTCCGACTCACCCAGCCCCAGCGGGGCATTAGAAGCTGTGATGCCATCCTCTAATTTGACTGGCTGGGTGTCCAAATTGACAGGCAGAATCTCTCGGTTCAGTGTAGCAAGTCGAGCAGCCAAGTTTTCTCTTTCCTCCTTGCGGTGTCTTTCTTCGGTTTTAGCCTGCTCCACAAATTCTCATTGCTTTTTCTCTAAATTAGGTTTCAAATCTGTCTCCTGAACAAGAGGAGGCTGAGAGGTTAAATATTCAATCGAAACATAAACATCCATCCATCCATGATGTCTTCTTCTGATACCATCTCATCTACAAATTTATCCATATTTTCAGCCTCTGAGGGGAAACAAGAAAGGAGATGAGACCAGCCCTCCCTTCTCCATGATGTCTGCACCCTCCGGTGCTCCAGCCCGAGTGGCCATCCTGCAACTGGACAGCAAGTCCCCCTACAGTCCAGTAGGGGAATTTCCCTGGTGTCCTAGCCAAATTTCCCTCATTCAGTAAAAATACCAACAGCTTAATCTGGTTCAATTTCAGTTGCTTACCATCTGTATCCCCCGTCGCTCCTGAAAAAGGAACTTCTAGTCCCAGTGGGCTTACCTGGTCAACAAAATTCAACAACAACAACAACAATAATTTATAAAGAGTCAGTAATCTCTGTATCATTTACCTTCAGGGATTAAACTGTACCTTTATCCTTAACATTGATCAGAGAATTTGTATTGCTTTAAAAACAACGTGAATCAGACCAATCCAATTCCAGTTTTTGTCTTGTAATACTCTGTTTTAGCATACTTACTCACAAATCTAACTCTGTTTCTAATTTGTCTATACTGGGACAACCCCTAACAATGTTCTACCATACACTGTAAAGCACTAATAATGAATAATTGGGACCCCTGCATACAAGTGCTTTGCAAATATTCAAAATAAAGTCTTTGCACACCCCTAGTAAACACAGTAACATTGTACCAATTATTAGTCAAGGGAACACTGTTCCAGAAACTACAGTAAGAGCTAATTGTAACTAGAGTTAGAGCTGAGAACATTTGCACAGTTATCGGCTCCATAATTCATAATATAATGTCCACATTTAGTACCTTTACTCTAATGTAGAGCCTTAAATGCCTCAAGTTAGAACATGAGTTCATATATGCCCCTAGCAGTCAGGAAACATAATTCGGAAACACTCCCAACCCAAAGGCAATTAATACTCAGCTGGTACCTAGACATTTTGTTACCAGGCAGAACATTTGCAAGAAACAGGATATGACATGACAACATTTAGAATACTGCACACAGAAATACCCTGGGTTAATATTTACCCCTATTGTGCATTAACACACATGCACATTACTTTTCTTTCGTGGGCTATATAGCAAGCCCCTAAAGGTAACACATGACATTAGTTTTAAACATTCCATGGGTCATGGTAACTCCTGTTTCGACAGCTGGGTTACATTATTTTTCCTGCTGTGTGCTAGTTTACTGTTGCGTGCACCCAGACATTTCTTCTCACACCTCACTTACTTTTCTGAGAGTTTGCATAGCCTCATGTATTGCCTTTAATTCCTACTTAGTGATATTTTCAATATCCAACCCCTCCATTATTCACAATTCTGGAATCCTGTCAGCCCTAACATCATTTTTACAAATCACAGCTTTGAACCCTCACCTCACACAAAACAGACAGGATCCAGCAATCCAGTGCCAACTGGAATGCTGGATCCTGCCTGCAGTGTCTGTGTCAGAATCTTTGAGCATCATACTGATGCCAGAGGCCCGTTTTTGTATTGTTCTCTACAGAGTAGCACAGATTCTGAGGACAAAACACATACAGACTAAAAGAGAATCATTTCAATTACATGTGCTCTATCCACATATTATAGATACTTACAGGCATTCTACAGATCAAACAAGAATTGTAGACAAACTCCATTAGATAAACTGGTGTCATCTAATCCTGCATCTTGTCTCTAAATGATATCATGGAAACATAGACTGTGTTGACAGAAAAAGACCCAGAGGTTCAGCAAGTCTGCCCATTTCATAATCCAGTGTTGATGACAGTGCAGTTTTTTGCTGTGGGGAATTTACTTTTTACTTTTGTTTACCAGGTAAGTGTACTAGACAAAGTAATTGCCTATTCACCAGTACATGGGGTGTCCTGTTACTCATGACATATGTGTAGCTCTGTCCACTGGTAGAGATAGGCAGATCAAAGCTGTAAAATCCCACACAACTGGAGGAGCTCCAGTGCTACTCCAGTCTGTCTCCTGCCTTCATTGGGTGAGCAGGCAAGGGAGAGTCTCTCCAGTAATGCTGTGATGTTTATTGTGTTCTGTGGTGATCTTTTCTTTCTTACAGTTATTGGGTTGTGACTCACTTTTTAGGCAACCTCATGCTGATCGATGGTGGCATGTCTCATGCCTACCTTTCTGAGTGCATACGTGGAGCTCTGCGGGTACTGGATGTGTCCATACAGTTTGGGTAGGGTCTGGTGAATAGACCTCAACTTTTATGTTCAGTGTGTCTCAGTGTTGACATCAGGCCCAGGTGCTATTGGCTGCATTGCTCATCCATCATATGGCAGCAAGAGTGGGCCTCTACTGATGGGTTATTGCCACAACTGAGTAGTGCATTTTTAGTTACTTCTAGGTTAACACAACCATTCAGCTATATGGGCCCCTTCATGGCCTCACAGTGGCATTGGTAAGTCACTTCCCACTCCTTCTTCATCTGGCTAAATCTGGCCATCCCCGATGGGACTTGAGGATGACTCCTTCTGGTCGGGATCTCAATCATCTGATAGCAGAGACAGTGTATTTTTCTCCTAGCACCAGTTCCTTTAACACACCCTTATGTACCTCAGTCAAATCAAGTACTATACCCAGCTTTCCCAGCTGTGTTCCCACTTCAGGTTCTGACTCTCTGAAGCCTTTTTATGTCCTGGTCTGGCAGAGTAGGCTCCTCTAACTCACATCTCTGCCAGTGGGGAGCCAAGGTGGGGTATTGACATGCCTTCAATGAGTCACCAGTGGGTCCCATTAGACAGAATGGGGGAGCATCAGCAGTCTACTCTCCAGTACCAAGCCCCTGCCTGTAAGGAGGAACTTGGCTAGAAAAGCACTGCATTATGACAATGGCAATAATTTATTTTTCTCTGTTGGGCCAGTTGCACAGATTTCTCCTCTGCATGCTGTGACAGCAGATGGTTCCAAACATGGGTCGTAGCCTGGCAAAGTCAGGATGTGAACATGTTTTCTGCCTGGTGAGTACAGTGTACCTTTTAGGGATGCCAGTGCATCTAGAGGTTATGGCACCTGAGGGGTCATTGCAACTGCACCTTGATGGACCATGAGTGTTCTTAAGTCAGAGGATCATTTTTTTTCTTTTAGGCTGCTGAACACAGCACACTTGGTAGTGTTCAGAGGCCTGTTTGCATTCTCATTTTGTCTGGCTTAGTACTGTATATGTTGTGGAACAGAGGTTTGCCCCACCAGGAGTCCTCCTAAGCTTTTCAGCCCAGTCTGGGATGGAAAGACCATGTTCTCAAATGGTGGCTCCATTGCAGCAAACATTTTCTGGAGTTGCCTCTTTTCTGCCACCCTTGATCAGCAGTAGGAAAGGAATAGCTCATAATGGGGTCACCTAATGGTGAGATATATCTGGCATGTGAAGTGTTTCCATTGCTTTATGTATTTATATGTTTCAGCTCTTGGTTACCTGACAAACAAAACAATAGTACTGAGGGTCAGGTACCAGCAGCCATGGTTTGGTGGAGACAGACCCAGTTACCTGGTTCCCCCCAGAAATCCAGCTCAGGATTGTGCCATATGCTGAACTTGTACTTGTACCTATAGATGAGCTGTTATTTGGCATTGGCTGTATCTCATCACTGTTTAACTTTTGGGGGGTGTTTTTCACTGTTTAATTTGCTAAGTCCAGCACCATGCTTCTCTCAGAATGGGCCAGCAACACTACATGACAGATGCCTAGTCCTGACACCTATAGGTTTGTTCATCCTTGCATGCTGTCATAAGCTACATCCTTTACCTGTTCATTTGACACTGCCACCCCTCCCATTCTGTTTGGGAAGTTTTGTTCTGTCATATTTGATTGCCTTAATTATGCTGCTCTGCAGAGGGTTGCACATCCCATTTGCAATTTAGCCAAAGTTCTACACTGACCATTTTACACCTAGTGTAATGACATGCTGAGGAGACTGTTTCTGTTCCATATGGTTGCTTGTACATTGTTGGTTTTTCAATGTCTTGCCTAGATTCCTATCCAGACATACTTTGCAGTTCAGTCTTGGTGAATGCAGCTGCTCTATAGCATGAAAGGAAATAATTTCATGATTGAGAACACACTTGGCACTCTCAGGTACCTGGAAGGTTTGTGGGTGCCATTTCTTGGGTGACAAGAGGAAGTCAAGGTATGGGGGTCTGTTCTAAACTTTGAAGTTATCCTCCCCCCGGAGGTGGTCAACCTGACTATCAGGTACAACTAGGATACAAGGACCTGTGCTTCTGTCCATTGGATTTCAGGGATCATCTCCCGGCCAACACACAATCAGTAGTTTGAGTCTTCTGCCCCCATTTGGATGCAGTATCAGTCTTGTACAACTACTCGGGGGCTGGGGGGGCTTGCCTGCAAGGCAGCCACTCTCCTAGTTTTGTTGCACTTTTTTCTTCTGTATTGGAATGCTCTCTCATTGAAACATTGTGTTAACCTTGTTCATTCTCTTCTGTTTGTGGGATACATGGCACAGCAGGGCAATGGTGTACTCTTTGCAGGGCATGACCCAACAGATGAGGCAGTGTTTCTTACATATGGGCAACAGCATCCCAATGCCAGCATGCCTAAACTGGGTGTCTTTTTCTCAGAAGTTGCAAAGGACATGCATACATGCCCAGTGCCAGGACCAGGGCTTCTCATCCTCACCTAGAGACCTGTAGCAGAACACTGGAAACAACTCTGACTCTGGCAGGGAAGGGAAGGGGATGACTCCTACTTACTGTCGATTGAACAATATATGCACTTCTCTGTGATGTCCCTGGCAAATATTATCACCCCCACCTCACACTGGTTCTCTATTAATGCCAGATTGGTTGGTCTAGGGAGTATTACTCAGGTAAAACTGTGCAGTGGGTCCAGTTAAGAGTTTGCAGGTGCAATGTCGTAGTGCAGTATTTCTTGTCACTTTAAAGTTTATACTAGTGTCTGTCTGTCTAGCTATATGATGTTTTTTTAACCTTAAACTCTTTATTGGAAATTTTCAACATACAATTGAACAATAAGAACAAACAATATTAACAACTCTTGTGCATTAAATTAGAAACTAATACCGCATAAAGTCCTATTTATAAACAATCTAGCACCTTTGCTCTCACCTATCGGGATTGCTCTATCCTGAATCACTCTACTCAAACACTGATTGACTGCTGTTCTGTAATCATTTAATAAGTAGGCAGTTTTTTTGTTCTCAATGTTAAATTCTCATATGGAAGACTGTACATTCTCCTGAGGGGGTGATCTTCTCGAGGAAGTCCGGTACTTTGGGGGTTCCACCCTATTCTATGCAGTATGGACAGGCAGACTCTGTGTTCAGCCATTCCCACCCTTTCTTCCAACCATACTTTCAAGGATCTTCCAAGGTGTTATCTTGCTGCTATTTCTCTGACTTGGTTACTTTCAGCCTGTACATAGCTACCTTTCCGGAGGGGTTTGTTCTGCACATCACACACTAAAAGAGATTCCTCTGTACTTTCTCCAGCTTGGCATTGCTTCACTTTGCAGGGCTTCTGGTCAGCAGCCCAATCCTTAGTGAATTCCACTTTCAGGATCCTTTCAGCCTTTCTAATGGACAACTTTGCCTCCCTCAATGTTACAAGCCAGTGACATTTTTCACATGGATTCTGGAGAGTCCTGTTGCTGGGTGGCAGCTGTTTTCTGTCCATCTGTGATGGGGTCCTACGGGTGCTGTACTTTCAGGGCCTCTTACAAATGTGATACTGAGAAACAGTTACAGCCAGTTACAGCCTCTTGGTTTATCTAGCCTCAGTGGTGCCCATCAGTGTCCAGGAGTGCCCTTGCCTAAGCCACTGACTTGGCCAGTGCAATCAAGGGATTTTGGTTGGTTGGTTATGCTGTAGTGTTCTAACTATATAACCATGCTAACAGAGACCTTGCTTAATGAAAACACTGACTGGGAAGTTGTAATACTGGGGTATGCACTATTCAGGAGGGATAAAGTTGGAAAAAGGGAGGGGGGTTGCACTATATGTAAAGGACACTATTAAAGCAACAGAAATACCAAGAGACAGTGGGGAGGAGGAGATGTTATGGGTAGCACTGGAGGCAAATGGAGGGGCTATAATAAGGGCAGGTGTTATCTACAGACCCTCCTACACACACAAGGGAGAAAATGGACAGGGAAATGAAGTAAGCCATTGGGTAGATGTCCAACAGGGGGGAGGTGATACTGATGGGGGATTTTAACATGCCTGATGTGGACTGCAGCATCCCAGTGACATCATCTAATAGGAGTAGGGAGGTCCTGGAGGAGCTGCAGGGGACATTGCTGAGACATCTCATAGAGGAACCTACACAGGAGGGGGCTACACTATACCTGATACTGTTAAACAGAGACAGTGTGACCAGAGTCACAGTGGGGGACTCCCTTGGTGAGAGCGATCACAAAACAATACACTTTGAGTTAAATATTGGGCAACAAGCATTACACACCAAAACAAAGGTCCTAGATTTCAGGATGGTGGACTTTAGAAAAATGGGAGAGGGAGTTAGCAGCACTCTGGCAAGGATACAGAATAGGGATGGAGTAGAGGAAAGGTGGAAGAAAATTAAGGAAGCATTAGAAGAAGCTGCAAGCTTATGTATTAGACAAGTATCGAAGAATAAGAGGAGGAGACACCAGTTGTCATCAGGGCAAAAAGAATGGCTTTCAGGCAGTACAGTACAAAACAACACAATGTGAACAGAACAGGGAGGTGTATAGGAGCAAAAGAAAAGAAACAGCAAAAGGGATCAGGGAGGCAAAGGCTCTAACAGAAGAGAACATAGCAAAGTCAGTGAGGAGGGGAAAAAACATTTTACAGATACATCAGTGAAAGAAGAAAAAATAATGCAGTAATAGTGAGAATCAAAGGGGAGGGGGAGAATGTGTGGAGGAGGACCAGAAGAAGGCAGACATACTGAACAAGTATTTCTGCTCAGTATTTATGAAGGAAGGGAAGGGAAATGGTCCACAGATAAAGGAGAAAGTAATGAATGGTGGGGGATGGATACAAGCCCCTTTACAGAGGACAGGGTACTTAAAGAACTGGAGAAATTAAGAGTGGACGGAGCTATGGAACCTGGCGGGGTATACCTAAGGATACTAAAAGAACTAAGGAAAGAACTGGCTGTGGCCCTGGCAGCCCTGTTCACTCTATCCTTGGATACAGGGATAGTACCTGGAGATTGGGGAAGGGCAGATGAGGTGCCAATCCACAAGAGTGGGAGCAGGGATGAGGCAGGGAACTATAGGCCATTAAGCCTGATGCCAGTGGTGGGGAAGGTAATGGAGACATTAATAAAGGAAAGAAAGGTGGAGTACCTCACCAGTAACAAATTGCAGGATCCGAGACAGCATGGGTTCACAGGGGGGAGAGATCATGCCAATCTAACCTAATCAAGTTTTTCGACTGGGTGATGAGAGTCTTGGACTGGGGGGAGCAGTGGATGTTGCCTACTTTAATTTCAGGAAGGCCTTTTGATACGGTCCCACACAGGAGATTAGTCAACAAGTTGAAAAGTCTAGAGTGGGTGCAAAGGTGGTGATGTGGGTGCAGATCTAGCTAGGTGACAGGAGCCAGATGGTAGCAGTGAATGGGAGGAGATCAGAAGAGAGGGAGGTGACAAGTGAGGTGCTGCAGGGGTCAGTCCTGGGGCCATTACTATTCAATGTATTCATGGGAGATATTGCAGACAGACTGGAAGGTGTTTGCATATGACTCAAAGATCTGCAACAGGGTGGACACACAAGACGGAGTGGATTGGATGAGAAGGGACTTAAACAAACTGGAGAAATGGCAGCTGGGGTTTAATGCAAAAAAAAAGTAAGATTATGCATATGAGGAGCAAGACCCAGGGGCAACTTACCAACTAGGAGGGGAAGAAATGGCAACAATTAACCAGGAAAGGGACCTAGAAGTCATCATAACAGAGGACCGCAAGGTGTCTAGTCAGTGTGGTAAAGCAGTGGGTCAGGCAAGCTGGATGCAGGGATGCATTGGGGAGGAATAACAAGTAGAAAGAGGGAAGTAATTTTACACCTATATAGGTCACTGGTGAGAACACACCTCAAGTACTGTGTCCAGTTCTGGAGGCCCCATCTCAGAAAAGATATCAACCAGGTGGAGGCAATGCAGAGAAGAGCTACCAAAATAGTCCCAGGCATGCATTAAAAAATTATGAGGAAAGGTACAGGGAATTAAATATGCACTCACAGGAGGTATGAAGGGACAGAGGGACATGATAGAAACATTCAAGTATGCCAGAGGAATAAATACAGTAGGGGAGACCAGCTATCTGCAGAAAAGAATGAACACTAGGACTAGGTGTCACAATATGTGGCTAGAAGAGGGGAGACTCAGAGACAATTTGAGGAAGTACTTCTTCATGGAGAGGGCAGGTGAACCCTGGAAAAGGCTACCAGAGTAAGTGGTGGGAGCAAAAACCATGGGGGCATTCAAGCATGCATTGAATAGACACAAATGACTAGTGAGACTAAGATAGAAGGGAAGAATGGCAACAGGTCAGGCAAGATCTGATGGAAGGAAGCAAGACATTTCTTAAAGCTAAACCGGGGGGGGGGGGCACGTGATGTAGGGCACATAGATGCAGTGCTGATCCGAAGCTCCCACCTACCGACCTCATTTAAAAGCTTACTTTGCCCATTTTAAAGTACAGAACTAGTCGCAGACCTTAGTTACACGCCGTACTGGCGCTTGGAACACTAGCGATTGCCACGAGGAACATTTTTGGACGAGAGATTTGGTATTAAAAGCCGAGATGGAGGTTGAGATGAAACAGGCCTCCAATAAGCATACTCCTCCAGCTATCCCAGAGAAAACTGCCAAAAAATCGAAACATCAGAGCTCCGGGGGTACCTCCAAGTCAAGTGCTTCCAGCTCCTCGACGAATCCTCTAAAGGAGGAACGTTTTCTTCAAGAATTGCTCCCTTTCAGAGAGACACTCGAGGATATATCGGCAGAGTTAAAATCGCTTTGGGGTGATCTAAGCTCCCTGTTGCAAAGAATGGGAGATGCTGAAGTGAGAACCACCTCTTTGGAGAGGTGGAAGGAGAGAATGGATCCTGAAATTGTTCAGCTCCGGCTACAGCTTAAGAAGCTGCAACTGAAAACTGGAGATTTAGAGGGGAGAAGCCAAAGGAACAATGTCTTGATACTAGGCCTACCTGAAACAGAAGAGGGCCCTGATACCATTGGTTTCCTTCAGAAATTTCTTGTTAAGATCATGGGCCCATCTCCATTAAGTCCACAGTACCATATAGAGCGGACCCATTGCTCTCTCAAGCCGAAACCCCCACCTGGATCACCACCACGGCCAATAATAGTGAAATTCCTTAGCTTCCTTGAGAGGCAGCATGTCATTTCCAAATCGAAGGAGCTCCAATCTATCCTATGGGGTAATGCGAAGCTGAGGATTACTCAGGATCTCCCTTTCGAAACTCGTCAAAAGCGATCAGCATTCCATCCCACAGTCAGCAAGTTAATAGCGGCAGGAATTCGCTTCAAGATGGTCTACCCAGCTAAACTGCAAGTGGCTATTGAAGGAGTCTGGCATTCTTATGAATCCCCAGAGCAGGCACCTGCAGACCTCATGATCAAGCTACCTAATTTATTTAAGACTGGTTGAACTGTTACTTCAAATACCTAAGGCTTTCAGTCCTTCGTCTTGTGGGAGTGAATTGCATACCTGTTTTGGATCCCTTCTCTCTTTTCCTTTCCCCTCTCTTCCTTGTCTCTTCTATTTCCCTTGGGCTGGTTTTGGAGGGCTGCTAAGGTGTCCTGAGGCCTAGCAGGCCTAGTGCAGCGATGCGATTGCTGGTGTCTCCCAGTGGGGGGGGTAGGAACCTTTTGGTCAGCGTGCATTTCCCTGCACCGCTAATGGGGACGGTTCTTGTTTTAGTCCCATCAGTTTCAGGTCCCCTGATCATTTCCCCACCCATTGGATTGATCTCATTGTCATAGACCTTAATAAGTTAGGCGACAAAGTTTTTTTTTTTTTGGAGACTTATATCCCCTGAGGTCTGCTTCACGAGTTCTTTGGGTATATCTAATCTAATTTGGGGCAACATTCTCGATCTCATGTAGGGTGGTAAACCTACATCCAGATGGACTTATTTTCACTTTCCCTGGAATTAGTTCTGCACTCTCTCTAATTACTCTCCTGATTTTGACTAACCTACATTTGTGTTTCTCTTTTGAGGGATGGTGGGCAGGAGGCTTTGGGATGGAGCAAGCTTTGGGAGAACTGCATATTGCGCCAGAGAAGGGGGGGAAGGGTGATCTCCCGGGGAAGTTTAAAGAGCAAGGCAGTTGCTGGACACTTCTGGTATACCTCATTGAGGTAGTCTTTGGCACCAATGCTCAGACCTGGTATTTATATGGAGTTATAGCTTCCCAAGGGAAGGTCGCTTACTGGGTTGGTTCCTCTATACTTGAGATTTACATACCTAAAATTACTTTCAAAGAGGGACCCATTGTACATGGTTTGAGTGGGTTTGGTGGGGGGATTTCTCAAAGCTGATTACTTTCCCGAATATAGCTACAGTGGAGGTTAAATGCGAACAGCTATATCTCCTCATTTTCTCAGCTTTACAAACATATACAGGCAAATATCGGGAAAGGTTATCTGGTTTCAGTTCTATCTTTGTTCAAGGGGGGAGGAGGGGAGGGGACTGGAGTGTGCCTCTTGGGGTTATGTTTTCACTCACTGACACGGGATTATTATTTCCTTCAAAAAGATGGTGATGACTGCAGTAACAATTAAAATTGCCACATGGAATGTCAGAGGAGTCAGAGACATGACTAAAAGATATCAAGTTCTCAAAAATTGTGTTCTCTTAAATATAGACATCCTCTTGATGCAGGAAACCCACCTTTTGGCTACCGAAACAAATGGGTTATGCAGACAGGGGTTCTCCCAAGTCTTTACTGCCTGTGGATCATCTGCGAGCAGGGGGGTGGCAATTCTGGTCAAGAAGCATGTTTCGTTTGTAGCAGAGGAAACACTCTCGGACCCAGAAGGCAGATTTATTTTAGTTAAGAGCACGCTGAACAACAACATGGTGGTCTTAGGTGCAGTTTATGGCCCAGTGGGAGGTAGTGCAGAGTTCCTTATGTGTTTGGCAGATAAGCTGAATAGATTTCTGCCTTCCAAGTTAATTATTGGGGGAGATTGGAATACCCCCCCAACGCAAGACTTAGGTAGAACATACAGGCCACTAAAGCCCCTATCCCCTCCACAGCAAGCCCTAAGGGACTTTATGGGACTACTGGGTCTGTGCGATCCATGGCGCCTATTCAACCCCTCTGGTTAGGTTTTCTCGTTTCATTCCCAGGTTCATCAGTCTTGGTCTAGGCTGGATTATATCCTAACCAGCACTTCACTTTTAGCTGGCCTTCACCAGACTGGTATGGAACTGATTGTCATATCAGATCACTCGATGGCATGGCTAGTGATCTCTCCTGACCTATGCAGTCAAAGGGATACTACCTGGAAATTGAACACACAACTCCTAAAAGAGGAGCGCATAATCTCTCACATAAGGGACATAAGCTCAACTTTTATGGAAACTAATAAGGATTCCATCACAAGGGCTGATCAGCTATGGTGTTCCTTTAAATGTTATATTGGGGGGAATTCATTAGGTTAGCTTCTAAATGGAAAAAGCAAAGGGAGGCAAGAATTATTTCTCTGTCAAATCAAATCAAGGAGACAGAAAATACCTTATCCACCTCTTCCCCTTCAGGTCTCTTGGAAACCCTAATGAAACTTAGAAATGAATATGCAGATTTATTAAAAGAAAAGGCGGAATATGCCATTCTAAAAACTAAAGCCCGCTACTTTGATCAAGGCGAGAAGCCAGGAAGAATGCTTGCCCTCCGGTTATGGAAATTAGAGAGCTCAAGGCTCATCCCTTCTATTCTGGCCTCAGACGGCTCTATTAAGACTTCCCCATGTGGTATCTCAGGTTTTTGAAAAATTTTATAAAAATGTATACAGTAAAAATTCTGCACAGGCTACACCCTCAAGCAGAGAGCAATATTTGGATAGCCTGGACCTCCTGTCCCTTCAAGCACACCATTGCTCGAGTCTGTCTTCCCCAATCACCTTGGGGGAGATAGAGGAGGCGATCAGAGGGCTCGAATTAGATAAGTCACCAGGACTGGACGGCTTTCCCTCCAACTTCTACAAAACCTTTTCCAGCGAATTAGCCCCCCTCCTTTTAAATTTATTTGAATACATGTTTACCTTAGATATTCTGGATCCTTTCTTGTTGGAAGCCACAATAGTTCTCATACTGAAGCCTGACAAACCACATAATGATCCTGCCAGTTATCGTCCAATTTCGCTTTTAAACTATGATATCAAAATCCTAACAAAAATCTTGTCTCTCAGAATCAAGTGGGTATGGTCTCATCTGTTGAGCCCTGAGCAGGTGGGATTTGTACAGGGTCGATCTTCAGCTGATCATTTGCGGACCCTTTCGCACATCTTCCAGGCTGCCCAGGACTCCCAGATCCCCATGGCTTTAATCTTGTTAGACGCAGAAAAAGCCTTTGACAGGGTAAACTGGGAGTTTCTCTGGACAACTCTTAAGAAAATGGGCTTCCCAACAGTTTTCATTCGATGGATACAGACGGTTTATCAAGCTCCCTCTGCTAAAATTTATTGTAATGGTGTATTCTCTCCAAGGTTCTCTTTATTTACTGGTACCAGGCAAGGCTGCCCCTTATCTCCCTTCCTTTTTAATTTATATTTGGAGCCCCTTCTACATAGTATCAAGCGTGCCTCCCAGGTCATGGGCTGTACAGTATATCAACAGTCTTTAACCCTCTCAGTATATGCAGATGATATTCTCCTCCATTTGGCCTATCCCGATATATCATTATCATATGCATTACAGATCATCAGACAGTTTGGTCTTGTATCCAATTATAAATTAAACTTATCGAAAACTGTAATTTTTCCTCTAAATGCTCTTACCCACCAGGCTAGCTTTGCTCATCTAGGCATGAAATGGTTCCCTCACTCTATTAAATGCTTGGGTATTCATCTCACCAACAACCCAGAGACTTTTAGGAAACTTAATATGGATGACTTAATAACGAACATTCAACAGGACCTTCAAAGATGGGAAACCTCCCCCTCTCAATATGGGGTCATATCAGTATTGTTTTTTTTTGTTTTTTTTATTTTAGTTGTTTAACCAGGTATAGCACACTAAGCTGAAAGCTTTTTTACAGGAGCGACCTGGGAGCACAAGGAGGTTAAGTGACTTGCTCAGGGTCACATGGTATGCAAGTGGAAGCTGTGGGATTCAAACCCAGGTCTGGTCTGCTGGATGTCACCAAATTTGCAGCTCAGAGCCTTAGACCACTGCGCTATACTGCCTCCTAATTATTGTATTATTGTATTGTATTAAAGTATTGTTAAAATGAATGTCCTCCCTCGTCTCTTCTATCTCCTAAATTTATTAAATCACTGGCTCCCATTGTCCTATTTTCATCATTTCCACTCCGTCCTTTCCAAATTTATCTGGCGGGGCAAATTTCCCAGGCGCTCTTTCACCAAACTTAGCCTTCCTAAGAAATTAGGGGGCCTTCGTCTCCCTAATTTCAACTTTTACTATTGGGAGAGCTACCTGTCAAAAATGGGAAGCTGGTTTTCAGACACAAGTGACGGGTACCTACCAATCTGGCTACAATTAGAAGGGAAACTTCTTGGTCTCCACGGCCTTAATTCCACAGGAATATTTTTCTCTCCTAGTTCTGCGTTGCCAAATTCCATATAAAATTCAGTGGTGGGAGTTTCCATTAAGGTTCTAGCACAATGCTGGAATTTTTTTAATATCTCACACAAAAAAGACATGGCTCAACCCCTTTTTCGGAATCCAAATATTAAAATTGGGGGATCACTACTTTTTCTGGACTGGCTTCCTCAGCTACAGGAAGTTTCAGTAGAGGACCTATACGGTCAAGCCGCTCTCCTGTCATCCCCCGACATAATAACTAAATTCAACATCCCTCAGAAATATATTTTCAAATGTTTCAGCTGAGACACCTTATGGTGTCAAATTTTGGAATCACATTATCACAATCCCAGGTTAGGCCCTTTTTGAAACAGGTACAGATATACGCCAGTAAACCCCATGGAATATCGGCAATTTACTCTCTTCTTTTGGGAATCAAATTCCCAAATGCTCTTCCGGGTTCTAAAGTTTGGACTTCCCTTCTGACTGATGTTAGTCCTATGTGGAGTCAGGTTTGGAAGGACCTACATAGGTATCTTACCCAAGATAGACATAGACTTATTCAGTATCATATTTTAAATAACATGTATCATACTCCGGTTAAGCTAGCCAAGCTGGGTAGGCTTCCTGTGGCAACCTGTACCAGATGTGGTTTATCTGAAGGGAATCTGATTCATATTTTCTGGCATTGTAGCAAAGTGGCTGCACTCTGGAATGCAATTCAGTCTAGCCTAGATCCTCTATTGGGACTAGGAGACTTGTTTACTATAGAGATATGTATCCTTGGGATGTTCTCGACCATTAATATTAAGGAGCGTAGATTTCACATGGCCTTAATGTCTATTGTGGTTAAAAGATTGGTTTTCAAGCATTGGGTGGACCAATTAGTCATAACACATGAGGAATGGTTGAAGGAGATGTCACTTTGTTTCAATACCGAGCGATTGATAGCCAGCTCCCGGAATTGCATGGATGCATTTAATCGCAAATGGGGTAAATTATACACTCTATATTTGAATTGAAATATGGAAGGTACATGTCTCTGCTTATCTTAGTTGGTTGGTCTTATTCATCTCTGGTAAATGCTGACTGTTATTTTCTAATTCACGAGTATTTCTGTGTTATGTTTATGAGACACACTCCGGGGGGTGGGGGAGTAAAGAGGGGGGAGGGAAGGAGGGTTTATAGGGGTATTGGTATTGTTTTTAGTTTTATTTGATCCAGAGACAGTCTGATGTATGCTACTTCGTATCTATCCTGGCCAGTATTTTGTATGGTCAACCTTGTAGCTTCCTTTCTGGATATATGTAATGTAAATTCAATAAAAAATTTTGAATTTCAAAAAAAAAAAAGGTAAACCAGGGCAGGCAGGATGGATCTGGAGGTCCTTTTCTGATGACAACTGTTATGCAACTATGTAAAAAAGCTGTTGTGAGAATACTTTTGCCCATGAGGAGCTAGAGTGAGAATATAATTCCTTGAAGAGCTACAGGGAGAATATAATGATATCTCACTCCAGGTCCAGTGGAAACAAAAATATCACAAACATTTTCCAGAATGTATCCTCACAGGCATTGCATAAATATATTTATAGAATATACACTAATATTTTTACTCTAAATTAAAACAGTATCTGTACCAGAGAACACCAACTAGTTAGATACAATTTTTGTCTTCACAATAGGGTATATCTTAAAATGTAGCTAGTTAGGTTTGTCACAAAACCACCATTTCTACCACCTGTGCCTAGCCTCCAATAGATCTGCATGCTCTAACCAGCACAAGATACATCTAAATGAACAGTGCATGGCTCTGGTTCCATGTCATAATGGCAATCGCAGAATAGTGACTGCCATTACGGCGACTGTAATCTCGGAAAATGAATTTCGGCGATGCACACTTGCAGCAAACAGAAAAAGGGTGCCCGAGACCTACACTCGCCCGCACCCCCTACTAATGGATTCTCAACTCCAGGGGGTGCATGCGGGGGTGAAAACTTAAACAATTGAAAGCCACCTGCCAGCAAAAAAAAAAAAACACGCCACGCCAGACCCGAACCTTGCACCCTGCACCTGCCAGCCAACCACCCTTCCCACCATGCTAGTGAACCAACTCAGCAGCTGCCTGCCACACCCCTTCCCACACACCATCCTTCCCCTGCCTCTTCCCCCCCAGTGCATGTGTAAATGTGTGTACTTCCAGTCACTGTATGTCATCCACCCCAGTATCAGGTCACCCCCCTGCTAGGTAGCCATGAACACAGGCACCGTAATTGGGTCATCGTTTTTATAGGTGTTCAATTTCGGTCGCCTTGTTCACTGGATACCCACGGCTCCTGAAAACACTTCAGATCTCTTACACTTTTGTGGATAAACTGAATTGCCACTTTGGTATAACACTACCACCCTGAAACTGCATCTGTAAACAACAAAGCCTACATTATTTGCCAAGCAAGAGGACAGTACCTACATAGAAAAAAATAAACAAAGCAAGCATGACAAAATTAAAGACAGCTTCACTGATTCCTGCTGCTGGTGAGTCTGAATACTGTCTAATAGAAAGCATTAATCTCGGCATCCTCGCCCCATTTGGAGATCTGAAAATCAAAACTCAGCAAGTACCACAAATAAATATAGCTTTAATTTTGTTTTGATCTACTGAAATAAAATCTGTGATAATTAACCTAAAATAACCATTAGTTAAGAAACAAAAAGCTGTTAAAATTCACTCTTTTCACCTGAATAATAAAAAAAAATTCTAACATGATGGATTCACAACTAGATGTTTATTTTGAGATGTATCTCAACAGTCTAATGAAAGTCTACAGTCAAGACACTGACCAAGTATCTCAAAGGCTGTCTGATTTTTCAGCCCACCCACCCCAGTCCTGATTAAATACACTTAAACCCTGCCCGGCTTTCTAGCTCACTCTACAGGCCACTGCCAGCCATGCCCACCCACCATGTCCCGGACCTCTATTAAATCCCCAAAGTCCACCCAGTTCTCATCTACCCTGCTTTTATTACCTATCAATAGACTCATCCCTCCAGGGCTCCTAGCTCATCTGCCATTGGACATGCGGCCACCGGGTGTACAACGCTTCCTTAGCTGCCGCCTGAGACCACAAGCACGGACACTTCCAGCAAAGAGGTATGGCAAAGCCACATTTTTTTTCTCCTACTCACCCATCCCCCCTTTAAGGCTCATTATTATATAGAAAGCCTTCCCCAACCCCCTCTCATTCTTTGGTCTACTCCTTTCCGTCTATCTAAAACGCGTCTCACATCAATGCTCTCCATAGGCTAACAGCGCTGCACATTACCATTTCATATAGCAGTGTAAGACCACATTGGTGCAGCCTACTTTGGCAGCATCCTACCTCCTTTTAAAGTACCAGTTACCGAGGGAGACCGCACATCTTCAGTGATCATATAGGCTTGGTGCCATCTGCTATCTTGCTCAGCCCTGTGAAGTCCCCAAATACGTGCACACACCGACTTGTCTTGTTCTGTCTGCTGATTCTCTAGGAGTCTGTAATCTGGCTATGACATCTACAGATAAAAACACTTTGCCATAGTCATAGCTTACTATTTTTCACTATAAAGCATCAACATGAGGGCTAATACCTGTCTCCCTCTCTACATCTTCCTATGGCTGGTGTCTTATGTAGTGTATCACCCGGGCCGAAATAATTCACAAGGGGAGTCACACCCTCTGTCACAGTGCTATTTGTACAGCAACTCATCTCATAGCTTTTGTTGCACCCTTGCGCTCCCATACTTGCAGCAGTCTGAGATAGCTTCTGGGGGTGGGATCTGCCTCTCCCTACCCATACAGGGTATGCCCTCCTATATCCCCAGTAATAATGCCACTTGGTGCCATGTGGCAAGGGTTTAAGTAGCTGTATCATTAGGACAGCACTGCATAAACATCAGGGCCCAGCACTCTTCGTTCTGTCATTCCAAGCAGTCATGGAAGAATTAGAGCTTTCAAATTATCACTGGCTGCCCTAAGGAAAATTGTGTTTCTCCTCCTATTGTGCTCAGGCAATGTTGAACTTAACCCTGGTCCTACAGAAGCCTTGTCATCTCCGTCCGACCTTACAAGGCTTAGAGGAATGAGCTTTATAAACATTAATGTTTGCAGTCTCTTAAAAAAGTTTACATCCATCCAGACCTGGGTCATTCATACTGAACCAAATGTGATGGTAGTCTCAGAATTCTGGCTCAGATCTTCTACCCCTGACAGGGAAGTTAACATCCCTAACTATTGGCTGTTCAGAGCCGACAGGCAGACTGGGGTAGTGGGGTTGCTATTTATGTCAAGGACAAATATACGGTCACTACCATTGACTCCTCCTCTATCACAAATGGCTTCAAATATCTGTCCCTTAAGGTTGAAACATCCCGCTCAATGGCTATCAGGGTTATAGGGTGTTACAGGCATCCATCTTCTGGGTCCCAGCTCCTGTCTCAGCTTTCGACTATTATGGGACATGAGACCCTCGAAACTTTTATTCTAGGGGATCTCAATTATGACTGGTTATCCAAGGCTTACTTACCCCTCAGATCCTTCTGTGACTCTCTTGGGCTCATGCAACTCATTGAAGAACCTACACATCCTAACAAGAAAAACCCCAGGAATAGCACCCTATTGGATGTCTTTCTTACAAGCAAACCACAGTCCTTTTCCTACATTGGAATATTTTTCGCCGGTGTAAGATCTGACTTCAATCCCCTCTCTACATCTAAGTTCTCCACCAAAAGGACCAGACGCAACTTTGACCCATTTGCCTACATCGATGAGCTAAAATGTCTGTACACTGGCAGAACTTTTACCTAGCCAAATCGGTCAGTATGGCATATGACATTTTTCATGAAATAGTGTCTTGTGCCATAAATAATCATGCTCCCTTAGTAAAAGCCCACATAAAGACCAGAATTTGCCATTGGTTCTCTGCTGAACTCAAGGCTGCATTACTAGCGAGAGATAAACTCTGGAAAAAAAGCCTGCAAATCAAAAACTGCTGAGGACTGGTGCCACTTCAGGGAGGCTAGAAACTCCAGCACCAAACTGGTTAGAGAGGCTAAGGCCAACTTCTACCATTCTGAGCTTGACTCTGCCTCAAGGTGCCCAGCTACATTTTGGTCCACAGTCAAAGAGCTGTCTGGTCATACAGCTGGAAATGTATTTCCCTTGAAAATCATCTCTGACACTGTTACTATCAACCATAGCAAGGAGATTCTCCAGGCCTTCAACAACCACTTTGCTACGGCTGGCCTAGCATTCAACAATTCACCAGCATCTGTGTTACATTCTCAGGTTAGTGCACAGATTCCTGAACCTAGCATCACTAATGCAGTCTTCTCATTCCATCCTACTTTGTTGAAAGAGGTTGAAGACCTCCTTCTACAGTTGGACACTAAGAAAAGCACTGGTGCTGACTCTCTCAACCCCTACTTTTTAAAGATTGCATACCACATCCTAGCTGTACCAATCACACACCTATTTAGCTTCTCCTTTTCCCAGGGGACTCTTCCACACCTATGGAAAATTTCCCACGTCATTCCTCTGTTTAAATCAGGGGATCTCTGTGACCTAAATAATTATAGGCTGCTATCTCTCCTACCAATATTATCTAAACTGCTGGAAAAAAAAATTGTGAATGCTCAGTTGAGAACCTACCTAGATAACAAGAACCTTCTAAACCCTACACAATCTGGTTTCAGAGCCAAGCACAGTACCATTACGGCTCTGGTCAAAGTGATTGATGACTGGCAATGAGAGCTGGAAAACAAAAAAGTTGTATGTGCCATGTTCCTGGACCTTAGCAAGGTCCTCAGCACTGTCAACCACTGCCTGCTTCTTTCCACCCTAAAAGTGATAGGTCTGGACCTGATCTCTCTGTGCTGGTTCAATAATTACCTTACAGATAGGCTTCAGCAAGTCAAGGCGAAAGGGGAGCTCTCTCCACTCAAACCACTAAAAAGAGGCATTCCACAGGGATCCATCCTGGGGCCTCTATTGTTTGTCATTTACATTAACAATATTGATGTTGGCATCAAGGAGGCCAATATTCACCTTTTCGCTGATGATACGGTGTTGTACCTAAGCAGCCCAACTCTGGAAGCCGCCTGCAGAGCTATACAAACAGAATTCAACTTGTTGTAGAATCAGCTCCTAAATAAAAAACTCTTACTCAATGCCAAAAAAACAAAAGCTATGCTGTTCTCTCTGGCTACTCATTCAGCGAACCCTGCTATCTCTGGCTCCTTACCTCCCATAAACACTTTACTAGGATAGAGGTTGTAATTTGTTATGAAATTCAAGTACCTAGGGGTCTGTTTAGACCACAGACTCTCCTTCGTGGAGCATGTCGAGGATCTGCTGAAAAAGTTGAGGCAGAGGCTTGGTCTCTTCTTTAGAATAAACCGCCTCCTGACCAAAGATGCCAAGATGTAGTTAGTTCAATCCACATTTCTATCCCTAATTGATTATGCCAATTTCATTTATAGTTAGTGTAATGTCTCCTGTCTTACTAAACTGGACGCCTTATACCACAGAGCCTTGAGATTCATAACTGGCCTACCTATCACCACCCACCACTGCTCCTTATATGCAACTGTGGGGTGGACCTCCTTTCAGTACAGAAGGAATAGAAATTTGGCTCTCTGGACTTACAGAGCTATTGCCAACAAATTACCCCAATACATTTCCGACTGTTTGCCATTATAAGTGGTAGGCAACTATGCACTGAGAAGCTATTCTCTGCTTCTACTGAAGGTACCTAGGGCCAATACATGTTTTGGGAGAGCAGCCATAGGCTTTGTGTTGCCCTCACTCTGGAAGAAACTACAGAAATCTATGAAACTGAGTCTCCCTGTTAGTCTTACCACCTTCAAGACCTTGTATGCCAAGGCTGTTAAGGAGCTATGCAGCTGTTTCCAGCACGCTTAGCGTGCTAGGGTGCCTACTGCTTACCTGCCCACTACATCTCCACCTAACCTGTCCCCTTGATTGTTTGCACCTATACCCCCCTTTTTTTCTGCTAATCCACTACCTTTCTTACCCTCAGACTCCTAACATAAATGTGTCCCCAGCCCATCTACCATAGTACCCCTCCTAGAACAGCTGCAGTCCTGTACCCCTCCCCTCCACTCCATATCTGCCCCTTAAGTTTATATATGTCCTGACCAATGATATGCTGTGCTGTTTGAAAATGTTTTAATATGCTGGCTGTTTCAGAATGTTTTAATTCCTCTCCTCATACCATTCTCCCTAACCTTGTTAACCCTATACCTGAAAATACTTGTTATTGCTCTGTGTATTTTTTTCTATTTCTGTATAATTATGTCTATTTATTATCTGTACATAAAAGTGTTATTCTTGACCTTGTGTAATGCAGGTCCACCTTGTAAATGAGCCTACTCAATGGTGTTCACCTGGATAGATAAATAAAGACTTGACTGAGTGATTGATTGGCCAACAACAAGCATTTCAGGCTTGGTAACTATACTGTAAATCCAGCTGACCTGGGAACTACTCTGAAAGATTAGATTGCTAGAATAGCAAACAAAAATACAAACTAGAAAAACAACATATGAAATAGGCAGTCTTCAAAGCTACCTAAAAGACAAGCACAAAGAACAGAGAGACTTCAAAGACATTGAACCTGCACAGTTAAATTAATAGCCTGCCAAATTCTTCATCACTGATAAGAAAAAAGATGGCAGTGATTATGAGCCTTTTAGTCTGTCAGCAATATTTCAGAGCACAGAGGGGTATCTGAGATCAAAGGGTATCCATCCTCACTTAGCAGATATAGACTTTCAAGTAAAAACAAAATGTAGAGAGACTTTCAATTAACAAGAGTGATTTTAAAGGCAGAACAAAACAAATTAAAGTCACTAGGTAAATGTTTCCAAGCACACGCTTTCAATTAATTGACCAATTAAATTCTTGACATCCTGAATGCAAAAAAAAAAAACCGGCAGGATAAAAGACAGCTTCTTCCCTCCTTAACACACTTTGGCTCACCTTCTGCATGCACTTCAGGATTTCAGGAAGCTCAGAAATCAGACAACTAAAATGGGTGGACATAAACTGGAAAAATATGAAAATGGAGTAGAATATTTAGAATACTCAACAGACTATCAAAGAAAACCTTGAACTAGAAGCAATGTTAAAGACAACAGAAATGTTAAGCAAAGAGCCTATCAAAACATAGATAATCTTAAAAAATGCTCAGTAGTATTAGTAGCACACAAGACTTACTATACTCACAGAATGAAAACATGCTTGGATCCTAAAAGTCTGTTCTTATTTGCTTTGGATACTAACATTGCAAAGTATGGCTAAGAACAAAAATAGAGACAAGATATCAAAGATATTAAAGAAAATGATTGACAAGGCTGATATTCCAGCTGAGAGAAGAATCACTAATCACAGTGTCAGCATACATGTGATGCAAAAATTAAATAACTGTGGCATTGCATCAACTCAAATTATGCAGGTTGCTTGACAAAAAATTAAAAAGTATCAGTGATTACTCCCACTTGAATGACATGCAGCAACAGAAAATATCAAACTTAATAAGCAATATCTCCAACAACACAGTACAATCAATGACAGATTTACAAATTCCAAGCTACAGTCAATAAACTTGGACGCAGTCTTTGAAGAGATAAGCTGCTTGGGAAGGATTATTTTTCCAGCCAAGCTTCAATGCCCAATATATGTTATTCCACTTCCATACAGGTAGGTTTATATAAAATGTACTTCAAATATAATTTATTCCACCTCTATTTTTAAAAGAAAAAAAATGCCATAATTGATTTATAGAAGCAATTTTTTTTAAACTCCACCCCTCCACTATAACCTGCCCCAGCCCCGCTCATTACCACCAGTTGCTCTAATAGTAATGGAACTACAGAAGATAACATAAAATTAAAAATTATTTTCTTTAAATGTAAATTAAAATGCCAGTTCCATGGCGCTGAGTGATGTGGTGCCACTCAGCACCCTGGTGACCAGGTTCATGCCCTGTACCTGAGACAACTGGAGTGGACACCAGCAGGGAGGGCTGGGTGTGGACCTAGGAGGGAGGGAATGGCCTGCACTGCACCACAAAGGGCTCCTGGTGGTAGGCTGGTGGAGGTGCACATGACAACTTGCATGATCACATGTTGCCATGTGTCCTTTCAAGGACACCATGAAGTGCATCCATCAAGTGGGCAGAGCAGAAGGAATAAAGAAAATGGAAAAATGACCCTGACTCCTCCACCCACCACTGATCACCCAGTGCTCCATCCTTACCACTCAGACCATCACTCCTATTGTAATAGGCATGTCTTCCCAGGTGGCAGAAGGGGTGCTTCCCAACAGAGACAAGCCAGAACAAGAAGGGTGTCAGAGGACCTTGGAGAGCCTGGAGGTATGTGACGGCAGCATGAATTGACACTGGTGGGCTGACTGGATAATTGTGGAAGCTTGAAGGACCAGGGCTCTGGGGAATCTCAGTACAGCAAAATAATAACTGTAACCTAAAAGCAACAACAACAAGAAAAAAGACTTTTCACAAAAAGAAGTATTCAGAATTACATGTTCTCTCTCCATTGAGGTACCCACCCATCATGTAAACCTAAAAGGAAAAGGATCCGGGTCCTAGAAAGTGATTCAAAGATTAACAATAAATCATACACAGGTATACTTCCTTAACACTCTTTAACAATCATGTTTATTTACAGATGTGCAGTTTCAATTCATGTAACAACCAAAGTAAAAAGATATGCAATGCTTATCTCTGTAATACATTTTTTTATCTGCTAAAATGCAGATTGAGCTAAGGTAACCATATGGCTGACATAAGCCACAAATGATGTGCCCCAACACCTTTGACTAAGGAGGTGCAAGAGGAGATAAGCCCTTTCACTTTTAACTGCTGTTGATGTTCAGTTAGATAGTTGGTGCACCAGGAAAGGGATGAGGGGCTAACCCCAACTTTGGAGTTCCTGGAGCAAAATTAAATGATCAACAGAATTGAGCACTTTACTGAGATCAAGGAAAACAGTGCCACAAATGAGTTTCTGGTCAAGCGCCATGATCAAGTTGTTAGTGACCTTAGCTAATGTAGTGGTTGTACTGTGTTTAGCTTTGAAACCTGATAAGTGGGCTAATGATGTTGTAGGCATCAAGGAAATCATGGAGTTGCTCAATTACCAGCTTTCCCAATAGTTTTTCTAATATGGACAGAATGGAAATAGACCTGTATCTTACCACCTGATTTGAACAGAGGGATGATATGAGCTGTTTTTTCTAACAGCAGTTGATTATTATGGGTATGGAAGAGGTTAAAGAGGTAAGAGACAGGGGGCTGGGAGCAATAAATGACCCATTTTGAGGAAAAGAGGGTCCAGGTTATCAGACCCAGCTTTTTGTTTGGTATTCCAGTTTGAGGGAAGCTGTTTGATCTGACTGTGACTAACAAGGTGAAAGACTGTGGTACGTTTGTCTATGGTCTCCAAATATCCTGAGTTTGGAAGTGAAAAGGAAGCTGCAAGAGAACTGTCAAAGGCCATTCCTCCAGAAGCAAAGTAGGAATTTAACTCTTTCAAAATAGTTTGGAATGAGTAATGATCTACCGTCAATTGTTTTGACCAGGAAGGAAAAACAGTCCTCCCTTTCAGGGATTTGGCAGCTTTCTAGAAAGTGAATTAGTTACTTATGTTTTGTTCAGTTAGGCTCAAGTAATAAAGTAGTTGGCTTTGGCAGTCAGGACAAGTCTTGTGCGGTAGTTCCTATTTTGTTTAAAGACTGTTCAATCATGGGCAGATCCTTATTAAACCAATGGCAGTTTGCCTTTTTTTATTCTTTGTTTGACCATTCTTGCTCTTTTCATTCCCACTGTCAGTTATAATCCTACTGGGCATTCAGTGGGCAGTCCATGTACAGAGTCAGGGGTCCTTGTTCTCAGAGGGGTCAGTCTTTGGCCAATAATGGTGACTTGACCTTCTGGAGAATTCTGGGGGAAACTCTACCTAGGACCAGGTGAGGAAGTGCATGCTATCTCCATGTGCGAACTTGGGCTATGGCATAGGCATAACAATTTAGGAGAGATAACAATGTTAATGACTGACTGGAAAATGTGTCCAATGACAATTCCAGAGCTTGTGGACCAACCCCCAAGGCCATGCACTGATTCTAGAGCTGATTCCAGGTGAAAATATTATTTCAAAAAATTGAGGAAAAAATCTGGCACATGGCAGTTTATGGGGTGGGTGGACGGGGTGGCAGACAGACTGCTATCCTGCCCCCACCTCCCCCTACAACCCATAAAACTTCCATGCATGTAAAACCACTGAGGTACACATCCATGATCTGAGCTGTACAAAACTCCCCTTTTTCTTGTTTTTGCAGATGCAGATAAATACCTCAGTGTTTAGGAAGTGACATCACTGGGAGGAAAACATTTACACTGAGCCAACAATATAACAACTTCCAGTATCAAACAAGAAACCCAGCTTTGATGCCTCAGTTTTTACCTCAACAACTTCTCCGGTTTTGGAGTCAAAAGTATGGATTTCTCCCAGGATTAGCTCATGGGTGATGGTAAAGAGGCCATCTAGTTCTGTTGCTGGGTCCTGTCAGCTATAGTGTGAGTAAGGAAGGATGACCCCCACTTCTCCCTCGCTCTCTAGGGGAGGTGGATCATTACATGGGTGCTTGACAGGCTATTGGAGGAGCTGCCATAGGTGATAATTGAAAGACCCCTCTCGGTGGAGCATCAGAGGTGCAGGAGCCATTAACTGATGTTGAGCAGGGGAATCAGACAGAGGGAGAAAGTGGAAAGTGTACTGCCTATCAGCAGCATGCACAAAAAGTTGCTTGGTGGGCAGTGTTGGGAAAGTTACTTCAGTTACTTTTAAAAGTTACACTCAAATAAATATAATCTGCTACAGTTATTTATTACTTTTCTATAGAGAGTAATAAGTAACTGTAATAGTAATTCATATGACTTTTCATATTACTTTATATTTTTTTTATAACTTAACCAGCAGAATTAGGGAAAGGCATGTCCGCATGGGATCAATAATTCACGATAAACCCAATTTAAGCAAGCAAGGTTGCTGTACTGCTGAAGTCTGGCAGAAGCAATACTATGCTTCTACATTACCTTAATGTGTAAAGTTGAATTGTATTACATCAAACAACATATGCAGTACAATGCCAAGCAAACACAGCCATTGTCGGCTATAGCTATCTCTTGTTTCATAACAGAGTGCTTTCATTCCTAGTTTGTAAATATCAAGAAATGAGTACTTTCTTTCTCCCCCTAGACTATGAAAATACTACTGTAATACTGTGCACAGTAAACAACATAGAAACATAGACTTTGACGGTAGATAAGGACCGCTTGGCCCACCCAGTCTGGCCATTTCCCTACCTATTGGATAAGCTACAGATTCTAGTTTACCAACAGCTTACTTCCTCCTACCCCCCACTATAATTGCCTTATGGCTGTCCCATGCATTCTTGAATCCCCCCACTGTTTTTGATCCCACAGCCTCCTCAGAAAGGTGGTTCCATGTGTCCACCACTCTCTCCATGAAAAATATTTCCTCATGTTGCCCTTGAGCTGCCCACCCTCTATCTTTAAATTGTGCCCCCTTGTTCTTGCACATCTCTTTTTCTGAAAGATGCTACCTTCTTGGACTTTATTGATTCCCTTGAGGTACTTGAAACTTTCTATTATGTCCCCCCTCTCCCTCCTTTCCTCAAGGGTATACATAGTAAGCTCTCTTAGTCTCTCTTCATATGGCTTCTGTTGCAGACCCTGCACCATTTTAATTGCCCCCCTCTGGACCACCTCCATCCTGTCTATGTCCTTACAGAGATGGGGTCTCCAAAACTGCATGCAGTACTGCAGATGGGGTCTCACCAACAGTCTGTACAGAGGGATAACAACTTCTTGTTTTCTACTGGTGATGCCTCTCCCTATGCAGCCCAGTATCCACCCAGCTCTTCTTACTGCCTTCTCACATTGCTTGCCTACCTTAAGGTCATCTGATATGATTACCCCAGGTCCCTTTCCATTTTTGCTGTTGTTAGTACCTCCCCCCATTGTGTACTCTTCACATGGGTTTTTGATTCTCAGGTGCATTACTTTGCACTTCTTTGCATTGAATCTAAGCTGCCATACTTTTGATCATTCCTCCAACCTTGCCAAATCCCTTATCAACCTTTCCACTCCTCCTTGTGTATCTACTCTGTTGCATATCTTTGTGTCATCTGCAAAGAGGCATACTTTTCCTTCCAGATCCTCTGCAATGTCTCCTATAAAGACATTAAAGAGGACTGGTCCCAGTACTGAACCCGGCAGAACCCCACTAGTAACCCCCTTTCTTTGAAGTGAGTGCCATTTACTGTTACCCTCTGCATCCTGTTGTGCAGACAATTTGTTACCCAGGCTACCACCCTGGGACCCACTCCCAGGCTGGCTAATTTGTTCATTAATCTTTTGTGCAGGACTGTGTCAAATGCCTTGCTAAAGTCTAGGTAGGCTATATCCACAGCCCCTCCCCGGTCTACTACTTTGGTCACCCAGCCAAAGAAATCGATTAGATTTGTCTGTCATGACCTTCCTGCTGTGAATCCACTCTGCCTTGCATCCAATGCCCTGCTGGCCTCTGGGTACTCAACAGTTCTTTCTTTCAGAAGTGATTCCATCATTTTCCCTACCACTGAGGTCAAACTAACAGGTCTGTAGTTTCCTGCCTCTGCCTTGCTCCCACTTTTATGAAAGGGAATCACATCCACCCTCCTCCAGTCCTCAGGTACCACCCCATCCTCCCATGATTTGTTAAAAAGGGTAGTCAGTGGTGTCACTAGTTCTCCCCGTAGTTCTTTTAGAATTCTGGGATGAATCCTGTCAGGCCCCATTGCTTTGTCCACCTTGAGTTTTAGGAGTTCTTTCAGGACCCTTTCTTCTGTGAATGGACTGGTGTTGACCCCCCTGCCCAGAGTGCTTCTATTGTTTGATTTAGGTAACTTCTATGCTTCTTCTTTTGCTAATACTGAGCAAAATAATTTGTTCAGTATCTCTGCCTTTTCACTGTCTCCCTCTTCCACCTCTCTTCCCCTTTATTAAGCTTCACTATCCCTCCCTTGACCTTTCTTTTCTCCCTAATGTACCTATAAAAGGTTTTATCCCCCTTCTTAACTGAGTTGGCTATCTTTTCCTCCATTTGGGCCTTTGCTAGTCTGACTGCCTTCCCTGCTTTCTTCTGCTTTAACTGATACAGTTCCCTGTCCTGCTCCTTCTGTGATTCTTTATACTTCCTGAATGCTTTCTTTTTCTCCCTACTCTTTCCTTCCACCTCTTTTGAGAACCATAGCGGTTTTTTACTCTGTTTTGCTTTATTTGTTTCACACAAAGGCTTGTTGCCTCTATGATGGCAGTTCTGATTTTTCTCCATTGATCTTCCACCCCTCCTTTCTGCCCATTTGCTAATGCATTCCTTAGGTATCACCCATTTTGCCAAAGTCAGCCCTTCTAAAGTCCAATATCCTTATTTTTATATGGCTTGACTCCACGGTTGTGTTTATCGTGAACCACACTGTGTGGTGGTCGCTTGTTCCCAGAAGGCTACCCACTTCTAAATCTATAATCCTCTCTCCATTTGAGAGTACCAGGTCCAAGATTTCTCTTTCCCAAGTGGGTTCCAACACTAGCTGTCTAAGGCATGCCCCCTGTAGGGCATAGAGTATGACCCTGCTCTTGGATGTGGCTGCAGTAAATGTGTTCCAGTTAACATCTGGCATATTCAGGTCCCCCATCAACAATATCTCCCCTTTTTCTGCCATTCTGAGAATGCCTTCTATCATTTCCTTATCCATTTCTTCCCCCTGAGATGGGGGTCTGTATACAGCCCCATGCAGATTGTGATGCCACTCCCTGTCTTCAAGGTGACCCACAGTGCCTCCTGTCCTTCCATTTAATCTTTAGTTCTGTAGTTTTGATCCCTTCCCTTATGTAGAGAGCTACTCCTTCCCCTCTTTTACCCTCCCTGTCCCTTCTATAGATTGTGTATCCTGGTATATTGACATCCCAGCCATGGTTGTCTGTGTACCATGTTTCTGTGACTGCCATGATATCCAGGTGCCCCTCTTCCATCAGGGCCAATTGCTCAGGAAGCTTGTTACCCAAACTACGGGCATTGGTACTCATTGTCCTCCATTTAATGTTGGCATTACCCTTCTTGGCCCTACCCTTGCCCTTATTGCCTTTGTCTTTTTTTCCATTTACCCATCCTGCCCTCTGTTGAACTCTGTACCATGGTGCTTACCTTACTAGCTACCATTGTTTTGTGGAGGGAGGCTTGGAATTTCCTGCTTCCTATCAGTACCTCCCCCCTTGGCTAGTTTAAATAAAATAAAGCAAAAACAAATCACTTGTTCCATCTCTCTCCATAAGCTAAATGTACAACATAATGTTGCACTATGGCTCATTGTAAGTATTAGCAAATCATTTCATAAGTGATTTCAGTCTCCCTTTGAATCAAAAATATACACTGGTTTACTTTTGGTTGTAAATTCATCCTAAAAACACGTGACTAACTAAACTCTAATTCAGAATGTTTCCAGTTGTCACAGTGTTAGAGTGCTTTGTCTCTGTCTCCTTCATACTTTTTTCTCTCTAATTTACTTTTCCACTGAACCTCTTTTTTTTGACAGAACGCTGTCACATTTGATTTTCCCTTCATTTAGCTAAAACTATTTTTACTAGCACATGAAGATTGTTAAAAAGGTTACATTTATAATTTTGTTAATTGTTTTTAAAATTTTATTTATGGTAATTTACAATAATTATAAATAAAGGGTAATCACATTGACAAATAAAGCTTTGTGACATTGAATTAGAACATAATCATCTTAAAGATGAATGAGAAGAAAAAATAAATGAACGTTAAGTATTCTAGTCTGCAGTCTTGAGACCAGTAACTTATACAGATACAAAAAGCACAGGGTAAACCAATTAATATGAGGGAACTCCTATATGAGATATAATATAAATAATATTAAGTAAGTATTGCATACTTGCAGGTCATAATAAATGGTATATCGTTTGATATAGAAAAGACCATAGCCAGGATATTCAGAAGGATGGGGATGTGCAGCGCATCTAGTTGTGCCGCCAAAATAAAAGGGCTGGTGCAAAAGAATACTATATTCAAACAGGATGCGTGATCCCAGCGGATTGCACATCCTGTCTGAATATAGCAACCTGTGTGGCTGACGCAAATGGGGGTGGCTGACAATGCACCAGCACATCCCGGGGTTGGACTGAATACTGATAATTGGGATGTGCGGTACATCCCCAGATGCGCCGGTCCCAAATTCCTGGTATTCAGCCTGCATATGTAAATGGAGCCATCAGGCATGCAAAGTGCAAGCAGGCAATTTACATCCCCATTATGGCCCCATTTGCAAGCATTTTGCATGGCAGCACTCAGCAAGTTGCATCGGCCAGCCAGTACCCCCCCAGCCCTATGTCCTGATGTCTATAGTTAAAACAGACCCCCAATTTCCATAGTGCAGGGTCCCCCAACACATCCTGAACACTGTGCCAATTCATGTCTGTGATTCCCCATTCCATAGTGTAGTGGATCTCCCACCCATCCCATGCACTGAGCCCATTCCCTACTATTCATCCCCATATATATATATATATATAGATAGATAGATAGATAGATAGATAGATAGATATATGAAAACACCCCAGTCTGAGTAGTGCATACCCCCAAGCCCCGATCCCCAATGGCCATATATATAAAACCCCCTCAGTCCCAGAATCACATGTGGTCCCTATGCCCTGATGGCCATATATATAAAACATACCCCAGTCTAAGTAGTGCATGCTCCCCCAAGCCCTGATCCCTGAACCCCAAACTTCACACAAAGATGGGCACCCCTGTAACACTTCACATTAAAATGCACAGTCCAGTGTGATACCCAGTAGTGGCCTTGACCCCTCCATCCCAGTAGGCACAACCCCTCTCCACAGCTCCCCACACCTGACCCATGCTGGCGACTGGCACATCCCTCCACACCCTGGCCAGCTGACAACTGATCAGGACCACAATCTCCTACTGTACATATGACACGCTTGCATCATATACACAGTAGATGATCGACCAATCAGTTTGCTAGATATTGGTGGTAAAATATTCTCATGGATATTACTTGGTAAACTGCAAAATTGGATTGAAAATGCTTCCCCTCAATTAATATTCCTAGATGGCTTTCTCCACAGTTTCTCGACCACTGATAACATATTTTATCCTGGCTCATTTACTAGAAAAATACAGACTATACAGAAAAATGAAGCAATATGCCCTCTTTATAGATTTTTCAGCAGCATTTAATTACGTGGTTAGAGAACAACTTTGGGACATATTACTTAAAAAGGGACTCTCTCACAACTTGTTAATTCTGATATATATGTTACCTACAGCCACTACCACTGCCATCAAATATGATAACAATGGTAATTTGTTGGAGTATTTTAAAACTTCATTGGGAGTAAAACTGGGATGCCTTTTGGCCTCACTTCTCTTTAGCATTTACATTGACTCATTGCTCTACTTTGACACTTCTTTAATTTTGGACTCCCCTAAAATTAACAAACATAACATTCACATACTCGCATATGTCGATGATTTGATTCTTCTTTTGCTTTCTATAGTTGGTCTTCAAAATAAATTAAATCAGCTGAAAACCAAATGTGACCATTTACATCTAAAAATTAACTTTAAAAAGACCAAGTTTATGGTCTTTGGGTCATAAAACTTACGAATATCATTATCTCAGCTCTACCTAGACAGGGACCTCATTGAAGTTGTATCTTCATACACATACTTAGGAGTTAAATTTACCTCAAGTGGTTTATGGACACTTTACTGGAATGAAAAGACATCTAAGGCCAGACTTGTGAAAGTTTTACTGTGCTTTAACTTCAAATACAGAGGGTATACAGTAGTGCCTGCACTTATAGCCAGTGAAGCCAAGATTAACCCAATACTATTATATGGAGCCAAAATTTGGGCAACAAAACCAGCCCGTATTCTTGAACTACCTTTATCTTTTTTTCATGAGTCCCTTTTGCAGGTACCCCTTTCAATGGCTAATCCTGTAGTTAGGTACAAGCTAGACAGACTCCCCCTAGCCACCCTAGCAGACTTTTGGTTTGCATCTTACTGGCTCAGAAATATTAACAACATGCTTAACCTCATCCACAAATGTTGCCTTATGGAGAAAACCAACTGGTTTAAACAAGGCTTCTTTTTACAGTGATTAAAAGTCCTTAGGTCAGTCCTATCAAGGGCTTCTTTGACCCACTTTTGGGCTGATTTCCAGAAGGTGATTATGATTTCTCACCTCTATAAAAGTTTACTTAAACAAAAATTGTTCACAGATGCACAGGCTAAACAAATTAAGAAGGTAAGAGCCCAAAAACAAGCCCTCTGGTTTAGTATAAATAAAATTGATTCTACTTTGGAAGATTACCTAAAACTACCCCTTACTCCTAGTTCTAGAAAAGCTATCACATGGGCCAGATTAGGCATATTATGTTTCAAATATGCCTAGTTTAATAAATCACACTCTGAAGGGCCACACCAGGATCGCTGTAGGTGCAACAGAAGTTTCCAAGAAACCCTTTATCACATTATACTATAGTGTCCTCTTTACAACCACTCACATGATCAAACCATAGAAAATGTTCTTACAAAATATGTTAATATGGACTATGACTCTCTACTCATCCTTATGCATTCTATGACTAAGGATAAAGCTGGTTTAATATCCAGATTTATTTTCTCCGTGATAAACTATAAAAGGAAATGCTCTCTTGCACTTTAAATTCAATGCATTCTGTTTTTACTATGTCTGTGTTCTAATGTCAGACAATATTGTCTATCTGTGGCTGTTATTTTGTACTAATAAGGATACTGTACGTAATGCTATTCTAAATGCCTTATGTTTTCATTTATTTAATTATATCTTTGTAATGTCCAACATTTTAATGTTTTGGAAGAACAATAAACCACTACTAATACTAAATATTGAAAACTCGGGATAATGCAATACAGCTTTCCAAAACTCAAAAAAAAAAGGAAAGCTCGAACCTGCTTCTCAGTTAGTGTTCATAACTGGTCATAATTTCTAAATAGCTTCCATTTAATTTCAATATTATCAGTTGTGGGATAACTCTATTTTGAAGGTTGTAAGTCTTTCAGATAGAAAAAATGAGAACTGAGATTACATTCTCAGAGCTGCAAAAGTTCAATTGTTCAGGAGCTCTGGTCTGAGGAAATTGGAGAACTAGAAGCAGCCTTCTTTCCTTCAGTGTGTAATGATTATGTATCACCTCACATGCTTTTTAGATTACTTTTTAAACTCTGGGAATTGGCAGGTTGAAAATCTGAGGTTTAAACCCCGGAATAGACAAAGTTACTTGTGCAGGTGCCTCAGAAGTTTTGAACTTTTCAGACAAAGCACTGCTACCAATATCTGTGTTTTCTATTGGCAATGGGGGAACTATACAACTTTTGCAACCACAGATATAGGATGCAGAAGCAGTTGGGGTCTGATAGAGTTTATCTGAACCTTCTTTTGCAGTTGGGGAAAGGATTTAGATGCTGGATAAGCTTTAAATTATTTTTCAGTCTGTGGACTTTAGAGCAGTAGTGCTGACTTGTGTAATAGTGTGTGTGGTGTGGGGGATCCACAGTGGAAGCTGGATATTCATGTATCTTTTCTACAGGCATTGTGACCAGCTTTCTGAAAGTTTCTGTCCTTCTCAGCCAGGATCAATTTGCAGCTCATTGGGGCTTAAATACCAGGGCTTCTCACATAGCAGGACTGCAGAAGCAGTTGGGGTCTGGCAGAAGTAGTTTGAATCTTCTTTTGCAGTTGGGGAAATAATTTAGTTGCTGGATAAGCTTTAAATTCTGTTTCAGCCTGTGGACTTTAGGGCAGTAGTGCTGACTTGTTTAATTTAGTGTGTGTGTGTGTGTGTATGTGTGTGTGTGTGTGTGTGTGTGTGTGTGTGCGTGTGAGCTACCTTCCTCTGGAGGAGGCTGCAGTGCTTGGTGGTGCAGTGAGGGGCTGATAAACTCTTGTGAGAGTTCGGTGTGGGCCCTAATCCTACCTCCCCACCCTCCCTCCCCAGAGCACAGCTCATTTATAGGGAACACCTACCCTGCAATTGGAGGAAGGGGCTTCAGGTGCAGCTCATGTAGTTCTATCCAGAAATACAGCCACGGGGCAGGGGGAAAAGCATAGGTAGGTCTCAAATAGAAGTACAGCATCCACAATGGATTGCTGATTAGTGTGATAGGTGGATATTGTGGAGGACCTTCAATGGGAATATATCAGGCAAAATTTATGTTAGAGGCTGGGCTAGGATTAGATAATTCTACTTGCTGTAGGGATAGTTAGTGTGGAGAGGCTGTATAGGTAGTGTGGACCATGGGTAGGATTGTTGGGTGCAATGGTTGTGGGACAGCAATGTGGATGAATATACTGTGGAGGCTGGGAGGGTGCTCAATATGCTACAGGCTAAGGAGGCTCAAGGAAGAGGTACAGTTGCTTGGCAGGGAGCTGGGGAGGTTGAGGGATGAGGGGAGGATTGCGTCGATAGGAGGGCTGACATCTGAGAGTATTGTGGGGCACCACAAAGAAGGAACAGTGGATCAAGGGAGGGAGAAGGGCAAACTAGACAGGAAGCCAGCCAATGAAGGGTGGACTCTAGTAGGACCTACAAAAAGAGCAGCAGTAGGCAGGAGGGAGGAGTAAGCACATAGTAAGGGAAAGGGGATCGGGAACATGGTTACTTTTCTAGCAACACATGGGAAAGAGAATGCAGGAGGTGATTGCACAAGGGATAGCACTCACAAAGAAGTGGAGTGAGGGGCATTACTAGTGGAGAGATTGAGCATGGTGTGGCAGGGGAAGGGATAATACTCGGAGAGGTGAGGAGAGAAAGGGAGGTTGACAGTCAAACAGGAGGAGGGGGAAGGGTCTCAATTGGGAGAGATGGGGAAGACACTGGGGCACATGGTAAAAACAGTCTTGAGTGGCTCCATAAATGAGAACCTGGGTGGGGGTTGGCAACTGGCACAAGGAAAGAGGAGGGGAGTGTACTGGTGTTGGGGGACACCATTCTCAAGGGGATCAGATGGGGCAGCAAGGAGGAGCGGCACAGTCGGATATGGGTGGAGTCCATACCAGGATTAAAGGCAGACATGGCAGGACAGGCAATCCTAAGGTGCATAAAGAGGGATAGGAGGTAACCACACATTGTGGTACATGTGTGGACAAATGACCCAGCGGGGAAAATATTGGAGGTAACAAGGGAGAGGACTGAGGATGTTGGAAGGTTGTGTGAGGAGACTGGGGAGTCTGTTGCCTTCTCTGAAGTGCTCCCAGTACCCTGTGCAAGCACAGTGAGAAAGGAGAGGATTAGAGAGTTGAACACACACTTGGTAGAATGGTGTCGAACTAAAGGGTATGGGGTTGTGGGTGGCTGGGCAGTACCTGGGATAATAACAATTTGTTTTCAAGGGATAGGCTGCACCTGAGTGGGCAGGGAAAGGAGGTATTAAAGCAAAGACTGGGAAGGTATATTGCAGCTAGGGTGGATTTAAACTAGATAGGGGATGGTGAGTAGACACCAGGTAGCCAGGGATCCGATAGAGTGGACTCACAGCCTACCCCCCCAGGCTAGCAGGGAAGGACTCGGGTGGCCAAAAAAGGAGAGACTAGAAGGGAGGAGATGGAGGCTAGTGAAGGGAAGGGGGCATTATGGAGGCTGGTTTCATTGAATGCAAGAAGCCTAGGAAACAAATCCACTGAGCTACAGGCACTCTTAACAGTGTGGAGGGTGGATGTTGCAGCTGTCACAGAAACGTGGGCAACTGAGCACCAGGACTGGGATCTGGCAATCCTAGGATAAAATTATACAGGAAGGACCGCAAGGGGGAGTGGGGTGGCAGTCCATGTGAGGGACAGGATCAAATGCACAAGGAATGAGGGAGAAGAAAGGAGAACAGAGGCAATCTGGCTGCAGCTCCTAGACTCAAAGGGTAGGAAATTGAGGTTTGGGGTAGTATACAGGCCACCGTCCCAGTCTGAGGAGCTTGACAGGGAGTTAGCAGGACAAATAAAAAAGGTATGTATTAACAGGAAGGTGGTCATCGTGGGGGATTTTAACTTGCTGGGGGTTGACTGGAGCATTCCGGTCACCTCCAGTACTAGGGAGCAAGTGCTCCTGGATGCAATCCAGGAGGGTCTCCTGACACAGTTGGTTACTGTACCTACAAGGCTAAAGAACACTTTAGATCTGGTATTGTCGAATGGGGAGGCAGTGAGGGAAATAAAGGCAGAGGACCCACTAGCCAACAGCAATCACCAAACGGTGTGGTTTAATATCACGATGTGTAGGGAGCCAGAGAAATCAGTTACTTGGGTTGTAAACTTCACTGGGGCAGACTTTGGGAGGATGCAGAAAGTACTGAAAGGGAAACTGGAGGGCATAAGGCAGGAGATGGACGTGGAGCAGAAATAGGATATTATTAAATGGGGGGTTACAGAGACAACAGAAGCCTGCACTAAGGCACAAAGTAAGAGGAGCAGAGCAAGAAAACTATGCTGGTTGAACAGCAAGGTTCTGGAAGTGGTGAGGACAAAACGAGTGGCGCACCAGAGGTTTAGGAAGATGGGGAAGGAAATAGACAGGGAGGAATATGCAAGATGATCCAGGGAGGTGACCAGAAAAGTGAGAGAAGCCAAGGCCCAGAGGGAGCTGAGATTAGTACAGGGAATTAATGGGGGGGGGGAGACTTTTCAGATACATCAGGGAGAAAAGGAAGTGCAAGGAGACAATAGTGAGGATAAAAAGGGCCAGGGAGTGGATGAAAATTGGGAGGAGCAGGCAGAAGCACTGAATGAATATTCAATGTTCATGGAAGAAAAGGGGGGCCGCTACCAGCATGAGCTGGGAGGGTGGGGACAGGGGGAGAGGAGGTGACAGATGGAAGAATTGAGGCAAATAGAGCCCTAGAGGGACTGAGGGCACTGAAGGTAGACAAGGCACCAGGGCCAGATGGTATCCACCCCAGGGTGCTGAGGGAGATGGCGGAGGTGTTGGTGGAGCCGCTGGCAGATCTGTACAGTACCTCACTGGAGTCGGGATGTGTGCCACTGGACTGGAGGATGGCATATGTAGTACCATTACACAAGAGTGGGCCAAGGGATGAACTGGGTAATTATCATCTGGTAAGTCTCACCTCCATAGTGTGCAAACTCATGGAAACGATACTAAAGCAAAGACTGGTGTCATACCTGGAGGACATGGCCTCCAGGATGTGAGGCAGCATGGGTTTGTTTCAGGGAAGTCTTGTCAAACCAACCTCATACAATATTATGACTGGGTGACAGGTAAGCTGGATAAGGGTCATGCGGTGGATTTTCTTTACTTGGACTTCAGCAAGACCTTTGATTTGGTGCCTCATGGGTGGCTTGAGGGGAAGCAAACTGGTGTAGGGGTAGGGGCAAAAATGATAAACTACATTACAAGCTGGCTGAGTGGCAGGCTGCAACAGGTGGTGGTGAGAGGGGAGCACTCAACTCCAAAGATAGTGATTAGTGGGGTGCCACAGGGCTCTGTGTTGGGGCCAGTATTGTTTGGGCTCTTCATATCAGACATTCCACATGGGGTGGTGTGCAAGGTAAGTCTGTTCGCTGATGACACCAAAATTGGAACAGTGGTGGATGGAGAGGAGGGATGGAAGCTGCTGCAGGGGGACCTACGCAAGCTAGAGGAGTGGTCAGAGAGGTGGCAGCTGGGGTTCAATGCAAAGAAGTATAAGGTTATGCACTTTGGGGTGAAGAACCCAAGGGGAGAGAATACTGGCTGGGAGGGTTAACCTGGGGATTACAGAGGAGAAGGACCTACAGGTAATGATAACAGGGACCATGAACAACACTGTCCAGTGCAGGAGAGCAGCTGCAAAAGCGAACAAAATGCTGGGGTGCATAGCGAGGGGGTTTTCATCCAGGTGAAGAGAGGTGATCTTGCCCCTCTACAGGCTGCTGGTAAGGCCACACTTAGAGTACTGTGTGCAGTTTTGGAGGCCATACCTAAAGCATGATATCAGGCTACTGGAGGGGGTACAGAGGAAGGCAACAAAGATGATATGTGAAATGGAGGGGAGAGATTATGACAGCAGGCTGGGAGACCCGAATATGTACACCCTGGAGGATAGAAGGGACGAGGGGGACATGATAGAGACACTCAAGTATCTGAGGGGAATCAATAAGAATAGGGCAGATGGGGTCTTTAAGTTAAGGAGGGGGAGGGTCACCAGGGGGCACGGGATAAGAATAGAGGGGGGAAGATTTAGGAAGGAAATGAGGAGACACTATTTTACAGAGAGGGTGGTAGCAAAATGAAATGCCTACCAGAATGGGTGGTATCATGTAAATATGTGAACAGCTTCAAAAGGGCATGGTATAGGGAACAGGGGAGAGTGAGGGTGGGGGAGGTGGGGCAGCTGCAAACTAGGGGTGTTGAATGCACACTCAAGCAGACTTAGATAGACCGGGCGGTCTGTTTCTGCTGACATATTCATATGTTCATATGTTTGTATGTTCGTACATATATTAGAAACATTGGAATCATCCTCACAGTTGTTTAAATGGGACAGGAATTGATTGCTTATGTGCAGCTGTTTGAAATGTCTGTATTTTCATAAATTATATTCATACCTCTAAAGGATCCCTATTTAACTGTGCATGAGTAAAAGCTGAAGCTGTCAGCTGTGTTTTGTGTTGATTACTTTGTATGGACAACATTCTGCGCAGTTCCTTTCATAGAACCAAGAATTTGCAGTTTTGACTATGTCACTTCATGGTTTCAAAACCGTGGGCACTGTACTGTTAAGTTCATGCTCACATTTCTGAAACCATGAAGTTACCTAGTCACAACTCCAAATTCTTGGTTCCATGAAAGGAACTGCACAGAATGTTGTCCATACAAAGTAAACAATACAAAACACAACTGAAAGCTTCAGCTTTTATTCAGGCACAGTTAAATAGGGATCCTTTAGAGGTATGAGTATAATTTATGAAAACAGAGACATTTCAAACAACTACACATACTGTAAGTAATCAGTCCCTGTCCCCTTTAAATCATCTATTGGCTCCCCTGAAGTATTGAACATTACCATAGAGTTTTTTTTTGTTTTGTCTGAATTTTTTAAGAAATTCTTTCAGTAGATTAATGTCAAAAAAATATCCTGTTCTCCTCTTTAACTATGACCATGGCTTTGCAGGGGTATAGTACTGCAAATTTCTATCCAAGTTCTTGAAAGTCTTCTTTAAATTGCAAGAATTTCCCTCTCCTATTCTGAGTTTGAGGGCTACATTGGGGTATTTGAAGATCTTGCTATTCATTCAGTATATTGGTCCATTTTGGTGTGCTTGACATATAAGCATTTCTCTGTCTGATTCCGGAGTGAATGAGACTGAGACATTTGGAGGTTTTTGTATTTTTGTACCATTTGTTGAAAAGTGTTCAGCCCTACTAGGAATACAGAAAGCCTTTACTAATTTGGCTGTTAAATTTAATTTCTCCTCCATGATCTGTTTAATAATATTCCATGTGGTGGTTTGTCCTTGAACTTCCTTAGAGTGATGCCAATAAATCTAATTTTTGTTTTTTACAAGTCAAATTCTCAAACACCTCTGTTTTCCATTCTTGATGTATATTGTCCCTTAGTAATGAAGCAGTTAATGCTTTTGTGATTCAAAAGTTTGGTTAAGCCACCCCACTTCTTTCTTAACCAGTTCAGTGTCTTTTCCCATTTCATCCACATTGTGTTCCATTTGTTCCTTACATATAGCATCTTTCAGAAAAGGAGATGCTCTAGAACAAGGAGTTATGACACGGGGCTAGAAGGGGGTAGACTCAGGGGTAATGTGAGGAAGTATTTCTTCATAGAAAGGGTAGTGGATGCATGTAACAGCCTCCCAATGGAGGTGGTGGGGGCATATTTGGTAGGGAATTCAAAAATGCATGGGATAGACAAAGGGGAACCCTAGTGACAGTAAAGAGAACGAAGCCGGAGAGCAAGTAGTGTCTATGGTTTTTGCAACAGGTAGAGAAAATGGGCAGACTAGGTGGGCCTATTGGTCCTTATCTGCTGTCAAATTTCTAGGTTTCTAGGTTTCTATATGGTAATCCAGTTTCTTTTCAAAACCAGGGATTACTTTGATTAATGTTTGAAACAAACAATCAACATTCTCAAAGCTAGTAACTTCCATTTGTAGAAAAGTCACTCCTTTGTTTCAGCTGTTTTAACTGTACTGGCAGCCAGCTATGCAGAGACAGCATCCTCACAGTGGGATCCCAGGTCACAACACCAGAATATTCTGAGCTGTAGCCTTGGGACTACCCGCAGGGTCTGTCACAAAGCATTTTTCAGTAGGGCCTCTCTTACACAATTTCAGAGAGGAAAACCCATGACCTTTGCACTTTTGACCCTGTCAGGCTTTTTCCTGGACTTTCTTCATGTCCTTCTTTAAGAGGTTTTGAGCTGCAGTATAGGGAAGATCAATTTCAACAAGCTAAGCAGTTCAATTCAAATGAGAGCACAAAAATATAACTTGTTCAGGTAAAAGAATGAGAAGCATGCTTTACAGGTGGCCTGCTGCAGCAGCCATCTTGTAGCTCACATGACGTGTTTTACTTCTAGTTTGCTTAAACTCTGATACTACTGTTGTGCCCCACATTAATCACAGCCTCCCTATCATCCTCTATGCATTCCATTAGCAAGGAGCAAATGCAGTAAATGTGTAGATACTCTCCATAAAAGTCACATACAGTGTGTATTAAAATATGCCCTTGATGTTTTGTCTAATTAGTTTGACATTTTGTTGTTAGTCACTGTTAAATCTGATATGTAAAGTTACCTTCTGGCCATTTATCCTTTGAAAATGAAATACCATAGTAATTTTAATTGGTATCATGTCTTGTTAAATAATGGTTGCTGAAAACGAAGAGATAAAAAGCTATGGGAATAAATAATATAAGACTTCACTATATACAGCCCAAGTCAAATGAGCAAAAAAAAATTGTTACAGCTTGCCTGGTTTTCCTTTTGTTCATGGAAGACTGCATTTGTAAGGGTTATTAGAGGTACTGTTGGCCAGATCTGCTTTGATCAATGTGAAGCCTGCTTCCAATCAACCAATTAACTGTATTCTTGCTAGATTCAGAGCTTCAAACTAACAAACTGTTGAGAGAGAAGGAAAGTATATGTGTGTTTTTGAGAGAGAGATTTTTGAACTACAAAAGTTATAACTCTTGCCTGAATACAATGGGCAACTATTGTAAAACCAATGATATTAGTCATAATTATTAGATTATTTTTACTTAGAAAACTTATAATATGTGGGGAACTAATACAGGCCCCCTTTTTCTGTTACCTTATAACTCATCCAGAAACAAATGGTTTGACACCTTTTGTTGGACCAGCATAGATATAACAAAAGAAAACAGTGTTTAAGCTTTTGGACCAACCAAGTCCTTACTCAGAAGCTTATGGCAGTTGTTACATCTATGTTGGTACAATAAAAGATATCAAACCATTTGTTTCTGGATCTGTTCTTACAAGGACCAATACAGCAACTAACTATTTCTGTGTCTTACAACACCTCAAATGGAAATTAATCTTTTTGTTCAGCTAAATCCAAAATAGCTAAAATGTAACAATAGTTTAATGTTAAATGGAAAAGTGTTATTTATATTATCTAACAAACATTTGTCAATGCTGAATGTTTGAAACTAGTACTGCTGTTGTACTGGGTCTTGCTTGTACATGTTTTTACTATATATTTAATCAGGATAGAGCAGATGAGATGCAATATCTCATTTTCAGTGGTGTCCTGCTTTGACACATTGTTAGATTGTAATTACCCAAGATAGGACAGTTGAGAGGCAATATTCTGCTTTTAAATGGGCTCCCACATTTTGACCCCAAAGGTCCAACAGTCTTTTTATGACTTGACGTTATGATCAAGACACGCAGAATTTTGAAAATCCCATCCGAAAGGTAATTTTGCTGTGTGAATGTGGAAACAAGTTTTGGAGGTGATTTGAAAAATGACACCTACCACGTTCAGGAGATGGGGTAACACAAGGGATATGTTGAACATTAGAGGCCAACTTCTGCAAAAATGAAGTTATGAGTAAATGTTAGAACAATTCATTTCCTCATAGCTTAGAGTTAGTTTTTCACATTTTCACCCCAAATTTTCAAAATAACCTTTTTATGACCACTACTTCTGAGCATGACAGGTGTCATTTATAACAAGATCTGGTCCAATCCACCATGACTGCATAATGAAGTTAATTAAGTTGTGTGGAATTGTTAAGGAGGTATGGAGAAACAACACAATGATTTGTAAGTAGTAAGGTTTGTTTTAGTTTCTATTCTAAGGAAGGCATACACATTATTAGGAAAATATATGGAGGTATACATTTTAATGGAATGAATAGGAAGCAATATAGGTTTACAAAAGAACCCCAGAGAAATGTCACTGATGTAAGGGTTACACTGGATGATACTGGCTGGACAGTCACATTTTAAAGAAAACACAATTGCACATACCACAATAATGCAAAGCATCATGGGAAACATATACAAATCCCCATGATGGTACAGAAGGTGGCAGTACATGAAAAAGTAATGGCTGGCATATGTTCAGCCTTGGGATTATTTACACAGTTTTTTGGTTTTTTTAGAGAAACAGAGTTTTTGTCTATGAGGTGATATAAGTTATATTTAAGCAATGTGCTGATGTCAGGAAGTCAGGTGTAATGATGGACTGTTAGCACAGAAAATGTGATAGTAATTTTCAGATGGGGTCACTTTTGATAAGGGCAAGGTAGTTATGCTTGTGATAATAGGAACATTAGGAAAGTATGAGGTCTATGCAGAAGTGGAGTACAAATATGCACAGTTTCATAAGTATGTGCTCATTGCTTCCCCCTATCTGGTCTGGAAAAGATGGCGGCCACACTGGGCTTGCCATCATGATAGGGATACAGCTTACTCTCAGCAGTGATTTTTTATTTTAATTTTTAAATAATAGCTGTTTTATATTTGTCTTGTGCTAGTAAGGATTAGTTTAGTTAGGGTTTCAAAGTGAGATAGTTAGATTTTTGGGTGTTTTCGGGTACAGCTTAGAGCTGTGGAAATTAATGTGAGCTTGACCGTTAATACACTTTTTAGTCCCCTTTTAACACACTATCATTGATTTGCTTCTGGAGCTGGTGAAGGAGAGGAGGAAGATCAACTGTTACCTGGTGTCGACCAGTCCTGGGTTTGGTCTGGAGTTCATTTGGAGCCTGCATTTGCAGCCCAGCGGTGCACAAAAGGAGAGGTGAGGAGTGCCGGAGAAATGACTGTGTTCACTCAATTGTTTAGGTGGTGTAGTAATTGGGACATACTGTACCCAGAAGACCAAGGAGTGGAGATTGGTGTGGATCACTGTACAACTCGGTGCTAGTGGCAGAGGACTGAAGAATGTGAAGTGAGTGAGGGGTTTGGGATCTTTACATCCACCTTCTGGGGTGGGAGTAAAGATGCCTGGTCCCCAGAAGGGAGGTTGGAGAGGAGAGTCAGCCAGAGGGCTGGGTCTGAACCTGAATCCTCCTAGGTGCTTGGAGGGACATCTGGTATTAACCGGGTGGTCTCTCGGGGCCCATGGTCTGTGGGATTATTTGGGTTGCCTTCCCTCTCCTAGGTGGTGAGTGTCTGAGTGCCCGCCCTGTGCTTGCTGGATCCACTCATAGAGTCTGAGGATTTTCTATGGTGAGCTTAAGAAGAAGAGCTCTGAGTGGACTTTTTAATTGTCAACCGGGCCAACGAATTTGTCTCCGGATCCTCATAGAACTGGTATGAGACATTTTCTCTTTCTTTTTTCTCCTTTGTCTGGCTCAAGAGAAATGGACATTGTTAAGCAGTGAGAGTGCTTTGTATTTTATTATTTTTGATTCCAGGAGGCTCAGGTGAGAGCTGGTGGCCTCTTGGTTGTTTTATCTGACTTAACCCCCTGAAGTGAGAGTCTGTGGGGGTATTTATTACCACAGATTGGCAAGGAGAGACAAAATAGACTCTTTATGGACCTTAATGAGTTATTGATTGATTGTAAATTTTTAGAGTGTGTTTGGGGTTTATTTGGGGGAAATAGGGATTTTTGTTAATGGTGCCCTGAGTTATTGATTTATTGTTAACTTGTAGGGGTATTTGGGGTTTATTTTGGGGGGTTGTTGGGTTTGTAATATTGAGATGTTGTTAATAGTTTATTGTTGGATTCACTGCTGATATAGTGTTGGCAGCATGTGCTGGGATTATTTGTCGGTGGACAGGTGCTACTCCCCCACCAGGCTGATGGACCTATGCCCCTTTTATAGCCCCCCATTGCAGCCAATGGTATATATGCATTGTCATGCTCTAGGGATTGCACAGAAGGGTCAGAGGGACTGGGACCCAGGATCTGATGGGGAGGGGAGTGGGGTGGGCTGATTGGGGTAGTGGGATCAAGGAGGTGCCCTGGGGCAAAATGGGCCCAGGAAAGGGAACCCCCCTGCCTGGTTCCCATACCCAAGGGATCCATGGGTAGTGGGCAAGTGAACTGCTCTTCCATGGCCTCTCATCCAATTCAGGCGATGTTATGCAATGCCAGGTCAATAAAAAACAAGACAGCAATTACTGCTGATCTTGTTAAGACATCTGACCTGGCTTGTATCACCGAGACCTGGCTGGGTACTCAGTGATACACTGCCCAAGATTAGATCATAGGACAGGGGGTGTAGCCATTTGTTTTAAGATGGAACTGGGCCTTGTAGAGGTTCCAGTGGGGAGCACCAGATCTTTCAAGTGTATCATGGGAGCAGGTGTGGGCAGCAGAATTCTTTTCATCTACCGTCTACCTGGAGATGGGAAAGTTTTCCTGCAGGAAGTCGCAGACATCATGGTCAACATGGTATTGGAATCTCCCAGATGGTTGTTCCTGAGGGATTTCAATGCCTGGGACGATGATGAACTCTCGCATTTTGGTGAGAACTTCCTCCAACTGATGATCTTGTTGGGCTTCACACAGGTAGTTACTACTGCAACCCATTCTCAAGGTCACTCCCTGGATCTGATGTTCCTCCTGGGTATGAAGGCCACTGACTTGGTGGTGGAACCAGTTGGATGGTCAGACCATCACTCTATAAGTTTCAGTTTCAAGACTCCCCCTGTGAGACCTGACCCTTTGGAGATGGTCCACTACTGCCCATTGAGAAGTGTCACCCCAGAGGGTCTGATGGTGGTGCTGTACCTATCGAGTAGGCCATTGGAATGCTTGGATCCAGGAGACCTAGTAGGGCATTATAATAGTATGGTCCTGAGGGTCCTGGATTCCATAGCTCCTGTCTGAGTTTGCCTCACTCCCTCTCCATCCTTGGCCCCCTTGGTTTGATGGGACTTTGAGGGGGTTGAGGAGAGTGGGGTGAAGGTTGGAACGTTGTTGGTGGAAATATGGCAGGGAGGAGGACAGACTTAGGTTGATGTAGTAGTAGTAAGTAATAGTAGATCTTTTTTATTCATAAAGAATAAGGGGAAACATTCAATTGAGCATAATTCATTTACAATGAAGTCCCAAGTATCAAAAGACAAACAACATCAAACATCAGTTTCAAAGACATAACAATCAATAGACTTAGGTTGATGATCCACTATTTGGACTATCAATCAGTAATCTCCCATAAGAAGGCAGAGTTCCTGTCCAAGGAGATTGCTGCTGCAAAGAATTGACCAGCTCAGCTCTTCTGGACCATGGACAGGCTCTGCAATCTAGCCTGTCTCCGGGGCCAGAGAGCTTTTTCACAATTAAAATATGATGAGTTTGCTCAATTCTTTGCAGATAAGGTGTCCTCCATCAGGTTGGAGATCTGCTTGACTCATTCAAATGAATATGGCAGCAGTTGATGCAAGGACACAGGCACCAGATCTGTCTGGACAGATTTCAACCAGACAGTGATCATGAATATCATGAAGATTGTTCAGAGCTTGCGACCGACTTACTGTAGGTCGGATCCTGGTCCAACTCAACTCCTTGTGGGGTGTATGGACGTCATCGGACTGATCCTTGCTGAGATAGTCTGGTGGTTTCTGGATCATGGGGTGTTTCCAGACCTCCTGAAGGAGGCTGTGGTGACACCCCTTTTAAAGAAATCTTCCTGCGACCCAGACTGTCTTGCGAACTACAGACTGGTCTCTAACATACCCTTTTTGGGGAAGGTTATTGCAAAGGTAGTCGCACTGCAGCTCAAGAGCTTTCTTACCACCCACGAAGTCTATGATCCTCTCCAGTCCAGTTTCAGGAAGAGGCATAGTACTGAGATGGCGTTGGTTCGAGTACTTAATGATCTCCTGATAGCGAAGGATTGGAGGAGTTGTTCTATTCTGGTCCTCTTTGATATCTCTGCAGCATTTGACACTGTGGATCATGGGGTACTGCTAGAATGCCTGCAGCTTCTCTGCAGAATGTCAGGGACAGTCCTCAGGTGGTTTCACTCTTTCCTGATAGGCAGGACTCAGAGGGTGGTGTCGTGGATTTTTTCCTCGCCTCCTTCTCCCTACCTTGTGGAGTACAATGGATTCAGTGCTGTCCTCCATGCTGTTCATGGTGTATATGTTGCTATTGGGAGACATTATAAGGTGGTATGGGCTGAGTTTTCACTGCTATGCAGGTGATACTCAGCTCTACATGTCCTTTGTACCAGAACAGGACAGTGCGATCTTGGTCTTTAACAACTGCCTCGCTGAGATCCGAGACTGGATGAGTGCTAACTGATTGAGACTAAATCTGGACAAGACTGAGGTGTTGGTGGTGGACCCAGGTCAGCGGGTTGAGAAGTTGACTCCTGGACAACCATCTGGCCTTGTGCTAGGGGGTAACCAGTTGAGACCTTCTGAATGGGTGCGGAATCTGGGCATTGTGCTTGATAACGAACTGACGCTAAAAGCGCAGGTGTCAGCAGTTGTCAAGTCCTCATTTTATCATCTGAGGAACATCACCCACATAAAACACCTTGTTCCACCTGAGGACCTTCCTACATTGGTTCATGCCTTTGTGTCCTCTCATCTAGATTACTGCAATGCTCTATACCTATGGTTACCAGGGGTGGACCTCCATCACCTGCAGCTGGTACAGAATGCTGTGGCCAGGTTGTCGAGAACTAGCCATGTCACACCTGTACTGCGCTAACTGCACTGGCTGCTGGTGTGATGTAGGATCACCTTCAAGATCACATTGCTGATCTATAAGACCCTACATGGACAGGGACCGGGTTACTTGCAAGGCCTCCTTTGGCCCTACTGCCCGCTCCGCTCTCTCCGCTCCACTGAAGAGGGATTGCTAGAGGTTCCCAGGGTCTGTTTGCAGACATCAGGTGCTAGGACTTTTTCTTTTGTAGCCCCGACCCTGTGGAACTCTTTACCTCATCGGATTAGAGAGTGCCTGTCCACCGAGACCTTTAAATCCTTATTAAAAACTTATTTATTTGAAAAGGCTTTCAAGGATACTGTTTAGTTCTGGGATTGCTGCCCTTTATTGTATATTTTTATTAGATTTGATGTTTTATATTGTATATGTGCTTTGATTTGTGGAAAAGAGCTTTAAAAATAAATTTGACTTTGACTTTAACATAGTGCAGGCAAATGTGATATGCAGGTTTGTTTTAAAAATAGGTAAAAACAGCTATACATGCAATTGATAGCAAGATAGATAATTACAAAGACATATATATATATATAGAGAGAGAGAGAGACAGACAGGCAAAATAGGAATGGCAGTGAAGTATTGAAGTGACACCAAGCCCATCCCCACTCCATAGACATGGAAAGGCACTGGGGTGTGCTTTTGGGTCATTGCCCATAATGCTCACACCATTTCACCTCCCCCTACCCTGCAGACACAGACAAGAGTCGAGGTGTGCCTTGGGGTGTTCAAACTTTACACTCACCCTATTCCATAAGGAAATATGCTGAAATGGGTACAGTATAAGAGAATGGAGTGAACTTTGGGGCTGAAGAGTCAAAGGCACACCTCGATACCTGTCACTGGCTGCATAGTGGGGATGGGGGTGGGATGCTGTGAGCATTACTGTTGACATTCCCCAGTCACACCCCTGATGCCTGTCAGTCCCTACAGGGCAGGGTGTTATGGTCAGAAACCCTAATGCCCTGGGCGTTTCTTGGAATTATCACTCCTAGTTTTCAGCATGGGCTTTTTGTGACCCCACCGAATTAACAGTGACACTATCAGTTCATTAGTTGAAAGGTGATTTTGCACAGCGACTGTGCCATTTGGCACCACGGGTGCAAAAACACATTTTGAACAGGATGTAAAAAAAATGACAGCTGTACTGTTTATGAGGAGGTGTAAAAAATGGTAATGTTAAAAATCTAGAGTGAAACTATTAAAAAATTGGTGGAGTCATGACACTGCTCCTACTAATGCATACTTTTTTTCAAATTCCTATGCATCCCATTGTTTTCATCTCTTGCTGTTATGTGACTTCTTAACCTAGCAACAGCATTTAGTGCATTACATTATAAGGACAAGTAAATGTTTTTAATACATTTACAGACAGTTACATAAACTTAATTTCATTCACAGAATAATTTAAATTTAGTAACAGTGGTAGTACAAAGCAATGACTCAGACAACTTGAAAACTATGACTACTTTATATTGTACATTGACACCCCATAAGGATCTCCTTGAAATTGAGATTCAAATGTCACACATATATCAGGCATACTTTACTATCCTAAATACATTTCTTGCTTCAGTAAGTGCTCAGCACATCTGTTGCATGACCTGCTTACTGACATTTTACAATAGCTATGCAATGTATTGCTGCTCACTACACCGACATCATGAACCATTAAACAGGTGACTGCCACAACTAGGGAGGCAGTATATCACAATGGTTTAAGATTCTGAGCTGCAAATCTGGAGATCTGGGTTTGAATCCCACAGCCCACACTTGCATACTGGCTGACCCTGAGCAAGTCACTTAACTTACATGTGCTCCCAGGTTGCCCCTGTAAACAAGCTTTCAACTTAATGTAGCACTCCTGGTTAAACTACTGAAATAAAAAAAACAACAACAATATATTATTTTTCTTGCTTTATTTTTACTACTACAAGCTTTGACTAATACATCCATCCTTAAATGTACTTTTTATAGTTTATGTATCTGTGACCTAGGCAGAACTACACTTAAAATCTCACACATATATAAATAAATCATCAGAATAGCATTTATTTTAGTAGTATCTCCTTCCTTTTCAAGTGCCCATGACACTATGTGTATATATATATATATATATATATATATATATATATTATATATTTTAACTTCAAAGCACTAAACCTATTCAAATGCACAAAACACAAGACTTTATTCTCTTCACACATTACTGTTAAACTTCAGATCCCAGAATGGCCAATAAACAATTCAGATTTCACTCTTGCATGCCACTGTCATGCCCACTTCTCATGTAAACAACAATCAATTACAGAAACCCTTTCATTTCTGTGCTATGCAGTTTTACATCAGAGAGACATAAATCTTACAGAACTGCTAAAAAACAAATTTATCAAGACTGGATTTCTGAATTAAAACCTGTTGTTTATAGTACCTATGTAAATAATAGTTTACTGGCTACAAATGATGCTACAGACATGACATTAACAACATTTCTGTTTTACATGTGTGGTAAACTCAGGTACTGGAGGAGAGGGGGTTTCCCTGAGTAAGATAGGGTACAGCTGCAGCAGATTCGGCTGATTGGCTGCAGCTGCACAGACAGGAGAGCTTTAAAAATAGGAAGGAAAAGCCAGCAGGCAATTGCTGTAGGGGTAGAGGGCTGACAAGCTGCTTGGATGTGTTCAAGAACAAGAGTCCCTTAAGCAACCCTCAGGAGATTGGTCTCCTGAATTAGGCCAAAAAGAAAAAAGTTATTTCCATTGTGAGTTTTCTGTTTTACTGTTTGTGTTCTTCCTGGAAGGCCTAGCCTTCTGGAAAAGGAGGGTTTCTAGTTAGGGTCGGGGATTGTTTAGTCAGTGATCCCACCCAGAGCTAGGCCTCTTTATTTCTGTTTTGGTTTTATTTTCCCCAGTGGGGCTTAAAAAGAAAAAGGGCAGAAGCCCAAAGTTCTGTGTCACCAACCATATTAAGAAAATAAAAATATACCTGGTTGGTTTGATGTTAACAAACTGGTCTTCCTGAGACTCCTTAACACCGCAAAGCTGATCCTGAATCCCATGGCGAGGCTACACCTTTGCCTCGTCACACATGGTGTTAGAAGTGAGATTAAGTTGGTGTAGAATTTGGCTGGAATCTGAACCACCCTGGAGTAAAGGAGACCAGGCATGGAGGATGTGGTCAAAGCCTTGATCCAGGCTATGGCAGCCCAGCAGGAAGCTACCCGGGCTCAACAAGAGACGAACCAGTTGCTTCTCACACAGATGGCCCAGGACCATGCTGTCCTCCAGGAAATGGTAAATTGTCTCATTGAGATCACGCCAGGAGAAGGTCACCCGGGACGGCCTACCCCAGAGGGTTACCGGACTATACGGGCTTCCCACTGTCTGCAGAAAATGACGATGGCTGATGACATTGAAGCATATTTGCTCACTTTTGAAAGGATGGCTACTCATGAATCATGGCCTCAGGAACAGTGGGCCGGCATTTTAGCTTCGTTTTTGTGCGGCGAGGCCCAGAAGGCGTATTATGATCTGGATGAGGGAGTCTCCATAGACTATGCAAGGCTGAAGGGAGAGATCTTGGCCCATGCTGGCATGACTCCAGCCCTTCGAGCCCAGGGGTACCACAGCTGGAGATTGCAGTAGTTGGCGAAGCCACGGTCGCAGATGTACGACCTCCTCCACTTGGCCAAGAAGTGGTTGCAACCCAAGCTCCATAGCACTGCCAAAATCTTGGAGCTTCTGGTAATGGACCAGTTCTTAGGAGGACTACCGCCCAGCCTATGACAGTGGGTTGGACAGCCTGACCCTGCTTCCTGTGATGAACTGGTCACCTTGGTGGAGTGGCATTATGCCATGAAGTAACTTTCCCCAGATGATGGGGTCAGCTTCCCCTGGGACTTGGGGCAGACTACAAACTGAAGATACCTAACCCCCGAGAGGTTGGACCAGACAGAGCCCGGAAGAAGGACTACCGAAGAGCGGTCTAAGGCTGTGAAGGGACTTTTGGGTTCAAAAATAGAGGGGGACCTGACCTCCCCTAGAAGCCCGAAGGGTCCAGGGTCACCCCAAGAATGCTACCGCTGTTATGGGTGCAGGGAGAGGGGACATGTAATTGCCAACTGCCTGAATGGGGTCGAACCAATGCAGTGCAACTGGGGTGGGTCCCCACAGAGTGACTGCCATTTGATTAATGTGGTAGGGGTGGTCACCACTTCACACCAATTTACCCGGGTGGTTAAGGTAAACGGACAGTCCATTATGGCCCTTGTCGACTTGGGGAGTGAGATCACCCTTATTGTTCACAGTTTGGTGCAATCCTTCCAAATTACTTTCCAGAAATGTACCGGGATCACCTGTGTCCATGGCACAGTGGTTTATTACCCCACAGTGCTAGTTACTGTGGAAGCACAGGGGGAGGAGAGGCAGGTCACAGTGGGAGTCCTCCCTCAATTGGCACATCCTGTCCTGGTGGGTCGAGATTTCCTGGGGTTTGAGACATTACTCCATAAGGGGGGGAACCCAGAGTCCAGAGTCCCAGCAAGCAAGACTATGGTGCCAGGAATCCCCGAGGGGTCGGAGGAGTCACCCAATTATTTCCCTTATGGGCATTGGGACAACAAGTTGGATGGGGAGGCAGAAAAGTCCCAGAAATCATGAAAGGAATGCAGGGATTGTAAAAAGTTAGGGACCAAGATACTGGCTGTCAATGGCAGGTCATACTGGTGGGAGGTAGAACCCCGCTCCCAGAGGGACAACAGGGTGAGCAGTCTGGTGCCCGAGGGGAGAGTTGCAGGGAGGAAGAGGAGGACCCAGAAGTGGAGACAAAGTTGAATCCCCCTGAATTGAGTACCTTCGGGATAGCCTCCAGAAACTTTGGTCAGGAGCAAATAGACGAGCCTCTCTTTCAGAATATCTGGTCAGAGGTTGTGGAGATTAACGGGGTGCCGGTAGAAGGCAAAGCCAAGGGACCCAGACCGTATTTCACATTAAATAATGACCTTCTATATCGAATGATACCAGATGAAGAACATGATGTGGAGCAGTTGCTGGTCCCCTGCCAGCACAGAAAGGCGGTACTGGATTTGGCACATGCTCACCTTCTCGGAGGACACATTGTGGTTGAAAAAACACTGTGCCACATACTCCAAAGATTCTACTGGCCTGGAATTTATGCTGAGGTAAGGAGGTGCTGTGCTTTGTGCCCAGAATGCCAGTTGAAGTCCTCGTGGCCGAAGATAAGAGCCCTGTTGGTGCCCTTGCCAATCATCGATGAACCTTTTGCGAGGATTGCAATGGACCTGGTAGGCCCCCTAGACAGGTCAGTCTGGGGCCACCAACACATCCTGGTCATTGTAGACTATGCTTCAAAATATCCGGAAGTGATCCCACTCCGTAACACGGCCTCAAAGTTGATTGCCCGAGACCTAATTCAAGTCTTCACGAGGGTTGGATTCCCAAAGGAGATACTGACAGACCTGGTCTGAGACAGGTCATGAGATGTCTCATGTTTAATGAAGGAACTTTGCAGACTCCTCCAGATCCAAGCCTTGAGAACCTCAGTGTGCCACCCCCAGACAGATGGTCTGGTCAAACGATTTAATCAGACTTTGAAGTGGATGTTGTGGAAAGTCATGAGCCCAGATGGAAAGGACTGGGACTTACTCCTTCCCTACTTAATGCTCGCTGTCCGAGAGGTCCCACAGGCATCCATCGGATTCTCCCCCTTAGAGTTGTTATACGCCCACCAGCCCAGGGGTATCCTCGATATACTAAAGGAGGACTGGAAAGAGCAACCAACACAAGGAGCCAGTGTGATTGGGTATATCTCCCAAATGCAGGAAAGGTTGGCCCAGGTCACTCCTATTGTCCAGGAACATTTAGAAAAGGCCCAAGAGACCCAACTGACTTATTATGACCATCAGGCAAGGATTCAGAAGTTCCAGCCTGGTGATTGGGTGATGGTCCTGGTTCCCACAGTAGAAACCAAACTGCTTACCAGGTGGCAGGGTCCATATGAGGTCGTGGAAGCTGTTGGTGATGTGAACTATAAAGTAAGCCAATCCGATCACAGGAAGAAGTTCCAAATATACCATATTAACCTCCTGAAGGCATGGCAAGACTGGGAAGCCTGCTGTGTCTCGTTGGCCGTACACTCGGCAGAAGGTAAAACTGAGGGGCAAGTCCATATCTCACCTGAGCTATCTATTACACAGTACAAAGAAGCAGTGGAAATGGTTCAGCAAAATGGAGATGTGTTCTCCGAATGACCTGGTCGAATGGTCGCAGCCTACCACAACACTGTGACAGCTCTGGGTGTAATGATAAGGGAAAGACCCTACCGTATCCCAGAGGCCAAGAGGAAAGAAATCTGAGCCGAAGTTGAGAGGATGTTGAAGCTCGATGTCATAGAAGAGTCCCATAGTGAATGATCAAGCTCAATCGTCCTCGTGCCAAAACCAGATAATACTTAAAGGTTCTGTAATGATTTCAGGAAACTAAATGAGGTATCGCAGTTTGATGCATACCCCCTACCTAGGGTTGACGAACTGATCGACCAGTTGGGGAAGGCCAGGTACCTCTCCACCTTGGACCTTACGAAAGGATACTGGCAGATCCCACTCACAAGGGCAGCCCAGGAGAAGAACGCCTTCATCGCCCCGGGGGGGGTTATACCACTACAAAGTCTTCCCATTCAGTCTGCATGGAGCACCTGCAACCTTTCAGTGAATGATGGACCAACTGCTGCGCCCACACTCTCACTATGCTGCTGCCTATATCGATGATGTGCTCATCCATAGTACAGACTGGGAAACTCACCTTTGGAAGGTTGAGGCCATACTAGATACGGTATGAAAAGCCAGGTTGACAGCAAAGTCTGCCAAATATAAGATCAGCTTGTCAGAGGCAAAATACTTGGGCTATGTGTTTGGACGGGGATTGGTGAAACCCCAGGTGAGAAAGATAGAAGCAATTCAAAACTGGCCCCAACCAAACAAGAAGAAGCAAGTGAGGGCTTTCCTAGGGTTAGTCAGTTACTACAGGAGGTTCATCCCTCACTTTGCCACTCGGGCCGCTCCATTAATGGAGTTAACCAGGGTGAGAGCACCGGACATCGTAAGGTGGTCAGAAGCAACGGATGAGGCATTCACCGACCTCAAGATGGCCCTTTGTTCTGATCCGGTACTGGTCTCCCCAGATTTTGATAAAGAATTCATTCTGCAAACAGATGCCTCAGATGTTGGATTGGGGGCAGTACTCTCCCAGGAGGCAGCAGGTGAAGAGCACCCCATCCTGTACCTAAGTAGGAAGTTGTTACCCTAGGAACAGTGGTACACCGTAGTGAAAAAGGAGTGCCTTGCAGAGAAGTGGGTGACAGAAACCCTCAGATATTACTTACTAAGTCATAAGTTCACTCTGGTGATGGACCATGGCTCCACTCAAGTGGATGCAAACAAACAGGGAAAAAAATGCCAGAGTGATGAGATGGTTCCTTGCACTACAACCGTACCACTTAGTGGTCCACCACAGAGCGGGGATGCTGAACAGAAATGCGGACGGACTTTCCTGAAGACCCTACCTCTCGACACAGGCTGCCCAACCCTATAGTGTTGAGCTGTGGAGGGGAATGTGTGGTAAACTCAGGTACTGGAGGAGAGGGGGTTTCCCTGAGTAAGATAGTCAGGGTACAGCTGCATCAGATTTGGCTGATTGGCTGCAGCTGCACAGACAGGAAAGCTTTAAATACAGGAAGGAAAAGCCAGCAGGCAGTTGCAGCAGGGGTAGAGGGCTGACAAACTGCTTGGATGTGTTCCAGAACAGGAGTCCCTTAAGCAACTCTCAGGAGATTGGTCTCCTGAATTAGGCCAAAAAGAAAAAAGTTATTTCCATTGTGAGTTTTCTGTTTTACTGTTTGTGTTCTTCCAGAAGGTCTAGCCTTCCGGAAAAGGGGGGTTTCTAGTTAGGGTCAGGGATTGTTTAGTCAGCACTCCCACCCAGAGCTAGGCCTCTTTATTTCTGTTTTTATTTCATTTTCCCCAGTGGGGCTTAAAAAGAAAAAGGGCAGAAGCCCAAAGTTCTGAGTCACCAACCATATTAAGAAAATAAAAATATACCTGGTTGGTTTGATGTTAACAAACTGGTCTTCCTAAGACTCCTTAACCACCGCAATGCTGATCCTGAATGCCGTGGTGAGGCTGCGCCTTGTCACACATGGAAAACATCCATATAATAAACTTGTCATATAGAATTTGTGACCTTCTTTTATTTTTTTTATTTTATTTATTTAGTTTTTTGTTGAACGGGTATGTGCACTAGACAAATCCTGCCTATTTTCTGGCATGAACCTGAGGAAGGGGGATACAGATGAATGCCAACTGACCTTGAACCAGATGAAGCTGTTGGTGGTATTTTTAGTGAATGAGGGAAATTTGGCCAGGACACCGGGGAAATTCCCATACTCTTTTCGATAAGTGCCATGGGATCTTTAACATCCACCTGAACTACCACCAATCCAGGCGGATGGGACCTCGATTTAATGCCTCATCCAAAAGATGGCACCTCAGAAGTGCAGCACACCTGTCATGCTGCACTACAGTGTCAGTACTGGGATATTAACCCAAGTGCCAGATGTGGGAACTGAACCCACAGCCCTCTGATCTCCCAGCCTCAGAGACAAGTGTGCTACCTGCTGAGCCACTGACACTTCTGTCTGCATGTATCTGACAAAGGAAAAGGCACCGGCTTGATACTTTTTTTCTATTTTATTTTTATGCCCAACTTGTTCATGCTGTTAGAGCCAAATATTGGCAGGTTTAGAGTTAAAAAAAATCATGATGTCTATGTGTGTGGTGGGGGGGCTATGCCTAGATGCAGTTTCAGGCACTCCTTAATTACTTTCCCAGGAAGCTCTGATAGTCAATTGTTCCAGCATAATAGATCCTCTTCATGCCCCTCACATGAATAAAAAAAAAGGTGGGGGTGGATCTTTAGGAGCTTCTCAGGTGGAGGTGGGGGTGGATCTTACTCACCCCCAAAAACTAATGCTACCTCCCACTACTCAGGTTCCAGTTCTTGTACTACCCATTTAAAAAAGAAAATAGTGACCTGCAACCATTGACTAACATGAAAGCATATTTATTTGAGGGCAGAAAACATTTCTTGGAGGAGGGTAAGGCTGAGGAGACTATTTACACCTTCAGTCAGTTCCATGGACAGAAAACATGACATCACTCCTTTTGTACATGCAAAATGTCTGCAGGCTTCACCCACTGCAGCCGTTAAAAATGGCTGAAACATTATTTTGTGCCACAAATGTTAAAACACATTTTGGGTAGCATCTGAGAATTGGCAACTGTCACATACATGAGGTGGTGTCAAAAACGGCTATGTTGAAAACTTGGGGTCAAAATATTGAAAATTACCATAGTTACAAGTGTGAATTGAGAAATTGCAATATAGACTCATAACTTTGTTGTTTTCTCATATTTTCCCCCAAATTATCAACATTGCCTTCTTAGGAGCCCACCTCATGAACAAAGACAGAGAACATTTTCAAATCCTTCCCTAAAGGTGATTTTGTGCCACAAGTGCGAAAACACTTTTTGGCCAGGATTCGAAAAATGACAGCTGTCACATTCATGAGGTGCTGTGAAGAAATAGCTATGTTGACAATTTAGGATCAAAATATTGAAAATTACTAAAATTACAAGCCTGCATTTATAAATTTCAACATAGGCTCATAACTTTGTTGTTTTTTAATATTTTATCCCAAATTTTCAGCATAGCCTTCTTATGACCCAACCTCATGAACAAGTGCAGAGAAAATTTTCAAGGTGATTTTGCGCAGTGACTATGAAATCACCTTTCTGTACATATTTGCCTAAATTTCACTGGCATTGTTCATAAGGTGGGGGCCCAAAAAAGGCATGTTGAAAATTTGGGGCAAGAATTTTCAAAAATTACCAAGTTATGCCACTGAGTTCAAAACCCAATTGAAATACGCTAAACTGCATACCTGGTTTCTTTAGTTTGCAGTCTAGTGCTGAAGAGTGAAGATGTGTCTGCAGTCCAGAGAGGATTATGGTGTTGGACTTCTGGTGGGTAAGTAAGGGCTTGCGGGGGTGGTGTGGTGGGTGCTGAGTGGGAGGATCAGGTGGGGGAACAGTAATGGCCACAACAGACATCAATGGACAGTTTTCTTTTTTACCGGGTTAAAGAAAACTGTGAGGAATGGTTTTCTTTATTTCAAGTGGTGACACTGGGGGATTGAGCACACCCAATGTTGGTGTTATGTTTGTGGGGGGATGTGGGGATGGGGGGATTGGGCACCCCATGCCAGAATATTAACAAGGGTTGGGCTTGGGGGGGTGGCAGTTATGGCAGTGGCTGCAACAGACATTGAATAATGGTTTTCTCTTTTGGAGGGTGTATTAAAAAAACTACAAGGGATGTTTTTCTTTATTTCAGGTGGCAACATTGGGAGATGGAGCACCCCCAGTGTCAGTGTTACATTTGCATGGAGGGTTTGTTGTGTGGTGGGTGTTGAGTGGGAGGGTCAGGTGGGGGGACAGTAATGGTGGGGCAGCAACAGAGATCGGTGAACAGTTTTCTTTGTTACAGGATGTTATGCAACCTCAGCAGGCTCATCATGACAGAACATCTGTGCTTACTGGGCGGTGCAAATCATAAGAAAGAGCCAACTTATGATTGGGTTGGCTTTCTCCTTTGAAATACATAAAGTTTCCACCCAGCAATCCAGAACAGTGTCATAATCAGCCTGGCTGATGATTGGTGTGATATTGACAAGACTCTTGCAGACCACTCTGCATTGGACTAACAGTGTCACACCCTTCAAAAGAAGTGTCAGCATGGCTCAGTTGGTACCACACCTGCCTCTGGACCAGATGATTGCGGGTCATGGGTTCTCATCCTACACCGGGATTGGACTCGTACCTAAACACTGGTACCCGAGTGCAGTATTAGGGGGGTGCTGTACTGTGGGGTGTGCCATCCTATGCATAAGACATTAAACTGAGGTCCCTTCTACCCATTCTGGTGCTGTCCAGGTGGAAGTAAAAGAACTCAAGGCACACTTCACAAAAATGAGTACAGGACTTTCCAAGATTTACCTAAATGCACTTTATCTTTATTTTTATCTATGTCCATGACTGATATTTGGTGGTTTTGAGCTTGCTGACAGGGTGGGGTATATGTATGTATGTACATAGATTTATAGATCTTTAAACCATTGTGTGTTTTAAAGTAAAAGGTTTTTCATGCATTGTTACCTTAAGAGTTGGGTTTAAATGGAATACCTTTTTTGCACCTACCCAGCCTTGGCAAAGAGTGAGAAGTGCAAAAACATTTGGCTGTGATGTGAGGGAGGGGGTGGATCTTTTACCTGCTGTATGTATCATGCCTGCTATGTGGATTTTTATCATTGGATTTCATTAACGAACTTTATCTGCAAGCAACATTGCTGCAGTTTCTTTCTTGGTGGTGACTGAGAAAATATATCAAACAGGATTGCTTGAAGTTGTAGAAGTTTAAGATCCTTCATAACCTTTACTTTTCTCCTGTGAGGCTATATCAGATGGGCAAGAGGCAATACCCAGCCTGTACCCAATGTAGTCAAGAGGAAGGTACATTATACCTGTGAGAGGGCGCAGGTGTAAGTGGGCAATCAAATAGCATAACACATCACCATTTCATTTTAAAGTTCCAGCTTTATTTAATCTTTCTTCGATAGTAGTTTACAGCAGGACAGATTGAATACAACAGATTGATCTGGCAGCTTAATCTTCCATTTGGCACAGAAAATAATCACTTCTTGGCTCCTTAGAGCACATTCACATAACGTCCTGGAGTTTACCTCCAGACCCAAAAGCAATCTGAATACCTGAACTAACTGTTTAGCTTTTATATTGTGAAGGGGTCAGGTGACATTTAAACCCCACCCCTGTATTTTATTTTAAACAATATTTCTTTATTTACCTGTTTATTTTATTTAAAGTAGTAATACACCTTTAAATTCATATAACAATATACATACAAGCTTACAAGTGATTTACACCCTTTTTAAGCATTTTAGCCTTTGTTTCTGGCATCAGGGAGCACCAACCCTTTTAACAGCTGCATTTAAGAATGCACAGAATGGCCGTCCGGCTCTTAAGAGCATTGCTGAAACAAAGAGAGAGGCTTCAGTCGGAATTCAGGAACACCAAAAGAAACAGCAAAACCCTTGTCTACAACAAACACCCAAAACAGCCCAAAACCCCACCACTTCACCTCTCCATGGTATGCAGTGCTCATTCGGATGGTTTTTAAAAATAAGGGTATAATTGTAAGGGAGCTAGAAGAAAGAATAACTTCTCAACGATGTGCACACTCACACAGTAATTTTACTGGCGCTCTCATTGCCGTGCAGGAACTCAGTGGCATATCTACTCAAAAACAGCTGCATTCTTCAGAGCTCTTGCCAAAAGAGCCTAATGGGGTAAAACCAAAGAACCAGGAGGTTGTTTCCATATTTTCAGAATCTACACAGTGCAATATCTTTTACGGGGCATAATTACAGAATACCAGGGCATTGAAAGCAGTGCCCTGAGACTTTTACAAAACGAAAGGTTTATCTTTCTTTAACCCTCACCCAAACAAGCTACATACGAGCATATTTTTAAGAAGGGAGACCAGGGAACAGCGGAGAGAACCATGGTCCTCTAATATTTCACAACTTCACAAAGTTTAAACAAGCCCTCGAAAGTGCAGCAAACTTAATTACAGGGCTTAAACTAAATGTATTAAACAGCGCCCTGCAAGGAGTTTCACAAAAGGGGGGGGGATGCCTGAAATGCCAAAAATAACTCTATTCATTTTCTCTCCTTTAGAAATAGGAGCATAACTCTTGCACTACCTAAACAAGCCTTTTTACCGATGGCTGATAAGACAGTTCGTCACTACCAATTTCAGTTTGGCCTCTTGTTATTTTATTACTATTACCTCCCAGACCATTCACCAACCTCCACACCAAACTACTGTTCCTTCTTCTAGCAATTTCAAAACAAACAAAGTGCTTGTTTTCTGTTTAAAGCGAAGAACACTAACTTTAATTCAGGGAAGCTATAAAGGGGAAGTGCTTTATTACAATTCACTACCAAAGACCACAGCCAAGAAAACATGCTTGGCGTCCTATACCTTATTTAAAAGGTTCCTTTTATTAGTAAAATTGAGTGTTTATATAAAGCATGTATTTATACTTTATTTTTATAGTATGAGCTAACTAGAGAGGTTTCCAAGAAGCAGCAAAGAAAAAGGGGAATGCCGTTTATTTATAGCTTAACTTTATATTTTTTTAAAGCAACGAATCAAGGCACAAATGCACTTTTAAGTTGCAAACTATTTTTAACAATAAATCTTTAACCCATTTGTTTAATTATTTTGTGATTACCCATTCTTCTAACTCAAAGGTAAGGAGAAAACAAATGTCTAGCCCAATATTTTAAAATTCCCCAACTCTCACAGAGCCACTCTGTGACAATACCATATCATAGGAATCAAAAGAAGATTATGAGTCAAAAGCAATTAGACGTGTTAGAAATAATTTCTGAGTGCCTCTTTGCATTAGCACTGCTAATACACATAGTCGGCAGCTGGCCGTGGAGGTGAGAGGTGGGCTGTGCCAGTCACCAGCTGGGGAGGGGTGGAGGGGTGCTGGGTGGGCTGGCACTACTGGATGGGGGAGTGGGGGGCCACTAGACTACCAGGAAATTGCAGATCATTATGTGTTTTATTATGATGGGGGGCCACTAGACTACCAAGGATATAGAAAAGCAATATTTATGAAATACACATTGGGGGGCCACTAGACTAATGGGAATTAGAGATTGTAATCCATTTTATCATGATTGGGGGGACCACTAGACTACCAGGGATATGAACAACTATAATAATTTTTTACAGATCAGGGGGCCACTAGACTACCAGAGATATAGAAAAGCAATATTTATGAAATACACATTGAGGGGGCCATTACAGTACCAGGGAATTAGAGATCGTGATCTATTTTATCATGATTGGGGGGCCGCTAGACTACCTGGGATATTAGAAACATGATTTTTTTTATTCAGATGGGGCAGAAAAAAGCCCCCTGAGCAAAACCCACCCTCATTTAACTTTCTAGGGCACCCCTGGGCTGAGAAAATAGATTTTTAAATCTGACCATCTCGTCTCTCGATCGTGATACACGATCACGATCAAAGAATCTTGCGATCAAAGAATTTGCAGGCTCACAATCAAAGATCATTAGCGAGCTGTGAATTAAGATTTTAAGAGCCCAGAACTATATTTTTTGACCAATTTGGATCAAACCAAAGCCATGGCTCAATAGATTGGAGTCCCCTGAGTAAAAACCTATCCAACTTTTACTTCAGAGGTGACTCCTGAGCCGAGATATTTGTGTTTTTCTGAACGGAAATTTAAAAACAAGATGGTGGACCTCGCAATCAAAGAATTTTTAAAATTCTCAGAGACAAAGATTCTTGAACAGCGAGGCTGCAAATTCTTTGATCGCCAGGTGGGACGACATGGCCAGAACCCCATTCTTTGTTCACAAAACATACATATAAATGTTCCCATTGACTTATAATGGGAACTTAAAAGTGGCTTAACTTTTGAATGCCTCAATATTTTTTCACCAAATGAAAAGCAGCATATTCAGCCACCAAAGCTCTTTCAAACAAGCCATCTCGTAGAGTGGCACAACACACAACGGCCATGCAGGGCCACTCCAAAATCCCAAAAGCTGCCTCCAAAAACAGATAATTTTGTATTTTTCAGGGTTTTTGTACGCAAAGACTGTAAGTCCAACTGAAACACAATTTGGCAGATCAAGAGGTATACCATGCCCCACCTCGCATAACAAATTTAAGGCAAATCCATTAAACGAATCCAAAGTTATTAACGCAAAGTTTGAGTTTAACATAGACGCGACCGCTGAACTCCTAATTCATAGTGGCTAATCGCGCCACTGTAATATATATATATATATATATATATATATATATATATATATATATTATGGTAGCACGGTAGTGCTACCATAGTTAGGTTGAGGAGCCATTTACATGTTAAACCCAAAATTCTGCACCTTAATAACTTTGCAACCGTTCAATGGATTTGCCTGAAATTTGGAATACAAGATCAAGAACCATACATCTTGGGATCTGCCAAGTTTTGTGCAGTTTGGATATACGGATGTGGTGTTATTACGTGTGATCTGCGCTCGCATTTACACTTTTTTGCAATTCTTTGGTCATCTCTACAGGTTGCATGGTTTATGTGACCGGTCTGAAATCTTCAGGGAATGTGCAACCGGGGTCCCCGGTGTGCCTTTTGAAGATTTCGTGAAAAAATATTGAACGGTTCAAAAGTTATTCAAAAAAGAGTTTCCCATTATCAGTCAATGGGAAAAGTTAACAAAAAGTTCAACACTTTCGCAAATGCAGTTTTTACTTTCGCAAATGGCCCTTTTACTTTCGCAAATCCACTATTTTGTTTTCAGTTGGTGATCATAAAAATGCTTGACATTTAAATTTGGGACCCTCTAGCAACACAATTCTTTTTGTGTTTACCTAGTCGGACCCTAAGGATGCTAGGATGTCTTTATTTTGAGGTTAAACACCCAAGAAATATGTTTTTCAAGTTTCTGGAAAAAGTACTTTCGCAAAGTAGTGTCACACTCACGAAAGTGTCACAAATTTTTGTGAAAACTTCCACAAATTGCGACACCACTTTTCCAGGCTATGGCAAAATGACAGCAATTCTTTGCCACCCTGCTGCAAAAGAACGGTTTGGTCTTTTGGGCTGAAATTTGAAGGGAATGCAGCCAACAACTCACAGATGTGCTTTTTGGTGTTTCAGTGAAAAAATATTACAGGGCAGCAAAGTTGCAGCACTCCAAAGTTGATGCTTTTTCCCATAGGATAACATTATGGCATCCGCCACATTACAGGAATCCTTTGCTGCCCTGCTGCAAAATAACGGTTTGGTCTTTTGGGCTGAAATTTGGAGGGGAGAAAGCCAACATCCCACAAATATGCCTTTCAGTAGTTTGGTGAAAAAATATTACAGGGAGTCAAAGTTATCGCACTCCGAACTTCTCCTTTTTTTCCATAGGATAACATTACGGCATTCGCCGTGCCTTTCAGGGCCCGTATCTCGGAAAAGGTGTGAGATACGGACTTTTTGTTGGAAAAGTGCTTAGCCCGTTAAGAGGGGCTAAGCACAAACTAGCCAGGAAAGTCATACATCATATGACTTTTTAAATTTTTTTCACGTTGTAAGGTTCCTGAGATATAAGCAATTTAGTATTCCAACTCCTCATTTTCTACCCGAGACCCATCATTATGCATACATTCTTTGTACTCTGTCTTTCTCTATGCCGCTTTGGGGAAAACCAGCCTGTGTGCTTACATTACTGTTACCCTTACTGCTTCCGCTATGTTCCGTCACCTGTTTCACTTACCATTCCGGCTTACGGCACCATGTGCTACTCTTTTGCATTTTCGCTTTATGCCATGCTTATGCTTATTTTAACTATTTGTGTCTACAGTACTGTTTATCTTTCTGTTTTGTTTTGCATCACAATGCACATTACCATTTGCATTTGCAGGCATCGTGTTACTATGTGACAAGATGCATCACTGGCGGCCTCGCGACTCCCGCCCCGCCATTACTTCATCTACTATTTCTCGTTATCATTCTCAAAGAAGAATTAGGGTGAGAGTCTATTTAATGCATTACGTTAGATTGTTCCACAGTGATAGTGCTTATGTTAAGTTGAAGCCCCTTGACCCTCCATCCACACCCCAACCGCATCGGTGGGTGCTTATGGGTTGTCAGGTTCCAACTCTCACCCCATTCTCCTATACCTCTGCTTCTTCACATATCTGATGGGGTGAGAGTTATGGCTAAAAACCCCAACACGCACCCGATGCCGGTTGGGATGGGATGGGGGGCAAAGGGGGCTTTCAACCCTAACACCAAATTCTCGCTTTGTCGCTGTGGAACAACCTAACTAATGCATTAAACGGAGTTTTTTGCCTCTTATATATATATATATATATATATAAAACATAGCACCCTACACCAGTCCCTGGTAGTCTAGTGGCCCCCCACCTCCACATCACGATCCCTGACTCCTGTAGGTGTAATAAATAATGATTTTCCATGGCAGTCTAGTGACCTCCCCCATTTCCACATCATGATCCCTGACTCCCATTGGTAAAAATTGTTAGCTCTTCCCTGGTAGTCTAGTGGTCCACCCACCCCACACCCATCACAATCCCCAACCCCCGTAGGTTAAATAAATAATGATTCTCCCTGACAGTCTAGTGGCCCCCCCCACCCCCACATCAGGATCACGGCTCCCATTGTTAAATTTATTCATCTTTTCCCTGGCAGTCTAGTGGTACCACCACACCCCTACATCATAATCCCCAACTCCATTGTCAAATAATTGCGGCTTTCCTGGTAGTCTAGTGGCTCCCCACCTCCCACCCAACAATGCCAACCACCCTCCTCTCAACCATCCCTGAATGGGAGCAGTGACTGGCTCAACCCATCGCTCACCTCTGTGGCCAGCTGCCAACTGGTGATTAATGGATGTGTACCAGAGTAAGTAATGCAACTTAAACTGGTATGTGCCCATTCATCACTCAGTCAGCAGCTGGACGTCGAGGTGAGTAGTGAGTTAAGCTAGTCACCAGCTCCATTTGGAGATGGTTGGGGTGCAGGCAGTACTGCCAGGTGGGGGGCAACTAGACTACCAGGAATAGCTGCAATTGTTTGACAACGGGCATTGGGGATTGTGGGTGGGGTAAATACCAGACTACAAAAGAAAAGATAAATATATTTAACAACGGGAGTTGGGGATCATGATGTGGGGACACTAGACTACATGGGGAAAAGATGAATAACTTTAATAACTGGAGTCATGGATTGTGATGTGGGGGTGGCAGGACCACTAGACTACCAGGGAAATCATTATTCTTTAAACCTACAGGGTCAGAGATCATGATGGGGATACCACTAGACAACTGGGGTATACCTGGAACTAATTTTAAGTTACACTTTGAATTACTTAGGGTAACACCACCACATTACCGCATGCTTTTTGCAGGCAGTATTCAATGCGGCGCTACAGGTGGCACAAAAACCTGTAGTACGGCACTACTCTTTTGAATATGCCAGTGCGCCGGCATTCATGGCCACTCCCCTCACTCTCTCCCCTGAATACATTAACTTTTAGCATTGCACTGTCACACAGCCCCAGCGCTATAAGGGCTTTTGAATATTGCAGCCTGGTGCAAATCTGGTACTACTGCAGTGCAATGGATTTGCACAAGGCGCAAAGCTTTGAATATCTGGCCCTTGGTTCCCTGTTAGTATTTTTAATTTGTAAACCACTACAGTCCCACAGGTCTTTGTTTCCAAAAGCTCTGAAGACAAGACAGATGTCCCCCCTTAGGTGTCTATACTCAAGGGGGAATAGATCTAGCACAGTTAATCTTTGCTCATAACTCAAGTGAGAGATATTATCTGTTTTCTTTGTTACTCTTCTTTGGACTCTCTCCATCCTTGTAATTGCTTGTCCTTTATAAGTGGCCCAAAACTGAGTACAATACTCCAGGTGGAGCCTGGCCAAAGCTCCCTACAAGGGCATAATCGCCTACCTGTCTCTGCTTCTAACATATTTGAAGATACAACCTAATATTTTGTTGCCTCTGGTTGCCACTTCCTTGGTGTGCTCAGAGGATAGAGAGTCGGTAATAATTATACCCAGATTTTTTTCTCTTTCAGTTGCCTCTTGCTGGATGACATTTAAAAAATAGGATGTCATTTTATTTCTTTCACCAAAGTGTGTAATCTTGCACTTTTCTTCATTAAAACACAGCTTATGTTCTATAGCCCATATTGCTATTTTATCTAAATTATCCTAGAGTTTCTGACAGGCTGCTTGTTTATCTACTGTAGCCCCTAATTTTATATTATCAACAAATTTACATATCCAGGATGTAATGGATGATCTCATTGTTGATAATTATATATTAAAAAGTGTTTGGATCAACACTGAGCCCTGGAGTACCCCACTACTAACATTTCCTTAATCCGGGCAATATCCTCTAATTGAAACACACAGCTGTCTTTCATCTAGCCATGAATCCACCCATTGAACAATATTTTTTCTTATACCCAGGTAGGCTAGTTGTTCAATCAACTCTTTGTGGAGCACCTTATCGAAAGCCTTTGAGCAGTCCAAGTAAATGACATCTACAGGAAATTCCTCATCCAAAGCCTTACCTATGGGTTCAGAAAAGTGTAGTAAGTTTGTTTGGCATGAGCTAGACAATGTAAACCCATGCTGTGTTATGTCCCCTATTACTAAGTCCTGTACCTGTTTTTCTAAAATGCCTTTCTCAAATTGTTCCAGAACTTTGCCTATAGTGCCTATTTGGCTTATAGGCCTATAATTTGGGGGATAATATTGAGAACCCTTTTTGTACACAGGTGTCACATTGACTTCATCCCACTCAAAGATTACCTGACCACTTGATATAGAGCAAGTGAACAACATAGCTAAAGGCCCTGCTAGTTCTTTTGAAAGTTCCCTTAAAAAAATGGGTGTACATTATCAGGACCCTGGGATTTGTTAACTTCTAGTTATTTAGTTTGGATCTAATTTCACTTTTGAGGATTGCATATTTGATTGACTCATTTACCATATTAATACTTATTGGTTCATGTTTTTCTTTTGGTTGCTAGACACTTAAGAAGTAATTATTCAGTTCTGTAGCCATGTACTTTTCATTATCTACAACAGAATCTGCTATTTTAAGAGGAACAATTTTGTGGTGTCCTCCCCATAGGCTACTTACAGTATCTGGTGATAAAATGCCTTTTTGTTATCCCCTACTTTAGCAGCCAGCTGTTTTTCCTTCTCTCTTTTTTTTTGCCTTTTTATTAAGTACAGTATTTACACTTTCTTGCTTGATATTTGTCTTTAGCCCAATTTTCTGTAGATGGATTTACTTTGTACTTTTTGTAGGTTCTATTTTTCCTCCTGATTTCTTTTTTGATCTAATTACTGAACCATCTTGCCATTCTTGTTATATTTAGTTCTTTCAGGTACAGACTTATCAACACAATAAGCCAACCTTACTTTTATTTTATGCCACATCAACTCTAAAGGTAGTTTATTCAAACCACTTTTCCAATCCCTATATGCCAGATAATTTCTGATATCATTAAATCTGGCTTTATGGAAGCATTTAACCCTTGTAGTTCCCTTAGTAATTTTCCAGTTTTCCTTAATTTCCAGTTTCATTATATTGTGATCACTGTCTAACAGTGGTTCCCTTACTTCACACTTTGTTGTAACAGTATCAGAATTAGAGATTGCAAGATCTAGTAGGTTATTTCCCCTGGTATTTTTTTAACCAGTTGCTCCATATTATTGCTAATAACAAAGTTATTTAGGGTATTATCTATCTGAAAGTATCTTGTCTTAGTATTCCAATTAATTGTAGGTAGATTAAAGTCTCCCACAAGTACAGTTCTTTCCCCAAATCCGATTTCCTCAAGTGTGGTCATGAACTGTTTGTTTGGTACTGTGGTAAGTGATAGAGATCTATAACAGACGCCTAACATAAATTGTTTAGACCTAAATACCTAAAGACTTGTGATTGCTTCTTATAATCCCCTCCAGGCAGACTACCCTCAAGCATTCCTCCTCACTGCCTCAGCTCCTCCTCCTCCTCCTCTCCTACCCCCCCATTACTGGGTATAGGATGAATCTGTCTCCTTTTCATCCCCCCCTTTCCTCTTCCCTTGCTGTTTCCCATCTACCACACACCCAATGCAATGCCCTCACCATTTCTCCCCTCCTCCCTCTCTTTCTCTCCCACACCCCATCACCACCACTCTTCTTTCTCTTTTCCCACTAACCCACTCCTAACAAAGCTTCACTAAGCTGCCTATGACTTGTACTGTATAATTAACTCGCAACACAATTCCTTGACAATGCCTTTGGCTGCTATTATTGTAACCTTATTTGTCTTTTTTTTTTTTTGTAAGTTCCATTGTAATGATCATGTTATGTTTTCATCTTATTGTCCTTATTGCCTTGATGTGGAACCTTTGTAAAAGAGCCCTCAGCTCAAAGGTGTCATCCAAAATACAAATAAAAAAAAATAAGTTGATTTTGACCCAAAGTTGTTCCACATTTGCATCTTAATTTGCAGGCATTTTGAGCTTGTGGGTTGTAATTTGATTGCTCGCATACAGTGTGGAGCAAGTCCCCCACCTTGTTTGTCAGATTTCTCCTTATGAAACAATTGGTAGCCAGGAATTTTTTTATCCCAGGTCTCTGTGGTCCACTTTGTTTCTGTAATTCCACCTACACAGATATTTTCTTGCTTAATAAGTAATTCAAGGGGGGCGTGGCATGACCAGGCAGAAGATGGCAGCATAATTCAGAATCTCTGCAGGAATGACTGCAATCTAACCTCATCCAGCCTTCACCAGACCTTTCTTCGGTACCAAGCCCTGTGACCATCCTGTAATCTTACTGCCTGACACAGTCTGTAAGTAATTTTTGATCCATCGTCTACTTATATTTAATTATTGTACACTGTACTGCAGCATACTAGGCCTCATCCTTCAGCATTATGGCAGATCTCCAAGCACAGCAAAGCTCACTTGCTAGAGTGGAAGTAATGTTTTCTAAACTGATGACTGCGACTAATGATCTAAAAACCTCCACCCAACAGAATGCAACCATTCTTGAAACTTTTGGCCAGAAAACTGCATTTAATGAGAAAGCAATGGCCTGTTATACCACTACTATTCATGACCTCCAGGCTACTGTCCATAATCAAGATCGAACTATTAAATCCCTACTAGCCTAAATTGATGATATTGAAAATCATAATCGGCACAACAACTTATGATTTCTTGGCTTCCCTGAAGGTGTAGAATTAGGAGACACTACTGCGCTTTTATTACATGTGCTACCTGCAATGCTTAAACTGCCACCTGACCTAATGTTAATCATTGAGTGGTCTCACCACACTCTGGGTCCCAGGCCAGCATCAGACCAGCAACCGAGGCCCATCATTGCTTGCTTTCTGAACTATTCCCATACAGAATTAATATGAAATGAGCCAGAGGAATGGGGAAACTTTAGTGGCAAGAGTTTAATATTTCCATCTACAGAGACTTTTCAAATGATTTAACCATTAGAAGAAAGGCCTACAATCCACTTAAACAAATCCTCCACCAAAGAAGCATTATATTTGCTCTACGTTACCCCTCGACACTATACCTTTTCTCAGGCTCTTCCTTCAAGGATTTTGAAACCCCTGACACCTTAGCCAACTATCTGGAGGTTTCTCTTTGTAATTTCACCCTGGGAGGTTCAGCAGCAATTAGCAACCTGAACACAACTCTGGTATCCACACGGAGGGAGGACAACGAGGTTTGGGAGTGTGGGGAAGGTGTTGCAGAACTCACAGCCCCAAGCAGCAATGCCACAACTGCTTTTACCCCAAGGCAATCAACACGGCTGCAAGAGAAGCTTCTGTCAGGGCATTATTCTTCAAGACTTTCATGCTGTTCTAGTGAGGTCGCAGCCCAAACACACCAAGCTGCAGCCTCTCACCTTCAAATTGACCCTTCTATTCCCTTGATCAATAAATTTGCTCTATTGGAGCATGACATGCGCTCCTCACAGGAGGATCTTTCCCAGCAAATTTTAGACAATCATCCCACTAACTTGGGCCTGCTGCCTCAGGGATGTATTTCTGCAAATAGTTCATGGGCAGAAGCTGTTGCAAGTTCTCCCCTTAAATCTTTAGAGCCACCCACAAAGAAACGTAAGGCAAAGGCTAAAAGTAAAAACATCAATGATCACAATCCCGCTAATAAATCTAAGGTGTCATGAGCTTATATGGTCAGTAATATGGTCATAGTTGCTATATCTTGGTAGGTTTTGCTTCCAGGATACTTAAAGGGAGTGCCAGTACACTTTTTCTGCCTAGCCGCCCACTCTACAGTCTATGCTACCTGGTTGCTTTCACCCCCAGTGGGTGCAGAAAGCAAAAGCTGTACATCGTGGTGCGATCAATTTACTTTTTGTTGTAATGTTTAAATGAGCAGCTTAAAGATCTTCAAGAGAACTTTGGTATATCAGCAATGCTTTTCTAAGTCTCTATGTTAGTGTTAGATCTTATACATTACCTCACTAGACAGGCTCTCTATATCTAGCCTTTTACTCTCCAATTTAGCAGTGCATCAGGTTTATAGCCTTTGGCTGTTCAGCTGCATATCCTCAATCAGTATGCTTCCTGATTATTGCTTTTCCTTTTTTTGTATGTGAATTATCATATATTACAAGGCAATTTACCCCGTCCCTCTCCTGATGACAGGTTCTTAAGTAATATTACCAACTATATTTAATCTATCTCCTTCCCTACGCTCCATTATTCTTACTACCTCCTGTTTACAATATGGAACTATCATTAGCACTCAAAGGGGTGGGCTTTGTTTGGTGTACTGTTGCAAAGGATTGTCAATCTACATCTTCCTTTTGCTCCTTATTTTACTTGAAGCCTACAGATATCATAGAGATCCACTGTTGTGTGGTCTGTCCTGTTTTGGGGCTCACTGGGCCTAGTTGTTTAGACCTAGTCACACCATATAACATCTATTTAGGCGATTTTTGAGTAATCAGAGCAGACCTTTAATATGACTATCTCCTCTGTCCACAGTTATCACCGAAGCCTATACCTCACCATATAATCCCAATTTGCATCTGGCTCAGGGCTTAAGGGCTTAAATTGGCCTCCCCTTTCTTTACCCCCTCAATATTGTATTTATTATGTACTTATTCTGTTGCATTGCAAAGTATACTCAGAGTTACTCTAATATGGTAATGATCTACGTTTCCTTTTATATTTGTTCTTTTGCAGTACGCCTGGCTCCCTGAATTCCTTGCTCTATGTCTAGGCTGTACTGGCATCTCATATATGGTTCTTTAATTTACTGTTATTTCGAGTTGGTATACTGTATCTTGTACTATTACTACTAATGTTTATAAATAAGTTCTGGTGTTTAGCTTCATCCTTATACCTTCTCCTGTTAGCTTAGATTTAAGCTGAGGTTATTACAGTCCCCTGCCTTTCTTGGTATTATTCCCTTTCACTTTAGCTTATCAGGAATACTTACTTTATTATATTACTGGGATCAGACTTAGGTTTGGGCCGATATTTATAACCGGTCCTCCCTAGTCTCCTCCCTACATCAATGCCCCAGAGTGTGGTGAGACAGTCTCTTAGCCAGTTGGCCGACTCATATCTCCTCACACTCCCATAAAAAGTTTTCTTTGTTATTTAGCTTACTAGTATTGTTGTTGTTATTAATGACTTTTCTGTTTCCCCTTCTCTATTCTAACTTTAATATGATATCTGTGCCACTCATATATCATACATTTCACTTGTTTTGGCTTGAATGTTCTTGCCACTCTCTGCATATACGTAACCTCTCTATATTGTATTCTGATCATCCTCTGCCTCATTTATTTGTCCCTTTACATACCAGTAATTATTCCCTTTCTTTAACATCGACAATATGAGTGACATACTTTTATATACATGGAATGTGAAGGGACTTAATTCTCCTTGTAAGCGAAAGCAAATTCTTTCACATCTCAAAAAACATAAAACACAAATTGCTTTCCTTCAAGAAACAAAATTGTGGGGGGGTCATGTGATGGCAGCTTAAGGGAAGACAGCGCTTTTGGTCGACTCCGTCTTCGGTTCGATTTTCTCAACCTCCCACGCTAAAATCTCCTTGAAAATTGAATTCTAACGATAGCGAATTAGCTGAGGCGTCTGCTGGTTACCGGCGTTGCGACCGGAATGGATGCCTTTGTTAAGAAGCAGACCAGAAAACACATGCCGCCTCCTTCCCCTGAAAAAGAACAGGCCGCAAAGTGACCTCGGCTGGGATCAAGTAAGTCTACCCAGTGCTCGGCGGCTCTGATTGAGGAGCGCTTCCTAGAAATTATTGGGCCCATTCAAAGCTCCATTCAGGAGATCTTCACAGAAGTTCATAGTTTTAAGGCCTCAATTGAAATGTTGAGTACCCGAGTGGACGACAGTGACATCGGGCTGAAATCCCTAGAAACCAAAAATTACAAAATGGAGCTGAATTATGTCTCACTCAATAGAAAGCTTAAAAGTATGGAACAAAAACTTGAAGATTTGGAAGGGAGAAGTCGTCGAAATAATCTAATAATTATTGGCATTCCGGAAAAAGAGGAGGGCGCAATGCCTATTCAGTTTGTGCAGAAACTTCTGGAAAAGGTTGCTGGCTCGTCTCCAAATAACACGACTTATATTATAGAGAGAGCCCACAGATATCTTCGGCCGCCTCCTGCACCTGGTGCCCTGCCGAGACCAATAACCTGCAAATTGCTGAACTTTTTAGATAAGCAGCATATACTGGGCAAAGTGAAATCTTTGCAGGAGGTTTTGTGGAATGGGAAATCAATACGTATTACACATGACCTGCCACAGTCAGTACGTATCAAACGGCAAGAGCTTCACCCTGTTGTATCAAAATTGATTGCTGCAAGTATCCCATATAGGGTTAGATACCTGGCTGTCCTGCAAGTAAAAGTAAAAGATCAATGGCACTCCTTCGATAATGTGGAAGTGGCTAAGCAAGAATTACCTAAATTGTTGCAGGAGTTATTCAAGTAATGGCTCCCAGTTTGTTTTTCAGTGGCCTAGATGTGGGACTACTTCCCAGAAGAGAATGGAACCTGTTTATTGGAGATTGACATCTAGGATGTTACACCTGTCCTCATTGTTTGCTGATGTTCGGCTAAAGACTTAAAAACTTGCCTGGCACGTCGAGGGGGGGTTGTTTTTTTTTTCTCTCTGCAACAATGTTGCAAATTTGAGACTTTGACTACAAAGAGACGTATTTGGTGGGGTCACCCCAGATGCTTAAGTGCTTTGCTCAGACATCCTCCAGGACACAATGGTTGTCATGTTTTCTGGTTGCTTGTAAAGCAAATACATTATGGTACGGCCTCTGTATACTTCTGTCGACACTGGAGTCAGAAGTGTCACCTGGTTATTACCTGGAGACTTATTTTGTTTGTAGTTTTTTCTTTGGATCAACGACGAATTAAGCCATGATGAGGAACCCCCTAAACGAACTGTTGATAAAAGCAGCCAGTGTAATTCATGTCTTGATGTTGACAGAGAGCTGCTATATACCTTATGCTGTTCACTCGGCTAATGCTTTACTTCCTAAATCTGGGGTTTGGGTTTTTTTTTTTTTTTTCTCATGCCCGAATATACTCCGAAACAGAGGATTTTGTCTTCAGGAAGATTGCTGGAGAAACGAACATTGCAACTATAATTGTGACTGGGGTCTGCTTTACCCCATGATCACCTGACTCAATCACTGGAGATCTGTTTGTTCCTTCCTCCCCTCCCCCTTTTTTTTTTTTTTCAGCGGGCAAGAATGAACAATTACAAGAACTCCCGAAAATCAGTTTGATAATAACTCTTTGGACAATCCAATATTTAACCTTGTGAAGATGCTAGTATTGAAATTACATATTAATGATTATGTTTTGTTTTACGGATAGGACAGTTTACTACTAGTTCGGTAGCAGGGGATTGGGTATTTTAACAGCTCTGCCCTCTTATTGTTGCTGTTCAGGGGTGTGAGGGTAATTACGTTATGGGGCTAAGGTTAATTATGAGTTCTGAAAGTCGATACCGGGGATGGGGGACCATAGCACTGCTTAGGCTAGCTTTAACATCACATGGCGAGTTGGAATAGTGGTGCAGTTGTTAGAACTGGGGGTTTTTTTGGTTAGTTGGGTTGGATCGGTTTCTGATGTTTTGGAATAATCACAGATTAAGGAGAGGATCTTTTGGGGTGGGGTGGGAGATGAGTGGAGAGGGGGGAGGCTGCGCAGGATCTACGTTTTATTGTCAAGATGATGGTCATTCCATGTCGGATATCCCTTCCACAGTTGAGGATATGACAAATATCAGAGGCTCTCCCATGTGTGTGTTTTCTCTTACCATCCCTAGACCCATTATCTCTTGTATGGCATGAGTAATAGATACCATGCTGTGAGTTGGAACATTAAAGGGGCCAAAGACAGGGTTAAAAGACAGGTTGTCTTGAAGCACCTGCAGCTTCTACGTGCGCAAATAGTTTTTTTACAGGAAACTCATCTCAATAGGAAGATGTGCACCTATTTAGGAAGATATGGGTCGGTCAGGCTTATGGAGCTGGGGCTTCTACAAGTAAAGGCGGAGTTGTGATTTTGTTAGCTAAGAGTGTGCCGTTTAAACCAGTTAATGAGATATGGGACCCTGAAGGAAGGTATATTGTGATCCATGGTTTGCTGGAATCCTGCCCAGTTGTTTTTGGATCGATTTATGGCCCTAATATTGACTCTCCCTCCTTTTTTGTGAAGCTGTTAAATGTCATCACTGGGAGCCCTCCTGGATTTATATTATTAGGTGGCGACTGGAACTTGGTCCTACAGACCCGAGCTAGATCGATCGATCGAAGCTCGTTTGAGCTGTCTCCAGCTCAAAAGGCGTTGAGAGAACTCATAGATACCGCGGCTCTTGCGGATATATGGGGGATATTTAACCCTACTGAAAGGCAATATACCTTTTTTTCAGCGACACATAAAACATACTCTAGAATTGATTATTTACTTATAAGTTTACATGCAATTCCCAGGGTTACTCTTGTAGGCATTTCAACAAGGGTTATCTCCGACCACACTCCGGTGGATATGGAGTTTAGTTTTGGTGCCGGACTGAGGCATCCTTCTTTATGGCGGCTGAATAACCAGATGCTAAAAGATACAGCTACCTTTGACCATATTAAAGAGCACATTAATTTGTTTCTTGTTCACAATTTGGGGTCGGTTGAAAAATATGATATGGTCTGGGCTTCCCTAAAGTCCTCAGTTAGAGGCGAGTTCATCAAAGTAGTGTCTGTTAGGGCTAAGCATCAGAAGGGCATAATGGAGGACCTTTTAACCAATATCAGAAATATGGAAAGCTCCCTGTCCCGATCATCGCCAAGTGAAGTGTGGGCCAAATTACATCAGCTACGGACCCAGTATGCAGGTTTACAAGCACAGAAAGCTGAATTGTCCTTACACAGGACTAAGCTCCAATACTTAGATGCAGGAGATAAGGCAAGTAGACTCCTAGCAATGCACCTCCGTCAGTTAGAGGCGTCACAATATGTGGCTGGTATTTATTCCGGGGAGGAGGGTAGGGTGATCAATGAGTCACACAAATTGGGTGAAATGTTTAAATCTTTTTACCAAGATCTGTATTCGGTGACCTCGACCACCCTCTCCTCAGTCTCAGATATATATGCCTACCTTCGTTCTGTTGCCCTACCCAAAGTTCCTGTGGAGGATGCTGCTTTGCTGAGTGACTCAATCTCTTTAGCAGAAATCCAAGAAGCAATTCAGCAGCTACCTCTAGATAAATCTCCCAGCCCAGATGGGCTCTCTAACAATTTTTATAAAGCCTATCAAGACATCCTTGTACCCAGGTTAATGGAACTGTTTGGCTTCTGGTTTGAACAGGGCATGTCGGAGGCGAGCTTTTCAGAGGCGGTGATATCCTTGATTTTAAAACCAGGGAAGGACCCTCTGGACCTTAGTAGTTACCGGCCTATTTAATTATTAAACACTGATGTGAAAATATTGGCTAAAGTATTGGCAAATAGACTTTCTAAAGTTATTGATAAATTAATAGGGCAAGAACAAGTGGGGTTCATGGCTGGGAGGTTATCTCAAGACCATATGTGTAAGTTAATGCATTTAATAACAGTGGCCAGAGACTCCGATGTCCCAACAGTGTTAGTTTCTTTAGATGCTGAAAAGGCACTTGATAGAGTCTCCTGGGATTTTCTTTTTGCCACCTTAGCTTCCTTTGGTTTTCCGGAAGACTTTATCAAATGGATAAAAAGTTCTATATTCCGGGCCTACGGCTAAAGTGAAATGCAATGGGCTGCTATCCTCGTCATTCGTGCTGGCCCGAGGAACTAGACAGGGGTGCCCATTATCCCCCTTGCTTTTTAACTTATATTTAGAACCCCTGCTTCTCAGATTGAAGGCTAACGTTAGGATCTCTGGAATTCGTGTTGGGGTAACTAGATACGCCCTATCGGTTTATGCCGACGATATTTTATTACATCTAGAAAGTCCCGAGATCTCGATTCCGGCACTGCTAGAGGAGATCGCGGAGTTTTCTAAATGGTCGTTTTATAAATCGAATCGAGAGAAAACCAAAATATTTCCCTTAAACCACAGAGTAAATAAGGCGGTGTTAGCCCCCCCCTTGGTTTAGCGTGGGAGTCGAGTTCAATTGTATATCTAGGCATCAAGATCTTTAGAGATCCTTCTGCTATCCGGAGTAACAATATAGATATTCTTATTAAAACAATTTCTAAAGATCTTGAAAGATGGCAAGATCTCCCAATCTCATTACGGGGCCGATTGAGTGTTATTAAAATGAACCTCTTGCCTAGAATATTGTATCTGCTGGGTATGTTGGGATTTTATATCCCCAAAATTTAGTTTTCTAAATTGAGAAGAAGGTTGAACTGTTTTTGTGGAGTAAGAAAAAGATCGTAGATCCTACCACAAGCTAACTACACCAAAAGCTAGAGTGGTCTTGCAGCCCCTCCTTTTTCATATATTACCTAGCACAACATTTAAGCAAGTTATATTACTGGCAAGAAAAAGGAGCACCGAATATCGTTCCTTTATGGGTGACTATTGAGAAATACCTGGCGTCCCAGGCAAGATGTTACGTTACATTCACTGCTTTATGTTTCTCCGTCCCATATCCCCCAAAGTCTTCGAAATAATCCCGTGGGATGGTCGATAAAAGCATCTCTTCAGGCCCAAGCATTATTGTCAGTCAAATGGTGTCAATCTTCAAATCAGCCCATTATTAATAACTCAATTTTAAAATTGGCAATGCACGATACCAAGTCCTTCTGGCACAGATTGAAATGCTGTAAGGTATCAGAGGTCTGGAGAGATGGTAAATTATTCCTTCCAGCCCAATCTTGTGGCTTTGTCAATTTCTCTAGTAAAGAAGTCTTTAAATCCTTGCAAGTTAATAAAGCGCTGTCCACGTTTCACAAACATTTTATAATTGCAGATATAGGGGAAAAGGATCCCACTGAGTGGTTGCAGGTCGCCTCACAGAGGAATAAAGTTTCTATACTATATAAGGCCTTGCTAGATTGGGATAGTAGATCACAGTTAGGTGTCTGTTCTTATTGCGTCAAAGAATTGGGTATCCCAGGTGATCCGAAGATATGGGATGGTATCTGGACTACTCTATATAGAACTGTCAAACAGGATAGGCTAAGAGCAGTAAATTACAATATCTTGCATAATCTGTATTTGACACCGGCTAAGTTATATAGAATAGGTGGGGGCACACACCAATGTGCGGTAAATGCAAGACAGGTGAGGGTCCCTTTATCATATGCTTTAGCTATGCCCGTGTAAAAAGTATTGTGGCAAATTATCAGCAAATCCCTAGATTCGATTATCGGATTGGGACCTCTTTACCCCAGAAGTATGCCTAGTAAATCTTTTCCCAGATGGTATTCCAAGTAAAAGAAAGGCACATGGCATTGATAACAGCAACACTAAAACTAGTAATAGTGAGGCACTGGACTGACGAGATGGCACCTTCAATTATGGAATGGTATAGGGAATGCGTTTTGGCCCTACAATTGGAGAAACACATAGCGACCATACAAAACAGAATTAATGCATTCTCTACTCATTGGGGTAGTCTAGAGGCTGTTATCTCGACATAGAAATCTCCAGGCATATAAACATATTTCATTTAATCGTAGATACGTGGTCTGTAGTACTGCGCAGCCTAGGGGAGGGGGGCTGGGGAGGGTGAGGGATAGTTTTATATTTTTTTTTGTTGTTGTTGTTTCTGGGTTTATTTGTTCTCTTTTGTATGTACCTTTAGCCCTTATGATATCAAATGATGTTGTATATCTGGTACTAAAATTAATAAAGAGTTAAAAATAAAAAAAAAAAGAAACAAAATTGTTAGCAGAGGATGTTCATAGACTTAAGAAAGATTGGGTCGGTCAGATCTATGACTCATTTTATACTTCAAAAAAAAGAGGAGTTGCTATTCTTATTCATAAGAGTCTCAAATGGTCCCTTGTAAACTCCCTTTCCGACACTGACGGCAGATGGGTTTTGGTTAAATTGAATACCAACTCTGGTCCTCTTCTGCTTCTTAATGTCTATGCACCAAATCCGATTCCCCAGAGTTTTTTTACAATTTAGCTCAACAGATTCTATCCTTTAATACTGATAATACACCAGTTATTCTCGGAAGGGATCTTAACTTAGCTTTAGAATCCAGCATTGACAGAAGTAACCCCACTACAGATGCACACCCTAGAAGTATTAAAGCCCTCTCATTACTAATGCAGGATGTTGGATTAGCTGATGTAGGGTGCCTCCTTCACCCCTGTGATTGAGAATTTACTTTTTACTTCTCTCTACATAAGACATATAGTAGAATCGACTACTGGTTAGCCTCTCGTGTTATAATGGAAAAAACTATTGATTCATCCATCTCTCACATCATAATCTCGGACCATTCCCCTGTCAAACTGCAACTTTTGTGTGGCCCATTAGCACCTAAATCTTCTTACTGGTGGCTGGACCCTCTCCTTCTCAAGGATCCCAATTTCTTACCCATGATCAGTGCACAAAATTTAGGACTTCCTCTTTCACAATACCCCAACTGAATCTTCTATGTCCTCTATATGGGAAGCTCCTAAAGCTATGATTTGAGGGAAAATTATCAGTTATGCTGCACATAGGAAAAGAGTAAGGGAACAACAACTGGCTGATTTGGAAAAATCTCTTTAGGTTAAAGAGAATTTATACTTTTCCTCTAAGAAGCACTGTCCTGACTCTCAACTTCATCTTGACATTCTTCAGCTTAGTCAAAATAAATGAATTAATTTCTCATAAAACCGAACTAGCCTTGTTTAAACTTAAATATAAGTTTTGGGAACATGGCGATAAAAAAGGGAAACGTCTCTCTTACCAGCTCAAAGCACAACAAATGGAGCAACATATCCTAAGCCTAAAAGATGAGCAGGGTACAATTCACTCTGACAACCCCTCTATAAACCATATCACGAAAACCTTTTATTAAAAACTATACTCTAACACAAACCCTCCTTCTACTTTACAAATTCAATAGTTCTTTAAATCATTACATCTTCCTCATCTTTCAACTCTTGAAAAAAATTCTTTAGATGAACCTTTCTGACTTCAGGAAATCCAGAAAGCTTTGTCTTCCTTGAAATCCGGCAAATCCCCTGGAGCTGACAGATTCCCTGTCGATTTCTATAAAATATTTTCTTACACCTTATGTCCCCTTCTTCTTAATGTTTATCAGGAAGCTTCTAATACTGGCAAACTTCCCTCATCTTGCACCGAAGCAATCATAACCCTAATCCCTAAGAAGAAAAAATACCCCACTCACCCCACAAGTTACAGGCCCATCTCTTTATTAAACACGGATGGGAAGATATTTGCTAAATTACTAACTTCTCGACTTGAATTCTTGATTCTCAAGCTAACTCATAATTCACAAGCCAGTTTTATTAAACATAGATCTGGTTCTGATCACCTACGTTCCCTGTTTAATCTAATTCACAAAGCCAAATCCCTCAAGACACCAGCTGCAGCCATAGCTATTGATTTCAAGAAGGCATTTGATTCCTTAAACTGGGACTGCCTTCATCAAGTTTTATCTCATTTTGATCTTTCTCATACCTTTTGCTCCTGGATCCAGCAATTATATAATTCCCATGTTGCTAAAGTACTTACTAATTCCACCCTTTCCTCTTACTTTCATCTAGCAAGGGGAACTAGACAAGGCTGTCCCCATCACCTTCCCTGTTTATTTTAGCCATGGAGCCCCTGACTGCTTGTTTATGTCAATCTTCTGGCATTATGGGCATACCCATGGACAAATCAAGATATGTCTCTCTCTCCTATGCAGATGACCTCTTAATCTTACTTGAAAACCTGAATGAGGCTGGGCCCCTGTTGGTTGATTTGCTTAATAATTTTACTAACATTTCTGGTCTTGCTTTGAATTATGGTAAATCACAAACTCTGCCCCTTAACGACTTCTGCAAAGCCTTTATGAACATACCTCTTGGATTCCGTTGGTCACCACAGGGTATAACATATCTAGGAATCAAAATTACTAGTAATTTAGGGAAGATATGGGACATTAACTTTAACCCCTTACTAGATAACATCAAAACAGTTCTGGACAGATGGAAGCTTCTTAATCGCTCTTTCATGGGCAAAATCGCAGCCATCAAGATGTCCATATCTCCCAAGATTCTTTACCTCTTAGCCAATATTCCTTTAGTCTTATCGTCCTCTTTTTTTGCTAAAACTGATAAATTAATAGGCAACGTTATCTGGGATGGGAAACCACCAAGATTTAACCACAACAAACTTCTATCACATTGGGAAAAAAGGGGGATTCGGACTCCCCTGGTTCAAAGGCTACTTCTGGGCTTTTCGAATGGGCCAAACCATTAAATGGTTTCAGAAACCCTCCCCTCACTCACCACTGTGGGTTGCAATAGAATCTGCATTGTGCCAAGGAGAAGTTTCTACTTCCTTTATTTTTAATCCAATTTCCTCTAAACTAAAATCTCACCCTACTATATCATCCTCTGTTTTTTATTGGAAACTAACCCACAGATTCCTGAAATCCAATCCAGCACCCTGGGTTTTATGCCCCTTTATGGGGCAATCCACTGCTCACTCTAGAAGATCACCCAATTTTCTGTCGAACATGGCAGAACAAAGGCATTTTCTTTCTCGGAGATATCTTGGACCAGAATTCACTCACTCTTAGATCATTCTTGGACTTGCAGGCTACATGGAAACTTCCTAAACAGGACTTCTGGAAGTTTTTACAGATTCAGGCAGCTTATAACTCTCTCTCTAGTTTAACGTATAAGCATACTCTTCTAAACCCATACATTTTGCGCTGGACTAATTTATCAGTAAAATTGAATAGCTCCATTTACAAAGACATTACTGATAATCTACCTGATCAGTCTATACAAGCCAAAAACAAATGGAGTACTCTTCTTAACTACAATATTTCAGATGCACAGTGGAGTAATTGTTGGCATCTTGCACATAATACCTTTAAAGATGCCCGTAGTTCTTTAATACAAACTAAAATCATACATCTTTGGTATAGAACCCACTCTGTACTTCAAAGAATGGGCCTACTAAATAATAATAACTGCTGGCACTGTAATTTGGCCAATGCAGATCTATTGCATATCTTGTGGTCATGTGCTCCCATTAATAAGCTCTGGTGTAAAGTCTATTTACTTGTCTCCAGAGTAACAGGACAAAAACTACCTTTCGACCCCAAGCTATTCCTTCTAGGCATCCTTATCCCCAATAGCTCTCTCCTCTCACATGCGCATTTTAGATGGCTAAACATACTTTCTCTTCTGGTCAAACATCTGATTCTTATGAAATGGAAATCAACTCTGGTGCCTTCTCTTTCAGATGTTCTGCAAAGCCTTTCTCAGTATGCCTCCCTAGACAAATTATCTCATGTTACGCATAACCGACTCATTGTATGTGATAGATGTTGGCAGGATTACTTCAAGTATATTGAACCTAGTTCTTCTAGACCCTAATTCTTAGGGATACTTAGACCTCTTCTTATTTTGCTCTCAGAGTAGGTTTTCCCGAAACTTTTGTGCACAGATAGCTCTTCTTTTTTCCCGCCTTCTCTATTTTCTCCCTCTTTCCTTCCCTTCTTCCTTGCTTTTTTCTCTTCATTCTTTCCTTGTACACTTTTCTCTTATCTTTACCTCTCCATTACTGAACAGTGTTCATATTACCAAATTTATCACTTTTTGTAATTTACTGAATGCCTTGCCATAGCATGCCCTAGCATTTATTATGTACATGGTTGCCATTTCTGATTCTATGATACCCTATTGATTGTAACCCTTCTGCTTTCCACTTATAACCTGTCTAGGTTTGTGTTTTATTATCAATACATGTATATAAGGCTTCTGAAATATGTTTACCCTATGTACTGTGTTTAAGTGATATTTTATACCTTATATGGAGGATATTCTTCTATTGTATAAGATGTGTGCTTTCTTATATACTCAAATTTTCAATAAAAAGATAAAGTGAAAAAAAGTAATTCAAGGGCTTCAATTTTTCTGTTTAAACTCCTGGCATTAACTGATAATATATGTAAGCCATCAATTATTTGACTCATATTATTAGCAGGATTCACCCTGACATAGTTTCTTTCAGCTGCTGGTCCCTGTGACTCTTGGCCAGCTGGTTATGATTATTGAATGTTATTTGTAATATAAAAATATAGTATGTGATTGTCTCACATAAGACATCCTTTGCTTCCATGGGTGCCCCCCCCAGGTTTCCGTGAAGCTACAGGATGTATTAAACTGACCAGGAGATCTCTGTAATGTAATTAACTTCCTTGAGAAATTGCATTTTATGGCCTTTTCTATGACCTATTGCTGCTTTGAAGTTGGAAAGCTAAATACACATTTTATTACAGGACAGGACATAATTTAGCTGATTCCTGTTGTCTATATCACACTTAGGTGACAGATTGCAAAGTTGTACACCTCAAAAGGAACTGGCGGATCAAAGACTTATAATTTGGGAAATTAGTTTTTGCTGATGTTACCTTATTTAATATACCTCCTGATAGGACATCATGTTTGTATTTTTTTATATTCTAAAAAGGAGGAGCTATATGACTCACCAAGGGGGTGGGGAGAGGGAGTTGAAATGTATCCTTGTAACTGTGGAATATAACATATTATTTTGGGATTCTAGAGAGACACAGCTCTGTGATCTAACGATAACACTCCAGAGGTAATACTTAGACAGCAAAGGTCTAACTGTATGGTGGTAGGAGTTTTTGTTTTGCACTTTTTCCTTGTTCTTTTATGTGATTGTGAGCTCTTTGATATATTGTTCTGTGTTTATATTTGTCATATTTTTATCATCTTTTAGTAAAGTACCTTTTATTTGAAAGACTGCCTGGGTGTCTGCCAGTTATTTTTATATGTGACATACAGAGGGTTAAGACTGACAAAATTGTTCAACAGCTTAATGGTGTTACTAAACTGGGAAAAGGTAAGAATATACCTAAGGTCTCTTATAGAGTTTTAAGGGTTAATTTTGGAAGCCTGGCTGGGTGCCCCTAGTGTAAGATTGTACCACAATCTGCAAAGAGGGTACGTATCTGAGCCTGTAAATTGGGTATGCTATTATAAGGTTCACAGTTTGAATCCCCCAGAACTTGAGACTAAAGGTGATACAGGCCCAAAGGCAGACATGAGGGTTACCCTGTCTGTTGCCTGCTCACACTATTGCGCTCTGAGATTGGCACTGTGGGAGCAGAGGGCCTGACCTGTGGAGTGCATTTGTGACAGTCCCCATATCCCCCAGTTTTCTAGTTTAAATATCCCTTCTGTGCTTCTTGAGATAGTATTTCTCCCAACAGGCTGCTTCCCTTTTTATTCAAATGCAGTCCATCCCATGCAAAAAGATCCCTCTGTCCATAAACTCTCTCCCAGGTTTTTAAGCTACTGACATTATTTATTAAGCACCATTTCCTTAAACTATTATTAATCTTAAGTATCTTCTGGTTGTATTTGCATTTTGCTCTAGGAACTGGCAGTATCTCTGACAGTACCACCTGACAATTCATTTCATTTAAAGCTTTGTATAATATCTAAAAGTCAAGCAATATTTCACTTTCTGATTTTCTTTTTATATCATTGGTACCTGCGTGCATGATTACTTTTTCTCCTTTTATGGATTTCAGTATCCCTGGGGCCAGGTCATAGATGTCTGTAAAACCTGCCCTTGGGAAGTTGTTACTAATTACCACCTCATTGTTTCCTTGTGTCATGTGCTTATCTGTGTACAGTATTTGGTGATTGAGACACCTAAGATGATTATTGTTAATGATGGATTTGTAACACTACCTTGAGTTATCATGGGTTCTGTTTCAGTCTCAGGGACATCTGTATCTATGAGATTATCAGTCTGAGTCCTGGTTGTTAAAACATCTCTTTCATTTGGCATACTTAAATTATCCCCTTTTGTGTCTCAACCAGTGTGGTAGTTGCCTCTGTTTGCACAAAATGCATCCTCATTACATTTGCTTCTATTTGATCATGTGATTGGATGCTTTCAGTATTGCTGTCACCTAATGTATTCATTAGTGCATCTGTCTGTTCATCCAAGCTATCAATTAAATAAATCAGGGGAGTATATCTGTTTTCTACCGGTATTTTGAAACCCATGGCCCTCCGACCCTTTTTTTAGTTTTATTTGAAGCCACACTTTGCCAGTCTTCCCCTCCCTCAATCTCCCTAGACCTTTTATGTCTACCTTCATTATTATGTTCAGGTTTCTCAAACTGAGTAGTTTCCTGTGTGCAATTTAACTGTAGCTTAAGCATTTTATTTTCAAATTCTAAACTAATAATTTTAATTCTCAGTTCTCTAAGCTCACATGACTGCCTATATACATAAGCACTAGAATCCCTTTGTGGAGTTATTGTAAAATGATTACAGGAGTTGCATTTTGTCCCTATTTCTACAGAGGATAAATATATCATGTTGTTATCCATTTCTAAACCTTGGTTAAGCAATTTTACCTTTGTAAGATATTTAGCAGACTTTTCTGGCACCCTGGCTTCACCTGGCTGACACCGCACAGTGCTCACCTCTGCTCACTTAGGTAGCTCTTTTTAGGCCCCTCACATTGGACATGACACCAGTGGTTGCTATGGCAACCCCCCTCTGTTTACACTACCTCATACAAGTACTAGTCACTCTGACACTAAACTGCCTTTGAAAAGACAGATTATGAGGCAGTGGGGAGTGCTAATGGACTGCCCCAACCACAGCAGACAGTGGCAGTGTGTTTCCCTTTCCTCTCATCTCACTGGAGGTCAAGGGTTCTGACTTGAAGCTCTGAAAGTGTTGTGTGCAACTAAAAGAATAAAACTGATTAAATGAGGTTACTCAGGCAGTGTGGGTAGTGATGGGATGACCCCAAAATTTCTCAAGCTAGCTGCGGCCTTTGTGGCAAAACCTCTCTTTCACATAATAAATCTATCATTGTCCACTTCCATGGCTCCGTCACTGTGGAAGGAAGGTAGAATCATCCCTATTTATAAAGCAGGTGACCCACACCTTCCTGAAAATTATAGACCAGTGTCCAGTCTATCTCACCTGGGGAATATCAGATCTACGACTGGTCATCGACAAAATTTGTGTCAAACAACCAGACAGCAAAACTATCAAGTTGATCACTTTTCATGGTCGGCTGATGATTTCCTACAGAACAACATGTGTCTTCACCCCAGAACCCCCCATGATGGGGCTGTGACCCCTGCACCTCCCCCCACTAAATAGAATCAACTCTGAGTTAAAGCTGATTTGTCTGGGGTTCAAGATCCCTGAAAGACAGTGCCGGGTTCCAGAGCCAAAACTACAGCGACCTGGTGCTGTAGTGTCAGTCAACATCGATGTTTCTCTGTCAGGTGGGTGAATGGGGAAAATCCTCAAGAAAGTGGTCTATCAACAGATATGGACACACCTCGAGAATAATGGCCTGCTATCCATTGATCAGCATGGCTTCAGGAGGGGATTTAGCATGACCACAGCACTTGCAAAATTTATTGATCATTTTCTCTGCGAAGCAGACAGGGGAAATCCCACAGGGGCCATATTCATGGACTTATCAAAAGCCTTTGATATGGTTGATCATGAGATTCTGCTAAATAAACTGACCACCCATGGTTTCCCCTCAAACACTGTAAGTTGGGTACATAGTTATGTGACAAACAGGACCCAAATAATGTATGTAGGGGGTATACTGTCCAGTCCTCTCCAAGTTCACATGGGAGTTCCCCAAGGTTCAATACTAGGTTCCTTCCTCTACTCGCTTTTTGTCAACCACCTACTTTCAGAATCCTGCAAAAGAATTATGCATGCAGATGACCTGATCATTTATTGCAGTGAAAAAAACTCTCTAAGATGAATTTTGACCTGAACAGTGACTTCACTGCAAATGTCCACTGGTTCACTCAGCATAGGCTCATTGTCAATGCCAAAAAACTAAGTGTATGATATTCAGATTCAAACAGAGGCTTTCTAAATGCCCTGCCACTCAAACAAACTCAACATTTTGTCCCCAGACAAAGCCTGCCTAGAGCAAGTAATGGACTTCAAATATCCAGGGGTCATGCTTGTTCCAGCTCTTACTTTTGCTACCCACATAAGTTTAGAGGTAAAAAAGGTGAATCAACATTTATGAGTGTGCTACCACCTCAAACACCTCATGTCCCCTGAAGCTAGACTTGCTATTGGGAGGGGTAACCTCCTTCCTATACTAGAATATTGCTCCCCTATAATATCCCTTATGTCCCCTCAACTACTCAGTCATTTGAACATGGCTTATAACAATGTCTGTAGATTTGTCATCCTAGCCCCATTTGGTGCACACCACTGCCAACTATACCAGACTCTGGGGATGGGTCATCCCCTCAGATGGTAGAGAACTGCTATTAGGAGCATTCATCTCAAACTCTGCATGTAGGGACAAATCCCCGCTGCCACGTCTGCTAAACCTAAAATGTAACAGACACAAATTAAGGTCCTCAAATGGCCACCTGCTAGAATGTCCCAGGCGTATCACTGAAATGGATCAGAGCCTTCTGTGCTGCACCCAAGCTGTGGAACTCCCTCCCAGACAATCTGCAGGTACCTGATTCACCTCGTATCTTCAAAAAGCACTTCATGGAGGCACTATTACCCAGACTGCAAGATGCTCCATTACTCCATAGTTGTTATGCCTCTAGAAATGCTGTATACTACTCTGTCATTACTTGCCTGTGTAACTGTATTCACCACACTGTTTCAATTTTTTTTTTAGCTGTGATTGTTGTTGCAAAATTTGTGTCCTATGTGCCATCTAAATGGCCCAGGTTGTACCTGAAAATGGTCCCTGGTACTAGTGTACTTACCTGGTTATCAAATAAATAAATAAATAAAAAACAGTCTCAACCATTTCCTTCAGCTCCTACTGACCATGGGCTAGTAAAAATGCTCCCACATGTTGTGGCAATGTTCAAAGATTAAACCTTTTTGGGAGGTTATAAGGAGCAATTTGGACCCCCTCCCCCATTGGGGTTCCAAGATGCCTTTACTGAAGAGGTCTATTTTATTGGCAATTACAGCAACCGACTCTTGGGGCCCCAAAAGAGTCACATGGCACTCACTGCTGCAGTTGCAAAACTACTTATTCTTTGCAACTGATTAGACACTACAACCCCAACCTGGGCTGAATGGTTGCAGGAAATGCTGACCACCCTCAATGATGAAAAATCCATAGCTACATTTTATCACTGTTATCCTGAATATAGGTCCTGATGGGAAATGTTCTACACCTTGTTACTCCTTCCACAGCAGTACCTTTTTTTTTTTTTGCTCATCACGGATTTACGTTTTCCCTCAGAAGTTCTCAGAACCTGTTGTTATATATGTATGTGTATATGTGTATATATATATATATATTTTTTTTTTCTTTACTGATGGTCCTCCTTCACTACAGGGCATTAAGTGATCCTGCATGTGATCTGGGAACAAGAGTGAGGGGGATTCTTCTGTATTTGTTGTTTGCGTATATAGTTTGTCTGTTATTTATTTTTTTTGTATATACTGTATTGTCTGTTCTCGGTTTTTGTTGATTACTAAATTCCAATAAAGCATATTTAATTTTAAAAAAAAAGAAAACCCCACCCACCCACTATGTTTATGTCATTGGCTATTAAAACCACACTCATTATCAAGACATCAGTAAAACATTAAGATAAAGGTGGCCATTGAACAAGAAATAACACTTTTATTTTGAAAGACAGCTGAATGGCAACTTCTTTTAAAAAAAAGGCATTGGTTGTTAGGATGGGAGCTCACCTGAAACTCATACAGAAATAGTCCATTAAAGGACAAGTAGCATCCTGATATACTCTGTTTACATCTGCCTGCTGGCAGTACCCCTGTAAGGACTACCAGAGAGATTTCCTTTAGAAATATCATGAAATATTTGAAAATATCCTGACGACTTGATGGCTACAACTACTGTCCCTCTAAAATGTTAAATTAAAAAATAATACATTTAGTACTATAGTGCGTGATCCATTTTCCCACTTGAGCTATCACATGACATCTGATCAGAGCAACAGGGTTGTCTAACAGGGAAGTGGAAGTGAAAAGGCCAGTGGCTCCATGGAGACAAAATACAACTCTTTTTCCTTCCTTAAACACTGGCAGAAAAATTCTGATTCATGTAACAGAGGATGATGTTGGTGATAAGGCTTCACGTAACTGTTTTGGTGCATATCCAGATTTGGAATGTGATTGGTGACTTTTAAAATATGAGGGGGACAAGCCACTATTGATAATTATTAATGGATGGCCCTTCAGTCATTTTATCTACTGCTTCTTGGCAAACATGTATACTGTATTAAATTTGCAGAGAAACTGTTGACAATTTGTATCCAACATTGTACCCTTAAATGCCATTATATTCCAGCTGGTTATAGTGGTAAATTCTACATCGGTGCTTATTGCTTGCTGAGAGTTATTTATCAATGTGCTGCTGATTTTACTTCTACTGTTATCTTCATATTTGTTTCTGGTATCTAATTGGCAGCTGTGCAATACAGAATATAGAACAGTTACAGTACTTACCATAACAGTAGATCTTTGAATAAATCTCTTCCAATGAGCCACATCATGGAACTGTAAGCCATCGGCATCCAGACCACTTGGACATTTTTGCTAGCTGGGTCTGGCCATGTTGACGCACCTCATTGGCGCCAAAATAATGTGGACACACCCAGCATGCCTCAGAGGAGACAAGCTTGGAAGATCATCAGATCAGCAGGGACAAAAGCAACCAGGACCAACCCAGGCACACAGTAGAAGTTAAGAAAATCTGAGAACTGATGCTAAAAGATGCCTCTAAGGAGAACCAGCATGTGAGAGCAGGCAGGATAGTCACCCTTCACCCAACAAGGAGATAGGCAGGAGGAAGAGCTGTAGCTCAATAGATGAGATTCTCTTGAAGATCTACTGTTATGGTAAGTAACTATTTTATCTTCTTCATGGATATCTCCCTGCACTGAGGCACTTCATAGAACAATTTCCAAGTAATGCCAAGTACAGAGGGAGGATGGCATCCTGAGTAAGGATGCCCTGCAGAACAGTAAGGCCAAAGTCAGCGCATCTATGAGAGATGATGTCAATACTGTAGTGTTTAGTAAATGTCTGAACAGTACTTCAAGTGGCAGCAGCACATATAGTATTTCAGCAATGGACTTATTGTGGAAACAATCCACTGAGGTAGCCACCCCATGGGTGGAATGAGAATGAACATGACCAGGCAGTCGCTTACCATGCTTCTTGCAATAAAAAGTAGTACAACTGGCCAACCATTTGGGTAGGCTTTGTTTAGATACTGGGCAGTCCACCATCCAGGGGCCAAAAGCCACAAACTGTTGTGAGAATTTTCTGCAGTCCTTGGAATGATCCAAGTACCAATGCAGCATTCTGTGGATGTCCAGCATATGTAAATGGCATTCCCCACTATCAGTGGGAGGAAAAAAATAAACAAGAAGTTCAATGGTCTGATTTTGTGTTTTCTTAGACACGACCTTCAGAAGGAAATGAGAATTACTATGTAATGTAACTCTGTCCTTCTGGAAAATATGAAAAGGAAGTCTGCAATGGGAGCCTGCAACTCCAAAATGCATCTAGCAGACATTATAGCCACTAAGAACAGTGTCTTCCAAGAGAGAAAGTGTAGCTCACACGTAGACGCAGGCTGAAAGGGAGGCACAGTCAGGGTCACTAGGACCAAATTAATGTCCCACCCTGGAATTGGATCATGGACTTGGGTGTCCAAAAGGAGGATACCTCTGAGGAACCTATAGAAAACCTGAAGCTGGGCCACTGTCCTGCCCTCTGTGATGCATGAAAAGCCAACACTGTGGCCAAGTCTATCTTAACAGTGGAATACCCCAGATTCAAGTCCTTAAGGAACAAGAGGTTGTCCAGCACATGATTAACTGGACATGTACGCAACAAGGTGACCCCTGTCTTTGGTTTAAACCCTTGGTAAAGAAGAAAATAAGGGCCCCGTTGAACAAATAAAAAGAAATTCTGGGCTAGATAAGCCCTAAAAGCAGGGAACAAATATGAATTGTATAAAATGTGAGGGAAAAATGAAAGAAGGCAAGCAACGACCTCTTGGGAGAAATAAATTACAGCTGTCAGCAGCATCTAAGGCCCAAATGATATACTTTCCCCAATGGGCTGAAATTGCAGCCATCAGAATTATGAGGGGCTATACAAATAAAGGAATACAGGAGTCCCTAAAGAAATTTAATAAAGGAAAGGTCTTACTACACTCTGGAACCTTTTGTCATTTAAGTTATTTAAAGGTATAGCACTTCTAGGTGCTAAATCTAAATGATAAATGCTTACAAAAATGGTGCAATTTTATGTGGAGATGGAAGGGGTAGAGGGTTGCCTAAACATAATTATCCCACTTCTCTCACCAAATGTGGATGGTTGTGGGAAATTAGGATAACAAAACCATGGCAGACTTAGATTTCAGTGCATTAAAAAATGCCAGAAGGCATTTATCATTTTATTTCTCCATAAAATGCGATAATATTTACAGAAATAAGAAACATTAGTTAGATAATTCACTCAAAAAATTAAGCAAAACTATAAAAGAACACTGCTTTCTCTTAGCAGACTCCAAGGCTTTGCTCTGCCTTGCCAAGATGGCTGGAGTGAGCCCACACCACTAGGAGGTCTTGCTCTTACCTCCGTCAGTCTCCTACTGACACTCTATCACCTATCTAACCCCATGTCCCTAGTAGCAGGCTTTTATATTTTCTAGATGGGGTCACCTGACTAGACCCTTAACTAACATACAGAAATAAAGACTGTCTGGGTTAGTCTACAATCACTGTGTGACCCAAAGTACAAGAAACCCAGGGACATGTGCAGTACCGTACTTCAAATTGTGAAATGTTTCCATTTGTGTGAGTCGATATACCATGTAGATAGCTTTCTAGCCACCAGCAGAACAGCAGCAACTGCTGGGGAGACTCCAAAGCAGAAAAGCCTATGTACTCAGGAGCCAGGCATGGAGATGCTGGGACTGCAATTCATGTGCAGCAGAGCACCCTACTCCTGCGTCAGATGTCCCACCTGCACGGGGAGTGGAACACGGTGTTCAACTGCCAATTGCTGGAGAAGTTGATTGCTGGAAAAGTCAAAACCAAATTTGTTTGAGCCAGTAAGGAGTCACCAGAATCAGGCTAGCTGACTCAGCTTGCAGCGTGACCAGAACCCCCTGTATGAGAAGGAATGGTGGTAAAGCATAAAGGAGTCTCCCTTTCCAGGAGAAGAACAATGCATCTCACCAGAGAACTCCAGGCCCTGGACCGAGCAAGCAGAAATGTGGCTGATTTGCATTGTATGGAGATGCAAACAGGTCTATGCCTGGCTGACACCACTTTTCAAAGAGGTCATCAACAATGGAGTCTAAAAGTTCCCACTCGTGGCAGAGAGCACAGGGTCAATGGAGGCAGTCAGCTGAGGCATTCTGAGTACTGAGCAAGAACATTGCTTATAAAAACATATTGTGTTCCACCACCCAGTGCCAAACTATCATTGACTTTCGGTAGAGAGGATATGAGTATACTCCTCCTTGTCAGTTGATGTAATACATAACCAAAATATTGTATGTACAGATCAGTGGATAATGCCCCTTAAGGAGTGTGGTACAGGCCTGTAGGCTATGCAATACAGCCCTTATCTCCAGAGTGTTGCTGTGCAGAACTGTATCCAGAGTGGACCATTGGTCCTGAGTTCTGAAGAGGCCCAGATGGGTTCCCAAACCAAACTCAAGGCATCCATGGTCATCCCCAGAAGAGGGGGTGACCTGAGGAACAGGGACCACATCTGTAGGCTGGAGGGATTCAACCAGCAGAGCAGGGAACCACAGTGCAGTGACGTTACTTGTATGAGACACTGCAACTCATCTGAATGCTGTGCTCACTGCACCCAGAACCTCTGAGAGATCCTCTTGTGCAGACACACTAGTGGGATGGTCAGTTTGGCAGCTGCCATGAGGCTGGTGAGCCATAAGAGGCATCTGGCTGAGACAAAGTTGCTGGAGGAAAACAGCAGAGCCCGGGCCACCAGTGCCATAGCATGATCTGAGGGCAGAAATGCCTGACCCAGCCCTGTGTCCAGGGCAGCCTTTATGTACTGGAGTCACTGGCATGAGATAAGAACTGACTTCAGTTAGTTGACCAGCATACCACACTGGTCAAACAACCATCTGGTCTGAAACAATGTGTACTATGGATTCCTAGGAGAGGGCTTTCAGATCCCAATTGTCTATCTATGGGAAGACATCAAGGTCCTCCCTGCACAGGGCAGCTGCCACTGCAGCAAAACTTTGGTAAATACATACAGCACAGAGCACAAACCAAAAGGCAAAATACAAAACTGACAGTGTGAACCCTGGAGCATGAAACATGGATAATTTCAATGAGACCTGCAGATTTTGACATGAAGGTATGCATTCTTCATATCCAGAGCAACCACCCAATCCCCTTTTAGTAAAGGAGGGAGGAGGAGCTTCAGATAGACCATTCATAGAATCTGAAACATAGAAACATAGAATCTGGTGACAGATAAGGACTGCTTGGCCCACCTACTGTAGTCTGTCCATTTCCCTACCTAACGGATAAGCTGCAGAACCTAGTTAACCAACAGCCTACTTCCTCCTACCCCCCACTAGAACTGCCTTATGTCTGTCCCATGCATTCTTCAATTCCCCCACTGTTTTTGACTCTACAACCTCCTCAGGAAGGCTGCTTCATGCATCTACAACCCTGTCTGTGAAGAAATACTTCCTCACATTACCTCTGAGCAGTCCCCCTTCTATCTTCAAATTGTGCCCCCTTGTTCTTGCACATCTCTTTTTCTGAAAGATGCTACCATCTTGGACTTTTGTTGATTCCCTTGAGATATTTGAAAGTTTCTATCATGTCCCCCATCTGCCTCCTTTCCTCGAGGCTATACATCTTAAGCTCCTTTAGTCTTTCTTCATATGCCTTCTGGTGCAGACCCTGCACCATTTTGGTTGCCCTCCTCTGGACAGCCTCCACCCTGTCTATGTCTTTGTGGAGATGGAGTCTCCAGAATTGTACACAGTACTCCAGATGTGGTCTTACCAACTGTCTGTACAGAGGGACAACAACTTCCTGTTTTCTACTGATGATGCCTCTACCTATGCAACTCAGTATTCCCCAGCTCTCCTTACTGCCTTCTCACATTGCTTGCCCACCTTTTGGTCATCTAATATGATTACCCCCAGGTCCCTTACTATTTTTGTTTTTGTCAGTATCTCACCCCCCATTGTGTACTGTTCCCATAGGTTTTTGCTTCCAAGGTGCATTATTTTACACTTCTTTGCATTAAATCTAAGCTGCCATACATTTGACCATTCCTCCAACCTTGCCAAGTCATTTTTCATCCTTTCCACCCCACCTTGTGTATCAACCCTGTTGCAGATCTTTTGTGTCATCTGCAAAGAGACAAACTTTTCCTTCCAGTCCCTCTGCAATGTCACTTATATAGACATTAAAAAGGACCAGCCCAGTACTGAACCCTGCGGTACCCCACTAGTAACACCCCTTTCTTCACTGTGGACTCTATTTACTATTACCCTCTGTGTCCTGTTGTCCAGCCAGTGTTTTACCCAGGCTACCACCCTGGGACCCACTCTCAGGCTGGCTAATTTGTTTATTAATCTTTTGTGCGGGACTGAGTCAAATGCCTTGCTAAAGTCTAGGTAGGTCATGTCCACAGCCCCTCCCTGGTCTACTACTTTGGTCACCCAGTCAAAGAAATCAATTAGATTTTTCTGACATGACCTTCCTGCTGTGAATCCATGCTGCCTTGGGTCCTGTGCCCCACTGGCCTCTAGGTACTCAACAATTCTTTCCTTCAGAAGTAATTCCATCATTTTCCCTACCACTGAGGTCAAACTGACAGGTCTGTAATTTCCTGCCTCTGTCTTGCTCCCACTTTTGTGAAGGGGAATCACATCTGCCCTCCTCCAGTCCTCAGGTACCACACCATCCTCACATGATTTATTAAAAAAGGGTAGTCAGTGGTGTTACTAGTTCTTCCCTTACTTCTTTTAGAATTCCGGGGTGAATCCCACCAGGCCCCATTGCTTCACCACCTTCAGTTTTAAGAGTTCTTTCAGAACCCTTTCTTCTGTGAAAGGACTAATATCAACCCCCATCCAGAGTGCTTCTATTGACTGGATTAGGTATCTCCCCCTGCTCTTCCATTGTGAATACTGAGCAAAAGTATTCATTCAGTATCCCTGCTTTTTCATTGTCGCTCTCTGCCCAACCACCCTACTCTTTATTTAGCCTCAGTATCACTGTCTTAGTCTTTTTTTGCTCCCTAATGTACCTATAAAAGGTTTTATCCCCCCTTCTTAACTGAGTTGGCTATCCTTTCCTCAGTGTTAGCCTTTGCTATTCTGACTGCCTTCCTCACTTCCTTCTGCTTTAACTGGTACAGTTCTCTGTCCTGCTCCTTCTGTGTTTTCTTATACTTCCTGAATGCTGTCTTGTTCTCCCTAACCTTCCCAGCCACTTCTTTTGAGAACCATAGTGGTTTTCTCTTGCATTTTGATTTATTTGGTTCACACAAAGTCTTGTTGCCTCTGATGGCAGTTTTGATGTTTCCCCATTGTTGCTCCACCCCACCTTCATGCCTGTTTGCTAGTGCTTTCTGAGACACTCTCCCATTTTGACAAAATCAGCCCTCCTGAAGTCCAGTACCTTCACTTTTGTATGGCTTGACTCTACAGCTAAGTTTATTGTGAACCACACTGTTTGGTGGTCACTTGTTCCCAGATGGCTACCCACTTCTAGATCTGACATCCTCTCTCTGTCCCCATTTGAGAGTACCAAGTCTAACATTGCTCCCTCCTGAGTGGGTTCCAAAACTAGCTGTCTGAGGCATTGAGAATGACCCTGCTCTTGGATGTGGCTGCAGCAAGGGTGCTCCAGTTAATGACTGTCATATTCAGGTCCCCCATCAGCAATATCTCCTCTTTCTCTGCTAGCCTAAGGAAGCCTTCTATCATTTTCTTGTCCATTTCCTCCCCCTGAGACGGGGGTCTGTATACAACTTCTGTGTGGATTGTGGTGCCATTTCCTGTCTCCAGGGTGACCCACAGTGCCTCCTCTCCTCCCTGTTTACCCTTTAGTTCTGTTGCTTTGATCCCTTCCCTTATGTAGAGAGCTACTCTCCTCCTCTTTTACCCTCTCTGTCCCTCCTGTAGATTGTGTACCCTGGTATGTTCACATACCAGTCATGGTTCTCTGTGTACCATGTTTCTGTGACTGCCATGATATCCATGCATCCCTCTTCCATCAAGGCCACCATTTTGGGAAGCTTTTTACCTAGACTACGGGCATTGGTACTCATTACCCTCCATTTTTTTATGGCCTTATTTCTTTTTGCCCCATCCCTGCCCTTACTGCCTTTGTCTTTTTTTCCATTTACCCCTGCCTTTCTTCCAATTAACTGCTCTATCTTGGTGTTTACCTCACTAACTACCCTGATTTTTGGGGGGCAGCTAGGATTTTCTTTCTCCTTTTCAGTGCCTCCCCCCTTGGCTATTTTAAATGCTTGCTAATGAAGCATTTAAACCTGTCACCTAGGATCCTGGTTCCCCTCCTGGACAGATGCAGACCATCGCACCTGCATAGGCCTGCATCCCTCCAGGTGGCGCCCCAGTCCCCAATGAAGCCAAATCCCTGAGCGCTGCACCAGTTTTTCAACCAGTCATTGAATCCCATGGTGCAGAGTACCCTGGCCTCATCCATGCCATAGACAGGTAGCACTTCTAATTAAGTTACCATGTGTGCTACTTGTCTAAGGTCCCTGCCCAACTCCACAAACTCCCATTGCACTGCTCTGATCCCATTCTCAGCCAGATCATTTGTCCCTAGGTGGATAATGATATCCAGCTCACTCCCCCTTGCAGCTGCTCCCACAATCCTGAGGATTCATTTCCTGTCCCTCCAAGCCATGGCACCAGGCAGGCACCTTACCTCCCTTTCCCCTACCTCCCTCAGTTCTACCCCCTAATAATTGAGTCCCCCACCAGGAGTTGTTTCCTTCCCCTGTGGGGTCCTATGCCACCCTCCTGTGAGTCTCCATTGTGGAGGTTCCTAGCATCCTCCTTGGTCTCCACTGCAGGTGCCTCCATAAAGGAACCATGCTCTGCCAGAGTGGCAAATGAATTGTGGAGAGTCACAACAGGAGGGATGTGCCTCTGTTCCACTACCCTCACCCTCCCTGAGCCCACTGTGGTCCAACCACTTCTCTTTCTTGGCAACCTATGAGGTAGTGGTGGTGGCCTGGGTGGTCCCTGGGAGGGGAAGCAGGATTCCGAAATCCTTGCCAGGTCAGCATGGAGACGAGCAACCTCCTCCCTCAGACCAGAGAGGTGCCTGCAAATAGGGCAGCAATGCCATCTCCAGAATGTCTCCCAGAAGACTGCTTCTCTACAGCCAGTGCATTGCACCTCTCCCCACATGTCTATCTACCTTCCTGTTTCAGATGTGTTTCAGAACTTTTGTAGTTGATGAATAGATTCAGTTCTCGAAGGTCTAATATGGACCTTATATCCCCAGTCCATTTTGGTACTAGGAAGCACTAGGAATAATTGCACTGTTTTTTCCTAAAACCATGGTGAGTTCCACAGTCTTCTTGCAGAGGAGGGTTTGAACCTCCTCCAGCTAGAGGGCAGGATGTCCCAGAGGACATCTGTTTGGCAAATGGGGTCACTGGAGGAACAGAATAGAGCTTTAGGGCATGTCTCCAGGACCCAGGCATCTGTTGTTATTTTCTTCCACATTCATAAAGAGAAGGGATATTCAACCTCCCACCAAAACTTTTTGAGGCAGTAAAGCCAAAGGAAGAGGAAAGGAGTCAGAAAGTGTCAGGGCAGTGGGTATGCCAGTGGTGGTTTGACCTTTTGTATGTCTGGCTTGGGCACTGGGAGGCAAGGTTTTTACCTGAGAAGTGGAAGACCAAGGTCTCTGGAAACCATATCCCAAACATCTGGAATATCCACAGCCTTGATCTGCATAGGGCATGAGAAAAGAACTGTTGCCCCGACCATGGAGTTAGGGTTCAGAGTGTGCAGGGACCTCAGAGTCATTTTTGTGCACTGTAGATCCCCAGAGCTTTCTGTACATCTGACCAAAATAATTGCTTTCCTCTGAATGGGGTATTGAGGATGGACTTCTGTACATTAGAGGCAAAGCCTGCCACCCACAGCGAACAGTGTTAGCAGAGTCAAATCCCAGAATCCACAGCATGGGCTGCAGCATCTGAGGCATCATAAGCAGACCTGAGCAGGTGCTTTCCTGCTTTTTATGTATTAACAACAGTCTGCTGAGCCAGTGTCTTTTCATGACCATCCAGCTTTTTTCAGCGTGGAAGACCATTGTCTTCCAGAGGCAGTTCTGATACTTCATCATGTATGCTTGACAGTTTGAAATCCTTAGGCCAAGAGAAGCAGAAGCAAATGTTCTCTTCCCCAACACACCCAGTTTCCTCAACTCCTTACCAAAAGGAAGGGAACTTATGTGCCTGGGTGCCTTTGATTTGTCATGAGCAGCCATTATGACTACTGTGTTTTGTTTCAGACTGAGATGAATAGTAAGGCTTAGCTGTAGGAGCAGGATATTGCTTATCTGCCTATCTAGGAACAGGTGGACATTGAGCAGGTCTGTGCCAGGCAGCCAGAGCAAAATCCTTTAGTGATTAATGGAACGGAGGGATGATGACAGTAGAGAAGGCAGACACCTCCAAGAACTCATAAAGGTTCTTCTTGGAGGAATCCTTCTCCTCTGCTGCAAACCCAATTTAGGCTGGACCTGCTTTAGGAAGGCCTGAAAAGAGGCATCTTCAGAGGGAGACTTGTGAGTGTTTTTACACTCTGTTCTGAGCAAGTAGAAAGAGTTTCATTTAATTTAATTTTCATTTTTTATACTTGTTAGCAAGATGAGCAAGCTGCCCATTTTCACAAGCGACAAGTTTATACATCAAAACAAGTAAAGAGGACATACTGTATAAAAAACAATACATAACAATATCACAGACATACACTAAATTGTATCTTAATGAAAACAATTGTATTCTGAGAGAGTGTTAAGCTATTGAACAAGCCTGTGCTTAAATGATCTGACTGTTCTACAGTTAGTCACTGCTGATGGAATACTACTGAAAAAAGGCTATAGCCCTATAAACAACAGACCTTTGACTGTTTTCTTAAATAAGGGGACTCTAAACAACCCCCTAGACTGAGACCTAGTACCCAGAGAACTATGCGAATTTGAAAAAAGATATTGAATAGTTGGGGTAGAGAACCTCAAATCCCTTTAAACACAAATATTCCCAATTTAATTTTGATCCTATCTAAAAAAATAAGGACAATTAGCTTCCCTATTCAGAATACAATGGTGAGTTCTGAATGATAAGCCTGTTGTGAATCGTAAAATACTGTGACAGGTGGCCTGAAACTTCTATAACATTTTTTCACTTGTTCCTAAGTAAATCATCAATCCATAATCAAATGCACTTAACAGGAAAGTATGAGCCAGGAGCCTTCGAGATTCTGGAATAAGAAATGATTTAATCCTAAAAAGCATTCCTAGCCTCTGATGTATTTTTTTATTTATTTTACTAACCTGAATATCAAAAGAAAGATGAGAGTCTAGGGTAATCCCCAAATAGTTAAAACTATCTACCAATTCAATTACATTCCCTTTCAAATCAACAAATGAGACATTAATGACTCTTACCTTCCTGGGGTATGTGAAAACCATTACCTTGGTCTTCCTAGAACTGATAACTATGTTGCATGAGAGTAACCAATTCTAAGATATTTCAAAGTCCTGTTGGACCTTGGTAAGCGCATAATCAGGGTTAGATCCATCAGCAAATAAAACCACATCCTCTACATATAAGATCATTCTAGACCCAACACAGATGATGGGGGCAGCATTCATAAAAAGGGAAAATAATAAAGGACCCAAATTTGAGTCCTGTGGTACTCCACTGGAAATTGAATGGGAGTCAGAACATGTCTGGGCAATTATAGTTTTGTGCTCCCTATTGTGTACATAGTCAGATAACCAAAGAATAACATCACTGGAAAAATGAACTTCCTTCATGGAGTCCAATAACTGAGAATGAGTTACAGGGTTGAAGGCCTTGGTGAGGTCCACAAATAATGTGGCAACACAGTGCCCCAAATCTAGAGCACTCCGTACGCCACTAGTGAACCCCACCAAGGCCGTTTCAGTGTTGTGGTTTCTCCCAAACCCATGCTGACAATAAGTTAATAGATTGTATTTTAACAAAAAATCTTGAATCTGATCAAAAATGATTCAAGAATTTTGGATAATGGTGCCAACAATGTACTTGGTCTATAGTTTGAAACTATATTCCTACAACCTGATTTATGAATAGGCTTGATAACAGCTAACTTCCAGATCTGAGGGAAAGCATCATAACAAAGTGAATGATTAAATAAGGTTGACAGGGGAGTAGCTAACACTTTTATACCCAATTTCAGTAATCTGTAGTCAATCATATCTTGTCCAATTATGAGTTTACAATTGTATTTAAGAACATAGGCAATAACTATTTTAGGGGTCACAACATGAAAATAAAAACGGGAATGTTGACTACTTCTTTCCCCATCAAAAAACAAATTTATATCAGAAGTCAGATTTTGATTTTGAAATGTTGTTAAATCCCCAAAATACTAATTGAACGATATAGATACTTGATTAGGGTCACCCCACCAGGTGATCCCCATTCTGTAGTGTAATTACTGTCTCATTCACATTCCTTCCAATTAAATTGTTAAGTGTACGCCAAGTTTTGTTTTGGATTACCCAAAAATGACAGCTGTTTATTTTTAAAGAATTCAACTTTTGCTTTCATTATGGCTGACTTATATTTATTCCTGAGACTCTTATAATCCAACAATAAACTGGGATTGTTAATTTTTTTAAATAATTTCCAGGCTCTGTCACTTTGTCTCATCTTTATTAATAAGTCTCCAATGACCCATTCTTTTTTATTAGCTCTAATTCTCATTCCTTTTTTTTTTTGGGGGGGGGGGGCTCTCTGATTAACAACCTGGTTAAATAGTTCACTAAATCTATCTAGCATCAAATTAATGTCCTGAAGATTTTCAATAGTGATCCAATCAACTGACTCACAGGCCGTATTCATAATCACAGTGGTAACCCTATTAATGTTTCTTGTTTCTATATAGCACGGTGGACTATGGGTTTGTTTAGATTATCACAGACAACACTCCAGAACTGATTATCTTGAGGGGATGAGTGACCACAACCCAGTCAAGTACAGAGCCCCCCCCCCAACCTTGTAATTGAATCTAGTTACTTGGGATAGTAACTGTTGGACACCTAACTCTTAAAATAATTCTATCACAGGGGAGTTCTGGTTAAAATCCCCCATCAAAATCCACTCTCTATTAGTTGGCAATGATTTTCTAAACTCAGAAATGAAATTGAAACCTTGCTTTGACTAACCAGGTGGAAAGTAAATAGAAGTAACTGTGAGATGTTTATTAGAACCAAGTAGTAGATCCACAGAAATTACATCACGGCCTGTTCTATTAGGCTGAGATGCAATTTCAACTGCCCTAAACATAGCTTTAGAATAAATCACCACACCACATCCTTCTTTCCCAACCTATCCTGTCTAAAGATGTAATAGGAAGAGATATCTCATTGTTACCAATCTTGCTAGTTAGCCAGGTCTCTGATAATGTTATTATGTCGAAGTCATGCTGGGCTACCCAAGCCTCAAATAACATCCATTTAGTAACAAGACTCTGCACATTAAGATGAGTAATCTTTATTGCAGAATTAACTGTCCTGTCCTGAGCATTTTTTTGGCTTGGGCTGGGGTGAGGATGGACTGAACCGGAGAGCAAAAGTAACAAAAGGATTGTCCTATTAAGCAGCATTTTAAATTTGAAATAGACCAGTTTCTCTCTAAAGCCTCCCAAAGTTTACTTTTTATAGGGATACCAAAATGAACAAGGGCTAGGGTTTCAAACTGGGACAGCCTAAAAAACATACTGCTAATTCATGATTAACAAAAAGATGGCTCATACAAACAAACCTCAAGGGCAAGGATGTAGAACTCCAATCACTTATGTTCAAACTAGGCATTTAAGTGACTGTAGTTGTATTTTTGGGGGTCCCTTCTATATCCCTTGGCCAATAGACACAACCTAAGAACAAAACTAGGCCCAACACTCTCATTTTCAAAAAAGCATATAATATGCTAAATAGAATTTAGTGTAATTATTAGAGCACCTACTTAAAAAGTAATAACCTACAAAATAGTTAAACTTAATACTAACTAATGTAGGTACCATAGGGAAGCATAGCTTGGGTTCCAGAGAGTACTGTTCCAACGTTCTCCAGAGTGAACCACACAGATGTAATTCATAAATGGAACATACCTTGATCTCTGGAAACTGGAGGAAAAAGGCTCCACAGGAAATGCTCCATGCCCCTCACTAAAAGATTAAACTCCCTCTCAGTGTAAAATATTTACTGAGTAGCACAGCCACTCATGCTCGTGCCTGAGGGCTCACTCCTCAGGTCGGCACGAGCTTTAAAAATTGCCCAGCCTCATCTCTTCTCAAGTCTGATTGGCTGCTAGCTTGCCACCAAGCCCCCTTCACTGAAACAAATGGCAGCTGACCGGGACACAAGGAGAAAAAAATTAGCAAAGTCAGTTGGAAATTCAGGCAGTAAATCAACCTAATTTTCACATAAGCTGACAAAAATGCTGAAGTCCGTGAAGAGATTGCAGTGGGTACTGCAGGATCAGATGTAACACATTGTTCTGGATGCTGGTGTTGAGCTAGAGTCAGCTACATCTACCACTCCCTTCTCTTCATCCATGGCCTGTTGTTCCATATACTATGGATTGTACTCCAGTTCATTGTTGATGCCAACTATCATTGAGAGAGGGTCGACGGGACAAGGAGATAATGGAGGAGAAACCAATGGCAGGTGTCACATCGATGAAGGCTGTTCAGTGCCTGACATGATAGTGGGGGGCTGAGAACAGTTACACTGAGAGTAAGGTTGATAGCAGTATCACTGAGGGTGCTGCCAGAGGTGGAGATTATGTTTTCAGTGGCATAAGATGCTGAAAGAGCTCTGAAATCATTTAATAAAGGAGCTGTGTATTGACCAGCCCCAAAGTGGATGACAAAGCTGGAAACATCAACGGGACTGTGACAGATGGTGGTACTGTTGCAAATCCCCTGGTGGGGAAGACAAGCCAGTGCTAGACCCTGACCTTGGTGTCTGAAAAACAGTCAGGTGGCAAGGCCTGGTAATCTGTCTTTGTCAGACTATTTATCTCTTCTCAGAGGAGGGTGGGAACAGTATGGGGAAGCAGCCTTCTCTTTATACCGCTTTTACTTCTCTGAGTGGTGGTGTTTTGCTGCTAACTTGGAGGACTTGTCCTTCATGGCGGCTGTGATGAGCTGCCTGAGTAATGCTTGAACCCCCCCCCATGATTTTGTTTTAATTTTATTAGCTTTGTTTTACTTTTATTAGCTTTGTTTTTATTTTGTTTTAGTTGAATAGCTTAGTTTCTAGTTGCGATAGATAGGATTTACAGTGTGTGAGGTAGTGAGGAAGCATGGAGATTTTCAGGATATAGTTAGTGTTTTTCTTTTACTGGATAATATCAGTCTGATGCTTTCTGTTTTGGGGACACCAAACTGCTAGCTATCTTCACTGCTAGTGCTGCTTCTTTTTTGTGCATGCTAGTTATTGCTACCCCCAGCATCAGGGAGTTTTGCCAATTTTCTTTAATTTTCCTTTACTCACAGCTGTCTGCCTTGCCAGTGACTCTGTGCAGTAATTCTCCACACAAAGGAGACCGGTGGAGTTTTGTTCGGAGCTTGGATCTGCTGGCTGGTCTGTTTGTACTGTTAACCTGATTTTTGGTTGGCTGTTGGAAGGATACTGAAATCTGACATCAGAGCAATGAGCCCAGTCCAGACACTGTGAACTGTGGAACACTGAACTTTGTTGGAGTCCGCTTCTAAGGTTTTGGTGATTGAGTAACCAGTAGCTGGCATGATGAGAGCGTGACCTGCACTGGACTTCTAGTGGACATTGGTTACTGCTCACTGGCTCCCAATCTCAGGCATTATCTTCTTTTTTTGCCCTAAAGGGATGGCTGGGGGATTTGAGTTGGGTCGGGTTTCAGGGGGAAGATGACTGTGGTGGGTTCAGACCAGAGGGTCAGTTCCTTGCTACCATGTTTAGTGGGGGTGATTTTGACTACCGATGGATGGCCATGTCTCCAGTGCTCCTTCGTTCTGGGTGGCCTGCCTGGCCTGCGATCCATGATCACCATTTTAAGAGGGTCAGGAGGTGGCATTTTTAGAGACCAGGGCTACAGCACAGTATGGGGGAGATTGCTTGGCCCTGTTTATTGTCAGTGAGGCCATCCAAGGGGCACAGTCCAGTGGGGGTGTGCTACCTCAGTGGCCTAAGGCATTTTTCCTGGGGTGTAAACCAGCAGGTTTCCACTTGGGGACCTGACACTGATGATGGGCTGGATGATCTGCTGAATCCCAGGGGGTACTACTTGTTGTCCCTTGGCTGGATGATCTGCTGAATCCCAGGGGGTACTACTTGTCCCGTGGCTGGATGATCTGCTGAATCCCAGGGGGTACTACTTGTTGTCCCATGGCTGGAGAGCCTGCAACTAGAAGAGGACTGTGGAGTTTCAGCAAAAACTTGGACTGGGCTGTGTGGCAACAGTTTGGTAGATTGTCTGCATTCCCAGAACCTCACACTTAACTTGGGGAGGTAGTGAGATTACATCCAAAAAATTGTTTTAAACAGTTTTAATTCTGTAAAGTTGCTGGAGGGAGAGGAGAGAAACCTTGGTTTGTAGCCATACAGATGGAGTGAGGGTGAGAGCCACATTCTGCCAAAAATCAATTAGATTGAAGCTTTGGTGTGCTTCCTTATTTTGGACAATATCCTGCACTGACCTGTTTTGTGGACTCACTGAAATTCTTAACTAATTGGGATTATTGATTTGGATTTTATTTCATCCAGGTTGTTTTTTTTTGTGTTTGGTATAAGTAGGGGTGGGGACCTTATATTATATTTGCATCTGAATATTTCTTCGTATCGGGGTGTTTGGTGGGAGGGGAATTTTTTATTTTAATGGTGTTTTAATGTTAAACTGGGGGTTGGCTTTGGGTTGTTGGAGAACATGTGCCAGCAGACAGCTCTCCTGGTAAGGCACTATTCCTCCTCACAGCTCCAGGGCCTTCAATCCTTCAACTGCCCCACCCACCTGCTGACATTTACAATCATTGCCGGCTTTGGGCATAGTAAGCAGGGGGTGTAGGGGAACGGGCACTGGACCTTGTGGAGGAGCGGGGAGGACTGGGGTAGCCAGATTAGGGTGGTGGGAGCAAGAAGACACCCTGGGGCAAAATGGAGACTGGAGAGGGTTTCACTCTGCCTAGTCCCCATACCAAAGAGTTCCACTTTGAGTGGGCAGGTTTCTCAATCTGCCTTGCATTCTCATCCTACTCTGATGGTGTTGAGTAATGCCAGGTCTATTAAGAACAAGACGGTAGTGATTGCTGATCTTGTTGGGTCATCTGACCTGTCATGCATCACCGTGACCTGGCTGGATGCCAATGCCAGCCCAATTCTGGAGGCAGCGGTTCCAGATGGTTTCTCAGTGATACACCATCCAAGGTTGAATCGTAGGGGGGGGGTGTTGCCATTTGTTTTAGAATGGAGTTGGGTCTGGTAGATCTGCTGGTGGGGGAGACCCAGTCCTTTGAGTGTACCTTGGGCGCAGGTGTAGGGTGCAAAATTCTTCTCACCTACCATCCACCCAGAGATGGGAAGCAATTTTTGCAGGAATTCGCACATTGACATAGTGTTGGAGTCCCCCAGAGTGATGGTACTGGGTGACATCAACACTTGGATCGAAGACGAACTCTCCCATTTCAGACAAGACTTCCTCCAGCTGATGACTTTTCTGGGCTTCACATAGGTAGTTTCCGCTGTGACCCAAATTTTGGGTCACTCACTGGACCTGGTCTTCCTACTGGGCATTGAGGGCACCAACTTGCTGGTGGAGCCAGCCAGATGGTCTGACCATTCAATTTCCAGGCACCCCCTATAGGCCGTCCCCTTTGGAGATGGTCCAGTTCTGCCCATTAAGGGGTGTGACCCCAGAAGGCCTAACAGTGGTACTGGAGCTATCGGGAGTTCTGAGTGCTAGCATGAGACAAGAGAATCTACTTCAGGCCTATAATTGTATTTATTTATTTATTTAGAGTATTGGATTTACAGACCTTTGGGTCAAGGACTTATTTACAAAGGCACCTCATCATGGGAACAACACAGCAATACAGTAATACAGTTCATACAGAGAAGTGGCTTCGGTGGGATTTCCGCTTGCGACGCCAGCGACCCGGGTTCGGGAACGGACCCGAGTCATCGGAGGGCTGGCCGGGGGGAGAAGGATTGAGCGTCCTATGAACTGCTCTCCTTCTCCGGTGGGGAGGGTCGAGGCAGCATCTGGAGCGATGGGGACCCCTGGCGGAGGCTGGGGGCACTCACGCTGCCGCGCTTACATCAGGGAGGAGGTGGGGCAGACGCTGGCGTCATTGCACGTCCCCGCCTCCGGGAGGGAGGAAAACCGAGGAGGAAAAAGAAGGAGGGGGAGGTCCTCCATCTAGGTGAAGCCTCCCCGGAGGCTTCAATGCACCCCTGCCACCGCACTCCCAACCAGATATTGGTTCCACGGCACTGGAGTTGAGGGGTCTGGTGTCATGGCCCCACCCTCCAGGGGGAAAGCCAGGGGTGACCGGGAGGGGTGGCAAATGGGCAGGCGGTGGAAGCTCCGGGGGCCATGACCAGGCTGAAGGAGGATGGAGGACCCCCACAAAAAAAAAAAAAAGAAGTGGCTTAGAGAGCGACCAGTGTTACAGACATTCACTGATGGTACCAGGGTAACAATAGTTAGGACACAGTAAATACATTATAGGTACACAAGTACCACATCAGGTGATAAACCAAGAAAGTTTTATAACAGTAGACAGTATAATGAGGCATTGACAACAGGACTCACAGCGAAGCCCATACAGTGCTCCCAAGAAGGCTACAGGTAGCCAGGGAGACCATGGCCTGCCTGAGGGTGATTTGTCCAGGGGGGTTGTTATGTGCCATTGCAGCAGAGGGAGTTAGTCAGGTGGCTTCTGAGGGCAGCCTTGAAGGGACCTAGCTTGGTAGAGTCAGCTATGTTGGCTGGGAGGGAATTGAACCAGGTGAGAGCTCTGTAGATGAAGGATCTCTGGGCCATAGCAATCCTTACCCTTGGGACAGTAAGTGAAATCTTGACAGTGCTGTGGGTGGATACTGAGTGGGAGGCATGTTGGAGGGAGGTAGAGACTCCGGGGGGGGGAGAGAGCCTTAGTAGGGTGTTTTTTACAAGGAGGAAGGTTTGGAAGTGAAGCCTTTCTTCTAGGTTGAACAAGTTGGTGGAGGAGTACAGCAGACATGTGTGGGTGTGCCTTGGGGCACCAGTCAGAAGCTGGCAGACCTTGTTTATGGAGAGCTAGATTTAAGTAAGGGCAGTATTGTTGGCAGCAGCATAGATGGGTAGACAATAGTCTACTAACAACAGGACCAAGGAGGTGATTGCTAACCTGAGAGCCTCTTAAGAGAGGCAGTCCCTGTGTCAGTATAGTAGCCCAATCCAGACATTAATGGTGGCAGAAAGGGTGCTAATGTGGTAATGGAAGGTGAGGGCTGAATCAAAGGTAATGCCCAAGTACGTGTAGGAGGAAACCTGCTCAATGGGATGTAGTGTGTTAGGTAGGATCACGAGGGGGTCACCACTGGCTTTGCTTTGGTGATGTGAGAAGAGCATAGCCTTGGTCTTTTTTAGGTTCAGGACCAGTCTTTGGGCCATGAACCAATGTTCTGCTTTCTGAAATGCATGTTGGAATGTGGTCTGGAGTGCGGTGGGGTTGGGATCTGAGGTGAAAAGCACTGCATCATCCACATAGAGGAGGATCTGTCTAGAGCAGGCAGATGGGAGTGAATTAAGATAGAGGCTGAAGAGGAGAGGGCCTAAGATAGAGCCCTGGGGGACACCAGAGTGGACAGAACATGTGTCAGATAAGGTGCTATTGATTTTAATGCATTGTGCTCTGGTAGAGAGGTAGCTGGTGAACCATGTGAGGGGACCAGGAGAGAAACCAAGGCATCTAGGAAGTCAAGCAGGAGGGGATGACAAACTATGTCAAAGGCCTTGGAGAGGTCAATGAACATGGCCCCGGTGGGGTAGCTGGCATCAAGGGCAGAGTGCAGAAAGTTAGAGAATTCAAGTAGGGCAGTTGTGGTGCTGTGACCAGCACAAAAGCCATGTTGCTCAGGGCATAGGATATTGTGCTTGGTCAGGTATTCAGTGAGTTGGTTGGCTACTATTTTTTCCAGGGCCTTAATAGGGCCATGGTGACGGATCTGGATTCCATTGCTCCTGTCCAGGTTGGCCCCCTCTCCCTTCACCCTTGGTCTCCATGGTTTGACGAGACCTTGAGGGAGATGAGGAGAGTTGGGCGAAGGTTTCAAGCATTGCTGGTGGAAATCCGGCCTTGATACAGACAAGCTTAGGTTGATGTCACACTATGTTGAATATCAAGTCAGTGATCTCCCATAAGAAGGCAGAGTTCCTGTCTGGGGAGATTACTGCTGCATGGAGCTGACTTGCTCAGCTCTTCCGAACTGTGGACAGACTGTGCAATCCAGGCTGTCTAAAGCCTTGGAGAACTTCATCACAAGAGAGATGTGATGAGTTTGCTTGCTTCTTTGCAGATAAGATTGCTGACATCAGCTGGGAGATCAGCTAAGCCCACTCTATTGGGTCTTGTGGTGATCAGGGGGAGGGCACAGTGCCTTGGTCATGCTGGTCAGCATTTTATCAAGTGTCAGTCTTGGATGTCATAATGATCATCTGGAGTTTGAGGCCAATCAACTGTAATCTGGACTTGGGCCCAACCTGTCTCCTTGTGGGGTGTGTTGAGGCCATCAGCCCAGTCCTGGCTGAGGTTGTCCAGTGTTCATTAGAGACTGGGGAGTTTCCAGACTCCCTGAAGGAGGCAGTGGTGACACCCCTCCTTAAGAAATCATCTCTTGACCCGGATTGTCTCATCAACTACAGGCCTGTCTCTAACCTTCCCTTTGTGGGGAAGTTTATTGAAAAGGTGGTTGCACTGCAGCTGGAGGACCATCTTGCCATCCATGACATCTATGATCCCTTCCAGTCAGGATTCAGGAAGAGGCATATTACTGAGACTGCCCTTGTTCAGGTGCTTAATGACCTCGTTTTAGCAAGAGATCAGAGGAGTTCTTCGATCTTAGTCCTCCTCGACCTCTCCACTACATTTGACACCATGGATCATGGTGTGCTGCTGGAACACCTGCAGTTCATCTGCAGACTGTCAGGTACAGTTCTCAGATGGTTCCACTCTTTCCTCCCTGGCAGGTCTCAGAAAGTGGTGTCTGGGTTCTATTCTTCTGATGTATTTTTCCTGCCAAGTGGGGTACCGCAGGATTCTGTGCTGCCACCCATGTTGTTCGCTGTGTACATGTTGCCACTGGGGGACATTGTGAGGTGGTACAGCCTGAGTTTTCACTGTTATGCAGATGACACTCAGTTGTACATGTCCTTTGCACCTGGATAGGATGTAGCAGTCTCGGTATTTAATAACTGCCTAGCTGAGATCCAGGACTGGGTGTGTGCCAATTGGTTGAAGCTGAATCCTGACAAGACTGAGGTTCTGGTCATGGACCCAGGTTGTTGAGTAGAGGGGTCTTTTACAGGGCAGGCATCCAGACTTATACTTGTGGCCCACCAGCTAAGGACCTCTGAACAGGTGTGGAGTCTGGGCGTTATTCTCGATGAGGGAATGACCCTGAAATCTCACGTGTCATCCATTGTCAAGTTCTCATGTTACCATCTGGGGAATATCACTCAGATAAAACACCTGGTTCCATCCAACAGTCTTCTGACTCTGATCCATGTCTTCATGACCTCCCATCTGAACTACTGCAATGCCCTGTATCTTGGGCTACCAGGGGTTGATATCTGCCATTTGCAGTTGGTGCAGAATGCGGCAGCCAGGTTACTAACTGGGCTTCCTTGATCTCGTCATATTACACCTGTGCTACGTGAGCTGCACTGGCTGCCAGTTCAATGGCAGATCACCTTCAAGGTTGGCTTGCTGACCTATAAAGCCCTACATGGAGAGGGACCAAGTTATCTGCAAGCGCTTCTTCACCCCTACTGCCCCTCCCAATCACTCTGCTCTGCCAATGAAGGAATGCTAGAGATTCCCAAGGTTCAGTTGCAGACATCCAGGACTTAAGCATTTGCATATGAATCCCCACTTTGTGGAATTCTCTACCTCATCAGATTCATGAGTGCCTGACTGTGGAGATCTTTAAAATGGCACTAAAGACCTTTTTATTCAATCTTGCATTCTCTATTACCTGACCATGGTTGTATTGTGTTGTTGCTGAAATTTTAACTTATTTATAGTTTTAATATTCATTAGTCCAAGTACTGTAAACTGCTTTGATAGTCTGAATTGTGCTGCTGTATAAATGAAAATTATTATTATTGTTATTCTTAGTCAAATCAGTGACAGACACCATCAACCACAGGGAGCAGTGGATCAATGGCAAACTGGAAACAGGAGTGGTTAATGAAGGCATTGCCACCTTCAGTGAAGCCTGTTACTCCATTTCTTTGTGCTTTAGATGGACTTCCAAAGTCTTCTTGTGAAATCTCCTGGTTGCTTGATTAAAGCCCTGGCAAATGGAGCAGCCTTTAAAGTTGTACTAAAAACAGAAAAGGACTTGGCACACACCAGACAGTGTAGACAGAAATATTGATTTTATTAAATACATGATATGCCACACTGAGCTAACACCCATGTGTATTGACTTGGGAGAGTGAATCTTCCTCAGGGGGCAGAGTCAGCTTATAAAAATGCACCTTACGAATCTCATTAATTGCAAATGCATATAATATCTGTAAACATTCATTAGTGGTGCATGTCACATAGACTTCAATGTGCAAAATCCTGCTATATAAATTAATTCAAATGTGCAATTCTACTTGGTTCACACTAACAAACAGTATAAATATTGCAATACACATACCCTGATAATTATTTTGTGCTAGTATTAAAAAATATATTAGTAGTACATGCACCACACCCAAATTAATAACATAAAAGCAAAAATATTCTTTTAAAATTAAATATGGCAAGTTATAAAAAGAAAAAAAAAGCTGCAGATACTATACTCACCCTGATTGTCATTTTAAGCAATAATATTTAAAGCATTATATTTAAAGAAAGTGAAAAGTGACTGTCCCTTCATGTTGGACTGATACACCAAGGGAATTAATTTGTAAACAAAAGGTTTACTATTTTTACAAAGGAGAGGATGTGGTATAAAAATCTGCAAGACGAAATTCCGGTCCTGGAGTGGGGATATTCGCATAGTCGCAGTAGGTTTCCTTCAAATAAACTGCAAGTTGGTCGAAGTGCAAGTGGATCACCCTCAAGACAGGTCACTTTTTTAGAAGAAGAACAGCAGACAATATCAACAGGCAACAATACCGCCAATACACTGGCCCAAACCCAATAAAATGGTTGAGGAAAACAAGGGAGAGTCAAAGGAAAAGGTGTGCGCAAACAGTGTTGAGAAGCTCAAACAGGAACCAACAGTGGAACATCAAGTGGTGAATATTTACAATGTAACATTAAGTGTAGCCCAGGTAAGAGTCCTTTGTTTGGGGCTCTCTAATGTTCCTTCAGACAACATTGACAGATTTAATCTTGAGGTGGACTTATATTTTCTCAGAAAACTTGACCTTAAGATCTGTTTTGTATCAAATGAAAATGTTAATTTCATCAAAGTTCCAAATATGGTTTTCCTGTGCAAGATGAATTAACTGAAATATTTAATAACTCAGCAACAAACTTGGACATTGCATACTATTTCCTGCCTTTGTATTGATTTATTCTTATGTTGCATGTATTTTTGCACTGTTTGATGATCACTGTATCTCTCTATACTGTATTGTATCTCTATACAGTATTTCCAGACTGTATGTATTATTTTTGCTGTCCTGCCCAGGACCTCCTTGCAAATGAGTTTCTCTCAATGGAGCTTTTCCTGTTAAAACAAATAAAATAAAAAAAATGTGAACTGTTAAATATGTATGCAAGTGATGCCATTGGGTTTGAACCAGGGCATGATAGGGATGCAATTGATCTGTTGAGCACTAATGATATTAGCATTAATTACTGGGAACGGTCGGATGATTCAGAGATTATACAATGTGCTAAAACAGGCCTGAAACATAAAAATACTTTTTGTACCCCTAATCCAACCATAAAAGTTTTTGAAAACTTAGTGACAAATGATCTTGAAAATACACTTAATGGACCTGAATAACACAGATGCCAAAATGTGTCCACAGAGGAATAGAAGGCACTCAAAGAATTAAAAACCCATCTCAAACCTTCCCTTTATTGGGAAGGTGATTGAGAAAGTAGTGGTGACCCAATTGGAGAACCATTTAGCCATCCATGGCATCTACGAACCCTTCCAATCAGGTTTTCGTAAAAGACACAGCACTGAGACTGCGCTGGTCCGGGTACTTAATGATCTCTTGAGGGCGAGAGACCAGAAGAGACGTTCTATTCTAGTTCTTCTTGATCTCTCATCAGCCTTTGACACAGTGGATCATGTGGTGTTGCTAGCACACCTGAGGCAGATTTGTGGAATATCGGGAACCATCCTTCGATGGTTCACCTCGTTCCTCACTGGGAGATCACAAAGAGTTGCGTCGGGGCTTTTTTCCCTCTGGCCCAACACCTTTGTTATGTGGGGTGCCTCAGGGTTCTGTGATGTCTCCCATGTTGTTTGCAGTGTATCTGCTACCCCTCAGAGACATTATAAGATGGTATAAGTTGAGGTTTCCATTGCTATGCAGATGATACCCAGCTATAGCTGTCTTTTGCTCCTGACCACGATAGAGCTCTCTCAGTGTTTAACAACTGTCTGAAAGAAATCCAGGGTTGGATGGATTCTAGTTGGCTGAAGTTGAACTCAGAAAAGACAGAGGTTTTGGTGTTGGACCCGGGCTGTCAGATAGAGGGGTCGCCTGTTGGTACACCCTCAGGAATTTTTCTTGGGGGTGTGTCACTTCTGACCTCTGAACGGGTGCGTAACCTACAGGTTATCTTGGATGACAGGCTGATACTGCATCCGCAGGTGTCAGCAGTCATCAAGACTTCCTTTTACCATCTCAGGAATATTGCTAGACTGAAACACCTTGTTCTGTCTGACATGCTACCTATATTGGTCCACGCCTTTGTGTCCTCTCCTCTGGACTACTGCAACTCCCTGTATTTTGGGCTTTCTGGGGTTGAAATATGCCACCTTCAGCTAGTGCAGAACACGGTGGCCCGGGTTTTGATGGGGACCAGTAGGTCTTGTCATATTACCCCGGTGCTGCGTGAACTGCACTGGATCCCTGTTCAGTGGTGGATCACCTTTAAAGTCTGTTTATTGAATTTCAAAGCCCTACTTAACCAGGGTCCAGCTTATCTGAAAGATCTTCTAGTGTCCTACTGCCCCAGCCGTTCGCTCCACTCAGCCGATGAGGGGTTGCTAGAGATTCCGAGAGTGAGTCTAAATTCATCTGGTTGTACAGCTTTTTCCTACGCTGCTCCCACTCTCTGGAATTCTCTACCCCGTCGGTTACGGCAGTGCACCTCCATGGGGGAATATAAGAGTGGTTTAAAAACTAATTTGTACCAAATTGCCTTTTTATAGTATTCTGTATGAATTGTTGATGAAATTGTAGTTTTTATGAATGTTTTATACTGTATTATAATGTTTGGTTTTCTTTTTAGTATATGTTTTGTACAGCACTTAGAAAACTTGAAAGGCGCTTTAAAAATAAAATTATTATTATTATTATTACTATTATAATTAAACCTTCAGACAAAGGAGGGTCTGTAGTGGTTTAGGACACCTCAAAGTATGTCCAGCAAATACAGCATCAGTTGGCTGATTATAATTGCTATAGACTTCTCAATCTTACTGCCCCATTTAAAAACATCCTTTATGATATTGTAGACGATGCATTTTCTGAGGGGTGGATTTGTGAAGACAAAGTCATGTATTTGTAGAATGATTTATCCACCTGCCTCACCCTCTACACTCTTCCAAAAATTCATAAATCTTGGTGGACCCTCCTCAGATACTGATAGTGTTAAGGACTGGGTCTCAGTGAGGGTCCGTCTAGGTTTGTCAATTATTTTCTGAAACGGTGGTTAAACATCAAGTTATATACGAGATACTGAATACCTTTTGCAGAAAACTGAAGGCTTTAAATAAGCCTATGCATTCTCTTGGTTGGCAGTTGATATTGCTTCATTATGTACTTATAGTCATCATGAAGCAGCAATATATGCTATCAGAGAGAGTTTCTTGAAACAGATCCTGAGTCGAACAGAACACCTAAGGAGCTGATAATTGATTCATTCATTTATGTTTTGAAACACAATTTTTTTCATGTTCAGTGAGAAATTTCATCATCAAATACAGGGTACAATAATGTGGCTGCTTAAGCACTCTTACATGTTAATTTTTTTCTTGCTTGGTGGGAGATGCATGTAATCTTCAGTGAATCGAACCCCCACCTTGTGCACATTGTTTTGTGGTATTGTTTTATTGACAACATCATATGTGTTTGGAGTGTGGGTTCTAAGACAATTGCACAATTTATGCAATTGAATAATGAGAACCAGTTTAACCTGACATGCACACACAGGGCCCTATGCATGAATGTGTGGCATGGCTATGCGCCATGCATCCAGGGAGTGTAGCAACTCTGCACTTACTGCGCCCCCCACGTGGGATGCACAAAAGGTGCATGCAACCCATACACACCCAAGACCCCCCTCTGCACAGATAGCAACATGCTGTGGGTGAGCAAGGGGCATGCCAGCACTATGCGCCATGCACAAAGGTACATATTGCAGCTCTCAGGGGGGCATAGTGGTGTGCAGGTTATGGCAGTTGGGACCCAGCCATAAGCCACTGTGCCCCCCCATGGACTGTACCCACCAGCATGGTGGGACAGGATATCAACCATCTATGCTGCCCCAGCCAAGTAGGCCACTGGAGAGGGCTGGGGCAACCAATCTGGAGGGTTCCCATACAGCAGGGCACAGTGAACCATTGTCACTGAGCCGCAGTCCTCCCAGTTTCCCATGTACCCAGACTCACCTTCCCCAACACATGGCATTCTGCCCTGATGGAGCATTCCCACCTCCACACCTCCATGCCCCAAGGTAGGCATACCCCACACCCCACCACCATGCCCCATCCCTGAAACAGACCACCTTCACAAGAGCCCCACTGTGCATGCCCATTGAGGTGCAGTACAGCTCTGTATGACACTCCTTGTGACACCTTTGCTTGGTGAGTCAAATGGAACCCCCCCAACCCCTAAGCCTGGTGCAACCCTGCCCCCATTGGTAGTCAGTGTCTGCCCCCCCCCACACTGAGGGCACACCCCAACCCCCAAACCTGTCAAGTGGTGCTGAACATGATACAGCCAGAGGCACATCCCTCCTTACACTTCCACAGCCACTGGCTGTCCAAGTGATGCTGGAAGCAATGCCCATATATAGGTGGCACACACCCAGCATTACTTTGGACAGTCGATGGCTGAGGAGGTGTGAGGAGAGATGTGCCACAGGCCATCCCATGCCCTGCACTGATTGATAGGTATGGGGGTCGGGGGTGAGCCATTGGCACCAGGCGTGGGACACTGACCACCAATTGGGGTGGGGGTGTCAGGCATGGGGACAGGAGGAGTTCTGTTTGTTTCACCATGCAACAGCATCACAAGGAGTGCCATATGGAGCTGTACTGCACCTCAATGGGCATGCAAGACAGAGCTCCTGTGGAGGGGGAGTCTGTGTTGGGGATGGGGCATGGGGGTGAGGTGTAGATTGTTCCCCACCTCAGGGCATGGGTGTGTCAGGAGGTATTACCCCATCAGGCCTGGATGCCATGTGTCAGGGGGATGCCTCTTGCCAACATGTGGGTTAGGGCACCAATGTTTGGCTGGGGGTGGCATACTGGTGGGGGGGTGGGGACCTACTACCAGAGATCATCTGTGCACCATGCAGGTGCTTGGTACCATGGGCAGGGGAGAACAGTTGATGATGGAGCAAGGCTGAACTGGTATGGGTGCTATTCATGAACCCGGACCTGCGCCATTGAGTGCAAGTGATCCACTCCATGACCAAGGCCGCACATTCCATTGGATGCCTGCCTGGGTCTGCAACTGTGCCCCTGGCCACCCTGCATAGACCTGTGCACCGGGGAGTGGAGCTGTGAACAGGTGGCCACTGGTTGTACATACTGGTATGTGCACACCTGTCCATGGGTGTGCAGCTATGCAGGAAGGGTATGTGTCTTTGGCGCTTACTTTCCACCTGATTGTGCATAGTGGCCACTGAGCAGACAAAGACAGTGTAGAATTCTTGGATGTCAGACTTATTGTAAGTTCAGAGGGTGTGGTTACTAGTGCCCCCTACAGGAAGCCCATTTCCATCAACAGTTTGCTCAGAGCAGACAGTTACTCTCCTGGATCCTGACTGAGAGCATTCCCTTCAGGCAATTTCTTAGATTGAAAAAGAAACTGCCCCAGGAATTCAGTATTTTTAGAAGAAGCAGAGAAGCTAAACACTAGATTTAGAGAGAGAGAGAGAGAATATATTTTAGGAAATGTTGATAGGGCATTCATGGAAGTGTACTTTATTGACAGGAAATCATGACTAGAATCTGAAAATAGAGAAACAAACAAGGAAATACAACCATTTTTTTTTTTTCTTCTGTGGCAGATTTTAAAATCAGATCAATAGAAATCAAAAACATTACTAAGAATGGAAAGTCAATTGTGTTATGTTGTATCCATGACTCTCCAGATATTACCTCATGGATTCTCAACCCACCTGATAGGCTAGTGATGCACATGTGACCCAGATCAAATTTCAGAGCATAGCCAGGTCACTGGAGTCCCCATTCTCCAGTTTCAACTTTGCATCTGAAGAGGCGACAAGCACTCCAGGAGTCCCTGTTATCTAATTACTCAAGGTAGGCCAAATTGTTTTCAGCAATTGCTTGACAAACCTGTTCTGCTGCTTGGCTTCCAGTGGCCACAGCAGCCCTGAGATGGCAAAAATGAATCATTAAGATTGTTCATGGTTTACAGCCTAGCTGAAGTTGTTTCTGGTTACAGCCTAGCTAAAGTTCTAGCCTCTGGGATTCTGTGGTGAAGGGGTCTGGAGCTTACACTCAGAAAGATATATATTGTTTTTGGATTGTGTTGGAAGCCTTTAGCAACTCGTTAAAAAAAAAAAAAATGTGTTTAAAATGTTACTGAGAAGAAATGTCGAAAACGTATAGTTATATGGTTAGCCGCTGATGTGCTAGCTTGGTTTTGCCTGGTTTTACCATTTAATTCATTGAATGTTAATTGCAATGCTGGTGGCATGCCTCCGTTGGCGTTTTAAAAAATCCGCGCTTATGCTGCAACTGGTGGCCTCCCTTCCAAGCGGGGCCTTGTTCCAATGAGTTGAAAAGCTGCTTCATGCGCTGGGCCTCCCCTTTTTCAAGCGGGGCATTCCAGCTCCTAGATAGCCCCATGCGCGGGCGGTCCTCCTTTCAAGCGGGCCTCCAGGCGTTTTCTTTGGAACACCTCGTGCTTCCTTATTGGGCGGATGGTTCCCCTCCCAAGTGGGACCGTCCAGCCGTACTAAAGTGCATTCTCGGGCATGGGTCTGGTACATGGCCCATAGAGCACTCCTCGGTGTCCCTTCCCCAGCGGATGCCTGGTACTATCCTCCAGCTCAGGTCTGGTTGTCCTGAGCCGTCGCATTCAGCCATGCGGTTCTCGAGGGAGATGGGTCGCTTCCTTGTCTCCCTTAATATGGAAGCATTGGGTTAGCGCTTACAGCAGCGAACCAAGCAAGACCTGGGGATCTCTCCTGCTCCCTTACACCACAGCACCCACCCAGCAGCTGCCCTGTGTTTTGACCCTTGTGTCTCCTGGAGCAAATTGCCTTATGACCGATTCCACAGGAGACTGTGGAGAAGCAGCCCCCCTCCATGAATACTGCCAGGGGATCCATGTTAGGAGAGGTCTCCTGCCTGCTTGGCTGCCATCTTGGGAGAGGGTTCCCTATACACCTGAGAGGCCTCTCAGCTGCCTTTTTGTGTCAGGAGCAGACATTTTCTGATACGCCCCTGAAGGCAGGTTTTTCCCTAGGCACTCAGCATTGCAAAGCTAAAGCCACCAGGGTATGTTCCCTATATACCTGGGAGGCTTCACAGATGCCATTTTGTGTCAGGAGTGGACATTTTATGCGACGCTCCTGAAGGCTGGGATTTAGCGTGTTTCCTTTAATCCCAGACACTCAGCATTGCAAAGCTTAAGCCACCAGGGTATACAACTTGATCGGGTGTTCCCAGAAAAATTCTTTCATACTGCCTTGGAGGACATGTCTGGCCATGTGTGTCCTAGAGGGGTTGGACCCTCTCTGTATAGAAGGTTACCAAATGACGAAGTAACCACATAAGTACATATGTGTATACGCCTATATATATTTCAAATATATGATGATTGTCCCTTCTCATCTCTTTCAGATGGTGAAGGCCAAGAAGTGCGTGTCTTGCAGCACGGCATTGATGCCACACACCCAAGGCCTTCTCTGCCCAGCATGCTTGCATGAAGAGGAGCAAGCCAGCGGCCAACCTTCTACCGCTGACTTGGATGGGCAAGGGACTACAGCTGCAGGATGGATGAACCCAGGGGCCTTCCTAATCCAAACACAACAGGCTACAGTGGCCATGATGGAGAGTCAGCAGAACTTCATGCTGAAGGTCATGGAGAAGCTGGAGTCTCTCACAAGGTCGAGATCACCACCTCCTGCCGTCCCGGGCCAAATCCCAGTTCCTAGCACCCCTCCCCAACCACGTGATGATGAAGAACCGGCATCTCCCCCACCAGGAGAGGAGGACGCGGGTGGGGCGCCAGATTACTGCGAAGACATCACCTCAGGGGAGGAAAATATGGACATCATACCAGATACCCCCTCATTAACTTCAAAGCTTTGTTCGTTCAATTTGATTCCAGGCCTCATGAGAGCCACTAAGTCGACCATGGGGTTTGACGTCGACGTCCCTAAGCCGGAGTCCAAGCTCGATCCAATGATCCAGCAGAATCAAAAATCCAAGGACACTTTTCCTAGCTGCCCCGCTATAGATGACATTTTCACGAAAGAGTGGGAGACTTCAGAACGGGCCGTATGTCGAGAAGCGAAATCTAGACAGAATGTACCCAGTTCAAGAGGACAAGGCTCAATTGTGGTGCACCGCACCAACCATAGACCCTCAGGTAGCGGCACTTAGCAAGAAAACAGTGCTGCCTTGTGGCACGATCTCACTGAAAGACCCTGCTGACAAAAAAATTGAGGAAATGATGAAGAAACTGTTCAAATTTTCAGGCATGAAGGCTAAGGCAGCTGTCACAGCAATCTATTCCGCAAGGGCGCAGATCCACTGGTTGGAAGAGCTGCTGGAGAAAGCAGATCCCAAATCCAGGGAAGCAGAGCTATTAGAGTGCACCCTGGACACAGCAAAATACCTGGGGGACATGGCCGTGGACACACTAAAACTAGAAGCCAGATCTGCCGCCTTAACAAACAGGGCCAGACGAGCACTGTGGCTCAAATTATGGGACGCAGATAATGAATCAAAGATGCTGCTACAAAATTTGCCCTTCAAAGGCAGCAATGTGTTCGGGGATGGACTGAAGGAGTTCCTAAAGCAAAAAGAAGAGGGCAAGGACCTCTCAAAAGATAAACAAAGATCCACATATTTACCTTCCGCACGACACAGGTTTCGAGGGAACAACAGGTTCCAGCACAACAGAAGACAGAATTACACTAACAGCTCCTTTTGAGGCAGAACCTCCAGCCACAGTAACATTGGCTTCAGAGGTCCGGCTCAAGGGGCATACCCCACATCACGGGGCAGGAGATTTGGCGGAAGGGGCAGAGGAGGAAATTCAAAACAATACTGACTATTCCACCGTCTTGTCTCCACCCCGACCCCAATAGAGAATTACCCACCAGTTGGTCAGAGGCTGAGGGCCTTTCAGCAACAATGGCAGTGGACCACATCAGACAGATGGGTCCTAGAGATCATTTCCCACGGGTATGCGATCGAATTTTCAAGCATACCATCAAGAGACAGGCTGGTGCTATCCCCCATTTCAAAAAAATGAGCAACGGCCCACCAGGTACAGGAGGTCCTCCGGGACCTCTTACTGAACAATGCCATCAGACCAGTGCCAGCAGATGAGGCCGGCACTGGGGTCTACTCCATGTTCTTCATGGTTCCAAAGAAGAATGGAGACCTCAGACCGATTCTGGACTTAAAGTTCCTGAACAGGTTCGTGTCCACACCAAGGTTCAAAATGGAAATGCTCTGATCCACCCTGAGGAACATACAGGTGGGAGACTATCTCACATCTGTAGACCTGAAGGATGCATACACCCACATCCCAATCAGGCCAAGTCACCAACGTTTCCTTCGGTTTCACATACTGGATCAGCACCTACAGTACCAGGCACTGCCATTCGGCCTCACATCGGCACCAAGGGTGTTTATAAAGGTGTCGGTAGTTCTAGCAGCCCGCTTACGGGAACAGGATGTGGACATCATCCCATACCTGGATGACTGGCTGATCAGGGCACGCAGCAGTGCCCAATCCCGCTTAAACACAGACCTAGTCCTGACAACCCTGGCACAACACGGCTGGATAGTCAACCGCGAGAAAAGCTCCCTAGACTCAGCACAATTCATAGAACACCTGGGTGCAGAAATAGACACGGCAAAGGGCTTGGCAAGACCATCAACACCCCGCACCAACTCCATCATATCGATGGTACAGAATTTGAAGTCATCAGCGAGGCCCACACTGGGCCAGGCAGCCCACGTCTTGGGCATAATGGCATCCTGCTTGGACCTAATACCGTGGGCGAGATGGAACATGCGCCCACTACAATACTGCGTACTGCAGCAGGGTTCTCCATCAGAAGACAACCTCAATCTGAGGATCGAACTGCCAAGGATGGTGAAAGATTCACTAAAATGGTGGACTCACCTCCCGAACCTACAGAGAGGGTGCCCCCTAGAACTATCCTACGAGGTCACACTGGAAACCAACGCCAGCCTCATAGGTTGGAGAGCCTGCTTACTGCAGTCCACTGCGCAAGGCAAATGGACATCGGCAGAAGCCCGACTACCCATAAATGTTCTGGAGATGAGGGCAGTGTTCAATGCTCTGAGAGCATTCAGGAATGATATCGCAGGTCGAGCAGTGCTGGTGAAGTCTGACAATCAGGTCACGGTGGCATACATAGCGAAGCAAGGCGGCTCACGCAGCAGAGCCATGCTCAGGGAGGCCATCAAGGTGTTGAACTGGGCACAGTACAATCTGTCCCACCTCCACGCAGTTCATCTGGCAGGGAAGCTGAATGTCAGAGCGGACTGGTTGAGCAGACAACAGGTACACCCCGGAGAATGGCAGCTGCACCCTGATCTTTTCACCATGATACAGAAGAGGTGGGGCCATATCCAGATGGACCTCATGGCATCCAAAGCAAACACACAAGTGAAGGCTTATTTCTCCAGATACAAGGAGAAACAGGCAATAGCAACAGATGCCCTGTCACAAGCATGGGATCGGGAATGGTCATACATATTTCCTCCCATCCCACTGATCCCTCAAGTCCTAGTGAAGATCAGGCAGTCCCGGTTGCAGATCATTCTGATCGCACCGTATTGGCCAAGGAGACCGTGGTTTGCAGCAGTGATATCCATGGCACTGGATTGCTGGACCCTCCCAATTCGGAGGGACATGTTGCGGCAGGGGCCGTTACTCCATCCAGCGCCACACTCCAACAAACTGTCAGCTTGGCTCCTGAGAGGCAGAGACTGCTGAAGGAAGGGTATCATGAGTCGGTCATAGCAACTATGCTACAGTCCAGGAAGCAGTCTACCACATCCACTTATAACAGACAGTGGAACATTTTCAATAAATGGTGCAAGTCGTTGAATCTCGACCCGATGCAGGTAGATATCTCAGCGATCCTACTTTACGTGCAGCACAGGTTAGATAAAGGCTCATCTGCCTCCTCTCTGCGAGTGCAACTGTCGGCCATAGGGGCTGCCATGGGAAGAGTTGGTCTCTCCCCACCTGGTGCTCACCCTGATACCATCAGATTCCTCAGAGCGGCACAACACATTCGGCCACCCATCTGCTTGCCAGTGGCCCCTTGGGATTTAACCTTGGTGCTCAACGCCCTAGGGAAAGTCCGTTTCGTGCCCAATGACACCATATCCCTATACTGGTTAGGTTTAAAAACCTGCTTCATGGTGGCTGTCTGTTCTGCTTGTAGAATCAGTGAGTTGGGAGCTCTATCGTGCAAGGAGCCCTACACTATATTCACGGCACAAGGGATCTTTATGAGAACTGTTCCAGCATTCCTTCCTAAGATCCTGTCTGCATTTCATAAGGAACAGGCACTGGAGTTGCCAACGTTTCGCACACAGGCAGGACAAGGGGACACTGGTGCTCATCACCCACTGGACGTGGGTAGTACAGTGGCACTGTATATCACTAGAACAAGAACCATACTTAGGTCCGAGAGACTGTTCATCATCGCCCAAGGCCACAAGCAAGGTCTGGCTGCCTCAAAGACCACCATCACTAGCTGGATAAAAAGGTCAGTTCAAGAGGCCTACAAGACACAGGGGCTCACTCCCCTGCAAGGAATAAAGGCTCACTCAACAAGAGCAATAGCTACCTCATGGGCAGAGAGAGCTAGCGTATCGATGGAGGACATTTGTAGGGCCGCAACCTGGACTTCCATGCATACCTTCACTAGACATTACAGACTTGAGTCCCTGTACAAGAAAAGAACTGAGTTCACCTCGAGAGTTTTAGCTTCAGCATGCTCCAAAGACATGTCCGTCTGATCGCCCTGGCCCACCAGGGTTTAAAATTACACTGCTTATTAGAAGTAACCCATGAGGTAATGTCTGGAGTGTCATGGATACAACATAACACAATGGGTGTTTACTCACCTGGTAAAGGTGATTGTGTTAGTTTTATCCATGACACTCCAAGACCCACCCCCAGGGTGACTACAATGGCACAGTCTTGCTAAACAACCTCGATGGCTTTAATTTCTTACATAGGATAGGAGCGAATGGTACTGTGGCCTACTGTCATGTTCCTTATTTGGGGCCTTTGGGGCCTGATTTAGAAGTGTAATAAACAGAAAACAGAAGTCTACTGTCATACTCCTTAGGGGCCCGTTTGGGCTGATTTAGAAGTGTAATAAATAGGAAATAAATACAAACTGTGTTGGATTCATGCTCAGTGTCTCTCCTTACATTTTTTGTTTAAACAACAATAGGGAATCACAATGGTTAGGGGTTGTTTGTTTAGAGCAGTTTGCATTTCAGCTGTGGAAGATTCGAAACTGGAGAATGGGGACTCCTGGGACCTGGCTATGCTCTGAAATTTGATCTGGGTCACATGTGCATCACTAGCCTATCAGGTGGGTTGAGAACCCATGAGGTAATGTCTGGAGTGTCATGGATACAACTAACACAATCACCTTTACCAGGTGAGTAAACACCCATTCTGTCAGCAGATGAAACTTTGGTACCAGTAATGTGTACTTCACCCCTTGTCTCATTTGGGAGAAGTTAAACCTTAGTGACATATTAACTAGTAGTCAGTATCAGTAATACAAGTATTAGTAGTAGAGTTTATTTCTTTATGGTGCCCTTCCCCAGAGGCCCAGGGCACCATTGCAACAAAATACAGCTACAAATAAAGGCAAATACAAATAAAAAACATAAAAATATGACTTAAAATAATACAGACACATAACAAAGGCATCATACTACAAATAAACCATACACTACAAATAAAATGCTATAAATTCCATTAAAACAGTCCTATATCGCAAGTAAATACTAAAAAGTCTGATTTAAACTAAATATAGATGTGCTGCAGATTTTTTAAGTAGTTTCCCCAAAAGTCTGCTGAAATAGGTGGGTTTAAAGACCTTTTTTGAAAATGTCCACTGAGGAGGCCTCCCTCAGGGTCCTGGGCAAAGAGTTCCATAAGAGTGAACCTGCTATTTCAAGTGCCCAGTCAATCAATAATTGTAATCTTGCCATAGGGACTGTCAGAAGGCCCTCCTCAAAGGAATAGAGTAGGCGAACTGCAATGTATGGATGCAGGAGCTCACTCAGGTAGGTTGGGCACAGTCTGTGCAGGGCTTTATAGGTTAATAAACCTATTTTAAATGAGATATGCTAGTTCAGCCAAATGCTGATTCTTGATTTTGCAGAATCTCACAGAAAGATGAATATTACTGCTGCACAAATTGTAATATCTCCTGCTGTGTAGACACTGGGGAAAAGCTTCACCTATCCCAAAACAGGGAAAGACTACAAACTATATGATTGTGTTGACTGTACCTTTGAATTCATAGTTTATGCAGCATAGTGTACCTGTGGACTTTTGTATGTGGGCAGGACAACACACCACCTGAAGTGTCTCATCCAGGACCATGTAAGAGCCATCATCACTGGAAAATGGACAATGCCTTGAGTGCACACTTCAGGGGAGTACTGTGCATGGCTCTGGATGCCATGGCCTTAACTTTTATGCATTAGAGTAGATCCATCCCCTTCTGCATGCTGGTAACTGCTTAAAAGAATTATTCTGATAAGAGACTAGATGGATTTTTATTCTGGATGCCCTGGTCTCAAGTTAACTGAATAATCAAATAGATTAAAAGCCATTTTTGTTAACTACTGTGTTCACAGTATGCTGTGACTTTACTATATTGATTTGTATAAACATGTTTGAATATTCCTCTCCCTTCTCTTACCCTCCCCACAACCCCACTCCCCTCTGCCCTTCTCCTTGACTTTCTTCTTCCCTGGTATGTAGTCCCTATCCAGTAATGGTTGTAATTATATTTAATATCTCCAGATTCTTGTTTGTGATGGAATTATTATCTCACCTATTGCTTTTCATCATACTACCATATGTTGATATGTTTTCTTAGGCTTATTGTCCTCTCTGTTGGTACTAGATCCCCCTTCTTAGTAAAAAATAGTCAACTTTTTGTTTACAAATGAATCCCCAGGGTGCATCAGTCTGACATGGAAGGACAATCATGTTTCACTTACTTTAAATGTAATTCTTTAAAGTCCTTTTCTGATTTTTCCAAATAGTTCTGTTGGCATCTTGAGGACTGTGGTATGTGCTTCTACCACTTACCTCTCTCAGTACTTTAATGTCGTGGTCTTTGCCAATGCAATGTATACACATGGAGTGCTTGTCACCTTTGTAGATTTTAATGTCATTGCAATAGCAATAGCAGAGCAAAGGTTCATTATCTTTCAGTGGCAGCATAACAGCTATGTTTTAAAATAAAAACCTTGAGAAGCAGCAGTGTTAGCGAAACTATCCAAAGTTTGATGGAGTTCTTCAACAGCTGTGGACCGACAAGCAGCTGATGGCAAGAGAAAGAAGTAAGGCATATTGGGGTTGCCCACATTATATAGGCACCAACAAGGTGCATAGACATGGGTGGCCCCAGCCAGCAAAAATTTCCAGGTGGTCCTTATACTGACAGCTTACAGTTCCATGATGTGGCTCAATGGAGGAATATATACTCGAAGAGGATATTTTATTACCGATTGTTCAACTGATGCATTGTGTTTTCTGTTGATAAAATCCAATGTAGTGGAAAATCTATCTGCATATTCTTAAGGAATGCCACTTTACCCCTATTCACTGATTCTCAATACCAAGGAACTAAAGCGTCTTTGGCCAAAGTGTTGAAGCCGAACTGAAGAAGAGGTCTGAATTAAAGCCAAACCGAAGTTATTGATTTCCACATTCATGTACCCTTAATCCAGGGGTCAGAACAAGTCACTCTCCTGGGGACAAATGTTTTGTGTCGGCTATGAAGGTTTCACGTATTGCTAAGTAGCAGGGTGTTGTTCAGATTTTATAATATAGTAAAAACCAACCTGGTAGAACAGGAGCCGACTCACCAAATTTAATATATTAATTTTATTATAGCTATTAGTTTCTTATTTTATTTTTTCATTTCACCACCAAGGAACAGTATCAATTTGTGTGCCCCTAAGCACAACGACAGCACAAATGTTTCGGAATCATTCCTTCATCAGTGTATAATACTGTCCTATTACAAAAGTATAAAAAAAAATAAAAATAATTAGAATATTCCTCATTTACTTGGATTATAAATAAATATTTAACAGCTCAAGGAGCTCACCTTAAAAGGTTTGACCATCTCCAACATGATATATACACTCTAAATGAATCACAATCCCCATCTGGAATAGTACAAAATAGCTCAAATAAATCAGTAAATCAGATATTCATACTTCAAAAAATGAATTCAAATGTACTGCATTTACAATGTAACCAACTGTCTACACAAGCCTTCTTATTAAACAAGTTTCAAATAGGTGCACTGTGAGCAAAAGAAAAAAAAAACAGAGAAATGTCAGAGTTAGAAAATCAATTATTGCAGTTCTACTCTCAAAGGTGTTCCAAAGCACATGGCTTTAACCAGCGTTACTTCGCTTTAGAATGTTCCAGAACAAACAGCTTTGGCCAGTACTGCTACATTACACAGTTAACATAAAGCTAACCTCAGACTTTTTTATTCTTTCTACACATTGTTAATATCAAAATTTGTATCTGAACATTTTTTCAACTCAGTATACTCATAAAAAAGAAAGAAAACTCTGTTCATTTTGAATCCCAACTGACAATTCACTTCTCAAACTAGCGTTTACTTCACTTTAAAACATTTTGTAACACACAGCTCCAACCAGTACTACTTCGCTAAACAATTCTCAAAAGGCTAACCTTAGTTTTTACATATGCATTGTGCTCTGATTCAATGGCATACAGAGAAAAGAAAATACTGTGTATTCATTTTTAAAACCAAGCTTCCCATACATTCTCAGACCATGATACCCCATGCAGTTTTGCTCAGACACAGTTCACATACCTGCTTTAATTTCAGAGGTCACAAAAAGTGGTTTAATCTTCTATAAAAGAAATCATAAACAGTACTTAAAGTTTGTTCTACATAATCCTAGAACTATTTCATCTGACTCCCATTTTATGGTACTCACATTTAACTTTTCAAGCATTCCATGTTCACCAAACCTCCACTGCAGGTGCAAGAGGCTGAGGAAGTTGTCTGATGCACATTTTAATGACATAGATAAAAAGATTATCTTAGCTACAACATATAATGACATATTTGGACAAATTAAATATACAGTTTCTAAACACTGGGATGTATTGAAATTCACCTTAAGTGGAAAGAATGTGTTCTCTAATCCCCCATTAGTAGCTGCCAAAAGAAATAAGACATTAGGTAACATCCTATCCAAAACTTTGCGTAAGATACCTGAAGTGAGGCCACAACATTTTATGTCAGCTATGGATATAGTGGGTACATTTCCTTGTGGACATTGTGTCCACTGTAATATCACCTACAGAATTAAGAAATTTAGAAATACAGCTAGAGATGAGGACATTACCGTTAAACAATTTATTAACTGTTCGACGGAGGGTGTGATTTACTGTTTAAAATGCCCCTGTGATTTATTGTATGTTGGTAAAATTGAAAGAGTCTTAAAATTCAGAATTGATGAGCATAAGTCAGACATTAGAAGAAAGGATATTACATCACCATTTGCAAGGCATCTTGTTGAGGCTGGCCATCAGTTACCCAACCTGAGATTTTTTGGAATTGAACATGTAGTTCCTAACGTCAGAGGATGAGGAGACTATAGGACTTATATTCTTTCAAGGGAAGCAGCCTTTATTGATAGGTTTGAAGTCACTAACCCCAGATATGGGTTGAATGATGTAATAGATTGGCAACCTATACTATAGTTCCTCTATCTTGTGTCATTACTAAACAGGAATATTTGGGTTACAAACTTTAGATATTGTTTTGCCAGTTCTCTTTGCCGTTTGTTTCTTTTTCACTTTGAGTTAATACAGTGCGAATAAATGACGAGACTGTGAGATTACTATCTTAAAAAGAACGTGCTTCAAGAGAACATCCCAATTTATGGGAGGTCAAGCCAGATTGGGAAAGGTCACAGATACATGGCTAGGTTTTTGAAACATGACAGGTTAGTCACCCTGATTTTGGGGAGTTTGTTTCTCTCTGGTGGCCAACAGTTCCCTCCTGATATAAATTTTGGTTCTAGTAGACTTAAATAATATTGAGAAATCTTTGTTTACTAAATAATATAAATGTTGGTCTTTTAAGGGGGGTTTGAATCCACACATGTCCTGAAATGATGTGTTACATTGTAAGAAAAAATATTTTTTAGGAAAAATAGAAATAGAAAAGATTGCTTTTTTGAAGCAACAGATAAGAGTTTGAATATTAGTATACTTTTCTATGGGGACAGTAGATTATGGCGCCTTTATTGGTTTAAATCAAGTGCTGCAGATTGCAGATCAGGTGTGGAAGGTTTGAGCTAAGGGTCATGTGACTCACAGCAACAAACCGGAACGCCGACTCTCCAGGAAGTACAAAGGCAAAAAAAAGCTTTGAGCATTTAAAATCTGCATCAGATGCCTTCCCCAGCCTCTTGCACTTGCAGTGGAGGTTTGGTGAACACGGCATGCTTGAAAAGTTAAATGTGAGTACCCATAAGATGGGAGTCAGATGAAATAGCTCTAGGATTATGTAGAACAAACTTTAAGTACTGTTTATGGTTTCTTTTATAGAAGATTAAACCACTTTTTGCAACCTCTGAAATTAAAGCAGGCATGTGAACTGTGTCTGAGCAAAACTGCATGGAGTATCATGGTTTGAGAATGTATGGGAAGCTTGGTTTTAAAAATGAATACACAGTATTTTCTTTTCTCTGTATGTCATTGAATCAGAGCACAATGCATATGTAAGAACTAAGGTTATACTTTTGAGAATTGTTCAGTGAAGTACTACTGGTTGGAGCTGTGTGTTATAAAATCTTTGAAAACGAAGTAAACGCTGGATTGAGAAGTGAATTTTCAGTTGGGATTCAAAATGAACAAACAGAGTTCTCTTTCTTTTTCATGAGTATACTGAGTTGAAAAATGTTCAGATACAAATTTTGGTATTAACAATGTGTAGAAAGAATAAGAAAGTCTGAGGTTAGCTTTATGTTAACTGTATAATGTAGCAGTACTGGCCAAAGCTGTTTGTTCTGGAACATTCTAAAGCGAAGTAACGCTGGTTAAAGCCATATGCTTTGGAACACCTTTGAGAGTAGAACTGTAATAACTGATTTTCTAACTCTGACATTTCTCTGTTTTTTTTTTTTTTTTTTTTTGCTCACAGTGCACCTATTTGAAACTTGTTTAATAAGAAGGCTTGTGTAGACAGTTGGTTACATTGTAAGTGCAGCACATTTGAATGCATTTTTTGAAGTATGAATATCTGATCTACTGATTTATTTGAGCTATTTTGTACTATTCCAGATGGGGATTGTGATTCATTTAGAGTGTGTGGGCCAGATATTCAAAACTTTGCCCCAGGGCTAAATTAGCACTGCCCAGCAGGCAAACTTAGCCAGGAGCACAAAGCAAGCCATATTTAAAAGGAATAGCCCAGGGCAAACAGCTTCTGAATATAGCATGGGAATGAGGCCGGGCAAACTGGGCTGGGACTGCAGGGCAAACCTAGACCTGGAATAAGAAAGCTCTGAATATGGCAACCAGGAAGTGCAAACCACAACAGCAAAACAGTGCACAGCAATGTGAAGGTGGGTAGAGGTGAACTATGTGGCCAATGTGCGTGCCAGCAAATGCGTGGACCCAATACAACTGCAGGCAGCAGCGTATGTGAAGGTACAGTGTTCAAAACTGTAAAATATTCCCCCAACTGTTTGCGCAGCGCTAACATTTGCGCAGGTTTAGTGCAGGGCTAAACTGTTAGCCTGGTGCAAACACGTTTGCCCGGCGCTAAACTTTGCCATATTCAAAAGTGACATGCAAATGAGCCTACTTACATAGTCTCTGGGAAAATCCAGATTAGCATCTCATTATGCCCTGATTTGCATGCTGTTTGCTCTGGGCTAATTGTTTAGCCCTGTGCTAAACCCGTGCAAACGTGTTAGCGCTGCACAAACAGCTTGTGGGGAATATTATACAGTTTTGAACACTACTTCCACATGTGCTGCTGCCTGCAGCTGTACTGGGACAACATAGCATAGGCACAGATGGTGGTGGTGCTGCAGGAAACTGTCACACTGTAGGTCATGCTACAGTGCACAGCCGACACTACAGTAGCAAGGGAGCCAGTAGTGTGTGGACACAGCAATGCCTATGGTGTGTAGGGCAGTGATGATGACTGCACTATACTCAGTGAGAGGCCCAACCTGCAGGTGTTTACTGACAGTGGACATGACTGTTACACTGTTGTGTGACCCACAGATGCTGCACCTCTGGCATGGGATGCTCACAGTGACATATACATGTCCGGCTTTGTGTGCTGTGGCAGTTGTACAGCTATGCGGTATGTGGCCCGGGGAGGCATATATTATCAGAAAGGCACACTGGTTTTGGGGTATGCCCAATACTGATCCATGTGCACTGCATGATGTGTCCCAGCCTTGTGGCCACCCATACACTCTCCCCTCAACATCCTCCATGCCCACAGTGCTGCATGTGTGTGCTGGCATCTGTTGATGTCCACAGAAGTGTGGTCCGCAGGTGTGTGCTGTATGGCCATATTGCCATGCTGTCCACTGGTGGCAGGGTCACCACTTACTGCCTGGCATGGCTGGGACTGGTGGCAGATGATGGCATCATTGTGATGCCATCAGTTAGCAGCATGCTTCCTCTATGTTTAGCTTTGTCTATGTGTCATATTTATTTGTTAGGGTCACGCTAAACCCACGCAAACACCGCACAAAGTCGTAGTGTCATGCAAAGCTGATAGCCCAGGGTTAAGACAAGCTTTTCCTGGGCGGAAATGTGCACCGCGCTAAGTGTTGCGCTAAGTCACGCAAAACCACTTTGCTCGGCACTAATTGCTGAATATAGCATTGCACCTGTATTCATGTCGGTTTGCCCCTTGCATACATGATATTTTGCCTGGCACTAATGCAGTTTGCCCGCGCTATTTGGCCTTTCGAATATAGCAGACCCGCGCTAAACCTGCGCAAATGGTTTTTGCCCGACGCAAAGTTTTGAATATCTGGCCCTGTATATCATGTTGGAGATGGTCAAACCTTTTAAGGTAAGCTCCTGGAGTTGTTGAATATTTATTTATGATCCGAGTAACTGAAGAATATTCTAATTACTAAAATTTTTTTTTTCATAATTTTGTAATAGGACAATATTATACACTGATGAAGGAATGATACTGAAACGTTTGTGCTGTTGTTGTGCTTAGGGGCACACAAATTGATACTGTTCCTTTGTGGTGAAATGAAAAAAGAAAATAAGAAACTAATAGCTACAATAAAATTAATATATTGAACTTGGTGAGTCGGCTCCTTTTCTACCAGGTTGTTTCTTAGTATGTCAATTGCTTTCTGGTAGTGAGTCACTCCCTCATTATTATATAGTTTTTCTACCAAGGTGACTGTACTTGAACTTCTTTTCTTTTATAATACAGTAGCAGGGTGTTGTTCAGGTTTTATAATATATATTTTTATATTTATAATTATAGTTTTTTACTCTATCTTTCAGCATGAAATCTACAGCAGCCCCTCTTCTTCTTGGAGCATGACCTTTTCAGTTCCCTGACACTCCCATACACAATCACTAAATGATTAAGTAGCTGACTGTGAATGCTTTATTAACAGTCCCAACCACTTAGGGATCTGCTCCAAATTTAGATTTCCAGGACAGGGTAAAACTTTTATTTTATTTTCCTCTTACCTGTCTTGACCTTGACTACTGCAATGCCCTTTACCTTGGGCTACCGGGGGTTGATATTCACCGCTTGCAGCTAGTGCAGAATGCGGCAGCCAGGCTATTGACTGGTTCTTCTAGGGCCAGTCATATAACACCTGTGCTCCGCAGACTGCACTGGCTGCTAATATGCTGGCGAATCACCTTCAAGGTCGGTTTACTGACCTATAAGGCCCTACATGATCAGGGACCTGGTTACCTAAAAGATCTCCTTTGTCCCTACTGTCCCTCCCGCTCTCTCCGATCCACTGACGAGGGATTACTGGAGATTCCCAGGGTTCGTTTAAAGACACCTGGGGCCAGATCTCTTAGTTTTATTGCCCCAACCCTGTGGAATTCTCTGCCTCATCAGGTGAGAGATTACCCGACTGTCCAAAGCTTTAAGGGGGCATTAAAAACATTTCTTTTTAGCCTTGCATATATTGATTTTTAATATTGCTGCCTTGGATTAATTTTATTTACTGTTTTAATTATTTATTGATTTATTTTATTATGTTATGTACAGGCGACTTGGTTTCGAAAAGGCGCCTTTTACAAATAAAGCTTGATTTGATTTGATTTTGATTTGATTTGATGATTTGTCTATGAGAGGCTGTTTGCAGTGGGTCTCACTTTTAGAACTGATACATCTGAAATGCTGTGATTCTGCTTTGACCTCTCCAACACTGCTAACACATACAGTATGTGGAGAATACTTGCTAATCTGGTGGGGGTGGTGCTGGCAGTGTTGGCAGTAGGACAACCAGCAGAGTTCATAGCAGAAACACAGCTCTTCAACTGTATCAGTTTTATCAGGGAGACTCCATGCAAACAGCCTATCACAGTCAAGACAGGTAAGGAGGAAACCATTCACCTTTACCCAGTCCCTGGGGATGTAAGCTTTAATCTAATCCCTGAGTCTGGCCTTTTCGTGATCTGATCACAGATTACATCACAGAGCTGCTGCTGTTTGGTTTCAATTTAGGAGCTTCTCAGGGGGAGGAAATGGATAAGGATATGATAGAAAGTGTACTTAAAATGGCAGAAAAAGGGGAGATATTGCTGATGAGTGATCTGAATATGCCAGATGTTAACTGGAGTGCAGTTGCAGCAGCCACTTCTAAGAGTGGGGTTATTCTAGATGCCCTACAGGGGGCATGCCTTAGACAACTAGTATTGGAGCCCACTCGAGAGGGAGCAATCTTAGACCTGGTTCTCTCAAATGGAGATGAAGAGAGGATCACAGATGTAGAAGTGGGTAGCCATCTGGGAACTAGCGACCATCGAACAGTATGGTTCACAATAAACACAGCAATAGAGTCAAGCCATACAAAGACAAAGGTACTGGATTTTAGGAGGGCTGACTTTGTCAAAATGGGTGCGTGCCTAAGGAATGCACTAGCAAATGGGCAGGAAGGAGGGGTGGAAGAACAATGGGGAATAATAAAAACTGCCATCACAGAGGTATCAAGCCTTTGTGTAAAGCAAATAAACAAACTGAAATGAGGTAAGAAACCACTATGGTTCTCAAAGGAAGTGGCAGTGAAGGTTCAAGAGAAAAAGAAAGCATTCAGAAAGTACAAGGAATCACAGAAGGAACAGGACAGAGAACTATATCAGTTAAAGCAAAAGGAAGTTGGGAAGGCAGTCAGATCAGCAAAGGCCCAAACTGAGGAAAAGATAGCTAACTCAGTTAAGAAGGGGGATAAACCTTTACAGGTACATCAGGAGCGAAGGAAGACCAAGGAGGATAGTGAGGCTTAATAAAGGGAGGGAGGGTGGGCAGAGGGTGACTGTGAAAAGGCAGAGATACTAAACAAATATTTTTGCTCAGTATTTACAAAGGAAGAGGGGGAGGTACCTAAAACAAACAGTAGAAACACTCTGGATACAGAAGTTGATACCAGCCCATTGACAGAAGAAAGGGTTCTGAAAGAACTCTTAAAACTGAAGGTGGACAAAGCAATGGAGCCTGATGGGATTCATCCCAGAATTCTAAAAGAACTAAGGGTAGAACTAGTGACACCACTGACTACCCTCTTTAACAAATCATGGGAGGATGGGGTGGTACCCGAGGACTGGAGGAGGGCAGATGTGATTCCTCTTCACAAAAGTGGGAGCAAGGCAGAAGCAGAAAACTACAGACCTGTTAGTTTAACCTCAGTGGTAGGGAAAATGATGGAATCACTTCTGAAGGAAATAATTGTTAAATATCTAGAGGCCAGAGGGGCACAGGACCCAAGGCAGCATGGATTCACAGTGGGAAGGTCATGCCAGACAAATCTGATAGATTTCTTTGACTGGGTGACCAAAGTAGTTGATCAGGGAGGGGCTGTGGACATGGCCTACCTAGACTTTAGCAAGGCATTGACACAGTCCCATACAAAAGATTAATATACGTTAGCCAGCCTGGGAGTGGGTCCCAAGATGACAGCCTGGGTAAAGAATTGGCTGGAGAATAGGACACAGAGAGTAATAGTAAATGGAGTCCACTCTGAAAAAAGGGGGGTTAGTAGTGGGGTACCACAGGGTTCAATATTAGGACCAGTCCTCTTCAATGCCTTTATAAGTGACATTGCAGAGGGACTGGAAGGAAAAGTATGTCTCTTTGCAGATGACACAAAGATCTGCAACAGAGTTGATGCACAGGGTGGGGTGGAAAGGATGAGAAGGGACTTGCAAGGTTAGAGGAATGGTCAAATGTATGGCAACTTAGATTCAATGCTAGAAGTGTAAGGTAATGCACCTGGGAAACAAAAACCCAGGGAAGAGTACACAATGGGGGTGAGATACTAACAACAACAAAAATGGAAAGGGACCTGGGAATAATCATATCAGATGACCTAAAGGTGGGCAAGCAATGTGAGAGGGCAGCAAGGAGGGCTGGGGGATACTGGGATGCATAGGGAGAGGCATCACCAGTAGAAAACAGGAAGTTATTATCCCTCTGTACAGACAGTTAGTGAGACCCCATCTGGAGTACTGCGTGCAGTTCTGGAGACCCAATCTCCGCAAAGACATAGACAGGATAGAGGCTGTCCAGAGGAGGGCAACTAAAATGGTGCATGGTCTGCACCGGAAGACATATGAAGAGAGACTTAAGGAGCTTAATATGTATAGCCTCGAGGAAAGGAGGGAGAGGGGGACATGATAGAAACTTTCAAGTACCTCAAGGGAATCAACAAAGTCCAAGAGGGTAGCATCTTTCAAAAAAAGAGGTGTGCAAGAACAAGGGGGCACAATTTGAAGATAGAAGGGGGGCGGCTCAGAGGTAATTTAAGGAAGTATTTTTTCACAGAGAGGGTGGTGGATGTATGGAACGGCCTTCCAGAGGAAGTTGTGGAGTCACAAACAGTGGTGGAATTCAAGCATGCATGGGACAGTCATAAGGCAATTCTAGGGGTTGGGGGTAGGAAGAAGTAGGCTGCTGGTTAACTAGGATCTGCAGCTTATCCATCAGGTAGGGAAATGGGCAAACTGGGTGGGCCAAGCGGTCCTTATCTGCCGTCAAATTCTATGTTTCTATGTTTCTAAACACTGGGTATAGTAAGGGGTGTTGAGTAGGAGGGGCATACCAGGAAAGGAACAGCAGCAAGTGAAGAGGTGACTGCTCTCTCAGTGGAAGGGAAGTAAATGCAAATCTAGGAGCTTTCATTATTACTTCTTCGCATTGATATTGCATTGGGGAAAGGAGGAGTGGGAGTTTGAAGAAGGTTGTGCAATGGCTACTTAAAGCCTGTTTTTGAGTGTGGATAGGAAGGATAGGAATATAAAAAGCAGTTGCTCAATATATTTAACCGTGTACAACAAAGGAGGTAAAGGAAATAAAGAAAATGTTTTGCACTGATAGAGGAGGGAGAGGGGAGACTTGGGGGAGTGTTTGGTATCCTAAATCTGGAAGGGTGGGGGGTCGCTGGTGGGCAATGATAGCAATGGGTAGGGTGGTAGGCTGCAACAACTGCGGTGCACCAATCTTTCTAAAAATTGCCTGGAGTGTGGGAGGATGTTTAGTGTGCAATCACATAGAAAAACTTAGAAAGGAGATTGAGGGTCTGCAGGAGGAACTAAGACAGGCAAGGCAGATTGGGGGTCGGTTTAGCCCAATACTGGAGGGAGGAAGAAGGGGAGATGAGGAAGGGTGATTTAAGCCAACAGTGGTGAGGAGAGGGTCAGAAGAAGGGAAGCAGAGACAAAGGGGCCCAGGCCAGGAAGAACAATTGTCGGGGAAACCAGGTCAGGAGACAAAAGACAATTGGAAGAAGGAGATAGGGACTTGTGAGGGGAGGCAAAGAAGTGGCAAAAGTCATGGAGTGGAAAGGAGAGAACAGGTTACTATGAAGACAGAGGGAGCGGGCATTTGTGAAGGGCCTTCAGAAAATAGTTGTGCACTGCTAGAGAGGAAGAAGGTGGAGGAGGGAAATGATGACATTAGAAGAGTAATTGATAAATGCCTGGACCAAACTGGAGCGGGGGGAAGTTCTGCTGGGAGAATTGCAACAGAGGTAAAAGGGGGAAATAATGTGCAGAAGGAAGAAGAGGAGCTGGAAATGAGAGAGGGAGATGAATGGAAGCAAGCAGGGAGTAAGAGGGGTGGAATCTAAGTGCTGGGGGACTCAATACTAAGAGGAGTTAGGTGGGGTAGCAAGGGGGAGAGGCATAGTTGCATTTGGGTGGAGGCCATGCCAGGAATGACAGCGAAAGGTGGGACGGTCTGTTCTGAAATGCTAGAAGGGTAGGGACAAGCCTCATGTAATTATACATCTTGGGACAAATGACCTGGCTGACAAGACAGTAGATACAGTCCAGAGGAGGTTTGAGGAACTAGCACAATTATGTGAGGGAGCAGGAAGATCAGTAACTTTTTCAGAGATACTTCCGGTGCCAAAGGCAAGCACAACAAGGAAGCTGAGAATAGAGGAATTTAACTGATGGCTAAGAACCTGGTGTTGTGCTAAAGGGTATGGGCTGTTGGGGGGGTGGGGAGGGACCTGGGAGGACAGTAGTCTCTATGCCAAGGACAGACTACACTTGAGTGAGGAGGGAAAGAAAGTGTTGAAACAGAGGATGGAGGAGTACATAGAGGAAGTTGGGAATTTAAACTAGGAGTGGGGGGTGGCAGTTGGGGAAAAGATATGCAGAGACCACAGGTTGGGAAACCATATGAGCTTACCCCCCATAACAGTGACAAAGGACAAATGGCAAGTACTGTTGGTGATGCTAGGAAAGGAGGGCAGGATGGGAGGGGAAAGGGTGGAAGGTGGTTACCCTTAATGCTAGGAGCCTTGGGAGGAAAACTGCAGTTACAGGTTCTCATGGCAGAGGGAGAGGTGGACATTGCAGCCATCACGGAAACATGGGCCACCCAATACAATGACTGGGACCTGTCTCTACCAGGGTACAGGTTATTTCATAAGGACAGGGTGATTGGGAAAGGAGGGGTGGCACTATATGTGAAGGAAGGACTGAAGTGTGTAAGGAAGGAAGGGGAGGAGGGTAGTACAGAGTCACTTTGGATGCAAATCCAGGATTTCAAGAATAGGATTCTTAGAATGGGAGTGGTGTACAGGCCACCATCTCAGACAGAGGAGTTAGACAGGGAACTAGCGGGACAGATCAGGAGAACCTGCAAAAGGGTAGTGTGGTGATTGTGGGGGACTTCAACATGCCAGGAGTGGACTGGAGCACCCCAACAACCAGGAACAGAAGGGAGCAGGTACTGCTGGATGCCTTCCAAGACAGCTTCCTGCTGCAAATGGTCAGTGAACCAACCAGGTTAGGGAATACCCTTGACCTTGTGCTGGCAAATGGGGACTTTGTGAGAGAACTTATAGTGGAGGAACCACTGTCAGGGAGTGACTACCACTCAGTATGGCTCACATTGGATATGGGCAAGGAAGGAGTGGAATCTGGCACAATAGTCCTGGACTTCAGGAGGGCCAACTTTGGGAGGATGGGGGAAGTGGTAAAAGGGTACCTGGCCAGAATTCAATCTAGTATGGACACTAACCAGAGGTGGAGCTCATAAAGCTGGGGATAGTAGAGGCAACAAAACCTGCTGCAAAGCCCAGAGCAAGAAGGCTAGGGCTAAGAAACTGATCTGGTTGAGCAAGGAGGTCATGGAAAAGGTAAGGAGGAAAAGAGCTGCCTTTAGGAAGTACAAGAAAACAGGGAGGGGGGAGGACAGGGAGGAGTACTTGACAGAATCGAAGGAGGTGACAAGGGCAATAAGGGAGCCAAAGCATCTACTGAACTTAAGCTGGCACAAGGCATTAAGAAGGGAGAGAAGGACTTCAAGTACATCAGGGAGAAAAGGAGCTGTAAGGACCACATAATAAGGATTAGGAAGGAGGGGGGTTGGGTGGAAGCAGGGTGCGAATAGGCGGAAGCACTAAATGAGTACTTCTGCTCAGTATTTACTAAAGAGAAGAAGGGGGTGACACCCAAGGTGGGAGAAATGGCAGAAGCAGGGTGGGAAGTGGTGACAGATGGGGAAATCATGGAGAGCAGAGTTCGAGAGGGTTTGAAGGCACTGAGGGTGGACAAGGTGCCAGGCCCAGATGGCATCCACCCAGGTACTGAAGGAGCTGGCAGAGGTCCTTGCAGGACCTTTGGCAGACCTATTTAATGCCTCACTACATTCGGTGTGTACCTCAGGACTGGAGGATGGCTCATGTGGTGCCTCTCCACAAGAGTGGCCCCAAGGATGAACCGAAACTACAGACCAGTGAGCCTCACATCCATCATGGGTAAGCTAATGGAGACCATCCTGAAGGAGGCTGGTGGCCTCCTAGAGGCTAAAGGACTACAGGACAGCAGACAGCATGGCTTCATATGTGGCAGATCCTGCCAGACCAACCTGGTCGAGTTCTATGACTGGGAACTAGGGCAACTGGACAGGGGCATGCAGTGGATGTCCTGTATCTGGACTTCAGTAAGGCATTCGACTCAGTGCCACATGGAAGGCTGGGAAGGAAGTTAGAGGCACACGGGGGGGTAAAGCTGGTGAGATGGGTAGGAAACTGGCTGCAGGGAAGGCAACAGAGGGTGGTGGTGGTAAGCTCTCACACCCAAGGGCAGTGATGAGTGGTGTTCCACAGGGCTCGGTGTTGGGACCAGTGTTGTTTGGGATATTCATTGCAGACATTTCATGGGACATCAAGAGCAAGATCAGTCTGTTTGCTGATGATACCAAGGTAGGCGAGTGGTGGATGACCTAGGGGATGGCAGGGGTTGCAGGATGATCTGGCAAAGCTTGAAACCTGGTCAGACACCTGGCAACTGGGCTTTAATGCCAAAAAGTGCAAGGTGCTGCATTTTGGGATGAAGAACCCAAGGAGGAGTTACCAGCTAGGGGGAGTGCAGCTAGCCCAGACAGAGGAGGAGAAGGATCTGGTTGTGCTCATTACAGGGTCAATGAACAACTCGGCACAATGTAGGAAGGCAGCTGCAAAGGCCAACAAAATGCTGGGTTGTATTGCAAGGGGTATATCCTCGAGGAGGTGGAGGTGATTCTGCCACTGTATAGGTCATTAGTTAGACTACACCTGGAGTACTGCGTGCAGTACTGGCATCCGTATCTGAAGAGGGACATTAAGTTGCTGGAGGGGGTGCAGCGCAGAGCGACAAAGATGATCAAGGGGCTGGGGGGCTTATCATACGAGAGGAGGTTGAAGGAGTTGAACACTTACTCACTGGAGGAGAGGAAAGACAGGGGTGACATGATTGAAACCTTTAAAAATATGAAAGGAATAAACAAGACAAGTACAGAGGGGCTGTTCAAAGTAAGGGAGGGGAGGGACACCGGGGGCCATGATATGAGACTGGAGCGAGGAAGGTTCAGGAGGGAGATGAGGAGACACTTTTTTACAGAGAGGGTGGTGGCTGGGTGGAATGCATTACCTCCTGAAGTGGTATGCAGTAGAACAGTGGACTGCTTCAAACCAGGATGGGACAGGATAAGGGGAAGGGTTAATGAAGGGGAAGGGTGGAAGGGAGGGCAGCGGCAGAATAAGGGGTGCTAGCTGCACATTCGAGCAGACTTGATAGACCTCTAGGCCTTTATCTGCTGGCAAATTTCGTATGTTCGTATGTAAACATTTACTATTTAAGTGCTTGCACCATGGAGGGTGAAAAGGCATGCTGGAAAGACAAAGTGAAAAAAGATGCAATTGTGAATGGAAATAAAACCTGCTGTTTTTGCTTTTATTTTGACAGGAGAATGTCATTTTCTAGACAGCGTTCAATTAATTACTTTTATTTTGAACCATCAAAAGAGTCCTCTTCAATGAGTGTTCCCACAATCCATTTCACCAGCCAGCAATTTACCAAATCATACACCAAGAGAAAACAATTATTTTATTTCACCACTTATTTACCAAAGATAGCCCAGTTGAACATTTAATATCCAGCATGGTCCTGTTGCTACCCATTTCTATAGCTGGGTGGACTGGAGCACTGGGAGCTTAAATGACTTGCCCAAGGTCATGTGATTAATGTTTGGCTCTACTGAGGTGTGAACCTGTGATCTCCTGGGTTTTAAACTGGTGTTTTAACCACTAGACCACACTGCCTCTAACTACACAAAATGATACAGCAAAACAGATTAAACACAACTGCTTTAATGCAAACAAAGTAATATGGTACTGGTGCAAAACGGATTTAGAGTGATATTTACAGATTATTTTTTTTTTTGCAAACAATGCAGGCACCAAAAATGTCATTAAAGTTGAATGTCACAAAACACTGTAAAAAGCAATTTTGGAAACTGGTGACATTAGCAGCAAAAAAAAAAAATCGTAATAGTGCAATGTACTGTAGTCCCCTGAAACAAGGATTTTACAAATTTGTAAGACAGTCTGGAGAAATGGTTCCTGAAATTGGCATTGTCCCGGATTCCCCCCTTTTCCCTCACAAAAAGAAGGAGACCATTGTTTGTTGTTGTGCTCAGATTGGCAATTAATTCATTTATATTCATAATTCCATATTCCATTTCAGTTTCTTTATTATCATATTTTCAACCTTTTGTTTATTTCCATCCATATATCAATCTCTGATTATCCTTCCCCCCAGGTGAAAACCTGGGTGCCTTCTTCTTCTCCTTTTCCATTAGGTAATGGTGAAAACCGAGACCGCTTTCTCCTTCATCCTTTTCCTCTTCTTGTGTTATTCCTTTATTCTTCCCCCCTCCCCTCCTCCCCCCTTTTTCCCCACTAGCCAGTCTCCAGCTTGCATTGGATGGCTGGCTTCCCCCATACTTAGGGTACCATTCTCCCTTACCTCAGGGAATATCCTTATGTTCCTTCTTTTTTCCTCCTTTTTTTTTTTCATATTCCATTTTTTGCATGTTTTTTCCATGCTTCTATAAAACCCATTGTTTCTGTATTGAACATATCTATGGCTAGGTCCGACAGGTGCACACCGTCTGACCTGTAGAAATCTTCTACCCATTCTTCTACCCCCCTCAGTATCACCTGTCCTCCCATCTGCCTTACCAACGTCCCAACCCTCCTATTCATCTTCCTCCTGGCCCCTCTCTACTGCTCTGTGGCTGTGCTCCTGCCTCCATACCCTCCATGGTATCATATCCGACCAGGCGATGCACACCTGCGGCCACCACTGTCGTATTGCCACTAAATCCCTTTTAATTTGTAAGTATGTGTCTACCCAAGGCCTGCCTGCAAGGTCGTTGCCCCCAGATGTATAATAATGAGATCTGGGCTGGGCCGCCATTCCTTGACTTCTTTTAAGGTTGGAAGCAGCTGTGCCCATCTCATCCCCCATATGCCATGCCAGACCAACCTACACTTTCTTGCATCCTGGTACAGCTGCCTTCCCCCAGCCTTCTTCTCTGCTCTTTTTCCAGCCCAATAGATATAGGAATGGCCGCAGATCCAGACTTCCGTGACCCTCCCTCTACCTATGGGGTACAAGCAAAATTCATTATTTTACACCTGCTTTTAGTGTCCTCACAGATTCTCCACCCTCATTATTTTTTTTTTTTGCCCACCACCTTTTTCCTGACTCCCCAGTTCTGCAGCTCACCAGAGTGCTATTTTCAAAATTATATATATATATATATATATTTTTTTTTTTTTACTTCATTGATCTAATGTATCTCTTGTAACTGGTCGATTGCCAGTGTCCCTTTTCCAATATCCCATTCACCGTCTCTCCCGCTGCTGCCCACTGTGAGGCAGCCCCAATCCACAAGGAATGGAAGAATAATTAGCCGGGTCTTCCCCCATGAATTGCATGCCCTTTTTTAGTAATGATGTGACTTGGTAGCCAGTAACCCTTTTTCCATCCCCATGTACAAATAATTTTCCCGTCCTGTTCCTATGCTCTGCGGCGAAAGCCCACAGAGCCTGTACTGGGCATATTGCACCCTCTGCTTGCCCTTTCAGTGTCACTATGCAACCTTGCCCTTTTTGATCCATTTTTGACCTCTTTATCTTGATCCGTATCTCTGCTACCCCCCAGTCTACATCTTCCCATTCAAACCCCCCCCTTCCTTGTCTTCTCTCCCATGGCCTACCACCTCACTCACTCTTATGGCCCCTGCAAACATTACCACGTAAATTGTGTGAAATAGTTGGGCCTCGGCCTTTGACCTGCATATTGCCGGGAGCATGTCCTGCAGCCTTATTAGCGACTGCTCCCCTATCGGCCTTCTATTATCTGCTAGCCCTTGTCTCAACCTGCTCCATCCTTGCATCATTCTTCTGATGAGTAAAGATTTTGTCAGGTCCTTCCACCCCTTTAGACTGCAGATAACACTAATCCCTGCCAGATAGACTCCCATAGTGGTGTGGGCTTTGCCTTTTTCCCACTGCTCCACGGTGAACATTCCCAACTGTTCCTCCATGAGTGGCCTACTTATCTCCATCTGGTGCTCTGCCCTGAATGTTTGAAACACTTGCCAGGCCCCATCGTAGGCCCTCAGAGTCCGAGGCGCCCAAGAGCTGTGAAACAACAGTTCTGCTCCTTCTTGCCAATGTCCCAGATGTTCGTTGGAATGGGTGTTTTTAGTTCTTCCGCTGCTGGTGCCAGCCTCCGAAAACAGTCCAGCTGCAGACGGGAAAGGCTGTCAGCCAGGGTATTGTGTACCCCTTCTATGTGTTGTACTCTAAATGACATGTTCAGCTGCAAAGCCCTTAAAACTAAAAGTCATAATACCTGCATGACTGTGCCTGACCTGGCTCCCCTGTTGTTCAAAACATCCACCACTGCTCTATTATCACACCAAAATGTCACTTTTTGATCCCGTAATTCCTCCCCCCAGACCAAGGTACTTGCCCATATGGGCATGATCTCTAGTAATGTTATATCTTTTACCTTCCCCTCCTTCACCCAACTGGCAGGCCAGGGTTCTGTGAACCATCTACTCCTCAGGTAACCCCCCATGCCTAGCCCCCCAGCAGCATCTGTGTAGAGGTCGAGGTCTGTGTTGTATAGCCACTCCTCTTGCCAGAAAGAGCACCCGTTGTGATTTCTGAGGAATTCTTCCCAGATTTTAAAATCCTCCCTGACACCTTGCATCAGATCTACCCAGTGATGTGGTCTGGTGACCCCTGCTGTAACCCTGGCTAACCTCTTTGTGAATGCCCTTCCTGGTCCGATGGCTCTGCATGCAAAGTTCAGGTGCCCCAGTACCTGCTGCACCAATTTTAGTTGTACCCATCTCCTGCTGGTGTGTACCTGGATTAGTTCCTTCAACTTCTTTACTTTTTTGTCCGGTAGTCTAAATACTTCATTCGGGGCATCTATCTCGATCCCCAGAAATTCCATAACCCTGCTGGGGCCCTCTGTTTTTTCTGGTGCCAATGGGACCCCTAGCTCCTGGCACAAGTCCTGAAACTTACCCAGCACCCTCTGTGTCTCCCGTTTTCCCTTCCCAATGAAAAGAAAATCATCCAGATAATGGATGACCATCCTATAACCCATTTTTTCCTGGACTATCCACTGCAAACAGGTGCTGAACACCTCGAATGTAGCACATGCTGTGGAACAACCCATTGACATTGCTTTGTCAAAATAATACTGTCCCCCACTTTTAAAACCCAATAGATCCCAGTCCTCCCTCCTAACCGGAAGCTGTCTGAAAGCAGACTTAATGTCCGTTTTTGCCATCCATGCATCCTCTGTGGCCCTTATTATCCGGACTGCATCCTCTAGTGTCGCATATGTCACCTTACTATGTTTCTCACTGATGAAATCGTTCACCGACTCCCCTTCTGGATAGGACAAATGGTGGATCACCCTGTACTCCCCTTCTTGTTTCTTGGGTACCAAACCCAATGGTGAGATCCGCATGTTTGGCAATGGGGGTGTTAAATGGGCCCTGTGCCCTACCTGCTGCCTTTTCTTTCTCTATCTTTTGTCTTAGCATTTCCTCCTTTCCTTTTACTGACCGCAGGTTGCTCACCTCCCTCGCTTGCCTGGGTCCCCTACTCTGTAATGAAAAACCTGTGTTAAAACCCCTTAAAATCATATCCCGCATGCTTGTGTCTGGATATCTGTCCAGGCTATCTGTTCATGCCTTCAAGTTGATGGGGGTTCTGGCCATGTAAACTGTTCCCTGTTGTGCCCCCCGCCACCTCCCAGACCACTCCCTCGCTTTTCCCGACCTTCCTCCTCATTAGTGCTGACCCCCCATTTCCATTTTCCCTACCCCCCTCCCTGTTCCATGTTTGCCCTTTAAACCCTGGCCATCTCAAAAAAACTGTTGACCCGATCCTTGCCCCCCATGCCCTTGTGCTCCCTGGGCCCATGTCATTCTACATTTGTTCGCCGGGTGCCCTCCTCTGCATTTTGAGCAGGCATGCCAGAAATGACATTGAGTCCACAAGCAAAAGGTCCTGTTATAAGCCCAGCAACATCTCTGGGGCGTAAACCCCTTTTTGCCCCACTCACCTTCGGGTGTGGACTGATCTGTTACGTAATCCGTCCACAAATCTATCTGCTTGGTATCCCATCTCACGTCCCCAAATGATGCCATTCTCTGCGAAAACATTCATCAAGTATAACCACCCCACCCCGCCCTTTGCTTGTGCTCTCCATATTATCAATGAATAAACTAATGAGCGGGATGCCCAACTCGGCCTTTTTCCAGAATGATGGCTGAAAAAATAGCAAAACCTAGGAACCACCCATCAACGTCTTCCCTTTTAGCGAACTTATCATCCTCTTTTTCCCCTAAAAGCACTATGGCCGCCACATCCATTCTTACCTATGCCTTCAGTTTCCTGCATACTTATTGCCACCTCCGCTCACCAAAGTGAATATGTCCACGACATCCCTTTCCATATTTTTCCTTTGTAGCCAATGGCACATGCTCGCTTATCCTCATCCCAGGCACATCTATCTCTCGTGCCCTTTCCTTCTCTCTCTCTCTCTCCCTTTCCATTCTTTTCCAGCTCCTCCTTTTCCATCCTAATCTCTGCTAGAGCTGATTCCATCTGCCCCAGACCTCCTGTCCCCAGTGCTGCCACAATTTGCCCTATATATTCTTTTATACTGTCACCCACCATGCTGGATGTGTTACCTGAAACCTTGTCCGGGCCGTGCTGCCTGGAATCCTCCAAAGTTCCCCTTGCTTCTCCCTGCAGTTGTGGTGGAGGGTGAGCTACCAGGGTCTGTGGAGGGAACAAACCGTTCTGGGCATCGTGTCTGGGTTCAGCCGGGGAGATCCCCCTTTGATCTGGGGGGGTTACTGGCATAACTGGGTCCACAGACCACAGAGGTACTGGATCAACCGCCTTGGTGAGCTCCGCTATCGTCGGTGGTACCCTAGCAGGGCTACATAACCCTTTGGCTGGTCATTTCCCCCTGCCACCTTTTCCCGGGCCTGCTTTTCTCTTCTCCCTGGGTCTCCCTGGTTCCTCCCCCTCTGCCAGTTCCCACATTCTGTTTGTCTTTTCTGCCAATTCAATTATAGCCTTGTAAGCATCTTCCTTCGATGGCCTGCTCTTCTTTGGTGCCATGTCTGTCTTATCTTTGCTCTGTGAAGACAACTAGAGGAAGAGAAAACAGGGTTATTTGTATATCTGTACCTTTTCATACACCTTCCTCCTGTCCTTCGCACCACACGCCCCCTTAAAACAGACTGTGCCACTGGTGAAATTCCCCCTCCTGTTTGACACCCCCCTTGTCATCCACTCAAGTGCCTCCTCTTATTTATAATTACAAACATATTGTATATATTTTTTCCTTTTTTTTTGGGCTTCCTTCCTTGCCTGGGCTGACCAGGGCACCATCAGTCAGCATCCCTACTATAGGGAACGGATGCACCGCGTGGTCCCATAATTGCCCCCCCCCCTTTATATTCCTGCCTGTGCCAGCTTTTTTTTTTTTTTTGCAGTACCCAAAGCAAATAGCCCCGTAAAAAGGTGGGGGCCCCATTTCTAAGGTGACCACCTCCCAGCGTGAACATCCCCACGAGGTCCCGGCCGCGATCCTTCTCCCTCTGTCCTTGGCCTCCCCCAGGCCCTTACATTCCCCAGTATGCCTCAGCAAAGGCCCCCCCTGAGCTGTGGAACTCACCCTATTCCCGGGCATGCTGTTGTCCCATCCCCCGTCAGCGTGTGACGTCACGCCACGTGGTCCCCTAACCTAATCGCTCCTCTTTTCCCCCTGGCCTTTTCCAGGCCTACTCCCCTGATTTTCCACCCAAAAATGCCCTTGCCCCATCCCCAGTAGCCACCCCAGCCCCAGAAGAGGGCCTCTCCTCTGCACCTCCCATAGCGTGTGACACACCACGCAGTCCATGTGGTGGGGCCTCTTCCGGCCTACCATCCCTTCCAGGCAACACAGAGGCCATACACCCACCAACAACGTACAAAGCATGGTTCCAGGATCCTTACACCTCCCCCATGCGGAGTGTGACATTCGCCACATGGTTCCAGGATCTCGCTCGCCCTTCCCGGCTTCCAAGCTCCTTCCAGGCCTCCTGCTCTCAACGGCAACAAAAACAGCCACCCAGTGCCTACTTAGCCCGAGACACGAAGAGCAAGTGCCTGTCTAGCAAACCCCCCCTGAGGCGTGTGCCTCGCGCCACACCATCCATGGCTCAGGGCTTCTTCTAGGCCTACCCTTCCTCCCCCAGGCCTCCAAACAGCCACAGAACTGCCACCTCAGCACCCAACCAGACAAAAGGGGGGTTTCTACAAACCCCCATGCAGCATGTGATGTCACGCCACGTGGTCCTGGCGTGCACTCGCTCCCCCCCATCTCCACGGCCTCTTCCAGGCCCCTCATTCATATCAGGCAGCTACACAAAAGGTTAAATTGCCACGAACTGCGAAAATCAATGAGATGCTTTGCTACTCCTCTCCATAAACTGCGCGTGGTGCCCCACCATGTGTTCCCTGCTCACGCATTCTCTCCCCTGCTCAGGGGCTCCTTCAGTTATACCAATTCTTAGCAGCCAGCAAAACCAGTCCTCAAAAACCTACAAGGCATCACAGTAAACAAAATTCTTTCCAATAAGACCCCCCCACGAGGTGTGCGCGCCGCCCCACGTGGTCCTGGGTTGCTCTCTCAACCACATTCTGATCCCCATCGCTACCAGGATCCTCCACATTTTCTCCTTCTGTAACATGTTCTATCTTAAACCTGTATATATATTCTTCCTCTCCTTCTTTCTCTTTTTTTTTTTTTAAAAACTTCACACATTGTCCTGCCATATCATCTTTTTGTTTCCTTACCTCTCTCTCTCCTGGTGAAACAAACCTCAAAGAAATTGCCAATCCGATGTGCTGCAGTTGATGTAGATCAAAACTCCAGCAAAAAGTGGCTGAAGCCCCCTTGTGCTGTCCCTTATGTACCTCCTTCGCCAACTCCTTCCTGTTACCTGCCCCATTGTTCTGGCCCTTAGCCCTTCCCCTTCCTCCCCCTCCCCATCTGAGCACAACCATTCTATGCAGGAGGGAAGGGGTGCACCAGGACAACATGGTCTGCCCCTTAAAGGGCAAACTCCATTAGCCCAAATTACTTGCAATAACAATGACACAGAGCTGTGGGGATCAGAAACTGTGCATTAGGAATTACTGGCAGCACTGTATGCCACCTCAGTTTTCCCCTGTTGTGATGTCACTTTCTGTATTAGAGATTCATAAAATGTATCCCTGCAGCTATAAAGGGAGATTGAAATACCATAAATATGTTATACTTCTGTCCCTAAAAGAGTTACTGGTTTGTAAATGGCTTATTTAAAACAAATCTCCTTTGGCAATAATATTGAATACTTTTATTTGTGTTGGTTCCCTTTTAAAGAGGAAGTCTGACCAACAGTGCTGCATTTCAGAATTAGAATTAACATATTCCCAATAAGCCTAATACCAAAAATTAGATCTCTAAGCTATTTTGTTTAAATGTTACAAGCCATTTTGCAACCCTGATTGCACTCCCTGTTCAAAAAAGCCTGTTTCAGTGAAGAGCTACTGATGATGTAATAACCAGAACTCATTGCCTAGTACTCAGTATAAGCAACATTATAGGACCTATTTCTCCAAAGTTTAAGAAACTGTAGTTGTAGTAATTGTTTAAAAAAAACTGACATAGGGTTGGGTGAAGTGCATACATTTCCGGAATGTTCAGATGCATGGTACTGTACCTATCAATATAACAGGGAGATGGTTTTATATGTCAAGGTTATGCACAATTTTAGAATGTTGGGGGGGACATGCAGTCTTAGAATTCGGCAGGGAGGTGTAATCTCAAAATGTGATGAGGACATGCAGTCTCGGAATGCAACATGGATACACATCTAGGAATTAGGTGGAGACTGAAAGTTTAGACTATATTGGGGATGCACACTATTGGAGTAGAGCAGAGCACACCATTTTATTCTGCAATTGCTTGTCCCTGCCAAACTCCAGAATTGTACATACCCTTCACATTTTGATATTGTGTGTCTCTGCCCCATTCGGACATTGTGCATTCCTGCACGTTCCAAAAGTATGCATCCATGCCGCACTTCAAAAGTGTTCATTCCCTTCACATTCCAAAATGCATTTCCCTGCCATGCTCTAAAATTACACATCCCACCACATTCCAAAAATGTATATCACTGCCGCATTCTGAAATGGCATATTATCACCTCTATTTGAAATCAAGCATCAGCATCACATGCTGAAACATTCCACAGCCATGTGTCTCCCACATTTCCAAATTGCACATCTCGGCCACATTCTAAACAATAAGGACACCACCACTTTCCAAATTTCAGTGTCACTACCATACTCCAAAACTATGTCTTCCAACTACTGTACTTTCTGAGATTTTGTCATTGCTGCATTTTAAAATTGTAACCTGGTGACTTTCTGAAATCTCATCCCTGCAATATTCCAAAATTGCACACAACCATGGCTTTCTAAAGCCATGTTTGCCACTACATTCCAATCCCCCTTTCATATCTTAAGTACCTTACATCTGCACATTCTGGCAAGGCATATCATGTACCCACCCAGTGTCAGCTTTCCTACTTATAACTGCAGTTATATGCAACATGGGGGAAATACAGTAACTCCTTTAAGGTTGCTGACAGGGAGGATTAGGCTGTGAGTTCTGGTTATGACATCATCAGTGGCTCTTCATATAAACACGCTTTCTTGAACAGGGAGAGAAATCAGGATTACAAAATGGCTTGTAACTTTTAAACAAAGTAACAGAGATCTAATTTTTGGTATTAGGCTTATTGGGAATATCGCAATTCTAATTCGGAAATGCAGCACTGTTAGACTCTCAATGAAATTAAGGTTACAAAATGGCATGTAACTCTTAAACTAACTGACTTAGAGGTCTCATTTTTGGCATATGGCTGATTGGTGGTATCCTGATCCTAATTCTGAATCTATTGATGCTAGAACATTTGACTGGACTCCCTCATTAAAGTAAAGAAGGAAAGAACCAATTCAGATTCAGATCTGCTCCTGAGGTACGAAGCCACAGTTTGATCATCCAACCCAAATCCTAGAAGGCCTGAATCACTACAGATCTGAATCAGGCTGTGCCATAGAAGGGGTTACCTATCCTGCAACAAGTGGCCCAGCTCAAATTCACATGTGTCCCCACTCTAAGACAGACTGACACACATCTCAGTCTCTGCCTCCCAAATCAAGCACAAGACCTAAAGCTAAATCAAAGCTTAATGAAATAAATCAGGAACACTTCTTACAAAAATAGTAAAATCAGCTGAAGAGTCTATTACAATGTCTAGCTAAGTATAAAAATGCATTTTTGAAGAACAACTAGATTGTAACACAAATGTACAGTATGGCTTTATATTTTTAGTTAAATTCCTACTTTTCAGAGACAGAAATGCCCAACTTGTGGAAGGACTAAACAAATTCCTGAGGCAAAATCAGGGGCATTCCTGAAAATTAGGAACAGCTGATATGTAAGTTGACTCAAACTTGGTGATGAATTCCATTAGACTGGAGGCAGCCTGAGAGCTGTAGGTTTGCTACCAGGAGGAGACCTATTAGATAACTTTTTTTGTGTTTTATCCATCTCCAGATGGTATGCCATTTTTGTCATAAGACTTACAATTTAACATACAGTCAGAAACCATGATAATTGTGCTTGGATAGCGCTTTGTTTGTTTTGTTTTGCCAGGTTTTTTAAAATTGATGTATTTGTGTTCCACTGACTTAAACTAATGGAGGACAGAGAGGAAGGACATACTCATATCTGAGAGGACCTGTGGACTCCAGCAGTGTGGATTCAGTAGCTGTCCTCAGACATCAGGATCTGGAAGCTTCAGAGGGTGTTTGCATGCAGTTGTGGGAAGCAGCAGGAGAAAGGAGAAAGTAGAAAGAAGGAAAGTACTCTGCAGAGTTCATTCTTTTTTTAAGATTTAGTGAGTTTTCTGCAGACTGGGTTGGGTTATACTTCTGTGCACACAGGAATGTATGCCTTTTTTATTGATAAAATTAAGTGTTTGAGAAGTTTTCTTTTTAAATTTCCATCTTACCAAACAAGGACCAATCAGAGCACATGTCAATCCTTACGTTCCTAAAACTGCCATTTAAATCACTTGGCAGTGGGGGTACACTATCTCTCCATTGTTTAATGGCTCCCTGGGTAGCATCAAATGAGCTTAACACTCTCGAACTTTGAAACCTAAGATATTCTGGGTGTCTGTAATGCTCAGAAATTACATTTCAAAGTGGTGGTATCCACCAATGCATTCTCTAGTTACTAGTTTGAAAGCCTCCCAATTAATTGCAAGTTTTGAGGTTCAGAGGGTTATAGTGAAGGTCAGGACAGTTCTGGCATCCTAGTCTGCTCTGTGGGGCACAAATCTAAGCCTTCAGTAGAGATGCAAAGATTGCACTTCACAAAAAAAGTTATATTATGTAAGGAATTATTTTTTCTAATAATTGTGAAAATTGTAAAGTAGACCCACTTCTAAGTTGTTTAGGGAAGTGGGGGACATTCAGGTACACCTGGGTATAAAAGTAGGATATTCTTTTTTCATGTATCTCTTTTTCTTTCTCAAGGCAAGTCACCTGACCAAGGATTGGGGCTGTTTCCTCGAAACAGGGAAAGAAACTTTGTGTTTACCCAAGCCTAAATCAAAGACAGTACTGGACACCCATTTTTGGAGAGGCACAGATAATGAAAAGGAAGCTACTGAGGTGAACTGTGGTGTGACAACAAGAATTTAGTGAAGCTAATTATTATTCTATGCACCAGAACTGTGAGATTTATTATAACTAATTCTAACACCAACTGTACTGGAGTACTAGGCCAACTGTACTGGAGTACTAGGTTTAAAATTTATACTAAGTCTTTAGTAAGAAGCCTAGTTGTTATAGTGCTTTTTTAGCACTTTATTGTGCCCAACTTCTCTGGACAGCACGAGTTGGGAACACTGAGGTCTTTATGTATGAACTCTGAGATTCACGAATGGATATATTTCCATATTTGGTTATGCGTGTATGATATGAGCACTGATGGTGTACATTCTTATCTCTAGGTTATGCAAGTCCACAGTGTTTAAATCCAGGAGTTTTATGGTTTGGAAAACTGGAATTTTTTAAATACTTGGGGTCCGATTCCAAGTCAGGCTATGCCGGCATAAGGTGGGATACGCCACTCTCCATGGCATATCCCATGACTTACATCATGCGTTACGCCCACTGCCATTCTAGGAGGTTCCCCATGCCAGTGCATCTGTGGGCTGCAACAATCACAAGTTATGACACTACTTATGCCACAGTCCGCAATGCCTGGTGCAACTGTGGGTTATGACATGCACATAGCCCAATTCCAGGTGGGCAGCTGTCGTAACCAACAGTTGCAACTCCCAAAGCACCAGTGGCATAGGGAACATCTGACAGCTCAGAGCTGTCCTAAGTGACATCCAATGGCTGGCACCATTGGATGCCACCACACAGAGCCCCAGTGATGATGCCATAGGGACCCCCAGCCCCTGTAGCACATCCCTGACCTCCAACCCCCTACCGTCAGGGACCCCCGGGTTCCAATATTGGTGCACCCCCCTGGATGCCTGTGTCACATGGCCAGCACTGCCCATGAGCCCCTGGTGTCTGCCGAGGTGGTCTGGGGGGGCTTCGGGGGGCCACCTGTCACCTGGCATGAGTTGTGACCTGCATCCATGATACACCATGTGTGGGCTACCACCACATGCATGGCATATCTCACCTGTCACAAGAGCCGGTACCCTGCCACTTCTGGAATGTGATGTAGGGTCCCTGGCATGGGGCAACTGGCATACCTCACAACTCCGTGAAGGTTATGCCAGTCATCCTGGAATCGGCCCCTTTATTTTTAATATTTTTCAGGATGTTAAGTGAAATAAGAACTTCAGTTGAGGTGAAAAGATTGCCATGGGATACGGTGCAACATGAACTATTTCAGTCATACTTACTTGATTATAGGGAATGTGATAAAAAATGACACCCTGTAGCAAATGTGGTGGTCAATACAAAATGGCACACATTTTCAAACTCAGAAATAGAAATGACAGAAGGACAGAATGGTGTAAGAAACCAAAGCAACAAAAGTCAGAAATAATTTTGGTCAGAGGAAAACTTACCCTAATACTTACAATGCAACAAAATTAGGGAAAAAAATCAGAGGAATAAAGATACTGTAACCTGAAAAGAGGGACTACTGGATAATACCAAAGAGTAACAAAATGCACAAAACAAGCTTTAATGAAAAAATTTATTTATACATCTACCCCACACATGGGGAAATGAAGCACAGATAGTTAGGGGTGAAACTAGAGCTGGGGGAAATTATTCTATTGTTTTATGTCCAGGAGTTTCAAGTACTGATAAAAATACTTATCTGCCATGTTTCCTTTATGGAAAGACAAACAACAAAGAACCTTGCATGGACCCTCCCCCTCCCCCAATGTTCCAGATAAAGAAACTAGACCATATATTCCCCCTCTCCCATACAATTCAAATGGGCGCCCTTCCACAAATTGTTAACTGAAGTGGACATCCCTTTGGAACATGATTTCATAGAAGAGTCCCCTAAAATTGTGGGATTAGAAGGAACCCAGTTGCATTACTTTTCAGTACCCACAGCCAATCAGTGAGGACCTGTAAACCCAGTAACAAATTGCTATGTTCCCTTCCCACCGGATTTAGTACAGGCATTTACAAATCAACATGTGGCAAATGTGTTAATCTTGGAATAGCTGCATGTCCTTAGGGAAGAAGTTCCAATTGTAAAATCAGCTCTTGCACATCAGGAAGCCTGATTGGGAATTTCTTTAGAGAATTAAACAAAATCAGGCTACTTTCTGATTATGACTGCATGATGAATGATGCACTGCTGAGTAGTGACTCAGTCATTGAGTTAGAAAACTCTTTGAGGCAACATTCTGCAGCCTCAATACTAGCCAAAACTAATAAACAAATATCACAAGAAGGAAAGAAAATAAAGTCTAAGAGTGAAAAGCTTAAAGGGGGGATGGACAAAAGGTTGACGGTCAGGACAGTCATTTGCCTCAAAATCCCATTGTATTTAATAATCCCCTATTGAAAAATCACAGGAGAAAGGAAAAATATGGACAAACTCCCCAGTACATTACCAACTCAAGGGAGTCAAAATTAAGTGCAAGGCAACCTATGAAATCCTCTAGTACAAATAAATAAAGGAAAGCCCAAAAGGGATCCATTAAAGCCCCTCCTCTCACAAAAATAAGAGAGATGCTGAAGAAGAGAGAACAAGAATCAATCAAAAGTTCTGGATTACACAATGCAAGTGGCAAATTCTATACTGGAAATTCAAGCACAAATAGAAGATAACAACCCAGCAACTAAAGAAGTGGAACAGACACAAAGCCCCAAGGAAAAAGAGGAATTGGGAAAAAAGGAGGGGCACATCCTCCAATATTTGGATGACAGAAATGGAGGCAATTTTAAAAATTAAGGACATATTTTAGTGCAGGAATGAGACTGAAGATACATTAAAAAAAGTTAGTTTTCCAACTATTGGGGGTCGAACTTGGGATCCCAAATGAGAGAAATAATGTAATGCTCTCAATGAGGAATCATTTAGGTCCTGAGACCCCAGTTTTTATTATAAGAATTTGGTATCAGTAGCTAGATTTGGAGACAGGCCTAAAGAATCAAACACTTACTGTAGGAGTGCCAGTTGAAACCCCTATAACTATTCCAACTTTCTTGGGCAAAGCAAGAGAAATTTTTGCAAGTGCCAGACAATTTCAAAAAAAAGAATCTGGTAGAGAACATATTAAACAAAGCAAGGTCAGGAAAATGGGACAGTTCACATTCCCATTCGGTACTATTTGTTCATGGGTTAGAAGTTTCTTAACAGGAAACTCAGCCCACATTAATGAACACAGTTTGTTACCTTTCTGTGAAAATTATGGGTATAAAACTGGGGTATAAAATAGTAAAATAGGTCTGGAGAAATGAAGTAATTAATAATTATGACCAAATAAATATGGATATTAGGGACTACATTTTGCGTGCACAAATATTAGCAGAGACCCACAAGCTGGATAATTTAGGTATCTTGATTTGTGTTGAGAATCCTTTTCAGCCTAACTCCTTGAAAGTACCACTTGATAAAAGTCCAGTCTTGATGGAAGGACATCAAGAGAATGCAGGGATCTCTATATCAACAGAAAATGGATTTAGTCCCTTAGTTCAGTTACAGGAGGATTGACTTATATCTCTGCCTCAAGAAAATATTACTGATGGGAATGTTAGTGAAGGCAGAGACCAGTTTCATTCTAATCTTAAGAATGCAAAAAAAAAGGCATTCTACCATGGAATATAGCCAAGATTCAAAAGAATTTAGCAAATAATTAGTTCAGGTCTTTTATCAGCCAATTACAAGTTATAACACTACAAGAAACTTATGCATTGACAGAGATTTGGTTAGAAAGATATTCTTGCATCATGACCAAAGCAGAAAAGAAAAACAGATTAGGGAGACCCATTCAGGGTTTAGCTGGTCTATTAAAAATTTCAAAATACGTAATGGTAAAAGGTGAACTAGTGAACCATAAAATTAAATAACAATACTACTGTCTTGGTAAAAAGATACCTTCTTATTTGGTAGTTGTTACATTTCTCCAATTTGTCTAGAATATTACGAGGACAATCTTTGGGAAATATTGGAGGATAATATTAAGAAAGCAATTTTTGATCATCCAGAAGCTACTGTGTTTCATATGGGAAACTTTAATGCAAGAATTGATAACAAAGCTTGCTATTATGTATGCAACCGTAGGAAGAAGTAGGCTGCTGGTTAACTAGGATCTGCAGCTTATCCAATAGGTAGGAAAATGGGCAGACTGGGTGGGCCAAGCTGTTCTTATCTGCCATCAAAATATATGTGTATGCTGCCTCTACCCTTTTGAATTCTCTACCCCGTTGGTTACGTGAGTGCTCAACTGTAGAGGGCTTTAAACAAGCACTAAAATCTTACTTGTGGAACCAAGCTTTTGGTGATTAACTAAAGGATGTTATCAGTATTATTACTCTGTTTTTGCTGAGGTGTCCTGTGTGGATGTTGTGATTTTAATTATTGTTAAGGTGCCTTTGTTTTTGAAAGGTGCCATACAAATAAAATGTATTATTATTATTATTCAGAAGCAGGAGAGGAATTAACATACCAAAGGTTTTCTCAAGATATCACTGTAAATGGGAATGGAAGATTTCTGAAATTCCTTGAGAACACAGGACTTTGCTTATTGAATGGGATTGTGGAAGGAGATTCTCCCACAATATTTGCATATTTTTCACCATTAGGTGCTAGTAAAATAGATTATTTTCTTACATCTTACTGGCAAATCCCCATGTGCAAATTTCTAGAAGTCCTTGAAAGACCAGAAAGTGACCATTTCCCCATTCAGTTGATATTAAAAAATCAGGACCCTAATATGTCTCAAAAATGGAAATACCTATCCTGGAAGCATAATAATACAAAATATGAAGAAAGTGCTTCTTTCTGAGGAATCAGAACAAAAATTGGGGAAGATATTTAAGTCACAAGAAATTATTAATAAGAACAAAGCTTTGAGGGACAATGTTATGGTCAATGAAATGTATAAAGGTATACAAGAAATGTTTGAAATAATTCTGCCATTCCTATATAAACCAAAAAAATTAATGCAACAACAAAACATGGTTCAATTCACATTGTAAGAAGTATAATGCTTCTTTAGCTGAATTTATTAGGTATGTCAAGTGAAATCCATCATGGGAGAATTACTCACTTTTGAACACAATTAGGAAGCAAAACAAGGCTATTCTGCAAGAACAAAAAGCACTTTTTTGTGAAGAACAATGGAGGGAAATGTTTCAAGTGGTACAAAATAGAAATTCCAAGAAGTTCTGATCTCTGGTAGCTTGGGGCACAGGAAATTTTGCTGAAAGTATCTCGGCTCATATAGAGCTGCAGGCATAGACAAACTATTACAGAAACATTTTTGTATTCTGACACCAAATTATATGATTATAATAGAATAATTGTACATTTAAAATTAACAAAAATCCAGTAAATATAACACCTTGGAAAATAAAGGAAATAATACAGTAGATTAAAGGTAATAAGGCCCCAGGATTAGATAAAATTCCTCCCTATGTTTACAAAATAGAAACAGAGTGGTGGAGAGAGTCATGTGATGCCTGGCTGCCATTGACTGCATAGATCTGTCACTCCAAACTCGTCAGGTTTATTTTTCTCATTCTCTTTGAGTGTCCCATGGTTTTACCTGACCTGCTTAGTGTTTTTATTACCCTCTGCCAGTCTGAGATCCAAACTGCATGAAGCTGATGAAGGTAGAAATAAAAAACCCTCTGGCTCAACATACCCTGTCACCCACCTTGAAGCGTTACTGTATGCCTAAACAAACAAAGCCATTAACAATTAACTCCAGCCATGATTCCCCCCAATGACTCTCCCATGGAAGAGTGATTCATCCAAGAATTTGGCCCTTTAAAGGAAGCTATCATTTCATTAATGGGGGATATGAAGGCTATTCAGTTGGCCACGAAGAACTAACACACTGGGTCGGGATGCAGAGGCCTAGGTGAGTTCTATGGAAGACTGGAAGAGTAGACTGGACTCAGAGTTGGTGGCATTATGCCACCAGGCTATGAAGCCAGAAGCCCAGCTAGAAGATCTCAAAGGACAAAGCCACTGGAAAAAGTGGTTATCACAGGACTGCCAGAGAAGGTTGAGGGCTCTAATGCCATTCTCTTGATCCAGAAGCTCTGTAAAAAGGTGTCCAGGCCCTCTCAGAATGGCCTGACCTATATTACTGAGAGGGCTCACAGGGCACTGTGGCTGATGCCCGCTGATGAAGCTAAGTCTCATTCCCTTAATTTTTAAATTTCTTAATTTCCTTGATAAACAGCATCTGCTGACCAAAGTGAGAAGTTTTCAGAAGGTTTCATGGGAGAGAATCAGGGAGGTTTCATGGGACAGAACCAGGAGCCATATTTTTCAGGATCTTCCTCAGGCAGTCTGTGAGCAGAGATCTGCTTACCATTCTCTCATTTTTAAACTGATTGTGATGCATATTGCATTCATAATGCTTTATCACGCAAGGCCGCAAATTTATGATGGGGGTTCTACCCATAGTTTTGACTCTCCAGACCAAGCTAGAAGGAAATTACTCTCCCTCTAACCAGAGCTGTTTAATGCTGTTTAAAACTGTTTGACTGGTGATACTGTTTTAAGATTTCTAAATGACTCTGTCCTTTCATTTGGTTTTACAGTTTGATGTTTCCATGGTGTTATGTCTACATAGTGTTATTCGCAGGTTTATATTTTGGGGGCACCATGGATTTATTAATACAACACTGACAACCTTTAAAGGGATTGCTATGTTGTACTACCTTTTTTCTTCCAGACAGCTCTGTGCACACCCTTGGAATCCTAGACCTGTTTACTTTATGTGCCATGAGTCAGTCCCTTGCTGTACTGTTCAGGGGTATTTCTCACCATCCATATCAGCCATAACATGTTCTACTACATCAGACTGTGGTTGTATCATGGTGTTTTCATCCAATATGTTGACACACAAGAACTAGCCAGAAGGGTCATACCCTCCCTGTATTTAGATTAGTCTTAAACTGCCTAAATGATGACCAGGCTTCGTTGAACTGTACCTGTTTTATTTTACTAATTCACTTTTGACAGTTTGTTGCTCTCATAATGTTAGCACTTATTTACTGGCATTTGAGGTTTGTATTTTGGGGGTTATAAAGTTGTAGTTACTGCACTGGCTTACTTCAAGATGGGCCTTTGGAGACATTCTATCCTGTTACTGTAAGTCAGTACAAAGTTGCATTTAGGAATGCTGGCATTGTTTACTTATATGTAACCTGGCAATTTCCCACCATAGAGACACAGGGCAGGACTCACGAACATCGGGGAAGGTCCCACAGCTGCAGGAAAACCTTGGCGCTAGTGGGTTGCCACTTGCGAATCTGCAGGTCACCCACAGCTGCGGGTATTCAATAAGGTGGAGCTGGAGTAGCACTGGCTCCATGGATTATGGAAGCCATGGTGCTATTGCCAGGACAGCACCAGCTGCGGAGGCTGCTATGCCAGTGGGACTCTGCCATAACACCCCCACAACTGCTGAGGTTGTGGATCAGCTGCTCTGCAGCTGCGTCAATTTCAAAGTGCAACTGGGGTTGCAGAGTGGTCTTATTCCCAAAACGCTTTGTGAATCCTGCCCACTATGTTTATGCATATAGATGGGGCCATCAATGGAGGTTGTTTGGGTTCCATGTATTATGAGGTGCTTTGTATTTTAAGAGGTCTTATGAATGGGGTGTTTCAGTGGGCTACATGCCTGCTGGTTTTACCTTACCTCCCCCCATTATATATTTCATTTTTCTCCACAGGGCTGTCAGTTCCCCCTAACTGCTTCTTATATCCGAATCACCGCACTGATGGTAAAATGTCAGGGGGGAGGGGCCTGGGCATGGAGCAGAGACCATATGAGTATTGCTGTCCATGGAGACTCCATGCTAATGGCCTTTATGTTCCATTGTGCTGTTTGAGTATACTCATTTACTACCTCTCCTTCCAGGTGCTGCTACACAGTCTGCCTCTCCCTGTCTACTCATTCCCATTCAGTTTCCAGGGATTTATCCTGCTTCTGCTGGGGACTAACTGACTTCTGACACTGTAGGTACATTGCCCTGTTCTAGGCTTTGCCTGGAGATGACCTGGGGGAGGCACAAATTCATCAGCACTGAGAGATCACTGACATATATCTAGGTTCCATTCCAGGTGCTTCAACCTCTGATAATTTCCTTTGGGACCCCAGTGTCTATGTTGGAATTTTTTTTTTTGTATTTATACTTTTTCTGCATCCACAGCACTTGCAGGTGGCTCTGGCCCTCCCTAGGAGGGCTCAGCCTCCTAGCCCAACCTTTTCCCATTCAGCTGTACCCCATAGTTCCCCCATGGATTGCCCCAAGGTGGGGCTGAGGTGAGGAGCATCAACTTTCTCCCCGCCGGAGCATAATCCAGAAGTTGGGGTTGCTTGCTGGGGGGTTCATCAGGCCATCATGGAGCCTGCCATTTCCTGTTTTCCCACCTGCTTTACTCACCGGGCCCACAAAAGTGCAGTGAGTGGAGCAGCTGGGCTCCACCTCTGCAGATGCAGCCTAAGCCTTGGACTTGGGGTCCCTCCCCATTCTGGTGGTGTGCATGTACTGACACTGGGTGTCAGGTAACTAGCCCATCACACGATTCCCCCTCCCTGAGGAAGGAGAGCTGTCTACAGATGTTTGATCCTTCCTCACCCCTGCTGGCCCCGAGCAGCACAAGTCTGTTCCTAAACCCGGGTCGCCAGCATAGCACAAGGTGTGACGTCCAGTTCCTCAACCTTCAGCATCACTGGGCCAGCTTTCTATGTCAGGATTTGTGTCCCAATTAGATTCCTCTTACTCCCAGAAGAGTCAGTGCCCAATCATTTGGCCCAGGTGCACCAAAATGCCCCTTAGGGAATGTCTCCAGTTGACTGTTTAATAGCAGCATGCTCCCTACCCTTTTCTACTTATTAACCAGTTAAGTCTTCAGCCCCCATTACCCAGGTGGGTAAAATTATTATTTGGCACTAATGGTGTTGGTGATTCTTTTCCCATTTAAATGCACTCTTCATTATTACCTTATAGCCTGGGTAACAGCACTAGAGGCATTAGCCACCCACTCTGGGGGCCCTCTTAACTCCCAACTATTGAGTGTTTTCAGAGTATTTAAGGGATTAGGAACATAGCTCCCCTTTTGGCAACATCACCCTGCAGATAGTTGAGGTTCAATCGGGTTTACATTTCCTTTCTGGTTCTCACTTGGATATGTTTCTAAGATAATGGGTCAGAGTGGGAGCTCGATAGGTGAGTAGAGATATATCATGGGCAGAAGGATTCTGGAGGAGCAGTGTTTAGGACCGGGGTTGTAAGGGTATTGGGGATTGTTAAGTTTGTGGTTTACTTTGGGGGAAGTTTTTTGGTTCCTCTGACTTATTGGATTTTGGATTGGGTATCCTGTACTTTTAATGTGATTGTTTTTTTCTTATTTGGGGATTTATGTTGGGGTAGAGGAGGAGGGGTTTGTTTTGTTGGCTAATATTTGGGTGTTATGTGAGGTTATGGGAGGGTGGCATGGAGTAGGGAATTTATACATTTTACTGTCCCTGGTATCAAGCCTAATATATGTGTTTTGCATCACCAAATTACTTAGCAGCTAGAGTATGGGTTCTTTGCTCAAATATGCCACTTGGAATGTAAAGGGAGCTTGCTCCAAAGTCAAATGATATCAGATTCCAAAACATGCCAGACATCTTGACTGTAAGGTAAGCTTTTTACAAGATACCCAGCTTTTGGCTTTTGAGTCCAGGCTTTTTTGTAGAGTGGGAATAGGCCAGGTTTTGGGGGCTGGGGATAACATCTGGCAAAGGGGGTGCTATTTTGATTAGTGAGGGTAATAATTTTAAACTTACTCAAAGTTTAGAGGATGCAGAGGGACACTGTATTTTTATTTCTGGCATGTTGGACTACATGGAGGTCCTTTTAGGCAGTGTAAACGGTCCTACAGTAATACAGATTCCCTTTCTTTTTTCACCAAATTGGTAGGTTTACTAACTCCCTTTTTGTCCTTATCTATCCTAATTGGTGGTGACTGGAATCTCACATTTACCCTGGATCTTGACAGAACTAACAGGACCACTGTTGGCCTATACCCCGCGGGCAACGAGCCTTGCAGAATTTGGTCAACACCTTAAGGTTATGTGACCCCTGGTGGGTCTTGAACCCCTTCACAAAGGAATATACTGTGCCATGTATTCACCTGTACATCATTCCTTCTCTAGGATCGATTACTTTTTGGTGAGTCATGAAGTCTTATGGGGGACTCACTGTGCTGTTATTGCCCCTATGGTCCTTTCAGACCATTCTTTAGTTTGATTGCAACATGCGTTTGTGGCAGGAAAGGATAAATATACCATTTGGAAGATTAAAGAGCTAGTGTACTGCTTGAAATTAATAGTAATTTTCAGATGCAGTCAACTATCACTTCCAATATCTGAAGTATTTTTTTATTTTCTGTTTGCTAATTAGAAGATTTTCAACTTGGCAGTACTGGGGTGATGTGTGGAGCAGCACTCTGTCTAGAGGGGAAAAAGTCAGTTCTGTTCCTACCACTACATCATCAGAAATAAGACAAAACACCTTGAGGCACCACAATCCTTGCAGCCTGAGCAATGACTTTCACAAGCTACCAATCAAAATGCAGAAACTTGTGACATCACTAGTAACCAGGGAGAGACAGTCCCTGTTGCTTCATGTGAAAGTGAAACCTGGCAGTGAGAAATGATTCTCATTGATTACTAGTGATGTCATAGTCAGTGTGGTCTCAGTGTTGATGTAGTGGGAGGAACAGAACTGACTTTCTCCCCTCCAGACAGAGTGTTGCTCCACATAGCAACCCTGTACTGCCAGCTGGAAAATCTTCTAATTAGCAAACAGAAAATAAAAAAATACTTGAGATATAAGAAGTGATAGCTGACTACATCTGAAAGTTACAGTTAATTGCAGGCATTTTCCAGGCAGTACACTCGCTCTGTAACAACCATCTACTGAAGGCTAATACTATCATTGACAGGATTAAGGACCAGACTGGCATGTTTGGCAGGTTTAATACTGGGTCTGTGGAGAAGGTTGATCAGGAATGGGCAGTTTTTAAATGCTTGATCAGTGAGGAATTTATTTGCCTAGCTGCTAGATGAAAATGATGAGACTGGCACGGGCCATCCACTTGTTACCTGACATTCAGACCCTTGAAGGACAGTTGGTGCCTTCCTCCCCAGATGCAATCAGGCTTGAACTGATCTTTCTAAGAGACCAATATGCTGAGATGCTCCATGAGCAAGCAGAATATGCTATTTTTAGGACCCATTCCACTTATATTGATAAAGGGGGAAAAGCCAGCCATTTGAAGATGCTACATCTCAAAAAGCTGGAAACCTCTCAGGTTATTCCATCCATAATATCTGTTTCCAGTAATAGCATTAAAACCACCCCTAGGGACATTGTCAAGGAATTTGAACAGTTCTATTGCAATCTATATGGTTCCATCCTTCCCACCCCATCTACACTGGATATTCAACTCTACTTGAGAGGGTTGGATCTTCCAATGCTGTCAGCTGGGTGCCATGTAATAACAGTGCCAGCATATTGGCACCAACCACAACAGATACTGCACATCACCAAAAAGCAAACCGTTGATGGTCAGAATAGTGCCCTACCAAAACAGCTACCCTAGGTTGCAGTTGCCCAAACCTATAATAAATCACTACTGTTAACTTTTTATGTGGGGCTATGCCCCCTGCACCCCCCCCTTTGTGGGGCGCTTTATCCCCACACACCTCTAACTTTAATTAACAACTCAAGGTGGGGACTTGATAATGAGGGAGAGAGGCAAAGTCAGGAGCGGGCTACATAAGGGACAGACAGTAAAAGGGGGAGAATCTGGGGGCAACCTACAGGTGGGGGGGCAGGATGGCAGTGGGTACAGAACCAAGAAATACAAAAAAACCCACTAAGTGCAAACGAAGAAAAGTAAAATACTGTTTCACAGCCAGTCCCAAACCCAGGTTGCCCGATTGAGAAGTGGTGACACTCCCCACCACACCAGAAGGCCAGCTCGAAACCAACCCACTTACCAAACTTACACATACTCTTCCAACTTACTGAAGAATGTACATGCTCAAACTACAATGTGCTCTTACTGGCTATCACTATTAAGAGCACATTGCCCAATTCCCTATCACTATTTTGCCATCGCCCATATTGAGTCACTCAAAATGATTTGCTCTATTCACAGATTACCATCAGCTGAGCAGCACAATGATTTGGCTAGGCCTATCTCCCACTCTGAAATCCTCAACCCTATCGGAGTCCTTGTCCCAGACAAGGCGCCTTGTACTGATGGTCTGTCAGCCAATTTTTATAACGTTTTATGGACAACCTAGTTCCTGTGTTACATAGGTTGCATACTGCCATCTACACTCAAGGTGCTTCAGATCCTAGCCTTCTGGATGCCCTGATTATTCTACTCCCAAACCTTAGGAAGGCCCTGATAGGGTTGGCAATTATCAGCCGATACCTTTAATTAATTACAAGATTAAGATACTTGCTAAAATATTAGCATCTGGAATTAAAAAAGTTTGTGCTAGCTTAATTTGCCAGGAGTAAGTGGGCTTTATGCCCACCAGATACTCTAACCACCATCTTTGCAAATTGGCACATATTTTCTCTGTGTCTGGGGACCCCATACTGCTTGCAGCCTTGGTGTTTCTAGATGCAGAGATGGCCTTTGATAGAGTTAGCTGGCCCTTCCTATTTGCCACATTGGGCAAATTCAGCTTTCCAGATGCTTTTCTTACTTGGTTACAGGCCCTGTATTCAGCCCCCAGAGCTAACATTTATTTACTGCATTTTTTTTGTCTTCAATTTAGTTGCACTGTGAACCAGGCAGGGTTGCCCCCATCTCCTCTTTTATTTAATTTATATCTTGACCTCTGTTGTATAAACTTAAGGACTATCCCCTCATTACTGGCATATCTGTTGGTACTAGATCCCTATAACTTTCGGCTAATGCCGATGGTATTCTTTAACATATTACTTAACCAGTCATATCCATTCCCGCTACCTTGAAATCCATCCAGAAATTTGACAAGGTTGCCAGCTATAAGCTTAATACTGAAAAGATAATAGTGATACCCTTGAATGCTGAGATTTTCAAGGCTGATGTACAGTACTATTGTGGGGTCTCTCCTGGGCTTCCAGTCAGCTCAAGTACCTGGGGTTATGTATTACTCAAAACCAGTCACAACTCGAAAAGCTAAATCTGGATGACTTTTTACTGACCATCAAGCAAGATTTAGACAGATGGAAATTACTTCCTCTAATGCTTTGGAGTAGAATAAATATTATCAAAATGAACTTATTTCCTCATTTACTCTATCCCTTGAATATGCTCAGTCTCTGTCTTCCCCTGAACTGGTTTTGGAAAGTTCATGTCCTTATATCTAATTTTATCTGGTTAGATAAGCCCCCCAGAAGGGCATACAATAAGCTGGCTGTCTCCAAATAGTCAGGAGGGGCTTAGGCTACCTTATTTTACTGCATATTACTTTGCCAGTCCTGCTAGTAAATATTTAAAGTGGACTGCCCATGATGACAATGCAACTCCTCCCTCATAAGTATATTCCTATATGACCGGATTTGGAACTAGAAGCCATTGCAAAGCTGGGTCTGTTGCCTCTGCACTGCTTTTATTAGCTTCTGGACACTTCCAAAAGAGGCACGGGAGTCTGTAATTGGTTTATCTTTAAGGGCACATGAGCAACTGGGTAGGGTCTTACATTACCATTTGGACAAGGGTATCTCCCAACCAGTGTTTGGAAATCCAAACTTTAAGGTGGGGGACAAATGCCTTACTAGAAATTAGCTTCCTCAGCTGAAAATTGATGGTGTCTGCCACCGGCTCCAAGATGGTACTTTTATGTCTTTATATGACAGATGTCATACCTTCCAGCTAGACAACAAATCCCTTTTTACAATTTTCCAACTCAAACACACAATCATGGCACACTTAGGTCCAAGACCATGGCATACAGATGATTGTGATTTCCTAGGCTCGGCTGTTGATTTGGCCTCTCAATCCCATGCTGTATCTCAGTCATATACCTTAATCCTTACCAGTGTACCTCCTCATATAACCAGGATGTGCCATTATTGGGAAAGGGTGTTCTCTTCTATGAACTTTAATTGGACCTGTATTTTGCAGGATAGGCATACCTGTACAGCCAGTAATAAGCTTTGTTTCATGCAGTTCAACATTCTTTACATCTATACCATACCCCCCAAAGATTGTTTAAAATAGGCCACATTCATTCTCAACATTGTAGTAGATGTGGCAATGGTGAGTGCACCCCACTTCATATTTTTTGGTAATGCTGTAAGGTTTGTCCTTTACAGCAGGCCATTAAATCAAGAACTGATCCTCTTTTGGGCATTGATCAGCTATTTACCCCTGACGTATGTGTAGTGGGGGATTATGGTGAAATCTTGGTTAACCTCAGTAGTGGGCAAGATTATGGAGGCACTCCTTAAGGAAAGGATAGTGCAACACCTGGAATCCATAGGGGCACAGGATCCAAGACAGCATGGGTTTACAAAAGGAAGGTCCTGTCAAACTAATCTCATAGATTTCTTTGACTGGGTAACCAGAGTGGTGGACCAAGGGGGAGCAGTTGATGTCGCCTACCTTGACTTCAGCAAAGCTTTTGACACTGTTCCACATAGAAGATTGATAAATAAGCTAGGTAGGCTCGGGTGGGTCAGAAGTTGGTCAACTGGGTGGCAAACTGGTTGACTGGCAGAAACAGAGAGTGGTGGTAAATGGTATACAGTCAGAAAAGATGCAAGTCACAAGTGGGGTACTCAGGGATCAGTCCTGGGGCCAGTCCTATTCAACATCTTCATTAGTGACCTCGCAGATGGACTAGAGGGTAAGGCTTGTCGGTTTGCAGATGACACCAAGATCTGCAACAGAGTAGATGATCCAGATGGGGTGGGCAGAATGAGAAGAGATCTGGATAAACTAGCAGAATGGTCAGAAGAGTGGCAACTGGGATTTAATGCAAAGAAGTGCAAAATCATGCACATAGGGAAGAGAAACCCTGAAGCCACTTATAGGCTGGGAGGGGAGTTGCTAGCAGTCACAAAGGAAGAAAGAGACTTGGGCATCATCATCACTGATGACCTAAAATCATCCAAGCAGACCTCTAAAGCAGTAGGTAAGGGGGGGTGTTAGGGTGTATTAGTAGGGTATCACAAGTCGTAAGAGGAGGTAATAATCCCTCTGTACAAGACATTGGTTAGGCCCCATCTGGAGTACTGCGTGCAGTATTGGAGGCCACACTTCACAAGGACATTAACCAAATTGAGGCAGTCCAGAGAAGGGCAACAAAATGGTGCAGGGACTGCATCAGAAGACATATGAGGACAGATTAACGGAGCTCATTATGTGTACCCTTGAGCAAAGGGAGGAGAGAGGTGATATGGATCGACATTTAAACACCTTAAGGGCATAAACAAGGTGAAAGAGTCTAACATGTTTAAATATAAGAAAAATAGCAGGACAAGAGGACACAGCATGAGATTAGAGGAGGCCGATTAAGGGGGAATGTGAGGAAATTATTTTTCACAGAAAGGGTGGTAGATGCATGGAATGGCTTACCACAAGAAGTGGTGCTATGAATACAGTGCAGGGCTTCAAACAGGCATGGGATAGGCATGAGGGAGCAATACAAATGACTATGAATAGATAGGTCACTGACAGAGCAAAGGCCGATGGCACATTTATAAGGTAGAAAAAGAAATGGGCAGACTGGATGGGCCTTGCGGTCCTTATCTGCCGTCAACTTTTATGTTTCTATGTTTCTATGTTTCTATGTAGAATGGAGGTATTCCAAGGCAATAATCTCAATTTCAATTAAAAGGGTTGTTTTCCAGCACTGGCAGGACCAAAACACTATATCTTATCAGGAATGATTACAGGAACACCTTTTTAACTTGTGTCTAGAAAACAATGATTGCTAGTGTACACAACAAACTTAATTTTTATGAAATTAAATGGAGCAGGCTGCACACACTCCATTCTGCTTAGTTTGCTTGGAGCAAACCCCCTTCTGACCTGATCTGATTAGTTTTACTCAAACATAGTGGTTAAAAGTGATATGATCCAGCTCTGATGCTTTACATTCATTTCCTGTGGATTGCTTTCAGTTTTATACATAAATTGCCTACCATCTCAGGATAGGGCCTGCAATAGATGTACTCTGCTCCCTTGTGTGTTGGTGGGTGAGTGGGGGGTGAAGATGAGAGGAGGTTGGTTTGTTTGTTTGTTTGTTTGCTGTTTGTTTTTGTGTTGTTGTATTGTTGTTTGTGGTTGAAATCATAATCTATAAATAAAGACAATTACAAAAAAAAACAGAAATAGAGTGGCACACTCACCTTTTGGCATTATTGTTTAACTGTATGATACAAGACGATTTTTTCCCAAGAGTATGGAAGGGAAACATGATTGTAACTATTTTTTTAAAAGTCAGTCATTACTCCCAAGAAAATTATAGATCCACAAGTCTGACTTCTTAGAAAATATCTTTATGAGAATAATTCAGAAGAGACTGGTCTCATGGGCTGAAACTAATAACATATTAAATATTTTCCAGGTAGGATTTTGCAAGAAATATTCCACTGCTGATCAATGTTTCATATTACAGCATGTTATTGAGAAGTGTTATATAAGATGGAAAATGTCATTATAGATGGTTTTCATAGATGTTAAAGGGGCCTTCGACAAATGGCAAGACCTTTGTTGTGGACAGAATTATCACAAATATGCACAGATAAAAATATTCTCTGTATTATCATAAATGTATGTACCGACTGTCACACTTGGACCATTGATTCTGATCCATGTATCAATATTTTTTTGTATTACATATAATTTATGTAAGGGAAGGGCAGTAGAAGACCCACAGTCTTGCCGAACTGACACATCCAAAAAAAAAAAACCAGGGATAAGTTCAAAGAACAGGACATAGCTAAATCTGTAGCTATTTAAAATGCAATTTCTTTGTTAAATTTTCTTTGAAGGCAGGAACCAAAGTATCCACTTTATAATGCCCTCAGGGAGATCCTTTGTCTTGTAATAGTTGCCAGGAAAAACCTGTGTTGTGAGGGGTGTTACAGGGAGCACTTGAATTACATCAGAAAGACCTTTGATGTGTAGATAACAAGGATCCAGATGAATTTGGAAGGTCCAATACACATTCCCAGGATGCTTTGGAAGGACATCACAGAAACTGTTTGTGTGTGTGTGTGTGTGTGTGTGTGTGTGTGTGTGTGTGGCAGAACAAAAACCAGTTCCGACCCGTTAACCTGAGTTGAGAAAATTGAGTATGTCACTTATCATTTTTTTTAAGTCTTGTTGGGACATCCTGTGCTGTAAAATATAACTTTTAATACTCCAAGGCGGCGTTTAATGACCTCAGAGAGGAGCCCGGCTCAGGACTGCTTTTATCCAACTGAGCAAGCCTTAGAGAGAGACATTTTATTTTATTTCTGACTGAGAGAAGAAGGACAAAATCAGCACTGTAGGAGATACTGTAAGTATTATGTGGATAAGAAAGCTTAGTTTGTATTTAAAAAACTGTTTTGTTTTTAAGACTGTATGTGTTTGGGATATTTGTTCTATATTTATTGTTCTGTTTTGATATTTTAAAGTAAAGATATATTTTACAACGGAAACTGCCTGGAGTGCCTTGACATTTCTTTTTATTTAAGTGGAGCTTTTAAAGGTTACAGTTAACATTGTATATGGGCTTATTGATATACCAAACTGGGAAACTGATAGAGTTCTCTAAAGTCTTGCATAGAGTTCTAAGGGTTCATTTGAAAGACCTGGTTGGGTGCCCATAGGCAAAGATATCTGGACCCCGGAAGACAGAATTATCTGAGCCTGATAATTGGGTATGCAAACAAGAGGTTATCAGTTTGAATCCCTCCAGAACTTGAGACTAAAGTGACTTGAACCCACAAAACAGACAAGTGGGTTACCTTGTTCTGTTCACTGTCCACAAATCATAAGCTCAGAGGCTGGCACTTTGGGAGTAGAGGGCTGACTGGCTGAGCAAGTTTGTGGCAGATTGGTTGGCAGCAGTGGCATAAACAGTTTGGTGGTATAAGCTTCATTGTTCAGTGTGTCAGCTTGAGACCGTTAGCTCACTTGAAAAAAAAAAAGAAAGGCAGTGTTTTATTTCAAAAGGAAACAGCACTATATCCCTTGACTTTTAGTTAAGTTCCCACCCATTTTTTTTTTCTCCGAAGTGCCAGTCAGAATAGTATTAGTAGTGAGGGAAGAAGAAAATGGCTTCCGGCTACAGCACGCACACTGTAGATTTCTTAAAGCAGTTGTACGGGGACAGGGGAGTCCCATTTGGGGTGAAAGCCAGTAAGGAGAACCTCATAGAGGCCCTGATGGTAGCAGATACCCAGAGCAGCGAGTCACAGACCGTGACTGAAAGGGACCAAACCTCAAGTGTGGAAGGGCTAGCGGCCAGTGAGGGGTCCTGAGCCGATGAGGCAGACAGAAGGGCCACTGTCAGTGAAGGGGCCACAGCATCAGGGACAAGTCACCAGTATCCTGAATCTGGGAGTTCTCAGGTTGCAACTTGAGTTGCGCAGGATGGAGCTGGAGTCCCTGGAGAGGAGAGAAAGGGAACAGCGAGAGGCAGACCATGAGGAGCGTGAGTGCCAGCGAGCTGCAGAGGAGAAGAGAGAGTGAGAACACAGAGAGGCAGAGGAGAGAAGAGAGTAGCGCCAGTGGCAACACAAACTAGAGAAGCTACGACTCCAACCAGCGGCACCAGGGCAGGTAAGTGGCTTTGGTTTAACTGGGACTGCAGGACTGGGTTACAAATTGAACTCCAAATTAATAGCCGAGTTTAAGGAAGGGGAGGACATGGACGCCTTTTTAAATTCTTTTGAAAAAAAATTGTATTCAGGCTAAAATTCCTAGAGAGTCCTGGAACTTCCAGCTATCCCCGCTACTTACCGGAAAAGTTCGGGATGCATTGGGTCAAATGAACAATGAAGACAGTGATGATTACAGCAAGTTAAAAGCTGCTCTGTTAAAAAAGTTTGAATTAACTGCTGAATCATACAGAGCTAAATTCTATAAGCTCAGGAGAAGCCCTTATATGAGCTATGAGGAGCTAGCCACGAAACAACGTCAGTTTTTAAAACGTTGGTGGGAAGGAATTGAGGCAGCTTCTGTTGATAAAATTGAAATTGTGATTTTGTTAGAACAGTTTTATTGGGCAAGCCCAGCAGAGTTAAAAACCTGGCTAGAGGACCGAGATCCAAAAACAGTGCAAGAGGCTGCTGAACTCTCGGACAGCTATGCCAAGAGCAGACCTGCTCTGAGAATGAATGGGGCAAGTGTGGCAGCACAGAAATGAAAAAGTGCACCTTCAGGGCAGCTAAAACCCTCACTGCCTCCACCGAAACCAGTTAGCCCCAGGTTTCAAAGAAAAGATTTCTCTGAAGTAAGAAATGTTTGTTGGTTATTTAAAGAAACTGTGCACATTGCCAGACAATGTCCAAGAAGTGCAAGCAATAATACACAAAGTAGTGCCAGAAAGGAAGTGGGTTGTTTGTGTGTCCCTGGAAGCATGCCAGTGAACATGAGGGAACACATGCACCCAGTCATGGTAAATGGCATACAGACGCAGGGGTTAAGGGACACAGGGGCATCCCTGACATTGGTAAAGGGGGATCTGGTACAGCCTGGTCAGCTTATACCCAATAAATACATAACTGTACAAGGATTTACTGGTGAAGAGAAAACATTGCCACTTGCTAGTGTTCTCCTTGACTGGGGTGAAACAGGGGGAACTGTGCAACAGGTGGCTGTAGCCAACACATTATCAGTGGATGTGATCCTGGGTAACAATCTCCAGCAGGCGGTGGTATGTGCAGTTACCCGTATCCAAGCGGCCAGGGAAAATTGTAGTTCCCTGAGCCTCCCAGAAGCCACAGGGGAAGACACTGAGAGGCTGGTTCCCCAGCCTGTGTCTCCAGAGGGGGAGACTGATAAAAAGAGTGTAGAAATTTCCCCAGTAGCAAGTAACCACATAGCTACAGAGGGTTACTCTGAAGAGGGAGGGGTGACCTCTTGTCAGAGGGTTGGGATTGACAGTGATGCTGAGGACCCTGATGCTAGTGCTAGGGACACTAGTTTAGTGACTGAAGGGGACCTGTCCCATGCCTTGGGAAGGTGTGAGGAGTTCGCAGCTGCTCAGAGAAGTGACCCTAGTTTAGAGAAGCTGAGGGCTTCGGCAGACTCAGTCGATGGAGGTGACAGCAGACATAAGGTTTATTGGGAAGATGGACTTATGTATACCCAGGCAGTAAAGACCGAGGGAGGGATGCTAGGCTGGCAGCTTGTCATTCCCCATGGATATCGTGAGCAGTTGCTCAAGGTTGCCCATGATATTCCCTTGTCTTTTCATCTGGGAATTACACGCACAATGCAGTGGTTGGCCCAGAATTTCTACTGGCCTAACTTCACCCAGCAGGTGAAGGAGTATTGCAGGTCTTGTCACCTGTGCCAAGAAATAGGGAAGGTGGGCAAGAAAACCCAAACTGCCCTGATTCCATTGCCTGTAGTGGAGGAGCCATTCCAGAGGGTGGAAATGGATATTGTGGGGCCCTTAAATACCCCCAGCTCCTCAGGGAAAAGGTTCATCCTGACTGTGGTGGATTATGCCACCTGGTACCCTGAGGCAGTCGCCCTATCCTCACTGAGGACAGACAAAGTGGCCAATGCCTTACCTGGGATTTTCTCCCATGTTGGGTTTCTGCAGGAGGTAATCACCGATCGAGGGGGTTCCTTCATGTCAGACCTAATGAAATGTTTATGGAAGAAGTATGGGGTGGTGCAGAGGTGCATGACACCGTATCACCCATAAGCCAATGGACTTGTGGAATGATTCAATGGTACCCTAAAGTCAATGCTCCTGGCATCTGCTGAACAGCATGGAAGGGACTGGGAGAAATACCTTCCCCACCTGTTGTTTGCATACAGGGAGGTGCCCCAAGTGTCGACAGGATTTTCCCCCTTTGAACTCTTGTATGGACGCCAGGTATGTGGGCCCCTAGACTTGATCCAGGAGGACTGGGAAGGCAAGTATGCCACTCAGGAAACTCCCATTGTGGATTATGTCCTACAGTTTAGGGAAAGGCTGAAGGAGCTTATGGGGACAGCCCAGAGCAACCTGGCAGCTGCCCAACAGAAACGAAAAGTATGGTATGATCACAGATCCAGAGCAAGCTCGTACATGGTGGGTCAGGAAGTCATGGTCCTTATTCCAGTCCGGAAAGACAAGCTGCAAGCTGAGTGGGCAGGACCGTACAAAGTGGTTAGGAAGGTAAATGACGTAAACTACATTGTGGAGTTACCTGACCGTAGACAGACAGAAAGGATGTACCATGTTAACATGATGAAGCCATATGCAAATAGGGCTGACATGATGTTCTCAGTGTGTAGTCATGGAGAGGGGACGGACGAAGGAGACCCCCTTCTGGACTTGCTGGAGTAAAGTAAGAGAGAGTCCTCTGTGGAGGCAGTAAAATTGTCTCCCCAGCTGAACCCGGACCAGAACCAGAAAGTGAGGGAGGTTTTAGCAGACTTTGATAATTGACTTATCTACATTATTTAATTGGTCATCAAGAGGACAAGGAATAATTTAAGCTGTGTTGCTTAATTTAGAGCAGTTTCCATCAGGAGTGGTCATTGAGTAAGGACCAGTAGTTGGAATTGGTGGGTCTAATATAGCAGTATTACTCTCCGTATCTGAGTCATGTAAACTAAGTGGATCAATACTATTTAGAAGTGATAAAACATAATGTTCTGCTTCACGTCCTTTTTTTGTCACTCTTTTACTTTGGATTTTGTACCACCCCTCATCATTAGAATGGCAGATATCATCATCACTAGCTCTTTTACTCTTACTACCTTCACCTGCTTGTATATTAGACTTACAGGGTTTGGGGGAATCAGCATTACAAGTGCTTGCTTCAAGTATATTATCTGTAATTTGGCAAGATAATAAGGGAGAAACAGTACAATTTTGATCTGGAAGTGAGATTTTTGTATCAGCAATTTTATTTATTGGTCCTTCAAACAGAGGAGAACAATTATTTGCTAATTTAAAAGCCATTGTTTGCTGTTTAAGTTCAAGGCACTCGAGTCTTTTGTGAAAGTTTGCTAGTTCATTCAGTGTGATCTCGTGTTCAGAGCACTTTGCACACTTGTAAGGCAACTGGCATAGTGGCACCGACATTAAGCTGTACATTTGACAACTAGAGCATTTAAGCCCCATATCCCCTTCCACAGTGGTAATAATGTCTGCCATTGTTTATTACACAACACAGAGTTAAACACAGTCAACACTATAGAATCCCACTGTATCTTAAATAATACGAATGTATGAGGGATATGAACAATACCTTAAGAGTGGCAAGCCGGCTTCTAATAATGTATTCTTGCTTATCACAGCTTAACACACATAACACGCAGCGAGGGCTCATGTCTTGCACGCATCTTCACGCACATGCTCGCACCATGCTCTCTGCACTCACACAGAGTTCACTTAAATCCCCAGGGACCTGGAAGTAAGACACAGGTCACAAGACCATCACCAGGACTACTATCTTGCCCAAATTAAAATACACCACCACTAATAGATAAGCTGCAAAATAGCTCAGTGCCTCGCTGAACAAATCCACTATTTTACCAGCACTGTGTCTACCAATACAGCAAATCAGCACTCCACGGCTCTCTGCAATAAGCCAATGATGGAGACACACAGACGTTTGATTTTCTAAAACACAGAAGAAAGCCCCAGTTTCTTATCTAATAATGAAAGTGTAGTTTTGTTTAGCAATTGTGCAGGTTCACCTCTGCCAAGTCTCTCACATTGAGGTATCTCACAGCAGGTGGTCAGAGGGAGTTAAGCTTGGTCACTGCCCCTCTCTCACTCGCTCGATCCTAATCTGTCCCAAACACCGATTTCCCAAAGCGACTGTGCAATTCTGTGCTGGAAGCGTAAAAACACATTTCAGCCAGGATGTGAAAAATTACAGCTGTACTGTTCATAAGGAGGTGTGAAAAAATGCCAGTGTTGAAGATCTGGTGTGAAAATATTACTGATTTGCAAAGTTACAATGGTGCATGGAAACTGCACAATGCACGCTCATAACACAGTCATTTTATGGACTTTCACCACAAAATTTTCAACATAGGCATTTTAGGACCTCTGCTCATGAACAGTGTCACTGTTGTTTTCTTAATGTGTCCTGAACACTGATTTCCCACAGCGACCGCGTTATTCTGCACCAGAAGTACAAAAACACATTTCGGCCAGGATGTGAAAAATGACAGCTGTACTGTTTATAAGGAGGTGTGGAAAAATGCCAATGTTGAAAATATGGAGTGAAAATATTGCAAATTTGTGAAGTTACGAGCGTGCGTAGCAACTGCGCAATGCAAGCTCGTAAAACAGTCTTTTTTTTTTTACCAAATTTATTACTCGGCTCAGTTGGAGAAATAAACAGAACAAATATGTATTATTACAGCAATTATAACAGTATAGCTCAGTACTTAGCTCAGTTAGAGAAATAAACAGAACAACTTAATCTGTATTAATTCAGCAATCATAAAAGTATCCAATCATTGCTTCGTCTCCACTCCAGAGACCCTGCTGTAATATAAGACCACAGAGGAGCCTGGGCAGGAGGGTGGTAAACTCTAAAGTCCCGGCAGAACTCCATTGAGCTCGCTCACTCCCCCTCTCTCACTTGCTCTTTCTGTTTGTCCCGACATTGCAGGCTGCCCTTTTGTACTGGGCCCCTGCCTGCATTGACTTCTTTTTCTGCCCACAAAGAAATCCAAAGCAGTCCCAACAGAGCTCCGTTGAGCTCGCTCACTCCCTCTCCCTCATTCGCTCTCCCGTTCTGTTTCTCCTGGTGCTGCAGACTGCCCTTTTGTACTGGCTCCTGCCTGCATTGGGGACTTTTTCTGCCCACAAAGAAATCCACAGCAGTCCCAGCAGAGCTCAGTTGAGCTCGGTCACTCACCCCTCTCACTCACTCGAATCTTAATCTGTCTCAAACACTGATTTCCTACAGCGACCATGCTATTCTGCGTCAGAAGTGCAAAAACATATTTTGGCCAGGATGTGAAAAATGGCAGCTGTACTGTTCATAAGGAGGTGTGAAAAAATGCCAGTGTTGAAAATATGATGTGAAAATATTACAAATTTGCAAAGTTACAAGGGTGTGTGGAAACAGTTCAATGCACGCTTGTAACACAGTCATTTTATGGACTTTCGTCACCAAATTTTCAACATAGGGATTTTAGGACCTCTGCTCATGAACAGTGTCACTGTCATTTTCTTAATCTGTCCCAAACACTGATTTCCCACAGCGACCTCGCTATTCTGTACCAGAAGTGCGAAAACACATTTCGGTCAGGATGTGAAAAATGATAGCTGTACTGTTCATAAGGAGGTGTGAAAAAATGCCAGTGTTGAAATCTGGCATGACAATATTACAAATCTGCGAAATTACAAGGGTGCATGGAAACTGCACAATGCACACTTGTAACACAGTCATTTGATGGACTATCGTCACCAAATTTTCAACATAGGCATCTTAGGACCTCTGCTCATGAACAGTGTCACTGTCATTTTCTTAATCTGTCCAGAACACTGATTTCCCACAACGACCATGCTATTCTGCGCCAGAAGTGTGAAAACACATTTTGGCCAGGATGGGAAAAATGACAGCTGTACTGTTCATAAGGAGGTGTGAAAATATTGCAAATTCGTGACGTTACGAGCGTGCATAGCAGCTGTGCAACACACGCTCATAAAACAGTCACTTTATGGATTTTTTCCACCAAATTTGCAACATAGGCTTTTTGAGAGACCACCTAATGATCACTGGCACTGTTGTTTTGTTAATCAGTCCCGAAAGGTGGTTCTGCACAGTGACCGTGAAATCACCTTTCAGTGCTGAATAATGCCATGACAGTGGCTGAATTCATGAGGAGGGGTCCCAATAACCCCATGTTGAAAAGTTGGTGCCAAAATTCCCAAAAATGCCTGAGATATGAAGCAAAGTTGAAAAAAACCCTATTTATGCCATTATACAGCTTACCTGCATTTCTTCAGTTCGCGGTCGGCTTTGAAGAGTGTAGGCGTGTTCCCGGTCCACCGAAGATTATCACGCCAGGCTTCGGATGTAAGTATGGGGTGAGTGGGTGTGTGGGGAGATGGGGTACACAGTGGGTGGGTGTGGGTTGGGGAAGGGGTCACAGACAGTGAGGGACCGTATTCTTCTTTACAGGGTTAAAAAAATAGACATCGCAGGATGGTTTTCCCTTTTAGCAGGTACTTTAGGCACAATGGGGTGGGCTCCCAGTGTGCCACCTGCGTGTTTGGGGAGTGAGAGGGACTGGAGCCAACGAGGGGTTGGGCACCCAGTAGCACACACTGGGGGTCTCATGAGTGCCAAGGGGAAGTTGGGCACCCCTAGGCACTAAGAAATGGGGGGACATACTGATGGGGATTGGGCACCCCCGTCGGTAAAGAAACAGGGGAAGGGACTTGATGCCAAGGGGGATTGGGCACTCCCTCAGCAGACAACAGAAACCGATGGGGACTAGGCTCCCCATCGGCAAATTTGGGTTGGGGGAATGCAAGGGACTGCCCTGCAATGATGGGTCACTCCCTCATTGCAGCAGAATGGCTGACACTGCAATGCCGAGGTGGCTCCTGATTGCAGCGGCTAATACATTTCAAGGTGGTGACACGCTGGCTGAACTAGTGTCAGCAGCAGCGTGCCACCCCATTAGGGAAAGTGGGCCAAGCCTCAAAAGGCAGTGGGGGCATTGGCCACAACAGTGCTGCACCTCTACAACCTGCTTCTGCAGCAAGCTACCGCATCACGTTTTTTATACATGCACGCAATCAACATAATGAATAGTATAGCACTATATCTGATAGAAATATGGTCTACCAAAACTTTTAAACCTATTGAATGACCATTTATTCAGTTTTACCACCCAATTCTACAGATTACTCACTCTATTTCAGCAGAGATACTTAGAACTGAGTTAGGGAGATATAGATTTGAAGAGTTAAGCAACATAAGAAAGTTTGCATACCGGATAAAGTGTTTAAATACAACTGAATCCAAATGTGTAAAAAGATGTCAGTTGGAAAAGAAGGCATGGTTACTGACAGATAACCTGTCCCCTTGGCTTCAGGAAATAGAATCCACACTTATGTCATTCCAAATGACCCATTTATGGCAGGATTGGCTGAAAGGGATCAGTATCTCTCCAAAATATATGGTGACTATTAAAGATATGTTGCACAACTTATTCCAAAAGCAAGATATGGACTATATAATCAATACAAAAATATATACATGATATTCAAAAAATAAAATCTCTCATAGGATAGAGTCATATTTAGTGTTCCTATCAGATCCCAAGACATGAGAATATTCTTTCAATTTAATCTTGAAACATATCCTTCCAAATTACTGTTGTCTAGATATAGAAATAGACAGAAACCATTTGACATAGACCTTTACTGTGATGGTGGGAATAATGATTATGAAACCTTTGAGCATGTTTTTCTCCACTGTAAAAAAACCTGACAAAATAAGATCTGAGTGCTTACCCCCTTATGGGTATCCAAATCAAGGGAATGGTCAGTCTTTTCTAAATTCACTTATGAACTCCTCTGTAGACTTTGTATTGGGAGATGTAATAATATATCCAAGACAGATTTATGTACAACTAGCTAAACTGTATAAAATCAAATAATGTGTATGCCCTTAGAACTGTTTGTTTTTCAGTTCACCCTTAGGTGCCTTTCTTTTATAGAGCTTTCAGCACTTCAACCCCTATTTTAAGGATTATTAGAGATGACAGGCACAATGGGCTCTATTCATGAAAGGTGCAGAGGGGTTATGCGCATAGCCCACCAGCTCCTGTCTGCCCACACAGTGCCCCCTGCGCACCATGCACAAACCCACTACACCCACCCTACACTGTCAAAACCCCAGCTGAATGTGGAGCTCTACATGGGGGTGGGCTGGGGGCTGATGTGGGGGGCATGTCCACACATCACACCCTTCGCGATGGTGTGGGTGCATTGTGCAAGGGGGCAATGGCTAAGCAGCCATAAACATTTTGCACCACCCTGGGATGCCGATGCTGTTTGTGGTGGGGATGGTGGTGGTCAATGGACCCCCCACTGAGGCTGCCACTGCCATTGGGGCACATTGGGAGGGCTGGGGTGGTCATCTGGGGGACATCCCCTTGCTGTCAGCACGTTTGTACCTGCCACCCACATGGTGCCCCACGGGTGCAGGAGAGCCACCAAGGAACCTGGGACAAGCAGCTGATTGGCTGCATGCCTGGGTCCACAGCTACACACTGGACCACCCCCGTGTACCTGTGTGCCAGGAGGCAGAGCCACAGATGGGAGCCGCATGTAGGCCGGTGTTCCAGAATATGGCTAATACGCAGAACTCCTAAGGGTGTGGAGCTGCATTGGGGGGTTACATGCCTTTTGCTTGTACCCCACCCACATTCTTGAATAGCCATCAATATGCCTTTCAGAGTTCCCAAATCTCAGACATCCTGTTTACACTCACAGATAGGGTTAGATTTCTTTATCCTTACTGAGTTAGCTAAAGAAACTCCCCTGGGGTGGACTTAATTCTATTAGTAAGTGTAATATAACAAAAAAATTGAGACTGTAATGAACATCCTCATTACGGGTTCTTACAGTGTGTCTTTATTTATATTTTGATATTTATATTCTAATTTAAAAAAATGTTTTTTAAATGATTCTTAGTTATTTACCTAAGGTTTTGTAATAACTTGATAAGTTAATCAATAAACTTGAAACTTGATCTGGAACTTGACTCAGATTGGTCAAGATTTCCTGGGTCAAACTCCTGGAAATCCTTGATGGAATTCAAATCATGAAACAGTTACCTCCCTCATCCCAATTAAAAATACACTTCTCAGTGTGGCAGTTACTTTAACTTATGGAAATAAATCTTGTTGCAGAGAACACAACAGTGCATGATGTATTCCCTCTGTTGAGAGGAACAGGAAGAACACCCATCTCCCCTGGCAACCATGCATGAAGTTCCTTCCTCTGCTGAGTGCAACCAGGAGGATGCCCACCAGATGTGTGGCAGTGAATGAAAAGTTCTTGTCTGCTGAAGAAGACTGGAATAATACCTGCTGCACCAGAAACAATCTGGAGCAGCTAGACAGCTGCAAGCAAATGGACTCACAGCAGACAGAATTGACAGCTTACTCCAAGCAATGCTGCAAAAGTAGTTGCTCCCAATAAGGTACAACCTGTCTTCTTTATTCACCCAAACCAAAAGCCATGGTTAGTATGTGGCTGCTTTCTTTTTATGTTGGCACACTTGCTCATTTGACGATACCAGGAGCTGAATTGTATGGGCAGTGGGGGGGCCATTATTGCTACTATAGCCACCAGGAGCAGCATCGCATGGCTACTTGGGGGGTATCACTATTACAACTGCCACCAGGAATGGCATTGTGTGGGTGTTCGGGGGGAATTGTTAATCCTGCCCACAGTGTTTGTTTGAGTAATCGTTAGCTTATATGACATTAAGAAAAGAGTACTGTCTTCGTAATTCTGTTTCAGTCTGTCTTACATGTATAGTGAAACAACATAGTGTTTTTTAAATACAACAGTTTATTAACTATGACTATGTATGGCACAATTCTAAACATCTGCATGACTCTGAATGTATGTTGCAGTGTAACAGTGACATAGCGTGGTTTTGTTTGTGTGTGCAATCAGTGCAGCTTTTCTATTTTTTGACCAAGTTTATGGGTTCTTAAAAGAACCTTTTTTTTACAATTATATCTGCTGTAACAGCCTAATATTTTTAGAGGACTGTGAGGATCCCATCTCGAAGGTCACCCAGGAAAACGCAATTGCCAGCATGTGAGAAGTGCACACCGTCTGGTAGGTAGAGTCAATTATTACAACATTTAATTTCAGGGTGACGTATGGTGTGCATCCCAGCCATGTGCAGGTGTCCAGATATTTGGATGTTTACCTTTCTGTGAGCTCTGTCAAGCAGGTACATGTGCTGCTTTGTTTGCCAGACCCTATATTCTGTAATATCAGACAAAATGATCTTACAGCCAGGCAACATACCCATTATGGAAGCAAGATCCAATTTTGCTTCTGACACTAAATCTATCCATCTTTTGGTGCCCCCCATCATTGCCTCTGAGATGGATCAACAGTATGTCTGGCTGGCCTTGAGTAATCAAAAGTCTGTGCATTGTTGGCATGAGATGCTCCCACCTCATGCCACCTCTGCCAAACTACTTAACAGAACAATTTGGAAGCCGCAAGTCTCTGCCAAAATCACTCCTCCGAGCATACTCTGAAGTGCGCCTTAGTATACACTGCCCACTATCCACACGGTCCATTTGCTGTTTTCTGCCATTCTTAGCTTTTAAACTGAGAAGTGGACAGAGAGCTACTTAAAAAAATCAGTGTTTCTCCTGCACTGGCTAGCCACAACTGAATGTGAAACAAAGATTTCCCCCTCCCAGCTTCAACATTGTTTTAATGGACTGTTCCAAACACAGTAATTGAACATGTTATTGGTTAATAATTTGTCATGGCTAGCCAATACAGTGGATGCACTGGCTATGAGTGCACTGAATGGCTGTTCTTGCTGTCAACCACAAATGCAGAAATATTTCTTAGTGGGAAAATACTACATTTTGATAGGCTACTTCAAACAATTACAGCTTCACAGAGGCATGTGATTGGTTGTCTCTCTTGTTATGGTACATGTGCTGCCTGCTTTCTGCCTCCATTTGCAGCTCTAGTATGTGTACATGTGCTAGTAAGTACTGATTGACACTCTGACTTTAAACTGTTGTAACTTTTTAAAACAGCCTAATAGTCCAATTAGATTAGCATAATCAAATACAGCATTTAAAAACATTTTGTTTAATACTACTTTTGTGCTACTAATAATTTTTATAATCCTAGAAAAATAGTGTAGAAAATGTTATGTACTTACACAGTCAAAAGCAGGGTGTCTCTTTTTTTCTAAGATGCTGCTATGTCCTGCTTCTTCAGTGTTCTGTGGTTCTGATAGGTTGTTTGATATGGCCTGATGAATGTGTCGATACATTGGTGGCAGCGTCTGTCAGTCAAATAGGCCTAGTATGTGATCAGCTGAGTCTTAAAGGGGTTGTAATGCTATGTAATTTTGCGACACTTTCGTGCTCATGACACTATTATTCGACACTTTCGTGTGTGCGACACTACTTTGCTACACTGTATTTGACACTTTTGTGCATTCAACACTATGTTTTGTGACAGTGTCATGCTCACAACACCATATTTTGCGAAAGTGTCACATGTTCGACATTACTTTTAAAAGTTTTGTTAAAAACAGTTTTTTAAGGCAGAACAGTGCTATGGATGCTTTACATTGTCCCTATGTCTGGTTTTTGACATTTGTTAATATTTATTGTCATATTATTACTGAACTTTTGTTGTACAGCATTTTAAAAGACTGTAGATTGTTTTAGTGGTATTCAGTAACGATAGTTATTATGTCTAGTATGTTTATTAGGCAGTAGTATTTATTGTTCTTATATGAGATGTGGATAGTGTGTGATACTATGTATTGCTAGGACACAGCAAAAGAGAAAAATACTAACTATTCTTTTTTTCTGTATTTTCCATACAGGTGTCTGATACTTCTGTAAGATTGGTGTATTCAACTGTGAATTTACAAACAGGGAAGATGCCCTCTAAACAGAGACAAAGGTCTATGCAGAGATGAAACAGGTATCATAGTAGTTCACTGTTGCATAAGGGTGATGCAAAACCTAGTGATGGTAATTCAAGACGTAAAACGATTCAGCATTCCACTAAAGGACTGAATTCAGAGGTTCATCACTCCATAGGAAAAGGACGTGCTTGCTCAACAGCAAGGAAAAAATGTGTATCTAAGCAACAGTTGTGCAGATCTGTGAGCTGAAAGACTACTGTTGCAAAGACACGCATAAATACAAGTACTAAGCAGCATCGAAAATTTATAGCTGCTGATGCTTATCTGAGGAAGCAGAAGTATTTTTGATCTCTAACTTCTAAAACCAAAATTGAAAGACTTATTGCTGCTGTGATGAGATGTGAGCCCAAAAAAATAGTCATCTCAGTTTGATGAAATTGCGCCTGAAAGTACAAACATTTGTTAATAGAGCAGTTTTTGTTCTTCACCGTTTGTGGCATAAGATGTCTCATGTACTTGAGCAGTTCAGGAAAACTGTGTATGATGTAAAAATGAGGCTACAGTAGTATCCTGTCTTGAGCCTGCACAATTTCTGTGATGTTTTAACAAGACAGTGTCTGCACACACTGCACTCAGAGGCATATTTCTGGGAGGAGTCATATTACTCACAGAAAAAGGAAAGCAAGTTGTGCATTGATGAGTCCAGCAAAGTGTGTAATATGCTCAGTGTGTGTCATGGCACTACAATGGAGTCAGATGATGAATGTGAGGCAACTACTCAGCCTTGTAAACATCACTGTCTCTCATGGACATGCGATGACACTTGCAACTGGAGGCAATCATCGTTTGACAAAGTTGAGCACTTTATCAACCTGTTTGTCATGACTGACCATAAAGACAGACATAAACTGTTTGAGAGTGTATACCTTTGTGAGATCCAGCCACACACTGGACATATGGGTCACTCGCTAGCATGCCTAGATAGTGGTGTTTGTGACAGTGTCTTTCACCACATGTGCATGCTGGGAGTACATCAATCAGGGATGAGGACCTTTGTGTACAGGGTCTATGAGGTTCATCGAGTTGTCACTCAGTATACTCGTCTGAATGAGTTACTGTTGTCTGGTGACATGCATGGTCTCATGACAGTTTTGAAACAGCTGCGATGTGTCAGCAGTGTGACAAATACTGTGATTAATCAGTCAACAATTGCTGATGGGAATTCTGTCTCTGTCTTAGAAACTGATATTCTCAAGCAGTTTGGGAAATCAATTTGAGTTGGGAAAGACAGAGAAGTTTGACTCTGTATGTGTGTCATGTGATCGCCTTTGTTACGAGAAACAAATGGTCACAGTGAATCTGGAAACCTTGTCACCGTACAACGACATGTGATATCGACTGTCAGCATTTCTGCTGTTAAAGTGTGACTTTCACTTAGACCCAATCATTGTAATGTGCAAGCACTGTTTTTCCAAAGTGAAGTCTAACATTCTGCCACCAAGGTCAGTCTTGAACAACATGGAGGCACATATTACGCCAACTGAGATTGCCACGTTGAATTTGTTTGAAAGGATTCTTATTCAGACTATGAAACCATTTCAAACTATTCTATGTCTTTACACAAAGACATGGAATATTCCACAAAAAGAACTCATTAGATCTCTTAAGGGTTCCATCATGTATCTTCCACTTCCTCTACAGGAAAATGTGGAGGCTATCTCCATTGAAAATACTTTGGTGATTCTTGTAAATGATGTCCCAACAAAGTCTAAGGTCATTTGGCAGGATGTTGTTAATGTAGAGAAGGTGAAGCTTGCCCTTACTTATTTAAAGAACAGCAATCCTTTTTATGCAGACCTTGATATTGATCGCATGACTACTGTCTGCTGATCATGATGTGTAGGAAAGCACAAAGTCAATGATTGAGAAGGTCAGTGTGGAGACAAATGATAATGTGTATGAACAGTACACAATTCATCCACTACATGGCAGAGATCCAGTAGGGGACAACATTGATCTCTATCAAATGAAACAGGTGGAAGGTGAGCCTGTCAGCATTTGGGAGGCAACACTGGAAGCACACTGTTTCCCAGACTTATTCCCAAAAGGGTCAGGCAGTCACCTGGATGAAAGAGGTGTGTGTACAGGGTGCAGAGTACTGAACAAGCTGCATGCTCAGTAAGGATGGCAAATTCAGATGCAACATACAGTACCTCTTTCACCTCCTATGGGAGAGTGAGCTTAGCATACTGCCTGTGTCTATTGCACATACTATTCATCTGACAACTCCACTTGATGGAATAACAGCTGCACAGTTTCTGGAGAAATTAAAGCAGAAAGATGAAAATGTGCAAGTGAATTTGTCTTCCATTCTGTCACATCTACATGGCACCAAAGAATATTGGTACAGCAGACATTCTGAGGTGATGACAATGCTGCGAGAGCATGGTGCAGCCACATGGTTTGTCACATTCAGTTTTGCTGAGTATGCCTGGGATGAGGTGAAAGAACTGTTGAAGTGGGTGAATTCTGATGTAGAGGGCATTTCATCAATGTCTCTTGGAGAAATGTGCTCACTTGACCCTGTCTCTGTCACAAGGCATTTCCACAAGTGGTTCCATGATATTCTGACTTTCATTTTGTCAAAGGATAATCCACCTCTTGGTATTGTGGAACATTACTTTTGGAGTATGGAGTATCAGGCATGAGGTGCTCCTCATATTCACATGTTACTGTGGATCAAGGATGCCCCACACATAGGTGAACATGAAGCAGCACAAGTGCTAGCATTCATCAAGCAATACATCACTTGCCGCATTCCGGACAAGTATGACAGTTCTACACTGTGGAAGTTGGTGCAAAAGTTCCAATGCCATATTTGTACAAAATACTGCCACCGGGTAGTAAAGAGCAAATCTGATTGGTACACAAGATGCCATTTCAGATTTCCTAGACGTGTCTGTCAGGATGGTTGCATGAATGAACTGTTTTCAGCAATGCGACACAACTTGAAGGCAAAATCAACCAAGAAGGTATATGAGTTACCCAGAGATGAGAAAGAGGTGTACATCAATGACTACAACCCTACTCTTCTCCTAATGTGGCAAGCAAACATAGATGTTCAGTTTGTGGCTGACAACTTGTTGGCTCTGGTGTGGTACATAACTTCGTACATAACTAAACACGAGCAGACTAGCTTGCAAGATCTTTGGGAAGATACTGCCAGTTCAAGCAAGAGTCTGACATCTCTGTTATGGTCACTGGGCTTGAAGACCCTCTCACACAGAGAATGTGGTACTTATGAGGCCGGTGATTGCTTGATTGGTACACATTTGTACGGCAAGCCTGATGCTGTCTGCTTGCTCAGTGTGAACTACAAAGATAAGTGAAAATGTGTACTTATTCCTCATGCTGAGATTGAGGAACTGGCTGTCAATAGACCCTCTTCAAGACATATCTTGAAGAATAACCTCATTGACACATACTACCCCTGTAGACATTAAGACATGGATGATATGTGTCTATTTCAAGTGGCTAAGTGGTATGACTACAAGACGAATGTCTCACCTGATTGTACACATTACATTTACAAGGTCAGAGGAGTGGACAGCTGTCTCGTTAAGAGACATAAGCCTTGGCTCATTGACCACTGTAAGTTACATCTAGGCACATCTGAGAGCAAAGAGCATTACTACTGTGCTCTCCTATTCTTATTTAGACCCTGGAGGAATGCGTCTGAATTAAAAGGTGACTGTGATACATTCAAGGAAGAGTTCAATCGCAGTTACAAGACATTCAAAAGTCAATACTCAGAGGCATATATACAGAGACTAGATACTGAAAAGGAGCAGCTTGAGAAGGCACAGAAGCTATTTGAGGAGGATACTCCTGTTAGCTCAAAGGACAATCTTGATCCAGAAGGACAAGGTATCCTTGGGGAACCTCTGCCTCTGAATGCCCCAGAAGTACTCATGTCAGAAGGGGGGAGTGCCGTGGAACATGGCACACACTGCAGTGGGGACCTAGCTGAGTTGAAAGAGAAAGACTCAATGAGCAGCAGCATGTGGTTCACTCTGAGGTAACTGACGCTGTCCAGCATAGGATACTACTTGAACACAAGAAATGTGACTGTCCTGACTACTACTGCTGATGTTTGTTAGTGGGTCAGCTGGTACAGGTAGGAGTTTCCTTATTGAGGCCATCATGGCTGAAATACAAAGCCTGACAGGGTCATCGATGTCTGTTGCTGTTAGAGCTCCCACTGGACTGGCTGCATACAACATTGGTGGGGTTACGTTACACTGTCTGTTCATGTTGCCAGTGGAGCATGGCAAAGCAGGAGAGTATCGTAAACTGTCATTTGAGGTTGCATCTCAGCTTCATTCAATGTTTACTAAGATGAAGTTACTCATCATTGATGAGATTATTATGGTCTCCAATTTGATGCTTGCCTGTATACATCTACCTCTACAGGAGATCTTGGGGACTGACTATGGAGATGCATTTGGTGGAAAAAGCATTGTTGTATTTGGAGACCTTTTACAGCTTGCACCAATTAATGCAGAACATGTCTTTGCAGCTCTGACTGTGAAGCAGGCCAAGAATACACTTGGGTGCATTGGAGGTTTTAACCTGTGGGAGTTATTTACCTATGTCGAGCTGTATTAGAACATGTGACAAAGTGGCGACATGGCTTACAAGGCACCGTTGGATCAAACTCGTACAGGTTCTCTGTCACCAGAACATGTTTCAATGTTAAATGGTCAAAGAATCAGAATGAACATTACATCCATAGAAACAGCATGTGATGTTTTCAGTGATGTGTGCTCCATGGGCACAGGCATTGTGTGTCTTATGCCATGACTGAAGAAATGTGCTGAGTTCAACAGTGTCATGTTGCAGAGAGAGAATCAAGAAATTCTCACACTGCATGCTGTTGATGCAGTCGATGGTGTCATTTTAAGTCGGAAGCTGGTAGCAAAGATGACTGAACGACTGTCTGAATTGAAGTCAGATGTTTCACGCATAGCTGGTCTGGAAGTTGTTCTTACAGTTTGTAAGAATGCACGTGTCATGCTACACCGTAATCTTGATGTGGAGCATGGAATGGTGAATGGTGCTATGGGTAATATCATTGACTTCCTTTACAATGTTCAAAAGACATTTATAGAGACACTTGTTGTCCACTTTGACAACATGGAACTGCCTGTCCAGATTGATCATACCAGTGTTAAGTTCCAGGTATTTAAGGATATCTATGTGAACAGAAAACAGTTCCCAATATGTGTTGCATATGCTGTTTCAATTCACAAGTCTCAAGGCTTGAGTTTGGATTCAGCAATGGTGAGCACAGGTACAGACATTTTCAAAGATGGCATGACGTTGCACTGTCAAGCGTCCGTTGTCTTTCTGGGTTGCACATAATAACACTCGCACCTCAAAAGATACATGCTGACAAGTGATGTATTGTTGAGTACAACAGATTATGTACTCTATACCAGCCACTACGTATGTATGTGGTTGTCTCACATCCTAGAGTCACATCTACAGCTGGCAACAAAAGAAAATGAGCTTGCACAACTGATGCAACTGTGCAGAGTTCTAAGAAGGTCATAATGTCAAATACAGATGCGGAACTGGCTGTTGGTCAGAAGTCAGTTGGTATGGCTGTTGTGCCAGTGTTTGACAACAGTACTAGAGTTAACTGCTATGCTAATTCAGCTATGCAAGTCTTTCTCCACATGCCACACTTGACTGGGTGGGCCAAGCGGTCCTTATCTGCCATCAAATTCTATGTTTATATGTTTGTGCAGGCAATTTCTGCTTCAGAAGACACTTCCCTATCAAAGGAATTGAAGCAGGTTGTCAACATGGCCTCTGATCAGTCTAACAATGTGCAGTCACTAACACCTCTATGGCAGGTGCTGGGTACATATGATGGATGCAGTACGTTTGCTGCAAACATGTAGCAAGATGCTAGCGAGTTTATGATGGCAATCATAAACAGCTTGGATGAAGAGGGAACTTCAATGCATCACTATTTCACTGTGTCATATGTTACCAAATATGTATGTGTGTTATGTGGTCATTCAGAGCGAGAAACCACAGAAGACATGCTTTGGCTTTCTCTGTTTGTGCCTCAGAGTAAAAGTGTCACGTTCCGGCAGCTGTTTACCAATGCTGAAAGTGGTCACTTGTGTGTGAGGCGTGGAGGTACATGTACTCAGTCCATACATCTCAGGACTTTATCTCAATATCTTATGCTTGTATTGCATAGATTTGACTCCCAATGAGCTCAGAGTTGACACACCTATCACTGATTTCACAGCTGGTAGAATAGTATTTAACCAAGCAGTGTTTGACACTCATGATGTGCTCTACCACTATGGCCAGTCTATACATTCTGGACATTACAATTGTTTGTTGAGGTACAGAACTCAATGGGTTGAGTGCGACGATTCAACAAGCTCTTTCAAACAGAGACTGCCGCGACACTTAAAAAATGCATACATACTGATACTGAAGAATTATGACAATCTTCATGTATCAGAGGAATAGTCACACAACATGTGACATTCTTTTACTTTGCTGTCCATTTTTGTTACAGAGTGACTTTTGGTACAGTATCATATTGTTACTAACAAATGTACACTCGTGATTACACAGGTAATATATCGCATGGTTTACTTGCATATGTTTACTCAATGTGACATATACGATTGTTGCATTGATCAGTGATGCAGTGAAAATAGTTGCAGTGGTCTTTAATTGGCACCATCTGTCTTCACAGTCACTAGAGGAAACCACACTTACATGTCTAAGAAAGACTTAGAGAAGTCAAAAGAGATATTCCCATTTGGTCAAACTCTTCTGTCATTGTCTTTTCTTATGAGTATGTTGTATGCAGACTTAAGAAATCACACTTGGCACACTTTTTATTTATTTATTTTTATTTACTGTAAATTCGGAATTACAAACCTTTGAGTCAAAGACTCTTTTGCAAAGGCTCCACGTCAGTTACAGAGGGTGGAGGGGGGAACACGAGTTGGGGGAAGACAGACGGAACAAGGAAAATTATATACAAGCAAAAATTATATACAGATTTATGTACAATCACATTTTTAGTAACATTAGCTCTCCGGTGGTTACAGAGGGTGGAGAGACATATGACAGTAAAGGCAAATGGAAGGCAACTTTCAATACATAATAAAAAAGTGGAATTACTGAATTCATTGTTGGCATGATAGCAGAGAGACTTTTTGTCTGGTTGGAGCAAGTAGGAGACATACCTGCGACCCCTAGGTTGAGCATGGGGGGGTTTAGATAGGCCTGAGGGGCCCCTGTGTGGGTGTGTGGGGGAGGGAAGAGGAGACAGGTAGGCCAAGGTAGCATTCACATTTAGAGCTATCCAATAGGAAGGTTTTTAGGCCTGCTTTGAAGAGTTGGATGCTGCGGGATTGGGAGAGGGAAGGCGGAAGAGTGTTTAGCCAGTTGGGGGCACAGTAGTGGAGGGATCTCTGCACAAGGACATTCGACATGGGGGAACCACGAAGGATGTGGTAGCCGTGAGTCTGGTAATATGCCTGAGAGGGGCCGGTTTGATGATGGGGTGAAGGGCGGTTGGCGCTATCTGGAGGTGGATCTTTTTTGCTAGAATGCAGGTGTGGTACTTGAGTCTTTGATGGAAATTAAGTCAGCCAGTCAGTTTGTATAGGTCGCAGGTGTGGGTGAGTCTGTCACAACCCGAGACAAGGCAACATGCTTTGTTAAGCCCGGTGGTTATGCAGCTTAGGGTGGAGTTATCAGCAGTGCCGTAGATTACAATCCCGTAATCGATTAGGGAGAAGATGGAGGATGTGACAGCTATCTGCATGGCATGTGCGGGCAGACTGTTTTTGATTCTGTAGAGGGTACCCACTCTAGAGTTGATTGCTGCCAAGAGGAGGCGTACATGTCTGTGGTAGGAGAGGGAGGTATCCAGGGAGGGAGGTATCCAGGGTGACCCCCAGGTATTTGAAGTGATTGACATGCTCCAGTAGGGAACCATCCACATTGGAAATGTGAAGAGCCATCTGGCTGTGCGGGCTTTGGCGATGAGCAAAGGTCATGGCCTTGGTTTTAGAATAATTAATGATCAGCCGGTGGTCAGCGAACCAACTTTCCAGCTCCCTGAAGTATTCCTGGAGGGTGTGCTGGAGTACGTATGGTTGGGGGTGTTTCCAGTAGAGAACCGCGTCATCAGCATAGAGTAAGAGATGACCACTGCAGGCTTTGGGGAGAGAATTAAGGAAGAGAGTAAAAAGCAGTGGGCCTAAGATTGACCCCTGCGGAACACCAGAGCGAACAGGCTTGGGAGTGCAGATGGTGGAGTTTATTCTTACTTGCTGCGAGCGTTCTGTGAGGTAGTCCTTTAGCCAGGCAGCGGCCTCGGAGACTACATTTAGTTGCGGCAGGACTTGAAGGAGTAATTCATGGCTGACCGTGTCGAAGGCCTTAGTTAAGTCTATAAAGCTAGCCCCTGCAAGTGACCCTTGGTCGAGCGCCTCGTGGATGAACGTTGTGGCTCAGCGAGAGCCGTGATGGTGCTGTGGCCAGCTCTGAACCCAGCTGTTCCTTGCTGAGTAGGTTGTGTTTTGTTAGATGCTCAGTAAGCTGGTCTGAGACTATTTTTCCAGGGCTTTGAGAGAGGAGGGAGTATAGAGATTGGTCTATAATTCCGGGAGGGTGGGATCACAGCTCTTTAAGATAGGGGTGATCACGGCGTCTTTTTCAGTGTGGGAATTGGCTTGCGGAAGCGAGAGGTTTAGGACGGTGAGATGGGGTACATGGTGACATCAAGGTAAGTTTTATGAGTTTTAGGTCCAGGGAGTCATTGCTGAAGCGAGTGTTAGTGATTGCTTTGAGATGGAGCGCTGGCTAAGGAGCAGGGGATGGTACGGAACCGGAAAGGGAGGGAGGTCTGTACTCACCATAAGAGGAATAGAGGGGTTTGGGAGGTGGAAGAAGTAGGAGGGAGGATATGTGAGAGGTCTGAGAAAGTTTCATTGAGGGCTTCAGTGATTTTAGCAGGATCTTGGGTAACGTCCCGTTCAGACTGAGATGGGTAGGGTGGGGAACGTGATTTGCCACTGATTTCTTATACGTTACTCCAGAACTTTCTCCCATCTCCCGGAGAAGGAGAGGTGTGCTGATAGTAATCAGCCTTGGCCTGCCGTGGTGGCCCAGGTGCATTTATTTCGAGCCTCCTAGGAGTCATCTGTCCTGGTGGTTGGAGTCTATGGCCCCAGCCAGAGGTTGTCCCTGTGTTGCATGAGTTTTAGGAGGGTGTTATCCATGGCGAGACCTGGTTTTCACGACCTGCCTAGGGAGGGGAGCATATATATCGCAGGCTTTGTTAAAGGTAGCTATAAAGTGGGCGAGAGCGGCATCAACTGATTGTGCGTTATATAAAGGAAACCAGTTACTATTGGCTAGGTATTCTTTGAGGTTATTAATGCCTCCTTTTTTGAGTTTTCAGTGCCATGTGGTTTTGGGTGGTGCAGTGGGCAGTTTGCCCGACCACCAGCAGATAACTGGGGAGTGGTCACTGATAGAGTCAGGAGCACTGAGGCCTGGGTAATATTTTTGGCCTGTTGGTAAAAATGAGATCTAATAGTGAGGATGTCCGGTTCTTGTGTACACCTTGTTGGGGATGTGATAATTTGGTGAGACCCATAGCCTGGCAGCATCTCTGAAGACTGAGGAGGATGGGGATGCCCAGTCGATGTTGAAGTCACCCATTAATATGGTTTCATTAGTATTTGGGAGGTGTGAGACAGCATGAAGGATGTATTCAAATGCAGGTTTCTGGTTTCTCGGGGGGATATAGGCTGAGATGATGATGATTGTTTTAGAGCCCAATCTAATTTTGACTCCGAGAGCCTGGGCCCCATGTTCGGGGGGGGTCAATGATTTGTTACATATGTGCCTGTACTAAGGCACAATACTTATCCATGTGCATTAACATCACTGTGTAACATATCTTTTACTAAAGATTAACATCACTCTGTCACGTGTTGAGTACCATGATGTGTGGCCTGTATTCGTTTCTTTCTTTGTATGCTTGTGTCTTGAGTAAATATCACAATTTGTTTGTTGCAACAGTGTATTCCTATGACTGTTTTATTGCCGTGCATGTACATTGTATATATGTACATATGGGCCCAGATATTCAAAAAGGTTACGCCATGCACAATAGGGTTGCGCCTGGGCAAGTCCGAACTTGCTCCATTCTGCGATATTCAGTAGGAGGCAGTTGCGCCACAGAAAACATGCTGAACAACAGTGCAGTGCAAATGAATGCATGCTGAACTGGAGGGGAAGGAACCATGCATAAACTGCACAGCCCGAAATTCAGCAGGGCTGTGCAGAGTTGTGCAGGCGCAAACCCCAACCTGCGCCTGCACAACTTTGAGCCAAAAAAAAAAGGCTTAAGTCAAGGGCCACCCACAGGTGAGCTGCTGCATTGCAGGGTGCAACACAGCAGCTGCCACCTGTGGCTGGCTAACCCAATCCCTGTGCCCCCCGCAGCCCGATCGTGGGCATGGTTTAATCCCCCCACCAGCCCGATCGGGGCAGAATGTAGCTCCCCAGAGCATATCCCTGGTGGTCCAGTGGACCGAAAATCCCGATCGCGGGCAGTAGTTGTTTAATAAACCCCCTCCAAATTCATCCTGGTGGTCAGTGGACTGAAAACCCGATCGCGGGCAGTAGATGTGTAATAAACCCCTCCTGAATTCATCCTGGTGGTCCAGTGGCACATCGATCACGGGATGTAAATGTTGAACAACCCCCAAACATAGCCCTGGTGGCTGAGTGTCCCCACCCACCACCCACAAGCCCCACCACCCCACTCCCCAGCAGCCGGCGGATGGCAGCATCCCACCCACCTGCCCGCCCGCTGACTGACTGCCGGAGGGCTGCATCCACTGGTGCAGAGCAAGAGCCAATGGGCATGCAGCCCATACCATACATGACAGTCAGATTTGTGAATGAATACATTCATTCATTCACAAAACTGGACTGTCTTTCTAGTATGGGCTGCACGCCCATTAGCTCTTGCCCTGCACCAATGGTGTGCAGCTACGGCAGTCATTCAGCGGGCAGCCGGTGGCAGGTGGTGGGATACTGCTGCCACTGGCTGCGGGGTGGGGTGGTGGGCTTCGGGGTGGGTGGGGTGGGAGACACTAGCCACCAGGGCTGTGTTTGGGAGGTTGTTCAACATTTACATCCGCGATCGGATGTGCCACTGGACCACCAGGGATGAATTCGGAGGGGGTTTATTACACATCTAATGCCCGCGATCGACTTTGGTCCACTGGACCACCAGGGATGAATTCGGAGGGGGGTTTTATTACACATCTACTGCCTGCGATCGGGCTTTTCGTCCACTGGACCACCAGGATACATTGGGGAGCTATCATTGCTGCCCGTGATCGGGCTGGTGGGGGGTTAAACTATGCCTACGATCGGGCCAGTGGGGGATTCTACACTGTTTTGCCCGCAATCGGGCTGCAGGGCTTCGTCCTCGAGTGGCTGCTGCCCGGCAGGGTGCCAGGCCAAGTCCCCGGGATTAGTACACCTGCATGCTAATGGCATGCAAATGGATCATAATCAGATGCAAATGGCCCCCTGCACCTTGCATGAATTATGGCCCCATTTGCATGTCACCTTTTGAATATGGGGATTTTGCATGGTGCAATGGTACTTGCGGCACCGCAAGTTGAATGCTCCACTCTGACAACTTGCGGTGGCGCAAGTTCCACTGCGCCATGCACAGTGGCTGTGGCCAGGGGGTGATATTCAAAGGAGTTGCTCAAGGGCGCAACTCCTTTGAATATCACTCTGGACACATCCCTGCGCAACTATTTTGTGCAGCGCAAGGGCTTGTGCCACAAAATAGCGCAGTTTGAATATCCGGCCCATGATGTTTTATATATTTCTTGGTAGTACTTAGTACTGTGATGTAAAAAGTAGTAGTATGAATTACTATATACATTCATTGATAGCAGAATAAGTAGGATTTTTCTGTGTACAACTAGTAGATTCATAAACAGTAAAAAATAGTATGCAGATATTTTTTAGCATGAGATATTATGCAGTTGCACATATGTAGTGTACTGTTATTTCATATGCCATCATTGATAACAAGTTACAGTGTTCCATTAGTGATATCTTTATTATTTATAGCACACAGTTTCTGCTTATGATATTATTAAATGTTATATTAATACCATTCAGCAAAACAATTCCTTTTATGTAAGTAAGAGATGTAACAGATCTAGGTGGTTATCTAGTTCTCTAGTATGGGTGTGTGTGTGTAATGAGAAGTTTACACACACCCGAGCGGTTAGATGCTGAATAAACCCCGAGAGCAAAGCTCAAGGGGTTTGTACATGCATCTAACCCCGAGGGTGTGTGTAAACTTCGAGTTTACACAGACACCACCTCATATTTTATTTTATATAATTGCTGGGTCTCCCCTTTTTGGCCACAGCAATTATATAAAATAGCAGTTTCAGTGTGGTCACGCCCCAGTTCAGTTTTCGTCTGGTCCTTACATTTAGATTTTCAGAGGTTTCATGTGTTTTTTTAATAATAAAACTTGTATTCTGTAGAAAATAACTCTTTTTAAATGTAACTTACCTGTGCTGTGCTGATTCTTTGGTGGCTAGGTTGTGGTTGACAGACAGCGATGAGCCAAAAAGGAAAACACTACAGCGGACACATGCGCAGAGGGAGGAGAACCGTGTGCGTTTTTGCCATTATAAATGCACCTTTATAACGGCAAATTACACCACGGTCTCCCTATAGCAAAAAGGGGAGACGCATTAATTATAATTGATTTGATCATTTAAAGTGATGTGTATATAATACTGTTACCATATACTATTAGATGTGTTTGTCTTTTAACTGACCTTAATGTATGTTAACAATAGTTGAAAATTGTACATCAGACATGTCCACTGATAACTGAATATTTTGTGTTCCTGATAATATTTTCTGATCGCCTCTATTGAGGGGTCAGGTGGGAATTTTCCAAATGCAGTAATATTGCGATATGTCTTAACATGTACATCTATGTGTATATATATTCGTATGTCTACACATAAAATACATAACCATTTAATGTTTAACTGTCAGTTTAAAATATATATTTTTTTTGAAACCATAGCCGGTTTGTACTGCTATTAGTTTACAACTTGCATCTGTTTTTTTGCCCACTCCAGGAACATTCACACTATCAGTCACACAATAACAACAACATCATTACTGTTTCATATGTGTAAGCAGTGTTCAGAGAATGTTGTGATGCCTGACTTTATGTATTTTTTTGATTCTTCCACATGTCACCGATTTACCATCTGTGATACTGCTTTACAAGTATTTCAAGCAATAGTGAAAAACATTTCTATGATTGTTTTGTGAGACTGATTTTGTGCACCAATTGGATTCTTAATTTGGCATTTTCACAATTTTTAATTGGCCAATAAATCTTTTTAAGCCTTATCTACCTGTGTTGTGTCTTTCTTTTACCATTATGTAAAAGTGATACTATGTATGTTGGTGTTGGTGTACTGCTGTATCTAAACATAATGTATGATGATCATTGGTGCAGACTTTCTACTTAGCACAATTACAGTGGTATTGTTCAATGTGGTTAAGATATACGTCTCCTATTTCGTAGGCAAATCATTTTATGTTCACATCTAAGCTGTAGAACATGAACAATTTCTGTATAATACTATCAGATGACTACTTATTCAGTCAAATATATCAATATCTTGCTGAGCCTGTGTTCTGAAAAGAAAGATATGTTCTTAATAAGATATACAAAATTGTATGACAGCATTATTTCTCAAAAAGACAGGAAATTCATGGCAAAAAAACTCTGTTTAATGCATTAGTTAGGGTTGTTCCACAGCGACAAAAGCAAGGAAATTCGGTGTTAGGGTTGAAAACCCTTACTCCGTATTCCCCCCCCCAACTCCACACACACACACACATACACACACACACACATAGGGGGCAGGACCAAGGCAACACGACCAATCACAGACAACCAGCAGCAGGTGACAGAAATAACATGCAACTGTCTAAACGTACTACAAGACACATCCATCATCATGGGCCAACAACTGTTGCATTTGAGCAGTCATGGGTGTACAGAGTGTTGTGCACATCTTCATAGGGTCATATGTCACAAGAATATTGTTGTACGTAGAATTCATATGACATACATTGTTTGGTTATGCTGTTTTGATATCATGAGGGATCAACATACAAGAAAGAATCTATAACATTGTGCATTATTTAATGTGACGTAGACAAAAAAACACTATGGTACTCTTTCAGTAACATGTATTGTTCAATGTACCCTTGTTCAAATAAAGATGGCCTTTGACACATTGAGACACACATGTTGCATGAATAATGATTTCTTGTCACAAATCTATTAATACATACAATGCTCAATACTTGTATGGTAGTTCTGTTATTAGTGATTCTAAATAGGATGCAGAATTACTATTCTGTTACTTTACTGCCCCATGCAGAACTACTAAGACAACTAATAGTGGTATAAATGGTGCATGATGTTCCCAGTCTATGACAATAGTCATATCACTGTGAATATGTGAAATGCTTTGCATGATAATGTACACCATGGGCCATGATGATATTTAACAGTTTGTTAGCTACAGTTCCACATAGCTGTTGATCTGTTTAGGATTAGATAACAGTGCAGCAGCACAGTGTTAATCACTGTATTCAAATACATTATCTGCTACTGCAAGGGTGATATTAGAATCCATTTACAGACATGAAACCCTGGTGTAAATCTTGTCTAATATTATCAATTCATAGTTACAGAGGTGGTAAAATGTTGTTTGGTTACCACTGTTACCACATAGGTAGGAATGTGTATACAAACAGTAACATGTGTTTGCACTTACATAGTCACAGTGAGGCAAAAAAGAGTTAACTGGTAACATGTAATAGTTTGGGTGACACAGTCCCATATTGAGCTGTAAAGATTCAAATAGTGGACAATGATTTAGTAGATAATACTGTACTGATTCAAATTTTTCTTATGGCATGGTAAGATGACTGTGTAGTTAGACACATGAAAGTGTCTTAGTTATCTCTGGTACCATGTACTCATGAACATAAACATCTGAACATCGATGCTTTGAATATCATTGTAGCAGCACTATACCCAATAGTGGAGGGAGACACTTTGCTGTTTAAAATGATAAACTTTTCACTACTGAGCTATTGTGTAGTGTGACCATGTGAGTTGTCAGGTCTAAGAGTTCACACAGATCTTTAATTCTTCAATGTAAGATGATTGGACAGTAGTACTGTGCAGAGAATAGTATACTGACACATAATTGACTTATTTCAGGGTATCATCAGGAGGCATTAACAGTCAACAAAGGGCTGTAAGACCACTGGCAGATATTAGCATGTTATTATAAACACACTTCATTGACAAGATATACAAAATCTGTTCGATATAGAAAAATGTATAATGCAATACAGTAAAAACTGATGGGTAATATGCATACATAGGATGAAGTCACTTGGATGGTGGCAGAACTTCCACACTTGTTGGCCCATGATGATGGATGTGTCTTGTAGTACGTTTAAATAGCTGTATGTTATTTCTGTCACCTGCTGCTCGTTGTCTGTGATTGGTCATGTTGCCTTGGTCAGGCCTCCTACTAGCGTGTGTGTGTGTGTGTGTGTGTGTGTGTGTGTGTGTGTGTGTGTGTGTGTGAGCTGGGGAGGTGGGAGGAATGCAGAGTTAGGGTTTCAACCCCTAACACTGAATTTCCTCACTTTTGTCACAATGGAACAACCCTAACTGATGCATTAAACAGAGTTTTTTTGCCATGAATATATAGATATATATATATATATATATATATATATATATATATATATATATATATATATAGAAGAGAGATGAGGGCAAAAACTCATTTTAATGCATATAAAGTGATCACAATGTTCAAAAGTAGAAGGAAATTTGGTGTTAGGTTGAAACCCCCTGACCCCCTCCAGCCACCCCCCCAACCGGCATTGGGGTGCACGTTGGGGTCATTGGCCTTATCTCTCACCCCATCACATGTGTAAAGTGAGGAATAGGACAATGGGGTAAGAGTTAGTACCGATGACCCCAATGCGCACACTGATGCTGGTTGGGGAGGTGGGCTGGAGGGGTACAGGGGGGTTTCAACTCTAACACCAAATTTCCTTTCTTTTGTCATTGTGGAACAACCCTAACTGATGCATTAAACAGAGTTTTTTGCCTCTAATTTCCCTTCTTTTTGAGAATGATGATAAGAAATAGTGAAAGTAATGCAGCTGCAGGAGTGTGGGGCCCTTCAGGACCCACGCTCACGCCATGTGATGCGCACAGGGGCACAGTATCGCAATTGTAAAGGCAAATGGTAATGGTAACAGCAACAATAGCAGCAAAGGAAACAGGAATGCAAAAGGAAATGCAAGCACATATGGAAACACAAACCATAATGAGCATGGGCACAGTAACCCAATTGCAAATGCAAATGGTAGCAGTAACAACAAAGAAGACGCAAAACAAAAGAGAAATGGTAAAGCAAACGAAAGGGCTGCCGTAAACGCAAATGGCAATGCAGGTCGGGACACAAACTGAAATGCAAACACAAACAGTAGGGGAAACACAAATGTTAACAGTAACGCAAACACAAGTGCAAACGAGAATGCAAAGGGTAATGGACGCGGTGAGGCACACTCGAACAGAAATGCCAATGGGTACGTAAAAGCAAGTGGAAACAGTAACTGTAACATTAACAGAAGCACATACCCTGTTTTTCCCCAACAGCTGCTTAGAGAAACACAGTGTGCACAAAGAATGTATGCATAGCAATGGGCCTCGGAGCAGAAAATGAGCTGTTGGAATGCTAAGTTGCTTATATCTCAGGAACCATACGGCATAGAAATAAAATTTAAATGTCACATGAATCATGCACTTCCTGGCTATGTTTTTGCACATGTGTAGCCTATGGCTATGCATATTCAAAACAAAAATTCCGTATCTCACACTGTTTTTGAGATATGAAGAGCCCTGAAAGGTGCGGCATACGCCACCATGTTAGTCTATGGGAAAAAATGTCAACTTCGGACTACCGTAACTTGGCAGCTGTGCAATATTTTTTCACCAAACCACTGAAAGGCAAATCTGTGAGATGTTGGCTGCCTTCCTTCCAAATTTCAGCCCAAAAGACAAAACTTTTTTTTGCAGCAGGGTGACAAAGAACTCCTGTCATTTTGTCCATAGTCTTGAAAAGTACTGTCGAACTTTGTGAAAGCTTTCGCAAATTCATGCGATGGTGTCACAAGTGCGAAAGTACTTTGTGAAAGTACTTTTTCCAGAAATTTGAAAAATATATTTCTGGGGTGTTTTACCCCAAAATAAAGACATGCCTAGCATCCTCAGGGTCCGACTAGGTGAATACAAAAAGAATTAGGTTGCTAGAGGGTCCCAAATTTAAATGGCAAGCATTTTTCTGATCACCAACTGAAAACAAAATGGCAGATTTGTGAAAGTAAAAGGGCCATTTACGAAAGTAAAAACTGCATTTGCAACACTTTCAAACTTTGTGTTAACTTTTCCCATTGACTTATAATGGGAACTTGTTTTTTGAATAACTTTTGAACCGTTTAATATTTTTCACCCCGGCCGCACTTTCCCTGAAGTTTTTGGACCGCTTGCGCAAACCGTACGACCTGTAGGCACGAGCAAAGAATTCACCAGAAAGCATAAACACATGCACAGATCTGACTTAATAACTCCGCAGCCATATATCCAACTGGTACGAAAGTTGGCAGACCCCAAGATGCATGGTTCTTGATTGTGCATTCCAAATTTCAGGCAAATCTGTTGAACAGTGGCAAAGTTATTAAGGTGCAAAGTTTGACCCTTTAACCTTAAATGTGCTACTCAACCCTAACTATGGTAGCACTACAGTACTACCATAAAATATATATATATATATATATATATATATATAGTAAGGGAGCCAGTAAACATCCTTGCTTAACCCCTCTGTGAGTTGGAAAATATTAAGACAGGTTACGATTGTTATCATATCTTACAGAGGTTGAAGTGTTAGAATATAATAAATCAAAATTAGTAAAAAATTATCAATGTCCATATATAACATAATTTTCCAAAGTTTTTGCCTACTTATGGCTTCAAATGCCAATGATATGTTGACAAAAGGGGCATATAGTTTAATTGTTCTCATATGTACATATTTCTCTATTACATGTGCAAGGACAAAAATATTATCAACTGTTGAAAACCCCTGTCTGAAACCAGCTTGCCAAGAGGATAAGATTATGTTCTCATCTGTCCATTTAATTAAATTATTTAGCAATAATCTGGAAAAAATCTTGGAAACAATATTTAATAAGCTTCTAGGCCAAAAATTAAAAGGGTCATAAACTGACCCTTTTTTTATGGAGGGAGGCTATAATATTTTTGGTCCATGAAGTGGGGACACATTTATAAATTGAGCAAAGATTAGAAACGAAAGTTAAGACTGGGATCCAAAAATCCCTATGTTCTTTATATACCTCAGAAGGGATATAATCTGATCCAGGGGCCTTGTTATTTTTAGCTTAGAAATAGTTTCCTCTGCTTCAGATTCTGTAAATGTAAGCTCTGTCTGAGTAGTATGTTTCAAGTTGAGAATTAAGTTTAGATCCACGTTTTGTAATTCAATTTTAGTAAAACATTTATTTAAAATAATCAATCCATATTTCTTTTGGAATGTATACTGCCAGTGAGGGATGAAATCCCTTCCCCCCCATCTGTCATCTTCCAGAAAGATTAATTATCCCTATCAAGGATGACCTGGTACTTTTCTGACCATTAATTTTGTTGAAACTCAATTTGTGTTTTATTTCCAACCATTTATTATATTGTTTTCGATGATTATTTTTTTTTTTTTAAATGATCTCTTGAAGGGTGCTTTTCTGTCCATTTAATTTATTTATTTATTTACTACTTGGCCTTTTTACAATCATCATTAAACCAATTAGCAGTCTGTTGGATGTTTGTGAATTATCATAAATAGATTATTTTATTTTTTCATTTAGTTGTTCCAATTTCTGCTCTATCAAAAGTGGAGATTATAAATTAATGTTACTCAATTGGTTAAACTCTGTTTGCCAGTTCTGAATAACATTTGATAGCCCTGTTTCCTTAATTTTACCTCTCCTAAGTTTACATTTTCCTATCCTGGAGAGCACAACTAATGGATTTATCTCTACTTCATCAGTGGGCATATCATTATCAAATATTACATGTAGACATAAGGGGATATGATCACTCTCGGGTCTCACTTTAATATTTAAGTTTATGTATAACATATAAACCTCTGGATTACACAATATACTGTATAATCAATCATATTTTGACCATTTTTTGAGAAATAAGTAGTGTTCTCTTCCATATCTCCAGAAATCCTGCCATTTAATATTGATAGAGCATTTTGTTCTATCAGCTTCTTGAGTTCTCTCCACTGATCATTTTCCATCTTATCCAGACTCTGTCTAAGTCTAAGATCTTCAAAGACCAGATGTGTCTCAAGAGTGTTCATATTATCATAATTTGCAATTCTGGCATTAAAATCACCAGCAATTAAGATATTGCTATTTGTGAGTTTCTTGATTATATAATCAATGTCATTATTCAAATTTCTCCACAAAATTTGAGTGGTTTGATTTTGTTTTTTAGGAGGAGTGTACACATTAATAACAATAAATGGAACATTATTTCGTAATATACTCAAAATAATATAATTAGTAGTTTGAACTATATCCAAAATAGTAATTTCTCTTTTTATTTTTACATAAATTGCCAATCCCACTAGAGATCTTCCAAATGTCTTATATTTAATTGTTGGTGAACAGACTAGATGATAAACATTTATATTAATAGGTTCAAGAGCCCAGGTTTCCTGAAATAAGATTAAATCAAAATTGGTAATAAATGTATACCATTCTGCATCATTCATCTTTCCAGCTAAACCCACTATGTTCCAAGAAAGAACATTTATAATTGACATATCTTCTTCCTTAGTATAATCCCCAGTAATCACAGAATACAGTCAATCCTGATTACCATTATGTTTAGTACTTTCCCTGACGTCCGATAGCTTATTCATGTCCACTAAAAGTATTCCAGCCTGATCTAATTTACTAGCATGTGCTTTTAACTGTGAAAAGATTTCTTCTGATGTACATTTCTGATTTATCTGCATTCCACTGCGAGGCAAGAATACTCCTTCTATCTTGCCTATATTTTCCTTATTGCAATCTAAATCCAAACACGTTGTTACAAATGCTAATATAAATGTTGTCAAAAGATCCTCATTTTCACCCTAAAGGTATCTGATCCCATAGATTGACAATGTATAGTCACTATCTTTTTCATCTGACTGAGGTCCCAGACCATCTACTTCAAACTGCCAATTCAATGAAAAGAGAATAAGGGCAAAATGTATTAAGTCCAGCATTTCTCCAATGCTTATCTTATTAGGAGCATATTTGATAATAGTATGCCAAGTTACGAGATCCATAATATTAAGGAGTAAAACTTCCAATTTAAAGTATTTGGACCAAATTCCCTTTGCAATTTCCATGTCAGGGACCAAAACATAAAGTGACATTGCACAGGACCTAGAAGGCAGAATTTCACTGTTTGCTGATGACACAAAGCTCTGTAACAGAGTAGACACACCAGAGGGTGTAGACAGAATGAGAAGGGACCTGCAGAAACTTGAAGAATGGTCAGGGTTTGGCAGTTGAAATTCAATGCAAAAAGTGCAAGATAATGCATATGGGGCACAAAAACCCTGGCACAATATATCAGTTGGGGTGAGGATATAGCATGCACCAAGCAGGAAAGGGATCTTGGGGTTATCATTCGATGATGACCTCAAGGTAGGAAACAGTGTGACAAGGCAGCAGGTAAAGCAAATAGGATGCTAGGATGTATAGGCAGGGCATCACCAGTAGGAAAGGAGGTCATAATTCCGCTATACAAGACACTAGTGAGGTCCCACCTGGAGTACAGTGTACAGTTCTGGAGACCATACCTACATAAGGACATAGACAGGGTAGAGAAGGTTCAGAGGAGGGCAACAAAGATGGTGCATGGATTGCATCACAAGTCCTATGAAGACAGGTTGAAGGAACTGAACATGTACTCCCTGGAGGAGAGGAGGAGAGGGGATATGATTGAGACATACAAGTATCTTACAGGGAGGAACAGGGTGCAGGAAAACACTATTTTTAAGCGAAAAGATGTTCCAGGACTAGAGGGCATGGGATGAAGTTGGAGGAGGACGATTCAGAGGAAACATGAGAAAGAATTTCTTCACAGAATGGGTGGTGGACAAGTGGAACACCCTGCCAGAGGAAGTGGTGGGGGCTGAAACAATCACGGGATTTAAGAATGCATGGGATAGACATAAAGGAATTCTGGAGGTCAGGGATAAGGGGCAACAGACTTCTAGGAAAACATAAACTGAACTTACAAGCTCAAATGGGCAGACTGGGTGGGCCATAGGCCCTTATCTGCCGACACTGTCTATGTATCTATGTATAAACTGGGAGTAGTGGTCAGCAATGTCCCTCCATACCAACAGGACTTTATCTTTTGCTTGTGAGGTGGTTAATTCAGCACTTAGTATATGTACTATAAGTTCTTTCAGAAATTCTTGGGTTTCATTTGGTTTCAAAAAAGACCATCATTTCTTAATATTCCATTCTCTGTTCAGGAGAGATCACAAAGGGAAGAAGGGAGGAGGTGTTGCCATCTATGTGAAGGAAGAAATCAAGGCCACAGAAGTACAGATGATGCACTCTAAGTCTGAAGCCCTATGGGTCATCCTCAGAGCTGGGGAAAAGTCCTCCATTCAAGTAGGGGTGATCTGCAGACCCCCATCTCAGCAGATAGATAGAGAAAAGAAGATGCTGTAAACCATCCTAATGATGGCCAATAAAGGCAACATGTTGCTTGTCAGATACTTCAATCTGCCTGACATAGATTGGTCCTCCTTGATGGCATTATCAGACAGGAGCAATGAATTCCTCATGGCTCTGAAACAGGCAGAACTAAAACAGCTGGTGCAGTTACCCACCAGAGAAAATGCATTCCTGGATCTCGTACTGTCAAACATTACCAGGATCACGGATGTCAAGGTAGGAATCAGTTTAGGGTCAAGTGACCATAGGTCAGTCTGGCTCACAGTCAAAAGATCCAAGGACACAAGTCATTCAAAATTGAGGATCCTCAACTTCAGAAAAGCTGACTTTAACAAAATAAAAACATGCATTTGGAACAATCTCAGAGTTGTAGCTGGGGGAAACATGGAGGAAACCTGGAAAGCCATAAAGAGCACAATCAATCTGGCAACAACATAATGCATAAAACAGATAAGTAAATCTAAAAGGAGGAAAAATCCTCTTTGGTTACCAAAGAAGTAGTTTCCAGTATAAGAAAAAAAACATTTTCAAGAAATGCAAAGAAACTAAGAAAGAAAGTGACATGGATGATTATAGAGCAACACTCAAGGAAGCAGGGAAGGCAATTAGGTTAGCTAAAGCTCAAGCAGAACAAAGAACAGCAAAAGGGATTTAAAAGGGGGATAAGGCCTTCTACAGATATATAAGGGAGAAAAGAAAAAGTAAGGGTGGTATCGTAGGGTTGAGAACTAGGAAGGGCCAGACTGTTGAAACCGATGGACAGAAGATAGAGGTTCTAAATGAATACTGCTGCTCAGTTTTCACCAAGGAGGATCAGGGAAGTTGACCAATACTAAAGAATGTAGAACACTGCACCAGTGAAGCTGACACAAATCCCTTCACAACTAAAAAGGTTCTAAAATAACAAGCAAAATTAAAAACTGACAAAGTCAATGGCAAGGTAGTGCAGAGGGTTGAGGCATTGGGTGCCACACCTCACACTATGCCAGCAACCCAGGCTCGGGAGTGAGCTCAGTATGTTGGGGGTCAGAAGGGGAGGATTGAGCATCCAGAAGACAGCTCTTCTCTCCTAGGGAGAGTGGGTAAATGACTCCCCAGCACTAAAAACTCCCAACAGAGGCTGGAGGTACAACAGCAGGGGGTTACATCATTGATGGGGTGGGAGTGTTAGCAGATGTCCATGGGAAGGGTGTAAGAGCACACTCAGCCCATGCTGGATGTCATTGCATGTCTACACTCCCAAGGGAATTCACACTCACAAACACCAGGGAAAACAACCAATTGGCCAGGAGGAAGACTTCACCTGCCCTCACCTCCATCGCTGGACCCTGCCTACTAGATCTTGATAAGCCTCCATCTCCACCTGATGGGGCACTAGATGAGGTAAGCACTGTTGAGCTGAAGGCAGCCCTGCCTCAGGGGGAAATGACCAGGCGTTGCCTTAGGGTGTGTTATGGGTGGATAGGGGGACCAGGATCATGGCACAGGAGGGTCTCGGTAGGAGTAGAACAAGGCAGGGCAACTGATGGAGCCCCAGCCAGTGGTGCAGGAGGGAAAAAGAATGGAAAAAAATGACAAAGCTATGGTACCTGATGGTATCCACCCAAGAATACAAAAAGAACTCAGCAAAGAACTTGCAACCCCATTAGCAGACCTCTTCAACAAGTCTCTGGAGAGTGGCACAGTACTGGATGACTGAGAAAAAGCCATGGTGGTACTGCTGCACAAAAGTGACAGCAAAGAGAATGTTGGAAACTACTGCCCAGTTAGCCTCACCTCAGTGGTGGAGAAAGTCATGGAAACATTACTGAAAGAAAGAATTGTACAGCATCTACAAGCAACTAGCTAAATAGACCTAAAGCAGCACGGCTTCACAGCGGGGAGGTCATGTCAGACAAACATGACTGATTTATTCAATTGGGTGACCAGAATGGTGGACCATGGAGGAGCAGTAGACATAGTATATCTGGACTTCAGTAAGGCATTCAACTCCGTTCCACATAGGAGGATGATAAATAAGCTGGAACACACAGGAGTGGGACATAAAATAGTAGGCTGGATTAGAAACCGGCTCCAAGGGAGAACCCAGAGAGTGTTAGTAAACAGCACTCCATCAGAGGAAGGAGTGGTGACCAGCAAAGTTCCCTAGGGATCGGTGCTGGGGCCAATTCTATTTAACATATTCACCAGTGACATCACAGAGTTTGCAATGAAAGGTATGTCTGTTCGCAGACGACGACAAGCTCTGCAACAGAGTGGACACACAAGAAGGGGTCACAGTAATGATCACTGATCTAAAAAAAACTGGAGGAATGGTCAAAACAGTGGCAGTTGAAATTTAATGCCAAGAAGTACAAAGTTATGCACCTGGGGAGGAAGAACCTAGGCTGGAAATATACCATGTGGGGGAACAGCTGACTGAAACTAAGGTAGAAAGGGATCTGGGGGTACTCATATCTGATCGATCAATCAATCAATCACTTGATTTGTAAAAAGCACCTTTCCTGGGATCAAGGTGCCTGTACAGAAAACCATTACATAAGTATAAATAATAAAACCATTGTATTAGACAGTAATTAATATGCCGTGACACAATGGCAAGTAAACATATAACTAAAAAGCAGGATATGCTAGGCTGAATAGGTATGATTTTAATGTGATCTTAAAACTCTCAATGGTCAGGCACTCTCACACCCAATGAGGTAAAGAAATCCACAGGGTGGGGGCCGCAAAAGCAAATGATCCGGCCCCAGATGTCTTTAACCGAACCCTAGGAATCTCTAGCAATCCCTCATTGGTGGAGCGGAGTGGACAGGATGGGCAGTAGGGATGAAAGAGATCTTGCAGATAAGTGGGTCTCTGTTCATGTAGGGCTTTACAAGTCAGTAATCAGACCTTGAAGGTGAGCCGTCATTGTACGGGCAGCCAGAGCAGTTCACATGGCACAGGCATAATATGACTGGCCCTAGAAGTGCCAGTCAATTGCCTGGATGCCACATTCTGCACCAGCTGCAGATGGTGGATATCTACCCCTGGAAGCTCTAGGTAGAGGGCATTCCAGTAGTCAAGGCATGAGGTGATGAAGGCGTGGACTAATATTGGATGATCATCAGAAGAACCAGGTGCTTCACCCTGGTGATATTCCTCAGATGGTAAAAAGAGGTCTTGACAATGGCTGACACCTGATATTTAAGGGTCGAGCCACTGTCAAAAATAACACCGAGGTTCTTCACCTGATGAGATGTAATCAGCTGAACTCCCCCAAGACAAAGCCCAGAGGGCTATCCAGTTGATAAACCCACCTTCCAACAATCAGGGTCCACAACCAACACCTCAGTTTTCTCTTGGTTCAGTCACAACCAGCTGGCACTCGTCCAGTCTTGGATCTTGGCGATGCAGCTGTTAAAGACTGAGAGGACTCCATCCTGCTCAGGCACAAAGGACATGTACAGTTGAGTTTCATCTATGTAGCAGTGAAAACTCAAGCCGTACCACCTAATAATGTCTCCCAATGGCAGCATATACACTGCGAACAACATGAGTGCTAAAATGGAGTCCTGTGGCACCCCATAGGGTAGGGGGAGAGGGGCTGAGGAAAAAATCCAAGACACTACTCTCTGAGTCCTACCCTCAAGATTTATGATGATTTAAGGACAATCAGGCAGTGCGAAAAGGTGGTGCAAAAAGCTAGTAGCATTCTCAGATGCATAGGAAGGGGTATCACAAGTAGGAATGGCAAAGTGATAGTTCAGCTGTACAGGTCCTTGGTGAGGCCTCACCTGGAGTACTGCATCCAGTTCTGGAGACCACACCTCAAGAAGGACAAAGATCACCTGGAAACCATACAGGGGAGCGCTATGAAGATGATACACAGACTACATGAAGAACCATATGAATCGAGATTAAATCATCTTACAATGTACTCACTGGAGAGGAGAGGGATGGGGGAGATATAATAGAGTCATTTAAATACCTCAAAGGTATCAACTCAGCACGAACACAGGATCTCGTCGGGAAACATGAATACACTGACAAGGGGGCACAACATGTGCCTGAAGGGAGGTAGTTTCAAAACAAACAGCAGGACATTTTTCTTCATGGAAAGGGTGGTGGAGCCCTGGAACAGTGTGCCCCCAGAGGTTGTGGCAGTTAAGACAGTGGGGGAGTTCAAGCTAGCATGGGATAGGCACTGTGAAAACCTAAGGCAGTACAGAAACTGGGAGGGGGTAGATTTCACAGGCAGACTAGATGAATCACAAGGTCCACTTCTGCCAGCACTTTCTTATGTTCTTATTAATACAACCTCATGCCCCTTTATTCTTAAGGTTTCTACATTCATTGCTATTGGGGGAGAGTCTATTATCTCCAGCTTGTTTAGGACCTGATTCTTGACTGGATCTGTCACAGATTTTGGTGATCAGACCAAGGCCCCCTACCCACTACTGCTTGGTAGTCTATAGCTCTACCACTGTATTATGGTTCCTTGACACAAGATACATGCTGGGGCAAAAGACACCCATCAGTGAGTTCTGCCCCCCCCCACAACAGGTACAGTAGATTTTAGTAATGAACAGTCTGTCAGTTTGAAGTAATGTTTCCCAGGTTGCCTTCTAACCTTAAAGTCTCAGCTAGAACTTTTGCAGTTATCAGCAATATAAAACTTCAAACCTTGCTGAAACTCTATCACTAACTTCAACAATGACATCTAATAATATCTCTCATACTACAGTGGGGCCAACCACAATGCAGTGGAGTGCCTTGCAATATTACTGCAAAATGCTGCAGTATGATGCATGGAACAGTGTAATTCAATGGCAATTAAATCCATTTGCAATGCAGTATTTTGTGACATGTCATTTACCACAAAGAACTGTGCTGCATCCTGCCTGGCTTTCTGTACATAAGTCTTAGTGTAAAAGAAAGAAATGTTCTGCACTGGGGATTGCACCCATACCTCCTGCACACTGCTGCCTGATAGCCTGTGGCTCTACCACTGCACTAACTCTCCTTGACAGGAGATACATGCTTGCAAAAGACACCCAGCAGTGAATGCAGACCCGCCCTTCTTCACAGCTCCAGTGGATTCTCATAGTGATCAGTCTGTCACTTTGAACTAATATTGTACAAGTTGCACTTAAACTTCAACATATCAGCTGGAACTGTTAAAGTTATTAGCAATATAGAACTTCAAGATTTGCTGAACTCTATCACTAACATCAGCAATGGCATCAATTTATCTCATACTACAGAAACTGCAGTGAGAAAGAAAAAACTCTACACTGGGAATCAAACCAATTTACCTTACCCGCTATTGCTTGGTAACCTGTAGCTCTTTTGCTGTACTGAGGTCTCTTGACAGGAGATGCATGCTGTAGCAAAGTACACCCAGCGGTGAGTGAAAACTCCACCCCATACACACACAGAACTGCAGTGGATTTTCCTAATGAACAGTCTGCCAATTTATTTTGAAGTAATGTTTCCCAAGTTGCATTTAAACCTCAAAGTCTCAGCTGGAGCTTTTTATGTTATCAGCAAAATAGAACTTAAAACATGTTGACACTCTTACCACCGACATCAGCAATGACATCTAAAAAGTGTTCTCATACTAGACAAATTGTACTGAGAAAGAAAACATTTTTCATAAATTGGGGATCAAACCCCGGCCCCCTACCCAATACTGCTTGATAGCCTATAGCTCTGTTGCTTACTGGAGTTCCTTGACAGGCGATGTATGCTGAGGAAATGGACATCCAGCAGTGAGTGAAGACCATCTCCCCCAAAATACACAAACACACAGAGCTGCAGTGTATTTTTATAATGAACAGTCATTCAATTTGAAGAAATGTTTCCCAAGTTGCATTTAAACCTCAAAGTCTTAGCTAGAATTTTTCAAGTTATCAGCATCATAGAACTTTAAACCCTACTGAAAACTATCACTAACATCAGTACTGCCATCTATCACTTTTTCTCATGCAACATAAATTGTAGAGACAACATAAATTGTAGTGAGAAAGAAAAACCTGTTCCACACTGGGGATCAAACAAGGGCTTGCATAGGTTCGAAGCCCTATGCCAAAATTTAAAAGCCCTTTCATTGACATCATCAATGACATCATGCAGCCAAACCATGAACACTTAGCTTCATTTTACATTTAAAGAACCCCAGCTCCCCAGGAACAATAAAAAAAGAAATCAGAGCACACAATTCAACTTTTATCTCATATATTTACATTCCTTTCATACATACTCCATGGGACTGGAAGAAGCAGTGATGGCCAGTAACAGGGCCATTGGAGTGACTTTCGACCTCGTGGCACCTATTCATGTACACCCATTGGTTTCATGCCTTAGTTTGTCCTGGTATGATGGTGAGCTACAGTAAGAGAGTTGAAAGCAAAGAGGTGGGGGTTGGAGCATTGTTGGAGGAGATCCCGAGCCCAGGAGGACAGACTGACTTTAAGTGTTCATCATGGTGAATATCAAAGGGTTATCAACCAAATGAAGGCAGAGTTTCTGTTTAGAGAGATAACTGTTGAGAGGAATTAACCATCTCAGCTCATTTGGGCTGTGGACAGGCTTCTCCATACAACCTTCTGGAGCCCATTAGAGCCTTTTTACCAATGAAATGTGAGGTGTTTACTCAATTTGTTTCAGACAGGGTGTCCTCTGTTAAGGTCAGGATCTCACCCTGTGGGCCATCACAACCCAGCAGAGTTGAACCAATGGATTTCAGGTGCATTCAGTGGTTATGGGAAGAGTTTGGACCAGTGACAGTGGATGAGGTAAGTGGGGCAACTTCTGAGCTGTGGCCAATATTTTATGAACTGGATCCAGGCCTGACACAACTACTAATGAGTTTTATGGGGAAGCGGGGCCCAGTGTTCACCAAGATAAGTCATGCTCCTAATCAGAGAGGGGTTTCCTGGCCACATCGAAATATGTGCTGGTAAGACCCCTTCTGAAAGAAATATCTCTGACCCAGATGTCCGAGGGAATGACTGACCAGTCTCTAACCTGCCCTTTTTGGGGAAGACTATTGACAAGGTGGTTATGCAACAGCTCGAGGCACACCTCATTGCCTTTGACATCTATGAGCCTCTCCAGTCTAGTTTTAGTTCAAAGCATAGCACAGAGACTGCATTGGTCAGTGTGCATAATGACCTGCTCAGGGCAACTTCTACAGGAGAAAGGTCAATTCTTGTTCAAAACACATAGAAATCAGCACTCAATCAGAGAATAAGGAAAATCTACTTGCCGTTTTTGTAAAACAAGATCTATGGATGTTGAATTTTTGCCGTAATATAATTTCACAATATACAAAATAATTTATACTCTGTTAAAAGATTCCACTAAGTTTTGAACCTCTTACTAATTGCGTTATTATATTCTGTTTCAGGTCTGATACACAGCTTTGATGTGCCACCTTGTCAGTGTTGCTGAACATCTGAGTGTAGGCTGTCTCTTTGGGCCACTGAATTGTATATAGTTTATGTATATTTCTTTCTATGTCCCCTTTCTTGGACTGTATCTATTCTTTGCCTCTGAGCTTGCATTTTTTTCTTTAACCCCCTCCTATCCTTCCCCTATTTTGTTTTTCCCTTCCTTTCCTTTCCCATGCCCACCCCCACTTTCCAAATCCATTTTCTTCTCCCTTATGCCCTAGATAATGTCCTCTTTTTCAGTACCCTACTGAGTTTGAATTGTATATTATTTTCTTTTACTGTTTATACTTTTCCTGTTTTTATGATGTTATTTGCTCCCTCTTTTAATAGTTCTCCATTATCTGGTGCAGTCAGCTGTATAACCCATCTTTACCCTCCTTGTGCAGAGACTTCCCTGCAACATATGTATGGCTCTTTGGCACCCGTACCTTTGTGTACCTGCAGGGTTTTGACACTAATGTCATATATGCTTTGATGCATCTTTTTCCCCTGCTCATCACTGTTTTATCATTCCCTTTGTAGTATTGTATATTGTCTACACTTTTTCATTTCACTTTTAATGTTTATTCTTTCCTTTTGAAATAGTGTTCTTAAGTGGGGCATAAGTGCTACTTTTGAAATGAATTATGTAAACAGCACTATCTGATGTTCTGCTCCTGTTGTATCTGCAACTTTAAGAATTAGCTTTGAATCATAACTGTATAGGGGAGTGACCACACTCCCAACAAAGGGGCCTGCTACTGTATCTAAGAGCAGGGGTTAAAAGCAGTGCTTTCTGTTTTGTCTTCTGGATTACTGGAATAAAAAACACAAGTTCACTACTATCAAGTAGTTTCTCCCTGTTCTCTGACTGAGCGTGTCTTGTTCCATGATCCATTTAATAGCACTGGCTGAGCTTCTCCTTGAACATGTGTTTCTTGGGTATGTTTGTCAATTCTTGTTCTCCTCAGTCTCTCCTCAGCTTTTGACACTGTGGACCATGGGCTGTTGCTGGACACGCCCAGGACGTATGTGGGGCCCACTGGGAAAGTCATCTGCTGGTTTGGATCATATCTCAGTGGCCAGACACAGAAGGTAGTGTTGGGAAGGTTATCTTCATTCTTTGTGTTACTGTCCTGTGGCATACCCCAGGGCTCGGTCCTCTTGCCGATGTTGTTTGTGGTACACATGCTGCCTTTGGGGGGATCATTAGACAGCATGGACATGGGTTTCACTGTTATGCAGATGATACCAAGCTCTATCTGTCCTTTGCCAGGTGTAGTCAATGTGCTGAATAAATACTTGGTCAAGATACAGGACTGGATGTCATCAACCTGGTTAAAACTCAACCCTGACAAGACTTAAGTACTGGTCATCAAGCCAGTTGTGGGGGGGTGGCAGCTACCAAGAGGAGGACAGGACTTCTTCTCAGTTCCTCTGGGCTTGTGGCTGCCACTAAAATGAAAACTCTGGGAGTCATTCTGGATAAGGGTTGATATTTGAGGCTCATGTGTTGGTAGTAGTCCAGAGTGCTTTTCCCATCTCAGGAACATCAGCTTGATTAAGCCCTTTATTCCATCTGGAGATATAGTGACACTAGTACAGGTTTGTGACTTCTAGGCCTGACTACTACAATTCTATGTACCTCAGGGTCAGTGGAGGTATGCTGTGGTGCCTGCAGCTGGTACAGAACACAGCTGTTAGGTTTCTGGTCAGTTTTTCAAGGTCATGTCATGTCTTCCCAATGAGCACTGGCTATAAACAGTGCTGACCAGGATAGCTTCTGCAAGGTGCACGCAGCAAAAAGGCATCGCTTTTTGTTTTGCAAGGGGGCTCTGCCCCCTGCATCCCCAAGACTAAAAGATTCTTACTCCAAGGGGAAATGGATCACAGGGAAAATTATAATTAGTGGGGCCATGGTATAATGTTTCCATGGCCCCTCATAAAAAAATACAAGTCCCAAGTATTCAAAACTGAAGGAGACCAGGATTAGAACCCTGATCTCCATTGCTACCACCCAAGTTGATCCATGCCCCATCCCTCCATGCCACAGGAGCAGCTCGGCCAGCTCCCTGATCCATGCAGCCCTTGTCCTATTACAGGACCGTGGACAGTGACCAGGAGAGCGCTTACAGCAAACACTGTAAAACCCCACTCACTGTCCATGGGAGCACTTATCAGTCTAGCACTGTGTAGTGTGGAGCTATTCTGTTAGCGCTTATCTAACTGGGTACCTTCCCGGTGTTGTGTGGTCTGAACTGGTTGCTGGTAAAGTGGTGTAGCTCCTTTAAAGTTGGCTTGCTAACATATAAGGCCCTACATGGGTTGAGCCCAGGCTGTTTGGTTGATCTCCTGCATCCTTATGTGTCTTTGCACCCTCTCCACTCCACTAAGGAGGGCCTCCTTGTGATACCCATGGCCAAGATAAAACAATGGGAGATCAGGCCTTTGGGGTTGCTGGTCTGGTCTTTTGGAATTTATTTCTGAGGGCCCAGAGGGAGGCCCCATCAGTGGAGTCCTTTTAAAGGGGTCTTAAGACAGTTCTGTTTTGTCAAGCATTTAGGGGACTAATCCTCTTTGTTCCTTGTAGTGTGCATTTCAGTTACATATTTATTTCTTTATTTTCCTTTACAGTATGTTGTTGAAGTTTGTTTAGGAAACTATTAACTTATTTTATTAGTGTTGTTTTAATGTATTATTGTTTCACTGATTGCTGTTCTATGTTTTCCACTGATGCACCTTATTGTTATGGTGCCCTGAGATTCCAACGAAGGGTGCCAGATATAAATAAAAGCTACTAATGCTGCTTTATTACTACAGCAATTTGCATTAAAACAAGATCTCTGTTGCTTGGTCTTCATCTGTTCTGACTACTTGCCTACAACTGACATAATAATCCTCCCCTTGTCATATCATAATTATCTCTACACTAAATACAGTGGAGCCTGCCAGGATGCAATGCAATACTGCAGAATTCTGCAGAAAAGATACTGCAAGAAACAATGAAATTTCAATGGCAGTTAATCCCTTTTGTCATGCAGGCCTATGTGACACTGTGTTGTATACTGGTTGAGTTCTTTGTAATTTTTGTTTGATTCCCACAGCCTCCACTTGCATATTGTGTTATCCTGAGCAAGTCACTTAGTTTCCCTGTGCTCCTGAGAAAAACCTAGAAATGAGCTTCAACTCAGTGTACTTTTCCCAATGAAAATCTTAACATAAATATCTCAAGCTGAGTATGTTACGTCACTTGCAGGCCAGAAGTCAGAGCAAATAAACACCAACTGACAAGATGACAGAACTTTGAGTTCCTGGGTGGCCATGTGCTTCTGTGTGTGTTGGATGAGTGGTGAGGGGTGAGGGGTGAAAGAAGACACACAAAACTCCCTTTCCAGTCAGGTGATCTGCTCCTGTTTGGGCAAGGCATAAGTATTCTGAGGCTGGCTTCCTTCTTGATGATTTTCTGCTGCTTATGTGTGACTGGCAGAGGGGATATTCAGGCATATTCATTAAAATCCTTTCTGGCCCTGAATGTAGTGTTCAGGTACTGTATAGTTTTGATTATACAATGTCAAGAAAATGTCCAGTATTCTGACTGGTCAGTGTGCCCCTGGAACAGTGATGTTATCTGAAAATAACATCACTGTAGGAAGTCCAGGTGCATACATGACTGGATAACACACTTATAAATCATTCCACCACTCCACAAGTTACCACCACTGTAAGCTGCTTCAGCTACGATGTGCAATTAGATGCAGCTCCATACTTCCCGGTCAGTAGCTCTCATTCTTGTCATGTATACAAAACGCCTGTCAGAACAATAGGCTGGAATGCCAATTTCTTATTATGGGCACTTAGCAAAGCCTTTAAACCAAGTCACAAAATTTACATAAAACTATATAAACAATGTAAGATTGCCTCAAATCTTACTCCACCACCTATTATGTGCAGTTCTAGATAATGGCAAATCATTTTTCTGTCACACCCTAATGTAATATGTAAAAAAAAAATAGATGTTATTTGTCCCTGCACAATATCTCTATTAATGATTTTTGCATAGATAATAAAACATTGTAAATAATGAAAAGCAGCATAAATACAAAGCGACAAAGGTTTCAGAAATCAAACAACAAAGAAAAAAATACAGTTTGCAGTTTTGATAACTTTTTCAAATAGTAAAATTGTTCTTGTATAAAGATTTTAAATGACTTTATCTTATTAGTATTTCAAACTTCTCTTTTGTAACTTATTCAAATACTCTTTCTTTGGAAAAAATCTTCATATCATTATTTAAATTTAAGCTTAACTAAGTACCCAACACTTTAGTATCTAGGAAATTCTTTTTCTATGCAACCTCTCAGCTAAGCCAAATTAGAATATTATAAAAATTTACTAAAATAATACTCAGACATCTGATTATCTGTGGAGGCTGGATTTTGAAGTTTCTTCTTAGTTTCAGAATGTTGGTGAGGATCCTATTCCCTGGATGGCAAAATTCTTTGTTAGTGACTGGAGTTTGTTAATTCTGTTCATTTTTCTGCTCACACGCAAACCCTGGACTTTGGACCCATCTGTTGTCAACACAGCACTGCAAACTTGCTTTTGGCCTGATGAACATCAATAAACAGTCTCTGTCCTTTTGTTCTGGTTTTGATGGGAACTTTTAAAAACAGTCCTTAAGAGCAAAATGGCCATTCCACAGGTACAGAACCTCTTGGCATCTCAGTTGGAAGCAGACTGGGTTGGATCTTTCAGTATTTGAGTTTATTACCTCTGGTCAGAGCATTGTCCTGACATAATTTCCTGCAAATTTTACCAACTTGATTAGATCCTGCAAATGATGTAAGGGGTGGCTCTTCTCCCTTTTTAAGGACTGCTCCTTTGTTCAGAGTCCAGTTTTTAAGTTTAAAATTACTTTTTCTTCAACCTTTTGAATGCAACATGATACTTTCTCCATGCAAACATTGCTTGAATTTAGCGCATTAAATGCAGTCTTTTGAGACATCTCCCATGTCTGTGAGACAAATATTTCTTGAGATAAGCTAATAATGATTGTAACTTAAATATTCAGCAAAATCTTTTAAAACCAAAGTGATTCTTCTGTTTCTCATGTCTCCAACTTTACAATAATTTAGGTTTCTTCCAGAAAACTCTTTAGAAAAGCCCATAAAAGCATGGAATTCCACTGCAAAGCACTGTCTCTTTATTCATAAGCAGTGAACCATGAAGTCATACTTTTTGCAAGGTTGCTAGAGAAATCTTTCAGTCTGTATGACACCCTTCTGCCACCATGCACTCATCCAAAAGTCATATTTGGGGATTTGTTATGATACCAGCTTTAATTTGAGATCAAACTTAGGTATTTTCTCTTATAGACTTTGATATAAAGTAGATTATCAAATAACTCACATTTCCTTCAAATTGTATGTTTTAAATTCAGCCAGTCAACAGGTTAAGATATCCTTAATCCACTGTATAAGTTTCATGTCAGCAGCATTAAAAATAGTTTTGCAAGAAACAAAAGTTCCTTCTTCCCTTTGAAGCTTAACGAAATGTAAATACTCCCTACACTTTTTTTCTTGAAGAAAACTCCTCAGTGTAAGCTCTTCAAGCACAGAGGCACATCTTTATTACTGGTTGTCTCGCAAACTTTGACACCTCTGACCTCTTGTAACACTCTGTAGCTATCCCAGCTCACCAGGAATGCAGAACCTCTCCTACAACAACTGGCAGAGATGCAAAGGGTCATTTAATATTCTCTGTTAAAGAGGCCAATTTAGGGGATAGTTTATTTTACATGTAGAGTCATAGATGCCATGTCCCCTTACGTTTACTTCGGCAGAATTTTTTTCCTTTTTCCGAGTCTATCTAAGCAGTTATTTTTCTTCTTGCTTAGAGAGCTCATGTAAACAGGAATGTTGACCAGATGCTTTAGTATGACCTCCCAATTACCCTAATTAACAATTAATAATTAAGCATGTATAAAGAATATAAAATAGTAATTATAGTATAATACCAAATAATAACATTATAATAAAATATTTTAATAACTTGGATTTTGTTCCCTTTTTGAATGAAACTGTATTCTGAAAGAAAACATTTCCAAATTCAAAAACTGTACTTCTGCTATATGGGTATGTAGTTTAAGCATTATGGGGGAAATGAAACCCAAAACACAAAGTTTCATCGTCATATGGTAACTTATGACATCATCTATGACATCATCAGTGCATTACTTCATCACATGTGACATCATTGGATGTGACAACATCAGATGTGACATCATTAGATGTGACATTACCAGATGTGACATCATTAGAGATTTCCATTTATGCATAGAAATATGTGCAGTATTACATGAATAAACATGACTGCAACTATGCACAATTTTCTTTACCTGCTTTAACAGTTTTTTATATTGTTTCAGGCATTTTACAGTCAATTAACCCTTTGTTCATCATTTGCAAACATCATTATTACAATTAAACATTTTAGTATAACTATTGTTCATTCTTTTAACTTTTACATAATCTCGTACTTTTTAATCTTTTGTATTACTGTACATGTAGGCCAGTAGGCTATTTTTTAAACATTTAGTAAGTTCTGTTCCCCCTATGTGCTGAAGGTACTACTCATCTGGCCCTTTGTGACTCTTTTCCCAGTTTTTCCCAGGATATTATTCCTTTGATTGGAATTTTCCTTTTTGGTAATACATGAACTTTAGCTCACGGTCCCTTTGTAGTTCACTTTCTGTAATCATATTTAATTCAGGATTCTTTAATGAAATTACCAAAGTTTTCTACTGTTTTTGTTATCTTATTGTAATTTTACTAAATCAAAATTAGATTCATCACTATTTCTTGTACATTTTCTTTAATCAAAATAAAAATCAAAATTAGGCTTATTTGACATTCTTGTATGTGTTTTAAAGATGCTTGTGGTGTTCTGTACTGGCGTAATAAACTGGACCATTACTAGGGTTTGGGTACCCTGGTAACATGAAGGTCAGTCACCCCACAATCGTGAGCATCTTTTGAAAACATATCTTCAATGCAAAGAACATTTTATAAACAAGTGTCTTTCCTTTCCTAATTTAATTTTACAAGTACTCGGTTGGTTAACTTGCTACTTAAAATCAGAAAAAGGCAAGTTTTCACCTGAATCTTTTATTTTTAGTTTTTTTTTATTATCATCAACTACATATACTTCTTTCCAAAGCTCTTTTGCTTTATTTTTGTTTTTTAGGTAATACCTTCTGTTAGTCGCCCCCTCCCCCCCAATAACTGGAACAACAAATTCCTGAATCATAAAGGATACACCCATCACTATTTCTAACCCACAGTTAGCTTTTAAAGTGCCAGGCTCTGCTTTTGGATCATGTACTACAACATGCATTACTCTAGTGTTCATATCCAGGCCAAGTGTGGAATGGATCTTTAAATACATATCACTACCTCAGGTTAGGCACAAACAATGCAATTTTGTAAGGCATTACTTGACCTTTCTTTCCATTAACTCTAACAGAAAATTCCTTTATCTTATCTGAAATTGTTGTAATGAACTCACTCACCACATGGCATACTTGATGTATAGTTTGTCCATACCACAAGGCATGTGGTGTCACTTTTATTAGGTAAGGGTCTCCCCTTTTTTGTGACCACAGAATTTCATTGGCTAGGCTTATATACACCCAGTAGTACACGTACATCTAACCAAAGACATTGGAGATTTCAAACCTTGTATTACCTACAGGATGTTGTATAATGTTTCACCCTAGCTGGAGTTTTGAGGCACATGTGCCTACCCTTTTTAAACTTTTTTTTTCTGTTTGAAACATTCTGTAGCCACTCTTTTTAACACTTTGTAAAACAGTGCTCTGATTGGACAATGCATAGTCTAGGCACAACACAGAACTAGCTATTTACGAGTCCTTTGGTTTGACTGGCACCTTAAATTTACCTTTTGCTTTAAATTTATGGCACCTCCTTTTCCGCATTCCTTGGTGGGCCCTGTACTTGGAGTCTAATGTCTTTGTGTTAGGAACAAGATGGCACTGAAAAAAACAGGATTTATTTTCTTTTGTGAGCAAAGTTTGGGTTCTGTTATTAATCACAGATTTACATCTTGTTTTGACAAACCACATAAGTTTTACTTCTCCATTTAGCCAAATTTTCAGAATTACCAAAACTAGATGCATCAATTACATTAGAACATATTAAATTTAGTTTAATCATTACATCATGTTTTTCTCAAACTAGAATGATTCTCGTAGTTTAGAAACTTTAAGATTCTTTCTAAATATAATATGCTTTTTTAACTGTGACCATGGAACTTTGTGAAAGTAGTCCAGGATAGGTTTAAACCTTTGTGGAAAGTTATTTCCAATCAAGAAATCATTACCTGCTTTGTTAGTAACATACACTGGATGTTTAACTACCGTTTTACCAAATTTCTATTTCAACAAAACTTTACCTAAGGTCATCTGAGCTTCTTCTCCATAACCTACAATCTGTAAGCTGTTAGAAAGGGTTTTTAGCTTCTTTGAGTCACCTAAGGCATTAGTTAGCTTATCAAAGAGACACTTAAACATTAGGGTTACTTCAGCTCCTGAGTCAAGCAAGGCCTCATGATTCAGGCTGTTTTCAATGTTTATATCAAAATAAAATCTGTCTGCTTTTCCTTTGGGAATTAAGTTGCCCAGGGAGAACCTGTCTTCTCCCCTGGCAACACTGCAGTTTTACTATGACATTTCACACTGTTTCTGACATTAACTCTGGATACCTTGTGTGAAAGGCTAGACACAGAGACAGAATTTTCATTTTCACTTAGCATTTTATTTTTAAATCTCATTCCAATATCATTACCCTTTTTAACAAATGAAGTTTCTTTTACCATGTCAGCAAGAAGGTGGACAAGATCTGCAAGTTACATAGCACTACTAGTTTCACCTGCACTAGGCACTGTTGAAGAATATTTTGCACAGGAAAATGAGGACCAGAATATGACTGAACATGGAGCAAATAACTTTGAGCACAAGATTTTAACTCCTCTATCTGCTGTTTTATCTCCTCCATTTCCTTCTCAAATTCCTTTCTTTCCTCCTCATATGATTGTTTAATCATTTTATCCTGTGAATTTTTAAGCCTTTTCTCTAGATTTGGAGAACTATGCCTAGACCTGTTTTGAAGTGCACTATTCTTTTGCTGATTATAGTCAGAACAGTGGCTCCCTCTGTGGTTATTTCTCTCACCTCTATACTCATCATACTCACTGGTATATCGTTCATCATTGTTCCATTCCCCAATGCCAACACCCTAGTTTTGGCATTGTTGGCATTGAGATGAGTCCTGATGAAGCTGCTGAGTGACAGCTGGGTCTAGCAAAGGCTTTGACTGTTCTTTTTTCTTTATTGACGTAGGTAATTCCTCTCCCCCCCTTTGCCAGAGTACTAGAGGTTGTGGCCTCAAACACTTTGACTTGAGGTACAGAGGAGTTCCCCTTTTGTCTAATCTTATGCTTTTTCCTATATTTTCATAGTATTTTTCTTTCTGAATTAGAATTAGGATCACTGTTTTGTCTAGGGTTATTCTTCTTTTTGCTCTGAGGTGATTCATTTTCTGAATCAGATGATTCTTTGGAGGAAATACCAGAATCAGCATTAGAGTCTAACTTTTTAAATGCTTTCAAGTCTTCCTTAACGTTACTTTTACTCAGTGAACCTCCATTTTTCCCCTTAATTCAATCAAATCTTTGTTAACCTGTTCATTAGCATTTGCTAACTCAATCTTTTCTTTTTGCAGATTCAAACACTGATTTGCAAAACAGCATTTTCAGTCATTAGCTTAACTAAAGCACAATAGTTATCAGAAAAGCTTTTTACTTTCTTGTAACAACTTCTGTAATATTTCAACCTGACCTGTAAGTTTACCACATTCAAAAGATTTATCCTCCAGCACTTTTTCCAGCTTTTTTACTCTTTCATTTTTGTTTTTAATAAAAGCTGTGCTGGAGTACTGTATATATTACTGTTTCTGTTTGAAAATTTACATTCACAATTAAGGCTGTCATGGCTTACAGCAACAACAATACTTTTTGGAATAAACCTCAAAGAACAATAATAATAGTTGTATGATGCTTCAAAGAACTTTCTCTTTCAGCTTTGCACTTCTTATACTGTTAGTCAGGGAGTCTATCTTGTTTAAATTCAGAACTTCAGCTCCTTACTTTCATTGAAGGTAACTTAAGACTCGAGAAAAGCAAAACAGAAAACTATTATTTCTGCAATTTAGTAATTTTGCAAATAATAATAATCTCTATTCTTCATACATATTAGGGTGTGGACTGTTATTCATGAAACAATTATTCTGGATGATCCCCCAAAGCATTAGAACAATAGGCTGGAATACCAATTTCTTATTATTGGCACTTAGCTAAGCCTTTAGCCCCATGTCATAACATTTGCATAAAATCATACAAACAATGTAAGACTGGCTCAGTTCTTACTCCGCCACCTATTGAGTGCAGTTCTAGATAACAGCAAACAATTTTTCTGTCACATCCTTATGTAATATGTAGAAAAAAATTGATTGTATGTGCCCCTGTACAGTTTAACTAATTACTAATAATTTGCATAGATAATAAAACTTGTAAACATGGTGAAAAGAAGCTTAAATACAAATCAACAAAGGTTTTAGAAAACAGACAAAAAATACAGCTTACAGTTTTGATAACTTTTGAAAATAGTAAAATTGTTCTTGTAAAAAGATTTTAAATGGATTTGCCTTATTAGTATTTCAAACTTTTGTTTCGTGACTTATTCAAATACCCTTTCTTTGGCAAAACAAAAATGTTTTATATCATTATTCAAATTCAGACTCTTTCTATATGCCCACTTTAGTATTTTAAGGAATTATTCTCCTTAAGCAACCTCCCAGCTAAGCTCAATTAGAATATTATAAAAGTGAATTAAAATAATACTCAGAGATCTGGTTATCAGTAGAGACTGGATTTTGAAGTTTCTTCTTAGTTTCAGAACGTTGGTGAGAAATCTTCTTTCCTGGATAGCAAAGTTCTTTTAGTAACTGGATCCTGTTGTTTCCATTTCTTTTCCTGCTTACACTTGAGCCTTGGACTTGGGACCCATCTGTTGTCAAAACAGTAATGCAAACTTGTTTCTTGGCTGATGGAAATTAATAGGCAGTCTCTGTCCTTGTTCTGAGTTTGGCAGGAATTTCAAAACATCACTTAACAGTTAAAATGTCCATTGCACAAACAAAAGTCTTTACTGCAACAGGATTTGGAAGATTCTACTGTGAACAGTTATTTTTTCTTTTGGCTGTCTTTGTTGCAGTTCTTGTTTCCTTCCATGCTTGAACATCAGGCTCTTGATAGCAGCAGCTCTGGTATAAACACAGAAATGAAGGCTTGGTCCCTTGCTGGTCCAGATATCATTAGGCAGGCTTGGTTCTTACAGGGATTTTCAAACAATAAGACAAACAACAACATTGGTAGGTCCACGGCACAGATCCTTACAACATACAGTATAGATAAGAACTGGGCTGTAACTTCCAGTGTTTAGCTTTATTACCTCTTGTCAGAACATTGTTCTGACATCATTTCCTGCAACTTTTACCAACTTTTATTGGACCCTGCAGATCATGTAAGGGGTGGCTCTTAACCCTTTTTAAGGACTGCCCTTATGTTCAGAGTCCAGTTTTTAAGCTTCAAATTACATTTTCTTCTATTTTTTGAATGCAACATGATACAGTCTCCATGCACCCATGTCTGAATTTAGCTCATTAGCAGCAGTCTTTTGAGATGTCTCCCATGTCAGTGAGACAAATATTTCCTGAGATAAGTTAATAATGATTATAACTCTTGTTCTCAGCAAAATCTTTCAAAAAGGATTTAATGAACTTACAGTTTATTTTCTAGACTCCAAAATTAAGCAGATTTCTCTCACATTCAAGGTTAAGAAATTCCTTAAAAGCATCCAATTCCATTGCAAAGAGCTGTCTCTTTGTTTGTGAGCACTGGACCATGCAACTATGCTTTTCAAGTGGTTAGCTGAAACTCCTTTAAGACAGTTTATTTCTGTCTGGCAACAAGTTGCACACACACAAAAATGATATATTCACACTTGTCATGATACTACCTTTTATTTAAGATCAAACTTAGGTATCTTATCTTTCAGGCTTTTGATACAGAATAGCTCATCAAATAACACGTTTTCCACAAGTTGCAGGTTTCAAATTTGACCAATCAACAGGTTAAGATGCTCTTTATCCACTGTGTAAGTGTCATACTGGCAGCATTAAAAACAGTCTTGCAAGAGGTCAAAGTATTTTACTCCCTTTGAAGTTTGTGGAAGTTTAAAAACACTGCACAGTTTTTATTTTTTATTTGAAGACAACTCCTCAGTGTAAACTCCTTCAGCACTGAGCACATCTTTATCACTGGTTGCCTTGGAAACTCTGACACCTCTGACCTCTTGTAATACTCTATAGCTATTCCCCACTTTCTCTGGAATGCAGGGCCTCTTCTACAACAATGGGTAGAGATGCAAAGAGTCTTTTAGTATTGATCTGTTAACAAGGCCAGTTTAGGGGATAGTTCAGTTTACATGGAGAGTCATAGATACCATGTCCATTTAAGTTTACTTAGGCAGGATTTGTTTCCTTTTTCAGATTCCATCTAAGCATTTTTTGTCTTACTTAGAGAGCTCATGTAAACAGGAATGCTGACAGATGCCTTAATATGACCTCCAAATTACTCTAATTAATAATTGAGCATTTATAAAGATTTAAAATAGTAATTATAATATAATGACAACTAATAAAATTATAATAAAATATTTTTATAACTAGGATTTGTTCCCTTATCCCCCCTTTGAATTAAAATGTACTCTGAAACAATACATTTCCTAATTCAGAAACTGTAATTATACTATATGAGTACATAGTTTAAGCATCACAGGGAAAATGGAACAAAGAACACAAAGTTGCATCATCATGTGGTAACTTATGACATCGGTGCATGACATCATCAGATGTGACATCATTGGGGGAGTACATTTATGCTTAGAAATATGTGCAGTACTAAATGAATAAACACAATTACATCTATGTACATGTTTCCTTTACTTGCTTTTTCAATTGTTTATATTGTTTCAGACATTTTACAAGTAAAACCAATTAACTCTTTTCTCATCATTTGTAGATATCATTACAATTAAACTTTTTAGTATAACTATTGTTCATTCTTTTTACCTTTACATAATCTCATACTTTTTAATCTTTCGTATTACTGTACATGTAAGGCCAGTAGGCTATTTCTTTTTTAACATTTAATGAGTTCTGTCCCCCTATGTGCTGAAGGTACTATTCATCTTTTACCAGTTTTTACCAGGATATTATTCCTTGAGTGAAATGTGCCTGTTTGGTATGACATGGATTTTAGTTCATGGTCCTTTTGTAATTCACTTTCAGTAATCAGAGTTACCTCGGGATTCTGTAATGTAATTACAAAAGTTTTCTACTGTTTTGTTACTTTATTGTATGAAATTACAAAATATTTCTACTGTTTTGTTACTTTATTGTACTTTTGCTAAATCAAAATTAGATTCATCACTATTTCTTGGACATTTTCTTTAATCAAAATTAAAATCAGCCTTATTTGACATTCTTGTATGTGTTGTTTTATTTCTTTTTATTAGCAATGTTTTTTTCATTTTACAACATATAACAACAAAAAGACAACATGTACTGTAGCTGTTGTTAGATCTGTTACAGCAGGTAGTGTTTTGGATAGCTTCTCAAGTTATTTATCATTATAGCTGTTTTACAGTTCTATGACTACATTCATGTTCAAAAACTGTCATTACTTAAGTGGAATCAGGTTAAAATTAAGCATGTTATACATCACTCTATCTCTTTGTTTAGGGTATAAAATCATTTTGTTTTGCCATAATAAACTGTATATGATCTATCTCCTCCATTTCAGTTCAAATGTTGTCAATGTCTGAGAGACCTTGGTCGTTAGTTTTTCCATTTCATAAATTGAGTTCACTATGTCTTGACAGAGCTCTATTGTAGGTGTTGTTGGGGTAAGCCAGTTTTTTGTTATTGTTTTTCTGGCTGCTAGCATGTTAATGTATATTAGTTTTTTGGTATTGGGATCCCTGAAACCATGTGGGAGATCCAAAAATAGTAAGGTGATTGGTTCTAGGTTAAATGTTGGGTCTAGTAAGGTCCATAATTCTATGACCAGCTGAACCCAGTAGGTTTGCAGAATTGGGCACTGCCAGAATATATGTGCATGGGAGGCCCTAGCCTGTCCATACCACCTCCAACAGCAACCCCTAGAGTGATTCAGAGATTTTGCTTGCTGCACTGGTGTATAGAAGTAGTGAATTAGGTCCTTCCATGAGTATGCTTTCCATATATAGGATGTCGTGGGCCTGTGGGTGTACAACATGAATCTATCCCACTAATGTGGTGAGATTTCAAACCCAAGATCTAGTTCCCATCTTTTCCTAATATAATATGTGTCTGAGCCTGAGAGGTCCATCAAGACTGTATAGATCCATGAAATGAAGGAATCTACTGACCCTACAGTAAGGGATTGTATTATTAAGAGTATCAGGGGTTGGACTGAGGAGCCTTTTGGGGTCACCATTTGTTGTTGTGTGATGTATGATTTCAGCTGTAAATATCAAAAGAAATCTGTCTGTCTTAGATTAAATTTATCCTTTAAGACTGCAAATCTACTACTATGTCTTTTAGTTGACAGTGAGTTGGTAGGAACAAGTCCCTTCTCTCCCATTGCCGATATGTGTAGTCCAGAGAGGCCAGTTAAAACTTCACACTTCCCTTGAAGGGGGATACTTAAATATCTATATGGTAGAATCACTGGGTGTTTTAGTACTTTATACCAAATGTGAAGTGTATGTTTCATAAATGGGTAGTCTCTTTCTGGTATTTTACATAATTCTGGGCCATACAATAGTCTTTGGGTAAGTGGAATTATTTCTTTCTCTACTATTTCTATGTTCTCCAAAAGTGCCTCATATACCGGTGACAACCAAAAAAAGCATTGTCCAGATTTGCACAGCCTGATGGTTTAATTGCAAATCAGGAAGGGCTAAGCCTCCTTTACTTTTGGGTAGTTGACATGTAGAGTACTGGACCCTTGGTCTCTGTTTGCCCCAGAGAAATTGTGAGATAATTTTGTCCCACGCTCTGAATTGTTGTGATGTGGGAGATATGGGCCTTGTTTGGGCTAGGTATTAGAGTCTAGGAAGAATATTTATTCTAATTGTGTTTATTTTGTGTATAAAGGATAAGTTAATAGTTTTCCACCATTCAAGGTCATCTTGGATGGTTTTTATAATGGGATCATACTTTAACTTGTTAAGGAGTCAAAATTCTTGGCTATGTTTATCCCTAAATATTCAATGTAGGTTTTGACCCAGTCAAATTGAAATACCTGTCCAGTACGATCTGGGGGGTATAATTAAGGGTTTCTGTTTTTGTATCATTAATTTCGTATCCAGCCAGATCTCCAAATTGGAGTAGTTCCCATAGTTGGGGTATAGAGTATTCTGGTGAGGTCAAGTATATCAGCAAATCATCGGCATATAAAGCTAATTTCTGCTGATGACCCACTAACTCTGGACATGTAATACATTCATTTTGTCTGATGGCTTGTGCTAGAAGTTCTAAATAGAGTGCAAATAATAGTGAAGACAGGGGGCAGCCTGTCTTGTGCCTCTAGTCAGAGAAAAAGGGCTAGAAATGTGGTCATTAATTTTGACATATGCTTTAGGTGTTTTGTATAGGGCTTTTAGTATATCTACAAAAGACTGTGGGAATAGGAATTTAAGTAATGTAACTAAAAGAAATTCCCATACCACCCAGTCAAAGACCTTCTCCACATCTAAACTCAAGAGCAGACAAGAGGACTCTGACCAGGCTACATTACAAAGGTTGTGTAAAGTCTGTTTTATATTACCTTGGGACTGGCGCGTGTGTACAAAACCTGTCTGTTTTAAATTTTTTAGAGGGGAGTATAGTGTTGAGACACTGTGGGTAAATAGAGATAAATAGCTTATAATCTATGTTTAGCTCTGATATTGGTTTATATGAGGCATACAGGGTCTTATCTTTGTTGGGTTTTAAGAGTGCAGTTTTGGTGGTGTAGCTCCAAGTTGGTGGGGGTGCCTCCCCCTTGGCTACAATGGCACACACTTTGGCGAAAGGAGTTATCAACTTTTCTTTAAAAACTTTATAGAACTCACTTGTGTAGCCATCTGGTCCTGGACTTTTGTTGTTTTTAAGATTTTTGATGTAACTAGGATTTCTTCCATTGAAATTGGTTTAGCTAATTGTGTGGCCTAGGCAGCCGAGAGGGTGAGCAGCTTAAGGTCTTCCAGATATGCTTTGATGTCCTGACAGTATGGGTTGCTTACTTGAGTGTATAGTATTTTATAATATGTTTTGAAGGCTTTAAGTATTTCAGGCTGTGTTTTGTGTGTGATCTGGTATGTAGGATCTCTAATGTGGGTGACCATAGATTCTAAGATCCTACATCTGAGGTGATATGCCAGTACTTTTGTGGCTTTAGCCTCTCCTTCATAGTATCTTTTTCTAACATACCGAAGTGCCATTTTTATTTTTTGTTGTTTAGGATCTCTTAGATTTTATGCTGTAATTTTTTAATATCTGATCATTGTGTTCTATCCTCTTGAACATGTAATGTCTGTTTTTGTTTGAGAGATTGTTGGAGCTGGGTCATGCATTCTTCTCTTTGTCTCCTTAATCTTGAACCCATTCTGATCAGCCCCCCCCCCAGAGTACTACTTTCAGGATGTCCCATACAGTACTTGGAGAGATGAGGGGGATGTGTTCTTGAAGAGAATTTGCTGTCTTATCCTTTATTAGTGTTTTTATTTCTTGTGGGTTAGCATGGAATGATTAAATCTCCATAGGATCTGAGTTTTATGGTGACCAATTTGTAGTTTAAGTAGCAGTGGAGCATGGTCTGAGAGATATATGGGGACTAGTTTGCAGTTTTCTAATTCCGGGAGATGCTTCTTTGAAATATGGAACATATCCTGGTATATATTTTGTGGCGATGGGAATAGTGAGTGAACTGTTTGACTTTTGGATTAAGGTGTCTTCACACATCTTGCCAGCCATAGGTTCGGAGAAAAAATCTGACTCTTTTGTAGCCCCTGATTATTTAGGTGGGTTTAAAATGGATGTGTCAATTGTGTCATACACCATGTTGTGATCTCCTCCCACCAGTAGTATTCCTTTCTGGTGTTGAAGGATTTTACCTAGTAATTTGTTGACCACAGTGTGTTGGTTCCTGAGGGGATATATAGACTAGCTAATGTTATATCCTTACCCATTAGTTGTCCTACTGCAATTGCTAGATGACCCTGAGGGTCACTGTAGGAGGCAGTGAACCCAAAATGAGTCCCCTTGGGGACCAGAATGACAGTTCCCCTTCACTTGCCCTTAGGAAAGCTAGCTAATATTATCACTGAATATCCAAACTTAATGAGTTTGTCATGCTACTCTTTTGTAAGGTGTGTCTCCTGGAGGAGAACAAAACTAGGGTGGGATTTCTTAATAGTAGAGAGTACTTTATGTCTCTTAACAGGGTTATTTAGTCCATTAACATTGTGAATAGACAGATATAGAGTTTGGTTTAGCTATAGTGAAGTCACCTTATAGTTTGGATGACCTGCTCTTCTCCAAGCCACCACCAGTCAGCTGGCTGGGACCACAATAAGCTCAGCAGAGGGTTCTAGATGTACCGTTTGTCCAGAGCTACCCCTCCAATGGTCACCTCACCCAAGGTTTGCATATAGGTTAGCGCTAACTTCAGGTCTTTTTTAAAATCATACTTTATTAAGGGTTTTAACATATATATAATAGTCCACACATCAACTAAAGATACATAAAAAAACAAATAAATTACAAACAACTGAATACATTTAAATGTATGTGCCAATAAAGTGAAAGAAGATTGGGGGGGCTAAAATAGTTACTTGTTAAATAACTTTAAAAAATACAACCCTAAAAAGTCCCATAAGCTATCCCAGCCTGAAATGGGAACCAGGCCATGACAACTCATATAAATGAAAAACAATAAATAAGGTAAATTAAATGCATAACTAAACACATGTAAGACATCAAAACAGCCAAATGGCATGCATCCATTAGTTTCATATCCTAAAGTTGATCGTCAAGAGGTTACAGCATGCAAGCAGGGGAGGGGAGGGGCACTGGGGACAAGGAGGGAACAAGGAGAAACCCCAAAGTGAAAACTCTTTGCATACTGTAACATGTTCAAGCATCAATAAGTATGCCCAAGATCACCCTGTCTCATTCAGGCCATACAGGTAAACTGTTAGATATTTAGCCTTGTTCAGTCAGTATTTCCAAAATATCTTTGTTCTGCCTTTCCACCATATTATGGAATAAAGGGAGACATCACCCCACAATCTTTTCTTTTTGCAATCGTAGCCTGGCTGTCAGCCTTTCCATCTCTAATATTCAAAGAAATACAGCATACCACTGCTCCACTGTGGGGGGGTCACCAAAAGCCAGCATTGAGTAATGGCCTTCAATGCTGCTGTGATCAGTAGATGGTATAATTAGAGTTGAGATTTAGTATGTATTCCCACAGGTGGCATACCAAAAAGCCAGTGCTGAGCTGCAGAGGGTCTGGGAACATCAAAGATTTTATCGACCACCATACTAATAGAGTCCCAGTATTGTGCTAACTTTGGGCTTGCCCAACAAATATGCATACGTGTACCCCTATTTGTAGAGCACCTCCAACATAGTTCAGACATATGCCACCCATAGTTTTTGGTTATCACCAGGATACAGAAAAAGATAGGATTACACACCAATGAAACTCTCTCCAGGAGGCTGCAGTCATGGTAGAACACACCCCAACCCATATTCGCTCCCAGCCTGCCTCCTCAAGTTGAATACCAGCTTCTGTTGACCAGGAAGTTCTAAGTTGAACCAACTGATCAGGTTCCAATGACACCATTAAATCAACTATAAATGTTACCTTACCTCTAGAATCTGGAGTTCTGGCTATACTAACCAGTAGCTCCTGCAGGGGATTGGCCTACAAGGTTAACTGGGAGCCTTTATTTGCTTCTACTAAGTAATGTCATACTTGCAAATAATGGAACAGGTCCCTATGGGGCAAACCAAATTTTACTTGGAGTTGTTGGAATGTTTTAAGCATGTCAGCACCATAGACTTGATCTAAAGTCACCAGACTTTTCCGTGCCCAGTCATGAAAACCTAAATCCCATTTATATGGTAGAAAATACAGACATGACCCCAGAGGTGTGGATGCTGTCACTTGTACGACTAAATTGAATCCAGCACAGACTTCCCTCCAAGAAGTTTTCAGGACAGATGCCCATGGGTTGTAGTTGTCAATTTATGAAGACTGACTGAATCCATCATTATCATATCTGCAACATTACCAGTATGGAAAAAATTTATTTCCAGTTCTACCCAGAGGGGGACCTCTGCACTCAAAAGGAAGGGTATCAGTGCTTGTAGCTGGGATGCCCAAAAATAATTGCAAAAATCTGGTAAGCCCAATCCACCTCTAGTCTTAGGTAAATAGAGAATTTTCCATCTTACTCTGGGGGTCTTACCCACCTAAATAAATTTAGCCACTGTTTTATTTAAAGCCACACAAAAGATTTGTGGGGAGTCTGAGGGGTAGGAAAAGGAAAAGGAAAAGGAATCTGGGAAGGACATTTATACAAATGCATTCAATTCTGCTGAACAACGAGAGGGGTAATTCTGTCCATCTATTACAGTCACCTTGGATCATTTGGAGCAGCTGCTGGTGGTTCACATTATATAGATTTTTCAGGTCTCTGGGGATCCAGATCCCCAGATACTGAAATCCTGTACTTGCCTAGTTATAATTACCTACCTTGGGAAGTGAGGAAATGGAGCCAGAACCCAAAAGTAGCATTTCCATTTTTGTATCATTAACTTTGAAGCCTGAGACCCTCCCAAAATCCTTCAAAAGTGTTTATATACATACTGTGTGTGTGTGTGTATATATATATATATATATATATATAGGACTGCATGGGGCTTATGCCCCTATACTCTTCCAATTGACATATAGATGCTGCTAAAGGCTCCATACTTAATGCAAAAAGGATGGGGGAGAGCGGGCAGCCCTGCCTGGTTCCCTGATGAATCGGAAATGCTGAGGAGACAACCCCATTGACCCTCACCTGGGCCAAGGGATCCCTGTACAAATTTTTAATCCATGACCTAAATTTCTCCCCAAAACCAAATCTCTGTAAGGTGCCATTCAAATATAGCCTATCAAAGTGATCAGACACCTTCTCAGTGTCAAGAGAAACGACCACATGCAAAGCACTCGCAGGAAAGTGCTTAGCTGTAGACATAGTATTTAATAACAACCTGATATTATCCTGAATATGCTGACCAGGAATAAATCCAGTTTGATCCAGATGTACCAAACATGTGATTGTACTCTGCAGCCTCATCCCAATTACCTTTGCAAAAATCTTAGCATCCTGGTTCAGGAAAAAAATTGGTCGGAAGCTGGAACACATAGTGGGATCTTTCCCTGGTTTCAGTATTACTGATATCAGGGCACCGTTCCAGGTATCTGAGACAGCCCCCTCCTTGTGCACCATGTTACAGAGCTTTGTAAAAAGTGGAAGCAGATCAGCCACAAAGGTTTTGTAAAATTCTGCGGTGAAGACATCTGGGCCCAGTGCCTTACCAATTTTAAAGGGCTTTATAGAGATGAATGCCTCCTCATTGGTAATAAGAGAATCAAGCTCATCCCTCTGCTCCCTGGACAACTGGGGAAGGTGTATACCATCTAAAAAATCAGCTATCTTTTGAGAGTGGTCTTGGCCTCACTCATTAGTATATAATTGTTCACAAAAATCCACAAATTCTTGTGCAATACGGGAGGTTTCTGTAATCAAAGTCCGGGGATCAGCGGCCAAGCAAATTTTTGGGATGTATCTATGAGGGTAGCCCATGAGGAGGGCTCATGGGGAAGGGCGCCGTCCATAACGGTGACTCCTTTACTGCAAAATCCCTCACGGCGATGGGAGGGTAGGGTGACTGGATGGGGGGTGGGAGAAATGAGCAACATGATGTCGCTATATGTATGCGTGTGGGGGGAATGAGCACAGTGAGCGTGGGCTGGGAGGGGTGGAGGAGCTGTAGGGGGTGGTGCTGCGGTGGGTTGCTGAGCTGCATCATGGCATCAGGGGTTGGCCTGTGGTTGAGGTGGGTGAGGTACCGGGTTCAGGTCCAGGCGCTGGTGCGATTTTATTTTGCCCAGCCCAAACCTTTAATTTTACATGCAGTCACTCCCAACATACACCCCGGTTGAGAATCCTTTAGTAAGGGGTGCAGAGTAAAAGCCACTCAAGTGGGGGGTGGGCTCATCCCCCGCAAGCTGATGAAAGTTATGTCCCAGTGCCGTTGTCCTGTGCATCAGGAGTGTCAGAGTGCCGAAATGTTTTCAGCACTCTGACTGCATGATAACGGCGATCGCCTTTAGGCTTTCACCATTATCACATGGAACCATCTATCGGTGCCTGTTCTTTAATGTGCAGGGCCAGTAGTCTGCCCATTCTCTCCAACCACTCATAATGTGTTTGCCTAGTATACCGTAATGCATTCTCCATATGTCTTAACATTAATTTATTATAAGCATCCCTGGCCTGTGGCGATCTGGCAACAGCGCTGGATCTCTAGTGCATTTATGCTCCTCTTCTAACCTTAATATTTGATGCAGTGCTGTTTTAAGGGAAGCCTGATATTGTTTGTTATTTTGGGAAGCATAGGCAATGATATTCCCTTGAACAACTGCCTTTAACCCATCCCACATAAATTTTAGTGAAGACTCTGCCTTGGTGTTTTCCTTAATATAATCCTTAACAACTGCCTGGATAGATTCAGTGTATTGCATATCATTCATCAGACAGGGATCAAACTTCCACAACCCTCTTTTTTTGGGGGGACCCCAACACACCTGCACAGAAATTAAGGCATGGTCAGAGAAGGTGACAGGGTGGATTTAAATATTGTGAAAGGTGTGAGCCTAGCTCTTTTGAGTATAAAATCTATCCAGATAGGAATATGAGTTAATTGCAGCTGCATAGAATGTATAATCCCTCTGCTGAGGATTCTGTAGTTACCAAGGGTCTATCATTCCTGACTCCACACATAGTGTCCTAAGTAAATGTGAGCAGGCTCTCTGTCTCTACAGTTCAGGAGAGTTCTTATTTAAAGCAGGATTTTCAACACAATTCCAATCACCTGCCATTTATTTGCCCCCCAGGGAGACCAAAGATCACCAGAAATAGATATCTGAAAAACCCTCCAGTGGGCAGGGTCAGGGCATAGTGAGATACAACATGCAGAGGATTACCTCCAAAAATTCCAGAAATCACCACCAACCTGCCCTTGCCAGCAGTGGTAACCCCTGTAACCTGCAGGAGGAGACCTCTATGAACCAAAATCACCATCCCTGCTGCTTTTTTAGCCCTTAGATGTGAATCTGAGTATACCGTTCCCACCCAGGTCCTCCTAAATTTTGAATGTTCCCATCTGACAGTTTGGTCTCTTGGCTACATACTATATCACATCAGACTTTATTAAGTTTCTGCAAAATTCTGGTACGCTTCATTGCATTTCTAATCCCTTTCACATTAATAGAGCAAATTGTCAAGGAGGCCATAAATAAAATGGAACGTAAGGTGTCATATCATAATCAGTCGCATCCTCCCTGCTCCCCAGCCCACCCCACACTCCAGCAGCAGCAACCCCAGTATGAATGCATACCAAAAATTAAAAAAGAATTATGTAACAAAAAAGCAATCAGACCACCACAATATAAATGGAAACACATTTGTAATTTCGAAACAATGAACTGTATCAGCCAACTGGTCTGAATCAATGAACAATAACTGAACACTCATTGACTGATTGGTATCTATCCCAGCAGACAGCAGAGAACTATGAGAATGGACATTGAAATGGCATCCACAGGCAAAAATGCCCCTGAGGGAGACACGCACCTCTAGTGGTGGTGTGGGCTGGTAACCCCAGCCTACATTAGGAGAAACCTAACCTGTCCCTGCATAGTACAGGTACAGGATGCATGGGATGGGGCCTACATCAGAGGGTCCCTGGGCACAGTGTATCAGCATAGGATAGACCTTGCTAAAATAAAACATTTCCTGTTCAGTATTGCAATTAACCTGTAAATGTAAAACTAAATACTAACTCTTTTAGCAGTTCCCACAAAAAGGAAAAATATTAAGTCCAGGTCCATCCAGCTTGAAAAAGAATTCAGTCACCAATACAATCAAATCAAAGGGAGCTGGTACGTCCTATAATAGCAATGATTACTCTGAGCAAGAAAGAATCTAGAGCATAATTATGTCCAACTAAGAAAATTATTAGGTTTGCCCCATCGTTCGTTTTCATCCAGTTCCACCCTCAGTTAATTCTGACTGATATAGAAAGTAGGCAAATTAAACAGTCTAGCTCTGGCACCAAGTCTTTTCCAAAGAAACACATATGACAGCAAAACTGAGAAATCAAACAACATTGTACTTGCTAATTGGTAGTCCATCCACCAGCATGAAAAAGTCCATTAAATTCTTATGAAATATTCAAATGCTCACAGTGCAGTCCAATCCCATCTGTCCAAAAATGCACATGAAGATTTTGGTTTGGAGGAACATAATATGCATCGTACCAACCACAGGTCCGGCTCTGCAGGAAATTAGACCCAGAACCATTCCCTGCGATAGATTGCTTCCTCCTGCTGGTTATTTCTTGACAAGTCACTGAAACTGGCACCGTGCTGCTCAAACAACAGGGGAAGTGTCTCTAAGTCCTGGGCCAGTGAAAAACCGGAGAATACAAATTAGCAGTTGAGTTCTTAGACCCAGACTAAAAGCACCCTGTGCTGGTGCATCTCAGAAATGGTGGCTAAAAGCCACACTCAGCAAACAGTAGGCATAATGAAATCTCCTGCTTCTCCAACTTGATGATCATTTTGTAGGGACGATTCATCTTGTGAGCTCTGAATGTAGAGGAAGATGGGAATCAGCTCTCAATCGACCCACATGTCATCCTCCCAGAGCTTTTGACCAAAGCAATTCCTTGATGATCTGTTCAGTTTTATCTTCCTTGAGCTCTGGCAGAGGGATTCCGGCAGTCTCCAGAAATGGGGCTGCATTTAGTAGTGTATCAAAAAGCTTGATGTCATCTTTATCATTTACCCACAACTTTGCAGGATATCTCAGTTGGGTTTTAATTCCCCTGTCTCAGTTGCTTGATCACAGCAAGAACGTTTGTGCATTTGGCTAGCATGATTGGGGGGTAGTCCTGACCAACATAAACTTTTTGACATCTAAGTTTAGGTCTTTCTTCCTCCACAGCAGCCTCAAGATTTTTTCCTTGGTGGTGTACCGAAGGACTTTAATTAAGATGGATCTCAGGGGTGCATCCGCTTTGGGTTTGGGGGCGATCATCCTGTGTGCACGTTCAGTCTCCAACTGGAAATCTTCCCCCAAATCAAGCTCCTTATGTATCCAACAGTCTATAAACTGAATGATATTGTCCTTCCGGCACCCCGCAGATCTGAATGTTGTTTCTGCATGCCCTTGCTTCTGCATTCTCAACTCTGAGAGTAAGATCCCACTCTTGCTTATGAAGGATAGCCAAAGAGCGCCCAAAGGCCATGTGCTCATTTTGGATAGTGTCCGCTTGAGTGTCCAGCACAGCAGTTCAGGATTCTAATTTTTTGAGATCTCTCTGACTTCCGGTCACTTTCATGTCTGTTTTGTGCAGCATTTTGATAATTGTCTGACTGTCAGCATGGGTCATAGGGGGTCCTGCATCAGAGCCCAACTCATCATCATCCCATCTCCTGAAGCTGTGAGAATGGGAGACCAGGACAGAGTAGGGCTCAGGCTGCTAGGGTGTGAGGCAGAAGATCACATTTGTGAGCCGGCAGGATTCAATTTGTTCAAGTGGCCCATGATTACTGATATTTCAGAAAGTGTATACAACAATTCTCTTTAGAAACAATGCATAGATGGTGACCAATTAACTTAGATTAACTGCCCGGGGATGAGAGCTCTCGATTAGGCCTCCATACTATTCAGTGATGTCCGCTAACTTCAGTTCTGTTGTTAACCAACTTATGTTTATTTTCCATTGTCTGACAGTTATAGTACTACAACAAGAATAACAAACTACGTAACAAGGTAACAATAAGCAAACATTTAGCAATAAACATTTAAAATATGAAGTGTAACATCCCTCTAAGTCCTGACGCTGGGGTGGATGGTTTCCAGAGAGCAGGTATTCTGTGACTGATAACAGGTTACTTCCCAGGTTTCCATCCCTGGAAGGATAAGCTTGGTAAGTAGGTGTCAGCAGCTGGAGCTGACTTAGTCTACTCATGAAGTAGGGGTTAGTGTGACTTCCAAGGCAGGGGTGTCTAAGGAATGACACTGTTCCATGTGAAGGTAGAGCGATCTTCCCAACCCTGGTCTTCAAAAGGAGAATGTGTGGTTCCCACAGAGGTTCCAGGCCTCCTAAAGGTGGTCTACTGCCACCTATGGAATGGGAGAAAGGCAGGTAATTAACAGGGATAGGATCATCAGGACCTGTGGGGGCTGCGCAGAAGCTGAGAGTGACACTCAGACAAAGTGTTAGAACTGAAATAAGAAAGCTGTAATTCCATCCATACAAAGATTTTTTTTTTTCCTCCAAGGCAGGATTTTTTGTCTCTCTCTGGGGAACATTATTAGATTTCTGGGCCTGGGTTTCTGTGGCTGCCATTGGTCTAGTTCTTATGTTATGGAGGGTAACTCTGCTTCATTAGGGTGTCCTACTAATCATGTTGAAAATTTGGTTTTGTACTCTCTTTTTTCAAAACTTAGAGTTTATTTCCAGAATCAAGTGTACAGCTCATATACATATTGTATCACAGGAAATGCATCAGTGTCCATTAGTTATACACACAGTAATATTTTCTGTCTCCTTATACATCTTAGAGGGAAAGATAAATCACTTTATATTTCTATAATCATTCTAACCCTCCTGAATCTCAGACTTGAACAAAATATATTCTATTTAGTAACACTCAGGTAGCTATGAGCTGTACGTTTCTCTCAGGTATCTGTGTATCTTCTAAGGGTTTTGTACTCTTATCGTGTGAATTGGAAGAGGGTATCTTTCTTCTCTGCATGTGTATGTTTTTGCTACTCTATACTTTCTATCGCTTTCTCTCTAGTGTAGGGGAATTTCCCCCCTCCCCCCTCCCCTTATATGCTTGCCTGAAAAGTTTTAGCCATCTGTCTAGGGAGGGGAGCAAATCTTCTAACTGCTAATTGGAGCCATGAGGGGGTGAATCAGGGGGACAACCTGACTGGTACAGGATACCTTAACTTCTTGTCATTTTCACCCCATTATACTGTTACTTTTATCTCCTATTAAGTGAGATTTCCTCTTTTTTTTAAGGGGAAAAGGAATTATCAGTTTGCCAGTATATTCACTTTACTTGTATTATCCACGTGTATAGTGTTACTCATATTAATAAAGTGGACTGAGTCTGTATATAATGTTCCTGGGCCCCTGGAATTTGTTTGGGACTGGCAATCTGAACTGTAGCCTTCCTCTAACCCCAGTACGGTCTGGTTTACTTATGTAATATAGGTTTGGAGAAAGAAAAAGGGGACAGCTCCATTGAGGACCTGTTTAAAAGTTAAAGAGTTGCTGATGCCCCTCAGAAACCCTGAGAAACATAGCATTCAGGTACCACCCATCCTACATACCACATTTACTTGCTAGCAGAACCAATGTGAGATACAAGCCAAACTGCACTCAACCACCACGCCCTGTCAGAGTCATCCCAATGGCATCAGTCACCTGCGAAGTTCACCATTATCTCCTCGATTACCGGGGTCTCACTACATCAGGTTCCACCAGGTATCCATTGCCCCATCTCTGCTAGAGATTTTGTACTTACTGGTGGGGTGCTGGTGGATCTTGGTGAGTCCTACCCGAGGCATAGGGCATGTGCTTTTTCCTGCCTGGTGCTGCGTCAAGGCATTGCTGTTGGGTCCTTTGATCTCAAGGAAGAGCCAGCAAGCATCTGTCCTCATATGTTTTCCAATGCAGTCCCTGCACCATTTTGGTTGCCCTTCTCTGGACTGCCTCAATTTGGTTAATGTCCTTGTGAAGGTGTGACCTCCAGTACTGCATGCAGCACTCCAGATGGGACCTAACCAGTGTCTTGTAAAGATGGATTATTACCCCCTCTTCTGACTTGTGATATCCCTACTAATACACCCCAACATCCCCCTAGCCTTACCTACTGCTTTAGTGGTCTGCTTGGATGATTTCAGTTCATTGGTGATGATGATGCCCAAGTCTCTTTCTTCCCTTGTGACTGCCAGCAACTCCCCTCCCAGCCTATAGGTGGCTTCAGGGTTTCTCTTCCCTAGGTGCATGATCTTGCACTTCTTTGTGTTAAACCTCAGTTGCCACTCTTCTGACCATTTTGCTAGTTTATCCAGATCTCTTCTCATTCTGCCCACCCAGTCTGGATCATCTACTCTGTTGCAGATCTTGGTGTCATCTGCAAACAGACAAACCTTGCCCTCCAGTCCATCTGCAATGTCACTGATGAAGGTATTGAAAAGGACTGGCCCCAGGACTGATCCCTGAGATACTCCACTTGTGACTTGCATCTCTTCTGACTGTATACCATTTATCACCACTCTCTGTTTTCTGCCTGTCAACCAGTTTGCCACCTAGTTGACCAACTTCTGACCCACCCCGAGCCTACCCAGCTTATTAAGCAATCTTCTATGTGGAACAATATCAAAAGCTTTGCTGAAGTCAAGGTAGGTGAGATCAACTGCTCCCCATTGGTTCACCACTCTGTTCAAAGAAATCTATGAGATTAGATTGACAGGACCTTCCTTTTGTAAACCCATGCTGTCTTGGGCCCTGTACTCCTATGGATTCCAGGTGTTGCACTATCCTTTCCCTAAGGAGTGCCTCCATAATCTTGCCCACTACTGAGGTAAGATTGACTGGTTTGTAGTTCCCTGCCTCCTCCCTGCTACCACTCTTGTGGAGCAGGATCACATGAGCCCTTCTCCAGTCTTCTGGGACCTCTCCTGTGCTCAGAGACTCACTAAACAGTTCTGATAATGGCTCTGTGTTCCAACCTTAGCTCCTTTAGTACCCTGGGATGTATGCCATCAGGTCCCATTGCCTTGTCCACCCTGAGCTTATCGAGCTCTTGTAGGACCCTTTCTTTTGTGAAGGTACTAGTGCACACCTCCTTCCCCCCTGTGTCCATGGTACTGAGTTGTGGGCCCTGCCCTACCTTCTCTTCAGTAAATACTGGGCAGAAGTATTTATTTAGGATAGATGCTTTTACATGGTCCTCCTCCTCACATGCCCCCTTATACCCTTTGATCTTAGCAATACCCGCTCTGGACTTTTTCTTTTCACTAATGTATCTATAGAAAGTCTTGTCACCTTCTTTTACTGTTTGTGCTAGTGTTTCCTCAGTTTGGGCCTTTGTCTGCCTTACTGCCTTCCCTGCTTCCCTTAGGGAAGTTTGGTATGCCTCCCTATCTTCATCCTGCTGGCTCTGACCTTTTCTGCTACTGTTTTTGCTACTGTTTTTGAGAACCAAAGTGGTTTCCTTCTTCTTTTGCACTTTCTTTTCTCTCTAACACAATGGGAAGTTTTGCATCTTTAATGCTTGCCCACTTTGCCTGTACCCTCTTACCTGTATTTCTTTTTGCCAGGGCTAGCTTAACTCTGTTGGCCATCTTATCAAAGTCAGCTCCTCTGAAGTCCCATATTTTTGCCTTGGAATGGGATGATTTAGTTCTAGTGGCCAAATTGAACCATACCATGTGATGGTCACTGGCCACCAGGTGACCTTCTACCTGGAGATCTGAGATCCTTTCCCTGTTAGTCAGTACTAGATCTAGGATAGCCCTGTCTCTTGTGGGTTGTTGTACCAGTTGTTTGAGGCCCTCCACCTGCAGGGAATCTACCATGTGTCTAGTTCTGGCAGATGTTCATGCTGGTATTGACCAATCTGCATCTGGCATGTTGAAGTCTCCCATTAACAGAACCTCCCCTTGAGCTGTCATGTTTTGTATATCTTCTAACAGTAATGTGTCTTTGTCCTTCCCCTGGTCTGGAGGTCTGTACACAACCCCAGTTTGTACTGTATGGCTGTCCCATTTCCTGTTTCCAGGGTGACCCACAGTTCTGCTGGCTCCTTATGTGTATTCTGAATTTCTGTAGCTTTGATATTTTCATTGACATAAAGGGCCACTACACCCCCCTTTGTGCACCTCGGTCTCTTCTGAACAGTACGTAGCCAGGTACTGAAGTCTCCCAAGTGTGGTTACTGGTAAACCATGTCTCGCTAATGGCTACTATGTCCAGTTTAACCTCTGTCATTATTGCCTGCAGGTCTGGGATCTTGTTTCCAAGACTGAAAGCATTTGTGTATATGATTTTCCTTTGTCCATTGTATATTTTTTCACCGTATGTGGAGTTTCAATGCACCAAAGCCTATACTTTTCAAATCTCCTTTGTGGTTTGGAACATTTTGTAGTTACTCCTTTTTAACACTCCATAAAACGGTGAACTGATTGGACAATGCATAGCCTAGGCACCTTAAATTTGCCTTTTGTTTTATTAAGTGGCATTTCCTTTCCACAGTCCTTGGTGGGCCGTGTACTTAGAGTCTAATGTCTTTGTGTCAGGAACCGGATGCCACTGAGATAAATAGAATTTACTTTCTTTTGTGATGAAAGTTAGGCCTTTGTTATTAATCACAGATTTACCACATCTTGGTTGGCAAACAAACCACATAAGCTTTACTTCTCCATTTAGCCAATTTTTCTGAATTACCAAAATAGATACATCGACTACATTAGAACATATCAAACTCAGTTTAATCATCACATCATTTTTCCTCAAAATAGCATGATTCCCATTGTTTAGGAACTTTAAGATTATTCCTAAATGGAATAGGCCTTTTTACCTGTGAATACAAAACTTTGTGAAAGTAGTCCAAGATAGGTTTAAACCTTTTTAGAAAGTCATTTCCAATCAATAAATTATTATCTGCTCTGTTGGTAACATACACTGGGTGTTTAATTACCATTTTGTTAAATTTCAATTTCAATGAAACTTTACCTAAGGTCTTCTGAGCTTCCTCCCCATAACCTACGATCTGTAAGCTGTCAGAAAAGGTTTTCAGCTTCTTTGAGTCACCTAAGGTATTAGTCTGATCTTCAAAGAGACACTTAGACATCAGAGTTACTCCGACTCCTGAGACAAGCAAGGCCTCATGATTCAGGCTGTTTTCAATGTTTACAGCAAAGTAAAATCTTTCTTCTTTTCCTTTGGGAATTAAGTTGCCCAGGTAGAATTTGTCTCTCTCCCCTCTCCCCGCAACATAGCAGTTTTACTATGACATTTTTTACTGTTTCTGACACTAGCTCTGGATACCTTTTGAGAAAGGCTAGACACAGAAATAGCATTTTTATTTTCACTTAGCATTTAATCTTTAAATCTTATTCCAATCTTATTTCCATTTTAACAATAGCAGTTTCTTTGACCAGGTCAGCATTAGAGTAGACAGGATCTGTAAGTCACATAGCACTACTAGTCCCATCTGCACTAGGCATTGTTGAAGAAGGATTTTTCATAGGAAAATGAGGATCAGGAGGTGACTCTGCAACATGGAGCACATAGATTTGAGCATGAGTTTTTAATTCCTCTATGTGCTGTTTCGTATCCTCCATTTCCTTCTCAAATTCCTTTTTGTCCTTCTCATATGATTCTTTAATCATTTTATCCTGCTGATTTTTATCCTTTCCTCTAGATTTGGAGAACTATGCCTAGACTTGTTTTGAGGTGCACTATAATTTTGTTGATCATGGTCAGAACAGTGGCACCCCCTGTGGTAATTGTTGTCGCTTTTATACTTATCATACTCACAGGCATATTCTTCACAATGGTCCTTCCCCCTTTGGTAGAGACTCCAGTTTTGGCATTGCAATGAGCCTTGATAAGATTGCTGAGTCACAGTTTGGTCTAGCATAAGCTTTGACTGTTCTTTTTTCTTTTAAGACATAGGTAACTTTCCTCCCCCCCCCCAGCCAAAAGTATTAGAGGTTGTGGCCTCAAACACCTTAGCTTGAGGTACAGAGGAACCCCCTCTTTTGTCTAATCTTATGCTTTTCCTTATGCTTCCCAAGTATTTCTCTTTCTGAATCAGAAGAATTAGAATCAACTTTTTGTCTAGGGTTATATGTCTTTTTGCTCTGAAGTGATTCATTTTCTGAATCAGATGATTCTTTGGAGGAAATGCCAGAATCAGCATTGCAGTCTAACCTTTTAAATGCTTTCAATTTTTCCTTAACTTCACTTATACTCTGTGAACTTTCGTATTTTCCCTAAATTCAACCAAATTGTTAACCTGTTCATAAGCATTTGCTAACTCAACCTTTTCTTTTCTCAGATTTAAACACTGTCTTTGTAAAACAGCATTTTCAGTCATTAGCTTAACTAAAGCACAATAATTATCAGAAATGTCTTTTTTACTTTCTTGTAACAGCATTTCTAATATTTCAACCTGACCTGTAAGTTTATCACATTCAAAAGATTTATCCTCCAGCATTTTTTCCAGCTGGCTTTTGCTATCAAGCAGCATTGAATATTTCTGGTTAGCTTTAACCAATTCCCCATGCTTTCCTCTTGCGTTTTTGAGGTCAGACAGGCTGCTGGAGAATATATTACTATCTCAGTGTTAAGAACGTTTGCACTCACAGTTAAGGCTGTTATGGCTTACAACTACAGCAACAACAATAATAGTACCCTTTTGAACAACAATTAAATAGCACTAACTTCCGTATAACATGACAGTTTAAATAACCAAATATTTCTTATGATGCTTCAAAGTATTTTCTTGCTTGCAGTAATACTGAGTCAGACAATTCTTTCTGTTTTTTCTTGCCTTTGTCTAGTGGTAACTGTAGCTTTCTTTGAGAAGCAAAAACAGAAAAAAATTATTTATGCCATTCAGTAACTTTGCAATTATTAATAATAGTAATAATTTATATTTCTCATATACATTAGAGCATGGACTGTTAGTCACTAAACAATTATCCCCACAGACTAGCCCCCACAATGCAGGAACAATAGCCTGGAATACCAATTTCTTATTATGGGCAGTTAGTTAAGCCTTTAGCCTCATGTCACAAAATTTACATAAAACTATATAAACAATGTAAGGTTGGCTAAAATCTTACTCCACCAGCTATTGCATGCAATTCTAGATAATGGCAAATAATGTTTCTGTCACACCCTCAGGTAATATGTAAAAAAAAAAAAGATTTTATTTGTCCCTGTACAATAACTCTAATTACTAATTTTTGCATAGATAATAAAACATTGCAAACATAATGAAAAATAGTATAAATACAAAATAACAAAGGTTTCAGAAATCAAAGAAAAACAAAACATACGGGCCCAGATATTCAGAAATGCACCAAAGGCTGGCGCAAGTCCGGCACAGCACAAATCCAATGCGCCATGGCCCAACAGGAGCCATATTCAGAGGCTGCACTGTCCACACTGTGCCAGCACAACCAGGCTGAATATGGCACAGTTCCACCATGGCACAACCAGGCATGCACCATGGTTCAACCAGAGTTTCGCCAAGGTGCAAGCACAGTTGTGCCATGGTGCAAAAAGAGATGCCCCAGCGCATCTGTGGAAGCAGAGCAGCAGAGCAACAGAGGGGGGGCATGGCACAGTGAACAGACCCAAGGACAGAGCCAGGGAAGCACAGTGACAACCCACAGGAGGCCACCATACCAGCACGGCACAGTAGGGTGCACACAGGCACCCAGACACCCCCAGAACACAACAGTGGCACAGATAGTAGGCAACAGGAGGTGCCAATGGCCAAAGGAGGGCCACCAAGGGAGCGCCCCCACAGGCTGAAGGCCATGCCCCCCCATACACCCAGACCAGAGCAGGCCACACCCAGGACCAAGCAGTCAAGCGCACATGCACACGCATCACACAGGCACAAAGGTGGCCCACACAGTAGGCACAGAATGCGCCGGGAGCCATGTAGCATGGCAGACCACATGGGACAGGTCACAAAATGGCAAGCAGTGGCCCCAACAAAGTGTACTGCCAGTACCTAACCAAAGACCATGGCTGTGTGCCATCACCCCCCAAACACCTGTCACACACCCCTGACAGTCACCCCATGGGCACCCCAAGGCACAGCCACCAAGGGGAGGGACACCACCACAGTGGGACACACCACAGCACACAGCAGTGAACCACAGAAGCATAACATGTGCCCCGACACATGCACACCACACGGACAGGCACTGGACCACTGCAGCATGGCTCCTCATGCCACCAGCAAAGCAAACACTGACACAGGCAGGTAAGTCAAAATAGATATATTACCAAAATACTATGTACAGCAACAAGGGGGTTGGAAAAGGTAGGAAAGTAAGCGAAGGGGACAGGGAACAGGGACTGTACAGTGTGATAAGGGACTATAGGGGAAGGTACAGCAGGGAAAACAGGGGAATGCTGGGGCCCATTCATCAGCAGCCACAGCCTGCCACTCCTTGGGGCCCATGCTGCCTTCGATCCTCCAGAAGCATGTGGCATATTTGAAGAACAGCCTCCATTGTAGTGGAAGTGATCAATATGATCTGCCGAAGCAGCCAGCAGTACACAAGCCTCCGTCTTCTATGCAGGACAAGGGACAAGACAGGTTATCAATGCAATGTCCCACAGAAACATGCCCACCCACAGTGCGCAATGGGCAGTGGGAACACACACCCCCGGAGGACCCCTACTGGCCACCCGCAGGGGGATGGGCCAACGCCTGACAGCAACGCGGCACACCACGACAGTGCACAGATGTGGGCCCTGATGCACAATGGCCACCCAACTGCGCAATGACATTCACATGGCACAGTGCACCAGCAGCACCACAGCAACGTCAGTGGCAGTCGGTGCACTCCCACCCCCACCAACAGCTGGCACACATGTCCAATAGATGCACCACAGTGGCAAGCACCATGCATAGTGCAACACACAGCTGTCATGGCACATGGCACAGGCAGCTTTGCCTGCACCCATGGCCCCACCACCCCCATGTAATGTGCGAAAGACCATGACAGTGCCTACCTGCCCTCTGTGGCCCCGCTGGTGCCAGAGCTGCTCCTGCACTACCTCCATGTCCTGCTGTATCCTGCTGACCTGCCGCTGCCACTGCCACCCTCCAGTGATTCTCAGGCCCTGAGAATGGAACACAGACAGGTACACATCAGTAATCATCCACCGCAGCTGCCCAGCACCCCACCCCGTGTGCAGGGTGAGCCCCTGCCTGACATGTCCCACAGAAATGCATCACAATGCAAGTGGTGGCTGGCACTGCCACCCCATGATGCACACAATGGCAGTGCACCACTCTGCAGGACATGACAGGTAGCCTAGCCAACACCACAGCACAGCACCAGGTCACACATGCAATATGGGTGTACTCACCTCACTGTGGCGCAGCCCTATGCCTGACACATGCCTCCAGCCTCCTCAGGTGCTCTGGGTACATTCTCACTAGGTCACCATATCTGTGGTGGTACTGTTCCCCCATCCTGGCCACCCTGGTCCACTGCTGCAGTGTGGCAGCAATCGCCTGCCACACTGTGACCCTGGGCTGCTGCAGGGGCACCTGGCCAAACAGTTGGGGGTGTGGGGCTGGACACAGGCAAGCAGGTTCACCAGCTTGACCTACATCCAGTTTTGTGCCCTTGGTGCCCTTTGCTGTGCCATGCTGTGAGTTGTAGCCAGTGAGCAAAATGGCGGCAGTAAGCACAGATGGCCAGGACATGTGCCAGATGCGTGATGTGAGAGAACTGTGCTGTGTCCACCCATCATGCAGTCTTGGCATGGGTGTGGCTAGGCATGGTCATGGGTGGGGTGTGACTCAGTGGTCAGGGGTCACAGCAGGGGTCAGGGGTCACCCGCTACCACACAGTGCGCATGTGTGTGATAGCAGGTCTGGCACAGCATGTGCCATGGCCCCCATTGTGCAGTCAGTGCACAGTGCATGATTGACAACATGATACCATTTGGCACATGCGCACTGTGGGCCTGCACACCTCACATGTGTGCACATTGTGCCACGACTTGCTCTGGAGCAGTCTCATCGTGGAAGGAGCAAAATCACAATATTCAGACGGCACATGCAAATGAGCTCATCAGCCAATGCATGGTGCACTGGGGGCATTAGCATGTCATTAGAGTTGTGCCAAAGCTCATTTGTATGCGTTGCGCTATATCAGCGCCATGGAACAGCACAGGCCATGGACCAGTATTGCATCCTTACTGGGTAAGTTGTGCATGCCACTGAAGCTCACTGGGAGCAGCCAACACAGCAGGAGGGACAGAACAGGGTGTCACAGACACACTGTGCTATGGCCACAGGAAGCAACATGTCAGAACATGAGGAGGGTGAGAATTGTGGGCCTGCTCACAAGCACAGGCCCAATTTCACAATGGCAGAGACAGAGGCCCTGTTTGAAGCCTACCTTGACAGGGAGCCCATGTTGAGTGGGGCCAAGGAGGCAGCCATCCCTTCATCCCAGAATGCCACTGGAAGGGGGCCTGCAAATGTGCCACCACTCACGGCATAGGAAGAGTTGGTAGCAGCCACCATGCACCACAACACAGTGGAGGGTGTGCCTGGCAGTGGATTCCAGACAGTGCATGTTAAGTACATCAGCCATGCACAGCTGGGGGCATGGAGGGTGCATACACAGCCATGCTGGCGTGCATGCAGCCGGCATGCCTGTCATGTGCAAGTGTGTGTACCCACACACATGCCATGCTGTAGGACACTGGCAGTGGCAGTGTGGGGGAGCACATGTGGGCAATGCATCACTAACATGCCTCTCTTTCTTTTACAGCACCAGCATACCTTCTTGCAGATGATGGGGTGCCAGAGGTGGCTGTAGCCATGGCCACTGGACCAGCCCTGGAGGACCAGGCTTCCACCTCTATGGGCATCCAGGGGCCTGACAGGCTGCAGCTCACCACCACTATACAGGCAGATGACCTGGACCTGGGGTTGGATGAGGCCCTGGATGTGTTCCTGCAGGATGACAGCCTTGGGGTCCTGTGCACAGAGACACAGATTGGGGTGGGGTGCGACACCGATGATGACGTAAAGCTCATCCTGGACAGCATGGCCACCATTGTGGGGGAGATGCCTCTGCTGGCCACTGACACAGGCAGCACACCTAGCACTCTGCCAGTGGTGGAACAGCTGCCCACCACCACTGTGGGAGCAGCAGTGTGCGCTGCCCTGGCTGTGCCCTGTGGTGGCGGTGGTGCAGGTGCTGGGTGGTGTGCAGTGGCTGGACGGGTGACAGCAGCAGGCTGCAGATGCCACCGGGCAGCTGGACACAAGGTCCACCACTGGTGCACCTTCTGTACCCAATCCCCCTGCAGACCCCACTGTTCAGCATCCACCAGAGAGGGGGGCTGTGCAGCATGGCCAGTCAACACATAGGGATCAGCGTCTGGCACAGAAGCCCCAGGACACCTACCCACTGGCTAAGCACACCCATTTGCTGTGGGAGTCCATTCAGCAACAGGTGCTGCTCACCACTGTGATGCACACAGTGCACACGGAGGTGCGCCAATTAGCAGAGCAGCAGGAGAGGGGCACTTCGCAGATCCTGGCGGGGATGCAGCACATGCAGGAGACCACAACTGTATCCATGGATCGCATTGCCACTACAATCTCAGATGGCTTTGCACTGCTGGCTGCCACAGGGTGTGGCCAGGCACAGATGATGCCCCCGCAGCACGCTGTCCACCCCACATACCTGGCGTTGGGTGACATCTTCGCAGTCAATGCCAGGCTCTAATGTCAGCATCCCAGGCAAGCCCAGGGCTGGGCTGTTTGGGCACTTCAACACCCCTGTGCAGACACAGTCATGGTTCTGCAGTTCCACCCCTGGGGGGGCTGTTTCACACCCCCCATGTCTGATGCGCAGCCTGTGGCTGCCAGTCAGTCCAGGCATGGCCACTTCCATGGCCATGGTGGCCATGGTTCCATGCAGCGGACCTGATGTGTGTCCCACCCTGCCTGCGGTCTGCAGCTTCTGCCCAGTGCGCACATGGGCGGTGTGTGTGTGTGTGTGCCTACCGCAGGTGTGGCATCTGTGTGTCATGCCACATGCTGCCTGTGTGCGTGCTTGCCCAGCCGCTGGGCCATGTTGTGTGGGCTTGATGACAGCAGTCTTGCACCAGTTGCACCTGTGCACTGGTGTGATGCATCTGTTCCACGCCACATACCCATGCCTGTGTGTGTGTGGGTGCATGTGTGTGGGGGGGGCAGTGTGGTGTTGTGTGTGGTTGTGTGTAGGTGTGTACCCCTATCACCCTTATCCCTGCTTCCTGCCTCAATGTGTGTGCATGCCCATTGCCATGCACACCCCTGCATGTGTGCTGTACCTATTTGTTCAGCCAATGCATGTGTATTGCACCATCTACCTGTGTGCACCATAGTGCTCCCATGATGTGGTGTCCCAGTGATGTCTTGCCTGCTGGATCAGCCAGGGATCCCCCCACCCAGGGGGTGGCTGTCCACCTCCCTCCATCCCATTGCCTCCATTGTCCCCACTACTGTCACCCTCATCAGCCTCAACAACTATCCCATGGTCAATGGTCATATTGTGCAGTATGCAGCAGGCCAGGAATAGGCCAAAGGCTTTCAAGGGGCTGTACTGTAGGGCAATGCCTCACCTGTCTAGGCAACAGAACTGTGTTTTCAGCATGCCAAAGACTCGCTCAATGATGTTGTACATGCTGGCATGTGCCTCATTGTAGCATTCCTCTGCTTAGGACAATGGGTGCTGGTAGGGGGTGAGTAGCCAGGCCGCAGTGGATAGGTGCTGTCCCCTGTGTGGATAATGACATGGTTAGCCCTCTGCTATGCTACGCTGCACCCCTTGCTTGTCCCTGGCACCCATGCCACCATGCACACCCTGCCCTCCCCCATCCCAAGGTATGCTCTGCCCATCGCCCCTTGCCCATGCCATACTCACCCACTAGGTGGCCTGTGGGGATATTCCCACATTCAAACCTGTGGCACAGCTCTGAGCTGTGCCAGATGAACACATCATGTGCACTCCCAAGGTGTGTGGTGCAGACATTGGTTATGTGCCCCGTGGCATCTCACACCACCAGGCAGTTGACACTTGTGCTCCCCCTTCCTGTTGCTGTATGCCACACCCTCGGGACCAGGTGACAGCGGATGCCCACATGGGTACAGTCAATGGGTCCAATCATGACAAGCACATGTGCTACCCTGTGGAAGTCCTGCATGGTTGCTGTACACTCTGTCTGTGTGCTGGGGAAATGGATATATTCTGACGCACGTGGCAACAGAGTGTTGAGGAACTGTGTGAGGAGGCAGGATGTGGCCGACTGAGTTATGCCTGTGGTGTCCCTGTTGGTCTCTGCAAGGTGCCCATGGTGAGCAGGCACATGACGGCTGTCGCCTTCATCTCCAAGGACATGGTGTGGCTCTGTCTGGTGGGTGCCTGCATCTCCTCACTGCACAGCACTCACAGCTGCCTCAGAGTGGCCCTGTACAGGCAGTACTGGCCCACGACCTCCGTGTCACTGTACTGATCGAAGGTAATGCAGGCACGGTACCACCTGTGTTGGGCGTACCACCAATGGGCCCTTCAATGGCCACATTGCTGTTCCTGCTTCCCCCTCAAACCCCTCATTATGGCCTCCATCATGAAGGGTACACTATCCATGGACCTTGCTGTCCAATATCCCCCTTAGTGGTTGGCTGCTGCTGGCTGTGTGCCACCCTGGTGCATTACCTGGCAGCATGTCTGCCTGTCTCTCACACTCTCTCTGCCCCTGTCTCCCTCTTCACTGCCACCTCTTTCCCTCTCCCTCTGTGTCTACCTTGGTCTGTCTGTCTGTCTCTCTCTCTCGCTGTCTCTTTCTTTCTTTCTTTCTTTCTTTCTTTCTTTCTTTCTTTCTTTCTTTCTTTCTTTTCTCTCTCTCTCTCCCCCTCTCACTCCCTCTAGCCTGATGCAAGTGCTTTCTGTGTGCTTGTGCCCTGTATTTATAGCAACAAGTCTGGCCAGAACATCTCTGATTTGCTCGCACTTGCGCCATGATTTCACAATTGAATATCGCACTGCGCTAGATATTCATGGGCATGCCCCCTGCATTTGCACCTGTATTCATTACAGTTGCACATTGGTGCAATGAGATTTGTGGTGCGCACTGGCTCCCGCTGAATATCGCTCCTTGGTGCAAGTCCGCACTTGCACTGGTGCAACTCATTTGCACCATGCGCAACTGCTTTGAATATTCAGGCCACAGTCTGCAGTTCTGATAACTTTTTCAAACAGTAACATTCCTCTTGCATAAAGATTTTAAATGGTTTTGTCTTATTAGTATTTCAAACTTCTCTTTTGTAACTTTGATCCTCCCATTATCCAATGCTGAGTCTCTATAAGACTCATTTAGCAGTTCATATGAGATCATTCTCATTTGTAGCCCCCCAAAAATGGAACAGTCTCCCACAGCACTTACTCTCCTGTGCATTTCCTCAGTTTAAAAAACATTTCAAGGAAATATTCTTTCCCGCTCCCATCTGCGATCATAAATAACCTCTATTTTCACCACTGTTTTTCTATCCCTAACTTACCCTCTCATCCTCCTGACCTAAATAGCTACCAGCCCTCGATCATCTCTAATGCTTCACCTCTTATTGACTTCATTCCACACAATAATGTGTTAATATGTATATACATAAGGCCTACTCTTAGTACTTTAATAATCCTCTGTCTGTTTTGTTGCATGATGCTGAGTGTGCTTGTGAAGCTACAACTACCACTGCAGCACTAACTCCTGAAGAATAGTCTTTGTATGGTACTTTAGATAATAAATTGTATAATAACCATGCAATATTATTAAGTCAAATATGTGTGACAATCCTAAGTCTTGTAAACCAAGCTTTTGCCTGTAATAATATTTTCATATTTAAGCAATATTTCTGTATTATAGGAATTTTTGTATCCGTCATTACCTATGATATTGCGATGTATTCACTATGGAATGCTTATGTTCTCTGGGTCGTCCCTGAAAAAGGGACAATTTTGCCTCATTGGGCCTACCCGGTCATCAAAATTCAAATAAATAAATAACAGAAACATAGAAACATAGACTTTTGGGGGATCACGTGATGCAGGGTACTGGGTAGAAGCTCCTCTGTATAGCTCCAGCCTCCTAACTGTAAAATTTTGTTATTTCAGGCTATTATATCGGCCTAAAACCCGGAAAAGCTGCTCATTGCCACCTTCTTAGAACCCTGTGCTCCTGCTGGCTTGATATCGGTGACTATGGAGGTCTATATGAAAAAAGCTCTGCAGAAGCATACCCCTCCGGTCACTCCTGAGAAGGACCCAAAACAATCAAGGGCCTCGAGTGCGGTGGATAAGCCAGAGCCTTTGAACCTGATCGCTGAACAAGAACCACTAACACTGGGTAGATTTTTGGAGGAGTTTAAACCCTTCCATGAAGAAGTAAAAGAAATCTCAGCTGAAATCAAATCCCTTTCCAAAAAGCTTGAAGAGGTCTCAATGAAAACTTCAGATAATGCAGGCTGAATCTCCTCCCTTGAGAGGCAAGTGGAAAAAATTGACCCCGGTTTTGTGGCTATGCGGCAGAAGTTTTCTCAATTGGAAGCCAAGCTAGAAGATTTAGAGGGCCACAGCCGAAGGAATAACATAGTTATTTTGGGGCTCCCAGAAGGAGAGGAGGGCCAGAACACAGTTATCTTTGTGCAGAAATTGGTGGAAAAGATCGCCGGTCCCTCTCCTTTTGGGCCTGGTATACCATAGAGAGGGCGCATAGGTTCTATGACCCAAACCTTCCCAGGAGCAACACCACGTCCCATTATATGCCGCTTAAATTACTTGGAGCAGCAACGCTTTCTGGCAAAAGTGAGAGAACTGCAAGAAGTCAAATGGGAAAGTGCCAGGCTCAGAGTAGCACAGGATTTACCGGGGTCGGTCAGAGCAAAACGTACTGCGTTTCATCCTATTGTTTCAAAGATCATAGCAGCAGGCCTTCGTTTTAAAATGGGCTACCCAGCTAGATTGCAGGTACTGGTGGCTGGTACCTGGTCAACTTACGAGGACCCTGAAGCTGCTGTTACGGGGCTCAAGGCTGCCTTGCCTGACCTGTTTCGGGACACCTGACCTGCTTTCTCGGTTTTAGCCTAACCAGTAATGGAAGGGAGAAGTTCATCTCGAGCTACTATTCAAAATGGGAAAAGAATGCTTGTCTGATTTTGTGTGTTCCTAAGAGCTACAGCAGAAGGGACTATTCTCATCGGGATCTTGTTATTCTCATTGCACATTTTATTGCTTAATGTTACGGGGCAATTGCATATCCCAGGAGACTGTTTCAATGGGGTTGTGTTTTGTCTGGGAGGAGGATCATCTCTTTGCATGGATCGTGTTTTTTTGATCACTTGCAGGGGCACCAATGTGTCTCCTTTTGCTTAAATGTTAGAGTGAATGCCTTCAGATTTGATGTTTCAGTCTGTTAAGACAAGAATCAGGAGAGTGACCCCTTAGTTTCAATTTCAGATGGTCATGCGTTACCGAGTTTATATCACCAGAAGGCGCCCTTGCTATTTACTCGGTGGATCAGCTCCATTACTTATTTCGGGAGCCTACTTTCCCTGATTGAGTTTTTTAGTGGGGGCCTGGGATCATACTGAGATTCTCTACTTGGGAGCATCTAGACCCACCGCTAACTAGGAACAGTTTTGAAAGGTTTTATTGTTGCTGGTAGCAGTAGTTACGATAGCGAGCTCAGCTATCATATGTTATACTACCATTTTCTCATTCAGGCATTCGGGTTCTCTAGCTAGCTTCCAAGTGAGAAATGCTCTCTTCTCTCTTTCTTGTTTCTTCTCTTCCCTTTTCTGGATTTCAGGAGCTTAAAGGCTGTGTGTTTTTATTTACACCATTATTCTATTTGCATAGATATTAACACTTATTAGTTTTAATAAGAAGGTTTGCATATTGGGGTAGGGTTTTGGGGCACATGTCGGGGAGGCTGGAGGGAGGAAGAAAAATGGTATTGTGCTGAACGTTGCTCATGATAGTTGGGGTGGGGGAGGGTAGGGATAAGGTTATATTCAAGTCCTTCAATTTACTCAATTATTGGGTGGTTGCGGGGTACTTTAGTGGGGGGGTGTGGGGGATTAGAAAGGTGGAGGTCGATGTTGGGTCGGGAGGGAGATACAGCAGTAAACATGGGTTCTGGACACTTAATTTTTGTTGTAGCAATTTCTGAATGTTATATAAGAGACCTGTTCTTTCTTAATTAGATGGCCAGTAGTATCAATCTGGCTACTTGGAATGTGAAGGATATAAGGAAAAAAGTTAAACAATATCAAGCCTTAAAACATTTAAGTTTATTGTCTTCTCAGATTACGTTCTTGCAAGAGTCTCATTTACTTGACAGTGGATCTCTGCAACTTAGGAGGCAACAGATTGGACAGGTATTTAACACCTCGGGGTCCACTAACAGTTGTGAGGTTATGGTTCTGGTCAATAAAGGCATTCCCTTTGTTTCTAAGCAAGTCCTTAGGGACCCGGGTGGTAGATATGTCCTGGTTCAGGGGAATCTTTGGTCTATACCAATTTTACTTTATAGTATATATGGGCCAAACGCAGATGACCCGGGCTTCTTTATGAAACTTATTTCCATCATCCTTCCCATGCTTCCATTGTTATAATTATGGGCGGAGACTTTAATCTGGTTCTGGATCCTGAAGTGGACAGGTCTGGTAGTGGGTTGAGGAGTTTGTCTCCCGGGCAGAGGGCATTCAGGGATTTCCTGGATCGATGCGGACTGTGTGATGTGTGGCGTGTATTACATCCCAAGGACAGGGAGTATACCTTCAACTCGCCTGCGCACAGAACCCAATCTCGCATCGACTATCTCTTAATCTCTCAGGACCTCTTACCGGGGGTCTTGGCAGCCTCGATTCAGACAGGTCCAGTGTGCGATCACTCGTTGGTGATTTGCAATCTGGCTTTTCTTAATATTCCCCAAAAAGAAACAAGATGGAAATTAAACAAACAATTATTGAAAGATGTTAAATACTGTAACCTAATAAAAGAACAGATTGATTTCTTCTTTTCTATCAACTCCACAGAGGGTATGGCACCTGATATGTTATGGGGCACCTTCAAGGCCTACATGAGAGGGATTATTATTAGCCTAGCCACAAAGAGGAAAAGGGCTAGAAAGGCTGAATTATTATCCTCACTATCACTAGTTAGGTCTCTGGAAGCCAATTTATCCTCCAGTACCTCAGAAAAGGATATGAGGAGGCTCTTGGTAGCTAAAGATAAATATTTAGATTTGTTGAGGGAAAAGGCAGAGATATCTATTATTTGCACTAAAGTGAGCTACACCAATCAGGGGGAAAAAGCAGGTCGCTTGCTTGCTTTAAGATTAAAACAGCAGGAATCTGCTAGGTTTATTCCTCCAATCAGGGCCCAGGCTGATCAATCCCTGAAGGTATCCCCTTCAGAGATTGTGCAGGAATTTGCCTTGTACTATGAGCGATTATATAGGGATATGGATAGCCCTCCTTCTTTGGAGGCACTTGAGGCATACCTGAGGGATTCTTCTTTCCCTTCCCTGTCCGAGTCACAGAGGAAGTTATCTTCCCCAATATCTCTGGAGGAAATATCAGAGGTCATCGGGGCTTTGCCCTCAGACAAGGTCCCTGGACCGGACGTTTTTTCTGCATTATTCGATAAAACTTTTCAAACACAACTATTACCGGTACTTCACCAGTTGTACCATCACATTCTTTCTGGTGTAAGAGTAGACACTCATTTGTTCGAAGCCCTGATTGTTCTTCTTCCAAAACCTGATAAAGATCCAGAACTAGTTCAAAGTTACAGGCCCATCTCCCTATTGAATCAGGATGTTAAAATTCTCTCGAAGATATTGGCTGACAGAATAACTCGGGTCCTCCCGGACCTGATTAGTATGTCCCAGGTGGGATTCATGAAAGGGCACTCATCGTCAGCCCATTTATGCACTCTTTTGCATGTCTTCTCGGTGTCCAGGGATGCCACCTTTCCCACGGGATTGGTTTCCCTGGATGCCAAGAAGGCATTTGATCATGTTAATTAGAATTTCTTGTTTCAGGTTCTAAAAGTATTCGGTTTTCCTACCATGTTCATAGAGTGGATTCGAGCCTTATATCGGACCCCCTCTGCCAGAGTTTCTGGCAATGGAGCATTTTCCAAACCCTTTTCTTTATTTTACGTCACCAGGCAGGATTGTCCCTTTCCTCCTTCATTTAATTTATATTTAGAGCCCCTTATCCAAAATATTCTTAATAATCCAGAGATACGAGGCATTCCGATAGGGAATAACGTGGTGAAGATCACGGCTTATGCTGATGATCTTCTCCTCCATCTCTCTCATCCAATAACATCTATCCCTGTTATGTTAGGAGAAATAGCCAAGTTCAGTACTTTCTCAAATTATAAATTGAATGTCAATAAATCTTCCATTTTCCCTCTTAACCACAAGGTTTTTAAGAGTGATGTGTCACCTTTTGGTCTTGGTTGGTCTCCCCGCATTCTCAGATACCTGGGTATCAACTTGACGCGTAACCCCTCTTCCTGGTTCAAAGAGAACTTGGAGCCCCTTTCTCAAGCAATAGTTCAGGACCTCAATAGATGGTCTAAGCTTCCTGTCTCTCTCTGGGGTCGCATTAATATAATTAAAATTAATGTTTTTCCTCGCTTGTTTTATCCCCTCTCGCTCCTTAATTCCTTTATTCCTTTATCATAGTTTCAGAGAATGCACAGAATTTTTACCAACTTTATCTGGTCCAATAAGCAATCCAGGTTGGCATATCATAAGCTGGCCACACAGAAAATGGATGGAGGATTGCGAATCCCCCATCTGGCAATCTATTACTGGGCCAGTCACATTGCAAAGTACATGCGCTGGGTGAGTCCGGGTCCTGAGCACCTAAGACCGGTCTGGCTTAAAATTGAGTTGGACTTTGTCCAGTCTGAGAACGTGGATCCCTTGACTATGCTCTATGTTAAAATTGCATCCCTTCCAGACGCTTGCAGATGTCCCACCCTGCGAACGTCCTTAAAAGTTCACGTACAGCTTTGCTCATTTTTGCAGTACTACCCACATTTGGATCTGTTTCAGTCCATCTGGAACTCCCTGTCCTTCACAATAAATAAACTGAAGATTTTTTGCATGTGGTTGCCCCAAATTGGGGATGGGATAATTTCTACTTTTCTGGATGATGAAGGGGAATGGCTCTCAGTTGCTAATATAATCCGTAAATTTGACATTCCGGTAGCTCATTACTTCAGGGTGGCCCAGTTAAAACACCTGCTTTTTACAGTGCTTGGTAATACCCCTCCTTGCCCACCTGCCTTTTCATTTGTGCCTGAGCTCTCCTCCCTGATGGATTCATCAGGTGTTATTTCTAAAATACTAAAATATACCGAGTTCTGTTTCACTGGAAGTATGGGAGACCTGAAGGTCCCACTAAGCTCTGGGTTTCTTTTCTTCCCCAATACACTCCCAATTGGTTGGTTTTATGGAAGTTTTGTCATAGATATGTCTCTCAGGACTGATTATGACTTATGTAATATCATATCATGCACAATATGTATTACATCCCTGTTAAGTTGAGGAAATGGGGCCTTATAGGATCGGGGACTTGTACCAGAGGATGTGAGGAGGATGGCACACTTCTTCACATTTTTTGGTCATGCCCCAAGATAAGGTCATTGTGGGTGGCTGTCCAGACTAACTTAGATCCTATTCTGTTTTCAGGATTGCTTCACCCCAGACATATGTTTGTTGGGAGATCTATCCTCTATCAAAGTTAAAATCAGGAGATTTCACATTTCCATGATTGCATTATCTGTTAAAAAAATTGTACTTCGGCATTGGAAGGATGCGGTAAGTCCAACATATCAAGAATGGGTTAATGAAATCCTAGCTAACCTTCATACAGAGAAAGCGTTAGCGAGCCTCCACAATAAGTTGCAGAGGTACAAGAGTATTTGAGATCCCCTTCACATGCTAATCATGATTAGAACAGATAAATGAGTTACTGTAATAGTGAATTTTAATTTATGACAGTATATTGTAATGTTTTTCATACTACAACATGGAATTTTACTGCTGTATGGGGTGGGGGAAGGGGAGGGGGGATGGGGCAGTTCATGCAACATTTTGAACATATGCAGAGTCTGTTGTAACTTTCTGTCCCCTGTATTATGAAAATCTGTTAATAAAATTTGAATTGGAAAAAAAGAAACATAGACTTTGACAGCAGATAAGGCCCACTTGGCCCACCTAGTCTGCCCATTTCCCTATCTACAGGAGACATTGCAGAACCTAGTTAACCAACAGCTTATTTCTTCCTACCCCCCACAAGAATTGCCTTATGTCTGTCCCATGCATTCTTGAATTCTCCCCCAGTTTTAGACCCCACAACCTCCTCAGGAAGGCTGTTCCATGCATCCACCACCCTCTCTGTGAAAAAATACTTCCTCACATTGCCCCAGAGCCGTCCCTCCTTCTATCTTCAAATTGTGTCCCCTTGTTCTTGCACATCTCTTTTTCTGAAAGATGCTACCCTCATGGACTTTGTTGATTCCACTGAGGTTCTTAAAAGTTTCTATCATGTCCCCCCTTTCCTCAAGGGTATACATATTAAGCTCCTTTAGTCTCTCCTCGTATGGCTTCTCTTGCAGACCCTGCACCATTTTAGTTGCCCTCCTCTGGACTGCCTCCATCCTGTCTATGTCCTTGTGGAGATGGGATCTCCAGAACTGGATGTAGTACTCAGGATGGGATCTTACCAACTGTCTGTACAAAGGGATAACAACTTCTTGTTTTCTGCTGATGATGCTTCTCCCAATACATCCCAGTATCCCCCCAGCCCTTCCTACTGCCTTCTCACATTGCTTGCTAACCTTAAGGTCATCTGATATGATTACCCCCCAGGTCCCTCCCATTTTTCTTGTTGTTACTACCCCCCTTTTTGTAATCTTCCCCTGGGTTGTTGTTTCCCAGATGCATTATTTTGCACTTCTTTGCATTGAATCCAAGCTGCCATACATCTGACCATTCCTCCCACCTTGCCAAGTCCTTCTCATCCTTTCCATGCCTCCTTGTGTATCAACCCTGTTGCAGATCTTTGTATCATCTGCAAAAGGCATACTTTCCTTCCAGTCCCTCTGCAATGTCACTTATAAAGACATTAAAAGGACTGGATGACCTAGAACCCTGCGGTACCCACTAGTAACCCCCTCTTTCTTCAGAGTGGACTCCATTTTCAATTACCTTCCGTGTCCTGTTGTCCAGCCAATGTTTTACCTAGGCTACCACCCTGGGACCCACTCCCAGGCTGGTTAATTTGATTATTAATCTTTTGTGGGGGACTGTGTCAAATGCCTTGCTAAAGTCTAGGTAGGTCATATCCACAGCCCCTCCCTGGTCTACTACTTTGGTCACCCAGTCAAAGAAATCAATTAGATTCATCTGGCATGACCCTCCTGCTGTGAATCCATGCTGCCTTGGGTCCTGTGCCCCTCTGGCCTCTAGGTACTCGATAATTGTTTCCTTCAGAAGTGATTCCATCACTTTCCCTACCACAGAGGTCAAACTGACTGGTCTGTAGTTTCCTGCCTCTGTCCTGCTCCCACTTTTGTGAAGGGGAATCACATCCACCTCCCTCCAGTCCTCAAGTACCACACCATCCTCCCATGATTTGTTAAAAGGGGTAGTCAGTGGTGTCACTAGTTCTCCCCTTAATTCTTTTAGAATTCTGGGTTGAATTCCATCAGGCCTCATAGCTTTGTCCACCTTCAGTTTTAGGAGTTCTTTCAGAACCCTTTCTTCTGTGAAAGGACTGGGGTCAACCCCACTATCCAGAGTGCTTCTGTTAATTGGATTAGGCACCTCCCCCTCATCCTCTTTTGTGAATACTGAGCAGAAGTATTCATTCAGTATCTCTGCTTTTTCACTGTTCCTCTCTGCCCACCCACCGTCCTTTCTATTCAGCCTCAGTATCCCTCCCTTTGTCTTTCTAAGCTCCCTGATGTACCTATAAAAGGTTTTATCCACCTTCTTAACTGAGTTGGCTATCTTTTCCTGAGTTTAGGCCTTTGCTATTCTGACTTCCCTCCCTGCTTCCTTCTGCCTTAACTGGTACAGTTCTCTGCCCTGCTCCTTCTGTGTTTCCTTATACTTCCTAAATGCTATCTTTTTCTCCCTAACCTTCCCCACCACCTCTTTTGAGAACCATAGTGACTTTTTCTTTCATTTTGATCTGTTTATTTGCTTCATACAAAGGCTTGTTGCCTATGTGGTGGCAGTTTTGATGTTTCCCCATTGTTGCTCCACCTCTCCTTCTAGCCTGTTTGCTAGTGCTTTTCTAAGGCACTCTCCCATCTTGCCAAAGTCAGCCCTCCTGAAGTCCAGTACTTTCACTTTTGTATGGCTTGACTCTGTAGCTGAGTTTATCGTGAACCACACTGGTGGTCACTTGTTCCCAGATGGCTACCCACTTCTAGATCTGAGATCCTGTCACTGTCCTTATTTGAGAGTATGAGGTCTAAGATTGCTCCCTCATGAGTGGGTTCCAAAACTAGCTGTCTGAGGCATGCCACCTGTAGGGCATTGAGAATGGCCCTGCTCTTGGATGTGGCTGCAGCAAAGGTGCTTCAGTTAACATCTGTCATATTCAGGTCCCCCATCAACAGTATCTCCCCTTTCTCTGCCACCCTAAGGATGCCTTCTATCATATCCTCATCCATTCCTTCCCCCTGAAATGGGGGTCTGTATACAACCCCTGTGTGGACTGTGGTGCCATTTCCAGTCTCTAAGGTGACCCACAGTGCCTTCTCTCCTCCCTGTTTACTCTTTTGTTCCATTGCTTTTATCCCTTTCCTTACATAGAGAGCTACTCCTCCCCCTCTTCTACTCTCCCTGTCTCTCCTGTAGGTTGTGTACCCTGGTATGTTAACATCCCAGTCCTGGTTCTCTGTGTACCATGTTTCTGTGATTGTGATATCCAGGCATCCCTCTTCCATCGAGGCCACAAGTTCAGGGAGCTTGTTGCCCAGACTATGAGCGATGGTACTCATTACCCTCCATTTCTTGATGGCCTTACTCCTTTTTGCCCCATCCCTGTCCTTATTCCCTTTGTCATTTTCTCCATTTACCCCTTCCCTTCTCCCTATTGACATCTCTATCTTGCTGTTTACCTCACTTACTACCCTGATTTTTTTTGGGGGGGCTAGGATTTCCCTGCTCCTTTCTAGTGCCTCCACCCTTGGCTAGTTTTAAATGTATTCAAATACTCTTTCTTTGACAAAAATGTTCATATCATTATTTCAATTTAAGCTTATCTATGTACCCAATACTTTAGTATCTAAGAAATTATTTTTACATGCAACCTCCCAGCTAAGCCCAATTAGAATATTATAAAATTAGTTAAAATAATACTCAAACATCCAGTTATCAGTGGAGCCTGAATTTTGAAGTTTTATTTTAGTTTCAGAATGTTGGTGAGGATCCTCTTCCCTGGATGGTGAAAGTCTTTGTTAGTAGCAGGATTTTGTTAATTCCATTCTTTTTCCTGCTCACACTCGATCCCTGGAACTTGAAACCATCTGTTGTCAACACAGCACTGCAGACGTGCTTCTCGGCAGATGGACACAGGCAGTCTCTGCCCTTTTGTTGTGGTTTTGAAGGGAACTTTTTAAAAACAGTCCTTAACAGCAAAATGTCCATTCCACAGGCATAGAACCTCTTGGCATCTCAGTTGGAAGCAGACTGGGCTGGATCTTCCGGTGTTTGGCTTTATTGCCTCTGGTCAGAGCATCATCCTGACATCATTTCCTGCTAATTTTAACACCTTTTATTGGATCCTGAAAAAGATGTAAGGGGTGGTTATTCACCCTTTTGAAGGACTTCCCCTCTATTCAGAGTCTAGTTTTTAAGCTTAAAATTACTTTTTCTTCTAACTTTTGAATGTAACATGATACAGTCTCCATGCAAACATTTCTGAATTCAGCTCATTAAAGGCAGTCTTGTGAGATGTCCCTCCCATGTCTGTGAGACACATATTTCCTGAAATAACCTAATAATGATTATTACTTCAATTTTCAGCAAAATCTCTTTAAAACAAAATGATACTTCTGTTTCACATGTCTCCAGCTTTAGAATAAGGTAGGTTTCTTCTTGACGACTCTTTAGAAAGGTCCATAAAAGCAAGAAATTTCATTGCAAAGTGCTGTCTCTTTGTTCATGAGCAGTGACCCATGAAGTCATGCTTTTTGCAATCTTGTTAGAGAAATCTTTTAGTCAGTGTGACATATTTCTGCCACCATGCATTCATCCAAAAGTCATATTTTTAGATTTGTCATGACACCAGCTTCAATTTAAGATCAAACTTAGTTATTATCTCTTGTAGGCTTTTGATGCCAAATAGATTATCAAATAACTCACATTTCCTTAAAATTGTATGTTTCAAATTCAGCCAGTCAACAGGTTACTATATCCTTTATCCACTGTATAAGTTTCATATCAGCAGCATTAAAAACAGTTTTACAAGAAACAAAAGTTCTTTTTTCCCATGAAGCTTATGGAAATTTTAACACTCTCTACACTTTTTTTCTTGAAGACAACTCCTCAGTGTAAGCTGCTTGAGCACTGAGGCACATCTTTATCAACAGTTGCTTTGGAAACTTTGACACCTCTGACCTCTTGTAACACTTTGTAGCTATCCCAGCTCCACCAGAATGCAGGGCCTCTTCTCCAACAACTGGCAGAGATACAAAGAGTCTTTAAATATTGCTCTGTTAATGAGGCCAGTTTAGTGGATAATTCATTTTACTTGGAGAGTCATAGATGCCATTTATTTACAAGCAATTGCTGCAGATAAACATGAGAGCCCACAAAAAGTAGCTTTGTTACTGACTGTAGCAGACTCAGAAGCTGTAGATATATGCAATACTCTTAAATTGTCTGAAGAGGCCAGGATGGACTATGATATGGTCATGCAGCAGTTTGAAGTGTACCGTGTGCCCAGAAAAAAATGATACTTATGAAAGATATGTTTTTAGATCCTGAATGCAAAAGGAAAAAGAAACAACAGTAGAATGTGTTACTGATTTTAAACAGAGAGCACAACTGTAACTTTGGCACCCTTTGCCCTTCTATGATCAGAGACCAAATAGTTGTGGGCTGTTCAGATGCAAAAGTGAAAGAATGACTACTCTGAGACCATGAACTAACCATGGAAAAAGCCATCCAGATTTGTCAGGCTGCAGAGCAAACTTGCATGTAAATGCAGGTCCTCACCAGAGCAAAAGAGACAAAGAACAGCCCTGAGGTTGCTGCTGTGTAAACCACAAAACAAAGATCCCAATGGTCCCCTACAAGTTACACAAAGCAAGAGGTATGACAAAAAAAGACAGGAAGAGCTGCAACTACACAAAGAAAGGGTGTAAGTAAACTCTGCCACAATTGTGGTAAACAACATGCCTACAGAAAGTGTTCTGCTTATGTTCAACTGTGCAGATCCTGTAAACAGCTTAATCACTTCTCAAGATGTTGCAAACAGAGAAAGGCAGTGTGCACAGTCACAGAAACAGAATATTCAAGTAATGAAAATGAAACATAGAAACATAGATTTTGATGGCAGATAAGGACCGCTTGGCCAACCCAGTCTGCCCATTTCCCTACCTAATGGATAAGCTGCAGATCCTAGTTAACCAGCAGCCTATTTCTTCCTACCCCAACCCCCTAGAATTGCCTTATGACTGTCCCATGCATGCTTGAATTCCACCACTGTTTTTGACTCCACAACTTCCTCCGGAAGGCCATTCTATGCATCCACAACCCTCTCTGTGAAAAAATACTTCCTTAAATTACCTCTGAGCCGCCCCCTTCTATCTTCAAATTGTACCCCCTTGTTCTTGCACACCTCTTTTTTGAAAGATGCTACCCTCTTGGACTTTGTTGATTCCCTTGAGGTACTTGAAAGTTTCTATCATGTCCCCCCTCTCCCTCCTTTCCTCGAGGCTATACATATTCAGCTCCTTAAGTCTTTCTTCATATGTCTTCCGGTGCAGACCCTGCACCATTTTAGTTGCCCTCCTCTGGACAGCCTCCATTCTGTCTATGTCTTTGCGGAGATTGGGTCTCAGAACTGCAGTAGTACTCCAGATGGGGTCTCACCAACTGTCTGTACAGAGGGATAATAACTTCCTGTTTTCTACTGGTGATGCCTCTCCCTATGCATCCCAGTATCCCCCAACCCTCCTTGCTGCCCTCTCACATTGCTTGCCCACCTTTAGGTCATCTGATATGACCACCCCCAGGTCCCTTTCCATTTTTGTTGTTGTTAGTATCTCACCCCCCATTGTGTACTCTTCCCCTGGGTTTTTGTTTCCCAGGTGCATTACCTTGCACTTCTTAGCATTGAATCTAAGCTGCCATACTTTGACCATTCCTCTAACCTTGCCAAGTCCCTTCTCATCCTTTCCACCCCACCTTGTGCATCAACTCTGTTGCAGATCTTTGTGTCATCTGCAAAGAGACATACTTTTCCTTCCAGTCCCTCTGCAATGTCACTTATAAAGACATTGAAGAGGACCGGTCCTAATACTGAACCCTGCGGTACCCCACTAGTAACCCCCCTTTCTTCAGAGTGGACTCCATTTACTATTACTCTCTGTGTCCTATTCTCCAGCCAATTCTTTACCCAGGCTGTCATCTTGGGACCCACTCCCAGGCTGGCTAACTTGCATATTAATATTTTGTGTGGGACTATGTCAAATGCCTTGCTAAAGTCTAGGTAGGCCATGTCCACAGCCCCTCCCTGATCTACTACTTTGGTCACCCAGTCAAAGAAATCTATCAGATTTGTCTGGCATGACCTTCCCACTGTGAATCCATGCTGCCTTGGGTTCTGAGCCCCTCTGGCCTCTAGATACTCAACAATTCTTTCCTTCAGAAGTGATTCCATCATTTTCCCTACCACTGAGGTTAAACTAACAGGTCTGTAGTTTTCTGCTTCTGCCTTGCTCCCACTTTTGTGAAGGGAAATCATATCTGCCCTTCTCCAGTCCTTGGGTACTACCCCATCCTCCCATGATTTCTTAAAGAGGGTAGTCAGTGGTGTCACTAGTTCTACCCTTAGTTCTTTTAGAATTCTGGAATGAATCCCATCAGGCCCCATTGCTTTGTCCACCTTCAGTTTTAAGAGCACTTTCAGAACCCTTTCTTCTGTAAATGGGCTGGTATCAACTTCTGTATCCAGAGTGTTTCTACTGTTTGTTTTAGGTACCTCCCCCACTTCCTTTGTAAATACTGAGCAAAAATATTTGTTTAGTATCTCTTCCTTTTCACAGTCACCCTCTGCCCACGCTCCCTCCTCTTTATTAAGCCTCACTAACCCTCCCTTGGTCTTCCTTCACTCCCTGATGTACCTATAAAAGGTTTTATCCCCCTTCTTAACTGAGTTGGCTATCTTTTCCTCAGTTTGGGCCTTTGCTGTTCTGACTGCCTTCCCAGCTTCCTTTTGCTTTAACTGATACAATTCTCTGTCCTGCTGGGATGGGAGAGTGCCTCAGAAAAGCACTAACAAACAGGCTAGAAGGAGGTGTGGAGCAACAATGGGGAATTATCAAAACTGCCATCACAGAGGCAAAAAGCCTTTGTGTGAAGCAAATAAACAAATCAAAATGAAAGAAAAAGCCACTATGGTTCTCAAGAGAGGTGGCTGTGAAAGTCAGGAAGAAAAAGATAGCATTCCAGAAGTATAAGGAAACACAGAAGGAGCAGGACAGAGCTGTACCAGTTAAGGCAGAAAGAAGCAGGAGGAAGTCAGAATAGCAAAGGCCCAAACTGAGGAAAAGATAGCCAACTCAGTTAAGAAGGGGGATAAAACCTTTTATAGGTACATCAGCGAGCATAGAAAGACAAAGGGAGGGATAGTGAGGCTGAATAGAATGAACGGTGGGTGGGCAGAGGGGGACAGTGAAAAATCAGGAATACTGAATGAATATTTCTGCTCAGTATTCACAAAAGAGGAGGGGGACGTGCCTAATCCAATTAACAGAAGCACTCTTGATAGGGGTCGAACCCAGTCCTTTCACAGAAGAAAAGGTTCTGCAAGAACTCCTAAAACTGAAGGTGGACAAAGCAATGGGTCCTGATGGAATTCACCCCAGAATTCTAAAAGAATTAAGGAAGGAACTAGTGAAACCACTGGCTACTCTTTTTAATAAATCATGGGAGGATGGTGTGGTACCCGAGGACTGGAGTAAGCGGATGTGATTCCCCTTCACAAAAGTGGGACCAAGACAGAGGCAGGAAACTACAGACCTGTCAGTCTGACCTCTGTGGTAGGGAAAGTGATGGAGTCACTTCTGAAGGAAAGAATAGTTGAGTACCTAGAGGTCAGTGGAGCACAGGATCCAAGGCAGCATGGGTTCACAGTGGAAAGGTCATGTCAGACGAATCTAATAGATTTCTTTGACTGGGTGACCAAAGTAGTAGACCAGGAGGGGCTGTGGACATAGCCTACCTAGACTTTAGCAAGGCATTTGACACAGTCCCACACAAGATTATTAGTCAAATTAACCAGCCTGGGAGTGGGTCCCAGGGTGGTAGCCTAAAGTAAAACATTGGCTGGACAACAGGACACAGAAGGTAATTGTAAATGGAGTCCACTCTGAAGAAAGGCGGTTACCAGTGGGGTACTGCAGGGTTCAGTATTGGGTCCAGTCCTTTTTAATGTCTTCATCAGTGAGATTGCAGAGGGACTGGAAGGAAAAGTATGCCTTTTTGCAGATGACACAAAGATCTGCAACAGGGTTAATATACAAGGAGGCGTGGAAAGGATGAAAAGGGACTTGGCAAGGTAGGAGGTATGGTCAGACATATGGCAGCTAGGATTCAATGCAAAAAGTGCAAATAATGCACCTGGGAAACAAGAACCAGGGAAGAATACACAATGGGTGGGAGGTAGTAACAACAACAAAACAGGAAAGGGACCTGGGGGTAATCATATCAGATGACCTTAAGGTTAGCAAGCAATGTGAGAAGGCAGTAGGGAGGGCCGGGGTATACTGGGATGTATAGGGAGAGGCATCAGCAGCAGAAAACAGGAAGTTGTTATCCTCTGTACAGACAGTTGGTGAGACCCCATCTGGAATACTGTGTCCAATCCGGAGACCCCATCTCCATAAGGACATAGACAGGATAGAGCAGTCAGAGGAGGGCAACTAAAATGGTGCAGGGTCTGCAAGAGAAGCCATATGAGGAGAGACTAAAGGAGCTTAATATGTATACCCTTGAGGAAAGAAGGGAGAGGTGGGACATGATAGAAACTTTCAGGTACCTCAAGGGAATCAACAAAGTCCAAGAGGGTAGCATCTTTCAGAAAAAGAGACTTGCAAGAACAAGGGGACACAATTTAAAGATAGGAGGAGGGCGGTTCAAGGGCAATGTGAGGAAATATTATTTCACAGAGAGGGTAGTGGATGCATGGAACAGCCTTCCTGAGGAAGTTGTGGGGTCTAACACTGTGGGAGAATTCAAGAATGCATGGGACAGACATAAGGCAATTCTTGTGGGGGGCAGGAAGATATAGGCTGTTGGTTAACTAGGATCTGCGGCCTATCCTGTAGGTAGGGAAATGGGCAGACTAGATGGGCCTAGCGGTCCTTATCTGCCATCAAAGTCTATGTTTCTATGCTCCTTCTGTGATTCCTTGTACTTCCTGAATGCTTTCTTTTTCTCTTGAACCTTCACTGCCACTTCCTTTGAGAACCATAGTGGTTTCTTACATCGTTTCATTTTGTTTATTTGCTTCACACAAAGGCTTGTTACCTCTGTGATGGTAGTTTTTATTATTCCCCATTGTTCTTCCACCCCTCCTTCCTGCCCATTTGCTAGTGCATTCCTTAGGCACTCACCCATTTGTAAAAGTCAGCCCTCCTAAAGTCCAGTACTTTTGCCTTTGTATGGCTTGACTCTATTGGTGTGTTTATTGTGAACCATACTGTTCGATGGTCGCTAGTTCCCAGATGGCTACTCACTTCTACATCTGTGATCCTCTCTTCATCTCCATTTGAGAGAACCAGGTCTAAGATTGTTCCCTCTCGAGTGGGCTCCAATACTAGTTGTCTAAGGCATGCCCCTGTAGGGCATCTAGAATAACCCCACTCTTTGAAGTGGCTGCTGCAACTGCACTCCAGTTAACATCTGGCATATTCAGATCACCCATCAGCAATATCTCCCCTTTTTCTGCCATTCTAAGTAGTCTTTCTATCATTTCCTTGTCCATTTCCTCCCCCTGAGAAGGGGTCTGTCTAACCCTGTGTGGATTGTGGTGCCATTGCCGGTCTCAAATTTATCCACAGTGCTTCTTCTCCTCCCTGTTTTCCTTTTGTTCTGTTGCTTTGATTCCTTCCCTTATGCAAAGAGCTACTCCTCCTCCTCTTTACCCTCCTGTCCCTCCTGTAGATAGTGTATCCTGGTATGTTTATGTCCCAGTCATGGTTTTGTGTGTACCATGTTTCTGTGACTGCCACGATATCCAGATGTTCCTCCTCCATCAAGGCCACTAATTCAGTAAGCTTGTTACTCAGACTACGGGCATTGGTACTCATTGCTCTCCATTTTTTGATGGCTTTACCTTCTTTTGCAGCATCCCCCACTGACCTGTCTACCTCGGGTTTTCTCATTTAGTACCCTGTTTTGTAGGGAGAGGCTGGGATTTTCCTGCTGCTTATCAGTGCCTCCCCCCTTGACTAGTTTAAAAGCTTGCCAATGAAGCATTTAAACCGATTGCTCAAAAGACTTGTTCCCTTCCTGGACAGATGCAGACCATCCTGCCAGTATAGGCTGGTGTCCCTCCAGGTGGAACCCCAGTCCCCAATGAAGCCCAAACCCCTGTGCTCCACACCATTTTTTCAACCATTCATTAAACTGCATGGTGCAAAGTACCCTCGCCTCACTCATGCCATTGACAGGCAGCACCTCAGAGAAGGATATTGTGTGTGCTACTTGTCTTAGGCCCCTCCCAATTCTACAAAGTCCTTCTGCACTGCTCTGATCTCATGATTAGCCAAGTCATTTGTCCCTAGGTGGACAATGACGTCCAGCTCAGACTCCCATGCAGCTGTTCTCGTGATCCTGAGGATGCACTTCCTGTCTCTCCAAGCCATGGCACCAGGCGGGCACCTGAACTCATTATACGGGCCCTGGATAAGCAAGGCAGCTCACAGAAAATAAATGGACAATTTAAATAAATCCTAGAAGCCCCCTCACTCCCCCTCCACCCTGTCTTTCTCAACATTCCTCCTTTCTCCACCCTGTGATAGCTTTTCTCATCTCCTCTGCCTCTACTCCAGTTTTCTACTTAGTCTCCTTTTCTAATCAATCTAATTGTTCCCTGTTTATCTTGTGTAAGTAGTCCTAGTGCCCTGTGCCTGACAGCCATTAGCTGCTAAAGTTGTCTTAGCCTTGATGTACGTATGTATTTTGCCTCTGTGTTGTCGCATTCTTTGTACCTTGCCACTATGTTTTATCTAATGACTGACATGGAACCTTTGTAAAAGAGCTTTGGCTCAAAGGTGTTATCCAAAATTCTAATAAATAAATAAATAAAATAAAATAAAATAGATACTGCTGGCTTGAATGTACACTACATGATTGGCACTGGTGCTGAAATAAATGTGCTTCTAGTTTTAATGTGTTATAGGATACTAAATAAACCACAGATAAAGAAGACCACTACTGTTTTAAAGTTATATAATAGACTGGCCATACCATCCATAGGGTACTGCCCAATGAATCTTCAGCACAAAGACAAGGTCAGTAAACACAATTTTGTGATGCTACAGGAGACAATAAGCCAATTCTGAGGCTAGACACCAGTCATAAGTTGGATCTGATAGAAAAATTGCTTGCAACAGAAAATGACATGCCTGACACTGCTAATACAGTATCATGTCTGAATACAATGATGTATTTAAGGGACTGGGAAAGTTGCCCATTACACATAGCATCACTGTGAATGATAATGCAGTTCCAGTGATTCATGCTGCATGAAGCATCCCTGTGTCCCTGAGAGACAGACTTAAAAAGGAATTGAAATGTTTAATAGACATGGATGTCACAGAAAAAGTGGAGGAGCCAACTCCATGGGTTCACTCCCAGGTGATCATTGAGAAACAAATGGGTCACTACATTTGTGTTCGGACCCAAAAGAGTTGAATGCAAGCATTAACAGACAGCATTTCCACCTTCCCTCTAGACATGAAATTCTGAATGACATGGTGGGGTGGCTCTATGTGATAACGGTGTCCGCCAAAGGGCAATCACCATTACGGTGAAGTCAGAGTGCTGAATATCAATTTTGGTGCTCTGACTCCCTGTCACTCAACAAAATGGTGCTGGGGACTTGTATTTTTTACATTTATGCAGGGGACTGGGCCCCTTACAGCCCTGTACCCCCTACTTAAAGATTCTCAACTCCAGGGGGGTGCATGTTGGGGGGCAAAAATGTAAAAGAAAAATATAATTTGGGCTGGGAGCAGGGAGCAACAAAAACAAGTCTGCACCCGGGCCAAAACCCAGCACCCTACCTACCAAAGCCATGAGCTGACCCACTATGCCACAGGGCCAGCTCTGCAGCCTACGCCAGTACCACCCCTGAAAACCCCTCCCGCCCCTTGCTGAGTGTGCTCACTCCCACTCACCCCTGTGCACGTACCTGTGGATCATGCTCACTCCCACCCCCTGCACCCATACCTGTAGTCACTTCCTGTTGCTACAGTCACCAACCCTCCCCATCCAGTCACTGTACCTGACCGGTAGCCCCAGTGACATGCATCACGACTGAGTCACCCTTTAGGGGATCACTCAATCATGGTCTGCACATCATGGTATACCATAGGGGCCAAGTATTTTTCAATATTGGATGCCTTCTCCGGATTCTGGCAAATACCTCTAATGCCAGAAAGTGCATGCTTATGTACTTTTAACACTCCTTATGGGAGGTACTGTTTTAAAAGACTACCATTTGGCATCTGCTCAGCACCTGAAATTTTCCATAGAACAATGCAGCAACTGCTAGAAGGCATGAAAGGGGTTAAAGTTTATATTGATGACATTCTGATCCAGGGTTCCTCAAAGGAGTAACATGACACCAGACTGAGGAAAGTGTTTCAAGTTGCCAGGGAAATGGGCCTCAAGCTAAACAAAGCAAAATATCAGATAAGGAAGACTGAAATTCTCTATCTAGGAGAAATTCTTTCAGAGGAAGGGGTTAAACCATACCCAGCCAAAGTATAGGCTGTGAAGCAGATTCCACAACCCGAAAGCAAGAAAGATTTACATTGATTTCTGGGAATGATAAATTATCTGGGGAAGTTTATTAATAATCTGGTGGACTGCTGGCCTGGTGGCACTGAGGGTTGAGGTGCTGGATGCCATACCTCACTCCACGCTGGCGACCCAGGTTCGGGAATGAGCCAGGGCCATCAGGGGTCGGCAGGGGAGGAGAAGGATCGAGCATCCACAGGACTGTTCTCCTTCTCCAGGGAGGGGGTGGACTGCTGCTGGTGCTCAGGCAGCCTCTAGAGATGGCTGGGGATCACTGAGCATGGGTAGGATGTATGGGGCTCGTACTGTGGCAGGATGCCAGGATCAGGGGGAATGCGGACACGCACATGCTCAGGTCCTTGGGTGTCATTGCATGCCATAGATGATGGGGAGGGAGAACAAGGAAATACGGGCACCAGACACAGTGGCTTGATGGCCGTCCCTTGTGAGGAAGACCAGTCGGCTCAGTGGATAAGCGGCACTGGATCCTGTTCAGGAAGGTTGAGCTCAGGGGGAGAAGCTCCCCTTCATCCCACTGCGGGACCCACAAGGAGTGCTGGATTCCTGAAGATGGCAGCCAGAGACCTGAAGGGGATGCTAGAAGTGGTCAGGTAGGCAGTCTGGTGGCTCAAGGAGGAAAAAAAATAATCTGGTGGACAAAACATGCACTCGGAGAAAATTGCTAATTAAGTCAGCCACATGGACTTGGACACTGCACATGAGCAAGAATTTCAAGACATAAAACAACTATTGACTACAGCATCTACCCTGCAGTATTTTGATATTACTTGTCAGACTAAAGTTTCCATGAATGCCTCAAGCAATGACATAGGAGCAGTACTGCTACAGTTAAGAAATAGCTCCTGGAGACCTGTTGCTCATGCATCCAAAGCCTTTACAAAAACAGAATACAAATATGCCCAAATAGAAAAGGAAATGTAGGCCATAGCCTTTGGATATGATGCTTTTCATAATTACATGTATGAAGCCCCCTTTGTGATAGAAACAGATCACAAACCACTGATTACTATTTCAAAAAGAGACTTATGACAGGTACCTCCACAGATTCAAAGACTGCTAATCAAACTATAGAAATACGATTACAGAATAGAATACACACCAGGAAACAACCTGATTGTGGTTGATGCTTTGTCAAGAGCATGGAATGAAACTCACAAGACCAAAGATCAAAGCATGGGAACAGAGGTGGACCTTCACATAAATAGGATAAAGACCTCTGGAGCTGTCTCAGCACAGATGAGGGAAAGACTGCAAATTGCAACAGCAACTGATGAAACCCTACAAACAGTATGTCAGCAATGCAAAATGGATGGAAAGAACATTTTCCACACAGGTATGTGACATTTCAGGCTGAATTATCTAAGATAGATGGTGTATTGCTTAAAGAGGGACCGTGGTCACAAATTTCTGGCATCAATAAATTCAGAATATAGATCAACATAGCCCCAATTACCCTCATGCCAAAATTAAAATCCCTAAGTTACTTTGTTTAAGAGTTACATATCATTTTACAACCCCAAATTCTCTGCCTATTCAAAAAAGCCAGTTTCAGTGAAGAGGTGCTGATGATGTCATCTCCTGAGCTCACAGTCTAGCCCGCCCTGTCAGCAAGCTTACAGGACCTGCTTCTCCAAAGTTTAAAAACTATGTGCAAATGGTTTTCTACTGTAAAACAGGCAGCACTATTCAATAAACATTGCTTTAAAACCTATGTGTGTTTCAGGTTTTGTAACAAAGTTGACAAATTCATATATTTGTTTTTGGTGCTCTTTTGTTGTGGTCCTTTTCTCCTGGGTTGCTGGATGCTAAGTCACAGCACACTAATGTAAGATTTGCAGACTGGATATCTCTGATGCGGTAAAAGGTTGTAATCATTCATATTTATCATTCAATTTAGGTCATTTCTCAGGATGGCACTTTAAATCAATTATTCCATCACCCTGTAAAAGGGAGTAGGAGAGGTAGTGCTGTTTTGAAACCTTACTTAGAGTTTCTATGCAGTAGCCAGCTCAATGCTTAATCAATCAATCAATATTTTATTCATCATCAAAGTATGAATGAATGGGATACTCAGTTGACCGGAACTCATTTTCAGTTTTTTCATTGACAGGCTGTTACTTGAGCTATATTCAGGCTCACCTGTGTTGTACTCCACATTACAATGATTGCTTTATCAGGGCTAACACTTCCACCCCTAGTAGGAATTAACACATATAAGGCCCCTATCAAAACTTATTGTAAAGCAGACACTGACAAACACCAATGCAGTTACCAACATTGCAACACTTGTAGCAATACAGCTTCCACTCTGGCACTCCAGAGTAACACTTCACATAGTATCAGCAGCCTGAAGGCATGCTGACAGCATCCTGCAACTCTGGAAAATGAACCACACCAAAAAGGCATTAAAATACAAATTTGTCAACATTGTTACAAAACCTGAAACACATAGATTCTATAACACTGTTTTTAGAATGGTGCTGCCTGTTTTACTTGTGAAAACTACTGCAGAATGATCTTTCAGCTTTGGAGAAACAGGTTATATAAGCTTGCTGACAGGGAGGGCTAGTCTGTGAGTTCAGGAGATGACATCATCAGCACCTCTTCACTGAAACTGGCTTTTTGAACAGGTAATGAAATCAGGGTTACAAAATATCCCATAACTTTAAAATGAAGTAATACAAAAACCTAATGTTTGGTATGAGATTTATTGGGGGGTATACTTATTCTAATTCTGCAATGTAGCATTTTGGCCAGAGTCCCTCTTTAAGGGTGATAGAATTGTAGTGCGTAGTACCCTAAGAAAGGAAATACTACAGAAAATTCATGAAGGTCATATGGGTATGGAAAAAATGTAAACACAGAGCCAGACATTTACTGTAGCATACTGGCTAGGAATCACAAAAGATGCCAAAAGCAAAGTTTTGGCCTGTCATATATGTCAGAAATACAAGCCTGCACTGCAGAAAGAACTTTTAATTCCAGACTCAGAAAATGCCAACTTGTGAGAGAATGTCAGTGTATATTAGTTTACACTGGACGTCAGGTAAAACATGTCTGTGATTGATGCATTCTCATTTTACCAAGAAGTTGTGAAGTTTAAGACACCCACATAAAGTCAAGTGATACAAGAGCTTAAAATAATATTTGCAAGATTTGGAATACCACAGGTTGTAAGGACTGATAACGGACCTCAGTTTGGAAGTGCAGAATTTAAAGCTTTTGCAAGGTCCTATGATTTCCATCATATTATCTCTAGTCCCACATATCCACAAGGAAATAGGTTGACAGAATATGGAGACAAAATTCTGAAGAATCTACTAAAAAAGGCTAGAGAGGAAAATTCAAACCCAACTATTGCACTATTGAATTACAGAGCAGCATCATTGCAATGTGGCAAATCCCCAGTTGAATTACTCATAGGCCATCAAATTCATACCTGATTACCTCAGATAAAACTTGAATGTTACACTGACAATGAGAGTGTACTGAATAAAAAGACTATGCAATTCAAGAAACAGTGTGAAACCTATGACAAAATAGCAATGTTTCACAGGCTTTTACAACCTGGAGAAACAGTCAGGGTAAGAAGTGAGGGCTTCTGGGGAGAACTGGCTACTGTTCTTAGCCTTGTGGCTCCAAGATCATATCTGGTACTTACTGAAAGTGGACAACAGTTAAGATGAAACAGGAGACATTTAATGCCACTGTTGACAAACTCATGACACGTTCCTGCACCACAAGAGATAGTACCTGCAGAGACAAAGTATTTTCCTGAGGGACTCAGGAGCTGATCAGAAATACAATATGAGGAAAGTGGCATGTCTAGGAATGAGGACGATGAACAGGAAAGAAATCCTATTGCAATAGACCAGGCTATACCTGACTTTCCTGTAATACCACAACACAAAACTGAATGAATGCTTACTGCTCAGATGTCACATGAAACTGTTAATCAGCAAGTGTCTGAACATTTCGTTGGGACAAGATTTTGGAGGCTAATAAAAAAGTCAAAGAGACTTATTGAAACCTATTGAATGTAAAAAGTGCTGTAGTTGGCATTCAACTAGAGGGCTTCATGTTAAATGGTGTAATCTTTTTTAATTTTTTTTCTTTTCTCTCTTTCTTCTTTTCTTGTGTGAATCCTGTTAAAATATAAATTAAAAATGCATGCTAATACTTAGAACTTACTTAGAGGACTTGATTGTAAATTTAAATGTTGTTCTTTCTTAGTATTTTTTTTTTTTTCAGAAAACAGGGGATGTGTTGATAACGTACTAAGGTAGACATAAATAATGGTAATTAAAGTAACTCCAGGCAGACTGTCAGTTACCGGATGAGAGTCTGGAGATAAGGAATGAGATCATGTAATAGGACACTGCCTGCTCAAAGGACACTCATACAGAACCATTAGTCTCATGCTGGATGTAGCCAAGGCATGTAAGAATAAAAGTTGCTAAAGATTCTAATGAACCCTTTGTTTCATTACTACAAACAAGACAGTAAATATGTTTCATACAAATAAAGCTTGCAGTTCAATATTTCCTTTTCTTTTTCAGTGCAGTGAAGGTAGCAGAAACAATGTAGCCACTTTACTATTACAGGAGACTTGGACAGTTCCTGCTGGGGCAAAGGGGGAAAGGAGGGGTTAACATGATAGTTAATTTGGGTATTAGTTAGTCAACAAAAAAAATTGTTCTGAGTTTTTACTACTGTGCTCATTTTGACAGTCCTGTGCTTTAGAGTGAACCAATCAAACAGAACATCTCTAATAGGCTTGACTTCAAGCTAAGAGGAAAAAAAGGACTATTGTTTTCTCATAAACCAGCAAAGCATGGCTGGTAAATAAAAAAGTCTTTGACACTTATGAGAATAGCAAAAAATGTATAGAAATGTTTCTGGCAACTTCAGCAGTGCAGCAGTCTTATACACACACACACACACACACACACACACACATATGCACACATACACACACGCACACACGCATGCACAACTAACACAAGTGGACTCCACTACAGAACTACCCATTGGAAGATCCACTGATAGTCCTTATGGAATCCACTACCAGGAAGAATGGAGGGCTCTGTGTGCAAGCAGCAACATATTGGCCAACCCTGGTATTTTACAGCTCCAGGCACTGTCTGTATGGTTAGCTATGGTGTTACAGTAGGTAGGGAAAATGAGCAGACTGGGTGGGCTAAATAAAGTTGCCACTAGCAGGCAGCCCAAGTTGTTGGATGCCCCCCCCATATGGTATAGTAAGCTGAAGTAATAAGATAGGTGAAGGGAGGGGGTGGGAGGATGAGGTCATCAAACCAGTGTCATTTGACACAGAAGATAGGAGCCGAGCTATTGGTTGGGGGGAGGGGCTTGCAGGCAGAGAGGGGGAAGAGTCTGAAGGGGTTTAAGATTCTACAGTACCTTGGCCCTGGAAAAACAGCCAGAGTTAGCAATTCCCCTTTTGACCTGTATGGCAATCATCAGGGATGCCTATAAAGCTAATCTGGGGCACAGGTGGTTAAAATATAATGAGGCCTTCAGGAAAAGGATGGCAGCAAAGGGAAACCTGAGGTGGGAATGCACACACTCAGAGCTGTGAGTGAGAATGTTATCAGGCCCCGCTGGGGCACACAGGGAGATCACAGTAAGAAGGCTGCACCCCCACCAAGATGTGCAGGGGCTACAATTGAGTCTCATGTACGTGGGCGAACTGTAAATTCTGACATGTTTGCTTGTTCTGCGCAGGACCACACCCAGTGGCAAACTGCTGCCAAGGGGTTGAGAGGAGCACCCAGCAGTGGGGGCAGCACCAGGATCGGCCCTTTTGTGGGGGGAAGGAGCAGAGGCAGAGGGGATACAGCAGAGAGGGACACAGCAGGGGGATACAACTGCAACTATGGTTGGAATTGACAGGGAGGGGGCAGAGGGGTGCTGGGGGTTTCTCTTGGCATGCACCACCATCTCATGGAAGGTGGTGGAAGCCTGGATGCAGGAATACCCAGATGTAGCTGGAGCAGAGTTCTGGCAAAAAGAGTTCAAGGGAGGTTTCCAGGTGGGATTTGAGGGAGAGCGCAGGGCAATGAAGGCAAAAAACCTGGGATTAGTAAAGGGGAAGGAAGATATTGTTCAAACTAAAATTCGGAAAAAGATGCTAGCTGGGAGGGTAGAGGGCCCCTTTGAGAGGCCTCCTTGCCCTCATTTCAGGTTTTTGTCACTAGGTGTGGTCCCAAAGAAGAAGGTGGGGGAATTTAGACTTGTACACCACCTATCATACCTGCTAGGGGCCTCAGTAAATGAAGGGATCCCGGACGAGTTGAGGGCTGTCTCGTATGCGTCCTTTGACAAGTCAGTGGTGTTGATAAGGGCAGTAAAGGGCCTGGCTTGCAAAGACAGATATCGAATCTGCCTTCAGGCTCCTGCCAGTGAGGCCTAAGGACTGGGACCTTTTGGGTTTTTAATTGGGAGGTTATTTTAACAAGCCATGCTGATGGGATGCTTGGTGGCTTGTTCAACATTCGAGGCCTTCAGCTCCTGGGTGCAATGGGCTTTCAGTTGGAGATATGGGCACAGGAGAGTGGTCCACTATTTGGATGATTTCCTATTTATAGGGGGAAGTGAGGCAGAGACAGCTAGAATACTGTTGGATTTCAAGGTTTTGTGCAGACACATAGGCATCCCATTAGCAGAGGATAAGACGGAGGGACTGAGCCGGCAATTGGGGTTCCTGGGTATTGAGGTGGATACAGCAGAGGAATGTTTCCACCTGCCAGGCAACAAAGAGGCCTGGCTCAAGGGGCTTTTGACACAGGTACAGGGGAGGCAGAGGGTGCCGCTGGTACTAGTGCAGCAACTACTGGGGCACCTTAATTTTGCTTGCAAGGCCATAAGCCCAGGCAGGGCCTTCACCAGGAGGCTTGCAAGGGTGACATGGAAAGCAAAAAATCCCTGGACATTACAAAAGGTGTGTGACAGCACTTAGGGGCATGAGAGGAGTTTCTGGATGGGTACTACAGGGTGACATTCTGGCAGAACTATTGGGCATACAGTACATCACGGAGTTGGAGCTGTACGCAAGGATGCATTGGGGCCTTGGGGATGGGGGCCTACTTCCAAGGGGATTAGATTTTGGATGCATGGCCAAATTCCTGGAAGGAGGCAGGTTTGCTGAAGGATATCACCTTTTTTGGAGATTTTCCCCATCTGTGTCGCACTGGAAGTATGGGGGGACAGGATGAAGGGTAAATGCATATTGTTTTGGTGTGACAATAAAGAGGTGGTAGAAGTGATCAATAGACAAGGGGGAGTCACCGAATCAGTGGGAGGGGTCATGCGTAGTCTAGTTCTGTTGGGCCTGCAATGGAACTTGTCATTTAAGGCACAACATTTTGAGGGTATTAGGAATGAGGTGGCTGACAGTCTTTCCCATTTACAGTTGGACAAGTTCCGGTAGCTGGCACCAAATGCAGCATAGAAACATAGAATTTGATGGCAGATAAGGACTGTTTGGCCCACCTAGTCTGCCCATTTCCCTACCTACCTAATGGATAAGCTGCAGATCCTAGTTAACCAACAGCCTACTTCCTCCTACCCCCCACTAGAATTGCCTTATGTCTGTCCCATGCATTCTTGAATTCTCCACTATTTTTGACTCTATGACCTCCTCAGGAAAGCTGTTCCATGCATCTACAACCCTATCTGTGAAGAAATACTTCCTCACATTATCTCTGAGCCGCCCCCCTTCTATCTTCAAATTGTGTCCCCTTGCTCTTGCACATCTCTTTTTTTGAAAGATGCTACCCTCTTGGACTTTGTTGATTCCCTTGAGGTATTTGAAAGTTTCTATCATGTCCCCCCTTTCCCTCCTTTCCTCGAGGCTATACATCTTAAGCTCCTTTAGTCTTTCTTTATATGTCTTCTGGTGCAGACCCTGCACCATTTTGGTTGCTCTTCTCTGGACAGCCTCCAGCCTGTCTATTTCTTTGTGGAGATGTGGTCTTACCAACTGTCTGTACAGAGGGCCAACAACTTTCTGTTTTCTACTGGTGATGCCTCTTCCTATGCATCCCAGTATCCCCCCAGCCCTCCTTACTGCCTTCTCACATTGCTGGCCCACCTTTAGTTCATCTCATATGACTACCCCAGGTCCCTTTCCATTTTTGTTGTTGTCAGTATCTCACCCCCCATTGTGTACTCCTGCCCTGGGTTTTTGTTTCCCAGGTGCATTACTTTGTACTTCTTTGTGTTGAATCTAAGCTGCCATACATTTGACCATTCCTCCAACCTTTCCAAGTCCCTTGTCATCCTTTCCACCCCACCTTGCATATCAACCCTGCACAGAGCACAGGACCAGGGTGCCAGACCATCTATGGGAACTTGGAGGGAGAAGGCAAGATGGCTGTACCGAAACTCCAGGGCACCCAACACACTAAGCGATTATGAGGGGGCACGGGTGGCTTTTCAGGAATTCCAGGCCCAGAGGGGTGGAACATGGAGGAGCAGGTAGCAGAAGATCAGTTAAAACAGTACACAGTAAGCAAGTGGGAGAAAGGGACAGCCCGTACCACAATGATGGTACAGCTAGCTGGTATAGGATGGGGGTGTAAGGACCAGGATTGGCCGGACATCATAGCAGGAAGGGCAGTTAGGCGAATGGTAGTAGGGTGGCAAAGGGTGAATGGGGTGAGAAGGGACAGAGGGAGGCCTATCATGGGGCAGCTGCTAAAAAGGGTAATGGGAGTCCTACAGCATGTATGCACCTTGGCAAAAGAAGCCTGCCTGTCAAGAGCATTTTTTGCAGTCACAGCGAAGGGTGCCTTCAGGCTAAGCGAAATGGTGGCCCACGAAAGTCAGGGGCAGACCAGGGCTTACAGGCCGGGGAGGTGGAACTGGGTCAGGACTGGGTGATTGTACACTTGTCCCGGTCCAAAACAGACCAAGGGGGCAGGGGTGTGGTGGTGACCTTGGACAGACAGGGGCCAGGTGAGGTATGCGCAGTCACAGAGATGGAAGAGTATAGGAGAACACGGGGACCAGGGGAGGATGTGGTTCTGGCATGGGGATGGGAGCCCAGTAACCAGTTTCCAGGTTGGGGCGGTCCTTGAGAAGGTGCTCATGTTCATTGGGGAGGACCCCAATGGATTTTCCCCCAATTCATTTCACATTGGGGCAGCTTCTGAGGCCATAGCCAGGGCAGGTCAGAAGCAGGGGTGAAACAAGTGGGAAGATGGAGATCCAGTTGCTATAAAAAGTATGTGAGATGGGTTTGTGCTCACTACTGGTGTTTTTCCATTCTACCCCACAGGTGAAAAATGGCAGGTCTTGTTGCTGGGGCACTCCTTCATTTATTGGGCGGAGAGATTTGCAGCTTCCAGGAGTGGTGAGACACAGCTACATACAGATCTGGAGCACACAAGGGTGCAATGGAAAGGCAGTAGGGGCATGAGGTGGGCCCAATTATTACCTCTGTTAGAGGAGCTCCAGATCAGGTGGAGCAGGCCTGATTTACTCATTATACATCTGGGGGGAAATGACCTGGGGGAGACACCATGGGAGGTTTCAGTCCAGGCCATAATAGTGGATCTGGAACAGGTAAAGGGTTGGTGGCCAGGGGTGACCATCGGCTGGTGCGAGATCACATCCTGAGAGGGGCCAAGTAAGTGTGAGCAGTGGAAAAAGGAAGGAAGAATCTAAATAGGAATGTGGCAAGGGCAGTGATTGAGATGGGTGGGGTGCACATTCAACACCGGGATATTTCTTTCGAGAGAGCAGATGTGTACAGGTCGGATGGGGTCCATGTGAACGAGTTTGGCATGTGCCTATTCCTAAGGCCATTGATAGATCTGGTGGGGGGGGGAATCGATGAGAGGGGACCTAGGTATTAGCCCACAAAGGGGAGAGCCCCATCTTCCATCGCCAGTGGGAGATGGGGCAATGAAAAAAGGGAGGGGAGCTAGAGAGGAATAATTAGTTGGGGTAGGCAGAAAGGGGGAGGGGCAAGCCGACACATGCTGGGGGCAAAGGGCACCCAGGCGTGGAAGTAAAGTGGGGTGGGTGAAGTTTAGAGCCTAGGGGTCGGATCATAGTGTCAAGACCTGGGATGGGGAGTGGAGGTCCTGGTAAGTCCGTAACTGGTACTGGTGATGGTGTGGGGGGTCAGATCCAAGTGTCCGGACCTTGAAAGTGAAGCATGCAAGAAGAAGAAGACCAGGAAAGAAGGAAGTTCCAGAAACAATATTGGACCTCTATGTGGACTATTTGAATGTACTTTTGAGTGAAGATATTTGGATTGTAAATATGGAAATAGTGCCTAAAATAAATTTGCCAATGAGCATCCAATATAGCAGTTGTGGAGTGTTTATTTCGGGGGGTGGGGGGGAATGGGCTCAGACAACAAGTGGTCCTTATCTGCCATTAAATTCTATGTTTCTATGTTTCTTCTCTGTTTCTAATGGTAGTGGATGGATGAGTGTCAATGAGAGAGAAAGTGTGTGTGTGTTTAAGTGCTAAGACTACTGCACTGCTGAACTCACCAGAGGCTACATGCACTGCTTCTACATTGCCTTAATGTGTAAAGCCGAATTGTGTTACATCAAACAAGATGTGCAATATAATATTAAGCAAAAGCAGACATTGTTGACTATAATGAACTGTTGTTTCTTAACAGAGTGCTTCTCATTCTGTGTTTGCAAGTATCTAGAAATGAGCACGCTATCCCCTGTGGCTATGGAAGCAGTACTGTAATACTGTACATAGTTAACAAATCACTTGCTCCATCTCTTTTCATAAGCTAAATGTACAATAAAATGCTGCACTAAAGCTCATTGTAAGTATTAACAAATCAATTTATAAATGATTTGTAAGATCTTCATGGTCAGTCTGTCTTTGAATTTCACTGGTTTTCTTTTGGTTATAAATTTATCCTGCAAAAAACACCTTGATTACCTACAGTAAACTGATACAAAATGATACCGGTTATCATGGTATTAGAATGTTCTCTGTCCCTTTCTCTCTCTCTCTCTCTCTCTCTCTCTCTCTCTCTCTCTCTCTCTCCCTCTCTCATCCAACTTTTTGCTCTATCTTTCCACAGCTTCTTTTTTGACAGACCATTTTCCCATTTGATTTTCTCTTCAGTTAAATGAAAATTTAGGTTTACTGGCCCATGAAGATTTTCAAAAAGGTCACACCTCTCATTTTGTTGACATGTTTTACTTCTAGTTTGTTTAAACTCTAATACTACTGCTGTGCCCATCTTGAATCACAACCTCCCCATGTCCCAGCCTCCATGTACTGTATTAGCAAGGTACAAAACACAGTAAATTTATAGATACATACCATAGAAATCACATTCAGTGCATATTGATATATGCCCTTGCTGTTTTATCTCATTAGTTTTACATTTTGTTGTTAATGACTGTTAAATCTGATCTGTAAAGTCACCTTCTGACCATGTATCCTTTGAGACAGAAATACTGTAGTATTTTTAATTGATACCCTGTCTTGTTAAAGGGACATTGTCAACCTGTTTTTCATCATATCATTTCTAGTTAAACCCTACATTTTGTGGTTGTTTACCTTCTTTAATATTCATTGATGTTGCTGTTTGTTTTGTCTCTCTCCTTGTTTAGTAGAACTGAAATGCATGCTAATGTATATTTGTAAACAACCATGTTTTGTTTACAGTCATGGATCTGTTCTTACTGTATACTTCCTGAGAATTAGAAACACACCAAAACAGTGCAGTCACTCACAAGGCAGTAGCCTCCTAGACTCCCACTGCATCATGAGGGGCTAGACTGAGTTGTGGGTGTTCCCAAGTCCAGGAAAGATGCAGTTGGAGCTGATCAAAGAATGTAAACAAACCTGTGTTTGTGTGGTAACACCAGTATGGTGGGCAGTCTGTTTTTCACTTTTTTAAAGAAAAAAAGAGTCAGAATCAAATTACCAGCTACATCAGCAATCTTTACAGAATGTTGGCAATCCCATGCCCTCTACAAACTGAGGCGTGCCAAAGGTACTTATTCCCCTTTGCTCTCTCAGGACCTGAGACACCTAATGAACTCCAGGGACAAAGCTTGGAAGTCATTTAAGAAATCCGGTCTACAATCAGAATTGATTATCTACTGCCAACTAAGGAATACATGCAAGGCCAAAACTAACAAATCAAAGAGGGACTATATGCTTTCTATACAAGGTTCAAGTCTCTCCAACCCCAAAAGTTTTTGGACTCAAATAAATGCCCTCCTCAAGGACAACAAGAGGAGCACCTCCCATAGCATAAATCTGAATGGCAACTTAACACATTCACCTCTGGAGATAGCCTCCAGTTTTAATCATTTCTTCACCGACCTAGGAGTGTACATAGTGGGTTTACCAACTTCCCACTCTGCCCCACTCCACTCACCTCTAGAAGCCTCTCGCCCACTCTTACACATAAAACTCACCTCAACCATAGAAGTCCTCAAACTCCTCTTGGGCCTCAACCCTGATATTTCTCTGGGATTTGACTCCCTGCCACCTAAATTCCTCAGAATTGGAGCCCCATGCTTGCTTGGCCAATTGCACAGTTAATTAACAGATCCTTCCCAACCCAATCTATCCCAGAAAATGGAAAACCACAACCTTTGTCCCAGTTCATAAAACCGGCCAAACAAACCTTCTTGGGGACTACCAACCTATATCTATCCTTTGTCCTATCACCAAGATACAGGAAAGAATTATATACAACCAACTCTACTCTTTTCTCGAGCAAACTAGTGCCCTCACCAAACACCAACATGGCTTTTGAAAATCACATGGGACTGAATCTGCCCTTCTGAAAGTAACCTCAAATTTGTATCAAGCCATGGATCTTGAACAGGCCACAGGTGCTATCTTTACTGGCCTTACAAAGCTTTTAATCTAGTTAATCACCCGATCCTCCTCCCTAAGCTCCACTGTCTCGGCCTTGATTCCACCTCTCTGACTTGGTTCTCTAACTACCTATCTGGTAGGTCACAATGGGTTAAATGGTCTGGTGTTCACTCCTTCTTATCTTCTATCACTGATGGAGCCCCTCAAGGGTCAATATTTGGACCCCTCCTATTCTCCATCTTCATCAATGGGCTGCCTATGAACTGTGGTGGGGCCTCGGTCCAGCTAGCGATGATGCCATTCTATATAGGTCTAACACCGATGTCTCCTCCATTAAGACTGACCTTCAGTATGATTTCCAGAAGCTGGAATACTGGTTCAAGGAGAATCTGTTGGTATTAACTTAAAAAATAAACTAAAAAAATGTTGTTCCATCACACCTCCTTCGATATAACTTCACAGCCCCCCCCCCCAGTAATCCACACCTTCTCTAGTGAGCCACTAGAAGAAGTGAGCTCCTTCAGATTACTGGGACTGACTCTGGATGTGCAGCTATCCCTTGAATCACACACAACAAACGTTATCAAGGTAATGAACCAAAAACGTAGTCTATTATACCGCGTTGCCCCCTATCTTTCACCCCATGCTCGAAAGACCATTGCCTCAACTACTTTTCTCCCCAGGCTCTTCTCTGCTGCCCCATCACTCATTCAGCCAGGACTCCTATCCAGGCCAAACCTAAGCAGGCCAATCACAGAACTGCCCACTTCGCAACCCACTCCCACTTTCAGGCACACCCCTGTGATGTTCTCTGCATACTGAATTGGCTGTCCTTCTAGGCCAAAATGGATTTCCCAGTACTATGTACTGTCTTCAAACTACAGTAATCCACCTTCCCTCCTCTCCTCCCATCCTCTCCAATCTCCTCTCACTGAAATCCTTCTCTAGGACACTTAGATCCTCTCATCTCCCCATATTAAGTATCTCCAAACCCCACTTAGCCATAGGCAACAGAGCCTTCCATGTTGCTGCATCGCAAAAATGGAACAAACTCCCACACAAATTACTCTCTTGCACTTCTCTCTTCCTCACTTTAAGAGACTCTATAAGATAATCTTCTTTCCTCCTCCTACTTGCAGCTGTCACTAATTTGGGATACCTTTACTGCCTTCCCATGTTTCTCCCTTTCTCCATCACCCCTGCTCTCTCCACTATCTTCCCCCACCCCCTCCGGCTCATATTCTCTTCTGTTACACTGTAGGCTGAGTTCCAACCTACTATACTTTAGGAGGAGACAAACTCTCCCACCAGTATGAACTTGATGTTTGATTTAACATTTTGTCTGTACTTTAATTGTTTATTGTCCACTGTTTATTTGTACTTTTTTAATTAATTGCTTTATATGCTAATGCTGAAGAAGTGTCTGCGCACACTCCCCTTTTACTTGTTCTAGTTAAGTGTCTGCGTACACTTCCTTTTGCTCCCCTTGTTACCCCTCCCCCCGGTTGCCCCTGGAAAAGGGACCTTGTCTCAGTGGGTCCACCTGGTTACCAAAATTCAAATAAATAAATAAAATGTGTATTTTAAACTAGGGGCACGTTGAGACCTAAGGGGATTGACAGTGTCCCCTTTAAATAACAGTTGCTGTATATAAAGAGATAAAAAGTTATGGGAACAAATAATATAACACTTCACTACATATAACCCAAGTCAAATGAGCAAAAAACAATTGTTACAGATTGCCTGCTTTTCCTTTTGTTCATGGAAGACTGCATTTGTAAGGGTTATTAGAGATATTGTTAGCCAGATCTGCTTTGATCAATGTGAAGCCTGCTTCCAACCTGCCAATTAACTGCATTCTTGCTAGAGTCAGAGTTTCAAGTTAACAAACTATTGAGAGAGAGAGAAAGAGAGAACAGAGAGAGAGAGAGAGAGAGAGTTCTGAGCTACAGAAGTTAGAGCTCTTCCCTGAATATTATGGGCAACTAAAACCAAGGATATTAGTCATAATTCTTAGATTATTTTCCAAAGGAAACCTTATAACATGTGGGGTACCGCTACAGTCCCCTTTTTCTGTTACCTCATAACTCATTAAATGGAAATTAATATTTTTCAGCTAAATCAAAGCAGCTACAATTTATCAATAGCTAATGTTGACTGAAAGGGTATTATTTGTATTACCTAAAAAGTAAGAGCCTGCAGTTGATTTCATGATGCAATCACTTTCTGATTTGTTTTCTCTCTTGTGGAAGGTCTCAGTGTAAGAAATGTTACAAAATAAAACAAATAAATAGTTTTATTAGCATGTAGTTGCAATCACACTTCCCACATAAGTTATTAGGAGGGGTTGAGGCAGATTTTGGTATAACAGGCACGTGGCTTTGTCAGGAGCACATTAGTTACCAACACAGAATAATGCCTGATAACACCATCTGTGATGTGTATTATCATTTGCACATCATATAAATATAATGTACTATTTCTACTGCTGTCCCACAAAACATTTTTATTGGGCCCCAAACACAGCCCACTTCTAAATAAAAGTACTTTCTAAAGTACATTCCTACAGACACCAGTACCGTTATATGTTTTTATTCAGTCTGAAAATGAAACATTTGACTTACTCAATGGAGACTACAAGAAAAGTTTTAATGTTAAAGCTAAACCCAGTGTGAGATATGTCTCAGCTCTCCCAGTTAAGCAGTGTACCCTTATTTTGTATTGTCTCCAGCCCCCCCCATCCCCTATGAGGATAGGTGTTGTACAGCACTAAAGAGCATCAAACTTGCTCAGCCTGAAAACAGATGCCTTTATTTAGACAGTCCTTACCACCAGGGACATCATCTGCCACATAAATCTGAAACTGTACTGCCAGTGTATTAGGGAGTATGACAGATTCCTCCTGGCAGGTGCAAATACAGGCATTTTCTGCCTCGTAATTAATTATGCATTTTCTTTTTAAATACACACTGTGCTGATCATGCCAGAAACTAGAATATTCCATTGGCCAGGTAACCTGGATGGAAGAGGTAATTGCAAATACCCAGTCTCTGATATTCTTGTTGTGAAAGACATAAAGCAGCTCCTTGTTAAACAAGCATTTGTCAATGCCGAATGTTTGCTGCTGGTATTGCTGTTCTACTGGGTCTTGGTTGTACATATTTTAACTATAAATCTACTGAGGATAGAGCAGATAAGATGCAATATCTCATTTTCAGTGGTGTCTTGCTTTGACATATTGGACCCTATTTACAATGTCCACGCTTTGTGTATCTCGGGCAAGTAGGCAACCCTATGCATGAAAGTCATGCAGCGGGGGTCCCATAGATCCCCAGCGACATTCACAAAATGTGCACCAGCCAGGTATGCAGTGGATCCCCCAGTCACACAGAAAGCTCTGCAACATGGGCAGTCCTGAGGGAGTGTCAGTGCCATGCCTGCACTCTGCATGATTCACAAAGGCACAGCATTGCATGGAGTGCCACACACTGGGGAGTGCCACTTGGCAGTTTTGTTTTTATTTAATTTACATATGAGGTCAGCAGGTATACTGCAAATGCACTAAAGGGGCAGAATATGGGCAGAATATGACCATGGTGGCCACTGTGCTTAGCATGCACATGGGTGCATAGTCCACTTTGGGACCCAGGGGGGACCCTATCATAACTGGGTTACACAGTCAACCCTCCTTACACACATCAAGCACCACAACCACCACAGCCATCAGGGTTGTCCTGTACAGGGGAATTACCACAGGCACCCAAGTAGTCCCCCATCCCTGTCCCTTGAATGGTAAAGACTGTCCATCCCTAGTAGTCTAATCCCCAATCCCCATGTATTGTCAAGTCTATCCTTCCCTGGTGGGCTAGTGGTCCCCCCTCCCTATCCCTGATCCCCATCTATTGTCAAATCTATCCTTCCCTGGTAGTTAGCCAGCCACCCCCCCAACAGGTATCACCTCCCCACCCTACTCCCCCCTTTGTTCCTCGAGGAATCTGATTACAACATTCACTCTCCACCATGATCGTTTCACGACTGAGCTGTCAATAATGAGCACATACTGTAATAGCTGATTGTACAGTACACACTCACAACTGACAGCTCAGTTGGTGGCTGGTGGTGGTGGAGAGTGGAGGGCTGTGCCGGTCACTGGCTCAGGGTTATAAAAGTGGAGTGGGGTGGTGGGGAAATACCTGTCAGGGTGGAGGGGTGGGGGTCTGCTAGCCACCAGGGAAGGCTAGACTTGACAATACATAGGGATCAGGGATAGGGAGGGGGTCTACTAGACCACAAGGGAAGGAGAGACATTCCAATATATGGGGATTGAGTATAGGGAGGTGGGACCACTTGGCAGTTCTTTTTTATTTAACTTACATATGTGGTCAGCAGGAATACCACAAATGCACTGAAGGGGCAGAATATGGCCCTCACTTCGGGAGTGCATGTACATGGAGAAATTTAAGCGTGCCTTAAAATCCCATTTGTGGTTAGCAGCGATTTCTTATTGATGTTTTTTAATGATGATGTTTTAACATATTTTATGTATTAGTATCATGTATTTTGTTTTATTTATTGTTTAAAGAAGTATACTGTTAATGCACCTTGGTTTTAGAAAGGCGCAATATAAAGTATTATTATTATTATTATTATGGTGGCCATGGTGCTTGGCATGCATGTGGGTGCATAGGGGATCCACTCTGGGACCCAGGGCAGAATCTGATTGGATGCCTGCCTGCTCTAGTACTCCACCCCCTGTGCAGGCCCACTCTAGCGATTAATGGATGAGCACCAGTGGAGTGGGGCTGTGGACAGGTGGCTAGCATTTGTGAATGCTGTGCAGTGCGCACTTGTCCGTGGGTGTGGAGCTGTGCAGGTGGGGTACATGCCTTTGCCACATGCTTTACACCCTTTTTTGAATAGGGCGCATTTGTTAGACTGTAATTATCCAGGATAGAGCAGCCGAGAGGCAATATCTACTTTATGAGGACTCCCACATTTTGACCCAAAATGTTCAACAGTCTTTTTATGATCTGATGTTATGATCAAATCAGATGGAATTTTTTAAATCCCATCCAAAAGGTGCTTTTGCTGTGCAACTGTGGAAACAGGTTTTGGAGAGGATTTGAAAAATGATGCCTGCCATGTTCAGGAGGTGGGGTAACACAAGGGATATGTTGAACATTAGGGGCCAAAATCTGCAAAAAATAATGTTATGAGTAAATGTTGGAACAATTCCCTTCCTCGTAACTTAGTTGATTTTTCACAATTTTCCCCAAATTTTCAACATAATATTTTTATGACCACTCCTTCTGAGCGTGACAGGTGTCATTTATAAAACAATGACCAAAACATAATTTTGGGCCATAAGTGTTAAAACACATTTTGATTGCTCCCATCTCATAAACGTGTGCAGATCAAATTTTCAACTTCTGCCCAAAAGGTGATTTCACGCAGCGACCGCAAAATCACCTGTTTGGATGTGAAAACACATTTTGGCCAGGATTTGAAAAATGACAGCTGGCACATTCATGAGGTGCTGTGAAGCAATGGCTATGTTGAAAATTTCGGGTAAAAATATTGAAAACTGCCAAAGTTAAGAGCCTGCATTCGCAAATTTCAATGTAAGCTCATAACATTGTTGTTTTTTAATATTTTTACACTGAATATGCAACATAGCCTTCTTATGACTTCACCTCATGAAGGAGGGTGGATACAATTTTTAACTCTTGCTCAAAAGGTGATTTTGTGCAGTGACTGCAAAATCCCCTTTTGGGAGAAATTTGCCCAATTTCACTGCCATGGTTCATGAGGTGGGCTCCCAAAAAAGTCATATTGAAAATTTAGGGCAAAAACATTTAAAAATGGCCATGTTATTCCACTAAGTTCAAAACCCCATTGACATACATTGAAACACATCCTTGATTTCCTCAGTTCGCGGTCCAGCTTTGAAGAGTGAAGATGTGTCTGCGGTCCAAAGAGGATTATGGTGTTGGACCTCTGGTGAGTAAGTAAGGACTTGGGGTGGGGGTTGTGGGGGTGGGTGCTGAGTGAGAGGATCAGGTGGGTGAACTAATGGTGCAGCAAACATTGATGGACCATTTGCTTTTTTATAGGGTTTAAAAAAAACAAGGGGTAGTTTTCTTTATTTCAGGTGGTGACACTGGGAGACTGGGCACCCCCAGTGTCAGTGTGATGTTTTTTGGGGGTGAGGGGTGCTGAGAGGGAGGGTCAGGTGATTGGGCAGTTACAGGGGTGCCAGCAACAGACATTGATAAACAGTTTTCTTTACAGGCTTTATATATATATATATACATAAAAGAATTAACTACGAGGTGGCAACACTGTGGGATTGGGCACCCCCAGTGTCAGCGCTATGTTTGTGGGGAGCATGTGGGGTGGTGGGTGCTCAGAGGGAGGGTCGGGTGGGGGGATAGTTGCAAGGGTGCCAGCAACAGACATCGATGGATGGTTTTCTCTGTTTCAGGCTCCACCAGCACAAAGACATATCCGTAGTCCTAGGGGATGAGTGCCTGCAACATTTGTCCCTGGGGTTCCTGACCGATGGGCCAAAACTACAGACCCATGCAGGAAAATGTGAGATGCTTAAATAACATAAACAGCTTCCTGTATTGAAATAATTCATTCATTTTTTGTCATTTCTTTAAATTTCTCACTGGTCCTACATTGCCTTCCAATAGGATTACTACCTGGCCCGTTTCATGCGGGACAGTCCCATTTTTTGCAGTCCCATCCTATCATCCATATCACGTATCAGTGGAACATCAAATGTCCCGCTTTTGCAGAGGCAGATAACCAGGGTTAGAGCTGCACTTACTTAACACTTTGAAGCTCTGCTGTCAGCTCAGATCTCCTTCTTCAATCACATAGCTGAACCTGAGAAACCAGCAACATCACTGATGCCAGATCCATGCCCCCCACACACACACACACACACATTGTGGACTTCTTAGTCTGAGAGGAAAGTTTATTGCCTGTTTTATTACCTAAAGATATTTCAATTATCTAAAGGAATGACATCCCCCTGCCCCATGAATGATGACCTGCATGTACCCATAGCAACAGCAGCAGTGGAACTGAAGGGGTCAGACATAGATGATAGTTGAGCTTTTAATGTGTGTGGCAGGGGATGGGGGTGTATATAAAAAGGGAGATCTCCCTACACAGTTGGAATGCCCAATCTATTGTTTTAAGACAATGCAGAGGTATCATTAAAACATATTTATTAAATGCATGAAAGCATTTGAATGGGAAAAACAACTAGTGAGCTGCCTACCAGCTCATTCTTAAAAGGTCCCAGCAATAGGGTAGTAGGCTCTACAACAAGACTACCAAAAATATACAAAAACCTCTGGAGATTTAAGAGCATGTTATCAAAAAACATGTTATTGTCTGTATAGCAGTGAAGTGAAATGCCTGGACTGTTCATGGGGAAGGAGATGGTCTTCCATTCCAATGACAAACAGAACATTTAGTGCCTACAGAAGCCACTTCAAATTCTTGATTTCAAATCCTGTTGGTGGTTACAGTTAGTTATTACATTTGAGGAACTATTGAATAAACCTCATATATAGTGAAATATTGTTGGAATATGTGTAGCAGTAGTGGTCTTCAATAAACTGCTGTATATACACTGTACTCGAGAAGTGTGATACCATTTATTGGATCAACATAATAAAGACTGTACATAGCATTCAAGCTTTCAGGACAATAATCCCAGGCACCTGATGCTAGGATCTTTGTTGTCTCAAAGCTTGTGTACCCGTAACATGCCTGTGGTGTAGTGGTTTGAGCACTGACTAGGGGACCAGGAGACTGCAGGTTCAAACAGTGCTAGAGTAGAATATTCACTGTGTAACCTTGGGCAAATATCTTAACCTCTTTGTGCTCCAGTCCTCGCAGGAAATGGGTAGCAGCAAGACCCCACTGGATAAATAAATCATAAAGAAACACCCACATCTTAACAGTACAATGTGTTATAACCATAATGGGAGGCATCCAAGGATGCATGACAAAATAATAACACTGGGTACTGCAGACAGAGTCTGAATATAGCCATCTGAAAGACATGAAACCTGAGAATTTGAATTAATATTTGTTATAAAAAGGGGTGGAGTGAGGGGCAGGGTTTGGGTGTGGTTTATTGTCCCATTTTCACCCCATCCAAAGATGGCAACTCTGCCTTTCAATGGAGGGGGCCACACAGCATTGGCGTTCCTGGTCTCACTCATTATGACCTCCTGACCACGTGGTGGCTGGCATCCTCTGGTCAGCTGAAACTTCAAGGAAGCCGCAATTTACATTTCATTTCATTTTGTTTTTGTTTTTATTTTTATTTTTTTCATTCTATTGTTCGTCCACATGTCTAGCCATACATGCTAATCCCTCATCTTGACAAATGTACTTTAACATTAGCAATGACTCCAAAGTTACCCCTGGCGCCACTGACAGTGATATCCCCTATAATGTCCCACATGTATTTAAAGTGCCTTTGTGTTCAAGATGTCTTACTAAACATTATAAGTCAGAGTTAGGAGATAACTTGAAGCATTCCTACTATAAATGTTTGAACTCAGCGAATGGTTTCTACTATTTGAGACAACACATAGATTCACAACTGTTACACAGCTTCAGCTTAAATGTAAAGTCTGATAATTGCAAAAACACCCAACTGCAAAACTGAGGAGTCCCTAAACCACGTTATTGGTTTTAAGCAAAATTAAATGGGACCACCATTTTATTCTGGAGTCCTGTTTCCCTGGTGCCTGAGTCTCTTCAATCAGGAAAAGGAGGAGGGGAGCCACCTGGCATGCGTTAGCATTCTCTGCCTTGCCCTATATGCCCACCTCCCAACCACATGGTCACCAGCATCCTCTGAGCAGTTTAGACTTAATGAAATCTGCAAGCATATAACCATACTGGACAGCTCACCTTCAACCAAACTGAGTACACACACACATACTGTATGTATGTATGTACAGTCAAGTCCACCAGGATGAAGCACAGTGTCACAGGTAAAAACACATGACAAAAGGGATTAACTCCCATTGAAATTGCATTGTTTGCTGCAGTAACACTACTGCAGAATTCTGCAGTGTTGTGCTTCATCCTGCTGGGAACCACTGTATATGTGTATATATATATATGTGTGTGTATATATATATATATATATATATATACACACACACACATATATATATATATATATATATATACACATATATATACACACATATATGTAATAGATAAACCACTCTGAGGTGTGCAGTAGCACTCTGATATACGCACGCCTTGGTGTGCGTTGTACGCTCGAGGCCACAGGCTGAGTGCGCCAACCACCAAGGCATGCGATATCAGAGCGCGACTGCACACCTCAGAGTGGTTTATCTATCTTATAAAATGTAAAAATTGTTTTGGAAGGGGTTAAAAGTGAAGGTGTGCAGTCGCGCTCTGATATACACACAGTCATGTGATGTATTTTATACAATCAGAAATTTGGATTTGGATTCCTCCATCATTTTATAAATATATATATATATATATATATCTATATATAGACACACAATTAAAAACATCACTTAAAAGACAGGGTTCTAGACATAGGTCTTCAACCAAAGTGATGCAGGTCAGGAAATTGGATGTTAGGGTTTACAACTGTTATACTTGCATAACCTGCATAAGCTGACACTTCAACCAATGGGATTGCAGGGTATACTGTAAACTGTCATTGACAGTTCAGTCGATGGACAGCCCTGGAGGTGAGAGGAGGGCTGTGCTGCTCACCGACTAATGGGACATGCTGTGTTGGGGGGAGCGGGGTGGGATGAGGGTACCAGAGTGGGTGGGGGGTTGAGCGCTATTGGCTGCAGAGCCATTGCCCTGGCTGGCTGTGGGGGCAGTGCATACATTTATTGCACTGCTTTTTTCTGGGTTAGTACTGCCCCCCACTGGACCCTATTCACAGTCAGATAGCCCACCAGGCTATCTGACTGTGAATAGCTCTGTTGCCCACCAGCGCAACCAGGGAGTGCAGCACAAACTTTTGAGCTCACTTTGCGCTACGTGTGTGAATCCTGCCCCTGACATTTATTCATCTGTGACTGTGCCATGCATTTAAAGGTACAGGTAATTTATTTATATTTTTATAATTTGGGCCTGGGAAAGGAACACTGAGCTGAAGCTCATTTCCAGGTGCCTCTTGGGAGCACAGATAGGTTAAGTCACTTGCTCAGGCTCTCAATACTGAAATGGAAGCTGGGGGATTCAAAACAAGGATTGCTGGACCTCCCAGTACACAGCTTGGTGTTCTACTCTTTAGGCTACACTGCATACTGAATAAAAGTGCCATTGTTTTCTATTACAGAAGCATTTTCAAGAGGTCTTGTAGGCTTGGGGACCGATTCACAATGGGCAATGCAGGGCTTGTGCTAAGCCTTGTGACAACCCCAATGGCTGGCACAGTTGCACCAAACCCTTTGCCACGCCCTGTGCCCCATTCAAGAAGAACAGGTGCATTTGCAGCAGTTTTCCTGCTTTACGGCAGCTTGCCCCAAATATTTGGCATAAACCCCATAAAAAGGGTACTTAAGATTTGCCACAAGCTAGACCAGAAAAAGCTGGTCTAACTTGCAGCAATTGGCACATAGGGTCAAGAATCCCGATCACCCACTAGGGAATGCTGCAGACCCGTGCCCCAGATGTTCAGGACACCCAGGGCTTGCAGGATTCCTGGGACATTTGTGAATCGACCCCTTGGTCTTTTACTGTATGAGTAAGGGCTTCAGCAGGTTTGAGAAGGGAACAGTCAGTGGTAAATTCACAAAAAGCTGCTGGCAGCATTGAATAAGTGTGTTATACTAGTTGTCAGTAGTAGCTGCATGTCAGGGAGAGAGGGAAGAGAGATCATATGTGAGCCTCATGGAGCTGCAATCCTAATCTCTACCACCCCTCCTCTTAGGCAGCCCTGCCTCATGCGCAAATTATTTATTTATTTATTTTTGTCTTTTGGTAACCGGTTAAGGCCCACTTGGCACAAGTGCCTGTTTTCAGGGGTGACCTGGGAGCACTGGGTGGTTAAGTGACTTGCTTAGAGTCACACAGTATGCAAGTGGAGGTTGTGAGAATCAAACTCAGGTCTGGGCTGCTGGATGTACCAAGCTCATTCACACCTCATTCCTCTAACCCCTAGGCTATACTGCCAGCCCTGCAAACATCTTATGACTTCTCAGTTGAGGGAGCACAGCAGCATGTTCAGTAAAAGTAAAATGGAGAATTTTTAAAGACATTTTAGCATTTTAGAGGCTGACTTGTTTCAAACAAAGACACCACTCATTTAACAAGGGCCTTGTTATTTGAGCGGTGAGGTTGATTTGAAAAAAGTGTACAGCTGCAGCTACTGACATGTACAGTTATTTCCTGAAATTTGTAAGAAAACCCTAGAGAAATGTGTTGCCTGCCTGCAGTTCTGTAAAAGCAGTATGCTGCCTTCCTATAGCCAAACTTTCAAAAAAGAATTTTATTTCTTGTTCAATGGGCACCTTTATTTCAGTATTTCACTGATGGCTTGATCATTAAAGAGGTCCTTGTAGTCAGTGTCATAAACATAGTGGGCAGGATTGTGGACTGGAATTGTCCACAGCTGCGGCGATAGCGATTCACAGCCATGGCCGTTGCGGTGGGTGCTATGGTGGGTTCCGCTGCCCATAGCAGTCTCCCGCAGCTGCGGTGCTGTCCATGACAACAGCATCTGCAAGCTGCCGTATTCTGTGGAGCTGGTCGTACTCCGGCTCCACCTATGTGAATTCTCATAGCTGCGGGCGACCTGCGGCTTCACAAGTGGTTTCCTACTAGCATTGAGGTTTTCCCGCAGCTGCGGGTCCTTCTCCCCGGTACGTGAATCCTGCCCAGTGTTCTTACCCTGAATGCACAGTGTTGATAATTTAACTTTTAGAATTTATAATATAAAATGCTTAATATTGTGTAGATAAATATGAGCGTGTGAATGCCATTAGTGATCTGATAGTAGAGATCATGCTGTTTGTAGTTTGTTAAAACCCAAACCCGTACCTGCCCCATCCCACATCAGCAGCTGATTGTCAGACAGAGGCAGAGCAAGCAGCATTAAATGTCAGGGGCTTGCATTTATTTCCAAGGGTGTGCAGTAAATGGACCTCAGAATACATCAAAGGCATGAACAAAGGCATGTGCATTATGTCCCATGGTTGTGCAGTGGATGGCACTGTTACTGTTGTGCCGTAGAATGAGCCCCAGTATAAAATAGTAAATGGGAAGAAATGTCCCCAGAGACACTGTCCTCAGTTGAGAGGGAGACACCAGGACCAGGAGCTACTTGGGCAGAGAGAGGGAACCAAGTGATGTGTGCCAGTGTGTAGTCTGGTGAGAGAGAGAGAGAGAGCAGGAGACACACGGTGTTAACAAAGTTGCTGCAATCTGCTGGTGTCTCTCTCTCTCTCTCTCTCTCTCTCTCTCTCTCTCTCTCTCTCTCTCTCTCTCTCTCTCTCTCTCTCTCTCTCTCTCTCTCTCTCTCTCTCTCTCTCCCTAAAGCATTGTGTGATACACTGCACTTTGTTGTAGGAAGTATATTTGGCACATCAATGTCAGAAATCATGCTAGTTCTGTATTTCTCACATTTGTATATGCATAAAACCAGGGAGAAATGGATTATTTGTTGGGGACTATTTTTCCAGGCGACAAGATACAGTCACCTTTTTGTTCTTTAAACAGGGAGAAAACCCCTTTATGTTGGTTTCTCCTTATTTAAAAAATAACCCATGCTCTAAGTGCAATAACCCACTCCCGGGTATGGGGTTATAGGGATTTAACGCGTGCCTCAGGTGCTGTGAGGACACTCAACCTACAGCCTCATGCCTCACAACACACCCAAGGCATGCATTAAATCCCCATAACTCCATACCCTGTTGTGAGTTATTGCTTACTTGCCCCTCAGACATCATATGTTCCCGCTGCTTTTTTTGCCTTGATAGCATGATTCTCTGTTGCAACATCATAACCCATTATCATGGGAATGATTCTGATCCACAAGCAGAGGACTGTGACTTCATGGAAAGAAAAGCAGCAGGGACAGATGAGGTCTAACTGGATATGGCTCTTTTCCAGTGCAAAATGTATTTAATATTGTAATAAAAATGGAATGTTCAGAAAATACAAATGTCAGTGTATCTAAGTATTTTTACTAATATTAAACTAGTTACATTGGTGCAAAGTATTTTAACATAGGAATTCATCAATAACGACTAGCTGTAAGTGACCAGCTCAAAACAACTTATGAAAATCATTATTCTGTGGTACATATTTTTTGTTACTTGCCTCCTAGTGCTTGTATACAAGTTGAAACATTCTGTGCTCAACCTGTTTCCAAATGACTGCCATTAACTGAATGAGAAGTAAAAAAACATCGACTAGCATCCAACTGCGTCATCATCCCAGAGGCTAGAGTGTAAAGAAAGACATATGCTATCCAGTCACAGCCTCTGATTTGTCAAGCTAACATAGTTACAGGTGGTTTCCCAGCATCCAGATATGCAACCAACAACCCTGACTTCAACCATCGACTATCAAATTACCAATTTGTTATCTAAAAGGTTAAGAAATTTTTAAGAATTATTGAAAGTATCTGAAAAATAGTATTTCAGGAAGACTGACAGGAAGTATGGGAAAATTCCAACTCATGCAATCTCCACTAAAGCCACAAATGTAGGAGGGACGTATCCAAAGACTGCCAGATCCCTGAGTACCTGTGCCACTAGTGGCTTTAGGAGTGACTTTAGGGAAGATTATATGAGTTGGAAGTATCCCATCCTTCCTGTCAGCCTTCCTAAAATAGTATTCTTCATATCCTTTCATTAATTCTTAAAAAATGATGTTTTGATAAAGTTGTTAATTTTGATAAATTTTGACAAATCTTGTTACATTAAGCAGATATCCTATGGGTAGAATTCTTAAGTGCCTCTCTTTTAGCTTTATCTGATGAACAAGCATAATCAAGTTAAAACTGCTTTGATTACAAGACTGAAATAGTAATCAATATTTTGTTGTTCTCTGCTGAATGTTGTTCAAGTGCCTACAAAATGTAATTTTCATTTATTGGTAATTTTTTTTGATGTGCACGGATCATTACTTCTTGTTGGTTACACTGTGCTGTGTACTTTTGTTCGCTGCTCCCTCTGTTCAACTCCCATCACATCCACTTGATCAGCTGACATTTTAATTGTGCATCCAATTGGTTACTACATACAGTGAATATATGGTTTAAAGTCAGAGAATCCACATTATTAAGCCAGCCCTCTGACAGAGACTGTGGTCAAAGCACTGGATCTAGATGATGTGAGATCAGGAGTTTCGCAACTTATAATCCTCTGAGCATTTTCAATAAAACGTTTATGCACCCACGCTTTGCTGAAACAAGATTTCTTTGCCTGTGTGGATTGTGAGCTGCTATTAGGAGTGCTGAGCCTTCCTGCTTACTTCTACTTCTCAACAAGGCTCGTCACTTTGCCCTTGCTGCTCATTCTCAAAAACACCGTAGTGGCTGTTTCAGTGAAGGAGGGTGGTTGCCCTTTGACTGTTGTCTTATGTATTTCTTTGGTATGATGCTATGTAATGTGTCTCTTGAGCATGCACATTTCTGTTTTTAATATGTTCTTGCTGTTTTCTACTGATTACATAACTGTTGCCATGGAAAGCAGTCTTGTAAACTGCCTTTAGAAGGCCAGTACAAGGTCTGAGAAATTTTATCTTTAATGCGCTATCATTCTTTACCTTTATAATTGTTGCACTTCAGATCACAATTTAATCTTAAATATGTGTTAAAAGTCTACCTCAGTTCTACCCACCAGTGTCATTGCTGTAACATCAACTAGTGCAATATTGACTTCCAGTGATGTCACCTGTGTGAATGGTTACCTAAGGGACATGCTTCTCACTCTCATTCCACTTAACCACAATGATACCAATAAAATACAGTACTGTAGCAGTAAAACACCATTTTGAGGTTTCATGTAAGTTATGGAGAAGTCCCAAAAACCAAAAGACTGTACAAAGTCAGAGGGTGCAGTGATTTTTAAAATTATGGCTCTGACTCAGTTGTTTTGTCTAGCTCCAGCATGGCAGCGGGCCTGGATGACAGCCCCAGCAAGCTTTTTAAAACTAATTAGAAGGAAAAGAAATTAGACTAAATCATTTAGGAGCTGAAGGAATTCAATGCTGACATGAAGCAGATAATGCATGCCCTTTGGCAGGACATCGATAAACTTGACACCTGAGTCATGAGTTCAGTTCCATGTGATAACAGTGACTGCCTAAAGGTGATCACTGTTATCGCAAAGTCAGAGTGGCAAAAACCTTTTCAGCACTCTGCAACGTTGAGAAAAAACTATAGTTAGTAAATTATCAATTACAGATACTTGGAAAGGAGATGAACGGAGACGAGACTGATGGCAGAAGAATTTAATGATTATAATAATAATCACAGTGAGAAATAACAAGTGGTACATTCTTCAAAATAACAGGATATGCAGGCTTACTTATATAGTAAAAGACAGTGTGTCTATTTTTAGAATTTTCTATGATTGGTTTAAAACAGCACAAACATCAATTTATAAGGTAATAAGGTACTTTTTCTTGGTATGTGTATGATCTCACCCTTTGTCAGTACAAATACAGATAGTGTACATTCCATTACTACCTACGGCTAGCAACAACTGCTACTACCAGTCACCAAAGCCCAGAAGGAAGAGATAAGCTTTAGCTTAAGAATGTGCTAACAAGCATTCTGGACTGTCCATATACAGGCAAACACTAAAATTAATTAAAAGGGGAATTTGGACACTGCCCTGTATCCCTGCTTGCAATCACATAGGCCAAATATGTGCTATTACTTACATCTACAAAATTACAATGTTAGAAGGCACATTAGTATTGCAATTGTGGCTCAGCTCTTCTTGTGGCTTCATAAGCTTTATATAGCCTAGCTCCTTAGGCCAGCATTAGTTATACATGCACAGAATGTTTTTAGACCAAAATAAGGTTAGGCTGCAATATGGGGACACACTTCTCTGCCCCCTGTTACACACTCTGACACCCTCAGCACATGGAACAACGGTGCCAGGGACTTAGATTTTCATGCTTTCTGTGGGGGAGGGGCACACCCACATGGGGGGCTTTGCCCCCGCCCCCCCACTACAGGATTCTCAACTCCAGGGAGGTCCATGTCGGGGAGGCGAAAGCATGAAAAATAAAGTTTCGGGCCGGATGCAATAAAATCACACCAGTGCCCGGACCTGAACCCAGTACCTCACCAACCCTAGCCACAGGCCAACCCCCGAAGCCACGGCGCTGCTTGGCAACCCACCATAGCGCCACCCCCTATATCCCCTCTGCCCCTCCCAGTCCACACTCGCCGTGCTCGCTCCACCCCCTTCCCCCGTGCACACATGTACATATAGCAACATTCTGTCACCCAATTTGCCCACCCCCACATCCGGTCACCCTACCCTCCCCACCGCCATTTGGGATTTTGCCCTGAAGGCGTAGCCATTACAGACGGCGCCCTTCTCCATGTGCCCATATCACAGGCTACTGTGAGTTCAGTGGGGCAGCTCACTTGTACTGACAGCTTTGCACATCTGGAGAAAATGGTGCTCCAGCTCCCCCGATCCCATGCGCAGGTGCAGCTACATGACAAATCAGAGTATGCAGAGAGTAGAGCCAGGCTGAAAAATCCACATCCCTGGATTACCAGAGGGTACTGAAGAGCTCAGTCTGTTACACTTCCTGGAGGCCTTTCTGAAAGATGTAACTCTCACTCCAGAGTAGACATCGGTGTTGTGTGTTGTATGTTGTTGGTGAGGGCTATCCAGCATTAATCAATCAATCAATCAATCAAAATCTTTATTTATCCAGGCGAACATCATTGAGCAGAGCTCTCTTACAAGAAGGACCTGGTTAGAACAGGGTCGGGTAACATCCATCATAAAAACATATAAATACATGTAAATAAGTATATAAACACAAACACAATGGTGCAGTAATAGGGGAGTCAAATGATAAAAGAAAGACAAGGCAAGCCATAACAGAGGAGGATTCAAATACAAGGGGGCAGGTCCACCATTGAACCATGCAACTGTATATAAACCATGTGATCTGTATAGAAGTACCAGTTAGTTTATTTACCAGGGGCAGTCACTAGAACTAGCCATGAAAATGGCTTGAAGAACCACCAACTAATGGCAGATGGGGTACCAGGAGGGGTATGTAATATGTAAGCGAAGGATAAACATTGTGAGAAGTGAAGTCCCAAGGATAGGTCAGTAGAACTGATGCAGCAGTGGGGGCCTACAGGGAGAGGGAAAGGGGAGTTAGGACTTTCATAGTATGATTGCGTGTAGATTGTGGATGAGTGCAGTATAGAGTTGTGAAAAGAAGGCTGGAGAAAGCGGGAAGATAGACCAGTATCAAAGGGAGGACAGAGGCATCAAGGTGTTACATGAAAGCATGATGACAGACCAGGGCCAAGGAGGAGACAAGCACTAGAAGTAATTCGTTCATGGTTAAATTGTACAGGTTAGCATGATGACAATTCATGGTCATGGGAAACAATTGCACTGATCATTTCTGAGACGTGAATATAAGAGCTTGAAAGATGAGATGCCAATGGGTGACCTCAGTTTCAGTTTTGTTTTGCAATTTATTCCACAAGGAGGACAGTGTAAAGCTTATAGAAGCCCTGCCAAAGTGAGAGTTAACTTGGGGAGCCATCAGTAGGAGAGATTTGCAACTTCTCAGGGCGAAACTGCTACTGGTTTTATAGGAAGACAGTCTGTAGTGTATTGGGGCAGTTTTTTGGAGATGGCTCTCGGGGTCCATAAGGCTGCATTTTTATCATGCCTGAATTGAAGAGAACTCCACCCCACTGATTGATATAGGGAGCAGTGGTGAGTGGAATAAGGCAGGCCTGTGATGAACCTCAAAGCTCTATGTGTCAAGTTTGGTGAGGTAGGAAATGGGACAGTGACTGTAGAGGATGTCAGCATAATCTATCAAGGATAGAAAGGGTTCAGGAAGCAAAATCCAATGCAGCAAGAATATCCGGAACTGGGAAGGGAGAAGCCAGAGAAGGCGAGGGGGACAGCAAGGTCAGCTCCCAAGGTGGGGGCTGACCAAACGAGCAGACACGAAAGACCGCTAGGCCTATTCTGCTGGCATTTTAGTATGTTAGTATGTTAGAAAGGTTGATTGTACCAGCTGTAGGTTGGCATCTCTAGTTAAGAAGCGGGCTTACCTAAAGAACAGGCCAAGTCTCTGTTGTAATTTTTTGAGTAATTCTTCAACATGCTTTATAAAGGAGAGCCTATGGTCCAGCCATACTCCCAGGTATTTTAATTTAGGAACAAATTCCAACTTCTCACCAAGAATTGTAGTAATCTGCGGCACAGGATCGGATAGGGCTGAATTTACCATTTGGGCAGAGGGAGAAAAGAGCATTGCTTTTGTTTAGTAATAGTTTTTTGTTTAGGAGTTGGTGTTGCAGCAGGTTAGAAACATAGAAACATAGACTTTGACGGCAGGTAAGGACCGCTAGGCCCATCTAGTCTGCCCATTTCCCTACCTACAGGATAGGCCGCAGATCCTAGTTAACCAACAGTCTTTATCTTCCTGCCCCCCCCCACAAGAATTGCCTTATGTCTGTCCCATGCATTCTTGAATTCTCCTACAGTTTTAGACCCATAACTTCCTCAGGAAGGCTGTTCCATGCATCCACTACCCTCTCTGTGAAATAATACTTCCTCACATTGCCCCTGAACCGCCCTCCTTCTATCTTTAAATTGTGTCCCCTTGTTCTTGCAAGTCTCTTTTTCTGAAAGATGCTACCCTCTTGGACTTTGTTGATTCCTTGAGGTACTTGAAAGTTTCTATAATGTCCCCCCTCTCCCTTCTTTCCTCAAGGGTATACATATTAAGCTCCTTTAGTCTCTCCTCATACGGCTTCTCTTGCAAACCCTGCACCATTTTAGTTGCCCTCCTCTGGACTGCCTCTATCCTGTCTATGTCCTTGTGGAGATGGGGTCTCCAGAACTAGACACAGTATTCCAGATGGGGTCTCACCAACTGTCTGTACAGAGGGATAACAACTTCCTGTTTTCTGCTGCTGATGCCTCTCCCTATACATCCCAGTATACCCCCAGCCCTCCCTACTGCCTTCTCACATTGCTTGCTAACCTTAAGGTCATCTGTTATGATTACCCCCAGGTCCCTTTCCTGTTTTGTTGTTGTTACTACCTCCCCACCCATTGTGTATTCTTTCCCTGGGTTCTTGTTTCCCAGGTGCATTATTTTGCACTTTTGTGCATTGAATCCTAGCTGCCATACGTCTGACCATTCCTCCAACCTTGCCAAGTCCCTTTTCATCCTTTCCACGTCTCCTTGTGTATCAACCCTGTTGCAGATCTTTGTATCATCTGCAAAAAGGCATACTTTTCCTTCCAGTCCCTCTGCAATGTCACTGATGAAGACATTAAAAAGGACTGGACCCAATACTGAACCCTGCGTACCCCACTAGTAACCGCCTTTCTTCAGAGTGGACTCCATTTACAATTACCTTCTGTGTCCTGTTGTCCAGCCAATGTTTTACCCAGGCTACCACCCTGGGACCCATTCCCAGGCTGGTTAATTTGACTATCAGTCTTTTGTGTGGGACTGTGTCAAATGCCTTGCTAAAGTCTAGGTAGGTCATGTCCACAGCCCCTCCCTGGTCTACTACTTTGGTCACCCAGTCAAAGAAATCTATTAGATTCGTCTGACATGACCTTCCCGCTGTGAACCCATGCTGCCTTGGATCCTGTGTGCTCCACTGACCTCTAGGTACTCAACTATTCTTTACTTCAGAAGTGACTCCATCACTTTGCCACCACAGAGGTCAGACTGACAGGTCTGTAGTTTCCTGCCTCTGTCTTGGTCCCACTTTTGTGAAGGAATCACATCCGCCTTCCTCCAGTCCTCGGTACCACACCATCCTCCCATGATTTATTAAAAAGAGTAGCCAGTGGTTTCACTAGTTCCTTCCTTAATTTTTTTAGAATTCGGGGTGAATTCCATCAGGACCCATTGCTTTGTCCACCTTCAGTTTTAGGAGTTCTTGCAGAACCCTTTCTTCTGTGAAAGGACTGGGATCGACCCCCCTATCAAGAGTGCTTCTGTTAATTGGATTAGGCACTTCCCCCTCCTCTTTTGTGAACACTGAGCAGAAATATTCATTCAGTATTCCTGCTTTTTCACTGTCCCCCTCTGCCCACCCACCGTTCATTCTATTCAGCCTCACTATCCCTCCCTTTGTCTTTTCACGCCGCTGATGTACCTATAAAAGGTTTTATCCCCCTTCTTAACTGAGTTGGCTATCTTTTCCTCAGTTTGGGCCTTTGCTATTCTGACTTCCCTCCCTGCTTCTTTCTGCCTTAACTGGTACAGCTTTCTGTCCTGCTCCTTCTGTGTTTCCTTATACTTCCGGAATGCTATCTTTTTCTTCCTGACTTTCACAGCCACCTCTTTGAGAACCATAGTGGCTTTTTCTTTCATTTTGATTTGTTTATTTGCTTCACACAAAGGCTTGTTCGTCTGTGATGGCAGTTTTGATAATTCCCCATTGTTGCTCCACACCTCCTTCTAGCCTGTTTGCTAGTGCTTTCTGAGGCACTCTCCCATCTTGCCAAAGTCAGCCCTCCCTAAAGTCCAGTACCCTCACTTTTGTATGGCTTGACTCTGTAGCTGAGTTTAACGTGAACCACACTGTTTGATGGTCACTTGTCCCCAGATGGCAACCTACTTCTAAATCTGAGATCCTCTCACTGCCCCCATTTGAGAGTACAGAGGTCTAAGATTGCTCCTCACAGTGGGTTCCAAACTAGTTGTCTAATGCCTGCCACCTGTAGGGCGCAAGAATGGCCCTGCTCTTGGATGTGGCTGCAGCAAGTGCTCCAGTTAACATCTGGCATATTCAGGTCTCCCATCAACAGTATCTCCCCTTTCTCTGCCATTCTAAGAATGCCTTCCATCATATCCTTGTCCATTCCTTCCCCCTGACATGGGGGTCTGTACACAACCCCTGTGCGGATTGTGGAGCCCTTTCCAGTCTCCAAGGTGACCCACAGTGCCTCCTCTCCTCCCTGTTTACTCTTTTGTTCAGTTGCTTTTATCCCTTCCTTTATATAGAGAGCTACTCCTCCCCCTCTTCTCCCCTGCCTGTCTCTCCTGTAGGTTATATACCCTGGTATGTTAACATCCCAGTCATGGTTCTCTGTGTACCATGTTTCTGTGACTGCTAGGTTGAACTCAGATTGAAGGTCATTACATGGAGATTGTAATGACGGGCGGCTTACTTAAAGAACTGTGTCATCTGCAGACCGATGAATGTTGGCCTTAGTTATGCTTTCATCAATATTGTTGATGTATATTGCAAATAAGATCGGTCCTAAGATAGAACCCTGGGGAACACCTCTTAGGAGAGGTTTGAGAGTTGAGAGATCTCCTTCCGCTTTCACCTGCTGGAAACGATCAGAGAGGTAGTTGTTGAACCACTGTAAAGATAATGGGTCAGCACCTAGTGAGGTCAGGGAAAAGAGTAGCAGAGAATGGTTGACAGTGTCGAAGACCTTGCTCAGGTCCAAGAATACAGTGCAGGTGTAATTCCTGTTGTCTAGCTCTCTTTGCCAGTCATTAGTCACTTTGGCAAGTGCTGTGATGGTGCTATGTTTAGCTCTAAACCCTGATTGGACTGGATTAAGCAGGTTATTAGCTTCTAGATACTGCCTCAGCTGGTTACTTACGATTTTTTCCAGTCCTTTTGACAAGACCGGGAGAATCGAAATTGGTCTATAATTATTTAGATCACAGGGATTTCCGGACTTGAACAGGGGTATGATGTGTGCTGTTTTCCATATTGAAGGAATGGATCCTTGAGTTAATGATAGGCTAAATAAATGGGTTATGGGCATGACTACTGTAACACATGGATGGCCATCTTCAAAAAATATGGGTCGAGGGTATCCGCACCAGCACTTTTTTTTAGTTTTAGCAATAGGTCTTTAACTTCTTTCAGAGTAGTAGGATGCAAGAAGAAGACTGAATCAGTGACACTAGGATCTGCACCTTGATTATCCACCTGAAAGCATATCAAATTTGCAGGGGAACTGTCGAAGGCTAAACCTGCAGTCACAAAGTGATTATTGAAGGCATCCAGAACTTCCAGTCTGTCACTAATGGTGTCATTGTTTAAGGAGATTTCATCAGGTAGTGAGCCACCGGACATGTGACCAGACAAGTTCTTGATGGTTTTCCAAAATTTTGTAGGATTTTTGGAGGCAGAGAGAAATTCAGAATGATAGTATGCAGCTTTTGTATCTCTAACCATTCAAGTACATGAGTTTCGTGCCCTTTTGAACTTGCATCAGTCTGCAGCAGACGGTTTTGCGTGCTTTTTTGCATAGGTTATCTCTTTCAGTCAATGCAGATTTTAATAATGGTGTGAACCATCTACATGTATTTTTTGCTATTCGCACCTTAACTATAGGGGCATATTTATTTAGGGCATCTAGGATAATTTTGCTGAATATGTCGTATGCTGACTGCATGTTTGTTTCCAAATAGAACTCTTGCCAATACAAGGAGTGTTTCAGTTCATTTATGTAGGCAGTGAGATCAAAGTTCCATCTAGATCTCTTGGCAGCAAACTTCGGCGAAGTAGTAGGTTTGTTGCTTGATCTTATGCAAGCAATAAATTAGTGATCACTGATATCACTGAAGAAGGTGCCGGCAAAGGAGAAGAGATGTGGCAGGGGCAGGCACCCTGATGTCAGACTGTGTGAAGGGGTTTGAAATCTGGGTTGGGTGGCAGGGGGTTACAGGTGTCAAGGCTGATCACGTGTGACCAGTAATATGTTCAATGCTGGGTCAAGTGGAAAAGGGATACTGGTGACAGGGTTGAGACCCAATGCTAGTCATATGTTCAAAGCAGGGTCAGGTGGGAAGGGGGATATCGGTGGAGGGGTTAAGCACCCACCGCTGGTTCTATTTGAAACCTGGCTGAGGTGGGGTGGAGGACACTGGCTAATGATAGTCATATGAAAGGATGCAGCTGCACTGTGATAGGTGTGGCTGCATTCTTTCATATATGAGAAGTTTCTACCCATCAGCCAGAAAAGCAGTGTGAACATGAGCCTTGCAAACATTGGGTGTGCACTTGCACATCTCCTGTAGGCTCTGCTTCATTGGCTGCTACAGCACACACCTCCCTGGCCCCCATATGACCTAGCAGTTTCAATATGTTTGCCTTGCTGATGTGTGCAAACAAACATAAAAATAACACTGTGGTTTAAGGCTCTGAGCTGCAAATCTGAAGACCTAGGTTTGAATCCCACAGCCCCCACTTGCGTACTGTGTGACCCTGAGCAAGTCACTTAACTTCTCTGTGCACACAGGTCGCACCTGTAAACAAGCTTTCAGCTTAGTGTGCTACTCCTGGTTAAACAATCGAAACAAAAAAAATTCAATGCAACAATATAATACAAGATTTATATTATTTATATTAAATATGTACTGCATGATATGGTACCCAAATGACATTCTCCATAATGTCAACTCTAATACAGTACATCAAGAGGTCCCCTCCCATTCTGTACTATCTGTGTTACAGCTTTTATTTTTTTTTTCATCACAACCAAATGCTGCAAGTGTCCAAAAGGTCTACATATCTGTGTTCCATATAGATTCTTGCAGATTCTCCCATAGAGAATTTTTGTAATATTTTTTTATGTTTGCAGTAATTTTCTATATTCTCTCTTTAAATTCTTCAGAGCCAGTAGTATGGGAGGAGATGTTAGCCTCCTGTTGCTACAGACAGCTGGGATTCTCCATAAACCTTTCAAAGTCGTTAATTACAGTGTCTACATCACCTAGAAGAGAGTTTTCCAATTCATTTAAAATCTCCCTTGAGTCCCTGCCATCAGTTATTTTATCAATTGCTGTTCTAGTATATGCATTCCACTTTTTTTTCCCAGGTTTAATGCACATGTTGAGATTTGTCTCTTTCTCTAGTTTTTTTTATCTCTCAAGTGTTTTTCAAAATCTAAATTAAAATTGCAACCTAGTGGAAAATGGTCACTGTCCCATAGTTTATGAATCTTTAGCTGTTTTATATTTGCATATTCCAGAGCATCTACAATGCATAGATTCAAAACACTGCCTCCCTTAAGTGTGGGAAATGTAACGTCACCTTCCCTGTCACTCTCAGTGTGTTCATTTAGAACTTGAAGTCCATATTTTACAAGAAATTGAAGCAGGATTTTTCCTTTACTATTTATTATTTTATCTTTTTATTGTCTAATTGGTATATTTATAGTATCATCAAAGCACCATTTTCTTGTTTTCTCTTCAGTTTTACTCCCTAGTCTAATATTGAAATTGCCTGCTATAAAAATGGTAGTACTTGGATACCGGGTTTTTATAGATTCAATATCATTAACGATGTGCCTCAAAATATTTTGAAAATTATTTTGTTTAGTTGCTGGTGGAATACAAATTTTAAAAAGTGCTGGAAGTTTAAAACAAACTGCCAATAGCAAGTACATATAAGAGCCATTATATAAACTCACCTCGACACTTCTAAAATCAAGGGTTGTATCTATAAAAATTCCAGTACTGCCTTTATATCTCCCAAATTTACTAGTTTTATAAGCTGGTAAAATCCATGCCCAGAAGCCCTCCAACATGTGGTCTTTCTTTCCCATCCATATTTCTTGTAAGAACAGTACGGAGAAATTTGTCATCCATTCTATACATTTTTATGATCAATTTTTGACCTTAGCCCAGCAATATTCCAACTTAAACATTTTATTATGTCCCTGTCTTTATTTTTTTACTTTAGTCAGTTGGTAGCATCAGAAATGTTTATGGTGCTAGATAAGCAAGTACTATTGTCTATTGAGTAGTCTTCAGAAGTTTGCATGTCATATTGAGAAGATTCATCCATCTCCAAAAAGTCACTATTATTTTTCCGGGCACCCAATTGCTTTCTCCCTCTCCTATATGCTTTGTCTATCTCTTCTCCTTCCAAACTGTGTTCAGTCTCAACTGGCTTCAAATAAGCTGTGATATGTGGCTTTTTACTGCAGGAGTGCTATTTTTTTTTTTACACGCTCCTTTCATGTTTTTCATAATTTTAATTTGGAGCATTTTCTGTACCCATTCTTTATGTTGTATTTAAAATTATACCCAGGTCCATAAATCAATTTCCATCTAGTAACAGAAATTTTATTTTATCTGTGTTCTTAATACAATACAAAGCCAACCTTTAAATGGCTTTACCTTGTATCTGTATGCTGATTTAATATCTTGCCAGCCAATCACATTACCCATTGCACCTCTTATCAAGTTGTATGCAACCAGTTTTAATATATGGGTGTTTTCTTTTTTGGATTTCAGTATTCCTCTAACATAAACCGTGGGTAAAATATCACCTGCTTCTACCAGCTGTTCCTTTTTTTTCTTCTGTTGACTCCTTCTTTTCTTCTGCACCTTTTTTGATACATAACTAAATTTTACCTTTTATAGTCATTTCTATGTGTTTTTTATTACTTCTCTTTTCCTCAATGTTTCTAGGATTGGTTGGATTTTTTTTTTTTCTTTATCCAGTGTCTTATTGTTATCTGACTTAATACTGATTCTTTTATTTTCTTTATAAGTTCCCTCTCAGTTATTATTTTTTTTTCTCTTTGGCAATCCTGAATTAATTTTTTGGTTCAATTCAGTGATTAATAGCTCTATTTCTTTTATTTTTTTGTTTGCAATTTTTTCTGTAACAGTTTGTATTGATTGATTTTTCATCCTGTTCTTGTCTTTCCTTTGATTATTATTATTATTTTTATTTATTTCATACCATTCTTGCTCAAATTGGATTCTTGCTCTAGAACACTATTACCATGTGCAACTGCAATGTCTTTCTCACATATATATGATTTCTTTATATAGAAATCAACAAAGGCACAATATATTGCGACCAGTTCCAGAAGTTGTGAGTTTCCAAATTGCATTTCTTTCTTGAACTCATTAATTTTATCAGATAATATTTTATATTCATTCACCACTCTTTGATTGTCAGTTAATAGATCAGGGTCAGGATCTAACACAGATTATGCCAGTAATTCATCCTCATTCCTTTGCTCATTAGACCATAGGTGAGGGATATCACCAATTAATTTAGAAGGTGGATCCAAACTGCATTTATTAATATAAGGAGTAAGAAAGGAGTCAAACCCCTCCAAATAAGAACCCTCTTTACTAGTTTTTTTTCTATTTTGGATCTTCAAATCATGTTTCTTTTTGTTTCCTGCAACATCTGGCTTTGATGTCACACCTTTATTTAATACACATTCTAAGTTTTCACCGTTAACAACATTGACCTCCAACTCATTTTCTCCATTAATTCCACAGTCTTTACAGTCAGCTTTTGTTAACCCAGTTAACTCACTTTCAGTTCCAAGACTAATCTGTACATATTCTCTCACGTTATTTGTTATATCTAATTCTGATAAGCATAGTCGGGCCCAGTGATATCGATTAAATTTCCAATTATATTATTTTCTGATTGTTTATTCTTGAGTCTTCTAGATTTCTAATTTCCTCTAATAATGGGTGTGGGGCAAATTTTACCAAATCTCTGCTATTTTCTTCCACTGGAGATGAGGTCAATTTAGGACTGAAATGTTTTAATATCTTTTTGTTCTTCCTTAATTCAATGTGATTATCCACTGAGCATAAACATGGTGTAATCTTTCAGCTATCATTAGATTCCATGCCTTCATATTTACTTTATCTTGCTTTTTATTTCTTTTTGACTGTATGTTTTAATTTTTTTCTGTATATTATTAGATGTTCTCCCCTTTTATTTATCTTATCTTTCAATCCTTTCCATCAGATTTAATTACAGTATGAAAAAAGGGTAAAAAATATACCAAGGAGAAAACAGTAAAAAAAAAAAAAACAAGAAGTGTAATATCATTAAGTAACCATTAGCCAATAGTCTGTATATCAGTTCATTGATTGGATACTTATCCACCGGGATGTTCTTCTTGTTCTTCTAGGCAGTGATTTCCAAAAATAAAGTCGTCCTGCAATGTTATATAGTCCAAGTCCTGCTTTGCAGTCTTTTGTTGGTCAACTAATCAATATGTCTGTACAAATTTGGGCAACCTCTTCTTCCCTTTCCACTTCTCTGTTCTCGCTCTCTCTCTCTCTCACTCTCTCTCTCTCAGACACACTCTTCAGCTCTCCACAGGATCTGAAAACACAGTTAATTGTTCCTTACTGCTCTCACCTCTCCCTGCTTGAAGGAGAAAAGATCCCAGTGTGTTATAAGAGCACACTGGTGGAAACAAGAGAGGGGTACTAAACTAGTAAGGGTATATTCAAGTTTTTAAAACACCAACTTAGTTATTTATTATTTATTATTACAGAAATGCACGCTATCATCTTGTCATATCTTAAGACAATATTTGTAAATATTAAAACTACAGGAATACAGTCTAGATTAAGATCTAGACAAAAGTTCAGGGTTCTGAGAAAAAAATAGGTTTATAAAACTTTAAAAATATATTTATGTTTTAGGTGGATTAATATAACAATTAATATTTCACCAGTTTAACTATGACACATTTAAACACATATGAAACGTATAAGATTTACTTCTCCTTCTGCTTTTATCAAATTTAACTCAGAATATACAAATATCTTCCAGGCACCCCCTTTTTCACACTTTCCCTCTGAAACAATGGCAAAGTAGAGCAGATATTTCTCAAATATTGGGGTGGGGGGAGATTGTCACATCCACACTGGATTTCAGGCAAACAACCACAAATAAACTCTCCATTCACTTGGCTCAATGTTTTATACCAAGAGCTGTCAAATAAGACTTTAGTAAAATAGCAAAAGAACAGAAATGCTCTATTGGATCGCAGTGTGCAGAGCTATTAGTGGTGACTGGTGTTCTGAGAATGCCAAGTGCAGCACATGCTTTTTATCAATCAGACACCCCACATAATCAATAGTAGCACAACATTTAAATCCAAATAAATTTCAAAACTTTTGAAAAAAACATTCTCTGTCTCCTTACCCTCTGCTTTGGACACCTGTACCTCTTTTTGCTATGTCCATAAACACCTTTCTAATGCTGCCTCTACTTCTGTTTTTTCATACCCCTAAACTTCACTTGTACTGGTACCCCCCTCATTTACCAGCATCTCCTCTCTATGTTGGGATATATCCCTTGGTGTACCTTACCACCATCCAAAACACACTACTGTGCTCTCATGCTAGCCTCCCTCAATAATAACCAAGATATTCTCCTCCCCATTCCTGAGTACCTCCTTCTCCTTCAATTACTCACACCTGCTAAAAAATCCATCAGAAGTAGACTGCATTCAGTTCACAAGCTCCTTGCTCACTATCTTGCTAGGATTGCACTTCTACTCCTGCTCCGAGCTGAGAACGTACACCCAAACCATGGTCTGCCCACCTCGGCATACAAATGACACAAGAAACAAGGCTCCATCAAGCTGATGACTCTTAACATCTGCAGCCTGCCAGCTAAGCTCAATGCACTCCAAGTCCGGGTGTTGCAACATAGGCCAGATGTTATAGCTCTTAACAAAACTTGTGTCTCTCCTAAGGTCCCAGATAATGCTGTATCCATTCCAGGCTATGCCCTGTTCTGACTCAACATAATTGGCAAGAGATGTGGTGGCTGTGCCATTTATTTAAGGGAAACTCTTAAAGGGCTAGTCATCCCATTACCTCCCTCTGCAAACAACTCTCAAATCCTAGCAGTTAAAATAATCCTGGGCCAGCAGGGAAAATCCCTCACAGTTGCATCAGTATGCATCCCCATGTGAACATGTTACAGGCTTCCAAATGATTACAGACTTCATGGATGACAGCACCTCCCATGGCAAGACAATTGTAATGGGTGACCTAAATGTTAACTGGCTAGCTCCACAAGCCGAACCGTAAAAGGATGCCATTGCTGCCCTAGACATTACTCAAATGGTCACCTCTACCACTTGGTTTAATGATAAGTCTGGTAGTAGCTACTTACTTGACCTGATCCTCACCTCTCATCCCAGCAGAATCACTAACATGGAAGTTCTCCCAGATGCCCTACGTGATCACTCCCCAGTTATTTGCCACTGGTCAAACAAGGCACTTTAACCTAAGTCCTCTTTCTCCTATAAAAAAAATCTTAACTAAAGGAAAGCTTCCACAATTCCTTGCTGTCCTGTCAACGATTGACTGGACACCTCTCGACTCCTTGAGCAGTGTCAACAAAGCACTTGACTTCTTCATTGCCCAGTTTAACAAAGTTTGTAATAGCTTTGCCCCCCTACACAAATGCAAAACTCAGTCTACTACTAATCACTGGATTAGCTCTGAACTAATCTCCATGATGTGAAACTGAGATAACCTCTGGCACTAAGCCATGGACTCAGGGAAACCACACACTATGTAGCTCTATAAGGTGGCTAGGAACCAGTGCACAATAGCTATATGCAGAGCCAAGCAAGTCTTCTACAACCAGGAACTTACTAACTCCTGGAGAAATAGCAAACCCTTCTGGGAGAACATCAAGAGCCTCATGTGTAAACCAAGCAAGTCTTCCCCTACTATGATTGAGGTTAACGGCTCTACTTTACAGAACCCCAAAGAAATAGTGGACTCCTTTAATCTCACATTCACTGATCTTAGCAGTGTCCTTCCCCCCAACTTCTTTGACAACTCTGCCCAGCACTGCCTCAATAATAAAATCAATCTCCACAGTAATACCCCCATTCTACTTTAAGAGGAGATCCATGTCTGAAGCTAAAAGATATCTTAACAAAGTGCTAAGCAAAGCCAGTTTCAGCAGCAATACCCTTGACCTCAAACTCCTCTCTCTCTCTCCCTTGACGTTGTCCTACAACCTCTCACTAAACTTCTGAATCTTTCACGCTCTCATAAACAATTCCCACAGCTCTGGAAATCAGCAGTGGTTACACCCATTCATAAAAGTGGTGATAGGTCTCTTCTCTCTAACTACCACCCTATCTCTATCCTCCCACCACTCTCCAAGGCATTGGAATGAATTGTAGTTGACCTGTTGTATGAACACCTCAACAAATATAACTTACTCTGCCTGCAACAACATGGCTTTAGAAATGCCCATAGTACTACCACCACCCTGCTTGACTTCACTAGCCATATTCATAAGGCAATTGACACTGGCCACCTACTGGGTGCGGTGTTCATTGATTTGACAAAGGCATTTGACACCGTGAACCACCAGCTCCTGCTTCACTCACTGTCCTCCCTTGGACTATCTAATGATGTAACCAAATGGTTTGAAAGCTACCTCTCAGCAAGGAGCCAAAAAGTCAAAATTGTTGACTCTCTCTCTCAAGTGCCCTTCCTGTCTGCTCTGGTGTACCCCAGGGTTCCATCCTTGGCCCTCTACTTTTCAGCCTTTTCATCAATACTCTTCCTGCAGCTTGCAATAACAACTTAATACTCTATGCCAATGATGCAGTCCTCTTTTACTCACATACTGACCCCGTCTCACTCTCTAAGGTGCTTCAGACGAACTTCAGCCTAGTTGAAACCTGGCTTCTCCAATATAAGCTGTTGATGAATTACAAAAAAACAAAGTCCATGCTGTTCCATCGCTCTCACAGAAATACAGATCCATAAACTTCACCATACATGATGAACTTGAACAGCCACTTGAGCAAGTACAGGAGTTTAAATACCTTGGTATTACCCTTGATTGTACAATGTCTTTCAGCTTGCATGTTCAACACATCTCAAAATCAGTCAACTCAAGAATTGGGATCCTCTACTGCCACCATCGCTGTCTTACCAAACAAGCTATGCATGCAGCCATAACTACCTCAGTACTACCCATCATTGATTATGGGCTTGTCTTCTATAGGGCTGACATTGACACCACCCTAAAACAGGTCAAGACAGCCCTTAACAAATACTGTAGACTTCTCACTGGCACAGGGAAGCATACACATACCTGTGATCTCTACAAGCAATCCAACTGGCTCAATCTAAATAGTAGACTTGCCTACTAGACCTGTCTACTGGCTAAGAAAATTTATCTTAACCTCACACTCCCTGCAACTCATGCCTTAATGTTACCCACAGTCACTGCATATTTTTTGTGCAGTTCCCTCAAACCAACATTTATTGTTCCATTCTGCTGTACCAACCAGGCTCAACGTGCTTTCCACACCAGGGCCCCCCTGCTCCCTCTCCTATATGTTAGTTTATTTGTGGAGTTTTATGTATTATTTATTGTCTTAGGAATTTGTTATAATGGTCCTACTGTACTCTGTAATGTGCTCTGGGCCTCCAGGAAAAGGTGCCAGTTAAAAATAAAGACTACTACACAAGTTAATCCTGCAAAACACCTACTTTTACTGCTGTACACAGTGATGTACTGTCATCCCCCTCCCTCACCAAATCCCCATAGACATAGTTTTTTTCAACTTATACTTAATTCATTTTAAAATGAACAGACCATTTGGCAATTGCATTAACAGATCACAGAGACAGCCATACAGAGCATTGTAAGCACACTGATTTTAACACCCAGATTACAGATCTATTAAGTATGATACCACATTTGGGGGTTTCCTGAATGTCCAGTAAAATCCCAAGATAAACAGATATGCCAGCCAGCCAAAACCTGTGAGGAAAAAAAAATAATGGTTGCATAGAGAGCAGTCCATGACTCCAACAGTAAAACATGACCTAAACTAGCCACTATTTCCACAATCCATGTTACAGCATTATAAATGATATATACATTTGGCTACACAACCAGACAGCTTCAACATGCAGAAAAAAACTGATAAAAGGCAAAATTAAAACATGCATGATGAGGAACAAACAACAGCTCCTTAATAAGTAAACATTTAAAGGTGACATCAACCTGTAAAAAGAATATAAGCGATAGCACTCAGTACTCCAAAATAATAGTAAAACTGCCATATTAAACCATAACGACTCATAGACAAGATCATCTTGATATAGCAAATAATAAAGTTGTTAATGGAATTTGTTCAGAAAATGCATAGTCCAGAACTTCCTAACCAAATAAAATGCCTATCCAGGCAGGAATATTGCAGGAAGGATCAAAGAGCCAGATTTATTCAACAGATACATTGAACTACAAAAACCCTGCAGCAGTTCAAACCCAGTACACATGTAGGGCAAAAACAGAGAGTAATTATATTGATAAATTAATAGAGAATGCAGTTCAAGTTCACCAGTTAAGTCTCTGTGTTTGTACCAGATTCCTTCATCATGTCCTCCCTTGGCGCATTCCTGAACTCCGCTACAATTTTATCCACCCTGGCCCTGGTCTCCTACAGGTCTGTAAATTGAAAGTCTTGCCCCCCCCAGATGATTCTGAGGTGAGCTGGGGCCAGGAGAGAGAGTGCACTACACCAAGTGCTTTAAATTGCTGTTGCAATGGATCAAAGAGCTAAGGGAGCGAGTCGCATACGACCAGTCCAGGAAAACATGTAGGGTATATCATGTCCCTCTACTGTAGTTGTAATGGGTGTTTTAATCTACCCCATTGCAGAAAACTGTCTTTAATTTATGGTCCCAAAGACACCAGCAGAACAGTTCAAGAGGCATCTCTGTTGAGCTGCTGTGTGCAAAAGTTCACCCGGTAAGCTTATTTTAACTCCACTGGGTCCAGATTCATTCCTTCCAGGATCGAATTTGTATCCAGACCCACAGAAAAAACAGTAAGTCATCTCCCTCAGACCTCTCCAGGAGGCCAATAATCCTAATATTCATTGCTCTGGCCCCATTTTCAAGTGTTTCAAGGTGGGACTGGAAATGGGGAGTTCTCCATAATAAGGTTTGACACCATTGTCTGAGTCCACAGTGATCTATCTTCAGCTTCCTTGACTGTTTGCATCGGACTTTCAATTTTGGCATCCTGAGATCCCATTCAGTCCAGATTTCTTTCAATTGTTTTGTCCATGACTCTGACAGCTCTCAAGACAGTCCCATGGTGGTTGATCTCCCTTACCACCAGCTGTACTAGTTCCCATGGACTCTTGGGTTTTCTGCTTGGCCTATGGCATTGTCAGTTGTGATTTTGGAGGTTGCCCTCCATTTGCTCCCATTGGGCACCCCATAGCAGTGGTACCAAATGGATCCTTCAAGGTAGGCTAAATGGTGTTACCAGTATTTCAAAAAGGCTGCTGTTAGCTTGAAGTTTTATGAGGTTTAAGCAGATTGCCATCGGAGCTAGCTCAGTACACATCTGGTCAAGTAGCTGGCTGTCTAGAGCTCCCCTGTAGATATAGTTTTAATTCATTGTCCCTGCTAATCTGATGGTTCACCCCCCACCCACAACCTTATCCCCGTAGGCATAGTTTTAATGCATTATCCCTGGTAGTCTAGTGCCCTCTCACCCAATCGCAGTAAGAATAGTTTTACTGCATTATCCCTGGTAGTTTAATAGACCCCTCCCTCACTCAATCCCCATAGGCATAGTTATAATACATCATCCTTAGCAGCCTAATGGACCCCTTCATCTGATCCCCATAGGCGTAATTTTAATGCATTATCCCTGGTAGTTTAGTGGACCCCCATCCCAGTCCTGCTAGTCAGGGTCTATACCGCCTGACCTAACAACAGTGACTGGCACAGACCCAACTCTAACCTCTGTAGCCAGCTGCCATTTGCCTCATGTAAGTACCAGTATCATTGTACAACTCAACACAGTGAGACAGTACTTGTGTTATGTTTATTGGCATGTTCAGTAAATGTTTCAATATACAATACACATGTACCGTATCACTACAAAGAGTTGCACAGTTATACTGGTATTTGTGTGAAGCAGATTGTGGCCACCTGCAGAGGTGAGAGCTGTGCCAGCCACCATCATTGGGTCAGAGTGGGTACTGATTAGCAGGGCTGGGAGGGGGAGTTCACTAGACTACCAGGGATAATGAATTGAAGCTATGCCTATGGGAATCAGCTGGAGGGCACTCAACTGCTAGGTATAATGCATTCAAACTATGTTTGCAGACATCAAGAGAGGCGGAAAAGAGGTATTTTTCTTCTCTGAAACACAGCATCACAGATGCCTGGAGGAGAGAGACAGTCCTCCATGCAATTGGTGGAGCAACAGCTATGGCCTCACAGGTTAATGAGACTATAATGAAATGCACATGACCACTTAGCACCATGCACAGGCAGAGAAGTCATTGGCACGGGAACATTTAAATAAAGCAAATAAGTGCAAGAATAGCTTTTGAATGCCATAATTAGATTTGTTCCTTGTAGGTTCGGTCTTTTGTATCAGCACATACTTCTCTGTGGCCAGCACGGGGATGTGCTTTGTGCCAAGACCACCAGTTAGAGCCTTCATTAGAGCGGCACTCTGGAAGCTATATTCAAACACATTTAGTGCACTCCTACTGTGCTCTGAACTGTATTCATAGCGAATTTTGGGAGTTGAGCTAAACTGTACTCGGGTTAGGGCCTTTGCAAGGAGCAAACTTAGACTTTTGAATATGGAGCCCTTTGAGTATTACAGGGGAGGCCCAGGATACACTTTCTCTATTATTGCTGAATATGAATATTATTCAGTCCCTGTATTTTGACTCTGTATAGCAACACTGATTTTATTTTGGAGTGATAAGCCTTTTCATGTGTTTCAGTGATGACTCCCAATATCGTTTTTTAAACCTGAGTATTCCTAACAATACTATAAAGGCTCAAGATTCCACCTGCAAGAGAAGCAACTTTCATGAAACATTTGCTATAAATACTGTTCCCAAATATGTGTAGCTCTTTACTGATTGCAGTGTTTCTGTATCCATATGCTATCTATGCTGATCACTACATTTCTTTGTAAAAGTCATTGTTTTTACCATGATAATTGTGAATGTATGGAATTCACTGCCAATGGAATTATAACAAACAAAATCAAACAGGAGTTTAAAAACAGACTAGATAGATACATGTTATCTGGGAATAGCATTAATTACTTTATGAATTAGACAACATAGGAGCTACTATGGGCTAACAGCCTCCATGCTCCTCACATTTCCTAGTATGAACCCTAGTATTATACGTAATTAAACTGTTGTTTCTGCACAATTCATTAAGTCTATTCAATCATTGTAACCCTGTTTCAATTCTTGAAATTAGAACTAAATCACATATATGTTAAATAAAAAAGGAAAGAGAACACAGCCATAACTTCCACTCTTTAAAGTATTAAATTCAGTTTCATATTCTATACTCCATAAAATGTCTTCTAATTGTATTACTATATTGTGTTTTTGTCCTTCTACTAAGACTGTCACCAGTGAATTGTTGGCAAAAAGCCAGACTGCTCATACACATGGCTAACTCATAGTTAGCACTTTGCTAACAATTTGCAGTATGAAGTTCCTTTTAAAAAAAAAAAAATCTTGAAAACTAAAAAAGAAGGGTTGCTTCCCCCTTCTTAACACCCACTCATAGAACCCTATACCATCCTTCTCCCCCAAGCCTCAACCAGTGTCAATGAAAATTGCCCTCCTTACACCCACCCATTCAGCAGCAAGGACACCCACCATCCCCCCAGTCTCATAAAACCCACACTAAAAAAGCCCTTCCCTAACCTGCTCAGTACCCAATAATCCCAGCCTCCTCCCCTCCAACTGCAGCCAAAAATAGATTATAGAAACCCCTTCCCACCCCCCACTCAGTAATCACCCACCCTCCCTCCAATCCCCAGTGCACCAAAGAAAAGATGAATATATGTTTGACAACTTCAGCAAGAGAGGATGGAGACCATCCTTTCACTGCCTTGACTAGCTGCCATCTGAATAAATGGGAGAGTAGACTCATAGTAATTAGCACTTTTTAGTAACTCATTTAAATGGCAGCCCACCAAAGTGGTGAGAAGTGGTTTGGTGCCAGTTGCCATCCCTTGTTGCCAAGTCATCAAACTTGTATCATTTTCCTTGGGTGGCATGGGGTGGAGGATGTGTTGGGTACAGATGGATAAGATTGGAGCAGGAACTATTTTCTATTTTTGGCAGGGATTTGGAAGTAGGGTTAGGATTATTGGTGCTGACCAGATGGGAAGGGCTGTACTAATGATTTTGCCATGGGGAGGTGGGGGGATACTGCTGAGTGGGAAGGAAAGGAATTTTACTGCCACTGTACTGGTCAGAACTGGGTGGGATGGTGGCATAGAGGATGTTGTGATGGGGCAGGTGATGGTACCCTTCTTTATGTTAAAAACACAAGGAGAAAAGAACTCCACGATGCCTTTTGTATGGACTCTTCACCAGAAAAAGCAATGTGTAAAGTTGGCACTTCACTAAGCAGAGTACAACATGTAGTGCCCTGCTTTGTGATTTTTTTAACTTCACACACACACACCTAGTTTTGACCTGATGCCTTTAGTTTTCTTAACGTATACTTTCACAGTTGATAAGATAAAGGTGTATTCTCAACAAAAGTAATTTTTGGCATAACCTATTCCCATGTATGGAGTCAAATGCCAAAGAGAAGTCAATAAATGTTACATAATAAGCCAACCCAATGACACAGTGGTTTTAGGTATTAGATGCTGCATCACTAACCATGCGAATGACCCAGCTTCAAAAGCATGCTCAGGTCAACAGGGGTCAGCCAGGGGTGAGAGGATTGAGCATCCCACTGCTCTCTCCTCCTGGCGAGGAGAAATTTGCCATGCTGCTCCTGTACTGCTGCCACATGCAGGCATGGTAGCAGGGCAGCAACTGTGACACAAGATGGGGACAGACAGCAGTTGCTGCACGATGCATGTGTGTGCACCTCCATGAACGCATGCAACTGCATCACTGCATGCCACCTGGTTGGGGAGGTAGAATGGAGAAATCCAGGGCCAAGGCACCATAAAATCTCCCCTTCTTTGCCCTTCCATGGTAGGCAATCTATTGGGGACTTTGGGCATGTGAGTTCTGGGGGAAAAGGTGGCCAGGTGGAGCGGTGAGTGGGAGCTGAAAGGTCCAGTCTGTCCCCTAAGGGAGAACAACTTATATGAAAGAGAAAAAAAAATGCCACATACAGATTTTATTTTTTTAATTCTTGCATGCTTATCTAGATAATATAGTATGAAACACTTGTCAGCACAAGACTATTTAGATCTACACCCTGCCTACTCTTCTCATACGGTAGGATATTGCATGTGACACTCGACTGCATCACAAATCACACTGCTAGACACACACCCTGTCCATGATGTTTTTATGTTGAGAATGCACTCCAGGGGCCTGATTCCAAGATGAGCATGCATGGCATAAGCTGAGATTTATGCCAAGCCCATGGCGCCATCGTGACTTACGCCATCGTTATGCAAATTCGCGAGGTCCAAGTCACTTACCTGCGCCATGCTTTAAGTGGTTAGTGCCAAACGTGGTTTACACCACTCACTACACCTGCAACCTGCAATGGCATATTGCAAAGGTGGGTTACAGCAGCAACTACTCCCCTTTCCAAGAGGGCAACAGCCATAACCAACATGAGGCATTCCAGAAGCCGCAATGATGCCGCGGAGTTAGACCATCAGGGAGATGGGCTAAGGGGCATCCGTCCATGCCAGTCAATCAATGCCCACTCTGCAGTGCCATGAAATGTATCCAGCAGTGATCCCCATGCCCCCAACACTTACATGCCCCCCACCCCCCGTCAGGGACCCCAGGGGTCCATTTATGGAAGTGCCCCCAAACAGTAGTGCCACCTGTCCAGTCCCCCATGCCCCCTGATGCATGCAGCAGTATTCTGGGATGGGGGCTCCAGGGGGCAGTTTGCAGTGGGCTGTGAATTGCAGCATGCAGGGCCATTGCACCATGCCCATGGTGCTAGCCTACGCCTGCTGCAAGTTGCAGGATGCAGGTGCCAGGGATCCTGCCTGTCTTGGAATATGGTCAGGGTCCCCAGCATATTGCCACATGGCGCAACTTGCATATGCCCGCAAGTTGCGCCATGCATCTTGGAATCGAGCCCCAGGTCTTCAGCCATGGCCTCTACTGTCTCCCTTTGCTGCTGCAGCATGGACATGGCAGCACTGACATATGTCAACCAGCATAGCACAGATTGATGGCTCCATATGTCCATATATGGTGGAATCAATGGGCATGACTTTGTTGGTTGTGGTAGGCCATGTTTACCTGTGTATAGGGAGAGTTATGATGGTTCTGCCCCTCTGGTCAGTGCTTCCACAAACAGAGCTCCCCTTTGCTCTAATAGCACAAAATATCTTGGTTTCTGGGTTGACTCACTCCTTACCGGAAACACCCACATTTGCAAACTTATTAGATATCAGGGTCAATGACTGGCTTCCTGTTTAGAAACAAATCCTTACTGCTGCACGAATGCAATAAAAAAATAATCCAGTCTCCAGTATTCCATCTTTTAAATACATGAACATCATCTTCCGTGGTGCTTCAAGTCCAAATTGACCAAATTAGATATGGTTTACAATGGGCTAGCCAGACTGAGTCATGAAACTGTACTTATGACACTCACCACTGTAAGCTCTACAGTGCATTAAACTGGCTGTCGCTTGGGGATAGGAGGGAATTGCCCTTCATCCTTTCCTCCTTGAAGTGCATCAATGGCCTTGTCCCCTCTTATTTATGCTAAACACTGACCCACAGCTCTTACCCTAAACACTTGTGCTCCCCTGGATCATTCAAGCTGATGGTTCCTCGAATATATATGGTCTGCAGGTCCCTTGACTTAAGTCACAGATGCCCAGCTGCATGGAACTCCCTGCCAGAATACTTACACCTGGTAAACCACTTCTTGCCTTTCAGTACAAAAGTTATTGAATGTTTTTAGTCAGTTTCCTCTTAGTATACTTTGCTGCCATCATTCCAGGGGTGTAACATACAGTAGGTAGCCATAACCATGAGCCTGTATCCCTACACCCCCTGCACCAGGCCTCACCTTGCATTTGAAACCTTGTAATGCCTATGGGAACCTACAATCCCTTGTAAGAAGTATACTGTATCTAGACTTATTTATTTCTGTAACATGTTTGCTTGCCATCAGACATGTTTGCCTTAAAAGGACACAATTGAACATGTAAGCCAGCCTGTCAGTGCAGCGGTAGACCTACTGCTTGTGATGCCAGTGACCTGGGTTCAGGAACAAGCCTGGGTTATTGGAAGGCTGGCCAGGGGAGGATGGCCGAGCATCCCTTGGATGCTCATCTCATCAGGTTAGGAAGTGCTTCTGGTCTCCCATTGTTACACCGCCACCTCTGTGACCATGGGTGGCAGTACATGTGAGGAACCAGCACACAGGGAGGGGAGCATTACCACTCTGATGTTGCGACATCAGTTCCACTCCTCCCAACATCTGAGGGAAGGGGACAAACAATAAGGAAAATCTTTGACAACTCAGGATGCCACCCGCCACTCTGCTGCAGGTCCTGCACCACCAGTTGGGCTCAGTCTCCCTCACTGACACTTTAACTCTGCCTGGGAGGTAATGGGGCCCCAGTGGCCCTTTTCATGGGAGGTCATCCACAGGGCAACATGGGAGAGGAACAGTAAGTCCCAGGGAAGGTGGGTGATGGGGCTAGGCAGAGCGGTAGGGCTGAAGGGGGCTGGATAGAGTCAGGGGTAAAAAGCATAGTAAATGCAAGAAAAGGGTACCATTGAATACTAGTTCTGTGCATACTGATTATGTTTTTGTTGTGCTAAATAACATTGAATTGAATGATATCTGACATGAAGCTCTGTGCACTTTTCACCACTGCCTTCACCATGACCCTGTGACCCTTCAAACTGCATGTGTGTGTCTTCCAACCTGATACACAGCAACACAACTCTGTTATGTTCCATTAAAGTGCAGTTGCTAGGCCTAAGAGAATAGGACTCTATATCTGGGACAGTATCCTTATTAGATGCTAAGGGGATCTGATCCCAGATAGTCTACGATCAATCCATAATTCTAAACATCACAAGACAAGAAGATTGAATGGCAGGGTTTGTAATGTTTGTAATTTTTGACCATGACAAAACAGCTACAGTATGGCAGTTAATTTCCAGGTGCATCCTGGGGGATGGGATGCATGAACATGTTTAGTCAGCTACAACAGGTAAAAATTTAACAGGTGACAGTTTTGAAATAATTTCATAATTTTCTGGGGAAAGGAATCAGTGATATCTAATAGGCAGTATTGGCCTTTTCATGCTGTTGAGGAACAGCACTTTGCATATTAAGGAGTCTACAATGAAGAGAAAGCTGGGTACTTTGTCTATATATAGCTATACAAGAAGCCACAGGCCAGTGGTCCAGAACAACAAGAAACATGAACATAGAAGTGGTGAGGTACCTGCTCAAACTGAAAAATCAAAACAGCAACGAGACAAGCTGCACACTCAGTAAGCCAGTTTATGTAAGCAGAACATTTGTATTGCACTGCACACATACTTTTTAACTGGTCACCACATTTAAGTTTGGTGGCCAACCACACAATATGTGCACAATATAATAATAATACACATTTTCTGCTTACATGAGCAGGCTGCGTGACTGTGCAGCTTTCTCTTTGCTGTTTGCACTATTTCTACGTGCTGATTTGTTTACCTAACCCTGTAGCAACACTGAAAGTAATTATAGGTGCCCACATGTAATATTGTTTAAAGATTTGCAAAGAGAAGATTTTGAGTGCCATAGAGAGTGAAATATCAGGGGTCATAATGGGAACAAAAAATAAGTAAATATGTTTCTTCCTGTACAGAAAACTATTCCTATATATCTGCTGTATAACGAAGCAAAGTCAATGGTTCAATGTGGGGAAAACAAGTTTAAACCATAAGTTTTTGCTTAACCCACTCCACCCCTTCTAGAACTTAAGAACTGTTGGTTCTTACTTACAGTTGAGTATTTAAGATGAAAAATATTCAGGCTCTTCAATTACCCCACCTCACCCACAAACTGGCATTATTACTTTTTACGTTTGATGCACATGTGCAACAAACCTTTTGTTTTGAGTGGAAGGGGATTTCTGAGGTGTGTCTCTGTGAGCCTACTGCAGTTAAAAATGGTAGGGGCTAAGCAGTCTAGACCAATAACCATGCACTTTAACTGTGACACCACTCTTCTTCAATTGAATGCACTTCAGAAGAACCAAGCCAATAAATTAGAGGCACTTCAGTCCTTTGATGTGAATGAAGCTATTCAACAAACAGCTGATGGGCTGTCAACACCAGCAACCTGTCATTAAAATCATCAGCAGTGACAAGCTGAACAGACTACATCAGAAAATTGTGGGAGCTCTACAGAAAGTTTAACCGTGTTGTACCAGTCTTTATTATTTTAATACTGTTAAAGGTTTTCCTATTTCTTCTGCCTAGTCTGTAGTCAGTTTGAAACTGGCCATGATGTCTCAAATTACAGCCTTTTTTTCTCCTAAACTAGCAAGTCTCCTAAAGAAAAATTAGCCCTTGCCTGACTCTCTGTAGTATGGAAGTTAGTCTCCTTACTGTGGCAACTTTTAAGTATAGGTAAAAAAATAATACTATACCTCTGTTTCTCTCCACCAGCAAGTGTATATTGCAAACAATGTCAACCTAGGCAAAGACACATGTTCATTCTAAACTTTTTTGTGTCTGTATTACATGGATGCCATTTTAAAGGTGAACTCACACTTATAGAACTGTGGGTATAGAGATGTCACCAACTTTTGCAATCCTCTCCTGCCCCTTCCCCCCAATTTCCTTTTTCACCACCCCTCCTCCCATAACTCTTATGTTCCCTTCCCCATGCCCTAGCCATGCATACCCTTCCCCTGTATGCTACCCTTACCCTCCCTTTTTAGCTTTTGCATATATTTATTTGGTTTTTATTTACCAGGTAGGTACACTAGACAAGAGTATTGCCTATATTCAGGCACGACCCGGGAGAGTACAATCAGGAGACAGTAAGGTACAAAGGAGGTACAAACATTAGTGACAATCATTCTTGATGCAGCATGAAGTGGGAACAAAACAAATTCGCAGATTGCTGACAAAAGCAATACATATTTTTGTGGAAACTGAGAGTATATACCAAGACCTGCCATGATCTGAGAGATGCATTGATCTTAACATGGTTATGATATTACATATATTGAAATTCAATAAAAAGAATAACTGGCAGATCCCTACATGAATTCCCTTTTTTCTTGTGCACAACTGTTTTCCTTGCCATCCTTCATGCAGTGATCCCAGTATTTGCCTTCTGTTCATGATGATCCTCTGCACCAGCTCTCTCCTAGCCTCAAGACAGTTATTCTCCTAAATGCCCTGTCTATTCAGTACCCTTGATATCTGTCTAGGTGTAAAAAAAAAAAAATGGATTTTTTCCCAAAGTGAATCTTGTGCACTCATGTTGTCCATAGCATCCTGTAAGAGAGCTGTTTGCTGTACCCAACATTCCTTGCACTCGGAGCCCAAGTACCCATGTAACATCTGAGGATGTGCTGGTGCAAAGCATCAAACCTTCAGCATTGACAAATGCTTGTTTACTCTTACATCAGTCATTCACTTCAGCGTTAACTGTGTAAAATACCAATCAAGAAAAGCCATTCTGTTGAGATGAGAGCATTAGAGACCCATAGAGTCAAAGTTTTAGGTCAAGTCACAATCCATCATTCTTACTGTCCTTGAGGTTTGGCTTTTAAAATGCATTCAGCTTCATTTTTAGTGCTGCAGGTAGGCGGAGCCTGCAAACCTATTGCATCAGCTCTAAAAATGAGCTACAGGATTCAAACCATGGAACACTTCCTTTGGAGTTTTCAAATGATGCTCCCACCTCTTTGCAGCCCTTCAATTTAACCCTTGCACTGCTGCAGACTGAACATATATCCAGAGTTCAATCAAATAGATTCATTCTAGTTCTTTCGGCAGCCTAGGGATTAAGAAACAAATGCTCTGGAGAATCACCTCTCCTCACCAATCTTGTAGTGCTTCAGTGAGTACAAGAAGCATGTTTTCATTTTAATACAACTTGGTTAACAGCTGTATCCTTCTACCCTGCCAGTAGTATATAGCACTGTTTCTAGAGCCCCTTAAATAATTGTGCCTCTTAAAAAAGCTTAAGACAGTAATGGCTATATTTACTATTGAAACACATTCATCATTTTAAAAGCATGTAAGATAAATAGCTATGGAACAGCTAACTTCCATAAACAATGAAAAGATTATTTCTTTTCAGTGGCACTTCTTTTCCTGCACTCTAGCATATTTACCTGATTCTGCAGTATATATGTTGATTTCCTGCAAAATGTGTCTTTAGAACTAGGATATTTATAATAATTAGATAGTTAATGTAGTTGTGTGCCTTTTCTGGTATTTTAATGGTTTCAACTCCCCCTGTTCTCAGATTTCCTTACAATACATTTGAGTCTTAACCTTTGATTCTGCTGGTCATTAATCTTCAGCCTTCTTGTGTGCTTTTATATACATAAATGTTGACATTTTATTTTCTTCTTCAGTACCATAATGACATTGTGCTTTTGCAGAGTTTTTTACAAATTCCTCACCTCTTTCATTTAATTTTTCTGTCCAATGTCCACCTCCAAATTTACATTTTTTATTTCTATTTGATCAAGTTCCACAGCATGTAAATCTACCAACAGTGGCAGCTCCAGCTTCTGCTGGTTACCAGGGCACTGACTAGGCATTACAGTTGGAAGCCAGGGCACCTATTGAAACTGGAATGGAAAGCATATGTGCATATTCATGCTTGCTTCTTGGAGTATTTGAACTAATGATGAATGTTATGTTTCTAAAAAATTAAAAATGAAAATTCTATTTTATTTTTTTACAGGGGATGGCCCTGCTTCTCCTGTCTTGGGGGTGGGGGTATGGATGGCCAGGCTTCTCTTGGCTTGGGATGGGTGGCTCTGCTTCTCCTGGCTTGGGAAGGGGAGAATGGCCCTGCCCCCTGCTTTCTCTAGTAGGAGAAGCTGGGCCACATGACCCAGAAAATAGGGCCAGCCCCAAGCCAGGAGAAACAGGGAGGTACCCTTCCCCCAAGCCAAAAGAAGCAGGGTCATCTTCACTTCCCAAGCCAGGAGAATCAGGGTCCCCCCATCAGGAAAAACAAAGCTATTCCCCCTGAAGCAGGAGAAGTAAAGCCTTTCCCATTACCTGAACAAAAAGAAATGGCCATCCCAACCCTTTACAGCAGGTATCCACCTACCAAAATGGTTCTCAATGGATTGGCCACCCACAGTGGCAGGCCAGGAGATCGAGGGTCATACATTCTCTCTTTTGACTCTCTCCCCTCCTCTCCCCACAGTACTGAGACATTTTCAAATAAACCTATCCACTTACCTTAACAAAAAGGCATAAGCAGTCAGAACCCTGTCACTCTGGTTCTGCGGGCAGTTTCCTTCTTGGCTGTTTTTGCTGCTGGCAGGACTTTTACTTGAGGGTCTGACTCTGTGCTGCAACTACTGGCTGGGCAGGGTGGCTAGCTGGTGCTGCACTCTCTCATTACTGCCCAGACTGTGCTGTAGTATTTTATAAAAAAGTACAGCATAGTACAGCTCTTTTAAGGTTAGCTATACTGCTAGGTTGGGGGGGCTTCTGTGCTGCAGCTTGCAAGCAATGGTAGTGTAGTTCTGGTATGGTGGGCATGATAGGCTTGGTGACTCCTGATTCAGGCAGCTAGGCAGTCACCAGGAGCCAAGCTACAATGCCACTCACTGCCCCCAACACTGGGTGCCCAATTATGGGATAGGGTGGTAAACTAAAATGAAAGCAAGTAGCCACTTGCTATAAAACCCTGTTGCCACCAGACTTCCCTAATTCTTACGCCAAGTCCCTAAACCTAGAGTCAGATAGTAAATGAAAAACAGTAAGCAAACAATGACAGCCAAACCCCAGTGCTGCCAACCCTCCATTCTAACACAAGGTGCTCAGCCCTCCCGGTTCAACAATCAATGAAAAAAGTAAGCAGACAATGGGAGCCCATCTACAGTGATGTTTTAAAAAGAAACATTAGTTGTTTTCTGCATTAATCTATTGTAGCATTGCTCCCTGTTATTCATTGTACTATTGCACATGTGTGTACTTGTGACTTGTACATCAAATAAAGAGCAGTGTTATTCCATAGTCAGCAGTAAAACTTTAACCTGCTTAATAGAAAAGCATATGGGAATTCATAGGCTGAATACTAACAGCAACAAAAGTGCAGTGAGCAATGCTTTGCATACTGGGGCAAAAACAACAAAAGTACACTGGTGCAATGAATATCAGGGAGCAATGCTATGCCATACTGGGGCAAAAACAACCAACATTTCACTCCAGAAGCAGTTTTATTGGAGTTAGTAACTTAATGCAGAAATGCCTTTATATTATCTGTCACTAGGTCTGAATAGCACATGTATGAACAGTGCTGTCTATAACAGCACCTTCCATACAGCACTATGCAGAACAGTGGTAGGAACAAATGTGGCAAGTAAAGGCAATGCCACTGGTAGCAGTCACAAAGCACATTGACAACTGCTACCAGTCCAAACACTTATTTTAGTGAGGACTCTGCCCCCCAGCTAAAATAATCAGCTCTGATTTGGAGTTGGATTACGGGAGAAAAATAAAATAATGAATGCCAGGATTAGATCCCTGATCTCCACCACCATTGTGGCCAAGCAGCTCCATGTCTCAGTCTTCTCTGCTACGGGAACAGCTCATCCACCATTTTCAATTTCCCAGCGCTTGTCTTCTTCCTAGTACTATGGACAGCAACCTGGATAGCACTTACTTCACAGCACTGCTTAATTCCTGTCTATGTCTGTAGTATGCCATTTGAACATCACAGTTTTTTCCTTATGCTATATTTGCAACACTATTGTAACTGGTTATTATATTGTCCACCACCAATGATGTGTACAAATAAAACATTTAAAACAATGAATATGATGCATCCTCAGGATACGAGGAGGCACTTATAAAATTACAACTGGCAATTAAGGTAATGAAAAGCATATCAAAACTGGTTTAAACTACCCAAAAGACATATTTTCACAGTTGGTTAGTGCATGTAATTATAAAAAAAGCTTTACACATAAACTACAATATCAGGAAATTTAAACCATATAGAAATCCATTTTATGGATGTTGGAGTGAAGCAATGAGGATATAAAATTGACAGATATTCATGTATTTATCTTTTCTCTTGAGAGACATTTTCTTTAGAACTGTGGAATTAATGAACTCTCAGTACAATGATTCCAAATATCAAGAATCTATTATAAAACATTAGATAAAAAGTAGGGCATTATTATATCAGATGCTCAGCCATAATTGATCTATACCTTGGGGGCTCGCTATAGCCTAGGTGTGAATGATTTCTATAGACAATCTTTATTTCCTGTATATAAAGATGGCAGGCATACTTTGCAATAGAAGTTTTTTTTTTATTGTATTATAGTGGTAGATATCTAAAAGTTGCATGCCTCTAGGTACCACTGAGGCACTCAAGTTGCACTTTGCATTGACTGTAATGTGATTTTGCCTCATTCTCCCTCAGTGTACCTTGGTATACTTCAGTACTGAGAAACTTCTAGGTATACCTCAGCACAGAGACACTTTTCTATGGCTGCCACTTGTATGATTATGACTAAATGAGCATCTGATATAATAATGTCCTGCTTTTATTGTTTTTTAGAATACATGCCTGACATTTGTATTTTGTATCGCAGAGTTCATTGGATCCACAGTGCAAGAGAAAATGTCTCTCAAGAGAAGGAATATATATGGATGAACACCAAAACATTTTATATCCTCAGTGCTTCACCCCAACATGTGCAAAATGGACTTTGATATAAATTTATATTTACTGTCGTAGTTTATATATAAAGTTTTTTTTAATACTTTCATCTACTAACCAACTGTTGAAAATATGCCTTGTGGGTGGTTAATACCAGGTCTGATGTTACACATTTCATTACCTTTATTGCCAGTTGTAACTTTATGAGCCTTCTTGTATCCTATGGATGACCCACATTCCTCTCCTGCAGCCCTATCAGCTCTGGTCAGATTTTGTTTCCTTTCTCTGCCTGTTTCATGTTACCCTCATGGAGTCTCATACTATCAACTTTGCTGAGAGCTGCTTTTTTAAAGTGTTGGATTCTTGAAGTCTGCCTCTGCAGATGCAATATTGCCATCCAGTATATATTAGTCCAGTGTTATGGGTACTTGGTGTCTACTATATGTCATGAGAACCAGGTTGATAACAGACCAATTCTTTAAGTACCATGTCATCTACTTTATCAATGTTGTTAAAATGTAATTCCTTGGATATGAGTGCCATCTTGCTATCTTGTGGTGAAACACTGATAAGGAAAGCCTTTGATTTAACATGAATGCAGTAATTTTTCACATGAAATAAATTTCAGCCTTCATATCTTTTTTACATTTTACCCAGGATAGCCCAGCTGAGGTTTAACATTTCACTTCCAGTGGGTTCTGCTTCTACCTATTTATGAAGCTGGTTAGACTGGAGAACTGACAGCTGATGTGTCTTACCCAAGGTCACACTGTGAGTATTTGGCTCTAGTGGGGTTTTGAAAGTAGAATCTCCTAGTTCCCAAGCCAGTGCCCTAGCTCCTACAGAGCACTGTCTCACACCATACTGGTAAAAGACAGTAAAACACAGAAACAAACTACTGAATGAACTAGGGTTACTTGTCTCCATGGAAGAACTGCATACAATATGAAAAACAGGGACATTGTGGTATGCCAGTAATCTGTAGTTAATGGAGAGAGACAACTATAAACTACACAAGGATGATAGACCAGGTATTGCAAGAAATTAGCAGGGATAGTACTGTATGTCAAAGTCCATTGCTGGTAGAGTTGCAGCCACTGACATGTCTGGATATTTTCTGAAATGTCTGTGATACCTGTAGAGAAATTTCTTGCCTGCCTGCAGTACCACTGTAGCAATTTTAGCCAAATTTCCTTTAGAAATCTCTGGAAATATCCAGGCAATGGGATAGCTATAACTGCAACTGAAATATAGTACAGTGACACAGATAAAATTGAAAATCTTTGGCTTAGCATCTTGAATGGAAGTGATGACACAGTCATTTTTCTCCTGAGCTATAGACCACCAGTCCAGAAGGAGAACCATCAACAGTCAGAGGAACCATGTTGCTCATGTGAGATTTCAATCACTGTAACATAAAGTGTGGGGGGGATTGCTAGGATAGAGTGAAGTAGGTCATTTATGGATATTACTGAGGACTGCTATTTGACACCGTGTGTCAAGGGAACCACTAGGGAGCAAGTGACACTTGACCTGATCTGTCATAATCAGGATGATTTGGGCAGAAATGCAGAAAGTGGAGTAACACTTGGAAATTTTGATCATAACATCATTAGATTTTCCACTGGAAAGAACTAGGTAAAATGAAAAGAGGTACATCTTTCTTCAGCACAAGGTGGATTTTGGAAAACTGAGGGAGCTAACAGCATATAGTATTTAATTTTAGAAGTCAAACTCATGGACAGAAATGCTACAGATAGATTGAAACAAAAATACATCCCACAAAAGAGAAAGTACATTAATTCAAGATACAAACCTTGGTTAATGGTAAGGGAGGTACTCAACATACTCCGTGAAGAAAAGGAGTCATAAAAGAATATTATATTAGCTGGGTTGCGGGTTGAGGCACTGGATGCCACATCTCATGCCATGCTGGCAACCTGGGTTCAGGAACAGACTTGGTCCAATGGGGATCGGCAGGGGAGAGAAGGATTGAGCATCTGGAAGACTGCTCTCCCTTCCCAGGGGTGGGATCAGGGCCTAGTATCACTTCTTAGTGGCCCCGATGGAGATTGGGGGCAGTGCAAGGAACACGCAGTGCAGTGACTAGGAGGTGGAGTGGCAGTACACATCAGCACATCAGTGCCAGGACATCATTGCACAACCACGCTCCAGGAGGGAAATCATAATGCAAAATACCCCGAAGGAAAAGGGAGGTGACAAAAGCTCCAGGGACCTAGCCCACATCCCCAGCACTGGATCATCCCTCCAATGGTCCCCCAAGGCCCTCAACAAGGACTGACCCTCTAATTACAGAAAGGCCACCAGGTAGGTGAGGTGGGCCTTCCCCTGGGGGCAATCCAGGGGGCTGGAAGGTCCTGGAAGAGGATCTCAGAGGAGGGAGGTCTCAGGCAGGGGAGTAGAGGCGATGGTCAACTGGGCACTTCTGAGAGATGCCTTGTCCACTGGAGTGAATAAATAGAGTCTAAAAAAAAAAGAATAGTGTATTGCAAGATGACAGTGAAAACATACAGCTTTAGAGGCAATCTCAGAGAGTGCAAACATAGAATTACATTTTAAAAAAGCACTTAGAGCGATGCAAGCTGCATCACTCTAGGGCTTCAGCAAACTCTGGGTGCATCAGGGACCCTGCACCCAATTTTATAAAGGGGGTCCTTGAACTATAGACCCAGGAGTTGCAGCAGCTGCAGGTTTATGCCAAATATTTGGAAACACCTGTGGCAATTGACACAGGGATCCAGGCCCCCCTACCCAGTGCAACAGTAGAGTGGCTACAAGAGTGGCAGAAGTGAATATGCTTGCCAGGAGAAGGGCCGGGGCAGAAGGAGCACGGGGCTGCCATAGGGGGCATTGGGGAGACAGCAGCAATGACAGTGTTGTGATGTGGCACTCGACAGGGGTGCCATTTGCAAAGCCACACAATTGATTGGATGGGACCACTATTTTGGGGGGTTGGCAGGGATGGACAGTGACATGGCCCCAGGTGGGCAGAGCTCTGGAACCTGCCCCATAGGTGCAACAGCTCCCAACCCTGTAGGCAGGAGGCAATCTGCCACAGTGTAGGAGTGTGGGTACTAGGGCACTGTTGCAGTGCCCAGAGAACATCTCCATCTACCACTGGCAGTCCTCAATCTGCAGTCACAGCTTCCCACCTGCAGGGTTGGGATTTGTTGCAACAATGGGGCAGGTGCCAGGGCTGTGCCTACCTGGGGCCATGTCACTGTCTGTCCCTACCAATCCTCCATGAAGCGGTCCCATCTGAGTGGCTGTGTGGCTTTGCAAATGGCACCCTCACCGGGTGCCACATCACAACTGTGTCATTGGGGCTGTTTCCCTAAAACCCCCTATAGCACCCCCATGCTCCTTCTGCCCCAGTCCCTTACTTTCAGGTCCCCTGAATTGCTACAGTGTTTGGCAGTGGTGCACAGCCCTTAGACCACCTCCTGGCCAGTCTAACCTGAGCCCCCTGTTGCATCAACAGTGGGGCTTCCAAAATTACAAACAATGGGATGGTACAGCCCCACAGTGGTGCAAGCTCCCTTGTGACCTGGCACAAGGGTGCTTATATCGCAAGGGTGGGGTAGGGTGGCTTGGGTGCAAGGCATCCCAGTTTTGACACAGCCTGCATTTGAAAATTGGGATTGCTGCATAGTTTGACACAAGGTGCTACTTGTGTCATACCCATTTGGTGCTGGCACCTTGTGTCAGGCATGTCCTTTTCAAAATCTGGCCCATAGAATCAGAGGAGCAAAACAAATGACAGAAAAACATGTAGCACTTGAAATCAAATCCAACAACAATAAAGATCTTCAGGTATGTTAATGAGAAGAAGAAAACACCAGCAACTGCTGAGCCAGTGAAGAATCAGGGAAGTGGTAACATAATAACCAAGGAGGGACAGATGGCTGAATTCTTAAATGAGCACAGTTGCAGCCAATGACATGTCCAAATATTTTCTGACATTTCTGTGATAGCTCTAGGGAAATTATCAGTTGGCTGCAGTACCTCTGTGGGGATGCCAAAAGCTTTTGCCATTATGACACACAAGAGACTAGTTCATAAAATGAAAACCTATGCATAAGTGCTCATGCAATGTAATGGGTTAAAAACTGGTTGCAGGGCAGGAAAAAGATGGTTATAATAAATGGTAATCTATAACACAGAAACAAGTGAACAGTAGAGTCCCGTGCCAGTTTCTGTGCTGGGGCCAACATTGTTATATATATTTATAAGGGATCTGAAGGGGACTAGCCGCTAGGTTGCTCAGTTGTCTGATAAGACAAAATATGAAGATTGTTACATGACAGAAGGAGGTTAATAAAGTACAGAGGGGCCTTGGCATGCTTGGGTAATGGGAAGAAAAATGGTACTGTAGATGAAAGAGAGCACTGAAAAATGTAACGTGATGCATCTAGGTCAGGAATCTATGAAATCAAATTACTGGCTGAACAAAACACAGATTACTGAAACTCAGCAGGAAAATGATCATGAAGTAATGCTCAAAAGTAACTTTAAATTGGGACAGCAGTGTGGGGCAACAGCTAGGTTCCCTCATATCTAGTTATGTCTTGTCAAAGTCTTGAGTGAAGAACCATCAAGCATATTCAAGGTCATCCTTTTGCACTTTCCAATATTCTTGCAATTTCCCATCTGAGTTCTAGAGCATAATGGTTAAAGGGCTTGTGGAGATACAAACAGTACACGTACAGCACATGTTTTGGTACAATACCAACTGCTAAACCTTTAACAAAGTTACAGGTGACAATCTACATTTATAGCATTTAAAAATAGGAACAACAAGCATTATAACTACCTGTAGGTGTGACTGATAACATTTTGACAGTGTATTAAAATGTATTTATTCATGATGGAACTTAATACTGGGTACCACTGTAGCAAAGCAAATAAAATTATGGCATGGATCAAGAGACATCATAAGCAGATTAAGAGATATCATAATGCCCCCTACAGATAATTGGTTGACCTCATTTTGAGTAGACTGCACAGTTCAGGTCCCTTGAAAAAGCAGCTGCATGAGGTGTGAAATGCCATCAGAAGGTGTTTGTTTACTGACAGATACCAGATGAGTGTACTTGATTATCTTTAGTGACATGCCCTGCACATTTTGCACATTGTAAGTTATAATAAACATGTTTTCTATAATTTGTGCATGTTGTTTGTGCACTGAGTTTGTTCAGTCTGTGAGGGATGCTAGTGACAGGTCAGTTGGTTTGGTAACAGTTCTGGTCCCCATATCTAATGAAGGATATTGACAGGATTGAGAAAGTGCAGGAAAGATTGACCAAGGCAGTTGAGGGCTTGGAAAACGTGGGATATGAAGACAAAAATGGCAGAATTAGAACTGTTCTCTATAGAAAAGAGAAGACTTGGCACAATTACAGTTTTCAAGTATCTGAAAGGGATAACACCCATAGACCAAATGTAACTCTTACAGATGTACAAGGATGAGAGGGAAAGGGGGCACTCTATATCTTTGAAAGGAAGGAGATTCAAGAAAAATTGGAAGAACTACTTCATAGAATGAGTGGTGAATACTTTGAGCAGACTTCTAGCATGCGTCTATCAGCACTGTTGCTACTTTAATTATGTACCATGAAGTAAAGGGGGTGACATGATATTCCCACTTGGGTGGTAGGGGGAAACTCAAAGGACTGGTGGTCTTTTATGCTTATATTCATATGTTCATAAATACTGCTTGGAAGGTGACCATCTGAATTAAGGACAACTTGTGCATATATACCTTTTTCAGATAATTGTAGTTGAAATCCTGTTACTGCATGTGAAAGTTAATAAGTATAAACCAAGTGTGGAGCCCAGCCAAATTAGAGCAATGTTCACAAGCATCCTGCAGACCTTAAGGCAGCAACTTTTTCAAACAGTGTTTATGGAATGAAAACAGTGATTCTCTAGAATCATCAGCCAATCTATTTACATAAAAACAAATTACTACCTTTGCTTGTTTGTCTTATAGTAAATTATTGAAGAAGGCCTAGGGTCACAATGCTGATTCTAACTCTATTTTCAATTTTCAGTAGCATTAATTACTGATTTTTGTTTTGTTTTGTTTTGTTTTCAGCCCACACACTGACACAGCATGTTGTTTTGTTTTGTTTTTGTTGTTGTTTCTAACATAAAAACGAAGATGCAAACGATGCTTACTTTACCAAATTTACTTATGTGAATAATTAGTTTTCTAGAGAGACACAGTAACATTTAACTTTCAAGTACTGTACTATCACTCTGATTTCTCTGAATGTCAAATGGTATCATCACTATGACATCTTGGAAGAACTACATTGCCATAAAATCACCATGCAAGCCAAGCTACAGGTACGACTGCAGCAGCCAACATACACTAGTTGTCTTCTTTCATCTCCCATGCCTCAGAAGCAAAGCAAGACAACATGCCTGGAGCAACACCTACCAGCACTAAACTAATTACCACTGGAATGGATAAATAGAAGGACAGTGCCTCATGTAAGCTGAAAGACAACCCTAGGAGTCCATTCCAAACTCATGTAAAAACAACTGTTTCTTAAAACAGTAGAGCAACAAAAATGTGTTTCAAAAAGTTAGTTTCAGCTATGATTGATAAAAATATTATGAAACCTGTGAATCCTACTTTTATAGGTATATCCAACGCTGCACACAATCAGTTTTGGTTTTTAATTTTCTCAAACCTAGCTATGATATTTCTATAGCAAATGTGGTGGTCATCTTTTTTTTTTTTTTTTGAGAAAAAAAAACTAAAGTAAAACATTTATAAAATACAAAAATGTTGGTATAACTAGAAAAAATTACCACCAGATAAAACTGGGAGATGTCTGGAATCTTTTTTATTGAATAAAGGTAGGGTCTATTTTTTTACTGAAATTTGTTGCATTGCTGCTTTAAGTGACTTCCCTTGTCAGTGAATATTTTAAAGTCTATAGCCTGATTAACTGATCATCTCTGCCAAGCAGATACAAGATTAATTGAGAATTACCTGACAGATGGAGGGGCAACACGTAGTTGATGTATTTCTTTATTGTTTTGTAAACTGGTGACTAGGAGAGAGAAATGCTATACTGAGTAACAACTCATTTGCAGGTGTAACTCGGGGGAGAGGGGGTTGCAGAGGAAAGGAACAGTTCAGACAATACAGGCATCCAATACATAACAATGCATGAGAATATGATCAGTACACATTTGGTGGCTGTGCAATATTAGGGAAGTCCAATGGACAACCAGATGTAGACAGTGAATCAATAATATTGTTTAAAAAAAGGTACACAAGCAACTGTGCTTAAAGCAGTAGTAGCTGTTATTGGAAAACCATTCATCCTGTAGTTTTTTTTTGTTTGGGGGGGGGTTGTTTGTTTTTCCTTTCCATTTTATTTGATTCCTGAACTGAAATATGTGGTTTGTATGTTTTTTTGTGTTTCTGCTTACTTGCCACTCCCACCATAAATAAATTATAGTAACAGTGTTTTGTAAGTTGTCAATAAATGTGATCACATAGTTTTTATGGCAAAAAATGATTCCTGACATCCTTGGAGTCATCCTTAGTGTATTTGTAGTTTTGTCAGATTTTGTTAAAACAGCTTTCATAGCTAATTTTGTAATTAATTACTCACATAGTTAAAGATGGCCTCTTATGATTTTTAACAAAACCTCTTCTGTGAAGGTTACCTGTTGAATGTACATGCCAGATTCATTGTGTGGATGTATTAGGATGGTGCTATCCCATATTTCTGATGGCAAACAGCACAGCACTGTACCAAGATATTTAAATATTTCATGGTGGTATGGCATGGGAGACAGAATTTTAAAATCTTCAAAAATACTGTATTTTTGTTCAAGAATGATAGAGAACATGAAAAAAAATGAGCATCTTGATATTTTTGCTAGGAAAACATTATTGCTGAAAAACATTAGACATCTTGCTGTGGATACTCTGCTGTCTACCATCAGAATTCTTTACTAGCTCTATTTTAATAAATGTGCAGTAGACATCTAGTACTGTATATGCAGTTAAAAAGTAATCTCAAGCAAAGAGATTTTTTACAAAAGTGGCAGCCATCTTCATTGGCTTGAGTCAATAATTACAAAATTAGTAATAAAAGCTGTATGAAACATATATGAAGACATTAAAAATACACTGATGATAAATCCAAGTGTGTCAGAAATACAATGCTGCTAGAAAAAACTTATGCTGAGATTTTTTGCAGAAAAATAGATATCGCTGCCATAGGTGGGCAATGATCAAAAATGTCAAATGGATTGTAGCAGTCTCACAGGAGACAGAATCATCTAGGACAGTCAAGGAGTAGTAAGTAGGCAGAGACTGATGAGAGGACCAGTGGAGGTGAGAGACAAAGAGGGGACATATGATCAGGGAAGGACAGGACTGGAGACACGAAAGTGGGGGATGACAGGAATTTGAGAAATTGGGTTTCTGGAGTGCTTTACAGGTGAGTGGGGAGGAACAGAGGCAAAAAGGCAGGGGGAAGTTCTTCCAGGGTTTAGGTACTGTAGGCAGTCAGAAAAGACAGATTGAACAGCAGCATATTTTCTTACCTGTGATGCTTACCTATAGCACAAATGTGCCTTTTCCAGGTTGTCTTTTAAATTGAGTTGCACACTCCAGTGAACTTACCTGGTGAACAAAAACAAAGAATTAAAATGATTGGACTAGAACTGGAAATCAAATGCTACAAAGATACTATTAGAAAGCAACAGGCAAATGATAAAGAATCTGGGCAAATGGACATAGAGACAGGGTCTGTAGGAAAAAGATAGATGGCTGCAGATGGGGATCTGGAACAGGCACAAACAGGGACAAATAAAATAAAAAAGGGGAGAAGAACAATGCAATTTACAGTACCAATGCCGAACAGCTTCACACCTTTAGAACAGTTAATGGAAGACATTGAAACAGAAACAGTCTATTAGGACTAGCAAGGGAGGACTGGAATAGCACTGAGACGAATCCAATGAATGATCAATCAGAATCGGTATCATTAGAATCTAAGGTACTAAATAAAAATGTATATATACTTGGAGACTTGGTAATTAGGTACACAGATCATATAACCACCAAGATCAGTAAAGAATCAGTGATTAGCAGCGGTTTCCCAGGAGCTGGAGTAAGGAATATGATTACCATTAGTGGAACCTAATGTCGAAAGCACCAGATAACTCATTAGTGCTGATCAATTTAGGGCTAATGATGTTAGAAACTCTGAGGCAGAGAACTGTGAGAGAATTTAAGATCAGAATCAGTGAACATGTTAGAGCACTAGCCAAAATGGATATGACATATGCCATAGTGCAACATGTTCAGAGGTGCAAAAATTCAAGTTCTGCACACAACATCAAATTTGTGGGTCTTGAAAAGGTTACAGTGGGTCCTAGAAGAGGCAATTTAAAACAGTTGATAGGCCAGTGAGAAAGCCTCTGGATCTTTGTTTTAAGATCTAGGGAAGGTATGGGCCTCAATGATAATATAGATTTAGTAGCTTTTCTATAAACCTTTTATCCCCCATGGGTTCTGCAATATAATATTGTGCTAGCCATTTGATTCTGATGCTGTTTTTGATTGGCCATATGACACTTTTATGTGTTTTTTTGGTAAATATCAGAATCAGGGGTTGCTTAATTTAAATAAGCGTCTTTTATATTAAGGGCTGGATATTCAAACTGCGCCATTCTGAGGCGCAAGCCCTTGCACTGCGCAAAATAGTTGCGCAGGGGTGTGGCCGGGGCAATATTCAAAGGAGTTGCTCTATTGAGCAACTCCTTTGAATATCACCCCCCAGCCACAGCCACTGTGCATGGCGCAGTGGAACTTGCACCGCTGCAAGTTGTCAGAGTGGAGCATTCAACTTGCGGTGGCCAAGTACCATTGCGCCATGCGCAAAATCACAATATTCAAAAGGTGACATGCAAATGGGGCCATAATTCATGCAAGGCATGGGGGGCCATTTGCATTTGATTATGGCCCCATTTGCATGCCATTAGCATGTAGGTGTGCCAATCCCCGAGGACTTGCGCCTGGCGCCCTGCTATACTATATACTATATATACTATATTTCCTACAGTTCTAGGAAAATACAGTATAGTGAAGACAAGTCAGAAAGGATGAGAGCATTTCTGCAAAGGTCTCTGGTTTGCTCTGTGGCAGCAAATCCATATGACTTGTATTAGAACTAAGTGTGCCACATTTGTCATATAATGCAATGATGCTCAATGATAGGTTTTGTTATAACTAAAGATATATTAATACTGTTATCACAAGATCTCTAATTTTAAGTTATAACACTAGAAATAATTTTGTTTAAAATGTGTTTCAAATTGCTAGGATAAGCCATTGCTAAGTGGAATTGATTGACGTGGTTTGACACGGTGGAACCTGTCACTGAGCACCACTGAGAGATGCCAGTTGGTGATGGTTTTGGAGTCCACAGTGACTGGGCATGAGGTTTCAAAATGTCAAGAAAAATTAAGGAGGCAGGCATGATTATATAAAAGCATGTCTCATTAGAGCTCTGTTGCTAGGAACATTATACTGAGCTGTGCATGAAGCCTCACTCTGCAGAGAATTTCACTCAGCCATCTACGGCTCACACATACGAGCAGGACTAATAGGAGTAGTATACTATTAAAAACATTAGTTTGGCTTTGCTCACTGGTGCTTACAGACAGTGAGCCCATACACAAAAGTAAATATGTATCCTCATTAACTCTTTCACCCCCAAATTTCCTATTTGAGTTAGAAATGTAAAACTAGAAGCTAAAGAAATATTTGTTAAAATGAACTGTTTACTGTTAGCACTGTACATTTCCCTTCTGGGTACCATTGACAGTAACATCGTACAATAACAGCTGAAACTATGGCTGGTTCCATGGAGCCAAGTGATGGGGTATCACTGTGGCACACTGGCAATCTGGTTCATGCCCCATGCCTGGATGTCAGGAATGGAGACTGGCAGGGGGGGAGTCTCGGCATCCTGTGGATGCTTCCCTCCTGGTGGATGGGTTGGTGGCTAGCTGCTTTTACAGTGGCTTCTGGCCGTGGACTTGCAGAGGTGTTCTTGGCATGGGTGACCACACAACTCCGAATACCCCTGCCCCCAGGATGTCACTGCAGCCCCCATCATGTTGCCCGCTCAGCCAACTTCTCTCTGGTGTAACCACTCCCCTTTGGGGAGATCAGTCAAGCATGATGGGTGGACAATTTCAGCCTCTATCCACTCAAATGATATGGAGAAAGTATATTGCAGTACTAAGAGAGTTTTCATCAAGTGGCACTGGTGAGTCCCCATCACAGGACTCCCTCAAGAAGTTCCCCTCCCTATAATATTGTAGTCACTCCCCTGGATGCAATGTTCTACCTACTCGGGATGAGGAACCATCCAGACTTCCTAACTGTGTCCCGGTATTTTCCAGCCTCTATATACTTTCAGACTGGGTCTCAGTATCTCTATCTATTTTGGCTACTTTATTCTTAGCCCTCTTCTCTTTTCATTCTCAAGAGTTCCATCTTTGTCCTTCAGCTTCCTTGCTACCTCTGGCCAAAAGTCCCTTCCTCTTAGTTAGGGAGAACCTGCTGTATATATTCTGCTCTTCTCTCTCACTCCAAGATGTCTGCATCCCTCTGACCAGAGGCTCAAAACTCAGCCAGGCCAAGACTGTAACTGGAACACATGCTTCCCTTTTATAATGGTAATGGCAGGCAGCTTCCCAACGTTTGCATATCCCTCACATGTGCAGGCAGTCACAAAGAGCACCAGACTTTCAAAAGCTGGGGGTGGGGACAGGAAGCCTGGACTATCCCAGGACTCAGGGCCTCTGATACAGAAATGTAACACTTTGGTCACTGAGCCAAACAGGCACTGGTTACATTAATTAATCTGCCATAGCTAGTCTGAAACATTAAGACATAAACATAAAAACAGGGAGCCAGACAGTGGATATCATTATTTCATGTTGAAGTGCTAGGAGTATCCTGAAGTGGGTTCAAGGAGGTGATCCTAATAAGGCGGGAGAGGGGAGACAAGATGCAGGTCTAGAATCTATAGGCCATTTTGCTATGGGGTCCATAACGTGAAAGCCCAGGAGATGAAGTTGCCATAGATTTTAGTGGGGAGGGAATATGTACAGTATATACAGTAGAAACACAAGGTGAGGTGGGGACTGTGGGATCCATTGAGTAAGAGCTTCAGGTTTTTATACTTACTTGTAATGCAAAAAGGTTCATTTTCATCTTTGCTTTATTTCTGCCAAAATGTAAACTTGAAATTCCTATTGGTGACCTTGCTATGCAACTCTGTTCAATACTATGCTGAGGAGACATGTGATTTGCTAACATGTTTCTTTTCTAAGTGTGACACCGAAGATGCAATGTTATCAGGTGCTAGAGTCACAAACATTTGCAAAGAAAAGTGCAAAGGTTTGCACTGTGATTTTCAGTTGCGCAGGTGTGAATTCTTGCTACTCACAGTCAGATAGTGCATCACGCTATCCATCTATGAAAAGGGCCATAATAGGGCAGCGCTAACCCAGGAAAGTCACAGCTAACCCCAATAGTGCTGCCCCAACATCCAGACTGCAGAATGGCCATGCAATGAATAGCACAGGTGCGCTATTTCTTGTTCACCAAAACAGTCATGTAAATGAATCCATTGGGCATGCAAGGCACTATGTGGCCACTAGCATGCCCATTATGGTCTCATTTACATATAGTGTGGCTGGCTTAGCATGGCCCCCCAGCCCCTCCACAATGCAGATGCAGTCCCTGGTAGTCTAGTGCTCCCCACTGTTGTTTGCTGATCCCTATCCTGAGGATGTAAAAATAGGTTCTCTGGTGCTCTAGTGTTACCTCCCTCACTAAGTTCTGGCCCCATATAAACAAATAAGTACCCTGGTGGTCAAGTTGTCCTTCCCTGTCCCCGATAGCGGATCACCATCCCTTTTAATACAAATATGCCCTGGTAGTCTAGTGGTCCCTCCCCCTCCCCCAATCTCCAATTGACATCCCATAATATTAAAACAAATATCCCTGGTAGTCTAGTGGTCCCACCCCTCCTCCATTCTCCAATCACCATCCCGTAAAATGAAACAAAATTTCCCTGGTAGTCCAGTGGTCCCTTCCCCATCCTTTGATCTCCGATCACCATCCCAGTATAATAACAAGAAATATCCCTGGTAGTCTAGTGGTCCTTCCCATCTCACCCGACCCCCATTATTTGCCTGGATAAATAAAGATTGATTGATTGATTGATTTGCCAATTGCCATCCTGTTATGATGACAAGAATAACCTCAGTGGTCTAGTGGTCTCCCCACCATATCCCGGATCCCTCCCTGCCATACATTCAATAATTTCCCTGGTAGTCTAGTGGTCCATCCACCCACCCACCCATCCATCCATCCCCAATCTGCACCTATATGAAAAGTATATTTTCCATGGTGTCTAGTGGACTCCAACCCCCCAACCTGACAGGTAGTATCCCACCACCCTGCTCCCCCCTATCCTGAAACTGTGCCAGCGACTGGCACAGCCCTCCTCTCACCACCAAGGCCAGCTACTGACTGAGCTGTCATGGAGTGTGTACTGTATACAGTACATGCCAATTGATTGAGAGCTCAGTGTGTGCTGTCAGTCAATGGGCATGCACTGTATACAGTACACGTTCCATGACAACTCAGTTGGCAGCTGGCCGTGGTAGTGAGAAGAGGGCTGTGCCAGTCACCAGCTCAGTTTCAAGATGCGGGGCAGGGTGGTGGAACATTACCTGCTGGGGTGGTGGGTCTGGAAGGGAAAGTATGCCTGTTTGTGGATGACACAATAATCTGCAACAGAGTGGACATACAGGGTGGGGGGGCACTGTTTCTGCATATGCTGTCCTGGACTCTTTTCCCTTCACTGTAGCCCTGTATTTAAACAAAAGAAAAGCAGCTCAAACTCACAGTCTCACTGTACCCTGTAATAACAAAAGACCAAAGTAAACAAAAGACAAGCAGCACAATCTCAGTCTTACTGTACCCCTGTAATAAACAAAAGACCTCATTGCTGAGAGTCCAGACACTTCCCCTTTAGCCTGCAAGAAACCCAAACAAGGGTAGTTAGTAATGAAAAATAAAACAAAACTTTACAAAAGAAATAACAACCAGTTGAGCCCTCTGACTCTCTGTGCCTTAAGAGGCAGTCAGAGGGAGAATTGTAGGCTGCTTGGGTTTTTAAAGATCCTCAGCCGGTTTCAATTTGGAGCCCTTTTTCTCCCTCTCCCTCTTCCTATTGGCTCCTGTTACTGGTGACCCCGCTCCGCTGTTGCTCTCCGCTGTTAATCCTTGTGGACGCTGCTTTTGCTTATGCAGTCCTGGACTCCCTTCCTCTGCTGTAGCCCAGTATTTAAACAAAAGGCAAGCAGCAGTCTACAGGTGAAGCTACCTCTGGCTGGAAGCTGCAACACTGGACTTAAGATTTGCAAGAAAACTAGTTGTGCTCACAACAGAGGGAGGTGAACCTTACAATTTACAATTGTCTTTGGTTTGAAGCAGATTCCTTAGGAAAGTTAATATTCTTCAGGTAGAGGATACTTCTAACTGAAGGGTGAAATAAGGAACTTAGAATTATCAGAAAACGCAGTCTTTCAATCAACAGAGGGAGGTGCAGCTTGCTTTACTTTTGTTACAATTGTTAAGATTTTCAGTGCAGGAAGAGTTTAAACCCCCAGGGGCTGAATACTGTTTTCTGTGTCTGCCCTTCTGCACAGCTGATGTGTCTTGGGGCTGACTGCTTTCAGAGCACAAGTCACCAGGCTGTTTTGGGGCTGGGGAGGTTTACCTGTGTCTGACTTGGATGTTTGAATTTTTCTTTGTTTGATTAGCAGGGTATTTCTTCTGTCAAATTGTCGTGTAGGGCACCTTGCTGACAGGAAGGCACTCATCACAGCGGTAGTTCAGAGCTTTTAGCTGATTGTTTCATGAGGGCACAGTTTAGGCCCAAAACCTTCCCACCCCTCACCCTACCCACCCCTGGAAATAGTTCCTTTCTACCTGGGGTTCTGAAATAATTTCCCCAAGAGGTCAAGGTGCATATCACTGTCATATCCTTTCTAGTACACTGCACTGACAATATAAGCATACACATTATATAAATACATATATTTCTATATAACAAACCAATCACACACACACAAAAAAAAAAACTAAACAAGGTAGACAGTTATGTGGGGAGTAGTGCAATGTAATGGCTGTGGGGCAGCAGTCTTCCGGGAGTCTTTCTGGAGGCTGAGATGCTGCCCTGTTTGCAGACAACTATCTGCCCTGAGGGAGGAAGTTGCCTGTCTTCAGGCCACACTGGACAGTAGCAAAGAAACCTCCCCCATCCAGGAAGCACCAGAGCCACCACCACTACCTCAGAGGTTGCGAAGAAAGCACAGCAGTTGGACCACAGTGGTCTCAGGGAGGGTAAGGGTGGTGGAACAGAGGCACACCCAGTCATTTGTTCCACTCCACAATCCATACACCATTCTAGGAGAGCATAGTTCCCCTATGGATGCACCCGCAGAGGAGACTAAGGAGGGTGCAGACAACTGTCACAAGGGAGGCCCTCAGGAAGGAGGCAGAGGGCACTACAGGGAAAGGAAGCAGCTCCTGGTGGGGACTCCAATTATTAGGGGGATAGAACAGGGGGGAGCAGGGAAAACTGAAGTAAGGTGCCTGCCTGGTGCCATGACTTGGAGGGACAGGAAGCTCATCCTTGGGATCACAGAACAGTTGCACAGGAGTCTGAGCTGGACATCATTGTCCACCTAGAGACAAATGACTTGGCTCATCATGAGATTAGAGCAGTGCAGAAGGACTTTGTAGAGTTGGGGAGGGCTTAAGACAAGTAGCACACACAGTATCCTTCTCAGAGGTGCTGTTCAGTGGCATGGGTGCGGCGAGGTACTTTGCACCATGCAGTTTAATGAATGGTTGAAAAAATGGTGTGGAGCACAGGGGTTTGGCTTCATTGGGGACTGGGGTTCCACCTGGAGGGACAAGAGCCTATACTGGTAGGATGGTCTGCATCTGTCCAGGTAGGGAACAAGTCTTTTGGGCAATCGGTTTAAATGCTTCATTGGCAAGCTTTTAAACTAGTCAAGGGGGGAGGCACTGATAAGCAGCAGGAAATCCCAGCCTCCCCCTACAAAACAGGGTACTAAATGAGAAAAAGACCAAAGTAGAAAGGTCTGTGGGGGATGCTGCTACAGAAGGTAAAGCCATCAAAAAATGGAGAGCAATGAGTACCAATGCCCATAGTCTAGGTAACAAGCTTCCTGAATTAGTGGCCTTGATAGAGGAGGAACATCTGGATATCGTGGCAGTCACAGAAACATGGTACACACAGAACCATGACTGGGATGTAAACATACCAGGATACACTATCTATAGGAGGGACAGGGAGGGTAAAAGAGGAGGAGGAGTAGCTCTCTACATAAGAGAAGGAATCAAAGCAACAGAACAAAAGGGTAAACAGGGAGGAGAAGAAGCACTGTGGGTCAATTTGGAGGCAGGCAATGGCACCACAATCCGCACAGGGGTTGTATACAGACCCTCCTCTCAGGGGGAGGAAATGGACAAGGAAATGATAGAAAGTATACTTAGAATGGCAGATAAAGGGGAGATATTGCTGATGGGTGATCCAAATATGCCAGATGTTAACTGGAGTGCAGTTTCAGCAGCCACCTCTAAGAGTGGGGTTATTCTAGATGCCCTACAGGGGGCATGCCTTAGACAACTAGTATTGGAACCCACTCGAGAGGGAGCAATCTTAGACCTGGTCCTCTCAAATAGAGATGAAGAGAGGATCACAGATGTAGAAGTGGGTAGCCATCTGGGAACTAGCAACCATCGAACAGTATGGTTCAAAATAAACACAGCAATAGAGTCAAGCCATACAAAGGCAAAAGTACTGGACTTCAGGAGGGCTGACTTTGCCAAAATGGGTGCGTGCCTAAGGAATGCACTAGCAAATGAGCAGGAAGGAGGGGTGGAAGAACAATGGGGAATAATAAAAACTGCCATCACAGAGGTAACAAGCCTTTGTGTGAAGCAAATAAACAAAACAAAATGAGGTTAAGAAACCTCTATGGTTCTCAAATGAGGTGGCAGTGAAGGTTCAAGAGAAAAAGAAAGCATTCAGAAAGTACAAGGAATCACAGAAGGAGCAGGACAGAGAATTGTATCAGTTAAAGCAAAAGGAAGCTGGGAAGGCAGTCAGAACAGCAAGGCCGAACTGAGTAAAGATAGCCAACTCAGTTAAGAAGGGGGATAAAACCTTTTTGAGGTACATCAGGGAGTGAAGGAAGACTAAGGGAGGGATAGTGAGGCTTAATAAAGGGGAGGGGGTGTGCAGAGGGTGACGGTGAAAAGGCAGAGATACTAAACAAATATTTTTGCTCAGTATTTACAAACGAAGAGGAGTACCTAAAACAAAGCAATAGAAACACTCTGGATACAGAAGTTGATACCAGCCCATTTACAGAAGAAAGGGTTCTGAAAGAACTCTTAAAACTGAAGGTGGACAAAGCAACGGGCCTGATGGGATTCATCCCAGAATTCTAAAAGAACTAAGGGTAGAACTAGTGACACCACTGACTACCCTCTTTAACAAATCATGGGAGGATGGGGTGGTACCTCAGGACTGGAGGAGGGCAGATGTGATTCCCCTTCACAAAAGTGGGAGCAGGGCAGAAGCAGGAAACTACAGACCTGTTAGCTTAACCTCAGTGATAGAGAAAACAATGGAATCACTTCTGAAGGAATGAATTGTCGAGTATCTAGAGGCCAGTTGGGCACAGGACCCAAGGCAGCATGGATTCACAGCGGAAGGTCACGCCAGACGAATCTAATAGATTTCTTTGACTGGGTGACCAAAGTAGTAGATCAGGGAGGGGCTGTGGACATGGCCTACCTAGACTTTAGCAAGGCATTTGACTCAGTCCCACACAAAAGATTAATATACAAGTTAGCCAGACTGGGAGTGGGTCCCAAGATGATAGCCTGGGTAAAGAATTAGCTGGAGAATAGGACACAGAGAGGACACAGAGGATAATAGTAAATGGAGTCCACTCTGAAGAAAGGGGGGGTTAATAGTGGGGTGCTGCAGGGTTCAGTATTAGGACCGGTCCTCTTCAATGTCTTTGTAAGCAACATTGCAGAGGGACTGGAAGGAAATGTATGTCTCTTTGCAGATGACACAAAGATCTGCAACAGAGTTGATGCACAAGGTGCAGCGGAAAGGATGAGAAGGGACTTGGCATGGTTAGAGGAATGGTCAAATGTATGGCAGCTTAGATTTAATGCTAAGAAGTGCAAGGTAATGCACCTGGGAAACAAAAACCCAGGGGAAGAGTACAAAATGGGGGGTGAGATACTAACAACAACAAAAATGGAAAGGGACCTGGGGGTAGTCATATCAGATGACTTAAAGGTGGGCAAGCAATGTGAGAGGGCAGTAAGGAGGGCTGGGGGGATACTGGGATGCATAAGGAGGCATCATCAGTGAAAACAGGAAGTTGTTATCCCTCTGTACAGACAGCTGGTGAGACCCCATCTGAGTACTGTGTGCAGTTCTGAGACCCAGTCTCCGCAAGGACATAGACAAGATGGAAGCTGTCCAGAGAAGGGCAACTAAAATGGTGCAGGATCTGCACTGGAAGACATATGAAGAGAGACTAAAGGAGCTTAATATGTATAGCCTTGAGGAATGGAGGGGGGACATAGATAGAAACTTTCAAGTACCTCAAGGAAATCAACAAAGTCCAAGAGGTAGCATCTTTCAAAAAGAGGTGTGCAAGAACAAAGGAGCACAATTTGAAGATAGGGGTGGCTCAGATGTAATGTAAGGAAGTATTTTTCACAGAGGGTTGGGGATGCATGGAGCGGCCTTCCGGAGGAGGTTGTGGAGTCAAAAACAGTGGTTGAATTCAAGCATGCATAGGACAGGCATAAGGCAATTCTAGGGGTTGGGGGTAGAAAGAAGTAGGCTGCTGGTTAACTAGGATCTGCAGCTTATCCATTAGGTAGGGGAAATGGGCAGACTGGGTGGGCCAAGCAGTCCTTATCTGCCATCAAATTCTATGTTTCTGTGTAGCACAATCTCAGTCTCACTGTACCCTTATAATAAACAAAAGACCTCACTGCCGAGAGTCCAGACAATTCCCATTTAGCCAACTATAAACCCAAATAAGGATTGTTAGTAATGAAAAATAAAACAAAACCTAAACAAAAGTAAAAAACTATGAGCTGAGCCCTCTGGCTATCTGTGCCTTAAGAGGCAGTCTGAACAACCCCCAGAGGAATTTATACAATTGATAATATTCCACTTAGAGGTTCGTCTGAGGAAAATTGTGATAGATTAGAGGGGGTACAGAGGAGATTTACTAAAAAATTGAGGGCTTGAGGGGAAAATTCTTATGTGGCGAGATTAGAACTATTGAACCTGTTCTGTATGGAAAGAAAGAGACAAATAGGATATATGATTTTAGCATATAGGGCTGCTTGGGACACACAATAACTTGAACTCCTTAAAGGATACCGAAACAGCATTTTGACAACAAACTATGCAAAAATCTGACTCCATAGGTGACTAAAGGAAAGGCTGCTGTACTCATTAATGCTAAAACTACATTTACATAATGTACCTAAATGTGGATCCAGAGCATTTGAAAATTGTAAAATCAGCCTTCCAATTTCAAGAAAACTGTCTTACCTCCTTCCTAAAATGACCACCAAATGTGTTATGTGATGACATCATTGGAGCCAAAGCCAGAGAGATATATGGCTCTCTATAGTGCTAAGTAGGTTTTTTTCCCCTCTGTATAGAATTGTTTCACCCAAATGGTCAAAACCATGTGCATTATTTTGTATAATGCACCTGTTAGGCTATGATTCTGTTCATTGTGTTTACTTTAACGTGCTGAAAATGTGTTTTAATCCAATCGACTTTCTCTGTGGCAAACCACAGTGTAGTACAAATCTTAAATAACCTGGTGGCCTAGTGGTTATGGTGGATCCAGGATGCTACAATGGTGGTGCTGGGGTGGTGTGCATGCTTAATATGCACTTTTTAAAATTTTTATTAAACCTTTATATTTTCTGCTATTATTCTTTTCTAGTACATTTTTGACAGAATCTACAAATGTAATCCATAGTTTGAATGTAAACATTTGTACAATCAATAAGTCAGACTTCTTCAACAAAGTGAAATGCAGCAGCAGCAGCAAGCAAGTATGTTACTATGTGGGGGGGGGGGTTACAGCCGCCCCCTTCACCACCCACTAGAGCCACCACTTTTTGGTAGCAAAGTTCTTGTGCAGTCCAATGTTAGAGTTCATACTTTCTCAAAACTCAAATATATGCTTGTCTTGTCTTCTTTTTCCATGGGAAATAATAAGAAAAAGAATCAGCATTTTATATAGTGGTTTTCATACACATTGTATTCCAAAGTGCTTTACAAGCAATACTAGATTGTTAGTGAAGTGACTGAATGCATAGTGGCAGCCATTTCATACATTACTATCCACATACAGCCTTGGACAATTGCATGAACTGCTTTTATGGGAAGGGAAATGTTGGTCAGGACAATGGGGTCAGGTAGTGATCAAGGTGCTGGTAGCCACACATCTTATTTCTCACAGTAATCTGCTCATATTTCTCTCCTTCTGTCTTCCCCTTCCATGAATATAGCAGTACCTTTCAAGAGTTGCCTTCTCAGTCCCTCTCTGGTATTCATTCTTCACTATTCCTCCTCACGCTGAAAACTGCTGTGCTCATCACCCTTCTGCATCATGAATGCAAGTAGTACAGTCCCCATTTTATTTTGACATATCAAATATAAACATATCTTTCCAGTAAGTCGGGTTCATACCAGCAGGGAACAAGGGGAATGATGGGCTTTCCTATCCTTACAAGATCTAGGCTACCTTTGATTAGGCACTATTAAATGATGGGTGTGCACATCATTATGCACATCATTTAACAGTGCCTAATCATATTTGGCTTAGATCTTATATGGGTAGGAAAGCCTATTTTTCCACTTGTGCCATGCTGCTATCAGCCTGGCTTACCAGAAGGTCATGTTTATTATTAATATGTAAATATAACACGGGAGACTGTACTAACCACATTCATGATGCAGAAGGGTAGTGAACTCACCAGTTTTTGGTGTGGGGAGCAGGTGAGAGGAATGAATGCAGAAAGGGACTGAAGAGGCCATTCCAGCAGGGTACAGCTATATTCAGGTTAGTTGAAGACATGAAGGAGTACGCTGAGCAGATCACTGTGAGATCTGAAATGTGGGGCTGCCAACATTATGATCACTACCTTGCTGTGGATGAGAGTAGACAGCGATGACAAATACTCAGAGTGGCTGGGCTGCACCTAAACTGTTACTTCAATTCAGTGTAGGGAGATTACCCTTGGGTGGGCGGGATGTTGACGTTTGTTAGGACAGTATTGAGGGAGTTGTGTATAGCTCATTCAAGATTTGGAAGGGTGGTAGCCAGCCAACTCGCATTGTGGAGTAGAGCACAGAAAAGTACTGGAGAAGAATTGCTGGGAACTGTCCTGCGGGGTTCTGCAGAGCTCAGGTAAAGGAGTAGACTGACACTGGAAACCAGGTGGATTTGCTCAAGGTATTAGTATGCCTCTCCTGCTAATATTGCTATCCATTGTAAGTGCAGCCCTTATGAGGGCATGAACAGCAGTTTTCCTGGTGTGTTCTGATGCTCATTGCTTGGCCCTCCAGGAAGACCTAGTTGTTGGTTAATAAGATGGAAAAAAACACAACAGGGAACTTTACATACTACATTTACTGTGCAGAAAGGTGGTGATCCACTCAATGTTTACTGTGGGAGCAGAAGTCAAACACTGAGAATGTGGACTGGTGAGTGATTTGGGAGGCATTGTTTAACAGTGCCAGGTGATGATGCGTATCAGTATAGGTGTGCACAACTCTCTGAGTTACAAGATTACAATCTGAGGTGTGATAATTCTCTTCATGAGACCGCAAGCTCATATGCGGACTCAGGAAGTACTAAGGACAGGGTATGGATGGTGGAGTGTTCAACAGAAGGCAGGCTAGGTGCAGGGTGTTCACATGGAAAAAGAAAGCCTTATTTGTGGATTAACAAGACAGCATGAGCTTTGGAACTGAACAAGACTGGCACTTTGTTGTGTGACTCTGAGCAAGTCACTAAACTTCCTTGTGCTCCCAGGTCACACCTGTAAACAAGCTTTCAGCTTAGTGTGTCTCTCCTGGTTAACAAAAAACAAAATTCAGTGAATCATATAACCACTATATCATCAGGTATTTGAAGTGTTGTACTGTAATGCAGTTTGCCAAAGAAAAAGTCAGCTGGATTGCAAAACATTTTCCACAAGTTAAAGTAAACAAAATCATAGCCTAACGTGTACTGATCAAAATAATCCATGAGGTAATACATGGTGTTGATCATTCTGGTACAACAATTCAAAATAAAGAGGGAAAGAAGAACTAGTTAGCAGTATAGAAATATATATTGGTCTCTGTTCCTGACTCCGATGATGTCATCATGACTCATCACTTAATACACTTGGCAGACATCTTAGGGAGAAACCAAGGCTGTTTTTTGAAAGTGAAAGGCTGATGTTTACATTTTTCAAAAGCTATGAAACTGCATTTATGTTATTTACATAAATGCAGTTTTAGCATAAATGTAAACAGCAGCCTTTACTTTACCTAGCTATGAAGCCATATTTTGGAGTTTGCGATTTAAAAAAAAATGCTTGTTTAGGTACCCTTTAACCTAAGAAAAGTTGTCTAATACAACTTGAGAGGACATATGCTTAAGCTAACTGGAGGTCACTTTAAAACTAACAAAAGAAAGGGTTGGTTCACACAGAGGATTGTATCCACTTGAAACAGCCCCAGAGTCTTTGATCTATAGTAATAAGTTAAATACCTTTAAATAGAGATTGGATAACCACATGGGAATGTGAATTTCCAAAGAGTAAATGTAGTGAGTTAACATGTAGTTTACATGGGTTTTGCAACCTTCTTTTGTCTGCAACTTTCTTACAGTATGTTCTTAAGACTTCCTAGCACCACACAAACCAGATAAAACAATCATTTCATAGTTGTCAGTAAGCCCTACCAAACAATACTCCCTCAAGGCACCAACCAAATTAACATCTAGGGTTAGATCTTCAAATAATATGTATGCAGTATGCGCATTGTTTTTCTGCCAGAGCTGCATCAGTACAAACGGGTCCAAATGTTTGTGTGCAATTTTCAAACATTTTGATGCAGTTGGGGCACTTTTCACATTTTATAGCACAAATATGATGCATGTGTCATTATTTTGATGGCTGTGTCATTTTTGGGGAGCAACTTGTAATTGTGAAATAATTTAAGCCACCTTTTTTGTGGTTTAATAGTCATGTTGCAATTTGTACAGTTGCGTTTGTGTTGCAATTGCGATGCAAGCCTTTGAAAATCCAGCCTCTTGTCTTTAGCAAGTGGATTAAATAACCAGGAGTGAGGTTTTACTTGGGGAATCGAGGCTAATAAAAGGTGCATGCAACAACTTTTTCCATCATCTTCATATAAAGTCATCATGACTGGCAGCTGTGGAGGAAAACATTGTTCTTACAAATGTCCACAACTAGTGATTTGCGAAATTACCACATTTCACTACATGAAATATTTCACGAAATTTGTACATTTTGCAAAATATTTTGCCATAACGAAATGTGAAATTCTGCACTCTGTCGTCAAAATTTAACCGTAGAAACAGCGAAATTCGATGCTTGGGAGCAACATTTCACCATATAAAAACTAATTTAATCCCATTCCCTGGTGTCTAGTGGTCCCCCCCATACAGTCAAGCATACAGTAGTCTTGAAAAATAGTCACTGACTGCATGTATCACTATCCATGGCAATCCGTTGTGCAACCCTATTTCTCTCAGACTGAAAATGAAAATATTTCCTAATGTAAAAAAGCATTTTCAGGCTTGTCTTGCAGCTGAACCTGCCACTTTTGAAGGCAACAGTAGGCAGGAGGATAATGAAAAGATGGATAGTACAGATTAAAACCTGTGTCAGTTAATGTTGACAATGAATAGCACAGCAACAGCACAGAGGACAGAAACTATTGGCTCTGTGGTAGTTCCTGGTAAGTTATAATAGGAACACTGTTTAGACTGTAGTGCAGACACTACCCCTCAGTGGCACCCTTTGCATTGTTTACATTTCTTCTCCATTGCTGGAATCGCAGCTTCCATTTGCATGTCCTAAATAGTGTAGCTGGCTGGCAGCACATGCTCATCTTAAAAAAAAATGACAGGATCTCAACATTTTATGGTGACAGGCTTGTTCTCCAGTACATTATGATGGCCTCAGCCAGTAGCACCGACAACATGTTCTGAATGTCCAAGCCCCATTCCCCCCCCAAAAAAATAAATCCCCAGTACTCTCTAGTGGACCCCCCACCCTGTGATCAGGTAGCGCCCATCATGCCCCCCTCCCAGTAATCCAGTCAGGCCACTTGCACCAGCCCTCCACTCACCTCACGGCCGACAGCCAGACTGAGCATTTCAGTGAATGAGCGCATGCTTGTAAAGCACATGCTCATTCATTGAAGTGCTCAGTCGGGCTGCTGACCATGGAGGTGAGTGGAGGGCTGTGCCAGTGGCCTGATCGGGTTGCTGGTGGGGGGAGTGGGGTGGGCGCTATCAAATCACAGGGTGGGGGTGGTGGTCCACTAGACACCAGGTAGTAATGAGGATTGATTTTTTGGTTTTTTTGAATTGGGCTTTGGGGTCTGAAATCCAGGGGATCTCATGGGATGGTAAATAATGTGCTAACTGTGGGAGGGAAGGGTCCTTTATTCAATTTGGACTGGTGATCGGCCGGGGGGGGACCACTAGACACCAGGGATAGAGATCTCTAATTTGGGCTGGTGAGCGTGGAGGGTGGGGGACCATTAGACACCAGGGAGATATAATTACAATGAGTATGCAGTGGGCAAAATTGCAGGCAAAATTTCGCAATTTCACAAAAAAGTTCACATGGCAAAATTGCCGATTTTGGGTCAATTTCTAGGGCGAAATTTTATTTCGCAACATCTCTATACACAACCTGACACCAACCGTTATTGATAGAAACAGAAGCATAGAAAATCTGACAGCAGAAGAAGACCAAGGTACCATCAAGACTATCCAATAGTTCTTGAGACCTTCTCGAAACCTTCTCCTAACCCAGGAACTGGCTAGCCTTCTGACCCCTACCAGTCCCATTTCTTTTTTGTTTTGTTTTTTTCCTAGCATTCACTTTATCCCAGCCCAGTTTGAAAGCTGTCACCATCTCAGCTCCCACGACCTCTGCCGGCAGCCTATTTCAAGGCTCAACAACCCTTTCTGAAAAGTAGGGTTTCCGGAGTTCCCTCTTGAAGCTCCCTCCCCTCAGCTTCCATTCGTGCCCTCTAGTATTTGAGCTGGAAACCATGTTGAACAGTTCAGAGCAGGGCACCTTATTTATTTTATCTATCTCCCCCCACCCACCTCCTAGTTTCTAGTGAGTACATATTCAATGCCTCCAAGTGCCCCTCATACAGGAATCCCTGTATGCTCTGTATCATTTTTGTTACCCTTCTCTGCATGGTCTGCAGTCTGTTTTTGTCCTTCTTAAGGTGTGGATTCCAAAACTGGACACAGCACACTAAGTGAGGCCTCAGAGCGGACCTACAGAGTGACAGTATCACCTCCCTGTTCCTGCAGTCAAATCATCTCCCAATACAGCCCAACATTTTGTTGGCCTTGTTGTAAGCTGTATTGCATTGGCTGGTCTGTTTAGGGGTGTAACAGATGATAATGCCTAGGTCCATTTCCTCCTGTGATGCACTGAGTCTGACCCCATTAAGCCAATCTGCAGTCTTCAGATTCTTTATGCCTAAATGCATCACTACACTTCTTGGCATTGAACTTCAGCTGCCAGACACTAGACCATTTTTCCAGTCTCGGCAGATCTTTTTGAAGATCTTAACCACTTCCTCACCATCCATCCTACCACCTAGCTGGTGCCATCTGTGAAGAGGGATATCTTACCCTGTATATCTACCCCAATGTCACTGATAAATACATTAAACAGGACTGGACTCAAGACTGAGCCCTGGGGTACACTATTAGTGATGTCTCCCTCACCCGACCTCTGCCCATTGACAGCCACTCTTTGCTTTCTGCTCTTAAGCCAGTTTCCTACCCATCTCATAATATTCTCTGCAATGCCAATGTCCTCCAACATTTTCAGCAGGTGATTATGCAGTACCACATCAAAGGCCTTGCTGAAGTTGACGTAGAGGAGATCTACTGGATGGTCCCTGTCCAATTCCCTAGTCACCCAGTCGAAGAATGTAATCAGGTTCATCTGACATGATCTGCATGCTATGACCCCATGCTGCCTGTCATCCTGAAGGCTGCTGTTGTCCAGATACTCTACTAGGTCCTGTTTAATCAAGATTTCCATTGGTTTCTCCACTACCGAGGTGAGGCTAACCAATCTGCAGTTACCAGTCTCCTCTCTGCTCCCACCCTTATGTAGAGGGGCACGGGGTCATCATGTCTAATGCAAAAACAGCTTATGTATAAACAGTGCAGGCAAAACAGCGAAAACCAAAATAGCTAACAAACAGAATGTTGCACACAGAAACAGTGCAAGCAGGCCCAGATGGTGAGACTAGGAACAAAGAGGCAGGACAATGGAAATGGGTGCAGAGTGATCTTTACTCCCATCTCATTCACTCACTTGCCTGTTGCTCCTGTCTGGTGACATTGAACTGAACCCAGGGCCTTTAAAGGGCCTCTGACTTCACCTCTTTCTTCATGCAGCTCTTGGTCATGCGTAAAAGGCCTCAAAGTAGCCCACATGAACATACAGAGCATCAGGAATAAAATAGCTGAGCTCGACATGAGGGTCCAGCACTATAAGCCAGACATCCTCTGCATCACTGAAACTTGGCTTAAGCCCTCAATTCTGTCCCATGAAGTTGCCCTCACAGGCTTCTCTACCTTCAGGAAAGATCGGACCTCTAAGGGTGGGGGAGTTCTGATTTATATCTGGGCCAAGACTGCAGCTTTTGAACTGCAAGCAATAAAATTTGAAACAGCTTTAGAACATCTATTCCTCACATTCACCCTAGGGCAAGTAAAGAAGCTAATAATAAATTGTGTCTATCCACCCCCGGTATTGCATCCTCCTCCTACCAGGAACTCTTCTCGAATCTAGATTCCCTACCACATAGGGACATTATCCTGTGTGGTGACTTCAATCTCGATTGGCTAGGAGAATGCAAAGCCCAGTACCTAGCGGCACTCTCGGATGCAAATCTAGAGCAAGTGCTTCACCAGCCTACATGACTCAATATGAAGACGGGCAAGCACAGCCTAATTCACTGGATGTTAACTAACAACAAACACCACGTCAAATCTGCAGGAATCTTCCCCGATGCCATAAGTGACCACTCCCCCACCTTCTGCGTTTGGAAAAACAACTGCCCACACCCCACCCCCAGAACTATAAAGTCCAGAGAACTCACTAACTTCAATACTGTAACTTTCCTGAGGAGTCTGAACTCTGAACTGGGATCCTATCACTTCCCTCTCTGATATTAACCTAGCCCTGGACTTCTTTATCAGCACTTTCTCCTCTATCCTCTACTCACATGCCCCACTCAAGCAAAGGTGGGCCAAAGGCTCCCACTCATCCTGGCTCTCCCGGGATCTGTGGTGTTTAATGCACAATTGTGATAGGGCCTGGCATAACTACAAAAAGTTGGGTCTTAACTCTGATTGGCAAACATATCAACAATTAAGAAATGCCACCATAGCAGATTACCAAGTCTAAGTGACACCAGCTCTGGTCCCTGCAAATTAACCATCAGGTTAACCCTAAAACCTTCTGGGCACAAGTCAATACTCTCATTAAGGGCAAGAAACATACCATCCCACAGACTATGATTAATAATGGTACAGCTCAGTCCACCCCCACGGAAATCGCAACTGGCATAAATATATTTTTTCGCTGACCTGAACAGTTATAAGCGAGACCTACCTAATGCCCCACTCCGCCACAATGACAACAATCCTGCCACCACTCCCTTCCACCTGAAACTCACCTCGCGCACTGAAGTGCTCAAACTCCTTAATGGCCTAGATCCCGATGGATCACCAGGAGCCGACACTCTTCCACCCAAATTTCTTAAGTTTGGTGCCTCTGCTATTGCTTGCCCAGTTAATCAACTACTTAATAGATCCTACCTCTCGCACACTATTCCTGACAAATGGAAAATAGCAATAGTGGTGCCTGTGCTTAAAAGTGGACCACCAAGCCACATGGAAAACTATAGACCCATATTCATACTGTGTCCCCTAGCCAAAATTCAAGAAAGAATACTTTACAATCAACTATACTCATTCTTTGAATGGACAAATGTCATTACCATATAACAGCATGGATTTAGAAAACTGCATGGGACTGAAACTGCTCTTCTACGGGTCACCGCTGATATCTATCAAGCCATGGATAAGTGATGCGCTGCTGGGGCAGTATTTATGGATCTCATGAAAGCGTTTGACCTGGTTAACCACTGCTTCCACCTAATCAAGCTAAGTGAACTCAGCCTTGACTCCCATACCCTCTCATGGTTTACTAGCTACCTGTCAAATCGGCTACAATGTGTCAAGTGGGCAGGAGCTACCTCCTGTCTTGCACATATCACAGACGGGATCCCACAGAGGTCTATTCTGGGACCTCTGCTATTCTCCATCTTCATTAATGATCTGCCTCTTAATTGTGGAGGTGCGTCAGTCCAACTTTATGCTGATGATGCTATTCTGTATAGATCTGATAAAAACTTCTCCTCCATTCAATTAGGTCTTGAAAAAGACTTTTGGCAACTCAAAACTTGGTTTAGGCAAAATCTGTTGGTCCTCAATACAAAAAAAAATAAATCAATGCTGTTCCATCACACCCCTTTCAGTGGGTCCACCCAGCATCCCCTTGTAATTCATACCTCTAATGGAACAGATCTTTAGGGAGCAGACGCCTTCAAATATCTGGGGATTACCCTGAATGACAAGCTAACCTTTGATGCTCACTCTCACAAAATAATTCAGTCTACACACCAAAAACTAGGCCTGCTCTATCGAATTGCCCCTTACCTGATCCCCCAATCACAGAGAACAATTGCATCAGCAACTCTTCACCCTACTCTCTTCTACGGATCCCCTTTACTTCATTCGGTAAAATTATCAACCCTGACCAAACTAAAACAATCCTATCACAGAACTGCATGCTTTGTAGCAATGGCCCCAGCACACACGCACCACTGTGACATCCTCAAGTCCTTACGGTGGCCATCCTTTGAAGCAAAGCTTGACTCCCCCCTACTCTACACTACTTTCAAGCTCACCCACCTTCCCTCCTGACCTACCCTAAGTAACCAGCTCACCTTAAAACCCATCCCTAGGTCACTGTGATCCTCCCATCTCCAACTACTAAGTCTCCCCAAGACAGAGCTAGCCGTAGGCAAAAAATCCTTCACCTACATAGTGCCTCACAAATGGAGTAACCTCCCACATGGACTACTCTCCCGCTCATCCCTGTTCCAATTCAAACAGTGCTTTAGAGAACTTTTCTTTCCCCCACCCATATGCACCTGCTACTAACTCCACCCTATCGCTCCTGTCCCTCTATACCTATTTCTGTACCTCTTCATATACCCCCATACCTGATTCTGTATTTTCCTCCTTCCCCTATTCCAACACCACCATGCTACCTATCAGTCCGCATATATCCCTTTGCAAATCTTTATTTATTTATTTATTGTGATTCATGATATTCCATGTATATATGTGTATGTATATAACTGATCTGCTTATTGTTTAAAATACCTCTCCGAGTTACGCATGATTTTGTTCCTTATGGTCTTGTAAAACCACCAGTCTGTAACTGTTAGTTCAGATTTTTTATTTGTTCTCTGTAACTCTCATCCTGTCTTACAATGAATCCTCTGTTACTGGAATTGTATTACCCAGGTCACCCCTGAAAAAGGGATAAGAGTGTCTCAGCAGGCCTACCGGGTCATTAAAATTCAAATAAATAAAAAGTCAAGTACAGTACCTAGAGCAGTGGTGAAGGTGAAGCAAACATGAACCCCCACCCCTTGAACAGAACCCCAAACCCACAAAGTCAGGTCAAACCTCAAGGGACAGATTGAAGGTGGTTCCCCTCAGGTAGTCCATAGTGGTACGTTCACCATAGGCCGCCACAATGCTGGCAATACTACGGTTGGCATCCTTGTTTCGACTCTTTGCAGTAGGTACAGTGTTCCCAGCCATCAACTGTGCCAGTTTGACATAAGTGAGCTGCTGCTCAGTGCCCAGTGCCTGGGTGAACCACCAGAGGTTGGGATGGCATGCCCCAAGCTGTGTGCCAAACCCGTGCTGCCACACCTCCATTGCATTGGTTGTATGGGAAGTGCCATCCCACGCCACCTTGAAAACATTCCAGGATGGAATGGGGAATAGGGGCCTGTGCCTGGCTGTGTGACCCACAGGCCAGCCAACCCATGTGTCCTCGAAGTAATTGAGCAACCGTGACAGATGTTCCCCATTGGCCTTGAAGTAGTCCAGGTCCCTTAGTGCATCAAATGCGGATACCAAATTGTCTGGGGGCACAAATGCCAGGGCCACAATCATCCTGACATGTAGAGCAAATTCAGGGTCATCTGTATAATGTGCGATGAAACCTTTGATGTGCTGGCACTTCCTCCATACTGCCTATGCCAGGTGGAAAAGACAGCCATGCAGCTGACATCCAGGGAACACGTTGCCAAAGGCCAGCATGGCTGTCAGTTCATAGTTTGTGAGCATGGTTGTGGGTGCAAGGCCAGAACACAGGGTCTTGAGCCACTAGAGGGCTGACATGTAGGCTGCGGTGGTCCGGGCACTCATGAGGATGTACACTGTAAGGAAGGTAGTGCCCTCAAGCCTCCCATGTATGGTGTACAGTTGGGAGAATAAGGGAGGTGTGACACTGAAGGTGCCATCAGCCAGAAGGGTCCCACAGCCCTCCAACTGTGCCAGTGTTTGCCTGGTGGTGAATGTGAGTACCCTGTTGCTCCCAGGTCCACTGTTGTACTGCAGGAAGGTCATGCAAGTCTCTGTTGTAGTGTACTCGGGGGGAATCACCAGAACCTGCAGGGATGTGGGCTGGGCCTGTGGCCTGTATGTTGCAGTCCTCACTCTGGCACATGTCCTCTTGGTAAGTGGCAATGATGGCAGTCTCCCAGTGATGGCTGACAGGCCACCAATTGTGAAGGCCACCACCATTGTGCTGCAGGTCTCGTTCGTGCGGTGTGTGCGGTCCTTGACAGCTGCCAACACTCTCCTGGCAGCAACGTCAGCAGCAACAGGGACATGACTGTGGTGCCCAGTGTTGTGCACCATCTCCTCCACCTGCATATGCACCTTTGCACAGCAGCACACCTTATCATGTTCAGCGTAATTCCAGTACATGTATTCAAGGTGTATTCTCTCCCTCCAGTATAAGTAGCCAGTGTGGTATATCAGGGAGTCACCCTTCTGGCTTTTGATCTATTTGAGAGGCATCCTGACAGGCTTCCACACACCACAGACTCCTTCCACTGTCTGGATACCAGGCCTGCAGTGGGTCAGCCCTTATATGCTGGCCTGCCAAGTGCCTGAGTGGAGGCACCTGTCACAGGCTGCAGGAGCACAACAGTCCCTACCCCAACCCCCCACCGCCCAGTTGTAGCTGCTACATACTGAGCAGGGGTGTGAGCACTGTGGCAGTCAGTGCTGCAGGCAGGCCCTAACAGGTGTCAACTGCAGCCCATTAGCCTGACTCATCCTGTGATGGTGGGGCCTGCCTCACATTGGCCACAGGTGTGCAAGTGGCAGAACAAGTGGGAGTAGCATGGCCCATGCCCCCCCTTACCCTCTGTGCACTGCAGGCTGACAGAGCATCTAGACAGGTGACTACAGATGGGTCAGTGTCATCCCCATGTAGCAGGATCAGTCACACCACATTGCAAGCAACACAGAGGGTGTGCACTGCATGCAGTTGCAGGCAGGTTGGGGGACGTCCTGGGGGCTTCTGCATGCAGTGGATGCTGCCACCTACCATAGCATGTGCTGTCATTGTTGGCTGCACTGCCTACCTGGCAGACAGGTAGCCTGTGTGTATGTGTGCCTTCCTGGTGGTGGTGGCAGTGGTACTCTGCTATAGTGGGCACCATGTGCACTGCAACAGCTGTGCATTGTGCAGTAACACTGCAGTGATGTGTGCGCACAGACTGTTTGCTTGTCCACACACAGACCACTACTCAGGGTCACTGTACCATTGCCTCAGGTGCTGTGGTCAGCCATGACACCTGTGCATGTGGCTGAAGCACCACCTGTGGGGAGTGGGGGAGGCAGGGCTCGTGGTTTGCACTGACCACATGTACTATTGTGGGACATGGCTTCTTGCTGCATGGCTGTGCATTTGGGGGGGTTGTAGGGTGTACGGCAGTTATACAAGGTACAAGGAAGCACCTGCCAACATGTACTATTGTGGGGCTGGGGATACTGCTGCTATACTGAGCATTGGGAGGGTGCTGAGTGTACGGCAGATATACAGTGTAAATAGAATAATCTGCCAGCATGTACTGCTGTGGGGCTAGGGATACTGCTGCTATACTGAGCATTGGTGGGGGGGTGCTGAGTGTACGGCAGATATACAGTGTAAATAGAATCACCTGCCAGCATGTACTTCTGTGGGGCTAGGGATACTGCTGCTATACTGAGCACTGGGGGTTGCTGAGTGTACAGCAGATATACAATGTAAATAGAATCACCTGCCAGCATGTACTGCTGTGGGGCTAGGGATACTGCTGCAACATTGAGGAAGGGTTGTTGAGTATAAAGTGGTTACACTGCATAACAGGATTCATCTACCAGCATTTACTGTTGTGGGGCTGAGCACTGGGGGGATGGGGGGTTGCACGGCAAAAGAAACAACTGCTGCATGAACCTTAGTGAGGCAGTGAATATTTGCTTACCTGTTTTTCCCTCAATGGGCGGTGCCGGCATCCATGGCATCTATCCTTTTCTGGTGCATGGCAAATGTTTGTCTGTGCATACAGCATTCTGTGGGTTTCATCCATGGCATGTAGATGTTGCATCTGGTGCAGTGGGTTCCGGTGGTGTTGTGGCGATGGATGGATCAACAAATGGATTTGGTGCACAGGTGTGTGTTACTGAGTGGCCACAGGTCTCAAACCTGCAGCCCCACAATGTTGCCTGCATGTGTGTAGTGTGTGCTTGCAGTCCCACCTGCTATGCCATGGGTGATGCTTGGCGGGACCTGTGCCTGCAATACACATGTTTGAGCGCAAGTGTGGGGGGACCCCCCCCCCCGATTAAAAGACACAGGGGATCATCAGCATAGACACAGGGGCTCTGTGCATTGTGTTTACATGCACCGTGTTCCTGTGTGCTATATTCCATGCTCTGTGATAGTACTCCTCATACTGTGCCATGTGCTATAATGTGCCTTACACTATAATAACGTTCTAGCATGTGTTATTGCAGCATGTGCTATTTACTCCCATGCGCTGTTCTGCCATGCAGTGTTATTCACATGCTATATTTCATGCGCTGTTCTACATTAGAAGTCTTGACCTGGTAGGGTGTAGGCGCACCATGTCAGCTCTTCTCCAGTCCTTTGGCACATCTCCTGCTTGTAGTGAATGATTAAACAAATGCACCAAGGTATCTGCTAATTCTCCTGCCAACTCTTTCAGCACCCTAGAGTGTATTCTATCTGGCCCTGGTGATTTGTCCTGCTTTATTCACTCAAACACCTCTTTAACCCTGCAGGTGGTGAATGTTAGCATTTCCATTTGTGGGATCCCCTTATCAACTGCTTTAATATCACTGTCAGGCATTGGGCCATTGTGTTCCTTGGTGAGCATTGAACAGAAATTCTTCAGAACAGTGGCCCTCAGTCTACTATCCTCTACTATGCTGTCACCATCTTTAAGTTTAACTACCCCTCCACCTTTCTTCCTTTTTTCTTGCATATACTGAGAGAAGTTTTTGTTCCCCGCTTTGACCCCCTCTACTATCCAAGGTTCAGCTGACACTTTTGCTTGTCTCGCCGTCCTCGGCTTCCTTATTCTTCTGAACATACTCTTCCCATTCCCTGTCACTGGGTTTCCTTTTGAAGTTAAGGAAAGCCTCTCTTTTGGTCCTAATCACTGCTATGACTTGGTTATTGGACCAAATGGGTATTTAATGTTTATTCCTTATTGTCACTGTCCTTACACACAGTTGTTTAGCCTCTAAGATGTCATATTTAATCCACCCCATATGACTTCTACTTTTATTTGCTTGTGAATCCCAGCTAGTTTCCCCCTGGCTAATTCCCTCATTTTTTTTAAGCTAGCTCCTCTAAAGTTTAGGACTCTTGCTCTGGATTGAGATTTTATTTCCCCTAGGGATAATTCAGACCAGAAAAAGTTGCAGTCACTGCTTGCTAGCAGTTCACCGACCCTAACGGCACTAACCATCTCCGAGTTGGCAAGGATCACATCTAGGATGTTGTCTCATATACTCAGCTTGCTTACTAGTTGCATGAGAAGGCAATCTTGTAAGGCTTCTACCAAAGAATAACTTCCTAATGATCTAGGTATTGGGATGCCCCAGTAAACATCAGGCATGTTCAGGTCCCCAACCATCACTGTGTCTCCTTTCTGAGCTACATCTCTGATTTCTTCCAGAAGCTTCTCATCCCTGTCCCCCTGTCTGACCTGGAGGCCTTTATACCACCTTGATGTAGACCTTCTTCCCTGATGTTGAGCTTAGCTGTGCCCACAGAGATTCCACTCCCTCCTTTCTACTGACATTGAACATTGTGGCCACTAGTCCATCCCTAACATAAAGTGCCACCTCGCCCCCTCTGGTTCCCTTTCTATCCTGTCTAAAGAGCAGGTATCCCAGTACTGAAAAATCCCAGTCATTGTCATTTGAGGCCCAAGTCACCATGATAGCCACTATGTCTACCTGGGACTTTGCCATCAATGCCTGTAGGTCACTGGTCTTGTTACCCAGGCTTATGGTGCTGAGGCACGCCCCCTTCCATACACAAGGATCATTAGTGTGCTTCCTGTTTTTTGGGTTATTCCATTTTCTGTCCCCTGTAGTCTTTTCTTGCATCCTACTATTGCACTCAGATTGTTGTAGAGAGTCCTTTGCTTGTGGGGTAGTAATGGTTATGTACCCCTCATAAGTGCAGAAACTGATAGGTTTCTTATGTCAGACTCCCCCCCCCAGTTTAAATGCCCGAGATGGCCATGAAATTTCTGTACCAGTGCACGCACCCCTTCCTTGGTCAGTTGAAGGCCACTGAACTTAAAAAGCCTTCTCTCCCAGAAGTTCCCTCATGCACCAATAACGTGGCATCCTTTTTTCTGACTCCAGTCATGCACCCAGGCATTAAATTCCTCGATTTCCTTGTTCCTGATTCTGTTTGTGCAGTCCCCTTTGCCCCATACTGGGAGGACCTCTGAGAATGTCAGGGAAGTCAAACGAGCCACCAGCCACTCCCCCAACTTAATGAAGTTGCACTTGGTAACTTCCACTGTCTGATTCACCAGGTCATTGGTTCCAAGATGAATCAGCACCTTGAGTCCCTCTTCCACTTTGTCAGTGATCCTTCCAATGGGTTACTTGTCACGCATGGCCTAGGCACCGGGGAGACATTTGACTGTCACCATGGATTGTGTACATTTACTCAAGTGGGACTCAACTCCCCTTATCATGGAGTCCCCTACAACAAGCCTTTGTATAGCTTTATTGTTACCCGTTTTCCTTTTCTATCACTGTATGCCATTTCTCTGCTCTACCCTGCTCCCTTGACTGACTCAAAGTCCCTCCTCTCTGAGTTAGGTTCTTATTCATGCTCCAGGAATACAAATCAGTTTGCGATCAACATGACACTGAGCTGAACATGTTTCGCATGGTCCATCTTTTCAACTCGGCCCCCGTTCCCACCATCTTCCACCCCCCCAGGCCAGTGGGCCTCTGGGGAAGAGGATGTGAAGGGAGTGAGTTCCATTATAGCTGATGATGCAACCTGGCTATTTCCTTCCTAGCTGCAACCAACTGATCCCTGAGCTCATTTAGATTCATACACATTTGGCAATGACCCACCCTTCAGAGAAGACTCTGAAAGACAACTGCCCCCCATACCTGGCAACTTACCACATTCATTGTCTAAGTATACAGCTTACCCCCCTTTTTTGTTTTATCATATAAGTGGGATGGCAGGCAGTGTCACCAATAAATTTGTGAGACTAGGGCCCTGATCCTTACGACAGCAGCCAGCAAGTGACAGTTCAGTGGTAAAGGACAGCTTTAATCTTTAAAACTTCCCTTTATGTGCATGCAGAAAAACAATCTAACCAACAGTCCTGCCTCAGACAGTACTGTAAGTTCTTAATATCCTAATATCCTTCAGAGCCTCCCTGTGCTTTAGTAGGCTCCTGTAGCAGCTATATCTCCCAATGGTGTCGACAGTAAGGAGGGCTGAGTCAGGTGTTCCTGGTGTCAATCAGACTGCTGTGCCTATATAAATATCACAGGAACTGGATGGGTGGGTTAGTGGAGAGTGCAGCCTAGCACAAGCCCAGCACTAGCTGCCCTACCTGTGGACGAAAAACAAACAGCAACCCAAGTTGACACACCATAGCTAAAGTCTGATGCTAGCTCCCATTCCTGCTATAAACCCTGCAAAGAATTAAATTACCTGCCAGCCAAAAAACAATCAGTGCCAACCCTCTGACACTTCCCTAAGTTGGATGTGTAATCTGTCAGGACCAAAATTACAGTAGTTAAGTATCAGCTACACAATGGCTGTTCAAACATTTCAAGAAACCTCAGCTAAAGTTTGGCAGAAAAACTTTAATGTTCTGCAATGTGCCATTACAGTTTAAAATACACATAAATGCAAATAAAATAACAATCAAAGAAAGAAAAATACATACACATATATTTAAAATACAATGATACAATGGCATGAACATTTCCTGGGCTCTGATTGTCAGTGTGTGCCTGAGACAGCGATGTTGTCTGAGTATATCATTGTATCAAGTCCAGGCATACACATGACCCCAGCACATGAACATGAAATTACTCCCCCCACACGCAGACACACACACAACAAACAGAAGCCGTTGTCAAGTTTATGCTCCAGCATGCTGTTTCAAGCTGCCACTGTAAAGCACTTCGCCCCCCACCCGATAATGTTACCATGCCATTCTCCTCCTTCTCTCCTCTTCTCCTCCTCTCCTTACACATACCTATACATTTTCATTTTTTAGAAAATTTACACAAAGCCATAGCAGTGGCTTTTCATTGCTCCAATGTTCTGGAAGTACAGACGTTGTAGTGCAAGCCCACAAGAGCACATGCTTATTCATCCCGCAAATACCTGTGCTGCAGAACATTACAAAAAATACAGCTTCTAAATAAAATCAAATGAAGACAAATGAAAAGAAAGCCATACTGGCCGCACTGTCTGGCTGACACAACACGCTGGGGTAACTGCACTCTCTGATCGGCTCAGCAACTGCTCTCCGACCTTTACATAATAAAGGGCTGCATTTTAAATGGCAACAAAATGCAACAACACCCCAAATAAAAAAAATTAAAAAAAGAGCCAGCATCTACTATGGCAGGGTAACAAAGACACAGAGTCATATCTGTGTGTGTTCAGAGCAGGAAAACTATACCAAGGAAAACACAATGCAGCATGTACTGCCAGCCCCATCTAATGGCAAAACAGAAACAAGGGACTTTATTTGAAAACATATACCTCCATGCACAAAAAAAAATAAGATTTTGTTTTCTATTTTCTTCATTATTACAAAATGATTCATTGTATAACAGCAATAATGCATTCCAGGGTGTGTGCTGTGCTGGGATAACATCACTTCTCAGGTGTTGAATGCACTCAGCCTGTGACCTCATGCCCAACCACTTGAGGTGTGACATCATCCCAGCATGACACACACCCTGGTGTGCATTATTGCTTAAAGATCAAATGCAACTTTTTTTTTTCCTATTTTTGATAAAAGCTTGAATTTACTTGAAGTCAAGCCCCGTGTCATGAAATATCATGCTATTTGATTTTGTGGTTTTCTGTAAATCAGCACTTGTCAATGTGCTTTGCAGTACCTGAAAACAGTGAAGACGTTTCTGTCCCTATCAGTGAGGCCTGCAGAGTGATGACATCATTTTGGCCTTGCCTGCTGCTTCAGCAGTTAAGTCCCCGATTGACTGAAGAAGCTGTTTCACTTCCCAGTCAGAGCATTCTATAGAGGTAATTGTTTTCGCTCCAAGTTGTTTACTAACACATCTGATTTGTGTTCAGACAGATTAGCATAAAATCTATCATTCTGTTCTTACAAAAAGTTGATAATTTGAGTATCAGTGCTGAACTGAAGTGGTATGAATGTTTATAAGAAATCACTCTGTCTGTATCACAGCTGTCAGTTCTTTCCCATCAAAACTCTGCATTGTTTTCTAGTTATATAACACAGGGTTGTTTAATGGCTCTAAAATAAGTCTAAACTGTGATCATTATTAGGAGTAGTTTGTTATTGATATAGCCTTCATAAATAGGTTTATATGAGAACATTTTTGTTTCATGTCAGATTGACAAACAGGTGTCTGCCACACTCTGCTATTTCAGGCACATGTACTGTACATACTCACAAATGTCTTTTCTTTGAGGGTTTCTGTGTGAAAATACATCATGTATTTGTATAAATAGAAATACTATATGGAATTCTGATGCCCCTGTCTCCTACCCCTAAGTTGAAGCTGCTGTACCCTGCTTCCCTCTGTCCTCCACCCCCACATTCAGGGCCAATGCACCCTGTTGCCCCCTGTTCCTGTCTCCACAGACAGGGCTGATGTGCTCTGCCAAGACTTAGAGTATCAAGAACTCTGCCTCCACAGTTGGGGTTGCTGCACCATGCTGCCAAGGCCACCAAAGTGGGGCTTTTGCTGCACCCTGCTCCTCACTTCTATTGCACGAAATGTGTAGGGCTGCTGCTCCACACACACCCCATCTCTCACAGTCAGGGCTGCTGTACCCTGAAGCCCCACTGTGTCCTGCCTCACAGTGAAGGCCTCTGCACTATGCTGTCATCTGTCCCTTGCCACCACTGTGTCCTGCTACACCGCAGAGCCTCTTGCCTCCACAGTTTGGGTTGTTCCACCATGCTGCTCCATGCCACCAGAGTCAGATCCTTTGGTACACTGCCCAAACTGCTTGAAAGAAAAAACCAAAAAATACTTTCATCTTGTGTTATAGGGTGGGGGCAGAGGGTAGCAGGGTGCAGCAGCCATGACTGTCCGAGCAGGAGATAGGGAAGGCATCAGGGTACAGCAGCTCAAATTGTGGGACAGGGTGCATAGACATGTCCATTTGGGACAAGGGACATGGGCAGCAGGGTGTAGCAAAGGCTCTGACTCTGGTGGTAGGTAGCAACAGAAAGAAACTGCCTCAACTGTGAAGACAGGGGACAGGATGCAGCACATGCCCTGCCTTGTCTTGTGGCAAGTGGCAGCATGGTGCAGCAGCCCTAACTGTGGAGGCATGGGGGTCTAGGACACAGCAGGCCACAGCAGCCTTGACTGTGTAGACAGGTGCAGGGTGTAGCAGCCTTGGATGTAGCAGCAGAGACAGAGGACAGCATGGTGCAGAAGCCTCAACTGTGTGGCATGACACAGGGGGGCATTAGGGTACAGCAGCCCTGACTGTGGGACAGGGTGCATGTGGTGCAGAAGTCTTGCCCAGTTGGGGCAATGGAAGTGGGTAGCAGGTGCAGCAAATATCCCACCTCTGATGGCCTGGGACAGCATGGTGCAGCAGCCCCAACTGTGAGGGCAGGGGACCTGGGATTCTAGGGCTTAGCAGAGGACAGCAGCCCTGACTGTGGAGACAGGCACAGAGGGCAACATGGTGCATTGGTCCTGACTGTGGGGGTTGGGGAAGAGGGAAGCAGGGTGCAGCAACCCCAACTGTTTGTGCAGGAGGCAACAAGGTGCAGCAGCCCTGACTGTGTGAAGAAGACAGTGGGCAGTGGTGTGCAGCGGCCTCAAATGGGGGCAGGAGACAGGGGAATTGTGGGGCAGGGGAAAGGGAGCAGCAGACTGCTGCTGCCTAAGCTGTCAGGCAGGAGACGGGGGCATCAGGATGCAAAATAGTATTTCTAGTTATACACATACATGATGTATTTTCACACAGCAGAACCCCTCAAAAACTGAAATTTGTGAGTTCATGCAGTACATGTTCCTGCAATAGCAGAGTGTGGTGGACACCTGTTTGTCAATCTGACATAAAAAATGTTGTTCTCACATGAACCTATTTATGGAGGCTACATCAAAGACAAACTACATCTATGAATTAACAAAATTTTAGATTTATTTTATATTCATTAAACAACCCTGTGTTATATAGCCAGAAAACAATGCAGAGTTTTGATGAGAAAGAGTGGACTGATGTGATACAGACAAGGTGATTTCTCACACACATTCATACCACTTCAGTTCAGCACTGAAACTCAAATGATCAGCGTTTTGTAAGAACAGAATGATAGATTGTAAGCTAATCTAAACATGAACCAGATGTGTTAGTAAACAACTTGGAGAGAAAACAATTACCTCTACAGGCTGCTCTGACTGGGAAGTGAAATAGCTTCTTCAGTCAATCAGGGACTTAACTGCTGAAGCAGCAAGCTAGGCCAAAATTATGTCATCACTCTGCAGTCCTCACTGATAGGCACAGAAAAAACGTCACTGTTTTCAATTACTGCAAAACACATTAACAAATGTGGACTTAAAGAAAACCGCAAAACCAAACAGCATGAAATTTTCAGAAAACACTAATTATGACCCAAGGACTTGAATTCAAGTGAATTCAAGCGTTTATTAAAAATATGCATTTGATCTTTAAATATACTTAACTCTTAACCTTGGGCTATGACATGTTTCCCTTTCCTTATTTTACTAATAACAAAAAAAATGAATGAGCTTGTAAATAATAAAGGAATTATACACACTGAACAAGAAAGTTTATTTATTTATTTATTTATTTGCTTTTGGTAACCGGGTAAGCACGCTAGACAGCAAGTGCCTATTTTCAGGTGCGACCCGGGAGAATTACAGGGTAGTTACATAGAAGGAATACATAGTAAGCATAACAATCTGGAGTGGCATACTCCAACAGTGGAATTTACATGAGAGAAATACATAGTCATCATTGCTAACAGGAGAAGCATGGTCCAAACGGAGGGACAAGACACTAGAGAGAATTCTAAAGCAGTAGGACAAAGCAAACATACAAACAGGGCACGAAGACCTCCCCTTGGTTGAGAGCGTAACAATGAACATATACCCAGAGGTAGGGAGACTTCACCAAGGCGGCGAGGGAGGAAGAGCCTAGAAGGGGTACCAGTCCAGGTGGGATGGTGGGCTGAAGGGCTGGAGATTAGGCAGCACACAGACAGGACGGAGCAGATTTCAGGAAGCTCCAGAGGGAGGTTTTGAAGGTGGAATGAGAGGGGGAAGCTCGGACGTGGGAGGGAGTTCCATAACCTAGGTGCGTGGGTGGTGAATGCTCTATCCCCAGTGAGGGTGCGGGTTTTGGGGACCAGGTGGGTCTGGGACATCGAATACCTAAGCTGGTAAGCAGGGGAGGGGTGTTTCAGGGGGACAGTGAGCGAGGCTGGTGTGGCAGTTCGAATTATGTTGTCAATAAAGTTTCCCATGTTGTAGATCCGGAGTTTTCGGGGGGGAGCCATTCCAGGCGAGAGCAGAGCGTGCATCGGTGAGTGAGACGGGGGGCTGCGAGTGCAAAGCGGCATATATTGTTGTACGTGGTGTCCCATTTGGCTAGGTAGGAGGAAGAGACAGAGGCAAAGGCAACGAGACCATAGGAGAGGGTGGGCAGCAGTACACCCCTGGCGAGTGCCAGCCGGGCAGCCGGGGTAAGGCAGTCTTTGGCCCTGTATGCGAGGCCAAGTTTGCCATTAGTGGCATTGCATATGCTTCTGATGTGCACAGAGAGGTTGAGTTGAGGGTTGAGGGTGACTCCGAGGTCCTTAGCGGAGTCAACTGTAGGCAGGAGGGAGTCACAGGTACCATGAATTTTGAGAGGCAAAGTGCAGGAGGAGATTTTTTTCGCAGCACCAAAGAGCATGGCTTGCATTTTCTTGAGATTCACAATGAGTTTGTGCCCTTCAAGCCATGCACTGACGTCAGAGAAGTCCGAATTGAGTTGGGCATTGATGCTGGGAACATCGGAGGAGCTGGCTAATAGGACTAGGTCATCAGCATACATAGAGAGGTGCCCTTCTGTGGTGACAGAGGGTAAGCTGTTGACAAACAGGGAGAACAGGATAGGTCCAAGGACAGATCCTTGAGGCACTCCACTGGAAACGGGTAGGAGGGGCGAGAGGGTTCGGTTGAAGCAGGTGAGTTGCTTCCTGTCCCTGAGGTTGTTGGTGAACCAGTCAAGGGAGTGACGGGAGAAGCCAAGGGACTGGAGAGTGGAGAGGAGGAGGGGATGATCTACGTGGTCGAAGGCTTTGGATAGGTCCACAAATATGGCCCCCGTCAACCTGCCCTGATCAGTTGCCGTCCTGATCCTGGTTGTGACTTCAGCAAGTGCCGTTGAGGTGCTGTGGCTTTTTTGAAAGCCATGCTGACAGGGGGAAAGGACATTGTATTCTTAAAGGTAGTGGACCGGTTGCAACACTATAGCTTTTTCCAGAAGTTTACTGGCAGCTGACAGTATGGCGATCGGACGATAATTGCTGATGTCCTTGGGGTCACCGTTTTTCAGGACGAAGACTACCCTAGCAATTTTCCATATGTCGGGGATGACCCCTGCGATAAGCGAGGCACTAAATATGTGGGCAAGAGGCCTGGCAAGGCAAGAAGCACCCAGGCTGAGGAGCCGGGGTTCAAGGCCATCATGGCCCACCCCCCCCGTGGGGAGAGAGACCAGCAAGGAGCACCTGGGTCTCGTCATGGAGATCTTCTTGAGGTAGAAGGGCGGACGGGAGGGCGAGGGGCCACAGGAGCATGGCGAGGGGATGGACTGGGAGGGAGAGGCGGACGGTAGGTCAGTGAAGAGGCAGTTAAAGGAGGAGGCAATGGTTAGCGGGTTGTTACAGTTAGCCCCTCCAATTGTCACGTCAGTGATCTGAGCTTTGGCCGAGCCACCGACTAGATTTTTTATGTTCATCCAGAACCGTTTTGGGTCACGAGCAGAGGAGATCAAAGCGGAACTGCAGTATTGACTTTTTGTAGCACGTATCGCCCGCTTACAGGAGTTTCTAAGGTGACGGTATTCCTGGAGGTCATTTGGGTTACGTGATGCCCTGTATATAGTCCAGGACTTGTCACGCCTCTTCATAAGAGAGAGGAGCTCACTGTGAAGCCATTTCGTAACAGGGGCTCAGACACACCTCTTGGATAGGGGAGCATGCCTGTTCTGAAGCGGGGTATAGGCCGCAAGGAAGAGGTCAAGGGCTGCAATGGGATCACGAGTGGCCAGGACATGGTCCCAAGAAACACCCTGCAGGTCCATGAGGAAGTTCGGGGTTATAAGTTTCGAGTAGTCCCTCATGGTTACCACTCTGCTGGGGGCCTTGGGCGGGTTAGAGCCCCATATGCAGAAGACTGGAGAGTGGTCCGAGATGGAGTCAGGGAGGAGTCCTGATTCGACAATTTTGTCAAGCCGATTGCTAAGGACCCAGTCAATGAGCATCCCCTTGCCACCATGAGAGGAGAGCCGGGTGGGTTCCGCGATGATTTGACTGAGGGAGAGGCTGGAGAGAATGGGTTCGCACAGCTTGGCGTTGGATCTGAGCCAGTTTACGTTAAGGTCGCCAAGTATAAGGAGTTCATTGGAGCACACTTTCTCCCAGAGTAGCTCCAGGAGTGACGAGAGTCCCTGCACTCCCCCCTTTGGGGGGTTGTATGCACATACTATGTGCACCTTCTTGGTGTTGCCGAGTAGAAGAAGTAGGTGGAGAAACTCACAGGGTAAGGGACTCTGGATTTGGTGTGATACTATGGAAATGGAAAGGTGGGTCCTGTGGAATACAAGTACTCCCCGCCTCTTTTGGTCCCTACCCTGTCAAGTCTGGCCAGGCCATGCCGGGAGTGCACAAGCTGAGTCGGGGTGCGAGGTTAAGCCAAGTTCCGTGGGCACAGAACGTCAGGCTTGTAATGGGCAGCCAAGCAGATAGTTCCGCATGATTACGGAGGAGGCTGCGAATGTTCAGGTGGGCTATCTTTACCCTTGGCTGCACCCAGGAAGGTGGGGGCAGAAGGAGACTGGGCGCACAGGAGGACCCAGGCTGAGGACTGATGAGCCAGGCTGAGCAGGGAGGGCCATGTCACAGGTGTGTGCTACCAGAATGCACCGCCCTAGACTAAATCGGTGGATACCAGTCAAGTGACAGGGGTGAGAGAGGAAGGAGGATAAGTGGGGAGGGAGAGCAGAAGCTGGACAGATGGGGGTCTATGGTCCTGGAGACCGTGATTAGGGAGAAAGTTCCCCACAGAGACAGAGTAGCAAGCAGTTGCCAGCAGGGGGCTGGGGCATCTAGGGCAGGGTAGGTACTGACCGAGTAGGGGCAGAGGGAGAGAGGAGGGTGGGAGAAATCCCACTGGACCAGCACTGGTGTACATAGATATAAGGTAAAGAGAAGTGTCAGGTGAGGATTATTGAGGAATAGCCCCTAGTGGCAGAGAGGTATAGCCTGCAAATGGAGAAGTGGGCTGATAGGTTATTCAGCACCACGTGACCGCCAGCTATCGCTATATAGGTGAGAGCCCACCAAGGGTGGTGGAGCAGCCGGCGAAGCCGGCGGGGCTAGTCCTCTGCACTGTAGAGCGTGTCCAACTGAAACTGCCGCGGCTGCTGGCAATCGAAGTCTGGAGGTCCTGCAGAGCAAATGCCACAACTTTTACCAGCAGGTAGGCAGAAAATCAGTCATTTCAGCTGCGGAGAAAGGCAGGACACAATGGAGTCGTACTCCGGTACTGTTTTTACCTTCGGTGGGAGCCTTCACCAGCGCTCGGGTTCTCGGGGGGGGGTAGAGGGCCTGGTTGGCAGCCCTCATGCACCACAGGGACCCTTCGTTCTGTGGAGGAAATAGGAGAGAGGAGAGGAGAATTGTGAGCTTAAATAGGCACAGGGAGGGAAGGGGAAGGGTAGAAAGCGAGTACAGATTTGTATTCAACAGGCATTGAATTCACACTCTGTAATAAACTGTAAAACTGCCAGACTGTAATAATAAATTGAACACCTAACTTCAGAAATACATGTATTCTATGCTAGCTGGCAGAAAATGGCAGTAAAGTAAAGAAATGCATCAACAGTAAAAGCGCAGTAATACAGCATTGTGAAGGCAGTAACAACAGGTATGGGTGAGAGCGTTTTGAGAGCAGCAGAACTGGTAGATTGTTTGTGGCCCACTGGGCAAGATGGCGGCAGCGCATGTATCAGGAGTGAGGGCAGGTAGCCAGCGAGCAAGCCGCACCACCGCTTTATCTTGTTGAGACATAAGGTAACCTGGGGATTCGCTACCCACCAAGCCCTCCCAGGAATCTGTTAAAATAACGCTGTTAAAATGTCCAGATGATGGGCAGATTCCACTTGCAGAAAAAAACAGTCTTCACTCCTACACCGACTCTGTATGCACTGTAGAGCGTGTCCAACTGAAACTGCCGCGGCTGTTGGCAATCGAAGTTGGGAGGTCCTGCAGAGCAAATGCCACAACTTTTACCAGCAGGTAGGCAGAAAATCAGTCATTTCAGCTGCGGAGAAAGGCAGGACGCAATGGAGTCGTACTCCGGTACTGTTTTTACCTTCAGTGGGAGCCTTCACCAGCGCTCGGGTTCTCGGGGGGAGTGGGGTGGTGGAGGGCCTGGTCAGCAGCCCTCATGCACCGCAGGGACCCTTCATTCTGTGGAGGAAATAGGAGAGAGGAGAGGAGAATTGTGAGCTTAAATAGGCACAGGGAGGGAAGGGGGAGGGTAGAAAGCGAGTACAGATTTGTATTCAACAGGCATTGGAATTCACACTCTGTAATAAACTGTAAAACTGCCAGACTGTAATAATAAATTCGAACACCTAACTTTCAAGAAATACATGTATGCTATGCTAGCTGGCAGAAAATGGCAGTAAAGTAAAGAAATGCATCAACAGTAAAAGCGCAGTAATACAGCATTGTGAAGGGCAGTAACAACAGGTATGGAGTGAGAGCGTTTTGAGAGCAGCAGAACTGGTAGATTGTTTGTGGCCCACTGGGCAAGATGGTGGCCGCGCATGTATCAGGGTGAGGGCAGGTAGCCAGCGGGCAAGCCGCACCACCGCACATGCGGCGAGACACTTAAGGTAACCTGGGGATTCGCTACCCACCCAAGCCCTCCCCAGGGAATCTGTTAAGGTAACGCTGTTAAAACGTCCAGATGATGGGCAGATTCCACTTGCAGAAAAAAACAGTCTTCACTCCTACACCGACTCTGTATGCACTGTAGAGCGTGTCCAACTGAAACTGCCGCGGCTGCTGGCAATCGAAGTCGGGAGGTCCTGCAGAGCAAATGCCGCAACTTTTACCAGCAGGTAGGCGGAAAATCAGTCCCAGTTAGGGGATCATCTGGAAATTGACTTAGTTCAGAGAAGATGCTCTTGATCCATGACAGACGAGGTTTCTGATAGCAAGCACATTTGAACACTACATGATCTAAATTTTCTGTACCACTCACTGAGCAAGAACAAGGAGTATCAGCTGCCATAGGTAAGTGGGACAATGTAGTTACCAGGACATTGCTGGGGAAAATTTCAAACTTACCGTATATCTGAAAAAACAGACTTGTTTTTGCAGGTCCAAAATGTGATCCAGATATGGTCTGATCCCAAACCAGGATTCTTTTGCAGTATATTAGGGTGAAAATGTTGAAGAAACAATAACATCCAAGTCCATAGCCTGATTCTACCATCTGATTTTCTTCTTTCTATACAACTTATATTTAAGACTGATAGTAATACCCGTTCTATGATACTTAAGCAGGTAGCCAAGTTTATAGTCATAGGTTCATAGACAATATGAGTCTGGAGCCATGGGCCTTAGTGATTTGACCAGATATAATTATGTAAATTTGAACTTCCTATTACTCATATATGTATCTAATGTGGTCTTAATGGATGTCAGGCTGTTGCTTAGCACTATCTCTGCTGGTAGTCCATTTCAGGTTCTAACCAGTCTCTGGCTAAACCATGTGCCTCTTCTTGATGTCTTGTAAAACTCTCCTTTCAGTTGTTGACTACAAAACCTACAGTACAAGTCACATTAAACTGTTCCACCAATGAGTTGATTTAGCATTGTTTTTTACAGTTGGCAGTGCACTGTCAACTCAGATTGCATTGTTTCTCAATGCTTAACCAGTTCAAAAGCAATGTTTGTAAAATGTCTTTTTCAACTCAGTTGAAATGTATCTGCAGTCCAGTCACAATGCAATGTAAAACTGCATTTTAACTCTTAAGGAACAGTTTGTACATGGCTTTGTGTTGGATCAAGCAACACTTACACAACTCAGTCAGAAATGCTAAAGTAACTCATTAGAGGAACAGTTTAATGTAACTTGTACTGTACCTTCCCTTTCTAGTTCTTTGCACTGAAGGCCAATGCATTCCCATATGAATTTATCATCAAAGGCCCATTACACCATTCAGTGGTCTCCCATGATTGTCTTATACTCCAAGAAGTACAAATTCAACTCCATCAACCTTTCATGATAGGACTTACTTTATAAAGTCCTGACCATTTTGGTGGCTGTTCTCTGTGTTCTTTCAAGCAATTTAGTATTATTTTTGTTGTGGGGGCACAAAACTGCAAATAATGCTCTAGGTGATGGTGTGCGAATGAAACATACAGTGGTATAGGAACCCCCTTGTCTCTACTCCTAATGAGTCTGTAAATAGTGCCTAAAATTCTGTTTATATTTCTGACCTCTTCCTTGCATTGTTCATCAGATGTAAACTTATTTGTTATAGTGACTCCTAAGTTCTATTCTCTGTCAGTTTCCAATATTTGTTTCCCATACAGAAAGTATGATGCCATCATATTTTATTACCAATGTGCATGACTCCGCATTTGTCCTGGTTTAGTGAACATTTATGTTCCCTAACGCAGATCTCTAAGTTGTTTATTTCCATCTGGAACCTCTCGCTAAATAAATCATTATTTATGATTGCACTTATTTTTAAATCATCAGCAAATGTGCAACTCCGTATTACTGAGGATGTTTTAATACCAGATATGTAGATACTAAACAGAGTAGGTCCCAGGACCGACCCCTGGAGAACACCACTAGTCACCTCCTCCCATGAGGAGTTGTGATCTGCCACACTAACCCTCTGTTTTCTTCCCTCCAACTACAAGGCTACCCAATTTATGATGCTCAAGTCTATGAAGTTTCCTAATTAGTGAATATGTTGCATAGTGTCAAACACCTTAGAGAAGTTCAAAAACAGGATGTCAACTGAGAGACCCTCATCAAGAGCTCTATTAACCGGGTTGGAAAAATGAATTAAATTGGTATGGAAAGACCTGCCCATTGTAAACCCATGCTGGGTGATGTCACAAAAACAAAAATTTCTACTAATATGTTTGTTTAGCTTCTCTTTTACAAATTCCTCCAAAACGTTACTCACTATCGGGGTGAGGTTAACGGGCCTATAATTCGTAATGTCATTTTTAGGATGCTTTTTATGGCTGTAGGGTAGAGCTCTGCAGACATTTTACTAACACATAGAAAAATAGACCTCAGCAGACTCCTAACGGATTTCATAAAATTGAAGTTTTGTACCAATCCCTCCGCTCAGCAGCCTGTTTACTGCACTATTTTTTTTTCTCTGTTAGTCAGTGTTTCCCAATAAGGAATGAGGTTCAGATTTCATTTGAAGCAACACAGAATGAAGTGCTCTTATCACTGTAGGGGATCTGCTAGAGATAAAAATGATAAATAGCTTTGGAACTGCTAACTTCCATAAACATAGAAACATAGATTTTGATGGCAGATAAGGACCGCTTGGCCCACCCAGTCTGCCCATTTCCCTACCTAATGGATAAGCTGCAGATCCTAGTTAACCAGCAGCCTACTTCTTCCTACCCCAACCCCCTAGAATTGCCTTATGACTGTCCCATGCATGCTTGAATTCCACCACTGTTTTTGACTCCACAACCTCCTCCGGAAGGCCGTTCCATGCATCCACAACCCTCTCTGTGAAAAAATACTCCCTTAAATTACATCTGAGCAGCCCCCCTTCTATCTTCAAATTGTGCCCCCTTGTTCTTGCACACCTCTTTTTTTGAAAGATGCTACCCTCTTGGACTTTGTTGATTCCCTTGAGGTACTTGAAAGTTTCTATCATGTCCCCCCTCTCCCTCCTTTCCTCGAGGCTATACATATTCAGCTCCTTAAGTCTCTCTTCATATGTCTTCTGGTGCAGACCCTGCACCATTTTAGTTGCCCTCCTCTGGACAGCCTCCATCCTGTCTATGTCTTTGCGAAGATTGGGTCTCCAGAACTGCAGGCAGTACTCCAGATGGGGTCTCACCAACTGTCTGTACAGAGGGATAATAACTTCCTGTTTTCTACTGGTGATGCCTCTCCCTATGCATCCCAGTATCCCCCCAGCCCTCCTTGCTGCCCTCTCACATTGCTTGCCCACCTTTAGGTCATCTGATATGACTACCCCTGGTCCCTTTCCATTTTGTTGTTGTTAGTATCTACCCCCATTGTGTACTCTTCCCTGGGTTTTGTTTCCCAGGTGCATTACCTTGCACTTCTTAGCATTGAATCTAAGCTGCCATACATTTGACCATTCCTCTAACCTTGCCAAGTCCCTTTTCATCCTTTCCACCCCCTTGTGCAGCAACTCTGTTGCAGATCTTTGTGTCATCTGCAAAGAGACATACTTTTCCTTCCAGTCCCTCTGCAATGTCACTTATAAAGACATTGAAGAGGACCAGTCTAATACTGAACCTCGGTACCCCACTAGTAACCCCCCTTTCTTCAGAGTGGACTCCATTTACTATTACTCTCTGTGTCCTAGTCTCCAGCCAATTCTTTCCCAGGCTGTCATCTTGGGACCCACTCCCAGGCTGGCTAACTTGTATATTAATCTTTGTGTGGGACTGTGTCAAATGCCTTGCTAAAGTCAAGGTAGGCCATGTCCACAGCCCTCCCTGATCTACTACTTTGGTCACCCAGTCAAAGAAATCTATCAGATTTGTCTGGCATGACCTTCCACTGTGAATCCATGCTGCTTTGGGTCCTGAGGCCCTCTGACCTCTAGATACTCAACAATTCTTTCCTTCAAGTGATTCCATCATTTCCCTACCACTGAGGTTAAACTAACAGGTCTGTAGTTTTCTGCTTCTGCCTTCTCCCACTTTTGTGAAGGGGAATCACATCTGCCCTTCTCCAGTCCTCGGTACCACCCCATCCTTCCATGATTTGTTAAAGAGGGTAGTCAGTGGTGTCACTAGTTCTCCCTTAGTTCTTTTAAATTCTGGGATGAATCCCATCAGGCCCCATTGCTTTGTCCACCTTCAGTTTTAAGAGTTCTTTCAGAACCCTTTCTTCTGTAAATGGGCTGGTATCAACTTCTGTATCCAGAGTGTTTCTACTGTTTGTTTTAGGTACCTCCCCCACTTCCTTTGTAAATACTGAGCAAAAATATTTGTTTAGTATCTCTGCCTTTTCACAGTCACCCTCTGTCCACCCTCCCTGCCCTTTATTAAGCCTCACTAACCCTCCCTTGGCCTTCCTTCGCTCCCTGATATACCTATAAAAGGTTTTATCCGCCTTCTTAACTGAGTTGGCTATCTTTTCCTCGGTTTGGGCCTTTGCTGTTCTGATTGCCTTCCCAGCTTCCTTTTGCTTTAACTGATACAGTTCTCTGTCCTGCTCCTTCTGTGATTCCTTGTACTTCCTGAATGCTTTCTTTTTCTCTTGAACCTTCACTGCCACTTCCTTTGAGAACCATAGTGGTTTCTTACATCGTTTCATTTTGTTTATTTGCCTCACACAAAGGCTTGTTACCTCTGTGATGGCAGTTTTTATTTTTCCCCATTGTTCTTCCACCCCTCCTTCCCGCCCATTTGCTAGTGCTTTCCTTAGGCACTCACCCATTTTGGCAAAGTCAGCCCTCCTAAAGTCCAGTACTTTTGTCTTTGTATGGCTTGACTCTATTGCTGTGTTTATTGTGAACCATACTGTTCGATGGTCGCTAGTTCCCAGATGGCTACCCACTTCTACATCTGTGGTCCTATGTTCATCTCCATTTGAGAGAACCAGGTCTAAGATTGCTCTCTCTCGAGTGGGCTCCAATACTAGTTGTCTAAGGCCTGCCCCCTGTAGGGCATCTAGAATAACCCCACTCTTTGAAGTGACTGCTGAAACTGCACTCCAGTTAACATCTGGCATATTCAGATCACTCATCAGCAATATCTCCCCTTTTTCTGCCATTCTAAGTATTCTTTCTATCATTTCCTTGTCCATTTCCTTCCCCTGAGAAGGGGGTCTGTATACAACCCCTGTGCGGATTGTGGTGCCACTGCCAGTCTCCAAATTTACCTACAGTGCTACTTCACCTCCCTGTTTTCCCTTTTGTTCTGTTGCTTTGATTCCTTCCCTTATGTAGAGAGCTACTCCTCCTCCTCTTTTACCCTCCCTGTCCCTCCTGTAGGTAGTGTATCCTGGTATGTTTATGTCCCAGTCATGGTTTTGTGTGTACCATGTTTCTGTGACTGCCACAATATCCAGATGTTCCTCCTCCATCAAGGCCACTAATTCAAGAAGTTTGTTACTCAGACTATGGGCATTGGTACTCATTGCTCTCCATTTTTTGATGGATTTACCTTCTTTTGCAGCATCCCCCACTAACCTGTCTACCTCGGTCTTTTTCTCATTTAGCACCCTGTTTTGTAGGGAGAGGCTGGGATTTTCCTGCTGCTTATCAGTGCCTCCCCCCTTGACTAGTTTAAAAGCTTGCCAATGAAGCATTTAAACTGATTGCTCAAAAGACGTGTTCCCTTCCTGGACAGATGCAGACCATCCTGCCAGTATAGGCTGGTGTCCCTACAGGTGGAACCCCAGTCCCCAATGAAGCCAAATCCCTGTGCTCCATACCATTTTTTCAACCATTCATTAAACTGCATGGTGCAAAGTACCCTCACCTCACTCATGCCATTGACAGACAGCACCTCAGAGAAGGATATTGTGTGTACTACTTGTCTTAGGCCCCTCCCCAATTCTACAAAGTCTTTCTGCACTGCTCTAATCTCATGATTAGCCAAGTCATTTGTCCCTAGGTGGACAATGACGTCCAGCTCAGACTCCCGTGCAGCTGTTCGCGTGATCCTGAGGATGCGCTTCGTGTCTCTCCAAGCCATGGCTCCAGGCAGGCTCCTTACTTCAGTTTTCCCTGCTCCACCCAGTTCTATCCCCCTAATAATTGAGTCCCCCACCAGGAGCTGCTTCCTTTCCTTGTGGTGTCCTCTGCCTCCTTCCTGTGGGCCTCCCTTGTGACAGTTGTCCTCAGCCTCCTTAGTCTCCTCTGCGGGTGCATCCATAGGGGAGCTCTGCTCCCCCAGAATGGTGTATGGATTGTGGTGTGGAACAACTGACTGGGTATGCCTCTGTTCCACCATCCTCACCCTCCCTGAGCCCACTGTGGTCCAACTGCTGTGCTTTCTTCACAACCTCTGAGGTAGTAGTGGTGGTGGCTCTGGTGCACCCTGGATGTGGAGGTTCCCTTCCTACCATCTAGTGTGGCCTGGGGGAAGGTCCCTTACTACTGTCCAGTGCGGCCTGAAGATGGGAAACTTCCTCCCTCAGGGCAGAGAGTTGTCTGCAAATAGGGCAGCATCTCAGCCTCCAGAAAGACTCCTGGAAGACTGCTGCCCCACAGCCATTACATTGCACTACTCCCCACATTTTTTGTGTGTGTGTGTGTGATTGGTTTGTAAATATATATATATATATATTATACAATGTGTATGCTTATATTGTCAGTGCAGTGTGCTAGAGAGGATATGACAGTGATATGCACCTTGCACTCTTCAGAAAATAATGTCAGAACCCCAGGTATAAAGGAACTATTTCCAGGGGTGGGTGGGGTGAGGGTGGGAAGGGGTTGGGTCTAAACTGTGCCCTCACAAAACAATCAGCTAAAAGCTCTGACCCACTGCTGCGATGAGTGCCTTCCTGTCAGCAAGATGCCCTACACAACAATTTGACAGAGAAAATACCCTGCTAATCAAACAGAGAAAAATCCACACATCCAAGTCAGACACAGGTAAACCTCCCCAGCCCCAAAACAGGCCTGGTGGTTTGTGCTCTGAAAGCTGTCAGCCCCAAAATAAGTCATCTGTGCTTTAAACTCTTCCTGCACTGAAAATGTTAAGAATTGTAACAAACAAACATAAACCTAGATCCACCTCCCTCTGTTGCTTGAAAGACTGTCTTTTTCTGTTTCATATTGCAGGTTTTTCTATGACAACTCCTTAACCACAGTAACTTATTTAAAAATAGTTTGACTATCACAAACTCCTACACACCAGTAAATTATTTAAAAATAGTTTCTGTCCCAAAATCCTAGTAGTCAATCCAGCTACCCCCAAGGGACAACCAAAATGCAGTATTCAAACATTTGTGAAGTTACTTCCAAGATAAGCAGAGTTTGCAAGCTCCTTTTTCAACTCCTCAGCCACCTGTAATTTATTTAAAAATATTTTAACTATCAGAAAATCCTAGTAGACAATCTAGCTACCTCCAAGGATCTACACAAATGCAGTATTTAAATCCTTCTGAAGTTACTAACAAGATAAACAGAGTTTGCAAGCCCCTTCTTGGTTAAACACTAAATAAATATGTGAATAAAAAGCAATTACCAAGGGTAGTTAGTTTCACCTCCCACAGAATTAAGCAAAAGTGCACGTTTGTTGCAGATATCAAGTGCAATATAGAATTTCGCTCACAGCTGAATAAAGAAGTAGTGTCCTTCCAGGTCAAGCAAATGCGCTTTGTGTCTAAAAATTGCAGACTCCAGTAATTTATAGTAATCTGATCTAGTCTGGATATCTCCACCCAGGGCAATTTGTTGACAATGGTTATGATGCAGCCCTTCCTGTTCCAATACAACACTTTTTGGTCTGAAAACAATGTCCTGCCTAAGGCTGTCTGTGTTTCAATTCACTCTGCAGGTTTTGCTATGACAACTCCTTAACCACAGTAACTTATTTAAAATAGTTTAACTATCACAAACTCCTACGCACCAGTAAATTATTTAAAAATAGTTTCTGTCCCAAAATCCTAGTAGTCAATCCAGCTACCCCCAAGGGACAACCAAAATGCAGTATTCAAACACTTGTGAAGTTACTTCCAAGATAAGCATTGTTTGCAAGCTCCTTTTTCAACTCCTCAGCCACCTGTAATTTATTTAAAAATATTTTAACTATCAGAAAATCCTAGTAGACAATCTAGCTACCTCCAAGGATCTACACAAATGCAGTATTTAAATCCTTCTGAAGTTACTAACAAGATAAACAGAGTTTGCAAGCCCCTTCTTGGTTAAACACTAAATAAATATGTGAATAAAAAGCAATTACCAAGGGTAGTTAGTTTCACCTCCCACAGAATTAAGCAAAAGTGCACGTTTGTTGCAGATATCAAGTGCAATATAGAATTTCGCTCACAGCTGAATAAAGAAGTAGTGTCCTTCCAGGGCAAGCAAATGTGCTTTGTGTCTAAAAATTGCAGCCTCCAGTAACTTATAGTAATCTGATCTAGTCTGGATATCTCCACCCAGGGCAATTTGTTGACAATGGTTATGATGCAGCCCTTCCTGTTCCAATACAACACTTTTTGGTCTGAAAACAGTGAAAAGATTATTTTCTTTCCATGGCACTTCAGCTGCACTCTATCCTGCATTCCACTGTTCAGCATTTCAGTCTCTGATTCAGCTCAATTCAGCCTTACAAGATATTGACTTTAAACAGTATGCTCCTAGTATGTACTCATAATTCTTTTATTGCTGCATATTTACCTGATTCTGTGGTATATGTGTTGATTTCCTGCAAAATGTGTCTTTAAAACAAGATATTTATATTAATTACACAGTTAATGAAGTTGTGTACCTTTTCTAGGTGGCTTTGTGTTTTATTGCTTCACCTTCTGTTCCCCCTGCTCTTAGGTTACCTTGCAACACATTTGAGTTTTAACTCTTGATTATCCTGGTAGTTTATATTCAGCCTTCTTGTGTGCTTTTACATAGATACATAGATGCTGGCATTTTATTTTAGCTGCCTGTTCTTTAGTGCATTTCCCTGTCAGACCCATAAAGGCATTGTGTTTTTACAGAGGTTTTTAAATTCCTCACCTCTTTCATTTTATTATGCTGTCCAATGTCCACTTTCACATTTAATTTTTTATTTCTATTTGATCAAGCTTCACAGCACATGGGGCAAGCTAGGAGGAAGGTTCACAGCTGTATATTTATAGTGCAGTGTACAGTGATTATCTCCTTATTTATCTCATTTCATGAACATGTTTTGTGTACAGTCATAGCCAAAGACATGGCCAGATATTTTCTGAAATTTCTGTGATATTTCTAGAGAAATCTCCTGCTTTCTTCATTTACACAGTAGGGACAGCAGAGAGAAACTCTTTAGAAATTATGTGAAATATCTGGAAATATCTGGCCATGTCTGTGGTTACTACTGTATCTGCAGCAGTTTCTATATAGAGGGCCCAACAATCCTCAAACAGTTCACTGCCCCTCTGTGCATGCAGAGGACCTGGAAAAGCTTATAAGGGCCTCTGGGTCCATCATGCACAACCCCTCACTGTAACATAGTAATTTAATGTTGTAAGGGACACTAGATCCATCATGTCTGACCCCTCACTGTAACATAGTAATTTAATGTTGCAAGGGACTGTAGGTCCATCATGTTTAGCCCCTCAATGTAATATAGTTATTTATTGTTGTAAGGGACTCTAGGTCCATCATGTCTAGCCCATCACTGTAACATAGTAATGCAATGTTGTAAGGGACTCTAGGTCCATCATGTCCAGCCCCTCACTGTAACATAGTAATTAAAGGTTGTCAAGGACACTAGGTCCATCATGTCCAACCCCTCACTGTAACATAGTAATTTAATGTTATAAGGGACTCTAGGTCCATCATGTCCAACCTCTCACTGTAATGTAGTAATTTAATGTTGCAAGGGACTCTAGATCCATCATGTCCAATCCCTCACTGTTTAACAAGAGGTTTTGTAAGTCTCATGAGGTATATGCATTCCAAAAGAGACTTGTTACTTTATTTTAATTAACTGAAGAAAAATGTTAATCCCTCATGATACAAGGAAGTGTATGGATTACAATTTTATAAAAACCAGACCCACATTTCACCTAGGGTTTGAACAGTCAGCCTCAGCTTGATGCAGGGAACTGACGACTGGGCTTCAACTATCCAGGAGTCCAGAGCATGCCACTTTCACTTAGAGAGCTGGGTGTGTGCACAGGGAATTGTGAGGGGAAAACATAGGTGAGGGTCTGTGGCAGCCAGGAGTGAGAGGCATGCTGGTTAAGTCATGGTTGGGGGAATTGTAACACAAACAAAGAGAAGTCAGAGGCATATGAATCTTCTTGCTTCTGAATGAAAACCTGCAGCTGCCACTATTAATATAGCTAGGCAGTCACCAGGTGCCAAGCCCCAGTGCTGCTCCCTCCCACACTAACACTGGGTGTCCAATTCTGGGGTTGGATGGTAAACTAAAATGAAAAGTAAATGTCTACAAGCCTGTTTTTGAAGGAAAGGGTCCTAAAGGAACTGGAAGTAATTAGAGCAGATAAGGCCATGGGACCAGATGAGGTTCACCTCAGGATGCTGAGGGAGCTAAGGGAAGTGGTGGCAGAACCTCTGGTAACCCAGTTCAACCTGTCATTGGTAACAGGGGAGGTACCCAAAGACTGGAGGAGAGTTGATGTATTCCCTCTACACAAAAGTGGAAACAAGGAGGAAGCGGGGAACTAGAGACCAGTCAGCCTGATCACAGGACTGGGAAAGATCATGAAAACACTACTGAAAGAAAGAATAGTGGAACACCTAGTTGAAAAAGGTCTACAGGACCGAAGGCAACATGGTTTTACTGGAGGGAGGTTGTGCAAGACCAACCTCATTGAGTTCTTTGACTGGTTGACCAGAGAGGTGGATTAGGTGGGGGGCAGTGGATGTGTCCTCTCTGGACATCAGCAAGGCCTTTGATACTGTACTGCATAGAAGGCTGCAAAGCAAGTTGGAGAACATGGGAGTGGGTAAGATGGTGGTAAGGTGGATAGAAAATTGGCTGGATAAGGACACAGAGAGTGGTGGTACATGGCAGTTACTCTGCTGAAGGTAAAGTGACCAGTAGGGTACCACATTGATCAGTGTTGGTTCCAGTCCTCTTTGATATATTTATCAGTGACATTGTGGAAGGTCTGGAGGGGAACCTTTGCCTGTTTGCTGATAACATGAAGCTCTGCAACAGGGTGGCTACACCAGAGGGAGTGGATAGAATGATGAGAGATCTACAGAAGCTTGAGGACTGGTCAAGGGATTGGCAGTTAGGATTTAACACTAAAAAGTGCAAGATAATGCACATGGGGCACAAAAACCTGGGAACAACATATCAACTTGGTGGGGAGAAAACAGAATACTCCAATCAGTAAAGGGACCTATGGGTTATCATCTCTGATGACCTCAAGGTAGTAGACAGTGTGACAAGCTGGCAGGAAAAGTGAATAGGATGCTAGGATGCATAGGCAGGGGAATCACCACAAGGAAAAGTGAGGTCACAATTCTGCTATACAGGACATTAGTGAGGCTACACCTTGAGTACAGTGTCCAGTTCTGGAGGCCTTACCTATGCCAAGACATAGGGTGGAGGCAGTTCAGAGAAGAGTAATATTGTGCACTGTCATTAACACATACAGTACTCTCTTGTAAGAGGCATGCATAGGTAAACCAAAAGTTAACTGGCTGAAAAGAATTGCAGCCATGTTACAAGTGATTTTCCAAAAATAAATAAAGTAGTTTAAAAAAAAACAAGGTCTCAAATTGTAAGCAATGTCAATGAGTGTATTTTTACTGTGTAGACAATGTCTGAGTTATTAAATTAAAACAAAAATAAATAAAATCCCATTGTGTAGTTTATTCAACATTGGTATACAGCTGGATACCATCATAATACAGTAACTTCATACAGTATGTACCTATCATGGTGTCACCACTCTGTGAGCGGTATATTGCTTCACACATGTTCCCCTTGATGTTTTTTCTCCCTTACTCAATGCATATATTATTACATAGACAATGACAGCAGAAAAAGACCAAAGGTCTATCTAGTCTGCCTAGACTTCCTTATCTGCCCCGGTACCTATCGTCCATACAGAGCACCCTCTGCTCCCGTCCTTAATGCTGCTGACCTGCGCAAACACCAAGCCAGACAAAAGATAAGGGTAGCTCCAGCAACACTCGGTGCATCTTCACAACAACTTGACTATGTAGGAAAATAAAAGTAAACCGCACTCAGGAGATTTCTTGCAAAAATTGTTAATAACTTTAATTTGCAAAAATGCCCATTTACAAGCCATACTTGCCCCCCCACACACAAAACGTCAATGTTTCGAACTTGCGCACTTTGACAAGAAGCTAAAGTGCTCACAGACACATCATATATATTTATACTCATTAGATCAAAAAATTCATTAAGTAAAACCCCGTGCAAAAGCACAACAATCAGTTATCCCACCGCAAAGTGCATATGCATCAATTAAGACTATGAAGGCAATAATAAATTATGCACTCGTGTCACTATTTTTCTAAACTGCATACAAAACAGTATATACCGTACATCACTTTGTGACTTCAGTAAACAAGCATAATGATCACTTCCCCTAAATTAAAAGCATGCTGCTTGTATGTAAACACAGCAACAATTTACAAATAGGGTGTTAGCTCAAATTTATCATTTAACCCCCTTGTCATTGCACTGAGGTGGAAAATCCAATTGCCTTCTCTGCATGACAGTTTGTTTTGTATATTGCCTCCCCTAGGTCCTAAAGATACATTTTCAATACCTGTAAAGGTCCATTTATGTGCACTTTTATTCATGCTGCCCTCGACATGGGCTGCTGTGGCATATGTCAGATTGTCATTTGTTATAGCCCGTATGTGGTCACCTACTCTTTCCCTTAGTTTACACTTTGTTTTTCCTACATATATGAGACCACATGAGCAGAGTGCCAAATAAATAATGTTGGTTTATCACAATTGATAAACCTAGCTATTGTAAACACCTGTTGCCCACTAGTGGAGGTTTCAGTGGCCATAATATTAGGACAAAATTTACAGTGATTACATTTGAAACGTCCTGGGGCAGTGAAGGTAACCAAGTCTGTGGTTGAACAGAGGGCTACAGGCTATGCATGACAATGTCTGCAATCTTTTGTTCCCTTTTATAAACCATTCGGAGAAAGGCAGTAGTTCATTTGTCCAGCTTGCTTTCATTTTGCAGAATAAGCCAGTTATCCCTGACTATATTTTCAATAGCTGAGGATCTAACATTGTATGTGGTCACAAAGTTACACCTATTATCTACCAAGGTGGACTTCTGACGTGGCTATAATAACTCATCTCTAGGGCTGGGTAGATAAAAAAAATTAAGGAGCTTCTGGTAAAAGAATATCCAGTACGATCTACAATTTATTTGTTGCCTAAGGTCCATAAAAGTGAGTGCATAATTTATTATTGTCTTAATGTCTTAATTGATACATATGCACTTTGTGGTGGGATAACTGATTGCTGTGCTTTTACACGGGGTTTTGCTTAATGAATTAATTGATCTAATGAGTATAAATATGTATGATATGTCTGTGAGCACTTTAGCTTCTTGTCAAAGTGCACAAGCATGAAACGTTGACGTTTTATGGGGGGCAAGTATGGCTTGTAAATGGGCTTTTTTTGCACATTAAAGTTATTAGCAATTTTTGCAAGAAATCTCCTGAGTGCAGTTTACTTTTATTTTCCTACAAACACCAAGCCCTTCACTCCATCCCAGCCATGCCTGAAACCATTTTTGGTCTTGGTGCCCACCACCTCCACTGGCAGACTGTTCTACAGCTTCACCACCCTTTCTGTAAAAGAGAATTTCCTCACATCCCACTTAAACCTTCCCCCCTCCAGTTTCAACTCATGGCGTCAGGTTCTTGTCTGTCAAAACATGTTTGTTTACAGTCATTGATCAACTCTCACTGCATCTTTCCTGTACTTGGGACTCCCCCCAAATAAACCATCATTACGCAGTGGGAGGGGAGGAGAATATGGCATCATGAGTGGATGCATTGTTTGGGGGTGTTGCTAAAGTTCAGAGAGTATACAGTAAGAGTAGGTCAAGGATTTGAAACAAAACAACTCTGGGTATAGTAACACTATTAGCATACATTACAGTTCTGCTATGAAAGAAGCAGAGGAAACAACCAGCAACATTAATGAATTTTAGAAAAGATAAGCAACTAAAAAATATGAGTTTTCAACTAGAAATAATAAGATGCAAAAAGAGCTGACAGTGACTCCTTTAAAATAAAAATTAAGGGAAAAAAAGAGAGGTCCCATTCCTTATCGATCTTGGTCATTAATAGAGGTCAATTTTTATTCTTCCTGGCACTGGGTGTGCATGAAGGATTGCCACCATCACCAATGGCTACTGTAAAATTGATTTGGCTAACATTTCTGGGCGCCCATTCACCATTGTGGCTATGACATTTTGATGAATGTAACTGAATGTGGCTGGCTGTTGCACCACACCGCAGAAGGCTGACACTGTCACATCCATCAGTGTGTTTGCCCAATTGGTGCCATGCAGCAGAGTATTTTTTTTGTCTTCACAAAAATCATGAACAAAGCCTGCTGGAGAGTGCAAGTTCACTCACTGCCCCTTGAGATCATATATCTGTCAGTCTAGTTCCGGCACCAAACAGTGGAGAACCCCAGGATGTTTGGGTCACAGAGACAGGAAAGCAGCATCTGACCACATTTGTAGAGTGGTTAATTCAGCTCATAAGTGGCTAAAAAATTGGGTGCATTTTAGCCAGTGGCTAATCTTTAGACCCTAGCATTTACTCAGCTGGCATGAAGCAGTGCTGGACCATTTGCTGGATGCATAAGGGAAATATTTTGTACCCCTCTCCATATCATATTCTTTTACACTTTGGAGTTAGACAATAGCCATTTCGATTAATTCTTACTACTTATCACACCCTTTGTGGCAGTAAGGAACCTAGAGAAAACTAGACACATATATGCATGTAGGATAACTAAATGACCATTTTACATGGTTATGAGACAACTATATATGGACATACTTCTCCTGTTGTCTCAGAATACCTAGGAATAACTCCCAAGTATTAGAGACAACAGATTTGGAAACATGAAAACAATAAGCTCTTATTAGTTTTTAATGCCTACAGTGTTGTGTAGAGGCATGACATCAGACTTTACATGGCTTGCAGGTGTGCAGCATCCCTCTGCACTCTGTCAACAGAAAAATACATGTGATCAGCTGTCACTGAGCTTGCAACACCTAGCTGTCTCAACTTCTCTATCCTCTATCACACATTTGATTATCGTGTCTGTGTAGCATAGTACAACATGAATTATGTGTGCCGCACAGTTTACAGTATTGAGGTTGTGCACATTAATAATTTTACACTGTAGCCATTTGAATCACATGACCTGTCATACATAGAAACATAGAATCTGACTGCAGATAATGACTGCTGAGCCCATCTAGTCCATCCATATTTAATTATGTTCACTTTTGCTGCAGACCCAACTTGATCTACAGCACTGTCTCTTCCTCCACCTTCCGTCCTCCAAATCAGAAAGTTAATTGGTTGAACAGAACTGCACTCATATTACAAGTGATTTTCCAAAAATGAATAAATAAAACAAAACAAAAAAAAACAAGATCACAAATTGTAAAGAGCATCCTTGGCAATCTATCATTACTATGTAGACAATGTCTGGATTATTAAAAATATATAAATCCCATATTGTAGATTACTTAACATTGGTATACAACTGGATGCCATCATAATATAGTACATTTATACAGTATGTACCTGTCATGGTGCCATGACTCTATGAGTAGTATATTCTAAACGTGATGCCCTCTATAGGCACAAAAGTTGCATCCTTATACCTGCCCACTGAGACATCCTAACTAAGGTGATTTTCCCCATTTTTGATTATGGTGGCATAGACTATGGAGCTGCCCCAAGGTCCACCCTGGTCAGACTGGATCCTCTCTATCACTCCTTCTGCTACTTCACTCTTAACTACCCTCCCCACACCCACCACTATACTCTTTACTCTGCTCTCTCCCTCCCCTCTCTGGAGGATCACCATCTAACTGACTGCACCTCCTTCACTTCCAATTTCTGATTTTCCTCCCTACCTCCCTATCTTGATTCCCTCCACTCATCCACCACTCCTTCCTCCTACTGTCTCCATCACTCTGGGTCTCACTCCCTCCAGACCCCATCTTATAAATCACTTGCTGGCCAAGCTGCCTTCTCTTTCTGCTTTCCTAAACTTTGGAATTCTTCCCCCTGTCTGTTCACTCTGCCGCCTCCAAATCTTTTCTTACCTCTCTACTCCACTCCCATACCTCTCCCTCCTGTCTCTGCCCTTAATTCCTTATTTTTTCTTATCCCCTCATCTATTCTCCAGCATATTCCACATTCCTACCTTAATTCTTTTTCTCCTCCCCCTTATAAGTCTCCAGTTTCTTCTACATTTCTATCTGCTCCTAATACCCTTCTTTCTACAACTGATTTGTTTATTATTTGCATTGCTGCTCCTAACCCTAATGCATTCTCTCAGGGTGTATTCTGCCTCAACTGGCTTTGCTGCACTGCAATCCAAACTACCACAGCTATTTGTAAATTGTGTATATACCTACACTACTTACCTGATTTTACCTGTTCTCATTATGTTGTACACACATATATATGTGTGTGTGTATATATATATATATATATATATATATATATTCACACATACATATTGGCCCAGATATTCAAAAGAGTTGAGCCATGCGCAATAGGGTTGCGCCTGTGCAAGTCTGAAATTGCGCCATTCTGCGATATTCAGCAGGAGGCAGTTGTGCCCCTGAAATCATGCTGAGCAACAGCACAATGATAATGAAGGCATGCGCCAGCCGAAGGGAGGAACCATGCATAAATGGCGCAGTGCAGGTATTCAATGACTTAAGCCACACAGCATAATAAGAGGAGCAAAGGAAGTTGCGCCATAGCGGAAATGAGCCAAAATAAAAAGGAGCAAAGGAGGGGTGCAATAATGCTACAGGGAAGCCACATGTGTCAGAGGCAGAGGCAGACAGACAGGGCAGGAGGCACAAACAGGGCAGGCCAGGGAAAGGTCACTCTGAACAGCCAGGCACAGGGAAGGTGTGGGGAGCCACACAGCACAGAGGCCAGCACAGGCAGGTGTACCCGGTGCAGGGGAGGTAGCAGCCAGGCCAGCGGGAGAAATACAGCAACAGCTGCTGGGGGGGTGAACACAAGCCAGGGACATGGCCAGTGCCACCTTCCACATGGAGGTCATAATGAGGGGGATGAGAAGGTGGGTGGCAGGGGGTATGGCCGTGGAAGGGCCCGTCGGCTGTATGCCCCCAACAGGCAGTACCGAGCCCACACCAGCTTTGAGCTGTACACTGATACTGAGATTGTGGGCCGGTACTGCCTGAATAGGGCAATTCTGAGGTGGCTCTGTGAGTTGTGCAGTGATGTGATGCAGGCACCCACACGACAGAGCCATGCCCTGTCAGTGGAGACTAAGGTAACAGCCTGCATGTGCTTGCTCACCACGGGTACCTTCCAGAGATCAACTGGGGACACCACAGGCGTAACCCAGTCGGCCACGTCATGCCACCTCACCCAATTCCTCAGCGCACTGCTGCCACATGCTGAGGAGTACATCCATTTCCCCAGCACAGCGTCGGAGCGCACAGCAAACATACATGAGTTCCACAGGGTAGCACATATGCCTGGCATGCTAGGGGCAATATACTGCACCCACGTGGCCATACGCACACCACCTGGCCCCTAGGGGGCCGCATACATAAATCGCAAGGGCTATGCCAGCATCAACTGCCAGGTGGTGTGCGATGCCAGGGGGTGCATAATCAATGTCTGTGCCACGCACCCTGGGGGAGCACATGATTCATTCATCTGGCACCAGTCGGCACTGTGCCACAGATTTGAGAGTGAGGACATCCCCACTGGACACCTAGTGGGTGAGTATGCAAACCACATGGACAATCATAGGGCCTGGGGGGGCATGGCCAGAGGTGGCATGGGTAGTGGCCTACATGGCCTGGGGCAGGGCGATGCTGATTACAAAACTAACCTCCACCCTCTACACACAGGTGACAGTGGATACCCACTCCATCCCTGGCTGCTCACACCCTACCGGCAGCCCGCAACCCCATCGCAGCAATGCTACAATGAGGCATACACCACCACATGTAATGTCATCGAGCGGGTGTTCGGGATGCTGAAGGCATGTTTCCATTGCCTGGACACCTCTGGCGGTGCCCTACAGTACAGCCCCTCAAAGGCCTGTGAGCTATTCCTGGCCTGTTGCATCCTGCACAACATGGCCAACGAATGTGGGATAGCTGTACAGGTCGAAGAGGGACAGCAATGGGGATGATGGGGACGCCGGTGACGATGGTGATGGGCAGCCCCCCTTGGCCGACGGGACCCCCAACTGCTCCGGCTGGCACAGCTGCACCGGGACACCACCATGGAGGAGCACTTCAGCCAACCCAGGTAATTCATGGGGCCATGTGCAACCACCAGTGGCCAAGGCACAACCCACAAACACGCATAGACACACACCGGGGTGCATGCTATCAAGGGAAGTGGCAGGGCACAGAGGCACACACACAACCAGGGATGGGTGAGGATTAACATGCCACGCCAAAGGACACACACACACACACCGCTTTCACACACAACGCAACAAATGTGCATAGAGGGCAGAAGGCACACCAACCCAGAATGCACACCCTAGCAACACACATGTCCACAGGCCACCATGCCCACTGCCTGTCCATGTGCTTGTGTCAGATGCTGAGCACCATTGCACATTGGTTTACAGTGCAATGCAGGCATCATCATGCACACGCAACTGCAGACAGCAGCTGGGAGGGTGTGTAGGTGGACTGTGTGTCCGCGTGCAGGGCTGGGTACCCACCCATGCACTGCCCACTGACACAAACAATGCACACAGGGCAGCACCAGATAGTAGCCGCACTGGGAGACAGGTCAGTCATGCGACACAGTACCACGGCCACCATCGGATGCATGGGTGGCCCCACCGAGACCCGCCAGCACTGGCAGGCTGACCACTGGCCTCATGGGGTGGCACCAATGTTCCCCCAGGGGTTCCACTGCGTGAACGCAACCATGCTCGTACAGGGGTCTGCAGCACACTGAACATGCCTGCACCAGGAGTGCTCGGGATGCCCACAGCTGAACCTGGTGTCGACAGGGTGGGAGTCGCATGGCACCAGAAATGGGGGGTGGATAGTGTACTGCATGGTGTCCGTGATGCATGGGCACCTGACTGTGTTCCCATTGTGGCCATGACAGCAATGAATGCCTGTGCATGCCTGTCAATTGCAGCGGTTACATCCTCCCGCAAACGGTCCATCCCTGCCAGGATCAGAGCGGTGTCCCTGCTGCGATGCTCCTCTGCCCGCTCCAGAGCCACACGCAGTGCATCCATGGATGTCACAAGCCGCATCTGCTGCTGGACCGATGCTCACAGTAGGCGGGTGTGCTCATCCAAGAGGTCATCAGCCTCCTCGGCATCCTGTCCCTCAGGGTGTTGAAGGCCCTGATGTTCAGCACCCCTTGAGGGTGGGTGCTACACACCAGGACCAGGTCTGGGCATGTCCACAGGTGGTGCACAGACGACGACACTGAACCCTATACCCCCAAGCCCATTGGGTGACTGCTGACGCTGCCCCTCTGGCTGCCACACCCCAGGGCTCAGTGGTGCCACCACAGTGGCCGCTACAGTCCCACTGTCCTGAACAGACACCAGTGCTGCCCCACTGGTGCTGACAGGCACAGCCTGGGACTGTGCTGACATGCAGGCCTCCACAGTGGCACCACCCACAGCCATGGGCATGAATTGCCCTGCTGTGTGGCCATCCCATGGCACACACGTGTCACTGCCCATGATGGTCGTGCCATCATCACTGGTGCCGGACTTGGCCCCAGCCACAGCCACAGCGTGCTGGCATACGTGGATGCCAGCATGCTGGGACACCGGCAGGGCTTCCTCCACACCTGTTACAATGATGCAATGATCCACATATACCTGTGGAGGTGGATGGTCCCATCTCTGACTCCATCCGACTGTCCTCAGTGGACAGGCCCACCACTGCTGACCCATGCAGACACTCAGGATCTGTAAGAGAAAGAAAAGTCGCGTTACTGCATGTGACCTACCCTGCCCCCCCATATACAGACTATGACTTACCATGCAGTGATGGGCCACCACCCATCTGGAAGCCACCACCCGGAACACCCTCAATGGTACTGTGCTGCATGCTTCCAGCAAGCCTGTCCTCCACTGGGGTCAGCTGTACTACCTCCGGCTGTCCCCCACCTGTTGCAGCACATGCTGCCCTGATGGCAGCCACCTTCTCCTTTACCCTCCTCCTGTCCGTGCCCATCTTCTTCTTACACTCCTGCATGGAGCGCTGGTGGCTGCCATGCAGGTTCACGGCACGTGCCACCTCCTCCCATGCAGCAGCACAGGCTTGCAGGGTTCCCCACTGTCCACTGAGAAGTGGCTTCTGATCCAGGTAGGCCTCGAACAGGGCCTCAGTTTCAGCCTTTGTAAAGTTCGGCCTCCTCCTCCTCCCACCACTGTTCCCTCCTCTCCAACAACCTGCTCGGTCATTATGTAGCCTGTAAGAATGGAAGTTGTTACTTATGACTGTGCAGTCCCATGCATGTCCCTGAATCCACAGTCCACACTCCCAAACAGCATGCAACTCACCAATAAACTGCAGTAACCGACTATGGCCACTGCAGCAGATTGTCACACTTTTATAGCGCAATCCATGCAAATGAGGCGAGGAGCAACTTTAAGTAGATGCAAATTGCAGTGCTGCACCATTGAATGGCAAATTAGATGATTTGCATATGATGGCTGAATATCACGCTGTTGCACTTTGTGCAATTGTGTTGAATGTGCTGAGCCAATGGCGCAGTCCTGTGACATGCGTAGTACACCTCACTGTGCATGTCCGGGTTTCTGACGCAGGCATCTGCCGCTCTGATGACGTGCTGTGCATGGTAGGCAATGCAGGGCATGGCCACCATTGTGCCAGTGGTGCTATAGCGATGGTCACTACATGGCGCTGTGGCACTGGGTCATCATAGGCGCAATGGCCCAACTGCTCGGTAGTCTGCTATGGTGCTGGCACACAGGCAGCCAATCGCACTAGATGCATTGGCATCTGATGGTGCTGTGCATGGCCATGTGCCAGAGCCCCTTGACCCTGTGCCCGACCTTTGCCCCCTAGGCACCATGCATCAGGCATGGGTGCACCTCTATCACACTGTTCGGTAACAGTGCGATAGGGAATGGCAGCGCTGTACCGTGCAGCATCTGCACATGGGGAGCCACGCTGCAGAGCACCATATTGCCTACTATAGCTGCTAGGATGGCGCACAGACAGACAGCACAGTGGACAGCGATTGAGCTCACCAATCTGGTGGCAATTGTGGAGCCACACCATGGGCCTCTCTTCAGAGAGGCTCCTCTGGACAGGGCCAGGAGCCAGGTGTGGCAGGAGGTGGCCACTGCTCTGGAAGAGGCCACCGGATGGGGGCACAGAGCAGTGCAGGCACCACTATGGTGACCTGCGGAGGAGGGAGCCGGAGCTACTGGCCTGACTGCGGGCACATGCTAGGAGGGGCATGGTGTCAAGTCCAGGTAGGGGTTCTGTCAACACACTTTTATCATCCATATAGGTCACAGTGTTGTATGTTTCCAGCACATTGGGGAGGGACCGTATGGGGTTGGCCGTGGTGGTGTTCACAGGGTGTGGGGTGGGTGGGTCTGGCTGGGTGGGATGGCACACACCTTGGGGCAGGGGGACTTTGCTTCAGGAATGTACTGATGTTCTTCTCTCCTTTTTTTCCCCACAGGCCCGGATGAACTCCACAGATTGCGGGCAGAGTGTCGGAGGGGGGAGGACAGTGCAGCCAGGCAGGGCGAGGACAATCACCGCCCACCTGACCGGCCGGATGAGGGTGAGTGCCATACATCCATGATTACTATTGCATGCTGTGTGACAGGGTGGGCATCAGGGCATGACCACCATTCATTGACACCACTGCCATGCACGCAACTTGTTACAGTCAACACTGTCCAGTGGCAATGCATGTCTGGGTGTGTGTCACTGGTGGTACATGCGTGCACCAGGTGCATGGCTGTGCCACTGCCTTTGCACCACATAGCCATGTCACTAAATGGCCACGGTGGTGCTGTGCGTGACTTGGCCGGTGGGTGTGTGCAGCGTTCTGCATGGCTGTATGCACCTGGGTGGGCAGGTCCTGTGGACGTGATCACTGTGGGTGGTCACACACCATCACAGTGGTATGTCCCATGGCTGTATGCCATGCACAGTGGGCGGGCTGTATGGGGTTGTGCATTCACACCTATTGACTGTGCTCCCTTGTCCTAGGTACCCACCATCTCAGGGACATTCAGGACACCTTGAGGGAGGTCCTATAGCTGGCCCACGAGTCCCTGGACATTCTGAGGAGGCTGGACATGATGGGGGTGCTGAGGAAGCACAGAGGCCAGAGGTCACGGAGTCCTGAATGGCGGTCCCAATAGGAGTCCCTCGGTCCCTGACTTCCCCTATCCCCCCTGGACCCACCCTCACACCCCTCCTATCCCATCCCATTTGTCCACCCCTTCCTCCTACCCACCCCACCTTGTTTGTGGCCCCCCCCAAGCTTGTATATAGTTTTTATTCTTGTAAATAGTTAACTGTTAAATTTTTCAATACATTTGATTTTGATATGAATACTGTGGTGGTCTCTGATTTGCAGTGGGCTATAGGTGCTCAGCTGCAGTGGTGTGCATGGCATCAGGGGTGGTGCAGTCATGGGTATGTGTGTGTGTCCGTGTGGAGGTGACTATGGTGTGGGGGTAGCTGTCAGTCAGTGTCGGTGGGGAGTGTGTTGTTCCCTGTGCACTGGATGACTGTGTGCAGTGGTCTATGGCACGTGCTCTGTGTCCATGGCACACCCATCGGCCCTTCCATAGTCTGTGCAGCTGACACACATGCATGTCTGTGACCTGCACGGTCCACTGGCATGTCAGTGGTGGCAGTTCCTGCAGGGCGGCCACTGTACCCGTCACTTTGCTGGGTTGCCCCTGTCACTGGTGTGGTGCATACCTGGCTCGGATGGCACTGCGGGCACCACAGTCATTGTCCCACCTCCATGCTGTGCCTTGTGTGTGTTGCAGGGGATGTGCCCCACTGTCTGTGGCTTGTGCTCCAGGCAACTACTGGTGGTGTATGGGTCCACAGTGCCTGCGCAGGGTGGCTGGCACTCCAGTGCCATGGAGGACTGCGGGTTGTGCATACACGGCTTATATGGGCCCACAATGCGGGCTTGGTTGCCCCACCACTGCATCCCTGTGTTGGTGTGCCCTTGGGTATGGGTGGGTGTCTGTCCATACCCTGTGTGGCATCTGGTGTGGTGCCTGCTTCCACGCACCACTGTGGATGTCTGTACTGGCTGTTGTGGCCAGTGGTGGGTCAGGGTGTGTCACTGTAATACTGTGCAGGGTGCTGTACCACTGGTGGTGGTGTCAAGGGCACGCCCTGTCCCATGTGGGGTACCTCTTGTGCCGTCACATGGTCGGTCTCTCAGCAGTACCTCGGGGGGACTGTGCGTGGTGGCAACTTGTCTTCCGTTGTTGCATTGCTGTGTGCTGCAACCCACTGATGGGTGCTCATGGTGAGGCTGGTTTGCATGGTTCTGTGGTGCACAGGGTTGCATTGACACAGTGGGGGTGGTGGCATGCATGGGGTTTCCTGCAGTGGTGATCACTGCTCATGGGGGGGTGTCTGGGGGTCACGGTGCAGGGTGTGCTCTGCGAGGGGGCATGGTGTGGCACGGGGTGGTCTGCCCTCCTTGTGTGCCAGTCACAGCTTGCTGGTAGGTGTGATGGGGCACCATGGCCAGGCAATGGGTGGGTTGGTTGTTGGTCTCCATGGGCCAGTGGTTATTCCAGCCCTCCCTCAGTTGTGCTGTGCTTGGGGTGTGGGGGGACAATGTCTGTTCTGCTGTGTGTTCCTGTGCCCATCTGTGGCATGGGTGGTGGGCCCCTACCTCCCTGATTGTGCAGTTACATTGCTCTGCAGCTGGGGGGCTCCCTGGTTGTGCTATGGCGCCCATGGGATGCTTAGCTGAACATCCCTTGTTGCATTATGGCGCATCAGATCTGCTCAGCTTCCTCTCCCTAGTTGCGCTATGGCGCAGGTGGTGCATATTCAGTTGTCGGCTGTAGGCGCAATTTAGCCTGCTCCGTTTTTGAATATTGCGTCTCTTACGCATGGGTGCAATAGACTTGTGCTTGCTCCTGCTATTACGCACTTTTTGGGCGGAGTTTGAATATCTGGCCCATTGTATCTACCTCTGTATTTATTGTAACTATGTATTGTCTACTTTTGTGCAAATGTATATTTTATATTATATTATGGGTTTTTTTAGCTAATCCCTCTCCCCTTTCCCCCAGGATGCATCTGGAAGCAAGCTATTTGTACTCAGTATGTCTTTCCTGGTGAAACGCTTTAATTTATTTATGTATTTATTAGCTTTTGATGAACTGTAAGTGCGCTAGGCAAGAAACCTGCCTATTTTCAGGCATGACCTGGGAGAGTACAGTTACAGCAAATGCAGCAAAGCCAACAATGACAACAATGAGGTACAAAGGTAACAGTCAGTATTACCTATACAAACAGCATAAAAAACAAGCATAAAATTAACAGCAAGAAAACTAACAGGTAGAGCAGTCATACAATTGTTACAAAAACTTATACCGAGCACAAGTCAAAAGTCCTGCATAAATTTAAGGAGACAATTAGGCACACAAACTCAGAATTAAAAACAGGGATGGGCAAGAGAGCAGCTGGAGGACAAGCAGCAGGCCACACAGATCCTTAGTACAGTCACAGTAATCAGGGGCATTAAGGTGGAGAAAAAAGAGCATACTTAAATGCAAGGTGAGATGATGAGTTCTTCACATGGGAGAGTTCCAGAACCGTGGGGCAAAATAAGAGAAGGCCTGCTCACCCATTTTAGAACAGCAGTGCTGAACAGCAAGCAAGGGGAAGGAGGAGGAGGAGGACCTGAGGACATGAGAGTGAGAGACAGGGGTAAGCATAGCACCCAGAGCCATAGGGCGAGGTGTTCTATTTAAAGAGTCAATAATAAAACTGACAGCATATGATCTAAGGGAATTGGGAGGCAGCCACTTTAAGGCAGAGTAAATTCGGCAGTGGTGGGTCAGACGTGGGGCAGATAGTGCGAATCTGCAGATATTGTTTTACGTAACATCCCATCTACGGAGAACCACGACATTGGCATGAGAAAGAACAGGGAGAGCATAAATCAGTTTCGGTAGTAACACACCTCTCGCAACTGCAATCCTAGTGGCCAGAGTAAGAGAATTGTGCACTCTGTTGGCCACAGCAATCTTAGAGTTAACTGAGTGACAGACCTCATTGACATGTGCAGCAAAATCGAGGGCCGGGTCAAGCATTATCCCCAAGGTATTTGAAAGATGATGTGTTAGATACTGGAGACCCATCCTGGCTGTGGACAGTAAGCTTAGGGGCCAGAGTAGGTACCCATCTGGAGGAACCAAATAACATGGCCTGGGTCTTGGATAGGTTTAAGATTTGGTAATTGGAGGAGAACTAAAACTGAAGGCTCTGAAATGCAGGTGATAATTGTTTATTTAGGTCGGTAATTGTCTTAGAGTCAGAGTAAAGTACCAGATCATCTGCATACAAGATGGAATTGCAGAGTGAGGAAGAGTTGAGGATGCCATTAATAAAAAGAGAAAAGAGAAGGGGCCAGAGAATTGAACCCTGGAGAATGACTGAGGTGACTGAGGCAGGGGCAGGGAGTGCCTTACCGAAGGAGACAGTCTGAGAGCGATTTTCAAGATAGCTGACGAGCCAGGATAGGGTGGGTTCAGAGATTCCGAGTTATTGCAGTTTAACTAGTAGAAGGGGGTGATGTACCATGTCAAATGCCTTGGAGAGATCAATGAACACTGCTCCAGTGAGTAAGCCTTTATCCATATTGCATTTTACGTCACTGGTGAAGAGGGTTAAAGAGCTCCTGACGCGATGTGCATGTGTGCTGGTTTTCCGTGTCCTTGTATGTCACTGTCGGCGATTCTGGGTAGGCTAGGCACTGCATTGTAGGTGTATTCTCATTGTATCTGTTTATTTACTTCACACCATGGTACCCCATTTTTCCCGCATGTGTGTTGCGAGTGCCGAGTTGTTTAGTGGCTGACGTCATAGGTAGGGTAGTCTATGTTGCAGAGCGGGCTTCTGTCGGCGCCTGTCACTTTCACTTTTAGAATCTGAAAGGACTGCAAGGCTGTGTGAGTCGCAGGTGTGCGACAGAGTTTCCATGCGAGGAAAACTGGTATTAAACAGTGGAAAGGTGCAGCAGTAGTAGTTATGATGTGTGGGAGAAACAAAGTGTTTGTGTAGTCTGGCTTTGTGATACTGACAATATGTGTTTAGGTATTTGTAGTGTTGAGAGGTGCCATTTGTTCCATGAGTTTACAAGGTCGTGGAAGGCGGGGAATATTTTGTGCTGCCTCGCGTGTCTTGTGATGGCAAAATGAAATCTGTGCTGTTGTAAGCAGTTGCGTGGGTTGTCATCACAGAGGTGCTGCTATACATGGAGCAGAAAATGTGGATAGTCAGATACAAGCAGCATATATTGTGTTGTGCACTGTCATTGAATGGTTTCTGTGATGGGCAAAAATGTGCCCCTTGTATTGTACTATAAGCTGCGGAAGATGTGAGTATTGGAGATAAGTAAAGAGTGCTCCATGATGCTTGTAGATGGTGGTAATGGCATTCAGTCTGTCTGGACTTATATGGGCTACTGTCCTGGCAGGTTAGAAAAGAGCACAGTTTGCCTATGCATCGGTCAAGTAGTAGCGAGTTGTCCGTGTGTGTGGCGAGTATTGCGTGAGCATGCAGTGGTGTGATGTGTAAAAAGGTGGCCTGTGGTGCTTCAGCACTGAGTTTGGGGTATGGAAAGGTGTTCCAGAGCGGGGGAAATATGTGCGTGGTTGGTGACATTCAGCGGCATGTGGTTGCAGTCTGTGTATGGTGTGGTAACTTAGCATGTCATGGCACCGTAATGGCAATGAAAGGTGCTGAAAATGGAGACTGCACAGCTGCATAGTGGAAGATGTGAGGGAACTGCCTCCTTAGATGCATTTATAGTGGAGCACAGTAGGTGTAGTGCAGAATATGCATTTGGGTCTCCTGCTGTTTGTGTGTGTTGTGCAATTTGCTGTAGCATCTTGGGCTTTCTGGGTGGATGTTGTTTCATCGATGCTTGCGGGGGAGGGGGACAGTGGGGTGGTGCATAGAATGAAGAGGTGCACAGTGAATGTTTTTTTCTTCTAAATTAACGGTTTGGCTGGTGTGTGTCCTACAGTGGGACATATTAGAAAGGGCGGGTCATGCAAGAACATACAAAGGTGTGTTGGACTGGGAAGGTTTGAGACAGTGTGCTGCAATAGCATTCTTCCAGAAGTTGTGTCTTGGGGAAAGGGCGTAATGTTTGTTCAGCAGTCTATGTTGCAGTGCTGGTATGTAGTTCAAGGGGTCACAGAGCTGCAGTGAGTGACATGGTCTTTGGATGATACTTAGGCTACAGTGTGTTCATGCAGCAGGAGTAGGCGTTATGTGTTGACTGCATGTGTAGTGTTGTGGAAAGATTTGTTAGCAGTACTTGGTTTGGTTTGAATCCCATTGTTATTGTCAGTGTCCGGCATAGAATGGCAACCCTGTGTAAGTTGTCATTCTCCTGTTGTTTTTAATTTTTTGCCTGGAATGCATAGACTGCCATTAGACAGTTGAAGTACCTCTTACTGTGATAAGATGGAAATTCGGAAGTGTGAAAGCAGCAATGTTATTATGGGGTGTTTCTGTCAGTGGTGTAACTGCAATTATATGTGTGTTGTGCCGAAGTGTATGTACAGTGAGTTTGCGGGTTGCTAGGATGGTGTCTCAAATGGAAGAGGGCCAGAGGTAGAAAAAAAAATTATTGTTTTGTAGAGGACTGGTTGCTGCATGTGAAGTGTGGATATATGTTTCTGTTTGTCTGGTAGCCCTGGTGAAGTGGAAGTAAGTATTCTCACCTTGTGGCTGCAAGTGTGGCACTGAAAAAGAGAGGCATTCAGTGAAATGAAGACCATTGTCGTTTTGTATTTGGCATTTATTTCCTCTCTGTCTTCCCCACCAACACCCACACTCACTTCATCTAATCCTCTGACACCCAACATATGCAGTTTTGTGTATTGGGGACAACACTGTAGTTGCAAGACATGTAGTGTATGTGTACAGCACATGAGTATGAATATCAATGTATTTTGTGGCAGGTGGGGTTGGACATCCCCCCATATCCATAAAGTTCGGTCTAGGTTTTGAAAAGGCATTGTGACCTGATAGTTGAATGTGGAAGTGGTTGGCAGTATGTGCCAGGTGAAAGTAGTTTAGTGTTGTGCATGTGTTCAAACGGTGTTGAAGTGTGCTCTTGAAAAATGGGCAGTAATGATGAGGAATGTGTTGAGATACAAATGTGTACAGAAGGTATAGGTTTAGGTGGTGATATGATGACCTACATGCAGTGTGTATTGTTGTGTTGTGTAGCACAATTGATAAACCATCAGTCATGTTACCCTTTGAGATAGTAATTGTGGTTGACTTAGGGGAATCTGATAAGGTGGTGTGTGGACAAGGCCTGCTGCATGGCACATATTAGTAGGGTATGGTCGTTCTGCAAGTAGACAACTGTTGATAATGTTAGGCAGCATACTGAATATTAAGTTTCTTAATATAACGGTGAGCTGCAGGAGGGCTGCCTGCTACAGAGATGGAAGTGTAGTTGTCATAGGGTGGATGAGGTGATAGTGATGGCGTTACAGTGCGATGTCATCTAGTTAAGTAAATAAATTATTTGTAACCAGTGTGGCTGATGGAGTTATGAATAAGCTTGCCAGTGGACTGCTCCTGGAAAGCAATGACTGACACTGTCCTGTATGGTCGTGCTATGCAGTAGTAAGCTGTCCACATTGGTAAGGTTGGCTGAGGCATGGTATGGGGCTGGATTGTAAAAGGAGGCAGCAGGAGGCATGGGACTGCTGTTGATTGTGAGTCATGTTACTGGTGAGTAACCTAACATACTGCATGTCCCTGCAATGCTGGGGGCAGATTCTGCAAGTAATGGCTGGCGTAGCAACAACTGTATTGATAGAATGAGCGTATATATGGCACCTTAAAAGCAGCAGTTGTGACATATACGAATTGAGCAATGTGGCCTCTTGGAAACATGTGAACCACTTCCAAAAACAGAAGTTGCGGCAGAAGTTGCTACTACATCCCCCTGCATCAGGGTACTAGAAGAAATGTCAGCATTTGGGCTTCATTCTAGAAGGCCATGCACAAAGTCACCATTGTCGGGATTGTAAAAGAAGCCCTCGAGGGAGAACTGGCAACAGAAGGTACACCTGCATGTAGGTGGTGTAATTAGCAGCCTTCTCTGAGAGTCCTGTAGACCTGGGCCTTGTGGCCTCCTCCCCATGGCCAAACCTCCTCTGATGGTGATCCAAATGGTCATTGTGCATCCCGGCCCAACCCTTGTTGGGTGCATACCTCCTCATAATCTCACACAGTAACTGCTCCCAGGGCTGTCCCCCAAAGCTACATTGACTTCATGTGTTAACCATGCTTTGCAGGGCATCAAACCCTTGCCCCCCAATCCCTGGTGTAACGCACTGTGCAGGAGGTGCAGCCGCCACCATCCTTGTGTGGCCCACCACTTTGAGTCACCAACCACTTATGTGGTAAACATCGAGAAGTACTGATAGTCTATTGGCCCTCCGCTTGCCACTCCAGCTGTCGCAGCTCACCCAACACCCACCACCTGTGTCAGTCCAGCAAGTAGCTGAAGCCCACCCACTCAGCTGTGGTGAAGTCCCTACTGTGGAGGATCTGCACAATCATGGGGCTCATGACTGGGAAGGGTTGAAAGTAGTGCAGTGGTACCATAAACTTGTTGGGGTGTGTGGCTTTGTTCAAAAGTGGGTATTGTGATGCTGGAGTGTGATCATCATTTTGCCAATGGGATGGAATGCTTGCTGTGCTTGGCGAATGGTGAACCTGCAATACGATGTGGATCACGTGCAGCATGCAATGTGTAATGTGCCCTGATGCCTGGTGCTTACTGCATGACAAGCATCTTGGATGTAGTGCTGTCTTGTAGCACCTCCTCTTCTCCAGTGTTGTGTGAAAAGTAAATTGTAGTTGTACTCAAAGCTGAGGACCACACCCCATGTCAGCATAATGTGAAATAAGCACTGCCATGCATTACCACAGTACTCCCTGTCACCTCAAATTGCAAGTCCTCTGTTTATTCTTTCGTCCTCTGTCCCTTCTTTTTGTAGTTGAGTAATAAGGTTTGTTTGTTAATGTATTGGACAGGTGGCATAAGAGTGCAGTACCCACCAGCAGGGCCAAAAGGCTGTAATGTAACACAGATACAGTGTGAGTTCTACTGTCACTTACTATGTCCTGTGATTGTTGCCTGGCTGGTATGTTGTGTGTCTAGGTGTTCCCTTTGTGCTGTATTTAGGGGATTGATGACAGAGTTTCACTGCTACTGTAGCTGCCTCCTAAAATTTGCAGGACACCTTGATGTATGGTGCTTACTAGACAGCCTGTCTGTTTCTCAGCACTTCATTCGTCCCCACCACTAGTGCCAACACTGTTCTTGCAGAAGTGTACCATACCATACACAACTCATACTCCAAAATATACACTGCGTGCTGTACCTCATCAATGACACCAAAACCACTGTTACACAGCAAACACATGCCAACCTTTGCAGTGAACACCACCACTGCCAGCTAGAACACTAATGTCACCAGTACACGACAGAACGTGCCTCACTTGGAGAACAGCAAGATCCAGGTGTCACTGCCATAAGGCGGATGTACACCAATACGCACAACTGGTACCATAGAATAGGTTTGCAACTGTGCTATGTAACCAGATTCTTGTTTTCTAATCTAGGGAAAAGGCTTCTGCAAAGCTAGAAGAACTGGTGTACAACCGAAGACTGTGTACTGACGTGTCAAGGATGTCCCCTTTATACCAAACTTCAAACATCGAGGCATTCCACAGCCTTTTAAATCAGTTTGCTCCCAAAATGTATGTGTATTCATACATAGGCATGAAATGCAGGTAAGTTTTCTGAGATGAGCCACACAAAGGTACAAAATGGATTATATATATAGCTTTCTACAGTTAGTGAAACACAGAAATGGTAGATGAAATACTGGATATTGCAGCAATCACAGTGAGGTAAACCAGCACATAGAATTTTACACGGACACTAGACTGTGTGTGTGGTGCGTGTGTGTGTGTGTGTGTGTGTGTGTGTGCTTACAACTGAACTGGTTCCTACCATTATCTAGGCTGACTGTCTTACATGATATGGGCCTCATGATACGTTTACATGCAAACAGTCAATACAGGTCATGCCACAACATTTGCACTGCTATGTGCTTTCAAAACGTGCAGTTTTCCGTGCTCAGGTAGTTGACATCAGTATGTCTGTGGTCTGCCATAAAGGTTTTTCTTACTTGGGTGGCTTCGCCAACATGGCAGTGGATAAGCAGGCAGCCCCTCCCACTTCCTCAGCTGTATATTCATGTACTGCTACTACATTTATATCTGGTCCCATAGGACAGGAGCATGCAGGTTTGGGCCAATTTCTAGTAATCTTGTCTTACCAGTTCTCCACAGGTACAGCATATCCAGAATGCCACACAATTCATATTAACATGTTATGTGATTCTCCCCAACATCATGCAGAACTCTTTTAGCGGTCATGCATTATAACGAGAACAAAGGAAGACTGCAAGCTTCAACAGAAGACGGCACTGGAAGATTCTCAATTCATTTCCCCAAGTACAAGAAGGGAGGTCATGTAGTGAAGAAAGTGCTGGCGAAACCTACTTTCAGTATGTTTCCATTGAAATATGGCTTTATCTCTTACTCCATAGGCTTTCTAAATAATATTACAGACATACACATGATTGTCATATCATTTAGATTGATGATCAGATAATTGGATGTTCCATTGGCATGGAAGGGCCATGCATTCTTGGCTTACCACAAGTCACACTCCCAAGTTTTGGGGTCTTGGTGATTTCCCTAACAGGAGTCAGATGGGGAAGGACTCTTACTATGTGAGGGGAGGAGGCAGAACAGCTCAGTAATGTGGAACTGGTATAGTGCTGTGGGTTGTAACTCTGAGCTACATGTCTGGATAACGAGTGCAGGAATCCCACAGCCCCCTTCCCATACTCTGTGTGTGACTTTCCGGAGCAAGCCATGAAACTTCCCAGATCGCACCTGTACACTAGCTAAGCGTTACTGTGGCTTTCCCTTGGTTAAGCACCTCCCCTTGCCCAATGGTTTTGTGAGTCTGGCCACCTGCAGGTCTGTGGTGAGGCAAAGGTTAATGGCTAAAAAACTGCCATGTTTGGAATACACATACTGCAGCAGTCGCAGACCTGCGGTCACATGACAGTTTCAACGCCTCTGCGACTTCTGTCACAGTGTGGCACATACAGGGAAAATCCATAGTTACACTGATATTGGAAATCCTGTTCCATTACAGCCTGTGCTAACAGTAAAGATAGTGACAGAAGTGAAAAGTGTACACATGTAGCAATTATGCTTCACTCTGAATCCCTGCATGGGAGAATTCAGTGATGCAGTAATGTTACACACTGTGATACACCCATTATTACATATAGATCGATAAACAGTGCAGCTTGGCAGGCTGACAGCCAAAGATGCTACACCTCACATCACTACCCAATATGGTGCTGCACATTTCACGACCTGACACATATATCTGTAAATAACACAGTATACATAATAATAACTGCGGTTCTGTATACACCCTTTCAAACTTTTGTTGTGCCTCACATCAAAGGTTGTAGCATAATTGTGCCTACTGCCTAGCAAACCTGCATTGTACTACCTTTAGGACCTCCTATGTCACACTTTCAGTTTGCAAAGCTGAAGTGTCATGCACACATACTTCACACAATTGATTGCAATATTAGTAATAGATTGGATGAACATCTGTATACGCAACCTCTGCGTTCTGTGATCCTGGGTTTTATAATTCCCTTGTACCTCTTGTGCTGTGCTCCGAAGGTGACACTGTATCTAAAAACCTCTATGTGGCACAATACACTGGTTGTGCATATCTGCCCATCCAGTATGCATCATCTGCTACCTTACTGTTACAGAACATTGTCATTTGCACAGCAGTACAGTAACAGTACTGTTGCCCTACATGTCCAAATGGAATAAGTTTTCATGAGAGTACAAAATGTATAATAGACAGTGCCAAACAGCAGATGGCATTGGTCCAACCATTGGCTTTCATCATGCCCACTGCGCAGTGTATGCGGCCGCATATGAATCACTGGGTAACAGCAGAAACTGACAGTGGACTCAGCAGGAAAAGTGCAATCACTCAGCATGTACATTTCCACTATGTATACTGCCATACTGACAATCAGTCAAGTACATTAAACAAAATTACGCAATACTGCCCGACAGTATGTGTTTCGTGCTGGGATAACATAACAGCTCAAGTAGCTGGTCCCAAGGCCACAGGTCGAGTTCGTCCAACAACTGCGACGTGCTGTTATCCCAACTGAAACTCCCCCTGGAGATCATTACTGGTACTGTACAATGGCTAGTTATTATATATAACATAAAATTACTTTTAAGTCTGTTTGTACTGCTGACGGCAAATATTTAAGTGTCTTAGGTGCAGAATAAAACAAAAGTAGCTCTATGATCTCTGTCTTGGTTCACAGTCCTGAGACTGGACCCGTGATGTTGGGCTGGGGTAACATCATGGGTCCAGTTCCACACTACCCAAGCAGAGACCAGGACATTTTCTTGTCATTGTATAACGCAGATTTCTAATTGCAGCTCTTATTTGTTGCCTGGATTCCTCAACCGCCATTACTGTCAGTTGTATGGGGCCCTTATTGTTGTTCACTTTTGCGTGGCAGACCTACATTTTCATCCAGCTGTGCACATCAACGTCAATACATAATATCACAGCACTTAACAGCTTACTGTCATATTTGCACCACTCTCCTGTGCTGTCCCGGTGCCAGCAGTGTAACAGTACTCCATACTGTGCTGTCGTGGACAGCCATCTCGTCACGCCAGCATTAACTGCTCTGGGGAGCATTTCATTACTTTCAACACTGTTGCATGACTGATGCATGCTCAAGCTTATTTTGCACCTACAGTTTTAAGTTCTTGATGGAAGAAGTATGTTAGTAAAAATCTCCTTTTAAGTGAGGGATCCATGCTAAACTAAAATTTGTATGACTAGGTAATTGGCCATAATCTTACTTACAGCAGAGGCACTTTCAGGTCTTAGCTTGACAGGGAATGATTCACCCCCAAGGGACAACATCTCACTCAGCTATTCCTTGTGTGACATTGCGGCCCTACAGGGTGATTCACAGACTCTAACTCCTGGACATGATTTTCTGTTTAAATGCTATCCTTACAAAGAAAGGTCTTGAGCTGTGATTCCCTGACAGGTTGTGCAAATGTCTTCATTATACCACGAGCAGAAAGTACCATTTGGTACAGATGTGAAGCCGGGCCTTCCACTGCTAAACAAGGCATTCATTACACAGTGGCATAAGGATGGGATGGTATTTTTCAAGTTTGTGTTGCTCTGATTCACCTAAATGAAATTTCCGTTAGTTCCCTGACTGTGTGATGGGACATACTGTGCTCCAGTACATACATACTAACTGTTTTGTTTCTCCTACTACCTCTGCAGGGTATGTGCAACACACCTTATCAAGAGGCTCAGAATATATGCCATGATCAAGGAGTACATATAGCACACAGCAGCATCAAAAGCGGTTGTATGGTACCATTCCTCCACCACTGTGCCCACATTTACTCACCCGGACAAAGCACGGCTGTTCAGGAGCACACAAGTCGCTTCAAACAGAGGTGAATATAGAACACAATTCCACATGATGTATCAGATTCTGTAGTGCCACACTGGCAGTGCAACACAATAGTACAGAAAATGCTCTGCACATCTACTACAAAAATGACAGGTACAGCACTACAATTAACTGGCAATTGCTATGTTGGGATTTCCGAGGCTTTGGACATTAGCCGCAACAACCAAGATATCCCACACCCTGTCTTACAAGAGTATCACATAAAACAGCTTTTGCATCACACGTAATGTATTCAACCTGAGTCATTGCCACACTGCATTCCAATGAGGCTTCTGGACTCCTTCATCAGCCTGATTTTGACATTCATCAGAAGACATCAATCCATGACAACTTTCTGCAATATGACATTATTAGTTGCATGCTGGTAGTACAGTTCTTTAGACGTTGTTATACTGTTCTTTTGACAAACTTCTACTGTTGCCGTGCTCAGTCTCACAGTTGTTGGTTGCAGTACAGCAGGGTATGTATCAGCAGCACAGTGTTTGGTGCACAAACCTTTTTCCTTCTCTGTTTTCTACTGTTATTCTGAGAGGCCTTCAGTGGTTCTACTGCCTGCACAGCTTGCCATTGCACTAAAAGTTGTTTACACCACCTGCTGTACATAGTCCACCACAGACAGCAACTCCCACACTACTTATAATGTGTTACTGCAAAAGCATTTTTGTATCCCTGTACAACATCCAGGAGTAAATAGTCATCTCCACGGACATATTCAGTGGTGCCACAAGGAGGGAAGGAGGAGGCCTGAGGAAACTACAGCCATGGTGTGCTACCTTGGTGGCGCACCGTTACCACTGATATGTTCATAGGATGTCACCAGGGCCCATACGAGAACACTTCTCCCTATGAACATTTTATATCTCTACCCATGGAGGTCAGATTAACCAGTATGCATCACCACTGTCTTAATAAATGAAAGTCAGTAAATTTGCTCGGTAGCCTTGCATGACCCCTGTGACACATTCTACCTTTTTAGCTTTGCATTATACCTAGCAGTACTGTGCAGGTAGGTGCCCTGTAATCCATGAGGACATCTCGCCCCGCAAGCCCTCAAGAAACAGTACAGAAACACAGTGTCATTGTTAATCCCTGCCACTGATCTTGCAGTGCTGCACATACATAAAGCCAGGTCAGTGACGGGTCTCAGCACTGACTTGATTTGTACAACTTGCGTGCAAACCCTACTGGAAAGGACATCGCTTCTCAGACAATGCATAAACTCTCAATTTGTGCTGTCTGCCATTAACATTGTAATGTTATGGTTTTACACAGATATGCTGTATGCCACTTTCAGGTACTGCTAGCCACCATACTATGAGCAGCATTGATAATCTTGCTACTAAGATGTCTGTCTCATCTCTTCTATGTGTAGCAAAGACCTATTGCTCTCAGGAATGTCTCTGCGGCTCAAACAATGGTAGCTGACAGCAATACGCTTTGAAACTTGAGGACCACAATGGACCTGTGTAAACTGCATTTGTATGACTTACTGCTGTCACCACCACCTGCTCATCCACTACTCTATTGCCTAGGTAACTCTGATTTGTGACTTTCCCCCTGGTTCTGTTAATGCTCTGCCGTGCCCAACATCACCTGTGTGTACAATGCCCAAAATAATATGTAGCAGAATACATAACGTACTGCATATTCCATACTCTTATTGTGACTACTAGTGATCTGTGCCCACACCCAATTGATAATCACTAGACCCCATACAGTCAGTGGTATAGAAACATTTCCTAAACCGCACAGTGCAGGGCCCAGTAGTTCATACATGAGATTGATGGTACACCCAATAAGCTTTGTCCATGATCTACTACCTGCTGACATGTACATTCCTAAGAGGTGCACCTGTTGTGCAAATAATTTCATTACTTCATTTTTACTGTATGCTAGAAAACACAATATACAGTCACAAGACACATACTATTTATTTCACGGTCTGAAATGGTTTACAGTCTTCAAATAATACTAACATGAAGCGCCATCAACAGATCTAAGTGGTTGTCTTAAGTGAACAACACAACCATAAAACACAAATAAGAGACTTATTTCTGGCTCCATTCATAATCAACTTGCAATCAAGCAGACAAGCTAACACCACTATCAATAAAAACAACTTTGCAGAGCAGTTCTTGCCATGTGTGTTGTCTTTTCCTTGACATGCCATTTTACATCGGCAGAAGATTGAAGCCATGATACTCTTCACTTGGAAAGCGACTGCGGATGGCAAGAACAGCGCAGGAAGGTATCACAACACGCACATGCCATCCTAGGTATCCTCAACATCACCTTACTAACTGACGATAAGCAGTGTATCTATACCTCCTGTGTAAGTGAAAAACAAGAGAAAATTAGTTAGATGTCTGTAAACAAAATACCTCCTGAAAGTGAATATAGCAGCCATCAAACAAGTCACAATGCATTGCTAATATGTTATTTTAAGTACAAAGTCTTGCAGTTCCTGTCTGCAACACTGCCTACATGACAGTGGTGATAGACTTCAGCCGGTCACTTGGCACATGTAGCAGGACCAAAGCATTCCAAGGGAAAGTGACAAGCAGCTGAGGAACTGAGGTGCTGAAGCCACCTTACAATTCCACAGGTTGGCCACACGACGACTGTGCCATGCTTTGCTGGACGGTCAATATAGAAGCAAGCCTCAATAACATTAACTGATTACAAGACAACAGTCAGCAACAGTACTGCAACAGCTAACTGCAAACACATAGCAGTACACAGTGCAGCAGCTGTATATAGAGAGAATACAGTGAAATACATTAAAACTACACAATTGATTTCTATTCTGTAGGTCACCCAGTGCAATACTCACTGACCACCATGTAGTGTTACAGTATTTTTGAATTGCTCTAGACCCTGCTGGTTTGTAATTGCCTGGTTGCCACAATATGTTATGTGTACTTCATGCCATCAACCCATGCTATGAATGGCAAACAATCTGGACACCTGACATCAAACACACTGGCAGTCACATCTGTTTTGGGAGATCACAGAGGTTTTCAACCATGCTGTTCTCCGACGATGGCCTTACTAAGGTGAATGGCGAAGGTCATTCACTTGGGAAGCCATGGACAGACACGTTTGAATGGAGTGAGTCATTTGCCCATGGTACTCAAGGGAAGAAGGCACGGCTGCTAGCTTCGGCCCCCACAACACACTTCTACCATGCCTCTGTAGTAAACGACTGTATACCAACAATTCACCTGTTATTAAATGGGCAATTTACATCCTAGCTTTGCTTGACTACCTATTTCAAATGTCAACGTATAAATCCTGATAGTACCCCACCACAATAAATGACAGCTGGACGCCCACCTGATCCCCATGCAGTATCACTACAAGCACCCTACTGACACCTTGTAAACTGTCGCTACATTGCGTGCCTACTGCAAGTAACAAGACACAAACCTACACATCAAGTTCTATTTTGTGCCCACTACACACACCACAGACATCATCATCCCATTGCTATATCCCACTTGACATTGTTAGTAAACCCACGGTTTCCCAACTTCTCATGTGCTGTTGGTAACTCAACTGCTCATTGTGAACAAACAGCACACCAGCCATAGATAACTGCTGCTGTCTACCACACTGTCCTGTGGTGCACTGCTTAAATGACTCATGTGGTGCCCCTCAACAACATTGCACATAACTATGAACAATAACACTGCTAGGCAGTGACCTTCATAGAAGTCTTCATAAGCAGGTCCACAGTATCCTGACTTTCCAGAACAATATGCTTCTGCATGACTGTTGCCGACAGGACAACATGCAACATGGCTTGGTCAGTGCAACTGCAGTCATACCAACCATTGCAGCCAGTTGACACCGACATGCACCAGAGGAGGGGTACATGCATTATATGACCTAAATAGTGGAACAAAACATTGTACTCCGTGACCTATAAGAAAGTGCTATACAATCATAGGGCACAGTGTCAAATAACAAGTTGGCAATTAAGCCATTTGTCCCTCAAAGGAGCTGCAGTACTGCCACATTTCTCACCACTGCTGTGATTCACTCATGAAGCACAGCCCTATGACTTCAACACACATCACTCTCAGTGTATGCCCTCCGCTACCCCACACCCTGCAGGGATACTTAGCTATTATGCAAGTGTTCATATATTTTCTTTCATGTATGTCTTTCTTTCACTCTTTCTGTGTGGTTGCTTGGTATCCCCATAAAAGCTGTACTGCAGGCTGTGCACTTACAGGTTTCACATCAGGCACACTTATGACAAGACTTTGGCCTAGCCTTCTTCATGTCTATGGAACTGACATATTGCTCGTGACGTGTATCTAGCACAATATTGTCCACTACAGACTGATTCTGCTAGGGCCAAATCATTTGTAGGTCAGGTTTGTCATATAAGACAATGCACCAAATCAGATTTCTTACATTGCAGTTATGCCAATGCAGCGCTGTGTGCCACAAACAAATGGTGGCAGCATTATTTTCAAGGGGCTGTCATAGGCATTTTTGTTTTTGCCACAAGTTGCAGCATGGGTTGAGTTGCCTGACACTTTTTCCCCTAGGCACACTGGGCAATTTATTCTGAAAAAAGGTGACAGCCAACCCATCAGAATACAGATTTCCAATGATTCTTCTTCTGTCACTGTATGATACTGGTTTCTCAATGACTTGAGGGTGAAGGGGAATCATATACAGGGTACATGGAAAGTTGCTGGAATGAGTGCTGAGCTACACTTCAGCTGGATCGTCAAAGTGCCTAGGAGTGCATAGACTGCCCACTACTCCACAGTATGAGTAACCACAGATGTACTACACTTTCTGTGTACTTCGCATTGTAAATACCCATCACCAACCATATCAGAGAGTCAATCTTCAAGCAAGCATAGCCTCCAGGATGGATGGTATGGGGCTGTACCAGACTATCCATGGAAGTAATGCTGCCCCCCAGTGCAGCCACTGCACCTTGCAGCCACTGGAAGGTCCTGCAGTGTGCATACAGGCTACCCAGAAGGGTTGTGCTGCATGTAGAAAATGGCCCATACCTAACAGTTTCACTAATTTTACAACAAGCATGTTAAACAAGTCCCATATATCCAACAAAATGTAAAACTACAAGTACATGTGCAGTACTCCCTGTTCTGCAGTCATAGTGCTGCATTCGTCAGCAGAGGGTGCTGATGTTTACTTTTTTCATACTAAAGTCCCTTACTCATAGGTTAATGCAAACCTGTTACACTTAAGCCCCAATCTTCCACAATGGGTACATCTTCCATCCTCCCTGCTATGTCCACCAAGGGTAATACAAATGCTACTGTATAACACCAAATTTTACATACTCATGTCGATGGGGTTCCTCCAGCCCCTGCATTGTTGTCTAAAGCATTGTATGCCGTCAGCAGAACTCACACATCGAGGCACACAGTCATAAAACCTGGATGGGCCACAATGCAGGGAGCTATTCACCTCATTCATTGCTTGCAGTACAACTTCACTTCCTTGCAGCAGATACATTCCACAGCTGTTGGCATTACTTCACAATTACTGCATGAACACCTACAAAGTTGAAGCAACATATTAACACACATTGTTATCAAAAATATTCTGCTCACTCTATGTGCCATTACACAATAATGTACAACAGGGTGTCTGTTCTGCAGTTATAACATCCAGCCTGAAATGTTTGGCCAAGAGACCACAGGTCAAGACTGTCCATTACCCCAAGTATGACGTTGTTCCAGCACAACACACACTCTGGAGTCATGGATAGCTTTACGCGTGTGCTCCATACTCTCAGCACAGCCAGTGATCACTGGGGCACATTTTCTTTCCAAAATATTCAGCTATCTGTGCTCCTCTTGCCTCTATGGAGCACATTTATGGGAGGCAGTTCCTGCCAGTGGGACAGTGTGGTGGGGGAGTAGTCCAGCAGGGCCATTGGGATACATTATCAGGCTTTTTTTTAATTGCGGATTTCAAGTTAGATCACCAAATGACTAGGATGAGTGGGCAGCTGCTACATTAACAGGTGGGCCAGTAGGGTTCAAGTAGTGTCGGTATCCAGCCACTCAGTTTGCACTTCTTGATGCTGGCAAGCATTATGGTAGCCAGTATATGTTAGTGGGGAGTGGTAGGCAGGCAGTAAAAAGAGGATTAGAGCAAGTGGCAGTCTAATATGCATATAGGGAGGTGGAGAGGGACTGACCATGCATGGATTAGAGAAGTTTGCAGGTGGGTGAGAAACAGAGTGGAAAGAATGCCGGACACGAATGTGTGTATTTGACCACAGGTGAAGTAAAGTCAGTTAGCAAGCAAAGAAGGAATATTATATCTATTTTTTTTCCTTTTTACATTTTTCCCTGTTTTCTTCCTATAAGTGCCCGGGACCCCAGCAATCACGGCAGTGCATGTGCAGGCACACATGACTCCGGTGCCGGCTCACCCTTCTGCCCCACCCATGGACGATTGAGCTCCCCATGCAGACTGCAATCCACCCTGCACTGGGGTAGCCAAAGCCTGGGGGAAAACACTCATGCCTCTCCAGAAGAGGAGAGCCACCTCACGGAAGCGCAATCCTACTCCATGCCCTCACCCCCCCCCACCGACCCCTGACAATCCGGGTTCTTTCCCAAACCCGGGTCGCCGGTGTGGAATCCATCTCAACCCTCAGTGCCACTGGGCTGCCAGAAAGATTATCTATTTTAAGGTCCATAGACAAAAGGAACGGAAAAGAAAGCAGTTGAAACAGGGACAGTAGAATTGTGGACAGCGGAAGACAAACGAATGACAGAAGAGGTGAGACAGAAAGACCACAGTAAGACAAAAACCTGGGAGGAATGAACAAAGATCACAGAGGGTTAAAATGACACTAATCATTGAGACAGATAAACTACAAGAAGTAGCAAGACAGCGATCCCAACAGTCATGGTCTCGTGCATGTATGTAAGGAAACCAGATGGGTAATTCTTTTTTTCCAGTTGCCTCATTTCAACAGATTGTCTTTGGGAAAAAATGTCTATTTTGTTTTCTGCTTTGAACTGTCAGGCACCGAATGTTTCAATGATCTGTACTTGATGTATACTTTTGCTGGGAATTGTTATATGTTGAAAGTGGCAGACTCGTCCGCGATATGGAACATTAATAGCTCGGTTTACCTCTGTGTACACAACACAAGTATATGACCACATTTTTCCTGTAGACCATTTCTCATTTTAACTTAACTATACAAGAATAGCTGTACACTTGGGAACCTTGCTGGAGTCTCTACTGAATGCAGCTGGTCAGCTTATGGGCTGAAGTGGTGCAGGGCTCCAAGAGCTAAATAGATCCCTATATTTTACAAACAAATGTACATTAGCCATCTACAGGAAACTGTTTCACAGCTGCACTTCTATTGTTTACATGGGAAAACAAAGCAATTCAGGAAAATCCATGCCACACTTATAGGGAGGGAAAGGTAACACTGATATGGAAGCCCAGGTGGTGTGCTCTGGACAGGTGGCTATGGACTATGAGCCAGAGGTGCATTAAGACATCAGTGGTATGTGTGTCTGTCTGTCTGTGTGGGTAGCCATGATGCTTGGAGACTCAGTGTGTAGTACTGTTTGTGTGGCTGCATTTAATACTTGATGGCATCAGCAACACACACTAAGATGTCACACAAAGTTTACACCCGGGGAGTCACACTGCAAGCCACATTGGGTGCGAGGTGTCTGGGGTGGTGGTACACATCATAATGAATAACTCAGAACATTGTAGAAGAACAGCAGCCAAAGCAAACAGGATACTGGGCTACATCACGAGGGGCATTCCATCCACAATATATAATGCCTTGGTCAGGCTGCAACTCGAATACTGTGTACAGTTCTGGAGACCTCCTCTGAAGAAGGACATAGCACTGCTGGAGAGAGTCCAGAGGACAGCGACCAGAATGACTAAGAGCATGAAGGGGAGGTCCTATGAGGAGACATTGGAAGAGCTTGGGCTGTACACACTGGAGGGGAGAAGGGACAGAGGACACATGATAGGGGTCTTCAAGTATGTAAAAGGAATAACTGAGAGCAGAACCAAGGAGCTGTTTAGGCTAAAGAAGGGGGGACAAGTTGGGGGCATGAGTGGAAGCTGGAAGGAAGGAAGCTACGGAGGGGGCATAGGAAGCATTATTTCACTGAGAGCGTGGTGGAGCCATGGAATGCGCTGCCCTTGTGGCTGGTGGAGAAGGGCATGGTGGAGGGTTTCAAGAAGGGGTCGGACAGGAACAAAAGCGAACTACAGTCAAAGAAGACCCTCTTGGGGGCTGGGGGCGGGGAAACCAGCACCCATTAGCTGGCTGCCACAAGCATACTCACAGACCATTACACCTACTCTGCTGGCTTTTAGTATATTACTATGTTAGTATCTCATGTGGTTACTTCTCAGTAATACCCAGGAAAGTGGCAAAAACATAATTAGTGCATATCAATGCCTCAGAACCTTTATTGTAATGAAGACATTGTTTATAACCTACTACATTTCAAAGAAGCCAGTTAGGAGCTCAGCCCCGGTTTAAAGGAGCACATATTTTAGGGTACAATTTACTGTCTCTGTGCTACTGTACTTGGGAGAAGCACACCATCCTAAATCCTTAACACCACCCCTGCATGGAGTGGATTACTGCTGTACTACAAGGCCTCATTTTTACAATGAAGAGGAAAACAACGCCACTTACACATTTGTTGCCCCCCCCCCCCACTTCTTTTTGCCTTGTGGAGCTATCTATTGTAATAAACAGTAAACATATGGTAGGTTGTGGACCCAGTAGGAGGAGCTACTACCTGACAGCTCCAGTCCCTACTTCACTGCTTGCATTCTGTTGCTATCACATCTGGGCTCCCCCCCCCCTTCCATTTTTTTGCCTTCTCATTTCCTTCTTCCTGAAACTGACACATTTTCGCTACATGAAGAATCACTGGTTATTGCCTGTGCGGTTCCCGCAAGCCACTGTGAGGGAGTGGAAGCTACAGTCATGCAGGGAACCAGTGCAGTGCTTCAATTGGAGGAAGCAAGACACTGCCACTACTTTGCATACTTCATTACTCACTCAGTCCCACTCCTTATGACTTTTGTTGTTTTCCTGTTTTTTAACCAAAGTGGTTGCTGAGCCCACAAGAATCTGGAGGTAAAGTCTAACATTCTAGTTCTACATTACAACCCACCCCCTTCCAAAACCCATGAACAGTACTCACCATCCACACATTACACCATGACATCATAACCATACTTCTACTGAGATCTTCACGCTGCCAGTGACACATCTTTCATTTGCCTACCATAGCCCATGCAGGACACACCTACTACGAGTCAGAACATAAACAGACATAAATCCACCTTTCAAAACACTACGCATTTCTGTCACAGCTGACAGTAGTCTGCGTTCCACACTTCCAAGTCAAACAAAGACGGTGTCCTTCAGTGCTGCGAACACAGTTGCAATTACAACTATGTGGTCCTTCATCCTAACCCCCACCACGTACACACACACAGTACAGCATCTTAGCCTACCTCATAACAAATCATGCATGACACTACAGCTGCAACAACAGTGACACACAGACACAGTATGTTGCAATTGACATACAGTGACAGTAATTGCTCCCACCCTCTACATAAAATGTATTACATAACCAGCATCCAGTGCAGTACACCACATATATATTGAGCAATTGTCCTGCGACAGACCACTACAACAGTAACTGCCTTACAAGACACATTACTAACATTAGATAAATCTTTCCTTGTCCTTTTTCAGGTATATGGAGGATGTTTCCCCTCTGTCTACTACATAGAAGGATTTTCAACATATCTACCTATTGTGTTTCCCAGAGAAAGGAGTTCATAGCACTGATTGCAACAATCCTTGTATGCTCACAGTACATGAGACACACATTTAGTAAAAAAAAATTTGTTAGCCCTTTTAACCAGGCAGCTACACAGAAACCCACCTGTCAGTAGCACATACACTCAGAAGTGCCTCACACACCACAAGCAACAAAACAGCATCTCCACAAAGGCAAAGTCTCACTGTGCCACCCAAAGACTACTACCCCTATACATACAGATACAGAATCAGTGGTACATACTGAGGGACCTTCACTTCCAACTACATAACACTATCAGCTATTGATGCTCTCACACATTGCAAAACCAACCGGCCACACAAGTGAAGTGCCACTGCTTCTACATCATACAATGCAATGTGCTCCTTTCTGACTTCCTGTACATGACCTTTAGCCACTGTAGTATCCATGAACATAATTCCAGATTAAACTACAGTGAGGACAACGTCTGACATTCCCAGACCTACACACCCAAAATGAACACCTAATACCACAACAAGTCACATACCATGGCAGTGCACAAGCACTTATGACAGATTATGACATCGAATGCAACAGGCTTTCACTGACTACTGCATACCTACCCCAACAATGGGGGAAATACTGAGGGATACAATCAGAGGCAACAATCGCTCCCACACTAACCCTTTTCTCCATTCCATACACTAAGTGCACCAAGCCACGCATCTACCATCAGCAACATCCTCATTACTCCGACCCGTTACATATCACACACCATTACACTACCTGTAGAAACGAGTAACCTGCATACCCAACTACATTATCACTTTGCATCCACCGCAGAGTAAACCTTTCCCCATGACAAGCAGCACTTCACGCATATTTACAGACTGCCTATTCTGAATCTCAACAGACTCATGTCTAGCAACACAGCATTTGCCGCATTTCATGTATCACACACGTATTCCGCCAAACGTTTCCTTCTCCACATGCTGGTGATATCACACACAATGTGACAGCTATGGAAGCTCCACATAAGCCATCTGTGCCACACTGTGCGTTATCACCTCCACCTCACTTGCTAGCTGTCCAGGCCACTGATGCCTTCTCTGTCTGTCACGCTCCCTGACAAAGGCTCCTGACTACGCCTAACCACATCAGCTGACACCAAACATAATACTACTGCCCTTCACATGACAGGTTACACATTCGTTCTTGTCAGCACTGCTGCTGATGCGGATGGAGGCGGACTCGAGCATTCCACCTTACATATACACTTCCGAGCCCCACTACACAAAACACAGTATAGTAAAAAAAAAATGTTTTTACAGCTGATTTTTCATCTGTTCTCCAGTAACAGCTGTGACAGCGCCACACAGCGGACCATCCACCCAGCACGTACTATCGCAGCTCAACCAGAGTCACTAGCAGTCCGGCCCACTGCTCTCCTTGCAAACTTGTACGACTATCTCTCGTTGTGTCTTTATTAACCTCCCGATCATGCAGACCCACACCCACAGACAGTACATGCCTAACAGCAAAGAAAACACTGTTTCTGCTAATTTCAGTGCAGCAGTACACATGCTTCACTATTTACAACACACGCATTTTTCAAGTGGCATCGTGCTGCTGTTCGGTGTGTGTGTGTGTGTGTTTATTGGGGGGGGCGCCACTTGCATGACACATTACACATACATTTTCCAGTCCTCCCCTCAAAAAACAGTATTTCCTGACATTCAATATTTATCCCTCGCTATTTAACAGTCTGCCCTCATTCAGACCTTCCAATTCCACGCCACTGTCATACAAATCGCTATAATTTCCATCAGTGGAGTCTGAGGCTTCAGGCTCAAATTGATAGGGCAAAATAACATTATGAGGCACACCAACTTGTTCCTCCCCAAACACGTCATCTCCACAGATGGAATCCTGCTCATGGATTTCTGAATCTGACATATCACTATCTCTGAGCGCTGGAATGCTCATTTCCTTAGCGACCCTTTCGAAAACTGAAACTGCAGCGCCCACAAACATTCTCTACAAATTACGTCAGCACACCACTCGCGCTGCCTCAGTGCACAAAGGCGGGCTTTTCACTGTTTTGCCTAACACCCAGCCAGAAACCATCCCAGCAAATGTTGTCTCCAGCTAACACCACAACCACAAGAAGAAACACTTACCCCATGACAAAACCTGCCCCCCTCTGCCACCAAATTGCATCATTACTACCCCGCATCAGGAGCTCTTTAAAGCAGTGGTTGTGCTGTGTCCAGCCCTAAAGCCATGTTGTGTAGGGGATTGAAGGTTGGAGTGAAGTAGGTACTGTGAGACCTGCCAGTGCACAACTTTTTCCAGCAGCCTACTGAGCGTAGGCAGGAGCGAAATGGGATGATAGTTTGACAGGATTTTAGGATCCCCTTTCTTAAAAAACAGTATAGTTCTGCCAGTTTTCCATGCTGAAGGGATAGTGGCTGAGCTGATTGAGAGATTGAAAAGCCTAGTAACTGGCTCAGCAAGACGAGAGGCAAACTACCCGAGGATCCTCCGATCGATACCATCAGAAGCTGCACTGCCATGAGCAGGAATAGTCTTAAGTGACGTAAAGACTTCATGGCTCATGACAGAGGCCAGTACTAGTGTGGTGGGGCTAGATGCAGGTGAAGAGAGGGTGGTCAAGGGAAAAGCAGGGGGTGAGGGGGTAGGAATGGGGGTTGGAAGAGTGGAAAAGAGGGCATTGAAGACACTGGCTATAGTGATTATTGCAGTGGATGTCATTTATGAGCATATCACTTGGAGTCAGAGTCTTGTTATTCCCCAGAATTTCCTTTATTTGAGACCAGTAGCACTTAGGGTTTGAGGCAGAGGCACTGAGCAGGTTCCAGTAGAACATACTCTTGGCTTGGTGAATCTCCTTTTCACAAGAGTTGCACAATGACCTGTAGACATCAAAATCAACTGGAAGGGACAAGGACTTCCAAACCGACCAGAGTTTATCCCTTTGTTTCAGCAGTTGGAGTAGGGGGTGCTTGAGCCATTTAGTGACCTGCCCTTTTACCCTGCTCATGGTGACTGGTATGTGCAGGTTCTGAAGAGAGAGAAGGGTAGCATTGAAATACTCAGTCGTGCAATTGATGTCATTGGTTATATAAAGAGGGGACCAGTCAACCAGGTTTAGATCCCGCAGGAAAGCAGCAGGGTTGAGGTTGGAGAAGCTAAAAAAAGATAGCAATTTGGGGGGATAGGAAGGAGGTGAGGAGTCCCAAACACAGAAGACAGGGCAGTGATCACTGATAGAGTCAGGAAAAACACCAACATTAGGGAAATTCTCCTTCCTATTTGTCAGGATCCAATCCAAGAGGGTGTTGGAGGAGCCCTGTTGAGAGATTCTAGTGGGAGCTCGGATTAATTGAGCAAGTTGACCTTGCTGGTAATGGGTGAAAGGAGAGAGGACCGATGCCCGGCCCAGTCCTGATTAACATCACCCAAGCAAATTACCAGATTTTTCCCAGACACAGTCGGAGCCAACTCAATAAATTCTTAGAGACCTAGTCTGGAGTTTATGGGAGGTATATAAACACAGATGATGTGTAGAATTTTGACATCCCCAGCAATAGGCAGGAGTGAAGGACCTCAAAGTTAGTCAGGTAGGGACTCTGTATGATAGAGATGTTAAGATTGTTGTAAAGGGCCAAGCCTTCTCCTCTTTTGGAGCTAGGACAATCGGCCCAGAACATATTGTTGCCTGGAATGGAGCAGAGGGAATCAGCCATAGATGGCTTCAGCCAAGTTTCGGAAAGGGCTAGGATGTCAGGGTTGTTTGCACATACCCAAGCCTCAAGTTCAGGAAGATCGGCAGTGAGGCTCCTTATGTTAAGGTGAGCAAAGGTGAGACAGGATGATTGTGGCACACAATAAAGTGGGCGAGACTGGATAGAATTAGTAACAATAGTAGGGCCAGGGTTGGTTTCAATATCACCAGCGAGGGTAAGGGACAAGGTAATAATCCATAGCATTGCAGTCAGCATCGCCCAAGAGGCACAGGGTGGGGAGATAGAGAACTTCCTCAAATATATATCTAAGTAAAACCCCTAAATATCTATTGCTAAGCCCTGGCAGAGGTGAAGGATAAGGGTCAGTGCACACCAGTAGGTTAGAGTAGCAGAAGTTGACAAGAGAATAAGAATGGCAGTTAGAGGGAGGCACAGAGGGAACTGCAGAGAATTTGAGAAGAAATAGCAAAGAAAGTACCAGCAGGAGAGGCCATAAAGCCCTTGAGTACATGGTTGCAAAGGTGTGTAGGAAGTGAGTGGTTAGGGAGGAGAGGATGGTAAGAGAAGAGGAGATGAGAGGCTGGTTGAGAGAGTAAAAGATGAATTTAGAAGTTGAAAATATCAGTTATCCATATGAACAGAAGTGACAGCAAGCAGTGTGACCCCATGATGAGGTAAAGCAGTTATCAGAAGAAGCAGAATTTGGAGAAGCATCAGCAGGGCAGAAAAGTGGGGTGCTCAGCAAAGGTGGGAGGAGGCAGAGCCAAAATACACCACCAGAAGAGAAAAGCTTGAGTAGATGTGCTAGAAGCACTAAGGTAAAGAAAGCAAGGCATTTTCAGAAGAGATCAGATGACATCTAGTGGGGAAGAAGTATAAGGAGCAAACGAGAAACTCGGGAGATAGAAAAAATGTTAATCTCTTGAGAGGTTAACTCCCTATAAGTTTAACACTAGCTAAGGGTGGGTGAGGAGCAGTCAAGTAGTGACTGAGGGGGAATCAGCCTAGCAGCTCACCCAACAATAAAGCTGAGGGCCAGTGAGCAACGAGCTGCCAGCCAGGCAGCCTGCTTAACAGAAGAACACTCCACCTGCCTGCACAGAAAAATGTTGTGTAGCTGTAGCCTGTAGAAAATTAAAGATTGGCAGCAGCTCCGAAGCACAGAAATTAGATTTAAAGCTTTGGCAGGTTAAACAGTTAGATTCACAGCTTAGGCAAGTTTGGCAGGGCTAGAGTGATTGGAATGCTGGTGGCTCACAGCGGTAGTAGCGATTAAGTTTGCACACTGTTTAAAAGCTTTAACTAGAATTAAAGTAGATTTAAAAAGTTCCAGAAAGTTGGTACAAGAGTCTGGGGAAATGCAGACAATGGATTATAGCCGGGTTTCTGCCAGGATGCCCCAAAAGCAAATTTGTAGTCACGATAAAAAGGTGCCAAATTTGAACGTATTGAACAAAGGACTCTGAAGCGCAGTCTCAATCATACCTGGGCAATGTCAGCAGGGCAGGTGGGAGCAGCTCCGTGGGCAGTCAGGCCCCAGGGGTGGTCAGCAGCTCCATGGGCAGTCCCTTCTCACATGTTCCCCTTGATTTTTTTCTCCCTTGCTCAATGCATATATTATTACTGATTTGATTATCATGTCTGTGTAGCATAGTACAACATGAATTATTTGTACCGCACAGTTAACAGTATTGACATTGTGCATAAAAATAATTTTACACTGTATCCATTTGAATCACATAACCTGTCATACATAGAAACATAGAAACTGATGGCAGTTAATGACCGCTGGGACCATCTAGTCTGTCCATTATTAATTATGATTAGTTTTGCTGGAGATCCAGCTTGATCTACAGTGCTGTCTGTTCCATCACCTTCCTTCCTACAAGAGTTCCTCTGTTCCTATACAAGGCATTTTTGAAACCCACCATTGGCTTCACCCCCACTGCCTCCCATGGAAAGCTGTTCTAGGAATCCATCTCCCTTTCTGTGAAGAAGTACTTCCTCACATCTATTCTGAATCTACCTCCTTCCAGGTTCATATCAAGACCCCTTGTTCTACAGCACCTTTTTCTCTGAAGCATACCTCCCTTCTGTACCTTAATTACTCCCTTTAGGTATTTAAAGGGCTCCATCATATCCCAACTCTCCCACCTCTCTTTCAGGGTGTAGATATTGAATTCTTTCAGTTCCCTCTCATAGGGTTCTGATGCGGACCTTGCACCATTTTGACATCCTTCAGCTCCCTTCTTGTCACTTTTTCATTTTTCCAATTGTTCCTCCTTCCTCACCTTTCTTCTTTGACTGCTCCCCCATCCTCCTTTGCTAACCCTCTGCTTGGGATCTCCCTACTCTCTAGCTCAGCCTGTGATGGCCCACTTTCTGCCTCCCCCATTTCTTCCATAACCCCCCTTGGCTACTTTAAATGTCCATCAAAGTAACATTTCAACTGTGCACTGATGACTATGGTTTCCTTCTTAATGGAAGCTGGCCATCACCTTGGTGTAGGTTCTTATCCTTCCAGGTTTGCCCTCAGTCCCTATTGTATCCATACCTCTCCTCTCTGCACCATTTCTTCTACCATAACTTGAAGGCCTTTGTGAGGAGCTCCCTCTCCTTACACACATAGTACAAGACGCATTTGCCACTCCCATTTCAAGCACATGAGAAACACAGAATCAACCAGATAAATGATCTAACTTTACCAAAAATGAAATTTACATGCAAAGCTGACTACAGCAATGCATCTTTACATTTAAGCCCATGAAACACCCTTATCAAGTTAATGCATTAGCAGCTTTAGTGGCTCTGACCAGAGTTTGTTGTGTATAGGTATTACTGTGGCCATCTTCCCTTCTTGTAAAACCTTTCCTTCAGATATTTAACTAGAGAAAATGTCTGCCAAGGATCTGAAATTTCATCTGCCACTTCCTTAAGTAATGTTGGGTGCAACTCATCTGGACCAGGCAATTTATTAGGATTTAGGCTAGATAGCTTCTTCCTGACTTGAGATTTAGTTATCACTATATGGTTGTTGCTAGGTACTGGCTTAGTGATATAGTCTGAGTCCTTTGGTTGGTAGATACTAATAAAACATTTGTTAGATAGTTCAGCCATTTCTGATTCTCTATGTACAACTATGTCATCTCTTGTTAAAGGTTCTATCCCTGCCTGTCTTTTCCTAAGACTGTTTACATAGGTATAAAAGGATTTCTTATTTTCCTTTGTATTTACAGCTATTCTAACTTCATGGTCCATTTTTGGTCTTCTAATTGTTTTTTTTTTCATTTTTTGTTAATATCATTATAGTCCAACCATGCTTCTCCAGTTGGATTTTTTTTATAAGTTGCATATGCTTTTTTTCTTTTTTCTAAACATCTTCTTTATATATAAACAATATGGGAATCCTGCCTTTATTGCTGTATTTAGTTAACATTTTTTCAATAAGGAAGTAAATATAGGTTAACCATGGTGAAATTTTGCAGCCCATCTGCCTCCAGTTGTCTTTCTCTTTGAGACATAGCCTCATAAGTCCCTTACTTAGAGTTCTTGTACATTTTATCCAGTATGTGAGAATAGCATAATCTGCTAATATTTTGTAACTGTCAAGCCCAAATTCTGCTCTTATATAGGGGGTTGGAAGGTACCTATTAGGGCCCATAAATGATTTAACTGTCTGAATTGAAATTGTTTCCAACGCTGTTAACATACAGGGGCCCTAGAGTTCAACCTCATACAGTGCTTTGGGGATCAACTTTAAAGTGATTGCTCAGATCAAAGGACTTTACACTGTACCCACCAGATTTATAACTGAATTTATTTAACCCATGGCCATTCTCTTAACTTTACACTGAATTTCAGAAACATTTGCTGCCCAAGAGCTGTTAGCTTTAAAAGTTAAAGCTAGATAGGCATATTTGTTTACTGTCTGAATAACAAGGTCTTCTAATGTCATTTTACTTTGTGAGACATATTTCCCTTATTAAAAATCATAACCTGGCTCTTTTTGTCATTAACCCTAAAACATAATTTACATGATTCACTAGCCAGGAGATCTAACTTGTTTTGCAAACCAGATTGAGAGAGTGAAATAAGAATGAAATCATTTGCATATGCTAAAGCGGCTATGTCTGTTGAGCCAATATATGAGTTTACCAGCAAAAACTTTAAATTGTATGCCTAAATGGAGAGAATAATGCAGAAGTCAGTAGTACTTATCACATAGGCCGGTATTCCCTGTTAATACTAACAAAAAAAGCTAGTACCTCTGAGGCTCTCCCTAGGATATGATCTTTCTTGGCTGGGATATGAAATAGTTCAAAGTTATTCATATGTATGTTCTGGCCATGCAAGTGCCATGTTTCTTGTAAACATTACCGAAAAGGTTTAAACAAGTTCTAACCATTCAATATCAGCCAGTTTTGAAGCAAGTCCTGCAATGTTCCATGATAGTAAATAGCACACATCAGACTCTTTTAAAATGGTATTAGAACCATTACAGACTGATGGATTATAGGGCTGACCCAGCAGTCATTGGTATCTAGCCAAGGCTTGGACCCTATTTGTCAAAGGAACCTCACAGGCCACAGCTTCTTTATTCCTTAGAGAGGATTGCTCAGGAACCTTAGAAGGAGCACAGGTAGAACTCTCAACTGCATGGATACCCAGGATATCCATGATATGGCATTTTTCCAGAATTCATTATTATGTAACTAGCCTAGACTTAAATAGCACATCTACTTGTGCACCATCCTGGTCTATCCTTCTTTTGGCATTTATTACACCCTCCCACCCCCAGGAGAATCTGAAGAAAATTAGCAAAGAAAGAGGACAGAGACCTTGTTAACTTGGCATCTGTTTCTGCATGGGGTTTCTTTAAAAGTAAGGACAAAGGGGTCTGAAATAGACTGAATAGAAGCAACCCCATTAGGACTTTCTTCCTTATTAACATAAGTTAGAATGATGTTCCATTTATCTATCAAACCTGCATTGTTTGACAGGAAATTTGCTGCTCTATGGTTGGCACAAACAAATCTAAGTACGGTTCATTCCACACTCAACCTCCAAAAAAATAGGCTTCTACAATGTTATTTGGCTCAAACTGGACCTTCATTTTGGACCCAAAAAAACATAATAGCCTCTAGCAGATCATTATCTGTCAGTGTTAGTGGCTCAGTAGGTAGCACACTCGCCTCTGAGGCTGGGAGATCAGAGGGCAGCGGGTTCAGTTCCCACATCTGGCACTTGGGTTAATATCCCAGTACTGACACTGTAGTGCAGCATGAGAGGGATGCTGCATTTCTGAGGTGCCGTCTTTCGGATGAGACGTTAAACCGAGGTCCCATCTGCCTGGATTGGTGGTAGTTCAGGTGGATGTTAAAGATCCCATGGCACTTATCGAAAAGAGTAGGGTAATTTCTCCGGTGTCCTGGCCAAATTTCCCTCATTCACTAAAAATACCACCAACAGCTTAATCTGGTTCAAGGTCAGTTGGCATTCATCTGTATCCCCCTTCCCCAGGTCGTGCCTGAAAATAGGCAGGATTTGTCTAGTGCACTTACCCGGTCAACAAAAAACAAAAACAAAAAAAAAATTATTACCTGCTAAGTCCTTTATCGTGTGGCCAAATAATCTCAGAATTCCAAAATTTGGGGTATCCTCCAGCACTGGGGAGGCAATACTTATCATAGGTTCTAAACCCTCAGACAAAGAAACCGGCTTTGCTATATGTAACTCTTTGCTTCTTTCCAGGGGAACAGCCTATCCCTTGGGGAGGGCCTGATAAGGATAATTTGGGGTGAATTATGGTAAGGCACATTTCTGATAGAGGGCCCAGTCAGATGCTACCCATTGGGTTCCTCGTTCTACCACCATTTTAAGCCTCTTCTACAATGGTACTATGGAGTCATCCATAATTACCACTATGTCCTCACCCCTAGCATGGAATTTGGAAAAACAATTACCCTTTTCCTAGTTACTGGGGAGGTACAAACACCATTTCATTAACCTCTTCTATGACACAATACTTGCTGATGGTCTCAGCCAGGCTTTGTATATTATCAGAGCCTAACCACTTCCCATCATTTTCTGATCTGGAGAAGGCATGTTTAACATTATCTGGGGATCTTCGTTCCCTTTTTTCTTAGATTTTTTTTTCTCTTGTTTTTATTTAAACCGTCTTTTACTGGTCTCATTTCAGGAATAAAATAAGAGCTAAAATATGGATGCAGGGATGGCTCAGAAGCTATCTCTGCTACTTCCTCAGCCATAACTGATGATGATTCTTTTATAGGATGATGTTGCTGATATACTCCTATGATATTGTCATCCTTACCCCATTAATTGCAAGATCTTCCCTATTTGTGTCAAGCTCATTATGAATTATAACTAGCTGTTTCATCACCATGAGATTAGCAACATAGGAATTATTCATCAAGCTGATGATTTCTTTGCTTAAGCAAGATAGAAAATAAGGGAGAAGATAAATCATACCCGAGGACAAAAAGGAGCCCACTATACCTCCAGATTTGTTTTTGAATGTGTGTTAGCAATATGTCTACAGTGCATCCCCAATCTAGCCTTAATTTGTTTTGATGTGTCTAATTGTTTAAGACCAGAAATGGTATTCTGTAAGGCTAGCGTAACTTTGGCCATGATATTCTGATAACAGTTGTTTTCAAGGGCCACCCCTTCGTCTACTAGTTCACCACAAAAAGGGAAAGTTTGAGGGAGCAGTAAAGAATTATTAATCATGGGATTTTAATTGTTCACAGAATTACTGGACTGAATTCATGGAGGGCTGTCTTAGGGCTGCTATGGCTGGGGCAAGGATGGAAGACCGGAAGATGATTTTTCAAGGCCCATATTGACATTCTGTTCTGCGGAACCCCTTACCGTGGAATTAGGTCTAGGAGTGGAGGTCAGCAATATAGAGTTTGATCTAGCCTTAGCATGAGCAGATATATTTTTGTCTAGTATTTCCATTAGTACACTTTTTGGCATATTAACCCAATGTTTCATGATTTTAGACTAAAGAGTGCGATTTATTACAGAAATATGTTTGACCTTTTGTAACTACTTTTTTTTTTTTTTTTTAATTTACTTGATCCAAATTATCCATATTTTGAACACTGTTTTTTACATAGACAAGAACTGTCATTGTTAGAGCGCTCACAGGCCAGATCAGACTCCTGAGCTTCCTTAATCAGTTCTTGTGATTGACCCCTTCTAACAACCATGCCAATTCCCTACTGGTTCCCCCAAGTCAAATTCCAGATTACCCAAGCTACTAATACAGTACAGTAATAAATATCAATGAATATTTCAGAAAAAAAGCATTAAAGAGCTAGTGCACTGCCTGGAATTAATAGTAACTTGCATTTGTAGTCTACTATCACTTCTTATATCTGAAGTATTTTTTCTTTTCAGTTTGCTAATTAGATTTTTCCACCTGGCAGTATTGGGGTGATGTGCTGAGCATCACTCTGTTTGGAGGTTAAAAAAAGTCAGTTCTGTTCCTCCGACTACATCATCAGAAATGTGATCAGACACACTGAGGCACCACAACCTTTGCACCCTGAGCGGTGACTTTTACAAGTTACCAATCAAAATGCAGGAAACTGTGACATCACTAGTAACTAACAAGAGCCAATCCTTACTGCTTCATGTGAAAGCTAATAATCTGGCTGTGAAAAATGGTTTTCCCTGGTTACTAGTGATGTCACAGTCACTGTGGTCTCAGTGTTGATGATGTAGTGGGAGGTACAGAACAGACTTTTGTTTTAGTCTCCTGACAGAGTGCTGTTCCACACATCACTCCCATACTGCCAGGTACAAAATCTTCCAATTAGCAAACAGAAAAGAAAAGATACTTCAGATATAAGAAGTGATAGCTGACTACATCTGAAAGTTACTATTAATTCCAGGCAGGTTTATGTGACAACAGTGAAAGCCTAAAGGTGATCGCTGTTATCGAGAAGTCAAGAGTGCTGAAATATTTTTTGGCACTCTGACAACCCGGCGCACAGTAAAATGGCTGGAGACTTACTTTTCAAATGTTTTATGCGGGGGGCTTCGACCCTGCACCCCTCCACAGGGGCTTCACCCCAGCACCCCCTACTTAAGGATTCTCAACTCCAGGGGGTGCATGTCAGGTGGTGAAAATGTTAAAAAAAAGGTTTGGCCTGTGCACATCAAAAACACACCAGTGCCCGGACCTGAACCCAGTACTCTGCTGACCAGGGCCACCAACCCACCCACCACACCACAGGGTTGGCTTGGCAACCCATCGTGGTACCACCCCTCACATTCCCTCCCACCCCTCACTGTGCATGCTCTCTCCCCCCCCGGATGTGTATGTATAGCAACATCCTGTCGCTATATTCGCTGACCCCCCCCATCCGGACACCCTACCCTACGGTAGCCCTGGACACATGCCCCGGGGATTGGGTCACCATTATTTTAGGTGCCCTATTCCTAGCGCTCATATGTCTGGCTATGATTCCAGTCAGTACACTAGCTCTTTAAAGGAATGATTGCACATAGTACCAGAGTGCACACTATACAAAATGAACACTAAACAAAGTGATTGCACTGGCCCGCTGAACCTCGAAAGGTGTGAAAGTTGCTTTTAAGATAAACAGCCTGATAAAGCCCAATAAAGTAATTCAACTGGCATTCCAGCAATTGATTCCAATATTGTGAATAGTAAAAATTAGCCAAAAAGATAAAGTGAAAATAATTGTGAGCACAAGTCTCAGTGAGTATACTTAGTAATTTTAAGCTGCTGAGATGCAGAAAAGTATAAAAGATAAAGAAAAAAAAGTCAGAGAGCAGTAGGTAGAAGTTTGAGATGTTCACTGCAAGCAACTCAGGCTGTGCTTGTCAAATTCAGGTATAAACATGGCACTCTCCACACATTGTGCAGAAAGGTGGAAAGACCAAATCAAACAAACTTATTTCAGTACTTTGTAATGTTCCCTGCACTAGAGCAGGTCAGATAGGGATATGCAGACTGAATAGAAATCATAGGTAAAAACATAGGTAAAAATTGCCCCAGTCATTTAATTGTATTCTCTCCTGTACAAGCACAGGGAAAGCTTTAAAGGAAATTGTTAATCATTTTAGAAGCACCCACTTCAAGTTCCTTCTTCCTGATCCACCTAGAATAAATCTTTTAGTGACAAGTGAACAGATCCACAGACCAATGCCACAGTAGTTAGGAAAGTCAAAAACCAAGTTTCAGCAGTCAACTATTAGTGGGCCATCCAGCTGAATCTCCTGGATTGGGCTCACAATCCCAGGAACAATGGGAGATCCCTCCTTATCACAAAGTTCAGCTCTGTATGACTCTATGAAGAAAATGGGCACAGTCAGCTTTTATCCCCTTTATCTTCTGAAGTATGAAAATTCAGCTAGTATCCTACAAATATAAAAACTGCAAATGTCTTTGATCCCCTAGCACAGGGGTGGCCAATCTGTAGCTCGAGAGCTACGTGTTGCTTGCGAAGCAAGGGGTTTGTCAATTACATGTCAAGTACACATCACAATCTTTTAAATTTGAAAAAAGGCAAAGTACAGAAGCTGAAAAGTGTGCTGAGTGCTCAACAAGCTACTTTTACTAAGCCTGCAATCAAATCTAAAGCTCCAGAGCTGCTATGAATAATTATATCAAAATTACAACTCCTTTTAAAAATATTGTAACTTAGTAAAATTTAACAAAATACGGTTATTGACTATTTACTATGACTATGTTATTATTTTAACTCCTAAATATGGTTAAATATGGGTAAATATGGGTATCCTAAGGGTTGCACACTGGTATAGTATGGACGCACATTGTTGTGGTTCATGTCTTACTCAAAAATCTAAATGTGGTTCACGACCGCAAAAAGGTTGGACATCCATGCCCTATCATATAACTTTAGCTGTCTCCCACTAAGCACACTAAGCACACTCAACAGTATGATACAACATCTTTAGCAACTTTATTACAGCCCCAAATTCACTTGTGCAATCTCAAATTTTAGGAGAGAAAATGGAGAAAAATTAAGTGCAGCATTTAACCATCTAAACTCGAAAAAGATTCAGCAGTTAAAAATCTGATTTTCCTAGTGCCACCGTAGGGTTTGGAGTTGCATAGGGATGGCTTCTGGGTTGCTGGATTGCAAAACTTCTGAATGCCCATGCTTGTGCACTCACTCTTGCCCATGTGACCTCTATGGTATGGAAATTTGAATTTGCTAAAACCCTGAAATATAAATTAAAACGCCTTTATAAAAAGGGCTAAATGCTGATGTGTACAACCCCTTTAAGAAACTTTAAAAGAACTACATTGAAAATAGGCTCCAGAGATTGTCTTGGAAATAAATTTGTCACATACATAAAAAGCAGTTATAAACTGACTAAAGATTTTTTGACCAGGAGGCACCTCTCCACCACATTAAAGTCCTTTTTCATTTTTGTCAACTATTATCTACAGATGTAGACAGCTGATAAGACTGATAGTGCCTGACAAAAACCCATTTCCACTCTGCACTCCTCTTCACTGTGTTATGCTGTTAAACTTTTAAAGTTTGGCTCATTTCATTTTGTTTGACTCCACTTAGGTTCATTATCTGCTTTTTGAACTTCATTCTCCACAATCATGAATCTTCTATCTTTAGTCTTCTTTGGTCTATTGTTATAGTAATCCTAGAGCAACAACCCCCCACAGGGTTCTCTGCTTGTCCAGCTGCCGAGACACAGACTCCTCTACCACAAGGACTCCTCATCCACCTGTAACTGGAAACAGAAGCACAGGGCAGTACAAATCCAAGTACGGTCACACAATGAATTCTGGAAAGGATTGTAAACAAATTGTACAGGCAAAGGTGGTTAACCTGTTATAAATATTCTGTCAGCCTTTACAATCCCTGCTAGTGCAGATCTTCATCAGCATACATGGGCCCAAATATTCAAAAGGGTTGCGCATGGCGCAACAGTGTTGCATCATGCGCAACCCACTGATGTGCCCCAGTGCGATATTCAAATGGGAATTATGCCTGCCACAAATCCCGATGTGCCGGAGTGCATCAGTAATGTATGCAGTGTAGGTAGGGGGGGCATGCCCATGCATACTCTGTACATCCCGGTATTCAGTCCAGGATGTGCTGAGTCCCTGCATGCGCAACCCCTACTTGCGTCACACAAAGCTGATCCCCCCTTAAAAAGGAACAATGGCTGGCCACCCACAGGTGAGATGCCGTATTGCAGGGTGCAACATTGCAGCTGCCACCTGTGGGTGGCCACCTGAGCTCTGGTCGCACCTCCGTAGCAGCCCCCCCATGCCCGATCATGGGCATCTGTTAAAAATAATAACATCCAATATCCCTGGTGGTCCAGTGGACTGCTGTCAGCCCGATCGCAGGCATGTGTAAAGAAATAGTTAATCCAATATCCCTGGTGGTCCAGTGGACTGCTGTCAGCCCGATCGCAGGCATGTGTAAAGAAATAGTTAATCCAATATCCCTGGTGGTCCAGTGGACCGCTGTCAATGAATCAGCGGTCATGTGTAAAAATGGTTAATCCAATATCTCTGGTGGTCAGTGGACCCCCCTGCCCACCAGCCACTGATCCCCACTGCCCCACTCCCCCAGTCAGCAGCGGGTGGCAGCATCCCACCATACATACTACACATTCCAGATATGCGAATGGATCCATTCACATATCTGGAATGTCAATTGACAGGAAACTGCATGCCCATTGGCTCATGCTGTGGACCAATGGGCGTCAGCCTACCTAGTGTCAGTCGGCGGGTGGTGGGGTGGCAGGTGGGTGGGGTGCTGCCACCTGCTGACCGGGGGGAGCGGGGTGGTGGGGATCAGTGGGTGGGTGGATGGGGAGCTGACAGCAGTCCGCTGGACCACCAGGGATATTGGATTAACTATTTTTTTACACATGCCCATGATCGGGCTGAGAGTGGTCCACTGGACCACCAGGGATATTGGATTAACTATATTTTTACACATACCCGCGATCGGGCTGACATCGGTCCACTGGACCACCAAGGATATTGGATTAACTATATTTTTACACATACCCGCGATCGGGCTGACAGCAGTCCTCTGGACCACCAGGGATATTGGATTAACTATTTCTTTACACATGCCCGCGATCAGGCTGACAGCGGTCCACTGGACCACCAGGATATTGGATTTTCTTTATCTCTACACATGCCCGTGATCGGGCTGACAGTGGTCCACTGGACCACCAGGGATACAGGACGCTATTTATATTTACTGAAGCCTGTGATCGGGCTGTGGGGCACATTGCCACACTGTGCAGGGGGTGTCAATCCCCGATGGCTGCTGCCTGGCAGGGTGCAAGACACAAGTCACTGGGGATCAGCGCACCTGCATGCAAATGGAGCCATAATGACATGCAAATGGCCCCATTTGTGCCTTGCATACATTATGGCCCCATTTGCATGTGGACTTTTGAATATCACAGTTGCTGTGCATGGCGCAATGGAACTTGCACTAGCGCATCCCCCTGCTCCACTCTGGCCACTTGCCCTAGCGCAGTGCAACTGCGCCATGTGCACTGCGGGTGGCCAGGGTACGATATTCAATGATGATGTGCCATGGTGCAGCTCCACTGAATATTGCCCAGTCAAAACCCCTGCACAGCCAAGTTGCACTGTGCCCAGGCTTGCACCACAGCCTGGCGCAGTTTGAATATCTGGGCCCCGGTGTACAGCAGCTATAGGTTCATAGGTTGTGTTTTTCAAGAGCCATTTCAGACTTGTCACTTTATCAGTGAATGTGTTCCCTAATTTTAGGTCCTATGTATTTATCCAACAGGTGTATTAAAGTAGTCATACTGAGCACTTCCACAATCTCGCTTAGGAGATGATTCCAAACCTCCACCACTCTTTGGTTAAACCATTTCCTCCTACTATTAGTTTTATATAATTCCCCTTTTAGTTATTTCTGGTGTGTTCTTATTTCCCTGCCACTATCCATCTTTTTATAAACCTATCACTTCCCACATCACCTCATCCTGAAATGCTCTGTACACATAACATATATGTCCTCTAATTTTTCTGTATGTTAATGAGTGCAGACCTCAGTCCTGAAGCCTTTCATTATATGTTCTGCTTGACATTGTCTTAATTTTTTTCGTAAATCTTCTCTGTATCTTCTCCATTAAATTTGTACAGCCTTTTCTTTGAGTTGTTGAGAAAGGTGCCCCATATTCCAGTATTGACCTAACCAATGACCTAAACAATGGATGCATTACCTCTCCTCTCCTACTTTTCATATTTCTCAATAGACTCCCTATTACTGTGTTGGCCTTTTTCATAACTTCCTTGTTACGTGCATCAAAGTTTAACTTATTATTCATTATCACCCCTAAATCCTTTTCATTCTCAGTGCTGGCTATATTTTATTTTTAGTTTGTATCATGCACAGGGATTGTTATGCCCAAAGTGCATAACCCTACACTTCCTCTCATTACATCGTAATTTATGGTTGTTCGCCCAAACTACTAGATTGTTCAGCTGGTTTTGTAAATTGTTTATGGATGCTACATCGTTTACTATTGCCCCCACCTTTGTGTCATCCACGTACTTCCACAGCCAGGCTCCCCCTGTTACCTGCATACAGTACTTTGCACTAAAGTGGCACACAACAAGGGCCCCAGGACTGATCCCTGGGGAACCCCAGTCGTAACCTTCTCCCAGTCAGATAGGTGTCCCCTCACTTGAACCCTCTGTAACCTCTTTTCCAACCATGATTGTATCCACCTTATTAAACCTTTATCCACTCCACCTCAAGTAACACCTTTGTCAACATATCATGTGACACTGAATCAAAAGCCTTCACATAATCCAGATACACTACATTAATGGGCATACCCTGATCCAGTGCCTGGCTGACTGGCTTGAAAAACTCCTTAAGGTTAGTGGCGCAAGATTTACCTTGCACAAAACCATGTTGTATAACATCTATTTTTCCTAGTCTTTTCAGATTTTCTTCCAAGATAGATTTTACAAATCTTTCCATCACTATACCCATAATTGCAGTGATACTAACTGGATGATAATTTTCCACCTTAGCCTTATCTCCTTTTTTATGTAAGGGGGTAGCATGTGCAAGCTTCCATTCTCTTAGTGCCTTTCCTTCCTTCAGGGATGTGTTAAACAGCATTGAAAGAGATCCCGCTAATTCCCCTGCCATATTTTTAAGAATATACAGATGTATCCCATCAGACCCACAAGATTTATTGTCGTCTAAGGAACAAAGTTTGTGATACACCATCTTTTCAGTGATTACTTTATTTTCCCTTTCCTTAACGTTTCAATCTGTCTTATTCATTTGTTCATTCTGCAATTGAAATACACTCAGAAAATAGCTATTAAACATATCTGCCATTCTTGTCTCATCATCTATTAGCCCCATCTTTTAAATTACTAAGATGTTTCTGCTCACCCCTAAGGCTACCCACATAGTTATAGAATTGCTTACAACTACTTTTATTTTGCACCAGTTTTAACTCTGCCTTAGCCTTGGCCTTCCTAATTAGCCACTTATATTTCCTGACTATTTGTTTATATTTATCTAGTCTCTCAGGTGTTGGATTTACATTATATTTTTTATATGATTTCTCTATTTTTTCAAGCACTTCTGAATGTTTCTGCTGAACCATTTTGGAATTCTACCCCTTCCATTATACTTTTCTACCACTGGGATGAAGCTTTCTATACACATTTGAATCTGAGTTTTTATTTTCCTCCACATCTCATCCAGGGGTAAATCTTGTAATTCTTCCTTCCATTCCTAATTCCTTAGATGCCTTTTAATACCTTCTTGATCAGATTTCTTATAAAATCTTATTTTTGTTTTTCCCATTAATTTGGGAGTATTATCTACCAGTGAACATACCACCATATTATGGTCATTTGATCCTAATGGATGTAATGTCTTCACATTATTTATTCTGTCCTCAATATTATTAAGTATTAAGTCTAAAGTGCTTCTATCCCTAGTATGATCTTTCACATACTGTTGAAAACCTTTACTTAAACATATTTCCACAAATTTATTTTCAAGCTGAACTGTGGCTTGATGTACTTTCCAATTAATTTTGGGTAAGTTAAAATCTACAGTTACAATGCTATTGTTCCCTATATCCACTTTATCCAGCATCTACATAAATACTGTGTTCTTTCTCGCTGCCAAACTGGGTGAATGATAACACCCACCCACTGTTAATGGTCTGCCTATGGTTTTTACTTTCACCCATAACTGTTTGGTTCTCTTGAAATCTTCTTCCAATATATCTATTTCCTGTCCTTTCGGATATGAGGCTATAAATATTCTCACCCCTCCCCCTTCTTGTCCTCCCTGTCCTTATGAAGGAAGTCATACCCCTCAATTTGTTCAACCCAATCACCCGGTTTTAAACAAGTTTCAGTGACCCTGCAAATGTCAACCTCATCGGTAACCAATAAATGTTTTAATTCATCCAATTAATTTTTTATGCTCTTGCATTTAGAAGCAATATTTTTATATTTCCCTGTTTTGTGTGCAAGTTATGTTTTATATTTTTTGTATGTCCATCAACATTATCTAAATCCATTACCTCAAACATATTCTGATTGTCATCCTTTATGTGTTTTTTTATTTGTTCCCTCATCGTCTTTATGCTCCCCTCTCCCTTCATAATTCAGTTTAAACATTCATCAATCTGCCCCTTAAATACACACCCTAATACCTTACTCCTCTTTCTATTTAAATGTAATCCATCCCTACTAAAGAATGAACTTTTACCTTCAAACTTTTCCCATGTCTTAATATAATGTAATCCTTGCATAAGGCACAATCTCCTAAGCCAATTATTTAGCCTCTCAATCTTTTCAATTACCTTGTCACTGGCCCTTGGAAGTATTTCAGAGAAAATCTCTGTACCATCTAGTGCTTTAATTATATTTTCGGTTCTAATAAATTCTAAATATATTTGATCTTCTCTTGGGTTTCTAAGATCATTTGTTCCTGCATTAAAATCACTGGCTTGCCATGCTGGAAAGAAAACCCAACAATCCCCAGCTAAAGTACAATTCAGATTCAATGGGAATTTCTATTTACTAGCAAAAGGTAAGCCAAATAACGAATAGGAAAAAAAAAAGATTACTATTTGAAACATTACCATCCCTACTAAAGTACAGCTCAAGGCACTTCACCTGTGCCACTGTCTCCCAACTCCAGTAACAGGAAAAAACAGTTTCACAATAATGTTTCAAACAGTAATTTATTTTTCCTAATTAATCATTTTTCTTACCTTTTACTTGTAATTAGCAATTCTTATTTTGCTATATAAGCTCAAAAACACACTCCAGGGTTTGTGGACTGTGCTCAGTATATTGTACCACAGTTATAGGTGAATGAAGCCACTCAGTTTTTCCTACTCTGCTCCAACACCCATAGCAATGATATATTAAGCACAACCCACACCCTGTTGTGTGTTCCTGCTTGTTTATATAAACAGATTCTCCTGGAAGTGTCCTTTGATACACAGACACATTCAGTAGAAATATTTGTATTAAGAGTCAACAAACTCTTTCACAAGAAAAATAAATGGTACCAAAACTAGGATCCAATCTAATGAAACATATAAACACAATATGTTCCAATAATCACTAGCAGCCTTATACGGATGCAGCATCAAGATTTAAGAATATGAACATAATATGTGTGTGTGTGTGTGTTAAATACACAAAAAATAGCCAACAACATGGCTTAGTTGAGAAAGTGTAATTTATTTACTGACCCCCTTATACTGCATAAGGTACAGTAGGAATCAAGCTACCAAACAACAGTCAGGTGATCACTCTGTCTCTCTCTCTCTCTCTCTTTGAGGACATTATGAGACCGATTATTAGTCACAAAGGACTGTTGGTTGATAAATTGTTGCACCATGACTGTGACCTTCCCCCAAGCTATGCTCAAAGAAAGTAGTTTACCCCTTCCACACCTGTGCACATTAAATAGTGCTGGTGCACAGAAGGGCAAATGCAAAATACATGTAGTGCCATACTCAGAAGCACAGCAACACTATTGCTATAGGTGCAGATATCTGTGACACCCCTTGTCATAAGAACTATTTAGGACAGGTGGTAGAGACATTGGAACTCTGTGCCCAGTGTGCAAATGTTTCAGCAGGCCAAGAGCATCATGGGACCAAACTGTTTATGTGACACACAAAGAGGATCTCAGCTATGATTCGGGATCTGTTGCCCTACCAGGGACTATTTTGTGGCAAATATTAGACAGAAGGAGCCCATGGACAATTGGATGGATGGTGAGGGAAGATGGACATTGCTGCTTAGCCCATAATTCAATCAATGGAACAGGTTAGTCATGCAGGGAGACGTTTTGTTCTGGAAGGGCTCATGCATGTCTGTGCATATTACTGCACTATGCCTAAACATGCATGAGTTCTTAATGCATGGTCTATCAGCTGGATAACCTAATTTGCTTTCTACAGTTTTTGCAAGGTGTCTCCTCCCCCTGGTGTCCGTGCTTAGCAATATCATGGGTTGTCATAATGGGCAGTGCTTTGCTTATCACTTTGCAGCCCTTGAACATGTGGCTAAGAATCTGACCCCATTTATTTTAGCTGTCTGGATTCCTTTAACAGTCATTTATAAAAGTATTCAGTTAATATTTTTCTTTGCTAGACAAATTAGGTTATGAAAATGCAGTGTTTTTTTTTCTGGATATAAGTAGAACACATGGAAACTGTTAAGAACACAAAATATTCTTAACATTTCAACACCCTCATTTGTAAACTGCCCAGATTTCTCATGCACAGTCCTGCATGGCTCCAGTTAAATCTAATTTATTTCCTTATGTGTTAATTATAGCATAATAACAGAGACTGCATCAAGTATCTCCATTAATGTAAGAAAGTTCTTTAAAGTAAAACAAATTGGATTACTTATACTCTGTAACTGTTCAAATGTTAATTTATCCTGAACTAGTATATTATTAGCTGGACTACATACTCTTTGCAAGGCTATTATAAAATAAATCAATGCATTCTGACAATTTGTTTATGGCCATAGCTTTGATAACTAGAAAAAGTCACCTTAAGGGTGACATTTTCTCTACATCAAAATAAAACACAGCAGGAAGCAAACCAACTGGGTCACTTGATCCTACTAGGGAACCCCTTCTGTGAGATTCGAAGGGCTCCATGAATATGTATTATTTTGAGTTATGCAGCCGCAGGAATCATTCTTAACACAGAAACAGCAATGGGTTTCCAAGACCCCTGTAGGACATTAACAGCAGGATTTTCATAATTACCATTTTTTGGTCATAATAATTAGGTCACAGTGGGACAGCACTGCAGCTTAATTGTAGCCTTGTATTGTAATTGACTATTTAAAGTTCATAATATAATGTCCTTGTGTTCACATATGTGTGACCTATTGAACATAGTCTTGAGTATAAATTCCCACAGGTAGTTAAGTAATACAACATAAACTGGCTTCAGGTTTTGTGAGCAATTTCTAGACTTTAGAACTGGGAATTGGCAAATGCTATCATTTCCTTGTCTGATTCAGCTGAATCAAAAGCTTATCTAATAAAAAGACCTGTGATGTGAGTCTGCTGCAAGTCAAGAAGCTAAAACCCAGCTTGTCAGAAGAACAAATACAGTTAAGTGTGTCATCTTTGTTTTGCTTATCCATATTAAAGAATGTCCTATTATTTATGTATGTATGTATTTCATTTTTGTTTATTGGGTAAGGTACACTAGGCAAGAAAATGTTTATTTACAGGTATGACCCAAGAGAGTGCTGAGCTATCATACAAATAATTACAAAGGACAACAGGTGCCAGCAGGCCTGGCAAGCAATGAAGATACAGTGCATAAAACAGTGACATATAGCAAAGGAATATGTACCACTAGGGCGTAAAAAAATAGTACACCCAGGCAAGTAACAGGGAAGGGAGACTTACCCCAATGGAGCAAAACATTTAACATATGGAAGATAACCATCCTGGGTTGAGAGTTTCCCAGCTGTACATTAAGAGAAATGATATACAATGCAGTTTAATAACTAGCCCAGAAAGTAACTAATCCTACTTTGTAACATGACAAACTCCATCCAGCCTCCAATGCCCTGCACTGCTGTGGTGCCCTCAGCTTAATTTTATCACATTTTGATAATGTCTGTATTACCTAATTAGAAATAGAACAAAATTCCTATATTCAGATGGTTGGGTGAAGAGAGGGAAATGTACTTTAAGAAGATAATATTTACTACAGGGAAAAATGTGAGCTGGACTGGAAAGCAGATAAAAAAAACAATGCTGAAATTACAGTGCATTCCAAATGTATGCACTGCCTCAGGACATCTGAAATCTACATACATCTGAAACTGCACACAAACAGAATGTTCATTTTCCTTTTAATTGTTAGTTTGATACTGTAATAAAAAATCACCCTTACCACAGCTTGTGCTTTAGTTACAATTTTATACTGTATACGGTTGGGTATTACAAGTATTATTGCACTTTATTGTGTTAAAACGGTTAAAAAGTTTAAAAAGATAAAAACAAAACTTTAAAAACACGAGGTTAACTGTATATACAGTACTGTAATATTAAGGCTGTTGGTTGCTCCCTGGATCACACTTGAAATCCCTCTGTCACTGTCTACCCCTTATTGCAACCTCTCTTCCAGTCACAATGATTTGCTCTTTGGTTTTTGAAATTTAGAACACTGAACTCCACTGCCAGGTCTTTATGTGTTACCTCAAGGTTCTTGGCTTTCTCAATCAACTTAAATTTCTCCTCCACAGAGAGTACCTTGCATCATGTTTTCTTTATTTTTGCAAAATAACAGTGATCAATTAATAGCCTGATGGAGAGGACAACAATAGGGGCCCTTTTAAAGCTGCTGAAGTAAACTGACAGCAGGTGAGCAGCCAACAGCACTGCAGTTAGCAGTGATTAGTGCTTGAATACAGCTTGATTGCTGTTAATGAGCAATAATAGGGTACTAACAGCTGAAAACAGTGGATCACTAATGCTGTCAGTGCAGGGGCTTCAGTGAGAAGACAAAGGGAATAAGGAAAAATATGTATATATAATCTAAACTGTATGTGCACACAACCAGTACAATTAACTTTGTAAGTACAGCAGTGGAATTGGGACATTAGTATACTGTGCACATAACCAAAATGTGCACACATCCAAATTGCACATACTGTAAGTAGAATGTACTGTAATTTTATTTGTCGTCGTCAGGATTTATTTCTGTAGAAGTGATTGTGTTTTGGAAGATGCTGGATTATTGTGTATTTTTGAACTCAAAGTTTATAAAAAAATAACACGAGAACAAAAGGGTTGTCATAAATAGTTCCATAGGTTTAGTTGTCATTGAATACTTAAAAGTTGATTTTGCTCTTTAGAAGGAAAATATCCAAGAGCTACAAGCACAAAATATGTTTTTTGGGTTGAGGCATCTCAATCATAGGCGATGCCTTCTGAACTGAAGAAATAAATTATGCAAGCAATGACAAATATCAGGGTGTGTGGTTGTTAAAGGAATAATGCATTACAGGGTGGGTGTTATGCTAGGATAACATCTCGCCTCGGGTGGTTGGGCATGAGGTCACAGGCTGAGAGCGTCCAATGCCCAAGAAGGGACGTTATCACAGCAAAACACCCACCATGGAGTGCATTATTCCTATTATACAATGGCTCATTTCATTCCAGCTACATTTTTCTGTAATTTTTTGAAAGTGTAGGATTACTTACAGAAAAAATAGGGCTTTAGTGTGCAGTTGGACTCTGCCCCGTTCCGTATTTTTTACTTTCTACCCTGACAGAACAAGAATGAATTAAATTGTTCTCCCAGTACAAAAAAATATGTGAACTGTACCAGGAGAATGTTAGTTAGGCTCAGAATCAATGCTAACAGGGAGCAGGTGTGGGGCAGCAGTGTGTTTCCGCTTTCATTGTCAGTGCTTGAGCCACTCCATGATCCTATTTTCTTCAGTGGGAAATGAGGAAGAAATAATGGGCATATTGAATAAGTAACTGAAAGGTGAGTAAGTGATAGGTTTACTTTTAGTGAAAAGCCACATGGTCAGCTGTCTGCCCCGCTCCTATGTGAAACTTTTTTTTCAGTTTGAAAGTTGCACAGTCAGGTGCCCGCATCACTACGCTTGTTATTCTGAGTGCAATTGTGCTTGTGGTTCTCCTGGTACAGTTGTTTTGTGTTTTGTACCGGGAAAGAAAAAGTAAAGAATAGTTACAGAAAACAAGAGAACAACATTACGTACCCTCAGTGTGTTTATTATTGGTGGGGAGCATAGATTCTGAGCAGAGTGGACAGTGCTGAAGGTGATGGTAGGGATGACTGTGGAGTGATTTTTTTCTTTTAACATTTACTGCAGTTATATGTGTGCCAGAACTAGAGCTGGGATGTTATGCTGGGATAACATCCTGGGTCTAGTCCCAGATGAACCAATCAGAGACCAGCATTCTTTCTTGCCATTGTATAATAGTGAATATACTGTATCTTTGCCTTTGAGAAAGTATATCTACCTTTTATCAACTTCCAAATAGAAGAGAGAGCTGCAAAGAGAGAGTTGCATCTGGAACTGGGTGCCCACCAATACAATACCAAATCTAGACAGGGCAGAAACCACAACACTCACCACCCGAAATGAGTTAAGCACATCAGTCACTGATGTAGGTGCAACGTAATCTTTATTTCATGTTGAAAACAAGTCCATAGCAAATATGTACAAAAGAGCAGTATAAAATTGTAATAACATGAATACTCTTTCTAGACAACCCATCCAGCATGTTTCAAATCCTTGTGATGCTTTATCAAAAAGTAGCAGCTGCTGCTGATAGTGAGAAATATTTCGACTGGTTTTGCTGTAAGCAAGAGTCTTTGGTGCCAAGTAGCCTCTCACATGCTCTGCAAAGTCTGAAAACAGAAAACACAGACACATGTTTTGTCCTACATGGGACTCATCCATCTGCTTTGTCTGTAACAGCCCTGGAGAAGAATGACGCAGTCATATGTCACCACTCTTGCTTAAAACGGAACCAGTCTAAATTATTTCATGGTGATTTGCATATACTTCCCACAGTGATTTGCATTATGGAGATATGTGTGATTTTACATTTCTTTGAAATCTAGCTTTACTGATAGTACCCTTTCTGGGTAACTCTTGCCTCAATGCTTTTATGCTGAGGTTCTTATTTTTTAAATTACTTTCTTAAATTACTTTCTTATGTTAGGCTTCACATAACCCAAACCAGTAAAACCAAAATGTGACTGATTTATCGTTCCCCTGGATTGATAGAGGCAAGGTACTTCTGAGTCCTGTGTAGGATGAAACATGTGTCTGCATCATCTGTTTTCAGCATTTGCAGACCATGTGAGAGGTTATTTGGCACCATACACTCTTGCTTAATGCCAAATCAGTCTAAATTTTTTCATGGTGATTTGCATATACGTCTCACATTGCCTTGCATTATGGGGCTATGTGTGATTTTGCATTTCTGTGACATCTGGCTTTATTGACAATGCTCTTTCTGGCTACACTTGCCTCAGTGTTATTGGACTAGGGTTCTTTGTGTTTTAGATTGCTCCTGCTGATGCTGTTTAAATACTGCTGCACTGTGCCACTAATCACAGAGTCAATCCTCAGGCCTTTGCATTACAAATATCTCTGTCATAATATTATATTGACTAAATGACACATGATTACAAAAGAACATGTGTTACAATGGTGTGGTAGTGCCACTATAGTTGGGGTTGAGTAGGCATTTCTATGTTAAACTAAAGAAAACTAAACTAAAGAAAAAGATCCAGAGTCAGAGTAAAATTAGGCAGCCCTTTGATCTTACAAGTTGATCTCTCTAACAGACATACTCCAGTGAAAATTAGTCTTCCTGTTTGTAAGAGGTGCAAATTGACTGCAATGCTTCAATCTGTAAACTGCTAGTCTAGGTTTTGAATCCACATCCAACCTTTATATCTGTCATACTGCTCAGCTGTTTTCACTTTGACCTGAGGAAGAGAGTTTTATCTCTTGAAAGCTAGTCTTATAAATAATTTTGTTAGTCCAATAAAAAGTATCACCTGCAACATATTTGTTTTTTTTCTCTACATATGTTAAACCCCAAACTTTGTCTCCTTTATAGCTTCACAACCATTCAATGGATTTGCACAGAATTCTTCATGCATGGTCTTGGGGGCAAGACCTCTTGAAATGCTGTTTTGTTCCAGTTGGATGTGAAGATTCTGAGATCTGGATAGCAAAAAAAGTGACAAAATATGTTTTTTTCCTTTTTTTTCCATTTGTCATCATGTAGTACCCAGACAGTTTGGAATTTTGCTCTGAACTTTTCAGGGTAGAGAGGGCTTGAGCCACTGTAGTATCTTTCAGTAGTTTAGTGAAAAGATGTCAATCCATTACAACATTACACAAATTTGAAATTTCCATTCTGAGCATGCTTAGTACAGTTTTGGAGATAGCTGCTTAGAATGAAAAAAGAATTTGGACCATATGAAAAAAATGCCTTTTTCATACGGGGGTAATCCTTTTTTGTGAAAAAAAATAATTTTGTATGGCCACAATCTTGTTTCCATTTAAAAAAAAAATTACAAAAAACTATCAAAATGAGATGCTGCAGAGACATCAACACATGTTTTTGCTAATCAGGACCCCGTTAGACGGATTCAGGAGTTTTGGAAAAATTACCCAGACATGTGTTTCTTATATATTTTTTAAATATTTTTTTGTTACTCAATTTTCTTTTTCCTTATGGCCATATGAAAAAGGAATTGGGCTATATGAAAAAAAACAATATGGACTTAGTTTATTTTCTAGATTCTTTTTTCAGATGGCATCCTTTTTAATATGAATGAAACACCCTCACAAAAAAGGATCCCTTCATATAAAAAAGACTCTGAAAAAAAATAAGTCCCAGATATTCGGACTGCACCTGGCAGGGTGCAAGCCTGGGTGCAGCACAACAGGGATGCGCCAGGACCAGGTGATATTCAACGGTGATGCACCCTTGAATATGGCACCGACAGTGCATAGTGCAGTAGCACTGCACCAGCGCAAGTCACAGATAAGGAGCATGGGGATATGCCAGCAGAAATGCAGTTGCGCAGGGTGCAGCACTCACGATATTCAGCAGAGGGCATGCAAATGACACCATAATATATGAAAGGTGCAAATGGGGCCATTTGCATGTAATTATGGCCCCATTTGCATGCCTTGTGTAGGGCAGACCAGAAAATTGTGCCTGGCACCCTGCACAGCATGATGTGTGCACAGCGGGGGTCCCGGGTCATCCCCCACCCCATAGTCATGATCATAGTAAATGTATATTAAATCATGCCCTGGAAGTCTAGTGGAACCCCTCCCTCCCATTCCCCAGTCATGGTAAAGCACCCTAAATTAATTCCTCTGGTGATCCAGTGGAACCCCCACCCTCCCTCCCACACAGGACCCTCGTCCCACCCCACACACCTCTGTCATCGGCTGGTGGCTGTAACCCATCTGCATACCACCCAGCCACCCGCCAAATGAGAGGTACAGTATGGACTTGCAGGGCATACTGTACTAGACAGTCCCAAATATGTGAATCAAGTCCACAGCTCCATAATGAACAAAAATCCCAGTTCATTTTGTAATGTTTCATGAAGCATACCTGTATAAACAAAAAATAATTTGGTTAAATTATATAACAAAGAATACTATTACAAACTTCAATGCTCTTTTCTAAGGAGGCTATTTTAGGAATGGCACTATATCAAATCTCACATTCAGTCCAAGCCAATCAGTGGCACTGAGGGCAGTGATCCAATGTCTCTCTCTCTCTCTCTCTCTCTCTCTCTCTTTTCAGAACAGCATGATCATAGTCCCCCACCCCATAGATTCATAGAACTTTTCAATTACAGATAAAATATAATGCATAGGGAGGACTGAATAACAAGACTTTTATGCACACCTGAGGTGCGGGATGCTATATAAACCCCAAGGGCGAAGCCTGAGGGGTCTCTCAAAGCATCACACACTGACAGTATGCATACAATTTGAGTTATACACTCCTATCTAGGTGTTTTTTATGTAATTGTAGGGGACTGTTTCATTTTCTTTTTTACAACTACTATAACTTTTTGGTTTTTTTGCAAGATCCACAGACCTAAAGGTGAATGGTAACAAGAAAACAGTATGAAAGTTGAAACACCAAAGTCCTTTAGAACTGTGTATAACTTTAAGTTCATTAATAGGTTAATATTATACTGAGTTTTATAGTCCAAAACTGTAAAACACTCGTAAGTAGGCTGAACTCTGAAAAATGGTGAGCATAATGATAAGCTAATGAGAGGAGCTCAGAGGTTGGTGGTCTTTATGGAGGCAAGGCAAGGCAAATTGTATTTATATAGCAGTCTATTCATAGGCTCAGAGCACTTTACAGTAAGAAAAGAACCCACCAGAATTAAAATCAGCAGTTAAAATTAAAAGCTTTCTCAAACAGGAACATTTTTAAGGAGGCTTTAGTTTAAAGGCCTCCGCCAAGCTAGCTGCATGTATATAATGTGGCAATGAGTTCCACAGCACTGGTGCAGCAGTTCAAAAGGCTCTGTCACCTGATCTCTTAAGACAAAGAGGAAGCACCACAAGGAAGTCAGCCTCAGTGGAGCGAGGGGTGAAGAGGTTGATGGGGAATCTGAAGCTCTTTAAGATAGGTCCCAAACATGTAGGGACTTGTATGTCAGCAAGCAGATCTTAAAGGTGATGCACAAGCTCACAGGCAGCCAGTGCAGAGCATGCAGAAAAGCAGTGACATGATCCTTAAAAAGGGCACCTGTCAACCTCCTGGCCACAGCATTCTGCACTAGCTGCAGTCGAAGCATCAATCCTCCAGACAGCCCTAGGCATGACACATTGCAGTAATCAAGTCCATTGGAGACAAAAGCATGAAAGATCCTGGCCAGGTCATCAGGTGTCAAGAACGGCTGGATCCTGATGATGTTCTGGAGAAGAAAGAAACTGGATCAAACAGCCACTGCTATTTCTCTTCCAAAAAACAGAAACCCATCTTCTACAAGCAACTATTGCCTCATCTCCCTCCTCCCTATCTTAAGCAAATTACAGGAACATATTGTCATATCCCAGCTCTCACCCTACTTGGACTCCTCTTCCTTCTTTACCTCCTACCAATCTGGCTTCTGGAAAAAATCACTCCACAACCACTTCCCTCCTCAGGCTACAGAATCCATTCACAATGTTGTGGATCACAGCCTCAGCATCTCCACCATTTTCATTGATCTAGCCAAGACATTCAACACTGTCTCCCATTCCTTATTACTAACCAAACTTACAGGCTGCTGGCCTCTCTGATTCTGCTATCACCTGGTTCTGCTTCCCCCTCATGGGCAGGTCCCAGTCAGTCAAAATTGGTGATGTTCTCACCCTTCCCCTGCCTATAATCATTGGGGTCCCACAAGCTTCTGTGCTAGGCCCTATACTATTTTACATCTTCCTCAATAATCTTCTCTCAGCCTGCTCATCTGCATCCACCCACATGTATGCAGATGACACAGTTCTCATCACTTCTGGCCCCTCTGCTAATGATGTGGTGTACTGGCTCCTGCTCAATTTCAATCAAGTTCAGCTCTGGCTATGCTCTAACCAGTTCTTTCTCAATGCCAAGAAGACCATCTCCATGTCTTTTGGCTTGAGGCAGAGACCCTCAAGGCTACCCTCCCTCCCCACCTTCTGCACTCTGGATGGCTCCCCTTTGGAGGATGCTAACACCTTTTGGTATATAGATATCTGGCTTGACCAACACCTAAACTTCTCTGGTCATAGATGCTATTGTCAAAAAACTGCACCCCAGACTTGGTGCCCTGAACAGAAACAGTGACTGCATCCCACTGCCAGCCCACCACGTATTATCCAGAGAATGATCCTTCCTATCTTTGACTATGGTGATGTAGTCTACAGTGCTGTCCCAGGTACTGCTCTTGCCAGACTGGACATTCTCTTTCACTCTTTTCCTGCTTTGCTCTTGACTGTCCTCCTTGCACTCATCACTTCTCTATGTATCAGTCTCTCTCTTTTTCTTCTCTAGAGGAAAGGCACTATGCCCACTGCACCAACTTTGTGAGTAAATTCTGATTCAACTCTCCCCTCCTACCTCTCTGCCACTCTCTTCCACTCCCCTCCACACTCTCAGACCTCAGAAGCTTCAATGATCACAACCTTGTACTCCCTCCAGTCTACACAATCACTGGCCAAGTGGCTTTCAGTCACCATTTCCCTCTAGGCATCTGTCTTGCCCAGTCACCTTGGGCCCTCTCAAACCACCTTAGAGACCTTATCTCCCTCTCTTGCAACTGCTCCTAATTCCAGCACCCCCCACCCTGCCCACCTATCCCTCCCCCATGTTTCCTCTTCCTGCCCCCCACTTCTCCTTTTTCCAAGTGGTATTACCACAGCTTATGAGGCACGTACTGTATACTCCACCCACTCTTCATGTGTTGTTGGTTGATGTTAACTGTCTAAATTCAGTTCCTGCCTGCCCTGTTATGTCCTCATTGGTGCACTTATGTGCTACTTCTGCCCTGTAAATTGGTTTGCCAACTTGTACCATCTCTATTTCTCAATGCACTTTTACCCTTTTATGCTCTGTATGTAAATTGCCAACTTGTAATTGCACTTGTCTTCTCAGGCTATCATGTCCTCTCTATTCCACTCCTCATTCCCCCCATGATGCATCTGAAAACAAGCTACCAGCTCAGTATGCCTTTCCTGGTGAAACCTTTAAATAAAAAAAATAAATAAATGATTAAATAAATAATTGTTTTGCTTTCTCTCTTGGAACCTAGTTGTCAGTTCCTCAGTAGTTGTTTCAAAATGTGTTTCTGTGATACAGTTTCTCCTGATGCTCTGCAATTGATTTTTCTGAATGTTCCTGACTGTATGGCACAAGTGGCAACTACCAGTCAAGAGGACTGTGTTCTGATCCGTGGACTTCCTAAAGAAGTTAGTGACTACTGCACATATCCTTTTTCCCCCTCTGTTTCTCTCCAAATTTAGAAAAATAAATTTATTTTTAGCTGAAGTAATGTAAAATTTTAAATATGAGTTGTTGGAGTGTAGATATTCTACAAAATTAGCCAGATCCTCCTTACTCCAGCACCACACAACCAGGACGTCGTCAATACACCTGCACCAAAAAAGGAGTTTAGCTGAGAAAGGGTTTCAGTTCATGCTACAAATGACATCTCTGTCCTATAAACCAACACAGAGATTTGCTACACTTGGGGAAAAACTAGTCCTCATGGTGGTACCTTTAGTTTGCATAGTTTGTGTTCATAAATGAGAATGTGTTGAATTGTAACCCAAATTCTGATAACCTTATCAAGAACTTTGTTGGAGAAAGGATAACTGCTGATCTATATTCACAAAATGGTTAGTAGCAATCAATTAATCAATCAATATTTCATTTATCTAGCGCCTTTCAAAATCAAGGTGCTGCACAATCATATAAAAACATCAACAATATAAATATATAAAATCAGTCTGGATAAACCTTAAAAAAACAGATAGGTTTTTAGCATAATTTTAAAACTGCTGACAGTCAGGCATTCTCTTAACTGATGAGGTAGAGAGTTCTACAGGGTTGGTGCTGAAAATGAAAAAGCACGAGCCCCAGAAGTTTTTAAGTGAACCCTGGGAACCTCTAGCAATCCCTCATTGGTGGATCAGAGCAGATGACCTGGGGAGTAGGGAACCAGGAGATATTTCAGGTAGTCAGGTCCCTGTACATGTAGGGCTTTAAAGGTAATCAAGCCTACCTTATAGGTGATCTGCCACTGAACTGGCAGCCAGTGCAGTTCGCGCAGCACAGGTGTAATATGACTGGCCCTAGAAGTGCCAGTCAACAGTCTGGCCACAGCATTCTGCACTAGCTGCAAGTGGTGGATATCAACCCCAGGTAGCCCTAGATAGAGGGCATTGCAATAGTCAAGACACGCAGCAATGAAAGCATGGACCAGTGTTGGAAGGTCACCCGGAGGAACCAGATGTTTCACCAGGGCAATATTCCTCAGATGGTAGAATGAGGATTTAACCACAGCTGACACCTGAAATTTCAGAGTCATACCATCGTCAAATATAATGTCCAGGTTATGCACCCGGTCTGAGGTAGTGAGCTGGACACCATCAATCCATAGGCCCGACATGTGCCCAGCTCTAGAACCCACCCTGGGCAACCCTGGTCCACAACCAATACTTCAGTCTTATCAGATTCAATCTCAGCCAACTCAAATTCATCCAGTCTTTGATCTCAGAGAGGCAATTATTTAGCATGGAGACAGCATCAACCTGTCAGGGCACAAAAGACATATACAGCTGAGTATCATCTGCATAACAGTGAAAACTCAAGCTGTATCATCTAATGATATCTCCCAATGGCAGCATATACACTGCAAACAACATGGGTGCCAGTATGGAGCCCTGTGGCACCCCACAGGATGGGGGAGGGTGTCATAAGAATAAATTCCAGTAACCACCCTCTGAGACCTACCTACAAGGAAAGATCAAAACCATTTGAGGACTTTACGCAACAGTCCACAAAGGAACTGCAGGATCTCCAGAAGCACCACATGGTCCACAGTATCAAAGGCTGCTGAGAGATTGAGGAGGACCAGGATGGTACAAACCTTTTGATCTCTCACCATAAGGAGATCATTAAGCACCCAAACAAGGATTGTCTCAGTGCTATGCCTCTTCCTGAAACCAGACTGGAGAACTTCATAGACATTGTGAGTAACACAGTGATCATCCAGCTGCAACGGAACCACCTTCTCAATAACCTTCCCTATAAAAGGAAGGTTAGAGACAGGTCGGTAGTTAGCTGGATCATCAGGATCCAGGGAGGGTTCTTTAAGGAGTGGTCTAATGACCACCTCCTTTAGGGGGTCTGGAAAGACTCCCCTCTCCAAGGCTCTCTGTACAATTTCACCTAGGATCAAGCAGATAGCATCTACACAACTCACTAATAGGTGAGTAGGGCCCAGATCCAAACTACAGCAGGTTGGGTGCAAAGTCTGGATGATCTTTACAATGTCCATGAATTCCGGTTGGCTGAAATTGGTCCAGACAGACCAGGTGCTCACCACCTCCCATCGACCTTCACAACCCCTCATTGAGGGAGACAGGCTGATTATATTCAGTTATCAAAGAGGACAAATCAGGCATGATGGGTTGGAAATTATAATGACAGTGACTGGCATAGTGGGCAAACAATGCATTGAATGTAAAATTAATGCATTAATTGTTGGAGCTCTCTGTAATGGCACCTATTTCTACTTTAGGTGCACCTTGATTAAATGTCTTGCAAGGGGAAACCATGAGTTAAAGGTCAGACTAGGACAAATGTACAAAATTAGAGAACTGTAGGGATTTACAGATGTGACCCAGGCAGATCTGCAGGAGAAACCCCAAATAACCAGAAATCATTAAATTATAGAGAACGCTGATAATGTACAAGTGCTTGATAAAAGAAAGAGCAATGAAAAAGGCATTGCAAGTGAGGACAACTAATGTATAGTACACAGGGTAGATATAAAAAGGAGTAGGATAGCAGACCATCTTCTTATAATCTAATTATAATCATTTTGAGATACTCCAATAAATATGAATCTAGCAATACCCAGGAGAAAAAAGTCAGAATATTGGTAAACAACAAGAAAGTGAAATAAACCTCAAGAGGAAAAATAGAATATGAGGGAGATACACCCAGAATTTTCTGTATTATAGGGGTGAGCTAGTGCCTCTATAGTTAGGGTTGAGTGAGAGATTCTATGTTAAACCCCTAAATTTGAACATTAATAGCATTGGCAGTGTTTGACACAATAGATGAAATTTTGCATGTGTTGTCTAGGAGGCAAGGTCTAAATCTGTGGAAAGTTTCATTAGGGCAGCTTGTGCAGTTTCTGAGATCCTCTTATGTAATTTTCCTGTAGACATCTACTTTTGTTTCCTATACTTAACATGGGATTTATGTTTACTCTCACGTACAGCCTACACAGAATGTAATTATTTTCCAAATATTTCAGGGTAGAAGAATGCTGTATCGAGGTAGTGCCTTTGGAAGGTTTTGTGAAAAAATATTAAATGGTTCCAGAATTATGAGGAATTATTTTTTTATATTCTGAGCATGCTCAGTAGGGTTTTGTGGATAAGGTTCTGATTCGGCACCACAAATTCTGTGTAGCAAGACCATTTTTGATTTCTCACCACTTGCTTCTCACAGCACAAATGTTTTTTTGTGCTTTGAAAGTCACCATCTTGGTTTTTCCCTCAAAAATATACATGACAAATACATAAAATGCTGCAATTTAAAAAAAAAAAACAGAACATAACTAAACAGAACACATTTAGCTAGATTCTTATGTTTGTGTTTTAAATTAATGGCCAGAAATACCTTTTCTAGGCACCCCAAAATCCAGGGTGCTCAACTTAGTGAGAGGAGATGTTTGTTTATTGAATGCTGAAGCCATAGATGGAAATTATGTGACTGGCTTCAGTTGAAACATTGAGCTGGCAATCCCCTGTTCCCTATCTCTCTGTGTCTGTCTATCTGTCTGCCTGTCTATCATTCTATCTGACTGTCTATTTATCTATCTGTCCATCTATCCATCTATCTATCTGTTTATCTGTCTATCTACCTATCTTTCTATCAATCTGTCTAGCTGTCTAGCTGTCTATATATCTAGCTAGCTAGCTGTCACTCTCTTTCTTTAAATATCATTTTAAGTGGATCAGCATGCCCACCCAGTACTGTTGCTTTCTACCCCCCTTCCTTCAAGGTCACCCGCCTCCCACTTCCTAATGTTGCCTTTTGTATTTATAAAATAAGTGGACTGCCTCCAATACCACTTCTCTTGACCCCCAGCTCTAAAGTATCCTGATTTTTTAAGAACATTCCATTTTCAGACCCCCCCCAAGGTATGGATCACCCTCCTAGAGATCACATTTTTCCTCATGTTTGCTGGCATGTAAATTATTTTTGCATGCTAAAACATATTGATGTTGTTGTGGAGATAGGAAACCTCTTTGTATGTTTCAGTCCTATGTGTGAAACGTTCACAGTATCACAAGGGCTGAGTGGAAAATGGAAAATTATCGAACTTAATGCTGTTTTCATTACTAGTCATGTTTTACTTCAGTTTTGGTGCTGTTTGTTTTCAGAGGGTTGGTCAGTGGACTACACACCAAGTTCAACAACAGATTTGTGCTGGAAGGTTACTTAGTCTTTCAGAATGCTAATAAGGCAACCAAGAGGAACAGTGATGTGGAAACCTTATTTCAAAATAACAGTGTCAGAAACCCAGGGCTTGTCCAGAAAGTGGTTTCCTATACTGTTGTTTTGAAATCCATTCTAGAACACAACCTGAGGACAAGAAACATAGAACAGCAATAATGCTGCAGGAAACAGTCATTTTATAGGTCTTAGGCAAACTTCCAGGGTACCTGTGGAGACTGAATATTTGCTGACTGGGTTTACTCTTAAGCTACATATTTGGGAGAAAATAAATACCTGTTGATGTGTATATAATTATACTAATTTAACCACACAGTCAAGATCAGGTTTCCACATGACTGTTCCTCTCAGGTTCCTTATTAGAATTCTGAAACACTAAGTAACCTTCCAGCACAAGGTTGCTGTTGAACTTGATGTGTACTCTACCAACCAACCCTTTAAAAACACACAGCACCACTGCTCATGTATAACATGGCTAGTAATGGTAACATCATTAAGTTCAATAATTTTTTGCTTAACACCCAGTCAGAGCTTGTGATACTGAACATGTCTCATATACAGAACTGAAAAATACAAAGAGATTTCCCATCTCCGCAACAAAGTCCATCTGTTTTAGCAAGCTACCCCTCCAATCCAGGTTGCCTAGCCCCTTTCCCCTAAAGTACCTGGCAGCACTGGGGTGCCTACCTCTGGTGCTGCTAAACAGTAGCCTGATACCAGGGTGTCCAATCCCCAGTGTCAGAAATGTAGCACCTGGCCATCCCAGTGGTGCTGAAGGCTGAGGCACTGTACTCCTTACCTCGCACTACGCTGTCAACCTGGGTTCGGGAATGACCTCAGGTCACCAGGGAGCTGGCATGGGGGGGAGGGTCAGAGTGGGATTGAGCTGCCATGGGCAACTCTCCCCTCCTGGGGGTGGTTGTCTGCTCCTCCTGTAGTTTCACTTCCACCAGGTGGAGGCTCAGTGGAAAGCATAGGTAAGGGGAGGTGACGACGAATGTCAGGGGTGGGGTGGAAGGGGCCGAACCTACCTGACATGTGCATGCACCTCCATGCACTTGCACATATGTGTCTGCTGGGGTCCCAGGTCTGGGGTGAAAATAAGGAAAAATGAATAAATCACATACAGGGAAAAAAAAAAAGAAATGTAGCACCTGAAATAAAGAATAATGTCCCTTATTTTTGTTTTATGTAAAAAAGAAAATGGTCCCTCACCAGTCCCACACCACCCACACACCCTCACTCACCTGAACATGTCCAATGGCATGAATCCTTTCTCCGATCAATGACAGGTCTTGCTGCTGGAACTGGCAACTGTGATATGTGAAAATCAGGTAAGTGTGGTTTATTGTATTTCAATGGGATTTTGAATTTTGACTCATAACATTGTCATTTGTACATATCTTTACCTCAGATTTTCAAAATGGCCTTTTTAGAACCCCCACCTCATCACCAGTGGCAGTGGAATTATGCAAATCTGGCCCGAAAGGTGATTTTGTGGTCACTGTGCGGAATCAACTTTTGGGTGTGATTCAAACATTTTCAATGCCCTTGTTCATAAGGTGGAGTCATAAGATGACTATGCTGAAAATGTGGAGTCAACATCTGTAACAATGACAAAGTTATGAGTGTACATTGACATTTTTTATACTCACACATAACTGGTAATTTTAAATATTTTGGCCCCAAATTTTCAAGTAATTTTCTCACACCACCTCATGAACGTGACAGCTGTAATTTTTCAAATCTGGGCCAAAATGTGTTTTCGCGTCTGAGGTGCAGAATAATGTTTCAGTGGTGCAGAATGATGTTGCAGCAGGGGGTTGAAAATTTTCACGTAACGGGTCCATGAGGTGGGGTAATAAGAGGGCTATGCTGGAACTTTGGTGTACAAATATGGTAAAATGACCTGGTTATGAGGAACATTGCAGTATCCCAACACTCACTCATAACTTTGCTAATTTTCAGTATATTGACTCCAAACTTCTAACACAGTCATTTTTCCACACCACCTCATAAATGTTTTAGTTATTTATTTATTAAAATCTCAGATGATACCTTTTCAGCTAGAAGATCTTTACATAGGTTCCACGTCATGTACAATACAAAACAGACAAAAATGAGACAGTTCTACAGAGTGACATACTGTAGCTTATACTGGATATACAGTAGGATATGTAACATAATAGCACAGCAAGCACAATATAAACATGGCAAGGATGGGTTACAAACAGTCTAAGCAGATCCAGTGCCAGGAAGATTAGTAAGTAGATTGACATTTGGAAATTCAGCACTCCAGGGGAACTGGGCCCCAAGTGTTAAATAGGGGACAGCGTAGGTGGGCACCAAGAGGGCCATTTTAACAAGGGAAGAGGAGAGAGAGAGAGAGAGAGAGAGGGAAGGAGGTGGCTTAAGAGGAGGCAGACTAGGAGATCTAGGCAGAGGACTAATGAAAGCAGTCACAGCTAGAGTCCAGTACCACCTACTGCTTGAGGCTCACTTTAAAGGCATCCAACATGGGCAGGTTAGCAATGCTATCACGCAGAGAGTTAAACCAAAGTGGTGCTCGGTATGCAAAAGACCTTTGTTCTTGGGAAGTTCTGCATTTGGGGGTTAGGAAGAACTGATGATCAGAGTTTTGGGTGGGATGAGGGTATATGCACGAAACAAGGAGTTGTTTGACTCCTGGCAGCATTTGACCAAGGTAGCTTGTTTTTGTGACAGGTGTCATTTTTTAAATCCTGGATGCGATGTATTTTTGCACTTCTGATGTAAATGAGCTAATATATTATAAATCTTACATAACATGTTTTTAAGGGGAGTCATAAAATGACTATCTTCAACATTTGGGGTCAATGTTTAAAAAAATATCTATATAATTGTTAAGAAACATTTTTCATATAGGTTTTATCTTCCTGCATTGGGGTGGGGCAGCTGCATCAGTCTGATCCCCAACCCCTCCAGGGTGCATCCCCCCCCCCAGTAAGTGCTGGGCCAAAAGTCTCCTACGAGATCTCCTCTCATGGCAGGGCTGAGGAGGGAGGGCTATCCTCCTGCTAAGTACATCAATCCTGAGGTGGACCAGTGCACTTATGGAGCAGTGCTGCAGGCACAGAGACAGCTGGACCAGGGTTTCATGAAGCCCCCAATGTCCATTTTCTACTTTTTCTGTCCCACCCCACAGACTGTAGGACTTGCACATGGAGGTACATCCATCCTATGTAGCACTGTAGCAGTGCTGTCCCCTACTTTTGCCTCCCTGACCTGCTGTACCCCCAGGCCTCCACCTGAGAGCAACCAAGGTCAGGCCAGCAAGCCACCTCTTCCCAGGAGAGGAGAGCAATTCCTTGGATGCTCAATATTCCCATTCCCAGAAGACCCTTGATGACCCATGTTCATTCCTGAACCTGGGTTCCTGGTGTGGTAGGATGTAAAGTGCTTTGCAGCACCTCAAACCTCTGCACCATGGGCTAGCTAAATTAAGAAACTTTGCCTGTAGTGCCAGTCTTGACCCCAGCAGGTATGCTTTGTGATCTAATGCTGGTGAGCTGAGTTTGGGGGTGAACTCAGTGACCCAGCTGGATGAGGTGAAAGAGAGGAGATGGCACTGTTATGTGATACCCCCCAGCCAGAGAATGAAAGCTGCAGGGTTGTCCGCACAGGCCTAGGTACCACATAGTGAAGACAACTGTCCTCTTGGTATAGGGCTATGCACCTCTGAAACCATGGGAGGCAGAGGACCCTGTGCATTTGGATGGCAGATGCACTGTTTGCTCTGTATATCTATATTTGTGGCTAATGGAAGTGCAGAGACCAGAGGGCTCTGCTCTTCCACAGCCCACCATATAGCTCAATGAATTCTTGGTATCTGTTGCTGCACAGAAGTGCAGAGCCTGCAAGGGACCTGCACTTCTATAGGTGGATGGAGTCTTTACTTGGCACATGACCAAACAGCCCTGTGCATCTGCATCTATTCATGCAGTTCCTGAAGAGACCTGGGTAAATAAGGATACAATTCTACTATGTCAAAAAGAAAAGAAATTATTTGCAAAAAAAAAATTGTTATTGCACCAGTTAGGATTCACGTTAATCCTAATTCCTACCCATTCCCTGAACAAACAGCATCAGATGTGATCTTTCTTTATACAGGGCTTGCAGGACCCTGTCTCAAGAAAGCTACAGCAGATTGTGTTAGTAACATCTGGCAAGACATAGTTTTCTATCTTTGAAGAGTGTATCTCTATGAGGCACTGTCTTGGAGTTGTGCCTTGTGCTTCAGTCTGGAGACTATGGGCTGGGTGACAGGAGTGAGTGTTAGGGATGACAACCTCAAGGAAGACCACGCCACTGATGTGCCAAGACTCTGGAAACCCAAAACCTTAATGTTTTTTCCTTTTGCTGCTGAGAGGAAGAGTTAGGGTTGGAAACCCTAACACCACATTTCCCTACTTTTGTGCTGTTAACGTGAAACCCTAACTGATGCATTGAAGGGGAACTAAAGTCAAAATTTACAAAATAAAAATGTTATGCAGTGTGTTTTGATTTGTAGGTGTACTCCTAGTAAGTCCTTCCCTTTCTTTGCTGAAAGGAGTTTTTTTCTAAATTTGCTACTGGTTTGATGTCTCCTGGGGATCTCCATGTTAGCATTTTCTATGTCTCGTCTTGTTCCCCCAATGCTTCCTGTCCCAGGCTAATGAGGATATGAATATACTTTCTCAAAATGTAAGGAAATTTATTGCAAAAAAAAACCTTTGTTTGTGCACTAGTTAAGGTTAAACTGGCAAAAGTAGGGAAATGTGGTGCTAGGGTTTCCAACCATAACACCTCACCCCCACCCTGCAGGCAGGAACAGGACAACTCATTACAGTGTGACCTCTCTTGCATCTTCACAAATAAGGGGTCAAGTGTACCTCAGTGTTCTCAACACTAAAGCTCACACCATTCTCATGTACTCTACACATCTCAGCTTCTTTACTGATGGATAGGAGTGAGTGTTAGGGTTGACAACCTTGAGGCACACATGACCCCTGATTTGTAAAGATGTAGAAGAGGTCAAACCTTAAGGGTAGGGGTGGGGTGTTAGGGTTGGAAACCCTAATTCCTTAATGCCACATTTCCCTACTTTTGTGAGTTTAACCCAAACTAGTGCATTAACAAAGTTTTTTGCAAATGAATATAAATATATTTATATATATATATGTATGTGTGTATATATATATATGTATGTGTGTGTGTGTATATATATATATATATATAGGGGTGATGACATGGCTGACTAGAGATATCATATTTATCTTCACGAGAGGCCAGTGATATCATGATATCTCACAGTGGCGAAATGCAGCATATGATATCACTGGCCCGTGCGAAGATAAATATGATATCTTCAGTCGGGCCATGTCATATCTGGGTTTATACAATGTATGCTTTGCCCCATCCCCGCAATACAACTCACCACATGCCCTCTCTCAATGCAATGGGTGATATTAAGGTGATGGCCCTAGCAATACAACCCCACTTACAGAAAAGCTGGCAAAACAGCAGATGTCATTTATTGTTTAAAAATATCTGGTGGATCCTGCTATTTATGGTTAGTTTTAAAAGTCTTATCTGTTCATCCTGCCATGCCCTCCCCCAACAGAGGTCCACATGCCCCCAACATAACAGATTACATAGAGTTTTCAAATATCTGGTTGATCCTGTCAATTTAAATTACTAAAATATCTGGTTGATCCTGGTATTATTTTGGTGAAGCGTTATTTTAAAATGGTTATCTGGTTGATCCTGCCACTCTTAGTACTTTCCTTTCCCTACAAGTGCAGCGTGACCGGCGCTATGCAGACTGACGATTTGTATATTGGCAAATCTTTTGTAGGAGGTTCCCTGGGTCAGTAACTCAGAATATGCCATCATTTCTGTGTTGCCGCTTATATTCCTTGTAAAAAGCTTGGAACTGCACATAGAGTGCAGCAGTAACGAGCAGCGGCTTTCAAGCAGTAAAATGAAGCCACGAGGCATATAGTGTTATCATTTCTGTGTTACTTACTAGAGCTTTGCAAAGTTTGCCGCATTATAGAGTGAATGGCCGGCGAAAGCTAACAGTAATGAAGCATCAGCATCTGCCGCCAGGCAAATAGACGCCGCGCTTCATTTTACTGTTGGAAAGCCGCCGCTCGTTACTGCTGCACTTCTATGGCAGTTCAAGGTTTTGCGAGATACAAGTGACTAACACAGAAATGACGGCGCTTTCTGAGTTACTGAATCAGGGCACTTCACAGAAGATTGGCAATATACAATCGTCATGCGTGTGCATAGCGCCGGTCACGCCACACTTGTAGGAAAGTGAAAGTGCTCTGAGTGGCAGGATCAACCAGATAAGTTTCTATATGACGAGTAGGAACGTGGGAGATAACATATGACGAGTAGGGACATGAAGATAATAATGTTATCTTCACTGGCCATCTGAGATATCATGTTTTATACTGCCATTTATCTGTCAACATACATTGTATAAATATATATATATACTGTACATATATATATATATATATATATATATATATATATTAGTTATTTATTTATTAAAATGTTTCACCAGGAAGGCATGCTGAGCAACTAGTTGCAACCTGGGGGTAGGGGAACATGAGGATAGTTTACAGAGATTTGGTACACAATACAAACTTCTAGTAGATTACATTAAAATAATTTGAGCAGACTGTACAGGAGTAATGAAATAACAAGATGCTAACAGTTTTGAACTAGAGAGATCCTACGCCTGCACTTTTGGACTAGATAGATACAACAACACAAAATAACATTTAGGCATACACTAAATGGCACATAACTGTGTAGCTAGGAATTGGCTGAATAGAATTATTGTAGTTTGATCTAAGGAAATTAGTGAGAAGTAAACACAGGCAGAACAGGTTGGCTAATGTATAACAGAAGTTCAAGTTAAAGGAAGACTACACCCAAAACTTGAAAAAATATATGTTGTGCAGAGTGTTTTAATTTGTATGTGAAGTTCTAGTGTTTCCTTCCCTTTTACTGGTATTAGGAGTTTTTCCTAAATTAGCCTGCTAGCTTTAGGGTAGTTTTACGACCCCTGGAGATCTCCATATCAAATAGCTTTATTGTATTTCTTTGTCCTACAATGCACCTTGTTTCATGTGATGGCGATGTAGCACAGCCCATAAATCCAGCAGAAAGCATTGCATTACAATCAGTTCACAACAATAGAGATGGCTATATTTTTAAAATCTGTAGAATTCAGCTTGGTGACCACCTCATCCTAAAGGTTTTACTGTCCTGAAAACTTTGTTGTTGGTAATTTTGTGCAGCTTGTAAAGCTTCCAAGATATTTAGTTTGTTTGGCATGTGTGTGCTGAATGTTGGGTCTCTCTTACATCACAGTCACATGAGACAAGATGCACTGTGGGAACAAGAAATACAATTAAGCTATCAGGTATGAAGATCCCCAGGGGTCGTAAAACTAGCATAAAGCTAGCAGGCTAATTTGGGAAAAACTCCTAATACCAGTCAGAGGGAAGGAAACACTAGAACTTCACATACAAATTAAAACACTCTGCACAACACATATTTTTTCAAGTTTTCAGTGTAGTTTTCCTTTAACTACAAGTGCATTAGATATTAGGGGTCAGCCATAGCTAGGACTACATAAGGAGGAGAAGGGTAGGTGAGAGGTAGGTATGTTGGTAGGCAGAGAAGCGGGGAGTTGGAAGGGGTTGGAAGGAGGAGGAGGAGAAGAAGAAGGAAGAGGGAGGAGGAGAAAGTTCTGCTGGGGCTTGACCCCTCCAGTATGCTTTGGACTCTGCCTACACAAGGCAGGAGTCAAGCACGACAGGAAGGGAGCAGATTGAGGCAGTGAGAGGTAGAGTATGACAGGAGGGAAGCAGATTGTAGGCAGCAAGGGGGAATAGGCTTCAGAAAACCAGAAGACAGGGTGAAAGTGAGAGAGAAGAGAGGCCGAATCCCAACCCTTCAGGATGTGGAGAAGTGGAGGGAAGAGTTGGGTTAATGGTGCAAGGATAGGGTAGAGACAGGCCCTTAGTACAAATTTGGAGGATTGAGAAATCACAGTAAGAGAACAATGGAAGGTCTGAAGGGAGGGAATCGGTAGAAGGAAAGGAATGCTGCTTTTTAGGTAGGTGGTAGGTGGTAGGTGGTGCTGCAGCCGGGTCATTGCATGGGTACTGAAAAGAGGTAGGGTTTGTCAGGGGCTTAGAGAGGGGAGTTAGGGAGGGTGGTAGCAGGAGCAGCTAGGTACAAGGAAGTTTTTGAGGGCAGAGCTGATGGAGCAATAGGAGGATGAGTGACAAATTTGAGGGGGGAGGGAATTCCACATTTTTGGGAGGTGGTGAGAGTAATCAGATTGGCTGGTGAGGGTGGCTCTGCAGGGGACTGCCAGAGTATGGGAGTCAGATGATCTAAGGGAGTAAGAGGGAGTGGGGGTTGTTATAAGTGAGGGGGAGAGGTAGGAAGGGAGTTCACCCAGCTAGTGCTTGGAAGTGAATTTAGCACAGTGGGAGAGTCATCAGTCTGTAAGAGAGTTAAAGGATAGGGCATAATAGAGATCACAGTGGTGGGTGCGAGAAGGAGTATCAAGGGCAAAACGGCAGAAGGAATTGAAGATCGTATCCAATCTGGCCAGGGAGGACTTGGGAGCAGCACCATAGACTACATCACAGTAGTCGAAGATGGGCAGGGTCATCTTCTGAACAAGTTCACGCCTAACAGTAGAGGGGATACAACTATGGTTTCTGCACAGGGCACCAAGCTTGTGGCGCAATTTTTGGGGGATGGCATCAATATGTCTGGAGAAGTTTAGGTGTTGATCCAGCCAAACTCCTAGATACCTGAAGGAGTATGTGTCCTCAAGTAAAGTCCCATCAAGGGTGTGAAAAGTGGGCAGGGAGGTAGGCCTAGAGAATCTTTGCCTTGTGCCAAAGATAATGGAGACAGTCTTCTTGGCATTGAGAAAAAGTTGATGGTTAGCAAACCAGAGCTGAACCTTGTCCAAGTCTTGCTGCAAGTTGGATGTAACCTCAGCTGGGCAAGAGTCAGATGCATACAGGACTGTATCGATGGAAGGTCATTTAGGAAGATGGAGAATAATAGAGGACCTAGCACTGAGCCCTGAGGGATTCCAGTATTAATAAGGAGGGAAGGGAAATGACATCAGAGATCCTGACTGATTGGGTTCTACCAGTGAGGTAGGCCTTGAACCAGCTTGTGGCTAAAGGAGATAGGTCAGCTGTTACGAAGTAGTCAAGGAGAAGGGAGTGGGAAACAGTGTTGAAGGCCTTGGTAAGGTTGACAAAGATGGCTGAGGTGATTTGACAATTGTCCATCCTGGTAAGGATAGAGTCAGTGAACCGAAGTAGGGAGGTAGCAGTGGAGTGATTTTTCCTGAAGCCATATTGGAAAGAGGTGAAGTAGGAGGTGTCAGTTAGAAAGGAAGAAAGCTGGGAGAGGACAAGGTGTTCTTGTAATTTAGCTAGGGTAGGGAGGAGACAGATAGGGTGATGATTTCCAGAGGAAGAAGGGTCATCGCCTTTGGGAAGAGGGAGGACCACAGCATGTTTCCTTGGGGTATAGACTGAGGCAGTAGAAAATGAGAGGTTTAGAATTAGAGAAAGGGGGTAGGCAATGGCTGAGGCAGAGAGAAAGAGGAGTTTGGGGTCTAGGCCATCTGGGGAGGAGCCTTTTGAGGGGCTGATAGCGAGGAGGGCTTGTAGCGTGTCATTTGGGGAGACTGTATTGAAGGAGAATGGGGGGGAGAGGTACCATTGGAGAGAGGAGAGGAGAGGAGGGAGGAAGGGTAGGAAGTGAGGGATTTCAGTAGCTCAGTGGCACAGGTGATACAGTAGGAGTTAAATTCAACAGCCATGTCACCCAGGTTGGCCACAAGAGTGACATTTATTTAAAGTATGGGGTGGTGGGATATGGGAGAAAAGAGGGCGTGAACCACCTTCCAGAACTTGGAAGGTGAATTTATGTTTGTGAGGAAGGCAGTGTTAAAGTATTCAGACTTTGCTAGCCTTGTGGCCCTAGTACAGGCATTTTAAAGCTTGCAGTAAGTCATGAGATCGCTAGGAAGCTGGGTTGCTTTATGACGTTTCCAGGTGCAATCTCTAGCTCTGAGACAGGCCAATAGTTCTTGAGTAATCCAAGGTAAGTGATTTCCCCTAACCCTGGTTTGTTTGAATGGGGCAAATTTATTTCAATTCTCTAGGAATATATCTGTAAAATAAGCGAGGGCCTTATCAACCGATGGGATATTAGTTAGGGGAGACCAGTCAGAGAGGAATAGGTTGCGCAGGAGAGGTTCTAATTCTATGGCTCTAAAAGAGCATTGTTGCAAGGTTTTATGCTGGGATTTGGGTCTGTGAACTTTCCTGGCTGAGAATACTGGATTATGGTCTCTGAGTGCATCAGAAAGGATACCAGAGAGGATGACTCTGTGGGGGGTGGGAGGTAAGAGCCCAGTCAAGTAGAGAGTGATTTTGTGTCTGGTGGTTGGGGCGGGTGGAGTCTGATATTAGCTGTGTGAGGTTACAGACACAGATTTCATTGCGTATTTTGGTTGTTTTTGATGAAAGCCAGTTTAAACTGAAGTCACCTAGGATGTAAAGCTCCCCAGAGTAAGAGAGGGCAGTGATGAAAGTTAGGAGGTCAAGAGCGGTAGAGGACTGGATGTTTGGGCAGCAATAAATACCAGCTGTAAAGACAGGAAGAGTAAAGGGAAGGGTAACATGACTAGCTAGAGCATCATGGGTTGTTGGATTGGAGGATGAGTAAAGTATGGAGTATTGGATGGAGATAAGGATGTACATGGTGACACCACCACCTCTGCCAGATGGTCTTGCCTTAGGAGGGAGTAGCCAGGAATGAAGACTGAATGGTCAGGGATCGTGCTCTTTAGCCATGTTTCTGTAATTATTAGGATGTCTGGTTTTAGAGAGGCCACCATGGTTTATATGAGATATATGTCTTCTTGGCAAAAAAACTTTGTTAATGCATCAGTTAGGGTTCCAGCAATAAAAGTCTGAAAATGTGCTGTTAGGATTTCCAACCCTAACACCCCACCCCCACCGTGCAGGCAGCAACAAGCGTGGGGGTGTGCCTTGGGGTTGTCAGCCCTAATGCTCACCCCATTCCATGTGTAAGTAAGCTGAGATGGGTAGAGTATAGGAGAATGGGTGAGCATTAGGGTTGGCAACCCCAAGGTATGCTCCCCACACCTGTTGCTGCCTGCACGGTGGGGGTGGAGTGTTAAGTCTGGAAACCCAAACAGCACATTTCCAAACTTTTGTTGCTGGAATCCTAATTGATGCATTAACAAAGTTTTTGCCAATAATTTCTTTAGTTTTTGAGATGGTATAATTATATCATCCACTATAATATATCGGGCCCTGTGCTCCCATCCATCCATAGTTTTTGAGATAGAGTAATTGTATCATGATTTGCCTGTGGGGCCCTGTGCTTCCATTTATAAGGCAGCAGCCACAAAACTGTCAGGATAGACATCTTATTACCCCACCTCATGGGGTCAAAATAGTTAAAATGTCCAAAGTTACAAGAGTGCATAGCAAAATTGCATAAAATGGTCATAACTCTGGCATTTTACATTTTTTAACCCCATATGTTCAACATAGCCTTCTTATGACCCCATCTCATGAACAAGTGTGGTGAACATTTTAAATCTTGCCCAAAAGGTGATATCGCCAAGCGACCGTGAATTCACCTTTCAGGCAGGAGTTACATACAGTAATGACAGTCATATTTTTCATAACGTGGGGTCCCCAAAAGGCCATGTTGAAAATGTGTATCAAAATGTCAAGAAATGGCTGAGTTATGCATCAGACTTGAAAACCCCATTGAAATACATTGAACCACATTTACCTTAGTTTCTTATATTGCAGTCGCTGGTTCCAGCAACAAGATATGTCTTCAACTGGAGAGTTGATCTCGAACCCGGGACCTGTACAGATGAGTGAGGTGTGTAGAAAGGTGTGGGAGGTGGGGGTGGGGGTGCTTAGTGGGAGATGGGGGTATCTGGGTCAAATCAGCAAGGGACAGTGTATTTTTTTTACAGGAGAAAAAAAATCCAAGGACCATTTTCTTCATTTCAGATCTGGATGGGTGCCGGGGGGGCCACTAGACAACAGGGATAACAAAAGAACATAATGGAGAAGGAGATCAGAGTGTGGGGGGTGTCACTAGACACCAGAGATAATAAGGGCAGTAATGGGGACAGCGATCTGAGGAGGTGAGTGCCTCTAGACACTAGGGATAAAATCAATGAAGGAATGCACTTCTTGAAACCACCAGGACTTGCTAGAGGCAGCAAGGGGTTTAGTTTGTTCCATTGGACTATACTGAGGTCCTCAAAAAAAATCAAGCTCTCTCGGACTCCCGACCGACCTTCACAATAACCGGAAACTCTATCAGGTATCTCATCTTTAAGGATTTTCCATCATGGAAAAGGATCCTTTTTCATGATTCGTAATATGAAAAATAATCTTTTTGTGTATCACAAGTCACAAAAAATGATTTAAAATGTTAGAAAAAGAAACTTGTGGAGCATTTCCGCAACAGATAAGTGCAGAATTCAGCTGAGAGGGTCATGAGAAGCAAACTACTGTACATCTGTTGCTTTCTGCCAAAGACATAATTTTTTGACTTATTTGATTTTGTTTCCCCCACTAACTGTAAAAGAAAAAGGCAGTTGCATGAAAAAAAATATCTCATTTGCAACAAAGGATGACTCATTTGTGACAGAGGATCCTTTCTCGCATGCAACATCTAACTGCTCCCATTGAAAATAAATGGGAAACTAAAATTTTATAACTTTTGAATGGATTAATATTTTTTCGCCAAATCTTCAAAAGGCAGATCTGTGACCCAATGCCTGTTTACCCTGAAAATTTCAGACCACAGTTCCCTACACAGCAGCATTACAAAGATTTTGACAAAACATGGTAATTTTTACATTTTTGACACTCTGTATCTCCCCACTCACACATCCGATGCACCCTTATTAGATAGATACATATATATATATATATATATATATATATATATATATATATATATATATATATACATAAAACATTTATATTGTATTTTGGAAAATAGAAATAGAATGTGGAGGGGCAAGTGGCTGGTTGCAGGCTGAGATGAGACAAGGGGCAGGATGTTTGGAGGAGGACAAAAGCATCTCCTCTAAAGAAAATCTTACAGTGAGAGTATTATTGATTTGACTTTTCTGGAGACTTTGAAATTATGCTTGGGACATTCTCCAATCTGAAATTCTAGTAGATTATTCTTTTTGAGTAACAAACAGAGTCATTTTAAGTTTCAATAGATTCCTCAAAATAATTAGCCTGTCTTTTTGGAGCGTAGTACTTATTCTGCTTTTTCAGTCAGTTCCAATTCATTCAGTGAAATGGATCTATCTGGTTTATGCAAATTTATTTAGCTATTGCAGTATGTTTCTTTACTTACTTCGCACGATGCAGAAAACAAAGTATTTTCTGGTTTGCTATGGAAGGTTCTGCCATACAAGTGGAGGACAAATGTAAATGTCTGCAGTGTAGGGTAAAGAGGTACAATGACAAAGAACATGATGAAGGCAGCAGATGTGGGATTCTGGGTTGATGAGTCATCTGTGGGTTAAGCTGTGGAAAACAACAGGTGATTTTCTCCAGTTATGAGGGCTTTGTGAAAAACATGAGGAGAGACTTGGGTACAGCTTGCATCGTGTTTCTGTCCTAGTTAACAGTGAATATAATTTCATACTATTTGGGTGATCACATTCTCCCGTAGGGCATTAGTAACATCAAAATCTCATAATACCATCATTCTGACATGTGAAATCCTCATTATCAAACACACTTCGCTACTTTTTCACCTTATTATGAAACTGTAACAAAGAAGTAAATCACAAAACCTGTCTTGAATTTTATGCTTAACCATATATCAAAGAAAAGGTGTAAAGTTAGTGTTCTCATTTAATTGTGGTCATGCATTGTAAATTGAGTGGACTTTTGTAATTTATTAGTAAAAGTAATATATGTAGTGCAATAGAAGATAAGATGTTCACATCACTGAAAACTGAAGGTGTCAGTGCATCCCATGGCAGGTTAAAGTGATGACTGGTACAGGACAACCCTCCTCAAGTTCTCTGCTGGTGTACCTCAGTACTATTGACCTAAAGGGATCACATATTTTGCTCTCCACCCCAAGAGAGGGAACAGATTAGGGACACTTCATGCTCTGTGCCTCTAAGGTCCACATTCATGCCTCACACTGTCCTGTCTCCCATTAAACACACGAGACAGCTCTTCATTCCTGCAGTTTGATCTGTATTAGGTTTTACATAATGTAGTCAAGATGCAGGTCAGTTTTTTATCAAAATGGGACTGAAAATATACTGCATAGTTTTATATTAACAGAAGGCTGAGTTGGGACATAATCTTGTTTTTGCATACTCAAGGGTATTAACAAGGTTGAACAGTTTGAGCTGCTTGATCTGCTGTCTTGAAGCAGTATGCAGGGACATGCCCTGAAATTTGGAAACAGTAAATTCAGAAATAACTTTAGAAGGCCTTTTTAATTCCTGAGGGTGGTGAAGCTATGGAACAGCCTACCATCGGAGACCATGGACATCCAGTCCAATCCAAGTTTATTGCTCCAGCACTCCACCTGGAAAAGCTTCAAATCAAATCAAATTTTACTTCTAAAGCACTTTTCAAATACCAGAGTGCATATACAATATAAAAACAGACATTTAATCAAATAAAACATATAAAAATAAAAAGGCAGCAATAATAAAATTAAACATTATCCCCAAATGCCAGACCAAATAAATATGTTTTTAATGAGGATTTAAAAATCTCGGTGGACAGGCTCTCTCTAATCCAACAAGAAAGAGAGTTCCACAGGGTCAGGGATACAAAAGCAAAAGTTCTAGTACCTGATGTCTGAAGATGGACCCTGGTAACCTCTAGCAATCCCTCGTTGGTGGAGCAGAGTGGATGGAGGGGGCAGTAAGGCTGAAGGAGGTCTTGCAAGTAACCTGTTCCCTGTCCATGTAGAGTTTTACAGGTCAGCAATGCAACCTTGAAGGTGATCCTCCATCGCACTGGCAGCCAGTGCAATTTGTGCAGCACAGGCATGACATGGCAAGTTCTTGACAACCTTGTCAACAACCTGGCTGCAGCATTCTGCACCAGCTGCAGGTGACAGAGATGCACCCCAGTAACCCTAGGTATAGAGCATTGTAGTAATCAAGACGAGAGGACACAAAGGCATGAACCAATATAGGAAGGTCATCGGGTAGAACACGGTGCTTTATCCAGGCGAGGTTCCTCAGATGGTAAAATGAGGACCTGACAACTGCTGACACCTGCGTTTTTAGTGTCAGTTCGTTATCAAGCACAATGCCCAGATTCCGCACCCGTTCAGAAGGTCTCAACTGGTTACCCCCTAACACAAGGCCAGACGGTTGCCCAGGAGTCAATTTCTCAACCCGTTGACCTGGGTCCATCACCAACACCTCAGTCTTGTCCGGATTCAGTCTCAACCAGTTAGCACTCATCCAGTCCTGAATCTGAGCGAGACAGTTGTTAAAGACTGAGATCACGCTATTCTGTTCGGGTACTAAGGACATGTAGAGCTGAGTATCATCTGCATAGCAGTGAAACCTCAGCCCATACTGCCTTATAATGTCTCCCAATGGCAACATGTACACTGTGAACAACATGGGGGACAGCACGGAACCCTGCGGCACCCCACAAGGCAGGGCGAAGGGGGCAGAGGAAAAAATTCCTGATACCACCCTCTGAGTCCTGCCTGTGAGGAAAGAATGGAACCACCTGAGGACTGTCCCCAACAGTCCACAGAGTAGCCACAGGCATTCCAGCAAAACTCCATGATCCATGGTATCAAATGCTGCAGAGAGATCAAGGAGGACCAAGATTGGACCACTCCTCCGATCCCTCACTATTAGGAGATCATTAAGTACACAAACTAATGCCATCTCGGTACTATGCCTCTTGTTAAAACTGGACTGGAGAGGATCATAGACTTCATGAGTGGTAAGAAAGTTCTCGAGCTGCAACGCAACTACCTTCTCAATAACCTTGCCCAAAAAGGGCAGGTTAGAGACTGGTCTGTAGTTTGCAAGACAGGCTGGGTCGCAGGAAGGTTTCTTTAGAAGGGGTGTTACCCCAGCCTCCTTCAGGAGGTCTGGAAACACCCCCATATCCAGCGAACACCAGACTATCTCAGCAAGGATTGGTCCGATGACATCCATACACCCCACAAGGAGGTGCATTGGACCAGGATCCAAACTACAGTAAGTCAGTTGCAAGCCCTGAACAATCTTCATGAAATCTACGATCGCTGGCTGGTCAAAATCTGTCCAGACAGACTGGGTGCCTGTGCCCTAGCATCGACCACCGCCGTACTCATTTGAACGAGCTAAATAGATCTCTGACCTGATGGAAGACACCTTATCTGCAAAGAATTGAGTGAACTCATCACACTTAGATTGTGAAAAAGCTCTCCAGCCCTTAAGGCAGGCTGGATTGCACAGCCTGTCCACGGTCTGAAAGAGCTGAGCATGTCAATTCCTTGGCGCAGCATTCTCCCTGGAGAGGAACTCTGCCTTCTTACAGGAGATTTCTTATTGATAGTATGAATAGTGGGCGATCAACCTAAGTCTGTCCTCCTCCAGGCCAGATTTCTGCCAACAATTTTCCAACCTTCGCCCCACTCTCCTCAACTCCCTCAAAGTCCCTTCAAACCAAGGGGACTGAGGGCAGAGAGGGAAGGGGTGAATGCGAACAGGAGCTATGGAATCCAGGGCCCTCAGCACCATACCATTATAGCGCACTACTAGGTCTCCTGGATCTAGGCATTCCAATGGCCAACTCGATAGGTCCAGCACCGCCAACAGACCCTCTGGGGTAACACCCCTCAAAGGGCGATACCGGACCATCTGCAAAGGAGCTGATCTCACAGGGAGAGCCACAAAACTGAACCTTATAGAGTGATGGTCTGACCATCCAACTGGTTCCACCACCACATCAGTGGCCTCCATCCCCAGGAGGAACACCAGGTCCAGGGAGAGACCCTGAGTATGGGTTGCAGTGGTAACTACCTGTGTGAAGCCCAATGAGATCATCAGTTGGAGGAAGTTTTAACCAAAATGCGAGAGTTCATCATTGACCCAGGCATTGAAATCTCCCAGGACCAACCACCTGGAGGATTCCAATGCTATGTCAACCATGAAGTCTGCAACTTCCTGCAGGAAAACTTTCTCATCTCTGGGTGGATGGTACACAAGAAGAATCTTGCTACCCACACCTGCTTCCATAATACACTCAAGGGATCTAGTGGTCCCCACTGGAACCTCTACAAGGCCCAGTTCTGTCTTAAAACAGATGGCTACACCCCCGCCTCTTCGAGCCAATCTCAGGCACTGTATCACTGAGTAACCAGCTGGAACCACTGACTCCAATACCGGACCAGCATTCTCATCCAGCCAGATCTCGGTGATGCAGACCAGGTCAGATGTCTCAACAAGATCATCATTAATTGCCTTCTTGTTCTTTACTGACCTGGCATTGCATAACACCACCCGAGTTGGATGAGATGCCATGGAAGAGTGGGCAACTTGCCCACTATCAGTGGAGCCCTTGGGTATGGGTACCAGGCATGGAGAACCCCTTTCCTGGACCCATTTCACCCCAGGGCACCTCCTTGACCTCACTACCCCATCCACCCACCCCGTTCCACTGCTCAGGTCCAGGGGGCCCACCCCTTCGGCCCCCCAATGCAATACCCAAGGCATGACAGTGCCTATACACCTTGGGTTGCAACAGGGGAATATCAAAGGGGCGCAGGTCCCTCAGCCTAGAGGATGAGTAGCACCTGCCCACCAAAACACGGTCCCAACACATACTACCTATTTAAAAAAGTTTATTATAAAAATTAATTAGAGACACATCAAAATCAATCCCAACCCTCTATCAAAATAAATAAATACAAATAAATCAAAATAATTCAAACAAAATATCTAAAATAATCTGTTCAGTCTCCAGAATGTCTAGCCCAATACCCCTAGAACTCTCACATCGAGGGTTTAGGATATGTTAAGTTAGATATCCCAAACAAACACCAGTCACAAGAAAGAATTATGAATTTTAATTCTAGGAAACCAGAGTTCTCTCACTACTCTGGCAAAATGACCAAGTCACCCCCCCACCATCACCACCACCACCAACTCTCATGCAGCGGGGGAGAGTCTTGCAGAAAACAAAACAAAAAAGAATTCACTTAAATAGTACTGAAAATTGTAGAAACTTTATATCCAAACCCGGTCACGGCTCTCAAGGATCCCATGAAGAAAGTAAAACACTCATCCATGTGAACATAGTTTATTCAGTTATCCCAACAAAGGCTTCTTCGTTTCAAGGGGGAGGAGCCAGATAACCCACAGCAATTATATAGAATCAGACCAGCGAAAGACCTGCCACCAGAGTCGAACCACAATCAGCCAGGCACAAATACTCCCACTGAATCGGAGCTCCAGAGCTAGCACAGTCACACAACAGCACTGCTCTGAAGGGCCCCCAAGGTGGAAGAAAGCTACACCCACCGGTGAGCTCTCACCCAATCTTCTTACTGCAGGTTTTATCAGGCCAGGTCATACTCCCAGGCTCCAGCTGCCGGTCTAGTTTAAGATGAATAATCAATTAAACCATGCTGCGATTCAAACAGGCAGCAGACACACATCTAAAATGAAGCTCTTTAATAGATGTTTCAGTCAGGCAAGCAGTCAGGACCCTGAGGTGTCAGACAGTTTGCTTGAAGTGTTGTGCAAGATAAAACAATAAAATAAACACTTCTGTAACCCTGGCCTCGCTATTCCAAGGACTACTTCCCCTGCCTTGCCTGGCCAGACCAAGGCTGAGGGGCTGGGTCCCTAACATTAACTTTAAACTGGCATGTTCCCAAGATAACATATTGTGCAGTGCCTCCACCCAGAGTATACTTTTAAGTGAGTCTAAGCTTTAGCTGATGCAGCCCTCTGGGATGCTACATCCACTCACAATACCTCAATGCCAACCCAAGCATGACCCAACAGATAACACCTCACATTTTAACACCTTGGCATTTAGTATCTTGTGCTCATAATATGCTCATGAGACAGGATTATTCAGAAACAACAATAACCAATTTATTTATATGGAGGATGATTAGGAAGGGTGAAGCTGGAATAAGAGGTCAAGCTATTTACATCATTTACATTTAGTTTGATTGGTTTTGATTAGTTTATAGTTATCACTATAAACATGTTGCATTTTGATTTAGTCATACATCACATTGGCCCCACCGACCCCTGAGATAGTCAGAGCCCTGCTATCTATCTATCTAACTGCTGCATTTAGAGTTAACATTTATTGTTAGTGCCCACACTGGTACCAGTTCAGCAGCACCTTGTTGCAAGTGGCACTTGTGATTGCTTCACCTACTGTAACCCCTCCCCTTTCCTACTTTACATTGTCTTCTTATGAACCATCCCCTTAACTTCCATCCCTTTCCACTCTCTCATGGCTTCCCCTCCCTTCCTGCCCTTTGCCCTTTGCCTTCAGACTTTCCCCATCCTTGCACTGTCCACCCCATCTACATTCCTTTTCATCTCCCTAACCTCACTCTCCCTTTCTTCCTTCTCCTCTGTTTTCCCTTCAATCTGATTTCCCATACCCTAGTACATCCCTGCACTCCTCCCCACCCCTCCCTACTCTTCCCTTCCCTTCCCCACCTTCTCCCCTACCTTCTCATTCTGTCTCCTCCTTGTCAAAGCCTCCAGGCTGCTTGATTTCCTTATCTATACTGAAAGGCTGGTACCTTTTCTGCTGTTACTTACTCTGGTCCTATGGGAAGTCTCTCTTTTACCAGGCTTACATTGTACAATCCCTGGTAGATGTATCCTTGACCAATGCTTGTACTTAATTTGTTCTTATTCCTTTTTCACCTCTCTCATTCTCCCTTACCACTTTGACAATGCCTCTGGGCTGCTTATTTTCCTTATTTTATAATGAAAAGTGAGCACTTCTACTCTGCTGTTACACATTCTGGCCCTATGGCAAGTCTCTCTTTTTACCAGGCATACATTGTACAATGTCTGATAGATGTATCCTTGATGAATGTTTGTACTCAATTTGTTCTTAATTCCTTTTCACCTTTTGTAGTCATTGTATCTGTATGGATTGATTGTATTGTGCCTTGACTTTGTACTTTGATGTGGAACCTATGTAAAAGAGCTTTTAGCTTAAAGGTGTTATCGGAGGAATAAATAAAGTTCACTGTTGCATAAGACCCCACAATCCTATACAACCTGGGTGCCCAGTAATTACAGTTCTAGAATGGCGGAGGCCTGATGGATGGTGCAGCTGCATGTTGGCCGGCTAGTTGGGGCCCCTTAAGTAATTAAGGACATTATCATTAAGTTGCATCCTTAAGCTCACATTAAATGCAGCTTGCAGAATTTACCAACGTTGAACTATTTACAGGTCCCTCTCCATGGTGGTGCAGGGCTGACCCTGCCTTACTTACAGTTAGACTTCTTCATAGACTTAAACAAGTCAGGATCCAGTGTTTCCCACAGGCGAGCTCTGTCCCCGAAGGCTAGAATACTGGCAAAGCTAACAGCCAGCCCCCAATACCGACTGCAAAGGTCTTACTACTTTTGCAGGTGGAAATTAACACTTTAACTTTCAAAAGGCTGGGCCCCTCTTCTGGGCTGAGAATGCTTTCTAGATGAACAGACTGGATACATTGCATTCAGCACATTTATAAGTCAGCACATTTATACTGGAATCTGTACATTTACTTGCTTTGAAAATTGTATTGAGCATTCACAGTCATTTCTTCTGGTGCCCAGAGTGGCAGACATAAATCCTTTCTCCAGCCGGCTAGGACTTTAAAACCATGGTGCACTCCCAAGCATTTTAGGGATGAGCACCCACACTCCTGCACAGTGTGTGCAAACCCTAGCCCAGGTTATGGCTTCCCAAACAGATTACTGGACACAATCTCTTAAGCAGATTCTTATCTCTCTTCAAAACTGAAGCCGGAGCTAAAAGCACGACTTTTGTATTTTCATACTAGACCAAGCCTGACGCAGGGCTTGCTACCATTTAAAATACTTGAGCTTGACTGAGCTTGTGGCAAGGCTCACTACCCTTTCACAGACTTTGCTCTGTTGCAAACTACCACAGTAGGCTCCTTCAGCACAGAACTTGCACTTGGCAGCAAACTGCTTCTGTAGCTCTCTCAGGCTCAAATACAACAAGCAGTTCCTTGTGGCCTTTGCAGGTACTTGCAGCTCCCACAGACAAAATACTGGACCTCCCAGACATTTTAGGAAGAGCCCTGGCTCTGAGTACTCCCCTTCCAGTCCTGTAGGCACTTTCAAATCAGCCACATTTATAAACAATCAACTGGACCCTCTTCTGGTCACTTAGTCAATGTCCACTCTCTGAGTGTCGATGTAAACACAGGGTGCAGACAGTTACAATAATATTCTATGTGCTTCACTGCCTCTCAAAGACTTTCTCAAAATTGCACTTGGCAAAAGCAATTTATTCACTCAGGTGTCTTGCAGAAATTGCATTCCTCCTTCTGAGGTTTTGGGATTCATCAGCACTCTCACTGCTGAGGCAGGTTCAGCCCTCTCACAGCTGACTTGGCATCAGGCTGTTGGCCCATGTTTTCCCAAAACATGAATAGGCATAAACTGCCCTGGAGGCATACCTCTCAACTGTGCCACATTACGAGGAACGTTACTCATTTTACTTCACAAAAGCTCCCTGTTCCACATTGTGAGGACTTGTTTCACATTCAGCACTAACATTTTAAAGCAAAAATCTATAGTAAATAAGGCAAACAATATATTATTCAATTAATAACAGACTTTCTGAACAAAAATGCAAACATTTTAACAGTGTTCTGAGCCTCCTAGGTAATGGTTTGATTAAGAGTTCCACATTTTGCTCATTTGTTCTACATTTTGAAGGCAATGTTCCACATTTGGGGAACAAAAGGTTGAGAGGTATGCCTGGAGGACTTTCTCTGGCAACTTCTGTGTTAGGCAGCCACTTGTCTCTCTCTTGGCAGAAGAAAAGCCCCCTTCCTTGTGGAGAGGCTTGCACTAGATTGCTAGGCCTGTTTTACTTGCTGAGGGCCTGAGCCCCCACCACTGTGGGGGGCTCCCACTCAAACACCTGCTCACACAGCCCAAAACATTGCCTTTTATGGAGCTCCTCTGAGGCTCCCTGTTGGTTGAAGCTATCTGTTTCTCCCACATTAATTGGTTGATCCTGCTTGTCAGTCCAGAAAATGAATATTCATTAGCCTCATACAGTGCACAATAGACTCCCTGTTTTGGCACCTGAAATTAGGTCCCTGCAGTTTCCCCATTAGCACTGTGCAATATCCCATAAGTCCTAGGCAAAAGTACCGCAAGTCCTGACTGGAAATCCTGGCTTTCCGATTGGCTGTTGCTGCACTAAGGTGGCTCCTAAACATGAAGCCCCAAGGCAGTATTAACACAGTGCCAACTATAAAGTCCTGGTGCAGCCAGATGATTTACTTTAATTTTTTGTACCACAGTTCACTAGCCCTTTGTATGCCCTATAGATCAATGCCCAGATTGAACATTATTGTTCAGTCCTTAACCTGTTACTGCTGCCGTAACTAAGTGCTCCTAGGCAGCAGACACGCTCTTATTTGAGTCCCAATGCTTCAGCTCTGGTGCAGCCAGTAACATTTATTTTATCTTCCCCATTATTTGTTAGTCCCTCACATGCCTCTTTTCGTATCCTTACTAGCATTCCCACCCTTTACATTTACATTTATTTTACATTTTAAGGCCTGCCGCTAATACCAATATTTAAGGTCTAGGTGCTAGGACAGGCAACTCATGAATATGTACAGGGCTTAGGGTGTTCCTCATTAATATGCATGAGCCCCAAGCTGTAGCAACTTGTGGCGCTCTTTAATTACAAAAAGAAAGGGTCTCTTATGACCCTTGCTGAGGTCACCAGTCCCCACACTGCCCAAAGCAGAAACCGGGACCACCGAAGTGTCTCTCAATTGACCGCAAAGTCATCGGCCTGGAGATCAAAGGCACAGCTTGCGCATGCACAATCCGCGCTGACACCAGAGCGCCATAACAATCAGCGGGGAACCGCCATTCAACCTTTTGAGCCTGAAATGGGCTAAATTCACACTGGGGCCACTCGGAAGATTATAAGGGGCACATATTAGACGTGGGAGTGGCAGTGAAGATTGGAACATAATCAGGGGACCTGGCAGGCATCAGGAGGTGCTCCACAGAAGCGGGAGCAATGGGAGAATGGACAGAAGGTAAGCCCCCAATTTGGGGGGGGGCTACAGTTATAAAGTGAATATTAAATCCAAATAGAAATAATAACTTCCTATAGCACAAAACACAAACATATAAAGAATCAAGTCTCAGAGGAAAAGGAGAACATATATGTTTATAGATTTTGAGTGAGAATTTAAAAGAAGAAACAGACAATATGTGTTGCAGAGCAGGAGGAAGAGCATGGAGATGTTGCAGACCTTTAAGGTAAGCCTGGATAGATTTCTGCTTACAAAGAGAATCACTGTGTACATTGGGTGGTTAAGTGCATAGGAAAGACCTCTAAATTGACACGTATTTAGACAGAACACATTTCCTCCCTGCTTGTGAGCTATGTGGGGGTGGACATGGTGGACTTAGAGTCCCGCCTGATTTTTAATTATTATGTTGCTATGTAAGTCATGCCATTTCCAGTTAGACTGATAAAGGTGTTCTTTAGCTTTAAAACCATCATTTCTACTATATATGCCTTCAATTGGAATACCACAGCTATGCTCTCTCTAGATCTCACCTTCTCCCCAGTTTGAGTCCAACCCTATGTGCAAAAGGATTTGTACTCTAAAAAGCATAGAACCCTAGAATGCTTTAAAAAGTTGTAGTCCAGAACCAGAGGCTAATGAAAACAGACACTAGGTGAAAACATAGAAAACAAATACAGCATGGTCAAAAAACATGCAGGAAAAATGCCAAAAGCAATTGTAGTGCTCAGTAAAAACATCGAGCACTACCACAGTGACAAATAACATAAAGTAACATTGTGTGTTTTCAAGGGCTCTGCCCCCAGCAAGCAACCCTTTATGGGGGACTTCACCCCCAAACCCCCCCCAACTGTAGATAATCACCTCCAGGGGTGAGGCAACTCAGGGATAGGGAAGGAGGCAACTCAGGGATAGGGAGGAACCCTCGGGGGGATCATTGAGGGGCAGGAAGACCCTAGCAGGATGACCAGGATTTGGGGGCAAAAGTGCAGAGTGGGGTGAGGACACAATCCTGCTGTTATTCGGGAGGGAGGAGGAGAAAAAAAAAAAAAAGAATCACTTGCCCCGGGACCGCCAACCTCCAGCCCTACCCTCTATGCCACAGCAGCTGCTTGGCAGCACAGCACCCAGCAGATGCTCTATCCTTCCCCCTCAATGGCCAACAGCTACTGGGATAGCGCTAATGTTACTTGCATTACACTATCCTTGTAGCTGTATTTCATGTCACTATTTTTACAGCACAGATGTTCCTGTACTGTAATCACAGCTGTATTTTCACTGGGTAGGATGAAAACAACAGTGATCTTGTACTGTACCTGCCACTGCACAGCACTTGCAGATTGATAAGAGGAATCAATTTATTTCTAGTCTTAACTATGGAGGGGGAAGGTCAGGCACATGCTATGTGGATACAGTCCTTCATTCATAAATCTGTGGAAAATGATGTGGTAAATTCTATTTTCTAAAATAGGTAGTAGGGTAATTAATGCACTTTGTTTCCCATTATCTCCTTCTCCTACTAACCTAGCAATCTAAGCAAAGATGTTCTTTAGCACATTCCCACTTGCTGTACACTGATTTTCTTCTTTGTTGTGAGCTAGGCAACCAGTCTAGCACCATTTATTCACAAATAAAAAATACGTATGAAGAGCTAATTAAATGTGTTTGTGGCAGAGCATGTCATGCCTAAAGACAAGCAGATATTTTATTGCTGATCTTACACTTCAAATTCTGCAGCTTTTTAAATCCTAAAATTTCATACAGAAGCACAGTGCTAGTAAAGGCACTGCACAGCCTGACAACTGCAAATTTATTACACGGTGCTTTTGGTAAACCAATTACTAAGATGGCATTTCAACTTTTATCTTCAAATGCCCCTTTATTGTAAACTTTGACCACCGCATGCCTGTCTAATTCAGCACAGCTCTGTGATTGGAATGTCATGATCCCAAAATCTGCTATAGACCTCTTGTACCACTATAACACACATGGCACTGAAGTGTTGAGAACCTGCTTGAAAGTCAGTCAGGATAAAAGGTTCAAACTCTATTAATGTGGCTATTTATTTAAAATGGAATGCATGTGTCACCACCCTATCCTTCACCACCTGGATCTGGGCCCTTGCTGGTGTTGGCTTGGGGTGTGATTATGCCTTTGAAGTTTTCTTTTCAAATGAGCCCTATAGCTTCTAATAACCACAGATGCCCTTCCATCTGCTCCAGCTGTCTTGAACCCATGTCAAGTACTTGCCCAAAGCGCATCCTCTCTGCATGGTTACCCCTTACACATATAGTGTGCAGTCACCAGTTGGGGTTGGTCTCCTGGGCTTTCTTGAAAGTCATCTCTTCGGGCTCCTTGGTGTGGTCCTGTGTAGGAAAAGATGGAATACACACTGACTCAGAAAATATGATGAAACTGAAAGGCTAGATATTTCTTAGCAAAATAATTACAGAGCCATACACAAGTCATGTCTATTGCAAGGGATACGGTCACTTTAAATTGTTTGTGTGAATTGTGAATCTTGCTCTCCTGCTTCAAGAAGCTAGTCCCTCTACCCATCTCTCTCTTTCTTTCTTTCTTTCTTTCTTTCTTTCTTTCTTTCTTTCTTTCTTCTTCTTTCTTTCTTTCTTTCTCTCGCCTTCGTTCCTTCCTTCCTTCCTTCCTTCCTTCCTTCCTTCTTTCTTTCTTCACCCCTGGAGCCAGATATTCAAAATTTTGCCTGTGGGCCCAGAGTTTGTGCCAATGCACAATATTCAGAGGGGTCTGTGGTCTGGTGTGCACTAAAAGGATTAAAACAAAAACAGCATAATAATAAATGCAGTGGGCAAAGGGATAGGTGGGGACCTGAATACAGGTTTAGTGCAATATTCAGCATGCTTGTGTTGCAAAAAAGAGCTAACACAGGCCACCATGTGCAGCACAGATAATGCTGAGAAGAAGCCCAACACATTCCGGGCAAGTCTAGCAGCTGGCAGAGCAACTGCAGCCAATGACCACACTGGCAGTAAGGGAGCACACCTGCACCCTGGTGGCTAGTGGCATCCCCCACCCTCTGTAAACTGTCCCCATTAAAATAAAATAGGTCCCTGAGGTCCAGTGGTCCCCCCACTCTCTGTTCACCAGTTCTATATTATACTAACACTTTTCCTAATGTACAATGGTCCACCCCACCCTCCAGTCTCCCTATCATATCATACTTACATCTTCCCTGGTGTCCAGTTGTCCCTTCACCCTCTGATCACCATCCCATATCATACAAACACTTTCCTTGGCATTCAGTGGTCTCTGCTACCCTCTGATTGCCATCCCATATCAGTCTAACACCTTCCCTGGTGTTCTGTGGCCCCCCTGACTACCGATCACTGGCCCTGCCATAGTAAGAAAATCCCTGATGCCTAGTGGTCACCCCTGCTCTCAGATCACTGGCCCTGGTGTACTAAAATAACTCCCTGGGGCCTAGTGGTCCCCTACCCTCCAATCACCAGCCCCAGTATAATAGAAGAACTTCCCTAGTGTTCAGTGGTTCCCCCACCCTCCAGTCGTAAGTCCTCATATAATAGTAGAACTCCCTGTTGCCTAGTTGTCCTCCACATCCTTTGATCCCCATCCCTGGTGTAATAGAACTCCCTGGTGTCCAGTGGTTCCCCCCCCACCCTCTGATTTTCAGTCCTAGTGTACAAAATAACTACCTGGCATCTAGTAGCACCCCCCACTCACCGATCCCAGTCCCCATACCAACATACTCTTTCCCTAGTGTCCAGCAGCCCCCCTGCACCATGGGGACTTATCAGCCCTGCTTACTTGATGAGCCAGTGCCACAGGAGCTCATATGGTGACCTGCACAGCCCTCCTCTCACCACCTCAGCTGGCCACCATATGTGATGACAGTGAGTGCGCATCCTCTGTACTGTAAAGGGAGTGCACGTATTGTCTACTGTAGACAGTACATGTTCTCCCTTCACAGTACAGGGGACACATGCTCACTGTCGTCGCATACGATGGCCAGCCATGGTGGTGACAGGAGGGTTGGGCTGGTCACTGCATGGACTCCCATGGCACCAGCTCTTCGGGTAAAGGAGGGTTAATAGGGTGGGTTGATTGGTGCCCACATGGCTGGAGGTACTAGTAGATGTCAGGAAAACACAGAAACATAGAAACATAGAATTTGATGCCAGATAAGGACCGCTTGGCCCACCTAGTCTGCCCATTTTCCTACCTAACAGATAAGCTGCAGATCCTAGTTAACCAACAGCTTACTTCCTCCTACCCCCCACTAGGACTGCTTTATGTCTGTCCCATGCATTATTGAATTCCCCTACTGTTCTTGACTCCATGACCTCCTCAGGGAGGCTGTTTCATGCATCCACAACCCTCTCCATGAAAAAATACTTCCATACATTACCTCTGAGCTGTCCCCCCTCTATCTTCAAATTGTGCCCCTTTGTTCTTGCACATCTCTTTTTCTGAAAGATGCTACCCTCTTGGACTTTGTTGGTTCCCTTGAGGTACTTGAAAGTTTCTTCTGTAAATGGACTTGTATCGACCCCTGTCTTCAGAGTGTTTCTCTTGTGTGGTTTAGGTACCTCCCCCTCCTCTTGCTTTGTGAATACTGAGCAGAAATATTTGTTCAGTATCCCTGCTTTTTCACTGTCACCCTCTACCCACATTCCCTCCCCTTTATTAAGCCTCGGTATCCCTCCTTTGGTATTTCTTCGCTCCCTAATGTACCTATAAAAGGTCTTATCCCCCCTTCTTAACAGAGTTGGCTATCCTTTCCTCGGTTTGGGCCTTTGCTATTCTGACTGCCTTCCCCACCTCTTTCTGCTTTAACTGATAAAGTTCTCTGTCCTGCTCCTTCTGTGTTTCCTTATATTTCCTGAATGGTATCCTTTTCTTCTTAACCTACCCTGCCGCCTCTTTTGAGAACCATGGTGTTTTTTCCTTTGTTGTGTTTTGTTGATTTGCTTTACACAAAGGCTTGTTGCCTCTGTGATGGCTGTTTTGATTACTCATCATTGTTCCTCCACCCCTCCTTCTTGCCTGTTTGCTAGTGCTTTTCTGAGGCACTCTTTCATTTTCCCAAAGTCAGCACAAAGTCAGGGAAAGAGTATGTTGGTACAGAGACAGGGATCAGTGGGCTTGGGGTGCCACTAGACACCTGGGAGATATTCTTTTATACCAGGGCTGGTGATCAGAGGGTTGGGGGACCACTGGACATCAGGGTGTTCTTCTGTTATACTGGGCAGGTGATCAGGGGGTGCAGGGACCGCTGGACATCAGGGTGTTCTTCTGTTATACTGGGCAGGTGATCAGAGGGTATGGGGACCATTGGACATCACGGTGTTCTTCTGTTATACTGGGCAGGTGATCAGAGGGTGGGGGACCACTGGACATCAGGGTGTTCTTCTGTTATACTGGGCAGGTGATCAGAGGGTGTGGGGACCACTGGACATCAGGGTGTTCTTCTGTTATACTGGGCAGGTGATTAGAGGGTGTGGGGACCACTGGACATCAGGGTGTTCTTCTGTTATACTGGGCAGGTGATCAGAGGGTGGGGGGACCACTGGACATCAGGGTGTTCTTCTGTTATACTGGGCAAGTGATCAGAGGGTGGGGGGAACCACAGGGCACCAGGGTGTTCTTCTGTTATACTGGGCAAGTGATCAGAGGGTGTGGGGACCACTGGACATCAGGGTGTTCTTCTGTTATATTGGGCAGGTGATCAGAGGGTGGGGGGAACCACAGGACACCAGCAAGTTCTTCTATTATACCAGGACATCTGATAGGAGAGTAGTGGGACCACTGAACACCAGAGAAAGTGTTAGACTGATATGGGACAGTGATCAGAAGTTGGGGGGACCACTGGACACCAATAAAAGTTTTAGTATGATGCAGGATGGTGATCAGAGAGTGGTAGGACCACTGGACACCAGGGAAAGTGTTAGTATGACACAGGATGGCAATCAGAGGGTGATGGGACGGTGGGACCACTAGACACCAGAGAGTTCTTCTACTATACCGAGCTGGTGATCAGAGGGTGGGGGGACTATTGAATGCCTGGGAGTTTTTCTATTGTGCCTGGGCTGGTGATTGGAGGGCAGGGTGATGACTAGTCACCAGCGAGATATTTTGTTTACTAGGGCTGGTGATCAGAGGGTGGGGGGACCACTGGACACCAGGAAAAGTCTTAGACTGATACTGGGTGGTGATCAGAAGGTTGGGAGGACCACAGGACACCAGAGAAAGTATTAGTATGATACAAGAAATTGACTGGAGTGTGGAAGGACCACTGGACACCAGGAAAAGTGTTAGTATGATACAGAAGCAGTGAATAGAGGGTGGGGGGACCACTGGCACCAGGAACATACTTTATTTTTTAATAAGACCAGGGTTCAGAGGGTGGGAGGGGTGCCACTAGACACCAGGGACTACTTGATTTTATAGGACTGGGCAATTGGTGTGGAGGTAAAGCCTATCAAAGAGGCACAAACCTGCCACTACTTCTGATGCAAATGTTCCCATATTGGGTATGCAAATGGCACCTTAGTGCCTTGCATGCCCAATGCATTCATTTGGATGGTGCTGTCTAAATATCACACAAGGAGCTAATTGCATTATCGGGTCGGGGGGGGCCCTCCCAGGACTGCCAGAATCCATGTTAGGGCAGCACTACTCAGCTTTGCACTGTGTTGGTATGCCCCTACATTAAGTCAGATAGTGCCAGTGCACTGTCCAATTGAATATAGAATCCTCAGGGTCATCGGCAATGGGCAAGTTCAGAACAAACTTTTGCATTCCACTTTGCCCATTTTTGAATATCTGGCCCCATAGGTTCTAGCTTGCACCATTATCCTAACCACTAACTTTGAATGACCATTTATCAGACTGTCATTCTTTATTCTGTGGTGGATTCTGCAGGCACTAGGTCAATAAAATGAAAACCACAACAGTGCTGTCAAAAAAGAAGCAACACTGAAACAGCGCTGTCAATAACAGAGTCCACCCCAAAACAACAATCGCGACAATAGCACCAATGGTTGTGGTCCACGAACACAGCGGCAACTATCATGGCAAACCAAAACACAATGTAATTTCAGTTTTTGAGGGGGGGTCCACCCACACACACCCGTTATGGGGGCTTTACCCCCAAACTCCCCTACAAAAAATAACTACCTTCGGGGGGGAGGCAACTTGGGGACACAAAGAAACCTTTGGGGGGGGGGATTATTGACCAGGGTAAGGAAAAAATATAAAATGGAGGAAGACAAAAACAAAAAAGGCAGACAGCCCAGGAATCGAACCCCTGGGCCATCAACATGCTACCATCCTCCTTTCCTGCTGCTCTGTCCTCTGCACCATAGCATCTGCTCAGCAAGACACCTCCCAGCAAAGGCTTCATCCCTTTCTCCTCCTATCCCCAACAGCACTACAGTAACAGGAATAGCGCTAACCTGACCTGCACTATTCTATCCCTGTAACTGTATTAGCTTGCGCTATTGTTACAGCATGATTTTGACCCACGCTATTCTTGCATCGCTCTTTTCACCTTGTACGGATTCGGCAAAAGGCTGCATACCCTTTTATTTACAGCCAACTGGGAAAGCCTGGACATTCCTTTAATGACTCCTTCCACAATTAGTATGTGCTAAATCCATTTTTGGTTTGTAATTTGCCAGTTAACCCTTACGTGTCTATGCCAGATACAGAGAATCTTATCTTCATGTATGACTGCTAAATTAAAGCTGTCATATTTGCCACCTCATCCTCCATAGCTAGTTTTATAGTTCAGGTCCTGCTCTACTTTTTTGTTCATACCAGCACAGCATGGGTGTCACTCAAAAAGTAGTTTGGGACATGGAAACATAAGCAAAAAAAAAAACATGTCAAATCTTAACTTTAGAAACACAGAATTTTGAAGAGCATCCCAACTCCACTTGAACCACATATGGTGAAATAGAATTGTTTCATGTTCCAGAAAGCAATTTTATTCATAGCAGGTGGTCCAAGTAGAGTTATGTTTCCAATTTGTTGCACCATGGACATTTAGGTAGCCAGAGAATGATGACAATGAGATCTCTGACACATATCAGCCTTATACAGGATGCTCAGCACATCATATTATTTATAGATTAAAACCTTTTTTCCAGACAGCACACACACACACACCACACCACACACGTAAGCTACACTGACAGTAAATAATACAATCTTTTACAACATTATATAAACTAATGGCTGTTATAGCATCTCGAATAGCACAGGTCTGGCAGATGTGTGCGTGCGTGTGTGTGTGTGTGTGTGTGTGTGTGTGTGTACTTTTTTCTGAATATTTGGTGAGCATTTTATACACTGGACTCCCAGATACTTTTTGCTATTCATTATTCAGTCAGCAAAAGAAGACAAACACACAAAGGTAAAGAAAAAACATCTAGCCCTCCATATTAACTCCCACCTCCACCCTTCTTCCCACACATGATGTATTAAAAAAGAGTTGCAGGGCTCCAGGCATAGTTCCAGGAGTCAACACCCTTGTTTTACAGCTTCCACCTTCATAGCCCAGCCCACTAGGCACCAAAGAGCCATTTATTACAAGTGGGTTTTACTGTGACCCCAATCCATGAGTTTGGGGCCAATAGTAGTGAAATTGGGACTGGCTAGTCAATCCTCTCTACCTACTGTAAACTACAGGTCATTGTTTTCCATTCAGTCAGGCAACTGACAGCAATGTAGCAAGGTGGGAAAAGGGTGAAGGAGTGGTCCTTGTCATGAATGATGCTTAGCAGATTGTCTGCCTAGCACTGTCAGTGATGCAGACTGCTTCTCCCTCTGCATCTTTCCTTCTGTTGTAGGATGACTGACTGAATGCAGAACTGCCTGCTGAAGGTTAGGGATGGGCAAAGCCGGCCTTAGATTTTGTGGGGCCCAGGGCAGAGGTAAAACACGGGGCCCCCATAACCAGCAATCGACAGTTGGACTGGGGATTTGGATGCTCCCCAAACCAGACATGCAGTCCTCTCAATCCAACCCCTTCCCAAGCCACACTAGGAAGCCTTTCACTCCACAAGCCACACCATTAGAACCTTCATCTCCCACCACCCCCAAAATGAACCAGGAAGCACATCGCTTCAAATAACCCATCCCCCAAAAGCACACCAACAGGCTGGATCCACAAGGCAGGGCAAGCTCTTGAATGACAGGGTTTTATGGGCTGTGGATTTGGATGCTCCCGAAGCCAGACAAGTAATCCTGTCGATCCAATTTGCTCCCCCCCCCAGCCGCACCAGCAGTTCCTTCCCTGCAAAGCTCCCCCTGGAAGCCCATGGTTCCAGTTGCATCATCAATTACAAAACAAAACCTGCATTTAAAGCTGTCCTCTCAACTTTCTCTTAGACCACACCGCAAACGGAAGATCATTTTTAAATTCCCACCCCAAACAAGCGACTTTCAATTCAGCCCCCCACTGGCTCCCCAGATAAATAGTATGACAGCCCACAGCCACACCAGCAAGCTCTTCACTGCAAAGGCCATGACTCCAGTCCCCCTCATCAATCACAAAAAATAAATCAGAATCTGCATTTACAGCTGTCCTTTCAACATTCCCCCAGACCACATCACACAATCATTTTTAAACTCCCACCTCCAAACAAGCAGCATTTCAATTCAAACCCCATCCTGGCTCCCCCAGACAAATAGTATAAGAGACCCCCCAGCCACACTAGCAGGCCCTCTGCTGCAAAGCTCCCCCTGGAGGCCCGTGATGCAGTCACCCCATCACACACACACACACACACACACACAAAAGCAGAAGCTACATTTAAAGTTGGCCTCCCAATTTTCCCCCAGATCACACCACACAGACATGGAAGATCATTTTTAAACTCCCACCCCCAAACAAGCAGCAGCATTTCAGTTCAACCCCCTCACGGCTTCCCCAGACAAACAGTATAAGTACCCATCCTTACCAGTGCCAGGAGAGGTTGGCTGGTTGGAAGAAACGCTCTGGCAGTCTGAGTCAGCGTGGAGATGTGGCTGGCATGATTTTAGTCTGTGGCAGTCTGGGTCACAAGTTTGCAAGCAGTCCAGGACTGGTGGCAATCCAGTCATGAGGCAGGCTGAAGAGCTTTGGCTGTTCAGCAGTTCTGGCAGGGTGGGTTCAGCAGGTCTGGTGGGGTGGGTTCAGCAGGTCAGTGTGGCATTCAGCAGATCTGTTCAGGAAATCAAACACAGAATGTGGACACAGAAAAGGGAAAAAAAATCCATGCATCCTCCATCTTCCTTTAAACTTCCTTCCTGATGATGGCATCATTGCTGACTCCAACCTGATTGGGTGAGCGAGTCATTCTTTGCAGATTGGTTGCCGAATCCTGCCCACCTATTTGCTGAAAACACCTCCTCTCATTGACAAAGCCCTCCCTCCTCCTGATTGGTTCCTTGCTAAGCTCTTGCTGCTGTTTGATTGGCCATCTCTGTATCCTACTGCCTAGCTTAGAGATGGCATTATTCCTGAGCTCTGAAAATGTATGCCTGGTCCCGATAGGAGGTAGACAGCAGTGTGTGTCATTTGCAATGGTGGATGGAGCAGATGGGGCCGGGCGCTGCTGTGCCAATGTGTATATTGCAAACAATAGGGCTTGCAGTCAGAGGCTCTGTGATATGGTCAGCGGCTCAGTCAACAATGATGGAGGGGGGGTGCCCTCAGTGATGCATGGGTGAAGTGTGGTGTGAGAGGATGGCAGGGGGCAAGAACAAACTGGAACAAATTGAGAAAGTCAAGAGGGTGGACCGAGATCAGGACAGGCACTGTTGTTGCCTGCTGTATGCTCTGTCCATGTAGGCTGTTTATTGGTGCAAGGTTCAGAACCACAGTCTGCAGACTTAGTAATCATTGAAGTGAAAGTCAAGTCAAGACAAGTGCAGGGCCCCCAACAAGCGCGGGGTCCAGGGCAGCCGCCCCTACTGCCCCTTTCAAAGGCTGGCCCTGGGGAAGGGGAATCAACTAGCTAGCTTGGATTGAATACCAGTGCCCCACCTAAATCAAGGACAGTGATCATGAGGGGTGACCACCTACAAATAATGGCACTGTGGGACTGAGAGTTGAATTAGGGAGAGGAAAGGCTGTAAAAAGGCGGTTTCAGCATCATGTCAGGGGCCTGGCAAAATGTTTTAAAATTCTGTGTTATAAGCTGGGGGGAAGGATTTATTTATTTATTTATTTATTTATTTAGCTTTTGTTTACCGGGTAAGTACACTAGACAAGTATTATGCCTATTTTCAGAAATGACCCGGGAGAGTACAACATAACATAGTACAACATAATGGTACAAAGACAACATATCAAATACAAGTTGACAGCATGGGCAATATAGGAGGAAAAATACTAAGGACACAACCGCATAATAACAGCAAGACAAGATGAGGGAATACAGTTGGCACATATTACAGCGAAGTAAGAAGCAAGGTACAGTGGGCACATATTACAGGGCAGTAGAAACAATGGTACAGCAGATGGTCAATTGGTTACGAGTAAGGTGAGTCAATAATATATGGTAAGGATTTCTGTTTTACAGGGCCAGGGGACTGCAGGCCAATGGTTCTATCCAGGACAGGTGGTGGTAGTGGAGTGGTGTGGACGGCAGTAGAGTCTGGGCAGCCCTGTAAGAGACTAGGAGGCCCTGGGGAGGCTGGAACAGTCACATGCTGAGGCTTGTTTCAAGAAGTCCCACATGGATTTTCGGAGACACTGATGGGAAGGGGCCAGGCGAACTGGTTCAGGGAGGGAGTTCCAGTGTTTAGGCGCACACACAATGAAGTCCCTAGCTCCCATGAGGGTTCTTGTGGCAGGGACTTTGAGCAACCCCTGGGCTTGAGACCTTAGCTAGTAGGGGGAAAAGTCAGCTGGTGGAAGGAGCTGGGCCAGTCCCGATGGAGTACCCGGACTGATCACCTTGCCCGTAAGGCAGCCTATCCCAAAGTCCAGGTATCTGGCTGGAGAGAGCCACCGGAGTTTATTATAGAGCTCACAGCGATGGGTGAGTTGGGGAGCCGCTAGGGCAAAACGACAAATATTGTGGTATGCCGTATGCCACCTGGAGAGATGAGCCTTCGTGGAGCAAGCAAAGATATGCAGACCATAGCCAAGAGAGAGAAGAAGGACTCCTCTCGCTAGGGCAAGCCTGGCCACAGGGGTAAGGTTGTACTTGGCCCTGTAGGCCAGTCCCAGCTTGCAGTTTACTGTTTTGCAGGCTTTAGAGATGTGATTTCCATATCAAGTTGAGGGTCTAGGGTGACCCCTAAGTACTTGACCGAGTTCACCACTGGGAGGGAGGAGCCATCCGGATTGATAATGTTCAGGGGGGATGTTGAAGCTTTGATTTTGGCAGTAGAGCCAAAAGCATAGCCTGGGTTTTTTTTAGGTTCAAGACCAGTTTATGGTCCGTCACCCAGGTCAGGACCTTAGTGAAGTCCTCGGACAGGCTTTTGGTGAGAGTGGCCATGTTGCTGGAGTGGGCCAGTATCACCAGGTCATCTGCATATAGGACGGTTCTACAATTTGTAGTCACTGTAGGCAGTTGGTTGATGTAGAGAGAGAAGAGAAGGGGACCAAGGACCAAGCCCTGGGGGAACCCTGATGTGACCGGAAGGGGTGTGGACAGGACTTTATTGAAGCAGGTCCATTGCATTCTGCCATGCAGGTAGCCCGAAAACCATTTAATAGCAGTAGGGGAAAAAACAAGTGACCCCAGCTGTTGGCGGAGCAGTGCATGGTCAACAAGGTCAAAGGCTTTAGATAGGTCAATAAATATAGCTCCAGAGAGCTTGCCTTGGTCCATGGCAGATCTGATGCCAGTAGTGACCTCGATTAGGGCTGTGGAGGTGCTGTGCCCCCTACGAAAGCCATGCTGGGTTGGGGATAGCAGCTCATGATGCTGAACATACTCTGAGAGCTGCTCAGCCACTACTTTTTCAAGGAGCTTGCTAAGGGACGAAAGGATAGCAATCAGACAATAGTTGTCCCGTATTTCAGGGTTACCCTGCTTCAGGACAGGGACTATGCTTGCTTCCTTCCATATATCAGGGATGGTCCCCAATGACAGGGATAGATTAAAGATATGGGCTACTGGGGAGGCAATGAGGGGGGCCCCAAGTTTTAGAAGCTTAGGCTCCATGTTATCTAGGCCGGGGCTTGAGTACTGGGAGAGTCCAGCTAGGTGTCTCTGTGTGTCAGAGATTGTCACTGCCCTGATGTGAAATAATTGACATGAGGGGTGATCCTCCTCCCAGTTAGAGGGAGGGGGGGAGGTCATCCTCACGCTACGAGGGAAAAGAGCAGTGAGGGCCGAGAGGTCGGAGAAGTGTGTGTTTAGAGAGTTGGCAATGGTGAGGGGATTGTTGCAGGAGGCACCTTTCAAAATCATGTCAGTTACCCCTGTGTGGGAGGAGCTGCTGACTAGGGTTTTTATATTTCTCCAAAACCTCCTGGGGTCATTGGCAGAGTTATTGAGAGCAGACTTGCAGAAGTTGCTTTTCGTACTCCTGATAGCCTTTTTGCACTCATTTCTGAGGCGTCTGTATCGTTGTAGCATAGCAGGGTCACGGGACAATCTGGAGTTAGCCCAGCACTTGTCTCTGGCCCGCATTTGGGCTAGGAGACTCCCGTGCAACCAGTGGGTGGCTGTCCCCCTCACCCTACATGTGATCATTGGGGCATGCTTGTCTTGCAAGGCCCCAAAGATGGTTAGAAAATGGGAAGCTGCCACCGAGGGGTCATTAGCTCTTAACACATCAGACCAGTCAGTGAGCCTTAAGTCCTCAAGGAACTCTCCAGGATCAAACCTGGCGAAGTTCCTGACGTGCATGATCTTGTGTGGGATTTTAGGGGAAGGGACTTTCCACACACAGTAGACCAGAATGTGGTCAGAGATTGCATCAGAAAGTGTTCCCACAGAGGCGATCCTGTCTGGACGGTTTGTCAGGATCCAGTCCAGGAGGGAGCTGGAGGAACCATTGGCCGCGCACCTGGTTGGCTCCTGTATGAGCTGGGTCAGGGCGAGATTAGCAAAGGGACTCGGCCTGCCTTCCAATCTCACCGGTCCAGTTTAGGTTGACGTCTCCCATGATTATGAGTTCGTTGTCACCAATGCTGGAATCAGCTGAGTCCAGAAGATGGGTCAGCCCTGGGAGCCCACCTTTGGGGGGATTGTACGTGCAGACCAGATGAAGTTTCTTGGCATCCCTAGTAGGAGGGAGCACATGTAGCACCTCACAGGAGGACACATTTGATTGCTGGGGACTACTGGGGAGACCTTGAGGTGACACGTAGTAGATCAGGATACCACCCCCCACTTGTCCCTGTGTGATCCTGTCGAATAAAGTCATAGCCTGGGAGAGCACATGCTGAGTCAGAGATCTTGGGTTTAAGCCAGGTCTCTGTCACGCCGAGGATATCGGGTTTATAGAGTGCCATCCATGAGACAAGCTCATCCCGGTTAGGTATCAGGCTCCTGATATTTAGATGTGCCACTTTTAGACCCTTGGCCATCTCCCAACCTGGAGGGATTGAAGGGGCTGGAGTATTTGGACCAGGGTTAGTTTCAATGTCCCCCGATAGTAGTGTTAGCACAAGGAGGAGCCAGAATGGACGCCATCTCATAAAAGATAGGCCATTGGCCGGGGTACGGGCACGAAGTTGTTTTACCCTGACAGTGTGCATTAACCTCCTAAGGTTAAGGCAGAAGGAGGGGCAGGGAAGGGTGTGGGGGGGTTCCGAGGATGTTGGAGAAGGTGAAATCAGACACCCCAGGGAAGGGAGAATTCTCCTGGTGCCCCCCCAGGGTGGACAGGGGAGTGGTGGCCACATAGAGCAGGGTGAGCCATAGTACCAGACTCACTAGGACCAGTGCCCTAAAGATGACAGGCAGAACGCCCTGGTCCATCTCATGGGGGGGTACGCCCACCCTCCCAGAGTGAGAGGGAAGGGAGCCTGAGCCACATCTGGGCAGGAGACATTTGTCGGGCTAGGATGTTAGCCTAGCGGCAGTGGAGGATGAGGAGCAGCTGACGGGAGGGGGGGATGGAATAGAACCTGGGGACTGATGGAATATCAGGCTAACAGTAATAGGCCTGGAGATTGCTAGAAAAGCCTAAATTAGTCCGCTGAGTGGTACACATATGATAGACACAGTGATTAGCCCGATTAATCCCCTCTGGGAACAGCAAGCTACAGTAAGGGCCAGGTAGACAGTATAATGATAGCCTACGGTTAGGAATAAAGCATTAGCCTCACTTAATCAGTACAGGTTACACTCAGTAGACACAATATCTAGTAATAGTATAGAACAGCAATAGTGATGACACCAAATAATCAAACTGTCTGCATACAATTTCAGTCTTGAGCTAGAGCCCAACAATGGGGACCGGAGATTTAAAGTGCAGACTTAAAGTGCAGACTAAACAATGATAAATTTATCTGTACTATACCCAGGAGGCTTGCCTATCCACTGCAGTGTCTGACACAGTCTGGTAGCTGGGACAGGGAAAGAGATCACTGGGAGGAAATTAAACAGTGCTGAGCCAAGCTGCACTGTCAGACCCACCCCCACCGCTGATAGGGCGGGATGGATCCAGGGCGGAGCTAGCAGGGGATATAATTGCACTAGTCAATGGGGAGGGTGGGTGGCGAAAAATCCTGCACCTGTGCAGGGACTGGGAAACAGAACTGTGTTCCAGCACAGCTGCCGAGGAGGCCCGCCAGGTGCAGACGCACCCGGCACCTCAGGACTCGGCTTTGGTTTCGGTGGAAGTGCCCGAGGGAGGGGGACCTTCCTGGAGCAGGTCACCCTCGCCTCCCCTCACACACACAAGTCAGGCTTATTTCTGAGCGTTGGTGGGACTGGCTCTTCCTATGTAGGAGACACAGGGAGCGTCACCACCTTCAGCGCAACCAATCAGTAGGGGCGCTTTCGGCACCAAAAGTTCAAACTGAAGCAAGGGGTCTCTTTTGTTCTTCCATATCAGAGATGGAGAAAGAAATGTCCCTCAGCCACCCCCACATGGATAAGCTCAGCAGCGTGATGTCGTCCTTGCGGTGAGTTCAGCTGAGCAGAAATGGAGGTCCGGCAGTAGACAGAAAAATCCTGCACCTGTGCAGGGGCCGGGAAACTTGAACTGTGTTCCCACACAGCCACCGAGGAGGCCCGCCGGGGCTGCAGATGCACCCAGCACCTCAGGACTCGGCTTTGGTTTCAGTGGAAGTGCCCGGGGGGGGGACCTTCCTGGAGCAGGTCACCCTCACCTCCCCTCACACACACAAGTCAGGCTTATTTCTGAGAGTTGGTGGGACTGGCTCTCCCTATGTAGGAGACACAGGGAGCGTCACCACCTGCAGCGCAACCAATCAGTAGGGGCGCTTTTGGTGACAAAAGTTCAAACTGAAGCAAGGGGTCTCTTTTGTTCTTCCGTATCAGAGATGGAGAAAGAAATGTCCCTCAGCCACCCTCCCGTGGAGAAGCTCAGCAGCACGATGTCATCCTTGCGGTGAGTTCAGCTTCGCATGAAATGGAGGTCAGCGGTGAACAGAAAAATCCTGCACCTGTGCAGGGCCAGGAAACATGAACTGTGTTCCCACACAGCTGTCGAGGAGGCCCGCTGGGGCTGCAGACGTACCCGGCACCTCAGAACTCGGCTTTGGTTTCGGTGGAAGTGCCGGGGACTTTCCTGGAGCAGGTCACCCTCGCCTCCCCTCACACACACAATAACAGGACATGACTCTGTGAAGGAGGAGGGCTTGGCAACAGGACTAGCCCTTGCCACCTGGAGAGTTTTGCATTAAACATTTTCCCCCTGAGGCAAAATTCTCTGAATAATGCAAATTATGAAATATTCAGTCTTGAGTACCCCATTATCCTGGATATGCAGGTATTAATATAATTATAGTATTTGCACACCCCTAGCAGATGGGATTCACTGAACTTCAGTGACCATGTGTATTAAGGTATTTCACTGTTCTCTGGGCTGGCATAACCTGTGCTGCATAGGTACATTTATTGTGCATACAACATAAATGCACAGAAATCACTGGGTTGGGAGGAAACATTTATCCCTCGCTGCAATGTTTCATTTTTTTCTGTCGGACCCCTACAGGCATTTAAGCTCCTCTCCAGTCACAACAGTGCCAGCAAAGGTTCCTTCTGCCAATCTCTGGTCACTGTCCAGGTGAAAGTTAAACATCACAGCCAACAATCCTCCTGTCAAGGAAACACAACCTATCCAAAAGGACCCACCTGGAAACGAGTTACTGTATTTAAATTTGGTATGCCTTTTTTGGTCAAAAACAGAAAATTAAAAATTTTTTGGCCAACTGCCAGTTTGATCTGCTTTGACTATGTTTCATTCGGGCAGTTGGTTTAATTATGCATGGCGATCAGAAGTTATGTTTCCTGTCAAATATACTGTACATTACTGTATTGTACTGTTTTCAGTATGTGGATTGTAAGTAATCATTATTTGCATAAACCAATAAAAATTGCATATTTAAAAAAAGAAGTTAAGTTTCCTGTCATGTTTCTTAAATATTTTTTTTGTTATTTATGACTATTATTATTTATATATTTTGTTACTTAGTCTGTGCTCCCCTAGGATGCATCTCAGAATGATCTATTACCAGCTCAGTATGTCTTTCCTGATAAAACATTTGATATAAATCAATAAATTTAGCAATAAAACAGTGTATCAATGCAAAATGACATGCTGTATGCCACATATTCAATATTCATGGTAACATAAATCTTCATGTAACCCCTCACCCCTGCCTTTTTACCAAAACGACAGGTGGCATGCTGTTGAAGCTGACAGCAGTACCTGGTGGGGACCTGGGTTCGGGAGGATGAGGTTACTCGGCACAGGGGAGCCTAGGTTTGGCTACTCTGCACAGGGGCACCCAAGTAAATCCGAACACAGGAAGCAATAACTGTAATGTCCAGAACCAGGAATGGGATTCTTCAGTGTGGCTTTTATTCACAAACTAGCCGAACAAAACAAAGCATAGACGGACCCCCATGGGGCTACATTCACTGGTAATGCAGATTAGAGACTACAACGCGGTCCACTGAAAGAATGAACCAATTATACTGTTTTCAGGCTCTTGACCCACCAGGCACACAACCCGGACTTGCACGCGCTTTGGGTACACAGCCTGACTGGCCCGGCTCCTCCGCCGGCCACTTGATCCACGGTCCATTGGAAGAATTAACCAATTATCCTGTCGTGGCTCCCACACCACTTAGAGTCTGCGACTCCTAGAGAGATTTCTTCCTTACTGGTTATGACTCCCCATCTCACAAAGAGAATTCTTCTTTACACTTGTTGTGGCTCCCCACACCACTTAGAGTCTGAGACTCCTAGAGAGATTTTCCCTTTTGCAACCCCACGTCTGGGTACTTCCCCCATCACTGGCCAAGTGCATGAGGCAAAGTAGCAACCACAGCAGAACCGAGAGGTGGACCTGGTTACTAAAGATGGGGTTTGCCCACCCTCCGGCTCCACAGCCCATACCCGGCCATTTCTCTGGAAAACTGAAACTTCTGAATGTAGATTAAATGGTAGATGAACTGTCGCATCCCCTCTACAATTTACTTGAAATCACACAACACTCTAGCATTTGACACTACTCTAATTGTTTGGCCTAGTCCTATAGGCTTCCCAAAAATGTAGCTCAATTCCTAGATTCCCACACATGTCCCAGGGTGAAGAAAAACATTTTTTGCCCTCTCATGTTAGAGCAAACACTCACCCTTTCATTGCAGGTGCCCCACAGGCGAATCACAAATCTTCTAATCTTTCCAAACAAAGGCTGAACTGAAATGGCAGCTTTTATTCCTTTTGGCAGAATTAAGGGGATTGCCCCAGGAATCTGAATGGGGATCTTTATATCCCCCCTCCCCCGGAGGGAGGGGGCACTGAGACCTGAACAGTGGTCTCCACCACTTAGCACACCTTCCTTACTTTGAAAACAAAACTCGAACTGACTTACTTCCCTTTGAAAACTCCCAACGTTCTATCTAACTCCCTCTGCTGCAGATTCCAACGTGGCTTATGCAGCTGCAAAAGTTCTATTGGTGATGTCATCCCTCAGTCTCAGCTGAGAATGAGAACAAAGTGAGACAGTGTGAAACCCATTTAACTGGAGTTTCACAAGCTGCCTTCTCTGCCTACCACTAGGTCTTACTGGGATTCTAGTAACCCCGGGTAACTCGGGCTAGGCCCCCCCACCCAGGGGTCTATTGATGCTTTATCCAAACTTTCCTTCTGGGATCCAGCATCCGAAACTTCAACTTCTGGTTCTGTCTCTAACTCTGCACCCTCTAGCTTTGTGCCACACTCCACCGAGGGACCGTCCTCCACAAGATCCACCTGGTGCTGTGTGCTGCCAACTGCAGATTCCTGAACCTTTGTCCATGTGGGGGCCAAACGAATTGGAGGCACTTTATACAAGCCATATTTTTGAAGGCATCCAGCACAATGAGGAATCATGAAGACGTCCCTTCCAGCACTCAAGCATATTTGGCATACACGCACTGGATAATTAGGAATCGCCACATCAGGAGGCAGTTGCCCTCTGCAGCACCACTTTTCAATATCTTTCAGTCTATTTACTGCTGCTGTTACTGCAACCCGGGCATGATCCAGGTAACGAGCTGGTCCTGAGGCCATAACTGCAGAAAAATAAACAAAAGTTCACTGTAACTGAAAGTCCCACTTTATTGAACACACTCTGTAGCTGTAAAATGGCTCCTCTGCTGCTGTGTTTACTTTACTACCCCACCCTGTAATGGCAGCGGCAGCACTCCTGTGCATCAACATTTAGAATCCAAGCACTCAATGATAAGTTTAAATGCTACATTGACAAGCATTTAAACTAGCAAAGGGGGGTGGCAGGCCAGCAAGGAGGGTACCTACTTGCTCACCCCCCACAGCTAGCAGTGGAACCAGTGAACCAGAGGAGTGTCTATCTCTGCAAAGCAGTGTGCAAAAGATGGAGATTAGTGCCCAAGAGGTGGATAAGCAGAAAAGGGGCAAAATTCAGCAGAAGGGCAGACAGCAAGGAGAACCAGGGATAAATGACAACCAAGGAAGGGGCTGGAGTAGAACAGTGAAACAGTCTAGGGAGGTCAAATCATGGAAAGCCATGTGTGCAAATGCCAGGAGCCTTAGCAACAAGATGGAAGATCTGGAGGCTGCCGTGGTGAAGTCAGACCTGGACATTGTGGCCATCACTGAAACCTGGTGTAATGATAACCACGACTGGGAGATGGCCATACCTGGCTACAACATATTCAGAAGAGACAGAGCTGGCAGGAAGGGAGAAGGAGTGGCACTCTATGTGAAGAATGACATAAGGGCCACAGAGATCCAGGAGGAACAAAATTGGGGAGAGATACTGTGGGTTAAGCTGGAAAGGAAAATGGGGACAGCCATCCGCACAGGTGTGGTCCATAGACCACCAGCCCAGGAGGAAGAAACAGATAGGGAGCTGATGCTAGCCATCCAAAGAATGGCAGACAAGGGTGAGGTAGTACTGGTTGGAGACTTTAATATTCCAGATTTGGACTGGAGCATCCCAGCAGCAGCATCAACTAGGAGCAGATTTAACCTAGACTCCCTTCAGGGTGCCTTCCTCAAGCAACTGGTCATGGAACCAACTCGGCAGAAGGCAATACTGGACCTTGTGCTCACAAACAGAGACAGTGTGATGGGGGTAACAGTGGGGGAGCACCTGGGAAACAGTGACCACCAGTCATTGTGGTTTGAAATCACAGAAAGAGCAGAACCAAACCACACAAAAACATGTATCCTGGATTTTAGGGGGGCAGACTTTGGGAAAATGGGGAGATACTTGAAAGAGGCATTAAGGGGAATGGGACAGGAATCAGGGGTTGAGGAACAGTGGGTAGTATTTAAAATGGGATTACAAGAACAACAGAATTATGTATTAAGCAGGTTAGCAAGAGGAAAAGGAAGAGGAGACCATTATGGTTTTCCAAAGAGGTAGCAAAGAAAGTGAAAGCCAAAAAGATTGCATTCAGGCAATACAAAAAGACACAGGCAGAAGGGGATAGGGAGAAGTACCAGGATAAGCAAAGAGAGGCAGGGAGGTCAGTAAGGGAAGCCAAAGCTCAGACAGAAGAACACATTGCAAACTCAGTGGGTAGAGGGGACAAAACCGTTTACAGGTACATAAGTGAAAAAAGAAAGACAAAGGGAGGGATAGTGAGACTGAGCAGGGGAGGGATGGGGGGCCACGTGGAGGATGACAACAGTAAAGCTGACATATTGAACAGGTATTTCTGCTCAGTCTTTACTGAGGAAGAGGAGGGTAATGGGTCTGAAGGGAGTACAAGGGGTGAGAATGGTGCAGAAGTGGACACAAGTCCCTTTACATGAGAAAGGGTCCTGAAAGAACTGGAAGTAATAAGAGTTGATAAAGCAATGGGGCCAGATGGGGTGCACCCCAGGGTCCTTAAAGAACTAAGAGAGGTGGTGGCTGAACCTCTGGCTATCCTGTTTAGCCGATCACTGGAAACAGGGGAGGTACCCAAAGACTGGAGGACAGCAGATGTAGTCCCCTTATACAAAAGTGGGAACAAAGAGGAAGCAGTGAACTACAGACCAGTCAGCCTCACCTCGGTAGTGGGGAAGATCATGGAAGCACTACTGAAGGAGAGATTGGTGGAACATCTGGTTGTCAATGGACTACAGGACCCAAGGCAGCATGGTTTCACCAGGGGGAGGTCATGTCAGACCAACCTCATTGAATTTTTTGACTGGGTGACTAGGGAGGTGGATCGGGGAGGGCAGTGGACATGGCCTATCTGGACTTCAGCAAGGCCTTTGACACTGTGCCACATAGAAGACTATTACACAAACTGGGGAATATGGGTGTGGGCAGGACAGTAGTGTGGTGGGTAGGTAACTGGCTGGGTGGCAGGACACAGAAGGTGGTGGTAATTGCTGTCACTCCACAGAGGGAAGAGTGACCAGTGGGGTACCACAGGGATCGGTGCTGGGACCAGTCCTATTCAACATCTTCATCAGTGACATGGCGCAGGATCTAGAAGGCAGAATTTCACTGTTCGCTGATGACACAAAGCTCTGTAACAGAGTAGACACACCAGAGGGTGTAGACAGAATGAGAAGCGACCTGCAGAAACTTGAAGAATGGTCAGGGGTTTGGCAGTTGAAATTCAATGCAAAGAAGTGCAAGATAATGCATATGGGGCACAAAAACCCTGGCACAATATATCAGTTGAGGTGAGGATATAGCATGCACCAAGCAGGAAAGGGATCTTGGGGTTATCATCTCTGATGACCTCAAGGTAGGAAACAGTGTGACAAGGCAGCAGGTAAAGCAAATAGGATGCTGGGATTTATCAGGCAGGGGCATCACCAGCAGGAAAAGGGAGGTCATAATTCCACTATACAAGACACTAGTGAGGCCTCACCTGGAGTACAGTGTACAGTTCTGGAGACCATACCTACGTAAGGACATAGACAGGGTAGAGAAGGTTCAGAGGAGGGCAACAAAGATGGTGCATGGATTGCATCACAAGTCCTATGAAGACAGGTTGAAGGAACTGAATATGTACTCCCTGGAGGAGAAGAGGGAGAAAGGGGATATGATAGAGACATACAAGTATCTTACAGGGAGGAACAGGGTGCAGGAAAACACTCTTTTAAGCGAAAAAGATGTTCCAGGACTAGAGGGCATGGGATGAAGTTGGAGGGAGGACGATTCAGAGGAAACATGAGAAAGAATTTCTTCACAGAGACGGGTGGTGGACAAGTGGAACACCCTGCCAGAGGAAGTGGTGGGGCTGAAACAATCACGGATTTAAGAATGCATGGGATAGACATAAAGGAATTCTGGAGGTCAGGGTAAGGGGCAACAGACTTCTAGGAAAACAAACTGAACTTACAAGCTCAAATGGGCAGACTGGGTGGGCCATAGGCCCTTATCTGCCAACACTGTCTATGTATCTATGTATCTATGAATCTGGGTCAAGCCACTGCACACCCGATTTACACAAGCTACTGATAACTTTTGTTCAAACTGCACAACTTGCTCTGATCTGGCTTTAAACACATTTACAGGATTCTCCTTGGACCTTTTACATGCTGGTAACATTTATTTTATTCACTGTCCCTTAAAAGCTTCAAGTTTTTAGCACAGGATTGCCTGCTTTTACTAGTGTTGCATTTTGCTACAACCCACAGTCTCTCTCTGGCTGCAAACTTTAAACTGAGGCTAATTTCATTACTATGCACACAGTCAATGGCTTAACAGACTTGCACTTGCTGGCAGGACTTCACACAGTCGTTACGTGCAAAGCGACTACACTGCTGCACACACATTTTATATGGCATAGGCTAAAAGTCACTGATCAGTTTCATGACTGTTTACTTACTGTTATCAGTAGCAGCTTGCTGCGATGGAGAAAAACAGCCTGCAGCCAGTTCTTGAAGGCCTCAGTACACAAACGGGCGGGCAGTCCTAGCGATCGTCTTTTTAAACACCAAACTTGTAATTTGGACGATCGATTAGCGGGTTGAGCCTGATTTTAAGCAAGAAAGTCTATTTTTGAACTGTTTACAATGCTTTGAATACTCCGCGACGCTCCTCCACTGCCAGTACACGCACTGCACTCTCATTCCCTCTCGAATGCTGGGGCAGTCTCTGTAGAGCTGGCTGAGGGGCGGGACTGATTGCAGCCTGACCAACCACACGATGCCATGCAAATGAGCCTCTTCTTCCTCGCGAGGGCTCTTCTCCTCACGGCAATCGTTGAGCAGGCAAATTTAAACTGCAGAATGCAATTTTTTTTTTTCAACTGACTCCACGGCGGGAGCCCATTTCAGCCATATAACATAGCCATTTACTCTGCAGTCTCTCAATTCACTCAGAAAGCATTTCCAACATCCAGGGCATAATTTTCTTTTGCTACCCCTAGTCTTCCACACTTTCCTTCACAACAGTTTATTTTAAAAGCATTTCAAACGTCCAGGGCACAATTTTCCTGTTGATACCCCTAGTCTTCCACACTTTTCTTCACAACAGTTCATTTTAAAAGCATTTCAAATGTCCAGGGCACAATTTTCCTGTTGTTACCCCTAGTCTTCCACACTTTTCTTTACCACAGTTCATTTTTAAAGCAGACAAAAATGCTGTAAACAATTTTGATGCAGGACAAGGGCACACTCTTTGGCTTTACTGCTCCTTGGTAAACAGTTGCTATTTTTAAACAGCAGCGCAAGATTCACAGCACACAGCAACACACTAGGGAAATTGCTTCAGCTTTTTTGGGCTACCCACTGCCAGATAGCCAAAACGCTAGCCCCCTTGCCCAGGCACCTTCCTTCCCGAACAAAATCCAAAGTGGTGCCTCCATTTTTGTAACCCCTCACCCCTGCCTTTTTACCAAAATGACAGGTGGCATGCTGTTGAAGCTGACAGCAGTACCTGGTGGGGACCTGGGTTCGGGAAGGATGAGGTTACTCGGCACAGGGGAGCCTAGGTTTGGCTACTCTGCACAGGGGCACCCAAGTAAATCCAAACACAGGAAGCAATAACTGTAATGTCCAGAACCAGGAATGGGATTCTTCAGTGTGGCTTTTATTCTCAAACTAGCTGAACAAAACAAAGCATAGACAGACCCCCATGGGGCTACATTCACTGGTAATGCAGATTAGAGACTACAACGCGGTCCACTGAAAGAATGAACCAGTTATACTGTTTTCAGGCTCTGAACTCACCAGGCACACAGCCCAGACTTGCACGCGCTTTGGGTACACAGCCTGACTGGCCCGGCTCCCCCGCCGGCCACTTGATCCACGGTCCATTGGAAGAATGAACCAATTATCCTGTCGTGGCTCCCACACCACTTAGAGTCTGTGACTCCTAGAGAGATTTCTTCCTTACTGGTTATGACTCCCCATCTCACAAAGAGAATTCTTCTTTACACTTGTTGTGGCTCCCCATACCACTTAGAGTCTGAGACTCCTAGAGAGATTTTCCCTTTTTGCAACCCCACGTCTGGGTACTTCCCCCATTACTGGCCAAGTGCATGAGGCAAAGTAGCAACCACAGCAGAAATCCGTAGAGGTGGACCTGGTTACTAAAGATGGGGGGTTTGCCCACCTCCAGCTCCCACAGCCCATACCCGGCCATTTCTCTGGAAAACTGAAACTTCTGAATGTAGATAAAATGGTAGATGAACTGTCGCATCCCCCTCTACAATTTACTTGAAATCACACAACACTCTAGCATTTGATATTACTCCAATTGTTTGACCTAGTCCTATAGGCTTCCCAAAAATGTAGCTCAATTCCTAGATTCCCACACATGTTCCAGGGTGAAGAAAAACATTTTTTGCCCTCTCATGTTAGAGCAAACACTCACCCTTTCGTTGCAGGTGCCCCACAGGCAAATCACAAATCTTCCAATCTTTCCAAACAAAGGTTGAATTGAAATGGCAGCTTTTCTTCCTTTTGGCAGAATTAAGGGGATTGCCCCAGGAATCTGAATGGGGATCTTTACATCCCCCCCCGGAGGGAGGGGGCACTGAGACCTGAACAGTGGTCTCCACCACTTAGCACACCTTCCTTACTTTGAAAACAAAACTGGAACTGACTTACTTCCCTTTGAAAACTCCCAGCGTTCTATCTAACTCCCTCTGCTGCAGATTCCAATGTGGCTTATGCAGCTGCAAAAGTTCTATTGGTGATGTCATCCTTCAGTCTCAGCTGAGACTGAGAACAGAGTGAGACAGTGTGAAACCCATTTAACTGGAGTTTCACAAGCTACCTTCCCTGCCTACCACTAGGTTTTACTGGGATTCTAGTAACCCCGGGTAACAAGGGGGTTACATTCACTCAACAGACTAGCAACAAACCATAATTAAATAAGATACAAATTTGGCACTTGGCTAATCAAAATAGAATTGGAGTCATTTTGCCTGCTAACCATGGTGCCTGTACACAAACATGTGTAATGAATGCCAAAAACTGTCGGATCTGTGGCACACAGCTATGCAGTGCGCATGGCACTCCCAATACGCAGCATGCACGAATGCCCCCATGGAACGTGCAGACCCAGGGGACGGGATTGACAGGGTACACATAGCAAAATGCATAGCACACACAGGCATGCCAAGGATATGCTGACCCTCCCTTGACCCCGCCATATAAGGATATGGTCACAGTCCCTCACAATGGCGCAGAACTGAACACCGAATAGCAGACAAAAGCATAGACAATGGTGGAGAGTGAGAGAGGCATGGAGGGTAACAGCCCTCCACTGATGCAGGCCAAATGGGCAGCCTATGCAGGTGGACAGCATCTCGACCATATCTGGACATGAGGCGGTGTACATCCCTGCTTGCCTAACTTCACTGGTGGCCAGATGGCATCCATGGTAAGTGACATTCATATGCACTACAGCAAGCTGTACTGTATGGGGCCCAGTCCCTGTCCACTGCCACTGAGGTAAAGGCAAGTCTGTGGCTGAACATCCAGGCCTTAGTTAACACTGCTGATCAAGAGGCCAGGATACTGTGGCCATCAAACACAAATAGCAAGGCCTGTGTGCCACGATGAAGAAGAAAGTCACCATGGGTGCAAGAGCATGCCAGGGCACCAAAAATGGCCCACCCAGCATTGACAGCTGGCTGACACTAGTAGACAAGATGGTGGCAAACACCCTCACTGACATCAGTGTCCATGGTGAGGTGGAAGGAGTAGACACCATGGAAGGTACGCATGCAGTGTCAGGGCTTGGGTACCCCAGGGATGCAGCAGCATGCATGTACTAACAGCTGTGCATTGCACCCACAGCCACAGCCACTGATGGAGGCACAACAGTCAGGTAAACTACGCACATCCTGGATATGGCAGCAGTGCATGTGTGACATGATGACACAAGGCAGGAAGAGGAAGGCACAGGTGGGTAACCATGGCACCATGCACCACTGCAATGGGCAACATCAAGAGACAACAACAGGTGTACTAACAGCCCCATATCCTCCACAGGTACCAAGCTGGAGACAGAGATGCAGCTGGAGTCCAAGACAAATGTGGACAGCACAGTGGTGGCACTGGATGAGGAGACACAGGAGTCTGGTGAGTTGCCAGATGAAGGCCATGCCAGCTGTGTGCACCAGCTATCCCCAGGACTACAGGCACAAACCAGGGCTGAGGGGCCATGCACCAGTACTGCATCAACTGGACCTGAATAAACAAGCCAAGATGGCAGGTCCAGGAGAGGAAGGGTACCGCCATGCCCCATGAATAGTGGCAATGAAGGCCCCTAATCATGGCCACCAGGATGCACACAGTCTGTGTGCAGCCATGCCTACATGGAGGCACAGTATAGGAAGCTGTGACAGCTGGAGCTGGATAGGCTGGAGGCACAGTTCTGAAACACAGAGGCACTGATGGCCCTGACTGGTGAGGTGCGGGATATGAGGTGCGGTATCAACCACCTAGTCGATGCACATGAGAGGCTTGTGGACCACCTAGTTGGACGGTATGCACCACATGGACAGCCTGCCCACACACTGCCCCACGTGGCACATGCCCACACATAGGTGTCCCCCTGCACAGCCTTTCTGGAGCAAGATGTCAACACAAAACAGTGTGACATATGCAGCACACAGTTGGATGTGCCACAGGATGCAGGCACGGTATACATGTGGACCACCGAGATACAAAGCACAGAGGCACCTGATCCTGACACTGAAAGTACACAGGGGGCATACACAGCCACATCAACAGCCACATCCCGGCAGATGAGGATGCCTCACAGGAATAGGTTTCTGATCAGTTACGGGCCAACAGGTGCCAGCTGAGTGCGAACCATCCACATGCACCTATCTGGAGACTCAGTGCGTGGTCCTTGGCACGCTTACAGGCGAAGCCCTAAGAAGTCACAAGGCCAGTGACACAACACAACCACCACACACAAACATGTATAGCACAAGCAAGATGTGATCACACAATGGACCCTGCACATGCCACATGCATATTGTGGCACCACAGGTCAGCCCCTGCCACACATCCCTCATGTCATACGCCACCACAGAGACCAAGCCAGTACATGCTGCTGTGCCATACAGTGGCATCCCCAGTGCAGCACTCATACCATGGCCACCACTGCATGTCATCCAACATGCCATGCCCCCCCCCACACCAGTGCAGTCAATGCCATGAGCCACACGCCTATCCATGCTGAACATGCATGGCCCCCCTCCTGGACTTGTGCACTCAATGTGTGGTAACATCACTGTGCACCCGCCACCAATGGTGGATGTGGCACACACAAGCCATGATGCATAGATGTCCACAACAATTGCATACATAAATTCTCACACAATGCGGATGCATGCATTATGGTGCCCCTGCACATGGTGCATGTCCATCTGTCCAGTGACCATTCCCTAGTACCCGGCTACCACTGGAATGTACCCGGTACAAGGGTGTCCCATGCCACATGGCAACCCACTATCTCCTGGCCATGGCAAAGCTACCCTACTGCCACCTCAGGAGGTGCATCCTGCTGGTGGTGCTTCAGCATGGGTACATTGTGTTGCTTGGCCATATTATGGAGTATGGAGCACGTGGTGAACACCTTGCAGGCCATTCCCAGGGACAACATGATTGCCCCTTGGTGTGGGCCAGGCAATGGAAATACACCTTCAAAAGGCCAATGGTCCTCTCTACAATGTTCCGGGTCTTCTGGTGGGCATGGTTGAAGGCCTCCTCTGCTGCAGTATTCGGCACCAGGATTGGTGTCATCAGATATGGGTGCAGTGGGTATCCACTGTCACCTGTGCAGGGGACATAGAACACTGTAAGTTACATGCATGCAGTGGTATGTATCGCAGTGCCACACACTGTGCCAACCCTATACTCACCCAACAGCCAGCTGTCCAACTGCCGGCATGTAGCAGGGCACTAAGTCATGATGCGTCCAGTATATACATGTCATGGCATGATCCAGGGTACTTAGCACACACATTCATGAACAGACCAGCCGCATCACACACCACCTGACAGTTGACACTGTGGAACCCCTTTCTGTTCCTGTATGCCTCCTTATGCATGGACGGTGTAAGTATGCCAATATCTGTGCCTTCTATTGGGCTATATACATTAGGCATACCCTGCATGGCATAGAATGTCTGCTTCATGGCACAGATATCATTGTCCACTGTTGGGAACCTGATATGGTCCTGTACATGTGATACCAGGGCATCCATCACCTGTGCCACTGCCCAAGACACAGAGTACTGGCATACACCCACGGCATCATGAGTCACCCACTGGAATGACCCTGTAGCATAGTATGACAGGGCGCATAACACCTTGGTCTCCAATGTCATTGCCCTGGACCGCCATGTCTGTGGGGCAATGTCATCATGGGCCATGTCACACAACTGTGTGATCATGGACCAGCGAAACCTGAATCTCTCAATGCAGTGCGTGTCCCTCAGCATGGAAGCATCCAGCCATTGTTGGAAGACTCTGGCCCATGGTTCCACATGCCTCTGCCATTCCATCTCTGCGTTGAGCAGGTGTACATGCAACAGTAGTCCGGGACACATCCTACTCCACCGTTACAGCTTCTGGTCTCCCTGTACCCATACCACCGCATCCCCTTTATCTGCCCTGATTTACCTGTGTGTACCTTTAAGTGGGTGTGGTGAGGTCATGTGCGCACCACCCTTACCTGTGAAGGAGTAACGTGCACACACATTGTCCCATGCTGTAGTGGAGTTGGCCACTGAGTGCAGTGGATATGTGATGGCTGTGACACAGACCGTGCATGAGATCCAGTATCCACAATGCCTATGGAGGGTGTCGGAGGACACCCACACTGACCATCATGGTGGCAGTACCCTGTAGCAGTTGCAGGGCCATGACAGGGTAAGTACCTCATCTGCAAGGTATGATGTGGTGCAATGTGGGGTGTGAATGTTGTCCATGGCGCTAACCAAACTTGTCCTTTCTTGTCCCGCACAGGATCACTTTGGGCTGCTGCACATATTGGAATTCAGCAGGGTGGAGCAGCCTGATGAGGCAGCATGAGTGGGCTGGAACCTCCCGGACCATTTCAGATGGACAATTGAAGAACCCTGGGTGCCTGTCCCTGAGGGTGGAGGGTGAAGAGGTGCTTTACAAATCAGACAGATGTATGGTGTGGCAAGTGGCAGTGCCCTCAAGGGTAAGCTCTGTGTACCTAGTGATGTCACCCCTTGTGCACCCGTGCCATGCTTGAAAGTGATCCATACAAAGATATACAACAGGAAAGGAAAAAAACCTAGATGGCTCACTAAGACAATACTCAAAGCAGTAAATAAAAAGAAACGGTTATATCTAAATTATCAAATGTGTATAGATACCGTCACCTGGAATAAATATAAACAGGCACAAATCAGATGTAAGAAATTGATAAAAAGAAGCAAGCAGAGAATGGAACTAAGGCTAACTTCCTCCGCTCATAAAGATAATATGCAAATTTTCTATAGCTATGTAAATTCCTTGAAGAAATCAAATAGTAACCTATGTACTATTAAGGATGGGGGCACCCAAATATTGGACCCAACTAAGGTAGCAAATGTCTTTAACAAATACTTTAGTACAGTCTTTGTGGCTAAGTCTACGGGTTCGGTGAAGTTTAACCCAAATAAAGAAATAGATATGGAAGTCTCAGCTGAGGTCATTGTAAATAAAATAAAGACACTGAAGAACACAAATGCAGCAGGGCCTGATAACATAACAAATAATATTTTTAAACTACTCTCACCTAATATTGCTATCCTCCTAAGTTATATCTTCTAGTAGTCTCTGGGGGAGGGGGGAGTGCCTGGGGATTGGCTGACAGCAAACTTGATACCCATTCATAAGAAGGGAGATCGAGCGGACTACACAAATTATAGGCCCATAAGTTTGACATCGGTGCCAGGTAAAATAATGGAATTAATACTAAAGGATGCCATAAATACATATCTAGCTGAGACTGATCAGGAAGATAGGGAGCAGCATGGATTTGTGGCTGGTAGGTCTTGTATGACAAACATGTTATGCTTCTATGAGAAAATGTCAGCAGCATTGGACAGGGGGGAGTCGGTGGACTGTATGTACTTGGATCTTGCTAATGCCTTAAATAAGGTACCACATGTAGAAATTCAAAATTGTATGTCAGAAATAGATATGGACTATAGAGTATGTCAATGGATCTGGGTCTGGCTGGCAGATAGGACTCAGAGAGTGTGTATAAATGGATACCTGTCTGATGAGACCCTGGTGACTGGGGGAGTCCCCCAGGGGTCGGTGCAGGGACTGCTGTTGTTTAGAATCTTCATAGCACAAATCGGGAAAGGGGCATACAACTGTGTGAGTAAATATGCAGATGATACCAAACTGGCTGGCTTGGTGACACAAAGTGGGGGGCAAAGACAAAACAGAATGACTTGGATAAGATTAATAAATGGGCAACTGAAAAGGGATGAGTTTTAAAGTAGACAAATGCTGTGTGATCCATATGGGGATCAGAAACCCTGAACATTGTTATTTGGTAAATGGACAAACCCTTAGGAAGTCAGAGGTGGAAAAGGACTTGGGCATATTAGTAGACCAGAAACGTAAGTACCATGCTCAATGTGATAAACAAATTATAAAAGCAAATAGGGTCCTATGGAAAATCCAAAAAAACTTTAAAAGTAGAAAGGAAACAGTGAATATGCCTTTGTACAGGGCCTATGTTAGGCCAATATTAGACTACGGTGCCCCTATGTGGGGGCCAATTAATAAAGGGGCAGTGGCGACTTTGGAGAGGGTACAGAGCAGGGCCACTAAGATGATCCATGGCATGCGGGATAGGTCCTACCCGCAGAGAATGGTAGACCTAAGACTAATGTCATTGGAGACTTGAAGAGCCAGAGGGAACTTAATGTTATGTTATGATATAATGCAGGATGACCATATGTTAAAAGAACTGAATCTTTAGTTTAAAAACAATAAACTGGGTACCAGGGGGCACCATCTCCAGATAAGGCATATAAAGTGTAACACTAGTAAACATATGGGGCCAGATATTCAAAACTTTGCCCCGGGGCAAAATTAGCACTGCCCAGTGGGCAAACTTAGCCCGGAGCACAGAGCACGCTATATTCAAAAGGAATAGCCCAGGGCAAACAGCTTACGAATATGGCATGGTAATGAGGCCATGCAAACTGGGCTGGGAGTGCAGGGCAAAAATAGCCCTGGAATAAGACAGCACTGAATAAAGCAACCAGGAAGTACAACCCACAACAACAACACAGTACACAGCAACATGAGGGCAGGTACAGACGAACTACGTGGCCAATGTGTGTGCCAGCAAATGCATGGACTCAGTACAGCTGCAAGAAGCAGCAGATGTGAAAGAACAGTGATCAAAACTGTATAATATTCCCGTAGTCATTAGCGCCATGCTGCAACATTAGCGGCATGAAGATGAGTTACAGTTAGCCCGGAGCAAACATAAGCCTGTTCGGGCCAAATGTGCTATATTCAAAAGTGCCATGCAAATGAGCCTACTTACTTAGTCTCTGGGCAAACAACCGGATTAGTATCTCATTATACCCTGATTTGCATGCAGTTTGCCCAGCGTTACTGCAGAGTCCCTAAAGCCACCTGTAGGTCAGTCTGGAAGTACAGGGGCTGACCAGGTCCAACCGCAGCTCCACCTGTAGGTCAGTCTGGCAGTGCATGATGATAGCTGCAGACTACATGTAAACAGTACAGCATAGCATAGCACATTATACCCCAGGGACAGGACACCATAGGCACAGGTGGTGATGGTGCTGCATGCCACTGTCACATTGTAGGGCATGCTACAGTGCACAGCAGAAACTACAGTAACAGGGGCCAGTAGTGTGTGGACACAGCAATGCCTATGGTGTGTAGGGCAGTGATGATGACTGCACTATACACAGTGAGCCGCCAACTTGCGGATGTTTTCTGACACTGGACATTACTGTTACGCTGTTGTGTGACCCACAGATGCTGCACCTGTGGCATGGATGCTCACAGTGACATGTACATTTCTGGCTTTGTGTGCTATGGCAGTTGTACAGCTGTGAGGTATGTGGCCAGGGGGGCATATATTATCCGAAAGGCACACTGGTGTTGGGGTATTCCCAATACTGACCCATGTACACTGCATGATGTGTCCCAGCCTTGTGGCCACACCTGATCTGTAGCACAGCCTCGCCACCCGTATATGCTCCCTCAACATCCTCCATGCCCACAGTGCTGCATGTGTGCTGGCATCTGTTGGTGTCCACGGAAGTGTGGTCCACAGGTGTGTGCTGTATGGCCACACTGCCGTGCTGTCCACTGGTGGCAGGGTCACCACTTACTGCCTGGCATGGCTGGGACTGGTGGCAGATGATGGCATCATTGTGATGCTATCAGTTAGCAGCATGCTTCCTCTATGTTTGGCTTTATCTATGTGTCATATTTATTTGTTAGGGTCGCGCAAAACCCGCGCTAAACCCGCGCAAACGCCGCGCTAAAGCCATAATATGCGTGCAAGCTGATTGCCCAGGATTAAGACCAGCTTTTCCTTGGCGGGATGTGCACCGCGCTATGTCGCGCTTAAGTCGCCAAGAAACCACTTAGCGCGAAGCGCTAGTCACTGAATATAGCATTGCGCCTGTATTCATGTCAGTTTGCCCCTTGCATACATTATAATTTTGCCCGGCGCTAATGCAGTTTGCCTGCGCTATTTGGCCTTTTGAATATGGCAGACCCGCGCTAATCCCGCGCTAAACCTGTGCAAATGGTTTTTGCCCAGCGCAAAGTTTTGAATATCTGGCCCATGGTGTTTTATACTCAGCGAGTAGTGGCCCCATGGAATGGGTTACCAGAGGAAATAGTATACGCTTCGAGTAAGGCACAGTTTAAAAGACAATTAGATACCTATATCCTAGAAAGACACACTCCAATAAATTACGGGTAAGAAGAAAGGAGCGCTGCATGGGTCTGTCATGGGCCCCCTCAGCTCCTGACCACTTAGTATGAAACATGCCATGCAGACTGACACTGTATGTTGTTTCCATTACAGTGCTACAGGGGACCCATCCACTGGCTTGTGCTACTGCCACTCAGCTGCGATGAAGGAAGCACCTCCAGCGACACAGCGGACAGCCAAGACAGGGATGCCTGATGGGACATGCTCCACCAGTGGTGCCATGGGGCGAAGTTCACTGATAACCGTGTGGCCCCTGAATAGGGGCATTCAAATGTGGGCTGGCTATAGGAGCCCATGTTGTTGTTTGCACAGTACAGTGATAGTGTGTTATTGTTAGATAGTAACATGGAATGTGTTGGCAGATGGGGACCACAAGATCCACCTAGTCTGCCCTTTTCTTCTACTCCCTGCCCTTAGTTTGGTATATTTTTGAGATTCCCCTTATGCCTGTCCCATGTTAGTTTAAATTCCCTGACCATTTTTGCTCCCATGACCCCCTGGGGTAGGCTGTTCCATGGTTCCACCACCCACTCTATAAAGAAGTATTTTCTCCCATTGCTCCTGAAACTGCCTCCCTTGAGGTGCGTGTCATGTCCTCTAGTCCTGCTACAGCTATTTACCTGAAAAAGGTTCTGCATCTGAACCTTGTTGATGCCCTTCAGGTATTTGAATGTCCCTATCATATCCCCCGATCCCTACGCTGCTCCTGGGAGTATATGTTGAGCTTCCATAATCTTGCCTCATACGGCTCTCGATGCATACCCTGCACCATCTTCGTTGCCCTTCTCTGAACTGTGTCTAATTGATCTATGTCTTTCCTGAGGTGTGGTCTCCAGAACTGAATGCATTACTGCAGGGGTAGCCTCACCAGTGATCTATGCAGTGGCATGATCACTTCTCTTCTCCTACTTGTGATTCCCCTCCCTATGCAACCCAGCATTCCACTGACCTTCAGTGATGCCTTTTCACATTGTTTGCTTACTCTCAAGTCATCTGAAATAACCCCTAAATCGCACTCATTTTTCGTAGACCTAAGCTGATCCCCTCTCATTAAGTATACTCTTCCTGGGTTACGTTTTCCCAGGTGCATGACCTTACATTTTTTTACGTTGAACTTCAATTGCCAGTTTCTTGACCATTCCTCTAGTTTCCTAAGGTCAGACCCTATCATTTGTGCCCAATTAGGTGTATCCACCCTGTTGCAGATCTTTGTGTTGTCTGCAGACAGGCAAACCTTACCTTTCAGACCTTCTGCAAAGTCGCTGATGAATATATTGAAGAAGATTGGTCCCAGCACTTATCCCTGTGGCACTCCACTGGTAACCATACCTTCTGTTGACAGATTACCATTCATTAATACCCTCTGAGTCCTCCCATTTAGCCAGTTTTGCACCCAGCAGGTTATTTTATGCCCAACTCCAATGTGTTCCAGTTTACTGAGTAACATCCTGTATGGCACAGATTCAAAGGTCGTGCTGAAGTCCAGGAAGACCACATCAACTGCTACCCATGGTCCACCATTCTCATGACCCAGTCGAAAAACTCAACCAGGTTTGTCTGGCAGGACCTTCCTGCCATGAAGCCATGTTGCCTTGGGTCTAATTGATTGCGTGCTTCTAAAAATGCCAATATCCTCTCTTTTAACAGGGATTCTATCAGCTTTCCCACCACTGAGGTACGACTAACTTGATTGTTTTCTATGCTGTAGCTGTGAGGTGTGCAGTTTATTTGTTCATTAAAGGTATTTTTGCCTGTCACCTGTGTGGTTACTGACTCTGCGGGTGGCAGGTGGGGTGGGGTGATGGTTGGTGTTGGGGGCCATGGGTGACAAATCCCAGGGGGGATGGGGGCCTCACAGGGGTGGGCAGCATAGGGGCATGTGCATGTGTCCCACATATGGGCCATGTGTGCCATTGCAGGTGCTCCCATCCAGGTTCGCCCATTGGCAGTTGTTGTGCATTGCTGGGGGTGGGCAGAGTGCCATTGCTGATGTGCATGCACTTGATTCACTGTGTACCATCCCTGTGCTGTCCGTCGGGACCATTGTGCACTGTACCATTGGTGTGCCACTGCCAATGGCCCTCATGGCTATGCCTTGGCCATGCCATCCCACTGCACGCCACTGCACCCGTGGGCATTCCAGGACTGTGCCTCCATTGTCAGTCCCTGCCATGTTGATATCCCTTCACATGCCCTGGTGTGGGATGTGGTGGTACCATGGCACGGTGTCATGGGAGGCATCATCCACGCCCCTTGGTGTTTCCCTTTCATAGGTGTGCACCAGCCTGCACTGCTGGTTGCATGTGGCCAGCAATGCATCCATGCTCTGCACATCACACATGTATGCCTGCCGTGCTACGTGGTTGGTGTGCATGCCTTGGGGTTGGTGTTGCAGGGACCAAGCATGCTTTCCAGCTGCATCCACTGCTGCCCCTCAGCACATGTCCCCTGCGTGCTATGGCACATGAGCACCTATACTTGTCCTGCTGTCTGGGTTGGACAGGTGCAGGGTGCTACTACTATGGGGTCCACGTTAGAGCCATGCAGCCCAGTGTACTTGCCAGCTGGCTCCACTGCATGTACATCTACAGCAGACCTCCTGCAGTAGGTGTATGCACCTATCACTATGCACTGGCTGTCATTCCTGGTTTTGAGCATACACACTACGTCTTTCTGGACACAGCCCTATGCGGCCATGCCCCTGTGTTCATGCCATGCATTGCGAGTGCAGAGCTGTGTGCAGGTTGCCTATGCGGGCTCCCGCACACCCTTCATGCATGCTTCACCACCGTGATGTGTGCAGGGTTTATGCATAGCCACCTACGCACACTCCCTATGCAACCCCGCACCTGCCGCATTGCTGTTGTGCTTGGACCCCATGTTTGTACAGTTTCTAGGTGTAGCTTTAGCATGTATAGTAACACAGCTGCTGAGTCTACTCATACAGTTGTAAGAGTGGTTTCATATGCATTCTTATGGCATGAGAACTGCAAACCAATGGTGAGCAGTTCAGATATTCTAAGGATGCAAGTGAAACCACTCTTACAACCATAAGAGTGGCCTTGGCAGCTGTATTAAAATATTATTGATCAAGATCAATCAATAATGTATTAAAATTTAAAGAAAATCTCCAAACAAACCCATTTCCAGGGCAACAGTGCATAAGACACTCTTCATGGAATAAAAGAGTGTCTCACACACGGAGGAAAGGAACACTCTGATTGGTTAGGAGCACTCCTATGATGTATAATATCCAATAAATGCCTACTACCAAGGCCCTTACTACAACTGTCATGAGTCTTTATTGCATCAATAACCTTCCTCCCATGACAAGAGAACATTAGGACTGCCTGAAAGATGCTAGGTGGGATAAAGGAGTAAGTAGTATATGTTCGGTGGCTTTCTAATACTGTAGATCCAAAGTATTATCTGCTGTATCTGAAAGGGCTGCAGTGCTTCACACCAAAATATCAGTTCAGTCTGGTAGCAGCACCACAGAGTACAGCAGAGCAATCCTGGGTTAACACTTTGAGACCTGTAAACAGAGCCCTTGGAGGACAAACAGATAATGTATTGATTACAAACAAAAACACTCTATACTACAGAGGCCTACCATGAAATACTCTGGTCACTTGTAAAACTAAATTTAATGATATTGGAAAAGAGGAGAGAGAGAAACATTATTTGGGGTGCATTTATAGAACAGTACTTATGGCAAATAATACTATGCCACCCCATGCGAGACCGGGACACCACCATACATCCATTGTTGTCACCCTGCAAAACATAACAACAGCACAATATGTAAGTAAAGTGAACAATGCTAACAGCACAGTGTGCAAAAAGAAGCAATTCAGTGACGTATGTGTTTGATGTCCAGGGATATCCCACACTCAGCCCAGACCATCATAGAAACATAGAAATTGATGGCAGATAAGGACAGCTAGGCTCATCCAGTCTGCCCATTTTACCTGCCTGCTGTAAAACTCCACAGACCCTACTTGATCTCTGGCTTTACTACCTCATTCCTTTTGCTAGGGTTCCCATATGCCAGTCCCATGCATGCTTGAATTCCCCCACTGTGTTTTCCCCCACCACCTCTGCTGGGAGTCTATTGCATGCATCCACCACCCCTTCCGTGAAGAAATACTTACTCTTGCTACCTCTTAGTCTACCCCCTTCAGACCTCATGTCATGACCGTTCATTCCTGGACATCTCCTTTTCTGAAAGATTCTACCCTCCAGTACCTTATTTATGGCTTTTAGACATATGCAGGTTTCTATCATATCTCCCCTGTCTCTCCTCTCCTCCAGGGTATACATATTTAGATCTCCCAGTCTCTTTTCTTATGACTTTTGGCACAGGATCTGCACCATCTTTGCTACACTTCTTTGAACTGCCTCTAACCTGTCTATGTCCATATGGAGGTGTGGACTCCAGAACTGGACACAGTATTTCAAATGTACAGAGGCAACACCACCTCCTTCCTTCTGCTGGTGTTACCTCTCCCTATGCACCCCAGCGTTCCACTGGCTCCCACCACAGCCTTGGCACATTGTTTGGCCACCTTTAGGCCATCAGATATGATTACCCCCAGATCCCTTTCCTGTTTGGTGACCATCAGATCCCCCCCAATCATGTAATCCTCCCCTGGGTTCTTGCACCCCAAATGCATGATTTTGCACTTTTTCACATTGAATCTCGGCTGCCACACTCTAGACCATTCCTCCAGTTTACCTATGCCCCTCCTCATTTTTACACCCCTCCCAGAGTATCCACCCTGTTGCAGATCTTAGTGTCATCCGCAAAGAGGCACATCTTCCCCCTCCAGCCCCTCCACAATGTCACTTATGAAGACATTAAACAGGAATGGCCCTAGGACTGATCCCTCTGGCACCCTGCTGGTCACCATCCTTTCCTCAGATTGAGCATCATTTACCAAGACCCTCTGTCTTCTATTATTCATCCAGTTCCTAACCCAGTTTACCACCTTGTGACCTACTCCCAGGCTGCCCAGCTTGTTCACACATCTACTATGTGGAACGGTATTGCTCGCTTTACTGAAATCCAGGTAGGCCACATCTACTGCTCCCCCCGATCCACCACCTTAGTCACCCAGTCAAAGAAATCAATTAGATTTGTTTGACATGACCTTACCACTGTGAATCCATGCTGTCTCAGATCCTGTGCTCCACTAGATTCAAGGTGTTCCACAGTCCTTTGTTTAAGTAGCGATTCCATAATCTTCCCAACTATTGAGGTGAGGCTGACTGGTCTAAAGTTTCCAGCTCGTATGGCAATCTCCCATTGACACCTGCTAACCACAAACGACAGTACAATGACAACATCAACAGGTCATTGTACTGTCACCGCGGGAACCGGCACTACCTTCTGGGGGTCTTGCACCCCCTCCCCGAATCAACTCAGACTTGGGAGTTGATTATTTTAATTACAGGGGGTGCGAGGGCAGAGCCCTCCACATGGGGGATTTGGGGCAACAAAGTCCCCGAAGAAAAAGAAGTCTAAAGTGACTGGTTCTATGCCAGCCATAATTGCGGTCACTGTGAGTCATCGCTGTAACGTCGGTTTACAATGAAGTTGTCGAACCAGCATTGTAGAGCCTTTCCAGACTCCTCCCTACTCCCATTTTTGTGAAGAGGGACTACATCTGCCCTCCTCCAGTCCTCTGAAACCACTCCCGTATTGAGTGATTCTTTGAACAGGGCTGCCCATGGTGCGGCTAGCATCTCCCATAGTTCCCATAATATTCTAGGATGCATTCCATCTGGTCCCCTTGCCTTGTCCACTTTCAGTTTTTTGAGTTCTTTAGGACTCTCTCTTCTGTAATTGGACTGGTGTCCATCTCCCTTCCATATTTGTTCATGTTGTCTAACTGTGGTCCCTCACCTTCTTCTTCTGTGAATACAGAACAAAAATATTTGTTCAGCGTAAATGCTTTTTCTACAGTAGTAGCCGCAGACATTGCCAGCTATTTCCAGATATTTCACGCAATTTCTAAAGAGTTTCTCTCTGCTGCCCCTACTGTGGAAATGGAGAAAGCAGGAGATATATCTGGAAATCTCACAGAAATTTTGGGAAATAGCTGGCAGTGTCTGTGGCTGCTACTGCAGGTCCCCTTCCACACACTCTCCTTACTCCCCTTTAAGCTTTACTATCCCACCTCTGGTTTTCTCCTTTCACTAATTAATGTACCTATAAAAAGTCGTGTCTCCTTTTTTTACCTCCTGTGCTATTTTTTTCTTCTGTTTGTGCCTTTGCACTCCTGACAGCTTTCCCTGCCTCCCTCTGTTTATCCAAGGACACTACCCTGTCCTACTCCTGCTATGTTTCCTAGTATTTCCTAAAAAGTCATCATTTTTGCCCTTACCTTCCCAGCCACTTCCTTTGAGAATCATAATGGCTTTCTCTTTCTCTTGCCCTTGTTTACTTGCCTAAAGCAAAGCTTTGTTGCCTCCACTATGGCTCCTTTCAGATGGGCCCACTGCTCCTACACTCCCTCCCTTTTTTTCCTTCCCTGTCAGGGCATTCTTGAGACATATCCCCATCTTAGTAAAGTCCGCCCTCCTGAAATCCAGGATCCTCACCTTTGTGTAGCTTGACTCTGCCACTGTACTCATGCTGAACCACACTGTGTGATTATCACTGGATCCCAGGTGTTCACCCACCCTGACTTCCTCAGTTCTGTCCCCATTGGTGAGTACCAGGTCCACAATTCTGCTCCCCCTGGTGGGCTCTTGCACTAGCTGCCTCAGGCCTTCCCCTTGCACAGAGCACAGGATGTCCTTGCTCTTTGCTGAGGCAGCAGCTGGGATACTCCAATCCACATCTGGCAGATTGAAATCACCTATAGTACCAGCAGCACCTCCCCTTTAGCTGCTATCGTGTGGATGGATTCCACTAGAACCTGTCCACCTCCTCCCCCTGTGCTGAGGTCTGTATATCACACCCATGCAAATAGTAGTGCTGTTGCCCATCTCAGGGGTGACCCACAGTACCTCCACCCCCCTGCATTCCCTGTATCTCACATGATCTCTCTTGTTCTGCTGCTGAGTGAAGTATGGAGGTAGCATAGGGACAGTTGCCAGGAAGTGTGGGACATGCTGTCTGGATTCTGGCTCCTACCTTGGGACTTTACTAAGGGTTCCCATCAACATACCATGTTGATCCTGTAAGCAACTGACAATAAAAGGCCTATGCAGTGCATGTCACAGCATTAATATGAGTGCCACATAAGTGTTAATGTACAGAACTGTGGTTACCATTTTGAAAACAACCCTCCAGTTGGCAGCAGGTTTCCAGTGAAACAAACTTCCACTAGGCTCGAGGTAGGCCATCATCAGGTTTGCAAGCAGGGCAGTATGCTGTGTAGGGGCCCTGATTGAAAGCACTGTGATGGGCTCTACTTATAGTGCTGCACATGGTATAGGGGACGCAGTGTCCATATATTGTGTCCTAGCAACCATGTGCTTGTAGTGACATCCTAGAGGTAGTGCTGAACATAAGTGCTTTGACAGGACTTACTGATGTCTGTGTTTTCATTTGTACAGTAGTCACATGCTGATAAGGCTAGCGCCTCAAATGCACTGCAGTGCCACAACAAGGTGCACAAATACCACATCCACACATGTACACCCAAGCACAGCTCAAAATACCATCTAGAGGAATCAGGGACAAATAACAAATTAAACAAATTCTGGTCAGAGCCAATATGGCTGCGCTGAGCTTTGACAAGTGCCATCATACACAAGATGGCAATGATGACTGAATTGCACGTACATGATACTCACACATGCACAGTCTGATTCCACACTACCATGTTGTGCACAGCAGCTGTCACTTCCACAGCTGCGGATGAAAAAGTAGTGCCCCCTGAAGTGGGCATGTTTATGCAGCTGGTGGAGGGGAAGGACTGCATAAACACAAGCGCTGGAAACTATGCCACAGCACTGTGGAAGCACACAGCAGTAGCTTGGTCATGTGCTTCTACTGTGATCTTCTCAGATGTTGGCATAATGACTGTGGAGCTCCACCCATGCAGCCGTAAAAATCTAAATTAACTATACTGACTCAGGCCTTGGCAACATGGTGGCAACACAATGGTGGATGTTGGATTGTGGCAGGGATTTCAGATGCTGACATGCTAGAATATGGCAGAAGGGGCAGGATGCTGGCTACCACTGTAGACAAATAAAGCCAATTGAGGGAAGGGAATGAAAAGATATAAGAAAGAAAATGGGAAGAGAGCAATGTTTAAAACCTGAAAGAGTCTAAAAAGTGCAGAAATGTGAAAAAAGAAAAACCCATCAGAGAAATGGAAAAAGCTTCAAAATAAAGCTGCATGTGGAAATAAAAGGAGCACAGAGGAGGTAGAAAAATAAACACCTAAGGTAAGAGTGGGTGAGGAGGAAGAGAGAGACAAGCAGAAGATGTTTAAGAACAATGAGGTAGATAAGACCAGGCACAGAGCAAGTGAGAAAGAAAGAGTGAGTGACAGTAAGTGAGAGAGAGAGAGAGGGAGAGAGAGAGAGATGAGAGAAGGGAAGAGAGTACAGGGAAAGGTTAGAATGGAACAGCAAAATAGAAATCACCTAGCACTTTAGAATAATATCAGTATTATAAATTACTGATTAAAATAGTCTGATTGTTAATCAGAAAATATTAATTAGTTGTTTCTGCTAATTCTCCTTGAAAAATGACTTTATGCCTTCAGTGAGATCTGAAGGTTGCAGTCGTGCACATGTTCACTCCTTATGTGACTACTGCTACCACCAGCCACCTGTTTACTGTCACCAGTTAATTGCTGCTGTTGCAAATATGTGCTGCTGCTGTTTCTATGACTTGGATTGGTAGTGAAGTAGTAGCACGCTGTGGTCTGCTGGTCATATCATTTAGTACAATTTCTAGTAGCACTAGTATTATGGTATCCTACAGTAGCTGAATCATATTTAAGCAATACGGCACAACAGGGTGTGTATTATTTTGTAATAACATTCTGCCCCAGGTGGTTGAAGAACACCTGAGAAATGATGTTATTACACATTATGAAATGCGGAAGGAAAATGCTGTGTCCTGATTGGCTGGGACCCTGCATTGAGAGAGCATAACACACAAGTAAAATAAGTCCCACCAGCATGAGTGGAGCATCTTAAGAAATCCTTGTGTCAGTCTAGAGAATTTTCATTAATTAAAAGAAATCCTTGTGCTAGTCTGTAAAATTTTTGTTAATTACAATGCAGCCATTTTTTTTTCAATATTTTATCTACTCATCAGGAACCCCAAAAAGCCAGAATCACCTCATATCTATACTGTACTTCCACAATCATCAGTAACTCAGTAAACAAGCAATTATTATTTTTTTTTTCCAATTTCAGTTATTGTCATGGTCATTTTCTGTACTTTTCAATATGCTGAATCCATTGCTAACTCAGTCACCCAATCACCCAAATGCCAGCCGATTCTCTCACCCACCTGATCACACAATCAAAAAGTAATATAAACTAACAAAAAACTATAGAGTTCAGTAACACACAAAGAAACTGATCCTGCAAAGTAAACAAACTCTAGCCAGAGCCAATATGGCTGTAGCAAGCATTCTCCTCTCCCACTGCATAATGATGTTTTTTGGGGGGAGGTCCCAAGTCCAGGAAAGATGCAATGAGAGTTGATCAACAACTGTAAACAAACATGTTTTGATAAACATGCACCTGACGTCACGAGTTGAAACTGGAGGGGGGGAAGGTTTAAGAGGGATATGAGGAAATTCTATTTTACAGAAAGGGTGGTGAAGCTGTAGAACAGTGTGCCACTGGAGGTGGTTGGCATCAAGACCATAAATGGTTTAAGGCATGACTAGGATGGAGTGAAGGGTTTGATGTTTGCTCAGATCAGCACCATTAATGAGGGGAGCAGGGGGTGGACCGGGAGTGATAAAACTCTGTATGGACAATAGGTCCAAGGGAAAATAGGGAAGTCTAGGCAGACTAGATGGACCTCTGGTCTTTTTCTACAGCCATTTTCTATGTAATAATATTTGCATTGAGCATGGGAGAAAAAATCAAGGGGAACATGTGTGAAGCAATATACTACTCATAGAGTGGTGACACCATGTTAGGTACATACAGTATGAAGTTACTGTATTATGATGGTATCCAGCTTTATACCAATGTTGAATAAGCTGCAATGTGGGATTTTTCTTTTAATAATCCAGATATTGTCTACACAATAATGACAAATAGCCAATGATGCTGCTTACAATTTAAGATCTTTTTTTGTTTTACCACTTAATTCATTTTTGTGAAATCACTTGTAAAATGACTGCAATTCTGTTCAGCCTATAAACATTTGGGTTACCTATGCAGGCCTTTTATGTTTTAAGCCAGTGCACAATATTACCCTTAGGACAGGTTGTGGAGTGCATTTAAAAAGATGTAAAAATGGTGACACTGCACCGTAAATCAAGTAAGAAATGTGTCCCTGATTTTAATAGGCAGTGTTCCTCATTTTGGTGCTGGCAGGGTAAAAGGTATGCATTCTGGGGTAGCCTGGTGTTGCAGTTGACACCACTAAGATTTAGTTGCAATCTCCTATGATGCCTCTTGCAACCCCTTGAAACCCCTAAAATATTAGTTGGCTAGCATTTACCCCTTCTACAAATATAAAGTCATGAGAATGTCAGTACCACTTACATAGTTCACTGACCTATGCAGCCAGTATAGTGTTATGCTTGTGCAACTGTGTTAGTTTGGTTTTGGCCATTCGCACTCTCTATTCCAGAAGAATTACCACCCTGTAGGGGTACAAAGACAAGAAACTCTCGGAGAGGGTTCCACCCCTAGAGGTGCCACGGGATGATTCCTGTGGCTAAAGGTACCTTAGGAATCCCCCTAAGGAGAGACTGCTGCCACTGGAGGAGGATGAGGAGGGAGAATGGTGGGGCAAAGAAAAAAGCTTCACAGTGACGCTGAGAGGAACTGCTTATATAGATCAGGAAGTGGGAGTGGCTGGCTGCTTGGCCACTGAACTCCAGGCAAAGCCTTTCCAATTCACTGACCTACGCAGCCAGTATAGTGTTATGCTTGTGCAACTGTGTTGGTTTGGTTTTGGCCATTCACACTCTCTATTCCAGAGGAATTACCACCCTGTAGGGGTACAAAGGCAAGGAACTCTCAGAGAGGGTTCCGCCCCTAGAGGTGCCATGGGATGATTCCCATGGCTAAAAGTACCTTAGGAATCCCCAAAAGAAATGTAGTATCATCCCCAAAAAGGAGGCAACATGAAGCATAAGAGCAAGCAGTAACTATGACATAGGAGCAGTAACTGTAATGTAGTAGCGGAGAAGCATAGGCAGTTTGATAATGCAATGAGATGCTCAGTTGGATAACATAATGAATACCCAGGCTTGTGTAGCATGATACTGATGGTTTGCATTGAGATTAGGGGATCTCCTAAGGAGAGAGGGAGCAGCAGGACATCCTCCACCTCCATCCAATAACGGAACCTACCTAAAAAAACTAGGAAAAACAACTAGGCTAAGTGTTATGACCTGAGGCAATGGAGGAGGGAAAAAAAACTCCTATGAGGATCCAAGGCCTAGGTCACCTTCTCTCCAGGCTTGGGATAGTTTAATTAGTGACGGCTCTGCAGCTGCAATTTGGAAAACCCAATTAAAGGGAGGTGGAAAATATTCCAATTTGGAGGAAGGCTTTCACTCAAACCCTCTAGCGGGAATGCCATGGAAGGTTGCGAGAAAACTCTGCAACAATACGTGCATCCAAGATGCAGGAGGAGAACAACAACTGCTGAGGCACTCACCTGGCCTACCCACCCTAAATCAAACCAGGTGAACCAGAGGCAGTCAAAGGGAGAATGTGGTGAAGATGCCTTGCTAGGGAAACCACTAAAGTCAATGGCTAACCGTTATAGTGGAACACTAGAGCAAAAGGAGATTGTCGTAACCACCCATCACCACTAGTCTTAAATTCTACACCAGGAGCTGCTGTCACATAGCAGGCAGCTAAAGTCAAGTCTGGGGTGAGGACATGCCCAGCTATGGGCCAGGTGAGAAGGATTCTGCCCCAACTTGAACATGCTTGAGATGCAGACTAAATGCAGAGCGAGACCATCAGCTGCTGGAACCCTGCACCAAAATAGAATGGCTGGCAGGCCCCAGAAATTGATTGAGAGCTGAAAAGCTGGTAAGCTGAATGAGCACGATGTGCTGAGATCATAATGAGCACTGAGTGCTGAGACCTTGCAAGGTCGAATGCAGACTGAGTGCAGCAGAATCCCAGGCTGAACCCGGGGGGATGGCAGTAGGCATGAAGCAATGGTTTGCGTAAGCAAGGAGCAATGGTTGTGTAAGCAAGTGTGGACCCGCACATAGGTCAGTAAACAGAGCAGTAATAATCAGACCTGCACACAGATCTGCATAATGTAGGACAAACAGCACTGAATAGTGGGGCAAGCCAGCCAGGCAGTTCAAAGCCAAATCAAGGTATAAAACTCTGAGGATTTTCAGCGGCGAATACAGGATTTGGAACAGAATTAATTAGCCACATAGGCCACGACCCCCCAAACACCTCCCAGTCCCCGCTGTAGGACAAACAAGGAAGCGATGGAAGGGCAGAGAACCACATGTAGATATAAAAGCTAATTTAATAGCCTCAGCAGGAGCTTTAGCTAACCTCAGAGTAAAACAATGTACAATAGCAATGGGAGTAAACAAAGCAGTAGCAGGAAGCAATTAGGCCTGTGCAGCAGTAGTAAAAACAAATGGGTACACTGAGTTGTAACTGCAATAAATAAAAGGAGGCATAATGCTCTTAAAGCACTGTCACCAGGAAGTGCAATGAGACTGCTGCAATGAGGTAATTAGAACAAGCATGAGTGAGTTGTATAGTTTGGTTCAAGTAAATCTGAGACAAGTGAAAGTAATAGAGTATGCCACATGGAACAGCCATAGTTGAGTTGAAACACACAGATCAGGTTTGCAGTTACAGTGTAAGTAATTTTAGAGTTGTGAGTAACTGAAAGCAAGCAGTATGAGCTCTGAAGTAGCAGTATGCTAGGAGCCTAGAAAAGTCTCTCCCCCCCCCCAAAAAAAGGAAGGAAGCACACACAGCCGAAAGCAAAATACAAACCAGAAGCAGGAAAATAAACACAGAATCCAGCAGAGACAAGCAGGAGCAGCGGGGGGGCAGGCCCCAGCCAGCCAGGGAGGCCCAACCAGCTCAGAGGACAAACTGACAGAGCCTTAGGCTGCAAAGAAAAAATGCTTCACAGTGAGGCTGAAAGTAACTGCTTATATAGCTCAGGAAGTGGGAGTGGCTGGCTGCTTGGTCACTGAACTCCAGGCAAAGTCTTTCCAAATAGGTCCTGAAAGGGTTAACATAAAGCAGCTCTTCAGAGAAGATAAATTATACACACACACACACACACACACACACACACATATTTGGGACTGATAAAGTAATTTGAAACTCCTCTGCAGTTACTTCCTCTAAAACCTTGATGTGTCCTGTGTTGACAATCATGTCTGTAAATTATTTAGGTTCCAAAGACTAGCAAATCATAAGCTACAGCTTATCCAATAGGTAGAGAAATGGGGAAACTGGGTGGACCAAACAGTCCTTATCTGCCATCAAAGTCTATGTTTCTATGTTATGTTTCAATAATAAATACAATTAATAAGACTTAAGTACTACTAAAAGTAGACTAAATTCTGTGATAAAACAGGTCAAAGAGACTTCTGATTTTTTTCTTTTTACAAATGCCTGGTACATCTCTAGCTACAAACTGGACAGCTTTCCCTCCTCTCTTTCTCTCTCAGCAGCCTAGCCTGCAAATAAAAAGTCTCTAATTGCATTGTTGCAGACAGTTAAACTTTCAAAAAATTGGTGTAATTAATTTGCTTTTGTGCCTACTTGAAGACATTAGCTGTCAAGTCACTTAAAGCAGGGATGACTAGAGAGACAAACAAGCGGAAAAAATAGTGTTAAAAGTGATCTACTCAACAGACAGAAGGGAGTATTTCCTTTAACTGGCATAGTGATTTGCACTTGTGAAAGGATACACTGAAAACTCAAAAAATGTGTGCTTTGGTATCCCATTTTTCCCAGCTACAGCAAGACAGCTGCAGGCTCTGCCCACAGCTATAGAAAAACTGACTTACACATCATAATGTGACATTTGTCTCCCTGCTCTCCTCACTCAGCAGAATCAGCCACATACCTAGGGTTGTCAGAACTAATTTGAGAAAGATTTGAACCATACTCGAACTCTGGTGTTTGAGTTCTAATTTTAAACTGAAGTACTAGAGGGTTCACAGTAGGATTCAAGCTGGAAATACTTTAAAAATCAATCAGTGGGTCGGGGGGTCCTTGTGCTGTTGGTGGTGTTGGAGGCTGGGAGACTCTTGGGGTGGGGTGGTCCCATATGCCCCAGTGAAATGGGACTCCTCAGAGTGGGACAAGGAGGGAGAGACTGAGAGTCGTGAGGAAGGGAGCAAGGAGAGTGACTGGGAGGGATAGGGGATGAGAAGACTCACAGAGAGTTAGAAGGGAGCTGCAGAGAGAAAAGTGAAACAGGAGAACTTAAGGACAGTAGTGGGAGGGACTAAGAGCTGGGGGAAGGGATTTTAATAATGAAGAGGGCAAGATGGGTCCCCCACCTTCTGTTCCTAAACTCACATGAATTTGAATTCAGAGCAAGATAGAGGTCATGTGACTCAGTCAGTCAGTTAGAGCCATAAAGCAGCAATACTTACATTCAGACAGGGCTGGAACACTGAAGGAGAAGGTTCTTCTTGTCTATTGAAAGTTTTTCAATTGGGAGAAAAGAAACGGACAGAACAGAGGAGGCAGGCAATAGGCAAGGAACCTGGTACAGTGACTGTACTGCACTACCACTTACTTGTAGCTTAAAAATATATTTTTTCTGTGACTCCCCCGCTACATCAGGGTACAATAGTGGCCATCATCCTACTGTGTGCTCTCACCACTGTACCCAGTGTGTGTGAAGGTGTGCAGCCCAGCAAGCACTCATTTCTGTGGCAGATGTCAGAAATATTTCCTGAGGTGACATTGGGAGAAAAATCTTATTGAATTTCTTGATCTGTACAAAAAAAAAAGGATAGAGTGGAGGAGACAGGCAGTAGGCTAGGTACCAGGTACTGTACAGTGACTGTACTGCACTGCTGCTGCTTACTTGTAGCTAAAAAAGATATTTTGTTCTGTGACTCCCCTCCTACGTCAGGGTGTACTGGTGGCCATCATCCTGCTGTGTGCCTCATTGCTGTACCCAGTGTGTGTGAAAGGGTGCAGCCCAGTGCCCATTTCTGTGGTTAATGCCAGAAATATATCCTGTGATGACTTTGGGAGGAGATAAAAATCCTTTCATTACCATAAAAAAATATCTGTGTGTTGTATGACTGTCTCCTACATGGCATACTGGCCATCATCTTTCTGTGTGCCCTTTGACTGCACTGTACCCAGGTTCAGACCATGTGTATGTACAGCCCAGCACCATTTCTGTGGTATCTTTAAATACGTGCCAGAAATATTTCCTGGAGGACTTTGGAAGGAGAGAAAAATATCTTACTCATTAAAAATTAAATCTGTCTGTTGTGTGTTGTGACTCTGTCTTCTATGTGGCATACTTGTCAGTCCACCATACTGCTGTGTGCCCTTTGACTGCTCTGTACCCTACTCAGTGTATGACCATGTGCAGCACAGTGCCTATTTCTGAGGTATCTTTAAACACATGCCAGAGATATTTCCTGGGGGGACTTATGGAGAAGAGAAAAATCCCTTACTCATTACAACAAAAAAGAAAAATCTGTGTGCTGTGCCTTGCATGAGTATATCACCTATGTGCCATGCTTGCCATCATCCTGCTGTGTGCCCTTTGACTACTGCATTGTATCCAGGTTGTGATCATGTGCAGTCCAGCACCCATTTCTGTGGTAGCTTTTAAGACATCAATTCCACCTTATGAGTCCCAGGGTTCCTTAAGAATTATTGCTCCTTTCTTTTGTTTTAATAAATTCTAATATTGTGGGGAGTGAGGGCTGAATCGGAATGCCAAACTGAAAGTCAAAAAGGTAGCTCTCACTCAATCTCCATGAGAAGTAATTCTATTTTAGAAATGTATTATTTCTATTGAATAAATTCTGTGTCCTTCAAAACATAGATATTCTTCTCATAAATTCCATACACAATCATTTAAATATTGTTCCATAACTATTCATTTGTAACATTTCAGAACTAAACATGTTCCTTCTTCAGACATAGGAGCTTTAACATAATAAACATCATTTCATCACATTGAAAAGGACTTTTAACATCTAAAGGCAAAGGAAAATAAGATTTAGATTTATAATATTTCAAATCATGCCTTGAAAGTCAGATAATCTGAAAGGAGCCAACACTTAAACTTAAAATAGGGGGCACAGACCTGTTATAAAGAATTTCCTACTTTTCCCCAATAAGCAAAAGATTCCTCTTTATATGGGTCATAATCACAAAAGTAGGATCACATTAAATAGGGGGTTGGGGGTAATGAGGTTGCCCACTCATAGAAGATAACTAATTCAAAAACCAAAATAAACAAAGTATTACATTGCCAAATGCAAATCAATAATTATATTCAAGAGCAAATGCTTTATATAAATAATTCTAACCTGTTATCAACACAGGCATAAACTATTGTAAGGTGGAGATTCCACTCTCAAACAAACAGTGTTTTCTACAGAGGGAAACAAGGATAGCATTTTAACTATGTCCAAAAGGTTGTGCATTTCAAATGGAAATGGCAAAATAAAGCAAAACAAACAAATCTCTAAAGAGGTAATTACCTTAATATTTGGTGTTTGTTTTTCTGGGCAAAGTGTCACGCTATTTAGAATTTCAGTACTCTTAATGGAAAAAATGTAAGAGCTGGGCAACCACACCCCACACCATTGCTTCAGCAAACTAAGCGGGTTGGTAACACAAATGCTCGGGAAGTGTATTGAATTGTTTCGCTCGCTCAAAGAGCTTCAAATTGGAGGAAGGGGCCGGGCCAAGGGTACACACGCTAAGCGTGTTAAAATCATATATAACATCACCCTGGGCTGCCTGGTCAAAAGAAATCAGTCCTAATTGCAGGAAAGCATAGGACGTTCCCTCTAGACTCCAAGATGTCAAAAACAACTGTAATTCTTAATATATTGTTGAAATAATAAGGGAAAGAGAAGCTGCATTAAATACACTGAGGGATGACTAGGTCAAGAAAGGATGAGAGAAGAAAGTGGAGGGTGGGGAAGCAGAATGAGGGAAGGTCAAGGGTTAAGCTCAAAGTTAAGAAATGCATGAAAAGCAATATGGGGTAGAAAAAAGGAAAAATCAGGATCAGGGTTATTATGTTGGTTAATTAAAACCAGTCCAGATTAGATTTTCATTCAATCCGTATCTTTTCTTGTATGTCCTAAGTGTAAAAATTCACCACGCTTCTCTCTTAAGAAGTGTAGATTCCCAATCACCACCACGGGATGATTCCTTAATTTTTTCAAGTCCCATAAACTTTAAAGTTGAAACCTGATGATGATATTCAACAAAATGTCTTGCCAAAGTTGATTTAATGTTTTCTCTTCTTATTGTACTTTTTTGTTCAGTGATCCTTTGTTTAAGAGGTTGAGTTGTTTGTCCAATATAATATAGAGAACAGGGACAAATAATACAATAGACTACAAAGTCTGAAGTACAAGTAATAAAATCTCTAATGTCAAAAACCTTGTCATTCCAGGTGCATCTTATTTGTTTGGTTTTCACACCATTATTACAGTATGCACAGTTTCCACATGTGTAGAATCCCTTTATGTCTCTTTGTAACCAAGTTCTTAAAGGTGGTTCAGGATTCCAATGTTGTCTTTTTGCAAGTTTGTTTTTAATATTTGTGGTTCTTTTCGCAGTAACCCAAGGTTTCTGTTGGAATACTCTTGTACCTACTGTTCCAGTTTGTAAAATGTTCCAGTGTTTTAAAATTACATTCTTGATTTTTCCAAAATGTTTAGAATATTGAGTGATCATAGTGATTTTGTTCTCATTTTTATATCTCTCTGCAATTGTATCTTGTAAGAGAGAATCTGTCTCTATAGAGTCCACTCTATTCTGAGATGTCTGTAAGGTATCAATATCATAACCTTGTGTCTGAAATCTTTTGGTTAAATCATTCAGATTCAGTTCACATTTTACTTCTGAACTAGTATTTCTTTTGATTCAAAGCATTTGACTGTACAGAATACTGTTCTTAAGATTTCTGGGATGAAAATTCCGTGCATGTAGAATAGTGTTTTTAGTAATGTCCTTTCTATACTGATCAGTATACATTTTTCCATTATCTTTTATTAATATGAGATCAAGAAAAGTAATGTTCTTTGCACTACTCTGTATACTGAATGACAAATTCTGTGTCCTTGTTTCCATATATTGATAGAAAACATCCAGTTCCAATTGTGTACCAGTCCAAATGATCAAAATATTGTCAATAAATGTTTTGTAAAAAAGTAATTTAGATCTGTATATACTGGTGGTAGAAAAAATGTGTGTCTCTTCAAAGTATGCCATATATAGATTAGCATACATCGGTGCTAAAGTCGCTCCCATAGCTGTACCTGTTTTCTGCAAATGACATTGTCCTTCAAATTCAAAATAACTATTCTGTAGTACAGTGGAATCTGCTTAAATGTGCATTTACCCCGAAATTGCTGTTTTTTGACTGTGTTGCATTTCATTAAAGACATTGGACACGAGTAATGTATAACATTTTATTTCCCATTACTGATGCCAACTTTATCAACCTTTTGTGACTGAAGTAAGGGAAAAAGAGGTACACTGACCCATAAAATGAGGGACATATTTTGAAACTGGGAGGTGGTTACTGTACGTGTATTGAAAACCCACATAGTGAGAGAGCAAGCATAGAACAAGGTTTGTGTGCTGCTGTTCAGAGCAGTGTGAGACAGCATCAGTGGAGTTGGGCTGGGTAGAAAAAGAGAGAGAGAGAGATGATCCAGTGTGCAGGGGCATAGTCAACTTTACAGAGCATTGAGAGGTATGCAGCTGCTGCTATGGGGCAAGGTGTTAACTACAGCTACAACACATAATTAAGCTCATTAACCCATCATTGAAATAGTTGTGCACTTAACAGGTGCTAAATACATAGAAAGAAATGTGTGAATGAAGTGAGTTTCTGTGTACTTAGCTGAAATGTGCATTTACCCAACATGCATTTATGCGGCTTAATTAACATTACAGGTATAGAAAAAAAAATGGGAAACAAAAATGTTGTGTATTAAAACTAAATGTGCATGTATCAGAAGTGCATTTAAGTGGAATCCACTGTACTATCTTTGTAAGTTGTAAAATAAAATCTTTATCAGGAACATTTGTCCTTCTTTGTATCAAAAAGTAATTCAAAGACTGTAGACCTTCCTCATGGGGTATGACAGTGTAGAGACTCTTCACTTCAAGAGTTGCCAAAATACAATCCTCCAAATATTTATTAGATCTATTGCTTTGTTCCAATATCTGAATACAATGTTTACTATCCTTCAGATAAGATTGTGTAGTTGGTACCATATATTTGCAATAAAAATGAGCAAAAATAGAGAGGGGTTCAGTGAGTTGTTCTTTAGATCCAAAAAAATGTTTCAGCCTTATTTTTCTAAAGAATTTTTCCAAATCGAGTTTCAATTCAAAGGGATTTAATTTTTCTGCCAAACTATATGAAAGTCCCTTATTGAGAATCTGTATTGTCATTGCAGTGAGTTCTCTCCCAGATACGTTAAAAACAGTTAATTTTGTTATGTGCTGGATCTGAGTTCATGCATCTTTTCTCTTTCTTTTGTCCTTTCTCTGCCTCTGTCTCCTCCTCCTTGTTCTCCCTCCTCTCTTGTTCCACCTGATGCTCCTTTCTTATGGTTCACCCTTTGAAAATCCTTTTCATAATATGTGTCTCTTGGATATCTTTCTAGTCCATAAGAATAATAATCTGAATCATAATGTTCGATTCTATCTCTATAGGGTGCATAGGGTCTCCTGTTAGCTCTATTGGAATACGGATGTCTATTCCTTCTTTGAAAAAACCTTCTATTGGAATAGCCTCTGAACGATCTTATTTCTTGAAGTTATTTAGAAAAATAAGGCTGAAACATTTTTTTGGATCTAAAGAACAACTCACTGCAGACCAAAATAAACAAAAAGAAAGATATAATTTAAAACAAGCACTTGGGACCATATCCAAGTTTGACCCCATTGGTTTTACACCTCCACATATAAGTACCTATATAGAAAAAGTCAATAAAGACATAGAATTAATTATGGAACAAAATGAAAAACAAAAATTACACCACAAAATTACTAAAGCTGAAAAAATTGCATTGGATGGTTTAGAACAAGATAAAACCATTATCATAAAACCAGCAGATAAGGGGGGGGGGTAGTTATTCAAGATTTAGAAGATTACCAGTGTCACAGACAGCTGAATGACACCACAACCTATGAGAAAGTACAAAGGATTCCTTTTCAACATCTCAAAGAAATGATTTCTGAGATAGTTCAGAATGCCATAGATAGAAATCTCATAGAACAGTGGATTGGACCTGAATTAATAAATACAAATCCTAGAATTCCCTTATTTTATTGTTTACCTAAGATTCACAAAAGTCTTGAGAAACTTCCAGAAAGACCCATTATATCGGGTATTGGATCCATTACTGAACCCCTCTCTATTTTTGTTTATTTTTATTGCAAAGACATGGTACCAACTACACAATCTTATCTGAAAGATAGTAGACAATGGCCCAGATATTCAAACTGCTCCCAAAATGTGCGCAACAGCAGGAGCAAGCACAATTCAATTGCGCATATGCGCAACAGATGCAATATTCAAACATGGAGCAAAACAAATTGCGCAAGCAGCCAACGTCTGAATATCGCACAAACTGCGCCATAGCGCAACCAGGAAGGGGAAGCCGAGCAGAAAGGTTGCCATGCGCAAACAAGGCCAGCCCAGCTGAGCAGTCCAGAGGTGCCATAGTGCAAGCAGAGCACCCCTCCCCAGCAGAGCAATGGAACTGCACAACCAGGGAGGCAGGCTGGGGCCCACCGCCAGCCATGCCACACATGGGCACAGGAACATACTGCAGAACCAACAAGACACCTGCATACCCCAAGCACAGCATCACTGGGGGTTGGACGGATGATCCACTGGCCCATGGGGACAAGCCAACAAAGCACAGCAGGGCCATGATGCCCCAGCACAACCACTGGCAGGCTGAGACTGCCACACACAGGGGGTTGACAACCACAGTGCACATCAGCCCCCCGTATGCACAGCACACCCTGCACCATGACCCCAAGACACCACCCATGTGCAGTGACTGGCACTGCAGGAAACACCATGCATCCCCCGGCACATGTCAACCTCGTGTAGCAGAGAACCATACAAGCCAGACCCACCCTGTGCACTCCAGCATTGGTGGCAGCAGATGGCAAGACCAACAGAAAGTCACTGCCACACTGGAGACAACTCTCCATGCACACACACGCACACACACACATACACACACACATACACACACATACCCAGGACCATACCACCCCAGATGGCATGCACACCACTGCAACTGAGCAACCATAGCCAGCTGCAAATCAGAGACCACCACAGTACTCATATCAATATATATATATATATATATATATATATAAAATGGAAAGTACAACAGAACAACAACAAAACTATTTACAGAGGGGGAGGGGTACAAGGTAAGGGGTGGGCAAAGAAATGAGGATGAACAACTTGGAGGGAAGGCAGGGTGGGAGGATGGGTGAAGTGGGAAAGGGAAGCTGGCCTAAGGCCTAGCAGGCTGGTCCTCCGCTGCCTGGTGCCATCTCGCTTGGCTGTGCCTCCTCCGTAGCCCATGGCATTGGATATCCTGGAGGATGTTCCGGTTCTCCAGGGACACCCGTGTCAGCTGGTGCAGTGTCCGCTCAATCCTGCGGAGCACGATGAGGCCTAGGAAAAGAGAACACAGTCAATGGCTGTACTGACCACAACCCTGAACACCACGCAACCTGCAAGGCATATAGCCCAATGTCCCGCACCTGTGATGGTATGCACCCACCCACAGTGACCATGCACATGACAAGCTCAACCAGGCGGCACCAGCCATGTGCACCACTGCACACACACACTGCCCATGTCCATCACAGCACAAACAAGGCTGTCAAGTGACGTGGCAATGTGGTAGGATGCCAGTTCCACAGCCATGTGCCCAGTGCATGCATGTACCACCAGTGACGCACACACAGACGTGCAGTGACACTGGACAGTGATGAATGTCACCTGTGTCGTGCATGGTTGTGTTGTCCATGGCTGGTGGTCATGCCCACCCCCTCCAGCATGCAATAGCATCCATGATGTAATGATACTCACACTCCGCAAGCAGCTGTGGCTGCTGCTGCTGCTGCTGCTGTGGCTCACCCTCGAGCACCACCGCCTGCCACTGGGGCCCAGCACGCCCCTCCTCATCCCGCTGCCTGCATCCTCTCTGCCAGGCCTGTGGGAGACAAATGTTGAGAAAACATCAGTGTGACTCCAAAGCAGACTGCCCCCTGCCCCAGTGAGTGTGCCTGCCCACACAGCCAGACCCATGCATCTCACACCTGCACACACTGACACAGCCAACCATGGCAGAGCCATCACCCATGCACAGCCACCAAACACACACCACCCCCTATGGAGAATACAGGTGCATAGATGGTACACCCTGGCCTGAGCAGAACCTCCTCCTGGCACGTGACCGTAGTCGCGCATGTCCAGCTCCCAGCTCCCTCCAGCGGAGGTCACTGTACCTGTGTCACGGCACTGCCGGGCAGGACCGCGCCACCTCAGGACTTCACTAGGTCATTGGCCACCTGCAGCCAGACCCTGTTCGAGCCATGGTGAGGGGCTCCTCCCCATACAGTGTCCCATAGTGGGGCTCTACCAGGGCCACCAGGTTGGCCACCTCCACTGGGCTCCATTGGGGCACCATCCTGCGTGCCATGGTTGTAGTGTTACAGCAGGCAATATGGCCCCCCACAATGTGGCAACCCCACGTGGAAATGTTGCGCAACAGACCATCATAGGTTCCAATCACGCTGTTCGTACAGCGCCATCAGTTCACATAGCGCTGTCACCAGACAGCGCAATAGGGCTGTACACATGGCAGCTGAACAGCGCCATGGGGCAAAGGTCGGACACCAGGTCAGGGGTCTATGACACAAGGCCATGCACAACGCCATCTGACATCTATGCATCCTGCGCGACCGACCACCTGCGTGCCAGTGCCACAGTGGACTATTGCGCAGTAGTGCCACAGTGCCATATAGTGCCCAGTGCTGTAGCGCCACTGGCACAATGGTGGTCATGGCCTGAAGTGCCGATTGTGCACAGCACGTCATCAAGCGGCAGGCGCCTCGTAAGCTACCTGGGCATGCGCAATGCAGTATACCGCACAGTCACAGATCTGCGCTATTGGCTCAGCCGGCTCAACCGTATTGCGAAAAGCGCAATGGCGCGATATTCAGCCGACACATGCAAATCATCTGATCAGCCATTCAAAGGCGCAGTGGTGCGATTTGCATCTCATTACAGTTGCTCCACTCCTAATTTGCATGCATTGCGCTATAAATGTGCGACATTGGACTGCGCTGGCCAGATTCGGTTACTGCAGGTGAGAGGTGGGTTGAATGCTGTGGGATGTTCTGGACAATGGGCATGGGATAACGCTGTAGACTGCACAGTGACAGGTGTCCACTTCCACCCATACAGATCGCCATGACCGAGCAGAGCCAAGGTGAGGGTGAGGATGGTGGGCGAAGGAGGAGGAGGCCCAACTTTACCACGGCAGAGACTGAGGCCCTCTTCCAGGCCTACCTGGAGGAGGAGTCACTACTGAGTGGATGGTGGGGCACCCCTCAGGCCCGTGCGGCTGCATGGGAGGGGGTAGCCTGGGCAGTGAACCTGCACGGAAGCCACCAGCGCTCCATGCAGGAATGCAAAAAAGAAGATTGGGACAGACCGCAGGAGGGTGAAGGAGAAGGTGGCAGCCCTCAGGGCGGCATGTGCTGGCACTGGCAGGGGTCAGCCAGCGGTGGTGGAGCTGACCCCAGCTGAGGACTGACTGGCTGCATCAATGCAGTGCAATGCTATTGAGGGCGTACCAGGAGGTGGATTCCAGACAGGTGGAAGCCCATCACTGCATGGTATGACATGGTGGTGGTGTTGGGGGGGGAGGTTGTTCACATGCACTCACATGTCCTCTCTTTCTGTTACAGATCCTGTTCATCTTCAGGGGACGGTGGTGGTGGGTCCAGGCAGTGAGGATGACCTGCTGGACATGGAGGAGGGTCCATCCACCTCTGTCACCAGCCAGCATGCACGCTGGGTTGCCAACTCTGGTGTTGATGAGTCGGGTGTGGGGGGGTGCACAGCCTGTGTCTCAGCAGTCTGGCATGCAAGCATGCCAGCACGCTGTGACTGTGGCTGTAGCACGTACCTGCACCATTGATGATGCAAGGACTGCAATGTGCAGTGACATGTGTGTGTCCCATGATGGACACAAAGCAGGCCAGCACATGCCCCTGGGCCTTGCTGGTTCCAACTTGTGTGCCACAATGTCGACACAGTCCCAGGCTGTGCCTGTCAGCACCGGTGGGGCAGCACCGATGGCTGTGCAGGGTGTCTGGCACTGCTGTGACACAGCAGTGGAACCAGTGGGTCCCTGGGGTACAGCGGTTGGAGGGCAGCAGCAGCAGTCACCCACCAGGTCTGGGGTACAGTGTCCAGTGGTGGCACATGCCTGCCACCTTTGATATGCCCATTCCTGGTCCTGGCAAACAGCGCCCACCCTCAAGGGGTTGTGCATCAGGACCTTCCACACCCTGGGGACAGGATACCGCTGAGGCACAGTACCCATTGGATGAGCACACCCGCCTGCTGTGGGATCAGTACAGCAGCAACAGGGGTTGCAACGTCTGTGGAGGCACTGTGTGCGGCTGTGGAGTGGCACAGCAGGGAGTGTGCTCTGGACCATGCAGAGATGGTCCATATGCGATGGATGTGACCGCCGCCATTGACAGGCAGACCCAGGCATTGGTCGCTGTCGTGGCTGCATTGGGCACACATGCAGCTGCTCCTGTACCATGCACCCCACACAGTACGCTCTCCACTCCCCATTCCCGGCATTGTGCGACACCAGGCCTGTCGATGCCAGGTTCTGCTGTGGGCATCCCAAGCACCCCTGGTGCAGGTATGTTTGGCATCCTGCAGACCCCACTGCAGACAAGGTCGCAATCGTGCAGTGGGACCCCTGGTGGTCCATCGGTGCCACCCCATGTGGCCCCTGCTTAGCCTGCCAGTGCTGTTAGGTCACGGCGGGGCCGCCCACGCATCCGCGGTGGCCGTGGAATGGTGCAACATGACTGACCTGTCTCCCAGCACAGGCCATGTCTGGTGCTGCCCTGTGTGCGCTGTGCGTCATGGTGGGCAGTGCACTGGTGGGTGCCCTGCCCATCACGCCGACATACGGACCACCTGCACACCATCCTGACTGCTGTCCACAGGTGCGTGTGCATGATGATGCCTGCATTGTACTGTACACCAAGGTGCAAGGGTGCCCAGCATCTGACACACGTGCTTGGACAGTACAGGTGGTGGGTGTGGTCTGTGGATCTGTGTGTTTGCCATGTCTGTTCCTGCTCTGCACCTGCCCATGTACACTTTGTGCCTGGTGTGTTTGTGTGTGTGTGTGTGTCCATATGACTGTTCGCCCCTCCCTGATGGTGTGTTTGTGTGCCTGGTCCCTTCCACCCCCCTTGCCATCATGCACCCCTGGTGTGTTACTCTGTGTGCCTGTGGGTTGCGCCAGGACAGTGTTGTTTGCACATGGCCCCTTGACTTACCTGTGTTGTGCATAATGCTCCTCCGTGATGGTGTCCCGGTGCAGCTGGGCCTGCTGGATCAGTCAGGTGTCCCACCATCCAAGGGGGGGCTGCTCATCACCATCAACACCGGCGCCGCTGGCGTCCCCATCGTTGTCCCCCTCTTCAACCTGTACGGCTATCCCACAGTCATTGGCCATGTTGTGCAGGATACAACAGGCCAGGAATATCCCACAAGCCTTTGAGGGACTGTACTGTAAGGCACCGCCGGAGGTGTCTAGGCATCGGAAGCGTGCCTTGAGCATCCCAAACACCCGCTCAATGATGTTGCGTGTGGTGGCATGTGCCTCATTATAGCGTTGCTGCGATGGGGTCATGGGGTGCCGGTACGGTGTGAGCAGCCAGGGACGGAGTGGGTATCCGCTGTCACCTGTGTGGAGATAGTGGAGGTCAGTCTCATGTTCAGGTCCATATTGCCCATATCCCTGTGTGCCACTACCATGGCACCTGTGGCATTCCCACCCTTGCCCCAAGTTTGCATTTCCTACATGTGTACTCACCCACTAGATGGCCTGTGGGGATGTCCCCACTCTCTGATCGATGGGACAGTGTGGACTGATGCCATATAAAGGCATCATGTGCTCCGCCAGTGTGTGTGGAACAGACATTGATTATACGCCCAGTGGCATCACACACCACCTGGCAGTTGACACTGGGGAAGCCCTTTCTATTCCTATATGCGGCCCCATCGAGGCCAGGTGGCATGCAAATGGCCACATGGGTGCAGTCTATGGCCCCTAGCACGCCAGGCATACGTGCTACCCTGTGGAATGCCTGCATGTTTGCTGTACGCTCTGCCGTGGTGCTGGGGAAATGGATGTGCTCCACAGCATGTGGCAGCAGTGCGCTGAGGGTGGGTGAGGATGCATGGCGTGGCCGACTGTGTGATGCCTGTGGTGTCCCTGTTGGCCTCTGGAAGGTGCCCGTGGTGAGCAGGCACATGCAGGCTGTCACCTTGGTCTCCACTGACAGAGCATGACTCCGTCGTGAGGTGCCTGCATCACATCACTGCACAGCTCACAGAGCAGCCTCAGTATTGCCCTGTTCAGGCGGTACCAGCCCATGATCTCTACATCTGTGTACAACTCAAAGCTGATGCAGGCACGGTACTGCCTGTTGAGACATCGCCGACGGGCCCATCCACATCACATCCCTGCACCTTGCATTCTCACCCCCTCATTACAGCTTCCATGTGGAAGCTGCCACTGTCCATCTCCCTGGCTTGTGCCCCCCTGGCTGATGTTGCTCTGTTACCCCCGCTGTCCTGACTGCTACTTCCACTGCACCAGGCACCCCCCCACTGGCCTCTGCAGCTTATGGCCCACACTGCTTCCCTTGCCTGCCCTGGCCTGTCACTGTCTGTCTTTCTCTCTCTCTCTTCCCCACTTGGCATCCCTTCCTGTGGCGTTCTTGCACCTCTTCCTTGAGCCTTTTATTTTGCTCATTTCCGCTGGTATAACTTCAGCTGGTCGCTGTTGCGCCCCAATACCAACTCTTTGGATATCATTGCTCTTTATGCATGGATCCACCCTTCGGTTGCGCATGCGTCATTTGCATTAGCTGTTGCTCAGCATGTTTTGGTGGCGCCAACTGCACTCCTGCTGATGTCGCGGAATGGCGCACTTTTGGACTTGCGCAGGCGCAACCCTATTGCGCATGGCGCAACCCTTTTGAATATCCCACCCAATGTATTCAGATATTGGAACAAATCAATAGATCTAATAATTATTTGGAGGATTGTATTTTGGCAGCTCTTGATGTGAAGAGTCTCTACACTGTCATACCCCATGAGGAAGGTCTACAGTCTTTGAATTACTTTTGATACAAAGAAGTACACATGTTCCTGAAAAAGATTTTATTTTACAACTTACTAAGATAGTACTACAGAATAATTATTTTGAATTTGAAGGACAATGTTATTTGCAGAAAACAGGTACAGCTATGGGAGCGACTTTAGCACCGATGTTTGCTAATCTATATATGGCATACTTTGAAGAGACACACATTTTTTCTACCACCAATATATACAGATCTAAATTACTTCTTTGCAAAACATTTATTGATGATATTTTGATCATTTGGACTGGTACACAATTGGAATTGGATGTTTTCTATCAATATATGGAAACAAGGACACAGAATTTGTCATTCACTATATAGAGTAGTGCAATGAACATTAATTTTCTTGATCTCATATTAATAAAAGATAATGGAAAAATGTATACTGATCTATATAGAAAGGACATTCCTAAAAACACTATTCTACATGCACTGAGTTTTCATCCCAGAAATCTTAAGAACAGTATTCTGTACAGTCAAATGCTTCGAATCAAAAGAAATACTAGTTCAGAACTAAAATGTGAACTGAATCTGAATGATTTAACCAAAAGATTTCAGACACAAGGTTATGACATTGATACCTTACAGACATCTCAGAATAGAGTAGATTCTATAGAGATTCTCTCTTACAAGATACAATTGTAGAGATATAAAATGAGAACAAAATCATTATGATCACTCAATATTCTAAACATTTTGGAAAAATCAAGAATGTAATTTTAAAACACTGGAACATTTTACAAACTGGAACAGTAGGTACAAGAGTATTCCAACAGAAACCTTGGGTTACTGCGAAAAGAACCACTAATATTAAAAACAAACTTGTAAAAAGACAACATTGGAATCCTGAACCACCTTTAAGAACTTGGTTACAAAGAGACATAAAGGGATTCTACACATGTGGGAACTGTACATACTGTAATAATGGAGTGAAAACCAAACAAATAAGATGCACCTGGAACGACAAGCTTTTTGACATTAGAGATTGTATTACTTGTACTTCAGACTTTGTAGTCTATTGTATTATTTGTCCCTGTTCTCTACATTGTATTGGACAAACATCTCGACCTCTTAAACAAAGGATCACTGAACAAAAAAGTACAATAAGAAGAGAAGACATGAAATCAACTTTGGCAAGACATTTTGAGAATATCATCATCAGGTTTTAACTTTAAAGTTTATGGGACTTGAAAAAATTAAGGAATCATCCCGTGGTGGTGATCGGGAATCTACACTTCTTATGAGAGAAGTGTGGTGGATTTTTACACATAGGACATACAAGAAAAGATATGGATTGAATGAAAATCTAATCTGGACTGGTTTTAATTAACCAACATAATAACTCTGATCCTGATTTTTTCCTTTTTCTTCCCCATATTGCTTTTCATGCATTTCTTAACCTTGAGCTTAACCCTTGATCTCCCCTCATTCTGCTTCCTCACCCTCCGCTTTCTTTTCTCATCCTTTCTTGACCTAGTCATCCTTCAATGTGTTTCATGCAGCTTCTCTTTCCCTTATTATTTCAACAATATATTAAGTATTACAGTTTTATTTGACATCTTGGAGTCTAGAGGGATCGTCCTATGCTTTCCTTCAATTAGGACTGTTTTCTTTTGAACGGGCCACCCAGGGTGACTTCATATATGACGTTAACATGCTTAGCGTGTATACCCTTGGCCTGGCCCCTTCCTCCAGTTTGAAGCTATTTGAGTGTGCGAAAAAATTCAAAACACTTCCCAAGCATTTGTGTTACCAACCCGCTTTATTTGCTGAAGCAATGGCGTGGGGTGAGGTTGCCCAGCTCTTATGTTTTTTTTTCATCAAGAGTACTGAAATTCTGAATAGCATGACGCTTTGCACAGAAAAACAAACACCAAATATTAAGGTAATCACCTCTTTAGAAGTTTGTTTGTTTTGCTTTATATTATTGTTTCCATTTGAAACGCACAACCTTTTGGACATAGTTAAAATGCAATCCTTGTTTCCCTCTGTAGAAAACATTGTTTGTTTGAGAGTGGAATCTCCACCTTACAACTGCTTATGCCTGTGTTAATAACAGGTTAGAATTATTTATATAAAGGATTTGCTCTTGAATATAATTATTGATTTGCAATTGGCAATGTAATATTTTGTTTATTTTGGTTTTTGAATTAGGTATCTTCTATGAGTGGGCAGCCTCATTACCACACCCCCGATTTATTGTTGATCTTACTTTTGCGATTATGACCCATATAAAGTGGAATCTTTTGCTTAATGGGAAAAAGTAGGAAATTCTTTATAACAGGTCTGTTCCCCCTGTTTTCAGTTTAAGTTTTGGCTCCTTTCAGATTATCTGGCTTTCAAGGCATGATTTGAAATATTATAAATCTAAATCTTATTTTCCTTTGCCTTTAGATGTTAAAAGTCCTTTTCAACATGATGAAATGATGTTTATTATGTTAAAGCTCCTATGTCTGAAGAAGGAACATGTTTAATTCTGAAACGTTACAAATGAATATTTATGGAGCAATATTTAAATGATTTCATATGGAATTTATGAGAAGAATATCTATATTTTGAAAGACACATCATTTATTCAATGGAAATAATAACTTTCTACATTGTAATTACTTCTCATGGAGATTGAGTGAGAGCTACCTTTTTGACTTTCAGCTTTTAATACATGCCAGAAATATTTTCAGGGGGGACTTTGGAAGGAGAGAAAAATCCCTTACTCATTAAAAAAAAAATCTGTGTGTTGTGTCTTGTATGACTCCATCTCCTACATGGCATACTGGCCATCATCCTGCCGTGTGTCCTTTGACTGCTGCACTGTACCCAGTGTGTGTTTGACTCCTATGTGGTGTACTAGCCATCATCCTGCTGTGTGCCCTTTCATTGCTGCACTTTACCCGGTGTGTGTGCATGTGTGTGACTCCTGCATGGCGTAATACTGGCCTTCATCCTGCTGTGTGCCCTTTGACTGCTGCACTGTACCCAGTGTCTGTGACCATGTGTAGCGCAGCATCCAGTTCAATGGTGTCTTTTAACACTGGCCAGAAATATTTTCTGGGAGGGAGTTTGGTAGGAGAGAAAAATCCCTTACTCATTACAAAACAAAATCTGTATGTTGTGTCTTGTATGACTCCATCTTCTACATGGCATGCTGGCCATCATCTTGCTGTGGGTCCTTTGACTGCTGCAATGTACCCAGTGTGTGTGTGTGTGACTCCTACGTGGCATACTGTGTCCATCATCCTGCTGTTGTGTGCCCTTTGACTATACCATACCCAATGTGTGACCGTGTGCCACCCACCACTCAGTGCGTGGTATTATCATGTACAAAAGTAGAATATTAAAGAAAAAGAGATATTGAAATATAATATAAAAATAAATGGACACTTATTTGCAATACTGAAACAATTATTTTTATTCAAAATTACAATTACTGATATTTTGCCTTGTCCTGTTTTGCATATGTGTATGTCTATGCCCAATCGTTTCTGTAAGCCTTGAACCAGGGATCCAACTATAGTTGCATATTCAGTTAGATTCCAGTCCACTGCATCACAGTGTCATAAAACCAAAACTAAATTGTTGAGTTGCGGCGATCCACAGACCACATTGTTTTGTAACACAGGAGTTGTGTTTGTGTACAGTAATACAACAACTGGTGCTATTATGGCTGACAACATGGATGAAGACTCTGGTGTTGGTAGATCAGATGTTGGTGACAGAGGTAATCCTGGTGTTAGCAAAAATAACCAAAATGTTTCATGTGGTAAAAATATAACAAACAACAAAAGAGCAACAATGAACCATGGTAAAGGGGGACCTTTTAAGAAAACTTGTGCAGCTGCTGGTGTCACACAGAGAGAGGCATTATAAGGTATGCCATTCATGCTGGTATAAATCCCTGGGCTGGATTTTCAAAGGGCCCTTAGATCCACGCAAGTGACATCAAACAACCACCTTGCCTCAGATCTAGGTGTGCCAAATACTATGTGTCATATTTTGCAAGAAAAGTGTTCTGTGTGGCAAAGTCCTCTAAACTAATTCAAGAGGTCCACTGCATCAACAGAATGATGCAAGGGACAAGAATGATGCAAGTTGCGCCAAAATCAAGGTACATATTGAGTCAAAAAAATGACTGAAGGAACAAAAATGACACAAGTTGAGTAACAAAATGGTGAAAGTTGAAACAAAAACTGAAGCAAGTTGAGTCAAAAAATAACTCAAGGAATGAAAATGATGCAAGTTGAATAAAAAATGATGCAAGTTGAGTCAAAAATTACGCAAATGACGAGAATGATGCACGCTAAGTCAAAAAATACAGCAGATGAAATAACTCAGACTAAGCCCCTAAAATAGTCTAAACTAGTCCTGCAGGGGAATATTGGCCATTAAAAGTAGGATAGTCAGGTCTGACTGCCTACTGTGGATCTCTTTATATACTCTAGTGTCCCTTAGACCAACTCTGGCTGGTCTAACAGCAACATGCATCTTAGGCACAAGGACAGGACTCACATTCCTTGAAAATCCTAAATAAGGGTATGGTGCATCATTTTGTTGACATAGTCATCCATTTCAACATGGCGCAGTCATTTGTTTGGTGCAAGCATGGTGCAAGCCAGTCTGACGCAAGCATATCTGTTTTTTATGCAAACACCATTTGAAAATCAGAACTGACGCAAACTTTGACGCATCCTGCTTCTTGCATCAGTTGATTTTGAAGCAAGCAAGTGTCATTATCTGGCCTTTGAAAATCATTCCTCCTGTGACTAGCAGTAAGAGTAGTGCAAGTGATAATGATTCACTCTCTGACTCAGACAGTAGCTCTTTATCTCAGTCTGACACTGTTGTGACTGGTAATGTAGTTATCATAAGTCCCTCAACCAAGTCCAATAAGAAAGTCTGCTGACAATGAATCAGGTAGTGCACTTACAAATAAATCCACAAATGGTGGCAATGAGAAGGACATATACAGTGAATCCACCACGTCTACATCAGATACAAATTAAAACCCTCAAGTGCCTCTGCCCACTCTTCTAGCACTAAAGATGGCCTTGTTCTGCTCAGACTGGTGAAAAAAACACAAACAGTTTTTAGTTATCTTCCTAGCACTCAAACAAAGTCTGTCACTTATGAAGTGTGGAATTATTTTTCCATCAGTAAAACTGATCCATGTAGAGCAATTTGTTCCCTATGTAAACAAAGTGTAAGCCATGGTAAAGTTGTGTCATGTCTCGGTACTACAGCTCTTAAATGCCATCTGAATAAACATTCAGTATTGCTTGATCAGTCAAAAACATGTCCTCCACCTTCCAGACCACAGATAAGAAGGGCCATAATGTAAAAATGCATAATGAATTTTGTGAACTTGGTGCAGACAGAACCAGTGCCAGCCCTAGAACTACCATTATCACCAATGTCAACACCATTAGCACCAGTTGCACATTCAGTGATGGCACTGAATCTGTAAGTCTACCACCACAATGTCCATCTGGTAAATCAAGCACAGTGTCTAATAAATCAGCAGGGACATGCTGTAAGCAGCTAGCATTGTCTCAGGCATTTGAGAGGAAAAATACTTTTAACAAAAGCCATCTAAAGAGTCTTTATCACAAAATTGCTAGCTGGAGCCCTTCTCCCATACTCTTTAGTAGATCATGAGGATTTTAGGGAGGTCATAAAACTTGCAGAGCCTTGTTACAATGTTCCTCTTCAAAGGTACTTTGTCTATGTTGAAATACCAAACATTTATTTCATTTCATTTCATTTTTATTTTTTATACTTGTAAGCCTGATGAGCATTACTGCCCATTTTCACAAGCGACAAGTGGTAACAATAAACATAGAAACAACTTATACATACAGTTCGACATACATTAAATACAACAATAAATACAAATAAAATAATATTATAGTATCAGCAAATACATTCCTGTTGGAATTGAAGGTACATTTTTAGTCTTATTTTAAAAGTCTGTACTGCGTTACAGTTAAGATTGTCTCATATATATACAGGCAAGCACGGCTCAAAAGCTACAGCAAAGGGGAGCCAAGGTACAAAAACCACAAGACTAAAAATGAAAAAACCCTCGTCTCACCCAAAACCCTACAAAAACAATGAAACGCTGTTGTAAAAATTAAAGCAGCAGTTTTATTACATGTAGTAGCACCCGTCACATACAGATAGTTAAGATCTTCTGATGGGAGGGAATTGAGAAAGGAAGGGGCTCTATAAAGGAGGGATCTCTGACCAGATGTTCTTTTTTAAAGAATGGGAATTTAAACAAAAATGTACTTTGAGTTCTAGTACCATTAGTATTGATGTATCTTGGAAACAATGAACATACTGATGTGAGTAAAATGCCAGTGATTGCTTTAAATAAAAAGAAGCCCATTTTAAATGAAATCCTATTATAAAGAGACAGACTATTAGACTGCTATAGGAGCATGCAATGCTATGTTCATGTAGGAACACTAAGAATAAATCTTTGGATGGAGTTAAAAGTGACCTTCAGTTTATCAAATGTTTTACTGCTTATTGCATGCATAGACTATCAGCCCATAGTCTAAGACACTAAGCAAAAAGCTATGGGCTAATTATTTCCTAGCCTCTATGGTCAAAAAAAGCTTAACACTAAAAAGCAACCTAATCCTTGGTGGATTGTCCGAATAACATCTTTAACATGTAGTTCAAAGGATAAATTGGGGTCCAGTACCAGCCCCAAATATTTAAAATTATCCACCTATTCAATAACATTCCCTTTTAAATACAAAATGGGTATCAAAACTTCATCAACTTTCTTTTTGTTTGTAAATAATCACACATTAAAAGTGACAGTGATGCTTGCACTTAAAAATGCAGAGGGTGGGGTTATTCATGTTATAACAGATATGTGGACCAGCAGTCAGAATATAGATTACAGTATATGTCCTTTACCACTCATTTGGTCAGTTTTTCTTGTGCTTCTTCAAAACAAACACACCCCAAATGATGGTGCTGCTACATATAAAGAAGTTTGGGCAAAGTCATACATCCGCAAATATCTTGCAAGAACTAAATGAACTCCTTAACAACTGGATTTATTCTAATGATTTCAAATGTGACTTTATAGTAAGTGACAATGGAGCCAACATCTTGAAAGCAGTACAGCATGGAGGGATCATGCATCCTTCTTGCTTTGCACATTGCTTACATTTAATTATCACTGGGTTCCTGAACAATGAAACACAAGTTGATGGTATGATTGCTGTTTGCAAAAAAATTGTGACTCACTTTTCACATTCAACCAAGACTATATGAAATTATCCAAACTGAGAAGAAACACAAACTGACCTATCAAAAGCTGATTCAAAATATTTCCACTCAGTGGAACTTAACTCTTTATATGCTGCAGTGCCTCTTCGAACAAAAGCAAGCTGTACATGAGTATTGCTCCAATTACATTATTGGTGATGGCATTATGCTTTCTCTGTTGCAGTGGAAGTTAATGGAGAGAATGTGCTGCATCCTAGCTCTTTTTGAGACAGCTACAAGGGATATGTCTTCAAAAGATGCATCTCTGAGTTGGGTTATCCCACTTATAATGCTGGTTTTACATCATCTGAGTGTTCAGACTCTACAGCTAGAAAGAAACAGATCTAAAGATGAGACAACATGTCGGCAGTATCATGAAAATCTTGTAAAGAGAATGTGTGAGCATTTCCAAAATGATGACAGATTAGTTGCAATGATGACATGAAAACAGTACATACTTGCAACCTTCTTAGATCTCATGTTCAAGGCTATACATTTTCCTAAAACAGATAGTGTACAGCACTACAAATTTATATTGCTAGATGAGTTGCAGCTCTCACAGAAGTCAAACACAGACACACACAGTAGCTTCAACTTGTCATCTCCACAAAGTGCAGATCTATCTTCATGAAGAGATATAGAACAGAAAACATCACCAAAAGTGAGCAGTAGTTCTTTCACAACTCCCACTTCCACTTCCAGTAAAAAGCTAAATCTGTGGCAAAACCTTTCACAAATTGCTGCCATACCAACTTACATTGATTCTTCTTTAGAGCATCCTCTGTCTATCATGGTAGACAGTTACTTACAAGAACTAGGACTATAGTCAGGGATTTCAAATTTGTACACGGAGCTGCCACACTGCTGCCCCACCATTGTCCGTACTCCCTTGACACAAGTGTTATTTAGTCTGTGGCGTATACTCAGAACACAAAATATAAAGATATAATACACACACATACTCAGATTCCCAAAGGTAAGAAAGCCTTTCAATCACCAACAATGTCAGACTAACAGACTAACTTTTAGTTACAGTGTTGCATTGTCTCCAGAGCCCTGCCCAATAAAACACAGTCTACCATTTGTGTGGATGCCCAGTTGGCAATTAATGTATTATAATCTCTTCCAAATGTCCACTTCCACAATATTTTCATCCGCATATTTTACAACATTATGTTCAACATTATCTTTATTATACATAATTTCCATAACCCACATTTTTCCTCATTGTTTTCCCTTCTCGCCCCCTGATGTAAATCTGGGGGGCTGCCAGAATATTCATAAACAACATTTTCATTCTTGTTTCCTCTTCTCGGCCCCCCAGATGTACATCTGGGGGCTACTCTCTTTGTTTTCTTCTCTGTTGTTGGGTATGCATGTACACCCATACCACTCATCTGTCTGGTGTTGTTCTGTGGCCCTCTTAGTCAGATTATCCCACCCCCTTCTCCTCCCCCTTCCCTTTTTCTGTGCCCCTTCTTCTTCTCTGCCATCCACCTTCTGCAGTCCTGGCAGACTTGCTGTCCACATTCAGCAGTCTGTCCCTCTCCCTCTCTCCTTCCCCTTTCTTTTTCCATCCTGGTACTTTCCCTTCTTCTTCTTCTTCTTGGGGTGGGTGGGTGGGAATTTTAGAACAAAATTTGAGCTTTCTCTGTCTACCTGGCCATTTTAAACCCCTTTGCTCACCCCTCTCTCTCTCTTCCTTACCCAATCGCCTTCCCCTCTCCTGGTGTAATGTCTCGAGGCCCCGCCCCTTTCAGAAGTCCCCCTGCCTATCTCTCATTCCTTGAGTGGCATGCCCTCAGCTCCACTCCCCCAGCACCCCCACCCCTTCCCCCTTTCCTGCCACTTGTCCCATGCATAACATCAACCCTATTGTTCAGGGCCTGAGACAAATGAGTCTGTGTTTTCATGAGGCAGACCTACTTGTGACAAGCTTCTGTACCACATCAAGGTAGCCAGTCCCACAGAGGTACATTCACACCAGTACCTGTACTTATACACTTTATCCACTCACTCAAGCACTAAAGCTGAGCACCCACATCAGCCAAAAATCATTCATGTACTTACGCATACTCAAAGTAAACAAAATCAATCACTCAAAATGGTAACATACCCACATCAGTGTACTATTACCAATTACATTAAAATTATACTGTAGTAACAATTTACATTGGTGCGCTACATAGTGCTCTGGTTTTGGTTCAGTTACCTTAGCCACCTAAACCGTTCACACCAAACAGCCTCATACCACCAAAACTTTGGTACGTTACCAATTTACAGTTTCAAAATTGACTACAAATAAAATACCAAGATGCAAAAAAAAGCTGACCTCCCACACCAACCAAAAATTATTCATGTGCTACAGGCCACTCATACACAAAGCAACCAAACTCATCCACTCAAGAAAATGGTAACATACCCACTGCAGTGGGTATGCCAATGACTCTGGGATAGCGAAATCCCTCACAGCGACAATCTCTACAGGTTTTGAGATTGTCAAGGTGAGGGACCTGAGGCAGTTTTGCCTCTCATCCCTCCCCTTGAAACAACTCCGACTCGGGTTATATATCTTAAGAAGGGGTGCATGGATGGTGCAGCCTCCACAGGGGGGGTTCAGGTGGTGCAGACCCCTGATAGAAAACACACAATGTCTGACAGGTGAAATTTCACCTGTCAACACTGGGGATCTCGCCATGCCAAACTTCAACAACACTGTTGTAGTTTCGGCATGGTATAACCCAGCAGTGTACAGTACTATTACTAATTACCTTAACAGTACAGTAATTATTTACATTGCAGTATAAGAGGGCTGGGGTAAGCTATATGGTGCTCTGGCTTTGGTTCATTAACCTTAACCACCTAAACAGTTTGCACCAAAAAGCCCCATACCACCCAAAGTTTGGCACGTTACTAGTTTTACAATTTAAAAACTGACTGCAAGTCAAATACCAAGATGCAAAAAACAGTTCCCACACCAACCAAAAATTATTCATGTGCTGCAGCCCACTCATACCCAAAGTAGCCAAACTCACCCACTCAACAAAATGGTAACATACCCACAGCAGTGTACAGTGCTATTAGTAATTACCTTAAAATTACAGTAATTATTTACATTACAGTATAAGAGGGCTGGGGTAAGGTTTATGGTGCTCTGGCTTTGGTTCAATTACCTTAACCACCTAAACCATTTGCATCAAAAAGCCCCATACCACCCAAAGTTTGGTACATTACCGGTTTTACAATTTAAAACCTGACTGCAAATCAAATACCAAGATGCAAAAAAAGACAGCTCCCACACCAACCAGTAATTATTTTTGTGCTGCAGCCCACTCATACCCAAAGTAACCAAACTCACCCACTCAACAAAATGGTAACATACTCGCAGTAGTGTACAGTACTATTAATAATTACCTTACAATTACAGTAATAATTTACATTACAGTAAAAGAGGGCTGGGGTAAGCAAGATTGTGCTCTTGTTTTGGTTCCATTACCTTAACCACCCAAGCTGCTCATGTCAAAAAGCCCCATACCACCCAAACTTTGGTATGTTACCATTTTACAATTTGACTACAAATCAAATACCAAGATGCAAACAAACAAAAAAAGGCACATCAAAAGTTAACCACCCATACCAGCCACAAATCATTCATGTACTCACTCATACCCAAAATAACTGAAACCACCCCATCAACAGAACAAGATCCAATCAATTTGTCCTCCTCAATCTGCTACAAATACACTAAAAGCCAGCCAATGCATCAAACCACAGCGAAGACCCAGCAAAACTAGCTCTGGTGCTAGCTGTCACCTTGTCACAAAATTAATCTGACAATCACTACATGGGTTGAAATCCTTCAGTACTTGTGCCACATCAGCTGGGACATCCTAATATAAATGCAGCAGTGCTAAACCTGTAAACCGACTTACACACATACAGCTCCGTAGCCAGATCTTTATTCTTCACAGTACACTAAATGTTCTGTCTGCCATAGCAATGCTAACTTGCATTGTGGCCAAAATGCAGTCATGTTACTATCTGGGTAGAATTCAGGATTTACCTGAGATAATGTAGAGAGGATGTTGGTTGGCAATTTTTCTTGGGGGGGGACAGACTTTGCTTTCAATCTCTGCAGTTCTGCTTGAAAGCTGTCCAACCTAGAGAGGTCACCCTTGTACACATTATGCACAGCTTTCACCATGTCCTCAGTGTCCATAACATTCAGTTTATTTGGTAACAAGTACTGAGTTAGAAAATGTGGGCGGAATTCAATCAGTTGCTCTGTTAGCTCTGAAATAACATGGTTCAAGAAAGGAAGGAATAAAGATATTTCTTCTGTAGTATCCTTGTGGATCTGATGCACTAACATTGTTCTTCTGAGTTTGTCTTTCAATATCCGTTGGACAGATTCTTCAGCAAATGCACAATTTGAAAGATGTTTCACTTCAGCATACAGTGCAGAAAATCTGGTATTGGCATTCTTTCTCATGCTTCTCAGTGCTTCAACCACAACATTTGCTTCTTCACATGCTTGAATCAAGTCAATATCCTCACATTGCAGGTACAAATGAAGAGGTTTTGTGAGTCCCAGAATGGACTCTACACACACCAAACTGAAGAGGAAATCAAACTTGGTAATAGAAAATTGAAATCTTTCGGCATCATCGTTGAACTCAGCAATTTTCTCCAAGGTGCTGATTATCACAATATAGTTTGCTTTGAAGCATCAAAGTGAATCTGCCAGGCTCTTCCATCATGTATTCCCTGGTATATGCAAGGGTGTACTTCAGTCTTCTTCCTCATCTTCCCAGTCACACAGAAAGTTCATGAATTCCACCAGTTTTCTCAAATACACATTGCTGCACTTGACAGAGGATTTCAGTGCTGCTATTATCTTCCTGCAAGTTTCAAACATGTTTTCAATCTGTCATGTTTAACAGGAATGAGCGATTATTGTGTTCAGATTATGGGCTTTGCAAGCAGCGTAGGTTGCTTCAGGAAGGACTGCACTGATTCTGGCTCACAATCAGCTGAATCGCCCACTCATATTGCTGCCTGTGTCATACCCTTGACCCCTCATGTATTTCTTTTCAATACACAATCAGTGAGATTTTGCAAGAAAGCTCTGCAAGTGCTTGCCCAGTTGTCACCAAGGCTTCCACAAACTTGATAAAATCTTCTTACAGTTCAACAGTTCCATTTTCATTTCGATGAACATATCACACCGCCAGTGTTGTCTGCTCTTTTGTGGAAATGTCAGTGGTCCTGTCTCCAATCAAGCTGAACAATCTTGCCTCTTTCACTTGTGCTAGAATTTTCCTTTGAATCTGTAGACCCATCAGCTGTATCAGCTAATTTTGAATTTGTGCCAATATGTACTGTGCATTTCGTGGTGTGAAATCCAGGTATTCTTTGAAGATAGGGTCCAACTCAGCTGTGTAGTGCAGAAGTGCATTGAAATTTCCGGTGGTCTAGAACCTTCCTCTCAGTGCTATATTATTCCTTCCACAAAGTAGAATGGTTTTCCCAATCCACCATAGAGTAGGCCTTGTTCATTCAGTCATTTTCTGATTCTGCTTCATAACAGACTGCTAAGCCATTGTCTGTCTTCCATCACCTACTGGGTCAATATGTCATATGCTTAATAGCATACAACAAAACCCCAAAATAGAAACAGAGCAGTACAGGACAGCGAGAGGGTGCAATACCATGAATGGGTCTGTGTGTGGGACTGCATCATCTCACTGTCCCAGGCAGAGGATAAGACCTCTACTGGGACAGGGATCTGTTGAGCAGCTGTCGTGGCTCGACAGGATGAGCCACTGGCAGCAAGGGAGGCAGGCAGTACGTTTGAGACTGGGATCGATTCCTGGTCTCAGATGCATGGCATTTTTCATTTTTTCACACTTTGTGCGATATTTACTTTTACCCCCCCCCGAGTTAGTTATTTTAGTTAGGGCAGTTCGAGGGTGCAGTCCCCTGTAATGGGGGGTTGGGGATCCCCCCTCAAAAACAAGACTTATGCCACATGCAATATATTGTGCTGTATTGGCAGCATAGCATATTGCTGTGGCATAATGTTTTGTGACATTATGACCTCATGCCCTTCCATCACATACACTTACAAATCCATCTGCCCTTGCTGTGGCATTCCCATATTCTTTCAAATTGATGTGCCTCTCAAGAATAGTTTTTTCCTTTTGACCAGTCTGTCATAAATGTTGCTACCAAGACTGCTTCCTTGCAGGTGTTGAAAACAAAACATGGTCCACAGAAGACTGCATCCAAAGACTTGGAGTATTGTGTGAAACAGTACTCCTGAAGAAGCTGAGTATTGAAACGTTGATACTGCTGCTGGCCACTACCTGATTTCATTATTTGTTTTGGGAACTGGAAGTTTGGAGGTGGTTACCACTGGCTTGTTAAGATTCTCTTCTTTTGCACTTCTGTCAATGTCTGTAGGTTGTAGAACCCAATGTCACTCTATCTTGCACATGCAGATCTTTCCTTCTTAGATGACTGTCCATGCTGCTGCTCTGTGGAGTTCAAGGTTCTTGACCCAAGGATGGGGTTCCAGTTGCAGGAGCTACATTTACTACGGCAGAGATGTTTAGGGTACCAACTACAGCAACTGCAGCTGGTTCTCCAAGGAGATCAACTTGTGGCACTCCAACAGATTCTGGTTCCTTGCTAAGGACATGCCTAAAATGAAAAAAAAAGAAGAAAGAACAAAAGTAATACCAGAGAGGAATGGTTACCTTTTGTAACTTTAAGTGCCTATAAAATACGGTTCATGTATTTTAACCAATACCATGGCAACTTATGTATAAATGTATAAATAAAGCATTAGATAACACATTTTGTGTACTATACACTTATTCCCAGTGGGCTTTAACCAGTTAATGAATGGCATTATAACTACTTACCATGCGTAGGATGGTCCTTCAGGGAGGTCCACTGGTGTCACAGCAGATGCAAGTTTTTCAACATGCCTGAAATGAAACAGCAGTGTTAGATATGAAATGCAGCACAAATGTGTATACAAATATAATAAAATATAATTTATCATTAATGCACTTTAGCTTTTAATTTAGCTTTTACTAGTATAAGACCATAACATTACCAAAAAATATAGCAGATTACACAGAAGCATGACTTAAAACAAAATAAGGCTCCTAGTGTACAGCACATAAGGCAGCAAAAGTCCTACAAGAGAAAGAGACAGTCACAGAGATGTACTAGTTACTTTGCAATAAATACAGCTGTCACATCAATAAATAAATGCTATAGAGACATGGACGTTTTCATACTATATACAGCTGCATGTTGTTTCACTTACCAGATTAGTAAAGAGGCCATAACCTTTGAGAGCTGTGCTGTCTCCCCTTACCAGGCATGTTTTGCTTTCCTCTGTTGGGCACCAGACAGTAGTTTTCTCTTCTGTGCGGATTCCATCCTAGGAAGACAAAGACAACACCAATGAGAAATATTGCAGGGTATCTCGCAGGCTGGGAACTACAATACACATGTAATTAATTTCAACTTACATTTTTGGTCTAAGAGACCCCTGCTTTTGCAGTGAGCAAGTCACCAACTGTGTCACAAACGTCTGGATGGAACCCAAAAGTAAATGGTATCTCCCACACTATGAGAAATCAAGTAAGTCTGAAGTTCTAGCAACACCACAAGAAGATACGTTTGTGATGATGCAGCTGAGTATCAAGCACGTATGTTAGCACTTTTCTCCTTGGGATTATTTAGCAGCACTTTTGTGCCATAATCTTCATCAATTGTGCTGTAACTAATTACAGGTTGCAGTTCAGCAACTGCTAATGAGTTCTGAACTTGCTGAATAACACACTGTCTCGCACATTTGGAAAGGTCATAATGAGCACATGACTTGTTTTTCAAAACTGTATCCATCATCCGGTGAAAAAATAAAGAATTCGATTACCAGGCATTATTCTTTCGCTGTTACTTTTTGTATTTTATAGAGTGCACAACATAGGTTGCTTGTCAGTCGTGAGACCAGACTGCTGAATGATGGGATGAGTAGTTTGTAGAGTGAACATGCCAGTGGTCTTAACACTTTCACTCCCCAACTGTGATCTCCTCCCCTAGCACTGCAGGTGACTGCATTTTGCAAGCGCTGCCAACTCCATGGATATTGGAGCTCCTGACTTCTGACCCCTGCCTGTTATCCAAAGTTCACCTCCCCCTCACCTGCCTGAGCGAGCAATACTTGTCTGTAAGCACTGCCATACCTGACCCATGCAAGAACCCAGAGAGATGAACTGAGATGAATAATAAACATACATCAGTTTACAAAAAAAATACTTGGTTCTCTCCTTCCCCCTGCCACCAGTAGGCTTCATTTGTATGCCCTCTGCTGAGTGGTATTGTGAAATTTACAAGAAATGCTGGCGGTGGTGTCATTATATACCATGAACAAAACACAAGAAAACATTGTGTCACATTTACTAACACAAACACAGGCAGAGCTAAACGGCATTTCATTAAGCATTTGAACCTTATGTTTCAGGCCATATTTGCTGTTTACTATAGGAGGCAAGGCCTGAATGGGACAAATATTCAAAACATACAGGTGTAATTTGGTTGGTCTTGCAGATATTAAAATACATTTTCTGACTAAGAAATGCCTGCTTAGAACTTCTATGTACATCTCCAGAATATAAATTAGTTATAATTTGTGGCATTGTCCCTGGACCTTCAAGTAGCCATTCTTCTGTAGTAGAAACACAAAAACATAGAATTTGATGGCAGATAAGGGCCACTTGTCCCACCTAGTCTGCCCACTGACAAAGCATCTCTGAACTATCTCCAATTTTCAGAGATATCCCTCATGTTACATTTTCAAGTTTTTGCGCCCTTCTAAACACTGCTTTTATCTTTGAATTTGACATATAAAACAATGTCAGTTATTACTGTTACAGTTTTAGCTATGTTAGAGATAGGTCTCAGTATATCTAGATATTGCAAAGAAATCTCCATTAATTTCCTTGAGATTTCCTGTTATAAAGTTTATGTGATTAAACGTAAAGATTTACTGGCATGACAGTTCTTCTGAAAAGGCTTTTCACATGAAGTCACATACTATAAGCACATCTTAAGGGAATGCTGAACACTTCAAACAAATTTCTCTTAATTTGAGTCAGAGTTTCCCTTGCACTGGGCATGCACCAGCTCCGGCTCTTCTCTTCCTCCCTGCAGCTGCCACTCCTCACACTGGACTGTTCATTGTCCGTGATTCAGCATCAGCATGTGCCCTCCAAAAAATCATTTCTTCAGTTTTAAACAGGGCTGCTTCCAAAAAGAAAAAAAGTAAACGTTACTTTTATGAACTACCATGTGCTAGCCATGAACTTCCTCATCTCTGCCGTCCCTTGCCATCCCGCTCCTCAACGCTCTGCAGTTCACCAAACTAAGAGTCGGTGGAAAGCTGTTTTTTTAAACAAAAATATGACTGGGCACAAAAGTTTATTTTTGGCCAGAAATTAAAAAAAAAAGTAAACACTGCTTTACATCAGGAGCCGAACCACCACAGACCATGCTGAAACCCCAATGGTCTGTGGCTCTGCTCATAGAGATATACATTTATTTTGTATAATTGCTGTGGTGAAAAATGATCCTCAATTAAAAATAAAAGAGTGATGTGTTAACTCAGATTTTAAGCCCCAAGTGTGGGATGCCTTAATAAACCCCTCAAGCTTCACTCTTGGGGTTTGTGTGGTATCAGACACTAAGGGGGGTCTGTAAAATCCTTGTTAAAACCACCTACCCATCCATTATTCTCTATATAATTACTGGGTAGTATTTTTTCCTATAGTGAAAGACAGTTATAATTTGCTGTTATAACCAGCTGGTTATAATGGCAAACATGTACTGGCTTTCACTGCCAGAAATGCATGAGCCGCAGTTGCCCTTGTGCATATTAACTGCTCAGTGCTGTTGTAAGAACCCCACTACACACTCACCACTCCCCTCTAGCTCTCCTCATGAACGTGTGTCTCTCTATACAGTAACTGAATCGTCAGCCACAAATAAAACAAAACAAGAAAGATCAAGTCAAAATTACTGTCGCCCTCTCCAGGTCCCTTATAAATGTTACACTCCATCTCTTTCTCTCATCAGACATCGCAATCTTCTGGTAAGTAATCCTGTTGCCACAGAAACCTGGGTTCCTGCCATTGTAAAAGTAAATTCAATACATCTTCAGATCAGAAAAAAATAACCAATTTTATGTACTGTACTGTTCCTAGCAGTGTCAACAGTTTTAAATTATTTTTCTCACTTAAAGTTGTTGTTATTCATGCTGTTCTGTGAGTCATGCAAGACCATGACTGAACAGCAATGTATGTGTATTTTATACAATTGTTGTGGTAAAAAAATGCCCCCCAGTAATTACATTAAATAAAACATGGGGTGGCGTGTGTAATGAGAATTTTACACACACTCTCAGTGTTGGATGCTTAGATAAACCCCTTGAGCTTCGCTCTCAGGGTTTATGTAGCATCCAACACCTCGGGTGTGTGAAAAATACTCATTACACACACCATCCCATGTATTATTCTATATATTTTAGCCTGGTTATTAACTAGGATAAGGGTGTGTCTGCAATATACATCATGAAGACACTTTAATTGCTTTGGGAAAATGGTTACAGACACTGCTGATGAACTAGGCTAGGCAGACACTGCTGATTATTGCTCACCTAGGAAACCACTTAGAAGTGTTATAAAGACACTGAGATTTTGTATACTCTGTTTGGTATTTCTGGCAAAGTGCTTTTTAAAGACAATATTGTGCCCTTTGGTACAACAATTGCCATTTAAACTTGCAAAAAGTTATTTTAAGTCAATATTTCTATATCATGCGCCATAATCCCAGTTCCAAAGTTCAACAAAATGTACTGGCAGTGTTGAGAAAAAAAAGTAAAAAAGAGTTCTTTGTTGATAAATTGATTATGATTTTGGTTGTACTTACTTTGCTAACATTGAATAATTAAGCAATATACCACAACAGGGTGTGGGTATATGGGTGGATTTACCACGCCTGGTGTGGTTCGGTGACAAGGCTGCAGGCCGAGTGACTTAACCACACTAGAAGTGGTAAATACACCCATATACCCACACTCTGGAGTGTTATATTGCTATTATACAATGTTTAGGTGTAGCTGTTTTAGAAGAGGGAAGCTTGAAAACCAGTAGCTCTGCATAGATGTGGTGGCATCTATAACGGCGGCTCATGTCAGGAAAGTGCTCTTGTAAAGGGAGTCAGTGGGAGTCGGTGGAGTACAGTGGAAACAGGGATGTTTGTGTGCTGGTACATGCTGCAATAGTAGATAAAATATGGAGTCAAAGTATTTGGTTATACGGTGGGTCATTTTATTAATGGGGCGTTAAGTGTTTGTGATGGGGTAAAGTTACTGTCTGGTAAACAAGAGGAGGCCTATACTTTTGGCCCAAAAGATTTTATTATGTCTTGTTGGTTAGTTCAAGACCAGGAAGTTGCTGAATCTGGGTTGATGTTGCATAATTAAATGTTAACTATACGTGCCTGTGGTTGTGTAGTGGTTCAAGGCACATATGCTTATAGCTATATATTTGTTAAGAAATGTTCACAGGGGTTAAAGTTAGCCTTATTGTTATTGCAAGCTGGGGATGTTGAGAGTAATCCTGGACCAGAAACTGGTGGTATTAAAGAGGATGTTTCTATCAATGGTTCAGTTTATGTTTGCGTAAATTCTCATGGTTTCAAGATTTTGCATATCAGCACCAGGATTCTTATCCCTAAGCTAGCTGAACAGGAATATATTGTATCTATATATCAGCCACATTTGTTAGCTGTAACTGAAACTTGGTTAAAAACCTGTAATATTTTATAAATCTTGTGTTATTCCTGGGTATCATGTTTTGAGAGCAGACAGAAAGGGAAAATAAAGGGGGGGTAGCTGTTTATTATAGGGATATGTTACATACAGTAACTGTTAAATCAAGCTGTGAAGGTTCATTTGAAACTGAGTGGCTATTACTTCGAGTTTTTTGGGTGGTGCTAAGCACCTTATTGTTGGATGTTTATATAATCTACCGAGCTGCGGCCAATCTGGGTTAAAATAATTTTTGGATACCACTGTTCCCCATTTTCAGCAACATGATTTTATTTTAGTAGGGGATATAAATTTAAATTGGAATTTAAAATCTGAACTAGGATTTGAATCTCTATTGGCTTCTTATGATTTATATCAGCATATCACTGATCCAACTCAACTAAATTCCCATACATTAAATCATTCAGTTTTGAACTCGATAGTAACAAATGATAGGGATCACCTTTCCGCATCTGGTATTTTGCCCAATGTGGTTAGTGATCACATGGCTACCCCTGCAGTTCTAAATTTCTGTAATAAAAGGTTCCTCCACATATAGTTCAGGTTAGTTCCTTTAAACATGTTAATTTTGACATTTTGCATTGTCTTTTATCCCAGATTGACTGGATTTATTTAGATTGTATTCCAGATATTGATCTTGCATTGGATTTTTTTTTATAATCAGCTTCTCCCAATTCAGGAGTGGTTGTTTCCAGTAAGGAAATTGAGACTTAGAGATGCTCCCAATCTGTTGTGTATTTCCACTATTAAAGCCTTAACTAAAGAATGTAATGTTCTGTGGGAGGCTTACAAGGGGAATCCATCTTTACATCTTTTGAATCAGTACCGCGGTATCAGGAATAGGGTTTCAGAACTTGTACATCAAACTAAAAAGGATTAAATTCAGAGCAACTGGGCAAATCCCAAAAAATGTTGGGAAAATGTTAATGCCTTGCTTTCCCCAAATCAGTATCAAATATTTGTAGTTTATCAGTAGATAATGTTGATGTTACCAACCCTGTAGATATAGTTAATCTACTTAATCAGAAATTCTCTGATTTATCTAAATTTAGAGGTACTGGTGTTCAGATGGGTAGTGGGGAAGCTCAGCGAGACTCCATGCTGATTGGTAGGCCCTTTTTTAGTTTTAAGAAGATAACTGAGGAAAACATGTTGCAGATGTTAAATAGTCTCCCAAATAAACATAGTAACTGCAGGGGAGGGTTGGATGGTAGATTTGTGTGGCTTACAGTTCCATATATAGTTAAACCTCTCTGTTTTCTTTTTAATCTTTCTTAAGAGTACTGTTCATTTCCATCTGATTGGAAGTTGGCTAAAGTGGGGTCTATTCCTAAAAAAGCACAAGCAGTTTCACTTGATGATTTTAGGCCAATTTCAATTCTAAATATTCTAAGTAAGATGCTGGAGAGAATAGTGGCAAATCAGATAAATGATTATCATACTTTAAATGGGTTACTTTCACCACATCAGCATAGCTTCCATAAGAACTATGGTACTGGTATTGCCTTGGTTGGGTTCACAAACACTGCTCTAACAGGTTTTGATAAAGGCCATATGACTGGGGCAGTGTTTGTGGACCTGACCAAGGCTTTTGATTTATTAGAACATGAATTAATTTGTCAGAAATTAAGGGTTTTAGGTTTTTCTGGATCTGCTGTAGCTTGGTTAAGAGATTATATAACAAACCATTTACAATATGTTAGTGTTGGTTCTTGTGTTTCAAAAGTATCTGTGATTGATTGTGGTGTCCCTCAGGGGTCCATTTTGGGCCCCTTGTCCTTTTCTATTTTTGTAAATGAACTTTCCACTGTTTAAATTGTAAAACTATTTTGGACGCAGATGATTTGATTATATATTACCAGGGAAAATGCATTGACGATTTGTCTGTAGTTTTAAGTTATGATTTTGGTAGGGTTTGTTCTTGGTTTTTGAGCAATTCATTAGTCGTAAATTCAGGCAAGATGAAATCTATGGTTTTTGGGACCAAGGGAATGCTTAGCACTAATCCTACATTATGTTTGTTTGACCATAAAGGGCAGGCCATAGAACAGGTTTTTGTCTTTAAGTACCTTGGTGTTTTGTTGGACCCTAGTTTGACCGTCTCATCCCAAGTTAGTTCAGTTACTTGTACCATAAATCAAAGGCTAGGTTTGTTATACAAATATAAGAATATAAGGATTATTTTTCCTTTGAGGTTAGAAAGTGTATAGCTGTAGGTTCAATATTACCATTTTACAATTATGTTTCTCATATTTATTTGGGCCTGGGTAGCAGGGAATTACAATTACTGAAGGTTGCCTATAATAACATCTGTCAATTTGTTGAGTTGGAATCTCCCTGAGCTCATCATTCTATATTGTATTCTAGGTTGAGTTGAATGTTTCCCTTTGCAAGAACTGAATATTTTTTTGGCTGTATGATTTTCAAAAGTGTCTTTCTTGGATCTCAGTTTCCACTAAATAGATTAATTACTTTGAGAAGTGTTACCCCAAGTCTACACTCATCTGATGGTACTATACTGGTTATTGAATTGTCCAAATTGAAAATTGCTTCCCGTGCCTTTTCTATTGCTGGTCCTCTCTATTGGAATGCACTCACCTTGTCTATTCGAAAGGCTACATCAATTGTTGGTTTTCAGAAAAAATTTAAAGAATTTCTTTTGATGAAATATCATTGTGATTGTTATATTTAATGTCTGTTAATGTATTCTGCATTGTTTGTTTTTGTACTTGTTTAATGTTTAAGCGTTCCGTGTCGGACCTGAAAAAGGGCCTTTGGTCCAGTGTCCTTTACCTGGTTAACAAATGAATAAATAAAAAAAATAAAAAAGCTAAAGACAAATTTTCATTTATATACATATTTTTATTGATTTTTAATAAGATATCCTTCCTCGCTAGGTTAAATAGTCCACTGTGGAGCCAGAGTACTATTTACCTGTAGCTGGTGCTAGGCAAGAGTGGCTAGGGAGACTGAGGTACAGTAATTGGGATGCGAGGGGAAAAAAACTGTATTTTTGTGAATGGGGGCTGTGTGTGTCTTTTGCTTGAATGTGTACACAGGAAAAATACAAAAAACTAGTGCTCATTTTTTCCCTGTGCTAGTCATTTTATAGACATGTTGTGTTACTCACATCGGCATTCCTGCACTGGTAGTGTCACCAGTGCTTCTAGTAGTAATGTGAGCCACTCTAAGGTTTCTTCCTGCTTGTCCTTCCTGGGAGCCCCTCAGAGAGTTGTCTGTGTTCATTAGGATCCCCTACTCATCCCCCCCAGGTCTCATGTGTCCTAATTCCCCTCTCTCTAGGGATCCCTAGGTGGTTCAGTGGTGCAGCAGGAGCATCATTAAGGTAGAAGGCACGAGCACTTTCAACGGAGGCAACTGGTGGTGATGAAAAAGGTTGAGGTTAGTCGGGTACAAGTAGTTGCGGGGGAAGAGTTGGGAAACATTGTTTTGTGATGATATGATATAGTGAATTGTTTCAAGTTGTGCAGGGGGTCTGCAGTTGTCCATTTACTACTGATGTCAGTGGCTTTTTGTGTGGTGTTTTCAGGGGGTCGTGTTATTTTCAGGTTGAGCTGATCTTGCCCTCCGATTGTCACAGTGTTTTTGGCTTGTTGGAGTGATTTTAGAGGCAGTTCATGCTGCAGCTGACTGGCAGCTGGCACCTTTTCCTTGTGGGTACACTGGAGGATTTATCATGCTGGTAAAGGTGCCAGCCAGCCAATCAGATTGCAGTGTATCCAAGTTTGGATTTATCCCATTGTATAATACAGTGTAAGGCAAGCCATGTACTGTACAACAAGACTGTGTTTTCATTGATGGATTTTGATGACATCATAGACCAGGAGAATGAAACATCGAAGTGTTCCAACAGATCAGCAAAATCCCCAAGGTGGAAGCACCCACATTGCTGAACATGGTTTTATCTGTTGTAGCAAAAATCAAGTACAACAAAGCAGAAATGAAGTTACTGAAAATTGATTATAATGTTGGTGAAAACTCAGGTTTACCTATTCAGAGAAAAATTCTGTTGCTGGTTGCAATTTAGTTTTTTTTTTTAAATGGCAGGCATGTGTTTAAAGGAAATTTGTAATTGTAAAATTGGCATGAGGGAATAAGGGGCTGGTACTAAGCTGTTCTTGTACTATACTAGTGAAATCACTACTATGGTATAGCAACTTTTTTGTCTGAATGATTTTCACACAAAACAGATTTCAGTTAGTTACAGTATTATTACATTGTAAAACGAACATGCAAACTTACAAAACCACAAGCAGATAAAGGCCATTACAGTCTATCTAGTCTGATTGAGAGTGCAGCTCAGCTGTGAGATTTCTTTAGAGCTGCCCCCTCCCCTTCCCCCGCCTCAAAATACCCTCTCTCCCTCTGCTTCCCCATCCCCCATCCTCAGTGAGATTTTCCTGATTAGCCTATCCCACCCACTTTTAAAGCCTCCCACAGTCTTGGCAGAAACCAAGTCCTCCAGAAGCTTATTCCATCCAGAGACCACCCTTTCAATGAAGAAATGCCTCCTTGCATCTCTTTTATATTCCCCCTCCAACTCTATCTGATGTCCCCTTGTTATCCCTGTACACTTTACATTGAACAAGCCCTCAATGTTGACTTTGTTTAATTTTGAATTTTATTTGAATTTTGAATTTTATTTGTGGATGGATAAGCACACTGGAATACAATTCCATTTACAGGTGCGACCCGTAGTCAAATATGCATACAGATGATAATTAATACATAACAAATAACAATATATGCCCTTAAGGTACTTAAAGGTTTCTGTCATGTCACCCCTCTCTTCTCTCCTCCAGTGTGTACATGGCAAGTTCTTTTAGTGTCCCTTGATAGGGCTTGTGGTGTTGTAGACCCTGAACCATCTTGGTCACCCTATGCTGCTTTCCCTCCAGCAAGTTTATGTCCTTTTTTAGGTGAGGACACCAGAACTGGACCCCGTACTCCATTAGCAGTCTCACCAGTGATCTGTACAGGGGCACTATGACATCCCTCCTCCTAGATGTGAACCTTCTGGCTATGCAGCCGAGCACTCTTGTAGCTTTAGCCACCACTTTGCTGTACTGCACACATTATTTCAAGTCATTGGTGATGATAACCCCTAGGTCTCCCTCTTCCTCAGTCTCTACTATTTTAACCCCCCCAACCAGCAATCCACCCCCGGGTTTCATGTGCCAAGGTGCATAATGTTGCAGTTTTTGGTGTTGAAAGCCAGTTGCCAGGTATCTGACCATCTCTCCAATTTGGCCAGGTCCTCCTGTAGCTCCCTTCTCCCATCCTCTGTAACCACCCATCCATAGAGTTTGGTATCATCAACAAAGAGGCAGATTTTACCCTTAATCCTTTCCTATGTCCCCAGGGAAGACATTGAATAACACAGGGCCATGGCATTTGAATCACCCGGATTGATGGTTCTGGGTGATTTCAACGCCTGGGTCGACGATGAACTCTTGCAATTTGGTCAACACTTCCTCCAGTTAATGACATCTCTGGGCCTTTCACAGGTGGTTTCCACTGCTACACATAAACTTGGACACTCTTTGGACTTAATCTTCCTTCTTGGGATCGAAACTTCTGATTTGGGGGTGGAACAAGTCGGGTGGTCAGATCACTACACCATGGGGTTTAGTTTTTGCACCCTGTCTAGAAGGCCTACCCCATGGAGATAGTTAAGTACCCCCCTTTATGGGATATAAATCCCCATGGCCTTGCGACGGTTCTTGATCTATCATCCCCCACGTTGGCAAACAATGATCCAGAGACTCTCATGTCAGCTTATAATATAGCAGTTATGGTAGCTCTGGATTCTATTGCTCCAGTCCGTGTGCACCCCCTCTCCCTTTACCTCAAGTCCCCTTGGTTTGATGGGACATTGAGGGAGATGCAGAGACAGGGGCGGAGGTTAGAGCATTGCTGGTGAAAGTCCGCTCTTGATACCGACCTCCTTAGATTGATGGACCATTATTCGGTCTATCAATCTGAAGTCTCCCATAAGAAGGCAGAACTCCTGTCCAGGGAGACTGCGGTTGCCCGGAATCGACCAGCTCAACTATTTTGAACTGTGGACAACTGTGCAACCCAGCCTGTCTGCAAGTTCAAAAAGCCTTTTCGCAGTTAGAGTGTGATGAGCTTGCTCGATTCTTTGCAAACAAGGTGGCTGACATCAGAGCAGAGTTGAAACCAACACACTCTATGGGGGTTGCTGTGGAATGGTGTGAGATCACTGTGCCTCAATTTTCCTGGAGTTCCTTCAGCCAACCAGAGTTCATGGATGTCATGAGGATTATCCAGACTGTGCGCCCTATGTGCTGTAGTTTGAACCCTGGACTGACCTCCCTAATTTTGGGTCATAGTGATATCATCAGTCCGGTCCTTGTGCAGATAGTCTGGTGCTCCTTGGAATCAGGTGATTTTCCCTAGTTCCCTGAAAGAGGCGGTGGTGACACCACTCTTGAAGAAAGCTACCTTGGACCCAGACTGTTTCACAAACTACAGACCTATCTCTAACCTTCCCTTTGTTGGGAAGGTGATTGAGAAAGTAGTGGCAGCTCAACTGGAGGACCATTTGACCATCCATGACATCTATGAACCCCTCCAGTCTGGTTTTCGAAAAAGACACAATACCGAGACAGTGCTGGTTCAAGTACTCAATGATCTCCTGATGGCGAGAGATCAGAAGAGTCACTCCATCTTGGTTCTTCTTGATCTCTCCTCAGCTTTTGACACCGTGGATCACGTGGTGTTGATAGAATGCCTGAGGCATATATGTGGACTATCGGGAACCATCTTAAGATAGTTCACATCATTCCCCATAGGGAGATCACAAAGAATAGTGTCTGGGGTTGTTTTTTTCTCGGACCCAACTGCTTTGTTGTGTGAGGTGCCTCATGGTTCATTTCTGTCACGCATGTTATTCATGGTGTATATGCTACCCATCGGAGACATTGTAAGAAGGTACTGGCTGAGGTTTCACTGTTACGCAGATGATATCCAGCTATATCCTTCTTTTGCACCCGACCAGGATGGAGCTCTCTCAGTTTTTAACAACTACCTGAAAGAAATCCAGGAGTGGATGGACTCTAACTGGCTGAAGTTGAACTCAGAAAAGACAGAGGTATTGGTTGTGGACCCGGGTCATCGGATAGGGGGGTCGGGTGTTGGTGCAGCTTCTGGAATTACTCTTGGTGGTGTCTCTCTCCCGACCTCTGAACGGGTGCATAACCTGGGGGTGGTTCTTGATGATAGATTGACACTGCAGTCACAGGTGTCTGCTGTCATCAAGACTTCCTTTTACCATCTTAGGAACATCGCCAGGATTAGGCATCTGATTCCGTCTGATGACCTTCCAACTTTGGTCCACGCCTTTGTGTCCTCACGCCTGGACTACAGCAACTCCCTGTATCTAGAGCTTTCAGGGGTTGAAATCCATTGCCTGCAGCTAGTGCAGAATGCTGCAGCCCAGCTTTTGGCAGACTCAGGTAGATCCTGCCATATTACTCCGGTGCTGCGTAAACTGCACTGGCTGCCAATACGGTGACGGATCACCTTTAAAGTCGGTTTACTGACTTTCAAAGCCCTACACAGTCTGGGTCCAGTCTATCTGAAAGAACTTCTGGTTCCTTACTGCCCGGAGTGATTGATCCTCTCAGCCAATGAGGGGTTGCTAAAGATTCCAAGGGTAAATTTGAAATCCTCTGGTGCTAGAGCTTTTTCATATGCTGCTCCTACCCTCTGGAATTCTCTACCCCGACGGTTACGACAGTGCACTTCTGTGGTGGAATTTAAGAATGGACTGAAAACATTTCTCTGGCAAAAGGCCTTCTTAGAGAATTGATCTGTTTATTTGATCTAACTTTTAACTGTATTAGGTATTATGGAATTTTATAATGGTGGCTTTTGATTGTTTTAAATTGTTCGGCGCCTTGAAATTAGAAAGGCGCCTTATAAATAAAAATTATTATTATTATTATTATTAAAACCAGAGCCCTGTGGTACCCCACTGGTGATGAGCCTAGGTTCCGAAATTTTCCCCTCTACCACCACACACTGACTCCTATCCTGTAACCAGTTCTTAATCCATCCCATTAGGTTACCCCCCACCCTCAGCCCTTTGAGCTTGCTGATCAGTTTTCTGTTTGGGACTGAGTTGAATACTTTGCAGAAGTCAAAATAAAGTACATCCACTGCCAGTCCCCTGTCCAGTGCCCTCATTACCCAGTCAAAGAAGTCAACCACATTTGTCTGGCATGATCATCTTGATTCAAAACCATGTTGTCTAGGATCTTAGAGTCTGCATGGCCCAAAATAATCCATTAGTCTTTCTTTATGGATGGACTCCATCAGCTTCCCCACAGTGGAGGTCGAGCTGACAGGGAGATAGTTCCCCAGGTCATCCCTATGCCCATTCTTGTGCAGCAGCACCATGTGTGCCAGCCTCTGGTCACTTGGCACCTTCCCAGTCTCTAGAGAGGTAGTAAACAGGTCCACCAATGGGCCAGCCAGAATGTTGGCCATCTCTTTTAACACCACTGGGTGCACCTTGTCCGGTCCCAGTGCTTTGTCCACCAGATGGTCCTGAGACCCCCTTAATACTGTTTCTACCAAGATTGGTGCTTCCTGTCCCCCCCTTCCCCCTGAATCAGCTTCCCTTCTGTTCCTTGGTACTGGACCCTCTTTTTCTCTTGTGAAGACCAAGCTGTCAGAAGTATGGAAGCTAGGATTCAATGCAAAGAAGTGCAAAATAATGCACCTGGGAAACAAGAACCCAGGGGAAGAATACACAATGGGTGGAGAGGTAGTAACAACAACAAAAAAGGAAAGGGACCTGGGGGTAATCATATCAGATGACCTTAAGGTTAGCAAGCAATGTGAGAAGGCAGTAGGGAGGGCTGGGGGTATACTGGGATGTATAGGGAGAGGCATCAGCAGCAGAAAACAGGAAGTTGTTATCCTCTGTACAGACAGTTGGTGAGACCCATCTGAGTACTGTGTCCAGTTCTGAGACCCCATCTCCTCAAGGACATAGACAGGATAGAGGTAGTCAGAGGAGGGCAACTAAAATGGTGCAGGGTCTGCAAGAGAAGCCGTGTGAGGAGAGACTAAAGGAGCTTAATATGTATACCCTTGAGGAAAGAAGGGAGAGGGGGACATGATAGAAACTTTTAAGTACCTCAGTGGAATCAACAAAGTCCAAGAGGGTAGCATCTTTCAGAAAAAGAGACGTGCAAGAACAAGGGGACACAATTTAAAGATAGAAGGAGAGGCGTTCCAGGGGCAATGTGAGGAAGTATTATTTCACAGAGAGGGTAGTGGATGCATGGAATAGCCTTCCTGAGGAGGTTGTGGGATCTAAAACTGTGGGAGAATTCAAGAATGCATGGGACAGACATAAGGCAATTCTTGTGGGGGGTAGGAAGAAATAGGCTGTTGGTTAACTAGGATCTGCGGCCTATCCTGTAGGTAGGAAAATGGGCAGACTAGATGGGCCTAGCAGTCCTTATCTGCCATCAAAGTCTATGTTTCTATGTTAAGCTGAAGTACTGGTTTAATACTGCAGATAAACCTCAGATGAACAGCACACTTAAGCCCGTTGCAGGGAAAAATCCAGGTTCAAACATATAAATGAAATTAGAAAAGTATTTATTGTATCAAAAAGACACAAAGTGAACCAACAGGCTAAACACAAAAAACAAAGCACTAACGTGCCATCCATTAAATGCATTAGTCTGTTGAGAAGCTTTGCTAAGCTCTGTTTGCAGTGGGATGGCTTAACTCTTGTGTGATCCTCCCCTTCATCAGTCAGTCCAATTGGCAGTCATCCCTTGAAGTAGGCATTTGTCCTTCCATGGATACTAAGTATTTAATACATGCAGGAGGTGGAGGTGGGTGGAGGGCAAAATGTTACTGTGTAATTTCAGGCAGGCTCCAAGCCCTGGTGCCTCAGATAAAATAAAATAAAGGAGGGGTGCAAAGAAAAGCAGTTTGATTTTAGCCCTTCAACCCCCGATGCTGCTCCACTGCTCCTGTCCCAGCAGTGTCTGGATAATCTTTTGTCAGTTTACTTTCAAGCTGCAATATTGCAGGTTCAGATCATTCACCAGAGAGAACAGCTTCTAAAGGCCCTGACCAGTTTCACACATGCACGCTTCCTCAGGGAGCAATGCGCGAAACTGGTCGGGCCTTTAGAAGTTGTTCTCTCTGATGAAGCAGTTTTAAAGTAAAGATATTTATACACGACTACTGGCTGGCGCTTGTATTTTTTGGATTGTATTACTAATGTTATTGAGCACAGCGTCGCACTGCAGCTACATTTATTGGCAATGTAATCTTTTGTTAGTCCCTGCTACTTCTGTGCTGGCTGCAGTTTGACATCGGCTCCTTTTCTTGTGCCCACAATCAGCTCTGAAATTCATCAAAATTCAATTCAGGCAGGCTTCAAGTCCTGGTGCCTCAGAAAAAATAAAAGCTTAAAATCCTCGGTGCAGGGAGAGGTCAAAGAAAAGTAGTCTGATTTTGGCCCTGCAACCTCTGGTGCTGTTCCACTGCTCCTGTCCCAGCAGTGTCTGGCTAATTTTTTGTTAGCTCCTGCTACTTTTGTGCTGACTCCGGTTTGAAATTGGTGCCATTTCTTGTACCCACAATCGGCTCCAAAATTAATCAGAATTCAGTTCAGGCAGGCTCCAAGTCCCTGTGCCTCAGATAAAATAAAATACAGCTTAAAATTAAAATAAAGGTTGAAATCCTTGGTGCAGGGGGAAGGAAAAGAAAAGCAGTCTGATTTTAGCCCTGCAACCCCCGATACTACTCCACAGCTTCTGTTCCAGCGGTGTCTGGCTAATCTTTTGTTAGCCCCTGCTATTTCTGTGCTGGCTCCAGTCTGAAAATGGTGACTTTTAAAACTTAAAATAAAAGCTTAATATCCTTGGTGCAGGGGGAGGGCAAAGAAACTTGTGAAAAGTTACTGTACTTCATTCCAATCTAGCAACAATGTGTACTATAGCATTTTTAGAGAATGGCAGTTTCCGAGACCAAAGGATTTAAATGGCTGAGAGCCAGCTGTACGTGAAAGTTGTATTCTGAGCAGTCACCCATTTAAAACAAAGATACAAATATAGTATATATTTGTGAGTACAACACATGGGAGGAGACTAGACTGAGCCGTCCATATTTGGAGGAAACCACTGTATCTCTGGCTTTTTACTTGAGAGAGAGAGAGAGAGAGAGAGAGAGACAAACTTAAGCAAAATATTGTATTACACATATCTAGAAAAGTAAATATAAGTGGTTAAAATTACTTCATCAATTTGTCATTTGTGGGGGAGAAAGAAATGGGTTGCAGTTACTGGAAATTGGACTTCTAGTACTCTCGGAGGTACATTACCAAAAAGGCAGTTTAGAAGAAGAGCAGTGCATAGACTTCATAAATGGATGAGGCCTTGGCAGAGTTACCCAAATTTTGATTAAGTACGATTCATTACAGAGGTGCAAACAGACATTCAAAATGATGGGAAAGCATCAGCAGCAACTTGCCTCAAGGAAGCAAAGGTTGGGGGTTCAAATATAGAAGGCTAAAATGCTTGGGTGATGTGTCTGGGACACAGTGCCCCTGCCCTATCTGTAGTGGTTGTACTGAGGGGGTACCAGATAATATGCTAGGTGAGCAGACTGAAATATTCAAGAAAGTGAGGAAGTCAGTATTTAAGAACAATTTGGACTTTTGCCCCATGGTTAACAATAACACAATAACTTTATTTGAACAGGTTGTTACTAAACAGTTGACACATCTTCTGCAAAACAGCTTTATTTATGAATCCACCATGGGAACAAAGTCTCTGGAAATTACATTTTAGATCAACTTGTATACTGATCAAAAACAATTAAACTGTGACCATCCCCGTCAGGTTATCATAAGAACAAAAATGTTTTGGATACTGTGACATCCTGCTTTAAACAAAACCTTAAGCAATTTTCTTTCTGTGCACTGCAAAATACATGTTTTAAAATCTCTTATTAATCATATGGTGTAACTTTCCAGTGATATTTACACGCCTTGAATAAAACCCAGATCATAGTTTCAAAATAGTAAGCAAATCTTCCTTGTCCCCAGATCCCCCCAATAAAACATAGACAACCATTGTGTGGGTGCTCAGTTGGCAATTATTTCACTCCTTCTTTCAAATCATCCACAAATTCCAATCCACAATTCATTCCAAACATATTTACAATTTTCATTATTCTCATTATCTTGTATAATTCTATAAATACATGTTCTGTCTTCTCTTCTCTTTCTTCTCCAGATGTACATCCCGGAGCTGCTCTCCTCTTTCCTCTCTCTGGCAGGGTACAGGCATGCACCCGTACCACCCCCTCTGTCCTGCTTTGTCCTGCAGCCATTTGTGTCCTGTTTCCCCACCCCTGCCAGCCTCCCACTCCCACATTTTACAGTAGCCCACCTCCAGCTTGAGCTAGGCAGTGGGCTTCCCCCTTTTGGCCCCCTCCCAATCTCTTCTTTTTTATACTATTCTTTCCTTCAACCAAGCTCCTACTGTATCAGCTGTGATGTAGACAGCCAGTTCTGAATGCTGTATCATTTTTTTTTATATAAAATGTACTGCTGACTGTCTCTTCTGAAAATCTGATGCTCTAGGAGTGACCTCACCCGTACCCCCAGGTTTCAGCTGAAATATGAAAGCCATGAGGAAATGCTGACAGCATGTGAGTTCACACACACTCAGTTTTTAAAGACAATGTGTTACATGTAAGGCTTTAATCAAGGATCCTGTTTGTCTGAGTTTATTACAGCCATAGTTGTTGTATCATATCCATTTTATGACATTGGAGGAAAACCCCAGGTTATTACATAGAAGTGCAAAAATCATAAAGATGCTTTCATGTCCTGGAAGAAGGAAGCTTATTATGAGATCAAAAGAAGTGTCATTTGAAGGACATGAAATATGTTGAAGTTGCAGAATGTAATACTTTAAAAAAAGACATCCTGTTTTTGTATAATATATACATTTGTTATATATGATCTGACAGAGGAGGAGCTAGCTGACCTCACACAAAAAGGGGTTGGCCAATACAGTTGTTAAGGAATACTCTGTTTTACTTAGACACATTTTTACCCAGACTCTGACTAAGAAAACATCTTTGGAGCACTTGTAAACAGGTAGTTAGAAAGAGAGTCAAATCTAAGTATTGTAAGTAGGAATTTGCACTGTTTAAACCTTGTTCTTTTAAATGATTTGTATGTCTGGTGATATAGCAGTTCTGTATTTTGCGTTTTACATATTTTTAACTATTTTAGTAAAATTCTTTTTAGAACTTACTTGGTCTGTCTTTGACTTCTTTTTAGTTGTAAGAAAAGTATATGGTTATTGCAGATACTAAACATAAGTTTGAATGGTGATACCAAACTGGAAAGAGAAGCATTTTAAATCTGAGGTCTTTATTAAAGTTTTTAAGGGTTCATCTCTGTATACCTGGTTAGGTGCCTATAGGCAAAGATATCTGGCCCCCAGAAGACAGAAATATCTGAGCCTGTGCATTGAGTACACTAGCAAGAGGTTCACAGTTTGAATCCCCCCAAGACTTGAGACCAAAGGTTGATCTGAACTCACAAAACAGACAAGAGGGTTACCTTGTTCTGTTAAACTATTCACAAGACTGTGCTCGGAGGTTGGCACTTTGGGAGTAGAGGGCCTGCCCTGCTGAGTGGGTTTGTGACATCAGCTATCTCCAAATTAAAAAAAGCTGAACCCAAGAATGACAGGTGTACACCATCCCCCCCTGTAAAATTTATCTTCTTGCTCTGTTACCCCCCTTTTTATGATCCTTCCCCCTACTTCTGAGAACAGCTTACCAGCCCTTATATTCATGTGCTTCCTTGCCTTCTCCAATGCCTTGTGACTGTGTGCATACCACCAGACCATCCTAGGGACTGTGTCAGACCAGACCAGAGTGACCTCGGCCACCATTTCTTTATAGTGGTAATGTCCTCTTTTATTTGATAGAAAATGTCCAGCCAAGGTCTGGTCCCAAGATCATTCCCTCCTAAGTACAGTATCATCATGTCTGGCCTCTTGTTCTCCCCTTTCATCTCATGTAAGAGTGGTAACAACTGCACCCATCTCATCCCACATACTGCTCTCCAGGTCAGCTTAATCAAGTTCAGATCCAGATATAGTTGGCACCCACCAAGCCATCTGGCTGCCTGTTTTTCCACCCAATGAATAAACCTCTAACCTCTCCTTTTGACCTAGTACATAAATAACCAGCATGAGTGTCTGGTGTCATCCCCCCTTCCCTCTCCCTTTTTATCCCTTCCCCCTTTATTTTCCCCTTTTTTTAATACCTGTCCTTTTTACCTGCTTGGGGAAAGAAAAGAGAACAGAGTTAGTAGTAGCAGTAAAGTAGTAAAAATTTTATTTTTATACAGGAATAATACATGTCATTTGGATAAAATAATCCAGTTTTCAAGACAGTCCTGTGCAGGTTTTCCAAGTTTCACATAATCACACTAGTTACAAACAACCAATACAAATTAAAGAAAACACAAAATCACAAAGACAAACATAATCAGACAATGTGACCAAGTTAAGTCAGACACATTCACATGAATATACAAAATGCATCTTTAACCCTTTAAGAAATTTTTTTTCAATTTTCTCTAATCGCAATGAAGGAGGGAGTGTGTTCCAACACATTGATGCTTGTGACACCAATGTTCTACCCCCAAATTTATTCTTACGCTTGTCTGGATATATTCTATTTTGATACAAAGTCCTAGCTGAGTGTTTCCTAAGAGCACAATCTTTATCTGCCAATATTTTTGATATATTATGATTCAAATGAATTGTCCTATATTTGTATATGAATGAAGACCAACTATACATATACTCTGAATCAAGAGGTAACCAATTTAACTTGGTCAACAATTCACAATGATGAGTCCTAAAACTACAGCGTAAGACATATCTTGCCACCCTATACTGCAATTTATCCAGCTTAATCAAGAGTTGTTTAGATGCAGTCCTATAGATAACCTCTCCATATTTTATTACTGGAAGTATAAGTTGTTCAGCAATCAGTTTCCTATCTTGCAGTTTTAAGGACTTAGATGTTCTCTTCAAAGCTCCCAAATTTTTATGTGTTTTTGTAATAACAGACTCTATATGACTCTTAAATGTCAATAAAGAATCAATATTAACTCCTAAATAACAATAATTTGAGACTTGTTCTATTAAGGTTTGATTCAATGATGTGATCTGTACATCCGAGACACCCTGTTTTTTAGTACCGAAACACATTAATTTTGTTTTATTTACATTCATTATTAATTGTGACTTGGTGAACCACTCCTGAACCCTAATGAAGTCAGCCTGTAGGTTTCTCGGGAGATCCACCAGACCATCACCAGAGGCCACCAAAACCGTATCATCTGCATACACTCTTATATCTGTATGCCTGATCACAGATGGTAGATTATTATTAAATATCAAAAATAACAAGGGTCCCAAAATGGACCCCTGTGGAACTCCCCTCTTAACAATCCTAGGATATGAGAGATGGTTCTCTAATTGTACTCTCTGGAAATGGTCCGTTAGATATGACATAAACCATGCTAGTGGATCACCAGAGAAACCCAAACAGACCAACCTCTCAGACAAAATGGAATGGTTCACCAAGTCAAATGCTTTTGACAGGTCGATATAAATAGCTGCTGTATCCTTACCTTTGTTCAGGGATGTACATATCAGATCATTAAATTTGACCAAGGCCGACGTAGTTGAGAAACCCTTCCTAAAACCTAATTGATATTTTGTTAATAAATCGTATTTTTCCAAATAAACTCCCATTTGTTGGTTTACCAACCTTTCCAAACATTTGGATAAGACAGGCAAGATGGTAATAGGACGATAATTATTAGGAGATGTTTTATCTCCAGTTTTATAAATAGGTACTATCTTCCCTGTTTTCCATAAAGTAGGAAAATGTCCCTCTTGTAAACTCCAATTGAATAAAGCTAGAATCGTATGTGCTATGTATGGGGCAGCCATTTTTAAAAAATGTCCTTCTAAGTTATCCAGACCTGCAGATTTATATGGGTTTATTCTAGATAATTCCTTATTAACTTCCCGTAATGTTAATTGTTTGAATCTAAAGGGAGTGTTGATTTGGATAATGTTCTTCACACCTAATGTCAGTTACTATTGGAGTATCTTCTGTTAATCCTAAATTAGGCAAATCAACAAAATAACCATTTAAGATATTGGATACTTCCTCTGGATCTTCTATAATATTTTCATTTGTTCTCGATTTTAGTTTTATTTGTCCATTATGCCCTCCTGGATTTGACAGGCTTTTAATAGTTGTCCAAAATCTTTTAGGATTCATATTATGATTTAACTTGCACAATAATAAAGTATTTTGCCCTTTTTGTTAATTTTTGACATTCGTTTCTTTTGATTTTAAATAAATCCCAATCACAACTTTCTTTTGTCTTTTTGGCTTTCTTCCAGAGTCTATTTTTAACTCTAATCATTTTTTGCCATTTTTCTGTTATCCATGGAAATCTTGGCAAATCTCTGTGATTTTGTATTATTCTGGGAGCTTGGAAATCACATATTTTTTTAAAAGTATTAGTACCGTCAGTGTTTTACATTCCAAGCATATCGTTTAAAACTACCCAAGACCCTCCACCCCTTTTGTTTTATCTCCTCACTCATGCCACCCTGGGCTGCCACTTCAGAGGCTGCTCCTATTTTGAAGGAGTGTGAGGAGTATCCCTTCGGATCCATCCCTAAAACTCCATTCTCTTCTTTAGTATGGCAATATCTTGCATGCTGGTCACTCTCGACCCAGATCTATGTATAAATAATGGGACCCTGCCCCCCCAGTCACACAGCAGCATATGCTAACAGAGCTGCCACAGGGCAAATTGTGCTCACCCATTGTTGTTTTAGTTCAGTGCTACCTCCTTTTCCCACTTGGTCTGTTTTGTATTTTCTTAGGATCACCCCAATTTTTTTCTGGTGCCCATGTGATGTCCTCCCATCTTAATCCCCCACTTCATACCCTTTTCCATGCCCTAGCACCTCACTAATTCTAAAAGCCCCATGGTACATGGTGGTATATACCACCCTGAACACCGTTGCTTTGTTATTAGATCTACATATCCTGTTCAGGGCCTTTATTAGTCTCTGTAATGGTGCCTCTGTGATTGGCTTTCTGCCATCCACTGGCTTTTCAGAAACCTGAAAAAATTCCTTAGTCGGGTCCCCCCATCCTTTCAGGCTACATACTAAACTTATGGCCGCTAAATGTACCCCCATGGTCACATGCGCTATCTTCCACTTCTACCCTAACACTACAAATTTTGTCACCTGGTCCTCCAACACTGGCCCACTTGCCTCAAAGCCATTTACTTCCCTGAATGTTTGAAATACCCTTCAAGAACCTTCATAGGCCTTCAGGATTCTAGGGGACCAGGAGTTGTGAAACAACAATTCAGCTCCCTCCATCCAATCACCCATGTGTATTTCAGCATCAACATCTGTTTGAGCTCTGCCCTTGGTATGATGTCACGAAATTTGTCCAGCTGCAAGCAGAAGAGGCAGTCAACTATTATGTTGTTCACTCCTTCAGTATGCCTGGCCCTGAATGACATGTTCAGTCTTAAGCACTGCAACACCAGCTGCCTCAATACCCTCATTACTGTCTTTTACATGGCCCACCTTTTGTTCAGAACCTCTGTTCAGGGCCTTTATTAGTCTCTGTAATGGTGCCTCTGTGATTGGCTTCCTGCCACCTGCCATTGGCTTCCTCACAGCAAAATGTGACCTGATTTCTGAGGTCTTCCCCCAAACCAGTGTGGCAACCCAAAAGGGGAAAATTTCTAAATAGATGATCTCTTGTTATGCCCAATTGTACCCATTCTGCTGACTATACCTCTGATAATCACCTGCCCCAAAAATAAGCTCCCATCCCAAACTCCCCTGCAGTATCCTTGTATAGTTGCAGGTCGGTATTGTACACCCAATCCTCCTGCCAGAAGGTTTTCCTCATTATATTCCCTTGAGAAAGCCTCCCATATCTCTAAATTCTGTCTGGTTCCCCTGGCAATGTCAACCCAATCATGTGGCCAGGTGACTCTTCTGGTCACCCTGGCCAGTTGTCGTGTAAATGTACGACCTGGCGCCACTGTTCTACATGCAAAATTCAAGTGCCCAATTAGCTGCTGTACCTGCTATAATTGGACTCTCCTTCAAGCTTTTACTGCCATAACCAAGGATTTAAGCTTTGTTACTTTTGCTTCGGGCAGCCTAAACAACTCACCCTCCCTGTCTATCTCTATACCTAAGAATTCTAGCTGCTGGCTTGGATCTTCTGTCTTATCCGGCTCCAAGGGAACCCCTAATTCCTGACGCATCTCCCTGAAATTCGCTCACATCTTCTCCATCTCTTCTCTGCCCTCCCCAATTAACAAGAAATTGTCAAGATAATGAATTACCACCCTATGCCCATATTTTTCCTGGAATATCAATTTCAGCCATGTGCTAAAAAGTTCAAAAGTAGCACATGCCACTGAACAGCCAATCAGCATTGTTTTATTGAAATAATGCTGCCCCTTAACCTCAAAAACTAGCAGGTCTCAATCCTCTGGTCTGACAGGCAGCAACCTAAAAGCTGACTTGATGTCTGTCTTAGCTAACCATGCCCCCCGGGTTGCCCTTATTAGAAAAACTGCCTTCTCCAAAGTGATGTATGCTACTTTGCCTCATCTATGTGGTCTTCACCAAGTCCCCTGCTGGGTAGGAGAAGTGGCATTTCACCCTAAACTCTGCCTGTTTTTTAGGTACCAAACCCAAATGGGAGATTCTCAAATCAGTCAGGGGAGGCACCTTAAATGGCCCCTCAACCCTGCCTGCCTTTCTTTCCTTTTCTGTTTTCTTCTCTAAAATCCCCTTTTTCTCTTACTGATTTTAAATTCTTTGCTGTCGTTCTTCTCTTGATGCCCTGAAAATGTAGACTGAAACCCTTTTGGGAAACCCTCCCTCAATTGCCTTGCAGCTTCTTTGTCAGGGTAATGTTTTACCCATTCTGCCAATGCCTCCATCTTTATGGGTGTGTCAGCCAGCTTAAATGCCCTTGCATTAGTCCCCTCAGCTGTCTTGCTGACCCCCTAATACTATTCTCCCTCCCTCCTCCATTGCCCCTGCCGCCCCACTGCTGCCCCCTAAAACCAGACTGCACCTCTCGAAAGGGCTGACTAAAATGAGTATTGTTGCTGTTTCCTTTTTCCCAACCCATCCCACATTTCAAAACTGGGTGGGTCCCCTCACATTTTGAGCAAGCATGCTGAAAGCGGTACTGCGGCTAAGGGCAAAAAGCTCTATTGTATCCCCAGCAACACTTTTGCCAAATCCCTGTCTTCTCCCATTCCCCCTCTGTTCCGCTTTCTCATGTACATATCTCAAGCCATAAATCTTCCTGCCTAGTATCCCATCTGACATCCTCAAAGTGTGCCATCCACTTTCTAAATCTTTTGTTATATCGTAGCCAGCTATGACCGCCCTTTGCCTTATAAGCATTTTTTATTATCGGTGAATAAGTTAGCAAGGGTATGGTCAATTCTAGCTTCTTTTCAACTGCTGTAGCTGTATAATATGTGAATCCTGTGGACCACACATCCCATGTCTTTCCTTTTAGGGTCTTGCCCTCCTCTCCCTTTCCTAAGAGTACCACTGCTGCTGCTGCCATGTCCTTCTTTTCAAAGCTTTCCTTTTCTTCATATTTATCTATGTTGTCTACATTGGCCAGCATAAAAACATCCACACATTCCCCTTTCCATATGTTCTCCTTTGTGGCTAAAGGGACATGGTCTTCAGCTCTAACCACCAGTGATCCTATTTCCACCCCCCATCTTTCCCTTTTCCCTGTCCTTTTTCCCCTCCCCAGTTTCAGCCTCTTTTCCCTTTTTTATCTCCCCCAGAACTCTCTACAGTTGGCTCATCCCACTATACTTCATGGATTTTAACATTTGCGCTATGCATTCCTTCACACTACTTTCCAGTGTGAGATCTGCACTACCTGTTATCTGGGGCTCTAAAAATGCCACTGGCACTAATACCACTGGGGCAGGTGGCTGGGCATTGTCGGGTGGACTTGGGTCTGCTGGGGGAACCGGCAGTAGAGGCATGTCAATGGGGACAGAGGAGTCGGGGCACCGGTTAGGGAGGTGGGGGTGCTTGATCAGGCTCAGGCTGGGGTTCCAGCACCAGAGCAGGTGTAGGAACTAGAGCAACAAGTACCAGTTCCAGAGGAGGCACTGGGCCCACTGGTTCCAGACCTGTTGGACCCTGCAGGACTTTTTTGTTGTCCTTCTTTCCCTACCTTTTTCTGGCCTTCCACTTCTCCCCTCCCCTCTCCCCAGTTGCCCATGTACAGGGCCTAAGATGATGGCCATCCATGCCTGCAATCTAAAATGGCAGCCGCTCACAGAATCTCTCTCTTGACCTGCCATCCTCCTCCCATCCTGTATCGGCTGTAATCCTTTTTTTTTTTTGTACTGTGTAGAACTGCTTTTACCATTTATTATTATTTTTATTCTTGAAAAAGCCCCAAATTCAAAGACCGCTTCCCTATTCATGCCCCTCATCCCCCTTCCCCAGCAGTACAACCCTTGCTGGGGAACTCCTGATTGCCTCCTTTGTTTTCCTTTATTTATTTTTTTTTGTATCCAAACTCCTTCTTTTCAACCCCCCCCCAAGTAGGGAGCACCACTTTCCCTGTGCTGTGTTCCGTGCTCCATGTCAGGCCTGCTGGCCCTCCCAGCCATGTGTTCTTGTGTCCTCCAGACGCTGGCGGATTTCTGTGCCTACAGCCAGCTTCCATCTGTCTGGCCTCAGAACAACCCATCCACCATCTCCTTGGGCTGCACAACCATGAGAGCTTAGAAACTGTGGTCGACTTCTTTCTCTGACTACTGACTGCACCTCTAGCAGACCCACCACTGTTGCACATGAGTGATGCATCTGGCCTCCAGTCTCGGCACACTGAACCCGTTCCATACATTCATCACCAGGAATTAAAGCTGCCAGCCAACAAAAAAACTCTCTGCCCGACCTGTGCATTCTGCCTCAAACTAACAATACTGTTCAACCAAAGCCCAACTGATGTCCACTTACTGGCCTTGCTCCCAAATGCTGCCTTCAAAATGCTAACACACAGTTTCTTTCTTTTTTTTTGACATGCTTGACTCAGAAAAAAATCCCCCCATCTAACACATAGTAAGCAGTGTTAGGCTCCTGAAATTGACCTGCATTTATGAGATTCCCCATTCCTCCATCACAGGGGACCAATACCATGATTATGCTATAACATCATCTTACTTACCTCTTCCTCCCTGGTTCAGTTCACCACAGCAACCATCAGCAAATGAGTAAACCGGAATCTAATTCAATGCTAATTTTAGCTGTTTAACTTAATCCAGTGATACCAATTAATGCCAAACTTCTAATCAAGAGAACCAATGTTCTCACTAAATTAACTTGCCAAACTGATGTGCTTACTATGAAAATTCCCAGCAGCAAAAATTGTGAGCTCTCTTTCCTGGTCCCAGCCCTTATGAACCCCCCGTGCTTTCCCCTTCCTCTCTCTTTCCAACCAATCCTCTGCCCCCATCTCAGTCATAACATAATGAGGCTCCACCCCCTTTGTGATGTCACCTACCACATTTGTTCCCGCTTTATTTGGGTTTCCTTCCTGTTGTTGCTCCCTTGGACCAAGATCCCTTCCCACTATTGTTACTGCATCCCTCCTCCCCCCCAGCCTCCACCCCCTTGCAAATCCCCTTCTTAGCCTTATAGCCACCCTATTGGTCAGGGGCCTGTTGACAATAGGGTCTGCCCCTTCAATTGGGCAAACCTCCTTAGTCATTGAAAACAAAATGTTGCATCTTCACTCGGCTGATTGTAACCTGACTTTGCAATACATGCTCGCACAATTAGACAGATTAATAAAGCTGTTTTAATGAGCCCCTGAACTCACAGGGGAAATTTAGAAAATAAAATTTTAAGACACAGTTTACCTTATGTTTGAGGTATTTCATGTATCATATTTAGTATTTTTCTTCATAACTGAACAACCTAACATGAAAATCCTGTTCCCAAAACTTCACACTCTAAATGCTGGCCAACACTTGCTACCATAGTCATAATCTTATGCTTATAACATTCCAGTTGCTGGGGTCAGAGAAATGATTACGCTGTAAGCAGGCTACCTGTTTGGTTGGTGTGTCTGGGACACAATGTCCCTGCCCTAACTGCAGTGGTTGTACTGAGAGGGTACCAGATAATATGCTTGGTGAGCAGACTGAAATATTCAAAGAAAGTGAAGAGTCAATATTCAAAAACAAATCTGACTTTTGCCCTGTGGTTAACTTGTATACTGACTGAAATCAATGAAGCTGTGACTGTCCCTGAAACTACCCAGTTCAATATACCTGCAGTGACTCCGGAAGACAGGAATCTCAGACTAGAATGAAACTGAGTTGAATGAGAAATGTTAAACTTAGGGATATGCTCTACTCCTCCTCTCAATCTGGTGCTGTCTCTGCTGTATTATGAACATGCTGCTCTCTACTGTATTTCAGTTTCTGGCTGTGCCTGCTGCTACCCCACAGTTCACTGTCTTCCTCTTTCTTCTGCCAGGTGTGTGCTGCTGTGCTCCTCTCAGTAGTCAGTGGATGAATGCAAGTCAGGTAGGTGGTCCTCCGGTGCAAATTCACTGTTGCCACCGTCGGTGTAGCCAGGTGAGGGTCTGCTGAAAATTCTCACTTCTGCTTCTGCCACTCATGCTCCTAAATCACTGGTCATTCAATGAGTCACCCTCAAAAACTACAAGAACAGAGATGCTAAAAAGTGGACTTTTTATGCTACCAGTTTAAAAAGCCCATGGATCCGCCTCCACCCTTCAACCAATCAGCATCAAAAGTGGTGTTCCAGGCTTGGCTCATAGCCAATCAGCTTGCTAGCCACTACTTCCTCAGTCCAGTCATTCCACCAATCATAGTGCAGTACCTACTACACGCCCATCCCCTTGCTGCCTGGAAATCACACATTACAGTCCAGTGTAGCAGTGAAGATCCACAAACAAAAGAAGTAGGCTAGCTGGGCAGGGCCTGTGACATTATTATGCCCCTGTGGGGTCTGGTATAGCCCAATACCACCCACCCTGTCGGGTATTATTGCTTACGTAAAGCATAAAAAAGCATAACAAAATGGTAATTTGAAATGCATGCTGAAATAGAAAATAAAATTACAATTGACATTTCAACCATAGATCTTCTTCAACAATTATCTATAAAAGAAAAGTTAGTGGAGAGGTAAGGAGAAATAAGGGCTATATATGGGAGGAGAGAAAATAGGGGTCTGCTCTAGGAGAAACAATGATAATAGGGAAGGAAAGAATAGAACCTGGAAAACATAAAGGTGATGATGGGTATGAAAGGTATAGCAGGAGTGAAAGAGATGAGGATTTCTCAATTGAGGACTTATTAACAAGGCCTAGTAAGAATGCTGAAAAGTGCCTGACAAATGTGGGGGAAGGAGACAGAGATAGAGACATCTGTAGAACATGAATGTGTATACATAGCTGGAATGCCCCTATGAGTATGCCCATCACACACACACACAACACACACACACACACACACACACACAATGTGGGGCTGTCAGTATAGCCTAGAGGTTAGAGTAATGAACTGTGAGTGAGTTTGACACATCCAGCAGACTTGGGTTTGATTCCCACAACCTTCATTAGCATACTGTGTGTCTCTGAGCAAGTCACTTAACCTCCCCAAATGCTCCCAGGTCACCCCGGAAAACAAGCACTTGTGCCTAGTGGGCTTTACCTGGTTACCAAAGACTAAAATAAAATAAATAAATAAATAAATATAAGTGTGCACAAGCAAATCCACATCTGCAAATGTACCATGCGCACATGCAAGCAAATATATATATATATAGATATATATTACTAATACCATCAACCAGAGTTTTGTTATCCAAAAATGTTCTTCTTTCTATGATTGATTATGGTTTGATTTTCTATCACACTGCTAGTGATGGGTTACTTGCAAAGGTTAGCATTCTCTTAAATCAAGTCGCACAATTTGCTACCCAGCTTCCATGTTGAACACACCACTGTGTCCTCCTCAAGCAAGTGGGGATACTTTCTTTAGAGCAGAGATTTAAATTTCAAATTGGTCTGTTAGCAAAGACGGTAACTATGAATAAGGTTCCTACCATTTTTCAAACTTTACTTTAAAAAAATATAAAAATCATTTCTCTACCCGTTTATCTGACCACTATTATTTCTTTGTTCCAAAAATGAAAACAGTGATTGGCTAGAAGACATTGCTGTATAAATTACCAGTCTTCTTTAATAGAATCATGACTAAGTTAGATTGCCTCAGAACTACAATGTGTAAATATACTGTAGAAAGGTGCTGAGCAACTATTTGTCATCGGACAGTGAAGGTAAATGTCCTGTGTAATTAGATCTTCTTGATCGTTTTGCACATGTCTCTGATTGACCCAAACTAGTTATGTGTATTATTCTGTACCATGTTTTATATTCTTGTATTGTTATATATTTATTAAGTGTTATGTAACTATATGTCTTATGTACTCTGGTCACCCATGAAAATGGGTCTTTGGCCCATGGACCTACCAGATTAAATAAATAAATAAATAAATAAAATAAGATGGGGGTCGGGGTAAAAAAGAAAGTGTGCACTGATAAACCATAAGGTGGCTGAAAGATGTTAGTGGAAAATAAATCTGTCATTTAAACCAGAGGTCTGCTGGGAGCCTAAGCAGATGAGTAGCTTGGTTTCCATGTTTTTTTATTTTCTTTGGTCAGCATCCCAGAAACCCTGTTGAAGGACACAAACAGAAAGATCATTGACATTTGGGTCCCTGGCAGTAAAATGTGATACAATGGGTTTATCAGTGTCTCCATTCCTGACTGCCCTGTAATGTTCCCTGAATCAGTCTGCCAGGCACCTGTCAGTTTCTCCAATGTAGATAGCTACACACTTCCTGCAAAGAATACAATAAATCACATTACTGGAAGTGCATGAGAACTCCTTGGTGATATGAAAAACACCTCTGGGACCTTGAATTTCAGTGATACTAGAAATACATCTGCAGGTATAACATTGAGTTATGTTGCAAGCTTTGGTACCTGGTAAGGAGGAATTGTTCGGAGTGTGTAGGCTGCTTTGTACCAGGAGATTCCATAGGTTGGGTGGTTGGTGGTAGGAGACAATTGGTGGCTCTATAAAGGAAGCTTCAATATTAGGGTCAGTTTGCAGAATAGGGAAGTTTCTAGTGATGGTCCTGTGAAGAGAAGGTGTAATAGAAAGGAAGGGAAGCACTACTGGAATTTGTCATTACTGTTACATGAGAGTGTCCCTTCTGCGAGGTTTAAGGTTATAGGGCATATTACTGACCCAGGAGAGTGCTGTGTCCACTGTGCTTCCTGAGTATCGCCTGTTAATATAAAAAATGTGCATCATTTTAGCCTGTTCAGCAGAATCATCTTCACTGTATAACCTGTGAGGTCTGAGACACTACAAATATGACAAACCATCCTTAACATGTTTGGGATGGAAGGAGCTGTGGAGGAGAAAGCTATGTGAATCAATAGATTTGTAATGAACTGATATCTTCAGACCAGTGTTCTGCACCAAAAATTTGATATCTAGAAAAGGTATTGTGGAGGAGGATACTTTGACAGTGTACTGAAGGGAAGGACGGTCCATGGTAAACTTGTTCAAAAAGATTGGGAGGGCTTCCCTAGATCAGGAGATGGCCCATGCATAATTTATGTAGCATTTGTAGAAGTTAGGCAAATCCCTGTGAAGGAGAGAAAAAAACTGTTTCTCAACCCAACCAACAAACAGATTTGCAAAGCTGGGATCCATCTTGGTACCCATGGCAATTCCACTGATCTGCTGAAAAAAAACAGTTATTAAAAGAAAAAGCATTAAATTTAAGAACAAGTTCGGCCAGATGGGTTAATATGTGTATGTGGGTGAATGTTGAACTTTCCGCTTATTCAAAAAATGCTGCAGAGCTGTCAGGCCATCATTGTGGGGGATGACTGTGTAAAGAGATTTGACATCCATAGTAAAGATGAGCTGATGGGAGTCACTGAATCTGAGCCTGTCAAAAAACTGGAGAGCACAGTTAGTGTTTTTAATGTAGGAGGGTAGGGATTCAAGGAGTGGTCTCATGAGGCTGTCCAAAAACGCTAAGATGTGAGATTTGGGGGCAGGAGCAGGCAGACACAATGGGACATCCAGAGTTACCTGATTTGTGGATTTTTGGAAAGGAGATAGAACCTGGATGCCTGAGGGTGTTGAACTATGAGTCTCTTGGCAGAGGGAGGGAGTTCTTTGTTTTCAATAGCAGAAGTGATTGTGGCGGTAACCTCTGTCAGACTGTTGATAAGGGAGTCCTGTGGAAGAGAAGAGAAAAGATGACATTGGCAAGTTGTTGTGTGGCTCCAGCGAGGTACAATGCCCTTTGCCAGACCACAACAGCTCCTCACTTTTCAGCTTTGCCTCATACTGTACCTCACAACACACCCAAGGTAGGCCAATATCCTATGATAAAGCAAGCCTTGTCATGCATTATTGCTTAATTATATCCTAACTTGATTATTGGTGGGCCTACTGAAATATCACTGGGCAAAATGTGCTCCAAAGTGTTCCAAATCAGTTAAAACCAAACCAAAGTTTTGAAAACTGATTCACAGATGTTTATTCATGAATACCCAGAATAACTGAGACTTTGGTACTTGGGACCCAATATTTACTGAATATTTTTCATTTAGCCTATTCAGACTTGAAAGCAAAAAAAGGTTCTGCCCAGTTGAAATGATCTAGAACCATAAATGTTCATGAATTATTCATGAACGCTTCATTAAAGAGCAGCTGATGCCATTAGAGCAACTTTAACAAAACATAATATTTAGACACAGTTCAGCTTGGATTTCATATTAGTTCTGTATTTCTCCTCTCCATTATTTATTACTGAGGCCATTTGCATGAAAACCGGATCTTTGCTCCTGAAGAGTTCATCTACTCCTGTTGCTTTCTCCCTACTTGAGGTCATAATGCTCTACTTATGACATCACAATTGCTCTCATGGCAACACACTGTGATGTCACAACAGAGGACTATGACATGAAGTAGGGAATAAGCTAAAGAGGCAGATGAACTCTAAGGGATATAGAGCAGGTTTCCATGCAACTTTCTCAGTAATGAGTAACGGGGAGGAGAAATCTAATAAATACATATGAAATGCAAGCTAAATTGTACCTAAATGTTGTGTTTTTCCAAGTTTTCTTTGAGGTGTTAGTAGCTCTTTAACTTAGCTCAAAAATGTTCATCTGGTGGGCATCAAATGGTTCATGAATGTTAATAAATTGTGCCTGAACATTAAATGGCATGCCTGTGTCCATGAATGTCCACTGAACTTTTATGGGAAAAGTCCATCAATATTTTTGGTGACCAGAAATACCCTGCTTTTATAATATGATTCATTTATCAGGCAACCCATTTTTTAGCCCTGATCGCAAAAGATTTTTGCCTTTTTTTTCACAAGCCAGAGGCAGATTTATTCATCTTAGTTGTTTTATCTTGCATCTTAAGCAATTTACCATGACAATTGCATTTTTTCAAGACTCAGCATTTTCTAACAAATAGCCTTCCTTACAATGCATTTTATAATGAACAACTTACATTTTCTCTGCTTTTTTTTTTTAAACTGAATCACTAGTAACCTTTGCTTTTTTAAAGGACTAGGCAGCCATTTTGCCTTTTAGCCCTGATCTTAGTTATACTGTGTTAGTGCAGAAGGCGTCACCATGTTGAGAAGCCCTGTGTAGATTTTTAGTGTGAAAAAAAACAGTTTCTTATTTGTTACGGCTGCCTAGGTGGAGCCATGCTGACATATTGCTATGAAGTAGGAGAGGAAAGGGACTGTGGAAGCATGTAAATGGATACATAGACAGTCCTCCTCCACTGTGTGCTTGGGCTAGATAGAAATCACAATTATCTGCCTGCTGTCCATGTATCATAGTGGTGTTTATCTGTCTGCACCCTCCCCCAGTCCTGCCCACACTACGTCACACTATTTAATTTCTTTCAATATGAAATAACACAGCTGGGTGCTGGGAGGATGCTGATGTCACTAACTGAGAACAGAGCAGGGAGGAAAGCATATGGGCTGGTAGTTAAAACCCACTCTGCTACAGGTTAGCTAGTTTTATTACAGCCTTATGTAGAAACACACTGAACAGCGGACTTCTGTAAACAGTGTAAAGTTGATTTTCTTTACCCTGAAACAGCATTTTTCTATTCAAGTTAATGAAGCTGTGTGAGTCATTCTTTTTACTGTTGAAATTCTGTAGCTGCTGATCAGTTGGTTCACTTGCTTTCTGTCTGTTTCAGTGCATGGCTTTGATTTATTGCTCCCATGTCCACTCCTCTGCTGGTCTGTTTACTGAACTGGACAGAACTTTTTAATCCTTGAATATCCTGATAGTTTATATTCAGCATTCTTGTAACTTCTAATGGTATGCTTTCCTTTTGCCAGTTATTTGCTGCATTTACCTGTTCCTGATCAGACTCATAAAGGCAATGGGCTGGATATTCAAACTGCGCTATTTTGTGGTGCAAGCCCCTGCGCTGCACAAAATAGTTGTGCAGGGGTGTGGCCGGGGCGATATTCAAAGGAGTTGCGCTATTGAGCAGCTCCTTTGAATATCACCCGACTCCTAACCACTGTGCATGGCGCAGTGGAACTTGTGCCACTGCAAGTGGTCAGAGTGGAGCATTCAAGTTGCGGTGGTGCAAGTACCATTGCGCCATAGTGCAAATTTCTGATATTCAAAAGGTGACATGCAAATGGGGCCATAATTCATGCAAGGCACAGGGGGCCAGTTGCATCTGTTTATGCCCCATTTGCATGCCATTAGCATGCAGGTGCACTGATCCCTGAGGACTTGTGCCTGGCGCCTGCCAGTCAGCAGCCATCGGGACTGATGCCCCTGCAGCCCGATCGCGGGCAAAAGTGTAAAAGTCCCCACCCCCGACTGGCCCGATCGTGGGCAAAGCATAAAAATCCCCCTCCCCGACTGGCGATTACAGGCAAAAGCAAATAACCCCCCATACCACCAGCCCGATCGCGGGCAGCAAAGTATCCCCAGAACATATCCTGGTGGTCCAGTGGACCGCTAAGCCTGATCGCGGGCTGCATAATGTGGCGACACCCCAAGACCATATCCCTGGTGATCTAGTGTCCCCCACCCCACCCACCCGCGAAGCCCCACCACCTCCCCCACAGCCGGCGGCGGCAGCATCCCACCCGCCTGCAGCCGACTGATTGTTTCGGTAGGGCTGCATGCCCATTGGTGCAGAGCAAGAGCCAATGGGCGTGCAGCCCATACCATACAAGGCAGTCCAGATATGTGAATGAATGAATTATAATTTGTTTACCCAGAATAGCCCTGCTGAAATGCAATATCTTATTTTCACTGAGGTTCTGCTACAGTAATACCATTTTTACAGCTGGGTGGACAGAAGAACTTTGAGGTTAAATGACTTGCTCAGGGTCACCCAGTGTGTAAGTGGTGGCAGAGGTGGGATTTGAACATGTGCAGAGCCACGCTGATGTATTGTGATGGGAAGGAGAGGGAAGGGACTGTGGAAGCATGAGATCGGATACCTCTCCAAAGTACTACCACAGTGATGCAGTCAATGGTGTGGTGTTGATTCTCTGTTGCCCCTCCCTCTATAGGTCACATAACCCCCCCAGGGGTAATGTTTTGTTTCTGCCTGTCACTTCTGCAGTTGCAGACAAAACAAAAGAGCCCACTGTGCCCAAGATGACCACCCTGAGCTCATTGTGCACACGCAAGTATCGCACATGCACACTTCTGTCATGGCATCCATATTGAGTATGGCAGGCTCTTTCTCATGTAAGTGCAGTGATTATCAGTCACTGCACATGTGCAGGTACTACACAAGTTCAGCATCAGCTGCAGCGGGAGCTCCAAATACATTTCATGTGGACTCACCAGTCTGAAGCAGCTGTGTTGGCTCTCACCAGAGTTTGTTTTTTTATTGTTGTTGCTCTCCATTGCTCATCCTGTTCTAAAAGAAATACTGCTAATGAGCTGTAAGCATGTGCACCCATAGACTGCTTCCTGTTGATGTCTTTGGAGCATCCCAGCACTGATACAGTCCTACCTGCTATAGGGAAGCAGTATTGAATGCAGTGCAGTGTTCTGTGGATATCGCTCAAGAAACGAAATAAAATGGCTGATTCCCTGCCCTTCCAGCAGCTAGACATTGGTGATGATTTTTTCTGATGGCTGAGCCTTATATGTTTGAGTTGGAGAATGCTCAGCCATCCACATCAGCTGAGGGGCCAGAAGCAGAGTTGGAGTTAGATGAATCCTCCAGTTCTTCCAGTGCAGTGAACCTCCAACATGAGGCACCCGTTTCAGAATGGTATTGTTTCTTTTTCATCTTTTTATTTGCCTGTTGTGCACAGTATGGATGAGTGATTTGGGGGTTTCTGCATGCAGAATTAGGAGTCCTGGATAGCCCCCCCCCCCAGAGTTATGCTTGCAAGAATGCGTGCTGCATTCAGGCCTGCTTGACCTTGCTTATCTGGCTCTGTAGGACACTCTAACACAGCCCTGTATGAGTGAATGTAGTGCTAGTGGTGTGCCTTAGTTATTGCAATGTGTCCCATGCCATGCTGTGGGTAAATCCACCCCTCCGGGTTATTTATATATTATGGAGAGCTGGCATCATTCCTTTATTTGTTGGGTGGTGAGTGCAAGATTTCTCTGTATTTGTATTTGCTCTTAATTGCCTCTTGCACCCCAATTTTCATGCAGTTCTTTTCACCAGTTTACATTGTTCCTAAATTACGTTGGTATTCTTTATCATGTCATCGATGGGTGATTTGTTTTTGGCTCTCATCTGCCTATAGCGCTCACTGGAAGGATACAGAGTTCACCTTGAACGGTTTACATGATGTGAGTCATATTCTTTTTTCCTCCCCCCAATTCTGTACACCTTTTACTAAATTTCACCGATACACCCAAGATACCTTTAAAATTTAGCCTATGATACAGTGGAACATACTTCCATCTGAATTGTTTTATTTAAGGCCGTTGGTCTGGGATCATCAGAACCCCCTTAATGTATCTGATATCTTCATGTGTCACTGGACTCAATTAAGTATTGTATATTATCACCAGATATTAGATAAAAAAGGGTCAGCTTTTTTCGGATCTTCGCAGTGCATATGAGTTGCTGCAGTCAGATTATCATCGCTATCTGCAGTTACGAGATTACATTCACACTCTTTTCTTGGATTACAGGAGACTCCCCAACACTTTATCTGCTATTACTAAATTGATAAGAGTTCACCAGACTGGAGAACTCCAATCTCATCTAATCAGAACTGCACATTCAATATTCCATTCTCTATCTTCCAAATCTACATCATATATACTTGCAAGATGGAATGCCAGTCTTAATACAGAGTATTCCTTTGAAGACTGGGAAATGTATTCCCTATTGACCTTCAAATTAACAATTTTACTATATCTGAAATAATTCACATGGAAATGTCATATGTGGTTCTTTTGGGCCCCCTGTATCTCAGCTCAGATTAATAACACTCAGTCAAGTTCTTGTTGAAGGGGTTATGGGGAGTCCTCGGTGAACCATGCACATATATTTTTGCTCTGTCCTCTCCTTCATCCCTATTGGAATGTGGTTACCCAGATCATAAATATTTTATTTTTTAATCTCCCCTCATCTTTAGCTTCTTCGTCAGTGCTTTTACATGTATTTGTGGAGGCCATGCCAGTATGAGGTAGACAATCTTGATAGTTGATAATTCTATTGATCTGTGCCAAGAAACTTATCACAAAACTTTGGTTGTCTACTCTCCTACCACAATTTCTTCATTGGATACAGTTGGTGGACACTATATATCATTTTGAAAATTTGGTATACCTTTATTTGAATCATGTAGATATTTTTCCGGATATCTGGCACCGTTAGGTTATATACAGGGTACAGACAGATCCTCTCTTCATTCCTTAATATACATTTATTATGGTACTGGATTTACTTTTGCGGAATTAAGCTTTTGCATCTAGTTTAAGTTTTCTGGGCTTGTCCTAATCTTTCATAGTATAACATAACCTTATTGTTGTATTCTTTATGTGAGAGCTCAGCTGGTCATTTATTTTCAAAGCCCTTGATTCATATTCATTATTTTCAAGTTTTTAGCAACTTTGGCTTTTTCTTTTGTATGACATTTGTTTTTTGATAGTTGTACCCTATGTACAACTGTTTAATAAAGATGTTATTATAAAAATAAAGATGTGCCTTGCAGTGCTGCTGCCCTGATACAGTTTCAGTGGAAACAAGCTATCAGTAAGTAGTGAAGCATTACACAGAGCAATTCATCAGAACACCTTTACATGTGTCTCACTGTGGGCCATAGTGTGCAGTGACAGGTACCTTTCTTTATTTGTCACCTCTACTGATTTATGTATGATGTGCTTGTCAGAGATTGTCACCAGCTGACTGACACTCACTCATTACTGAGCAGTACACATGTAATGACCTTTTATTTTGTCTGTGAAAATCAGGCAGACTTGACACTTTCACCTCCATGCATCATTTACCTAATTTCTCCTGTGTAATAAGAATTTCACTGTGTGTAACTTTGCTTTGCTTTTAGGTTTCTGTAAGTACAAGTTGCACTTAAAAAGTACTGAAAGGCAGGGGCAACTTCCAAATGGCAAATTCTCTGATCACCAGTCTAGTCTTTTCCTGGTGTGTACTCCCCCACACACCAACTATCATCCCTATGTAATACTAAATGCCCTGCTGTCTGGTGCCCCACCACCTCCACCACCGATCGACAGCACATTGTCAAATTGATATCCCCGGGGTGTAGCAGGCCCCCCCCCCACAAAACCCAGCAGGTTGTGGCCCACGATCCCGCTCCGCCCCAAGCCTGAGCAGGCAACTGTGCTGGTCTGCTCTCCATCACCACCAGACACATGACTGAGTTGTCCATGAATGAGTGTGTACTTGTTCAACCACATGCTCATTCATTGACAGGTCACGCTCATGCATTCAGCTCACTGCACTTAGTCAGCGGTGCAGGCAGAGCAGAGGGCCATACCAGTCAATGGTGGGGGGGATGGGGGGATGGTGTTCTGGACCCATGTGCACAATGCAGCCTCTACCATATCCACCCCCTGGCCGGCAACCAGAAAAGCCCTCTGCTTTGGTCTGCACCACAAAGTGCAATGAGCTGAATGAATGAGCACGACCTGTCAGTGAATGAGCATGTGGTTGAACAAGTACACAGTCCTTCATGGACAACTCAGTTGGGTGGCTGGCAATGCTGGAGAGCAGACAGCTCTGCCAGCCAACAGATCAGGGTTGGGGGAAGAGCGGGTCGATGGCCCACTACCTGCAGGGTTGGGGGGAAGAGCGGGTTGATGGCCCACTACCTGCAGGGTTGGGGGGAAGAGCGGGTTGATGGCCCACTACCTGCAGGGTTGGGGGGAAGAGCGGGTTGATGGCCCACTACCTGCAGGGTTGGGGGGAAGAGCGGGTTGATGGCCCACTACCTGCGGGGTTGGGGGGAAGAGCGGGTTGATGGCCCACTACCTGCAGGGTTGGGGGGAAGAGCGGGTTGATGGCCCACTACCTGCAGGGTTGGGGGGAAGAGCGGGTTGATGGCCCACTACCTGCAGGGTTGGGGGGAAGAGCGGGTTGATGGCCCACTACCTGCAGGGTTGGGGGGAAGAGCGGGTTGATGGCCCACTACCCGCGGGGTTGGGGGAAGAGCGGTTGATGGCCCACTACCTGCGGGGTTGGGGAAGAGCGGTTGATGGCCCACTACCTGCAGGGTTGGGGAAGAGCGGTTGATGGCCCACTACCTGCAGGGTTGGGGGGAAGAGCGGGTTGATGGCCCACTACCTGCAGGGTTGGGGGGAAGAGCGGGTTGATGGCCCACTACCTGCAGGGTTGGGGGGAAGAGCGGGTTGATGGTCCACTACCTGCAGGGTTGGGGGATTCCTTTAGATGCCATGGAATTAAATTTTACAACAGGCTAATGTTTGATAGTGGTGGGTGGGACCATGAGACAGCAGGGCAGTTACTTTTACATCGGGACAGTGATAGCCAGGGGTGGGGGGGCTGTACACACCAAGGAATGTTATTCCACTTGGGATTTCAATCAGCGGTGGGGGGATGCACCCAAAACCAATATAGAAAATAAAAGTACATGAAATGGCAACTTTGAACTCTGCACACAGAGTTGCAGCCGTGTGCTGGCGGATTTCAAAGTCCACATGTACCGAATTTGTTTGTTTTTGTTTTGGTGGAATTTTCACTCTGAAAAAACTCCAGATTGTCCGTTACATATGTCAAGAAGAGCAGTTTTCCCGCTTCAGACATCTGTAGTGAGCAGTATGGTGCCACACATCAGAGTTCTGGTTCCCTGATAGTGGGCAACTAGACCCATTAACGAGCCCTTAGCACTGTCATGGGGAGGGGCGACATTGACTGCTACCCTCATCAGTGATGTCTTTTCAGATTATGATAAAAGAGTGCTGGTCGATAAGTCGTGTATCACTAAACCTCTGTTCACATTTGGCAAGTCGCTTTCTTATGGCACAGTTCTGTCACATGTAGGATAGGAACAGTAACAGCCAGAAGAAAACAGACTATGTCACTGGAAAAGGTAGGGTCACACCGGTGCAGCAACACTGGTCACATCATGTGCTAGGATGGGCACAGCTGTTGATGTAGTGAGGCAGCATTACAGTCTCAGGTCAGCCATGTCTGGCCTATCTGTGGGCCACTGCCTCAGGCGTTCATGACTGTTCAACTGTCATTTTCAGGTCATGTATCTTGTTGTACTCATTTGTGTCATCAGATTACTTGAAATGTGCTTGTTGGCTGGTGTAGCCTACAAACAGTATTCCTACTCGTTTCTTACCTCTGGACATGTAAAAGAAGCATGTAGCAATATTGTTTGGTCATAACCTGCTGAACTGATTTTTTTTCCCCTTCTGTCACGCTGTTTTCTTTTTGGGTGGTAATTAAAAGGCTACGCCTGTAGTTTAATGGATGAGCAACCAGCCACACCTTCAGTATTTCTTGAGCTATATAAGCAGTTCCTCCCAGCCTCCATCTGAAGCACTTTCTCTTTGCCAGTCGAGACTCTGTTGGTCTCTCTTCTTCCTTTGGGCCTGCTGTGACCTTGCCTGGGGCCTGATTCGGCCTTCCCCCCCTTTCTGTTGTCAGTGCTCTGGGACCTGTTTGGTTCTGCTGGATGTGTTTCTGTGTTTCTACTACTTGGTTAGTATTTGTTTTGCTTCTGGCCACTGTGTTCTTCCTCCTGTACTTGTTTTCTGGTTTTCTGTGTTTGTGTATTTGTTTTGTCTTTTGTTTGGGGTTTTCATTATCCTTTGTGTGTACTATGTTATTCCTTTGCCTGTGCTCAAGCCCCTTTCCTTTTCAGCTGCTTACCACCCTCAGTTTTCCTGTGATTGTTGTATGTTTCAGCTCTCGTTCCAACTTCTCTGCTGCTGCTGCTTCTGTTAATTCATTAACATACTAATTGCCAGCAGATTAGGCCTTATGGTCTATCGAGTCTGCTCGAACCTCAGATCCCTAGTTGGGTGCAGAGGCCCCCCCTCTCTTGTGTTACAGAAACTCCTATCATCCATCCCCACCCCCCTGGAACAGGCCATCATCCGATACATCTGCTTTCTGTGTCTGTTCCACCCTCTCTTGAAGCCCTCCACTGTGAATCTCTGAACCAGCTCTCCAGGCAGCACATTCCAATGGTCCACCACCCTCTCACATATAGCTTAGGCTCCTTCTCTCAGTTTACTGCCTCTCCCTGTTGCAGGTTGCTCTTAGTTCTCAGCGCTAGCTCTACTCTGATACTGCCAGCAGTCTTACATTCCATTATGTTTCTTTCCTGCTTATTTACCTCAGCGTTTCATTGGTTTACTTCACAATCCCTTCCGTACAACCTTAGTTTTATCCAGCCCTTTTGGGGATTTAAATCTGCTCAACATGTTTATTTGCACTCAGTGGGAATCAAACCTGAATCTACTGCAATTCTATATTACTTTTTCCATGTGATTCAAACCTGCTTAAATGCAATTGTACCAAGCAATTATTATTGTTGTTTCAGCATTATTGCCCATGCCTGCATATTTCTATGCTTGTTCAGTTGTTGAGCTCAGCTACTGCTGGAATCTATAACAAATTACTGCTGGAAGCTATTCACTATTCGTACAATACTTCATTATACTCTGGAGGTCAGCTCAGCTACAGCTGTCACTGTAAACTAGTTTTACTATCTGCTTGTGGGTCATGGCACTTTACCGTGGCTTCTTTGTTTTTCCTACAGCAGAGGACAGGGGTTATAATGGAGAGTCATGGTCCCATGTGGTTCAATTACCTCATGTTCGTATGCTGCCTTTGCCACTAAAATCCTCTGGGTATTTATATCACCTTTAATTGGCACTCATTGATGGACTGGTTGGTTAGTATACCTTCCTCTTTACTTGCATTGCATGTCCTATAACCTTATCAGGCAAGCGCCTCACACTGAATAAAGGACAAGGTTACCATGAGCTGTTTATGTGATTCCTACTGCTATCATGCGTCTGCGTACTATTTGTTTACCATGCCTCACATTGCCTGTACTCACTGCATTGCCATGTATGGCCCGCTCCATTGCTAAAGGTTTTTGCCAGGCTGCACATTGCCTGTTACTCCCTGCATTACCATGTATAGCCTGTTCCACTACTAAAGGTGTTTACCATGCTGCATATTGCCTGTTGCTCCCTGCATTACCATGTATGGCCTGTTCCATTGTTAAAGGGGACTAGCCAACCTTGCCCATAAATTTATTGGCTCTGAGCTCGCTGTCAGCTGATGGTCTTGTTCTGAACCCTAGTCTACATCCTGAGCATGTGAAGCCTGAGTGGGGTCCTTCCTTTCTAGCCCATAGTGGGAATGTTCTTACTCCAGATGAAGTTTAAGCTGTTCATGCACAGCAGCACCTCTTGATGTAGAATTTATGACAAGCTGCGAAGGATGGTTACATGCATTCCCCCTTTGGCTGTAGTATTAATTTACTACCATTGCATCTTCAGTGCTTCTTCCTATGAATGTCTCTGGTTAACCTGGTTTGTATTTTAGATTCACAAGCTGGCTGAGTGCCTCAGTGGTCGCTGCTCTCCTCCTCTCGACTTGGAGGTGCTTGTTGCGGAGAACCTTCTGATCCCTTGACAGCGTTCATGTTAGAGGGATAGAGTGAGAGCCCTCCACCAAATTGGAATATTTTCCATCCCCTTGAATTGAATTTCAAACATAGCAGCTGAGCTGTAACTAAATAAAATAGCCTAAGCCTGGAGGGAAGGTGATCTCAGCCTTGGATCCCCAGAGATTTCCTCCTCAAATGTTTTTTTTTCTCTCCTCCATGCCACAGATCATAGTACTTAGTTAGTTTTAGTAATATTCTTAGCTTACTTAGGTAGGTTCTTCTGTTGGATGGAGACTGATGGTGGCCCTACTAGCTGTTGCCTATCTCCTTAGGAAGCTCCTTGTTATCATCAGTGCAAGCCCTATTACTGGAGCTATCCTGCTAACTTGTGCAACTCATTTATGTTTCATTAAGCTGCCTATTGCTGTCAGTCTGCTTCTTTACCTCCTAGTCATCAATCGCTGCTACAATTCTTTTGTGGTTTCTTCCTAAGGTATCTTTAGCCAAGGGACCCTTCCCATGGCACCTCTAGGAGTGTAACTGTCTTACAAGGTTCTTACCTTCAGTAACCCTACACAGTGGTAATTCCTAATGGAATGGAGAGTGCTAATGGCCACAATGTTATTATACATTTGCTCAAGCATAGCATTATTCTGGTTGCATAGGCCATTAAATTGAAAGGCTACACCTGTACTTTACTGGGTGAGCAACCAGCCAAGCCTACCTCCTGAGCTATATAAGCAGTTCCTCCAAGCCTCCTTCTGAAGCACTTTCTCTTTGCCCCACCATCCTCCCCTCCTCCTCCTCCAGTGCCAGTGACTCACCTCTCTACTCCCAGGGGGTTCCTTCCTAAAGTACCTTTAGCCAAAGGATCCTTTCTGTGGCACCTCTAGGGGTGGAACCCTCTTACAGGGTTCCTTGCCTTCAGAACCCCTACAGGGTGGTAATTCCTAATGGAATAGTGAGTGCAAAGGGCCACAATGTTGTTATACAGTTGCACAAGCATAACATTATTATGGTTGCATAGGCCATTGAGCCAAGAAAGTATCCCTTCTAGCAAGAATGCTGCTGTGCAGCACTGAGCCATTGATGCCTCAGCTGGTGCCACAACAAGAACACGTGCTCATGAATGGGCAATCTGTGATGATGGTTTGTGTGAGTGAAGGAGAATTTCTTGTCCCTGACAAACACAGTCATACATGGGGGGTCATGGCCATGATAAGTGAAGTGAGTGTCCTAGCTGTGGGGTTAACTGTGCTAGCAGCACTCGAGACCGGTGTGACTGTTTCACCATCCTACATGACATGTGCACTGCATGTATCCACCTTGTCCATGGGCACATGCCCACTCAGGGATCTGCAGGATCAGTGGAAAATGGAAACCCAAGGTCTGCATATAAGTTACTGTACTCCACAACTGAAATGACTGCTCAGTACTCTGTCATGCAGGACACAACCCAAGAATTCAACTGAAATCTGACTGTGTGGCTCATGAAATTATTTTGTTTGCTAGTGCCACTGTAAATAACTCTTGAAGAAACCACCATATACTTTTCATAGTTATGCCATGGTATCTTCAGAAATGAATATACACTTGACATGAAAATACATACTGTCATGCTTAGGCTGTGCATTCTGTTAGTAAAGCACAAGTTTAATGCACTACCAAGTTGTTCATTACTGCATGTCACTTTCTGCAGTGGAAGGAAAGGACTGGGTTCCAGTATGGTGGAATGGGTGGCCTTAATCATAGCAACAAAACAGTGTTAGTAAATGTGTTACACTCAGGGGAAGGTAAAGTGACTATGGAGGTGCTGCAGAGGGCCAGGTTTAGGCCCAGTCCTGCACAGGGACCTCAGGGATAGGTATGTCTATTTGCAGATGACACCAAAGGCAGGCACACAGTAGACACAATGCGGGGAGCTTGATAAACCAGGGAAAATATCAAGAACTGACAAGAATGGTCACACATTTGGTAGGTACAATTCAATGCCACAAAAAGTTGCAAAATCATGCAGATAGAACACAGAAACCCTTGTGGGGGAGCATATGAAGTGGTGCTTTTGTTAGCAGTCACGAAACAAGAAACACATCTGGTACTTATCATTTATGCTGACCTGAAGGTAGCCAGACAGTGTTACAGGGCAGTAGGACAGGGGTAGTGGACTGCTGGGATCCATAGGAAGGGGTCTCACCAGCAGAAATAGGGATGTAGCAACACCTCAGTATACATAGACAACTGGGGCATGGGGTAGTTGGTGGGGTAATACTTGCCAACTGCGATGTCCACTGGGCACCAGGGAAGGATTAACAAAACATTACTTTGTGATCTGAGATGGGGGGTCCAATAGCCACCAGTGCATGATGTCTGGCTCAGTACACAGGGATCACTGATGGGGTGAGGTGGCCCCTGGCCAGCAGGGAAGGATGGCTTGTACAGTATGGCAGAAAAGTGATGGAGAGGGATTTTGTACTCCCACATAGTGCTCCTTCAGTACTGTCTGCAGTGGTAGTCACCAGGGATATGTGAACACTGGTGGCACTACTGAGTACTGCTGGTGCCTCCTACAGTGCATATTGGTCCACACCTTCCCATGCATTCCTTCATGGGGGCACAATGAATCCACTGTGAGACTCATGGATGGCATGATTACTTGGTTGCCTGCCTATGTCCTGCACTCTGGCCCAGTGTGGTCCTGATCCAGCATTGCAGAGCTGCACACCGGAGGGGGGGCAGAACACAGACAGGTGCACAGTGTGACACTTGGACAGCTGGTTCTGATTAATCTATGCTTTTTGTAATATAAAAAGATAGGATATATATGTTAAACAGCAGATCTCTGTGATGTGGCAGTATTGCGCAGTGGTTTAAGGCTCTGAGCTGCAAATCTGGAGACCTGGGTTTGAATCCCACAGCCCCCACTTGTATATAATGTGTGACCATGAACAAAGCACTTAACTTCCCTGTGCTCCCAGGTTACACCTGTAAACAAGCTTTCAGCTTAGTGTGTCTCACCTGGTTAAATAATTGAAAAAAAAGATCAACTCCTAAGAACTCACATTTTATAGCCTTATTTAGGATATGGGTTGTTTGTAGCTAAGCCCTGAAATATCCATTTTATGGTGTCCTCAGGAAGATCAGTTAATTGCAGCTGGTGTCAAATGAATATTACACCTCAGTGAGAACTGGCAGAGAGAGAGAGAGAGTCATAAAATGTTCTTTGATGTCTGTGAAGAGCAGGATGCTGCTCATGGATGAAAGAAAGGACTTGGAAAATTATAGACTTAATTGGGAAGTCATATGGGGAAACAAGTTTTTTTTTGCTGATGTCACCTATTAATTTACCTCCTGACACAAGACATCCTGATTGTATAATTTTTAATAAACAGAGGAGGAGCTGGATGACGTCGTATAGAAGGCAGGTTCAAGACAGTTTGTTAATTATGCTGTGAGTGACCTGTACAGACACACACATGTTTGGACTCTGAAAAAGCAACATCAGGCACTGTTAGAAGATATAGAAAGACAATCCTAAGTGTACTGTGGTAGGAGATTTTATTTGCACTTTAAACCTGTTTTTTTTTTTAAGTGATTGTATGTTTTTTTGATATATGGTTCTGTATTTACATTTTGCATTTTTATCTATTTTTAAGTAAACATTTCATTTTTAGAGACTACTTGGTGTGCCTTTGAAATTCTTTATTTGACAAGTGAAGCGTATATGGTTGAAGTTGACACTGTGCAAAGCTTACTGGTAATACCAAACTGGAAAAGGTAAGAGTTTATTCTGAGGTCTTTTTATAGAGTTTTAAGGGTCCATTTTGTACACCTGGTTAGGTGCCCATAGATGAAAGATATCTGGTCCCACCAAAGAGCAGACTTATCTGAGCCTGTACATTGGGTATGCTATCAAGTGGTTCACAGTTTGAATCCCTCCAGAACTTGAGACCAAAGTTTGATTTGAACCCACAAAACAGACAGGAGGGGTTACCCTGTTCTGTTAACTGCTCACAAGACTGCGCTCAGAGGTTGGCATGGTGGGAGCAGAGGGCCTGACCTGCTGAGTGGGTTTGTGACAGATTGGTTGGCAGCGGTGTGCATAAGTTTGGTATTACAAGCTTTATTGTTCAGTGTGTCGGCTGAGACTGTTAGCTCACTTGCAAAGAAAGAAAAAGGCAGTGATTTATTTTTAAAAAGAAACAGAACTATATCACTTGGCTTACAGTTGAGTTCCTACCTGTTTTATTTTTTTTTCTAAAGTGCAAGTCAGAGTAGCCATAGCTAGGGAAGAAGATGGCTTCCAACTACAGCAGGCACACTGTAGACTACTTAAAGCAGTTGTCTGGGGACAGAGGAGTCCCATTCAAGGTGAAAGCCACTGAACAGAACCTCATGGATGCCCAGATAGTAGCAGATACCCAGAGCATCTAGTCACAGACAGTGACTGAAAAGGACCGAACCTTGAGTGTGGCAGGGCTTGCGGCCAGTGCAGTGTCCAAATCTGATGAAAAGGGCAACAGGGCCAGTGCCACTGAAGGGGCACAGCAGCAGGGAAAGGTCACCAGTATCCTGGATCCAGAAGTACTCAGGCTGCAAATTGAGTTGCACAGAATGGAGCTAGAGTTCCAGAGGGAGAGGGACCGTGAACAGTGGGAGGCAGACCGTGAGGAGCATGAGCACCAGAGACAACATGAAATGGAGAAGCTATGACTCCAACCAGCGGCACCAGAGCAGGTAAGTGGCTTGGGCTTAACTGGGACTACAGGACTGGGTTACAAATTGATAGCTGAATTTAAAGAGGGGGAGAATCTGGATGCCTTTTTAAATTCTTTTGAAAAAGTTTGTATTCAGGCTAAAATTCCTGGGGAGTCCTGGAGCTTCCAGCTATCCCCGCTACTTACCAGGAAAACTTGGGATGCATTGGGTTAAATGGACAATGAGGACAGTGATGATTACAGCAAACTTAAAGCTGCACTGTTAAAAAAAAATTTGAATCAACTGCTGAATCATACAGAGTGAAATTCCGTAAGCTCAGGAGAAGCCTTGACATGAGCTACGAGGAGCTACCCATGAAACAACATCAGTTTTTAAAGCATTGGTGGGAAGGAATTGAAACAAACTCTGTTGACAAAATTGAAAATGTGATTCTGTTAGAACAGTTTTATTGGGCATGCCCAGCTGAGCTAAAAACTTGGCTGGAGGACCGAGATTCCAAAACAGTGCAAGAGGCTGCTGAACTCTCGGACTGCTGTGCCAAGAGCAAACCTGCCCTGAGAGTGAATGGGGTGGGCGTGGCAGCACAGAAAGGGAAAAGCGCACCTTCAGGGCAGCTAAAACCCTCATTGCCTCCACCGAAACCAGTTAGCCCCAGGTTTCAGAGAAAAGATTTCTCTGAGAAAAGAAATGAATGTTGGGTATGTAAAGAAACTGGACATATTGCCAGACAATGTCCCAAAAGAATGAACAATATGCAGAATGGTACTAGGAAACAAGTGGGTTGTTTGTGTGTCCCTGGAAGTATGTTGGTGAACATGAGGGAACACATGCACCCAGTCATGGTGAATGGGGTACAGACGCAAGGGTTAAGGGACACAGGGGCATCTCTGACATTGGTAAAAGGGGATCTGGTACAGCCTGGTCAGCTTATACCCAATAAATATGTCACTGTACAAGACTTTACTGGTGGGAAGAAAACATTGCCCCTTGCTAGTGTTCTCCTAGACTGGGGTGAAACAGGGGGAACTGTGCAACAGGTGGCTGTAGCCCAAACCTTAGCAATGGATGTGATCCTGGGCAGCAATCTCAAACAGGAGATGGTGTGTGCAGTTACCCGCAGCCAAGCGGCAAGAGAAAATTGTAGTTCACTGAACCCCACAGAAGCCATTGTGGAAACCACTGAGAGGCTGGTTCCCCAGCCTGTGTCTCCAGATGGGGAGATTAATGAAAAGGGGGTAGAAATTTCCCCAGCAGCAGTTAACCACACAGCTATGGAGGATTACTCCAAAGAGGGAGGGGTGACTCATTGTCAGAGGGTTGGGATTGACAGTGATCCTGAGTGCCCTGATGCTAGTACTAGGGACCTTAGTTTAGTGACTGAAGGGGACCTGTCCCATGCCTTGGGAATGTGTGAGGGGTTTCCAACCGCTCAGAGAAGTGACCCTAGTCTAGAGAAGCTGAGGGCTTGGGCAGACTCTGACGGGGCACAGATAGGTGACAGTAACATAAGGTTTATTGGGAAAATGGACTTATGTATACTCAGGTGGTGCAGACAGAGGGAGGGATGCTGCTTGTCATTCCCCAGGGGTATCGTGAGCAGTTGCTCAAGATTGCACATGATATTCCCTTGTCTGGTCATCTGGGAATTGTGTGCACTGTGCAGCGGTTGGCCCACAATTTCTACTGGCCCAACTTCACCCAGCAGGTGAAGGAGTATTGCAGGTCTTTCACCGGTGCCAAGAAATAGGGAAGGCAGGCAAGAAAACCCAAGCCTCCCTGATTCCATTGCCCATAGTAGAGGAGCCATTCGAGAGGGTGGGAATGGATATTGTGGGGCCTTTAAATACCCCCAGCTCCTCAGGGAAGAGATTCATCCTGATTGTGGTGGATTATGCCACCCGGTACCCAGAGACAGTCGCCCTATCCTCACTGAGGACAGACAAAGTGGCAGATGCCTTACTTGGGATTTTCTCCTGTGTTGGCTTTCTGCAGAAGGTTATCACCGATCGAGGGGGTTCCTTCATGTTGGACCTAATGAAATGTTTATGGGAGAAGTATGGGGTGGTGCAGAGATTCATGACACCGTATCACCCACAAGCCAATGGACTTGTGGAAAGATTCAATAGTACCCTGAAGTCAATGCTCCAGGCGTTTGCTGAACAGCACGGGAGGGACTGGGAGAAATACCTTCCCCACCTGTTGTTTACATACAGTGAGGTGCCCCAAGAGTTAACAGGATTTTCCCCCTTCGAACTCTTATGTGGACACTGGGTACATGGGCCCCTAGACTTGATCTGGGAGGACTGGGAAGGCAAGCATGCCACCCAGGGAACTCCCATTGTGGATTATGTCCTTAAGTTTAGGGAAAGGCTGAAGGAGCTTATGGGGACAGCCCAGAGCAACCTGGCAGCTGCACAACAGAAACAAAAAGTGTGGTACGACCACAGAGCCAGAGCTCACTCATACATGGTGGGTCAGGAAGCCATGGTCCTTATTCCAGTCTGGAAAGACAAGCTGCAGGCTGAGTGGGCAGGACCGAACAAAGTGGTTAGGAAGGTAAATGACATGAACTATATTGTAGAGTTACCTGACCGAAGACAGACAGAGAGAATGTACCATGTCAACATGATGAAGCCATATGCAAATAGGGCTGACATGGTGTTTGTATTGTGTAGTCCTGGGGAGGGGACGGATGAAGGAGACCCCCTTCTGGACTTGCTGTAAGAAAGTAAGTGGGAGTCCTCTGTGGAGACAGTAAAATTGTCTCCCCAGCTGGCCCCTACAAGATCCAGGAAGTACGGGAGGTTTTAGCAGACTTTGCCCCATTGTTTAGCGCCAAGCTTGGACTAACCCCCTTAGCAATGCACGATGTGGAGACAGGGACACAGATGCCCATACAGCAGACAGCATATTGGGTGTCAGAGGCTGTCTAAAAGGACATTAGGAGGGGAAGTGGAGTACATGCTGGATTTAAGGGTAATCCAGAGATCCCACAGCCCCTGGGCCTCACCCATAGTCCTTGTGCCCAAGCCAGATGGCTCTACTCATTTCTGTGTGGACTATCATGGACTGAATGCCCACCTGATGCCCCAGACGGATGAACTCCTGGACAAGTTGGGAGGGGAAACCTACCTTACGACGATTGACCTGACCAAGGGGCATTGGCAGGTAGAGTTAATGGACAGAGCTAGGGAGAGTTCAGCGTTTGTCACTCCGATAGGCTTATCTGAATTTAAAGTAATGCCTTTCAGAATGAAGAACACCCCAGTCACTTTCCAAAGGTTGGTGAACCAGGTGTTAAATGGTGCTGAGGAGTACGCCATGGAGTACCTGGATGACATTGCCATCTTTAGTGCCAGCTGGGAGGAGCACCTGTCCCACCTTAGGGAAGTGCTGGGCAGGATACAGAGGGCCGGGCTCACTGTCAAAGCTGGGAAGTGCCAGGTGGCCATGGGAGAAGTGGCATACCTCGGGCATGCGGTAGGCCAGGGGCAGCTCCATCCTAACCAAATAAAAATAGAGGTAATCCAGGCATGGCCCAGACCAGAAACGCAGAAGCAGGTCAGGAGTTTTCTTGGGACAGCAGGGTACAATAGAAAATTTGTACCCAATTACAGTGCCCTGGCTGCTCCCCTATCTGACCTGATAAAGAAAAAAATGCCAAAGAAAATTACCCGGGGACCAGCCTGTGAAGAAGCCTTTACCAGATTGAAGGAGGCACTGTGCAGTGCTGCTGTTTTGACAAGTCCTGACTATAGCAAACCCTTTGTAGTTCAGACTGACACCTCAAACGTGAGTATTGGGGCAGTACTGAGTCAGACATCCCGCCAAGGGAAAGATCACCCTGTAGCATATCTGAGTAAGAAGTTACTTCCCAGGGAGCAGGCATACTCCACTGTGGAAAAGGAGTGTCTTGCCATAGTGTGGGCCCTAAAGAAGTTAGAGCCATACTTGTATGGGCAGCATTTTGTGGTACAGACTGACCACAACCTCCTGGTTTGGCTGACGCAGATGGGAAAAAACAATGGTAGATTGCTAAGATGGAGTCTTGCTTTGCAAGGGTATGACATGACCATTCTACATAGGGCTGGAGTGACCAATCAGAAGTCAGATGGGCTGTCTCGTGTCTAAGAGGAGTGAACTGATTTGGGAAGCTCATCCCATGCAGTGGATAGTGCCCCCAAATTCAGTCTAGGTGGGGAAGATTGTGACACTTGGACAGCTGGTTCTGATTAATCTATGCTTTTTGTAATATAAAAATGTAGTGTGATTGTCTGTCATGAAAAATCCTGTGCCTGGGATGACAACCCCCCAACCCCAGTATCAGTTCAAAACACAGGATATATGTTAAACAGCAGATCTCTGTGATGAGATTAACTCCTAAGAACTCGCATTTTATAGCCTTATTTAGGATATGTGTTGTTTGTAGCTAAGCCCTGAAATATCCATTTTATGGCGTCCTCAGGAAGGTCAATTAATTGCAGCTGGTGTCAAAAGAATATTACACCTCAGTGAGAACTGGCAGAGAGAGAGAGAGTCATAAAAAGTTATTTGATGCCTGTGAAGAGCAGGATGCTGCTCATGGATGAAAGAAAGGATTTGGAAAATTACAGACTTAATTGGGAAGTCATATGGGGAAACTAGTTTTTTTGCTGATGTCACCTATTAATTTACCTCCTGACACAAGACATCCTGATTGTATAATTTTTAATAAACAGAGGAGGAGCTGGGTAACATCATGTAGAAGGCAGGTTCAAGACAGTTTGTTAATTATGCTGAGTGACCTGTACAGACACATACATGTTTGGACTCTGAAAAAGCAACATCAGGCACTGTTAGAAAATATAGAAAGACAATCCTAAGTGTACTGTGGTAGGAGATTTTGTTTGCACTTTAAACCTGTTTTTTTAAGTGATTGTATGGTTTTGTGATTTACATTTTACATTTTTATCTATTTTTAAGTAAACATCTCATTTTTAGAGACTACTTGGTGTGCTTTTGAAATACTTTATTTGACAAGTGAAGCATATATGGCTAAAGTTGACACTGTGCAAAGCTTACTGGTAATACCAAACTGGAAAAGGTAAGAGTTTATTCTGAGGTCTTTTCATAGAGTTTTAAGGGTCCATTTTGTACACCTGGTTAGGTGCCCGTAGGCGAAAGATATCTGCCCCCCCAAAGAGCAGAATTATCTGAGCCTGTACATTGGGTACACTAGCAGGAGGTTCACAGTTTGAATCCCTCCAGAACTTGAGACCAAAGTTTGATTCGAACCCACAAAAGAGACAGGAGGGTTACCCTGTTCTGTTAACTGTTCACAAGACTGTGCTCGGAGGTTGGCACTGTGGGAGCAGAGGGCCTGACCTGCTGAGTGGGTTTGTGACACACAGTGTTTATGAATAACACACGGTGAACAGCTGCCTGCAGGTGCCTAGCTGTATGGGCGTGGTACGCACCTGTGGCACATTCTATACACCCTTTTTTACTGCAATTCACAAAAGCACAGGATATACACGCAAAAAGCAAGTAGTAACACACGCATAGCTCCACACTCATGGAGAGGTACACACTGGAGGCATTCACCATCACCAGTCACCTGTTTATTGTCTCCCAACCCCCAGTGTGCAGGTGTGTGGAGGGTAGGCAGGGCTGAGCAGTAGACCCAGGCAGGCATCCAATGGGATGCCCATGCTTGGTCCCAGACTTGATCCCCTGCACCAAGGCATGGTTCCAGAGAGATGAATGTCACACGTGGGTATCGTCTTCCCCTGACCAGGTACTCTATACAGCCTACATCCCCCCCAGAGCCCCAGGGCCAGTCCCAAATGTCAGTAATTGTTCCCCCCAACAGCAGAGACTCGTGGCCCCTGTTCTGTGCTACACAGAATACCATCCCCTGGCTCAGTGGTGTTTAGTGGCCCCCCTCCCTCCAACAGCACCAACATGCCACACCCCATCGCCCCCACCTGTATGTCAGTGCCATGGTCACCAGATGGCAAGAGACACTTGCCACCACTCATTCCACCTCAGGCGACTGCCATCCAACTGATGCTGGGAGCACGCTGCCTATAAATAGGCAGCGTGCTCCCACCAGCAGTTGGACAGCTGGTGGCTGAGGTGGAATGAGTCATGGAAAGTGTTGCTTACCATCCGGCAACCGCAGTACCGACAAAAAGGTGCAGCAAATGGGGTGTGGCATGTCGTGCCATTGAAGGGGGGGGGCCACTAAACTACACCAAGCGGAGGGTGGGATTCTGTGTAGTACAGGACAGGGAATGCTGGTCACTGTTGTTGGGGGGACAGTCACTGACATTCAGGACCAGGGCATGGTCTCTGGGGGGGGTTATATACTCTGTATACAGGACCAAGGCAGGGACTCTGGGGTGGGAGGTAATGTACACTGCCATCGGGACCGTAAGGGGCTATGGTTGGGGGAGGCATGCAGTCAACTGACTGGTTGCCCCAGCACACTCAGGTGGCCCAGTGGGCAGGAGCGGCTGTGTGGCAGGGTTCCGATGGCCATCTGCCACAGCTGGTGTCCGGTAGAGTGGTGAGAGGGGTTGGTGCATCCCAGTTACATCAGGATGCATTTCACATAGTCTGGCCAGGCAGTCTGCACTACTCCACACCTTAGTGAAAAGCACAGAGTACAGGCACACCCCTAGGTAGGCCCCCCGGATCACCGGCGGTGTGTAGTTGTGGAATCGTGTTCCCACAGGGTTGCGCACCTGTAATTAATGGCACCATGGGATCCACAGGACCCCACTGTATGGCATTCCAACACAGACTGCAGTGCCTAGGCTGTACGCACCTTACTGCCTCACAGCCTTTGTCAATGGGCACAGTGTTTGTACATTTCAGTGAAACAGTACACAGTTCTGATACCCAAGGGCATTGCGGAACTGTAACAAATTAGATGGAAAGAAGAAAAGAAATAAAAGAAATAAAACACTTTTATTGTCACACACAGAAACTTGCAAGTTTATTTGTCTATATTACTTATCCATTTGAAATTGTGTCTGTCAGCAGTGGCAGCAGTGGGGTCTATGATGCAGATTTCAAGTTGTGTTATATGGGATGGGGGTTACAGAATACAGAAGAAATAGGGTTCATCACTACAGACATCTGATATTGCTGCACTCACCCCCAGGAGGAGCAGAGACAATTTACATTGTTCAGTTCCTGCATCATTCTGACAGCAATGGGGAAAGGCCGGCATCATGGACAAACCATACATCTCAACTGTCCCTGATGACAAGGGGCATCCCTCATTTTAACCCTCAAACCTGCTCTGTCCCTTATCCATCCTTCATAGAGAAGGTGTTTCTGACACAGAGAGAATGCTATAAATTTATTCATATAATATTGTAATTTCTTAACTCAAGAATTACCTTCATACAATTAAACACAGTGGTTTACACAGTGTTCAGAGCTTGTATCTCAATCTTCAAAAATGCGTCCTTCATTTTGATGGTCAGTGTCACTCATTGTCCATCAATTTGACTGTCTGTGTCCCTCATTTCAGTGGCAAAGGGATATGGGACAAAGTACTGATGGTACTGGACTGCCACAAAAAAAAACTCCACTGTAAATATTTTACATGTGAATATGGGGCTTTGTGTTATTGCTCTGGAGGTAGGGCACCACAAGATAAATTGTAAGGGGGATCGCTGCAGTAGTTAACACACCCCTGAGCAAACAATTACATGGGAAACATGACAGCAAACATCAGTGTTATTATAGGGCACACACCATCTGTCACAATAGGACACACAGCATTTTCCATGATGCTTGCACTACTGCAAGGACTTCCCAGTTGGGATACATGCACATAGAACATGTCATTCTGACATTTTTTTGACAGTGATTGCTTCACAAATGACAAAAAATTCTGCTAGTGCTATGCCACTGTGCATGACAGTATGCATGCGTAAACCTTGATGCTTGCAAGAACTGTCACTGCTCTGTGCTTCATGCATGATCTGAGCACAGTAATGTGCATGGCAAGCAATGTGTCAGCTCAACCCTTTTGTTTCTGGACCTGAACAAATGACACTAAACAGTAAGAATGCCATCTAAAACAATTAATTATTTACTGTGACACTCTGCATTCATCACCCGCGATGTTCACATTGACTTTCACTGCCCTCTCTTTAATGTAGCATTGGAGCTTTCACAGTGCATAGCAGGCAATGTCCTGGCTTAGGAAACATGGGCCACAAGTAACACTGCATTTTACAATAAAATAAGATAACAGTTGCTGCAGAAAGTCACAGACAAACAAAACTTGTCAGCTACAACTACTTTATCTTGCAACAAAGTAAACGTGACCACACCAGGGACTGGCTGTGCTCAGAAAAATATATGCAAACAAAAGACAGGCAATCTGGCACCAGCTCAAAAGCTCACTATAGCAAGTGTTGTATTATTAGTCGCTTCTAAAGGCCTTTGACAAAGTGAGCCAATTGTGAAATGCGTCAGGTCACCACTCCATGAAGAGCAAGGAAGATTGAGGTGGACAAGGTTCTGTAAACAAGGCCTTGTACAATGATCAGAGGGGGTAAATTTTGGGTTATTTTGGGACATTGGTTTGACAAAATGTGAGCCAGTGAGAACTGAACATAAACTGAAATTGGGAGACTTGAGATGATGCGTTCCTATACAACACTGCAGTCATGTCTCAGTGCAGACACTAGCATATGACACAGAAGCCACAGTTACAGCCAGCAGAAGCAATGTTATGCAATCCAGTGGCGGATAACACTGCTTGAGACAGTTTATGGCATGGGCCAAATTTAAAGGGAAAGAGCATGAGTTTTATGTTGATGCAGCTCATGGCATGCCCGTGAAGAATTGTTTTGGTTACGGTGTGACCTGTAAACAGGGCATTCTACAATGATTAGGGGGGAAGGGAGGAGTAAACTATGGATTGTGTGGGGACATTGATTTGATAAAATGTGAACCAGTGAGAACTGAACATGAACTGAAGTTGAGAGACTTGCGAGGATGTAATCTTCTACAGCATTGCTACACCACAGTGTCTTTTCCCAATACTTGCAAAACTTGAGGATGAATTACAGAGGAAACAAATATATGTGTTCTTAACAGAGGAAGTTACTGTGCCTACTGACTGGTGTTCACTGATGTTCCCAGTGAGTAAAAGAATGTTAATGCTAGAATCTGTAGTCTAAAGAAGTTGAATAAGGCTGTGAAGCAAGAAAAGTTTCTGCTTTTGTAGCAGATATCTCTGCACCCTGGAAGAGCAAGCTAATGACAATTATAATGTCATATGGCAGATCTTGGTTATGATGTGTTACCTTTGGAATTACTCTAGTACGAAAAGTATTTCAGAGGAAATTGAATTTTTAGAAGGGTAAGAAGAGAGACTGTCTGTAAAGGACAATATCCTTGTGTTTAGGAAGACTGAAGAACATGATAAATGCAAACAAGTAGAAACATAGAAACATAGAATTTGATGGCAGATAAGGACCGCTTGGCCCACCTAGTATGCCCATTTTCCTACCTAACAGATAAGCTGAAGATCCTAGTTAACCAACAGCTTACTTCCTCCTACCCTCCACTAGGACTTCCTTATGTCTGTCCCATGCATTCTTAAATTTCCCCACTGTTCTTGACTCCACGACCTCCTCAGGGAGGCTGTTCCATGCATCCACAACCCTCTCCATGAAAAAATACTTCCTCACATTGCCTCTGAGCCATCCCCCCTCTATCTTCAAATTGTGCCCCCTTGTTCTTGCACATCTCTTTTTCTGAAATATGCTACCCTCTTGGACTTTGTTGATTCCCTTAAGGTACTTGAAAGTTTCTATCATGTCCCCTCTCTCCCTTCTTTCCTCAAGGGTATACATATTAAGCTCCTTTAGTCTTTCTTCGTATGTCTTCTGGTGCAGGCCCTGCACCATTTTGGTTGCCCTCCTCTGGACAGCCTCCACTCTGTCTATGTCTTTGCGGAGATGGGGTCTCCACAACTGCACACAGTACTGCAGATGGGGTCTCACCAACTGACTGTACAGAGGGAAAACAACTTCTTGTTTTCTACTATTGATGCCTCTTCCTATGCATCCCAGTATCCCCCAGCCTTCCTTACTGCCTTCTCACATTGCTTGCCCACCTTTAGGTCATCTGATATAATTAGCCCCAGGTTCCTTTCCATTTTTACTGTTGTCAGTATCACACCCCCCACTGTGTACTCTTCCCCTGGGTTTTTTGTTTCCCAGGTGCATTACCTTGCACTTCTTTGCATTGAATCTGAGCTGCCATACATTTGACCATTCCTCCAACCTTGCCAAGTCCCTTCTCATCCTTTCCACTCCATCTTGTGTATCAACCCTGTTGCAGATCTTTGCGTCATCTGCAAAGAGACATACTTTCCTTCCAGTTCCTCTGCAATGTCACTTGAAAAGACATTAAAAAGGACCGGTCCCAGTACTGAACCCTGTGGTACCCCGCTAGTAACCCTCCTTTCTTCACTGTGGACTCCGTTTAATACTACCCTTTGCATCCTGTTGTCTAGCCAATTTTTTATCCAGGCTACCACCTTGGGACCGACTCCAAGGCTGGCTAACTTGAGTATTAATCTTTTGTGTGGGACTGTATCAAATGCCCTGATAAAATCTAGGTAGGCCATGTCCACAGTCTCTCCCTGGTCTTCTACTTTGGTCACCCAGTCAAAGAAATCTATTAGATTCATCTGACATGGCCTTCCTGTCATGAATCCATGCTGCCTTGAGTCCTGTGCCCAACTGACCTCTAGGTACTCAACAGTTCTTTCCTTCAGAAGTTATTCCATCATTTTCCCTACCACTGAGGTCAAACTAACTGGTCTGTAGTTTCCTGCCTCTGCCCTGCTCCCACTTTTGTGAAGAGGAATCACATCCACCCTCCTCCAGTCCTCATGTACCACCCCATCTTCCCATGATTTGTTAAAGATAGTAGTCAGTGGTGTCACTAGTTATACCCTTAGCTCTTTTAGAATTCTTGTGTGAATCCCATCAGGCCCCATTGCTTTGTCCACCTTCAATTTTATTAGTTCTTTCAGAACCCTTTCTTCTGTTAGTGGACTGGTATCGACCCCCATCTTCAGATTGTTTCTCTTGTTTGGTTTAGGTACCTGCCCCTTCTCTTCCTTTGTGAATACTGAGCAGAAATATTCGTTTGGTATCCCTGCTTTTTCACTGTCACCCTCTACCCACATTCCCTCCCCTTTATTAAGCCTCAGTATCCCTCCTTTAGTCTTTCTTTGCTCTGTAATATACCTAGAAAAGGTCTTATCCCCCTTCTTAACAGAGTTGGCTATCCTTTCCTCAGTTTGGGCCTTTGCTATTCTGACTGCCTTCCCTGCCTCTTTCTGCTTTAACTGATAAAGTTCTCTGTCCTGCTCCTTCTGTGTTTCCTTATATTTCCCGAATGCTATCCTTTTCTCCTTAACCTTCCCTGCCACCTCTTTTGAGAACCATAGTGTTTTTTTTCCTTCATTGTGTTTTGTTGATTTGCTTTACACAAAGGCTTGTTACCTCTGCGATGGCTGTTTTGATTACTTCCCATTGTTCCTCCACCCCTCCTTCTTGCCTGTTTGCTAGTGTTTTTCTGAGGCACTCTCTCATTTTCCCTAAGTCAGCCCTCTTAAAAGTCCAATACTCTTGCTTTTGTATGGCTTGATTGTATGGCTGTGTTTATCGTGAACCACACTCTTTGGTGGTCGCTTGTTCCCAGATGGCTACCCACTTCTAAATCTGAGATTCTTTCTCCATCCCCATTTGAGAGCACCAGGTCTAAGATTGCTCCCTCCTGAGTGGGTTCCAATACTAGCTGTCTGAGGCATGCCCCTTGTAGAGCATCAAGAATGACCCTGCTCTTGGATGTGCCTGCAGCAAAGGTGCTCCAGTTAACATCTGGCATATTCAGCACTGAGTAGAGATGGTCAAAGGGGCTGTACTTTGTTTGGCGGTGAAATCTTTTAAGTTTTTGCACTTCCCTGAAGATTTTGCATAGCTCTCCACAAATGAAAGGTGGCATTTTACAGTGATAAAAGTTTGTAAAGTAACACTTGATTCATGAAGTTGCAACTTCACAGCCTTTCATCCCCATGAGGTTAATACTTCACAAAGAAAACATTTAGCAAAAAGGGAATTCACAGAGCTTTTTCTTAAAATAATACCCTTCCCCCACCCTTGTTGCAGCCTAGCATACCCTCTTCCCTCCCTCTCACCAAGATACAAAACAATCAGTGACAATACCCACTTCCCCTCAATCCACTTATCACCCCATCCCACCTTCCTCCCCAGTCACAATAGAAAATGAAAAAGTACTTTTCTATGTTAACTAACCATCTTCCCCAGCCTTCATAGCAACCACTCCCACCCTCCTCCCCAGTCTATCCACTAGATATATTCATGTATCCTTCTTCCTTCCAGTCCATTTAGTACCCCATCCTACTCGCCTTCCCCCATGACACACCCCCGGCGCCCTATCAATAGTAGTTTTTTGGTGTGCTCTCTCATTCATTCAGATGGTGGCTAATTAAGCTGATGTGTGGACAGTTGCAGCCAATCACTGTTGATTTTTTTCTATTAGTAAATTGGGTGCCATAAGAAAAGAGAGCTGGAGAGGATGTGGTGATTTGTGGCATGGGGAAGGTGGGACTTTTAAATTAGTGGTCTGGCTGAGGAGGAGGGTGGAAGGGATTCTACATGAGTTGGAGAAAGGGGATTGGTTAACATAGAAAACTCTTGTTTCTGTTTTCTATTGTGGCTGGGGTGGAGGGTGGTATAGAGTGTTAAGTGGGCTGGAGGAAGTGGGGTATTGGTACTGTTTGTTTAGTGGTTGGGCAGGAGGGACAAGAATGGAAAACAGTGACAAAATTGTTTAACCAAAAAAGGCACAGTAAGCAGAGGCTTGTTTCCAAGTGTGACCTGGGTGCAGAAGGAAGTTAAGTGATTTGCTCAAGGGCACACAATATGCAAGTAGGGGCTAATGGAATTCTAACCCAGGTCTCCAGGTTAGTAGCTCAGTGCCTTTTGTCATTACGCCATACTGCCTCCTTTTAAAGGACATCATGCTAGCAAAATGGCACACTGGTGAAGTCCCAGCACTGTGAAGCTACACATAGTTCAGAGTTTAGCACTTAGTAACATCTCTAACACTGAACACTGTGAGGCAGTCAGGACTGCAAATAAACTGAGGCGGAGGCCAGTGAAGGAAATGTGAGACTGAATAGTTTACACATCTAATTAATGTAATTAATGTACTGTAGGTGTGGTGACAACCTAAACCAAGAAGAGGTGAAACCATTAAAGAGCTTTCTGCTCCCATGGGCAATGTTGAGCTGTACCATGTGCTTGGTATGATTAATTATGTGGGCTGAATTATAGCTGAGCCAGCCATGATGCAATGCAGTAACTTGCAGTAAATGACATGGCACAAAACACTGCATTAAAAAGGGCTTAATTGTCATTTAATTACACTGCTCCCTGCAGCATACTGCAGCATTTTGTGATTAGAGATGTTGTGAAGTTTTAATTCACAGGCGAATTTGTGAGATTTGTCTCCATGGATCATTTTGTAAAGTTTTTCTATTTAATAGAACGTTCACCATTGGTAACTTCCTCTTGCAACTTCACCTGTAATTTCTCCTTGGGGTACACAAAGGCAAAGTTTGGTCAGAATGACTTCCACCAACTACTCCTTATGTTTTTTTTTTAGGCATAACTCGGTCAGTTTTTGCTGACTTTATCTGAAACTGGTATGGTTGTAGTCCAAGAAGATGTGCATACTTGGTGCATTTTTGATGATTATCAGACTTCAATTGTGTATTTGGCACCATGGTCAAGCTGGGAGGTGATTTTGGGGTGTTGTGCACACCCCATACATTTGTCCAGGGATACTATGTGTTATTATTGTAGTACACATTGAGACCCTTGTTTGGATGTATAGTGTCCCTTGACCCCAAAGGCTGGTGAACTTATGGCTTGTTGAAGTCATAGCGTTATCCTCTGGGCCATTAAGGAGGTAGGGCATTACGTCTCAGACTCTGTGTTCCCTATCTCTGAGTCAGAACTACTACCTAGGTAAGGGGTGCTCAACCATTTCTTCGACATGAGCCACTTTTAAATTTCAGACTAAGACATGAGCTACAACAATAGATTTCACCACAAACCCTTTACCTTAGCCATATGTAGGCATATTTAGGAGGTATAATAATAACAGTTGTAGTCAATATTTAACTAAGCTGTTAATCAATTTATTGTATAATTTTAAAGTAGCTCTTAAATTAAGAAAACTAGTTCTTTATGTTACTGTATTTGTATAATTTTGAAATAGTCTGTGCATTAGCCTGTGTGTTCACTGAGGTTCTCATGAGCCACATCAAACTGTTTTGTGAGCCGCATGTGGCTCGTGAGATACAGGTTGGCCACCCCTGACCTAGGTCACAGTGCCTCAATTATTTTGAAAGGGGGTGTCACATGACACTTCTCAGACTCTGTGTTCCCAGTCTCTGTGCCTGAACTACTACTAGGTCATAGTGCAGAACACTGTCACTTTAAAGATGGAGTCTGGTCAAAAGTATTACTTTGAAGAATCAGAATCAGCCTACGCCCAATAACTCTCAAACCAAAACTTAGGTTTCTATATCACTCTGTTTTAAAGTTATAAACTATTTTGTAACCCTGATCTCACTCCCTGTTCAAAAAATCCAGTTTCAGTGAAGAGCCACTGATGATGTCACAACCAGAACTCACAGACTAGTCTTTCTTGTCAGCAACCTTATAGGATCTATTTCTCTGAAGTTACTGTATAGAAACTGTAGCTGCAGTAATCATTAAAAAAATGAGAGTTGCCTGCAGTGCTTGCATTTACAGAATGGTCAGATGCATGGTATTGTAATCCAGAGTGCATCAGGAGGTGGTTTTGGAATGCAGTGCTGAATTGAAATACAGAATGTCAAAGTGGTAAACAATTTTAGAATTTTTTTGGGGGGGACATGCAATCTCAGCATGTGGTGGGGAAAAACCATCTCACAGTGCGGTGGGACATTCAGTCTCAGAATATGACAGGGACACACATTGAGGAATTTAGCGGAGACTGGGAATTCTGGAATGTAATAGGATATACACTGTCAGAATATGACAGGACACACCATTTTTGATTTGAAACCACTTGTTCTTGACACATTGCAGAATCATATGCACCCACAACATTTCAAAATGGTGCATTACATCCCCACCATAATCCAACATTTTGCATCCCAGCCATATTCCAAAATTGTGCACCCTGCCGCATTCCAAAATTACAGATCCAAACAACGTTCCAAAGTTGTGTTTCAATGCTACATTCCAAAGTCATGCATCAGTGCCACATTCTGAAATAGTGTCAGTGCCACATTCCAAAATAGTGCATCACCATCACATTCCGAAATTGCACACTACCACCATATTCCAAAACTGTCATTGCCACATTCGGAAATTTCACATCACTGCCACATTTCAAAAATGTGCATCAGTGCCACAATTCAAAAATGTGCGTCAGTGCCACATTCCATAATCTTGAGTCACTGCCACATTCTGAAATTGGGTGTCACCACCACATTCCAAAATCGTGCATCACCGCTGCATTTCAAAATTGTGCATCACTGTCATATTCCAAAATCATGAGTCACTGTCACATTCCAAAATAGTGCATCACTGTCACTTTCTGTAATCATTCATCACCGCCACATTCCTAAGTCATGAGTCACTGTCACATTCTGAAATCATATGTCACTGCCACATTCCAAAATCATGCATCACTGCCACATTCTGAAATTGTGCATTACTGCAACATTCCGAAATCATGTGTCACCACAACATTCTGAAATCATGCATCATCGTCACATTCCAAAATAATGTGTAACCACCACATTTCAAAATCATGTGTCACCGCCACATTCCGAAATCATGCATCACCGCCACATACTGAAATTGTGTGTCACCACCCCATTCTGAAATCATGCTTCACTGCCACATTCCAAAGTCATGCATCACAGTCACATTCTGAAATTGTGCATTACTGCCACATTCCAAAATCATGCATCCTTCACCACCACATTCCAAAATTGTGCATCACTGCCACATTCCAAAATCATGCTTCACAATCACATTATGAAATTGTACATCACTGCTACATTCCAAAACCGCTTGTCACTGCCACATTCTGAAATTGTGCATCACTGCCATATTACGAAATTGTGCATCACTGCCACATTCTGAAATCGTGCATCACTACCACATTCTGAAATCATGCATTACTGCCATATTCCTAAATCGATTGTCACCGCCACATTCCAAACCCATGCGTCACCGCCACATTCCAAAATTGCGTGGCACCGCCACATTCCAAAATTGTGCATCACCACCACATTGCAAAATTGTGCATCACCGTCACATTCCAAAATCGTTTGTCAAAGTCACATTCTGAAATTGTGCATCACTGTCACATTCCAAAATTGTGTGTCACCACTGCATTCCAAATCATGCATCACCATCACATTCCAAAATTGTGCATCACCACCACATTCCAAAATTGTGTTTCACTGTCACATTCTGAAATCATGCATCACCATCAAATTCTGAAATCATGTGTCACTGGCACAATCTGAAATTGTGTGTCACTGCCACATTCCAAAGTTGTACGTCACCACCACATTTTGAAATTATGCATCATCTTTAGGTTCTGAAACTGTGCATCACCATCACATTCTGAAATTGTGAGTTACTGCCAAATTCTGAAATTGTGCATCACAGCTAGATTCCAAAATTGTGCATTAGCACCAGATTCCAAAATTTTGCATCACTGTCACATGCCAAAGTTGTACATCAGTTCCATATTTGGAAATTGTACATCAGCAGCAGATATTGAAATTGGGTGTCACCAGCACATTCTGACATTTTGCATCACCACCAGATTCTAAAATTGTGTGTCAATGCTGCATTCCAAAGCTGTGCATCACTGCCACATTCCAAAGCTATGCGTCACCACCCCATTTTAAAATTATGCATCATTGCTAGTTTCTGAAATTGTGCATCACTGCTGCATTCTGAAATTGTGCATCAGAGCCACATTCTGAAGTTGTGTGTCACTGCCAAATTCTGAAATTGTGCATCACGGCAAGATTCCAAAATTGTGCATTAGCTCCAGATTCTGAAACTGTGCATCAGTGACACATTCCAAAGTTGTGTGTCAGTGCCACATTTTGAAACTGTGCATCAGCATCAGATTCTGAACGTGGGCATCACTGCCACATGCTGACATTTTGCATCACTGCCAGATTCTAAAATTGTGTGTCAGCGCTGCATTCTGAAGATTTGCATCAATGCCACATTCTGAAATTGTGCGTCAGTCCCACAGTCTGAAGTTGTGCATCACTGCCACATTCTGAGATTGTGGGTCACTGCCACATTCCAAAAATGTGCGTCACCACAACATTCTGAAACTGTGTCACCACCACATTCCCAAACTGTACATCATGGCACATTCTGAAATTGTGCGTCACTGCCACATTCCGAATCTGTGAGTCACCTCTACCTTCCAAAATTGTGAATCACTGCTACATTCCAAAACTATGAGTCACCGCTACATTCCAAAATTGTGTGTCACCACCACATTCTGAAATTGAGCGTCACTGCCACATTCAGAAAGTGTGTCACCACCACATTCAAAAATTGTACCTGCCTTCCATGTTCTGAAAAAGTGTGTTAACTTCCAAATTCCAATACTGCCTGTCATTGCTACATTCTGAAATTGTGCATTCCCACCATGTTCTAAAACTACACATTCCCATCACATTCTAAAAATGAGTATCACTGCCACATTCAAAAAGTGCATGTCCAAGTCACATCTAAAATTATGTGTCCCTGCCACATTCTGAAATTGTATGTGACTACCATATTCTGAAACTGAGTCACTGCCACATTCTAAGATTCTCTGTCCACACCGCATTATGAAATTGAATATCACTACCACAATCTGAAATCAAGCATACATACCAACCACATTCTGAAATTGTGCATCACCACCACAAGCCAAATTAATGCATCCAAGACATATTATGAAATTACATATCCCTGCCACCTTCCACTACATCTCCCACATTTCTAAACTGTGTATCTCTGTCACATTCTATAACTATATGACACCGCCATGTTATGAATTTTAGCATCCCTGCCACTTTCCAAAATTGTGTGTCCCTGCTGCTTTCTGAGAGTGTGTCATTGCTGCATTCCACAGTTGTGAAGTCTATTGGCATTTCAAAATATCATCTCTGCAGTATTCTAAAAATTGTACACATTTTAGTCATTCTAAAGCCATGTCTGACATTGTATTCCAACCCCCCATCACATTCTTAAGTACTATACCTTATATCTGCACAGTATGGAAATGCAAGCCCTGACCCACCCAATGTCAGCTTTTCTTTTTCAGATATTTACTACAACTGCAATTTTATGTAAAGTAGTAGACATAAGTCTTATAAGGTAGTTTGCAAGAAGGACTAGGCTATGAGATCTGGTTGTGACATCATCAGTAGCTCTTTACTGAAACTGACTTTTTTTGAACAAGCAGTAAATTTAGGGTTACAAAATGACTTTTAAATTTTAAACAAAGTAGCTTAGATATCTAATTTTGAACACGAGGCTGACTAGGGATATGCTGATCCAAATTCTGAATTTAATGATACCAGAAATTTTGGCCGGACTCCCTCTTTAAGAAAAATATAATTAAAAAGTAACTAAACTGCTACAGAAAGACACTGACAAAATACTTTGTTTAAACATATCAAACTAAACCACAGAAATAAACACGAGAAATTACTCACTGCTGATCAAAAATGATGAACAAGCAAGAGTGGGAAAAGCAAAATGTAACACAAATCTGCTTTGACAAAAAAGCTCTGAATCTTTCTGGGCTGTCTTGCTTTACAGTACACCTACCCTCACCCACACCACTGCTTCACAGACTGACAAAACAGAAACCACTACTTTAAAGTAAATAATCAGTGAAAAAATAAAAAAAAAAACCCACAAATCTAGCAGCACAAGACCCTCTGGAACAATTTGTGAGCAATTTTAATTCAAAAAGCTTGGTTTTGAGATGTATTGAGATGTATTTTAAATGTGTTTTTTTTCTCAGACAAGCACACAGAGACTTCTCTCATACTCTGTCTTCAGAAACTGCACTGAAACAGCCTCCTCGTGTCATACAACTTGTTTCAGCAACATGTGACCTCCAGTCTCATAGTACTTTGCAAGCTTTGCCTCTGTACTAAACTTGGCTGGCGAAGTTATCAGTTTACTGTGAATTTGGACTTTGTAAGGCTGCTTAACTTTGTGAAATGAGGTGAATTCACAAATTAATTTGCGGAGCAAGGTTTTCCAACTTCACACATCACAATTTATGATATGCTGTAGCATTACTGAATTGTATTCTGGTTGGTGCCACTGTACCAAATTAATCATCAGTAATCCATCCAATTACTGACCTGCTAAAGAGAAACATTGCATGTGTAGGGTGTCATGCTCAGGATAAGGCCTTTGATACAGGCAAAAACATGACATTATCTAAACCAGAGCTGGAATTTGTTTTTATAGCAGGAAGCCTACTGTAGTAAGACCACATGCCAGCAGTGTGGAGCAAAAAAGACCACTGATGCAACAGCATGGTGGTAGGCTTCTTCCAGTTGCATTTTTTCTTTGATGCTGATGGAGACAGAGAAATCATATGCCCAAATAGAAGAATACCATGGCAAGGTTTGTGGTTAGTGAGAGGTTTGCCTAGTACCTGCACAGGATGGAATTCTTCCACCTATTAATTAATCACAAACTATTAGTACTCTGTCAGGATTTAGTCAAAGCATCTCTCTGATATCAGCATCATTTAAAGCAGGTCACGAGGTTCAATGTGAAGGTGATGTATGTTGCAGAAAAAGGGCTTGCTATAGCTGACACATTGTCAAGACACCCACTTACAGACATGAAATCATTTAGAATACAGAAAACAGTACAGGCATTTGTAGAAGTGGCTAAGTCCAACAAACCAGTATTAAGACAAAGACTACAGCTAATAAGGGAGGAAACAAGGTCTACATAGAAACATAGAAACATAGACTTTGACGGCAGATAAGGACCACTTGGCCCACCCAGTCTGCCCATTTCCCTACCTACTGGATAAGCTGCAGATTCTAGTTAACATACAGCCTACTTACTGCAACCCCCAACTATAATTGCCTTGTGTCTGTCCCATGCATGTTTGAATTCCTCCACTGTTTTAGACCTAACGACCTCCTCAGAAAGGCTGTTCCATGTATCCACCACTCTCTCGGTGAAATAAAATTTCCTCACATTACCCCTGAGCCATCCTCCCTCTATCTTTAAATTGTGCCCCCTTGTTCTTACACATCTCTTTCTCTGAAAGATGCTACCCTCCTGGACTTTGTTGATTCCCTTTAGGTACTTGAACGTTTCTATCATGTCCCCCGTCCCTCCTTTCATCAAGAGTATACATATTAAGCGCTATCAGTCTCTCTTCATATGGTTTCTGCTGCAGACCCTGTACCATTTTAGTTGCCCTCCTGTGGACTGCTTCCATCCTGTCTATGTCCTTGCATAGATGAGGTCTCCAAAACTGTACACAGTACTCCAGATGGGGTCTCACCAACTGTCTGTACAGAGGGATAACCACTTCCCTTTTTCTACTTGTGATGCCCCTTCCTATGCATCCCAGTACCCCCCTGGCTCTCCTTACCGACTTTTCACAATGCTTACCCACCTTTAGGTCATCTGATATGACTACCCCCAGGTCTCTTTCCATTTTTGTTGTTGTTAGTATCTCCCCTGCTATTGTGTACTCTTCTCCTGGGTTTTTGTTTCCCAGGTGCATTACTTTGCATTTCTTTGTACTGAATCGAAGTTGCCACATGTCTGACCATTCCTCCAACCTTGCTAAGTCCCTTCTCATCTTTTCTACCCCCTTGTGTATCAACTCTGTTACAGATCTTTGTGTCATCTGCAAAGAGGTATATCTTTCCCTCCAGACCCTCGCAATGTCACCTATAAAGATGTTAAAGAGGACTGGACCCAGTACTGAGCCCTGAGGTACTCCACTGGTAACCCCCCTTTCTTCGGAATGTGTTCCATTCACTATTACCTTCTGTGTCCTGTTGTGCAGCCAGTTTGCTACCCAGGCTACCACCCTGGGACCCACTCCCAGGCTGGCTAACTTGATTATTAATCTTTTGTCTGATCTGATCAACAACTACAGCTAGCAATTAAGAACACCAACCAAGGTTAGTCTAGATACATTCAATACGTTCCTTTGAGAAGTGGTTGTGCTGTAATGTGTGGACCTACCTAACATATCCAGCTGTCAAGTTATTGGGAAACTTAAAAGTATGTTAGCACATTGGGGTATACATGAAGAGTTAGTTACTAACCATGTTACCCCATTTCTAGCAGCAAAGTTTCAGGAGTTCTGTATCAAATATGAATTCCAGCATACTACCTCTAGCCCTTATTACCCACTGGCTACCTAGACAGTTAAGATGGCAATACTGACCACATAATGAATCCTGAGACAACCTGATCCTTTCACTACATTGATGTGCTATTTAGCCATGCCCATTGCTGCAACAGGTCAAAGGCCATCACAACTAATGATTGGCTGTCTGATTAGAACAACAGTCCAAATGTTAGCCTGTTAGTGATGAAAATGAAGCCTAAATATATAAACCAAACACTGATACAGCAGACTGATAAAACTAAAGAAACTGATCAGCATTTCTTTAGCAAACAGCATTCTGCTTTATCACTATCAAAACTGGAACCTGGAGATATGCTTCAGATCAAGACTGATTGGAAAAATGGTGTGACACGACTGCTGACATTAGGAGTAAGAATAGATACATGGGTAGTGTCATTAGATGGAGATGTTATGGACCATCCATCCAGACCAAAACCTGTCAATTGGTGGGCAAGGTCCCCAGCAGTCACATCTCTTTTCCTTCCCCTACCGTCCCACTCACAGTATTCACATGTGTCTGTCCCACACCCGTTTGAACCCCCTAACTGCTTTAGTGCATACAACCTCTTCTGGAAACCTGTTCCACTTGTCCAGTACCCTATCCATGGAGAGCTACTCCCTGATATCCTTTTGGAACCTTCTACCCCATATTGGCTTCATGAGGTTTCCCCAGGTGCCCGAGTGCCACTCAGTGTGAACAGCTCCTTGCTGCCCACCTTGTTAATCCCACAGAGTACTTGACTACTTGAACATCTCTATCATGACCCCCCATCTATCTTTCAATGTGTACATATTAAGATCCTCCAACTGCTCTCCATATGACCACCTGTGCTGTTTCTGTATCATTGTGGGCACCTTCCTTTGCACCACCTCCTGCCTCTCTCTGTCCTTCTTCAAGTGGGGGCTCAAACACTGTACAAAGTAATCTAAGTACAGTCTAACCAGAGATCTGTATGAAGGCCCCATTGTCTCCCTTCTCCTGCTACTGATTCCCCTCCCTATGCAGCCCATCATCCTCTTTTCTCTGCCCACAGCCACTGTACATTGTGCTGATGCTTTTAAGTTCTTCATTATAAACACCGCCAAATCCCTTTCATCCATTGTTCTCTTCTCCACCACCACCCACATGTTCTGTTCTCGAGGTTCTGGCTCCTAAATGTATTACTTTGTACTTTTTGACATTATATTTAAGCTGCCACACCTTTGACCACCTATCCAGCCTTTCCAGGTCCTTCCTCATTACCTTTATCCCCTCTTTACTGCTTACCCTTCCACAGATCTTAATATAATCTTTGCAAAAGCATATCTTTCCCTGGTCTACCACTACTATGTCACATATAAATATTGTATGTTAAAAAGGACTGGTACAGAAACCAATTCTAGGGCACTCTGCTTGTGACATCCCTCACCTCTAAATGTTCCTAATTCAGGCCCACCCTTTGGGTCCTCCCGCTCAGCTAGTTTCTCACCCATCCAATTATTTTATCCCCCTCCAAGTCTCCAATTTCTTGACCAACTGTCCATAAGAAAAAGAGTCAAAGGCCTTACTGAAGTCCAGATACAGGACAGCCATGCCTGACACTTATCCACTGCTCTTGTCACTAAGTTAAAGAATTCAACCAAGTTTGTTTTACAAGTCCTTCCACTGGTAGACCCATGCAGTCAGGTGTCCTGTAGACCATTTGCTTCCAGAGCCTTTAAAAGCCCCTTCTTTATTATTGATGCCAATAGTTTCCTCATGATAGTCATCAACCTGCCTAATCTGTAGTCAACTGGCTCTTCTCCCTAACCACATATGTGCAGATGGACTACATCTGCTGTCCTTCTGACTCCATCACTTCCCGGGTTTTCAAAGATCTGCTGCAGTGATCTGCCAGCAGTCCTGCCATTTGCCTCAACACCCTCGGTGGCATCCCATCAGGGCCCAGATATTGATCCATCTTCAGTACCTGTAGGCTTTAACACCCTCTCCTCCATGATGGGTTCCATGCTGATGCCTAGTAATGAGCCCTTGCTGATTTTAACATTGCATACAGTGAATTGGCCCCTGTCTTCCACTGTGAACACTAAACAGAAGTATTCATTCAGTAAGTTCACCTTTCCCTTCTTGTCCTCATCCCATCCCTCAAACCTCCTGAGCCCCACACAACCCTCCAGTTTTGTGCAGCACTTATATGTATTGAAAGAACACTTTGTCACCTTCTTTAATCCACTCCATGAATCTCAGCTCTGTATCTACTTTCACATGTCTCACTATTTTATTGATTCAGTGATATAACAGATAGATTCCATAGACAGAATGGCAGTGAAGATCACACAACATGATTTCTGCTGGCATTTGTTCATGTTTGTATGAACAGGGGTAGCACCCAAGTGGATAAGCTTAAAAGGTTTTCCATACTCAAACTGGGTACAGCTGCTATGGTGCAGCAGGAGAAGTGGACAAGATAGACCGTAATTAACTTCTGTCAGCACAACACCACAGTACATTACTATGTTACAGCAGCAAAATGTGCATCCAGGTTTCTTTTTCAGTTGGGTATTTTTAATTTGACTTAAGGTACAGTTGTTTTCCAAGTTGTATACATAGGGGATATGCAATAGGCTGACTCAGAATATGCAATTTATTTTCATGTGCCGGTGGCAGAAGCATAACACATGAGTGGCAGAGCCATAAATGAGTCAGTCCTCCACCTCACAATTGATGATTAAATGTATAATGTACACGGTCCTCTTTATCTCTGGCCGGACTCACAAAGAACTCACTTCCAAACTTGAAACTGATTTCAACAAAATTCAACACTGGTTCAATACCAACCAACTCTCCCTAAATGCTAAGAAAACTGTCTCTATGTCCTTCGGCACTAGACAGCATCTATCCAAACTCCCCTCCCCTCTGATCTTCCATACCCTAAATAACACCATCTTTGATGAAGTGCCCTCCTTCAGGTATCTAGGGGTATGGCTCGATCACCACCTCTCCTTTTCCACACACATGGATGCCATCATTTCAAAACTGCAACCAAAACTTGGTGCCCTCTACAGGAACCGCACTAGTCTCCTGCTACCTGTCAGACGTGAGTTAGTCCTGAAAATGATTCTACCCACCTTCGACTACTGTGATGTCATCTACAGCTCTGCCTCAAAGACCACCCTAGCCAGACTTGACCCCCTCTTTAATGCTTTCTGACGCTTTGCCCTTGATGCCCCCCCCACTCACATCACTGCGAGCTCTACCGTTCACTGGTCCTGCCATCCCTGAGTAACCGGCAACAAATTCATAGTGTTAAATTCACTTTCAACTTCTGGCTCAGCTCCCTTCCGCCCTACCTCATATCCTCCCTATCTTCCCCTCCTACCCCCACACACTCCCTCTGGTCCACTGACACTAGGCTATTAACCATCCCCCACCGAAGGACCACTGCTGGCCAATCAGCCTTCTCCCACCTCTTCCCTAAACTCTGGAATGGCCTGCCTGCCCAGATCCGCCATTCCTCATCCAAACACTCCCTATCCTCTGCGCTTACTAACTCCCTTGCACCAAATTGCAACTGCCCCTGACCTCCCCACCTTTTTTGATCACTTCTCTTCCCCCATCGCCCCTTAGTGCCTGACCAGCGACTTGGCCATCGCCTAATTGTCAGGCTTATATGCTGCCCTACGCTCTTACACTCTCACTCTTCCACTCTTCTCCTCCAATATCTCCCTTTTCTCCCTCCTTCCTAACTAACCTACACTCTTCAACCTTACGCACAGCCACTAACACCACTCTCCTTCCCCCCACCTCACCTCAACCTTCCCCCCTCACACCTAATGTTACTACTCCACTCCTCCTCTACCCCCTATCTTTGCTCTCCAACTCCAACTCCAACTGTCAACTTGGTGCATCTCACTGCAGTTCATGCTCTGCTACCAGCACTCAAGTTCTGTTACTGGCACTATACTTCTGTTACTGGCACTTATGTAATTCATGTATTGCCTCGATGTGTACCCATGATATGTATCCCCTGTCCTTGATGATCATGTTCTGTACTGTTCCTGCCTCAATGTGTACCCATGATTGTATACCCTGTCCTTGATGATCATGTTCTGTACTGTTCTTGCCTCAATGTGTACCCATGATACGTATACCCTGTCCTTGATGATCATGTTCTGTACTGTTCCTGCCTCTATGTGTACCCATGATTGTATACCCTGTCCTTGATGATCATGTTCTGTACTGTTCTTGCCTCAATGTGTACCCATGATACGTATACCCTGTCCTTGATGATCATGTTCTGTACTGTTCTTGCCTCGATGTGTACCCATGATTGTATACCCTGTCCTTGATGATCATGTTCTGTACTGCTCTCCTTATGAATCAAGTTCAAATGTACTGCTCTACTGCTAAATTCAACTATTGTATATATACTGTACCTGCCTCCTCTGTAACCCCTCCCACCAGGTCGCACCATGAGATGAGCATCTTTTTGCTAAGTGTGCCTTTCCTGGTGAAACATTTTCAATAAATAAATAAATAAAATTTTGAGCCAGCCTGTTGCATATCTGATTTATACAACATCTGTTTACTTATTATACTGTAGCTTTTAAATCTTTTGTTTGTATGAAGATTTAATTGTTTTTCTTTGATTTCAACTGGTGACGTCAGTGTTCGACATGGAGACTGTGATTTCATCAGCATTGTGAAAGCTGCCCTATGATTTCTTCAGTATGCCATTGTGATGCACCCAGCTTATTAATTGTAACATACCCCAATGTACAAGATAGCATGATACAGTTTCTTGCAAAATAGGATCAACATTTCCAGTTTTTATCTATGGCATTTATCTCTACACATGTTGTACAGAGCAAAACACAGTTATAGGTTAACGACTAAAGTTTGTTTTTTACATGAAATACATTTTGAATCACTGCCGTTAACAGAAAGATTAATTTCCTCATTAATTAGGAAGGTCTATGGGCAACAAGTGCACATCTACAGTGCATAGATGACAATTGACATAGAGTCCTTTGAGTCTCTTGAAATCCTGTTGTGCTGCACTGAATATTCCTGCTGTTAGATTCCTTTGTTGGATTGCACTTCACTGTAATGAATGCTGTAATTGCATGAACATTTTGTATCCCATGGCCATGTCCTATTTCTGCACCAGCTTTGTATTTCTGTGAAAATGTTGTGTTTTTTTTATTTCCAAACTCTTCTACCTGTGTGCCATCTTCATGGCCTGAGTCGTGCCTGAAAATGGTCCCTGAGATGAGTGCACTTACCCAGTAAACAAATACATAAGTAAATAAAATAAACAAATATAAAAAAGGTGCAGATCAGAATGTACATTTGCTATGAAAGTAAAACTATGTTTTCAGTTGGGCAGATGGAAAAATATAACAGTTCTGTAGTTGATGAACTGATTCTACTGTGTATTATTGGCTTAGGAAGTTTATACTGATCTTTTATGTATTGTTAGTAATCTGACCACTGGTGACTACAGTACCAATCATGCAAATACTGTACCTAACAACATACTGCCAGCACCTGGTTTCACAACAGCAGTCATCACGTTTTACCATGTGAACTTGAGTAGGGTTTACCTTTTCTGATTGTAAACATAAGTGCCTAAATCTGTCTTCAATAACACTTATTTTTTTTAACTGCCTAAAATGAAATCCATGCTGTTTATAAGAAAAGCAAGACTGGCAGCTTTAAGCACCACTATTTGATATGAAAGTAGAAGATCGGTTATACAGCTAAGGCGCAATACTGTAGTTTAAACAGAAATGTGCATCACAAGCAGTGTGATCCTAACAGTGGCAGGGGCTTCCCACCACTTTAAATTAATTAAAACAAGTCCCTCATTCCCAGATGCTAGAGATCTGTATGACAAGAAGTGGCACCCACAGGTTCCCCCAGAATTCAGAATGCCCACCCAACACATGCTAAAACATTGTTGTCCCTGACAAAATACACCTAGAACTGAATGAACTACTATAGTTAGGCTTATGATTATGGATAACATAACTCCTTCTGTTTTTATTGTTGTTTGCTGCAAATGTTGTTACCTCAAATGTGCCCTCCCGCTGGACGTATCAGGAAAATGAGATGTATCGGCTCAGTTTGACCTTCCTGGAGAAAAATTCAAATAAATGAATAAAATAGATGTATAAACATTGACTAAACGCCCTTTAGTGTGTGTCAGTTCTTGTCACTGCGGCATACACCCTCAGGTCATACTGTATGTGCACCATTTGGCTATAACAAGACTGATGTGTAATTGAAAATGTTTATTATTATACTGCTGTGCTCATTTTTCTCTTTAACCACACTATAAGGTAACCTGAAAAATGTCTAATGTGCTTAAAAAAAATCTATATGTATGTCAACTACCTTGTACCCCCTCACTAGAATAATGCTTGAAACTAGATTTTTCTAACTGTAAATCCTAGCCTTTTCTTGGAGTGTAAAAATTCTACATGAAATACATGCAAGATTTCAATTTGAGATATGGCATTCCACCCTCAGGCATGAATCTAATTTTCAATGGAGTGCATTTTTTATTTGGTAGGGAAGATGGTTTATTAAACACTGCTAACATACCAGCAGAATGGGATTTATGTTACTGCTTGCTCAGTATCCTGCAAGATGCTTACAAACAACCCTTTAATTGTCCTAGACCTCACAGCGGCACATAACAGTGGTGCAGTTTCATTATCCGAGAGTGATCAAGCAATGGCTTGAAATGTGTAAGAGTGCTGTGTGTCACAGGAGGCTCATTTAACTGCAATCTGCAAGCAGAACATCTGCTCAGTTTTTATTAAGTAATGAAGTAGCTGGCAGCTACTGGCATATTTCTGTGGAGCAGAAGACTTTTAATTACTGCTAAATATTTTAAATGATCTTCTGTGCTGAACCTTTTGGCTGCTAATAATGTGTAGCACTTTATTGATAAGTTCTATTGCAAGGTTGCTGGACTCCTTTGGCAAAGTTTGTTCACTTCTATGGCAGAACTAATTTACTTCTGTGGCATATTGACACGAGTACTCTGGATATTGAGTGTGGAAGAGAGGCCTGAAGACAAATGCAGAGGGAAAGAGAGTCTTGGATTGTAGAATAATTCTATTTATTATATTAAAATTAAGAATTGTGAGGAGTTCTGAAGACTCAAGCCATAGAATTCCGGGAGCTCAGCCTGTAGGTATTTTGGTTTAATGGTTAAAGGTACTTCTTTGGATTCTTAAAAACTAATATATACTCTAGGGCAAGACTGTCTGTCTTCATTTGAAAAAATCTACTGCAGACAAAATAGCCAAGGGGAAATACATGTACAGTAGTGAGTGGTATTTTTAAAGCCAGAGTGAAAATGCTATGCCTGAATGATTACTGTATATGCAACATGTCACCATAATTTTCTAGTACCTAGTCCCTTTGAAAAACTAAGCTTCTCATGGAGGTAAGATTTGTGTTTTTCAAGTTATTTAGATATGGCACCTTTGGGTGCAAGTGTTGGCAAATAAGGACCGGTGTGACTGAAATTATTACATAATATCAAAAAGGCACTGGCTATCCAGAGCCATGCTGTTCTATATGGCCCTTACCAATCCAATCTTAGGGAAAACCACTCCACTACCTCTTCCCTCCCAAGAATAACTGACACAGTATACTTTAACATTAATAAGGGGTGGCTGTCTGGTGCTATCTTCATGGACCTGTTCAAAGCTTTTGATATGGACAACCACACTCAACTTGTAACCAAGTAAGATTACTGCTGCTAAAGGATCCCAAAAGGAGATTACTGCAGTGAGTAATTTTTTCTTCTTACCCCAGGAGTCCTTTAGCATTAGTAACTTTAGCAGTTAGCTGGCTAGGTGCAACTGCAATGCATTGCCTATCACCCATAAGCTTCCTCAGTATATCTCTGCTTGCCTGCCCCTATGCGCTGTAGGCAATTACTCCTTGCACGGCCTCTCCTATATCTCCCTATCCATTCCTAAAGTTAACTCATGTTTTGGTAAAGCATCTATAAGCTATGTACTATACTTCCTCACCTGTGGAATAAATTGCAAAAAAAACTGAAGTTGGCTACCCTGAAAAATGTTTTCTCCTTCAAAAAAGCTAGTTTAATGCTTCTTCAATGAATCCTGTAGCTGTTTCCCCCCCGATGGGCTGTGAAATAAGTGCCAATCATCCATCATTAGGCCATGTTGACGCACCTCTTTGCCACTCCCTCTATCTTTCTTCTCCCTACCGACCCTCTTACCCTTCCTCCTGAGTCACTCATGTATATACTGTGCAGCATTGTACATATTATTTTTTGGCTTATTTGCATATATTGTCATTTTACTGTTTATTTACCACATATTTCTATATAGCCCTTGCCTAATACTGTACTAAGTTTGTTGTCATCTGTTACATTTGTAATCCTTGGTTGTACATCTACCTTTTATATTGTTCTATTGTTTATGTGCACCTGTCCAGGTCCACTTTGCAAATGAGTTTGCTCAGTGGTGCTCCGTCTGGCAAAATAAAGACTGATTGATTGATAAAGGCAGCTGAAAAAGTGCACTGATGACAAAGCGGGAGGGGAGATTAGAATATTCTCCAAAATGTTATCACTGAAGGACATTTTAGTCCACCACAGAACAAATTTGTGGAACAGAGGTATTGTCTGCTGCAATGAAGTTTACACCAATAACAATATTAAGTGGAATAAAAAGATGAGGTAAAACTGAGCTCCTGTGCAAGATCATGAATGTACATGGAAAATATAACCGGTTAATTTCAATAGATGTTACAAGCTGAAAAGCCATCCTATTTTTCCAAAAGATATAATAGTTCATCAATTTCAAATACTTTGCAAGATATCTGGGGCCAGATACTCAGACCTTTGTGCTGGGTGCAAAGTGGCTGCACCCATGTTGCACATAGATAGCACTGCTATCCCATATTCAAAGGGGTTCATATGCACTAAAGTCATTGGCACACAAGCAGAGAAAATGTATGCATTACACAAAGGTGGGGGCAGGATTACGTATACCAGTGCAGTGCAGATTTCAGAATGTTAGCATAGTGCAAAAAGATTAGCACAGGCCACTTAGCACCATGCAATTACCACTTATAAAAAGGCTGATTTAAACTGGGGCAAATCCCAGATGCGGGCAGAGACACTGCAGGCCACACTGCTGGATGGCACTTGGGGAAGCACACATAGTGCACATGCCACAGCAGGTCATACAGGAGGAGGAAAGGAGGTCTGATGCCAACCCTGGACCCATATGTAAGCCATGGAGGCGCTATGCTGCACACAAACTGTACTGTTCATGAGTCACATATGAACTCCTCAGTGATGACCAGATCCTGGACCAGTACAAGCTCAACAGGTCCCTGCTCAGGCAGCTATGTGAGCTGCTGCATGACCAGCTCCGGTCAGGCACCCACTGCAGCCAGGCATTGTCCATAGAGCTGAAGGTCATGACTGCAGTCTGTTTCCTTGCCACAGGAATATTCCATACACCAGTGGAAGACACCATCAGTATCTCACAGTCAGCCACCTCACACCTGTTGAGCCAGTTCCTAGGCACTCTGCTTGGCCATGCTGGTGAATTTATTATATTCCCCAGCACCCCAGCAGAGCACACAGCAACCAAGCAGCAATTCCATTGAGTTGCACACCTACCATCTGTACTCGGTGCCATTAACTCACCCATTTTGCCATCTTGGCACCCACTGGTAATGGAGTGGATGTCTATCTCAGTAGGAAGGGATACCACTCCATCAGTTGCCAGGTGGTGTGTGATGCAAGAGGGTGCATCATCAGTGTCCTGGCATGGTACCCTGGCAGTGCCCATCATGCCTTTATATGGCACAATTCCATCTCGTGCCAGAGGTTTTAATGTGGGGACATCCCTAGTGACCATGTCGTCGGTGAGTATACCCCACATGCTCCCCCCAACATCCCCATATGGTACATGATGGGTCAGACTCCTGTATGGCCAATGGGTCCCAGGTATGTTAGGGGCATGGGCAGACTGCATGGGCCAATGATCTGTTCCTGCCATCATTGTCTGTGTGTTAATGTTCCTACATGACACTCACATATGCCCTTTTCCTACATAGGGAACAGTGCCTATCCCTTGAGTCCTGGCTCCTTACTCCTGTCCTCCACCCTATATCTGTTGCAGAGGACAGGTACAGTGTGGCACACACTGCCACAGGCAACATCATCGAGTGTGTGTTTGATGCAGTTCCAGTGCCTTGACCATTCCGGCGGTGCCCTACAGTATACTCCTCAGAAGGCCTGTAATATATTCCTTGCCTGCATGGCACTCAACCTTGGGATATGCATGCCAGCCACAGAGCAACAACCTGCATCAAATATGGAGACAGAGGACCAGTATATAATGGAGCAGCTCGACAACTGTGATCCCAGAATGGCCAGGAGGACTCAGGAGTACTGAGCTCGAATCATGAGACATCTACAGACATGGTGGGTGAGTACACACCACACAGGAGACTGTAATATGGTTAAGCAATGCATTATCAAACAACAACAGTGCAAGCAGTACAATGTGCTAGATGGGGGGTAACAAGATGGGTGTAATACAAATGCAATGGTACCTTGCAAGGGGGATTACAAAAAGGGCACACACATACATAAGTTTGTGTTAGCAGGTGGTCCCAAGGGGTGTCAACAGACATAAATGCCATCAAGGGTGGGGGCAGGGGGATGCATGGCATAAAAGACCTGTAATGCATGGTGGTAGCACATGGAGTACACACAAACACAGGCAATGTGGGGGGAGCAACAGGGGTCTACTCAGAGATACTTGCCAGCAACCCAGGAAGAGGCTGTACTACAGGTCATCCATGCTTGGGTTTGGACAGCTTGGGCTATATCACAAGGGTGGATGGCAGTGTCCCAGGGGTACAGTAGAGGTGGTTTGGAAACCACGTTTGTGGGGGGGGGGTAACCATGAGCTGCCTGTATCTGTCCCTTACCACCACTGTGAATATGGACAATATGCCTGCATAGTCCCCAAAGCTGCTCAGTTGGTGCACTGGATGTGTCCTGGCTTTACAAGCAAAGGGTCAGGGGATTAATTCTAGATGAGGGCACGTATGCACTGTGTTCATAAGGACACTCAAGAATTATACAGGCTCTATGCTTATGGTTTCACCATGCTTTTCCCATTTTTATATGCTGGGGTGCATAGGTAGGGGTATCACTAGCAGAAGGAGGGAGGTAGTGATGCCATTGTGTAAAACACTGGTGAGACCTCACCTAGAGTACTGTGTGCAGTTCTAGAGGCTGCACCTTTGTAATGACATTGACAGGGTGGAGGCGGTCCAGAGAAGGGCAACGATGATGGTACAGGGATTGCACCAGAAAACATGAGGAGAGTTTAAAGGACCTCAGTATGTACTCGCTAGAGGAGGGGGGGGATGTGATAGAAACATTCAAGTACCTTAAGGGCATAAATAAGATACAAGGGTGAGGCATCTTCCAATATAGGAGGAGGAGTTCAAGAACGAGGGGGCATGATATGAAATTGGAGGGTGGCGGGTTCAGGGGAAATGTGAGGAAGTTTTTCTTAATGGAGAGGGTGGTGGACGCATGGAATGGCCTGTCACAGGAGGTGGTGGGAGCGAGCACGGTGGAGGGATTTAAGCATGCCTGGGACAGACATAAGGCAACCTTAGAGGTGGAAAGGAGGGATGAAAAGACAATGACCAGATTGGGTCAGAGCCACAAAGAAGTGTAGGGCATACAGGCAGACTGGATGGGCCTAGCGGTCCTTATCTGCCAACAATTTCTATTTTTCTATGTTTCTATCTATGGTGGGGGGAGACCTCAACCATTGTATGGGGAATGGGCATGGAGATGGTGCAACTTCCCGCTGTCTGCAGCCCTGCAGGGTACTGCCCCTGGGGAGAGGCAGGTCACAACTCGGTGTGCACAGTGTCCTTAGTGACCTGGGAATCCCAGGAGTACTCAACTTTCTCCTCCCAGCACTGCATGGCATCAGCGTATGTTGTGGTGTCTATTGTGGGCTGGCACTACTCCCACTAGACAGGCCAGAGCTATGGTCAGACCTCACAGTGCCTTCCACCATGGCTGTAGTCTCCCACACAGCAGCACACAGGTAACGTAGGACTGCCATGTGCTCTGTGTGCTGTGCCTCCCCTGCTGCTTGGCATGCTGCATGTCCTTATGCAGCATTTGGTGGAGGCATATCAGCCCCTGCTGCACAGTAGTCTGTTTCTTGGCTGTGTCCTCTTGTCATCAGGGACTGGGCAGTGGGACAGAGTTGGGTTGCACCTGCAGCCATTTTATGGGCTTGGGCTGCACCACGGTACATACTGTGGCCCTTGGTGAGTGCTGTTGACTGTCTGTGGTCAGCCCAGTGCAATCAGTGTGGGGCAGTAGGGCCATGGTTGTGCCATTGGAGGCATCATGGGGTGGCACAGCAGTGGCTGGCCCTGCGGTATCAACCAGGAGTGCTAGGGCCATGGCTGTAGTGTGGATGGGGTCCTGGGGTGGCACAGCAGTGGCTGTACCAGGGACAGTGGTGGACTGCACCCCTGTGACTGCTGGGCCATGTGGGGACAGTGACTTGGCCCCAGAGGTATGGGGTCTGGCATGGGGGAACAGCCTTTCTCAGTCTGGGGCAAGCCCCGTCTATTCCAAGCTCTCAAGGTAGGTCTCATTGTTTTCATCCTTTTCCATGGCCTCCATGCTGCTGTCTGCAAGCTGACACAGAAGGGTGGGTGGTGGGAATCACACAAGCCAGGATGATTCTGCAGCATCCTCCTCTGTGTCTGCTCCCATGTGCTGTGCTGTAGTGAGATGAAATGGAGTTATATAGTACCATACAGGATGGAGTGGTGTGCAGATCGAGGTAGCATACATGCCCAATGTATACTGCCATGCACCCATGTGTTGTGTGCAGTGCATTGCCTATACACCACAGGTACAGGCACACCCCTACACTGGGAGTACACACACCATTGCCATGTCGCACATAACATAGCAATGGTGAACACACAGTCCATCATCAGTGCGCTCACACTTCAACACACATATACATACACACAGCTCCAGTGAGTACACACCCCACAACCAGTGTACACTCACCCAGCACCAGTGGGAATACACCCCAACGCCAAGGAACACACACTCAGCACCAGTGGACACACACCCTTGCAGCAGAAAGCACGCTCTCCCAACCCAGGGTTCACACATCCAGCACTGGAGGGCACATAGGCATCACCGCATTGGGCACTTCATCAACATACACACATGTGACTACTCACTAGGTGACAGGGAAACAGTAGTGTTGCCATTATCTGGTTGGATGCCTAGAACTGGCTTATGCATGCTCCCATACCTCTAAATACCCACAAATAGACACGTGGCCCATGGAACATCACACATGCAATTATGCACATGGCTGGGCAGGTCCCACTTGGCTTTCATAGCCACCACCCAGCACGTATGTCACCTCCACCAGCTGTACAGTGGATGCAATGGACTCCTCTGCAAGATTGAGGGAACATGCTACCACTGATGCCCGTTGGCCCCCATCTGTAGCATGCTGCTCCCTGCACTCTATTGCCATGACATTCTTCGTGCACCTCTTCAAGTTCCTGAAGTGCTTTCTCACTGCTTCCACAGGCCTTTTCCATCTGCTAATGGCACTGACTTCCTCTGTGATCTCATCCCAGCCCTGCCATACCTGAACATCAGTGCTTTTGCATGGAACATGACCTCCTCCCTGGCCTTGTAAGCCTGTGCCAGTGAGTGCAACTCCTTCATGGTGAAATGGTGGGCTTGAAGCCTGTTGGTATTCTCAATGGTACCTGCTGGACAAGGGAGTGCAAGACAGGTGACTGGAGAATACATGCAACAGCACACAGCTGAATGGAACAGTGGTGTACGTCCCACCCCTGTCCACATATGAGTCCCAGCAATGCTTACCCTCCTGCAGCTCTAGGCCGATCAATACTGGGTTGTAGATGCACACAGCCAACCATTATGATGGGCACAGACAGGCAGGTGTGGACGGGAGCACGGGCCCAAGGCACCTGGGCCATGACAAAGATGCACATCTGTGAGAGGGCGACCCTGTCGGCAGTATGCGCTATGGACCACAGGAAGGGGTTCCCCCCTCCAAAATACAACAGCACCTCCCCCACTAGATGTGTGCACCATAGGCTAGCACCACCATATGTCCATGCTACTGCTATACACAGCATACTTGCTGGGGCTACATTGGGCAGGAGTCAAAGGACCTTCATCCAAGCATGTTCCCAGCATGTGTCTGACAAGCTCATAGTCACCATCCTCCAGCCCACAAAGACCTATTGTCGATGAACACCACCACCACAGTACACAAACCACCTAGAAATCAGGATGTGATGGGTCCCCAAATCTAAGAAGTACCTATGTAGCAGGGCCCCCAGCTGTACAGGTAATCTCATATTGTACAGGGCAAGGGAAATGTGTACATGGACAGTGTGTCCATGGAAGTACAGTGGGTACATAATTAAACTGCCAACAGCGTCCACCACAGTACAACATAGAAGGTTTCAGAACACTGTGGACCCCACCCCAGAGGCAAAGTGGCAGTGCTCCCAGATTGCTGTGGCATGTTCCCTGTGGCTCCATAACATGGGTCCCCTGTTTCCCTGTTGTGTACATCATGGTCTATGGAATCATGCCAGCTCTGTTGTCCCATAGAGCCACTGCACTGCTAGGGGGGACAAATGTCGTGTACATGGCTCCATTTCCCTGTACAGTACAAGAGACCCTGTTGATCTGGTAGCCCTGTCTAGTACCTGCTACATGTATCTGGGGCCATGCTGAGGCCAGTACATACCCACAGTCCACTGCACACCCATCCCTTTCTAGGCCATTCCACAGGACACTTACCTCCATTCACCTGCAGTTCCACTGTGGTGTCTAGGTGATGCAATGAGCTCCCTTACATAGGCCAGGCACAATTAGACCTGCTAATGTATGCAGACCTGCCTGTAATGACATGCAAATGTGGTTGTTTGACACTGATTGCATAATGACCTTATTTGCATGCCCTGGATGAATATTGCAGTTTTGCCTGGTGTGCACACCTGATTTGTGCTTGCACAGGGGGTCACGCCACACCTGTGTTTGCACGTCCTAAGGATGTGGCAAAGGCATGATGATGTGTCCCACCTATGATGCGATCATACTGCACAGCCATGCATGCTGCACCACTGTGCAAGCACATTGTGCAGCACTACATAGCACTGCACATGCACAGGACACACATCCATGTCCTATGCATGTGCCATGCCATGCAAGCCACGTGCCCCCAGGCCTGTCCCCAACATGCATGTTGTGCATTGCAAGATGCTGTAGCACCATGCAACCCTTTAAACATGCTGTGCAGTAGCAACACAGGCCCAGTATAGGAAGTAGCACTGAATCAGTCTGTTCATCACAGCAAGAGGCAACACTCATGTCAGGGAGCAACACTGTGCAACACTACAGCATGATCATAGGTGGTCAACAATGGAGTTGGCCAACGTGGTGGAGCTTGTCATGGCCAGGGAGGACCAACTGCTGGGGGAGGTGGCAGGGGCAGACAGGCCCTGTTGTGAGATGTGGGCATCAGTGGGGCAGCACCTGAAGCACAGGACTGGGGTTACCCATACCAGGGACCAGTGCAGACACAGATTCAATGACCTACAGTGGTGTGAGGTTCACTGCCTGTGGGAACTGTGGGCCATTGTCGACAATGACACTGTGCCCAGGCCAGATGAGTACATCTGGTTATATAGCTGGTGTGTGTGTGTACTGGCCTGTGGGCAGGCTTGTGACATGGTAACGTGCATTATGGTTAGACCCCTGAGGCACTGGGCCCATCACCTGTGTGCCTTTAGTGTCCCCCTATGTGCAATGGGACATGCCCCACTGAATGGCCCTCTGGACATATACAGCTAGATGGGCCATCTGACCCAAGAGACATCCTTGTGCCCTGTGCATAGCCAGACTCACCATTAATGCCTGAGGGATGCACCAGCTTTGGCCACAAGGTGGGGAGCCAACACAGAGCAATGGAGGCAATGTCATGGGCATGACAGGTCCACGTATAGCAGCATTGCATGGAAGACAGAGATAGTTAGCCAGTTATGGTGACCCAGACACATTAATGCCTGTCACCATATGACCAGGATGAGAGTCACATGTGTTGTACGGGTGGCTGTCCTGGGAGACGTACCCAGCAGGACATGGCAGTGGCCGCCAGCAATGTCATCAGCACTACTCATTGTAGGCCACATGACCACAGGCCTACATGTGCTGGGTACAGCATTGGGTGTGATGTTACTGTGCAGGATTCCTAAAATGTACTGGCCACAGTGCGGATACACACCTACTGTATCTAGGCCCCCTAGCTGATGCGCTGGTATGCTGTGCCTACACTTGTTGTGTGTAACCTGGTGCACCATGCATACTCATGCCTACAATGCCTGGACAGCATCTGGGGCCAGCAGGCTGTGGGCATGACATGGGGTGGTGTACACTGTGGTAGGCCCTACTCCACACAGGAGAAGGTACCATACTGTGTGCCCACATGTCAGAGCATGCATGTGTTTGGTGCCACAGGTGATGCTACAAGTACCTTGCAGCCCTGCTTGGCTGCCCACCCATGGCAGGTATATGTGGCAGCTGGTGCATCGTACAGGCATATAGGCAGTTATACTGGTTAGTATGTACTGAACAGAGCACTGTGTACCTCTGTGGGGGAATGATCACACCTCCCTTTTCCTCCTTTACAGATCTCAATGCCCAACCAACCACAAACACAGACCAGCGGCTACAGGGGAAGGAGTGGCAGAGGGAGCCATGGGAGATGATACTGGGCCATGACATGGCCTATGGCAGTGCCTCAGATGAGTGGCATCCAGGTGAGTACCCTGCATTGTGTGTGACACCCGAGGTTACATGTGTACATGTACAGGTACCGGTACAGGTCGCACTGCAGTAGCCATGGCCCCATCACTGTTTTGTACTCATGGCTTTATCTGACACTGTCGGGGTGTGTCTTAACACTGACACACATGCTTTCCAGGGAGGTACTGTACGTACACAGCACTATCTGGTGTGATGGGGGTCAGTGGCAGAGAGGAAGATTGTGCACTGGGTTTGCAGCTGGGGGTGGCTGGGGTCTGGTCCTGCTGGGTCATGGCACATTGTGTAGACATCACCAGTGCCAATGATGTGCCAGGCCATGGGGGTACAAGGCACAGGGCGATGCTGTCAGGAAGTGTGGGGAAAGGCACCATTCCAATTCAATTGCTCAAGCCAGCTCTATGGGTGTAGGTGATCTTGGCCAGGAAGGGGGTATGTGCCCCTTACATCCCTGGCCTAATATTGTGCTGACCTGTCCACCACATATCAGCATTATGCTGCATGTGCCTGTGTCCAGTGATGGGTGTCTCTGTTGGGGACGCCATGCTGGATGCGTCCCTGTGGGGGTCATCACATTGGGAATTGTAGTGAGAAATCCTCACCATGCACATGGGGCAGTGGGTCAACAGTGCCACTAAGTTGTGTCATGGGGTCTAATTCACAAAACCAAATATTTGATGGAAAGTGCCTGTATCAATTGGATTCAATGCAAGGGGCAACTTGCATCAAAAATGTCAGACTCCCCAATTCAGGAACAGCAGCTGCAGTGATGGCAGGGTCCGGTGTGCTGAACAGGTCCTGTAACAGCATTGCGACTGAAGGGTGGGTGTACCATGGTGTGAAGGGGCTTGCACCAGCATCCAGATGCAGCATCCCCTAAAGTGGGATTCAGGAATCCCTGCAGCTTGTGATGCTGGTGCCAGTGCCAATGTGCCAATGTGTAATGACCCAAACACCACACCAGCCACCCACAGTGGCCATGTACCCTGGGCATCAGAATGGTGGCACCCCACAAGGCATGGTGCTTCTCGCAGTTATGGTCACCTTTGGCTCCCCGTGCCATGCCCTGTATGTGGGCAGCCCAAGACATGCAGTGCCACAAAGCAGTGGCACTTCCCTGCCTGTGTCCTACACCCTGGTGGCAGTCAGGGTACTGAGTCCCATACCAGGACCCCCAGACAACAGGGCACCTGTGCACACACCCAGCAGTGTCCTGCAGCCCAAGTGCAGGACAGAGTCTGACTGAGCAAAGCCCACTCAAGCCATGCCCCCCAGATGCCCTCCCACACTGTCCAACCCCACTGTCATGCTGCTGTCTAGTTGTCGATGTTTGTAGGGTGGGGTGGGGAGGCCACACATACCATGGGCACTGTTCACTGCCAGGCTTAACAATTACAGGGCCAGTGGCTCCTGCTAGCCTCTGTCATTCCCCTCCCGTGTGTCTTCTGTTTGGCGCAGGGGAGCAGATGTGGCTGTGTCTCTGACAGTGATGTTGAGACCCCTCCTGATAGTGAATCAGGCACAGGGTCCCTGGTACACCAGAAGATCAGTGCAAGCTGCTGTTTTAGCAGCCTGCACCAATCTTTGTGAATCCATCCCATGGTGTGTGCAGTCTACCGAGGTGCACCTACCTACTGCTTGGATGCTGCCATGTGTCTGTCTACCATGCCATGTTATGGCCACAATCGTGCAGACACAAGCACTATGTGCCACTTGTCAGCTGCCATGGGAGATGGTGACAATGCACATGGCCCCAGGTGTGACCCTCCACAGATGGTCTGGCATGTACTTCCCTGAGGCCAAGACTGTGTATGCTGGCTGTCAGCAGGTGGCCGGCATATGGTGGTGTGGTGTCAGTACAGCACCATAGCCAGCAATTTGCCTCAGAAAGCCACCATGGTAGACGCCTGTGCTGGTGGCATATCCAGTGCCACGTGCATTGCACAGCATGTCTCAGCAGCTCAACAGTGGCTTGCAGTTGTGGCATGGGGTGGTAGACAGTGGGGCCATCAGTGGGTGCTGCATGTAGGGGACCATGGGTGAGTTTATCAGGCCACAGCTGTGGTAGTGACTAACCGACACAGTGCTGACTAGAATATGATGACCTCACTGTACACAGACAGGGCTAGCCATGCAGTAAGAAATGACAGGGCCATGCAACCATTGAGCTGCACAGACCCTGTACTGGGGGACATACCCAGGGTCTGAAAGGGATACCGAGAGCCCACCTGGACAGTGGATACAGAGGCTCATTGTGACAATCAATGGTGGCAGTCCCAAGGTGACACAGTCATATCATTTGTCAATGTCAGCGTGCTACTGTGGTGCTGTGATGGACCGTAACAATACCTAGAGTGGCCCATAAGCCTCATTCAGTTATGGTATGGTTGCTACATGCAACGAGAGGCAAGGTATATAGGATGACCAGGTAACCACCAGAGGGGGGGCCCACCTGGACATTTCCAGATAGCCTGGTGGCCCAGTGTGATGCAGGCTACACTCTCAATAGGGTGTACCTGCAACCACAGAGACATCAGCCACCTCCAATCCACAGTGCACCATATGCCAGTGTTGTGCTGACTGCGGCACAGTGTATCCTGCAGCTTCCTTCCTACACCACTGCTGCAGTCACATGTACCATACTTTTTTTTGCAATTAAATTTTATTGAAAATATTTACAGCACAACCTCAGGTCATACCAATGAACAATACATTAAAAAGGAACAGTATAAAACAAAAAAGGAAACACAAAAATTAAAAAGCAGGCTCTAGCACTGTTCACTGATCAGACCAGTATGGTAAACCAGAACATGTCCTGGTGAACACCTTGTCCAAAAAAGCAGTTAATTACTAACTATATGTGCCCCCACACCCCTCTCTGGTCCCCAGGCCACCAAAGTGGTCTTAAGACTCCTGACGCCCAGTTCAGGAATCAATCTAAAGCTGCCACTTGCTCCAGGATCCCCATCCTCTCCCTAGCATGTATGTACTGGAAGAATGTGGGCCAATAAGCCCATGCCCTATCAACTGTGTGACAAAGCCTTACCATCATCCATTCAAACTACAACAACATTTTACAGCTGGTCGACCATTGAAGCAACACAGGTGGGGCTGGCTGTAGACACCTCTGGGTAACTGCTTAAGAAGCCGCATCTATGATAATATAAAAAAAGGACCTTTTCCCTTTGGTTGCTTCCCTCATTGGAGACAAGCCCCACACTAGATATTGAATCTGCATGGGCAAGGTGACCTCCAAAATCTCCTCTATCACACAGGAGACCTCTTCCCTGTAGCCCCCCCCAAACAAGGGACAATCCCAAAACACATGCGTATGAGTGGCACGCTGATGACAATTCTGCCAGCACTTATCAGAGTTGGTGGTGTGAAAATGTGCAGTAATCACTGGGGTCCTAAAGTAGTGACTGAGGACATTCCAATAATGCTCTCTCCATAAATTGGAGACTGTCATTCTGCTAGCTCCCTGCCAGCATAAAACCTACTCCCTAGCTGATAACCGGCAACCCACCTCCTCCTCCTCCTCCCATCTCGCCTGTATTTTGATGTGTGTCTCCTTGTCCTGGGTTCCACAGTCCACACACTCCTTGCAGTTGGGAGATCAGGTGTGGTATTTCAGGACTCTCACAAATGTCCCCCACCACATGCACCACCGCACTCCTCTGTCAAACCAATGACATCTTTTGCAGTTCAGATTGAAGGTAGTGCCTAAGATGCCAAAAAGCATAAAAATCCCAATGTGGGAGGGTAAATTCTCTCTGAAAGTGTACAAAGGCCTTTATCTTGCTTTCCTCTGGCACCTGCTCCACCTATTTAAGGCCCTCTCACTTCCACCTCTTGTAAATGTTGCTCAGCTGACTGGGCAAAAAACTCTGCATGCCAAATAGGGGTAAAGTCACAAATTCCAGGTGGTTCCTGTATGTCACGGAGGAGCTCAAGCCAGGCTCCCAGCAGTGTCCTAGACCATGGATTTTCCATCTGCTTGGCCACCTGGGGTGTAATCATATTAAAAAGCTTGTCCTTAATCCAGGAACCCCGCTCTAATTTCTGCCAGATCGGAGGATCACCCCATTTGAGAAAAGCATGGAAATGCTGTATTTGACATGCACAGTCGTATGTTATTAAATCAGAGACACCATGTCCTCCATTCCCCCTGAGCCACATGAGTAATTTCCAAGCCAAACAGGGTCTAGATCCTACACAGATGAAATGAGTCCATGCTATCCTGAGGATTTTTCCATACTTTCCATGGAACTGGGGTAGGAAGAGAGGCAAAGAGAAAAAGGAAGCGGGGGAGGACGTTCACTCAAAGTACTTCAACTCATGATCGAGAGGTTCAGAGTGGCCCACCTTTTAAGATCTTCCTCCATTTGCTGAATTAAAGCTTTGACATTTATGTCATAGAGACACATCAAGTCTCTTGGTATCTGAATATCTAAGTACCTAAAGTGGGTAGAAACCCACTTCAGAGGGCATGCTTGCTGAAAATTCCTATTACCTTCCTCCTATAAGACAGATCTCTGTCTTGTCTACGTTAGCCTTACACCCAGAAATGCACCCATAGTGAGCAAGTATTTCCATCAGTGGAGGCGGATTCTGCTCAGAATCTTTTATAAAACATGTGATCTGCATACAATGCTACTCTGACCTCCTCTCCACCTGGATTCCCTCGATGGTGGGGGTATTTCTGAGGACCACCACCAACGGTTCGATACTGAGTGCGAACAAGGGACACAAAGAGCATCCCTGCCTTGTTTTATTTATTGAAATGTTTCACCAGGAAGGCAAACTGAGCAACAAGTCGCTCATATCCCGGTGTGACCTGGGGGGAAGGGGTACAACTGGAATGAGGCACTGATGATGTTACAAGATCAACATTAACATACAGTTGTAAGGCAGGTGTTACAAACAGTGTTACAACAGTGTTGCACATAACATGTAGAAAGAGAGGACAATAATAAGTGCTGGGTTAATAAGTAAACAAGTGCTTACATGAAAGAAAATGGGGAAGGGGAAGGAGGGGTGAGGTGGGGAGGGGGAAGAGTTGTGCCCCTAGAGACCCCTTCAGGATGCAAGGAACCCTGCAAGGGGACTTGGGGAACCAGAGAGAAGGGGATAAGGCAGTGTCCCAGACAGACCCCTTTAAGATGGTGGTGGAAGGGAGTAGATGAGAGATACAAGCCCCTTAGGGGCAGGAGAGGGACCCATGGAGAGAATTCAGGGTCCTTTACATTCCGTGAGAGACCAAGGGAGGCCAGTAAGGATGAGCATTTAGGAGTGATGGGAGAAGGACTAGAGGAGGTGGGTGTGCACAGGGTAAAATGAAGGTGAGGATAGGGGATAGGGTTTGTCTAAGGCTTAGAGGAGGGAATTAGGGAGGGACATGGCAGGAGCCACTAGGTGCAAGGTAATTATTGAGGGCAAAGCTGATAGAGTAGGCATAGGATGAGTGCTGGATTCGGGGAGTGAGGGAATTCCACATTTTTGGGAGGCAGTGAGAGTAACTGGATTGGCCAATTTGGGTGGATCTGTGGGGGACAACCAGGGTATGGGAGTCAGTTGATCTAAAGGAATGGGAGGGTGTGTGGGTTGGGGGTGTTATAAAGGAGGAGATGAAATAGGAAAGGAGCTCACCCAACCAGTGCTTGGAGGTGAATTTAGCACAGTAGGAGAGTCATCTATTTTTAAGAAATTGGAAGGATAGGGCACGATAAAGATTGCAGTGATGGGTGTGAGGGGGTGCATCCAGGGCAAAGCGGCAGAAGGAATTGAAGAGGGTGTCCAGTCTGGCCAGGGAGGACTTAGTGGCAGCACCATAGACCATGTCACAGTAGTCGACAATAGGCAGTATCATCTTCTGCCTAGCTGTAGGAGGGATGCAACTATGGTTCCTGAACAGGGCACCAAGCTTGGGGTGCAGTTTTTTCTGGATGGTGTCAATGTGTCCAGAGAAGTTTAGGTGTTGGTCCAACCAAACACCTAAGTACCTGAAGGAGGATGTGTCCTCAACTAAAATCCACTCAAAGGTGTGAAAAGTGGGTAGGAAGGGAAGCCTAGAGAGTCTCTGCCTCGTGCCAAAGGTCATGGAGACAGTCTTTTTGGCATTGAGGAAAACTTAATGGTTAGCAAACCAGAGCTGAACCTTGTCGAAGTCTTGCTGTAAGCTGGTTGTAATCTCAACAGGACAGGAGCCAGAGGCATACAGGACTGTACTATCTGCATACATATGTATAGCGGAGGATGGGGAGCAAACAGAGGGAAGGTCATTTAAGAAGATGGAGAATAGGAGGGGCCCTAAAACTGAGCCCTGGGGACTCCAGTGCTAATTGAGAGGGGAGGAGAAGTGGTGTCCAAGAGCTTAACTGATTGGGTTCTACCAATAAAGTAGGCCTTGAACCAGTTTGTGGCAGAGGGAGATAGGCCAGCTGCTGGGAGTGAGTTGAGGAGAAGGGAGTGAGAGACGATATCAAAGGCCTTGGCCAGGTCAACAAAAATGGCAGTGGTAATTTGTCCATTGTCCATCCCAGTTAGGATGGAGTCTGTGAGCTGTAGGAGAGAGGTGGTGGTTGAGTGTTTTTTCCTGAAACCAGACTGGAAAGGGGTGGTAAAGGTGTCAGATAGAAAAGAGGTGAGTTGGGAGAAGACAATGTGTTTTTGAAACTTGGCAAGGGTAGGGAGGAGAGAAATGGGGCAATAGTTGCCAGAGGATGAGGTGTCACCCCCTTTGGGTAGAGGAAGGACTACAGCATGTTTCCAAGAAGAGGGGACAGAGGCAGTAGAGAATGAGAGATCTAGGATTATTGAGAGGGGGTAGGCAATGGCCGTAGTGGAGAGGGAGAGGAGTTTTGGGTCAAGGCCATCTGGGGAGGCACCTTTAGAGGGGTTGATGGTGAGGAGGGCACTTAGGGCATCATTTGGAGTTACAGTAGTGAAAGAGAAGGGAAGGTGGGAGGGTGGTGGAGGGGACACATTGGTAGAGGGTGGGGAGGGGGATAGGTAGCAGGGGAGGGATTTCAGTAGCTCACTGGTGCAGGAGGTATAGTAGGAGATAAATTCTGCAGCTACAGCTGGTGGGTCAGACACTAGTGAGCTACTTACTTTAAGTACCAGGGCAGTGGGTGAGATGAAGGGGTAAAAAAAGTGTGCACCACCTTCCATAACTTTGAAGGGGAATTTATGTTGGTGATGAAGGCAGATTTTTTTTTTTTTTTTTTGAAATTTAAATTTATTGAATTTTAGAATAAAAAGAAAAAAACACTACATAAGGGGATACACCTTAAGGGATTAACAAGGAAAGGGAAAGGAATACATGCAGCCAGGTTAATAGACACCGTAAAAAAATAAGTACAATCACCGTAATATAAATCGGGACAATACAAAGAGAAGAAAAACAAAGAAAAATACCTCACCCTCCCCAACCCCCAACCCCTCCCCATTGCCCGGAGAGTTGCACAAGTAGAAGGGAGGCCAGGTCGGTAAAGGGAACAACTGTAATATGGGAGCTAATAGCACTGGGTGATCTAAAGTGGCAAACAAAACTAGGGATAAGAAAAGCCAGAAACATGCCTACCCTAAATAAAGTGTGCTCAACTTGCCCCATTTCCGATTGAAAGACACCGGGCTATGCCTGAAACTCGCAATAAGTTTTTCAGTATTGAGACTGAGAGACATCTCCCTAAGCCACTCTTGATAGGTAATAATATCTTGGTCTAACCAATGCCTGAGGACCAATTTTTTAACTGCCATTGAGATAAATGCCATGTGATATCTACGTTCCTTCACCGAGATGCCGGAGTAGTCACCCAAAATACAAATACCCGGATTAAATAACTCTTTCAGACCTAACAGAGGGTCAAGACTGTTTCTGAGATCGTCCCATAATGGCGCCACATTAGCACAATCCCAGAAAATATGCAACAAGGTTCCTTCGGCGGCACCACATCTCAAACAGAGACTAGACTCCAGTTTACCAAACTTGGCCAACTTAACTGGAGTATAGTAGAGATTGTTTAAGATATAGTATTGGGTCAGCCTGTGATTATCTTTGGATAAGTAACGATACACATCCTTCCAAATTGAGTCCCAAGCGGGGGGAAGGAGCGAGCCAGAGATTGACCAGATTTTGGAGCCCTCTAAGGGAGCGGGGAAAAGGTCGGCCAACAGTTGGTTATAAATGATAGAAATACTTCTGCGCGAGCCAGCTGCCTCATGTATCTTCTCAAGAAAAGGCCTTAATTTGGAGGGGGTGCAGGTCAGCCCCAAGGTTTGGAGGATCAGATGTCTCAGTTGAAAACTTTAAAAATACATCTCTGAGGAATGTGAAGAGACTTTTAAAATTCTATCCGAATTGAGGAGAGTACCTTGCTCATACAAAACTCCACAGACAAATCTTGTAACTCGGAAGCCAGTCAGTGACTAACCAGCTACCTCAATTTTGAGGTTAGGATTTAAAACCAGGGGTTGGGCTGCATCTTTGGATGGAGGAAATTAAAAGCTCCAGCACTGGAAATAACTCTAATGGACAGGCCTATAGGGGATTCACGGATGGCAGGGGAGCGAGGAGAATGGGTACCAGAAAATGCGAGCAGGGTTCAGATTGGCTTGTGCTAATAAATTTAACTCAAGCTGTTGCCATATGGGTGGAAATGCGGAAGGCAGAGTGTTGGACAACTTCCCTAAACTAGCCAAGTGACTAGCCCAATAGTAAAGCAAGAGATTGGGTAGGCGAAGACCCCCCTTATCCCTGGGCGTGGTAAGCTTGAGAAAGGCTCTACGGGGTTGTTTCCCTTCCAAACAAAGTTCGATAGTGTCGAATTAACCTGAGTAAAGAACTGCCTGGGTAACCAAATGTTGAGATGAGTCAGGGGGTATAATAGCCGGGGCAGAATATTCATTTTAATATTAATTCGCCCCCAAGTGGAGAGAGGCAACCGCTACAACGATCGAGGTCACACCAAATTCTCCTGACGGCCCTCGTCCAAATTGAGTTCCTTGGCCAAGGCTTTCCCCGGTTACATGAACACCTAGGTATTTAAAGGAAACCGGAGACCATTTCATACCGAACTGCTCAAAATCCAATTTAAAGGTGAGAGAGTTAACTGAATATGACCGATTTGGAAACATTCAACCTGTAGTTGGATACCTGACCAAAACGGGGTCAATGATTTGGAGGACATGAGTTAAAGATTGTACGGGGTTGGTAAGGTATAGCAGTATGTCATCAGCAAAGACCGATAAGGTTAGGGGAAGTTGCGCCAGGGTACAACCCATGATTTGCGAAGAACCTTTAATACTCACCAGCAATGGTTCCAAGTACAGGTTGAATAGGTAGGGGGATAGGGGCAGTCTTGCCGGGTGCCAGCGCATAAGGGGAAACTGGAGGAAAAGACCCCGTTACAATAAACTTTAGCCAAGGGGGATTTGTAAATTGCCATAATCATTTGGATAAAGGAGTCAGGAAAGCCCATTCTCCTCAGAGTAGCCCATAGAAAGTCCCAGTTCACTCGGTCGAAAGCTTTTTCAGCGTCAAGAGCAACTAGGACCATAGGATCTGGCAAGGTATGGGTTACCTGAAGGACATGGGCAAGGGTTCTCAGATGGTCTGCAGACGATCGCCCCTGAATGAAGCCAACCTGTTCCGGGCTCAGCAACTGCCAGACCCTTTTGATTCTGGACGATAGAATTTTAGATAGAATTTTGATATCATAATTTAAGAGCGATATTGGGCGATAGCTGGCAGGCTCGGTTAGGGGCTTATCGGGTTTAGGGATTAGGATTATTATTGCTTCTAAAAGCGAGGGATCGGTCACCACCGGAGAAAACAAGTATTCGTATAGCTTAAGCAACAGAGGGGACAACTCTTTGCAGAAAACCTTGTAAAAGGTTGAGGGGTAGCCATCCGGGCCAGGGGCTTTCCCTAAAGGTAGGTCTTCGATTGCCTCTTCAACCTTACCCAGAGTGATAGGGGCAGACAGCAAATCACAGTGATGAGGCTGGAGGGACGGGAGCTTAAAATTGTCCAAGAAACCCTCAACCAATTGGACATGCGACAGTGTGGAGCTGGAACTGTAAATACCTTTATAAAAGACTTCAAAAATGTGGGCAATCTCCCTAGGTAGCGACTTAGAGGTACCATCCTGGGCTTTGAGAGCAGAATTAAACAGGAGCTCTCTAATTCCTTCAATCTCATCACTAACATCCGGCCCAATTTTTCTCCTTGATCAACATACCTAATCCTGGACTTAAAAAGAGCATATTCAGCTTTGTTGATGGTTAAGTCGTTATATTCATTCCTAAGTTTGATGAGGGCCGATAAATTAGATGGGGAATTGGAGGAGAGAAGTTTATCTTTGGCCAGTCTCAACCTGCTAGACAGTGACCTAATTTTAGACTCCCTAACCCTTTTCTAGTAGCTGCGATCTTAATAAGCTCCCTCTGAGAAAGCATTTAAAGGAGCACCACAGTAACCAGCGGCTCACAGAACCTTGGTTCAGGTCAAAATACATAAGGATCATGTCCCTGATTTGGGAGACAGAATGTTCTTCCTTCAGAATTTGCGTATTGAGTTTCCACTAATGTGTCTCATTGACCCTGATACCCGGGAAATCTTGATCCAAACCAGGAGTGATCTGAGATAACTATCGGCCTCGATACCCACTTGGGAAGTACAACTCATTAATGAGGAACTAACTAGGATGTAATCGATTCTTGACCAAGTTTGGTGAACCTGGGAATAGAAGGAGTAGAGCCGATTATCGGGGTTAAGAAGACGCCAAGGGTCACATAGACCCAACAGGCTAATAAAGTCAGAAAGGGCATGTTGTGCAGGGGACGCTGGTTTAATTGGTCTATAGGATTTGTCGAGCTCGATGGACGGGCTACATTCCAATAGCCCCCTAAGATGAAAGGGAAGGTAGAAATACTCAGGATATCTGCAGGGACATAAGGAAGGACGGGTCACCACCCACCGGAGCGTAAATCGCCTAAAACCACATTATTATTATCGAGCTGACCTTGACCAAAACGTATTCGCCCTCCCGATCAATAACACAATCCTCAGCAACGATCTAATGTGACGCTTAATTAGGATTGCAACCCCCTACTAACTTCAAGAGCCAGGGCAGTGAAACCTGAGTAAACCCCATCCACGCAATTGCTTTTCCTCAGAGGCAGCCAAATGGGTTTCCTGTATGAAACTATATCTACACTAAGTAGGGAGCAATTTAGAAAGACCTGGCATCTCTTAAGAGGATCGTTGATACCTCCTAACATTCCAACTTGCAATTTTAGCAAAACACAAGGCCATGATATCCTACCAAGTAGTAGGCCAAGCACAGGAGCATCACCCACATTACAGAAAAAGCCATGAAATTACCGCAGGGCAGGCCCAGCAAAAGTAATAAATCCTACAGATGGTGAAACTCTCCTAGGCACCCTCCCCCCCATAACCATTGGAAAGACACTCCACAACATATAGCTTAGTCACCAAAACACATATATAATTCAGAACATTGGGATCACCGATGCCAGGGAAACAAAACCCAGGACACGCTGATCTGGAAGAGGTAACCAGACCCCCCCCACCCCAAATGAAACGCCCAACAACTACCACCACAATACCCCAAAAACTATATACAATCCGTCCCCTCTGTACCAAAGAGGCAAGTACACCACAAAAGAATGTCCTATGAAGGGATCGGTCCCCGGGACTGGCAGACCAATGGCTAGCTGCAATAAAACCCTGAGTGGTGTCCCCATTAACAAACAGCAACATGGCACACAGTAGCAGGGCGAAGCTGGGTACCGCAGCCCCCAAACTTGGTAGTGAGACTGCATCTCAAAGCACACCCTCCCCACCGCCCCCCCCAGCCAGAAATGATGTAGGGAAAGGAAAAAGCGTAATAGTAACAACTGCCCCAACAAAACACACCCCACCCCCAAAATGGAGCTTGGATAGAGCCAAGGCACATAGCAACAATACTTAAATCGGAGCCGGCATAACTTGATGGGGAAGGGAAAACTCACCACTTGAGAAGGACAACCCAGCAAACGCTAATCCCTTCGCTCCGTTACAGGTGAAGCGGTATGGGAGCGAATAAGGAAACGGGGGACTTGGGATCTAGGACAACAATTCCGCCTCCGCAATACCCGGATAGGGGGAAGGGGAGGGAAAAACAGGTTGGACCCAACTGGTGCAACGGTAAAACTGCCCGTGTGGAACCGCGAACTAAACCGAGGTTCCCACCCCCCCACGCGCTCCACCAGGCGGAGGCCCCAGCCAAGGAAGGCCTAAGCCACCGCCCGACCAGAGACCGCCCCAGTCCACGCAAAGAGGCCAGCCAGCCCAGGAGACAGCCAAGCTGCACACCAACCAAACAAGGCCAAACAGCCAAGATAGGCACAAGATAAACTTAACACAGCAATTCAGCATAACAGTCAGCCTGATTTGAAGAGGTCAGGCAGCCTCTTGGTAAGTTCGCTTTTGGCAAGTTCAGGAGACTCAAAGGAAATCCAGGCATTGTCGAGGTAGACTTGGAGCCTAGCCGGATAGTTCATACGAAATTTGAGGCCTGCTGCTATCAATTTTGTCACCAACGGGTGAAATTCTCTTCTCCTCAGTCGGGTTTCAAGGGGTAAATCCTGGGTTATGCTCAGTGTGCGATTTTCCCACAAAACTGCTTGCAGACTCTTGACTTTCAACAGGATGTGCTGCCTTTCCAGGTAACTGAGCAGCTTAATCAAAATGGGCCTAGGAGGGGAGCCTGGTGGAGGTTTAGGCTTTAGGGATCTGTGGGCATGCTCAATGTGGTAGGAGGAGTATATGGGAGAGGAGCCCACAATCTTAGTTAAGAGTTTCTGCACAAAAGACAGGACATCTGGCCCCTCCTCGCCCTCCGGTAACCCCAACACCAAAATGTTATTCCTCCTGCTGCGACCTTCAAGGTCTTCAGTTTTCAGCTTCAGCTTCACGATTTGTTGTTTAAGTAGAATAATATCAGGTTCACATTTAGTCTTCCAGGCTTCCAAGGAGCTGGTCCGAGCCTCCGAGTCGCCCACCCGAGTCATGAGGGAGGTGAGATCACTTCGCATTGATTTGAGCTCTGCTGAGATCTCCTGCAGAGTTTCGCTAAAAGGAATCAGCTCCTGTAAGAATCGATCTTCGGTGAGCAGGCAAGGGGATCCGGATTTAGCGCCTGACCCAACAGATTGGGTTCTCAACTTCTTAGCCGCTTTCTCGGGGGTATTCGGCAGCGTGTGTTTGGCCCCCGCGCTTTTCATTTCAGCTTCCATCGTCGCACCACACCTTGGCAGAAAACTCGTTAAAATGAAGGTCAAACGCCAAAATAAAGTGATGGTGGGTTATGTGGGGTTAGGGCAGCAGATAGCTCGCCTGGAATAGTTAGCAGGAATCAAGAAATAACGAGGTCCACTGGCTGAGAGGGGAGAGCTAAGGAACTAGGCTGCCATTAAGAGCACCACCCCACGTGACCCCTCTGATGAAGGCAGATTTATAATATTCACACTTGGCTAACCTTGAGCCCTGGTACAAGTGTTTCTGAGCATGCAAAAGTTCACAAGGTCATTAGAATGATAGGTAGCTTTATGATGCTTCCAGGCTTAATCTCTAGCCCTAAGACAGGCCAGAAGTTCAAGGGTTATCAAAGGTAAGTGGTTACCTCTGACTCTGGTTTGTTTGAGTGCGGCAAAGGCATTCCAATTTACAAGAAAGATTTCTTTGAAGTAGGCAAGGGCCTTATCAACTGAGAGAAAGGAGGTTGGGGGGACCAGTCAGAAGTGGCAAGGTTACTCAAGAGAGGATCCAGGTCAAGAGACTTGAAAGAGCACAGTTGTATGGTTTTGTGTGGCAATTTAGTTCTGTGGACTTTCCTAACTACGAATATTGGGTTATGGTCACTGAGAGCATCGGGGAGGATGCCAGAGGTGATGACGCAGTGAGGGTGGGAGATAAGGGCCCAGTCAAGTAGGGAGTGTTGTTGTGTCTTGCGGTTTGGGCAGGTGGGTTCGGAGATCAGTTGGGAGAGGTCTAGGGCTCCAATTTCATTTTTAGTTTTAGTAGTTTTAAGTGACAACCAATTTATATTGAAGTCACCAAGGACGAATAATTCCCCAGAGTGAGCAAGGGAAGTGATGGAGGTTAGGAGGACTAGCGTGACCAAAGAATGGACATTTGGGTGGCAGTATATGCTGGCTACAAAGATTGGGAGAGTGAAGGGGAGGGTCACATGGATAACTAGGGCATCATTGATCTCAGAATTGGAAGATGAGTAGATGATGGAATATCGGATGAAGGCTAAGACATAAATGGCCACACCACCACCACCCCTGCCAGCACGGTCTTGCCTTAGCAGTGAGTAGCCAGCAGTGGAGACTGATTGGTCAGGGATACTGCTCTTTAGCCAAGCTTCTGAGATTATTAGAATGTCTGGTTTTAGAGTGCACACCATGGTCTGAATCTGTTCTATTTTTTTGCAACAAACTGCATGTGTTTAGATGCAGGATCTTTAAGCCCTTTGGCAGGGCTGAGAGAAGAGAGTGGGGGAAGTTAGTAGAGGAGGAGGCACCAGAGGAGCAAGAGGGTTAACAGGGCCTGGGTTGGGGTGGATATCCCTGGTGGAGAGCAAGAGGAGGGTGAGTGTGAGAAAGTGGAGCTTAGATGATTTTGAAGGGGCTGGTGAGGAGGTTGGGAGTTTTGAGTAGAAGTTAGTGGATGAGTGAATAACAAGAAGGTGGAGAACTGCAGAGAAAGTGGACAACGTTATCAAAGCCACATGAGGAATAGTGGTAGAGTGAGACCATATTTCAAATGGAAGGGAGGGAGTGATAGCATGGATGTGAGTAGGGGATCAGAGATAGTAACTGATGGGGCTGGGAGAGTTATTAGGAAATGGTGAATAGAAGGCAAGTAGAGGTGGTAAAGAGAGGGATATGAGCAGAAAAAGGGGGAGACAGGACAGTAGGGGATGCATTGCTCATAAGGCAGAGAAATTAGTGAATAATTGATCTGGGAAGGCGATGAATTTGTAAGCAGGGAGCATAGAGGAGGGGGCTGGTCAGATGGAGGTGGGAGCTGTAGTTTAGGAAGGTATCTATATGAACAACAGCCAGGGATCGCTTAGATAAAGATTATGTCCCTCTAATGGCAGTAGAGTATAATTTGCTAATGTGAAAATGGACAAATGGAAAATGAAAAAAAAAAAAACACAGAGAGGGTTACACGAGGTTTGAAAAATGTGCGCCCACCAGTTAAAACTCTGGCTAGGAGGTGTACAGCAAGTGTTCAGACAGTGAAAAGAAGTAGGGAGCCAACTGGGAGCCTGGATTCACCACCACTGTCCAATCAGAAGCTGGAGGTAACAATGGGGAGAGAGTGGGGCAAGCTGCAAGGAAGTTCATACCTGCAGAGCTGGAAGGTGAGCTGGAGATGCAGGGACAACAGCAAAGCTAAGCCACATCTGTAGGTGCTGTTCCTTGGCAGGCTGGGTGCCTTGGCCATGGGACGCTTCCTAGAAAGAAATGAAAGAGGGGAGAAATAGGGATGAAATTAAAAATGCAGTTGAAGGGAGGGGCAGTCAGTGAGTAGATACAGGAAGACAGCAGGATCAAATTAAGGGACAAAAGGAGGGCAATAAACTGCAAGGGGATGGCTTCCAGAAGCCAGGCGGGGGTGGTGGCTAGGGGTTACTCTGGGAGAGAGAGGTATAGGGGACAAGAAAGTAGAAGGCAGAGGGAAAAAAACAGATATAAATTGCAGTTTAGCTTAACAACTTATCAAATTGAGCTGTAATTAGTTGCATTAAACAGTCTAACAAATACAGTTCAAATGACTACACAAAAAAAAAAACACAGAGGGTTACATGAGGTTTGAAAAATGTGCACCCACTAGTTAAAACTCTGGCTAGGAGGCATACAGCAAAGTTCAGACAGTGAAAAGAAGTAGGGAGCCAAATGGTAGCCCAGATTTGCCGGTGCCATCCAATCAGGAGCTGGCAATAACAACGGGGAGAGAGTGGGGCAAGCCGCAAGGAAGTTCATACCAGCAGAGCTGGAGGGTGAGCTGGAGATTCAGGAACTATGGCAAAGCTAAGCCACATCCCTAGGTGTTGTTCCTTGGCAGGCTGGGTTCCCTGGCCATGGGTCAACTCCTTCAGAGCTGGAAGGTGAGCTGGAGATGCAGGGACTATGGCAAAGCTAAGCCACTTCCTTTGGTTCTGTTCCTTGGCAGGCTGGGTGCCTTGGCCATGGGATGCCTCCTGCAGAGCTGGAGATGCGGGGACTATGGCAAAGCTAAGCCGCATCCCTGGGTTCTGTTCCTTGGCAGGCTGGGTGCCTTGGTCATGGGACACCTCCTGCAGAGCTGGAGGGTGAGCTGGAGATGCAGAGATAATGACAAAGCTAAGCCGCATCCTTAGGTGCTGTTCCTTGGCAGGCTGGATGCTCTGGCCATGAGATGCCTCCTGCAGAGTTGGAGATAAAGGGACTACAGCAAAGCTAAGCCATGTCCCTAGGTGCTGTTCTTTGGCAGACTGGGTGCCTTTTCCACAGGACACCACCTGCAGAGCTGGAGGGTGAGCTGGAGATGCAATGACTACAGCAAAGCTAAGCCACATCCCTAGGTGCTGTTCCTTGGCAGACTGGGTACCCTGGCCATGGGACACCTCCTACAGAGCTGGAGGGTGAGCTGAAGATGCAGAGACTATGGCATATTTAAGCCACATCCCTAGGTGCTGTTCCTTGGCAGACTGGGTGCCTTGGACACGGAGCACCTCCTGCAGAGCTGGAGGGTGAGCTGGAAATGCAGGGACTACAGCAAAGCTAAGCCACATCCCTAGGTGCTGTTCCTTGTCCCCCTCTCAATCTGAAAACATTGAGAGATGGTGCCATTTAAGCAGACCCAGACCATGGGGGCACAGTACAGTACCACATCATCCTTCAAATGTGTCTCCTAGCTTCATACAATGAAGCATCTCTTTCAAAAACTGCCAACTAAGGTGATTGAATGCCTTTTCTGCATCTATGGCAATTGTGATGCTCTGCCCCCTGCTTAACATTATGTTTATAAATTGTGATATAAAAATATGGTATGTGAAGGTGTGCTTAGACAAAAAAAGGCTGGCTGCTGCAGTGAATGACCTTTGACCTTAGAAATGTCAGTGTGGCTGAAAGCAGCAGGATATTATAAACAGACCAGAGAAACCTAATTAAAAGCCTTCTTTCCAGAGGAACAGTTTATTACCTTTAATAACCTGCTCCTGCTTTTGAAGTTGGTTCCCATGTATGTATTTATGACATAGCAGGAGGGGAAGTAATTTGGCTGATTCTTCTTGGTTTTCTCACCTAGCCAAGAATTAGTGACATGATTGTGGGATTGTGAAACATCAAGGGGGATGTTTTGATCAAAGACTGTCATATTTGGGAAATGGCTAGTTGCTGATTTTTCACAGTAATAACATACATCCTTGTAGATAATTATGTTAAGAAGAAAAACTGGGAGGATCTAACTGTGACCTCACCAAAAGGGGTGCGGAGATGGATTCTGAAATGCGCATGCATCAGAGGGAAACATGGCATATTATTTTGGACTCAAGACAGACACAATTTTCTGGACTTTAAGAAAGCACTTAAGGATAACATCTAGATATGCAAGAACTTTTAAGTATTTTGGGGTAGGCATATTTGTGTTCTGTAACTTCCCGTTCATTTTATGTGACTGTAAGTTAGTGATATAATTGTTCTGTGTTTGATTTTACCAGTTTTACAATTTTTAGTAAACAATGTTTTCTTTGAAATTCTGCCTGTGTCTTCTCAGTTTTCTTTTACATGTGATTGCTGAACCTGTGTTTAAGTCTGACAGCTGTTAAGGGCTTGAATGTGTTACTAAGCTTGCTAAAAGTTAAGAATATACCTAGGTCTCATACTGAGTCGTAAGGGTACATTTTGGGAACCTGCTGGGTGCCACTGGGCAAAAGATTATATTGCATTTCCCCAAAGAGACTATATATCTGAGCCTGTTAACTGGGTATGCTATCATAAGGTTCACATTTTGACCCACAGGACTCGAGGCTAGTAGGTGATTCGGACCCAAAACAGACAGGAGGGTTACCCTGTCTGCGCTTCGAGGTTGACACTGGAGAAGCAGAGGGCCTGACCTGCGGATTGTATTTGTAACAGCAATCACCACCACTGGCTGGTCCATTTTCCCTGCAGAGTACACTACATTTAACAGTTTTCTTATGTTGTCTTGAATGTGTCCACAGGGTATGAACCTCATTTGATCCGAGTGGATCAACAGGCCCACCACCTCCTGTAATCTATTAGCCAGAATCTTAGTGAATATTTTGACATCTTGATTCAGGAGGGAGATTGACCTTTATGACCCACATACCAACGGGTCCCTCCCCTCCTTAGGAATCACAGTTATGAGAGCCTCTACCAGGTATCTGGGGCATCCTCCACCTCATGAACTGTGGAAAAAAACAGATGTAGTGGATCTACTAAAAGCTGTGCAATCTTTTTATAACAAAATTCCCCAGTAAATCAGTACCAAGACATTTATTTGAGGGACATTGCTTAATTACTGCCACAGTTTCTTCCCATGTGATTGGATGATTAAGCCATTCCCTGTGGTCCTGCAAGAGTTTTGGAAATGTACCCTATGAAAGAATACCCGTATGGCCACCTGAGTCAGCACCAATTCATCTCCCAAATATAAATTCCTATAAAATTCCTGGAATTCCACTGTTATCTCTTCAGATTGAGTAACCTGAATATCCTCCTTCCATCTACACAATCTATGAATATAGCAATCAGTCCAATTTATGAATATAGCGACCATCCACCTGCTTTTTCAATCTTAATGCCAACAAGCAGCCTGCTCTAGCACCATGTTCATAATAAGTTCTTTTCAGGAGGCATAGCTGTGTTTCTGTTTTCCTTGTCTGTGGTGCACTGAGCTGTGTCCTGACCTCCTGCATTTATTTGAGCACTCTCTCACTCCCTGACCTCTTATGTTCCATCCCTAATTCCGTGAGTTGGATGGTAAACTTCTGCTGCTGGGCCACCACCTGTTTCTTTTTAAAAGTTGAGTAAGAGATCAAATGACCCTGGAGCAGTGCTTTTAAGCCATCCCATATATACTTGAGAGCAGTGTCCCTAGGTTTCAATAACATACAATACTCATGTATCACCTCCTTCAACTACGCACATTATGCCTCATTGTTTAAAAGGCCTGGATTCAGACACCACAGGGAATTACCTTGATTGTCACTATACTGTAACTCTAAGAATATGGGGGCATGATTGGATGTGGTAGGTGCTATATTGCAGCCAACTGTGTCAAAGGTAGTCATGGGGATATAAAAGTGATCTGTTCTCGAATAACTCTGGTTTGGGGGGAATAAAATGTTAAATTCCTGCTAGTAGGGTTTTCTTCTTTCCAAGGGTGAATTAATTCTAGCTCCTCCCTAAGTGTTTTAAGCCTTCTGGCTGCTACTTAGTTTACACTGCAGGACCCTGCAGAATGATCCATGATTGGATTCTCCACTGTATTCCAGTCTCCACTTAGCATCAACCGCCCGGCTGGGAAACTAGCTAGCTTATCAAACAACTTTTGAAAAAAGGCCAGGATAGCCAGAGTAGGACTGTAGCATTGACAACATGAAGCTAAAAGGCACCTTGTGTACCATGGTTGCTGCACATAGTGCCACCTGATGGTCCCAGCCATGTTCATCCAAGTTGTGTGCCTCATGTGTGTGTGTGTGTGACTGTGCTACATCCTGGCCATGATCCTGGGGGGCACCTAGATGTCTATGTCCTGCATGCCAGGGCTTGCCTCTGATCTGGATGCCTGGTCAGTAGCTATGGGGTGTGTGAGTGCCCCTCCTTGCCAGTCAGCACTTGACATTGCTTCTCAGGTTCTGACATGGTGCTGCTGATACATGTGCCACAGGCATTCCTCTGTCATGCATGCTGATGGTGTGTCCATGGCATGGCTGGACCTGCTCTGGTGCTGCATGGCACAGCCATTGTATGTGCACCTGTCCACCGTAGGGTTCCACAGTGCTTTCAGTGGTATGCCAAATGCAGTCCATTATGGATGTCAAACACCCAACATCCCTGTGTGGCATGGAAGCACCTGTGTCAGTTGGGTATACCTTGGCTGCATACAGTAGGCAACACCTGCATGTCCTGTCCTGTGTGCACAATTAGCTGAGTTCATTGTCTTTCTGTCCATAGGTATCTGGTAAAGTTCCAACCATCACCAGCAACCAGAGACCTATAAAGGGAGGGATGACCTGCTGTACCTGCTGGTGTAGCAAGAGTGCCTGATACTGTGACAAATGGATGTCATAGCTGAGGCTGTCCAGGAGCTGGCAGTGGCTCAGCATCACCATGAGGCCATGCCTTCACCTCCTCCACCACCGCCATGAGTGTGCCTGTGGCATAGTTATCCAAAATCTTCTTCCACCCTTTCTGGACTGTTGTTTCCCATTTTTCATCCTCAAACTGGTTACCTTTATAGTTACTTGTTGTGTTGTTATGGTCTGTTGCCTCTTGTTTGCATTAAAATTTCTTTTTGAAACAGAGACAGCTGTGTTGTGTGTCTGTACTTGGTGCCCTCCTTGCCCACCCTCAGCCACCCCCAGTGTGCAGCTCTGTACCCAGTGCTCTGGGCAGGGCTGCACCACTGCTTTCCCCCTTTGTAGACTATGCTGTCCATAGTGCTATATTCAGAACTGCACAGCTGCAGTGTGCTGTGCACTCACCTGTCATTTGCATGGTGTACAATCCACCCTATACTCAGATGGTGTAGCACGAGTGTATTGCTTCTGAATATAGAAGGCTATGGTAGAAGCACAAGTGCAAAAAATTGTACAGCGCACACACACTGCACCTGCATGCACTTCTGAATATCTAGCTCCTGATCTTCAGCATTCAGAAAAAAGGCTGAATCTGTAATGAGAGCAAAAACATTAAAATAGATGCAATTACTAATTTTTTTTTGGTTTTAGATAATTTCAGAGCATATGCCCAGCTACATAGATAGGCACTTTATATCAGAAAAAATGGAAAACCCATTTGTTTAAGATACAGTAATCACGGTTTCCAAAATGGCTCCCAATCCATATGGTCATTGAAGTCATTAGTTTTTAAGAGGAGTTCTGCATCCAAAGGAGTACTCCACATATGAAAGATGAAGGAGCACCTATCAGGATTAAGGAGCCCACACATGGACGGCTTTAAGGATCGGGCACTAACAGTGCAATCTGCAGTGGTGATGTTTAAGTAAAATGTCCTCTGCTCTTAAATAACATGAGAAGGGAGCCACACTACACAGTCCTTGGTCTATTATTTTTTGGGGTGTTTCCTAAATGACCTGTCATACACTTGCAGAAAATACAAAGTTCACATGCAGGTGGATGACACAGTCCAGTATACTGAAAGTCTTACACAAGTGATTTTGAGGCAATACTTCAACAGTACTTCACAGTCATGCTAAGTTGATCAAAGAGAACATGTTAATGATCAATGACTGGAAAATTGTTTTCATGAATGAATGAATGAAAACTTTATTTTTATACAGGAAATTCTAATCATTAGGATTATACAATCCTGTTCTCAAGATAGTCCTGTTTATATTTCACTTAGTTACACCTAAACATATAACACATAACAATACTCAAATAAATACAAAATATACACTATACACAACATTTCAAATATCCAACAATACATTAAAACACAAACAAAAAGAAATACAAGAATACACAACAAAATATCCCATACATATTCATGTACAGCTACATTCTATTTTATAAAATTTTGAAATTTCATTTTTAAAAGTCATGTGGTCTTCTAAAGATCTTATTGGAGGGGGTAGAATATTCCATACTTTAGCTGCCTGACATAAAATGGAACCATCACCATATTTATTATGGATTTTTATGGGACAAACTCTATGTGTATGCACAGATCTTAATAACTCATACCTACCTTTACTGACTTTGAAAAAAGTGTTTGTGTAATGTAATGTTTAGGATAAAGTGTTTTATATTTATGTATCAGTGTTAACCAATTTTTTTTGAAAAATCATTTCTAAAGACTGCCAATTCAATTTTATAAACATATTGCAGTGATGAGTTCTATATGAACACTGTAGAACATATCTAGCTATTCTATGTTGCACCCTATCCAGTCTAATCAACTGATGTCTACTCGCTGTTCTATAAATTAAATCCCCATACGTCAGGGTTGGCATAATCAATTGTTCAGCCACTTTTTTCCTGTCCTTAGTTTGTAAACATTTGGTAGTTCACCTCAAAGCTCCTAATTTCTTGGTCATCTTTTATATTATTATTTATATGGGTGTCAAAAGTCAACAAAGAATCAAAAGTCACCCCTAAACAAGAGTAATTCATGGTGCTAGGAACTTATGATCAAAGTTACGTGCCTTTTAGGGTATCAATTAGGAAACACAGTATAGGAGAGGATCACTCTGCTACCTGAAATACCTCTTTTTAGGGCTGCAGTGGGCACAGCTCTGCAGATCTGTTGCTATAAAAAAAGGACATCAGCGCCTTCCTTCAGACCGAACAACATGTTGGAGTTGCAACACAGTCGCCTAAGGGCTCATGAAGCTCTCTGCTCATTGTCTCTATTAGAAGTCTCACTGCACTATTTTTTACACTGTTGGTGGTCAGGTGGAACACAGCGCACTTTGTCGTGTTCTGCCCTGACCACCGAGTTTTATTGAGACTGTCCGTGTTTTACTCCCTTTTGCAGTGGTGTCACTAAACATAGCATTCATTTCTGTAGTTGTGTCATAAACTAGAGAAAATGTAAAACAGCATTTATATGGACTCTAAAGAACTTAAATTTGAATAATTACATAGCAGACTGCAACCCCCACAATCTGCATGGGTCTACTGTGCCAGCTCCCAATGCGCAGTCAGTAAACTGCGCTAGGCTCGTTCATGGCTCTGGCAACACGAGTTCCGCTAAATAGATTTTGTGAGACTATGAATACTGCTGAACTTGGGAAAGTGCAAGCCAGCATGAAATGGGGGGTGCACGTGATTAAAATCAGGGTATTAAACCCAAGCTGTGACACTGGGCATGCACGAATGCATATACATATCCGCACTATGCATATACATTCGCACATGCTCGGTACTGCGGCTTAGGTTTAATACCCCAATTTTCATCTATTTCACCACTCATTTCATGCTGGCTTGCACTTTCCTGAGTTCAGCTGTCTTCATAGTCTCACAAAATGAATTTAGCTTAATTTTGGTGGGCAGAGCCATGAACGAGCCTTGCGCCATGTACAGATGTGACCGTGCATGCTCAATTTCCCTGACTTCAGGCTGTATAGCACCTTGTAAACCCCTCAAAATTCTGAATAAATTAAAATGTGTGCTGTGCTTTACAGGATGAGGAGAGCACGACTCTCAGCCTTATCAGCAGATTGTGAACTGGGTGACATGAACCTGGACCAATTATAGACGGACAAAGAGGTAGGAGAAAAATCAAGAGTAGTCCAATGGAGGACAGTGTGTCATTGGATAGAGTTCACAATTGTAAATCAAGAGAGATATGAAAGTCTGTCAGTAAATAACCTTTAAATTAAAGATATCCACCGACCCTCCCTCTCAGCACTCACCACCCCACACCCACCCTAGAAATATAAGAATGACACTGGGGTGCCCAATTCCCAGTGTCGTGATCAGGACACTGCCAATGTTTATTTTATTTTTTTATTATAGAGAATGACACTAGGAGTGCTCAGTCCCCCAGTGTCGGGATCAGTACACCACCAATTTTTATTTTTATTTTAGATACCCCCACATGACTCTCACTCTCAGCACACCCCCACCCAGAAACATAAGAGTGACACTGAGGGTGCCCAATCCGTTAGTGTCACGATCTGGAATCTCTTTTTTTTCTTTTTCTTTCCCTGTAAAACAAACCATCCATCGATGTCTTTGCGGCCATTTCTGTCCCCCCATCTGACCCTCCAACTCAGCACCCACCACCCCACATGCCCCCAAGCCCTTACTTACCCATCAGGGGTCTAATGCTGTAATCCTCTCTGGACCACAGACATGTCTGCACTCTTCAAAGTCGGACTGTGAACTGAAGAAACAGGTATGTGGTTCAATGTATTTCAAGGGGGTTTTGAACTTAGTGGCATACCCTGGCCATTTCTACATATGTTTGGCCTAGATTTTCAACATGCCTTCTTTGGAACCCCACCTCATGAACAATTGCACTGTCATTAGGCAGATCTGTCCCAAAAGGTGATTTATGGTCCCTACATGAAATCAGCTTTTGGGCAGGAGGTAAAAATTGTATCTTTCCTTATTCATGAGGTGGGGTCATAAGAAGGCTATATTGAAAACTGAGTATAAAAATATTAAAAAACAACAAAGTTATGAGCTTACATTGACTTTTGCAAATGCAGGCTCGTAACATTGGTAACTTTCAATATTTTTAACCCAAATGTACAACATAGCCATATCGTTTCAGCACCTCCTGAATGTGACAGCTGTCATTTTCCAAATCCTGACCAAAATATTTTTTTTAAATCCCAAAAGATGATTTTGTAGTCCCTGTGTGAAATCACCTTTCAGGCAGGAGTTGAAAATTTTCTCTGTCCTTGTTCAAGAGATGGGGTCATAAGAAGGCTATGTTGAAAATTTGGTGTAAAAATATTTAAAAAGCAACAAAGTTATGAGCCTACATTTATATTTGCAAATGCAGGCTCATAAGTTTGGTAATATTCAATATTTTTACCCCAAGTGTTCAACATAGCCATTTCCTTACAGCTCCTCATGAATGTGATAACTCATTTTTCAACCCCATGCCCAAAATGTATTTTTAGTGTCCTGAAAGTTGATTTCACAGTCCTGCATGAAATCACCTTTCTGGGGAGGGAGTTGAACATTTGCTTGCCCTTCTTCATGAGAAGGTCATAACAAGCTATGTTGAAAATTTGGTGTAAACTATTACAAAACAACAAATTAATGAGCCCATGTTACATTTGTGAAAGCAGGCTCGTGGTTTAGATAATTTTAATATTTTACCCCCGTTCCTCGCCTGCAGCCCTATTGGCTCTGGCCAGAGTTTGTTTACTACAAAAAGGTATGAACCAAAAAGTAGAGGAAAGCACCCATGGAAAGTATGATAATGATCAAATCTATTTAAAACTGAATGAGTGTGCCTGGGCTGAACATGTTACATTAAAGTTTGCTTAGATGACTAGGGGGAGGAGTGGTCCTCTTGTACTAACTTGTTCCCTAATTGACAATCTAGGTGATATCTGTAAGCTAGCATGAAGAAATGAAGGTTTTTAGAGTTTTATTGGCAACCTGAGAGAAAGCACAATACTTCAGACCAATATGAGTTACTTAAAATTGGAAATAACAGTATATAGTGTATGTTGATCAGGAGTTACTTTGAAGTGGTAACCAAAGCTTCCCCATTTCTGAGTTGGAATTTGAAAACAACATCTTCCTGTTTATAACTACAGAAAGGAAAGAAGTATTGTAGAAAAAAAGGAAAAGAAAGTCGGTAATGAATTACAGACACTTTTTGTTCAGCATTTGGTGTTCTACACTGTGATTGTATTGTAAGTTTATATATGGCTACATACAGCACTAACAGTACCCTATAAAATATAAAATGTTATCAAATCTATTTAATCTAAATGAGTGAGCCTGGCTTAAACATGTTACAGTACTTTGAAATGTTCTTTAATGGTACTAGTTACTGTGCCAAACACAAGCTAATCAGTCTAAGCCTTCAACCCATCATTAAACTGAAAGATGGCATCCCAATGGACCTCTTGTCCTGCTAAAAGTCTTTGGGTATCTGGTCAGACCAGTACTCAGATATCTATCTAAATCAACAAACTTGTAGCCAAAACTCATTCCAATCCTGAGGCCCTCCACTGCAACAAAAACTGCCAGTCCACAAGAACTGGTGAAATCCCACATGGTTTTGCTCTCCTCAAGCTATGGAGATGTCTACAGTATCCCCATCCCCCCCGTTTCAACTAGCCAAGGTAGATGGCATGCAGTACAGTACAATACTATGCATTCTTCATAAGGTCTTTCATACAAATGCTGTCTCAAAGTACTTTACTAAGTAAACAGTTGAAATAAAAAGTACATAAAAATAAAAACTAGGGTATACAAACTGTACAATTTATCATGACTTTGTCTGCTTCATATTAAGCTGCTCCTATAAAAACCAACACTGTAGCTTCTCACTAGGATGGACCTCCCTTGAGACTTGCAGAAAAGCATACAATGCTATACTGTTCTCAGTTCTCCAAGGCTATTTCCTGATTACATATACAGCTACTGTAACTGTTCTTTGCTACAGTACTTCCAGAGACCATTGTCACATCAGGTCATGTAACCCAAACCATTTCCTTTTCCCCATAACTCAGAAAGCTTTAGGGTAGACCTTCCCCCACAATTTGGAATGCTCTCCCTACACAGGCTAAAACATCAGTGTTGTCAATGCACCATTACTAGCATAAAGCATCAGCTAAAACCTCTCCATGCTAATTCCTATAACTGTAGCTGAAGCATCTGGCACGTATTGTATATTTATGCAATGTTGACTGCGCCAAGATCCTGCGAACCTGAAATGTGTTCTGTTATGCTATTGTACTCATCTTTCTTAAACCTCTGCATAATGCAGCCTAAACTGCAACAAATATTACATAGTGTAAGTCATTAATGCTCTTACTGACCCATCTCCAGCATGCTCCTGAAAATGCCATTTTCTCAAGTAAATCTCATTGGGCATTTCCTGGTCTGGATTATTTTAATAAATACAGCAAATAAAAACATTTATTCAATAGATAGGATAACTATAATAATGTTGCATATACAGATCATGACTGGCTTGTCTTAACAGAGCAGAAAATTACAGTGGCTAGAGACAGAAGTATTGGTTTGGTCCCAGTGATGACTATCACATAAAAATGGAATGGATACATAGCAGATCATTGTATTGCATAATTAGTATATGACCCTATATTTCTACATAAAGCAGATCTCGATGTAGAAATACCTTGGCTAGTTGATAAGTGCACCATTTAGTAGATAACTAATGGAATATACAACTTACTGAGTACATGTAGGTCAGATGGGCCTTTGGTTTTGGTTTTAGTTGTTCATAGGTGTAATATATGAGGCCTTCATTAACTAATGCAGATCTGATTTTTGCGTCTCCCATTTCAAAGGGCCTGATTACATTTATTTATTTATTTAGCTTTTGTTAACCAGGTAGGTACACTAGACAGGAAATGTCTGTTTTCAGGTATGACCAGAAGAGTACAACAACTGCAATACATAACATATCATATTACAATGTAAGAAACATAGATAAAACACACAAGGTATAACTTTAAAGAGCATGTAAGTGAATTTATGCAATGGGGTAGAGCTAAACAGAGTGTGATAAATCTGTTTATCTGAGTAACTGTGTATATAAATTTCATTTATGTATAGTGCTTATGTCATCAGCCATTTATCTATACAATGCTTATGTCATATAGAATGTTCAGCCTCAGTAGCAGTTATTAACCATATTCAAATGCGAATAACTTTAAAACAAAAAATGACAGCATGGTACTGTGAGCATGAAAGTTGTTTGGCACAGAAATATCTACAAAACAAGCATTTGTCAATGCCGAATGTTTGCTTGCTGGCATTGGCATTGGTAGTGCAGAAGTTACAGAGCTGCATAATAGGAATGGCAGTGAAGTATTAAACTGAAGCCAACCCCACCACCCTGCAGAGGTGACAGGCATTGGGGTGTGCCTTTTGGGTCATCAGGCATAACGGCCACGCCATCACCACATGCCCCTACCCCTGCAGACACTGACAAGTGTCACGGTGTGCCTTGGGGTCTTTGGCTCTTATGCGCACCCCATTCCATCAGGAAATATGGTGAGATGGGTGCTGTATAGGAGAATGGGGTGAACTTTGGGGCCGAAGAGTCCAAGGCATACCTCGATGCCTCTCACTGGCTGCAGGGTGTGGAATAGTATGATCATTACAGGCAAGAATCCCAAGTCACACCCCTGATGCCTGTCATTCTCTACAGGGTGAGGCTTTATGGTTGGAAACCCTAATAGCTCAGGCATTCGTTGGTATTTTCACTCCAAATTTTCAACATTTTTTTGAGACCCCCACCTCATGAACAGTGGCAATATCAGTTTGTTAGCCAAAAGCTGCTTATGCACAGCGACTACGGCATTTAGCACCACAGGTGCAAAAACACATTCCGAACAGGATGTGAAAAATGACAGCTGTACTGTTCATGGGGAGGTGGAAAAAATGGCAATGTTGCAAATCTGCAGTAAAAATATTAAAAAAACTGGTGAAGTCACGAGCATGCATAGAAACTGTGCAACGCACACCCGTAATGTAATTAGTGTGGGGATTTTTTACAGCAGATTGTCAACTCAGGCATTTTGGGACCTCCAATCATGAACAGGGTCACTGTGATTTTCTTTATCTGTCCCTAACAATGATTTCCCACAGTGACCACACATCTCTGCGCTGAAAGTGTGAAAACACATTTCGGCCATGTTGTGAAAAATGACAGCTGTACTGTTCATAAGGAAGTGTGGAAAAATGCAACTGGTGAAAATCTGGACTGAAAATATTACAAAGTCATGAACTTACGAGGGTGCATGGAAACTGCGCAATGCTGACTCATAACACAGTCATTTTATGGACTTTTGTCACCAAATTTTCAACATAGCCATTTTAAGACCTCTGCTCATGAACAGTGTAACTGTGATTTTCTTAATCTGTCCCAAACATTGCTTTCGCACACCAACTGCACCATTGTAAGCTACATGTGCAGAAACACATTAGGTGCACACGTGAAAATGGCAGCTGTACTGTTCATAAGGAAGTGTAATAAAATGGCAATCTTGAAAATCTGGGTGAAAATATAGAAAATTAAGCAAACTTCACGAGCATGCGTGAGGAACTGCATAACTTGCGCTAAATAAAACAGTCGATTTTTAGGAATTTTTTCACCAAATTTTCAACATAGCCATTTTAAGACCTCTGCTTATGAACAGTGTCATTGTGATTTTCTTAATGTGTCCCATACATTGATTTAGCACAATCGACTCAAGCCATTGTGCTACATGGGCTGGAAACACATTTTGGGCAAGATGTGAAAATGACAGCTGTACTGCTCATAAGGAGGTGTGGTAAAATGGCTATATTAGAAAATCTAGGTGAAAATAATGTGAAATTCCACGAACTTCTGACGTCGCGTAAGACTGCAACAACATAAGCTAAGTAAACAGTCATTTTAGGAATTTTTCCACTGTAAATTTCAACATAGGCTTTTGAGAGCCCACCTTATGAACAGTGGCAGTGTTGTTTAATTACTCAGTCCCAAAAGGTGATTTCATGCAGTGACTCAGGAAATCACCCTACGACCGAATAACGCAATGACAGTGCAATAATTCATGAGGAGGGGTCCCAAAAACCCCATGTTAAAAATTTGGGCCCAAAATTCCCAAAAATGCCTGAGATATGCAAAAAAGTTGAAAGAACCCTATCTATCCCATTATACAGCTTACCGGCATTTCCTCCAGTTCGCGGTTGGCTTTGAAGAGTGCAGACGCTGTTTCGGTCCACGAAGATACGTCGCGCTGGAATCCGGAGGAGTAAGTATGGGGTGAGAAATTGTGGGGAGGCAGGAGTGCGGTGGGTGAGCACGGGTAGGGGCAGACACAGCGAGGGACCGTTTCTGGTTTCAGTTGTTTTTAATAAGACGGCTGGACGCTTGCCACACTGGGGTGGGCTCCCAGTGAGGCAGAAGAAAGGCTGGTTGGGGGGTGTGGAGCCGACGGGGGATCGGGCACCCTCGCCAGCACATAGCATCTGTTGCCACGCTGGGGTGGGCTCCCAGCGTGGCACCCTGTCCTGGGGGGACAGTGGAGCTGATGGGGGATTGGGCACCTGTCGGCTATATGGTGTAGCCACGCTGGGTGGGCAACCAGCGTGGCACATGGAACTGTATTTCGGAGCTCAGCACAGCTGACGGGGATTAGGCACCTCGTCAGCTATACAGTGTGTGCGTGAGAGCCCAGCATGCAGCATATGTGTGTGTGTGTGTGTGTGTGTGTGTGTGTGTGTGTGTGTGTGTGTGTGTGTAGGGGGAGCATGCATGAGCAGGCGATATCTTATCACTGCTCACTGAAGCATAGCTCCCCCTTTCCACTGTACTCCATTGCATTTTGGAGCTGTCATAGACAGCTCCAGCAGGCATTGGAGAACTGTGGCCGTGCCTGCAAACACACTGAATTGGAAGAGGGCTGACACACCTCTGAAAACTCCAATGATGGCACTATGTTTCTTGCACTTGTGTGCAAGCAAACATAATGAGTGGTGTTTCATACAGTATATTGATACCTTTTAGATATTTTGATAATTAGCAAAAACACAGCAGAAAATTCATATTTATTTTCATTTTGTCTGCAAACAAATGTAAATAACTTTAAAATGAAAAAGATAGCATGGTACTGTGAGCACAAGGTTTATTCAGCACATAAATATCTACAAAATGAGTGGTGTTTCATTTATCGATACTTTTTAGTTTTTTCAGAATTAGCAAAAAACAGCAGAAAATTCCATTTTTGTGTACTCTTTCATCAAACAAATGAAAATAACTTAAAAACCAAAAAATGATAGTATGGTACTTTGAGCACAAAAGTTGTTCAGCATAAAAATATCTACAAAATGAAAGGTGTTTCATTTATAGATTCCTATTAAATTTTCTATAATCAGCAAAAAATGGCAGAACATTAAATTTATATTCACTTTTTTGACTAATAAATGCCCCCTACAAAAGCAAAAACAAAAGAATTGCATAAATGGAATGTGCAATGGAAAACTCGTGTAATAAATGATTCATCTACTGAAAGAAGCTTGACTTCGTCACTCTACTCTGTGGCTTACGCCACTGTGAGGTAACCCAAGGTCAAACTGATCTTGTGCAGATAAATCATTTATTTCACTTGCTTCCATTGCATATCCATATATATATATATATATATATATATATATATATATATATATATATATATATATATATATATATATATATATATATACACACATCAAGTATATAACTGAGGACATATACAGTATGTGAAGAGTAGTAAGTACAGTAACAGAGATTGACAAAGGTACAGTACATCAAAATAAAACAGTTTGTCATCCACAGATATACAGTACAGTATATGAAGATATACACAGCATATTCAGTGATCAAGTGGGGGAGTATTTGCATGTTGTAGTTGTTAGAAGGTGATTACACTAGTTTTTTTTTGAAACCCTGATATGTAGAAATACTGTAGTATGAATATCAGGTAGGATGTTATTCCACTGCCTAGGGGCAAAGTTTTGAAATGCAGCCATCCCCATATTAGTCTTTATAGTGGGTATTAGATCAGAGAATCTCAGGGGATATGGATTTGAGTGTGGTGTGAGCCACTTTGCAAGTTGCTGGGGTTGCTGATAGTTTAGAACTTTGTAAATGGTACACCCTAGTAATAAGTCACAGAAGGAATTCGGGGGGGAGCAATTGCAAGTCAAAATAAAGTTTACAGTGATGAGTAAGCCTGTTTGAGGAAAGTGCAAAATGGCAGATATTGTTGTAAGTAATATCCCACTTTCTAAGTGCAGTCTAGGATACTGAGGATGTGTATACTATGACATTATACATGAGGTTAGGAAGTAGGATGCTTTGTGCAATGGACAGACAGGTATGCTGGGTAAGATTGTGCCTAATTCTATAGGTCAGACCATGCCTGGAATTTACTGCTTTACAGGTTTTAGATATGTGTAAGAGAAAGTCAAGCAAGGGGTCTAGCATAATGCCAAGGTAGTTGAAGGAAGGAACATATTTCAGCAGGGCACCATCAAGGCATGTGACCTTTAGTGGAAATTGGCAGTTTTTTAGTAATCCCTTGGGAGCCTCCAATTGTTTCTGTATGCTTCTTAGGAAGGGGTACACTATAAGCACAGGGGTATCAATTTCTATACTGCTTCTGGGATTTTACATATACTTTTACTGGCCTCCTGTGTCTATTGAGGGCTTCAGTTATTAACAGGACATAGTTGGGACTTATGCTTTATCCCAACCCTTTTCTAGCTGCTTACATTCACCTGCTACCAATTATCTCTCCGAGACACCTCTAGTTTTCTTCTTATGGGGCCAAATGATGCCTTTCCTATTTTGCCCAAATCCTGTCATCCCTTACCTGACTGCTTTTGGAGTGCACTGTGAAACTCAGATTCAGTTATAAGAGGACATAGCTGGGTCTTCTGTGGGAATCTTTCACAGTTGTGATGTGTAAGTCCATGGTTGTGATATTATTCGATTAGTATACCATGTGGAACTTTGTCAAATGCCTTTTGGAAGTTCAAATATCTTATATGTACAGGGATATTGTTATTTATGTTCTGGTTGACCCTCTCATAGAAAACTAGTGTATTTGTTGTATTTGATCTGTCCTTTTTGAATCCATGCTGTGTTATAGCTGATTGAACTTTCTTAATTATGTTTTTTCCATTTTTTCTTTTATTAAACGTTCCATGATTTTACCCAGAAGAGACATAATGTCTATAGGTCTATTATTAGTAATATTAGTCCTGTCTTATTTTTAAAATAGTGGGATTACAGTAGCATTGGTCCACTCAACTGGAACATCATGGGCTCTATTTTCGAAGAGGGATTCAATCGGTGAAAGCTGAGACAAACAGCAGCATGCGTCAAAGCCCGGTGGGCCAGGGAACCTGCACCAGATTCTGGTACAGGAGGAGTCCCAGCGCCTAAGTCCTGACACCTACAGCAACCACACTCATGTGCCAAACACACAGCACACCAGAGGGGTTTGCCGCAGGCTCCCTGTGGCTGAGACAAGTGCTGCCCCAGTCCACCAGCACTGGCATCACCCATACTGCTGTATAACCCACTGCCCTAGTGGTTGAGTGCTCTCACTCTCCAAACCCCAATCTTGCTGGCATTAACCTAACACATAAACCCCCATGAGCCTAGTGTGGCCCTCTCCCCAAACCCTGATCTTATGGTAATATTAATATAGATGTAACACCCACATCCCTGGTGGTATAGTGGCCCCACCCCTCCCCAGCCAGTAGTGACTTCACCACCCTGCCCCCAAACTCATCCCAGAGCCAGTGACCAGCAACACCTACTCACCCTTCCACAGTGGCGTTGACTGAACTGTCATTGTGAGTATTGTAATGTGTACACCAGATACACATTACAATACTGGCAATGACAGTTCAGCAGTGGCCAGCCATGGAGGTGTGAGGTGGTTGTGCTGGTCACTGCCCTAGCCTGGTTGGGGGTGGGCAGGTCACTACCAGCCAGGGTGGTGAGGGTGGGGCCACTATACCACCAGGGACGTGGGTATTATATCTATATTTACATTATCGCATGATTGGGGTCCAGGAAGTGGGACCACACTAGGGTTGTGGGGGCTTATGTGTTAGATCAATGCCAGAATGATCGGGGTTCAGGGAGGGGGCCACTACTCCCCTGGGGTGGGGGGTATTGTTTAGGACATACATGTGGACACTGTGAGGGTTACAGACAGTGACTCATTGGTACTTACAAGGCAACTCTCACAGTGGGGAGGTATCTAAGTACCTTAGACCAGCAATGGCTGGTCTTAGGGTACTTGGAAATTCTCCCACTGGGAAAGTTTCACGAATACCATTCTTGGAGATGTGGCAGCCTGCACTTGCTACATTCTCCCATGCACCCTCGCAGCCCTATTTCAGGTGCACAGGTGGTGCAAGCCCTGTTTGGGGCAGGCAGCCTGTGTATGATGCAGGTTGCCTTTGAGAATAGCTCCAAGAGCTATGTCATGTGCAAGGTGCCACTTGCACCATTTATATGTTGGCACAGGTGTCGTGCACCATTGCCTGGGCTTTGAAAATAGGGTCCCATGTGTATTATATGAATCATTGAATAACACTACCAATGGTCCCACCAGCCAAACTTTAATTTCCTTAATTAATCTTGGATGTAATGAATCTGGCCTGCTGCATTGTCTATTTAAATTTTACCTAAGAGTTCTTTAATGTCCTATGTATTTATGTTTTTGTTAGTTGTTTCTACCAACCCATTTGCTACTTCATTATTAGCATTTCGTGTATAATATATATGAATGTTACTGAGCATAAGTATTTGTTGAAGACATATGCTAGTTGCCTGGGATTTTTAATGTCTATATTATTTTACACTATTGGTCCCAGTGAGATATCAATTATCCTATTACAATTTACATATGCATAGAAAGATTTTCCAATATCTTTTATGTACGCTATCTTGAATTCTAGGTTTTCCTTTTCCTTTCTGATTATCCATTTACATGTTTTTCAGTTCTGTTCTATTTCTTTCCATGTTAAATAAATTCTGGTCCCTCTTCATTTTAAAGTATGCATTTCTCTTTGTGTTTGTTTGCTGTCTAAGGTTCAAAGGTTCAAGGTTCAAAGATAATTTATTGATTGGTCCAAGGCCATTATAATATAGAATACAAGTATAAAAAAAATGTAACAGTTCAAAAACACATTTAAAAATATAAATATAGTATGTACACAAATGATACATTGTTAACTACAATAATTACAGAATATCTAAACTTTCATAAATAAGTTGCTTTTAAGAAGGATGGGACTTTTTCCATAGCATGAAAATCATTTGTGTACAATAAATATACTAACATAGCATTTGGAGGGAGGTTGAGACCAGCCATGATGTCACCCAGCCATTTGCCACATTGGCTTCCATGGGGGGGGGAGGGGTAGGTTAAGATTATATGTTTAGCAGCATCTTCCGGGGACCTGCTACATTTACAAAATGGGAAATCAAACATTTTGTCTCTTCTGTTTGTAATGCATGTAGTTTGCATTATATGTTTCTTATCTAAATTTGGCTAATACCCTCCTTTTCCTAGGATCTGAGAGTTTTAGTAAATAGGGTTCCAATCTATGTTCCAATTTGATATGTTTGTACCATCTGAATAGTTTGAAACTTTTTAGTTTCTCCATCATATTTACTCTATTTACAGTATATCCCAAAGCCTATTTTTCACCAGGGATAAAATTTTATCCCAGGGGCACCAAACAATATCCCAAAGAATGTATCCTAAACCAGGAGGAAAGAGAGATGTTTTAATTATTTTGATTGTTAATGACTAAAAACCTAATGAAGATTATTTAATTTCTTCCTCCAAGCACTGTCTTGGTAGTCTCTTCTCATTTAGAAAAAATAATTTTAGGATTGCAATTATTTGTCTCTTGACAACTAATGTATAGAGTAAGTATTGTCCTGTTTCTAAATTTAGGATAGCAATAGAGGTTGACTGTGGAACCATGAAAATATATTTATTGATTTTGTTCAGTATAGTATCTAGTTTGCTTAATTTTGAAAAGCCCCATATTTCTGCTACATATAGTAGACTTGATTTGATTTTGGCCTGTACTACCTTTAAGATACCTTTACCGGATGTTCAACCCATTTTTGTATTAAAGATTTTAAATGCATCAAAAGACATCTTTATTTTATTACATACAAAGTTTATGTGGTTCATCCAGCTTAGCTTTTCCAGGAACCTAACCCCTAGATAGTCATAATGTGTAACCTGTTCTACTCTGTCTTTGTTAATCCATAGTGGTCGGCCCTTCTTACTACGATTTCCAAAAACCAATATCTTGGTTTTAGACATATTGATTTTCAGTTTATGTTCTTTACATAGATTACTTAGATGTTCCAACTTCCTCTGCAATCCCAGTGTTGAAGTAGAGATCAGTACTAGATCATCAGCATACGCTAAACAATCAATCCTGGTATTCCCAACTTTGGGGGCATGGAAGTTTGAATTTTGAAGATTTGTAAGAATCTCATTGATATAAATATTTAACAGGGTTGGTGCCTATGTAATTATGCATATAATTATGTGATCTAATGAGTATACTTAATAAATCTGTGCAGATTGCTAGATTATACAATTTATCCCATAAAATAGACCGACTTATACTATTTAACACCGAGGAGAAATCAATAAAACAACAAAATAGTTTTCCCTTTTTGATTTTAACATATTTCCATGCTAGATGTTTTAATACATAACAATGTTGAATAGTGAATCTTAACTTCTTAAAACCATTTTGTGTTTCATATAAAATGGATTTATTTTCTAGCCTGTCAGTGAGCTTTTTGAGTATTATTCTGGTGTATATTTTTTGTGATATGTCAATAAGACCGATTGGTCTATACATCTTCAGGTCATTTGGATCATTTTATTTGTGAATGGGATAGATAATGCTTCCTTGCCAGCTGTCTGGGAAGTCATGGCCTTGTACAAAAATATTGAATAGCTGAAATAATACTGGGGTCCACCAGTCTATATAATGTTTGTATACATCTCCTGTGATTTTATCCTTACCAGGGCTTTGTTGGATTTCAATTGCAAAATAGCAGATAGTATGTCTCCTTTGGTTATATATAGGGAGGTTGGATAATTGGGATGTCCATACTTACGAGAAATCTCTTGTGCTAGCAATTCTTGCTCTTCAGAAAAGTAAAGTTTTGAAAAATGAGCTACCCGTGTGCCAGGAAGAATGTAAGCTTCAGTTCTTGTGTAATATCTATTGTACCCCTGACTCATCAATCTCCAAAATTTCTTACTATCTTTGCCTATTACAGCCTTTCTTAATTTTCCCCAGAGTATGTTAGTATGAGCTTGTCTTTCTTGTTCTAGAATTATTTTATATTTCTTCCTTTCTTTACTGATGTTAATGAGTGTACGCCTAGTGTTAACCACTGATTTCTGTTTTTTATACTTTTCGTATTTTCTCAGAGTTTTAGTTAGTTCTTTCTTAGCTTTTCCACATCTGAGATTAAATCAGTTTTTACCTCTGAGTTTTATTACCAACCTGTTAGTTACACAGTGTGGCTTGACCAAGATGTTTGTACTGTATTTTGCCATTTATCAAAAGAGGTGTTAAAATTAGTTTCTTTGATAATGAAAATACACATTTTAGCCACCAACAGTCCATATAATAGATAATCAAAAAATCTAATGGTATTTGGGACTCACTGTATCCTTTTTTGATTAATTATTTCAACCCCATCCCTAACACATGAATCAACTGATTCTTTAATTTCCTGACTCATTATTAACTCAAGCACACAGGATTGTGTGCAGAGTCTATTCTTTCTAGGATTTCCAAGTCATATGCTACTTTAATAGCGTCAGGGCTACCTCAGACAAGGTCTATAGTTGGCCAACCCTGAGATCCAGTATAAGTTAGTTTCCCTATCTGATCCCCTGGTAATTGTCCATTCAATAATAGGACGTTTTTAACCATTAAAGATGTAGCAAGTAACTTTCCTCTGTTTTTACTGCTTAAGTCCTTTGTAACTCTAGTATTTCTAATCCTGGGGTTAAGTTCAGGCAGAAGAGATATGTAATCTGTTATGTTTGAATTTAAAGGTATCCTCGCATTGAAGTCTCCAAGTAAGATTATTGGTATGTCAGACTCAGTGTCCATAAGCTGATTTATAGCTGAACTAAGTTGAGATATGGGTCATTCTCTAGTATGGCTGGGCCAGTAGTGTGACATTCAGTGTAAAAAAAAAGTTTAAGCTCATTACATTTTAAATGCATGCATTTGTAGTACTTACCCTAGAGGTTGATTATGTATTAGTTAGAAGATAACTTTACTTTCTTTTTTCCAGATATTTAATGATACACCCACCCTGCCTATTGAGTGTCATGCGGGTGACATGTTCTACAAGGGTCTTCAACAGCTTTTGTAATTAATTTTCAGCTGATTCAACATTATTTGCCTTAAAAGTGTTGCCTGGCATGTGATTCACCAGCACTTTATTTTACATTTATTGTTATTGTACTGTTTTTTTGTAACTTCATCTTGTCCATGAATTTGACTACCATTTGGTGATCTTATGTTAACGTACCATTCTATACTAATAAAATCAACAAAATATAAGTACACCACCTTTTGCAATTGTAATAGTTCTTTATTAAAGCACACTAGATTTAAAAAAAAAAATTGGAGGAAGTATTTAGTCACTGTGTACAGCGTGGTGACGTCAGACGTCACTGATGTGAAATGGACACAAATACATTTACAGCCATAACTTTTAAAATCTGTTTAATTTCAAACACTGAAAATGCCAATTTATATCAATGGCACTTGTGCTGATCAAAGTCAATGTTTTTCCTAAATGGTCCTTAAAGCCAAAAAGCACAGTGAACAAAAGTTCCTAATAAAGTCCATTCCCAAGCCAATATCAACCTTTAAAAGTCTAAAGATCTGTGGTTAGTTTGTCCACTCTCTCCATGTCCATGTCACTGAATGTGAATTTCCTGGAACTGTGTCGTTCAGGAGTGTCCAGTTTTGTAATTATTGTGGATTTCTTATACCACCCTGCATCCTTGACAACTGGCCACTTAAACAACTGTCCCTTCTGATCTGCAGGAACCATAAAGTTTATGAAAAAGCTCTTTTCAGTTTCATCTTCAATCACACCTGTAAAAAAGAAAAATCATAAGTACCAGAGCAATACTATGGTCCCAGTCCTGTGGAGAAACAGATACTGTTTCATTGAAATAATTAAAATTGACATACCTGGATACCATCTGTCTTCAAACCCAAGGGCAACCCAGGACCCCACACTGTAGTCCTCGTCTATATCATCAGCAAAATTTTCTGGGCTATCCGGATGCCTGTCGTCATCATCTTGCTGGACCCTGGACTGATTTATTAACTGGACATCTGGCAGGTCCACAGCTATTATGTCCTCTTCATTATTATGCCAATCATCAACAGGCTCATTGTTCTGATCATCATCATCATTGTCTTGTTTGTCAGGCTTTTCTTTGTCAGGTTCTACGGCAGCCATTGGGTTCACCATATTTAGAGCTCTTTGTGCGTCCATGGTGAAATGTGGTCATTGTTTGCACAAGTGCCACTGTTCTTACAACCTTCACAGAAACAGCTGAGTTCATTATATTCAATTACACCTGGCTAGACAGGTCTCATGGCATGGAGTTTTCTTGTTCCAGTAAGAGTATTTCGTACTAACCGATCTTGACAGTTTCTATTAATGTCTCCACACTTCACCAGGAAGAAATTCCTATGAAAATGTTGGCATTGATTCTCTTCATCTGAGCTGGGAAGAGTCAGGTTCAGCTCACAGTATGTAAAAAATTCATCGGCATTGTGTATAATGGCCTGGGAACCCATCACAGCAAGTGTTACCAACCTTTTGACCACTGCAGTTTCACCATCTGATGCTCCTTTGCCATATCGTGAACCAAAATAGTGACTTTCCATCAGAAACCCAAAGTCAGCAATGGAAAAGCTGACATCAGCAAATGGCATTTTTGATTTGTATTGAGCAGCACACCCATCACTGAACCGTATAACTTTCTTTAGGTTGAGATGTCTTTTAGTAGTCAAGAAATTAATGGCCTGCTGCATAAAATGGTGAACGGCGTGACTGTCATGATTAAGGTCGCCAGAGAGAAACACGAGAATGTCGACAGTTTTGTCCACAGTTCAAAGGGCATTTGTAAAACATACTATGGGGTGAATGGTCACTTGTGTCTGTGACCAGTGGCAGCCTGCACCTCCCTGAAATCTACAGGTATAGTTTTCTCAAAGTCGGCGACCATGACCACTTCATCTTGAGGTGGATTTTGAGAAATGGAAACATACTGGTGTTGCTGCCAGCTAGCAACAAATAGGTGTTTTGCCATGCCTTCCAGTTCTGTTTTTCATTTTTCCAGTAGTTCTTTAACAAGCAATGTCTGGTGATGATGCTTTTCTTCTTAATTAATTTTCCATTACACTCAGTGGTAATGGTCTCCCAGGTTTGCAATGTGACACCAGCTAGTGATGCATCACTTTGCATTAAAGGATCCAGTTTTCTTTCTAATAGAAGTGTACCACATTTGCTGCAATCTCTTTCAATACATGCCATCCTGTGGCGGACATTCTCCCCCCTCGGGCACAGTGTCAGGTTGACCGCCTCATATCGATCATTTATGCCAAAATCTAGTTTTTTAAAGAATGGCTGGACACATTTCAGCTTTAGGTCAATGTTTTCGCAATATTCACAAAGACAGTTCACAAATTGTCCATTTTTTGTTGTCTTTACATTTTTTGGCCGCAATTTGCAGAAAGTGCTGAATCCAATTGTGCTTTTGTTTTTAATCTTGTACACAGAATGTGCACTTTTCAATGTGCATTCTAGGATATGTTTTGGTTTCTGGGTTTTTGTGCTGACCATTTTTTCAATGGAAGTTCCCGTCCAATTTCCCCACTTTGATAAAATGCAGTAACTTTTTCAGTCTCTGCCTGTGAGATTGCATCAGACCGCTTTTTCCTGTTATACTCTGGTTGCTTCAGGCATTTTTGGAGGTAACCACGGTTGGTTCTCAGCAATTGTGAGCCACATCTCATTAATTTATATTTTTTTAATATTGTGCCCACACAGTTTGCGATTATTTTTCGGTCTTTGGATGGTTTAGTTGAATTTAATTTGGAGCTCAAGCCATCCACTAAGGCATCCTAAAATTTAAGTTTCCACTTAAGATCTGGACTTATAATTCCTAGCTCAGTCATGGCAGCCTGCTTTTGCGGTGATGCACGGAAAATAAGTTTTTTTTATCAACAGTGCAAATTTGCTTGGGCTTGTTGGCAGTTTATTATTAAAACGTGATATGCGCTTGTGTACTGAGGCATGCACTTGGCTGGTAATTGGTGTTGGACAGTCATCAAGGCGGGCCGGTACCATTGTTGTTTGTGCCATCATTACATGCCGTTCTTTTTCTTCTTTTCTTTTTGTGGCTTCTCTCTCCCTTTGTCAGCGATGCTGCTGTGGTGTCATTTTTTCCTGTTGCTCCCTTTTCTTCAGTCTCCAGTACTCCCTCATTTTGTTTTTCTGGTGGCATGTTTTAGGTGCTGGTCTCTGTGTTTCTTGTGAACTTGACTGATTTTGCTTCCTTCTTTCTCTAAGTCTTCTCTGTCTTTCCCTACAGAGCATTCTGGCTCTCTGCCTCTGTTCATCAGTCATGTTGCAGTGTGCTTCCCTTGCCCGCTTGATATTGTATTCTCTGTAGGCATTATATCTTTCTGGATCTAGCTTGATCCGTTGGCGGTATAATTTCATCCACTCGCTGTGACTTGTAGGTGTTTTCTCTACAACAGGTGCTTTTGGCAGTCGTGGTCGTAATTGAAATCGCTGACCTAAGTTATGAGACAATTGTGTCCTTAGTCAGCATGAAATAGGTCACAGCACAAGCAGAAAAGAACTTTCAAATAGTCTTCAGCTAAGCCTGTTCCTAACTAGTTTGTATTAGTTGTGGTGCTCATTATGTTGGTGGAATGGGGCATGGAAGTGGGGGGATGTCAGATCCTTGCATGGTTTGGATGGCCAGGTAGCAAAGTCTCAGGATTAGGGAAACAGTTGCACGATAGAGGGAGCTGGACATCACTGTCCACCTATGGGCAAATGACCTGGCTGTGGATGGGATAAGAGCAGTGCAGGATGAGTTTGTGGATCTGTGGAGGCACTGTAGACAAGTAGTATGCATGGTAACCTTCTCAGAGGTGATGCCTGACAACTGCCTTTTAGATGCCTAATGTTTTAGTCACATCCTAAGGCTATAAACTAAACTAAAAAAATAAAAAGCACTTTGTTTGTTGACTAGACTGTTGTACTTTAGTGGAGCACAATGTTTTTTCAAAGACTTGTTCAATGCCACCAATGTTTTAAAAATTGTGAACGCATGTCACTATAAAAGTCATGTGGCCTTAATGCAGGGGCAAAGCAGTATGACATGGCAATAAGCAGAGACAGTGGTATCCTTGATTCACTCCAGCATGATGGACTCAGGCAGCTTGTGCTTGATCTCACCAGAGACAGGGCAATTCTAGATCTGGTAATGACAAATGGTGATTGAATCACAGATGTCCAGGTAGAAGGGCAACATGGATCCAGTGATCACAACATTGTGTGGTTCAGCATAGGGACAGAGACCCAGTCAAGTCATAGTAGGACAAGGATTTGGATTTCAGAAATGCTGACTTCATGGAAATGGGGAGGGATATCAAAAGAGCCCTGGAGCGAACGGGGCAGGATTGGGCATGGAAGAACAGTGGGAACATCTAAAGGAATCCTTACTAGAAGTAACAAACCAATGCATCAGATTGGTATCCAAAGGCAAGAGAAGGAGAAAGTCACTGTGGTTCTCAAGACAGGTAGCAGAAAAGGTCAGGGCAAAAAGGAAAGTGATGTGGAAATATAAGGAGACACAAAGGGAGGAGGATGAGGAGAGGTACCTAGAGTGTCTAAGGGAAGCAGGACTGCAAGAAGGAGAGCAAAGGCATGAGCTGAGGAGTGTTAGCACAGTCAGTTAAGAAAGAGGACAAGACATTCTTCAGGTACATCACTGAAAGGAGGAAAAACAAGGGTCTGATTGCTATTCTCAATGGAGAGGGAGGGGAATGGAAGGATGGTGACATGGAAAAGACAGAAATACTGAATAAATATATTCTGTTTAGTATCCATAGAGAGAGGGAGAGACAGAGACCACAGCACTGCAGCAGTTACCAAGGGGGCAAAGAGGTGGATAGTAGTCCATTCACAGGAAAAGAGAGTCCTACAGGAGCTCACGCAACTGCAGGTGGACAAAGCAATGGTATCAGATGGCATACACCCAGGCATAGTAGGAGAACTGCTAAGGTATATAGCAGAACCTCTGGAAGCCATGTTCATCAAGACATTCAACACAGGGGTGGTACCAGAGGATTGAGGTGGCATGTGTTGTCCTCTACAAATGAGGCAACATTGAGGAAGCAGGGAACTATAGGCCAGTCAGCCTCAACTCAGTAATGGTGGAAGATCATGGAGGCAACTACTTAAAGGAAGGATTGTGGGACAGGTAGAAGTCATTGGTGCTCAGGGCCCTCGGCAGCATGGATTTGCAGCAGGTAGGTCATGTCAGACAAATCTGATACATGTCTTTGACTGGATGACAAAGGAGGTAAATTGGGTTGTGGGGTAGCTGTCGCCTACTGTAACTCAATTTCAGCAAAGCCTTTAACACAGTCCCACGTACGAACATGCAATAAGCTTTATGGTCTATCAAATTAGTCTGCTGAAATGTTCAGCTGGCCAACCCTCCTCTCCCCCCTCGCACCATGTCCCATGCTCACAAGGAGGAAAGGGACCTGGGGGTTATTATTGCAGATTACCTGAAAATGTTAAACAGAGTACTAAGGCAGCTGGGAGGCTAGTGTCATGTTGTGGTGCATAGTCAGGGTACCAGAAGAAAGAGGAGGTAGTGATGCCATATAAAACCATGGTCAGACCTTACTTGGAGTACTGTGTGCAGTTCTGGAGGTCACACCTTTGTAAGGATATTAACAGGCCAGAGACAATCCAGAGAAGGGTGACTAAGATAGGACAGGGCTTGCAATGCAAGACTTATGAGGAGAGATTACGGGAACTCAATATGTACTCAGTGGAAGAGAGGAGGGAAAGAGGGGACATGAAAGAAACATTCAAGTACCTCAAGAGTATAGGTGCAGGGGGGAGACAGTTTCCCAGTACAGGAGGAGCACAAGAATGGGGTGGAATGAAATGAAATGGAAGGTGGTAGATTAAGAGGAATGTGAGGTAGGTCTTCTCTTCACAGTCTTCCATAGCTATAACATGTAAACCTAATCCATCTAGTACCTGTGCTTTACATAACAGAGTCTGTACAATTATTGGATTTTTAAAAGTAATATCTATCTTTGATGCATTATGTTTGCATTTGTATATTTTAATATATTCTACTGTTTTTTTTTTTGGGGGGGTGATATTCATGTGTTATCCTTGACAGAAAAGCTCTAATTTCTTGTTTTATATACTTCAGGGTATCCTGCTCTGTAGTTTCCCATCCAAAAATAGTCATAGTTTTATTAAGCCATACTCCTTGTTGTTTAGTTTCATGTTGCTTAATTTGTTAGACAATTTTTTTCTATTTCTCTTTGGATATGTTGTTGTTTCTGTTCCTCTTCCTTTCATTCATGTCCTTTAAGGTTTATCTACTTTCTGTTATTATTTTGCACAGTTTTTTCCTTTGTATTTTTCCCTACATCTATTATTCCTATATCATTTTGCATAGGTACAATTTGTGCTGGCATCGGGGTAATTCCCATTAATTTTAAAGCTTTTTCCTGTCCTCATATACTGTAGCATCAACTAGCGATCTAAATTTTATATACCATAGCACACAATCCTGATATACTTTGTTTGGAGGTCTTGCGGTATATATTTTCTCTCCTTCCTTTTTTATATGTAAAAGGTGCAGAACCCATTCTTTGAGATTTTCCTTTGTGTCCTTCTGAAACCTAAGCACCCCATAGATTTCTACTAGATACTCCATTTCTATACCTTCTAAGTTAAAAAAAAATTCAGTGGTACAGGAATCCTTTCTCATTACACTGTTCTCAGATTCCTCATCATGTGATGTGTTACTGAATGACATCATGGTGGTCTCAACCTACCTAGTATCTTTTGTTATTAAAATGTCCTCATTCTCTGTCTGTTTTTACTCCCCCTTACTTTATTATTAGACCTAACTTCATTCTCATCTTTGAGTTTATTAGAAGGTTTATTTTCCTTTTCCTCTACAGTTACTTTCTTTTTTTCCTTCTTTGGGATTTTCTTCTTGTCCTGAACATCCTTTCTTAAAATGTCTAGTATGTTGCCCTTGATCCCTGCTGTACATAAATCTGGTGTTAAGTTTTGTTTCTTCTTCTTGTTATTTCCACCTGATTTTGTTTTTTTTATAGAGTACTTGGTCTGGTCTGTTAGCTCCATTATCTTTGTTGTTACTAATTCTTCTAACTTTAGCTCCACCAGTTAGTTTTAAATTACACATAAAGGGTTCATCTCTCTTCAAATGGGAGGTAATTTCACTTGTATGGCTTTGTTTTCTCTCAACACCTTGACCTCTGCCAATTCTCCATCTTCACCAGTGTAATGTGATTGGTCCATTGATTTATACTCCTTCTTAATTAGTTTATTCAGAATGACCCTGTTGTTAAATGGGTCATTTCTGATATTGTCAATTCATCCTCAGTTTCTGCAAGGTTCTCCAAGATCACCATGCTTGCAAAATAAATATTTTTGATAATCTGTAACATTTGTTCATTTGTTTGGATAGGGAGCTACAAGAGGCAGAATCACCGTCTCTTGTAAAATGGTCTTTGTCAAGACTTAAATCAGTCTGGCTATTAAATTTTGTAGTATCTCGGCACATACTTTGCTCCCTGTGTTTTATCTAGATTTTTAGACCCTCTATAATCATACTTAAATTTTGTGTAATTGATTTCAATTCGTTCCCATTCATAGTAATGCTCATGTTAGTTGTTTTAACTTCTTCTCTATCTTCAGGGGTCTTTTTATTTGGAGATCTCAGTACAAATTTTATGTTTTGATTTTTGGTGGGAAATTCATTGGTCAGATGATCATCTGATGATATTCCCTCTGAGGGGTAATAGTAATTATCCCTACTATCACTACTGTAAGGTTTATGTGACTCAAAAGTAGTTTCCTGAGATTTCTCATCAAAAGAATGGTCAGTAGGGAGGTAGAGGTCAAGGGATTCAAAAGTAGCCCACCCATATGAATCTAAAGAAATTCCCTCTATCGGCAGTGATGGGTTTGATGTATTTATTGTATTTTGACCTCCATTATTTGAGTCCCTCTCTTCCTCCTTTCTCTTTTTAATCATGGAGAAATCTACATGAACAGGTGTACTTGTTAATGTACAATTGCTGTGGTGGGATACAGTTGGCTTATCAGTATCTTTCTGCCACATCTCTGTGAGCTTAAATTGTAAAGAGTCTATTATGTCAATATAATTTGTTGTTTTTTTTTTTCAATTTGCTTCCTTTATTTTATTTTTTTGAATTCTCTTTGGTTGAATTTCTTTATCCATGACATTATTTTTCCTGTCCCTGTTCATGAATGATTTCTCACTCCTAGTCTGCACTATCTATAATGAGTATTACTATAGCTCTTATTGTCCAGGTGGCACTATAATTATAATAGTTTTCTATAGTTAAAACAGTTAGTGGGTTATAATTTAACCACCTTAAAGAAAACCAAAACAAAGAAATTCCTGAATATAGTTCCTAAATAAAATTATAAGCAAAAAATTCCTGGGTATAACACTGGAATTCTGGAGCAAATGTAATATGTATAGCAATCTATTTTTGCTTCTTCAGCTTCTAGTCTCAGTACTCCTAGGATTAATATTAATAGCAGAAACAACAATAGTGTTAGTATCAATTAATATCTATTCTAGGACTATATTAATATTTTTGATATTTATCAAGATTAAATAAATCACATCCAACAAATGCCAGGAAACATCTGATTGATTTTAAATGAAAGTCCAAAGAAGCCTGAAGTTTTAAACCTCAGTTACTATACAATAAATACTGCAAGATTTTCCAAGTCCTTCAGCTTACATATACTGCTGCTGCTTCAACTTTCCTTCTTTTGTTCTTTTGACTTTCTATCAGTCCACTAAACATGCATTGAACTTTATCCGTGTCACTCAAACAAATTCTGTGTAAGTTCTGGTTCTCATTGTGTCCTTCTGAACATGTTCAGTGCTCCCTGCTCTGGGTTCCCCTTCTTCTAGGCATCTTTCCTGTAATCAATTTTTTCTCACTCTCCAATCAATTATGGTCACTGAAAATAAGGTGGAAAGAAGAGAACCCTGAGAGTATAAGGTATATTTTCTGTTCGTAAAACTTATATTCTAGGTGACTAACTTCCCTGCCAGACATAAAATTAATACTATTCCCGGTATTTTCTTTTCTTTTCTATGTAAAATTGTGGGTACTTACTTTTGGTTCTGAGCTCAGATTATATATTTCTGATAATTCTGCCCTCTTCTGAAATCCCTGAAGCTGCCAAAAGACTGTGATAGCTATTAGTTTTGCACAGTATTTCTAATAGTAGCAATTAAATATGTGCTGCTAGTAGCCAAAAAGGAATTTGATATTGCAGCACGGGAAGAAGGACAAAAATCCAGTCTACATTTCACCCCAAAAATAGGATAGAAATCTGAGTCTGACCAAGCATCTTTCATTTCTCCAAAGTCAAATTTACTGAAATACACTGCAGGCCGTATCTTAAATGCTTCCTTCCTTCAGTTGTTCAAAGGAAGTCTGAGCTCAGGCCAATTTAAGAAGCAAACCACTCAAGGAATTTTGATTTGTCAGTCAGTTAACTGATTAATTAATCAATCAATTAATTACATGGACATAGAGTTATTACAAGGTGTTACAAGGTTCTGATCAGCTATTTCAAAAACTGTACCCCATTCTAAATTTATCTAAATTTTGATAATAGTTTAATAATAGTTAAATAGCAGCGGCGTGTTTGTTGGCAACAGCAGCAAAAAGCTGCAGGGGAGATTTGCAATTACTAATTGTGCTGTCAAAATCAAGTAATTAGCACAAACAGCATGTTGCTATCTTCTTCCCCTAACTTTTATTAGATACAATTTACCTGCTGATTTGCCAAGATCATACAAGCACACTTTCACAACCACAGTCACCTGTATCAGAATCTGTTTTCATTAAGGATCTGAAGGAAAAAAACAATGCCCGTTAGGTCCCACTTAACTTTAACTTGCTTCCATGCAGCTAGATACCTAACATATGCTGTTTTTCATGGATTCATGGGTTTAAACAGCTTGGCCACCTCCAACCACATCAACCACACCTTTAACAAAACAAAATCAAAGTCCCAACAGCAAAATGTATGCCAAAGTGGACACAGCCAAACAGATCCAGTGAGTCTATTAAATCAAATACTCTATGAAGTAGGGGAGACAAAGAATACAGAATCACATGGTATAAGTTGACAAACTTCACTAGATTTTCTAGTGTTTTTGCATCCCTACTTCTTGCTTCCACATCCAGTGTTTTTAGACTATTTGAGCTATTAGCCGAAATAGCATTTAAACTGAAGCAATGATTTTTACTACCTAAACAGATTATGGCAAAGATTATGACAAAGCTAAAGCTGTAGCTAATTCACCGACTACTACCAGAGCAGTGGCAGCAGCAGAGATTTTGTACAGGGAGTTTACACAGTAAAATGTTAAGTCCTGTAAGTTCTTCACGAAATTGTGGCACAGCAATAAGCTGATAAATTAAAACACAGCAAGCACAATAGAATGAGGAAAAATGTAAAATAAAATACAATAAAAATAAAGACTAAATAACCCCCATACAGTTTAAAGTTTTACTGAGTCTGTTATTGTGGAGTTTATAGATACTGTCAGGGTCTTCACATAAAATAGGAGAAGCAGTAAAAGGATTCTGTGGTTTCCACAAAACTCCAATGAAGTCCTGGTGTGCGCAAATCAACACTTTAACTTCAGCTAGATCTTAAAGTGATCGGTCCCCCGGGGGGTCTCCCCCTTGATTATATCCCCGGGCAGGCTCCTCCACCATATAGGACTCCAGGCCTCAGGAGCAGTATCAAGAAAACAAAAAGATTGACTGAAGAACCATCAGCATAAGGAAGACTGGAAAGGTGCTGGAAGTGCTAAAATTGCAGTTGCGGTTTCTCCTGTGCCTTACAAAAAAAGGTAGACAACTGTCTTTTCAGGCAAAGGTGGCATACCTGTTATAAGCACAGGGAAAGCATTTCCAGCACACTTGCTTCTTCTCCTTCTGCTCAGGGGAACAGCTGATTTCTGAACTGCAGACCAGGCTTCCCAGAATCTGCTGTCTAACTTTGTTATTATACCATGGTGGTACAGTATTTTCCCTTTATTGTTATAAAGTGATTTGTTGGGTACATATAGAGCTTCAAACTCCACTAGTTCATTTTTAAAATGGCCCAAAACTGCTAGACTCTTTTTGAGTTTCAATACTGCAACATTGCAGCTTTTGTTTTCTTCATTAGAGTGCAGCTTTAATTGTGTTTTGGACAAACCTGCCATGATTATACATACTCAGGAATGAACAGTGCCACATTTTGTAATCCAAACCTTTCTTTACCATGGACGTTTTATAAATGCAATAAGACATTCAAGGATGCTGCATTCATTAGTAGTAGCAGTGTAGTTTATACCATAGGGTATATCAATGTACAGTAGTAGTTGTGAGGCATGCCATCTTGCTACAGCTATATAGCACCCTTACAACACACACAATGGACTGCCACACTAAGCAGCATTGGCTGTGATGACTACACATGTAACTTCTGCAGACTCCCATTTTTAGCAAATGAATCCCCAGATGTGGACTGTACATAATTATTTTCTTTAATGGTACTATAGACTACAGAAGAGTTCCCTCTTATTACTATATGTTACATATGTGGTATACTTTTAGGGTGAATTAAATATCCTTGCACAGCTCTTTGGTTCTGTATTATAGGTTGCAAATTGAATGGCTTTTAAAAGGCAACCAATACTATTTTGTGCTCTGACAAATATCCTGACATAGCACATATGCTACTAAACATACTATAAATGCCAAAGGCACTGTACATATGTAGATGGGTCTTTGTGTAATGTTTGTGCATAATTATATCTCATTGCACAACCCCAGATGGCAGCCCTATAGACATTGGTGACTTTTGTGTACTAAGTAGCAATGTATCATTGTCCTGGTGCCACTATTCATACTACTATGCAAATGATATAACAGTATCAGTACTGATCAAGTATATTCTATAGTCTGGTGTGGTGATGTGGCCAGCTTAGAGCCTCACTATATCTGGAAATGATGAGGCCTGGCAAACTAATGTCAAGGCCGAGAAAGAAACTCATCATGCCTATCGCCACAACAATTTGGAAAACCAGTTATCCAATAAGAAATAGACTGTGCCTCCTATTGATATTTTTAGGTGGTGACACTGAAAGAAATTCTGGCCTGGCACTAGCAGCCTCTTTCAAAAAGAGGCTCTAGATAGCCTGCTGGAGCACCAAGAGCATGGTACTCAAAACTGATCTGTTACATGCCTGAATCAAGCTCCAGAGGTAGCCATTGCCAGGTATAAAGATTTTGTGCCATGGCACCAGGTATGAAACTTGAATTGTCAGTTTGGTTCACACTCCACTTCAGTATCAGAATTTGATGGACACCGTAGTTCCAGTGGCAGCCAGCAGATGTCACTATATGGCATTCATGCAGCACATGCAAAGCACCCCAATATACACTCTGTGTAACAGCACACAAATATCCTGGGCTTCAGCAGTGCTGTTGTTTATCCGAGGGTGCTTTGCCTAGCTGTCCCCTCCCATGCTTCCTGCCTTAATGAGTCAGGCCTTTAACTCTGTTAACAATCAGGTTCTGCAGTATTTTGCTCCCAGTAAAACTATACTATGGGATCCAAGATCCAAGTTGCTTTTCATTATTTCTATTTCACTTTTGAAGTAATCCCTTGTAATTATGCGCCCTACCACACTTCTATTGTTTAAAATGTATTAGTTAAGAGAGTTGCCCTTATTCAATTTTTAATTCTATGTAACTTCAGTTTAATGTTTATTTCCATTACATTTTTGTGGTGATCACTTTTAATTATGGGCCCTTCAGCACTTTCATTGTTTAAAATAAGTTGGTTTAGAAAGTCAACTCTGTTCAATGTTTATATCTATCTAATTATGGTCCCTACTACATTTCCACTGCTTAAAATATATTGGTTTAGAAAGTCATCCCTGTTCAATGTTTATCTCTGTCTAACTTTTGTTCAATGTTTATTTCTATCACACTTTTGTGCCAATCACTTTTAATTATGGTCCCTACTTCATTTCCACTGTTTACAATACATTGGTTTAGAAAGTCGTCCTTGTTCAATGTTTAACTTTATCTAACTTTAGCTCAATGTTTATTTCTTTTCTTTTTCAATTTGTAATTTTTTATTAAGTTTTTCTTCAAAAGAATACGTTACAGGCATTACACAGTACATAAAAGCAATGAATAAATAAAGTACATAAAACAATGATAATGATGTACAAATGAATTGCAGAAGCAGCCCACATGAATTTTAAAATAGATAGTCTCAGATCTTGGTTACTATCGAAAAGTTCCTAAAAGGGATGAGGACCCCATATTTCTATCACACTTCTGTGGCAGTCACTTTTAATTATGGTCCCTACTACATTTCCACTGCTTAAAATATATTGGCTTAGAAGGTAATCCCTGTTTAATGTTTGTCTCACTCTCACCTTGCTCCTATATTACATATAGAAACATAGAAACATAGACTTTGATGGCAAATAAGGACCGCTTGGCCCACCTAGTCTGCTCATTTCCCTACCTAGAGGATAAGCTGCAGATCCTATTTAACCAACAGCCTGTTTCTTCCTACCCCCCCACAAAAATTGCTTTATGTCTGTCCGTGCATTTTGAATTCTCCCACAGTTTTAGACCCTACCTCCTCAGGGAAGGCTGTTCCATGAGTCCTACCCTCTCTGTGAAAAATACTTCCTCACATTGCCCCTGAGCCATCCCCTCTATCTTCAAATTGTGTCCCTTTGTTCTTGCACATCTCTTTTTCTGAAAGATGCTACCCTCTTGGACTTTGTTGATTACACTGGGGTACTTAAACATTTCTATCATGTCCCCCTCTCCCTCCTTTCCTCAAGGGTATACATATTATATTGTAGATGTAAGTTAATACCAGGCTGGAAGGTTAATGGGTGTGTGTGGATCTACTAAGAATTGGAATTTTATCCTGTCTTTGCATGTGATTGCCCATCCCCCACACACATTAACTGTGTCTTCCTGACGTGTTTTCACACCTAATGTGATCCACCTTAAAATGACTGTGTCCTTGCTCAATCCAAGTGTCTCAGTGGTTGTTTCTGATTTACATATTGCTGCTAACAACCACCTCCAAACTGCATCATGCAGGTTATGTCCCTGTTCATCTCTTCAGTTGGGTGCATAAACTACATCATACAGGTCAAAAAAGGCAACAACTACTGTACCATGTTGTAAATCAGAACACTCACTGCAGCCTGATAAATGGCCTGCGTACAGTATATGGAACAATGACAGACTTTTAAACCTGTATTCCATTGAGTTTACTACAGTATAAGGGCAGAGAAGGTCGGACAATAACAGTACTGAACAATATGTTGGCAAGTGTTTAAAACATGCATGGTCTTGCTGACTTGCTGACTCCATGGAGCCAAGCAATGGGAGTTTGCCTGACATGCTGGTGACCCAGGTTCACACCCCAAACCCAGAAGTCAGGAGCAGAGACCAGTGGGGAGTGAGTTAAGAGCTTCCTTTGGATTCTTCCCTTCCAGGGGGGCATGTGACGGTACCAGACCACTTGCTAGGCAGCTCCTGGCAGTGGCTTGCAGTAAGGCATTCTTTCTGGAATGAGCCTTGACTTGCGACTGAATACTCCTACCACCAAGGCATCACCATGGCTGGACCAGATTGTGGGAGGTGGGTGGGCTACGGAGAAAACAGAAAATCGCCACTTGGCTGACCAGATGATGGTCATCCTGATTCCCTCATGCCATGAAGCCCTGGGTACAGCCTCCAGAGCTGATTCCCCATCAAACACCCAGTACAAATTTAAATCCTATCTCCCCTCTCATGGGCCCAGGGAAGGGGCCACCCCATGAAAGAATACATCGGGTCAACCAGGGCATGATATGGGAGGGATGGCAGATGGCGCTGAGGGAAGATGTAGCAGGATGGGCATCCATTTGCAGCCTGAAGGAGTGGCCTGCTGAGGGCGCAGGAGGTGCACAAAAAATGCATGGTCTCTACATACAACAGAGTGCACTGCAACACTCCTTCTTTGCTCTCAAAGTTATTATTAAGCATCAAGTTTAACACAAAAAAAATCAAGTCACACTACGCATTGTCATATATACCTTTTTGTATTTATTAGCAATTTCAAGTACAATAGCACTGCATTGTCATATTTATTTTTTTGTATTTATTCAGTAATTTCAAGTAATGGCACTGTTATTTCACATTTCACATCACCTCTTGCCAGATGGTATTCCCCAAAATATTCCCCAATGTAGATATTAGGGAAGAGGTTGCAAAGAAGGATTTGTAGAAAATGCAAAACAGCTTCCAGCTGTAGTAAAGTGATTAGCAAGGTCTGCACTATGCCCCCTAGTCCGCCAATTTAGACATTAGGAAGAGGTTGCTAGAATTGGATTTGTAGAGAAGGGCAAAACAGCTTCCAGCAGTAACAAAACTGAATAGTGAGGTCTGCACCATGCCCCACCCCCCATCTCACCAATGTAGACATTAGGGAAGAGGTTGCTATGAGTGGATTTGTAGAGAAGCTCAAAACAACTTCCAGCAGTAATGAGATTTAATAGCAAGGTCTGCACCATGCCCCTCAGTCCTCCCTCCAAATGTAGACATTATGGAAAAGGTTGCTAAGATCTTCTATGTAGTGCACTAGCATAAGGTGATGCCAGAGGGCAAGATGGCCAGGTGCGTGGTGCTCCCCAGCCCCCTGCCACAGGCAGAGGATGGGGGTATGGTGCACACCACCAGTCCCTGGTTCGGTGGTATGCACCATATCCCCCCAGTCCTCTGCCCCCAGACAGGGTATATAGTACAAAAAACTGGTCTCCATCCACCAGCAGTGTGTGCCATGCCACCCAGTCCCTTGTCCCCCACTCCCCAGCATTAAGCTAGGCTAGCTAGTGGAACAGAACTTATATTTAAATAAAACATGATAAAGGAACCTGACTGAGTACTCAGTATAGAGTCCAAAATGTCCAAATAATTCTGCATCAGCAAGTTCCTTCTCTGACACCATAGCCACCCACCTTCACTCCATTTACAAGAGTTAATGCCAGGGAGGTAAAGTGGTTGGGAGCATGGTCCAACCCAGGTCAGGGAACTAATGGGAATATGAGGAGAACCACCTATCCCCAGCCAGGTGTTCTGAACCATGCTCCAGTCCTCTGCCCCCAGCAGTACCCTAAGTAACTCCTACCCCACGTCTACTCAATTGCCTTTAAATTTGAAACAAATGTTGATAACCCCAAAAATTAACTACAACATGATTTGAATAACATGATTAAGTACTGTAACATGATTAAGGCACCGGTTTAAGACCTTAGTGTTAAATCCAAACCGTCCAGATAAATACTGTTCAGTATCTTGATTCCACAGATGCTGCAGCCAAAGCTGAATCAGTCTCAGTGTAGAAGTCATATGAGGCTGATAATGCCACCTGCTCCCTACATTCAGAGGAAGTCTCAGTGGTGGCTCATCTTGGTCTGATTAGCTCACCTTCAGACACTAGGAGAATGAAAAAAAATTGTGTTGTTTAAAAACACATAATTATAAAACCTTTTATTTCAAAACTTTCACACTAAACCTGCAAAGTGCTTTTCAGTAGTCTGCACTTACTTTCAGACTGACGGCATGAAGGACTGGTATGGAACTATATTTTTCAGAATAACAAGCAACCAGATATAACTTACAAATACTGTATAACACAGTTATAAAAACTTTCTTTCAAAGTTGTACACTAAACCTGCAAAGTTCTTTTCAGTCGTCTGCACTTACTTTCAGAATGATGACATACAGGACTGGTATAAAACCAGATATTTCCATAACAAGTAATAACCGGTGAAAAGTTACAGACACTGTATAACACCTATAAAGCATTTTCTTTCAGAAGTTTTAAACTAAACCTGCCAAGTACTTTGGGTTGTCTGCGTTTTACTTTCAGACAGACCAGGTAAGAAACTAGTCTGAAACTAGAGTTTTACAGAACAAAACAACCCTCAAGAAGTTGCAAACACTGTATAACATATTTATAAAAGTTTTAAACTAAACCTACAATGTGCTGTTTGGTTGTCTGCATTTTATTCCAGACCAATGGCATGCTAGACAGGTAGAAAACTAGATTTTTCCATGAAAGAAAACCAATACTGTATACAAAAACACTATAACAAATATATAAATTACACTGTATTTTTTAATCCCAGAATTCTAGAAGAACTAAGGGGAGAACTAGTGACACCACTGACTACCCTCTTTAACAAATCATGGGAGGATGGAGTGGTACCTGAGGACTGGAGGAGGGCAGATGTGATTCCACTTCACAAAAGTGGGAGCAGGGCAGAAGCGGGAAACTACAGACCTGTTAGTTTAACCTCAGTGATGAGAAAATGATGGAATCACTTCTGAAGGAAAGAACTGTCAAGTACCTAGAGGCCAGAGGACACAGGACCCAAGGCAGCATGGATTCATAGTGGGAAGGTCATGCCAGACAAATCTAATAGATTTCTTTGACTGGGTGACCAAAGTAGTAGATCAGGTAGGGCTGTGGACATGGCCTACCTAGACTTTAACAAGGCATTTGACACAGTCCCACACAAAGATTAATATACAAGTTAGCCAGCCTGGGAGTGGGTCCCAAGATGATAGCCTGGGTAAGAATTGGCTGGAGAATAGGACACAGAGGTAATAGTAAATGGAGTCCATTCTGAAGAAAGGAGGTTACTAGTGGGTACCGCAGGGTTCAGTATTAGGACGGTCCTCTTCAATGCCTTTATAAGTGACATTGCAGAGGGACTGGAAGGAAAAGTATGTCTCTTTGCAGATGACACAAAGATCTGCAACAGAGTTGATGCACAAGGTGGGGTGGAAAGGATGAGAAGGGACTTGGCAAAGTTAGAGGAATGGTCAAATGTGTGGCAGCTTAGATTCAATGCTAAGAAGTGCAAGGTAATGCACCTGGGAAACAAAAACCAGGGAAGAGTACACAATGGGGGGTGAGATACTAACAACAACAAAAATGGAAAGGGACCTGGGGGTAGTCATATCAGATGACATAAAGGTGGGCAAGCAATGTGAGAGGGCAGTAAGGAGGGCTGGGGGGATACTAGGATGCATAAGGAGAGGCATCACCAGTAGAAAACAGGAAATTGTTATCCCTCTGTACAGACAGCTAGTGAGACCCCATCTGGAGTACTGTGTGCAGTTCTGGAGACCCAGTCTCCACAAAGACATAGACAGGATGGAAGCTGTCCAGAGGAGGGCAACTAAAATGGTGCAGGGTCTGCACTGGAAGACATATGAAGACAGACTTAAGGAGCTTAATATGTATAGCCTCAAGGAAAGGAGGGATGGGGGGACATGATAGAAACTTTCAAGTACCTCAAGGGACTCAGCAAAGTCCAAGAGGGTAGCATCTTTCAGAAAAAGAGGTGTGCAAGAACAAGGGAGCACAATTTGAAGATGGGGAAGCGGCTCAGAGGTAATGTAAGGAAGTATTTTTTCACAGAGAGGGTTGTGGATGCATAGAACGGCCTTCCGTAGGAGGTTGTGGAGTCAAAAACAGTGGTGGAATTCAAGCATGCATGGGACAGTCAAAAGGCAATTCTAGGGGTGGGGTAGGAAAAAGTAGGCTGCTGGTTAACTAGGATCTGCAGCTTATCCATTAGGTAAGAAATGGGCAGACTGGGTGGGCCAAGTGGTCCTTATCTGTTGTCAAATTCTGTGTTTCTATGTTTCTATCTCATCTTTACAAAATATGAAACTTACCTTTGTTGTTTCAGTCACGAGCCAACAGACCCCCAAACTCATCAATGCAGTGCGTAGTTATCAGTTTCAAGCCTCCAGGGATGTGCATTGCCCATGCAATCCACAGCTCCTTCCATGGCTTCTGCAGTCTGTCTGTGAATTATTTATGATGCTTGTCCAGCTGGTTATGATTGTTCTTTGATATTTGTAGTATAAAAATGTAGTGTGTGATTTGTCTCCATAAGGCAGCTGTGCCACAAGTCAGGTTTTAGTGAGAATACAGGATGTATTATCCTGAAACCAGGAGGTAATTAAAAAGACTAGAGAGCCTTAATTAAGGGTCTCCTGTTTATCTGACTTAATTGGAGCTGACCAGCTGCCAGGATATAGGGCTCGTAAACCTTTATGATGTCTTAGAGGAAAAACATGTTGCCATCATCGTGCTACAGTTATATAAAATCCTTTGATCCTGGGGAAAAGAGGATCTGCTCGAGATCAAAGAGGGGGATGTTAATTAAGGAGTCATAGTGGGAAATGAGTTTTTGCTGATGTCACCTTATTTAATATACCTCCTGATTAGGACATCCTGTTTGTATATTTTTTTATATTGAACAAGGAGGAGCTAGGTGACATCATGGAAGGGGTGTGTTTGAGAAACAGTTTAAACTATTCTGTGTCTGACCTTTAGAGATTCCTTTTTGGGCTCCTAAGAAACAAGATCTCAGATCTAACTAAGGCACTGGTAGAGTTATACATTAGATAGAAAAAGTCTAACTGTATGTTGGAAGGAGTTTGCAGAAATAGGGAAGTTTATGTACATATCTGTGACTGGCGACATCGGGATCACAGCAGAGGGACACTATACAATCACAGAAGAATATCTTTATAATTATTTCATGAGTGACACTGCGGATTGGCGAGGGGGCCACTATACCACCAGGAAAGGGGAATATCTTTATAATTATTTCATGAGCAACATCAGGGATCAGGGAGGGGCCAATAAATCACCAGGAGGAAATATCTTTACAATTATTTCATGGGAGACAGTGGGGATTGGGGAGGGGTGCCACTAAACCACTAGGGATGGGGATATATTTATTAATTTCGTAACAGGCAACATAAGTTATTGGGGTGGGGGTACATTATAACCAGGGAAGGGAGAAGTTAATTGTATTTATTTCACAGGCGACATCAGAGATTGGGGCAGGGGGCACTATACCACCAGGGCTATGCACTGTGTAAAGGGGATTGTGGCTTGATAGGGGACCCGTGGCACATTGCCACAGGGTGCTACTCTCCCAGAGGAATATATCTAAGTACCTTTATACCAGTCCTGGCTGGTCTAAGGCTACTTAGAAATTTTCCCTCTGGTGAGCTTTGTGAATCCACATTTGGAGATCACGGCAGCCGCCTGTGCCGCAAGACACCTAGTGCCATGTCACATCCCTTTTTGTGGCTCTAGGCTGGTGCAAGTCCCCTTTGGGGCATGCAGCCTGCATTTGACGCAGGCTGCTTTTGTGAATTGCTCAGAGCTCATTGTTTGATGCAAGGTGACACTTACACCATTTATGTTTTCCACAGGCACCTTGCATCAATCTTTGGGCTTTATGAATCAAACCCCATGTGTCACATGAGTCACATTCTACCTGACATGGATATGTACCTCTCATGAGTGAAAAGGAAAGGGATCTGAGGTGCTGATGCTTACGACAATCCAGAATGATTTGCAGCTCTGGTTTTTCATGCCCATGTGCCATTTGACCTATTGTATGCGTACAATGGGCAAGCAATGTAAACTATGACAGCACAAAGGGCAAAAAAGGTTGTTCAGAAACTTGATAAATGCTATTTTTTTTGGGTGATTCTTTCTCCATGGGGCCCCAATCAGCCCTATTATCCATGCATCCTTATCAGCCAGCCACCATTTGACCAGCACCAGTCTCCATTGAGGATGATCACTACATACCGCACAGCTTACCCCCCATTGCGGGTTGGCAGGGGTCGACCATCTCCCCCACCAAGACTGGATCTGCACTGGTGATCCCCTCCAGAGCTGGTGCCAGTGCAATCAGATGGCCATCAAGCCACAGTGACTGGGGTGCCCCTTTCCCGTGTTCTGACTTTTCGGAGGTGGGGCATGCAATGCCAGCAGGGGCGTACCATGCACACATCCGCACATTGCATGCCCACCAGCTGCTCCACCTTCTGACCCCTTCAGGCAGGACCAGGCGTGTTTGCACCCAGCCTCCGCTAGGCGGCAGGCTACACCAGTCACTGTGCCCCAGCCCTCCCCTAGAGAGGAGAGCTATCCAACGGACACTCCATCCTCTCCCTCCCCTGCCAACTCCAGCAGCCCGAGCTCGCTCCCGAACCCGGGTGGCTGGTGTGGCATGAGGTGTGTATAAATGCTATTCTAACACATGTCAGGTAGTACTTTGACAGGAAAAATAAACAATTAAAATGTGGAGGGCACCCACTGATATAAAATGCATAGATTTGTATCTCTGTGTCTTGTATTTGTATATGCCAAATTTTGTTTCCCTATTCGTTTCTGCAAAATATTTTATTTTACAGTGTTTGCATCCCAAATAGCAGGGGCTTCATGCAAAACCCATTTTTAAGGGGGCACAAATTCCAAACCTCTCTAGGAGGGTATAGGGTATGCTCCCCTCTCCCCTGGAAACTTTGAAAATGTGGATGTTAAATGGTGCATTTTGGTGCATTTTAGGCACCTGCCTTAAGGTCCTAAAATGCACCAAAATTCAGTCTCTACCCCTGCCCATGTCCAAATCTGGACTCTGACCCTGGATTCTTAGGTTTGACCCATACTGTACCTTTTATCTCACCATTCTTCTTGCTTTATTTCTGTCTCTTTCTCCCCATACATTCCCCCTTGTCACAGAGATTATCAGTGTGACTAAAAGGGGAGGAAAGATAATAAAAGAGAAAAACATAGAATGCTCTTTGGGCAGCGAGTGGCTTTCAGAGGGGGAAGAGATTTTGTGACCAGCTTGAGAATGCTGGGTGAAAACTCCAGAGATGAGCAGAATGTTGCCTGAGTAAGGAATTGGCACTTGTCTCCTAATCTTTGCCCCTGTGGCACCAGCATCAGCAGCTGATCTGCCCAACTGGGCAAGCAGCAGCCCAATATAATCTGATCTGCACCTCTGGGTTACCAACAGTACCAGCAGCAGCTGATCTTCACCACAGAGGGACCAGCATCATCTGATTTGCAGCTGGGTGAACACAACCAGCTGATCATTACTTCTGGGCAATTTGCTGCTCAACAGTAGCTGAAGTGCACCACTAAGCAATTAAAGCAGCAGTGCAACGAATAGTAAAAAAAAAATACATTTTGATTTTAAACTTGCCTGTGTGTTGTGTTTTTATTTCATGTTTTCGAGTTTATGATTTGTTTTTAATTACACTGCAGTTTGCTGCACGTTTATTAAAAATTGCACACATTATTTCATGCGAATTAATGTGCACTCTCCATGTTTGTTTTCTTTCACTTCTACACAGTGCATCAGGCTGCATGCTGTTTTGACGTTGTGTGCTTGCTCCTATCTCTCAGTCAGGAAGTATTTTATTAAACAATCAGCTACTGTTTGTGTACTGTAACCGATTGTTTCTCTCTTGTGCTCTGACATTTTTTTAATGCTTATTCATTTGTTGGTATTATAATTGTATCTGTTGTATGCTGTTCTTCCCAGAAGTTCAAGTAACCAGGCAACACTGAAGTTAGGTAACACCTATCATGTCAGAGCTGTTACTGGTTCTGCTTTTAGTCCCATTACTGCAGCTGCCTTTTTCTGGTGCCCTTTTTTTTTTCCTTGCAGCCCCAGAAGCATAACAGAGGGGTAAGTCAAATGTATCTGAACAGATTAATTTCAAAGGAAAAAAAAATTCAACTTGGGTATCAGGTGGGACCTGCGCTGTTGGTGGTTGTACATTCAGACAGCAAGCAAGCATCATCTTTCTGGATATGCTTTCCCAATGTCATTCTTTAACCAGAAAAACAGGAAAGAATGAGAACTCTTTACTAATTTGTCAGTTAAGATTCTTCATTTCCAACCTGATGCTCAGAATGTAAAAATAAAATTTAAATGAATCAATAGAGCAGCAGTGAAAACAGTTTTCACTGCATATTCAGATGTCCATTATTTCATCTGTGAGCAGGCAGTTCTTTTATTATTAGCAGTACAGACTGGCATACTACAAAATGGCACAGGGTCATTTCACTGCACACAAAAACCGCACGGCAATTAATGCTGCAAGCATAAGGGTGTGCGCTACAATATCGTTGGGAAAACAACCAATGAATACAGCATGTACAAAGACAATTCTAAACTCTATGGGCTTCCCTTATTTTTGTGGGATGGCTCCCCCCACACACACCCTGGACTTTAAATAACATACTCCATAGGGTTATGGACTTCAGGGATGGGGAGAAACTCCATCGGGTGAAAGTTTTTTTTTTTTTTTTAATTACAAGAAATTGCAGCATGGAGAGACCTGGAGGGAACCAACCATGCCCGAGGTCTCCCATTCTACCATGTGTTGAGGCGGCAGCCACTCCACCAGGAGTGGCTCAACCAGATGTCCAGCAAATGGCAAATTTGATCAGTCCAATCAAGAGCGTACAGCAATAGGGGTAGCGGTATTTCCCTAACGCTGTTCTACCTCATCACTGTAAATCCATGTGCTCATCTAGACAGCGCAGTTCATACCATGCTTTCTTTCATGTGCAATACTGACCGGTACACTACAAAACCTTTCATTGTTGTTGTAGAAACATGATACTCTCTTCTGGCAAATGTGGAATCATTGTCTTTTCAAAAATGGGGAATGACATTGCGGAAAGCAGTTCAGGAGCAATTTTAATTATATATTGGCACATCTTTCTTTCACAGGGATGATGACAGAAGATATTCAATTATTTTTTTCAAATTGGGGGATCACCACAGCCTGTCTAATTGGAGACCTATATGCCTACTAAACATGGACGCAAAATTGTTAACACATATTTCTTGTCAATGATTAACATTTTTCCTTCTATTATACATCCTTTCCAGTCCTGCTCAATTCCTGGATGCAGGATACAGGATAATCTTATATTGATCAGGAGTTTAATCATCTACAGCCAGCTGGGACAGATGGGTCATTTCTTAATCATCTTGGACCAGGCTAAAACCTTTGATAAGGTGCGCTATGATTACCTGTTCCCCATACTTCATAAGTACAGATTCTCAGATGTTGTCATCCAATGGATCAGACTTATGTACTCCCATTCTTCCATCCTGCCTATTATAAATGGCTGGCATGGTATCAGCATCTGAGTACTACAGTGAGTCAGACAAGACTGCCTATTGAGCCCTCTCTTGTACATCCTTACATTGTATCCCTTAGTGAGGGCAGTGACAGCAGCACCACAAATTGTAGGTATCTCTCAGTCCCTCACTACAACATCAGTTAAGGCATCCGCTTATGCAGATGATATTTGCTTATTTATGAATGATGTGAAATCTGGGAAAATGCTAAAATTGATTATTGATATTGCTTTGTTAACAGGTGCAGCTATTAATTCCTCCAAGTGTCAAGTGCTACCAACAGAGATGTATGGGACTCTTCTGAGTGTTATTAAGTCTATACCAATTAGTTTGGAACTGGTGAAAATCCTTGGTGTATATTCTGGGAGTTCAAATTTGCCAGCCCTAAATTGGACTCATGCATGGGATATAGAAGTTGCCCAAGAGGCACATTGGAAAACTTGGCAGCTATCCAAGAAGAAGAGGGTGAGGTGTTCAAGACATTTTTAATACCCATCTTCCTCTATGTCAGTGCCATATTTCCACTACCGGTTGATTTAGAAACCAGGGTATATACTGTGTTTTTTATGATGGTTTGTGGATGTCTACTTATCCCAACCAAACAGGATGTTCTCCATCTCCCATGTCACAGGGGAGGAATTAATATGGTGAACCCAGTGATGTTTTTTTCCAATATTGTTTCCAGTATAATATCTCTCCTTGGGTGAGAGGCACCTCTTCATTGTGGACGGAGTGAGCAATACTTTGGATGACACCCCTAGTATTGAAATGGGGTGGCCCAACCCCAAACCTCAGATCAGTAACCTGATTCCCTGGGTTTTTAATGCCATTATTGACTTTCATAAAATGTCACCGGTTATCATGGGACATCATCTGTACCCAGCATCGGAAAGCCTTTTATAATGGGTTGCTTCCAGAAGAGGTGCTAGTTATGCCAGTAATTCCACAATCCCTCAGGCACACAGCCCTATCCTATTTTAATGATAAATGTATCCCTCCCCAATATTGGGATGTAACCTGGCTGTGTTGCATTGGCAGACTGAATGTCAAAGGGAATAACAAACACAAGAGTGTCACGGAATGATTTTTTCCGAGAGATAGTTGCCCTACTGAAGTGGAAACTGTCCAACATTTGTTTTTGACTCTCATATATACGCCCCTTCAGGACATTTTTAGGTATATCATGGGCAGATCCATTTGGGATACTCTTCCCTTTAATGCTTTGATCTATGACTCATTATCGGGTCACACCTCAGTGCATGATCCTTCTGTGTTGTTACTGATTTTTCCTGTCTTAAGGTTATGATATGGAGGATCCACTGTAAATTTGTGTTACAACAACAGGTATTGGACCACCCCACCTTTTAAGGATGGTGGTATCTGACATTAGCAGACAGTGTGCAGCAGAAAGGACTCACCTTTCACTAAGTGCATGGATACGCCACTGGAAACACTGTCTGTAGGTGCTTTTAATTACCTTGGATCTGCCATGACATTGCAATGGTAATCCCATAGAAAATGACTTGAAAGTTATGTGGTGTGATTTATTTTGGTCCGCTTATCCTAATATTGGTATATGTACTGGGGCATTTTGTGATTGGAAGCACTATATTGGTTTTCTGTTGAGGTCATTTATTTATTTATTTTCTTTTTGCATTGTTTACTTGATTGATTTGCATTTTGCTACACTAATTTTGTACCATTAACCTGCAATTTTCTTTAATAAACAATTCTCCTATTATTTTCAAGAAATGCCATGGGATCTTTAACATCAACCTGAACTACCATCAGAACAGGCAGATTGGACCTCCATTTAACATCTCATCTGAAAGACAGCACCTCAGGAGTGCAACATCCCCTCATGCTGCACTACAGTGTCAGTATTGGGGTTTAATCCAAGTGCCTGATGTGGGGCTAGAACTCACAGCCTTCTGATCCTCTGGCCTCAGAGGCAAGTGTGCAATCTGCTGAGCCACTGACACTGCTAAGCCATCTTGTGTAGTTTCTGCTGTGGTCTCCCCCTCCCCACGGACAGCTACCATCAGCATACAGCATACCCCTAGACACCGGGGAAGGGGAGGGCTACATTAACACATATGAAGCACATGTTTGTGCTTCTAACACTGGTATGGATCAACTGAGGAAAGAGTTTTTCTTGGTCAATCAGTCCTTGGTTCAGCAGGAGGAAACATCAATCTTCCAGCATGGAGGGCAGGAAGGGGCTACTGCTCCTATCAACAGTAAAACACTGGAAGAAGGCTATGAAGGTGGAAAACAAGGACAAGAGGCAATAAAGGCAGCTCTGGATGCAGCCCATATTTTTCACTCCAAGACTGAATCTCCAGTGGGAAAGTTAAACTTGCCGCAGTCTGCGCCTGTTTTGCCTCCTATTAAAATTTCGTCTCTTTTACCAGGCATACAGCCTACCTCAAATGGAAAACCAGCTGTACAGCTTCAAAGATTTCTTTTCCTGAAAGCATTACTGACTTTAAAATGAAGATGCCCTCTTCCATGTTGTCTACAGACTTTTTAGTCACCAACTTCCCTAACAGTAATACTGTAACTACAACAATGAATACTGATGATACTATAAACTCTCCAAATGGGCCCATTATTCCTGTCTGTATGGTAAATAATACACAGGCCACTGTTGGTATACATACAATGGGTGTTAGAACAACAGTAGAAATGATAACTACAATGGCCACAGCAGATGCAGCAGTCCCTCCTACGGCAACTAGTAGCACAGTATCAGCTCCAAGTAGCACAACGTTTACAATTGGTAATACTATCTTTTCAACTAACACTATGGCTACCACAACTATTATTGGCACTGTACCTACTGCCATCCCTCCATCACCGCAAAGAACTTTCCTAGTGCTATCACCAACAACAACAGATTCAGCAATACAAGTACAAACACTGCTATGCCTGTAGTATGCAAAATGGGGATCAGGATTCCTGGAACTAGAACAGAAACTGATTCAAACACATTCTCAAATAAAAATCTCAAACTCTACACACTGCTAATTTTGAGAGGTATGGGCACAAAACCCTGAAACAACATTTCAGTTGGGGTGAGGATATAGCATGCACCAAGCAAGAAAGGGACCTTGGTGTTATCATCTTTGATGACCTCAAGGCAGGGAAACAGTGTGACAAGGCAGCAGGTAAAGCAATAGGATGCTGGGATGCATAGGCAGGGGCATCACCAGTAGGAAAAGGGAGGTCATAATTCCACTATGCAAGACACTAGTGAGGCCCCACCTGGAGTACAGTGTACAGTTCTGGAGACCTTACCTATGTAAGGACATAGACAGGGTAGAGAAGGTTCAAAAGAGGACAACAAGATTGTACAGGGATTGCATCACAAGTCCTATGAGGACAGGCTGAAGGACTTGAATATGTACTCCCTGGAGGAGAGGAGGGAGAGAGGGGATATGATAGAGACATGCAGGTACCTTACAGGGAGGAAATGGGTGCAGGAATACACTATTTTCCAGCAAAAAAGATGTTCCAGGACTAGAGGGCATGGGTTGAAGTTGGAAGGAGGGTGATTCAGAGGAAACGTGAGGAAGACTTCTTCACAGAAAGGGCGGTGGACAAGTGGAACACCCTGCCAGAGGAAGTGGTGGTGGCTGAAACAATCATGAGATTTAAGACTGCATGGGACAGACATAAGGAAATTCTGGAGGTCAGAGGTAAGGGGCAACAGACTTCTAGAAAAAAATAAAGTGAATTTACAAGCTCAAATGGGAAGGCTGGGTGGGCCATAGGCTCTTATCTGCCGACAGTGTCTATGTATGCCCTTGAAGGCATTAAGTCTATTTAATCAACCCTAGCTACAATAACAGCATCAGTTGCCAGATTTATCTCAAAACTGAAAATTGTGTAAGTAATCTAGAGAACACTGTTACCCCCATGAAAAGAAGTGTCTCAACACACACCATCAGGTTAAGAATCTTAGCTAAAAAGATACAAGACCAGGAAGACAGATCCAGAAGAGGCAACTTAAAATTGGACCACATTCCAGAGGGGATCAAAGGCAAAGGAGGTCCACTCCATTAATCTGAAGAGTTGCTCAAAGAAGCTGCAAGCCTTAAATATCCTGAACAAAAATAAAAGTGGTCCACAATATGTCCATAGGAGTATGGGCTCTGTCAGAAATGTCAGTTCTAACGACCCAAGCTTTGTGTATGTAAAATCCTACAGATTTCAAGACAGAGAGATTTTATTAAGAAAAACATGAATGGAAAAAGGGCTAATAGCAAGAGGCATGAAGTTTCAAGCATGCTCCGACTTCAGCACTGAAACTATGAATGACAGAAGGGCATTTAATCCAGTAATGTAAACTTTCAGAACCAGAAGAATTAAGTATGCACTCCTTCAACCAGCAAAATTAAGGTTCTACTGCAATACTAAGATGAGGTAATTTATAGACCCTAAAAAGGCAGCGATGTTACTAAATTAAGAGGATGTGTCAGATCACTCAAAGGGCCCAATAGACCACCCCCTTAATGACAAAGCAATCCTAACAGGGCTAAAGTTACCTCTTTCTCAAGTTTTGAAACTTAAAAATAATTTTGCTTCTCTGACAAGTCATGCTCAGTCTGATGAACAAGAAGAGTTAGAAAACACCAGGAGTTCAGAAAGCCTAGCCGTCTCTGTTCCTCGCTCCCAGACAACACAAGGACAGCACTCCTACAAAGTAAGGGCCTCTAACTAGTTCAACTCCTTTCCAGTGGAAATCACCAACACTTCAAATATCAGCTCCTTTAAGTGCAAACCTTCAACAGTATTTGGTTGCCAGTGCCTACTGCGACTGCTTCACTTAAACTGCTCTGCCTGCTCTCCTGGCTCCTCTCGCACTTGTGCATTGTCCCAGCACCTCTCTCACTTCCTGTTATCTCCTTCCCATATCCATTGCCAGCCTTCCCTAGCCACTCCCATGTCCCCCTCCATCCCCTTACTCTTTTGAGCTCCTTCTCCATCCAAATACCCCCCTGATCCCTATCCTAGTCCTTTTGTCTCTCTCCTCTCTCCCCCATTTTCTCCTGCTGTTTCTCTTTTTTCCTCCACCCTTTCTATCACTTCCCTCCTTTCTACCTCACACCAAATTCCTTACTCTCTCCTGTCCCCAACCCTCCTTCCCCTGACTATTGCCTTGTTTCCTACATCTGAGTTCACATCCAGACCTACCTCTGCTCCTCTTTTGGCACTTGCAAGATCACTACATCTCATGTATCTGCCCAGGCGTAATTGTGTACAGTGATTGGTGTTTTTTCTCCAGCTGCATCTCTTATTTAATTCACTTTTTGATCCTTGACAAAGCCTTTGGCGGCTCCTTGTATTGAAACCTTACTGTAATGTTTACCTGTTATTAATTGTTTGTTCTTGTCTTAAATTGTGCAGTGTCCTTGACGTGGAACCTTTGTAAAAGAACCCAGTTGCTCAAAGTTGTTATCTGAAATTTCAATAAATAAATAAATAAATAAAGACCAGATGTCTGCTGATTCTTGAAATTACTAGAAGCCATACCAGCACAGTGAAATATAATTTCACTACTGCCTGAATGAAGGCAGTTAATAACTGAATTGGAATTTAATTTATTGTTTGAATATGTTGCTTTTCATTTATGTGTACCTTTATTCACTGAGGATGTATAATCTATAAATGGTGAGAAAAAATTAAGTGAAGGGGAGGATAGCATGCAATATGAATACATGGCAAAAGAAAGAATAATAAGAAGTACAGAGAACACATGGGGATTGTAAGAGATGTGTATCTGTATATGTAATGATGGGGGAAGGGGCAATGAAAGAATTATCAAAGTTTTAAGTTTCAGGTGATTTGTTTTTCCTGTCTGCTAGATTAGAATGCCTAAAATTTCTATCTTTCTCCAGACCTGTGTCAATACAGCTGCGAGAAGGGGGATATAGCGGCCAATGGGATAGCAGACTTCTTAGGCAGCTCTGCATCTCCGTCACTTGTAATCATAAAAATCAATAATTTTCAGAAGAAGTTGATCTTTATAGCTGGTACCATTTGCTAGAGTACTAACTGTAGTATTGGTCTCAGGAGTTTGAACAACTTCAGAGATGGGGAAACTGAGACAAGCTGCACAACAGGAGGGCAGCAGAGGCAAGTCAACAAGGCTGCCTAAGGGAGGAGCTTTATCAACCTCGTAACTGGAGAACCAATGTTGAGTGAGGACCTAAAGGCCATCAAAGACTGCAGGGTTTTGTCAATAAGAAAATCAACAGCCTCACCACCAAAGTAACTCTATTAAAAATTAAGATGGACCAAGTAACTTCTGCAGCCCAACAAGCCGCAAACTCAGCAAACATATCGGCCCTGGCCGTTGCTAGTATCATTCAAGAAAACAAGATTCTGCATTTGTTGCTTGAGCATCTAGAGTACGGAGCCCACGTGGCCAGCTTACTAATCTTAGGGACTCCAGAGAAGTCAGAGGTCTCAGATGGAGTAGCTTTCCTAGTAAACCTCCTTAACAACACACTGGGTCTCACTCGAAAGGCTGATTTTTAAAGGCTATAGGATTACTCCATGGTCCCTCCCCCACCCACCCAATCACCCATCTGATATATAAAATGATTTCCTGGTGTCACCTGGTACCTCCGCCACCAAATCACCTGCCTTACAATGACAGCATATACCCTGGTGTCCAGTGTAACCCCCCTCATCCTGATCCCCTGTATAGTAAGTATAAACATTACCTTGGTGTCTAGCAGGCCCCCTCTCTATCCCGATCACCTGTGGTCTAGTGGATCCCCCACCCAGGCAGGCGGTACCCCACCACCCTACTCCCCATATCCCATTCCCATGCTGGTGACCAACACAGCCTTCCTATCTCCATCTCAGCTGGCCACTGACTGAGCTCTCAATGAGCACATACTGTATACAGTACATGCTCATTGAATGACAACTCACTCTGCACTGTCAATCAGTGTCTGTGACCACGAACTGTATACTGGACACCAAGGAAATATTTTTTATATATCGGATGAGTGATTGAGTAGGGGATGTGACCAATAGACACCAGGGAAAACTTATATTTTTAATATCGGGTAGCAATCGGCGATCGCAGACGGGGACCACTACCACTATGGACATTCATTTTTTTTATATCTGTTCAGAAATCACGAGGGGGAGGGGCCACCAGGGAATTTCTTTAATTCTAACACTCAGGCCAGGAATCAGTGGGGGGAGAGACCACTAGCCACCAGGTACTGTGGCTGCCTATTTGGTGGCAAATGGCCACCTAGTGCTTTTCATGCCCAATGGGCTTATTTGCATGGCTGCCTTTGTGAACTGGAAAGAGTGCACCTGTGTTATTCATTGGGGGGCCATTCTCCTGGCTGCATGTGAGGACGGTGCTAATAGAGTAACTCTAGTGGTACTGGGGTTACCACTGCCTCAGCCTAGCCCTATTCACAGTCAGATAGCATGGTGCGCTATCCAATTGTGAGTAGCAACTTTTGACACCTGTGCAATCACAAAGTGCAGCGCAAACCTTTGAGCTGTGCTTTGAGACTTTTTGTGAATCTAGCCCAGTATGATGCAGCAAGTGAAAAGGCTTGGGGCAGTCCTTTATGGTTGCCTTTTCTGGGGTATTTATGGACCTACACAAGTCACTGGTTTGACTTCAGGAGTCTTTGACTCACGGATATTACTGGGACATATATTTCTGCTATGTCTCCATGACTTTGCTGCATTACAGCTACTTTCTGATCAATGGATGTAGACTGTTTAAGGTTACCCTCCCTATTATGTGACCATGAGCGACAGGAACTATACCCCATGATGAGAATTTTATTCAGGTTTCTAGGATCTGGAAACAAGTGATGTTCTCAGTATATGTTTTGCTGTATATGAATAAAAAAAATATAGTTTAAAAATATTGCAGAGAGGAAACAGGTTATATTCATCTGACAGCTTCTATCTGCTCAAGGTCTACCTGTCTCTAGAAGTAGTCATACAGTCCTACATATAGCATTAAAAAGAGTAAATCAGACTTGCTCCCTTCACCTTAAGGTAAGTGGAAAAGTGGGGGATGAGGAATGGGGTGCAATAAAGATGGGAGTATGTTTTTGCATGTATACTGGTTCTATGTGGAATTTAAGGATCACTTTAATGGGCAAACCTGAGATTGAGGGAGGGAGGGAGGAAGGGAATAGGTAAAAATGACAAGAAGTAACAAAAAGCTTCAGGTATTGTTTTCTAGTCTTATTTTACAGGAGGGACCTATGAAATCTTGCTTACTACCAGATGTTTAAAACTCTATGAATGGAATTAAAAACCTTATAGTAGAATGTGGTAGCCCATGATGTTGGTGGACTGCAATTGAGTGACCCGCTAAAGGGCAACTCAACTGTGGCACCTCTCACAGGGTCTACCAGTTAGGGACAGAGACCGGATAGGGAGGTGGGTGATCGTAGCAACAGGAAGTCACTACAGGTCTGCATACGGGGGGGGTGGGAGACAGCACACATGGCAAGGAGTGGGAGGTGATTTGAGGGTTGGTGCTGCGGTAGGCTGCCGAGCCGGCCCCATAATGTAGTGGGTCAACTCATAGCCTTGGTAGCTAGGGTGATGGGTTCTGGTCTTGGCGCAGGTTTGTTTTGCTTGCGCCGGCCCAAATTTGTTTTTGTTTTTGTTTTTTCTATTTATTTATTTATTATTTCATTTTGTTGACTGGGTAAGTGCACTAGACAAATTCTGCCAATTTTCAGGCATGACCGGGGGAGGGATACAAATGAATGTCAGCTGACCTTGAACCAGATTAAGCTGTTGGTGGCATTTTGTGAATGGGAAATTTGGCCAGGGCACCGGGAAATTCCCTACTCTGATGCTGCTGTGCTGATGTTTCTGCATTTGGCCAGTGAGAGGACAGGCCATTTCAAGATGCCTACCCAAGTGGACAAGGGAAGGAGAAGGAAGTCTGTGGAGCAGGAGAGCTAGCCTCAACTCTTGCTCCAGGTGTTGTGGGAGGCTCCAGCCATGGATTTGGTTGAAATTGAATCAGATATTGAGCTTCAGGATGCTTTTGTGAGCTGGGAGCAATCGGTTTTGGATAAAACAAAGAAAGAAACTGGACAGTTGGAAATTGCAACAACAGGAAGAGAAAAGGTATTGTCGGTATTTGAACCTGCAACCTCTACAGAAAAGTAGCTTATTAAACCACTAAATGTGGGTCAGAAACAAGATAATGCTACGATAATGTTTTCTGGAGAAATGGAAGACCAATTCATCAGATAGCTCCAAGGAAGCGAGATGAATTTAAAACTGCAGGCTGACAGAGAAAGCCAAGATATTAAAACCAACAAACAGACTGGAGGACAGTGCGCAAAATATGGAGCAAAAAAGGTACTGTGTCTTATTTAAGTTATAGTTCTGGTAGGACAGAGTTGCCAGCAAAAGAGTTTGCCTCTGGTGTTAAAAAAAATACTCTGTCCTTGTTTAATGAAGCTTCACTGCGTGTGTTGAGCTCCCTGACTGCAGCAGGTGTCAGCCTGATTGTAATGAAGAGCACAAAGGCAGAGTTAAGGTTGATCCCAAGATTGTAAACAGCTCTGTGGAAGAGAGCTTAGAGCAGCAAGGCTTGAGCTCCATTTCCCAAGAACAAATAATCTCTCTGAATTCAGTGCAGGCTGGTATTATCTCTGCTGCTAAAAGTGAGTGTTTACTGCTGGTTTCGGTTTCCGATAATGTCAAAGGAAGTAACGAAGTGAAGATAAATGATTTATCTGCACAGAATATATTGCCATCTACTTTTTGTGAAAATAAAACAGCACAGTTGAACAAGGTAGCTGGGTTTGTGTTCAAACAGCAGAGTCAAGAGATTTCAGCAACTGACTCAGCTGTTACATATCAAAAGACTGACGGTTCCCAAAGTGAGGCTACAGATTTCTTTTTTTCTGATAAAATGAACCAAAAAAAGTCTAAAGCTGATATACAGATGGCAGACCCCTTTTTTTTACATAAAGAAGGTTCGCAAGATTCTTGGTCACCTCATAAAGCTTTAAGTGAAGCAGGGTGGAAACAGACGGTAGCTGGTGTATGGAAGCCTGATCCTGCTTGGGACTCGAACTTATCTTTATCTCAGCATTCTCCTGAGTGGATTCCAGGTGGCCAGCAGCAGAAGGGGAGGAAATCCTCTTGCAGGAGCCCATTCGATTAATACAGATGAGGACACTGTAACCTCCCCCTCCCTCTTCACAGAAGCCATTGATGTCTGAACTTTTCTCAAATTCCATAGGGAAGCAGCCCCTAGGTAATGCTGTGAGGCTGAGGTATAAAGGAGGGTTAGAAACTAGGCGGATAGGCATTATGTGGGAAAACCTTGCTGAAAGACTCACTGCATTTCACCCCTCAGGATGTTTATGCTTTCATTAATATTTCAGGGAGGACAATTATGACATAAGTTTTTGTTCTCAACAGGCTTTAGAGTTGTTCTGGGTTAGGTATGGACAAGTTAAGTATTCTCCTATGTGGACACCCTTTATTGTTATACCACTCTCAAAACCCCTGATTAAGTTCATTACAGTTATGTTCCGAAATGAAGGGGTATGGGTGGAAGACATAACCTTTTGGTTAAAAAAAAATGTGAAGTACTAAGTGAGCCAGAGCCTATTTTAGATACAGAGGGGTTCTGGACTGGAGGATGGAAGTATAAAGTTAAATTAAGGCAAACAGAGGCTGGAATTGAACATATACCTAACTCCTTTTGTTAGGAAAAGATAGAGGGTATGTTTTACAGCAGGCAGCCCGTGCATGTTACAAGTGTGGGGCTAGAAGCACCTTTCAAGTGTATGTGATCAGCCCGTTGTGATAATTGTGGGGAGGTAGGACATTTAACTATGTTTTGTAGCAATCTATCAAGTTGCTATTTTATGGAAACTGAAGGCCATGTGTTCAAACTATGTCCTTGGGCTGCCCAAAAAAATCCTTTTGTTCTAATTCTGAGGTTTTTATTCAAAAAGCACAAGAATCCATGGTTAAAGCTACTCTCCAGGATACGTGCCCCCCTTCCCCTGCAACAACTCAGATGAAATTCCCTCTAGGCAAGAGAGAAATTGAAAAAGAAGGGGGTTTAAAAGGCAAGGTGTTGAACAAAAAAAAGTTAAACTCACCAAGTAGGGAGGATCAGCGTGAGATATCCTCAGATATTGTTAAGATAGTTAAGGGTAATATGGGTCCCCCTAACCTCTCAGATTTCCCTCCAGTGTGTTATACGGAAGGGGTCACAGATGAGGTGGTGGTGGCAGCCGCCATTGATAAACCAGTGACTGTACTGCCCCAAAGAAGATCTTTAAGGAATTCACTATCAAAAAGTCCCCCCCCCTCCAGTGGAACAGATGGATACCAGTAACTCATATGCGGCTCTGTTTTCCTCTTGGGGTAACACTGAGATAGAGGTTGAAGATTCAGACTCTCAAAATCATCACTTTCAACTAGGTCACAAATCATGGATAATTACAAGGATAAAAAAGAAAAGAGGAAAAACAATGATTTAAATACTTAAAAGGTTAATGAGGTTGGTTTGGGGTTCTTTGAATGTTCATAGCTTATTGAATATATGGTTAGCGACAAGCCCTCTTTCATTATATACATAATTTCCTGTTTCTGTTTATTTTTACACGAGACATGGATGTATTCCATAGATCAGTTGGTGGCATTTAAAAGATATTGGTTTTGGGGCCCTTCATTTTGAGTCGTTTGGGAAGATTCCACAGATGGTATAGGAATAGTGTTTAATTCATATGACTTCCAGTTACACAATTTGATAGACCTAATACCAGGAAGGGTCCTGATTATTGATGGGAAGTGGCAAGGACTAAGCTATAGGTTTATCAACATTTATAACCCCCAAACAAAAGCAGGTAGAGTTAATTGTCTTAAATCAGTACAGCCTTTTTTATTAACAACAGTTAGAGTATTATGGGGGGGCGACTTTAATTGTCCCATTTCGACCCATGCTAGTATAACAAATAAAAAAACATACTGTGACTCTAATGCTTTAAGCAAAATTATAAAAAGTGCTGGACTCTTGAACTGTCATAATGCTTTACAGGTTGGAGAAGGTTTTTCATTTAAAAAGGGGAAGAGATTTTCTCTAATAGACCATATGTTAGTGTCACCTAATATGCCAATAGAATCTTTTAAAATATTTCCTAGTGAATTCTCGGACCATTCCTTTCTATTAAGTTCTTTTAGCTTTTCAGACAGGCAAGAAAAAAGGCTAGTTAGATGGAAACTCAATAACTCCTCATTAGAACTCCCTTATATACAAGCTGGGGTGAGATACCTATTAAGAGCCAGGTTATCAGTAGCCTTTTTATATTCAGATTTGGGAGATTGGTGGTTAGAGACTAAATTGGACTTAAGGAAATGGTTTAAATTGCAAGGAGTTAGAGCAAAGAATGACAAATTCCTGCACTATTTAGGTTTAAGACAACAATTACAGAGGCTTATGACTATAGCTTATTCTTCTAGGATGGATTACTCAGAACAAATTGCTAATCTTAAAGAAAAAATGAAAGAGTTTCAGTACGATAGAGGGAAAACCATGCAGGCCATTTTAACTAATGGAATTAAAAAATCACCCATTGGGGATCCATTCGAAATGTGTAAACAGGTAAGAGATTCTATGAAATTGGAGGTACTCAAAGATTCAGATGGTAATTTGGTACCCTCTGTGGCCCAACTAAGAGAAGTGATTGTAGAACATTACCGCTCTTTGAATCCTCTTGAGACAATCCCCCGATTCAGCTATGGCCGCCTATTTAAAAGTTATTTTAGTTCCAGTTAACCTAGTTGGGAGGTCGGAGGTATGGGGACCTATCACTCAAACAGAGATTTTAAGCTCCATTAGGTTATTGAAACTAAATATTTCTCCCGGAATAGATGGGATTTCCAATAACTGTTATAAAATCTTTTCAGACGAACTTAGTCAGTGCCTGTGTATCTTATTTAGGTATTTTTTTAGATAAAGCTGCAATCTATCCCTCGTTTACAGAAGGGTTATTGACTTATATATTTAAGTCAGGAGATAAGCAAAACATTACCAACTGGAGACCAATCACTCTTTTAAACTCTGATTATAAAATCTTTACTGGTATTTTAAATAATAGGCTGAAGAATTTAGCTAAAGAAGTTATTTCACCCTTTCAATATTGTGGGTTACCAGATAGAAGAGTCCAGTCTGCTCTGATATTGATTCGAGATGTAACTGAGTATTTTACTGAGTTAGGGTTAACTAGATGCTTAATAGCAGCTGACTTAGAAAAAGCCTTCGATAGAGTTTATTTGCCGTTTCTTTTCCTTACCCTTAAGCATTATGGGGTTCCAAAGCAATTAGTGAAAATAATTGAGAAATTATATGATAATTATACAGTAATTCCATATTTAAAAGATCAGAAGGCGGAAGGTTTTAAGTTAACTACAGGAGTTAGACAGGGTTGCCCTCTAAGCTCTCTTCTTTATATTTTCACTCTAGACCCCTTTTTACAAACGATAGTTTTGAGACAGATTTGGAAGGGTGTTACAGTGAATGGGCAGAGGGATTTGCAATTAAGGATACAAGCCTACGCTGATGATTTAGTAGCATATTTGGAAGATAGGGCCTCAGTAATTCATTTTGTGACTGCATTTGAGGCCTTTGCAAAGGTATCAAATGCAAAAATAAATTTAAATAAAACAAAGGGATTATTTATTGGAGCAACTGGTGCTGAGGAAGTGTGTCAGGAGGGTATTAACATCTCCCGTAAACCTCTTAAAATATTAGGGATATTATTCGGTTCCCAGAACATGCCTGTTGAAAATTGGGAAGATGTCATTATTAAAATAGAGAGAAAGGTTAATAGATGGAAAAAGTGGAAAATGACCAAATTAAAAGGGTTCAGGTAATCAAGCAATTTCTTCTTCCAACGATACAGTATGTGGCGATGATTTTTCCGCTTCCTGTGTTTTTTGAGACTAGAATATATAGTGTGTTTTTTCAAATGTTATGGGGAAATCGCTTAAATCCTGTTAAAAGGAGCTATACATATTTAATGAAAAATAAGGGTGGTTTAGAATGGTAGACCCAGTAATTTTGTGCATGCTTTGTTTTATCAAACTCAATTAAAGAAGGGTTAAAAGCAGAATTAGAGGCAGTGGAGTCTTGGAACTTGAAACAATGGGTAAATACTTTAAGAATTGGTACACTATGGCCCCTAAACTGAATCACTACTTATATATTCCATCATATTTTAGGCCAACGGCGAGAAATTGTTCAAATGGAAAGCATTAGAAACAGGTAATTCTGAATAATAACATGAAGGGGCTTTATCGTTTTCTAATGTCGTTGACTCTTCCCTCAGAACCAGGATTTAAAAATTGTCCTATGACTTTAAATTCTAGTGTATTAGCTCAATTAAACTGTAAGAGGATGCCTCAAAAACAATGGGAGAGCGCAGTGGCTGATCTTTATGGGAAACTGAATGTCAGAGAAATCACGAAGTACAAGGCTTTACAGGAAGAGTTGTACCCATACTTGGATTGTATTAATGTAGAAGAATCGATGGAGCATTTTTTCTTAGATGTTCATATCGACTGGTTTATGGTTATACCTAGAAAAGCTTTGGGGATTTAAATGGTTATGTAATATGTCTTATGAATTTTTGATTCTAGGATGTTATCCCAAGAATTTGTCTGAATTTCACGAAGAAACATTATCCTTATTTTTGGGATGTCTAAGATATTATTTATGGCAAGCTAGGGTTCAATGGGTCCTTTATCAAAGAGAATGTCTTACTCTTGTGTAAGTAGGTTAGTCATCAAGGAGCTTATAATAATTTATACACAGGATGCATCAAGAGTGACCCCAGGAACTTTACGTAAATGGTGGAAAGGTTTTCTTCACTTTATTAAGTTCAAATAATAAGAGTTAAAAGTGGACTGGATATTTGTTAATAGTTTACTTCTCATGATTTTTTGTGTTCTCGTAGCGTTTACAATGTAATGCTTGAACATCTCTTTGATTTTGTTATGTTATATGTTATGGAAAAGTTTTGTTCTATCGATTATCCTACTTAAAAGTGTTGCTGTTTATGTTTTTTATGTCAATAAAAACACCCCTACTCTTTTCAATAAGTGCGATGGGATCTTTATCATCCACCTGAACTAGCACCAGAACAGGCAGATGGGACCTCGGTTTAACGTCTCATCTGAAAGCGGGTTTGCCCCCCCCCCCCGGCGACATGCACCCCCCTGGAGTTGAGAATTCTAAGTGGGGGGCGGGGACACAGCCTCTGTAATAAAATGTAAATCAAAACACAAGCCCCAGCACCATTTTGTTGTGCGCCGGGGAGTCAGAGTGCCAACATTGATTTTCAGCACTCTGACTTCGCCGTAACGGTGATCGCCCTTTGGCAGTCGCCATTATGACATAGAACCATGGAATGTTAAAGGCATAAGGGACATACAGAAGACAAGAAAAATATTTAATTATGCAGATCAAAAGGGGATAGACATTTTGCATATGCAAGAGTCCTATATACTGTATGTAATAAAGAAACTGGATTTCACACTAAAATAAGCCAAATGTAGGGTGGTACATTTTAATACCTTATTTAGGGGGGTGGTGATCTTCATAAAAAGAAAATGATTTATAAACTTTGGTAAATTAACACTTGATCCAGAGGGGAGGTACACAGAAACAGAAACATAGAAGCTGACGGCAGATAAGGACCACAAGGCCCATCAAGTCTGCCCATTTTTTCTACCTTATGAATGTGCTATAGGCTTTTACTCTGTCAATGGCCTATTTATTCATACTCATCTGTATTGCTCCCTTATGCCTATACCATGCCTGTTTGAAGCCCTGCACTGTATTCATTTCCACCACTTCCTGAGGTAGGCCTTCCCATGCATTCACCACCCTTTCTGTGAAAAAGAACTTCCTCACTCACTTTAATCAGCCTCCCTCTAATCTCATGCTGTGTCCTCTTGTCCTGCTGTTTTTCTTATATTGAAACATGTTAGACTCTTTCACCTTGTTAATGCCCTTAAGATGTTTGAATGTTTCGATCATATCACCTCTCTCCCTCCTTTGCTCAAGGTTATACATATTGAGCTCCGTTAATCTGTCCTCATATGTATTCTGATGCAGTCCCTGCACCATTTTGGTTGCCTTTCTCTCAACTGCCTCCATTTTATTAATGTCCTTGTGCAGGTGTGGCCTCCAGTACTGCATGCAGTGCTCCAGATAGGGCCTAACCAGTGTCTTGTAAAGAGGAATTATTATCTCCCTCTTATGACTTGTGATACCCCTACTAATATACCCCAACGTCCCTCTAGCCTTACCTACTGCTTTAGTGGTCTGCTTGGATGATTTCAGCTCATCTGTGATGATGCTCTTTCTTCCCTTGTGATTGCCAGCAACTCCCCTCCCAACCTATGGGTAGCTTCAGGGTTTCTCGTCCCTATGTGCATGATCTTGCACTTCTTTGCGTTAAACCCCAGTTGTCATTCTTAAGACCAATTTTGCCAGTTTTTCCAGATCTCTTCTCGTTCTGCCCACCCCTTCTGGATCATGTCATATGCAAACAGGCAAACCTTACCCTCTAGTCCATCTGCAATGTCACTGATGAAGATATTGAAGAGGACTGGTCCCAGAACTGATCCCTGAGGTACCCCACTTGTGACTTGCATCTCCTCTGACTGTATACCATTTATCACCGCTCTCTGGTTTCTGCCCACCAACCAGTTTGCCACTCAGTTAAACAACTTCTGACCCACCCGAGCCTACCCAGCTTATTAACCAATCTTCTGTATAGAACAGTATCAAAAGCTTTGCTGATGTCAAGGTAGGTGACATCAACTGCACACCTTGGTCCACCACTCTGGTTTACCCAGTCAAAGAAATCTATGAGATTAGTTTGACTGGACCTTCCTATTGTAAACCCATGCTGTCTTGGATCATGTGCTCCTATGGATTCCAGCTGTTGCACTATCCTTTCCTTAAAGGGTGCCTCCATAATCTTGCCCACTACTGAGGTAAGACTGACTGGTCTGTAGTTCCCTGCCTCCTCTCTGCTACCACTCTTGTGAGGCGGGATCACATGAGCCTTCTCCAGCCTTCCGGGACCTCTCCTGTGTTCAGAGACTCATTAAACAGTTCTGTTAATGGTTCTGCTAGTTCCACCCTTATCTCCTTTAGTACCCTGGAATGTATGCCACCAGGTCCCATTGCCTTGTCCACCCTGAGTTTAGCGAGCTCTTGTAGGACCCTTTCTTTTGTGAAGGGACTTGTGCATACCTCCCTCCCCCTCTGTGTCCATGGTGCTAAGGTGTGGGCCCTGCCCTGCCTTCTCCTCCATAAATACTGAGCAGAAGTATCTATTTTGGATAGATGTTTTTCCTTGGTCCTCCTGCACACAATCCCCCTTATCCCCTCTGATCTTGGCAATACCCCCTCTGGACTTTCTCCTTTCACTAATACATCTATAGAAAGTCTTGTCCCCTTCTTTCATTGTTCGTGCTAATGTTTCCTCAGTTTAGGCTTTTGCCTGCCTTGCTACCTTCCCTGCTTCCCTTATGGAGGTTGGTCATCACCTCTATCTTAGTCCACTCGTTCCTTATATTTCCTGAAGGCCAATCTTTTGGCTCTGACCTTTTCTGCTACTGATTTTGAGAACCAAAGGGGCTTCCTTCTTCTTCTTTTGCTCTTGTTTTTCTCCCTAACACAATGGGATGTTGCTTCAAGTATTGCATCCTTAATGCTTGCCCACTTTGCCTGTACCTTCTCACCTGTATTTTTTCTTGCCAGGGCTAGCTTAACTCTGTTGGCCATCTTATCAAAGTCAGCTCCTCTGAAGTCCCATATTTGTGCTGTGGAATGGGTTGATTTAGTTCTAGTGGCCAAATTGAACCATACCATGTGATGGTCACTGACCCCCAGGTGAACTTCTATCTGGAGATCTGTGATCCTTTCCCCGTTAGTCAGTACTAGATCCAGGATAGCCATATCTCTTGTTGCTTGTTGTACCAATTGTTTGAGGCCCTCCCCCTGTAAGGAATCCACTATGTGCCTCATTCTGGAATATGTTCCTGCTGGTATTGATCAATTTGTATCTGACATGTTGAAATCTCCCATTATCAGAACCTCCCCTTTAGCTGTCATGTTTTTTATATCTTCTAACAGTAATGTGTCTATGTTCTCCCCTGGTCTGGAGGCCTGTAAACAGCCCCAGTTGAGTATGGCGTTCCCATTTCCTGTTTCAGGGTGACCCACAGTTCTTCTGGCTCCTTATGTGTGTATTCTGAATTTCTGTAGCTTTGATATTTTCATTAACATAAAGGGCCACTCCTCCCTCCCCTTTTTTGCCTCTCGGCCTCTTCTGAACAGTACGTAGCCAGGAACTGAGTCTCCTAAGTATAGTTACTGGTGAACCATGTCTCGCTAATGGCTACTATGTCCAATTTAGCCTCTGTCATTGTTGCTTTCAGGTCTGGGATCTAGTTTCCCAGACTGGGGATTTAATGTACATGATTTTCCATTGGTCAGATTTCAGTGTGTTAGTTGTGGGGTGAGGTCCGGCTTTCCTCTGTGCATGAGTATGGGACCTTTTTCCTTACCTGGTGATGAAAATGAACTATAAACATGCTGAACTCCTGTTTGATCACTAGCTGAGGGGGGAAGGGTGTTCTTCCCATTCGATGTATCGGGTGCTGCACCCCTCTCCCCATTTGCTAGTTTAAATATTCAGCAAAGACATCAAACTTCTGCCCCAATGCACTGACTTCCTCCTTAGTCAAATGCAGTTCATCAAATTTAAAGAACTTTCGCTCCCAAAACTGTTGCCAGTTACCTACAAATTTGTGTCCTTTTTCCTGGCACCAGCCCTTGATCCACATGTTTAACTCCCCTATCTCCCCTTCTCTGACCATATGTCCATCTGCCCCCCTCTCCCAGATGGCAGGATCTTGGAGAAGGAGATGCTGGATGAAATGAATGACAGTTTGTCTCCCAGTCTGGTCAGGTGTTCCTTGGTCTCCACAACTGACCAGCTGATGAGATCGTTAGTCCCCATCTCTACCAGGACATTGTTGTTTTCTCCTGCTTCCTGCATGGTTTTAACAATGTGGTCAGTGTCTTTCCACACTGATGTGCCTGAGAGACATCTGACCATTACCCCGGCCAGATGTAGGTATCAACTCCCTGAATCATGGAGTCTCCTATGATCAGAAGTGTTTCGGATTTCCTTTTTGCCTTTTTTGTTTTGATCCATTTTGGGCTAGTTTTGTAGCGCTACGTCCTGCTCTGCAGTGTCCTCTGCCCCTTTGTTTGAGTTCAGAGACAGAGGCAGATACCTGTTTGTAGTTTTTATACGGTCTGTGGAGGTGATACATTGGTAAGCATTGAATGATAGGACAACCGATTTGCCCCTCCTAACCATCTGCCAACCTCCCAGACCAACTACCCTCTGCGGTTGAGGTGCTTCAGTTGGATGCTGGGAAAATGGCGGGCGGTTCTTGTAATATATTTCCTCCTGAATAAGAGATTTGAGGAGCGCAATCTCTGCCCATGCTGCTCAGAGCTGAGCCCTTAGCCTCAGGCCTCGGATATATAATCTCAGAAATTAACACACTAGAGGAGACCTTTGTGTTGCCAAATGTATACACTCCTAATATTAGTGATAGTAACTTTTTTTAAATTTTGTTTTAATCTAGACACTTTTGATGGTCCATATCATATATTATAGGAGAAAGGACTTCAGCCGAGTTTTAAACTCTAGACAGGATAAACTCTCTTCATATTTAGACCAAATGTCTAATATCAAAAAACAACTGAAGGAATATATGGAGGATTTGAAACAAATTAACATTTGGAGAGAACTCAACCCCAATTCTCAAATTTACTCATTCTTCTCATCCCCACAACAGTGCTGCACAAAAGCTGATTACATTCTACAGTAGTTTCTCAACTCCTAACACATTGTGCAAAAACAATAAAGTATCAGAATATAATAATTTCAGATCACGCTCCAATAGAATTACAAATTACTATCATTAAGCAAGATAAAAAACTACTTGGAAATCTTAGAAACAAGCACTGAAAATTATTTTACATTAAACCCAGCTTCACTGACTTCAAATAAAAAGTTATTTGATAAATAAGAAAAAGGCAGCCTAGAAAAAGACTACAGACTTAGAAAAAATAATAAAGAGGATGGAAACCAGACACATGTCTACCCATAATGCAGACACACTCACAACAGTCCTGCATGCAAAAAGAAAAACAAATACAACATAAGGAATAAAGAATGGGGGACTATACACAGTGCTCAGATATTCAACAGGGTTGCGTCATGCACAGCCACTGATGTATTTAAAGGGAAAGGGAAAAGTCGCCGCACAAATCCCGATCTTGGCGGGCCCATCAGAATGTATGCAGGCACAGGTAGGTGGGGGCATGCCCATGCATAACCTGCACAGCCCGATATTCAACCCAGGCCATGCAGGTTATGCAGGCACAATACCTACCCGCGCCTGCACAAAGTTATGCCTAAAAAAAAAAGAACAAGTCGAGGGCCACCCACAGGTAAGCTGTCACATTGCAGGGTGCAACACAGCAGCTGCCACCTCTGGGTGGCCATCACCTGTTCCCGCCGCACCTGGCGGCGCCCCCCATGCCTCGATCATGGGCATCAGTCACCCCTGCAAAGTCCAATATCTCTGGTGGTCCAGTGGACTGCGATGAGCCTGATCGCAGGCATCAGACATTCCCCCCCCCAAAGTCCAATATTCCTGGTGGTCCAGTGGACCGCAATGAGCCCGATTGCGGGCATCAGACATTCCCCAAAGTTCAATATCCCTGGTAGTCCAGTGCACGCATGGAGCCCGATTGCGGGTGGCATTCCTCACCCCCAAGTCCGATATCCCTGGTGATCTAGTGGACCCCCACCTCACCCGCCCACTGAGCCCCACCCCACTCCCCCGTCAGCGGCGGGTGTGCACCAACCCTGCCACCCGCAGCCCACCGACTGACAGCTCGGTAGGGCTGCATGCCCGATGGTTCAGGCATGAGCCAATGGGCATGCAGCCCATACTGTACTAGTCCAGTCCAGATGTGAATGAATTCATTCATATCTGGACTGACTAATCTGATATCGACTGCATGCCATAGCTCATGCTCTGAACAACGTCTGCTCCCCTACTGAGCTATCAGGTGGTGGGGCACGCAGGGGTGGGGTCTGCCATCCACAGTTGAAGAAGGGCAGCGGGGTGGTGGGGCTCAGTGGGTGGTGGGGTGGGGGTCCACTAGATCACCAGGGATATCAGACTTGGGGGTGAGGGATGCCGCCCGCGATCAGGCTCCGTGCGGTCCACTGGACCACCAGGGATATTGGACTTTGGGGGGGATGTCTGATGCCTGTGATCGGGCTCATCACAGTCCACTGGACCACCAGGGATACTGGACTTTGGGGGGTACAGTGATGCCCGCAATCAGGCTCCGTGTGGTCCACTGGACCACCAGGGATATGGGACATTCTTTATCCTTATGGGACGTCCCGCAATCGGGCTGCAGGGGGCGTCGGTCCCCGACGGCTGCTGCCTGGCAGGAAGCCAGGCGCAAGTCATCAGGGATCGGCGCACCTGCATGCTAATGGCATGTAAACAGGGCCATAATCAGATGCAAATGGACCCCCCGTGCACCTTGCATAAATTATGGCCACATTTGCATGTCCCCCTTTGAATATCGCAGGTGCTGTGCATGGCGCAATGGCACTTGCACCACCGCATCTCAATGCTCCACTCTGACCACTTTTTGTTCTGGTGCAGTGCCACTGCACCATGCACAGTGGGGGTGGCCAGGGTGCGATATTCAAAGCAGTTGTGCTGAATATTGCCCTGGCCACACCCCTGCTCAACAAATTTGAGCTGCGCCCAGGCTTGTGCCACAGCCTGGTGCAGTTTGAATATCTGGGCCTGTGAGCCTGTGTTTCCATCGAGGAGTTGAGATGCCAGCATATGGATCTTGAGAAAGAAGCTTGAGAGGTTCATGCTGGCATCTCAACCCAGATGGAACCCTAAGACGAGTTGAGTATGTCCCCCATACTTTGTTGTTATAGTATATGGTTCCCTGACATTTAAAAAAGAGTTTAATTTGGACACATTTAATTTTTACAAGGTTTCATACCTTATGTTCACACTGATGCTTGGTATTGGCAGGTCTGTCTGCTGTGAAGTCAGTACAATGGCATTCCTACTGTATGTGTCTCTCCTAAGAGTCGTAGTTGGATTTTTTTTTAAAGAAAAATGTTAAAAATGGTATGGTTTGGAAAAACAGAATTGAATACAGTAGTCTGTGTCTTAATTGTCTCAGTGAAACTCTGACTAAGCAGCACCGCCATGTTCATTAGTTTTCCTGTGAAGAGGTTTGGTTTTGTCCAACCAGGTGGTGTTTATTGCAGTGTTTTATGAATATTAATGAGTGAACTTTAACAATAACCTTTAGAATGTGCACAACATTTAGAATGTGCATAACTTTCAGAGAATGTGCACAACAGGATTTCAGCAGCCACTGACTTTCATACAGAATAAACCCTAACCATATACTATAAACTGGTCTTGTATAAGGCAGAAAAGAGCATATTAATGTCAAGAGCAAAATAATATGTCCTTGGTGATAAATCTGATAAAATCATGGTACAACAATAACAAAAAGAAATAAATATTTTTCAAAATTGTAGACCACACAAATAAACTGATCACCAATCCAGAGCACATCAATAAAATGTTTTCAGATTATTATTCATCACTCTACAGTACAGAAAGATCAAACTTTCTGGAGGCCAAAGAAAATGTTCTCACTAGATTAAAACATCAACCCTTTCAAACCACCAGGTGGCATGCTTAGAGCAAGACATAACAAAGGAAGAAATTGAAAGACAGTAAAACAAATGCCCACATAGAAAGATCTAGGTATATACGGAATACCCACTGAATTCTACAAACAATTCCAATGAATTTACTGAACAGTTATTAGAATTTTTCAGTCACTGCATTCAAACCGGTAAAATCCCATTATCTTTCTGAGGCTAAAATTTCAGTTTTCCCCAAACAAAAAAAAAAAAAAGGACCTAAGATAAGTAATAGCATGCAGGCTTATCTCCCTACTAAATTCTGACATAAAAATCCTTGCTAAATTACTATCCACAAGATTGGAACAAATAGACCCTCAATAATTGACCAAGATCAGAAGGGTTTCATAAAGGAAGAAAACTTGGAGCAAACATAAGGAAAATAACAGACATTCTAAACTTAAAGAATTTGGATATTTAGGCATTCCGCTGGAGACGAAGGCTGAGGTGCTGTACAAGTGCCTTACCTCATGCCATGCTGGTGACCTGAGTTCAGAAACAAGCTCTGGTCAAGTGGTGTTGGCAGAGGTGAGGGCTAGGAGAAGATTGAGTGGCCACTAGGCAGCTTTTATCTCCTGGACTAGGGTGGCAAGTTTCCTCACTCTTGGCTGACACCCAGAGAAGGCTGGATGTCAGAGCAGAGGTCAGGGGGCCTGACATAACATTGGAAGGGTGGAAGGAGATGTGGTTCTGGGAGCACATGTGCACCTTTGTGTGCGTGTTCCCCCCTGCTGTCACAGTTCTGGGATGGGGGAGAAAACATAGAAAAAGTCTATGTCTCTCTGCTGCCAAATGTGATGACTGTGGTATTCTCGGGCCCTGCCCCATACAGATCCCTACCTGTTTGATGGTGGGTGGAGTGGCAGATGGGGCTTGGGGCTGCCAGGTCAGGGGCCAAAAGGCAGGCACAGGTGGCAGTGGAGGTGTGAAAAGTTATAAAAAAAAAAAAAAGAATTTTGGATAATTCATTGGTTGTAGTACGTGATGCAGAAAAAGTCTTCAACTGAGTAAAATTAGACTATGTTTTTGCAGTATTTTAATTTTGGATCAAAAATACATTAACTATCTTAAAATCCTCTTCCACTTCCTGAGAGCAACAATCCAAACTAACAGGAATTTATCAGCCCACTTCAATCTATAAAAAAGTAAAAGGCAAGGATATCCCTTATCTTCTCTGCTCTTTCCAATTGCCATAGAACCATTAGCAATAGCCATTAGTGCGCCAGCGAGCCGGGTTCGGGAGCGGACTCGGGTGGCGGGGTCAGCGGGAAAGGGAGGATCAGCGTCCCAGCGGATGCTGTCCTCCCTCTCAGGGGTGAGTACACCAAGGCGCGATTGTGCTCTGCATTCCTTCCATAGCGGTGGAAGCACCGGCCAGAGGAAAGGTGGGAGAGGCTTCGCTCGTCGGGCCGGGAGGGCGTCGCGCGGTGCATGAGGGTCTGCGTGCACAGCAACACGCTACCCTCGAGGGACGTACATCCCTAAGCGCCAAAGGTGTCCTGGGGGAGTGGGGACGCTCGGGAGAAAACGGAAAACACCCTCTGGCAGCCCTAGATGAAGTCGCCCTAGATCCTACGGACCACCCACAGGACAGACCCCAATGTGCGAGGAGAGGAGGATGGGCACTCTAGGGGCAGATCCCTAAGGTAGGTACCGGGGGACATGAGCGGACGGAAGGAGGGGGCACCGGAGGCAGTAAAGGAGGGATAAAGATGAAAATTAAAAAAAAAAAAAAAGTAGCCATTAGACCTAGTGACATCACAAAGGGAATAACCATGGACCAACACAAACATAAAATTAGCCAGTATGCAGATGGCACTCATATATTTTGTAGACACTCAAACATCACTACAAACAAGTCTTGACCTGACTGATGATTTCAGAAAAGCCTCTGGCTAGAAAATTAGCATTGGCAAAACGAATTAACACAGTACAACACTGATTATCAGAACTCCTTTCTAATTGACTGGATCTTGTTTCCCAAGCGTTTAACTATAGTTTAGAATGGGGATAAGATAATTGGGTAGGATAGTCAGTGTTGTACTCTTCTTCTACTACTGGATTCATTTCTCTGCCACGAGGGTCAGTCAAGTCCTGTATAATACTGCTCCTTCAGTGACAACCCCTACAGCAGGCTGCAGCAGAAGACATCTAGCGGAATCATGTAGTCAGACAAAAAATGCAAGCGTGTAGGGGGCCTGCCATAACCACTGAGTCATTTTTGTTTTGCAGAGGTTTGAATTTCATTTTATGATCCCTTACTCCTTCACTCACATTTTTATTCATTCTGATTATTGGTGTTTGTGGTTTTGTACTGCAAAAATGAAATTAAACCACTTGTTTAAAACTACAGTATAGTATTTGTTGTATTATCATCTGCACTGGTGTAGTTACAAATTGGTGGGCATAATTTTGCTTCTGAGTGCTGTGTACGAGATATGGTATAGTGCCATAACAAACAATGTTACCCTGTTTTCACGGACCCAGGATTATTCAAACTGATCTGAAATCTCCCAGGCAGTTCCTATCATCAGGATTGCATGGTACTGTTAAATGGCAGGGAGAGACTATGTGTATCATTGGAATTCAGGAATAAGATGACAGACCAAATCAAGTACCTCACTGTAAATATAACTAAGGACCCACAGCAACCGTTTAACAAAAACGTTCTACCTCTCTTAAATATAGTCAAGACAGACAGAAAAAATGGAAAAAGCTGACTTTAGTGCTTCTTGGCAGATGTAGCGTCATCGCAACAAACATCCTTCCAATGTTTCTGTTTCTGTGTTAGTCCCTAGCAATAACAGAGAATGAACAATAAAAAAATTATGTAGTACCATTAATACATTTTTGTGGAAAGATAAAAATAAAACATCTTAGCCTCAATAAATTATGACTTGGTAAGGATATGGGAGGCCTGGGTCTATTCAGTTTCAAAAATTGTTAACTAGCTTTGCAATCATCTCAAATCCAACACTAGTTCTCTAATGATCAAACTATAAATAAAACTGCTGATCAACATTTTCATAAATAAAGCATTATCAAAAGTATTTTATATTCAGGCTACACCAGACCAAGTAAAAATACCCCAATACTCCTTTCAACTCAAACTACTTACATTAGTTGGAAAAACATTATGAAATTATTCAGATTAGAGATGTAACCTCTCCATTTGCACCAGTTCATTGACATTTCCAGTTTAAACCATCATACTTAGACAATGCAGTTTTATTATGGCAAAAACTAGGTACCAACACAATACAGGAAATGATGGCTCATAACAGTCTGCTATCACTCATGCAATTGAAGAAAAACTTCAACCCCCATGACAACAATTCTTTAGATTCTTAGAATTGAGAGAATTTATAACAACTAACAATTTGTTAGATAATAAATCTCCGGTTATAATTATCTTAGAAAACCAAGAAAAAAAAAAACAGATAAAAAACCCAGATCGGCAATATATAAATTATTGCTACCATCCACTTCATTCTCTCTAGATCACCTCAAAGGGAAATGGGAACAATGCTTAAACAACAGCATCAGTGAAAGTATTCAGTAATCAGAAGGGGTATGAGGAAGTATTTTTTTACAGAAAGGGTGTTGGTGGATCCGTGAAACAGTCTACCAGCTGAAGTGGTAAGTTCAAACCCTTTGGTGATTTCTAGCACAGTTGAAACAGAATAAAGGGTATAGCGCTTGCTCAGGCAGCAGAATCTCAGAGGAAAATGGGGGAGGGTTGGGAAAGGCTACTACCCTGGAAAGACAGTAGGTCCCAGGGCTAAAGAGGAAACTTGGATGGACCATGTGTCTTTTTCTGCCATTATTGCCATTGTCTATGTTTCCATTTGGCAAAACATTACCATCTTTCTAGTAAAAGAATTCAGATCTTCAAAATTACAATAAATTCACAATTTAACATTCTCCATTGAAGTATATTATACACCTAAAAAAAAAAAGAAAATTGATAGTAATATTAGTGACAGATGCCCCAGGTGTCAAAACAGCCCAAGATTTCTTAGTTATATGTTTTATTTTTTTTTTTTAACAGAAGTTTTTAGCTCTCCTTCAGTCCAGGGATGGCTAGTTAGCCCTAGCCCTGCTACCCCACGTAGGCACATGTCTACCCCAGTACTCACCATGGTCTCATAATTTCCCCACAAATTTCCCTTTGTGGTTGGGGCTGAGAGAGGAAGGCTGCACCCATCCCCAAGTGCACATCAGCTAGAGTGGACCATCAGCAGAGGACAATAGTACTGGCTCAAAACTTAATGCACAGGGCTTCATTAAGCTCATGATTGCCATTTCTCTTTTCCTTGCTAGAAGATGTCAAGTGTGTGCATGGAGGCACACACACACACACACACACATGACATTCCACCGGTACCCTCCATTCATGCCACCCAAGTTGCACTACCATCAAGCCTCAACCTAGTGGCAGTCTAGGGCCGGGACAATATCCTCCCTCCCACGACAGTAGATCAGTTCCTTGGACACTCAATTCTCTCCCACCACTGCTGACACCTGGCAACCTGAGTTCATTCCCAAACCTGGGTCACAAGCATGGTAATAGAAAGGTGCCAGTGCCTCAGCCCTCCATGCCTCCAGGCTGGCATTTATATGCTTCATACCTGTAAAAATAAATCACTTACTACTGGGATGAAATTTTAACAACTTCAGAAAAAGCAACAAACTCTAGACTGAATAAGAATGCAATGGATATTCTATTATGGGTTAACCAATCAGATTCAATGTGTTCAAAAGGAATCAAAGAAAACATTTCTCTCTAGGATGCACAATTGTGAAAAAATGTATCTTAATCTTATGGAAGGACTCCAAACTCCCGTTTTCAAACTTGGTTGAACTTGATTATTGATGTGTACAAACAAGACAGGATATGGGGCTCGATTGTCAAAGCACGGCACCGGGCTTGCATCAAGCCTTGCGCCACGACATTTAGATTCTGGCAGTGCGACAAACCCCTTTGCTGCAACTGCACCTGATTCTCGAATCTTGGGTGCAATTGCAACAGTTTCCATGTTTTATGTCAGCTTATGTCACCTGGCACATGGTATTGAAACTCCTGATCACCGGCTGGGTGATTGTTGCGAGCCCCGTGTGCCGTATCTTCAGCACACCAGTGGCTTGCAGCAATCAGGGCTTTGAAAATTGAGCCTATTATATTACTTAAATGGCAAAGAAGAAGAATTTGACTGAGTATGGGCATCTTTCTTTAACAGTGCAATAAACTAACTTACACAAGAAATGAACAAAAGACTCTCAACTAGCAAAATGGACTGTCCCTATACTTAAAAAGTTTTCTTGCTGAAATCAGTATATATCTGTAATATGACTTATCTGTAAACCTATTCAAATATCAGTATTTCAGTCTCTTTTCCTAATTACTTCTCTGCACAAAATGATATACTATAAATACCAAAGATTACATGTATAAAAACCTTTTTTGTTGTTGTTCTGATTTTTGGGGGTGTTGTACCTTTTATGTTTCTCTGTACAGTTATGTATGCTTTGTAAGCCTCTGCCAAATAAACTTCATTGAAAAAGGAGATCTCTCAGTCTCATTTCATAGGGCTTTCCATGCAAACCCTACACCATTTTATTTGCCCTCTTTTGACTGCAGGTCTTGATTTGCTGCACTGCCAATGCCGTTATGAACCACTGAGTTCATTTTATCTTTCATCTGTTCCAGCCATCCCTATCTCAACTGGCACATTCATACAGGTTTAATATTTTGGCCTGATGAGTCCAACAGATTCAAGTTTTTTTTTTTTTTCAATCCTCTTTTTCTCCTAGACCCTGGCCAGGCCCACATGGTCTTCCTCTGGTCGTCTGGTAACCACCCAGCCCCATCTGCCACCCACCTCATCACTGCTGTTACTCCCACAGTTCTTCCCTCCATGGCAGAGGTCTTCAGAGGGAGCTGACAGGCCCCAGTGTTTCTTTCAGGATCCAGTTAAGGTGGAGGATTTCATGGGGTAAGGCCCAAATGCACCAGCTGCTGTCGTCATCTAGACAGAGCCTGTTTTCCCCTCTGTTTTGTCTTATCTACATCCTCCCATGGCACCAGGTCCCAAAACCAGACAAACCCTCCCACACAGATGACATTCTGTGGGGGCCTAACTCCTGACCCTCAGCAGGGGTCATTGTAGCACAAGAACAAATACTAGCCTCCATAGAACGGCAGCACTGCTTCGCGACACCACCTCTACTAGACAGCTCCTGAGTCCATAATTGAACCTGGGTCACCAGCATGGCCATGTGATACCCTACAACTGGGCCTTCATGCAACCAACACAAAATACAAATGAGGAAGTGCTCTCAGGAAGAAACTTTTTCCAAGTTTCTTGTTGCCTTTTTACTGGTGAATTTTGTTAAACTTCCACCTAAAATTTTGCCATTTCCATTATGCCTTCTTCAGGGGACAACCTTTTAATCAATGTTCACGTTAAAATCAAATATAAAGAAAACACTTTGAATTAGTTCTTAAAATACAAATAATCTTAGAAATGATAATTTCATATTGACTAGTTACCGCCCATTACCTCTCTCAATTTGGTTAATTTTCTAATTCATTTTTCTTAATCATATGTTGCCCTGCCTGCAAACAAAATATTAAATTGCATTTAAAATACTTATTTGACATTCTTACTTATCACAACATTATATTTTTGCCCAGTTTGTGTGTCAAATATGCTTTTACCCAACATCAAGTGACATTTATGACACGGCTGTGAAGTATAGCCTTCTCCTCCCATGACTAAGCATGACTAAGCATTATTCGCTCCCTGCCAGGTCCATTGTGCAGGAGTATTTCCTTATAAATCTCTTTGCCTTTAACTGGTCAGTAGTTCCAGCTTACATGCTCTGCTTCCTACGAAAAGCATATAACTGTTTAAAATGTTGTTTCTAATGTCCAAATAAAGTGAATAGTCCTGGTTACAAATAATAAAGAATATCTCACCATACTTTTCACATGTCTCTCCTGATCCTGGCAAGGACGTGTGACTGTAACGCTGCTCTTCTTGAGACTGACAAGTCATGACATCAGATGATGTGGTGGCGTCACCCGACAGGTGTGTGCATGTTCACATGCTTTCATGTTGTGTTCCCCAGGCAATGCACTTTACAGACACAAAGTGTCTGCTGACTTTTTTCTCAGGCTCATTCACTCATAGAACAGAGCCAGTATTCATGAGGTGTCCGTTTTGCTCTTCACTGAATTCTACACAAATAAATTGATCCACAATATTTTTCTTTTTACTCTTTCAGTTAAAAACTTTCTCATCCTGACTTTATAGTTAACAGTATAAATATCAAGAATTTACATCTCACAAAACCCCTTATCAGAAGTACTTGCTGTACTATGTGTACAAACTGCATTGTTCCTCAAACACTTCCATTCTCCATCTTGTCAATCATTTTATAAATCTTTTCTGAATGTTCAGACATTTTTAAACATTCACTTGCAAGTGTCTGACTCAAGTAATCTGTATCATTAATGTCCCTTCATTTTAAATACAACCTCTGGTTTTACATACCATAAACACCATTGTTACTATCCTATGTACAATAATCTTACTATACATTTTTTATTTCAACTGCTTATTAAAAAAAATTTAATAACAGACTACGAATACACAATAAAGAACAACTTTAACAAGAACTGGACATACAAATACAGTACAAGCAGTATAGAAGAGGTTGACAATCACTGGAAAATCTCACTATAGATTATGTTCTAAGTTAACAAACACTACTGCTATCAGAGTGGCACAAAGTACAAACTTCATTTACAGTCACTTCATGCCTTTGTGAAAAGGTTTTACTTCCTTGTTACTAATCAAGCAATCACAGATGCTGCCAGTGTAGCACAGTTATACTGCACTCTTAACACTGGTACATACAATTGTTCATATTTACACATGTAAACAAATTAGAAGACTTGCATAGAGTCTCCCAGGGGATGTCACCATAACCCATCAAACTCCCATACAGCCATTAATACCCCTCCCACCAGACTTTCAGACACAACCTGACCCCTCCTGTAAGAGAACACTACTGCACAGGTGTCAGTGGACACTTTATCTGCTGTTAAAATTTCACTAAACTCCAATTCCTGTGTAGACTGGCGAGAGATCATTTAGTTACTTACAGATTGTATTTATTGTTTCACTATTGCCTAGTCTTCATACGCACCTAAAATCCTTTCCCATTCCTATGGTTTTAATCAATTAAGTGAGCATGTGCTTTTTATTATTTAACATTTGTCTTATGACTAAAAACTCTGAAAATGTAGTGTGTCAGAGGTAGGAAAGCAATGTGTCTTTTGTTTGTAATGTTCAAGCTGAAGGCACAGATTATTTTAATTACCTTTGTAACTGTATCCAAAATTGCAGTGATTTCATTTTTTTCACAATGAATAGGACACTCACTTGTAGCCTGCTTTCCTAAAAAGTTCATGCTGGGTAATTGACATTTTGAAAAGATAGCACCTGTCTGACACTGTTTAAATGGAAGCCCCAATGGCATGAATGTCAAGATGTTCTCATTTAAGTCAGGTGCTTATGTACATGGTGCTTCTAATTGGATGTACTGGTTTGTGTTTACTAGTTAAAAAGTAGAGGAATAAAGCCAAGGATTGAAAAAAACAAGAAAGAGGGAGGAGAGAGAGAGAGAGAGAGAGAAAGAGAGAGAGAGAGACTGACACAAATTAATGTTAGGCTAACATGAAAGATAAATGTGCTGAACAGAATCAACATCACAGCAATGTGCCAGCTAAATTTAACTGAAATAAATTTAATTTACTTAAAAGGGAGGAACATATAGAGCAGTGGTGGGCAACCTAAAGTAACCCAAGGGCATTCCTCAAACCCCCTTGAGGGCCGCATGACCATTCAAGACCTGGACTGGACCCATTTTACCACAAAATTAATCAAAAGTGACTGATTTGAATGCAAAAAAAAACCTTTATTTACTGTAAGGGACTAGTAACATCATTAAAAGTTTAAAACAGTATAAATATTACTAAATACAGTTAAAACTCAGCTTATTTCTCTTTTGTGCAGTATAGTGCAGTCCTGTGGTGTCAGAAATGTTCTCTGTGGTTGCAACTTAACTCGCTGATGGCCGCAGGTTGCCCACCACAGATATAGAGGTCAGGCATTGGACTCCAATATAGGGTACCATCCTACCTGAAACAGGCACTCTGCTGTCTAGTATATTTACCCAGTTACCAAAAAAATAAATAAATAAAAATACTTTTAGCACTATAGGAGCACAGTAGTGTCCCTATAGTTAGGGTGACTGGTGAGTTCTATGTTAAACTTGATATTTTGTTTGCTGCTTCCAGAAAGGTGATCTTACAGATTTACATGAGGCATTTGGGATTTTTTGTACATGGCAGAATCCACAATCCCTGAAAGTTTCTTGTAAATCAGTTCAGGATTGTTAGAGGTACTATTATGAAAAAAGTATTTTTTTTTACACTGATTTCAATGTTTTTTGGGGGGGGTATTTTGCTCTCGTTGAGATAAAAAATCTATACATCTTTAAGCTGGGAAATTTTGTATGGTTGTGTAGGTTGGTGGAGAAAGATGTACTAGGGGGGCGATGCTTGTGAGTTTTGAATTTTTTTCCAGATTTTTACATTTGAAAAATTTGATTTTAGTGTTATGATTCTGTTCCATCAGTAGGACTTGAAGTTAACATACAGCATTTGCAGAACAGTTTCAGTGTCATTGAATGGTGATTGGGAAAGTGAAAGGAGTTGGACTGTAATTTAAAGAAGACAGGAAAAGATGCCTCCGTTATAACAGGATTGCACTGAACTAGCAAAAACAGTACCCGGTTGTCTTGATACTGTGTGTGTGTGTGTGTGTGTGTGTGTGTGTGTGTGTGTGTGTGTGTGTGTGTGTGTGTGTGTGAGACCATTCACACTCAGTCTTGTAGTGAAGACAATTTTACAGCAAATTAAAATGTGTTCCAAGATAAAATATTTCTTGGTGGGTTGCATTTATTTTCCCTTAAGGCATTTTATAATAAGCTATACAAAATTAAAAAGGAGGTGGTGGCATTTTTCATGCTGTCCTACTATTTATGAGCTATTTGATATTGCTCCATAGAGTCAGGTATTCACTTGTTGCAATTTAAATAATTCTAGCAAATTTGTTCCGAAATAAACAAGTAAAATGTTCACATATTTGAGGGCTTAGTGACATGTATAAGTTGCATGATGCTGTTCTTAAACAATTTGATTGCAAAATGTTGGTGAAATTTCACATTCTGCAGGGCAAATATTAATGTGAAGCAGGATGAAGTAGTAATCTGGATGGTGTATGCAAAAAGGAAGATGCTTATTTCATTCTCAACTTTTAATTTTTTAATGCAGATATCCAGATTTTTTTTAAATTGCTTCTGGTAGAAAGTGTACAAGTCCATATTATCTGAATGGATCCTGCTCAAGTGCTCCTCATCCTGTGCTGAAATAGTTTATTAGTTGTCCACTGCCTCTTGTGCAGAGCTGGCAGTAATAGCAACATTTGACAGCTGTGGTAGACCAATCACAGAGTGCTGCTGTGATTGCTTCACCCAATCTGAGCCACCTAATTGGAACTGTCGCTAACAGGTGAGAATTGACACCAGCGCTGATGGAATGGAAAAGATAAGCAAGGAGAAAGAGAGTTTTGGGAGAAGTGTGTCCATGGAACAACCATATGAACAAGGACCCATGAAAGAGATTGAGATCCCCAGGTTTGGCAATGACATTCTTATCACATTAGTGTTCATTAGTTGAGAGTGTGTGTGTGTGTGTGTGTGTGTGTGTGTGTGAGGGGGGGATACCATAACCGACAGCAGCCGTACAAAGTAAACAGCCCTCACAGATTTAACTGTCTTATAGATACTTTGTTCTCTGTGTCAGATGGATAACAGTTTTATTACTTTATGTTCAGACAGAATATCAGATACAATATCAGATGTGATTTCAGACATCGGGAACAGTTTCAAGAATGGTTCCCAATGTCTGAAATCATGTCCGAAATCGTATCTGATATCGTATCTGCTATCTATCTAGAGTATCAGTGACTGTGTGATTACGCTGGTTTTATACACCTTTGCCTTCACAAAGTACTTTAACTTTGTTTTTGTGGTTTATGTGGTAATACATACCTCGGGTTTGTAAAATAAAATCTCATATCACACAGCGACACATTCATTATTCTTTACTTATTATTTACGATATAGTAAGATTTGGGTCCCTTTCCATCCTTGGGACCCAAACCGAAACTGTAAGCATAGACCTTCTATAGTATATTTTTGGAAGGGGGAGGTTGTACTTGTAATTATAACCCATAATAAAACTATATTTTATAAGATAAATTAACAAAAATCACAAGCAATAGCAAATAGTTGCAACAATGCAGCAAGGAAAGGGGAGATTTTCCTCTGATGAGTAATCTGCTTTCACACATTTATACAACATAGTTCCTTTGCATTTTATCTGAAAATGTACAGTACTGTTCATTTTATACCAGCTCTGCTGCTGAGACTGAGGAGTATGGACTGATTAGCAGTGGATGATGATGATGATGATGTCTCACTTCAGGAAAGGGACTGACTCTGACCAAAGTGCACTATAGTGTATAAATAAACAACTCCTGATGGACTGCTGAAGGCCTGGCCTTGCTTCCTGAGGTGGGGCAGATGAAGCACCCAAATGGTGCTTGTCTGAAAAAGGCGTCACCTACAGCCAGCACCGTGGCTGCTGCCTGACCTGACTGCACTCCCTGTCCACCCTTCTGGAACTCCAAACCAGACACATTCGAGAGGACTCCGGCACCCGAATGGCACTTGTCTGAAAAAGGCAGCACCTACAGCCAGTACAGCGGCTGCTGCCTGACCTGACTGCACTCTCTGCCTGCCATCCTGGAACTCCAAACCAGACACATTCAAGAGGACTCCAGAGCCTGAATGGCGCTTGTCTGAAAAAGGTGGCACCTACTGCCAGCAACACAACTGCCACCCGACCTGACTGCACTCCCTGCCCGCCCTCCTGGAACTCCAATCCGGACACATTAGAGAGTAGGTACCACTGTAAAGCCTCTCCTCTGGCTCTTCTATGATTGGTGCAGCACTTGGCTGATTGGACCGTGATCAAATGGCCCATCAAACCCAAGCCATCTGATTGGAGCGCCTTTTGGTTGCAGACTGTATTGTGGTTTCAGCACCTTTTCAGTGCCGAAAATCAGCTCCATTTTAGCTGTGTTTCTGTGACTGCAATATTTTGATAGGGGAACCTAGTCTGTTGCTACCTGTTTTATCTTTAACTAAATAACTATGCAATGTCTTGAAAGTTAATTTGTGACTACTGCAATGCATTTGAAGCTTGGGCTTGTATGGGTTGCTGTTCTGTGCACTGCTAACTGTAACGCTAGATTGATCTCTCCCTCTCTATTTATCCTCACGCTTATTTCACTCGTGAACTGTCTCCTCACTCTGCCTGCCTCCACAATAAGACCCTGGTTCCTCTGCGACCTGCTGTCTCACTTTCTTTTCTCTTCCTGTTTTTCCAGGCTCTCAACTTCCAACCTCCCCTAAGCTCATACCTGGTGTAATTAATTCATATTCTACCTCAGGGCTGTGACCTCACTATTTGTCCTCCTGGTATTCCTCCTCCAATCTCTCTGTATTCTACACCTTTGTTTGTAGCCCACACCCCCACTGGCGGTCTGCCGCGACTCTCTCCCAATCTTGTACTTAACCTCCCTCTCTTGCTCCCCAGGGACTCCAGCACCCTGAACAGGCGCTTGTCTGAAAAAGGCAGCACCTATGGCCAGCATCGCAGCCACTGCCTGACCTGACTGCACCCCCTGCCTGCCCTCCTGGAACTCAAACTGACACATTTGAGAGAAGGTACCGCTGTGAGAGCCTCTCGCTCCTGCTTTTTTTTTTTTTTTATTTAGTTGTTAACCAGGATGATCTATGCTGGTGGACCCATCCAGCTGATCGGACCATGACTGGACGGCCCATCTAACCCAAGCCATCCAATTGAGCCTTTTGGCTGCAGACTGTATTGTAGTTTCGCTTCTTTCAGCCAAAATCAGCTCTGTTTTAGCTGTGGTTCTGTGACTGCAATATTTTTACCCCCCCTCCTAGGCTTCCTTTAATTACATCCCTTGCCCCTTCCCTATCATTCATCTCCTTTGCCATTGGCCCGTCTATCAATGTATTCCTGACAGAGCTACAGTGCAAAGCTTTGACTCAGTGCCCTATTCACTACTTGTCCTCAATCTACTACCCCTTACTGCTCCATCCCTCTAATTGCCTTAGCTGCTTACCCCAAACCAATTTTAAACCTACAGTCAGGCTACTTCTTTCTCCCTCTTTTCACAAATGACTCCCCACTGTTCACATTTCAGGGGGTTAATCTTACAGGAAAAACATATTCCCCCCCCCCCCAGCCACACATTTACCCCAGAATATCAGGTCTTATACACAAATTGAAAGGATTCTTGCCCTTCCTGCTGTTCTTGGTCCCATTAGTGGGCATAAGCTGCACCACCCTAGGGCCTGAAAAGGAACCTCCCTCAACATTTGCAACACAGGAGCAGAAACTGTTCCTATTTTTAGGAATGACCACAGTTTGTCATGAACACCTACATGACCATCAATGCTACCGGAGGCTAAAAACTACTCCTACCCGGTAGCAGCCATACTGTATGGCCGAGCAGGATTTATTAGCTCTATTGCTCTAGTACAACAAAGGTCCAGGCATCCTGCTGCTAGTAGTAAACCATGGGTGCGCCAAAGTCGCAAGCTCATACTGTTCCTCCTGCTCCTATCTGGGAATGTTCACCTAACCGGGGCCACCCACATGCAATCTCGACAGGAAGTTTGCATCCTAATGCCAAAACTGCCTCCATGCAGCCCCTACTTAAAGGAGAGCTGAGAATATTATTACTCAAAATAAACAGCCTCCTACCTAAGTTACCCCAGATCCAAGCATGGGTTGAACTGCTAAAGTCGGACATCATTGCCTTCACGGAGACATGGCTATCACCCCAAATCAGTGATGCATCCCTAACACTTGAAGGTTTCAACTCCTTCCGCCAAGGCAGGCTCACCAAACGGGGTGGTGGTTGCCTCCTCTATGTCCGAAACAACATAAAAGTGCAGTTTATGGACTGTAGCCTACACACTAGTGAGGCACAAATCCTCAACCTCAAACTTACCATTGGGCAACAAAACAAAGTACTGCTGCTAACAACAGTCTACATAAGGAAGCAGGGTACAGGGCTCAAGCTCTTCAAGGAGAATATGCAGCTCTTAGGAAAAGTGGGAGCAGGTAATTGTGGGGATTTCAACATTAACTGGCACTCTAACAAGGAAGATGAAGACATGGACCTAATAGCTGGCCTATATCTTACGCAGATGGTTACCCTTCCCACCAGGCATAACTACAAAACAGGCACCAGTACACTCATTGACTGGCTACTCTGCTCCAACCCAGATCACATATTAGATGTTAAGGTACTGCCTGATAGACTCAGTGACCACTCACCAGTCATGTGCATCTGGGCAAACAAGTTCATAAAGTGCCCACCAAAGGTCACTACCAATCAGGTGCTGAGACCTGGACTACTAAATGATTTCAAACTGTACTTATCCTGATTGACTGGTCGCCAATTGACCTTGCAACAGATGGTAACATCGCTTTTGAGTTCTTCCAAAATTCGTTTACTCGAGCGTGCAATATTTTTGCGCCCCAAACAACAAAAAAGTCAAAGGAAACCACACCACCTGGCTAAATACCTCACTCCTTGATCACATGCATAATAGAGACAACCTGTGGCACAAAGCTAAGGACTCAGGAAAGCCGCACGATGTATCAGCATACAAAGCTGCAAGGAACTCCTGCACCAGGCTCATTCGCTCAGCAAAAGCAAGCTATTTCAAGGACCTCCTCAACAAAAACTGGGGGTCCTCCAAAGGGTTCTGGAACACACTAAAATCCCTTACTGGTAGGACCACTAGGGCATCACTGGACCTACTAACCATGGGCTATGGGTCTCTCCAGGAACCCCAAATGAGTTCCTAAACCCCATAAAAAACCAAACTCACGGAAACACCATACCCTCTTCAGAGAAGGAAGGGCTACCACTATTCTATTTTAGGCAAGTCTCTATCTCTGAAACCATCAAACAAGTAAAGAGGGTTCTTGGAAAGACCAGAATGGGGAGTGATCTGATACATATGAAGTTGGTTGCCATTACGCTTGATGTTCTAGCAGACCCAATCTCCAAGGTTTTCAATGCCTCACTAAGATCAGGTGTGTTCCCAAATGCCTGGAAATCCACCCTGGTTACACCAGTTTTCAAATCCATAGATAAAACACTCACTGCCAATTATAGGCCAATATCCATCCTCCCACCTCTCCAAAGCTCTTGAGAGAATAGTCCCTGAACAACTTACTGACTTCCTTGACAGTCACCAACTACTCTGCAGCAATCAGCACAGTTTCCGAAAAAAGCACTCTATCATAACTGCACTGGTGGACTACACCACCCAGCTCTACAATGCCTTTGGCCAAGGGATGGCAGTGGGATCAGTCTTCACTGAACTTACTAAAGCGTTTGACTCAGTCAATCACCAACTATTACTAAACACACTGCTCTCCTTGGGACTGGACCCTAATACAGTCTCCTGATTTCATGGCTACCTGATGCAAAGAACTCAATGTGTTAGAATCAGCGAGTCACTCTCTGACCCTAAAGTAGTGCCTAGAGTACCACAAGGGTCCATACTCAGACCGCTACTTTTCAGCCTGTTCATTAAACACTTCCCTGATGCCTGCTGCTAGCATCGGTTTATATACAGATGATGCCGTTATATTGGTCCCAGGTAGGGACCACTTGACCATCGAGAAAGGCCTACTCGAGGTTTCCACAAACTTGAAACCTGGTTCTGTCAACATAAACTGCTACTAAACCATAAAAAAACCAAAAGTATGCTGTGCTCAGTCCCACAGAACAAAAGGAATTTTGGCCCCCTTCGGATTCTGAACCATAAAGGGCGACGCACTCGAACAATTCTCCTCTTTTAAATATCTGGATGTCTACCTTGATGACACTCCCAATTTCTCCCACCACATTGATCAAGTTGTCAAAACCACCAACATGAAACTGGGCATCCTCTACAGAAACAAGAACTCTATGACACCTGCGGCCCTCAAATTGGCCAAAGGCAGCACAGTATTATCATCTGTTGACTATGGCTTACCAATATATATTGCAGGATCAGACACTGCCCTAAACAGGATACAAAAACTCATGAATAGGGCCTGTCATCTGGCACTTGGGGCAGATCGTTGGACTCACACCTGTGCACTCTACTTCGAGATGGGCTGGCTCCCACCGTACTAAAGAGCCCAATACCAAACATGCCTGATTGTAAAAAAAGTGCAACTAGGCCTCTTGCCGGAATCCATAAGCAGTCTGTTCAAGAAGGTTGTGCACACTAAACAAACAAGAAATGCGACAAAGGGAGGGCTATAAGTCCCTTTCAAGTGCACATCACTGGCCCAAAAATCCATTACTTTTAAGGGTCCCAAATGGTTTAATGAGCTACTTGACACACTGACAGTAAATACTAAGGTGAGTCTGTTCAAAAGGGGGCTACAGTCCCACCGTAAGAATGTAACCACCTGTAACTGTACAAGAAAATAATTCGGCATAATCCTCTTGCCTTATCCCCCACCTTATCACCTCCTCCCCTCCCCTCCCACTCCCCCCCCTTCTCGACCAACAATCTGCCTCCACCACCTTTCCCCTCTACTCCTGCACCACACCATCTCTATCTACTTTGATAATGCCAGCCTGGCTGCTTACCTTTTCTTCTTCATCCTCATAGCTTAACACGGACCTATTATTTGACATGTCCCACTATCCCCAGTTTATCCCTACCCTGCAACAACATGATGTAATGTAATATACTCCTATTGTTAAGATGTACCTAAAACTAGCAAGTCCTGTACCTCATGTGCCATTTTTAATGATTTTCATGATGCCTACCATGTTTTCTTTTTCACTGTTATTCTTAATTTGTACTTATTGTATTGTATTGTACTTGTATTTGCTCTGTTTGTCCCTGACTTGGAACCTTTGAAAATGAGTCTCTTGACTCAAAGGTATTAATCCTAATCAAAATAAATAAAATAAAAAGTAGGTGGTCCTTGACTGCTCCAAGCTGCGGTGTCATAACCAGCATTCACCCTCAGCAATATCCTTGGGTAGTGCTCAGCTCGACTTGGCTACCTCTACCACAGCAGTGTAGTGCAGGCCTGAGTCCATCAGCAGAAAAACAGTGGGGCTACTCCTCTGTCTTATTGTTAAATTATACATGCACAGGATGAACTGATGATGATGGAGGTGCCTGTAGGGCCTGGGGCTCCCCAACTGTCAACACTACTACAGTGATTACAAGGAGATAATTTACACTTCCCACTCAGGCATCAAGAACAGTCTGTGAAACATTATTTCTGATACATATAGGTTGATAGGGCTTGCAGTTAACTAGGGCATGTGTAGATTGAGCAACACTTACAGGTCTGTATATGGAGAGTGTCTTCTTCCTGTCGGTGTCAAGAGAAGAATATAGAGACGTAACCCCTTTTCTAAAGTGCCATTTTTAATTTTCTGGTCATGTGAAAAGTCATTCTGTAACATTGGCTGACAGATGGACTATTTGCCCTTTGCAACTATATCTCCAGAGACATGCAAGCACAAGGACCAGAGAGCACTGTGTTTCCGCAACCCACCAGACAGCCCCATGAATTCTTTACTTCTGTCACTGCATTGAAGTGCAGGACCTGCAATGGCCTTCACTTCCATAGCCAGATGAAGTCTTCTCTTGGTGCAGGACTCAAAGGGCCCTGCATGTCTCTTTCTTTTTACACAGTTCCCAAAGGGGCCTGTGTGAATGAGGATACAACTCCAGTATCTCAAAAAGAGAGGAAGCTCTTTGCAGTAAACTATGTTAATGTACCTGTTTGGGTAACGTAATACCAAAAAGTATACACTGATTCATCAAGGCTCAAGAGACCCAGATCACTAATGTTTTTTTTCCTTTTGCTGCTCGGTGGGTAGGGGTGGAAACCCTAACACCACATTCCGATACTTTTATGCGTTAAGTTACCTAATTGGTACATTAACATTGTTTTTTGCAAATAATTTCTCTTAATACAGACAATGAATAAATAAGAAGTCCAATAAATAATGAATTAAGTGCCAGATCAAAAGTAAATACTCTGAAATTATTAATATGACAAAGGATTAAATATTGAGCCCACTCTGGGCAGGATTTTCTGAAAACCCCTACTGACACCATGATACTCTTTTAATAGAAGTCAGGAAGCATATTGCTGACAGTGAATATGCACAATATAGATTGTGGCAATTTTAAATACAGGAGTGGTCCGGCTTTGGCCAACTGTGTAAATTGGATAGGTTAGCACATTTAATTCTTGGAGCAACAAGTAAATGACAAATCACGGAAAATGCAGAATTTCACAAATTTATTCCACAGAACACAATTAAATTTCAGCAGTTTCCATGATTTTGTCACAGAACACATTTCCACGATTTATCTATCAAAACCATGGTTTATATTAAAACCTGCATTTTTGTTTTAACAAATGCAGTTCACATGCAACATCAAGGAATTCCCATGAAATTCCATTATGCTTTTGGAAGTGGAAATGAGATTCTTGCCAATGAATTTTACATTCAGCATCGCTCTACTAAGTATGCCTTTTTGGTCAAAAATGACAGATAAAGACATAAACAGACCTCTTTTCACCATTCCTTTCATGAGGTCCCTGTAGTCCTGTAGCACAAAAGTGATATCATTACCACTTGTTTTAACTGAGAATTAAAATGGTTCTTTTCCCAAGACAACAACAGTTCTCCACCTGGTATGCAATCATAGGCTGTATTTGCAGCTTAATTGTTTTATTCCCAACCAAAACGTCATGAGGAAGATGGCAGATCCTGGATAAATTTCTGCTATTTTCATTGATTGAAGGACATGAGCAGTGCTGTTTTGTAGTAGCTATTTAGGGCTATTAGCAGATAAAAACTAACTTAGAAATAAGTTGGCCCCGTGGTGTGGAGAGCTAATGCGCTGCAAGCATCTTGCCTCCTGCCATGCTGGTAACCATTTTTGAGAACGGCCATGAATTGCCTGGGATTGGCTGGGGAAGGGAGGATTAAGCATCTGGAGGACAGCTCTCCTCCCCAGGGAGGAAGGTTCCTGTGGCTTGCCACTTGATCACCACCTAGAGGAATCCAGTTGGTAGCATGTGTGAGTCACATTATGAGGGTGGCTCCACATCCAGAGCACCTGGGGCATCTCCACGGAAGTGGAGCTCACACAATGTGCTCACTGCAGATTCATAGTGACTGGAGGGAAAAGTGGAGGATGGCCTTTATGAAGCCCTGTCAGTTGGGCCACAGCCTGCTCTGTTGCTCCGGGTCCAGGGCACATCTAGAATTATGTGTCCTGGGGAGGAGGATGGCCCTCTTCTCCTGTTCCTACTGTGAGGCTGAACAACTCACAAGGGATATAGCCCCTGTCTACAGAAGAAGCTCGAGATGGCTGTGGCAGACAGCAACAGAGTGATGTAAGCTGCCCGTCCTGCCAGGAGTATAAAAACCAATCTGGAAAAAAAACTAACTTAGCAAGCCAGACCATCAACACCATGTAATCAGAGAGCAATTTTAAAGAACATGTCCTTCATTCACAACATCCCAGTTAAGAAAAAAAGGCCAAGTGATGGGCGACCACCTCCCATGGACTGAGCAAAATTTACAGTAATAGTTGGAAGAGTCAATCAAACATATTGACAGGACCACACCTACTGCACTTTAAAGATCAATTGCAATGTTTTTAAAATGCTTTTAGCGTATTTTATTTGCTCACTTGAGAAAAAGCAGTCTATATATATATATATATATATATATATATATATATATATATATATATATATATATATATATATATATATATATATATATATATATATATATATATAGCATGTAAAGTGCAGGAGCGGTCATTTCTCATGTCCAGATGCTATTTTACTGCCTGCCTTATTTGATGATTTCACAGAAAATCTCTCATACATTTTCAGAACAGCTGGCGGAATCTTGGGTGAGTGCTGATGTCATTCAAGCAACAATTACATCATTTTCCTCAAGGTCCTGACAGCTCAGTACATACAGAGAGTTTATCTATGCCAAATCGACAACACTGTTGTCAAGGTTCAGCATAGTGATATCCCAATGTCAACAGGCAAAATTTCACCTGTCTGACATTGGTGTATTCGCAGGGTGCACCCCAGAACCCCCATGTGGGGGCTGTTGCCCCAATGCTCCCCACTAAAGATCAACTCTGAGTCAGAGTTGATTTGGAAGATGGTGAAGCATGGCGAAAGAGCAAATTTTCCTCTCAGGTCCCTCACAGTGACAATCTTGAAACATGTCGAGATTGTCACTGTGAGGATTACATTGAGGTTTCGATGTGTGGTCAGCACACCCATACAAAGTACATCAGATTATGTTTGCTTCCAATTTTCTGATGGTGGCCTTTATTAATTGCATTTTTCCAGTAAAACACCATGAGTAAATATCTGGCAAGTTCCCTAAACTGATCACCAACACTCTGTGCTCAAAATCACTCCCTCCCTTCCCCCCTCCCCCCAAAAAACAGTAAACTGACAGGCTCTTAAAATGTACATTTTTGTTTCCTCTGTTCTCTTCCAGCTCTGAATTAAGCCCCAACAACTTCCTCCTTATTTCATAGTATTGTCACCTAAAACTTATTGATTAATCTGCACCTCTGCTGCTGCAGATCTACCACATTAGAACCATTTGCTAATCCACATTGTTTGTAGTTCTACTATTGGATTTACCATCAGTGCTCTTTTATTGAAATTTCACTCCACTGTTTCCTGGAGTCAGTGTTAGTGACTCTTCGTCCTCTTGGCTTACACCAGTTGGGTGGGATGATGTCTCCACAGCCTGCTGCAGCTCCTCATCCACTGCAGCCTTTGGTTTCCCCATCCTGGAAGTGAGCCAACAGTGCCTCCTTCCAAGCATTCACCCTGTCAGTAATACAGGTCCATGAAACCCACTCCTGGACTCACTTGGAAAGAAATTATAAGAGCTTAGTATACCTTTCTAGTCACAATTGAAAATAATATACTATTATAATAAAATCAATAATAAATTGTATGGAGGCATCTCACCTGCAGAGGTCTTTATTAGTGACATTGCAGGAGACCTGGAAGGAAAGTATGCCTGTTTGTGGATGACACAAAAATCTGCAATGGAGTGGACGCATCAGGGGTGGAAAAAATGAGGCCAATCAGAAACAGCTGGATTAGTAGTCAAGGGTTTGGCAACGGGGTTACAATGCAAAAAGTGCAAAATCATGAACCTGGGGCACGGAACCAGGGACAATGTACCAATTGGGAGGAGGTATTGTCAACCACAAAACAGTAAAGGGACCTGGGGTAATCATTTCTGATGACCTGAAGGTAGTAAAGCAGTGTGTTAAGGCAGTGGGAAAGCTAGCAGGATACTCGGGTGCATAGGAAGGGTATCACTGCAGAAAGAGGAGGTAGTGTTACCCGTATAGATCAATGATGAGCTCCCCCCCCCCTTGAATACTGTGTCCAGTTCTGGAGGCTCCATCTCGGAAGGACATAGACAGGGTGAAGGCAGTACAGAAGAGGGCAACTAAAATGGTGCAGGGGCTGCATCAAAAGCCCTATGAGAAAAGACTCAAGGAATTAAATATGTACTCTCTAGAGGAAAGGAGGGAAAGGGGGGGACATGATAGAAATGTTCAAATACCTCACAGGTATTAATAAGGTATATGAAGGTAGCATTTTACATAGAAGAAGATGCTTAAGAACAAGGGATCATGTTATGAAGCTAGAGAGGAGGAGACTCAGAGAAGATGTAAGGAAATACTTTACAGAAAGGGTGGTAGACACCCAGAACAGCCTCCCTGTGGAGAAGGTGGGTGCTAACATGGTAACAGGATTCAAGCATACATGGGATAGACACAAGGAGACCTTTGAAATAAGGCAAGGGAGGGAAGACTGGAGATCGAGTATGGTCAGCGGTGGCACAGTAGATTGGAAAAATAGGTCAGACTAGGTAGGCCAAGAGGTCCTTCTCTGCCAACAACTACTGTTTCTATGTTTTATGAGAGGACTCTGTCTTAGACTGCCCTGCTCACCCATGTAGGTTTGTGTATACTGTGTGCTGTGAAGTGGGCCCTAAATGTTAAAAGAGTAAAATTTGTTGAAACAAACATGCCAAGCTTCAAGAACAAAATTAGCTCCAGATGTAGATATAAAGCTGGTATCCAAAGGATTTTTCAGGGTAATGAAAATGATATTGATGCTGATGAGCTGTAACAGTAATTATAAAAGTCTGTGTCCAAACACGAAGAGCAACGAGAGTGCCATGGAACAGGAACCCATGAGGTGTATCCTGACTTCCATTTATGAACACTTTCTTGTTTGGGGGTACAGGCAATGTTCTATCATAGATATAAGAGCATATGTTTTGGAATTGTTTCAGTCTTCTCTGTGTTTCATCAGGCACTTTGGCAACTGAGAGCATTCAAGTAAAGACATGGGACCAGGTTTTCTAAAGGCTAGGATGAAGCTCTAATTTTCAGATCTGTCAGTGTCCACCTGACTGCATCAAAAATTGTGCCCCTATTGTCGGGGTACTCTATTTTTTTCTAGTTTTCAAATTTACAGCTGTTTATATAAAAAAATGATGCTTGTGTCTGTTACGCGTGTGCCACCAAGTTTGATGCAGTTGTCTGAAATTGCAACAGATGTTCGGTGGTCTAAGCTCCTGCTGCAGATCAGCTCAGTTCTGCAAACAATGAGATATGCATCTTTGAAAACCCTGTCTTTAACCATTTATTCAATCCCTACTCTCTCCATTAATCCAATAACAAGTTTAACTCAATTTTCCAAACCATTGTGGGCAGGCCACTTTAAGAAACCATTTACCTATTGTTTTTAACAATATTTGTTAAAATTGTGTTTTAATCGAACACTTGTATGTATGACATATAGGGTGCTGCAAAAAAATAGATGAGCTTTGTGTCTTGGTGCTATCATACAGTAAAATGATATCTAGTCTGTATTGTTGTCTCAGAGGAATTCTTAGGCTGCCATAGCAACAGAAAGTAATCTCTACACAAGCAATTGCTTTTTCTATATATCCTGTGAAAGCAGCACTTACACTGAGCCTTCTGCACACATTACTGAATTCCACATAAATATTTCACAATCAGCTTAAAATAATTATTTTAAATATCATTTAAAGCAAACTGTATTGTACAAAAGAAAGCTGGCAACAGACTCAGAAAAAAAGCCCAAATCTAAGCTTCAGTTTTGGATCCAGGGGTGTTCTAAAATGCTGTAGCAAGAAAGACCTGTTTGACGGTACACTATTGTTGTCTACCAGAGGTCATAGACTAGGGTATCTGGTAACAGCACTGTACTACCTATACCGATCAGAATTAGCAAGGAAAAACACTGCCACAATATCTTGTATTAAAGTGTCTATTGTTCGTCAGCACATCATACTGCAAACCTACAGACAATAAGATATTCATGGCTAGCAGGTAATCACTGGATGTTCTTGTGTGAGGGGCTTACTAAGATCTGCCTACTGCAATTCTTGACTGGACTAGGAATAAACTGATTTTTGTTTTAGTTTTAGTCAATACTGTAACCTTATGAGGATGCAAGAAGTGTAGTGTTACTTGAATTCTGAAGTGCTGCTTAGCAGCAAAGGCAATAGTCCCCAGATTTTAAAAGGCTGCTGTTACGTCTTCCATTAAAAGGTTACTGTTAGTCTTCCATCGAACTAGGAATCAATAAATCCATAGAGCTTGTTTACTTGCAAGGCTGATGTTTCAATGGTTAGTGTAGCTGGGCGTATTTGATTAGATCTGAATCACTTCCTTAAGGCTGCAGTATTTGTCATTCTGCAAAACAGTTCATCATTATTTTAGTAATATTTGTCTTTCTGGCAAAAGTATAAACAGACACATTTTCATTATTTTATTTTCCTTATTTTATTTTTATTAATTCCTGAACTGAAGTATGTGTTTTGAAGTTTACACAGTTTATTTCAATTCAAAAATGTTTATTCCAATCTAGAAATGGAGCAACCATTGAGCAAATCGCATTTACAAGGATATCCTTCTTGTACAACATTTGGCAGGTACTGAATAAGCAAGACAACAATAAATACAGCAATTTGAAATGTTACAATAAATTACATAGATAACAATAAAACCTACTCAACAGTCCACATTGTGCACTTGGTAATTTTAATTATTTAGTAACTTTGACAGGTAAAAAATCTCAGGGAGGAGGGTCTTTATGGCCAGCAAAGCAAAGTCTTGGGATACTAACAATAGAATGAAACCAGACAATTTTCAGTGTTGTATTTGCAGCTAACCTTAAGTACTTTCAATTTGTGTCAGTGGATTTTGCTCAGTGAGTGAGCATTAGTCTGTATAACTGAAAGACTACTGAGGATTTCTGGAGTGTTTTGTTTATCTTTTATAGTAAAGCTAACCACAGCTTCTCACTCCTCACTAAGTCCAAGTTTAACTTTTGGAGCATTATACAGTATGATGTTAATTAAAAGAATACAGCAGGCCCATTGGCAAAGGTATAGGCCACCATTGGAAGCACGGTAGAATGTCGACACTGCCACAGTGACACAAGCATAGAGCCAGTGGCAAACACGAATGCAGGGAGAGCACACGTGCAGGGAAGTGACACACCCCCACCGTGTCAGCAGGTGCTCCGTTGTCACCTACAAAGCATACCAGCGCACCTACACCCGCCATTCATGGACCGAATCTGACATGTCCACGGAGTACAAGGGGCACAAGCTCCTGGTGGCAGGAGGAAACATCTGTCAGAAGGAGTGAACACAAGGGGATCGGACATACTGGAAATGCTGCGAGTATGTAGCCGGAGGATGCCATGGCCAGGCACTAGCAGTGGCAGGGGGCCCACCGACACTGACCGGCATGCAAAACCATGTGCCAGACACCACAACCATAGGTGTACACCTGGTGTGGGCTGCAGTGCAGCAGCAGGCAATGGACACAGTCAAGAGCAGCCAGAAAATCATTGTGGCATGCTGCTCGGGGATCAGCGAGGCCATGGGGGGTAGCCTACCATCGGTACCATTGCTAAAGCAGTCAGCACAATGGGTTAGAGGCACAGCAAGAGTGCATCCATGGATCCCAGGACTCTAGCTGACCTATCCATCCCAGAGGAGTACCGCAGCACCCAGGGAGGTGAGCCCTTCCTATTACATGACTCAGGGCAGAGGGAGGGGGGCAACGCCGAGCACAGGTTCCTACTATTCAGCACCAGTAGGAACCTGGAATTCCTGGGCTGCAGTCCTGCCTGGCTAGGGGATGGCACCTTCAAGTGCTGCCCATGACTGTTCACCCAGCCCTACACTGTGCATGGGGTGGATGGGGCCACAGTGCTGCCCGCCATGTACGTCCTAATATTGAAGAAAACCATAGCAGTGTACATGGCGGTCTTTGAGAAGGTGGCATAGCTGTGCCCAGTGGGAGGCTTCAGACATATGCTTCTTGACTTCAAACAGGCAGCACACAGGGCCGTCAGGGCAGTGCTGCCCTGGATGGAGGTGCACAGGTGCTTTTTCCACCTGTGCCAGTGCGTGTGGAGGCAAATACAGCAGCATGGGGCACTGGCGCACGGGTACAGCATGGATGATGTATGCACTATGCATCTCAGGATGCTGTCCACCCTCACCTTTGTGCCCCCGGGTGATGTGTACATGGTGTATGAGGAGCTCCACAGGCGGGAGTACTTCAGGGAGTATGAGGAAGAACTGGCCTCCATCCTCGACTATTTTGAGGATACCTGGCTGGGCAGGCCTGTGCGCAGTGGGCACCACTGCAAGCCACTGTTCCCCATCATTGTGTGGAACTGCCATGCTGCTGTTCTGGAGGGGATGCCAAGCACCAACAATGCCATTGAGGGCTGGCACAGGGTGTTCAATGCCCTGTTGGGTGTGGCTCACCCCTCCTGGAGATTCCTGGATGTCCTGCGTGCTGAACAGTGGCTGACTGAGGTGAAGCTGCAGCAGGCACTGTCTGGCCAGGTCATGTGGTGCAGCCATTAGCAGTGCAGGGAGAGTGTCTGGCATATTACTGACCTGGTCACCCACTATGGCACCCAGAGCAGCAGAGACTACCTGATGGGGCTAGCCCTGAACATTAGCCTGCAGATCTGAGTCCCAGGGTGCATGGGGGGGTGCCAAAGTCATATCTGCACCTTCCATGTGGCCTCATTTCTTGCCCTGTTAACCCTTCACCTGGTGCCCTGCTCCAGCTGTTTGCCAGTGCACCCCCACTGGTCCTGCTGCCACCATCACCATGCAAGGTGCTTCCCTGTTCCCTGCTCCATTCAGACCCCCTCCCTGTACTGCCTCTGCTGTGTGGTGCACTGGCCTCAGTACCCTTCCATGTGCCATAAAGCTGGCTCCTGCATACCCCCTTTCCAGTGCTGCTGTTCATCGTCAGTGCTTCAGTGGCTGGGGAGGGGCTCACCATTCTGTCCTGCTGTGTGTTGGTCGCCAGTGCTGGTGCTGGGTCATTCTGCAGCTGATTGTGGGTGTGGCCATCAGGGTGCATGCTGTGGTGGTGCTGCAGACATTGGGATCCTGGGCTTCTGGCTCCTTTGCGTTGTTTCCCTGGTGTCGCTGTAGGGGCTTTTGGCAGGAGTGGTGCCGCTCTCCTATGGTGCTTCCCTACTGTTCATGATGCTGGTGACCCGAGTATGGGAACAAACTCAGCCCATGAGGGGCTGGCTGGTGGAAGGAAAGATTAAGCATCCCAAAGGATGCTGTCATCCTCCGGGGAGGGAGGGTAGTCACTGCCACTGTTACACTGCGACCTGGGTGACTGCAGGTGGTAGTACAGCAGCTGTACAATGGAGAAAGGGAGAACACTGGCCAGACTCCCCATTTAAAGGATTGCAGCCCTTAGTGTGCTGATGCCCTAGAGGGGCAGGGACCAGAAAATGAATAATGCTGTGCCCATCTTATGAGAGGTTATTAAATCTGTTACTTTGGTGCAAGCCTAGATTGATCTCTACACTAAGAAGTACATTTTTCCATTGCATAAAGGTGGGGATCAGCACTAAGAAACCACCCTGGGCAAAGATGCATGTATGGATCCCAAAAGTAAGTTGAGCAAGAGACCCTTAAAGAGGGACTCTGGCCAAAAGTGCTACATTGCAGAATTAGAACAAGTATACCCCCCAATAAATCTCATACCAAACATTAGGTTTGTGTATTACTTCATTTTAAAGTTATGGGCTGTTTTGTAACCGTGATTTTGTTACCTGTTCAAAAAGTCAGTTTCAGTGAAGAGGTGCTGATGATGTCATCTCCTGAACTCACAGCCTAGCCCTTCCTGTCAGCAAGCTTATAGGACCTGTTTCTCCAAAGTTAAAAGATCATTCTGCAGTAGTTTTCACAAGTAAAACAGGCAGCACCATTCTAAAAACAGTGTTATAGAATCTACGTGTTTGTATTTTAATGCCTTTTTGGTGTGGCTCATTTTCCAGAGTTGAAGGATGCTGTCAGCATGCCTCTGGGCTGCTGATACCATGTGAAGTGTTACTCTGTAGTGCTTGTTTGGAAGCTGTATTGCTACAAGTGTTGCAATGTTGGTAACTGCATTGCTGTTTGTCAGTGTCTGCTTTACAATAAGTTTTATTAGGGGCCTTATATCGCGTTAATTCCTACTAGGGGTGGAAGTGTTAGCCCTGATAAAACAGTCATTGTAACGTGAGTACAACACAGGTGAGCCTGAATATAGCTCAAGTAACAGCCTGTCAATGAAAAAACTAAAAATGAGCTCTGCACCACTGAGTATCCCATTCATTCATACTTTGATGATGAATAAAATATTGATTGAGTAATTGATTGATTAAGCATTGAGCTGGCTACTGTATAGAAACTCTAAGTAAGGTTTCAAAACAGCACTACCTCTCCCACCCCATTTATAGGGTGATGGAATAATTGATTTAAAGTGCCACCCTGAGAAATCACCTCAAGTGAATGATAGGTATGAATGATCACAACCTTTTACCACATCAGAGATATCCAGTCTGCAAATCTCACATTAGTGTGCTGTGACTTAGCATCCAGTAACCCAGGAGAAAAGGACCACAACAAAAGAGCACCAAAAACAAAAATATGAATTTGTCAACTTTGTTACAAAACCTGAAACACACATAGGTTTTAAAGCAATGTTTATTGAATAGTGCTGCCTGTTTTAAAAATAGAAAACCATTTGCACATAGTTTTTAAACTGTGGAGAAGCAGGTCCTGTAAGCTTGCTGACAGAGCGGGCTAGACTGTGAGCTCAGGAGATGACATCACCAGCACCTCTTCACTAAAATTGTTTTTTTTTTGAATAGGCAGAGAATTTAGCGTTGTAAAATGATATGTAACTTTTAAACAAAGTAACTTAGGGATCTTAATTTTGGCATGAGGGTGATTGGGGCTATGTTAATTCATATTCTGAATTTATTGATGCCAGTAATTTGTGACCATGGTCCCTCTTTAAAGGACTGTTACAGGAGATGGTGTAGTCCATCTCCTCATTTGCATAGGGTTCCATAAGGGTGGGGCTTATATATGCAATCTCCTTTGCACTCTTTCCATAAGAAATAGTGAGCTTATAGTGGTGGAATAACAGGTGGTGGTATCAGAATCCAGCTGCTGTTTAGAGCTGGTTTCCTTTTAAAGCAGCAGTATTGTTAGTTGGCAAAACATTTCATCATATAGTTTTTTTTTTAGCAAATATGTGTTTCTAATATCCTAAGACTCATGCTCTGTGTATTTTTAGCTTTCTCAGATATTGTTAAAACAGATTTTACAGTTATTTTTGTAATTAAAGACTCATCATTAAAGATGGCTGCCACTTGCAATTTAAAAAAAAAAGTCTTCTGCTGAGGTCACATGTTGAATGTACATGCTAGATTCATACTGTGAATGTGAAGATGGTACTGCCACATGGTCCTGATTGTAAACAGCACAACACTGTGCAAAGATACTTAATTTTTTTCATGGCTGGCATGGCACAGGAGCAGGAACTTTTAAAACTTCAGTATCCCATATCTTGCTTGAGGAATTACATAAAATGAAAAGAAAAGTATGTGTCTTGATATTTTTGTCAGGCAAGCATTATTGATGAAAGAAAAGTATATGGTTACTAACAAATACTGCTGCTTTAAAGGGTGAGGGCTGTATATGGTAGTGTGTATGGTAGCTATGTTTTGTTTTAATAAGTATAGAGAATGAGGTCCTAAGGGACCAGAAAGCCATACAGCCACAACAAGGCTGCCCTAAAGTACAAGATATAATGAAAGTATGCTGAGACTAGAAACCTTCATTGCACAAACAGGCTTGCAGCATGACAGATAACCTGCAATGTTTCTTTCCTATCCTTTTGGCTACAGCCTTTCTTCTATGCTAACTTTTCTAATATTCTGTCTTTTCTTCTCTAGCCTGATCACACAGAGTAGAAATGTTTAATGCTCTTTCTGATCCCCCCACACACAGCACACACACACATACACAAAGATAAGCATTAAGTCACTAGGGCTACCCTAGCACAGTTAGGGTAAAAAAAAGCGTGTGGGCTTTGGTGCTGTTTCTCTTCCCCTATTAAAGTTACCATTTGTAAAATACAGCACCTGTCATAAAAGTTACATAAACAAATGCTATGAATTTGTGTTTTTGACCCTAAATAAGATATAATAAAATAAAACACTGAAGGAATTTAAATGGTATGGTGTTACAAGGTTTGGCTCAATGCACTGAACATACACTCACTGGAGGTGAGAGAAGAGGGGGGAGATATGATAGAGATATTCAAGTTCCTTAAAGGAATGAGCAAGATAAACTGCGAGGAACTATATAGCATGAGTAATGGTTCAGGAATTCAGGGGCATGAGTAAAAATTGATGAGGAGAGGTTCAAGAGGGATATGAAAAATGTTATTTTATAGAAAGGGTGGTACAGCCATGGAACAATCTGCCAGCACCATCAATAGTTTCATACACAGCTGGGACAGGGTAAAGGCCTTAGTGGTTGCTCAGGGTGATATGGCAGGGAGCATGGGGGTGAATAGTGTGAGTTAGAACCCTGTGAACGCAATAGGTCCCAGGTTTATTAGGGTTTTATGGGTAGACTGGATGGACCTATGGTCCTTTTCTGCTCATGTAAGTGATGTGCACAATGGTATATAACAGTATACCATGCATATTATGCCATGGCAGCATTCATGAATGACAGTGCACCCTGTGCTGGGAGAGCTGACACATAGCTACATGCCACACAAAGTACACATGCGCCTAGGGATGTGGCCATGTAGTGGTGTGCTTGTGGCACTGTACATGCATGCACAACCTGCACTACATCACTAGGTGGGTGGACCAGGATGCACAGCAATAATGCGGGATGGAGGGCAGCTGTAAACCCCAATGTAACACAGGCACACAAGGTGCATCAGGAATGGCCAGCATGCACAGCCCCACAGGCACAGCACCAGGCAAAAGCCACTACAAGGACACCCCACAGCATGCAAGTTGCCCAATGGTGGATATGGCATACATTGGCACCAGGGAATGTGCAGGACATTGGGCACATCCCTATAGTGGAATAGACAGACATGGAAATAGACACCCACAGTATGACACACCATCCATCAAAAAGCATTAGGGATCACTACGGAGGGTGCCATAAGCACTGTGTGAGAACCACACAGAGTTGCCAGAACCCATGGGTGTGGGTGGCCATCCTCCACCTCCCCCCCACGCACTTGGACTGTGCCCCTAGAAAGCAAGGTAGGGAGGCAGATGGGAAACCATGGATATAAGGTCCCTAGGGCCCTACACAAACACAGGTGTATGAACCACACACGGACCGAGGACAGAGCCAGTGCATGTTGCTGCCACACATGGTGAACACTGTGAAGAACAGGTACACACCCATGCCCAGACAAGCATTCCTCTGTGGGGACCAGCAATGCATGCCAATGGTATGACCACAGCACAGGCTAAAGAGATGGATGGATGGAGGGACAGGTACCTCCGTGCAGCACAAACAAGCACACACAACCAGGCAGTACCAGGTGCAGTGGACTGCCAGCAGAGATTGTGTAATGTAGCCTCTCTAACCATGAATGTGGACTCACACCATCACCAGTAATGATGAGACACCAGCATATGTCAGAACACATGTCTTTAATTAGACATCAAAAGAGCAACACAGGGGCCAAGCAGGCCAACAATAAGCATTATGGGACACTGTCCCCCAGTCTGCCACATCCTCAGAGTCCCTGCTGGATCCTGGTGAGGTGGCGGTGGTGTATCCCCTTAGGTGCAGTACCAGGTGCAGCAGTGGTCCATAATACCCATGGAAGAGAAAAAAGAGAGGACAGTCATGAGTGTGGGGACATGGTGGGACAACACTGACAACAGCAGACACACACATGCACCACAGTTAATGGCACAACATACCTCTGAGGGCTCAGCAATGGCCCACATATCTCCCACCTTGCCCTAGTGGTGGACATCAGACATGCTCACCCTCCAGGACAGGTGATATGGCAGGAAAAGGGGATCCTATGGCACTGTGGTGCCACCACAAGTGAGGCAGCCCCAGCCTGCTGTTCCTGCCTCTCCAGGACAAAGACATCTGGGTGGTGGGCACCCATGAAAGTCCTGTGGAGACACAAGGGGGGAGCAAAAGGATAGCAGCACAGTACACAACATCCAGGACTCACGTGGACACCACCAGTAGGGGCAACACACAAGGTACAGCACAAAGGGTCATCTGTGGTGGACAGCAGAAGGTGTACACCACAGGTGGGCATGCAACAAGTGACAGGTTTAGACACCATGGGTACCCCATATATCAGAACCTGTGGGACATGGAAATGACAGTAGCACACAGCAGGTGTAAGAACACATCCACTCACCTCCCTGGCTCTGTCACCACCCAGAGTCCCCAGGGTTGTCCATATATGTGGTGGAAGACCCACCACAGTTTGTAGAGGTACACCCCATCCCTCAACCTCTGGCGCAGACACAGTTCCATAGTGTAGCACTTGCAGCTGCCATGTTGAGGTGCAGAATGGCATGCCCTGTGGTGATACCTGCTGACGTGCATGACCCCATGGGCATATCAGGTCATGGGCTTCTTAAAGAGGGGTCTGTGGCTGAGGTGGCAGTAGCGCCATACGGTACACAGCATCTTGTACAGTAAGTGATAGCTGTCAGAATGAGAGGTGCAGCAACCACATGGGGTCCACAGGATGTGCCCTTGGGCTACTCATGAATGCTTTCCTGTGGGAGGGCAAAAGGGAGAGGGAAAGGGCTCCAAGGAGACAACAAAGGCCCAGGATATTCAGACCTTGTGCCACTGTGGCTCAGCTCCATGATAGACAGTGCACTGAGTGGTACTGCCTTGACCATGTCACGCTCTCAGAGTTCTGCCACATGCTCAAGGAGCAGTTAACATCCCCAACATGTAGATCACATACCATGTCCATGGACAGAAAAGTCCTGTGTGCCTTGTCATACTATGCTACTGGCTCCTTCCAGAAGAATGTGAAGGATGTCACAGGTGTCAGTAAGTCATCCATGTCAAGGGCCCTACACCAGATCACAGATACCTTTGTCCAATATGTGCATGACCATATACAGTTTCCTATGGCTGATGCAGACATTCATGCCATGAAAGAGGCATTCCATGCCATGCATGGCATGACCAATATACTGGAGTGCATAGATTGTACCCATGTGGCCATCTTAGCACCTACCTTGGACAAGGAAGCGTGCATGAACAGAAAATGTTTCCACAACATCAATTGCCTGATAGTATGTGGTGCAGATGGTATCGTCACCAATGTGTGTACCAAGTATTGTTGGTTGACCAATGATGCATACATATTTGACAGATCTAGGTTGAGTGACCACCTTGCAGCATGTGGGGTTGTCAATGGGTGGCTGCTGGGTGAGTATGGATGTGTCACATATGCTACACATCTGTGTGCAGTGCCACAGGACACTAACATGTCTGTTATGTACCCATTGCCTAGGTGACAGCGGATACCTACTCTGATCATGCCTAATGACACAGTTCCCGACATTGAATGGCAGAGAGGAAAAGGCATACAATGAGGCACACACGAGGACATGTGCCATTGTCAAGAGGACCATCAGGGTACTGAAGATGAGGTTTCATTGCCTGGATCACACTGGTGGCACAAAGATGCTGGCTCCTGGGAAGGCCTGCAGAGTGATCACAGCATGCATTGTGCTGCATAACATAGCCATTCACAAACTGCTACTCATACCCAGTCACCAGGGTGCTGTCCCTCAGGGCAAAAAGAAGGGGAATGACCTGCAGCACCATTGTCCTGAGGCACTGCCTGGTCAAGTGGTACACCATGCACTCATGTGTGGGTCATTCAGGAGACAGGGTGTACACCACAGTGGCACAGTGATAAGGTGTATACGTCTTGAGTTCCCTTATGGAGGGGGCATGGGTATCCTCTACCGTGTGTGCTGCACAGTACTGTCTGTACCAAGAGGGTGTTGAGGCATACTTCAGCTGTTGTGGGTTGTGTAGGGTGGGTACTTGCAGCAGTGATTTGGGTCCAATGGTGGCAACAGTTGGCCCACCCTACCCCAGAGGGCAAGGTGTGGCCACCGTCCCAAGGGTGAGGTACACACACATGACCCCAGGAGGTCCTAAGCATGGCCCCTTCCCCAGGGAGGTGGGGTTCATGGGTATAGGTCCTGCCCCGGGAGTCATTGGTGTGGCCCTTGCCCTGGGGGTGGGGTTCATGGTGTGGCTCCCACCCTGGAATACAGGGTTTATGGGTCTCGTGTGTGTGTGTGTGTGTGTGTGTGTGTAGAGCTGTGTGGTGGGTCTCTGTCAGGAGCAACTGCAGGTTCATAGGTGCCACTTTGCAGTGTGTGTGAGCTGCCTTACAGCCTCCTGGCTGTTTACCCCCAATACATGCAGAGTAGTGTGTGACTAGGTGGCGTGACTGTACCTTCACCTTGCCCTCCCTCATGGCCTATGGTTGCTGGATGGCCCTGGCCCTTGCTGCCCCTGTGTGTCCCTCAGGTGCCCCGGCATGCAGGTGGCTTCCAACCCCTGACATGCAGGGCCTCTGCCTCCTGTGTCCCTAGTGGGCAGGCGGATGCCTCCATGTCAGCACCCTACACATATGTCTCTGGGCCAGTAAGGCTGGCAGGTGGCAGCCAGTGTGGCCCATTACTCTATCCTGTAGCAACTGAGGCACGTGTGGGTGTTGGTGGGGTGGTGACATGCAGCTTTGCCCTGAGCACCATGTGTCCTCCTGTTGGCAACTGGGATGCCACATCCTGGCCTGCTGGAGGGACAGGCTGGCTGGTTATGCCAGTCCCAGATAGCAGATGGTTTGCTGTCCACTCCAGGAGGTCTCCTATTTGTTTGGTGGCACACCACAGCTCATGCACCTCTGCAGACAGGTTCCTCAGGGCATCAGTGTTTTCACCCTGAGCCTGCATGTGGTCCCATTCCAGCTGGCACAGTTTGGGATAGTACATCTGCATGACAGACTATGGTGTCATCCTGCAAGCCCAGTGAGTCAGGTGTGCTGAGGGCTCCTCATTACCACTGTCTGCATGCCCTTGTGGGGTGGCACAGTGGCCCCCTATGTCCCTGGGCCATGTTTGTGGGACAGGAGGTCATCCTGCATGGCCAAGCATGTAGGGCTGTGTTAGCTACTCCTCAGGGCCCAGTTCCACAGCACTTGGTGGACAGCTGTGTGGTGGCTATGGGGTAGGTTTGTGGTGGGTGGAGCATTTGGTGGCTTCTGTCAGGTATCTGGGCTAGGTCCTGCAAGGCCTCTGGTGTCCCTAGCATGGTCACAGAGTTGGTGTCCTCCAGGGTGCCCATCTCCAGCGTCGTGTCCTGTGTCCCCTACACTGCACCTGTGGGTGAGAGTACATTGGCTGGTTACTTACTGGTGCACTGGCAAGCATTTGCATCCATTCAGCCAGCTACAAAGTGGTCCACATATCTGCGTCATCTGTGTCTGTGTCCCCCAATGTTACCTCCTCCATGGAGGTCACCAGTGGTGCATGTGTACTGGTCGCAGTCTCCTGCTCTGTATGGTATGATACAGGACAGTTGGTTATACCATTCAGTCATATCCTCCAACCTGTGTCCACTGCACTGTGCTCCATACCTAGAAATGTGTCAATGCCCTCCATCTCGCTGTGTAAGCCAACCTCAGAAAGGGTGTCAGCCATCATCCCCATGATGTTGACACTTACATGAGTGTTCCCCCTGTGACGTGCTGTGCCTATTCCATGGTGACCAGTTTTCACTTCACAGCTGACCAGAGGTTACTTGGGCTTGATTGCCACAAGTGTCCATGCTTCCAGACTGGCTGCATTGACAGTGGCCTGGATATCCAGCCATATCCTGGCCTTGATATTCATCAGGAGCTTCAGGGACTGCTCCATACAGCACCCCATAGTTATCACAGATATCCAACAGGGCTGCCACCTGTCTGCCTGTGAATTTGCTGGAACGGACCCTTCTAGTACCATGCAACATGTGCCCTCCACGACCCTTGGCCCATCCCTGGCCTGAGTGTGCATCTTCTTGAAGGGGTATGTGCAGCTCCAGCGCAGCAACTCTGTCTGCGCTTCCCACTGTTGGGTGCTCCTCCATCTTGGTATTCACTTCCGTGTGTCCATGCAGGACAATGCACATGCCCATATGTGGCGGAGTCAAGGGGTAGGGATGCATATGTTTGGGACACTCCACTGTCTCTGCATGTGGCACTGTGTGCATCCATTTGCCACCCCTCTGCCTTGGCTCCCGCTGTGTGCACCTTTGTGAATGCCACATGTTTTTTAAGCTGGCTGGGGCATGTGGCTGCACTCCCACGGTACATCACATTTGCATGCAGTTTCCACACTTTCGTAACTACAGCTGACTATAAAGGTGAACTACTATAAACAACCTTTAATTTTCTATGGAGGGTAATTAAGGTATCAGAAAGCTTGAAGCCGTTGTTGGATTGTGACAGGGTGGAATAGGGCCCTGTCCCAGTTGTTATGGAGAAAGTGTTTAAATGAAAGGATCTGTTCTTTCCTTTTCTGTCTCTTCTGTCTGGTTGTGCAACCAAATTTTCATGTGAGACCTAAGATTTGATCACCCCTACAGTCTCGCAATTATTTGCCTCTCACTGTCTCTCAGTCTTCCCTTGCTGTTTGTCTTTTCCTCCCTTGCATATCTGCTGGTATAAAAATATATGCAAATCTTTTTGTGGAAATGTAACTGAAATTGGGATCCCTTTGGTTAGAAATTATATAGTGTTACTGTTGAAATGTATATCATTATAGTTAGAGATTATTGCAAAAAGCTATTGGAAAATCAAAAGGTTACCTTAGTGCAATTTTTAAGCCTTTTCCAAAAGCTGTGGAGATGGGACCTTCATTCTGGGACGTTGTGTTCCTGCCAGCACCTGTCTGAAATATACTAGAACACTTTAGAAAAAACAGGATGCTTGTTAAGAAGGGGGAGTTGCAAGGTCTTGTAAGAGAACAGAGCTGCAATTGCTTGAAAGAAGGGACAGAGATTGAAGGAAAACTCAGTTGCATCTTCTATTTATTCTGCCTTTGTAAATAGTTATTCTGAACAATTTTATTTTTTTTATGTTACTGCTAGTACTAATAAAACTCTTGTTGTGAATTTTACAACTGCTCCTGGTTTTTCCTATGCTCTGACCTGTGCCTCTCGACATGGATAAAATGTTTAAAACAAATCTTTTATAAACTGCTACAAAAATGCATTAGTAATGCATGTTGTTCTACATTGCTGGTCTCTACTACATTATTTCTGCTGGTAAATGAACTGTTTCTTTGAGCACAAACTGCACACATTTGTTATTTATTTTAGGAAACTTTATGTTGAACAAACATTACCTGTCTTACAAATGCCTATCTTCATGTGCTTTTGGTTTGCTGCCATTTATTTTATGGAGTCCTTTGGTATCATGCTGGCTGGAATCAGTGGGCTTTATAGAACTCTGGCTTGAGGGATTCTAGGAATGAGAAAGGTGGAACTTCCTGCCTGGGAATTCCCTTATTTGTTTTCTTTGTGCCTTCTTTTGCCACTGTCAAAAGGCAGGTCTGTGTTAAATTGTTATTTTTCATGGTTGTTTACTTTTCTGTTTGAAACAACCATATATAAAATCATTGTAAACATTTAATTGAAAGTTAAGGTATGGCTGACATGTCATATCTCCAGCCCTATAAAAAGGGCTGGTAGAACACAGTATGTCAGATGAGATCTGGATGGTGGAAGAAGCAGTCCTCTGCCAAGAGTAAAAACCAGCTGATGTAAGAGGGGAGTAATGACGGTGCTAGTCAAAACTGAGAGGTTTTAGATCAGAGCTGAATCAAGCAGCTGGAGGGATGATTGGTCTACTTAAAGTATATGCTGCAGTGGTGCAGGTAGAACCACCCTCAGGTACTGGTCTTGTCCCAGTGAGGCTACTGGCTGAGCAGGATCTGACAGCCCTTTAACTCAATATTTTTTTTTTAGTAACTCAAGATCATCCTGATTAGACAAATGCTTGAAGCAATTCAGACATTGCAGGTATGCACTGTCTGAATTGCTTATTAAATTGTCCAGTGTGTAAAAGTCCGTATGTAATAAAATGCATTGCCCTATGGGACTTTTGTGTCTTCACTCCAACCTGCCCTTCTACATACAGTTTTAGAAGTGGCATATTTCACCAGTGTCTGACCAAGACATAAAAGCTCAGAAGGTAAAATGTCTGCAAAACAAGGAAGAAGGTCTGGGTTTTGATATCTTCCCCCTCTGCTCTCTACAGATTAACACATCCTTCTTGTTCAGTAAGTGTTTCAGATTCTGTTTGGCTGACGACCATTTCATTTTCAGACTGCATTCCAGAAGTGGGGTAATATGACACTCTCAGAGAGTAGATATCGTTCCTATGGAAGTACTCGGCTTCAGGTGATACCATGCATGGCTCCATTCATTTTCTCTGCAGATCCTTGACGATGCACCAGAGCTCTTTAACTTCTTGATGGAGCTGTTCCTTCTCTTTTTCATTCTGGAGTAGCCATGTGGTCTGTTCTTAGGCCTTTCTCCCTTGTTGCCAAAGAGTCTCCCTGAGTGATTCACATTCTTGCTCCAATTCCATTCTGTGATGAACAAATTCCTCTGCATGCTGTTCCAGTTTCCTGCATGCTTCCTCGAGCTCAGTGCTTCTGCAATCTGCATGTCTTCATACAGAGAACACTCCTCAGGATGGGTATCACAGACTGGTGGCTGGCTTCTCATGGGTGTTCTTACCGTGGCATTGCTCCAACGTATTCTTTCTATCTCCCTCCTGGTGTCTCTGTACAGCTGGCAACTTGCCCTTTCAATCTCTTGTCTGTGGTTTTCCTAAGGCCTTGCTGTTGATCGGGTCCATTGAAATCACACCTTCTGTGAATGGGTCTCTTCTGGCCATCAAACGTATCCATCTGGCGTCTTCTTTCTTGTCTCCTTAAGTGAGCAGTACTCTTGGGTCTTCTTTCTTCTTCAGGTTGTCCTGTAAAGAGCCCTCTTCCAGTCTTTGGGGCATTACAGTATGTTTAAAGAATATAGGAGCAGAATCTGGCCTATAATAAAGGGAAGCTGAAGAACAAATGGTTGGTTACATAACAAAAAAACTTTATCTATCTGTTAGGAAAGGAACCTGTTATTGCTCTGCCAGGTGGGGCACTGCATGTAAAGTGACAATAGTTGAAGGGACCTGCAAAACTGGAGAAACCTCAAAGAGCATTTGGGCTGTGTGAGCAAAAGAATAAGATGGGTCCCTTCAAGATCTGAGTAGTATGGATATTTGCCATTAGACTCCTTCATATGAAGCAGAGTCTTTGCAGAAAATCTGGGGAAGACTTGCATAACCCTGAGGTCTGTGGTGGGCCAGAAGTTAGAGACAATTTTATCTCTCTTCTGCCTGTGTATCAATCTTGTCAGTGTTTATGTTAACTAAAAATGTAAAGTTTATGACTGAGGGAATTTCTAACTGGGGGTATATCTCTGTGGGGTGAATGGGATTGGTGGAATTCAAAAAAAATGAGCACTCCTGGTAGAGAAGGGTTTGACTAAGGTATTCCAACATTCTGATGCAGCTAATTTTTTAAAGGTTCTCCCTTGCAAGTATGTGTAAGTTTAAATATAGTTAAGAGAATGTACAGTAAGGGCTTTATCCATAGGAATGAGGAGCCAGTCTGGGTGCAGACGTCCTTTAGAAGGAAAGAATCCCTAAATATGGAAACAGGAAAAGCTCTTAGAATACAGGATGCAAGACAAAGTGTGGTTGCCTTTGCTAGGCTGACACAAGCCTAGATTGGCCTGTGCACAAAGAAGTGCATTTTTTCCCTTTGCATAAATGTGGACACTGGTAATAAGAAACCACCTTGAGGAATGATGCATGTATGGATCCCAAATGTGAGTTGGGCAAGAGGCCCTTAGAAGACTGCTACAGGAGATGGCGTATTCCATCACCTTGTTTGCTTACAGTTCCTTAAGGGTTGGGCTTCTGGAAACAGATGTGTGGAAGATCTTTGCATTGTTTCCCTAGGAAGTAGTGAGCATGATAGTGGAATAGTAGGTGCTGGTATCAGAAACCAGATGCTGTTTAGAGCTCGTTCTCTCTTAAGGTGAGAGGTATGTGAAATATAAAAAAATAGAATTTGTTGGACACTTAGATTGGGCAACGATATCAGGAACCCAAAGGAATCTCTAGTGAGCCAACAGGGTCCGCACTAGGTGGCTGCATTTCTTGTCAAGGGCACATTTTTCATGCAAGCTGTGTGGACAATCTACTATTGCCATGCAGTCTGTATTAAAACTTCAGTTAGAAACATAGAAACATAGAATTTGATGGCCAATTAGGATCTCTTGGCTCACCCAGTCTGACCATTTTCCATGCCCATACTGTTACCACGGACACTACCTGAACTCCAGCTCCCCAGCATGCGCTTTCTGATTAAGATTCCTATTGCCTATTCTATGCATGCTTGAAGCCCACCACTGTTTTGCCCTCACACCTGTGCTGTATGACTGCTCCAGACATCCACCACTCTTTCAATGTAGAAGTGCTTCTTACAGTACACTCTTTTAAATCCCCCAGCTTCATTGCATGTCCCTTTTTCTTGTGCTAGGTGACTTTATTTTGTCCTTTATTCTTTTCCCCATGTAACCATACCCTAGATAGGGTGTTTCTAGTTTCCAGCAAGGCCCAAATAGAGCTGCTCCAAAGGACTTGGTGCTAGTGACAACACCAACAACCGGAAGATAAAGTCTCAGAACTCATCTCCAGCACAAAATTGGAGTTCACGCCAGAAGAGACCCATTCACAGAAGGTGTGATTTTTTGCTATTGGCTTGCCTGAGTGTAGGTGAAAGATTAGGTGTATTGGTCCCGTCATGCTGTGGAACAAAAACTCTTTTTAAACTGCATTGGAATAAAAGGGAAGTCAATAGCAAAAAGTCTTGGTATGGACTCCATTTTTGGTGTGCCGGAGGTGAGTGCTGTGACTTTATCTTCTAGTTTCTAGTTTCCCCTTTTTTTGCTTTTACTTATCCCATTTGTAACTTGACTCTAGATAGGGTGATTATATCTTCCTGTCTTCATTTTACTTTTACCCATGTGTACCCTTACCCTAGATCGGGTGTTTCCTCTTCTACCACACAACAGGTAGTTACTATTTATATTGACAGTTATCTCCTTGCTGATGCCCCTTCCCTTCTTCCAGTACACTCTTACTACCCTAATTTACCATGTCAAATGCCTAGGATAGGTCAAGAAGGCAGCACCAATTAGCCTCCTCTATCCAAGGCAATATGGAGCTCCTCAGTAAGCTCCAGTTAGGATGGTATTAGCACTGTGCATCTTTCTAAAGCTGCATTGTTTGGTAGCCAGGAGACTGTGTGCCATGAGATATTCCTCCAGTTGTTTAATGATCACTTTCTCAAAGACCTTTGACAGAGGGTATAGAATCAGTATAGGCTGAAAGTAAGAGATGGACATGAGATCCCCTGACTTGACCACTGGGACAACAAGAGTTTATGTGATATGGTGAAAGCCTAAAGGCAATCACTGTTATCATGAAGTCAGAGTACCGAAAATTTATTTTGGCACTCTGATGACCCCCACACCCCCCTACTTAAGGATTCTCAACTCTAGGGGGGAGCATATCAGGGAGTGAAAACATTCAAAAGAAAAAAAGGTTTGGGCCAGGCTCAACAAAAACACACCAGTGCCTGGACCTGAACCCAGTACCCTGCTGAATAAAGCTACTAACCCACCCACCATGCCACAGGGTCAGCTCAGCAACCCACCACAGCACCACCCCTCACATTCCCTCCCACCCCCTGCTGTGTGTGCTCACTCCCCCCAATGCGCATATGCATAGCGACATTCCGTTGCTATAGTCACGATCCCCCATCTGGCCGCCCTACCCTAGGGTAGCCCTGGAGACATGTGCTGGGGATTGGGTCACCATTATTGTAGGTGCCCAATCCCCAGCGCTAATATCATGCTACTGACAACACTAGCTTGTTTCCAGACATCAGGGAGGGAGGGAGGGAGGGAGTTGTACTGGAGGAAGAGATTGAACAGTTTCCAGATGGGCAACACCACTTCATCAGTTGCCAGTTTTAGTGACTTCATATCAATGGAGTCTGGTCCATTTCTTGTTTTGGTCATGGCTTTACCTAGGTATTTTCTTATGGTATTAGTACTTATCCTTAATAAAATGTAGGTCCAGACTCAGCTAAGGAAACTGTTTAATACTAGGTTCAATATTAGGTAATTTAAGACAAGCAGAATGCTCGAGGCCCATTATGCAAGTCTCCCACATGACAGGCATGGCTACCCTAGCATAGGTAAAAGGTACTTATCTAATCTTTCCTTAAATGTTAAAAAGCTACCTGCTTCCACAATCTCCCTTGGAAGGCTATTCCACAGAGGGATAATTCTTGTGATGTCTTGAGGTGTAGAAGTGGCAGCCAGGGAACTTTGCAGCTCCTTCCCAACATTTACAAAGAATGTATTAAAGCACTCTGCCATGACAAGAAACTAACCCCTGACCCTTTAAAGGGACCCCTTTATCTGACTACTGCATACGTGCCCCCCAGGACCAAATGCAGGCCATTGCCTCTCTTACAGAATACCTTTCCTCACTACCTCCTTCCGCTGATCAAATGCTGGTGGGTGACTTAAATGTCAACTGACTCAGCCCCTCCTCCTCCTCTACCCGAGACTCCTTTTCTGCAATAGACCTAACGCAACTAGTTACCCACCCTACTAGGACTAACCCCAAGAGAGGCTCCAGTACCCTGCTTGATGTGGTACTCACCAACCGCCCTAATCAGATCCCCAATGTACAAGTCCTCCCAGACTCTCTCAGTGATCACTCCCCCATTCTATTCCACTGGTCATCCTCAGTCCCCAAACCCATAGCACAGTCCACATGCCGGCGGCGTCTAATACCTGGTGGACTGATAAAACTTAAGGAACTTCTGTCCCAAATTGACTGGTCTCCTATACAGGCAACTCCTGACATTGACACAGCTCTCTCCTTCTTTACCCGAACTTTTAATAACGCCTGTGATATTTTTGCCCCAATGTTGACCTGTCTCTAAAAGGCAGAATGCCCCTGGTAACCCCAGCTTTGATACACCAACTCAAACATAGGGACAACCTATGGCACCATGCTATTGAGACTGGCGGCCCAGTGACAGGCAGTTATATGCCACCCGAAACAAGTGCACTGGGCCATCAGAAAGGCCAAGTCTGAGCACTATCGGTCCTCACCCACTGCCTCATGGGGAACCCCAGAACCTTCTGGGATAACATTAAACAGTTAAATGGAGTGCACTCCCCACCCACCCATATCAACATTAATGGCGTGATCTCCTCAGACCCAGCCCTCATAGCCAACCACCTCAACACCTCATTCACTGACCTTAGCCCTATCCTCCCTACAAATTTTTTTGACCCTCCTCCCCAGCACCTGCCGTAAATCTTTCTCACCCTTATTTTCTCCTCCATCGTGTTTCTGCCCAAGAACTTAGGCCGCACCTTGTCACTGCCCTCAAGAGTAATAGTACAGGCAGTGACACCTTGGATCCGTGTATCCTACGGCTGGTCTTAGACACAGTCCTTACCCCGATCACGTGCCTCATCAACCACTCTCTTTGCCTGGGGAAGGTTCCAACTGCCTGGAAAGTCACCACTGTCACCCCTATCTTTAAAGGTGGTGATAGGACTGTGGCTGAAAACTATCGGCCAATCTCCATTCTCTCTCCTCTCTCCAAGGCCTTGGAAAAGTGGTGGCCTCTCAAATCTCTGACTACCTCTCCACCTACAATGTCCTATGTCCAGAGCAGCATGGCTTCTGGGCGGGCCACAGTACCAACACAGCCCTCCTAGAGTTCTCCAACTTTCTCCACTCCTTCTTAGACACTGGTTCTCTGGCTGGTGCGGTCTTCATTGACCTCTCTAAAGCTTTCAACACTGTCTCCCACCCCTCCTTCTTGATGCCCTTAGTCTCTCTGGTTTTGCTGCTGGGCCTATCTCCTGGCGCACCAGTTATCTGTCTGACCGCTCACAGCATGTAAAATTAATGGGACCTACTCAGACATCTGTCCCATCTTTCTAGGGTTCCCAGGGCTCCATTCTGGGCCCCTTACTATTCTCCCTTTACCTTAACACCTTCCACGCCTTCCTTGGGGAACATTCTATTGTATGCTGATGATGCAGTCATCTTTGCCTCAAGTCGTAACCCTATTGCCCTTCAGGACTCGCTGCAGAAGTCCTTCACTGAAGCCGAGGGCTGGTTCAAGGAACATAGATTGGTGATAAATCTTAAAAAAACCAAAACCATGTTCTTCACTCATCCTCAAAACAAGTCCTGCAACTTCAAACTCCTCATTCACTCTGGGTCCTCTTTCCCACTCGAACAAGTTTGCTCCTATAAATACCTAGGGATCCATTTGACCCCTCCTCTCCTTCCATGGACACATCGCTGCCCTAGCCACTGCCACCAATATCCGATTGGGCATCTTACATCGGTATAAACACTGCCTCCCCGAGGCTCTTCAACTTCATGAGTCACCTCCTCTATCCTGTCCCTAGTGGACTATGGACTGCCGGTGTATGGTGCTGCTGATCAGACCGCACTCCATAAATTTGCACTACTCTGAATAAGGCTTCACAGGTTAATAACTGGGGCACCCAGGCTAACACACACCTGTCTACTGTACGCTAAAGCACTGGTACTTGATCTTGACGGTGCGCCTCAAATATCTGACCTGTACCCTTACAAAAAGACCCTTCTTGGGCTATCCCGCCAGGATTGACCACCACCATCGCCGCTCTGTCCCACTGGTTCATACTCGGACCTCTGGGAAAACCTCTCTTGTTATCCCTAGAGCTAGGACCTCTTACGACCAAGAGCCTTCAGCTTTAGGGCCCCCTCTGGTTCAACACACTGCCCACCTCCATCTCGAGCTCCAACTATATCGTGCTTCAAAACTTCCTTACGTAACCACCTTATTAACACCGAGCTGTAATTGCCACTAGTCAAAGCCGTACTCAATACTTATGACAACGCCACTACTAAGCTGCTAAGGACAACATAACTCTGGTATTGTTTGCATCAATCCTACCTGTACCAGCTTGTTTGTATATATGTCTTAAGTTACTGTTATACTGTGTTGTACTGTTATACTGTGTATTTTTGTTTGTCTTACTGTGACAAAGGTACCTTGTAAATGAGCCTATGGCTCAAAGGTTTTCCAAACTGCTGTTTAAATAAATAAATAAATAAATAAGTGGGTCAGTGGTGCTGACTCTGACAACTTTTAATAGGGTGTGGGTGAAGTTGCTTTCCTCCCAAGGACACTGTTGATGGTCTCCTAGAGTCTTCTAGGGTAATTTCCAGCTCCATGAATTTTGGATTTGCAGTAGTTACCTTTGGCATTCCTGATGGCCATCTTGCATTGGTTCCTTAATTCTTTGAATTTTTGCAGCTGCCCGGGGCAAGCCTGTCTCCTTGAATAGGGTCCAGGATATATCCTCTGTTTGAAGAGGGTCAAAAAGTCAGGCTTGAGCCAGCTATTGATGTCTTCCCTGACTGTCTTCTTTCATCTGGTAGGGCCCTCTTGAATACTAAGGAGGCTTCCACTTCAAACCTCCATGTGGCTTATTTAAATGTTGATAGTTTAACAGCAAAAAAATCATTGCTAGAATTCCAGGTTTACAAAATAAATTTGATGTAGTTGCCTTAATGGAAACCTGGTTAACAGAGAACATTTCTAATATTGAAATGCAGTTGCAAGGTTATACTACATTTAGAAAGGATCGGGTTGATAGAAGGGGGGGAGGCTGTTCGTTTTTTGTAGCTGATTATTTGTCGGCATAAGAACTGTCCATCATTCCAGACAGTAAATTGTATGAATCACTTGCCATTTCCATATAATTAGGTGATAAAAAATTTCTAACTATTATAAATACATATGTTCCCCCTGACAGATCTAAGGATGGTATTCCTGCTTTTTTTAATTGTTTTCCTATATTACTTATAAATAGGGAACTTATATTGGTAGGTGATTTTAATTTAAATTGGATGTCCCCTGCTGGTTGTGAGGTTACAACTATTGTTACAGATCTTGGGTTTCAACAATTAATCACTGACCCCACCAGGGTTAATTATAAAACAGGAGGGTATGTTTCGACCCTTGATTGGGTTATTACTAATTGTCCATCACATATTGTTAAGTCTGGAGTTTCCCCCTGATGGAATCAGTGACCACAGTCCTGTGTTTTTTGATTGGTCAGCTAAATTGAACAAAAAAGAATCTAAGATTTTAAAATATAGAAGGCTTAAAGAGCTGGATGAACAAAAGTTTCTAGAGGAATCATAGTTACTTTATTGGTCCTTTTTGGACAATATAACTGATATTGATATAACCTATTGAAAATTGGGTGATTATTTCACTCATGTGATAAAGCTATGCCTCTTAGAACACTGAGGGTTAGAGGGAATAATAACATTTGGTTTACTCCAAATTTACTAAAATTTATTAGGAAAAGAAATAGAGCATGGAAAACCTATAGAAGGACTAAACAATTGAATCATCAAATATTGTATAACAAGCTTAGGAATAAATGTCAATTAGGTATCCGGGCTGCTAAAAGAGATATTTTTAAGCAAACATTTACTGAAGTTAAGGAAATTCACAGGCAACCTGGAACACACTTAATTTGTTAATGGGTAAGTCAAAGGAGTGAAAATTATGTAATAGAAAAAGATGGCAATACAATTGTAGATCCTAAAATGGTGGCAGAAGCCTTTAACTCACACGTCATTAACTTGGGGAAGTACAGTTCTACCTGGGGTAATGTGGAAGGATCCAGGGATTATTTGGATACTGTTTTACATCTAAATGGCAAAAAACCTGCTAATGATTATATTATTCCAAATTTTTATTTTAGTTTTTTACAAACTAATGATGTAGTTGATTTTGCTACCAAAATGAATCCTAGGCCCACTAATGGATCAGATAATATTGATTTTAGGATTTTGAAAAGGGTATAAATATTATGGCTATTCAGTTAACAAAATTATTTAATTATTCCCTTTGTCAAGGAGTTTATCCAAATGTGTGGAACAGCACAGTTGTAAAGCCTATTTTTACATCAGGTTTAAGATCTAACCTTAACAACTATCGTCCAAGTTCTTTGTTCGCTCCCCTTTCTAAGATCCTGGAAAAGATAGTATCAGTTCAATTGACCAAACATCTCACAAAATATAACCTCTGGTCTGACTCACAGCATGGTTTCAGGCCTAACCATAATACCGAGACAGCCTTGATGAGGTTCACTAGCCAAGTTACTAAAGCAATAGATGATGGAAATCTTGTTGCTGCGGCTTATGTGGACCTCACAAAGGCTTTCGATCTTGTTGACCATGATGTGCACCTGAAAGAGTAATCTGGTGTACATTTATCAGATGGGGTGATCTCCTGGTTTGGTGACAATTTATCTAATAGGAACCAGAAGACATTAATCAGTGGAACATTATCTGGGACAGCAATGTTAAAATACGGAGTCCCACAGGGCTTCTTATTTGGGTCCTTTGTTTTTTTTTCATTATTTGTGAATTCTTTATCAGTTAATTTTACAAATACTGAGTTAATATTATACGCTGATGACACAATTCTTTTTGGTTCTGGTCTTAATTTGTCCACTCTTCAAAACATATTACAATGTGATTTTAATTTATTACAATACTGGTTTGATAAACATAAATTGGCATTAAATTCTGCTAAAACCAAGACTATGGTATTTTCTCACCACAGGAGATCACCAATAATGGAACTTACTATCTTTGACAACATGGGTACACTAATAGAATGAGTCAAATTGTTCAAATATTTAGGTATACTAATTGATTGTTATCTAATATTTGAGTCTCATATTCTGGATTTAATTAATAGATTACACAAAAGATTAGGGTTTCTTTATCAAATCAGAGGCAATTTAACAGTTGATATTAGGTATCTACTTACACAGTTTATTATTTTCTTTATTTGACTATGGGTCTATAGTATATTCATATACTTCTGACAGAATTCTATCAAAACTTCAAACTACATATCACTCTGTAATTCGTTTTGCTACTGGACACTCTAGGTTAACGCATCATTGTTTTCTTTATAAACACTTTGGTTGTTTGTCATTGGTGGGGTGTTTCAACTTTAGGTCGTTGATGTTTTTATATATGGTTCAGTTGGCTATAATGCCGCTATATCCTATAGTCTATTTTCTAGATCTTTAAAATCCAGCAGTACAAGACTGCAGAGTAGAGATGGTTTTGTGATTCTTTTTTTTTTTTTTCCCCACACAGCCTTTGGTCAAACTCATTAAAGATTTGCTACTCTTAGGTTGTATAATAGTCTCCCTAGTAGTGTTATTAGTCAAAAGAAGTAAGCAAATTTTAAGACGCTCTTAGAAATAATTTGTTAGCAAATTCAATTTGTAAATGTTTTACTTAATGTATTTGTAGTGATGGTCAATTGTATTGTAAAGTTCGTTTGTCTTGTATCTTTTTGTAAAACTGGACGCTTGTGAAAGGGGCTTGTCTCACAAACCCACCAGTATAAAAATAAAATGAAATAAAAATGAAAATCTTCTTTCATTCTTTCAATGTGGTGCAAAGATGTCACATGCCAACTATAAGGTGTAGATTAATTAGTTAAGTGCTAGATTGGCGTCTGAGATGCAATCCAGCTAACTCCATTTGAGAGATTATCAAGATGGGCTTTGAAAGCAGCAATTTTACCCTCACTCAGATTCTGGGTGTATGCAAATCTCAGTGGGGGTCTTGTCCACATTCCGGTCCATGCACAGTATGTAGGAGAGTGGTCACTAATAGAATCCAGGAGAACCTCCATATAGTGAAGCCTTTCAGGGGAAGAGACCAAGATCTAGTCAATTAGAGATGTAGGGGCTCACCTGTAGTTGATCCAGGTGGGTGACTTTACCACCTGACTGAGGTAGAGGTCTGCCAGCATTAGTTTTACCTCTTGGAGATTAAGTTTATGTTGAAATCACCCAAAATTAGCTTTTTGTGGTTTTGGTTCAGCTTGTTCATTTCATCAGAAGATGGTGAAGCCTTAGCCAATTAAGCTAGGCTTTTTGTTGCCATCGCCTAGGCCAATATTGGCAGTCAGGACCTCACAAAATGGGTCACAGTCCAAGCAATGGATCAGGGAGGACTGTGGATAGGAGAGCTACTTCAGAGTCTGAAATTGTGTTTGTTAGCCAGTTTTTAGTGACAGCAACCACTTCTGGACTTTTAGATCATATGAGGGCTTTGAATTCAGTGAATTTGGAGATGAGGCTGCATGTGTTGATGTGTAGGCAGTCAATGAAGCCTCTGTAATTGCTATGCTTGGGAGTGTATTAGAAGTGGAAGAGCTGGGGTTGGGGTGGATACAGTCAAGTAGCAGAAGAAGGTAAATATTAAAGTTCCTCAACATTGCATAGGTGAGTATGTATTGCTCTCAATCTACAGTGTTTCCTGTTTACAGTGCATTTTCTGATGGGGCTTGTCTAAGAAGGGTACAACATTGAGAATAGCAGTTCTAATCAGTAATGCAGCAAATAAAGTCTACCTGTGGACTCTGTAAGTGAAGCACCACACACACACTGGTGATGGGGGGGTCCTCCCCGAGCTGTTGGGCACAGAATACATGCCTGGGACACCAAAGGCATCAGGTATGGAGTTGCAGGCAACAAGACCTTGGTAAACTGGCACAGCATCCAGATCCAGTACAGTGAATAAACTTTGCAGGATAAAAATTACACAGAAATGCTGCATTGTACTGGGTGTGCAACATACTCTTTCATGGGATGAAATACTTAGGGATCAGAAGGCATTGCCTGTAGGGGCTACCAATGCACAGCATGCTGCTCCTGGAAGGAGAAAGGGCCACGCACCTGGGTGAATGATTGCCCAGGTAGAGAGGAACACTCAGCAGCAGAATGGTTGTTACCCAATAAGGTGGAGTATGGGGTACTCTAGATAAGTAGCATCTCCTCTACTAGTGAATTGGGCCCCAGTATGGTGGATGAGTATTCACATGCAGATTAAGATCCACAGTAATTATTTACCAGGGAGGTGCATCAGGTAAATAATTGTGTATTGCAGGCATGACCCAGAGGATGACAGCACAATTTAGCAAAGCAAGATTGGGCATACAACTATTCAGTAAACAGGTTGTAGGCAGAAATACAGAAAATCAGCAGACAACTCTTTGCACATTAAATTAACAGGGCAGAAATATTCAAAGTTGCTGCCTCAATACAGACAGAAATGCAGAAAGGTAGAGATGGATACAGTCAGCAGATAACTCTGCATAATGGCACCCATCATAGCTGTTTTTAGGGTTGTTAACAGTCCTGTATTTTAAGAGACATCCCATACTTCCAGGACAAATTGCCTGTCCCATACTAAATCAATATGAGATGTCTGTTATCCTGTATTTTAACTTGGACTGTTGGGGCGAGTCTAAAAGACTCAGTTTCCCAGCTGCACCACCACAATATACAGACTCGAGATATCAAGGACGTAAATCCAGAGCGGGAAATTTGGGGAATCGGAATGCATTGTCGAAGCCTCCTCATGTGTGCAAGCAAGGAGGCAGAAGTAAGCACAATAAGAGACTCGTGCTGAAGTTGACTGAGTGTATTTTATTTAACTTGTCCCTTCTTCGTGATTCATAGAATCATTGCCGACTGAGTCCATCGACCATGCCATGGTGACCGTACATCTCCTGGACCATCTCTGATCGTGACTGTTGGCCAACTGCGTGAAGTGCCTGCTGATTCTGCTGTCATCACCAGCAGGCTGCTGCATACAGGCGTTTAAAGCAGCAGAGTTGGCAGGTGCTCTGGTACCTTAATGGTATGCTTTTGTTTGGTCATACACCAGGTGCACCCTTTTAAATCTTGTAAAAATGCATTGTAAATGTGATGGGTTGAGCTTGCCAAACCCCTTTTATTGAACTGCATGTAGGAGAACTGTGGCCTTCTCCTAATTGGTGAGCTCCCCAATGAACCTCTAATTGGACAGGGCACATGATATAAGCAATGAAGCCAGAGAGTGGATTCTCCATAAGATACAGAGAAAGCAGGAGAACCACAGCTCAGAATGGCAAGATAAAATGCGATGCCTTTTTCGTGACCAATGAGGAGGTCCCTTTGTCACAGTAGTCAGGCTTATCTTAATTCAGCTGAAAGATGAGACCAAGAACCCCTCTAACAATCCAAAACAAGAAAAAATCTTGGTGTTATTTGAAAAAATTGCAGGCTTTTAAAGCAGCAGAGTGGGGGGGGCCTGGTACCTTAATTGTATGCTTTTGTTTGGTCATACACCAGGTGCGCCCCTATAAATCTTGTAAAAATGCATCGTAAATGTGATGGGTTGAGCTTGCCAAACCCTTTTTATTGAACTTCATGTAGGAGAACTATGGCCTTCTCCTAACTGGTGAGTGCCCCAGTTAACCTCTAATTGGACAGGGCACATGATATATGCAATGAAGCCAGAGAGTGGATTCTCCAAAAGATACAGAGAAAGTGGGAGAACCACAGCTCAGAATGGCAAGGTAAAATGTGATGCTTTTTCCTGACCAATGAGGAGGTCACTTTGTCACAGGGTCAGGCTTATCATAATATAGCTGCAAGATGAGACCAAGAACCCCTCAACAATTCAAAACAAGTAAAATATTGGTGTTATTTGAAAATGTGCAGGCATTTAAAGCAGCAGAGTGGGGGCTGGTACCTTAATTGTATGCTTTTGTTTGGTCATACACCAGGTGCACCTTTAAATCTTGTAAAAATGCATTGTAAACGTGATGGGTTGAGCTTTCCAAACCCCTTTTATTGAACTGTATGTAGGAGAACTGTTTTCTTCTTCTAACTGGTGAGCTCCCCAATGAACCTCTAATTGGACAGGGCACATGATATAAGCAATGAAGCCAGAGGTGGATTCTCCTAAGATACAGAGAAAGCAGGAGAACCACAGCTCAGAATGGCAAGGTGAAAAGTGATGCCTCTTTCCTGACTGATAAAGTGGTCACTTTGTTGCAGTGGTCAGGCTTATCATAATTCAGCTGAAAGATAAGAACAAGAAGCCCTGTAATAATCCAAAACAAGTAAAAATATTGATGTTATTTGAAAAATTGCAGGATTTTAAAGCAACAGTGTGTGTGTGTGTGTGTGGGGGTGCCTGGTACCCTAATTGTATGGGGACAGTACATACCACTCCCTTGGCCACCATCTTGTGGAGGCTAGATGGCATGGCAGTGTTAAGCCAAACTGGTTGAGCAGGTGTAGGCATGGAATCATCACTGTGTCTTCACATAGTGAGTGCATGCCATGGCACACATACCACTCCAAGGGACAAGCTATAAACAGAAAAAAAAGCTCAGGTGGCAGATGATGGTGGTGTCCCCTGTCAGCTCAGCACCACCAACCAAGGCACCCTCCCACCTATGGTTGTTCAAGAGGTAAGTCCTGGATAAGGTGGGTGATGGTAGCAGGAGGGACACTGCTGGAAGGAATACTGCCAGAGTGTAAGGCGGATAAAGAAAGAAAGAATAGAAAATAGATTGGGAGCCTGAATCCATTAGCGATTATATGGATGGCAACACTGCCATCAGGATTTATAACATAGCAAAATATGGTTTCAAAGGGAAAGGGGAAAGGAAAAGCAGAAGTGAATAAGGAAGAAAAGGGGGATAGAGAAGGGAGAGAAAGGAGAAAGGGAAAACAATAATGAGGCAAACACAGAAGAGAAGTAATAAAAAAAGGAAAGCTGTGTAAAGATACTGTACACCAAGAAATTGACAGGTCTAATCATTTAGCCCTGGCCATTCCAAATCTCTCAATGAAAATATCCAAAAGCATCCTGCCTTAGCAGTAAGGCATCTAGGCCTCTTCTTCTGGGATTCAGGCAAACCTTTTCAGTGCCTTCTTCAAACTTCAATTTATGGGTAGCTCTGTTGTCAGTATGTGACACATGCAGAGCCAGTTCATTATCAAGATTATTATTTTCAGCTGGTCCAGTTCCACAGAGGGTTTGGTAGGACACGCACCTGCCACCACATTGGCAACCTGGGATGGAAACTGAGCCTGTGTTGTTGGGAGTTGGTTGGAGGCAAGGATTGAGCACCCCAGTGGACCCTCTCTTCCTACAGGGAGGGAGGGAGGGAGGAGGCAGTCATGCTCAGGTACAATACTGCCGCCTGGGTGACCACAGGTGATAATGCACTCAGAGAGGCTCATTGGGCAGGGAAAGCCAGTGGTGATGCATTCTGCACTTGCGTGCAAGCTTGCATATCACCATAAAGCTAACATCTCGGGGAAGAAAAAGAAAACCAGGAGGGAATATCCCTGACCGAACAACAAAGAGAGGTCCAACCCCTCACAGACTTCACATCATTGACAGGGCCCTCCTTCCATAAACTGGATCTGTCCTCCAGCAGTTAAGAGGGGGCCTGCATACCCCTGCCAAGGGGCGTAGGGGAAGAATGGTGGTCATACTAAGTCTCTGGGATGCTGGGTGATGAGGCTAGGCTGGGTCAGATCAGGATAATAGGTTCTGTACTACAGGAGCATGAACAAATTCACAAAAAAAACACAAAGATTTTTACTTTCAATGGCATGCATGTGTTCCCCATCCCTAACACTGAATATCTCGATTGTTTGCCCTACATAGCAAGCTCCATAGCAGCAGTTAGCCAAATAAACTGTTCCATGTTGGGATTCACAAGACTGTTAAAATTCCTGATTAGTCTAGAATACTTACAGTGTTCACATTGGACAGATCTAGGTGGAAAACTAGGGGTCCCACTTGGGGAGGAAGGCTGTAAATGGGTTGCAGGGAGTGAACTAAGCTATCACCCAAATTGTTACCTCAGCAGTTCACTATCTTGGGGGACTTTCTGTGCATTCTGCAGTGTTGGATCTGCATATGAAAATCTCAGCTTTTAAGTATAAGCAACATATATCAAGTATTTCCATTTAGTTTTCAGCTCATTAATAATAACATTGGGCCCGCTATTAAAAAGTCAATCTATGATGCAAGGTGCCTGCACCAAATGGGTATGATGCAAGTGGCACCTTGTGTCAAAGTTTGTGACAATCCCAATTTTTGAATGTAGGCTGCATCAAAATCGGGATGCATTGTGCCTAAGCTGCTCTGCGCCACCCTTGTGGTGGAAGCGCCTCTGTACCAAGTCACAAGGGGCCTTCTGCTACAGCACAGCTGCACCATCCCCTTGTTTGGAATTTTGGAAGCCCCACCATGGATGCAACAGTGGGATCAGGTTAGACCCCAGCCAGGAGGTGGTCTAAGGGCCATACACCACTGCCAGGCAATGTGGCAATTGTGGGGGGACCTGCAAGTAGGGGGCCTGGACAGAAGAAGCATGGGTGGTGCCCTAGGGAGTATTAGGGATATGGCAGCAGTGTCAGGGTGGTGAGGTGGCACTTGGTGGGGGTGCCATGTGCAATGGCAGACAGCAGGTAGGACCGCTTAGAGGGGGGTTGGCAGGGACAGACTGTGACCTGACCCCAGATGGGCACAGCCATGGCACCTGCCCCAAAGGTGCCATGATGTCCAACCCATAGGTGTGAAGCAATGGGTGGAGGTTGAGGGCTGCCAGTGGTGGAGGGGAACATTCTCCAGGCACTGCAACAGTCCACTGGTACCTAGCCCCCCCACCCCACATTGTGGCAGGCTGTCTCCTACCTACAGAGTTGGGGACTGTGGCACCTCTGAGGCAAGTGCCAGGGCTGTGCCCACCTGGGGCCAGGTCACAGTCCATCCCTGCCAATTCCCCATTAAGCAGTCTGATCAGCTGTGTGCCATTGTGCATGGTACCTCTGCAGACTGCCACCTCACCACCTTGACATTGCAGCCATATCCCTGATGCCCCCTAGAGTACTCCTTATGTTCCTTCTGCCCCAGCCCTCTCCTGGCGGGCATATCCCCCCATCTCCACGGCCCGTCTAGTGTTGAGTCGGGTGGGGGGAAGGATCCCTGCATCAAACCATGCAGGTGTGCCACATGTTTAGCAAAAGCCTGTTGCTGCAGCAACTCCTGGGTCTTTGGACAAGGAACCCATAGTTTTACAAAATTGGGCATAGGATCCCTGAGACCCCTAGAGATTGCTGCAGCCCTAGATCACCACAACTTGCAATGATCTAAGGGTGCATTTAAAACTGAGCCCATTAAATTGAGCCCTGCACCATCCACTGAGGGACCCTGCCACTAATGCCATTCTAGTCTGCCCTGCAAAAAAAATTCACTGACATCACTTTTATCTGCCCTATGACTAACTGTGATGGGAAAGGGGACCAGAACCGTGTATTCTTTTGATTCATTTATTCTTTTCTAAATATGCATCTGCTCCAGGTACAAGATGGCTACCAGATCACATGATCAAGTAGTATATGACAGCTTATGTTAAAGGTCTGATGTTCTCATGGGAAAGTTAACAGGAAATCCAGGGAGGAGGTAATAAAGCAATAAACCCAGTGGAGGTGTCCTTCCTGGAGATGTTCCCATGTTGAACAAAGGACCCAGGCAGATGTCATTACGGTAGCAAGGAGGTGCTGAAGGGTAGGTGGACACACACGCACACACATACACACACTCAAAGAGAGCTGGGACAACATAGAAACATAGAAGTTAACGGCAGATAAGGACCGCAAGGCCCATCCAGTCTGCCCATTTCTTTTTCTAACTTATAAATGTGCCATCAGCCTTTGCTCTGTCAGTGGCCTATATATTCATAGTCATTTGTATTGCTCCCTTATGCCTATCCCATGCCTATTTGAAGCCCTGCACTGTATTCATAGCCACCACTTCTTGTGGTAAGCCATTCCATGCATCCACCACCCTTTCTGTGAAAAAGAATTTCCTCACATTCCCCTTAATCGGCCCCTCAGATCTCATGCTGTGTCCTCTTGTCCTGCTATTTTCTTATATTTAAACATGTTAGACTCTTTCACCTTGTTAATGCCCTTAAGGTGTTTGAATGCCTCGATCATATCACCTCTCTCCTCCTTTGCTCAAGGGTATACATATTGAGCTCCGTTAATCTGTCCTCATATGTCTTCTGATGCAGTCCCTGCACCATTTTGGTTGCCCTTCTCTGGACTGCCTCAATTTGGTTAATGTCCTTGTGAAGGTGTGGCCTCCAATACTGCACGCAGTACTCAGATGGGGCCCTAACCAGTGTCTTGTAAAGAGGGATTATTACCTCCCTCTTACGACTTGTGATACCCCTACTAATACACCCTAACACCCCTAGCCTTACCTACTGCTTTAGGGTCTGCTTGGATGATTTCAGGTCATCAGTGATGATGATGCCCAAGTCTCTTTCTTCCTTTGTGACTGCTAGCAACTCCCCTCCCAGCCTATAGGTGGCTTCAGGGTTTCTCTTCCCTATGTGCATGATTTTGCACTTCTTTGCATTAAATCCCAGTTGCCAGTCTTCTGACCATTTTGCTAGTTTATCCAGATCTCTTCTCATTCTGCCCACCCCATCTGGATCATCTACTCTGTTGCAGATCTTGGTGTCATCTGCAAACAGACAAGCCTTACCCTCTAGTCCATCTGCAAGGTCACTAATGAAGATGTTGAAGAGGACTGGCCCCAGAACTGATTCCTGAGGTACCCCACTTGTGACTTGCATCTCTTCTGACTGTATACCATTTACCACCACTCTCTGTTTCTGCCAGTCAACCAGTTTGCCACCCAGTTGACCAACTTTTGACCCACCCGAGACCTACTCAGCTTATTTATCAATCTTCTATGTGGAACAGTGTCAAAAGCTTTGCTGAAGTCAGGTAGCGACATCAACTGCTCCCCTTGGTGCACCACTCTGGTTCCCAGTCAAAGAAATCTATGAGATTAGTTTGACAGGACCTTCCTTTAGCCAAACCCATGCTGTCTTGGATCCTGTGCCCTATGGATTCCAGGTGTTGCACTATCCTTTCATAGGAGTGCCTCATAATCTTGCCCACTACTGAGGTAAGACTGACCGGTCTGTAGTTCCCCACCTCCTCCCTGCTACCACTCTTGTGGAGCGGAATCACATGAGCCCTTCTCCAGTCTTCTGGGACCTCTTCTGTGCTCAGAGACTCACTAAACAGTTCTGCTAATGGCTCTGCTAGTTCTACCTTTAGCTCCTCAAGTACCCTTGGATGTATGCCACCAGGTCCCATTGCCTTATCCACCCTGAGCTTAGCAAGCTCTTGTAGGACCCTTTCTTTTGTGAAGGGAGTAGTGCTCACCTCCCTCCCCCCTGTGTCCATGATGCTGAGCTGTGGGCCCTGCCCTACCTTCTCTTCAGTAAATACTGAGCAAAAGTATTTATTTAGGATAGATGCCTTTACAGGATCCTCCTCCTCACATGCTCCATTTCTCCATTAAGCTTAGCAATACCCCCTCTGGACTTTCTCCTTTCACTAACGTATCTATAGAAAGTCTTGTCACCTTCTTTACTGTTAGTGCTAGTGTTTCCTCAGTTTGGGACTTTGCCTGCCTTACTGCCTTCCTGCTTCCTTTAGGGCAGTTTGGTATGCCTCCCTATCTTCATCCCGCTGTGTTCCTATATTTCCTGAAGGCCAGCCTTTGGCTCTGACCTTTTCTGCTATGTTCAGAACCAAAGTGGTTTCCTTCTTCTTTTGCACTTCCTTTTCTGTCTAACACAATGGGATGTTGCTTCAAGTATTGCATCCTTAATGCTTGCCCACTTTGCCTGTACCCCTCACCTGTGTTTCTTTTTGCCAGGGCTAGCTTAACTCTGTTGGCCATCTTATCAAAGTCAGCTCCTCTGAGTCCATATTTTTGCCTTGGAATGGGATGATTTAGATGTAGTAGCCAAATTCAACCATACCATGTGATGGTCACTGGCCCCAGATGACCTTCCTACGGAGATCTGTGATCCCTTCCTTGTTAGTCAGTACTAGATCTAGGATAGCCCTGTCTCTTGTGGGTTGCTGTACCAGTTGTTTGAGGCCCTCCCCTGCAGGAATCCAGTATGTGTCTAGTTCTGGCAGATGTTCCTGCTGGTATTGACCAATCTGTATCCGGCATGTTGAAGTATCCCATTATCAGAACCTCCCTTTAGCTGTCATGTTTTGTATATCTTCCAACAGTAATGCGTCTATGTCCTTCCCTGGTATGGGGCCTGTAGACAACCCCAGTTCTTATGGCTGCCCATTTCCTGTTTCAGGGTGACCCACAGTTCTTCTGGCTCCTTATGTATATTCTGAATTTCTGCAGCTTTGATATTTTCATTGACATACAGGGCCTCCTCCCCACCTTTTGCACCTCGGTCTCTTCTGAACAATACTTAGCCAGGTACTGGGGGTCTCCCAAGTGTGGTTACTGGTAAACCGTCTCACTAGTTAACTACTATGCCCAGTTTAGCCTCTGACATTATTGCCTGCAGGTCTGGGATCTTATTTCCCAGGCTGTGAGCATTTGTGTACATGATTTTCCATTGGACAGATTTTGGTGTATTAGTTGTTGGGTGAGGTTTGGCATTACCCTGTGTGTCATATGGGAGACAAACCTTTTTCTTACCTGGTGATGCAAATGAACTGCAAACATGCTGAATCCCTGTTTGACCACTAGCTGAGGGAGGGTGTTCTTCCCATTCGGCATGGGGTGCTGCACCCCTCTCCCCATTTGCTAGTTTAAATATTCTGCAAAGACATCAAACTTCTGCCCAAAGTGGGTGAGACTCCTCCCCACAGACAGGAGAAATATATTGAGGGGCTGTAAGCAGGTTCGCTCTCTTAGGCTGGAACATCAGACAATGCCAGGGCCCCTGTCATACAAAGAACTAGCTGACTGGTAAGATATCACAGTGAGGGACAGTAATTCTGTAGCTAGGGCAGATGAAGGATTTTAGATAAGGATAGCTCAGAATTTTGCTGTACACCAACTATCTGTTAACTTGCTTTATTTTTTGTTTCTTAGTAAATGTGCACCCCTTTTATCTTCTTGTAAATACATCCTGTTGTACATACTTGTAGTATTTTAGTAAAGATTCTATTTTTATAAAATTGGTGACTGCTTGTTTTATTTAAAAGGGTAATTTTACTATTTCTGCTGGACTCTGTTTGCAGTCCATCTTTGTAGGGACACTCTACCTACAGTTACTGTGTTGACCTTCCTGACCTTGATCAAGGAGGAGGTAAAAAAAAAAAAACACAGGTTTCTTGGTTCCTGTTGGTAAAAACCTTGTGGTGGCAGTGAACTAGAAATCCCTGGTAAGTGGGATTTCCATTACACTAACAACATTTTAATCAGTCCAGCCACTAATAACAAAGAGGATAATGGATGGGCATCAATTAACAACAGGTATGTATTCCCTTACAGAGGTTGCCATGACAACATGGTAAACCTCGAGAGCGAAGCTTGAGATGTTTACTGTTGTCATGGCAACCACGGGACAGGAATTCAGCCTTGTTGTTAACTGTTGCCCATCCATTATCTCGTATAGTAGAAAAAACAGTAGGAGATCCACACATCAATTGCCCTGAAGGTGCTCCAGTTAATCAACTCAAACATCCAGCATAAAAGAACTGGGCTGATTTTTCTTGTATAGTGTATGGGCAGCAGTTAACCTCCTATGATGAGATCACGCTCCTGCCCAGCCTGTCACACTCTGCATCTGCAACAGTTACGGTCTGCTGTTACGCTCCTGTCCCCATCCAAGAAAAAGCCCCTCTGCCCACACCACCCACTGTCACACATGCAGTACTTTTATGCATAAATTCAGCTAAAAGCACCTTCAGTACTGAGCAGATAGTCTCATCACACCAGCGTTTCTATCTGGGTTACTCTATTTCTTGGACTGATTTTACCGCCACAGCAGTTTCTCGACAAGCAAGGATTAGATAGTCATGCATGCGCAAATACAGTAGATGCTGTTGTACCATCGATGTGATGTACTAACGATGGTACAATAGCAATATTACATCACATTGATGGTACAAGATTCGCTTTCACTCAAATTTCAGTGATAACAACGTTCTGCCATACATTATATTGTAGTCTACTGTGCCACTCAAAACATTCTAATCTGCCCTACCATTAATAACATTCTAGTTTGCCATGCAACTAGCCACTAACATTAGAGTCTGCCCTGCTTCTAATAACATTCTAGTCTGCCCTGTCTCTAATAACATTCTCGTCTGCTATGCCACTAACAACATTCTAAACTGCCCTGCCACTAATGATGTTCTAATTTACCTACCACTAGCAACATTCTAGTCTGCCCTGCCATCAGTAACATCTATAGCACTCTAAGAAGTAGAATGGAAATGACCCCTGTACAAATATGCTTACTTCCTGGATGGTGTTTATATAGGCAAGTGTTTCTCTATGAGAAAATCACTGTCATGTGACCTGATATCATCATGTTCTGTACAGGCCTTTCCATTCTAGTCATAAGAATTCTATGACAGCATCTAGTCTGCCCTGCAACTTATAAGATTCTAGTCTGCCCTGCCATTAATAACATTTTACCATGCCCTGCTAGTAATGACAATCTTGCCTGCAATGGTACTAATATTCCAGCCTGCCTGGTTATTAAAGAGACTTCTAGTCTGCCATACCACCAATAAAATTATATTCAATAATAACATTCTAGCCTGCATGCCACTAACAACATTCTAGTCTGCCCTATCACAAATAACATTTTAGTCTGCCCTGCCACTATCAACATTCTAGTATGCCCATCTACACTTCTAGAATGTTTACTTTTTGCTTCCTCTCCAAAGGGAAACCCTTCCCTACCTGCATAGAGCAGGGTGAATTCTCAACTTATCCACTTGTTTGCAAAAGATACCATGGCCTGTGAGAGCATTTTTTTTTAATAATCAACCCAATCCACATTTCCGCTCCACCCTGCTCCTGAGGGCCAGCCTTAGGTTATATGGTGCCCCTAGGTGAACTTGCCAACGCCCCCCCCACCCCGAACACCTGAGGAATGGGATGTGAAATGGCATAAAATCCCATGGGAAACTGAAGATGCCAGCCAAATTCTCCTGATAATAACCAGACCCCCACATTTGCACCCAGCCCTACACTGCCTATTTGGAAGTTTTGTCTAGGGAGAGGAGATGGCGACAGAAGACTGATTACAAATCAGTAGCACTGCTCTAGTACAATGTTGAGACACCACTGTGTTGAGCTTCATCTTATTTTCTTGGTACTCTTCCCTGCTCTACTCCAGCCTTAGCCTGACAGCATGCTTGTCATTTCTAAACCAATGCTCCTTTGTGAGTTTCACAGTCGCTCAAAGCTGACAGCCCATGCCCTGGTACTACTGGTCCTGAAAAACAGCAGCTCTGGGAGATCATGATTCAGCTCCCAATTTGCATTATTACAACTTTCTGACACAACTAACAGTGAGCTGAACTCCCTGTTGTGACCAAGAGCAGTGGGAGATATGGGCCAGGAAGAGGAGAAGGGGGGAGCTCGTCATAGATCTGCTTCTTGTGTTCCATCTCTTGATTACTTGACTTTGTAATATGTAATACTGGCCCTGATCATCGAGATGGCAACATGAATGTTAAAACTGGAAAAAAAAATGTGTTGGAATGTTTACCTGCTAATATATACTCCCACTCAGTCAGACTGCTATGTGATTGGTGACTGAGGGGACCCTTACTCTTGTGGGTGTATGGATTGAACCACAAAATGGTGGGAACACAAATTGTAACTTTCCTTTGCTGTCTCATATGGCACCCACCGACACCTGGGTCCTAGACTGGCCTGCTTCCCTTGTGTAAAATAGCTGCTGGCCTGTCCTACTGCCCTGGGATAGGCTGGTATCAGCAGGTTGTTAAGGAGGAAAAGTGAGCTCATGTGATCCAGGGGTTGGGAATGCATTTGGCTGAGAGGCATGCAGCTCCCTTTTGAACACTGGCAGAGGAGCTTGGTGACTCTCTACTAATGAACTCTGCACACAGCTGAACCCTGCAACAAATCCTAGTGCACCCATGCTCCAAACTCCACCTGATGCAAGGACACACACACAAAAAAATCTAACCATTTGTCTGAGATTAAAATGTTGAGTTAGGGGAGCAGACCATTTTAATATGTTGCAGACTGAGTGGCTGGGGAGGCTCCCCCTTGGGAGATTCAGATCATTGGATCCTACCCAACTGTTTTTGTGGAGAGGCAGGTACCAGCAGGTCATGGATCATGGGACACTCTGATTGCCACCCTCTTCAGCCATCCTGGACATATCGAACAGAGAAATATGACCTTGGTGAATACAAGCTCTAATCCTGCATGGTAGACTATCCTGTGCTAACAGTATTCCTATTAAAATGTTTTAGATGTGCAGTTAACATCAAGAGTTCATTTTACAAAGCCATCCTACATCTTACTGGCTTTTTATAAGTAGCTGGAGTTACACTTACAAACTGTTTGCTTATTTTTTCACAGAGATCCATTCCAAAGTGGCGAATTTAATTTAGTAAAAGGAAAGAACTCTCAGCCACCACCATGAACAACCTTTTAATACTGTCTAAATCCAAAACCAAATTCTAATTATTTTTCCCATTTTATTTTCTGTAGCAACTTAGGAAGCAGGGAGGAGGGAGGTCTTATTTCACAAATCACAATGTTGATTGCTCTGAAGCTTCAGCCTGTCCAACACAACTTAAGACTCTCCCCTTTCCAGTCAGACCACAAGTTAAGTGATTATATTACCACAAAAAAGCTATAAAAAAATTCTTATGCTAAAGTGACTTGCACTACCGTAATCTACAGTATGGGTTGCACACATGGATTGTACCAGTCCTCACCTCCCTGCTGCGTACAGTGCCTGCGCGCTCGCGTGCACACACACACACACACACTCTGCTTTTTTTTTTTTATATTTACTTTGTATGCCCCTCTCTCACCACGAACTCCTGCTCCTTCTGGAACTCCATTGGCCTGATTCATCCCGCTCCTACTAGCCGGACGTTCAGTGCAGTCCATCCCCATGGAGCCTTGGCTATACCCCAGGCAGGTACAGGGTGGAGGCCCTTACACCCCGACGTGACTTAGTTTTCGTTCAGGATGCTGGTACTGACGTCGGTAGGGGAATGGGGGACGTGGCCAGGAGCTCTGGCTCTACCAGGAGTCCGGGGTATTCTCGTTTTCTCCCCCACAGGACGTCGCATGCTGGGGGAGCCAAGGGGCGGAGCACGTCACAACATGCCTGACGCTCCGGCTCCCGGCAGATGTCCTTCCCTCCCTGCTTTTGTGCAGTCTCGCTGCACCTCCACCTGTGGTCACCCAGGTGGCGGTGTTGCAGTGGGACTTGCATCCCCACCCTCCCCCCTGGAGGAGAAGAGCAGCCATTGGGCGCTCAATCCTCCTCCCCCGGCTGGCCCTCCAGCTACCACAGATCCATTCCCGAACCGGGTCGGCTGGCGTCATGGCCCGGAAATCCAACCGCTGCGGGACCAGCCCACACACACTAACTTGAAGCAAATTGCTGGATACTCACTCAGTATCTCCTTTTTCCAATTTTTGACTGACTCAAGTCGAACTCCACTCTGCAACACCAGCAAAACACAGCAAAACTATCCAAATTGCCTTGGCTCTTTTGAATCTCTCCTCAATCACCCTCCTTGCCAATGCTCTGCTGCCCATCTCAGTCCACTCTGCGGAGCTGTGATGATGAAGGTGGCAGTCGCAGCAGACCAATCTTCAACCCCCAAAAAGACACAAAATGTGGCCATATAAATTTCACTGTCCAGGTGACTCATAAAAAATAGAAGCGTAAGAAGACAGATCTCTGTTTAAGGCACCCCATTGCATGGAGTCCTAGGCGGATGCCTGGTTCCCCTATCCTTAAGGCCAGCCCTGCTGCTTCCAGGGCAAATCACTTATATTCACAGTCTTCCACAATGCCTGAACAGTTGATGTTCTCTGCAGTGATCCATACTGATTTAGATGAAGCTGTGGTTTCATGGCTTTCATTTTTCAATAGAAAAAGTATTTTTTTATTTCCTGGTCTCTGACTGGCTGGTACCCATACCAGAGGGATTCAATAGATAACCAGGAAATAAAAAGTGCCAGCTCAGCCTGACTCAGTACCAAAGTGGTGTCATTGTGTCACTTTGGATTTTGAAGGTACTAGCACACTTTTGCCCAACGTTTAGTAAGTGACCCCACCCCCACTTACTGAATGCCCCACCCCACTAGGAGCACGACCACCAAGTACACTTAGGAATAAAAAAATGCTACACAGGAAAAATTTATTATTTTTCCCTTTCAAAAAATATACTTATTTTTAAGCAAGCTGTAGTGCTAGGCTTGCACATCACATGCACAGCACTAGTCTACAACGGGAGCGGACTCAGGGCATATCCACAAAGAGAATACTTTTTTCTTTTCTTTGTGTTTAAAATTAAAACAGTACAATACCATCCTATGGCCACCCACTCTTTCAGCCTTGTTCCAGCGGGTCTTCAGAGCGTACCGCCATGCTTCCTGCTAGTGCTACTCCTGTCTGGATTGCGCTACTCTAATTCATTTACTGGCAGACACCTCTCATTGGCCCCACTTCTCACACTTGCGCACACATCAGCCCCGCTTCTGTTATGCCACTTGCAAATCCCTTCTGTCGACCACAAGCCACCAAATAAACTGAAAATTAACCTGGAGAAATACAGCGGCTTCTGTGTCACCTGTGTTCAGGAGAGTTTACAAGAAAGTCCATCCCTTGTTCTGGATTTGGTAGGAGGGTCAGTAGAAGAGAATGGGTCTGTGACCATTTTGTGTGTGTGTGGGGGGGGCAGGAGATGGAACAGCATGCAAACAGAGGGATTGTTTTTCTATTTATTTTAAAAGTGATTTCCATTTTTATTTTATTACTTATTTTAAATTTACACACATGCCCATCTTCTAAGCACAATAATACCCTCCAGGGTGGGCAGTATGGGCTGCACCAGACCTTCCAGGGGCTACAAGGCCCATCACCTGCATCATCGGGCATCATCATGCACCTGGGCAGTCCAGTATAGCCCAATACTGACCACCCTGTTGAATATTATTGTTTACTTAAACACAACTTTAGGCAGCATATTGGAAAGCAGCACTTAGTAGCATGCAAAGGGCTGTGTTCTCACACTAACATGTGAGAGGCTCAGAAGGAGGTATATTGGAGGTTTCTAGTATACCCCATGCCAGCCCACCCCATGCAAAAGCAGTAGTCCTTTCCTGAGCACAAACTGGATATCTGGGCTGCCATGCTAAACCCCGTCTCACAAGACAATGATCATGGCCAAATACCACAACACATAAGCGGTAAGCTGCAATATTCAAAAAAATAAATGCCAATGACCCCATTTAAAATGCAGAATGCGGGGGATCACATGATGCAGTCCACCAGATAGCACCTTCTGCTCAGCTCCAGCCCTTCGACCTTTAAACAGGTTAATTTCCTGAAATTCTCTTTTGAATTGCAATTCTATTGTTTACTAAACCGGTAATAGAGCCTGCAGTTTAATTTTGCTCTGTGCTTTCCCAAATGGAGAATACGAGGAAGAAAAGCTCGCAGAAACATACTCCTCCTGCGATGCCTGAAAAGGCCCCTAAAAAATCCAGGGCCTCAAGTGTCGAAGAAGGTCAGAGCGTGGATATGGCTACGGAGGAGCTCCAACCTCTCACCCTGCAACGGTTTCTACAAGAGTTTACTCCCTTTAAAGAGACTATTATTGCAACTTCAGCAGAGATTAAAAGCCTTACCCAGGCTGTGGAGGACTTATACCAGAAATCAACCGATGCTGAAGCCAGAATCTGTTCGGTAGAAAAGAAAGTAGATCAAGTGGATCCCAAGCTCACAGCGATCCACCAGAAGCTTGTGCGGATGGAATCCAAGATCGAGGACCTAGAGGGCCGCAGCCGCAGGAACAATGCGGTCCTCATAGGCCTCCCAGAAAATGCTGAAGGTCCTGATGTTGTTGGCTTTATTCAAAAGTGAGTGGAAAAATTAGCCGGTCCATCCCCCTTTGGAGCTACCTACACTATTGAACGAGAGCATAGGGCACTTCATCCCAAGCCGCCATCAGGTGCCTCCCCTCGTCCACTCATCTTCAAATTCCTGAACTACTTAGAGCAGCAACATATGTTCAGGAAGATTAAGGAGCTACAGGAGGTCCGCTGGGAAGGAGTCAAAATTAGGGTAGCCCAAGACCTTCCCGCCTCCGTTAGGCAAAAAAGAGCTCAGTTTCATCCCCTCATTTCTAAATTAATTGCCGCCAGCATGAAATTCCGTATGGGTTACCCCGCAAAACTGGGGGTGCTAATCTCTGGATCCTGGGTATCCTTCGACGATCCCGAGGCCACCAGTAAAGGTCTCAAATCTGCTTTCCTTAATTTATTTAAGGATGCCTGAATGCTTGCGCTAAGTGCGCCTCCGGCTATGCAGCCTTCTATTGAATTTCACATCTGGTTTTCCCGGAATGCACACTGTCCTGTCCTAGCTAGGGATCCTGTCATGTGGGCTGGAGGGCTGTATTTAGAGTATATTGGAAGTCTTGGAAGCTGTGAGAACTGGAAGATTGATGTAAAGTATACAATTTTCCGATGGAACAAATCGTTATTTTCAGCATCTGCCAAGATTTTGGGCTCCTAATCTTTGTTCTTCAGTTATGGTTGCATTAGTTGTAATGGCTCAAAAGCAGAGGTTGAGCTAAATCTGGGCCAGTTAATTAAGTTTTTATTCCTCAGTCTACTCTGGCTTCACAATGGCTCCATTCAGCCCTGTTTTCCTCACATGCAGTGGCTGTGTGTAATGCTCCAACGGTGGTCATCTGGGTGCCTTGGCAGCGGGAGAGGAGCGACTCTCATAACTTGGCTCTCAATAGCGTTGGATCTCTCTCCTGCTAGCTGGACTTTGTCTCCTAGCTACTAGCAATTCGCTCCTTCTGTTTCGTTACTTTTATGCAAGGATGACCACTAGAGGGCACCAGACTTGCAAGTATTATGACTTATAGATCGCAGCTGCAGCTTCAGTTTGGTTTTATTCCTGCGGTTAGCAGCCAGTATGTGCCATTTAATTTATTAATGCTTGAGCAGCGTGGGGATTTATTTTGGATTCTCCTTACTAATTACTCCAGGGATTCCCAGTGAAGACTAATTTTTTTTCTCGTCTGCGCTGATAAGTACTCTATTTGGTTTACCTCCAGTCTCCCTATTTTAATTACTCGCCTAAGCTATGATGTACACTTCGTAAGAGTTTTTCAGTGTGCTCTTAGAATAAGCTCTGCACAGCTTCTTTTCTTTATATGGGTTACTGGACTTATATAGACTAGTAGTTTTTATATTCAGTTTAATTCTTTGCTCCCAGAGGCACTAAATCTCTCGATCAATCGGAGCATATTTAAATTTTACTGTTTACACAACATGTTTTGGCTCTTTAGTGTAATTTAAGCTAGGTTATTACTTTGCCATATAGTATGTCAGTTTTTTACCTACTCTGCATTATCTTGTTATTTCATGGTTCTAGTGTACGTTTAACAATACGTAGCTAATTGAGTAATTTGGATTTCAGAATATTAGGTAGCAAGGGGTAGATCGTGTTTACAGCCACCCCTTACGTAGTACATGCTTGCTTGTTACTCAGAATGGGTATTATGAGGAGGTAGAAGGGTTTGGAGGGCTGGGGGAGGCGGGCTTAGTAAGATGTTCTGTTGACTGTGGACCGTAGTAGAGATGGGGGTAGGGTGTCTAGTTTGATGTATATTATATTCTTTATTAGCGTTGAGGGTTAGTTTTGGGAGAGGGAGGGGTTGGGGGAGGGCTCAGTGTTGTCTGGCACAATTTGTGGGTATAAGGCTCGGCTTAGTTTTCTTGACAAGGTTTCCAGTGCGCCTATACATGCTTGTCTCTAGCTCATGATGAACAGCTTAACTTTTTCCTCATGGAATGTAAAAGGCCTTAGGCAGAAAATCAAGCAATATCAAGAACGGAAACACTTACAATTACTGAGATCGGATGTCACCTTTATACAAGAATCACATTTATTAATCTCAGAAGAATTAGGTATGAGAAGGCAGCAAATAGGACAAATTTTTGCAGCTGAAGGCACCAGGCAGAGTAGGGGAGTGATGATACTGATTAAGAGCAATGTCCCTTTTGTTTCTACCAATATTATTAGGGACTCTCAGGGGAGGTATGTGCTGGTCCAAGGGACAATTTACAATTTAGAAGTTCTTCTAGGCAGCATATATGGTCCAAACTCTGATTCCCCATCCTTTTTTGTTGAACTTATTAATAAACTGTCCCCCTTTCTCACAATCCCCATGATTTTGGGAGGGGATTTAAATTTGGTTTTAACCCGATTATAGATCGTACAGGGAACAAACTTAAGGCCTGTCTCAGCCCAAAGGGCCCTTAGAGATATGTGGACAAGGTAGGTTTATGTGATGTCTGGCGTACATTGCCCCACTGACAGAGGTTACACGTTTATCTCCCCATTCATAAAACTTACTCGAGGATAGATTATATCATGATTTCTCACCGACTATTACCGAGTCATGGACTGCGGCTATACACCCTGGACCACCATCGAACCACTCGTTAGTCACTTGCCAACTATCTTTTGCTTCTATCCCAAGATGGAGGGCCGTTGGAAACTCAACAATCAACTTTTAAAAGACCCTCTTTAGTTGAATATATTAGCAGTCATATCTCCCATTTCTTTCGGTCAATCTCAACTCCACCGGCAAACCCGATATTGAATGGGTAGCCTTGAAAGCCTACTTAAGAGGGTTGTTAATTGGAGTGGCCTCAAAGAGGAAAAGGTTGAGAGAACAAAAGGCATCACATCTCCTTAGTCAGATTAGACTACTAGAAAGTACTCTATCTCCCCTTACACCGGAGCATACTTTGCTCGAGCTAGTTAAACTAAAGGACTCATATTTGGAGCTCCTTAGGGAGAAAGCAGAGTTTCTGATCTTGGAGTGAAAGCTTTACACGTCGATCAAGGGGAGAAAGCAGGTCATCTCTTGGCTGCCCGAGTCAAACAATTAAAATCTGCCAGATTTATTGCTGCAATTTGGTCTCAAAATGGTTCTCTTGAGAATAATCCCAAAGTTATCACAACAGAGTTTCAAAGTTTTTCAATCTCTTTACTCTCCAATGGTGAACCCCCGCCTGAAGACTTGGGCGATTACTTAGCTGAATCCCACCTGCCTTCTCTCTCTCTGAAGCTCAGCAAGCCTTTTTGAGTGCCCCTTTAACTGAATCGGAAGTGCTAAGAGTAATAGATGGTCTCCCAAGTGATAAATCGCGGGACCTGCGGATTTTCCCCCAACATTTACAAAGTATTCGCCAAGTTACTTGCCCCCACTCCTCTCAGTATTCAGCCTTCTTAATGGTAAGAGCACGGATAGCATGCTGTTTAGGCACTAATAATTTTATTTCCTAAACCTGGTAACCGGTAGAGAAATGTCCAGTTACAGAACCGATATCATTACTCAATCAAGATATCAAAATTTTGTCTAAACTATTGGCGAATCTACTGAGCCTAGTTCTCCGGACTTAATAGGAGAGGAGCAGGTGGGCTTTATGAAGGGGAGATCAGCTGGTGACCATATTCATTACCCTGGCATATGTTTTCTCGGCATCCACTAATGCAGAATATTCAGCTGCTTTAATTGCTGGATGCCAAGAAAGTTTTGATAGAGTTAATTGGAATTTTCTGTTCAGGGACGTTACATGCTTCGGTTTTCCTTGAGTTCGAAGTTGGATACAGGCCCTCTATAAGTCCCGTCAGCCAATGTATTATGTAATGGGTGTATGTCGAGCGATTTCCCCTGTTTTGGGCACCAGACAAGGTTGCCCTTTATCTCCTCTCCTTTTTAATTTGTACTTAGAGCCCTTATTAGAAGAATAGTGGGCGTGCCCATGATACAAGGGATTGTGGTGCAAGACATTGAAATTAAGGTTTTGGCCTATGCGGAAGACTTATTGCTTCATACCTCCTTCCCTAACAAGGCTATCCCTCTTCTATTGGGAATTATAAAAGATTTCAGTGCACTCTCCAACTATAAATTAAATGTGGGGAAATCAGTGGTTTTTCTGCTTAATCACAGAGTGATGAAGCATGAGATCAGCTCGTTAGGCCTTTTTTGGGAAAGGAAAGCTCTGAAGTATTTAGGAATTACTTTCCCGAGAAATACCACTTTTCTTCAAAAATACAATCTAGATCTTTTACTTAGAAAGATTACCCTAGATCTAAACAGGTGGTGCCTTCTCCCTTTGACCTTGTGGGGTAGAGTTAACCTTATCAAAATGAATATCTTTCCTCGGATATTTTATCCACTTAATTATTTGAATATTTGGTTACCCCTATTATGGTTCAAAAAAGTGCATAGCATTTTTTCCAACTTTATTTGGGCCGGTAAAAGTCACCGGTTGGCTTACTACAAGCTAGCTGCCCCGAAACTCAGAGGTGGCCTTCGGACTTTCACATCTCAGCCTCTACTACTGGGCTAGTCACGCAAATAAATATCTGCTTTGGCTTACTTCAGGGACCCAGAGCAGAAGATTACACACCTCTTTTGGACCAAAATAGAAGTTGCCCAAATCCGATCTCACAATCTCTAGCCTCGCGACCTTGCTTTTTCTGCTTCCCAAAAATCTTCGAAAGCGTTACACTCCTCACCTATTCTACGGTGCCGTCGGGTTCATTCCCAGTTCTGCTCTTTCATTAAATATAATCATTTTTCAGACCTTTCACAACCTTTGATAAGTAACCCCAACACTATTAGAGTAAGCGGGAAAATCCTTTCCCTGCATGGATTCTGCAAATTCAAGGATTTAATCTAAGCTATTTTTGGAAAAGGTCAGATCAAACTTGGCTTTCATCTACGGAAATTCTTGATAAGTTAGGGATTCCGGCCTCCAATATTTTTAAAATATTTCAATTGCGTCACATGTTAGTGAACTTCACTGGGAAAAAGCCTCAAGTGTACGAGACCCCCCCCTTTTGGGTTGATCTTAATCAAACAGTGATTCGCCCGCATGGGGTATCCTAGATCTTTGCAACTCTATTTAATAGAGTCTATCCTGGTCCTTTTGGACCTTCTGATTACTGGGCAAACCTCTTCCCGGATTTACATATCAATTGGGAGGTACTCTAGCGGGGATGTCATAACTTCATTACCCAAGATAGGCTCCGACTTATGCAGTTTCAAATCCTCCATAATATGTATTACACTCCACAAAGAATAGCTAGGTTCGACAAATCTTCAGCTGCAGTTTGCGTGAGGTGCGCCCAAGGTGAGGGCAATTTACTGCATATTTTCTGGCTCTGCCTCAAAATAACCCCCCTATGGACGCAGATTAAACAAAGAGTAGATCCTTTATTGGGATTAGATGAGTTGTTCTCAGCGTAAGTTTGCCTATTAGGAGATTACTCCAAAATCCATATACCTGCTTGGAAATTTCACATTGCCCTCATATCCATGTCAGTTAAAAAAATTGTTCTCCGACACTGGAGGGATAATGAAGCAGTATCATACGGCAAATGGCTAAAGGAACTTCTGGCTAATTTAAGATTAGAGAAGATGTCAGCCAGTTTTCACTTTAGAATGGGCAAATTCAATAAAATCTGGGCCCGCTCTTAACCTATATTCGCTCCAAACACCATAATCAGGTGAAATTGTTAATACTTGTAGTCAAGTCGAAGCGTTATTCCAGCCAGGCAACTTGGGGTGGGGAGGGGTTTAGTAGGGGGTAGGATGGGGGATGATTGTTATTTTCCTTTTCTTCCAGGACATAACGTTGGTTTTATTTGAGACATAGGTGGGTGGTGGGATCTGGGGAGGGCCTTTTTCTTTTTCTTTTCGTTCTTTGGGGTGGGTTCTAGTTTGGCTTTTAATATATGTATACATTCCAAGTGTTATGTTTTTTTTTTCTATGTATTGTATGTTGGAAACTTCAATAAACTTTAAATTAAAAAAAAAAGAATAAAATGCAGAATGCTCAGAGCCACTTGCCATCTCATTATGAGCACATGAATACTCATTAACCCTGTTGGCTGTCACTGCTGCTCCTGCTGTCTCACTGTCTACAATTCTGCCCTCCCACTACCTCCCAATATGCCACTGTGACCCCCTTCTGCTCCCGATCAGAAGCACCATGATATTTCACAGTCATCCCACATATACTGTAATGATATACCTCCTGGCATATTGCTACAGTACATGCAGAGACAGACAGTGGCCAACCATGGTGTTGAACAGTGGGTAGCTTTGGACACCATCTCAGGACTGGGGGGATTGGGGACTCATGTGATGCACAGGACAGAGTAGCAACTCTTTAGCTCGGCTTCTGCACCAGACACCAAAATTCATCAATTTCTACCTATATATTCTTCAGAATCCTGATTTTAACAATGTACAAGTTATGGGGAAGCTCTTCATGAACCCACAAACTGCTTGTTTTTGGAGAATGGAGGCTGACATGCATTCTGCAGCCCCTTGGCATATGCCACCCACCATGCCAGACAAGGCTGCTAAGAAATCTAAGGCCCAAGCATCGGGGCAGGCATGCTCCAGTACGCCTTCACCGCCTGCATCTACCCCTTTGGCAGGTACCCCTCTAACTGAGGAGCACTTCCTAGCAGAGTTCACCTCTTTTTGTGTAGATATGCAAGCTCTTACCTGCGAGTTAAGGTCCATGAAAGTAGAGTTGCAAGCCATTGGGAGATGAATGGGCAACGTCGAAGCAAGGACTTTTTTATTAGAATGCTGGAGAGGCAAATCTGACTCAGACTGGGTTAGATTGACACAAAAATGCACCTGGCTTGAATCGAAATTGGAGGATTTGGAGGAGCAAAGTCAGCGGTCCAACATAGTTGTTTTTGGTCTCCTGGAAAAAGTAGAAAGCATGCACCCTATTCAGTTTGCCCAAAAACTGAGTGCTAATTTAGTGGGTCCATCCCCGAATGGAGAAATCTACATTATTGAGCAGGCTCACCACTCCCTAAAACCTATGCCAGCTGATGAGTCCCCTCCTCGCCCATTTATATTTACATTTTTAAATTATCTTGATAAGCAGTACCTCCTAAAGAAAATCAAGGGGCTCCAAGAGGTCTCATAGGAGGACTCCAGGCTGAGAATAGTGCAAGATTTACCACAAATTGTGTGACAGTGCAGGTTAGCTTATCACCCCATAGTTTCCAAAATCCTGGCAGCTGGCCTTCGATTTAAAGTTCTCTACCTGCCGACTCCAGCTTTTAGTGGGGATACCTGAAAATCCTGGGACTCTGTTGATCAAGCCACACCCACCTTAAAAGAACTCTTACCCAATTTATTTGAAGACCGCTGAACCATGCTACTGGATTTGGCTCAACTGTGGATCCTACATCAGATCACAAATCTTTTGCAGGGTGTGAAGTGATTCCTCTCTAACATAACCAAAGGTACTTCTTGGTTATCCTCTAACTCCTGATACATCTGAAGTCACTATGATTATCCAAGTATACTAGTTTGTTCTGTGGAGGACTCTTTCACTCTTGTATGGCTCAGTTTTAACCTCTTACTTTTCAACGTGGGATTGAATTTCATCCAATGCTGAAGCCTACTTTGAAGCAGAATCCTGTATCTGTCTACAACCATTGTACGATGCATGATCTGGATCTCTTTTGCATTGGCCAAATGGAGCACTTTTGACATCAGTTGCAATTTGGTTTGCAGGATATTTCCAAGTATAGCCAAGACTAACAAGTTATTAAGATGACGGTCTCATTGGTTGTTTGCCTGTAGAGCTGTTTCAATCCTTATCACTCTGCGATGTGGGATTATGCCACGAACTCTATCCAAAGCTGATAATTCTTTGAATGAGAATACTACATTGGTCAATCAAGTTTTAAGGGAGGGGTGCTATTTTGTTAATTCTCAATGTAGCATTGTATCTCGAACTACATCCAATGATGGCAATGCTTGAATGAGGATCCTATGTCAGACTATAAAGCATCTACGGAGCATGGAATAGATCTTCTTCGCATTGTCTGTATAGGGTCCTCTGGGCTCAAATAAAACTTGCTCCCTATGATTTTGCTCCAAGCAATTCAGTACTGCCGCTTACTCCATGGAGAAACCCTTCAGCTATCAGCTTTAATGGGACGGTAGTGGTTTCCACTAATCTTTGACCGGGGATTACGTTCCAAACTACATCTTCATCTGTATGTTCTTTTGAGGAGACAGTTTTGCTCAATCAGTGTTTCCAGATCGTTGTAAAATTTAGAATTTTTTGTCTCCTGTATTAGAACCCACCTAGACCTGAAAGAAAGCAAAAGCCTTTTTCTGTGTGGCTTGTCTGGTTAATATGAGCTCTGACATTCTAGTTTTTGATTTGATCTGGAATCCTTGATTGAAGCTCTGTCAGGAGTCTGCATTGCTGAGATTGATGTTTCCGGCTTCTCTGATTGCTGCCTGTTGAATTTTTTCATTCATTGACTGTCTGCTTTATCTTTTCAGAGGGCTTCATACATAGGGGCAATACTTAACTGGTTGGCATGCTTCTTCTTTTTGATGCTAATCTGTACTAGAACTATATAAAGTGGCAATGCCTTTTGTTGTTCTGTTCAGTCTAGTGTTTGATTTACCACTGGTCACTATAATGGTTCATTTGGTTTTTGAATGGGTCTCTCTTTTTTTTTTTGCCATAGGATAATATTTATATTTAACACCTGAGTCAGTGGTATTGGGTTAGATGATGGCCCCAGAGAGAAAGGACTTAAATTGACTATAAAATCCTTCACACTTTTTATTTATAATTATAGTTTTCTGTTGCCTTTTATGTAGATTATCAATACCTGGCTTAGTAGTGGGGCATATTTCATTATTTTTTCCTTTTATTGAATCTCACGTGGGCCTTGGGTATTATTTCAATTATTGAAGTTTTACCCCCTTTTTTTTTTTTCAAGGTCGTGATGGGCAAGTATCTAAGTCTGTTATGTATGTTTGTTTTTTGGGCCAGTAATCATGTGTGATTTAGAGCTTTCTCTGGTAGTCTGGATTGGGGATAGGTGTGGGGGCTGGGGGGGCATGCTATTTAATTCTACTGCATCATGCACCAAACATTGTTTGGGATAGAGTGAGGCAGGTGGGATTTGTACATAGTTTTCAGAATATTTTGGGAGATATGGACTGGATAGAGGGTAAGGGTTGGATGGGGGGGGGTGGTACCGAAGGTGATATGGGTCTATAATCAGGTCCCAGATATTGAAGGGTTTCTTAAAGTATATAGGCACTAATACCTTGCCATGACATTTCCTGGATATCGCTGCTATTCATGGAATATTCAAGATGCTCAATCTCCTGGGAAAAGGTCCCAGATACCATTGCACTTACAAAGATTGCAGGTTGATCTCAGATTTCTGCAGGAGACACATCTCCCCTCCCTGATCAGGTTTTACTTCTTAGATGTTCATGGGTCAGATATTCATTTGGGGCAGGGTTAAATTCCTGTAAGTGCAAGGTTGCCATATTGATAGCTAGGAGGATTCCCTTCCAATTGCTCCAGGAGGTAGCGGACCCTTAGGGTCAATATCTGATTTTATGGGCCCTGCTTGGACACACAGAAATTGTCTTAGGTGTGATATATGGTCCCATGGTGGAAGACATAGAAACATAGAAACATAGAATTTGACGGCAGATAAGGACCGCTTGGCCCACCCAGCCTGCCCATTTCCCTACCTGATGGATAAGCTGCAGATTCTAGTTAATCAACAGCTTACTTTCTTCTGCCCCCCACTAGAATTGTCTTATGCTTGTCCCATGCATTCTTGAATTCTCCCACTGTTCCTGACTCCACAACCTCCTCAGGAAGGTTGTTCCATGCATCCACAACTCTCTGTGTGAAAAAATGCTTTCTAACATTACCTCTGAGCCGTCCCCCTCTATCTTTAAATTGTGCCCCCTTGTTCTTACACATCTCTTCTTCTGAAAGATACTACCCTCTTGTACCTTGTTAATTCCTTGAGATACTTGAAAGTTTCTATCATGTCCCCCCTTTCCTCAAGGGTATACATATTAAGCTGCTTTAGTCTCTCCTCATATGTCTTCTGGTGCAGACCTTGCAGACCCAGGTTTTGCCAATCTCTTGCAAGTATTGCTCCCATGGGTCTCTACTCTCGCTACTCACAGAAGATTGGAATACAGTTCTTGATAATGCCTTGGACAGGACAGTTCAAAGATGCCAAGGACTTACTTCAACTCAGACAGCTTTGCGAGCTCTTATGGACTCTCAAGGATTAATTGACCCTAGGGAGTTCTCAACCCAAAACTTTAGTAATATTCTTTTCATTCTATTCCCTCAACTTTTCTTCCAGAATAGATTTTTTTCTAATGGGGGTTGAGCACCTTTCCAGTATTTCACTTTGCCATTACAGTGCTAAAGTAGTATCGGACCATCATGATTATTCTACAATTAGCTTTTCCATCTCTATGGAAGTGGATAATTATTGGAGAATGAATAATCAACTATTGAAATCTCGGACATTGTAGAATATAGCAGGGTTCAGTATTAGGACCGGTCCTCTTCAATGTCTTTATAAGACATTGCAGAGGGACTGGAAGAAAAGTATGTCTCTTTGCAGATGACACAAAGATCTGCAACAGAGTTGATGCACAGGGGTGGGGTGGAAAGGATGAGAAGGGACTTGGCAAGGTTAGAGGAATGGTCAAATGTATGGCAGCTTAGATTCAATGCTAAGAAGTGCAAGGTAACGCACCTGGGAAACAAAAACCCAGGGGAAGAGTACACAATAGGGGTGAGATACTAACAACAACAAAAATGGAAAGGGACCTGGGGGTAGTCATATCAGATGACCTAAAGGTGGGCAAGCAATGTGAGAGGGCAGCAAGGAGGGCTGGGGGGATACTGGGATGCATAGGGAGAGGCATCACCAGTAGAAAACAGGAAGTTATTATCCCTCTGTACAGACAGCTGGTGAGACCCCATCTGGAGAACTGTGTGCAGTTCTGGAGACCCAATCTCCGCAAAGATATAGACAGGATGGAAGCTGTCCAGAGGAGGGCAACTAAATGATGCAGAGTCTGCACGGAAGACATATGAAGAGAGACAAAGGAGCTTAATATGTATAGCCTCGAGGAAAGGAGGGAGAGGGAACATGATAGAAATGTTCAAGTACCTCAAGGAATCAACAAAGTCCAAGAGGGTAGCATCTTTCAAAAAAAAGGTGTGCAAGAACAAGAGGGCACTTTGAAGATAGAGGGGTGGCTCAGAGGTAATTTAAGGAAGTATTTTTCACAGAGAGGGTTGTGGATGCATGGAACAGCCTTCGGAGGAGTTGTGGAGTCAAAATCAGTGGTGGAATTCAAGCATGCATGGGACAGTCATAAAGGCCATTCTAGGGGGTGGGGTGGGGTAGGAAGAAGTAGGCTGCTGGTTAACTAGGATCTGCAGCTTATCCAGTAGGTAGGGAAATGGGCAGACTGGGTGGGCCAAGCGGTCCTTATCTGCCATCAAATTCTATGTTTCTATGTTTCTATATTCAGGCTTCATTAGCTCATATTGGGATATCAATGCTACATCTTCCAAAGTAGATATGTTATGGGAGGTCTTAAATGTTCTCTTAGATGGGAATTAATATGGTTGGCCTCAAAGCATAAAAATTACATATAAGTGAAACCTCCACACTTTTGATGAAGATGAGGGCCTTGGAGTCAGAGCTTACTGAACTCTCCCTGAGTGAAGATTGAGAATTCTTAGAGTCACTTTGAGCACAATACCATGCTGCTTTGGGTGAAAAGCTACATGTATTGTGCTCCATTCTAAGTAAGTATTTTGACCAGGGAGAAGGCAGGAAAGCTTTTGACTCTTTGCTGAGATCCGGAAGTTAGCTGATAGGACTGTCTCTCTCTTAGGGTCTATGGAGGGCCAATTGATTACTTCTCCAAGAGAAATTGCAGCTTAGTTTCATTCCTTTCATCAGGAGCTTTATACTCCAAAATCTCAGGTCTTGAACCATACTAATCTAGAAGCTGTTTTACAGGGTTTTGAGCTGCCAGGTCTTACACAGGTTCAGAGTGAATTTCTCAGTGCATCTCTGACCCTGCAGGAGATTATTCAGGCTATTGATTCCCTAGCCCCAGCCAAGTCTCCTGGCCTGGATGGGTGTACCTCTAACTTTTATAAAAAATTTGCAACGCAGTTATCTCCTATACTACGTAATCTTTTTAATTATGTGTTCAATCATGGCATGTCTGATTCTACCCTTACAGAAGCATTAATAGTGATTCTTCCTAAATCCAGCAGTAACCCCCCCAGTCAGTTTCCAACTACAGTCCCATCTCACTTATTAATATAGATCTTGAAATTCTGGCTAAAGTTCAGGCCAATCATCTTAATATCGTCTGGGGGCCCTTGCTCAGTCGAGAGCAGGTTGGGTTTATATCAGGGAGACTATCTACAGACCATATGTGGAAGCTTTCCCATCTTATCTCTGCATCCAGGGAATCAAATGAAATCAATCTTTATTTATAACACGCTTTTCAAATGTCAAAGCGCAGATACAATTTAAAACATAAATAATCAATCAAATAAAACATATCAAATTATTTAAAAATCGGCATCCAGTAACTCATAAACTAAGCATTGTCCCCAAAGGCTAAGCTGAATAAATTTGTCTTCAAAGAGGACTTAAAAGTCTCAATGAACAGGCACTCTCTAATCTGATGAGGTAGGGAGTTCCACAGTGTCGAGGGCTACAAATGAAAATGCACTAGCATCCGAGGTCTGAAGGTGGATCCTGGGAACCTCTAGCAATCCCTCATCAGTGGAGTGGAGTGGAGTGGACAGAGGGGGCAATACGTCCAGAGGAGGTCTTGCAAGTAACCCAGTCCCTTTCCATGTAGGGCCTTATAGGTCAGCAACGCAACCTTGAAGGTGATCCTCCATCACACAGGCAGCCAGTGCAGTTTGTGATGCACAGGAGTGACATAGCTAGGTCTTGACAAACATGTCAGCAACCTGGCTGCAGCATTCTGCACCAGCTACAGGTGATGGAGGTTCACCCCCTTGTAGCCCTAGGTATAGAGCATTGCAGTAGTCAGAAGCTTTTGTACCAGTTCCTGTTGTTTTGATTTCCCTTGATGCAGAGAAAGCATTTGACAGGGTTTCATGGGACTGTCTGTTTCACATCCTGCCTAAATATGGTGTCCCTTTTGAATTCGTTCGATGGAGTGAGGTGCTCAATACTTGCCCCTCGGCCCACATTCTTTGCAATGGAATGTTATCAGACAGGCTTTTATTGCAGCAGGGCACCAGGCAGGGATGTCCCCTTTTTCCCTTCCTCTTCAATTTATTTTTGGAACCTCTTCTTAGGAAAATTAACTCTTCTCCACAAGTTCTGGATATTGCGATGGGCGATACCCAATATAAACTCTTCACTTACGTAGATGACATATTATTACACATTGTCCAACTGCAGACATCCTTGCCCACTGCCTTGGATATCAACCATCAGTTTGGCACTTGTTCAAACTACAAACTGAACCTTTCTAAAATAGACATTATGACGTTGAATGTACAGGCTGGGAGGGCAAGTGTGGAACATTTTGGTTTAACCTGGGTTAAAGATAAGCTCAAATATCTGGGGATTTACTTTAGCTCTTCACCATCTAAGCTGCAGCAATATAATCTTGATTTTATAGTAGAGCAAGTTAAAGGGGAACTGTCATCAACAGGGTTTCTTAATGCCTGAAAGACCATAAACAGATAATTTTAGCGAGCCATTGTGTTTATCTTAGAGTCTTTGCAGTCCAGAGTTATTCATACGTAAATCAGCCTATAATTAAGGGCAGGGGCAGCCATATGTTTTAGGCTACTGACAGAATGATGTCACTGAGAATCTTGGCCCTCCATTGACTGTAGGTTAAATGGTAAATTGTCTGTTTTATTGTGTTTTTTTTCGTATATAGTTTCTTTATTTTCCTTTTACTCCCTACTCCCCCCGGGACCATGGTGTACACATGCGTGTATGTGCATGGAGGTGCACGTACATGTCATGATCCGGTGGCCTCTTCAGTCCCTACCCTGACTTTTTGTCGCCGCCCGTTACTGCCTACATGCCCACCAGACCTCCACCCGGTGGGAGCGGGACTACGGATGGGTGGGCATCCACCCCATTGGAGGGGAGAACCATAGGTCAATCCAGCTCCAGCCCTCCCCGAGCCAGCACCTCTGTGATCCGGCGTCATTCCCGAACCCAGTTGCGGCATAGCATGAAGTAAGGCACCAACGCCTCAGCCCTCTGCGCTACTGGCCTGACATTATTAAGTGTGTTTTAAGGCATTATTGCAACACTTTCTACATTTATAAAACTTATTTTGTATGTGCATTGAAACTAGTGACTTATCACCTTTACATTTCAAACTGTTAGTAAAAATAATCCATCTTTATGGTTGTTTTAACCTCTTGGCTTGCCTGCCAGCTGATCATCAAAAAATACACATCACAAGGCTTGCTATGTGATACCAACAGGTATTGGGGCCCCATATCAGGATTTCTAAACCCTGTCTGTGTTCATGTCAGTGCAGATTTCTGGTGGGTTGCCACAGCACCAATGTCTGTCTTTTTCTATTTACTCTCTTACAGCCTTTTCTCTTACAACTTCGGGTGTGAACTCAGGTCTACAAGATGCTAATGTGGTTACATACCTACTGGCCTGGCATCATGGGGCCAGCCTTAAAATGTTAATTTTATTTTATTTTTATTTTCTCTTCTGCGCCTTCTTCCCACAGCACTCCCTTCTCTTCAGGGAGTCGCCAATGGCCATTCTAGTCCACACCTCCTACCTGGATCCCATGGCGGTCCATCCTCCATGTTGCCTTAGCTTACCCCCCAGGTAGGGACGAGGTGGGGAAGTAAGCACCCCAAAATTCCTTGACTTGTCAGGACGCCAGTCACCGGGGCAGGTAGGGGTGTTGGGGATCAGGGCCTGGCACTCTGTCTATGCGGGAGTGCCATAGCGTATTTTCTGTTGTTCTGTGGGAGTGGCTACCACCCTGACATCATGGCATATCCACCAATGCCAGCCACTTCCCAACCCCTTAGTGCACCTTTTGTCTGCCATGCCTCCGGCTTCCACAGAGGCCAATCAGACAGCGAGGCTGTTACCTCCCTCCAAGAGAGAGCTGTCCTCAGATGCTCAATCCTCTCCCTCCCTGCCGACCCCCGACATCCCGGGCTCGTTCCCAAAAATATTAATTTTTTGATTATCAGCTGGCAGTACAGCCTAGAGGTTAAAGCAAAGAGCTGTGAACAAGCTTCGTTCATCCAGCAGAATGGGTTTTGATTCCATCATGCTCTATTTGTATATTGTGTGATCAGAGCAAGTCACTTAACCTCCCTGAGCTCCCAAAACACACCCAGGAGCAAGTTATAGCTGTGTGTCTTTCATGGACAAAGACAGTAAAAACAACCTGAGCATGTGTTATGATTCTGAAAATAGTATGCTCTTTCTATCCAGATTTGACTTGAATGGGAGTGGGTCATACTAGACACCAGGGAGTCAGTTATGGCTGGTGAGGAGGGGGCAACTGTGACAATTTGATAGCACTACAGCCACAGGGAGTGGGAGAGGAACAACCAGAGAACAGAAGGGGAGGGGAAAGCCACCAAATGTCAGGGATTACAGAATCATGGAATGGGGTATGCAAGTGAGGGAAGGAGTGCTACTGGATGCCTGAGACATTGATACCTTTGGGATTGGGAGCAGGATGGTGGTTGCAACTGCACTTTAGCGCTTGCTATCAGGAGACAGCAATGGGAGGTTGCTGCCCTGCTTCATTATAACATGTTTTTATTTGGTAACTACAGTAGGGCTGTTCAGACAGCCAATTAGCACTTCCATAAAGCTTTGAATGTGTCAGTCTATCCTGTATGCAAGGCATTACAGCTTTATTTTCATATTGTCCTGGTCTTTGTTAGTGCTCCTGTGCTAACTGCTTAGTGACCCACTAACCATACCATACCATCCAATATGGCACCGGGTACACAAAGAGACTTTCAAAAGTTAAAATTGCAGTTAGTGCAGCACGAAGCCTGTTAGCACAGCAACAACCATTGCCCAAAGCCTTCAACATACAAACAGTACAAGAGAGAGAAATTGGTCTGAAATCACTAGACACATCTTTGGGATTGGTAACCATAGGAATAAGCAGATTTGCCAAACTCCACATACAGTATACGGTTTATACCACCCAATTAATTTTGATTGAACAGGTTACATAAAAGTGTTATAAACAAAGACAACCACACTCTCCTTCCCACCTACTTTAGAATATCATCTGGTCCCCTGATTTGTGTGTCTTGACCTTTTTAATGCTTTTGCAACAGTCTGAGACTTCAAGAGGATTTCACAGGCATATCCACTCTGATATATTCTTTCCTGTAAGGGTGTAGAGTGTCGTCTGGTCTTTGCTAACTTTACAAAAAGCTCTATTTAATAAGTCTGATTTTTATATCCTGTACGTCTCCTCTTTTGATTCTATCACCTGAGTTGGATGTTTAGAACCACTACATGGACGGGTCCTCCCTCATCTCATGGCCTGACTGCAAATAGGGCTGATGGTATAAGGGTGGCTCCTGCTCTTGTGGGTAAACCACAGTACTGCACTGTCAAACAGCTGGGCTCATGTGGAGGAACTGAAGCCTGAATGCACTGGAGAGAGGGAGGGAAGGGAAAAAGTCTCAATTAAAACAAATATACTGTGAAAAAATAAAATTTGAAATTACAGAACTACAGAAATGAAAGTAGCAGGAGGCAAGGGAGCTAGATAGATTTTGGAAATGATACAGCTTTGTGCACTTCTAAGGGTGAAATTTACAAATGATAAAAAAGGCCAATCTTGTTTTTTTGTTCTGACTGATTCATGTATTTGCTGTGCTTTAACAGAGATGGGTACAAGCAGAGATGAAACTGCACTATGCCACATAAAACCAGAAAGAGTGACCATGATTGATTAAGGAACGTTATTTGTTCAGCATGCATGTGATTATACCAACAATTATTAACAGGTTGTGCTTTGTGTAGTGTGCAAGCACTCAGCTTTGCCCTGTACTAGAACTGGGGCAGTGTATCAGCTTCCTAATTGCTACCCATAGTGAAGGTACTAAAGTGTACTACTATGCAACACTGCAAACGTCACTATTTCACTCAAGGAGCATTTCAGGTAAGATAATTTGGGAAGAGTAGTGGAAAAATGCTTCCCTTCACTTTTTTCTGAAAAAAAAAATCACCAGGAAACTTCATAGGCACATGAGGTACATGATGGAGACATCCTATTTGGTTACATTAGTGATTCTGTGCAGAATCTTACCCCATGTGACAAAACATAGTCCTATTACAGTCTGTGAAAAGTTGAAGTACAGAGATGATCTGCTACATAGTTCGTGTGTCTATCTATGCATCTCAAATGCTGCCATTCATTACTTGTATCTGAAGAGAAATGCACTTCCTGACCTTCTCCATGAACTTTGTCTCACTACAGGTTGCTGTATTGGTCACTTCATACCACTTCAGAGGTGCTATAAAAAACTATGCACAGCTTCTGTACCCAGCATACCCTTGCTAGGCATTTTGGAGCATAAAACATTTCCTTGTATTGCTTAATGCCTGTGTTCAAAAACAAAAAAGCTATACAAGGAACAACAGTAACATTATCCACATAGACTTTAATTATATCAATTTGTGAATGTAGTGTGTCATTTATTATTGGATGGATGGACGAACGGATGGATGGATGAACAGATGGACAGACGGATGGATGGACAGACAGACAGACTGACTGACTGATTTTGATAACCTGGTAGGCTCACTGTGACCAGGTCCTTTTACAGGAGTGACTCAGGCACAAGGCATAGTGTGGTTCATACAAAGCAAACATCAGAGATGCAAGACATGTCTACTTGATGAAGTGTAGATACAGTTAAGCTAGAAAACATATGGCACATAGAATCTACTCAAGAGTAATGTACAGTACAATTAGGTAATCCAGTTGCACCCACATTCAATAGCAGATGTTCTGCAAATTTTGATTTGAATTCGGCTTGTGAGTTTACGAACCTAATCGGTCTGAACAGAAAAACAGTATTTCTATTTGGTTTGTTTGGTAAGTATGGCTGGAAATTATGTTGGGGTGGTTTGCAGTTTGTGTGGGCAACAAACATTATTTCTAGCTTACATTTGATGTTAAGTATTCTACCAATGTTCTGGTGGGCTGCGAAATCCTTCTGCTACTGTCAGAATTAATTTGAACGATATCAGTATCAACAAGCTGCTTTACTGTTTCTGCTTTGCATTCATTTCATCTCTTCTTTGCTGTGTTATGAGTAGATATTTTTATTATGCTCTTCCAAATGCATATTTCTGTTATCTACTATGTCAGTTTGGCAACTGGTTAGCAGGCCTCCTCAAAAACTGCACTAAATAAAATGAGGGATCCTTGAGAAGAAAACTGCAAAGCATTTAGTTAAAAGTCGTCGGAAATTAGCAATTCAACATAACTACAGATGGTGCTTTCTGCTATTACAACAATCAGGAGTTGAAGACTTTTGAAATATCTTTATTATCAAAATTGCACATCTGTTCTAGCAATTCTAAGAGCATTCTGAAAGAATGTCAGAGTCTTCATAATGGAACAGAGTTATCCTAGATGATGAGTATCACTCTCCTGAACACCAAATGACTCTGGGGTCTACTGGTCAGAGTACAGAACTGTGGACCTGGAGAGCTGCATGCACCTCTCTGATTTGAGGGAGGAGGTAGCTAGAGTCCAGGCTAAGTTGGCTAGGATTTGGGGGACCTTCTCCTCCGCCCAGGGACCACCTAGTGAGCCACTGTTACCTCAAAAGATTCAAGTGAGGAAGAACAACTGGACTATGGTAGGTTCTAGAAGTGTAGTGGTGGTGGGCTCTTGAAGTGGGGGGAGGTGGACTGGAGGCACGTTCCTTAACCGGCACCACTACAAAATTCCTAAGCCACTCTGATAGGATGGGACTGAGAGGAGGAAGCACCTCATGTAGTGGTCAGGGAGGATATTGGTGTCCTCCAAAGTGGAGACCCCAAGGATGGTGGGAGATGCCAGAGGAAGAGGAGGAAATAACTTCTGGTTTGGGAGTTGATTGTCAGGGGGACAGATTTGTGAATAGGAAGGAGGCCAAGGGAGGTCAGGTCCTATGGTGCCATAGCCCAGAGGATGGAAAGCAGATTCTGGGAATTGCTAGGGCAGCAGGATGGAAGGGGAGTTGGATGTCATTGTTCACCTAGGGTCCAAAGAATCTGGCTAGGGACAGGGCTGAGATGCTGCAGGTGGAGTTTAGGAAGTGAGGTGGTCTTAGATGGGTAGCATGCTCAGTGGCTTTCTCTGAGGTGCTGCCTGTCTATGACTTATGGGGAGGAGAGGGAGCTCTCCACACTGTGAGCTCAATTCATGGTTAATGGAATGGTGCAGATAGGAGGAGTTTGGCTACACTGGGGCAGGGATCCACTTGGATGGATAAGGGCTTATGCAGGGGTGGTGGCCTACATCCATTTGGGAGGGGAATGATTTAAATGTTACTATGAACATTTAAACTAGCCAAAGGGGGTGGCAGAAGAAATCAGGGAGACAGAAACTGCACTTCCCATACATAGAGGTAGAGAGTAGGGAGAACCTGAGGGGAGAGGACCCCCCAAGGGTTCAAAGAAAGAAAGAAAGCAGGATGATCGAGACAAAGGGGATGGGAACAGGAGCATTAAAAAGAAAGGGAGAAGGAGGGAGCAAAAAAGAAAAAAGGGTTAAACAGAGTGGAAACAAAATCTGGATGGCCATGTGTCCAAATGCAACAAGTCTAGGAAATAAGATTCTGGACCTAGAGGCCATCATGGCAGAGGCAGACCTGAATATTGTGGCTATTACCAAGTCAGGTGTACTAAAAACTATGATTGGGACATGGTCACACCAAGCTATACTTTGTTCAGGAAGGACTGGGTGGGAAAGAAAGAAACAAAGAAAGGAGGGGGTGTGGTGCTTTATGGGAGGGAAAGCATAAAATCAAGATAAGTGCATAAAATATGGGGGGGACAGAGGTACTGTGAGTCACCTTGGAGATGGGGAAAGGAAGTACTATTTGCACTGGTGTGATCTACAGACCTCCAGCACAGGGGGAGGAGTTACATAAGGTACTGGTCACTGGTGGAAGCCATTGATGAGATGGCAGAAAAGTGAGAGGTGCTGGTGGTGGGTGGATTTCAATCTGCTGGATGTAGATTGGAGCCTCCCAGTTGCAGCTTCAGCTAGGAACAGGTACATCCTGGACTCCCTGCAGGTAGTGTTCCTCAGGCAAATAGTTATTGAACCCAGTCATGATGGGGCAATACTGTACTTGGAGGCCACCTGAGGACTAGCAATCACCGAACAGTGTGGTTCATATAGCGACAGCTGCAGAATCAAGCCACACAAGGTCGAACATCCTGGGCTGCAGGAGTGCAGATTTCATAAAGTTAGGTAAAAATCTCAGGATGACCTGACAGGGAATGATCCGGGTGGGGTGGAGGAACAGTGAAGAAGACAAAAACAGCCAGAGTGAGAGCAACAAACCTCTGCATCAAGCAGGTGAGAAAAGGCAAGAGGAAAAGAAACCACTATGATTCTCAAAAGAGGTGGCAAGAAAGTAAAAGGTAAGAGGGTAGCATTCAGAATGTATAAGGAGATACAGAGGAGGAGGATAGATAAGTGTGTCTTGGGAAAAAGAGGACAGCAGGAGAGCAGTAATGAGCACAAAGACACAGACAAAAGATGGAATAGCCCAAGAGGTAAGGAAAGGGGACGAGACATATTTTAGAGATGTAAGCGAAAACAGGTCAACCATGAGTGGAATTGTAAGGTTAAATAGGGAAGGGGGGACTGTGCAGAGCAGTGACCAAGAAAAGGAAGACATCCTGAACAATATTTTTGTTCAGTGTTCACTAAGGAAGGAGAAGGGGAAGGGCCACAAAAAAACAACAGGAGCATTGGAGGAATGGATGTAGACACTAGTCTGTTGGTTCTGAAGGGACTCACTAATCTGAAAGGGGACAAAGCAATGGTGTCAGATGGGATGCATCCAATGGTATTGAGGGAGCTCAGGGAGATACTGACTGCACCTTGACAGTTCTGTTTAACAGCTCATTGGAGATGGAAGGGGTTATGAGGACTGCAGGAGGCGTATCTAGTCCCACTACACAAAAGTGGTAGCAGGGAAGAGGCTGCCAATTATAGGTCAGTCAGTCTGACACCGGTGGTGAGAAAGTTAATGGAATCACTGCTGAAGGAAAGGATTGTGGAATATCTTAACTGCAATGGGTTACAGGACCCGAGGCAGCATAGATTCATGGGGGGGCCATGTCAAACGGATGTGATAGATTTCTTTGACTGGGTGACAAAGGAATTAGATCAGAGTGGACCAGTGGATGTTGCCTTCCTAGATTTCAGTGAGGCTTTCAACACTGTTCCACATTGGAAACTCATAAGCAAGCTGCATAGCTTAGGGATGGTTCTAAAGGTAGTTAACTAGTTAAGAAATAGGTTAGGTGACAGGGGGTGATGGTAAATGAGTTAATGCCAAGGAAAGGTAGGGCTGAAAACCCTGCTGGTGGATGAGGGAGGTTCAGGAGGTGGTGAGGAGAAAGGAGGCAGCCTATAGGCAATTCAAGTGCTCAAGGAGTGAAAGGGATCGAGGGGAGTACGAGCTGATGGCCAGAAGGGCCACTAGGATGGTGAGGGCGGCTAAGGCAAGGAAGGAGCAGAACCTGACCAGGGAAATTAGGAGTGGGAACAAGGGGTTCTTTAGATACATTGGGGAAAAACGAAGGGTGAAGGGGCAGATTAGCAGGGTTAAAACAGGGGAGAGATGGGCACAAGACCCAGGAAGCAGGCTGAGGTACTAAATGAGTACTTCGCCTCAGTTTTCACCAAGGAAAATGTGGGGGCTGCATCATACATGGAGGAGATGGTGAAACTGAGGGGGAGGACCTCACCGATTGGTGGGTCTAGGGAAGGGGGGTATCACTGGCAGGTGGGGGAAGGCAAAGCAGGGGACAAGGCAGCAGAGGTGGAAATCACAGCAGAGAGAGTGAGGGAAGTGCTCAGGTCCCTTAAGACAGAGAAAGCACCAGGACCAGATAAATTACATCCCAGAGTGCTGAAGAAACTGGCAGATGTCCTGGCAAAACTCCTAGTGGAGCTTTTCAGCTTCTCTCGGAGGACAGAGTGGGTGCCCCAGGACTGGAAGGTGGCACGTATAGTGCCTATCCACAAGGGGGGGATCAAGGGAGGTGGCAGGGAACTACAGGCCCATCAGCCTGATATCAGTGGTGGGCAAGGTGATGGAGGGCATTGTCAAGGAGAGGCTGGGGGGGGACCTGGAAAAGTCGGGGTGCCTGGACAATAGACAGCATGGATTCATCCTGGGGAAATTGTGTCAGACAAACCTTGTGGAGTTCTATGACTGGGTGACGAGTGCCTTGGACCTGGGTAGACCGGTGGACTTCCTCTTTCTTGACTTCAGCAAGGCATTTGACTCTGTTCCTCATGGGGGCCTGTTGGATAAGCTGGGAGAAATGGGGGTGGGGAACCAGATGATCAGATGGATAGGCAATTGGCTCCAGGACCAGAGGTTGGTGGGATAGTCTCATCCCCAAGGAGGACCATTAGTGGGGTCCCACAGGGATTGATTCTTGGGCCCCTCCTGTTCAACGTCTACGTCTCTGACATAAGGACGGGTATCAGGAGTGAGATGAGTCTCTTTGCAGATGACTCAAAACTGGGGGCAGTGGTGGATGGGGAAGGGGTGAGGGTGGCCCTACAGAGGGACTTGGAGGCTCTGCAAAGGTGGTCTAGAAAGTGGAAGCTGAGGTTCAATGCAGGGAAATGCAAGGTACTGCACCTGGGAGCCAGAAACCCAGGCCAAGTGTACACCCTGGGTGGGGGGGAATGCTACAAGTCTCGATGGCTGAAAGGGACCTTGGGGTGGTGGCGGATGTCAAGATGAACAACTCATAAACTTGTAGGAGGGCAGTGGCCAAGGTCAACAGGATGCTGGGATGCATCGCTAGGCGGATCACTTCCAGAAGGAGGAAGGTGATACTCCCTCTGTATAACTGCTTGGTGAGGCCACACCTCAAGTACTGCATGCAGTTTTGGAGGCCACACTTAAAGGGACATTGAACTCCTGGAGATGGTCCAGAGGAGGTCAACCAAAATGATTTGGGGTTGGGGGAAAAGGACCTATTGGAGAGGCTTGAAGAGCTAAATATGTACACATTGGGAATAATCAATTCCACCAAGCTGCAGCAACAGAAATTACAGCGGAGTCCAATACATTGACAGCACCACAGTGACACCAGCAACAATGGCACATTCAAGCAGCAACAAACCACCACACCCGATGAACAGTGCTACGCCAAGCTGCAATGTGAGGGGCTACTGCGCACACAGGTGGATCGCCCACACACCCAGATCCTAAAAATAACAACCTCCATGATGCACCATCAATGGAGAATAGGGCAAACACCCCCCTCGTACAGATACCCACAACACAGAAGTGCATGCATTATGGACATTTATTCAATGAGCCACCTATCTACCTACCTAATCCGAGCCTGATCCAATATGCCTGTTGACAGAACACACCTATCATCAGAACACTCCTGTCAGCCTTAAGTCCCTCTCGCTGCACTTGCTGTCATTGTGCAGCTGTCGATGTCATGACTTTGATGTTCTAACGGTATACCAGAATAATCATTTTGGATGACGTAGAGGTGGCTAGGCAGTGTGAAAAGGCAGTTGGGAGGGCTAGTGGGATGCCAGGGTGCATAGGGAGGGGTATCTCTAGCAGAAAGAGGGAGGTGGTGTTATCTCTGTCTAGATCGCTGGTAAGACCCCACCTAGTGTACTGTGTCCAGGGTTCCACCAAGCCACATCAACAACCAATTTGTCAAAATGCAGCACAGCGGCAGTAACAACTGTTTTTGAGAGGTGCTACACCCCTACACCCCCGTTCTTAAAGATAACAAACTCAGGTGGAGTTCATTTGAAAGGGAAGAAGTGTTCAAAATCAGTGAAATATTGCCAGCAGGTCCATTACAGTGACAACCTTGAAGTTGTCACTGTAATGGATTTCGATGTTGAAATTTTGACATCATAACAGTATACGCTGTGTCCAGTTCTGGAGACCACATCTCTGGAAGGGCATAGACAGAGTGGATGCAGTCCAGAGGAGGGCTACCAAAATGGTACATGGTTCACATCAGAAGCCCTACAATGAGAGACTTAAGGACCTGAATATGTACACAGTGGAAGAGAGGAGGGTGAGGAGATATGATAGAGACCTTTAAATACCTAAAGGGGGTAAACAAGATACTAGTAGAAACAAAATGTGCTTAAGAAAAAGGGGTCATGATATTAACCTAGAGGAGTGTAAATTCAGGAAAGATGTGAGGAAGTATTTCTTTGAAGAAAGAGTGGTGGATTCCTGAAACAGCCTTCCAGTGGAGGTAGTGAGGGCAAAAACAATGGTGGGGTTCAAGAATGCATGGGATAGGTGCAAGGGAGGGATGATGGACTGGAGATCAAGTAGGATCTGCGGTGATACTGTAGGCAGGGAAAAATGGTCAGGCTAGGTGGGCCAAGAGGTCCTTATCTGCAAGCAAATTCTGTTTCTATGTTTCTATCCCCATGTTAAGTTCCTCCATATGCACCAGTTGCACCATACCCAATGGATATCTGCATGACTTTGAACAAATCAACTGGTTTACCTGTGTTTCAGTCCTAATGGTTATACTGTAGGTAGGCAATAAAACATGACAGGGTGTTGTAGAGCAGATTTCCTAACTCTTGAACAAGACAAGTGAAATTTTTAGATCTCCTTTGAAACACATTTTCAAAGTCACTCCATGAAATCACCTTTGGACAGGATTTAGAAAATGTCCCCTATCGTGATCATAAGGTGGGGTAATAAAAGACGATGTTGATAATTTGAGGTCAAAATCTCAAATACAACAAAGTTATGATGAAACATTGACATTTTTAAACATTTACTCATAACAAACTATTCCTTGAGATTTTGACCCTACATTTTCAATATAGCTGTTTTTTGCATCACGTCATAAAGATGACAGGTGTAATTTTTCAAATTTCACCCAAAATGTGTTTTCACAGTTGTACCACAAAGTCATGTTTTGTTCAGGGATTGACACCTATTATGTTCATAAGGAGGAGTAAGAAAAACCCTAAATTAAAAAATCGGGGTCAAAATCTCAACAAACAAGAAAGTTTTGAAGAAACATTGACTGTTTTCAATGACTCACAAACGTTGCAATTGGTTTACATTTTTTATACCTATATTTTCAACTCAGGCCCCGATAGTAATTAAATGGGGCAAATGCAATGCAGCCCCTGTGCTCCCCCCAGCCACATGGATATTTAGATGGATAGCACTTGCCGACAGAGCAATGCTATCTGATTGAATGTAAGTCCATGTTAATGCAGTGCTAAGTGAATTTGCATTGCTCCAACAAGGACCAGGGCTGCATAGGCCCAGAGAGGGCAGTGCTGCCAGAAACAGGTTAGTACCAGGTCCCCTGTGAGCTATATTCTGCCCAAGCATGCAAATTAGTCCGTTGGGCATATAAGGTAAGAGTTGTGTCCGACAACCATAATGCGCACCCGATGCCGGTTTGGGGGTGTGGGCGGGGGCCAAGGGGCTTTCAACCCTAACACCGAATTTCTCGCTTTTGTCGGTGTGGAACAACCCTAACTAATGCATTAAACGGAGTTTGTTGCCTCTAATATTATATATATTGCATGAACACAATATTCTCAAGAACATAGCAGACACACAGTATGATCAAACATATAAATAAAACCATGATAATGTATAAAGCACACTAAAATACATACCAAATGTAAGAGTTAATGTATATTAATATATGCACTGGAAAAGCATGTGTGCCTGAAGCAAGAGAAAGGCAGTTGTTAGTTTAAATTTTGTAATGAGTTATGAAGCCAAGGTTTTCATTATTTTAGTGTCGAGAAGATAAAGAAGTCGGAGCGCATAATCCCTCCTTTCTTGTGTGTTTCTGAAGTGTCCTTTGAGTACCAGAACATAGAGGTCAGAGATGGAGTGATCATATTGACAGAAATGTTGCCCCACTGGTTTTTCAGTCTTTTTCTCCTTTACGTTGTGCCTGTGTAAGTTCATTCAGGTTTGAAGGGGTTGCCTAGTTTCCTCCACATAGGCTGTATTTGGACACTTCTTGAACTTGATGTAATAAACAACATTCTGCGATCCACATGTATAACTCCCCTGTATCTTGAATTTCTTGTTTTGGGGGGTGTTGATAAAGTCCGAAGTGGAAATGTGTTTACATGTTTTACATTTAGGAATATTGCAGGGTTTTGTGTCTCCTAGTGTTCTGTCATTCTGGTCAGGTGTAAGTTTGCTCCTGACAACCAGGCTGGATAATTTAGGTGGTTGTTTGAAAGACAGTAAAAGTCATTCCTGGAAAATATATTTCACGGTGTCCTACTCACTGAAGAGTGGTTGTAGGCCCTTAATAATTTTTCGTAGGGGCCCCAGATCAGGGTTGTATGCAAAGCCCCTGGAATTCAGCGATTCTGCAGTTGCAGAATTTTCTGCATAATTTGCATCATGCCACAGAATTCATATAGTGCCACAGAATTCACTGTTTTTGGTGAATTTTCATTCAAATATACAGTTTTTTCATAGTGCCAGGCTCCCATACCAATCTCACTTATCCTGAAGCCCCTCCTCTATGCTTGGCAGGTGATGTCATCTATGACATCACATCATATTTTAGCCAATGATAGGACTGCATTGTGCCACAGAAATGAATAAATCATGCCGCAGAAATCAGAAAATGCTGCCGCAGAAGCCTAGGAGCCCTGTTGCAGAAATCTGAAAATTCTGCCACAGAGCACTAGGGGCCCTGGTTGTATGTAACAACTGAGCGTGTCCAGTTGGTGGTGGTGTTTTCTTTGTATTATACTTATATTGGGTTTAGAATGGAAGTAGACCTCTACAGCCCATTGTTACCGTTGTTCTCTTGGCATAAGTGTGGCATGTACAGTAACATGTTTGTGTTTGATCATGCTGTGTATATGTTCTGTTCTTGTGGATATGTGTGTTTATGCAGCATAGATATATGCATAAGTGCTTTTTGGCACACACTGCGCACACACACACACACACACACACACACACACACACACACACACTCACTCACTCACTCATTTCCTTATCAACAGAACTGTCACACCCATGTCTACACGTTTTTCAGTTCTACCAAGTGTATTTAAGTGTATTTAACTTTTTGTTTGTTTGTTTTGTTCATTCAGAGTAAACCTTAACTTTTGAAAATTCTCTATTCTAGTACCGATAGCTCTTCTTAAGCCAGTTGGGGTTTTGGATAGTAAAGCCATTTTTCTTGAGATGAATAATTATTGGAAATTATACCATGGACCTTAGACAACAACCAATCAAAATGACTGACTGGCACCTTACCACCATTGTAAATCCTCTGATAATCACCGCAAAAGGTGCCAGACAGCCGCATCTTAGAAAAAAAGCAATCCGACGGCGAAATCACGGAACTCCAACCGCCATCTTGTTTTCCGCTAAAGTGCGATCCCAAAGCGGGAGATTCAAAAAACCACTGCAGTTTCAATCAGATCGATCACAATAGTCAAGCTCAGTACACCTACCCAACTCCCTTCCCCCTTTTTTTAAATAACGGTATCTCATTGAAAAGTCTGACAGTGCACCCGCCTCACCTTTTCATCTGCTCACTTCTCTGTCCCAATGAATCGCACCTCAGTATCAACAAGAAATGCCCTCCATAAGTAAAAAAAAAAAAATTAAAAATACCTGATGTCCTAATCGCAAAAATCACCAGACATAAAACAGTTTCTTCCCACCACAATACGCACTCTAAACTAGAACCGCTAATGTGTCAGTAAACCCGGAAGCACGTGGCGGCCCTTCGCAGCTTCTCACATTCTCCATTTAATCCTTCATCTGCATGTTAGTTTTTTCACTGTCTGCCTATGGGGAGAGAGAAAGTCTCTCTCTCTCTCTCTCTCTCTCTTTGAACTGCAGTGGATGGCAGTTCAGTTTCGCATCCTCCGCACTCCCTCACTGTCACAAGCTCTACACTCTCTCCGGCTCATCACTGCCCTGCCTTGACTTTCATTAATAAATGAACAAAAACTTTGTGCTGTACCAGGTCTGTATCACATCTCAAAATGGCCCAAAAAAGTGGGGAAAAATGTAAACTAAAACATTTTGTCGGACAGTTGCTCATCTCTACAGTCTAATCCATCGCGGCATTTTTTTTTTTTTTAACTTATGACTCAAACCACAGCAGTAGGTCATTCATACCTCACACCATTGCCATTCTTGTTAACATAAGCTGTTATAGTTGGAGCAATGTAGCGCAAAGCAGAAGTAGGAAACCTAATAAACTAAAATAGTTAAACATTTGAAACAAGTTCAGGGGGAACATAATCAGATAGTTGGGGCACACGACACAGAGTGGGTGTGTGTTGGGGAGAGCACAGGCAGCAGTCTCCCTACCAACAAGGAACTATTTTTTTGTGGCGCAGTAATAAAATATAATAATAATTATTTATTTAAAATAAACCCCATTTTCAGATTTTTTTTTCTCACCTCCCAAAAAAGTGGACCATTGTATAATCGCAATAAGCCATTCGGGGGTGTGGGTTATCGGGGGATTTACCATGGCTGCGCCTCATGGGCAAACCACTCCAGCCATAGTAAATCCCCAGATATTGCTTTAGTGATCACTATGCCATTCTTCCTAGACATGGAACTTACTGTACACATCAATGGGTATGAAAATACATCCACTATACACACGTGTAGTACTGAACCCCCATTCTTTTTTTTTTTTTGCAAATAACTTTATTTTTTAACAAACAACATTTACAATGCACAAAACAAACCCAGAAACAATAACCCGTTTACAAATATTCTTACTGTAGGATGTCATGAATCGCAACATATCAGGAAGGGGTACCCCTCCCAAAACCTCCATCCCCAGCAACAACCCCACCCCCATCCCCAGGCAGCTATTCCATATGGAAGAAAGAAAGGGAAACAGAATAATGTAGACGGCGTATATTAGCAACCTGACCAATAAGTAACTAAGGCTGTCCTAGGTTAGTATTGTCTGAGGAAGATCATTCGACCTAATTGCTTTCATGGGGAGAAAGAAGAGAAAGCTAATTTGTCCATATTCGTTCCACATATGGCTAAAGAGAGAAAGGGAAATTTGTTACAAATGTCGGGATAAAGTATGAACCCAGAAGAGGGATAAAAAACCCCTAACCCCTCTAATAGCCATATTTGACCTTCAAGCACCGTAAGAAACTACCCCAGTAATTGTTAAATTTCTTAGTTGAATTAGAATTAGCTGCAGTCCTCTCCGCATTTAAAGTGCATAAAAACTCATCCCACCATTCCTTAAGGGAGGGTTTATCACTACGCCAATAACGGAGGAGAAGTAACTTCGTCACCAAAGCCACCAAGGCCATTTGGTGCTTTTGAGCTACCGCAGAGATGTGGGCAAACATACCAAAAATGCATACATCGGCATTAAAATAAGCCAAAGTGTTAGAATAGGGGCCTATCCACAGCTTCACTGAATCCCAGAGTTTAACTGCCTTGGGACATTCCCATAATTTATGATAGATAGTACCAACAGGGCAGCCACAAATCTTACACTCTGGAGAACTGAGACTATATATCCGGGAGAGTTTAGCCGGGGAGAGATAGAGATTATGCAAAAGATTAAATTGAAGACCCCTTAATCTATCTTGCTTGACATATACATATAAATCCGACCAGACCCTACACCAGGTCTCTTCAGGCCAACCCAAGGATAAGTTCACCTCCCAGTAATAAGGTATTGGGGAGATACTGGAATCCCTCTTAGCCAAAATTAATTTAGATAATTTAGAGACTGAGTTGCCAGATAATGTCAAATCTCTCATCTTCCTCAGCAGCTCCCCAGCTTCATCCAACCCTTTACTACCCCTTAGGAGGGAACTAATACATCTATGGATCTGGTACAGCCGCAACCGATCGTTGGGTTCAACCCTAAGTTTCTCCATCAGAGCGGAGGGAGAAATAACTGAGCCTAAAACAAAGTCAACTATCCTAGGGTTAGAAAGGAGATTGCCAACGCATCTCCTTATCGGCTGAGTTTCAACCAAAAGGTTAGGATTCTTTAAAAGAGGCTGCATTAAATCCTTTGCATAGGGATACTCAAAAGCGAGTAAAGTTGGTGAAGAGCCTTTATGTCCCACCCCATCGGGTATCTCACTTGGCAGGAATCTTTGACCATGGAATATAGACAGGCTTCTAGGTCTAAATTAACACTATAAGCCAGCGATCGATCTAATGTAAGCCCACGAAGCCGATTCCAAATCAGACACCCATAGAGCCGCCCTGGCAGCATGGCTAGCCAGATAGTAAATATAAAAATCCGGGAGCTGTAGGCCCCCTACCTTCCTTGGGCGGGTGAGCTTCCTATAGGCCCTACAAGGGTGAACCCCCATTCTTTGTGGGAAATGTTATCTTACCCTCCGCGTCCCCACTTGTTCTGCCATTAATCATGACATCTAAGGCAAAGGATAAAACCCTTTTGCCTCCATTGTTAATAATTTTATCTTTCAACTGTCTAACATTGATTTCCAAAGTGTCATCTCTATTCCACTGAGTTGTCAATACTTCTATGGTACTTGAGGGTCATGCATTTACTGTAGCTCTCTAGCAGCCATTACAGAAATACCATTATAATTGCTATTTTTCAAACTCAGCAGTCACCAGTGCATTAAATACCTCATTTTCCTTAACTTTGGTTGGATATATGTATTTAAAACTATACATATCAACTTATATTTTCTACTCAATAGTACTGGGAGGAAATACAGAGTGCCTTACTTTAAATCAGCACACGTATAAAACAGTGCAATGAGGACCAGTGTAATAATACCTCTGCTCAGGTGACCAAACATTGACATTCTGTGAGCTTTGGTGCCTAACACTGTATAGCCTTCTATGACTAGTTCAGGGACCTGAGAAAGCCACATTTCTTGCAACATTATAATTGAGTATCCCGTAACCTTTAACCACTTCAGATCTTCTAACCTGTCTATAAGTCCAACAATGTTCCAAATAATAATTTTGATTTGGGGGTGGGTATTCACAGTTGTAGTGGGCTGTGCAGACAGGATGCAGGCAGTACACACAGCAGGGCTGCACATGAGCACAGGACACAGACTCCTCCTGCCTCGCTGTCCCCCTATGGGATGAAGCCCTTGATGTGTGCAGCATGTCTGGCATACCGCTAACTGAACATGGGGGGGGCTACCATGCATGGCCATGAGTACCATCCACCTGCTGCTGGCACTGTGTGGGAGGGGAGAGGCACAGCACGGCACAGGGAGCACGGCAAGGCTACTTGGGTGTGGGCACATGGCTCTGGTCATCAACTGAGGTACTCCCAGGTATCTGACATCACCCACTGCCATGTGTGGCTGATATCACTGCAGGCACAAAAACATCACAGGCTACATTACTGCAGATATGGGGTCTGTGACTACACTGTGGGGTACAGGCATCCATTGTGGGGCACAGGCATCATGCGGCAAAGCTATGGCTCTGGGGCTGCAGGTTGGCTGTCTGAAGGATGATGTGTCTGGACTGGACCTGACACAGGCAGCAGGACACATGGACTGGGTGTATATGAGGTGGGCAAGCCTTGTAGAGTGCTGTTCTGCAGGCAGGGGCACCACAGGCAAGGGTAGCAGTGTCCATAGCGAGTGTAGGCTGACTGATGACTGGGCAGGTTCTGGGGCTGTGGGTGGGCCAAGGTTCCTGGGGCTTGCAGGGCACTCGGGGGACTATGGCAGCACCTCCAGCCACAAGGAGAGGGCACCGAGGTTCATGGCTATGGTCATGGTGTCCCCTGTGGTGTACCTACTGTGCCTGCCTCCTGGATAGCTCCCAGGTGCCTGGATGCTATACAGTATGTGCAGCAGTTGGTGCAGCGGTCCTTCCTGGCTGCTGTCCACTGGTCAGTGTGGCACTGCCTTCCCTGTTGTATTGTTCCAGTGCTACACTTACCAGGTGTCACACCATGACTGCGGCCATTGCCATCCTTCTGTGCCACCTGGTCCAACTGGGCCCCATGGAGTCTGGCAACACACAGCGGGCACTGCATCTGCAGTATTGTGGCCCGTGATGTTTTTGTGCCTGCAGTGATATCGCCCACAATGTGCTGCCTGTGATATATTGCTCCGCTTTATTTTGCAGGTGATATTAACACCCAGTACCTGGTATAGGTCTCTGCAAGTGGGCTGGCAGACTACTTCCTCTCCAGCATGGAGAGAGCTTAAATGGAAGGTGGTGGTGCATTTTTTTAATACACCCACTATTACTAAACATATTTCCACAGCCAACACAGACAGGTGCTGGGGACACTGTGGGAGTAAGGGTTTGCAGCTTAACATATTTTGGGAGTGCCCATGAATACAGAATTATTGGGAGAACATACATGAGAAAATTCAAGGGATACTGGGTTAATACTGCCATTTACTTTTCAGTGTTTTGTTCTGGGTATTCTTCATCCTGCACTAAAAAATAAGCATGTTCGGCAGTTATACAGCATTTTAAATACAGCTGCATTGAAATGCATAACCCTACTATGGTTGTTGGACCGGACTCCCCAGCTCTCACCTGGATTAAGAAGGTGCTAGAGATTCATGAAACCAAGCAGATCACCTTTGGCCTTCAACTCCGTCGAACCTAAATTTTGGATCTCTGGAGACCCTGGGATATTCATACCCTGGACAGACAGGCACCCAGCTCTGGCTGAGTAAAGTTACATATGGATTCTGGGTTTTAGTGTGGGGTTCGGAATGTACCAGTCCAGGCCCCAGTGCAATCCTGTCTCAGTTCTGTTATTTGATGGACTGCACAATGCTGCACAGTTATTACTTTTCAATCAGCAGGAACTGAATAAGTTCCCAGTATTTGTTGTTTTTATGGTTATTGTCTTTCATATCAAGCCCAAAGTTATATGTACCAATCCAATGTCTCATGCATGTGAATGCTGATTGCTCAGTAAAGGCTGAGTTGTAAAAAAGAAACTTATTTGGTTAGTCAGCTGATTCTGGTTCTGTCAGGAGGAGGTGTCGCCTGCTTCTTCCCTTGGTTCCCCTTCACTACTAACAGATGATGTTGCCAGGGCCATAAAGAAGTTACTTTCCAATACAATGCTGCAGTCAATTCTGTTTACTTTTCCTTTCAGCCATGTATCCATTTCTGAGCTTTTCCTGCATTCTCCTCTTTATCTGAATCCCCAAAGGAGTATGAGATGTCTACAGTGTGCATATATTCAATAATTATCTGGTGTTTAGATATGAACTCTTTAGTTTCTTATTTTTGTTAGTTTTTGAATGTTACACCACGTCCTTTATGCTATTTCTTTTCTTTGCTGTGGCAGAAGCTTCTGCATCTTTGTTTTTTTACATTATTTTCTATTTACTACTGGTGTTTCTAAATTAATCCCTATGTCCTTAAAGCCATCAACATATTTTTTTAAACAGCACATATTACTGAGTTCTTTAGCATTAAGCATATCCATCTTTTTTCTTCATTTTGAGTGTATCTATCAACTAATTTTATATCCAACAGGGAAAATATATATCCAACAGTTCCTTGACATGCATTGTAAATCACGACTTTTAAAGCAAATGCATTCTTATTTTTAGCTTTTGGTAGCCCTCTGATACAGAATGTTGGTAGAATCTTTTCTCTTCTTACTAGAATTCACTTTGACTCCCTCCCTATTCATGCTGTTATGTTTGTCCGCTCCTTCTTTTGTTAGCTGCCAATTCAGTTAATATATCTTCCATTATTGCATCATCTCCATAGCTTTTTGCTCTTTAAATTTCACCTTGTTATGTCCTTCTGTCTTAGCTTGGATTTTTGTTTTCTGTCTACCATTTTGGGTCTTAAGTCGCTCATTCTCCACTTGTCCTATGCTGCAACTTTTGATTCCCCTTTCCTGCCTCTTCATCTGTATTTTCACAATGTACACACCTCTTATTTTTGACTTTTTTATCATTCAGCTCTTTCTGGTTACCATTAATTTTGGATTGGTTAATTTATTTTTATGAACTGTCATGTTTCTTTGGTGTTCTTTTCTACCACTGCTTCAGTAGGTTTCTTTAAAAAATTTTTTTTTTGGGTCAGTTAGTTTTTCTCCCTGTGTCTGTTCTTCCTATACTTTCTGATTTTTTTTTTTTGCACCCCTTTTTCATTTATCGGTATTGCTACTTTACTCTTCAGCATGAGGTCTGTAATTTTCATTAGAATCTCATTCCCTCTTTTTATTTTCCATTTAACGTCTGCCACTGTTCTGAGAAATTTTGAGTAAAGAATTATTCCACACTGGCTAAGGTAGTTCTTTTTTTTTTCTCCATTTTCTCACTAATCACATGTTTTTTACTTTTCTCACTCTGATTGGCTGCTATATTAGGAGATTGCAATATGTGCAAGATGTTGGAGGGCAACTGAGGAGAGAACAATGCTAAGCCTATTAATGAAAGAAGATATGAGATTTTCAAAATTGTTTTTTTTTTTTTTTTTTTTATCTGTGTGTAGCCGTCCAGCCTGGAACTCTCTCAGGCCACTGCACTCACCAGCTTGCTCTACCACCCGCTGTGTTCCCCTGCCATCTTCAAGTTTGGTATGGTTCCTTGGGTCAGGGGAGGACAGCCCAGGGAGACTGCGGGGGCGGTGGCCGGGGAACCAGCATTGGGCATGTGGCAGTGGCACTGGCAGGGCTGTCACCTATCCAGAGCTGGAGGGGTATTTCTTGTGGTGGTTGTAGCCCAAGATCCCCCCTCCCCTCTGTGTAGTGCATGTCTGATGCCAAGGCACACGGCAATCCTGCCTCCGTCAGCCACGCTCTTACATGCAGCCGGTGGCTTGATGGTACCCCCAGTCTCCAACGAGGGTCGCCAGAGCACTGGGCTTCCCTAACCCTCCCACCCAGAGAGGAGAGCTGCCCGGAGGTGCTCAATCCATCTCTCTCTCTCCACTGCCGACCCCCGACTCCCAAGCTCGGGTCGTCGGTGCGGCGCAAGGTGTGGCATCCAGCGCCTCAACCCTCAGCGCCACCGGGCTGGCCCCGAGATTTTCAAAATGATTTAAAAAATATTTAGTCTCCTTTAATTCTTGGGTTAAATGATTTTTCAGATTGGGGGGTATTTATTCTGGGAGTGGATGCTGAATAACTTCTGCTAGTTAATTTTTTCACCTTGCTCCCCTCTCTCATAGGCTCTGCATTAACTGGCTGGGCTGCTTTTTCCAATGACACATGCACATTCTCCTTTGCATTATTACCCCCAGAAGGGGGCACCCAAGATTGTTCTTGGGATACCTCAAATAAAAAAAAGTGCTTTTTCAACTTCTCTAGCTGTGCTTATTTTGATTCTGTTTTACCCCATACATCTGTTGAGAGGATAGAGCCCTCTAACTTCTTCATATGGGTCATTACGGGATTTTCCTCAATCTTCTTTGCTATAGAAAAAGAACAAAGTAAACACTAGAGGATTTTTTTAATAACGTTATTTGGATTGTCTATGTCAAAATGAGTTCCTGGTTATATCAAATAATTCATAATCAATTTTCCCCCTACAGATAAAACTTCCTTTTTTTTCTTTTTACATGTTCTTTTAACCATAAGTGGATAAGTATTTACTACCAGTTAAGTTTTCTTGGCAGCCATTTCAATAAAGGCCTATGAATATACACAGCACAGAAAGTTAATTTCCTTTTAAAGGTACACACAATGGGCTTTAGTGCATCACTGGAAGAATGCTATTTATATATACTATAAACACTGCTTCTTTACTCATTACAGATGAAGCAGAATCTTTTTAGACATTACAAGTAAATTAATCCATTAGATGAGATTTGTAAATGTCTCTGGGTCTTATAACAAAAATATTCTGTGAGTTGCTTTTTATTCTTATGGTGTGGTTCCTGCTTTGCTCTTGATGCCACTGACAACCAGTCAATATCAGAGTCTGTTTTCCTACAATTCAAGAAGACAGATTTGTTGAGCTTTTAGCACTTAGTAAATGGTTGACGATAAATCATGCCTTTTCCAATAGGTATTTCTTTGTCAGCCCAAACTTAAAATTAAACAGAAAAATATTTCCTAGCTCCACCAGGGAGTACTAACTTACATCTTACTTGTTAGCCCTGTACATATATTAAAATGCACCACCAGTAAAAAGACAACTGGTGGAAAACTTCCTTAGCTTCCAATCCTAAAATAAGATATACTGTGCTTTAGGTGGAATTTAAATTAAATAGGATTTTATAAAATACCAGACATTTATATTTACTATCGCATTAGTCAGTTTCAGCTTCAACACATTTGTCTTTTTCCTGATCCTGTTCCTGATAAAAAAAAAATTGTCAACCAGTGAGCAGCAGCACAGCATTCTCCTAGGGGCAACAGGAGATTATCTGTTAGTGTGCAGGTGCAGTGATGTTTATACAAGTTAGATGAGGTTAGGTGAACCCAAAGGGTGCAAAATTCAAAAATGTTTAGTTTGGATATACTTTTTATATATATTTTTTGTTTCAATATGATTTTTATAACATTTTTCAGAAATGCACTTCAGAAAACATTCAAAGTACAGTATTTCCATGCAAAAAATAATATACAATTATGACTATTATAGCAATTACAGTGCTGCTATACATAGTAACTTAAACATACATATTCAGCTCAATTTCATTTACAAGGTTTCCTTTAGGAGTTGTTCCTACCTTTCTGACAAAAATATTTTGTTCCAATATTTAAAGGAAGATGATTCACTAAATAAGGATTCCAAGCAGAAATGTATTGTGCATCTTCTCCAATCACCAAGTGACTAAGTCCTTCATTGAATGCTATCCTTCTCATATATTCATACCAATCAGTTAATGAAGAGAGGGGAGTTCCATTTCAACAGGATGGGTCTTTTAAGACCCAGACTCGCGGTCATCACCCAATATTGTTCATGTCTTGTAAGATGTGTCTTTTTGGAGTGGTCAGCTGATAAAAAATACACGAGGAGAAAGGAATACTCTCTAAATGGAGTCATAAATCATATTCTCTAATACAAAATACTTTTCACATAAGGACATGACCACAAAATATGGATTGTGTCCATTTTTTTCCAGGCATCTCCAGCATTTTCCATCCTCTTACAGTCTAATATTTGTTAAGTTGATAGGAGTCAAATAGTATAGAAATAACAACAGTTAATTGTTATGTCAATTGCTTGTGCCAGAATACACAAAGAAGAAAATGCCACAAAATCTGATTCCAAAACTTGCCACTATCAAGAGAGTACTTTTCAGATCCCCCTCACAAACCCTTCTTAATGGTAATTCTGCAAAATCATGTTATAGGTAGAATTTGTTAAATGACACCTGTCATGTTCATAAACTGGGGTAACAAAAATACTTTATGGAAAATTCAGGAGTCATAATCTAAGAAAACATCAACATTACATGTGAACCTTTTCATGTCCTAATCATGACAATTTTCACTATTAAAACATGTCATTCCTTTGTGAATTTTAACTGCTGTACTATCTGTGCCCAACAACTACACAGCAAATACAAGCAAAAAAACAGGATTGGCAATGGCCAAAGCTTGTTTAGGTGTTAGTAGTAGGGTGCCAGTCAAAATGCAGCATTTTTCCTACCCATTTCCTAACATTCAGTAGAAGAAAGATCCTACTAAAATCAAAATATTCCATTTCATTTGGGCAATCCTAGGCATACGTGTCAGTGTTCTGCACCATTTTGCTTTAAATTCTGTACACTATAGACAAAAATTCTGCGTAATCTTCTCTCAAATTCGACAGCATTAGTTTTTAAAATTAAACTTCATACTGTGTGGATCTGCAGCCATGAGGGTATGCAACATGCTCAAGGTCAACCCATGAGAATTTGGTCATGCATGGGTTTTTAAACCATGCACTTCCCTGCTGCCAGTGGTACCCCTCCCTCCCTTGCCCTCAGTCCCAGTATTAACACAAATACAATAAACCCGTTCCTGGTTAATGGCGTGGTCTCCTGCTCATCCAATAGACCAATGCATGTTATTTGGGACCACAATGTAGTCTAGTGACCCACCCCTCTCAGAGTTCCATATTCTATTACACACACACACACACACACACACACACACACACACACACACACACACACACACACACACAAATGACCTGAGACAGCAACCCACACTAACCTCCCTTCACCACTTAACTTATGCATGTAAATGCCACTTTGACATACAAGTCACTATGTCAGTACTTTACTTATGCAAGTACTATATCAATACAGTAGGGCAGAATATTCAAAAGGATCCATCCAAGATATGTCTGTTCCTATTTTCAAAGCAGAAATGCATCCAAACCAGATAGCCCATCTATTAGATGTACTAACCACATACACCATTTGCATCCAAGAACAAATGCAAGTGCACCGATGCAACTCAGAATTGTATCTTTTTTCTATTGCAAATTGGGACTTTTTTGTCATAAACAGATGCAACTTTTAAAAATAACAGTAGGGCTGCCTGGATGCAAGTGTGTGGATGCAGGTACAGTATGCGTTTGCATCTGCTTCCAACCTTTTTAAAACTCCCCACCAGTGAATTGTATTTCAAACCAGCATTTAGTTGTGTGAGGTAGACAGTGACCAGCAGCAGCAGTAAGTGAAGGGTAAGTTCTGGTCACCGTCTAGGAGCCAAAGGGAGGGTGTGTCATGGAATATTGCATTGTGAGGGCTGTAGGCAACTAGATTGCTATGGAGGTCTCAGTAACATATATTTGGCTACTGGGTGAGGAAGGTGGCCACTATACTACAGAGAAGTCTTACGGTCTCACATAACATGCATCAGGTTACTGAATGAGGAAGGGGGAGCCACTACAGTGGACCATGGCTATTGGTGGAAGGGAGACCACTGAACAACCAGGTAATGGAATTTGTTTATTTATTACAGCATAATGGGGACTGGGGGAAAGTGGTAGCTATGAGGTGGAGGGGACTTGACACCAGGGTTCCACTGTTTTAACAACACACTGTCATTATTACAGCATGATGGGGACCAAGGGAAGTGGTGGTTATGGGCTGGAGGGGACTTGAACTAAGGTCATATTGTTTCAACAACACACTATCATTAACTCTTCACTAAAACATGGTTCCTGGAAGCATTATTTAGTGCTGCTCTGGCAGTCTATTAACTATCCCAGGAACCATTAAACCACTCTGGGCCCAATTCTCAAAGGGTGGCACAAACTGTGCCAACAGCAGCTTGCACCAATTGCTGGTGCACCAGGGACCCTGTTCCAAATTCTCTATTGGGTAGAATACCAGTGCCAAAGTCCTGCAGCTTGTGGAAAATGTGGCCATGCATGAAACAGAAAGCACACCTGAGAGGTTTGCTACAAGTTGCAGGGTGGTTGGATGGCATCTGTGCCCAGGACAAGAGACCACCTGGGAAGCTGCTGGGGTCCTGGGGGATGGGACAGTGCATGTGGAGGACTGGTGGCACACAGATGGGTGATGGGAGGGAGTTACACCAGGACAGCAATGGGGCATCAGAGGAGCCGCTGCACTGCCAGTGTGTTGGGGGCACCTGCATGCTGGGCACCTTGGGGGCACTGCAGGCACCACACCACAAAGTGCACCAGATGTATTCCTTTAGGAAGTATTGTTGTCTGGGTTTTTTGCAATGGGCAAATACAATGCCTGAGCACATACCATGCTGTCCTGGGGTTGTGCGAGACCACAGGTGGATGGTGGCACATATTCCCTCCCACCCAAGGGGGGCTCCAGGGGTGGCACAAGGATCATCAGACCAGCCCTGGCTGGTCTAATGGTACTTGGAAGTGTGCCTTCTAGGATGATTTAGAGAATCCTTATGTTGGGGATATGACAGCTTGTGGCTGCCACAAGCCCCCTAGTGCCCTTGTGCACCCAGCAGCTTGGCACAGACCTGATGCAGGGCTGGTCTGGTGCACACGGTCCTGGTTTGATGCAGGGGGCCTTTGAGAATTATGAAATCCACAAGATTTGATGCAAGGTGCCCCTTGCACCATTGCTGTGTGATGCATGCACCTTGTGTCAATTTCAGGCTTTTAAGAATTGAGACTTGTGTACAAGAGATAAGTAGGAAATGGACGTCTGTTCTTTGTGATTTTTCTTTCTTCAGCTCCCTCAAAAAAACATAGAAACATAGAAACATAGAAGTTGACGGCAGATAAGGACCGCAAGGCCCATCCAGTCTGCCCATTTCTTTTCTACCTTATAAATGTGCCTTTGCTCTGTCAGTGACCTATCTATTCGTAGTCATTTGTATTGCTCCTTATGCCTATCCATGCCTGTTTGAAGCCCTGCACTGTATTCATAGCCACCACTTCTTGTGGTAAGCCATTCCATGCATCTACCACCCTTTCTGTGAAAAAGAATTTCCTCACATTCCCCCTTAATCGGCCTCCCTCTAATCTCATGCTGTGTCCTCTTGTCCTGCTATTTTTCTTATATTTAAACATGTTAGACTCACCTTGTTTATGCCCTTAAGGTGTTTAAATGTCTCGATCATATCACCTCTCTCCCTCCTTTGCTCAAGGGTATACATATTGAGCTCCGTTAATCTGTCCTCATATGTCTTCTGATGCAGTCCCTGCACCATTTTGGTTGCCCTTCTCTGGACTGCCTCAATTTGGTTAATGTCCTTGTGAAGGTGTGGCCTCCAATACTGCACAGTACTCCAGATGGGGCCTAACCAATGTCTTGTACAGAGGGATTATTACCTCCCTACGACTTGTGATAATCTCTACAATACACCCTAACACCCCCCTAGCCTTACCTACTGCTTTAGAGGTCTGCTTGATGATTTTAGGTCATCAGTGATGATGATGCCCAAGTCTCTTTCTTCTTTGTGACTGCTAGCAACTCCTCCCAGCCTATAAGTGGCTTCAGGGTTTCTCTTCCCTATGTGCATGATTTTGCACTTCTTTGCATTAAATCCCAGTTGCCACTCTTCTGACCATTCTGCTAGTTTATCCAGATCTCTTCTCATTCTGCCCACCCCATCTGGATCATCTACTCTGTTGCAGATCTTGGTGTCATCTGCAAACAGACAAGCCTTACCCTCTAGTCCATCTGCGAGGTCACTAATGAAGATGTTGAATAGGACTGGCCCCAGGACTGATCCCTGAGGTACCCACTTGTGACTTGCATCTCTTCTGACTGTATACCATTTACCACCACTCTCTGTTTTCTGCCAGTCAACCAGTTTGCCACCCAGTTGACCAACTTCTGACCCACCCAGAGCCTACCTAGCTTATTTATCAATCTTCTATGTGGAACAGTGTCAAAGCTTTGCTGAAGTCAAGGTAGCGACATCAACTGCTCCCCTTGGTCCACCACTCTGGTTACCCAGTCAAAGAAATCTATGAGATTAGTTTGACAGGACCTTCCTTTTGTAAACCCATGCTGTCTTGGATCCTGTGCCCCTATGGATTCCAGGTGTTGCACTATCCTTTCCTTAAGGAGTGCCTCCATAATCTTGCCCACTACTGAGGTAAGACTGACCGGAAGGCTTCAACAGCTACTTCAAAGAAAGTTTGTTCAGGGGGCCCTTTGGAATCATAGACTTCACACAACATGATATAAAATTCAATCTTTTTATTTCATCTCCCCTACATTTCACTCCTGCATGGAGCTTGTTCATGGGGGTTTTAATTCTTTTTCTTTTTTCTTATTTCATTCTGTTTTCAAACAAAAAATTGTACTTTAGTATTTCTGTTGTTTGTTTTTTTTTAAACAATCTTTTGTTAAAGGTTTTAGCACAACCACATACCAATTATTAATATACTTGCATCGCTTGGTCTGCTTTTTTTAAAACTTTTCTTTCTTTTTCTCTTTTTCTAGTCTATAGTGCTCATGCACGTTTTCTGATATGAGATAAGACATAAAGCAATGCATATCACTGTGATGGAATGTGTGGGAACTAGGTTTCTCTTGTTTCTGCAGCTTTTGAAGCTTGACCCCCCCTTCCCCCCATTAACAAATGAAGCAGCCTAGCAGCCTACCTGCTGGAATACTTTGTGTAACATGGAGGTTGGCCCTCACTGTTTGGTATTTTTTTTCTTTTGGCTGCAGGGAGACGACAGATTTGGTCATGTTTTAACCCTGGTTCAATTTTTCAAAGTGCAGTGCTTAATTCTTTATAAGTTAAGTCTTTTTTAGTTTAAAAGGTTGTCTCTCTTACCTCCTCTTTAGTGCTCATGTTCCTGTATTCCTTCAATGTGATTCTGCAGTCTGGGACTTGCCCTACTTCCTGCAGGTGCTGCCTCTTATCCTCTTGCCTGTTTTATGCTGATCAGAGGTCCCGCAAGCCAAGCAACCATTAATTTGACCTGTTTACAGCATAAAACAGGCTTGTTCCTAGTTCCCATTCATTCCATCACTTTTATGTTTTTTTTATCGGTTTGTTTAGAATACATTCAATCGTAGATGTGAGAGGAAAAACATCTGTAGCACCATGGCTTTTTTGGAAAACTTAGTGGGGTGGGAGAGCTGATTATGGTGGAAATGGTACAGATTTGTGATGTGTTCTGTTTACTGTTATACAAAATAATAAATAAGACTATATAATAATGCTTTTCATTAAGACTCTTTCAGTCTCTTTCTAACTTTTGCTCATCTTGAGTCTTTAGTGGTGTGTAATATTATATCATCCTTTTCATGCTGGATGCTGGTGCATGGCAGGGAGGTCACTCCATCTTGACCTTTCAAATTACAATCTGCTTCTTAGTTATACATATATTCATTTCTGTTATAACTTGTGCTTTTCTTAGCTTCTAGTTGTCATATACAATTTGTAATTCTTTCATGCATACATAGGCACTATACAGGGAGGTCAACTTAATTTGACCTTTCATTGCTGAAATCCAAAGGAAACACACCATTCATCATACAAAGTCTTTGAAAAAACTGAACACAAAGAAATGTTTGTATAGCTAAAGTCACAATTTGCTTTCTAGCTGAAATATATTCCATTCTTCTTGTACCTTTTGCTTATTTAGTTAGAATATATGATTACGCTTTTTCTTTCATACATAAAATGATACAGTGGAAGGAGGTCAACTTAATTTGACCTTTCCTTATTTACATAAAATATGCTTTGTGCTCACTTTTTTTGTGAACAAGGTGTTATGATTGTGACAGTTCCCTGAAATCTGTTTCTTAAAGTATGTTACATTTAGTTTACATTCTGGTTATTTTTTCAAAAATACTTTTCATATGCACATCACCTCTATAGTTTCACATTGTTCTTGTCTGGTTATTACTCTGACTGTGTCCATGCTATTTTAATGTGTCTCATATTGTTTGCCTGTTATTTCAACTGCATGCCCCCCAATTAGTTTCTATGTTCATGCTTATATGGGGCTCCGGAGTTTTCATGTAAAAAAACCAGCGCATTTCAGCGCTGAGTAATAAGTCTCTTGCAATTTGGTCTATTAGACTAAATATAAAACCTAAGGACAAGAGAGTCTTAATGCCTCTTTACTGAGCATATGTCTGTCCTCACCTGGAGTATGGCTCCCAATTATGGTGCCCTTTTAAAAAATCAGATATCAACTTATTAGAAAGGGTACAGAGAAAATACACAAAACATATTAAAGGATTATACAATGATCCTTATGAATTACAACTTACATCTTTGGATCTGATGTCTTTGACCACTAGAAGATTACGGGGTGATCTCTTGTTCATGTACAATATAATTCAAGATCTCTTTCTAATTACTGAACTTGGACTTGAGTTTAAAAAAAAAAACATATAATACAAGTGGGCATCCCGTTCAACTATATGGTAAAATCTTTAATTTGATGGCAAGAAAATATTTCTTCACATCTCATATAAATCCCAGGAATTCATTGCCTGAGGATATCATCGTTAGCAGTTATAAAACTATGTTCAAAAATCGCCTGGATAAATATATATTATCAGGCAACTTGATTAGTTACTATTAATACCATAAAGAGCATTATGGGCTCATAAGCCCCCTGGCTCTCATGCACCTTAGTATAAGAGTTCATCCTTGAGCTGTTTGGGTGAGAGAACTGTGAAGCGAAGCTGAGCACTTCTGGCACACAGAGGATAAAATCATAAGAGACACCAAAACTGTACATATAAACATATTATAAATCATGTTGAAGATTTTTTTGTTTTAAAAAAATGCAACTAAAATTTAAAGCAAAACTGTTTAATTTTGTAAAAAATTAGAGAAACCCCTGTGTGAGGAAATGGATTATGCTAACTGATCTTAGAATGGTAGAATTTTAGAACTGTTGCATAAGTCAATCTCTTGTGGAAAAAAAGAACACTTGGAATTTTTAGAAATAAAAAAATCCTGATTGGCCAAGCGTGATTTTACAATTTATTAACAGTTTTAGAGTAAAAAGTAATTGGGTTTATTCAGGTGAATGGTACAGCACTTCAACTCCCTGCCTAGAGCAGCAAAGGTCCAGCACACAGTTTCTTATCATCAAGGCAGTACCGGGGGGGGGGCGATCTCAGCAAATTTATTTTAGCTTTAAACCTTGGCATTTCCCACACAACATTCTAGATCATCTCTTGTCACTATCATCAGGGATCTTGTACTCCCTACACTGTAGATAGCACTTGCCATGGCACCAGAGAAACCAGCACTCAGGACAGGCCACCATGGGGACTGCCACTCAATTAAGGGGTGCTAAGGGCTGTTTTTTTTCCTACAACCCTATGTGCATAAATTTCTTTTTCCCCATCAGAACTTCTTTTGCCAGTCTCAAGAACTGGGTGGTGTTGAAGCCACACAAGCTTCTGCTAAATGCCAAAGATGGTGGACACAATCTTTTTGGCACTCAGCAATAGTTGCTTTGAGCTTAAGAGGTGACAGAGTTGGGAATAAATGTGAGGAAGCATTGTTTTTTACCATGGCATGCATCAACTTCATAGGTAGATCAACAGATATTATAATGCCCCTGCACAGATCCTTGGTGAGGTCCCAACTCAAATATACTTAGCAGTTCTGTTTCACATATCTGAGAAAAGATTGTGTGATGATGGAGAAAGTACTGAGGAGAGTGGCAGTGGGAGACCCTATGGTCAGTTATTAGGTCAGGCTTTTAAGGCTGAGTCTAAAAACGCAGTCCTGAATTAAAAAAAAATATGACTTCGTTATTTTTGTCCTTGTTTTTTTTTTTCACATTACACTAGACAAAAATAAGAAGGAAGGCACATACTACCCACCCAGACCTAGCAGATGCGCTGTAGTTAAATAAAAAAGCTTTTATTCATTTAAGCACATTTAGTGCCACAGCAATACAAAGCAGTGAAAAAAATCAGAATATCGAAGGTCTTTGCAGACCAGACATTTCATGCCACCAAACACTTTTTCAGAGACCTTGACAGCATGAAACATGAGATGTGAGAACACCTTCGGTGTTCTGTATTTGTTTACTGCTTTGCATTGCTGTGTCACTAAATGTTTTGCAATAATCAAACCTTTTTATTTAGCTAACAATAGTGTGTCTGTTTGGACAGTGTGGGTAGCGTGTGCCTCTCTTCAAACGTTAGTCTAGTGGAATTGGGGTTTGGGAATTTGAGCACTGCTGGGGCACTGGAAGTGGTTCTTGGCTTTGTTTTCTGCTTTTTCATACTGTATTACCCTACTATAATCTCATATTATCAACTTAACTAGCAAATGGGTATTTTTCTAAAATACTTGTTCTGCTGATGTGCTATTCTAATATGCTGTTAGGCATATATTCTGCTGACTTAGCAGATCTTATGAAAACCAGAATGATAAGCGTGCCTCAGTCTAACAATATATAACAATATGTTAAGCAATGTACCAATATGTCAATTATTTGATGTGAGCTCCATCTGAAGTTCTTGCAGTGAAATGCTGGTAAAAGTGTTTAAAATTGATTAGGACTGTTTTTTAGTATAATGTGCAATACAGAGAATAATGCATGGGCAGCCATGCATAACAAGGCTGTATTTCCACTGAAGCTTGAGAGGGCCCTGATGTCATTAGAACTCCAACATGGAAACACAGCCAAGCTGTGAATGGTTGCCCATGTGTTATTTTGTACAATATCATACGATCATAGGATAATGGGATAATACAGACTTAAGGAGGCAATGTGCCTGTCTGGAATGTCTCCCACTTAACAGCGGTTATAACCAGTGATACCCATTCTACTCATAAGTATATAAGCTAGTCTTAATGTCTGTTAGTGTTACTTTCAACCCTCCCATAGGTAGTTTATTCCATATTGTTACTACCCTCTGGCTGAACCCATATCTCCTTTTGTCTGTTCTAAATGTCTTTCCCTTAAATTGCTTTTTATGTGATCTAATCTAGAGTTTATCTTTGAATTCCAGTCCCATGCCAGATCTAAGTCATCATGCAGTACCCTATATATCATAATCATGTCTCCTCATATCCTCCTATATTCGAGTGTGAATAGATTTAATTCCACCAACCTATGTTCATGTGAATAGTCCCTCAATCCATTGATTGATTCTGTGATTCTACGCTGTACTTGCACTAGTCTAGTAATATCTGCTTTTTACATGGTGCCCATATTTGAGTGTTGTACTCCCTGTGGGATCTTACCAGGAATGTGAACAATGGCAGCATCACCTCTATCTCTGCTCACAATATTTCTTTTTATATAATTTATAGTTCTGTAGCATTTTTTGCTATCTGGTTGCACTGGGCTGACTGCTTAAGGTCATTGTACATAACAACCCCCAGATCTGTCTCATAGATTGAGTCTGTCAATTTAATGCCATTTAGGGTACACACAGCTTTTTTGTTGTTCATCCTGAAGTGCACCACAACACATTTTTCCATTTTAAAGGACATCTTATACCTTCCCCACCTACTCAGAGATTCCATTACATTCCTTCTGCGGTATTACAGTCTCTTCCTCCATGATCACCATCATGCCATTGTACCATTGTTGGCAAATTTTTGCTGCCTGCTATTTTATGTCTGCATGTTAGCTATGCATAGAGTAAATAGCATAGGTCTCAATACTGATCCTTGTGGGACTCCACTTGTTACCCAATCCCAGTCTGAAACATAGCCATTTAATCTAACACTTTGCATCCTTTTGGTTACCCATGATGCAATCCATTTACAATGGTGGTCAGTAAACCCATTTTTTCTTCTGATTTCGGCCAGTTCCTTGTGTGAGATGGTGTCAAATGCATTACAGCAATCTATGCAGGCAACATCCACAGACTGTCCTCCATCCAAAGCTTTGCTTAAGGGTTTAAAAAAGGTTAGCAGATTTTTATGTTAGCTTGTGCACATGTGCAAGCAACATCTTGTGCTAGTAGCACATTGCAGAGGTGTATCAGTGCTGATGAATGTAGGGCATGCTTTAGTAGGTGTGTCCCTCATTCCCCAATAACCCAGCATGCTAGCGCTGACACAAGAATATGTAAAGTGGACATAACTTGTAAGAAAAGTGCCACTGAAATCAGAGACAAGCTTGTCATGCAGTGGCACAGATGACACACCTCCCAACGTGCCTTTCCTGGTGAAACATTTCAATAAACATGACGGTGAAGTCGCTGCCACACAATCCCCAAAGGAAGTCAACATTAGGGGTGCAATCCCCATGTCAGCATGTCCGCCCACCCCCCCACATTGTGTGGCACACTGAGAGCCCACCCAGTGTGCTGCCACTCACAGTAAGCCAGCCATGTCAGCATGTTCCTGCCCCGGTCCCCACCCCACCCATATTGTGTGGCACACTGAGAGCCCACCCCAGTGTTGCCAACATCAGGCCCCACCAAGAGTCATAGGGCACACTGGGAGCCCACCCCAGTGTACCCAACATTGGTTTTGTTTCACCTGTAAAGAAAGGAAACTGTCCCATGGTGCAGTGTCCATTTTTTGTACCTGAAAAAAGAAAATGGTCCGTTGTCCATGGCGCCTCCCCTCCCCCAACCTGCACCCACCCTCTATGAACCCCACCTCTCCACACACACCCTCACCCCATACTTACCTCTGGAGGTTGGTGCTGTGATCTTCGGTGGATCGAGAACACGTCTGTACTCTTCAAAGCCGACCACAAACTGAAGAAATGCCGGTAAGCTGTATAATGGCATAAATGGGGGGGTCAACTTAGGTGGATATTTCAGCCATTTTTTTTTAATTTTGGCTCCACATTTTTAACATGGGGTTCTTGGGACCCCACCTCATGAACACTTGCACTGTCATCTCATTATTCAGTCCCGAAAGGTAATTTTGCCGTCACTGTGCGGAATCACCTTTTGGAACAGATTAACAAAACAACAGTGCCATTGTTCATGAGGTGGGGTCCCAAAAAGCCTATCTTGCAAATTTGGTGAAAAAAATCCAAACAATGACTGTGATACGAGTGTGTGTTGCGCAGTTTCCACGCACGCTCATAACTTCAACAATTTTTAATATTTTCAATCCAGATTTTCAACATTGCCATTTTTTCACACCTCCTTATGTACAGTAGAGCTGTCATTTTTCACATCCTGCCTGAAATGTGGTTTCGCACATGTGGCACACAATGGCGCGGTTGCTGTGGGAAATCAATATTCAGGACAGATTAACAAAATCACAGTGACACTGTTCATGAGCGGAGGTCTCAAAATGCCTATGTTGAAAATTTGGTTAAAACAATCCTCAAAATAATTGTGTTACTGGCATGTGTTGCGCAGTTTCTATGCACACCCGTGACTTCACCAATTTTTCATATTTTCACTCCAGATTTTCAACATTGCCATTTTTTTACACCTCCTCATGAACAGTACAGCTGTCATGAAATGTGTTTTTGCACCTGTGATGCTAAATGGTGCAGTCACTGTGCAAAATCACCTTTAGTCTAATGAACTGATAGTGCCACTGTTCGTGAGGTGGGATCTAAAAAGCCCATGTTGAAAATTTGGAGTAATGCCAACAAACTCCTGGAGCATTAGGGTTCCAACCATAATGCCCCACCCTGTAGAGACTGACAGGCATCAGGGGTGTGACTTGGGATTGTCAGCTGTAATGCTCACGCCGTTCCACCCCTACCCTCACCCTGCAGCCAGTGACAGGCATTGAGGTGTGCTTGGAATCTTCGGCCCAAAGTTCACCCCATTCTCCTATACTACACTCATCTCAGCATATTTCCTTATGGCATGGGGATGAGCGTAAGGCCCGAAGACCCCAAGGCACACTGCAACACTTGTTGGTGTCTGCAGGGTAGGGTGAGGTGAAATGGCATGAGCATTATGACCGAAGACCCAAAGGCACAGCCCAATGCCTGTCACTCTCTTCAAGGTGGGAGTGGGGTTGGCATCAGTTCCCTACTTCACTGCCATTCCTATTATGCATCTCTCTAACTCCTACACTACCAATGCCAATGCCAGCAAGCCAACATTTGGCTTGACAAATGCTTGTTTGGTTTGACACACTTACCTCCTAAACCCATGTTGTGTCCTATTTCTCAAGTTGTTTACTTCCAAATGTTTTTCAGTCTTCTCCCTAATGATAGTTTCCAGGATTTTTACCAACACAGAGGTTAGGCTTATCGATCTGTAATTAGCTTTATTGCTCCAGTCTCCCTTATTGTGGATCAGTACCACAATCACTTCTTTCCAAATGTGTAGAACCACCCCAGTACTAAGGAATTTGTTGAAGTCTCATTACTGGTGCTGCTGTTTCTGTTGCTAATTCCTTGAGAACACTAGGGTGCACATTATCTGGCCCTGCTGATTTTGTATGATTTATACCCTAAAGTAGCCTTTTCACAACCTCCTCTGTAAAAATTATTTTTTTCTTATTTGCTTAACTTGGCCACCCAATATGCAGCCTTATTTTTTGTTAGACTTTTTTTTTTTATTTTACCTGTAAAGCCATGATGGAATTTTGCCCTTTAAGTTGTATTTTCTTCCTGATAGAATATGCTTGTCCACCAACTCTTCAACTTTCCTCTCAAATAATTTTCACTTTCCTCTGCACACTTCCCCTTAAAACATGCCTTCCAATCCAGTTGTGCCATCTCTTCTTTATACATTTTGAAATCCACCCTCCTGAAGCATTTGATGGTAGTAATGCCTTCACTCATTGGATATTACAGTTCTGTAAGAATTGCATCATGTTGTGGTCACTGTTACTCAAAGGGTCTCTTACTCTGCAGTCTGTTATCTCTCATAAGCTCTCCCATTTTAGTACTTATTCTCCTTGCTTTTATGAAGAAGTTCTGTTTTTTTTAGGTTTTCGGTTGTTCCCAGAAGTGACTGTGTCCCTAAAGACAGATTGGGCAGCAGCCTTTGTTAATTTACAGTCTGAGGGCTTTGTATTGTTTAGTATATGGTTTAATACAAAGGCATGTTCATTTTCATCCCAATAAATCTTTGGTTTATGTTGTTATTATTATAAAAGTAAGAAAGCAGAAATCAGCCCTCATCAAGGTACTGAAAACCCACCTGGAAGAGGGGTGGATCTCTGATTTTAAAATGATAACACAACTGAAGATTTTGTGATCAGGGCAGGGTCTGGATTTTGTTGCTGAAGAAAAATAAAAGGAAAACAGCAGGTGGTTTCCATTGTAATTTAAAAAGACGTTGTACCACAGAAGGGTAGAGCAGCATTCTATGACCTTTGAACTATGGTACATCAGATTTTTAGTTAGTATGTAAATCCATGAAACATAGAGGAATAACCATGTACTATACCAGTTTCTCAACTTAAAGAAATATTGTACCTATGAAAAGGTAACATCTTTACTGCAACAACTTTCTGAATCTGGAGAATACTGCTAAGACTCATGTAAGTCAAATCTTGTTATGTGAAAGTTATGAATATAACTAAATTAATAATAAAAAAAAATGTTTATGCCTCAAGTTAGAGTTTATGTACAAAGTGTCAAAAGTAAGAAAGTGCTACATTAGGATAAAAAGTCCCCTGAGCCCTGATGAATCTGTGCCTTAGTGTTCCTCAGGGTTTGAATGAGCACGACACAGTGTTGGTGTTGCTCTAACTTCAGCATCATCTGTCAAGGCACAGAAAAATAATCACACACCACTGTTTGGAGACAAGGTGCCACAGCTAAGGCAATGGTAGCTTTGCACTGTGTAATCATTCAAACCTGATTAACACCACACCACAGATTACAAGAGTCTCATGGGACTTTTTATCCTAATGTTTCATTTTCTCACTTTTAATGCATTATGCTTAAACCATAATTGATGTGTTAAAGTTTTGTACAATTAATTTCCTTACATTTTCAAACATATATATATATGTATATATAAGCCACTGCACATAACTTTTAGTGGCAAACACTCTCTGGATTGACAGTGCTGGCAAAATATGTTTAATGGCAAACAGCCTTTCGCCAGCATTGTCATTGCACATTTTTAATGACACTGTTTTCTACTCATAACAGTTCTCAAGACAACAGTTATCGTCAGCTGTTCTCACAACAGCAGTTCTCACGGCAGCATTTTCCTCTCATGACAACATGTCCTATAGCATAATGGGGACATTTAATAAAACAAACTTCATCTCCTTTTTCTTATAGTTGCAGTTGTTCTTCCCCCTAGTGATATCAGTATGTGCCCTATTTGTGAGTGCCTTTTGTGCCCCTTCACCCTTCTTTTTCAGCGTAAATGATCATTAATATCTGCCAAAACCTCAGTCCCAGAGATGTAGATCCTTTTTGTTCAAATGTAAGTCATCAGGGCAATACACGTCCGACTTGTCCATAAATGTATTCAAGTGATAGAAGAATGTATAATCTTTCTCATGTGACCAAGTTCTGAGAAAATGATTATACCCTGTATTTAATTTTGCCAGAATCTGCTTGCCTGTAGGACTGGTATTTAATTTTGTCAAGATCTGCCTGCCTGTAGGACTGACAGAATTTCAAATGTAAGTCATCAGGGCAATATACGGCAGTACATGGATGACTGTAAAACTGTAAATATCTCAACCTCACTTAACAATTGTATAGTTATCCAAAATGACTTAGACACTTAGAATCATGGTCATTTTGTTGGAATTTAAAATTGAATACATCTAAGCACACAGTTTTGCATTTTGGTAAAAGAAATAGAAAACATCAATATTATCTGTCTAACAAGCCAATGGCCACTAAAGAAAATGAAAAAGACCTTGGAATCATTATTGACTCAAATTTCAATTTTGAGACTCACATTACCAATATAATAAATAAAGCTAAGAAAATATGGTGATCACTAAAACATAACATTGCATCAAGAGACCCTTAAGTCCTCCCTCCTCTTTATTGTGCTTATGTCCATCCACATCTAGACTATGTGTCCCAACTACGGTCACCATATATGTGTAAGGATATAAACAGGATTGAAAAACTACAAAGAAGAATTACCAAATCGGTCATCTCTGACAAATCACTCTCATATGAGAACAGGCTTCGTACACTAAATTTAATGTCCTTGGAACAGCGGCATCTTGGGGGGGATCTGTTAGTTACTTGGGACATTATTAATGATATCAGCTTGCTGACTGAATGTGGATTAGAATTCAAACAACAAAATATCAATACTAGAGGACATCCACTTCAATTAGGAAGATGCAAATTTAGAATGCAGAAAAGGGCCTCTTATTTCTCACAAAGAGTAGTCAGATCTTGGAACAGTTAGCCTCTGGAAGTTGTTATTAGTTCAAATAAAATACATTTAAAAACAGGCTTGATAGATGTGACACTAGGCCAGCTGGTTATGATTGTTCTATGATATCTGTAATATAGAATGTGGTATGTGAGTGTCTCACATGAGACATCCTGTGCTATGGGTGCCCTCCCGGTCAGTGAAGTGACCTGAAACCAGGAGGTAATTAAAAGACTAGAGAGACTTCATTAAGGGTCTCCTGTTTCTCACTCTTAATTAGAACTGACCCAGCTGCCAGGAAATAGGGCTTGTAAACTTTTATGATGTCATTGAGGAAAAACATGTTGTAACACCATGGTGTGAAAAGTTGTAAAATCTTTGACCTGCTTTGGGAACAGGAACCTACACAAGATCAAAGGAAAGACTTGATTAAAGACTGTCATAATTTGGGAAATTAGTTTTTGCTGAAGTCACAGTATTTAAAATATCTCCTGACAGAAAGACCATTGTTTGTATAATTGTTATATTTTAAAATGAGGAGCTGGATGACATCATGGAAGAGGTGTGTCAGAGAGACACAATTTAACCTAGGACTTTTGTCTGATCTTAGTGACATATCTTTTTAGACTCTTAAGAAACAAGAGCTCTAACATAGACACTCAGAAGTAATACATCAGATAGAAAAGATCTAATTGTACTTTGTTAGGAGTTTGTTTTCAGTTGTCCTTGTTTGTCTTTATGTGATTGTATGCTTTGTGGTATAGTGTTCTGTATTTACATTTTACACATTTTTATCCATATTAGTAAAAATATTATTTTGAAAGACTGTCTGGGTGTGTCTTCAAAGTTCTTATTTGCATGTGATGTATACGTGATTAAGTTGGCAGCTGCTCTGAAGGGCTTGATGGTGTTACCAAACTGGGAAAAGGTAAGAATATACCTAAGGTCTTTTATAGAGTTTTAAGGGTTCATTTTGGATACCTGGTTAGGTGCCATTAGGTGAAAGATATCTTGCATCCCCCTGAAGAGAAGATTATCTGAGCCTGTACATTTGGGTACGCTAGCATAAGGTTCACAGTTTGAATCCCCCCAGAACTTGAGAACAAAGGTGATTCGGATCCACAAGCAGATAGGAGGGTTACTGGTAGTGGCTGAGGTACACAAACAGAACACAATAAAAGAAAGTCAGGCAGGCATAACAATGAAAATAAACCTTAGTGTAAAAGTACAAACTTTTTTAAAAGGAGTTTAAAAAGCAGATATGCAGCCAGCCCAGTGGCACTGAGGGTTAAGGCGCTGGACGCCACACTTCGCACCATGCCAGTGACCCAGGTTTGGGAGTGAGCTTGGGTTGCCATGGGTTGGCTGGGGGGGAGAGCGCAGAGCTGAATTGAGCTGCCGACAAGCAGCTGTCCTCTCCCAGGGAGGAATATAGAGACTCCCAGGCTCATGGCTGCCACCAAGCAGAGGCTTGGTGGTGGCACCAAGCCCTGTGGGAGACTTGGTGCTAGGCCAGGTGGGGGGAAGGAGCTGTCATTGGTGCAACGGGGTGCATGCTGTCCTCCACAAGGATGCATGACTGTGTTCTGGGGCCCCAGGAACAGGAGGGAGAAAACTAGAAACTGCTATGTCTCCCTGTTGCTGAACAGGCGGGAGGTGGCAATGGGTAGCAAAAAGCTCTATGGAAAAAATAAAAGTGGACATCTTTTCAATCTGAGGATCTGTAGTTCTCATTACTGCAGTTGAATGCATAAAAATGGAAATACAATGGTTATCTTTAAATAATACTTATTTCAGCAAACTTATTTTATAATTCTATATTTTGTTACAGTTTCCAAAGGAACTACTTTACAAGGCAGAATGATGCAACAAGTTGTCATCATTAAAACAGTAATTTAAAAAAAATTCAGTACTTTTTTTTAAATAATTATGATAACCCATGTAATAAGTGCAATAACCCACTTCAGGTCATGGGTGTATGGTGGTATTAATGTGCTTTCTGAGTGGTTGGAGGGTACTCAGCCTTCAGCCTCATAGTGCAACTGGGGTATGCATTATTGCCCCAATACACCCATGGCTGTTGTGGGTTATAGCTTACCAGAATACTGTTCTCACTTGAAAGCTACCATGGTGCTGAAATGATCTCAAAGATTATTACAAGAACATATCCCTACTGTCCATCTTACTGTTTTGTGTTTACTGTATATACTAAATGGCTATAAGTACATAAACAATGGTCTTTAGTTGTTTGTTTTTTTTGGTTTCCCATCTCCCCAGCTGGCCCTCCTTCTTGCCAGTCCTCCCAACCCTGTCACCCCAGCTTCTCTCAGGGCTGACCTCTCCTATAGTCCTCGATGACTTGCCCTCCATGGCAGAGTGGCAGGGACTCCCTTGACCTGCCAGGCCCGGATTCAGATTCTGGGAGGAGCATAAGTCACTGGGTGAGGGGTCTGCTGAGGACAGTGATCACTCTTGTGGCAGACAGGGTGTTTTTCCCATTTCCACCCCATGGGAGACATGACATGCAACCTTCCAGCTCAGGCAGCCTCTCCCCCAACTTTCATCAGGGCCACTCAAGCACCAGGTTGTTCCCCTCCCAGAAGAGGAGGAGAGCAATCCTACAGACACTTGATTCTCCTCCCCCACGGCTGGCCCTCCGACACCCCAAGCTAATTTCTGAGCTCAAGCCATCAGTGTCACAAGCAGTAATGCTACCACTGTGCTGGTGAGCCAGCGGGAACAAATTGTCTTTATACCGTTACTTATATTGCAGTATAGGAAGCAATGTAAGGAGAGTTCTTCATTCAGGCCATGTGGGTTAACAGTATCCAGTTGATTTATCCAACATGTTTTGTGTTGTAATAACTTCCAAACAATATCACCTCGCCTAGGTCCTAATGTCATTTTTTTCAAGTCCAATGAATTTTAGGCTTGCAACAGTTCAATGTTTTGCCTCCTCAAAATGTTTGACTATAATATAAGATTTATTTCCAATGCAAATTGCAGTCTTATGTTCACTAGGCCACTGTTTAAATGCCCTTTTCATTTGTTCAGTTTAGCAATGTCCACAGGTGCATAGTAAAATGTAAAGCACTCCAGTGGTACTACAGTTTATAAATGACTGAATGGTGTATTTCTTGCCACTATGTGGTTGCTTGAAGTATGTTGTGTCATTGGGGCTGTGCACATCTGTAATTACCTATTGGAGATGTAAGCCATGTAGTTTCCTGTGGTTCTTGGTATAAACTGTGGCTGACTTTGTCCCTGAAGTTTGTCCTATTCTATAGACAGTCCTTGGTCATGGATTTGTCAAATGTATTAATTTATTGTCACTTTGTAGGACATCCCATTTTGGGGGAATAGCAGCATTGATATGGCTGATTCCTGGGCAGATCACTGTAGAGAATGTTATTTGGTATTCTGTTTCATTTTGTCTTTCTTTTGTAACAGTGTGTTTTGATTTGTTTTCCCTTTGATATGCTCTCTCAATGTTCTCATAATCATATACACAGGTACTGAATCTGCTGGCCATTATGTCGATTTCTCACTTGAAGTCTACATCTAATCTGCAGTTTTTTCTGGTTCTCAGCTTCTGTGCAACTGGGATGTTCTTCTTTAGACTATACTGGTGGCAGCTGTTGAAGTGCAAGAGGGTATTGCTCTCTTGGGGTTTCCTGCATACAGTTATTAGTTTTTATTGGTACTTCCTGATTGATATATCTAGGAACTGGATCTCCAACAACTGGCCACCCAGGTGGATTGATGGCATTCTATAAATTTCTGGGAAGAAGTAAATTGTGGGCCAAATCAGTACTTTAGGTGCGAGAAAGTAATTATTGCTCTGTTATGTGTATTTCATTAAATGCTTCTTCCAAAGTATGATAATCCTATTAGAAGTTTCAGTTTGATCTTGTTGCAATCCTCGGTAGTATCTGGTGTCACTTATTTGTTTGTTTGATTCGTGTAAGTGATGTTTACCCCAGACTACTATGGTGCTCCCTGTATCTTCAGGTTTTATTATTACTTGACAGTTATTCTCTAGTTCATTCAGTGCACTGTGTTCCTTGTTTGTTAAATTCAGCAGAGGTTACAGGTGTATTTGTAATATTCGTTGTCTATTAGTTTGCAATAGGTGAATGCAGTGGGTTTTGAGTGATCTGGTGGACACCAGGCTGATTTTTATGTTGGTTCACACTTGCACGCCAGCCAACATCTTGCGGTAGTAGCAGATTTCAGAGGTGCGGTCAGTGTGGGTGATTGCAAGGCACGCATCAGTAGGTGCATCCCTCATTCCCCAATAAGCCAGCATGCAGGTGCTGACATCAGCAATATTTAAAGTGGTCAAAACTTCTAAGAAAAGTGCTGCTGCAATGAGAGGCAAGCTTGTCATGCAGCGGCACAGTAACATACCTCCCGACGTGCCTTTTCTGGTGAAATATTTCAGTAAACATGGCGACAGTGGCTGCCACTGCTGCTGCCACCGCCACCTGCTGCACAATGCCGACTTCAGGGGTGCCCAGTCCCCCTGTCAACATGCTAAATAACCCCTCCAAGATTGTGTGGCACACTGGGAGCCCACCCAGTGTGCCTCCCCATGATGAAAGCCGACCATCATCGGCATGTTGAGGCCCCACCCCTATTCTGTGCCACACTGGGAGCCCACCCCAGTGTGGCAACATCACCCCCCCAAAGTCATGGCACACACTGGGAGCCCACTCCAGTGTGCAGAATACTTTTTATACATCTGTGGAAAAAGAAAACTGTCCTCGGTGGTGGTGGGTTTTTTTTCTCCCCCCAAGTACATAAAGAAAGAAATGATCCTAGCTTTGGGGTCCCCTCCCCAACCCACATCCACCTCTGTGCACCCCACCTCCCCACACCCCCCTCATCGCATACTTACCTCCGGAGCCCAGTGCAATGATCTTTGGTGGACCAGGAACACATCTGCACTTTTCAAAGCTGACCACGAACTGAAGAAATGCCGGTAAGCTGTATAATGGCATAAAGAGGGTTTTTTCAACTTAGGTGGATATCTCAGCCACTTTTTTGGAATTTTGCCTCCAAATTTTTAACATGGGGTGCTTGGGACCCCATCTCATGATCACATGCACTGCCATCTCGTTACTCGGACCAGAAAGGTCATTTCATGGTCACTGCGCAAAATCACCTTTTGGGACCGATTAATGAAATGACAATGCCACTGTTCATGAGGTGGGGTCCCAAAAACCCTATCTTGCAAATTTGGTGAAAAATTCCAAAAAATGACCATGTTACGAGCGTGCATTGCACAGTTTCAATGCACGCTCATAACTTTGACAATTTTTAATATTTTCACTCCAGATTTTCAACATTGCCCTTCGTTCACATCTCCTTATGAACAGTACAGCTGTCATTAATCCAGCCTGAAATGTGTTTCTGCACATGTGGCGCACAATGGCATGGTCACTGTGCAAAATCAATGTTCTGAACACATTAACAAAATCACAGCGAGACTGTTCATGAGTGGAGGTCCTAAAATGCCTATGTTGAAAATTTGGTAAAATAAACACCCAAAATAATTGTGTTATGGGCGAGCACTGCACAGTTTCTATGCACGCTCATGACGTCACACATTTTTCATATTTTCACTCCTGCTTTACACCACTGTCATTTTTTTACACCTCCTTACGAACAGTACAGATGTCATTTTTCACATCCTGCCCAAAATGTGTTTTTGCGCGTGTTACACAATGGCACGGTTGCTGTGGAAAATCAATGTTCAGGCCACAATAACAAAATCTCAGTGACACTGTTCATGACTGGAGTTCCCAAAATGCCTATGTTGAAAATTTGGTTAAACAAATCCCCCAAATAATTGCGTTATGGCCGTGCATTGCGCAGTTGCTACACATGCTCGTGTTGTCACCAATGTTTCATATTTTCCCTCCAGATTTTCAATAATGCTATTTCTTTACACCTCCTCATGAACAGTGCAGTTGTCATTTTTCACATCCTGCCCAAAATGTGTTTTTGCACCTGTGCTACCAAAATGCACAGGCGCTGTACAAAATCACCTTTCGGCAAACAAACTCATAGTGCCACTGTTCATGAGGTGGGGTCACAAATGGCCTATGTTGAAAATTTGGAGTGAAAATACCAACAAATGCTCTCAGCATTAGGGTTTCCAACTGCAGTTCTCCACCCTGTACAGACTGACAGGTGTCAGGGGTGTGAGTTGACATTGTCGGCTACATTGCTTACGCCATTCCACCCCCCACCCTGCAGTCAGTGACAGGTGTCGAGAAGTGCCTTAGACTCTTCAGCCCCAATGTTCACCCCATTCTCCTACACTGCATCCATGTTAGTATATTCCCTTATGGAATGGGGTGTGAGCGTAAGGCCTGAAGACCCCAAGGCACATCACGGCACTTGTTGGTTTCTGCGGGTTAGGGTGAGGTGAAATGGCATGACCGTTATGGCCAACAACGCAAAGACACACCCCAGTGCCTGTCACTCTCTGCATGGTAGGGCTGGGGTCGGTGTCAGTTCACAACTTCACTGCCAATCCTATTGTGCATCTCTCTAACTCCTGCACTACCAATGCCAATGCCAATGCCAACAAGCCAACATTCGTCATTGACAAATGCTTGTTGTTTACAGGATGTTAATTATCTGCCCTGTGTCACAGGAGGACGTTTCTGAGTTATTTGGGTTTGTGTTAATCCTGATTTGTGGAGGTATTGATGTTACTACCAAAGTTTGCTTTCAAATGGATTTGTCTGTGGAATCTGTACAGGTCGACTTTTAGGCTGAATGCATTTACTCTGGTTGTAGAAACATATGATAGGCCTTTGCTTAGTACTTGTGTTTGTTGTTTTGTTAAACATTTATCTGAGAGGTTTATGACCTCCATTTTTTTTTTTTTTTTTTTTTAGTGGTTCAGTCTCCGAGGTTTCCGGTAGTACTGTAGATATCTGCTGTCTCTGCCTATTCCTCTATTTCTGCCACTGCTTCTTTTTCCCCCCCGTCCTCTTCTTCCTGCACTGGGGTCTTTTTGTGAATCTAAAAAAATCAGCCTCTAAGTCACTGGTATGGCCTTGCTCTCATTCGAGCTATAAGAGCATTTAAGAACAATTCATCCTCAGGGCCTGATAACCTAAACTCTAAGTTCATCAAAGAAGCAGCAGATCAACTGGCCTTGCCCCTTACTATCCTATTCAATAAATCACACAGCTCAAGTATTATCCCATGCGATTGGAAAAGAGCTACAGTGATCCCTATTCACAAAAAGAGAAACAGAACTACAGCTGGTAACTTTAGATCCATCAGCTTAACACTGGTGGTTTGTAAAATGATGGAGAGGCTGTTAAAAAAACAGATTAAACAAAGAAATACTTGACAAGGGACTAAGGAATTCAACACAACATGGATTTGTAGCAGGTCAATCATGTACCACAAATTTAATATCATTTTTTAACCCTTGCACTGTTATAACAAAGGCTACTACCCCTGCCTTGTAGGCCCATAGCAAGGTTGAGGGGCCTGGATTCCCATTCCTGCTTTTTTTTTTTAAACTTTCTTTCTTTATTGTTCTAGTTCCAAATAGACAAAATACATACATAATACATACATCCTTCTAACATAGATAGTTGCAAACGAGTTTTTATAGGCAATTTCATATACTCAGATACTTGTCTGACAATAGCAGTGGTAATGCTGGATATCCATATATTTCATCATACTAATTTCATATACAAATCACTTTGTCTTCGGAAACGCAGCTTATACATTTCTTTAATGTTTTGGGTTAAGTACCCTACAGTGACCTGAAACCATAATACCCTAACTCCAGCACACGTTCCATAGAGATCAGGTTTCCCACTGAGGAGTCTGCTTTATTCCAAAGAGAGCTCAACTTGTTAAGGGATGAAGTCAGGCCTTTCCCCTGCCATATATAAGACCCAACGTCTCCACAGGTTTTCAAACTGGGACAGTCTTTTATTCAAGGAGGCTGACAATGCCTCCATCCTGTATATATTTATCATAATCTCCTGCCATTTATTTAATGTGATAGGGTTACGGGTCAGCCAACTTTTAGTTACAACCTTCTGGGCAGCTAAGAATGTTATTTTCAAAAACTTAATTGTAAGTGGATCTCTGCGTTCCTTCGGAGACTCTAAAAAGAAATAACATGTGGGGGACACTATCAGGTTTGAGTCAATTATTCTTCTTAGGGCTTGCTGCAAGTCCGACAGGAAGGTGGAAAGCACCGGGCAGCTCCACAACACATGCACATATGTTGCCTGTTTCTGACCACAGTTCCTCCAACAGTCTGCAGAGTTGTTTCTCAAGATCTTCCCCATGGTCGTTGTGGAGCAAAAATATCTGGTAAAGATCTTCCAAGAGAAATCCTGCCAGCTAATAGCTGATAAGCCCCAATGTACTTTAGTTTGGGCCCATGTCCACATTTGTTCTGAAATCTGACTTCCCAAATCTTTTTTCCCAGGCCCTCCTTGTGGATTCTGTAGTATCCCCCTTCCATAACAATAGGTCTTGGTAAAGTTTGGAAATAATATGCACTCTAATTGGTGCCCCTTCTATCGCCTTTTTAAAAATGTGGGCAATCTGGGGGGGTGATGAGGTCGCCCAACTAAATTCTGTTATAAGACTTTTCACAAAGTTTCTAGTTTGAAAATATCTGAAACTGTCCTGCCAGGGGACTTCAAATCTGTTAACCAGAGTTTCAAAGGACACAACCTCCCCTTCCTCTATGAAGTGCCAAACTAAATGCAGACCCCTTGCCTCCCATCTCTTAAACCCGTTGTCCCATGCCCCAGGAAAAAAAGTATCCAAGTACGGAATAGACAACAACAGGGATTTCCAATTGTTGGCCCTTTTGTCCTTCAGAATATTATGCCTTACTTCAAGTGTGGGAACTGTGAAAGGATTCTCCACTTGTCCTAAGTGAGGCCTCTTCCCCTGTCTGAGGAGCACACTATTTAAATTAGAGAGTGCCCCTTCTTTAAGTTCTAAGTTTTTCCATTTTGAAATATATAAGTTGTCTAACCAATACATGATCGTCCGCAACTGTGCAGCATAATAGTACAGCTTAAAGTTAGGTAATGAGAGGCCACCTGCCTTTTTCGGGATCTGAAGGACTGAAAGCCTAATCCTGGGCTTGTGTGGGCCCCATAAGAAACGTGAGATTGTCCTGTTTAGCAGATTAAAATAGGAGTCTGGTATTCTGGTAGGAATTGTTTGTACCAGGTATAGAAATTTGGGGAGAATTATCATTTTTATGGCCTCCACTCTCTGAGTCAAGGAAATGGGAACATGTGACCATTGTTCCAGCTCCAACTTGATATTCTCCAAAATTTGGGAGAAATTAAGTGAGAAAAGATAATCCGCCTGAAGTCCCAATTGCACCCCTAGATACTTGATATGTGTTAAGCCCACTTAAAAGGATATTTCTGCTTAGTTTGCTCTGATGGCTCGTAATGCATTTTTAAGACCTCTGTCTTAGATGAGTTCAACTTATATCCGGCCAAAAAACTAAATTCTGTTAGGGCAGCCCACAATTTATCTAATGATTGTTCTGGTCCTGAAGGTAAACTAATAAATCGTCCACATACAGGGCAAGTTTATGTGTTTCCCCTTCCAGCTCCCACCCCCGTATCCCCTCATCCTGTCTCAGGGCTTGGGCTAGTGGCTCAAGATACAAGGCAAAAAGGAGAAGGGAGAGAGGGCAGCCCTGCCTGGTACCTCACTGCAAAGGTATCGGGTGGGAGACTCCGCCATTTATTTTAACATAGGCCCTTGGTTTAGTATATATCTTACTTATAATCTTTATAAAGGCTTCTGAGAATCCAAATTTACCCAGGGTTAACTCCAGAAATTTCCATGCCACCCAGTCAAAGGCCTTCTCAGCATCCAGACTCAAAATCATCCCTGAAGCCCCCGACCGGGCAGCATGGAACATCACATGCAGAGTTCTTTTAATATTGTCCTGGGTTTGTTTACCTGGAATAAATTCCGTTTGATTATAATTAGTTAGTTTGGGCAAAATCCCCTTCAATCGTTTCGCTAGTATCAAGGCGTATAATTTGTAATCAATATTCAATACAGAAATAGGGCGGTAAGACCCACATTGAGTAGTATCCTTCCCTGGTTTGGGGATACTTGAAATAACCACATAGTTCCATGTATCTGGTAAATCTTCCCCTGACTGGGCTAATCTGCAGGCCCTCATTAGCGGATTATTTATCTCTTTTCTAAAGAATTTAAAGAATTCTGGAGTGTATCCGTCCGGGCCAGGTGATTTCTTAGTTTTGAGTCTCTTGATTGCAGTTGCTAGTTCTGCTGGGGATATAGGGGTATCTAGGGTTTCTCTAATCTCTTGGGTCAGTTCTGGTAACCTTAGTTTATTTAAGTAAGTTTTAATCCATTCTCTGTCTGGGGAGTGGTCTGCCCTATAAAGGCTTGTGTAAAACTCCCTAAAACTCGGAAGGATTTTCTCCGAGGACTTTACGATAATTCCAGTCCTAGGATCCCTAATCTGTGTGATCATGTTCCCTGCTGTTTGCCGTCTAAGTCTGTGTGCCAGGAGGCGAGAAGCCCGATGTCCGGACTCGTAGTACCTCTGTCTTAACCGCTGTAATGCCTGTTCTGTTCTAATATCAATAATTCTCTGGATCTGTTGCTTAACATTCTGAATTTCTGACTGTGTCGAGGCCTTTCCTGCTGCAGTTTGGTTCAGTAGGGCCTGTAGTTGACCTTGTAGCTGTTCCAATTATTTGTTTTGTTGTCGCTTAAAATGCACAGCAAATTTAATACAGTCCCCCCTAAATACCACTTTAATAGTATCCCACAGCACAGTATCTGGTATCTCCATGGATTCATTGTCCTGCTGAATTTGTATTAGTCTATTCTTGGCCATATCCGTAAACTCCTTCAGATTTAGGAGATAATTATTGAATTTCCAGAGGGACTGACCTCTTTTGGTCTTCCAACTCATGGTTAATAACACCTGCGCATGATCCGAAAGGACAGATGGGACATGCCTACATTCCAGCACCTGGCCTTGATGTTCTCCTGAGACTAAAATATAATCAATCCTGGCGTATGAGCCATGGAGGTATAAATAGTGAGTATACTCTTTTTTGTTAGCATTTTTATTTCTCCAGGCATCTATCCAAAATGCCCCTTTCAGATGTCTCCTAATTATTTTACTAGCCGGGGTCTGTCTAAAAGCCTTCACTCTGGATGTGTCTTTTTGATCCCAAATCTGATTCAAATCTCCACCCACCACTAACACCCCACTATGGTATTCTGAAATCCTATGGAGTAGGGAGCAGATGACCTCTTTTGTGGAACCTGGTGGTGCATACAGAGAGGCCAGGGTGATAGGTGCACCCTCCAAGTTGCCCACAAGTATAGCCAAACGGCCCTCCGGTTCAATGTAGCTATTAGTTTTTTGAAATTGAGTCCCCTTTGCAACCAACACAGCTGCCCCCCTTCTCCTTCCCCTCCCAAAGAAAGTCGCCACTATCTGATCATAACCAAACTTCCCCAATTTCTGATGCTCAGATCTATTAAGGTGTGTTTCTTGTAATAGGATAAAGGAAGGGTTCTCTCTTTTCAAGGTCGACATGATTTTATGTCGCTTTACAGGATTGCTTAGCCCGTTAACATTGTGTGAGCTGATTTTAATCTTTTTACTATCCCCCATTTATGTGGAGAGGATTATTACCCTTCAAGTATGTGAGAATTAACTCCCTTCTTTCCATTGTTTTCTTTGATGTTATTCCACCCCAGCTGACCTCCACATTGAATCTTAGGCCCTCTATTGGATGCAGCACACCCTGTCTCTCTTCTTGGTAGTCATAAACTTTTTGCCTATGTAACTGTATATTTATCACTAAAACATGTAGCCAAACATCAACACAAACATAACAAATAGATGCATACAACCTAGGAGGTGCTCCTAACTGAGCAACTTTTGCCTCCTGATAAACTCTATTTACAACGTGACTCCCAAGGTAGGGGAGCAGAATATTCTGTTCCCTGAGAAACTGAGTGAACCATACTCAATTGGGAGGAAAAGGAGTCATAACTAATGCTCGTTCTTCCTGGACCCGAAGGCAATCGAGTCCTTGCCAGATGACATAGCATATCATCATCAACAACGCTCCCACTGAGATTAATGAAGTGGATGGCTTCAACCTACCATGCCACCTTCTCATGACCTCTAACTTACCCATCCACTCTCTTACCTCCCCCCTGAGGATCATATCTAATCTTGTCAATTATGAATTGGAGACCCCTACTAACTGGCGACCCATTCCACTTGTTATGGATCTCAGAGTCTCTAATTTAACAGACTGGGGTAACTCCGCTTTCCCAACAAAAGGTATCAGGAAACAGCTTTGTATATCTCTGGGCTGTGAGTTTGAACATACATGCAAGGTTGACTCGATAAGCAAGTATTCAAAATACGCTTTTTATAAAAGGAAAACAAATGATGGGGAGCGCTCAGCTGCAACCACCTAGGAGACCCCATTCCATCTCCCCTTACCACAGTCGGGATAACGATAAGGTCCCAGACAGTTCCCCAGGTATTTCTCAACTCAGAATCTTTAATTTATACTTTAACATCCCACCCCTCCCGCCATGAGCCCATCCCGTCAGGAGGCCCACACGGGGGGCCAACAACCTCATCAAAGAATAAATAAATCATGGCAGGGGTTGGAAGCACGTGCCCTCCCTCCCCGTTCCATGCCGATGTTTTAAATCTTCCCTCTTGAGTCATGACTTCCCATCCTTAAACAACCCCGGTTGCCTGCCGAGGAGATGATCCGTGTTGCAAAGGGTCCACTGCCTCACCATTCATCTAGGGACTACAGTCCCATTCCTGCTTTAAAACTGGTTCTTTTCCAAGATAACATAAATGTGCAGTGCCTCCACCCAGAGTATACTTTACGTGGGCTAGAATAATACCTGGTACAACCCTCTGGGATGCTGCACCCACCCACCTTACCATAGTGCCACCCCAAACATGACCCAATAAACAAAACCCCACATTTCAGACATTTCGAATTAATTACTCACTCTAATAATATGCTCACACACCAAGGTTATGTAAAAACATTAAATAATTTATTTACATGTGGTGAGGGTTAGGAAGGGGAAACTGGATGCAGAGGTCGGCTACTTACAGTGAATTTAGATTTGGATTGGCATTGGTGTGATTTGGTGTGATTGTAAACAAGATAATCATGTTTACATTTAAATATAAACATCAATCACAGTGGTCACCTACCAACCTTCTAATATATTCAGCATATCTGATCCGACTATCTAGCTAGCTAGCTGCATTAGATGGCAGAAATGGTATTACTTGTCCACATAGTACCAGTCCCAAAATGCAATAGAACCCCGCAATTCCCACACCTATTCCGGGTACCCAGTACTAGAGCCTTCCTAAAGGTGCAGGCCTGTTAAGCATTGCAGCTGAGTTTGTGCCCTTTGGTATTTCAATAGCTTGCAGTAGTCACAATCAATTCAACCATGTGCCAGCGAGGCCACGTGGTCCTTTAACTTGCAGGTGCAGTCTTTACTGGTGGGCACTTCTCCCCTAATGCTAGGATAAGCCAGACTCTCACAGGCCATAAAATGATACACAGTTGCTTAGGCATAACTCTTTAACAAGACATCAGACAAAGCGTGAGGCTTGTTCTTTACCATTCGCACACTTGAACACAAACGGAGCTTGAGGCATGGTTCCCCACCACTTGAAACACTTGCTTGTAAGCAAATCTGATCACTGTGGCTTCTCTCAAACTCAGAACAGTTTACTGGTTAGCAAAACCGATTACTGTAGCTCTCTCAGGCTAACAACACAATATCAGTCCCTTGTGGCTTGTGCTGGCATTTGCAGCTCCAACTTGGACACTCAGACAAGTACTGGCCTCCCAGACACTGTCAGGAAAAGCTCTGTGTGGCTGGGAACCTCCCTTTCAATCCTCTAGATACCTTGTATGGTCATAATCAGTACATAAGAATTACTGTACCCTTTCCTGGTCATTTGAAAACAGATTTCTACCCATTTCTTGAGCGCTGGTTAAATGCAGGTTGCAGACAGTCACATCTTTAGGCTTTGCTGGACTTCTCTGCCCCTTACAGATCTCTCAAAAATTGTACTTGTAAGTAGAGGTTTATTCACTCAGACAGATTCAGAACACTTTCCTTTACTGGAAGTTACAGGCTTTTTTCAGCACTCTCACTACTGAGGCAGAAGCATTTCTTGCAGCTTTCTCACAACTGCAGTTGGATGCTAGCTTCTTCTCCACATTTCCCTAATGTGGTAAGGCAGATGCTGGCCCTGAAGGACAATTTCTGGCAACCCCCAGACCAAGGATAAGTTGCTTACAGCCACTTCTTCTCTCTGGCAGAGGAAAAGAGCCCCTCCCCCCGTGGAGGGGCTCACGCTGAACTGTAGGCCCATTTTCTGGAGCAGAGGGCCAGAGCCCCCTTCCCTTGGAGGGTCTCGCCAAAGAACTAAACTCAGCCTGCAATGTCTCTGGTTTTTATGGAGCTCTTTGGGGGCTCCTGATTAGCTGAATCCACTGATCAGTCCCAAAGCAATTAAATTCACTTGTCAATCCTGGAAATGAATATTCATAAGCTTCACTCGATGCTTAATAGGCTCCCTGTTTTGGTGCCTGAATTAGGTCCCTGCTTTTCCCCACAAGACTTTTGCAAAGTCCCATAAGTCTCTGGCTCTGTCCCAACAATCCTTGCACTGAAATCCTGGCTTTTTGATTGGCTGCTGTCTGCAGAACATGGCTGCTAATATTCACAGTCCCCTTGCAGTTTAACACAGTCCCCAAGATAAAGTCCTGGTGCAGCCAGATAAAACACATTTATTTATTCTGTGTCCCACTGTTTAAAAGCCACAATCGTGGTCGGGTCCCAGAGTGCACTTTTGCACAGGCGAGAACTTGCCAGCCAGCCATGAAGCAAGTGGAAATGGCCAGTGGCTTCACAGTCACTCCAGTTTCTTCCGCACCTATCAGGAAACTGAAAAAAGGAGCAGGAGCCAGACACAGGTTTAAAGCACCACAGGTGCATCTCGGCACTCAAACTGGGGCAGTGAAGTCCAGGAGGAACACCAGGAAGAATCAGGAGGCATCAGGAGAAAAATGGGAGCAATGGAGCAAACGGGGTAAGGCCCCATTTTGGGGGGGCATTACAATTTTAGGAGAAGATTAGCAGTAACCTGGATGGGGGTGTACCTGTGGATGTGGCCTTTCTGGATTTTCGGAAAGTGTTCAATACAGTTCCTCACCCCAAGCTTATAAATAAAATGGTCAGTCTGGGATTTAACACCTATGCCATCAGGTGGCTACAAGAATAGCTGCAGGGTAGAACCCAATAGATCAAAAATTCCAACATACTGTCTGGAGAGATTGACGTTACTAGAGAGGTCCCACAGGACTCAGTGTTGGGCCCTACACTCTTTGGCATTTTTATTAGCATCCTACATAAAATGGTCCAGAGTAACATCATCAGATTTGCTTATGATACAAAATGTAGCTCTGAGGCAGATAATGATACTAGATGTAATAAATTGGTTAAGGATGTACACAGTATAGAGAGCTGGACACATTCTAATGAAATGGCATTCAATATCAAAAAGTGCTCAGTTATCCATTTAGGGAAAAAAAAACCTTCTTAGAATTATACACTTACTATGACTATAGCAGAAAGATTATGGAAACGACCACACCAAGGGTCCTGTGTGCTACGGACAAGAAAAGTGCAAAGGAGGAATTCAACAGGGGTGTCTGGCACCATCCAAGGCAGTGGTGCATTAAAATACTACCGCAGTAAACACGGACTGCTCAAACTGACCTGACATTCTGACATCAGAGGGAGCAGGGCCTAGGAGTCTGGATTCGTGGAGCTGTTGGTCTGCTTTTTTACTCCATGAACTAACTTGGATGTTATCAGGATTTTGTTCTCTCTTTGTAGATGTATCTATATCTGGAGCTTGATGTGAGTTTTTAATCTATATTTATTCACACTCTGCACTTTGATTAAAGTTTTGAAGCACTTTAAATCAAGTTTGGACAGTCTGTGTTTACTTTGATAGTATTTTATTTTTTAATTTTGTGTTTATTGCAATATACATATAGTAAAACACCCAGAGGTAGTATTTTAATACTTAATATGACTACTATAAAATCAGTTACGTCAGAAACTGATTTTGGTATCATTATCAACAATGATCTACTATATGGGGAACATTGCAGAAAAAAACGCACTGACAGCTAACAGACTTGTCAGATCTATCCACAAGGCATTCATACCCAGGTGTGAGACATGCATACCTTTATATAAAACATATGTTAGACCCCACCTGGATTATGCTGTGTCATTCTGGGCCACTCATTTAATTAAGGATAGGAACTTACTGGATAACATCCAAAGGAGGTTCACTAGATTGGTATCACGAGTAAGAGAGCTTTCTTATCCTGATAGGCTACGTATGCTAAAGCTATACAATTTACAAATGCACACAGATAGAGGTGACCTTCTGATGTTATTTAACATCTTGCATGACCAAGATCTGGTAAACAAACATAATATTACCTTAGCCCCAAACCTACAAATTTAAGATCACACAACAAACAATTGCACATTCAATGGGCATTCACTAATAAAAGAAATAGCTTCTTCACAACACGAGCATGTAGACTGTGGAATACACTCCCTCAGAATATAGTTGATATCATGGACTTTCACAAATTTAAGAATGCATTAGACAGGTATTTCTTTGATAGTGATGGTTAAGCTCCCCCACACAGTGTGGGATGGCAGTCTCGATGGGCCCAGAGCCTTCTTCTGCCTTTTAAACTGAGTAATACTGAATAATTCCCCTCTGCTTCACTTTCTGAGGAGATATCTGTATCCACTGTTATTTATCCTCTATGATTTGTGCTCTGCCAGTTGTATATGTTTTTGTAAGCATAGTCCTTATTATTGCATTCGTGTTTCTTCATTTTGTATATTTTTAGTTCTTGTTCAAATGTTTTTATGTTCTATGATATTTTCCAGCAGTGGGTCCAATTCAGGTTTTGGTATTTCTGTAGTAATTTGTTCATTAAGTGTTGTGATTTCTTTTTCTAGTGATTCGCAGTCACACCGTGTTTGAACATTTACTAAGAAACGTTTCCCACTCCTTCATAAATAGTTCATCCTCTACTCCAAACACTGGTGCCTTTTGAATTCTAAGGCCTTGCGGGGTCTTCTTTTCATGCTAACATTGGGACAAGTAAACTGCATGTGGGTGCATTCTTGTTTTCTTTTTTGTTAGTTTTTCTAACATCACTGTTTCTGATTTTGTTATTTGTAATGTAGGTTGTTCTGTAAAAATCTCATTAAACTCTGTGGCTGAAAACACAATTTCTTTGCCCTCTGTGTCTGTAATAATTGTTCTGTGTTAGCACTTGTGGCCATTTTGGATTCTTTTACTCCCCTGCCGTAGCACACAATCAAAGCAATCACCTCACACCACCAAAAAGTGCACAGAAAAAGAAAGAATTACATCATGCTCACCTACTGCATAGGTTTTGTAAGGTATCTCAGGTGCCCAGTTTGTTCTGAAAGAAGAAACATTCACAGGTGCTGACAGGTATTAGCTCCTGCAATGAACGTTACTCTCCCTGTGTGGTTTGGAAATGTGTTTCAGACAGAAAATACTCAGTGCTGCTAGTAGAGTCTCAAGCTCTTATTTTTTTAAAAACATAACACATTCCTTTGTGCATTACAAGGCTTATCAGAACTATTTGATTTCAACTGCAGCTCCAACTCACACCTAAATGGATGGTAAATAAAGGGCAAGGTTTTACCCTTGCCCCTTATTTACTCCCTGGCCCCAAAGTACTTGCTGTCCTTAAGCATGGGTCCATGTTCCATGTCCTGCCTTAATGCTCTTGTATCCATTTTGTGATACGCATACTGTTACCCTAATGCTTTTGTACCCTCTCTTGATATGTATATAACCCTTTACTGCTTGCTTGACTTTACCACTATTGCATATGTCTGTTGTTTATTGTTTGCACTGTTCAATGCCTGAACTACCCTTCTTTGTCATGCTGTTATCCTGTGTGTAAATTTATCTTGTAATCTCCCGGGTTGCTCCTGAAAATGAACATTTCTTGTCTAGTGTGCTTACCCAGTTAACAAAAGCTAAATAAATCAAAACAAAAAATGATCCAGGACTTTAAGTGGTGCTTTGTGATTTTCTTTCATCTCTTGATCTCACACAGACATATTTAAATGCAGGTTTGTCCATTAACAGAGAATACACCAGCTTTTACTCAGGAATACACATTTTTTTAAGTTTAGCTATTTGGCTTCCAAATGGGAACAAAGCCCTGTAGTACCCTGGTGAGGTGTGTCAGCAGCACGCATTTTACATCTAATGACCTTTTGGCAGACATAAACCCACCTTCTTCAGAGTAGTATCGTGCATATATAGACCTGGGTTTAAATAGTGACACCCTGGTGATGTCACTGTGATACAATATGGCATGAGCTAAGCTTTTTGCCTGATCCTTTGATCAAGATGTTTTTAGCCTAAATAAAGATAAAGACTACTACTCCTCATGTCCATCCTCACATCTGAGGCCTCTTCCTCCCTGACTAATGAACCCTCTGGTACCTCTCCTACTTCCTGTCTCCCACCCAAACTCACTCCCCCCCTTTTTTCCTGTCCCTTCTCACTTACTCTCCCGCTCACCACCTTTTCCCTCCTCTCTAGCCTCCTTTTGGTGCCTAATGATCACCCTCCCCCTGGAAGTTTCCTTAACCTCGAAATTGTCTACTCGCTTGAACCTGTTATAGCTTGTTTTTCTATGAAACTTAAAAACGTTACTGCCTTAAACTGTTAATAGCAAATTTATGATGTAACTTTCCTGTCTGGTTTTACCTGTAATGTGTATCGTGCTTTGTTAAATGTTCTTTGTGACGTGGAACCTTTGTAATAAGAGCCCTGGCTCAAAGGTATTAATTCCTAGACTAATAAACTAAACTAAGCCTGACACTGATTTTCTTATGCCACTTTTTATTTTCACTTGTATATAGACTCACTCTACTTTAAAAATGTGGATGTCGTGTTAAAATATTATATCACAGTGATATCACCAGGGTGTCTGTATTTAAACCCAGGTCTGTGAATGCATACTACTGTCTGAAGATGGTGGGGTTACGTCCACCAAAACATCAGTAGACATATTGTGCAAGCTGCCAACATACCACACCAAGGGGACTACAAGGCTTCATTCTCATTTGGAACTTGAATGGCTAAACTTTAGAAAGTTTGCATGTAAGCAATAATACCAAATAGGGTGGGCAGTATTGGGCAATACCGGGCTGCTCATGGGTATCATAAGGCCTGACACCGCAGGTGGAAGGCCTTATAGTCCCTGGAAGGTCTGGTAAAAGCTGGTGTATTCAGTGTTAATAAACCAAGCTGCATTCAAATATGCCTGTGTGTAGGATTAAGAGATTAAATAAAATCACGAAGCACCACTTATTGTCTGTCAGTGTGTGAGCTGGAGTTGCAGTTGACACTAGATGGTTCAGGTAAGCCTTGTAATATAAATGAAATGTGTTGTTTGTTTAAAAATAAGAGCTTGAGACTGTACTTGCAGCATTATGCATTTTTTTGTCTAAAACCTGTTTACCACTGACAGACCCCTGGCGGAGCCAGCAACCGGCATCTGAGAATGTCAGGAGGTGAGGCAGACGATGGACATCATTGCACATCCCCGCCTCCAGAAAAAACACAAAATCATACCAGTCACTCTTAATGATGCTGGCCTAGCTCCTGGCCTCAATAGCTCTTGGCCACACCTCCTGCCGACTTAGATATGGCTCCTCGGATACCACTACAGGCCCTGAACCCTGCCCTGGGGGTAAGCCAAGGAGGCAATGTCGGGTCTACTGACACCTTTCCCATCAGAGATGGGCAGGTAAGTGGTGCTGAGGCCCTGCCCTGGGGGGCAAGCCAGGGAGTATCGGTGGGGAGGCAGCAGTCATTGGACAGTGAGGCAGAGGCATGAGTAGGGCTGATGAGCCAAACGACTTGGGGTACAAAATAAAAAAAAATAAAAATAAAACCTGTTTACCAAATCACACAGGCAGAGTATAATTTGTTGTCAGAGCTAATACCTCTCGGCCCCTATTACAGATAGTTCTTCCTGGGATTCTGACTATGGATTCTCCCACAAAGAATATCTGTTTGTTTTCAACAGATTCAAAAACAGATTGAGTTGGAGGCTACCGAGGTTACTAGTGGGGTGCCACAGGGGTCATTCCTGACTCTGTCCTGTTTAACATGTTCAGCAGTGACACAGGGGAGGGAATTTAGGCTAAGATGCTTTTCTTTGTGTATGACACAAAGCTATGTGGCAAGGTAGACAGTGAATAGGGTGACAGGAAATTGATAAATGACCTGGACAAGCTGGAAAGATGGTCTAGTATATGGCAGTTATGGATCAAGAAGTGTAAGGTAATGCACATTGGCAAGACGAACCCACGTACAGAGTACTGGATAGGTTAGGTAAGGATAGCAAAGATGAGGAAGAGAGGGATCTCAGGGAGATTATCAGCCACAGTCTCAAAGTATCAGTTCAGTGCAACAAGGCATTTAGCAAGGAGATTAGGATATTAGGGTGTTTAGCCAGGGATTCAACAGCAGGAGGAAAGAGGTGATTTTGCCCCTGTACAGGACACTGATAAGGTCACATCTAGAACACTGTGCACAGTTTTGGAGCCACCACTGAATAGGACAGGGCAGGCTAGGGACAGTGCAGTGGATGGCCTCCAGGATGATCCAGAGGTAACAGTGCAGGACATATGAGGAAAGGCTAGCTGGCCTCAACATGTACTTAATGGAAGCCAGAAAGGAGGGGGGGGGGGATATGACTGAGACATACAAATTCCTAAGGGGCATAAACAAAGTTACAACGAGGACCTATTTACTGGGAATGGAAATGCAGTGACACAAGGGTATGAGTGTAGACTGGTGGGAAGGAGGTTTAAGAAGCACGTTAGGAAGTTCTTCATGGACAGAGTGGTGGATAAGGGAAATAGACTACTGAAGGGGTGGTAGAGATGGGGACTATAAAGGGATTTAAGGTCAGGTGGGACAGATTCAGCGGCTTGGAGATCTGAAAAGGGAGGTAGGGAGGGCAGATACAGTTAAGGGGCTAGGATTATGGTGGTGTTGATAGAGTGCATGGAACATGTCTGGTAGTAGGCTCTGGTGGCAATAGGTATCAACTTTGGGTAGACTGGATGAAATCAAGTCTTTTTCTGCCATCACTTTCTATGTTTCTATGTTTACCACTTTATAACCCCTGCCCCGAGGTCATACAGTACCTGGAAGTGAGCTCTGACTAAGTGTGCCTCTCCCATTGACGAATGTTAAATAAACAAATAATGCAGTTTGGTGATGGGTTAATATTGCATTTCCAGAATAGCATTCTCAAAATCGCACTTCCAGAATAGCATCTGCTTAGACAGCTACAGGGATAGCATAGTGCAAGGCAGCTACTGCTACCCATGTAGCTGCCTCGTCACAGTGGAGGAGAGGAGAAGTATCCAGCAGTGTGGTGCCCTGCTGAGCTTCTCCTGTGGTGGTGGGGGCTAAGGCCATGAACAGCTGGGGCAGGGAATCATCCTGGAGACCAGGGTACTCTTCCTGGTCTCCTGATTGTTGTATTTTCCATCCTCCCCAACCAAGTTTTATTTTTTTGGTCCCCTCACCCAATGTATCCCCCCAAGTTTCTCCCAGTCCCCGAGTTCCACCCCCGCCTTGGAGTTGATTATAATAATTTTGTAAGGTGTGGGGGGGCCACCGTTACCGTGTTAGCCATGGTGGCAGGTGGTGTGTTTGTGGACAGCTACCATTGGCATTGTTGTTGCTGTGGCTGTTTTGGTTGGGTGCTGTTCTTGTCAGCACCATTTTGTGGTCATGATTTTTGACCGCAGTGTTGTTGAGTTTCTGGTATTGACCTAGTGCCATGCTATTTGGGTTACACTTTGTACAAAACCAAGTCAAACTGAATTGATATATTTAGCTGTATGTTCATGGCCTTCATGCATAGGCTTCCACTTTTCGTATACTATAACTAAATAGCTAGTAAAACCAAAAACAGCAGACAGGAAACTTTTACTAATTTTAAGGAGTAGCCAGTTGTAACTTTTTATTTCTGAAGTATTTTTCCTTTTGCTCATTAGAAAGTCTTCTGTGTGATAATATGTTGGATGTGTGGAATAGCACTCTGCCTGGCAGCTGACATACACAGTCCTATTCCTCCTACTGCATCATTAGCACTGTGACCTCACTGAGAGTGACATCACTAGTGATCAACCTGGCAGTTGCTGAATAGCTCCTTCTCAGTAGCTGTGATGTCACAATCCATGAGGTCACAGTGCTGATGATATAATGGAAGGAGCAGGGCAATAGCTTAAAATGTTAAATCCAACTACAGCGCAGTCAAACACCACATACGAACTACAGCGCTACAAAGAGTAGTGCTCCATAAAAATACCAACTGCAACAAAAAAGCCAATGGTAGCTGTCAAGAAACACACCAACCGCTACCATGGTTAACAAAACAAGTAAATTTTGTGTTTTCAGAAGGCTTTGCCCACCCCACCCCAAACTAAAATAACAAACTCCATGGAGGTGGTGCAACTTGAGGATGGGAGGAATTTGGAGGAAATGTATCTGTGGGAGAAGTACAAAAAATATGACTTTGAAGGGGAAGAAGAAAAGGACACCAGACGGGAGACCAGTAACAGAACCTGGTCTCCGGAACACTCCGCCACCATAGCTGCTTGTGGCCTTAGCCCCCTGCACCACGGGAGCAGCTCTGCAAAATGTTCGGCAAAGTGCCTCAGGCTTGCTAGTTCTCCTCCTCCTCCCATGTCATGATAGCTACAGGAATCGCATTAGCTGACTTGCGCTACACTATGCCTGCAGCTATCAAGTCAGACGCTATTATTGCATCACGGGTTTTCATGCACTGTAATCCTGGTGATGTATTCACTGAGTACAAAGGAACAGAGCTAGATATGTTAGTTGCCAGGCGGAGTGCTGTTACACACATTACATATACGAACACCAGGTAACAAAATCATCTAATTAACTAAAGGGAAATAAAAATGTACCTCAGATATAAAAGGGGATAGATGACTGCTTTTAAAAAATATTAGCTTTAGGCAGTACTGTAACTCATTAAGCAATAAAGCATGACAGGACCTGGGTTATGATGGATTTACCTCTGCCTTGTGTGGTGTGTCACAAGGTCAAAGGCTACATTCCTTTGTAAAATATAGGAATCACTGTAGATTATGGATGCATGAGAAAGGGCTCTTCAGCCATAGTAAAAGTTATTTTCTGGACAGCTTGCTAGTCAAGTGAAGATATTTTCTTTTCTACCACATCAGAATGAAGCCTTTTACAACTTTAAACAGTTACAGCTGAAAAGGGCCCAAAGCTGGCCCAGAAGTCATGTACAAGAAAGTCTACCATATGAAAGTGCTAAGAAATGCAACTGATAGTTGGAATTGTAGCACAGATTTTAACTGCACCAAGACGCTGGCACAGCACCACCTTAGCAACCATTACAGCTTTGAAAGTCTAGCCCCATTTCTACTCTGCTGAGTCTAGATAGTCATATAACCCAGAATATCCTAGTTACCTCAAACAAGGAAAATTGTTTGGGTTATCAAGTGTCCTGCCAATGGTGTTCAAGCACCACTACTATTTACACTTATTTGTTGTGTCAGTAGAATTTCCTTATTTCCCACAAGTGGGATGATCCCTCCCATATTACTTTATTACCAGTGAAAATTAATTTTTACCAGGCAGCTGTCTCAGCTTTATGGTTTTTGAGCTACTGCAAGTCCAGTTACTGACAGTAAAGCAAATGAAAGGAGTAGTCACTGAGAAACAGCAGCAGATGACCAAAAAAGAGGCATTTTCTTTCCTTGCAGGATTTTTGTTCAGCATACCTGCTATGAATCCAGTACCAAAGATAACTTTTTCTGTGCTTTAACCCTAAATGTGCAGACAGATTAAATAAATTGAGATCTCTTGTCATGAAGATGCAATTTAAAATGCATTTAATCTCTGTCGCATTTTCACAAAGTGGTGTTTTGTTATCATGGTGATACACTGTAAATCAAAGAGAAAATGTGTCTTACTAACAATAGCAAAGAAGCATTTGTAGCTAACTACGGCAGTTATAAACTGCACGAGAGTACCATCTTCTGAAATCTATATTGTTCTAGCAGAGTTGCTGAAAGATGGAAGACTGTATGTCTAAGATCAAAATGCTTCATAAATTGCCGCAGCAATGATATCATTATGATGCCTGTAATATGAGGAACACAGTTAAAAACAAATAGTAAAATTCTGTGGTAAAGGCTATGAACCACGGAAGAGGGGAATTCACACTAAATGAGGCTGTTTTGTCTTATGAACGATTTTTATTTAATGGAGACAAAAAATGATTTAAAGTCTATCTTGATTGCCTGGAATATCACTTTAGCATTTAGCATATGGCATTAAAGGTTATCGACTAATATTTTATTGCATGTTTGTTTTCTTTGTAATGTTATTTATTTTATGTGACTTGTTGTTGCCCCAGGTCACACCTATAAGTTCTTGCCCAAGCTGTCTTACTATTATACAATTCAAATGCTTAAAGATACGGACAAAAAACCACACATGACTTTAGCTGTGTTTGGACAAAAGACTCGTGGACCCCTTTTAGAGTTAATGGGCCAGATTCTCAAAAAGCCCATAGAACACCGCAACTGGTGGCTATCTAGGGCTACAGTGAACTACAGGTGCATCAGGGACCATGTGCCCAATTCTGGGAAAAATAGGGGTCCCTGCGCCAAAAACCTTGAGTTGCCGCACCTGCAGGCTAGCACCAAACAAGTGGTGCACCTGCAAAATGCCAAAGGGATCCAGCTTCTCCCCTGCCCGGTGCATCACTAGAGGGGCCAGGATGGTGGTGCAGTTAAGCATGTATGCCAGGAGGGTCTGAGGGCAGAAGTGACATCAGGGGGTGACATGGGGTGGTTGGGAAGACAGCGGGCATGTGAGGGAGCAATGTAGCACCCAGCAGAGGTGCCATTATTATAACTATGATGCTAATAGATGGTACCGCATGGAGGGTTACAGGGACACACACTGCCCAAGGCTGGGGCTGCTGCCAGGGCTATACCCACCTGGGGCCATGACACTGTTTGTTCCTGGAACCCCTCCCCCATGGTACCATCCATTAGCATAATAGTTATATAAATGACACATCACCCTCTCACTGCCCACCATCTTCCCAACCCCCCCTGTAGCACCTCTGTGTCCCTTCTGTCCCCAGACCCCACATACAGAGCCACCCCCAATTCTCCACATTGGTGCATGGCGCTGAGACCACCTTATGGGTGGTCTAAGTCTAGACCCTTGCTGCACCCATGGCAGGCTTGCAGAATACCAGATATGGGGATGGTGCAGCCCCACTGTGGTGCAAACCTCCTTGTGACCTGGCGCACCCTGCTTTATATCGCAAGGAGGCGCAGTGCCCCTTTGGTGCAGCAGCTCCCCATTCTGACACAGACCGCATTTCAGAATCAGAAGTGCTGCATCTTTTGACAAAAGATGACAATTGCATTATTAATGTTTGACGCAGGCACCTTGCGTCAGTCTAAGGGCTTTGAGAATTGGGCCCAATGTTGTTACAGTGTGCACTGTCAATCAGAGGGCATGTACTGTATGCAGCATGTACTCCCCGACAGCTCAGTCAGAAGCTGGCTGTGGTAGTGAGAGGACAGCGGTGCCAGTCACTAGATCTCTTTCAGGATGGGGGAGTGGGGTGGTGGGGCACTCACTGCAGGGGTGGAGTGGGGCAGGGCTACTAGACCACAAGGGATATATGTCACCTTATCATTTGAGGGTCAGAATGGGGAGGTACACTGCACTAGATACTGGGAATATTTGGTATGTCTATTGGTTGGATGATTGGGTGGGGAGGGACGCTAGCCAATGAGGAGATGTGTTTTCCTGTCCAAGGGATGGTGAATGGTGGGGAGGGACAACTAGCCCCCAGGAAGATATTAGTTTTTTGGAATGGGATGGCAATCAGTGATCGGGAAAGGGGTCAGACCACTGGACCACCAAGGAGAAGATTGTCTGTATTACCGGCATGGTGATTGGTGATCTGGGAGTGAAGAAAGACCCCTAGACTACCAGCGAATTATTTTTAATATAAGGGGATGGTGAGCAGACATAGGGGGAGGGACCACTAGACTACCAGGTATATTTTTATTTTTATTATGGGCCACGATTGGACATTGGGAAGGGGAAGTGACCACTGGACTACCAGGGATATTTTTATTATTATTATTATTATTATTATTATTATTATTATTATTATTATTAGTACAGGCCGGCAATCAGAGATTGGGGGAGGGACCACTGGACTACCAGGGATATTTTTATTATTATTATTATTATTATTATTATTATTATTACAGGCCGGCAATCAGAGATTGGGGGAGGGACCACTGGACTACCAGGGATATTTTTATTTTTATTACAGATTGGTGATCAGAGATCAGGGGAGGAGGGAGGGACCACCAGACTACAAGGGATATTTTTATTTTTATTACAGGCTGGCAATCAGAGATCAGGGAGGACCTCTGGACTACCAGGGATCTTTTATTATTATTAGGGGCTGGAGATCGGGGGAGAGACCACTAGACTACTAGAGATATTTTATTTTATTACCGGCCAGTGATTGGAGATGAGGAGAGACCACTGGACTACCAAGGATATTTTATTATTATTATTATGGGCGGTATCAGAGATCGAGGAGGGACCACTAAACTACCAAGGCATATCCTTTTTTTTTATAAGGGGATGGCGATCGGTGATTGGGAGGGGGTAGGTACCACTGGACTACCAGGGACACAGTGTGGTGGATTGGGGGGGCACCTTGCAATGCCTCTGACAACCACTAGGGTTGCATGGAGTTAAGAGGAGGTTTTCCTTGGTGGTATTTTCTCCAAGAAAGGGAACCCTTCAAAAGGCCCTTGCATGGAGAAAATGCTTTGTGAATGGGACTGCTCCAACATGCAGGTCCCCTTCCCCTCATTTGCATTGCAGCCCCCTCAAAACCCTGCCCTGGCGCAAACCCAGTTTGAGGGTGCAAACTGGGCTTTTGTGAATACTACTTTGCCACAAAATCCAGTTTGCATGGTACCAACTGGATTTGTGTCAGGGCAAATCTTTGTGAATCAGGCCCCAGGTCTTCAATGTCATCAGTGTTCAGATTGATTGATGTCCATGAGTAAAACTTAGTCACTGCTCAAAATGTTTTAAATTCTAAAGTTTATTAAGGGCATTACCAAACACCAAGGTTACAGTACTGCTGTACAGTGATGTTAAAACACATTACATGCCTGCCTCCATTTCAAGGACAGACCTCTTCTTCAGGGCTGGCAGTTACTCTTTAATATTCAATAATTAAAAAGGAAAATTAAATGATAAAATACAGATATAATATGTCTGGAAAACTTTTGTACTACATTCATTTAGTGACCTAGCCATTTATATATTAAAGAGCTAGTGGAACCAAAACAGGCAAACAGGAAAATAATACAGATTTTAAGGGATCTGGCAGTATAGCCTAGAGATTAGATTAATGAGCTGTGAATGAGCTTGGTACATCCAGCAGACCTGGGTTTGATTCTCACAACTTCCACTTGCATACTGTGTAATTTGCAGCAAGTCACTTAACCTTCCCAGTGCTCCCAGATTGCCCCTGAAAACAGGCACTTGTGCCTAGTGGCCTTAACCAGTTACCAAAGACTCCAAAAAAAAATAGTACAAGATCCCGACCCCCAAAATCCTGAGGATCGAAATCCCGATGCCAAAATCCTGACTGCCACAATCCCGAAGGTAAGAAAATGCTGACAGCATAATTTCCAATACTGTTCCGTGGGGGGCTCTGCCCCCTGCACCCCCTGTGAAATATATATAAACACCTTAGGATTGCCATACTAAAAGGAATGTGGCTGTTGGGAGGTCCACCATACCATCAGGATTGTGGCAGTCGGGATTTCGATCGTTGGGATCTTGTACGGATACCATTTTAAAAAGTAGTCAGTTGTAACTTTTTATTTCTGAAGTATGTTTCTTTTCCTTTTTGCTCATTAGAGAGTTTTCTATGTGATAATATTGTGCTGGATGTGTGGAACAGCTCTCAGCCTGGCAGCTGATATATCAGTCTCTATCCCTGCCTCCTACTGCATCATCAGCATTGTGATCTCACTGACAGTGATGTCACAGGTGACCGACCTGGCAGCCACTGAGTGGCTGTTCCTAACCAACAGTGATGTTGCAGTCAGTAAGGTCACAATGCTAATGATGTAGTTGGGGGCGGGGGGGAGAGATAGATATGTCAGCTGCCAGGCAGAGTGCAGCCCCACACAACACACCTACTAACATCAGGTAAACAATCTACTAATTAACTAAAGGGAAAAGGAAAAGTACCTCAAATGTAAAAGGTTATAGGTGACTGCTTTTAAAAACTGATATTCGTTTTAGGCAGTACATTAGCTGTTTGTTCACATAGGCTGCATTATGCTAAAGACTGAACATGTTATTTTCAAATGTCATAAAATGGGCAAAACTCCTAGCAACATTAAATTGGATATTCAAAATTCATAAAATGAACTCTACTTCTAGATAGTTCAGGTGGGATTTTCAAAAGTCACATATGGCTAGTTTCAAAGGTTTGACTTTTCTGCAGAATTTCTAGTTGTTTTGTCATATTTACTCTACATTTTCTCCAAGTGCGAATAAGGAACAAGGTGCTCAGACATTAAAATAGTAACATAAGCTTTTTAACAAACTGTAGCACTCTCACCCATATCTTTGAATGACCACTGAGGCTCTTAAAATGTTCAAGTAGAAAGGCTTTATTTATTCCATATGACCATCAAATAACACCTGACGCATTTTGGAAATCAATCCTTTATCAAGCCTTGATTTCTGAAATGCGTCGGTGTTACTGATGGTGGTATGAATAATAAACCTTTCTACTTGAACATTTTAAGAGCCTCGTGCATTGATAAGTGCCACAGTTTGTTAAGCTTACTTACTCTACATCCAGCTGTAGATAACAAAATGCAGACATAGATGTAATTGATAGACCATGTTACACTTGGTCTGAAAATTGCATCTAGGCACATTTTTTTTCCCAATTGTTTAACCAGGATTGGCAAACTAAGCTGAAAGCTTGTTTACAAGTGTGACCTGGGAGCACAGGGACGTTGAGAGACCAGTTCATGATCACACAGTATGCAAATGGGGGCTGTGGGATTCAAACCCAGGTCTCCAGATTTGTAGCTCAGAGTCTTAAACTACTGTGCTATACTGCCTCCCAAGATACATTTGTATCTGAACTTTGCAAACTGGATGTAACTAAGTCAGAGTTTGGAGAACTGGACTTAGCTGCATTCTAGCTTTGAAAATTGAACAAAGGGGCAAGATTTCTTATGTCTTAAGCTGTACAACAGAAAACAGCATCTAGGCATATGATTTGAAAATACCCCCTAAATCTCTAAAGTTGTTGAGTAGTAAGTATTGCATGTGTCTCATCAGCTAGCACACCGTTTCACAAGTATGGCTCCCAGAGCATGAAGGGCAATAGCCATTTTTTCATCACATTAAATGTTTGCTCTGGTTTACAGATATTCCTGTTTTGTTTGTCACTATTTAGAATTTTGACTAATTTCTATAACTGGTGGGCTATAATATTAGGAACAGGTAAAAACTGTGCTGTTTATTTAACCATGAATCTTTTATTAATATAGTATATACTGTGTGTGGGTATATGTGTGTTATATATATATATATATATATATATGTGTGTGTGTATATATATATATATATATATATATTGTGTGTGTGTGTGTATATGTATATATATATATATATATATATATATATATATATATGTGTGTGTGTGTGTGTATCTATATATATATATATATATATATATATATATATACTGTGTGTGTGTATATATATATATACATATCTATAATGCATAAACTTGTTGTTTTATATGAGCTACTGTGCACTGGTACCATTCCTGCTTCTAGTTATCATGAGTAGATGACACAAAGTAACACATGAAGTGATATGAATTTTCTTATAGGAGTTTAATATATGTACATTGGCTTTCGTGATAGAAATTCAGTTAGCCTGGGGGGTCTCTGGAGGCAGCTTTAGGCACTTCTTGATTCCCCACCTCTAGTAGGCCATGGTCTGAGCACTACTGTGCGGCTATTGACATTCCATCCTTCAATCCTTCTCTCGTTTTACCAGTTTATCTGATGCATTTGGTTATTATTGTAGGCTATTCTCTGCACAATACCAACCACATGATTTAAGATAAGTATTTTGGAAATTCTTTCTGTGTAACATCAAAATCATAGTATGGTAACAATGAAAGATATATGTAGTGAACTGCTGACTTTTAAATAAAGTTTACAAAAAAACATACTGCAAAGTATAGTATGTAGTTAATAGATGAATGGCTATATTACCAAACTAATGTAGTATAATAGCTTGTTCAAGTATATTATATCTATCTTTTATTTTTGATTTTTTTATTTGTATTGAACAGTAACTGCCAGCACTGAAAAAGAGGCTCTTTCTCAACACGTAGGCAGGCACATAGTGTTTTCTAACAATATACAGTAGCAGTACTGTACCTCTTTTGTTTGGTATCACCCCTGATAAACATTGAGTTGGAAACATTTTAAGTGATGAGTGAGTCATTCTTCCAATAGGTGGCTAGCACTTTGAGAGCTTTATTGAACAGACTCATCCCAATGGTTTTTTTTTAGAAGGCTGAGCTGGCCATACTGGCATTACAAAGTGGAAGAAAAAAATTGCCTGAGAAATGTACAGTTCAGTTCAAGTTTGAAATCAGGTCCAATCCCCAAAGAAGATGCATTTCCTGGATAGCAGAGAAAGGGGAGATATTGTTGATGGGGGACCTGAATATGCCAGATGTTAACTGGAGCACCTTTGCTGTAGCCACATCCAAGAGCAGGGCAATTCTCGATACTCTTCAGGGGGCATGCCTCAGACAGCTAGTGTTGGAACCCACTCAGGAGGGAGAAATCTTAGACCTTGTAGTCTCAAATGGGGACAGTGAGAGAATCTCGGCTCTAGAAGTGGGTAGCCATCTGGGAAAAAGTGACCACCAAACAGTGTGGTTCACGATAAACTCAGCTGCAGAGTCAAGCCATACAAAAGTGAGGGTACTGGACTTCAGGATGGCTGACTTTGTCAAAATGGGAGAGTGCCTTAGAAAAGCACTAACAAACAGGTAAGAAGGAGGGGTGGAGCAACAATGGGGAAACATCAAAACTGCCATCACAGAGGCAACAAGCCTTTGTGTAAAGCAAATAAAGAAATCAAAATGAAAGAAAAAGCCACTATGGTTCTCAAAAGAGGTGGCGGGGAAGGTTAGGGAGAAAAAGATTGCATTTAGGAAGCATAAGGAAACACAGAAGAAGTAGGACAGAGAATTGTACCAGTTAAGGTAGAAGAAAGCAGGGAAGGCAGTCAGAATAGCAAAGGCCCAACTGAGGAAAAGATCACCAACTCGGTTAAGAAGGGGGATAAAACCTTTTATAGGTACATTAGGGAGCTTAGAAAGACAAAGGGAGGGATAGTGAGGCTGAATAGAATGGACGGTGGGTGGGCAGAGAGGGACAGTGAAAAAGCAGAAATACTGAACGAATACTTCTACTCAGTATTCACAAAAGAGGAGGGGCAGTACCAAATCCAATTAATAGAAGCTCTCTGGATAGGGGTGTTGATACCCGTCCTTTCACAGAAGAAAGGGTTCTCAAAGAACTCTTAAAACTGAAGGTGGACAAAGCAATGGGGCCGGATGGGATTCACCCCAGAATTCTAAAATGATTAAGGGGAGAACTAGTGACACCACTGACTACCCTTTTTAACAAATCATGAGAGGATGGTGTGGTACCTGAGGACTGGAGAATGGTGGATGTGATTCCCCTTCACAAAACTGGGAGCAAGACAGAGGCAGGAAACTACAGACCTATCATTTTGACCTCTGTGGTAGGAAAAATGATGGGATAACTTCTGAAGGAAAGAACTGTTGAGTACCTAGAAGCCAGTGGGGCACAGGAAGGACCCAAGGCAGCATGGATTCACAGTGGGAAGGTCATGTCAGATGAATCTAATCAATTTTTTTGACTGAGTGACCAAAGTAGTAGACCTTGGAGGGGCTATGGACATGGCCTACCTAGACTTTAGCAAGGCATTTGACACAGTCCCACACAAAAGATTAATAAACAAATTAGCTAGCTTGGGAGTGGGTCCCAGGGTGGTAACCTGGGTAAAACATTGGCTGAACAGCAAGACACAGAAGGTAATAGTAAACAGAGTCCACTCTGAAGAAAGGAGGGGTTACTAGTGGGTTTCGGTATTGGGTCCAGTCCTTTTTAATGTCTTTATAAGTGGCATTGCAGAGGGACTGGAAGGAAAAGTATGCCTCTTTGCAGATGACAGAAAGACAGTAATAGTAAATGGAGTCCACTCCAAAGAAAGGGGGGTTACTGGCGGAGTACCACAGGGTTCAGTACTGGGACCAGTCCTTTTTAATGTCTTTATTAGTGACATTGTGGAGGGACTGGAAGGAAAAGTATGCCTCTTTGCAGACGACACAAAGATCTGCAACAGGGTTGATACACAAGATGAGGTGGAAAGGATGAGAAGTGACTTGACAAGGTTGGAGGAATGGTCAGATGTTTGGCAGCTTGGATTCAATGCAAAGAAGTGAAAAATAATGCACCTGGGAAACAAAAACCCAGGGGATGAGTACACAGTGGGGGAAGGGTAGTAACAACAACAAAAATGGAAAGGGACCTGGGGGAAGTACTATCAGATGATCATAAGGTTAGCCAGCAATGTGAGAAGGTAGTAGGGAGGGGTTGGGGGATACTGGGATGTATAGGGAGGGGCATCACCAGCAGAAAACAGGAAGTTGTTATACCTCTGCACAGACAGTTGGTGAGAGCCCATCTGGAGTACTGCTTCCAGTTCTGGTGACCCCATCTCCGCAAGGACATAGACAGGATGGAGGCAGTCCAGAGGAAGGCAACTAAAATGGTGCAGGGTCTGCTTGAGAAGCCATATGAGGAGAGACTAAAGGAGCTTAATATGTATACTCTTAAGGAAAGGAGGGAGAGGGGGACATGATTGAAACTTTTAAGTACCTCAGTGGAATCAATAAAGTCCAAGAGGGTAGCATCTTTCTGATAAAGAGATGTTCAAGAACAAGGGGACACAATTTGAAGATAATGGGGGGATGGCTCAGGGGCAATGTGAGAAAGCATTTTTTCACAGACAGGGTGGTGGATGAGTGGAACCACATTTCTGAGAAGGTTGTGGGGTCTGAAACTGTGGGAGAAGTCAAGAATACATGGGACAGACATAAGGCAATTCTTGTTGAGGAGGTAGGAAGAAATAGGCTGTTGGTTAACTAGGATCTGCAGCTTATCCATCAGGTAGGGAAATGGGCAGACTAGGTGGGCCAAGCGGTCCTTATCTGCTGCCAAAGTCTATGTTTCTATGTTTCTATGTGAGTCACTGGAGTGATGCTTAGCTGACATGGAGGAGAGGGATGAGAAGACTAAGACTCCTCATGTTTCCTTAAGCAGGTATTCACCAGGTGGTCAATGTCATCAGTGTTTGGATTGCCAGATAGAAAGAACACTTGCCTGAGACATGGAAAGTTCAGTTTGAGCTTGATTCTGAGTCAAACCCTGGGTGAAGACCAATTGGCGGGTGACTGGAGTGATGCTTATCCAACACAGGAGAAAGTGGTGAGGAGACCAAAACTTTGAGGCATAGTCTATGCTGGTCACGAACTATGCAAGCAAGTGGGGGCTCAGTGTTATGGATGTAATTGACTGTGTGTACTGTCTATACAAGAGCCTGAAGATATTAAAGAATTTACTGAAAACCAGCCAAGGAGAAATAAGTCAAAGGAGCCATAACAGGACACTTGTGAAGTTTCAGGAGAGTAAACCGAGAAATGAAATTGTTATTGTTAAATTTGATATCTTGGGAATTTCTGCAGGTCTGCAAATCTTCAACAGCAATTATATAACAATAACTGCAAAGGGCTAAGTGCTCTTAAATTCATGACAACTACTCTGATCTGACTCACTTCAGAAATTTGTATTGTAGCAGTCTTTCAATTTTGAGGTGTGCTATCTGAGGGAAAACATCACTTTATTTATATTTTTATACTTTCATATTTTTCATACTTTAATATATCATGAAGTTATATTATTTTAATTATGTAATCATTGTTGTGGTTTTTAGATCTTTTAAACACAGCAAAGAAAAGATTTAGATTTGGAAGCAAGAGGTGGGTGTTCTGGAGTTCAAGTAGGGTATCAGGTCTTATAATAGGTGAGGGATTGATAGGGCAGACTAGGTGGGCCAAGAGGTCCTTATCTGCTGACAACTTCTATGTATCTATGTATTTCGTTGGAATCTGAGGTATCCAAAACTACTTCTACTTTTTATTTTTCTCTTGTTTTATTTTTTTTTTAATTTCATTTCTCTTTTTGTCTGGGGAAAAGCCTGTCCTTTGACACTTGTTTTTACTTTTTTAAATGAACAGCCTGAGAAATCTGGACTAGTGAACTAGCGGAGGGATTAAAGGCAGGCCCAGATCCATATAACTATAACTGAGTCTGTAGAAGATGTTGAGCATGTTAGTTTAATGCCATATAATCAATTATGTTTATGTGAGATACTTCATATTTATACTGTCTTGCTCCATTGTTTGACCTTTTTCTAAAAACTGAGTTTTAGTAATTGATAATATGTTATTACTGCATTTTAAGACATTCACGTCACCTAATTCCTGCAGAAAACTATAGAGGTGCCATATTCTGTATTTTAAATGAAGCAAATTGGGGAGCTAAAACTGAAATAACCAACTAAATGAGCTATTTATATGAGTAGCAAAGAAACATACATGGAATTTGACGCATTTAAATAGACATAGACTTTGATGGCAGATAAGGACCGCTTGGCCCACCAAGTCTGCCCAGTTCCTTACCTATTTGATAAGCTGCAGATCCTAGTTACCCAACAGCCTACTTCTTCCTATCCCCCACCAAAATTGCCTTATGTCTGTCCCATGCATACTTAAATTCTGCCATTGTTTTTGACCCCACAACCTCCTCAGAAAGGCTGTTCCATGCATCCACCATCCTCTCCGTGAAAAAATACTTCCTCACATTGTCCCTGAGCCATCCCCCCTGATCTTCAAATTGTGCCCCCTTGTTCTTGCACATTTCTTTTTCTGAAAATGCTACCCTCTTGGGCTTTGTTGATTCCCTTGAGGTACTTGAAAGTTTCTATTATGTCCCCCCTCCCTCCTTTCCTCGAGGGTATACATATTAAGTTCCTTTAGTCTCTCTTCGTATGGCTTCTGGTGCAGACTCTGCACCATTTTAGTTGCCCTCCTCTGGACTGCCTCTATCCTGTCTATGTCCTTACAGAGATGGGGTCTCCAGAACTGCATGCAGTATTCCAGATGGTGTCTCACCAACTGTCTGTACAGCGGGATAACAACTTTCTGTTTTCTACTGGTGATGCCTCTTCCTGTGCATCCCAGCATCCCCCAGCCCTCCTTACTGCCTTTTCACATTGCTTGCCTACCTTTAGGTCATCTGATATGACTTCCCCCAGGTCCCTTTCCATTTTTTGTTGTTGTTACTACTCCCCCCATTGTGTACACTTCCCCTGGGTTTTTGTCTCCCAGTTGCATTTCTTTGCACTTCTTTGCATTGAATCTAAGCTGCCATACTTTTGACAATTCTTCCAACCTTGCCAAGTCCCTTCTCATCCTTTCCACCACCCATTGTGTATCAACCTTGCTGCAGATCTTTGTGTCGTCTGCAAAGGGGCATACTTTTCCTTCCAGTCCCTCCACAATGTCACTTATAAAGACATTATAAAGGACTGGTCCCAGTACTCCGCTAGTAACCCCCCTTTCTTCGGAGTGGACTGTGTTTACTATTACTGTCTGTGTCCTGTTGTCCAGCCAATGTTTTTACCAAGGCTACCACCCTGGGACCCACTGCCAGGCTGGCTGACTTGTTTATTAATCTTTTGTGTGGGACTGTGTCAAATGCCTTGCTAAAGTCTAGGTAGGCCATGTCCACAGCCCCTCCCTTGTCTACTACTTTGGTCACACAGTCAAAGAAATCTATTAGATTTGCCTGACATGACCTTCTCACTGTGAATCCATGCTACCTTGGGACTTGTGTCCCACTGGCCTCTAGGTACTCAACAGTTCTGTCTTTCAGAAGTGATTCCATCATTTCCCCTACCACTGAGGTCAAACTGACAGGTCTGTAGTTTCCTGCCTCTGTCTTGCTCCCACTTTTGTGAAGGGGAATCACAACCAACTTCCCCCAGTCCTTAGGTACCATACCATCCTCCCATGATTTGTTAAAAAGGGTAGTCAGTGGTGTCACTAGTTCTCCCTTAGTTCTTTTAGAATTCTGGGATGAATCCCATCAGGCCCCATTGCTTTGTCCACCTTCAGTTTTAGGAGTTCTTTCAGGACCCTTTCTTCTATGAATGGGCTGGTATTAACTCCCTGATCCACAGTGCTTCTATTGATTGGTTTAGGTACCTCCTCTCCTCATCTTTTGTGAATACTGAGCAGAAGTATTTATTCATTATCCATGCTTTTTCACTGTCACCCTCTGCCCACCCACTGTCCACTTTATTAAGCCTCACTATCCCTCCCATGGTCTTTCTCCACTCCCTAATGTACCTATAAAAGGTTTTATCCCCCTTCCTAACTGAGTTGGCTATCTTTTCCTCTGCTTGGGCCTTTGCTATTCTGACTGCCTTCCCTGCTTCCTTTTGTGTTAACTGGTACAGTTCTCTGTCCTGCTCCTTCTGTGTTTCCTTATACTTCCTGAATGCTATCTTTTTCTCCCTTACCTTCCCCCCACCTCTTTTGAGAACCATAGTGTTTTTTTTCCTTCATTTTGATTTGTTTATTTGCTTCACACAAAGGCTTGTTGGCATTGCCTCTGTGATGGCAGTTTTGATTTTTCCCCCATTGTTCCTTCACCCCTCCTTCTTGTCTGATTGCTAGTGCTTTTCTGAGGCACTCTCTCATTTTGCCAAAGTCAGCCCTCCTAAAGTCCAGTACCCTACTTTTGTATGGCTTGACTCTATAGCTGTGTTTATCATGAACCACACTGTTTGGTGGTCATATGTTCCCAGATGGCTACCCACTTCTAAATCTGAGATCCTCTCTCCATTCCCATTTGAGAGTACTAGGTCTAAGATTGCTCCCTCCTGAGTGGATTCCAACAGTAGCTGTCTGAGGCATGCCCCCTGTAGGGCATCTAAAATGACCCTGCTCTTGGATGTGGCTGCAGCAAAGGTGCTCCAGTTAACATTTGGCATATGCAGGTCCCCCATCAAGAATATCTCCACTCTTTTTTGCCATCGTAAGGATGCCTTCTAACATTTCCTTGTCCATTTCCTCCCCCTGAGATGGGGGTCTGTATACAACCCCCATGTGGGTTGTGGTGCCTTTTCCTGTCTCCAGGGTGACCCACAGTGCCTCCTCTACTCCCTGTTTACCCTTAAGTTCTGTTGCTTTAATCCCTTCCCTTACGTAGAGAGCTACTCCTACTCCTCTTTTAACCTCCCTGTCCCTTCTGTAGATTGCATACCCTGGTATGTTGACATCCCAGTCATGCTTCTCTGTATACCATGTTTCTATGATTGCCACAATATCCAGGTGTCCCTCTTCCATCAAGGCCACTAGTTCAGGTAACTTGTTAGCCAGACTATGGGTATTAGTACTCATTGCCCTCCATTTTTTGATGACCTTACCCTTTTTAGCCCCATCCCTGTCCTTTCTGTCTTTGCCTTTTTCTCCATTTACCCCAGTCCTTCTCCCTATGGACTTCTCTACCTTGGTGTTTGCCTCGCTAACTACCGTGTTTTGTGGGGTGGGGCTGGGATTTTCCTGCTCCTTTTCAGTGCCTCCCCCCTTAGCTAGTTTAAATGCTTGCCAATTAAGCATTTAAACCTATCACCTAGGATCCTGGTTCCCCTACTGGACAGATGCAGACCATTGTGCCAATATAGGCCTGTATACCCATGAGTAGCATATAAATATACATAAAATCTGATGGCAAATAAGGACTGCTTGACCCACCCAGTCTGATCATTTTTCCCTACCTACAGTATGACCACAGACCCTAATTGATCTCTGGCTCTTTCTCCCTCCATTCTTCCTTTTCACTAAGATTCCTTTGTGCCTATCCCATGCATTCTTGAATCCCACCACTGTTTTCACCCCCACCATCTCCACTGGAAGGGCTGTTCCAGGGATCCACCACTCTTTCTGTGAAGATGTACATCCTCACATTTCTCCTGAATTTACCCCCCACCCCCAACCCCAACTTCATATCATGTTCCCTTTTTCTTGAGCTCCTTTTTTAAGAAAAGTACTTCCCTTCTGTACCTTATTTACCCCTATGAGATATTTAAGGGTCTCTATTGTATCCCGCTCGCCCTCTTCTTTTCAAGGGTGTGCATATTGAGATCTTTAAGACTGTTGTTGTAGTACCTTTTGTGCAGATCCTGCAACATTTTAGTTGCCCTCCTGGGCTGCCTTCACTCTATCTATGTCCCTCCAGAGATGTCGTCTCCAGAACTGGACATAGTACTTTAGATGAGGTCTTAACCAGTGACCTATACAGGGGCAACACCACCTCCTTCTTTCTGCTGGTGATAGCCCTTCCTATGCACCCCAGCATCCCACTAGCCCTCCCAACTGCCTTGTCACACTGTCTGGACACCTTTAGGCCATCCAATATGATTGCACCAAGGTCTTTTTCCTGCTTAGTGGTTGTCAAGCATTTACCATTGTGTAAAAATCCCCTTCCTCAATTTTCTCAATTGTTATAACCCCGTTATACCCTGTATTCCTTATCCTTTCCACTCCTCCTTTTTTACTCAACTTAATGTTTCTGATTGTTCCTAATGTACTGCTATTTACTGCTACTGCTTTGCACTGTTTGACGTGGAGCCTTTGTAAAGGATTGTAATTCCGAAATTTCAATAAATAAAGAAACCATAAATAAATAAATATCACTCCACCTATTTTGTACTCCACCCCTGGATTTCTTTGCCCTAAGTGCATGATTTTGCACTTTTGCACATTGAAACTCACCTGTGTCCACCCTATTGAAGATTTTGGTGTCATCTGCAAAGAGGCAGACCTTCCCTTCCAGCTCCTTTGAAATGTCACTTATAAAGATATTAATGAGGACGGGTCCCAGCACTGATCCCTGTGGAACCCTGCTGATCACCCTCCCTTCCTTAAAGTGCACTCTGTTTACCACCACCTTCTGTCACTAATTCCCTAACCCATTTCTTACCCAGTTTATCACCTTTGAACCCACTGCTAAGCCACCCAGCTTCCTTACTAGTCTCGTATGTGGAATGGTGCTGAAAGTCTTGTTGAACTCAAGGTAGACCACATCTGCTGCTCTACCCTGATTTAATTCCTTGATCACCCAGTCAGAGAAATCTATCAAATTCATTTGACGTGACTGCCCCCCACCCCTCCCATGAATCCATGCTGCCTCAGGTCTTGTAACCCATTGAATTCAAGATAGTCCACAATCCTTTCCTTCAACAGTGATTTCATTAACTTTCCCACCACCAATGTCAGACTAACTGGCCTGTAATTGTCAGTCTTCTCCATGCTGCCACTTTTCTGAAATGGGACTACACCTGTCCTCCTCCAGTCTTCTGCAGCCACTCCTTTTTCCAGTGAGCTGTCAAATAGGAATGTCAGTGGTACAGCCAGTATCTTCCTGAGCTCCCTCAATACCATTGGATGCACCAATCTGGCCCCATTGCTTTGTCCACTTTCAGATTTGTGAGCCCATTTAGGACTCTCTCCTCCCAAAAATGACTAATGTCCACCTCCCCTCCCCCCAAAACTCCTGTTACTTTTTCATGGCCCCCTCCCCTTCTTCCTCTGTGAACACTGAACAAAAGTATTTGTTCAGGATGTCTGCCTTTTCCTTGTCCCCTCTGCACAGTCCCCCCCCTTGCCTTTTAACCTTTCAATCCCTCTCCTGGTCTTCCACTTTTTACTTACACACCTAAAAAATGTTTTGTCCCCTTTTGTTACTGCCTGGACTATTATCTCTTCAGTTTGCTCCTTTGCACTCCTTATTGCTTTTCCTGTTTCCTTCTGTTTCACCAATATACCTCCTATCCTCCTCCTCCCTCTGCGTCTGCTTATACCTTCTGAATCCTACCCTTTTATCCTTTACACTGTCAGACACCTCTTTCGAGAAATATAGTGGTTTCTTTTTTCCTCTTGCTTTTGCTCACTTGCTTGATGCAAGGTATTACTTACATTTATATGACTGATGTGTTACAATAGATATTATAGATAGCAATTATAGCATTTAATGATAGGCTAGACTGAATTATATTGCCTCTTCATAGTTAGAGATATTCACTGATTAATACTGATACATATTCTTTTGGAAAAACTCAGTACTAACCAAGAAATAATATTAGACCAGGATATAAGAGACAATGGTAGCCTAGTACATTCAGCTCTACAAGATAATTGTCTCCCTAGACCAAGCCATAAAATATCTCAGACAAATACTGGAGAAATAAAAGACCCACTTTGATATGGCTCCAAGCAAAGACAAATATTCAAAATCTTTGAATAAACCACTTACAGAATATGAATGAACACTCCTTGGAGATAAGGAAGGTTTGAATTAGTTAGGAGAAGTGGAATCCTTACAAATGAGCCCAGATGACCTTCTGGCAAATCATCCATAAAACTTAAGTAAAGCCCTGATACAAATGTTAAACAAATATGGCCAGCATGCTATTAAGGGAGAAAATAGTCATTTTAAAAGATGAGAACTTTCCTAAGGAACATTTGGCCCATAATGAAGACATTCTTTATGTAAGCTCCCCCTTCGGAGGTCTAGGGGTATGCTTGATGTTAATTGGGGGGTGGGGAGCACTACACAGCCAGAAACACATCTCAGAATATAATTACAACTTTCGTTACTCAGGTCCAGATGCAATGTCATGGGGGATGCCGGCTTTACTTAGCGGCAAAGGGCATACAGTAGCTGTGGGGGCAACTTGATTAGTGCAGAAACACAATGAGCCAAATGATTAAGTCCATTGTCCACTCCAGAAATAAAAGTGCAAAAACTGATTTTATATAAATGAGAACAGTTAATAACCACTCCATGGAGGATCAGGGTAACACATTCAGTGCAAACACTTCACAGACAAAAAAAAATGACTTTTCTTCTGCAACAATCTCTTTTTCTAACAGACTGTTTTATTGCATGCAGATATTCTCTCAAGCCAAAAAGGCTACATTCCTGACAGCAGCATATACAGTGGGCCAAAACAAGCCTCACTTAAGCCCTGTTTACACAGTAGCAGCACTTCACTTACTGATCTGTTGCCTTCCTGCTGCGCTGTGACTTGTTTAACATTTTTCTGTTTACACTCCTGAGCTTGATGCACCACAAATCACACTGAGATGAGTGTCTGGGGGCTTGACATCCACAGTGACTTGTCGCAGAGAAATAGGGGATCGCAGTAGATTGAGTGAATTGGTCGTTCACACCTTGGGGTAATGTCCTCAATCCAGTACATGTTCCCTCTTTTCCATCAGATTAAAAACCGGAGCAGGAGCACACTTACGGTAATGTGGTGAGTGTCCACACCACCATTTTTGCAGTACCGGAATGCATGAGTTGATGCGCTACAAAGATGGTGGTGTAAACAGGGCTTTAGAGGTGTTTCAAATTCAGCAGCACTTTCATTTCATATCCTTTTACTTTACTCTGTATTCACCAGGTACTTGCTTACTTTTCCCTTCTCTTAGTCCCAGCAAAACTCAAACTGAGGTAGCAATTGTGACAGCACAAGATGTTTTTACTGTCCCAGTCCCATGTCTTACTTTGCCTTGTTACAAACAGGGGGTTGCTTAAAACACAGTGGCCTGATTTCAAACCACAGGGAGTTATCTTCCACATTGAGAGATCTTAAACTTCCAAGGGTGTTCCTTTCAGCAAGAACAAAAACCACAGAAGACCTTTCCAGATACCCAATCACTGATGCCATGTGCCTGCAGCTCGGCTCCCCAAGGAATTTTGCACATTCCCGGACCTAGAGACCCAAAGCACTATCCACTCATGCAAGGATTTCAATTTCTAAACTGCCTTCACCCATGGGACTACTGACTGTGCTACACAGAGCACCCAGGTGTGCTGCCACCCCGCTGGGGGTCCCAACCAACCACTCCCCACATGAATATTTTCATGCATCCACAGGCTGCACCCCCTGAGAACCCAAACACTGTAGCAGCCACCAGCCCCAGGAAAAGGGGTAGACGGCCACCATTACACCCTCAACAGTCCAGGCTGCCACCTCTGTACCACGCCCCAGGCCCCATCTATCAGAGCAGGCCCAATCACAGCAACACTCACAGGCTTTACAGGTTGCACTTGCCCACTGGTGGGATTACTTAGAAAACAGGATCCCCATTGGTGCTTACCCTACCAGTGTGGCAGAGGTCACTTGGCAGGCCTCCATACTTCTGCTCCTTATGGACTCTCGCTCCCAAATTGCACCAGTACGCCCCAGGTTGATGCTCCACTGCTCCCCTGACACTTGTAACCTAAACTTCTGCTCCAGTGGACATGGTCTACCTAGAATTTAGCAAGGCATTTGACACAGTCCTGCACAAAAGATTAATAAACAAATTAGCCAGCCTGGGAGTGGGTCCCAGGGTGGTAGCCTGGGTAAAACACTGGCTGGACAACAGGACACAGAGGGTAATAGTAAATGGAGTCCACAGTGAAGAAAGGGGGGTTACTAGTGGGGTACCGTAGGGTTCAGTACTGGGGCCGGTCCTTTTTAATGTCTTTATAACTGACATTGCAGAGGGACTGGAAGGAAAAGTATGTCTCTTTGCAGATGACACAAGGATCTGCAACAGGGTTGATATGCAAGGTGGGGTGGAAAGGATGAAAAGGGACTTGGCAAGGTTGGAGGAATGGTCAAATGTATGGCAGCTTAGATATAACGCAAAGAACTGCAAACTAATGTACCTGGGAAACAAAAACCCAGGGGAAGAGTGCACAATGGGGGGGTGAGATACTGACAACAACAAAAATGGAAAGGGACCTGGGGGTAGTCATATCAGATGACCTAAAGGTGGGCCAGCAATGTGAGAAGGCAGTAAGGAGGGCTGGGGGGATACTGGGATAAATAGGGAGAGGCACCACCAGTAGAAAACAGGAAGTTGTTGGCCCTCTGTACAGACAGTTGGTAAGACCACATCTAGAGTATTGTGCACAGTTCTGGAGACCCCATCTCCACAAAGACATAGACAGGGTGGAGGCTATCCAGAGGAGGGCAACCAAAATGGTGCAAAGTCTGCACCAGAAGACATATGAAGAAAGACTGAAGGAGCTTAAGATGTATAGCCTTGAGGAAAGAAGGGAGAGGGGGAACATGACAGAAACTTTCAAATACCTCAAGGGAATTAACAAAGTCCAAGAGAGTAGCATCTTTCAGAAAAAGAGATGTGCAAGAACAAGGGGGCACAATTTGAAGATAGAGAGGAGATGGCTCAGAGGTAATTTGAGGAAGTATTTCTTCACAGAGAGGGTTGTAGATGCATGAAACAGCCTTCCTGAGAAAGTTGTAGAGTCAAAAACAGTGGGGGAATTCAAGAATGCATGGGACAGACATAAGGCAATTCTAGTGGGGGGTAGGAGGAAGTAGGCTGTTGGTTAACTGGTGTAACCCCCTACAAATGGGGGTTCCCGAAAAGTCTTCCTCGAGCTTGCCTAAATGCTTACTGCCAGGCTGGTGTCCTGTGTTTTAGCAGTTTAAATGTGATTGCCAGAGAGTGTCTGCATAGCCTCTGTGTACTGTCTCTTTAAAAGCTGCCTGGGTTGCAGTCATAAGTAATCTGAGAGGGAACTCTGTTGAAAGATGTAACTATTTGCCTTAAATCATTTAGAGTGATAATGATAATGTAGTTTGCCTAACCTGCCTTCTTTGCAGCAAGGACTGTTTTGTTTATCCCTACTACCACCTTGGCCCGGGACTGCCGAATTGGACCAATCAGTACTGGTGGGACCTAAAATGGAGCCAGACTACAGGAGCTGTCTGGAGTCAGAATCTGTAGGAATTGTAGTTTTGGGCTTTTGGTGCCTTTTTGCACCTGAAGGGGGAGCTCCTGTTGTGACTGACAGATGAATCAGCCAACTGAACCTTTTGGATCTTGGGGAAATTCACAGGCTTGCTGGCAGTTGAGTCAGATCTAAGTTGGGAGCTGAAGAAGCAATAGCTTGAGACAGTTAAGCAGCCATCTGAGTAGTTTGCGCGGGAGAACTGTGGAAAGGTCTGAGTTGCGGCCTGCATGTCTGCCTGCTGCCCCTGAGATGGAGAGAAGAGAATTATTTTGGACTAAATCCAAGTTTTTGAGAACGAAGTAAGCCACTGATTTTTTACCAGGCTCATACCTGAAGAAGACCGAAGATTTTGTTGAATGCGATCAGCCTGTCAGGATTTCCAGCTGCTTTTGAATCCCCAGTTTGTGCAGAGACTTTGCGATCGTGACTGGATTGCGGTTTGTCTGGTACAGTAGAATTTCCTTACAAGTAAATGTGCTGTGAGTGATTAGTGGGTCGTGATTTGGTTCCCCACTGTGTGAACTGTGTTCTGCTTGCTGGAAGCTGTATCCAGCCCAAAATGGACTGTATCCAAATTTGTCTCCATTTGGCCTGGGCCTTGCCACACTGGCCCAGCCAGACTACCCGCTGCACAGAGAAAGCCATTGAAGAGACACCTGCCTGGGGATCATGCCCCTGCTCCATGCTTGAACAGGAACAACACCTCAGTGAATCATGTGGGCCCTGCTTCTCCTGGCATTCCAGATCAACCACCTGCAGTCTCAATTTTCGTCCAGCCTGTGTCCAGTCTTGGGTATCATGAGTAATCATCAGGGTAGCTCCCTGCAACAACAGCCTAATCTAAAAGTGTGTCATCTGATTGTCTTGTTGTTTTCTTTTCATGAACTGAGCCCTCCGGCTCCAGATTACAATTAGTGTGTGTGATGCATGTTGTTTTCTTCCATCACAGGGCCCCAACCAGCTGCAACATTCCTGGCTAGCCCACCATTCTCCATCTGGGTACCCAGAGTGTGTGACTGTTTATGGACCCTGAAGTGCATGCATAACTGTTTGATGGATACAGCCTTTAAGCAAATTAACCTGATTGCACTTCCCCTGTTTAAGTCCCTTAAATAAATCAGATCTAACTCTTTTGCATTTACCTGACTGTGGTTCCAGTTTGTGCAAGAGTACTGTACTGCTGTTATTTGCTGTGTATAACCTTGTTTTACAGGGAGTCCCCAGGGTCGAGCCAGAGGAAAGCCCTGATGGTAAGTGCAAACAGTGTGGGTATGTGTGTGGTATATCAGGGGTATTGTGAAAGTGATTGTTGTGTATTGTTCTGACCACTAGTAAGGAAAGAGGGGGGGTTACAGTGTCTCAGAGGGCTGTGCCCAGGTTAGCTTGACCACTACCAATCCTGACCTCCGGGTGGAGGCACCCATTTCAGAACTCAGGCCCCTTAACCTGCTACTAGCCAAGCAGGCAGGGGTAGTAGCCCTTGGGATAGCACCACCTAGGGGTTACACTAGGATCTGCAGCTTATCCATTAGGTAGGAAAATGGGCAGACTAGGTGAGCCATGTGGTCCTTATCTGCCATCAGATTCTATGTTTCTATGTATACACAGATCTTCTAGGAAAGAGGGCCAGGGTGGCAAGCAGCCCATCCCTGCCCCACCATATCCCTCTGGCTGAACTTGCGGGCCAATCTCCCCATCTTCTCTCTTTTCTTCCCCAGGATCTCTATCCAAAAAACTCCCACTTTTATACCCTCTGGGCTTGCCCCCCCCCCGCCGCCACACTTGCAGGCAGGCTGCCAGCTCCAGACCTACAGGAACCAGAGCCTTTGCACTAAACAAAATTATAATTTATTATTTTGAAAATATTTCATCAGGAAAGACAACATGAGCTGTAAACAACTTGTTTCCAGAAGCGTCTGGGGGGGGGGGGCAAGAGTTGGGAGAACAAGTAAACATATAGCAATACAAGTACAATTTCTGTACAATTTCTAAAACAAAACAGTGTAATACAATTACACAATAACCCAGATCAACTGGCCAGGGTAAACAAAACGGATTCGGATAGAGCATGCATTGCAACAATCTAAGAGCAGGTGATCCAGTATGGTAAAGGTTAGAGGATGGATAGCACATTTGAAGTGCTAGAAGTAGTAGGTTGAGCACAAGAGTCGAAGTGCTATTGTTTGCCCAGGGGAGGGCAGTTATAAGACAAGTGGGGAAGTGAACAGGCGAGGGGTAGAGGGTGGGGATGGAAGAGGGAGGGAGAGGTACAGCCAAGATCTATACCCATCCAGGTTGCTGAGAACCCTGCAAGGGGGTTAGGACCAGGCAGAAGGGAAGGGGAGAGAAACGGACTGGGGAGGTAGAGAAGAGAGGGGGGGCAGGGGAAACAGGAGGAGAGGAAGGGGATAAGGAAGAAGGGAGGTGGGCAGGCAATGGATTTAAAAGTGGGGGTAGGGGAGAGAGAGGGAGAGAGAGACAATCCATACCCTTCATGATGCAGAGAATCCTGCCAGGGGGTCAGGATTGGAAAGTGGGGGAAGAGGAGGGTAGGAGAGAGGAACCAAGATCTATACCCTTCAGGATGACAGAGAACCCTGCAAGGAGGAGGACAGACCAGGCAGAAAAGGAGGGGGAGGAGAAGTGGAGTGGCAGGTGACCAGAGAGGAGAGGGATATGAACTATGGAGGCTGGAGAAAATAGGGTAAACTAGGAATGGGAAAAGGGAGAGCATAAGTGTGGGGGGGGGTTATGGGGAGAAGGACAGCCATAGAGTGTCAAAATAGCACAGCAGTTATGGATGATAGTAGAGTGTCAAAATGGTGTAATAGATTGTGGTAGGGGGTTGGAGGAGGGGGTATAATAGGGGGTAGCAAGTGAGGATTATTAACTAGTCAGTTCCCAGAGGGGCTTACATTTATAATATGGATAGGAAAATATATATAAAATTGACCAATGACACATGTTTTGAATAATCAGAGCAGACTGAATGCAAATAAGAAAGAAATAAGGAAGGAGGAAAAGGATAGTCAGTGGCACTGGTAGATAATACTCCAAAACCACTGTCACAAAAACATCCTAAAGCGAAAAGGGAAAAAAAAAGAGTCAGAAAAATTGAAATCAAACAAGGACAGAAAAAAAGAAAATACACAGAAAAGATGAACCACAATCATCAGACAGAAAAAAGAGTTTAACTGTAAACATAGAAAGAAAGAAAACACAGATTCACAAACAGTAGTACAATCCAATGCTGGCATGTTGGCACAGTGGTAGGGCTATTGCACACAATGCCAGCAGCCCAAGTTCAGAAATGAGCCCAAGTCATCAGGAGGATGATTAAGTGTCATAGAGGATGCTCTCCTTCTCTATGGTGGGAGGGTACTGTCCACTGCCACAATACTGCCACCTGGGTGACACAGGTGGCAGTGTAGCTGAAGGGCTGAAGAGAGGGTGGAATGCTGCTGAAGTTGGGGCACCACTACCATCAATGTATGATGGCCCTTTGACATCTACATATGTAGAGTTTCATGGGGTATGGGAGAACACAAGAAAAAGGCCCTGGTACCTGTAGATGAAAAACTCTGGTACATCTGGAGCTGGGCCCTTCCCCATGGGAAGTGCACTTCCTGATGTAGTGAAAGTGTGTTCGGGATATAGCCCCATCCCCATCCCCATTCTGAGTGTGAGCAATGTCATCATGGAGGAAGGGCGGTGCCGCAGTGAGGTAAAGATACCACCAGACCCATAGGGATCTGGAAGGAATCGAGGACCAGAGATCAGAAGGGAGATATATAGAAAGTACAAAAAAAAGGTGCAATACAGGAACAATGAAAAGAATCTAGTAAACTACCAAAAGAAAAGCTTGTTTAAGAAGGTGAAAATGTGCAAATAAATACCGGTATTAAGGAAAACGTTTAGTCAGACTAAACATAGATGGAAATCAAGTTTTCTTAGTAATACATGGGCTGATTGTGAAACCATGGAAAACCTAATATTCCTTGTACAGTTAGGTTATGTCCTTGATAAAGTTTGTGGCCAATTTATTTTTATTTTACTTAAAATGTGTTAACCAGGTTAACTGCATGAGCATTAAGTGCCCATTTTCATGGATGACCCAAACAATAAAACAGACAGCTCAATACAATTAATAAAAGACAACCAATTACATAAAATACATTAAGGACAGGTACAACACGATTTTTCCAAGCAATATTTTTAGCCATGTTTTTAAAAGACAAATAGGGATTTGCAGATTGATGATGAACTCACAAATTATTTCATTCAGAAATCACATTATAAATAAATGGCCTTTGAGTAGGTGTTGTCTTCAGTAAAGTAAACATAAGAGTAATAATAGCACTCTAAGATATATTCAAAAGGGTAACATTCTGCTGTGTGACTTGTACTTTAAAGAGAAACAAAACAGGAACCTTCCAAAAATGCCAAAAAGAAATTAATCTGGGCCGACCTGGTGGCGCTGAGGGCTGAGGTGCTGGACACCTTACCTTGCATCATGTTGGCGACCTGGGTTCAGGAATGTGCCAGGGTCATCGGGAGCTGGCTGGGGGGAGGGAGAGAGCAGGATTGAGCAGCCGAATGGCAGCTTTCCTCTCCTGGGGAGGACCCTGTCATTCATTGTAGTTCCACTGCCCTGGGTGTAGGTCCAAGGACAGTGCAGGCAGGTGGGAGGCAAAGCAGAAAGAGGGCGCCTTGGACTCGGCATACCTATGTTCCAAATCAGTGAGGCCAAGACACAGGGATGGGAAAAATGGGGAAAACGGGTATAAAATGTAAATAAAAATAAAATTAATCTTAAAGGAGAACTGTCAGCAGTAAGAGCCTCACATAGAAATGTGCGGCTGATTCCAATTTGTCTTTGGACAAACAAATATTTTTTTTACTTACTGTTTGCTGCAGAATGGTAGAATGTATTAAGCTAATTTTGCTGACTTCTAAGATTCCATTTCCTGTAACCAGAAATCCCAGAATCCCTTGTAAATGACATCAGAGGAGGACTACAGAGCAGGGAGAGTCAATAGCCCACAGTATACGTTAAAGATTTTGTAAGTTAATATCAGATATTTGCTAGTCCTGCTGTGCTCACATGACTTAGTGCAGTCCTCTGTGACTATATCTAGATCCTGGAGAACAGCAGAGCAGCAAACAAAAGATTACAGCTTATAAAAGACCTCTGACCATACCTCTCAACCTCTTGCCTCCTGAATCAGGGATAAGGCTTAAAAAAATCAGGGACAAAGACCCCAAATCAGGGACACATCTTAAGAATTGATACTATTCATTCAGAATGCCGATAGAATAAGAGGATTTGTGTTATGATGCATTTTCTGAAGAAGAACAAATCTGAATCTTTAATGTTTGACATTATTTTGTGATTTTAATCCCCACTTGTCTGTCACAAAAACACAAGTTTTTTATGAGGCATAATCAGGGACATCCCTGAAAATCAGGGACAGTTGAGAGGTATGCCTCTGACATTCACTGAGGGCTATTGAATCTCCCACTGCTGCAGTTCTCCTCTGAAGTCAGCAGCAGGGGAGTCTGGTGTTGCTGGTTACAGGAAATGTCAGCTTTTACATCAATGAAATTAACCCCAATACAATCTACTACACTGCAGTAATCATTAGGAAAAAAAAGTGTTTTTGCACACAAAGGACTAATTAAAATCAGCCTCACACTTGGGTGTTAGGCCCTTATTGCTGACAGTTCCCCTTTAAATAAGTATGATGCCCCCACCCCCAAAAGAAAACCAAACTAAAGGGGAATAAAATTGTCAATGATGAGTCACTCTTGGGCAGGATAAAATACTATTCATATCTGAAAAAGATGCTAAAAGGGTGTTCATACACTCAGGACATACTGTAACAAATCAGGATAAATAACAATTGGGCTGATTAACAGGCAATTATGATTCATCTATGGAGTATCATGATAATTGAAACCATCATTAAGGATCTACAGTATTTAGAAAAGACATGGAGCAACAGAGAATTACGCTGTGAAAGAAAGATAAGACAATAAATGAACTAATGAAAATGATAGATTTATATCAAAAAATATTCAAGTTCAACAGCTAAAAGTGTATATAGTTCACACACATAAAATATCTGTTTCCTGTATAAAGTGTCCGTACACTCAACTCTATTATAAATAAATATTAAATTGAAGTTTTCAAAGAGAAAAGAAAGAACAACAATATAATCAGCATTATAGACATAAAAATATAACATTTAATCGAAAAAAAACAGTATGATCAAGCATTTCCAGGCCATAAGACATATACACAATAGTATGTTCCACATCAAATCATAAATTTCTCCAGATACAAGAATAGCAGTATTAAAATAACCTCAGTCACTTATCAAATTGCTTTTATCAACAAATCCTAATATGAAGTAACTCTGGTATAGTATAACTGTTTCTCCACCTAATTACATAAGCAATAACCCACGACAGGGTGTGCGGTTATTGGAGATTAATGCACACCCAGGTATGTTGTGAGGCATTAGGCCGCAGGCCAACTGTCCTCACAGCACCAAGGTGTGCATTAATCCCCAATAACCACACACCCTGGAGTAGGTTATTGCGCTTATAACATGGGCTGTTTGAAAAAAGCCAACAAAATTAAGAGAAAGTCCTTAAAAACTTTTGGAAATACAAGAAATTGCTTTGTATCTTTCCAACCTGTCAAATAGTCCCCAACAACTCCTGCTGAATTCATTTCTGTGAGATACACAAATGCCAGACATTCACTATTTCCGTGATTTCTGACATTTGTTGTTCACAATAATGACTGTCAGGAGTGTAATAATCTCAGCCACTGACAGGAGCCATGAAACGACTGCTGCCCCACCTTCTCTCTGTGGGATGTGTCCTGTGGTCAAACTGCAGCAGGTAGACTGAAGCTGTCATTGAGAAGCACGAACGGGAGAGATGACAGATAACTGGACCTCACATGAAAGACAGAGTGAGAGACAGAGACATAGAGAGAGAGAGAGAGAGAGAGAGAGAGAGAGAGAGACAAAAGGAGTTGTGCAGTTACAGACCACTACTTGAGCATCCAGCTGTGTTTCTCTCTCTCTCTCTCTCTGTTTCTTCCCCAATATGGTGGTGACATGATTCGGTGGCCACCGAGGACCACAGCATTTGCTCTCTCTTTCTCTCTCTCTATCGGCACTATGAGTAATATTCCCTGGCTGTCTTCCGCTGTCAATGGCCCCTGTGGCATCATGCATGCAGAATAGCATGCAGCTTCTCACCTCCACATCCCTCACAGCGGGTGGCAGCTGTCCCCTGCTCTTTCTCTCTCTCCAAGCCACATGCGCTTCAGCTACACCAGCTCTCTCTCTCTCTCTCCTGATCCTCACTCCTTAACTTCTGTGCACCGGCAAGGGTGGGAACCAAAAAAACAATTCTGTGTACCCTGTGTAGTGGACGAGAGACGGATGCTGAAACTGACAAGTACAGTCTCTCTCTCCCCCTCCTGCTGCTCTCTAAACTGGATGTTATGGGTGGGGTTGGGGAATATACTGTCTCTGCAAGGAGAAATGGAGATCCGCGGCCAGGTGGTTAGGGAGCTGTGACTACTGTGCGGGGAACATAGCTGTCCATGGGGCAGTGGGTGAATAGTCTAATAGTGCTGTGGAGGCCACAAAATGTTTAACAACCCACTGCTACCACCTGTGCTGTTACTGGGGGAATTTACTGCAGCGAAAAATAAGAGATCCTCCATAGTAACCCATGCTGACTGGTCCCAGGGTCCTTTTTGCTGGGACGCTGGTAAAAACATGTGATAGGAGCGGACAGGGGATATCCTTGCTGGAGCTCACTTGCCTGCTGCTGCACACTTGAAGCCAGCAATGCCACTCCGACATCCTCAGGAGAGCATGCTTGGGGTGAGTAACTCAGCCACAGGCTGACACAGGATAAATGCACACAGAACACTGCAGCAATTGCTTGAGGTGGCAGGTTGAGAAGTAGGAACAGTACGAGTTCCGAGAGACAGGTGGGTGGGAACTCATATAGTGGTGTAAGTGTAATGCCCCAATTATAGGGCTCCCCTGTTAGTCTCCAGTGCCCCCGTCAATCCCCCTGTCCCCCAGATTCCATGTGCTCAGGCCCCTGTCAAAAGTAAACTGCAGCTGCAGTTTTAAAATTTTTTCTCTCTTTTTCCTCCTGCAGCCTGCCCAGCACTAGCATGAGGTAGTGCCATCCTCACGCTGGGCAGCTGCTTGCTTCCCTGGTAGCTAGGGGCTCGGCATCCCCAACATCAGGGAGGGTTTCTGTGGCCAGTAATGGCCATTTTTCATATTGGTGAGGGAGCCAGCAACCGGATGGTCGGTAAGCACTCTCAGGCACCCCAATAACAGAAAGAGAAAGTTTGAGGCCCAGTTGTTTGCATCCTGTCTCATTTCCCTGGAGTCCAGCTTCAGCCCAGTTGTCTGCATCCTGATTTTCCCTGGAGTCCAGCTTTGGTCCAGTTGTCTGCATCCTTAGTTTCCCTGGAGTCTAGCTTTGGCTCAGTTGTCTGCATCCTGAGTTTTCCTGGAGTCTAGTTTCAGCCTAGGAGTCTTCCTTCAGCTGTTGGCATCTTTTCTCGTTTCCCTGGGGTCTTCCACCAACCAGGAGGTCCCTTACCTGCATTGTACTGTTTGCTTCAGCTTCATCACAGTTCAATTTCCCTTGAGCCCTATTGAGCCAGGAGGCTTGTCATCGCTTGGGTTCTTGCTTGTTCTAGTCCTTTCACCTTTCCACTTTTCCGATCCAACCAAAAGCTGGCCAACAAAGTGCAATGGTGGCCATCACTCTTGACTTATGAAGAACTCTATGTTCTTTTGGTCTCTGCTTGACAGGTTGTACTTATGTGATGAAATAGAGTGTAAGGCTGATTCTAGAGTTCATAATAATAAGATTATCATAGAGTTTGGAATAGAGCAGTAGGGGTATTATAAAGTTTAGAGAATAAGACATCCGTAGAGTATAAGAATCACTTTGGAGTTATAGAATACTGAGTTACAGTAGAATTATAGACTACTAAGCTACAGTAGAGTTATAGAATACTAGGTTACAGTATAGATTGGTTGTATACTGCTTGACCTCTTTGTTGTCTTGCACCCAGTAAACCTGCTATTACTTGAGTTTGTCTCCTGCTTCTCCTTACTCAAGCACCACTACACCATCAACAAGTATGGACACTTGTGCTGTTTACATAGGGACACTTCTGTTATAACATGGGGTAGCAGCACAATAGCAAAGTGTCGCTGTCCGTACTCGCAGGTAGTGGGGGAATTAAATGGCTGCTGCAAAGGTTTTGCTCTGCTTACACAGGGAACAAGTTCGGCTTCTGAAGAGGGATCCTGCAGCCAGCACTGTTAACACCAACTGTGCATTAACTTCCATTAATGAATGGTCACCTGCTTTGCTTTAGCCAATCACCGTCTTCATTTACACAGCCCATGTTATAAATATATATAAGTTTTAGGTTTACTGTGATAAGCACGGTGACAGAATAGCGGGGAACAAAACCACGTGCGGAGAGTAGCACCGACAGTCCATGCAGGAAAAAGTAATTTTCTGTAGGAGGCTGTACCCCCCCAGTACCCCCTTTTGAGGGAAGCTTTGCCCCCACACACCCCCTATAATATAATCACCTCCGGGGGGGGCACATGGGGGAATGGAGATAATCCCAGTGGGTGGGCAGAGTCACGAAAGGAACTGCGAAGTACATTCCACTTGGGTGGGGGAGGGAGAAAGAGGACAGGGTGGAAGTTTTGGGGGGTAAAACAGCTTGGGGAAAGGGGGATATAGCCCACCAGACATGGGAAGGAAGGCAAGGGGGGGGCAGCAGCACAGCAACCCAGGAAAACAAGACAGAAGAGTGGGGAGTTTGGAACCAAACCCAGGACAACTGTAGGCACCCTTGACATCCACAATCCATTGCTGTATCCACACAGCCACAGTGAAAGCATGCTTCCAAGTCATCACTTGGAAGGTGAAAACAGCCACAGGAATAGTGCTGTTATGTCCGCACTATGCGTTCCCTGTGGTTGTTTTCACAGCCACTATTTTGACCGCACAGTTTTGTACCCTGTGATAAAATCCACGCTCTCTTGACTGGATACCTAAGTTTTGTAATATTAATGAGTAGCCAAAAGTATCTAAGAAAATTGAGGTGAGACTGTGAGAAAAAGCTAGCCAGATCTTCTGAGCCAGCTGAAGTAAAATAGTAATTGCCAAAGCAAACTTCAGATAGTTCATAAGTGGTTTGTCATTAGCTAATACTGATGGAGAAACCAGCAGTATTAAAACATGATGAAATTATAAGCACAGGCCTGGTTACCCTACACCCCCATAATTCAAAGTGAGTAATCTCTCAAAGAAAAAGTAATAAACACAATACAAAAAGACACAAAACATCAGTGACCCCTTCGTACCATATTTTAAGTAAATACAAATATTTGACAAGCTTTAGAAATTCTTCCTAATCTGTCAAATTGAAAAGATTTTCCAAGAAACCATATAACTTTCTCAAAAGGGGGAGATAATGAATTATCTCTATTTTTATGCAGTGTAAAAATAACAACACATGCTTCAAATCATCAATATCCCAAGAGTTCAATTTACAAATTGTGGGAGTTCTTCAGTTTGTTTTAGGTGCCAGCAAACATACAGTAGCCTGTAAGCACCTATTGTGGTCATGCGTACTCTTTTCTGCATTTTAGTCAACTTTAAGGAGACGTTTTGTGAAAGTGATTTGCCTATGCAACTTTTTGCCTGAGTGATGTGTCATGCATCAGGTGGACAGAAAGTGGACTGATCTACATGATCAGCAGGCACTGTTTGCAGCTGCTCCCCAGGATTAGTACTCGAACTGCAGCTTTTCCTCCTGCCCGGCTGCTGAGACATACACACATTGAACATGCATACTCATCTCCAGGCCACTGATCAGGCACTGCATTTCTTCCCAAAGGAAGTAGCCAGTTAGCAGCAGCTGTTCCAAGGTCCCCCAGAGATCCACAAAACAGTGGGGACCACTGTCTAAATTAGTGGTAACTTTTTCACCCCCCACAAATGGAATAGAAACATAAAAGTTCACGGCAGATAAGGACCGCAGGGCCCATCCAGTCTGCCCATTTCTTTTTCTACCTTATAAATGTGCCATCGGCCTTTGCTCTGTCAATGGCCTATCTATTCATACTCATCTGCATTGCTCCCTTATGCCTATTCCATGCCTGTTTAAAGCCCTGCACTGTATTCATATCCATCATTTCCTGAGGTAGGCCGTTCCATGCATCCACCACTCTTTCTGTGAAAAAGAACTTCCTCACATTACCCTTTAATCGGCCTCCCTCTAATCTCATGCTGTGTCTTCTGTCCTGCTATTTTTCTTATATTGAAACACGTTAGACTCTTTTCACCTTGTTAATGCTCTTAAGGTGTTTGAATGTTTCGATCATATCACCCTCTCCCTCCTTTGCTCTAGGGTATACATATTGAGCTCCGTTAATCTGTCCTCATATGTTTTCTGATGCAGTCTCTGCACAATTTGGTTACCTTCTCTGGACTGCCTCAATTTGTTAATGTCCTTGTGAAGGTGTGGCCTCCAGTACTGCACACAGTACTCCAGATGGGGTCTAACCAGTGTCTTGTAAAGAGGGATTATTACCTCCCTCTTCTGGCTTGTGATACCCCTACTAATACACCCCAACATCCCCCTAGCCTTACCTACTGCTTTAGTGGTCTGCTTTGATGATTTCAGGTCATCAGTGATGATGATGCCCAAGTCTCTTTCTTCCCTTGTGACTGCCAGCAACTCCCCTCCCAGCCTATAGGTGGCTTCAGGGTTTCTTCCTTATGTGCATGATCTTGCACTTCCTTGCGTTAAACCCCAGTTGCCACTCTTCCGACCATTTTGCTAGTTTATCCAGATCTTTTCTCATTCTGCCCACCCCATCTGGATCATCTACTCTGTTGCAGATCTTGGTGTTATCTGCAAACAGACAGACCTTAACCTCCAGTCCATCTGCAATGTCACTGATGAAGATATTGAAGAGGACTGGCCCCAGGACTGATCCCTGAGGTATCCCACTTGTGACTTGCATCTCTTCTGGCTGTATACCATTTATCACCACTCTCTGTTTTCTGCCCATCAACCAGTTTACCACCCAGTTGACCAACTTCTGACCCACCCTGAACCTACCCAGATTATTAATCAATCTTCTACGTGGAACAGTATCAAAAGCTTTGCTGAAGCCAAGGTAGGTGACATCAACTGCTCCCCCCTTGGTCCACCACTCTGGTTACTCAGTCAAAGAAATCTATGAGATTAATTTTACAGGACCTTCCTTTTGTAAACCCATGCTGTCTTGGATCCTGTGCTCCTATGGATTCCAGGTGTTGCACTATCCTTTCTTTAAGGAGTGCCTCCATAATCTTGCCCACTACTGAGGTAAGACTGACTGGTCTGTAGTTCCCTGCCTCCTCCCTGCTACCAGTCTTGTGGAGCCGGATCATATGAGTCCTTCTCCAGTCTTCTGGGACCTCTCCTGTGCTCAGAGTCTCACTAAAGAGTTCTGATAATGGCTCTGCTAGTTCCACCCTTAGCTCCTTTAGTACCCTGGGATGTATGCCATCAGGCCCCATTGCCTTGTCCACCTTGAGCTTATCGAGCTCTTGTAGGACCCTTGAATTTGTGAAGGGACTAGTGCACACCTCCCTCCCCCCTGTGTCCATGGTGCTGAGCTATGGGCCCTGCCCTACCTTCTCTTCAGTAAATACTGAGCAGAAGTATCTATTTAGGATAGATGCTTTTACATCTTCCTCCTCCTAACACACACACACCCTTATCCCCTTTGATCTTAGCAATACCCCCTCTGGACTTTCTCCTTTCACTAATGTATCTATAGAAAGTCTTGTCACCTTCTTTTACTGTTTGTGCTAGTTAGCAGAGCTGCTCTGGGTTGACAACATTTCCTAGGACACCAAGATTAGTGGCTGTTCCTCACTCCCCTCACTGGTGGCTAGACAAATATTAATGAGAACTGCTTCAGTGGGCTATGCGATGTTACGCGAGGGCAACAAAATTTGCAGTTGGTCCTCCGTCCCTCACTAAGTCCCTGACTTTGTCAAAAGATACATTTGTCGATGACGCTTATTGAGAATTCCAGCTGCAGGGAAAGTTTAATGCCTTGCCATAGAAGATTCTTGACCACCCAAGCTTTGGCTAAGATCCATTCCCAGTCTTAATAGCAGAGCAATCAAAAAATAATGAGCCTAGGTTGGGCATTCTGATTGACTGGTGGAGGGCCTGAGGGGAAGTGATATGCTGTCAGTTTCAATTGGACTATCCTAAGTTATAATTAAAGGAACTGAGGCAGGAGGCACTGGTGAAAATCAACCATTTCAGCACATTCTGCTCCTTTGGGGAGCCCAAACAACCCCACAATATTCCTGCAGTTGTGGGTCTCCTGATCATCCACTTTATCCCACAGGAGTAGAACCTCTTTCTCCACAAGCGTGAGGTGTCTCTCAGTCAGTCAGGCCTGGTCTTCAAGCTGTTCTTCAATTCCAGTTCTTCAACTCAGGCTCCGAGTGCATCCACATACATTTTTACTACAGACAATCTCTGTAACTCTAGACAGTTCAGCCCAGATGACTCCCCTGAAGGTTTTTACATTGAAACATTAAACATAGAAGGTGATGGCAAATAAGCACGAAGTGGCTCACCTGGTCTGTCCCTTTCCCCTACCTAATACAATACTGCAGACCCTAGTTGATCTGCACATTACACTCTCTTCTCTATTGTGAGAGTACTCATGTCTATCCCATGCAATCTTGAATTCCCCTACCATTTTTGCCCCATAACCTCTGCAGGGAGGCTGTTCCAAGCATCCACTGCTCTTTCTGTGAAAAAGTACTTCCTCACCTTGCCCCTGAGCCTACCGCCCTCTAGCCTTATATCATGCCCTCTTGTTCTTGTACACCTTCTTTTCTGAAAGATGCTACCCTTCTGTACCTTGTTTATACCCCTGAGGTACTTAAATGTCTCTATCATAGCCCTCTCTCCTCTCCTCCAGGGTATACATTTTGAGGTCCTCTAGTCTTTCCTCATATGATTTTTGGTGCAGTCCTTGCACCATTTTGTTGCCCTTCCCTGGACTGCCTCTATTTTGTCTATGTCCTTCCAGAGATGTGGCCTTCAGAACTGGACACAGTACTCCAGATGAGGTCTCACTAGTGATATGTACAGTGGCATAACCTCCTCCCTTTTTCTGCTAGTGATATTTCTCCCTATGTATCCTAGCATCCCACTGGCACTCCCCACAGACTTCTCACATTGTTTGGTTAACTTCAGGTCATCAGATATGCTTAACCCCAGGTCCCTTTCTTGACTGGTGGCCATCAGCACCTGTCTCACCATCTTGTATTTTTCCCTTGGATTTCTGTGTCCCAAATGCATAATTTTGCACTTCTTTGCATTAAATCTTAGCGTCCACATTCTCAACCACTCTTCAAGCATGTTTAGGTCCTTTCTCATTTTTTCCACCTCCCCAGGAGTGTTGACCCTGTTTCAGATTTTAGTGTCATCTGCAAAGAGGCATACCTTACCCTCCAGCCCATATGCAATGTCTCTCATGAAGACATTAAAGAGGACTGGTCCCAGCATGGATCCCTGTGGCACCCCGCTGGTCACTCCCTCTCCTCGGATTGAATGCCATTTGCCACCACCCTCTGTGTCCTGTCACTCAATCAGTTTCTGACCCAGTTTACCACCATGGGGCACACCCCCAGGCTGCCCAACTTATTTACCAACCTCCTATGTTGGACGGTGTTGAAGGCTTTGCTAAAATCTAGGTAGAACACATCCACCACCCTTCCCTGATCTACTTCCCTGGTCATCCAGTCAAAGAAATCTATCAGATTTGTTTGACAAGCCCTTCCAACTGTGAATCCATGCTGCCTTGTATCCTGTGCACCACTGGATTCAAGAAATATCGCAATCCTTTCCTTTAGAAGGGACTCCATTAATTTCCCCACCGCCAAGGTCATGCTGACTGGCTGTAGTTGCCAGGCTCCTTTCTGTTCCCATGTTTGTTGAGAGGGACTGCATTTTCCCTCCTTCAGTTCCCTGGAACCACCCCTGACTCTATTGATTTGTTGAATAGGGCTATTAGTGGTGCCACCAGTGCCTCTTTAAGTTCTTTTTTAATATTCTGGGATGTATCCCATCTGGCCCCTTAGCCTTGTCCCCTTTCAGATTCTCAAGTTCCTTTAGGACTCTTTCCTCTGTAAATGGGCTGGTGTCCACCTCTCTCCCATTGGTGCCCCTATCACCCAATAGTAGTCATTCTCCTTCCCCCTCTTCTGTGAACACTGAACAAAAATATTTGTTCAGGATTGTTGCTTTTTCCAGGTCCCCCTTTTATTTCAAAAAGTTCCCTTGGGATGAGTACAGACTCTGACTCTCTCACTCTCTCATATTGGGGGTCAGCCATCTTGGTAGCAGCTTCAGACAAGCTGCTCAGGAAAGCAGATCATTTTTGCTTTTTAGTTGAGAACAGCTCTGAAGAATCTTCATTCTTCATGTTGGAGGGATTTGTTAGCGACCAAAAGATTACAAAATGAAGTAGACATTTGGGGTTTAGAGTGCAGATTGCCACAGATTGAATTTCCTTAGGCAGAGCCTCAGAGCCAGGCTGCATTTAGCTCGGCTGCATCACATGACCCACCCTACATGGTTGTTTTTAACCAGGGTATTGCTTGCCCTGTCCTGCAAGTGTTAGCACTGTGGCTGCATTTAGAAGGGTGAGAAATAGGAGGTGGATACTTTCGATGTGCAGTCAAGACTGATTTGGTCACATGGAAACACTCAAGAGTGGTGTGTTTAAAAGATAGCACTCAAGACTTATGCAGTTACAAGACAAGACAGAGAGTATTTGATTCATGACACTATGAGAGGGAAGTTGTGTATCAGAAAGAAACACAAGCACGTAACTCCCCTTGCCACTCCAGTGGTGGAAGTAGCATTAAGAAAATAGCAAAAAGATATGTGTTTTTACTTTAAGAAGCCATCACTTTTATTTTCCATATATAAGGATTGCCACATGTTAGTATATTTTTACTTACTGAATGACTTGCATAATATCTGTATTTGCACCGTGTTTTCTACTAGGTAGGTTAGGGTAGGACGGCAAGGGGGCATAATGTCACAAGACATTATGCCATAGCAATATACCGCGCTGCCAAAACAGCACAATATATTGCCAGTGGCATATCTTTGCAGAGGGGCTCTGCCTACCCTTTTATGGGGGCTGCACCCCTAACACCCCCAGCTAAAATCTAACTCCGGGAGGATATACACCTATCAAAGTGCAAAAATATAAAATCATGCATCTGGGACCAGGAATCAAACCCAGCCCCAAACGCACTGTCTGCCTCCTTGCTGCCTGTGGCTCATCCTGATGAGCCATGGCAGCTGCTCGGTGGAGCCCTGTCCCAGCACAGGTCTTATCCTCTGCCTGGGAGAGCAAGAGTGTGCACTACTGCGCATACTGCTTCTTGTGGTTTTGCACCCTCTCGCTCTTCCCTACCACACTGTTACTGTTGAGCAGTTTTGTTGTACGCTGTAGAGCATACAACAAAGGGACTCTGTAGGGGGTAGGACAGTGACAAACTATGCATTTAGTGGGTATCGAGTAATGGTCAAGTGTTGAGTTTAGACCAATGAAACCGGTAAGATTCTGAAGCCCATTTTATAAAGATTAATATTTCCCGACAATTGTTATATAATTAAACAATAATCCATGACAGGGTGTAGATTGTTGCTGGACTGATCCACACCTGGTGTGGTGTGTCATGAGGCTGGAGGCCAAGTACCTTAAACCACACCCAAAATGGGTAAATCCCACAACCCACACCCTGGGATGTATTATAACAATTATGCAATGTACACTTCAGGAAAATAAAGATTTTTTAAAACAAATATGTTATAATGCATCTTTTCTATGTTTTAGAAGTTTATTTTAAGAAACATGCTTCCACTCATTATAAAATAAACCCTTCCTGCCATAACTATAAGCCATTTCCCTGCACTGGGAGGGTTAGTGAGAAAAAGATTAGGCTTTTAATTATTAAAAAATGAGTCGTTAGCACTTTGCGAAGAGAGGCAGTGCAGCATGATGGACTACAACAAGTGAACATGCAAACATGCAGGAGCAGTGATATGAGGTTCAAAAGGACTAATCAAGAGCAAAGGGGTGTGTAAATATATATATATATATATATATATATATATATATTTTTTAACAGTTATGAGCTGATCATGTGTGGAGAGACAAACAGAACTGTGCCGGCATTGAGTAAGATGGGAGGTGGTTGCGAATGCTTAGAAAAAGAAATGCGAACTTACTTGGAGGGAAAGTTAGGTAGTATGGCACAAACTGTTATTGGAATATCACAGCTTGAGGGAGAGAGAGAGAGATTGTGGTGCGAGCAGCTGGGCTGCTGAAATTTGAAGCCAGAGGTAGCATTAAGGAGCAGCTAGTTTAGAGGGGTAGGGAGATGGCGACAAAATTGTTTATAAATGTTATGGGGTGGATGTAATGATTTCAGTTGGCACTGTGGCTAAATGGCTCTTTTTTTGTGCATTGGGTTGTCAATGCCATAGGATTTACACTCAGCAAAAAAAAAAAAACCAGTCAGCCAATCAAAAAGCTGTATTTCTGGGATCCCATCATGTAATACTAGTATGAACATGACCACGTAATACATACCAAACTCTCTGGATCTTTTCTCTATGAGTCTTCCTTGTTTCCAGTCTAGACCTGTGACTAGAGCATATTGCACTTCCAACAGTTCCATACTATTTTTATGATCAGAACTTCTAAGAAATTGAAATTGAAATTATATTCCCATAAAGTTCTCTTTCAGAACATTTCTAATACTCCAGAAGTTTTAGAATTAATCTGAAGTGCTTCTCCTTTAACAAACGTGTTCACCTGCTATCACAGTTCTTTTCTGGTATGTCACCTCAGCTCTCTGATTAATTTTGCAGCCCACATAAATTACTAGCACTCTGATGATAACTCTGACCTAAGGCTTTATGAACAGTGCATTTAAAATTAATTACTCAGTAAATGCCATCAATTTAAGTATGGCTTTCATTATTTATATGATAGGAAAAAACTAATCTCACGCTTCAATAAACAAAATATTAGGATTGACCCCTTCCTCCCAACTTTCAAGGCTACAGGATTTCACTACAGGAATCTGCCAAACAATTACAGTACATGCAGCTGTGTTTTGTTAAACCTCTATGATTTTTGGAGTTCTTGCTAGGCAAGCAGCAATAGCTCTAATTATTAAAGTAAAATGTACTATGCTTCCAAACTGTACAAACAAAATTCGTGTTAATTTTGACAATCCAGTATAAAGTTTTACTATATCTAGCAATGGCTAGAGCAGTGTGGGATTTTTGCTCTGCTGGCAGAATGCATTTGAATGAAATCTATAGATTCCACAGTTTGGAAGGTCATGCAGAATCCTGCAGAGCTTGGGGAGGATGCTGAGGATTTTTTTGCAAAACCTTTTTATTCTTTTTTCTCCAATTTGTAGAATCAGGCAGAATTTTTATTCATGCAACGTCCATCATATATGTAGGATTTTGCAGAAAGTATATGTTCTGCAGCAAAATTCTGCACAGTTCCAATAGCCACAACAGAAAAATGTTATACAAGGGCACAAAACTCTTTTTTTTTTTAAGACAACTGTCAGTAAAGAACTTGAAATGAACTTGTCTAAATGCAGCTCTGCTTCTGATGCATGTAACAGGTTAGCAGACTGTGGGACAGTTGGAAAGGTAAATTTTTTCCTACTTACAGTATCTCTCCTAAAGAAACAACTCCTATCATTCTTATCAGCACTATTCTAATTGTAGATGACAAGGCATATATTTTAAGAAAACTAATAAACAAATTGTATGTTAAAGGGATACTGCCGAGAGTTTTGGATTCAAGGTATTTATATTTAAGAAAACACATTTTATAATTGCTGACCTTCTATAGAATTTGTTGATGTATTTTTTTCCTCTGCTTCCTTTTCCTTTCTTAAACATAACAAAAAACATGCAATGAGTGGAATCATGCCAAGACCTCTTTTGTTTATAAGCTCTGTTCTCATATTATTGTCACTTCCTAAATATTAGGAATACCCCCTAACAGTCAAACCACTTATAGTGCAGAAGTGTCCTGCCACTGTATCAAAAATGGCTTGATTACGTGGTGAGGGGTCCAAAGTTTCGAGAAGAAAACAAAAGGTGTTGACCAAGGAGAGTAAACAAACAGGGTTTGTGTGGCAACATGGTGGACAGTTTATTTTTCATTTTTAATAAGAAAAACCCAGGTAATGTGATCATGAACTGCTACTGAACATCATGAATTATTCATGAACAGTTCATGAACTGAATCCATGAATGTGCATCAAACTTCAGCAATCATGTTCATGAACTGTGCAAGAACAACAAACGGGCACTGTGTTCACAAGCATTCTTGAATATAAAGGTTCATTAAGGTCCATGAAGTTCATAAAATTCCTCCACTAAACTTTAATAGATTTAATGGATATTTTTAGTGATCAGAGATATACTGCTTTCATAATATTGATTAATTCATCAGACAAGCTTATTTAGCCCTGTTCTCAAAGGAATGTTGCCCTGCATACAAACCAGAGGCAGACCTGTTCAAACCTCATCTTTTCATCATTTCATGTGACAATTTATTTATTTTTCCTCTTGACTTTTTCTCCCCTGGGCCCCCCGGTCGGTCCTAATGTACTCCCATCCTTCACCTACGGCCACCATCTGACCCACACCGGTCTCCACAGAAAGCCATCACCCATTACCCCACGGCTTGCCCCCATGGTGGGGTGATGGGAGGACCAAATCCCCCACCAAGTCTGGATTCGTACTGGTGATCATCAAGCCTCTACAACCGGGGCACCCCTTTTCCTTGTTCCACCTTCAGAGGTGGAACATACAATGCTGGCAGGGGCAGCCTGCCTGCCAGCTACCCTGCCTCTCACCCCAATCTTGCAGGACCAGTTGTGTCAACACCTAGCCTCTGCTAGGTGTCAGGCTATGCCGGCCTCTGTGCCCCATCCTTCCCTGGGAGAGGAGAACTGTCCAGCAGATGCTCAATCTTCTCCCACCCCTGCCAATCCCAAGCAACCCGAGTTCACTCCCAAACCCAGGTTGCCAGCATGGTGCAAGGTGAGGCATCCAGTGCCTCAACCCTCAGCGCCACTGGGCCAGATGACAATTTTCTTTTAACAAACCTATCATTCTCTCATGGATGGCTTTTAATACAATGCATTTTATTTTTTTAAACTGATTTTTATTGTTAAATATCAACAATGATACAAGACAAGTACAATGCATTTTAGAATTAGTAGTTTACACATTATACTTACTTTTTCCTGTTGTTTTTTTTTCACTCAAATTAAACCACTTACCTTCCATTCATAAATAGAAAGGCCAATTGCTATTTATATCAACAGATTCTGTAACTTTTTAAAAATGCAGTGAGTTTAAATGTTAACCCTTTTGGGTGCTGAAAAGTTAATTGTCTTGTATAACATATATGATTCACCCCCAAACTACGAAAGTTTTGATTTTTAAATGCGTTATATGCTTGTCACATTTTTCCATGGAAACTTGGCATTCCAACATGTAAATTAGTTATTCAAATGGATTTTTTGTCCTGGGTCATCATGGCCCTTTAAAGGTTCAGCAACTTCATGAACTTTGTGTTAATGAACAGTTCTTGAACTTGGTTCATGAACTGAGTTGAAGAACAGCTGGGGAACTTTGATGGCTGTTGATGAACCATTCATGAAGGTTTGTCAAAGTTCATGAGTTAATGAACAGCATATTGCCTGGGAAGTAAGCAAGTACAAACCAACCAGCCACATTGACAAATTCTGCAGCAGATGAGCATTCATCAAATGTGTTTTGCACTCTAGGGAAAATTTTTATGTCCAAGGCAGTTGGCATTTTAGATCAGCCATGGAGTCATAGGATTTATAGGCTATTACAGGCTTGGGAGGCAAAATGCCCATAAAGAGCTCACCACCAGTTTGGTGAGTTGGAATTATATTAAAGGTAGGATGTTTTTCTACTACCCATATAATCATCTAGTTGCTTTTTTAAATTGATCTATAGTATTACTATCAACAATTTCTCTTGGTAAAGCATTCCACTGAGACACAAAACGTTGGGTAAACTAATGGCTTCTCTTATGGGTTTTTCAGTTACCCCCTCTTAATTTAAGGTTATATGTTCTAGTATTAGCATTAGAACAGTTCCTTACTAAGCCTAATGTTTCCAGAAGAAGTGGATCATAAATTGCTTTATATGTTAAGCAGAGATCACCGCATAATTGTTTATATACCATAAAGTAAAGATCCAATTCTTTTAGTCTGTCCTCATATTCAAGGTTGTTCATATCCTTAATTCATTTTTTTTATTTTCCTTTGAACTCCTTCTATTAATTTATTTCCTTTGATTGTAGCTGGTGCCCAAAAAGGAGAGCAATAATCTAAATGGGGTCTGACTAGGCTTGTATAAAGTGGGAGGATTACACTGGAATCCCTGCTTTTTATATGTTTAAAGATGCAGCCAACTGCTCTTTGGCATTTTTTAACCTTAGCTAGGGCATGGGTGTTGAAAGATAACTTGTTGTTCACTACAACACCAAAATCTTTTTCGTTAGTAGTTACTGTAAGTTGCACAATATTTAATTTGTAGATAAAGTTCAAATTATTGTGGCCTAAGTGCATGATCTTACACTTTTGTTTATTAAAAAGCATCTTATTATTGGTAGCCCAGGTTCCTAACTTGTTTAATTCATTCTGAAAGTTGTTTTCGGCCTGTTCGTTGTTAATTATATATCCCAATTTGCAATCATTTGCGTACTTGGCCATCCAGATGTTGCTAGTTGTTTGCATTGTTGTGATCAACATATTAAAAAAAAACAGGGTCCAAGACAGAACCCTGTGGGACCCCGCTGTTAACCTTGCCCCACTTAGAACAGTGGACTCTAATTACAACACTTTGGCATCTGTTTTGAAGTCAAGATATGACCCAGTTCATTATACTGAAATTCAATTTAAATTTGTACATAAGATTTATTAGAACTTGACAGGAAACCTTAACAAATGCTTTTGAAAAGTCAAGAAAGATAATGTCCAGTGGAAGACCCAAATCAAGAGATGCACTGACATTTTCAAAGAAGTTCAGTTGATTAGTTAAACAAGATCTACCTTGGAAAAAAACATGTTGTGTTAAGTCTTGTAGATTATTTCGTGAGATATGAACTTCAATTTGAGTTAGCAATAATCTTTCTAGGAGTGTACCTATGACTGACGTAAGACTGATCGATCTATAGCTAGATACAGCTGTTTTGTTACCAGATTTGTGTATTGGGATAATGAGTGTCTCATTCCATGATTTAATAGTTTCACCTTGATTTAAAGAGGCATTAAAAAAGCTAGTTAGGGGACCACATATGACGTTAAATGTTTCTTTAAGAAACCTGGGATGGATTTCATCATGCCCTGAGGATGAATGAGGTTTAAGATTTTGAATTAAGCTTTGCACTTCCTCTACAGTAATAGGCAAGAACTGTGTTTCCTGTACATATGTAGTATTATGTGACAACTTTCCTTCAACGTAAATATGCTAATAAAGTACTCATTAAATTCAGCTGCCATAGTTTGCTCATTGCTTATTATTCCATTGCAAGTTTCAATTGGGCCAACTGCAGAATTGTTTCCTTTTAATGAACCAATATAATTGTGAAGGGATTTATGATTATCTAAGGTTTTGGTAGCTAATTTTAGTTCAACTTCCTTCTTTGCTTTTCTTATACTGTATTTCACCCTTTTTGTTTTTTCCTTATATGAATTCCAAGACGCTACAGTAGGATTTCTTTTATATTTTCTGCAATATCTTTTTTTTTTTGTTTATTGCCCTCTTTATACCTTTGTTCCAAAACAAAGGAGTTCTAAGACCTTTATTGTATTTTTGTCTATTTGGTACCCATGTATCTAGGCAGTATTTTATCTTGACCCACAAACGGTCCCAAATTTGATGTAATTCAAGGCCATGAAGGTCAGTTTCCCAATCCCCAGGATATTAAGTATTCATTTATTCTTTTGTAGTTTTGTAGTTCACTTTAGTGAAATCCTTAAGTATTGTCACCCCATTTATGGTATTACTATTCATATTAATCTTTAATTTCACCATATTGTGATCACTGTCTCCCAGTGGTTCATTAATAACTTGAATGAATATCCTGTCCTCTATATTGGTTAGAATAATATTAGGTACTGTATATTATTCTCTCTTGTTCCTTCCATGACTATTTGATTCAGATTTTGATTAATTATAAGTTGGGAATAACAAGAAACATGATCCCAGTCTTTTGCATAACCAAGGGTATTAACAGGACATAAACAGTCAGAAATGTTTGATCTGGTACCCTGCAGCAGGATGCCGGGACAGGCCCTGAAGCTCAGATGTAATGTTGAGAGGCACTTTTTCTCCTAGAGTTCAGTGAACATATGGAACAGAACCAAAACAAGCCCCCCCACCTAGTGTGCATGTTAAATATACAAACAGAAAAACACTAAGAAATGCACCACTACCATCTGTGCCCAAATGTACCAAAACACAAGGCTTAGAGATTACAAAAGTATATCTTTTCTGTCTGGTACATACAGTATTTGCTTGACCCTTATAGAGATTCCAGCAAGATCACACAGAACGCTGACAGGTTTCACTACAAAATCATTAGGGAGTGACCCCCTGATGATGATCTCGCAAAACCAGACACTTTTTTTTTGTAATCTCTAAGCCCAGTGTTTTTGGTACATATGGGTACAGATGGTGGTGGTGCATTTCTTAGTGTTTTTCTGAATCTATGGAACAGCGTCATAGCAGAGATGGCAGGCCTGAAGACAGTACAGCTACTTTTTCTGCTCAAAATTCTGCTTACCAAGGAGTTGACAAATTTCTGCGTACGAGGGAATCAACAAGGGAATCACTAGGTACTATTTATAATATAGTAAGTAGGGAATCGCTATAAACTGATGTTTGCTTGCACAGCCTACTTATTCATCCCTGCTGATGCAGCAGGGTTTGGACAGGAGTCCTTTTTTATCTTAAATTAATGTTACTATGCAGAATGGTGGTCACTGTGTCGTATCACTCATTAAGTAGTCTGTCTTATAACATAGAAACATAGAAATATAGAATAACAATGTTGAATTACTTGAAATGACAGGAGCAGAAGGTTTTTTTTTAAACAGTCATTGTGTCTGACTTTATGCCATTCACTGCACAGTATTTATGTAGTACATATTCTTAGACATTTCTTCTTTGTAAGTCAACAGATTTACTGTACAGTCATTTCTAGGTCTCAGTCATTGTACCATAGCCCTGCAGATCTTGCAGGTCAAAGCACAGCAGAATTGATGAGCATCTGCTCAATAATATTTAGAACCCTGACCTGGCAAGGACAATCTTGTAACTTCTTGAAAGCTACCTAAACAGAGAACACTTAAAGATGCAAGGCATGTTCACTTAAAATTGTGTTTAAAACAAAATGTGGCAAGTCTTCACTCATCCTAAACCATCAATGACATTTTAAAATGATTAATAAAATACATATCCACTGTCAAAGTCATTTATTCAGTTATGACTAGGGCATGGAGATTAGAGCGTCTCTGCAGAAGTCTCGGATGATATAGGGTAGAGTGGCACTGAGGACTCATTATACTGAGTACCAGCAGGCAGTCATCCTGAACAAGACAGAGTTCCTGTCAAGGACAATTGCTGTTGCTAGTCTGAATGAGTATTTTCTGCAGAGAGGTGCAAAGAGTTCAACTGATTCTTTCTTGACAAGGTGTCTTCTATTCATACTGGGATCTCCTCAAAAACCCTAGATCTGACTATCACTCAAATGCACTAAAACTAGATTACTAAAAACACCATCAGGACCTTAGGTCACAGAGGTGAGGTAGGTATACCTATTCGGGCAGACTGGATGGACCGTTACTTTTTTCTGCTGGCAGTGTCTATGTTTCTATGCTTCTATATTTCAATTTTCAGTTGTTTCTTGAAGGAGGGAGTATTCCTGACTGCACTGAAAAAGGCATTGGTGAAACCTCTCTTGAAGAATCCATCTTTGTACCCTGATTAATTTGTAAATTACAGACCTATACTGAGCCTTCCCATTTTTGTGAAGGTTGCCCAGAAGGTGGTGGTAATGCAGCTGGAGTTTTCCTGAGAAAATAGGACATGGAGGAGCCTCTCCAGTTGAGATTTAGGGTTCACCGCAGCATAGAGACCACCCTCATTAAGGTGCATAAGGGTCTCCTCACTGTGAAGGATAGAGTGTACCAATCCATATTGGTCCTTCTTAATCTCTCGATGATATTTGACATGTTAGACCATAGGGTGTTGTTGGATCACCTAAGACACTACACAGTACTTAATGATATGGAGTTGTGGTCATTGGAGTCCTACCTCATGGAAAGGGTGAAGTAGGTTGTTCTGGAAAATTCCATCTCTGTAATGGCTCTGCTTGACTGTGAAGTGCCATGGAGTTCTATCCCCACTCTTATGTTGCTCACCATGTACATGTACATGTACCTGTGCAAGATCATTAAACAGTATAGTCCAGGAGCCAGGTGGATTTATCTATGTGTCTAGGCCCGAAAGGTTTGATGACCGTTTCTTACGTAAAAAAGTGAGCAGAATCCAGATTTACAACTCTTATTCACTCATAGTTGATTGTTTTCTTGTAAAATGCACTTCTTCAATGAAAAAAATAACTGTCAGTGAAAATTGTATATATTTTAAATGTATTTTATTTAATGGTTCCTTCTTTAATTTCAGTTCTATAAGCTTTTATTAAAATACTACAGACATTGTAGCAAACAGTAACATATGTCTCAAAGGCTTAATATTAACATTATTATTCATTTTATTCTATGTTTAACTTGAAACAATCAACATTTTATGAAGTTTTAGGAACCTAAGTATAACAATCAGTATTCTTGTTCACTGTCTTCATTATCTGACATGTTAAGCAAATCTGTCTCATCAATATCGACATCACAGTCACTGTCATCATCTTCTTCATTTGGATTGTTGTCATGATCTTTCTTTTCTCTAGGCTATATACAAAGAGAGGCAAGTCATTTTTCCTGATGGAACAGCAGAAGAGTTAGTACAACTCTACCAAACTGCAGTACTACAGCCAAAACTGGGCAGTTGTGCCATGCTCACCATGGTGTGTGGAATCTGAGAACGTTTCATATGCTTCCATGAATGTCTTGAACTCAACTGTATTCTCTAGGTCCACCATTGTGGAAGGCGATGGGTCATTAAGTAGCTGCTGCAGATGCTTTGAGATTGGAAAGTCTGACAAACCTTTATATTATATAAAGCACTGCAAATGTTTAATTCTGAATGCCGCTGATTGCATCAGGTGAAGCCTCTTTGCCCGACTGAAAAGTGTTACTTGAAGAAGTTCATTCAGGGATCCCAATGCCAATACACCACTTTCAACAAGAATGTGTTCTCCACCAGAACCATTCAGGAGGTATCCAAGACCTCTGAAATATGCTAATTTTATATGGAATTGTCCAAAACATATGAAAGGTCTGTCATATTCTGGGGACTTTGTGCACTGAATTTGTAGCACAGGTTTTGCTATGGCCAAGTCATAAGTAATAGGCATATAGTCCTCCTGGCATTCATCCATAACCTTGATAGCAGTATTCATGGTGTCTTGCACTACATCAAGTCTTGTAGAAGGCTTTTCTATAGGGTCCATGTATAGTATGATCTGCTCTGGCAGGTCATCTACAGAAACAAGGGCATTCCATCCATGCCACATTGGAGTAGCATGTACATTTGCACAAAATATCGTCCAGGCAGTGTCCTTTCTCTTAGCTTGCATGAGGTTTTTTGGTTCAGAGCTTTCTGTCACCTTATATCAATTCTGTCTTATTTTTGGTTTTCCAGATGTATATGGTCGAATGTCTTTCTCGCCAATATCTAGAGCTCTTTTCCCTGAGATGTTTGAATGTGCCTAGGTACAGTGTCTTGTTCCTATCATGCCATTGGCTGCAATATCTGCTTCTTTATACTTGGTAAATAGTCTTCATCAGACTTTTCAGCCTTTGTCTTTGATGTTCTGTGTTGTTTGCTCTTTGATGTTAAAGATGGCCCTGCCTGGTTGTCCTCAGCAACTTGTGATCTTTGCTTATCTGTGTTTGTTTCTATTGTGTGTGTGTTTCATTTCTTGCTGGCACTTGGTCATCTGTGTGTGTTCTTGTCATAGGTTCTTCAGACCTTTCTTTGGATACAGCTGTCTCCTCAACACTGGATGATATGTTTTGCTATGCTATACCCACAGTGTCATGCAAAGTGTCATGACCGTCAAGTGACTCTGTCATCTTATCATAATTATCAAAAGCCAAAACAGTGACTAAACCTGGCTATATGAGCAATCCGTCTGGTGTAGCCATAGTCTTCTCTGTTATATTGGTTGTGACTGCAGTTTCAAGTTCCTCCACAACATTGAAGCTGACACAGTGACCAAGTCTGTACAAAATAGTTAAAACTTTCTTACTGCCTATCATCGATGTAATACCCATGCCCAATAAGAGGTGTTTTTGTGATTTGATTATTCCCCTTGACACTGCAAACTCTGTCATCTGCAATAGATTGAACTACCCTCTCCTGTCATTCACTGCCCACTTCTGATGAACCCGTGAGTACAGTACATAGGAATGTCTGAAGAATGGGTGTCAGTTTTACATTTTCTTTTATTAAGTCTTCAACTTTAACTTTGGTTTTATTATGAGGCTGTACCTTTAGGAGTTCCAACCACTGTTCTCTTATGTGTTGAAATGCTTGTGCTGCTTGTGCTTCCCTCCAGTCAGCCTGTTTCTTAGCAGATCTGATGATTGTACCCATTTTTCTACTTTTGGTATCAAATATTAAACCAGCTTTGAAATGATCTGCCAGTTCTGACTGCAAGCTCTGTGGGTCATAATTTGTTTCACACCCACTACATTCCATAAGAATGTCCATGTAACTTTTGGGTTGAGATGGCAATGATTCTTCTCGCATTCCATTAACAATGATGCACTGCACATACTTAACAAGTCTGGAAAAGGCAACCTGGTGACTATCCATCAACTGATTATATTCACATTTTGAACCTGTTGCCTTTATTCATTCTGCCTTTTTTACATACTTGTTCTTACAGCTGTTGTGGTACTTCATTTCTTTGGCAATGAGATCAATACTGCCTACCATCATATCCATTTGTCAATCATCCATTTCTTTTGCTGTGTTTTTTATGCTGTCTGCTGCCCCATAACTTACACTTGTTGTAAGATATTCAAAAGTCTCTTTGAACCCTTAGGATTCCTTTTCTTGTATGATTTACAAAATATTCATTCATTTGGGAATATGCCTGATGTGGATGCTGCAGATTCAGATGGAGCACTATGAACTCAGAAGCAAAGCAATTTTGCTGGATAACTCTTTATGATGTCTTTTTTTAAAGTTTCGTCAGCTGCAAGTTTACCCTAACTCTTGTATGCAGTGAAGTTCTTGTAGAGATACAATGATACCCATGGCTGCTGGAGTAACGTTCAGGCAATTCAAGACACACCATGTTGTACTTTGACAGTGTTTGACTAGAACACCTTTCCTTTGCATCAACTACTTTCTCCCAATGAGCATCCTCAAAAGGTAGCGGGTCTCCATGGTCTGTGCAAACTCCTGGATCAGTGTGTAGGATGCATCGCGCTGCAGTTTGTGAGAGGTCTTGCTAGTCATATCTGAAACATAAATAAATTATATCAATAACTAAGTAAACTGAGTCTATTAAATAAATTAGATAAATTAAATAAATAAGTAAACCAAGTCTATTACATAAATGTAGAAATTTTAGTTACTCTTAAGAAAGTGCATTTTCCAAGAAAGTGTACAACTATGGATGAAAGAGACTTGTAAACCTGAATTCGACACACTTTTTTACATGAAAAACAGTCATCAAACTTTTCAGACCCAACACATGGATAAATGCACCTGGCTCCTGCTCTAGTATGGTTTGGAGTTTCATTGCTATGCTGATGATATCCAACTTTAATTACTGGTCATCATTTTTTTATTCACAGATAACAAGCGTTTTATCCTGCGTTACAACCACTCAGTTGATATTTTTTATTATAACTGGGTGGTTGTAAACAGCAGCTGTTAATGAAGCTCATGCTAAAGTCAGTGCAAGCTAATTAACCTGCTTTCAATCACCTGAATCCACTTCCTCACACAGAAACCAGTCAGCCAGAAAATGTTACAAAACTACAGCAAAACAAAATAAAATAAAAGTGCCATCCTAAAAATAAAAAAAGAACTATGAAATCCCGATTTGACCTGACAGATCTATCCAACTGGGAAGACTTCATCTCTGAACAGGAAAATAGACACACCATATGGAAAACAGCAAATGGCATTAGACTATTTAAAACATTTCTGTCAGAAACAGGAGAGTCCACAAACAGAATGATGACCAGTAATTAAATAAAATAATGTACAGGTGAGTGGGTGTAACCCAGAATTTTAAACACACCTCAGTGTGGGATGCTTTTATAAACCCCTCAGGCTTCACCCTCAGGGTTTATGTAGCATCCCGCACCTTGGGTGTGTGTAAAATTCTGGTTACATACACCTACTCATGCATTATTCTATATATATTTATCTTGTGCTGCTGATGGGGAAAATGTGGTCTCTGTACTGAGTCGTTGTGTGCATGCTGTCAATAACTGCATGGCCTCCAACTAATTGAACTTTAACCCAGGGAAGACAGCAGTGTTGCTTGTTGAATCTGGTTCTTTTGGATCAGCAAAGGCAGGTGCTGATAATATCTTACAATCTCTTAATGGTATTGCACTCAGAGCTAGTGTTGTGCAAAATCAGGAAACTTAGCTTCACAAAATCCTTAGTAAAGTTTCCTGACTTTGTGTAATAGGAAGTGCCACTTTGCATAGTTCTTCACCTGGCAAAGTGCCTGCTTTACCAGCAAGGTGTATGCAGAGTTGCACTTCACCAGTGGAATTGCTGGCAAAGTGCCACTATGCATAGTTTTTGCCCGTACTCCTTTGTAAAACAAAAGCCTTTTCCAGAAGTTACCAGCTCCTCACTCACTGTGCAAGCATCTCCCACCTTCTCCTGCCTCCAAGATATGTAAAATGTCTCCCCCACCCTGCACCCACTAGCACCCCCTCTCTCCTTCCCCCCAACACAGTCCCAGTGAAGTTCCTTAATATAATAGTACTCCAATTCTCAGCTTCCATTGAGGCTGAGCAGCCTGTACAGTTTGTGTTGTTTGACCGATAACATTCTTTGTCAAAGGGAAAATTATCCACTGTACGCGTTGCTTCATGTTAATAACAATGTTAGGGATCTTCATTCTAGTGAAATGATTAGATTTATAGTGCCAAGAACCAAAACTAAAATGGGAAATTGCTCATTTTCTTTTAACGCTGCTTCAAATTGAGATGAGCTTCCTGGGTTATTTTATGGTAACATAAGTCATCAAACCTTTAAAGTAAAATTAACATAGAAACATAGAAACATAGAAGTTCACAGCAGATAAGGACCACAAGGCCCATCCAGTCTGCCCATTTCTTTTTCTACTTTATAAATGTGCCATCGGCCTTTGCTCTGTCAATGGCCTATCTATTCATACTCATCTGTATTGCTCCCTTATGCCTATCCCATGCCTGTTTGAAGCCCTGCACTGTATTGATATCCGCCACTTCCTGAGGTAGGCCATTCCATGCATCCACCACCCTTTCTGTGAAAAAGAAAATCCTCACATTATCCCTTAATCGGCCTCCCTCTAATCTCATGCTGTATCCTCTTGTCCTGCTATTTTTCTTATATTGAAACATGTTAGACTCTTTCACCTTGTTAATGCCCTTAAGGTGTTTGAATGTTTCAATCATATCATCTCTTCTCTCTCTCCCTCCTTTGCTCTAGGGTATACATATTGAGCTCCATTAATCTGTCCTCATATGTTTTCTGATGCAGTCCCTGCACCATTTTGGTTGCCCTTCTCTGGACTGCCTCAATTTGATTAATGTCCTTGTGAAGGTGTGGCATCCAGTACTGCACACAGTACTCCAGATAGGGCCTAACCAGTGTCTTGTAAAGAGGGATTATTACCTCCCTTTTCTGACTTGTGATACCCCTACTAATACACCCTAACATCCCCCTAGCCTTACCTACTGCTTTAGTGGTCTGCTTGGATAATTTCAGGTCATCGGTGATGATGATGCCTAAGTCTTTTTCTTTTCTTGTTACTACCAGCAACTTCCCTCCCAGCATATAGGTGGCTTCAGGATTTCTCTTCCCTATGTACATGATCTTGCACTTCTTTGCATTAAACCTCAGTTGCCACTCTTCCGACCATTTTGCTAGTTTATCCACATCTCTTCTCATTCTACCCACCACATCTGGATCATCTACTCTGTTGCAGATCTTGGTGTCATCTGCAAACAGACAAACCTTACCCTCCAGTCCATCTGCAATGTCACTGATGAAGATATTGAAGTGGACTGGCCCCAGGAATGATCCCTGAGGTATCCCACTTGTTACTTGAATCTCTTCTGACTGTATACCGTTTACCACCACTCTCTGTTTTCTGCCTGACAACCAGTTTACCACCCAGTTGACCAACTTCTGACCCACCCCGAGCCTACCCAGCTTATTAATCAATTTCCTATGTGGAACAGTATCGAAAACTTTGCTGAAGTCAAGGTAGGCAACATCAACTGCTCCTCCTTGGTCCACCACTCTAGTTACTCAGTCAAAGAAATCTATGAGATTAGTTTGACAGGACCTTCCTTTTGTAAACCCATGCTGTCTTGGATCCTGTGCTCCTATGGATTCCAGGTGTTGCACTATCCTTTCCTTAAGGAGTGCCTCCATAATCTTGCCCACTACTGAGGTAAGACTGACTGGTCTGTCATTCCCTGCCTCCTCCCTGCTACCACTCTTGTGGAGTGGGATCACATGAGCCCTTCTCCAGTCTTCTGGTACCTCTTCTGTGCTCAGAGAGTCACTAAACAGTTCTGATAATGGCTCTGCTAGTTCTACTCTTAGCTCCTTTAGTGACTTGCGATGTATGCCATCAGGTCCCATTGCCGTGCCCACCCTGAGCTTATCCAGGTCCTGTAGGACCCTTTCTTTTGTGAAGGGACTTATGCTCACCTCCCTCCCCCCCCCGTGTCCATGGGGCTGAGCTGTGGGCCCTGCCCTACCTTCTCTTCAGTAAATACTGAGCAGAAGTATCTATTTAGGATAGATGCTTTTACATGGTCCTCCTCCTCACACGGCCCCTTATCTCCTTTGATCTTAGCAATACCCCCTCTGGAATTTCTCCTTTCACTAATGTATCTATAGAAATTCTTGTCACCTTCTTTTACTGTTTGTGCTAGTGTTTCCTCGGTTTGGGCCTTTGCCTGCCATACTGCCTTCCCTGTTTCCCTTAGGGAAGTTTGTTATGCCTCCCTATCTTCATCCCGCTGTGTTCCTTTATATTTCCTGAAGGCCAGCCTTTTGGCTCTGACCTTTTCTGCTACTGCTTTTGAGAACCAAAGTGGTTTCCTTCTTCTTTTGCACTTCCTTTTCACTCTAACACAATGGGATGTTGCTTCAAGTATTGCATCCTTAATGCTTGCCTTTTGCCTGTACCCCCTCATCTGTATTTCTTTTTGCCAGGGCTAGCTTAACTCTGTTGGCCATCTTATCAAAGTTAGCTCCTCTGAAGTCCCATATTTTTGCCTTGGAATGGGATGATTTAGTTCTAGTGGCCAAATTGAACCATACCATGTGATGGTCACTGGCCCACAGATTACCTTCTACCTGGAGATCTGTGATCCTTTCCCTGTCAGTCAGCATTATATCTAGGATAGTATCTAGGATAGCACCAGAAGACATATGAAGAGAGACTTAAGGCGCTTAATATGTATAGCCTCGAGGAGCTGGAGAGAGGATCACAGATGTAGAAGTGGGTAGCCATCTGGGAACTAGCGACCATCGAACAGTATGGTTCACAATAAACACAGCAATAGAGTCAAGCCATACAAAGACAAAAGTACTAGACTTTAGGAGGGCTGACTTTGCTAAAATGGGTGAGTGCCTAAGGAATGCACTAGCAAATGGGCAGGAAGGAGGGGTGGAAGAACAATGGGGAATAATAAAACTGCCATCACAGAGGTAATGAGCCTTTGTGTGAAGCAAATAAACAAAACAAGACGATGTAAGAAACCACTATGGTTCTCAAAGGAAGTGGCAGTGAGGTTTAAGAAAAAGAAAGCATTCAGGAAGTACAAGGAATCACAGAAGGAGCAGGACAGAGAACTGTATCAGTTAAAGCAAAAGGAGGCTGGGAAGGCAGTCAGAACAGCAAAGGCCCAAACCGAGGAAAAGATAGCCAACTTAGTTAGAAGGGGATAAAACCTTTTATAGGTACATCAGGAGCAAAGGAAGACCAAGGGAGGGATAGTGAGGCTTAATAAAGGGGAGGGAGGGTGGGCAGAGGAGACTGTGAAAAGGCAGAGATACTAAACAAATATTTTTGCTCAGTATTTACAAATGAAGAGGGGGAGGTACATAAAACAAACAGTAGTAGCACTCTGGATACAGAAGTTGATACCAGCCCATTTACAGAAGAAAGGATTCTGAAAGAACTCTTAAAACTGAAGGTGGACAAAGCAATGGGGCTGGATGGGATTCATCCCAGAATTCTAAAAGAGCTAAGGGTAGAACTAGTGACACCACTGACTACCCTTTTTAACAAATCAAGGGAGGGTGGGGTGGTACCCGAGGACTGGAGGAGGTCAGATGTGATTCCCCTTCACAAAAGTGGGAGCAAGACAGAAGCAGGAAACTACAGACCTGTTAGTTTAACCTCAGTGATAGGGAAAATGATGGAATCACTTCTGAAGGAAAGAATTGTCAAGTATCTAGAGGCCAGAGGGCACAGGACCCTAGGCAGCATGGATTCACACAGCAGGAAGGTCATGCCAGACAAATCTGATAGATTTCTTTGACTGGGTGACCAAAGTAGTTGATCAGGAGGGGCTGTGGACATGGCCTACCTAGACTTTAGCAAGGCATTTGACACAGTCCCACACAAAGATTAATATACAAGTTAGCCAGCCTGGAGTGGGTCCCAAGATGACAGCCTGGGTAAAAATTGGCTGGAGAATAGGACACAGAGAGTAATAGTAAATGGAGTCACTCAGAAGAAAGGAGGTTACTAGTGGGGTACCACAGGGTTCAGTATTAGGACGGTCCTCTTCAATGTCTTTATAAGCAACATTGCAGAAGGACTGGAAGGAAAAATATGTCTCTTTGCAGATGACACTAAGATCTGCAACAGAGTTGATACAAGGGTGGGGTGGAAAGGATGAGAAGGGACTTGACAAGGTTAGAGGAATGGTCAAATGTGTGGCAGCTTAGATTCAATGCTAAAGTGCAAGGTAATGCACCTGGAAACAAAAACCAGGGAAAGAGTACACAATGGGGGTGAGATACTAACAACAACAAAAATGGAAAGGGACCTGGGGTAGTCATATCAGATGACCTAAAGGTGGGCAAGCAATGTGAGAGGGCAGCAAGGAGGGCTGGGGTTACTGGGATGCATAGAGAGGCATCACCAGTAGAAAACAGGAAGTTATTATCCCTCTGTACAGACAGCTGGTGAGACCCCATCTGGAGTACTGTGTGCAGTTCTGGAGACCCAATCTCCATAAAGACATAGACAGGATGGAAGCTGTCCAGAGGAGGGCAACTAAAATGGTGCAGGATCTGCACTGGAAGACATATGAAGACCTAGAAGCTTAATATGTATAGCCTTGAGGAAAGGAGGGAGGGGGACATGATAGAAACTTTCAAGTACCTCAAGGGAATCAACAAAGTCAAGAGGGTAGCATCTTTCAAAAAGGTGTGCAAGAACAAGAGGGCATAATTTGAAGATAGAGGGCGGCTCAGAGGTAATTTAAGGAAGTATTTTTTCACGAGAGGGTTGTGGATGCATGGAACGGCCTTCCGGAGGAGGCTGTGGAGTCAAAATCAGTGGTGGAATTCAAGCATGCATGGGACAGTCATAAGGCAATTCTGAGGGGTGGGGGTAAGAAGAAGTAGGCTTCTGGTTAACTAGGATCTGCAGCTTATCCAGTGGGTAGGGAGATGGGCAGACTGGGTGGGCCAAGCGGTCCTTATCTGCAGTCAAATTCTATGTTTCTATGTAGCCCTGTCTCTTGTGGGTTGCTTTACCAATTGTTTGAGGCCCTCCCCCTGCAGGGAATTCACCATGTGTCTAATTCTGGCAGATGTTCCTGCTGGTATTGATCAATCTGTATCTGGCATGTTGAAGTCTCCCATTATCAGAACCTCCTCTTTAGCTGTCATGTTTTGTATATCTTCTAACAGTAATGTGTCTATGTCCTCCCCCTGGTCTGGGGGCCTGTAGACAACCACCGTTCTTATGGCTGTCCCATTTCCTGTTTCCAGGGTGACCCACAGTTCTTCTGGCTCCTTATGTGTATCCTGAATTTCTGTAGCTTTGATATTTTCATTGACATGCAGGGCCACTCCACCCCTCTTTTTGCACCTCGGTCTCTTCTGAACAGTACATAGCCAGGTACTGAAGTCTCCCTAGTGTGGTTAATGGTAAGCTACATCTCGCTAATTGCTACTGTGTACAGTTTAGCCTCTGTCATTATTGCCTGCAGGTCTGGGATCTTGTTTCCCAGACTGCGAGCATTTGTGTACATGATTTTCCATTGGCCAGATTCCGGTGAGTTAGTCGTTGGGTGAGGTCTGGCATTTCCCTGTGCATCGTATGGGGAGCTGGACATTTGTCCTTGCCTGGTGATGCAAATGAACTGCAAACATACTGAACTCTTGTTTGACCACTAGCTTGGAAACATCTGTTGGATCAACTATGCTGTAACTCTTTTTGATTGTGTTTTGTTCGATGTTAACTGTACTTATTTATATGCAACATCTTGAGTGCATCTGTATGGTCCCAGGTCATGCATTAAAACGGGCCTTTGGCTCATTGCGTTTACCTGGTAAACAAAAGAAATAAATAAATACATAATTGTCAAAGAAACATTATTGTGTTTCAGGTAAATGTTCAGTGCTACAGTACAAACACAGAAGAACAAGTCCAGGCTTGAGGGACTCCTGTATTTCAAACACATGTACCCCAACATTTTCAAGCTCACTGCCACTTATTTCCCCTTGAGGAAGAAGCAGTCAGCATCAAAATATTGTGGGGTGGCAGTGTTAGAAATGAAAAGCCCCAAATCTGGATCTGTTCTTGATTGTTTGTACAAGTTGCAGCCAGTACTGTCACTTCTTCCTGAAAGGTATGACCTCTACAATAAATGTGGCTTAAAGATTGAAGTCAGTGTGTGCTTTCCTCCTCTCCCATATAACACTACCTGCATCATGTCAGTGGTAGTTGTGCAGTAACTGCTCCACTTCATTAAGGTCAAACGTCCATGCTGCAAGCACCTACCACTCTTCATAATTAAAATCACATGTCAGCACTACAGGCAGCTGTCTCTAATTAATGGCACATGTCAGCACTACTGACACATGTCAGCACTACTGACACATGTCGGCACTACTGACAGCTACACCATTCTCTTATTAAAGTCACACATTAGTACTTTTGACAGTTACCATACTCTAAAATCATGTCACTTGCATGGGCAACTACAGTACTGCCTCATTAAAGTCACTCATGTGCCTGTACTACAGGCAGCTACCATACTCCCTAACTAAATAAGCACTGTATGCAAGTTTAACAGGGTACATTCTAGCAAGGTCTAAGGGAGAGGAGAATTTATATAACCCAAATCATGTCAGGAATACAATTTGATCTAGTGGCAGGAGCACAAAACTATGAACTAGGAGATCTCAGCCCAGTACTGCAGTTGATTTACTGTGTGGGTCCCTGCCCAAATGAATTCAGCTCCTTGTGTTTCAGTTCTTGGAGCTTGTCAACTGGGAAGAACCAGACTCCACTGTAAATGGGATGTTGCATCTCAGTCAGGCTATTCCCAGTAAATGAACTGGAAAATCAAAATAACATGTGCTGAGAACAATTTCATACAGTGAAATAATAATTACAAAACTACAAAAAAAATGCATTTAAGCTTCAGTTGGAAATTAAAAAGCCTAAAAAATAGAGAAATGGGATATTAGGGTGAAAATGTCCCCGAAACATAGAAACATAGAAATTGTTATCAGATAAGGACCACTAGGCCCATCTAGTCTGCCCTTTAGCACTACACTAGTTTGTGGCCTCTGACCCTACCTGGTCAATGGCTTTTCACCCCTCCTTCCCACCTCTGAGGTTCCCTTATGTCTGTCCCAAGCATGTTTGAATCCTTCCACAGTGCTCATTCCCACCACCTCCTGTGGCAGACCATTCCATGCCTCCACCACCCTCTCCATGAAGAAAAACTTCCTCACATTTCCCCTTAACCTGCTGCCTTCCAATGTCATGCTATGTCCCCTCATTCTTGAACTCCTCCTGTACAGGAAGAGGTCTCCCCCCTGCACTTTGTTTATGCCCTTAAGGTACTTGAATGTTTTTATCATGTCCCCCCATCCCTTCTATCCTCCAGTGAGTACATATTGAGGCCCTTCAATCTCTCCTAATATGTCTTCAGGTGCAAGCCCTGTACCATATTAGTTGTCCTTCTCTGGACCATCTCTACTCTATCAATGTCCTTTTGAAGGTGCAGCTTCCAGAATTGCACACAGTACTCTAAGTGAGGCTTCACCAGCATTTTATATAATGGCAACACTACCTCCCACCTTCTGCTAGTGATATCCCTGCCTATGTACCCCGGCATGCCACTGGCCCTCCCTGCAGCCTCTGTACTCTGCCTAGACACTACAAGGCGATCTGAAATGATATCCCCAGATCCCTTTCTTCTTTGGTGATTGTCAGCACCCCATCCTGTAGTTCTCCCCAGGATTCCCTCATCACAAGTGCATCATTTTGCACTTTTTTGAAATGAACCTCAGTTGCTATACCTCAGACCATTTCTCAAGCTTCCCCAGGTCCCTCCTCATTCTCTCCACCCTGTCCTGAGTATCCATCCTGTTGTAGATCTTGGTGTCATCTGCAAACAGGCAGACCTTTCCCTCCAGCCCTACTGCAATGTCACTAATGAAGTCATTAAACCGGACTGGCCCAAGGACTGATCTCTGAGGTGCCCCGTTAGTCACCCCCCTCTCCCCGGATTGGATTCCATTTGCCACCACCCTCTGCTTCCTGTCTGTTAGCCAGTTCCTAACCCAGTTTACCACCTTGTGCCCCATGTCCAGACAACACATCTTGTTAACCAGCCTTTTATGTGGGACAGTGTTGAAGGCCTTGCTGAAATCGAGGTAGACAATGTACACTGCTCCGCTCTGATTAACTTCCTTCATCACCCAGTCAAAAAAAATCTATCAGAGTCATCTGACACGACCTTCCTGCTGTGGATCCATGCTGTCTCGGACCCTGGACACCATTGGGTTCCGAGTGTGCCACTATTCTTTCTTTAAGCAGTGCATTCATGATCTTACCCACTACTGAGGTGAGGCTGATCAGTCTGTAGTTCCCTGCCCTATCCCTACTACCACTTTTGCATAGGGGGACTACATGTGCCCTATTCCAGTCCTCTGGAACCACTCCTGTGTTAAGTGACTCAGTGAACATGATTGCCAGAGGTGCTGCTAGCTCTCTTTGCTGCTCCCTTAATATTCTCGGGTGCATGCTATCTGGCCCCATTGCTTTGTCCACTTTCAGTTTTGTGAGCTCCTCCAGAACTCTCTCCAGTGTTAATGGACTTGTATTGACCCCCCCCAAGTCTGTTTTGCAGCTGTGGTCCCTGACCCTCCCCCTCTACAGTGAAAACAGAACAGAAGTATTTGTTCAGTATTTCTGTCTTTTCCAGGTCTCCATCTTTACACTCCCCTGTATCCCCTCTGAGCCTTACAGTCACCCTTCCCCTCAGCTTTCCTTCTTTTGCTGATGTACCTACAGAATGATTTGGCCCCTTTTTATGTTGGCATGCTTGCGCAGCCAACATCTTGTGGTAGTGCAGATTTGGAGGTGCTGTCACTGTTGGGTGAATGCAGGGCATGCATCATTAGGTGCGTCCCTCATTCCCCAATCAGCCTGCATGCCAGCGCCACACCACCAGGGTGAGCACATCTAAGGAAAGGTCCGCTGTAATGTGAGCAAAGCTCGTCACATGCAGCAGATCTCCCGACATTCTTACCCGACACAAACATGGCGGCACACTGCCCACCAAACTGCTGACTTTGGGGGTGCCCAATCCCCATGTCGGCTTACCCTGCCCCCAATGTATGTGCTGATGACGGAGCCCACTCACTGTCAGCATAAAGAACCCCCCCATTTGTTATATGCCGATGAGGATGCCCAATCCCCTCGGCTCTTGCCCTAACCCACCCCACTTTCCTTGTGTGTGCTGATGGGGTGCCCAATCCCGTCGGCATAAAGTAACCCCCTTTTGTTGTGTGCTGGCGGAGGTGCTAATCCCCATCAGCTACAGCTTCCCCAAATAAACAAGGCTCCGTTGGCATGCTGGGCCCACCTAGCGTGCCACATGCCCTGTAAACAGAAAAACAGTCCGTGATGTGTTTTTTGTACCTGTGGAAAGAAACAGTCCTTGGCAGTCTCCTGACCCCCTCCACAACCGGCGCCACCACTGCACCCTGCCTCCCCATGCACCCCCTCACCTCATGCCTCCTGGAGTCGGTGTGATGATCTTCGGTGCAACGGGAACACATCTGCACTCTTCAAAGCCGACTGTGAACTGAGGAAATGCCGGTAAACTGTATAATGAAATAAATAGGGTTTTTTCAACTTTGATGCATTTCTCAGGCATTTTTTGGAATTTTGGCACCAAATTTTCAACATGGGGTTTTGGGGACCCCTCCTCATGAATTCTGGCACTGTCATGACATTATTCAGTCCCGAAAGGTGATTTTGCGGTCACTGCATGGAATCACCTTTCGGGACTGAATAGAAAAATGATAGTGCCACTGTTCATGAGGGAGGCTCTCAAAAAACCTATGCTGCAAGTTTGGTGACAAAACTCCCGAAAATGTCTGTTTTATGAGTGTGCGTTGCGCTGCTTCTATGCACGCTCGTAACGTCATGAATTTGTAATATTTTCAATCCAGATTTTTAAAATTGGCATTTTTCCACACCTCCTGATGAACAGTACAGCTGTAATTTTACATATCCTGCCTGAAATGTGTTTTCGCACATCCGGCACAGAATAGCACAGTCGCTGTGCAAAATCACTTTTTGGGACTGTTTGAGGAAATGACGGTGACACTGTTCATGAGCAGAGGTCCTAAAATGCCAATGTTGAAAATCTGGTGCTGAAAGTCCATAAAATGACTGCGTTGCAAGGGTGTGTTGCACAGTTTCCACGCTCCCCTTGTAACTTCGCAAATTTGCAATATTTCCATGCCAGATTTTCAACACTGGCATTTTTTCACACCTCCTTATGAACAGTACAGCTGTCATTTTTCACATCCTGTCCCAAATGTGTTTCCGCACCTGTGGCGCACAATGGCGTGGTCACTGTGGGAAATCAACTTTTGAGACAGATTAACAAAATCGCAGCACCACTGTTCATAAGGGGAGGTCCCAAAATGCCTATGTTACAAATGTGGCTACCAAACTTCCCAAAAATAATTGGTTACGGACATGTTTTGCACAGTTTGTATGCATGCTCATTGCTTCACCAATATTTCATATTGTCACTACAGATTTTCAGTGTTGCCAATTATTTATGCCTCCTCATGAACAATACAGTTGTCATTCTCCACATCCTGCCCAAAAATGTGTTTTTGTCCTTCTGTCGCTAAACGGCACAGCCGCTGTGCAAAACCACCTTTCAGCTAACAAAGTGATTGTGCCACTTGACAAGCAGCCCTTGTTGAAAATGTGGAGTGAAACTACCACCACACGCCTACGGTGTTAGGGTTTCCAACTGTAGCACCCCACCTGGTACAGACTGGCAGGCGTCAAGGGTGTGACTTGGGATCATCAGATGTGATGCTCACGCCATTCCACCCCCCCCACCCTGCAGCCACTGAAAGGCATTGTGTTGTGCCTTGCACTGTTCGGCCACAAAGTTCACCCCACACTCCTGTACTGCACCCTCGTCAGTGTAATTCCTTTTGGAATGGGGTAAGTATAATGCCCAAAGATCCCAAAGCACACCATGACACTTGTCAGTGTCTATAGGGTAGGGTGAGGTACAATGGCATAAGCGTTATAGCTGATGACCCAAAGGCACACCCCAATGCCTGTCGCTCTCTACAGGGTGGGGGTGGGGTTGGCATCACTTCAATACTTCACTGTCATTCCTATCATGCGTCTCTAACTCCGGCACTGCCAATGTCAATGCCAATGCCAGAGCGACAACATTTGACATTGACAAATGCTTGTTTTACTGTCCGTGCTAATCTTTCCTCAGTCTGTGCCTTTGCATTCCTTACAGCCTTCCCTGTTTCCCTTAGATTCCTTAGGTACACCTCCATGTCTTCCTCCTTTTGAGTCTCCTTACATCTCCTGAAACCTGCCCTTTTTGCCCTTACCTTGTCTGCCACTTCTCTCAAGAACCATAGTGGTTTCCACCTTCTATTGCCTTTGTTTACCATCCTGTTGCACTGGTTTGTCACTTCCTCTATGGCTCCCTTCAGGTGTTCCACTGCTCTTTAACTCCCCCCACCTTTTTTTTTCCTTTCCAATTGTTTAACCAGGTGAGACACACTAAGCTGAAAGCTTTTTTACAGGTGCAACCTGGGAACACAGGGAAGTTAAGTGACTTGCTCAGGGCCACACAGTATATGCAAGTGGAGGCTGTGGGATTCAAGCCCAGGTCTCCAGACTTGCAGCTCAGAGCCTTAAACCACTGTGCTGTACTACCTCCTTCTTCTCCAGGGCCTGTTTGATACAACTTCCCATTTTAGCAAAATCCACCCTCCTAAAATCTAAGACCTTAGCCTTTGTGTGGCTAGACTGTGTCTCTGTCCCTATGCTAAACCTCACTATGTGGTGGTCACTGGACCCCAGTTGATCATCCACCTGGACGTCCATGATTCTGTCCCCGTTAGTCAGTACTAGGTCCAGAATTGCTCTGTCTCTGGTGGGATCAGTCGCTACTGTGTGAGGCCTGCCCTCTGCAGGGATTCCAAGATGTCTCAGCTACTGGATAAAGCAGCAGCTGGGATGGTCCAATCCACATCTGGGATATGTGATAGTAGTAGTAAAAAATGTTTATTTATACAGGAGTAAAAACTCTACAAAGTTAGTATCTGTACATACACCATTAGGTCACTATATGTCCTGTTTACAAGGTGTCCCTGTGGTCTTCTAAAAGTTGATTACACAATAAATAATAAACATAGAACATATAACACAGTTTACAATTAGACAACATTCATTTCGGGATTATGGTTTCATGCATACTGTAGTCTTCGACTATTTATCTCTCACAAGTACATCTAAACTGAAGTTCTTGCTTCATAGCATCCTTGGGTACATTTATGGGCATTTCTAAAGTTCTCATCTCTGGTGGAATCTTATTCTATGTAGAGGCAGCTTTAAAAGTAAATGTCATTTCCCCATACTTGTTTTGAGCCTTTGGCACAAACAACTCCCTGGCTCTCTTTCTTCTTAACTGGTATATATGGGTGGGTTTTGCCATTTTGTCCGGAAGGCCAATAGGACTTTTACTTTTAAGTATTGTATGCATTGATATGGCCCAAATTTCTTGCCTTTTCAATTCCAAAGGCTTCCAGTTATGTTTTTCATACATTAAACAGTGGTGAGTTCTGAAATTATATTTTAATACAAAGCTTGCCAGTTTATTATAACAAGTATCAATCTTGTTTAAATTTGTTGAACTTGAATGCCCATAAATGTGGCTCCCATAGCCAATGATCGGAATGGTCAGTTGGTTTACTACTGAGAGTCTTGTGTTCCTTGTGAGATAGTTTGAGACTCTTCTTAGGGCTCCTGTCCTCTTATTAACTTTTTTGACTAAGTCATTTATATGTTGATTGAACAATAACTTATGATTGATGATGACCCCTAAGTATCTGTATGGTTTTACTTGGGCCAGAACTGACTCATTAAAAGTTTTTATTTCAAACCTTTCTGTATTTTGTAGTTTTTTTTTTAAGTGTAGATGCAGTAAAAAGCATTACTTGAGTTTTTTTGGTGTTCATCAACAATTTTGAATTTATGAACCATTTTGCAGTGCATCAGAACATATATACAGTAAACTCTGCTCAAGTCCATAAAATGTCACTTGGGCTAAATACCGGAACCCAGAACCTGTAGTGACTTCAGTCGGGTAACTTCCTCATCCTCAAATGCTCAATGCCTCTCTCTGTTTGCGTTATGGAGTTATTAGAAGACTCTGCATACTTCACAACATTTCAAAAGGCAAAAAAGGCTTTGGTACTCACAAACTCATCAGAGAAACATGTAAAATTAAACATATTTTAATAAAATACCATCCAACATAGCATAGCACCTGACATGTTTCAGACTGACCAAACAGTCCTTTCTCAAAGGTTAAAAGACCTCTAAAGAACACAACACTTATATCCTAACATCAATTGTCCAATCAAACAATCAATCAATTGCAACAGTCATTAGAAGGGAATATCCATTGGATTCAGCTTAAGTATGACACTTATGTCTGCAATGGACAAGCACACTAAACAATTCTAAATTACAATTAAGTATAATTCTTTTCTAAAACAGTATTTAAAAAAAAAGGCTCTAAACATTAAATAATCACATACTACATGTAAAATTACATGCTACATTATAAAAAACATTTTGTCTAGGACCAGAGGAAAAGGGGGAAAAAGGGATAAAGCACCATTCAAATAATAATGACAACAGATAAAGTGAATTGTAGTCCAAGAGGTGGGGATTATAATAATCTTGTTTTAAAAAGAGAGAATTTTTGGATTTTAACTTTAAAAGTGCATATAAGTCCTAGATTAAATGGCCCTTTAGAACTGTATTCATATTTAAAACAATGTTAAAGAAGTTATGTCTCTGTGTTTAATAGTCTGAGATTAAGTTGGAGCTTTATTTGAATGGTGCTTTATCCCTTAAATAAGACAAAATATTTGTTTTTCCCCCATCTATTCTGCTTTTGTTTTTCGTTTCATTTTCCTTCTCCCCCCCCCTTTTCCTCTGGTCCTAGACAAAATGTTTTTTATAATGTAGTATGTAATTTTATAATGTAGTATGTGATTATTTAATGTTTAGAGCCTTTTTTAAATACTGTTTTAGAAAAGAATTATACTTAATTGTAATTTAGAATTGTTTAGTGTGCTTGTCCATTGCAGACATAAGTGTCATAATTAAGCTGAATCCAATGGATATTCCCTTCTAATGATTGTTGCAATTGATTGATTGTTTGATTGGACAATCGAAGTTAGGATATAAGTGCTGTGTTCTTTAGATGTCTTTTAACCTTTGAGAAAGGACTGTTTGGTCAGTCTGAAACATGTCAGGTGCTATGCTATGTTGGACGGTATTTTATTAAAATATGTTTAATTTTACGTGTTTCTCTGAGTTTGTGAGTGCCAAAGCCTTTTTTGCCTTTTGAAATCTTTTGTTGGTTTTAGAGCACCACTTCCCAGTGCACACTCATTTGGAAAAGTGTTTCATGGTTTGAGTGATACGCACGGGTTAGGGGGAAGGAATCATTTACAGGTAAAGGCTGTATTTTCATCTTTACAGCTAAATTATTTTCCTGTATCCTTACCCTGTAAAACTCGAGAATATACGCGTTTGTATTTATTAAAATTATAATACAGACAACTTTTGAGAAGATGTCTTACAAGAACACTCCAAATTTGGTTTTTACTATGATGGATAATGATTCGCAATCCAATCCACTAGCTTATGTGGAACAACTATTGAAGACTGCCACTAATTATAATCCATTTTTAAATCCAGAACATGGACTCAATGCTGTTTCACAAAATATGCAGTCACCTATAGAAGCCTTTAGGAATTTAGAAAAATCAACACATCAGCTGAGAAGGCTTTTTTGGAACAGCACCGATCTAGAGGCATACTTGGAAGTTAAAAGAGTCCCACGAGGTTTAAGGTTACTTAAAGAACCAGCTTGTGGCACTGAGAGTCCATCATTTATTCAAGAGTGGGAAAATATACTATTAGATGCAAGTTCGAAATTAATGCAACTCATCATTAAATATAGCAAAGAAAAATAATTTGTGATTAAGGAAGAAATTAAAAAACAGAAGATAGAGGTTTTAAAATTTCATACACACACAGACTTTGATAAGTTGAATTTAAGACTTAAAGAATCCATTTCGAAGTTGGATTTAGAAATACAGAGAATCAAAATGACGAAATTTCAACGAGACAAAGGGGACTTTGAGAGAGGGACTGTTTTTAGGTGGAAAAATAACCAAAGGAAGAGCATTTTGAAAAATAAAAACAAAAATGTTTCCTTTGAATACTCCACAGATTTTAGTACAGTTTACAGTGACACAGAGGGAGAAAATGTATGTGCATATCCTTTTCAGAAGGAACAGCCAATTACAGACTCACAACCAGTGGGAGGACACCAAACACATTGCACCTTATGTTCCACACCTTTACGAAGAAGCCCAAGATTCCAGGAGAGAACGCAAGATTTTCAAAGTGAAAGAGAACTCGACGAGGAAGAAGAAATAGAATGACAGTATGGCAACAGAACCTTCTGAGGACACTACAGGGGGAAGAATTTATGGAGAAAACCATTTGGGACCAGAGGTCGGAACCAACAGAGGAGGTAAGAGATTGCAATTCTGTTACCTCTGTTAGTCAGATCATTAATCGTTCACAACATGAACTCATTATAGGAGAAACTGACCTCCTTAAAAAAGGACTGGGTTTTGCACCAATGGCCCCTCTTAATCGAGTCCAGACTTTGATAAATTTACATCTAAATTGTCAAAAATTAAATATTAAAGCATTCTATCACACAAAAGAATTGATGGATTTAAATGAAATGGGACAAGGTGGTAATGAATCCATTCAATTTAGGAATCCTTCAGTTTGGTGCCCCCGTGCAGCTGTGTCAGTTTTAAAGAATTAGTTGAAAGGGACATAGAAATTTTGTTCCTCATTAAATACTGATTTTTATAATAATCTGAAGTCAATTGAAAGGGAAGCTATTCAAACGTTACAAAAGGACACAGACATCATTATAAAACAAGTGGATAAAGGTGGAGCAGTGGTTTTGATGGACAAACAAATATACATTACGGAAGTTCATAGACAAATTTACAATACTCAATATTACATCAAAATTAAGGAGGATCCAATGTATGAATTCAAGTATGGGATTGATGAAATAATAGGGGATGCCTTTTTAAAAGGGTTTATAGATGGAAATGTGAAGAACTACCTCACTGTTTTGAATCCCATCAGAGCCACTTTTTACATTCTTCCTAAAGTTTATAAGACATTAGACAATCCACTGAGATGTCCGATAGTAAGAGGTATAGGATCCCTCGTAAAGCCCCTTTCCAGATATTGTGACTCATTCCTCAAACCTTTAGTTTTGGATTTACCTTCATATGTTAAGGAAACAAAAGAGATTCTAAACTTTTTTGAAAATATTTTGATACCAGACAATGTACTTCTAGTAACAATGGATATTGAATCTCTATAAATGAATATCCCACATGAAGGGGCTTTAGACGCAGCAGCATATTTCCTTAATCGCTCTAACACTAGTAATTCTGAATTATTGATTAAGTTGTTAGAATATATTTTGAAGTGCAATGTGTTTAATTTCAATGGGGAATTGTTTTTACAGATACAGGGGACAGCAATGGGAGCCACATGTGCACCATCAATTGCAAATTTGTTTGTGGGAAAATGGGAAGAGGAATTTATCTTTAATGGTAATGCAAATATTTTTAAGACACAGCTATTATGTTGGAAATGTTTTATTGATGATATATTCATCTTATGGCAGGGTGATGAAGTGAGTCTCAACTCTTTCGTTAAATATTTGCACGAAACAAATCTTTTTTCAAAATTTACTGTAACTAGTTCTAGTGAAAGAATCACATTTTTAGACTTGATGATTGGGATAACAGAAGAAAGAAAACTGAAAACTACCCTGTATCGCAAAGAAGTAGATGGAAATACTATCCTTCTAGCAAGTAGTTGTCATCCAACACATGTGAAAAGAAATATACTGCTAGGTCAATTCCTCAGGACAAAACGAAGTTGTACTGAAGCAGAAGATTTTGAAAGGGGGGCAGAAGTTTTAACAGAAAGATTGATGCAGAGGGGATACAATAAGAACAACATATGTGAAACCCTGGTAAAGGCTAGGAATACTGATAGAATTAGCCTTTTACAAAATAGTAATAGAGATAAAGAAAGAGAATATAGGTTTAATTTTGTGACAAACTTCTCAGCACATGCCAAGGAAATTGAAATTATAGTGAGGAAACATTGGCATGTGCTGGGAATTGAACCAGGATTACATGAAGTAGTGTGTAAGACAGTTAGATTTTGTTATAAAAAAAATCTCCATTTCAGGAGATATGTTAACACAGAGTCATTATAGAACACAACCAAAAGAGACATGGCTTAACAAAGCGAAGGGTAATTTTAAATGCAAAACAAGTATTTATTGCTATCTTGTTATCCAGGACAAAAGGTTTTCAAGTATTAATAATAATAAAAGATTTCAAGAGAGACTGTTTATTAATTGTTATACTCAGGGGGTGATTTATTTGGCTGTTTGTAAATATAATGCTTTTTATGTTAGAAAAATGATTAGGAGTTTTAAAGTTAGAATAGGAGAACATGTTCACACTATTCAGAGAAAGGACAATACTTACACTACAGCAGCCAATGTCTTTTTGGCACAGGAGCCCGATTGTCATTCATTCAAATTTATGGCAATAGATAAAGTGAATCGTAGTCCAAGAGGTGGGGATTATAATAATCTTGTTTTAAAAAGAGAGAATTTTTGGATTTTAACTTTAAAAGCACATGCAAGTCCTGGATTAAATGGCTCTTTAGAACTGTATTCATATTTAAAACAACATTAAGAAGTTATATGTCTGTGTTCAATAGTTCGAGATTAAGTTGGAGCTTTATTTGAATGCTGCTGTATCCCTTAAATAAGACAAAATATTCATTTTCCCCCATCTATTATGCTTCTGTTTTTCGTTTCATTTTCCTTCTCCCCCTTCCCCCCTTTTCCCCTGGTCCTAGACAAAATGTTTTTTATAATGTAGCATGTAATTTTACAATGTAGTATGTGATTATTTAATGTTTAGAGCCTTTTTTAAATACTGTTTTAGAAAAGAATTATACTTAATTGTAATTTAGAATTGTTTAGTGTGCTTGTCCATTGCAGACATAAGTGTCATAATTAAGCTGAATCCAATGGATATTCCCTTCTAATGATTGTTGCAATTGATTGATTGTTTGATTGGACAATCGATGTTAGGATATAAGTGTTGTGTTCTTTAGAGGTCTTTTAACCTTTGAGAAAGGACTGTTTGGTCAGTCTGAAACATGTCAGGTGCTATGCTATGTTGGATGGTATTTTATTAAAATATGTTTAATTTTATGTGTTTCTCGGATGAGTTTGTGAGTGCCAAAGCCTTTTTTGCCTTTTGAAATCTTTTGTTGGTTTTAGAGCACCACTTCCCAGTGTGCACTCATTTGGAAAAGTACTTCACAACATGCAGCTTAAAGGCTGCATTGTAAGAGCTCCATGCAGCTTTCTAGGGCATTACAGGACTGTGATTGGGAACAGCCAAGGGTGAGCTGCTGAACTGATTTATTGATGGGCACTTAGTGACCCGCGGATAAGCTGAGAACCATGATACAGAATTCAAGAATTGGTCAAAAGATCTCGGCTTATATGTGAGTATATACAGTATGTATTTAAAGGCTTGTTGATCATAGATCTTAAAACATCTTTTTAGCCTTTCAGGTTCCTTCAACATTTTTTGAGGTTTTAATTGTACACTGGTAATACAACCAGTGACGTTATGGTCTCTTAAGGTTGGGGGATTTACACATTTATCTAATATTTTTAACTCTGGAGACACAAAGGTTAAGTCCAAGATGTTCCCAATATTTTGGAGTTTCCCTTTTCTGGTTGGTTTGTCAATTAATTGCACTAAGTATATTGTCTGTAATGATTCTTCCAGATTTTGCCCTCCCCTGCATACAGCGTTGAAATCATCAATTAAAACCAGATTTTTATTTGCAACACATTCTGTTATAGTTTGGGCTAGTTGGTCAAAGTGGACTGTTTTAATCTTCAGAGGGGAACATATAATCCCAATTATGAGGTCTACTGAGTATAGATATACAAACAGACATTCAATGCCATCATTTTTGTTTGAGAACACTACCTTGGAGTGGCCTAGTAAATGATTTATATACAATTGAACCCCCCCCCCCACTCCATGATCCTCTATACACTCTGTGGAAATATTAGTCTTGGTAGTTCAACCTCCCCAGTGTCGATTTGTTTGGCTTAACCAGGTTTCGGTTAAAGTGATAATATTGGGGGGTTCTACCTCAACCCAGAAACATAGTATGCCCATATTTTTTTACTAAACTTCGAGCATTATCAGGCATTATTTTTATTTCCCTAACTGTTGGACCAGGGTTTACTTCTATATCTTAGCTCAGGGCCGGTGATATCCAAAGCGGATGATTTATTGGTTGGCTACTTAGGAAACTTATTTTTTGTTTTGTTTCTAGTTGTTGTTTTATCCTTCCAAATGAGTTTCTCCTTTTCATTAGTTCATTAACCTTGTTTCCCAATTTTTTTGCACATGCACTTTCATATAGCTGGACCCTTTGGGGTAAGAGGCTTGGCCTAGTCAGCACACATAATTGTGTAATACAGACCAGGCCAACCAATATCCCCAAGAAGTGTAATAGTATAGCTCCCTTCATTTTTACAATTTTGTTTAACATTTTGTATGTTCAGAATTTTGTGAAGCCAGTGGATGTAACTCCTGTATGTAGAACCCAATCCAATCCTGCCTACACCAATAAGCACAACCAGGTTACTAAAGGTCAGGAAATACTTCCTAAATTTCCTATGGTTAGGGCAATCTTTTAGTTATATATAGTTCAGTCACAGTCACAGCTTTGTTAAGGAAGTGGTCTCCTGTGCTTTCTGTTTAAGTTAATTAATGTCTGTTAATATCTGCATTACTAGGTGAATCTATCAATTTCCACATTACTTATTTGGTAAACCAACTGAATACCACCATAGGCAGTCTAAGTATGAAGGATTAAAGTTTAGCAAGTATTATTTAAAATCTCCCCCTAATAACAGTTTTATAAGATTCAGTTACCCAAGTGCTTCTCAAATGGATGTTAGAGACTTACCAAGAAGTCTGTTTCACCTGTTCAGTTAACCAACTAAGTATAACCTTAAGCTGTCTAACTATAAAAGGATAACATCTAACAAGTGCTATTAAAAGTCTCCCCCTGTTAATAATGATATGAAATGTAATTTCCCAAAGACTTCTCAAATGAATCTCTTCAGGATACTACTATAAACACCAAACAGTTTGTCGCACACAGCCTAAATCAACCACTGTGCTTGGTGAGGATATTTTCTCTGAGTGGCACTTGCACCACTCCCACTCGTGCTAGCGGGCAGTGTGGGCTTTTAAACAGATGAGCCCGCCCCCTTAGCTGACATCACAGCTGCCAGCTCCCCCGAGCTCCCTGCACTTCATGAGATGTACAAAACAGTCAGCAAACACACACAGCAGTTGGTTAGTAAACTGGGCACAGTTCCTGCAGAACTTTGAAGTTACAGTGCTAGCTGCACAGGACGGCAGGAATAGCAGCTCCGAGACTTCAGTGCCTATTCTGACACACAGCACCTCTGGGGAATCATCTGGCTTGGTGGGTGATCTACAGTCTCTGTGGGTAGTGCAGGCTTTAAAACAGATAATCCCACCCCCTTAACTGACATCAGAGCCACTGGCTGCCCCAAGCCCCCTGCACTGCATGAGATATACAAAACAGTCAGCAAACACACACAGCAGTTGGTTAGTAAGCTGGGCACAGTTCTTGCAGCACTTAGAAGTTATAGTGCTAGCTGGACAAGATGGCAGGAATAGCAGTTCCAAGTCTTCAGTGTCTATTCCGGCACACAACACCTCTGGGGAATCAGCTGGCTCAGTGGGTGGTCTGCAGCCTCTGTGGATGGCACAAGCTTTTAAACAGATAAGCCCACCCCCTTAGCTGACATCATGGCCGCTGGCACCCCCAAGCCACCTGTGCTCCATGAGGTGTATAAAACAGTCAGCAAACACACACACAGTAATTGGTTAGTAAGCCGGATATTGAAATCTCCCATCAGTAATACCTCACTTTTTGTTGCCATCTCCTGTATTTTATCCCCTAGCTCCCTATCCACCTCACCTCCCCACATGCTGGAGGCCTGTAGATCACTCTTGCATGGATTGCTGTGCCCCTGCCTGGCTCAAGGGTGACCTACAGTGCCTCTGCCTCCCCCTGTCTCCCTAGTACCCCTGTTGCCTTTATACCCTCCCTGACATACATGCACCCCCCCCTTTTTTACTCACCCTATCCCTCCTGAACAGAGCATACCCCAGTACATTAACATCCCAGTCATGATTAGCGGTGTACCAAGCCTCCGTTATTACTGATATGTCCAGATTTGCCTCTACTAACAATGCCTGCAGGTCTGGGATTTTATTCCCCAGGCTGTGAGCATTTGTAACCATGGCATACCATATTCTGCTGCCTATCTGCACTCTACCCATGCCTTTGCTGCACTTCTTTCTTTCACCCAAAATGTCCTCATTTTGCTGCCTTCCTTCTGCTGCCTTTCCATCTATGTCTGATTTGGGTGTTGCTGTCAGCATCTTGCCTTCCTGCCCTTCATTTCTGGCTTTTCTATCTTGTGAGGGTGGGCTGCTAGCGTCTCCCTGCACCCATTAACCCCTTGGCTAGTTAAAATGCTCAGCAAGGAAGCAATTAAACTGTTCATTTAGGACTGCTTTCCCCTTCCTAGACAGATGCAGCCCATCACTCAAATACAGGGTCACATTGTTCCAGGTGGGTCCTCAGTCCCCAATGAAGTCATATCCCTTCTCTCTGCACCAGCCCTTCAACCAAGTTTTGAAGTTTCTGATACAGAGATTCCTATCTTCCTCCCTGCTGTAGACCAGTAGCACCTCTGAAAAAGTCACAGAGCTTGCTGCCTTCCACAGATGCCCTCCCAATTCTCTAAAATCCTCCTGCACCTGCTCCATGCATGCCCTGTCCTTGGATAGGTCACTCGTTCCCAAGTGGACAATGATCTCCAGCCCCCCTTTCTTTGCCACTGTCTTAGCGATCCTCTGGATCTACTCCCCTTCCCTCTGAGCTGTGCCTCCTGGGAGGCACTGAACCTCCCTTTCCTCCCTGCTGTCCTTGCCCAGATCCATTCCCCAGACAATTGAGTCCCTCATCAGGAGTAGCTTCTTCTTCCCCTGGGGTTCTCTTCCTCTCCCCCACTGGGTCTCCCTTCTGGAGGACCCTCAGATCTTCCTTGATCACAGCCTCAGATTCCCTTGCAAGACTCTTCTGCTTCTCCAAGACCGTGTAGGAGTTCTTAAGCTGGACCAGATGGGGGATGTGTCTCTACCCCACTCCCTGAACCTCCCTGAGCCCACTGTAGTCCATCCTGCCTTCTGCCTGGGCAGCCACTGTGGCATTGGCTAATGACAAGGTGGCCTCTGGATGGGGATGAAGGTCTGAAGTACTCCTACCAGCTCAACCCAGAGATTGGCCACCCTCAGCCCAGAGAGGTGCCTGCATACGGGGCAGCACTGCAGTACCCAGAACATCCTCCTGAAGACTGCTGCTCTGCACCACTCCCTGCATCCTCTCCTATTGATCTGTCTGTATCCTCTCCTTTAATGCAATCTAACCCTCCTGCTGCTAATGTGATACTCCCAGTCTTATGTGTTGCATCCCTGTGAAGTTTTTTTTTTTTTAGTGATTGCCCTATTACAAGAGATTTGACTACAGTAGCCCTTTCCTCTGGGTATTCTGTGTGTTTTCCCCTACTGTTTACTCCCTGCCTTTGCATCCTGAGATAACCGGACCAATTTCTTCTTCCTGGTTCTGGACCGGAAGTGGCACCGATGAGTCGCCTCATAAAAGTGTGATGAGCATGGGGTGGGTGGGGTGAGGGAGGGATGGTAGTTTCAACGGGTCTGCCAAGACTCAGTCAGTCCCTGTAAATATATTAAAACCAGCAGCTACAATATTTAAAACCAGCTGCTACTGTAATTTAAAGTAACACAGAACCTATCTGGAAGTCCTTTATAGCTGAGAACTCACTGAACTTGCTAATTCAATATAAGTCCACAGCCCCAGTAACCACCTGTACAAAGAAAACAAAATGGGGTTAAGTCAGTTGCAGCTCAGGACCCTTTCTCCAGAGGACTCCTTGTTGTCTCCAGTCCTCAGCTGCCACAGCTCCTCTCTCAGCCCTGTAGATTGTCAGAAAAACAGCTCAACAATCAAAGCAGGTCAGCGAAGATCCCCGGCGCACCAAGTCATATGGTCACTATGCAGGTACAGTCCAGAGCGTGGGTCATGTCCTCCAATCTACTCCTGGAACCTGGGTCTGCTGCAATCTACTCCAAAAACAGCACAGTACCTTCTTTTAAAGGCACCCTTCCCTTTGTTTAAGCTTGGAGCCCTTTACCCACTCAGTGACTGGCTGGCAGTTCCAATGGGTTCACCAAGAACCAATCAGTCCCTGTGAATGAACAGTAAATGTATTCAAAAACCAGCAGCTACAATATTTAAAAGCAGTCACTACTGTAATTTAAATAAAGCTGACTCTTGATAAATGTGTAGAGTGGTGTTCCTTGGGGTATAACTGATTGCTTGATAGAAACATAGAAGTTAATGGCAGATAAGGACTGCAAGGCCCATCCAGTCTGCCCATTTCTTTTTCTACCTTATGAATGTGCCATCGGCCTGTACTCCGTCAATGGCCTATCTATTCATACTCATCTGTATTGCTCCCTTATGCCTACCCCATGCCTGTATGAAGACCTGCACTGTATTCGTATCCATGCAGCACTGGTGTTACTCCAACTTTAGCACTGTCTTTCAAGGTACAGAAATTTACTCACATACCAATGCTTGCAGAAAGGGGTGCCAGAGCTAATCTAATATCAACACTTTTTGCAATGAAAATCCTTTCTTTTTTAAAAGGATACTTAATAAAAAAGTGTACACTAATTTATACTGGCAATTCTGGACAAATACGTATAGTAGCAAGCAGTCCCTTGTGTCCTATGGCACTCCTCATCCTCACCCACCTGTGCCAAGCAGTTCTGGGAGTCCAGCCCTCCCTCACCCTGATACTGTTTCAAGCAGTACTTGGCATCAAGTTGCATCTGTCCCTTCACTCAGCCACACCACAAGCAGTCCCTGTGTCCAGTGACACATCCTCCATCTCTCTGTCCCATGCCAAGTAATCCATGGTGTCCAGTGGCACCTCCATCCCTGCTACAGCACCAAGCAATCCCTAATGTCCAGTAGAACCCCCATCCTCACCTGCCCCTGTGCCAAGCAAGCCATGCAGCCCAGTGACACTCCATTTCTCCCTCTATTCCAGTGCCAGGCAAGCCTTGATGTACAGTGACACCCTATCCTCACCCTGCCCCTGTGCCAAGCAATCCCTGACATCCAGTGAAAGCCTGTCCTCACCCTGCCCTTGTGTCAAGTAATCCCTAGTTATCTAGTGCTACCCCCTCCCTCACCCTGCACTAGTACCAAGGAATTCATGGAGTCCTGTGACATCCCCCTCCTCACTCTACTCCATTGAGAAGCAATCCCTAGTGTCCAGTGACACTCATTCTCTTACCCTGCCCCAGTCCTAAGCAGTCCCTGATGTCCAGTGATACCTTAGCACCTCAACCTGTCCCAGTGACAAGCAATCCCTGGTGTCCACTCGCATACCCTTCCTCAACCTACCCAAATGCCAAACAATCCCTAACATCAAGTGACACTACTTTCCTCACTCTGCCCATGCTCAAAGTGTTCTCTGGTGTCCAGTTGCACCCACTTCCCTCGCATTGCTCCAGTCATAAGTAATTCCTGGCATTTAGTGAAACCACATCCCTCCCCCTTCACAAGTACCAAGTTTTCCCTGGCATCCAGTAGTACCCTATCTGTCATCAAGCTCCAGTACCAAGCCTGGTTCCAGTGGCACTCCCTCCCTCCTACACCCTGACCCTCTATCAAGTGTTCTCTGCTGTCTACTCCTCCCTCCTCTAGATGGCAAATGACACAAACCTCCTCTTACTTCCTCAGTCAGCTGCCATCTGAATTCTGAATTGCAAATTGCAATTTTGGCAATGCGTGAAGTGAGCATCTGTTTCCAATATTGTAATTTATAATACTGAATTTAAATGATGACTGGCCAAGGAGGTGAGAGAATGGTTTGTGTGGGTCACTTTTGGGTGGGTACATTTTTGTGGGATTTTCTGTCACCCTGAAGCAGTTGCAGAGGATGGACTTTTCTGGCACAAGGGACAGACTCCTAGTGTTGGCTGAGATTTATAGGAAGGCAGTTTTTCCAACACCAGAGATGGATTCCCAGCATCATATGGGATCGAGGGATAGCTTTATCGACACCTGAAATCAAGGTGGACTCCCAGTGTCAGCTAAGATTTTTGGAGGCCGCTTTTCCAACACTGGTGTTGGCCTCCTGGTGTTGGAAATAGTTTTAAAAAAGAAAGTCAACTCTGAGGATAGGCTCCTGGGATCAGCAATATAAAAAAATGGATTGGGTTCCCAGCTTCAGCAATATAAAAAAAAAAGAAACCCCACAATTGGTTGGACTCCTGGTATAGACATTATCAAAAGGAAAGCTCACAATGGTGTGGGCTTCCGTTGTCAGTATCAGGCTTCAGTCATCAGTGTTCCAAAGGGAATGGTCTCCTGTTGGTACCTTCAGTATCTGAGAATAGTGAAGCCATGAGTGAAAAGGGGTTTTCTCTTGCAACTCAGAACTGTGATCTCACCAACATGTGACCACAGTTTATAGTTGCACAAGTAAACCAATTATGACTCACTACAGACAACAAAAGCTGCATCCAGGCCTGCAGGTGGTGCTCTGCCTGTGAAAAAGTCCAAACACGGGCATAAAAAGGCAACCCACACTACAGTACCACCATCTGAAGTTTGAAAATAGGGATGGGAGTACTGGTTTGGATAAGTTCAGAACCACCCAGAACCTATGCTGTTTTTTGTAACAGAACCTTATCAGAACCCTTTTCCAGTTTCTAATAGGGTTCTGATAATTTTTAAAACATTGATTTTGGAGTGTAATATACACCTCCAGCAGGTCTTTATCTATTAAGAAGGCTGTTTGTAGTGGTAGAAAGACCCAAAAGGAGGTTGGAGGTAGTGTAGAACCACTCCATGTTGTTTCTCAAAATGGCCACCAGGCTGGGCGTGCTGTGAGATGCAAGCTGTGAGCTGCATACTGTTTATTTTACTTTATTTGGTTTTTACGTCTTTTTTTTTCTTTTACTTCATTTTCAGTTTGTCTTATTTTGTGCTGCAAGCTGCTTTGGCTAGGCAAAGTCTGGAGTAAGATGGCCATTTGTTCATAGCCTTGGCCATTGTAATTTCTCTGCTATATGCGGTGGTGTTGTCGGATGCCGCCACTGCATTGGGAAATGTAAAGTTTTGACCTGAGGTGTTGCTGTCTATACCTTAGTGAACTGTGTGAAGCCAATTCTGGAGTGAGCCAAATTTGGCCATGTGGTCGGTGACGAAGATTGTTGTGAGCCCTGCTAAACGTAGAAGGAAAGTGGGGACTTCTGATATGGGCTGCCACCCTACGGAGGTATCCATTCTGAGGAGGAGCTGTGGGAGCCGAATAGATAGTTTGTGGGAGTCCACTCTATGAAGGAGTTCTGGGAGCTAAGCGGACCACTTGTGAAGGTGCCAGTTGGTGTGCTGGGTCTAGGAATTGAGTGGTGGGCCCTAGACTGTGTCTTGGTGGGCCTGAAGTTTGTGCTTTACAAGACTGGCCTGACTCTGCTTGGGATCACCGACTAGATTCTGCTGCTTCACGGGGGATCAAGGGATCCTTAGTCAGGGAGTTGGCTGGTGATCCTATGGTGCCCCTAGACCCCCGTATCTGGCTACTGTGTGGCCTTGATCCAGGTGTTCTGGTGGTGCAGCAGAATATTTCTGGTTGGTGTCTTCTAGGTGTGAAGTTTGGTAGGCCTGTGCTGCTGCCGATCGTTTGTTGTATTCTTCTCAGCTGGACCCACCCTGGCTTGGATTTATTGTACGTTTGGATGTACTTGATTTCATCGGCTGGATTTACCCCGGATTGGATTTACCTGTTGGATTAACCTACACCTTTGGATGATTTCTCTCCTGGATTATTTTGCTTTTATTTACGTGTCAACTGTTTTGTGGTCTCCCTGGTGGTGAGAGGACCTGGGCGTCCACATTTATTTATTTTATTAAATGTTATGTTTATGTTTATTTTTATTTATATTTGATTGATTTATTTTATTCTGGGCAGTGAAAGTGCATGGAACTCCCTTATTCCTTGGCTGTGAGAGGGCTTTGGGGGGGGGTAAATTTATATTTGTGTTTTGCATCCTATGAGAGGGGATTGTAATAGTTTCTGGGATTGAAATCATCCAAATAATGGGGAGCAGGGTGGTATTTTATGTATATTTTTAGTGGGTGGGTATTGTTGTTTAATTCTATTGTTGTTTATGGGGATCTTTTTTAGGTTGGGTGCCTAAATGCTGTGTATACTGGTATTAATTCTTACTGTGAAATGTGTAGGTTCCCCGGTCATGCCCTATTCATCCTCCACTCTCCGCGCCCTCTGCTCCTTCCCCCTACTTTGTTGTTGTCAACTTACCAGCACTGTCGTGCTGGGTATCAGTCGTAAGGGTGGGGTGGGGGCAGGGGTTGTGGACATTGGAGAACGAATGAACGCACCTCTCACATAGGTCTGATCAGGCCTAGTAGATGCCCTGGGGCAAAATGGAGTCTGTAACGGTGTGCACCTTATCTAGTCTCCATACCCAAGGGCACTGCCTCATGTGGCAGACAAGCAGCCTGGGCGGTCCTTGAAGCCCATCCAACTCGAGCGGTGTCATGCAATGCCAGATCTATTAAAAATAAGACTGCAATTATTGCAGATCGTATTGAAACAACTGATCTGGCTTGCATCACTGAGGCCTGGTTGGATGAAAATGCTGGCCCCATTTTGGATACTGCAATTCCAACCAGGTACTCGGTGATACACCGCTCGAGATTGGATCACCGGGGGGGGGTAGCAGTCTGTTTTAAGACTGAGTTGGGCCTCACGAATGGACCAGTTGAGGAAGCCAAATCATTTGAGTGTACCATGGTGGCTGGTGTAGGTTGGAGGTTAACTCTCGTCTACCGTCCACCCGGGGACGAGACGCAATTCCTGCAGGAAGTAGCAGACTTCATCGCCGACATGGCATTGGAGTCTCCCAGGTTGATGGTATTTGGAGGCTTCAATGCCTGGGTCAACAACAATCTCTCACAGTTTGGACAACACTTCCTCCAGCTTATGACATCTCTGGGACTTATACAGGTTGTTACCTCTGCCACCCATAAACATGGTCACTCTCTTGATCTGGTTTTCCTCTTGGGGATCGAGGCCTCTGACTTGGAGGTGGAACCAGTCAGTTGGTCTGATCACTACACCGTGAGGTTCAACTTTTGTGCCCCCCTTCGGAGGCCTGCCCCGTGGAGATGGCCAGTTACTGCCCTTTACGGGGAGTGAGTCCTGAAGGTCTAGCAGTGGTGACTGACCTCTCGGAGTTTCCTGTGACCAGCTCGAGTCCAGAGACTTTAGTGGTGGCCTATAATAAGGCCATCTCAGCAGCTCTGGACTTGATTGCTTCCATCCGTGTTTGTCCTCTCCCCCTTTGCCCTCAGGCCCCTTGGTTTGATGGTCCTTTGAGGGAGTTGCGGTGAGTAGGACGTAGGTTAGAGTGGCGTTGGCAAAAATCCACCCTGGTTGCCGACCACCTTAGATTGGTTGAACACTATAAGACTTACCAATCAATGATCTCCCATAAGAAGGCAGAATTCCTGTCCGGGGAGATTGCTGCCGCTCAGAATCAACCAGTCCAGCTCTTCCAAACTGTTAACAGGTTGTGCAACCCAACCTGTCTGCAGCTCTGAAGACCTTTTTTGCAAGTAGAGTGTGATGAGCTTGCTCAGTTCTTTGCGGATAAAGTAGCCAACATCAGGTCGGAAGTTTGTTCAGCTTGCTCTATGGGGGTTGCTGATGATCGGTGCCTGGTCACCTCATCTCGGGCTTTCTGGAGTACCTTTGCCTTGCCCGAGCTCATGGATGTCATGCAGATTGTCCAGGGTATGCGCCCTATATGCTGTAGTTTGGATCTTGGGCCCAGCTTCCTTGATTATGGGTTGTTGGGATATGATCAGCCCAGTCCTGGCTCAGATAGTCCGGTGCTCTTTGGAATCCAGTGAGTTTCCAAGCTCCCTGAAGGAGGCTGTGGTAATCCCCCTCCTAAAGAAAGCTTCTTTGGACCCAGACTCTCTGGGCAACTACAGACCAATCTAAAACCTTCCCTTTATAGGGAAGGTGATTGAGAAAGTAGTGGCGGTACAGCTGGATGACCACTTGACGATCCATAACATCTACAAACCTCTCCAGTCCAGTTTTCAAAAGAGGCATAGTACTGAGACGGTGCTGGTTTGGGTGCTCAATGATCTCCTGATGGCAAGGGATCGGAGGAACTGTTCTATCTTGGTGCTTCTTGATCTCTCCTCAGCTTTTGACACTGTAGACCATGGGGTGCTGCTTGGACATCTGAGGCCCATCTGCGGACTGTCAGGTATGGTTCTTAGGTGGTTTACATCTTTCCTCACTGGCAGGAGTCAGAGAGTGGTATCTGGGATTTTTTTCCTCAGACCTTTTCTCCCTGCCATGTGGGGTCCCTCAGGGTTCAGTGCTGTCCCCCATGTTGCTTGCAGTATATATGCTGCCCCTCGGAGACATTGTAAGATGGTATGGGTTGAGGTTTCACTGCTATGCTGATGATACCCAGCTCTACCTGTCTCTTGCCCCTGACCAGGATAGCGCTGTCTCGGTACTTAATACCTGCCTCACTGAAATCCAGGACTGGATGAACTCGAGCTGGTTAAAGTTGAACACCAGAAAGACGGAGGTGATGGTAGTGGACCCGGGTCACCGGATAGAGGGGTTTAGGGCTGATCAGCCCTCTGGACTTTTTCTTGGGGGCTCTCAGATCCTATCCTCTGAATGGGTGCAAAACCTGGGAGTAGTGCTTGATGACGGCTGACTTTACTATCTCAGGTGTCGGCCGTCATCAAGTCTTCCTTTTATCATCTTAGGAATATCTCCAGGATTAAGCACCTGGTTCCATCTGGGGACTTGCCTACATTGGTTCATGACTTTGTAACTTCGTGCCTTGATTATTGTAACTCCCTGTACTTAGGGCTTTCTGGGGTTGAAATCCGCCACCTGCAGCTCGTGTAGAGCACAGCAGCACGATTGTTAACTGGGGCTTCTCGAGTATTCCATATTACTCCCATGCTGCGCGATCTGCACTAGCTGCCGATTAGGTGGCAGATCACCTTTAAAGTTGGTTTACTGACTTATAAAGCTCTACACGGACTGGGCCCTGACTACTTGAAAGAGCTTCTTGTGCCTTACCATCTGGTGCGACAGTTGTGTTCGGCTGACAAGGGGTTGCTAGAGATTCCGAGGGTGTCTCTGAAATCTTCTGGGGCCCATGCATTTATGCACATGGCTCCAACCCTTTGGAATTCTCTACCCCGTCAGCTCCGGGAGTGCATGACTGTGGAGGGGTTTAAACAGGCATTGAAAACCTGTTTATGGATTCTCATTTATGATGGCTCCATATAACTCTGATCCCGTTATTTATTTTATTTGTATGTTATTTATTCTATCATTATGTTTATTGTTTTAATATGACTGTTTTTATCTTTTGTAAAGCGCCATGATGGCCCAAAAGGTGCTTATGTGAAATAAAATTTATTATTATTGTTATTTCTCTTTATGGACAACAGCTTAGAGTAGACAATAATGGTCAGAACAGTTTTAGAACTTTAAACTTAAAAGTTCTGAAGGGTCAGGCAAGGTTTGTATAACTATCAGAACCTTATATGACTTATCAGAACCTTTTAGAACCTAAAGCCCTTTTGTATTTTTCCATCCCTTTTTAAAAAGGTACTGACAATGGAAATACTGTATACAGAACTGCTTCCTTTATTCAGTGCCAAGGCTCCTTCTTAAAGGAAGATGGACACACTACCAGAATCCTTTCATGCAGTGCCTTTCAAGTTACTGGATATTGTACATCAGTCAATTTCAAGGTAGCAACTGGTGATCAAACATTGTGCAATATAGTGGCAGTAGTGCAATGGAGTGAAGTTATAAACAGCAATAACTATACAAAGAACCATTCAAAAAGAAAAGATCATTATACAGCATATCATCTAGATTTCTCTCATACTATGCTTGATACTAAACGTTATGCAGTGGCCAAAAGGTCTTGTGGTCATGACAAGTATAAAGATGATATCAATAAATGAACACTCTCAGTACAAACATAGATGCCCTAATTAATTAAATTCCTCAAAGAAGTAGTGGAAATATTTGCATACATTTTTTGAGAGAAATAGATATTCTGTAAGTAGATTCAATAAATTGATTAGATTACTGTGCAGAACCACATTGACTTGCAGCAGTTAAGATAATAGCCACAAGGTGAACAGCCTAAATGGATAATAATAAATGATGAGATATACAGTAGTTTCAAAGATATTCCTGCTGAAATGAGGTAATACCTGTACTTAATTATAAATGTCCTATCAGTGAGGAAAGGAGCCAATTCCAGTTTATCATTAGGGTCTCTTTTTTACCCTCTGTGGTCCTGGAGAAGTGACCCAGCAATACTGCAGAACTACCTCGGATGCGGATAAAATGTCCTTGAACCCCAGAGTACATAACTATGAACATCCACAGTTTACGTAAGCAATAAGACATGATAGGGCATCTGTTGTGCTGGTTCTACAAAATGCCCAGGGGTATAGTAAGGTATGAGGCTACAGGCCGAGTGTCTTCAGTGCCTGAAAGTGTGGTAAAACCAGCAAAACCAATGCCTTGAAGTGTCTTATTGTGCTGAGTGCTTAAGATGTACTAGGATAGAAGATGGCCACCGGGCTGGGTTGGCCATCTGCTGCAGGAGCTATGTAAGTTCTTGAAAAAAAACTATATCAAAGGGTCTGTAGCTGAACTCTGTAGGGCTACAATTTTAATTTTAAACTGCTTTTAGTCTGAGTGTAGTGGTAGGGCTTTTTAGCTCTGTTAGGGCTTGGAAGTGTGGACTGAGTCAGAGTTAGCTGTGTTTTTATTTTTTTAGATTTGAGTGAAGCCATTTGATAGCATTGCACAGTGCAGTCAAAAACTATGTAAACTCATGGAACTTGTGAGACCACATAACTGTTTGGCAACAGTGGTTTCATGCTCAGGTAGTGCTTTGGGGGACTGTGCAATCTGTAATCCTGACTGGAGGTAAGGAAAGCAGGACCTGCGAGTGCTCAGCGAATAGAGTTGAGTGAGACCACAGATTAACTGCAATCAGAACAAAGTTACTGGAGCAGTAAAGAAGGCTAGCTGGCCATGCCTTTGCATGGATTCAAAGGTGAGGACCTATGCCATGAATCTGTGGCCTGGAAGGGTGCCATCAGTTGGTGGTGTGGCTGGGTCAGAAGGGGCCTTGCAAGGCCTCATGGATTATAGCAAGTGCTTCAGCCAGGGCTCTGGGAGCACACTGAAGGGCTGGCAGTGACACACTTGGAGAGCAGAGAAAAGGCCTGGAGGCAGTAAGAGAGCCAACCAGCTCAAACTGTTCTTTTCCCCATTGCTGTTTTGCTACCTGTTTTAATTTGCTAAACCCAGCAGTGACAGGGCTGGAGTTGTTTGTTCTGCATCTATGTTTGTGACTTATGGTCCTCATCCTTTGGTGAAAGTAGAGGTTGTGGGGCCAGTTCCTTTTATGAAACTTTTGTAACAACATTCTACATCTAACAGATTAAACTAAAACTGCTTCTGTTTGGACTTTGTTGAACAATTAAAGTGCCGTCTTTGGATTAGAACATCTTGCTTGGAAATTGGCTTGAGAGTTTGTGGTATGGATGTTTGAGGATAGCTATGAGTGAGAATGAATGTTGGTATTAGGGTATTTTGTTGTTATTTATGAATGATGCATTTGGATGTGTTGTGTTTTGTTAAATTATTATAGGGGTGTGGTAAAACCCCTATAGTTAGGGTTCAGTAGGCTATTTAATGTTAACCCCAGTTTTTGCACCTTATTAACTATGGTGTTTGATGCAATAGCATAAAATTTGGCATGCATGGTCAGGCTAGCAGAGTCTCACAACGTGAAGAGGTTCATTACGGCAACATGTTCAGTTTTCAAGATATGGAGCACCAAAAAATGAAAAAAAAAAACACATTTGATTTCCCTGTACTTAACATTGGGTATTTTTTGTTCTCACCTACAACCTAGATGGGTGGTATTTTTTCATGAAATTTTCAGGGTTGAAGGAGCCCATGCCAAAGGTGCGCCTTTGGATGGTTTTGTGAAAAAATTGTGTCTGGTTTGAGAGATATAGTGATTTTAGAGTTAACATCCTGACATGAACAATAACAAAAAAAAAATGTGATACAGTGTGGCACTTAGACAGATGGGTCTGATTACACTATGATTTTTGCAATATGAAATATGTAGTGGGATTGTATGTCAGGAGAAAATACTGTCTTGCTGAAATGACACATCAACCCTCCCCCCCATATAATTTCAAAGGACAGGACGTAGGTTAAACTACAGATATCTGGAATGCAATTAACTTGTTAGTTGCTTTGAAATCAGTAGCTAAACTACGCATTCTATAATGCCCTCAGGAAAATCCTTTGATTGCACTTGGTGTCAAGAGGAAGGGGCATATGCATTTGTTTGGGCATCTCCTCGGGAACTGCTTCTGGATGAAAGGAGATGCTAGCAGATCACAGACTTGATTAGGAAGTCATATGAAGAGAGGAGGTTAGCTGATGTCCCTATTTTTTAAAATACCTTATTAGGACATCCTATGTTGTAAATATAAATTTTAATACACCGAGCAGGAGCTAGGTGACCTCAGAGAGAAGGCCGGCTCAAGACTGTTTTTAAGTGTGTTGTAGCTGACCTTTATAGATGTACATTCATATACTTGGACTGAGAGAAGAAACATCTAAGAGCACTGAAAGATTATAAGAAATACCTTAGATAAATAAGTCTAATGGTAGGTAGGAATTTTGCACTTTTAAACCTGTTTTGTTTTTAAGATTGTATGCGTTGGGATATTTTGTTCTGTATTTACTGTTTACCTATTTGTATCTATTTTAAAGTAAAGATATATATTTTAAAACAGAAACTGCCTAGTGTGCCTTGAAACTTCTTTTTTTTTTGTAAGTGAAGCTTAGATGGTTAAACTTGACACTGTGCTTAAAGCTTATTGGGATACCAAATTGGGAAACAGGTAAGAGCTTCCTCTAAGGTCTTGCATAGAGTTCTAATGGTTCAATTTGTAATACCTTGCTGAGTGCCTGTAGGCAAAAAATATCTGTCATTTCCTCGAAGAGCAGAATTATCTGAGCCTGTACATTTGGTATGCTAGCAAGAGGTTTACAGTTTGAATCCCTCCAGAACTTGGGACAAAAGGTGACTTAAACCCAAAGAACAGACAGGAGGGTTACCCTGTTCTGTTAATTGTTCACAATACTATGCTCAGAGGTTGGCACTTTGGGAGTAGAGGGCCGACCTGCTGAGTGGGTTGTGACAGATTGGTTGGCAGCAGTGGGATAATTTTGGTATTATAAGCTTTATTGTTCAGTGTGTCAGCTTGAGACTGTTCAGCTCACTTGAAAAAAAAAGGCAGTGTTTTATTTCAAAAGGAAACAGAACTGTATCCCTTGGCTTACAGTCAAGTTCCTACCCATTTTATTTTATTTTTTTCAAAAGTGCCAGTCAGAGTAGCCATAGTTAAGGAAAAAGATGGCTTCCAACTACAGCAGGCACACTGTAGACTGCTATTACACAAACTATGGAATAGGGGTGTGGGCAGGACAGTGGTGAGGTGGGTAGGTAACTGGCTGGGTGGCAGGACACAGAGGGTGGTGGTAAATGGCTGTCACTCCACAGAGGGAAGAGTGACCAGTGGGGTACCACAGGGATCAGTGCTGGGACCGGTCCTGTTCAACATCTTCATCAGTGACATGGCACAGGACCTAGAAGGCAGAATTTCACTGTTCACTGATGACACAAAGCTCTGTAACAGAGTAGACACACCAGAGGGTGTAGACAGAATGAGAAGGGACCTGCAGAAACTTGAAGAATGGTCAGGGGTTTGGCAGATGAAATTCAATGCAAAGAAGTGCAAGATAATGCATATGGAGTACAAAAACCCTGGCACAATATATCAGTTGGGAGGTGAGGATATAGCATGCACCAAGCAGGAAAGAGATCTTGGGGTTATCATCTCTGATGACCTCAAGGTAGGGAAACAGTGTGACAAGGCAGCAGGTAAAGCAAATAGAATGCTGGGATGCACAGGCAGGGGCATCACCAGCAAGAAAAGGGAGGTCATAATTCCACTATACAAGACACTAGTGAGGCCCCACCTGGAGTACAGTGTACAATTCTGGAGACCTTACCTATGTAAGGACATAGACAGGGTAGAGAAGGTTCAGAGGAGGGCAACAAAGATGGTACATGGATTGCATCACAAGCCCTATGAGGACAGGTTGAAGGAATTGAATATGTACTCCCTGGAGGAGAGGAGGGAGAGAGGGGCCATGATAGAGACATACAAGTATCTTACAAGGAGGAACAGGGTGCAAGAATACACTACTTTTAAGTGAAAAAGATGTTCCAGGACTAGAGGGCATGGGATGAAGTTGGAGGGAGGATGATTCAGTGAAAATGTGAGGAAGAATTTCTTCACAGAACGGGTGGTGGACAAGTGGAACACCCTGCCACAGGAAGTGGTGGGGGCTGAAACAATCACTGGATTTAAGAATGCATGGGATAGACATAAAGGAATTATGGAGGTCAGGGGTAAGGGGCAACAGAGTTCTAGGAAAACATAAACTGAAGTTACAAACTCAAATGGGCAGACTAGGTGGGCCATAGGCCCTTATCTGCTGACACTGTCTATGTATCTATGCATCTATGTACTTAAAGCAGTTGTGTAGGGACAGAGGAGTCCTGTTCGAGGCAAATGCCACCAAGCAGAACCTCGTGGATGCCCTGGTGGCAGCAGATACCCAGAGCACTGAGTTACAGACAGTGACTGAAGAGGACCTAACCTTGAGTGTGGCAGTGCTAGCGGCCAGTGCAGTGTCCAGATCCAATCAGGAGGGCAAGCGGGCCACTGTCAGCGAAGAGGCCACAGCAGCAGGGGAAGGTCACCAGTATCCTGGATCCAGAAGTACTCAAGCTGAAAATTGAGTTGCGAGGATGGAGCTGGAGTTCCAGAGGGAGAGAGAGTGAGAACAGAGAGATGCTGACCGTGAGGAGCATGAGCACCAGAGGCAACATGAACTGGAGAAGCTACAACTCCAACCAGAGGCACCAGAGCAGGTAAGTAGTTTGGGTTTAACTGGGACTACAGGACTGGGTTACAAATTGAATTCCAAATTGCTAGCTGAATTTAAAGAGGGGGAGGATATGGATGCCTTTTAAAATCTTTTGAAAAAGTTTGTATTCAGGCTAAAATTCCTAGGGAGTCCTGGAGCTTCCAGCTATCCCCACTGCTTACCAGGAAAGCTCGGGATGCATTGGGTCACATGGACAATGAGGACAGTGATGATTACAGCAAACTTAAACCTGCACTGTTAAAAACATTTGAATTAACTGCTGAATCATACAGAGCTAAATTCCATAAGCTCAGGAGAAGCCCTGACATGAGCTATGAGGAGCTAGCCATGAAACAACGTCAATTTTTAAAATGTTGGTGGGAAGGAATTGAGGCAAACTCTGTTGATAAAATTTAAAAAGTGATTTTGTTAAAACAGTTTTATTGGGCATGTCCAGCAGAGCTGAAAACCTGGCTGGAGGACCGAGATCCCAAAACAGTGCAAGAGGCTGCTGAACTCTTGGACCGCTATGCAAAGTGCAGACCTAATCTGAGAGCAAATGGGGTGGGCGTGGCAATGAAGAAAGGGAAAAGTGCACCTTCAGGGCAGCTAAAACCCTCACTGCCTCCACCGAAACTAGTTAGCCCCAGGTTTCAGAGAAAATATTTATCTGAAAAGAGAAGTGAATGTTGGTTATGTGAAGAAACTGGGCATATTGCCAGACAGTGTACCAAAAGAATGAGCAATAATACGCAGAATGGTACTAGAAAAGAAATGGGTTGTTTGTGTGTCCCTGGAAGCATGCCTGTGAACATGAGGGAACACATGCACCCAGTCATGGTGAATGGGGTACAGACGCAAGGGTTAAGGGACATAGGGCATCCCTGACATTAGTAAAAGGGGACCTGGTACAGCCTGGTCAGCTTATACCCAATAAATACATCACTGTACAAGACTTTGCTGGTGGGGAGACAACATTGCCCCTCACTAGTGTTCTCCTAGACTGGGGTGAAACAGGGGGAACTGTGCAACAGGTGGCTGTAGCCAAAACCTTAGCAGTGTATGTGATCCTGGATAATAACCTCAAACAGGGGATGGTATGTGCAGTTACCCGTAGCCAAGCAGCAAGGGAAAATGGTAGTTCCCTGAAACCCACGGGAACAATTGTAAAGACAACTGGGAGGCTGGTTCCCCAGCCTGTGTCTCCTGATATGGGGACTAATGAAGAGGGGGGTTGAAATTTCCCCAGTAGCAAGTAACCACATAGCTACAGAGGGTTACTCTGAAGAGGGAGGGGTGACCCATTGTCAGAGGGTTGGGATTGACAGTGATCCTGAGTTCCCTGATGCTAGTGCTAGGGACCCTAGTTTAGTGACTGAAGGGAACCTGTCCCATGCCTTGGGAATGTGTGAGGGGTTTACAGCTGCTCAGAGAAGTGACCTTAGTATAGAGAAGCTGAGGGCTTGGGCAGACTCTGACGGGGCACAGGGAGGTGATGGCAGACATAAGGTTTATTGGGAAAATGGACTTATGTATACTTAGGCTGTGCAGACAGAGGGAGGGGATGCTAGGCAAGCAGCTTGTCATTCCCCAGGGGTTTCATGAGCAGTTGCTCAAGATTGCACATGATATTCCCTTGTCTGGTCATCTGGGAATCACAAGTACTATGCAGCGATTGGCCCAGGATTTCTATTGGCCTAATTTCACCCAGCAGGTGAAGGAGTATTGCAGGTCTTGTCACCGATGCCAAGAAATAGGGAAGGCGAGCAAGAAAACCCAAGCCGCCCTGATTCCATTGCCCATAGTAGAGGAGCCATTCCAGAGAGTGGGAATGGATATTGTGGGGTCTTTAAATACCCCCAGCTCCTCAGGGAGGAGATTCATCCTGACTGTGGTGGATTATGCCACCCGGTACCCAGAGGCAGTCACCCTATCCTCACTGAGGACAGATAAAGTGTCAGATGCCTTACTTGGGATTTTCTCCTGTGTTGGGTTTCTGCAGGAGGTTATCACTGATCGAGGGGGTTTCTTCATGTCAAACCTGATGAAATATTTATAGGAGAAGTGTGGGATGGAGCAGAGATGCACAATACCGTATCACCCACAAGCCAATGGGCTTGTGGAGAGGTTCAATGGTACGCTGAAGTCAATACTCTGGCCGTTTGCTGAACAGCATGGGAAGAACTGGGAGAAATACCTTCCCCACCTGTTGTTTTCATACAGGGAGGTGCCCCAAGAGTCGACAGGATTTTCACCCTTCTAACTCTTATATGGAAGCCGGGTATGTGGGCCCCTAGACTTGATCCGGGAGGACTGGGAAGGCAAGCACACCACCCAGGGAATTCTCATAGTGGATTATGTCCTTAGGTTTGGGGAAAAGCTGAAGAAGCTTATGGGGACAGCCCAGAGCAACCTGGCAGTTGCCCAACAGAGACAAAAAGTGTGGTACAACTGCAGAGCCAGAGCTCGCTCGTACATGGTGAGTCAGGAAGTCGTGGTCCTTATTCTGGTCTGGAAAGACAAGCTGCAGGCTGAGTGGGCAGGACCGTACAAATGGTTAGGAAGGTAAATTACATGAACTATATTATAGTTATCTGACAGAAGACAGACAGAAAGGATGTACCATGTCAACATGATGAAGCCATATGCAAATAGGACTGACGTGGTGTTTGCAGTGTGTAGTCCTGGGGAGGGGACGGATGAAGAAGACCCCCTTCTGGACTTGCTGGAAGAAAGCAAGTGGGAGTCCTCTGTGGAAGCAGTAAAATTGTCTCCCCAGCTGGCCCTGGATGAGATCCAGGAAGTAAGGGAGGTTCTAGCAGACTTTGCCCCCTTGTTTAGCCCCAAGCCTGGACTAACCCCCTTAGCGACATACCATGTGGAGACCAGGACACAGACCCCCATACGGTGGACAGCATATCGGGTGTCAGAGGCTGTCCAAAAGGACATTAGGAGGGAAGAGGAGGAGATGCTGGATTTAGGGGTAATCCAGAGATCCCACAGCCCCTGGGCCTCACCCGTAGTCCTTGTGCCCAAGCCAGATGGCTCTACTTGTTTCTGTGTGGACTATCATGGACTGAATGCAGTTACAAACTCAGACGCCCACCCAATGACCTGGATGGATGAACTCCTGGACAAGTTGGGGGGATGACCTACCTTATGACTATTGACCTGACCAAGGGGTATTGAGGTAGAGTTGACAGACAGAGCTAGGGAGAGGTCAGTCTTCATCACTCCGATAGGCTTATTTGAGTTTAAAGTAATGCCTTTCAAAATGAAGAATGCCCTGACCACTTTCCAAAGGTTGGTGAACCAGGTGTTAAATGGTGCTGAGGAGTACGCTGTGGCATACCTGGATGACATTGCCATCTTCAGTGCCAGCTGGGAGGAACACCTGTCCCACCTCAGGGAAGTGCTGGGCAGGATACAGAGGGCCAGGCTCACTGTCAAAGCCGAGAAGTGCCATGTGGCCATGGGAGAAGTGGCATACCTCGGGCATGTGGTAGGCTAGGGACAGCTCCGCCCTAACCAAATAAAGATAGAGGTAATCCAGGCATGGCCCAGACCAGAAATTAAGAAGCAGGTCAGAAGTTTTCTAAGGACAGCAGGGTCCTATAGGAAATCTGTACCCAATTACAGTGCTCTGGCTGCTCCCCTATCTGACCTGGTAAAGAAAAGGATGCCAAAGAAAATTACCTGGGAACCAGCCTGTGAGAAAGCCTTTACCAGTCTGAAGGAGGCACTGTGCAGTGCTCCTGTATTGACAAGTCCTGACTATAGAAAACCCTTTATACTTCAGACTGACACCTCAGATGTGGGTATTGGGGCAGTACTGAGTCAGACATCCAACCAAAGGAAGGATCACCCTGTAGCGTATCTGAGTAAGAAGTTACTTCCCAGGGAGCAGGCATACTCTACTATGGAAAAAGAGCGTCTTGCCATAGTGTGGGCCCTAAAGAAATTAGAGCCATACTTATATGGGCAGCATTTTCTGGTACAGACTGACCATAACCCCCTGGTTTGGCTGATGCAGATGGGCAGAAATAATGGTAGATTACTGAGATGGAGTCTTACTTTGCAACGGTATGACATGACAATCGTACATAGGGCCAGAGCCAAGAATCAGAACTCAGATGGGCTGTCTCGTGTCTATGAGGAGTGAACTGATTTGGGAAGCTCATCCCATGCAGGGGATAGAGCCCCCAAATTCAGTCTAGGTGGGGAGGATTGTGACACTTGGACATCTGGTTCTGATTACACTATGATTTTTGCAACATGAAATATGTAGTGGGATTGTCTGTCAGGAGAAAATACTGTCTTGCTGAAATGACACATCAACCCCCCCCCAGGTATAATTTCAAAGGACAGGACATAGGTTAAACTACAGATATCTGGAATGCAATTAACTTGTCAGTTGCTTTGAAATCAGTAGCTAAAGTATGCATTTTATAATGCCCTCAGGAAAATCCTTTGATTGCACTTGGTGTCAAGAGGAAGGGGCATATGCATTTGTTTGGGCATCTCCTCAGGAAAAGTCCTTTGATGGCACCTGGTGTCATAAAGAATTGGCATATGCATTTGTTTGGGCATCTTCAGAGGAAGCCAGTTAATTCATCAAAGAGTCTTTCATGTTTTTGTGAAGCAGGGAACTGCTGCTGGATGAAAGAAGATGCTAGCAGATCAAAGACTCGATTGGGAAGTCATATGAAGAGAGGAGGTTAGCTGATGTCACCTATTTTTTAAAATACCTTATTAGGACATCTTGTATTGTAAATATAAATTTTAATATACCGAGGAGGAGCTAGGTGATCTCAGAGAGAAGGCCGGCTCAAGACTGTTTTTAAGTATGCTGTAGCTGACCTTTAGAGATATACATTCATATACTTGGACTGAGAGAAGGAACATCTAAGAGCACTGAAAGATTATAAGAAATACCTTAGATAAATAAGTCTAATGGTTGGTAGGAATTTTGCACTTTTAAACCTGTTTTGTTTTTAAGATTGTATGCGTTGGGATATTTTGCTCTGTATTTACTGTTTACCTATTTGTATCTATTTTAAAGTAAAGATATATATTTTAAAACAGAAACTGTCTGGTGTGCCTTGAAACTTCTTTTTTTTGTAAGTGAAGGTTAGATGGTTAAAGTTGACACTGTGCTTAAAGCTTATTGGGATACCAAATTGGGAAACAGGTAAGAGTTTCTCTAAGGTCTTGCATAGAGTTCTAAGGGTTCATTTTGTAATACCTGGTTGGGTGCCCATAGGCAAAAGATATCTGGCATTTCCCCAAAGAGCAGAATTATCTGAGCCTGTACATTGGGTAGGCAAGCAAGAGGTTAACTGTTTGAATCCCCCCGAACTTGGGACAAAAGGTGACTCGAAGTCACAAGACAGACAGGAGGGTTACCCTGTTCTGTTAACTGTTCACAATACTACGCTCAGAGGTTGGCACTTTGGGAGTAGAGGGCTGACCTGCTGAGTGGGATTGTGATATACAGTACTTATTTTCATGATTTACCTCTCAAAAGTAAAATTAAAAACAGCCATGTTTGTTTATTTCCTTGATATAGCTCTCATGCTGAAAAAATTGCTGATTGTGTCAGCTGCCATTTTATTTCTCATTTTAAACTGAAAAACACTGAAAATGCATAAAAATAATATCTTATTAGAAAAAAACCTGAACCTAGCTAAAAAGGACCCATTTAGCTAGGTTCTGCTGTTTGTTTTTTAAAAACTTGCCAAAATATGTTGTCTGGGCATCCCAAAATGCAGGGTGCCCAGCTTAGCCACAAGAGCCATTGACCCACGTTCTTTGTGTGAGAACACTGGGACTTTCTTGACTTCTGCAGCCGCAGCTGGAACTCATGCTGCCAGGTGCACTGAGAGCAGTGAATCGCCAATCAACTGTATCCCCATGGTACCTCTCCTCTATCTCTAGCTACTCTATCTATCTATCTATCTATCTGTCTATCTATCTATCTATCTCCCTAGCTATCAATCCATCATTTCTATTTAACTGTCTGTATGTCTGTCTGTCTATCTATTTATGTATCTAATCTACCTACCCATCTATCTACTTGCCTATCTACCTACCTATTTATTTAAGAAGACTGGGGTTCCCACCCCCAGTACTGCTTCTTTTCCCTCCTCCCCTCTAGGTAATTGGTCATTCCCAATGCTTTATGGTATTTTGTATTTTATAAGTGGACCAGGGTGCCCACTCTTGTTATCGCTTGTCTTCACCCCCCTTCCCTCAAGGTCGCCTGCCCCAGTCTCATTTGCTAAGTGGCACCATCAGAGTGCCCACCCCTGATGCTGCCGAACAGTCACCCAATTCTTGGGTGCTCAGTCCCCAGTGTTGGAATGTTAGTGTCCCCTACAAAGAAGAAAACCATCCCTCATTTTTTTTTTCTGCAAAAAAGGAAAGAGTCGCTGGATGATTTTTTTTCACCTGCAAAAAAGAAACTGGTCCCTTGCCGATCTGACCCCCCAACCCTGACCTCCCACTCAGCACCCACCACCCCACACCACCCCATGCTCCCACACACTATCACTCACCTGAACATGTCCCATGGCATAGATCCACTCTCTGGCCAAAGACATGTCTTGCTGCTGGAACCGATGACTGTAATATGAGAAACTAAGGTAGCTGCAGTTCAGTGTATTTCAGTGGGGGTTTGAACTTTGATGCATAAATTTGTTAGGTTTGCATATTTTGACCCCATATTTTCAGCATAGCCTTTTTGGGACATCACCTCATGACCAGTGGTTGTGGTCGTGGAATTATGCAAATCAGGCCCGAAAAGTGATTTTGCAGTGTCTTGGAAGAATCACCTTTCAGGTGGCATTTGAAATTTTTTACCACCCTTGTTCGTGAGGTGGGGTCATAAAAAGGCTATGTTGAAAATTTGGGGCCAAAATATGTTAAAATGGCAAAGTTATGCACTTACATTGAAATTTTTCTATGCTCACTCATAACTCTGGGAATTTTTATATTTCGACCCCAAATTTTCAACATAGCCATTTTTTCACTCCACCTCATAAACATGACAGCTGTAATTTTTTAAAATCCTGGCCAAAATGTGTTTTCACACCTGTGGTGCGGAATGACATTTCAGTGGCACAGAATGATGTTTCGGTTGGGATTAGAAAATGTTCACCTACCGGGTTCATGAGGTGGGTAATAAGAAGGTTATGTTGAAAATTTGGTGTACAAAAATGATAAAATGCTCAGTTTATGAGTGAACATTGTAGTATTTTAACATTCATTCATAACTTCTTCAGTTTTCAATATTTTGACTCCAAACTTTCAACATGACCATTTTTCCACACCACCTCACACACATGATGTGTTATTTTTTTAATCTTGAAAGAGATGTGTTTTCACACTTCTGGTGCAAAATGTCATTTCAGCCAATATACTATAAATGGTACATGTCATGTTTGTGAGGTGAATGAGTATCTTGAAAATTTGGAGTCAAAATTAAAAAAACAAAAACAATATCATTGTTAACGTTTCATGTGTAGTGCCACTGAGTATGCTTTGTGCCAGTGAGCTGAGTTCAGGGGTGTGTTGAGTGACCCAGTTGGATGAGGGGAGGATGGCGGGATGGCACTGTTATGCAACACCTCCCGAGCCAGGGAATGAATGGTGCAGGGTTGTCCACATGGGCCCAGGTACCATATAGTGAAGACAACTGTCCTCTCGGCATAGGCCCTGAACCCCTCCATCTGTGGGTGGAAAAGGGCCCTCTACATTGGCTGACAGATATACTCTTTGCCTTGTGCATCTGTACCTCCAGCCAAATGGAAGCACAGGGACCACAGGGCCCTGCACTTCCACAGCCCACCAGACAGCCCCATGAATTCTTAACATCCATCACTGCACAAAACTGCAGGGCCAACAAGGGCCATGCACTTCTGTAGCTGGGCGGAGCCTTCCCTTGGCAAAAGGCATCTGCATCTGTTCACGCAGGTCCCGAGAGACCTTCATGAATGAGGATATGATTCCACTATCTCAAAAAGACAGGAAATGCCTCACAAAAACTTCATTAATGCAACAGTTAGGGTAACTTCAATGTCATAAAAGTAGGAAAATGTGGTGTTAGGGTTTCCAGCCTTAACTCTCCACCCCCAGCCCCCAAGCAGCAAAAGGACACTGCACTAAAAAGGATTCACATTGCCCTCAACAAGGCATGTAGGCTCACAATGGCTGCAGATCGAAATACCCACACCTGCTCCTTATACAAGGAGACCAATTGGCTGCCACTAAAGAACAGGATTATATTCCAAACATGTCTCCTTGGAAAAAAGGCACTAATGGGTAAAACTGCCCCATGCATTTCTAGCATCCTAACACCAAGTGCTACCAGCTATACCACCAGAGGCAGGATGAGGGGGAGCCCTATCAACATCTTTCCATCGAACTGTGCAGAGACAGCGTGCTTTCAGCTTTAGGGCCCCCCAATGGCTCAATGAAATCCCAGTGTACATTCTAAATTGACAAAGCATCTCGCAATTCAAAAATGGCCTAAGAAAACACCTTCTTACTAGGACAGTTTGTGACTGCCACTAGGACTCTAACACCCATAATGCCACTCACCCACACTCTCCTTCCCCTTCCTTTTACACCCACTCTTCCCTATTGCCCTATCCCTCTGTCTTCCTCTCCCCCCTGTGCCTTTCTCCCACTGGATCAACTTTAAAACCAACATACTACCACTACCTCCCCAACCTCCTAGACAAAGCCACTTCTCTGGTGCCCACTCCCCTGTCCCCTTCCCCTCACCTTGACTCCTCCTTGGACTCTCACACTAGGTGTCACACCTGTTTATCTCCTTCGCTACATATAAACACTGTCCTTTACCCTAGTTGAATGCTCTTGATGCTGTACTATCACCATTGGTACTATGAATGACATTGTATCCTTACTGTATACTAGCTACCTACTATTCGAGTATTGTATGTAAACTGTTTGTTATTGCTGTCATTGTCACTGTTTGATGTGGAACCTTTGTAAAAGAGCTCTGAACTCAAAGGTATGATCTGAATCCCTAAATAAATAAATAAATAAAATAAAATAAATATTAAGGTTTTGGGTCTCCTGGAGTCTTGGTGAATCAGTGGTGGGGTCTTCCTTGGGGTGGTGAGCTGAGGGAGATGAAGGCGGGGGGGCAGAGGTTGGGGTGTTGTTGGAGGAGATCCAGGGCCCAGGAGGATAGATTATTTTGAATATTCACTATCAAAGGGCAACCACTTAGATGAAGGCAGGGTTTATGTCAATGGAAATTGCTGCTGGGAAGAATCGACCAGCTCAACGTTTTTGGACTGTGGACAGGCTAGTCCATACAGGATGTCTGAAGTCCACAAGAGTTTAACCCAAGATATGGAAGGAGTTTGCTCAATTCTTCTCGGACACAGTGTCCTCCATTTGGGCAGGGATCTCTCTCAGTTGGCTGTGGCAACCTAGCAGGATCAAGACTACACTGCCCAGATGCATTCAGTGGTCATGGGGAAAATTTAGATCAGTGATGATAGAAGAGGAGAGTAGGGTGATCTCTGTGCTGGAGCCAACATTTTGTGAATTGAATTCAGACCAAACAAGACCACAGGTGAGTCGAGTTGGGCCTGGTGTTTGCTGGGATTGTCCAGTGCTTCTTGTTAGAAGGGATCTATCCAGCTGCATCAAAAGATGCACTGGTGAGGTCCTTTCTGCAAAAGAAGACATCTTTGGACCCAGACATCCAGTTGAATTACCGACTGGTCTCTAATCTCCACTTTTTGGTTAATGTTATTCAAAAGATGGTTGTGTTGTAGTTTGAGGCATACCGCATGGCCTTTCACAGCTTTGGGATTTTCCAGTCTGGTTTTAGGTCCATGCATAACACAGAGACCACACTGGTTAGGGTGCATAATGACCTTCACAGGGTGAGAGATAAAGGAGAGCTGTCAATTCATATCCTACTCAATCTCCCCTCAGCCTTTGACACTGTGGGCCATGGGTTGTTGTTGGATTGGCTAAGGAAGTACCTAGGGCTCACCAGCAAAGTCATCTGCTGGTTTGAGTCCCACCTCAGGGACAGGACACACAGGTGGGTGCTAGAAAATGTGTCTTTAACCCCAGTGACACTAACCAGTGGTGTACTCCAGGGCTTTGTCCCTTTGCCCATGTTGTTCATGGTGCTCCTGGGAGAGATCATTAGACAGTATGGACTAGGGTTTCACTGCTATGCAGATGACACTCAGTTCCATCTGTTTGCATATGGGATGCCTGCTGTGGTGGATGTGCTAAATAAATGTTTGGGTAAGATCCAGGATTGGATGTCATTGAACTGGTTAAGAGTCAAGCCTGACAAGACTGAAGTGCTAGTTGTAGAGCAGGGCCGAAAGGGAAAAGTGGCATGTACTGAGAGGAAGACAGGGCTTTGGCTAAATTTCTGTAGGTTCTCAGTTGTCACTAAGTTGAGAAATGTGGAGGACATTCAAGAAAAGGGACTGACACTGGAGAGTCAGGAGTTGGCAGTAGTCAGAGTGGTGTTTACTATCTAAGAAACTTCAGCTAGATTAAATCCCTTATCCCCTTGGAGACCTGGCAATGCTAGTACACATGTTTGTGACATCTAGGCTTGACTACTGCAATGTTCTGTACCTCGGGATCAGTGGAGGTACACTGCACCACCTGCAACTGGTGTGGAATACAGCTGCTAGGCTGCTGAATGGCCTTTCTAGGATGTGTCATGTGTCCCTGCTGCTGCATAAACTACATTGGCTGGCACCAAAGTGGCATATCTCCATCAAATTTAGTTTACTAACATGGAGGTATATGACCCTACATGGGTTGGGCCTGGGCTATCTGATGGATCTCTCCTGCACCCTTATATCTCCTTATGCTCTGTCCACTCCATTGAAATGGGCCTTCTTGCAGTATCAAGGACCAGGTTAAAAAACTTGGGGAACTGGGACTTTGAGGTGACTGGTCCAGTTCTTTGGAATTTGCTCTTAAGGAACCTGGGGGAGGCCCCCCACAGTGGGAGTCTTTAAGAGGGGGGTTGAATATTTATCTATTTAGGCTAGCTTTTCGAGATTATTTCATTCTTCCATCTGGCTGCCATCCCAGTTAAAAAAAATAATATATATATATATCCTAAACAGTTTTATGCTGAATCATTTACTGTTGTGAGCTATTTATGTTATTTAGTTTTATATCTTATGTATTGTTACTCCTGCAATTTAAGTAAGGTGCTCTGGAGTTCTGGGGAAGGGTGCCAAATTTAAAAAACAAACACTCTAAAAGTTTGAAAAGACACAAAAAAAAATAGAATATCATATTGCTAAAAAATGTAAAATAGTCACTTCACATATAGTTTCCACCTGTCAGTCATCCGTCTTTCTACACATTCAATACATGGTGTGTTTGTTTACCATGGACTACAACAATTCAAAACTCTGCAGTATTCCACTAGTAGACTGCTCCCCCCCACACACACACACGGAATGGTAACATGGAATACGTGAATTCAAAATTCTGAAGAATTCCACTGGCATGCAAACACAAACACACAGGCATCAAGTGGAGCTAGAACCTCAAGTTTCATGTGTTGCAGGGTAAGGAGCAGGGAGTTCTCTGGCAACCTAGTAAGGACAGAAGGGGGATTTTTCATGGTTATCAAAGAAACGCAAGAAACAGAAACTCTGAACACTACTTGATTTTTTACATTGGTTTATGCATGTAAGGAGGGGCTCTTGAGTAGAAAGAACATTTAATTATTTATTTATTTTGATTAATGGCTCTGGTGCAGTTCCAACGCTCCCTCCCCCCAGACTGGGCCGACTTGGCTCTGACATGGAAAACCGAGCCTGTCATGGCTCCACCTGTATTGTCAAGTTGGCCCAGTTTGGAAGTGCAGTCCAGTCTGGAATAACACTTGCACCACCAGTACTGAATGGAGAAGGCAGGGCAGGGCAAAGAATCATGCAGAACATTTTAAAAAATAATGTTTCTTTTTTTCGACGATCTCTGCCAAAGACTCCCAAGTCTCTGGACCATTACATGACCAAGAAAGGGAAAAGCTTGTGATCCTGGGGCACTGAAGGGAGTCAACCAATGAGGGTCTCTCTTCTATGATTGACACAAGTTCTAATCAATCTTCTGTGTCGGCCACCACAGGACATCCCTAGGTAACTGAATATTAGGAGCATTTGGGGCTTATTCAATGGGGACAGGTGTGTGTGTGTGTGTGTGTGTGTGTGTGTGCAGATTAAAAAAAAATGCGAAAATCATTTTGTTAGAGGGAGAGGGAGAGTAGAGACTGAGAGACCAACAAATTCAATAGCAGTGTGCAGACATTGCAGCAGACTGCAGAGTACTCTTATAAAAAAGGATTCTCCATTAGAAAGAGACAGAAAGTAGAGACCAATGAATTCAACATCAGAGTACAGAGTAGATGAGTAGACAGCAGCAGAGTGCAGACCTTGCAGACTCCATTGTAAAAAATGAAAAAAACACCCATTGTTTTTAGAGAGAGAGAGAGAGAGAGAGAGACAGAGTGTGACAGACCTACTAATTCAACAGCAGCCAACTGCAGAGTGCAGAAAATAAAAATAAAAAAAACAATATAAAGGAAAGCAGAGTCAGACAGAACAGGAAGACTCTGTCTGAAGGTCATAGTGCCTGAGTAATTTTGAGGGGGGCTTATAGTGCCATACATATTTTGAAGGGAGTCTCACCCATGTGTCAGACTCTGTGTTGCCCATCTCTGTGCTGCCCTGAAAGGTCATACTGCCATAGACTCTGTGTTGCACATCTCTGTTCCTGAAGTACTACTATGTCATAATGCCATACAGATTGTGAAGGAGGGTCACATTTCAGACTGTGTTGCCTATCTCTGTGCCCGAACTACTGCTAGGTCATACTGCTGTAGCATAGACTCTGTGTTGCCCATCTCTGTGCCTGAACTACTACTAGGTCATAATGCCATACAGACTGTGAAGAGGAGGGTCACATCTCAGACTCTGGGTTGCCCATCTCTGTGCCTGAACTACTGCTAGGTTATACTGCTGTAGTGTAGACTATGTTGTCCATCTCTGTGCCTGAACTACTAGGTCATATAGTGCCTCACGTATTTTGAGAGGGGGTGTCATGTCTCAGACTCCGTGTTGCCCATCTCTGTGTCTGAACTAATACTACTAAGTAAGCAATTAAGTTGGACCCCAAAAAATAGATTCAGAATCAGTCTGTTATGGCAATGGAACATGTGGCCAACACCAGCAGTATGGCTGACATTGGTTCATGTAGCAATACAAATATTTCCCAAAAAAAGATTCAGGAAAAAAAGGGAAATTCACTGCTGACAATGTCATTAATACAACTGATGAAAATGAAGCAACACAACCGGAGAAAGATGAAGGAACACAACCAGAAAAAGAAAATAATGTTGATGAATCCCCTGATCAAATGAATGCAGCACTGTCGGCATTGCCAGAAAAATCAAATAAAAGTAAAACGCAAAAACAGGCAGCCAAAACACTTAGACCTAGAAAGTCAATGAATAAAGAAAAGGCTTTATCTAGTACCAATAGACGTGGCACTCAACAATATGCCACTCATGCATATTGGGCTTCTTCATCAGAAAGCAATGCCACTGATGAAGACGAGGTTGTTAATGCACAAGAAGAAGATTGCGATCATTGTGTATCACAGTTATACTCTTCCAAAGGTGATGAACCAGAATGAGATACTGATGAGTTGGAGGATGCCACCTGGATTCCCCCACCTAAAAAGGAAAAACACATACAATATGCACCAATACTAGCCACAGCCAGTACTGGAAAAAATCAATACTTATGGTAGCTCTTCTGGGGACAGCCAGAGTGGGTTCAGAAACAACTGCCACAAAAATTGCTGCAGTTTCCTGGCATGACGACAAAATGTTCCACCTCAGTTGTGTGGAGCTATTTTCATGTAAGTCTCAAAAATGAATGTGTTGCTATCTGCACCTTTTGTCATTGGGAAGTTAGCAGGGAGAAAGTGAGGGGCCATTTCAGCATACCATCATTAAAAAGACATTTGCAAAGAGCACATCCAACCATTCAGCTGGGCAACAGTCCTGAGCAAAGGACAAATGTCTGTGATCAAAATAATCCTACAGACAATAGTAATGGTGAAGAGACTTGGAGAGAGGGCAGAAAAAAAAAACATGTTTGATTTCACTGACAAAAGTATCTGGAGAAGCTATACCTTCATCACTGCAGTCCTGTGGTTTTTGCCCCTCTGTACAAACTAAACAGCAGACCATTACTGCGATTCTTGAACAAAAAACTACCTACTGTAGATCACATCAAGTCACATTAAAAATTAATCAGTTATTAGCTGAATTTATTGCCAGAGACCTGCAACCATTTTCTGTGGTGGAGAATGATTGTTTTAGAGCCATTTAAAAAATTTTTGCTCCACGATACAACATACCAAGCCAAAACTATTTTGCGACTGTGGCTGTTCCCAAAATGTACAAATGTATGAAAAGTAAAATAAAACTGGCTCTTCAAGATAGTGAATGTGGTCCCGTGCACCTGAACACAGACATGTGCATGAGTTCTCAAACCACTGAGGGCAAATGGATGGATCAGAGCTCATTCACCATGGATAGGGTCAGGGCAGAGCTAGATAGACTAAGGGTGGACAAGGCAATGCGGCCTAATGGGTTACACCCCAGAGTGATCAAGGAATTGAGGGAGGAGCTGCCTGCACCCTTGAAAAGGCTCTACAACCTGTCCCTGGATATGGGGAAGGGTGCCAGAGGACTGGAGGAGGGCAGATGTGGTGCCCTTGCACAAGGGAGGTAGCAGGGAGCTGAAGGAGAACTACCACCCAGTCATCCTCATGTCTGTGGTGGAGAAGGCAATGGAGGCATTAATCAAGGAGATGATGGTGGATTACCTAGAGGAGTGTGGCTTGCAGGACAGCAGACAGCATGGCTTCACCAAGGGGAAATTATGCCATACCAACCTAATTGAGTTCTTTGATTGGGTGACTCAGATAATCGACCAGGGAGGGGCGGTGGACATGGCCTATCTGGACTTCAGCAAGGCCTTCAACACCATTCCCCACAGGAGGTTGGTGAGCAAGATGGAAAGCATTGTGTTGGGAGGGAAAACAGCAAGCTGGATGGAGGCATGGCTAGCAGGGAGAACTCAGAGGGTGGTACTAAACAGGGTGCACTCTGAGATGGCAAGGGTAAGGAGTGGGGTGCCACAGGAGTCGGTTTTGGGTCCATTCCTCTTCAACATCTACATCAGCGATATTGTGGAGGGTTTGAGATGGAGGGTGTGCCTATTTGCTGATGATACAAAAATCTGCAACAGGGTGGACCCCCCGAAGGGTGTGGAGGACATGAGGAAGAACCTAAAGATGCTCAAGGAGTGGGCCAGGAGGTGGCAGCTGAAGTTTAATGCCAAAAAGTGCACTGTGATGCACCTAGGAAGTAAAAACACACGAGCAGGATATATGCTGAGGGGGGAGGAAATCAAGAAATCAGAACAGGAAAGGGATCTGGGCATCATAGTCTCCTCAAACCTTAAGGTAGGGTTCCAATGTAGCAGGGCGGCAGGAAAGGCAAATGGAATGTTGGCACGCTTTGGCAGGGGCATTACTAGCAGAAGGAGGGAGGTAATAATGCCCCTCTACAAAGCCATGGTGAGGCCGCAGCTAGAGTATGGGGTTCAGTTCTGAAGACCACACCTGTGCAAGAATATAGATGCATTGGAGAGGGTTCAAAGAAGGGCAACAATGACGGTGCATGATGTGCAGGAGAACACATACGGGCAAAGGTGTAAGGAGCTGAATCTGCACATGCTGGAAACAAGGAGGGAAAGGGGGGACATGATTGAAATGTTTAAATATGTAAAGAAACATAGAAACATAGAATTTGATGGCAGATAAGGACCGCTTGGCCCACCCAGTCTGCCCATTTCCCTACCTGATGGATAAGTTGCAGATTCTAGTTAATCAACAGCTTACTTCCTCCTGCCCCCCACTAGAATTGCCTTATGCCTGTCCCATGCATTCTTGAATTCTCCCACTGTTCCTGACTCCACAACCTCCTCAGGAAGGCTGTTCCATGCATCCACAACTCTCTCTGTGAAAAAATGCTAACACGTACCTCCTGGGCTTCGTCCCCTCTATCTTCAAATTGTGCCCCTTGTTCTTGCACATCTTTGCTTCTGAAAGATACTACCCTCTAGTACCATGTTAATTCCCTTGAGATACCTGAAAGTTTCTATCATGTTCCCCCTGTCCCTCCTTTCCTCAAGGGTATACATATTAAGCTGCTTTAGTCTCTCCTCGTATGTCTTCTGGTGCAGACCTTGCACCATTTTGGTTGCCCTCCTCTGAACAGCCTCCACTCTGTCTATGTCTTTGCAGAGATGGGGTCTCCAGAATTGCACGCAGTACTCCAGACGGGGTCTCACTAACTGTCTGTAGAGAGGGATAACAATTTCCTGTTTTCCTACTGTTGATGCCTCTCCCTATGCATCCCAGTATCCCCCCAGCCCTCCTTATTGCCTTCTCACATTGCTTGCCCACCTTTAGGTCATCTGATATAATTACTCCTAGGTCTCTTTCAATTTTTGTTGTTGTTATTAACTCACCCCCCATTGTGTACTCTTTCCCTGGGTTTTGTTTCCCAGATGCATTACCTTGCACTTCTTTGCATTGAATTTGAGCTGCCATGTATTTGACCATTCCTCCAACCTTGCCAAGTCCCTTTTCATTCTTTCCACCCCACCTTGTGTATCAACCCTGTTGCAGATCTTTGTGTCATCTGAAAAGAGGCATAGCTTTCCTTCCAGGTGCTCTCCAATGTCACTTCTAAAGATATTGAAAGGACCGGTCCCAGTACCGAACCCTTCGGTACACCGCTAGTTACCCTCCTTTCTTCACTGTGGACTCCGTTTACTATTACTTTTTGCATCCTGTTGTCCAGCCGGTTTTTTTATCCAGGCTACCACCTTGGGACCCACTCCAAGGCTGGCTAACTTGTATATTAATCTTTTGTGTGAGATTGTGTCGAATGCCTTGCTAAAATCTAGGTAGGCCATATCTACAGCCCCTCCCTGGTCTACTACTTTTGTCACCCAGTCAAAGAATCTATTAGGTTCATCTGACATGACCTTCCTGCTGTGAAACCATGCTGCCTTGGGTCCTGTGCCCCACTGGCCTCTAGGTACTCAACAATTCTTTCCTTCAGAAGTGATTCCATCATTTTCCCTACCACTGAAGTCAAACTAACTGGTCTGTAGTTTCCTGCCTCTGCCCTGCTCCCACTTTTGTGAAGTGGAATCACATTTGCCTTCCTCCAGTCCTCAGGTACCACTCCATCCTCCCATGATTTGTTAAAGAGAGTAATCAGTGGTGTTACTAGTTCTACCCTTAGTTCTTTTAGTATTCTTGGGTGAATCCCATCAGGCCCCATTGCTTTGTCCACCCTCAGTTTCAAGAGTTCTTTCAAAACCCTTTTTTCTGTGAATGGACTGGTATCGATCCCCCTATTCAGTGTTTCTCCCTTGTTTGGTTTAGGCACCTCCTTGTCCTCATCCGTTGTGAATACTGAGCAGAAATATTCATTCAGTATCCCTGCTTTTTCACTGTCACCATCTGCCCACATTCCCTCCCCTTTATTAAGTCTCTGTAGCCCTCTCTTGGTCTTTCTTCGCTCGCTAATGTACCTATAAAAAGTTTTATCCCCCTTCTTAACAGAGCTGGCTATCTTTTCCTCAGTCTGTGCCTTTGCTATTCTGACTGCCTTCCCTGCCTCCCTCTGCTTTAACTGATAAAGTTCTCTGTCCTGCTCCTTCTGTGTTTCCTTGTATTTCATGAATGCTATCCTTTTCCCCTTAACCGTCCCTGCCACCTCTTTTGAGAACCATAGTGTTTTTTTTCCTTCATTTTGTTTTATTGATTTGCTTCACACAAAGGCTTGTTGCCTCTGCAATGGCTGTTTTGATTATTCCCCATTGTTCCTCCACCCCTCCTTCTTGCCCATTTGCTAGGCTTTTCTAAGGCACTCTCTCATTTTCCCAAAGTCAGCCTTCCTAAAGTCCAATACTCTTGTTTTTGTATGGCTTGACTCTATGGCTGTGTTTATTGTGAACCACACTGTTTGGTGGTCACTTGTTCCCAGATGGCTACCCACTACTAAATCTGAGATCCTTTCTCCTTCCCCATTTGAGAGCACCAGGTCTAAGACTGCTCTCTCCCGAGTGGGTTCCAACACTAGCTGTCAGAGGCATGCCCCCTGTAGGGCATCAAGAATGACCCTGCTCTTGGATGTGCCTGCAGCAAAGGTACTCCAGTTAACATCTGGCATATTCAGGTCCCCATCAACAATATCTCCCTTTTTCTGCCATTTTAAGGATACCTTCTATCATTTCCTTGTCCATTTCTCCCTGAAATGGGGTCTGTACACAACCCCATGCGGATTGTGGTGCCATTTCCTGTCTCCAGGGTGACCCATAGTGACTCATCAACTTCCTGTTTACTCTTTAGTTCTGTTGCTTTAATCCCTTCCCTTATATAGAGAGCTACTCCTCCTCCTCTTTTACCCACCCTGTCCCTCCTGTAGACTGTATATCCTGGTATGTTGACTTCCCACTCATGGTTCTCTGTGTACCATGTTTCAGTGACTGCCACAATATCCAGGCATCCCTCTTCCATTAAGGCCACTAGTTCAGGGAGCTTGTTGCACAGACTACGGGCATTGGTACTCATCACCTTCCATTTATTTTTTATGGCCTTACCCCTTTTAGCCCCATCCCTGTCCTTAACACCTTTTTCTGCATTTATCCCTGTCCTGCTCCCTACTGACTTCTCTGCCTTGGAGTTTACCTCTCTAACTACTGCACTTTGTGGGGGGAGGCTGGGATTTCCCTGCTCCTTTTCAGTGCCTCCCCCCTTGGCTAGTTTAAATGCTTGCCAATGAAGCATTTAAACCTGTCACCTAGGATCCTGGATCCCCTGGACAGATGCAGACCATCGTACCAGTATAGGCCTGCATCCCTCCAGATGGCTCCCCAGTCCCCAATGAAGCCAAAACCCTGAGCTCCACACCAGTTTTTCAACCATTCATTGAATCTCATGGTGCGGAACATCCTAGCATCATCCTTGCCATAGACAGGCAGCACCTCCAAGAAGGTTACCTTACATGCTACTTGTCTAAGGCCCCTTCCCAACTCCACAAACTCCTCTTGCACTGCTCTGATCCCATTTACAGACAGGTCATTTGTCCCTAGGTGGACAATGACATCCAGCTCCCTCCCTCATGCAGCTGCTGCCACGATCCTGAGGATTCTCTTCCTGTCCCTCCAAGCTGTGGCGCCAGGCAAGCACCTACCTCCCTATCCCCTTCCTCCCCCACATCTACCCTCCTATGATTGAGTCCCCCACCAGGAGTTGTTTCCTTCCCCTGTGAGGTCTTGTGCCACCCTCCTGTGGGTCTCCTTTGTGGAGGTTCCCAGCATCCTCCTTGGTCTCCACTGCAGGTGCCTCCATAAAGGAACCACTCTTTACCAGAACAGCATATGAATTGTGGAGAGCTACAACTGGAGGGATGCACCTCTGTTCCACCACCCTCTCCCTCCCTGAGCCCACCTTGGTCCAACCGCTCCTCTTTCTTGGCAACCTCTAAGGTAATGGTGGTGGCCCTGGTGGTTCCTGGTTGTGGTTAGAGGTTTCACGAATCCTAGCCAGGTCAGCCTGGAGACGGGCAACCTCCTCCCTCAGACCAGAGAGGTGCCTGCAAGCAGGGCAGCATCGCAGCCTCCAGAATGTCTCCCAGAACACTGCTGCTCCACAGCCATTGCACTGCACCACTCCCATCTTGACTTATTTTGTGTCCTTCTCCTGTTGCTTTGTATGCTTATTGTCTCCTCCCTCTATGTATTTTTACACTTACTTTCCTACTGCCTATGTGCCCTTACAACTCTCACCCTTCCTGTTCAGGAACTTCCTGTAGTCTTCAGTAGTCTCCTTCCTCTGTGCTTGGATTCAGACCTCCAGCAGCCGAGGGGGGGGATAGAGAGTTTTTTTTCCTTTTTAGGTTCCTTCAAGGTTGATTAAACTAATGTGTCTCAGTGATCCTTTCCTTCCTACTGCCAAACAGGAAGTTCCTGTTGTCAGTTAAATTCAGTGGCTATAAAACTAGAACTGGCTTTGGGTGGGAAGGAGGGAAACTAGTAAAAAATCTGTAGTTCTGGACCTCTGTTTCTTACTCTGCAACCAGTTCTCTTCTGCTAGAAACAGCTGGAAGCTGTAATTGGAGACATCTGTTTTTGTACACCTAAGCTGCTAAGCCACACCCCCAATTAGATTCACTCTCTGCTCTCAGTAAATTAAGGTGATACTGCCCCCTTCCTCAGAAAAAACACTTTTTTTTACTTAAATGAGACCCCCTTCTTCTAATAAAGTATCTGTTTGCTTAATCCAAACAGGTACTACTCCTGCTGAGACAGAAGTGATTAGTTAGTAAAAAATCTGTAGTTCTGGACTTCTGTTTCTTGCTCTGCAACCAGTTATCTTCTGCTAGAAACTGCTGGAAGCTGTAATTGGAGACAGCTGCTTTTGTACACCTAAGCTGCTAAGCCACACCTCCAAATTAGATTCACTCTCTGCTCTCAGTAAATTAAGGTGATACTGCCCCCTTCCTCAGAAAAAAACACTTTTTTTTTACTTAAATGAGACCCCCTTCTTCTAATAAAGTATATGTTTGCTTAATCCAAACAGGTACTACTCCTGCTGAGACAGAATTGATTAATTAGCAAAAAATCTGTAGTTCTGGACTTCTGTTTCTTGCTCTGCAACCAGTTCTCTTCTGCTAGAAACAGGGGCTCAATAAAGTAGGAGAAGGGGGTCTGCTAAAGAGGAAGGGGCAGCCAGAGCTGGAGGGCACAGCCTCAGATTGCAAGGAAATAGATACGGGGCAATGTGAGGGGATGCTTCTTCACAGAGAGGGTGGTGGATCCCTGGAACAGACTGCGAGATGGAGTGGTGGGGGCTAGAATGGTGGAGGAATTTAAGAGGGCATGGGACAGGCATATGGGGCTGAGTATTGGGGGAGTGTAGGGGTAGGCGGGGAGCACGGTATATGAAAGGGGAGGGATGGGTGGACTAGATGGGTAATAAGGGTCCTTTTCTGCCATCAAGCTTCTATGATTCTATAATATATGCATTACAGCACATTGGGTGTCACGATCGTCTTCAAACACCACCACAAGCAGCAGTGTACAGGAAGGTAAACAAAGAATAGCAGTTCTTTGCGTTAGCATATGTGGTAATCATCACACCACTGACAATATTTTGGAAGAGTCGCATGACAAAATTTCTGCATGGTTAGAGCCCCTTGGTCCCCATACTGAATCTGTGGTTTCAGACACTGGCGCCAATATTGTTAGTGCATTGAAACTTGGTTGTTCTACTCACATTCCGTGGTTTTCACACTCATTCAACCTGTTAGTATGAGCTGTCCTTTCCAGTGACAACAGTATCGTAACACTAGTGGGAGCTGCAAAGAAAATCTGGGACCATTTCAGTCACTCTATAAAATCACATGGTATCTCGACGGACCTCCAAATGATAAACAGCTTGCCAATACGGCACCTAAAACAAGATGTTCCAACAAGATGGAACTCAACATTTTACATGTGTGAAAGATTTCTCACACAAAAGAAGGCAGTCCATCAATATACCATGGAGCACAATGTAGCAGATGGTGTTGTGCCTAATTCATTCTAGTGGGACCTCATGGAGCATCTTACATTGCTCTCGACTCCCTTCGAGGAACCAACTTGACAGATTAGCAAAGAGAATGCTAATCTAAGACAGGTTATTCCCATCATAAATTTATTGAACAAGGAACTTGGGAGGCTACATATAAGTTTTGAACAAAAAGGAGAAAATCTGGTGCATCCTTCACGAACCAGCTGATACAGTGATTCCAAAATTGTAGAAGACTTCACAATATCACAACAGACAAAAATATTCTTCTTCTTTCCGCTCTTCTTGACCCTCGATTTAAGCTGCAATAGCTGCCTCCTTCAGATCTCGGTGACTTATCTCGAATACAAAAACATGCTGATTTCAGCAATTGCACAGGAAAAGGATGGGACTGTATTTGACAATACAAGTGAATCACGTGGTGTGGATGCTGCATCTCATGATGCAACATCTATTGGTGGTTACAGCTATTATTTCCACTTAGTGCTGCCATATATTACTTCATCAACATTGGGTAGTCCTGCACAAAGTCCTCTTTCATGGCCCTTGAAAAAGGCATGCCATTCTGAAAAGCACACAGATGACTTCCACTTTTCGGTCAAAACTCATGGAAACTGATAACAGATGTGTCTTTATAGAAATCACCTACTTTGTCTGTCTGATATTATGGATGCCTATTTACGAGAACCACTCATTAATATTACTGACGACCCTTTTCAGTAGTGGCTGGAAAAGATAAATATCTGGCCTGCACTATCTGCCTTTGCTATTAAGCTCTTAGTTGCTCTCCCACTAGTGTTTACAGTGAGCGTATATTTAGCACAACTAGAAATGTTGTCTCAGATGGCCACACAAGGCTTACTCCTGAAAATATACAGTGCCTTACCTTCCTAAACGTCAGTCTTAACTAATGCTCTTACCGGTTCATGGAAAAGTGGCAGGAACATAAAAGCAATGATGGTGAACAGTTGCAACAGGTGTCTCCTAATAAGGGTGCTTCCTTGGTGGTGTTTGAAGACAATGGTGATGAAATTACTTAATTTAATTCTTTATTTCTTTGAATTCAGAGGACAAAGGAAAGCAACCATAACAGAAAGATCAAGTAAAAAAAATCCTTCTTGAGAGTCCATGGTGTATATTACATCATACAAATTGCTGTATGTGTTTTTCAATTTGGGAACCCAGATGGAGTGTACCATGCGGAACCCTGCCAGCTTGATGAAGTGGGGGGTGGTGATGGGGCCGTAGACTGGCATGTTGACTTCATGGCAGGTGCAGGTGGCAGTTGGGGCCAAACAGCTCTATAAAAAAACTGCAATGCAAACCACATAAAAAAAGAGTAAGTTAGAAAACACAAGTGATAAAAAATAATTGGCCAATCAGGCAGGAGTATGTGGGACGATTGGGGCCTGTGATGCTTGCTGTAACACCAAGCAGGCAAGCAAAATAATTAGAAATAAAAATAATAACATCTCAAGTCAAAAGGGCAGGAGGGATGGCTGGGGCCCCATCACATATCCTGCTCATGCTGCCTGTCTCCCACCAAAAAGCATGCCAGACTCAGTGAAGGTCTGCACTCTGCTGTTGTCTTGCTGCTGTTGAATTTGTTGATCTCTCTGTCTCTCTTTCTAACATTTGACACACTGCCTCCTTTCACTACAAAGCTCCAAATGACCTGCATATACTGGGCTGGATTCACAAACATTTTTGGGGCCAAGTCCCACACCACAACTCCAGTTGCAGGTCTAAATCTCCACAGTTGCAGAGATTGCTATTCACATCCACAGCAGCTGCGAAAGAGGATACAGCTGGTCCCACCAGCCAAAATTTTCACAGCAGCACCACCTGCAAAATGCCATAACCCAGCTTAACTTTTGAGAATACCATAGCTGCAGGAGAAACTGCGGTTCTGCACGTGGCAACCCACTTGCTCTAAGTTTTTTCCACAGCTGTGGGGTTATTAAGAGTTTTGTGAATCCAGCCCACTGTTTCCTATAAATGTCATGTGGTAGCTGACTATTTTATAAAGCAGGTCTTTTTTGTCCCATAGAAAGTAATGTGAGCGGCTACAACACATGAAGACCTCTTATACAGCCAAGAGGTGTTCGTGTGTATGCAGCCACATTCTAAGTTTTTTCACCCAAAGAATGGCTAGTATTCTACAAGCAATCCCTATTAGAAACATATTTAGCTCCTCTCAACAAATCACATTTGGATTTTGTATGCTCACTATACCTTTTCTTTTAACATATACCTGTCTGTCTTTTTCTTCATTGAAACTCACCAGTTTATTGAGTCTGTTGTGAACATGGCTTGTGAATGGAGAATCTGTTCAGAGCACATACATCACTGTTCATTAAAAAAAACAACTGTCACAAACCTCATGAAAAAAGGTACAGAAGAATGGTATTTATTGGAGATCCTAGTCTACAGAATAAATTGTTGAGCATGCATATAGGCCCCTTTGCACGAATGGGGCGGAGGTACATGTGAAATGCGCGCAGCCCACCTGCATGACTGGTATGCACTACCAGCTGCCACCAGTCAGCGACCCTGCCCCCCAGTGCACAGGACTCCGTAGGGTGGCCTGGGGCAGAGTCGAGGTCCTGGGCAGGCATCCAATGGGATGCTGACTTGGACCCAAAGTGGATCCTTCTCACCCCTGAGGCATTGGTACATGTGCCGTTCGTATGCATGGCACTGCGCTCTGTTGTACAAAAAGTATATCTACTCCCTTTGTTGGCTGGGCACACTCCCAGATGGCTGCCCTTGCTCTCTCTCTTTGGCCCAGTAGCAGGGGTGGCACTGGGGGGTTGAAATCCATTCCCACCATGACCAGCGGGGGATGTCCTTGGTGGCATGCACCTGGTTACGGCAGGGTCCCGGCTGCCATAACCTGTGCCCCCACACCTGGCACCATGCACCATCATGAATGGTGCTTACCGTAACCATGCCCCCAACATGCCCACTGCCCACCCTCTGCACATTGCTGACTGCACGGCCGGGGGACTGTGTGCATGCCAACTGCCCCCCAGTCATGAATGCTGCACTATCACCACTTTGTGGCATTCCAATTTTCTTAAGCCGACATGCCTGGTTTACGCGGCACATTGGCATAGTGCATAAGGCTCATAGTCTGTTGCAAGCACAGGTCAAAATCAGTCACAAAATCCCCTTGTATGACAAACCTGCAGTTCACAGGCTTTCATAAAGGTAACACATGGTAATCCTATTATGTTTTTTTAACTAAGACTACTAATTAAACAAATGTTCATGTGAAAAGCAGAGTAAGGGCAAGGCAGAGAGATACATAAGATATCACTATGTTTGTCACTTCAGGGATGCCATTTTGTCTCAGTGCCTTGCTTCCTGCTATAACAATGCACAAACGAATGACCACAGCATGTAAGGGTACAGTCACGATTTCTGACAGGATGAACCATGCAGCTGACTCCAAGCGGCAGTGGAAAAAATGTGCAGTTGCTGTTTGAAATTCACTGACAGCTATCACTGCAGGTGCAATTATTTTATAAGAAGAAAATATAACTGCTGAATAAAGCCTAAATGGGATTTGTTTTGCAGTTCTTGAATGCAAAGATGTCTTAAGATGACACTCTTGATTATCCAAGCGACATCTTAGACATCCCTTTTACCTACTGAGCAACTCCCTATGTGCACTTCAGTACAATCTCCTGTGGTTATTAGATGCAAGGGATCCTATACCTGAATCCAGGACTGGCACTATAATGCCAGGATCCAGGAACACATATAAATGTAATTGTGAGAGACCTCTCATGCTGAGCATCACCCCTACACAGGGAGGGCCCTGGTCATCACTTAGGGAGACAGAGGTGCACCCAACAGCGAAGGCATAGCCTTCAGATCAGCAATGGGAGGTTACATAATATTTTTTAACTTGTATACTTGTTGCTATTTTTAACTTCGCTCACATAGCTATCTACTTTTGAGAAAGAAAACGACCAGTGACCTGTGATGTTTGAGTCTGATGTCTGTACGAATTCTGTTGTGCCAAATAAAGAAAACATGTCTATATACAATATATAAAAGAGAAGGTGGCTGCCTCTTCTTTATTTCTGAAAGGCTCCCCTTCACCGAACTCTACCCAGTAGTGGAAACATCCATGCTCAAATCAGTGTCCATCAACCTTATAATCGGAAACAACAAAATTCTAACAATCTCCTCAAGTCTACCTACCCCCAGGGACCCCCATTGGAGAACTCAAATCCTTCCTGTCCACAAAATCGCTCCTCCCAGGTAACAGGGAATGGATAATTTTAGGTGATTCTAACTTTAACTGGGATAGCAGCCAGTCTGACAGTACCAAAGACTTTCTTGCCAGTTAGGAGCTACATGAAATTATTACCACACCTACTAGAACTGGCACTGGGTCAGACTAGTGCCAACAACAATAGCATGGTCAAGAGCCACGTGGCAAAAATAGCACCAATTTTTTTGTGAGTAAAATGAATGGAGACAAGGATTAGAACACTGGTCTCGCTGCTGTATGCCCCAGCCCTCCATGCCACGGGAGCAGCTCAGCCAGCCCCCTGGATTCTGGTATCCTTGTGATGCACCAGCACCATAGACAGCAACCAGGGGAGTGCTTACAGCAAGCTCTGTAAATCCCCAAACGCTGTCTGTGTGAGCTCTTACCAGACTAGCACCATATAGTGCAGCACTATTCAGGTAGCACTCACTTGATGCGGTACCACTAGAACCAACTACAAAACAGACTACAGCACTATCATTGACTGGATAGTCATTTCAAACCCCTCCAGAATAGCAGCTTCAGGAGTATTCCTGGACTCCATAGGTGACCACTGCACAACTTTTTGTCGCTGATTGTCCAGAGCCCCCAAATCTTAACCCAAATTCATCTACATGAGGCAATTAAAAAAAGGCCAACATGAAAGAACTCTCAAATGCTTTCAAATCTGCAGACTGGTCTTTCATCACTGACATAGATAACATACATTCCACCATCAAAGCTTTCTCTGACACTTCCAATTCTATCTGTGATTCCTATATCCCTAAAAAAGGATTAGATTGCATAGGCACCCAAATGAATGGGTCACTCCAGATCTCCTTAGACTTATGCACTGTAGCATAGAAACATAGACTTTGACAGCAGATAAGAACCACTTGGCCCACCCAGTCTGTCCATTTCCCTGCCTATCGGATAAGCTGCAGATCCTAGTTTTACCAACAGCCTATTTCCTCCTACCTCCCACCTCCCACTAGAATTGCCCTATGTCTGTCCCATGCATTCTTAAATTCCCCCACTGTTTTTGACCCCACAGCCTTCTTAGAAAGGCCGTTCCATACATCCACCACCCTCTCCATGAAAAAATACTTCCTCACATTGCCCCTGAGTGATCCCCCCCATCTTCAAATTGTGCCCCCTTATTCTTGCACATCCCTTTTTCCGAAAGATGCTACCCTCTTGCACTTTGTTGATTCCTTTGAGGTACTTGAAAGTTTCTATCATGCCCCACCCTCTTCCTCCTTTCCTCAAGGGTATACATATTAAGCTCTTTTAGTCTCTCTCTCTCTTCATATGGCTTCTGGTGCAGTCCCTGCACCATTTTAGTTGCCCTCCTCTGGACTGCTTCCATCCTGTTTATGTCCTTGCAGAGGTGGGGTCTCGAGAACTGCATGCAGTACTCCAGATGGGGTCTCATTAACTGTCTGTACAGAGGGATAACAACTTCCTGTTTTCTACTGGTGATGCCTCTCCCTATGCATCCCAGTATCCCCCAGCCCTCCTTACTGCCTTCTCACATTGCTTGCCTACCTTTAGGTCATCTGATATGACTACCCCAGGTCCCCTTCCATTTTGTTGTCATTAATACCTCCCCATCATTGTGTACTCTTCCCTTGGTTTTTGGTTCCCAGGGTACATTTCTTTGCACTTCTTTGCATTGAATCTAAGCTGCCATACTTTAAACCATTACTTCAACCTTGTCAAGTCCCTTTTCATCCTTTCCACCCCCAAGTATCAACCCTGTTGCAGATCTTTGTGTCATCTGCATAGAGACACATGCTGCTTTTTCTTCCAGTCCCTCTGCAATGTCACGTATAAAGACATTAAATAGGACTGGTCCCAGTACTAAACCCTGCAGTACCCCGCTAGTAACCACCCTTTCTTTGGAGTGGACTCCCTTTACTATTACCCTCAGTGTCCTGTTGTCCAGTCCATTTTTTACTCAGCTTACCACCCTGAGAACCACTCCCAAGCTGACTAACTTGTTTATTAATCTTTTGTGTGAGACTGTGTCAAATGCCTTGCTAAAGTCTAGGTAGGCCATGTCCACAACTCCTCCCTTGTCTACTACTTTGGTCACACAGGCAAAGAAATCTATTAGATTCATCTGACATGACCTTCCCGCTGTGAATCCATGTTGCCTTCGGTCCTGTGCCCCACTGGCCTCTACGTACTCAACAATTCTTTCCTTCAGAAGTGATTCCATCATTTTCCCTACCACTGAGGTCAAACTAACAGGTCTGTAGTTTCTTGCTTCTGCCTTGTTCCCATTTTTGTGAAGGGGGATCACATCTACCCTCCTCCAGTCCTTAGGTACCACACCATCCTCCCATGACTTGTTAAAAAAGGGTAGTCAGTAGTGCCACTAGTTCTCCCCTTAGTTCTTTTAGAATTCTGAGGTGAATCCCATCAGGCCCCATTGCTTTGTCCACCTTCAGTTTTAGGAGTTCTTTCAGGACCCTTTCTTCTGTGAATGAACTAGTATTGACCCCCCTATTCAGCGTGCTTGTTTCATTTGGTTTAGGTACCTCCTAATCCTCTTCTTTTGTGAATACTGAGCAGAAGTATTCATTCAGTATCTCTGCTTTGTCACTGTCACACTCTGCCCACCCCCTCCCTTTTATTAAGCCTCACTGTCCCTCCCTGGTCTTTCTTTGCTTCCTAATGTACCGATAAAACATTTTATCCCCCTTCTTAACTGAGTTGGCTATCTTTTCCTTGGTTTGGGCCTTTGCTATTCTGACTGCCTTCCCCCCCCTTCCTTCTGCTTTAACTGGTACAGTTCTCTGTCCTGCTCCTTCTGTGTTTCCTTATACTTCCTGAATGCTATTTTTCCCCCTAACCTTCCCCGTCACCTCTTTTGAGAACCATAGTGTTTTTTTCTTTCATTTTTGATTTGTTTATTTGCTTCACACAAAGGCTTGTTGCCTCTGTGAAGGCAGTTTTGATGTTTTCCCATTGTTGCCCCACCCCTCCTTCTTGCCTGCTTGCTAGTGCTTTTCCGATGCACTCTCTCATTTTGACAAAGTCAGCCCTCCTGAAGTCCAGTACCTTCACTTTTGTATGGCTTGACTCTACAGCTGAGTTTATCATGAACCACACTGTTTGGTGGTCACTTGTTCCCAGATGGCTACCCACTTCTAGATCTGAGATCCTCTCTCCGGTCCCATTTGAGAGTACTGGGTCTAAGATTGATCCCTTCCGAGTGGGTTCCAACACTAGCTGTCTGAGGCATGCCCCCTGTAGGGGATTGAGAATGGCCCTGCTCTTAGATGTGGCTGCAGCAAAGGTGCTACAGTTAACATCTGGCACATCAGGTCCCCCATTAGCAATAGCTCTCCTTTCTCTGCCATCCTAAGGATGCCTTCTATCATTTCCTTGTCCATTTCCTCCCCCTGAGAAGGGGGTCTGTATACAACCCCTGTGCAGATTGTGGTGCCATTTCCAGTCTCCAGGGTGACCAACAGTGCCTCCTCTCCTCTCCTCTCCTCTCCTCTCTGTTTACCCTTTAGTTCCATTGCTTTGATCCCTTCCCTTACATAGAAAGCTTACCCTCCTCCTCTTCTACTATCCCTGTCCCTCCTTTAGATTGTGTACCCTGGTATGTTGACATCCTAGTCATGGTTCTCTGTGTACCATGTTTCTGTGGCTGCCACAATATCCAGGCATCCCTCTTCCATCAAGGCCACTAGTTCAGGGAGCTTATTACCTAGACTACGGGCACTGGTGCTCATTACCCTCCATTTTTTGATGGCCTTACCCCTTTTTGCCCCATCCTTGTCCTTACTGTCTTTGTCTTTTTCTCCATTTACCCCTGCCCTTCTCCCTATCGACTTCTCTATCTTGGTGTTTACCTCACTAACTACCCTGATTTTTTTTGGGGGGGCTAGGATTTCTCTTCTCCTTTTCAGTGTGTCCCCCCTTGGCTAGTTTAAATGCTTGCCAAAGAAGTATTTAAACCTATCACCTAAGATCCTGGTTCCCCTCCTGGACAGATGCAGACCATCGCACCAGTATAGGCCTGCATCCCTCCAGGTGGACCCCCAGTCTCCAATGAAGTCAGTACCCAGAGCTCTGCACCAGTTTTTCAACCATTGATTTAATTCCATGGTGTGGAGCACCCTAACCTCACCCATACCATAGACAGGCAGCACCTCCGAGAAGGTTGCTGTGCATGCTACTTGTCTAAGACCCATCCCCAACTTCACAAACTCCTCCTGCACTGCTCTGATCCCTTTCCCAGCCAGGTAATTTGTCCCTAGGTGGACAATGACATCCAGCTCCCTCCCTCATGCAGCTGCTCCCATGATCCTGAGGATTCGCTCCCTGTCCCTCTAAGCCATGGCACCAGGCAGGCACCTTATCTCCCTCTCCCCTACCTCCCCCAGTTCTACCCTCCTAACAATGGAGTCCCCCACCAGGAGTTGTTTCCTTCCCCTGTGGGGTTCCATGCCACCCTCCTGTCAGTCTCCTTTGTGGAGGTTCCTAGCATCCTCCTTGGTCTCCACGGCAGATGCCTTCATAGAGGAACTACACTCTGCCAGAATGACATATGAACTGTTTTGTGTGTGTCTGTGTGTATGTGTATATGTGTGTGTGTGTGTGTGTGTCTCCTTACAATTAGTTATCTCCCCCCCCCCGGGGGAGACTTGAATTCCTACAATTTCTTATTCAGATTCCTTAGACATTTTTAGTACACCAAGTTGAAATCTGTACATATCAGATTGCATGGTCTTAGTTTCTTGGTGGTCCTTGAAAAGCAGCTTTTTGTTTGGCTCTTATAATTCCAATTTATATTATCATGTATAAACTCCTGTTACAACTCTAAAGGCCTTAAGGTTTATGGAGCATAATAACCAGTTTGAGAGTATAGTTGGGTAATGTTTCCAACTATTGCTCACATTAGGTAAATTTTACTTTAAACCCTTTGTATGCCACGTATATTTATTTTTTGCAGTTCTATTTTGTGTGGCTTATTTTTAACTTACAATTATGACAATCCGAGTGGGTTTTGTTTTTCATGAACTGCACTCATAATTGAGCTATATAGATCTATGCTCGAGCTGTCCTTATCTTACTCTGAAGGTATCTCTAAGTCATTTTAATTTATGTGCAGTGCACTCCTGGCATGATGCTATGCTCTAAGCACATCTGACCTTTAGGCCTTTTCAGCTGAAGCTGAACTGGCATTTTTTAGCTTCTCTGATGTGTCTTATGTTATTTTTTAAATGAGTATTTTAAACCAATGGGAATTTTTTCTGTGTTTTTTTTTCTGGGTGTTAAAAGTATGGGATTTTCTAAATAACTGTCATTACACTTCTGAGGAAGGGCTGGGTTGGTCCAAAAGCTGAAGCATTTTGTTCTTTTTGTCACACCTATGTTGGTCCAATAAAAGGTATCAAATCATTTGCTTCTGGATTTGTATTTATGTAATAAATAGGGTTGCCAATGAAAGGCAACCAGAATTGTTGGATGGCAGCCCTAAAGGAATGGAGGAGGGGGTGAGCTAAGAACAGAAAGGCAGGGTAGAAGGGGGAGGAGAAGGAAGGGGGACTAGGCTGGGAAAGAGGGTGGAGCTGGGTGATGTCAGAGTTGACAGACAGGTAGAAGGAGGGGAGAGGACAGGTGAGGTCATGATTGACAGGTACAAAGCATGTGACACATACACCTGTGGGGCCCCAGCACTGTCTGGGGGCGTGGCTTGGAGAATCCTTGCATGGGGTCCTTTGGGGGTTTATAAGGCCAGGGATGAGTTGGTTCTGCCTCTTTCTGCTGGGATTTTTAATTTTCAGTCTCAGCACAACGTCTGGCAATTTTCTTGAGGCATTTACACCACGAGGTAAGGTATGGTAATTCTGGGGCCTAGCTAAAATGTTTTTATTGCTTGGTGTGCTTTACAAAGAATACTATTGATCGCTGGAATTTACTGTTTCTGGGACTAGAAAGGCCAATCCTGCATTTGTTTACAAGGGAGTCCATATTGTACTGTTTGGTATTATTTATCTGTGGTTTGAAGTTTGAGCCCAATGGCCACAGGGCTGGTGCGGTGGCAAGCCCTAATCCATTGGCAGATTAGGCAATTAAAAAAGGGAAAGGATAAGATAAGTGATGTGAAGAAATCATGAAGAAATCACAACAAGTTGGACTGCCTTTAGAACAGTTTTTCATTGTGCACCCATTTGTATGACTGCATTTGGTCATGTGGTGGTGGGGTTTTTGTGGTTTGGGGAAGTCTCAACATGTCTTGAGGATTTTGGTTCAGTTGAGCTCTCCTGCATCCAAGGGCAAAACAGGGTTGGGGCACACAGTTCGGCAGGTGCATTGGCCACAGGGTCTGCCGGGTGCGGACACTTTGAGAAAGGGCTTGGCTAGGACACAGAAATAATTTTAATAGGCTAGGAGGGCCTGGTGGTTGTTTCTGGGTTTGTCTGCTTGCATGCAGCAGAGTGCACGGAAAAGGCAAATCACGTCAGGGAAAATTTGAGTGCGCTGATCGGCGAGGAAAGAGAGCGAATCACGTGGGGTTTTGTTAGGGCAGAGGGCCCTGAGCCAAAAATGGGAGGGTTTTCTTTTCTCTGGGTTGCTGGGTGAGCGACCGCATGGGAAAGTGCGGTGGGCCACAGGAACAGGCCGCAGGGCCATGTGGCTGTGGCATCTGACATCACGCCACATGGTCAGGGAAAGGGGAAGCGGACAGCTTGATTTTCTCCATGCAAACAGTAACTTCTGTTACAAGTAAGGGCCTAATGCAAGGGGGGATGCAGTTTGCAGGAAGCAGCCCCCTACCATCTCCAGTTCTCAACTTTGGTCAGAGGCCACAGCACTGATGGGCAAGATGTCAGAACTTATTGAGAGGGCCCAGAGGAGAGAAGAGGAGGAGGAGGCAGAGGAGTAAAAAAGGAAGCTGCCGGCAGGGCCCCAGGGCAAGGGTGCAGGTGGAAAATGCCCGAGGGGGCCAACACAGCCCCAGAACCAGTTCCTTTGCCTGACCCCATACCAGAACCATTGGATCCAGACACAGGAGTGGGTTAGGGTCTGGGTGAGCCTGCAGGAGAAGGCAGCCTAAAACAGTATATAGAAGGGCTATTGACAGAAATGGGAGGAAAAGGCCTGGATACAATGGAGAGGGTTTTGGAGGAATTTAAAAAGGAAAAAGGGGGTAAAGAGGAGGCGGGGGCAGACGTGAGTGGGGGAAGGAAGCTGTACAGTGCCCCACTGGGATTCTCTCTGGGGAACCAGGTACCAGCATCCATTAAAGAGAAGATATGGAAAGGGGAGTATGTGGACATATTCGGCCTCTTGGATAAAAAGATGGCCAAGAAGTACGAACAAAACGAGACAGTGGGGAAGTCAAAGATGGCGGTTGCATTAGCAGTGGTAGGCCATAAGGAGGAGGAGGCCAATTACAAGGGGAAGAACTTAGACACATAACGGGCAGGTTTCTTGATCTATAGCACCATTTTATTGGAGAAACTACCGGAGTTGGCCATTCCTCTGTTGACCTATATGGCCATCATCAGGGATGCTTACAAGGCCCAAAAAGGTTATGAGTGGTTGGAAAATAATGAAGCTTTCCAGCAATGGATGGCCGCAAAGGGAGACCTGTGGTGGGACTGCACACACTTGGAATTATGGGTCAGAACTTTGTCCAGCCAGGCTGGAGGGACAACAGAGGGGGCCAGAAAGATGACTCCCCTGGCAGGGATGAAGTCCTGCTAAGCATTTAACCAAGCTTCGTGCACCTGGGCCAATTGCAAATTCAAATACATTTGCTCAAAATGTAGCGGGCAGCACCCAGAGGTAAAATGCATGGGGAACAATGAGCAGTTTGGTGCATCAGCGAGTCAGGAGCAGTACTTTCGAGGGATGTGGGGGGGGGAGTGCACAACAACAGAAGGGGGTAGAGGTAGAGGGGTGGGGAGTAGAGGCGGCTACATTTCCAACTATAGGTGGAGTTGAGGGCCAGGGGGCCGGGGCACTGAGATGGGGTTTCCAGTTGGCCTGACTCCCATCAAGGCTGGGATGGTGGAAGCCTGGACAACAGGATACCTGGATCAACAGCATGAAGTGATGCTTAGAAAGGGTTTCACAAAAGGCTTTACACTAGCATTTCAAGGGATCAGGAGACAGGCGTCAGTGAAGAATTTGGCATTGGTCAGAGGAAAAGAGGAGGTGGTTCACAGAAAAATCGCTAAGGAGGTAAGTGCAGGCAGGGTGGAAGGGTCTTTTGCCAGCCCACCATGTGCAGACTTTTGGATCTCCCTTCTGGGGATAATCCCCAAAAAACAACCGTGGGAATTCCCCTTGATCCACCATTTGTCCTATCCGGAGGGTTCATCAGTGAATGATGGCATAGCAGACAAACACAGTGCCATGTCCTATGCCTCACTGGACACAGTGGTACTGTTCATTAGGCCACTGAAAGGGATCTGGCTGGCAAAAATGGACATCGAGTCCACCTTTAGGCTGCTGCCCATGCATCCAGAGGATTGGGACCTGCTGGAGTTCCAATTCGCAGGGGGCATTTATTTTGATAAGACCATGCCGATGAGATGCTCCATAGCTTGCTCAACATTTGAGGCCTTCAGCACCTGGGTGCAATGGGTATTTGGGCACTGGTATAGGCACAGAAGGGTAGTACAATATCAGGATGATATTTTGTTGACTGGGGAAACAGAAGGGGAAGCAGATGAGATGTTGCAGGCCTTTCGACACATGTGCGAGAGGATTGGGATCCCTTTTGCAGGGAACAAGATGGAAGGGCCAGCCAGCGTATTAGAATTTTTGGGAATCGTAATAGACACAGTGGGAGAATGTTTCAGGCTGCCACAAGGCAAAGTGGGCTGGCTTAAGGAGCTCCTGGGTAGGATGCGGTGAGAAGGAGGGTACCGCTGGTAGTTGTGCAACAGTTGCTGGGACACCTACATTTTGCCTGTAAGGTAATTGGCCTGGGCAGGGCTTTTATGCGGTGGTTGGAGTGAGCTATGGGGAAAGCCAAGAGGCTGCACCATTGGGTGGACATTACAAAAGGGGTAAATGATGACCTGCCGGTGTGGGAAACCTTCTTAAATGACTATAATGGGGTTACCTTTTGGCAGGAAGAGTGGGTAGACAGTGATGCATTACAACTATATACAGATGCATCAGGGGCTCTGGGCATGGGGGCGTACTTTAGGGGCAGATGGATTTCTGAAGCCTGGCCAGACAGCTGGTGACAGAAGGGGCTGTTAACGGATATCACTCTCTCAGAAATCTTCCTGATCTGGGTAGCTCTAACGGTGTGGGGCAAGGGGTTTTTGAACAAGAAGGTTTTGTTGTGGTGTAACAGTAAGTGCATGGTGGAGGTTATCAATAGGCGAAAGGGATCCATGGACCCGGTAACCCAGGTATTAAGACAGCTGGTGCTGCTGGGGCTGTGACTGAACCTCACATTTAGAGCTAGGCATGTAGAGGGGGTCCACAATGAGATTGGTGACAGCCTTTCACGTTTGCAATTGGGCAGGTTCAGGAGGCTGGCCCCTCGTGCAGCGATGGTAAGAACAGCAGTGCCAGGACATCTATGGGAAATTGAGTGGCAAGAGCCAAGTGCTGTACCAGAACTCATGGTCAGCCAACACTCTGAAGGCCTACGAAGGTGTGCGGGAAGTCTTCCAGGGGTTTTAGTCACAGCAGAGCATGATGGTCATCCTGCCCATCACCGAAGAGCGGGTAATCAGGTTCATGGTGGAGAGATGGGAAAAAGGCAGCGCCCTTCATCTATTGCAGTGCAATTACCTGGTATTGGTTGGGCCTGCAGCACCAGGGGTTGGCAAGAGCCTACCACCAGCAGGCGGGTACGGCACAGGCTGTTAGGGTGGCAGAAGGGGCGGGCCCCACAGTCAGTCTCCCAGAGGCCCATCACACCGGATATTTTATCTGCAGTTCTGAGAGCATTGGATGTAGTATGCACCTCGGTCAATGAGGCCTGCCTGTTCTGGGCGGTTTTTACCCTTATGTACAAAGGGGCATTCTGGGTAGGGGAGGTGGTGCCCAGAACCAAAAAGGATATTGGGGGAGGCCTGCAGTGGAGAGAGGTTCATTTTAATAAAGAAGGTTTGGGTATTTAGTTACGGCATTCTAAAACCAACCAATTGAGGTGGGGAACTTGCATGCAGGTCAAGCGAGTCCAGGGGGATCGGGGTGTGAGGTCCAGGTGATGGAGAAATACTGGGCCATTCACCCCTGGGGCATGGGCCCCCGGTTCCAACATGGGGACGGTGGGCTGGTGACTTGCTTCCAGGTGGAGAGACTCTTGAAAAGGCCGTTGGCATTCAAAGGTCATGACCTGGCAAAATTCACCACTCATTCATTTAGGATTGGGGCAGCCTCCACCTTGGCCCAGGAGGGGGCATCGGATGAAGAAAAAAAAGCTGGGCAGATGGAGATCTGCCTGTTAAAAATGGTATGTCAGAACTTGAATTAATTATGTTTTCTTGTCTTTCCTCATGTCAGCAGGTGCAGGCAAGAATAAGTCCATGTGGATTGCGGGGCACTCATACATATATTGGGTGGAGAGGCACACAGCAGCTGGCCAGGAGGGCAGAGAATACCTGAAGGGACTAAGGAACTTGCAGATTCACTGGAAAGAGGTCCGGGGCATGCATTAGGCCCAGTTGCTTCTGCTGATGGAAGAGCTAGTATTGGTTTGGGGAAAAATGGACATCTTGGTGATCCACCTTTGGGGGGGAATGACCTGGGAAGAATGCCCTGGGGAAGTTTATTACAAGCTATTCAGGCCTATCTAAGGGCCATAAAAACACAGTGACTAGGGGTGGAAATAGTCTGGTCAGAGACCATATCTCAATGGGTGTTGCAACATACAGTCTACATTGGGGTAATTGAGAGGGCCCGCAAGAGGATTAGCCATAGAGTAGCGAGGTTTATAAGGGACGTAGGGGGCAGCTGCATAGCGCACAAAGGAGTCAACTTTGACAAACCGGATTTGTATGGGGAGATGGGGTCCATCTCTCGGAGGTGGGCATGGCCTGTTTTTTTACTACTCTTCTGGCAGGTGGGGGCAACTAGGCTAGGCAAGATATAATAGGAGCCTACAAGAGGGAAGCCCCACCGTCCAACACAAGCTGGAGGTGGGAGCTAGTGGAATGGGAGTTGGGGAGAAGGGGAAGAGCATGGGGCAAAGAGGGGGCAGATGGGGAGGGGTAGGTTACTGGGTCAGGGGCATGGCACCTGGGCATGCTTAGAAGGTGGGGGGTTAGAGAAGGGCCAGGGGTTGGGTTAAGACATCCAGATCTAGCCTAGGAAGGTAGGGAGGGCTGATTGATGTTGGTGGGGGGTCGGATGATGCTTTTGGACCCTGAGAATGAAGTACTAAAAGGTGAAGACTGGGACAGACTGAGGAAGATTCAATGCAAGATTGAATGGAAGTGTATGGACAACGAAGGAACAACTGTTATGCTGATGACTTTCTGATTAAGTTTCTATAAGATATTTTAATGGTGTAAATAAATTAATTGCCTTTCGCTCTCCAAAAACCAGGTGTGGACATTGAATCATTTCAGAAGGGATGGTCAGAAGACAAATAGGGTTGCCAATGAAAGGCAACCAGAATTGTTGGATAGCAGCCCTGAAGGAATGGGGAGGGGGGAGCTAAGAACAGAAAGGCAGGGTAGAAGGGAGAGGGGACGGAAGGGAGACTAGGCTGGGAAAGGGGATGGAGCTGGGTGATGTCAGAATTGACAGACAGGTAGAAGGAGGGGAAGGGACAGGTGAGGTCATGATTGACAGGTACAAAGGGTGTGATGCGTACACCTGTGGGGCCCCAGGAATGGCTGGGGGTGTGGCTTGGAGGGGTCTTTGCATTGGGTCCTTTGGGGATTTATAAGGCCAGGGACAAGGTGATTCTGCCTCTTTCTGATGGGATTTTAATTTCCCACCCACCCACCCCATCATGGGGAACAGAGAGGGCGGGGAGGGACAAGGGAGAACTAGGCTGAGGCCAATGGTGGAAGGACTGAGGGTCCTAGGGCAGGTGAAGGTTCCTGCTGGAGCTGGAAGATGGCTGAAAGAGCCAGAAAAGATGGGTTGCAATGGGAGTCGGGAGAGGGGGAAGGGCATGGGTGCAAAGGGGGGGCAGATGGGGAAGGGGTAGGTTACACGGGTCAGGGGCATGGCACCTGGATGTGCTTCAAAGGTGGGGGGATAGAGAAGGGCTAGGGGTCGGGTTAAGACATCCAAATCTAGCCTAGGAAGGTAGGGAGGACTGAGTGATGGTGGCGGGGGTCAGATGACGCATCCGGACCCTGAGAATGAAGGACTAAAAGGTGAAGACTGGGACGGACTGAGGAAGATTCAATGCAAGATTGAATGGAAGTATATGGACAATGAAGGAACAACTGTTATGTTGATGATTTTCTGATTAAGTTTCTGTGAGATATTTTAATGGTGTAAATAAATTAATTGCCTTTCGTACACCCAAAACCAGGTGTGGACATTGAATCATTTTGGAAGGGATGGTCAGAAGACAAGTGTACTTCTGTAATATTTGTATTCTCTGTAATGGTGCATATACCCACCTATGTAATTTGTGTTTACCTTCAAAATTGTATTTTCTGTTATTGTGTATATATCCATCCCTGTTTTTGTTATAACCGGACACTTGTGAAAATGGGCATTTTGCCCACATGCCTTTCCAGTATTTAAAAATGAAATTAAATGAAATATTCACTTTCAGTGCCTTTTTCAGTTTTACCTGGTTGTAGCATGTCATGCTGCTGTGTGTGTGTGTTTTCACGTATCACTTATGGCTAGTTTCAGACTGGTGTGTGAAAACACCTCATGGAAAAAAGGAGTCTTTTTTTGTTCTGCACATGCTCACTGCTGAATTTATTTTTTGTTCCTAGTTTCCTGGTATTAACTATACTGATATGATAAGCAGATATGGTTGTCCAGAGTTCTCATGAATTTGCCTTAACGTTGTCTTTGAGGAAGAGTATAAAAACACTTACAAAGAAGCCAAGCACTCCTGGATTGATCTTGGTAAAGTGCAAAATATTAGAGGCAGTCACAAATTGCAAATTAGAAAATAAACGTTCCGTCAGACTCTGGCCTGGTCATGCCCCCCAGGCTCCCACCAACCTCAATTGCCTGCATCTCCCGGTCACCCCCGGAGGGTGGGGCAGCGGCACTGGTTCCCTAATTCCAGTGCCGCGAACCAATATCTAGTTGGGAGTGCTGGTGTTGATGGCCAATTGAAGCCCGGGGAAGGCTTCATGTAGACGGAGGATCCACCCCTCCTTTTTCCATTTTTCCTCCGGGAGGCGGGGACATGCAATGGCATCCAGCATCTGGCCTGCCTCCATTGCGCGTGATCACTGGTAGCTGCGTGACTCCTGGCCTCCGCCAGGGGTCCACCTCACACCAGGCACCTCCCCACCCTCCCCTTGGAGAAGGAGAGCAGTCCATAGGATGCTCTATCCTTCTCTCCTGGCTGGCTCTCCAGTGACCCAGGTCAATTCCCGAACCCGGGTTACCGGTACCGCAAGGGGAAATCCAACCGCTGCACTGACAGGCCGGCTCTGAAAAAAATGTATTAAGAACTGTGCGGTCGAAGAGCTGGGGTGTTAGTATAGAAAATAAATTTATTAAGAACCAGGTGCAGTGTATAAGATAGAGGGACTGAACTCTGCCACACTGCCAAAAAGGTGAATTGTCTGTGGTCCAGAGAGGATTACCCGGTGGGTAAGTAATCGATGGATGGTTTCATTTTTACAGGGTTTTAAAAAAAAGCATCGAGGGATGGTTTTCTTTATTTCAGATACATACATTTCAACACTGGGATTGGGCACCCCAGTGTCAGACTTGTTGGGGAACTGGGATGGGTGACCTGGAGGGGAAGGGTCAAGAGAAGCAGTACTGGGGGTGGGCACCCAGATCACTTACATTTACATAGATACATAGATACATAGACAGTGTCGGCAGATAAGGGCCTATGGCCCACCTAGTCTGCCCATTTGAGCTTGTAAGTTCAGTTTGTTTTCCTAGAAGTCTATTTCCCCTTACCCCTGACCTCTAGAATTCCTTTATGTCTATCCCATGCATTCTTAAATCCCGTGATTGTTTTCAGCTCCCACCACTTCCTCTGGCAGGGTGTTCCACTTGTCCACCACCTGTTCTGTGAAGAAATTCTTCTCATGTTTCCTCTGAATCGTCCTCCTCCAACTTCATCCCATGCCTCTAGTCCTGAAACATCTTTTCGCTTAAAAATAGTGTTTTCCTGCACCCTGTTCCTCCCTGTAGATACTTGTATGTCTCTATCATATCCCTCTCCCTCCTCTCCTCCAGGGAGTACATGTTCAGTTCCTTCAACCTGTCTTCATAGGACTTGTGATGCAACCCATGCACAATCTTTGTTGCCCTCCTCTGAACCTTCTCTACCCTGTCTATGTCCTTACGTAGGTATGGTCTCCAGAACTGTACACTGTACTCCAGGTGGAGCCTCACTAGTGTCTTGCATAGCGGAATTATGACCTCCCTTTTCCTGCTGGTGATGCCCCTACCTATACATCCCAGCATCCTATTTGCTTTACCTGATGCCTTGTCACACTGTTTCCCTACCTTGAGGTCATCAGAGATGACAACCCCAAGATCCCTTTCCTGCTTGGTGCATGCTATATCCTCACCCCCCAACTGATATATTGTGCCAGGGTTTTTGTGCCCCATATGCATTATCTTGCACTTCTTTGCATTGAATTTCAACTGCCAAACCCTTGACCATTCTTCAAGTTTCTGCAGGTCCTTCTCATTCTGTCTACACCCTCTGGTGTGTCTACTCTGTTACAGAGCTTTGTGTCATCAGTGAACAGTGAAATTCTGCCTTCTAGATCCTGTCAATGTCACTGATGAAGATGTTGAATAGGACCGGTCCCAGCACTGATCCCTGTGGTACCCCACTGGTCACTCTTCCTCTGTGGAGTGACAGCCATTTACCACCACCCTCTGTGTCCTGCCACCCAGCCAGTTACCTACCCACCACACTACTGTCCTGCCCACACCCATATTCCCCAGTTTGTGTAATAGTCTTCTATGTGGCACAGTGTCAAAGGCCTTGCTGAAGTCCAGATAGGCCATGTCCACTGCCCTCCCTGATCCACCTCCTAGTCACCCAGTCAAAAATTCAATGAGGTTGGTCTGACATGACCTCCCCTGGTGAAACCATGCTGCCTTGGGTCCTGTAGTCCACTGACAACCAGATGTTCCACCAATCTCTCCTTCAGTAGTGCTTCCATGATCTTTCCCACTACCGAGGTGAGGCTGACTGGTCTGTAGTTCCCTGCTTCCTCTTTGTTCCCACTTTGTATAAGGGGACTACATCTGCTGTCCTCCAGTCTTTGGGTACCTCCCTGTTTCCAGTGATTGGCTGAACAGGATAGCCAGAGGTTCAGCCACCACCTCTCTTAGTTCTTTATGAACCTTGGGGTGCACCCCATCTGGCCCCATTGCTTTATCAGCTCTTATTACTTCCAGTTCCTTCAGGACCCTTTTCTCGTAAAGGGACTTGTGTCCATTTCTGCACCATTCTCACCCCTTGTACTCCCTTCAGACCCATTACCTCCCTCTTCCTTAGTAAAGACTGAGCAGAAATACCTGTTCAATATGTCAGCTTTACTGTTGTCATCCTCCACGGCTCCCATCCTCCCCTTCAGTCTCACTATACCTCCTTTGTCCTTCTTTTTCACTTATGTACCTGTAAAAGGTTTTGTCCCTTTAACCACTGATTTTGCAATGTGTTCTTCTGTCTGAGCTTTGGCTTCCTTACTGACTTCCCTGCCTCCCTTTGGTTCTCCTGGTACTTCTCCTATCCCTTCTGCCTGTGTCTTTTTGTATTGCCTGAATGCAATCTTTTGGCTTTCACTTTCTTTGCTACCTCTTTGGAAAACCATAATGGTCTCCTCTTCTTTCCTTGCTAACCTGCTTAATGCATAATTCTGTTGTTCTTATAATCCCCATTTTAAATACTGCCCACTGTTCCTCAATCCCTGATTCCTGTCCCATTCCCCTTAATGCCTCTTTCAAGCATCTCCCCATTTTCCCAAAGTCTGCCCCCCTAAAATCCAGGATACGTGTTTTTGTGTGGTTTGGTTCTGCTCTTTCTGTGATTTCAAACCACAATGACTGGTGGTCACTGTTACCCAGGTGCTCCCCCACTGTTACCCCCATCACACTGTCCCTGTTTGTGAGCACAAGGTCCAGTATTGCCTTCTGCCGAGTTGGTTCCATGACCAGTTGCTTGAGGAAGGCACCCTGAAGGAGTCCAGGATAAATCTGCTCCTAGTTGATGCTGCTGGGATGCTCCAGTCCACATCTGGTATATTGAAGTCTCCAACCAGTACTACTCACCCTTGTCTGCCATCCTTTGATGGCTAGCATCAGCTCCCTATCTGTTTCTTCCTCCTGGGCTGGTGGTCTATAGACCACACCTGTGCAGATGGCTGGCCCCATTTTCCTTTCCAGCTTAACCCACAGTATCTCTCCCCATTTTGTTCCTCCTGGATCTGTGTGGCCCTTATGTCATTTTTCACATACAGTGCCACCTCCTCCTCCTTCCTGCCTGCTCTGTCTCTTTTGAATATGTTGTAGCCAGGTATGGCCATCCCCAGTCATGGTTATCATTACACCAGGTTTCAGTGATGGCCACAATGTCCAGGTCTGACTGTACCATGACAGCCTCCAGATCTTCCATCTTGTTGCTAAGGCTCCTGGCATTTGCACACATGGCTTTCCATGATTTGACCTCCTAGACTGCTTCACTGTTCTACTCCAGCCCTTCCTTGGTTGTCATTTATCCCTGGTTCTCCTTGCTGTCTGCCCTTCTGCTGAATTTTGCCCTTTTCTGCTTATCCACCTTTTGGACACTAATCTCCATCTTTTGCACACTGCTTTGCAGAGATAGCCACTCCTCTGGTTCACTGGTTCCATTACTAGCTGTGGGGTGAGCAAGTAGGTACTGTCCTTGCTGGCCTGCCACCCCTTTGCTAGTTTAAATGCTTGTCAATGTAGCATTTAAACTTATCATTGAGTGCTTGATTCCTCCAGGATGGATGCAGGCCGTCCAGGCTTGAATAAACCTCCATCCTCCAGATGGGTCCCCAGTCACCAATGAATCCAAACCCTTCCTCACAGCACCAGTTCTTCAACCATGAGTTAAAGTTCCTGGTGCATGCACTCTTATGTTCTCCTCTTGCCTCTCACAGGTAGTACTTCTGAGAAAGTGACAGAAGTAGCTACTTGCTTGAGACCCTCCCAGTTTCCTAAACTCTTCCTGAACTTCCTTTGGCTCCCCATTTGCCAAGTCATTAGTACCTAGGTTGATAATGACATCCAGCTCACCCTCCTGTCTTGCCTTCCCAGTGATCCCCAGTATCTTCCTTCCATCCCTCCATGCCGTGGCACCTGGTAGGCACCTCACCTCCCTGTCCTCCCCCTCCTGTGTTCCTAGCTGGATCCCTTTTATGATGGAGTCCCCCACCAGGATTCACTTCCTCCTCTCTGGGGTCCACTGCTTTCCCCACTGAGGTCACCTCCTTGCCTAACCTCCACATCCTTTCCTTCCACTTCCCTGTTTAAAAAATATATAAATATTTATAATGATGGGAAGGGTCTGCGGGCAAGCAACCTTTAGGGGACAGGGAGAAAGAAGTGGTAGCAGGGGTGGACACCCTGCTCCACTTACATGAAAAAAAATTTATAAAGATGGGAAGGGTGGCAGGCAGGTGGGTGAGTGACCTGGAGGGGATGAGGAGAAACAGGCAGTAGATGAGGCGGGCACCCTTTCTGCATAAGACTGTCTAAAATGCAACATTTTTCTTTTTAATTGCTGGTAAATGTATGACCTGAAACTCAGAGCTCTGGACTTTGGATGTGAGTGCAACAGGCTGTCATGGTGTGTTGAGGGGTGGGCAGTTTGGGTTGTGGATGCACCAGAATGTTATCACGCTTCAGCGGCACGAGAGTTGTGAACTTGCTCCTCTGTATTCTCCAGATGCTCGCAGTCAGTCTGTGGTTCATTCAAAATCACTGCAAGAGCCCTATTATTTTGAATTCTGTTTGAAATCTTCCTTATGTAGATCAAAAAGAAATTACTATTCTATAATTATTTTATCTTATCTTCTGATACTTTCATTGGAGCAACCAGGCTACATATTAAAATGCCTCACAGCATCCAGCCATGACCTTATTTAGGGAGAAATCATAAGGAGCATATGAATATGAATTATCAGGTGCAAAGATCCTGTTTTCACCTATGGAACTGTAGGGAAGCAAGGAATTTCTCTAGAAATATCACAGCAATTGTAGGCAATATCTAACCATGTCTTTGGCTGCAACTAAACTGAATGAAATAGATTACATTTTTATGTTTTGTAATTGAGTGCTCTGCTGATGTCAACTGTTATTGTTTCTGTATGTAGTCAAAGGCCTTCTTAAAATTGAATGGGTGTATATGGACCTCTCACTATTTGGTTCAGAGATCCTAAAATCCAGTACATTTCCAGGGTCCCAGAGATGAGGCAGCCAGCATTTACTATTGACCAGGTCCTGAAAGGGGTAGCAGCCTTAAGGATAGATATGGCCTGAGGGCCAGATAGGTTGCATCTAAGGATAATAAGGGAACTGGAGTGGAACTTGCTGATCCCCTGGTAGGTCTATTCAATGATTCTCTAAGTACAGGGTGGTTCTGAAGGATTAGAGTGTGGCAGACGTAGTTCCACTCCATTGGTGGGGACAAGGAACAAGCAAGGAACTACAGACCTATCAGTCTTACCTTTATCGTAGGAAAACTGATGAAGACACTGGTCAAAGAGGATCTTGTGGACTACTTGGAGAGCAATGGTCTCCAGGATAGTAAGCAGCACAGATTCATGGCAGGGAGGTTTTGTCGGAGTAGCCTAACAATTTTCTTTGATGGGGTGATGAGGGAACTGGATAGGGGCGACACCGTAGATTTGCTGTACTTCAATTTCAGTAAGATTTTTGACTCAGTACCCCACAGATGCTTGTTGAAGAAGACAGAGTATCTGGGTGTGGCTAAGATTATAGTAAACTGGGTAGGTAACTGGCTAAAGGGGAGACAGAAGAGGGTAGTTGTCAATGGGATTAAATCAATAGAGAGGGAGGTCACAAGCAAGGTTCCACATGGGTCTGTCCTGGGTCCACTCCTCTTCAACATGATCATCAATGACATTGGTGAGAGGATTCAGGGCAGACTGTGTCTCTTCATGGCTACATGACAATTTGTACTGGTCATTGCGCCACATGACACCACACACAAACTCTTTGCTCTGGTGTGATTCAGCACCATGCACAATTCGTCCCTGGACAATTCACCACCAGTGTAAATAATAGAAAACAAATTTGTCTGGGAATAAATTGTGCAGGATGGCAGTTCACACTGCAGTGAAGAGTCTGGGGCAAGGTATCACATTGTAAAATGGCCGGCATGACATGATGTGTCGCTGTCTCTTCGCAAATTACACTAAGCTCTGTGGGAGGGTGGATAGCAATGAGGGAATAAAAAAATGCCGAGAGATTTGCAAAAGCTAGAGGGGTGGTCAAAGGTTTGGCAGTTGAAATTCAACACCAAAAAGTGCAAGGTGATGCAACTAGGGAACAGGAACCAAGAGATGGAGTACTGAATGGGAGGGGTAAGACTCAGTACCACGGCTGAGAAACAAGACCTTGGAGTTATCATCAATGACTCCCTAAAGCAATTTAGTCAGTGCAGCAAGGCTTATAGCAAGGGAACTAAGATGCTTGGATGTATCAGGAGGGGTATTGATAGCAGAAAAAGGGAGGTAAATCTTCTCACGTATAGATCCTTCATGAGGCCACACCTGGAGTACTGCACTCAGTTCTGGGATCCTCACCTCAGGAAGGATAGGGATAGCCTTGAGACAGTGCAGTGCAGGGTAACAAAAATAATTCAGAGCCAGTAGGGTATTTCCTGTGCGGAATGCCTCAAGGCACTGAACACATACTCACTGAGACCAGAAAGGAGAGCGGAGATATGATAGAGACCTTCAAATTCCTAAAAGGAATTAACAGGGTGAGCTGTGGGGAACTATTTAACTTGAATACTAGCTCATGGTCACGTGGTATGAGTGGAAGCTAACAGGAGGGAGGTTCAGGAGTGATGTGAAGAAACACTGTTTTACAGAAAGGGTGGTGGAGCTGTGGAACAGGCTGCTAGCTATGGTGGTTGGTGCCAAAACCAGCAGTTGTTTTAAGAATGGCTGGGACAGAATGAAAGGTGTAGTAGATGCTCAGGGTGTCAGAATCAGGGAGGAGATGGTGGGGTAGGGAGGGCTAGGACCCTGAAGAAACAGTAGACCCCAGGGATAAACTCACTAAAAATACCAGCAACAGCTTAATCTGGTTCAAGGTCATTTGGCATTCATCTGTATCCCCTTCCCCCGGGTCATGCCTGAAAATAGGCAGAATTTGTCTAGTGCACTTACCCGGTCAACAAAAACGAAATAAAATAAAATAAAATAAAAAACAAATCTTGGGCAGACTGGATGGACCATTTTCTGTCGTCATTGTCTATGTGTCTACGTAAATCTGGCTAATTTCATTTTTATTTTAGGTTTCTTTTGTCATTGCTTTGATTTATTTTTCTGCTTTCTAAATCAGCATAGTAGATAAATACAAAACGTTGAACATTTTCAGAATATTTAAGTTGAAACAGGCTGCTCAGCAAGCTCCTGTCCTCTGAGACTCCTAACATGCTTGAAAAGACCCGGGCCTGCATATGGGCAGGGAAGATGGTTACATAAGCTTTGCAAGAAGCCTGCCATGTTAACTAGGTCCACATTCTGAGTCCTGACTCCAGCACTGACTTGGACAGTCTATGCCACAGAACTAGAGGTCCTTCTACTGTTTGTGCTGTAGTTACCTTTTGGCCCCCGGTGATGCTCTTCTATACGACAGTAATGGCAGCAGTAAAACCATAACTTCTTGTGGTAGTCATAGCAGTGAACTGGCTGGCCACCCTTCTCTGAGAGGTAAACTCTACTTTTGGTAGCTAATACAAAGTACAGATTGCACTCAAGACTCTGAGCAAAGCAGTTGCTCTTAAAAGTATAAATTTATTATATGTGTATATATTATAAAGACAGCTACTGTATTTAAAGTTACTCTGGCAGGAGAGCTGATGATGGATTGATTGTCCACCCCAACATTTCATGTCATAGTCCTAGGTTTCAACAGGGGGTGTTAGTGGACAGTACAGGAGCTCTATAAATTGTAATATATACACATGCAAAGGCTGTTAATTGCATATTGATTTAGTATGTGGATAAGTATACCAATGCTAAGAATGTGCAAATGATGAAGGATGATGTACTACCAGTGCAAACAACCAGTGAATTAAACCAATCAAAAAAATGACTGAATGAATTACAACAGTAAGGGGCATAGTTATTTCTATTAAAGCCTCAGACTGTGAGGCGAAACATTGGGGAGGACAGTGGTCATCATCCACTCTCCTGCCAGGGTAACTGTAACTTGTTGTTTTCCAATGATGTACATGTGTGTAATAAGTTTAGACTTTCAAGAGCAATTGTTTTGTCTCAGAGTGTTGACTGCACTATATACTTTGCATTGGCTGGGATGAAGGGTTAGCCCTTCACTATGTTCTACTTAGATCCACAGTGGTGGGAATCACTTTCTAAATATTTAAGACCCTATTTTTGGGTCTGACATGTGATGCTAGCAGCATTAACAGGCATATGAGCTGGCTGGGGTCAGCCCCCTTCCCCACCTGATTAGAGCAGCTGTCCAGGCCTTGATTCAGGCTCTACTGGTGGCAAAGGCAATGGCAATAGGGGTGACTGATGCAGTGACACTTTGTCCTTCTACCTCCATTGAAGCCTCTGCAGGCTACTTAGTCCCAGCTCTTGAAAAGTGCTTTTTAGCACAGAAAGCTGGCATGGTTGATCATTCAAGTTACTGCTGCTGTGTGAAATTTAAATCTGTACTTAAGAATAAATTGATAATTTCAACCTGAAAACTACAGATCCATAACACTACTTAACACTGATTATAAAATCCTTAACAAATTCATAAGTTCCAGAATCTAATCTACTCTGTCTCAACGTATACATTCAGATCACCATGGATTTGTAAAAGGCTGATTATTATATGATGCTCAGGAGAGAGTTCAGGTAATCATCTGTTCTTCTAAGCAATCAGATGAAAAAAGAATTGCGATGGTGTACAATGCAACCAAGGCTTTTGATCTTCTTTTATTGTGATACATGTTCCCATTTACTTAAATGGGGGTTTCCACCATTTTTACTATCTTGTATAAAATTGATTACAGTGCTCCCAGGGCTTCATTAATGATTAACAAGTTTATATCAGCGCCAGTATGTTTATATAATAAAGTATGACAGAGATGTCCCCATCCCCAAATCTTTTTGATTTATGTTTAGAACTACTTCTCAATGCCATCAGATAAATTCTATGATTCATGACATAACACTAGGACCCAAGGAGGTAAAATTGAGTGTTTATGCTGATAATATTATGCTGCTTCTTTCAAAACCTAATATCTTGGTTCCTGCCCTCTTACGGGAAATTGGTAGATGTTCCCAATTTGCATGTTAAATCAGTCTAAGACAGTAATTTTATCATTAACTCCACTTTCTTTGAATACACTATCTATATTATTTCCAATGCAAATTTCAAACCAAATAAAATATTTAGGTTTAATTATTACCAATGAATTGGAATTAGTAGTTCACCCAAATGCCCATAGAATCTATAATATTATATCTACTTCCCTTAATGGAGGGGAAAATCTGTCAGTTTCCCTTTGGGAAAGATGATGAAGATGCCTCACCCATTATTTCTGTATCAAATAATATTGAGTCATATTCCACCTCAGTGATTTGAACAAGTTAAGTGACTATTAATTCTTGGTGGGAATGCAGTAGAGTAGAATTAACTACATTTCTTGATCTGGAAATTTCTCTTTCATTTGAATTATTTATTTTCAGTTATTTCTCATATTATAATTTTAATACTTATATGCCATGTATAATTATTTTAGGGTCTATGACAACAAAAAGAGTAATATTAAGTTATTGGAACTCCCTTCCTTACCTAACTTTGAGACACAACACTGGGTTCATGGATTCAGACAAACTTTAATTTTGGAAGGTCTGACTGACCATTCAATATACTCCGAATAGATCAAATAATCACCCTGGACACACATTTCTAATTTGCTTCCTCCCATTCTGGAACAACCTTAGCATATTTTATATTCTGTATTTTGGTATTACTGAAATAACATGTTGGGTTTAATTATTATCATGAAAAGTTATTTATTTTTTTCTATTTTTATTTTCTCTTCTACTTTTTTCTTTTTTCCTTTTCCACTTTTGATATTCTTCCTTATTTAAATCTGTTACTGTTAATTACCTTTGCTCAAGGTCTACCTATATGTAAATGAATATATGTTATGTATTATTCTAACTGTATGTTAAAAATAATAAAAACTATTTTAACAAAATAAACTGAGAATTACATCCAGACAAATAAAATCTTGTGGTCTTCTTTGCTGCTGTAGCATGTACCCTACTTCAATTAAGTGGCTCAGTCCCAGCTTACTGCACCCCCCCAAAAAAAAACCTCCAAGAATAAAACATCTCCCTACACACTGAGTATCATATTTTCCAATCTCATACAAGCTCCCTGGGTGATGTTCTATGCAGGCCTCCTGAAACTAGAGCAATGATCATGAGGCAAACAATAAACATTTATTTATCCAGGCTGGAACAAGCATATTAATTTCAATGTCATTTACAAAGGCTATGAGGCAAAGAAGTGACTTTCAAACACCAACTTCACACAGAGAAAGAATCATTATGCTTGGGGAAGAACTCTTACAAATAAAACAACATCTAACATCTAGATATCAATAAGCTACCATTAGTCTGAGCCCAAATGATAATGGAGCACAAAAGATCAACTAAAACAAGAGAATACCTCAATAATACAAGTATAACTTTATAGAGTTCTTTCTAGCATAACACTGAACTATAACCTTTATGACTTATTTATTTATTTAGAATGTTTGGTTTGGAAAGGCACGCTGAGCTGAAGCACATTTTTCTGGTGCAACCCAGGAGCACCAGGAGGTTAAAGGTGATAGGAAATCATTTTTTCATTGTTGCATGTCCTCCTGCTTACCTTCCTATGTCAAGCATATATTATGATATGTGTTGACTACATTTTAATTACTTAATAATCTAACTTTGTGGTGCCCTCAAATTTATATTGCATTTCCTTCTTTTCTGCACTTTCTATTCATATTGTCAAGGCATTCCATGACATCAATCAAATCGTTCCATGTTACTAATCTGAATCGCCCAGCATGGTGTAACTGACATGCCAATGTCAGTGGTACAGTAGGTTGCACGCTTGCCTTTGAGGCCAGAAGATTGGAAGGTTGCGTGTTCTAGCCCCACACAACGAATTTGGGATAGAATCCCAATACTGACACTGCAGTGCAGCATGAGGGGGTTGTTGCATTCCTGAGATGCCGTCTTTCAGATAAGGTGTCAAACTAAGGTCCTGTCTGCCTATTTCTGGTGGTTGTTCAGGAAGATGTTAAAGATCCCATGGCACTTTTTGAAAAGAACGGAGGAATTTCTCCTCTGTCCTGACCATACTTCACCCAATTCACTAAAATACCACCAACAGCTTAATCTGATTCAGATAGATTGTTTTCCATCTGTGTCTCCCCACTGCCCCAGGACAAGCCTTTCCTGGTCAAAAAAAAAGAATGAAATAAATAAATGTCATGTACAGGCAGTAAGAAAAGAGACATAGCATATCTGTAGAGTGGAAACGGAGTCAGGATAGTTATAGAGGGATTAAATTATTAATGTGAAAAAGATCAAAGTTATCAGACTATATGTTAGACACTAAATGATAAGAGGGCATCTAAATATATAAAACTGGTTTGCTATCACCTTTAAAGCAACATTATTTGTTAGTCAGCAAACAAATTCATCAGTAGTTGTTTTTCTGTTAGCAAAAATGTATTTCAGACATCCTTAGAGTCATCATTTTATTTTTAAATTTCTCAGATATGTTTAAAACTGCTTTTATAGCTAATTTTGTAATTAACAACTGAAGTCATTAAAGATGGCCTCCACTCACAATTTCTAAAAATCTCTTCCACTGAGGTTACCAGTTGAATGCACATACTAGATTTATACTATAGATCTATTAGGATGGTGCCATCACATCTTTCTAATAGTAAACAGCATATCACTGTATCATAATTATTTGTTTTAATTGTGAGGCATAGAACGGGAGCAGGAACTTTTAAAAACTTCTAAATCCTGTGTCTTCATTCTGGAATGATAGAAAAAATGGGTACATTGATGTTTTTGCCAGAAAAATGTTATTGCTAAAAAAACTACAAGGTCACAAACAAAAACTGCTACTTTAAAGACTACCTTTTCTGGTGCTAACCCAGAAAGACTACAGGAGCCTTAGCTGCCCCAAAGCTGATTGCCACATAAATCCTAATTTTTATTTGCCTATAATTCAGCCTACCAGGTCATAATGTTGTATGCTTAATAGCGTACATTAGCACTAACCCAGAATAGCACTGTATGCGACAGTGAGTGGTGCAATATCGTAAATACTGCAGTACGCAGTATTGCACCACTCGCACTATCCCAGGCAGAGGATATGACCTTTGCTGGGACGGGGTTCCACTGAGCAGCTGCAGCAAGGAACCCAGGTGCTGTATCTGAGACTGGGTTTGATTCCCAGTTCCAGAAACCTCTATTTTTTTTCACACTTTGTGTGATTTGGAGGTGACCCCCCCCCCAGAGTTGAGAATCCTTATTGGAAGGTGCAACCCCCCCCTTAACAGGGGTGTGGAGCCCCCAGCAAAAAAAAGGATTATGCTGCATGCAAGAAATCGTGCTGTATTGGCAGCACAATTTTTGCATGCAGCATAATGTCTAGTGACATTATAACCTCGTGCCATAATTCAGGAGGTCCTTGTCAATTCAGTGGTGGCCTTGATTTGTTGAAATTGGCACTATAAAATGTTAAAAAAACACTTAAAAATGGGTCACTATACAAGTTTATGGAATGCCCCCCACCCCAGCTCTCCATAGTACCACATCACAAAATGTTAGAATGTGTGAGCATGTCTCTAAACTTGGAAGTGGAAGAGATTGGGCTTTTGGTTCCAGGGAACCAAAATATGATCCCTTCCTTCCCAAATTATAGGCAAATAAAAATTAGGATTTATGTTGCAATCAGCACTGGAGTAGGTAATGCTCCTTTAGTCTTTTTTTTTTAAGGGGAGTCCAAAAGATTAGGAAATGTGTTTTTAAAATGACTTGTTTAGGGTCTCACAGTATGCAAGTGGCTGTTGTAGGAATCAAACCCAGGTCAACTGGATATCTAGCTTCACAGTTCAGGGCAGTGCTCTAACCTCCAGGCTATACCTCCTACACTATACTACCCTACATCCCAATGTGAAGCAGATCTAGGACTGTATTTTTAGAATTTCTGCCACAGCTGCACCTAAATGTTTACAGATGATTTCAGATGTTTGGGTACCTTTATGACAATTTCCTCACTTTGCATTAAACAAATAACACATGTTGTTTTTTAACTCATATACCATTTTTCATGTGCAACATTTTGCACCTGCAGCAAACCTTTTGTGTGGTCTGACAATTTTACCACAAGCAGCACAAGTGTGCAAAAAACACAGCATTGAGTGTTTGAAATTCCAGCCCTCAACATCATATTATCATCAGGCATTCTATGACATCTGTTTGTAGCATGATCAAAGCATTATGCTATGATTCATGACATTATGTGGCATGTGATATCTACACATTAGCATTATGAGTTTAGAACACAGACAGAAATGTAAAATATGTATAAATGAGCCAACTACAAAAATTATATGCAAGGCAAAGAAGATGTATGATTGGAGACATTGCTGAATCCCCAAGATTTCTTATTGTTTTGAATTTTGAAAGAGTTACTTCAGGGTCTGCCTGATAGCACAGTAGGACTGTGACACGCTTCTGAGCTGGCAACCTGAGTTTGGCAGTGGAATCAGGGGGCCACAATTAGTGTAGTCAGGGCTGGAGAGTACTGCCAAGTGTAGTGTGAGCCAGCCTGGGGAGGGAGGGAGATATCCGGGTTCCATCGTAGTAGTGGCCCCTCTTGGTGAACTAGGGAGGGGCATGCTCCCTTGTGAGAGATGGCATCAGATCACAGCATGCTGCAATGTCTGAGGCCATCAGAGGCATAGCCCAACATCAGAAGAGGTTGGAGGGACCTGGAGGGAAGGGAGAAACACTGAAAAATAAATGTGCCTTAAGCCCCCTAAATGATGGTCGCTGTCTTCCTTGGGCCTCTCTCTCTCTGTGCAGATCCCCACCAGTGAAATGCTGGAGGGAGCAAGTGATGGAAATGGGGGTGGAAGGGGCCTGAACTGAGCAGCAGGTGGTGGCTCAAAGTGCCAAACAGCTCTTTAGGAAAAAAAAGAGAGCTATTCTGTACTCTGAACTACTTCTTGAAATTATGACGTGTAGATGGATGTTAGTATTTTATGTGGCTCTGCTAATTGTTCCATACAGAGGATACTGACACATTTAGAAAAGTTCTCAACCACACTAGCCACCAAGCCCCCCACCCTGCAAAACAACAAAAGTGGCACACACACCCCATAGAAAGTGATACATTTATTACAACATCAGGGCCTTAGAAAACAACAAGGCAAACTTTCCTATGTATTGCCTTACACTAGGGAGTTAGCCATGTTGTTTTCTCGGGAACTGAATTTGGAATAAATTAATCTATTACCTTCTATCTGGAGTGTGCACCACATTTGTTGTTTTGCTGTGCTGTACTTTGTTAGTGGCAGCAACTTAAAGGGAGCTGGTAGTGCACAATGTTCTTTTCCTTCTGGCAGTCCCTAATCCCATAGTAGTCCAATAGCCTTGGACACTTTCAAGCCAGTGTACCTCCGGGATCTTCTTTAGTATAGGAAACCACAGGTGTGTTAAACTTCAGTGAAATCTTGGAAACTCAATACTATGTAAATTGCATTCATGAATTACAGTAGGAAAACGCAGTGTAAGTTAATGCAGTAATCCTGTATGTCAGCTGCTAATGAGTTCACCTACACTGTGAACTGTGTATGAAGCCACTATATTGCTATTATGCCCAGGATCCCCTCTGTGCCAAATTAATTCACAAAAGCTATTAGCAAATTTAATCTTGCAGTCTCAATCTCTAGCAGGTGGTTATTTGAAATGAGCTGACAGCATTTGAGATCTGAGTAGATAAATGTCAAGGGACTCCAGCTCATTCTGGTTTCCTGCCTATATACAGAAGATCAGTGACGGACAAACAAAATCTGCTATTTTTTGATGTCCAGTCCATCTAATTTCCAAAAGGCCAAAACAACCCAATATCATAAAGGTCAAATTGTTGTTGTGCTTTTGTTAGCCGTCGAGCATCATTATAATCAATAAGGCAGCAGAAGAAGAAGAAAAGATGAAAGAGTATTTCTGCATCATCTTTATAGCACAGTCACCAGCACTGATGACCACTGAAGTGAAAATTAAGTCATGGACCATTTAAAGTTGCAGCCAACGATAAACTGCACTATATGCATTATATGTAGATAATATGTAATGGCCTGACTAAAAATACACAGTTTATTAACGTGGTAGGGGGCAGGACCATAAATCATGAGTGGCATAGCCATAAGTGAGTTATTGAGGTCCTGCCCTCTCACAAGTGATAATAGACTTCGTATTTTAAGTCAGATCATTTCATATTTAATTTATACATCAGTTTCTTAGTTTTTTTATCTTTTTTTAACAGTTTCTCTTTGATTTCTACTGCTGACTGCCGCACTAGGCACTGTGATGTCATCAGAATTGTGAAAGCTGATCTCTGATTACTTCAGTATTCTATTATGATGATACTAATCTTTAAGTTACTTGTTGTGACAACAGTAACATCAACATTTTTTGATATCTTACTGCTACTGTTGTCATTGGTCAAGATATCACTTTTTTGTGTCCTTTTTACCCCACTCCTGATGAATAAATCAAGGAATATGTAGTTATTACATTTGTCCTGATTGTATAACAGATCTGTTTTCATTAGTACCTCCAAGCCACTTTACTCATGAGTAGAGTAGCCATAAGTGTGTAATTAGGCTTGGAGTTGCAAGTGAAAATTAATCGAATTACACAATTAGGACAAGTGTTATAACTGATGTATACAACACCAGTGGTGATAAATGTTCCCTGATAAACTTATCTCACTATCTAATCTCCAGATAAACATTTATCTAGAGGTTAGCTATGTCACAATCATATTGTTTGATCCTTGCATGAACAGACCCAATCAGAGAGCAGCTTTCACAATGCTGATGACATCATAACATGTCTATGCTGCACTGAAAGCAGCAGTTCAAACAATAGAAAATTAGTAAAATCATCACACAAAAAGATGAATTAAAAAGTTATAACTGTTAAACAGATATTGTATAAATCAAATTCTCAATAGCTTAACACAAAATATACAATTTATCTCCACTTGTGAGGGGACAAGACCTTCATAACTCACTTGTGGCTTCATCACTCGTGCGTTATAGTCTTGCCCCCTCATGCTTGAAGATAAATTGCATATTTTGAGTCAGACCATAGTGTATCCCCTATTTTTACAACATGAAGATGTGTTACTAATATAAATAAACATTCTTGATTAGCTAAATTTTTGATGTCATACATACATTGAAAAACACATTTATTTGTATGACCTTACATGAAAATAAAGGTTTATTTTCATGTATATCTTCCTGTAGGTCTAGATGATAGAATATTTTTACCCCTGTTTATTCCACCCCAGTGGCATACAGTAGATCTAGATTAATGACTGGAAATCCCATTGAAATAAATGTGGATTTTCAGTGACATATCTAAATATATCAGTCATGAGAGATAATCAGGACATAGCCCTGTGTGAGGGTCAGCCAGTTAGGCTGTTTGGAAAGCTAGATGGCAGAGACTTGCATTGTCCTGCATTCTGTGGAACAGGAGCACATCAGGCCAGTTAAGCCTTATTCTTTTTGTGGTTTTACCTGCCAGCATCCTCTGTGGGGTCATGAGGGGTTGTGGCTAGTACCCTCCCTACCTTTCTATCACAAGACTTCCCAAGACTTTGCAAATTGCACCTTTTGGTGCTCAGTCAACCATTAGGCAGGACAATCAGGACACAACCATGTGTGAGGATAAATCCATCATGTGGCTTGAAGGAATAGACAGCAGAGGCTTTCATTTTCCTGCATTTCATGGAACAGGAGCACAATGGGCCATTTGAGCCTTGTTTTCGTTGTGGTCAGAGCTACCAGCATTCTTTGTGAGGTCTTAATGGGACACAGGCTGATGTCCACTCTCCCCATCATCACAGGACTTTCCAATGACTTTTGAAAATCATACCTTTTGGCACTCAACCAGCTCTCAACCAGGACAGCCAATCAGGACAATGCTCTGTGTTTGAGTATCAGCCAATCAAGTTAAATGGCACCTTCCCCTCCACCCTCAAGACTTTGCCAAGGGCAAGTGTTCCTCAGTATAGCAGTCCTCAGAGTAAGAGCCACAGCATAAGGTTGTCTACTTGTGGGTGTCTGCTTGTGGTGGCTGCTTGGCTGCAAATTATGCTTCCCAACTGACCCTCAATTTCCCTTTTGTTGTTGCTCTTCCTGTGGTCACTACTACTTCTCAAGCCAGTAATTCACAATTTTTTTTTAGCCCTGAGCCACATGTCTACACATGTTAATTACAATTTTAAATTAAGTTTAGTTCACTTGTACCTTGAGTAAATGCACCCAAAACTAGAGGTGTGCAGGGGCTGAAGAGTATTTCCCAAATACCGTGAACAGGATGTGAGAGCAATTCCCAAATAAGGGAACTATTGGTTTTCAGCCAATACAACTTAGTCACCTGCTAAAATAAAACAAAAAAGAAGCAACCTCCTACCCTCCCCTCCAGACTAAATCCTGTAAAATAATGCATCCCCATTTCCCCAACCTCTTTTAGCATCCAGTCCCACCCTGCTACCCCAGCACCCTCAATCTGTTTTGTATTATAAGTTTCCGAATCCCATGATGGGTGACTGACACAACCCACCAGCCTCCAAGGCTAGCCACTGTCTTTACAAGATAAAAGAACGTGTTTGCGCTAAAAGATATATGTATCTAATCTCCTCTTCCCCATCCTAGCAGCACCCAATCCCACTTTTCTGCCCCAGCACCCAATTTTAAGGTCTGAAGGTGACTTGCATAACCCACCCTCCTCCACAGCTAGCCACTTTCAGAATGGATTAAAGTGCCCATGTGCTTCTTCAGTTTAATAGTAAAACCAAGGACTTGCACAGATGCACAATCACTTTGCTTCTCCCTTTGCTAATCTCCCTTACTATACATCCCATAGTCCTATTCACTCTTGCCAGTGCTCTGTCACATTGTGCTGTTATCTTCAAATTGTCTGAAATTATTAGCCCCCTGGTCCCTTTCCTCTGTTGTGCTGTCCATGACGACCTCATCACCACCACCACTTCTGTAATGAGTCTTAGATTTCTTGCCCTTATGCATGTTTCCTGGTCTCCACCCACATCATCTAGTCACAGTGTCCTCATTTATCATGAGTAAGTTCATACAATCCATCCTGTTCATTTCTGGCAAGAATTTTTATGTCTCAATCATATCCCCCTTTCTGTCCTGGCCTCCAGTGTATACATGTTAAGGCCTGAAAACATTTCCTCATTTCCTCATCCAACCTCCCCTGATGGCCCTAGATGGAAATCTTTACCTGTCACCTGGACAGCCATCAGAGAAGGGCTGAAGAGGGCTCACTTTAACATCTCGCCCAATGGATTGCACCTCCAGATATAGCATTCCTCCTAGAACTGCATTGGTGTCAGCTTTGGAGATGAGGCGAAGTTCCCTGTATGGGACTAGGACCCCACCCCCCCAACTCTGTGTCCCAGTGATGAAAGTGCTAACAGCTCAGCCACACTGAGTCAGAATGAGTCAGGCAGCCAGTCTGCAAAAGCTGTCATTTGTCTCTCAGAATAAGGTGCTAAATAGCAGTAACTGAGACTGCAGTGCAGTGAAGACTGATCATTTTCCCTGATTTGGCATCTCAGCCAGACATAGCTGTACTTCTAGCAGCAACAAACTTTGCAGAGAGTGGTGGTGTTGGTCTGCTCTGTGGGTTGTGTGCTATGATAGTTCAATTATAGTACAGTAAAAAGGTGATTAGAGCAGACATGTTCTGATGACCCAGGCAAACTGCACACTAATTACCAACACCAGTGTCTCTCCCAGTAGGTGGGATGGTGGGAGGACACTTCAGGTTCTAGAAAGGTGGATGGTATCACCTGACAAAGAGAGGCAGGAGTCGTGAATGAGGTTCAGATGTTTCACCGTATTTATTTATAACCAGGGAAAGGAAGACGCGATCACAGGGAAAAGGAGTTAGACTCAGAACTCTAAAATTCTTATAAGAAGAAGACTCTAAAATGTAAAGGTACTGTAACACAAGAGCTATACAAGCCTCTAAAACTGTAAAAGTACTGTAATTACTATACAGGTCACTCTACCCTGACCCTGAGTGCACCTCTACCCAAGTGACTACTTCTGGAATACTCCAGACACAGGAACTGTTACAGTATGCTATAACAAGACTCTAAAAATGATACCATTTGCAATTCGTGCACGGCTAACAAAGTCTCTGTCTATGTGATGTTGATCGGTCATAGAAAGGAAAGGGAAACAAGGAAGATCCTGAAAGAGGAACAAGCAGGCCTGTAGGCCGGCATGACTATGGAAATTTCTGTGGGACTATAGGGATGTGGAGTGGCTTTTTGAACAGGCCGTGGGTCCATTGGCTACACTCCCTTCCCTGGGTTACCCGAAACAAAGAACAAGAACTCTTGGGCACAAGACCCACTGGTGGGCTGCCAAAATGTAGCAATGAAGAAAAGCACAAAGTATCTGGCCACAGTTCTCTGGTAGACAGCCGGGATGAGACAACAGATGCAGAAGCCACACAGCCACGGCCCTCTTGTGGACTGCTGGGGCAAGATGACAAATGCAGAAGCCAACCAGCCGCAGTCCTCTTATGGAATGCCGGAACATGATATCAGACGTAGGAAACCACCTAGCCACAGCCCTCGTGTTGACTGCCGGTACACGATACCAGATGCAATAAACATTGGGAGGACCCCATGGAAACTGAGAACCAGGATAAAGATATCTTGGGAAGCCAGGGGATAGTGGATTTCTGGGCGCCAAAGCAGGATGAGCCAAGGATAAGCATTAAACAACAAATGGGACGTTGGTTTGGGGATAGAAACAGAAGATCTTGAAGAAGTTGAGATAAAGGAAGAAAACAACAAAATGGCTGACCAGATCTGCACAGGGCCTGAATGTAAACTCTTACTAGCAGAAAACAACAAATGTGACGTTGCAGGGGCACGGCCGTGGATAAGGATCTTCAGAGGATCCCACTGCAGACTGATTCAGGAATTCACTTGCTGAATGTCCTTCTAAGGCTGCTGCAGACTGATTCAGGAACTCCTTGGTACAAGATGCTGGCATACTATGGTGCAACTGCAACCTGGGGCAATTGCAGGCACACAGCTTTCTCGGGGCAATTGACCAGTTCCAGGTGCAATTGACCAGTTGCAAGGGTAAACAACAGTTTTGGAGCAATTGACCATCTGCAGGGGCAATTGACCAGTTGCAGGGGCAACTGACCAATTGCAAGGGCAAAGAGCAATTTTGGGACAAATGACCAATTCCATGGGCAATTGACTAGTTCCAGGGGCAATTGACCAGTTGCAAGGCCAAACAACAGCTTTGAGGCAATTGACTAGTTCCAGGGGTAACTGACCAGTTCCAGAGACAATTCATCAGTTACAAGGGCAAACAACTGATTTGGGGTAATTGACCAGTTTCAGGGGCAACTGGCCATTTTCAGTGGCAACTGACCAGTTTGAGGGGCAATTGACCAGTTGCAAGGGCAAATGACAGTTTTGGGGCAATAAACACAGTGCAGGCAGTTTTCAGGCAATAAACACAGTTCAGGCAGTTTTCCAGCAGTAAAGACGGTTCAGGCAGTTTTTAGGCAATAAACATAGTTCAGGCAGTTTTCAGGCAGTAAGCACAGTTTAGGTACAGTTTCAGACGTACTGACACTCCGAAATGCCCCAAATTGCCCTCTTGCCCAGCGCTAGCCTTATAAGGGAGCTGCTAGCCAACTCCTTGCTCAGCCGCCTCGGTGGGTGGTCTGAAGGTGGAAAAATACTTTGAAAAACCCTTTCTCCACTAATGCAACTTCAGTCGCTGTCCCAATACACAAACAATAACCTGGGGTCCCAGAGCTAACCACTCCACCTCTGGGCTGCTAACCCCACCTCCCCCAGGTGTCAGGGACTAGGGTGAGAAAAATAGGCAGGGCATCTGGTCTTGCCAATCCTTACTTCGATTTGCCCTACTGTGCCCCTCTAAACTACAGGGCTTGTCTGGCCCTTTTAACTTTACCCACAAAGTTGCCTCTTTAAATAAATGTTTAATTCAGTTGGGGCCTTCCTTACCTTGGCCCCACCTTAGCTCCACCTCTAGGGTTCTCCTATTGAATATTTATGGCCTTTCCCTGAGTGTCTCTATGCCCTGGCCTTTCCTCTGGGCGTCCCCTGTGCCCGATGAATATTAAAATATTAAAATGAGCCTTCGGCACAAACCTCGGCTCACAGCCGACTTTTACAGCGCCTTGGATGCATTTAAACAATTTTAAACTTTTTTCTTTAGATTCAGGTGATTAGTACTCTGGTTTAGTGCTGCCACTGACTCATCGCCCAGGCCTGGGTGAAGGAAGCTGCTGTGGCAGGCAGAAGGCTTCTGGCAGAGAGAGGGACCGAAAACAGGAGCAGGCACTGCTGTACACAACTAAGGGGCCCTCAAGAGGGCTGACATCTCTCTCTCTCTCTCCTCTCTAATGAGGCTCTTCTCTCGCCGTTAATGTGGGATGAGAATACTTTTTTTAACAAATTAAAATTAAAAATGGGGCAAAACAGAGCCCTCACCATAATCGCTGACTCCTCTTTTCTCTGGGACAATCCTATGGCACTACAGACAGCAAGCTGGTGAAAGAAGGCTGCTCTCTTTACCAGCCAGAGGAGGGTAACCAACACAGAGCCAATAGAACTGACTTCAACACTAGGTATGCCCTTTAGATTCCTGTCACACTCTGTCGGTCCTCTCTCTTCCACGGCTCGGCACAAATTCCCTGAGAAACAGTCAGGGATCCAGATACAAAAGCCCTGAGCTTGGGGATCGAGTTCTGGAATCCCAAGCTCATGCTAGCCAGCCACTGTTTTTTTAAAACTACCCAGCACACACTGGGCAGGGACAGCAGTCCCAGCACGTGGATGCTCATAGCTCGGGCTGCTTGCTCAAGGTGGGGGGGGGGGTCTGCAAAACACAGCAGGCAGCAGAAAGAGAAAAAAATGTTTCCTTATTTTATTTGTTTGTAGCAGCTGCTCTGCTGATTGGGAGGGGAACACACCAACAGGGCTTCTTACACATTACCTCTGCACTGCCCTATGCTGCCCACCTGAACAGGGTCTCTGGGTCACCTTGCTTGTTTCATTTGTAATCTCTGTTATGCCTTCAAACTTTTGGGCACTTCATTTTATTGGTGTTCATAGGGAAACCAGGAAGTAAAAAAAAAATGTTAATGTTCTCCACCCCTTGAAACTTGGTAAACATTGGCAGTAGGGTGGAAGCAAGGGAAGAATTATAGCCAGGGCTATGCTGAGAACAAGTCACTGTCTTAGTTAATGTCTGCAGTATCACCACTGGCACCATTACTTCCAGTGCCAGCAGCAGTTAGTGGCACAGTGGAATGGGGGTGATAGCACCACGAATTGGGTGGAAGGCATTTAAGTGGCTTAGGCAGGCATCAGCCATAGCCAGTAATGACAGTTCTGTCACCTCCCCAGAAGTTGAGATGCATAAAGCAGACTCTGGACTAATCTGGTAATTTCACTCCTATGATTATTGACATTGGGGCTGGCAGTATAGCCTAGAGGTTACAAGAACCAGCTGTCAATGAACTTGGTACATTGAGCAGACCTGAGTTTGATTCCCACAGCCTCGACTTGCATACTGTGTGACTGAGCAAGTTATTTAACCTCCCAGGTCACACCTGAAAACAGGAACTTGTGCCTAGTGGTCCTTACCTGGTTACCAAAACAAAAAATTATAAGAACCCATCCACAGGTGTGAGTACCTTTAATTACTACTTCGCTGACCTCTCAGCATATATTGGGACTCCCCACACACACATCTGACCTTGTCTTCCACCTCAGCTGTTGAGCAGATGCAACATCCCCCTTTTTATTTCAAAAGTATCAGGGTTTCTAAGGTGTGTAAACTCCTGAAGCAGATTCCTGTAGCCAAATCTGCTGGCTCTGACGGGACTGAGCCCACATTTCTCAAGGTTGCTGCCAGTGAAGTGGCTTCCCTGATCACTAGAACGTGCCTTACTTTACATATTGCACCTGAGCGCTGCAAGATGTCACATGTTGTACCTGTTTTCAACAAACTCTAGCTTGAGCCGATATGGCTGTGGCGAGCTTGAAGAAGCTAAGTAGCGAACACCATGAGTGCCGCTGAATGCCATCCCACATACACCATGCAAGGAAACCTTCAGCATTGACAAATGCTTTTTTTTTTAAATCTTTGCACGGGTTCCAGCAGTCTAACTGAGACAAAGGCATAATCTCCGATTGCACATTGCAGTCACTAAACATTTTAGTATAATTCATCTTGCTCTGTGCTGTATATTAGAATGCAATCTAGTCTACCCGTTGCTGACCAGGGAAATTCTAAGTTGGAAGAGCATCTCTGACAGATGGCAATGCTTGCAGACAGGGGCGCCAGAGGATTGAAATAGATGGGGGTGCTGAAAATTGGAAAGGCATTTGTTAGGGCATAAAGGGCACTTTTTACAAACCATTTTTCGATATACACCATAATACAACAGTATAAGATACTGTCAACCACAGAGATTAAGTATGGCCAATAGCAGCCATCGCAAATACTGTATAGTTATAAAAGCTGCTTTTAAGTATGTGAGACAGTTAGAAATACATTGATTATGAATGCAATGCATCTTTTGCTAAAAAAATTTAATTGATATTGATTAACAAATACTGCTGCTTTAAGTGAACAAACCCCTAACATAATTTCATGGAAAAAACATATGCAGAAATTGGAAGTACCAGATTTTAAAAGTGTTAAATTATTACCATTCATGTATTATTCAGACTTTATAACATGAGAAGCATTACTCCAGTGAAAACAAGGCAGTGCATCTCAACTGGACAGTCTGTCTGTCTGTCTGTCTGTCTATACACACACACACACACACACACACGTTTACCAAATATGAGCTATGCTTTGAACTTTTACTCTGAGGTGTGAAATGGTCATGCTGCCCCTAGTCTAGTAACACAAAAAGACTTAGTGAAAATTAATACAGTAGGCTATGTTAAATCTTACCAGCAATCATACAACATGACATTGCTGGAGGGGCATGTTTACATCATTGTACTACTTTCGTTTATAACAAATGTGACTTAGTTTAGATTCACACAGAAAGACTGTATTTTTCTTACTAGGAAGCAGTATAGCATACTGGTTAAGAGCACTGATCTACAAAGCTAGGGACCTGGGTTTGAATCCCATCAGCTTCCACTTGTATTCTGTGTGACCATGGACAAGTCATGTAATTTCCTTGTGCTCTTAGGTCACACCTGGAAACAAGCTCTGGATTAGTGTGCCTTTCCTGGTTAAACAAGTCCCCTACCTCCCCCCCCCCCATTGTACATTGGCTTGCTAAATGAAGTTTGGCTATAAAGAAGAGCTGTTGCTTGGACTTTCAGGACTTAATGTAGTGTAATAGTGTAAAACTTTTGTAAGACAAGTGCTGCATGTAGTAGATACATGTCTGAACCAAAACAGAAAATGTATATTGTCTATACAAGTAGGCAGTATAATGTTGTGGTTATGAGGACTGAGCTGCAAACCTGGAGAGTTTGGTATGAATTCCATCAGCCTCCATTTGCATACTGTGTGACCCTGAGCAAGTCACTTAACCTCCCTGTGCTCCCAGGTCACACCTGGAAACAAGTTCTGGCTTAGTGTGCCTTTTCTGGTTAAACAATGTCCCCTTTTCCTTTCCATACATCTGTTGGGGTTATGTCAGGAAGTTGGTATGCATAAGAAAGATGGCAAATAAAGTGGTATTGGAGGTAGCCACACTTGAATGAAAACAAGTGCATCAGATTGTGTATAACATTAAGTGCTGCAAATATAGTTCATTTGTCATTCATGCTAAAAAAATATTAAAGTGATTACAAGGTCTTATAAAGGTGATGATTTCCCTGTTTCACAAAGGTATTTTTTACATCTATATCAAAATTAAACCATCACTGGATCTCATTTTCAGTACTAGCCATATGGCTTTTTAATACAGCAAAAATCATAGTGGAGGTGTCAGAAACACACCCTTTCAGTAAGTGTATTTATTTATGCATTTGTTGGGGTTTGATTCATTCAACTTTAGAAAAACATATTGCTGCAGGGGAAATATTTATTTAAAAAGAAACACATGTTAACAGCTGAGAAAGCAAATGAAAATGAAGACAGTCACCTTTTAACAATGTGTTGCTCTCAAAGGGTTAAGTCAGCCTAAAGTCTTTTTCCTTGTGGTTCTGTGAGACTGTCTTTGTTTAGCTAACCTCTTCCACCAACATTTTAAGCTTGCTTAGAGAAGTGAATGGGGGGAGGGGGATTTGCACTTATGTGTACATCTTTTATACAGTCTTTTTCTTGCCTTTTTGTGTTTAAAAACAATATTTTGTTTAAAATAAGTGGTCAAGATTAATAATATATGTTCAGTTTTACCATGCTGCTCCATAAAAGAACAGTGTTTCCTTTTAAACTCCTCCCTGAACTGCTCTGAAGGCTGTTAAGAAGAACTAGCAACTGACTGATTACGGTCATAAAACTCTCCTCCAGCCAGCCAACTTCAAAGGTATAACTCAGGATCTGCTGTTAAATTAGGCATGACAAGATATAAACCATATGTTGATCTCAGCATAGTAATTTCACAAAGCAGGCTGTCTGAAGAGCAATAGCAATTTAGCAGAAAGATGGGAGTATTTAACTGCCATAGAGATTTGCAGAATGGAAGGATACACTGAAAACTCCAAAAAGATGTATTCCACGGAAACATCTTTTTCCAAGCAAAAACAGGATGGCCGTAGGCTCTTCCCCCAGCCATAAAAAGGTAAGCAGTAAAATCATTTGCAATTACAGAACTGTTTCTATCCTTCTAGTGCTCAGTAGAATCATGGAAGATGTTGTCACTCAGCTCACTGAGTAACCTTTCTACCCATGACCTCCTCTCCCCTAATACCAGTTCCGTAGAACCATAGCACCACCACTGCCCTGTTGTCACTCACCACTAGCATTTGCACTGCAATGAGTGGGGTGAGCTAATACATGCTTTTTTCATTGATCTTACCAAGGATTTTGTCACTGACAGACTATTCCTTGCTTTGCAAGAAACTTGAAGAACTGTGCATATCCACTATGGTGCTCCCCTGGTTTAAAAGCTATCTGGCCAACAGGCACTAGTGTGTCAGGTTTGGACCCTCCCTCTATGACCCTGCCCCCACCTTTGTTGGTGTTCCTCAAAGATCAATACTTGGGCCTCTCCTCATCTTCCTACATATTAATTCTGTGCACAACTATCTCTTGCATATCATGCCCATCCTCTATGAAGATCATTGGGTTTTCTTCTCGAGTTCTCTGAATGTGGCTGACATTACCAGAAAGCTGTCTTCTGATCTTCAGGCTGTCCACAGTTGACTCCTTTCAAATAGATTTCTCCTTAATACATCAAAATCACAGACTATGTTCTTTGGTTCAGCCCCTAGGTTAAAAAGTTGTAGAATTCCTCCATCAGTTATATGCAGTGATGGAACATTCCATTCCTCTGTCCCCTCTTCTAACTATCTAGGTGTCACATTAGACCCCAAAACTGAATACAAATTAAGTGACATTTTAGTCTTCAGAAAAAATTGTGAATACATGTTTTGGAGTTATTTTTTGGTCAATAAACCATTCTAGTATTCAGAAGGATTACAATAGCTAAATGCTAAAGAAAACACATTTCATTTAACTAGTATTCAAAATGATACATTTGAATACAAATGAGATTCTGATTTTGAGTTACCTACACTCTCCACTACAATCTCTCTACTACACAGCAATGTTGAAGTGTCACGTGATTTGGCTTCGGCAAACACTCAGCGATTGGCCAGCAAGTCCTGCGAGATCTTCAAATCCTGTGGGAACGCCAAATACCGAATATCGGCAAAGAGCTGAACTATTCGGGATTCGGTTCCCGAATACCATATTATTCATGGTATTCGGGATTTAATATTCGTTACTCACACACCCCTAGCTTCTACCTGCCCCAGAAACATTAGTATGAACTTTAGCATGATTTGTTCTTCTTATTTTGAAAAAGTGAATCTCTCACAAGGATGTGTGACTGCTATGTCTGCTGATGAAGAAGTGTTAATGGGAGGCAGTTAGTTCTGTAACTTGACACTTTTCCTCTGCTCTTTTGCAAGATTCACAGTGTCTGTGGCATATGCCTGGTCTATAAAAAAAAGAAAGCTTTCAGAAATGCTGTTTCTGTTACTGCTTCCTTCACTTGTAAAATGCATGTAAGCCCCCCAGTTGGGCTTACCTGGATGGGTTATGGCCCTCCACTCCCTCACCAGTGTCCCCAAAGTGGTCCCTAATGGGACTTGAACCTGGTGCCCCCAACCAGCTCCCATGACTGTGGCCATCAACCTTCTGGCTCCTCAGCCCATATCTTGGGAGAAGCCGAGGTCCGGTTGTTGTTTCGGTGCCTTCGGGCACATGGGGATCTTCTGATCAGTCTGGGAATGGAAAAAACAGACTGACTGCTTGTAAATAAAAAATATGGTTGCCTGCGCACTACTGCACATGTGTGGCCACCCAGGGAGCTGAAATTTAAAGGAGCCAAAGCTCCGTTTAAGTGTTTCAGCTACAGCTGAAATTTAAATATGTCCCCAGCTCCAGGGCAGGCAGTGGAGCTGGGGGTTAACAGAATAATGCCTCTGGGCTTGGGGGGGGAAATTTTTTCAGCCCTTTTTAAGGACTTATGTGATAAAAATAAGGGCTGGACCATTTTGGGTCCAATGAGAACAAATATGGCAGTCACTGTAGAACTGCAGAACCCAAGGGGCTGCTGGATATAGTGACAGGGCATTGAGTTTGCCTGGGAAAGCTACAGCCAATCCAAAAGGGAGCTACTGGAAGCTATTAATAGGACTGGTTTGCTGCCAAAAAAAAGAGAGAGTCATCAAGAGAGCTGAAGTGTGGGAGTGTGGAAGAAACACTGTGGTGGGCTCCTGAGCCCAAGCCCTGCACCTGTGCTCTCACTGGTTTTGGCCATCAGACTTCTCTAAGAATTTATCAAGCTGTGCTGCAGGAAGGATAGAAACTGGGCTGTGCTACTGAGATTGGAGAATTTTGCTCCCTGTTGGACTAAAGGCTGAGGATGTATTTTGAAGCCTGAAAAGTAGAGTAAACCCACAGAAACAGACTGATCTGGTCTGTCCCCCCGAGGGGTAATTGTTGCTGAGAGCAGAGTTTGGCAAGGGTGAGTCTGAGAGTGCTGTGGTAAGTGACTTTGAAAGGGTCCTGCACCGTTGTGAAAAGAGACACCCAAAGGGAGAGTGTTGGGGTTAAGAGACTATGAAAAAGCCCAGCTGCAACAGTGTGACCCAGTTGTGCAACAGAGGGGTCTAGGGTACCATATCTATCATTTTCCCCCAGACCAAAGAAAGAGGAAGAAGACCAGTGGAGGAAGACATTGATAGGCCTGCCTGGTGAAAACTGTCTACAAAGGCCCCTGGGTGAGATTGGTAAGGCCAGGCAGGTGAAGATCAGCACTCTTCAGTCATCCAGATCTGCGACCTTGTGGTGCACCTCCATCCAGAAACCTTCACGGTACTGTGCAACTATCATTTTTGACTGCAACTCAACCAGCTGAAACCACCCTTTGTGAACTTCAGAAACTGTAAGTATCCTGAGCTATGGCTTTGGGGTGTCTTTCTTAGCTATCTAGCTAACTAGTTAGGCAACAGTGGGTATGTTCGGGGCTGGACTGTGTCATTTACCAAGCTGAGCCTAGGCTGAAAGTGCAAGGTCGAAACTGGTTGAAAGTTATTTGGGCCCCAATGAAAGACCCTAGGCCTGCATCACCATCCCAGTGAGGTACCCATCGCATCAAGGGACAATTTTGAATGCACCATACTGTGGGAGGCAGGGTTTACGGAGTGGGATATCATTGTTTCGTAAAGTGTTTTGATGTTTGATATCCTTTTCTTTCCCTTCCCTCAATAAATAGTTTCAATGTTTACTTGCTAACTATTGTTGCTGTGATTTATTGTGATTAAATTGCTGGGGGATGGGGATTGTTATTGTGTGGGGAAAGTGTCTTGGGGCAGCTCATTGTATTTTCCTGGGGGGTGGTAACCTGTCATTTGTCCACAGGTATCCCTGCCACTTCCCTGGGTGGACCACCACGCCAGCTGTCTGGTCCACTGCAAAACCCAGGCCGGCCCTCTTGGAGGTGTTGCACTGTGCAGACCCTGAGGCCCCAGAGCAGCCAAGGTGAATGAAAGGGCTGTTACATACAGAATTCTTGTAAGTCTGAGAATCCTGAGCTTTCATGTGATTAAAGAACACTTTTTTTAACCACAGACTTTCTTTAGAGTTTGCTAACTTTTTAAAATGGTACCATGATTAAAGTTCCTACAGCTTAATTTTGCGGATTTTTAAAATAATGTGTATTCAGTCCCTCTTGTCCACTGGGCACCACCAGTTGAATTGGAGGGGGGATTGGAACTTTGCAGATTTATGCCAGAAAATGGTGAGGGTGGTTGTCTGTTTAAAACTGGCATGGTGGCATGCTGTATATTGACATTTACAGGTGCCAGCATATCTGAAAAGGTAGGGGTAGTGGAATTGAAATGATGGTGCTTCATGTGATTATGCCTCCGGATCATTAGTATTATTTTTATTAAAGAGCACCGTCATGTCCATGAGGTCAGGCAGCTCATGGCAAGGAGCTGCCCGCCTAAGGACCTAAATGAGGTATCATTTGAATTGTTTTATAAAGGCATTATTTAAATATTTACTTTACTGTTACAATCTCTCTTCTGTGTTTTGCAGAGTCATTGACTGCCCACTGCGTCCCCACCTCTAAAAACAGCATTCTGATTACATGAAGTAGGAAAGGGGCTGCAGGGCTACTAATAAGCATAGAGCATGGTTGGGAACAGTGACAACCTTTACTCATAATTATTTTAATTTGCAGGTACTTGAACATGTTAAGGAGGGTATATACATGTAATATGGGTATGGATAAAAACCAGACCACCACACCCAGACGGAAACAGATTGGAAAAAGCAAGACTGCCCGGTCTGACCTGATCTGGTGCAAGTTATGTGGATTTTGCCTGTCCAGCCAGCATGGCTTTTACTAGTATAGTCTGGTCCAGTTCTGGTGGACAAGTTTTCACCCAATTACAGACATGGTTGAGACCCAGACTATTAGAAGCAGACCAGACTAGATTGGAGAAGCCAGGCTGTCAAATATTGCACAATGTGTGCCTGGTCTGACTGGTCTGGCCAGACCAACAAGTCCAGCTTTTGCCAATCTGGGACAGTCCAGATCTGGTGGTCCACTTTTCACCAAGTCACTGTAATACGTGCATGTGCCTGCCCAGTACAATAATTGTTTGTAAGGGTCTCACTGCACCAAATAATGCTCTATTCCTGTTAGTAGCCATGCTGTCCCTTCCCAATTTTGCATCATTTGAACACTGTATTTAGGGGTCGGGCTACAGTAGGCAGTCTTCAGCTCTGCAAAATGCTGAGTAGAGACTGTAGCATTTTTAAAGTAAATATCATAATAATGCATTTAAAACAAAATTCAAATGATACTTCATTTAGGTCCTCTAGTAGGTGGCTATTTGCCACAAGCTGCCTTACCCCAAGGGCATCAGTTGCTCTTTAAAGGAGTACTACATTCAAAATGTGCCAATGTAAACCTCCTCTCTTTTGGAAGGGGCTTATGTTCCCTTTAGAGACCCCCCCCCCCCTTCATTCTTAGTTGCCTCCAGAGTTTAGGTATTTTAAGTGCTCTGGGGGTGCAATTTCCACTTGAAAGGTCAATCAGTTTGGTGGCAGCAGAGAGCAGGTTTCTTAGGGTATAATTAGGCAGGTTTAGAGAGATTCTGGAGGGGTGTAGTGCCATGTAGGAGAGCCCCCACCACCACCATTTTAGGCAGGCCAGGTTTACTGCAACAATGAGTCTCGTCCCCTGGGTAGTATCCATGGGAGGGGCACAAAGAGAGGCAGCTGTGACCGTTGGATTTAGGGTTCTGGGCTTTATGGATTCAAGGGAGAATTCTCACCATCAAGAAGGAGGTGCAGTTTAGGTAGGCCCCAGGGTTCCAGGTTTAGGCCCCGTTGTTTTTGTTCTGGGTCACCGGGGCTGCAGTAGGTTGTAGCAGGGCTCTCTGTAACTCGGTGTGGCAAGGTGGTCCAGGGACACTGGTGAGGGGACCAGGGGGAACCTCTACTCGTGTCAGAGCCTGTTTGGAGGGACAGGCCTTGGGGCTGCTGGATGTTTGCCAAGTGGGCCGCAGAGTGCCTTAGAGGTCTCCCCTTGTGCTGGTTACTCAGCTCGGGCAGCAGTTGGAGTTTGAAGGTACGGTGCTATTTTAGTTGCTGAATCTGTGGCCTAATCACCTAAAGTTTTGGGTGCTGGTGGAAGGCAGTAATGTTCTGGGGAACCAGGTGGAACAGGAGAGTGGAGTGGAGTGAAAGGATAATGGGGTATGATGTCGGTGAGTTATTGTTGGTGCCCCTCCATCTGTGTTCCTTGGGGCTGGAAGTGAGAGCCAGGGAACTGGTTTAGGGAGAAGCTATACACTTCCTGAGAGAGAATGAAAGGAAAACATGTGAGGCCCCATTGCTTAAGTAGGAAGCTCAGTAGGTACTTACCAGTGCCAGTTGGAATTCATGTTTGGAGCTTCATGGTCCAGATTAAAGGAAAGGCCATGGTTGATCCTGGGGAAAATCTGTGCTGTGGTTTTATAAGCTGTTTAAAGACCTTGCTCTGCCTTTATCTACTGCCAATTTTGTCTGTACAAAAGTTGAGCACCAGGGGGTGGAAAGTTCACATTTTGCATTTCACATACTAATGGACCCTTGTAGCCCTTTTAATCATTTAGGCTCAGGAGAAATAAAAGTGATTGTTTTTAGCAAAAGAAATCAGGAATCCCAATTCAGTTTGTGCATAAGGATATTAATGAAATAATAATCCTTGGGGTTTAACGTAGTAATGAGTTTATTTTCCAGGGGTTTCAATTGAAAGAAATTTCCTGCACCTCTGCATATCTGGGGCTCTGGGGACCTTTCGAGTTTAAGAATAGGTGACCAGAGCTGGGGTTCCTCATCTAGAGATTTTTAGGGTAGCAGCCAGTTCCTGCAGTGGTGAGAAACCTGGTCAAGCCATTTGTTTGAAGACATCTCCAGGTAAGCTGAAATGCCATTTCTATTCCTGGAGCTGTGGTTTTAGTTCTGATGAAGTTTCCTGCTGTGGGCCCCCCTCCCACTGGAACAATGCGTTAACCCCTAGACATGAGGAGGGGAGATGCTACATGTGGGGGCTCATCTGGGATCGATTTCTGCACCCCCCAAAAGCCAGAAAACCCTTAAATTCCTGGAGCCGAGGTGCTGGTGGACCTCCCACCCTGTGTAGATAGTGTGGTGCATGAAGAAATTCCTGGTGGTGTGGGAGTTAGGTCTAGAGTGAAGGTCGGCCTCAGCTCACCTGGCATGGTGTGTGCTTGTGACTGGCTGGTCACGTGACACTCTCCAGCAATCCTGATTGATGGATAGCTGCAGCGGAAGAGAGAGCCACTTCTAAGCCTAGCGCCATTTTGCAGCAGCCTTTAGATAGGTGTGGTGAAGCTGGAGAAGACGGAAGATAGCGTTGAAGTCCTTTAGGATAGAGAGCTGTAAGAACACTTCCATTGTTTGAACATTGTTGGGGAGGACTATGAACAGCCTCGGAGAGATTTTGAGGCAGTCATATTGACTGGTATCGAAGGATGGCAGGCAGGGGATTCAAAATAGAAGAGGAAGCTTTCCCCCAAGAGGAGCCATTGGCGATGGTTCCTGCCTCTCTGCTGATGTGACTTTGGTAAGCAGGAGGGAAAGGACAGCAAGATGAGCACTGTGTAAGATGTGGATTTTGGTGGGAAGGAATTATGTGACTTCCAGTGTGTGGGATTTGTTCAAGCTCTGCCCTGGGAGGTATTTTTGATTGCCCCCCACCAGTCTTCCTTTGGAGACCCTCCCCAAGTGTTTCAGAGGGGTCCCTTCCTCTGTGGTCACTGGGAAGTGTGGACACTGGAGCCTTTGAGAAACTCTCCCTTGGAGAGAGCGACCTAGAGGGAGCAGAGAAGGCCAGGGGCTCTTCTCCTGATGTAGTAGTGGAAGCAGAAGAAGAAGAGGGTGCTGCTGATGGGTTAAAGTCAGGGAGTAATGGGAGCACAGTCATCTCACCCTGCTTCTCCACTGCCTGCTGTCTGCTATCCCCATGGCAGAGGGAGGACAGGGGCCTTAAAAGTCTGTGGGTGACTCCTCAGGGAATCTTCATCATGGCCCTTGTCCAGAGCCAGCCCTCCCAACCCTGTCAGAGAAATCAGAGCCTCAGCTAGGGAGAGGTCCAGGATAAAAACAAGCAGATCTCCCCATTCTCAGTCTGTTGCACCCAGTGAGACTGCAGGGAGTGGCAAGATCCAAGAGGAGTTGGAGGAGGAAGGGGATGAGGAAAAATTTCTGGGACAGAGGTTCCAATTTGCCAACTACTAGGTCTATCAAGCTATCCCTCGGTCTTTCCACTGCCCAGTGGCCACTATGGCTGACTGCACCCCTTATTTGCCTGTGCATTCCAGGACCCTCCTAACCTGGATGGACAGGTTGAACTGTAGTGACCCTTTAAACATTACTTACAGAAGGGGAGTGTGGATGCCACCAGAACAAGCTCGGAGGATCAGCATCCGAGATCTGCCTGAATGGAGTCAGGCCGAGAGATGGGTAAGGAGAAGATTGCATATCGAATACCTGTCTATGGATTACCTGTATGTATTGGAGAGAGTGTGGGATATCACTGAAAAAATGAGGGAGGAATGGGTATTTAAGGAGCAGCCGGAAAGACTGAAACATCGTCCTGGAGGTGGTGGTTACCTCTCCCAGCAAATATTCCAAAAGGCACGGGCAATGTGCCACACTGTGCCATGGTCCAGACTGACTTTATTCAAAAATTTTGATCTGGTGGAGGACTTGGCTGGAACTTGCACCAAGTATTATGTGATGGATAATGACTCTTTTAGAGATGTCACCACCAATCCAGACCTGGATTTCTACTTCCCACTTGGTGGGGGTCCTGCCACTTAAGCCCCTGTAAAAGACTCATAAACTGTGTTAGGAATATTGCTCATCGGAGCAGGTCATGGTGACTATACAACTCTTAATGATTAATGAAAAAGATTGAGCATTTTCCATTTTTTGGATTTACAGCCTAATGATAGAAAGTTAGCAACTTCTATTGCACTTAAAAATGTAGCAGCTGGTGGGACTGAGACAATAAATGGGCATGTGTGTGGTGTATGGAAGTTAAAACCCTTTAATTATACATAAAGTAACATGTTATATTGGGAGGAGGTATAATAATTATAAAGGGTCTTAGGGGAGTAATGTGTTATAGGTAATCTACAGTACCTCACATAGCTGTTTGAGCAAGATATTTCCTTGAATTTACATGATAATTGCTTTCTTTATAATTTGAGAATGAAAATATGTTTCATTGTTCCCATAGATGTCTTTAGAACCTCCTGGCATAGATAAACTTAACTAGAATTTTAAAAATAGGTAAAAGTAAGTAGTGTTAGGGAGGGTGCCCTACGGGCCAAAATTAGGTGGTTCTTTTCCTGGCAGGCTGGGGAGACACGCATACCCAGTTTGTTGGAGGAGGCCAGCCTGGGCCCTCTGCCATAATTTCCAGGAGGGAATGATTCCCTGGGTGGGGGGAAAGTGTAAGCCCCTTCTCTTTTGAGAGGTGCTTATTCTCCCTTTAGGGACCCCCCTCTTCCTTCTTAGTTGCCCTCAGAGTTTAGGGATTTTTAGCGCTCTGGTGCACAATTTCCACTTGCCGCCGTTTGGTGGCAGCAGACAGCAGGTTTCTTAGGGTATAAATAGGCAGGTTAGAGAGATTCTGGAGGAGAGTAGTACCATGTAGGAGAGGAATACTGGTGGGCACTGCAGGGCAGTGTGGGGGTGGGGTCTCCCCTGGGTCCCCCCTCCCCCCGGTTTAGGCAAACCGGCTTTACTGCAGTGATGAGTCGGGTCCCTTGGGTAGCATCCATGGGAGGGCATAAGGAGAGGCAGCTGCAACAGCTGGATTTGGGGTTCGGGGCTCTTGGGGTTGGAGGGAGGATTCTCACCATCAAGAAGGAGGTGCAGCCAGCCTGGTGGTGCAGAGGGCTGAGGCACTGGCACCTTACCTCGCACTACACTGGCAAACCAGGTTCAGGAATGACCTCAGGTCACCGGGGATCCAGCTCGGGAGGGGAGGGTTGGAGCAGGATTGAGCGATGGCTCTCCCCTCCAAAGGGGTGGATGCTCACTCTGCCGTAGTCCTGCTCCCACCAAGAGACAGGTGGAAATTTTGCCAATTTGTATTTCTGAGGTCCGCTAGGAAGCTTTCTGGTTTAAATTTGTGGAAGCTTTGCTAGGTAATGACCAATAAAGAGGACAGTTAGGGGACCACCAGCAGGTTGACTGGTAACGGGAGAGGAAGGCAAGGGTGGAGGGCTTTCTAAATGCAGATTCACAATTCGATTCAGAATCCACACCCAATTTTTTTTCAGGAATTTGACTTTTTGACCTTCAGTATTGAAAATTCAAATCCAGAAAAAAGGCTCAAAAATTGGTGTATCCGATTCTGTCACATGAATTCTGTGCAACCCGAACTGACAGCCATCCCTCACCATACAATACACAGTGCACGGGGCTGAGATGTGTACATCACAAGTGTCCTTTGAAAACTTACAGGTGCACAAACACTACTCTTTCTGCAAGTCATTCCCAGTCCTCGATCTCACTGGTACACAGCCATCTATGCAGCCAGTCAGGGTGGGAGGGGGCATGTCAGGAGCTGGGCTGGTTGAATGCCACATTTAGGATATCTTTTCTGCTCTGCTAGCTCAGTGTCAAGGAGGAGTTTGATATATCAGTCAGAGGTCTGCTAAAACAGGTGCACTCCCCCCACAGCTGTCTAGTGGACATTCAGTTGCCCTGTAGCGATAGCCCTTCTCCCTACCACAGGATTAGGTCGAGAATGATGGTTGTGGGGCACATTTGAAAACATAAATCGAGCACATGTATAAGAGACATGGTCTGTGCGGTCTTCTGTATCCGATGATCCCCTGCTCCAGCAGCGTACTAGTGTGGGACCAGCTACAACTTTCAATTTTAAACCCACAGACTGGCCCAGGTCTGGCCCTTGGCTAGCCCTCCTCCCCTTATGCGGACCTGCGTGCCTGTGGATTGGGCCTACTTGGTGAAGTGCATCCTTGCCTCACATGTTGTTTTGGGAAAGAAAGCACGGAGTGTAGTTGCACTTCCAAGTATGTGTCTGTTTTCGTGCATACAAAGCCTAACAGAGCACAGAGCACATAAGGTACCATGGATGGCTGGGGGCCATCTGTGTAATTTTTCAAATTTAATTTTTTTAATGGAATGAACATTTTGGGATATGTCAGTCCTTGGAAGAGTGCCATATCCTACAACCCTGTGCACCAAGCAGAGAGGGTTTCCATTCTGGAGCCAGGTCAGCATCCAATTGGATGCCCACTGTTCAGTCCCGCTACGACCCTCCACTCTCCTCAGCCCCACTGCTCTGCTTTCCGTGACCAGTGTTGGAGACTTAGGGCTGTGGATCATGTCACAGGTGCAGCCATCAGTGGTTGTAGAGCATCCACACCAGGATAAATGCAAAAGGTGTGTATTCAGACAATCTTTTCAGAGTGGGCCCTCTGTCTTATCTTACAGATCCAGACAGACCCCACAAACTACCTATCAGATAGGTATATATTTTTTAATTAAGTAATTTACTTATTGTTTAAATCTTCTCTTACAGTTTGATTGCTTTTGTCCTCTTAATTTTTTTTTTCTTTTTTAGTACTTCTTCGGGATAACCTTTGAGGAACAGCTTCCCACCATGGATTAGTCACGTAATAGATAGTACCTTTTCAGCAAAAAACTACTATAACAGTGTGCAAATATCTGCTGGAAGGTACAGGGTGAGTAGTGAACTGGGGGGGAGTACAGAGAGGGGTGAATGAGAAGCTCTGGGTAGGTACTGTGTGAACAAGAACAGAGTTGGCAAGTGGTGAAAGGGTGGAAAGGGACTGATGCTGTAGGTACAGGCTGAAAGCACCATTTTTACAGTATTAACGTGCAGTAATGTGCACAGGTATATGGGTGTTTGAACACAAAAACAAAAACTCTTCTACTTGCAAAGATAAATGTATTAGCTGACCTGCTGACACAGTGGTAGCACTACCATTTGCAATGCCGACAACGGAAATTCCAGAAGTTCAAGATGTTGGAGGTTTGGCCGATGGGGAGGAGGATCGAGCATCAGATGAACTGCTCTCCTCCTCTGTAGAGGAAGGGGCACACTGCAAGCCTACTTCCACATGCGGCAGGGGGGACTGCAATGTTGGGAGAAGAAGGAGAAGTAGCAGTGGTCATCAGTGCCCTGCATGTGGGATCATGCGCAAAGCCATCTTGGATGGCATTGCATGTCTCCTTCTCCTGGAGAGAAACCAGGAGGGCGAAACAGTTTCTGCTGGGCAGGTGAAGGTCTCGCTCCCCCCCACACACACACACAGGGCCTGCACCCAACGATGTAGCACACCTCCAGACTGAGGAATCCTTCCATGGCCATCACAGCTGCCCCTGCAACAAGGGAGAAGCCATGAGAAAGGAGGCAGCTAGACTGTAAGTCCAGAGGCTGACAGGGCTGGGGGGAGGGAATCAGAAGGGGGCCCAGTCAGGCAGGAGATAAATAGATGAAAAATGATACATTTATTAGATATTACACTGCATGTGGACCTTCTCCTCCAATTAGAAGCCACGGTTACAAACCATTTATTGCTTAGAAAACTGTCAATAGTCATTTTATTGTCAATAAATTGGCAGTAGAGACCTCATCATCTTTCAAGCATTCTGACTGGTTTATACTCACACCAACAAACACATGATGCATAATAGTTATAATGTGTTAGTTGGGTTACTATCCTTAGCAATAATGTGACTGTAAGCACTACCTTTTCATATTAAACATTTGAATGAGCTGCTCGGACTTTTTTATTATTTTTTTTCTATGTTCATCACACCAACACTGACACTCTTATTGCTTGTAAAACACTTTAGGATACAACGTATATGAAAAACCGAATATAAATGCTAATTCTTCTTCATGAGTGACTTGCTCAAGGTCACACAACCATTATTTGTCTCTAGTGGGATTTGAACCCATTATTTCCTTGTTCCCAACATGATACAGGGGCGTTCTGGATGCAGGAGGGCTGCATTCCCCCCTCATCAGTGGAGTTGTCACAGTGCTACAATGCTGGGAATTGCAAGAACGAATAACACTGTACAGGGCTGGCACAGGGGATTCAATTCTTGGTTAGGTGCCTGTCATCCGAGCATGTGGAAGCTGATTCAGTCTCTTAAGGAGAAACAGAGACTAACTGAAATTCGATTAGAGCAAATTGTGTCAGGAGCCTATACTGCAACAGAAAAAAAAATACAAGAACAGTATTGCTCGCATTGCAGCAATTGTTGCTTCTTACAGGACAAGAAGCTTGTATGATTATCTGAGAGGTCTTGCATATAATTTTCAATTTCAGGTGTAAATTCATCTGAGAGCACCTCAAATGGTTTGGCTACTGATTTGGCTGTTTTAATAGGTTTTTTGTTTTGTTTTGTTTTTTTGATTTGGCTGGTTCTTTTAATTGCTAATAAAGCATAATTTGTCTGATTGGCTGCGATTGTTGTTTTTTTTTTTTTGTTTGGGGCACTATTATGACATGCAATTGTGGCATGCCATCCTGCATCCAGAAATCCATTGCTTGAGATCCTTCATGCTGCATAGATTTCATGCTGAACCTCGTATCTGAGAAAAGAGCACCTTTTAACATCATTTGCTACTTTTATATTTGCTTGTACGCATGTGCAAGAAACATAGTGCCATCATCCGAGTTTTCCAGAAGTGTGTCAGCCTCTTCCAGTTTAGTCAGTGTGTTTGCAGGCGCGGTCGCAGTTCGCCAATCACTGCTCCAGCTGTCTATGACAGCTGAAAATGCAGTGGCATACAGTTGAAAGGGAGAGCTCCGCTTCACTGAGCAGAGCTCCCCCAACATGCACGCAAGACAAGATATTGCTTACTGACGCCTCCCCCACCATTGGCTGCCAGTATAGTCGGCGGGGGTGCCCAATCCCCATCGGCTCCAGCCCCCCAAAACAGTGTTACAGCTACCACACTGGGAACCCACCCCAGCATGGCACACGTTGAGGCGGCCGACGGGGTGCCTAATCCCGTCGGCTCCAGCCCCCCCAAACAGTCTTACAGCTGCCACGCTGGGAGCCCATGCCAGCGTGGCACTAGTCCGTATGGTCGATGGGGGTGCCCAATCCCCCGTCGGCTCCAGCTCCCTAAACATCCTTTCCAGCTGCCATGCTGAGAGCCCACCCCAGCATGGTAAACGTCCCGCGTCGTCTTAATCATAAAAAAAAAACAACCTGTAAATAAAAAAACAGTCCCTCGCAGTCTCCCTGCCCCCACCCTCACCCAAACACTGTGCACCCTGCCTCCCCACACCCCCTCTCACCCCATACTTACCTCTGGAGTCCAGTGCGACGATCTTCAATGGACCGGGAACACGTCTGCACTCTTCAAAGCCGACCGCGAACTGAGGAAATGCCGGTAAGCTGTATAATGAAATAGATAGGGTTTTTTCAACTTTGTTGCATATCTCGGGCATTTTTTGAAATTTTTGCACCAAATTTTCAACATAGGGTTTTTGGAACCTCTTCTCATGAATGCCATCACTGTCATTGCGTTATTCGGGCCCAAAGGGTGATTTCTCAGTCACTGCGCAAAATCACCTTTCACGACCGATTAATGAAATGACACTGCCAGTGTTCATAAGGTGGGCTTTCAATATGCCTATTTTGAAAATTTGGTGGAAAAATTCCAAAAAATGACTGTTTTACGAGCATGCATTGCGCAGTTCCTATGCACGCTCGTAAGTTCGCGAATTTTCAATATTTTCACTCCAGATTTTCAACATTGCCATTTTACCACCCTTCTTATGAGCAGTACAGCTGGTCATTTTTCCATCTGACCTAAAACGCAGCTCGCCTTGTCGCTCATGCATACAATGGCAGCAGTTGGTGTAAAGTAATAATGTACAGGACACATTAAGAAAATCACAGTGACACTGTTTATGAGTAGAGGTGTTAAAGTGGCTATGTTGAAAATCTGGTAAAAAATTCCTAAAAATGACTGTTTTACGAGCATGCGTTACAGAGATTCTACGCACGCTCGTAAGTTCGCAAATTTTCAATATTTTCACTCCAGATTTTCAACATTGCAATTTTACCACACCTCCTTATGAGCAGTACAGCTGTCATTTTTCACATCTCGCCACAACATGCTTCCGCCATGTAGCGCACAATGGCGCAGTCGATTGTGCGAAATCAATGTATGGACACATTAAGAAAATCACAGTGACACTGGTCATGAGCAGAGGTGTTAAAATGGCTATGTTGAAAATTGGTGAAAATTCCCAAAAATGACTGTTTTAGGAGCGCAAGACGCTATGCAGTTCCTATGCACACTGGCAAGTTTGCGAATTTGTAATATTTGCACACCAGATTTTCAACAGTGCCATTTACCACACTTCCTTATGACAGTACAGCTACCATTTTTTCATATCTCGCCAAAATTTGTTTCGCACATGTAGCACACAATGGTACAGTCGATAGTAAAACAATGTTTGAGACAGATCAAGAAAATCACAGTGACACTGGTCATGAGCAGAGGTCTTAAAATGGCTATGTTGAAAATTTGGTGACAAACTCCACAAAATGACTGTGTTACGAAAGTGAGTATACGCAGTTTCCACGCACCCTTGTAAGTTCATGAATTTGTAATATTTTCAGTCCAGATTTTCACCAGTGGCATTTTTCCACACTTCCTTATGAACAGCATAGCTGTCATTTTCCACATGTCCGAAATGTGTTTTCACACTTTCAGCACAGAAATGCGTGGTTGCTGTGGGAAATCATTGTTCGGGACAGATAAAGAAAATCACACTGACACTGTTCATGATCGGAGGTCCCAAAATGCCTGTGTTAACAATCTGCTGTAAAAAAATCCCCAAACTAGTTACATTATGGGTGTGCATTGCACAGTTTCTATGCACGCTCATGACTTCACCAGTTTTTTTAAGATTTTCACACCAGATTTTCAACATTGCCATTTTTTACACCTCCCCATGAACAGTACTGCTGTCATTTTTCACATCCTGTTCGGAATGTATTTTTGCACCTGTGGTGCCAAATAGTCACTGTGCAAAAGCAGTTTTCGGCTAACAAACTGATATTGCCACTGTTCATGAGGTGGGGGTCACAAAAAAACCATGTTGAAAATTTGGAGTGAAAATACCAATGAATGCCTGAGGCGTTAGGGTTTCCGACCATAACGCCCCACCCTGTAGAGAATGACAGGCATTGGGGTGTGACTTGGGATTCTTGCCTGTAATGCTCATATCATTCCACCCCACCCACACCCTGCAGCCAGTGAGAGGCATCAAGGTGTGCCTCGGACTCTTCGGGCCCAAATGTTACCCCATTGTCCTATACCGCACCCATCTCACCGTATTTCCTGATGGAATGGGGTGCTGAGGACGGGCCAAAGACCCTAAGGCACACTGTGACACTTGTCAGTGTCTGCAGGGTAGGGTGTGGTGAAATGGCCTGGTCGTTATGCCTGACGACCCAAAGGCACACCCCAATGCGTGTCACTCTCTGCAGGGTGGTGGTGGGGTTGGCTTCAGTTCAATACTTCACTGCCATTCCTATTATGCAGCTCTGTAACTTGTACACTACCAATGCCAATGCCAGCAAGCAAACATTCGGCATTGACAAATGCTTGTTTACATTAGAATTGAGAGAATGCTGCGTCCAGAAATCCATTGCATGAGATCCTTCATGCTGCATAGATTGCAAGCTAAACCTCGCATCTGAGAAAAGAGCGCTTTTTAACATCATTCGCTATTTTTTACATGCTGCATAGATTTGAGAGATCGGTCGCTATTTATTACATGCAAACTCACTGTCAGTCGCCGTTTTTGTTCGTTCGCTAAAATGAGCTAGTAGCTCATATTGTAGTTGCTGAAAAAAACGTGCGATTATGCCTTCACGATAATGCAGTCGCCATCTTCACGAGTAACCATAATGAATGATGGGGGTTACGTTAATGTTTTAGTTAATCACCCCCTTGGGGTGTAATGTGGCATGAGAAGCAGCCGAGTGCCATATTGCCCCCAGGGAGTGATTAACTTGAACATTAACGTAACCCCTGGAGTTCATTATTGCTATTATTAAAAAGGTCAAAAACAAACAATGGCAACATTTTAACATTTTTATTACCTTTTTTCTTCAAAGAGATGATTTTCTTTTTAAATAGTCCTTCCACATCCTGTTAGAATGTGTTGCCTGTATCTAGTGTGAGCAGGTTCATGTGTGAAGTTGTGACTGGGTAGGGGAGAAGGCATGTTGTTGGTCTTAATGAATACTGGAGCATAGAGTTAACAGAAGTCCTCTTTTAAAGTTGAACTTGATTGATTTTTAAGCTGAACTTGAACTAGTCACTTGCACTTTGTTGTTTGCTGCCAGGCAACCGTGAGACAGCGAGTGGTCCCGCACCGCAGCACTTGCGGGTGAAAAACAATAAATCTGAATGTTCTGTCATGCATGGTCCAGCCTTACTAATGTGCATGACAGAGCATCAGCTGTGAGTGGGATTAGTGAAGACTAGTGCTGAACATTATGGAACTGCTTGCTGAACAGAGAACCCATCCCAATCCCAAAACTCTCGGAGGACCTGACTGTCCAGCCCCCCCGCAAATACGATCTTGAGCCTGCCCCTGTGTTACTGCGTCACTGTGACTGTTACTAAATTCAGACTGACAGCTGACAGCAGTTGCAGACTCGTAACAGGACGACTGGATTATGTTGTAGTGGAGCTGACAGTGGAGGCTTGAGAGCAGTTTATTTGGTAAATGAGATAAAATGAATGATAATTTTGGACACTGAGACTAAGAGATCCTTGATGCCCAATCCATGGGGATTGTGAGGCAGATGCTAAGGTTAATGATGATGTCTGGCAGGCAGCAGATGCTTAGGTTAATGATGATGTCTTTTTTTTTTGTTTTCTTTTGTTTTATTCTGTGTTCCAGTGTGAAACATCTGATACTTGGAGTCAGACCCTACTCCCTTGTTGTCTCACTGCCGCTTTCTGCTGTCAGTTCATACTGGGACTAAAGGAGGCTCATGGTTCTGTACATAGAATATTTAAAAATTGTAGGACACAGCATTAAAGAATATCACTACTCTTAGTGGTCAGGCTCAGCAAGTATATTAAGAAGCAGATTAACATAAGGCTCTCAGAATGCTGACACCCAATTAGATTTCAGCATTTCTGAGACCCTTTTAATAATAACAGCTTTGACACAAGTGGCACCATGCGTCAAAGTTTGTGGCAATCCCAATTTTTGAAAATAGGCTGTGTCAAAATCTGGATGCCTTGCACCCAAGCTGCCCTTCATCACACTTGTGGCAAAAGCACCCTTGTGCTATGTCGCAAGGGGGCCTTTGCCAATGCGGGGCTGCACCATCACCTTTTTTGCAATTTTGCAAGCCCCACTGTGGATGCAACAGGGGGCTCTGCTTAGACCAGTCATGATGTGATCTAAGTTCCCTGCACCACTGTGGGACAATGTGGTGATTAGAAGAGACCTGCCAGAAGGGGGCCAGGGGCTGAAGGAACATGGAGGGTGCCCTAGGGGGTGTCAGGGAAACTGCAGAATAGCCAGGTGGTAATGTGGCACCCGACAGGGATGCCTTTTATAATGCCAGGCAGCCGATCCACTTGGACCACTTTGTGAAGGGTTGGCAGAGAGGGGAAGTGACCTGGCCTCTGGTGGGCACAGCCCTGGCACCTGCCTCAGAGGTGCCATGATGCCCAAACCTGTAGGTGGGAAGCACTGGCTGCAGGGTAAGGGCTGCTAGAGGTGTAAAGGAACATTCTCTGGGCACCACAACAGTACCCTAGTAATGTGCTCCTCCCCACATTGTGGCAGGCTGCCTGCCACCTACAAGGTGGGGGATCATGGAACCACTGGGGCAGGTGCCGGGGCTGTGCCCACCTGGGGCCCAGTCACTTCCCCTCCTTGCCAACCCTCCATGAAGTGGTCCAAGCTGATCTGGCATTGTAAAAGGCACTGTCAGGTGTCACATCACCACCCTGCTATTCTGCAGTCTCCCCGATGCCGCCTAGGGCACCATGTGTGCTCCGTCAACCCCAAGCCCCCTTCAGGCATGCACAGTCCCCCCTTCATGGTCCCGTAGAACTGCACTGGGTGGGGGGGCGGATCCCTGAAGTAAATGTTTGGCACAATTCTGTGGCTGCAGCAACTCCTGAGTCTTTGGCACAGGGACTCCCCACCCTTTTTTGTAAAATCGGGCAGGGTCCCTGATGCAGCCAGAGTTTGCCGCAGCCCCAGGGTGCTAACTTGCATCACTCTAAGGGCTGTTTTAAAATCAGGCCCATAGAAATTTAAGGTAGAAAAATACTTTGGTCCCTATATCCAAGGCTAGTCACGTGTGCTGTGCACAGAGGTGCACTAGGCAACTCGGGGGCAATATTCAGTCAGTTGGCATACTCTGACTGCTGTCTCACTATGGTGCTGCATCAGTGCAGTCAAAAGTAACCATGCACTATGCTAGCACATCACTGGATTGAATAGGGCCATTAGGTGCCCAGTGGAGATAGCATGTCCCAAACAGGATGGCACCAGGACTCATGTGAGCCATATTCAGCCCTAACATGCTAAACAGCCCATTGGGCATACAAGGTGCTAAGGAGTATTTTCATGCCCATTATGAGTTCATTAGTATGTGTGCATTGGTGATTGATGCCCCCATCAAACATCCTGCAGTACTGTACCATTTCCTGGTAGTCCAGTGAACCCCAATCCTCCAATCACGGGTCCTGTATCACTTTACTGTTTCCAGTTAATGCCCCCTCAAAATATGTAAGAAACCCTCCTGACTCACACATTCTGGACCCTTTCCCATGCAACCCCCTTGCCTGGTCACTGTTACTGATATACAGCATCAGAGATGGTGACCATGCAGCCTTCTGCTCACCCCACAAATTGAAAGTTTGCTGCTGAGCCATGGCCTGCACTATGAAAATGTCTTGCCAATGAATATTATCAGTATTTTATTCTGAATTGCTGCCTTATGTTCACCAGTATGTTGTTTTATTTGGGTCTGGTATATGTACAGTGTTCCACAAGAACAAGTTAGGAAATAAGTTACTCCAACTGTAAAGCCAGTCTTAAAAGATTTGATTGTAAAATTTTTGCCGGATTAAGGGTGTTTAAATGTGGCTGTATCTCTTATATTCCCACAGTTCACACAATGTCCACAGCGGAAGTTGCAATTTGGTGTTTCTGGTAGCCACATTTTGTGGGGGTGATGGGGGCTTATATAGACTATGTACTAGTCCATCTTTAAGATTCCAATGTCAGTTGACATTGGAATTTTAAAGATCAACTAGTTGTTTCTTGGCTGAATCAGTGATTGTCTGTTTCAGCTGCTCTATTGTATGCTTTCATTACAACCTCCGATCAGTGTATATACCTTGTGTATGTAACCCCCTTACAAAAAGGGGTTCCCAAAAAGTCTTCCTTAAGCTTGTCTAAATGCTCACTGCCAGGCTGGTGTCCTGCGTTTTTGCAGTTTAAATGTGATTGCCAGAGAGTGCCTATATAGCCTCTGTGTACTGTCTCTTTAAGAGCTGCCTGGATTGCAATCATAATTAATCTAAAAGGGAGCTCGGTTAGAAGGTGTGCTTGCTTGCTGATCATTTGTTAGAGTAGTAATAATATTGCAGTTTGTTCTAACCTGCCTACTTTGCAGAATGGACAGTTCTGTTTGATTCCATCATCTTGGTCCTGGACTGCTGAAATGGGACAATCAGTACATTTGGGACTCTAAAATGGAGCCTGCCTACAGGGGCTTGGTGGGGTCAAAACTTGTAGGAATTGTAGTTTTGGGCTTTTTGCGCCTAAAATAACCTGAAGGAGAAGCCCTTGTTGTGACTGACAGACAGATCAGCCAATCAAACCTTTTGGACCTTGGGGAAAGTCCCAAACTGCTTGCAGTTTCAGTTAGATCTAAGTTGAGAAGTGAGAAGTAACAGATCAAGGTAGTTTGATCAGCAATCCATAGTGGATTCATGCAGGAGAACTGTGGAAAGGCCTGAGTTTTGGCCTGCATGCTTGCCTGCTGTCACTGAGAGGGAACTTGTGCCTTTTTCAGACTGAATCCGAATTTGGAGAGTGAAGTAAGCCACTGAATTGTGACCAGGTTCCTACCTGAAGAAGACTGAACATTTTCTGAAAGCGATCGGCCTGTCTGGACTTCCAGCCACCTCTGAACTCCTGGACTGTGCAGAGACTCTGTAATTGCGACCAGAGAGCCTTTTGCCTGGTACAGTGGAATTTCCTTACATGTGAATGTGTTGTGTGCTTACAGTGGGTTGTGATTTAGTTCCCCACTGTGGTTTGAATTGTATTCTGCTTCCTGGAAGCTGCATTAGAATTTCCTTACATGTAAATGTGCTGTGTGCTGCTCGTGGGTCGCGATTTGGTTCCCCACTGTGGTTTGAACTGTATTCTGTTTGCTGGAAGGGGCATCCAGCCCCACGGACTGAATCCAAAATCATCTCCATTGGGCCTGGGCCTTGCCACACTGGCCCAAACTGATTACCCACTGCACACAGAAAGCCATCGATGAAAGACCTGCCAGAGGATCAGCTCCCTGCTCAACACTTGAACAGGAACGACGCCTCGGTGATTCATGTGGGCCCCGCTTCTCCAGGCGCTCCAGCTCAACAACCTGCAGTCTCGATTTCACCCTGCCTGTGTCCAGTATTGGTATCATGAGTAAACATCAGGGTAGCTCCCTACAACAACAGCTAAATCTAAAGTGTTGTCATCTGATTGTCTTGTTGCTTTTGCTTTCACGAACTGAGCCCTCCGGCTCCGGAGTACAAGTAGTGTGTGTTGTGCATGTTGCTTTCTTCCATCACAGGGCCCCAACCAGCTGCAACGTTCCTGGCTAGCCCACCATTTTCCTACCTGGGTACCCAGAGTGTGTGACTGTATGGGGACTTAAAGCGCATGCATAACTGTTTGATTAATATAGCCTTTAAGCCAATCAACCTGATTATGCCCCTTCCTTGTTCAAGTCCCCTGAATAAATCAGATCTGAATTTTTTGCTGCATTTAACCTGACTGTGGTTCCAGTTTGTGCCAAGAGTACTGTATTGTTGCTATTTACTGTGCATAACCTTGTTTTACAGGGGGTTTCCAGGGTCAAGCCAGAGGAACCAGCCCTGGTGGTAAGTGCAAATAATGTGGGTACTGGTATGGTGTACAAGGGGTACCGTGAAAGCGATTATCATATATTGCTCAGGCCACTAGTAGAGAAAGAGGGGGTTACAGTGTCCCGGAGGGCTGTGGCCAGGTTAGTTTGACCACTAGCAACCCTGACCTCTGGGTGGAGGCACCCATTTCAGACCTCAGGTCCCTTAACCTGCTACTAGCCAAGCAGGCAGGGGTAGTAGCCTTTGGGATAGTGCCACCTTGGGGTTACATCTTGGAGGCACTGCTGAGATTTTGTGCCTTCCAGTTGCCAAAAATTACGAATTATTGTTAAAGATTAATGGCTACCCCAGTAGAAATGGCTGTACACCAGCTGGTGGGGTGGTGTACTGGGCAGGAGATTGACCCCCAAAATTCTCTGCTTATACTGGATATTCCCCTGGGTACCAGTAAGGACACTGTAGAGGGAGCACTCTCCAAAGCTGAATGTTTAAAAAACCCTGTGGTGGTGGGTCGACAGGCTGATCTGATTGCCCAAACTTTCATAGCCTTGGTAGAGTGTAGTGACCTTGTGGACAGCTCTAAAGTGCCATAGACTATTGCCTCAGAAGGGGTCCTAGCCACCTGGACAGTGATAACAAAAGACAGTAAAGACCCTGGGGAGGATGAGCTCCCACCATTTTCTGAGACTTTTGAGAAGAAATTTGCTAAGTTATTGCTGGAGGAAAGGAAAACCATAGAGGTCTGTAAGAAACTATTCCTACCACCTGGGAGTGTTCCTTCCCCAACACCCCCTCCCACTCCAGCACCTGTTACTGCCCCGCCTTCTGTGCCCATGCCAATGGTGGCCCCTGTATCTGTACCCGCCATTAGTCACAACTCATATCGCCGGCTAAGGATGTTTTCAGGCACCCTCCCCACACCCCACGGGGGAGGACAGCTGGGAGACTTGGATAGACTATGTTGCCCCTCAAATCCAAGAAAGGCAATGCCCCGAACCAGAGAAGAGGAGAAGGGTGGTTGAAAGCCTCAGAGGCCCCGCCCAACTTACTATCCATGCTACACAGGCTAGTAATCCAGAAGCAACTGCTCAAGATTTTTTGAATCCATTGGAAATGTGTATGGGAGTCCCAATTCAGATGAGGACCTGTGGGGTAGAGTTTAAAGAAAGGTGGCATGGCCCCAGCTAAGTTAGATCAGAATAGGTTGGACCAACTTCTCAAGTCAGCCCCATTCTCTGAATTATTGCTGCTCCAACTACGCCTTGCTGTTTGGTTGGATGCACCTCCTACCTATGACGGACTGATGAAGGAAATTCGGAGGATTGAGAGGAGGCAGCCACGTTGGGGGGCCTCCTGTATCTGCTGTTGCTGCTGCGCAGATGACCGAGGATGCACAAGTGAGTGATGCTCAGGGGCGAAATACAGTGCAAGTTGAACAATGGGAGGCTAGCATGGACGCTCCACCCTGGGCGAGATACTGCAAGAGGTCCGAGAAATGAGGGCTACCATTTCTCTACAAGCCCATTCCAGAGATACAATGGGCCCAAGTGTCCACTATGAGGGTGGGGTGCTCTCCCAGGCATCCCCTGTTGACAGCAGCTCAAAGATTGATGAATTGACTATGGAAGTGAGGGAATTACTGAGGTGTCTCCGCATGCTCACCACACACCAGACCGAGGCTGAATCATGATTTTCTGTTGGTGGTACCCCTGCCTCAGCCACAAATGTGATGCCTCGGCCATGCCAGGCTCTAAAAAGCATACTCTGTCATAAGTGTGGAAAGGAGGAGCATATGAAGAAAGAATGCTGGTCCCCTAAAGACTTAGATAAGGTTGTATACAGACTTCAAGGGGAGCTCCAGAAAGCAAAACCATGGCCGAGGGGTGCTGGAAACTACCGCAGTGAAGACTCAGGAAATCCCAACTCCAACTTCTTTGTGACTAAGTCGTCTGTACCGGCCACTGCTACTGTCCCTCCAGACTGATCCAAGATAGTGGGTCCTTCGATGGAGACTAATGTGGCTGTGAATGGTATTCCTACTCGGGCTGTGCTTCACAGTGGGTCGCAAGTGACCACTGTGTTTCAGGACTGGTATGACAAACACTTATCTGATGTGCCCTTACAATCCCTGGAAGGCCTACATGTGTGGGTGCTGAGCAACAAGTCTTATCCATATCTAGGATATACACCCACCTCTGGTTGTCTTTTCCTGCAACTGTCACTGGCATAGAGGAGCAAGCAGAGACACTGGCCCTAGTGTGTCCCCCCACCGGACTGTATGATGGGGTTCCCCTGTAATTGGAACAAACGCCCACATGTTTGGGAGACTAGCACAACTCTGCCATGAGAAATAAGGGCAGCTGACAGAACGAGCCCTAAGAATTTCAGCCTTAGTAAAAAGGGCATATGACTGGCAACAGAGACCCGATACAGTGGACCCAGATGAGCCAGTGGGGATAGTGTGCAAAAAGGAACCTGACTTCTTGGTATTGGCCCCCATCGCCCAGTGCACAATCCATGGAGAAGTCCACCTAAAGAGAAACATAAAGAACAAAATATTAATGTTGGATACACCAGGAAATGGAAAGTTGCCAAAGGGATTATTGGTCAAACCCAGCATCTTGCTTGCTCATGCCCACACCTACGCATGATGAGTGATGGTCCAGATTAAAAATGTGCCAGATTTGGAGATTCAGGTGAACAGAGGGTGCACCCTAGCTTCAGTACACTGCACCAACACTGCTGTATTGCCCAGCAATAAGTGCTCTGGCAAGAAGGAGAGAGTGACCCCGGACTTATTTGACTTTGGTGACTCCCCGTTGCCAGCTGAATGGAAGGCTAGAATTAGCAAGAAGCTCGATCAGAGGAACCAAGTGTTTTCATTAAAAGAATGGGACGTGGGGTATGTCCAGGGTGCAGAGCATCACATATGCCTACATGATGACCGGCCATTTCGAGAGAGATCCTGACATCTCGCCTCAGCAGACATCGATGAGGTGAGGAGACACCTGCAGGAAATGCTCGCTGCTGGTGTGATACAAGAATCAAGGAGCCCATATGCCTCTCCCATTGTGGTTGAGCGTAAGAAGAATGGGTCGGTAATAATGTGTGTTGATTATCGAACCCTGAACTGGCGGACCATCCCGATCAATACACCATGCCCCGTATACAAGATGCCCTGGATTGTTTGAATGGGAGCAAATGGTTTTCAGTATTGGATCTTCGCAGAGGATACTACCAGATCCCGATGGCCCTGGAGGACCGTGAGAAAACAGCCTCCATCTGCCCTTTGGGGTTCTACAAATTTCTGAGAATGCCACAGGGGATTTCAGGCACCCTGTCCACCTTTCAGCAACTGATGGAACGTGTGGTGGGAGATATGAACTTGCCGGAATGTCTAGTGTACCTAGACAATGTCATTGTGTTTGGGTGCACATTAGAGGAGCATGAGACCCAACTGTTTAAAGTCCTAGACTGATTGGAAGACTTCAGCCTCAAGCTGTCCATTGACAAGTGCCAGTTTTTTCCAACCTCCGTGAAGTATGTAGGGCACATAGTATCTGCAGAAGGGATACAGACTGATCCCAGTAAGGTTGAATCACTGACTACTTGGCCCCAGCCCTATAATTTGAAAGAACTACAATGTTTCCTGGGGTTCTGTGGCTGCTACCATAGGTTCATAAAAGACTATTCAAAGGTGATTGGCCCGCTCTTGAATCTTACCTAGGGTTACCCTCCTACCAACCATAAATATAAAAAAGGGTGCATCAGAGAACCAGAGAAAGTGTACTTCCACAAAGGCGAACTTTTTGGGCCCTGCTGGATACCCGAATGTGAAGCAGCCTTTCACGAAGTCATACACCAGCTCACACATGCCCCCATTCTCGCCTATGCTGACTCCACTAAGTCCTATGTGCTGCATACAGATGCCAGTCTGCAGGGTTTAGGAGCTGTGCTGTATCAAGCCCATGAGGATGGTTTGAGACCAGTGGCCTTCACCAGTAGGAGCTTGACCCCGTTGGAGCGAAACTACCCTGTACACAAGCTAGAGTTTCTTGTGCTAAAATGGGCCATTGGCAACCAGTTTCATGAATACCTCTATGGGGCAAAGATATTGATTAAGATTGACAATAACCCATTAACCTATGTACAGGCTTCAGCTAAGTTAGATGCCACTGGGCACCGGTGGCTTTCCGCCTTGTTAACCTATGATTATGCTGTTGAATACAGACTGGGCCTGAGCCATATTGATGCTGATGCCCTATCACGAAGGCCCACTTCCAAGAGTGATTGGGTCAGACTGTCTGAACCTGACATCTGAGCCTTGTGCCAAAAATTTGACCGAGATGAACAGATGTCTGCGGACACAGTGGACTGTTTAGCAGATTGCTTGGGCCCTCCTGATACCTGCATACCGGCTGCCTATTGCCACTTTTCTGCTCTAGATATTAGTGCACTACCTCAATTTGACAGTGACAGCATTCATTGGGCTCAATCCCAAGATCCTATGATTCAGCCCGCACTTCATGCCCTGCGTGCGGGGAAAGATGTGTCCAAGTTGCGTTCCCCTGACTTGCGAACTGCTCTATTGTTTAAAGAAGGCCCCAGGTTGAAGTTACTCAATCAGTTGTTGTACAGAGAGACAGTGGACCATGGTGGTCAAGTAGACAGGCAGCAATTGGTCTTACCCACGGCCTTTAAAGATTTGGTACTGAGGTCCCTCCACAATCACATGGGGCACCTTAGTATTGACAGGACTCTCAACTTGGTATGATCTCGATTCTACTGGCCCAAGATGGGGGCCGATGTTGAGCACCATGTAAAGACCTGCAGTCATTGCCTGCAAAGGAAAGCCCTGCCTCACAGAGAGATGCCCCCTTGTCAATATTACTACCAGCACCCCCATGGAACTGGCCTGCATAGACTTTTTGTGTTTTGAACCTGGTCAGCGAAATATTGGCAATGTGTTAGTGGTTGCGTATCATTTCACACGGTATGCGTAAGCTTTTCCAACTAAAGATCAAAAGGTGTCTACCGTGGCCAAGGTGCTAGTGGAAAATTTCTTCATCCACTATGATGCCCTTCAGAGGATCCTCTCTGACCAAGGCAGAGATTTTGAAAGTTGGCTAATCAAAGAAATGCTCTCTCTATGGGGGGTGCAGAAGTCAAGACTCACCCCTTATCACCTACAGGGGGAACCTCAACCAGAACATTTTAAGCACACCCTTCTAGACATGCTGGGCAACCTCTATCCCAAAGATAAGCCTAAGTGGAACCAACAGATTAGCACCTTGGTCCATGCCTATAGTTGCACAAAAAATAATGCTACTGGGTTCTCCACTACTGCCTCATGTTTGAGAGGGAGGCCCGACTGCCCGTTAATGTCTGCTTTGGAGTCTCTCCAGATGGGGTCTGAGCCAAAAATTACCTACAGTATGTACAGAAACTGAAAGCTCAATTGAACCATGCCTATCAACTGGCCCAGACAATGGCCGCCAAAAGAAGTCTTGCCAACAAGGAGAGGCATGATAAGAAAGTAAAGGCTCAAGAGCCTCGGCCTGGAGACCATGTGTTGTTACACAATTTAGGACTGCATGGCAAACACAAAATTGCTGATAGGTGGCACCATCTTACCCATGTAGTAGTTGGAAAGTTGAATGATTTACCAGTGTACAAGGTGCGCCTAGAGAATAAATCCAAAGCTGTCAAGACCATGCACCGTAACCACTTGCTACCTATCAGCCAAGTCATAATTGAGGCTGAACCATCAGAGACTGATTCCCCTGGGCCGGTGACTTGTGCTGCTGCAAAAAAGAGACGCAGTCAACCTACCCCAGTAGTGCCAGATGTACGGTTTCCCCTGCAGCAGGCCCAGAATGATAGTGACTGTCAGTCCACCTCTGATGAAAGTGAGTGTGACAATGCCTATTACCCCTCCTATAAATTGAGTCAGCTGTTTCAAGGTAACCCTCTGACTAATTGTGGGGGTGAAGCTGGGCCTTCTGGGCTGCCTAACCCCCATCTTCGTCCTTGGATCCTATGATCCCTGAAAGTGAAGTGCAAAGTATTACATCTGAGGTTGCGGACTCTGTATTTTGTGGAACTGTGTGAATTGCCTGAAGAAGGGGCTGATGGTCTGAGTCTCTCTGGTGACATGCCAGAACTTGAAGAACAATGTGAGAGTGTTGATAGCCCCCCTTCAGTGCTGCAAAGCCTAATTGTGCCACAGCCTCCTCAAAATGAGCAACCTGGGCTTCCATCAGAAGATAATGAGCAAACTGTTGTGGAAACAGAGCCTACAGAGCAAGGAGCTGACAGTGCTCCAAGTTTGGACATTCCCATCCATGCAGAGGCACCCCTCACAAGTGATGAAAGCTCCAAAGTTAGTGCTGAAGGTACAGAGACTGTGGCCACTCCCCCCAGAAAGACTGGCCGAGCTGTCAAGCCAGTGCTATGCTTTAGTTATGATTCCTCTGGGAGGCCAGTGGATTTGCCTCTCAATGTTGTTCACAAAGGGGTTTATGTTTCACCAAGCTCACTGCCCAAATTGAGCTTGATGGCCAACTCCAGGTTACTTGTTCTTCCCTCTCACTATGGTGCCCCTGCCCCATCCAGTCCCAAGTTAGCTGATAGGGAAGAGCCCCCTCTTACATTGTTTAATGTACAAGAAGTTATAAAATGAATCAGTATTACTTGTATGAAACATGCGTAAGTATTGTCAATATGGATGCAGTAATGTGAAGTATATTGAAAGGTATAGTAATGTAACATGCTAATGATATATATATATATGTCTCGTTTATATTGCATTTTTGAAATTGTGATGGTACAGACTTGATGCGGATGCCTAGTTTTCTCCAGGTGGGGAAGGGTGTAACCCCCCTACAAGTGGTGGTTCCCAAAAAGTCTTCCTTGAGCTTGTCTAAATGCTCACTGCCAGGCTGGTGTCCTACTTTTTTCCAGTTTGAATATGATTGCCAGAGAGTGCCTATATAGCATCTGGGGCTGGATTTTCAAAAGGGTTACGCATGGCACAACAGGGATGCGCCATGCTCAACCAACCAATGCGCCCCGGCATGATATTCAGAAGGGCAAGTTGCGATGCGCAACCCCGATGCGCCAGGGCGCATCAGTAATGTATGCAGCGCAAGTGCAGGGGGCATGCCCAGAATATTCAGCCCGGGATGTGCGACTCGTATGCCGGCACAACTCCGCCTTTTGCCTCTCAGAGGGGTGCAAAGATGTGCCTGGGAAAACCAGGAACAAATCCTGTCCACCCATAGGTGAGCTGCCATATTGCAGGGCGCAACACAGCAGCCGCCAGTCGTGGGTGGCCACCCGCCCACCCAGAACACTGTCTACAAGCCCCCATCCCTGGGAGCATTGTGCCCCCCCGCCCCATCACCCGATCGCAGGCGACAGTTGACATGACATCCCTGGTGGTCCAGTGGATCCCCCCTGCCCAGTCGTGGCCATATGAATTAAAAGGTCCCTGGTGGACCAGTGGAAGCCCCCATCCAATCGCAGGCATATGAATTGAAAGGTGCTGGTGGCCCAGTGGAGTACTCCCTCTCGCCTCTGTCACGCGCATATACATTGACAGTCCCCTGGCTGTCCAGTAGAATCCCCGCCATTGTTCTGTCGAGGTGGATATAGCACAAGATACCCTGGTGGTGCAGTGGTACCCCCCCACCGCCCACTGAGCTGAGGTTCTCCACCACTCAGCACCCCCCATATCAGCAGGCGGCAGCACCTGGCCAACATGCCACCCGGCAGCCTGCAGAATGACAGTGTACAGTACGGTCTGTATGCCTATTGGTCCACTGTGTGAACCAATGGGCGTACAGACCATACTGTACTACACAGGCCCAATATGTGAATGAATGCATTCATTCACATATCAGACCGTACTGTACGCTATCATTCAGCAGGCGGCCGGGTGGGGTGCTGTGAGAGTATCCAGAGCTCACTCTGCAGGAGACAGAATATTTTCCATATTCCATGATCTGCACATCATGTGTGCGATTTATACAATAGGGTGTTTGTTTATGTTATTGTTTCCTAATGAAGTTATTCTTGTTCCTTCATCTGCCATTTGGGTGTTATTTAATGTTGTGCTATTCTTCCTCTGTTGTGGAGTTTTTTGTGAATGCACTTCCTGGTGTGCTTGAATGGGACATTTGTGGGTTCTGATTAGTTGTTTTTTGTGAACAGAGTGTGATTCAGTCTGTTATCGGTTGTTTATTATTTGCTGTTGTCATGCATGTTATGTGATTGGTTGAATGTTGTTTGGGGGCGGAGTTTGTTATGGAGTTCTCAGACAGCATTTTTTGGATTTATCAGGGTGTAAGGGAAACATTTGTTGGTAAGGGGTGTTATTTTTCAGTTTATTCATTGATTTGAGTAAGTAATTTGTGGGTTTTGTATGTTATGAGTGGAGTGACTCATTTATGAATACAGTTCGTATTGTCATTTTAGCCTTCTCGGCGTGCTCCATGGAAGGAGTTTCCAATTGTATATCTTTTCAAATGTATACAGTTAGTATCTTTTATTTTGTTTTGCTTTTGTGTTTAAGGGTTTGTCTGTTTTCATACTGTTACACAACTGTGGACACGTTTAACTGTTGGGCGTAGAACTGAGGTACATAGTTTCCTTTTCGGCTTTACAGCATTTACATTCTGATATTTACTCAGTAGGAGAAACTGCTAGAAAGTCTATATGTTTGGAAACAGTGTAAGAAATGAATTTCACTTATTTTATTGTTGCCTTTTCAGCGTTTTGTCTTTGTATTGGAAAGTAAATAGTGCAAAGAAAACCTATGTGGAAACGTCTTTGTTTTTTAAGATTGTGCTGCCTGGCTGATGTAACCACGTTGGAATAACAGACACTGATGTAGACACTATTGGAATAACAGACACTGATGTAACCACTGTTGGAATAACAGGCACTGATGTAGACACTGTTGGAATAACAGACACTGATGTAACTACTGTTGGAATAACAGACACTGATGTAGACACTGTTGGTATATATGTTCAGATATTCCACAGTTTCTATGTCAGCTTTCTGATATTCAACAGTGGTGAAAATAACGACATTTAGTCCGAGTGTTATTCCTTCATCCCTATGGTATAAATAGCTTGTGCTTTTCATATGCACTGTACTCTAAAGTGCTTTACAAGAGGGTTCATAGGGGAGACCAACACAGTGCAGCAGCATATAGAAACTGTGGTACTTGAGAAAATAAGGGGGGATCTGAGATTTATATGTCTTGTGCTTTTCATATGCACTGTATACTAAAGTGCTTTACAAGAGGTGCTATACTGGCAGACAGACAGCTCACCAGCCTATAACAGCAGCATATAAAAATTATTTTTTTTAACTCATCTTTATTCAAGTTGCCAAAAGTAAAGGTTTACATACTTTTGCAAGGCCACAACATTTGGCTTATAATTGTGAATATTGCTTACATTCATATCACATTTTTACTAACCCTCATTGTCATGAGTTGAACAATATCTTAACCTTGTCTCCTTTATCTTTAAGCATTTTTTACAAAATATTTGGCGCATTACCCCCCAGTCCATATCCGTCCCCTGCCACTTAATTACATTTATATGCTGTATATGTATTCCCCTAGATTTGACATTATACCAGCTAGGATGTGCTATTTACCTTTGATGTTTTAGCTTCTTTTATTAATTTTTCTCTTATACCAGCAGGAACCCCAGATGGTTGGACTCCTTCCAACAATATAATATCTTAAGAAAACCTTACCTGTTGTCCACAGCCTACCATTTCAATCATCTCTTTCCAGTTGTGACGTTCAAGAGGTTGTTACCTGCTGAAGTCCATTGACCTGAAGTGGGAAGACAACTGATATGAGGGAAAGAACCTGATCAGTGATGTGGAGTTTGATTCCGTGCCTCGGGAGTTTCATGGCTTCATTTGAGGATGATATCCCCTTCTAGCATCATGTGCCTTTTCTAAGATAGAGTATGTGATATTAGATTACTACTATCACCAATCCTCTCCTGAATTTTAGATGGATAGTACCCCTTCCTGTTCCCCTCTCTTCCCTGTGGGTATGCTGTTTTATAAAGAGGTTATGTTATAGGTGTTATTGCTTCTAGTCTTCTCTTAATCTATATCTATCTGTCTATTATGCATTTCTTTTATTGCAGACTTATAGCCCTAATGACAACCTTTCTGGACATAATCAACATTTTTCATCTTAACTATTAAACATTTATAAAAGACAAAAACACGGATTGTGTTGTGTGTTTCTCTCCTTTTTTGTTTTTTTCTCTGATTTATTAGTTTCAGAATTTTTTTTATTTTAATGCCTGCTGTTTGTCTGCAGTACATTAGTACCCAAACACTTGTTGAGCTATGCATCAAACCTGCATATTGTGCTTACTATTGTTGCTTGTATCAAATCTGTTTCGTGTGTATTACTGTTACCTTGTACTCCACTGTCACCCTGCTCTATGTGTTATGGCCCTGGTCGTGCCTAAAAATGGTCCCTGGGATCAGTGCACTCACCCAGTTATCAAATAAATAAATAAATAAATCTAGTACTGTTATCCCCTTCTGTTCCTTGATAATCTGAGGTATGCTGTAAGTTTTTCCATTTATTCCGTTTACTATGCCACTCCAGTCACACACTGGGTGGCACAGACTCTAGCCACCTCTTTGTGATAGCTTTGCCTGCCGCTGCCAGTAGTACCCCTGCAAATGATTTCTGGGCATTTGTCCTTCTGCCCCTAAGCAGCAGTCCCAAGATCAGGTGTTCAAACCTCAGGGTTTCCCCTGTGCCTATCATTTTCCTATAATGTTTTGCTATGTTTGCCCAAAATTCCTGTATGGCAGAGCAACTCAGAATATATGGCAATGGCTTCCTTCACCCCCACATCCCCTCCAGTATCTGTCTGTGTTGGTGCCCATATAATGTTTGGTTCTGGTGGGTGTAAGGAAAAGTCTACTTAGTAGCTTCCATTGGAACTCCCTCCAATTATTGGAGGCTGAGGTTCAGAGTGTTCTATCCCAAATGTGTTGCCATACTTGTGTTCCCAGGATCTTCCCTGACTCCCTCTGCTATGCTTCTTGATATATTGGTGGTGGTTGTTGACTTATGACCATAAATGTTTGGACTAGTGTGGATATATGTTTTTTCTCCAGGGTGCCCTCTGTTGCTTGTAATATGACCATGATCATTGGGTGTGGGTCCTCCCGTACATTCTCTACCTGTCTCTCCCCTCCCATAAAGGAAGTCACTTGGAGATATTGGAAAAAATCATGGCCTCTCAGGCCAAATTCTCTCTGCATCTCTCTAAATGTTTTAATTCTCCTTTCCAGTTGGAATTGTACAAAATAAATTAGTTCCTGTCTCCTCCATCTAGAGTAGGTGTGATCCAATTTTGGGGGTGTGAAGTGGGTACATTGTGCTATCTCTGTTCTATTTATATCCTGTTTCCAACTGAAAGTTCCTTCTTTACAGTCCCCCACACTCTATGCATCTGTTGCATCCATGGGTTGCTGGTTGTATTTGTGATAAGTAATTGTGCCGTGGCCTCAAAATCCTCCCATGGGTTTCCCCCTATGCCTTCCCTTTGTTCCTAAGCCACCCACGTGTTGTTTGGGTTTTGTTTTTTGTATGCTAGCCATGGTAACAACTGTGCCATTTGGTAATAAACCCTAAGGTTTGGCAGACCTATCCCTCCCTGATTTTTGGGTCTCTGGAGATCTGTCCATTTTATTCTAGGTCTCTTCCCTCTCCACACATAATAATGTAAGGATCTATCAATCTGTTTGTGGAATGTGAAGTGGTAGATTCTGAAAGAGGAAAAGAAACCTAAGGAGAATGTTCATTCTGACAGACTCCACTCTTCCCATCTTAGACAATGGGAGCATTTCCCACCGTTTTAAATCCATCAAGATTTCTTTGATCAGCTTGCCATAGTTAATGTGATATAACTCTTTCATGTTCAGTGGGATATATATTCTCAAATAACTGATATTGGAGGTCACCCATTTGAAAGGGATCATCCGAGTGAGGGTTTTTGTACGAGTGCCACTCACCATCATCACCTCCGTCTTATCCTCGGTAATTTTAAACCCTGATATCTGGCTATATTTTTGCAGTATCTGACGTAATATAGGTGAGCTTGTCATAGGGTCTCTTAGGTATAGCATGGTGTCATCTGCATATAGTGAGATTCTATTTTCCTCTCCTCGGGTGCGCTCTTATCCTTTCCGCTAGTGGTTTAATACTTAGGGCAAAGAGTGTGGGAGATAGGGAGAAACCCTGTCTAGTACCTCTCTGTATGTTTAGTTTGTTTGGCACTGTTCCACTGACCTTCACTCTTGCTACTGGTATACGTAGTTTTAATCCAGGTGCAGAACTGGCTCCTCAACCCATATTTATGTAGCACCTGCGAGGTAAAAATCCAAATTCAGGCCATCAAATGCCTTCTCGGCATCGATTGCTATTGATATCTGTTGTTCTCTGACCTTACACCCTCTGTGCATTATGTTTAAACATCTTCTTATATGATTCCCCCAGATGTCTGTTTGGTATGAAACCTGCTTGGTCTGGGTGGACGTGTTTCTCCAGGATTGTGTTAACTCTGGTGGCTAGAATATTTGTAAAGCTTTTTGAATCTATGTTCAAAAGTGAGAGGGGTCGGTATGAGCTACATATTTCTGGCGGTTTCCCCTCCTTAGGAATTACTGTGATGAATGCTTCCTGCCAGGAATGTGGGAAGTCTCCCACCTCCTTGCATGAATTCAAAACCTGCAGTAAAATAGGCTCCAGTTGCTGCTGAAAGGTTTGATAGAATTCTACATTGAAGCCACCTGGGCCTGGAGATTTCCATGTACACATTATCTTTATGGTTTGTATAATTTCCCCTCGGTTTAGTGGGGCTTCCATCATTTGTTTTTCTATTTCTGTTATTTTTGGGAAGGGTCACCTCGTCCAGAAATGTCTTTGAATTGTCTTTATCCCCTGGCCCCTTGTGTCTGCTTTGTAGAGGGTGGTATAGTATTTTCTAAATTCATCCGCTATTTCTTTTGGTGTGTATTTATTCCCTCATTGTTCTCCCTTGATTTTTTTTCACTGTTCTATCTGCTTGTTGCTTCCTAAGCCGAAATGTCAACAGTCTTCCTGCCCTATTTCCTTGTTTGCAGTACTTTTGATTTATGTACCTTGATTGCCCCTCCACTTGTTTATCCATTAGATTTTAAAGCTCTTTTCTAACCTGTTTGACTTCTAATAGTAAGTGATCCGGTCTCCCCCCATTTGTGTTGTTTCTCCAATTCCCCTAATCTTTGTTCTAACTTTTGTTTCCTATCTGTATTTTGCCTTTTGACCCTGGATGTGTGTGTGTTGAGCACCACCCTCAAAACTGCTTTCAGGGCATCAAATTGCCATTTTGGTTTAGTGTCTTCACTACTGTTGTTCCTTTTATAATCTGTAATTGTGTCTTAGATCAGCATTTTGAACTCTTCCTGTCTTAAAAGTGAGGTGTTCATTCTCCAGAAAGTTGTTTTGCCCCAATCCCCCAACTGGACATCCAGTGTGACCGCTTCATGAGCCGATACTATTTTCGGGTGTATTTTGCAGTCTTTTATCTTATACAGGTCAATACTATGTCCTAGGAAGTAATCTATTCTAGACTGTGATTTATGAAGGTTTGAATAGAAAGTGTAATCTTTTTTGGTCTGATGTAGCTCCCTCCATACAGTATATCCACCAGGGCCAGTTCTGTCAATCCCCCCCCTTAACTCCCTGTTCATTCTTTTATTGGTTGCCACTGTCTGTGATGATCTGTCCCATCTTGGATCCACCTCACAGTTAAAGTCCCCTCCCAATAGGACCATGCCCTCTCCCAATTCTAATATTTTCTGGAACACCTTGCCGAAAAAGGATAGTGTGTCTGGGGCGTAGATGTTAATGATGTGCACAGTCTGCGCATATAGGATCCCTGTGAGTATCACTATCTTGCTTCTCCGGTATTTCCTCCTTCAGTATCTCTAGGAGTACATCCCTCCTGATCAATATGGCCACCCCTGCTTTCTTTCTTTCTCTCTAGATGTGCTGACCCTATTACTTTCCCCACCCATGCTCTTTGTAGTTTTAACATTTCTCCTTTAAATAGCCTCATTTCCTGTAGGAGACAGATATCTGTCTTTAATTGTTTGAGGTATGTTAGTATCTTTGTTCTTTTAACAGGTGAGTTAATTCCCTGAACATTCAGGTTCATTATCCTAATCATACCCATAATCTGTTGTAGGAGTATTCCTCACTGTTCCCCCTCCTCGGGGGGGTGGCCTCCCTACCCATGCCTTCCTTGTATCTGTTTGAGTTTTCGGTCCATTTGCACCATTATTTGTAATGAGTTTAGTACACACACACACACACACACACACACACACACACACACACACACACACATAATACATAACCTTCATAAGGCATAACATGTGCCAGCACAACTTTTCTGTACTATTTCTGTATTTCCACCTGTTCCCTACCTCTAGGGTAGGCTGTTTGCCACATGTTCCCAGGTGTATATCAAGTGATCCAGCTGTTTACACTGTGCTTGCTGGTGGTCACAAGCTTCATCAGCTAAGGCCTGATCAATATTTGACACTGGACTTGTGTCCACCAGAGTGGGATTCACCTGGTCATCACTTTGAGCAGACTCCCCAGTCATCCTTCATCAGACTGAAACCCCAGTTTGTAGCTGCATGCTCCCCCTCTGGTCTGACTTTTGTCCATCCAATGTACTTCCAGAGATAGCCGGGGTACCCCACCAATGCCCATGTTCCTCTTCATTCCCTTTTTGGATTGGCTCCAAATCTTGTCATTTTCATTTTCATCACCCCCTTCCCATGTTCAACCTTCCCCCCCCACCTCTGTCTCATGGAGCTAAGTGCCCGTGTCACAAGACCTATCTTCTCTGCATATTTCTTCCATCCTCTGTCTCCCCTCTCCAATGTTGCCCTCTTAAGTTATTATTTCTTTTGCTTTATTTTTTATCTTACTACACAGTGTCTTACATTTCTGCATTTTTCTTTTCCCACTGTTCCCGTCTACCCCTCCCCTCACCCTTCGGTTCTCTTCACCATCCCCTTACACCCCGCTGTGCAGTGCAGTGCAGAGTTCAACAATATTCAGTTGCAATGAATTTGTTATCAAGCATTTCCCAACTTAAGAGCTCTTTCCTTCTGATCTCATCACCCTTTCTTAAGCACAGTACCCATCAGTTTAGCTTGGAGTTTGAGAAGACCTCACAGAGGATCAGCCCGCAGCCAAGCTTCTTTTAAACTCTGGTTTCCTTCCCCATCTTTCCACTAACTCCTAAAATACCTTGCTTTGCTGGTTGGGAGTGAGCCCCATGAGGTCCACCCAAAAACTGCTTCCTCAACTGTTGTCTTCAGTCCCGTATCCCCCTTCCCCATTCCCTTCAATTTCCCCAAGATACTTTACATTGCAGTTCAGTGTAGAATGTGTCTAAGTCCGTTCATGTTCCATTGCTTTTCTGGTATGACCTTTCTAGTTCCCCACTGAAGATGGAGGATGGGTGTCGCATTGCTATCCTCATGAGGTAGTCCACAGTTCCCGCTTCCCACCATCTCGGCTGTCCCCAAGATGGTCACTCCTTCCCCTTCTGTGAACATCAGTCAGTGTTCTTCCCACGTGTCTTCAGGTGTTGGATCGGTCAGCACCATTTCATAACCTCTTTGCCCTGCGTTTTCTCCTCCTGGGTCATGAACAATCCCGATCCTTTTCTAAAACTATTATTCTTCCCTTCTACAATTCTGTACTGCCTATCCACAGTTCAATTTTGGACATGTCTCAGTATTTTCCACATGGACCGATTCCACTGCGACTCCCCCCAGGCCTGCAAGTTAACGTCCGTCACCAATACCTGTGGTTCTGGCATCTGCTGGAGTGCTGGAATCTGTGGCTGCATTGGGCCCTTTGTCCAGGAATTTCTTCAAGTCCTTTCCCAGATGATGTGGTCATGCCACTGCTGCTACTGCCTGCCATCTCTTTTGTCTCCCTGCCCTCCTCCAGGCCATGAGGGACAGCTCATGCTCCAGGGCCTCCATGTGGATATCCGGACACCTCAGGCCCATTTTTCTCAAGGTGGGTGCAGCCTCTCTGATCGATTCAAAGTTCTGTGGCCCTACATCCGTGAAGACTCTTAAACAGGCTGGATAGTTCAGCTGTATTTAATGTTTTTTTTTTTCCTTAGCTTGTTTAATAATCTCTTTTACTTGGCGGCGTTTTTCATTCAGGCCATCTGAGAAATCTTGATCAAAGAAAAAAATGCACTTGACTTTTAGGTTCTGGTCCCATTTTTTCCAGGCTGTTTGTAGCACCACTTGTCAGTCTTAGTAGTTTAACATTTTTTTATAATTGACTTAGGATTTGCCTGCTGTTGATCTGGTCTTGGTCCAAGAGAGCGATGTGCCTTCTTGATGATGAGGGGGTCTGATTCAGGTACCTGCAGGGTGTTTCTCAGTAGGTCCAGGATATAAGCATCCATTGAAAGAAAAAATTTCTCGAAGTCCTCCGGTATGCCATGGATGTGGAAGTTGTTCTGCTCCGCCCGGTTTTCTTGGTCATTGATTTTAGCTTGCATCTCCCATTCTCTTGTAAGCAAGTATAGGAGGGCCCTGTCATGCCTGCCTGTGATGTCCATGAGGGATCCAACTTCCCTATCCACCACTTTTGTGTGCTTATCTATTTGTTTTAGGTTCGCACGCAGATCCACCACTGACAACTCCACTCTGTGTAGTGTCTTAATAATGCCATCCAGTTTGCCGAGGACCAAGCTTTGGTCCAATGTTGTCAGCCCTTCCTCTGACTCCTCGATGCTGGATACTGGGGAGTCAGGAGGATATTGTCTTGTAGGTCCATATTCCTGTCATCCTCCATCATAGCTTTTAGTTTGGCTGTTTGTGTCACTTTTATTTTTGATCTGTTTTTTGCCATGTTTAGAAGGCCTCTCAGGTTTTTTTTTGTTTTTCTGTGGTTTGAAGCCATTCCTATATTGAATCTTTCTGTGGGTGTCAGAGCTCTGGAATTAATCTGTCATTAAGCCAGTGACATCATTAATATAATGGCTGCATCTGTTTACCTAATGTATCCACTCTGAAGTGGGACTTTAATCCTCTCCCAAGAATGGACAAATATCCCAGTCACCGTTAAGTCTACTAGGAAAACAGGCTCCTAGTTTGAATATAATTCTACTTTTTATCTGTTGCAACTTTCTTTTCCTATCTCCTCCTCTTAGTGGGATAGGGACATGATCAACCCCCATGAAATAAAATGTATTCAAATCAAATGTATGGGTCTCCTGTTTTCCTATTGGTGTATTACTGTCCAGGTTGATAATTGAATGTAGATGTTCTTGGATAGGCTCCTTTAAGGTGCATGTTGTCATCCCTACATATAGCTTTAGGCAGGGTTGCCACAGAGCATATATCATGTACTGCATTGGGCATGTTATAAAATGCCTTATATCATGATATATACAGTTGGAGGGGCTGGTAAACCTGTTACCTTGGGATGAGTATCTGCATATGTTGCAGTGTCCACATCTGTGGGACTCAATTGGTGGATTCCCTAGTATGCCTCCTTGTTTTTTCTGTGGTTGAAGGTGGCTATGAACCACCCTGTCCTTGATGCTGGGGCCCTTTCTATATACTGCACGGAGACCATTTTTTAATCCCTTCCCCAGATCTTCATCTGCTGCTAACGCCAGCCAGAATCATAGAAGGACTCCTGAAATTGTCTGAGTTATTGAAGTATATTCTGTAATGAAGTTGATTTTTTGATCTGGACCTGGCTGACAATTTTTTGGAGTCAGGATATTAGTTCTGTCTTTGTCCCTTGCTTCTCTATATGCTTTATCCAGTATTACCTCACCATACTCCCTTACTTTGAACCTCTGTTTGAGGTCACGTGCCTGTTCATCACAGGTTCCTAGGTCCGAACAATTCATGTGAATTTGTAGGAATTGTTTATAGGGAATGCTGTTAATGAGGTGCCTGGGTTGGCAGCTAACCATCCTAAATAGGGTATTTCCTGTTGTAGGTTTATGACAACCTTGTTTCAGGATTTGGCCATTAGATAATCCTGTAAGCATGAGATCCAAAAAGGAGATTGATTTCCTGCTGTAGGATGCTGTGAATTTAAGATTGAAATCATTCTCATTCAAAAGCTTAAGGAACTGCTGGGCTTCTTCCTCAGTTCTCTCCCAAATGCATAGTATATCTCTGATGAAGCATCCACAATATGGGTTGCTCCTGTAGCCATATACTTTGACCTCCTCCCACCATGCTAGAAAGATGTTGGCATAGGATGTGGCCATTACTGACCCATCAATGTGACACGTTTGTAGGCAAAACCTAGAATTGAAACAAAAGTAGTTAGAGGTGAGTATCAGGTCAGGTGCCTGAAGAACAAATTCTGGATCTAACACCTCATCTGTGCCAAGCTTTTCCATTAAAATTTCAAAGCACTGAGTCCCAAGTGATGTTGGATGCTGGTATATGACACTACCCCGCCTGCCCCCTGGGCCCCCCCCCAGCTCCCTACAGACACCCTCATAATCAATAGCTGGTGGGATGGTTCTGTTTCTTTGAGGATCATGGCTTCAAGACACCGGATTGGTCTTCCTCTGGCTTCTTAAACCCCAGCTGCCAGCCCCCTTTCAGCACCAGGCCATCCACCTAGCCCTGTTGTGACTGGTCTTCTCTCTATCCCCCACCTGCCCATCCCCCTCCCTCCTTCATACCTGCCTCCTATCCTACCTCTCCATCCCTGCTTGACTGACCAGATGAACCTGTGCTAATTAGCCAGGTAACCTGTCCTCTCTTCATCTCCTTCTCCTCTCTTGTGGAAAGACAATGGGGGACAAAACACCCAGGTTGTCAGGGGAATGTAGGGCCTAATAGTTAAAGCCCCTTCTGTTATGAAATCACCCGGAGGGTGCATTATGTACAGTAGTCTAAGTCTGTGATTTGTGCTAAAGTTGCTTGCCATATTCAGTTGTTTTATAATTATGCTGGCTCTTTAAGTTTCATGCCAAATGTTGCATTCAGCATTAATACAAATTGTTGGAATTGTTTCCTATTGAGGTTTAATGAGAGTCAATATGCTATTGGGTAGAGATCTGTGGTAGTGTTCTGTATTCATGCTATATCTGCAAATGGGTAAAATGACCATAGCCATGTGTATGTCAGAGCATGTGACTGATTTGGCAAGATGCACAAAAACAGAAGTTTGGATATCTCTTGTCTCTTAGCATCCTACTGTGTTATGGATCCCACATACTGCTTTCTATGCAAACTGCCTCTCTGGTATGCTAACTCAAGGTGTTCTACACAGACATTGCACTGAGGTTCTGATATGGTGTCTAGATGTCATTATGAGTGCAGTACACTGCAGAGTCCCAAACAGAACAAAACACACCTCTTTACTTTGTCATTCTCAGCCTATACTGAGTAAGATGTACAAGTCTTTTTAAAAGGTGATGTCTGTTTTGGAAAAGTGTTGACAGCCTGACTTGCACAAGGATTTTCATATCCATAATGCCTTGCTATGGGAATTAGGCTTGAAAGTATGTGTGTAGTTTGGAGGGATGCACAAAAAACAAACAATGTGAATATTTCTTGTCTACTAGCGTGGTATTACAGATCTCATTATACTGCTTTCCTTACAATCTGCCTTTCCGGTATTATCACTCTTAGTGTTCTAAATGGATATCGCTTTGGGGTTCTGACATGGTGCCTAGTTAAGATTATGACTGGCGTACACTGAGGAGTCCCAAAGAGGACAAAACATGTGCCTGTCATTCTCAGCCTATACTGGATCATGCAGCAGCACCAGCCAAGATGCAGCACAGCACCTTGCCATATTAGTGCATAATACTGCAGTATGCTGCAGGGAACAGTGTAATTCAATGGCAATTAAGCCCTTTTGTCATACAGTATTTTGTGACATGTCATTTGCTGCAGTACTCTGTTGTATCTTGGTTGGCACCGCTGTACATACAAGTTTAAAAGGTTATTTCTGTTCAGCCTGACTTGCATAAAAAACAGAAGGAGCACACTTACTCCCTGTCACTCAGATGGCAGCTGGCCAAAGTAGTAAGCAGAGGGACTGGGCCTGTTGCCATCTCTAGGGTGGACAGTTGGCAGGCCAGGGCAGGTGGTGTGAGTGGGGTGCCTCTAATAGTGGGGTGGAGGGTGCCGTGTGGGCAGTACTGGGAGGGGATGTGACAGTGATGGTCCTCCCTGGTGGGGGTTCTACTAGACAGCCAGGGAGTGAGTGTCAAAACTATTCAATGGGACTGGACTGGTGACCATAGGGTGGGGGGTGGTCCACTATACTTACAATGAGTGGGTATTGAGACTATTCTAGTGATCAGACTCATTCCCGCAAGGGGGGGGGAATGGCACAGTTCCATGCAATGCCTCTGCACAGTCATGCATGATGTCATAATGCAGAGCTTCTAATGAGCACATAATAGAGTGTAAATTGTCCCTTACAGCCTCACATACCATATGTGCTTACAAGTATGCAAGCAGCTGAAAATGTCTCACTGGGACAAGGGCATGGTCCAGTTTGGGATGCATTATCTCTCTTTGCGCCTGTGAGTCACTTTCCTGCATGGGACTGTATTAGCATAGTACACAGTCACTATACGTTGTACTCCTATATTCAGAACAGCAGTGTATACTGAGTGGAGCATGCTTCCTGCCTGAATATGTCGTCCAGACTAGCCTTGCGCAATCTATAGCGCATCACCATCGGATGTGCAGCATTAATGGCCAGCTCCAAAAATGGGGTCCAATGCCATTTCAGAAAGCATGCCCCTTTAGCAACACATGATAAATGAACTGGCCACAAACATAATACAAGATTTTTGAATTACAGGGACTAGTCTCTCTGAGGGGGATTATTATACATTATGTATTGGGCAAAATTAATGAAATCCCCATTTACAGGAAAGCAGCCAACAAATTAGTGCTGTTATATGCTAGAAAATAGGTCTACTGCCACGTAAACACAAGTGAAGCAAGTGGCAGCTTGGTGCACCACCACATCAGATGTGTGCCTTAAAGTAAAACGTAGAAGCACTGGGAATGTGTACTTGGAAATGTGTGCTAAATGCTGATATATATATATATATATATATATATATATATATATATATATATATATATAAATGTTGTTGTTGATAGGATAGGGCAGAAAGGAATGGAGAGTTTGGGAGGGGAGAAGGGAGCATCACAAATGTGTGCGCTTGGGATGCATTAGGTTTAAAATAGACTCTGCCTTCGGCATCCCTAGCATTTAATAGCCCCACCAATAGGCATTGTAAAGTGAAACCAAAGGAGAGAAAAATAATAAAACTGTAGATTAATGAGACAGGACAACAATCTGTGAGGACTGAGTGATAATGTCAAAGAGGCCAATGACTATTAAAGTAACATTTCGCCACAAGCATTTGCCCTAGTTGAACTCTATCTGTGCCAGTGTCATTTATTATTATAGGACTTGTTGGAATGAATCGCTATGAAGCAGTGATCCTTAGCCCAAAGAAAATAAACACAACAAGAACCCTGCAGCATGTCTTATTTGCGGACTGGTGCTTCTCGTGCTGACTGCACATGCCTATAGGGGCTGCCCTCATTACCATCAACATTCTAACAGCATGTAAGAAGAATATGTGTCACTCCTTCCTCTCAGGCAAATTCATTTTGATGCTGGGCTTGTTTACAGTCGGGGGTGGGGTTACTGCACATCTCACGGCACAATTTAGAATAGTGTGTCCTTATTCAAATGGTGCCATCTGTCACTTTGGCAACAGCTTACTCTTGTTGGGCTTTGCTTAAAGTCCAGCCATTTAACCAGTAGTGCTGTATTCACCATATTTCAATCCTTCTCCCATGAAATTGGCTTTGTGTTTCTATGGCAACAGGAGATTTCCATAGTTAAAATGCTTGTATAGTTTTTCTTGACATATCTCAAAAGCATTGTCCCTTTCACCAGCTGTAACAGAAACGCTATACCCATTTCACGAACACTATGACTTTCGATATCTTTAGACCCATGATATAAATTAAAAATGTACCTGATTTTCCCAGCTCCAGTCTTCAAATTAGCAGCAATGGCACTTGTGAGGCTAGCTGCCCACCCACCACCTGTCAGTCCAGCTCTTGCTCTCAGTCAGGAAGCCATAGAACTTTCATAGAAATGTTTCAAACAAAGTGACAATTAATGGCCCAACTTAAAAAAGGAGCCATTACAGCGGTAAAGAGATCCCCCATGTCAAAATGGGGTCATTCTCCAGTACAGTGTTGCCTGAAGCATTTCACATTTACTGTCCAATTGAATCATCCCAAAATATCTCTCTTACAAGAAGAAATGTGCTTATACTAAATGATTTTCAGCCAGGAACATTATAGCAAACAAAGAAAACTGCAGTCAAATGCTAGACAAGGATATATTCACTTATTTTATTTATTTATTTAGTTATAATTTATTTATTTAAAAGTTTCACCAAGAAGACATACTGAGCAGGACAGCTCATTTCCAGATGTGTCCTGTGGGAAGGGAAGGGTACAGGGGAATGGGGAACAACAATGATATACCATTGCAATAAGATTACAGTAAGTACAGAGGCAATAAGTGCATGGTATTACATAGTGTACAGCAATTATATACAGTAACACTGGGTGCAGAGGTGATTGACATGAGTAAATGCTCCAATACAGCAATTGCAAGGACTTGTGGACAGAAGTTTAAACAGGGATACAGCCAGTGGGATAGCAAAAGTGAGGCATTATAGACATAAACAGAACACAACTAATTTCAACAATTAGTGGACAGTGGTAAGTGCTAAATGTGACTTGATGGATAGTGTTTCAGGTAGAGGGGACTGCATTAGGGCATTATGGTCATTGTGGGGAGCCAGGTGAGAATCAGAGACAGTTGCATGCAAGGGCAGTGAAAGATCGCATGAGAGAGGCAAGGGCGTGGAACGAAGAGGCATTTTGAATGTTTGTGGGGAATGATTTCTGGCCAGGAAAGACACATTGAGGTGAAGCACCCTTCCGGGTGAATCCCAGGAGCACAGGGAGGTTAAGTGATTTACTCAGAGTCGACAAGTGGAGGTTGTGGGAATCGAGCCAAGGACTGCTGAATGTACTAAGCACATTCACATATTGCTCTAACCTGTAGGCTATACTGCCAGCCCTATAAAAGAAAACAATTCCTTTTAAGATACTGCCCAATGCCACACCCCAAAACAACAAACAGTTTTATAAGTGACACAAAATCTAACAATTATAAAATAACTTCTTGAGTCTGAAGTTCTGTTTATTATTGCTACAGTTTCTAACTGCAAATGACCCAGTCAAAATAAATCCTGTTTGCCAGAGAAAGGTAATTCAGTTTGTTAGTAATGTTGAATACTGTGTTACTGTGGATAGAACTCTTTCGTATCTTTTTACTAGAGAAAATCTTGATGACCTTAACCTATCACCTTCAATAAATTTAATAAGTGATTTTATGCACCATTTTACCAGGAACTCAGGACACTGCCCAACACAACAGACTAGGTGCCGGTAATATACACACCATATTTTTAATGCTTTCTGTGGGGGAGGCTGCGCCCTCCCCCACACACACACCCTCGCAGGGGGATTCACCCCCCCACACACTCCCACTTAAGGATTCTCACCCACCTAGGGCTCGGACCTCACCACCAGAGGAAAAGCCACAAGCCTGTTCTTGGAAGCAACCCACGATTCTGCTACTGCAAATCAGCAGACCCTGAGTCTTGTTCCCCCTGTTGAAACTGCTGCCTGGGATCCTCTGAACTCCAGTTCGTTGCAGGGTCCCGAAATCTACAGAAAAAGCCAAACGCCGTATACCCCCTCAGGTACATTGGTATTTGGTGTCTTTGGACATTCTGAATTTTCAGCGCCAACACTCTGACTGGAGGTTCTCAGTCTCACTGACTTCTTCCTGCTGGTCTCCATTGCTTCATTAGAGATGTTTATCAGTGCTGCTGACCCTGAGACTATCCTTTTTTGTAAAGCAAGAAATTCTACCTTCCCATTTGCAAATTATACTACACAGCCACTAGAGGGCTACAACAGCTGTCTCTTCTGTTAAAGAGGAAACACTTTAGATTTACTCCTTCCTCTTCTGCTCCAGTGGACCTGGGATACCTCTCTTTCTGAGGACCATCCCCGGGTTTTTCTGCCTGTTTCTCAGGCCAAACCGTGGTCATCCACTAAGGCTGCCAGACTTGAATGCCTGCCCCCACTCTCATTCCACACTGGTGGAGCAGTGTTAGAAACAGAAACGAAAGCTGCAGACCAAGCTTGCCACATTGGGTTGAAGCCTTGAACCACCTCACTGGCTCAGCTGAAAAACATTGCTCCACACGTACGTTCAGCAGCAAAACCGCCTCTCAGTCAGCAAAGGATTTTGAACTTATGACACCTGATCGCTGATTGGTCTAGGCTTCCAGTGACTCTCTTGGGATTGGCTGGCACTTGTCTTTTAGCTCTCCACCTAAATTTCTATAGCCATATCATAATTCCTCTTTGGCTATCTTTGTGCCTCTGCCTAGCCCTCTGTGTGAGAATTACACTCACTTGTGTAAACATGGCTCTTCGTTACATGTTTGAGATGCTCCTATTACTTCTACTCCTAATTTGCCTTAACTGGGTTGCTATAACTTTCCCAGGATCCTATCCCTCAAGTTCTTCAAATGCCCTACATGCTGATTTCAGTTTCTCTAACCTAATTACTGCATCTCAACATATGCTTGCTTTTAAGAACCTCCTATTCTCTAAGGGCTATACCTTTTATGCGGTGACCACACTGAAAAAACGCCTGCTGAGTCAAGCAGTTCCTTTACTGTTTGGCTATTGAAAATTGTGGTTCCTCGCCATCTTAGCTATCCTTCTTGCAGGGGATGTTGAAATGAACCCAGGTCTACGTGCCCTCTTCTCCCCAGCTGACATCTCTGCAATTTCTAGCAAAGGACTTTTCATTGCTCATATGAACATCAGAAGTCTCTCCCGAAACTTCAGTGATCTTGAGGCTTGGGTGGGTGTCTACAAGCCTGACGTACTCTGTTTGTCTGAAACGTGGCTAAAACCAACTATCCCTGACTCTGTATGCTCCCTGACTAACTACTACCTTATCTGTAGGGATAGGCTCTCCTCAAAGCGTGGCGGAGGGGTTGCCATGTTCTATAAAGATAATCTAAACATCACGGACACCCTGTTCTCAACATCCTCTGCCTGTGAGTCCCTTCATGCTCCCCTCACCCTGGGAGCCAAGAAACTCCACATTGTCTGCACCTACAATCCCCCAAATGGGGGCACTGTAGGTCTGCTGGACTTATTTCATCAGACCTCTTTGCACTTCAAACATAATGAGGTCATTATATTGGGTGACCGTAACCAAAATTGGCTAGGGACTGCCCATAGCACGCTGCTCTCTCTGGTACAAAATTATAACCTGTTAACAGAGGATACCAGAGTTACTCCTTCACTAAAATCCCCTTCCCTTATTGACTGGGTACTGGTAAACAGTCTGGATCATGTACACCAAGCAGGCATCTTGGCAGATTCGCTTACTGATCATTCCCCTGTCTTTTGCATCTGGAGTACTGAGGCTGCTCCATCCCCTCCACCACGCTATGTCACTTTACAAATTTCACCAACCTAGATATTGAGGCTTTTTGTCATGATGTCTCGAGGATAAACTGGTCTGGTATTTACTTTTCCTATAATGTTGAGTCTGCACTAAATATCTTCCTTAATTAATTCCTGGCCCTCCAGAACAAGCATGCCCCCAAGGTGACATGGAGAGTGAGGGCTAAACAAACAAGATGGCTTCACAAAGACTTGCTGAAAAATCTACGCTCTAGGGACAAATGCTGGAAAAAGTACAAAGCCTTGGGGCTACACTCTGACTATGCTATCTACAGAACCCTACGTAACTTCTGTGAAAAACAGGTCAGAACAACTAAGAGTGCCTATTGTAAAGAATTGCTGCTAAGCTCTGCTGGGGGCCCTAGGAAATTCTGGGCCAATGTCAAGATCTTTCTCGGTGTGTCCCAGTCAACTAGCACCAGTGACATGGTATTAAATGGAGTACATTGCAATGACTCCAACACCATTGCTAATTCCTTCAATCAAATGTTCTCGGACCTGTCTCAGTATACCTCTGCCTTCCCATTTCCCCAGGCAGCCTCTCTGCTTGCAACATCAGCACAGTCCACTACCCCCAGCTATCCTTCCCAACAAATGTCTAAAAATCCTCTGTTCTACTTCAAGACAATCTCAAGGACTGAAGTCTTAAAACTATTACGGACTATCTCTGATAACACTAGCTCTGGATCAGATACACTTGAGCCTCAGCTCCTGAAACTAGCAGCACCATACATAGCCTCCCCTCTGCTTAGAATTTTCACCTTGTCTCTCTCTAATAGCCAAGTTCCTGTCCTCTGGAAGACTGCTCATGTAACGCCGGTCCTTAAAAAAGGTGATACCAAGGAGATTAACTACAGGCCTATAGCCATCCTATTGGTCCTAAGTAAAATTCTGGAAAAACTTGTGGCAAATCAAACTGTTGACCACCTCACAAAGTACAGCCTTCTCTCTGACAAACAGCATGGCTTCTGTAAAGGTCACAGTACCTCTACAGCGCTTCTCAAATTCACTACCGATGTGCTTACCAGTATGGACGCTGGCCAGCTGACAGGGGCAGTTTTTATAGACCTTACAAAGACCTTTGATCTTGTTAATCACCCCCTGCTCATCTCCACTCTTTGCATTCTGAGCTTTTCACCACCAGTTGTCGCCTGTTATGGAAGCTATCTATCAAACAGAACTCAAATTGTGAAATTCAACTCCTCTTTATCTGATGGTGCTACCATCAATATTGGGGTTCCCCAGGGCTCTATTCTGGGACCTCTTCTTTTCTCACTTTTTATCAATAAGATAGATGAGGTTTTTCTTTCATGCTCATCTATTCTTTATGCAGATGATCTTGTACTCTATTCAAGCTCTGATAAGGTCACCAGCATAAATGCATCCCTTTCTTCAGATTTCACAAATGTCCAAAATTAGCTTTCTGCACATAAGCTTGTACTTAATGCTAAGAAAACCCAAGCAATGTTACTTGGATCTGCCCCTAAACTCAGGACATGTCAAACTCCCCTACTGGTGCAAGACTGCAATGGCACACAAATAGAATGCGTTACATCTTTTAAGTACCTAGGAATTCTTCTGGACCAATCCCTGGACTTCAGCCTGCATGTACAAGCTGCCTGCAAGGCAGTGAATGCTAAACTGGGGGTTGCTTACAAGTCCAGTTTCATGTTGACTCCTTCTGCTAAACTTGCTATTGCCAGAGGCATATTACTCCCTGCCCTCACCTATGGCATACCGACCTTTGCTGCCACACACAAAACCATCCTTCATAAATGGGATGTCACTTATAATAATACCTGTCGATACGCCTCCTCGTCACCACAGCTTAAGCACCACTGCCAACTGTACAGGGACCTGGGCTGGTTATCCCCCTCAGCTTGCCGTCAATACTCTCTGGGCTCCCTGATTGACTCTATACTCAGAAACCAGACCCCTTCAGTGCTTGCAGCAGTGCTGGTTCCTCAAACGTCCTCCTATAGACTGCGATCGGTAGATAAATCCCTGCTGAATGTACCTAGATGTAAAACCTCAAAAGGCTCTGTTGCCTTCAATCACTCTGCTCCTAAGCTTTGGAACTCTCTCCCCCAAGCACTTTGAATATCTGGATCCCATGACAGCTTCAAAAAGGAGCTGCACTTCCATCTACCCCTTGCTGATCCCTGCACTTGTTTTAATCCCCCCAATCCACTCACCCGCCAGATGCTGCCTGGCCTAACTTTAACCTTCCTACCTACCTCATAGCACTTCTTACCCTTACTATCTCCTTGACAGCTAATCTACCCTAACTCCCCCCACACACACACACCTGAGCCTTGTTTCAGAGGCCATGATAATGTATCCTGCCCAGTCAGGAAATTTGCCCTTGCCTTGTTTCGCTGCCTATTTGAATCTTCACTGTTGTGACTAATTTTAACAATATTTCTTGCTGCTATGTTGTGGTATTTCTTCCTAGACTGTGTAGGTTTTCTCTGCCTAAAATGCTATGTGAATTGTATTGATTGTTATTGTTCTGGCTGCATGTATTCATTACTACTAACAGTTTTGACCTATGCTATTGTAATTTCATTGTACTCATGCTATGTACCTGTCTTTGATTGTTGTACTGTACTCTCCCAGGTCATGCCTGAAAATAGTCATTTCATGGCTAGTGCACCTACCCGGTTAACAAAAACTAAATAAATAAATAAATATGAAACAGGGGCCCGCTCAGTGGTGTCCTAGCAGTGTGTTGTGATGTCATCCAGAAGACCAAGGTTCACAGAGCTTGATTCTCAAAGCCCTGAGATTGATGCAAGGTGCCTGTGCCAAACATAAATGGTGCAAGCAGCACCTTGCATCAAACACTGCCCCCTTGAGCTATTCACAAAGGCAGCCTGCCCCAAATGGGACATGCACCACCCCTGCACCCAAATATGGGCTGTGACCTGGCACTCGTGGGCATGTGGCAGACACAAGCTGCCACATCCCCTAATGTGGAATTCTCAGAACTCTCCCAGAGGGAGAATTTCTAAGTACCCTTAGACCGTACTTTGCAAATTCTCCTCTGGGAGAGTTGCCTGTTTGTGGCAGTGTACCACAGTCCTCATTCCCTGGTATCCCCATTACTATATCAAATAATAAAACCCCATTCATTGGTGATCCAGTGGCCCCCCCTCCACGATCCCCAATGTGACAGTATGTGCTTAGTGACAGTTCTGTCGGGAGCCAGCCCTGGAGGTGTGAAGAGGGCTTTGCTGGTCACCATCTGTATCACAGGAGGGGGGAGCTGGGTGGTAGGCACTACCAGCCTGGGTTGGGGGGCCACTGGACCACCAATGACAGGGGCTTGATTTATTGGTATGCTAATGGGAACATCGGGGGGGGCACTGAATCACCAATTAATGGGCCTATATAGTTCTTTATAATAACGGGTCAAATCAGGGATCGGGGAAGGGGGACCACTAGAACACTAGGGCAGTGGGCAATACTATTTTATTTCATTATGGGTCACATTAGGGATCTGGGAGGGGGACTGCTGAAACACCAGGGAAGTGGACAAAAATCTTTTATGTCATTACAGGTCACATCGGGGAGGGGGGACCACTAGAACACCAGGGCAGTGGGCGATAATCTTTTATGTCATTATGGGTCACATTGAAGATGGGGGGCCACTAGAATGCCAGGGCAGTGGGCAATATTATTTCATTACATAATGGGTCACATCGGAGATTGGAGAGGGGGGACCTTTGATTGGCGCACGGCTGCCCTGTGGCTTGCGTCAAAACCCTCCCAGTGTGCCTTCTGTTTAACACACCACCACACTTGCTGCAATCCATGGGACTTTGCTGCCCGGACCCTGCCTGATAGAGAATCGGGCGCAGGATCCCTGGCACACTGGGCAGTGGCATAAGCTGCTGTTTGCCGCTTATGCCGATCTATGTCCATTTTGAGAATCGAGCACACAGAGTACAAGCCAGCTTTCCCACATTGGGCTGGCTGGAAAACCAGCAAAGAGGTAGCTAAGTAACATGTTGGCACCAGTTCCAATGTCAGCTATTTGCTCACTTTTCAGGCCAGGGTATAGTGGTAGACAGAGATAAGTCATAGCATACCTAACTATATCTAGAATTTCACAGGAAATTACCATTTATTTAAACAGGCTTTCCTGTGATAAGAGATAAGGTATGAGCCTAGTAAACATATGCCTGATATGTTTAATTAGTGGTCCGTGACTTCATAATATCATGAGCAGTGAAGCCATAAGTGATGCCACACAGTAGTTACAAGCAAAATATCCAGCATATTGATTTATGCAGTTGCTGACTGTGTGGTGAAATGGTCGGATGTGCTGCTGTCTCGAGCAAGTTATGGTTGAAGTTCTATAAAAAGAACTTTCTGAAAACAATCATGTCCCAGAATGAAATTCTGTTAGGTTTCCATTCTGTAGGACATACAGTGGAAATATTTGCTTTGTCATCCATCAAGAGTGAGACTATTATAATTTATACAACGACTGTGAGAATAACATTTCACAAATAAATGCATTTATTTTCACGTCTGACAGGGTATTAGGAGAGTCATCAGCATTTATTTTCACTCTAGACTGGTCACAAAGGAGCTCTTAACCAATGCAAGAACAGCTTGCACCATGCCTGATGAAGTCACAGTGGCATCTGCTTCAATTAAAAAGAGAGCAGTGAAATCAAAAAAAAGCGGTTAAATCTTAGTTGGAAGAACTAATCTTGCCAAAGAGGCACTGCCATTGAATAACTGACATATGCCACGGGCTGGCTCTGCCACTTGTGAGGTCATAGAAGTCAAAACCTCTGCTGGCAATATAGCCTAGAGGTTAGAAGAATAAGCTGTGAGTGAGCTTCGTGCATCTAGCAAACCTGGGGCTGATTCCCACAACATCTACATGCATAATGTGTGACCCCGAGCAAGTTAATCTCCCCAGTTTTCCTGGTTCACCACTGAAAACAGCCTTGGGCCTAGTGTGTCTTACATGCTTACCAAAGAATAAAAGAAAACTTGCAGGTAAAAATAAATGTGATATTTTGAGTCAGCCCATGACATATCTTTTATATTCTCACTGTACTGTAGGTTATTGGCAAGTAAAGATAACCTTGACATATGTGGCTTTTTATTTCCTCTGCCATTACATAGATCTGGATATATCTGAAGATCCACTGGAACGTATCTCTGACTACCATTATACACCTATTATGGTAAAAATAGAAATTAACCAGTAAGATCATCACATGGCTGGCTTCCCCTTCCCATGACTGAGTTACAGATGTGGCCTCCACAGATTGTATGAGGATGTCTTTTGACACGATATACGTCCTCAACCTATACACGTTCAAACATACTCAGCACTCAAAGAATTAAAGCAAAGCCAGTCTAAATTTCTTTGTGGTTATTTACGTACACTTCAAGGAAACCACAGAAAAGTCAATGTGGCCATCAACACCTGAAAAATAAATCAAAGGTCTGGGTCTGTTTCTCGAATTATGTGGATAGATTTACGTACACTTCCCATGATGCTTTGCATTATAAGGGTTGTATAACTTTATATTTCTTTGAAACTTGGACTTACTGCCATTGTCCTTCCAGGGTGCTATAGCCCTTGCTTCAGTGCTTTTGCACTGAGGTTCTTTGTCTTTTACATATGTGACTGGGTTGCTGTGGGTGTCAAGTCCCTACCCATACCTTATGGGCTCAAATAAGGTTGAGAGGTCTGGCACAATAACACCTGATGGGAGGCGGGTTCATGTCTAAGAATGAATTTAAGTTGTGTGATGCCTAACACAGAGAAAGGTTAATGTGGAGCTGGTGTCAAGTGGAGTACCACCCACTAGGATGCAGTACCTCCCATCTCCCCACAGAGTCACCTCCACCTATGAACCAACTCAATGCAAGAACAGTTCAAAAAAAATGCTGTTATTACCACTCTACTAATAATATGCTCACAGAATATAAATATGAACAAATAACAAGGGCTTTATTAAAGGTGGAGGGAAAAAGACTTTAGGGATGAGAAAAGGGTTAGGCATGTCAAATAATAATAGCGCAGGGATTTCTGTAAAGTGACAGGTCTTCTGTTACCATTTCAGATATAGTCAAAACAGTAATACAATGAAGCCATTGTAGCTGCAATTCCAGTGCCCTTTTAGGCACAACCAAACCAAATAGTGCAACCCACCCACAAACCATGGACATGCCTCTGCCCAGGTGTACTGTTGGGCACTACAACCCACACCCTACTGGTACCACCAGTAGTTATACCCCTAGTTCTAAGGAAGCTCCCCAGTGCATCACTGGGTACCCAGTTATTAGAATGGTGTAGGACTGTAGGACTGTAGAGGTTGCATGTGGCTGGACAGTGCTGGTGAACTTAAACTTAGACATTACTGTTATATGATATCCTTTGGTATGCAAGGTGTAGTAGTGGCAGTGAGTCCCTTCTCTGGCTGGTACAACTCCTCTATTTATTACAGGCCTCTGTAGTGATCTGTAACATTACTCTCCACAGGCTCCTCTCTTCCTCTCCGCCTATAAGAGATGATTTTCCCCTCCATATTCACAGGTGCAGCTTCAGCCAGTGGAGCCTGACCATGTCAGACCAAACCACATCCTGGCATCCAGTCTTTATGTGTACTTCAACAACCACTATCTGAAAGTGCTACTGGCTGGGCAGCTTCCCAGGCAGAGCTGCAATCTGTCACAGGATTAATGCTATGCTATCCAGCAAAGTCTCTCCAGGGCCTAAAGACTGATCATAGGGTGGCTTATCCTGGCAAACATCTCCCCTGGCTTGTTACTGTATTTTAAGTATCTGAGGTCTGCACTGTGCAAGCATGTGATTACCTCCACTGTTTCTTTGCAAGAGGTCTGCTTCACTCTGGAAGATGCATGGTCTGTCTCCTTCAGCAATATCCAGCTTGACTCCTACATCAGCTACATGCAGACTGAACAGTTGTGGAATGGTCCCTGCTGTTTACTTCTGAAATCCATTTCTCGGTTGGCCCATGGAGCTGTCAATCACTCTAGGAGGGGTGATGAAGGATTGTCCCTTGATTAAGTATTGATCATAAATGTCACATCTGAAATAATTGTATCTTCATCAGGTCCATGCACCCTTCTGGCTCCCGTGACAGGCTTTGTAGCCTGAGTGATTGTGCTGTTACCGTCTAACACCATTGCCATATCTTTTTTTTTGGTTTTAGTCTTTGGTAACCAGGTAAAACCCACTAAGCACAGGCACCTGTTTTCAAGGGTGGCCCGGGAGCACTGGGGAGGTTAAGTGACTTGTTCAGAGTCACACAGTATATAAGTGGAGCTTGTGAGAATCAAACCCAGGTCTGTCTGCTGGATGTGCCAAGTTCATTCACAGCAACATTACTCTAACATCTAGGCTATACTGCCAGCCCAGGAATGAGATGTTGTTAAGATGGCTGCCTATTTCTAGCCCTGGGGCACTCAGCCCAATATCTATACTTTTCAGGGCTCCTACCCTTGAAACATTTATCTGTGACTTTGTTTGTGTTGGGCATGGTTGCACTCATGTTCGAGTCTGGTAAAGGTTATGATCGGGTGATCGGACAGTTCATTTGGGATTCCCCAGTGCTGACCCTGTGATTATGCTCCATTCATTGGTGGTAGGTGGCCACTTTGATGTGCGACAGGAGCTGCTGTTAAATGGCACAGCCAGCACTAAAGAAGGTATCCTTCTCCTCACTCTCATGCTGGTCCCCCTGCCACAGAGTCAAAGTCCATGTGGGGCAGCAGGAACAAAACATATGCAGCTGAAGTCAGATGGGAGCCAATGTAAGCCCCACATGGGGTTACAGATTGCTTTCTTGTTTTTGTCTCATCATGATCCAAACCAGTAAGACCATCATAAATATACTGTATATTTCCCTTTCTCTGAGCTGAGACAACAAGGATGAACCACATGTTTAGTTAGCTATTTTCAGTCTTTGCAAATTATGTGGGAGGCCTTTTATTACCATACACTTATGCTTAAAGCACAGCCAGTCTAAATTCTTTCATTGTGATTTGCATATACTTTCCATGGTGCTTTGGGATATGTGTAATTTTTTATTTCTTTGAAAAGTGGCTTTACTGCCTATGCCATTGCAGGGTAACCCTTATTTCAGTGCTTTTCAGTAAGGTGCTTTATCCTTGAAGCAGAAATTAGGCAATTCTGTCAATTACGAAAGAGGACAGACTCCAAAAGTTAAATGAACAATAGCAGCAACACTGAACTTATAAGTACTGTACTACATAAAGATATTTTAAAAGTATGTGTTGAGAAAATGTATATGATAAGGTTATTAGAAAAAAATGGAATGACCTGAGCTATGTAGAAATTTGTTTGATCAAGCAGGAGACTGGGGTGCATGGCCAACCCTCACACAGAGCAACAGCACTTTCGCAGAGCTCATGCTATTGCCTCTAAATGCGGCAAACCATTCACATTTTGAGGGATCTATTTCCCCAATGCTGAGAGAAGCAAGCCAACACCACATTTGTGGATTTTGCCTATAGGAAACCTGAGAAAAGGCAGCTCACAGGCTCAGGGTGCTCAAAACCTTTTTCAGCCACGTAGAGGGCAACAAGATGCAGCTAAGGTTTCTAGCTCATCGGGAGCAGAAGATCAAACCGGTGCAGCACTGGAAGCATTGGAGAAAACTATCTCCAAACTCTGCTTCTCTATTTCTAATATGGACAAAAAGCTGGATGATTTTATCACCCGCCTGGCTACCATGGAGCAATCTATAGATGTGATCAAAGTAAATACTGCAAAGGTAAACTCGCATGCAGGCCAAGCCATGGCAGAAGCTACTGACCTTGTAAAAGAAAACTCTTCTGTGGATCAGATGGGAGAACTCTGAAAACTTGCTCCAATCTAAGAATATATGAGTGGTGGGTTTAGCTGAAGGAATGGAGGGAGCAGACACTGTACCATTTTTTGAGAGCTGGCTGCAGACAGAGTTGCAACTAACAGAACCTCCTAGACTGGAAAAGGCATAGCCCATCACATTAAGACGGATGGCCACTCAAACAGAATACTCCAGGGTTCTTTTACTGGGTTTTCTCTCAGTTAGAGAGTGGGACACGGTCTTTGTTGCTGTCAAGAGACATCCTATTACTGTGGATGGGAAAAAGATTTTGTTCTTTCAGGGCTGGTTATACCCCATGATGCAGCATAGATTGCACTAAATTCCATTTGCTTTGCTGCTGCCTGCCTGTTTGCATTTACCCATGCAGAATAAGGCATATTACTTTATTGATCCCAAAAAGGTGTCCAAGTTACTCAAAAGAACTGTGACAGAGGGTTCAAGTCATCGTAGGTGAAAAGATGACAAAGAAGAGACTGCTGATGCCTTGGAGGAAGACAACACTTGAATTTGCTAAAATACCAAGTTTTAATCGTATTTAATTACAGTTGATGTTATTAACCCCCGTGCCCATAGAATTTTATGATAACCCAGATTGTCTCAGTTTCTGCAGTCTATATGCATAGCGCTGCTGGGTCAGGTAAGTAGGTGTTTCAGATAATAAATGAGGGCTGGGCACTTTCATTTGTTACAGATGTAAGCCACCTTACTGTTTTTAAGAAAGTTCATTAATAATGTGCTATTTAATGGCAGTGGACTCTTTGGTGGGCTGTTTAGCCCCTTTTTTGGACTAGAGGCTTATTTGGACTTTCTTTTACCTAATGGATCATCTGTGACACAAATTATATTATGCTGTTTTGGCATGGCCCTCTTCAGTCTGATTATATGGACTGTTCAAGCCATTTATATACAATTGCTGCCAGCAAGGGTCTAGCATAATTACAGTCTTTGAGTTTATTTTATAAGGGTTGCATATTCTGTTAAACTGGGCATAGGCTTACTTAGAAAGTAATCCTTTCTTAATGGTTGCTGCAGTTACTAAGTTTTCTGCACTTTGCTATTGGGCAGGGGCCTTGTGTTTCAGTACTGAAACTGAAATAAAATAGTAGTTTCATGGGTATTTGATTGGTTTCCATATGAAACCGACGATAACTAGGACCTGATTGACAATTACCTTTATATCTACCCTGCATTTGATGGTGAAATGGCGTTGTGTAACATGAATTGCTTAATACTAAACTATCTCCCCATTGAGTACCTAAGTGGGGAACATGATTGCACCTCTACCATAATAATATTGCATATCAATTTATTGCATGTGTTTACCTGCATGGATATATGTGTACATTGTTTTTTTTTATGAATAATCAATAAAAAAGAATTATAAAAAAAGTCAGGCAGGGGACTTTTGTAATTAACAACAGTGGATAACCACATATGACCATGGTCAACTGAAATAATTCTGAAACAAGACTGACCATGGCTATACACAGTCTGTCCCTAGGCAATTTACCATCAGTGGCTGTCCATGAAAAGCCATGCTTAAAACCATGAACAAACCATGAATGACCACAGCTGATGACCATGAATCAGTCATGGTCTAACCATCTACAACCAATCATTTATTCATGATCATAGAAGAAGGGGACTCAGTCTGTCTGTAGAATCCTCTGACATGTACCAGTCATAATGCATTCTGATGTTTCATATAAACTAATGTGAGCCATATGTTTCATTTCCACGTAGGCTATAACAGACACAGATAACTCAAAGGAGGAAAGGCACACCTAGCAGATAAGTTTGGAGATCATTAAGCAAATAAAATGACTTAAAAAAGGAATGTCTTTGCCCAGCACTCCAATACTCACAAACACAGCAGAGAGGTTCATCAGTTCAAAAATATTTATTGAAGTATGTCCTCAGAAGTAACACAGACAATGATGCAGTTCTTGTCGGCACTTCAGTCCAACAATAGGGCCTTTGTCGGGGTGTAAAATGACTTACCATGGGGAACAGTCCACTTAACCATTTACAATTAATATGAGTTTTGGGTTATTGTGGTTGATTTCAAAATGGTGACATAGCAGTTTAGTCCCAGTTCAGTTAATAAAATGTAACAAACTCCTTTATTGATTGAACTGTAATAAACAATCAGCTTGAAAGGCAGTGTGGTCTAGTGGCTAGAACACTAACTTGGGATGCTGAAGATACAGGAGAGCTGGGTTCAAATCATACCACACACTCAGGTATAGTGTGACCTTGAGCAAGTCACTTAACCTCACAGTGCTTCCAGATACCTAGCTGTACAAGTGGGGAAAAAAGCAAGAACCCACAGTACCATTTTGCTAGGAAGATATGGGGAAAATGTCATAGAGGCTGCAATGGTTCTGGGACATGCTGGGTATCCCTATCAAATATGAGTTTAGACAGGAATATTAAAGAAGTGTGTAATGTAAAGGCAAGGGAGGTGAGTAATAGGAGGGATACAAGCTCTGGATATTTTTTACTCAGTTTTAAAGATGTCAGCATAAATAAATATGGATTTCCAAAAATGTTAAGTACCAATAAATTGCTGCTCTAATGGACACATGTTGTTCAGACAGTATTTAAACTAAAGTCTTAATCTCAAATGGTCATAATCATGAGAAAAAAGATACCATTAAACAGGTGCCGGCATGCTTGACTAAAGCAGAAATTCCATATAGTAAATTGGTGGTGGTTAGAGGATAGTAATAAGGAAAGCCTTTGATTATAAGTCAAAATTTCTACTCTGCTAAGAGTTTTCACCCCCTTAAGAAAGCTTAAGATAAGGCTTCGAATAATATCATGGTTGTTGGATTTTATTGATGGGGGATTTCGATCACTTTCCTGATCTCAGCTTTATGGAATGCATGTTACTGGAAACAAATGGTAGTAGTTACCCACTAGAGGGGAAGCTTGCTTGGATTTGATTGTTGCTAATATGATTAATTACCTTTAGACCCCCAAATTCTGCTAGCAGTAGGGAAGTCAGATTTTATGGTTGTTACCATGGAACCAGCCGCCACAAACAATATCCCATTCTCAGCTGGGTTTAAGGTAAAGAGAAGGAAACTTTTGCAAGCTAAAAAGAATAGACTCTCTCTGTTATTACAAAATAATTTAGTTATTAATAACACTTGCCAAGTACCTCATCATTACCACAGGGATTGTTTGTGATCTGTTATATGGAAGGCATTAGATACCATCATAACAATAACTATTGTAAAAAAATGGTAACCGATAAACCCTGGATTACCAAAGAATATAAGAACCTCACCTTACATTAAGTGCCCTTAAAAAGAGTAATGTGGTGATATATCTACCGACATAAAGTAACTAATTAAACAGTTAAACTGAGGAAGAAATATTCTGAGAAAAAAGTACCTGATTTTATGACATTGGATTTGAGAACCTGGTGGAGACTACAACAATTCAGTAGCTTTTAGGGGAACGTTTACTGAAGCATTGCGTGACTTGTGCAAGAATGCTAAAAGCAACATATTCTATTAATGGTTGAGTAATGCAGCTGGCATTTTCAGTAGAATGACAGATTTTGATGTTAGGAACTGACACTACTGTACTGAAGTCACTGAGGGAATGAGTATTTGTTGAATGGTAGAATGTTTGTTGAATGGTGGAATGTTTGAATGCTTGCTGGGATGTCTGGTAGCTAAAGGAACCTGAGATTTACTGAATTTACCACCAGAAGAAGAAGACAACATATGAACAGCTGCTTGAGGCTTGGCTGTACAGTCCTCTCCTCTGAGTACAAGACCCATGGATATATAATTGAAGCTAGGCCCTTGATGGGCCTGGCACAGCCCTGGAGAGGTTGTCATTGTGTATACCATTGTAACAGCAATGCTGTCATAACGAATCCCCCACAACAACTCAATCCGATCAACACCCGCAGTGTTGAACGGGTTGTGGGAGCAATGAACAGATTCATCGACTCCTAGGTTCAGCCACTCTCCCCCGACATCCTCCCGCTTCCCTGTAGTTAGGAATCTAAAACTCTGGGGGTGCAAGGAGCAGAGCCTCCCACACGGGGGGGGGGTGTGAGGGGGTGAATAATTCCAGCCGCTGTTAGGTCTGTTGGTACTTTGCTGCAGCAATGTGATCACCATCGGCAAAGTGCTGTCACTGTAAAGTCCTTTGACAAATTTCTTGTCGAAGCAACTTAGTGGAACCATTGTCATCGGACCCTGGCCCTTGAGGGGTGTAGCTCAGCCTATGAGTGATTGAATGGTTTTCCTGGTGCTGGGACGAGAGCTTGTAGGAGAGTTGAGCCCCTTGGAGAAAAGTTCTACAGCTGCCTTGGCATGCTGATCGACACCATTTACTGGGGCACTGCAGCATGTTGAAGGTCTGCAATTAGGAGGAAGTTTATGGGGCAGAAGCCCGATTCATAATGTTGTATACCCAGTAGTTGTAAAGAAGGTCCAAAAAAGCAAAACACATCTATGGATGCTGAAAGCAGATGGAACAGAGACACTGGAGGGAAGGTGAGCCACTTTCCCAGTGGGAGGGGGTAAACAAACTAGAGAAGGGAGAAAACAGGTGAATAGCTTCCTCCTAACCCTAAGCAGTATAGCAGAGAAGAAGGTACAGGCAGACTAATAGCACTGAAACAGAAGTGGAAGAGAAGAATGGCCAGCAGAACCCCAGCAGCAGATAGTGACAATGTGAGTCACAGCCCAGCACTGCCATTCAAAACAGCAGACAGAGAACACAACTAAAGAAGTGGACCGAACAGGAGAAACCAACCAGCAATAGCAGCGGTCATGGGAGGAGAATGACGTGTCAGCAGTATCTGGTAACAGAGAGAGAGAGAGAGGCTATAGATGAGTGGCAAGAAAGGGTGGACGAGCCCTACAGAGTGACAGGCAGCCACATGGAGATGCAAGTGGGGAGGAACCAAGCAGTTGCTGAGAAATACAGCACTGCAGCAGCAAGGGACAGAGTAAGAAGGGAATACCAGAAGAGTGGAGCCTAAGGTAACAGGAAGAGAGGAGAGGGAACAGGAGGAAGGACAAGCTGCAAACTGCATCTAAGCAGCAACAAAATAAGCATTCAAAGGATGCTTAGGCATGCATGATTAAATACTGATCAGTGGGGGGGGGGCATGGCATGAGTCGCCCACTACCCTATAGAACCACAGAAGGCCTGTTATAAAAATATTATGGCTCCATTTTAAATTTTAATTGATCAGATGCAAACCCCTGATATGGTGTCCCTACCAGGAGATTTAAATAGGCATTTTATCTGCATTTACTGTTGATCCAACTCCCAATGTATGTTCCCTGAATGTTTGGAGATACAGGACAGGAACTTGTTATTGATATATGAAGTGAAGGATAGTTTGAGGAAAATTAAAGTAAGAAAGTTGCAAGTGCTCCTGACTATATTCCTAATTGAATGCAGAGGCATTGCTAGCATGAGATATTATTGGGGTCCTGGGCCCAAAAACAATGGGCAGGGGGTTCTGTGGGCCACATAGGCCCCCAAAGCTGTTGAAATGTTGGTGTTCTCTGGTGCAAAATAACATGTTTCTGCTGCTTTTTTCCTCCACATCTGTTCCATTATTTTTTGTTTTCTACTCATCTTTTTGCTCCCTTGTTAGGTAAAGATTTCATATTGTAGATTAAATTTCATAGAATCTTATTACCCTCCCGGCATCTTAAATATCAATAGATTTGGGTAGCTGGATTTATGGGGTGGAGGTGGGTGCCAGATGACCTCCATGATCCTTATTAAATGACTGGTATGGGTCTGTACCTGAACAAAGTATGGTACATCAAGGGAAGTAAAGAAAAAGTGTAATTTTAATGTTTATGTAGCAACGCATGTCTATCCTACCTACCTCATTTGAGAAAAGGTGGAAAATGGGAAGCACAGGCATATGGTAGTGACAGAGAGGAAAAGTATTAGAAGTATAAAGTTAACCACAGAGAGAGAGGCGGAGCCAGCTGCCATCAAAGATGGATGGGTTTTCCTGCAGCTCCATCTGAGTCCCATTAATCTGAAGCAATCTGTTAAATTGCAATACCAGTCTTGTATCAGTCCTAACCAGATAGTCAGGTTTAGTATCTGGAATAATCTGCAGTTCTGAACTCTCCTGAACAATGGGGAATCCTAAAAAAAGGTAGAGGGGGGAGTGGTGGCAAGAACAGAGAGCAGGCCAGGGCCGCTGCAACAATGGCAACCACCTCATCAACACCAGCAGAATTGGAGGTTACCCTGCACATTCTGCTTCAGGCAATCAAAGCATTGGACTTGTTTGTTTAGAGTTTATCTGATCGACCATAACATTAAAAAATCATTGTAGCTATTACAAAATACTAAGAAAGAGTAATTCATACGATAATACAATAGCATTACAAAAAGTGTGACTTACAATGCCAAGCAATAATTTTTCATTAACACAAGGTAAAAATAGAGAGAGGGTGACGTTATGTGTCTTGCATTAGCTTATGCCCACTAATACCAAGCATGTAAACCAGAAGTATTGGCAGTCTTGAAATCCCTTGCCAACTCCCACCCCCAGGAGGTAATCCCTTTATAAACTGATGCTTATAACAGGCTTAAAATGCAGTCACGCTAAGCCCCATCTTTTAAAATAAATACATTTATCACCCCCACCCCTTTTTCCTAATTTTTATCACTGAAGAAAAAGAACATTGCAGTAGTTTCAGCATCCTTTTTAGTCATTGGATGAAGAATGATGAACAAAATAACATACTTAGAATTAGCATATAGAGTCACTAAAGTCTTGAGGTACCTATTTCTTGGTTCCATATATATATATATATATATATATATATATATATAGTACATTGGATTGTTATATGATAGTGTTTAATAAAATCTAATTTTGCATGAACACTGATCTTTTGTATGTGCCACATCCAGTATTGATGTTTTATTAAAATAGAAATGTTTTCAGTTTAATATCTCAAATTTAGCCCAAGTAGTCAATCTCCTTTGATCAGGAGATATGGGAAGTAGCAAATAATCTTCTAGCATACGTGACATTTTATTTGTTTTAAACCAAAGGGCACATTTTTGTTTCCTTACTTTTTCTATATCTATTTTTGTACAACCTCAGAAAGTTTCTTTGCAATAAGTGTTCTATATTGGGAAGAAATATCAATTTTCCTCTGATAGTCTAACCACGGATGCTTTAGATTCATTTTATTTAAGGTGGAAATCAATGCATTTAACCATTGTGATTTTATGTTTGTGTGTATCCATTTCACTTTTTCTTGCAAACATTCAATTGGAAGTTGGCTATACTTATTATTTATCTTCAACCAAAAAGTAGGACATCTATACTCAGTGCTTTAAACAATATTCTACCCAGTTCTGCCCTTACCATAGAGGTAGTTGTATATACAGAAACTTTAAGAGAGGTCTTATAAAAATACAATGTATGTTAGAATGTTGTTATCTGCAAAATCTATCATTTCACAGGGTTGTTATACCATCAATGTGACCTCACTGTGTTGTTGACCCATCGATGGTACATTACATTGATGGTATGACAACTTAGAACTCCCACATGCTGTAATCAACTTGGCAGAATAGCCGCATGTTCCTCCAATTTGAAATGCGCTAATCTAGTCTGTTTCTTGTTCTCTTTCACTGCTAAGGCTGTCAGAGCTTTACTGTTAGTATTAAGTGTGCTACAAAGAGTAAGGAACATGTTTTTCTATTTTATTTTTTGCCCGGTACCTTGAAAAAACCCTAATCCAGAAGTGTCTCCATTTGAACTAAAGATTGACCTCTGAGACACTTCCGGGTGATGCACAGTGTGATGTTGACCCACAGTGACATCTGACCACATCCCATTTTGGTCAGACTACAAATTTATTGAAAACATTTAATTGTTTGTTTTAGTAAAGGTATAACCTACCCAGATTGTCCACGATTCTGCTTTAATACAGAGTGGTTTGCTGTTTAAAATCAACGGTGTCCACATCTTCACTTGCAGGTATGAGCAGTTACTGTCAAGTGATGGTGCTTTCTCTGCAAATTGCCACATTTTGTACTTTGTGATTTTTCACTGGTGACCTTGCACTATGCAAGACAATGTATGGGTATCAATTAACAATCTCACTGAATTCGCTTCTCAAGGTTACCATGGCTACTATAAACCTCTCAAGCTTCGCTCTCGAGGTTTACACAGTTGCTATGGTAACCTCTCGAAGTGAATACTGCATGGTTGTTAACTGATGCCCATACATTATCCTCTATATTATATAGCGGTTTCTAAAGTGTTAGAATAGTTGGAACCCCAAGTCTCTGCTCCATAAAGTAATATTAGGTTAATTTTCATTTCCCCTGTTCTAAGGACAGCACATAAAGTATGCCCCATATGAAAAGTTAAATCTAAGCAATGCCTTTATGACATGTTTAGCCTTTTCAGTTTTCTCTATAAAATGCTGAGCCCATTTTCCATTGGAAGTGACCTTGATTCCTAGATAACTGTATTCCCTGACTACTTAAATTTTTCCCATATCTAGAAAAAGGGGATATTATTCTGAATAGAGCAGAAAATCATTATTTTAGTTTTATTTAAATGTATCTTTAGCTCTAATTTATCACAACCTTTCTAAAAAAAATGTCTATTTTTTCTGTAATCCTTTACCGGAAAGAAAAAAATATAACTATGTCATCAGCATATGCAAGTAAGATGGCATGGAATAATTGTTATTTTAGGGGGGTCATATTGTATGTCCTCCTCAAAACATAGCACAGAATCTGTATAAATATTAAACAGTGAAGATGCCAACTAGCATCCCTGCTTTGCTCCTCTATTATTAGTAAAGGTCTCAGTAAAACTTCCTCTATTATCATATCTGATAATTGTACTAGTGTCTGAGTATAACTGATAGGAATGAGTAATGAATGATCTATTCCTCTCTGAATCAAGATTTCCCACAGTAAGTCTTTATTAATGGAGTCAAAAACAGCAGAAAAGTCTACAAACGTGGCATAAAGTTTCATTTTCTTTAAGTGGATATATTTTTCCAATAAATGTGACAAACAAAATATACTGTTGATTGTAGAACATCCAGCTCTGAAGCCCACCTGGAATGGAGATAAGGGGCTGCTGTTACCAATCCACTCTGTTAACCTGTTTAATAATATTCTAGTAAATATCTTTATAATGTCTAATAAACTAATAGGTTGAAAATTAGGTCAAAAATTACTAGAGTTACAAACAGAGCCCTTTTTATGTATCAGTACAATTATATTTGTCTTCCATGAACAGGGAATATATTTCTGTTTAAGACAGGTATTTAAAAAGTTTGTAAGAATTGGGATCCAAAAATGTGCATTCTCCCTGTATATCTCAACTGAAATAGCATCTAACCCAGGTTATTTGTTATTGGCTAAGTTAGATATAGCCTCCTCCACTTCAGAAAATGAAAAAAACAACAAGGAAGTGGTGGACTCTGATAACAGGTGCAGTTTTTTATTACATTTATCTAAAGAATCTAGTCTTGTACAAATTGCTTTTAAATGTATGACCCATGTCTCTTTCCGTATATAAACTGATAAAGATTGAAATGTATTTGTCCCTCTAGCTACCGTGATCCAGAAAACTGTATGATCTTTATTTACAAGGCATGGGTAAATCCCCCAATAACCCACACCCTGTCATGCCTCATTGCTTAATTACCTCATATATCTTATCCTAATGCTTTTAAAAAGGCCTTATACTGTCTCCTTACCATATTTAGGTAATTAAAATTAACTTTCATGGGCTGTTTCTTAGTCCATCCTCTAATCTAATTGTCACCATTATAATTATCTTTAGACATGTACTGTATATTTTCCTGTGTATTAATGCAAATAAAGATTTCAAACTATTATCCATTGTTACTGCTTGTGTTGTTTCATTGATCTTATCTGTATTTTCCCTTGCTTCAGGTCCACATAAAATATTGTTAACAGAGTCCAGCCCTGAGCCTGCAATATGCAATCTTTGTTTCCCAGTCATGACAATTGGTAAAGGAAAATTTATCATATTATCAGAAAATGTATTGTTTTCTTAAATGATAACTTTTCTTTTACAATTTAATATACATCATTGAATTTTTAACAACAATAGCAAAAACAAAGAAGTGATAACTTTCAAAGAAAGTGGTGCATGATCAGTTTCCGCTTTCATTCATATCTTTAAACATTTATAAATAAGGTATCTTTCAAGATTACAGATTATGAAATCAATAGTACTTTGTCCATTTGGGCCAAAATATTTCCCATCTCATCACTTCTCAACCTGCCATTTAAAGGGACACTGTCAACCCCCTTAGGTCTCAAAGTGTCCCTAGTTTAAAAAACACATTTTGTGATTGCCAGCATTCTGTAAAGACTGCTGATGTAACTGGTAATTTGATTCAGATTCTTTTTGTCTTTAAAAAAGTGGAAAACAGACTGCTCACCATATTGGTGTCACCACACAAAAACAGGTTTGTTTACATTCCTTTATCAGCTCCAACTGCATCTTTCCTGGACTTGGGGACACATCCAACACAGTCTAGCCACTCAAGATGCAGTGGGAGTTTAGGAGGCTACTGCCTCATGAGTGACTGCACTGTTTGGGTATGCTTGTAAAGCTCAGAAAGTATGCAGTAAGAACAGATCCAGGATTGTAAACAAAACATGGTTGTTTACAAATATACATTAGCATGCATGTCAGTTCTACTAAACAAGGAGGCAGACAAAACAAACAGCAACATCAATGAATTTTAGAGAAGGTAAGCAATCATAAAATGCAGGTTTCTGACTAGAAATAGTATGATGAAAAGCAAGTTGACAGTGTCCCCTTAATATAAGCAATGCATTATCTTTTGTAAAATCTTGCATTTTTTTCCATTCTCATTTCTGAGTTTATCATTGCTATTATGTTTTACAATATCCCCCAAGTTCATGTATACTTCTAGGAGTTCAATGTGTCAAAATGCTCTATCCTAGCATTAAAATCACCAAAAATCAACAAGGTTCCATTTGGAAATCTATAAGAAATAGTATCCACATCAGTGCTAAGGACAGTCCAAATATCTTCTGAATAATGCAAACTATTTTTGGGAGAGATGTAAACATTTATTATAATGAAATACTGATAATCCCATTTCACTGCTGCTATAATGTATTTTTTTTTACTTTAAAGGTATTATCTGTATCCTCTTTTTTAATTTTATATAAGCAGCAAGATCACCTATTACCTGTCCACATTTTGTCTGATTGTTGGTGAATCAATCACTTCATAACCATTTATATTTACCACTCCCTTGGCCCATGTTTCTTGGAAAGCTATCACAGTAAATGTAGTGATAAAAGTATACCATTCTTTGTCCATTAATTTACAAGTGGGTCCAGCCACATTCCATGATAAAAAATTAACATTGGCAGCAACCATTTCCACAGCATCATTGGATACACCACCAACATCTAAACCTTCAGATAGTCAGAGGCTAGGTGGAGCAAAATCAGAGTTAGTACCCAAATTATTCATGTCTACTATGAGTATATTAGGATGTTCTAATCTATTTGTTTTTTTCTAATATCTGATGTGTTTATTCAGCAGATTTAATGTGTGTATCAATTTGGTCACCTACTTCCCATTCATGGAACCTCTTAATATAACAAGCATTTGTCAATGCTGAATGTTGATTGCCCTGGTCTGTTGAGTTCGCTCACTGCCCCTCTGTCACTCGCTCAGTCTGTTTCTCCCAGTGCTGCAGGCTGCTGTTTTGTACTGGGCTCCTGCCTGCATTGGCACCTTGTTCTGCCCACTATGAGATCCACAGCTGTCCTGACAGAGCTCCGTTGAGGTGGCTCACTCCCCCTCTCTCACTCGCTTATTCTGTTTCTCCTGGCGCTGCAGGCTGCCCTTTTGTACTGGGCTCCTGCCTCTGTTGGTGTTCTTTACTGCCCACAAAGAAATGTGCAGCAGTCCCAACACAGGTCTGTTGAGCCTGCTCACTCCCCCTCTCTCATTCATTTCTGCCGGCGCTGCAGGCTGGCCTTTTGTACTGGGCTCCTGCCTGCATTGTCACCTTTTTCTGCCAACAAAGACATCTGCAGCAGTCATGATAGAGTCTGCTGAGCTTGCCACTCCCTCTCACTTGCTCATTGTGTTTCTTCCGGGCTGCAGGCTACCCTTTTGTACTGGCTCCTGCCTGCATTGGCACCTTTTTCTGCCCACAAAGAAATCCACAGCTGTCCGGCCAGAGCTCCGCTGAGGTCACTGACTCCCCCTGTCTCACTCATTCATTCTGTTTCTGCCAGTGCTGCAGGCTGCCTTTTCTACCGGGCTCCTGCCTACATTGCCGCCTTCTTCTGCCCACAAAGAAATTTGCAGTAGTTAAAATAGAGCTCTGTTGAGCTCACTCACTCCCCCTCCTTCACTCGCTCATTCTTGTTTTTCCCCTCTACTGCAGGCTGCCCTTTTGTACTGGGCCCCTGCGTGCATTGCTGCCTTTTTCTGCCCACAAACAAATCTGCAGCAGTCCCAACAGAGCTCCGTTGAGCTCACTCACTCTCCCTCCTCCCTCCCTCACTCATCATTCTGTGTCTCCGCTGCAGGCTGCCCTTTTGTACTGGGCTCCTGCCTGCATTGGTGGCTTTTTCTGGCCAGAAAGACATCTGAAGCAGTCCCAACACAGCTCCATTGAGCTTGCTCACTCCCCCTCTCTCACTCACTCATTCCGTTTCTACCGGGGCTGCAAGCTGGCCTTTTGTACTGGGCTCCTGCCTGCGTTGCCACATTTTCTGCCCATGAAGAAATCCGCAGCAGTCACAGTACAGCTCTGTTGAGATCTCTCACTACCGCTCTGTCACTCACTCTTTCTGTTTCTGTTGGCGCTGCAGGCTGTGCTTTTGTATGAGGCTCCTGGCTTTATTGGCACCTTTGTCTGTCTGCAAAGAAATCCGCAGCTGTCCCAGCAGAGCTCCATTGAGGTCGCTCAGTCTCCATCTGTCATGCACTCATTCTGTTTGTCCTGGTGCTGTAAGCTGCCCTTTTGTACGGGGCTCCTGCCTGCATTGGTGCCTTTATCTGCCCACAAAGAAATCTGCAGCAGCCCTGATAGAGCTCTATTGAGTTCACTCAGTCCCCCTGACTCACTTGCTCATACTGTTTCTCCCACCGCTGCAGGCTGGCCTTTGGTACTGGGCCCCTGCCTGCACTGACACCTTTTTCTGCCCACAAAGAAATCCGCAGCAGTCCTGACAGCGCTCCGGTGAGTTCGCTCACTCCCCCCCCACTCGCTCTCTTGTTCTGTTTCTCCCAGTGCTGCAGGCTGCTCTTTTGTACTGAGCTCTTGCACTGGGGCCTTTTTCTGCCCACAAACAAATCTTCAGCAATCCTGACAGAGCTCAGTTGAGCTCGGTCACTCCCCCCCTCTCACTCGGTCAATCTTAATCTGTCCCAAACACTGATTTTCCACAGTGACCGTGCTATTGTCCGGCAGGACTGCAAAAACATATTTTAGCCAGGATGTGAAAAATGTCAGCTGTACTGTTCATAAGGAGGTGTGAAAAAATGCCACTGTTGAAAATGTGGCATGAAAATGTTAAAAAATTTACCAAGTTATAAGGGTGCGTGGAAACAGTTCAATGCACACTTGTAACAGAGTCATGTTATGGAGTTTCATCACCAAATTTTCAACATAGGGATTTTAGGACCTCTGCTCACGAACAGTGCCACTATCATTTTCTTAATCTAGCCTGAACAGTGATTTCCCACAGCGACCGCTCTATTCTGCGCCGGAAGTGCGAAAACACATTTCACCCAGGATTGGAAAAATGACATCTGTACTGTTTGTAAGTAGGTGTGGAAAAATGGCCATGTTGAAAATCTGGAGTGAAAATATTATAAATTCGTGAAGTTACGAGCGTGCGTGCAAACTGCGCAACACACACTCATAACACAGTCATTTTATGGAATATCATTAGCAAATTTTCAACATAGGCATTTTGGACCTCTACACATGAACAGTGTCACTGTCATTTTCTTAATCTGTCCTGAACTCTGATTTCTCACAGCAACTGTGCTATTCTGTGCCAGAAGTGCGAAAACACATTTCAGCCAGGATGTGAACAATGACACCTGTACTGTTCACAAGGAGGTGTGAAAAAATGCCAATGTTGAAAATCTGGCATGAAAATATTGCAAATTCACGACTTCACGGCGTGGTAACAGCTAATAGCATGCGCTTCGTGGAACAATCATTACGGATTTTTTCCACCACATTTGCAACATAGGCTTTTGAGCCCACCTCATGAACACTGGTACTGTCATTTTGTTAATCTGCTCAAAAGGTGATTCGCGTAGTGACTGGCGAAATCACCTTTCGGGGCCGATTAAAGCCATGACAATTCCAGAATTCATGAGGAGGGGTCCCAAAAATCCCATGTTGAAAATTTGGTGCCAACATTCCAAAAAATGACTGAGATATGCATTAAAGTTGGAAAAACCCCATTTATTCCATTATACAGCTTACCGGCATTTCCTCAGTTCGTGGTCGGCTTCGAAGAGTGCAGATGTGTTCCCGGTTCACCGAAGATCGTCGCACCAAGCTCTGGAGGTAAGTATGGGGTGAGGGATGTGTGGGGAGGCAGGGTGCACAGTGGTGGGGGCGGGTTGTGGAGGGTGGCAGGGAGACTGCCGAGGGACAGTTTCCTTTTTACAGGTTAAAAAAGAGACATTTTGGGACCATTTTTATTTTACAGGGCATGTGGTATGCTGGGTGGGCTCCCAGCATGCCACTGGAGTCTGTCTTTTGGGGGCAGCTATAGCCAATGGGGATTGAGCACCACCGGCACTACAACAAAGGGGAGGGGTATTACATTATGCCAAAGGAGTTGGGCACCCCATCGGCAGACAATAAAGTGGGGGTACATAATGCTGATGAGGTGGGCTCCCCATTGGCAAAAATAAACAGTGGGGCACTGAGCTGGCGGCGAATGGGGCCCCATCCGGCAAATAAACATGGTGGGGGAAAGATACGAGAACATGGCGGCAAGCTGCTGCCATGTTCACAAACAATATCAGTGTTTCTAAGATCCACCCTGCAATGACGGGTCGCTCACTCATTGCAGCGGATGGCTGACGCTGCAATGACGAGGTTGCCCCTGATTGCAGCGGCTAAATTTTCACAAGTTGGTGGCACGCTGGCTGAACTAGTGTCAGCAGCAGTGTGCCACAGCATTGGGGGACACAGGACAAGCCTTTACAGGCTGTGGGGGCATTCGCCACAACAGTGCCACGCCTTCACAAACTGCTTGTGGAGAAACCTGCCACAACATGTTTCTTGCGCATGCGCGCAATCAGCATAATAAAAATCACTTTGACTAATATTGAGGTTTAAAACCCCAGCCAACAATGAAACAATTAATGAAGCTAGAATGGCATCATTATCTCTATATAATCTTTCTATACCAAAAATTGACAGAATATTATGCTTATTCTGTATCTCCTGGTCTGTATGTAAAAGCAGAGTAAAATTCCATTTCATAATAGTGAGGGCAGATTGAAAAGCTTTCAATTCTGAGGTAGTCATCAAATGCATTGTATTAGATATTATTCTATCTATAGATCACCAGGTTACTGGCACAGCTATGTCCAGTCCTAAAAATTCCAACCTTCTCTGTTTAAACCAGACCTGCTTTGCAAAGCCCGTGCTTGACACCATTACGTATACAGGTGAAGCAGTATCATTTGTATCCCTATATACATATGTATGTTTTCCTTTACTTTATTTATTCATAATTCTGTTTGAAACAAATGTGTTATTATTTCCATCAATAAAAATGTTGTTTCCCCTTGCTTTAAGTATACCCCAAGAATTCCTATTATACTTACATCTCATCCCAGATTAATGTATGAGTTTTGTTCTGAACCTCTAGGCTATACTGCCAACCCCTTATTACTGTTTTCGTATTTCCACAAAAAGTGTATTTGTTTCTCTAATGTTAGTCCCTTTTTGGTTTTTAATTAAATCAATGTTCGAGTCCTTGGCAGAGGAAATTCCCGAGTCTGCCTGTTTCTTCTTGTTAATATCTGTAATGCTTCTGCATAGCTTAATGATTTTTACTTTCTATTCAGGTGGATGCAATTATGCTAACCTCTTCCAGAAATACACAACCATTTCTATCCTTATTGTATTTATCTTTCTTTAAAAGTTTATCACCATTATCCATGTTTTTATTTATAATTTTCCCACTTCTAGTATCCATATTTATGAGCACGGGAGATATTATGTTTCTAGTTGAAAAAGTAATATGTCTTTAAAATCAGCAATCCAGAGCCAACAGTGAAGCTACATAACTCTCTATATCTGTTAGGGAGTGACAGTCCTACCATAAAAAAAACAAATTTCTGGACAAAGCTGATAGTGTTGCAGCTGAGGAATTTGCAGTAAAAATATTTAAAATGTATTTTTTAATATTTTAAAACCAAATTTTCAACATAGCCTTGTTATGACCCTGCCTCATGAAGAAGGGCAGATAAAATGTTCAACTCCTGTCCTAAAGGTGATTTTTTGCAGGGACTGTGAAATCAACTTTCAAGACACAAAAACACATTTTGGGCAGGAGTTGAAAAATGACAGCTGTCACATCCTTGAGGTGCTGTACAGAAATGGCTATGTTGAAAATCTGGGGTAGAAATATTTAATATTACCAAAGTTATGAGCCTGTGTTTGCAAAATTCAAAATAGCCTCATAACATAGATAAGACTCTTGGGCCAGATGGGGTACATCAAAGGGTATTGAGGGAGTTGGTAGACATCCTGGCAGAGCCACTGGTGGATCTATTCAACACCTCGCTAAGTATTGGATGTGTGGCCAGAGATTAGAAGGAGGCACACGTGGTACCTCTCCACAAAAGTGGGCCCAGTGATGAACCAGGGAACTATAGACTGGTAAGCCTCATTGCAATTGTGGGGGGGAAACTGATGGAATCTATTTTGAAAGAAAGGCTGGTTCAGTTTCTTGTGGATAAAGATCTGCAAGACAACAGACAGCATGGGTTCATCACTGGCAGATCCTGTCAGACTAACTTGGTTGATTTTTTTGACTGGGTCATGAGGGCACTGGATGGGAGCCATGCAGTATATGTAGTCTACCTGGATTTCAGCAAGGCCTTCGATTCAGTGCCACACAGAAGACTGACCTGCAAGTTGAGGAGTCTTGGTATAGGGTGGAAACTAGCCCAATGGGTAGAAAACTGGCTGAAGGACAGGCAACATAGGGTAGTTGTGGTGGGAGAAGCATCAGAACCCAGGGCAGTGACAAGTGGTGTCCCACAGGGATCAGTACTAGGACCAGTCCTGTTTAACATTTTCATCACAGACATAGCGGTTGGGATCAAGAATAAGATCAGCCACTTTGCTGAGGACACCGAGATCTGTGCTGAGGTGGATGGGGAAGAGGGTGGCAAATTACTGCAGGAGGACTTCGGAAGTCTTGAGGAGTGGTCACACACCTGCAGCTTGGGTTCAATGCCAAGAAGTGCAAGGTGATTCATTTTGGAGCCAAAAACCTGGGATACATCTACTGGATAGATGGCATCAAGCTGTCCACATCTGATGAGGAGAAGGATCTGGGATGTTGGTGACCACTTGGCCCAATGTAGGAAGGCAGTGGCTAAAGCTAACAGGATACTAGGGTGCATAGCAAGGGGGATTACACCCAGATGTAGTGAAGTCATATTGCCCCTTTACAGGTCCCTGGTGAGGCCGCACTTGGAGTACTGTGTGCAGTTCTGGTGCCCATATTTGAAAAGGGATATCAAACTACTGAGGCAGTGCAGTGAAGAGCAACAAAGGTGATCCAGGGGTTGGGGGATAGAACTTATGAGGAAAGACTAAAAGAGCTAAACACGTATACCATGGAGGAAAGAAGAGAGAGAGGGGACATGATTGAGACCTTCAAGTACCTGAAGGGGAGGAACAGAGTAGACTTCCATGGTGGGTTCACTCTCCAGAATGGAAGAGATACTAGAGAGCACTCCCTGAAGTTAAAAGGGGGCAGATTCAGGAGGGAAAGGAGGAGGCACTACTTTACTGAAAGAGTGGTAACAGGGTAGAATGCACTGCCTGAGCAGCTTGTATCAGTGCAGACTGTGGGGTGCTTCAAGATGGGGTGGGACAAATTCAAGGGGAAAGTACATACTGGGGGGGAAGCGGGGGAGGGAAGAGTTAATGGGAGGAGGGGCAGCTGCAGTCTAATGGGCTGAAGTGCTGCACACTCGAGCAGACTAGACAGACCATATGGCCTGTATCTGCTGGCAATTTCATATGTTCGTATGTTCATATGTTTTTTTTTTAATATTTTTACACCAAATTCATAGCCTTCTTATGGCCTCGCCTCATGAATAAGGTCAGAGAAAATTTTTAACTTCTGTCCAAAAGATGATTTCATGCAGGGACTGCAAAATCACCTTTAGGGATATAAAAAAACATTTTGGCCAGGATTTGAAAAACGACAGCTGTCACGTTTATGAGGTGCTGTAAAGATATGGATATGTTGAAAATTAGGGATAAAATATTGAAAATTACCAAAGTTACGAGCTTGCATTAACAAAATTCAATGTAAGCTCATAACTTTATTGTTTTTAAATATTTTTATACCAATCTTTCAACATAGCCTTCTTATAACCCCACCTCATGAACAAGGGCAGAGAAAATTTTCAACTCCTGCTTGAAAGGTGATTTTGTGCAGGAACCATGAAATCACCTTTTGGGATGTAAAAAAAAAACCATTTTGGTCAGGATTTGAAAAATGACAGCTGTCATACTCATGAAGCACTGTAAAGATATGGCTATGTTGTGAATTTGGGGGGAAAATATTGAAAATTGCCAAAGGTAAGAGCCTGCATTTGCAAAATTCAATGTAGGCTCATAACTTTGTGGTTTTTAAATATTTTTATACCACATTTTCAACATAGACTTCTTATGACCCACCTCATGAACAAGGGCAGAGAAATTTTTCAACTCCTGCCCAAAAGGTGGTTTCATGCAGTGACAACACAATCACCTTTTGGGACAGATCTGCCAAATGACAGTGCAGTTGTTCATGAGGTGGGGTCCCAAAGAAGGCATGTTGAAAATCTGGGGCAAAAATATGAAAAAATGGCCAAGTTATGGCATTAAGTTTAACCACCCATTGAAATACAATGAACCACATACCTGTTTTCTCAGTTTGTGGTCCAGCTTTGTAGAGTGAAGACATGTCTGCGGTCCATAGATGATTACAGCATTGGACCCCCAATGGGTAACTAAATGCTTGGGAGGTGCGGGGGGTGTTGAGTGGGAGGGTCGGGTGGGGGACAGTAATAGTGCAAAATACATCAATGGTCAGTTTTCTTTTTTCTGGGTAAAAAAAGACATCAATGGACAGTTTTCCTTTTATAGGGTAAAAAAAGGACAGAGGAATCACTATCATGACACTGGGGAATTGGGCACCCTCAGTGTCACTGTTATGTTTTTGTGGGGAGTGAGGAGTGGTGGGTGCCAACAGAAAGGGGAGGATGGGGGGGAATATGTCTAAAAAAAAGAGTCACAGAACACAAATGCGACACTGGGGATTGGACACCCCCAGTGTTATTATTATTATGTTTCTGGGGGGGTGCTGAGAGGGAGGGTCAGGTGGGGCAAGGAAGAAATATATTTAAAAAAAGATCATGAAATATGATCGCAACACTGGGGGATTGGGCACCCCACAGTGTCTGGGGGTGTGTGGGGTGGTGGGTGCTGAGAGGGAGGATTGGGTGGAGGGATATGTATAATTAAATAAAAAAAGAAATCAGAAGTCACAGTGGAACACAGCACAGTCTGCCATAACCAAAATGGCAGCTGCACTGTACTGCACATGCGCTAGTGGTTGCGCATGCACAGTACAATTTGGCAGCCATCTTGGACATGGTGTAGTGTGTCGTGTTCTGCCATGACCACCAACACAGTCCAAAAATTGTGCAGTGTACTTTCCACTGGAGACAACAAGTGGAGTGCTTCACGGATGCAGAGGTGACTGTGTTACAACTCCAACATGTTTTCGGTCAGAAGGAATGTGCTGAGTCCTTTTCTGACAGCAAGATGTCTGCAGGGCCATGCCCACTGCAGCCCTAAAAAAACTAATGTAACCCTATCCCCTGGATCCACTAAATACTAAACCCTTTGAACAGCCGAAGTTAATGGCTGATAGTCCTCTGCTTGCCTAAAAGCCAAAACCAAACTGATTGGCAAGGATTACAAGTGTAAGAAAATAATACTACTCTAAAGAGTTGGTGTACCAAATACATTCACCACACCCTCAAGATAATATAAATATACAAAAACAGATCTGTATACTGTAAATCATATAAGAATACAGCTTTGATTGTTATGGACATAATAATTCATAGAGTGATAGTCCATAAATATCCAATTCGGTAATTAGATATTCATAAAAATGCGTATTTGGTGATTTCCACCCAAATTAAGAATCTTCAGTTTCAAAATAGTCCTCAGTTGTTCATCAGTTTTCCTCACCAGACTCCTGGTAGCAGCAAATTCTGGGCAAAGAGCCCACTGTTATATATATAAGGTGCAAAGCATCTCCTCTCCTCTCCTGTTCCATCCTTCTCACTTTCACTGTTGATAATAGGATGCTGTTCTTCCTCAATAATGACACATGTTCTCCAGCAATAAAATATAAGTGTTCAGTAGTAGTAAAAGTTACCCCATAAAATATTATCCACCTTACATAATTTATATTATCCAATACCTATGTGTACTAGTTACTGTAAAATCTCAATACTAAGAGACTGAAAAAGGTTATTCAGTGATAAAATAGAGCAAATAAAAAAATTTATAAAACATACTCTGCTTACTTTGTTTTTTGAAGCAGGTATAATCATGCCTCAAAAAATGACTGTTAGCACAAGACTCATAGACCTCACAGGCCTCTCAGGCTATGGAATGGAGAGATCTCCCTTTGCAAAATGCTAAGGATGGAAAACTGAAATCCGACCTCTCTATGCCAGCACATTGGCATGCAACAAAAAGAAAAAGTAGCTAAATGTGACTGAAAGGAGAGAACCCCCATTTCCAAATAAGTGCAACACTGTCAAAGTAAATCACAAACGCAACACCTTTGTGCTGGCTCCAAACACTTCAAGTTCTCCTCGTGGAGAATAGCAATACTAATATAACAGTCAATTGTTAATAGTTGGGAGCTAAAAACATTTCTCAAGAACTGGGGTTAAGTCTCCTTTCCATTAACGAATGCACCATTCACTATCGAATAAAACACAAAAACTATCTGGCCTCGAGCAAGGCGAGACAACTGATTGTGTTTTTACGTGAACTCTGACTGGAGCGGTAACCCACGTGACATGTAGCAAAGGAAAATTCAAATCTGAATATTTGCTTAATAACAGTAAAGTTTGAAGAGAATTTATACAAAAGTTGAAATCAACAAAATCCCCACGCTATGCCCTCATATAGATATCTGAAATTAAGAGACTAAACAAATCTAGAACCCCCGGTTCATCCATCCCTTAGTCAGCATACAAAACGTCCTCAATATTCCACCATGCCAAAGTTCAAACCCAAGAGAACGTACAAAAAAGGGGATTACAAACAGAATTCCAACAGCTGCAGAGTTCCCAGCTCTCACGCTGACCATCTTTTGTATGCTATCACCTCCAATCTAGCTATCAGTCCTTCTCTTCCATTGTTCCTCCCATTTCACTATTCTGTTCCACTCTACTTAGTTGTTTCACTCCACTCCTAATTTCAACCTTGGTCCTTTCTAATCCCACTGGTTTCTCTAGTCTCCATCTCCTATGCCATTCTCTCCAGTCCTCTACAGTCCTCTCTGCTGCTGTCCATCTCACACTGACTTACTCCAGTGCACTCCCAATGCCTCTCCAATTTCAGCACTGAGTCACAACCTCTCTGTTTCTTTCTGCCACTTAGCTGTGCTCCTCAATCAGTGCATAGGTATTAGTTTCTGTGACTTTTTGCAAGTCAATTAACTTCTCTCCACTCCAGTCCACCCAGCTGCAGAAATGGTTAGAAACTGGACTCTGCTGGAAACAAGCTGTTGTATATCAGCTCGGCTATCATTCCGTGTCTCCCTAATGGTGATGTGTTTCTTCCTTCTTCATGCATAACTGAGAGACATTTCTAAACAAAGTGATACCCAAATTGAGTTGACAACGCAAGCAGCGATCTTAAGTCAGATAACATGCTATGGCCAGAGGGAATGACATCTAATTTCTGTAAAGTATTCAGACTGCTGTATGGGTCCATATCTGAACAAAGTATGGTACACCATGGGAAGTACAGAAAAAAAGTTGAATTTAATGTTTATGCAGTAACACATGTCTATCCTACCTACCTCATATGAGCAAAGGTGGAAAATGTGAAGCACAGTCATATGACGGTGGCAGAGAGTGAAGCTGAAATGTATGAGAAGCGTAAAGTTAACCACGGGGTGGAGACAGCTGCAATAAAAGATGGGCAGGTTTTCCTGCAGCTCCATCTGAGTCCTATTAATCTGAAAAAATCTGCTAAATTGCAATACTGAGATTGTATTAGTCCTAATCAGACAGTTAGTCAAATTTAGTATCTGGAATAATCTGCAATTATGAAATCTCCTGAATAATGGAAAATCCTAAAAAAGGCAGAGGGGGGCGTGGTTTCAAGAATGGTGCGCAGTCCGTGGCCACTGCAACAATGGCAACCACCTCATCAACACCAGCAGGATTGGAGGTTACCCTGCACATTGTGCTTCAGGCAATTAAAGTACTGAACTTGAGGGTAGCCACTCCCAACCAGAAAGTTGTAGATTTTCAAACCAGGGTAACTCAGTGTGAACAGCAAGCTGCAGCAGCTGCCGCAGAATTCAAAGAAGCTGCAGAAACAGCACTGAGAGTGTCACAGCCATCATGACTCTAATCAAAGAAAATCAGGCACTCTGTTACTCTTCAAAAGACCCAAAAAAACTTTTCCAGATCTCTTAATCTGCATATATTGGTGCTCCCAGAGATGACTGTAGGAAAAAACCTCAATTTCCTTCGCAGCATTTTGGCTAAAGGAGACTGCACATGGACTGGCCACCCGGAATTTCAAGAGCATATAGAAACTTCCCTATAAAGTGGCTAAACAAGGACTCACCAAGGACTTTCCTAATAATACTGGAGAGGGCTCAAGACTAGGATAAGACACTGGGGGTAGCGAGGAATACTGGACCCGTAACCATGGCAGACAACACTAGAATCTCGGTCTATCCAAATCTTAATTTCTGACCTGCAGCATATGAAGAGCCTTTGATAGACTGCAAGCTAAACTCAAATCGTCAGGAGTGACTCATTCTTTACAACACCCTTCAAAACTGAAGATTATATATTCTGTTGAGATCTACTTATTTGGTGACATGCAAGATGCCACTAAATTGGTGTCTAAAATTGAAAAAGGCTTTGGGTCTGCTGGGCAGGAAGCCGAGATTGACTTAGAATGCAAACCTTGATTACTACATTTGTGAGTACTGTACACCTATCTAAGGGTTTGTGTAGTGGGAGATGGGTCTGACCCCATTCATTTTTTTATTTAGGTCCTTCAGATAGTAGGATATTGTTTAATGCTCTATTATAAATGTTTTGCACAGGCTCAGGTCTTGAGCTTGTGGCAGCATCGCTCTGTAGCTACCAATAATGGTGTCAACCACATGGATCTCATTGCATAACAATTAGCAGTATAGGCTAGACTCAAATGTTTTAAAATGGATGTATCGACCCCATTAATACCAGCTGTTGGGATTGTAACATTCAAGATCAGGATAGTACTCTTTCTGAACAGGCTGTTTCCATAGAATTAGTAAGAACTGTTATAAATGGTTTATAGCAATGTTTCTACAGCATAGAATTACGCTATATGTAGCTAATATGTTTAGAAACATAGAAGTTAATGGCCGGTAAGGACCGCAAGGCCCATCCAGTCTGCCCATTTCTTTTTCTACCTTATGAATGTGAAATTGTCCTTTGCTCTGTCAATGGCCTATCTATTCATACTCATCTGTATTGCTCTCTTATGCCTATCCCTTGCCTGTTTGAAGCACTGCACTGTATTCATATCTACCACTTCCTGAGGTAGGCTGTTCCATGTATCCACCACCCTTTCAGTGAAAAAGAACTTCCTCACATTACCCCTTAATTGGCCTCCCTCTAATCTCATGCTGTATCCTCTTGTCCTATTTTTCTTTTATTGAAACATGTTAGACTCTTTCACCTTGTTAATGCCCTTAAGGTGTTTGAATGTTGCAATCATATCACCTCTCTCCCTCCTTTGCTCTAGGGTATACATATTGAGCTCCGTTAATCTGTCCTCATATGTTTTCTGATGCAGTCCCTGCACCATTTTGGTTGCCCTTCTCTGGACTGCCTCAGTTTGGTTAATGTTCTTGTGAAGGTGTGACCTCCAGTACTGCATGCAGTACTCCAGATGGGGCCTAACCAGTGTCTTGTAAAGAGAGAGTATTACCTCCCTCTTCCGACTTGTGATACCCCTACTAATACACCCCAACATCCCCCTAGCCTTACCTACTGCTTTAGTGGTCTGCTTGAATGATTTCAAGTCATCGGTGATGATGATGCCCAAGTCTCTTTCTTCTCTTGTGACTGCCAGCAACTCCCTTCCCAGCCTATAGGTAGCTTCAGGGTTTCTCTTTCTTATGTGCATGATCTCTCACTTCTTTGTGTTAAACCCCATTTGCCACTGTTCCCACCATTTTGCTAGTTTATCCGGATCTCTTCTCATTCTGCCCACCCCATCTGGATCATCTACTCTGTTACAGATCTTGGTGTCTTCTGCAAACAGACAAACCATACCCTACAGTCCATCTGTAATGTCACTGATGAAGATATTGAAGTGGACTGGCCCCAGGACTGATCCCTGAGGTACCCCACTTGTGACTTGCATCTCTTCTGACTGTGTACCATTTACCACCACTCCCTGTTTTCTGCCAGTCAACCAGCTTACCACCCAGTTGATCAACACCTGACCCACCCCGAGCCTACCCAGCTTATTAATCAATCTTCTATGTGGAACAGTATCGAAAGTTTTACTGAAGTCAAAGTAGGCGACATCAACTGCTCCCTCTTGGTCCACCACTCTGGTTACCCAGTCAAAGAAATCTATGAGATTAGTTTGACAGGACCTTCCTTTTGTAAACCCATGCTGTCTTGGATCCTGTGCTCCTATGGATTCCAGGTGTTGCACTATCCTTTCCTTAAGGAGTGTCTCCATAATCTTGCCCACTACTGAGGTAAGACTGACTGGTCTGTAGTTCCCTGCCTCCTCCCTGCTGCCATTCTTGTGGATCAGAATCACATGAGCTCTTCTCCAGTCTTCTGGGACCTCTCCCGTGCTCAGAGACTACCTAAACAGTTCTGATAATGGCTCTGCTAGTTCCACCCTTAGCTCCTTTAGTACCCTGGGATGTATGCCATCAGGCCCCATTGCCTTGTTCCCCCTGAGCTTATCAAGCTCTTGTAGGACCTTTCTTTTATGAAGGGACTGTGATGCTTGTACAGCTGGTTCTGATTACTCTCTGTTTTTTTTGTAAAATAAAAATATAGTGTGATTGTCTGTCATGAGAAATGATGTGCTCCTGGATGACCCCCCAGGTTTCACTTCAAAGGGCAGGATATATGTTAAACAGCAGATCTCTGTAAGGTAATTAACTTGCAAAAACTTGCATTTTATAGCCTTATTTAGGATCTGGGTTGTTTGAAGCTAGGAAGTGGAATATCCATTTTATGATGTCCTCAGGAAAACACAGTTAATTGACTGGTGTTACAAAGCATATGACACCTCAGTGAGAACTGGCAGAGAGTCATAAAAAGTCCTTTGATGTCCTTGAGACAGGAAGACACTCTAGATCAAAAGGACACCAGGAAATGAGTTTTTGCTGATGTCACCTTCTGAAGGATGAGACATCCTGTTTTGTATAATTTTTTTATATTCTGACAGGGAGGAGCTAGGTGACCTCATACAAAGAGGTTGGCAAAGCCAGTTTTAAGCTGTAGTCTGTATTCCATTTAGAAACACACACATATTTGGACTCTGAAGCTACAAATCTTTCAGCACTGTAAGAATATAAGAATACATTAGCTAGGCAAGGCTAAGTGTATGGTTGGTAGGAAATTGCACTTTTAAACCTGTTTATTTAAGTGATTGTAATGTTTTGTGATATATGGTTCTGTGTTTTACATTTTACATTTGTATCTATTTTTAAGTAAACATCTCATTCTAAGAGACTACTTGGTGTGCCTTTGAAATTCTTTCTTTGACAAGTGAAGCATATATGGGTAAAGCTGACACTGTGCAAAGCTTACTGGTTTTGCCAAACTGGGAAAAGGTAAGAGTTTTTTCTGAGGTCTTTCATAGAGTTTTTAAGGGTTCATTTTGTATACCTGGTTAGGTGCCCGTAGGCGAAAGATATCTGCCCCCCCCCGAAGAGCAGAATTATCTGAGCCTGTACATTGGGTACGCTAGCAAGAGATTCACAGTTTGAATCTCTCCAAGAACTTGAGACCAAAGGTTGATTCAAACCCACAAAACAGACAGGAGGGTTACCTGTTCTGTTAACTGTTCACAATACTGCACTCGGAGGTTGGCACTGTGGGAGCAGAGGGCCTGACCTGCTGAGTGGGGTTGAGACAGGGACTGGTGCACACCTCCCTCCCCCCTGTGTCCATGGTGCTGAGCTGTGGGCCCTGCCCTACCTTCTCTTCAGTAAATACTGAGCAGAAGTATCTATTTAGGATAAATGCTTTTACATGGTCCTCCTCCTCACACACACACCCTTATCCCCTTTGATCTTAGCAATACCCCCTCTGGACTTTCTCCTTTCACTAATCTAGCTATAGAAAGTCTTGTCACCTTCTTTTACTGTTTGTGCTAGTGTTTCCTCTGTTTGGACCTTTGCCTGCCTTACTGCCTTCCCTGCTTCCCCTAGGGAAGTTTGGTATGCCTCCCTATCTTCATCCTGCTGTGTTCCCTTATATTTCCTGAAGGCCAGCCTTTTGGCTGTGACCTTTTCTGCTACTGTTTTTTGAGAACCAAAGTGGTTTCCTTCTTCTTTTGCACTTCCTTTTCTGTCTAACACAATGGGATGTTGCTTCAAGTATTGCATCCTTAATGCTTGCCCACTTTGCCTGTACTCTCTCACCTGTATTTCTTTTTGCCAGGGCTAGCTTAACTCTGTTGGCCATCTTATCAAAGTCAGCTCCTCTGAAGTCTCATATTTTTGCCTTGGAATGGGATGATTTAGTTCTAGTGGCCAAATTGAACCATACCATGTGATGGTCACTGGCACCCAGGTGACCTTCTACCTGGAGATCTGTGATCCTTGAATAGTGGGATTGTCAGAGGGCTGCAAGTAAGACTCAGAAATATGTGTGTGTTCATTAACAGTAAATTGTACTAGACCATAACAGTGCATGTGTAACTGTAGTAAATTTATGAGGGAACACCTTTTATTATAAGGTTTATTTGCACTGTGACATATGCTGACTAAAATTAGTTTAATACTTTCATTTGCATGATGTTCTTTGTTACAGTGCTCTATATCAATAAAATCCAGGGTTGCACAGCCATGTTCCCTATTGAAACAAACTCTAGCCAGATAGCCAGAGCTGATAGGGTTGTGAAGAGCTACCAAATGACCATTATTTTCTTGTTGGTGCCATACAGTGCTGTTTAGTCACAACCATCATGCTGCTGCAGGTGTGTGTGTGTGTGTGTGTGTGTGTGTGTGTGTGTGTGTGCCCGCCCATAGGAATCAGATAGCTAACATAGGCTGCAAACTGTACTGTCTGTAATCTGACACTGCAGTCTGAAGTTCAGAGGTTCAGAAAACTTATAATGAGTTAACCCCTAGGTTGCTGAAAGAAATAGAATAAATCTATTTGACTGAGCAGAACAGATGATAGAAACAGCAGATTAAAAAGGTTTTTTTTTTTGTTAATATCCTAAGAAGTTCTGAGATACAATACAGCAGCATCCCCCTCCTTTCAGATGCCTTTAACACAGAGCAGCAAATAGCAAAAATTGGAAGTGGAGCGCTCTGTTTTGCAGATGTAGAGAAATACATCCAAATGTCCAAAAAGGGAGTTTCAAGATCAGCTGTTTTAGAGCTACAATCCCAATAGTGCTGTAGGTTCTGCCCACAGCCCTAATAATGTGCCGTATATGTCTGTATTATGAATTTTATGCCAGCTGTGGCAAAAGATTTTATAAGATGTCTTCTTATAAAAAATTAATAAAGATGGCTACTCAGTAGCGACTCCTGCAGGGCAACTTGAAAATTGAAAAAAATTAATAAATTTGACCACAAAACTTTGAGTGGGTGCAATGCTGTAGGTAGGCCACACACAAACATATTTGACATGTTGTTCTCATATGGGCCCTGTATTAAAATACATTTTCTTTTGTTCTTTCTAGAATGGCAAGCCCTCCTCATTAAAAACTATAGTCATAAAGGAGGTGACCAAGAACAATGTTAAATTATGCTGCAGAATAATTTTCATTGTTATGCATTCTCTTGTTCTCCTAGTTGCACTCTCTCTCTCTCTCTCTCTTTCTCACTGGTAATAACAGTTGATGTCTTCTGCTGCTTTCCTTGACAAACCATGTAATTAACTGATTTGATGACATGACTGCACACAGTGCGATGTGCAGGCACAAAGTTAAGGAAAACAAATGCAAAGCTAGCTTATTGAAGACTCAGCGAGGACTATTTAGTACTTCAGCACCCTCTACTGGCAATGTACCAGCAGAAGGACTATTTTGCCAGAAACGTTTCTTTTGCCAGTGATTTTAATTTTTTCTTTTAATTTTTTTTTTTTACCACGTAACTCATTTTCTAATTGCAATAATAGCTTCCAGTGTGGGTGGTATGAGCATTACCCACCCTTCCAGGACTCATTATGCCTCATTACACACATGGGCAGCAGGTACAGCCCACTACTGTGCATCCTGTTGGGTATTATTACTTACATAGTTCAGTGGAGCACACTTAAGTACATATCATATAAGTGCACTTTATGGATAAGGGCATACTTTCTTTATTTCCTGATTCCACTGTTTGTTTGCTGTTTCTTTCAATGTAAAATTATCTGGTTAAGTGCACATTCTTACTAAGTGCTCATTTCCACAGTTCACCAATGCATCTGCTACAAAATTAACACCTGCTAAGTGCACAGCTGATTTTTAGCTGGTGTGAAAACATTATTTTAACATGCAGCCTGTAACGCCTCATAGGCATTCAGTCATGGAGACATAGTAAATTAAAGTGACTAAATCAGAAAATACACTAACAGATGGTTTTATAACATAAATGTATTTACTAGATCAGTTTTTCTACTGAAACAGATCTCAGGCTGAGTCTTTCCTATTGGAAACATGTATCTCTGGATAAGTGCACAGCCTTGCTTAAATGCATGTTTTTTCTGTGCAAAAAAGGGTGTGCACTTAAGTGACCTGCATGGTACTAAAATTTAAAAAATTGCCATTTTCTGGGAAACTATAATGATTAATTAGATGCTATTAAACTAGAGACTGTGCTAGTTGAGTGAGTGCTAGGACAGTCACTTTATTGGGAATAAACATCTCCAATAATAGGATAACTACAGTAATACCTTCCAGATACATAGAGATTTGTTTTTGCTCACTCTTAAAGGATTGGTCATGGGGAAGCATGGTTGGATGCTGATGTACAAAACTATCTTTTTTCAAGCAGCTCATCCAGAGGCTCTGGGTGCTGTACAGAAAAACATAGCAACATAATCTCCTCCACCCTGTGGTTGCCTCCCCTCATCCCTCTCCTCCCACTCTTTCCCATTCACTACATAATTCCCTTGCCTAGTTAGATCTCTTTAATGGCAGCTCCACCCACTCTGCACAAGTAAGTTAATCTGTATATATTGTAAAGTAGATATTGTACAGTTGCCGCATCTTGTTATTTTCCCACTAGAATTGTCATTTGCATTTAATTCTCCTAATTCTATTCCTTATCCATGTCAACGAATATGTATGCATTGTACAGCATTTATTGTACTTTGATACCACTTGTCACTTCTTTTTCTACTTTACTTGGTTGAATTGTATACTAAATGTTGCAAGTCCTTCTATAATCCAATCCCTGGGTAGAACCTGGAAATGAACCTTGGCTCAGTGTGCCTATCCCGGTTATGAATTTTAAATAAATAAATAATAAACAGAAAGCAAAAAAAAAAAATCAGTGCACAATAAAGTATTCCTTAAAAAAACAATTAAGACAGGGTTCAACCATATTCATTAAAAGACAAGGTAAGTAAATATGTTTTTAAAAATGTCTTAAAAACCTCCTCCAAGGAGATGCTTTGAGAGACTGATGGAAGAGCATTCCAAAGCCAGTGTGCCACTACTGCAAAAGCTGTATCTCCAGAGGATCTAAGGCTGGCCCCAGGAACCTCCAACAAATGCTTCCCGGTGGAGAAGAGCAGGTGACCTAGACCATATGGGTGAAGGAGGTCTTCAACAATTGAGTTCAACTAGTGTTGGTGGATTTTTTTTTTACTTTCTTTATGCCACTCAGGCTTTGAGTGTGGATGAATCCCCTTCTTTCAGCACCTAGACCCACTACCCGGCATCCCCCTAGGCTGTCCCAACTGTGAGGCTTGCAGCTTGCCCCCTACAGTGGGGCTCCCCAATGGGAGAGTCCAGAATTCACCTGAGGATCCAGCTGAGGCTTACACCGGGGGTGTCATTCAGGAGGAGGTAGTTTCCCCAAGAAGATGCAGACATGCAATGATGTCAGTGCAGGTCACGTATACTCCCACACATGACCTACAGACATCCGACATGGTGGGTGGTCCAAGCCAGTGTACACCTAGTCTCCACTGGATGTCACTCACATGCCAGGGAACCACAACCCTCTCCCATGGAGGAGAAGAGATGTCCATGGGATACTTATCCTACCTCCCGCTGACCAACCCTCTGACACACTATGCTCATTCCCAAACATGGGTCATCAGCGCTGCAAGTGGTGGTCCTACCTCTGTGCTGGCAGGATGGCTGTGTTGGTGAGTTTACCAAATGCCCTGCATTCTTGTAGATTTTTATACAAATGGTATACTGATCTAGGTTTTGAAGCAATTCATATTGCAAGTTGAACTATGTAAGGTTTTCAAACTATTCATTTTGTTGCTTAATATATATTTTTTTTATCTAATGACTGGCATGTCATTGCTTTTCTATTGTTTGCTTAACTGTGATATTTGTATGTGTTAAACTTCAGCTCTTGGTCACAATTAAAAACTGCAAGGCTAGCGCCACCTGATGGTCCAGTGGCAGTGCATTAGGCTGCCCTGCTGACTACCTGGGTTCAGAAGTGAGCCCAGGAAGTTGTGTCGGGAGGTAGGCTTAGGCCAAGACAGCTGCTGCTTGGCAGTGCATCTCAGCCATGGAGGGTTAGCGGCAGGTTCTGCTACCACAGCAACCCCTGCAGCGGGGCCAGAGAACTTGCTCCTGCAGCAGGATGGGCTATGGTTGTGCAAGGCCATTAGAGATATCATCCGCACTAAGGGAAGAGGGGGAAAATGGAGGTAGAAAAACATAGTAGCCATCTAAATGATGGCCAGTTTCAGCCTGACTGAGGTACTTTCCAGTGAATATATATCTTTGGGGATGAGCTGCTGGTCAGGTAAGTAAAATGCTATATGGAAAGAATATTGCAATGCTATGCACGGGGATCAGCTGGGCAGTGGGTGCTACTCACCATGCTCCCCTGAGCGCGCTATATAGCACGCATGCCCCAGCATAATTCAGGCACTTTGCTCGTAGCTATGCTGCTTTCAGCTATCTATCTGCCCTCCTGTCCTCTTTCTACCTCTGTGAAACAGCTGGCTTGGAACATCCCTGTTTTTGGTGGTCGGCTGGTTTGTGGGGCTTCTGGCCCCCCAAACTGGGCCTTCTGCTCCATGTCTCTCAGCTCCACTGCTTGACCATTTTTCTGCAATGGTTCAGCCCACTCAGCAGGCAGTCTTCACTCCCTGCCTGGTTGGACTGCCCCCTTCCGTGCCCCAGAGGCCATCATTAGCTGCCTGCCTCCTGTGGCCTTGCTGTGCTTGGGCTTTGTACTGATAACCCTTTCTCTGCTGATTTTCTGGTGCAGTTCTTTTTCCACATTACTTCTTCCTGGCACCATCCTTTATCCTTCCCAAAACTGCACTAAGCTTTTTGGTTCCTCTTGTTCCTGCTGCCTCCTGTTTTGCTCCATTGTTTTGCTACCTGGGTTGGTGGTCTGTTTTTGTTGCTGGTGTTAGGCAAGCACTCTTGCCTCTTGGTCTCCACTTTCTTGATGCTCTCCCTCCCTTATTGGCTTGCTCCTGCCCTTCAGTCCTGCTGGCTCTCACCCCTCAGCCCTTTCTTCTGTTCCAGGGGTCTGCTGTGTCTGGGTCTCCTTCTTAATGGGCTGTTCTAGATGCCCCTGCTGGCCTTCATCTGCTGCTGGGCTCCTTCCTTCCTTCTTGCTCCTGGCTGTCGCTGTGGCTGTGCTTTGCTCCTGGTGTTCTATTCAGCCTTTGAGCCGATGCTCCTTAACTGTACCCATCTGCCTGCCCAGGTGGTTTTCCAGCCCTCTCCTTGGGGCTCACCTTTAACCATTATCAAAATATTACCATACCTACCATTCCTACTTTACCTGTAGCTCTCCAGAAAATATCTTCTCACTAGTGCATATGCTCCCATGACAACTGGGCACACACCCCAATGACAATTGGGCACAAGCCCCCCCAAAACACTCAGGTACATGGCCGTCCAACAATAGGGCACATGCCCCAGTAACAGACCCTCAAAGGCTCAGCAGGCTTTTGCCCTATATAGCTTCCGACTGCAAGGATCAAGTCCTTCAAGAGCTTGACTTTCCCTTCTTATATCCAAGAGCCTTGTCCAGAACAGAGTTTTAGGGCTACCAGGTCAGAAGCAGTGGTTTCAAGTCTTCTACTTTTCCATGGGTATTTTCTATAACCTCAACATTCCCTTGGCATTCTGGTTCCGCTCTCGTGCATCCCCAGAAGGGTGGAGCCTCTTCACTGTGGCACTTCTTTGTTCTAAGTGCAAAGCCCTGTAGCACCTCATGGAGGTGGAAGTCTCAAGGCAGTAGAGAAAACTTACTTGCTCCCTAGTTTGCAGTGGCATGTCATAGGTCCACCTGCAGCTTCAGGTTTTAATAATATTGCATATAGTTTGGAGTGGTGGTAACCTGAAATCATAGATCCTCAATGGTTTCCTCCACAGGTGTTTTTTCCTCTTCTCCATGTTGAATTTCATAAAAGTAATTAGTTATTCTCTTTTAGTTAACTCTATTCTGCCAGATGGTTTGTGACTTATTTATTTCATTTATTTATAACTAGGATTATAATACCTTTGGACCAGAGGCTCTTTTACAAAGGTTCTGCATCATGTACAAACAGTTAAGAATAATACTTTACAGGTTAGCAGCAATGAACAAAAGAGATAACAGAGTGAAATACCAAGCACAGCAATGATTACAGGTATATACAACTATTTACAATTCAATAACCAAATAGTCTTCAGGTGAAGCTACCTCTGGCTGGAAGCTGCAACACTGGACTTAAGATTTGCAAGAAAGCGAGTTGTGCTCACAACAGAGGGAGGTGAACCTTACAATTTATAATTGTCTTTGGTTTGAAGCAGATTCCTTAGGAAAGTTAATATTCTTCAGGTGAAGGATACTTCTAACTGAAGGGTGAAATAAGGAACTTAGAATTATCAGAAAAGGCAGTCTTACAATCAACAGAGGGAGGTGGATCTTGCTTTACTTTTGTTACAATTGTTAAGATTTTCAGTGCAGGAAGAGTTTAAACCCACAGGGCCTGAATACTGTTTTCTGTGCCTGCCCTTCTGCACAGCTGACATGTTTTGGGGCTGACTGCTTTCAGAGCACAAGTCACCAGGCTGTTTTGGGGCTGGAGAGGTTTACCTGTGTCTGACTTGGATGTCTGGATTTTTCTCTGTTTGATTAGCAGGGTATTTTCTCTGTCAAATTGTCATGTAGGGCATCTTGCTGACAGGAAGGCACTCATCGCAGTGGTAGGTCAGAGCTTTTAGCTGATTGTTTTGTGAGGGCACAGTTTGGCCCCAAACCTGCCCACCCCTCACCCCACCCACCCCTGGAAGTAGTTCCTTTATACCTGGGGTTCTGACACCATTTCCTCAAGAGGAAAGGTGCATATCACTGCCATATACTCTCTAGCACACTGCACTGACAATTTAAGCATACACATTATATAAATACATATATTTCTATATAACAAACCAATCACACACACACAAAAAAAAAAAAAAACTAAACAAGGTAGACAGTTATGTGGGGTGTAGTGCAATGTAATGGCTGTGGGGTAGCAGTCTTCCAGGTGTCTTTCTGGAGGCTGAGATGCTTCCCTGTTTGTAGACAGCTATCTGCACTGAGGGAGGAAGTTGCCCATCTTCAGGCCGCACTGGACAGTAGTAAGGGAACCTCCCTCATCCAGGGAGCACCAGAGCCACCACCACTACCTCAGAAATTGCGAAGAAAGCACAGCAATTGGACCACAGTGGGCTCAGGGAGGGTAAGGGTGGTGGAACAGAGGCACACCCAGTCAGTTGTTCCACGCCATAATCCATACACCATTCTGTCGGAGCATAGTTCCCCTATGGATGCACCCGCAGAGGAGACTAAGGAGGATGCAGACAACTGTCACAAGGGAGGCCCTCAGGAAGGAGGCAGAAGGCACCACAGGGAAAGGAAGCAGCTCCTGGTGAGGGACTCAATTATTAGGAGATAGAACTGGGGGGACAGGGAAAACTGAAGTAAGGTGCCTGTCTGGTGCCATGGCATGGAGGGACAGGAAGCGCATCCTTAGGATCACGAGAACAGTTGCACGGGAGTCTGAGCTGGATGTCATTGTCCACCTAGGGACAAATGACTTGGCTCATCATGAGATTAGAGCAGTGCAGAAGAACTTTGTAGAGTTGGGGAGGGGCCTAAGACAAGTAGCACACACAGTATCCTTCTCAGAAGTGCTGCCTGTCAGTGGCATGGGTGAGGCAAGGGTACTTTGCACCATGCAGTTTAAATGGTTGAAAAAATGGTGTGGAGCACAGGGGTTTGGCTTCAATGGGGACTGGGGTTCCACCTGGAGGGACACCAGCCTATACTGGCAGGATGGTCTGCATCTGTCCAGGAAGGGAACAAGTCTTTTGGGCAATCGGTTTAAATGCTTCATTGGCAAGCTTTTAAACTAGTCAAGGAGGGAGGCACTGATAAGCAGCAGGACAATCCCAGCCTCCCCCTACAAAACAGGGTACTAAATGAGAAAAAGACCAAGGTAGAAAGGTCAGTAGAGGATGCTGCTACAGAAGATAAAGCCATCAAAAAATGGAGAGCAATGAGTACCAATGCCCATAGTCTGGGTAACAAGCTTCCTGAATTAGTGGCCTTGATGGAGGAGGAACATCTGGATATCGTGGCAGTCACAGAAACGTGGTACACACAGAACCATGACTGGGATGTAAACATACCAGGATACACTATCTACAGGAGGGACAGGGAGGGTAAAAGAGGAGGAGGAGTAGCTCTCTACATAAGAGAAGGAATCAAAGCAACAGAATGAAAGGGTAAACAGGGAGGAGAAGAAGCACTATGGGTCAATTTGGAGGCAGGCAATGGCACCACAATCCACACAGGGGGTTGTATACAGACCCACCTCTCAGAGGGAGGAAATGGACAAGGAAATGATAGAAAGTATACTTAGAATGGCAGATAAAGGGGAGATATTGCTGATGGGTGATCTGAATATGCCAGATGTTAACTGGAGTGCAGTTGCAGCAGCCACTTTGAAGAGTGGGGTTATTCTAGATGCCCTACAGGGGGCATGCCTTAGACAACAAGTATTGGAACCCACTCGAGAGGGAGCAATCTTAGACCTGGTCCTCTCAAATGGAGATGGAGAGAGGATCACAGATGTAAGACGTGGGTAGCCATCTGGGAACTAGTGGTCATCGAACAGTTAGGTTCACAATAAACACAGCAATAGAGTCAAGCCATAGAAAGGCAAAAGTACTGGACTTCAGGAGGGCTGACTTTGCCAAAATGGGTGAGTGCCTAAGGAACGCACTAGCAAATGGGCAGGAAGGAGGGGTGGAAGAACAATGGGGAATAATAAAAACTGCCATCACAGAGGTAACAAGCCTTTGTGTGAAGCAAATAAACAAAACAAAATGATGTAAGAAACCACTATGATTCTCAAAGGAGGTGGCAGTGAAGGTTCAAGAGAAAAAGAAAGCATTCAGAAAGTACAAGGAATCACAGAAGGAGCAGGACAGAGAATTGTATCAGTTAAAGCAAAAGGAAGCTGGGAAGGCAGTCAGAACAGCAAAGGCCTGAACTGAGGAAAAGATAGCCAATTCAGTAAAGAAGGGGGAGAAAACCTTTTTTAGGTACATCAGGGTGCGAAGGAAGACTAAGGGAGGGATAGTGAGGCTTAATAAGGGGGGGTGGGCAGAGGGTGACGGTGAAAAGGCAGAGATACTAAACAAATATTTTTGCTCAATATTTACAAATGAAGAGGGGGAGGTACCTAAAACAAACAATAGAAACACTCTGGATACAGAAGTTGATACCAGCCCATTTACAGAAGAAAGGGTTCAAAGAACTCTTAAAATTGAAGGTGGACAAAGCAATGGGGCCTGATGGGATTCATCCCAGAATTCTAAAAGAACTAAGGGTAGAACTAGTGACACCACTGACTACCCTCTTTAACAAATCATGGGAGGATGGGTGGTACCTGAGGACTGGAGGAGGGCAGATGTGATTCCCCTTCACAAAAGTGGGAGCAGGGCAGAAGCAGGAAACTACAGACCTGTTAGTTTAACCTCAGTGATAGGGAAAATAATGGAATCACTTCTGAAGGAAAGAATTGTCGAGTACCTAGAGGCCAGAGGGGCACAGGACCCAAGGCAGCATGGATTCACAGCGGGAATGTCATGCCAGATGAATCTAATAGATTTCTTTGACTGGGTGACCAAAGTAGTAGATCAGGGAGGGGCTGTGGACATGGCCTACCTTGACTTTAGCAAGGCATTTGACTCAGTCCCACACAAAAGATTAATATACAAGTTAGCCAGTGGGTCCCAAGATGATAGCCTGGGTAAAGAATTGGCTGGAGAATAGGACACAGAGGGTAATAGTAAATGGAGTCCACTCTGAAGAAAGGGGGGTTATTAGAGGGGTGCCGCAGGGTTCAGTATTAGTACCGATCCTCTTCAATGTCTTTATAAGCGACATTGCAGAGGGACTGGAAGGAAAAGTATGTCTCTTTGCAGATGACACAAAGATCTGCAACAGAGTTGATGCACAAGGTGGGGTGGAAAGGATGAGAAGGGACTTGGCCAGGTTAGAGGAATGGTCAAATGTATGGCAGCTTAGATTTAATGCTAAGAAGTGCAAGGTAATGCACCTGGGAAACAAAAACGCAGGGGAGGAGTACACAATGGGGGATGAGATACTAACAACAACAAAAATGGAAAGGGACCAGGTGATAGTCATATCAAATGATTTAAAGGTGGGCAAGCAATGTGAGAGGGCAGTAAGGAGGGCTGGGGGGATACTGGGATGCATAGGAAGAGGCATCACCAGTAGAAAACAGGAAGTTGTTATCCCTCTGTACAGACAGTTGGTGAGACCCCATCTGGAGTACTGTGTGCAGTTCTGGAGACCCAATCTCCACAAGGACATAGACAAGATGGAAGCTGTCCAGAGGAGGGCAACTAAAATGGTGCAGGGTCTACACCGGAAGACATATGAAGAGAGAGACTACAGGAGCTTAATATGTATAGCCTCGAGGAAAGGAGGGAGAGGGGGGACATGATAGAAACTTTCAAGTACCTCAACGGGATCAACAAAGTCCAAGAGGGTAGCATCTTTCAAAAAAAGAGGTGTGCAAGAACAAGGGGACACAATTTGAAGATAGAGGGGAGGCGGCTCAGAGGTAATGTAAGGAAGTATTTTTTCACAGAGAGGGTTGTGGATGCATGGAACAGCCTTCCGGAGGAGGTCGTGGAGTCAAAAATAGTGGTTGAATTCAAGCATGCATGGGACAGCCATAAGGCAATTCTAGGGGGTGGGGGTAGAAAGAAGTAGGCTGCTGGTAAACTAGGATCTGCAGCTTATTCATTAGGTAGTGAAATGGGCAGACTGGGTGGGCCAAGCGGTCCTTATCTGCCATCAAATTCTATGTTTCTATGTTAATCATGGGTGAGGATAAGCAAACGATCAAGGAGGAATAGCAGTTAGGGGATTCAGGCAAAATAAGTGGCAGTAGAAAGCAAGGATAATAACATGTATATAAGTGGAAGCATGGCTTAATACTAAATACAACAGAATATAGGCACAAACAAATGTTTCCATTACACCAAGTGAGGAAGAGTCAAAGATCAAGGAGGATGACTTTAAGGAATGGAGGCAGAAATAAGTCAGAGAAGCAGGCGAGTTAGAAACCAGAAGAAATGGGGGGAGTCGGTGGGAGCACCATAGAGGAAGGTAAAAGAGAAACGGGTGGCGCCAGCAGGAGGGGGAGAGAGAGAGAGAGTATAGAATTTGCATGATAGGGTGAGACACTCAAAGGTGACCTTGTCATGAAAGCTATAGGTGGGTAGGGAGGGGTAGGGCTAGGGACATAGGCCCTGGCCATGAAAATATGAGGTGGGCTGATGCACAGTGGTAGGATTGAGCATCAAGCTGGGACCATAAGCTAAGGAGGGCAGTTACAACTGTTTAGTAGGGAGAGGTGCTGGCGTAGTTTACATTTAAAGGGGCCAAGGGTGGGGTAGTTATTGATCTCAGGGGGGAGGTTGTTGAGCCAAGAAGGGGCTCGGAACCTAAAAGACCACTGCCCTGGACAGTGCTGCAGTAGGGAACCAGGTATTTTAATGTGGTTGCACTACATGTGTTGCAGAGGTTTGGTACTGTCAGCAGAAGGGGCAGGGTGCTTGGAGGGGTTTGGCCAAGGCAGATTTATTTAGCAACTAGGCAAATCTGGTAAGTGGCCCTACCTTTCAGAGTTAGCCAGTACTTTTGAGCATATAGATCACCGCCACCATTCCAGAAGCCCCCGTCCCGCAGCCACCGGTACCTCTGCGTCCCCCCCCCCCGCGAAGCTTCCCAGGCCTGAGGCCTTGTCTTCAGAAAGGCTCCTGAACTGTGACCAGTGCAAAAAGGAACAGAGTGAGCCCATGGACTCTGCTGCCCTGATAGGCTGGGCAGATGCAGTAGAAGAAACGGAGGAAGAGTGGGTGCTGGTTGCAGGATTACTCAGACCTGGTGCTAAGACATTCACCGAGGCCCTGGCCACTCCACAGCAGACACACGCAAGAGGCAAGGAGACCCGAATGAGTTGCCCTGCCTCACCAGGAAAGAATGAATGACTCTTAAGACTGCCTTCTGATAGATAAGACTCTCTCATAATTGTGTTGCTATATTACTCTCTGCTCTATGTACAGATAGGTGGCCTGGAGTGGGTGGCACGCCAGGTGACTGGTGATGCCTCGCAGCAAAGGGATCAGCCCAGCTGTTACACCCATTGACCAGCTAGTTCCTACTGGCCCATGGGTCCCAATCTCCTCACTGCTGTCGATTGGGTTAGGCAGTTGCCCTCCCTCACCCCCCTCCCTTACAACTGCCTGCCCATCTTGGTGGATAGGGCTATCAGGGGAGCTCTTGGGCATCATGAGGGTCTTACAGAAATCTTGTTGCCACTGACTTATGGCTGGATTCGTTTACTGACAGTCACTGTTACTTGCCTAGATGCCTTTCTTGAGAGAAACATAGAAATATAGAATATGACGGCAGATAAGGACCGCTTGGCCCAACGAGTCTGCCCATTTTGCTACCTAACAGATAAGCTGCAGATCCTAGTTAACCAACAGCTTACTTCCTTCTACCCCCCACTAGAACTGCCTCATGTCTGTCCCATGCATTCTTGAATTCCCCCACTGTTCTTGACTCCACAACCTCCTCAGTGTGGCTGTTCCATGCATCCACAACCCTCTCCGTGAAAAATACTTCCTCACATTACCTCTGAGCCGTCCCCCCTCTATCTTCAAATTGTGCCCCCTTGTTCTTGAATGTCTCTTTTTCTGAAAGATGCTACCCTCTTGGACTTTGTTGATTTCCTTAAGGTACTTGAAAGTTTCTATCATGTCCCCTCTCTCCCTTCTTTCCTCAAGGGTATACATATTAAGCTCCTTTAGTCTTTCTTCATATGTCTTCTGGTGCAGACCCTGCAACATTTTGGTTGCCCTCCTCTGGACAGCCTCCACTCTGTCTATGTCTTTGTGGAGATGGGGTCTCCAGAACTGCACATAGGACTCCAGATGGGGTCTCACCTACTGTCTGTACAGAGGGATAACAACTTCCTGTTTTCTGCTATTGATGCCTCTCCCTATGCATCCCAGTATCCCCCCAGCCTTCCTTATTGCCTTCTCACATTGCTTGTCCACCTTTAGGTTATCTCATATAATTACCCCCAGGTCCCTTTCCATTTTTACTGTTGTCAGTATCTCACCCACCATTGTGTACTCTTCCTCTGGGTTTTTGTTTCCCAGGTGCATTACCTTGAGCTTGTTTGCACTGAATCTGAGCTGCCATACATTTGACCATTCCTCCAACCTTGCCAAGTCCCTTCTCATCCTTTCTACTCCATCTTGTGTATCAACCCTGTTGCAGATCTTAGAAAGCGGCAAAGGAGGAGTTTCCCCCTTCCCCTCCTATATTTTCCCCCTTTCCCCGTCCCCCTTCCCCCCTTCCCCTTTCTCAGCTATTACTCATTCTATTTACCGGTTGTCAGCTGATGGCCAGCTGGGATACCCTGGCCTCAGGAGTTAATGTCCTTCTCACTGCAAGACCAGGTGGGGACAGATCATGGCTAACTCATATAGACCTTCCCCTCCCATTCTTGGTGCCTGAATCAGTGTGGCTAGGAGACCCATCTGGGCCTTTCCTCGCACATTTACCTCAGCACCATTAGCTTGGTTGCTTCTTCTCAATATCTACTACTATAGTTACAGCTACAGGTTGTACATTGTTATTATTCTTATTGTATTTTAGTGCGTAGTTTTTTGTCTTTATTACTGCATAGCTAAACTGCATTTATTCTCTGACTAGGTTCAATTTTGGGGTGGTAACATTTGTCATAGTCTTCCGTGGCCTGTGCTCCATCTTTTCTCCTTGCCCCTGTCCTTTTCAGACCTCATACATCCCCTCTGCACCTGCAATCCCCTTCCTGCTCTTTGCCTTTCCTCCCCCCGGTGGACAATTATGGTTGGCAAGTCTCCTGCAGTGCAGGGTTGGAGGTGCATCTCCTGTAACATAAAAGGGCTTAATCACCCCACCAAGCGTACTAAGGTGCTACAATTTCTGAGCTCTCTGGGCACCGACATGGCCTTACTCCAGGAGATGCTCCTCACCGCCACAACCGTTTTATGGCTCAAAAAATTGTGGGTTGGGTCAGTGATAGCCAACTGTGCCACTAGCAAATCTGGGGGGGGGGTGGTTATCCTGTTGCACAAGGCATCCCCCTGGGTGGTGGAGGATACCTGAACAGACTCCCAGGGAAGGTGGGTAATGGCTAGACTCTCCTATCCCGGGGTGAGGGTACTCATAATCAATGTATATGGCCACAATAGTGACTCAGGGGAATTTTTTCCAGATATCAGCCAGGTCCTCTCTAGTCTAGCAGATGGTTTTGTGGACATCCCAATACTCATAGGGGGTGATTTCAACTTAGTTTTGGTTATTTTTCTCAACAAATCTCTCCCCACCCCACAGTCCCTCCCAAAAGACCTGGCTGGGCTCACTGACTTGATGTCAGAGTGGGGCATGTGTGACCTATGGCAAAGGGACAACCTACAGGGGCAGAACTATTCTTTTTTCTCACCGGTCCACAATACTCATAGCAAGCTGGATTTTTGGCTGGCTAACCAAGCAGCCATGCCCTGGGTCACAGAGGTCAAAATAGGGAACATTATTATTTCCAACCATGCCCCAGTATCTCTCTTATTCTGTACACCTGGTCAAGGGGCTCCCTCCACGAGCTGGAGGTGCAACCCCTTGCTGCTGCAGGATAAAGAGTTCTAGGCCTTCATAAAGAACGAAGCCCACACCTACTTTTCACTGAACACATCCAATGAAGTTTCTGCCTCCACAATCTGGGAAGCCTTTAAGGCGGTCATTAGGGGCAGGATAATCTCCTACTTGGTGGCGAGGAACAAGACCCGGGCAGCTGAGGTCCGCCGGTTGCAGACGGAACTCACCTCCCTGGATTCGCAATTCAAAGCATCAGCATCGTAGATGGCTAATGCCTCCCTTCTCTCCGCTATTGTGGGCCAGAAATACCACATTAACAGCCTCCTGAATAAGAAAGTGGAATGGCAGCTCCTCTGCTCTAAGCACAAATCGTGGGAGGGAGACAATAGGGGCGGCAGGCTGCTAGCTTTCCACTTACGTAAGCAGCAAGCTGCTTCCAGGATCCACACCCTTAGAAACAAAGAGGGAGAGGTTGTCTCAGTTCCTAAGGAGATCAATGAGATGATGCACCTTTTTTACCAGGCCCTGTATCAAACACACTCTGAGCTTACATTTGAGGAGCTCTCTAAGGAGCTCTCAGAATTCTGTCATGGGGTTCACCTTCCCAAGCTCTCGCAGGTGGACTGCACCAGCCCAGATGCTCCCATTGACATAAAAGAACTCCAGACTGCCCTCTCCCAAATGGCAAAGGGGAAAGCCCCTGGGCCTCACGGAATGACCGTGGAGCTTTAACAGCTCCTCAAGTCTGAAATTACCTCCCCTCTCTTGCGGGCCCTTCAAGAGGCACACTGCAAAGGTTCACTTCCCCCACCATGCAAGAAGCACTCATCACCTTACTTCCCAAGAAATCTTCTGACGCCCTGGACTGCTCTAACTTCCGGCCCATTTCACTGCTATCAGTGGATACCAAACTAGTGGCTAAAGTCCTAGCAAATAGGTTGCTTTGCATCCTTCCCACTATGATTCATCCCTCACAGTCTGATTTTTCAAAGGGCAAGTCTGGTGCAGACAATCTGCGTCTGCTCCTCAACCTGAAGTGGCTGGCTCTTCAGTCTCCCACCCCATGGCTGCCCTCGCAATTGATTTCTCGAAGGCTTTTGATTCCCTAGAATGGGACTATCTCCATAGTGTTCTCCAGCTCTACAGTTCTGGTACCCACTTTTGTTCCTGGATAACCACCCTCTACCACCTGCCCACAGCAAAAATCCTCACTAATCGGGATATTTCCTCTCCCTTCTCTCTACAGAGGGGCACCAGGCAAGGTTGCCCCCTCTCCTGTTTCTTATAGCCTTAGATCCCTTGATTAGGAGACTCTGTATACCCCAAGGATCACAGGGATCCCTGTCAATGGCCAGAACTGCCTAGAAAATGCATATGCGGATGATATGCTCCTTACACAATCCAGTCCGGATCTCTCTCTCCCAGTGGTGCTGCCTGTGCTACAGGACTTCACCCTTCTCTCTGGGTTACTTATCAACCAAAAGAAAACAATACTTTCCTTGCTGAATCCCAGATGTAGTAGGAGCTGCTTGGCAGGCACGGACATCGCCTGGGCCCCACAGGGTTTCTCTTATCTAGGCATTTTCATCTCCGCCGCTTAAAGGGATCTGGAAAAGACTAATTTCACCCCCTTCTTTCTGCCCTCACAGCCAAGGTCCAGCATTGGTGCAGGCTACAACTGTCTTTGAAAGGTAAAATCGAAGCAGCCATGCATATGTTTGTACCCCCTAGAGTCTTTTATCTCCTGTCCAACCTCCTGATCCCTTTGTCCTCTGCCCTGTTCTCCTCTCTGGACAAACTAATTTCTTCATTCCTGTAGAAAGGGAAAGCAGCCCACTGGGGCCACTCCAGGTTGAGGGCACACTGGTCCAGAGGTGGACTGGGGCTTCCCTGGTTTACCAGCTACCAACTGGCATACTGTATTGTGCAGGCTACTGCATGGTTTGCCCCCACTCCTTCTTGTCCCCCACAGTGGGTTACCCTAGAGTCTGCCCTTACCCCGCACAACTCCCTCTTTTCCTTGTTATCAGGAGGGAAGGCCTCCACGAGCTGGATTACCCTGTTCATGGCTGAAATCTGTAGAGCCTGGCGGTGGGCCATGGCACTCTCAGGTGCCCCCATTCTGGCTCATCCTCCCCTGACACTATATGGCCAACTCTGGGGTAATAGCCTGATTCTGGTGAATAATCAACCCCTCTCCTGGCCCCAGTGGCTAGCAAAAGGGATTAAAACTGTGGGCGATTTTCTCCTCCCTGACACCACAACCTTGATGTCCTTTGAGCAACTGAAAGACCATTATGGTCTGGAAGCTCAGGACTTCCGGAGATATTTCCAAATTAGGAATGCGGTCCAACCCCTTCTGCCGTGGCAGGTAGACGAAGGGAATTGGAGTTGCCTTGCTAAACTCCACAAGCCCGATCAGAGATAGGGTCTTGCAGGGACCATTTATAAGATCCTGAGGGATTCGCAACCAGACACCACCTCCAAATGCAGGTTGGCTTGGGAGGCTAAGCTCCAATGTTCTTTCCCTCCGGAGCACTGGTCTGCACTCCTGAGGACAATGCACAGTGCTTATGCTAATGCCAAAAGCCAACTAATACAGCTGAAGATTCTTCTCCGCTGGTACAGAACTCCAGCCCTAATCTTCCAACTTAAGCTGTTCAGCCATGACAGGTGTTGGCAGTGCCAAGAATCCCCAGCACATTTACTTCATGTTCTATGGACCTGTCATACCCTCAAGAAGTTCTGGCTGGCCATACTGGATGATTGCTCTAAAACTGTAGGGAAAAGAATCTCATATTCGCATGACTCTCTTCTTCTGGGAGACATCTCTTCCCTCGACCCCCTGGCCACACCGCACAAAACATGAGTCTTCGCTGCCCTTCTGGAAGCAAAAAGGGCTATCCTGACAAAATGGAGAGAGCCCACCTCTCCCTTCCTCCATTCTCTCCTGGCACATAGCCCTGGACGGGTTAGTCATTTTTGAGTGCCTTACTGCCACAGGACAAGGACAACTCCCCAAATACTACAAGAAATGGGATGCATACCTCCATTCTCATATCTGCTCCAATCCGCCCCCCCCACCCGGGAATCCACCTCTGGTTTAGGCACCCCCTGCCCCTTGTCTTCTCTCCCCTCCTGCATCCTCGCAAGGCATCACTGTTATTATCTTACCTGAATGGCACTTCTTTTCCTTGCCTCCCCTCATTGCTCTGGCTTGCATCTCATACTCCCCCCCCCAATGGATAGTAAGCGCATGGGTGACATATATGGCGCACTGATGGCTATAGGATGGCTACACCCCTGTAATTTCCTTTGCTGACCGTTACTTATACCCTTGAGTTCAATTATAGCATGTCTTAGCCATAGATAGATGGCCTTTAGTTGGACTTTATTGATGAATGCATGGCTGGTCTTGTTTGTTTATCACGACATAGTTATGTGGACTGTGTTACATTTTGCAGTTTGTCTCTTCTTGGCCAATACCATCCTTGTGCTGTGCTTTGTAGTTGTTTTGGAAACACCTTTACAACATAAAAACTCAATGAAATCTTAAATGATAAAAAAAGAAAACAGGAAGTTGTTATCCCTCTGTACAGACAGTTGGTGAGACCCTATCTGGAGTACTGCATGCAGTTCTGGAGACCTCATCTCTGCAAGGACATAGACAGGATGGAGGCAGTCCAAAGGAAGGCAACTAAAATGGTGCAGGGTCTGCACCAGAAGTCATATGAAGAGAGACTACAGGAGCTTAATATGTATACCTTCGAGGAAAGAAGGGAGAGGCAGGACAGGATAGAAGCTTTCAAGAACCTCAAAGGAATCAACAAAGTCCAGGAGGGTAGCATCTTTCAGAAAAAGAAATGTGCAAGAACAAGGCGGCACAATTTGAAGATAGAGAGGGGATGGCTCAGGGGCAACGTGAGGAAGTATTTTTTCATGGAGAGGGTGGTGGACACACAGAATGGCCTTCCTTAGGAGGTCGTAGGGTCAAAAAGAGTGGGGGAATTCAAGAATGCATGGGACAGACAAGGCAATTCTGGTGGGGGGTAGGAAAAAGTAGGCTGTTGGTTAACTAGGATCTTCAGCTTATCCAATAGGTAGGGAAATGGGCAGACTAGGTGGGCCAGGCAGTCTTTATCTGCCATCAAAGTCTATGTTTCTATGTTTCTTTAGGGAGTGAGTTGAGGAAGAGGCTGAACAATAGGGGACCAAGGATGGAGCCTTGGGGAACACCGGAACTAACAGGGCGGCAGTTAGACATGGTGTCATTGTGTTTTGACTCATTGCGTTCTACCAATAAGGTAGCTGGAGAACCAGTTGATGATCTCCTTAGAGAAGCCAATGGTCTGTAGTGAGTGAAGTAGTAGTGAGTGCTTTACAGTATCGAAGGCCTTGGTGAGGTCTACATATACCGACCCCACCAGTTGACCACGGTGAAGTAAGCAGTGCAGGTAGTCTGTGTACTCGAGTAAGGCAGTAGTCATACTGTGTTGCTTCCTAAAACCGTGCTGTTCCCTACACCGAATGTTATATTTGTCCAGATATTCAGACAGCTGTTCAGTGACAATGCACTCAAGTGCCTTGGAGAGGAGCGGAGGATAGAGATAGGGCGATAGAGGGCTTTGCTCTGTCGCCGCTTTTATAGAAGGCATGATGAGGACTGATTTCCAGACCTGTGGGAATTGTTCATGTGAGAGGGAGAGGTTGAGAAGAGTGGTAAGGGGCTTAAGGACTGAGTCAAGTGTCAGGTTAAGGAACACATACAAACAGAGGTGAGAAAGAATAAGTGCCTCAGCTGGGACTTGAACCCTGGCCGCCCAACTGAAGCACTTATTCTTTCTCACCTCTGTTGTATGTGTTCCATAAAATATGCACACCACACTCTTGTGTGATTGTTGCAAGTAAATATTTGTGTTGCCATTGGGTTGTGCATTTGAGAAACAGTAATGTGCCCAGGGATGGCCCAGGTTTCCACTTATCTCAGTGGCGCAGCTTAGCGCAATTAGAATAGTATTCCGGGTGGCCTGGGTTCAAGTCCCAGCTGAGGCACTTCATCTTTCTCACCTCTGTTTGTATGTGTTCCATACAATATGCACACCACACTCCTGTGTGAGTGTTACAAGTAAATATTTGTTTTGCCATTGGGTTGTACATTTGAGAAAGAGTAATGTGCTCGCGGATGACCCAGGTTCCAGTTGTCTCAGTGGCGTAGCTGGTTAGCGCAATCGGAACAGTATTCTGGGTGGCCTGGGTTCAAGTCCCAGCTGAGGCACTTATTCTTTCTCACCTCTATTTGTATGTGTTCCATAAAATATGCACACCACACTCCTGTGTGATTGTCAGTTTAAGGTCTAGGGTATCGCTACTGAACCTAGTTTTGCCCAAGACCCTTTGTAGATACTTTTTGCTTCCTTCATAGAGACTATCTTGAAGTAGAAAGGGGAAGAGCAATGGGAAGGGGGGAAATAGGGGCACTGAGGGGACTGTGATATGTCTTATAGGAGTTAAGGGGAGAGTATGCCAGTGAGATTGGTGAAGGTATCATTGATGGTGCTGGCCATTAGTACAGGGTCCTGTCTGAGTACTCCATTAACATTAAGCATGTCAGGGGGGCACTTTAGGAGGCTTTCTAGTGAGGTCTTTGATGCTTTCCCAGAAACATTTCCTGTTGCCCCAGAAGTTTGCAAGTTCAAGCTTAAAGTATGCCCTTTTGGCTTGACGTAGTTCTGGAGTACAGGCATTACATGCTGCCTATAAACATTGCATATCAGAGGGTCTTCCAGAGTCATGAGCAAGGTGCCAGAGATTGTCCCTGTCGCAAAACATTATGATTTAGTCAGAGGTGATCCAGGGGTTTGTAACCCCTTTGACTTCCATTTGCAGATCGGGGTGAAGATGTAGCAGCCTTTATTAAATTGGTGGATGAAATAGTCAAGGGCAGCGTCAACACTAGAGGAGGAGTCTAACAGGGACCAGTCAGTATGCTCAAGGTAGTACTGGAGGTGCTGGCGTTACCCTTTCTTCAACACATGCTAGGGAAAACCTTAGCAGGAGCCTTAGGGGCTTTGTTAGACCAGTGGCAGGTGACCTGGGAGCGGTCACTCAAACAGTCAGGTAGAACCTCAGTGTGGGTAATCCTATCAGGGTGGGTGGTGGTGATGATTAGGTCAATGAGTGAGTTGTTGCCAGTTCTGTAATTGGTCCTAGTAGGGGTGGTAACAAGGTGAGTGTAGTTAACAGCTGCAATGGCATCCTTAAAGGGATCAGCTTCAGAAGCCAGCCAGTTGGTGTTAAAATCACTTAGGACTACAACTTCGGAGCTAGAGGGCAAGTCAGCTAGATACAGTAATGGAATCCTTGGTTAAAACCTGAGGCTTGTTCTCAGGGAGGGATATATATGGACAGTACAGTTAAGTATTTACCATTACAGCCAAGGATGACCTTGATGGCTAAGATCGTAGCCTTGTTTGCACATGTCGGGTGAGGTAGGGCTAAATCGAAATCCGTCCCAAGCAGCATCCCTTTCAACGAGCAAGTCAATAATCTTCTCAGAGATCTGAGGGTAATGGTGTCCTTTTATCATGTATGTTCAGATTGGTGCATGTTTGTTACTGTTGTTGAGAAATTAACTGGAAAAGAATTCCCAGGCATCAGCTACTGAGGGAATAAGGTTGCTATCAGCCCATCTTAAGGAGGACAAGTCTGTGTAGAATTCCTACAGTATGAAATGCATATGCCTGGAAATAAACAGAAAAGGAGTTGTACTGAGATGACAAGCTAAGACAAATTCTTTCTTACTTTGAACCCACCAAGACCCAAACCCATAAGACCACATAAGGACTTGTTTATTTTCTCGTGGGTTGAGATACATATGAGGCTTATTGACGAATCTTGAAAAGAACAAAACACATCTTTGTCTTGTGTTCTCAGCCTTTGCAGACTATGTGACTGGTTATTTGGTACCATGCATACCTGCTTAAAGTAGAACCAGTCTAAATTTTCATTGATTTGCAGATACATGCCATGATGCTTTGCATTATTGGGGTATGTGTGATTCTGTATTTCTTCTATACACATATTATGCTTTTCTAATAATTAGGAATTAATATATGGATGGAGCCAGGTATGTGAGCTAATGTCATTATGATTTTCTCACTCTTCTGTTTTAGACAGCTGTAACTTTTTCTTATACTTTATTATAGGTTTTGCATAACTGCTGAGATTTTTAACTTGGTATACTGAGATTTTATTTAAAATGATTATTTAATTGGGATGTAGTGTTTTATCTGTCTTGTATTTGCTTCTATCCTATTTGCTGTAATGTCACCCTGGGCCTCTGGGGAAGGTCACCTTAAAGAAATAGAATCTACTACCACTGCCGTTTTGTTGAGTTTTCAAAAATATCCAATTCTAAGTGAAAAAAATATTTTCAGACAATCAATCCTACATAAACTCAATTTGTTATGGTCCTTTGGAGTTTAGACTAAATGAAATCTTAATCAATTTGTGGGGGATAATAAATATGCTGTATAAAATTTACACAGCTATTGTACTAGAAGCAACTGTTGTCTGAGCTTTAGCATTAGTGGTCAAAATTACTCAATTAGTCCCTTACAATATGTCATGACGAAATCTATACCTCTTACAAAATAAATTAGAATAGCTAAACGAAGTAAATTATAGAATAAGCAAATCATTTTTATTTGGTAAAAATGATTTTCTCAAATTATATATAGAACAATGGCTGGGTAAGGGGATATAATGAGATTTTACACCTCCCCCAAGGGGTGGGATGCCACATAAACCCTGTGAGCGAAGCTCGAGGGGTTTATTAAGGCATCCCACCCTGAGGGGGATGTGTACAATTTGAGTTTTACATCCCCTACCCAGCCTTTATTTTATATAATTGCTGGGGAGTGTTTTCTTGCCACAGCAGCTGTATAAAATAATGATATTTCTATGGCGCCGTAGACCAGTCAGGTTTCAGTGCAGCCCGCGGCTCCTGATAAAAACAATTGCTTATTTTTTTCCGTTTTTTTTCTTAGCCCAAAAAATGTTGCCCAGTTGTTTATTGTTTTAAAAATAGCTTACTGCCACTGACTCTGTGTGCAGCAAACTGTATGGAACTGGGAAATGGCGGCCAGCATCGAGGAGTGAAGGCACGGTAGCTGCACATGCTCAGTGCGAGAGAAACCCGGCATGTGTTCGCCATTATAACCTGTAGGTTATTACTACAGATTATAACCTGGTTTCTCTGCTGAAGAAAAAGCTCCCCAGCTATATAAGCAATAAGACATGATGGTGTGTATTATGGTAATATAATTGCATGCCTCAGGTGCATTGTTAGGCATGAGATACAACTGAGTGCCATTAAATGCACCTGAGAAGTGCAATTATATCACAATAATGATAGACCCTGGATATAGAGGATAATGGATGGGCAACAGTGAACAACAGCATTGTGTTCACTTCAAGAGGCTGTCATAACAACACGTAGACTTTGAGAGTGAAGCTCGAGAGGTTTACGGTTTTCATGCAACCTCGAGAAGTGAACTCAGCATTGTTGTTTACTGTTGCCCATCTATTGTCTTTTATAGTGTATGGGCAACAGTTAAACAATAATGGAGCATTTCTTGAGATAATTTTTCACTGCTGAAAAAACACAGCCCTGAGAACATCAACGAGACCTAGCAACACTTGGCCCATACAGTACGCCCCCTATTGATAAGCTGGTAATATTCCCACATGGTCTTGTTTAGTGAGATGAGAATTTGTAGACAGGAAGTGTATGGAGAGCCTGTAAAGGATGGTGGACAGCCTTTAAAGGATAACAAGTCTTTTCTATCATTGTGTCCCTCAGACAACTGCTCCCAGCACTTTGTTACCTGAGCAAACCACCATGGAAGTCAAGACTTGTGAATCACCATACACGCAACCCACCTGAAGCCTTGGCCCAGTCCACTGCTTAGAAATGGGTGACATGCAGCTGACATGGGACCTGTCAAGTGGAGATATGGATGTGGTCCGAGAGTTTGTACCCAGGATAAGAGGGCTTGGGTTGCAGGAATCTTGAGCTTATGATAAACTGGCTGGTGTAACTATGATAATGGTAGTTGATCTATAGGTTACAGTAGTGTGAAGCATGATGGCATTCTAAGTTGTTGTACCATCATAGTGACATACTCAGGATGGAACAATAGCAATCTGATGTCACTACTAAGGTATAACAAACCTAAGAATTCACTGAATTCCATTCATAATCGCACTTTCCCATACACTATATATAGGATAAAGTATGGGTCAGGGGGTGTAATGAGCAGTTTACACACCCTGACCCATATTTTGTTTTATATGATTGCTGGGTTGCTCTTTTTCACCTCAGCAATTAGATAAAATAAAAAAGGTTGTTGTGCAGCCGCAGTCCAAGTACGTTAGAGCACGTGGTCTGCAGTCACCTTTCACTTTCATTTAAATTATTTTTTTCTCAATTTTGTGTGAGTACTTGATCTGGTAATCTTTTTGGCAGATGTACTTTTATTTAAAATGACTTACCGCTGAGTCTCCATGGTGGTTTAGTGTCCGTGTTGCTTTGCGGTTTGGGAGGAAGGGAAGGGGACAGCGGTCGGGATACAAGGAGCTCAAGTGAGGACATGTGCAGAGTGAGGGAAACTGTGCGCATGTTTGCCATAATAAACACTCCTTTATTATGGCAAATAATGCCACAGTTTCCCTATGGGAAAAAGAGCAAGCCATTAATTATATAAAAATAAACCTTTCACTGAAATATGTTTCCATTTTATATTTTGAAGACAAAATATAGTCCATATTCTAGAGGTCTATGTGATAACGGCGAATGCCTAAAGGCAATCGCTGTTATCACTCAATCAGAATATTGAACACATTTTTGGCACTCTGACAACCCTGTCGCACCAGCACAATGGCGGCAGGACATGTTTTTACTACTTTCTATGGGGGGGCTGCATCTCCCCACACCACCCCCCCTCAGGGGAGGCTTTGCCCCACCCCCCTACTTAAGGATTCTCAACTCCAGGGGGGTGCATGTTGGGGAGGGTGAAAGTAGTAAAATAAAAAAGTTCTGGACGGGCTCAATAAAAATCGCACCAGCGCCCGGACCCAAACCCAGTATCTCAGCCACCCCAGCCCCCAACGCCATGTCACATCTTGACTGACAACCGCAGCACCACCCCTACAGCGTCTCCACCCCCCCAGCCCATGGTCGCCGTGCTCGCTCCCTCCCCCCCGCATGCGTACGTATAGTGACATCCTGTTGCCTAGTTTGCCCATCCCCTCATCTGGTCGCCCTACCCGTCAGTCGCCGTGAGTGGATTGCGTGAGGAAGGTGTCACTGTAATGGACAGCGCCCTTCCTCATGCGCCCACTTCATGGGTTACCATATTCTAGTAAATGTGTGGGAGTGGGGTTAACTTAAAACAATAAAAACAATAAAAACCCTGTGTGACACACATATTTATAAAAATAAATTATCTAATTTGTATTTCAAACCAATACATGTATTTTTAATGGCAATGTGTTCAAAATGAATCTGCCACATTGTAGGGAAGGTGTAGTTTTCTCCTGAGAGGGTTACCTATCCCTGATTTAAATGTATGTGCTGTTAAGAAACTGGTGAATGCATCTGCTATTCAAATGTGTTTTCCAACCTGTCCCCCTCTTTGTTTATATCACTAACTACTGTACCTTCCTCACCCTGTTTCTTTTTTCTTTTCTTTTAACAGGTGGAATGTTTGCCATGGAATACAGCAATTTAATATCCTGCACAATTCCACAAAATCTGCATCTCCCATCACACATGTGCCTACACACACTCACACATGCAAGCATGTACACGAGCACACACATGCAAGCGCGCACACACACTCACCTTATATGGAGCCAGAGCCTCCATTTTATGTGTAGCAGTGTAAGCAGAAGAGATTTCCTTGGTAAGCAGGTAAAGATTAGAGAAGGATTTCTAATGGTCAACAGACATGGGTGCCAGAACCGGGGGGAAGGGGCAAAAGGGGCAGTAGCCACTTCACTTTTTATTTCTGTATGGCAAAAACTAGTACAGAAAAAGTGCCCTTTGTACCCTCATAAGTGCCCTTTTGATTCTAAGCCCTCTCAGCTTTTACCATCTTCTGGCACCCTTGTCAGCAGATGTAAAACTAGTGATGAAATGCATGAAAACTATGAGCAGTACTTCATTTTTAGGTTGCAACAGCACAGTCGTTAGCACCAATTGTGGTCATTCATACTGTTTTGTCCATTTAATCAAGCTCAAGGTTACATTCATTATGAGTAATTCAGCTGCATGATTGTGCTGATGATGTCAGTGACAGGGCTTTTAGGGCTTGGCACAGGGTTTCAAAACTACCCAAGCCTGGGTCTGATCCCCTGTATTGAACATTTTCTCTATCTCACTACAATTTCTGTTGTATGAGGGAAATTTATAGATGTCATTGCTGCTGTAGTGAAGGGTTTCAGCAGAGCTAAATGGCAGGATCTCAGATAATTGACCTTAGCTCTACAGTATGTTGTAGACAGTTAAATTAGTCCTGGCTGAGACTTGTCTAGGTCTGAATACAATTTGAGTCACCTTTTTACAGGTCATGACATAACCTCTCCACCATTGGAACTGTACCTTACTTACCTGTAGCTCGGTGGCACACTGAACGTGTGTTTGTTTAACAGGCAGATGATTAGTGGGTCAAAAACCCTGGCAGGGACGTAAACATTTTTTTGTGTGGAAACTCACTTAAGTGGCGATTCATGGTAGTGTGAATTTGGAACAGCAAATTATATGAGAAGTAAATCTATAAATATAATTTTTTATTAGAGAAGATTTTACAGTTTTTACATCATTTGACAGTCAATCCATTATTCACATTAAAAAAGGAAAATATTACATTCACCATGCAAGGATGCCAAACCATTAACAGGATATCCCACAGTTATCATAGTAACTTTCCTATACCAGTGACATCAGCCCAAAAAGCCTTCTTTCTCCTATCCCATAATAATATCATTTACCATTCCCATTTTCATTTCCCTGCCCTCCCCACTCCAAGAGATCCCCATCCCTCACATCCCCGCCTCCACCGCCCCAATTATGATTGTACCTAACCAAGTCCAAGCTGGGACCAAGGCCCCTATACCATGGATTGAGCAGTCAAGCAGAGGAGGTACTCTCTTAAGGTAAAAAGTAAGGGTCCTTAGTCATAATATATATGATCCATCTTCTCCATTTTAAGGAGAAAAGTTCTGGCTGGTTGTTTAGGTTATGGGTTATTTTTTCGGATCTATATATATCATGCACTATCTCCCTCCAGCCCAAAGGAGTAGGTGGTTCAACCGTGAGCCAACGTTTAGTAATAGCTTTTTTCACTGCATGGAGAAGAATGTTCAGAAGATAATGAGTATGGGGATTCTGCAGCTCTGGAGGGAAACAATGCAGGACAAAAAATTTGCCATCATAAGGAAGTCTAATCCCAAGGAGGTCTTCTAACTCCTTAAATAAAGCCAGCAGAAAGGGCTGTAGTTTTGGGCAAAACAGAAAATGTGGGAAAGATGGGCTGCAGTCTCCCCACACAGGCGCCAACATGCTGCAGAGCGGGTGGCCCCGTAGTGCGAGGTTATTACCGGGGTTTGGAAGTATCTTATTAACAATTGCCATGAGAATAGCCTCCAAGAATAGGAGCATTTGGTTTTTGATACCATACGCCAGAGAGCCATCCACTGTTGGGATGTGATTTGGGAACCCAATTCCTCATTCCACTTTTCCCTTAACCCGGATGTGTCCCCCCCTGCTGTTTCCAGCAAGGATTTATATAGTACTGAAACCACATGTGGTATTCCACGGACGTTTAATATTTGCTGTAACACTCGAATCACCTGGGGATGTGCCTCAGGGGTTCGGACACTAAGGGGTAGGGATTCAAAATAATGTCGTAATTGCAAGTATCAAAAAAAATCCGATTGTCGTAAATGAAATTCCTGACTAATGGCCCAGAATTCTTTAAAATTAGGGCCCATCTGCAGCTGCGAGAGCCATATGAGATGAGTATGTCTCCAATTCTGGAAAGTCTGGTCCAAGAGAGCCAGGGGAAAATCCTCCAGTAGATCTATTGGACAGAGCGTAACCAGAAAAGGAATGATCCCCAGAGTCCTCCACATTGCCCACCAGACCTGGGTCTGGTTCGCAACCCACGGGTCCCAGGTAAGTCGGCCCATCAAGGGTGGGCTTTTATGTAGAATCACTTTTTGGTATTCCCGATCAGGGAGTATACTTTCCTCAATCTCCCTCCATCGAGCCGGGGTCACACCAATCAGGCGTTGTAATATGAAGGAGAGATGGGTCGCCCAGTAATAAAACTTTAGATTGGGAAGAGCCAGACCTCCCTTCTCCTTAGGGAGGTGGAGAATACCCAACCTGATTCTCGGGCATCTACCCACTCATATAAACCTCATCAGAGCCTTATTCCAGACTTTAAAGAGGCTGTTCGGCAGATTAAAAGGTACATTCTGAAACAGATAAAGAGCTCTTGGGAAGGTTACCATTCGGACTACTTCAATGCACTGGAGCATATTCAGTGGTAGAATGCTCCATCTCTCAAGATCTTGCTTCATCTGAGATGTAAAGGGGTGGTAATTATTGTTCAGCGCCTCCTCTGCCCAGTGGGAAAGATAGATTCCCCAGAAGTAAATCTAGATAAGAACAACAATTTGTGAAGGTAAATCACCTGCTGGAATTAGATCCCCAGTCACCTGTTTTGCAGGTTGTAACATAACCTCTACACCATTGGAAATGCAACTTACTTACTTGAAGCTCAGTGGCACATTGAATGTGTATTAACTTAGCAGGCAAAGGATCAGTGGTTGAAGTAAGCAATAAGATATGACAGGGTGTGCATTGAACAGATCTAACCACATGCCCAGGGGCATAGTAAGGTGTGAGGCTGCAGGCTGAGTGCATACGGTCAGTGGAAGTGCAGTCATATTTGTCCAATGCACACCCTGGATGTCTTACTGTGCTTATAAAATGGTTCCCTTTTTTAAAATCATTTTTATGTTAAAATACTGTTTAGATATGAAAAAACTGAAATAATTTAGTATATTTATTGTAAAATAGTCCTTCTGCCTTCATGTTGTATAATTACTTTAGGACAGTTGTCCTTTATTGACATCTGTACTTATCATACTGTATAACGAGATCAGCCCCCCCCCATGGAGCCTGCAGTCATAGTGGAGCAAGGGGCTATACCACCCACCCCCTTTGTCTGCTTAGTACAGGAACAGAATGTGCTATCTAACTTTCAATTTAACCAAAAAAAGTGTTGGAGTGAGCAGGCATTTAGGAGAGGCTGGCTACACTTATGAAGTGCCCTCCCACTTCACTGTGTGCGACCACACTTTAGCAGGTGGCTGTATCCACACACACACACACACACACACACACGCACACACACTGCACTACAAGAATGGAGTGTGTAACCTCAGCTGGAATTTAACAAAACAAAAATCAGAGGCAATGAGTTTTACTTTTTAAACTGCAGGATGGCAGTGCAAAGGGCAGGTCAGACAGCAGGAGTAGACAAGGACTCAGGACAGAGTCATACAAGCACAGCATACAAGGAAAGCAGGATGTAAGAAAATACAGTTCTACATAAAATTTTAAATGTGAGATACTGTATGAGTACAGGTTATGTCACCTAGAGAAACTTGTCAGTTATGGTTGCTGGAGAGCTGAGGTGCTTACAAGTTCTAAATGATGGTTTCCTCACTAACAGATGAAAAATGGTGGCTTTTTAGAAATGAGCGTCCTAATGGCACAGTGATTTATTCCATAGTGTGGTCCTGCTTTTGAGCACTTGTGTTTACCTGTGCTTTGAACAAATTTGATGCACAGGTAACAACCAATGAGAACTCAGGATTTTCTCTACCCATTTTATAAATTAAGGTAGACATAGTTTGCATCCTGGCACGGTTTTAATAACTTTTTTCAACTTTTTGCATAAGATGGAAATTCTCTTGAATAGCAATTCATGATGGTGTGTAATTGAAATTGAAAATTATAAAAGTACTTTCAGCTGAGAACAACAGTTTATGAAGGTAAATCACCTGCTGGCATTGGATCCCCAGTTGCCTGTTTGTCAGGATGTGACATAACCTCCATAACATAGGAAATCCAATTCACTCACCTTTAGCTCAGTGGCACACTGAATGTATGTTCACTTAGCAGAAAAAGGATCAGTGGTTTAAATACTGGCAAGGACTTATACATGTGTTTCAATTTATTAAGATGGAAACTCACTAGTGAGTATTCATGGTGGTGTGGAGTTAGAACAGTAAATTATATGAGAAGTAAATTTAACAGAGAACAACAATTTGTGAAGGTAAATCATCTGCTGGTATTAGATCCCCAGTCACCTGTCTTGCAAGTTGTGATATAATTACTATATCATGACAACTGCAGCTCACAGACCTGCAGCTTAGTGGCACATTTAATGTGTGTTTGCTTAGCAGGCAAGGAATCAGCAGTTCAAATCCTGTTCAAAACCAATGCTTCTACTTTCTGCTTTATGTTTTGTGTTGACAAAGGAGGGGCTATAATTGTGATGAAGGCAGAATGATATAGGAATATATGTATGGATCTACTAAAAAAATGAAGAAAACTATCTCAGACTAGAAGAAGACTGAACTCCAGGAATAAACGAGATCATCATAGAGGTTCTAGATACAGCACCAGAACTAGGTCAAATCGATGAGTGACAAAGAGGTCTCTTAGTGACTAAATTCCCCAGAATACCGGTATTCTATAGTTTACCAAAGAGTCATAAAGACCAGAACAACCCACAAGGGAGACCAATTGCCTCAGGCCTAGAATCAGTATTAGAACCCCTCTCCAGCATTGTGAATCATTTTGCACAGCCCTTAACTATCCAAAACATACAGTTATATCACAGACACAGGAGATGTACTAAGATTAATAGAAAATGTGAATGAAATAAGGATATTTGAGAACACTATTCTCTGCCACTTAGATATCAAAGATCTTTATATGTTGATACCTCATGAGGAGGAGCTGTGGAGCCTAGAGCAAGCACTTAAGAAGTCAGACTGGGAGGGCAAACCAGAAATCTCCCTAATATTAGAACCAGCGAGGCTAGTATTTTATGAAAATTACTTTTACTTTGAAGACATTTACTATAGATAAATGAAAGGAACAGGTATGAGGAGCACTACGACCCCACATATGCCAATCATTTTATGAAACTATTTGAGGAACAGTTTGTGCTTATCCTTCTATATAATGCCCACTATTCAAAACTGCACCTATACAGACACTTTATAGATGATATATCAATTTTGTGGGAAGGCACTCAGATGGAGCTACTGGAATTTCTTGTCTACCTCAATGGGGTGGCAGACTGAAAACTTTCATTAGCACACAGCATTAAGGAGATTCTATTTTTGGACCTTGTAGTTTACAAATGTAGAGGGAAATTAGGAACATGGTTATATCACAAGGCAACACATTGAGACACCCTGCCACACTCTGCCAGTTACCACCCAAGAAAAGTGAAAACAAGCATTCTGTACTCAGGAAGAGAAAGAGAAGGAATGTGAGAATACAGCAGGCAGGTTTCTAAGAAGGGAGTATTCTGAAAACAAAGCTATCTCAGCTATAACCAATGCAAAACCCTTAGACGGGAAGGAGATATTAAGAGAGAAACCAAAAGGACATTTGAACACTTTTTCACTTTTCTTGGTGGTGAATAGTGGCCCTTACACAGAATGGTGTTCAATATAATATTTTCAGTACACAGAAGACATACAAATCAGTAACAAACATTGGGAAATCGTGTCAACAATTAACATCCCTGAATTACAAATATGTCAAATAATAGCATCCAAAAAGGTGGAAACATTGAAACAAAATCTTGTGCATAGTGAATTTCAGGGAAAGTGAAAAGAGGAGCACAATTACTGCTTGGATCACAGTCACTTGGAATGGTTCCATGCAGCAGATGTGCCTATCATAGTAATATGACAAGAAAAAAAGAGATAGTGCACCCACGTAGTAATTACACATACCACATTAAAACACGCTTAAAATGAGAATCAGACCTGTAATTTACATCCTAACATGCCCATGCTGCAAGTATTATCTGGGCAAAACAACAAGGCCTCTGAAGTTGTGTACTAGTGAACACAAAAGTGCAATAATACAGAAATCAGAACATTCACCAGTTGCTAAGAATTTCCAGGCAGCCAATCATTCTGTAACTAGCCTGAAGTTTTGGACAATAGAAAGGGCATAAGAACCTCCAGAAGTGAGGAACTGGAACAAAAAAACTAGAATGCAGGGAAATGGATTGGATTTATATCCTGAATACTCTAGATGAAAGTGTTGGCATGTATTAGGAGGAATACTGGATGGTGTGCTGGTAGATTGTGAGCTTAATGCAGCCTCTATAACTCTTCGGGCACCGTCCACCAGAAGACACTCCCTGTGTTCTCCTACATATAGGAATGAATATAGATTGCTATATGTAATAAATTCAAGTGTTGTAACAGCATCAGTAAAATTGTGAGTTCCAAATGAGACACCAATCTGGTCTGAAAACCCAGACCCGCTGTCAGCCCATAGAGTAGGTTGACAAGGAGGTGAGAGGAGAACTGCATGATTCCCTGTAATGGGATTCCTAGTGCATCCCTGGACATTCTGGTAAGGGGGAATGGATCAGTGGAGTTCAGTGAGCAAACGGGGTGGGTCAGGGGATGCTGGCCCACTGTTGACTATTGTTATCTATGGTGATGAGCATTCAAGGGGCCGGGGGTACCACTGGACTCAAAGGCATGCCAAATCATTGTACATGAGTGCTCCAGGGATAAGAGTGCCACCAGACACCAGGGATATAATCAATGACACAGAATAGGTGCTCAGGGTGGTGGGTGGTGTCACTAGTCACAAGGAACATGAATGATGACATGGGATGGGTGCTCAGATGGTGGGGGGTGCCACTAGACACCAAGGATATGAACGATGACATGGGATGGGTGCTTGAGAGGTTGAAGACACCACTAGATGCCAGGGATATGTATAGGTAACACAGGATGGATGCTTGGGCGGTGCTATTAGACATTGGGAATATGTTAATTAACACAGGCTGGGTGCTCAGGGGGTGGTGATGTCATGAGATACCAGGGATATCTATGACTAATTCAGGATGGGTGAGTGGGGGTGGGGGATGCCACTAGACAGCAGGGCTATGTATAACTACCACAGGTACATGGGGGTGGAGGGTTTCACTAGACACCAGGGACAGGTATAACTACCATGGAACAGGTGTTCGGGGTAGGGGTGCCACTAGCCACCAGGGATATGTATAACTAACATGGGATGGGTGATCAGGGGGTGGAGGTGCCACTAGACACCAGAGATATATATCTCTAACATGGAACGAGTGTTCAGGGGGTTGGGGATGTTGATAGACACCAGGGATGTTGTCAGGCACACACAGAATGGGGGCTAATGGGCTGCAGCACACCACAGAAATGAGCCCATAATGGGCATGCAAATTGCCCTTTAGTGTCTTGTATGCCTGAGGCACGGGGTCATAATGTCGTAAGACATTATGGTGCAGAAATATACTGCACTGCCAATACAGTGCAGTACATTGCCAACTTAATTACTATATGTCTCGAGGGGGGCTCCACCCCCTGCACCCCCTGTTATGGGAGCCTTTGCCCCATGACCCCCCCAACTTAATGTTATGGGGGCCTCTGCCCCCTGACCCCCCAACTTAAATAACCAACTCTGGGGGTAACACTTGAAATCGTATAAAGTGTGAAAAATAAAAAAAATGTTATGCGTCTGGGACTGGGAATCAAAAACTGGTCCACAGATGCACTGCCTCCCTTGCTGCCTGTGTCTCATCCCATCGAGCCACGGCACCTACTCACCAGCCCATCCTCCCAGCAGAGGTCTTATCCTCTTCCTGGGAACAGTGAAAGGGTGCACTATCGCGAATACATCCTTTCGCCGTTTTGCACCCTCTCGCTGTTCCTGACCACACTATTCCTGTTGCATGGTATTGATGTGCACGGCAGAGCATGCGACAGACTGATCCAGTAGGCATGCCCAATGGACTCATTTGCATGTTGTAGCTGAATATAGCCCATGGGGTCCTGGTGCTATCCATTCCAAGGAGAGCTAATCCCTGTAAACTGGATACTGCTTAGGTCCATGTCCGAGCAGCACAGTTTCACATAGCGCTGTGCCGACACAGATCGTACTCAGTCCAGTAGCACTGGTCTGCTATCTGACTAAATATAGCAGCTGCTGGGTCGGGCACAGGTGCAAGCCTTTGCATGGCGTTTGTGCCTCCCGTTGAATATCTGGCCCACGTAGTTTTATCTGAATGTTAGATTCAGAATTGTTTTGAAATCTTCTCTTGTTATATTTCTTTTTAATATGTAAAATGTTTGTGTTATGCATTGTCCTGCCTCTGTGTATTAAATCTGTGGTGATGATTATATATTGTATAAAACATTTTGGGATGCATAAAACATTTCAGATTAAGGCAAGATGCCCTTTTCATTGTATCACTTAAACTGTTGACTAAGAGTAGATGGGCTTCTCTGTTTATTTTCTGAGTGGGAGTAATTCTGCTGAAATCAGCTCCTCGTTATGGCTGTGTGTAGGAGGGTTCATAACAATCTTGAAGCAGCTACAAAGGATAGACTAATTCTTAACATGCTACTAAAGTCTTTAGTTTCCTAAATTCCATCTGTGGGAGAAGGTTATGAATAATTCAATGCTATTTAATGGATAAAGATTGGTCTTGCCGTACTGCAAAGGTTAGAGATAATTCAGAGATTTTAAAACATGAAATGTAACTAAGAGTGCTGTGCCTGTTTCTTATGGACACAGTTCCTTTCTGCTAGTTTTCTTCTACATTTTAGTGTCAACTGCAGTGCTACAGAAAGATGAGGAATGGGTAGTACAAGGGGGGGTGGATAGCAGAATAACTGCCCTGAGTCATATCCACCAAATACTTTAGTGTCTCAATTGTGAAGATATCCATATCTCATTCATGGATTGTCCTGTCAATAGAAGACATTCCGATCAGATACAAGGTATTTGAATATGTAAAGTAACATCTGTCCCAATCTCTCTACAACTGTCTACAAATATAACAAACTACTGGAAATGTGTCCAGATGTACTGTATACTGCTATGGGAAGGACATGAAAGTTATCTATTCTGATCTCAGATATAAAGTGTGTGACATCTGCTGAATAGTATCACTATCTAGATTTGTTTCAGTCGGTATCCACACTGGTTTAAATACTACTGTATACTGCTAACCAGATAGCTGCTGTACAGGGTAAAGCAGCAGTGCATGTTAGTGATGGCAAGTTAGAAAGGGGAGGAGAAGAATGTAGTTTACAAAGGAGGTGGCAAAAAATCAGGGCTAAGACTAAGGCCTTCAGATGATATAAAGCAAAGCAGACAGAGGAGACTAGGAAAGCATACCAGAGATGGCAGAAGGAGTGGGGTCACATGATGAGCTAGCGGGAGGTAGACGTCTTCAGAAAGGCTCCCAAGTCCCGATCGTAAACAATTTTAATTAATAAAGTTTTTGGCTTCCGCATATTAGAAAACGCAAGGAGTTTTGTGTGCTAAGGGGTCGCTGCTCCTGGGAAAGCACCCTAAGTTTGGCGCAGACGGCGAAAAGAGCACAGTAAATCCTGATGAGTTCGGCATGCGAAATGGCCGAGCGGGAACAAGGAAGCCCCGAGCCCCTGGCAGCGAGAACCCCGGCGACCAAGCACTCAAAGCCCCACTCCCCGGTTCCAGACGAGCCTGAGGTCTGGAAGGCGGAGGGCCTGGAGGGGCAATCAACTTTGGAAGACATTCTAGAAATTAAGCAGCTCTTGAAAGGGCTGGTCGACGATTTTACTATCCTGAAACCTACACTACATGCTCTTACTAAGAGAGTGGGGGATATTGAGGCCAGAGTTGCTTCACAAGAAAGGAAAACGGGAATGATTGAACAAGACATAGTTAATGTGAAGAGGCAAGTGAGAAAAATAGAGAATCGCCTAGAAGATCAAGAAGCGAGAAGCCAGAGGAATAATTTAATAATGGCTGGGCTGCCTGAGAAAACGGAAGGCTGAGATTGTGTTGCCTTCATGCAAGATCTCCTCCTGAAGTTATTTGGGCCCACGCTGTTTGGCAATTCCTACAATCTTGAGAGAGCCCATCAGGCACTGAGAGAAACCCCCCCGCCTGGTGCACGGCCTCGAGTAATCATAATGCGATTTCTTAATTATAAGGAGAAAACTCATGTGTTAACAAAGGCCAAAGCTAATAGAAATTTGCATTGGAATGGGGCCTCGCTGTGGTTGTTTCAGGACCTGGTCCCCTCGGTGAGGAAAAGCAGAGGAGTAATGGACATTAAAAGAAGCTGTACATGGCTGGGCTGAAGTTTAGACTGCAATACCCTGCCACGCTGGTGGTCAAACTGGAAAAGGGGGACAGAAAATACCTTACGGCAGAAGAAGCCTTGGAAAGCCTTAAAGTGGAGCTACCTGATTTATTTAAATCAATGACCTGAAAGGAATAATGGGACTAGTGAATGTTTACAGGACAGTGTGCCAAGCGACCTAGTAGTGCTGGTGGGAAGAGACACTAGGGGGGATATTTTGTTATTTTGTTGTTACTACAATGCTTTTTCTTTCAGCATTCTTCACCTTATGAATATGCAGAACAGGCTTGAGAACTCTGTGAGGTGGTAATATATAGCTTTTCCCCCTCCCCTTTTTTTTTTTTTGATACTACATAGGTGGTGGCAGCGGAATGCCATGGAGACACTGGCTTATGCTACTGAGACATACCTTCTCCCACTATTAATTTAGATTTACGGGTTTGATTGGCTGGTCTGAATTGGAAGACAGGGGAGAATGAGGGTTACTAAGGGCTCACATGGGGACTCGGGGGCCGAATGGAGGCATCTTACGAGTGGGTTCATACACGTTCCGGATTGATATAGGAGGGCGATCAGAGGATCGGGGGTAGTATGGAGGGGGATTATGGGGAGGGTAGGAAAGAGAGAGAACCCAAGACATGTGTTTTAAAGGAACTTAATAGTAAGAGAGTGACGGTTAGAGGCGTGGATGTGGTAGATGGGGTCACTTAGAATTCTTTCTTGGAATGTGAAAGGTCTCAGGGGGAGGAGGAAAAGATTGGTCATCCTCAGATATATTAACCAGATGGGGGTTCATATAGCTGCACTTCAGGAAACCCACTTATTGACTGAGGAGCTGCATCTGCTCGAGAAGGGATGGGTAGGTAAGGTAATTGGAACTGGAAATGCTAAAGCCTCTGGTGGGTAGCCAGTGACTAGGGGAAGGGATGCCCATATGTAATTGATGGTTCTCAGTCGAGAGAGGATGGTAGGGGAATATACACGATGGGTTTGTATTTGGGATGCCCACTGGTGTGTGCCTCAATTTATGGACCCACTCTGGCTAAATCAGAATTCTTTGCCTCGTTGGAGGCGGATATTGCCACTCTCCCACAGGGCTCCATTATATTGGTAGGTGACTGGAATATTTGCTTTGACAATAGGGTGGATAGGAGTCCCCCTTCCAATAAAACACTTAGTCCCCCCCAAGCAGCATTACATAGATTCCTGGAGGTTACTGCAATGGTTGATCCATACCGGATCTATAGAAAAGGAGAAACTGAAATGACCTTTTACTCAGGAGCACATAAGACCTACACTAGGATCGATTTCTTTTTAGTTAACAGGGAAGTTTAAGGGGGTCATGAGTATGCATTCTGTTGAGAGGATCCTTTCTGATCATTCCCCAATACAGTTGTTATGGCGGATTGATAATATTCCCCCCAAGCCAGTTAGTTGGCATTTGGATGAAGAGGTGTTAATGCTGGACAAGATAATAGCCAAAATTGAGGGTAAACTCAAGGAAATTATCCAGACTCAAATCCCAACTCTTGATGATAGGAATTTAGCCTGGCCCGTTTGTAAGGTGTTATATAGGGGATGGGTTCAGGAATATACTGCTAGGCGAAACAAATTGAATAGGGCTCGGGAGGAGTTCATATTGGGGGCCATTAATTCACTGTCGCCGCTAGAAGGCTCTTCCGAAGACATAGACAGGGAGTTAAGAGAATTAAAAGAGGAATTTAAGGGTATACTAAATTATCGGGTAGACTGTTGGCTAGGGAGACTGAATGCCAGATATTTGGTGCAGGGGGACATGCCAGGTTGGATATTGGCCCATAGGATCAAGGAGAGGGAGGCGGAGAGGACGATCGTCGCAGTGAAGTTTGGAGATGAGTTTATCTCAGACCCTCAGGGTTTGGCAGATGCTTTTGCCGATTACTACGTGGCAATATACTGAGAAGGGGCAGAGTGCTCGGTGGCAGAAGTTATGGGGTTCTTAGACAAAATACCTCTGCCTAGATTGGGTCCAGATCAGGCCCAGGCCCTGGCTGCCCCAATATCAGAACAGAAAATTTTGGAGGTAATTATGGACCTGCCTAATGGGAAGGCACCAGGGCCTGATGGCCTTCCAGCCAAATTTTATAAAGTTCATGCAGGGACGTTAATACTCTTACTGAAAGAACTCTTCTCAACTATCATGAAGGGAGGGATTTCCCACCCTCCACTGTATCAGGCCTATATCACGTTGATTCCAAAACCAGACAAACCTAAGCATCTACCAGGTAATTACAGGCCCATAGCTTTAATAAACCAAGATATTAAGATACTTACCAAGATACTAGCTAATAGGGTTTTGAAAGTTGCCCCTTTGTTGATTAGTCAAGAGCAAGTTGGGTTCATGCCAGGAGGGCCTCGGATCGTTAAGGAAACTTCATCATATCTTAGAAGCGACTGTTCCAATTCTGCTATGGCTTTAATTAAGCTAGATGCAGGAGTTTGATCGGGTTTCCACCAATTTTTGTTCCTCACAATGGAAAAGATGGGGTTCCCTTGGGAGTTTCTAGGTGGCCTTAGAAATCTCTATGAAGCCCCTACTGCCCGAGTTTTATGCAATGGATATCTTTCTAAAGAATTTCTTCTTAAAAATGGAACAAGGCAGGGATGTCCTCTATCGCCAATTTTATTTAACATATATTTTGAACCTCTGTTAAGGTCCCTTGTGAAGGATACAAGGGTTCAAGGGATAGATGCTCTAGGGATAGAGCTCAAATTATCGGTCTTTGCCGATGATATCTTATTACACTTAAGTAATCCATCTGTTAGTTTTCAAAATGCCTTGGGAATTATTGGAAGTTTCAGGGTTTCCAATTATAAGTTAAACCTGGCAAAACCCAAGTTCTCCCACTAACAATACATACTCATAGGGCAGATTTCGAGCATCTTCAACTCAATTGGGCCCCTGAAAAAATTAAATACTTAGGGATTTGGATCTTGGCCAGATCAGAGGATGGGGTGGAGGAGAATCTGGGGAATACTGTGGTCAAAATTAAGCAGGCTATTGAAAGGTGGAGGAGGCTCCCTCTAAACTTCACTGCCAGAATGGGACTTATTAAAATGAACCTTCTGCCTCGACTGCTACACCCGATTTGTCTTTCCCCCTATCTTATCCCAAAGGATAGATTAGTTAGCATTCAAAGGATCATCTCAGATTTTTTATGGGATTTGAAACCCCCTAGGAGGAAGCATATTTTATGTCTTCCCTATTCAATGGGTGGTATGAAGCTCCCTGATCTACTATCATATTATGTAGCAGGGCAACTTGGCTATATGGGGTGATGGGACCGCCTTCCGGGAGATGAGGCATATACACCAACATGGCTGCGAATTGAGCAGCTTCTCCTGGGAGACACAAAACTCCTTCCAGGGGCATTACTGCACGTAGATCCGGAGACTTTGCCGGGTATAGGGAAGCAGTCTCCACTATACAAATCAGTCAAGGCGTGGTGGAAGTGGCTAACTCCAGCCCAGAGGAGAGTTCAGAAGGGCAAGAGATCAACCTATGGTGGGAACCTAATTTCCACCTGGAAATCATATTTGAAGGGCCAGTGGGCATCATTATTGTTGGATTTCAGAGTGGCAGATTTTTATGGTCGCCCCGACAGAGTGTTTCTGCCAGCACAGGCCAGGATTGGGATTTTTAAAAGATCCAGATTACTCATTTACAGAAGTTTATGGGATAACAAAAATGGGGAGAAAGCAAGCGTTTACATGGGATAAACTTAGGAAATGGACCTTTCACAGCATCTATCCAAAGTTTACAAGGTGTTGTTGGAGTATGTGGGTACAAACTTTGAGTCTAGTATAGTATACTGGGAGAAGGCATTATCCCCCCTGAAACTGGATTGGACAGAAGTTTGGAAGCATATGAAAGGTTTGCCTATACTGAAGTATAATACGATGCAATTTTTTATTTGCTCAAATATCTACTACACCCCCGCCAAACTATGTTCTAGAAAACTCAGACAGACAGATCAGTGCTTTCGATGTGGCATAGAACCAGGAGACCTGTTGCACGTATTTTGGGTGCGTTCTTGAATTCAGCCACTCTGGGTTCAAATTGCAAAGGAAATGGACCCGGTTTCAGACTATTCGGAATATATTAGCCCAGAGATATGTATATTAGGGGATCTGGGAAGGATTCCGGCGGGCCCAGCTAAACATCATGTCTCCCTCATGTCAGCTGTAGTGAAAACATTTGTCCTAAGGCATTGGAAGGAGGACATAGCTTATGGTTATGATCAATGGGTGTGGGACCTTATACAGGTCTTGGAGAGAATTAAACAGCATATGCTGATGAAGGGGAAAAAGAAAGTCTATGAAAAAAACTGGAGGACCCTAGAGGCAGTTTATACAATGCAATTAAAAAGTCCTCGGGTTCAGATCTGTCTGTCTGAGGGGGAGTAGTGGGATAAATTCTTATAAGACAAAGTTTAAGGGGTTGATTAATGAAAGGAATTGGACGATGGATATGAGACAAGTTCTGTATAGGCTTAGCTACATCTCTCACAATCTTGCTTATCTAACTTAAAAGGCTTGCTTGATTGGTTGGGCACATGGGTTCTCTCTTTCCTAGGACACAGTTACCTAAAGATGGTCCGGAAGATCCATAATTTTAGGCTGGGTTGGTAACTGGAATTGTTAATCCGGCCAGAATCTGACTTAATGGTGTCTGAACACATATAATGGGTTGAGAACTATGTTAGGGGAAATGGTGTAAACTGTTCGGGGATCAAAATCGGTAACTGTGATTGTATATATCTGAGGGGTGTATATAGTTTCTGCATCCAGTTTTGGGATGCGGGCCTGGGGGGATGTTCCGGGTTGTATGTGTGTCTGTGTCGATGCTGGAACCAATACTAAAATCTCAATAAAGAGGTTACAAAAAAAAAGAGATGGCAGAAGGAGGCGGGGAAGGCTGTTAGAAAGGTCAAAGCAAATGTAGAGGAGAGGTTAGCCAGCACAACAAAGGGGGTGACAAGTTATTTTTCAAATATATTGATGAAAGAAGGAATGTCAGGGGGAAATTGTCAGGCTAGTGGGAGAAGGAGGAGTTCCAGTGGAAGGGGACAGCCAGAAGGCTAAAATATTGAAAGGTTACATTAGCTCAGTATTTACAGTCGATGAGGAGTGGGATGGGCCCAAAATACATGAGGGAGAATCAGCTAACCCTGGGGTGGACACTAGTCCCTTCACAGAGGACAGAGTCCACAGAGAACTGGCTGGACACAGGCTGGACAGAGCCATGGGGCCTGATGCAGTGCATCCTAGACTGCTGCGGGAGCTCAGGGAGGTTCTGGCTGCACCACTGGCTGCCCTGTACAGTAGATCACTGGATACAGGGTAGGTATCGAGGGACTGGAGAATGGCAGAAGTGGTTCTGATACATAAGAGAGGAAGTAGAGAAGATCTAGGAAACTATAGGCCAGTAAGCCTTATTTCAGCGGCTGGCAAGGTAATGGAGGCACTAATCAAAGAAATAATTAGGGATTACCTGGAAGCCAATGGGCTGCAAAATCAGAGACAGCATGGGTTCACCAGGGTAGGCCCTGTCAGACCAATCTCATTGAATTCTTTGATGAGGTAACTAGGGTGGGGGATCAGAGGGAGGGGGGTGGATGTAGCCTACCTGGACTTCAGGAAGGCCTTTGACACTGTCCCACATGGGAGGCTGGTATTTAAGCTGAGGGAACTGGAGGTGGGGAGTAAGATAGAGAAATGGGTGGAAAACTGGCTTTGGGATAGGAGTCAGAGGGTGGTGGTAAATGGGATATGGTCGGGGGAAGGGATGGTGACCAGCAGGGTACCTCAGGGGTCAGTGTTGAGACCAGTGCTTTTTAGCGTCTATGTCAGCGATATTATGGAAGGTCTGGAGGGTAAAATCAGCCTGTTTGTAAATGATGCAAAGCTCAGTAACCAGGTGGACATTTGGGGGGCCGGGCGGACAGGATGAGGGCTGACTTGGGGAAATTGGAGCCTCAGAAGTCTCAGAGAAGTCTCCACGGATTCAAGCCATGACCCTTTCTGCATATCGTGGGGCCCCACAGCACTGGAGGTTTATAATACATTTGACTGGGTAGAAGATGAAAATAAAACAGACTTGCCTCAGATTATGCAGCAGTTCGAGAACTACTGTAATCCACAGAGAAATGTCACCTATGAGCAGCATCTGTTCAACAGACGCAGCCAACAGCCAGGTGAAACGTTTGATGTTTATCTTACTGAATTATGCGTGCATGCAAAGTCATGTGAGTCTGGTAATCAGACTGACTCACTGATCAAAGACAGAATTGTTTGCAGTATTCTGGATGACCGAGGGCAGTGTCGACTGTTCTGTGAGATGGACATGTCTTTGGCCTAAAACTATTGATATTTACAGGGCTGCTGAATTACAGTACGTGAGAGGCCATTCAAAACCATAAGTGAGGCCCCTGGCATAGATGCTGCAGTGAATTATAGACCTTTAGAAAAGGGGGGGGGGAGAGAGATTGTGCAGAAAATTAAAGAGACTTTGCCAGCCAGAGAGCCCAGACTGCATTCACATGGTAAATGTAGGAGACCGCGTGGTCCAAGCAGATGCCCTGCTTATGGACAGAGATGTCAAATTTGCAATAGACAGAATCATTTTGCAAGAATGTGCACAACAAGGCAAGGCAAGCTGCAAAGGTGCAAGTGGTCGAGGAAGAGAGCAGAAGCGAAAGTCAGAATGCTTTTGTTGTGGAAACACTGACTGACACAGCTATGGACAAGGACTGGAATGTGCACTTAAGCATTAATGGGAAACTTGTAACTTTCAAACTGGACACTGGAGCTCAGTGTAATGCCTGTGAGCACATACTGAATGGTATGCAGAGAGCCTTTTCAAAAGTCGATGGCATGATTGGTTTCCTACTCTGGCCATCACATGAATCTTCAAGGGAAGGTTGTACTGGCTGTGGGATTCAAAAATCAGTATCATGTTATCATGTTTCACGTTGTAGATACTGATGTGACACCCGTGCTGGGACTACCTACATGTCTTGAGATGAAACTTGTCAAGAAATTGTTCCCACTTAATACAGAGACTGAAGCAGCTGATGAGATATTGTCTAAGTTTGCTGATGGTTTTCAGGAGCTGGGGTGTCTTAAGGGCGAGCATCACATCAAGATAGACAAGTCTGTTAGCCCAGTGCTACACTTACCCAGGAAAATGCCATTTGCTTTAAAAGACAAGGTTAAGGCAGAGCTGGACAATATGGAAAAGTTGGGTGTTACTGAAAAAATAGAAAGACCCACAAGCTGGGTTAATTCAATGGTGGTAATAGAGAAGCCTGGTAAAATGAGAATATGCATTGACCCCAGGGATTTGAACAAGGCAATAAAGAGAGAGAACTGCCTGATGAAAACTGTCAAGGAATTAGCTGTAAGGCTAGCAGGTGCCAACATTTTCTCAGTGCTTGATGCGGGTCATGCTTTTTGGCAAGTGAAAGTTGATGAGCCCAGCTCTGAGTTACTGACATTTAACACACCATTTGGGCATTATAAATTTAAGAGGATCCCGTTTGGAATATGCTTTGCCCCAGAGGTGTTTCAATGAAAAATATCTCAAATATTTGAAGGCATTGAAGGTGTAGAAACGTATATGGATGATATATTGATTTAGGGGTTAAGTTCAAGTTCAAGTTTATTTATATTTAGATAGGATAAGGCACTAGGCAAAGCTTGTTTTCAGGGCCATCCTGTGTAGTGTACATCATACATAGGTAAAGTTGCACACAAACAAGTTAATTACATAAAATATGATGAAACAATTACAAACGATGTTAATAACAATTGCACAGAAAAGGATGCCATTCATGAAGTACTTTCTTGAAACAATGAGAAGTGGGCATGTTATGTAATTTAGGGGGAAGAGAATTCCAAACAGATGTAGCAATGTAATCAAAACACATAAGACCGTATCTAGTTTTAGTTCTGGGAATTTTTAAACCTCTGCCTGCAACTTCATGTAGAGTATGCTGTAGATACAAATATCTTTTTTTTTTTTCCAAAAGATATACTGGAGGCAAACCCTTTGCACATTTATATAAGAAACAACTTAAGAATCTCTCTCTCTCTCCAAATGTCCAGAGACATCCACTTTAACTGTAAGAGCATGTTACAGTGACGAAACATTGCAGATGGGTCAGTTAGACCTAATACAAATCTGGCTAGTGTATGTGATTGTCTCACATAAGACATCTTGTGCTTCCATGGGTGCCCCACCCCCCAAGTTTCAGTGAAGTTACAGGATGTATTAAACTGACCAGGAGATCTCTGTAATGTAATTAACCTCCTTGAGACATTGCATTTTATGGCCTTTTTTATGACCTGTTGCTGCTTTGAAGTTGGGAAGCTAAATACACATTTTATTACAGGACAGGACATAATTTAACTGATTTCTGTTGGCTATATCACACTTAGGTGATGGGTGCAGGGTTGTAAACCTCAAAAGGAACTGAGGGATCAAACACTCATAATTTGGGAAATGAGTTTTTGCTGATGTCACCTTATTTAATATACCTCCTGATAGGACATCATGTTAGTATTTTTTTTATATTCTAAAAGGAGGAGCTAGATGACTCACCAAGGGGGTGGGGAGATGGGGTTGAAATGTATCCTTGTAACTGGGGAATTTGACATATGTTTTTGGGGACTCAAAGACACAGCTCTCTGATCTAACTATAAGCACTACAGAGGTAATACATTAGATAGAAAAGATCTAACTGTATTTTGGTAGGAGCCTGTTCTGTAGTTTTCCTTGTTTTTCTTTTATATGATGGTGCGCACTTTGATATATTGTTCTGTGTTTACATTTTTTCATATTTTTATAATCATTTAGTAAAGAATCTGTTATTTAAAAGACTGCCTGGGTGTCTGCCAGTTCCTTTTGCATGTGACTTATAGAGGGTTAAGTCTGACAATTGTTCAACAGCTTCATGGTGTTACTAAACTGGGAAAAGGTAAGAATATACCTAAGGTCTCTTATAGAGTTTTAAGGGTTCATTTTTGGAAGCCTGGCTGGGTGCCCCTGGTGTAAGATTGTACCGCAATCCCCAAAGAGGGTACGTATCTGAGCCTGTACATTGGGTACGCTAGCATAAGGTTCATAGTTTGAATCCTCCCAAGAACTTTAGACTAAAGGTGATTCAGACCCAAAATCAGACAGGAGGATTACCCTTTCTGTTACTTGTTCACACTATTGCACTCTAAGGTTGGCACTGTGAGAGAAGAGGGCATGACCTGCGGAGTGCATTTGTAACACTGTAGTCTATCTAACTTTTGTAAATTACTTTTATTTGTTAACAGATAGATAATACTGCCATAATCAATAATGGGAAGTATGATCAAGTTTATCAATTTTTCTCTAGTCTCTCAAGTCATACCATTTTTATTCCTATGAAGAGCCCGTAACTTTTGCGAAACTTTGACCCAGATTTTGTCTATGTGAATATCAAAATTCAGACCGGGGTCAATCCACACTCCCAGATATTTATAGGAGGTAACATGTTCTGTCATTGGTCTTCTGATTGATTTAATCAATATATTGGGTGACATGGTGCTGTCCCATCACAATCTAGCCGTAAATAGCATTACATTTGTTTTGTTTATATTTAACAAAAATTTGTTTCCAATCAACCAATATTCTAATTTATTAAATTCTTATTGAAGAACCTTTCAAGTACCATAACAATATGTAGCAGGGAAGAGTAGCTTCACATTTGCAAGAACATAATGTAAGATTGAAAAAAAGTGCTGCAGCAAGTGAGCATGAGAGCACCACCTCAGGTTGAATCTGAAAAAAGCAAAGATTGGACTGAAAAAAGTTCCATATATTGGACACAGACTGACCCAAAATGGACTAGTGGCAGACCCAGAGAAAATTAAAGCTGTGGTGGACATGCCCACACCCCCAAAATGTCCCGGAACTACAAAGATTTATGGGAATGGTTAACTACCTAACCAATTTCATTCCTGATTTGTCAACTTTGAATAAGCCACTAAGAAAATTACTGGAAAAGATACAAACCCAGACATGAACAGCTTTTACATGAATTGAAGAAAATGATTACACACACCCCGGTGCTGGCTTTCTACAATCTGCATCATCTGGTGGTCCTGTCTGTTGACACCTCTTCGTAAGGACTGGGAGTATGCCTATTGCAAGCCAATAAACCTGTGGCATTTGCTTCAAGATTCCTGCCCAGTACCAAGACAACTTATGTACAAATAGAAAATGAAATGCTGGCTATTGTGTTTGTTTGGGTATACTAAATTCCACCAATACATCTACAGTAGACAGAAAGTGCTTATATAAATTGATCATAAACCCCTCAAAAGCCTGTTTAAGAAACCCCTACATATGGCTCCTCCTCATATACAGAGAATGATGCTCAAGTTACAGAAATATCATTTACAAGTTGAATACAAAACAGAAAAGGAACTGCACATCGTTGATTCCCTCAGCAGGGCTGTACAAAAAGGGACCTCTCCAGAGACTGACATTGATAAATATGAGGTGCATACCATTAAGAAAATTCCCCATCACTGATGAGAAATCGAAACAGTTTCAACAGGAAACAGCACGAGACTTGGAACTGCAAAGGTTAAAAGAGACAGTGTTGCAGGGATGGCCCTCAGAATGCTCTCAAGTGGACACTATCATTAGACCATATTGGCTATTTCAGAAAGAAATTACAATTGAGGGTGGGCTACTTCTTAAAGGTGAGAAACTGATTCCACCTGAATCATTGCAAAAAGAAATGCTCATGAAAATCCATGGCAGCCACTTGGGTATCAAGAAGTGCAGGAGACAAGCCAGAAATGTTTTGTTCTGGCCAGGGATGAATAGTCAAATCAGTGACTTGGTCGCTAGGGTGGAGCTATATGGCCACAATGCCACTCCACTCCTCACTGCTCCTTACTGAAGCAGAGTTTGTAATCCTTTTTCTTTTGCCGAAAGCTCCAGTTTTCAGTGATTACCTCTTAAGTTAATGAATGAAACTCACCTTGGACCCGCTTTCAGTCTGTTTAGCCTGCGTTGCTAGTGGCCTGTTGTTCCACGGTGAGTCAGCTGGACATCCAATTGATCTGGGCATTGGGAGTGTTTGGCTGAGCATGAGGCACAGATGGAGTAGGAAGGGAACTGTGTGCTGTTTCGCAGGCTGAGACACAATGTCGAATGGAGCCGGAATTCATGAATGAGATGGCTGGGATCAGCCTAGTGCTTTTAGCACTGATAGACCTGTTCTGTGCCTATTAAAGGTATGCCATTGGAGGCTGAATCTGAAAAGTTTATATGGTATCTTAAGTTACTACGCTCAGTGGGGCAACATTTTTTTGCTTGCATTTACAGATGTGCTTTCCCCGAGATAAAGTGATGAGAATGCTGTGGAACATATGTGTAGGAAGGCATGTAGCAAGCTGCTAAGGAAAAGGCATTATAGGACATTTGAGAGTGGAGTTTGTCCTGCTAAAAGAGACCTTGTGCGAGGATTGTATAACATTTGGCCCTTATTTCCCTAAGGGGGCAAATGCTTGCTCAAGAGATACTATGAACTTTAAGTTATTTAGAAAGGCTACTAAAGGAAAACTATTCAGAAGTTCGAGTTTGATAGTAAAGTAAAGTAAGTAAGTAAAATTTATTTTTTTAAGCGCTTTTCAATGCCAGAGCGCTGTACAAATAAAACAATTAAAATACATACATATAACACAAACAACAACAATAACAATATTATCACAATAAAATACAGTAAATCACTCTCCATATGCCTTTTGAAATAAATAAGTTTTTAATTCTAACTTAAAGCTCTCAACGGTCAGGCAGCTTGGTATCCGACGAGGTAGAGAATTTCACAGAGTAGGGGCAGCATAAGAAAATGCCCGTGCTCCAGATGTTTTAAACAAACCCTGAACCTCTCAATCCCTCATTAGCGGGCGGAAGCGGCTGAGAGGAAGACAGTAGAACAAGGAGATCTTGAAGATACATGGTCCCTGTTAGGTGTAAGAGACTTTATAGGTCAGTAACCCGACCTTAAAGGTGATCCGCCACTGAACTGGCAGCCAGTGCAGTTCGCACAACACAGGCGTAATATGACTTCTCATAGATGCTCCCAGTCAAAAGCCTGGCTGCTGCTTTCTGCACTAGCTGCAAGCGGTGGATATCAACCCCCGGTGGCCCTAGGTACAGGGCATTGCAGTAATCAAGGCGAGAAGTAACAAAGGCATGGACCAATGTCGGAAGGTCAGCCGGAGGAACAAGGTGTTTCACTGGAGCGATATTCCTAAGATGGTAGAAGGAAGATTTGACAGCAGATGACACCTGAAATTTCAGGGTCAAACTGTCGTCAATAATAATGCCCAGGTTACGCACCCGGTCTGAGGTTGAGAGCTGGGCACCATCAATCCATACGCCCGAAGGAAGTCCAGCCCTACAACCCACCTCAAGGAGACCTGGGTCCACCACCAACACCTCAGTCTTATCCTGGTTTAACCTTAGCCAGCTGGCACTCATCCAATCCTTGATCTTGGATAGACAGTTGTTAAGTATAGAGACTGTATCTTCCTGTCCCGGGACTAAAGGACAAATACAGCTGGGTATCATCTGCATAGCAGTGAAAACCCAAGCTGTATTGCCTAATAATGTCTCCCAATGGTAGCATATAGACAGTGAACAGCATGGGTGCCAAAATGGAACCCTGCGGAACCCCACAGGGCAAAGAGACAGCATCAGAGGAATACATTCCAGTGATAACCCTCTGTCTCCGCCCTGTGAGAAAAGATTGAAACCATTGCAGAACCATACCAGACAGTCCATAATAAAGCCGCAGGCATTCCAAAAGCACACCATGGTCCACAGTGTCAAATGCTGCAGAGAGATCAAGAAGGACTAGAATAGTACGAGCCTTTCGATCTCTCTCGCTATCAGGAGGTCATTTAGAACCCGGACAAGAGCAGTCTCAGTACTATGTCTTTTCCTAAATCCTGATTGAAGAGTATCATAGTCATTGTGATTTGTAATGTGGTCATCCAGTTGCAGTGCAACCACCTTTTCAATAACCTTGCCCAAAAAGGGCAGGTTAGAGACAGGTCTGTAGTTAACTGGGCAGTCCGGATTTAATGAAGGTTTTTTTTAGGAGTGGTCAAACGACCGCCTCCTTTAAGGGTTCAGGAAAGATCCCCTGCTCCAAAGATTTCCAGACAATTTCAGCAATGATAAATAAGAGGAAAGCTGACCCAGTGTTAGAGGAAAATTGTGAGACACTCTCCTCTGGTCATCACTTTCCTTGTTTATAGTAAGATGAATTTTTTGAAGTCCAACGGAGTGAACTGAGCTTTTTTAGCTACAATGTATGGACTCCTGCATAGGGAGCTACAAGGGTATGGTTTGAAAAATGGAGGTCTCTTGGCTCTTTTTTTTTCTTTTATTGTTTGTTCTCTTTTATGATGATAAAGTTGAATTCAAATGAAGAAGTTTTAACTCACATGAGATGTTTCTGCAGCAACTTAAAGTAATGACCTAAAAAAATACAAAAACTAAGAATGATAACGCTTGCCTGAAATTTTGTTTTAATTTATGATTTAATTCATTTGCTGCTAACTTTATTTCAGTTTTCTGGGGATTTTATTTGTACGTATTATTATTAATGTTTTTTTAAATTTGCAGGTGGTTAAACCAAGTTTGTGATGATTTGGCTCACTTTTAAAGGTTTTGGATGCAAAAGAGGAGAGAAATGTGAGTGATTTTGGGACAGGCATAATCTCAGACCCATATCTGGGTATAGGTAGCAGCCAGCATATAATGCCCTTCATACTGGGGGACAGTAGGGTCATGGAACTGTATGCACAGTAGGATGCCCCCTGGGAGTACCCCAACAGGATGGGTTTTGCTGGCAGCTTAAGATATCCTAACATCCTCTATCTCTGCACTTCATTTCTTGCAGCTCATTCCCTCACCCGCCAGGACAAATGACAGAATGTGAGCAAGTACCCTTCTTGACTGGATCCTCTCTAACCGACCGGACCATATTTCAGATGTGACAGTGCACCTAGATACACTAAACAATCACTCCCCCATTACCTGCAGCTGGACAAACAAATTCCACAAGCCACCCCCTCAGACAATATATTGCAGGGTGCTGAAACATGGGCACCTTGAGCCCCTCAAACTGCACCTGCGTAATATAGACTGGTCATTACTGGACACTACCAAAGATATCAACCTAGCCTTGGACCATCTCATTAAGCATTTCAATACTGCCTGTGACATACATGCTCCCTACAAAAAGATGAAAGTTCATGGCACCTCAGACTCCTGGATAACCCCTGAGCTTATCTCCAGGATGAAACACAGGGATCACCTCTGGCACTGTGCAAGAGAAATGGGCAGGCAGACAGGCAGACATGCAGGAATATAAAAAAGTCAGGAATGAATGCATAACGGCAATCCACCATGTGAAAGCCAAATTCCACCAAGAAGCACTTACAAATTCCTGGGGGGACAGTAAGAATTTCTGGAACAACATTAAAGATGTCACTGGCAAAGTATCAAAAATCTCACCCTCAATGCTAAACATTGATGGTACCCCTACATTGGACCCACTTCGTAGGAATCATAGGATCACAGGAAATTTCAAGCATCATAGACTACAGTCCTTAAGACTTGCCAGTCCCTTGTATTTTAAAACTCAGTAGTTCTATCCCTACAGAAAATGTCCAATCTTGATTTAAAAGTAACCATATCAGGGCTATCTACTACCAAAGCTGGGGGATCATTCCATGACGGTATTACCCTCTGGCTAAATCAATTTTTCCTAGTGATTAAATTCCATCTGGATAAGAATAACTGCTTGCTATGCCTCCTACCACTACACCTACTGGTCTTGAGTGTAAATCTTAATTCTTTCCTCAAATTAATATCCCCCATGGCTTTAAACAGCATGCACATGTCCCCTCTATACCTCCTATACTGGAGAGAATAGAGGTTCAATGTTTCCAACCTTTCCCTGTATGATCTAGTTTTAAGGTTGACAATAGCTTTGATGCCCCTTCTCTGTACCCCTTCCACTCTGAGGATGTCCTCCCTTTCATGTGGGGACCGCACTTGGACACAATACTCAAAATGAGGCATAACCAAAGCACTATACAGTGGCATCAGAATCTCCTTCTCCCTACTGGAAATATGTCTCAAGATACAGTTGAGATTTTGGTTAGCCTTTTTTATCTGACCATTAAAGTGTGTACTAAATTTAAGATCAGTAGTAATCTTGACTCCCAGATCTCTTCACTCGTGTGTCAAAATTAGTGGATCTGCTCCAGGTTTATAAACTATTTCATTATTATGCCTACCCAAGTGCATTATCTTGCATTTAGATGTGTTCAACTCAAGTTTGTTCGCCTTGGTCCACTCTAAGATTTCATTTATTGCTCCTTGTAATCGAGTCCCCTCCACAGAGTTATTAACAACCAATCCCAGTCTACCGTCATCTGCAAACTTGTAGAGCCAGATATTTGGGTTTTTTTTATGTGTAGGGTGAAAATGTAAATATTGAATAGGCATGGCCCCAAAACTGAACCCCACTGGTGATAGCTTCCCAGTCTGATAGTGCCCCTTTTATAATAACCCTCTGCTTCCTGTCCTGTAACCAGTCCGAGACCCAATTTACAATAATGGTCTCCAGCTTAATCTCCCTCAGTGAGGTTAATAGCTCTAAGTAAGGTAATTTATCAAATGCCTTAGCAAAGTCCATAAAGGCAACATCCACTGAACTTCCCCCATCTAATTCTTTGTTAACTTTCTCGTAGAAGGTAAGGAGATTAGTTTGGCAGGACCTTGATTTTGCGAATCCATGTTGCAGGGGATCGGTCAACCCGTGTTCCTCAAGAAAGGTTTGAATTTTTTCTTTTAAAATACCCTCCAATATTTTACCATAATATAAGTTAGGCTTACATGCCTGAAATTTGATAGAACTGTTTTAGGCCCCCCCCCTTTTTTTTTAAAATTCATGTTTATTAACAGCAATCAGCTACAAATTCCATACATGCTCAATTCTGAAGATATCTTTTAAGTTAGGTAAAGAGTTCATTATAACTTTAGTTACATATATTAGACAGGATTTTCTACACAGTGTCACTAAATCACTGGTACTCATTTTAGCCTTATGATTTTACTTCATCGTTCAATTCAAAAAACTTATGAGTGTCCCTGGGAGGTTGGTCAGCAGTTCGTGCCCTCCTTCTCCTCTTCCCTTCCTTCCTTCCAGGGGCTGTCCTCGGGGGACCAGGTTGTTCCCCCCCCCCCAGTTTAAGATATGATCTTCTTCCTGATAGTTTGCATTTAACCAGACTTCCCATCTGGGTCCATCTTCTGGTGTATAGGGCCATTCTATGGTCCAACCTGTGGGTGAGTTCTTCCATCTAGGTCAAGTTTCTACCCCTGTCTTACCACCCAAAGTGCACCTAAATAGTGTGGAAATCACTGACAAGCAAGAAATCTTGAATGCCTTCAACAATCATTTCACTACAGCTGGCCTAGCTTTCGATTCCTCAGCTGCAAATCTAATGAGGTCATCATTAAACTTCCAAACTACTGAGGGACAAAAGGCTGCTTCCACATTCTCCTTTAAGCCAATACTCTTAAAAGAAGTAGAGGACCTACTATTCCAATTAGATACAACTAAAAGCGCAGGTGCAGACTCTCTGGATCCCTACTTTCTAAACGAAGCATTGCACGCCTTAGCTACCCCCCTAACTCACCTTTTCAATTTGTCCCTAGCCACTGGTTCTATTCCCTCAATATGGAAGACAGCTCAAGTGTTTCCCCTATTTAAGGCAGGTGATCCCATGGACCTCAACAATTATAGGCCCATATCCATCTTACCAGTACTGTCCAAAATGCTTGAAAAGTTAGTGAACATCCAGTTAAGTGCCTACCTTGATACAATAATCTCCTTAACCCAGCTCAATCTGGTTTAGATCCATCACCACCATCTCTGCTTTAGCAAAAGTTACAAATGACTGGCAGACTGACTTAGACAAAAAGAGTAACATCTGTGCTGTGTTTCTGGATCTAAGCAAAGCCTTTGACACTGTGGACCATGAACTACTAATCTCCTCTCTGAATTCCATAGGCCTTGACTCACTCTCTCTTAAATGGTTCAGATGCTATCTCTCCGGAAGAATACAACAGGTAAAAAATGAAGGTGACCTATCTACCTCTAAACCACTCCTAAGAGGTGTACCACAAGGTTCCATCTTGGGCCCCATCCTCTTTGCCATTTACATCAACAATATTGACTCCATTCTCTCACAATCTAATATTCACCTCTTTGCAGATGATACTGTCCTATATGTCAGTAATCCTTCACCATCAAAAGCCTGTGAACTTTTACAATCTGAGTTCTCCCTCCTGCAGCACAAATTACTAGAAAAGAAACTACTATTAAATGCCAAGAAAACGAAAGCTATGTTCTTTGCCACCAAGAGCTTCTCTTCCACTGTCCCATCAGTCACCCTCCCCCAATTATCTACCATCCTTGGTGAAAATCTGGAATATGTGGACAAATTCAAATATCTTGGAGTCTGGATTGACAATAAACTTGACTATACTAGCCACATTGAAGAGCTCCTGAAAAAGCTTAGACAGAGACTTGGCCTATTTTATAGGATCAAACACTACCTGACCAGAGACTCCAAACAAAGATTAATCCTGGCATCATTCCTATCCCTCATTGATTCGCTGACTTCCTTTATGGTCACTGTTCCTCTCACATTTAAATAAATTGGACACCTTGTATCATAGAGCTCTTAGATTCATTACAGATCTTCCCTTCAGCACCCATCATTGCTCTCTACAATGCAGTCAGTTGGACATCCCTACACCATAGAAGAAACAAAAATGCTGCTGTCTGGATCTACAAAGCTCTGACAAACAAACTCCCATCCTACATTTCAGATTGTTTCAACCAGATCATATCCAGGCCTTATGCCCTAAGGATCAATAAACTCATCATGCTGAAGATTCCTATTACCTGCACCCGTTATGGAAGGGCTGCAATCAGCTATTCCCTAACACTTATCTGGAATTCTCTTCAAAAGACCTTGAAATTGGATACCCTCGTTCCATTAACATCCTTCAAAAGCTGTACACTAGTCTCTTCCCAGAATCATACAATTGCTTCCATAAGGCCTGTCCTCTCCACAACCCCTCTTTTCCCCTACCCTTTTTTGCACTGCCCCTATTTTGTGTTTCTAGTTTTCTCCAACCTACTACGTACAAAAATGATCCCCAAAGTCCCATCACCTAGCTTTATCCTCCAGTACTGTTTGTTTCTTTTCATTTTAGTACAACCAAGATCCAATGTCACATTGCCTTGTACATATGTAAATATTTGTATACCTGTTTCATTTATAAATCTTTGTATTTGTATTCAATCAGTACCTTGTTTTTTGTGTAAAACTGTAACCTTATATTGTTAAGACCAATCAGGTCCATCTTGTAAATGAGCTTTGCTCAATGATGTTCGCCTGAATAAATAAAGATTTTGATTGATTGATTGATAGATTGATCTCAGATATGCTAAGTACTGTCTTCACCCAGTCCTATCTGTTTGGGGGGCCTGGTTTCAGCCATCTATTTGTAATGGCCTTATGGGCCACTGCAATCAGGATAGCCCAGAGGTACCATGAGCCCGGACTCCTAAGTCCCTCAGGGGGGAACCCAGGACCACAGAACACCAGTTCAGAGGTTGATCTAACATGAATATGTTCCCCAGGGCATCACCCACCCCATTACAGAACCCCTGCAGGTCTCTACAGGTCCAGAAGACATGGACATGTCCCACCGCAGGTTCCCCACATCCCCTCCAGCATTCCGCAGTGCGGTCAGGGCTTCTCTTGTTAATCTGCTGGGGGGTGAGGAAGTAGCGGGTCCTGATCCTCCAGGCAAATACTTGCCATTGAGGGGAGCCTGTTGTCTTCTTTGAGATATAAAACGCATTCTCCCAGTTCGGCTCCAGAGGATCCGGGTTGGCGTCTCTCAACCAGGTTGCTTTAATTTTTGCCAAGGGGTCTCCCCTTAAGGTGGACAACTTCCTGTACAAATCTGAGATCATCCCCCTCTGGTTATCCACCTTTTTCCCCTTGAATATGGCGTTCAAGAGAGTCTCCGCTCTCTTTGGATCCTTATCTCTTTTCTTTAAGGTAAGTATATACGTTCTAACCTGCAGAAATCTGAAAAGGTCAGAATGCTGTAGACCATACTTGTTCCTTAAGGAGTCGAAGTCCAGGACCACCTCCCCCCACAGAAACTGTGACAGGGATCATAGTCCCTGTCTATCCCATGCCCGAAAGGTCCCATCCATCTGACCTGGTGAAAAGTCTGGGTCTCCTGTTAGCCTCTGTAAGGGCCATAGGGAATTCCTTAGTCCATATTTTTGCCATATTCTTTGTACTGCCTGGACTGTGTTCCTAGATGAGACCAAATCCAGACCGGGACAGCCTCTCTCATTGGATCTGGCCAGTCTGTTCTCCAAGTATGTTATGCCATCTCCCCCCTCCACACGCCTCTCCATAGTCAGCCAGGTTGCATGCATATTAGAATTAGACCACATCAGAGCATATTTTAAATGCATGGCGAGATAATAATCTTCCAAGTCTAGGAGAGACTGTCCCCCTCCATCCCGGTGAGTCTGCAGGGTTTTGAGACTGACCTGGGGTTTCTTGTTGTTCCAGATAAACTTAGTGAGCAGTTTGTTCCAGGTCTGAAAGGTATTTTTGTGGATAAGTATTGGTAGACTTTGGAACAGGTATAAGAATCTGGGCAGGACACTCATTCTCAGTGAGGATATTCTAGAGTGCATTGGTAAATTAATCAGGGACCATCTCTCAATGTCTCTCTTCAGACTATTTATAAGGGGGTATAGTTTGCCTCATAGAGTTGTGAGAAGTGCTTTGTCATATGGGTTCCTAAGTATTTCATATTATTCGCCTTCCAATTCAGGGGAAGGAGAGCTCTGACCTCTTCTGATGGTTTATAAAAAGAGGTAAGTACCTCAGTCTTAGTCTTGTTCAAAGAGTAGCCCGCATGTGTACCGAATTTTTCCAGAATTGCCCAAACCCGTGTTATGGAGTGGTGTGGCTGGGTAAGCGAGAGCAGCACATCGTCCATGTAGAGGGAAATCTTTTTATGGAGATTCCCGATCATCACTCCCTCCACCCCCCATCCCCCCGGATCGCCTCCACCAGTGGCTCGATGTAAAGAACGAACAGGAGGGGCGATGGAGGCAACCTTGGCGGGTGCCCCTGCCCAGTCTGAACCTATTCGACAGTTCTCTATTCACTCTGACATAGGCCTGAGGTCCTGTATAGAGTGCCTTGATGGTGTTGATGAATGGCTGTGGAAACCCCCTATGCTCCAAAACTGAGAACAGGAAACTCCGTAAGATCCTGTCAAATGCCTTTTCAGTGTCCAGGCTCATCAAACAGGCCGGGGATCGAGTCTTCTGTATCTCGTCTATCATGTTCACAGATGACCTGACACCATTCGGGGCCTGGTGCCCAGTAACAAAGCCAGTTTGGTCCATGTGGATCAAGTCCAGAAGTATGGGATTTAACCTTGCTGCTAAGATAGAAGTAAAAATTTTATAATCCACATTGAGTAGGGATATGGGGCCGTAAGACTCACAAAGTGGGGGATCTTTCCCTTCCTTGTGGATGACTGATATGGTGGCATAGTGCCAAGAGAGTGGGATTGGGCCCATCTCCTCCCAGATATCTGAAAATACTTGTTGGAGGATAGGGGTCACCTCTGGCTCAAAAGTTTTATAGAATTCCGCACTGAATCCATCTGGGCCAAGGCATTTAGATGTCTTTAAATTCTTTATTGTGAGTCTGAGCTCCTGTCTTGTTATGGGTCTAGACGAGTTCCACCTTCTCAGGGGGGAGAGGGGGGAGGGGGAGCTCCTCCAGGTACCTCTTCTTCTCCTGTGGGGTGGTTTCCTCTCGTGGGGTATAAAGTTTTGTGTAATATTCCATGAAAGCTTCCGTTATTTGGGTTGCCTGGGTGACTTCTCGTCCAAAGCGGAGAGACTTAATTTTAGTGATCGTTGCCCTGGCTACATGCTGCCTAAGCATGTAGGCTAAGAGGCGGGTGGCCCTAGGGCCCCCCTCATAATACCTCGGTTTCAGGTAGTGCAGGGCTTTTTCTATCTCTAGTTTCTGGATTTTATGAAGTTGTTTCCTGCACTTCTGAAGCTCTTTGTGCCTATTTGACTCCCATCTTATCTTTTGGGCCCCTTCCAACTCTCTAATCTGGGTTGTGAGTTCCTGTTGCCTTTGTTTTGTCAGTTTTTTCTTGTGTGAGGAAATAGCAATCATTTTACCCCTCAGAGAGACCTTCAGAGTGTCCCATAGAATTTGTGGGGTGGCTCCCGGTACATTATTTTCCCGGTAGGTATCCCCAAGGTGGCATTTAAGATCCTCCACTATTTCTTTATCTTGAAGGAGGGAGGTATTCAACCTCCAGTGAAATGTCTTTTTGGGAATGCCCAGGTCTATTTCCAGAAATAGGGGACTATGATCTAAGAGAGTGGTGGTACCCACCCACATTGAGGGGAACTGGGGTAAGTTTCCAGAAAAAGTAAAGAACATGTCTAATCTGGAGAAAATACGAAATCTCGGGGAAAAACATGTGTACTCCCTGGATCTAGGGGATCTCTCTCGCCACACATATTTTAACCCCATCTGGTCCGATACTAATTTTAAGGCCCGGGCCTTACCAAGCTCTGGTTTAGGTATTTGGGATGTAGTGTCTAGGTCCCTGTTCATTACTAGATTCCAGTCCCTGCCCATGACCAAAACCCCCTCGGCCTTCTCAGCCACCAACTGCAAGAGTGCTGAGTAGAATGAGGTCGGGGAGCCCTGGGGGGCATAGAAGTTTACCAGTGTAACTGGCTGGTCTTGCACCAATCCTTTCACCAGCAGATATCTTGCACCTGGGTCCTCTATCACCTTGCATTGGTGGAAGGGGAAGGTGGCAGAAAAAAGAATTGCCACGCCCCTCTTTCTGCCCCCCATGAGAGACGAGGAAATCAGTTGGGGGTAGGCCCTGGACCTCAGCTTTTGAGTCTCCCCTGGGGTTAAGTACATCTCCTGGAGAAAGACTACGTCACAACCCTGAATGGTTATGTATTTCTGGATTCTTTTCCTCTTAATAGGGCTTGAACAACCATTTATGTTAAATGACAATGCTTTAACTAGACGTGTCGCCATTTTAAAACCATTCTAAATTTACCCTCTGGTCTCCGGATTGAGCTCCTCTTTAGAAGTGATAAACTAATTTTCCCTGTACCTAGTTGAATTAAAAAAACAACAACAGTAGTGGAACAGTACAACCCTCTCAACATTAATAACACATTTTCTAACAAGTAGTACAATTGATGCTCTGGCCTCATCTTACTTCGAGCCATGAGCTGAGTGTATAGCCAGAGCTTCGTGGTTGAGAAACCTCGAAACCCTGAAGTCTGATTTTGATAATGTGGACTACCAAAGTTGTTATCCCCCTGTACAGACAGTTGGTGAGACCCCTTCTGGAGTACTGTGTGCAGTTTTGGAGACCCCATCTCCGCAAAGACATAGACAGAGTGGAGGCTGTCCAGAGGAGGGCAACCAAAATGGTACAGGGTCTGCACCAGAAGACATACGAAGAAAGACTAAAGGAGCTTAATATGTATACTCTTGAGGAAAGAAGGGAGAGAGGGGACATGATAGAAACTTTCAAGTACCTCAAGGGAATTAACAAAGTCCAAGAGGAAGCATCTTCCAGAAAAGAGATGTGCAGAACAAGGGGCACAGTTTGAAGATAGAGGGGACGGCTCAGGGGTAATGTGAGGAAGTATTTTTTCACTGAGAGAGTTGTGGATGCATGAAACAGCCTCCCTGAGGAGGGTGTGGAGTCAAGAACAGTGGGGGACTTCAAGAATGCATGGGACAGGCATAAGGCAATTCTAGTGGTGGGTAAGAGGAAGTAAGCTGTTGGTTAACTAGGATCTGCAGCTTATCTGTTAGGTAGGAAAATGGGCAGACTAGGTGGGCCAAGCGGTCCTTATCTGCCATCAAATTCTATGTTTCTATGTTTCTATGTAGCTGATGTGTTGTTATCAGCAGTGGGAGGTCTGTCAAAATCAGGCAGGTTAGGGAGCTCGGTAGTGCAATGAGGACTCCCCAATGTTTCCCAGGTTCGCCCTGAGGGAAGCTTCCCACTCGCTTAACAGAGAACCCAGAAGGTAACATCAATTCAGCCTCATTTAGGCCCCCCCCACTGTATATTTCTCTTTAATTGTAGGTGTAATCGTCTGTTTCTTAAGTATTATTAATAGTGTGGCCGCTTAAGGATACAGAGCGGTCCATTACCTCGTGGCTCTATTACTTTTATTGTCTTAGGTTTCCCAAGTTCACAGCTCCCGGTGAGATCTCTCAGGACCCGAGGACTCAAGCCTCACCCCAGAACCTCAGCCACCCCCTGCCCCATCTGGTACCCCCAAAGGTAGCAGCCAGCCGGAGGCCCAGTGCCAAGCAAGACCCCGGATCAGCCCGGATGCCTGCAGGTTCCCCCCAGCCACCACAGGCTGCCCTCACCACCGAGCCTCAGGCCTTCCGGATGACCCCCAGGCCTCTACCCGGACCCAAATAAAGGGAGACAGTTAACTATAGGTTGGAGGTGAGGGGGGGAAGACAGGAGAGAGAAAGTCAGGTCACCTCGCAGAGTTCAGTTCATAGAACCAAGGTCTTTTGAGTCTTTATCTCTTCTTCAAGAGCGTTGGTTTTAAGGCGGGACATGCTGGAGAAGGGGATGCAGAGGCTTCCCCAAGGAGTCCCTCAGCAAGTCAAAAAACAGGGTGGTGTTTACTTACAGTAGGCCCTCTAGTGTCTCGGTCGCTCTCCGACAATCGCATCAGCATAGTCTAGCGAGTCGGCTTCTTCATCTCAGGGCCTGATTACGAGGTAGTTCAATCTCGGGTTGCAGGGCGGGAAAGGTAGAGAAAAAAAAAAGAAGCACAGATCTTCCTCGGAGAAATTAATCTCGGGCTGCTATCTCCTTCTGCTGTCTGCCCAGAAACGCGTTGAGGTTCAATTTCATCTTCTGCTGGATCCGATGCAGGCTGCTCGTGAAGATGTGATGAAGCTTGGTTGATCTGGCCCGACTCCCCGTGTCTCTTTATCATGGTTGCCAGGTCAGCGCACAGGGTTGTCTAGGGGATCCGCTGCGTAGTACCCTTCCTCGTGGCTCCCTTCTGTGCAATGGACCAGGCCGAGGTAAGGAGGTCTCTCTCCAATTTTTCTTTATGGAGTGGGGGAGTGCTGATTCCGTTCTCCTCTAGAAAAGGGGAAGCTGTCAAGAGGTCCTTGAAAATCTTAACTCCCCTGTAGTGATCTTCAATCTTGCTGGGTGAAGGACCTGTACCTTGAAAATTTTAGCTCTTAGTTGCTTAATTATGGGCCAAAGGGTTCTGCGGGCCTCCTGCGCCCCAGTAGTATGATTGTTGTCCAGGGAAATTCTATGCCCATTATATACTAGACTGCTCTGTTGCCAGACACGTTTGAGGAGCTCTTCCTTGCTCCTGTATGTTGTTAGCCTTACTATAAAGGACCTAGGTCGAGCTTGGGGATCTCGGGGTTGCGGGCCTAGGGAACGATGGGCCAAGTCCATTCTCAGATCGAAGGTCTCCAGAAGGTCCAATGGCTCTCTGAGCAGCGTTTGTAGAAATGAGGTGGTATCTTTTAATTTAGTTTCCAGACCTTCCGGAACCCCATAAATTCAGATGTTTTGCCTTCTGCTCCTCCCCTCCAAGTCATCAAGTCGTCTTGTGAGCTCTCGGTCCCTGGCCAGCAGGTATAAAAGGAGCCGGTCATGCCGGTCAGACTGGTCAACTGTTTGAGATAACCCCAACTCCAGCTGTTCCATTTTGTGGTCGATCCTATTGAGGTCCAACCGTAGTGCCAAGAGGGTCTGGTTGATTTTGGAGACCGTTCTGGCAGTCTGTGCTATAGTTTCAGCCAGGTTGTCTTTCAGTGGGTCGCGGTTCACCAGGGCCTCCATCCGACCTCCCAGCGGGTCTCAATTCTCTCACAAATCGAAGCTATCAGCCTGAAGAAGTTCCCAGAGTTTCTGGGCTGGGGTACCCGAGGGTTTTCCAGCTCTGTTTTTCTTTTGTTTAACTTGTGATGCCATGGTTATTGTGACGATTTTTATAGATTGCTTCAGTGGAGGAACAGAGCTGCAGCTCTATGCCGCCATTCTGGTCCCTGGTGTCACCGGAAGTCCTAGGCCCCTTTTTTAATAGTGGTACCACGGTTGCAACCTTCCAATCTTGTGGAACCTCTCCACTATCAAGGGAGAATTGAAAAATATGGGTATGAGGCAGTGTTATATGATCTACCAACTTATGTAATACCCTGGGGTGAATATTATCTGATCCTGATGATTTATTAATGTTCACCCTACGTAATCTCTCCAGAACCTCATCTGGGTCTATTATTATTTGTCCAGGGGAGGGGTTGTTATTATTTATGAATGGGAGTGAAGCTTTTTTGTTAAAAACTGAACTGAAATACTCATTTTGGATTACTTACTATAGCAAATACTTTTAACAATCCTTTCAGAGACCTGAGCAGCATCCTCCCCCACCCGGATTTTTTAAGTTTCTACCCTCCCCCTACACACAATACTAAAGAGAGGACAATAATTTCTCCCCCCTTTTATTTTAGGAAGGCCTCTTTGTTAACAGCCAAGAAATGCCTGTGCAAAGTGCTTGGGAAGTCTAGATTCAGTGGAGATTCGCTGGATCTTAAAATTGTTGCCCTCACACTAGATGAGCTACTGAATTCCTTAACTAAGATTCTTAACCTTTCGCTGAAGCTGGCCCAATTCCCAAAAATATGGAAGTCTGCCCTAGTGACACCCACACACAAGAGTGGAGACCGGTCCCTATATTCAAATTATAGGCCCATATCTATACTCCCACCATTATCCAAGGTGCTCGAGTGCATAGTTGCAGGCCAATTAATGGATTACCTTGAAAAATACTCAATCCAATGCCCGTAGCAACACGGATTCTGAAAAGGTCATAGCACCACAATGGCACTATTGGAATTCATTGGCTATATCCATCAATCTCTTGACAAATGCAATTTAGTAGGAGCAGCCTTCATAGACCTTACAAAGGCCTTTGACACTGTTCACCACACCCTTCTTCTTCAGCAACTAGCCTCCATAGGTCTCACCTCTGACGCATTAGATTGGTTCAAGAGTTACTTAGATAGTCGATCCCAACAGGTAAAAATTGCAAATGTTACCTCGGTCAAACTGCTCATCTGCTCAGGTGTACCGCAGGGCTCTATTTTAGGGTCTTTACTTTTCAGCATCTTCCTGAACAACCTGCTGCAGGCCTGCCACCAACAAATGCTACTGTATGTGGATGATGCTGTCATCTTTACTAGTAACCCTGACCCACAGCAACTGGAACATCAACTACAGCATAGTTTTGTAGAAGCAGAGGACTGGTTCAATGCTCACAAATTGATCCTGAACAACGAAAAAAACTAAAGTTATGCTGTTCAGTGGCACCCATAGCAAACACAAATCTCAACCACTTACAATCCAAAACTGCATGGGAGTACCTCTGGAACAAATCCTGCACTTTAAGTATCTGGGAGTAACCCTGGACCACTCACTTTCTTATGCTCAGCACATCGACAATGTTGCCCGAGCTGTCAACATCAAGATTGTTCTGCTCTACAGACATAAACACTGCTTGACACCCGAAGCCCTGAAAACTGCAATTATGAGCTCTGTCTTACCTACTGTCGACTATGGCTTGGTGATCTATGGTGCCGCTACTACTTCTTCACGCCGTAGAATATACATTGCACTAAATAAGGCATGCAGACTCCTCACCAGTACTGCATGCTTCACCCACACATGCGACCTATATGCCCAATCTGGGTGGCTTCAGCTAAGTGGAAGGATACAGTACCAGACATACATGTTAACTAAAAAAGCACTTCTCAGCCTTTTGCCCCCTGGAACTGCGAACCTCCTTAGCCCTCACTCCAGCTCCCAGCACACTTGAAGCTCAGCCCATCAATCTCTGAAGATTTCTAGGTGCAGGACAAGTCAAGGGCAGTGATCATTCACTTATAGATCCCCACTCGGGTTCAATGCACTTCCCAGTGAAATCCTATCCATACCAAGATTAGGTCCTTTCAAGTACAGACTCCATTAGCATCTTACAACAAATAGTTCCTGCGACTGCTTCACCTAATGATACTACCAGCTGTACACACTCCAGTTCCATCTTTTCCACCCCAAAGCTTTACCTTCCCAACACTTGCTATATCCTCCAACCCTCCCCCCACTCTCCCAACCCCTACCACCTCCCCTCCTACCTACCTACTATCCACACCCACCACTCTTTCTACTCCTACTGACAAGGCCTTCTGGCTGCTTACCACTCTTCTCTATTACCCCCGGCTCCTTTCTTTCTCCACTACTAAAGTTATTAATTCTAGATAATTAAAGTTATTAATTCTAGATAATTAAAGTATGTACTTTATTGTTTTTTAAATCTAGTCTTTGTATTACCAGCTGTCTATGTTTGTTCACCCCTTCCCACTGACATGAAACCTTTGTAAATGAGCGCCTTGTGCTCAAAGGCATTATAATCCGAGATTGAATAAATAAACATAAATAAATAACATGGGACTGGTGAGTCGGCCTGCCTAAATAATGTTGTTGCATTGTACCTTCAAGATTAGGATTCTCTACCTGTAGTGGGCCTTAAATATGTTATTACAATTTTATGCTTGGTCCAATCCAGAGAATTTAATTTATCATGTATATTTACTTGAAGGGGACGCTGAGAGCCAAAAGGACCCGATAGTTGCTCCCAGAAGCCAATTGGTGAATTCATCACCATGTTTCCTGGAGGTATTTCCTTCAGTTCTTTACAGTGGCTTAACCGAGCCTGCAATGTTTGGGCTCAGCTTCATGGTTTTGGACTCGAAAGTGAAGTATATTGTGGAAGTTTTTGAGGTGTGCTTAGGCTCCAAAAAGACTCATAGCTGGTTACAGAATGCAGCCGGCATATAATCCCCATCATACCAGGGTGCAGTAGGGGCATGGGACTGCATGCACAGTGGAATGCTCTTTGGTAGTACCCCAATCAGATGGGTGTTGCTGGCAGTTTAAGATTTCCTAATCTGGGCCTGATGAGTAGGCATCCTTAGATAATGCTGTCATAGTATCTTCAAAAGCAGGATCCTATCGGTAGTTGGGCGTAAGACCTGCTGGCTTAATTTTATGCCTCTTACAGGATAGGAGATAGTACTTACTTATGTATATTCTGGCTTATTTTCAGAGCTTATATATGAAATTACCTCTCTAAATGGATTCATATGATCAATATTTAATATTGGCTGTGCTGGAAAGTGTAGGTGGAATTTTTATGTGGAGTACCGATGGATAACTTTGTTAATGATAATCATATTATGGGTTAATATCACTTTAAGTTAAGATAGAGAAATGAATCTTAAAGATGCACTAATATTATTGAGAGATTGACTTCGGGGTATTACCTTAAGTATGAAACAGTTTATTTAATGGAATTCTACTGTTGTTATACTAAGAAGAAAAATGTGGAGCAGGCCTGATTAGGTCTGAATATGTATAATATATGTATACTTGTCTTGCTGCAGAATGTTTTGTAGCTTCTTGTTTTATTGTATTTTAAATGTATTCTAGATTGTTCAGTGTTGTAATGGTTTATAACCGATCAACAATAAAACAGTACCAGTACTTGGTAGCTAACTGTGGCATCTGTGCAACCTACAGGAAAGCTCAACCCAGAGAACCACTGCATCCCCATGAAATATTGAAGAGGCCCTGGCAAAAGATGGGAGCTGATTTATTTGACTTTAATAGAGTAACATATTTGCTGATGGTGGACTATTACTCTCAGTTTATTGAGATGTCCAGATTACAAAACACTACAAGTGAGACTGTGAATAATCATATAAAATCTCAATTTTCATGGCATGGCATACCAGAGATTCTTATCCCAGACAATGGGCCCCAATTCATTACCACTGAGTTTCAGTCCTTTGTGAAAACATACGCATTCAAGCACCTCACCTCTTCACCCAGATTCCCCCACAGCAATGGCATGTTTGAGAAAACAGTGCAAACAGTTAAGAATTTACTGAAAAAAGCTATGAAAGACAACAGAGAATCATATCTGGCCCTGCTTGATTTAAGAAACACACCTATTGAAGGTGTGGGGTCCCCAGCACAGCTACTCATGGGCCGTCGCACCAGAGCCTTGTTACCTGCAACACATGGGCTGTTGAAGTCAAGGGTCCCAGATTCAGATGTCCATGCCACACTGCAGTCTGCTCAGCAAAAGCAACAGTATTATTTATTTATTTATGTATTTGCCAACTGGGTCAGTACACTGGTTCAAGAACCTTTTTCAGGCACAGCCCAGGCCAGAGACTGGCACAATCAATGGTAAAATACAGTGAACAACAGCAGTGAATCATACATAAGCAAGTACAGAATCCAGTACAGTTAGGCTACATACAGAGGTGGACAAATCATAATACAAGCACACAGTGCAAGATACAATATACAACAGATCAGAAACATCAGCAGAGCTACAAGCATCAGGTAATACACAGTGTCCAAAGCAAATAAGATAATAGGTAGAGACTCAGCTGACAACAGGGATAAGAGAAGGCTACCAGCGATCTAGTTTCAGGGTGGGAGAGAGAGGCAACTAACGGAGGGGGGTAAGGGAGGTCAGGGTAAGAGGTACAGCAGTGCCAGTGGTCAGAGGACAGACAAAGGTTAAGGAGGATAGCAAATGGGTTTTTAGTAGAGCATTTAGATTTAGAGGGGGTCAAAGGAACACAGTGAAGTGGGGAGGTCGTTCCATAGTGAAGGTCCAGCAATAGATAAGGCTTTTTGGCCCATTCTGGTGGTTATCCTTGGACGGACTAGTTGAAGGAGAGAAGACTGGTGAAGATTGCAACTTTAGGTTCTAGGCTGACTCAGAAGAGATAGAGAGGAGTAAGAGGGACTATATAAGGTGACCACGAGTGTCCGGGCCAGCAAGCATGGCATCGGGCTTGAGTGGGGAACCAATTTAGGGACTGGTGGAGTGAACAGTGGTCAGTTGAGAGAGGGACATGAAGGGTAGAGTGGCAAATATGGTTGTATGTTGTTTCCAGCCAGTTTAGGTTAACATTGGAAGCAAGGGAGTACACTGGACACCCATAATCAAGGAGGGGAAGGAGGTTGCCACAGGCTATAGCCAGGCAAGCTTCAAGCGTGTGATGTGGTAGCAGAGCCCCATCTTTTGATTAATGCAATGGATTAGCGAAACAATGTGGTCAGAGTAGGTAAGGGACAGGTCAAGGATTACCCCCAGATATTTGAATGTGGGAACAGTGTCGAGGGAGATCCATCTGGGGAATGAACAGTGAGAAGGTAGCCAGAATGATCAAGGGCAGAGAGTTCTGGTTTTGAACCAATTAGCACTGCCTTTATTTCGGAAGCATTGACCAATAATTTGTTGGAGGAGAACTAGCAATGGGCCTTACAGAATTCAGCGGTGAAGGAGGACAGAGAAGATGGGAAGGGGTCACTTTGGAAGAGTTTTAGGTCATCGGCATAGAGGAGAGAATTACATGAGAGGCCTTCCGATGGGAGAGAGTTAATAATGAGGGAAAAGAGGAGGGGGCTAAGGACAGAGCCCTGTGGGACACCCACTGAGACAGATCAAAGAGGGGAGGTGACACTACCAAGGCAGATCATTTGAGTTCTGTCAGAGAGGTAATTTGTAAGCCAAGCAGTGGAAGCAGCAGAGAAGCCAAGAGCGTCAAGTTTTGTAATTAAGATGTTGTGATTTACAAGGTCAAAAGCCTTGGACAAACCAAAAATAAACACTGCACCAGTCAACTTCCCTCTGTCCATGTTTCTAAGTACATAATCAGTGAAAAAGGCAAGGGTAGTGGTTGTACTATGCCCCTTCCTAAAACCATGTTGCTGCAGGCAAAGGAGGCTATATTTAGTGACATGTTCAGTGACTTGATAGTTTACCACTTTCTCAAGGAGTTTCCCAAGATGGGGCAATATGAAGATAGGTCAGTAGGTATGCATAAGGCTAGGGTCGCCAGATTTGTGGAAGGGGATAATTTTGGCCTGTTTCCAAGCGGGGGGGACAGAGGCTATAGTAAGAGAGAGATTAAAGATGAAGGTGAGTGGATGGGCAATGTCATGGGCCGCTAGTTTTAAGAAGCAGGGGGATAGACCATCACTGCCAGCACTCCCTCTTGATGGTTGGCTGAGGAGGAGTTTAAGCGTTCCAGGGGGGAAATGGTCTTGAAGTAAAAGGGGGGTGCTGGAAGAAGGGGTGGGCAGGAGGGAGGAGGGGGGAATTTTAGGCAGGTAGTTGCTAAGATTGGAGAAATGGGTGTTGAGGGCATTTGCAATATCTATGGGGTCAGTCAGGGAGCATTGCTGGGTATTTAGTGGGGAAGGGGACTGCTTAGTGGAGAGGGATAGCAAGGCATGTATGGAGGACCAGAAACACCTGGGGTTACCAAGGTGCTTGGACTGGAGTGATTGGAAGTAGGCCGACTTCCTTGAGTGAATGAGGTGCTTGCATTGATTTCTCAGATGGCGGCAGCCATTCCGGAGGGTAAGGGATGGTGTGGCTTTATAGGTGACTCACTTAACGTCCCGCTTCATCAGTTTGAGGAGGTCTGATGAGAGCCAACGAGTGTCATCCCCACACATTCTGTGGGTAGAGAGCAGGAAATGCTTGTCTTGGATGGGTGAGAGGGTGGAGACAAACATGTCCAGAGCTAGGGCAGCATTGGTAGAACTATAGAGGGTTGACCAGCAGATTGCCCTGAGATCTTCCTGGAGGCTGAGGGGGTCATAAACAGAGAAGTTGTGGGAAGTCAGATAGGTGGGTGGGGGTGGGGGTTTGATGCACCAGACACAGTAGGTGGGGGAGTGGTCGCTAATGGTGTCAAACAGTGTACCAGAGTGGGCAACTGTGTCAGCTAGAGTCATCAGGATCCAGTCAAGAATGGTGTGTTTATTAGTCCAATTATTGAGGCATGTATGGGAGGTAATTAGTTGGGTGAGATTATGTTGTTGTATAATGGAGTTACAGTCAGAGAAGGAATTAGTGTCCCAGTTGCTATTAAAGTCACCTAAGAGAAAGGTGTCTCTAGAGAGGGAGAGAGAGGCGAGGGTGTTCAGGAGTGATGCAAGACCAAGGACACCACTAATAGGGAGGTAATAGCAGCAACCAATAAGCAGTTTTTTATTAACGGCAACTGTTAGTTCAGCTGAAAGCCACTCAATAGGGTCGATGTTAGTGGACTGGCCTAGAATGATGGCAGAATAGGAGTTACTATAGTACAGGAGTGTACACACACATGCACACACACACACACACACACACACACACATACACACCCATGGCAGGAGGTAGTGCAATCACAGCAAAGGAAGGTGTAACCAGTGAGGGAGCAACTGTGATCCGGGGTAGAGCTTTTTAGCCAGGTCTCAGTGATGCCCAGTATGTTAGGCTTGTACAGAGAGATCCAAGCTTCCACATCAGCTAATTTATCTAGTAAACTCCTCACATTCATATGTACAATTTGTAGGCCATGTTTAGTATCCCATAAATGGTGACTGTGGGATAGAGGTACATTTAAAGGAGGTGTGGTAGAGGGACCAGGGTTGTTTTCAATGTCCCCAGAGAGAAGGTGGTGTGAGGTGTGGAAGTTGGATGGGAGGAGGGCGGAGGGAGATGGGACCTGAAGGGAGAGGGAAGAGAGGTGTAGGAAAAGATGACGCCGGTCATGGGAGCTAATGAAGGACAGGACAACAGATGGGAAAGAATGAAGCAAGCCTCACACAGGACTTGGCAGAAAAGGAGCATGGCAAAAGGTGGGTCAGGCATGCTTCAACGCAATTTGTTCTAAAGCTAGGACTGATGCAACACAGTCCAAGGCAAAGAAGAAACAAAGAAGTATGCTGAGAGAGAGGTGCTGCGCTATATAGGAGGACATCATTGGGGGGGTAGTGGAGGTGGTGAGAGGTATTGTTGAGGGTGCAGGAGGTATTGGAGGTATTCAAAGATGGAGTGTGGACCAGAGGGGAAAAAAAACAGTATATACTAGATAGCGCCACCTGGTGGGTAGGACTAATAGAAAGGAGCCGGACAGGAGCAGAGTGGAAAAGAGCAGAGCAGAAGAAGAAACAAGAGTAGTTGGGGGGAAGGGGGATGATGAATCCTAATAGAGCATGCTTGCTGAGCCAGTTACAACTAACTGTATGGCCTTATTGTGAGAGCAGATGGCTCTGGGTGGACCAGATACAGCAACCAGGGGTTCAGATCCCAAGGTGGAGGAAAGGGGAAATGGAGAAAGAGGGGAAGGGGAGAGGGTAGTTTCAGGTGAAGTGTGGAGAGAAGTAAATAGAGGTGATACATCTTGGGAGGAGCAAGATGGTGGCCGTGCTGGACTGCTGCTTGCCAGCTCTCAAGCACTCAGAGCATGACATTGTTTTATTTCCAACCTCTACCATTTTACTAAAATTTTAGTTGTAATTTTAATCCTGTTGGAGTAATTCTGCCTAGGAGAGTTAATTTGGTGTGCGAGTGCCTGGTCGGTAGTCTCTGGCTCAGTACCTAAAATGCTACGGCAAGGTTTCTCTGACAGGGTTTTAGTTAGGGTGGGTAGTGCTAGGCAGGACATTGAGTGAGATAGGTTAGGAGGCAGCTTTTTTATTTTCTGGAAATTGCAACCTTCAGGTCTTTACCTTAATCCCTATTATTCCCCCAAGAGACATCAAGATATCGAAGTTGCTGTTGCTCGGATCTGCCAGAGGATGCATTTGAACGGATTTGTCCCCTGATGCCAGCGACAACTGAGGAGTTATTTCCAGTGACCACCAAGGAACACTTGCCCAGCTTTGTTGTCCAGCTTTAAGTGTCCAGCCAGAGTGGTGTTCTCAGACAACAGACTGCACTCTGTCAGCTTTCCAGTGGAATGAAGACCAGTGACCGGGGCTCCAGGGTGAACTGAGGTGCATCTTAAACATCCCACGAGAGGGCTGAAGGAACCTGGTGTTGCTGCTGTGGCTGGATTTATCTTCCGTGGATTTCTGGTGAATGAGGACCAATGACAGGGGCTCCAGAGTGACTGAAGGTGCCTCTTAAACAGCTTATGAGAGGGCCAAAGGAAGTGTGGTGTTATTGGTTGGCCAGACCCAGTTTCCATCTCTCGTGGCACACGAACATTGAGGGCGCTGTCTGCCATGGTTTCCTTTGCCTCTGGAAAATTTATTGGACTGCTGTGGAGTGGAGTGTATATGCGAAGCCAGTAAGAACTGTGGCCACCTGGGTGAACAGAGAGGGGTGAAGTCTCTTGATGTTTTTAGCTTGTCTTTTGGAGGAGTTTCACTTAAGTGTCTGATGGTGTCCTGACAACGTAACTTTTGCATGCTTCCGATTGAGCAGGGCAAGTGACAGTGGCTCTGAGCCCTCAAGATTCTGCACTTTCTCGGGAGCTATATTGGCGATAGTTGCTCCTTGTCCAGCATAGAACTGGGGTTGTGAGAGGGCTCTGATATTTCTAAAGACTGAGCTTTGGAACACTCTTTGGACTAATTTTGGATTATTCATATCTTTGGTGTTACATATATGGGTGACAGCTGTTTTCTGCCCAGCATAGAACTGGGGTTGTGAGAGGGCCCTGATATTTCTATAGACTGAGCTCTGGAACATTTTTTGGACAAATTTTGGATTATTCATATCTTTGTGCTATTTACCCTATCTTGTAGGGTTATTATTCTAAGTCCTGCAGGCTGCTGTCCTAGAGAATTGAAGTGCTGCTATATACCTGTCTCCTATTTCTTGGGGTGGGATTCTTTTGGGTTGTTGGGAGGGTGTGGGGTTTTTAGGTAATTGTGTGTTTATGTAGTGTGGTTGGTTAGGAAGACTTGTACTAATGTGTGTGAGGGGGTGTCTGTGTAATATAGTGAAGATTGTTGTGGTTGTGGAACATTGTTGCTAGTCAGGATGTGTTTGGGGAAATACAGAGGCCTGGGGTGGGCTAGAATCATGTACGAGGCATCCCAGCTGCTCAATCTGCAGCCTTTCACTGACCTCCCTGTGTCCATCCTGACCGTTGTCAGTTGTAGAGAAGATTATGGTGCTTCAGCTTGAGAAGCGCCCCCTGGCCTATGATTTATATGAGCCTTTCCAGTCTGGGTTTTGGGCAAAGCATAGCAGTGAAACTGCATTAGTTCAGGTGCACAATGACCTTCTCAGGGTCATAGATCGAGGGGAAGGGACAATTCTCACTCTCCTTGATCTCGCCTCAGCTTTTGACATTGTGGATCATTGTGTGTTACTTGGCTGCCTGAGGGAATTTTGTGGATTCACCAGCATGGTAATCTGCTGGTTTGAGTCCTATCTCATAAACAGAAGGCAAAGGGTAGTGATGGGTAATTTCTCCTCCTCCCCTAGCCTCCTGTCCTGTGGAGTCCCTCAAGGATTGGTGTTGTCACCAATGTTGTTTGCCATGTACATGCTATCCCTGGGAAGACTCATTAGGAAGTATGGCTTGGGTTTTCATTGCTATGCCAATGATACCCAGCTATACCTTTCCTTTGCCCCTGGAACATCGAACGCAGTGAACATGCTAAATAACTACCTCGCCGAAATCAATGACTGAATGGAATCCAGCTAGTTGCGACTGAACCCTGACAAAATGGAGGTACTAATTGTGGAGTCAAACAGAGAACGTGATAGGTTGGCCTCAGGTGTAGAAACAGGATTATTTCTGTGATCTGTTCCTTTGAAGGCCTCCTCTGGGGTGTGGAACCTGGGCATTATTCTGGATAGCGGTCTGACACTTGAAGCTCAGGCATCGGCCATTGTTTATGTTAGTTTTTACCATCTGAGGAATATCACTAGGGTTAGGCCCCTAGTTCTGCCTCTGGACCTAACAACTTTGGAATATGCCTTCATGACGATGAGGCTTGATTACTGTAATGCTCTTTATCTCAGGGTCTCTGGAGGTACCCTCCGCCGGCTTCAGCTGGTGCAAAACACAGATGGCAGGCTGTTGATGGGGCAGTCCAAGTACCATCCCATCACACCAGTGCTGTGAGAATTGCACTGGCTGCCAGTCAGGTGGAGGCTTGCTCACATTTAAGGCCCTACATGGGTTGGGTCCCTGGCTACCTGGCAGACCTTCTTACACTGGCCACCTCAGTCCACTCCCTATGTTCCTCCTCTAAGGGCCTCCTGGCAATTCCCAGGATGAGGTTAAAACCAGCTGGCAACAGAGCTTTAAGTGTCACTGGCCCTGTCCTGTGGAATTTGCTTCCACCATCTTCAAGGGACGCCCCTTCAGTTGAGGTATTTAGGGCCCGCATCAAGGCCTTCCTGTTCACTCATGCGTTCCCTGATTACGCTGTATAACATCTTTTGCCTGACCGCCATAAAGAATTGTTTCTGACTTTTTGTTTTCTTTAGTTAGTTGTTTTTCTAATTTATTTATTTTGATATTTATTGTTGTACTAGTGTATTACTACTGATGCTGTGTTTTTATTATTGTATGGTGCCCAGAGCCCCCAGGATTGGGTGCCTTTTAAATAAAACTTGCCTTGCTAGATGGAAGCACAGCAATTTATATTAGGAGTTTTGGGGAGCGGTAAATATGAGGCAGCAGGGGCCTCTAGTGACCCAATATTATAAGTAGCTAGTAGAGTTTGTGGGAGATAGAAAAAATAACTCACCAGCTGTGATGACATCATGTGACAAAGGGCACCCATAAAGGAAGTGCCCACCCAGGGTGGGGGTTCGGTGGGGCAGCCACCGTGCTAGCAGCAGAGGGCAGGAATAGTCCCTCTGGGGTGTGATGATATCACGTGACAAAGGGCACCCATAAAGGAAGTGCTCACCTAGGGTGGGTGGGGCATCTTAATTATAACAGAGCAGCGCATACCTTACCTCCATTGAGTCCAGGATAAGGGCGTATGTGAACCAACCAGCAAGAATGGACACCAGCAGTTGTTGTGCCTGCGCAGACCCCCTGTTCCTACATTTTCTCAGCCAGTGGGAAACAGTACTGGCGTAATCGCCATGATCTGAAGGGCTCACTGGCCATGCAGTGTACCCCACATAGGATACAGACCTCTCCTTGCAGAGGGAAAGAGGAAGAAGTGGATAAGGAATTGGAACAGGATTTTGAAACAGAGAGAGTGACAGGGGAAAATGTAGCAGCAATAGTGGCACAGACAGCTCAAAACCCCAGTAAGGACCTGCTGCCAGTGATACAGTCAGAGCTGGCAGTTGCCCCAGTGGATCTATGCAGGCCACCAGAAACCTGAGCTAGTGAATGTTTGTTACAAAAACCTGCATGATACAGGGCTTAAAATAGGGTTTACAAGTTAACAAATTTAACTGTTGAAAGTTTATTCTAAAGGGGGGAGATGTGATGATATGTGTATTAATTAAGTTAATAATGAATATCAATGATGCACGCCCGGCATGCGTCTCTAGATTTGAACCTTCGTATAAATACTGGTCAGTGGGCTGAAACCCACCAGATTCAAATGGGCTACCTGATTATAATGTTCTGCTGTTTTTTTAGTGAAGCTTTTAGAAAGTACAGTGTTTGCTACAGCATTTCATTACAGGTCCCAAACATTTGGTGAGCATCTTAAGTGCCTCCTGGTTCTTTTGGTTCAGGCTTGTATCAGTGTGACAGTAGCCCAGCACATTGTGGCAAAGGGACAAAAGTTATGGTTTTAGGTAAGAAGAATCAAGAATATCCCATAATTACAGCAAAACGGAGTATCAAACATGTGAGGGAAAACAGAATTTCTTAAAAACTTAACTGGAATGGAAACTCGTGATTTTCTGGGGTCCAGATAATATTAAGATCAATAAAATAAGATAGTTTCCTGATTCAGGAAAGGGGTGCTTGATCTGGTATTTTTTATTCAAAGAGGAAGCACCGTGCAGGTGGCCATCAAGCTTAATTTGGCGAAGGCACCAAGCTAACTGTTCTGTGTGGAGAGTTAAAATCCAACCAAGTGGAAAGGAGGGGTGGTGATGAAAATCATAATACTTTCACATATGTCTTGTAAAAACAGTGATCTCCTATTACCAATTTTCATTAAGTTTAGAGGCATCACATTTTATGTTTACAAAATCATTCAAGTCTCCTCTAACACCACTCCTAGGTGGGGTAACTGATTTTCATTCTGTAATGCTGAAGCTACCACTTGCTGCTGAGAGTCTCTCAGCTCTTAGATGACTGCCACTTAAATACGATAATGTGCAGGCTTTGAATCTCATCCTGCAGAACTGATGAGCTGATTGCATTTAGCACCTTGGTTTGCTGTTTTTACTCTGAGCATCTGCTGGCTCACTTACTCTGCTTGTAACTCCCGTCATCTGCTCTTCTGTTCTGCAATTGTTTACATCGGCATCATGCTGAGGAGAATGGAGAGCTCCATGTGAGAGGTGAGAAGTCAGGGTGAGTAGGAACTGGGTACTCTGATTTAGGGGCTTTGGGCTTATCACTATACTGTTAGTCAGTTAGTGCTAGCACTGATACTTTTCATTTACCGTCTCAAGGAAGGAGTCCATGCCTGCAGCTTCTCCAATAAGTGTTTACATTGTGCATCCTAGATGTGTTTCAATCATTCAACCCTGGTAGTAGTCACATTTTACAGGAATCATTCAAAACACCAAACTTGTCAAAAATGACATTTTACAAAGACAAGAAAAGGCAGAGTAAAACTAATTGCAGAAGCATAAAGCACAAAAAAAGGCATACACGAGTCCCATGGCAAAAGGATTCCTGTTGCCACTGGATTCATGTGTATGCTTTCTTTTTTAATTTTTCTGTGCTTAAATAATTGCTTTATGTTTCTGCAGCACTTACCATTTCACCCTGGCATTCCTTGCTTTGTAAAGTGTAATTTTTATGCTTCCTTGACCTGGAAAGAAGAGTATTTTAACAGACGCATCATTGGTTAGCATCCCGATCAAGCAGATAAGAACATTTCAGAGGCTGCATACCAACATAACAAATATATGCCTCACATGCACACATTGATTCATTGGGATTCCTGCTACATTGCATAGTGAAGTGAATGTCCATACCTGAGTATCTGAGCAAAGAGCAAGTGAAGTTCTGCAGCAGGAAAGGGGTCCGCAGCAGGCACAGGCAGTGGGTGAATGAAATGAGAGCTGCTGTAGGAGTGCACCTTGCTTAAATCATTTTTATGTTGCAGGAGTCACCTTAGTTAGTTAGTCACAAGGACTGGGTTACTTCACAGGCACAAGTGCAGCCTGACTCCTGAAGCATTAAAACTAGCAATATACAGCTCCATCACTTCCATAATTGACTTCGGGCTGGTCATCTATGGCTCAGCTGCAGGTATGTCCCTCTGTAGGATCCCCACAGCACTTAATAAAATATACAGACTCCTCACTGGAGTGGCTCGCCTCACACAAATGTGTAACCTCTATGCACAAACTGGGTGGCTTCAGCTAAAAGGTCAGATCCAATACCAAACCTGTCTGCTAACTAAAAAACAATTCTTGGACTCACACCTTCTGGGGTTCAAAAGCTTCTAAGCCCCTTGTATAACCAGCAACATACACGTAGCTCTGAAAATCAGCTGTTTCTGGTCCCCAGGTGCTGCAGAAATCAAGGGCAAAGATTATTTGCTTAAGGAACACCTCTCTGATTTAACTCACTGCACAGAGATATCTCTACCAAAGTAAAATTGGGCCCGTTCAAATACAGTCTCCATCTACACCTCACAGCAAACAGTAGCAGTGATTGTTTCCCCTAGCTGTCACCACTACTCTGTGTTGTTCTGCTAGCACTTTAATCCTGCCCCAATCCAGGGAGCCTTGATCCTACCCCCCTTTCTGCTTAATCCCCCTTTTCTCTCTCTCCACTACTCATCCCCCCTCTCCACTCCACTCAACTCTCCCTATCACCCTCCCTTATGCTTTGTCTCCTCCCCCTCCCACCTGTACCTAGTACCACCTTTTATCTATTCTTACAGTCTTGACAAGGCCTCTTAGGCTGCTTCCCTTACTTGGGTTCATCTGTCTGTTCTCCCCATACTGATACACTAAGTGCTTACCTGTATGTAGATATTCAATTTACAATGTCCAGTCAAACTGTATTGCGTTGTTACTTGTAGTCTTTGATAAAAGTTTATCATTGATGTTTGTGCCTTAGTCTACTTACGTGGAACCTTTGTAAAAGAGCTATATTGCTCAGAGGTGTTGCAATCTAAGACTTAATAAATAAACAGTTCACCCTAACTACTCATACTACATACTACATTTCAGTGACTCCTACAACATAAAAACACCTGACATTCTACAATTTCATTTTGCTGTAACTCAATCAATATTTTAGTTATTACTCTGCTTAAAGATTTTTCAATACAGCACTGTATGAATTTGAATCTTCCAGACTAACTCTGATATAGTGTTCTGCTTTATGATGCTGACCTGCAAACAGAATACAACTGTATACCCTAAAACTGTGCATGCCTGTTTATTTTAGCAAACTGAAGAATGAAATCTAGACATTATAATTAGTACCAAAACAATTGTGATACATTAAAGTGCATGGGAAGACATAGGACATGCATTTATTAAAATAAAATCCCTGACTGACCCTGTTAGATTTATATTGTTCATCAGCTTTATATGAAATGCCCTCCCCATCAACACTAACAATAATGAGTAGATGTCTGCTTGATTAGGCATTCAATGGTACCTGAGTTTCGATTCTGAAATACTCCCAGGTAGTGTTTCTTTATTATTTTATGTTTCTGAATGAACTGCTTGCCTGGTGATGTTGCAGGGGCATCCCAACCCTGAAGGATGTTCCAAGTCTTGCTTGCAAACACAAGAACAAGACGTCTCTCTCACTGTGCTTCCTTTATTTCTAAATTCTGGCTTGGCTCCCTTCCCTCACCTTATCCCCTTCCTTTCATTCCCCTCTGCCCCTACTTACTCCCTCAATAACTTTGATCCTACTGTAGATTTCTTACCCTTCTAACCCGAAATCTTCTGAAAGCCAATCTGCATCCTCCTTTGGGTTCCCTAAACTCTGATCATTCCTTCATTCCGCTATCCGCTCTGCTTCCACCATTGTCTTACTCAAATCCTTCCTTCATGACTTCATTATTCACTGAATCCTGTAACTGCCCTTAAGCATGGTGTGGACTGGCATCCTCACAGCCTTCTAGGCAGCATCTCAACTGGGTTTTTGCACATGGTACGTGCCATATCTATTATTAAATGTATCTCCTTTGGTCATAGGTATTGAATGTTTATTCTATTTTTGTTATGTTAGACTTGTCAACCAACTGTATCTTGTTATTTTATATTATATTTGTTATTCTATTAATTACACATTGTTGCCAAGTGTTACTGTACTCCACTCCCCCTACCCCCAGAAGGCATCTGGAAATGAGCTGTAATCAGCTCAGTATGTCATTCCAGATAAAACCTTTAAATAAATTAATATCAGAGATTTCACCATCTTGTCTTCTTATCAAAGAAATAGCAAAACAAGTACATAATTTATTGATTATTTTAATAAATTTTGTATTTGAAACAACAGACTTGTAACTTGTTTTCTGTATTAAAAGTGTAATGAAAAGGTGCAAGAATATATAAAGGATTTTTAAAACTTTCCAAAACATTTGCATACAAAGTCCCAACCCCATGACCCAACCTCTGCACCCACCATTGTAAAACCATAGATCCGCTACTGGTCAGAAGACTGGAGGATTAGAAGGCCAGACCCAGTCGATGCTCAGGAGTCATGGGGACTGGGGAAAGAGTGAGGACAGACAGCTGGGACTCTGACTGAGATCGGACTACATTCCAATTGGTTGAGGGCATACTGAGGACTCCAGGAGAGTGTGTGTGAGAGAAAGTGAGAGAGAGAGAGAAAGAGAGAGAGAGAGAGTACTCAGGGACAGCTCAGTGATAGGCATCACATCAGGAGCAGGCTACAAAGCTTGCATCAGGAGAGACACCACTGAGGAGAGATCAAAACTGAGAGACAGGTGACAGCATTAAAGTAAATGAGGTTGGAAGACTAGGCTGGGGTGGGTGTCATATGAATCACAGCGCAGTTACATGCAGGCAGGGATGTTTGTTTTCTGATCTGTAAGGGACCATTTGCAACTCTTTTTACTGCTGGTACGCCACCCTTGCAAACCCAGCTTACATACTGCATTTGTAAAGCTAGCACCCCAAAATAAAAGAAGGCAGAGCAATGTGTTTAGAATTAGTTTTTTTTTTAACAGGAAAGGACAAAAAGGCGAGCTTGCGGTGGGCACTGACCTGTGTAGGATAAAATGTGGGGTGATGAGGCAGGTGTCCAAGATGTGTGCTTTCTTAACAGTTCTCATGGATCCTTAACTCAAACTCCCATCCCCATCACAAATGTAGACAGCAAGAAGGTGTGTGAGAGTGAGAATGAGAGAACATATGGGATTCTGTATTAATTTTTGCTTGGGTATTTACTACCACAAGAAAGTATTGCTTGGATTCTGATTAGTAAATTTCTGGATGTGCTGCATGTCCTTCCCCCCCCCCCACAGGGGACACAATCGCTAACACCAAAAAGTGGGGATTCAGTTCAGTGATGGTATGTAATCAACCTGGCATTTCAGAGTGCATTTTGTGTGTGCAGTAGAACTGTAATTATTTATTTTTACTGACTAGACAAGATAGCTAGGGAGCAAACCACAACAGGTAAGTAGGCCAGGGCCAAGTCAGGCGGAGCTGCTAACTATAAATGGAACATGGTAAAGTAAATGAATTTGTGGTCTGTAAGTATGTGAGTGTGTGTATATATATATATATATATATATATATATATATATATATATACATATTCTATGCAAAAAACTTCATTAATGCATCATTTAGGGTTAAAACACAAAAAGTCAGGAAATGAGGCCTTTAGGGTTGCCCCCTCCCCCATGGACCCACCCATCATTTCAAGATTGACAGCTGATGGGGTGTGTCACTGGAGTTATGAGGCCCAAATGTCACCCCATTCCATGTGTAATCACACTGACAAGCCACAGGAAAGAAGAATGGGGTGACATTTAGGCCTCACAACCCCCAATGACACACTCAGTCAGCTGTCAATCTCAGGATGATGGGCGGGTCCATGGGGGGGGAAGGGGGCAACCCTAAAGGTCTCATTTCCTAATTTTTTGTATTTTAACCCTAAATGATGCATTAACAAATTTATTTACATATAATTTCCTTACTTTTTGAGAAAGAATAGAAAAGTACAAAGTTGCGGAAGTTCATGGGAGTGCAGGCCCTTCAGGCCCCATGCTCCTACCAAGTTGTAAATTTCTGCGTAAGATAAGAGTACAAGTACTGAATATCATATGTATTGCTGGGAGCAGATATGGGTGGGAGCATGGGGCCCGAAAGCTCCCACCACATTGAAAGAAAGCAAAGTGTCAGTCATCAGAGTGGCATAATTCAACACCTGCTGACATGTCAGACACATAGCCACTGAAAATTACCTCCATGGCATTAACGCTAGTCACCCTATAAATGTCAAGCCAGTACCACAATGCAAAACACCATACGAAAAACATAAAGTGTGTCACGCAATATGTCCACAGTAAATTAATTATCCAACACCTAAACACCATAATTCACATGAACAGGACATCTTCTGAAGACCCTCCAAATTTCAATGTAGAAGAGTAAACCATTTCCGAGATAAAACATGTGAAAGTTTGAGATTTTCATTTGTTGGAGTGGCAGAGTTCCACACCTGTTAAGATTTTAGACACCTAATGACCAAAAAGTACATCCATGGCAGTAAGGCTAGCTACCATATAAATTTCAAGCCAGTACCAGAATGGAAAATGCTGTCCGCTAAACGTAAACTGTGCCATGCAATATCTCCACAGAAAATGTGTTGTTCAACATGTAATGCAGTAATTCATATCTACAGGACATCCTGTCAACACCCTCCAAATTTCAAGTTAAAAGACCAAACCATTTCCAAGATATTACATTTTAAAAATAGTTAAAATTGAGCTATCTGGTGCCTCCGAATCTGGCCATCTAGTCCCTCCCTCGCGATCAAAGATCACGATCAAAGAATCTCGCAATCAAGAATTTGCAGGCTCATGATCAAAGAATAACAAATGGCAAAACTAAATTTTTAGGCACAAATACATGAAACCACCACCATGCCTCAATAGAATGAAGCCCCCTGAGCAAAATCCACCCTCATTTGCCTTAATAAGCCACCCCTGAGCTGAGAAAATTGATTTGCTCAACTGGCCATCTAGTCATGTCCTCACGATCAAAGATCACAGTCAAAGGATCTCGTGATCAAAGATTTTGCAGGCTTGCAGTCAAAGAATAAAAAATGGTAAAACTCAATTTTTAGGCAAAAATACATGAAACTACCACCATGCCTCAATATAATAAAGCTCCCAAGCAAAACCCACCCTCATCTGACTTAATAAACTCCCCTGAGCTGAGAAAATAGATTTTTTCTAGTCTCACCCTCGTGATCAAAGAATTTGCAGGCTCGTGATCAAAGATCATTAGTGAGTCGCGATCAAAGAATAAAAAAGTTTAAAACTCTATTTTTTGAGCATTTTTAAAGAAACAAAAAGGCATGGCTTGATAGAGCGAAGCCCTCTGAGCAAAACCCATCCAAGTTTTACTTCAGGAGTCACTGCTGAGCTGAGATATTTGAGGTTTTCTGACCGCAAACTGAAAACAAGATGGTGGCCATCACGATCAAAGAATTCCTCATGATCAAAGATTCTTTGATCATGAGCCTGCAAGTTCTTTGATCATGAGGAGGGACCGGATGGCCAAAATCCCATTCTTCTTTCACAAAATGACCATATAAATGTTCCCATTGACTTATAATGGGAACTTAAAAGTTTAATAACTTTTGAATGGATTAATATTTTTTTACCAGGTAGGAGATGCAAGATGGTGGAGTAGTGCGCTTTTGAGTCAAGAGTGGATACAGGAGCAAAAGACTATGCGGTAAAAAGTTTGCGATTTCCACCTTCTCTGAACCTGACAACCCCTTTTTTTCACGAAGCATACTAGGGGGAAAAAATGTCTAAAAGGATTAGAAGAATTAAAGATGTAAAGCAAAGACCAGAGCTGACTGACCAGGGGAAAACCAGGAGTATGAGCATAAGAAAGGTTCTCTCCCAAAATACACAATCCACAATTTTCTCAGGCAAGTGGAGCAAAGTTATGGATTTATTACCTGGGGCTCTCTTCTCTACCATCACCAACTCCAGACCAGGAATGAGCAGGGGAACTGAAGGAAACTGGATTTGCAGTGGCTGCAGACCCAAAAACAGCTTATGATGATGGCGAATCGTGCCAGGATGAGATTGAAATGGAAGAGGAGATGTCAGAGGCAGAGGAACAAGCAGAGCCAAAACCACAGTGTTCCGGAGACCAGCACTTATTGCAACATAATAAGGAAGTGAGCATTTCTGGTGATAATTACTCTAAGGATGGGTGTGATAAAGAAGGCAAAGAAAAGAGAGTCTCCAAAGACAGGAGTAAATTTGCTGAAAAACAAAATACACTGACTGATCAACCACAACCGCTAGAACCCAAAGAAACACAGGTATCCATAACTTCTTAATTTCAAAACAATGTTCTAAAGAGGTTAGTAGAAATACAAAACTCCCTTAGTTCTTTAACTAGTGCAGTAGCAGGAATTAATCAAAAATTAGAAGCTTTAACCTTGCGAACTGCTGAAGCTGAAAATAGAATCAGTACGCTGGAAGACACTGTGGATCCTATAAAAAAAACCTGCTACATTACACTCAACACAGCTTGAGATATTAATTAGGAAGGTGCACGATCAAGAAGACAGATCCCGAAGAGGAAATATCAAGCTGGGTAAAATACCTGAAGGGGACGAAGGTAGTGGGGATCCTTTACATTATTTTGAACATTTAGTTACTGAAGCATTGGGATTAGACCCTGTAAGTTCTAAAATCTCTTTAGACAGAGCACACCGAGCAGGACCGAGTAGATTCCCAGCTGATAAAGACAGACCTCAATTTGTGTATATTAAACCCCACAGATTCCAGGACAGAAGCAATTCTTAGAAAAGCAAGAATGGAAAAGGGCCTAAAGGCTAAAGCCATAACGTGTCAAGCTTTTCCGGACTTCAGCATTGAAACTATGTCTGATAGATGCTCCTTTAATCAGGTTATGGCCATGCTGAGGGAATGGAGGATAAAATATGCTTTACTTCCACCTGCTAAACTAAAGTTTACCTACAAGGGAAAGTTGTGTTTCTTTACTGACCCTAAGGAGGGTGAACAGTTATTAAGAGATAATGATGAACACACTTATTATCAAGGTTGGAGGGCTAAATACCAGGGGCAGACATTTACAAATTCTGTAAGAACTTCATGCCTGGCTACGGCACAAGAAGCAAGTACTTTCAGTCCCAGGACTATACAAATAGATCAAGATAGGCTGATAACCCAAATAAATGAGGCTCCAGACCCTAATGTGGCTGAAATAACAACCTTCAATTTATGATAAAACTAAAAATCGAAGTTTAAGACAGCAAACCAAAATGTTTTTTTTTGGTTGCTGTAATGTTCATAATGTATAAAAGGGGGAAGGGGTACCATTAATAGTTAATAAGTATAAACGGGTGTTAAGTACAGTTTCAACTGAATATAATGCTGTAATAATTAATTTCTATCTCTCTTTATTTTTCTATCTGCTTGAGAAATTCAAATCCCTGGGTGCCTTGCAAAGGGAGCAGGAAGCGAGCAGAAGAATGGACTCCATGTACCTGTCATTTTCCTGCTTTTCTATCTTTACAAATGGAAGGACAGCATTGTAAATGTTGCTATATACAGGTAACAGATGAAACTGCTAGATGAATGTTGATAATATGGGAAAAGAGTTTGAAGGAGAATGGGGGGTTATTAGCAAAATTAGAGTCATAAATCGCTGACATTCTGAGGTAGAATTTAATTTGATTCTGAGTGCTCCAATTATCTCCCAGCGATACTCAGTAGAGGGAGGTAAGTAGTAGCCATCTTATTTGGTGGAAGGTGCATTTTGGAGAGATTTTTTCCAGCACAATGGGGGATGGGGTAGTTGGGGTGGCTGGCTAGGCTTATTTCATATAATTAGTCAAATATACATATTAGAGATGCAAAGGAAGCCTAACAGTGTAAAAAAATTGAAGACAGTGGTGATCTGGAAAATGAAGACGCAGATCAGGAAAGACAGGATGGGTGAAAGCTGTGTTTTTCTTTTTTTTCTCTTTTCTACGACCAAACGACTATTTTAGAAATAATGTTTAACACTGTAACTTGGAATGTGAAAGGATTAAGAAGTAGACATAAAGCTAAAAAAGTTTTTAACTGGATTGACAGGAGAAAAGTGGATATTTTGTTCTTACAAGAAACACATTTTTGCAAAAGGGAAGCTACATTTCATGCAAAAAGATGGGGAGCAGGACGATTTTCCAATTATACCTCTTTATCCAGAGGGGTCGCTATTTTTATAAAGACGCAAAATAATATAATCAAATTTGGATCAACAATAGAAGACCCCTCAGGAAGATATGTTATAGCAAAGATCAAAACCTCAGATGGCTCTATTACAATTGCTAATATTTATGCACCAAATGTATTTGAAAAAGATTTTTGGGTACACTTTTTTATCGATTTAGCAACCTTTCAATCACCTTACATTATAGGTGGGGACTGTAATATGGTTATAAATAGCAGATAAATCATCCTCTTTTTTAGATAATATGACTGGAGGAAGAAAGTTACTCAGGGACTTTATGGAGGATTTGAATTTGATTGATATATGGAGGGTAGAGAATCCTGATACATGGCAATATTCCTTTTTTTCTATGCCATATCAAAGCTATTCGCAGATAAATTATTTTTGATTTCTAAGCAATTACAAGGTTGTACAAAACAAGTCAAATATCATAATATTGTTATCTCTGACCATGCACCACTGCAGTTGGAAATACACACAGCTCAATATATCGGGAATGTGAAATGGGCGCTCCAACCTGCCCTTTTGCAGGATAGGGAATATGTGAAGTATATGCAAAATCAGTTGACTGATTTTTTTATATTTAATGACCCTGAGAAGACATCATTTAATAACAATTGAGATACATTAAAATCAGTAATAAGAGGAGCTACTATGGCTTACTCTTCGGCTAAAAAGAAGAAAAAGAATGAAAGAATAAAACAATTAGAAAAAGAAATAGATACCTGTGAAAAAATATATATGTTAAATCAGGACTCTATTATCTTTATTAAATTAATAATAGCCAAAATTGAATATAATAAATTAATTACTAAGGCTGCAGAGAATAGTCTGCTAAAAACTAGAGCTAAATACTATGCACAAGGGGATAAACCTGATAGACTGTTAGCTTTCCAACTTCAAAAAGAACAGCAAGAATGTTCCATTTTTCAAATTAATATAAAGGAAGGAGAAAAAAACCCATGAAATTATAAACCCAATTGAAATTAATAAACAATTTCTGAATTTTTATCAGACACTATACACAACTGAGAGACTGGTACATCCATATGCTATTAATAAGTTCTTCAATGGGATTATATTACCAAAAATAAGTACAACGAGGCCCTAATGCTGGACAGATCGATACAGGAAGTCAAAATTATGAACTGTGTTTAAGAATTACCTCCAGGCAAAGCCCCCAGGCCAGATGGAATCCCTATAGAATTTTATAAAGAATTTTCACCATATTTATTAAAACATATGACTCAGCTATTTAATCAGGGTTGGTATTTGGGAAAACTACCTGATTCCTTCTATGACACCAGAATATCTGTATTTGTTAAAAAGGATAAGGACCCCACTCAAGTCTCATCATATCGTCCTATTTCATTACTAAATTCAGTATGAAAATATTTGCAAAAATATTTGTGAAAAGGATAGAAAAAAGTATTAACTCATTTAATAAATGATGACCAGAATGGATTTATTAAGGGTAGAAAGATAGGGACGAATATAAGAAGAGTTATAAACCTGATAGATGTTAATAAACAAAATAATTTATTGATTATGGCATTGGACGCAGAAAAAGCCTTTGATCAGGTGGAATGGGATTATATATATGAAGTAATAGAGAAATTTGGATTTGGAGAAAACTTCCAAAAAGCAATTAAAACTATATATGCATGCCCATGGGCAAGTGTGCAAACTAACATTAATTAATCTAAAAACTTCTGTTTTACAAGAGGTACCAGGCAAGGCTGTCCATTATCTCCGTTATTGTTTGCATTAGCAATTGAATCTTTGGCAATAGCAATGCGAACAAACCCTGAGATAACTGGAATATCAGTAGGCTCTACTGAACATCAAATTAGTTTATATGTGGACAATATCCTGTTATTCCTCACTAACCCAGAACATTCAGTACCTAAAAGCCTTGAAATATTACAAAAATATAGCGAAGCCTCAGGATATAAGATTAACACTAACAAAACAGAACTGCTTGCTATAGGTAAGAATAACAGAAATTTCCTCCCTGTATCATTACAAAATAGAATAGTTCAACAGTTTAAATATTTAGGGGTTGTTATTACCCATGACACAAAGGATCTATATGAGAAAAATGTTGTAAGTACAGTTATCAGCATAGAGAAAGATTTAGAGAAATGGAAAAATCTCCCACTAACAGTAATTAGCAGAACTAATATAATCAAGGCCCCTGGAATGCTGCGATTCTGTGGTTGTGGAATTTTCTGCAGAATTTGCATCATGCCGCAGAATTCATATAGTGCCACAGAATTAATTGTTTTTGGTGAATTTTCATTCAAATATACAGTTTCCATAGCGCCAGGCTCCCGTATCCATCTTGTTTATCCTGAAGCCCCTCCTCTATGCTTGGCAGGTGATGCCATCTGTGACATCACATCATATTTTAGCCAATGGTAGGACTGCATTCTGCCACAGAAATGAATAAATCATGCCACAGAAATCAGAAAATGCTGCTGCAGAAGCCTAGGAGCCCTGCTGCAGAAATCAGAAAATCCTGACGCAGGGCACTAGGGGCCCTGAATATAATCAAAATGAATATACTACCCCGGCTCCTATACCTCTATCAAACTTTACCTATCCAGGTTCCGTATAAACATTTTAAACAGTTGGAAAAGATAATTACAAAATTCATATGGAAAGAGAAGAAGCTCCAGGTGTCACAAAGAAAACTTTGACTGGCTACTGATCAAGGGGGCTTAGCACGCCCCAATTTTTATTGGTATTATTTGGCCTCACAACTGGCACAAATACAGGAATGGTTCAGTGTAGATATTGCATAAAATAAGCAGATTGAATATGCCCTACACAAATATAAACATATTAGAAGTATATTATCTTCTGGGTTTTAAACTAAAAATTAAAAACAAAACTTGTTGGAAAAAATTACATCAGTTCAGACCTCATGTATGGTATGGAAAGAAGCCCATAAAATAATAAAATGGCAAGAATATAAATCTCCATTAGCTCCAATTCAGAGAAATAAGCATTTTCAATGTTTACAGACGGATAAGGGATTTCACATCTGGGAGAGGGCTGGTGTGAGCACTATAAGTGACTTATTCCATAAAGGTATTTTGAAGTCTTTTCAACAAATTCAAGAGAAATTTAGTTTACCAAGAAACCAGTTTTTTCGGTATTTATAGCTTAGAGATCTAATTCAAAAAAAAGATTTAAATCTGACAGAATCCCTAATAGAACATGCGTTATGTACAAATAGTATTAAAATAATTTCAAATATATATAAAATATTTCAGAATTACAATTTAGTGGTGCTGGATCAACTTAAAACCAAATGAGAATCACAATTGGGTCATGAGATCCCAGACTATATATGGGATTATATAAAAAAAATACCCACATGACCAATTCTATTCAGCTAAAATGCAGCAAATTCAGTTTAATATTTTTCACAGGACATACTATACGCCCTCAAAGTTACATCAAATTAATCCTATACTGGATGAAAACTGTCCACGATGTCATCTCAATTCTGGATCCTGTTCTTAACATGCAGAAAATTAACTAAATTCTGGGATTCTATAATTAATATATTAGAACAATCTTCAGGCATTAAGATAGCAGTTAATGTCTTTACAATATTATTGGGAGGAAACCAGATGATGGGAGAAAACATGATGGAGCAACAAAAACTGGTTTCACTGGGACTTTTACTGGCTAAAAAATATATATTATTGTGTTGGAAAGATAAGGAACCTCCTAATATACAAAAATGGATTAATCTAATGATAGAACTATATAGGGTAGAAAGAATCCATTACTATATGGTGAAAAAAGAAGTAATATTTGATAAGATATGGTATCCTTTCACAAAAGTGATTACTTTAGCCAATATTAGAATATAAGTAAGGACTGGCTATACATGAACAGGTTTGTTATAAATGCTGTAATAGAGAGATTGGAATTCAAACCTGAACAGTAACTCTGTCTATGTTAAAGTTACATAGTGAATGTAAAATTGAATATCTTGTATGAGCCTGTAGAATGAGAATCTGAAAAAAATATGTTCACCGCTTGTCTTCTAATCAATAAAATATTAAAAAAAATATATATATATTTTTTCACCAAACGAAAAGCGGCATGTTCCTTGACCAAAGCTCTTTCAGACGAATTAAGTCACAGAGTGGCACACCACATGACGGCCACGCAGCACCACAGACAAAATCTGAAAAACTGCCCACATAACTGGCGAAAAGTGCATTTTTCAGTGTTTTGGTGTGCAAACACCACAAGTCCGACTGAAACAAAATTTGGCAGAACAAGAGATCTACCATGCCCCACCGTGCATACCAAATTTCATGCCAATCTGTTGAATGGGTCCAAAGTTATTAACATACAAAATTTTGAGTTTAACATAGAAGTACCTACTCAACCCTAAATATAGGGTTGTGTCCCTATATTTAGGGTTGAGTAGGCACTTTTATGTTAACCTCATAATTGTGTGTGTTTATAACTTTGGACCCGTTAAATTTACATGAATTTATTACATGTAGTGAGGCATGGTAATCTCTTGATCTGTAAATTAATTTCAGTCAGACTTATGGTTTTGCACACCAAAATGCTGAAAAATGCACTTTTTGCCAGTTAAGTGGGCAGTTTTTTGGATTTTGTTCATGATGCTGTGTAGCCATTGTGTTGTGTGCCACTCTGCAACTTGGCTCATTCGAAAGAGCTTCAGTCAAGGAACATGGTGCTTTTCATTTGGTGAAAAAATATTAATCCATTCAAAAGTTATAAAACTTTTAAGTTCCCATTATAAGTCAATGAGAAAATGTATACAGTTAGTTTGCGAAAGAGGAATGGAGTTTTTGCCATCTGGTCCCTTCTCATGATCAAAGAATTTGCAGGCTCACAATCAAAGAATCTTTGATTTCAAGGAATTCTTTGATCGTGATGGCTGCCATCTTGTTTTCAGTTTGAGGTCAGAAAAACTCAAATATATTGGCTCAGGAGTGACTCCTGAAGTAAAACATGGATAGGTTTTGCTCAGGGGGCTTCGCTTTATCGAGCCATGCCTTTGATTTCTTTCAAAATGGTCAAAAAATAGAGTTTTAAACTTTTTTATTCTTTGATTGCGGCTTGCTAACGATCTTTGATAGTGAGCCTGCAAATTCTTTGATTGCGAGATTCTTTGACTGCGATTTTTTGATCGCGAGGCCGAGACTAGAAAAAAATCAATTTTCTCAGTTTAGGGGTGGCTTATTAAGCCAAATTAGTGTGGGTTTTGCTCAGGCGGCTTCGTTCTATCCAGGCGTGGCTGTGGTTTCATGTATTTTTGCCTAAAAATTTAGTTTTACCATTTTTTATTTTTTGATCATGAGCCTGCAAATTCTTTGATCGCAAGCCTGCAAATTCTTTAATCGTGAGATTCTTTGACTGTGATCTTTGATCGCGAGGGTGTGACTAGATGTCCAGTTTAAAAAATCAATATTCTCAGCTCAGGGGTGGCTTATTAAGCCAAATTAGTGTGGGTTTTGCTCAGGTGGCTTCGTTCTATCCAGGCGTGGCAGTGGTTTCATGTATTTTTGCCAATAAATTTAGTTTTACCACTTTTTATTCTTTGATCGCGAGCCTGCAAATTCTTTTATCACGAGCCTGCAAATTCTTTGATCACAAGATTCTTGGATTGTGATCTTTGATCACGCGGGAGGGACTAGATGGCCAGATTTGGAGGCACCAGATAGCTCAATTTTAACTATTTTTAAAATGTAATATCTCAGAAACGGTTTGGTCTTTTAACTTGAAATTTGGAGGGTGTTGACGGGATGTCCTGTAGATGTGAATTACAGTGTTTATGTGTTGGACAATACATTTTCTGTGGAGATATTGCATGGCACAATTTACATTTGGCAGACAGCGTTTTCCATTCTGGTACTGGCTTGAAATTTATATGGTAGCTAACCTTACTGCCATGGATGTACTTTTCAGCCATTAGGTGTCTAAAATCTTAACAGGTGCAGAACTCTGCCACTCCAACAAATGAAAATCTCAAATTTTCACATGTTATATCTCGAAAACAGTTTCGTCTTTTACATTGAAATCTGGAGGGTCTTCAGGAGATGTCCTGTACATGTGAATTATGGTGTTTAGGTGTTGGAAAATTAATTTGCTGTGGACATATTGCGTGACACACTTTATGTTTTGCGTATGGCATTTTGCATTGTGGTATTGGCTTGACATTTATAGGGTGCCTAGCGCTAATGCCATGGAGGTAATTTTCAGTGGTTATGTGTCTGACATGTAAACAGGTGTTGAATTGTGCCACTGTGATGACTGACACTTTGCTTTCTTTCCATGTGGAATTAGCTTTCGGGCCCCACGCTGCCACCCATATGCACTCCCAGCAATACATATGATATTCAGTACTTGTTCTCTTATCTTATGCAGAAATTTACAACTTGGTGGGAGCATGGGGCCCAAAGGGCCTGCGCTCCCACCAACTTCCACAACTTTGTACTTTTCTATTCTTTCTCAAAAGGTAAGGAAATTCTAGGCAAAAAAACTTTGTTAATGCATCATTTAGGGTTAAAAAACAAAAAGTCAGGAAATTAGACCCTTAGGGTTGCCTCCTCCCACCTCGTGGACCCGCCCATCATCCCGAGATTGACAGCTGATGGGGTGTGTCATTGGGGTTGTGAGGCCTAAATGTCACCCTATTCTTCTTTCCTGTGGCTTGTCAATAAGTTACACATGGAATGGGGTGACATTTGGGGCTCAAAGCAATGACCCCACCCATCAACTGTCAATCTCGGAGATGAAGCAGGCTGCGAGAGGAGGGGAAACCTAAAGGTCTCATTTCCTGACTTTTTGTGTTTTCACCCTAAATGATGCATTGACAAAGTTTTTTCCATAGAATATATATATATATTCAAATTTCCCTTGAACAGGGCTGCTTCAGCTCCCCCACGGCTGGCTGGCACCCAGCCAGCCACTGACCGAGACCAGGACACCCGCCTGCAGCTCCTTGGAAGCTGCCTGCCCATGAACAGGGCTGCTTCAGTTCTCCCACGGTCGGCCGTCACCCAGTCAGCTACTGACCGAGACCAGGACGCCCACCTGCAACTCCTTGGAAGGTATGGGACAGCACAACCAATCAGAACACGGGTGCTTCCAGCAAACCCACTCTGATTGGCCAGGACTTTTCCCCTGCCTCAGCCACCTGGCACTTTTTACAAATAGATTTTCGATAGAACTAAGCACATTTCAACTGTGTAATAGAAGTTTTTCAACTGTATTAGCTGGATTGTAATTTCTACTAGTGTTTTAAAGTGCTTACACCTCTTCTGTCTCAGTGATCCTCCTGCAGCCCCCCCGTCCAAGCACTCTGCCTTGGCGCCAAAAAGTCTGACTACCTTTTGTCTTACTAAACTGCTCAGATCTAACCCATCCTAACCTCTATGCTGTTGAAGACCTGCTCTGTTTTTCTTCTCTCCAGCTGCCTGCCCTTGAACAGGGCTGCTTCAGCTCCCCCACAGTCGGCCGGCACCCAGCCAGCCACCGACTGAGACCAGGATGCCCACCTGCAGCTCATTGGAAGGTATGGGACAGTGCAGCCAATTGGAACACGGGTACTTCCAGCAAACCTGCTCTGATTGGCCAGGACTTTTCCCCTGCCTCAGCCACCTGGCACTTTTTACAAATAGATTTTCAATAGAACTAAGCACATTTCAACTGTGTAATAGAGTTTTTTTTTTTTTTTTTTAAGTGGCTAGTTTTCCATTAGCAGGTTATACAGACCTGCCACTAGAGGGTTTCTTGGTCTTTCTACACAAATCACTGTACTCAATCATGGGTAATATGACCTGCATTATCATTCTACTTCTTTCCCAGTGCTGCTACAAGGGGAGGTTGTAGTTTGAGGTTCCCCTAAGCTTCACTGAACAGGCTGACAACTTCCTTAAAACTGCCTGTGTGACAGCTCTGCAGCTGAAAACAGGAAGCCCTCAGTGTCTGCCATCCACCCTTCAGACTCAAGTCAGATAGACTCTGAGCACCCTATTCTTACCTACACTATGCTGACATCATCCAATTATAATGCCTTTCTTAGTATATGTTTCCTTCCGCCCTCCTTGGTGTGCTAGGAACCCAAGTGTCCCTCCCCCTAATAGGGGTGTACTACTTGCCATAATCTACTCACTGACCCTACTCTGGGTGGACAGGCTCATAGACCCATTCCCCCCAGAACCAGTGAGCAATCTACATAATATCCCCCCACATGACTTCCTTAGCAGCTACCCTATCTCAAGTATATCTAGTCTCTTAACAGAGCATGAGATCATAAAAAAGGGTGTATACTATGACCTGCTTTACTATATGAGCAGGACACATCGAAGACACCTCATCTCAATACCTAGCACTAAACTGCTCAGGTTACTAGTTTTGCTACTTCTCCTATCAAGTGATATCCAACCTAACCCTGGCCCATACGTACCCAATACCTTGGTAGCATCCCCCCAGGACCATCAATGGGCGGCCACCAAGGGTCTGAAGATAGCACATATGAACATATGTAGTCTTAGACCAAAAATACATGCAGTCCAGGCCTGGTTGGACCTCTACAAACCGGACTTACTAGCCATCTCTGAAACCTGGCTAAAAGCCCACATCCATGACCACGAGATTCAGGTCGTGGGCTACAATAGCTACCGCAATGACAGAGAAACCAAAAAAGGGGGTGGGGTCCTAATCTATGCTAAGGATGACCTCTCCATGTCACCTCTACCCCTGCAGACTAATCCTACTGCTGAGGGAGAGAGCATATACATCCGGATAACCCTAGGGCATGCCAAACAACTAACAATTAGCTGCGTCTACCACCCACCAAAATCAGTCCTCAAATCCCTTGAAGCCATCACAAACAATACGGCTATCAAGGTAACAACGGAACAACTAATCCTGGGTGACTTCAACATTAACTGGGCCCAGGACCCTGGTCATGCCTCAAAGTCACTTACCCATGAAGCAGGTCTGATGCAGATCATCTCTGAACCGACCAGACTTAATTACAAAACTGGGAACCACACCACCCTTGACTGGGCTCTGGTGTCTAACCCCCACTAATATACAGAGTGCAGGCACAATGGCAGACTCCCTGAGTGACCATTCCCCAATCTTCTGTATATGGAAAAACAAACCACCCAAGGTCCAACCTAGAATTCTCTCCATCCATGACTTCTCCAAGTTCTCTGAACTACAATACAATCGCTACCTAGGTAGTCTGGACTGGAGCCCCATAAATCTTCTCCCTACTGTTACTGAGGCTGTGCAATACTTCCAGGATGAACTAACCACAGCGGCCAACCTCTTTGCTCCAGTGAAAAGAATGAGGGCTAAAGGAAGCTGCTACAAGTGGATCTCTCCCTCCCTCAAAGCCCTAATGGCTACTCAGGAAAAAGCCTGGAAAAAGTTTAGGCTCTCCTCCCTCCCGGCAGATCTCGCTGAATACAAAGCCCTGAGGAACAAAGCCAAGAGTGCCATAAAACTCGCTAAGAGAGATTACTTAACACACCTCCAGAAAACCAGCCTGGGCAACCCCAAGCAATTCTGGAATCATATCAATGACCTGATCAAGGGCAGCAAAAAGCCTGAGTCCTGTCCCATGGAGATTAATGGTCAGCTCACAACTGACCCTTCTCAAATATCGGCTGCCCTTAACAGGCACTTCTGAGACCTCGAGGTCTACAAGACCTGCCTGTCTCCCCAGACTCTTCCCCCCCACCTCAGATGAACCACCTCACATGGAAAGACCCCCATTTCACCTGAGACTGGCTAAATGCACTGAAGTACTAAACCTCCTAAGGAACGTGAAACCAAAAGGGTCAGTGGGACCAGACGGTATTAACCCTTGGCTGTTCAAGGCAGGAGCTACCTCCTTAGCCTGGCCTATAACCATGCTCCTCAATCAATCGCTGAGGGAAGGAGCAGTCCCTGACCCGTGGAAACATGCCAATGTTGTCCCTATTCACAAAGGGGGGCTCAGGGAGAAACTCGTCAACTACAGGCCCATCTCTCTCCTCTGCTCACTTGCTAATGTGCAAGAAAGAGTCATCTACAATCAACTCAGGGACTACCTAGAAGCTCATCAGCTCCTTGCCCCCTCCCAACATGGATTTAGAACAAACCATGGTACTGACACTGCCCTCATTAACTTCACAGATGAAGTTCTCAGGGCAATGGACAAAGGGATACCCACTGGTGCAGACTTTATAGACTTATCCAAGGTGTTCGACCTCATTGACCACAACTTGCTGCTACAGAAGCTGCAAAATATAGGCCTAGACAATCATGCCCTGAAGTGGTTTGGAAGCTACTTATCAGGCAGGGCACAGAGGGTCTCATGGAAAGGGATCATGTCTGACCCACTATTCCTAAACCAGAGTGTACCTCAGGGCTCAATTCTAGGCCCCCCTCCTGTTTTCCTTGTTTACCAACGACCTGCGTACCCACTGCGGGGAGAGCTCGGTTGTGCAGTACGCTGATGATACTGTCATCTTCTGACCGCTGCATGACATGGTTGCCCTAGGCCCTCTACTCCAAAAGGATCTCACTTCACTACAGACTTGGCTATGTAAGAACAGAATGGCACTAAATGCCGACAAGACCAAGGCAATGCTATTCGGGCCAAGATCCCTGGGATTTGACAAGTCCTCATCCCTCTCCTTAACCTCACTCTCTGGTAAAGCCATTAATGTAGTCCCCTCCCTTAAATACTTAGGCCTTACATTGGATCAGAATATCACATACAAGGAACACGTGGACCAGGTCACCAGGACCCTACATCGGAAACTTGGCACCCTGTACCGACTCAGGGACCAACTCATCCCTGAAGCCAGGCTCTCCATAGCTACCAGTGTCCTTCTACCCAACCTGACCTTTGTGGCCCCTATTATACAGGGCATGGCTAAACAAGAGATTACCAGGATGCAAACCCTATATAATAAAATAGCTCATTTCGCAACCTTAGACCACCCGAGACATCACCACTGTGACACTTTGGCAAATCTTCATTGGCCCACATTGGTCGCCCACCTCCAACACCCCTTGCTTGTCCAGGCCTACAAGCTTCTCAAACCCCACACTCCTCCAAGCATTGCCAGGACCATAACCCTCAAACACAACCCAAGGAACCTAAGGACCTCAGATAGAACGCTATTAGAAGTCCCTAGGGTAAGGACAAATGCTGGCAGAAGATCCTTTTCATCCCAAGCAGCCTGCCAATGGAACAAGCTCCCTCCCCAGGTCCAGGCCTCCTCCTCACTCATGAACTTCCGCACAAGGCTTAAGTCCCATCTGCTGACCTCAAACGCATGCCACTGTCATGGCACTTAAAGCACCTAAGGTACTCCCCTCCTCTCCAACTCCCATCTCCTAGCTTAACCTTCCTACTACCTGCCTTATACAGACTGCTTGCCAGAGGCCACGTGTAACCCCTGAATAAACTATATGCAAAGTACTACCAATTGCTTACATGTCATGATGATAACCATGCCTGTACTCATGCCTGCATCCACTGCTTTTATTTTACCGTGCCTGTAAGCCATGCCTGTATCCACTGCTTTTCTTTTACCATGCCTGTAACCATGCCTGTATCCACCATTTTTCTTTACTGTAACCACCTCATGATGTAACTCACAATGCCTCAAATGTTCCTTATCTCCTTGTTCATTCTTATAACTTGTATTGTTATCCCGGGACGCCCCTGAAAAAGGGACCTTCGGGGCTCAGTGGGCCTACCCGGTCACCAAAATTTAATAAATAAATAAAATACAGACTCCTATTGCTCAAAAATCTTAGTCTCTCCATGTCTATCTGGAGGAGATGTCTGGGAACCAATGCCTCAACAGGGAGAGAGTTGCATGTGTCTGAGTCAATCAAAAGTGGCCAAGCAGCTCTGGGTGATCAGTGCAAAGAACAGCAGCCCAGCCCAGCCCAGTAGGAGCAAGAAGTGAATAGATCTGGTAGTAAAAAGGAGAGTAGACCCTAAGGTTTTGGATGGTGTGGTGGGAGAGGGCTGAGGATTCTAGGGAAGGGAGCTGGGGTGCAGCTTGCTGTGCTTGGGGAGGGCAGGGGGCCATGCACTGGAGCACATAGCAAGGCAATGGGGAAGGTGGTTCTGGCAACATATTGGACTCTGGGGAGGGGGCTAGAGTGCAACTTTCTGGCCATGGGGAGGAGGTAACAGGGTAAAAAAGTATGTTTCAAATGATCCCCAAAATGTACCAGAATGCACTAAATTTAAAAACTTTCCTGGGGGCTGCATATAGCTTACATTTTCAATCCTTTTATAGCCCTCCCATCTACATCACTCCTGGGGGTGCAACAGGTTTATCACTTGGTGCACCATCAAGTCTAACACCGGCCCTGATCTTGTTTGGGGTCAGAAGGGACTCTAAGCCCCTGAGGTCCACCCCCACCAACACACACACACACACATTTCATAAGAAGAGATGAACAAGTATATGTGCAAACATTTATCTATTTATTCATGTCTGTTTGTGTGTTTATTTATTTATTTGTAACATATTTCACCAGGTAAGCAAGCAGACTCTAGATGGACTTGTTTCCAGCTGCGACTGGGGGGGTGTGGGGAAACAGGAATCATTAAGGAAAATGCAGTACAGTACAAAGCATTCCAGTAGAAGTAAAATACAAAGTCAGCATATATACAGACTCACAAGTACAAAATGTATAACCAGGCCCTAAGGGGTGCGAATAATGCATCATAATCTTTATTACAAAAGTAGAACCATAACACAAAAAGATATTACAGATACTGAGGTGAGGATGTAAATGCCCTAAGATGATACAAATAGATAATATACACTGCCACCAATAAAAATATGCTTAGGTAGGACCCAACTCCAAACATGGTCAGAATATTTATTTTAATTAATGAATTAATTTATTTATTTCAAAAGTTTCACCAAGAAAAACATATTGAGATGAATGGCAGCTTGTTTGCAGATGCATCCTGGGGGGGAGGGGAGATTGAAGAAATATACAGAGTATTTACAGTTCATTGCAGATAAATTGTACAAATAAACAGAACATTAACAATGTGAACAAGCAAAGCAACTCAACAACCATATTTACAGTATGTACAACTAGTAGTAGTAGTACATACAGTTAGTCAGCCATTAAGGTACAATGCACCGTAAGAGAACAGTATTAAAACCCGAGACCTGGGACCCCTCTAGGGGAAACTGTGACAAATCAAAGGGGCCTAGTAGTAGTTTCCTTGACTACCCCCCCCCCCATCAAAAAGGTAGTGTTACTATTTAGGATGCTCTTCTATATATTTATTTACATTTTGTTTTCCTCACCCCCCAACCCCATCTGAGATGTTAATTCCATTTGGATTTTTCATTTTGAAATATTAAGTTTTATTCTAAATGCACCTTTGAAGGTGTTTGTTATTAGAAAACTGAAAATACAGATGTTTATTTTGGGATTGTTTCCCCTAGGGCTTGAGATGCCTGTGCATGCACTTGAAGTTTAATGAATTCCACAACTCTGCTGTTCTGTACCAGTTGATCCCCGAGATTTACCCTTGAAAACTTCTGAGTGATCACAGGACTCAGTTGTTGGTGAGATTTAGATAACTATTATCCTTGTTACAGTATCATGGTTACATACATGTAGCTTTGTTTGAAATGTTTGATGTTTTTGAAACTACAGAATTCAAATGTGATATGAGCTCATGAACCTTTATGGCACACATCTGCTATGGTGTCCCAGTTACATATATCGCATTTAAGTGAGTATTTATTAGCTCTCTACTGCAGTGTTATGTCATGCTTTGATTGTTTTCTTCAAAATTTTATTATTTCTCAGTGATAATTCTTCTATCACTTTGATTTAGTACAATTTTTGAATATGCAACAGGCACTTTGCTGTAATCTCATCAGTGGGGACTTTAAATACTGGTGTATGTCTCCTAACAATCGCCCCCTCATGAAGCCTTCTTTGAAAGTGAAGCACTGGGGTAGTGATCCATTGTGTGTGACTAGCAGCAGCTCACACATATGAGCAAGTTGTTGAATAAATTTATTTTGTGCTTTAACACAGAAGTTTTTCCTTGGAGAGCAGCTGTTTCTGGGACTCAGTCAATAAGTAGGCTCATCAGTAATTATAACACTTTATAACACATGTGACACATGATGTCCTGGGTGCCTCTATGGTTAGATTAGCAGGCAATGTAGACATGCGTTTTGTTGTTTTTGTTTATTATTTCTATAGGGATTATGGGAAGCCTGGGAAACTTTGCAGTTGGAACACTCACAGGAATAAGGTGTCACAATTGTCACTTCATGGAGGGACAGCAGGAACTTTAACCAGCAGGTGGAAGCATGATATGTGGACCAGTGATGCCTATGGAAGGATGCAAAACTTCAGAGACTTTTTCACACTTTTGCTGAAGTGGGTGAGGGTATGAAAAGTTATTTAAAGGGGAGAAGATGGAAAGTTTGATACCTTTTATTGGACCAACAAGTGTCTTGTACAAAGATGGAATCATACACAAGCTTTTGGGGCCACACAGGTCCCTTCTTCAGGTGAATAGCAAAGCTGAGCAACATAAGTAGCATTTATATCCACTGTGGAGCAATTAAAAATCAGGAAGTGAAGTAGGAAGGTGATAAAGTGGACTAGAGATGAAAGTCTAAGATGCAAAAAATGAGAAGAAATGGGGAAGGGGGCATAGTAGGAGCAGATCAGTAGGAGATCAAAGGAAGCTAAACGAAAGACAAAAGCATGCAGATAGGATCTGAGATCAGAGGCTGGCCGAAGAGTAGAATGAACAGGAGATGCCTAATAAACCTGCATTGCTTATAACCTCATACCCGTACTTTTCTCCTCACAGAGGGTCCGAGAGGGTCGGGGACTGCCGCCCTCCCCCATCCATCCCCACGAAGTCGAGAGGGACGCTGCAATCCCTCCCAGGAAACTGAATATTGGACCCCCACCCCCCCGAATTTCAGCGACCGACTCCACGACTGGCCAGGTAACAGAGGCCTTACTTTGCCCTACCTGGCACCATTTCTGCGGGACTGAGGTAGCCACGGCCCTGCTCTGTGTTCTCCTGGAGCTGTGTTGCAGAGGTCTTGCCCCGCCGGCACTGTGCGCTGACTCCCCACTGCCCCCACCACCACCCTTGGTCAGCACTCCAATTTATAGGCTGCTGAGTGGTCAGGTGACTCTCCAAAACCTTTCAGCCCACTTTCAGATCTGCAGGTTATCTGATCTCACCAGTAGTGGCCGCTATCACTTCCCTCAGCCTGTTACTGCAAAAAAAAAAATGCTCCTGCTTACTTTAACCTTGTTAACCATTGCCACTGCCCTTGTGTCGCTACCCCCAGCCACGCAGCCCCAAAATGACCCGATTCTCCTAAACTTCAGCTCTGTCTTGACCCCCCTGCCCCCTACTTACCCCCCAAGTGCGCTCTGCTAATAAACCGCATCCAGATTGGTTCCCATGCCCCTCCATCTCTCCGCCATCTTTCGCCCCGCATCTAGATGCCCTAAGCAGACTAGCTAAGGCCACCGCATCCAGTACCCCATCTCGCTCCAACTCCAAATGTAAAGCAAAATACAGATGGACTACCGCCCTTCAATACCTCACCCTGATGCTACTACTGGCAGGTGATGTTGAAACTAACCCTGGACCTCAAACCCACCCTGTCCATCTAAAATTGCCAAAGGGGCTTAGCCTAATCCATCTCAATATCCACAGCCTACTGCATAAAGTCCCGGAGCTGCAAGTCTCCACACATACACTCAAACCTGACATCTGTGTGGTGTCTGAAACTTGGCTAAAACCCCAGCACAATGACTTGGAAGTAGCCATGCCCGGCTACACAGTCTTACGGCATGACAGACAAGGCAAAAAGAAAGGTGGGGGTATTGCCATCTATATATCCAATGCGCTACAATTCACCCCTGTCCAGCTACCAGGCACCTCCCCACATATCGAAGCCAGAATGATCAAACTTGTCTTACCACATACCACCCCAGTGTATGTAGCAGGGTTATACTGTGCCCCCACAACCCCAGCAAATACTATCATAGACCTCCTGGGCACTTTCAAAAACCTGGCCGCTGTGGGTGAGCTCTACATCCTCGGAGATTTTAATTACAACTGGCTGGACAAAGGCTGCTCAAAACTCAGCAGCAGGATCAGAGCTCTTAACCTCTCACAACAGATTGAGAAACCCACCTGCCTTAACAACAAATCCCAAAACCATTCACTCCTGGACTGGGCTCTCACAACCCACCCACACAGGGTCACTAAAGCCAGCCTACTACCTGATTCAATGAGTGACCACCACCCGATATATGTGATCAGAAAGGTGCACAGACCCACTAATAGCCTTCCACCTAGGTTAATCAGCTCGCGGTCGTACAAGTCCCTCTGCCTCTCCACCCTGCTAAATGACCTCACCTCTGCCGACTGGTCTTTCATCAAGCTGGCACCTACCCTAGACCATGCGTTTGACATGCTCCGACATCAATTTCTAGCGGTATGGGACCTTCATGCCCTGCTGAGAAGCAAAAGGGTAAGGGCTACCCATCTCCCCTGGGTCTCTGCCAACATTATCTCCAGATGTCGTGTCAGGGACCAGGCCTGGTACAAACATAGGAAATTAGGCACCACTGAGTCATGGCAACAGTACCGCACCCTCCGCAACAATTGCACCAAAGCCATAAGGCAGGCTAAAAAGAATTTCTTCCAAGAGACCCTCTCTTCCAATCTTAACCACCCATCCAATTTCTGGAAATCTATCAAAACCTTGCTCGCTCCCCCTATACAGCCACCCACCCCTACCCTTACCACTCAGGGTAGAAACATATCCGTACCAAGCAAAGTTGCCTCCACTTTCAATCACTATTTTACCAACTGCGCTAAATCTCTACTGACAAAATCAACAATCCTCTCACCCAAACCTGAACACCACGTGTACCGCCCGCACTCCCCCCAAACCTCCAAATTCTCCTTCAAACCGGTCTCCCCGGCTGAAGTTCTAGCAGCCCTAAAATCCCTTGACCTCAATAAGGGAAAATGCCCACTAGGCCTGGATGCTAAACTCTTATACCTATCTGTCCCTGCCATTTCTGCTCCCCTTGCCGATCTCCTAAACCGCTCCTTCACCTCAGCACAAATTCCAACAGGCTGGAAGGAGGCAATAGTTATCCCATTGCCAAAGGGGGGAAACCCAGCAGAGCCTGGGAACTACCACCCTATCTCCCTCCTCCCCACCCTGGGCAAGCTGCAGGAAGAAATAGCCCTATCTCAACTCACTCAATTCCTTGACAACACCTCCTTTTTCACCCCTTTCCAGTCCAGCTTTCGGAAATCACACTCCACCATAACTGCGCTTCTTAGGTTCACCAACGATATTGCCTCAGGCTGGATAAAGGGTTCCTCACCTCAGCCATATTCATTGACCTGGCCAAGGCTTTTGATACCGTTTCTCACCCTAAGGTTATCATAAAACTACAAGATGCTGGCCTATCCGAACTAGCCACCAGGTGGTTCCAAGACTACCTCTCTGGGAGGAAACAATCAGTCAAAATTGGCACTCATGTATCCCCCTCGCTCCCAGTCACCATGGGGGTCCCACAGAGCTCCATCCTGGGCCCCCCTTCTCTTTTTTATATTTCTAAATGACCTCCCACTATCCTGCCCAAACTCAGCAATTCAAATGTATGCGGACGATACCGTTCTGTATACCTCCGGCCCCACAAATGAGGCTCTAAACTCTACCCTACAGCAGGATTTTGACACAGTCCAAACTTGGCTTAGCGCCAACCAACTCGTCCTAAATGCTAAGAAAACTGCATCCATAACTTTCGGCACACAGTCCAGAATCTCCTGGCTAGCAGCTCCCCCCATGTTTCAAACACTGGATGGTACCACCCTGGAATCCTGCACCTCCTTCAGGTATCTGGGGGTATGGCTGGATTGTTACTTGGACTTCTCCGTCCACATAGACTCCCTCCAGAAAAAACTGCACCCAAAACTAGGCGCCCTATACCACAACAAAGGGTGCCTAACCACCCCAGTCAGGAGAGAGCTAGTGTACAAAATGATTCTCCCAATCTTCGACTACGGTGACGTGGTCTACGGCGCAGCCTCGCCATCCACCCTAGCCAACCTGGACCCCCTTTTTCATTCCTTCTGCTGCCTTATCCTAGATTTCCCCCCTACCACCCACCACTGTGACCTATATACTGCCCTAGGTCTCCCATCACTGCACTCCAGGCGTCAGCTTCACTGCGCTAATCTTGTAGCTAAGCACTGATCAAACTCCCTCCCCTCTTATCTCAGCTCCACTCTATCAACCCAGCCCACCCCTGCCTACTCCTTGCGGGGCACTGACTCTAAACTACTACATATCCCTTTCATGCACACCTCAAAGGGCCAATCTGCTTTCAAATATAGGTTGCCCACACTCTGGAACAACCTCCCAGCAGAATTCAGGCAGTCCACCACCCCAAAGACCTTGCTCCCTCTTCTTCAGGCCCACTTCTCTGACAAATGTAACTGCAACCTGCAGGCCAGATCTGTTATATTAAAGCAGCATAATGTGACTTAAAGGGGCACTTACCAAACAACTGGATTAATTCTTGTGCTGCCCCGGTTTTCTCTTGTGTCCTCTTTCCCCATGGTCACTGTACGTAATGTCTATGGTCACAGACCCCAATTTTTTGTTTTTTTCTTGCACTCGGCGTTAACTCTATAACTAAACAACACCTGCATAAGTCCTGAATGTAACACCTCTGGACTTGTTGTCTCGCCCGTTACTGCATCTGCTGTACCTCTTGTCTGTACCATTATGTACCTGTTTTTCATGCCACTGCTGCCCATGCACCTTAGAAATTTAATGTATTGTAACTCCAGGTCGCATCTGGAAACGAGTGGAATCCCGCTCAGTATGCTTATCTGGTTAATCTCTTTAATAAATAAATAAATAAAAATAGATGCAAGGAAATCAAGAAATTAGTAGAAACAAAAGAACAAAGGCCTAGATAAACAGAGGTGTGAAAACAAGAGGGAGTAGCTGGGACTGATCTCAGGAGTTAATAGGAGAGGCAGGGAGGCTGTGAGGTGTAAGTAAAAAAACAGAACAGGCAGAACTCAGAGGAAAAAATATAATAGTCAGAAAGATACAGAGCCAAAGTGTGATGAATAGAGACATGATATAGTATACAATAAAAAAGAATTACAGTTTACCATAGTGGGTCATGAAACCGATGTCCCGATTCAGTCCAGAAATGCTAGATTTAAATTGTTTTATATATTTCAATTCCTATGTCCTTCTGTCCTGTGTGTTTCTGAAGTTTCCTCTTAATATCAAGACAGATAAATCCAGGAGAGAGTGATCTGTTTGTGAAAAATTGTTTCCTACTGGAGTGCTGATAATCTGGTTTACTATAATGTGACGGTGGTGATTCATCATTTTTTTAAGTGGTTGGCTAGTTTCCCCAATATAGTAACCATTTGTGCACTTCTTGCATTGAATTAGGTAAACCACATTGCTGGATTGACATGTGAAGGATCCATTAATTTGTATTATGTTGTTCTGGCTTGTCTTAATGGTGGCCTGTGCTCATATGTGGGTGCAGGTCTTGCATCTTGCAATGTTGCATGGTGTTGTCCCTCTTGTTTTCTGGTTATTTTGGTCTGCTGAGAGTTTGTTATGAATCATTATGTTTGAGAGGCTGGGGGGCTGCTTAAAGGCAATGACAGGTGGTTCAAGGAAGATGTCTTTCAGTGTTTCATCTTCTCTCAGCATGAGTTGTAGTTCTTTGGTAATTTCTTGAAGGGGTTTTAGCATGGGGCTGTAAATGACCACTAGGGGTGTGCAGTCAGTTTGATATCTTTGCCTGTATTCCAGCAGATTGTCTCGTGGTATCTGTATGGCTCATTCAAATTCTCTGTCAATTTGTCTTGGAGAGTAACCCTGTTGAATTAGGGAATTCCAAAGTGTGGAGAGCTGTCTGTCTCTTGTTCTCTCATCAGAACAGATTCGATGGTATCGAATCGCCTGACTGTAGATTACAGATTTTTTTGTATGATTAGAGTGGAAGCTGGAATTATGCAGGTAGTGATGTCTGTCAGTGGGTTTTCTGTAAAGAGCAGTTTGTATATGTCCATTTTTAGGGATACTGACTGTGGTGTCAAGAAAATGTATGCTGGTGGTGGAGTATTCAATAGTGAGATTTATGGAATGATGAAACTTGTTAAAATCATGATGGAATTTTTTGAAGAGGATTTTTTTAAACATCACCCTTATAATCCATCTGTCTACCTCTGTTTTATTGATGACATATTCCTGATTTGGACAGAAGGTGAAGATTCTCTCGCTACCTGCATAATTCCAGCTTCCACCCTAATCATACAAAAAAATCTGTAATCTACAGTCAGGCGATTCGATACCATCCGATCTGCTCTGATGAGAGAACAAGAGACAGACAGCTCGCCACACTTCAGAATTCCCTAATTCCCTAATTCAGCAGGGCCACTTTCCAAGACAAATTGACAGAGAATTTGAATGGGCCATATAGATACCATGAGACAATCTGCTGGAATACAGTCAAAAAGATATCAAACTGACCGCACACCCCTAGTGGTTACTTACAGACCCATACTAAAACCCCTTCAGGAAATTATCAAAGAGCTCCAGCCCATGCTGAGAGAAGATGAAACACTGAAAGACGTCTCCCTGAACCACCTGTCATTGCCTATAAGCAGCACCCCAGCCTCTTGAACATAATAATTCATAACAAACTCCCAGCAGATCAAAATAACCAGAAAACAAGAGGGACAACACCATGCAACATGGCAAGATGTAAGACCTGCACCCACATATGCGCACAGGCCACCATTAAAACAAGCCAGAACAACATAATACAAATTAATGGATCCTTCACATGTCAGTCCAGCAATGTGGTTTACCTAATTCAATAGAAACATAGAATTTTATGGCAGATAAGGACCGCTTGGCCCACCCAGTCTGCCCATTTCTCTACCTAAAGGATAAGCTGCCAGATCATAGTTATCCAGCAGCCTACTTCTTCCTACCCCACCCCAGAATTGCCTTTATGACTATCCCATGCATGCTTGAATTCCACCACTGATTTTGACTCCACAACCTCCTCCGAAGGCCATTCCATGCATCCACAACCCTCTCTGTGAAAAATACTTCCTTAAATTACCTCTGAGCTGCCCCCCATCTTCAAATTGTGCCCTCTTGTTCTTGCACCTCTTTTTTGAAAGATGCTACCCTCTTGTACTTTGTTGATTCCCTTGAGGTACTTGAAAGTTTCTATCATGTCCCCCCTCTCCCTCCTTTCCTCGAGGCTATACATATTAAGCTCCTTAAGTCTCTCTTCATATGTCTTCTGGTGCAGACCCTGCACCATTTTAGTTGCCCTCCTCTGGACAGCTTCCATCCTATGTCTTTGCGGAGATTGGGTCTCCAGAACTGCACACAGTACTCCAGATGGGGTCTCACCAGCTGTCTGTACAGAGGGATAATAACTTCCTGTTTTCTACTGGTGATGCCTCTCCCTATGCATCCCAGTATCCCCAACCCTCCTTGCTGCCTTCTCACATTGCTTGCCCACCTTTGGGTCATCTGATATGACTACCCCAGGTCCCTTTCCATTTTTGTTGTTGTTAGTATCTCACCCCATTGTGTACTCTTCCCTGGGTTTTGTTTCCCAGGTGCATTACCTTGCACTTCTTAGCATTGAATCTAAGCTGCCATACATTTGACCATTCCTCTAACCTTGCCAAGTCCTTCTCATCCTTTCCACCCCACCCTGTGCAGCAACTCTTTTGCAGATCTTGAATGTCATCTGCAAAGAGCATACTTTTCCTTCCAGTCCTTCTGCAATGTCGCTTATAAAGACATTGAAGAGGACTGTCCTATTCTGAACCCTGCGGTACCCCACTAGTAACCCTCCTTTCTTCTGAGTGGACTCCATTTACTATTACTCTTGTGTCCTATTCTCCAGCCAATTCTTTACCCAGGCTGTCATCTTGGGACCCACTCCCAGGCTGGCTAACTTATATATTAATCTTTTGTGTGGGACTGTGTCAAATGCCTTGCTAAAGTCTAGGTAGGCCATGTCCACAGCCCCTCCTGATCTACTACTCGGTCACCCAGTCAAAGAAATCTATCAGATTCGTCTGGCATGACCTTCCCGCTGTGAATCCATGCTGCCTAGGGTCCTGTGCCCTTCTGGCCTCTAGATACGCGACAATTCTTTCCTTTAGAAGTGGTTCCAACATTTTCCCTATCACTGAGGTTAAACTAACAGGTCTATAGTTTCCTGCTTCTGCCTTGCTCCACTTTGTGAGAGGGAATCACATCTGCCCTCCTCCAGTCCTTGGGTACCACCCCATCCTCCCATGATTTGTTAAAGAGGGTAGTCAGTGGTGTCACTAGTTCTACCCTTAGTTCTTTTAGAATTCTGGGATGAATCCCATCAGGCCCCATTGCTTTGTCCACCTTCAGTTTTAGAGTTCTTTCAGAACCCTTTCTTCTGTAAATGGGCTGGTATCAACTTCTGTATCCAGAGTGTTACTACTGTTTGTTTTATGTACCTCCTCCTCTTCCTTTGTAAATACTGAGCAAAAATTTATTTAGTATCTCTGCCTTTTCACATTCTCCCTCTGCCCACCCTCCCTCCCCTTTATTAAGCCTCACTATCCTTCCTCCTTGGTCTTCCTTTGCTCCCTGATGTACCTATAAAAGGTTTTATTCCCTTCTTAACTGAGTTGGCTATCTTTTCCTCAGTTTGGGCCTTTGCTGTTCTGACTGCCTTCCCAGCCTCCTTTTGCTTTAACTGATACAGTTCTCTGTCCTGCTCCTGCTGCGATTTCTTGTACTTCCTGAATGCTTTCTTTTTCTCTTGAACCTTCACTGCCACTTCCTTTGAGAACCATAGTGGTTTCTTACATCATCTTGTTTTGTTTATTTGCTTCACACAAAGGCTCGTTACCTTGGTTGCTATATTGGAGAAACTATCCAACCACTGAAAAAAAGGATGAATCACCACCGTCGCACTATAGTAAACCAGATTATCAGCACTCCAGTAGGAAACAATTTTTCACAAACAGATCACTCTCTCCTGGATTTATCTGTCTTGATACTAAGAGGCAACTTCAGAAACACACAGGACAGAAGGACATGGAAATTGAAATACATAAAACAATTTAAATCTAACATTTCTGGACTGAATCGGGACATCGGTTTCATGACCCACTATGGTAAACTGTTATTCTTTTTTATTGTGTACTATATCATGTCTCTATTCATCACACGTTGGTTCTAGTTCTTTCTGACTATTATATTTTTCCTCTGAGTTCTGCCTGTTCTGTTTTTTTACCTATACCTCACATCCTCCCTGCCTCTCCTATTAACTCCTGAGATCAGTCCCAGCTACTCCCTCTTGTTTTCACACCTCTGTTTATCTAGGCCTTTGTTCTTTTGTTTCTACTAATGTCTTGATTTCCTTGCATCTATTAGGCATCTCCTGTCCATTCTACTCTTTCAGCCAACCTCTGATCTCAGATCCTATCTGCATGCTTTTGTCTTCCCTTTAGCTTCCTTTGATCTCCTACTGACCTGCTCCTACTATGCCCCCTCCCCATTTCTTCTCATTTTTTGCATCTTAGACTTTCATCTGTAGTCCACTTTATCACCTTCCTACTTCACTTCCTGATTTTTAATTGCTCCACAGTGGATATAAATACTGCTTGTTGCTTAGTTTTGCTATTCACCTGAAGAAGGGACTTGTGTGGCCCCAAAAGTTTGTGTATAATTCCATCTTTGTACAAGACACTTGTTGGTCCAATAAAAGGTATCAAATCTTCCATCTTCTCCTGTTTTGCAAGGATCAATATGGCTGAAATCTCTTTTTAAAGGGGAGAGAAAAGCTATCTGAATTGGGGAAGACTGTGTGAAACATTACTTTAATAAGATTGCACCCTTTGCTCAGAAAGTCATCTGGAAGAGCACAGTGGATTTTGTGTCCATCTGCAAACTAGCATATACTGGAACCTACCTCTGTAAATAGCAAATAAATGATTATTATTTTTATATCGTATTTGTTATGTGTGGGCTGAATTCTGTATTTAAGAGAGTGACTTGTGCCTACCGAGACATAACTACTGAAGGCAGCCTCAGTCCTCCAGAGGAGAAAAGTTATGGGATTGCATAGGCAACCTTAAAGGGCACATGGTCATAATGTCGCAGGACATTGTGCCACAGCACTATATTGTGCTGCCAATACAGAGTGATATATTGCAAATGGCATGTCTTTTTTTCACGGGAGGCTCTGCCCTCCCTGCACCCCCCACACTCCCCCCCAGCTAAAATAACCAACTCCGGTGGGGGGGAGGTTAACAGTAAAGATCACACAAAGTACAAAAAAAGTAAAAAGTCATGCGTCTGGGACCAGGAATCAAAACCCGGTCCCAAACGCACTGCTTGCCTCCTTTGCTGCCAGTGGCTCATCCCGTTGAGTCACAGCAGCTGCTCAGTAGACCCCCCGTCCCAGCAGAGGTCTTATCCTCTGCCTGGGAGAGTGAGAGGGTGCACTACCGTGAATACTGCCTTTCGTGGTTTTGCACCCTCTCGCTCCTTCCTACCGGGCTGTTACTGTTGCGCGGTTTTGTCATATGCTTAATAGCGCATTACATCTTGACCCAGTAGGACCTTAAAGCAGGTGAGCCTTACCCTGGAGGGTGCACATGCAAGTTGGCTTATGGTTACCAGAGCAGAGTGGACAGCCTGCAAAACATCCCATTGGCCTGTCCCATAAAAGGGTGGCAGAATACCAATGTGCAAAATGCTTGAGAGTGAGCATGACCGCCATACAAGCAAGATTTTTTTGTGCAGCCTCACTGACTGAAACCCTTCTGGAACTGTATGTTTATCAGTACCAACATACAGTTAAAACTTCTCTCAAGACAACTACGTAAATGTACAGTATAAACATACAGTTCCAGACTAGTTTTACTTTCATTATCAACCCCGCCCTCAAACCTGCAATTATTACTCTCAGTTTGATGGAACGGAGTCTCGTATGGCCAAACATGCTGACTTGGAGCGCCACTATCTGACTACAAGCTTGTAAAGATTTGTACATTTTTTTAAAAAATCTCATTAAAAAAATCTTATTAAACCTGCTTTTTTGTATACACATATACTATATTTTATTAGTGTAAACTGTGTCATAAAAATTACCGGTATAAGTTATATTTTCAAGTTTTTAGTTGACTTCTCAGGGGTAGATTTGGTTGTTTTGGGGGGTTACTTGGGTGAACATCTGATTTTGTAGGAAAGTAGAGGTGGGGAGGGAGATTATTTAACCAGAAAAGGAACACAAACCGGATCTTGTTTTCAGGTGTGACCTGGGAGCACAAGGAAGTTAAGTGACTTGCTCAGGTCATACAGTATGCAGGTGAGGGCTGATGTGATTCAAACCCAGGTTTCCAGGTTTGTGGCTCAGTGCCCTTAACCACAATGCTATACTGCCTCAAGAGGTGAGAAAGTTGGGGTTGGATAACTATTTGCTTCCCATTATAGTGAATAGTAACTTTAGTTAATTAAAAGAAGGTTGAAAATATATAATTCATAGGAAGAGTACCATAACATATTTTTATTTATTTATTTATTGAACTTTTGGGTTTACAACCTTTGAGTCAGAGACTCATTTCCAAAGGCACATTTAATAGTGAAACATTTTCAGTTTCTCATCCCGATTTAAATATGGCCCCAGAGTCTGTTTTTAATTTTAGATTCACTATGTGCATAGCTATGACTGAGGGCAAGACAAAGGAAACAAGCATTTGTCAATGCCGAATGTCTGCTTGCTGGTATTGGCATTGGTAGTGCAGATGTTAGAGAGATGCATAATAGGAACGGCAGTGAAGTATTGAAGTAACGCCAACCCCCACCCCACCCTGCAGAGACTGACAGGTGTTGGAGGTATGCCTTTGGGTCATCGGCAATAACGCTCATGCCATTCCACCTCACTCCACCCTGCAGACACTGACAGGTATTGCGGTGTGCCTTGGGGTCTTCGGCCCTTATGCTCACCCCATTTCATAAGGAAATAAGCTGAGATGGGTTCAGCAGAAGAGAATGGGGTGAACGTTAGGGCCGAAGACCCCAAGGCACACCTCAATGCCTGTCACTGGCTGCAGGGTGGAGCTGGGAGTGGAATGGCATGAGCATGATGGCTGACATCCCCAAGTCACACCCCCAATGCATATCAGTCTTTACATGGTGGGGCATTATGGTTGGAAACCCTAATGCCCCAGGCATTTTTTTGGTATTTTCACTCCAAATTTTCAACATGGGCTTTTTGGGACCCCATCTCATGAACAGTGGCACTATCATTTTGTTACTCAATCCAGAAAGGTGACTTCACAGAGTGACTGCACCATTTGGTGCCACAAGTGTGAAAACACATTTTAGAAACATAGAAACATAGACTTTGATGGCAGATAAGGACCGCTTGGTCCACCTAGTCTGCCCATTTCCCTACCTACTGGATAAGCTGCAGATTCTAGTTAACCAACAGCCTACTTCTTCCTACCCCCCACAAGAATTGTCTTATGTCTGTCCCATGCATTCTTGAATTCTCCCACAGTTTTAGACCCCACAACCTCCTCAGGAAGACTGTTCCATGCATCCAACCCCCTTTCTGTGAAAAAATTCTTCCTCACATTGCCCCTGAGCTGTCCTCCCTCTGTCTTCAAATTGCGTTCCCTTGTTCTTGCACATCTCTTTTTCTGAAAGATGCTACCCTCTTGGACTTTGTTGATTCCACTGAGGTACTTAAAAGTTTATATCATGTCCCCCTCTCCCTCCTTTCCTCTAGGGTATACATATTAAGCTCCTTTAGTCTCTCCTCATATGGCTTCTCTTGCAGATCCTACACCATTTTGGTTGCCCTCCTCTGGACTGCCTCCATTCTGTCTATGTCCTTGCGGAGATGGGGTCTCCAGAACTGGATGCAGTACTCCAGATGGGGTCTCACCAACTGCCTGTATAAAGGGATAACAAATTTTTGGGCAGGATGTGAAAAATTACAGCTGTACTGTTCATGAGGATGTATGAAAAAATGGCAATGTTGAAAATCTGGAGTGAAAATATGAAAACTTGGTGAAGTTATGAGCTTGCATAGAAACTATGCAATGCATGCCTGTAACACAATGATTTTTTTGAATTTTGTCACCAAATTTTCAACATGGGCATTTTGGGACCTCCCCTCATGAACAGTTTCACTGTGATTTTGTTAATCTGTCCCAAATGTTGATTTCCTGCAGTGATCGTGCCATTCTGTGCCACAGGTGCGAAAACACATTTTGGGCAGGATGTGAAAAATGACAGCTGTACTGCTCATAAGGAAGTGTGAGAAAATGTCAATGTTGAAAATCTGGGTGAAAATATAAAAATTGCTGAAATTCTTGAGTGTGCATGAAACTGTACAGCATACGCTCGTAACAGCCATTTTTTAGATTTTTCACCAAGTTTGCAACATGGATTTTTGGGACCCCACCTCATGAGCAGTGGCACTGTCATTTCGTTAATTGTCCCCAAAAGGTGACTTCACGCAGCAACCACGAAATCACCTTTCAGGACCGAGTAACCAAACAGTGATGACAGTGTTCATGAGGTAGAGTCCCAAGAACCTTATGTTGAAAATTTGGCGCCAAAATTCCTAAAACAGGCTGAGGTATCAACCTACATTGACCCTCCCCATTGACTCCCATTATACAGCTTACAGTCATTTCTTCAGTTTGCCGGTTGGCTTTGAAGAGTGCACACGTTTCCCGGTCACTAGAAGATTTATTTTATTTTTATTTTATTTTAGTCTTTGGTAACTGGGTAAGGCCCACTAAGCATAAGTGCATGTTTTCAGGGGCAACCTGGGAGCACTGGGCGGTTAAGTGACTTGCTCAGAGTCACACAGTATGCAAGTGAAGGCTGTGAGAATCAAACTCAGGTCTGGTCTGCTGGATGAGACAAGTTCATTCACACCTCATTCCTCTAACTTCCAGGCTATACTGCCAACCCAAGATCACGGCACCTAACCTCCAGAGGTATGTATGGAGAGTAAGGGGTGCTGGGAGGTGGGTCCACAGAGGAGGGTGGGGAGGGGGGACTGGAAAATGGGGAGATGGCAAGTGGTCATTTTCTTTTTACAGGGTAAGAAAAAAAGACTTTGGGGATGGTTTTCTTTATTTTACAGGTTACCAAAAATATTTAGGCACACTGGGGTGGGCTCCTAGTGTGCCACAATAGTGTGTGTGTGTGTGGGGGGCATGCCAACATGGGGATTGGGCACCCCGATGTTGGCTTTTGAAATATTTGAGTGGGTGGGGGGGATCATCTGACACTGGGAGTGGGCATCTCAGTGTCAGAAATAAAAATAAAAAATTATTTTGGCACACTGGGGTGGGCTCCCAGTGTGTCACATTAATGGGGAAGGGGGATACATGCTGACAGGGGGATTGGTCACCCCAATGTCGGCTTTCCAGGGAGTGTGTGATGGGTGGCAGGAGCCACCAATGTGGCAAACTGCATCGCAGCTCATTTATTTATTTATTGAAATGCTCCACCAGGAAAGGCACACCACACAAACAAGGTGCTCGGTGGCAGGAGCTGACAAGAACCGTAACTCCAGCCATGCACAGTACTGTGCGCTGTAATGCACATGGCCAGAGTCTTATCGGCTGCTGCCAACAGAGAGAAGGTATGTCAGCATGCTTCATTGCGAGGGAGGGGGAAGGTCCTGCTGCAATGAGAAAACTGTTCCTCAATGCAACAGCAGATTTCTTTCAAGTGCGGTCCTCTCACTCAAACTGCTGTCATAGGCAGCTTGCTGATTCTTTGGTGACTGAGAGACAAGCCCCATAAAGCATCAACTCGTAACCATCCCTGATTAGAGCAGCACTTTTCTTTCAAGTGAAGACCTCTTCTCTCAAACTGCTATCATAGACAGCTCACCGATTCATTGGTGCCTGAGGGATGAGCCCCATAAAGCGTCAACTGTATTGGGCATAAACTCACACACTTCTAAAATGTTATACTGTGCCAAGATGTTTCTTGCACACGTGCGGTGTGCATGCATGCAAGCAAACATAAAAATGAAAGATAAATTGCTAACATTAAATTATAAATTATAATATACTTTTTTGGAAGTTCCTGTTCCTTTGTTTTGTTTTGCATGTGGGAATTCCCTGTGGATCTACTTGGTGTCTTCCTTATTTGGGCATATAGGTAAGTCTACCTGCTCACCACATCTAGAAATTGTGATGCCACTGTCAAAAGGAATAAGAACCTCTTCTTCTTGAGGGTAGCAAGGTTCAGGTTGTGATTAAGTGGGGCGTAATTCAAATGCACTATACCTCAGTATGCTGAAAACTGAGGAAAATGTTCAAACATTGAGTTATCTATCCAACTATCTTCCCAGTACTGCAGGAGACAAGCTGAATGTGGAAGCCAACAAAACTGCATCTCAGTGAGCACTCTTAACATAAAACATAGTTTACAGAGTATTAAAACTTTTCTTGACTGTTTACCTGAATATTATCACCCCAACCACATTCTTGATAGAGCCAAAGCAGAATAAATGTCAAGAATTAAAACAGGAAAATAAAAAGCTGTAGAAAGTGGCTGACTTGGGACAGAGATTTAACCCAAAGCTGGAAAGTGACAAAGTGATTGTAGGTCACATTTGGTACACAACCAGGTACTCTTCCTGGTGTATATCTTTGAAAGCAACCTCAGAGTGTACAAATTATTTTTAACAACTACAAGTAAATGTAATCTATTTGGATTATATAGATCAAAGAACTAACACTAAGCTAAAAAAATTATGGATTTAAACAGTATTTACATATAACTTATATATTTTTAACACAAATTGCACATACCCCAATAATGTAAAGCATCATGGGAAGCATATGCAAATGCACATGAATTAATTTGGACTGGCTCAACTTTAAGCAGAATGGTGCCAGAAGGCCTCACAATAAATCAGCAAAGGCTGAGAACAGCTGACACATGTTTCTTCCTCATTTGGACTCATCAGTGTGCCACATCTGTATCTCAGCCCAGGGAGAGGGAGCCAGCCACCCTATAGCGGATCTTATTTGTTTGGGTCATGGGCAGCCCAAAGTAGAGAGAAGAGAAGAGAAGAGAAGAGAAGAGAAGAGAAGAGAAGAGAAGAGAAGAGAAGAGAACTACCGAAGAACCCCAGAGCAAATGCACTGAGGAATGGGTTATCCCAGAGGATATTGGCTATACAGCCATATTTTAAAGAAAACACACATCACACATACCCCAATAATGCAAAGCATCATGGGAAGCATATGCAAATGCCCATTAATTAATTTGGACTGGCTCAACTTTAAGCATAATTGCATGGTGCCAGAAGGCCCCATTTGGCTATATGGCTAATATCCACTGGGATAACCCATGCTCCAGTGCATTTGCTCTGGGGTTCTTCTGTAGTTCTTGTTTCTTCTCTCTACTTTGGGCTGCCCATGACCCAAACAAATCAGATCCCCTATAGGGTGGCTGGCTCTCTCTCCCTGTGCTGAGATACAGATATGGCACACTGATGAGTCCAAATGAGGATGAAACACATGTCTGTGTCTGCTGTTCTCAGCCTTTGCTGATTGTATTGTGAGGCCTTCTGGCACCATGCAATTCTGCTTAAAGTTGAGCTAGTCCAAATTAGTTCATGCTCATTTACATATGCTTCCCATGATGCATTACATTATTGGGGTATGGGCAGTTTGTGTTGTCTTTTAAATGTGGCTGTATGGCCAATATCCTCTGGGATAACCCATGACCAAGTGCATTTGCACTGTGGTTCTTCTGTAGTTCTCATCTCTTCTCTGTGCTTTAGGCTGTCCATGACCCAAACAAATAAGATCCCTTATAGGGTGGCTGGATCCCTCTCCATGGGCTGAGACACCGATATGACTCACTGATGAGTCCAAATGAGGATGAAACATGTGTCTTTGTCTGTTGTTCTCAGCCTTTGCCGATTGTATTGTGAGGCCTTCTGGCACCATGCAATTCTGCTTAAAGTTGAGCTAGTCCAAATTAATTCATACACATTTAGGTATGCTTCCCATGATGTGTTGCATTATTGGGGTATGTGCAATTTGTTTTTTCTTTAAAATTTGGCTGCATGGTCAATATCCACTGGGATAACTCATGTCGCAGTGCATTTGCTATGGGGTTCTCCTGTATTTCCCTTATATATTTATAGTTTTATTCATTTAATACCTTTAATAGAATTTAAAATTATTTCCACTATTGTTATTGCATGCCTTCTATGACTAAAACTTAACATTAACTAAAGTTGATGTGCTTGTGAATTATTATGGTGCTCATTAACAGCCTTAGACTACATTCTGCTCTTCTATTTTATTACATAATGATATAATTATATACAGCAGTTCTATAGTACTGACAGGGTTAACAATTATCTCTACCTTCAAGTTAACTAATCAATTTTAAAAAGTTTTAAGATTTACAAAGCTAGGTTTTGTTCTGCCTTAATCAAGGTTAAGTAATGCTTATATAACTTGCTATCGCTTGAAGCTGATAAGAGATATTAAGGGTCTTGTTAAAGTGTTGTATAAAGTGTTGCTTAATGACAATTGAATATAACCCTCACTCATTTGATTCATTTGAAGTACTTTTTTATTACAAACATCAATATTTATTATTTTAGTGGCAATTACCAAGGAAAACCCCAGTCCCTTTCGGAATTTGCAGTACCGCATGTGGAGTAATGTGGAGAAAGAGAAGTAGAAGAAATCCAAGAGTTTATAGTTCTTTACATTCATTAAGTCCAGAAGTGAGAAACATGCTGGCCCAGTGGCATGGAGGGCTGAGGCAGCAATGCCTTACCTCCTGCCATGTTGGTGACCCATGTTCACGGTGCGACCGGTTCGTTGGTTGCCAGCCGGGGTGGGAGAGGATTGAGTGTCCAGAGGACAGCTCTCCTCTACTGTCCTGGGGAGGACGGCCTGGAAGTCCTGCTGAATGACCACCCCCAGGTGGAGGCCAAGGGGTAGTGCAGTGAGGGCTCCAACATAAGGGAGGGTGCTGCAGGACCACGTATGTGCGAGCGCCTCCATGCTTGCATGGCCACATACATGCCCTGGCAATAGAGAAGAAGGGAAGAAAAATGGAAAATGCCCAGCAGTGGTAGGATGAATGGTCAGTCCCTCGCAGGCTCTGCACCAGTGGCTGGGAGCTGATCCCATAAAAAGTTAGGGACAGCGGAAGGTAAGACCACCAGGGGGAGTGGGGGGACAGAGCTGGGTGGGGCAACTGGGAAAGAAAGCCACAGAGGAGGAGGAGAAACAGAATAGGAAAAAAAAGTGAGAAACACTAAAATATGAACCTCAAAGGACTACTAAAGAAAAACAAATCAAGTATTTTAAAGGAATTTTTGATAGACTGTTTAATTTGTTTGCACATTTGTACTAGTTAAAGGATATTTAACACTAATGACTATATTACTGTATGTGTCAGACATTGTAATTTAAGTAAGCCCAATTATGAAAACAAGAGGCACTAGAAAGACGTCTCTAGTGCCCTACAAGGAGATTTATTATGACACTTCTGCTCTGTATTTACTAAAGAGAAGGGGGGGAGATACTTAGTGGAGGTTTGAGGGCAGGAACAGGGGGAAGGAGGTGACAGATTGGGAAATCACAAGAAAACGGGTGCTGGAGGGCTTGAGGGCACTAAGGGTAGACAAGGCACCAGGGCCAGATGGTGTTCATCCCAGGATACTGAAGGAGCTGGCAGAGGTCCTGGTGGGCCCCTGGCAGACCTAGTCAGTGCCTCTCTGTACTCAGGGTGTGTTCTTCAGGATTGGAGGATGGCTCTCGTGGTACCTCTCCATAAAAGGGGCCCCAAGGATGAACCAGGGAACTTAAGACCTGTGAGCCTCGCATCCATTGTAGGTAAGCAGATGGAGACAAGCCTGAAGAAGAGGCTGGTGTCCCTTCTGGAGGCAAATGGGATGCAGAACAGTAGACAGCATGGCTTTGTCACTGGCAGATCCTGCCAGACCAACTTGGTGGAGTACTATGACTGGGTAACTAGGCAACCGGACAAGGGCCATGCAGTGAATGTCCTGTACCTGGACTTCAATAAGGCATTCTACTTGGCGCCACATGGGAGAATTGGAAGTAAGCTACAAGATACAGGGGTGGGTGCAAAGATGGTAGGCTGGGTAGTGAACTGGCTACAAGGAAGGCAGCAGAGGGTAGTGGTGGATGGGAAGCTATCATCCCCAAGGGCGGTGACAAGCCAAGTTCTGCAGGGTTCAGTGTTGGGACCAGTGTTGTTTGGGGTATTCATTGCGGACACTTCAGTGGGCATCAAGAGCAAAATCAGTCTGTTTGCTGATGACACCAAGAGGAGAGCAGTGGTGGATGACTTAGGGGGTTGACAAGGGTTGCAGGAGGATCTGTCAAAGATGGAGAACTGGTCAGAAACCTGGCAGCTGGGGTTCAATGCCAAAAAGTGCAAAGTGCTGCATGTTGGGGCTAAAAACCCTAAGAGGAGCTACCAACTGGGGGGAGGTGCAGCTAGCTGTGACTGAAGAGGAGAAGGATCTGGGGGTGCTAGTTATGGGTGCAATGCATAACTCAGCACTATGTAGAAAAGCATCTGCAAAGGCCAACAGGATGCTGGGTTGTATTCCTAGGGGGATATCCTCAAGGGGGGGGAGTGAATCTGCCATTGTATAGATCGCTGGTTAGACCACACCAGGAGTACTGCATGCAGTACTGGCACCTGTACCTGAAGAGGGACATTAAGTTACTGGAGGGAGTGCAGTGCAGGTCATCAAAAATGATCAATGGTCTGGGGGACTTAACTTACGAGGGTAGGCTGAGGGAATTGAACATGTACTTGCTTGAGGAAAGGAGAGAGAGGGGTGATATGATTGAGACCTTCGAGTACATGAAAGGAATAAACACGTCTTATATGGAGGGGCTTTCCAAACTTAAGGTGGGGAGGGACACCTGAGGCCATGATATGAGATTGGAGGGGGGGGTAGGTTCAGGAGGGAGATGTGAAGACACTTCTTTATGGAGAGAGTGGTGGCCGGGTGGAATGTGCTACCAGCAGAGATGGTATCCACTAGTACAGTGGGCTGCTTCAAAAGGGGATGGGACAGGGTAAGAGGCAGGTCAAGGGAGGGGGGCAAGAGAGGGAGGGGCAGCTGCAAAATAAGGGCTGCTAACTGTGCAATTCGAATAGATTTGGTAGACTGTAAGGCCTTTATCTGCTGGCAATTTTCATATGTTCGTATTACCACCTAAGAAAAACAAAACTGAAAAAAACAGTAATAAAAAATCTAATATGGAATCTTCACATTAACTTAAGAGATCTAACATAGAAAATACAACACTAAAAGGTACAAAAAAATGTAAAAAGGGAGAGAAATATAATCTAGATCCAGCACTATCCAAAATTGTAGAGTTTATAGATAGATTGACCTTGCACCAGCATTAGGCAAGGGACGAGAGAAAAATACACAATCTTTAGTAGGTAATTATAATAACCTTATAATTTTCAATACCCAAGTTGAATCCCAGTTAGTTCATAATGACCAACATATTAATGTCTCTACATCTCTCCAAAACGAGTTTGAATACCTTACCCTTCAGGCTGGGATCTCTCCTGGCATCTCACTTTGTGTGTCAGGCTGCTGCAGATCCCCTTCTGCAGGGTTACAGCTTCTGGATCATTTAAGTAAGGTCTTGGGTCAAAGATCCTCAGAGTCTGTAATACTAGGTGACATCAGCCTAGACTGGTTGTCTAGTGCCTCAACTCCCCTAAAAACACTTTGTGACTCACTTGGATGGACCCAGCTTATCAATGAAACTACCCGCCCAAACAAGTTAAATCCTACCAACAGCACCCTGCTGGATATTATCTTAGTTAGCAAACCGTATTTGTTTACCCATGCTGGAGTATTCTTCGCTGACATCAGTGATCACTGCTTCATTGCTTGTGTCAAGTTCAATCATGCTCCGCCACCTGCTTCTAAATTTTCTACCAAAAGATGTCAACGCAACTTTGACCCCGGGGAGTATATTTTGGAGCTGAGCCATTCCATGCGCTGGCAGGATTTTTACCTAGCTAAATCTGTCACCTCAGCATATGACATTTTTCAAGAAATTGTGCTAGGAATACTTAATAGGCAAGCACCACTAGTGAAGATCCGAGTCAGGAACAAATCTTGTCAGTGGTTTACTGAGGAATTGAAGGACGCAATGCGGAATAGGGACAGGCTTTGAAAAACTGTCCTTAAAACTAAGCTAACAAACGACTGGATTTCTTTCAGGAGAGCGAGAAACCTTTGCACTAAGATGGTTAGAGAAGCAAAGGCTAATTTCTTTCTCTCACAACTTGATCTCTCGGCCAACTGCCCTTCCAAATTCTGGAGGATAATTAAGGGTATAGAAGACCATTCGGCCGGGACTTCCTTGCCTACAAAAATCTCAATGGGTAGTATCATACTCACTGATAAACCGTTAATCCTTGATGCCTTTAACAATCATTTTGCTACAGCAAGTCTAGCCTTCGACTCTTCCCCCACCAGTAACCTTCAAGCACAACTCGGGGTTGATAAACAAGGCACCCCCTCCTCCAGTCATACCTTCTCGCTTCAACCCACATCTCTGCAGGAGGTAGAAGAACTCCTGTTAAAATTGGACATCAGAAAAAGCGCAGGTGCCGATCACATTGACCAATTTTTTCTGAAGATGGGCTATAGGGTCCTAGCTGCGCCTATTACACATCTGTTTAACCTATATATGTCACAAGGCGACCTTCCTCTCATCTGGAAAATAACACATCTTCCCTTTAAGTCAGATGACCCCTGTGACCTAAATAACTATAGGCTTATTTCCCTTCTACCTATCCTGTCTAAGTTATTGGAAAAAATTGTGAACACCCAGCTCAAGAACCATCTGGAATCATCAAAACTTCTCAACCCATTACAATCAGGGTTCAGAGCACAACACAGCACTACTTCCGCTTTGGCCAAAGTCACTAATGATTGGCAGAGTGAGATGGATAATAAGAATTTCATCTGTGCAGTTTTCCTGGACCTAAGTAAGGCCTTCGATACCGTTGATCATAGTCTGTTCCTCACATCCCTTCAAACCATTGGACTGGTTGCTCTTTCTCTCAGATGGTTTGGCAATTACCTTGCTGACTATTCACAGCAAGTAAAAGCGGATGGTGAAGTCTCTCCTTTGAAAGCCCTTCAGAGAGGCGTTCCCTAAGGTTTCATTTTGGGTCCCCTTCTCTTTGCACTTTACATCAACAGAATCAATGCTACCATCAAAAAGGCCCGCATTCATCTATTTGCAGATGATACAGTACTTTACTCTAGCGGATCTTCCCCTCAAATGGCATACTGTGAACTACAGGACGATTTCAATCGGCTACAGACTCAACTCCTAAAGCAAAAGCTGCTTCTAAATGTCAAGAAGACAAAAGCGATGTTCTTGTCACCATTTCCTAACCTAGCAAACCCGGCCGCAACGAGGCTACTCCCCCCCAATTACTACAATACTAGGTGAACAGTTGGAGTACATATCAGAATTTAAATATTTGGGGGTTTGGCTGGATTCTAGACTCTCCTTCATTGTTCACATAGGAGAGCTGATAAAGAAACTTAGAATGAGACTGGGCCTTTTCTATAGGATAAAAAAGTCTCCTCACCAGGGATGCAAAATTGAGGCTAGTCCAAACTACCTTTCTCTCTTTATTAGACTACACTGATTTCCTGTATAGCCAGGGTCCTGCAGGTGCTCTTTCCAAACTTGATACGCTCTACCATAGAGCTCTAAGGTTTATAATGGGCCTTCCCTATTCCACCCATCATTGCTCCCTGTACTCGGCGGTAGGCTGGTCATCCCTTAGCTTTAGACGCCAGAGAAATGTTGCAATCTGGATCTACAAAAGCATCCTAAATAAATTGCCTAATTACATTTCGGACTGCTTACCTCTCTGCTCTTTAAGTAAGTATGCCCTGAGAAGTGCCTCTTATATTTCGCTGAAAGTGTCCAAGGCCAAATCCCGGTTTGGTGGGGCTTCTATTAGTCACGCATGGCCCCTTCTATGGAATAAGATTCAAAAGAATCAAAGAATCAATTACCCCATTAGTCTGGCAGCTTTCAAAATCTTATATACATTCCATTTCAAGGAAACCTGTGTCTGCTCCTCCTGATCTAGATCCCATTTTCCTTCAGAGCTACTTGCTCTTTTCTCTGACCTTTGCCCCTGCCTCGTCATGACTTTAGGTCTCTTTCTGTTGTTGACTCCACTCTTTTGCCGTACCCACTCCTTCCTCCTTCACTCCCATCCCCACATCTACACTTTATATCCACTTCATATCCTCTTACCCGTGACTTTCAACCCCTATGTTTGTTTATTTATCTGGGGGTTTTTTTGACTGAGCACACTCTTTACCTACTGTTTACCCCCATGTCCTGCACTTTGTATACGATGCACGAATTCTTTATCTGTAATTAATTTTTTTTTACAACCTTTTGTACCATTTTACTTGCATTTTTACTGCCTTTGACTAATTATTGCACACATAACTGACATTGTATGTTGATCTCACCTAAATTGTAATTTGTTGTACACAATAATTGAAATCGTATGTTGTTCTCACCTATATTGTATTACTTATTGTTTGTCCCAGGTCCACCTTGAAAATGAGCTTGCTCAACGGTGTCCACCTGGTTAAATAAAGATTTTGATTGATTGATTAATGCTGGTTAGAAAATGGCAAGAACCTATTCTGAAACTTGATTGGCTGAGACAGGCTCCAAGCTGGGCATTTATTTTTCAATAGATGCCCAGCTAAAAATAAGAGCCAGTCCAAGTGCCACTTCACAGTGTAGCATTTTCTAGAGGTGCCCAACCTGCTTTCTAATTGACTGAAAGCACCCTAGAAAATTTGAAAAAAAACACCGTCTTTTTCTCTCATTTAGCGAGAAGAACAGCTGCCCCCAACACTACTTTCTTCAGCCTTGACAGCCGCTCTCCTCCCATGACCCAGATAAAAAAAAAACTGTTTTGCCATTAAATGGCATGGCATACTAAATGCTTCACTCCAATGCTAAAAGCTGCTGAGTGTAGTGAGATACAGAGAGCGTTATCACCGAAACAGCCACTGAGCATGAGAACAGCAGTATTTCCTTGGTTTTCATACCGCACACGGACGTCCATCTGCGGTACAAAAAATGAAGAAAATACCGGTGTTCTCATGCACAGTAGTGCTGCCGGAGATATCACAGTCTGCTTTACCACAGAGGAACGAGTGGCAGAGATAGGTAACATCCTTTGCCCTTGTGTTTTTTCATTCCTACCACAGACTTCAGTGTGTATTGGGGGGACTGGTAAGGTGTCGTAGCCACAAAATATGACTATTTTCAGACACGACCTGGGAGGTTACAATACAAAATTGGCAGACAAAACAAATAACAGGTATAGTTCAGAGGTAATCAACCATACAAGAGTGAATGCCATTAACCACTACCCTCTGTTGCCTATCTAATGACCAGTTCATTGCCCAATTCACCACTTTGGGTCCCATCCCTAAGCTGCTCAGTTTCTTTATCAGTCTCCTGTGCGGTACAGTGTTGAAGGCCTTGCTAAAGTCCACATAGGCCATGGCCACTGTTCTCTCCTGATCTATTTCCCTGGTCAATCAATCAGATTCATCTGGCATGACCTCCCCCATGTTTCCTTTGGTCTTGTAGCCCATTGGATTCAAGATATTCTACAGACCTTTCCTTTAACATGGTTTTCATTAATGTCCCCACCACTGATGTGAGACTGGCCAGCCTATAGTTGCTACCTTCTTCCCTGCTGCTGCTCTTATTGGGGGCTATAAACAAAAAAAGAAATGCCTATGCACGGCATATCTGTGGTGTCTATGCAACTCTGCTACCGGAAGCCATATATTTGAGGGATCCATGACCCCTGTAGCATGCACCAAAGGGGCATGTGCCTCTTCTGCAGTCAATCCCCTAGCTGTTCACACAGCTACACATGCGGACAGTCCAGGGAAGTGTCAGAGGGCATACACACACTCCACACCATTCACGAAGGCATGGCATGTCGAGCAAGGGGGTCACAGGCTACACAGGCAGGTACCCTGCCATAGCCACTGCACTCCCCCACAACATAACCCACCAGCCGCAGAGGGGGATATAAAATTACCTCTGCTATGTTGCCCCAGTCCTTCAGTCAGGGGGAGAGGCAGCATGGATTCACAGTAAGACGGTCATGTCAGATAAATCTAATAGATTTCTTTGACTGGGTGACCAAAGTAGTAAACCAGGGAGGGGCTGTGGACATGGCCTACCTAGACTTTAGCAAGGCATTTGACACAGTCCCACACCAAAGATTAATAAACAAATTAGCCAGCCTGGGAGTGTATCCCAGCGTGGTAGCCTGGATAAAAAATTTAGCTGAAGAACAGGACACAGAGGGTAATAGTAAACGGAGTCCACTTCGAAGAAAGGAGGGTTACTAGTGGAGTACCGCAGGGTTCAGTACTGGGCCTGGTCCTTTTTAATGTCTTTATAAGTGACATTGAGGAGGAACTGAAAGGAAAAGGATGCCTCTCTGTAGATGACATAAAGATCTGCTACAGGGTTGATGCACAAGAAGGGGTGGAAAGGATGAGAAGAGACTTGGCAAGGTTGCAGGAATGGTTAAAAGTATGGCAGCTTAGATTCAATGCAAAAAAGTGCAAAGTAATGCACCTGGGAAACAAAAACCCAGGGGAAGAGTACACAATGGGAGGGGGATGTTAACAACAACAAAAATGGAAAGGGGCCTGGGAGTAGTCATATCAGATGACCTAAAGGTAAGCAAGCAATGTGAGAAGGCAGTAAGGAGGGCTGGGGGGATAATGGGATGTATAGGGAGAGGCATCACCAGTAGAAAACAGGAAGTTGTTATTCCTCTGTACAGACAGTTGATGAGACCCCATCTGGAGTACTGCATGCAGTTCTGGAGACACCATCTCCGCAAAGACATAGACAGGATGGAGGCAGTCCAGAGGAGGGCAACTAAAATGGTGCAGGTTCTGCAACAGAAGCTATATGAAGGGAGACTAAAGGAGCTTAATATGTATACCCTTAAGGAAAGGAGGGAGAGGGGAGACAAAATAGAAACTTTCAAGTACTTCAAGAGAATCAACAAAGTCCTAGAGGGTAGCATCTTTCAGAAAAAGAGATATGCAAGAACAAGGGGACACAATTTGAAGATAGAAGTGGAACGGCTCAGGAGCAATGTGTGGAAGTATTTTTTCACAAAGAGGGTGGTGGATGCATGAAATGGCCTTCCTCAGGAGGTTGTGGGGTCAAAAACAGCGGGGGAATTCAAGAATACATGGGACAGACATAAGGCAATTCTGGTGGGGGGTAGGAAGAAGTAGGCTGTTAGTTAACTAGCATCTGCAGTTTATCCAATAGGTAGGGAAATGGGCAGACTAGGTGGGCCAAGTGGTCCTTATCTGTCATCAAAGTCTATGTTTCTATGAGACAGCCATTCAGGCACTCGCCTGACAATTTTATTTTCCTGGACTTGCTTCATCCCATAATCCCCAGCTCCACACACGGCAGGAGATCCGCTACAAAGAAAAACAACTAGGTTTGCAATCCAACAGTCATAGATCCATCCAAAATAACAGCCAAAATACCAGAGATGTGTTGTCAAATTCAGGGGCCTTCTGACAAAGCTGTACTTTTCAAAGCACTGGGGCACCCGATCTGTGGTTTTGGGATCATTTGTTGTTCACATGTAGTTACCATTGTCATATCTATTTGTGGGATAAATTGCTTGACTTTGATAACACATCTCTGGTATTTTGGCTGTTATTTTGGATGGACCTGTGACCACTGGAGTGCTGACCTTGGTTTTTTTCCACCTATTTGCACTAGGGGTTAATCCCCCGGTCTGCACCCTACCTTGCACCAGAGAGCATGGACCTTCACCTGGTTTATGATCCACTACAGGACCAACATGGGCATCCAACTGGATGCCTGCCTGTGTCCATCAGTCCATCCCCACACACCACCATGACAGGGGTGGGGCAGTGAACAGGTGCCCTGCTGTGTCTGGCTGTAGTGAATGCCAAGCCACATGTACCTGTCCACAGGTGCAGAGCTGCTCAGGCCAGATACACTCCTCTCATGCATACCTGACCCCTGATAGTGCATAGCCCTCAAGAAGAGGGACCACAAATGAACTCCTCCAGTCCTCTGGAACCAAGCCTGTTTCCTGTGAGCTGTTGAATAAGGCCATAAGTGGGGCAGCTAGCACCTCCCTGAGTTCCTTTAGTTTAGCTTTAGCACCAAACCACCCCAATTCTTCAAGCTTTTGTGGATCTCTATCATAAGCAGCATGTCCAAAGTGCACAGAATGTATTCTACTGTACTTTGATGATATGAAATTTTTACACCAGCAAAAATGAATCTATGCCTTGTGCATAACCTTAACATGAGGGGGAGTCGAAAAAAATGAAGCCCACAACCAAGACGACTATCATTCTTGCAACCAAAAACAACACAATATGACATGCTGAACAGAAAGAAACACCAATTGTACTATGTCCAAAAACTGTTAAATCAATATTAAAATCAACTGTTAATTCAGAGCATATACCACTGACAGTCAAAGAGAAGTCACTGATGCACCACCAAGACACAAAATGAATTTTCCTAAAAAAATGTATTAATTTTGCTTTATTTTCCCTGCAAATGTAATGTTACAGTAAGCATTCCATGTCCAACAGCCAATAAGAAATGAGATAATAATGCATGCTTGTATAAATTAAATTCAAAATATAAGCTATTTATAATTATTTATTAAATGAAAGCACAAGAAATACATGAGGAATAGTTATTCTATTCACTGCAGAGCTCACTTACATAATTATGAGATGGCTTTATAATACTCGTGATCATGAAACCGCTTCACTTCAGACAGCACTTGGGATGAAACACTAAGGTTTATGCTGGCGTCGATGGCTGACATGGGCACATATAAAATGAAGTCTAGTAAAAAGTATTATGTGATTATATTGGCTTTGACTTCTAGCAGACAGTGGCATGACTTTGGCTTTTTAATGCAGAGTGCTGTGCTGAACTGCGACTCTATGAAAGGCAGTTCAGTGACCAGCTCCATTGATGACATCACGTCTAATGTCAGGGGCGCAAGTACACGTTGTCATGATACCAGCTAGAGAATATGCATGCAGAGTCTGTGTAAACAAAGCAGAACGTACAAGCTGAATAAAAATGTATTCACATAAATTATCCTCTTGATATTTTCTGTATAAATACTATGATTCAATAACAATTGAAGACAGGCTATTAATGAATTAACAATACTAGAAAATACTTATTTACCCTTTAAAGATGTTCCCTGGTGTTTCATACTTGGCATTTTTTCTGATGCACTCGGAAAAGTTTTCACCGTTGTTTTCTAACACACCGAAATTCATATATGTATGGAACTGTTATTAGATTAATGGATTACCTTATTATATTACTGGATGCCCAACTAAGAGTCTAAACAGGATGGTAGTGAGGAAATCAGCTCCCACAGTTTTAGGCATTGCCATCTTTCAAGTTGCTGTACAATATGGGCCAGATATTAAGAAATGCGCCAAAGGCCAGTGCAAGTCTGGCTCAGCGCAAATCCGATGCACCGTGGAGCAATGAGTGCCATATTCAGAGGCTGCACATGCTGCACTGCGCCAGCATCACTCAGCTGAATATGGCAGAGATGTGCCATTGCATAACCAGACCTGTGCCATGGCACAACTAGACATGTACCATGGTGCAAACAGACCTGTGTCATGGTGCAGAAAGAGATGCCCCAGGCAACCATGAGAGCACAGTAGAAGAGCAACAGAGGGGGGCACAGCACAGGAACAGACCCATGGACAGTGCCAAGGAAGCACAGAGGCAGGCCACAGTTGGCCACCACCAGCAGGGCACACACAGGTGCCCAGACACCCCCACCCTGGAACACAACAGTGGCACAGAAAGCAGGCAACAGGTGGCACCAATGGCCAATGGAGGGCAACCAATGGAGTCCCCCCCAGCCACATGCTGTGCCCCCACCTACCCAGACCCCAGCAAACCACACCCAGGACCATGTTGCCAAGCACACACATGCCACACACCCCTGACAGCCACCCCATTGGCACCCCAAGGCACAGCCACCGACCAACGGGCAGGACACCACCACTGTGGGACACACCACAGCACACCGCAGTGCACTGCTGATGCACGACACACACACTGACTCATGCACACCACACAGACAGACACAGCACCACTGCAGCATGGCTCTTCACACCAGCTACAAAGCAGACACTGACACAGGCAGGCATGTCAAAAAATATATATTGAACAGAACAATGTACAAGAGCAAGAGGGTGGGAAAGGGTAGGAAACTGAGGAAAGGGGACAGGGAACAGGGACTGTACAGTGGGAAGGGGGACAGATGGGGGACATAGAGCATGGGAATCTGGGAAACTAAGGGTGGCCATGCCCTGCCACTTCTTGGCACCTCCTCCGTTGCTGTTCAGCCAGCAAAAGCCGGCGCACCTGACAGACCGTCTCCATGGTGGTGGATGTGATAAGTATTATCTGGCACAGCAGCCGACAGTATAGAGAAAGCCTCCCCCTCCGCCGGATACCTATGACAGGGGACACAACAGGTGATCAGTGCAAGATCCCAAGGTACCATGCCCACCCACAGTGTGCAATGAGTAGTGGGGACACACATCCCTGGAGTGGTGCCCTGGCCACCCACGGGGGGGGTGGACCAATGCCTGCCAGCAACCCGGCACACCATGACAGTGCTCAGAGGTGGTCACTGCTGCCCAATGGCCACCCAACTGCGCAATGACAGTCACATCGCACAGGGCACCAGCAGCACCACAGCAACACCAGTGGCATCCGGGTGCACACCCACCCCACCAACAGCTGGCATACATGTGCAATGGCCACCCCACAGTGGCATGCACCACGCACAGTGTGACATACACAGCTGCCACAGCACATAGCACAGGTGGCCATGGCCACACTCTCTCCCCCGCTGACCCCGCTGTACTGTGCACAGGACCAAAACAGTGCCTACCTGCCCTCTACGGCCCTGCTGGTGCCAGTTCTGCTTCCGCACCACCTCCATGGCCTGCCGTGACCTGCTGGGCTGCCCCCGGTGCTCCCGCCACCCTTGCTCTGCGGCAATCCCCAGGTCCTGGGAATGGAACAAAGACAGGTACACATCAGGAATAATCCACAGCATGTGCTCACCACCCCCACCCTGGTGCACAGGGTGTGCCCCTGCCTGACATGTCCTGCACAGCTGTATCGCAATGCAAGCAGGAGCTGGCAATGCCACACCCCACTGCGCACAATGACAGTGAACCCCACTGCAGGGCATGCCAGGCAGCCAGGCCAACACCACAGGACAGCACTAGGGCACACATGCAGAATGGGCTGACCTACGTGGCCGTGGCATGGCCCCTCGCTGTACGCGTGCCTGCAGCAGTCGCAGGTGCTCCAGGTCCCGCCTCATGAGGTCACCATATCTGTGTCAGCATTGCTCGTCACTTCTGGCCACCCCAGTACTCTACTGCAGGCTGGCAGCAATCCCCTGCCAGACATCAGTCTGTGGCTGTTGGAGGGGCACCTGGTCAAAGAGCTGTTGGGCATGGGGCTGCACACAGGCCACCAGATTCACTAGCTCCACATTGGTCCAATTACGGTCCCGGCGAACTCCTCGTTGTGCCATTGTGTGAACCGCAATCTGTTGAGGCAAAATGGTGGCCAGAGGCGCACGTGTGTACAATGTGCGCGGGATGCGCTGTGTCTGCCCATCGCGCAATGCCAGAGATGCTCGACATGGGCATGGCCAGACTGGCACATGGCAGGGGAGTACTGTGGGATCAGGGGTCACACTAGGGTCAGGGGTTGGCTGACACACAGTACACCAGTGCGCAATAGCTGGCTTGGCACATCATGTGCCACAGTCCCTATTGCGCAGTGGGCGCACAATGCACAATAGGCAGAAGCACACTGATTGGTGCATGCGCACTGTGGTCCTGTGCAGTGTGCATGCCTGGACATTGCACCATGACTTGCTCTGGAACAATTCCATTGTGCATAGAGCAAGTACACGATATGCAGCTGCCACATGCAAATGAGCTCATCAGCCAATGCGCGGCACACTGGGGAAATTAGCATGTCATTACCATTGCGCCAATGCTCATTTACATATGCTATAAAAGCGCCATGGACCAGCACAGGCCATAAACTGGTATTGCAACCATCTAAGGTAAGTTGCGCCTGCTGCTGAGCCCAGCCAGCACAGCAGGAGGGACGGAGTAGGCTGCTGCTGACACTGACACACCTGTCCATGTCCACAGATAGCACAATGTCAGAACATGAAGAGGATGAGGAGCCTGGGCCTGCTCACAAATGCAGGCCCAACTTCACAAAGACAGAGGCAGATGCCCTGTTTGAGGCCTACCTCAACAGGGAGCCACTGCTGAGTGGTGCCACGGGCACACCACAGGCCAGGGCTGAGGCCTAGGAGGAGGTGGCAGCATGTGTCAACCAGGAGGGTAGCCACCAGCAGTCTGCACAGGAGTGCCGCAAAAAGGTGGTGCATCAAAGAGAAGGTGGCAGCCATCTATGAAGCCTGGACTGCTACTGAAGGGGGGCCAGCTGATGCGCCACAGCTCATGGTGCAGGAGGAGTTGGTGGCAGCCATCCTGCACTGCAGCACTGTGGAGGGTATGCCAGGTGGAGGATTTCAGATTCATGGAAGTCCATCACTGCATGGCTCATATGTTGGGCATGCACAGCATGCAGTGGTGGGGGGATGGGGGCTTTGCATTACTGACACATCTGTTTTCTCTTTCAGCACCAGCATGCCTGCATGCGGAGGATGGGGCACCAGCAGCAGCCATGGAGGCAGGCCCAGCCCTGGATGGCCAGCCATCCACCTCCACGGGCATCTGGGGGCCTGATCGACTGCAGCAAACCACCACTGTCCAGCTGGATGTGCTGGGCATGGGGTCGGATGTGGCCCTGGATGTGTTTCTGCAGGATGCCAGCCACGGCATCCTCTGCATGGAGACACAGATCAGGTTGGGGTCCGACTCCGATGATGATCTGACCATGATCCTGGACAGCGTGGGTGGTGTTGTGGGGAGATGCCCATACCAGGTACCATCACTGGCAGCGCACTCAGCAGTCTGACAGCGGTGGGACGACTGCCTGCTGCCACTGCATGTGTTGCTGTGTGCACTGCCATGGCAGTGCCATGTAGTGGTGGTGGTGGTGCAGCCACGCAGGTGCTGGTCAGTGTTCTGTGGCCGGTTGGGCAGCAGTGGCTGACAGCAGGGGCCACAGGGCAGCCAGACATGGAGTCCACTGCCAGGGCACCTGATAGGGACTTACCCCATGGGGACCCCACTGTGCAGCATCCACATGAGCGGGGGACTGTGCAGCATGGTCATTCACCACAGGAGGGTCGGCGCCTCACCCAGGTTCCCCTTGGCACCGACCCATTAGCAGAGTGCAACCGATTGCTGCAGGCCTCCATGGAGCAACAGGTGCTGCTTGCAGCTGGGGTGTGTGCACTGCCTGCGGAGGTGCGCCAGGTGGCCGAGTAGTGCGAGAGGGGCACTGCGCAGCTCCTGGTGGCTATACAGAGCTTGCAGGAGGACATGACTGCATTCCAGGATCACATGGCCAAAGCGATCACCTTGCACTGCTGGATGCCACAGGGTGTGGCCGGCCACCATGGATACCACGTAGTGCACTGTCTATCCCACGATCCCGGCATCGGGTGACACCCTCCCTGTTGATGCAGGGCTCTGCTGTTGGCATCCCAGGCATGCCTGGGGCAGGCCTGTTTGGGTGCCTACACACCCCTGCTTGGACCCGGTCACGGTCCCATAGTACAACCCAAGGAGGGCTGTTGCAAACACCCCCTGTGGCCGATGAGCAGCCTGTGGCTACTGATCGGCCCCGGCAAGGCCACCCCCATGGCCACGGTGGCCATGGTTCTAAGCAGCGGTCCTGATGTGTGTGCCACCCTGGCTGCAGTCTGCTGCCGCTGCCCTGCGCATGCATGGTGGTGTATGTTTGTGCATACCACAGGTGTGGTACCTGTGTGTCGCACCGCACACTGCCTGTGTGCATACCTGCCCAGCCACTGGCCCGTGTGGCGTGGGAGTGATGAGAGCAGTTCTGCACTGGTTGCGCCTGTGCACCGGTGCAATGCACCTGATCACCACCACTAGCCAGTGCCTGGGCACATGTGTGTGTGTGTGTATGTCTTGCTGTTCACTGCTGCGTGCAGTTGTGTGTGGCAGTGTGGCTATGACACCTCCACAACTGCGTCATGCCTCTGTGTGTGCATGCCCATTGTCATGCCCTCCCCTGCCTGTGTGCTGTGCCTGTGTGTGTGGCCAGTTAATGGGTGTGGCGCCACCTACCTGTGTGCACCATAGTGCTCCTGTGCGATGGTGTCCTGATGCTGCCATGCCATCCTCTGCAGCTGGGATCCCTCCACCCAGGGGGGACTGTCCACCACCCTCCGGCCCATTGCTCTCATCGTCCCCACTACTGTAGCCCTAATTAGCCTTCGACAGCTATCCTATGGCCATGTTGTGCAGTATGCAGCAGGCCAGGAACAGGTCACAGACTTTCGAGGGGCTGTACCGTAGGGCACCACCAGACCTGTCTAGGCAACGGAACCGTGCCTTCACCATCCCAAAGACATGCTCAATGATGTTTCGCATGCTGGCATGTGCCTCATTGAAGCATTCCTCTGCTGGGGATGATGGGCACTGATAGGGGGTGAACAGCATGGACCTCAGTAGATAGCCGCTGTCTCCAGTGTGAAGAGTGACATGGTTAGCCCTGTGTCCTCTGTTGCTGTGCTCCTTGCCTGTCCCTGGTGGCCTCACCAGCACACCCATGCTGCCCTCCCCCATCCCATGGCCTGAACTGCTCAGCACCCCTTGTCCATCCCATACTCACTCACTAGGTGGCCCATGGGGATGTCCCCATGCTCGAACCTGTGGCACAGCACAGAGCTGTGCCAGATAAATGCATCATATGCACTCCCAGGGTGTGTGGCACAGACACTGGTGATGTGCCCCTTGGCATCGCACACCACCTGGCAGTTCACACTTGGGAACCCCTTCCTGTTCACATAGGCCACACCCTCTGAGCCAGGTGGCATGCAGATGCCCATGTGGGTGCAGTTAATGGCCCCAAGCAGGCCAGGTATGCATGCTACCCTGTGGAAGTCCTGCATGGTTGCTGTACGCTCTGCCTGTGTGCTAGGCAAATGGATGTATTCTGAAGTATGTGGCAGCAGGGCGTTGAGGAATTGTGTGAGGAGGCATGACGTGGCTGACTGGGTTATGCCTGTGGTGTCCCCTGTTGGTCTCTGGAAGGAACCCATGGTGAGTAGGCACATGACTGCTGTCACCTTGGTCTCCACAGGCATTGAGTGGCTCCGTCTTCTGGGTGCCTGCATCTCCTCACTGCACAGCTCACAGAGCTGCCTCAGAATGACCCTGTTCAGGCGATACCATCCCACAATCTCCATATCTGTGTAATTCTCGAAGGTGGTGCGGGCACAGTACCCCCTGTTCTGGGCGTATCACTGATGGGCTCTTCCACATCCATGTCGCTAGTCCTCCTGCCTTCTCACACCCCTCATTATGGCCTCCATTAGGAAGGTTGCACTGTCCATGGCCCCTGATGTCCTGTCCCCCCCCAGCGGTCAGCTGCTGTGGGCTGTATGCCACCCTGGTGCACTGCGTGGCACTATGCCTGCCTGTCCCTCTCACTCTCTCAGCCTCTGGATCACTCTCCACTGCCACCTCTGTCCCTCTACCCCTATGGCTGCCTGTGACAGTCACTCTGACCCTCACTGGCTCTGCCTCCCTTGCTCTGTCTCTTTCTCTGTCTCTCCACCATCTCTTGCCACTCTGTCTCTCTCTCTCTCTCTCTCCCCCTCTCCCCTGGTGCAAGTGCTGTCTGTGTGTTTGCACCCTGTATTTATAGGCTCAAGTCTGCTCGGCGCATCCAGGTTTTGCTCCGCAGCTACACCATGGATCCATGGTTAAATATCGCACTGCACCAAATATTCATGGGCACGCCCCCTGCTCTTGCGCGTGCATTCATTTTAGTTGCACATTGGCACAATGGGACTTGTGCCGTGCACTGACTCCTGCTGAATATCATTCCTTGGCACAAGCCGGCACTTGCGCCAGCGCAACTGCTTTGAATATCCTGGCCTATGTGCATATCTTTCTCTTTGGGATTACTTTGTTTCTTTTATATTAAAGGTTTTGTCAATCCATAACTACTTTTGAATTGCTTAATGTCTTTCCAATACATTTCATTTTTCATTGAGATTTTTAGTTACTTTTGTCCCAAATGGTTCCATGTGATAACAGTGATGTGTAAATCGCGACTCCCAAAACAGCAAGTGTTAATTGCTGATAACAAAATCGGTGATCAGCATCACACCGAAACAGATTAAGAGCAACAAAACCATAACTTCTTTATGGGGGGCTATATGCACCAACTATTTTTGCAAGGGGCTATGCCCCCCACACTCCCCAAATAAATATAATCAACTCGGGGGGGGTAGACACTAGAGGAAGGAGAAAAACAGGGGAGGGGACAACCACTGAGGGAGGGATAACCCATGGGTGGGGGGAACACACTCGGGGGAATGGGAGGTCATAACACGATAAATAAAGAAATGCAACAACAGTATAAACAATATGAATTGCCTACATGGAGCTCTGAATCCAAGACCATTTGCTTCATGGGGTGGTGACGTAACCACCATGCCAGGTGGCCAACTCGGCAGTGACCCGCTCAATACATCCATTTACCCTACTACCTCTACACTCGGCTACTCCCTTCCCGTCACTATTCTGTCCCTCCAAACTCGCTATTCATGCCCCTCACTATTGTTTCACGATTGCTCTTTCTGCAGGCATGCAAATTGAGTTGCTCAATTTGCTTCGCCCATATCACGGGATCCCTCCTAAACTGATCAGTTCTGAAACTGCTGCATTGAAAAGTAAATGCAGCCAAAAGCACCATGGAAACCCCAATATTTCTTTATGATGCTATATTCACAACTATATTATACATCTATCAAAAAGGGTTTATGAAAATGATGCTGTATTTTTGTAGTCTTATGGATAAAAACATGCAACATTTCACCACATTTATTTGAATGCCAGTTCTGGAGGGTGAACTGGTATTGGCAATTTATACTTTTTTTGTTTTTTGGATTAGTGAACAAAAAAAATCATAACAAATGCTGTACCCTTGTTTTCATTTTTTTTATTCAAATTTATGACTCCTATAACAATCTAACCCCTTATTTTCCAGCAAGAGGTATTAAGTTGTACCACATAACTCAAAAAGAAGCATGGCAACTCATGGTTTATTTTGAGGATTATGACTATTTAGATAACCATCACGAACTGGGAAAAAAACTGGCATGTGGTACAGAAACACTGGGGAGCCTCTTTTAAAAAAGAGATTCTTTGTATATGTGGGATAGGACACTTCAGGCTGTGTGGGTGTTGACATAAATAAATAAATATATGCCCTTCTCAGGTGCTGCTTCTCTTGATATCTTTATTTAAGAGTGTTGGTGGCTCAGAAGAATGAATGCTCATCTCTGGGGCCAGATGGTCATGGGTTCTAGCCCCACACCAGATGTAACAGTCATGTAATACCTGTTACACCGAGAAAGAGAAAAATAGTTAGATTTGGGTACCGTGGATCAACGACAGGAGTCTGACAGAAATTCTGTTGAACGCCCTGTCAGTGACACCGACAATTCGACCTCATTCTGCAGTCAGCTGCTGGTTCGCTATGGATTTCTTTGTTTTCTTCGGGGGGCTTTGCCCCCGAACACCCCACACCCCCATTTAAAGATTCTCAACTCCAATCGGAGCTGATCGGGGGGGGGGTGCAGGACCCCTGTCAGGCAGCGTTGGGTTCCAGCGGGTCTCCCACCACTGCTAGACTGTAGCCGCTTGTGGGGACCTCGCCAGGAAATGTCGCCAAGGGGGGTAAACGGGTACCTTTGTGTGCAGGGCATTGGGACCCAGGTTCAAGCCCTGGGGTAGGAGGTTGCTGCCAGAGAGAGGGTAGCCCCTGTAGAGGAAAAAGTAAATAAATGAATAATTCAGCTGTGAGCATACTAGTAGGGTTACAAGTGTGTAGTGGCTGGGGTGGGGGAATGTCTGCCCCCAACACATATGCACACATGTTACACAGATAACAAAGAAACTGTCATATTTTAATAGACACAAAATTCAGAAAAAAGAGATGATTGTGTTGGTGGCTAGTGGGCTAGTAATGGTATGACCTGGCTACTGAAGCAAATGCCCTGGTGGTTCAGTGGTTAATTGGAGCCAGCCTGGGTCTCCCTATCAAATATTTTATTCATTTTAAAAATGTATTGTGCCTGAATTTAATCCATGCAGTCTGCTGCTATTAAAAGTAAATGCAGAGCAGCAGCTGTGGATACCAGTGCGCCACTTTGAAGAGAGTGAGAGGGAAGAGAAGCCAATTGTCGACTCCACAGCGGAGCACAGGTGCCCTTGTAAAGGAATCCCCAAGTGCAGCCTCTGAGTGGTTGCACTAAACTGTGATGGCGGTCACTAAGCAGGCTCCGGCCTGCTGCAGCAGGATCTGTGCGATAGTGCAAGAGGGAGACGCAAGGCAGATGCTCCTCTCACCAGCAGGAGAAACCAGATATTTGTTTCTTTAGTTGTGCAGGCAGCAAGCGCCAGATCATTTTCTTAATGACCAGCTCACATTGTGTATATCAATAAAAAAGGGGGCACAGTCCACTATTATACTCCAAGGAGCTCAAGGAGTAAAATCAAGTACAAAGAAAAAATCTTAAATATGGAAGCCATTGGAGCCGAGGTAAAACAATTCAGAGAATGGGAACCCATGGCAATTCACTCGAGGATAAACACAAGAAACACATGATTTATTTAGAAAATGGCCACAAGGGGCTAGAGAGAAGTTCTGGGAACTTCACAAAAATAAAATGCTGCCACAGAAATACTTAGTTTAAAAAACAGAGACATTTAAATTAGCTCAGTGTGCTGGGAATGCATGGGGCAGTAAGAGAAGCTGCAGGGAGAGAAACAGTTTATTTTAAAAGTGTGATGCCAAGCCAGTTTTCATTTGTCCCTGACTTGGCAGAACTATAGACTGAAATGTTCTTAAACACAGAAAAATTATTTTTGGTGGCTAAAGTGCAAAATAAAGGAGTCGCTAACCTGGAAACGGCTAGTGGGTTCTGGGATCCATATCCACGCAAGAAGGTGAAGCTAAGTGTGGGAAAAATTAATATTTAGATTTTCAACTGTAAACTGAAGAGGCATCTTATTTGAAGGGGAAAGGACTATTTGTGAGGAAATCTGAAGTAAGTCACTCAGAAAGTGTTGTTTGAATAATTTACTAAGATAAAAGTTTAACCCTTAGCGACTTGGGGTTCCTATGGGAGAATTTTTATAAAAAATATTTTGGAGAAACCTTGAAATATGGGACTCCAGGTGAGGAAGGTATGAATGTTCTTAAACCTTGGGAAAACAGTTATTTTTATGCCACAAAAATACACGGAAATAAATGGAAATCCAGGCTGACAGGAAAAACAGCCACAGAATCTTCAGGAAAAGCAGTTAGATTTCAAAAAGTTATTGATTCTATTGTGGCTTATGCTGCTGCAGAAAGGAATTTGACTGGTCCTGAGCCTCTGGACTGGTCATTGTCCACTCAGTGACCGGGGATTAGCATATGCAAATGATTTGGGAGGGATATAAGGAGCTGCACAGCTAGTGTAAGGGGAGTTCAAGCAGGGTGAACGACCAGAAAGAAGGGACCCATGTGAAGAGGGTGTCCAGTCAGAAGAGGCCTGCTGTTAGTGATAGAGCCTGGGGGACATCCCTCAATTAAGTAAAGTGTAAGTGACAAGACGATCACCTGCATCCCAGTGCAGGATCAGAGTAGTGAGTGAGAGCAGGGAAAGTATAGTTAGTTGTTTCATGTAGTTTACTGACTTAAAGGGGAGATGTTTCACTTGGGGAACAGAAAGAAAGATGTGTCAGTTGAAAATGGTTACTGATAACTGTCATTGCTTCTTTAGCTTACAGTTTTCTTATTGGATAGTGAAGAGTGAGAATCTTTTTTTAGTGTTGCTCTCTATTGTAGTTTGGTGATTACAGTTTAAGCTTCTGCATCTGCTATGTCTTGTCTTTCATTGAATTTCTAGGCAGTCCAACACAAGCAGCTGGCACCTTTAATGGGGTTAAAGTTAAGTTTGTATTGAGTATAGGACCAGGGACACTACCATTTAGGCTGAAAGCCGGGGGGTCCGTAGGTTCTGTTGGTGAGTGACCCAGTAGGAAGAAGTGGTCCCGGGTGGTTTGGAGAGATGAGTTAGTGTTAGTCTACATAAATACATAGATGTTGTCAGCAGATAAGGGCCTTTGGCCCACCTAGTCAGCCCATTAGTGTTAATTAACAGTGCTTCTTCAAGCTTTCCTGGAACTAGGTTGTACCCCTTCCCGGACTACCAGTATCCCCCTGTGCCTACCCCATGCATTCTTAAACCTTGTAATTGTTTCTGCCCCCATCACCTCCTCTGGCAGGCTATTTCATTTGTCCACCACCCTCTCCATGAAGAAGTATTTCCTCACGTTCCCTTTGAACCTCCCTCCCTCCAGTTTCATCCCATGTCCCCTCGTCCTTGAGCATATTTTTCTTTGAAAAATTGTATTTTCCTGCACTTTATTCCTCCTGTGAGGTACTAAAATGTCTCAGTCATATCCCCCCCCCCTCACCCTCCTCTCCTCCAGGGAGTACATATTTAAGTCCTTCGCCTATCCTCTGAGGATTTGTGATATAATCCCTGCACCATCTTGGTTGCCCTCCTCTGAACCGACTCTACTCTACTTATGTCCTTTTATAGGTAAGGCCTCCAGAACTGGACAATGTACTTGAGGTGCGGCCTCACTAATGTCCTGTATAGTGGAATTAGGACCTCACTTTCCTTCTGATGATTCTCCAGATTATGCATCCAGCATCCTGTTCACTTTTCCTGCTGCCTTGTCACACTGCCTACCTACCTTGAGGTCATCAGAGATGATAACCCCTAGGTCCCTTTCCTGATTGGCACAGTCTATCCCCCCCCCCCAGCTGATATGTTGTTCCTGGGTTTTGTGCCCCATGTGCATTATCTTGCACTTTTTAGCGTTAAATCCCAACTGCCAATTCCTTGACCAGTCCTCAAGTTTCTGCAGATCTTTCATCATTTTATCCACTACCTCTGGTGTATCCACCCAGTTGCAGAGCTTTGTGTCATCAGTAAACAGGAAAATGTTTCCCTCTAGGCCTTCTACAATGTCACTGATAAAAATATTGAAGAGGACTGGACTCAGCACTGATCCCTGTGGTACCCCACTGGTCACTTTATCCTCTGCAGAGTAACTGCCATTTACCACCACTCTCTGTGTTCTGTTATCCAGCCAATTCTTTACCCACCTTACCACCATCTTACCCACTCTTATGTTCACCAGCTTGCTTAACAGCCTTCTATGTGGCACGGTGTCAAAGGCCCTGCTGAAGTTCAGGTATGCCATATCCACTGCCCCCACCCCCGCCTTCTATGTGGCACAGTGTCAAAGGCCCTGATGAAGTTCAGGTAGGCCATACCCACTGCCACCCCCCCAATCTACCTCTCTGGTCACCCAATCAAAGAACTCAATGAGGGCATGACCTCCCTCCAGTAAAACCATGCTGTCTTGGGTCCTGTAGACCATTAGCAACTAGGTGTTCCGCTATTCTTTCCTTCAGTAGTCTTTCCATGATCTTTCCCACTACTGAAGTCAGGTTGATTGGTCTGTAGTTCCTGCTTCCTCCTTGTTTCCACTTTTGTGTAGAGAGACTACATCAGCTCTCCTCCAGTCTTTGGGTACCTCCCCTGTTTCCAATGACAAGTTGAGCAGGGTTACTAGAGGTTCCACTACCACTTCTCTTAGCTCCCTCAGCACCCTGGGGTGAACCTCATCTGGTCCCATAGCCTTATCTACTCTCATTGCTTCCAGTTCCCTTAGGACCCTTTTCTTTGGAAAAGGACTTGTATTCATTTCCATGCCCTTCCTGCCCCTTCTGTTCATGTCTGGCCCATATCCTGTCCCTCCTCTGTAAAGACTGAGCAGAAGTATCTGTTCAGTATGTCTACTTTCTGGTTGTCATCCTCTATACTAAACCAATCCATCCTCCTCTTTCAGCCTCACAGTCCTTCCTTTTGCTTTCCTTTTTCCCTGATGTACCTGTAAAAGGTTTTGTCCTCCCTCACGACTGATTTTGCAATGTGTTCTTCAGTTTGTGCCTTGGCTTCCCTAACTGCCCTACCCACCTCCCTTTGTTTCTCCTGGTACCTGTCCCTGTCGCCTTCCTCCTGTGTCTTTTTGTATTGTTTGAATGCAATTTTTTTTTCTTTAACTTTTTCGGCTATTTCCTTCAAAAACCGTAATGGTCTCCTCTTTCTCTTCCCCTTTCTAACCTGTCTAACACAGAGTTGTGTCACCATTGTTATCCACTGTTCCTCGACCCCATTTTTCTCCCCTATTCCAACCAATGCCTCTTCTAGGCATTTCTCATTTTTCTAAAATCCGCCTTCTTAAAGTCAAGGGTTCTTGTCCTTGTGTGACTGAATTCCACAGTTATCTCAAACCCCACTGTCCAGTGATGGTCACTGTTCCCCAGATGATCCTCTACTGTAACCCGTCACACTATCCCTGTTTGTGAGCACTAGGTCCAGTATCACCTTGTCTCACATGGGTTCATTACCAGTTGTACAGAAAGCTCCTTGGAGGGAGTCCAAGATAAACCTGCTCCTAGCTGTTGCTGCTGCAGGGAGACTCCAAACTATGTCTGGTATATTGACATCACTAATCAAAAATACCTCCCCCATGTGCACCATCCTTTGGATAGCTGCATCATCTCCCTATCTAACTCTTTCCCTTGAGCTGGCAGTCTGTATATTATCCCAGTGTGGATGGATGACCCCTTACACCTTTCAAACATAACCCATAGTATCTCCCCCTCTCCCTCTTCCACTTGTATCTCAGTGGCCTTTATATTATCCCTTGCATAAAGTGCCACCCCCCCCTTCCTGCCTGCCATGTCCCTCCTGAACAGATTATAACCTGGTATGGCCATTTCCCAACTGTGGTTGTCATTACACAAGGTCTCTGTGATTGCCACAATGTGCAAGTCAGATTCTGCCATGGCCACCTCAAGGTCCCCCATCTTATTACTTAGACTTCAGGCATTAGTGCCCATGACTCTCCAGGATGTGTCTTTCCTCCCCTACTTTGCTGACTTATGCCTTTCCCTGTGCTGAGCACCCTTTTTGTCCAGCCCACCATGTCCCTTGTCTAGGTACTGCTAGTTCAGGTTTAGTGTAAGACCTGTGTAAATAGTTTATGGCAGGTTTTGGTTTGCCGTGATGGAGAGCATTTAGCGGGGGGGGGTGTAAGCCCCCCAAGTGGGCTTACCGGGTATGGAGCTGCAGCTCCGGGCCCCCAGCAGTGCCAGTTAGTGGTCTCTGGTGGGATTCAGACCCATGCTCTTTCTTCTGCGGTTTCAACTGTTGGGACTTGGTGCTCAGTCTTCCGTGGGCGGGCTGAGCACTGGGTTATTTGTCTGTGCCTCTGGGCACATTGTCAGGGAGTTTGGAGGCTGGTCAAATTCGAGAAAAAAAAATATAAATAAATAATGTAAATAGTTATGGCAGCTGGCGCTGCAGTGCATGCATGGCTGCCAAGTGACAAGAATTCAAAGGAGTGGCTGCTCCATTGTCAGAAGGTAGTTCAGTGCTGGCGGGTGCCAACAGGAGCAATTGTAAATATTTTGGGGGGGGACTGTGTGCCCCATAGGTCTTTTGAGTGCAGGGTGGTTTTGGCGCCTATGGAATCAGTCTCAGTTGGACCTTTGGTGTTGGCGGGTGGTTTTGGCACCCAGAGAGGAGAAGAAGTGGCTCAGGGATAAAATGGAGAGCAGCACTGAAAATGGGGGGGAGAAGGAATGCTGTAGGGACTGAGCAGGGGTGATTGCCAGCTCGGTCAGTGGGACCTTTGCATTTTTTTTATTTTAGTGTGGTAGTAGGTTCCGGGGAGCTACAGCAACATGGCAGTGGCCTTTACCTTTGGAGCCCTGTCCTGGGGCAAACCCTGGGATCAGTGCCTCGGAAGGAAAAAGTAAAGACTGTTGCTGGGACCTGCAGCTTGGGGGCCGGTTGTGTTGCTGCCCACCTGGAGGACCGTTTCTGAGTGGGACCCCCAAGAAGTAATTGCTGCCTGCCTGCCTGCACAGAACAGGAGAGTCCAGGAGAGCAAATCAAAGGAAGAGGCTGTCTGTTTGCCTGAGAGGCTTAGAAGGACTGAGGAGGAGGAGGGGGGATGGAGCCTGTGAGGTGAACAGGTACATGAGGGATCTGAGGGTCTGGGGCAGCCCCTGGTCCCTGACTGCCATTGTTGAGAGAATGTACAGTTCTGGCCTTTGGCCAAAGGAGCCTGATGATGAGGGTGGCTTTGGGCTGGGTCAGCCATTCCTCAGGAAGTTTGTGCTCATTATCATGATGTAGAGAAGGAGAGGGAGGAAGACAGTTTTGCTGCCTGCAGTTAGAGGCCTGATTCAGCCATAGAATGTGCTGCCTGGGTTGGACTGTTGCTGCCTAGCCTAGCAGGTAGCTGCCTGGAATTGAGCTTTGGATGTGACCTTCATGGTCCAGAGCACCTATCGAGCGTCTGCTGTGATCCCTTGGTCCATAGCAACCTGTTGTGTGTTTTATTTCTTCATGGAGTGACTGTTTCCTGTTTGAATGAATTGTTCATTAAATGGGATCCTCTGTTCTTGCAGTTTGGAGTGTTACCTCATCTGTTCTGGATGAACTTTTTTGCTGCTATCAAGATGTTGCCTCCACAGCCCAGCTCCTAGTTGTGTTCCAGGGGGCAGCAAAGGAGTCTGGGGTACTACGTCTGTTTTTGTCCCCAAGTCAAAGAACCACAGCACCATTAAGGGAGACAGTGAGAGGCCTGCCTAGTGATGAAGACTGAGCACAAAGGGTTCAATTGCAAAGCTGGCATGGACAGGCAGGTGAAGAAAAGAGTCTTCGTGTCTCCTGTCCATCTGCTCTGCATCTGGAAGCAAGGGGCACCCCAGTTCCATCAGGGCTGGTAATCAGGCTGACCAGGTATGTGGACTCTTTTCTGCTGTATAGTGGCCCCCTCCCCAGCACATTTACCACCATACCCCTAGATGCCGTGGGGTGGGGTTTACAACTCTTAATTCTACTTAAGGTATCCTAAAATGTTATAGCAATAGGGTATTCAAAAAGAAAGTAACTTTAAGTTTCAGGTGTTTCCACAGTCCATTCCAGGACAGCACCTTTCTTCTATCCTTATATGTTTAAAAGAATCTTTCATCGCCATCCTTTCATATATACTTAACCACATGGTGTCCCACATTTGCCTAGGAATGTGTCTATTCTATAATTGTCTCATTGTTTCTTGTTCTCTTCCTGTCGGACAATATTTCAAGGTCAGTGATTGATAAAACCTAGTATTTATTATATGAGAGTATAACTGCTTTCTGGTGGAAGAGGATACATGATGCATGGTTAACTTTCAAACCTTGATCTTGCTCAGGGCAAATACTACATACTGCAAAGTAACATGACTATGGTCCCTTAACCTACTTACCAATACCTCATTTTGCAATTCTGGCAACCATGGAGTGAGCCAATTCACTATTAGTGGGCCCCATGATTTTTCTGCTTCTTTTTTTTTTTTTTTGAAATTGTAATTTATCTCTCTTCTCTCTACACCGCAGCCCCGCTCTGTCTGGAGTCACTAAGGGTATTACCCCACTGCAGCCTTACCTGAAACCCTGGCAGACCCCCATGGGGCTGTGGCTGTGTCCCCCAGGTGGGTACGAGGTGGGGCCCGTACACCCCGATCAATCAACTTTCATTGGGTCCCCTCAAGCGGTCAGACAGGCAGCAGCCATCAGGGCCTATACCCAGCACTCCTTCCCCTCAGTGCTCTGGTGTCTTTTTCCCTTGTTCTGAGGGAGTGGCTACGCCCAGATGTCAAGGCATCCCCACTGACGTCCTCACTCCCAGCCCTCTCGGTGTGGTCGTGTGCTTGTTGTGCTTCCGGCTTCCGCCAGAGGCCAGTCAAGTGCCGAGTCAGAACCCCCCACCCTCCCGGGAGAGGAGAGCTGTCCTCTGGACGCTCAATCCTTTCCCTCCCCTGCCGACCCCAACGGCCTGGGACTCCCTTAACCTTGGTCAAGTGGTACTCTAGTTGTGGCGCCCAGCGCCTCAACCCTCAGCTCCACTGGGCCAGCCTCTCTGCTTCTTTTAGAGCTATTGAAAAATGATGATGTAAAAACAGTGAATTCAAGAAAACAATAGGTTTCACCATACAAATTCCTCCCTCTTTATAATCTCTACATGTGACTTCTGTTTCAATAGGTTCAAGTCTGCTACCCCAGAGCCCTTTAAAGAATTAACTGTAGATCTTTACCTCCAATACTGCAGGTAGTGGAAATATTTATTTAGTTTTTGTTAATCGGGTAGGGTGCACTAGGTGGACATCTGCCTATTTTCAGGCATGGCCTGAGAGGTTACAGACAAAGAAATATACGACACATAACAATCATACAATACAGCTGTTTACTGAACATTAGATTAGGCTGACAGAGATACTGAAGCGTAGTCCATAAAGTAATACATAGAGTAATACAATGGCATAACAAATTGCCCATAGAAGGCCCATGAGTACTAGATACAAGCAAATGCAGTCTTCGAGGCAGCTAACATATATGGGTTACTTATTATTTAATATCATGCTAATATATAATATTCCTTTTTTTTGACAAAGTCTTGTTTTTCCATTTCACTAAATTATGCTCGGCTATTAGAATGCAGTCTGACCAGTTTTCCATGATCATATCACCCCTACCAAATTTCACACCTAAAATGTTTACTGTATCCTCATCAGTTCTTACCCCTGCTACCACGTCCCCCATCTCAAAGGCTCCAGGCTATCCTATTGGGACAACAACACATTTATTGTAATTAATCCTAACTCCAGCTACTTTTGAAAAGGCAGCTATAGTATCTTGCATTGCCTGGACTGAGGTTTTTGTCTTTTAATATTATGCATAACTCATCTGCATATGCCAGAGCCTTTACTTCAGGTGTATCTGCAGTCAAGTGTATACCTTTAGTATTCAAATTCTGTTGAATTAAATATATAAGTGGATCTAAAGTAAATAAATATGTATAAAGGAGGACTTAAAGGATATCCTTGCCGAACCTCTTTCTGTACCTGTATTGAAGTGCCTAGCTTAAAATTTACAGATGGTACAAGTATAGCACCTTTATATGTTATCATTATCCATTTCACTAACTGTGATGGAACACCATTTCTTAATAAAATAGTTTCTTAATATGCATGTGACACTCGGTCGAATGCTTTTTCTTGGTCCATGGCTAGGAGGAAGCCTTCTGCCATCCCTTTATTACCACCTTCCACCAATTCACATAGAACAATCAGATTGTCAGCAATACTTCTCTGGTTAATATCATGTTTGTGCTGCCAAAATGACTACTGCGGCAATTTTCTGAAGTCTCTGGGCTAATATTTTAGACAAGATTTTTAGATCCGAGTTTAATAACTCAAAGGTCCACAGTTTTCAATATCAGATTTCTCACCATTTTTGTGAATGTGAACTAGGATTGCCATCTGCAAGGAAGTAGGCAATGATCCTTACTCCAGAATTTCATTGTACAGTACCTGTAATATACGTGCTAAACTGGACCTAAATGTTTTATAAAATTCTGCTGGCAATCCGTCTGACCCTGTGACTGTATTATTCCCAAGGTGGGCAACAGTCCATTCTATCTCACAGATTAAGATTGGGTTGGACACCTGTTCCAAAAAATGGGGGCGAATTTTTGGCATAATTTCTTCTATATCAGAAACTACAGCACCATTTTTCCTATTAACACCAGGAATGAGTATGTGTTCTACCCTTTCCCCGCAGCCAGAGAATATGTCTAAACACTACAACTTCCCATGTGTGCCAGATTTAAGCTCTTGTTCTAGGGAAATCATTCTATCATATTGAAACGTTCTCATTTCATCTTTTAAGCTTTTAATTTGGTCAGACAGATTGACATTATCCTTTTGACTTTTAGAAATTAGTTTATGTAATTTGGCCCTAAGCCTCAGATACTGCATATATTGTCTATTTCTCCTATGGCTCCATTTCTAAAAGAAAAGCTGAAATTCCCTTTTAATCTTCCCACAGTTTCCACATTATCATACGCTGCAATTATCGAGCATCTTTGCTCAAAGTAAATCAAGCCATTCTTTTTCAACATCATCCTGCTCTAATAAGGATGTATTTAACCTCCATGTTCTTTCTCTTACAGAAAAGGAACTCCCTATAGTGCAAAAAAATAACTGCTAAATGATCTGAGCTCTCAATTGCTTTTGTTTTGGCTGCATTCACTTTTAATAATGCTGAGAAGAATAGGAAATCCATCCTAGTAGATAGAGAGCCTTTGACAAAAGTAGCTACAGTGCCATTCCTATCCTTTGCCATACCATCTTGTAAACCAGCAGTTAGAATCATATCCTTAAATATACTGTATCATTAGAAAATGTTTTTGTTTTACCCCCAGCCTGTCTCACAGTGACAGCCCGCAGTTAAAGCCCCAATGATTACTAACTTTGGCCTTGTTCATGATTGTCTATGTACTACCTTTGCTATGTAATCTATAATATATTGTCAATGTACTATCTTTGCTATGTAATCTGTAATACCGTACATGCCATTGTTAATGTCATTCATTTTTGCTATACTGTACTTGTTGTTTTTTTTGCTGACCCTTGACCCTACGTAACTTCCTGGGTCATGCCTGAAAATGGGCATTCAATTGTCTAGTGCACTTAACCTGGTCAATAATTTATTTATTTTTATTTATTTATCAAGTCTAGGATTACAAATACCTTTGAGCCAAGGCTGTTTTACAAAGGTTCCACATCAGAGAAATACAGATTATGGGGAACATCAAGACAGACATTACAACAATGTGGACATTGCAAACAGATTACAGAATTATACAATTCAAGGGCAACATTGTAAGCAAGGCAGCCAGCGGCATTTGTCAGAGAAAACAGACAAGCGATAAGAAGTGCCACAGTCATAGGGAGAGGGAAGAGGGGAGGTGGGAGGGGGGAGAAGGAATGTAGGTAGGGTGGGGAGAGGGTGAAAAGTGCAGCATTGGGTATACCAAGATGTGAGGGTAGAATCCAGTGAGGAGGGGAGGGGGGGACCACTAGAGCAGGCAGGGAAGTGGAGAAACTAGATTAAGTTGGGCAGTCACAGGAGCTGTTGGTAGTGAGATAGTCCCGGGAGCCTAGTTTTAAACATACCAATTGTTGGGGCAGAGGAGATGGTGGGGCTGAGGCCATTGAACCAGAGTGGCACTCGATAAGCAAAACAGCGTTGTTCCTGTGAAGTGTGACAGTGGGGGACTTTCAGTAGCTATAGCGTGAATCTCCGAAGGCACCATTTGTTGGTTCGGTGTTGTAACAGAGTTGAGACCCCAGAAGGTGCAAGGCCAAGGTAGATTTTTTTTGCCATGGAGCAGGTGAGAAACGTTATGTGGTTTGATAGTTGGAGCCAGCCAGTCTGGGTGTACAGGTCACATGTGTGGGTGAGATGGTGAGCACCAGTGATGAGCCGACATGCCTTATTTAAGGCAGTTGAGAGGCATCTAAGGGTTGTGGTTGTGGCCCAGCCATAAATGATGAGACCATAGTCTATTACAGAGATCACAGAGCTCAGGACTGCAACCTTCAAAGCTTTTGGCATGAGGTGTTGTCTGTGTTTGTAGAGGAGACCAAGCCATGTATTAGCAGCTCTAGCTACATTATCTACGTGAGGTCCATAGGAGAGATTAGGGTCAAACTGTATCCCTAGGTATTTGAAGGACCCCACCTGATCTAGAGTGTTCCCCTGGGTGGTGGAGATAGCCAAGTGGCGTAGCGTGTGTGGGTTATGAGAGCTGCAGAAGAGCATAGATTTTGTTTTCTTGTCATTGAGGACCAGTTTATGATTAAGAAACCATGTCTCTACAGAACTGAAACCAAGCTGAAGGTTGTGTTGAAAAGTTGCAAGATCTTTGTGAGTGGAGAATACAACAGCATCATCGGCATATAGTATGAACTGCTCAGAGCAGTGGTAAGGGAGGGAGTTTAAGAAAAGGCTAAAAAGGAGGGGTCCAGTATGGATCCCTGTGGGACACCCGAGCGAACAGGCAGGGTGTCAGAAAGAGCGTCAGCAATTTTTGCTCTCTGCGACTGGTTTTCTAAGCAGCTTTTAAACCAGAGAGAAGAGTCAGGTGATAGCCCGCATTCAGTAGTTGGTCAATTAGTAGGTCCATGGTGTACTGTATCAAGGCCTTGAGAGGTTGATGAAAACGGCCCCTGTGAGAAGGCCGTTGTCAGGGATTTGTGCAAAGCTCCAGTGAATTCAAGAAGGGCTGTGGTGGTGCTGTGACCTTTCCGGAAACCGTGTTGTTGTGGACAAGGTATATTGTATTTACCCGAGTGGTCGGTAAGTTGATCAGTCACGATGCGCTCGAGTGTCTTAGACAGTGGGGGCAGTATGGCAATAGGGCAATAATTTGAGTGATTCATCTTATCCCCACTTTTATGGACGTGTGTCATAGTGGCTGTTTTCCATAAGTCCAGGAATTTTCCACAGCTGAGAGAGAGAGGTTTAGGATTTTTGTTAATGGATGAATTACCTCATCGAGGGTGAGCAACAGAAGCTTAAGGTCCAGGGTGTTGCTACTATATCTAGATTTAGAGATAGCTGCAGGTAATATAGTGGTGAGCTTCATTCAGCCTTACCTCCCTGAAGTAGACGAGGGGATGGTTAGACTGTGGGGCTGAGGTATTCGGGAAGTAGGCCCTGTTTTCGAAAAATACATGGGGTATGACAGCACTAAGGTCTGAAAAAGCCGTGTTAAAGATGTTTGCGATCACCTTGGGGTCGAGGGTTGAGGATCCATCAACCATTAACATGGCCAGAGAGGTTTTTGTCTGCTTCCCTTTGACAACCTTGATATTGTCCCAGAAAGCACGACCATTTCCCCATGTATTGGTGAGAGCGTCTTTGTAATAGGTGGATTTCGTGAGCCGGATGGCTTTTGTGCAGGCATTTCGTGCTTGTTTGTAATTTTGGATGTCCAGTTGTTTGCCAGTGGCCCTGGCAACTGCCCAGAGGTGGTCCCTTAGTTTCAGCTGTGAGAGAAGAGTCGCGGTGAGCCATGGGTTAGACAGAGATTTTGTTTTGCGCCTTTTAGCAGGGGCAAAGAAATCACAGGCTTTGTTGAAAATTGAGATGAAGTGATCAAGAGCCAAGTTAACATCTGTTGCTTCGTAGATGGGTAGCCAGTCTTGTAGAAGCAGGTATTGTTTGAGATGTGGAAGTTTTCCATGAGGAGGGACTCTGCTAGTGATAATTTTGGGAGGGAGTTTGAGCAATTTGTTAGACCATGCACATATGACTGGGGAGAGGTCACTGAGAGAGTATGGGAGAATGGTCGTACGAGAAATCCTTGTGGGGTGAGTGGTGAGGACCCAATCCAGGAGGGTGCTGGTGCCAGTCTTGTAGTTAATCCTAGTAGGGGAGTTTACCATTTGCGTGAGGTTAGCAGCTGAGATGGAGTCTTTATAGGCACTGGTGCCTGATGCTAACCAGTTTATGTTGAAATCCCCTATAAAAAGTCCTGCCAATTATCACAGATCTACTCATATTGAGATATGAGCAAACTATTTTAAATAAAGCTGCTCTGCCAGCCATGGTCTGTAGTGTATAAAAATGAATAAGACATAGTTGATTCTCTGCTTGTTCTGCATCAAACATAAGAGCCCTCCAGGGTTCTATTTTCACCAGTCTCTGTATCTTAAATATGGAGTCTTTAAACAAAATGCCCACAGCATCACACCTCTCTAACCCTTGCAACCAAAAAGAGGTCCCACAGGACCAACATTTTTTTGTTGCTCAGATTTCATATAATGTTTTCAGTCAGGTATCTTGTAGAAAAATGATGTTACCAGGTAGGGTGTCTAATACCGCCATAGTTGTTATTCTTTTCCTATGGTTTTCATGCTATTCACATTTACTAAGACTGGTGTGACAGAAACCCCTTTACACATTTTGATTTACTGGGTGTGGGGAGCCTCAGCTGCTGTTCAGATCTGAGAAATGGTCCTCCAGTTACTTTTTTTTGCTGCTGAAGATTGCTGGGCAGATTCATTCCAGTCAAACAAGTGGCCCCAGGCAGAGGATGCAATGGAGGAGGCTTATAAATCATCGTCCATCCTCCTGCATATCTCTTCATTGCCTTGCTGAGGCTAGGGATGCGTACTTATTTTGTACCTGTATAACTGGTGGCAGTGGCATAGGTAGGGGGGGTGTTCAGGTGTTCAAACACCCCCTGAAATTACCCGCAAGATTTTCAATAATATGGGATGCAGGCCCAGCCCCACCAATAATTTATTTTGTTGTCCACTTGTTTTTTTTTTGTTTTTGGCATGTGAGGATTCTTTTTTTGTGACCTGGTGCACCCTGCACCCCCCCCCAAATGTTATGCACATGAGCACAAAGAGAACAGAATCTCATTGGGCAGTGGTCAGTTGGAGAGAGCAGAAGACTTCACAGCCCAGAGCTTGAGCAGCAGGGCGGTCATGGTAGAAGCCAGCCAGGAGGTCAGAGGACATCACAGACCAGGTGGTAGCCCAGTCAGAAGAAAGACACCAGAGAAGAGGGAGCTGAGCACCAGGAAAGTTCAGCAGGCATTGGGAAAGTTGCAGAGTGAGTGGCCATTGGATGGACATGGCATGTGGCAGTGTTTGTGTAACGCACCTCATGGTGTGGGGATGTGGCTCCCAGAGTCGGTAGGCCATCAGAGGCTGGGTCGTCATGCCACTTGGACACTAGCTGAGGTGAAGCCTGTGTGCTGAGGAGGAGGACTGGCAGACAACCACCACACAAAGTGGCAGACAGCATAGAGAGTTAGAAGGAGCCAGGTTGGTAAGGTCAGAAAAGCAAGGGAAGCTGAGCCATTTGGGCTGCCTCACTATTTTGAGTCATTCAGCTGGATCTGTTTTGATTCCATTTTGAACAATTCAGATCTTTCTTAAATGGTTCATGTCAGTGCTCTGTTGGGACACTGTACCCAAGCCAATTTGTTTACCAGAAGAAACTAGAATTATAAGAAGATGAAGCATATGTTTCTGCAGCGGTCTGATGCAGAACACAGACGGTTCTTTTTTGGAGCTTGTGTTCAGTTACCCAGATATATGTTGCTGTTGGGATCAGGGCATATTTTCAACAGCGTGCTAATTCAGACAGTCATTCTTGCCTGATAATTTCAAACAAAAGTTTCATAACATGAAGTCTTTAATGAAACCCCAGTTGTACTGATGTGGAACACTCGGAGAGTAAACAGTTGCTGCAGCCAGGTTACAAACGTTACTCCTAGTCTCGTGTCTCCAGTGGATGCAGCTACTCCCAGTCCCTTCTGGGGTGCAGATTGTAGCAATGTCACCTCAAATCCTGTCTCTCCATCTCCGGTGGGTGCAGTGATGTTATCCCCATCCCCAGTCCGTATTCTTGAACAAGCTACAAACAGCATAAACTCCGGTATAATTTCTAAATACTTGCCATTTTTCTGTTTGTGCAGAGTTGAAAATAATATGCCAGGCTGAGACAAATAAATGCAGGACACCACAGCTGCTTCAGACCGCTTGCTGCTACTATGTCAGAGACCCCCTGCTATTTAATTTTTGTGTGTGTCATTGTAGTTCAATGAATATTATTTTATATGCAGATGTTTTACTAGTGTTTTTACAAGTGACAAGAATTTTAATTCACTGAGGCAGAATCTCCAGTCTGATTTTAAGTCAGTAATGGTTTAAAAAACAATATTTTGATTATGAATCAAAAGAAAACAAAAAAAGTATGATTTGGGGAACCAGTAGAAACATGGATAAAGCAACTTTCTTGAACATTTACTCATTCTCTGTTTTGTTCTTGAGCAGGCCATGAAATTTGAGTATCTCGGGGTAGTCTTTGACAGTGTCCTGTCATTTGCTGACCCTGTCAATCGCTACTTGGTAAAGTTATGATAGTACTGGGTGGTTGACTTTTAATTTATGTAAGCAATTTCTATCTGAGGAAATGGATAAAAAGGCTGTTTTGTGCATGCTTTCTCTGGGGCTCCAGTCCAATTTAAATTTGTTGATGACATACAGTATGTAACACAAGTGTGTTTTTGGTTCAATAAAAGCCCAAAACTCACCACAGAGCATGTAACCCCCGCCAGCGATTCTGGGGCTTAGTGGCCCCCAGACCCCAGGCTTTTATGTATCCCACTTCGCAAATATCATAGCCAAACACCTCCCCCCCAAAAAAAATCCTGTCTACGCCACTAGCTGGAAACGTTTGAGGCTTAGATTTATCTTTCTTTTGATATGCCCCCTTTCTGGAGGAGACTATCCATATCTGAGTTCTCTAGGGTAAGGGGGCATTTCTGGTTGTGATGAATATTCCTTAGGGGCATCACATAGAGAAATCCCTCATAGAGAATCTCTCTTGGTCACTGATCCCCCCGTTCAGGAGGGCAGTCTACTCATTGTTATCCTGTTGATCATTTTTCTCAGTTTCCATTTCCTAAAGCCTGGTTGGAGCAACAGGGGCTGAGTCACTTCTAGATGGGCCAGGAGTGTTCTCTTGAGCAGCTGTCTCTTGGTGGAGTGCTGTCTCTGCTCCTGTCTGTCATTGATGTATTGGAAAACCATTGTGCAAACACCTCTGCTGACCCATTTGCTTGTTCCTTTCTATGAGGTCTTCTTGATTCACCCCTCCTGTCCTGTTGTGTGAGGCCCAAGGACACTGACTATAGGGGTGCCCCTGTTCCTCATATAAATTGCATCTGAAAGGACTGGGACATCTAAGACTAATATGCCTGTACTCAAAACACAAGCTACATCTGTCAGCATTACATGCAGCACTCAAATGACCTCCCAATCCACATTCGTGGCCTGCGTGTTGTCCAGGGCAGAAACACATACCTCTGTCTCTCCCTAAATAGTAACTGCCTGGTAGATGACAGACCCCGCCTTTGTTTGTTTCAGTTTTACTCTAAATTTCCATCTCCCTGTTGTCCACACCTGCTCTGTCTCAATAAATGGAATGGGTTTCTAACACCTCACAGCATTGTTTCAGCCAGTATAAAATGTCAAACACATTTACACTTTCATTTCAGAAGAGTACAGTAATTGTTTTAATTTCAGATTTAAACAGGTGGATTACTGAAAATATATAACATAGAATTTTTCAGCAGATAAGAACCGCTTAGCCCTCCTAGCCTGCCCAATTTTCTCTACCTACAGTATCTCTGTAGACCCTACCTGATCTCCAGTTCTTTCTCCCTCCCCATTCCTTTCCATGAAGATTCCTTTATTTTTTTTCTCTTTATTGAAATGTTTCACCAGGAAGGCACGAAGAGCAACAAGTTTCTCATCTCTCAGTGCAACCTGCATACGCATTTATGCCTGTCCCATTCATTCTTGAACCCCACCATTGTTTTTCCCCACCACCTCGGCTAGAAAACTGATACAGGACTCCACCACTTTTTCTGTGAGGGAAGTACTTCCTCATATCTCTCCTGAATTTACCCCCCTTCAACTTCATAGCATGACCTCTTGTTCTTGAACACCTTTATTACTGAAAATATTGTCCTCCTGTATCTTATTTACCCCACTGAGGTAGTTAAAGGTCAAGGTATAAGGTACAAATGTATTGAAAATGTACATATACAACAGTGTTACACATTAAAAATCTGGTTAAAATCCATATGGTAACATCAAAATATACTACACAGAATCAAAAAGGAAAAACATGCACATATATTATAAATAGACACATCCTACTTTCATCAGTCTATTAGCTGCGATAGCGAACTGTGCCGCGCTATATAATATCGCTGTATCCCCTGAGTTTAAAAGGAATCTTAGTTTTTCAACCATTGGCAAGCCATTGATCTTAATAAGATACTGTGACAACCATTTATCCCTGAGTGTATTCAAATTAGGGCATACATACCAAATATGAGCAGAATCTCATTTCCCTGGGCAATTGTCTTACAATCTATTCCTGCTATAAAGGTATACCAGTCCATAAAGCCAGAAGTAACTCCTCCATTTTATTAAACTTAGATTTGCAATGTCTTATAATGCAGATTATCCTCACATTTAAGTAAGTACATCTCCTTTCATGAATATTTTTAAGTGTTTATAATTTATAAAATTAGTGGTTGAGATTACCCTTGTCATGTCATGTTGTTTGGCAATATCTTGAATTCTGTTTACCACACTACCATAGAGTTTGTCATTCAACTTGCTGTAATCAAGATTCGCTATGGATACCAAGCCCATTTTATTAAGCCTAATGTCCAAATCCTTCATCCAGGAGCAGTCCTTTATTATGACATTATTCCTAATGTCAAAAGTTAGACTATCCTCCCAACACTGATATAAAATAGAATTAATGTCCCTGATGTTGCATATCTTAAGAAGATAGTGAAACTGCCTAATCATGACACATGATGACAGGGAAAGCTTGCCTGTCTCACCTCTTAAACATTCTCCTGGTATAAATTTTGGGAAACTAAGACCAAGCCTGATATACAAGTTTTGAATTGGTTCTAGAGTAGCTAAGTTATGTTTTCCCCAGGTCTCTGAACCATATAATAGAGTCCACCTTCATTTTGTATATTTTCAAAAGGAAAGTAGCCGAATTCTTAACAAATTGTTTAGAAAAATTATTTATTGCCAGAATAAGCTGCCTTCCTTTCTTTTTACGTTTCTCTACATGTAGACTCCATAAGTTTTTGTCATGCAGAATAATACCCAAATATGGGGAGCTATGCACTAGATTAATTTTATTCCCTTCAATAATATAATTAAAGTTCACATTTCCCGGCTTGTTTATAACCATAATTTTTGTTTTACCATTATTTATAGATAACTGAATATCTTTTAAAGATCAAAGGCAACTATTTTACACATTGTTAAAAAAAAGCCTGAATTTAGGTCCTTGTGCTATGAGTAATGTTTCCTGAAAATGTAATGTTATTTGGTTGTGTGGTTTTCTTTACATCAGCATTTGTTAAGTTGTTCTTCACTAACTGGAAACAGGCTATTTCTGTCCTTCTGACTGAGTGGCCTAGTGGTTAGAGCACTGCACTATGATATAAATTGCCTTTCAGTCGTGGGTTTGAATCCTGTCTCTGCCATATCACATTTACCTTTTGAGGGCGGTGGTGGATGGGGAGAAGCGGAGGGTGGCCCTACAGGGGGACCTGGAGGCTCTGGAAAGATGGTCTAGAAAGTGGAAGCTGAGGTTCAATGCAGGGAAATACAAGGTACTGCACCTGGGGGCCAGAAACCCAGGCCAAGTGTACACCCTGGGGGGGAAATGCTACAAGTCTCGATGGCTGAGAAGGACCTGGGGGTGGTGGTGGATATCAAGATAAACAACTCGGAGACTTGTAGGAGGGCAGCAGCCAAGGCCAACAGGATGCTGGGATGCATCGCTATGGGGATCACCTCCAGATGGAGGAAAGTGATACTCCCTCTGTATAACTGCTTGGTGAGGCCGCACCTCAAGTACTGTGTGCAGTTTTGGAGGCCACACTTAAAAAGGGACATTAAACTCCTGGAGAGGGTCCAGAGGAGGGCAACCAAAATGATTTGGGGCTTGGGGGACAGGACCTATGGAAGAGGCTCAAGAGCTAAATATGTACATTGGAAGAGAGAGGGACGGGGGACATGATGGAGGTCTTCAGGTACATGAAGGGGTAAATAGGGGAGGAACAGTCAGGGTGCTTCAAGAAGGAGGAGGGGCACTAGAGGGCAAGGAGTGGAAGCTGTAGGGGGAAGATTCAGGGGAGAAAGGAGGAGGTGCTACTTCACTGAGAGGGTGGTGGAGCCGTGGAATGTGCTGCCCAGGGGGCTGGTGGAGGCAGAGATGGTGGAGGGGTTCAAGAGGGGGTGGGACAGGTACAGGGGAAGGGTTCTGGAAGCAAAATCCAATGCAGTGAGAATATCCAGAACTGGGAAGGGAGAAGCCAGAGAAGGCGAGGGGGGCAGCAAGGTCAGCTCCCAGGGTGGTGGCTGACCAAATGAGCAGACATGAAAGACCTTTAGGCCTATTCTGATGGCATTTTAGTATGTTAGTATGTTAGCTTTAGAGAGTGACAGCATCATATTGGACTAAGCTACTGCTGCAGCAGTGCAAGCCCCTGCTTGACTGAAGAGCTGCAAACTTCCTAATTAGAAAAGATTGTAGAATTAATTATTTGCTTCCAGGGTTTTTACTAACTCAGTTTCTGGTATGCGTTCAGATGAATGAGCTGAAAATCTATTATTTTGTTCTTCTAAAAAGCTGGTCATTTGAGTTTCAGTGCTGAATTGAAGTGGTATGCATTTGAGAGCTTGTCTGCATCACAGCTGTGACTTCTGTCCCATCAAAACGTTACGTTTTGTTTTCTAGCTATGCAACACTGGGTTGTTTAGTGAATATAAAATAAATCTAAAGTTTAATTCATACAAGTAGTTTGTCTTTGATGTAGCCTCATTAAATAGGTGCATGTATGAAAAAATCTTTTCCTCTCAGATTGACAAACAGGTGTCTGCCACACGGCTGTTTCAGGCACATGTACTGTATGAACTCACACATTTCACTTATTTGATGGTTTCTGTGTGAAAATACATAGTGTATAACTAGAAACAGTATAGAGCCACTGATGCCCACTATCTCCTGTGCTATAGTTGAGGCAGCTGCACTCTGCTGCCCCATCCCTTGCCCACAAGCCCCTTGTCTCTTGCCCCACATTTGAGACTGCTGCACACTGCTGCCCACTGTCTTCTTGCACATGGTTGGAGTTGCTAAACCCTGTTGCCCCCATCATCTGCCTGAAAAGTCAGGGCTTCTGCACCATGCTCACCCAATCTTACTTTCAGGGATGCTGTACCCTGATGCCCCCCTGTGTCCTGTCACACAGTCAAGACTTCTGCACCATCCTGTCCACATTCCCCTGCCACCATAGCCAGGGCTGCTGCACCCTGCTCCTGCCTACTTAGGCAGTGCTGCTGTGGTCTGCTGTGCCCTAGAGACCCTTGCCTCCACAATTAGAGCTGCTGCACCATGCTGCCACTTGTAACAAGAGTTACGGCATTTTCTGCGCCATGTTATCTGCCCCAAAGTTGTGTCAGTTTACCCAGGTGTGGATGCTGCACCTTGTCCTACAGTTTGAGATGCTGTATCCTAATGCCTCCCTTGTCTCCTGGCTAAACAGTGGGACATCTGCACCTTACTGCCTTCTGTCCTTCACCCCATAACACAAGATCAAAGTATTTTCTGTTTTTCTTTTGGTCAGTGCAGCAAAAACATTTGACTTTAATGGCAGGGGGCAGCATGGTGCACCAGCTCTAACTGTGGAGTCATGAGGCTGTAGGGTGCAGCAGAGCACAGCAGCCCTGACTGAGCAGACAGGAACAGGGTGTGCAGCTCTGGCTATGGCGGCAGGGGACAGACTACAGCATGGTACAGAAGCCTTGATTGTGGGCAGGACATGGAGGGGCATCAGGCACAGCCCCTGCCTGTGGGACAGGATGGCGGTGCAGCAGCCCTGCCTATTTGGGAAAATGGAAGCAGGTAGCATGATGTAATAAAAGCCCCACCTCTGGTGGCATGGGCAGCATGGTGCAGCAACTCCAAATGTGGAGGCAGGGGACATGGGACACTAGGGCATGGCAGAGCACAGCAGCACCAACTGATGACAGAAACAGGGGCAACATGGTGCAGCAGCTCTGACTTGGGTGGTGGGGACAAAGTACATCAGGCCGCAGCAACCAAAACTGTTCAGGCAGAAGCAGCAGGGTGCAGTGTCCCTGATTGTTCAGGCAGGAGATGGGGGAAACAGGGTGCAGCAGCCCTGACTCTATGGGAGAAGAGAGTAGGCATTAGGGTGCAGCAGTCTCAAATGTGGGGCAGGACAGAGGGTGCCTGTGGAGCAGGTGGCAGTGGGCAGCAAAGTGCAGCTGCTTCAACTGTAGGCAGGAGATGGGGGCATCAGGATGCCATATAGTATTTCTAGTTATACATATACATAATGTATTTTTACACAGAAACCATCAAAGAACTGAAATTTGTGAGCTCATATAGTACATGTGCCTGATACAGCACAGTGTGGCAGGCACCTGTTTTTCAATCTGACAGGAAAACAACTGTTCTTACATGAATCAATTTGTTGAGGCTACATCAATGGCAAACTACTTGTATGAATTGACAAACGTTAGATCTATTTTATATCTATTAAATAAACAGCCCAGTGTTACATAGCTAGAAAAAACACAGAGTTTTGATGGGGCAGAACTCACAGCTGTGATACAAACAATCTGATTTCTCAAATGCATACCACTTCAATTCAGAAGTGAAACTCAAATGATCAACTTTAAAAGAACAAAATGATAGATTTTCAGCTAATTCATCTGAACACATACCAGAGACTGAGTCAGTAAAACCATGGACAGCAAACAATTAATTCTACAGATTGCTCTAATTAGGAAGTTTGCAGCTCTTCAGTCTAGCAGGGACTTGTACTGCTGCAGCCGTAGCTTAGTCCAATATGATGTCATCACTCTCTAAGGCTTAGTCAGAAGGACGAAACAGCCTGACTGTTTCCAGTTAGTGCAGAACAAGTTAACAAATGCTGATTTAAAGAAACCACAACACTAAATAGCATGACATTTTCAGGAAATACTACTCAGGACAACGGACTTGAATTCAGGCTTTTTTCAACAATGTGTAAAATTGTTGCCAATGATCTTTAAAGTTGTAGTGACATTAGATAGAGCTTTTGAAATCTACTAGCAGATCCTGACACCAAGACCACATCATCTACATTTAAGAGTATATTTATCTTGACATTCTTGACCCTAGGTGCATCCGTTTCATGAGTCTAATCTGTACTACCTGATCTATATAAATATTAAATAAAATAAGGTGCCAGCAGGCAACATTTCCTCACCATACCTACTTTAAAAGGTTCAGTTAATTTCGCATCTACTGAGTGCCAAATCTGTATAAACGTATCTGAGTATAATCTCTGTATCAGGGATAATAATTTACTATGTGCCAGAAATCAAGAATTCTCCATTAAATCTCTCTATTCACACCTACAAATGTAAATGACATGTCTATAAATGCAAGATACAGTGGAGACTTTTTTTTTTTTCCTGAGTAAATGGTCTAGAATAAACAATGTAGAGTAGAGAGATTCCCTACGACCAAATTGCCTATTATTTAAGACACTATTTTCAGATACCCAAAGACTGAGTTCTTGCAAAATAATACAAGTTAACATTTTAGCTTATATATTTTGGAGTGCAATGGGCCTATAGTTGGAAGGAACTTGTTTATTTCATTTTTTATGTAGAGGTACTAGTCCAGCAACTTGCCAAGAGTCTGGCACCTTCTCAGCCTCAACCACAAACTGGAACAACTTAATAAGAATATCGCACCATCAAGAAGTATTAAACTGAAAAAAATCAGTAGGGATGCCATCAGTACCAGCAGCCTTATTCTTTTTCTGTGCTTTTATGGCATATTCTATTGCATCCCTGGATATTATAATATCAGAAAAGGGTTCTCTGTTCCTTATATTACCTTTCAGTATCTCAAACTGTTTAGCTTGGCCCGTACTTTCTTTATATAAGGATCTAAAATAACTAATCCATTCAGTAGCTGTTATGTTTGTTTCCACATTTAAACAATATTTATTTTTGGCTAGTAATATTAGTTTCCAGAAATCCTGGCTATTTTTTCCTTCAATAGCTTCCTGAAGCTGAGACCACAGAAAGTTATTATATCTTCATTTTTATTTTTTACTAATAGTCTATACTCATTCCTTAATGAAGCCAGTCCATTATTGTAATTACAATCCAAATTCTTCTTGCACAATTGTGTTAATTTATTTAACAACTTTTTATACTTCTTGCACTGTGCATCATACCATGGTGCATAATTTAATGGTCTTAGAATTCTAATATTATCACAGGCCTGGGACTGGACACTGTTTTTTAGAAACTTCAAAAGATTTTTGAAATGCCCCAAAATGTCCTTATCAGGGGCATTTATCAATGCTGCTCTTAGTTCTTGCATAGATTGACTCTGCAGAAGGTTATGCATTTTTATTGGCATCAATGGATCCCATTTAATCCACTTTTTCCGTACTTGTAGATGTTGCTCTGCCTCTGCATCTATTTCCTCACAATTTAATTTATTATAGTGTAAACCACAATTCTCTGTCATTGCTACTGGAAAATGATCCGACACATTTTCAAATAGGACTCTGAAACTTTGAATCCTGGCATAAAGAGCAACATCCACCAGGGCCAAATCTAACAATGTCCCTCCCATTTTAGTTGGGAATGTAAATTCACCCAAACTATCTTGAGGTATTTAAAGGTATCTATCATATCCCCCTCCCTCCTTGCTTCCAGGGTGTACATAGGTATGTATGTATATATGTATGTATTTATTTATTTATGTATGTATGTATGTATTTATTTATTTATGTATGTATGTATGTATTTATTTATTTATGTATGTATGTATTTATGTATGTATGTATGTATGTATTTAAAGTTTTACCAGTAGAGATATACTGAGCTAATAGAATTAAGCATTAATGACTTGGAGAGAATTAATACAATCAAGCAATAATTACATGGTGGGTCTAAGTAACAAACACAAGCTACAATCATATATACAATTTATTTTATTTTAATTTTATTTTTTTATTTATTAAGATCTTGGATTACAAGTACCTTTGAGCTGAGAGCCTTTTACAAAGGTTCCACATTGTATAGTGAACAACATACATACATTAAGAACTGAGGAAGACACAGGGGTAAGAAACAGTTTAACAGGTACATTGCATATAAGGTCAGGAGAGTACACAGTATACACAGCAGATTCTTACAATTTAGGAAGGCTTACAGACAATACAGGGATGCGATAAGGCAAATTATACAAAAAGAACAATAAACCAGATAGTTAATTCCAGAATTGTTGAATGTGAGAATCAGCCATAAGGCCTTGTCCATTGATAGTGTGAGTGGGGGGGACAGGAGGTTGAGGGGAAAAAAGGCATGAGGGGTTAGAAGGGGTGGGATAGGGATATTAAAGGGTTGTGGTAAAGTGATCTAAGGCAGGCAGATTAACTGCTAAGTGCGGTGATGGGACAGAATGCTAAGTGCGGCGATGGGACAGTAACAGTTCTACCTGTTCCTGCTTAGGCATGGCAGCCACAGCTATAGAGTACTGAGAGGTGTTTCCATAACTTATGTTTGAAAGGGCCTAGCTTGAATTCAGTCAAGATGTCACAGTGGAGGAAGTTGAGCCAGTTGGGGGCACAGTATGCAAATAACCTTTGTCACTGTGAGGTACAGCAGAAAGGGACCTTGAAAGGCTGACTGTTTGTTCCTCTGGCATGGCGGGGTTGGTCTAAAGGCATAGAAGGCTCTGAACACCGAGGGGTTTAGGCCCAAAGATTTTTGCAAGCAGACAGGTCTGGTACTTCATCCTGCCAATTAAAATGGTATTTGTGCAATTTATGCAAGCTGGGAGGAAACTTGCAACCAGTGGGTAGCAAAGAGGTACACGTAAAGTGTATAGTGCAGTAAGAAGGAGGATATAGAGGCAGCCATCCATTATGTTTTAAGGAAGAAAGGATCATGGTGCCAGGGGAAGTAGGGTACAGCAGAACAGTGAACAAGAGAAGATCAAGAATAGGTGGTGGTAGCAAGTAGAAAGAGGTGGAACAGGGACAGCTATCACGTGCAATTGCAGGTGTGGACAGATGCAGAGGAGCAGGTGGCAAGGAGGTCATTTAGGAAGACTAAAAAGAGTATCAGACCAAGGATGGACCTTTGCAGGGCACCGGTACTGGGCTACAGTGTTGACGTCTTTAGCCAAGTCAACAAAGATGGCTGAGGTGATATGGCCCTGATCCATGCCTGAGAGAATGGAGTAGGTGAGGTGGAGAAGGGAGCAGGAGGTAGAATGGAATTTGTGGAAACCAGACTGGAAGGGGGTGAAGAAAGAGGGAAAGTCAAGAAAGGGGGACAGCTGAGCCAATACAAGGTATTCTTGTAGTTTAGCTAAGGTAGGGAGCAGGGAGATAGGATGGTAGTTGCCAGGATGGGTGGAGTCACCTCCTTTGGGAAGGGGATGACAGTGGCCTGTTTCAGGCATCAGGGACACAGGCAAGGAAGAAAGAGAGTTAAGAAGGGAAGTGATAGGTAGGGCAATGGCAAGGGAAGAGATTGAGGAGTTTGATTTCATGTCCATCAGGGTTCTTGCCCTTGAGAGGATTAAGAGCCAGGAGAGCCTTGAGGGTCTCAGTAGTAGTAATGGGGGAGAAGGAGAAAGCGGGGGTGGGGTGGGGTGGTAGGATGGGGGAAGGGTAGGGGAAGTGGTGAGGGGAGGGAGAAGAGAAGGGAAGAGGCACAGGAGGTGAATAAAGAGTTGAACATGAATGCAACAGAGAGGGGTCAGAAACTGGGATGTTTCCCTCCTTGAGGACCAGGAAGGAGGAAGACTGGATTGGGGAGAGAAAAGGGCATGGATGATTTTCCAGAACTTGAAGGGGTGGATTATGTTGTTCTGGAAGGTGGAGGTGAAGTACTCAGCCTTGGTGAGTCTTGTGTCTCTGGTACAGGCATTGCAAAGGGCACAGTACCTAAGTGAGTCAGCAGAGGAGCCAGAGGACTTTTGAGTTTTCCAGGCAGGATCACGTGTGTGTAGGCAGGCCAATAACTCTGCAGAAATCCGAGGGAGGTGGGAACCTCGAACCCTGATTTTCCTAAGGGGGCATGGTGATCCCAAATTGTGAGGAATCTGATATTGAAGTAGTTAAGGGCAGAATTAATGGAGCTGGCAGAAGAGATGGGCAATCATTCGGTAGCTACCAAGTCTGTATGAAGGGAGGACAAGTCCATTAACCGGAAGGACTGGATCTGGAGGAGTTTGGGAGAGGCTTTGGAATGGTGTATTTTGCACTCACAGTAGACCATGTGGTGGTCACTAATGGCATCAGGTAGAGTACTGGCATCTATGATGCGGTGGGGGTGAGAGCTAACAGCCCAGTCCAGAAAGGAGTGTTTGAGGGATTAAGGATTGTGACCGGCTGGGTCAGAGATCATATGAGTTAGATTAAAGGACTTAATATTTTGGCAGAATTTAGATTGTGAGGAAGACAGCCAGTTGATAATCAAGTCCCAAAGAATGAGTAATTCTCCAGACGAGGCATGAGAGGAGACAGATGTCAGGCGTTCAGTGACAGATGAGGTAGGTAAGCCAGGGCAGCAATATATGCAAGCCACAAAGATTGGGATAGAGAAAGGAAGAGAGACATTGAAAAGGAGCAGTTCAAATGCAGAGGGGGAGGTAACAGAGAGTACAGGGCCAAACTGGACAGTACAGGAGAGGTAGATGGCAACACCACCACACTCGAAGCACGATCCTGCCGGATAAGAGTATACCCAGGGATGGTGAATTGGAATCAGGGATCTTGGGGATAGCAAAGGCTCTGGATTATTAGCACATCCAGTTGAAGATTAACCATGAGTGGTTGCAGCTTGTCAATCTTGGGGAGAAGGCCGGGCATTGATGTGTGACACGCTCAACCCTTTGGGGAGACAAGTGGGAGGGAGGGTGTACAAGGCTTGGATTAGGCTCTGCATCACCTGCCACTAAGAGCAGCAGTGAGATGAGGAGCTTGAAGGAGTCAGAGATGTGTTTACGTGGCAGGTGAGGGAAGAAGGAGGGTGGGCGGGAAGGAGTGGGAGGGAGAAAGGATTTAAGGGTTTTAATGTGAAGCCAAGAGGAGGGTAGGAGAGAGCAACTAGGGAACTGGGAGTGCAAGGAGAGAGAAGGCTGGAGGATGGAGAGGAGGTGAAGGGGGTGGAGGAACAGGGAGGGGGAGGAGAAGGAAAGCAGTGGGAGGGAGGGAAGCTAGGAAAAACAGGAGGGGAAGGCAAGAGAGGGACATAAGCAACATAGTAGAAAGCTTGGAAGCTAGGAAAAACAGGAGGGGAAGGCAAGAGAGGGACATAAGCAACATAGTAGAAAGCCTGGAAGCTTTTTTTGAGATCAGAACTAGATAAGGAGGAAAGGGGAGCTATAACTGAAAGAGGGGGCAGGGTGAAGGTGGAAAGCTAATTGATAAGGTAGGAGGCACACAGTTAGAGGAGGCAGGGGAAGAGGAGGCAGGAAGAACAGGAGAGGGGGCAGGTAGAGCTGGTGAGCAGCACAGTACTACAAAGGTAAGGGGACCCTATATGAGGAGTTTGTGCAATTGATGGAAAAGAAGGTAGAACAGTATATCAGCACAGTAATACAAGATAAGGGGACCCTATGTAGCTGCACAGTAGTACAAACGTACAGAACCCTACATAGGGAGTTTGTGCAAATGCTGGAAAAGAAGGGAGGGAGGAGGGAGAGAGAAAGCAGCCGGGGGGTGAAGAGGAGGGATTGGCTGGACAGAGTAGGAGCAGCACAGTGGGGAAAGAAAGAGGACCAAGGAAAAGGAGTTGGTGCAATGGTCAACAGGTGAGGGAGGGAGGAAGGAAGAGTGAGAAGAGCACTAGAAATGTAGAACAGAGGGGATGGAGGAATAGGGGAGGGGGAAAAAGCAGGCAAGGCTGAAGTAATACATTTCACAATTTTCCAGCCAATTGGCTGGATTTGCGGCCTGTAGGCTGTTAAGTTATTTTTTTATTGAAGATTTTGATTGAAACACATTATACATACTTGTAAGCTCATTAGCATTAAATATAGCAGAGTCTGAATGAAACTTAGTCATTAATTACCTGATTTCTTCAGATGTTAAACATATCATATGAAATAATCGCGTCCACCATATTTTGTAAATAGTGAGCAGGGGGAGCAGATCGAAATACATCTTCTCATACTGTCTGACCTTAAACATTTAATTTAGCATCTATTCATAGCAGGCTTTTTACTCAGTTGTAGCGTTAAACATTTACTATTTGAGAACCAGGAACAAACCTTCCTTTCATCCCAGAGGCAGCACCTGTTTTGACATTTCTTTTGTAATCCTCGTGGGACAAAATCTGTATCTACCATGGCTGCATACCATACCCAGCATTGTCATTTAAAAGTAAACTGTTCAAGTCTATCATGTATTTCTGCTGTAGGTTTTTCATAATAATAAATTTCAAACATTATCTTACGTCAGTCTGTTACAGACCACCTCCACCTCCGTCTTATAGCCTTTTTTGAGGCTAGTAAAAATTTAAAAAGTAAAGAGTTAGACTAATTACATTGTTCCCAGAAGGAATGAATTTGAAAGTAAAACCAGTTCAACCATTAGATCTATTGGTTCTCCCACCAAGTCCTCCATCTCTTTCAAGAGAGCCTTCCAGAATGTGGCAATGATAGGACACAACCAGAATATATGCACCTAGTCTGCTGGGGTGAATCCACATCCCGCCTAGCAAGATCCTGTAGCTATAGGGGTATATTTAATCACTGTAGCTGGTGTACAGAAATAAAGGGACCTGCATTTCCAGGCATATTCTCTCCCATAATTAAAAAAAAGTAATTTTCACTGCTAACTTAGCATACTTCATCAAGGAGGTGTCAGATATTGTTACTTGCAGATCCCTGCTCCAGCTATCCCTCAGATGGACCGTGTGGGGGCTCCCAGAGAGTTTCTTAAGGTTTTATAGATGCCCTATTAGATGTTCCCATGGTTGGTCCCATTGAGCAGCCATTATCATCTCCATTAAGGGTGGTGTATGGTCAGGAACTTAATATATTTCTTTTGTTTATGTAATATGTATGTTTTAACTTGTAGGTACCTATAGTGTTCCTGACCTGTTAACCTATATTTAGTTTGTAATGTTTCAAATAGGAAGACTCTAGTTTGAACTAGGAATTGGTGAATATATTTCAGGCCTAGTTTCACCATCTGTTAAACAACAGGTCCATCTGTGCTGGTAAAACTGAAGGTCTGAACTAACAGTCTACAGAAATAAAATACAGTTTCTAGTTTGGGGCAGGACCTCAGTTTATACCATATTTGAAGCGTATTTGCTGTTGAAGCATTAAAATGACTAGCAATTCTCCCAGGAGACGTGAACAAAATGGAGTCTAAATCATAGAAATCATTTAAAGAAAATGCAATCATTTTCCAGGGAGCAGAGTAATTAGGTATAAGCCACAGAAGAATAGTTTTTTAAAAAGCTGCTTGTGCATATAATGTTAAATTCGGTAGGTTAATTCCACCTTGTGCTAATGATAGTTTGAGTATTGAATGACGTATTCTAGGTCTATATCCGCCCCATACAAAGTTGGAAATCATTTTTTGCCATGCTGAAAAATAGTATCTGGCTGGACAGATGAGTATAGTTTGGAAAAGGTATAACAGGCAGGAAAATATATTTTTTCAGGTCGTTTCTGCCCTCTGGAAAAAGGAAAGAGGGAGCCATCCCCATTTTTTCAAATCTTCTTGTAGTTTAGTGGTAAATGGTTTGTAGTTAATTAATTCCAATTTATTAATATCTTTTGGAATATTAATACCTAGATACTTAATCTTGGTATGGTGCCATTTTATACAGAGTTTGTTTAAGCTCCTACAATGGGGAATAATTCAATAAAAGTACCTCAGTTTTATGAGGATTCAGTTTAAATCCTGCCTGGGACTCAAAGTTTTGTAGGATAGCCCAGGCTGCTGGGCTCGATTCTTCAGGGATAACAATGTCTATAGGATGTTATCTGCATATAATGCTACTTTATCTCTTGACCCAAAGGGACACCTTCTTTTGAGACAACTTCCTCAATTCTGCTGCCAAGGGCTCCATGTATATGGCAAAAAGTAATTGAGATAACAGATATCCTTGTCAGGTGAATCTTTACAATGTTATTGGGGAGGTTAGTGATCCATTAATTTCGGATATAAGCTTGGGGACGATCACAGATTTGCTTCAACTAGGTCAAAAACCCCTTGGGAAAATTAAGGGCCACCAGGGTGTCCCAAGGAAAGTCCCAGGACACCCTGTTGAATGCCTTTTCTGCACCTAAGCTTATAAGTGCCCCGGGAATTTTCCTAGTTTGTATATATTCCGTCAGCAGTAGTGTGTGCCGTATATTGTTCATAGTGTTCCACTGTCTTATAAAACCAGTTTGATCTGCATGTATTATAACTGGTAGGATTTGTTCAAGTATTTTGGCCCATATGGCCATATATAATTTATAGCCCGTATTTAGTATTGAGATAGGGCGATATGAAGAAGGGTCCATTGTATCCTTTCTCAGTTTGGGATGGGCAGTTATTACTGCATATGCCCTTGATGGGGGGGGATTACCCTCCATAACCTCTTGGTAGGTGTGAAGCATCTGAGAGAGCAGTAAATCCTGGAATTTTTTTGTACCATTCAAGTACAAAACCGCCTGGGCATTTATATGGCTTTGCCCTCTTAATTTAATGCTACACCTCTTCTCCTCTGATGGATGTCTCTAATAATGTTTGTTGTTCCTCTGAAAGTCGGGGAAGCTGTGTTTGTTGAAGAAAAGCTTGTCTTTCTGTAGGACTTACTTTTATTTCCTTAGTATATAAATTTTGATAGGAGTTTTTGAAAATTTGATGGATACCCTCTTTGTCATGAAGGACAGTTTTTGTCTCTGGGTTTTTAAATTTTAATATAGTAAATGACTGTTTTTGTGCCCTGAGTTTCTGGGCCAATAGTCTTGTGCCAGGTGCACCACTTTCACAGTTATCCTGTTTTAAGAAGACTAGAGCCTGCTGAAACTTTTAAATCTATAATTTTTTTGCATTTCCCTGTTAGTCTTTTTAATTTTGCCTCTAATTACTTCACCCCCCCTTTAGTACAGTAGTTGGTAAGTGTTGACTCTCAAATGGGGATGGAGAGAGGATCTCTGATCTTGAAATAGGTAGCCATTGAGACCAAGCGACCACCAGTGTGGTTCACGATAAACTCAGCTGTAGAGTCAAGCCACACAAAAGTGAAGGTACTGGACTTCAGGAGGGCTGATTTTGTCAAAATGGGAGAGTGCCTCAGAAAAGCACTAGCAAACAGGCAAGAAGGTGGGGTGGAGCAACAATGGGGAAACATCAAAACCACCATCACAGAGGCAACAAGCCTTTGTGTGAAGCAAATAAACAAATCAAAATGAAAGAAAAAAACACTATGGTTCTCAAAAGAAGTGGCGGAGAAGGTAAGGGAGAAAAAGACAGCATTCAGGAAGTATAAGGAAACACAGAAGGAGTATAGAAACATATAAGTTGACATCAGATAAGGACCGCAAGGCCCATCCAGTCTGCCCATTTCTTTTTCTACCTTATGAATATGCCATCGGCCTTTGCTCTGTCAATGGCCCATCTATTCATACTCATCTGTATTGCTCCCTTATGCCTATCCCATGCCTGTTTGAAGCCCTGCACTGTATTCATATCCACCGCTTCCTGAGATAGGCCATTCCATGCATCCACCATCCTTTCTGTGAAAAAGAACTTCCTCACATTACCCCTTAATAGGCCTCCCTCTAATTTAATGATGTGTCCTCTTGTCCTGCTATTTTTCTTATATTGAAACATGTTAGACTCTTTCACCTTGTTAATGCCCTTAAGGTGTTTGAATGTTTCAATCATATCACCTCTCTCCCTCCTTTGCTCTAGGGTATACATATTGAGTTCAGTTAATCGGTCCTAATATGTTTTCTGATGCAGTCCCTGCACCATTTTGGTTGCCCTTCTCTGGACTGCCTCAATTTGGTTAATGTCCTTGTGAAGGTGTGGCCTCCAGTACTGCACTCAGTACCCCAGATGGGGCCTAACCAGTGTCTTGTAAAGAGGAATGATTACCTCCCTCTTCCGACTTGTGATACCGCTACTAATACACCCTAACATCCCCCTAGCCTTACCTACTGCTTTAGTGGTCTGCTTGGATGATTTCAGGTCATTGGTGATGATGCCCAAGTCTCTTTCTTCCCTTGTGACTGCCAGCAACTCCCCTCCCAGCCTATAGGTGGCTTCAGGGTTTCTTCCTATGTGCATGATCTTGCACTTCTTTGCATTAAACCCCAGCTGCCACTCTTCTGATCATTTTGTTAGTTTATCCAGATCTCTTCTCATTCTGCCCACCCATCTGGATCATCTAATCTGTTGCAGATCTTGGTGTCATCTGAAACAGACAAACCTTACCTCAGTCCATCTGCAATGTCACTGATGAAGATATTGAAGAGGACTGGCCCAAGGACTGATCCCCGAGGTACCCCACTTGTGACCTGCATCTCTTCTGACTGTATACCGTTTACCACCACTCTCTGTTTTCTAACCGTCAACCAGTTTGCCACCCAGTTGACCAACGTCTGACCCACCTCGAGCCTACCCAGCTTATTAATCAATCTTCTTAGTGGAACAGTATCGAAAGCTTTGCTAAAGTCAAGGTAGGCAACATCAACTGCTCCCCCTTGGTCCACCACTATGGTTACCCAGTCAAAGAAATATATGAGATTAGTTTGACAGGACCTTCCTGTTGTAAACCCATGCTGTCTTGGATCCTGTGCTTCTATGGATTCCAGGTGTTGCACTATCCTTTCCTTAAGGAGTGTCTCCATAATCTTGTCCACTACTGAGGTAAGACTGACTGGTCTGTAGTTCCCTGCCTCATCCCTGCTACCACTCTTGTAGAGCGGGATTACATGAGCCCTTCTCCAGTCTTCTGGGACCTCTCCTGTGCCCAGAGACTCATTAAACAGTTCTGATAATGGCTCTGTTAGTTCCACCCTTAGCTCCTTTAGTACCCTGGGATGTATGCCATCAGGCCCCATTGCCTTGTCCACCCTGAGCTTATTGAGCTCTTGTAGGACCCTTTCTTTTGTGAAGGGACTAGTGCACACCTCCCTCCTCCCTGTGTCCATGGTGCAGAGTTGTGGGCCCTGCCCTACCTTCTCTTCAGTAAATACTGAGCAGAAGTATCTATTTAGGATAGATGCTTTTACATGGTCCTCCTCCTCACATGCCCCCTTATCCCCTTTGATCTTAGCAATACCCCCTCTGGACTTTCTCCTTTCACTAATGTATCTATGGAAAGTCTTGTCACCGTCTTTTACAGTTCGTGCTAGTATTTCCTCGGTTTGGGCCTTAGCCTGCCTTACTGCCTTCCCTGCTTCCCTTAGGGAAGTTTGGTATGCCTCCCTATCTTCATCCTGCTGCGTTCCCTTATATTTCCTGAAAGCCAGCCTTTTGGCTCTGACCTTTTCTCTACTGTGTTTGAGAACCAAAGTGGTTTCCTTCTTCTTTTGCACTTCCTTTTCTCACTAACACAATGGGATGTTACTTCGTATTGCATCTTTAATGTTTGCCCACTTTGCTTGTACGCCCTCATCTGTATTTCTTTTACCAGGGCTAGCTTAACTCTGTTGACCATCTTATCAAAGTCAGCTACTCTGAAGTCCCATATTTTTGCCTTGGAATGGGATGATTTTGTTCTAGTGGCCAAATTGAACCATACCATCTGATGGTCACTGGCCCCCAGGTGACCTTCTGCCTGGAGATCTCTGATCCTTTCCCTGTTAGTCATTACTAGACCTAGGATAGCCCTGTCTCTTGTGGGTTGTTTACCAATTGTTTGAGGCCCTCCTCCTGCAGGGAATCCACCATGTGTGTCTAGTTCTGGCAGATGTCCCTTCTGGTATTGACCAATCTGTATCTGGCATGTTGAAGTCTCCCATTATCAGAACCTCCCCTTTAGCTGTCATGTTTTGTATATCTTCTAACAGTAACGTGTCTATGTCCTCCCCCTTGTCTGGAGGCCTGTACACAACCCCAGTTCGTATGGCTGTCCCATTTCCTGTTTCCAGGGTTACCCACAGTTCTTCTGGCTCCTTATGTGTATTCTGAATTTCTGTAGCTTAGATATTTTCATTGACATAAAGGGCCACTCCACCGCACATTTTTGCACTTTGGTCTCTTCTGAACAGTACATAGCCAGGTACTGAAGTCTCCCAAGTGTGGTTACTGGTAAATCATGTCTCACTAATGGCTACTATGTCCAGTTTAGCTTTGTCATTATTGCCTGCAGGTCTGGGATCTTGTTTCCCAGACTGCGAGCATTTGTGTACATTATTTTCCATTGGTCAGATTTCGGTGTGTTAGTTGTTGGGCGAGGTCCGGCGTTTCCCCTGTGCATCGTATGGGGAGCCAGACCTTTTTCTTTACCTGGTGATGCAAATGAACTACAAACATGCTGCACTCCTGTTTGACCACTAGTTGAAGGGGAAGGGTGTTCTTCCCATTCAACATTTCAGGTGCTGCACCTCTCCCCATTTGCTAGTTTAAATATTCTGCAAAGACATCAAACTTCTGCCCTAATGCACTGACTCCTTCCTTAGTCATATGCAGTCCATCAAATTTAAAGAACGTTCGCTCCCAAAACTGTTGCCAGTTTCCTACAAATTTGTGTCCTGTTTCCTGGCACCAGTCCTTGGGCCACATGTTTAGCTCCCCTATCTCCCCTTCTCTGACCTTCCGTCCATCTGTCCCCCCTCTCCCAGACTGGCAGGATCTCAGAGAAGGAGATGCCGAACAAAATGGATGATAGTTTGTCACCCAGCCTGGTTAGATGTTCCTTGGTCTCCACAACTGACCAGCTGGTGAGATCGTTAGTCCCTATGTGTACCAGGACATCAATGTTTACTCCTGCTTCCTGAACAATTTTAGCAATGCAGTCAGTGTCTCTTCACGCTGATGTACCTGGGAGACATCTGACCAGTACTCCTGGCTGGATATATGTATCAACTCCCCGAATCATGGAGTCTCCTATGATCAGAAGTTTTTTGGATTTCCCTTTTGCTTTTTTGTTTTGGTTCCTGTTTTGGGTGTGTTTTGTTGTGCTAGCTCCTGTGCTGCAGTGTCCTGCTCTGCAGTGTCCTCTGCCCCTTTGTTTAATTTTGGAGACAGAGGCAGATACCCATTTGTAGTTTTATATGGTTTTGAAGGATATTTTGAGAGCACCGAGTGATGGGGCATCTGATTTGTCCTCCTAACCACCTGCCAACCTCCCGACCAACTACCCTCTGCAGTCGAGGTGCTTCTGTTGGATGTTGGGGAAATGGCGGTGGTTCTTATAATATATTTCTCTTGAATATGCAATGGAGGCGTGCAATCTCTGCTCATGCTGTCTGGAGCTGAGCCCTTAGATCTTCAATGGTTCAGTATGTATATAGGAAAACAAACTGAACTTACAAGCTCAAATGGGCAGACTGGGTGGGCAATAGGCCCTTATCTGCCAACACTGTCTATGTATCTATGTATCTATGTACAACAGTGTCCTAAATCCTGTAAAACTGCCCTTCTGAAAAGTGTTCCACAGTGCCTGCAGTTAATGATATCCATTCCAGGTAAGTTGCTGGGTTTATAACCTGGTCAGAGTAACTAGAAGGAAGAAATGAAAGCAAAAGTTTCATTTTGTGTTTTCTTTGTTTGTTTTGTATAACTTGTTATAACAAGCTAAATTATGAGTGCCCCTGTAAATGAGGTCACTGTGGGGATACCTCTGTGATCTGCCCCTTCCTGCTTTGCTATAGGAAATGTCACAACTGTGCTACCCTATAAAAAGAGTGTAGTGTGGGGTGGTTGGGGATGGGGTGGGTGGCTGGGCCCTTCCCCTGCTGAAAAATAAGAACCACGGATGAAAGAAACAAAGAGGTAAGAGCAGAAACAATAAGCCAGCAACAAATGCAGTAGCCCTGAAAGCTTATCCTAATGACAGATAAAACTGTGAAACCTGTAAAGTGCCACCTGAAATAATTTCACAGAAGATATATCCTGTAAGAAACACTTTGCTACAGAGAAAAATAAAGCAGTAACAAAAGATATACCTTGCAAAAGACAATTTGAATCAGAAGATTACAGTAGTAATCTGTAAGCACATGCATGTAGGCACACCCTGTAATAATGCAGAAGAATGTATACCCAGCAACAACAATTTGAATCAGAGAAAAATAAAGCAATAAAATGTTAGCACAAACAGTAACAATCCCTGTGAGTACAAAATAAAAATAAGAGCACACAGTAAAACTGCCTAGCCAAAAGAAGCCTTAATTCTTATTGTTGCTCTGGTAAGGTCCTTTGCTCTATCCTTTCAAGCAACCTTGAAGAAAAGAGCTCAGGTGAAGCTAGGTGCCTTGGCCAGCAAACCTAGCCTTCCACTGTACCAGTTAAAGCAGAAGAAAGGAAGTAGGGAAGGCAGTGAGAATTGCAAAGGCCCAAACCAAGGAAAAGATAGCCAACTTGGTTAAGAAGGGGGATAAAACCTTTTATAGGTACATTAGAGAGCAAAGAAAGACTAAGGCAGGGATGCTGAGGCTGAATAAAGAGGAAGGTGGTTGGGCAGACAGCGACATTGAAAAAGCAGGGATACTGAATGAATACTTCTGCTCAGTACTCACAATGGAAAAGCAGGGGGAGATACCTAATCCAGTCAATAGAAGCACTCTGGATAGGGGGGTTGATATTAGTCCTTTTGCAGAAGAAAAGGTTCTGAAAGAACTCTTAAAACTGAAGGTAGATAAAGCAATGGGGCCTGATGGGATTCATCCCAGAATTCTAAAGAACTAAGGGAAGAACTAGTAACCCCACTTACTACGCTTTTAATAAATCATGGGAGGATGATGTGGTACCTGAGGACTGGAGGAGGGCAGATGTGATTCCCCTTCACAAAAGTGGGAGCAAGACAGAGGCAGGAAACTACAGACCTTTCAGTTTGACCTCAGTGGTACGGAAAATTTTGAAATCACTTCGAAGGAAGAATTGTTGAGTATCTAGAGTTCAGTGGGGCACAGGACCCAAGGCAGCATGGATTCACAGCAGGAAGGTCATGTCAGACAAATCTAATTGATTTCTTTGTCTGGGTGACCAAAGTAGTAGACCAGGGAGGGGCTTTGGACATGGCCTACCTAGACTCTAGCAAGGCATTTGACACAATCCTGCTGAAAACATTAATAAACAAATTAGCCAGCCTGGGAGTGGGTCCCAGGGTTGTAGCCTGGGTAAAACACTGGCTGGACAACAGGACACAGTGGGTAATAGTAAATGGAGTCCACAGTGAAGAAAGACGGGTTACTAGTAGGGTACCGCAGGGTTCAGTACTGGGGCCGGTCCTTTTTAATATCTTTATAAGTGACATTGCAGAGGGACTGGAAGGTAAAGTATGTCTCCTTGCAGATGACACAAAGATCTGCAGCAGGGTTGATACGCAAGGTGGGTGGAAAGGATGGAAAGGATGGAAAGGGACTTGGCAAGGTTAGAGGAATGGTCAAATGTATGGCAGCTTAGATTCAATGCAAAGAAGTGCAAAGTAATGCACCTGGGAAACAAAAACCCAGGGCAAGAGTACACAATGGGGGGTGAGGTACTGACAACAACAAAAATGGAAAGGGACCTGGGGGTAGTCATATCAGATGACCTAAAGATGGGCCAGCAATGTGAGAAGGCAGTAAGGAGGACTGGGGGGATACTGGGATGCATAGGGAGAGGAATCACAAGTAGAAAACAGGAAGTTATTGGCCCTCTGTACAGACAGTTGGTAAGACCACATCTGGAGTACTGTGTACAGTTCTGGAGACTCCATCTCTGCAAAGACATGGACAGGGTGGAGGCTGTTCAGAGGAGGGCAACCAAAATGGTGCAGGGGCTGCACCAGAAGATGTATGAAGAAAGACTAAAGGAGCTTAAGATGTATAGCCTCAAGGAAAGGAGGGAGAGGGGGGAAATGATAGAAACTTTCAAATACCTCAAGGGAATCAACAAAGTCCAAGAGGGTAGCATCTTTCAGAAAAAGAGATGTGCAAGAACAAGGGGGCACAATTTGAAGATAATGGGGGAATGGCTCAGAGGTAATGTGAGGAAGTATTTCTTCACAGAGAGGGTTGTAGATGCATGGAACGGCCTTCCTGAGGAGGTCATAGAGTCAAAAACAGTGGGGGAATTCAAGAATGCATGGGGCAGACATAAGGCAATTCTAGTGGGGGGTAGGAGGAAGTAGGCTGTTGGTTAACTAGGATCTGCAGCTTATCCGTTGGGTAGGGAAATGGGCAGACTAGGTGGGCCAAGCGGTACTCATCTGCCATCAAATTCTATGTTTCTATGTTTCTGTGTTTGAGGTCTTGTAGTAGGTTTTTATGTTTTTCTTCCAAAGCCCTTTTTTCTTTTAGAGACAAACACTGCACAAAGGCTGGTGGAGGTGCTCAGTGATAAAAACAAACTAGACTGGAGCTACAAGTCACAGCACTTACCCTTAGCACACTAGCCAAATGAAGAATCCACAAATGTTTTCTTCAGACTTAACTTCATTTATTGCCACACATCAGCAAAGCTGACTCTCCTGGGTCAGAGACAAGGATACAGGCGGCTAGTATCTTTTGTCTCTGACCCAGACGGGTCAGCTTTTATTGATTGTGTGGCTTATTAAATGAAGATTAAGTGGAAGAAAAAGTTTGGGACTCTTCATTTGCTACTGTACTAAGGGTAAGGGCTGTGACTTATATCTCCAACCCTTTTTTTCTTTGCAGCATAGGCAATGATATCACCCCTAATCATTGCTTTGATTATGTCCCATAAAATTGCTGCAGCCACCTGTTGGATATTATTGTCTTGAATAATTTGGAGGATGCATTCTTGCATAAGGGTTATGGATTATTTATCTTTTAGTAAAGAGGTGTTAAGCACCAAAAGGCATTCTTTCTTGTTTTGCCTAAGTCTGTTTTTAACATCAATGAATGATGATCAGACAATAATTGTGGCCATATGACATGTCACAAATCCGAGCAAAGTGTTCTCAAGTGACAAAAAAGTAGTCAAGTCTCAAATAGCTATTATGGCAACTGTTGTTTAGGTAATAGTCTCCACCAAATGTCCACCATTCCTAAATGTTCTAAATTACTTCTTAAATAATACATTGCACTGGAATTCCTAGGACTGGAAGAGTTAGTCATATCTAGTTCTACAGAGAAAATTATATTAAAATCTCCTGTCATTATCAGGTGCCCTTGAAGCATATCTAAAAGTTTACCCAGAAAAGCCCGAATCACTGGAACTCACGAGTTGGGAGGTAAGTAAACACTAGCTAAGGTTACCGCGTATGAACAAAGGTGACCCTGCAGTATCACGTATATAAGTGTTTTGTATTTCTAGTTACATGGTAAAGGGGACAATAATGGCTATGCCCCTTTTTTTACTGGTAGGGTGTGAGGAGGCATATACCTCGTAGCAGCCACCCCATTTCAATTTTGCATGCTCTGTTTCTGATAAATGTGTCTCCTGGATAAAGTATACATCTACTAGGTTGTTCCTTAATTGTTGCATAAACCTTGTACATTTTATTGGGTTATGCAGCCCGTTTATATTTTGTGAATATATTTTGACAGGCATGGATGTCTCCCACCCCAATTAAAGGAAGGTGCCTGCTGCTGAGGAGAAGCCCAACCAAGCCCATTTATGAGCGATGTCAGTGAGAGAAAAGCTACCCACTTGATCCTCTTCCCACTTGGACACCCCTTGAATCAAATGGAGGTGTCTGGATGTGAAGAAGATAATTCCATTTGAGAGATTCCTCCACCCTCTCCTCCTCTACCCTCCTATTCAACATCGCCCAATAAACTACAAGTCTGTCTTTTCATGATCTGTGTATGTTTCTTTTTGTACACATAGACAGAAATTTAAAACCTAACTCTGCCGAGTAGATTTCTTGTAAAACATTAAATATCTAACCCTTTACTGCACACCAACTGGGAGCATAAACCATTGAACCAAAACTTTGAGACCTTCTGACTGGTCCTAAACAAACAGGTAACTATATATATATATATATATATATATATATATATATATATATATATATAAACTGCTTCCATGGTATACAGTAGGTGAGTATATTCCTCCACCTATGAGTCCCTGGATCTTGAAACTAGCATAGTGGTCCATTACCAGGGCAGGAGGTAATTCCCACTCCTAGACTGAGTTGTACCCGCTGTGAGACAGTAACGTCCCTTTGAAAAGATATGAAACTTAAATGAACAAAAATTTGTAGTAAATAATTCAGCACCATAGGGGTGGTTAGTAGCCCAATCAAATAGGTCAAATAGGTCCCTCTTCCTGCAATGAAATTGCATCTATTGCTCTGAAGTTTCAGCGGAGGATGCTGTAAATTTGTAAATAAAATGCATCTCTTAGAAAATGGTGGCATGTCCTCCTTTTTTTTTTTTGCTTCTCTGAGTTGTTTCCTAAATTCCCACTTCTCATGGGTACCTCCCCATCCATTATATATCCCATATGGGGAGAGTCTTGGAATTAAATTAAATTGGGAATGTGGATCTCTGTCTACTAAGATTAGTGGGGAGTAAATGAGGGATGCGTTACCAGTTTTTTTTTCCAATCTCCTTAAATTTTGGTTTCCCATAGCATACCCTCTTTGCTCCCTTAGCCTTGATAATTCCTCAGTGGGTGAGGAAGTTATGTTCCAGGATCAAATTAAGCGTATTGAGGGGCCTGGATACACCTTGATTACCTCCTAATTAACCAGGCCTATGTTTGATGTCTTAAGTCTCTAGCTTTTAAGACTTGCTGACTCCTCTTTTGTGTGCCTCCAGGCCAGATCTAAAAGATCCATCTCCACTAAGCGTGTTCTTTTTTTCTCTCCTTTTCTCTTTCCCTTCCCTGCTCCCCTTCCGCACAATTAAGTATATGATTCCCTGGCACAGCCATGTTCCCCAGCTATACTGGATAATATAATAATGATAATAATAAACTTTATTTTTAAAGCGCCTTTCATGAATCAAGGTGCTATACAATAAAAAACATATAAAAACAATAAAATACATAGCAATATAACCAAACAGCAAAATAGATAAATATAGAAATAGCTAAAAATATTCAATCTAAGCAGGCAGTAAGCCACAAACATGTCTTCATGGCCTTCTTAAAGCTCTCCAAAGTCGTTCAGTCACGTATCTGACGGGGTAGAGAATTCCACAGGGATGGGGCTGCATACTTAAATGCTCAGGCCCCTGATGTCTTAAGACGTACTCTGAGAATCTCTAGCAACCCCTAGTCAGCTGAGTGGAGTGTCGCCAGGGCAGTAGAGGCATAGGAGCTCTTGCAGATAGACCTGGCCAGTCTGTGCAGGGCCTTAAAGATCAGAAGCCGACCTTGAGGTGAGCCACCACTGAATCGGCAGCCAGTGCAGCTCGCACAGCACCAGTGTGATGTGACTCAACTGAGGAGTCCCTGTCAACAACTGTGCCGCAGTGTTCTGCACTAGCTGCAAACAGTGGATATGAACCCCTGGAAGCCCTAAGTAAAGGGAGTTGAAGTAGTCAAGGCGTAAGGTCAAAAAGGCGTGGATCAACGTTGGAAGGTCGCCGGATGGAACAAGGTGCTTAACCCTGGCGATGTTCCTCGGATGGTAAAAGAGGACTTGACAACTGCTGACACCTGTGTACACGGTGTCAGCCCATCATCAAGAATCACCTCCAGGTCTCGCACCCATGAGAGGAAGGAAGCTGGACACCCCCGAGACAGAGCCCAGTGAGTTGTCCAGCCCCCAACCTCTCTGACCAGTGACTTGGATCCACAACTATCACCTCAGTCTTTCCAGAGTTCAGCTTCAACCAGCTGGAGCTCATCCAGTCCTGGACTTCTGTGAGGCAGTTACTGAATACCAAGCATGCACTATCCTGGTCAGATGCAAAAGACAGGTAGAGCTAGGTATCATCAGCCTAGCAGTGAAACCACAGCCCATACCATCTTATAATGTCTCTGAGGGGCAGCATGTACACCGAGAACAACATGGGGGACAACACTGGGCCCCGAGGGACCCCACATGACAGAGAGAATGGATCAGTGGAAAAAATCCCCAACACCACCCTCTGAGTTCTGCCAGCGAGGAAGGACTTAAACCATCTGAGAACTGTACCCGACAGGCCACAGATGAACCTCAGGTGCTCGAGAAGCATCCCATGGTCCACAGTGTCAAAGGCTGAAGAGAGATCAAGAAGTACCAAGACAGAACAGCACTTCTGATCTCTCACCATCAGGAGATCATTGAGCACCCGAACCAGAGCGGTTTCAGTAATGTGCCTCTTACAAAAACTGGACTGGAGAGGATCGTAGATGTCATGGATGGTCAGATGGTTCTCCAGCTGTAGCGCCACAACTTTCTCAATTACCTTCCCGACAAAGCGGAGGTTTGAGATCTGTCTGAAGTTTGCAAAGCAGCTTGGGTCCAGAGCAGCTTTCTTCAGGAGAGGTGTCACCACTGCCTCCTTGAGGGAGCTAGGAAACTCATCGGACTCTAAGGAGCACCAAACTATCCTTGCTAGGACCGGGCCTACAATGTCACAACAACCCATTGTCAGGGAAGTTGGACCCGGGTCCAAACTACTGCATGTTGGGCACATACCCGGGGCAATCCTCACAAAATTCACAATTTCCAGCTGGTCAAAGGAACTCCAGATGAACCAAGGTGAAGTGACCATGCACCGACCACTATAAGCTCCCATAGAGTGAGCCAGATGATCTCTGCCCTGATGCTGGCCACCTTATCCGCAAAGAAGCTAGCAAGCTCATCACACTCAATTTGTGAAAAGGCTCTTCGAACCTGAAGACGGGTTGGGTTGTACAACCTGTTCATGGTTCGAAAGAGCTGAGCCAGTTGATTCTGAGCAACAGCAATCTCCCTGTACAGGAACTCTGCCTTCTTACAGGTGATTGCTGATTGATAGACTTGATAATGTTCCATCAATCTAGTGTGGTCAGCATCCAGGGTGGATTTCCACCAGCGACACTCTAACCTTCGTCCAACTCACCACAACTCCCTCAAAGTCCCATCAAACCATGGAGACTGAGGATGAAGGGAGAGAGGACGAACAAGGACAGGATCGATGGAGTCCAGGGCCATAATAATGGCCTTATTATAGACCTGAACTAGGCTCTCTGGACTCCTGCTTGCCACCGGAATAACCGATAGGTCTAATACTGCCGATAGACCATCAGGGCTCACATCCCGCAAAGGGCGGTATCTGACCATCTCCACAGGGGCAGGCCTATATGGGGGGGGCATAGAAACTGAACCCTACAGTGTGATGATCTGACCATCTGACTGGTTCCACCACCAAGTAGGAGGTTTCAATCCCCAGGAGGAAAACCAGGTCAAGAGAGTGACCAAACTTATGGGTAGCAGAGGCAACAACCTGTATAAAGCCCAGTGATGTCATCAACTATAGGAAGTCCTGCCCAAATTATGGAGTTTATCATCGACACAGGCATTAAAGTCACCCAGACCATCAATTGTTGTGGTCTCAACTTTCAACTGGCAGGGTATTTACCTTGTCTTTAAAATGACACAGCTCCCTAGTCTATTTCTCTGGGATCTAATTCTAATAACCAGTTACATTGCTAACAGATTCAAGGCAAATCATGGTCTTGAGGTCATTTTGCTGACCCTTTAGGTAGCATATTAATTGGAAGCTTTGCAACAGGAAAGAATTTGTCTCCTGTTAACTGACTGAGATATGTGCCCTTTCACATATCGCTGACAGAGGAGGAGGAGAAGGGGGAGATTTTTATTTCTTTTGGTTGCCCTTCCCCAATGGTTCAGTGTGCCCTTACAAATATACAATTAAAACAGCATATAAACAGAATTCAACAACAACATAAAATACATGTAAATAACATCCTCCACTATACAAATGAACTCTAACAACCTAAAACAGCAAAACTATTGGTCATATTCAATTGCTGCATTAGACCCCAAAGGCTTGATGGAAGAAACGCTTTCAATTTCTTTTAACTATCTAGGGAGGAGCCTCCCGAGGTGCCCCAACAAAGAATTCCAGAGGACAGGGGCATGGTTCCCTAATTTTGATAAAATAAGAGGCATGAGTTTTTTAACAGGCATTACAAGGTCTGCGTGTAACTATCAATGAATTAAGGGGGTATAAATCAATCAGTGGTGAATCGCTAAAGCATTCACTTCAATCATGCAAGTATCCTTTGTTATTAGACTTTCTGCCCTTATGCAAAATGTCTTGTTAAAGCTGGGCAAACATTTACAACTCAAGGTTGCTAGTCCGACCAGGATTCGTAGTAAGGGTGGTATTTCTAGGAAGAATCCTGGTTATACAAGCCGTAGGCTAGTAATCCATCCATCTATGTGGAGACTGCAGTTCAATAGATCAGATGGTGAGATAGTGGTAGGAAAGTACAGATCGAGGGGAAGGGAGAGGGATCCGCAGCCTAGATTTAGTTGTCAGGGTATTGGTAGGTCCAGGCCATCCATCAATTAAATTGAAGGGGAACCCCATGAATTTATGGAGATAATCGACATGACAAGGCAAAACAGTTCATCATCCAGGCAGGCAATGGTGGGGATGAGCATCGTGAATATAAGATTCAGACTGCGGGATCGAGCCACGGGACTCAGTCACTTCACTGCCCATCTGTCTCTATGCAAGTAGATGACTCCCCTCTCCGCCAGATCGTGCAAAATAAAGTGCTAGCCCACCTGAATCTCTGACTCGCCTCCCTCCCACAACCCCCAACAACAAACCCTCTCCTCACTCACCAGTTATGGAATTGACAAGTAGTGAACTGTCTTCTGCCTTTCAGCTCTTTTCTTCGCCTCATGTTAGGATGCAGGACTCTGATATTGCTGTAGCTGGGATAAAACTGAAGTCAGGTCACTGTTTGGGGTTTGTGTCCCCTGTTGAGCCAATGTCTGGGTCTGTCCTCTCGATGATCATGGGACTTGTGAAGATTCCACGCCAGCTATCTCTGATGGAATTATCCTTTGAGCTAGGAGATCGGAGCGAGCATCTGTTGCCATTTCATAGGTATGCTACCTGAAAGAAACTGCACGCATAATTTGTAGGATGAGGAGTTTTAATTTCAGCTTGTGTGATCGGAGGTGTGGAAATAATGATATGTAATCTCTCTGTGACTTTTGCGTGGCCGGGGTATTATCATTGTCCACAAAGATTCAGGTGGCCCCATAGAAAATCTTCTGTTTCTGCCAGGCTGTCTGTAGTATTTTATGTCTGATTGCATAATTAAGAAATCTGATTATGATTGAGCATGGACAAGCATCTTTCCCCTGATTGCATCAATAACACTCCCCCAACCCCATCCTTGTGTGTCTGTGCCCCAAGTGCATTATTTTTCACTTTTTCGCACTGAAACCCAGCTGCCATACCCATGACCACTTCTCAAGTTTTATCAGATTTCTGTTCATATCCCCCCCCCCCACAAGAGTGTCCACCATATTACAGATTTTAGGGTCATTCACAAAGAGGCAGACCTTCCCCTCCAGCTCATCTGCAATGTCACCTTTAAAGACACGGATGAGGACTGGTCCCAGCACTGATCCCTGAGGTACTCCAGTGGTCACACTCCCCTTCTCCAAGTGAACTCCATTTACCACCACCCTTTGTTGCCTGTCCTCTAATCAATTTCTTACTCAGTTTACCACCTTTGGACCCACTCCTAAGTTACCCAGCTTGCTTAATAGTCTCCTATGTGGAATGGTGTTGAATGCCTTACTGAACTCTAGGTAGGCCACATCCACCACTAATCTAATTCCATGGCCACCCAATCAAAGAAATGTATCAGACTCGTTTGACAGGACCTGCCACTCATGAATCCATGCTGTCTTGGGTCTTGTAACTCATTAGATTCAAGATATTCCACTTTCCTCTTCTTCAGCAGTGATTCCATTAACTTCCCTACCACCGATATCAGGCTGACTCATCTGTAATTGCCAGTCTCCTCCCTGTTACCCCTTTTGTAAAGTGGAACTACAGCTGCCCTCCACCAGTCCCCTTGAACCACTCCTGTTTCCACAGAGCTGTTAAATATGACTGTCAGAGGTGCAGCCACTACCTCCCTTACCTCTCTCAATATCCTAGGAGGTACAGTACCTCATCTGGTCCCACTGCTTTGTCCTCTTTCAGATTAGCGAGTCCCTTAGGACTCTCTCTTCTGAAAAAGGAAAGGATTAGTGTGCACCTCCCTCCCTTCAGAGCTCCTGTTACTTTTTTGTGGCCCTTCCCTTCTCCATCTACAGTGAACACTGAACAGAAGGATTGGTTCAGGATGTCTGCCTTTTCCTGGCCCCCCTCTGCACTATCCCTTCCGTCCCTTTTTAACATTACAATCCCTTCCTTGATCTTCCTCTTTTCACTAACATACCTAAACATATCCTGTCCCCATTTCATTACCTCTTGGGCTATTCTCTCTTTAGCCTGTGCCTCTGCCTGCCTTCCTGCTTTCCCTGCTTCTCTCTGATTCCCCTGATACACCTCCCTATCCTCCTCCCTCTGCATCTCCTTGTATTTTCTGAATGCCATCCTTTTAGCCTTTACCTTTTCAGCCACCCCTTTCAAGAACCACAGCAGTCTCCTTTTCCTCTTACTTTTACTGACTTGATTGACATAGAGGTTTGTTGCCTTCACTGTGCCCCTATTTAGCTTCGCCCACTGTTCCTCCACCCCACCCAGGTAATCCATCCCTACCACATCATCCATCAAGCATTCACCTATCTTTATAAAATCTGCCCTTTTGAAGTCCAGGACCTTCGCCATTGTGTGGTTCAAGTCCTCAGCCATCCCTATATTGAACCACACTGTAGTGTAATAGCTGGTCCTCAGGTGGCCTCTGACCTTGATGTCTGCAACTCTGTCCCTGTTAGTGAGTACCAGTTCCAGTATTGCCTCATCACAAGTGGGTTCACTGACTAGTTGCTTGAGGAAGCCCCCCTGCAGGGAGTTCAGGATGTTGCTGCTTCTAGTTGAAGCCACAGCTGGGAGACTCCACTGTATATCTGACAGACTGAAGTCCCCCATTAGCAGCACCTTCCCCTTTTCTGCCATCTTGCCAGTGATTTCCACCAGTACCTTATCTAACTCCCCTTTCCTGCAAGTTTGTAGATTACATCAATGTGAATAATGTCTCCATTCCCTTTTCCAGGGTAACCCACAGTACTTCTGTCCCCCATATTCCTGTATCTCTGTCACTTTTGTACTTTCCTTCACATAAAGCACCATACCCCATCATTTTTCCCCGCCCTGTCCTTCTGGAGTATAGCCTGTCTGGCCATGTTCCAGTTATGGTTTTCAGTGCACCATAACTCTATATTGGCCACAGTAACCAGGTCAGCCTCTGCCATCTTGGCCTCTAGGTCTGGAACCTTATTTTCGAGACTTCTGGCATCCTAGCATTCACACACATGGCCTTCCAGATTTTGTTACCACTCTGATTATTTCCCCTCTTTCATCCTTTTTGCCCACCCTCCTTCTCCCCTCTGTTTTTACTGCTCCTGTTTCCTGTCCCCTTCCCTTCTACCACCCTGCTTCCTTTATTAATTTTCACCCTGAGGTGTTTTCCTCCCAGCAGGTTCTCTCAACGTCCGACTTTAGCTTGGGGGGGACAGTTACTGCCTCCCCAATTTCTTCTGCCACCTCCTTTGGCTAGTTTAATTGTTCATTGAAGTAATATTAACACCAACCACTGAGGACTACCCTGAGGAAAAAGGGGTCCATAAAGCAGAATTTTTTAGATGTTCCTGTTTTAGCCAAGATCTATCTAGAGATTTCAGAGTCTTAAAGCTTATATCAAACACAGTTTCTCCCAGTACATGAGTTACAGCATATAATCCTGCAGAATAGAAAACATTGACTTTTTCATCATATTTCATATGGCATATACTCTGTCTGGGAGAAGGTGGGGGGAGTTCTAGTTCTCCCTTGTATTTTAGCCTTACAGCATTCCTCCCCTTGAGCTGCAAATAAATCAAACAGTCTAAAAGTTCTTGGAGGCTCCTCTGGTCAATTTCAGGTTGTAATGCAAAGTCTGCCCATGAGGAGTCTGAAATTTCTCCATCAGAGACCATCTGTGAGGATTTCTCCTCATCTTGAACCTCCATTTTCTCTACTGAAAGAACTCAAGATTTGAAGGGGAGTACTGTGACCTGCTGACAAACAGGCTGTTTAACTCTCATTGAAAGAAGCCTTGTATGGGCTATGGGACTTGTCTGAGAATTACATTAACATTGTCTCTTCTCTCCCATTTGCTCTTTGTATGGCTTTTCTTACTCCCACAGCATTGTCATTTCCTCCCCAGCATTTATCATTCTTTCTTTTGGTACTTACTGGCAAAGAGTTTGGTTTCTCCTCGTTTGAGCAGCCAAATTATCAGTGTTTCCTGGCAGTCATGATTACCTATCTGGTGCTCAAATCTAGTCAGCCTTCTCAAAGGCTGACTCACCCATCCATTCCTCTGATTGCTTTTGCAGTATTTTTGAGCCTTGTCTTGAGGAGCAGCCATGGCCCACACCAAGATGCTTAACAGCTGTTCCAGTCCCTGTTTAACAGTTTTTTCCTGGCTCTGTATCTCCTCTGCTGTGTCTGCTCCTCCATTAAACCAGTTTTCGATATTTCCTCCTCCCAAAGTGACTTCGGGTCCATGAATTCAGCTTCGCCATATTTGGAAGAGGTGACTAGACTGACAGGATTACATTGAGGCATACACACCGTGTTTTTCCCACTGTTTGCTAGATTGTGGGAAGGAGTTGCTTCTATGCTTTTGACAGCACTTTAGCTTGACTGTCAGGCAGGTCTTTTGATGTATCCATGTCATGGGGAAAGAAAGAAACCTGTTCCCCTGATGTTCCAGACAAATATTCAGGCATTCCTTCTACTGCTTCAGTTTGAGCCTGGGACACAGATAACTTATCCCTCTCTAACAAAAACTGAGCTTCTTCCTCTTCTACCATACACAGGAGAAGTCTTTTCCACTTTTCATTGCTTTTTTGAGTTTTTCTTCCTCTACCAGCAAGTTTATATTTTGCTGTAATGCTTGCTCTGATTCCTGTGCACCTTACATAGAAATCTACAAACACAAAAGGTGGTGGCAGATAAGGATTGTGTGGCATACCCAGTCTGGCCCTTTTCCCTACCTAATAAAATACCACGGTCTTAGTTGTTCTGTGGACTTACCTGTCTTCCCTATTGTGAAAGTACTCTTATGTCTATCCCATGCATTCTTGAATTCCCCTACTGTTTTTAACCCCACCACCTCTGCAGGGAGGCTATTCCAAGCATCCAGTACTACTTCTGTGAAAAAGTAGTTCCTCATGTTGCCCATGAGCCTACCTCCCTCTAGCCTCATATCATGCCCCCTTGTTCTTGTACTCCTTCTTTTCTGAAATATGCTACCCTCCTGTACCTTGTTTATACCCCTGAGGTACTGGAATGTCTCTGGCATATCCCGCTTCTCTCTCCTCTTCTCCGGGGAATACACATCGAGGTCCTCTAGTCTTTCCTCATATGACTTTTAGTGCAGTCCTTGCACTATTTTTGTTGCCCTTCTCTGGACTGCCTCTATTTTGTCTATATCCTTTTGGAGATATGGTCTCCAGAATTAGACACAGTACTCCAGATGAGGTCTCATTAGTGATCTGTACAGTGGCATAACCACCTCCTTTTTTCTGCTAGCAATATTTCTCCCTATGCACCTAACATCCCACTGGCTCTCCCCTCAGCCTTTTCACATTGTTTGGTTACCTTTAGGTCATCAGATATGATTACCCCCAGGTCTCTTTCTTGATTGGTGGCCATCAGTACCTCTCCCCCCATCTTGTACTCCTCCCTTGGATTGCTGTGCCCCAAATGCATGAGCCATTTCTTCTTCATTCTCAGAGCCATAACACTCTGTTGCTAAAGCATTATTTTTTCTGCTTTGAACCTCTGGAGAAAAGGTAATAAGGAATGAGGTCCACTCCCCTATACCCAAACCATCCTCACTACCATCTTCAAGGGCAGCAATCTTGGCAAACAGCTAGGAGGCCAAGGGTTCCCCCCACAGGAGAGTAGGGGAATTTTTCTGATGTCATGGCCAACATTCCCCCATCAATAAAAACAGAACCATGCAACCCACCCTCAGGATGAACCTGGAAACAAGCTATCACAGCTCAGTGTGCCTTTCCTAGTCAAAAAAATGATAAATAAATAATATGATATCTTTGCTGTTTTTATGATATGTATGATATTTTTAAACAGCTATGTAAAAACATAATATGTATATAGACTGATGCATATACTTCTAATTAGCTGTCTTTCTTGACTAGGGATTTCGCTTAAGCTGTTATGTATATTTTGAGGTTACATTTATTTTTTTTTTTCAGCCAATAACTTTGTGCTATAGGGAAACTGATGTGAACATGAACACTTGGTCAAAACACAATAAAATGAAACTGAACTTTTTTAATTTAGTGCAGTTCTAGAATTATAACTGCCCATTAAAACAAACAGTCTACAGCAGAAATTGGGAGTTTATTAGGAACATTTGATTTGTGAATGTGACTTCAGATAGCACTTTACTGAAGCTGAAAAAATGGTTTAATTAAAGTTTGTTTTATTAAATCTGTCTTCTTGGTAATGAAGTATTAAATTAATGTTTTTATTAAATTAATATATTTCTCAGCAGCAGGAACAGTAGTTCCTTTACAGAATCATCATTTTATTGTAGCATAAGAAATAAATAAGTTTGCGTCTCTGTGGCCCCTAAACTGAAAATAATACATAAGAAACAAATCTTCCTCCATTATCTTAGGTTCACATTCTGTGCTTTGCCTCCCAGTTGGTCTTCTGTCATGTGAGATTGCAGAACTGTTGACTTATAGACTGTATATCCTATTTTCTGTTATGTGTTCTTCCTATCCACAATACACAATTAAGATTCGCAATACTTTGTACCCATTTGGGATCACATAGCCATAACTGTTTTATCCACTGGGATGGCAAAGCTGGCACACCTCATAGTCCTCATGCAGAAGGCTAGCTACATTGCTTATAGCATGATCATTAAATATTATCTTGGCACTAATAACTGTTCAGTCATAATGGGGAAGCTTCTGGGCCTCAGTCTGATAATTATTACATTTTTTATACTATGCTGGTGTCAAATTATACCAGTTTTGCTGTTTATGTGAACCATACAGTAGCCATAAACCTAGCCTAGTTTAATAATGCCTTGTATATTAATGGAAAGTACTCTGCTGTAATGACCATGTTTTTTGTTTCATTAATTTAGTCAGGGTTTATCAGTTTTGTTTTTTTCATTTGTTTGTTTGTTAATAATTGTATATTAGTATCATGGTACTAGAGGCTTTACTAACTTGTCTATTTTTTCCTCATAACAAGAGACCTCTGATATAAATAAAAACACAAAAGCAAATATCTAAATGCTTTTTTGGAGTTGCTTAAGGCATCACTTTACACATAACTGTGATGAAAAAGCAGAGGCAAAATACAATATAATGGGAAAAAATATTTCTGCTGCTAGCTAAATTGTGATTCTTTTGTAATTGTTGGTGTTGAGTTTTATTTTCTGGAATATCCATCAAGTGGCTCTTGGTTAGCAAAAGCATTATTATGGGTAAGAGTTAAGCAAATAATTTAAATTATGGGCATTTAATGTGTCAGCAGTCAAATGACTGGATTTCCTGTATGTAAGCAATAGCATACAACAGGTATATATACTGCATATGAGCAGAGAGATAGTCAGGACCAAGATGAGGGACCTGGACTTTAGAAGGGTTGAGTTTGGTAGGATGGGAGAAGTTCTGCAATGCCACTTTACTGGGATCAGAGTGGGGATAGATGTGGAACAAGAATGTGCCATAATAAAGAAGAGATTGATGGAGGCCACTAGTGAGTATGCGTAAATCAAAAGTGTGTTTATTTATTTATTGCTAGGATTAAAATACCTTTGAACCAGAGATTCTTTTACAAAGGTTCCGCGTCAGATAAATACAAGTAGTATATACAAAACTTGGTTTTGCAATACAAGGCAGTAACGTAAGCAATTAACAAGGCGACAAGGGTGCATAGACACTCAGTTATATATTCTACAGGAAAGCACACTAGTTGGTGTACGAAGTACATTGTAAGGTATAGTTTGGAATATAGTACATGGGGCAGTCGCAGGAGCAGCAGGATAAAGTAATGAGAGAGTGGAGGGGTGCAGTCAGTTAAATATGACTTTGTCGGCCAGGGCTAAGAAAGAAAAGGATAACCAAAGGGGATGGAAGAGAGAGGATAAGGGTAAAGGGTTGAAGCAGGCAGCAGGTGTCCTTGTCAAGTCTGATTGAGGGAGGGAGTGTAAGTTGGGGAGGGGAGGGTGAGGGGTAGGCAGGGGGAAAATGGGGTGGTAACTAGCCAGGTAGGGCTAGAAGTGGCCCATTCCTAGAGATGAGCAATGTCTAGGTAATTGGGGGCAGTCACAACTACTTTGTTGAGTGAGGTGCTGGTGCAGATTGAGTTTAAAGGCAAGGGATGGGATGTTAAGTATCTCTGGGGAGGTTATTTAGCCAGGAAGGGACTCTATAGCAAAATGATCACTGACCTTGGACAGTCTGGCAGTAAGGGACCAGGTAGTTTGTTGAAGATGCTCTGTGTGTGTTGCATAGGTTAGTGGCTGTTAAAAGCAGAGGCAGGGCACTTGGTGGAGCTTTGCCCAGGCTGATTTTTTCACAAATAGACAAGTTTGGTAGGTGATCCTACTTTTGAGATTCAACCAGTGCATTTGCCCATAAAGGTCACAGGTGTGGGTGTACCTGTGGGCACTCGTGACCAGCTGACACACTGTGTTGAGAGCAACGGTGATTCTTTTCAGGGTTGTATCCAGGGCTGCAGTGAGAATATCAGACCATAGTCAACTATGGAGATAATTGAGCTGGATACAGCTAGCCTGAGATCCTCAGCAGTAAGGCAGTGCCAGTGCCTATAAAGTGCACCAATATGAGAATTTATTGCTCTAGATATTAGGTTGCCATGGGCAGAGTAGGATAGGGTGTGGCTTAATGTTATACCTAGATATTTGAAGTACTTGACTTGCTCGAGGGTGAGGTTCTGCTTGTTTAATATGGTAGGCAGGTCATTTTGTGATGGCTTTGTGGGGTAGTGAAAAGCATCACTTTTGTTTTGTAGTTCATCAGCAGTTTGTGGTCCTTGAACCAACATTCTACCTTCTCAAAACCAGTTTGAAGGTCATTGGTGAGTAGGGTGGAGTCAGTATGAGCAGAGAAGAGGACAGCATCATCTGTGTACAGAATGATATTGTTAGGACATGACTTTTGGGAGGGAGTTGAGAAGAGGCTGCACAGTAAGGGTCCAAGGATAGAGCCTTGGGGAACTCTGGAGTTTACTGAGCAGCAGCTGGAAAGTGTGTCATTAATTCTAACCTGCTTGCGACCTGACACCAAGATAGCTGGTGAACCAATTGGTGACCTCATTGGATAGGCCAATGTCTTGGAGCGAGGAGAGTAGAAGTGAGTGGTTCACAGTGTCAAAGACCTTGTAAGGTCAATGTGATTGATCCCACCAGCTGGCCACGGGTCGAGTGCACTGTGTAAGAAGTCAGTATATTCCAGCAAGGCAGTAGTGGTGCTATGTGTTTTCTAAAGCCATGCTGTTCTATGAATGTAGGTTGTATTTGGTCAGGTGTTCAGTGAGTTGGTCTGCGACAATATGGTCTAATGCTTTGGAAAGGAAGAAAGGATAGAGATAGGTCGCTAATTAGAGGGAATCGTCCGTAGTCACTTTATATATGGGCAGTAGAGATGCAGATTTCCAGCACTGAGGGAATTGTTGACAAGAGAGGGAGAGGTTGATAAGGGTACGGGGTCTGAGAACAGAGTCAAGGGTGAGGCTGAGGAGTTTGAGGTCCAAGGAGTAGCTACTGTATCTGGCATTACCCAGTACCCTTTGGAGGTATTTCTTCACCTCCATCATGGGGACTCTTTTAAAATAGAATGGGAGGGACTGTCAGGAGAAGGGGAATCACAGCTATTTGAAGGACTAGGACTCTTATTTAGGTAGCCAGGAGGGAGTATGCCAGGGTATCCAGTGAACACGGTGACCGTGATTGAACGACTGCAAAAAGGGTGGCTCAATCATGGTGCCTGTGTTCTGGGCTACCTGGAAGGGTAGCCACAGGATACCAGAGTTGATGACTACAGTGACAGAATGTGTGTATATATATATATACATGCCCGGAGGGGGGTTCCCGATGGGTGGAAGGGGACGGAGGGTATGTGGGATGTAGTGTGGCAGTCAGCTGCCGAGCTGACCATGTGTCGTGGTGGGTAGGGTGGCAGGGTGGCAGGCTGGGGTTGGGAGGGTGTCGGGTTCAGTTCTGGGGCGGGATCGTTTTTTGCATCGGGGCCAGCTTTTTTTTTTTTTCAGTTTTACCTCCCCGACATGCACCCCCCCTGGAGTTGAGAATCTTTAATTAGGCATAACATGTAATCCCGTCATCAGTTATGTGGTCGCTGTGAGTGTACATTGCCGTCATTTATTTTCATGTATGTACACTCACCAAAACAGCGATCACCATTATAGAACCATATGCCAGAGAGGTCGGTGAAGGCCTTATTTAGTGTGTCTGCTATAGTAGTGGGCTCTTGTGTAAGGACACCATCTGCAATGGTCAGGCTTGGGGGTGCTTTAGAGGGCTTTCCAGTGAGGTTTTTAATGTTGTCCCAGATTCGCCTTCCATTGCCCTATGAGTTTGAGAGCTCTAGTTTACAATGTTCTCTTTTTGCGCACCGTATTTTGAGAGTACAGGAGTTCCTTGTGGCCTTGTACCATTGCAAGTCTGCTTGTCTTCATGAAGCAATTGCAAGGTGCCACAGATTATCCCTATTTACATCTTTTAAGTAGATCAGCGGTGATCCAGGGGTTATTTACCACCCTTAACTTCTTTTTCAGAAGAGGGCATAGATGTCACAAGCTTTGTTGAAGTGGCTGATGAAATAGTCGAGGGCAGTGTCTACATAGTGGCTGTTATACATAGGCGATCAGTCAGTGTGCAAGGAGATGCTGTAGGTGCTAGAGTTGCCCTTTCTTGAGGACATGATGGGATTGGACCTTAGCAGGAACTTTAAGAGGTTTGTTTGACCAGTGGCAGATGACTGGGGAGTGGTCACTTAGCGCATCTGGTAATACCTCAGTGAGGGTTATACTGGCTAGGTGGGTGGTAAGGACAAGGTCTAGGAGTGAGCTATTGCCAGTCCTGTAATTGATCCTAGTGGGGGGTAGTTACAAGCTGTGTAACATTGGCAGCTGCAATGGCGTCCTTGAAAGGGTCAGTCTCAGGGGCCAACCAGTTCATGTTGAAATCCCCAAGGATCACTATCTCATTATTAGCAGGCCAGTCAGCTATGAAGTCAAGGAAACCTGCTGATCGATCTCAGGGTGGGATGTAGACAGAGAATATAGTAATTGATTTGCCATTCCGGCCAAGTATGATCCTGACAGGTAGTATTTGTGAGAAAGCTAAGGTCAAGAAACCCAGCTAGTTCAGCAAAAAGTGGCAAAAGCAGTAGGGGAAAAGAGGGCAGCCTTGAAAGTATAATTGTACTCAGAAGGAGGAGGAGGATAGAACGAACTATGCCACTAAGTCAAGAGAGGTGAGCAGGGTGGTAAGACAGGCAAAGGCCACTACAGGGTACAGCTAGCCCAGGGGTAAAAGTGGCTGAGAAGATCATTTTCTGGTATATAACAGAGAAAGAAACATAAAGGATGAGATTGCAAGGCTACAAATGGGGTGGGTGGGCAGAGGTACTGAAGAAAGGTGGAGGTGTTTACTGGGTACTTCTGTTCAGTCTTCACTTGGAGAAGGACGGACCAGTACCACAAGGGAGTAGGGTGGGGGATGGAGGGAGTCACAGACAGTGAAATATAGCGACTGAGTACTCATGGACCTAAGGCCCTAAAGGTGGATAAATCACCAGGGTCAGATGGCGACACCTCATGGGTCCTTAGAGAACTGGCAGAGGTTCCAGCAGGTCCCTGGCAGACCTGTTTAATGCCTCCTTGGAGTCTAGGAACATGCTTCAGGACTGAAGAATGGCACATGTGGTGCCTTCCATAACAGTAGTCTGAAGGACGAACCAGGGAACTACAGACCAGTCAGCCTGACCTCTATAGTGGTCAAGCTGATGGGGACATCTTGAAAAGAGACTGATCCAGTTTCTAGAGGAAAATGGGCACATGGACAAGAGGCAGCATAGATCTGTATCGGGCAGATCCTGCCAAACTAACCTAATTGACTTCTTCAATTGGGTCACTAGGACAGTGGAGAAGGGCCAGGCAGCTGATGTCCTGTATCTGGACTTCAACAAGGCCTTAGACTTGGTGCCTCATAGGAGATTAGTCATGAAATTTGAGGCCCCAGGGGTGGGGGTTAAGCTCATCGGATGGATCAGAAGCTGGTTGCAGGACTGAAGCCAAAGTGTGGTAGTCAGGGGAGGGTTCTCTGAAGTGAGGCCTGTGACCAGTGAAGTCCCGCAGGGCTTGGTGCTTGGCCTGGTGCTGTTTAATATATTCATGGGAAAGGGGAAGTTCCCTTTGTAAACAAATAGGGAGCTGCACAATCCAGCAAACTAGACCATAAGGTCTTATCTGCTGGCATGTTTGTTTATATATAGGATATGTATTGGGCTACACAGGGATAATCATACATATTGCCACATGCAAGAATAAGGCATGTAATAGAATAGCACTGTTCAAAGAATAAGTTTACTGTGCACAAATTAATTTGTGACTTTTAGGCGTAGGGAAGCTATCTTAAATGAATACCTGATTAAGGAACCTGTAGACAAAATGTTGAACCTACAGGTGGTGTTTCTGTGAATTTTTCATGAATGAACAAAAGATTTTTTAAAACACCATGGCTGCCATGGCTTTTGATTTCAGTCATTCTTTCATAAGTGAAGCATGATTGTGGAAACACTGTAGCAGGAGACATCATGAGCATGGACAGACTTTGAACACAGGTGAATTTGATCTGGAACACTCACAACAACTTTTTTTAGAATGTGCACAACAACTGACAGTAGAAAGCGTATAGCAGGAGTCTTGAAGGTACTGATTTTTATACAGAACAAGACTTTGAACAAGATTTAACCATATACTATAGAATATTTATCATTTTGACTATAAAAATATTAATTTGAAATAAATGAAAACATACAGAATAGTGAACAGGGAACTGTGCCCAAGACTGTGATTCTATCAAGGGAGCTCATAAACATAGAAACACAGAAACATAGACTTTGACGGCAGATAAGGACCACTTGGCCCACCCAGTCTGCCCATTTCCCTACCTATTGGATAAGCTGCAGATCCTAGTTAACCAACAGCCTACTTCCTCCTACCCCCCACAAGAATTGCTATATATCTGTCCCATACATTCTTGAATTCTCCCACTGTTTTTGACCCCAAAACCTCCTCAGGAAGGCTATTCCATCATCCACTACTCTTTCTGTGAAAAAATACTTCCTTGCATTGCCCCTGAGTCGTCCCCTATATCTTCAAATTGAGCCCCTTGTTCTTGCACATCACTTTTGTGAAAGATGTTACCTCTTGGACTTTATTGATTCCCTGAGGTACTTAGATGTTTCTATCATGCCATACTAAATTATTTTGTTTATTTATGCATTTGATAACTGTAAGTACACTGGTCCCAGGAACTGTTTACAAGTGCGACCCAGGCCATCTAGATGGCATGAGGAGAAAAAAACATAAAAACAGCAATGAATTACAAGGACATTTGACAAAGAGATTGATGTCATTACAAGTGTTACAAGAAATTACAAATATTAACATTTCAGTGTTGTGCAATTTACAAGTCCGAGATCACAGTAAGGATAACAAAATGTCCACATTAACAAAACCAGAGGAGAGGTTATTGATTACATGTATAATAGTTATTAATCCTAGCAGGAATCCTTGTTAACAGTTGCAGGAAGAGTTTGACATAATAGCAATTTTGAAGTGCTTTTAAAAGTCAGGTGGAATTCAGGGTATGAAGGTCCTCAGGAGAGCATTCCAACGTTTAGGAGCTGCACCAGAGAAGCTCTGGCCCATGTCAGTTGATAGCCATGGACAGTCTAGAAGTCAGTTAGGGAGGACCTCAATTAATGAATGGTATGATTAATGGTTGGCAAATACGATAGTGATTTAGTACCTGTGAGTTTTAAAATAAGTGAACCAAATAATCGCCCTCTCGTGATTGAGGGAAAGCTACCCAAGACTTTGATATAGGTTGCAGTGATGAGTGCAGTAAGGGGCTTGAGTCACAGATCTGCAGATGTTATTGTACGCCGTGTTCAAGCAATTGAGGAGTTGTGGCGAGGTAGAGGAGATGATGGGAGAGCTGTAGTCTAATATGGGAAGGATACTACGCCCAATTGCCAGTCTTGAATCAGTGGTCAGTAGGTGTTTCAATCTATAGCAAATATCTAGGCGTTGATTGACTTTTTTGACTGCTTGGCCTATGTGGGTAGCGAATGTCAAGGAGGGGTCAATGGTTATACCTAGTTACTTAAAGTCATTGACCTGCTTAATTATGGATCCCTCTGAGGCTTGGCTGTTGAGATTAACTGAGCTCTTCTTGAGCCTGTTTTTGAAGCCAAATAGCATTGCTTTCGTTTTTTCACATTGACTATAAGCCTTTGATTTGTGAACCATTGGATTACTGAGGAGAAATCCTTGTTTAGGGTATGAGCTGTTCTTGAGGGGGTGCTGTCACTGCTGAATAAGATCAGATCATTAGCATACATTGTCCTACTAGAACTTGATGGTTCCTTGAGCAGCGAGTTTACAAATCTAGAGTAGAGTAACAGCCCTAGTATGGACCCCGGGGAACTCCAGACTGCACTAGGAGTGGGCTGGATGATGCTCCCCCAATACTGACCGTTTGCGCCCTCATTGTGCAGTAATGTTGCACCCAATTTGAGGAGCTTTGAGAGAAACCTAAGGTATCCATTTCCCTGAGGAGGATAACATGGTCTACCATGTCAAATGCCTCTGAGAGATCAACAAATATGGCCCCTGTAAGTCTGCCTTTGGCTGCCTCTCTGAGGACATGATTTGTGAATTGAGCAAGAACCACAGTAGTACTAAAACCTTTTCTAAAATCGTGTTGGTCAATGGATAGGAGACTATATGTCTCAAGGTGATCCGATATTTGCTGGAACACTATTTTCTTTAGAATTTTGCTCATCTGTGGTAGAATGGATACTGGTCTGTAGTTCTCTGGGATCTTTGAATCACCCAACTTAAAAATAGGGACCACTCTGGCCTCTTTTCAGAGCATGGAAACAGTGAACGTAGACAACGATAGATTGATGACAAATGAGAGCAGTTTGGCAGTGCAATCTATTGCTAATTTCAAGAACCTAGGGCAGAGTCCATCACTCCCTGTACTGCCCTAGATGGGGAGTGTTTACAGGAAACAACGTATCTCTGGGGGGTTGTGGGTTTACAATAGAAAGGGGGACAATCAGTTCTTTTTTCACTCTGACTTCTTGATTGACTGCCCTGGAGGCTGACGGAGTTGGGCCATTTATGATTTCAGATTTGTGAATCCATGTTTGCTACAGTTCATGGATCCGATTGCAGCCCTGTATCCATGACCAGATTAACAGTATTAGCTTTAGGCATTATTCATGACCAAGTTCACAGATGCCCAAAAACTGCGACAGTCACCTAAATTTCTTATCTGCTGCAACTTAAAATAGGAGGCCTTGAGGATTTTAGTGTCTGTTTTGCACTGATTCCTAAGCCTTCTGTATGTATTCCAATTTTCAGTCATAAGATTAGACCTGTAGTTATCCCATGACTTGTCTCTGAATTTCAACCTCGCCACCATTTCTCTGTTTAGCAATTTGGTGTTTACACCCCTAATGCAGCTGGTAGTGAGTGGGAAATGTTTATTCTGAATTGAGGAAAGAGCAGCTACAAGGAAGCCCAATGCTGCATCTACAGAAGTGAGGGAGTAGAGATTGGACCAATTTATTCACCACTGACCTGACTTTAGAGTAGCAATGTGAACTTGGGAGAAGTTTCTTAAGGAGATGAGTTTAGGTGGTGGATGTCTCCTTTGACTGGACCAGTGCAATAAGTAGGGAATGGTCACTAACAGGAAAGATGACTTCAACAAGAACACTTCTAGCACAACCTTCCATACTGATAGCCTCTAGTTGGACAAGCTAGTAGACAACTTGAGGTTTGTTGGGAAAACTCATAACATGAGTAGCATTTGAGTAATGGAAATGACAAATCCTTGATCCATCCAGTGTGCAGTCAGTTAAGACCTAGTGAAGCAGGTAACAAAATACTAATCATAGCTTTCAGTGGGTATGGGCCACCACTGATAATACTGGAGGTGTCGCCACTTGCACCCCTGCTCACAGTATTATTTCTAATATATAGTGCAATAATTATAATAATTATCTTTCTCTTAAGGCAAAGGTTATTTTATAATCTAGGTAATACATAATGTGGCTGTGATTGTAATTAGCTTATGTTATTGTATATCTGTGTATTTTATTCTCACTTTGGTATATATTTAATATTTGTCTCTTTAACTTTGTATCCTGATGCCCATTTTCACAGCTGTGGCTGAAAACTAGTCTGTACTAGTCAGACCACATTCCTGGTTAAATGAATAAATAAATACATAAACTGGGTGGCCAATACTGTGAGACTAAGGTGATGACTACAATCCCTACACTTGTAGCCTCTGCTGTTGACAGCAGTAGGATCACAATTTGATGCTTTGGTTTTGGAAATTATGTCAGTGATGAAGATGTTAGTGTATTCAGAATTAGTGATCAGACAATGCAGAGTGCCATCCAGTAGAAACAGTTACAAACTGAGGCTGTAAGATGCAAAGAACAAGATCTCAGTCTAATACCTTGGCAAATTGGACATTCCTAGTACCTGAATGATTAGAGCTGCTGCCTCTGAGAGCAGGAATGCAAGGATTGATCCTTGATCCTAGAGGGTCTGGAGCACATTCTTTCAGACCAGTAATTCAATTTACAGAAGATATCCCGTGACCTGGGAAGAGAACATTACAATGAGGAAATATCAACAGCAATTTGCTCATCTACTGTATGGGATAACATATTGAAGGGAATGTTGTTTTATTGATTTGTTTTGTGCAAGAGACAGATGCTTTTTTGTGTAATATGTCAACACTCATGCAGGTTTACTCAATTAAAAGCAGCTCACTAGAAACAGAAGTCATTCCGGAGGACTGGTGGAGGATAGATGTAGTCTCAATCCACAAAAGTGGTAGCAGGGAATAGGTTGGCAATTATAGGCCAGTCAGCTTGACATTGGTGGTGGGAAAGTTAATGGAGTCACTGCTGAAGGAAAGGATTGTTGAATATTTTTAATCCACTGAATCACAAGACCCAAGGCAGCATGGTTTCACAGGCAGAGGGCATGTCTAATGAATCTGATAGATTTCTTTGACTGGGTGACCAAGGAATTAGATCAGGGTGGAGCAGCAGACAAGGCCTAGATTTCAATAAGACTTTCAACACCATTCCACATAGGAGGTTAGTAAGCAAGCTGTGTAGCTTAAGAGTGGGTCCAAAGGTGGTAAACTGGGTAAGAAATTGGTTAGGAGATAGGTGGCAGATGGTGGTTATAAACAGAGTTCACTCCGAGGAAGGGAGAGAGGGTGGCCAGTGGAGTGCCTCAGGAATCGGTGTTGAACAGGTCTCTTTAATGTCTTTATAACTGACATTGTAGAGGAGCTGGAAGGAAGGTCTGCCTCTTGCAGATGAAACTAAAATCAGCAATAGAGTGGACATTCTGGGGTGTGTGGAAAGGATGAGCAGAGACCTAAGAAAACTTGAGGAGTGGTCATGGGTATAGTAGCTGGATTTCAATATGAAAAGTGCACAGTACTGCACTTGGGGCACAGAAACCCAGTGGCAGAGTACACAATGGGAAGAGCTGTACTGATGACCACCAAGTAGGAAAGAGACGTGGAGGTAATCATATCGGATGACCAAAAGATGGCCAGGCAGTGTAACAAGTCAGTTGGGGGGGCTAGTAGGTTACTGGGATGCAGAGGAGGGGTATCACCTGCTGAAAGAGGGAGGTGGTACTGCTTCTGTATAAAGTGCTGGTAAGACTCCACCTAAAGTACTGTGTCCAGAACTGAAGACCACAACTCAGGAAGGACATACATTGAAGCAGTCAAGAGGCGGGCAACTAAAATGGTGCAGGTGTGCATCAGAAGCTTTATGAGGAGAGACTTGAGAACCTAAATATGTACACTCTAGAAGAAAGTAGGGAGAGGGATATGATATAGACCTTTAAATACCTCACAGGGTACATAAGGTACAGGAGGAAATATTTTTCAGGACAGATGTGAGGAAGTACTTCTTCACAGAAAGAGTGGTGATTCCTGTAGAAGTCTTCCAGTTGAGGTGGTGAGGTTGAAAACAGTAGTGGGGTTCAAGAATGCATGGGATAGGCATAAGGGGAGCTTAGGAAAAGGGAAGGGGATGGGTGAATGGGTGGAAGATCAAGGAGAATCTGTGGTGTGTAGATGCTTCTGGGACTACCTCAAAGAACTGGTTGGAAAGGAAGACAGGAGACACCCCACAATACTCACCATTAATGGGACTCCTACCACTGACCTGCACATCACAGCTGAATCCTTTAACCTGTCATTCTCTGATTCTAGAGCTGCCCTGCCACCAGGCTATTTAAACAGCCCAGAACCTCCCCCTCCATGAGACCAACATAAACCCTCCCATCCAAAATTCTATTTTAAACAGATCACAATTAGTGAAGTCAGAACCTACATACGTAAGGTGCTTGGGAAAACAAGACTAGGTAGCGATGGTTTAGACATGAAGCTTGTGGCATTAGCACTTGAAGAGCTACTGAGACCAATTGCCAGGCTCTTTAATAAATCCCTTGCCCAGGAGAAGTTCCCTTCAATCTGGAAGTTAGCCCTGGTCACCCCAGTTTTAAAAAGCGGGGATCAGTCCAACACTGCCAACTATAGGCCAATCTCATCCTCTCTCCTCTCTCTAAAGGTCTAGAGAGGATTGTAGCAGACCAGGTTAATGAGTACCTCCATAAGTATGGACTCCAATGCCCACAACAGCATGGATTCTGCAGGAACCACAGCACGGCTACTGCCCTGGTGGAGTTCCCCGACTATGTGCACAAGGCCATGGACGAGGGCCATTTGGTGGGATCTATATTCATAGATCTCACTAATGCATTTGACACTGTCAACCACCACATTCTTCTTACTGACCTACTAAACCTGGGGCTGTCACCTGAAGTGGTCCACTGGTTCCAAGACTATTAATCCCACAGAAAACAAAGTGTCAAAATTGGGAAAGCCATATCTCTTTCAAGGGAAATTACACTAGGGGTCCCCCAAGGGTCAATATTGGGGCCATTCCTATTTAGTCTATTTATAAATACACTCCCTGAAGCTTGTGAGAGGAAGATCATCCTCTATGCGGATGACATTGTCATTCGGTGCAGCACCAAATAGCATATGGCCCTGCAGGCAGAGCTTCAGAGCTCGTTCTATGGGCTGGAGGATTGGTTCTTTAAAAAAAAGCTGCTCCTCAATCACAAAAAGACAAAGACAATGATCATCTCTAGTTCCCTCACAAGAAAACCCTTCCTGCCCTTACTATCACCAATAGCAAGGCTGCCCCACTGGAGCAGGTACACTGTTTCAAGTACCTAGGGGTTATTATCGATGACACCCTCTCCTTCATGCAGCACATCAACTATGTGGTAAAAGCAGTAAATGCAAAGCTCAGTGTGCTCTATAGGTACAGGCAATACCTCACACCATTAGCCCTTCATCTCTCGGTCTCCTCCTCAGTTCTGTCAGTCATTGACTACGGACTTGTGGTGTATGGGACCGCCTCCAATACTGCACTTGCACACATTGCAACGGTCCTTAACAAGACGAGTAGGCCAACACCTGGGGCAGACAACCTTAGGCACATATGCTTCCTCTTTGAGCAGACCAATTGGCTTAACCTACTCAACAGAATAAAATACCAAACCTGCCCGTTGGGCAAGAAATCACTATTAGGCAAAGCCACTCCATTCCTCAGTGGCTTGCTGCCTGCCTGTAGATCTGGGTACCAGACCAGAGGCCACTCCCAGGACTCCCTAGAGGTCCCTCTCAGAAAAATGACACTGGGACAGTGGTCGTTTGCATACTGTACTCCCCTGTGGGTTAATGAGATCCTGGCTCACCTACTGACAAACTCAAGCCTACCTGCCTTTAAGGCCAAGCTTAAACAGTACCTCTTTGGAAGCATGGCCTGTTGCTGTAGGCAGTTATTGCATTTCCAGTCCTGCAAGCCTTAAGACACAATCACCTGGCTAACCGACATGGATCAAGTCACCTCCCTCACCCTTTTTAGCAAATCCCCGACAGGGCCGCTGCCCACATCCCTGATCCCCCACCCACAACTCTCTACATCAATTCCACTACGTAGATGGATGTAGCTCCCTGGCTACTGAAGATTATACCTTTGTGCCTTGCCTTTGGCTGTTGTAAATTATACCTGTGTACCTGACAATGTTTGGCCTTGTCATGTTTCTTTGTACTTACCAGATAGCTTATGTCTCTGTTAGTAATTTTTCACCCTTGTAATTTGCTTACACTTGGGCTTCACCCTCCTTTGTTTTCTTGTTCTCAATTGTTCATACTTGGTTGTACCTGATGTGGAACCTTTGTAAAAGAGCTTTTGCTCAAAGGTAATGTCTGAATATTGAAATAAATAAATACTATAGGCAAGGAAAATGGCAGACTAAGTGGGCCAAGTCCTTATCTGCTGGCAAATTAGATGCTTCTAAGTAGTAGACCTTAGTTGCTGCCTGCAACTTAATATTGGCCCATTTAGATGTTTCAACCTAGTGGCCAAAAATCTCTTATCATCACCTACTGCCACCTGTAAGATTTGTGATACTATTCTGAAAGGGGAAGCTCAGAGATAGCTCTTATTCCTTTTTTTTTCAATTCAAAGTTTATTGATACATTTTCCACAATAACAGGCTGTTACAATAAGAATGAGATAGACATACAGACTCAATGTAAAGGGTAACTGCCCAACCCACCCATCCCTCCCCATATTGCAGTAACCAAACCTAGTGTCCGCTAAGTGCCAAGTTCTTTACCTAAGAACCTACATGGCTGTGTAACCTGAGACATGTTTAAGACTGAGCCAGTGAAATTAGAGAGTGAAGGGATCCCAAATTTTGGTATATGCTGCCAATCTATTATGAAGACTGTCAATCGCTTTTCTGTATGTAGATTGGACAGGATTTAGTTTACCCATTCTTGGTAAGATGGGAGGACTTGTCTTTCAGTGACGTAAAATAAGCTTCTTAGCCGATAAAGCAATCATGGAAATATGAAACTTTCTTACTTTAACTCTAACAGAAGACAGGTCCCTAAAAGGCAAATAACAGAGTAAAATACTCATGAAGGCCCAGTAAAGGGTCCAGGGAAGTCTTAATTGAACTCATAAGAGGAAACTTTAGGGCAAGACCAGAACATGGAAGAAGTGTTCCTTCTTCCTGCAAACACTTACTACATATATTGGAATTCAAAAAACCCATTTCTGTAGTTCAACCGGAGTGTAATACAGATTATGTAATATATGATATTGCATAAGACGCAGTCTGTCTTGAGAAACATATTTATGACAGAATCTCCACAGGGATTGCCAATCTGGATGGTACTGAGGGAGGATAGAGTTCCAGAATCTTGCAGGTCCAAAGGAACCCCCATATCTCTTGGGAAACAAAACCTTATATACAGTAATTTAGATATTACACCTGAAGATCCAATAAGTGAAGAAACCTCAGGTATCAGGGCTGTGACGTCTGGAAGGGGGGATATTACCAAAATTTATTGTAAGTGCCTTAATTGTTTAGCTCTGAAGTGAGAGGGAGCCAGAATATGAAATTTCCTGATAATATCTCCCACTGACAAACATTGCCCATCTTCATCCATGAGAGAGAGAAGTATCCCATCCCCAAATTGGGACAACCATTGATGGGGAATCTGGTTCTTATTAATAGTAAAATATGGGGAATTCCAGATAGACTGGGTCAAGTCCCAGTGGGGATTATATTTCAAAAATGAACACAGTTGTGCATAAACCTTTAAAGAGGTAAATACTGTAGGGCATTCCTCAGTCATACGTACCTGAGAGATTTAAAGATAGAATAAGGTAAGGGGGTCCAGATTCTTGGACTTAATTACATCCAGTTTAATTCTAAGCCAAGTCAGTTGCTCTTTTTCTGGGCCAGGAGATACCCATCTCAGACATTTTGCTAGATGACTGGCCCAATAGTATATAGCCAGATGGGGAATCCTTAAACCCCCCTCCAGTTTTGGAGCTGTCAATTTGTAATAAGTCAATCGAGGACACCTATCAGCTCAAATAAATCTAGTGAATATACCATGTAACTTTTTAAACCAGAGTAGTGGGATAAAAGTATTGAGAAGAGATAAAGGGTAAAATATTCTAGAAAATATATTCATCTTAATTATGTTGATCCAGCCCCATAATGAAATGGGAAGTTTGGACCACCTCTCGAGATCATGAGTTATCAACTGTGAGAGGGATTCCAGATTTTCCCTAAACCATGTTAGGGGGTTACGAGATAGTTTAATGCCCAAGTATTTGAATGACTTGGGAGTCCAGCATAAGCCTAGGGGACTGATATCATTTTTGAGTACCTTATGGTTTAATGGGAAAAATAAGGATTTGCTAGCATTCAGTTTGTAGTTGGACAGGTCACTAAATCTTGCTATTTCACTCAACAAGGCCGGTACAGAAGATACCGGATGAGATAAATGTATCAGCAAGTCATCTGCATATGCAGTGACTTCAATTTCATGGCGCAACCCAAATGCCTTGTATGGAAACATTATTGAGAATATTTTGACGAGAGGTTCCAGATATAAATTAAACAACAGAGGAGACAAGGGATATCCCTGTCTAGTCCCTGAATGGAGTGAAAATGTTTGGAGAAGGCTCCATTTCCAGAGATTCTTGCTGTAGGAGTTTTATATAGTGTAGCAATCCAGGATATAAATACAGAAGAGAATTGAAAAGCTTCCAGAACTCAAACAAAAATTCCAATTCACTCGATCGAATGCCTTCTCAGCATCCAGGAGACCAGTCCTGCAGGGAACTCGGCGTCTCTGGTAGCCGAGAAAACATAAGATAGGGTACGCAAGTGATCAGATGATGAACGCCCTTTCATAAATCCTACCTGGTTTATACCTATTAATTCAGGGAGAACTACAGTTAACCTATTGGCTAGTATCTTCGAGAGAATTTTAATATCCTGATTTAGAAGGGAACTAGGTCTGTAGCTCTGAACAAGCTCAGGATCTTTATCTGGTTTGGGGAGAAGAACAATCAAGGCCTCAAAAAAGGTGAGGATCAGCCTCTGCCCTAGTTAGAATATATTGAAATAAACTACAAAGTACTGGTAATAAAAGATCCTGAAAAACTTTGTAAAATAGGGAGGAGAATCCATCGAGGCCTGGGACTTTGTCTACAGGCAATCCACTAATAACCTCAGCAATTTCCTCCTGTGATATAGGAGTAACCAGAAAACCCTTGTGTCGCTCTGAGAGGGAGGGCAAATGGGAATCCCTCAGATAACTCTCCGTACTCCTAGGACAAGGAGGATACTCCATGTCACTGTACAAGCTTGCATAATATAGGGCAAATTCTTGCACTATTTCAGTAGGAGATACTTTCAGGGACCCATCTGCCATTGCCCTGATTGGAGGAATAAATCTCACCAATTCTTGTTGCTTAATATGCAATGCCAGTAGGCGCCCCGCCTTTTCTCCCCTAGTCTGTGTAACTAGCTCTTGTACAAATAATAGCTAATTCCGCTTTTTCCCGAAGTAACTCTAAATACCTATCTTTCAACACTAGAAGTTTCCTCTTGTCTTCATCAGGGGCATTAGCAGAAAAATTATTTTCAAGTGACCTCATTTGGGACAGTTATAATATTAATTCCTTCTCCTGTGCCCTTTTCCTACCCACCGCCATACTAAGAAGGATCCCTGTCATGAAAGCCTTAAAGGCCCCAGCAAAATATCTGGCTTTGTACTGTCTAAAGGGTTGGATAGAAAAAAGGATTCAATTTGCTCCCTTATGAGCTTGCAATATTTAACATCTTTAAGAAGTTGTTCATAAAGTTTCCATCTGGTTTCCCTGTTAGGTAAATTAAGAAATGCCAATTTACACAACACCAGTGAATGATCGGAGACAGGGCCAGGTTGAATCAAGGAAGTCTTAACCCCAGGTAGGAGAACCTGAGAAATAAATATGTAATAAATGCGGGACTGCGAGCCGTGCACCATTGACCTGAAAGTAAACTCCCTAGAATCAGGGTGTAAGACACGCCAGACATCGAGAGCCCACACTGGTCCACTAGGTCTTTGAAAGTCCTCTGCCTTGAGTGACCACTCCCAGTCCACTACCTGACCTGGCAAGATTAGAATCTACAACTTGACTAAAGTCACCCCCAAAATAATCCTGATGGGAAGCATTGGAAGAATAACAGATAAGAGTCTCATAAAAAACCCTGGATCATCTATATTAGGGCCATATATACTACCAAGTAAAAGTGGAAATGACCAGAGAGTGCCTTTAACTAGAATAAACCTTCCCTCATGGTCTTTAATGACCTGTGTAGAAACAAAGGGAACACCCCGTTGATCATAAGCATGACCCCACGACTGTTAGTAGATCCCTGGGCATTATAAACCAAGCCCACCTGTTGTCTCCTTAACTGTGAAGCTTCAGTTTCTAATAAATGTGATTCCTGTAGGAAAGTTATCTGAGAGCATAATAAGCTTAAATGTTTAAGAACCTGATATTGCTTATGTTTTTTCCTGATCCCCTTAACATTCCAAGTAGCAAAAGTCACTTCTTTGGCCATCTAACAATGGTAGTTAGCTTAATGTACTCAGCCCAGCACTGGATACATAATACATGCAACCCTACTCCCACGATTACTGCAGTAAGCCCTCCCTCCTCCCACCCCCACATTTAACTCTTTCCCATCCCCCAACTGCCCCCATACCCCCTAACAAAACCCCAAATCCCTCACCCTCCACCCAACCCCCACACTGCCACAAGCAATGTTCAGCACAGTACTGGGTCTTTTCTCCATCTCCCACCTCCCGATAATGCACCTCTGCTAATGGCAACAGAACAAGGTAATTATTTGAACAAGCGAATAATGTTAATTACCCCCAACAAATTAGGGAATGGCCTTGGGCTTCCAATGCTACACACACCCATGTGTTAGCATGATAGTGAACTGATAAATGAAGTGTACTGCCAGATCCCTGAGTATACCAGATAACCTTGGAGACCAGAGTGAAACTGAGAATAAAAATTGAGATCAACCATGCCTCATGGAACAGCTATGCAGAAACTAGAACCAGATCGGGAGCCTAGTGAAGGGGAATAACCTATTCCACAGAATGAGAGCAAAGATCGGGAAAAACCTTGCAACCGAGACTCAGGGAAAGAAAACTGAAAAAACGAATCTTCCCTGTGGTTACCAACCCCAGATTGCAAAAAATCTCCTTGGAGAAATTTGTTGCCCTGAACTCGGGACTATTGAAAAAATAAGGAGATCCCCTCGAATTAAAAGCTGCACAACTATGGATTACAAATACATAGTACACTCTCTAGTGGCCACATCCCAATCCTGACATAGTGAAAGTAAATGCAGAGAAAGCCCAAGACCGCTCTGATTTCCGATCCATGTAAATTAAACGTTAATCCTAGACACAACAAGCCAAATCCCTCCTTCTATTCTATATACTAGACTGAGTATACTAAGACATGAAGCTCTGTTCCCAAATAAACAAACCCCTAGACCCCAAGTGTCTTTGCCCTTCACCGCGTTGACCTTCTAAGGCTAGGGCTTAAAATACTGTTAGCAGGCATGCCTTGCACTGATCTCCCCAGTCCAAGTAAGATAACAAGAATTTACAATACAATTTGTTAAGAATATCCCTCAAGGAAGGAGAAAATAACAGTTCTGATCCACAACTCTAAACAGCTCTTCATCCCACGAACAAGGCCTCTCAGGTCTCTCGAAACAAGTCTGGCAGCATGGATTTAAGGCTCGACAGGGCAACTGCAGGATCATCGAAGTTAAACCAGGATCCATTTACAAAAACTTGTAATCTGGCCAGGTATCCCATCCTGAATTTCAGGCCTGCAGCAATAATCTTAGACACAATGGGATGAAATGCTTTCCGCTTCAGATGAGCCGAACCAGGCAAATCTTGTGAGATTCTGTTTCGTATTCTCCCAATGAACCTCTTGTAAAGCTCTCACTTTCTACAAAAAATGCTGTTTCTCTAGGAAATTCAAAAAGCGACAGATGATAGGACGGGGGGAGCATCCGGAGAAGGCTTAGGTCGCAGAGACCTGTGAGCTCACTCTATAATATATACTGGGCCGAAGGGAGAGGGGTCAGCAATCCGCTCCACCAACTTCTGTGTAAATGCCACACCATGCTGGCCCTCTTCTCCCTCTGGTAGCCCAAGTATCACCACATTGTTTCTACGGCTACGGCCCTCTAAATCTTCGAGCTTGGCATCGAGACGAGATAACTTCTGTCGCATAGACACCAATTCAGGATCGAGATTCTCTAGCTTTTTCTCCATCAAGACTATTCGAGCTGTGTTATCAAAGACAGTTGATGAGACTTCATCCAGTTTTCTAGAGAGTTTTCAGGTCAAGCCATTTCTTTCATTTCTTCTCGAAAGGGCTTGAACTCTTCTAAGAAACTATTGAGCATTAAAGGTTCTTGTTCCCCGACTTGACTCAAAGGATCAGGCCTCTCTGGCCCACCCGAGGCCCGGGATTTCTTTGAGGCCTTTTCGGGAGTAGCAGGGGGTGTGTGCTTCTGTGGGGCTTTCTTCATGTAAGCCTCCATCCGCCGATCTAGCACACAAACCAGACTTCCAGAGTATTCAGATAGTAGTAAATCTCAAAAGCAGAGGAAATGGAGAGATTTAAATGTCTAAAAAAGACGATTTAATGATCAGGAGGCAGGAGCTTCACTGAGGAGCTTCTACTCAGCACTCTGCATCACGTGATCCCCACATTCCTTTTTTCAACCAGCAAATGTGCTTATAGGCAGTGTGTTAGGGCAGAAGTCAGTGATCCTTTGACCCCTAAGGAAGCGAGAGGTCAAAACTGTGAGGAGCACTGCTGCACACTTGGTGCAGTTGGTTCAGCCCTTTAGAGCTGTCAGGCACTTATAGCCTGCCTTTTTAAAGGCAAACTACCTGTGTAATGCATAAATAGTGCACTAGCATTACTAAAATATATACTTTTAATCATGCCATGTAGCGGAAGTGGCCGATGTCACTTCCAGTCCAGCACTCACATATCAGTATTACCAGCGGCGAAGTAGAGCACAGGGTGGAGGCGATGCACAGGCAGAGGCAAGCTGCTTCTGCCTGCGTCCGCTGAGGAGGGTGGGAAGGTGACCACATCCATTAGCACAGCCATAAAAGCACTGTGGATAGTTATTGTAAGTAAGCACTAAACAAAAAAAATATAGAGCCAACAGGGGAGTTACTTGAACTAATGTGCAAAAAAAGTACAATTGTTAAATGCATTTGTTGTAATATTTATGCAGAAAAAAAACAACACATATGCAAAAAGATAGTTTCATATGCATCAAATGTAATGAGTACAATGAATTACGAACACGGTTGTTAAAATTAGAGGCAGAAGTTACATAATTAATGACACTGCAAGCTACAAGTACATTGGTAGAACAGACTACTAGTTCTTATAAGGGGAAGAGAAACAGAACAATAGAACCAAATGATAGCGATAAAGAGTAAGAGACTAGCAGGCCCAAAAAAGGGAGAGAGAGAAAGGAGAAAATTAATCTGTAGAATCTTGGGCAGTTGTCCAGCCCCACAACAGACAAAAAAAGGGAGAAGAGCTAACTATGTCACCTATCTCACACTGACTAATAAATATGCCTCCCTTGAGGATATGGATATCCAACAGAACAGCGAAGTCAACATAAGGCAAATGGCAGTATATTAAAAGATGTGATGCAGCGATATGCAACATAGATAAAGCCAACAGAATGGTTTCCTCCTTCCCTGGAGCAAGAATAAAAGACATACGTAAGGTAGCTCCAAACATCATTAGGAAAACCGAGACCAAACCTGTTGTAACTAGTCATGTGGGAACAAATGATGAAGGGAGAGAGCATGAAAACAAGCATTTGTCAATGCCGAATGTTTGTTTGCTGGTATTGGCATTGGTACTGCAGGAGTTAAACAGATGCAAAATATGAATGGCAATGAAGTATTAGACTAATTCCATACCACTCTACAAAGACTGACAGGCGTTGTGAATTGTACCTTTAAGGTCGTCGACCATAACGATTATGCCACCTCCACTCCACCTCATCTCACCCTACAGACACTAACAAGTGTCATGGAGTGCCTTGGGTCTTCGGCCCTTACACTCACCCCTATTCCATATAGAAATAAGCTGAGACAGGTGCAGTATAGGAGAATGGGGTGAACGTTAGGGCTGAAGACGCCAAGGCACACCTCAATGCCTGTCAGTGGCTGCATGGTGGAGGTGGGGGTGTAATGGCATGAGCATATGGCTGACGCACCCTGCCAGGACACCCAACACCCGTCAGTCCGCCAGGTAGGCAAGGTGGTGGCATCATGAAGTTACTATGCTACCGCTTTCCTTCCCTCCTACCTCTGTACTGTCGAGCAGTGACTTGCTGGTATGGTGTTCGCCCTGTCCTCTCCCTGCTTTAATGGGGAGTCGCTGTGCAGTTCTGTCCCTATGGCGCTTTTGAATGGTATCTTCCCATGCCACTCTGCTCTAAGTAGTCAGTCACTGTAGTAAGTAGCAATAACCTATCACAGGGTGTGGTGTTATTGGGGATTAACCATACCTGGGTGAGTTCTGAGGCATGAGTCCATAGGCCGAGTGTCCTAACAGCACCCGGTGTGCATTAATCCCCTATAACAGCACAGCCTGAGTGGGTTATTGCACTTATAACGTGGGTTATGTCTGAAAAGTACAAAAAGAGGCCCATAAATGCCTTTTGTGACTGTCACAAGAGCAGAAAAGGGACCGATCCTGCCACCTGCAAAATAGTCCCCAACATAGATTTCATTTCTCACTATTGCTATGCACATACAAATGTCACACATACAATAGTGACAGCATTTGTGACATTTGTTGTGCAGAATATTCTGACCTTCACTTGCTGCACCCCTTACTGTGCTGCCCCACCAAACCCCAGCAACACATCCAACACCAGAAGTGCTGCTACACATGCTGCCTGCCTGCTGCTGTCCTTTCCTCTGTTTGTCTTTTCCTACCTCTGTCTCTGGATGCCTACTGCTGTGTACAGTACATGTCTGATTGACTGTAGCTGATGACAATGGCAAAAACTAGCATACTGTGCACTGTAGCCACAGGCCTCCTCCATAGTCAACATCTGTGGCACAGACGACTACAGAAACACACAATTTTGGAGGTGAACGAGTGGCTGAGGACATGGGGTGAAGCTCAGGGATATGGGGTAGTGGGGGATTGGGGGACAACCTAGAAAGATAAGGGATTGTATGCAAGTGATAGGCTTCACCTCAACCAGGGAGAGAAGGAGGTTCTGAAACAAAAACTGACAAATTTCATACAGGAGAGACAGGGTTTAAACTTGTGAAGGGGGAAGGAGGGGATGCGAGGCAGACCCTTGCGATCCCCACAATGGGGCAATAAGATGTGGACCTGGGTCATCGTGGGCACAGAGGAATGAAGTCTCTGGGGTGGAGAATGAGGACAAGGGTGGGGTTTGAGGGTGGTCTTGATAAATGCCAGGAGCTTTGGCAACAAGATGCCGGAGCTGCAGGCTATGCTGATGGAGGGCAAGTGGATGTGGCGACTGTCACTGAAACATGGGCCACACCTGGGCATGACTGGGACCTTAACCTCATCAGGTATACTAGGCTTAGAAATGATAGAGGGTGGGCAGGGTGGGAGGAGAGGCATTGTTTGTACGGATGGCATACAATTATGCAAAGTAGAGAAATCGGATGAAAGTGTGGAGGCCTTGTGGGCCACCTTTAGGACCCTGGAGGAGGCAGGGCGGTCAATATCTATGTGGTCTACTGACCCCCAGGGCTGGCTGATGAGTTAGAGGATTGTCTGCCAACTAACCTTAAGGACCATTGTGGTGCGGAAGTGGAAGGGGTGGTGATGTTAGGGGACCTAAACATGCCAGCGACTGACTGGGGGACCATGACGTCCCCAGTGGCTAGGGAGCAGAAGCTGTTGGATGTCTTTCAGGAGACAACAGGTCATTAACCCGACACAGAGTGGCCGCATCCTGACTGTTGTTCTGGTTGACGGTGACCTAGTTCAGGAGCTTGAGATGGGAGACCCATTGGCTGGAAGCAGCCGTGACACAGTCTGCTTTGCTCTACACCTGGGAAGGGGGAGGGATCATACAAAAACTTGGCTGGTTGACTTTAGAGGGGCAGACTTTGTGCACATGGGTCACATATTCAGGGACCACTTGGCTGGGATGCAACAGGGAATGGATGTAGACAGTAGGTGGAAAATCATCAGGAAAGGACTACAGGAGGAAACCAGGGCCTGTGTAAGGGTGAGACGCAAGGGAGGTAGATCTAGAATTCCATGCTGGTGGACCAGGGAGGTGGAGGAGGTGGTGAGAGAAAAGAGGGCAGCCTACCATAGGTTCAAGAGATCACAAGGGGTTCTAGATAAGGAGGAGTGTATTCGCACATCCAAACAGGTTACTAGGGTGGTGAGGGGGGCCAAGGCAACGAAACTGACACAAGGGATCAGGAAGGGGAAAAGGGTTTCTTTCAGTACATTGGGGAGAGGAGGAGATTAAGAGGCAGATTGGCAGATTGGCTACAGGGAGGGGTGGGTTGAGGAGGTGGAGATCAGGTGGAGGTGCTCAATGAATAGTTGGTGTCTGTTTCACAAAAGGGTGGCGAGCGGGTCACAGGATGCAGGGGCACAGAGGATGGATCGGACAGGGCCCTTACGTGCGGGGGTACCTCTAGTCATAGGGGAGGAGGAGTAAACCAACTCACATGGGGGACACAGGATTGGAGGAGGGGTTTGGTAGCATAGATGGGGAGATACCCATTGTTAGGGTGTGGGAGGCCCTCCAGACACTAAGGAAGGACAAATCCCTGGGTCCTAATGGAATCCACCCAAGGGTACTGTGGGAATTGGCTGATGTCCTGGCAAAGCCACTGGTGGCCCTTTTTAATGCCTCTCTGCAGACCGGGATGGGGCCGAAGGATTGGATGGAAGCACATACTGTGCCCATCCATAAGGGGGCTACGAGGGAGTAGCGGAGCAATTACAGGCCAGTCAGCCTAACATCAGTGGTGGGTAAGTTGATGGAGTCGTATAGTAAAAAAGAGGCTGGGGGTGTTGTGGAGGCACGGGTCCCTGGATGATTGTCAGCATTGCTTCATCTGGGGAGAGCATGTCAAAGTAACCTTGTGGACTACTATGAATGGGTGACAGCTGCACTTGACCAGGGTAGGCCTGTCGATGTCATCTTCCTGGACTTCAGCAAGGCGTTTGACTTTGTCCCCCCACACAGGTCTGCTGGATAAGCTGTGGAGGATGGGGTGGGGGAACAGATGGTCAGGTGGATGGATAGGTGGCTATCGGCGTACCCAGCAGGTGGTGGGGGGGTAGTCTCCTCCCCCAGGGAAGTCATCAGTGGGGTCCCACAGGGCTCAGTTCTGGGTCCACTCCTGTTTAATGCCTACATCTCTGACATCAGGGCAGTTATCAGGAGCACGATGAGTCTCTTTGCAGATTACTCCAAGCCGGGGGCGGTGGTGGATGGGGTGGAGGGTAGAGTGGACCTACAGGAGGACCTGGATGCTCTAGGGGCATGGTCACGTACCTGGGGGCTAAGGTTTAACACAGTTAAATGCAGGGTGCTTCACGTGGGACATGCAAACCTAGGTCAGGTATACACCCGGGGGGGGACATATTGCAGGTCTCAAATGGGAAGAAGGGCCTGGGGGGCCTGGTGGATGCCAAAATGAATAATTTGGAACAGTGTAGGAGGGCCACTGCCAGGGCCACTAAAATGCTGGGCTGTATCGCCAAGGGGATCACCTCAAGAAGTAGGGAGGTGATTTTACTGGTGTACAATTGCCTTGTTAGCCGCTCCTAATACTGCATGCAGGTTTGGTGCCCACACCTCAGGAAGGACATTCAACTACGGAGAGGGTCCAGAGGAGGGCAACCAGGATGATCTGGGGTCTGGAGGACAGGACTTATGATGACAGGCTTGAGGAGCTGGACCTGTTCTCGCTGGAGGACAGGAGGGATAGGGGGGACATGATCGAGGTTTTCAAGTATTTAAAAGGGGTGAACAAGGTTAGTTTACTTGGGATTTTTCAGAGAAAAGTGGGGGGTTCACTAGGGGGCATTTCTGGAGGTTGGAGGAGGAGGGAGACTTAGGGGAGAAAGGAGGAGCGCTACTTCACTGAGAGGGTGGTGGAGCCATGGAATGCACTGCCTGGTGGACTGGTGGAGGTGAAAGCAGTGGAGGGGTTCAAGAGGCTGGGACAGGCACAGGAGGGAGGTGAAGAGGAGGACTACCGGTCAGGGGGAAGGGGACCCTTGGCTGGGGGGAAGGGGATGGGGTGAGAAATCATGAGAGTGGTTGCAGTGCCCCTTTAGGGTGCTGATTCTCGAGTAGACTCAATTGACCTTTGGGTCTATTCTGCTGTCATTTTAGTATGTTAGTATGTTAATGCTGCATTTCCTGATGCAATTTTTGGCACAGACACACAGTGAACTGATTCTCCAAAGCCCTGTGGCATACCTCGGTCACTGTCTTGTTCCCCTCCGACCATGCCTGCCTGTATTCAACCCTGCTGCTGTTGCAGTATTCGTCACCAACAAGGAGCAGCTCGATGGGCATACCACCTGAATGTCCCTCACTGTGGCGGTCTCTCTTGCTCTGGGGGGGGGTTCAAGTAGGGTACAGATCTCATTGACAGGCTCCAGACACATGACAAACACACACAGACCCACCGAGATGGGGAAAGAGCACTTGCCTGTTCCAGCTCCACTGCCATTATACCTCCCATTGCTCTGTGCCTCTGTTGGAACATGTGGGGGGTTGGGTGGCTACACTTTCTTTTCACGGCGGTGACCACTGGATGAGGCACGACACAGCGACTTGGGGAAAAAGCACTTGTCTGTTGCATCTGCGCTTCGCTTACACCTCTCACTGCTTGTTGCCTCTGTGGGGAAGAGAGATTGCTGCACGGCCCTTCCTTGCACTCCTCTTTGTAGAGGTACAGAGGTGTCAGTTTTGGTAACTGTTTTCACTCTCTCCCTGATCCCTATACCTGGTGCACCCGCAAGTGCTCTCTCCCACGCTGCTGTCCTGGTCACCATTTGTGCCTCATCTTCTGCCCATTTCTACTCCTGATAACACAAACAAAAGGGAAGTTCTTTCTTGTTACTGCCTCGCTCTCTCTCACTCCACCTCTCACTGCTATGGGGCTACCAGTCACACTTTCTCCAGTACTGTTGTTGACTGCAAGATGGGGACCGGACAGTGGCAGAGGAGGACTGTACACAAGCGTTGTTGTCATGGTGGACAGACTGTCCTGCAGGTCTGAATTCTTTGCTTTGGGGGAGCAAGCATTCCTCAACAGGGCAATGTGTGCACAGTGGGAGACAAGCTTCTCTGCCACTGGACACTGTGTGTGTGTTGTGTGTGGGTGGGTGTGTGTGTGTGTATGTGCGTGCAGTCGGGGGATGAAATATTTGATGTGTGGCACAGTGCCTGCCATTCATGTTGCTCCTGTGTACTCTGGTTTCACTTTGGGCTCAGGCCATGGAGGCCTCAGCACGGGTGAGTGGGTGGGTAGAGACAAACCTAGGGTAAAAGTGCACGAGGTGGCTCTCTCTCTCTCTCGCCTCTCTCTCTCTCTCTCCTCACCTCTCTCGCTCTCTCTCTCTCTCTCTCTCTCTCTCTCCTCCCGCCCCAGCGAAGGCCAGAGTAAAACTTAAAGGAAGAGGTGGTTGGGAAAAGGAAATTGTAAATGTATTTTTGTCTGTTTTCTTTTTTGTTGCTATGTTTCACTTTGTTTGCCATACTATTAATGTCAATAGTATGAAGCGTATGCTAAAAGGAGATTGATTTTTCCTTTTACGGCTTTTGCCTTTGGGTTTAATTTTATTACAGGATACAAGACTTCATACTACACATGAGATCCGACAAGCACAACAGGACTGGTTACTGGGTCCTTCTTTTTTGGTCGATTGGTCAGATTCTTGTTCGGGACTGGGAATATTAATTAATATCCCAGACTTCCGCTTGCTAAAATTGTTTGATGGTAGCCCCTGGTAGGGTGCTTATTATAGATTTTGTTATTGGGTCCTGTCCTTATTGGGTGATAAACATTTATGCCCCTCAAATCAAAACTGAACGCATAGCTTTATTTGCTTTGCTTCGTCCTTATTTGTATACTTCCTTTCAGGTATTGTTTGCTGGTGACTTTAATTGTGCCTGAGTCTTCAGGATAAGAGCTCCTTTGCTGCTACAAATAAATTGTTTTGTGATTCCCACGGATTGGGTAAATTGGTTAGAGTCACCCACTTAACGGGCTCTTATCTCTCCTTTACTACACAACACACCCCTACGTTCCAAAAGGGTAAACTAGCCACACGTATTGATTATGTGTTTTCCTCTCCTACAGTACCAATTATTTCTGCCAAAGTTCAAGCGGTTGAGTTTTCTGATCATAAGCTGCTTTCTGTTGGTTTGGTTCTGTTGTCTCTTCCGTAAAGGTCCAGGTATTTGGAAATTCAACACATCTTTGTTGCAGATTCTGATGTTTATGCAGTCCCTCCTGTCCTTCATACAAGCCCGTAAATCTGTTTTTATTTGTTATGAAGATCCTGTTCAGTGGTGGTTAGACACGAAACATGATCTGGTCACTTTTTTAAAAACTTTCTGTCGTTTAAATGTAGGAGGGAATACCTAGACTATTTGCAGAAGAGGGTACATTTTCAGTCATTATTAACCATAGCATACACGACAGGGCAAGACCTTACTCAACAAATAAAAGTTCTACAGAATGATATGTTGACTTTCCAATTACGGCAATCACAACAACTTTATAACCAACATAAATTCTGTACTGTTGGAACACGTGATGTTATTTGTCCTTTTGAATATAATTCCCATCAGTCCGCCTGAAAAAATATGACGTGTCTTCTAAATTCAGAAGGGACCTTATGTTCCTCACAAACTGAGATTTGTCGTATTGTAACAAAGTATACTACAGCCCTTTTTTCTCCCCTCCCTGCTGTGGCTGGTAACAGTGCGACTTTGTATAGTGGCCTTGATATCCCAGTTCCCTCACAGCTATGTCAGGACCAGGCTTGTTCTCCTATCATGGAGCAGGATTTGACATTGGCTATTTCTTCATTACCTGTACAGAGAACTCCTGGTCTGGATGGTCTCCCTGCTGCCTTATATAAGGTGCTGGGTGACCATTTAGCCTCAGAACTTACATCTGTGTTTAATTCTCTGTTAACATGTGAATCTCTCCCTTTGGAATTTACTAAGGGTACTTTGATTTACATTTATAAACAGAAAGGTGATATCCATTTCTAGAGAATTGGCGACCTTTATGTATGTTGAACACCGACTTTAAGCTCTTAATGAAAATTATTGTGAAGCGTTTGGTGAGGATAGCGGAGGTGGTTTTGCATCCCGCCCAGTCCTGTTCTGTGCCTCAAAGGAGAATTTCTGATCATTTGATCCTCTTATGAGAATTATTTTCTCATGGCTATGCAGGTCTGGCTTCGAGACTTGTTGTTTCCGTAGATCAGAAGGCTGCTTTTGATTCGGTTAGGCATGATTTTTTATGGGAAGCACTTCGTTTTCTGCATGTACCTGATGCTATGGTACACTGGATTCGTGCTTTCTATAGAACGGCGACTGTTGTGCCTGTAGTGAATGGTTGGATAGGACCCATGATCCCCATAAAACGGGGGGTTCGTCAGGGCTGTCCTTTAAGCCCGTTGTTATATGTATTTTTTCTTGATGTTTTGCTCTGTCGGCTGAATACTAATTCTCAGATTCAGTCTATTTCTAGTTGTGCCTTATGCTTGCCTTATAAGGCGATCGCATATGCAGATGATGTTTGTTTTCTTGTAGCTGATGCAGCCTCAGTGGTTCATTCTCTCTGTGAGTGCTCTATTTTTGGAAACTTCTCTGGTGCTGTTTTAAATTACACTAAAAGTTTGGTTATTTGGGTCGGTTCAGCAACCTCCCCCTCGGACCATATTGACCCGTTACGTTTAGTTGAGGGCCCTATTCGCATTTTGAGAATTTTTTTGGGGACACAGGACTCAGATTTGTTTAACTGGAATGTTATACTGCAACAAGGTAAACTTCAGGTGGCCTCCTGGAACTGGGGGCAGATAGGAAAAAAAAAAACATGTTTTCTTAATTAAAAACTATTTGATCTCTACTTTCCTTTTTCTGAATTATGTATTCCCTATTCCATGACAGCTAGAAACTGCTGTCTTTAGCCTGTTTTTTCAGGCTCTTTGGGGTAGTAGGTTAAAACCGATAGAGTGGAATATCACTTATTTACCTATCCCTGAGGGTGGCGTTTGTATGGTTAACCCTTTGTTATTTTTTCTTGTATTTTTTCACTCAAACCTTAGGCCTTCATTGATTCATGCCCAAAGGGTGGGAACCTTGGTTTTATGACTCTTGCAGGATTTGGTTTCATCAATGGGAAACTAATTCCTTAACTGTGTTAAGACAAACTGTTGGTATACCAACTTACGTAAAACATATGTTTTTACGTCTGAAACAATGGAAGGTGTCTGTTCAGATGTTATTAAATCATTCCCATAAAGTTTTATATAAGAAATTACTCCTGACGGTTTGTGCTGTATCAGTACCCTTCGATAAGTGTCCTGGTCAATACCTCCCTTCACTTTTGTTATTGTGGAAATGTAAGAGGGTTCCAGCCAAAATGTGGGATTTTCATTGGCTTTCATGCCATGAAAAGATTAATGTAAAATCAAATCATAAACATAGCAGTCCCAAGATAGAATGTGTTCTCACTTATTGTGTATTACAGAACTTGAAACTATCCTCATTTATTTTTTGACTGTTCCTTTATCAAAACTTGTGGTCCTTTTGGCACAGGCATGGGATACCCTTTGACCTATTGGTTACTTATTTGAATCTTGTATACGAGGTTTTTTCTCCCCAGTGGTCAAAATGGCACCAGGACACTTTAAACCTTGGTTTTGCCTGCATTAAATGGAATATTTGGATGGTGCATTGCATGTTTTCTTTACAGCAAAAGGACTGCTCCTATTTGGAGCTCGAAAAAAAGATTGTACAAGATTAAAAGAAATTTATGAGCATGAACGTACTCTATACTCAGATACGACACTTTTGGAACTTTGGAAAGCTCTTCCTTGGATCACTGACTCTGATTTTGCAGTTACCTGAATGATTGTATAATACTTATCCTGTGTTTCCTTTGTTTTGTATTATGCTTTGTGTACTATTGTACGATTTTTGTCTCAATAAAACTTTCCCCTACTCTTTTTGATAAGTGCCATGCGATCTTTAACATCCACCTGAACTGCCACCAATCCAGGCAGATGGGACCTCAGTCTAACGTCTCATCCGAAAGACGGCACCTCAGAAGTGCAGCACCCCTCTCATGCTGCACTACAGTGTTAGTACTGGGATATTAACCCAAGTGCCAGATGTGGGAACTGAACCCACAGCCCTTTGATCTCCCAGCCTCAGAGGTGAGTGTGCTACCTACTGAGCCACTGACACTGCCAATATAATACAACACCTAAACAGAAGTGCAAGAAGATACACAACATAGGGCTTTAGACTATGATAACCACCCTTCCAGGTACTGTAAGTCCCTTAACGTGTGGTTTCTGGCCTTACTATGCTGCTGGATGGGCACTTACAGTATCTCAGTTCAAAGCCCACCATGCCATGTCTTTCTGTTTGCTTATAACCAGGAAGGTGAAGTAAACATCAGACCCATTTTCCATGCTTGAGGACTATGCCCAAAAGAAGCTCACAGGTGATCTTTTTTTTTTTAAGTTCTTTGGTAACCATAATTCTGACCCACTGGGTACAAGTGCCTGATTTCAGGGATGACCCAGGAGTACTGGGGAAGTTAAGGGATTTGTTCAGAGTCATGAAGTATGCCAGTGAGAGATGTAGGAATCAAAACCCAGATCTGCTGGATGCCCTAAGCTCATTCACAGCTCCAGACTGTAACCTGCCCCACAGTTATTTGGATAAATAATTCAAGTAACCTTTATTTCCAGGGAGGGGAGAGTGTGTGTTTATTGAAGGTAATCCATTACCTGCAGTGTCTTACTACTATCACAAAAGTATTTTGTCTTGTTACTCCTGTTACAAAAGTATTCTGTACAGTATGGCAGCTGATGCTGGCCCTGCTCCTTCTAGTCCACTCAGAGTCTACTGCAGATTCAAGCAGCCCAGCGGGTATGGCCCCTGAACAGCGACATTTCTACAGTGACATGCCTCGATATTGACAACAGCACCTAGTCGCTGTAGAAGTGCCGCTGGGACTGGGTAACCCCTTTCCCCGACTTGCATCCCCTTCCCGAACTAACTCCAACCTTGAGTTAGGCTCCTAAAGTAAAAAATTAAAACACACACTGATGTGTGCGGCTCCACGCTGACTGCAAATCGCTGTCAACATGGAGCCTGGTGTTGTAATGCTGGCCAATGTTTTTCTTGTCGAACCTGCATCATAGAGCCGCAGATTTTATTTGTTACTTATTTTGTGCTTGCACTGAATAATAAAGATGTTGTAAGGGCAGTATTTGTGTGGTTTAGTGTCATCATTTGAAATAAAAATCATATTTTGCCTGCCTTGCATTGTGCCCCATTTTCTTGTGTTCCATTCTTATTTTGCCACTATTTGCATTGCTGACCATGCCACGCCCTGAGCGGTGGTGCCATTGTGTGGCTACTGATCTCGTCTGTTTGTTAGACTTCTTTTTACCACCTGCAGTCTCCCATTAGCCAGTACTGAACCCTACTTACAACTACAATTAGGAAAACAAAACATAAGGCAGCACTCAAGTGAAGCACAAAGAAAAGTCAACTTAAAAATGTGTAGATTGATGCCATCCAATGCAAAAGTTTATTTCACAAGGAAACTATTTTAATAGGAAACTCAGCAGTAGTGCCAAGTACTTCACAACAGCTTATGATAAATTTTGTATCAGAGGCATCAATCTAGGAATTCATATGCTGATACTTTTTATACTTCACCTACATGCTCCTGAAGTTCACTTTTCATCTTGGCTTTTTTTTTGGCTTGACCCTCCGCTTTCCATGATCAAACCCATGGGATGGCTAGTTCCAAATAAAGTGGCAAAGACTACAAGTATTACCCAAATCCTTCTGGTTCTGCTCTTGAAATAATTAAATGAACAGGCTTACCTGACAGTGTGTGAAGTTAGGACAGGTATGGGACATATCACAACGCAGATAAAAATTCCATAGTGGAAGTCAGTAGGAGGTATTTAAAATAAGGCAACATTAATATTTATGTAAATCAATGAAAATGTTTAACTTCAAAATAAGGTGACGGTACTATAACTGAAAGAGAATAAAAGGAACATACCTTGACACTTTATATAGTGCTCCCAAAGTTTTAAACTTGGCCAGGCAGCCATAAAGTGTAGTATGCATACCTATCTGTTGTCCCCTATATGTAGTGCGGACATATATTTGTTTTATTATCTCACAGCTGTAGTTGTTTTGCTGTCCTATCAACTTTGGCTATGGGATTTTTTATCTTCCTTGTGATATACAATAAACCTGTCTTAACGCCACACACTGTGAAGTAAGCCTGTTTATTTTAAGGCACTAATAAGAGGATTTGGGTTTTACTTGTAGTCTGTGCTACTTCAATTTGGGAGTAGCCATCTCAAGGATTTGTCTTTACAGGTCCAATTTTAATAAGTGAGCACCAGTCCTATCTATTAGCGCTAATGACCACCCCCTCATATTTTCCTTGTCTCTTTTTTATTGCAAATATTTTCTGTCCCTTGTTTTTATCAGTTCCATTAATACCTTTTTTATGTGCCAGTACTATAGTATGCTGCTGGCTTAGTATTACTGTATATGTGGTGATATTATTTGAACTGAAACTACTTTTTAAGGACATTATCAATACTTTTTTTGTTGTTGTTGGGCCAGAACAAAAACCGGGAAATAGTGTCTGTACCAATATACTTTTTGTATGTACTTTAAATTAGATGGCTGTAAAAAATGATAACTTTTTTACTTTATTTAATTTTTGGTAATACACATTGTATCTGAAAGAAACTGAGTTTGTAACTTAAGTAAGTTTCAATTGTCTTATTCTTATGTCCTTAGACAGCAGTTTTGGTACCTGCTTCCAAGCCCCCCCCCCCCAACCCCACAAAGAGATCCTTACCCCCATCCGAGTGGGAGGCTGCATAAATAAGCATTTTCAAATAGCAGTATCTAGGGAGTAAAGGGAAAACACAGGAACTGAGAAATGGACCTGCCCTGGGAAATGGGAATCTGGCACAAGCAAGCAGGGCAAGCATGGGGCTCAGGGGCTGATAGTGTAGAGGAGATGGGTTGGTAATGACCAGCTGTGGATGAGCTTAGTACATCCAGCAGACCTGGGTTTAAGTCCTACAATCTCCACTTCCTTGTTTGCTTGGTTTTTGTTTTGTTTGTTGTTGTTTTTTTTTTTTTTTTGCAGTCCTACTCCTGATAATAACCATATTGGTGTAGAGCAAGGGTTCTCAAATGGTGAGGCCAGCCTCCCTGGGGAGGCCCCAACCTGTTCCAGGGGAGGCTCAAGCAAGTCTGAAAAAGTACTGTATTTAAATTGAGTTTTATATATTTTGTGTGAAGAGATGATACAAACTGAAAGAGGATAATAGTAGGTGAATTTTATGTATTTATTTACTAATAGGTGACAAGGGAAGGTGAATGAGCCAAGGCTCATTTCAGGTGTACTCGGGAAAGGGCAGGGAGTGAACACATTTCAAAAGGTAACTGCAAAACAATCAGGAAATACACAATGAACAATAGTGCAAACAAATATGAGCAATAAACTAATGAGTGGTGGTAATTGATCAGTTTGTAGACTGATGGCAAAACAGCCCAAACACAAGGGTTGAGCATAGACATGCTAAGTGCAATAGCAGGAAGGAGCAAAGTAATCCCTGAGAAGTTGCTTAGGAGCAGGGAAGGATGGGGAGAGGCAAAGTATGTAGGAAGGGTATTTCATATAGAGAGGAAACAGACAACGTAGTCTGACCCATGAAGGTAATGCAACAAGGGGTAACAATGGTTCAAGAATGAAAATAGCAGAGTATGTAGGTTGGCCTGTGTGTGTGTGTGGGGGGCATTACAATAAGCTGAATAATAATATTTGTTTATTTTATTTATTTGTCATTCAGATAACACCTTTGAGCACAGGAGCTCTTTTTCAAAGGTTCCACGTCAGAATAAGACAAAGAACTGAATGTGAGCCAAGTACTTAAAGGGGTTTCAATTTATTAATGGTGTACTGTGCAAAGTACAGTATGTTAATTTTCTTTGGGGAGGCCCAAGATTATTTCAATTTTTAGGGGAGGCTCAAAATATTTTCCATTGATTTGGGGAGGCTCACTGTGACAAAGTCTGAGAACTATTGGTGTAGAGACTACCAACAGGATGGGAACTGAGAAAGGTAACAGCTTCCACAATTTCCAGTCCTTGAGGGCCGGTTGATGGCTGCCAATTTGGAACCTGTCCTGCGCATTGGTGCTGTGTAGAATCTCACCTGGCCCATCAGATCCACTTCTGCTGTTATGAGGATTCAGCCTCAGGTTTTGGAAGTGGTTGGTAGTGGACCAGGTCAAGCTCCTAACTGTCTGTGACTAGTGAGGGACTGCTGCCACTCATAAAAGAATAAAAAAATAAATAATAAATAAAATAAAATGCCAAGCACTGACAGTGAGCTGAGCGGTGAGCAGAAATACTAACTACTACACCGGGCATGCTGAGCCGCGTGAGTGGGGTCCATTGAAGCTCAGCTCACTGAGCACAGGGCTTGGAGTTTAATTTATTATTTATTTTATTCTTTAACTTGCTTAGGACAGGCTGAGTCAAGTGAGTGGGTGTTCAGCCAGGAAGGCAGGCCAATGGCATTGGAGCCGGATCAGAATTTGGGCTGGGATTAGGAAACCCTCACTCACAGATCGGAGCTAGCTAATTTTTATTCCAGGGTGGCACTCACCTCTGACCTCCAGCTCTGAAGGTCCAACTTTACCTCCCTCATAGCAGGTATACCCAGAAAAAAAGTTCACAGAGGCAACAGGCAAATATGTAATAATCCAGAGCCAGTGCAGCAATGCTTATGTTTAGTAAAGTATATGCCGAAGGAAAGGGGAGTCGGGGACCAAAAGCCCAGGATCAGCAACTTTTCACATCACAGACACAACACAGATTCAGTTTCATTTTTTATATTAAACAGAGCCCCCCCCAAGTGTCAAGTCTGCTGCCAGACTGCCCATCCCTTACCTACTAAGTGCATCAAATTATCCAAGCCACTCGAGCAACTTAATGAAGATTCAGAAAGGTAAAAAGTCACAGTCCATTGCAGTGCTACAGTGAGGATGGGGTCCAGTGTAGTATCAAATTGTGCTACCTGTCAGAATTTGCTACCCTTGTCTGCGCATGTGTATTGTATAGCAAATTCTGACAGGTAGCATTGTTTCATACTACACTGGTTTTGCAGCAAAGGTGGAGGTGGTGTAGCACGGGGGTCACATCAAAGAAGTCCCTGACCCCATTCTCCAAAGAGGTGTGCACTGCCTTGGGTTAGGTGCTTACGTTAGCGGATGCAGATACAGCTGGAAGCCTGGAATGGAGAGTGAGTCACAGACAGTCGTTATGTTAATGACTGTACTTCACAAGCACTTGATACCTCTGAGTCTGGAGACAGCAAGGCAAGGAAGGCATTGCAGTTTGGCACCTCTTTTGTTTTCTGTGGGCAGCAGAGTGGGACACGGCACATTCAAAGTGGACAGGACAGTCTGTCCCAGGCTTGCAGGTTGGGGGCAGGGTGTGCACATGTTGTAATACATAATTTAATAATGGGACTGGGTCAACGAGCTAGCCTGCATTTAGAATTAAAAATGATTTGAATTTAAAAGCAAATTAAGTAATTCTGTTAATTATTAAGGTAATGACTATTCCACAGTGTTTGCACACACTTGCTTGAGTCTTGACGCTTCTTGACCCATCCCAGAAACTGCAGAGATGAGATCAGACATCAAACAAGCTAGTACCAGACAGTCAGACACTTTTGTTTTGTTCATGGGGGGGGGATGGCAGCAGCACGACTTTCTCACTGTGGCTTCTGCAGTGCTAGCCCTTGCGTGTGAATTACTTTTTTTTTATTTAGGCACTCCCTTTGGGCCAAAAAAGCTGACAGGCCGCTACCTCTCGCCCCTACAGTTCCTATGCCCTTGGAGCAAACCCATGGGATGGCTAGTCCCAAAATAAAGTGTCAAAGACTACAAGTGTTACATGAATCCTCCTGTTTGTGCCTTAAAATAACTAAAATGAACAGGCTTACCTGAAAGTGCGTGAAGTTAGGACAGGTTTGTTACATATCACAACGCAGATAAAAATTCTATAGACAAAGTCAGTAGGAGGTATTTGTCACAGGAAGATCTTGTTGATTTCTATGACTGGGTGACGAGGGCCCTGGACCAGGGTAGGCCAGTGGATGTCCTCTTTCTGGATTTTAGCAAGGCATTTGATTCAGTACCCCACAGTGGCCTGCTGGCTAAGCTGAAGGAAATGGGGGTAGGGAGACAGTTGCTAAGATGGATAGAAAATTGACTATCTGAGCATACTCAGAAGGTGGTGGTTGGAGGGTTAGCCTCATCCCCAAGGTGGGTTACTAGTGGGGTTCCCCAAGGGTCAGTGCTGGGGCCACTTCTGTTCAACACCTATATCTCAGACATCAGGAGGGGGAACAGGAGTGAGATGAGTCTCTTTCAGATGACTCAAAGCTAGGTTTAGTGGTGGATTGTGAGGAGGGGAGGGTGGCCTTGCAGGAGGACCTGGTGGCTCTGGAAAGGTGATCGGGAAAATGGAAACTAAAATTCAATGTGGGGAAGTGCAAGGTTCTGTACCTGGGAGTCAGAAATCCAGGCCAGGGGTATACCCTGGGAGGAGTCATGATTCAAGTCACGGAGGGTGAGAGGGTCCTGGGGGGTAGTGGTAGATGTCAAAATGAACAACTCGGAGACCTGTAGGAGGGCAGTGGCAAGGACAAATAGGATGCTGGGATGCATCACCGGGGATTACCTCAGAAAGGCAGAAGTGATCCTTCCACTGTACAACTGCTTGGTTAGGGCCACACTCAAGTATTGTGTACAATTTGGAGACCAGATTTAAAGAGGGACATTACATTCCTAGAGAGGGTCCAAAGGAAGGCAACCAAAATGATCTGGGGCCTGGAGGAGAGGACCTATGAGGAGAGACTCAAGGAGCTCAACATGTCCACCCTGGAGGAGATGCGGACGGGGGACATGATAGAGGTCTCTAAGTACTTGAAAGGATCAATAAAGGAGGCCCAGTCAGGGTGCTCCAAAGGAAGGAGGGTGGGCAACAAGAGGTCACAGGTCTAAGCTGGAAGGGCAGGCTCAGAGGGAGAGGAGGAGATGTTATTTCACTGAAAGGTGGTAGAGCCATGGAATGCACTGCCCAGGAGCTGGTAGAGATGGAGACTGTGGACAGGTTTAAGAGGGATGGGACAGGTACAGGGAGGGTAAAACTAACCAGGCACAATACAGGTGGAACATCTGGGACTGGGGACAGTATAACCCAAGGGGGAGGGGGGACACCAAAATTGGCTCTCAGTGCAGGTGCTGAAAATTGAGCAGACTCAAGAGACCGTTAGGCCTATTCTGCTGTCATTTTAGTATGTTAATATTTAAAATAAGGCGACAGTACTACAACTGAAAGAGAATAAAATGAACATACCTTGACGCTATATATAGTGCTCCTAAAGTTTTAAACTTGGCCAGGCAGGCATAAAGTGTAGTATGCATACCTAGAAGTTGCCCCCTATATGTGGTGTGGACATATATTCACGTTATTATCTTAGGGATGTATTGTTTTGCTATCCTGTTAACTTCGGCTATGGGAATTTTTTATCCTTGTGATATGCCATAAACCTGTCTTAACTTCACACACTGTGAGGTAAGCCTGTTTATTTTAAGGCACAAATAGGAGGATTTGGGTTTTACTGCAGTGTGCGCTACTTCAATTTGGGAGCACCTGGCCTCAAGGATTTGTCTTTACAGGTCCAATTTTAGTAAGTGAGCACCGTCCTATCTATTAGCACTAATTACCCCCCATTTTCTTTGTGTCTTTTTGTTACAAATATTTTCTGTCACTTGTTTTATGATCATCAGCACTCCGACTGCAAATTAACCCCATGGTTTAGACAGTGTTGAAGTGTTTGGTGTGTTTTCTGCCCAACTCTATCTAGCTTGTGAAACTTAATTAGTAAGAATGACTGTGCAAACAATAAGGGTAGCAAAAGAAAGCTGTGTCCATGATGTCTTCATCAGAGGACATATTCTTTATAGAAATACATGCAGATTTAGACAGATGGCACAGACTGCAGAAACAGTACTTTGTCAAATGCTGACAGTGCCTTTTGTTCATGAATACTGCCTAATGATGTAATAACATATGATGGTTAAGACACTGCACAGTGGACAGCCAGAGAAATGTTGGGCATCAGTGGGACCAGCAGGTAATAATACATGGAGGAAGTATACGTTTTTATTTGGCTGACAATTTAACAATAAAATGCAGAATCGTACTGGGGTGCCTATACTACATTGATATGCACTATTTAGGGAACCAATAATAAGATCCTTTACACATAATCTTTAAAGAACTGCTCAAGTGGAAGCGAGTGAAGCTGGTCACCCAACTGATCAGAGGAGGCAAGGCAAGAGACGAAGAAAACAAGTTTAACAAGGAAGAAGAATGCACGCCGACTTGTCACCGGGAGGGTCTAATTACATGCCGGGACTGAGAACGAAGGGAGTAGGGCAGATAGCATGCAGTGGAAGGGAGAGGAAGGGTTTACATATGTGCCGGGACTGGGAACAGAGGGAGAGAGGCAGACAGGATGCAATGGAAGGGAGCGGGAGGATTTACTTGCTCTTGATTGCCGGGATGGGGAATAGAGAGAGTGGGGTGGACAGCACACAGTGGTAGGGAGCAGGAGGATTTACCTATGTGCTGTGACTGGGAACAGGGGGAGTAGGGTGGACAGGATGCAGTGGGAGGGTTCACATGCACTGTGGTTGCCGGGATGGGGAACGGATGGAGCGGAGTGGACAGCATGCAGTGGGGGGGAGCGGGAGGGTTTACGTGCACTCCTGGTTGTGTGATGGGGAATGGAGGGAGTGGGGTGGACAGCATGCAGTGGGAAGAAGCAGGAGGGTTTACTTGCTCTCGATTGCTGGGAGAGGGAACAGAGCGAGCAGGGTGGACAGCACGCAGTGGGAGGGAGCAGGAGGGTTTATATACATGCGGGGACTGGGAACAGGGGGAGAGGGACAGACAGGATGCAATGGGATGGAGTGGGAGGATTTACTTGCTCTTGATTGCCGGGATGGGGAATGGAGAGTGGGAGGGAGCGGGAGGGTTTACTTACAGTGTGGGATGGGTGCCTGGATGGGGAACAGAGGGAGCGGGGTGGACAGCATGCAGTGGGAGTGAGCGGAGAGTTTATTTGCACTCTCTCCTGCAATGGACAACGGAGGGAGTGGGGTGAACAGAAATGTCTCGCAGGCAAAGCAAACCCTGCAATAATGAGGTGCTCCCTCATTGCAGCAGCCAGTGTCTTTCAGGCATGCCCTGCAATGATGGGGCGCCCTCATTGCACTGGCCAATTTCTTTCAGTTGGTGGTATGCTTGCTGAACTAGTGTCAGCAGCAGCGTGTCACCACACTGGGTCAACAGGGCCAAGCCTGCAAATGCAGTGGTGGCATTGGCCGCCAAGTGCTGCACCTCCACAACCTGCTTCTGCAGCAAGTTGCTGCAACATGTTTCTTGCACATGTGAGCAAGCAAACATAAAAAAGCTATGGGTATCCCTAAAAAGCAGCTTGCCAACCTGAGATGAAAAATCTGACATCTAATACAGTCACTTTTAATTACAAGTGTAGTAAAAATATTGTCCCAATAAACTTTAATTTCTCTAAAAAGCACATGTACATTTTCACAGTGGCTTTCTCTCCTGAAAGAGGAATTATTGAAAATATAGATTGTTTGCAGTTAACACCTGCACCAAGCAGCAGTATAAGATCTGGGTAGATAACTTTTTATTTTGCAGTTAAATTATCCAGGATAGCCCAGCAGAGATGTCACATCTCATTTCCAATGAGGCCCTGCTTCTACTCTTTTCTGCGGCTGTCTGGACAGAAGGCACTGGGAGGTAATGTTGCCATTAAAATGAATGTATCCAGTCCTCCCAGGGTTCCTTTTCTATATTTCAGAGTTAATTGGGGTGATTTCATCACTGAGCCGGTCTGCCTCAGAATTACAAAATGGTGTGGGTGTGACGATATCTCACGTAATGAAAAAGCTGTGATTCAGTTTCAAACTACTTTTCTTTTAATTTTTCTTCCAAATCAACGACACTTTAATGCTCCTATATATTTAATCCATAATCCTTATTTGTTAACATTTCAGGATTAAATTTCCCTTCATCAGAACGTAAGGGTTGTAAAACATAATATAAATTATTTGTTTATATCTGTTTAAATACTCTTTTATATCTCATAAAGTTTCATAAATATAAAGAAAGTAAAGTAGGTAGGAAGTAATGTGACATGCAAAGTAAAAGAACAGGCACTGCAGAATGATGTTGTAAAGTGCCACGTACACACAATTGTATTTAAAAAACTTCCAACAGGGTCCGAAGCATATCTCATGTTTCAGTAATGCTGTGACAGGGGTGGGGGGGGGGTAAATGACTCATCCAAGATCATACCAGGAGTTTTTGGCTTTAGCTGGGCATAAACCTGCAATTTCTTGGTTTCGAGGGCTGTTCTCTAACCATTACCCCACAGTGCATCCATGCTGTAATTCTCACTAACTCTCATACTCATAATATAGGCACCCAGCAGCCACACAGATTTATGTTTTTTAAGGAGGGATGCTAGGTCGTGGGGATTTTTACTGGGTGGAGGGGATAGATGGAGGGCTAGAACTTTATTAACTGAGCTGGTACTTGGCAGGCAGCTTGGTGATGGGCGAGGGCTGGGGGATGACTTCAAAAGGCTAAATATAATGATTTACAGTTTTACATTTAAATGCAGTGACACCAATAATGCTAAGCATTTACAAATTGTTGCTACTCAGGACATTGTGACAGCAGTATCTGGATATCTTTAGTCATGAGGGAACCTGATGCTGGGCATAGCTGCACACAAGTTCTGTTACAATGGAACTCACTATATTGTGGCAGACATCATAGATAACAAAGTCCTTTAAGAGGTGCATTTGGGAGTTCCTTGTAGCCCTGAGCCAGAGTGGGCACACATTTAAAATTGCACCCCTATTTGTGAGAGGCTTTGAGTCATCTGCCAAGGGGTACAAAGCAGTGCAGGATAAAGGGAAATGTGTTAGCAGTGAGCTCTTGGGGAACTTTATCCCCAGGCATGGTCTCATGAAACAATGTGTCATTAAGAAGCCATTAAAAAGCTCATCAGAAGAAGAGTTTGCCATGCCCAATTTCTAATCCTTCAAACCACTTCTCACCCCCCACCATTGAATCCCACATACAAAGACATACACTGAGACAGAGGGGAAGGGGTGGCACACACCATGCATCTGATTCAAAGTAGCACTGGAGAAAACAAATGTAACTTAAGAAAATGGTCACAGTGATGTTGGGAAATGGTAAGTTCTCCCAGTTGAAACAAATTCTGGTCAGAACCACTATGGCTGCTAGTGCATTAACTTGACAAGGGTGTGTCACAGGCTTAAACATAAAGTTGAGGTGCTTCATGGAGGTCTGTGTAAGTGAGATTATTGTATTTTAGATCATTTATGTCGTTGATCCTGTGTTTCCATGTTTTTAAAATGTGAGCAGTGAATGCTCATGTACTATATGAGGAAGAGAGGAGCTGTGTACTAAGTCTTTCAAGTAGTGAAAGAAGAATGGTAATTAAAGAGAGATAAGGCACTGGGAACTGTGAATCAACATGGGAGTATAATAGCATGTGGCAATGGATGCGCATGCTTCCATCCAGGAGTGAATTATAGTCCTCAGTGGGTAGTTTCAATGTTACTTTGATGGATATTTGAAGTAGCCAAGGGAGTGATGGAAGAAATAGAGAAGGTAGAAAGTGGATCACTACAGGCTGAGATAGAGAGTAGGGAGATCTTGAGGGAAAGAGTCTCACCACTGATACAAGTTATTCAAAGAAGTGGAGTTAAGCAAAAGAAAAGGAGGGCGAGGAACAGTCAAAGGAGAAAGGAGAGGAAGAGGAAAAACTGCAAAAGAGAAAGCAACAAGAAAAAATTTACCCAGATATGGAAGGCCATGTATGCCAGTGCTAGAGTCTGAAAATGAGACCTAAGACCTACTGTAGAGGCCATCATGGCTGAGGCAGACCTGGATATTGTGGCCATTACCAAAGCATGGTGTACTGACAACTGTGTCTGGGACATGGTCATGCCAGGCTCTATAATGTTTATAAGAGACAGGGTAGTGAAGAAAGAAGGGTATGTGGTGCTTTATGTAAAGGAAAACAATTAAAAGTGATGGATATACAGAGACTTTGGGGGGTCAAGGTAATGTGGGTCACTCTGTAGTCGTGATACAGAGCTGCTATTTGACAGGAGTGATGTACAGGCCTCTGACACAGGGGAGGACTTAGAAAAAGAAATATTAGAAGCAACTGGCAAAATGGCTGAAATGGAGTAGTGTTGCTGGTAGAGGATTTCAATCTGCTGAATGAAGTTTGGAGCCTTTCAGCTGTAGTGTCAGCTAGGAGCAGGAACATCCTGGACTCCAACCAAGAGGCATTCTTCAGGCAAGTAGTCAGTGAATCTGCTTGTGATGAGGCAATACTGGACCTATTTTTACTAACAGAGACAGTATTGCAGACATCAAGGTTGGAAGCCATCTGGGGAGCAGTGATCATCGACAATGTCATTCAACATAAGAATAGGGCAGACTCCAACCACACAAATAAGCAAAAGCAACAGAAAATGAAACCACTATGGTTCTTGGAAAGAGATGACAAAATAGTTAAAGGATGAAAGAATAAAATTCAGAAGGTATAGTGAATCACAGAAAGAGGAGGATAGTACAGCATATCTTGGAAAACAAAGCAGGAAAAGCACTGAGGAGCAGAAAGTGAAAGTGAGGAAATAAGTTGTGCAGTAGGACAAGGGTGGCAATATATGTATATATGTGTCGGGTATATTAGTGAGGAAAGGAAGACAAAAGGAGGGATTGTACACTCAGGGTGGCAGGGACTGTATGGAGGAGGAATAAGAAATGGCAGACTAATACTTATGCTCAATGTTCTGTGTAGAACGTGAAGGAAAGGGATCAGAGAAAAGCACCAGAGGCTTTGAGGGGAGGGAAATGGTCAGTAGGCCTTTTTCTGAGGAGCGAGTCCAGAATGTATTCGGTAATCTAAAGGTGGACAAAGCTAAAGGGCCAGAAGGGGTGCATCCTATTGTGTTGATGGAGTTCAGGGATGCACTAGCAGCATCTCTGACAGACTTATTTAACAGACAATGGGAAGATCATGCCAAATAAATGTGATATATTTCTTTGACTGGGTAATCAAGCAACTAGTTTTTAATGCAAAGAAGCACAAAGAAATGCATTTTGTCTACAGAACCTTGGGGGCAGAATACAAAATTGGAAGAGTATACTGACAATGACCAAGCAAGAAAGAGATCTGGAGAGTAATGATACCGGATGACCGATAGGGGGCCAGGCAAAGTGACAAGACAGTCAAGAGGGCTAGTGGAATGCTGGGGTACATACATACATACATAGGTGGGGGTATTGCCAGCAAGAAGAGGGAGGTGGCATTGCCTCTATATAGGTCAATTCATAGCCCCCAACCTGAAGTACTGTGTCTAGTTCTGGAGACCACATCCCTGGAAAGAGATAGGCAGAATGGAGGTGATCCAGAGGACAGCTGTCAAAATGGTACAGAAACTGAGTCACTCCAAACTTAACTGGCTGAGTTCCAGCCAGTTCTGAGATGAACACCATCCATTCAAGTCAGATTTGCTTTTTTACATTTGCTTTGGTTTTAGCTCCCTCCCACCAACCTTGCAGCCTGTTCTTAAGCTTTCTCAGTGAGTGCCAGTCATATGATTCACTTTTGTGGCTGAGAGGAGAGATGAATGGTCTCCCCTGCAGATGGTCCCATATCCTGGTTTGACATATGCAAACTGAGGTATAAAAGTGGGAATGCACTGAGGTTTGGCACTATACAATGCATGAAGAGGATGAGAGTGGTTGCAAAGGATCTGGAAGGAAGGATTTCAGGAAGGGACTGACTTCAGGCCCTAGCAGTGGTGTGGTAGTGGACTGGTAGGATGTTGCAGGGAGGGAAGGCAGATGATGGAAAATAGACAAACAGGTACTCAACAAAAGAATAATGTTCACATTTTAGAAAACAGTGAAGGAAACCAAGAATTAAAGCCAATGCTAGAGGGGGCTGAGCGAAAATGAAAGTGGGGTTTGGGGTGATGGATGACATGGAGGGTGCTTGTGTAAAACAAAACTTTGGGATTGGGACGGACTGACAGAATCTGCATGTATGAGGGCAGGCACTGGGAGACTAAACAGTAAAAGAGATGCTCCTTCGGTCTTACCACCATAGGTGATGTTGCCTCACCCATACAGTAGACAACTCCAAAGAGTAAGGATGAGTGGGGCGAAAGTAGAGTACAAAGTGCTTTTGTGTGAGCATGTGGATGGATTTAAATGCAAACCATCTTGTCTGTTATGTAGAGCTGCAGGGGTAGAGCATTTTTTTTTAAACTGGGGCATATGCCCTGTCTGGTCCTGGGCTGGAGCTGTCTATGGGCCCTGTGTTGGAGTGGCACTGTGCAATATATATATATATATATATATATATATATATATATATATATATATATATATATGTGTATATACACAACATTGCAAAAGAGTATGTTAATGCAGGCATTAGAGTTGAAGAATGCAAAGTGCACAAAGTAGGGAAAATAAAAAACATTAGGATTTTGGGCCTAGAGTCTTGGCAAATCAACGTTGGAGTGTTCCTTGAAGTTGTGAGAGACCTGTGAAAAAAAAGAAATAAAACAGAAGTGTGGAGATATTTCAAGCCCTGAGTCATCAACAACCTAACTAAAAAACTAACAGTCCATTCACAGTTTGAGTCATACTGTTACAGCTTATCATCATAGAAAAAAATAAATAAATAAATAAGTATTTCTTACCTGGGTCCTGAGGAGCCTGGAACAGGGTGAACTTGAGGGTACCACCATTAGTATGAACCTGTAAAATAAGAGTAGCAATGGGGTAACAAAGGATCCACTGCACTTCAAGTACTAACTAGGACAAACAAGATAGGATAAACATAAAAAAATACTTATCTGATACACGGTATCTGCCATTCTCCTGGCATACTGGGGCTGATTCCTGTCACAACATGGCTGGTGTACTGATATACCTGTAGAAATAAAAGGAAGAAATGGGATGGTAAGAGGAAAGAATTACTGATCACCTGGCTCATGCAGCTTGCATGGGAGGGGAATACCAGTCCTGTGAGGAGGGAAGGAAGACTAATCACTCCAGTAGTCCATAAAAGTTTCCAAAAGTGTCAGTCCAGTGGGGTGACAGTAGCCACACACAGCACACCTGCCTATTGGGTTTGAAAGTCAACTCGGGTCACTGTTGGGCCAGTGCATAAAGAGTTGGGGGAGACAAGGATTTAGCATCAGTGGGATGACTGTCCTGTCTTGGGATAATGGTCATGGGTGGCTGGCAACAGAAAGGTGCCTGTCACTCATGAAGAGCCTGCTTCATCCCAGCAGCTGCAGTTTTCCCACAATTTCCTGGTCTGTATGACTAATTATGAAACAGAATTTGGAACTGGCTTTCAGTAGTACACGAACTTGTATTGGAAAAATACAGATGATTGTAAATTGTAATTCAGTGGCTGGCTGTGGAGAGTAGAGATGGATATGTGCCTATTTCTAGTTGTAAAGAGAGATGGTTCTGTTGACCATGAGCAATTGTGGAGACAATGGGAATGTGGGATTCAAATCAAGTGCTAATGACAAAGCAGTATTGCCAAAGCAAAGAAACAATTTTGACCACAGTGTGGCAGAAAAAGGGGACTTGATACAATAATCAGGCAATTTATTATGATGATAAAAAGAGGTCGATGGTAAAGAATGTTATCAAAAAGCTCATAGAAATGAGGGACATTAAAGTGCAACTCCTGTTTCTTGCCAGAATAAACATCCATTTAGACACTAGGGTGGGATTCTATGATGACCTTACAGAAAATAAGTAGTAAGAATACTACCAACAGCTTAATGTGGTTCTATGTCCATCTTTATCCCCTTCCCCTGGGATAAGGCTGAAAATAGGCAGAATTGTCTAGTTCTCCTTTCCCAGTAAACAAAAACTAAATAGACAGTAAAATAAACAAGAAGCAGCCTCACAACTGAAAATGAGCCCAGTGTATTGCTCGTTTCTAACTGTATTGGTAAATTATGACAGTTTCTAAAAAGAAAATGCCTTCCAGTATTTTGCACGTGGCATTCTCTGTTCATAGGTTGTTTCTTCATCTCCACACCCTGGCAGATGGTGTTAGCGGCAGAATCTGGGTTCAAAAGAGGATTTTTTTTGTTGCAGTACTGTATTAGGCAGTGGGAATGAAGAAGGGACTAAAGTGGTGCATGCAGGATGACCAGAGGTATCCTATGGGACAACGTATACCTTCAGAACCATGCGGGTTGTAACCAGAAGCATTGATGCCTAGAGAAAGGAACAGATACCTGATGTTAGACCCAAGATTATAGCTGATCAAGCACTGGAAGGAAGGCTGGAAAAAGAGAATGAAATTGAGGGAAAATGGACTGATGAGGTCCCATGAGAGCTATTTGAGATGCTACACTGGTTGTCAATACGGTTCCATGTTATGATAGCAATCGAAAAACCACGCTCGCTATCATAGCTAATGTATAACCCCGAAAAGCATTTCTATGATATACATTTCTAAGTGGCTCAACTTCGGCAACTGGAACTGTGTTTGCGCACTCCCCCAACTAAGGATTCTCAACTCTGGGGGGGTGCATGTCGAGGAGGGGGCAAAACACCATAGCAGGACAAAAAGAATAACAGCCACAAGCAGCGGCAAAATAATCACCCCCAGCAGGTCCCAAACCCAGTGTCTGCTGCATCATAGCCAACCACCCACAACACCACACCACAGGGCTGGCTCAGTTGCAGCAGATTCCCCTGTCTACCTAAACCCTCACTCCTATCCATTTCCTGCACCTCCCTCTCCCTCCCCTTCTGGTCGCTTTTCTCACTAACCCATCACTGCCATTGCAGGGTAGCTGATGATGATAGTGCTATAAATGAGTCACTGTTTCTACAGTGGCTCATTTATAATTGCTATCATCATGGGCCACCATCAATACATCAGCTAGAGGCAGACAAACAGGGATAGAAAGACACACAGAGACAAGAGGCTTGATGGATAGAGGTCGTGCAGCTACTGTAATGGAAGGTCCCACACTCAAGGATCAGTGAGTAGGAATACAGCTATTCTGCCACACGTGATGTGAAATTCACCAAACTCAGGTCAAAGAATGACACACAGTCCCATGTGACAATGTTTGAGAGGGGGCCATTTCTCACAGATGGCCAAGGGAGCAGTGGGCGACATGGCTAGTCTCCTCCCTGACCAGGAAGGCTTAACTTGCCTACAGCCAGATGGAATCAGTACAGACCACTGATTACAACCAAGTGAAAGTAGCAATCCTGAGGAGATATGATATCAGAGCAGAGACCTACCAACAGAGGTTTTAATCCCTTTGTTATCAGCCAGAAAACAATTGTAGGGAGACCTTTGAGACACTTAAAAGAACTATTCTGAAAATTAAGCCAGACAAAGTGAAATGCCACAGAATAGATCACATACTTGCTTTGGACTCTCAGACACTTGTTTAACCATAGGTAACTCAGTCTGGCATTTTCAAATGTAAAAAACGCACATGACAGGACTCCACAGAGAATGAGACATTTCCTCTAAGCTATGCTGTCTTTGGCAATGAAATAATTTAAAATATTTGCATTATTTTCATATCTTATAGAAACAATCCTAACCCGTCTTACAATTAACCCATTACAGCCATCCTTATTACTTTTTTTTCCAATGTTGGCCACCAATTAGATTTCTTTCTGGGTTTATACAGTAGCTATACTGTTGCACTTGCCAGTGTCCCCTCTTAATGAAAAAAAAATGTTAGTTTCAAGTGCTGCCCTGTTGTAGCTTAGTCCATGTAATCCTGTGGCTTCTATGTGTTGCCAATCCTCTCTATAGGGAAGTGGCTTTTTGTGGGTTCCCCATGGTCTAATCAGAGCAGAAAGTAGCAAACGTGTCAGAGAGAACACTACAAAAAAGGAGATACATAAAAAAACACTCAATATTTAATCATTTTGTGTTGCATGATGGAGGGTTCCCATAATGGCACCCTACAGTCTTTAAATTCCTCCTGCCCACATAACTGCACACCAAGGTCTGTCACCTACCTCCCACTCATAACTGCACTACACACCAGTGTCTTATCTCATACAATCTATCCTCTGTAAACCTCCTTTCCTCAATTCTCATGGACTCATCTGAAATGAGCAAATTCTCAGTATGTCTTCCTGTTAAAACATTTCGATAAATGAAAAGAAAGAAATAATTAATTAGATGGCTAATAATGGATTGTTGTTCGTCTGAAACTGACAGATATGATGCGTGAGAACCTGACTAAATCTAAATGTTGTCAAGACTGCTGAAAAGAGCAATGTTTACCTTTAAACCCAAGTAATGTATTAGATAGTAGTATGGTAAAAGAAAGAAAAGTCGAAACTTTATGTTAGGACTCCACCACGACAGTGATTAGTGATAGTTCCACAGCCACAGATACATGACTGGCTCTGCATGACAGCTGTAAAAAAATAAATAAATAACTGGAACAGCCGTGGTATTTTGCAGGTTCTTTGTTAGATATGTGTGATATAAAATGCAGTAAAGGAGTCACATCTTAGCCAGTTACTTGGGGAGTGGGGGTGGCGTAACCTGACAGCTCATTGACGTGGTTTCAAAATCAGCTAGCCGTCAACTGAAAACCACCCTATCTGTACTTTGAAAAGAAGGAAACAATAAACTATTCACGTGCACTTGGTCATTTACTGAAGCACTTGAATAACGAATGTGTTTTATGCTGGTTTAATTATTAAGCATGGACATTTAACTATCAGTATCTGATTGCCTGTTGCTTAGTATGCCTTCCTGGTGAAATATTTCAATAAATAAATAAATTGCAAGTGCCATAATGAAATTCATCTGACGGCTTGCTTTGTATGTCTTTTCCGTCACGGTACTACATTTTGCAATATCATATACTTTACTCTAATAAATCACTTTTTATCTTTTTGTTCTAACAGTTTTCTGTTGTGGTTGAGTGGGAATAGTTGTCTGTCGCAGTAGTCTGAATGAAAGAATTAGGGGATATGGCAAGAGTATGGGAGGGTTCATTGTCATGGAATAACATCGGGAGGCACTATTTCACCTGAAGGGTTGAGATCCAATTCCAATTGTTGGAAGCTTGTGTTTTTTTTGTTTTGTCAATTATGTGTCTGAATTTGGTGTTACCAATACTTACATTCTCACAGCATGATCAGTGGTTTATATTTTGAAGCATCAATTGCATCTGAAAATACTAGACTTAAATATGACTGATAAATGTTATGACAGAACATCAACCATGACTGCAGCTGTTTTCAATATTACTTTGTCTGAATGAATAACAGAAGGAGCCGTCTACATTGGTAGAGACTGAATTTGCAATATACTGTTACATAGCATGCATGGTATCTGCTTGCTAAACAGGGTTTGCCACCTTCTACAAGACTGAAAAAGGTGGGAATATCGAGAGTTAGGCAACAAGTCTTATAAATACCAAAACAAACTGAAAGGAGTTACCCTTAAAAGCTTGTGTATAATTCCTATATTGCTATTTGAAATTGAAAGGACTGCTTTTAAAAGAGTCCAAAACCAACACGGTTCAATAGCTATATCAGTTATAATTTATGCAGCTTGCACTGTCGGACATTACATTCCAACTTGCAAGAGATTGATGACTGTCTATTGAGATACTCAGAAATTAACCTCTTAGCTCTGTGTTTAATGCCTGGTTTCTATTTAAGTGAACTCCTTCTTTCTTGAGTACTTACAGGGTTATTGGTATGTGGGTGTCTGTGTCTATAGTTCAAGTAAGTGTTATTAATCAGCTAGATGTCAGAGCCGAAAGGCATTTTTATCTCACACTGCAATTCCTTCTGAGTAGACTTCACTTACATGGAAACAGATTTTAAACACTTTCCCCCTTTGTTTTCACCATGTTTTATAGCCAGTTAGTCTTCCTATTTATTTCCAAAACTGACACATCACGCTTAGGTTTCAGTTCATCCTTGTGATTCAGGTAGTACAAAGCAACATCTATATAAAGAATGTGTGATGGTGGTACTTACAAATGCTGATGCGATGGTATATAAAGTTACTGACACTTGTCAGAGTTATAAACACATACTAGGGTTCAAGATACCGACACACTGTCTAGTACCAATTACAGGTCAGAATTAATGAGCCACTCATTCTCCCAGGTCAGCTACATCTATTAGCCAACAACATTTGTTGTAATAAAAGAAAGACAGGATATAGTAATACAATATCAAGGGTCAGACTGTTGCCAAAATCAGTTTGGCTGTTTGGGTAGAAAGAGCTGTAAATCGTAATAGTGTACCTGCAGTGTATCCTGGTATTGCAAGTGTGAAATGTACACTTCAAGCCTTTTTGATTGCCATTAGGAATGCCTTGTCTGTCCCAATGAAAGGTCTCTAGTCCTTCTCTAGTTTTCTCATATTGATATTACCTAGAATAGCAGAGAAGAGAGCTTTAAAATCTCATAACACTGCTTCTCTAGCACTTTGTCACAGAATTACCTGACGTGCAGAGTAATGTCTGATTAGGTGTAAATAAATTGCAGTTTATGATAGAGGTTTCTGATACATATGAACAGTGTGGACAACAATTATTAGCTTGTTTAGGAGGGGCTTCTACCACAGTTTTGTAAGCACTACCCTTCTCTAACCACAAACACACACACACACACACACTTTGTATTACCGTTTTGCAATCCTCTACACCCTATTGTTTCATGCTGATGTAGAATACCTCAGCTTTCTGCTAGTGTAGAATAAAGCAACTGAGACATTTGCTTATTGAACTAGTCGTGCATTCCTTTCTTTATACTGTATATGCCCTAGGAGAGTGCCGTTCAAACACTATATGTCATAATCCCACTCCTGTTTTCACACCTACTTGTAGCACATTCACATGTGATCGCCAACCTGAAATGCAACGCCCCACTTTCAATGGAGTCCCACTTTTAGCAACCCCATACTTACGTGCTGTCTGACCAAACACAATATACCTAGGTTTAACAGTGTGTGTCTGTTATTCAATAAGTATACTTTGCATGCAAGATGGTTGTTTACTAAAAACATTTACCAGGGCCCCTTAAAACATTTTTGTGCCCCCCCCCCCACATAACATACATTTCTGAAATGCCACAAAGAACACATACATACAGAGGTATGAGGCATTCCACAATACACACGTTATCAACCCATTTGCTTTTTATTCATAAGAGTTGTAAACTCTGCAACAGAAACTGATAGCGGTTGTTCACATAACGTATTAGTAAAATACTTTTTCCACCTTTCCCCTGCAGTTTTATAATTCCAACCTTTGACAAAGAAATTGTAACAGCATGCTGAAGGTTTCATTTTGCCTACTTGTGTATGATATGCATACCGTTCAACTGTCCCTGATTTTCAGGGATGTCCCTAATTTTACCTTAGGGATTTCTTCTGTCCCTCCTATAGTTGGTATTTCTGTCACTGAAGAGTAGAGATTTTAATACCAAAATAATGCTAGTCATTGGTGTAACAGTCTAGTTCTTCTCAAAAATACTATTCATACTATGAGGCATGTTGCACACAGTTTCTGTAATCTATTATTATTTTATGAGACGTGTCCCTGATTTTGGTGATTTGCCCCTGATCATTTTAAGCTGTGTCCCTGATTTGTGAGGAGGGAGGTTGAGAGATATGATGATATGTCCAGTGCATATCATGTCTTTGAAAGCATGTCCTGTGTGATTTGTAAGTATCCAGTATGAAGTCTTTAACTGCTGGTGTGATGACAGTTACTCCTGTAATACTGTGCAGTCATACTGAAATCAGCAACTGCTTACACTTGAAGTAGCCAGACCATGCACCATCTTGCAGCGCGGTACATATGAAACATACCAAATAGGTAGGTGGTATGCACGAACAGCAAGGGGCATGTGGTCTGGCTTACTTCAAATATAAGCAGTTGCTGATTTCCCCAAACTGCACAGTATTACAGGAGTATTCGTCATCACTAGGGCAGTCACACAGACTTACTAGGTATCATACTAGGTGGATAAGGAGTTAGAAGCTTATAGCCCATAATACTCCTATAATAAGGAATTAATAGTAGGGTTTGCAAGAATATATTTATCTAACCTGCCCTTAAAAGTTGTTTTGAATCACTAATAATACTATTTAATGGAAGTGTATTCCAAGGATTAATACATCTCACAGTAAAAAATATTTCGAGGCAAATGCTAAAGCCCTTACCCTGTAATTGGAGGATGGCCTCTAGTATTAAAAAATGTTTTTAAATCCACACCCATGTTACACATCAGATAGTTATCATGAACAACATCGAACATGAGTAATAAGTCTCCCCTCATATGTCTGGTAACAAGTGACATTAAATTAAGAGAAACTAATCTTTAGTCATATTGCATATTAGTATAGCCTTTAATATGTTCGGTAAATTTCCACTGGACTTTTTCTATTTGAAGTATATCTTGCTTCCTGAATGGATACCAAAACTGGGAGGCATAATCCAAATGCGGAAGAACATAAACTCTATATAGAGGCAACAAGACCTTTACATCACGAGATTTAATGTTCCTGGGTATGGACCATAAAGCAACATTTGCTTTTTGTATAGTTTTATTAACCTGTACTGTGAATGAAAAATCATTGGAAATATAAACACCCAGATCTTTTTCTACAACCGTACATATTAGGGGTTTGTTATCCAACATATATATATATTTTTAGGATCCTGGGCACCCAAGTGCATAACCTTGCATTTCTTATGATTTAATCTCATACCCCAATTATTAACCCATTCCGTAATATGATCCAGATCACATTGAATGATGTTGATACTATCAAGATCTGAGCAAGGCCCACCAATTTTGATGTCATTGGCATATTTTAAAGAATTAGAACTACAATTCTGGGATATATCGGCGATAAATGCTTGAAATAAACAAGGGCCCAAAACAGATCCTTGTGGCACTCCACTATAGACTGGACCTGGGCTTGAAAGATGGCCATTTATTAATACTTGCTGTATCAGCCAACAAGCCAGTGTGATATCCAACTGGTGATGTTACAATTTATTGGGAGGGTACTCAATCTTTTTATAATAGCCCAATGCGGGATGGAATCAAAGTCTTTGCTAAAGTCGATATATATTATATCATAGGATAATCTATTGTCTAATTGAAGACTAACATCTTCATAAAAACAAAGTAAGTTAGTCAGACAACTACGGCCTTCAGTGAACCCATGCTGACTTGTATCTAATTCCCCTATAGTATTGGCCTCCAAATCTTTAATAAGCCTTTCCAATAATTTACACATTGGAGAAGTGAGACTAATTTGGTGATAATTTTCCCAATTATCTTGCGGACCTTTCTTGTGGATAGGAATCACATAAGCAGTTTTCCAAGATTCCGCACAAAAGAGGAAATAATACACTGTTCAAAAAGTATTTTAAGTGGAAGAGTAGTCAGTCTCTAATAGAACAAAAGATGACCAGAAATACTATCCGAGAGGTGCTAATTTACTCTTCAATTTCAAGAATCTATCATAAATGGCTCTTTCTGGTATTAAAATAGGAGTGTCTTGAGAAAATTCAAAGACACTTTTTATGGTTTTACAAAACACATCAGTCAACTTTTTAAAGGGAATATATGTATAACGAGATGGTTAAGAGTGTCAATAAGTTTTCAATAATATCCTCCTATATCAGTAGTGTCAAGAGATCAGGCCAACACATATTGTTTAAATGATCTTCATACCTTTAATGTCAGCCTTCTCATAGAAATAAATTTTAGTTATATTATTAGCAACATACAGTGGATGTTCAAGTGTAAAGCTCAGGTATCGTGATCACTATTACAATATGTGGAAGAATCCCAACGTTTTTACCTGTAAGTTTTACTATAAAATACTAAATCTAAAATGTTGTTTCCCCTGGTGGCTGACCTAATGCATTGGATTAGGTTACATTGCACACTTGTATTCAGTAATGATTTACCAAAACTTGATTCAGCAGTGTGATTGACCCAATCCACATCGCTGATATTAAAATCACCCATCAACACAGTATCACCCAATGTACTAGCTGTAGCAATTTCATGGTTAATAGGGTCAAAATATTCTGAGCTAGAGTTAGGGGGACGGTAACATGTTCCAAAGATAACACTTTGAATTTTATTCAGCATTACCTTAATCCATAAAGATTCAGTGTTAGATGTGGGATCTTTAACTCGCTTTGAAATATCAGCTGCTTAAATATTATCTTTCAGAAAAATTGCCACGCCACCACCTTTTCTATTGTTTCTGTTAAGAAAAAATGAATTATAACTAGGGATGTTACAAACACAATCTAAGTTATCATTTCCCCATGTTTTGTTAACTGATATTATATCTACGTTTTCTAAGGTGATAATTGTTTTTAGTTCATCGATTTTGTTGAAAAGGCTTCTGGCATTGAAATGAAAACACTTCAATTCTTTAAGACTTCTACAAGAACCCGTCTTATTAAACTGAGAAATGTGGGGACGAGACATTAGTCGTGTCCCCAGACTTATAAGTTTAAAATTTGTTTCCACATAAGCTAGAATATGTTTGCTAAGAAGTGAATTTCCCTTATAACTCAAATGGAGTCCATCTTTTGCAAATAGATTAAGTCTGTTAACAAATTCTTCCCAATGTGTAATACATGTCAAAGATTCATGCAGGCACCATTTACGCAACCATTCATTGTACTTTTTAATTTTAGAATTAATCTGATGTGATGATCTACGAATGGGTAAGATTTCTGAGAATGCAATATCACTGGTAAAATTTGACAAACGATTAAACAAAGCCACCATATCTTTTATTATTTCTAATATATTGTCATGTGTAATATTATTAGTGCCAACATGTAAAACAAATAAAGGCAAAGGACCACTATCCTTTAGAATGTAGTTAACCATTCCAGTTAAGTCAGATATCCTAGCACCACGAAAAGCAGAACAGGTGTGGTTTGCTTTATCTTCGGTACTAATTGGTCTGTCTAAATGTTTAACCAATGAGTCACCTAACACATAAACCTGTCTTTTCTGAAAAGACATGGCAGGGGTAGTGTTCATAATAGATTCAAGACCAGTAGAGGCACTAGTATAATCCAACTGAACTTGGCTAGGTACAATAGGCAGTGGGGTAAGGGGAGCAGTTGAGGACATAGATTCAATAGGCAGCAGAATAAGGGGGACAGCTGAAGGCATGGGACATGCACCCAATGACTGTTGAGTATTATGGGAATCACCCAGATTACCAGATGTAGATGAAGTATTAATAAGTAATTCAGCCATTACTCCCTCAATGGGGGGGGGTTCATTAATCACAGTATTACTTAGTGGGAAAAACCTATTAGATGTATCTAACATAAAGGCTGCAGCTTTGTGTCCTTTTTTACATGATCTCTTACCTTGTACATTATACCAGAGTTCATTAGGGGAGTCATCACAATCAGTATCCCCTTCTCTAGGTCTTTTTTTTAAAGAGGGCATATTACTAACTACTGATGTCAAACCAGAAATAGATGGTTGTTCAGATAAGGTATCACTGACCACAGAAACAGGCTGGTTAGGAGAAATAACTGGTGAACACTTAGGGCAATGAGCAAAATTAGAGTTGTATCTACTATGCATGTCCATTTGACTTTCCTCTAAAACCAATAATCTAGAACTAAATAACTGAAGCTGTTTATTTAAAAACTCATTTTCTGAGCATTTAACACTTGGGGTACTTTACAAAACACACAGGGCCTGCATTCCAAAGACATGATGCATACCGAACATATAATACAAGCCGGTACAAATTAGATAGATAGACAGACAGACATATAATAGAAACTTGTATAATAACTGGCAGTTTATGTACTGCAAATCGGATATTCCTCTGTACACAAAGGACAAACAAATTATGTGGCAAAGTCATACAACAGCAGTGTTATCTTATGCCTTTTGGAAACTCACTTTTCTGCTACTTTGGGTATATCAATATGACAACATTAGACATGTACTATTTACCTTTCGCTGAAACGGAAGGCACTCCTGATGCCACTCAGAATGGCTTCAGATGTAGGTTTTGCAATTGCAATACCAGGATGCCCTGCATGTATTACTATTTGCAGCTCTTTCTACCCAAATAGCTAAAGTAATATTCTAAACTCTTTCACCACTGGTGTAATAATATTGCCTCCTGTTTCTTCATTAAAACATGTGTCATTGACTGACATTTGTAATTGACCTGGGACAATATAAGGGCTCATTATTTCAGAGAGTTCATCTCCATGTAATGCTGCAGTGTATGTGAATAACTCTTACAAGTGTCAGTAACTATTTAAGATTCCATCTGGTCAGTATTTGCAAGTACAACCCTCATACATTCTTTCTGTAGCTGGTCCTTTCTACTACATGATTTACAAGGGCAAATTGCAACCTTCCAAGTGAGATGTTGTAGTTTTGATAATGTATAGCGAGACTAATTGGCTGTAAAACGTACTGAAAGCAAAGATAACACCAATTGCTTTGAAGTCTATTTTCTTGTAAAAGTCTCAGAAAGGTTTGCAATGTGGTGATAAAAAAACCCTGTCGGCTAACAGATTATGTCTAATTAATAAGTTACTTGCACTATAGAGACACACACCAATGGCCCGTAAGTATTCGAGATGTAAGGAGTTAGTTTAATTAGAAATCAGTCTGCCAGACACTACCCAGCTTAATTAGCAACCAGACACTACCCATATAGATAACGCAGCTATTTCTGAGAATCTCAATAGACGGACATTGGTGCCTTGCAAGATGGAATGTAGTGTCATACAGTACCACGCAAGGTTATGTGTAGCACACCACCATATGCTTGGTTCACCTCACTAATGCTTCTCCTTTAGAGTACAACTGTGAGTTTACAGTGAGGGATTGTGAATGAGCTTAGTATATTCAACAGACCTGGGTTCCATTGCTCCTATCTCAACTCTATACGGTCTATACTGTGGGACTCTGACCAAGTGTCTGAACTTTCCTATTGCACCTGTATCACCCCTGCAAAGTGACCCTTGTCTCTAATGGACCTTAAACAGTTACCAAAGACTGTAATTAACAAAAAAAGTTCTCAACTGAACAGGCCTAGGAAATGCATGATATTTAAACAGGTTGTCTATGCATCCACTCCTAAATTATTAACTGGTTTACGATGGGTAACGTCAATATCTTAGTGGTTGTTACTGTCATGCATTAAAAGTGAATTTATAATTTAAATGTCCTGTATCTTGTAGCATGATATTTTTACATTTAAGCCATATGTAGGTAAGTGGTTCCACCACATGCTGTCAGTGCATGGAGCCAGAAGGTATTATTAAAATGCTTGCCTACTCCGAACCTAACAGCTCCTCCCTCAGCCACCCCCCCCACACACACACACGCACGTACATTCCTGCAGTGCAACACAACATAAAACTGCAGTAGTTGTTCACAGTACATGCAGGCATGCTTTTTTTATTTGGTTATAATTTATTTTTTAATTTGTTCTTTGCACTTTTCTGTGATGGATAATATTTCAGCACACATGCATGACAGGGCAATTCTGGTGTGCCAACACATGGAATGAAAAATTAAAGGATCACATAATCCTGCTAAGTAGTACCACGACGTAAAAAAGGTAATACTCTCATCATGTAATAGGGAGCAAGTCCAGTCTGTGTGTGTGTGTGTGTGTGTGTGTGTGTGTGTGTGTGTGTGTGTGTGTTATGGGATGAGAAATCAGAAGCAGAGAGGCATGGAAAGTCCATAACAGTCTCTTTCAGGAAGAAGGCTCACTGCAATGAGCTGTGCATGAGGCATGAGACCCTACATTTTCATACAGTGATATAGGTTGTTTTGGTACCTTATTACATCTATTCCTCTGTATTAAAATATCTAATATCTGAATTATAGTGTCCACAATTACATGATTAGGTCATACTGGACTGCAGACACATACAGTATAAGATGGAACACTTAATATGCTTTCTTCTTCTTTCTTTCTTTCTTTCTTCTTTCTTTCTTTCTCTTCTTTCTCTCTCTCTCTCTCTCTCTCTCATTCCATGGTACAGTTCTAAGGAGGAGTAATATAGTTTTCTCATCACGTAATTACAGGTACTTGTTTCAGCCTTACAATATTCCCTCTCTGGGCTGTTAGTTAGCAAACTGGTACAACTGCAGGTGTTTTAATGAAAAAGGCTGGTGGTTACAGTGAATACTGTGAATAAGTATGGTATCTGTAGCAGACCTTGATTCGATTCTGAGGATCTCTGCTTGCATACTGTATCACTCTTCTCAAACGTCTTAAACCTCTCTAGTGCTTTAATTATTATGAATGGTGAAACAGGATCTTCTTCCTCAGGGGACACTGCTGTAATTCTGAAGCAACATATGAACACAGCCACACGGATGTCACACTGGATTGCTTTACTGTGTATCTAGGCATCAAAGGAATCTATAGCAACACATCTACTGACACGCTGCATATGGCTGTGAACTCATCATATGGCTCTTTTGTAAAAAGCATAGTTTGTTGCAACATGTCTGTACTATTTGCTGCAGTATGACTATGAAAGCATGCTGACCATTACGGGGTTGCCATTGTAATACGCCACTGTTCACTTCTACTGAGTAGATGGGGGCTCGTGGTACCACTAGGTTACCAGGGAGTGTGTTTTTGACTGTTCTTGTTTGGCAACATGCAAGGGAAAGGGGTATGGTAGCGGGGGAGGGGGGCTAGTAGAGACATTACAAAAAATAAATGAAAAAGTAAAATACAAAGTTTCTCGATATCAGGTGGGAGATCGGGACAGGGTGGAGTACTACATACAGTGCAGTAATTTATTGTCAGATATGAACTGATTGTGTTGGTTGATCGGTGACCTGGGTGGGACACTGTACTATGGACCAATTTTCTTTATATATTGTCCACTGTCCTATGCAGCAACACTTTCTGTGTCCCTTAGTGACTGTCTTCCCCTAATTAAATAATTGTTTTATTCTATTTAAATTGGAGGAGCCACCTACAAGAAAGGGCATGTTATATGGCTAATAGGTATGCCGAGTATTGTTTTATGTTTCAGGACTCCTGGTAATGAAGCTAAATTTTAAAAGGTAGCTTGTTCCTGTTGGAGATAAATGTCTGGTGCTGATGGCGCCTTGTCACAACTTGATAGTAACCTTATGGACCTCTGACTGCTCAGAACCCAAAGTGCTTGGATTTAAATGGAATGGTTGTTTGAATTGTATTTGTACTCACCTTCAGTATGGACAGCAAATATGAACCTTTGAATCAGGCAAGAGCATGCAGCGCTGAATTTTGTTGATTTATGCAGTTCTTTTTTTACCTCTGTGACTTTGAAACTAAAGGAACTGCCATGAAATCAAACTAGCACTTTTAGGATATAGCTGAAACTTTAATAATGGCTAAACAAACGGACTCCAGTGCCAATGGAGTCTGTCAACCCTGATTTTGTTGGAATGTATCTTTATTTTGCTAACCTACAGTATGTACATTACTTCATGGACTTCTATGTTAAAGGAGACCAGAATTCTGGTTAACAATGAAAAGGAGCAAACCAAATTCTGCTTGTGCTTAGATGAACTTCATGGTGTTATTGAGTATAATGGAATTTCCTATTGCTTTGTCAACTAATGAACTTCAATTTGCTATGGAGTTATCCATTTTTTATTACTGATAAGAACTGATATGAGCTCCCTATATTTAACAGCAAATTTTATATTTCATACAAGTTTTGTGATATACTAGCTTTTCCTTGAAAATTTCTGGGGGTGTCGGCTTTGCAGATTTTAATTAATATATGCTGATTACCTATGTTTTCTTAAAACAAAAGTCTAAACAGCAGGACACTTGAGGAAACCTGTTGCTTTTCACCATTTTAATAGATTATCGGCATATTATTTTGAAGTAACAAAATGCCTGCTAGCATGTTTTCTGAATATAGTAATTAGCTTTAATGTACTCATAGCCATTATATACCCTGAATGTGAATGTCCTTTAATTATAGATTAGGAACTGGGAATTATATAGAAGAAATCCATTGGAACTAAAGTAGATAATACTGAAACAATTTGAAATGTATTTCATGACATGCTATTAGCCTAAATTTTGGCTGTAGGCTAATACTCATTGTTGCTTAATGACCTGTATTTTATTCCTCGAATATTTATATGTTTGAGAATTTTTTTTATGTTGTAATGGTTTTTAACCCATTGACAATAAACGTGAAACATAGTGTAACGTAGAAGCCAATAATTCCAGCCTGAGGCACAAATGCCATAATCAAGCAATTGTTAAAATAAATCACTGGCAAACCCCGAGGACAACTGATGATTTTGCATTATTTCTAACTCTGTTTACATAATGCAATCAACCACTTTCTGGGAACAAAACTTTTCAAGTGGTGGAGTATGGTGCAATGTTCAAAGAGTACACATACTGTCAGATACTTTGCCGCTGTGTTTTTTGTTTTGTTTTGTTTTGTATGTTTGGCAGACTGATTGCATTCTGTCCAATTAGGTCTACTTTATTAAAGCACAGTATTAAAAAGTCTCAAATTTCTGACCTCAAAGCATAGTTACAATAAATGATTTGAGAATGAAACAAGCCCGCATAGAATTTTAAGGGTTTGATTTGATTAATTTCTAGGGTTGGGAACTAAGCAACGTTCCATGGGTTTTAATCGACCAATACAAATGTCAGCTTTGAGTTGAAACTGGTGTGAAACAAGTTCTTGAGTAGATTTGAAACAGACTGAATTGATTTGAATATTTTTCCGTCCTAACCAAACATGAGTTGTCATCATCTTCAGATTTTGCGCAGCACTAAGAAAAGTTTATGAAGGCTAACTAGATTTTTAATATTCAGCTAAATAGTATAAAGTGGGTGAAAGCACGTTATTAAAAGAGTATATATATATATATATATATATATATATATATGTGTGTGTATATATATATAGTTAACTGATACTCAGAACAGTAGCAATAGGGCAGAAGTTAGTGTCCATCTTTTACTTGAAGGAGGCTGTACAAAGGCTCTGGTTCTTTTTGTTTTGTTTTGTTTGTTACTTTTTTATTACTTTATGTATTACTGTTGCTGATTGAATTACAGACTGATTCACCATTCTGAGGGGGGTAGCATGTCCATTTAGGAGTACAGCTGTTTGCTCACCACTGCAACTGGCTAACAGGATGTCCAGAATTAAACAAAACAATTTTGAATCATGTGCTTTTAGAGAGATGGTGAGTCCTAGGTGACCACTGGGCCAGACTAATTTAATTAAAAAATATATATATATATATACTGTATATATATATTGGTGGTCAGGAAATGACAGGTTCAAGGTAAATTTCAGACTCACTGACAATAATTAAAAATTAAGATGTGGTATGTCGGAAGATGGTGGATTTGTGGTGAGCACTGGACCTGCCATCAATAATTAAAATATATTAATTTTAGCCAGTACCTGGTATGCCGCTCAAAGAGATTGCTCCATTTCTCATCTGGAGTTGGGTTCCAGATACTAATTTCTACCCATTAGCTCTTACAAAACAGTTAATGGGTAGAGATCATGATCATGGATGCAGACAGCATTTTCCAAACTTTCTGCAGTGTTTGCTCACTCCACTTCCCCAACAGTTCCAGCACTAAGTTGATGCTTACCCACTCTATCCAGTTTTGTGACAGCAGCTTCAGTTTCTCTCTGCTCACTGGTGCAAGTCATTTAGTTGCCCTTCTCCGCAGCTTTCCAGACAATTGATGCTGCTCAGCCGCTGACCGCAAAAAGAAGAACGAGTCAGGAGTCGGACAGCCATGCTACCTTGGGATTTGCAAACTTGTTCCCAAAGCCACTGTTGCATTACAGAGCAACCACAGCCATGCTACCTTGGGATGTGCAGGATTTGAGCTATGGGCTGCTAACCCCTCATACGCACTGGTGTGCTGCACGCCATGGTGTGCCAGACGTATAGGTAGCTATGCCCTTGCTGTTAAGGGGAGGGGACAGAAATGGCAGGGATGCAGAAATGTACAAAAAAAAACATAAAAAAACACCAACTGTGATATAGTGCAGTGCTGCAGTACATAGAGACAACATGGGTGGATTGCTTCTTGGGGGAGGGTCAGGCAGAGGATAAACAGTTCCACAGATGGAAAACATGACATCATCCATCTTCTACATGCAAAACATCTGCAGGGCTCTGCCCATGCAGCCATAAAAAAGTGACTGTTTACTGAGTAACGTAAGACAGGCAGTTTAAAGAGGTGATAAGGCAGTACAAAGAACTACTGACATTTTGCACTACAGTAGTCCGTTTTTCAAGAGTGAGTTACAGCAATGTCTACTAGAAATCATAGGTTAAACATGTGCCATGCTTGCGGTGATAGCCAGCCCAAGACAGTATATGAATTACAATGATGCATAAGTGATGTTGTTGCCAGTGCAAAGCAACATAAGCAATATAGTAGGTGATATCCCTCTTCATATATTGGCCAAAATATTCAGAGGGGTTGTGCCTGGTGCAACTGAGTTGTGCCACTGCAACCTCAGAAATGTACCCCTAGGTAATATTCAAATGGGGGAATTGTGCAGCACAATTTCTGCTGCTCCGTGGTGCAAAGATAAGGTATGCAGCACATCTCCAGGGGGTGTGCCCATGCATATGTGACACATCCCAATATTCAGCCCAGGATATGTGGAGCATCTGCCGGCACATCCCAGAGATGCGCCACATACCTGGGCAAAAAGTCGAGCCTGTAAATAATGGCTCAACTGGTAGCCCCCCACAGATGGGCCCCTGTAGTGAATTGCGCAACACAGCAGCCACCAACTGTGGGTGACTTCCACCCCCTCAGAACACCATACTAAAGCACCCACAGAATTTCCTAGTGGTCCAGTGGTACCCCCTCCCCATCCTGTAACCCCAATCGCTGGAATAATAAAATGTGAAGCTCCCCAGTAGTCCAGTACAATCCCCCCCATCCTGTAACCCCAATTGTCCAAAATACAGATTTTATTTTCCCTGGTAGTCTAGTGGTACCCCCCTCCCTGCCCATGTCCCCGATCACCGAAAAACAAGACCAATATCGGTCCCTGGTAGTCTAGTGGTCCCCTCACTCCCCACCCACGCAGGACCCCCAGCCCACCCAACTACACCCAGTCATTGATGGGCTGCATACCTCCATGGCTGCCAGCTGAATGACAGCTTACAGTATGTGCTGCAAGCTCATTGGTCCACATTGTGGACCAATGAGCTTGCAGTGCATACTGTAAGAGTCATTCACAACTTTCAAAACCAGGAGCTGTGTCCCCCATGGTTTAGGTTTCCTCACCTCAATGTAGCATGCAGTGGAACTTGAGTGACCAGATTCAGACAGTGCCAACCTGCCCAACATTCACTGCTGCCTCAGTCATGAATATCTACATGAGGAGTGGACTAAGGACTTGATCTCCACAGCTGAGGGAACAGCAGCTCCTTCTCACCAGCCTTAGAGTCAGCTGCAGCTCCTGGATCCCACCCCATTTCCCCCACCCCTACTAATTTACTATGGAGTGCTAATGGTTATTAGGATTACAAGTAATCCCCTCAGTGTCAGACACCTGAAAGTGATACCAGCCCATCGGTATTGCTACTGCTGATATTGAATAAAATGCATTATAGCCACAACATTGAGGATGGGAATTATTACTAGGTCAATGCATCCTTGACAGGAGGACAAGAAGAATACTTCCCCCTCCCCGCACACCCAGAGCTCAGAGGAGATCCATCTCAAAGTATGCTTTCTAATACTTAATCATTTTCATGTGAAGCAAATATTTATTGTGCATTACCTGCCGACAACTAAAAGAACATTCAGAATTTGAGAAGAATTATATGATTTGGGGGAAGGACACTGTCAAGTCTTTTATAGTTAGTCCTGTGTAAAAGTCTTCCACAGTTGAAAGAAGAGAGCAAGTATCTTCACTGCTTCACGGAAATGAAATCCACATATCTACTGTATTTTCGGTAACACATTCACATCTAGTATAACACACATGCTTCCCAGTCAGTAGCAATCCTGTACCTATCCCTTTCAACATGCAGGTAGAGACAGTGATATACATTTAAAATACAGAGCAACGCCCACAATGTGCAACACTTGTGTGTTATAAAGACTAATAAATGAATGAAATGGGTGGACAGCATGCAGTGGGAGGAAGCAGGAGGGTTTACTTTCACTCCTGCTCCTGCAATGGACAAGGGAGGGAGTGGGGTGGAACAGAGATCTCTCAGCAGGCAAGGCATGCCCTGCAATGATGAGGCACTCCCTCATTGCAGAGGCCAGTGCCTTTCAGGCATGCCCTGCAGTGACAGGGTGCTCCCTCATTGCAGCGGCCAATTTCTTTCAAGTTGGTGGCATGCTTGCTGAACTAGTGTCAGCAGCAGTGTGCCACTGCACTGGATAAACAGGGTCAAGCCCACAAATGCAGAGGCGGCATTGGCCACCACACTGCCGCACCTCCATAACCTGTTTCTGCAGCAAACTGCCACAACATGTTTCTTGCGCGCATGCACGCAAGCAAACATAAAAATGTGTGTCAAGATATACTAGACACAGCTATTGAGATAAAACAACTTGGTGCAGAACCAGTCATCTCAGGCATACTCCCTGTCACAAACTTACTCAGCCAGTCAGCCCTCTACTCCCAAAGTGCCAACCTCTGAGCATATGATTTGTGGACAGCGAACAGAACAAGGTAACCCTCTTGTCTGTTTTGTTGGTTCAAGTCACCTTAGTCTCAGCTTTTGGAGGGATTCAAACTGATAACCTCTTGTTAGCATACCCAATTATCAGGCTCAGATAATTCTGTCTTTGGGGGGGGGGGCCAGATATCTTTGTCTACAGGCACCCGACCAGGTCTTTCAAATGAACCCTTAGAACTCTATGCAAGACTTTAGAGAACTCTATCTGATTCCCAGTTTGGTATATCAATAAGCCCATACACAGTGTTAACTGTAACCTTTAAAAGTTCCACTTAAAAAGAAATGTCAAGGCACTCCAGGCAGTTTCCGTTGTAAAATATATCTTTAGTTTAAAATATAAAAACAGAACAATAAATACAGAACAAATATCCCAAACACATACAATCTTAAAAACAAAACAGGTTTTTAAAGTACAAACTAAGCTCTCTTATCCACATAATACTTATCTCCTACAGTGCTGATGTTGTCCTTCTTCTCTCAGTCAGAAATAAAATAAAATGTGTCTCTCTAAGGCTTGCTCAGTTGGATAAAAGCAGTCCTGAGCTGGCCTCCTCTCTGAGGTCATTAGACTCCGACTTGGAGTATTAAAAGTTATGTTTTACAGCACAGGATGTCCCAGCAAGATTTTAAAAAAATGATAAGTGACATACTCAATTTCCTCTCCTCAGGTTAACTGGTCAGAACTGGTTTTTGTTCTGCCACACACACATAAACAGTTTCTACGATGTCCTTCCAAAGCATCCTAGGAATGTGTATTGAACCTTCCAGATTCATCTGGATCCTTGTTATCTACACATCAAAGGTCTTTCTGATGTAATTCAAGGGCTCCCTGAGACACCCCTCCCAACACAGGTTCTTTCTGGCAACTATTGCCAGTCAAAGGATCTCCCTGAGGGCATTATAAAGTGGATACTTTGGTTCCTGCCTTCAAAGAAAATTTAACAAAGAAATTGCATTTTAAATAGCTGCAGATTTAGCTATGTCCTGTTCCTTGAACTTACCCCTGGGGTTTTTTGGATGTGTCAGTTCAGCAAGACTGCGGGTCTTCTGACTGCCCTTCCCTTACATAAATTATATGTAATACAAAAAAAAATTGATACATGGATCAGAATCAGTGGTCCAAGTGTGACACTCCCTATCCCAAAAGCAAAGAAAGCAAAAAATGACACCACCATACGAATCAATAGTAGACTCAAAAACTGGTGTGAAGCAGAAAACATAAGACTTATAGACTCATGGGTATTGTTCAATGGGAGAGATCATTTATACAGTCAAGACAGATGGCATCTAAATAAAAATGGAGCTTCTATATTGGCCAGAGTAATTAAGACAAGTATGGAAGTTGTCCCTTTAAACTTTAATGAAGGGGCAAGGGTAGACTTATTACACTCACCAATAAGCACAGGCCCATTAGAAGCATCCAATTTGAATACAAACCCAGTCATAAACCCCCTAAACCTAGATAGTATAATGCCATCCAAAACCTCGAAAGCAATAAAAGACACTAGCATATTTCCACCAAATGAAAATATAAGGAGGGGCACAAAAACAAACATGAACAATGAAATAATAACCTACCAGGAAATTAAAGGTATGCTTTGCAATGCGAGGAGCTTAAATAACAGACATAGTGAGCTAGTGGCAACATTAACATCTAAGGACATTGCTATAGTCCTCGTTACTGAGACATGGTGGAAGGAAGATGACATGTGGAACAAAAATATTCCAGGTTATGAACTATTAAGGCTTGATGAAACATACAAAAAAAGGTGGAGGTATTGCAATCTATATGTCTAGCATATTACAACCCATAGACATAAATACATCCATTAAATTATACAGTGTAGCTACAGAGACCTTATGGGTTCAAATTAAACAACAACAGGGAAGAAATTTAATTATAGGCCTTTGTTACCATCCACCAACAGCTGATAAACTGATTCTCAAAGCATTAATAGAAGAAACTGTTCAAGCCTTGGAATTAGGAGATGTTATTTGGACAGGAGACTAACTTTAATAATATGGACTGGGCCGAGGGTGTAACTAACAGTGCGCACAGTGCAAATTTTTTATCATTCACACAAGAATATAATCTAACACAATATGTAAACTCCCCCACAAGAATTAGGAATATACTTGACTTAATATTATGTACAGAAAACATTGAAATTTCTGAGTGTAAAGTAGCCGGCCCATTACACGACAGCAATCATTCTTCCATCTATTTTACAATTGACTGTTTAGTGCAAACAATAAAAGGTTGTACAGAAATATTTTTTACAATACAGCAAACACTGACAAACTAAATAAAGATATTGTCAACATTAATTGGGAACAAACCCTTCATGATAAAAATGGGGAAAAATGTTGGAATCAAATGAAAGACATACTTCTGAACACATGCAATAAACATATTAAACGTAAAAAAAATACAATAATCAAGGGATAAAACAAAAATGGTCAAATAACAACATTATTAGATTAATAAAACAAAAAAAAATGTAATATACAAAAAAACGAAGAAAATGACTGGAAAGAATGTAAAGCTGCCCAGAAAAAAATATAAGAACAGTATAAACAAATCCAAAAAAATAATCTGAATTTAGGCTGGCGAAATTTGCAAAAAAGAGTAATAGCAAGCAATTTTTCAGTTACATCAATTCTCTGAAAAAATCAAATGATAAATTAGCAACTACCATAGATAATAACAAAGTTATCTCTGATCTAGTCTGTATAGCAAATATCTTTAACAATTACTTCTGTTTTGTGTATTCTGGACCTAGGCAGACTTACTTCACAAACACAAAGAAAACACAGACAATGTTTTGTACAAAGGAAGAGATAAAAATCAAAATACAGAATTAAAAAAAAATAGTGCTCCAGGGATTGATGGTATTATTCCCCAAATGTTACTGTTAACCAAGGAGACCATATGTATCCCCTCTGAAATATTGTTTAACAAACTCATGCACACCGGAGAAGTTCCCACATATTGGAAATTGGGTAAAAGTACGCCCATTTTCAAAAAAGAAAAAAACATGACATCACAAATTATAAGCCAATCAGCCCTACCTCTGTTCCAGGAAAGGTGTTTGAAGCCATACTTAAAGACAAACTTATAGCCCGTATAATGGAAAATGATAATATCGATCAACAACAGCATGAGTTTATGGCAGGACAATCATGTTTAAAAAATCTCATTAGTTTCTACTATCATATTAGTAAAATTTTGGATGATAGTAAATCAGCGGATGTGGTCCTGCTTGATTTTAGCAGGGCTTTTGACAAAGTCCCCCACTGGGCTATCATAAATTACAAAACCTGCAAGTGGATGGTAATATAATAGCATGGATCGAAAGCTGGCTAACATACAGGACACAGAAAGTATTTATTAATGGATTCCTCTATACTGAGGGAAGAGTGGGGTTCTGCAGGGCTCAGTTTTGGGCCCAGTGCTATTTCAGATATTCATCGCAGATTTAGATAATAACTTAAATAACAAAATAGTAAAATATGCTGATGATACAAAACTGGATGGTCCAAGTGAAACACTGGAAGAAAGACAATCTGCTCAAAAAGATTTGGATTACATAACTGCCTAGGCATACAGATGGGGAATGATGTTTAATACAGAAAATGTACTGTTCTACATATAGGGAAAAAGAATAAAAGGAGCAACTACGTATTAAGCAATAAAACCTTACAAACAAGGGAAGTAGACAGTGAGCTGGGAATTCGAGTTGACTCAAAATTAAATTTTAACACTCAATGTACAAATGTGATTGCAAATGCTAATAGGGTGTCCAGCTGTATAAAAAAGAATATAAAAAGTAGAAAATCAGATGTCCTGCTCCCTCTGTATAGATCAAATGTCAGACCCCACTGAAATTATTGTAGTCCATTGTGGAACCCTTACAAAAAAGCTGATATACCTAGGGTGGAACGGGTACAGCGCAGGTTTACTAAAATCATAAAGGGGTTGAGGATCAATCATATAATACAAGGCTTAACACATTGAGACTGTTCCCATTGGAAACCCATAGAAAAAGGGGCAACTTATCTATATTTATTTATTTGCTTTTGATGACCGGGTAGGTGCACTAGGCAAAAGACCTGCCTATTTTCAGGCATGACCCAGGACAGTACAGCTTACAATAATACAGCAAAGACAACAATGAGTACAGCTTACAATAATATGGCAAAGACAACGGTGACTTACATAAGGCAAAGGGAACTGTCAGAACAAAAATCATGAAACAGCATTGACATCAGCATAATTAACATCATTGGGGTAACAGAAAGAATAATACAAGTTAGAGCAGACATACAATCTTGCATAGTTTCCAGGTACCAAGTCCTATGTCCTATGTAGTGGAGACAAGAGACAGGTAGTCAACATACACAGTAGCATACAGAAATGGGTGGGAGAGAAGCTGGAGGGCAAGCGGCAAGCCACAAATACATTAAGCGCAGTCACAGTCACCTGGAACTTTAAGGTGGGAAAAAAGTGCACTATAGCTCTTCTGCGACATAATGAATGACAAAAAATTAATAGAAGAACTAGGGATTGAATTTAGTAACATACATGTCAGAAGAAGAAGACACCCATTCCAGGTAAAGGAGTCCAGACTTAGGGGGAACCTAAGGAAGTATTTCTTCACCGAAAGGGTGGTGAACAAGTGGAATAGACTACCTGAAGACATTGTAAAAAGCCATAGTAAAGAAACTTTCGAAAGAAAATTAGATACCTATATCAACAATTGAGGAAACCTAAATTACTATGCAAATCAATAGGAGCTATCACGGGCCACAGCCTTCTTTGCTCCTTCACTACAATAATGACAGTAGTGACAATGAAATGTGACACTACATTGTGCTCAGTGTTATGTTACAAAGTTGCAGGATCTCTTTACAACCAAAAAGTGTCTCTCTCACTGTCTTCCCAAAAGCCAAATATAGCCTTATAACACAGCCCATAGCAAAATGTTGTGGTTTTGTTTGCTTCTTGTCTTCATAAATGAAAAAGCTATTGTATGTTTTATTACAAAATTCAGGCACTTACTGCACCCTGACTTGCACCCTGACTTGCCTCAGTGGCCAGCTTAGGCTGCCACCTTTCTTACTCCTCTTTAGCTACCTGACCGAAGTCTGAGAAACCTATATTAAATGAAGTGTGCAACTGTCGTTAGAATATAAAATAACTGGGCTATACTGTGGCTCCTTTCTTATACACTATTTCAAAGCACTTTACACATACCAATAAATTAGTTAGTGGTAGTACTAGTATTGTTTGTGTTCAAACATGGCAGCTGCCATTAACTAACCACTCACAAAATTCACAGACAGCAGCAGCTGCAGAGAATTGCATTAGAGTGTGTTATATCGAGAGAGGGGATGTTAGCCAGCACAGCAGGGTTATTGCCTACTCTTTTTGAAAGTGCCATGAAATCTTGTTTACTATTTGCAGGACAACCAGCAAAGAAATGCAGAAGGGACCTTGGTTCCATGTCTCATCTAAAGGGCAGCAACTCTAATAGTAAAGGTACTCCCTCACACATGCACACACACACACACACACACACACACACACACACACACACACACACACACACACACACACACACACACACACAACATAAAGCACTGCAGTGTCAGATTTTTGACCATGTCCTCAGTATGAGGCTTGAACCCTTGACACTGTGGCCCAGAAAAACTGAGAATTTGATGGCAGATAAAGATCCCTTGGCCCACCCTGTCTACCCATTTTTTCCCTTCCTACAGTGTCACCGTAGACCCTATTTGATCTATCTCTCTCCCCCACCCTTTACTTTCCACTAAGACTCCGTTATGCCTATCCCATGCATTCTTGAAGCCCACCACTGTTTTCACCCACACCACTTCTGCTAGAAGAAACTTCTAGGCATCCACCACTCTTTTTGTGAAGAAATTCTTCCTCACATCTCTCCTGAAGGTATCTCCCTTCAGCTTCATTGCATGTCCCTTTATCCTTGAACACCTTTTTTTCTGAAAAATACTCCTCTCCTGTACCTTATTTACTCCCATGAGGTATTTAAAGGTTTGTATCATATCCCCCTTCCCCCATCCTCTCTTCCAGGGTGTACATATTAAGGTCCTTTAGTCTCTCCTCATACACCATTTTAGTTGCCCTCCTCAAGACAGTCTCCACTCTGTCTATGTTCTTCTGGAGATGTGGCCTCCAGAACTGCACACAGTACTCTAGGTTGGGTCTCACCAGTGATCTATACAGAGGCAACATCACTTCCCATCTTCCCTCTTTCTGCTGCTGATAACTCTCCCTATGCCCCCAGCAGTCCACTGGCCCTCCTTACTTCCTTGTCGCACTGCCTGGCTACCTTTAGGTTATCAGATATGATTACCCCAGGTCTCTTTTCTGTTTGGTGGAGGGGAGAGTAACAACTTTCACATCAGCATATTTTTGGCCACTGTTGCTGACCTCCTCCTACTTCATTGTAAGTATCTCCCCCATGTCTATTGTCAGGAGAATGGACTTCAGTTGCCAGTTTCCTGCCTAGAATGCCTCCTGACTACTACACCACCAGAAATCCACCCCACCCACAGCGAGCCCTGACTTGATTTCTACAATAGAACCAAGTGGAGTACTGATTCATGCAGTAGGAGCAAGAAAGATGGAGGGGCTAAGCCTGATGATATACACACCAGGGTCACCATTCATCATGCCACCAGGGGATTATTCACCTACAGGTTTGTCACTCTAACCAGCATCAACATTGTCCCTCTGATACCTGAACTTTCATGGGCTGAGCAAGCAGTCAGTGGTCACCCATGACTTCAGACATGCTCCATCGGTTACTGGAGGCCCCTGCATAGCTGATGAACAACACCCTCATCTCCGGAGCTTGAGCACGTTACCTCCACACTAGACCCCACAAGTCCAGGAGCATGGAGGTTTTGCCTAGGACACAAACATAGGTCTTTCACATGAGACCATATAACAGTGTTCCCAGTGGCACCACTTTGTTGGGACAGTGACACTTTGCAATTAAAAAATAAGGCTCTTCCTGATGCTTTTCCTGACACAATTTTCATTCTCTCCACAGTTTAATGAAGATGTTAAGCCCTTTGCATGCCTATCAGATGACATGCATGCTTATCTAAGGTCCCTCACTCCTTTTTGACACCTCCAGTATGACACTGACAGACCAAAAGCAAGAAAATGAATCTGAACTGAACAGTTAACAAATTGGACAATGTTCAGTTCACAGATATTCCTCATTTGTTCCCAAAGAGTTTCAGGCCTGTTTGGTTCTCTAATTCAAACTTCGACAGACCCCTGTGACTGGCAACTTGCTTTGACACTAATTTGCCTGGGAGCCAGGCAACAGTGCCTAATGAATATATATGTTCATCTGAGCAAACCAAGAAACCAAAGCCTTCTCAAGTCCAGCCACCCACATTAGAAACCCACAAGAGCCACACATTGTCAAAGCAAGGTTAACTGAGGGGAAGAAAAGACAGCAGTGATAAAACTCTTACGGAAATAGGATGACTGTTCCCATGAAAGGCTTTGCTAAAAAGGTAAAAGAGACAGTTGTTTTGATCCTAGAAACCATCCCTTAGCTTCATTTATGCGGGCACTTTTGATAGCATGAGACAGGCATCAAAAGCAGGGCAGAAAATAAATCTTTTTTACCTCCCCTAAGTAATCCAGGAAGCTTCTGATGTTTGTTTTTTCAGTAATCTAACAGCTGAAGAGCCATCGGGCTGCAAAAAGGATGCCAAATTCACACTGCCAAATAAAAAATTCATGCAGCACTATCTCCTGACTTGATGCATTACATTTGCTTGCAATCCACATTTCAGCACTATTGTTCTGTCATTCAAAAAAGTTTCTACAGCTGAAAATGAAAAGTTAAACAAAACCAGATCTAACACTCCCCATGCCATCTCCTTTCCTCAGCTATACTGATCATGAATTTTTAAGACATAAATGATTATAGTATTGTAACTTGCATGTTGTTCCACCCAAAATGACCATGTCATATAGGCAAAGCAACTTTTATTTTTCTGACACCCTTTCTCAGGAACTCAGGGTGCTGCATAATTTACAGGACAAAACAAATTAAATATACCAGACATAGGAACTAGAGACTATTTCTTCTATCCAAAATACAAAAGCAAAGGGCCTAAAATTTAACTAGTAGCACTATTTCTCACTCAATCCCATTCTTCAACAGCCACTCAAACCATATTTGACCCTGCTCATACTGAGAATGGGGATTGTCACATTTCCCGGTGCAACCAGCCAACTGAGCCCATCCAGCTGTACATCTCCCACAAAACCCTCTTTTGAGGGAGTACAGGGGGCTATGTTTATCCTCCTCTTGCACATTGGCTCATAGAAACTAATGGGTGGGGGTTTTCTTCCATTTTCATAAGTCCATAGATCAGTGGGGCTACTACTAGACTGTTTGGGTTCCAGGCACCTGAACATAAACTTATCAGAGGCCATTTAGTCAAGCCAGAGTAGCAGGCAGAATCCTATGACCCATAGAACAGAGGCCTATCCTGGAGGAGTACAGGGGTCCACAATTGTGGAAGTAGTTGGGGCCCAGCAAGTTTAAAGGCTTTTAAAGAAAATCTTTGTAGTTGAGCCACTACCTAACAAACAGGCAGGCAGTCTGCACACCACCAGAATGAGTCTTGCTGCTTTATTCTGCAACAGTTGCAAGTGTCTAATCTGACTGTCCACTGGCCCCCCCAAAAAACTGCTCTCCCTAATAATGTTGTTTCTTCCTAAGGGATCGCCAGCTATGCTTGACAAGTGCTTCATTCCCATGAAATGAATTGCCCTAGAGCCTAGAATTTTAAGCTAATTAGAGAGCTTTAAGATGAAATTTGAAACTCTGCTGTGGTCACCCTCTCCCCTACCCTCTAATGGCAGTAACCACCAAATCTAAGCAACTACCAAAAGATTCTAAATTAAAAAAAACACCCTTTTTTAAAAGAAAAAAACAAATAAGGAAAAAACTCACAAAAACTTCAGTTGTGTGCCAAAACAACAGGAAATGCCACTAAGAGCAGGCTGTTGAGAGAATCTTTTTCAGGTTCTAGAAGAGGAAGTAGAGAAGGGATTGTCAAGCACAGAGAGGGATCCCTTAGGAAGAAACATTACTACGGTGAGTACTTATTTTCTTCAAACTCCAGGAATGTCTCACTATTGCTTGACACGTGCAGACTCCAAAGCAGTACCTTGGGAGACTGGTTACAGAGCTTATTTAGGGATAAGGTTCTGCAAGACAGCAGTGCCATAACTGGCATCCCTCTGAACTGTATGTCCAGATAGTAGCACTTTGAAAATGAGTGTATACTGTTTTCCAAGTAGCTGGTTTATAAATCTCCTGAATGGAGACATCTCTTGATGCTGCTACTAAGGCAGGGGTGCCCCTTGTGGAGTGGGCCCTGAGGCATTCAGGTGCACATTTGCCACCTTTACCATAACAGAACTGTGTGCATACCACTATCCAGTGAGCAATGGTCCTCCTGCATGCTGGCTTGCCTTGGCCTACATCCTCATAGGTAACAAACAGTCATGATGAAATGAACCTGACATCCTCGGTGCAGTTCAAGTAGTAGTTTAAAGCTCTTTTAACATCCGGGCACTGGAGCCTCTGCACTCCGATGTGGATTTTACAGTGAAAAACACAGGAAGTGTGTTAGGTCCATAAGGTAAAACTCTGAAACCACTTTAGGGAGACATTTTCTGTTGGTACTACAAACTACTTCATCTCTGTGGAAGATAATGTTGTTAGGATCTATGCACAGAGCTTGAAGTACACTCACTCTCCTGGTTGAGGTGAGGGCCACCAAGAAAACTGTTTTCCAGGTAACATATTTTAGAGCAGCAGTTGCCATAGGTTTGAAGGGAGCACCGATGAGCTGGGCAGTGCATAGGTTTAAGTCCCAGGGAGGGACTGGATCTCTAAAAGGAGGGTTCATGAGTCAGACCCTTAAAGAATCTTTTAAAAATAGCCATAAAGGCTACTGTTCTCTCCCTAGTGTACCAGCCAAAACATAGGCTGAGACTGCTGCAAGATGCACCTAAAGGGTAGAAGGGTCGAAGATCCAAAGACTGTAGGTGTACCAGGTAGTCCAGTATGCAGGACAGACTAGTGTGGAGGGGACTGATTTGCCTGGAAGAACACCACAGGGAAAACTGTTTACACTTTGAGGCTTACATTTTCCCAGTGGCTGGATTTCAGAAAACTTTTAATACATTAAAAACCTCTTCCAAGAGGTTTAACCCGGGGGAGTAGCTGGCCGAAGAACATGGTGGTCATGTTCTAGCCAGAACACCTACTTGAAAACGCATCTAAAGGTCTCCCCATTCTTGAATTTGCCTTAAAAATGAGTTTGGGGAGCACAGTGGACTTATGGCTACACACAAAGCTAAAAATAGACAGCCAAAGCTCAAATTGTTGACCGCTAAATCGGCGAGAGAGCAAACTCTGGTGTCTGAGGCCTGTAGCAGCAACGGCACACCTTCTGTGATGCAGATTGATTCTACCTCTACCCCCAATATGTCGGAACTAGAGCGATCATTTGCTGGGGTGCCCGCCACACTTTCCCTGATGCAGCATGAAATGAAAGCGGGATTTATAAACATAACGTCGCAATTTAACCATTTGCAATCTGTAGTAACCAGCCTCTCGGAGACCTCCACCAACCACAAGCCCCAGATCACAGAGCTAGAGCAGCGGGTGAGGGGTCTCTAGGATTCCCTTCAGAAGGTATCAGGTGAGCAAAACTATCTTAAGAAAGCAGTAGAGGAGTTTATGGCCAGGATAGATGAACAGGAAAACAGATCAGGGCACTCCAACCTTAGGATAGCCGGCCTCCCGGAGGGCAGGGAACATAACAGGCTAGAAGAGGGTTTACATGGATGGCTGGTGGAAAATCTGGGCCTGCCTCCCGAAGCAGCTCATTTTGAGATTGAGCAGGCCCATTGAGTTGGTCCCCCACCCAAAGCTGGAGAGAAACCCAGGCACTGTCTAATCAAATACCTATGCTTTGTGGATAAGGAATAGATCCTCTGCATGGCTAAAGCAAAGGGCCCAATACCCTTCCAAAACACCAGGGTATTTATTTTTCAGGACTTCAGCAGGGAGCTCCAGACCCAGTGACAGAAGTTTAATGCTGTTAAATCCAGGCTTTATAAGAAAGATAAATACTTTGCTTTCATGTATCCCGCCAAACTTCAGGTAGACAGACCAGGCCTATCTCCTATTTACTTCACCTCTCACACTGATGCGGAGCATTGAGCGGTCGAGGAACAGGTGAGGCAGTGACCAGACCACTCCCTGAGTGCCCACAGGGAGGGTGCAGAGGGCTGACAATTGTATAACTCAAACGGTGAGCTTTTGCTTTTTACATCTTTAATTCTTTAATAACAGCAGCATATGGTTTAGATGGTAGCCTGCATAGGGCGACTCTCAGGAGTGTTATATTGTCCTGGCTTGGTTTTTTCCTTTCCCGTTCCTGAGACCTGGAGCCATCAACAGCTGCAGCCTCCCAACCAGGCCTGACGGTCTGGATAACAGTGGAAGGTACACTACGCGCATCTTAAACTATATAATTGAATTGTGGTTTGCTTACCTTGCATCTCTGAGCTCCATGAGTGCCGTTAATTTACATTTAAAAAGCCTTTGATGTCCATGGCACTATTGCAACTGTTAAATCTTAACTTTGAATTCCAACTTTGGAGCCTGGTTTTCTTAGATTTGCTCAGAAGGAGCTAAGTTTAGAACAAGTTTATGTTAAAATGGTTTACCAGTTAATGCCCTCCTGACTTGGAGGCTTTTAATGACTTCCTATCAGCAGGTGTTTTAGCATCGCAGCAGTGACTGAATGTTTCTTTACTTCAGTATTTGGTTACTTCTTTACCAGCAATTTGTATGGGGTTCTGCTTCTGGCCACCATTGGACAGAAAGCTGGGGGGTGGGGCCACCAGTTGGGAGCTACTGTGGGGGAGATTCGTTTGCTTTAGGGGGGTGGTGGGAGGTCTGTGCCACACTTATGGGGAAGTTCACGGCTGAGACATGGCACATGACCCTAGTCTCTGTTAATGGGGGAGGGGTAGAACACGGGGAGGGTTCCAGTTAGTTTGTTGCTTGTTTTACTAACAGCAAAAACAGTGTTGAAGTACCAGTTACACTTTGGGACACAGATTGATGTATTCAAAGGGCGAATGGATACTCAGGGAGGCTCGGGGGACATTTGCTTCACAAAGTTAGATTTGGGTAGTGACCCACATAATTACTTTACTGTTCCTCACAATCAGTGGCTGACCCTATCAAAGTAGCTACCTGGAATGTGAATGGTTTAAAATCTATGCTGAAAAGGAAGCGAGTGACTAAGGAGGTTAAAAATGCCAAGTGGCAGGTAGTTCTTTTGCAAGAAACACATATGACCGCAAGTGAGGCAGAAAAAATTGGGGCATCTATGGGAGGAATTTGGATAGCCTCTACTTTTTTGCCAAAGCATGTGGCACATCAGTCTGGTTCCCACGGAGCTCCAGGGGTTGATGTTCTGGGGCAGATAACTGATCCAGGGGGCAGATACGCCCTAGTGCGAGCCCTAGTTCCAGGAATTGGCATGGTTGACATTGGATCGGTGTATGCCCCGAACATAGAGGATCTGGGCTTTTTTCAACAGCTGGCATTAGACATGCACAGTGGGAGGGCCCATGGATCCTGGGGGGAGATTTTAACTGTGTATTAGACACAATGCTGGACTGCTCTAACCCCTCTCCTGCCCAATCACAAAAAATACAAAAGCCCTAGGGGAACTGGAGAAAGAGTTCTGTCTGGTAGACTATTGGAGGCATGAAAACCCGTCAGAGTGGGACTACAGTTTTTATTCACATGCCCACCACTCATACGCCAGGATGGACAGGATTTTAATCAGCTCATCTTTGCTGCTGGCTGCTAACAATGCTAAATACTCCTCCATCCTGACCTTGGATCATGCCCCTTTAAGTTTAGAGAAGGTGTCCAGTGGCTCTTCCCCCTGGGTTAAACACTGGAAGATAGATCCATTACTCTTAAAAAACCCGAAGTATATTTCCAGCATGACTGAAAAGGTTAGGGAGTTTCTCCTCTTCAACAGAAGGAAGCCACACATCAAATGACTGTAGATGGGAGGCCCTCAAAGCCTACATTCTGGGTCAGATGATTGCCTTTTCTGCACATTTTAAGAAGGAGGGGAATGAGAACTGAACTTTTTAAAAAAGAGACTAGAACTGTGTGAGGAGGTGCATAAACAAAGACCTACGAGGGTATTGAGTCACGTAGTTCAAAAACTAAAATAGCAGTACAACCTCCTTAATAGTGCATGTCTAGAGAGAGCAATAATTCTATCTTAGACGGGAGCCTACTTTGACAGGGATGGGGGGGTAAGCTCTTAGCTTGGCAGCTACACCGAAAAAAGAACGATAGAACAGTTAAGCAGATTCACGATGCACAGGGTAATCTAGTGCAGGACCAAAACACCATTGGCAATGCCTTCAATTCGTTTTATAGCACACTCTATGCCTCTTAGGTGGTCCCAACTGCCCTGGACTATGATAGGTTTTTCACCCATGTCCCCATTGCAAAGGTAGAGGAGGAACTGGCACAAAAGCTAGACTCCCAGATAACCAAAGCAGAAATTCTAGCGGCTATCGGAACTCTCGGCAGAGGTAAGGCCCGAGGCCGGATGGCTTACCCATTGATTTCTTTAAGACCTTCTCCCAGGAGTTAATTGACGCTCTCTTTTATATGCTTACCGAGGCACTGCATAGAGGAGAATTATCCTCCTCCATGTGGTCTGCAATGATCGCTGTCCTCCCCAAGCCCAGGAAAGACCCGGCTTAGTGTACATCATACCGAACAATCTCTTTGTTGACTGCATATTGTAAAATACTGGCTAAATCGACTGCAACACGATTGGACCCTGTGCTCTCTAACCTGGTTCGGACAGACCAGGTGGGCTTTGTAAAATGGCATCAGGGGAAACACAATATAAGATGCACCCTAGATATTATCCATGGGTGGGGTAGAAATAAGCAACGGCATGGCACTGCAGTTTTGGCCTTATACGCTGAAAAGGCATTTGACCATGAGGAGTAAGGGTACCTATTTGAAACCCTTGAAAGGGTGGGCTTTGGTCCTGGGTTGAGGTCGTGGATCAAGACTTTGTACACTAAACCTTTGGCCCAAATTGCAGTGAATAACAATATTACTGCCACCTTTTCCTTAGGTCATGGTACTCATCAGGGTTGCCCTCTGTCACCCTTGTTATATGTCCTATCTTTGGAACCTTTGGCTGCTGTGATAAGGAAAAGGGGGGACATCCGGGGCTATAGGGGAGGAGATGGGGAGCATAAGATAGCACTCTACGCAGACGACCTGTTGTTATACCTACAAAACCCAGCCCAGGACCTGCCCTTAGTACAGCAATTAATGAGAGAATATGGCCTCCTCTCTGGTAATAAAGTAAATTGGACCAAGAGTGAGCTCCTGCCGGTGGGCCTGAGGGATAGAGCCCTTTTGATATCAAACTTGGGAGATCTGCAATTGGTTGACTCCCTTAGATACCTCGGTGTCCTCATTTCTGTGAATATAGGTTCCCTCTATGTACTGAACTATAAGCCACTCCTTAATAAAATTGCTGATGACTGTGATAGATGGTCAACCCTCCCTCTAACACTAATTGGCCAAGTGGATGTGATTAAAATGTCTATACTGCTGAGGTGCTTATACTTGTATCAGTCTCTCCTCATTGGTGTCCCTGCAGATCATTTTAAGTGATTGAATGCAATTCTTCACAAGTTCATGTGGAGGGGTAAGCCAGCAAAAAGCAGACAGGCAATCTTACAGCTTCCTCCTAGAGAGGGAGGCTTGGGCCTACCTCACTTCCTAGGATATTACTGGACTGCCCAGCTTGCTATTATTCCCACTAGGGAATATGAGGGGAGTAACCCCTGGCTAGGACTGGAAGAGGAAACAATAAGGGGTAAATTGAAAAAGGATATATTTCCCCGGGCGCTTACCTCTGACCAACCTCCTAATATTACAAACCCACTTACTGCCAACACAACACAGTAAAGATCTGAAAGAAGGTGAATAAGCTTATTAATCACCACAACAAACCTACTGTATATTCAAGTATTATGCAGGGTGTGGTGAGGGGGTGGGTCTGCTCCATGGCACTGATACAATGACTTCTTGCATGGAGACAAAAAGGGTTGCCCATGATGAATCAGCTGTATGATGGGGTTGCATTAAGAGCGTCTCTTCAATTAGGCAGGAGTAGGGGATTCAAACTGGGGATTTCTTTGTTTACCTGACACTTAGAAATAGATGTGGATGCTCACTTGAGCTGGTGGAGGGATGGGCCCCACCTTCCCCCTTTGAGGAGGAATTCTTTAGACCCCAACCAGGCAGTAAACCCTTATCAGTTTTTTATGGTATTATCAGAAGCCAGCTTATTAAAAACCTAGGACCTGCAGAGCCCAGTAGATGACAACGCATGGCAGCAAGCTTGTTCCCACCTTTCACTATGCTCTCACAGTAATAAACTAAGTCAGGTCCAGTTAAACTTCATGTATAGAGCATACTACACCCCTAAAAGGCTGCATGACATGGACCCCCAAAAACCAAGTACATGCCCTAAGTGTGGGTGTCAGGAGGGAGACTTTATTCACATGGCCCTGCTTTGCCCCAAAGTGGCTCCATTTTGGCATAGTGTCCATCAGATCGTGGGCAAAGTGTTGGGCTACAGCCCTTCTAATTCCCCCTTAGAACTGCTCCTGGGGGCTGACTTCCAGCACCCGTGGGGTAAGCACAGTAACCCACTTCGGTCCCTAGCCCTCTTGAATGCCCAAAAAATTGTGGCACAAACTTGGATGGCTGGGACTCCTCCTTCCACTGCTGTCTGGGGGAATAACCTCAAACACTGCTTGGTCTTGGAGAAAGCCCAACTATATGCACTGGGGAAGAACCCAGAGTTTGAGGAAATATGGTCCCCCTCCTCTGAGCAATTGAGAGGGGAAACTTCCCTAGTTAAAACCCTTTATAAGAGACCTATGTATGATATATATTATTGTAATTTTCTTGTTTCCTTTTCCTTGAGTAATGTTAGCATGATTGATGAATCAATTATCCTTTATTAGCATCCCCAATGTATTTCCTTCTTAATTATTTGATTCAAAAGCCTTAAATAACTACCCCAACAAGATCCTTGGTACACCGTGAACTGTAATGTCCCATTCTGTACTACTTTAATATATGTTTCATGTTGAAGTTTTTTTTGAATGTATCAACTGATCAAGATGTAGTCAACACTCTTTTAATAAAATATTTTGGAAAAAAAGAGGTTTAACCCAGAGTATTCTAACTCCTCAAGTACCAGGCACAGGGTGATGGTGTATGGAAATGTTATCCTCCCTGAGGCAAAGTCAGTAGGTGGTACATCAGGGGAAGAGTGAATGGATGTTTGCTGGATAGAGCCCGGAGTAGAGAATATCAGGTTTGCCTGACCCAGTCTGGAGCAACCAGAATCATCATTGCAGGCTCCCTTCTGAGCATCAACATCACCCTCCAAAGCAGAGGGAAAGGGGAACACATAAAGGAATCTCCCTGTCCAACAGAAGACCAGGGAATCCTTAGGGACTGTCCCCACTGACAGGCCTGAAACAAAAGAGGGGAGCTGGTAGTTTTGCTAAGAGGTGAACAGGTCCACCTCTGCTGTGCCCCGCCTTCTGAACACTGTTGCATGCACTTTCCTGTTCAGGGTCCATTCGTGGTTACCTTGACTGATTCCTCTCAAAGAATCTGTGAGGAAATTGTCCTCAAGAAGAGGCTCATATTACAGGATATAATTCCTATTTCTAGATTCAAAAAATATATGTATATTACATAAGCAACGTGACTGTTTTGGATGATATGATGTTTTTGCTGTGTAGCTGACAAATAATGTGTGCAATATGCAATGTACAGAGAAGCCCGCCAAGATGAAGTGCAGTGTCACAGGTTTACTGCATGACAAAACGGATTAACTCCCATTGAAACTGCATTGTTTACTGCAGTAACTCTACTGCAGAAGTCTGCAGCACTGTGCTTCATCCTAGTGGGCCTCACTGTATACCTAGTGACGTCTGTTTATCCCATATATGTTTTATCCTTGTGTACTATGTTTTGTACTTTTATTTTTATGTAATGAACTTGGATGCAATTGTAAATGAGAATAATTTCTTAATTTGCTCTCCAATAAACTTGTTGATGATGATTGTCCTTCCCTGGTAGGTGTACTGCAGATAATTGCACCTCCAGCTCATATGCGAGGCTCCAGATCTTCATTGCTCCTGTGCACAGCTTAGAAGATATTGCTCTTCCCTGTTTGTTTATGTAGTACATGGTGGTGGTGTTGTCTGTCCTGATTTGGACCAAGTGATGCCTGATGTGGGAGGAAAAAGCCTGCTTTGCTAGATATACTGCCTGAGCTTCAGGAGGTTTATGTGCTCCTGGAACTCGGGGTCCACACCCCATTTACAGTGAGGTCCTCCAGATGGGCACCCCACCTCAGGAGGGAGGCATCTGTACTGAGCACCGCTATACGTGACTGCAGGAGGAAGGGGATTCCCTCTCTGAGATTCTTCTCCTCTTTCCACCAGTCCAGTGCCTTTAGAAGGCACTTGGTAAGCAGTACCAACTTTGACAGAGGGTCCCACCTTTGGGACCAATGGGACCCTAAGTGGTACTGAATCCCTCTCGTTTGAAATCTGGCACCTGGAACCACAGATGTGGAGGTGGCCATGTGTCCCAGTAGCTGTAGTAAAACCCTTGCCAGTCTGGGTTGCCCAGCTTTGAATAACTTTGCTAGTTCTGACAGGTTTACCACCCCCTCCTGAGGGAGGAAAGCTTTTCCCTGTAGTGTGTCCAACTCTGCTCCTATGAAGTCCAGAACCTGCATAGGCTCTGCCTAAGACTATGGTATGTTTATCAGGAATGCCAGATCCTCCAGAGTTGACTGGTGAGCTGGAGAGAGGTGTTAGCCTCCTGGTACAACCCTACTGAGACTAGGCTGTCATCCACATAAAGGAAGACCACCACACTATATCTTTGCAAGTGAGCTGCAACCACTGCCAGGCATTTTGTGAAAACCCTTGGTGCTGAGGATAGGCCAAATGGTAGGTCCACAAATTGATAGTGGCAGTTCCGTACTCTGAACCTGTGGTACTTTCTGTACTGGGATACTTACTGGGATATGAAAGTAGACATCCTTTAGATTCAGAGACCCCAATCAATGTCCCTGCTGTAGAGACAGGATCACTGTGGGTTATGTCACCATCCTGAACTTTTCTTTTTTCAAGTGCTTGTTCCGAAATCTTGGATCTAAAATGGGTCACCACTCTCCATTTTTCTTGTGGATGAGGAAGCACTTAGAGTAGAGACCCTTGCCACACTGGGCAGAGGGAACTCACTCCACTGTGTCAGCCTGCAGCAGCTTTTTGACCTCCAACTCCAGCAAGAGATTTTCTGTTGGGGTATTAGGTGGGAATGCCCTGTGTACCTGCAGTTTTGGGAACTTTTTGAACTTCAGGGAGAGACCTTGACTCACTATTCCCAGGACCTACTTGTCTGTGGTGATGTTTCTCTATGCGTGGATATAGTGAGCCAGCCTCCTTCCCACTGGAAATAGCTGGGTGAACTGTACAGACCTGTCAGGGGTTCTGCTTTATTGCACCTTGGTTGCAAGGGTGACTGCAGCCTGCTTTGCAACCCACTTACCTCTGCCCCTGAAGAAACCCCACTGAGGATGTTAGTCATAAGTCATGTAAGTGCAGGGGCCATAACCCCTGCCCCTCTGCCCCTTCTGTAGGGTCTATGGGAAATGGAAGGCTTCTCTTTTTCAGAGTTGCTTTTATAGGTGGTCTTGTATGCATCCACCTTTTTCATGTATGCCTCTGTTTTGTCACCAAACAAGGAGTTCTCTCACAGGGGAAATCCATGGCCTTAGTTTGTGTGTCCTGAGAGAGGTTCATAGTCCTGAGCCAGGCAAACCTCCTGAGGGATGTTGCATGAGCCATGACCCTAGAGGTTGTGTCACTGGCATCCACTCCCATGTGAAATTGGTATATAGTGGCATCCAAAGCAGCCTCTGCTGTGTTGGCCAGGTCCTGGGCTACATCACTGGCAGACTTTTCCCTCATGGACACTACAGAGGTCCAGAGGGCCCTTTGGTACTGAGCTGCATAGGTCATATAGACTGTCTGTCTGATTAAAAAGGAAGCTGAGGTGTAAACCTTTTTACCCATGATGTCCAGTTTTCTGGAATCCTTCTCTGTGGGTTGAGAGAAAAGTGAGACCTTCATCTTATCACAGATAGCAGTTTGCACCACTCCTTCATGGTCAGGGTGAGTGTAAAGATACTCTGCACCCTGCTTACCCAGCTGGTATTTCTTTTCTGCTCTTTTGTCTATACCAGCTGCCAAAGTGGAGGCCACTAGAATTTTTAAAATGGCATTTTTCAGTGATTTAGGAATGGACAACAACACCCTCTTTGTGGATGTTAAGCCCACAATGTCCAAAAATTCCATCTCATCCTCGTTCTCTGCTCTCTCCTGAGGAGAGAGGTTGAGGGTGCTTGACATCTGCCTTACGAAGGAATAGTGTGAGGAGTACTCCTTTGAGGACCTCGGAGGGCAGCCAAATTCTTGAACTGGGGAGCCCACATACTCCATGGGCTCAGCCTCCTCTTCCTCCTCCTCCTCCTCTTCTTCATAAAACATCTCAGCCTCCTCCAGCACATGCTTTGTTACAGGTTGTGGAGCCTGGGGAGGGAGGCTTGCATGGACATAAAGGCTCCCAAAGTCTGGAAAGCCTGGAAGAATCATCAAGCATTAGCCATGTCCTCAGCCGAGGGCATTCTGTTTCTGTCAACTAGTATCTACTTTGCTTCTTCAGCAGGAGGGGCACTGACATGTTTTTCTATCTGCTTTTTCTTGGCAGGCACCAGTTTCGATGTCTGCTCAGCAGATCTTTTAGTTTTGGTAGACTCAGGGGTCTCCCTGTCCAACACGCTGAATTTTGAGTCACCTCTAGCAGCTTTGTCCTTCTGCTTCTGTTCAGGAACTTGACTCTCCTCAGGACCAGGCTGTGAAGAGGAGGCAGACTGAAAAGCCATGATATTGTCAAGCTTTTTGTTCCTCTTTTTTAATGTTTTAGGGCAAAACCTTTTTGCACATTTATAAGGTAGAAAAACAAATGGGCAGACTGGATGGGCCTTGCGGTCCTTATCTGCCGTCAACTTCTATGTTTCTATGTTTCTATGTAACCTGTTGCAAAGCTCACAGCTGGAAAAATCCTGATCAGGAGTTTAAAGCACTGTGCACAATTTTTAAAACTAGTGGGTCCTATCCTTTTCTTGGGTTTGTCAGACATGCCAATTGCTGACAGACCACAGGAAAAGCAGAGGTGCTATTCCAAGGGTTAGCGGTTCGGTTCCCACCAAGAAATGGGAACCGCAAATAAAACTTTTAAACACCCAAATTTAAAAAGGCCCAAAATGAAAACTCAAATAGGACAATAAGCCCAACACCCAAAAAGTTATCACTTTGGTTACTCACAGGGAACTGGGAAGGGAAAAACAGGGATTGCAAGCAGTGACCAACAGAAATCAGTACCGCTCTTTAAGCAATGGCAAAATCACTTCAGGCTGAAAAGAAAAATATATTCAAAAGGGGTTCAAAATGCAGTTCTGCTAAGGTGGGAACCGTATTTCAGCAGATGATTCTCGGTTCCCTGAAACTGCAAGGGAACTGAGAAAAAATTGTAAAACTGTAGAAAAATACCTTACCCTAAGGTAGAGTATCAAACTCTGACTAAAAGAAACAAATACTGAAATTAACAAATGAAATAAACCAGAATGTCGGCACTATGGAGAGCGGCTTCGGGTGATTCCTCCTCTCAGGAGGTGAAATAAATCTGCAGCTAGAGAGCGGGGAGAGTGTGACCACAGCAGAGTTTTGAATTTCATTCTAATGTTCTCTAGCATAAAATTTTAGGCTCGGGGCAGCTCATTCCAAGTGAATGAAGTACTTGTCAAGCAATAGTGAGGAATTCTTGGGGTTTGAAAGAGTGCATTACAGCCTAGGCATGAAGAGATATATTCCTGCACTTATGTGAGGACACCAGAACAGGGCATCTGCCTCAGTGTTATTCATGTCATTTTGATACTTCACTTGGTAATCATAGGTGGATAAGGCTGACAACCACCGATGCCATGCAACATCCAGCTTGGTTGTAGTTTGGGTGTAAGTGAGTGGGTCTTTGTCTGTTCTGCCAAGGAACTTAACACCATGCTAGCATTCGTGAAACTGATTGATTATAGCTCACTTCAGTGCTAGGAACTCGATCTTATGTACTGGATAGTTTTCCTCTGAGATCATCGACCTCAGTTAATGGGAAGGGATATACAGCTGTAAACTGTCTGATATTCAACCAAGTTAAGCTGTTAGTGGGTGTAGTGAATGGGGGAATTTGGCCAGGACACTGTGGAAATTCCCATACTCTTGGCATGGGGCACTGTTGGCTTGACTGCCAAGATGAAGGAGCCTGAACTGGTGGAAGAAGTATCTCTGTTACGGGCTGGGGATATGTCCTCACCCCAAGTCTTTGAAACCTTGGAGGATGTTATGCTTACTGATGTGGCTGTTTTAGAAGATCCAAACTATGGAAAAATGGAAAGATATGCTGTGGTTACTGGCCCAGAAGATATTCTGTCAGCTGAAATGCAACTGGAGGCCAAGATGCAAGAGAGGAAAAAGCATTTGCTGCAGCTTCTAGCTGAAGAGAGGTACTCAAAACAGAAAGCAGCATTAAAATAATGATTATCTACTTCAAAAGCCGAACAGCCCAGCCGCAACTCAGAGCTGATTGTAGGAGAGGATTTTTCTCCCATCCACCCACGGCGGCCCTGACCTCTATTAAATGCAGGTGGGGGGGAGGAGCCTGCAGTGAGGAAGCCTAGTGGATTGGCCCAAGAGGACTGTAATACACTTTCCACAAAAAGGCAAATCACTTGAAACAAACTGAATAGAGCACACTGGAGAGCTGGCCTTGTACTTTTATGACTAAATTTAAAGCTACCTGCTGCAAGCTGTCCTCATCAGTCTTAATGTCTAATTTGTCGCTATTTGTTTTTGCCATGATGGGATTTGCACTACACTGGGTAGGGGTAAAACTGGATTGATCAAGGGAACTGCTTTGGGCTGCGGGATACTCTGGGCTAATTAAGGAGCAACTGAGTTGACTAATCTGAAATCATATTGCTCTCCTTAGAGTGGTTTTGAACTGCTTTGAAATCAAATTAGAGTAGCCTTGAGTTGTTTGGGTTTTAGGGTGATCCTGGGCTGAATTCTGGGCAGACTGTCTGCAGACTTAAAATTGCTTAAATTGTACAGTTGGATGACACATTTGGAGCTAGCTTGATATTGCACTGCTTTGGGCTGATTTGATCTGCCTTACTTCGACCTGATGCCTGTGGCAGGTGAGTAACTGGGTAATTGGTAGTACCCTTGTGGAGGCCAGGGTAATATGGCTGCACCTAATTGGGGACATGCCAGGGGAAATTGGTATGGGGGAGGGATGCGCATCATGGGGCATTTGACAGGGGCAGCTGGTCTGTGTGGGGTCACTACTGGATGGGTCGGGGGACTTCGGTTACAGGATGGAGGGGAAGCAGGCTGGTGGGTTGCAATGGCTGTGGAGCTGCAATAGCCATGAGTACACTGTGGAGACTTGGGCACTGTCCTATATGTGTCAGTTTAATGGTATCGGAAGCTGAGTTACGCAGGCTCAGGTATGAACTGGATAGGTGGATGATGGGCATGAGTGCAGGGGATGGGAGGCATGTAACTATGGAGAGTTGGGGGGAAGGTGCCTGCAAATGTGGGTGCAAGAGGATGGGGGGCCCACAGAACTCATTCAAGGTCTGACCAGCCCTGGGGCAGAAACGGGGGGGTCGAGGAGACTGGACAGGGAGGAGGGTGAGGATGGCAGAAAGTGGGAGCTATCGGCAGACAGTCAAAAGGGCCTCCAAAAGGACCATGGCAAGGGGGCTCACCTCACAGGAAGGGATCACTGGTAAGCAACCTGCTGGGGGGGGATCCTGGTCTCACATAGATACTTGTCATTGGTGGACACCATGGAGGGGGGCCTCCAAAGATGTGGGGGGGGCACAGCCAGCAGTGGATGGAAGGAGAAGGAGATGAAAGTGAGGGGGAGTTGGAGGCAGGGGCATGGGGACTAATAGAGGAGCCAGGGATGGCACAGGAAGGGGAATTGGGAGTAGGGCATGCCAGGGAAGGGAGGATGAAGGGACAGTCTGGAGGGAGCATGGATCCCAGGGGGAAAGGGACCAGCAGAGATTAAGTGTTGGGGAGAGCAGAAAAAAGGACAATGAGGGGGTAGAAGCAAGAGCCCCTGATGGTCAGGAGGGGCCACAAGTTAACAGGAGTGCTGCTGGGACAGACCAGAGTGGTGAGGCAAGGTGGGGGGAGCTAGAAGTAGAATGGTCAGAGAGGAGAAAAAGCTGAAATGGGGGGGTAAAGGCAGCCGATGGCAATCAAATTGTTGGGGTGGCCAGAAAAACAAAGAGGTAGTGGGAGTGACGGGAGTGTGGCAGAGGAAGGAGATAGGCTCAAGGGGAAGGAGGAGGAGGTTAAAGTGCTCCTGCTGGGGGACTCCATGATCAAGGGTATTAAGTGGGAAGGGAGGAGTGACGAGCAAGGCTGTTCTGTCAGGGTCAAGAGTATATCTGGCTTGACTGTGCACAAGGTCAAGCACTTGGTCTATGCTTTGATGAAGGACTGTGGTGGATTCCCTAACATATTAGTGCACTTAGGCACTAATGACAAAGAGGGAAATAGTGTGGAGGAGATGCAGGCAAGTTTCCAGGAGCTAGCCAGGGTGTGTCATGCTGTGGGTTGCATGGTCTCTTTTTCAGAGATCCTCCTGGTTCCTAGAGCTAGTGTGCAAAACAAACAGAAAATCAGGGAGGTTAATAAATGGCTCAGAGCATGGTGTGCGGCTAGGGGGTATGGGTTGGTGGGGGACTGGGGTGCAACTTGGGAGGACAAGGGCTGTATGCTAGGATAGGCTCCACTTAAATTTGGGGGAATGAGATTTTGAAATTAAAACTGACTGAGTTCATCAAAGCTAGGTGGGGTTTAAACTTGTGAGGGGGAGGGCTGGGGCTTGAGGCTGCTGCTAGCAGGCACATCAAGGGAGGACTTAATCTTCTTCCCCAGCGGAGGGAAGAGGGTGCCAAACCAGGGCACCTGACTGTGTGCAAGACAGCGGGAGCATTGAGTTAACTGGGGGATCTCGGGTTGGGGGATGGGCAAGGGCAAGGGGCAGGGATGGAGGGTGATCCTGATTAATGCTAGGAGCATGGGTAACAAAGATGCCGGAGCTTCAGGTGATGCTAACTGAAGGGGAGGTGAATATGGTGGCAGTCCACTGAAACTTGGGCCACTCCTCGGCACAATTGGGACCTGAACCTGATGGGGTACACTGTGTTCAGCTAGGACAGGGCTGTGGTCAGGGGAGGTGTGGTAGCACTCATCATTAGGAACGGCATCAATATATAGAAACATAGAAACATAGAATTTGATGGCAGATAAGGACTGCTTGGCCCACCCAGTCTGCCCATTTCCATACCTGACGGATAAGCTGCAGATTCTAGTTAATCAAGAGCTTACTTCCTTCTGCCCCCCACTAGAATTGCCTTATGCCTGTCCCATGCATTCTTGAATTCTCCCACTGTTCCTGACTCCACAACCTCCTCATGAAGGCTGTTCCATGCATCCACAACTCTCTCTGTGAAAAAATACTTTCTAACATTACCTCTGAACCGTCCCCCCTCTATCTTCAAATTGTGCCCCCTTGTTCTTGCACATCTCTTCTTCTGAAAGATACTACCCTCTTGTACCTTGTTAATTCCCTTGAGATACTTGAAAGTTTCTATCATGTCCCCCATCTCCCTCCTTTCCTCAAGGGTATACATATTAAGCTGCTTTAGTCTCTCCTCGTATGTCTTCTGCTGCAGACCTTGCACCATTTTAGTTGCCCTCCTCTGAACAGCCTCCACTCTGTCTATGTCTTTGCGGAGATAGGGTCTCCAGAATTGCACATAGTACTCCAGATGGGGTCTCACTAACTGTCTGTACAGAGGGATAACAACTTCCTGTTTTCTACTGTTGATGCCTCTCCCTATGCATCCCAGTATCCCCCAGCCCTCCTTACTGCCTTCTCACATTGCTTGCCCACCTTTAGGTCATCTGATATAATTACTCCTAGGTCTCTTTTGATTTTTGTTGTTGTTATTAACTCACCCCCCATTGTGTACTCTTCCCCTGGGTTTTTGTTTCCCAGATGCATTACCTTGCACTTCTTTGCATTGAATCTGAGCTGCCACGTATTTGACCATTCCTCCAGCCTTGCCAAGTCCCTTTTCATTCTTTCCACCCCACCTTGTGCATCAACCCTGATGCAGATCTTTGTGTCATCTGCAAAGAGGCATACCTTTCCTTCCAGGTGCTCTCCAATGTCATGTATAAAGATATTAAAGAGGACCGGTCCCAGTACCGAACCCTGCGGTACCCCGCTAGTTACCCTCCTTTCTTCACTGTGGACTCCGTTTACTATTACCTTTTGCGTCCTGTTGTCCAGCCAGTTTTTTATCCAGGCTACCACCTTGGGACCCACTCCAAGGCTGGCTAACTTGTATATTAATCTTTTATGTGAGACTGTGTCAAATGCCTTGCTAAAATCTAGGTAGGCCATATCCACAGCCCCTCCCTGGTCTACTACTTTGGTCACCCAGTCAAAGAAATCTATTAGGTTCATCTGACATGACCTTCCTGCTGTGAAACCATGCTGCCTTGGGTCCTGTGCCCCACTGGCCTGTAGGTATTCAACAATTCTTTCCTTCAGAAGTGATTCCATCATTTTCCCTACCACTGAAGTCAAACTATCTGGTCTGTAGTTTCCTGCCTCTGCCCTGAAAAGGTGTAGGGGGCAGAGGGAAATGTAGAGGCGTTATGGGTTACCTTGCAGGTGCCTGGGAGTAAAAGGGTAAATCTGGGGGTGGTTTATAGGCCAACCATGCAGGTGGAAGACCTTGAGGAAGGCCTGGTGATGAATCTCAGGGACCACTGTGGTCAGGGGGAGGGTTAAACGGTGGTGCTGGATGACCTTAACATGCCAGGGGTTGATTGGGGAACTGGCATCCTCATCAACTAGGGAGCAGCACCTGGACATCTTCCAGGATGCATTCCTTTCCCAACTGGTGGCTGACCCGACAAGGGATGGTTGTATCCTGGATGTGGTCCTGTCAGATGGTGATCTGGTTAGGAACCCAGTGGTAGGGGACCCACTGGTGGGGAGTGATCATGCCATGGTTTGGTTTTCCCTACAGCTGGGAGGAGGGGAAAATCGCACTAAAAACTGTGGTGGTTGACTTTAGGGGTGCAGATTTTAAGGGTATGGAGGGGATCCTCAAGGGGCATTTGGAATGGATCAGACTGGACATGGACACCAATAGCAGGTGGTAAATTATTAAAAGAGGGCTCCTGGAAGCTACTAAGGCCTGCACAAAGGTCTGACACAAGTTTGGTAGAGCCAGAAAGCCAAGCTGGTGGATCAGGGAGGTCCAGGGGTGGTGAAGAAGAAAGGAGCTGCATATAGATGATACAAGCACTCACATGGGGTCATGGACAGGGGGGAGTATGATATGATATGATATCCAAAAAGGTAACCAGGGTGGTGAGATTGGCCAAGGTGAGGATGGAGCAGAGGTTGGTACTGGGGATCAGAAGAGGGGAAAAAGGTTTCTTTAGGTATATCAGGGAAAGAAGCAAAGTGAAGGAGCAGACTAGCAGACTGAGGTCAGGGAGTGGGTGGGCTGAGGAGGCCGGAGAGCAGGCGAAGGTACTTTGTGAATACTTTGCCTCTGTCTTCACTAAAGATGATGGAGGGTCAACACCTTATTGGGGGAGGTGAGCTAGGAATGAGGAATGGGGAGGTCACGGATGTTGAAATTCCTGGTGGTAGGGTGAAGGAAGCCCTTAAGTCCCTGAAAACAGATAAGGCACCGGGTCCAGATGGCCTTCATCCCAAGGTGCTAAAGAAGATGGGGGATGTCCTTGCTGCACCTCTGGTGGATCTTTTCAACTCCTCCCTTCACACGAGGTGGGTGCCTCAGGATTGGAGGATGGCTCTTGTCATGCCTATCCACAAAAGCAGCTCACGGGAGGAGCCAGGTAACTACAGGCCTGTCAGCCTGACATCGATGGTAGGCAAAATGATGGAAGTCATCTTGAGAGAGATGCTGGAGGTGTTTCTGGAGACACGGGGTCATCTGGATGATTACCAACATGGTTTTGTTCAGGGCAGATCGTGTCAGACTAACCTTGTGGAGTTCTACGACTGGGTGACAAAGGCGCTGGACCAGGGTGGATGTCCTCTTTCTAGACTTCAGCAAGGCATTTGATTTGGTGCCACACACTGGCTTGCTGGACAACCTGGGGGGAATGGGGTGGGGGAAAGGATGGTTAGGTGGATAGTAAACTGACTAACTGGGTGGTTTGAGAAGATAGTGGTCAGGGGGATGTATCATCTCCTACGAGGGTCATTAGCCAGGTCCCACAAGGGTCAGTGCTGGGGTCCACTGCTGTTTAATGCTTACATCTCGGACATCAGGGATGGTGTCAGAAGTGGGATGATCCTCTTTGCTGATGACTCAAAGCTAGGGGCGGTGATGGATGGGGAGGAGGGTAGAAGAGCCCTACAGGGGGACCTGGAGACTCTTGTGAGGGGGTCAAACACCTGGAAACTGAGGTTTAATGCCAAGAAATGCAGTGTTCTCCACTTGGGACTTAGGAACCCAGCTCATGGGTACTTTTTTGGGTGGGGAGAAACTGCAGGTTTCAGGAGGGGAAGAGGATCTTGGGGTGGTTGTGAATGCTAAAATGAATAACTCTAAGCAGTGTAGGAGGGCTGCTGCTAAAGCAAATAAAATGCTTGTGTGCATTGCCAAGGGGATAACCTCAAGAAGACAGGATATGCTTCTCCCTCTGTATAACTGCCTGGTTAGACCATACCTAGAGTACTGTATGCAGTTTTGGCACCCGTACTTGAAAAAGGACATTGCACTTCTTGAGAGGGTTCAGAGGAGGGCGACCAGGATGATACAGGGTCTGGGAGAAAGATCCTATAAGGAGAGACTTGAGGAGCTCAACTTGCACTCCCTGGAGGAGAGGAGGGACAGAGGGGATGTGATGGAGGTCTTTAAATATCTATAGGGAGTAAATCGGGTCAGCCTAAATAGAGTGTTCCTGCTAAGGGAGGAGAGGGCCACCAGGGGGCACTCCATGAGGCTGGTTGGCGGGAGGCACGGGGGGAGACTGGGAGATGCTACTTCACCGACTGGGTGGGGGACTCCTGGAATGCACTGCCTGCAGAACTAGTGGCTGTTAATACACTGGAGGTATTCAAGAAGGTTGGGACAGGTAAAAGGGGAAAGTAAAATTGAGTAATGCCAGACCTGGAGGTGTAACTCCAATAGGGGATGGGATCAGGGGGATTTACAGGGAGGAGTGGAGGGCAGTAATGGTGTCCTGACTGGGTGCTGATGTTCGAGCAGACTCAATAGATCATTCAGCCTACTCTGCTGGCATTGTAGTATGTTAGTATGTACTTCAAAAAACCTTGCCCAGATGCGCTCCAAACTCCCCATTTTGGTAAAAGACTATGTTGCTTATGAAGCTGGGTCCAGCTTTGATAATCAGCTAGGTGACCAGGATCAAAGTACCTTACTAACAGCTAAACATCATTTGACAGCAGCATTTTACTTAAAACATGAAGCTGAATAGAAGCCAGCTGGAACAAGCTTGAAACCAGGTAATAGGTCCCAGACCCAGATTGGAACCCAGAAAGTTTGACCCAAACTCTAAAGACTACAGTGGATCAAAGGCCATCACACAGGAAAGCTCCAAGGTGGTAGTGTGGGGATTATTTATATCCTTTTTTTTCACTGTGCACACTTTTATGTGAGTAGGACTATAAGGCAGTTTAGGATAAGAATGGGAGAACATATACAAGCTATCTCCCATTCAAACATTGCATATGTGATTGTCAAACATTTAAAAAGTCAGAAGGGTGGGATACATAAGGTCAGTTTTATGGGCATTGAAAAGGTGATTAATAGCCCTCACGGTGGAAGTTTTGAGAAGAAGGTGGGACAGCGCGAGAGTTGTTGGATATACTTCCTTGCAGCTAGAAGTGAAGAGGGACTGAATGAAAATATAGATCTCTTGGCATTTTTAAGTAAACTTTAGGTGGGAATTATAATTGTAGTTCCCAAATATATTGATGTATGTTGTGGTAATAAAAGAAAATGTTTATATGTTGTGAATATGTCACAATCGAGCTTGATGTTATTGAGCTGTTATGCATTTAATAAGGTTCTGAATGTAATTGTCTATATGGCCAAGCAAAACCCAGGTATTTGATTTGATAATGAGTTGATGTTTTTGGTATAAAGATGGAAAGCTCGTGAAAAATCTAAATTGAAAGTAAAATGGGTTTTGCTGATGGCCAATATGTATAAAATCAAGGACACAGATCTATTTATATATTGTGTTAATAAAAGAAATACCTTGCTCAATTTTAACATATAAATTAAAGGCTCTTTCATATATTTTGAATGTTATAATGGTTGCATTGGGGAATTATATAAATAAAGGAGGCAGTATAGCGCAGTGGTTTAAGGCTCTGAGCTGCAAATCTGGTGACATCCAGCAGACCAGACCTGGATTTGAATCCCACAGCTTCCACTTGCATACTGTGTGACCCTGAGCAAGTCACTTAACTTCCCTGTGCCCCCAGGTTGCGCCTGTTAAAAAGCTTTCAGCTTAGTGTGTCTCACCTGGTTAAATAAGTAAACAAAAAAAAAAGGAATAAAACTGTGAAATTCATGCCAATTTGGGAATCACCATTATGTGATTGAAGGTAATTCCTGGCTTAATTTATTTAAGCCAAGTAACCGAGATGTATTTAAATGCACATGGTAATTTTAATTGTGTGCATTAAGGTCTGTATATAAATGATGCTGTTTGAGAAAGAAAATTAACTCTGATGAAGCAGAGTGTTGTCCTTGTGAAATGTTAGTTCTTTTTGTATATATTTTGTACTGCTTTTTTATAAAATAAATGGTTTGAAAAATGGAAGAAACGGTGGAGTCTGGTTGTTTGTGGTGGGTGCTATTTTGATTTGATGGATTTCATGTTCTGAGATTTATCAGCACCACCACTTTTCCTGGTGCTCATCTTTGTGTTTTTTTTTAAATTGGCTTTAACTTTTTGGAGTACAGGTTGCTTTATGTAAAGCGTAAAATGCAATCAGAAAAACTCTATATATGCTTGTTTTTGTGATGCTACACGAGCTATAGCAGTACTGATATTATACTTAAAACTGTCTCAGATGGGTGTTGGTAGTTCCCTCATATATTTCCTTTAATTTTGTCAGTTAAAGGAGTTGTGAAAATGGCAAACAGGAATCCAAGTAATGATCTGGAAAATATGAGAAGTTTTGCAAACCTTTTATTTGAACACAGGAATGGTGTTAATCCTATTTTGGCAACAGCAGAAATGCATGAACAGATACAAGCTGAAATGCAGGTAAAAGATATATGAAAAAACTTGAAAGCTTGTTATGAAGGGTCGAAGAATGTATTGGCATAAAGTGACTTTGGAAGCCTATTTGGAGGTAAAAAGAATCCCACGAGGTTTGTGTATAATTGACAAACCTGCATATGGAATGGAGGATTTGGAATTTTTTGAAATGTGGAGGAAAAATATGGATGAAGTCTCCTTTAAGAATATTAATTTGATTTTATCTAGGGCTAAACCAGTAAAGGATGCTCTATCACAAGACATAGCAGATATTGAGCAAAAGTTAAAGGAGCAGAGTACACCAGCAGAATTGAAAGCTTTTAATAAAAAAGTATTGGATAAAATAACCAAGTATGATCTACAGTTGCAAAAGACAAAAAAGGAAAATTTTAAGGGATGAGAATGATTATAGATTAAATCAAGTATATGATTGGGCTGATAAGAAAAATGATACTGCTCTTAAATCTATTTTAAAACAGACATCCACATCATCTACTGTGACATCATAGATGGAAGATGGAACAGTATTGGATTATACTACAGGTCCCTTGGACAGTGATTCAGATTTTTTTTCAGAGGAGGAACATGTGGAACAGGAAATACCCATATGCAGAAGTCTCAAGAAAATCAGACTTCAGGATTCATTTCATCAACAGGATCAACAGCAATACAGAAGTGCAAGAGGATGGGGGGGCTGACATGGAAGAAACAGAAGGCGAAGGTATTGATACAAAAACTGTGTAATATGCCAGCTATGGAAGCACACAATTTACCCCCTATTACTAATATCTCAGAATATGAGTTATCAGAATCAGAAAAATCTGTCTTGAATAAGGGACTTTCATTTGTTCCATACGTTGATATTAATTATTTTCAGACTGTTGTAGATATTCATAAATTTGCTAGGAATTTAACATTTAAAACCATGTATGATGATGATGAAATAATAGGGGAGCAGGATGGAAATAATGTGGAGACTTTTAAAGTGAAATCTACTTATTGCCCTATATATAATCCTGTAGTCAACATGTTTGTAAAAAAATGTGAAATGGATCTGGAGAATTTAAAAATGATGAAAGGATCTGTTCCTTTAAATTGTACTATGCAAGAGAGATTAGCATTAGATGGCCTTAGGCAAAACTCAGACATTGTGATCAGATCAGCGGATAAAGAGGGGGCAGTGGTTATTATGGATCATGATTATTATGAGCAAGAGATATATCATCAACTGGGGGACATTACTTATTATGAAAACCTTCCCAATAATCAAATGAACATTTTTAAGAAGGAGGTGGATGCAGTTTTGAGTTATGGATTTGTAAAGGGCGATTTAACAGATAAAATGTTTAAAACCTTGATGGTGGCACATCCAGTGGTGCCTATAATATAAATTTTTTGCAAAAATACATAAAAATAAAGAATGTCCGCCTGGATGCCCAATAATATCAGGGAATGGATTGCTCACTGAGCCTATTTCTATATTTTTGGATGGCTTTTTACAGCCTTTTGTAACTAAGGTTAGGTCATATCTGAGAGATTCAATGCAGGTTATTAATTTGATTGAGAATTTGGACATGCAACCAGAATGTTTTTTTGCTACCCTGGATATTGATTCGCTATATACTGTAATTCTGCATGAGGATGGGCTGCAGGCCCTAGAATTTTTTTTGGATGAAAGGGAAGAAGAACAACGTGTAAAAATACCTACACATTTCCTATTGCAGCTTGCAAATTTAATATTGACAAAAAATATGTTTCTGTATCGGGGGTATATTATGGGCAGATTCAGAGAATTGCTATGGGGGCAACAGTAGCACAAAGTTATGCGAGTTTATATGTAGCATGGTGGGAACATGTTCTTTATCACTTTAATGATAATCCATTTTTTTGTATTTGGATCTTTGGAAATGCTATTTGGATGATATACTAATTGTGTGGAAAGGGAATGTAGATCAGTTTGTGCATGTTGTCTCCTGGTTAGAAGATACTAATATTAATTTGAAATTTAAGAATAATATAAATTGCTCTCATATTACAGTTTTGGATCTGCTGATCTATAAGAATAGTAAAAATGAAGTGTTCACTACATTGTATCAGAAGGATACAGTTTATTACTTTATAATAGCTGTCATCCAGAACACATAAAATGAAACATTCCTAAAGGGCAGCTTATTCGAACTAAATGAAGTTGCACCAAAGTCAATGAATATGTTGAAAAATGTGGGCAACAAGTTCAAAGATTTGTGCAATGGGGGTATAATAACCAGGTTATAGCAAGGGCAATTTATGATGTGCAGGAAATAGATAGAAAGAATACTTTAGTTCCTGTATCAAAAAGAAAAAATGAGGAGGTGATGTGTCCATTTGTTACAACATTTTCAACTAGATCAAATCAGGTGGGCAACATTATTTGTAGGAATTGGGACTTATTGAAACTAGAACCCAAGTTAAAAATATTACAGATCAAGCCCCCTAAAATAGTATTTAGTAGAGCCAAAACTATTAAAGAATGGGTAGCACCAAGTATGCTGCAGGCTAAAGTAAATGCACAATCTAGCTGGTTACCCCCCCCCCCAAAGGATGTTTTAAATGTGGGAAATGTTCTTTTTTGTAAGTTTGTGAACCAGGGTGGGAAATTTGTTAACCCTGCTACAGGCAAAGAAATAGAAATATGTAGTCTGGTCACTTGCAGTAGTGTGGAAATTATTTATATCCTTTTTTGTTGTTGTGGACACTTTTATGTGGGTAGGACTATAAGGCAGTTTAGGACAAGAATGGGAGAACATATACGAGCTATCTCCCATTCAAACATTGCATAGGCGATTGTCAAACATTTAAAAAGGTCAGAAGGGTGGGATACATGAGGTCAGTTTTATGGGTGTTGAAAAGGTGATTAATAGCCCTCACGGTGGAGATTTTGAGAAGAAGGTGGGACAGCGTGAGAGTTTTTAAATATACTTCCTTGCAGCTACAAGTGATAAGGGACTGAATGAAAATATAGATCTCTTGGCATTTTTAAGTAAACTTTAGGTGGGAATTATAATTGTGGTTCCAAAATATATTGATGTATGTTGTGGTAATAAAAGAAAATGTTTATACGTTGTGAATATGTCACAATCGAGCTTGATGTTATTGAGCTGTTATGCATTTAATAAGGTTCTGAATCTAATTGTCTATGTGGCCAAGCAAAACCCAGGTATTTGATTTGATAATGAGTTGATGTTTTTGGTATAAAGATGGAAAGCACATGAAAAATCTAAATTGAAAAGAAAATGGGTTTTGCTGATGGCCAATATATATAAAATCAAGGACACAGATCTATTTATATATTGTGTTAATAAAAGAAATACCTTGCTCGATTTTAACATATAAATTAAAGGCTCTTTCATATATTTTTAATGTTATAATGGTTGTATTGGGGATTTATATAAATAAAGGAATAAAGCTGTGAAATTCATGCCAATTTAGGAATCACCATTTTGTGATTGAAGTTAATTCCTGGCTTAATTTATTTAAGCCAAGTAACCAAGATGTATTTAAATACACATGGTAATTTTAATTGTGTGCATTAAGGTCTGTATATAAATTATGTTGTTTGAGAAAGAAAATTAACTCTGATGAAGCAGGGTGTCATCCTTGCAAAATGTTAGTTCTTTTTGTATATATTTTGTACTGCTTTTTTATAAAATAAATGGTTTGAAAAATGAAAGAAACGATGGATTCCGGTTGCTTGTGGTGAGTGCTATTTTAATTTGATTGATTTCATGTTCTGAGATTTATCAGCACCACCACTTTTCCTGGTGCTCATCTTTGTGGTTTTTTTTTTTAAAAAGGCATAACATTGTTTACCTTAGATATAGGGGTGGATTATCAGAACATCCAGACAGAGTATATGTGGCTTGTACTTTACTCAAAGACTCCACGCAGTTTTTTTTTCCATGAAAATGTATGCATTGATACAAACTTTGGGCAAAGATCACTTTGATGTAAGCTTTAAAACCGCAAACCTTGGATTGATTCCGGCTAAAGCATCATCAGCTCAAAACTACCCCACTGTGGATCCCATTTCAGGCTGTCCCTCTGACTAAACCTCAAATAAAATCAGTGACTGTTTTCTTTAGTAAAAAAGGAGTAAATATGAATGATATTTACTACTGACTCAGCCAACATTCTGATGTATTTGGTAGCCTGACCCACTTATGGATACTGTCAAAATCTGGATGGGGTTGGAGTTTTCAGGTTCATTTGAAACAGAAGTGAATCACCTTCCTAACAGCTCTTTTTCAGACTGAGATAGAGGTGTCTACTTTTTTGTTGGGCAACCAAAATCTTGCTACAAGTGCGGGGCCCGGACACACCTAAGCAGCACATGTGATCAGTTTGGCTGTGTCCTTTGTGGAGAATTTGGCTATGTTAGCATAACCCATCAGAATCTGTTCAAATGCAACCTATGTGGAGAACTAGGGCATACTTTCCATCAATGTCCTTGGGCAGCACATAATAGAAGTTTTATTTATTTTATTTTTTTATTAAACATTTGGTAACTGGGAAAGACACACTGAGCTGAGGCTCATTTCTAGGTGCAAAGTGATGATTTTGATCAAGGAACGTCCTGCGCACAGCTCAGCAAGCTAGTGCAGCAAAACTTTCTTCAAGATGCCCTCCTTCAAGCCAGCCCAGTGGTGCAGAGGGCTGAGGTGTTGGATGTCTCACCTTATGCCACGCCAGCAACCCAGGTTTGGGAGCGAGCCTGAGTCATTGGATGATGGCACAGGGGGGTGGGCAGAGCTGGATGGAGTGGCCGTCAAAGCAGCTCTCCTCTCCGGGGAGGTGGGGTGCAATTCCTCACTCACGGCTACCCCTGGTGGAGGCTGAGGGGTTGCACAAGCAAGGGTGCCTGTGATAGGCCAATGGGGTGGGTGGAGAAGGGCCATTACCAGGGCTGTAAGGTGCATGCATGTCTCCACACTCATGCATACTTCTCCTGGGGTCCTCGGGAAAAATAAGGGAAGAAAAGCGGAAAAAAGACACCGGTGGCAGGATGGTGACTGACTCTCCACAGGCACCACTCCCGGACTGGGCATAAGGTAAGCCCCGGTAATTCTGGGTGATGGAGCTGAGGGAGTTAGTCAGATGGGGGCTGCACAGTACAGGAGAAATACAGATGCTATAAAAAAAAAAGATGTCCTCCTTTGGAAAGTCCTGCTCCATCCAACCTCGGCCTTCAACCAACTACTCTTCAAAACACAACTCCTGAAACCCCTGTTTCTACCCCTCCAGTCTTAGGCAATATCCACTTCAGCCTCCAGAAGATCTAACTGCATTCAGTGTCCACCTCAACAGTGGAGATGGTGGTCCCAGAAACACAGCTTACACCCTCCACCCTCATTATTACTGATGTTCAACAACAGGAACATGATTTGATGTCCCCCAAAAGGAATGATGGTAGCCACCAGAAGGAGGACTAGACTAGTACTGTAGTACAATGGCTACAGTCAGCCCCTATCCTTCTTGAAATCAAATTCAAACTTTTACAAACTCATAAGAAAAGCTGGGGTGATTGACACAGGAGAAATAGATGCTGATGCCTCTGTTCATACTGTACATCAGTCTCAAAATCTTCACATACTTTTCCATCCTCAGAAACAGAAGATGATTGCCAAGGCCACTGACTTTCATTTTTCACCAGAAAACCTTGTAAAATTTCAGAATTTGGACTGCCTGAACACTGGTAAAAACAAAACATTTCTTGAAATACTGACTTTTTATACCACATCAGTAAATCTATAAAACTTGTATTTGTCTTATAATTGCTTCCTGTACTATTTTCAATTTGTTTCATTTAATGCTTTGTAGATTAAGTTATCTTTTATTCTGATTATTTATAGACATACTAAGAGAATGACAGTAGTATTCCGGTAAAATCAAGAAATTTAACTAACAATCACTGGTGCAATTGCCAGAACTCTAAGTTTTAAAAATGAAATTTCATTACTTTAATCACCGTAAATCAGTTGTTTTGATGATTTCTCAAATAGCTCCAGAAAATCAAGGAAAAAAGAAGAACAAAACTGGGAAGAAACAAGATGCTACCTGATGTACCTGAAATGTTTCTTTAGCCTCCCTTTGTTCCATCTTTACTTTATATGGGTTCCCTAAAACTGGCCTCTTTAAACTCCTGCAGCACTAAAAATGCCATAAGACAGGATACTATATTTTCCTGTTTATATAATGCCCACATTTATATCATTTTTTCTGCAAGAGACCAGATTTACATCCTTGTTTGACATAGCACAAACAAAAAATATGTGGGTGTTGGTCATCTTATTGGTTCTTTGCAGATGAGAAAGCAGATGGCCTAAGGGTCTTATTTACAAGAGAGAACATTTGGGTCCATAAAAATTGATGGATAGCTGCCTAGGTAGGACATTACTTTCAGACACTGAGTATAACTCAGAGCCTATTAGACTGATTAATATTTATGCTCCACAATAGAAATCAGCTAGGGTTTCTTTATTTGAAGAAATCATCCCTATTTCCATACCACTAGGAACTTGAATTTTGGAGGGGACTTTATTTGTACAGTAGATTGGATGGTATGGTTATGACTTTGTTAGGGAAGAATGTTTATCATGCTGTGCATTCCTTGAATCAGGTAATTAAGGTAGCAGTCATAATTGATGCTTGTTGGTTCCCATATGACTTGGGGAGTGAGACTTATTTTCTAAATCAACTTGCCACTCATATTGACTACTTTTTTATTTCTAAATCTATAAGGATGGCTAAATTTCTTCTGTGCCCTGTTGAATTCTTGGACAACGTGTTATTAGAATATCAGATTTCTTTTAAAGACACGCCTGTGTCTATAGAAAGATGGAGGATAATACTGTACCTTATTTTGGAATCTGCTCAAGTAAAAACTGCCATTAGACAGCTGTTATCTGCAAGGCAAATGGTCCTCTGTATGTATGAGAATCCATGGCAATGGTAGAAATATATCAAGAAGGTTCTTAAATATTTGTTTCTGGGGTTTACTAAACAGAAATCAAATTCTGATTACCTCATATATTTGTTCCTACAAGACCAACTTTACAAAGTATTGTCTAAAGTCACACAGAGAAATGAAGATTATAGTTCACAGTTTAGTGCTTTGAAAAACCAAATGTCTCAATTTCAATATAATAGAGTAGCTTCTTTAGCTGCTGAACACAAATTTGGTACTCAGAAAACAACCTTTGGAGACTATTTTACAGCTTGCAAACAGCAGGTACATCATACCAATTTTTCTACCTTAAAAACAGCTGCAGGGCATACTGTCACCACAATGGATGATCTCCTGAAAGTGGTAGAAGATTATGTGGAATCCAATTTTAACAAACAGGTTCCCACAGAGGGCAGTCTCAAGGACTTTTTAGTAGCCCCAGTACCTTCCTTGCCATACTATGTGGCAAGAAACCATAGGGCTTTGATTTCTAAGAATGAAATTAGCAAAGTAATTAAATGTTTGAAGTTAGTATCCTCTCTTGATCATGATGGGATCCTGAATGAATTTTATGAAAAATATAATTGATATCATTTCAGAATTTTTAATGGGTTGTCTTTGATAATTTTCTGTATAATAAAGTTGTTTCCCATTCTTTTAGTCAAGTTTTATTGATTCTCTAAAAGGGAGGATAAATCAGATGTTAAAAAGTGAAGAAGAGTCTATTGAATTGTAATTAAAAGGTTCTGTTGAAAGTTCTGAGTAACTGCTACAAGAAGTTGCAAAAGTATTAACTGAACCTCCCCAATCTTGTTACATCCCAGATAGTTCTAGTCATGATAATTTGTATCTTCCCAGGGAAGTATTAAAATGTCCACAAAAAGGTTCTGTACATGGGTTTTCTTTTGTCTTTAGAGATAGGGAAGACCTCTGACAAAGTCCCCTATTCCCATTTTGTGGTTATGAATCATTATGGGATTCCCAAATAATTGTTTTTGGCTGTAACAACTTTACTTGATGGCATTGGTCACACCTTTAATGAATGAGTTCATGTACAACTCTTCAAGATTAAAATGGGAGTTCATCAAGAATGTCCATCTGGAGTACTGTGTACAGTTCTGGAGACCCCATCTCCACAAAGACATAGACAGGGTGGAGGCTGTCCAGAGGAGGGCAACCAAAATGGTGCACGGTCTGCACCAGAAGACATATGAAGAAAGACTAAAGGTGCTTAAAATGTATAGCCTCGAGGAAAGGAGGGTGAGGGGGGACCTGATAGAAACTTTCAAAAATAGAGATGTGCAAGAACAAGGGGGCACAATTTGAAGATAGAGGGGGGAATGGCTCAGAGGTAATGTGAGGAAGTATTTCTTCACAGAAAGGGTTGTAGATGCATGGAACAGCCTTCCTGAGGCGGTCATAGAGTCAAAAACAGTGGGGGAATTCAAGAATGCATGGGGCAGACATAAGGTAATTCTGGCGGGGGGTAGGAGGAAGTAGGCTGTTGGTTAACTAGGATCTGCAGCTTATCCATTAAGTAGGGAAATGGGCAGACTAGGTGAGCCAGGCGGTCCTTAACTGAAAATTCTATGTTTCCATGTCCCATAAGTCTGTTACTTTATGTTTTCTCAAATCCCTAACTGAAAAATATTATTTGGGACCCAGGTACCCGTCCTTACCCGTCGATCAGCAAACTGAAGATCATGACATATGCTGATGATGTTTGCTTACTCCTACAGAATGTGCCATTGAGTCAGGCTGCTCTGAATGTTTTGGAGACCTTCCCCTAATAGCAGGTTCCCACATGAATCTCCATAAAACTGTAGGACTGATTCTAGGAGGAGGACCTTCTCATGTGTATTCAGTGGCTGGTCTCAGAACATTAGATACCCCATAAAAAAACATTAGGGATTTCTTTTGCTAAAGGAGATTTATCTTCTTTGAATTTGATGAAGAAAACTGACATTCATACAGCTAAAGTAAATGTGTGGAAATCTTGCAGATTTTCTAATGACAAACAAGAGCATATAATTATGAGTTTCTGTTGCCAATTTTTCTTTGTTTAAGCTACATTCATCCCCCTCCCGTTGATTTAAAAATACAGATTTTAAGTTTCTTGTTCCAGTTTTTGTGAGGAAGCAGGTTAAATCCAGTAAAAAGAGATAACTCATACCTGCCTTTATAACTATGGGGTTTATACATGGGGGACCCTATTGTTTTTGTGGTTTGTTTGTTTTTTGTTTTATACTTTATGTTTAAACTCCACTCTGAAATCATGCTGAGCTAGTACTTCCAATCTGTGGACAGTATGGGCACAGAATAGTCTACAACCTTTTTTAAAAAAAGTGGGAAACCACAGCCCCTAGACTTTATCAGTTCTGGAATATGCAGTCCCAGTTTTCAAAAAGCTTAGTCAGTGAAAAGTCTTGAAACATTAGTACTACCTGCGGGATGGTGACATTTATATCATGAGGTTATGACTGGTATTCATGAACTAGTATCTAATTTTCCATTTAACCATCAATCAAAAACACAACTAGTGCTCTCACCTTATGAATAAACAATTTCCAATGAAAATGTGGGACATAATTTGGCTTTGCTCCCATGGTCGATTTGGAATAAAGAGGAATATGAAACACAAGTATTTGAAGGATCACTTTTGTCCACAGTCAGACTGCATCTTGCAAGCTGAAAGTATGGAACATTATTTCATTGAATGCTCACATGTGAATGGTTTCTGGCACTTTGTAGCAGTTCACTGGGGTCTTCCACAGTTAGAAAGGTTCATGTATAACAACCTAATCTGGGGAGATTTTCCATCTCTTTGTGCCAAGTATAATAAAAGAACACTGCTAGTAATTTTTGCTTGCTTTCAATTGTATTTGTGGCAAGTGATATGCCATTATGTGTTGCAACAACAGCAGTCCACATATCTGACCATTGTAACTATGATGGAAACAGCCTTAAGAAAGACTAAAAATGAGGAACAAAACTATTTATTGGATGTTCAATTCAGCAGATTTGGTGTGATATTTCTTGACTCTAGGGTACCAACGGGTTCTTTGAGGTTCTTTTTTTCTTGTTTTCTGATCTGGGATGGAGTTTCTGTTTCTTGCTGAATGTTTTGTTGTTGTTGTTGTTTGTTTGCTTTAACTTTTACACTAATAATGTATTTTCTGTTTTTCACTGTATTTGGTTTAGATTGATTTCATTTGTTAACTCTGTTTTGTATGGTTTATTTGACAATAAAAATTCCCCTACTCTTTTCGTAAAATAGCTGTGGTCAGAGTTAGCAGTAAGACAGAGGAAGCTACAATGGGAAAGTATAACCTCTCAGTAAACAATTTAAGAGCAACCTATGAGTAAATGATTGTAGAGGAGTTTCTTTGACCCTCCCAAAACTATAATCATACACCATTGAGCCTAATTGTTGTGTGTGTCCATTATTCTGTCTGGCAAGTTTATCTTACAGCAAATAGCATTTCTTTACATGGACTGATTGCTATGATTGAATCATCATTACAGACCATATATGCTTTTGAAACAGGGATACTGCCACTGACACAATTATGAAATTACTGGCATTAAGTATTCTGGGTGATGGGGTCATAATTGGATGGAACGGAGTATAGGGATAAACAGAGTAGGAAAGTCAGAATATATAGGTCATGGTTAAGGATGGGCCAAATGGCCAAATTTTGCTTCATGAATTAATTTGCAAATGCTGCAGAATTTGTAAAGTGTTAATTCACTGAATTTGTGAAGTTCTGAATGGTGATGTTGCTGTTTTTTGGCAAATTTACCAAAATGTGTTCATGCAGTGGCTACTTTGCCAAAAAAATGGCCAATCTGTGGTAAAACCTTTGCAATTTTTTTGAAGTCAAAGTTCCTAGGGTACTCAGAAACTTCATAAAGCCTTGTGAAGGCAAATATTGGCCATTTTGCAGCCACTTCATCAGCAAAGTTTAAATTCACAACATCTCTAGTCATGGTATGTGGTCTTGGTTCTTGGTTTTGTTTCTTTATTTTTGAATTTAGATCCTTTTCATTCTGCTTTCTGCTTTGATATTTTATATATTGGTAAATACCTTGTTGTATGTAACTATTTGATATAAGTTTTCTTTTGCTTCAATAAAATATTCCCCTACTCTTTTCAGGAAATGTTGCTCTTTAACAGCCACCTGAGCAACCATCAGAACAGGCAGTGGTGACCTCAATTTAACATCTTATCAAAACGACAGCACCTCTGACAGCAAAATGTATCCCAAACACCATGCAGGGGCATTCAAGTTTCAAGTTTAGTTTATTAGGGAAAAGTCATGAATTTCATTTACAGTGACACCCCTACACACAGTCACTATGCACGGTTATCACCATAAAATATACAAATACAGTCACAGAATAGGAACACAGTAAGTTATCCTATAACTTAAGTACATCAATTACAATACAAATAGAAACTCTCCAAGCTGTAGAGGTGGATTAAAAAAGCACATCAATGATGCATAGATAATAAAATTATGTAATTCCCATAGGTTTCTCACTACATTTGTCAATGGACTGTGAGGAAGACAAGAACCATAACATGTCTGATTTGGGGGTTAGAAGTTTTTTGTGTTTAGATCTGACATTTACAGGTAGGAAATTCAACACCTGGAGAATTATATACAGTATGTGCTTCACCATGTAGTGTATTTGTTTCAGTATATAATGTATGTGGATTTGTTAATATACTGGGTATGTATTTCACAATGTAAGGTATTTTTTTCAGAATACAGAGTGTAGATTTATTCAATAGATAGCGTATGTGTTTCAATATATAGTGTATTTGTTTCTGTATATAGTGTATGCGGATGTTTCTATATATAGTGTATTTCAACAGATAGTGTATGTATTTCAGTATTGTTTTTTTGTTTGTTCAAGGTTGAAACCATTGAGTATAAAACTCATTCATAATGGTGACCTTACATAATTACATACATACATATATACTCAACGAAACAATTACACCAATCAAATACAATTCACTCAATTGCAAAAACAATTACAATACATTAAAGAAGAGTACAAGCATTTTTTTCAGTTGTGTAATAGAGAGGGGCTTACTTGTATATTTTCTAAATTCTAATGGCAAGCTATTCCAGTAGTATGGTACATAGTAACTAAAAAGAAATTGAGCGTGCCTAGTTTTTAGTAGGGGAATGTCCATAATCTCTGACACATGATTTTCTTAAAGGGGGTCCTATGTTTCTAAAAGTTGGTTTAGCCCCTAAGTATGTTGGAATAAGACCCAATCCACATTTATATGCAAATAATAATTTATGAATATCTCTTCTTTTGCACAGAGGTAACCACAATATATAGTGCATATGTTTCAAAATATAGTATATTTGTTTCAGTAGATAGTGTATGTGGATTTTTCAATGTGTAGTCTATGCATTTCAGTAGATAGTGTATGTATGTCAGTGTGTAGTGTATTTGTTTCAGTATATAGTATATGCAAATGTTTTTCAATATATAGTGTATGTGTTACAATATATAGTGTATTTGTTTCAATAGATAGTATATGTGGAATTTTCAGTCTGCAGTGTATGCATTTCAATAGGTAGTGTATATGTTCCAGTATATAGTGCATTAGTTTCAGTATATAGTGTATGTAGATTTTCAGTATTCAGTATGTGTATTTCAGTAGATAGTGTATGTATTTCACTATATAATGTATGCATTTCATTATATAATGTATGTGTTTCACTATATGACATATGCATTTCAGCATATAGTGTATGTATTTAACTATATGAATTTAGTATATGGTATATGCAGTTCATTGCACTGTGTATGTGTTTCACTATGTGATATATATATATATATATATATATATATGTAGATATATATACAGTATATATATATATATATATATATATATATATATATATATATATATATAATGATATAATGTATGTATTTCACTATATAGCATATGTGTTTTACCATACGGTGTATATAGCCAGAGATTCTGAATTATGCCCCTAACGGCATGCCATAACAGTCATTAGACTTTTCTTCTTATTCTTGAAATCCAAGGAGAAGCTTTCAATTAACAAGACAACAGAGTTTTGTAATTCAACCTCAGAGATTAATTTGGTTTTACTTGTTTATGCTCCAGAGAGAGATTTTTTAAATTTCACTTTTAATTTGGTTTGCTTTCTATGATGGAATGCTTCTTGAGGACGTGTTTCTAATGTGGAGGATTTTTATGATTTGTTAGCTGGGTCATTGATTGTTTCTGAATGCAAAGTGATTTTGATTAACAAGTGGTTTAATTAGAGGTCAGAGGTGTCATAGAAGCATAATTATGGAGATTAATAATACAGTGTAGCTAAAGTTTGTGTTTCTGAAAGTTTAGAATGTATGCCTCACTGTGGATGCTTTTTGCAATGTTGTTCAAGTTAACAATCAATTCAGTATATAGTGTATGTATTTCACTATATGAATTTAGTATATAGTGTATGTAGTTCATTGCACTGTGTACGCATTTCACTATGTGATATATACATTTCATGATATAATGTATGTATTTCAGTATATAGCATATGTGTTTTACCATATAGTGCATATAGCCAGAGATTCTGAATTATGTCCCTAACGGCATGCCATAACAGTCATTCGACCTGCCTTCTTATTCATGAAATCCAAGGAGAGGCTTTCAATTAACAAGACAATAGAGCTTTGTAATTCATCCTCAGAGATTAATTTGGTTTTACTTGTTTATGCACCAGAGAGAGCCTTTTTAAATTTCACTTTTAATTTGGTTTGTTGTTTATGATGGAATGCTTCCTGAAAATGTGTTTCTAACGTGGGGGATTTTTATGTTTTGTTAGCCGGGTCATTGATTGTTTCTGAATGTAAAGCGATTTTGATTAACAAGTGGTTTAAATAGAGATCAGATGTGTCCTAGAAGCATAATTATGGAGATGGATAATACAGTGTAGCTAAAGTTTGTGTCTGTGAAAGTTTAGAATGTGTGCCCCACTATGGATGCTTTTTGCAATGTTGTTCAAGTTAACAATCTTGTAATTCAATTACTCAAAACTGTGAGTGTTTAACAGATATTACTGTTGTGCATACAGAATATGTAAACAGACAGAGAAAAGGGCCACCTTATGGTAAAATTCATGACTGAAATATGCTAAGTACTAGAGCTCAATGTAACAGACCACGTAATGGGAGTTTCCCTTTGGCTGCTTAGGTTAGAGCTGCTGTCTCCGAGATAAGGGATGCCTGTCACAATCCTGACATTTACTCCTTCAGGCCTGTAATTCATTTTTCAGACAATGTCCCCACACTAGCTGGGTTCAGACATAACAATAACACACCAAATGTTAACTTTATGTCAGCATGAAAAACATCAAGAATAGTAATTTTTTTTATAACAGCACTGTTTCAGTTGTAAGGAACAATTTATAAGGTAAGGTTTTATGGGTATATTCTTGAAGCTTACAAATGGCCACCATATGATTAACTGTTGTGTTCCTGAGAGGTCCACACAGAACTCATAAAACACCTCCTGACTTGCGTTATGTTCCCTACCTGACATAAATCCTAATCCTGTTTATGAGATAAGCAGGTTGCACAGTCAGGGTTGTGGCCACAATCCCAAACTATCAGTAAGCCACTTCCCTGTGAAAGAAGACAGTTGGGAGTGCACAAGATAGGGGTGATTCTGCCATAAATGCTACCCACTTCCCACCCCCCTACCCCCATGGTGGGACACTTTTGGGGATCATGACAACACCCACCAGTGGAAGCCAGTCTGTGACCTTCCCTCCTCCTCCTCACCATGGCATGCTGTGAGTAGAGGAACAGCTACTGGTCAATGTTTCTGTTTTAAAAAAATCTAGAATCCCCTATGGAGGTACAACAGTCCTGGTCATGGATTGCCATATCCCACGATCTCCTGCTGCAGAAGCCTGATGTCCAGCCAAGCTCCACTCCCATCTAACTCTCAGCCTTCTTGTGGTACTCGACAAATATGTATGTGGGCATTTGGAGACAGTTGATTACAAGGTACAGTCATCAATCAATTAGTACATTGCTTTATTCAAATCAATGAAAGGAAAGGTGGTTGAGATGATGCTTAGTTGCAATGGTCTCCCGTACAGTACAGTACAGCACAGTACAGTACATAAGTAAATCTGTCTGAACTTATTACAAGGAACATGGCATACCAATAAATGTTTAAGTTAATGAATACATACATCAATGGTCTGAGATTCAGAATGAGCTAAAACAGGTCCCTACACAGTATGAACAATATGTTGGCACATTCTCGAGTAGTCTATTAGATGGGATCCACTAGGATGGCATAGGGGTTAAACAGGGCATCAGGTTGATGGGAAGCATATTCCAACACTTGGAACCTGTAAAGGTAAAACTCTGTCTCCCTATATTGCTTTTAACAGTGGGATAATCATGATCTATTTTGGCATAAGAGTGCAGATCCAGTCTGCTGTTCCTGACATTTAGCATATCCAAGATGTACTGGAGAACCTTCTGTGTGACACACCAATACATAAACTTGGATAGGTGTGACTGCTTGGGTACCATCAGGGATCCAGCCTACCTCAATGTACAAGGAACAATCGTGACTACTGCAAGGAGTGGATAAGATGAAATGTCCTATTCTGACATATACAGAATCCAGTCTAGCAAGGAGTGTGTAGCATGCATTCCTGTACAAGAAGTCTCCATAGTCAAAATGTGGGACAATTATTGCAGTAACCAGGTTGCTGACTGACAGTTCACAATTGTGCTAGCATACTCATTTGGTACAGTAGGCAAAAATAGGAATTTCCCATTGGCTGTCAGCTGTGGAGGTGAGTGGAAGGTCTGTGCAGATCACTGAAGGGGTGCAGGGGTATTCAAACCTTGGGGGGGACTGGCCACTAAAACAATTATTCAATAAGGCAGGAGTGTTCAGGGGTGGGGGACTACAAGACACCAGGGAAAAATTATTCAATACAGACAGGGGTGTTTGAGGGGCAGGGTGGACCACTGGATACTGGGGAACAATTATTCAATACTGCCTGGGGTGTTCACCAGGCACAGGCAGGGGTGTTCGGGGCAGGGGGACCACAGGATACCCGTGAAAACTAGTTAATACTGGCAGGGGGTTTTCAGGGTGGGGAGAGCACTAGACCACCAGTACAGAATGCCCTGACAAGCAGTTGGGGGACATACACTCTGCTCCTTGCCTGTGATGTGGCCCTAATGAGATACAAATGAACCCATAGTGCCTCGCTAGTGCTATTGGGTGGTTTGCACCTTAAGCTACGAATATGGTAGATTGCTCCAGAGTAACAATCACCATTAGTGGGCCCTAACAGTCCAACTGTGATTGCAATCTTCATAGCATTCTATTGGGCACATACCTCTTGTGGCCAGTAGAGGGCCAGGATGTGCAATTGTAATCTGAATAATGCCTGGCTGGTATACTGGAACATGCCTTTACATTCGCAAAGTGCCCAAGCATGTTCCAATACACATCCGGTTTACGCCAGGCACTAATTTGCTCCTGGAGTAAACGTTCAGTGGTCCCAAACTAGGACCTATGAATGTCATGCCCCAGGCATTTTGTCTGGGGTCAAAACAGTATGCAGACAGTAATAAGTAAACAGAAAATATTTATTTACAGGTAAAACATTGCAAATCAATAAAACTTCCTTATTCAGGTACAAAGATATATAGGCAGAGGAATATATAGGCAATGGAAGGGCCACTAAAGAGATAAACAAGAGAAAGTGGGGAGAGGAAATGAAGGTCAGAGGAAACTGAGTTCATATAAACTTCTGAGAGTCTCTTAGATCTATTGGGATGGAATGTGTGGGGCTGATGTACCCAGCTGCGTGCTTCTGCATTTAAAAGTTCAGCTGGGGAGCTTGCTCATTAGTGCGGTGGTAGACCTGCTGCCAGCAACACTAGTGACCTGAGTCTGGGAACAGACTCAGGTGCTGCCAGGAAAGGGAGAATTGAGTGTCCCTTAGACAACTCTCCTCCCTCAACAAAGGGGATATGCACATCCCACTGGTTGGTTGCCACCTAGAGAAGTCTGGCTGGCAGTGCAGCAGGGTTACATGGGATGGACCCCACACCCAGACATCAGAGGTGTCTCTGTGGAGGAGAGCACATACTTCAATTCATTGGATATGTGTGGGCCCAGACAGAAAAGAGACAAAAATACCTCCAATTGCTGCTGGATGATGCTCCCCCCGGGAGGACCCACAATGACGACTAGGTACCTCTGCCCCGGTCCAGTGGTAAGGACACGAGAGTAAGGTAAGACCCAGGGATGTTGGGTAACAAGGCTGGGATGACTGGTCTAGAGGAGAGCAGGCCAGCAAGGAACAAGGAGGGAAGTAATTAAATAAAAAAAGTTCAGCTGAGTCTTTGATATTCTGAATGGCTGTGAAAACGATGTTATCCAGTTGGCAACAGTCGGGTTAATTAAAATGCTCAGCTACTGACATGTCCAGGGTGTGCGTAATTGTGTATTTATTTCTGTTAAATCTTGTTCTGAAGTTCTTTTTTCTTTGTCCCTCATATTGTGTCTTGCACTTGTAACCCCTAGGTGGCGCTATCCTAAGGGCTACTACCCCTGCCTGCTTAACTACTAACAGGTTGAGGGGCCTAGATCCAATGGCGGGTGTCTCCACCCAGAGGTCAGGGTTTGCAGTAGTTAAACTAACTTGATCACAGCCCTCTGGGACACTGTAACCCCCCTTTCCTCCCACTAGTGGCCCACACAATGCATCAGGAATATCTTCACAATGTACACTTACCCCCAGGGCTGGCTTTGTCGACTGGACTCTGGGGACTCCCTGTCAAACAAGATGACACAGTGCAAAAGCCACAGTACAATACTTTAACATAAATGAATACCTCAGTCAGGGTAATTTGGCTGAAACAAACAGATCTGATTTATTTAAGGAGCTGTAACAAGGAAGGGGGAAATCAGGTTAATTAGGTTAAACACATTAATAATTACAGTACTGTGCGCATATTCAGAGTCCCAAAATGTCACTTTCACTGGGTACCCAGGATGGGGGGAGGCTAGCCAGGATCGGTGCAGCTGGTTGGGGCCCTGTGATGGAAAAACACTGGCACAATACCCAAATTGTAATCTGGAGCCAGTTGGTTCAGTTCGTGAAGAAATGAAAAAAAAACAACAATTAGATGACATACTTGCAATTCGATAAACAGATGGCAGGGAGCTACCCTGCTTTGTACTCATAAACTCAATGCTGGGAACTGGATGGAAGGCAGATTGTCCTGGATTACGAGGAGGAGCAGACCCTGTGGACAAGGTCCTTCTGACTGGACCCCACTGCAGTTTAGAGCAAATGGATGTAGTCTGGATTAAGCTAGGGTTTACTTCCAGCTTCATGCACTCAATTCACTGTACAGGGGATTTGAAACGTGATTCCCCACAAGCACTACACACATTTATATGTAAAAGGAAAGTACTATACCAGGCAGGCTGCTTCTCTATCCCGATCGCAATTACTGCACAATACCCGGGAGAACACACAGCAGATTCAGTTCCTGACAGACCGAGCACGATTCAGCAATTTCTCCAGTCTTCAACAGGGTGAGCCTGGTTTCTACTCTTCAGATCTCCTTGATTCTCTTCACAGGTCGGATTCAGTCCGAACAGGTGCTTGCACAAGCTGCAGACCGAAACTTAGGGCCTTACACGTGATTCCCGAGCTAAAACTACACACCAGAGAAGCACACAGCTCCTTGTCTCTTCACTGCCCCAACTCATCTGATCTTTCCAGTAGACAGAGCCGGGCATTTCCTTTGAGTTCCTCCCAGTTCAGTTGGCTGGTTTGGCTGTCACTCACAATCAGACTCTCCCTGTTGGTGCAAAAAGGCGCCGAAGTCCAAACTACAATTCCCAGAGGCATCTGCCATACAGTCCCATTGTGGCTGGCTCCAGAGAAGAGTCCAAGTTCTGATTCGCCCAGAGCAGGCTCCATTTTGAAAGATCCCCACAATGATTGGTCCAATTTGGCAGTTCAGAACCAACATGAGGGAGCTACTCTGCACTGTCCTTGCTACAAGAAAGCAGGTTAAAAAAACTGCATTTTCATTATTACTCTAACAGGTTACAAGAAAACAATTACATCTTTGAAGAGTGCTCCTTCTGCCCACTTAGCGACAGCAGAAACGGAGCGACTTGGCAGTAACTCGAATGGGGCTCGAGGAGAGAAACACACAGACCCCCATCCAAATTAATTATGTCTGCAGGCAGACAACTCTGAAAGAGACAGTACCAGAGGCTCTAAAAGCACTCACAGATAAACGCTTAGATGCCAAACACCATCCAGGCTTGGAGCATTCAAGCAAGCTCCTGGAGACTTTTAAGAACCCCATTTGCAGGGGGGTTACACACTGTTTACAGGTACGGTGGAGCCCGACACAATGCATCTCAATTCTGCAGCATTCTGAAGCAGAGTTACTGCAGGAAACAAACAATTTCAGTGGCAGTCAAGTAAGCAGTAAGATGCTATGGGGTGTTGGTGGTCCTGCCACAAGTACACACCCAGGAGAGTAGTAAGGCATGACACTGCAGGCCATGTGTCTTCAGCCACTGGAACTGTGGTTGCAGCAGCACAACCAACATCCCAGACTATCTTACTGCATTTATTAAATAGGCTTTGTGCAAAGAAGTGAGAAAATGTAAAATAGAACCCTAGCAATGTTTTAAAAGCAGTAGTTTTGTGTCAAATAGTTCCTCAGCAGATGGACTGTCACTACAGGGTGCTAGCCTGAGTTGCACTGTATGAGCCACCATGGTGTGTGTGCTGTTTGTGTGAACTATCTCTTACCCATTGATTGTACTGTCTCAGTCCGGTTGGTAGGAACACATTTCAACCAATCAGCATGCAGGATTCTTAGTACTCGTTTTATAATCCCTTTTTTCATGCAGGAATCTGAGACACGTCATTGGATCCTGATGGATTCCACTGTAATTAGGTAGATTACCTGCTTTGTAGTACAAGTGAGGTGTCCTTTGAGCCTGTAATGACCTCCTGCTTAGTAGCTTTAAAAGGTGTTAGGTAAGTGGTAAGACTCAATAGAGTGTGTGGTGTTGGGGGATGCCAACACACCCAGGATGTAGTGAGCCCAGCACCACAAGGGGAGGGCCTTACAGCCCTGGAAGTGTGGGCATACCCCAACATTGTACACCCTGAAGGGTCTTATTGCGCTTAGAAAATGGGCTGTGTTGATCCATCATAACCCATTTTCTAACCATGATAGGATGGGGTTTTAAAGCAGTGCAAGGAGAGCTGTGCTAAGTAGAAGCATCGGCAGACAGGAGGTGTTGACTGATACCTATACCCCCTTGTAACTGCTGTCAGCCAATTAGATTACTTGATTTTCATAACCCATTTTCTAAATTCCTCTTTGTATTTGCAAGGAACATCCCACACTGACTGTTTGGATTTGATTTTGCTGAAGGGGGTAAATTGGCTTTCACAAGTAAAGTTTCTTGTAGCTGGACAAACAGGTTCACAAGCCCCCTCCACAGTTCTAGCAGGTTTCTAAAACATGGTCACCAGGAGCACCTAAAACATGACCTAAGCAATATTAACTGGTCACTCTTGGACGCTACTGATGACGTTAATCTTGTCTTGGATCATTTCTTTAAGCACTTCAATAGTGCTTGAGATACATTAGTGAGAGGAGGAACAACAGGGACCAAACAGTAAGAATTAAGAAGTACGGGGGTGGGTAGAGAAGGAGGAGGAGGAGCAGGCAGAGGCAGTCAATGAGTACTTCTGCTCTGTATTCAAGGAAGAGAGGGATGGACAGATACCTCATGGGAGTGGTGGGGTGATCAGGGGGGAGGCAGTGACAGATGGAGAAATTACAGAGGACAGGGTACTGGGAGGACTGGGGCACTGCGGGTGGACAAGGCACTGGGACCTGATGGCATTCACCCTAGGGTACTCAAGGAACTGGCAGGATGCCTGGTAGGACCACTGGCTGACCTGTTCAGTACCTCTCTGGACACAGGATGCGTGCCACAGGACTGGAGGTTGGCTCATGTGGTGCCCATTCACAAAGGTAGCCCAAAGGATGATTCAGGTAACTACAGACCAGTGAGCCTCACATCTATTATGGGAAAGCTCATGGAGACAATCCTTAAAGAGAGGCTGGTGACATTTTTGGAGGACAATGGTCTCCAGGACAGGAGACAACACGGTTTTGTCTTGGGCAGATCCTGCCAGACAAACCTGATTGAGTTCTATGATTGGGTGACCAAGGAACTGGACAAGGGTCATGCAGTGGACATCCTGTACTTAGACTTCAGCAAGACCTTCGATTCCGTGCCTCATGGGAGGCTAGTGGGGAAGCTGGAATACATAGGCGTGGGTACTAAAATTGTCAAATGGATCACTAACTGGCTGAAGGGCAGGCAGCAAAGGGTGGTGGTGGTAGAGGGGAAACTCTCATCACCAAGAACAGTAACAAGCAGGGTGCCACAGGGATCAGTACTGGAACCAGTGCTGTTTGGGATATTCATCGCGGATATCTCACATGGGACCCAAAGTAAGATCAATCTGTTCGCAGATGATACCAAGACGGGAGCTGTGGTGGATGACATTGAGGGTTGGAGAGGACTGCAGGAAGACTTGATTAAACTACAGGAGTGGTCATAAACATGACAGATAGGGTTCAATGCCAAGAAGTGTAAAGTGCTGCACTTCTGAATCAAGAACCAGAGGAGGAGCTATCAGCTGGGAGGGGTACAGTTGGGGAGCACAGAGGAGGAAAAGGACCTGGGGGTGATAACAATGGGAAATATGAACAACTTGGCTCAGTGTAGGAAGGCAGCAGCAAAAGCCGACAAGATGCTGGCCTGTATAGTGAGGGGAATCTCCTCTAAATGTAGTGAGGTGATCCTTCCTCTGTACAGGTCACTGGTCAGGCTGCACCTGGAATACTGATGCAGTACTGGCACCCATTCATGAAAAAGGACATCATATTGTTGGAGGGGGTGCAGCACAGAGCGACTAAGATGATCCAGGGTTTGGAGGGGAAATCTTAAGAGGAAAGGTTGAACATGCTTAACATGTATTCCCTGGAGGAAAGAAGGGATGGGGGAAATATGATCAAGACCTTTAAGTACCTGAAGAGGATAAACAAGACTAACACAGGAGAGATATTTCGGATCAGAAGAGGGAGGAATACAAGAGGGCATCAACTGAGGTTGGAGGGGGGAAAATTCATGAGGGAAATCAGGAGATATTTGTTCACTGAATGGGTGGTAGGCAAGAGGAACACTACCTGAGGAGGTGGTTTCCTGTAGGACAGTGGGCTGTTTCAAGAGGGGATGGGACAAAGTGAGGGGGTATGACTGTGTGGGGGGAAGGGGAGCAGGTGCAAGTTGAGGGACTAGTTGCACAATTGAGCAGACTCGATAGACAGTGAGGCCTGTTTCTGCTGGCATTTTCGTATGCTCGTATGATACCCATGCTCCTCTAAAAAGGATGAAAGTTTGTGGCACAGTTAACCCCCTGGTTAACATCTGAACTGATTAGTAAGATGAAGCTCAGAGATCACCTTTGGCACCATGCTAGACATTGTGGCAAACAAGCAGATGTGCAGTCTTATAAGAAAGCCAGGAATGCATGCACATGGGAAATTCACCTGGCAAAATCCAAACATCACAGGGAAATGCTCACCAACACATGGGGAAACAGTAAGAACTTCTAGAATAATATAAAAGAAGTTACTGGGAAAGACTCGAGGGTTTCGCCCTCCATGCGCAACATTGATGGAATCCCCACCCTGGACTCGATACTCATAGCAGACATCTTCAACAATAAGTTCATGGACCTGAGCAGTGTCCTCCCTCTGGACTTCTTTGAGGACACTGACCCAATAAACACTCACTGTCCTGGTAAGAATCTTCCCACTTCCCCTCCTTTTTACGTTAAAACAGTCCCTATATCATCAGCCAGGAAGTATCTTAGCAAAGTGCTTGGGAAATCACGTCAAAGTGTTGACTCATTGGATCTCAAGCTTGTGGCCTCACCCTAGAAGAAGTACTGCTGCCCCTTTCTAAGATCATAAACCTGTCGCTACGACTGTCACAATTCCCACAAATCTGGAAGTCAGCCCTTGTTACCACAGTACATAAGAGCGGGGGACAGAGCCCTGCATTCAAATTAAAGACCCATATCTATCCTCCCCCCACTATCTAAAGCATTCAAGCACATTGTTGCTGATCAACTGGTTGAATACCTTGAAAAATACTCTTTACAATGCCCACAGCAGCATGGATTCTGAAAAGGGCACAGCACCACCATGGCGCTGTTGGAGTTCACTGGCTTCATTCATCAGTCTCTGGATCAAGGCATTTTGGTAGGGGCAACCTTCATAGACCTCACAAAGGCCTTTGATACTGTTCACCACTCACTACTCCTTCAGCAACTGACCTCCATTGGCCTCTCCACTGACTCAACACTTTGGTTTAAAAGCTATTAGGAAGATTGCACTTAACAGGTGAAAATAGCCAGTGTCATGTCTAATCAGCAGTCCATTCACTCTGGTGTTCCATAGGGATCTATTTTGGGGCTACTCCTGTTCAGCATCTTTCTCAATAATCTTCCTAGTTTCTGCAGCCAATGGATTCTCCTCTATGTGGATGATGTTGTCATCTACTCCAGAAACATTGACCCAAAGCTACTGGAACAACACCTACAGCACAGCTTTGAGGAAGTGGAGGACTGATTCAACAAACACAAATTGATCCTGAACTACAAGAAAACAAAAGTCATGATGTTCAGCGGCACCCGGAACAAGCACAAATCCCATGCATTTACCATTAGAAACTGCCTTGGCATTCCACTCGAACAAGTACAACACCTCAAATACCGGGGGTCACCCTCGACAGCTGCCTAACTTACACCCAGCATATCAACACTGTTGCCAGGGCTGTCAACATCAAGATCAGTCTACCCCACAGTCACATGCATCGCCTGACACCGGCTGCCCTCAGACTTGTTAGTCATAGCTCTATCTTATCCATTGTAGACTACAGCCTGGTAATCTACAGCACAGCCTCCATATCATCCCTCCAGAGAATATCCATAGCTCTGAAAAAGGTGTGCAGGCTACTCACTGGTGCTGCACATCTCTCTCACACATGTGAACTTTATTCCCAGACAGGCTGGCTTCAGCTTAGAAGAAGGATTCAATATCAGACCTGTCTTTTAGCCAAAAAAAGCATTTCTTGGCCTCCTGCCTCCTGGTACAGAAAACCTGTTTGGCCACCACCACACTTCTCAACATACGAGAAGCTCTGGTAACCAGCTTCTCCATGTTCCAAGATGCAGGACAACTCAGGGGCAATGTTCATTTGCCTACAGGGCTCATCTTTGGTTTAACGCACTTCACAGTGATATATCAGCCCTCCCTTACCTAGGTACGTTCAAACTCATGCTACACTAACATCTCACCTCTAATAGCTCCTGTGGCTGTTACGCTTAAAACCCCTCTACCTGCAATCAATTGTCCTACCTCAGGGGCCTCCCGTTTTCACCTCACTTCCCAGCTACTCCATCTCCTCACCTCTTTGACATGGCCTCTGGCTGCCTGTTCACCCCCCCCCATGCCTCCTCCCTGCCTTCTCTCTGCCTGTACCCTCCAACTTATAGCTTGACAAGGCCCATGGCTGCCTCCTCCAACTTTCCTGTTTCCATTGCTTACCCTCCTCTCTCTGCTACACCTTGTTTCACCCTTTAGTTATGTATCTTTTGTATTTACAACTGTTTACTTACTCTGATTGGCTGTTTTTGGAATGTTTGTATTATGGAAACAATGTAATGTATTCTTGCCTATGTTTGTCTCCCTTCCCTATGACGTGGAACCTTTGTAAAAGAGCTGTTTGTGGTCAATGGTACTGTAATCCGAGACTGTACAAATAAATATATAAATAAATAAAAATAAAGTATATTATGGAAGTTGAGGTTTCTGTGGAAAACTAAGAGATTGAGGCATGGAATGCCTCTCTGACTAGAGTTCCCTGTTGCAGCAATTTGAAGTGCTTGTTCATAAAATATTATAGAGGAAGTAGGCCTAGATGGACAGTACAGTATGTTACAACTAAGGAAACCAGGCTGGGTTTTTCTTTTTTCCTCAGCTGAAGAGAATTTCTCTTGGTGTCTTCTCCCCCAGTTTATCTGTCTGGAGAACTCCTATCTCAGGTATCCCCTTGGTATAAGATGATCCAGTAGTTCTGTGTATTTTATGGCTAAACTGGAGTTTGTCGAGCAAATGCGATGCAATCCTTAAAGGTACAGTAAATCTGTGCTATGTGGCAGCAGTTAGTAATGTTTCTATTTGCAGAAATGAAATTTATACCTCCAAATAATCACATATTTAAGTTTACCTGAATAAACAAGTATGTGAATATTTGTGTTTTTAATTGTTTTCTTCTTACAGACAACATTCTATACAGTAATCTTCATGGAACCAGGAGCCTGAAATTGTTACTATGTCACGGTATGTGTGCAGAATGCTAATCGTGAGCTGTGGACCTATCAGAACCATGTTCAGAGTTTGGTACACAAACAGTGACATAATTAAAACTCCTGATCATTGGCTCCATGAAGACATCTGTAACAGAATGTTACCTATAAAGACAAAACAATGCAAAGAAAATACAGTTTTTTGCATCAGTTTTTATTCAGGTACAGTTAAACATGGATCATTTAGGTGTATGAATATCATTTCTGAAAACAGGAACCATGCTGCAAATTAAAAATAATTTCCTGCCCTCTTTAAAAGAGCTACTGATGCCTCAAAGAAAACTTTAAAAAACATAATAATTAGGCAACATTCTGCTTGCATTCCATTTATATTTTATATATTTCTCATCCCCATAAGTTATTACTAAAGAAATGTGCATGAATATATGACTGTTGTCCCTTAGAGTTCACCCTGAGTTAATCTGCCTCTATAGCTTACTCCCTACTTCAAGTCATAATCCTCTGTTGTGACATCACAGTCTGTTGCCATGGGAGTAACTGTGATGTCACAAGCAGTGCTTTATGACTTCAGGTAAGGAGAAAGCAGTTGGAATAGAGGAACTCTTCAGGAACAAATATCCTGTTTTCATGCAAATGACCTCACTACTAAATAATGGGGAGGAGAAATACAGAACTAATGCGAAATACAAGCTGGACAGTGCCTAAATATTATGTTTTGTTAAAGTTGTACTAAACGTGTCACCAGCTCTTTAAGGCTTAGCTGTAAGGGATACTTTTTACGTTTGCTTGCACGCATGTTCAAGAAACGTAGTGCCATCATCCGAGTTTTCGAGAGGTGTGTCAGCCTCTGCCAATTCAGTCAGTGTGTTTGCAGGCACGGTCACAGTACACCAATCACTGCTCCAGCTGTCTATGACAGCTGAAAATGCAGTGGCATACAGTTGAAAGAGAGCTCCGCTTCAGTGAGCAGAGTTCCCCTCCATCACACACACACACACAGGCGGCGTGCCGCACACACTGCGTGCTCATCGCCCTACCCCTCCCCACACTGTGCGGCCGACGGGGTGCCCAATCACCATCAGCTCCACGCCCCAAAGCATCCAGGTGCCATGCTGGGAGCCCACCCCAGCGTGGCAAAATGATTTATAGCCGATGGGGTGCCCAATCCCGTCGGCTGCACCTGCCCCCAAGCATCCAGGTGCCACGCTGGTAGCCCATCCCAGTGTGGCAAATGATGTAATGGCCGACCCAATCCCCCGTCAGCTCCTGCCCCCACCAACATTCTTCCAGCTGCCACGCAGGGAGCCCACCCCAGCGAGGCAAACGCCCTCGCCGCCTTAGTAAAAAAAAAAGTGAATAAAAAGGTCCCTCGTAGTCTCCCTGTCCCTCCCACAACCCGCACTCCACCCAATGTGCACCTACCTCCCCACACCCCCTCACCCCATACTTACCTTCTGAGCTCGGCGCGACGATCATCGGTGGACCGGGAACACGTCTGCACTCTTCAAAGCTGACCGCGAACTGAGGACATGCCGGTAAACTGTATAATGGGATAGATAAGGTTTTTTCAACCTTATTGCATATCTCAGGCATTTTTTGGAATTTTTGCACCAAATTTTCAACATGGGGTTTTTGGGACCCCTTCTCATGAGTGCTGTCACTGTCATGGCATTTCTCGGGTCCAAAGGGTGATTTTGCAGCCACTGCGTGAAATCACCTTTCCAGAATGATTAATGAAACAACACTGCCAGTGTTATAAGGTGGGCTCTCAAAAAGCCTATTTTAAAAATTTGGTGAAAAAATTCCTAAAAATGACTGTTTTACGAGCGTACGTTGCGCAGTTCCTACGCACTTACATAAGTTTGCGATTTTCAATATTTTCACTCCAGATTTTCAACATTGCCATTTACCACACCTTCTTATGAGCAGTACAGCTGTCATTTTTCACATCTCACCCAAAACGTGTTTCCGCCCATGTAGCGCACAATGGCGCAGTTGGTGTACGAAATCAATGTATGGGACACATTAAGAAAATCACAGTGACACCATTCATGAGCAGAGGTCTTAAAATGGCTATGTTGAAAATATGGTGAAAAAATTCCTAAAAATGACTGTTTTACGAGTGTGTGTTACGCAGTTCCTACACATGCTCGTAAGTTTGGGAAATTTCAATATTTTCACTCCAGATTTTCAGCATTGCCATTTTACCACACCTCCTTATGAGCAGTACAGCTGTCATTTTTCACATCTACCCAAAATGTGTTTCCGCCCATGTAGCACACAATGGTGCAGTCGGTGTGCGAAATCAATGTACGGGACACATTAAGAAAATCACAGTGACACTGTTCATGAGCAGAGGTCTTAAAATGGCTATGTTGAAAATTTGGTGAAAGAATTCCTAAAAATGACTGGTTTACGAGCGTGCGTTGCAGAGTTCCTACACACACTCGTAAGTTCGCAAATTTTCAGTATTTTAACTCCAGATTTTCAACATTGCCATTTTACCACACCTCCTTATCAGCAGTACAGTTGTCATTTTTCACATCTCGCCCACAACGTGTTTCTGCCCATGTAGCGCACAATGGCACAGTTGGTGTGCAAAATCAATGTATGGGACACGTTAAGAAAATTACAGTGACACTGGTCATGAGCAGAGGTGTTAAAATGGCTATGTTGAAAATTTGGTGAAAAAATTCCCAAAAATGACTGTTTTAGGAGCGCACGTTGCGCAGTTCCTACGCACGCTGTCAAGTTTGCGAATTTGTAATATTTGCAAACCAGATTTTCAACAGTGCAATTTTACCACACTTCCTTATGAGCAGTACAGCTACCATTTTTCACATCTTGCCCAAAATGTGTTTCTGCACATGTAGCACACAATGGTACAGTCGGTGTGCGAAAACAATGTTTGGGACAGATTAAGAAAATCACAGTGACACTGGTCATGAGCAGAGGTCTTAAAATGGCTATGTTGAAAATTTGGTGACAAAACTCCATAAAATGACTGTGTTATGAGTGAGCATTGTGCAGTTTCCACGCACCCTCCCGTAAGTTCATGAATTTGTAATATTTTCAGTCCAGATTTTCACCAGTGGCATTTTTCCACACCTTCTTATGAACAGTACAGCTGTCATTTTCCACAACATGGCTGAAATGTGTTTTCACACTTTCAGCACAGAAATGCATGTACGCTGTGGGAAATCATTGTTCGGGACAGATAAAGAAAATCACACTGACACTGTTCGTGATCGGAGGTCCCAAAATGCCTATGTTAACAATCTGATGTAAAAAAATCCCCAAACTAGTTACATTACGGGTGTGCGTTGCACAGTTTCTATGTACGCTCGTGACTTCACCATTTTTTTTAAGATTTTCACAGCAGATTTTCAACATTGCCATTTTTTAACACCTCCCCATGAACAGTATCGCTGTCATTTTTCACATCCTGTTCAGAATGTGTTTTTGCACCTGTGGTGCCAAATGCCATAGTCGCTGTGCAAAAGCAGTTTTCGGCTAACAAACTGATATTGCCACTGTTCATGAGGTGGGGGTCACAAAAAAAAACATGTTAAAATTTGGAGTGAAAATACCAACGAATGCCTGAGGCATTAGGGTTTCCGACCACAACGTCCCACCCTGTAGAGAATGACAGGCATCAGGGGTGTGACTTGGGAGTCTTGCCTGTCATGCTCATACCATTCCACCCCCACCCACACCCTGCAGCCAGTGAGAGGCATCAAGGTGTGCCTCGGACTCTTCAGGCCCAAACTTCACCCCATTCTCCTATACTGCACCCATCTCACACGTATTTTTCTGATGGAATGGGGTGCGCATAAGGGCCAAAGACCAGGCACACCGTGATACTACTGCTGCGTCTGCAGGGTGGGTGTGGTGAAATGGCATGGTCGTTATGCCTGATGACCCAAAGGCACACCCCAATGCCTGTCACTCTCTGCAGGGTGGTGGTGGTGTTGGCTTCAGTTCAATACTTCAATGCCATTCCTATTATGCAGCTCTGTAACTTCTACACTACCAGTGCCAATGCCAGCAAGCAAACATTCGGCATTGACAAATGCTTGTTAAAGTATGTTGTGAATGGCAGAAATCTGGTGGTGATAATACTGTATGTTTATCTGTGGGTTTGGTTTATTAAGTGTAACCACCTCCTTAGAAGGGGGCTTACCTGATTGCCTTCCTGCTGCACTCCTGAGGTCCCTGAAGCTCTGTAGTCTCTGCATGTGTGGCAGCAGGAGGCACAGCATGGAAGCAGGGATGTTCTCATCACCTCCTGTGAAACACCATAGACTGTCACTGATGACACCAGAGAGAAAGAGTGTTACAAGGGCTTCTCCCCAGCGCGCTCTCTCTCTCCTCTCGACCCCAGCTCAACTGACTCCAGACCCATGACCCTACCACTGAGGACAGACAGACTGGATGACAACCCTAAGGGGCTGCTACACACCTGGGGACCAGCACACTTATTGAGGCTAAGGAAACAAAGAAAATAATGAATTTGGAGCACAGGGCTCCTACAAAAACATGAGGGCAGCCATCTTTTTGACCACTAACCTCACTGGCCAACAAGTCAGAGAGCTGGGAAGCCCAGAAACAGACTGAATAGGAGTATGGGAGGATGATGCAATCAGGACCCTCCCACATGGACTAGCAGGCTATGAGGGCCAATCAGAGGCAGAACAGGGCAGAAGGACTGATGGAGAGCCCTGCATATCCAATGAATGACTGTATAGAAGGAAATAAGTTTCTGGGCTTTTGAGAACCTCATGATAGCGTGAGAGCGAGACACTGATGTTTTCAGACCTGCTGCTGGTGAGACCATGTGAAAGGCCTAGCCAGGCCAATAACTCTGTGAGCCTTCACCAGGGTTTATTCTACCAACTCACTGTGAGCCTTATCCTGGGCTTACACTATTCAGAGACTGTGCCAGATGAGCACCTACTGGAAGAAATTACTGAGAGTTTCAGTCTGTGGGCCATTGCTGCATACCAAAGCTGCTGAGCTGTACCAAGTAGAGATAGAGACCTTGATCCTACCCAGGGACCCAGAACCAGGTAAGGGGCCTGCTAGCCCTCATCTAGTGGAATGAATCAGGGAACATGTAGCCATGAGGCACATGCATTACGTACAGGGGTATTCTCAGTCTGGAGGGGAGCTGGACCACGGGGGAGGGTCACTCCTGGGGTCTGGGCTCCTTGGGAACTGGGAGCTGAGCCAGAGGGCTATGTCCTGAGGGGTATGAGCAAGGAGGGCTGTGCTGCTGCAGAACATCAGAGGGAATCTGAAGTGCTTCATCCTCAGGACTCCTCAAGACTCTGGGCCCTGTTCCTGATGGTTGCTCACCCTGTTGCTGAGTGTTGTCTCCTGCCTCAGCTGAACTGCTGCAGCCATGGGTCATGTGAGTGCTGGCATTGCTGGCTGGTGTCTTTTGCACTTTTCCAATTTTGGATTACCATTACTGCATTTTGATTACAAGTTGGTTTTCAAACATTTTCTCAGTGGATTTCAAGTTCTTTAATTTGTGCTAGCCCATTATGGCCTGTTGGGGGAGGGGGGTAAATTACATGCTTGCTAACTTTCATCAAGTGCACCACCAAAATTACTTGGGCAACATAGCTACCAGGCCTGCACCAGGACTCAAGTGTAATGTCTGCATACCCAGAGTCATTGTTTATTATGACATACATGAAATTGTAGTTTTACTACTGGTACCAGTTGAAGAGTTTACCACACCCTGTACAGTGTAATTCATCTTTTTGTGCCCCTTGATTGGGTAGGTGCTTCTGAAAGAATGGTAGTGACCTACAGTGCAGTGGCTCACAGAGAGCATTGCTATAAGGTGGGAGTGTTAAAAGTGACTTGCAATTGATTAACCTTCTCTTTTCCTCCAGTTTCCAGGCCTGGGTTCTTAAATAAAAGCACTGTTAATTTGCTGGATTTTACTTCTCTGTGTGTGTGCCCAGTTTGTTTAACCTGATTAAAGTGTTTTTTTTTGTTGTTGTTTTTTTTTGCTATTTATTGAGTTCCTGAATTACAACCGTGAATGGTTGCTCATTTACGGGTTCCATGTCAGTTACAAAGACAAAGGTACATCAAAACATTAGTACAGGTTTTAGACAGGGTAAAAGCAAGCTACAGTAATACAGCAGTACATTTTCAGACAGAGTTCCTATAATGAACACTCCAAATTTAGGATCATATGCAGCAAGTAATTTGCCTGAGTCAAAGTTAGGGTAACCTACAGGGTTGCATGAGAGGAGATGATAGTAGGAAGATAGTGGTAAAGGTGCTAGAGGATGAGTAGGGAGTGGGGGAGTATACAGAATGGGTGGGGTAGAGGTGGAAAAGGTTGTGAGGTAGAGTGGTGACCTGAAGTGCTAGGACAGGTCACATCAGATGAGTAGGTTAGATGTGAGATAAGAGTGCTAGGGTGCCCTTGAGGCACAGGAGGAGTGTTAGTGGAGGCAGCCACAGCTGCTGAATGAGATAAGGTGCTGTCGTAGTTTGTATTTGAAAACACCAGTAGTTGCAGCACCAGACATGTTGGGTGGTAAGACATTGATCCCGTGAGGAGCTTCGTAACAGAATGCACATTGAGCCAAGGCAGTGCAGCATGGTTAGGAGTTTCTGGACCCCTGCCAGTAGTAGATTGAGAGAGCCTTTCTTGGCAAGGTGGCAAGATTGGCATCTTATTCTTTCCTTTAGTTGGAGCCAACCGGCCTGTGAGTAGGGGTCACAGGTGTGCGTGAGTCTTGCAGCACCTGTGAGATGGCAACACGTCTTATTAAGCATGATGAAAATGCGTTGTAGGGCGGTGTCAGTTGCCAATCCATACATAGCCAATCCATAATCAACAAGGGAGACTATTGAGCTGTTGATGGCCAGATTCAATGCCTCATAGGTTAAGCAGTGCTTGTGGTGGTGAAGAATCCCTTTTCTTGTATTGATAGCCTTTGCAGTGTTATCAATGTGTTGGACATAAGACAGAATGGAGTCTATTGTGATATCCAGGTATCTGAAAAACTGGACGTGCTCCAGAGTGTCACCACTTTTATTTCTTATCGCAAGGAGTAATGCTTTGAACTTATTCTGGGTGCAGGAGTACAACATTGGCTTTGTTTTTTTACAGTTCATGATTAGTCTATGCTCCTTAAACCATTTCTCTATGGATGAGAATCCCCTTTGGAGTTCGGCAGTTAGGTGTTCTGGATGGGGGTTTCTGGTGAAGATAACTGCATCGTCTGTGTAAAGGAGCATCCAGGTCTGACAGGAGGCCGGCAGTTGGTTTAGGAAAAAACTAAGTAGAAGGGGCCCCAGAATTGACCCCTATCGGATCCTGAAGCAGACAGGTGTGCTAACAGAGGTGGAGACTCCTAGTCTGACCTTTTGCGATCAGTTGTGAAGGTAGCTGTTGAACCATTAAACGGATTCTGGAGCGAGCCCAGTAGCAGACAACTGATTCAGGAGTTCATAGTGCACCGTATCAAAAGCTTTTGATAGGTCAAAAAATGTTGCTCCTACCAGAAGGTAGGTAGGTACCATTTTTTTGGTAATGGTAGCAACTTACTGATCCCCAAGGGGTGGTCCAACCCAGTGTAGGGAGGTGGGCTGGTACTATGGTAAGCTACCCAACTTCTAGTCCTTATTTGTAGATATAATTATGTTGTATGTACATTTTTTTTATGTAATTCTATATATACTGTATGTACATGCCACAAAATACCAATGTTAATTTAAAACGGGACCCAAAGAAAAGACTGGATTAAAAAAAAAAGGTTTTAACCTTCCTTTAACCTGCAGCCCCACTTGCTTGCCAGGAATCTGACAAGTTATTGTCAAAGGCTTTGGGGATAACTGATCAAAGGGATATTTCCAATAGTTAGATAATCAAGGGAAACAGGTAAATAAAGTGTTCAGGAGATAGCCCTTTTAACTTCAAAAAGCAAGATGCTGTGTTCCAAGGTATTGCCTTTCATGAGATGAAAGAAAAAAAAAACAGTAAACATCCTTCTAACAGTCCTGTGTGAGATTATAATGTCAGGTGTCATAAATGTAGGCTGGGTGACATCACCAGGTTGCAGAACATTGTATTGGGGAAGCACAAGAGTGACACCCGGTGGCCTAAAATGGAAAGGCCAGCCTCTATCCTCAGGCAGGTATAAATATCCCCAGATCAGGGCATTTGAACACACATTTTCATCTGGATGCTCTGCTTGACACAAACCAGGAACATAACTGCTGAGATCCAGTGTGGCTGCCAAGGACTAAAGGGAACTGAAAACCTTCATCCACTATTCTGGACATAAATTTACTGCAAATATAAGGTAGACTTTCAGCTAACAGTTTTAGTATGTTTCTCTGTATATATTGTTCACATTTTGTTTCTGCATACTGTAACTCAAATTAGTATATTCCCTTTTTAGTTGTAACTGTATTTATTTAAGTATTTTAGTAAAAACATTTGTTTTTCCAAAGTAATTCTGCCTGTTTGAGATTTCTATATTTGTGTGTGACTGTAGAAGGTTGATTAATAAGCTATGAAAACTGACATTGCCAAAAGGGGTCTCACCAATAGCAACCAAATTGAGTAAAAGGATCTGTAAGGGACATCTGGATAAGGATAGGAAGAATATCAGAGTCTGCAAGGAATTTGAACCAGTCTGTTGCATGTCCTGTAGGGAGAAAGTCAGATCAGGTGTTACACTGCTAACCCCAAAGTGAGTGTGACACCTGGGTCTTCCTCCTTTGTGTAATAGCCAAGGAAGGGTTCATATTCTGTGGGATTTTTCCACACCTGAGTGGTGCACTAGCATCTACAGATGGACTGCAATGGACGTTATCTCCTCGGTCACCGCCTTCAAAAACCAGCAACCTCTGACCGCCCTCCTGGAAGTGAGCACAGGATCCCCTATGAAGGTACAGCTGCTGTTTTTTCCTCTCATCCTGTTTTTGGAGCCAGCCTACCTCGGCAGCTCCCAATTGGTGTGGCAATCCAGCTCTTGGACTCTGATTGGCCCACCAGTAGCCACGACCCAGCTGATTGGTGCACCTTAGCCTGCTCTACTGATACCCTCATCTTCCTTGATTTTTTACTTCCTCGCTTGTACATAACTCCCTGCTTTTTCTTCCCGCCCCACCCCCTCCCAGGCCTCCATTAAATACACTATTGCCCCTCCCTCTTTCGTGAATCTCCCATCTCATTGGCCCGAAGTCCTCTGATCTCATCATTTCTAGCTGAATTTGCTGCAACCTACCATAGTACTTCCCCACCACTCTATCTCTCATATTTTCCTGGCATATACAGGGCAACCTAGCACCTGTCCCTGGATCCCAATTCCTACTTGTCCTCTGTAATCACTTAACCAAATTCCTTCCTACTGACCAATGATCTGTATGGCACTATTAACCATGCCATCACATGCTACCTGGCTTGTTATATTTGTGCTTGTCTCTCAACTTCTCAATAATGCTCTGACCTACGACAACAACAGTGAAGTGTCTGTTCCCAAACTGACCTATAGGGATGGGCCTCCAAACTCCACATCAGCACCAGATCTCCCAGTGTCTATTGTCTTACAGACCACAGGATCTCTACACCTGCCTCTGATGAGAAACATCTATCCCATCCCACTACCTGCCGTAACTACAGTCCCTATTGTATGCTGTCCTGCTGCACAATTCACCTCCCTTTGTCACTCACCTTGCTCCATCAAGCAACTCAAGCTCCTAGCTATCAGGGTAGCCTGGTTACTACTGATGTTCTCCAGAAATATCCATCCTAACCCAGGCCTCAGATACAGCGATGCTGGGTCACCTGGAAATAGCCATTCAGTTTCAATTGTCTCTATCAACATCTGCAGCCTTCTGCCAAAACTTGACCTACTCCAAGTCTGGATTGCTCAGCACAACCCTGATGTCCTGTCCATAACCGAATCATGGCTTACACCTAGGACCTCGGACAATCAAGTCCTGCTCCACGGGTACACCCCTTTCCGTCTCGATAGGCTAGACAAAAGGGGTGGTGGCTGCATAATCTACATAAAAAAATCACCTTCGAGGTAAAGTTCTTCCCCAATTAATAACAGGTAAAAACGTGCAGATACTCTCGGTGAGGCTTACCCTAAGTTCCCAGGGCAAGGGCCTTACACTTGTCTCAGTATATATCCCCCCAAGGAGAAAGCTGAAGGCTTTACAGTCTTTTATGAACACCTCACTTACCCTCAGTCCAATAGCGATGTCATTGTTCTGGGGGACTTCAACATCAATTGGTTATCATCAGACTTTGCCACGTTCAAGGATACGACCTCCTCTATCAACTTCCATCAGCTAGTCAACCTACCCACCTGAATAAACTATAGAACAGGAACCAGTACCCTTTTAGACTGGGTTTTAACAAACCACCCAGAGCAGATCTCAGGTCTAAAAGTGCTCCCTGACTCCCTCAGTGACCACTCACCCACTATCTTCCACTGGTCGAATAAGGTCCCGAAACCACCAACAAAGGTTATAGTATCCTGCATGCTTAAACAGGGCCAGCAAAGATCCTTTAAGCAATACCTTCAACAACTGAATTGGGCCCCCGTCCTAACTACTAATGATGTTGACACGGTGCTGGGCAAATTCAACAACATTTTCAACGATGCCTGTGATATCTTTGCCCCATTACAAAAAGGAAAGTCAGTGGATCTCATAAATCATGGGTTACCCCTCACCTCCTTGATCTGATGAGCACCAGAGACCAGCTTTGGTATAAATATAAAAGTTTTCGTATACCCCACAACATTCAGAGGTATAAGGTGGCATGAAATAACTGTACCCTTGCAATCCGCCAAGCTAAAGCCAAATATTTAAAGTCTGAGCTAAACTCCTCCTGAGGTGATGGACGTAGATTCTGGAAAAACATCCACAAGATCACAGGGAAATGCAATACCTCAGAACCCTCAATGCTGAATTTCAAAGGGTCCACTACACAAGACCCTAAAACTATCACTGACATCTTTGTCAAAGCTTTCACATACCTCAGTGCTGTGCTCCCCCCTAACTTCCATAGCCCTGCTAGTGTGACTCAACAAAAACCACCTCAATCACATCCAACAAATCACATCCCCTCCCATTCTACCTCAGAGTAATATCCAAAGGTGAGGCTAAAAAATACCTCTCCAAAGTATTGGAGAAGTCCAGGCATAGTGCCAAGGGCCTTGACCTAAAACTAATCTCCTTGGCACTAGACGAATTGCTAACACCACTAACCAGAATCATCAACCTGTCCCTCACCTCAGGTACATTCTCAAAGCTATGGAAAGCTGCAGTTGTAACCCCTGTCTTCAAAGCAGGTAGAAAGACAAGTCATACCAACTACCATCCAATTTCAATCCTCCCGCCGATCTCAAAACCCTCGAGCAGACAGTCTACAATCAGCTGGTAGAACACCGTGATAAAAATCAGCTACAATGTCAGCAGCAACATGGCTTCCATAAACTCCACAGTACCACTACAGCTACTACTGGTGCTCAAGGGGTTCATATACGATGCCTTTGATCAAGGGCACTTGGTGGGGGCAACCTTTATTGACCTTACCAAGGCCTTTGACACTATCAACCATGACCTCCTCCTGGCCCAACTTGAGGCAAAGAGACTGCCCCTCGATTCACTGTGCTGGTTCCAGAGCTACCTTACAGGGCGTGTGCAACTTGTAAAAATATCTAATACCCTCTCAGACTTGCAGCATGTATCCACCGGTGTTCCCCAGGGATCCATACTGGGCCCCCTGCTATTTAGCCTTTTCCTAAACAACTTCCCTAAAGCCTGTCAACACAAAATCCTCCTTTACGCAGACACTGTGGTTATCTACTCCAGCCACACTGACCCTGCCACCCTAGAACAGCATCTTCAACAGGACTTTAACAATGTAGAGGACTGGTTTGAACAAGCTAAGCCGCTGGTCAACTACAAAAAAAACAAGACCATGCTATTCGCCTCCTTCCATAACCGACACAAGACATACACCATTAACATTCTAAGCAAACAAAATGTGGCCTTAGAAATAGTCCAAAACTTCAAATATCTGGGACTCACTCTTGATAGCTCCCTTTTGTTCTCTACCCATATAGACAATGTCGCCTTATCAGCTAACCGGAAGCTTGGTCTACTATACAAGCACCGTACCTGCCTCACTGAAAAAGCCCTTCAGCTTGCCATCACCAGCTCAGTCTTCTCGACTATTGACTATGGTCTTGCCATTTATAGAACGGCACCTGACTGCACCCTAAAATGTCTTGCCACTACTCTGAATAAAGCCTGCAGGCTAGCTCTAGGGGCTCCATGCCTAACCCATAGATGTAATCTCTACCTGCAAACGGGATGGCTAAACCTGTTCGAGAGGACCCACTACCAAGTCTGTCTCCTGGCCAAAAAGCTATCCTTGGCCTGTTACCATCAGGAAGTAGTTCTCTCCTGCATCAGATTGAACCTACTAGGACTACCAGGGCATCTAACAATCTCTCCCTCAAGGTCCCCTTCTGGCACACCTTTCAAGGACAGATATTCTTTGAATACAGAGCCCAGCTCTGGCTTAGCTTGCTCCCACCCGAGCTTACTACTATCAGCAAAATCGGCCCATTTAAATCAGCACTCAAATCTCACCTGTCTAGCCAACAGAAATGCTCCTGCTTCCCCCTGTAATCTGAAATTGTATACCCCCAACACTTGCACTTATTTTCTGTCCAACCTGCAACTCACTGACCCTTTTTCCATTTCCCTGTTCCCCCTCCCACTCCCGCCCCCCCATACCACCACCGGTCTTCATCCCACCCCACTAACCCATTCCTCATCTTCTGCCTCATCTACCCATCCTCCACCAACCCCCTATGACAAAGTAACCCCGAGCCTGAGGTTACCACCATCCTTTTCACATCCCGCCACTTTTTCTATCTATTCCCCCTCTCCTCTATTCAAACATAGAAACATAGAATTTGATGGCAGATAAGGACCACTTGGCCCACCTAGTCTGCCCATTTCCCTACCTAACGGATAAGCTTCAAATCCTAATTAACCAACAGTCTACTTCCTCCTACCCCCCACTAGAATTGCCTTATGTCTGTCAAATGCATTCTTGAATTCCCCCACCATTTTTCACATTACGACCTCCTCAGGAAGGCTGTTCCATGTATCCACAACCCTCTCTGTGAAGAAAAACTTCCTCACATAACCTCTGAGCCATCCCCCCCATCTTCAAATTGTGCCCCCTTGTTTTTGTACATCTCTTTTTCTGAAAGATGTTACCCTCTTGGACTTTGTTGATTCCCTTGAGGTATTTTGAAGTTTCTATCATGTACCCCCTCTCCCTCCTTTCCTCGAGGTTATACATCTTTAGTTCCTTTAGTCTTTCTTCATATGTCTTCTGATGCAGACCCTGCATCATTTTGGCTGCCCTCCTCTGGACAGCCTCCACCCTGTCTATGTCTTTGTGGAGATAGGGTCTTCAGAACTGTACATAGTACTCCAGATGTGGTCTTACCAACTGTCTGTACAGAGGGCCAACAACTTCCTGTTTTCTACTGGTGATGCCTCTCCCTATGCATCCCAGTTTCTCCCCAGCCCTCCTTACTGCCTTCTCACATTGCTGGCCCACCTTTAGGTCATCTGATATGACTACCCCAGGTCCCTTTCCATTTTTGTTGTTGTCAGTTTCTCACCCCCCCTTGTGTACTCTTCCCCTCAGTTTTTGTTTCCCAGGTGCATTACTTTGCACTCCTTTGCATTGAATCTAAGCTACCATACATTTGACCATTCCTCCAACCTTGCCAAGTCCCTTTTCATCCTTTCCACTCACCTTGTGTATCAACCCTGTTGCAGATCTTTGTGTCATCTGCAAAGAGACATACTTTTCCTTCCAGTCCCTCTGCAATGTCACTTATAAAGACATTAAAAAGGACTGGCCCCAGTACTGAACCCTGCGGTACCCCACTAGTAACCCTTCTTTCTTCACTGTGGACTCCATTTACTATCACCCACTGTGTCCTGTTGTCCAACCAGTGTTTTGCCCAGGCTACCACCCTGGGACCCACTCCCAGGCTGGCTAATTTGTTTATTAATCTTTTGTGCGGGACTGTGTCAAATGCCTTGCTAAAGTCTAGGCAGGCTATGTCCACAGCCCCTCCCTGGTCTACTGCTTTGGCCACCCAGTCAAAGGAATCAATTAGAGTTGTCTGACATGACCTTCTCACTATGAATCCATGCTGTTCTTGGGTCCTGTGCTCCACTGGCCTCTAGGTACTCAACAATTCTTTCCTTCAGAAGTGATTCCATCATTTTCCCTACCACTGAGGTCAAACTGACAGGTATGTAGTTTCCTGCCTCTGTCTTGCTCCCACTTTTGTGAAGGGGAATCACATCCACCCTCCTCCAGTCCTCAGGTACCACACCATCCTCCCATGATTTATTAAAAAGGGTAGTCGGTGGTGTTACTAGTTCTTCCCTTAGTTCTTTTAGAATTCTGGGGTTAATCCCATCAGGACCCATTGCTTTATCTACCTTCAGTTTTAAGAGTTCTTTCAGAACCCTTTCTTCTGTGAAAGGACTAATATCAACTCCCCTATCCAGAGTGCTTCTATTGACCGGATTAGGTATTTCCCCCTGCTTTTCCATTGTGAATATTGAGCAGAAGTATTCGTTCAGTGTCCCTGTTTTTTCACTATCGCTGTCTGCCCAACCACCTTCCTCTTTGTTCAGCCTCAGTATCCCTGCCTTAGTCTTTCTTTGCTCCCTAATGTACCTATAAAAGGTTTTATTCCCCTTCTTAACCAAGTTGGCTATCTTTTTCTCATGTTTGGGCCTTTGCTATTCTGACTGCCTTGCCTGCTTCCTTCTGCTTTAACTGGTACAGTTCTCTGTCCTGCTCCTTCTGTGTTTCCTTATACTTCCTGAATGCTATCTTTTTCTCCCTTACTTTCCCTGCCACTTCTTTTGAGAACCATAGTGTTTTTTCTTTCATTTTGATTTGTTTATTTGCTTCACACAAAGGCCTGTTGCCTCTGTGATGGTAGTTTTGATGTTTCCCCATTGTTGCTCCACCCCCACCTTCTTGCCTGTTTACTACTGTGCTGCTTAATAAACTTTTACACCTCTAAATATTTTTGTTTCTCCTCAGTTACGTAGAGTAGCTGTAACAATTGTTCTACTCAATCTGATTGTTTCCCTACAGCTTTCTCTGTGTTTTCGCATTCTAGTATTGTACTGTGCATTTTGATTTCCTTTTTGCCTGATGTGGAACCTTTGTAAATAAGCTTGTAGCTCAAAGGTTGTAATCCAACATTTCAATAAATAAAAAATAAAATAAAAAAATATTCAGCCACAAGACTCGAGACTGATATTGTGCCATTATCCAGAGTTAGATGGACACCCTGGATCCTCATGGCAGAGGTGCAGTCCTGATCTCAGCAAGCATTCCAAAAAGGATAAGGAGGGTATCCCAGCCCCCCTGTCATGGATTGCACTTAAGAGTGAGTTCTGTGAGCTCAGTGGATCTGACCCCAGGAGTGGGTTCATGACAGGTACTGCATCCCAGGAGTAGTGCTGCAAATAACATCTGGACCCTTATTTTCTCTCTGGGTGGAGGCACTGTGCTATTTATTATTTGTTCTGTGACCAACCACCCTACCGCAGGAGAAAGAATGAGCCCAACCCCTTCAACCAGGTGGGACATGTACAGTCATCAGGCAGGGGTGTGAACCTGAACATGGCAACTCAGGGACCACATATGTTTGTTTCAATTCTGCTATTTTGCACTCTCACTAGAACATCAAGAACGGCGATGTGTGGGGTTAAATAGTTCTTGTTGAATTTGATTGTGGAAGGTGCAGTATTCAGTCAGTGTTCAACTAGTTTTAAGTTGTTTTCTCCACATGTCTGCAGTTGTCAAGACTGCATTTTTTCATCTTAGGAACATTGCCAGGATTAGGCACCTTGTTCCACCTAGCGACCTGCCGGTTTTGGTCCATGCCTTTGTGACATCTTGCCTTGATTACTGTAACTCCCTTTACCTAGAATTTCCTGGGGTTGATATCCACTGCTTGCAGCTAGTGCAGAATGCAGCAGCACGTTTGTTGACTGGGGCATCCAGAAGTACTCATATTACCCCTCTGCTGCGCACCCTGCACTGGCTGCCAATACAGTGGTGGATCACCTTCAAAGTGGGTCTTTTGACCTACAAAGCCCTACACGGTCTATGTCTCAACTATTTGAAAGAGCTCCTGGTGCCCTACACCCCTCTGAGACAGTTCCACTCGGGGTTGCTGGAGATTCCAAGGGTGAATTTGAAGTCTTCTGGAGCTCGTGCTTTTGGATTCGCTGCACCTACCCTCTGGAATTCTCTGCCCCGTCAGCTCCAGGAGAGCAGGACGGTGGGTAGCCTAAAGCAGGCTCTAAAGACTTTTCTATAGGAGAAGGCATTTTCTGCTTTGTTTTAATTGTATACTGTAGTTTTGTAATATTTGTTTAGAGTTGCTTTGTTGTATGTTTTGAGTATGTCAGTGTCTTTCATAATGTACAGCACTTTGAAAACTTTGAAAGGTGCTTAATCAAATAAATTTTATTATTATTATTATTAAAGATATCATCAATGTATGTGCTGTTCTATTTCTTGATAGTTACTTTTCCAATCTGGCCATAATAGGTTTGTTAAGCTGGGGGCAACATGGATCCCATTGCTGTGCCATGGACGTGCAGGTAGTTTTTCCTATAAAACTGAAAGTTGCAAAACGTAAGTACCATATTCAGTAAATTAAAAAGATCAGTAGCGGGACCAGGGGACATGGTTGTACTGGTGGAGATACCAGGCTGTTCCTTCAATCCCTTTTTGTTTTGTTATGTTTGTGTGCAGGGTCTGAATAACAAGTGTTACCAGTAGGGTTTTTGGAGGTAACTGATTGATATTTTTAATCTGTTAAATAGTCTGTGATATCCTGTACATAGCAGGGAATCTGGGTTTGTACAATGGGTTTCAGATACAGGCCCACAAACTTTGAGATGTTTCCTGCTGGTTCCCCATTTGTGGAAATAATTGACTGTCAAGGGCAGCCCATTGTGTACCTTAGGGAGGGGATAAAATTGCGGAGGTTTAGAATTTTCTGGGAGAAGGAATTCTTTTTTTTTCAGTCATAATATGGTACATTGTAACTGATCCAAAATAATTCCTTCTACCAGAATTCTTTTGACTACTTGTCTACATAGTATTGAGTGCTGAGCCGGAGATCAATTAGAGTCTGCAGTGGTACTGTAGGTAGAGAAAAATTGGCTGATTGGGTGGGCCAAGCAGTCCTTATCTGCCACCCAATTCCATGTTTCTGTGTTCTGTGTAGCAAAGGGCATTGGAAAGTTGTTTGTATTCTTCTGAGGTGTACTGTTGCAAGTCAGTAAAAATCACACCACTACCTTTGTCTGCTGGTTTAATAATTATACCCCTTCACTATTGTAACTTGTAACTGGGATAGTATTTGTGATTCAGTTAAAGTCAAGTTGTGTCTGGATTTTCTCCTAGGATTTGTGTTCCCAATGTCCTGCTAGAATCTGTCAATAAAAAGCTCCACCAGAGTCATCACAAAAACATTCAACCAGAATGGGCTGAAAGTTGTGCTGTGGGGGCGTTTTACAGCTTACACATCCCATAAGAAAAAGCAAGCAATTGCCAGGCAGGTGCAACTTGCAGACCAAACAGCCAAACTGAAACAGGGACATAAGGGAGTTCAAGACTCAGACATGTACAAATAATTGCAAACTACTAGGGAACAACTGAATCAGCTTTTAATGCATAAAGTAGAAATGCAATTAAGATTTCTGAATCAAAAGTATTATGAAAATAGTAACAGGGCCAGTAGGCTCCTGGCCTTTAGACTGCATAAGCATGAGGCAGACCAGCGCATACCAGGCTTCAGAATTAGGCAGGGCAGAGGACCGGAAACATCTCATCCAAGAGAAACTGCAGCTGAATTCTGTAATTTCTATACTTCCTTATATAAGGTCAAACAGGAGGAGGGACATGAAGAAGCAGTTAAAACATTTCTTAGAGAAGGCAAATATCAGCAAACTGATAGAAGAGCATAAAGAACTGCCGATCCCATCCATCACCAGAGAGGAGAGTCACCAGGTCTCTAAGGACTTCCCCTCAGGAAAGTCCCCAGGACCCAATGGGTTTGTCCCAAAATGTTATAAAACCTTTGCAAGCATCTTGCTACTGGCTAAGCAAAATGTTTTCGCCACTGTCAGTGAGACAGGAGACACACTTCCCTCCTAGCAAGAGGCAAGTATTTTGATGCTTCTAAAACCAGGTAAGGCTCAGGACATTTGTAGCTTATACTGGCCAATTTCTTTGATAAATCAAGATGCAAAAATATTTGCAAAGGTGCTGGCTAACCGTCTCCAGTGAGTAGTGGGCTCCCTAATACACCCAGATCAGAGTGGATTTATACCAGACCACCACATTCATTATAATGTGAGAAAGCTACTAAATGTAATGGTAGCTGCAGAAGGCAGTCAAGAAACATGCAGTTGTGGCTATTGATGCCAAAAAGACCTTTGACTGGCTTGAGTGGGAGTTTTTGCAGCAGAACATGGCAACTTTTGATTTGGGGGAGGACTTTTGTAAATGGGAGAGACACTGTATGGAAACCATTCAACAAAACTGAAAGAGAATGGAGTATTCTCCACTAGTATACCTATAACAAGAGGTACGAGGCAGGGTTGCCCCCCCCCACACACTCTTTACCTTGAGCAGTGAGCCCCTAGCAGCAGTGATTAGAACTTCAGCAGAAATTCAGGGCATTAGGGTGAGAAGGTAGAAGGTCAGGATGGCTTTATATGCAGATGATACCCTGCTGTTTCTCCGAGACCAGAGGGCTCCCCTTACAGATGGTTGAAAATCCTGGGAGATTTTGGAAAAGCCTCAGGGTTTTGCATGAAAAAAGATAAATCAGAGATTAGGTTAATAAGTGGGAAAGTGACAGAGGTCTGGAAAAGCTCCTGTAAGCTAAAATGGATGCAGCAACAGTTCAGGTATTTAAGAATTCAAATCCCCAACCACAGGACATCTCTCTATGATGCCAATTATACACTACTGCTGATGACAATGGAAAAAGATCTTAAAAGATGGGGGGACTACCTGTATCAGTGATAGGAAGGGTGGAATCATTGCATATGAACATACTTTCAAGATTCCTATACTTATTCTCCTCCCTGCCAGTGAGAATCCCTAGGAGCACATGGGGTAGAATACAAAAGAGCTGGTCCAGGTTCATTTGGGGAAACCAACAGCCCCTACTCAAGTGGGCATTACTGATGCAGAACAAAGAAAAAGGGGGGTTAGACCTCCCACACCTACAAATATACCACAGAGTCTACCAGATCCTGCATTTGGTATCACATCTGCTGGGTAACCAAGCACCTGAGTGGGTTAGGATGAAGGGTCCTTGGGCAAGCAATCCTTTAATCCTCTGGACCATAGGCAAATAAGGCTCATTCAGAACCCATGGGCTAAGGTAATGATGAGTAACTGGAGAGAGGCAATAATTATAAGAGGAGACCAACAGAAACACTGTATTTACATCTCCATAAGGAAAGGGGCTCACTTTATACCTGGCAGGATAAACCCCACATACAAAAAATGGGAGGCTAAGGGGCTCAGGAGGTGAACACACTCTACTAGACTGGTTCCACGTTAGCTCACCGGATAGGCTATCCAAGGTCTCTGTGCTTTCCGACACTATGAGTGACCATTCACCAATTACCTGCAGATGGTCCAGTAAATTTAAAAAGGCTCCACCAATCACTGTGGAAAACAGAGTCCTGAGAGAAGGGCAGCAAAGATCCCTTAAAGAAGCGCTATCCATTGATCTCCACAGGACCTCAACCAAGTGCTACAATACTTTATTGACAACTTCAACATGGTATGCGACAAATATGCCCCAGCCAAGAAAAGGATAGCCCATGGCTATAACAATGGGTAGATAACCAGGGAACTCCTGGACCTCATGAGGGACAAGGATGACCCTTGGAGTAGGGCTAGGTCCATGGGGAAAAAAAATATCTATAGAATTACAGGGCTGCCAGAAACAAATGTACATAACTCATAAGGACCACTAAAGCAAATTACTACAAGGAACAATTAGAAAGAAACTGGGGGGATGGGAGGCGGTTCTGGGAAAATCCAAGGGACCTCCTTGGGAAGGACAGAGAAATCCAACCCATGTTGCTCAACATTAATGGCTCTAACTCAACTGACCCCTTTACCATAGCTGAGGAGTTCAATTTGGCCTTTACGGACTTAAGCTCAGTTCTCCCAACTGACTACCTTAAGCCAATTGATGCGGACCAAGACCACATATCTACTGAGAAACATCATCCCAACTTCTACTTTAAGTGAGTTACAGTTAAAGAAGCCATGAGCTATGTAAAAAAAGGTCTTGGGAAAAACCAGGAGAGGCAGCGATAACATCGACTTGAAGCTGGTCGCACAAACAATCTATGTGCTCATTTTTCCCCATCTCTAAAATATTGGATAAGTCACTCATATCGTCTAAATATTCCTCACTCTGGAAACAAGTCCTGGTGACCCCTGTCCACAAGAGTGGGGATAGGTCATGCACAGCAAACTATAGGCCCATCTCCATTCAAATCACTGATTACATCCAGAAATACCATCTGCAATGCCCTCAGCAGCATGGTTTCAGGAAAAAACATAGCACTGCCACAGCCCTGGTTGACTTCACCGATTATATTCACAAGGCCTTAGACGAGGGTAAACTGGTTGTCTCCAACTTCATCAACCTAACGAAGGCCTTCGATACGGTCAGCCTCCCCCTCCTCCTGAATAAACTACGAACTCTTGGAATGGCCCCCAATGCTGTCCAATGGTGTAAGAACTACTTATCAGGTAGATCCCAAAGAGTAAAAATAAGCCAAGTAGTGTCTGATTCCAAAGTAGTCTCACTGGGAGTTCCCCAAGGGTCTGTCCTGGGTCCCCTGCTGTTCAGTTTGTTCCTGAACACTCTCCTGGAGGCCCATACCAGTAAAATTATTTTATGTGCTGATGATACTTAGCAGCCACTCCCACATCAAGCCACTACAGACTGAGCTGCAGACCACCTTCCGGCTGCTGTAGAATTGATTCAGCTCTCAAAATTTATTACACAGCTATAACAAAATGAAAACAATGCTCCTCTCTAGCTTCCAGCTAAAGAGGAGGTAACCCATCTTAACGAGCACCAATCACAAATCGGTCCCGCTTGAACAGGCACATTCCTTCAGGTACCTTGGAGTCATGATTGATGACACCATCTCCCATGTACAGCACATTTACATGGGGGTGAAGGCAGTTAACAACAAGTTTGGTGTCCTTTATAGGCACCAGAAAAGCCTTACACATAACGCCCCCCAGCTTTCTATCTCTAGCTCCATTCTATCCATCATAGATTATGGCCTGGTGGTATATGGTGCAGCCACAGATACAGCTCTCAGAAGAGTAGTAATAGCCTTAAACAAGGTGTACTGATGTCTGCTTAATGTGGACCACTTCACGCACACTTGCGCACTTTACGAGCAGTCCAACCTGCTAACCCTCAGTAACAGAATCAGATACCAAACATGCCTCCTAGGGAGGAAGGCTATGCTCAGACAAACCCCTCCATGCATCTCTGAAATATCAGTTGCCAACTCCATGTACAATACCAGAAGGAAGGAGCTAAACCCTCTCTGTGTCCCGTTTCACAGGATAGTTCTTGGACAACGCTCTTTTTCCTACAGAGCCCCTCTTTGGCTTAATGAGATCCCACTAGCCTCACTAAATACTGAAAACCCCTGGACCTTTAAATCAGAACTGAAGCAGTTTCTGTTAAGCAGGAGCACATGTGAATGCTAGAGCTGATCTGATCCTGATGCACCTCCAGGTCCACATACTCCCGGACTCAGTGGTATCCAACATGGCCACTTAACTTCAGCCCACCCTCCACCCCCATTCCCTGGCCTCCTCTCCTGAAGCTAGCCCCTCCAGTGCTCCCTCTTATCCCATCCTCCTAACTTGGGATTACCATACCTATTACAACTACACTCTCTCTCTGCTTCCTCTCTCTCTCTCTTCTCTCTCCTCCCTCTCTCTCTTCTCTCTTTCTCTCTATCCCTCCCACACCCTAGCTCTCCTCTCTCTCTCTCTCTCCCACTCTCTCTCCCTCCTTCACTGGCTTTGCCCTCCTCTTCCTTCCTAGACCCCCTTGCTTCTCTCTCTCTGTCTCTCTCTCCCTCCAGGTCTCAGCAATTGGCACATACTACAGTATCTGTCTCTACCCCACACCCTCTTTTTCCTTTACTGTTACCTCTTTTAATGATTCTGTGACCATTCCTTTTCTCAAAGTGATGATCTGACAAAGTTCCCTCAGGGCTGCACTATGCACTATATGAATCCTATGTTTCTCCCCTCCTGGCTGTATTTATACATTGTTGCAACTGAACACCGCAATATTTAGCACCATTTTGTCAATATTTCCCACTATATGAGTTCTAGGAACTTGAAGAAACTATATGTCTGTAAATTATGTACTGTGTTTATGACGTGGAACCTTTGTAAAAAGAGTTTTTACTTAAAGGTTGTTTCCGAATCTTAAAATAAATAAATAAATAAAAATAGGCAGTTAATGACAAATGGCACCCCCAAATCCTTTGCTTAGCTCCAACAGGAGTTCAACCTCCAGCATATGGACTTCTACTACAACTTACAGGTCCAAAACTACGTATCTACAGAACCTAGAAAATCACAATTATCCAGTGAGTTGGGGACTTTTCAAATTCTAATGGGTGAGGTGAATGAATAGACTACCATTAAACACCTGAGGCCAGATTCACAAAAGGGGAGGCAGGGTTTGCATCACACCTCATGTCAAACCCATTTGTTGGTAGAGCTGCGCCAACAACTTTGACACACACTACACCCAATTCTTGAAAGTTGGGAACATTTCTGACACTTTTCCTGATTTAAGGCTGCTTATGCCAAATGTTTGCTGCAAACCCCATAAACAGGGTACCCAGTATTTCCACAAGCTAGACCAGAAAAAGCTTGTCTAACTTGCAGCAGCTGGCACACAGGATCAAGAATCCCAATCGCCGGTGGGAAGAATGCTGCAAGCCCCGTTTTGGCACACCCACATCTTACGGCATGTGTAGCCCTTTTAGAATCTGGCCCTTAATCTCTATACCATATCAGATACTGTATGTAAGCCTCCAGCAATAGCTCCAAGGGAAGAAATTCAGGGGAAGTGGGAGAGGGAAGCAAGAATTACTTTAGAGGAATCAGACTGGAACAGATGTTTGGCAGAGGTGCAGAGGGCCTCACCAACTTGGAGGGAACATAGATGAAAGGTCCTAACCAGATTTTTTAAGACACCTAGGGCCAGATATTCAAAACTGTGCTCCGGGGCTAAATTAGCATTGCCCAGTGGGCAAACTTAGCCCAGAGCAAAATGCAAGCTATATGCAAAAGGAATAGCCCGAAGCAAATCCAGCTGAATATAGCAAGCAAAGGATGCCGGGAAAACAGGGCCAGGCATGCAGGGCAAACATAGCCCAGGAATAAGACAGCACTGAATGTAGCAACAAGGAAGTGCACACTGACACTGCAGCTCATTAGACCCTGGTGAAAGCCAGTGTTGCAGGTGGAGAACATTGTGTGTGATTGCACAGAGATGTCTCACATCTACTGCAAACAACAACGTAAGCCACACACTGCAGAACTGTGCTATACTGAAGTGAGGTTCTCCCAGGCTAACCTGATTGCACAGTGCTAACATATTAGCCCAGGGTAAACTGGTTAGCCCAGGGCAAACAAGAGCTATATTCAAAGCTTCCATGCAAATGAGCCTACTTAGGTAATCTGTGGACAAACAGGTACATTTGCATCTCATTAACTGCTGCTTAGCACATATTACCATGCGGTTTGCCCGGTGCTACTGCATGGAGCATACAGCGCCACCTATTGGTTGGAATGGAAGTACAGGCTGGACGCTGCAGGCCAAGCCATGCCCACAGCATCCCCTGTTGGTCGGAATGGAAGTACAGGCTGGATGCTGCAGGAAATGGGTGCTGGCAGGCACAAGTGGTGCATACATCTGACCCCTGCAGCAGCACTGCAAGCAGCCCAGAACAGTAGATAGAGACATGTCCATGACCATATAGACATAGATCTGTAGCCATGTATATATATATATATATTGTGTGTGTATGTAAGTAAGTACTGCCTGCATCCAAATGTGCACTGGGAGACAGCCCCAACCCCGCAACAGTGGCACCCCACAGCAGTCATGGGTGCAATAACAGTGGTGTGTGCCATGACTGCATGGAACAGGCATGAGGCAAGGGGGGGTGGTAGGCCGTAGACATACTAGTATCCAAAATGGCACAATATTGTTGGGGTCTGGGAAGGCTGGGTGGGCCAAGCAGTGCATCTGAGCCATCAAGGCTCTGTTCCTATAGGTACACACACCCTGGTAGTCTAGTGCCCCCCCCATCGTGATTCCTGACCCAGTAGCCGCTCGAATGACTGTATTCCCTTTCAGTCTAGTGGTCCCCCCAACCCCCTGCATGACTTCTGACCCCCGTGCCCCATAGAATATCATTATCTCTGTAGTCTAGTGGTTCCCCCCACCCCCCAGCATGTTTCTCAACCCCGTTCCCAACAGAATCTGTAAGGAATGCAGTACAGCTCATCCATTCCTCAGTCGGTGGCCAGCTGTGGCGGTGTGAGGAGGGCTGAGCCAGTCCCCGGCTCCATTCCTGACAGATGGGTGGGATGTGCCGGGCAGCACTGCCGGGTGGGGGGACCACTTGACTACCAGGGAAATAAAGAGATGCTGTGGGGAATGGGGGTCAGGAAACATGCTGGGGGTGAGGGACACCACAAGACTACCAGGGTTATTAAGATATACGACAGGGAATGGGGTCAGGATATGCTGGGGGTGGGGAACCATTAGACTACAAGGGTTATTAAGATAGATGACAGGGAATGGGGTTGGGATACATGCTGGGGGGAACCACTAGACTGCCAGGGATATTAAGATATACTATGGGGAACGGGGTCGAGATACATGCCGTGGGGTGGGGGAACCACTAGATTACCAGGGATAATAAGATATTACGGCAGGGAACAGGGTCGGTATACATGCTGGGGATTGGGGGTACCACTAGACTACCAGGGAGATGATTATATTCTACAGGGAACGAGGGTCGGGGATCATGCTGGGGGGTGGAGGGACCACTAGAACACCAGGGACTAGTGTTGCTGTTACTGGACACGGGGGTCAGGATTCGTGATGGGGGTTTGGGGCACCGCTGCTATTAGCACTGCATTAGAAGCAGCTTTTTCTTGCCGGTAACTAGCACCACACTACAGGTCGTGCTAATGCCTGTAGCGCAGCACTATGCTTTTGAATATGCCGGTGCACAGGCATTCAGGGCCCCCTTCCCTCTGTCCCTCCCCACATACATTATGGTTAGCATTGGTGCTAACACCTAGCACCGGCGCTAACTATACCTTTCAATATTGTAGTCGGGCGCAAGGTCGGCGCTAGTCCACGCAACAGCTTTGCACCCGGCGCTGAGCTTTGAATATCTGGGCCCTACAATCATAGCTCACTATGGCCCTAATCATTCAAATATCTACTGGAGACAGTGTAATAAAACAGTTCACCATGAACATGTATTCCGGAGTTGTCAAACAGTAAAAACCTGCTGGGAGGCAGGCTGCAAAGAGATATCCACCATCCTGAAAATACCAGACATGGACTAGTTGTTTGCCATGTGCTAGACACTTTCAGTGCATGGCTAACAACCAGTAGGTTGCTCAAAAAAATGGAGCCCACTTCATTAATTGTTTGAACATTTTTTTTGAAGTATTGATTGCAAAGGGTAATTGAAATGTCTGCATTGTGTAATTATGCATAAAAATGTAATAAACCTTTTTACTGCAAAAAAAACAGAAGCTTTACCAATAGCGAGGTACATGCATTAGGGGTCTAGTTACTTGACCAGTACCATAGTAGTTTAATGAATTCTTCATCTTGCTCTTCTTAGGAGAGGTGGGCTTGGAGGTGAATATGGCAAATAATGTGTCCCTGTCTTGCTGTTTCCAGATGGTTGTAGCCCAGAGTTGCTTGAAGTCCTTTGGAAAGTACTGAAATTTCTGTTTCAATGGGAGTGGTGTTTGAGAGGTTGATGATCTGGTTATCAACTGTTGTTTTGTCTGATTCCTCAGAACTGGATTTTCTTCCTGTGCAAGTGCCAATTATGGCAGACTTTTAAAGAGCCCAGAATTTTAAATTCCATGCACAGAAATGTATTTTAGTGGTGCTGCCTGTGGGTTTTATAAATAATGGCTTTCGTACAGGCAGCCACATATAGCCTACGTGCTCCAGATATGCAGTGTGTAGACTCAGTTACAGCTAAAAGCTACACAGTGGAGGTGGTGCAGAAACCCTGTACATGAATGATGGGTGTTTCTGTGCCACTTCCACACCCTCAACCTACTCCAGGCACAGTCTACACATGAGGCCTGGTGGGGAGGATGAATGGGGACGTGCCAATGCTAAGCAGCAGCGGGCTCACTGGCTATGCTAGCCGGGACCCATCATAAACACCAAGTGACACCTATGTGCCCCATCCCACTAGCCAAACCAGGCAGTGGACATTGTGCTGCCCCACCAAACCAGCTATCCTTGGAGTATACCAGGAGGGCTGGGGGCATGTCTGCATCAACTGGCCAAGAAGCACAACTCGCTATTCTTCTAAGGGACACAGCTGGCCCCTGGAGGACCAGCCATATCCCACAATCTCCCCACACTACCCAGAGCAGAGATACACTCGCACAGCAACCAGGCCATCTCACTGGATGGCCATGGTCAATCACCATGCAGGCCCTGCCACACCCTCACACAGCTAGGTGGGTGGATGGCAGCACCAGTGATGCACCCACTGGGTATGGGAATATCGCGCAAGATGCACACCTCTACAGGTGCAGGGCAATGCAGCTTAGTTACGTTCCTTTTAAGCATAACTGAGCCATGTTCATGAATAAAGGCCAATGAGAGCAGCATACAGTAGGGCACCAGGATGGCTCACTAAGCTACTCCTCTGGCCACTGGAAACAAACTAGAGGAAACCCTTTGATGGGCAGAAGCTGGGACCTTCCATAGAGGTAGGTATTAAATCAGGCTCCAGATTTATTATCAAGCCTGAATAACTTTAATCTATCCCAGTGCCATTTTACTTTACACTTCAACTGGCATTCCATATTGAACTGTGACAGCATATTTCTGTTTCTGTACCAATTATATTTTTATACCAATTTATTTACCAAATATTGCTCTGTTGGCTTGTTTAGTGTATTGTATTGCTGTTTCTCCTGTTCCCTTCCTCGCGTTACACTTGGAAATGAGCCTCAGCTTAGTGTGCCTCCACCAGTTAGCAATTTTCAAATAAATAAATGTTCAGGGTTGTTAGATACCTTGTACAGGTTGATAAAGACTATACTGGTTATTAATCAGTCATTGTACACAGCTATCTGATATCATTGCAGACTTTAGTCACAGCAGTGGTGGTGGTGTGGAGTTTTCAAAAGCCAGACTTATTAGTATTTGGAAGATTACAGTTTCATAGATGCGTATTAAATTGAATGGCTATCAATTTCTCTAAGATTGTTAATACTGCGGGAGGGAGCTATACTCTTATGGTGTGAAAGACCATTTCTAGTACTAGCTTTAAAAATGGGCACCACCTGTGCAGTTTTCAGCTCATGGGACCATTTCACATACAGATTAATAGGTTATAAATTGCTGAGTGGGGAAAATAAATGATTGCAGCAGTATATTTAAGGAGCTTTTTGCTAATCCTGTCAGCACTACCAGTTTTGTTTACATCAAGTGACAATATTTCATTTAGTACAGTATGTCTAGCAACCCAATAGGTCAAAAAGCAAACAAGGTACAGTGGCGTGAAAAAGTATTTGCCCCCTGCCTGATTTTCTCTATTATTGCATATTTGTCACACTGGATGTTTTCAGGTCTTTAGACAAAATATAATATTAGATAAAGGGAACCTGAGTGGACAAATAACACTTTTTTTTTTTACTTATTTCATTTATTTAATGAAAAATGTTAACCAACACCAACTGGCACTGTGTGAAAAAGTAATTGCCCCTAGTTAAAAAACCCAATTAAAGGGATAATTAGAGTCAGCTGATTGAACACAGCCAGGCTTGATTACAGCCAGCCCTGCTCAATATAAACCTCACTTATTTTGGCCCTTACATCAGAGTCACATTGCCAGCACAAAGATTCAACAAGCACATTATGCCATGATCAAAGGAAGTTCCTGAAAAGATCAGAAAAACATTGTGTTGCCTCTATCAGTCTGGAAAGGGTTACAAAGCTATTTCTAAGGCTCTGGGACTCCATTGAACCACAGTGAGAGCCATAATCTCCAAATGGAGAACACTTGGAACAGTAGTGACCCTTCCCAGGAGTGGGCGGCCTGCCAAAATTACTCCAAGGGCGCAGTGTAAAATCATCCAAGAAGTCTCAAAGGATCCTAAAACAACATCCAAAGAACTGCAGGCTTCTCTTGCCTCAGCTAAGGTCAGTGTTCATGACTCCACAATCAGAAAGAGACTGGGCAAAATGGGCTTCGTGAGAGTAGCAAGGCGAAACCACTGCTAACCAAGAAGAACATAAATGCTCGTCTCTCATTTGCCAAGAAGCACCTGGATGATCCAAAAGCCTTTTGGGAAAATGTTCTATGGACAGATGAGTCCAAAGTGGAACTTTTGGACAACATGGAACCCATAATGTCTCAGTAAAGCAAACACAGCATTCCACAGTAAGAACACCATACCAACAGTCAAACATGGTGGTGGTAGTGTGATGTGTGGGATGCTTTGCTGCCTAAGGACCTGGATGACTTGCCATAATTAAAGGAACCATGAATTCTGCTCTGTACCAGAAAATTCTTAAGGAGAATGTCCAGTCATCCTTCCGTCAGCTGAAGCTTGAAGCGTAGTTGGTCATGCAGCAAGACAATAATCCAAACACAAAAGCAAGTCCACATCAGAATGGCTAAAAGAAGTAAAATTAATGTTTTAGAGTGGCCTAGTCAAAGTCCAGACTTAAACCCAATAGAGATGCTGTGGCAGGACCTGAAACGAGCAGTTCATGCTCAAAACCTACCAAATGTTACTGAATTAAAGCAGTTCTGCGAGGAAGAGTGGGTTAAAATTCCTCCACAGCGATGTGAAAGACTGATATTGAATTATAGGAAGTGTTTGGTTGCAGTCATTGCAGCTAAATGTGGCGTAACCAGTTATTAAGTCTAAGGAGGCAATTACTTTTTCACACAGTGCCAATTGGTGTTGGTTAACTTTTTTTCATTAAATAAGTGAAATAAAAAAAAAAAAAAAGTGTTATTTGTTCACTCAGGTTCCCTTTATCTAATATTACATTTTGTCTAAAGACCTGAAAACATCCAGTGTGACAAATATGCAATAATAGAGAAAATCAGGAAGGGGGCAAATACTTTTTCACGCCACTGTAGTTATCAATTAGCCTGAGATCCTCATTTATGAAAGGCTAACAGTGTTCATTCTGCTAGCCTTCTGGAAGATGTTACTAGTACTAGATTCAATTAAATGCTTGTTAAATCTGTTGACTACTTTAGTGAAGAAGCAGATATTGTCCATTCAAGGCAGACTCATTCTCCTTATGTGTAATGGGATGAGGCTGCAGGCAGTAGGTGAAGTATTTAGGCTGGGAGTAGTTCTTGACAGACAGATGACATTCATTTCTCAGGTGTCTTTTGTGGTCAGGAACTGCTTTAACCATCTGAAAGCATTACCAGGCTGCATTCCCCTGCTCCATTCTGCTGATCTTTTCAAAACTTAATAAATACCCTTGTGTTGCTCACCTTGACTACTGTTGTGTCCTCTATAAAGTCTTAAGTGGGGCTCAGTTGTGCCATCTGCAGCTGGTCCAAAACTTGACAGCAAGGCTCCTGATCTTCATTTGGAAGTCAGATCATATCACCCCCTCATTATGTGTTCTAAGCTGGCTGCCTGTTAGATGGTGCACTGATTTCCGGGTTCTTTTAATGACATATAAAGCCTTAAATGGACTGGGCTCCCAAGAAGTAAGTGAGCTCCTGACTCCCTACATGCCTTCTAGGGATCTGAGGTCCATGTGATAGCAACTGCTACACGGACCAGCATTTAAGCTGATGTCCACTGGAGAACGGGTTTTTTCCTTTTGGTGGCTGCCATCACCATCTGGGTACGTGCTCTATGAGGGAGTGCAAGTTTATTGATTGACTCATTACAAATCCTTTCAATTAGAAACAATAAAAATAGGAGGACTTCCAGTGATATCATCGGCTGACTGGCAGCATTCTGAAAGAGTTCCCACTAACTCAGCCCTAAAATGACATTTTTCATAGCGTAACTATAATGGGAAAAAATATTAAAGCATTTCCAAAGAGGTACATTCTGACATGGGGAAGAATCATAAGCTTAAAGAGCAGACTGAACAATTGGGTGGTGATGGATCTGATTCTGAACACTGACTCTGCTCTCTCCTAGTCCTCAAGCAGGGCAGCGTCCCAGGCCATTTCTCCAGCAAAACAAAAGTGGGTTCCAAAAAAAAGCCAATAAACGTGACCATATTCTTAAAGAATTGCAGGCTGTTTGATCGGAACTGAAGGAGTTCAAGGCTACACAAGTGCAAGTCGTGCAATTAGTACCTAAAGCAGCAGAGACGGACAGACAGATTAGTGCAGCCAATTGTTGGATAAACAAACTGGATGCAGCTATGCAGCAAGTAATCAAGACCCAGGCCAACATACAGGATAAGCAGGAGGACATAGAGGCTTGGGCCTGCCACAAAAACCTACAACTGTATGGCTTCCCAGAATCATCAGAGGGCACAGTATCTTTAAATCTTTACAGAACTTCCTTAAAGAATTACTCAGGCTAGCCCAGGACTTTGTCTTGGGTATTGAACATGCACACATGGCACTGCGACCAAACATCCCCAACACAACGCATGCACTCTATAATCATCAGGTTCCACAAATATGCCATTAAAGAAGAGCTCCTAAGGCAGGCCTGGCAATAAAAAAAAAACACAGTGGTACGAATTTCAAATATTTGTGGACAATGATTTATCTAAGCAAGACTGTACAAGTCCATCAGGTATATATATACCTCTGTTTCCAGTACTCATGAAGGCTCAGCTATGCTTCAAAACACTGTACCCAGGAAAACGTACAGTTCACTATCCAGAAGGTCAGGGCACATACTTACCAGCCCAGGAGGCTTACAGGGACACACAGGAGAGAGGGCATATGGTCCCACAGCTGTCAGCCCACAGAGATGCAGAGTGACCTCCCTTCAAAGCACAGTGGAAGTGCCAAACATTTAAGGCAGAATGGAAGCAGCAATCAGTTGCAGCTATAGTGGAGATAATCAACAAACTCCAGGAACCTACTAAAGCAGCTATGTGATTGACTTCCACTATATCCATCACTTTCTTTATGGCTTTTGGACAGATACTGGGCTGGGGCTGGGTTGGGGTCCTTGGTGTGGCGGAACTTAGGTAGGAGGGTCTGAACAGATGGGGAAGCTGACAGGGTAAAAAAACAGAGTATGATGCTGACAATCCTTGGGGTGTGCTGCACAGGCTGGATAGGACAAGGAGGGTGACTTTGAAATTTCAGAGATGGCAAGTGAGTAGGAGGAGGAGGGTAGGGTCATCCAAGGAGTCAGACGACCATCATCTGTTCAGCATCTTCCCCTTAATAGGACACAGTTTCTATTTAGAAATAATTACTACAGCAACGATTCTACTCCAGCTCATGTACCACACACTCAGGTCACTAAGCCCCCCTTGGACTACCTCTGAGGTTGCATTACAGCCATAAAAAACCTCATGGCCTTCTCAGTTTGCTCTGTCTTTAAGTCATTATGTAAGGATTGGTTCCCCATCCCACTCTATCCTTCTGTCGCCCCTCCCCCCCTTGAGCTAAAATGTCTTGCAAGTCCTCAGAGCACTTGCTGGGATTGTGTCCATGCTGGTGCCCACCTCGCTGCCTGGCTCCAGTCCTGAGTGCCAAAAACTCATGCGACTACCTGGTGAACTCATTTCCCCATAGGAGGCTGTGGTGACCAAAGTGATACCATGGTGTGCTTTGATCAGCCATGGACCATTGGCCTTTATAAGCTGAGGTTTTCTTTGCAGGGAGGTGAGATCTCTCCAGGCCCACTTGAGGCTTGGTATTATAAATGGAATGTGGATTACTGTGATACCCACACACTTTTATACTCAGAGTATGTTCAGACAATGGCAAATATGTACTACTGGGGGAGAAGTATTGGGTAGTTTCTGCACAGAATTTATCAGCGACTTTTAGTGGGTCTGCTCTGACCCTGACTTGCAGACAAATTCTGGCTATTTTAAGACTATTGAGCTGCTTCTCTGAGATGGATGGAAGCTGCAAGGGACATTTTTTCAAAGGAATTTCAGCCTGTTCCTGAGAATCAGCAAGACCTTACGGAACAATTTGATCAACTAGAACATCTAAAAATTACAGAAATTAATTTATACTATCCACTGCAAAGCCTGAAAAGTATACAGAGACCAAATGCCTCCCTGGGCGATTTCATGTAGACAAGGCTCCAGCAGGTTTTTTTTCTTAAAGGTAAATACCAAAAAACACTGGGGTGAAGCATTTGATACTTGCTCCCATACCCTTATAAGAATATTGTGTGACCCTGACAAAGAAAAACATTTCAGATATTTTGATTGACTTCTGGTGATGTCATCAGGAATGATGGTGGACTGAAACTGAGCTTTGATACCCAGCACCTCAACCCTTAGCACTGCTGGGCTGGCTGGATGAAATATCTTTAACTCCAAGGGAAGGCCATTCCACAGAATCAGGCCTGCCACTCTGAACCCCTATCCCAAGATGATTTTAAATTGAGTTGGGGAACAGACACGAGCCCTGCATCCACCAACTGAAGGTAGCTTCCAGGAGAATATGGGATCAGGAGATTTTTCAGGTAGCCTGGACCCAGACCACGCATGGCCTTGTAAGTTGATGCACCACCTCACTGGCAGCCAGTGCAGAACATGTAGAATGGCATGATATTCTGAAACCAAGAAGTCCCAGCCACCAGCTGGGCTGCCACATTCTGCACCAGCTGCAAGTGATGCAACAATCTTGTGGATAACCCAAGGTGCAGAGCATTGCAGTAATCCAGTCTTGACAAGACCAGGGTGTGCACTAGCATTGCTAGATCAGCTTGTTTCTGAAAGAACTTGATCCAGGAGATGATACAGAGGTAGTAAAAGCCACTGTGCAATGACAGCTGACAGCAGGTGTTCCAATTGTTGTTCTAATTGGTGTTGTTGGGGAGGCAGTATAGCGCAGTGGTTTAAGGCTCTGAGCTGCAAATCTGGTGACATCCTGCAGACCAGACCTGGGTTTGAATTCCACAGCTTCCACTTGCATACTGTGTGACCCTGAGCAAGTCACTTAATTTCCTTGTGCCTCCAGGTCGCACCTGTAAAAAAGCTTTCAGCTTAGTGTGCTACTCTTGGTTAAACAACTAAAATAAAAAAAATAAATAATGTCAGGTTAGAATCCACAGTAACCCCCATATTCCTACCCTATCTACAGCTTCCAGAGCAATGCCATCTAAAGAAGGTAGAATAGTGCTGCTACTCGTCACTGAGGGACGAAACCAACCCACTCCACCAGTAATGCTTCTGTCTTCCATGTGTTCAATCTAAGCCAGCTGTCTACCATCTATGCCTGAATTCCCTAAGGCACTCACTCAGTTCTGAGACAACAACCCTATTATCGGGAAAACAAGACACATATAGTTGGGTATCATAAGAATAGCAGTTAAAATCCAGGCCATAGCGTCTAATGATCTCCTCCGATGGCAACATATACTATTCCTGTGGCATATCAGGGGTCCACTTTTGACAAAGCCAGCTCAGCAGCTATATTAAAATCCCTTCAGTGAATCAATGACAATGTCTCAGAGATCCACCACGATTTAAAAAAAAGACCCTCCTGTAGATCGATAATAATGAGTCAGAGATCCACCATGATTTTAAAAAGTGGAACAATAAACGACACCAGTTGAAGAAGTTATAGTAGACCACTGTGAAGAAATGAGCTGTCTGGGCCTCACAGTCCTGCATCTGTGTCACAGAGAGAGAGAGCTGATGGAGAGGGCCAAGGACACAGAGGCATGGGTTCTGCGGAACAATTTCCATCTCTTTGGCTTCCTGGAAGAATGTGAAGATCTAGACCTCAGCAAGTTTTTAAAAACATGGTTCCAGAAAGAGCTGCAATTACCTCAGGATTTTCTTATTGAAACAGAAAGGGTGCACTGTTCCCTCAGTCTTAAGCCAAAGCCAGGGGTGCCACCATGATCTATGGTGGTGAACTTTCTAAAGTATTTAATAAAGGAGCAACTGATGAGGAATGCCTGGCTCAAGAAAGATGGGCAGCTGGCTGGCCCAGTGGCGTGGAGGGCTGAGGCATCAAGCCTTACCTCCTGCCATGCTGATGATCCATGTTTGCGGTGCGAGCAGGTCACTAGGGGTTGGCTGGGAAGGGAGAATATCAAGCATCCAGGGGACAGCTCTCCTCTCCCATGGAGGGTGGGGACTATGGACCGGCATTTGCCTGGCACCTAGCAGAGATGGGCGTGTCCCACACATTGTGGTGCAGAGGAGGAGCAGCCAACCGGTGCACAGCGTGCAGACATGCAAGCTGCGTGCCATTGTCAGCACTGCATACTCCCCATCTGCAAAGAAAAGCAGAAATTTGGACCCCGGCCAAGCGGCATGACACTATCCCCCACAGGCGCCACCCCGAGATGGCACCTCCCCGAAGCTGGATCCATTCAGGTGGGTTGAGTCACTCCCCACCACCGTGCCTTAAAGGGTAAGTCATGGGGTCCTGAGGGGAAGGGGTCTGATGCTCATGTGATGGCACTGGGGGGATGGCAGAAAGAGAAGGAGAAGCAAGCCGGCCAGGGTCCACAGGGAGAAAAAGAAATACCAAAAGAAAGATGGGCAGCATATATATAGTGTTAACCAGGACAACCACCCAGAGATGTTAAGAAACTGCAAGCAAGTATTATGAAGCAGCCAAAGGAGAAGAAGATCAAAGCTCAAATCCACTGCCCTGCTAAGCTAATGGTCTTTGAGGAAAAAGGAACTGTGCTGTATGACAGCTTGCGCTACTCCAGTAAATACATCGCAACTGCCTGACATGCCTATAGAGACTTATAAGTGGGAATTACAGCAAATGTAGTGAACAGTGATGAGGACAGGAAAATTCACCCCTGGAGTGTGCCATACAACTTCGGCAGAAGAGCTCCATATGGACATCTGATAGTGATACAAGGGCTTGTTAAAACCAAAAGGGAACAGTTGAAGAGCCACACGTGAACTCTGCTACTCCATTTTCCACAGATGGTCTGGTAATCAAGAGATTTTACTTTTTGGCACTGATAGGTCAATTAACCCCTGCTCCCCCTTCTCCATCCCTTCCAGATGAACTGTAAGCATAACACAGCTAAACAGTCCACATAGTTGAGATAAAAACAACGGCTGACACCAAGCATCACAGACACTTAAAAATGTACACCAAATACAAAAGGCCGGGGATCTCTCTAACAAATGTTCTGTTAGCTTGTGGCAACATAGAGGGTGCCTCCCGCTAGCCATGTGGAGAATCAAGAACATTAGGCTATCTGGGCCACAGCTTACTCTGAATGGACAATCACCCTAGTCCCACTCTTGAGCTCAAGGGAACAACTCCAACCCCTATACTCTCAATACTGCCCATTCAGATCATGGAGAACAGTCACGGCATGACTGTAGAATAGACTTCAAGCGTGGGAATGAACTGCAACCAAGATACCTAGACAACAATAGAAAATAGGATCCATGAACATGACTGCTTGTCAAGGTTGCCCTGCATCCTTGGCTATCACAATCAGGGAGAGAAGGACTAGATGCACTGGGAACTCTGGGCAGATTTATCACCAAAAAACCCAAAGACCTATTGAAACACTGCTTTAAATTTAAATATTCCTCTTGTTTATATCCTTTGATACAGTGATTTGTGGGCATTCAGATATGTACTACGGGGGAGGGGGAGGGGTGAAGGGCAGGGGGGCACTAAAACAGACAAAGTGGGGTCATCTTGACAAATAATGCCAAGGGGTGAAAGCATTGCTATACCTATCAACTTCTTTAGCCTTCATCCTACATAACATATACAATAATGGATGGGGAAGTGTGCTCAATGTGAAATTAATGGTTGCCCGAGTTGTGAGATGATACATAAACCCCTAGTGCAAAGCCCGAGGGTTTTATTAAAGCATCCCACACTGAGGGCAACCATTAATTTCGAATTAAAAGCACTTCCCCATCTTTTATTTGTTATAATTGCTGGACTGCAATTTTTTCCAACTTTACTTCATCGTCTCACTGATGCAGACACTCAGACATGCAGACACACACACACACACAGACACACAGTCTCTGCCTCCCTCTTAATTTATGTTTTATTTTGTTTTTGTCTACGGTTTATTTTTTTGTTTTACTTGCAGTTTTGATGGCTCCCGGAAACCACTGCTGCAATCAACTGTTTACTTCAGCTCGAGCTGGCGCTGTGTGTGAAGCCTTGGTCCATTTTTATGGGGGTCGAACAGCAGGATTAACCAGATGAGAGTTTTTTTTTTAATAGATGGCAGGGTCAATCAGATACTTTTATTGCTGGTAACAACATAACTCTGCAGAGTTCGAAGAAGTTCTGGTGGCACCTCGATAAACAAGAGATGGAGCCGCCATGTTTCAGTGACTGTTCAGCCCTCCCACTCACGAAGGATTAGCGAATGAGGGAGCGTCATTCTTTTCGGTGACTTGGCTCGTGCTTGCCGTTATAACCCATACAGGAAATTGCTGACTAGTTATTGTATTTTACTAAGATGTGCAACCCTCCCTGTGGGGAAGTTGGTGGGCATCACTTAATTGACTCAGTGGGACAACCGTGCAGGAGATTTGTATAATACACCTTATAACTGCAGGCTCTGCTGAGCCACAGACTTCACTGAATTTGAAGTGTGGGTTGGGGGTTAGGTGGAACACGAGAAGTCATGCTTGGCTTTCTCAGAGGACTCTCATGCCCAGGGCACCAACCAATCTTGAGGCGAGGGAGCACACCACGGGGTAACCTCAGGAATGGAAAGAAGTTCATCCAGAGCTCTGGGGAGCACAATTTGTTAGCAGATAGGAGGTCCACAGCCTGCTTTGGTGACTATTGGTTGCCTCAGTGTATAAGCTGTGTATCTGTTTTTAGTCTGCACATGCTATTGTTGTTACATCTTGGGGCCATTTTCCTGATTTTTTTTTTCCTGATTGCATTCTCTTACCAAAACACTACAGTAGCAACTCAGAAGTAGATGGGAAATGTAATTTGCACTAACCAAGTTATCCAGATAGCTAAACCACCGAGCCACTTGCTGAGAAGAGTGATCACAGCTCAGTCCAAGGTTCTTTGTCATCTGTTTACCTCACATTATCCAAACTTTTGTAAGAACAGGTATCAAATTTGGATTCAAATTGTATTATGGGATGACAATGGATGATTTCACTATAGTGTCCTATAACATGAAGGTAAGTAACTCACTGGTCAAGATGGTGAGGATTCTTAGAGAATTAAAAGGGGAAGTTGTGATGTGGGCCTTCTGCAGGAGACCTGCCTTTCTACGAAGGAACATTTGAAGATTCAGCGAAGCTGGATGGGGCAAGTGGTGGCCTCATCCCATACAAGAAGCAAAAAAGCTGGAATAGCTATTTACTCTATAGAGGGTTCCCTTGGTGGATGATAGACTTTTAGACAGATAGCAAGGGGAGAGTGGCAGTAGTGTTGCTGCCACAAGGCCAGACCACACTGCGCACTATATAACCCTACCCCAGTCACACACAGCTTCTTCAAGAGCAATTTGATAACGTAGCAGCCCTACCCCCCAGTCAGATGATTTTAGGGGGGATTGGAATACAGTGATGAGCTGGCAATAGACTGCTCCACAGGGGCCCAAACTTCATATTGAGCTGCAGCAAAAGGTCTCTACAGTCTGAGTCGAATCTGAGCTCACAGACCCGTGAGAGAGCTCTACCCAGACATCAGGAACTTCATCCCCCAAATAACAACTATTCCAGAATCAAGAGTTTATGTCTAAAAAACTAAGTTCAAGACAGTGAAAGCATGCTTCATAGGCCACAACACCCTGTCGAACCATGTGCTGCTTACCTTGCAGCTCAAATCTGGGAAGAAGCACAGGGATTACAAGTGGAGTTTCAGTGTTAGCCTTCTCAGTGACAAACAGTTTTGCACTCAAATATACAAGGCCATAAAAATATCTTTCAATACCACCAAGGACTCAGTTCCCAAATTTATGTGGGTTAGTTTAAAAGCAGTGAAAAGGGGCCAGATCATATCTTTCCTCAAACAAAACAAAAAAATATATAACTAGGCAGATGAAACTCACTCAGCAACTGGCGGAGTTAGAACTTAACCACAAACAAAGAGAAAAGCAGGAAGTCTTAGCTCAAATAAAAGGGATTCAGGAAGAATCCCTTTCAGCTATAAAAAGTAGAAGCCCAGCACAGGACATATGGGCATGGAGCTAGGGCAGGGTGCCTGCTCGTGTTCAGACTGAGAAAACAGGAGGATGACAGAATGGTAATAAAGATCAAACTTGACACATAGGGAGAACACAGAGTCATCCCAGCTGAAACAGCAGCCACCTTTGGAGTGTTTTATAAAAAATTGCACAGTAAGAATGAACAAAGGGATATGGCAATGCAGATAGACACCTTTCTAAATAAAATACAGCTACCTCAGTTAACAGAGGAGAAACAGGAAAAACTGAATTGGTCCATTAGTGTAATGGAGATTGAAGGAGCCATCAAACAGTTGCCCACAAACAAATCCCCGGCACCGAGGGGTACCCAGTGGAATTTTATAAAGCTTTTGTGGAAGACCTCCTGGCCTCCCTGTATTAGGTGTTTGGGGCAGTGTACAAGTCTAGTGACCCACCACCCACATGGAAGGATGCCATGATCGCAGTACTGCTAAAACCAGATAAGGACCCTACTAGCTGTGGGTCCTACCGACCTATTTCACTATTAAACCAAGATGCAAATTGTATGTAAAAATTAAAGCAAACCAGTTAAAGGGGGTCATTGAATCTCTAATCCATCCAGATCAGACAGGTTTCATAATGCAGCAACACATCCAGGATAATATTGGGAAGTTACTGAATGTTATCTCAGCCACTGAAACAAGTTAGAGAAATAATCTTGCTCAAGGCAGTTTTTGAGGGGACCGGCACCTCAAAATCTTCATATAACCACGTACTCCTGTGGATTCAGTTCTAAAGCTTTATTTGTAGAAACCATTTTTTACTTACACACTGGATGCAGTAGAAAATGCTTGAAAATACAATCCACAAGTTCAAGTCCCAGTTCATCCAAATTAGGGAACCCACTCCCTTGATCAGAAGTCACCTGATCACACATCACCTGATGCATTTCACTCAAAAGAGTTTTCTCAAAGGTCATGCGTTATGTTATCAATGTGAATGCCAAGAAGGTATTTGACTGCCTTAACTGGCAATTTCTGAAGCAGACCATGGCCAGATTCAACCTAGGTAAGAAATTCATTGAAAGAATCTGGGCCTTGTATCGGTTCCCCACTGCCAGGGTGGGAGTGAATAGGATCACATCCCAGCCTTTCAACAGAGAGAGAGAGGAACTCACCAAGGCTGTTTCATATCTCCCTTCACTTTGCTTTAAGCATTAGAAACATAGAAACATTGACCTAGATGGCAGATAAGGACTACTTGGCCCACCTAGTCTACCCATTTCCCTACCTATTGGATAAGCTGCAGGTCATAGTTAACCAACAGCCTACTTCCTCCTACTCCCCTCCAGAATTGCCTTATGTCTGTCCCTTGCATTCTTGAATTCTGTCACTGTTTTTGACCCTACAACCCCCTCAGAAAGGTCATTCCATGTGTTCACCACCCTCTCCATGTAAAAATACCTCCTCACTCTGCCCTTGAGCCGTCTCCCCTCTATCTTCAAATTGTGCCCACTTGCACATCTCTTTTTCTGAAAGATGCTACCCTCTTAGACTTTGTTGATTCCCTTGAGGTACTTGAAAGTTTCTATCATTCCCCCCCCCCTTCCTCGAAGGTATACATATTAAGCTCCTTTAGTCTCTATTCATATGGCTTCTGGTGCAGACCCTGCACTAATTTAGTTGCCTTCCTCTGAACTGCCTCCATCCTGTCTATGTCCTTGCAGAGATGGGGTCTCCAGAACTGCACACAGTACTCCAGATGGGGTCTCACCAACTGTTTGCACAGACGGATAACATCTTCCTGTTTTCTACTGGTGACGCCTCTCCCTATGCATCCCAGTATCCCCCCAGCCCTTCTTACTACCTTCAAACATTGCTTGTCTACTTTTACAGTAGGTCATCTGATATGACTTCCCCCAGGCTCCTTTCCATTTTCGTTGTTGTCAGTACCCTCCCCCCCATTGTGTATGCTTCCCCTGGGTTTTGTTTCCCAGGTGCATTACTTTACACTACTTTGCATTGAATCTAAACTCCTATACTTTTGAACATTCCTCCAAACTCGCCAAATCCCTTCTCATCCTTTCTACCCCCTTTGTGTATCAACCCTGTTACAGATCTGTGTGTCATCTACAAAGAGGCATACTTTTCCTTTCAATCCCTCTGCAATGTCACCAATAAAGACATTAAAGAGGACCGGTCCCAGTACCGAACTCTACAGTACCCCGCTAGTAACCCACCTTTCTTCAGAGTGGACTCCATTTACTATTACCCTCTCCACCCTGTTGTCCAGCTAATCTTTTACCCAGGTTACCACCCTGGGACCCACTCCAAGACTGGCTAACTTGTTTATTAATCTTTTGTGTGGGACTGTGTCAAATGCCATGCTAAAGTCTAAGTAGGCCACGTCCACAGCACCTCCCTGGTCTACTACTTTGAAAATGGGAAGAGCATGGTGAAACCATGAGTATAGTGCCTGTATAATTCTTGAGTCTGCTTGTTAAGACAGTATACACATGTAGAAACAGACCCTTGACCCTTTGGTTGCAAAGCCAGGATACTTCCAGTGCTCAACCTGAGTATTGAGCCTTTAGCGGTGGCAATAAGAGAGATAAAGAACATAAAAGGTACCAGGTGAGTGGAAAAGAGGTCCACATAGCCTTCTATGCTGATGATGCCTTTCTATTCCTATATAATCCAAAGAAACCCTCCCTGCCCTCCTAGACCTTCTGGAGACCTATGGCAATGAATCTGGGTTTAAAGCCAATGAAACCAAAACTGAATTATGTTGGCTGAGTGGCACAGCCACAGAGGATTTTAAACAAAACTGCCATTCAGGTGGGTCAACAAACACTTCCAGTACTTGGGTATTCAAATCCTAACCACATTGCACCATCTCTATGAAGTGAACATCCCCCCCAGTCCTGCTGCACATGGAACTGGACTTACGCAGGTGGGATGCCCTCCCACTCTCCATCCTAGGCAGAACAGATGTTCCCCAAATGATCATCCTCCCTTGTTTCCTTTTCATTTTTGTATCCCTACCACCACCCATATAGATGCAAACATGGAAAAGACTGACAAGATCATGGCCCAGGTTTTTCTGGGGTAAGAGGAGACCAAGGCTTTCATTGAAGTTGTAAACAGGAAATGGAGGGGAGGTTGGGAGTGCCTAACCTGACCCACCACTATCAAGCCTGCCAATTGCAGCACCTCCACTCATTCCTAAGAGAAGGGGAAGCTCCCGGTTGGGTTACACTAGAGGAGAAGCACTGGGCCAGGGATAAAACCTTCAACACCATAGATAACCATGTAGTACAACAGACTAAGAACTCATAGTCTATTACCCTCCTACAAACATGGCACATAGTGCTTAAAAACCCCGGGGACACAATAGGAAGTTCTGTACATGCCCCTATTAGGGCAGCAGGAGGCTTCAACCTTGGCAAGGCTGACCCCACATTCAGTAGATGAGAAAAGGTTGGGTTGAAACTCCTGTGGCAAGCCCTTGAGGTGGGGAAGGTAAAGTCATTTGGCAATTACAAGTGGAATATCTTCTCCCACAAAGAGACTTCTACTGCTACCTGCAGCTGAGGAACTATTTGACAGCAGAGCCCCAAAAACCTATGCTGACACGGCAGGGAAGTAATATAAAGCAGATGGTGGGCTCATTCTGGGGGAATGAAGAACAATGTCCCTTAATCTCTGCAATGCAGACCCACTGTGAGCATCCAAATATGGCAGTTTGCCTAAAAATTCAAAACAAATGGGAGAGTGAGGCAGGAACAATCATGACAGAACATGAATGAGAGAAATGCTGGTAACTGAAACTACAGCATCCAGCACATGCAGGGAGCACAGGTGAAAAGTGCTTAGCCACTTTTTTAGGACCCCAGTCATAACAGCCCACTATGGGGCCTCCACATCTGACAGGCATTGGAGAAACTGTTACCTGAAAGCTCACCATGTTCGTGTTTTGGGAATGCAACATATTGGACCTGTTTTAGACAGAAGTTGGGGAGGTTATCAAGGCAATCTTGGATATAGACACCCCCCTTCAATTCAGTAATCTGGTTTGGGGGCTACCTCCTAGGGAAGTAGCTACAACAGGGAAATGTTCTCTGTTTCTAATCTTAATTCCAGGTGCATCCTATCAGGGTGTTCAGCCATGCTCAGGTTCTTGGTGGTAATAAACCATCAAAAGAAACAACAGACAAGCGGCATATGCGGTAATGAACTTGTTTATTACACAAAACAGTCAGATGTCCTAAAAACAGGTCTTATCAATAGATACTGGGAGACAAGAGTTTCCCAATACCCCCAAGGATGAAGAAGGTCTCAGGGGAAAAACATAATGCAATTACCTATATACATAGATAATTGTCATGGTAGCTATTACATTTCATAATATGTTAGATATACAAAACAAGCCCTATTGGACAAAAGTTAGGAGGCTCCACAGTGCTATCTAGCGATATACAAAATGTGTGAAATCAGCTAAAATGAGAACAAAGAATCATATATAAAACAGGAAATAAGTGCGGTGTTACATTAATCCTCATGATGGCAGTGTTGGCTATACAATGACTTCTCAGAAGAATAAACAGAGAGCACATAAGTATATTCTTGGCATAATACTTGCAATGCATTACTAGCAGTGAATATATTGGTTATAATCAGAAATATATCCCTGGTTACTTACTCTTGTATGGTAAGTACTAACTCCCTATATGTTAGTAATAATCATGCATAGCATATAACATATATTGTCAGCAGTGCACGGTGGGTACCCATTAAGGGTGTGGAGACCAAGTATAACATCCCCCCCCCCCGTTGCCTTCCTGAAAAGGCAACAGCACTATAGGAAAGTAGTGGGAGCAATCTCCATCGTTTACAGGCCCAACGCACGAGCCTTGAAAAGGAATTTGAACTGCTCACAGTGTTGCTTTAGTGTGCGCCATAGACAGCAAAGAGTTAGTATCATAAAGATAATCAAAAATAGTTGTATAATAATGAAACCTTTAAAGGTTAACTCTAACCATGTATTAGAAAGTGTAGTACATAAATCACCATCATGAATAAGGGTGTTAAGGGCTTCTCCATCTTTGGAGATGTTATTGCTGATGTAGATGAGATAAGTATCCTTCCTATCTAAAAGTGTTTTCAGAGATAGTGTTAAGGGGTCTATGTGAACATTAAAGATGGGTAAATACTGAGATAGAGCAAGCAAATATTGAGGATCTGTGTCAATAAGTCTAGTTTTGTTATGGGAAAGAAGTAATCACAGTGTGACCAATAACAGTAGTTTGATGAGGAATAAAACAGAAATTAGGATATTGTACATCACAAGACTTAGAACCATAGGAAAAGGATTTATAATTAGTTACCACTCAGTACTGCCCATCAGAATTATATGACATTTTCACAGTAGGAACCCTCCATTTATGTAGACAAATTGGGCAGGTGAGAGATTGATTCATGAGTCTTGTAGTGAAGTGATGAACTTCTTCAGCGTAGTTCTGGTAAAGGCATCCAGTGTGGCCCACTGGTGATGCTGTAGTTGAAGATAAAGATGATGTTACCCTAGGGGTACCAGTTTCATTTGAGTTAATGTCCAAGTCCAAAGTGAAGGACCCATCAGTGCTGTCCAGTGAGTATCCATAAACTGGCTTGATAACGTTGAATACGTCACAGCAACACAAATAGCAGTATCCCTTTTTGGCACAGCAGTCAGTATGAGGCACCACCCAGGCTTCCAGGGTGGGATGAAAGACCAGAAGAGGTGGAATCTCGATCCTTTCTCAGTAGATGTCTTCATCAAGATGCCCAATGGAATAAATGGAGGCCAGTCTATCAAAAATAGCAGACTCTGTATAAAAACATGGTAAGGATACAGTAAATGTAACAAAAATGGTATCCCATATGGTACAGCAGTTGGCAGTGTAACATGGGCCCCTGTTGGGATGGTGTGAGACATAACCTACATTTCTATCAGTAGACATTGGAATGGTAATGGATCTGGGCATACACATTGTAATACAAGCAGAAGACCTACAATGTGGACAATACCATTTAGCAAGGCATCTATCATTGATTATATCTGGAATACGGCCAGATTCCAAATCCCGGAAGAGATTATTGATGGTGGTTATGACATAAGAGCCATAAGCAAAGCATAAAAGTTCTCTGGCAATATATTGCTTGTCTGCCTTCTTGTTGTTCTGTAAAACAAGTTCATTAATTTTATTCTTAGTGTCATTAAAACTCTTAGCAATGTTGTGCATAGTGTAAGCAGTGTAACTCTCTTCCTGACTAAGCCCATCTACACAATGCAATAAGGATGGTAAAACATTATTCTTCATGCCAGTCTGGAATTTAACTGTTTGGCTTTTGATGGCAGCAATGTCTGCCCTGTCCTAGATGAACATGCCAGATCCAAAGAGTCCTGATATGGTGCCGGTTGCACCAGTGACACCAGCAGTGGCACGCCTCCTGTGTGATGTGGAAGGTTTCTTGTTAACAGGGCTAGGTCTAGACCTCAATAAACTTAAGTATTCAATGGTATGTGGACCAGCCACAGGATCTTGTGTGCATATCTGGTATGTAGCAAGACTAATAACATAGTGCTGAAAAAGTTGGAAGTGTTAGTTTTAGAACATATACCAAATTCAGCCATATTCCAATGGGTGAAATTAAAAATAACTAGAATGTGCATACATTGCACATTATTCACAAGTGTGCCTGGAAGGGAGGTGGCAGTAAGACCACTGGGTGGACCAGGTTCCTGTGAAGGACAATCAGTAAGTTTTGCTTCAGTAGGGGGTACTACAGACAGAAACAGCTGCTGTAGCCATGTAACTGCAAACACAAAAGTCTCTTGCAGAGTCTCCTGGATATTTATCACAAAAGGTAGGAGCAATCAAAACAGTAAGGTTATATAAACCAGAATGTCTGTAATTAGCTTGGTGAATGGACAGGGTACTATCTGGGGCAATTCTAGTATTGAGCCAGCCTTGGAAAGTGCCTTTTTAAAGGCAAGCAACAGGAAGTGTTTGTCCATTACTGTCAGTTTGCCATTCAATTTGGAGGGAAGATTTGTCAGGTGCCACAATCATAGCAGTCAGGTAGGCGTCCATGCCTTCCTGAACAGTGATCAATTTGTTGAGAATATCAATGCTGACTCCTTCAGTGATGGTGGTGTCAGAAGGTGCATTACGTGGGCAAAGATTTCTGGGTGGATGGAGATCAAGGTGGGGATGTGCAGGTGGGTCAAGGTGCTGATGGAGTAGCTTGATGCATGCAGCATGTGCTGCATCCTATGAACTGATACCTGGGAAGATTCCTGCAATGAGGAACAGTAGCAAGATAACCATCTTGTGGGTATACCTGTAAGGAAGAAAGAAAAATGTCAGTAGGTACTATTTGACCCAATGGGGTTAGGAAAAGTAGTTATTCTCCTTTATACAACTTGAGCTGATTAGCATGCAGCAATTCCTCAGTAGATTTTTTGAATGAGTAACTTGGTAGACTACGGAACTGAGTTTGTTAATGATGGGGTAGGGTCCTCCCCATTTATTGGAAAAGGGATGTGTAGGGTGTGCAAATCTGAGTACCATTACCTGATCTCCTACTTGCCAATCCACCTCTAGTGCATGTTTGTCAAAGTTAATCTTGGATTGCTGTTGGGCTTGCCCATACGGTGTGCAGCATACAAATGGGTTTTGATTATGTCATCTCTAAGTTTTGCAACATATGTATCTGCAGACACTCAGTCTGCAGTGGATGTGTTCAGATCAATCAAAAGGTACTCGGGTAATCTCATGGTTCTACCAGTCATCATCTCGAAGGGTGTACACTGGGTGGTGGCTGAAGGGGTACCCCTAATTGCCATAAGGAGTAAAGGCAAAAGGGAATCCCAATCCTTGGGATTGTCCTCGATAAATTTGGATACAATTTGCTTAATCCATCTTTTGGCTCTTTCGACCTGGCCTGAAGATTGTGGGTGGTAAGGAATGTGAAACCTCTAATGTACACAAAGAAGTTTGAGCGTTTCTTGCATCAACTCACCTGTAAAGCTGGTTCCTTGGTTGGAATCCACCTTAAGAGGTAGGCCCCACCTGGAAAATTGTTCTTCTACCAGAACATTTGCAGTTGCCTTTGCTGTGCATTTTCAAGTGGGAAATGCCTCGACCCATTTGGAGAATAGGTCAGTGACTACAAGTGCATGCTTGTTGTTCCTGCTCATATTGGATAACGGACCAATAAAGGCAATCTGAATTGCATGCCAGAGACCAGATTGTCTGTGGGAAGTAACTTAGAATTTCTCTTGGTTGGGGCAGGATTGTTCTGCACAAAAATTACACAGTGTTGGATGTAATGTTTGACATCCCTGGTGATACCAGGCCACCAACCTACAGACTTCGGTCTTTGAACTGTATTCTCCACGCCCGGTGTCCACCAGTCAGGATGTCATGGACCTGATGAATGAACTCAGATCTCAGAGCTTCAGGAATTACCTACAAACTGTAATTCAGGTCATCAGGCTGATACCATACCAGTTTGTTGTCATGGGATAGATGCAATTTGTCTGCATGTCTTTTGTAAGGGCTGTGGACAGGCAGTTCTTGTTTAGTTCCTTTGTCTAGGAATCTGAACACTTTTTTTAGCTGAAGATCAGATTTTTGTGCTGTGGACAAGTCCAGTGGCACAAAAGATTCAGCCTTCTTCTTTGTCATAGCTATTTGTACAGCTACCCGGGCCACTGGGTCAGCCATATCCCATGTGTCCTCCCCTCAAGCGCCTTCTTTGGCAAGAGTGTCTGCTTAATCATTGAAAACATGTTATGGGTCAGATTTTGAAATGGTCTTCACCTTGGGGATGAACAGTCTGTGCTTAAATTGTTGAATCAAGTTGTGAATGTATACAAAGAGTGCTTTGCATTTTACAGGGGTGCCATCAGAAGATGCAAAGGAGTTCTTCTTCCAGAACACTAGAAATTTAGTCAAAGAGCAACAGACCCAGTTAGAGTTTGTAAAAATGATGGTGTCCTCAGTACCATGTTGTATCAGTACAAGAGCACAGGCCACTGTTGCCAGTACTGCATACTGAGAAGATGCAATGTTGCAGTGTTTGGACACATGGACAGTGTTACCATCAGGGTGCAAGATGAGCACTCCAAATCCAGCTATCTGTTCTCCTTGGTAATACAAGGCAGAGCCATCAGTAAAGATGTGACACGGGAAAGTGTCAGCAAGCAGCTTTGGAGTAGCAGGAAGGAATGGACCTGGATCAGGCAAATCAGGAGGTTGGAGTGAGCAATCATGCAGATCTCCTTGATACAGAAGACCATGGGCTAAAATTGAGGGCATTTTAGCAGTGTGGACCTGTATGTCATGGTTCTGGAGAAGAAGAGACCAATGAGTCAGTCTGGTATTCAACACTGAACCATCTTTCCCTCTGTCTGACAGCAAAAAGTTTGTGGGAGTGTGATTGGTATGCAGAATAATAGGTGAGAACCAATAATGTTCAGAAAATGCTTCACAGCCCAGTAGGTAGCCAGAAGGCTTCTTTCACAAAGACTGTACTTCTGTTCCACTGGGGACAGCATCTGAGAAGCACAGGCAATGAGTCTTAAAGTGCCATTCACATTTTGGGCAAGTACTGCAGACATGGCTATGTCTGAAGTAGCAGATTCCAGATGGAAGGTTAAAGCTGGATTGGGGTTGACTAATGCTGGAGCAGAGGTCAAGGCCTGTTTCAGAAGGGTCACAATATTAGTGTAAATTAGGACCCCAAGGCCAGGGAACATCCTTTTTTTAGGAGTCCGTACAGAGGGGCGGCCTTTTGTGCAAACTTACAAATGAAATCCCTGGAATAGTTGATGATTCCAAGGAAACATCTGAGTGTTGCCACACTGGTGGGAAGTGGCAAATGTTGTAGGCCTTGGATCTTCTTCCAGGCTGGGCTTCTGCTTCATTCTGTGATACACAGGCCAAGAAAGATAACCTCTTTCTGGCAAAGTTGTGATTTTCCAAGATTGCTCTAGAGGCCTGCTCTCTGTAAGAGTAAGTAACTCATCAAGGAGGACAAGATGTTGCTCCTTGGTGGCAGTCGCCAATAGTAAGTCATCCACATACTCAAGGACACATTGTGGAGCACAGAAACCCTGCAAGGCATCCATCATGTATAGATGAAAAAGGGAGGGTCTGTTGTGAAAGCCCTGACATAGGAAGGTCCAACTGTACTGATGACCCTCAAAGGTGAAAGCAAATATGTATTGGATTTCCTGAGCAAGGGGCAGTGACCAAAACCCATTGGAGATATCAAGGGCACTGAACCACCTATGATCTGGAGTTAGCAGTTTGAGCACATCTGGTGCTGAGGCTACTGTAGGAGCACAGCTAGGAATGACTTGGTTAAGACTCCTGTAATCAATAGTGAGTCTCCAAGATCCAGTGAGCTTTTTCACTAGCCAGATGGACAAGTTGGCATTCGAGACACAAGACATAATCAATCTTGCTTAAGAAGTGACTGAATGTTTTCTTTGAATGATGGTAAGGCCTCTGCAGGAAAAGGGTATTGCTTTTGCCTGTCACATGCTGTGCCTGAAATCTCAAGGACGGGTTACATTCCGTCACAATCATGCTTGTGTGTTGCAAAGGCATTGAGGTACTTCTGCAGAATGGGTAACAGTTCTTTGAAGAACTCATGTCTCTGGAATAGAGCTATGATGTCATATTCCTTGTCATTGACCACAATGGCAGCAACCACGTGAAAATCAGGGATCAAGACTGTATGGTATTGTCCTTTGATTTTGATCAGAAGCATATTAACCAAATCTACTACACTGTGTACTGCTAGGAAGTAAATTCCTAGGATGTTGGGGTGAGGACACAATACCATCAGGTCAAAAGTGCGATTCGTGCTGAGGCTACCCAACACCATGGAAAGTATAATGGAGAGGTAGGTGGACAACCTATTGCCATCTGTGCCTTGAGCAGTGGTCCTCCATCCAGTGAACCAAGAAGGGTTATCTGGATCCTCATCATGTATTACAGACACAGCCGCACCTGTATCTAGTAGTACAACCATCTGGCGGCCTCCGACCATTGTTTTTGTTGCAAGGCCTTCTGTATGTTTATTTATTTATTTATTTTTGTTGACAGGGTAAGTACACCAGCCAAATTCTGCCTATTTTCATGCACGACCTGGAGGAGGGGGATACAGATGAATGCCAACTGGCCTTGAACCAGATTAAGCTGTCGGTGGTATTTTTAGTGAATGGGGGTAAATTTGGCCAGGACACCAGGGAAATTCCCCAACTCTTTTCAAGAAGTGCCATGGGATCTTTAACATCCACCTGAACTACCACCAGAACAGGCAGATGGGACCTTGGTTTAACGTCTCATCTGAAAGATGGCACCTCAGGAGTGCAGCATCCCCCCCTCATGCTGCACTACAGTGTCAGTATTGGGAATTAACCCAAGTGCCTAGTGTGGGGATAGAACCCAGATCCTTCTGATCTCCCAGCCTCAGAGGTGAGTGTGCTACCTGCTGAGCCACTGATACTGACAATGTATGTGTCAATGGTAAGCTTGCTTACAGTATGGACTGAGGCCTGTAGTTGTCAAGCTGAACTAGTGCTGCCGTCTTCAGGTTGTTTCTGAAAACGTAGGCTGGCTGGATCTCACCTGGCCTCTTCCAGGTCCAGCATAGGATACAAGGAGGTCTGAGAGGTGGTAGTCACTGCAATGGACAAGGCCTCAGGGTTTGGGCCTGGTGCGGCTTGGTCCGAGAAGGTCCCAGTATCTCCTTGGCCTAGTAGGGACTGGGTTACTGAAGCTAATGCTGTAAAGGTCTTCCTTGGGCTGGCCTCGCCCACTGATTGGACCATCCCAAGGAGAGTACGGAGGTTGTTATTCTCCACCACTACATCGCAATAAGAGGAGCCTTGTCAATAATTGCAATTGCAATTGCCCCGATTACCATTCTGATTAGAATTGGGGTTGTTCTTTGCTTGTTCCTATTTTTGTTGCAGTTTCCCCCCATTCTGTAGTTCTTTTTATCATCTGAGGGTGCAGCTTTCTTGTTCTGAGCCTTGCCCTCCATTGTATAATGAGTTATAGACTTGCTGGTAGATTGTACAATGGCCACCTTGGCTTTTGAGCCTGAATTTAGATCTCAGAGGTAGAGCTGGTAGACACGCTCTGTCCTTGTGAGAATCTCTGAAAATTTGTCAGTTCTGGGGAAGACTGCTGACTCGACCTTGTCACGCACAGTTGGAATCATGTTCTGAATGAACAAGGTCTTGCATTCAATTTGGTCAAGATCCGCTTCCTCTTATGAGAGTATCTTGCCAGTATGGTAGGCCAACCATAACCTCTGATGGTATGACACTGGACTTTCCTTGGCATAGTGTTTGACAGGATGAGCCAACATAACACCAACCATGCCTGGGGAGTATGCGGCAATGAGTTCCGCTGCAATGCCATCTTAAGTCACATTCATGACTTGGCAAATGTCCTCTGAGAGTTTTGACCAGAGGCTGGGGTCTACCGTCTGCTGGAGGATCTGTACTTGGTAGCCTGCTAGTAGACTGAGCATCTCACATGTGGAACAAACTTTTTCCAAATGACTGCTGAGATTGTCATTAGGGGTCATGTGGCCTATACTGTCAGTGATCTGTTGTACAGAGTGAGCCACCTGAAGGGGATCAGTCTGAACCAGGAGATGCACCTCAGGAAAGGGGTTGTGGACTGTGCTCCACAAAGGGTGGCCTCCGCTGCGGCATCAGCCACAGTGCGGACGAGCAACTGCTACCCTCAACATGGTTTCCATGTTCTGCCAGAAGACCTGTTTCTGCTCCTTAGACATCTCAGTTCTAGTGAGGGCAGCTTCGATCATCTGATCGATCTTCGCTCTGACCTCCTTCATCAGGACAGCAATCGGAGGAGTTAGGCCTCAACCTTCCCCCATCATAGAGGTCACCATCTTGGCATCGTACGTGATAATCATCATATCTCTCATGATGTAGGGTTGCACTGAAACAGCGTAAGGTGCCAATACCTTGTGGGTGGCAGTTGGACACTGGGCCATTTTGAGGGTGTGGCTTGGCACCATATTGGCTGTTGTTGTCACCATAATCATCATCGCCGGATGAAGTAAGGTCAATGGGTGTGTAGTGAAACCCACCTATCACCTTAACATGACCAGCCAACACCTCTTGCTGACGACACAGTTTTGCCATCTTAGCTCTGCACTGTTTGTGACTAACCTTTGCAATGTTCTGCTTAACACCTTTCACAACCTCTTTCTATAACACTCTATACATGGTGCTCAATTCACAGCTGTCCCTAAGCTCCCAGTCTAACTCTTCACTCACCCATTTCAGGTAGTCTCTCATCTCGTCAATGTCCACATGCAAAATCTCATTCATATCACTCAACAAATCATTAATTTGCAACTCCTGTCACTTATTCTGCTTCAACCTATCACATTCCTCTCTCAACATACATAACTCTCGATCATTATTCTGTACAGTACAGTGCAAAAGGGTCTCGTTCTTACTACGCACGACTGAAGTTCTTCTTCCAGTCTCTGCTCTTTTCTTAAACGTTCAGATGCCTCCAAGCACAACTCTTACTTAAGAGCTGAGTGTTGCAGTTCAAGGGAATGAAACCTTGATTCAGAGGCTTCTAAAGCAGCATAAAGAGCAGTGACCAACTTGTCTCATCTCTGAGTACTGGGTTGAGATCCCTAGTACGGGGTTATCGGAGTGTTCCTCATCCAGCACAAAGTCGATCCAGCCTCCATGGGAGGTAAGAAACTTAGAGATGTCAAGTCTCAGATCTGCACAAATATTGGACATAACAGTAACAAAAGAAAAGGTTGAGAAACCCAGAATTAACCTGTCAGTGGTCACCCTGCTGTGTATCGATCCACAGAGGTTGAACCAAATAGACGGTCAGGTGTCTGCACTCTCACAATTCTGCAATTCAAAACTGCCATTGAACAAGGTGAGATGGCATCAACCTTGCCCAGTAAGTAGTCAGACTTTACAAGATGCTACGGAGTGAAAAACACAGGCGAGGTGATACGGGTGTGTACACTTGCTTACTACCTGCAAGGAAAGGGTAAGCCAGCAAACAGTGAATCCTTGTTAATTTAGACCACCTGTACACGGTCGCCAATAATGTCAGGGTGTTCAGCCCTGCTCAAGTTCTTGGTGGTAATAAATCAGCAAAAGAAACAACAGACAAGTGGCATATGCAGTAATAAACTTGTTTATTACACAAAATAGTCAGATGCCCTAAAAACAGGTCTGACCAATAGATACTGGGAGCCAAGAGTTTCCCAATACCCCCTGGGATGAAGAAGGTCTCAGAGGGAAAATGTAATGCAATTACTTATGTACTTAGATAATTGTCATGGTAACTATTTAATTCGTAATATGTTAGATATACAAAACAAGCCCTATTGGACAAAAGTTAGGTGGCTCCACAGTGTTACCTAGCGATATACAAAATGTGTGAAATCAGCTAAAATGAGAACAAAGAATCATACATAAAACAGGAAATAAGTGTGGAGTTACATAAATCCACATGATGGCAGTGTTGGCTATACAATGCTTTCTCAGAAAAATAAAGAGAGAGCACATAAGTATATTCTCAGCATAATACCTGCAATTCATTACTAGCAGTGAATATATTGGTTATAATCAGAAATATATCACTGGTTACTTACTCTTGTATGGTAAGTACCAACGTCCTATATGTTAGAAATAATCACGCATAGCATATAACATATATTGTCAGTGGTGCACTGTGGGTATCCAATAAGGTAGTGGGGATCAATAGTAACAATCCAAAGCCATTACCCAGAAGTGGTTGCAGGTTACCCCTCCAAAAAAAAGGGCAGAGGCTAGATATTTGCAAATATATACTGTACTATGAATGGACTAGATGACCACAAGGTTAAGAAACACTGTAGAAAAAATCAAAACCAGATGGAAGCCTTTTTTTTTTCTTATATTGACCACTCTGAGGATACTGGGATACTCAGATTGCCCAGTTGGATCTATAAAAGTAAGTTAGGTCTTGCAAACCAACCTATGTATGAGAGTACATTAGTGAGCCTAATGCATACACTTAGATGGCATTTTATAAGGTTGATGAGATACTTTTATTTCTATTTCATGCAGTTTTTCCCCCGGTTTTTGCCCTTGCCCTGCCCTGGTCACGTGCAAATGTGGAGGCATGTGCACGCTGTGGCTCTGGGACACCCTCCTGATACTTTGCTGCTCCCACCCGCCTGTGCTACCTGTCAGACCTCCACCTGACAGGAGCATAACTATGGGGGGGCATTGGAGATCCTCCCCAGGAGAGGACAGCTGCCAGTATGGCTGCTCAGTCCCGCTCCTTCCCTCCCCCTGTTGACCCCCGTTGACCCGGTCCCATTCCCGAATGCAGGTCACCAGTGTAGCTCAAGGTGTGGCATCCAGCGCCTCAACCCTCAGTGCCACTGGGCCGGCCTGAAAAGCTACTTTTGCTACATCCCTAATCTAGCACTTCTGAAAACCACAGTAATGATATTTTAAAAGAAGAGAACCGGTTACTGTTTTTATCTTCTTCCCTACCCTGTTACCTCCCTTGAGACCTTCCTTCCCACAACTCTTTTAGCCCACAACCCCTTTGATTTCCCAAATGCCTTATATGTTTTCTGTATTATTTATTTGTTTGAGTCTGTTGATATACTTACTGTTCTGTTGTACTGTATTTACCCTGTTAAAGTTTAAAAATGAATAAACCTTAATTGCAAAAAATAAATCAGACATTTTAAGACAAACTGAAGACACTGAGGAAGAAATTACCCAGTGTGCTGATTCATCTGAATTCAATTGTCATATAGATTACAGAAGAAATTAAAAATCCACTAAAAGCAGTCTATTCAGAGGAAACAAAATAAATACCAGCGTGATCTACAAGATTAGCAAAATAATCAGGTTTATAACTGGGACACTCAACCTCAAATTAGAGTCAATTTTAGGCACTGTTTTGGTTGCTCACACAGCATGTGTAGATCCAGAAGCAGGGTTAGGAACATAAATAATATGTAAGCCCCATCACTAGGAGAGGGGCTTACGTTCACCATGAGGGGCCACACATTTGCGCCCAGTTTATGGAGTTAGCAGGTGTTTTGGGGTAAGGCACGTTTCTGAGCTATGGATTGAGACCGCCACTAGAGGCAGCCTTTTAGCCCATAAAAGCAGGGAGAGCAGGTAGCATGAGGGAAGATAGGAGGCTGGCTGGGAGATGTCAGGACAGGCAGGCAGGAAGGAGCTTGTCGGTCCTGGGTAATCCAGATTTTGAAGGGGATTCCCACCCACCTCATAAGTGTAAGGTAGTGTCATAACTAAGGTGACATGGCACCGGTAATGGAAGGTGCATGGGGAGGGCATCAGTTAGCCTGACAGCATCATGTGGGGGCAGATGGGGCTCCAGGGAGAAAGGGGTGGTGAGAGCACCTTAGGAGGTAGCTTGGTGGGGTCTCAGTCCCTTGAGAGGTAGGTTTGGATTGCCAGGGCTGGAAGTTTTGTGGCAGAATTCCTCCAGGGAGGGGTGGTGGCAGCTCACTTCCCAATTCCCATTATGGCAGGGTGATCCAGGCCTGGTTAAGGGGGTGCCAGAGGCTTCTCACCTGCTATGGGGCCTGCTTGGAGGGGCCAGTCTTGGGACGCCGATCACAAACTGTTCGGGTGGACCACAGATCATTTTGGACAGGCCTTGGGAAGCCCTCTGGACCCAATAATTTAAAGCAAGCACAGGATGTAAGGCTGATGGGGATGCAGGCCCAAAGTATTTTGAGATATCCCCCAGTAAATGGAGAAAGGAGATCGGGTGTGACTGCAGCCATGATTAAAAGGGATTACGGCAGCTTTAAGGATTTTAAGGGACTGGTTAGGGAAGGAAAATTCCTGTGTCCCATTGGCACGGGGCAAAATGGGAAAAACATCTCGCTTCTCCAACAGGTGGGAAACTGACCAGGGTAATGGAAAATAACAAGTACAGGTCCAAGACCAACTTACCAGTGCCAGAAGGTAAGTTTGGTTTGAAGGTCCGGTGAAGGGCCAAGTGAGGTTTGGGTATAGCATCCGAGGTCTCATCAGTCTGCCTGGAGTAGAATGCTGCCTAGTACATCTGTTCTCCCAGTCTTGTGCCCCCTGTCTCTGTAAATAGTTTGTGCTCCATGGAGCCGGATGGCAAATAAGATTTTAAGCAAGCGATGGGAACCCCTGGGTCCTTGCAAAAGTCATTTGGGACCTCAGGTACAATAAATTGTTTTGTTGCTTATTCCTGAGTGTGCAAGAGTGTTTTTTTAAAGTCTTACTAAATAAATGAACTGTAGAGAATCTAATGAATTACTAACCAGACTTCTTTGAGGGGAAGTTTAAAGTTTACAGCCCATTTGGTGTTGGTGCTTTCTGGGCCAGGATGCTGGTGGGGGACTCCGAGAAAAGAAAAGAAAAAAAGAGGAGGTTTCCTGTTCCAATCTGTGGTGTCCAGAGGAGTAGCGAGGGGTAGCAGTTCCATCATGATGCAGTAAGACCTGGGCCATGGTAAGACAACACATTTTTTTATTCTCATTGGTTGTTAATGTTCTGGTCTGGATCTCTTTAGGGTAGGCCCCTTCCCCTCTTAAAACTTTGGGAACCCCCAGACAAATAGGGAGGTGGGGTGACTACATATAATAAATAACCCTATTAGGCACAAGAACAACCCCATTAAGTCCAAGAAAACTCCAATTATATTAAAATGGTCACTTTTTTAGAGGTGGAAGAAGATTTGGATACAGAAGTGGGGGAAAGGACTGGAGTCAGGCCCTAAACAAACAACAACACAACAAGCAAGACTGCGGAAAACACATTGGGGCTGCAGGGAAGGGAGAAACAAGAAACAACAAACCAAACCAATAGGTGAATTAACGTTTTCTAATTCAGAAAAATAACAAGTGATCAACTTATCCAGCACTCCCATTACTACAGTACTGTAGTTCCCCAAAGTTAGGGGTATCACAAAGTAACAGGGACCCTCTCCCCGATGTGGGGATTTCCTGTTTTTTCTAATCCCCGTTCCCCCTCTGTCTTCCTCCATTTCATCCTCCCCTTTCCTTGAAGCCTCACAGACCCCCTCCCATTCTCCTTTATCTAGTTTCATGCCATTCGGTTCTGAGGAGGGGGTTCATGAGCAGAAGACCATCCCTCCCAAATGGCAGTGCCCCAATCCCCGGGGCTGCCCAGTAGCACCTCCCCTGCCCTACAAAAGGGCCGTGGAGTGGCTTAAGTGAAGAGTCAGTGGCCAAGTTCAGAGGGTAGATGATGCGGGAAGCATGGACAAAACAAAAAGCATACCTGAAGGTCAGTCCGTGGCTCCCCCCGGCATCACTCCCCTCCAAAATGAAGCCAGGCAGCAGCAGAAAAGTCGGTCAGAAGGTAGCGCGGCTCCTTGACGCAATCTTGCCTCCTCTCGCTCTCTCGCCTGAGCTGTGTTGGGAGCAGTTTCAAGTGGTACCAAAATGTGCAACAAAATATTGGTCTGGGTGAAAACCATGCCTGGGACCAATTAGATCCACCAGCCCAGCTCAGGTAGGACCACCGAGCAGTTGGGTGGGTGGGAACGCGGTTCCCTATCCAGACCCCCCCCAGCAACCTAGGCAGTCCCGGACCATGGTGGTGAGTGGGCCGAGTGCCAGATCTTGTTTGAATTTGTGCCATAGGCACCGAGCTGGGGGACAGAATAAGGAAAATTAAAGGGTCAGAGCCTGATAGTATAGGAAGGGGCAGTGGGCAGAGTGCCCCCCAAAAAAACGTAAAGGACCAGTGCCCTAGTAACCAAAAGAGGGGGTGCAGTGGGCTCTTTAGGGGAACTGCCAGCCCCAAGGAGGGGGAATTAAGGAGCAGTGGTCCGAGTGCCCAAAAAGGGGAATAAAAGGCCCCAAAAGAGCCAGGGCCACAAGTTTAATTCAGTTTATTTTGCTTATTGTAAAAAAGGGTGCCACGAGTCTGAGACCCCAGGGGAAGAGGGAGAAGGAAAGAAGAAGGGAAAGTTGAAGGGTCAGAGTCCAAATTGGCAAGAAGAGGCATAGTGGATGCCCTGAGTGGTCTTACAGACCCCTTTGTCTCCTTTGGTGCCATTCTGCACCGGGGGCATAGCCCTGAATGAATATTCTGTAAAGGGGTGGAACCAAGTTGGACCCAGCGTAAAGCAGAACTATGGCCCCTTAAGTAATATTTAAGAGGGAGGCAGGACCAGGTCCGAAAGTCTTCCAGATCCAGGCATTGGAATAGTAATACCTGGTAATAAAGGGGTGTGGCTGCACAGACAGCCATAGCAGAAACATCTTTAAAGGTACAGCATACTCTTGGGGGGGGGGTCCTAAGTTTTCCATGAGATTACATGGAGGCGTTCTGAGCTCCGCCTGACTCAGACTGTGCTGTAGCTTGCCTGGCACTCCCCTAGAGACTGCACCCCTTTGCAAAAACTGAACTGTCTGCTTGAAATCTGAACTGTTTGCTTGCTACTGAAACTGTGTTCTCGAATTGCATCCTTGCATACTGGATGTCCAGCCTCACATTTGTTGCCCAGACCGGCTTCTTCAGAGCCGAACACTGACCTAGGGAGGTCCCCAGCCCATCCTTCATCTGCAGCAGAACTTTCTCCAATGACGATAAACTGCCTCGCAGTTCCACCACAGTGTTCCAGCATCAGCCCTGTGATGGTAAGTGCAGAGAGCCGCTAGACAGGTATCCAGTACTAAGTCAGCTTAGGAGCCACCTTGGCTCAAGCGTGAGGGACCACAGTTAATGTTGTGTATGCTGCTTTTCTTATTTTGCCGGCTGGCCATAAGGGTACATACTTGTGTCACTCCACAAAGGTAGCCCATGGGTCACATTGCCAGCAATCTTCTTGTTGGGAGGTGGTCTGGGTGGGTGCCATGGACCTGCCAGTGATCATTGCTGCGGATCATCCTGAGAACCTTCTGATGACCAGAAGTCTGCAGCTTCTTGCCTGGAGCTGCAGAGGATTGCCAGGTTCTTCACTGTCCGGCTAGAAGTGTTCCTGTTTGTGTTTTGTTCATCCAGGTGACACCCCGTTATGGCCTGTTTGTAAAAGTGCTTTGTGGGGTCAGTGTCCACCTGCTGATCAGACGACTCATCGCAAACCCCAAGCTTGGTTCGTCTGCCATCTGTCATCTCAGCCAAGTGCACGCAGGATTTGGAATAAAAGGGGTTCTGTGTTTAACCAATTGTTGGTCCCAATCGTGTTTTTTTTGTTGTTTTTTTATCCTGTAGCATTGTAGAAAACAGTTATCTTGTCTTTATTGTCCCTGGTAAATAAACATTACGCATCTTGGTCACTGAGCAAGCTTCCTGCCTGTCCTTCGAGATCCATTTGGCCTATCCTGAAATTGTTAGGGAACCTTTTGGCTTGCTACAGTACAACTTAGTGCCCTTACCAAAAGACTCTCATTTATCCCTGAGCTCCCACTGGATGCTTTCCCAATCCAATTAGATTTGGGACAAAAACAACATTTTCTAAGATCTGTTTAAAAAATTATTTTCAAGAAAACTGAATATGTGTCTCCAACCTGCACCTCAAAGTGAGACTGATTAAAATGGGGACAATAACAACAGCACCCTCTTCCACTTTCAACTATCCACTATCAGCAATGAGGCCAAAACTAGAGCTGATGCTATACTTACCCATATGTCAAATCTTACAAACAGAGATGTCCCAATCTACATCAAAGGCAATATTAGATTACAACTGTGACTGGACTTTTACATCAGATATTCATATGGACATGCCAGATTTTTATCTGGAGGCAGATGGGTCAGATCTTGATCCACAATGGGACTTTACAGTAAAAAGAAAATCTTTTTAGGCAAATTCTATTTTTCACCCAAACAAGTCTTTGTCCCAGTGATAACTACCTTTTTAAAACTCAGAACTCAAGAAGTAGAGAAAACACTTGGCGCCTTAAAATATCAAGAGACATTCTAATCTGTCTAAGGCAGAATCAAACGCTCTCATCGAATGAGAACATTGCACAGACTGCAGTGAAGCTGGCAGACAATGGGGGACAGATAATGGTGAAGGAAGCCCTTGCTGAACTCAGGAACATTAAGAACTAGCATTTACTTCTACAAGACCCAACACCAACTTTTACTCGTCAGCTTAAAGACTTTCTGGATTACAGTCTACAGGTAAACTTCATAAGTAAGAATGGACACCTATACCTTAAGCAGGACAGCCTAAAACCCAACTTTTTACTTGTAACCTAAAATTCATAAGGGCCTCCAGCACCTACCTGGCATACCTATCATTTCAGGGATAGGTTACCTCACTGAGGGTCTTTCTAAATTTGTGGATTCTTTTTTACAGGCCCTTGTATTCCGTCTTCCATGCTACATAAGGGACACAATGGCAGTGCTGGAGGCTCTTAGTAGTTTCAAATGGGATGCAGGTTTACTGTGACTCACAACTGATGTGACATCATCACTCAATATCTGCATCCAACGTCATTTGGGTTTGAATGCTGTCTGCTCTTTTGTGGACTTGTTTGACTCTAATGCTACCTTATCTGCTGAGATTGTTCTGGTGGCCCTTACCTTGATCCTGACCAACAACAATTTCATCTTTAATAATGTCTGCTACCTTCAAACCTGTGGGACTGTGATAGGGTCAGCGATGGCACCCTTCTATGCCAATCTTTTCATGGGCTGGCGGGAGGAGGTTGCCATCTATGAACCTAGGCAGAACCCTTATGCTGGCAGGATCAAGTAGTGGGGCTGCCTCATTGATAACATTCTAGTTTTATGGAATGGCACAAGTGAGAAAGCTGGGGCTTTTGTTAATATGATTAATAATAATGTGTGGAACCTTGATTTACTTTCTCTTTTCACCCCTTCAGACTGTGTCTCTAGATCTGAACTTGATGTGCAGTACTGAGACAGGAGAGACTGTAACTGAGAATTATACAAAACTGATCACAGGCAATACCATTTTCAGACCTGACAGCTCCCATCCAACACATCTGTTGGAAAATATCCCCTACATTCAGTTTTCTCACTTGCATAGAAACTGTTTGGAAATCCATACCTATGACAAATAAGCGAATGAGCTGCAGACACACCTTCTCAATAGGAGGTATAGCCTTTATTCTCTAGTTGAAGCAAACAATAAGGCCAGACCTTGTGTCCATACAGAACTCCTAACCCCCCAAGGACAGATAGGGATATGCCATCCAACCAGAATAACTTTACTACTGATTATAACACAGCAACTTCTAAAGTGTCAGGTATTCTTAAAAAGTTCTGGTCTATTCTTAGTTCAGATCCTGACCCAAGGGAAGTTATCAGACAATGCCCCTGTGTAGTTTATCACAGGGGCAGAAGAATATGGGATTTTGTAGTTAAAAGCCACTTAACTCAAGCTAGCAATCGCCCTCTATCTTTCTGCTGTGGCTTTAGTAAATTTCAATCACACAATGTCTGCAAATATGCCCAAGAAGGAGCTAGATTCACCAGTCCCACCAATAATCAAACTTTTGAAGTTAGAAAACATCTCACTTGTAGAAGTTCTTATGTTATCTGTGCCTTATGTTGCCCATGCACTAAGCGTTACATTGGACACAATATATGTCCAATGAAGGAATGTACTGTATACAGGAGCATGTGCAATCCATCCTTAACAAAAGATGGGACACACCGATTGGTTCACATTGGACCACTGTCCATCACTCAGACGTCAACACCTTCAGATTTATGGGGTTGGATTTAGTAGCTCCCTGTACAAGAGGAGTTGACAGATTGTGTTCTCTCCTTCAAAAAGAGAGAGTAGGATTATTTATACGTTGTGTGCTTTATACCCAAAGGGACTTAATGACAAATGGGATTTTGTACCCTTGTATAATATTTCTGTATTTACAGTGGCTGCAGTTTCATCAAGTAATATATTCTTCAGTGTAACGTCAAACTACCCTCACACACAGGGTTATTTCACATAGACTTTGTCTACTACTTGCCTTGTGTTTTCATTATCTCCCCCAACACACACACACACACACACACACATACACACACTGCTATGCACAGATGGCTTACAAAGGTCTTTGCTCTGGACTTTTGATCTGCAGCCTGTTCTTATTGCTTGATGCAGTGTTCTGTAGAATAACTGCTCACCCTGATTATGATCACAAGACCAGTATTACTTATTACATCTCACCCCCATCACACAACCTCCCTGTCATCGGGCTCTTCTCCAAGAAACAGATCCATGCCCTGAATCATTATACCAAGTCACCAGGCGCCATGAATTTTTTAAGATATGTTGCTCTGTTTTTCGTCACATTCAATAGCATTCTAATGTGATCTGGGGATGTAAACGTTAACCCTAGCCCCTTTGAAAACCCTAGCTCAACCCATCTGGACAAGCCACAAAGGCCTTCATCTTATACACCTAAATGTCAAAAGTATAACCCCAAAGTTAGTCAAATTGGAGGCCTTTACTTCCCTCCACAAACCTCACATACTGGCGCTATTGGAGAGCTGGCTCACTCCTACGGTCAAGGACTCTGAAATCTCCCTCCCCAACTTTAACATATTTCACAAAGACAGGCACTCCAAGAAGAGTGGTGGGATCCTAATATACATACACTCTGACCTCAAAGCTAAGACATGTGATAGCCACCTCACACTCAGCACCAAGTGCCAATGGCTGTCCATCAAAGTTAATCTGGGCCCCAAAATTCTCTAGGTCTGTTGCATATAGAATCCACCCAGGGAAGAGCTCATAGGTCTACAAGCCTTTTGCACATGATCAGAGAATCTGAACATCCTGAACTAATTGTATTAGGGGATTTCACCTTAAATTGGCTGGTCAATGAATCCCAACACAAAGATGTACTCAGCACTTGCCAACTGAATCAAATTATATAAACACCAACCAGACTGAATCACAAGCCTTGTAATCACTCCTGACTAGACTGGATATTAGTCAAGAAGGCTGAAAGTATCCTGGCCTCAGGTGTACTCAGTGGCTTGACTAGTGACCACCTAGCCATTTACTGTCTGTGGCACAATAGAATTCCTAACCATTCTACTCCCAGGTTAATCCCATACCGGAACTGCCCAAACTTCAATGTAGCATCCTTTTTGTCTGACCTGTCCACCATTGACTGGTCTTACCTAGACACTGCCCCAGATGTCAACTCTGTTTTGAACTTTTTCATCACAGAGTTCACATCTGTACTACATAGGCATGCTCCTTTATGTATGTGTAGGGAAAAAAAACAAAAGATCCAGTTGGTGATATATTTTCCTTAATGTGTAAAAGAGGTGAATTCTGGGCAAAAATTTAAGGAAACCAAACTTGCCTCGGACTGGAACACCTATAGATCGTTAAGAAATAGGTGCAAGCACTCATGGCTTCGGTATTAGTAATAGCTGCAAAAAAAGCTATAACAAGAAAATGGAAACAGACTCAACCTCCTACAAGGAAAGATTGACAACATATTGTTAATGAAATAATATGGAAAGAATTATTGCATATTTCAGTGATACACTTGAAATATTTAGACAGAAATGGCAAGAATGGATAATGTATATAATGCAGCAAGATGAGGAGTTTATGCCATTGGAAGTACAGTTGACTGTTAGAAATAGCATATGAGAAGTCCTATTCATAGCACTACATAGACTGCAGCTTGGTGATGGACACCTTTGACAAGAAAACATGATACAGCATCAACATTAGACTGAATGGTCTAGTAAATATAAATTGATAGAGAGATGTCCTAGGAATGATAAGACTCATTGTAAACTATAGTATGAATGGCATAATTATATGTTGTAACATCATAACTGTACACTGCAGTGTCTAATAACATGAATTTAAGAATAAATAAAAAGAAATTATAAAAAAAAAGAAGAAATAGGTGCAAGCATGAAATATACAGGGCTAAAAGCCATCACTGAAAAAAACAGCAGTCACTGAACATATGTGATCCCCAAAAATTCTGACAGTCTGTAAATTCCCTACTGAATACCAAATCACAACACCCAGCCACCTCAATTGACTTCAATGGTGTTAGCTACACCAAGCCATCTAAAGTTGCAAACTTCTTCAACAACTTCTTCTGCGGCTTGACCGAATATAGATCCACAAGTCACCACAATCTTGTACTTAAAAGTGATGAAGGGAACCCAAATTGACCTCAATTTTATATTAAAAGTGTTATGCATAGCAAAGTTTACAAGTTATTTACCTCCTTGAAAATAGACAAATCACCTGGCCACAACAGACTGACTTCTAAGTTCCTTAGACTCACTGTCCCTCAGATAGTAACTCCCATAACCAATTCTGTCAGCTTTAGCTAAACTGTAGGAGAAAACCATTCACATCCAGTTAACCGAGTACCTTCAGCAACCTAACCTAATATGTAGATAACAACATGGTTTCAGAAAAGGACATGGCACCGATACAGTCCTCGCTGTGCTCGCAGATGCCATCTAACATGCAATGGATAAGGGCCTGGTAACAGGCACCATGTTTGTAGATCTAACCAAGGCCTTTGATCTGGTTGACCACAATGTATTAACTTACAAACTAAATTAACCTGATCTCGGTCACCCTGCTCTTGCTTGGTTCAAAGATAATCTGAGCAATAGGAAGCAGATGGTAAAAGCTGACAATGCAGTTTCTGGTGCCAACAATATCACAAGTGGGGTGCACCAAGGCTCCATATTGGGGCCTTTCCTGTTCTCCATTTTCATTAACAATCTGCCAATGGTCTGCAATCCTGCACACATTCTCCTCTACACAGATGACGCACTTTTATGCACACATAGCTATTGTATGACATTAACACAATAAATTTCAATTTTGGTAACAGTTTCACAAAACTATAGGAATAGTTTGTACAAGAAAAACTGAACTCAACTCAACTTTTTTTATAAATAGCGCAATTCACCAGGGTATTGTACATAACTGTACAGGCGTTTGTACATAATTTCAAGTTCTAAAATTCTAAAGTTCAAAAACAATAAATAATACTAAAAATATCTATTTGGGCAGCTCATCCAAATTCGGAGAAAGCAAGACTAAAAAGATATGTTTTTAACGCAGATTGAAAACTCTCTACAGTCAGTCAAAATGGTCCTGAACCTCCCAAAAACCCAATCAATGCTGTTTGGCACAAGCCATAACCTGAAAAAAACAGCCCCAATGATTTACATCAAGGCAGAAAATGGAACATACCTGGAAAAAGTCACCTGCTTCAAATATCTGGGAGTACACCTAGACCCAGCACTGTCCTTCGACACCCACATAGAAAACACCACTAACCAGCTACACCAAAAAGTAGGCTCCCTGTACAGAATCTGCAAGCACCTTATATCTTCAAATAGAAATTGAGGCTTATATTAAAATTTTGTATTTTAGCCTGCAACTTATAGTCATATATTTTTTTTTTTATTTATTTCAGTCTAGAATTATAACACTTTTAAGTGCAGTATGTTCTTTTACAAAGGTTCCACTTCAGTGGGTAGGGGTTACAAATAGACATAGGAATACTAACAGAGGTAATCAAACAAGGCAAAATAATAATTAAAAAACAGTAAACAATAGGTAAACACAGTAAATAATACACTAGCATTTTAACTAAATATAGCAATTTGAAATAATGTAAGGTAAGTAGAAAATAAAGGAGGAGGAAGATAAGAGGTGGTAGAGTACTAAGGGAGGTAAGAGGAGCAGCCATTGGCCTTGTCAAGCTTAGCAATAGGTGAAAGAGGGGCAAAAGGGGAATGTAAGGACTGAATGGGGTTGTTGGGTAGGAGCGCAGGAGAATGTGGAAGGGACGGGAGTGGAGGGGGGGAAAGGGGAAGGAAATTAGAGGACCAGTAGAAAGGGTAAGGGAGGTTTCAACGAGGGACTACAGGAAGAAAGGGGAATAGGGGTTGAAGGTCATTGGAATAGCTTATGCCAAAGAGTAGAGATTTGACATCCAAGGCAGAGGCATGCAAGTGAATACTGGGAGTTTCGAAAGTCAAAGATTAAATGAAGCAATCACAGAAGCTGATTGAGACAAGGTCCTGTCTGAGCAGATGCTTGAATTGTCCAAGATTTGGCGAGGATGACCCTTCAAAAACCAAGGAATTGAACCAGAGAGGAGCTCTGTTGGAGAAGGATTGCTGACCTTGGGTAGTCCGGCATCTGGGGACATGGAGTAGTTGGGTGACAGAGGCATGAGTGTGCTTAGCGCTACAAGATGGGGGTCAGCTGTGAAGCAGTCCCAGGAGGAAGTAGGCCAAGGGGCATTTTTTTGGTTAGTAGGAATGTTTGATATTTAATCCTGCTACTAAGCTGTAGCCAGCCAGTCAGCACATAAAGATCACAGGTATGGGTAAGGTGGTCCATACCTGTTAGAAGCCTGCAGGCCTTATTAAGTGCAACAGGTGTCCTACGAAGGGAGGAATGGGGAGCTGAGCCATAAATACCGAGTCCATAATTGATGCTTGAGAGAATGAAGCTATGGATAGCCAGTTTGAGGGCTTCAGGAGTTAAATTATGCTTACGATGATAGAGTAGCCCAATTTTTAAATTTACAACTTTGGCTACATTCTCAGTGTGCTGGGCAAAGGTAAAGTGACTATCCAAAATAACCCCCAGATATTTGAAATGTTCCATCAGCTCAAGTGGAACTCCAGGTTGGTTTTTGATAGTGAGGGCATGGGCTTTATACTTACTATGTGAGGTACTGAACAACATGACCTTCATTTTTTTGTAGTTCAGAACCAGCTTCTGGGCACAGAAACCATTTTTCGACTTCCTCAAAACCAAGTTGAAGGTAATATTCAAGAAGAGTGGGGTTGGGTTGGCTAGAGAATATAACGGCATTGTCAGCATACAATAGTATTCATTGGTGGAAACAGTAAGGAAGGTTATTTACGAAGATACTGAAGAGGAGAAGGCCAAGAATGGATCCTTGAGGCACCCTAGAGCAGACATTCCACTGGTTGGAGGTAATATATATTCATATATATCCATATTCATATGTACCTTACACTAGAAACCAAATCCAGAATTGCCCAGGCAAAACTCCTCCCCACACGGGACTATGGCTTGCTGGCACCGACACTGCCAATAAAACAGTGCTACAAAAAAAGCATACTCTATATTACAAAATCGCCAGATTTGCATTGTCAAGCGATAACAATATGCACCACTGCCTCTCATTACACACGTCACATTGACTATTACCAGAGCTCAAAGTTAGTCTAACACTTTCCAGGTTTCTCAAAAATATCATGCACTCAAGTGCCCCCACTTACCTAACAGAACAGATAAGGTTCATTGACATGCCTTCCTCCCGTTCAACCACAAATAACATCAGAATCCCACTGCTCCACACAGATATGGGACAATGCTGTTTTAGCTATTGGGCTGCTTCACTCTGAAACTCAAAAGCCCACCAGTCAAAAAAACCTCAACAGTCTCTGCCTTCACAAAAAACTGAAAGATCATTACTTGGCAATTGTGGAGAACATCGGACCACCACTGCTTGCGCAAGAAAATGCATAAGCCGAACAGGTGTTGTGCGCGAGACATCGGCACCTGAATCAAACTAGGCACTAGTTCTCACGACTGAGTTCAGTAGCACTTATAATCTTACAGTTGGGTGAAATGTTGCATACGTGTGATGATGTAAATAAATGGAGGAGGGAGGTTTTGTGAAGTTATGCGGGAGATTGGCTTTTTAGGTGGGAGAAAGCCTAAACGCACCAAGTTGGCTCTTAAATAGTAGATGCAATCCCAGTCCCTGGAGAGGAGCGTTACCTTGTTCAGGAGGCCAGTAGAGCGCATCTGGCAAGAAGATCCGCCAGAGCTGCCACAGGGTGAGAAGCTAGGTCAGGAGCTAGATGCTTGTTTTGGGGAGACGGGCGGCCAGTAGAGCGCGACGAGCAAGGAGATCCACTGGAGCTGCTTTAGAGCGAGAAGCCCGGTCAGGGGCTCGATAGAGCACACAGAACATTAAATGCATGGACCGCGAATGCAGATTTTTTTTTGACCATGTCAAGCAGGAGATTTGCTTTCCTGTGCGGGGGGACAGGAGTTTCGTTAAAAATATGGGACTCTCCTGGCCAAAACGGGAGACATCACATTGTTGTATTTGTTTATTTGAGTTGGGGGGGCTTCGCCCCCCCACCCTCTTTCTTTTTTTAAAGGGGGGTGTAGGGTCGAAGCCCCCCAACTCAAATAAATGAATACAAAAAAATAACAGAACTGTAGTTCTGCGAGAGTAGCGTAACGCTAGCTGTAAGTATACTCTTACGCTGCTACCGTCGCAGGATTCGTATTCTCAAAAAAAAATATGTACGCTGGTCTGATGTTCTCCACCATCACCCATTACTTTACGCTAAATGTCTCTGAATGCTATGGCTAAATTTTCTCTTGTTCCCTTTCCTCATACACACTTACAGCACTGCCTGTACCATACTATCATAACCTGAAGTATTTTCTTCATTACTTCACTGGATTTGCATTGTATGTATGCACATCCCAATTTTTACTGTAAACTGTACTCTTCTGTATTCAAACACATTAATTTTGTATCTCTTCTGCTGTGCCACTGCATTCAGGTTGTGCCTGAAAAAGGTATCTGTTGCCAGTGCACTCACCTGGTTACCAAAGTTAAAATCAAAATAAATAAATAATTACCTTTTGATCTTTGCTCCTTGTACTGGGTTGCTTACTGCATTCTTCAGGACTCTGTCTGAACTTGGGCTATAATTTTTGCAGTGAATACTTTTGATTCTTTAACAAAACATCAAAACTGTTAAGTTATACAGACTATAAGGTCTGCTGAGTTAAAGGGAAATGTCCACGTCACAGCAGGCCCCACCTCCATATGAAGTTGGGCCCGATTAGCAGTTACATAAATAGAAGCATTTGCATTACTTACAGCTCGAGATTTTATTTAAAACTATATCTGGTTAATTATGCACCCTCCCCACTGGTATTTTACATGTGGAAATCCCTCCTGGTCTCCAGTATGACATGTCTTGTGTGGATCAGCCTGGTCGCTTCCACAACATGACTGTGCCATTATCAATTTCAGACAGCTCTGGTTTTGAGCCTTAGTGTCTCCATGATAAACAGAGACCAGGTGCAGACTGACAGGCACCCTAGCAGTCTGTACCTGGTCTCAGTATAACACGGACACATGCAGGAATCAAACTGGAGCTATTTGAAGCTAAGGCTATAATAGATAGCCTTAGCTTCAAATAGCTCGAGTTTGGATCCTGCATGTGTCTGTGTTATACTGAGACCAGGTACAGACTGCTAGGGTGCCTGTCAGTCTGCACCTGGTCTCCATTTATCACAGAGACACTAAGGCTCAATACCAGAGCTCTTTGAAACTGAAGCCGGAACTGTATTGCTGTGCAAGTGCCCCGGCTGATTCCCGTAAGACATGTCATATTGGGGACAGCTGCAGGTGCTTGTGGGTGTGCTGGGAGGGATTTCCACATGTAAAGTGTTGGCAGGGAGGGCACAGGATCAACCAGATATAATTTTAAATAAAATCTTGAACTGTAGATAGTACAGATGCTTCTATTCATGGAACTGCTAATCAGGCCACACTTCATAAGGAGGTGGGGTCCACTGTGACGTGAACATTTCCCTTTAAGTATCAATATAATGTCAGGTTATTTGGATATATCACCTGCCCCTCCATGGCTGTGTTGGATTTGATCAGTGTATTTATTTACGTTCTCTGTAATAGGTACTTTAGTTTGTATATCACTGCTATGGATTGATACTCATTAACAACATTAATACAAAAGCAGACACACCCTACCAGGTGCCACCGCACTCCCTAACATTTATTTATTTATTTATTTAGATTTTGTTTACCAGGTAAACCCACTGAGACCAAAGGTCCCTTTTTCAGGGGCGACCCGGGGTGAATACACCACCAACTTTACATTATGTACAGTATACAGCTTCAAAAATACATATACAATTCATATATAAGGTACAGCATACAGATACAAAAGAAAATTAAAAAATAATGTATATACAGTTCATACAGGAGGTTGCGTAACTGTAGGGCAGAGACAGAGAGCAAGTAGGAAGTACCAGTAGTCAGAGAAAAATAAAATTGCATTGCCCAGGGGGAGAAAAAAAAAACAATAAATTCAAAAGTCCAAGGGTCATTCAAAGGGAAGAACATAACACAGGTTGTAAGGAGAAATACAGTTGATAGAGGTTAGTTGGTACCAGGGGCGCCACGCCCAGCTATGGCACAGATGTTAGCTTGTGGCAAACCCAGGGAGTTTGGTGCCAGGACCCTGATTTTTTCAAAATTGAGTGCAGGGTCCCTGGCACACCTGGAGTTTGCTGCAGCCCTGGAGCAACACAACTTGCATCGCTCTAAGGACTCTGAAAATTGAGCCCCATATCTTAGTTCAGAAATGAAAGAAAACAAAAAGGAAAAAAGGTATATGGTGACTAACAAATACTGATTGTCTAAAGGGATCAGAGTTATAAGCAGCCAAACATTTTGCCAACATTTTAATTTCAGTTAGTTCTAGCTAATTATAAAACAACTCATCAAAATTCAACCAAATCTGAAACATTTAAACTGCTATACCACAAGGTTATGTGTGCCATATTTCACATTTATATCAAAAGACAAAAGACCACACTCACCACAGGGGCGTCATTTCAGCAAAATCATAGGGGTAGCAAGGTGGGGTGGGCATGATGTGGGTGGGACCATGGTGTGGGTGGGGCCACGGTGTGTGCGGAGCCAGAGAGGGTGGCATTTGTCAATGTGACATAGAGCTAGTTACCAAGTAATTTAAAAATGGGTACGAATTGGATATTAAAGTCTGAATATAAATCTGAAATGGGTCATTACATATGTTGATTCAAATTAAATAGCTAGTTTTCATCTAATTATGGAATCATCAGTATAGTGCCAGATGCCTAAATAATTCTTAGCACCCTCCCCAGCTAGCTGACTGTGTGCAAGTGTGGCATCTGTTGTAGTAGGCCTCAGGCTCACTCAGCCTGCCTTAGCTGCCTAACTAATCTCCTCCTCCTTAGTCCTTCCCCACCCGACCTTAATGGTAACCCCGGTCCCCACCTGGCGGCAACACCCTGCAAACAGAGTGCTCCAATCATCGCCTGCCTGGCCCACCACTTGCTCTATTCTCTCTCCCCAGCGTCACCCCTGCAGCACCGGACAGCGAACGATGAGATGAAATTAGAAGTGTAGTTGTAGTGATGACATGAGTGTGTCAACCCTGGGCCCCTTATTGATTTCCCAGATGGGCACCCAGTATCTAGTACTTTCTCGGAGGGCTGAGCTCCCTAGACCACTACAGTCAGACACAGACCCTGGAAGAAGCAGCAGCATGTGACTTAACTAAAGACAAGTGCAGCAGCCCCGACCAATAAACTATCTACAGGCTCTTCTGTAGACTGTAAACAAAACACACAGATGACCAGGAGTGCCTGGTGGTCTCCCGACTGGCCGACTGACTCCCCCTCCCAAACCAGTCCTGTCCTGACCTAGACAAATGCACGCTCCTCTGATTGCTCGGTCTCCAGTCTCAGACTCTCCCGTTTTCCCCCCAATAAACAATTCAACTATGCACTGCCCTGGAGAAAAAGGCAAAATATTTGAACCATCAAAATGTTATCTGCACTTTATCCCCTTTAGCGCATTTTCATCTTCAGAACTTTTGTTGTAGCTTACCAGGTCAGTGGCGGGTAAAACTACTAAAACAGCATGGCAAGTGCCAGGAAAGAAGCACCGCAGCTATGTGGGGCACCATCTTTCATAGATAAAATCGCCAACTTTACCCATTTTTAATGTTCAGTAGTTCGTCTCCTTGCCCCTGGTAGACAAAACACACACACTGCTGACTGCACTCACTGCCAACTTTGCCAGCAACAACAGGAGTACCACGGTCCCCCCAGTCCTGACTTGCACTTACTGCAGTTGATTTGTCTTCTTGTCACTGCCGACTTTGCCAGCAACAACAGGAGTACCACGGTCTCTCCTCACTCCCCCCCCATGTCCCGACTTGCACAGTTGCACTACTTACTGCAGTTGTTTGTGTCTTCTTCTCTCTGCCTGCCCCGGCTGCCTACTCTGGCTCTGCCAATGGATTGCTTTTCTGTGCCTGCCCTTAAGTTGTGGTGCACCAGCACCCCACCGTGCGGATGCCTGATGGAGATCTGTCGATCGCCCGATTAAGCCGACCACCCGCCTGGATCAATCAGCTGCTCCAGCTCTCGGACGGCTTGCCGCTTTAAAAATCTTTGCCTTGCTAGCCCTTGGTGTCTGCCACTCTGCCCCAGTGCCCCAGCTGGCTGCTGCCCGACTCAGGCGACTGTCTCGACTCTCTCAGCTGCCTGCTGCACCATGAGGATGCACCCAGAGACCCGGCATTCAAATCCGCCCGATTCCCCACGCAGCATATCAGTTCGCACCTAGGCGCTGCCGTGATCCTCCAGCCTGCCAGGTAGCCAATCGCAGCAGCACCAGCCCCAGCAAGTAAGTAAAAAAGTGGCACTGCCGCACTTGCCTTCAATGCCTTGACCTAAGTTACCCCAAGTGTTCCAACCAGTCATTTTCGGGGGGCTGGGGGCTAAGCTAACCTGCAAGACAGTCGGTGTCGGTGCGGCGCCATCTTCCATCCCTGATTGCATCAACAGTCTGTGCCTGTGCTAATTTTGCAGCACAGCAGACTGTCAGGCTCCCTGAGCCCCTGGCTGAAAGAAACCGGCTCTCCGGTCCTCCTCACACACTGTGCAGCAGCACAAGCATGCGCATGGCCAAGGGGGCATGTTATGCCACCAAGCAGGCAAGCAGCAGCTGGCAAAGTGCATCCGGTCCCATAGGGAGCCCCAGGGCAGGCAGGGGTCACAAGCCCTGTCATAGGGGTTGCATAATTTTCATAGGGGTCGCGAATGCGACCCCATGCAACCCCTAAATGACGCCCCTGACTCACCACTGCATCAAAATATTGCATTAATCATAAATATTTTTAAAGAAAAAATTGTGCTGCCACATCTAAGCACCAACAGGTAAAGCTGAAAAAGGAATCCCAACCGGTTTCATGCCTGATGACATGCTAAGGCATGAAACTGGTCAGGGTTCCTTTTCAGCTTTACTATTGATGCTGAATCAAGACAACACAATATTTTAAATATTTATGATTAAAGCAATATTGACCTAGAGAGTGCTGTCTTTGTCTTTTGATATATCTTGATGTTAAAACTGCACCTCCGGTCAGTAGAGCGCAGATTGCAGCTGGTAATATTTCACATTTGTAGCTTTAAAGGGGGCTGGCTTAGAAGTAGCCCAACATTTTTTAAATTACATTTTGAAAGTATGTAAACTGCAAAATTATAAACCCCTGCAACCTTACAACTAGAGAACACAATGACATTAACTCTGTTCAAGAGACCTTACAAGGAATCTGTGTGTGTCAATATTATTAACCTCTTGCTTAGAGAATGCCCATTTTAAAAGCTACCAACAATGGCAAAATAACATCAGTACTTAAATCTGAATTCCAGTGGGGGCTAAAAGAAAGAGACAGCCACACTGGGGTGCAAGTTTGGTGCTTAATAGAGCAAACAGATGTGAAAAAGCAAAAGTAAAGCACCCAAACCAAGGACAAATATGAGGGTCGATCAAAAAGTGCGCAGCCTGACACAGAAATAAATGCAGTATGAACCTTATATTATTTTCAATGTATAGTTACACTAATATGAATAGAATATGACCTACTGGTATAAGGATTAAATGTTTTCTTTGTAGGTACATGCTGAACAAAGTTTGAAAGGTGATGATCATTTGAGAATGGCGAAAACTGAGATCAGAGCAATCATCAAGTACCTCCATATCACAGGAATGACTCCAATGCAAATCCATGAGTATGTGGTTAATATACTTGGGACAGAAGCCCCTTCATAGTCAAGAAATGGGTTGCTGAATTTAAGCATGCAAGAAGAAGTGCCGAAGATGATCTCAGGTCAGGGTGCCCAAAGGAGGTGGCCACCAAGGACAGCATCGATGCAGTCCATCAGATGGTGATGAAAGATAGATGAGTACCTTGGGCATCAGTTTTGGGGTAGTACAATCAGTCTTGACTGAAAACCTGGGCATGAGCAAGGTGGGTGCCAAGAATGTTGACACCCAATAGGAAACTAATCAGAAGGGACATTTCAAGCCAACTTCTTCCACAATACAAGAGGGATCCAACAAACGTTATCAGTCATATTGCAACAGTGGATGAAACTTGGGTTCACCATTTTGATTCAGAGTCTAAATGGCAAGGCAAACAATGGAAACATTGTGTATCTCCAATGCCAAAGAAGTTCAAGCAGGCTGCCTCAAGTGACAAAATCATGGCCTCAGTCTTACGGGACTCTGAAGGTGTGATCATGATTATTTTGAAAAAGGAAAGGCAATAACTGGTGAGTACTATGCTGAATAACTGTGCAAGCTGAGAGAGACCATCAAAGCCAAACGCCATGGAAAATTGAGGTGACGAGTTTTGTTCCCGCAAGACAATGCTTCACCCCACACGGCACAGGCTGAAGTGGCTGCTACAACAGACTGTGAGTATGAACTGCTTCCTCACCCATCCTACTCATCAGATCTTGCTCCTTCAGACTTCCACCTGATCTCTAAACTGAAGGCTGAACTCCGTGGAAAGAGATTTACTGATGATGAAGAGGTGATAGGTGCTGTGAAGGGGTTTCTGGCAGGCCAAGACACAGAATTCCACCATGAGGGTATAACAATACTAGAATGACACTGGACTAAGTGTACTGAATTGAAAGGAGACTGTTAAAAAAATAAAATAATACTAGGTTCATAGTGCATTTCTTTCTGTGTCAGGCTGCAAACATTTTGATCGACCCTCGTATACATGATCATAATTTAATGAAAGGTGCTACGGTACATAGAAATATACTGACTACAGGTGCTATGGTACATACAAATATACTGACTTAATCAACCATATGTGGAAACAGGCTGCAAGACATATCTCTTACATTTCACACAGACTAACTGTCATTTCAATCATGTGCAAATTAATCAACTAAGTTCAGTATGCAAGACCACAATTTAAAAAAATAACATGGTTCAAACACCAGGCACAAACTTAAAACAGAGATAAATATCCATATTTGGTGGAAAGATATAGTCACCACATCTGGATATTGATCTCTGCTTTAAGTACAGTGTATGTGCTTAGTGTTTGAACCATGTTGTTAATGTTAATTTTCACGAGAGGAATACTAACAGCATTACCTATTATGCTACCATAAATTTTTGAGAAAACATTGCCAATAATAATGTTTGATATTTCCACTGTAAATATAAAACTGCCAGACCAATTGTTTTCCAGTTTTGTTAAATCCCAGGATAAACAGACATTGTATATGCATGCAAAATATCAGGTCTATACCTGCAAGAGCAGAGAAGTTACAAACAACCACGTTTTTAGAAAGTGTCACAACATTTCTCAAGTCATTACTCACATAATTAGGTAGTGAAATGTTAAACGCCTGTAGCCTAAAAATTCCTAAACCTAATCTATCCATTTTTAATCCATTCTATACACTTACACAATGGTATGCATACTAATTCTAACACATCTAGCTCCAAAAATAAATGAGTTATAATCAGGCAAACATTTTCACGTCACCCAAAAACTAAAATGCCATACTTTGAGCCCCTGTAATTGTACAACAATTCATCCAAATGTCATCCTATTTAGCAAACGTTTAGGGCGCATATAAAAAAATAATCATGTCCAACTTCACATCTGAAGCTCAATAGATAGCCAGGTTCTGATCAAATAAAGAACTTTCAAAATTCTGTGAAATTCTGATGAAATTTCATGGAATTTCACAGAATTCTGTTGGAATTTCACAAACTCAGAAATTTCTAATTCTGTACAGCTCTACCCCATGGCCTCGACAACACAATCAATCATCATCCTTCCTCCCACCCTTCCCCTGTCTTGTGTCTGACTCTCCCTTCCCTTGTTTTGCACTTCTTTCATATGTAATACTATAAAGATTTGTTCCCCGTCTTCATTTCCTCAGTTGTCATCAAGTCAGCATCAGACATTACCCTTCTTATTTATTTATTTATTTATTGAGGATTTGGAAATACTTTTGAGTCAGAGACTCATTTGCAAAGGTTCCACATCACAGAAATTAGGTACAAACTTTACATAACAATTCAACAAGGGCTCAGTTCAGCATTGTTACGAAGAAACAGTGAAGGCTAATAATCAGAAACTAGGGATAATTAGTACCTGTTTTAGAAATATATGATAAACTCAGAAATATATCTTAGGCCTGACAGACTATGGTAGGCAGGCCAGAGGCCTTGGTCAGCGGGGAAAGGGAGGAGGGAAGAGGGCAAGGGTTCAGTAACAATCACAGGTATTTGAGAACTGGAGGTGGTCCCTAAGATGGGTTTTGAAAGGGCCAATTCTATTTGCATTTACAAGCAAGGTTGGCAGGCTGTTCATCAAAGAAGGGGCTCTGGAGCTGAAGGATCTTTGGAATTGTGAGGTATGGCAGAGGGGAACTGAGAGGAGTGGCTTGGCAGAGCTTCGAGTATGCTTAAGCTTCAGGGCTAGGTGGACTAAGGGCTCGAGCCCGGGGGGGGAGAGGCTGAGGGCAATCTTTTTGGCCATGAGGCAAGTGTGGAACCTGATTCTATTGTTGAGATTAAGACAGTTGGTGGTGTTATAAAGTGAGCATGTATGGGTGAGACGGTCACATCCCAAGATGAGGTGGCACACTTTATTTAGGGAGAGAAGGAGTCTATATAGGGCAGAAGTGTTTGCAGCACTACAGATAAGAATGTCATAGTCGAGCAGGGAGAGGACAGAGGAGGAGACAATGATCCTGAGGGCTTCTGGGATAAGGCAGTGCTTGAAGCCCTGCTGGCCTTCTTCATCCCTCTTAAAAACACTACCCTATCTTCCTCCGCCTGGATGGTTTTGTATTTTTTAAAGGCCTTCTTTTTCTCCCTCGGAGCCTTCCCCACCTCCCTTGTGAACCACAGTGCCTTTTATACCCTCCCTTATGTAAAATTACACCCTTCCTCATTCCCTATCCCTCCTTAATGTTGCATACCCTGGAACGTCAGGTTCTAGATGTGTTACTGTATTGCCAACATTTCTGTTATTGCTACCAGGTCCAACCGTGTTTCTGACACCATTGCCTGCAGGTTCCTGATTTTGTTCCCCAGGCTCCTAGTAACAGCCCACTGACCCCTCCAGGTCACTTGCTGTCTTCCTTCCTCCCTGAGATTCCATCCTACCACCTTCCCCTGTGCCATCATATTTAGTCCTGCCCCTACCACACCTACCCATCTCCCTCCTACTGCCCCTACCTCCACCTCCCCTATCTCTTTCTGTTTCCTTTCTGTCTCCACTCTTTGCATTCATACTGCTCCCTCCACATTTTCTAGCGCTAGGGGAAGGCCGTCCTAGCCTTCCTCAATTGAGTAGGTATACCTATCAACAACTTATCTGCCTCCACCCTCTGCTAGTTTAAAAGCACCTTGATGTGTTCTGTAAAATTGAGCCTTAACACCCTGGTGCCCTACTTGGAGGGAAGTAGGTCATCCCTTCTTTATAGCCCATTTCCCTCCAGGAATTCCCCCAGTCCCCCACAAACTTAATGCCTTCTTCCTGCACCACTCCATCAGCCATGAGTTGAAGTAAATGATCACAGGAAGCCTTTCCTCACCCTTAAACCAAACTGGCACTACCTCAGAAAATGATACCGAGGCCTTTGTCACTTAAGTCTCCATCATGACCCCCCAATGAAGAGTCATGTCATACACCCTAATTACTGGGGTTTCATGCCACACCTTCCATTTGGATTAAATAAACCATGAATTTTTGCAAGTATTGTGGACTTGCTGCCTGATCACTGAAGCAGTTGAAGTGTGGATCTCTGTGTTCATTCATAATTCTTCCTCCCAGCTTCCTAAAGCTATCCTTCACCTCCCCAAATGGTCTTCTGGCCAAGTAATTGGTCCACAGACTGAAAATGGCATCAAGTCCTCCCCATACCCCTGAAAACCTTCCCTATGCTTCTCTCCCAGCCAAGTCCCATGGAATATATCTTACTATACTGCATCCCTTCTGTCCTCAAAACGATACAGTCCCCTGCCATGAGTACTTTGCTAGTGCTCACCTTTCTTTTGGACCCCAAAACAGCCATAGGTATCCTCCTGGTAGCCTGAGAGGTAACAGGTCCAAATACCCTCAGATACCACTGCAGATGTCACACTACGGACAGACTTGGTAGCCTGAGAGGTAACAGTTCCCAATACACTCAGGATTGGACATACCAAGTTGTGCAGAGGCACAAACTGGCTTGCTGTCATAACCTCTGGGCCCCCAACCCTGCTAAGTGGACTCTTCCCCCCCAGCTAACTGCAGTCCACCTCCTGTCTAGAACCAGTTTCCTTCATGAAAATGGAGTTGAGGCCATGTGCACTAACCACTACTTGGCCCTACCCCAGAGAAGGCTAAGTACCTCTTTCACCATAACCCGTTCCACAGCATGTACTGTAATCCTACTGCATACCAGGCAGCAATGCCTGCCATCTCCAGAGGACCTCCCTGAAGATGGCTTCTCCATAGATATCACAACCCACTAGGCCCCCTCCAATCCCCCAACCTGTCCCCCTCTGATTTCCACAACTTCCTCCACTGTCTCCCCTAATCCTGCCTCACTTTTTGTCCTAAGAGTTTCCTAGGCTACCTTCTACATGTCTTATATTAGTCCTCCTTTCTGGGAGCTGTTTTTTAGGGTACCCTAGAAAGAGTTTTTCTAGGGTTCTTGAAATATGTTGGTTACTGCACTCGCTCTACCTATCTTTCAGATCCCCCCAGTTAATATGGTATTTACAATGCTACCCAGCATTCCCCTCAGAGAGTACTCTACAGACTTCCCGGCACCCAAAGTGTTCCCAATGATTATTGAATGGCTTCCTCAGTGGGAGGAACCACAGCATTTCCTGAACATCAGAATTACCTCAAGCAGAGTGCCACATAGATCTTCTGATGCCCCCTACAAATGCTTTGTTTGTGGTACTCACTCTTCTGGGTGGTCACTGGAACTTGTGAACATTATATAGTGGACCATTAAAACTGATTTGCCTCTAGCAGAATCTACCCCTCATCTGTCCATAATTCCCTCATTCCATTGTGCCTCCCTTAACCCCCACTCCGACACAGATGTCAGACTGTTTTGCAGCAAACTAAAAGCAATTAACAGCTCCTCTTACCTCAGCTTTAGCCACAGCTCACCATGTGCAGTTCCTCTCTACTCTGGCTTAGCCATCTTAACACTGAATGTCAACATGTTAACTGCTAACAAGATCAAGTTTACATGTTGTTGACATTCACTGACAACTACAAAGTTTTATTTTCCTAAAAGCTGAATAAAATGTACAAAACCAATTACACATGATTGGCCAGTAAAATATATAGCAATATGAGCATAAAAAGATAGAATTAAAGTTAATGCTTAACATGCAGCTTCTTATTTCTGTATTGCTGCCCCCCCCCAAAAAAAACATATAATGAACCATACCTGGCCCCAAGTGGACTGCAATAGAAATTTTTATTTATTTTTGCCAGTATTGAAAAAAGGAAGGGATTGTATTTTGGTCTGTGGAGCCAAAATGCTGCAACTTCCCTATTGTAAGGCATGCCCCCGTGCTAGCATGTTTTGTGATGTCAGTAAATGGACAGTACAGTCATGCTCCATAGAGTAGAATAGGGATGTTTTAAAATAGTGTTATTATACTTTATTTATTTTATTTATTTATTTATTAGTACAGTGGTTTGGGAAGATCTTTGAGCCAGAGGCTCATTTACAAAGGTACCTTGTCACATAAAGGTAGGTCACATTACAACAGCAAGTAAGCAATAACGTGTACAGAAACAATGGGTGGTACATCAAGTGAAACAATAGCAAACAATAAACAGAAAGTAACATCCAGCAGTCAACATACTGTAGTCATAAGCAGCTTTCAGGTGGCCTTGTCATATTGTTTATCCCTGCTAAAAACTAGTGGTAAGTGCAGCTACGAATACTGATTAGGTGATTTCGTAGGGAGGTTTTGAAGCAGGATATAGAAGGGGCATCGGAGATGGATGGGGGCAGGTTGTTGAACCAGAAGGGGGCTCTATAGCCATAGGCTCGCTGACCATGTGCGGTCCTAGCCCTAGGGATCAATAGGGTGGTTTTGTCAGCGGAACGGGTGTGCACTTGCGAGTTAATACATTGTGCGGTGGCCATCAGACCTGGTGGGGATAGCCCAAGAAGGGTTTTTTCAGTTATGATACAGGTCTGATATTTGAGCCGTTCATCAAGGTCAAGCAATACAGCTTTCTCATATAACTGACAGATGTGAGTTAGCCTGGGGGCACCTGTGATTAGCCTGCAAGCTTTATTCAGTAAGGTGTGAATTTTATTGAGAGCTGTCTGATCAGCAGAGCCATACACAGGCAACCCATAATCCACTAGTGACAGTATGGATGAGGTGACTGTGAGTCGAAGGGCCTCGGGAGACACTTTTTGTGCTGGTGTAGTATGCCTAGTCTGATATTCGCTGCTGTGGCAAGGGCTGAGATATGGCCATGGAAGGAGAGGGAGGAGTCGAAGTGGATTCCAAGGTATTTATAGGAGCAGACTTGCTCAAGCATAAGCTTGGAGCTTAAGTGTATCTGGAGCTGAAAGTTGCAAAACTTGTTTTGTGGGTGAGCAAAGACCATAGTTTTAGTTTGTTTGAGATTTATAACCAGCCTACGCTCCTTGAACCAACCCTCAGCATTATTAAAGGATCTTTGCAGGGACTCCTGGAGTGCGATAGGGTTACAATCAGTGGCAAATATGACGGCGTCATCCGCATACAATAGTATTTTACCACTACAGGAGGCTGGGAGGGAGTTAAGGTAAAGGGAGAAGAGTAGGGGACCAAGAATGGAGCCCTGGGGGACACCGGAGAGGATGGGACGTATGCCAGAGAGAGCCCCCCCAATTTTTATGCGCTGTGAGCGGGCTGACAGATAGCTAGCGCACCAGGAGATAGGCCCAGTGGCAAAGCCAGAGTAACTGAGGGCATCTAGAAGGAGGGGATGGGAGACGGTGTCGAAAGCTTTCGAAAGGTCTACAAACACAGCTGCAGCCAAGGAGCCCTGGTCCAGGGAGGAGTGGAGAAAGTTAGAGAATTCTAGGAGGGCAGTAGTGGTACTGTGGCCAGACCAGAAACCGTGTTGTTCAGGGCAGAGAATGTTATAGTTGGAGAGGTAGTCAGTCAATTGAGAGACCACTACTTTTTCCAGGGCTTTGGAGAGGGGGGAGAGAGAATGGAGATAGGCCGGTAATTTCCGGCCTGGGTCCTGTCTCCGCCTTTCATGAATGGGAGTGACTGTGGCAATTTTCCAGATTGCTGGAAATTGCCCCAGACAGAGAGATCGGTTGTATAGATCGGTAATAGATGAAGGACAGATCTAGAACTTGCGAAGATACAGGGGTCAAGTGTCACTACCCGTACTGTTGCTCTAAGGGCGTTGACTAGGTGAGGTCTGAGTTCTTGAGCAGTGACCTGGCGGAGGTGAAAGTATGGGCGTGTAAAGACCGGTGCTGATGGGGGGGTTGAAAAAGTCCTTAGGGAGGATAGAGCTCAGATCTGTAAAGGAGGTATTGAGGCAGGTAGCAATAAGGGCAGGATCGGAGGAGATAGAACCATTGATGCTGATCTGTGGGGAGGCGCGTACTTCCATTTAACTGTTTGATACTATCCCAGAAGGTTCTGGGATTCCCCCAAAAGGAGGTATGCGAGTCCTGATAATGATCAGCCTTGGACTTTCTGATGGCCCAGGTACACTTGTTTCTGGCAGCCGCGTACTCCTGTCTATCACTAGGACGGCCTGTCTCAGTGGCAAGGTGCCATAGATTATCCCTATGTTTAAGTTGTTGGATCAGGGCCGGGGTCACCCAGGGAGTATTTTGCATCTTGGATTGGCGGACTGACAGAGGAGCAAAGATATCACAGGCTTTATTGAATGTTTGGATAAAGAAGGAAAGTGCGGTGTATTTTAAAGATCCTTGTTAGTCGAGCGGTGGCCTTAGTCATAGTCAGAACACTAAATTATAATAAAAAGTATTTAAAAAATATCACTATTCTATTCTATGGAGCACGGCCCCGCACTCCCCATTTGCTGACATCACAAAATGTGCTAGCACAGGGGCATGTCTCACATTAGGAAGTGGCAGCATTTTGGCTTTTGGCTCCAGGGAGCAAAATATGATCCCTTCCCTTTTTATGTTGCTTGCACGCATGTGCAAGAAACATAGTGCCATCATCGGAGATTTCGGAGGTGTGTCACCTCCTCCTCCAATTCAGTCAGTGAGCTGGCAGGCGCGGCCCCTGTAAGCCAATGCATTTTGGAGCTGTCTATGACACGCTCCAAAATGCAGTGGCATACAGTTGAAAGGGGGAGCTACGCTTCAGTGAGCAGCAATAAGAAGTGTAGCTCCCCCACACGCCAAGTGTCCATGCGTGCTATGTACTTGCCCGGCGGTGCCCAATCCCGTCGGCTGAGCTCATCTTTAGTAGTAGGTGCCACACTGGGAGCCCACTGGCGTGGCAATCAGGTCCTTGGCCGACGGGGTGCCCAATCCCCGTCGGCTGAGCCTCCGTCCTTGTGCCACACTGGGAGCCCACCCCAGCGTGGCAAACGTCCTGACGTCTTTTTTGTTTTAAAACCTGTAAAACAAAAAGCGGTCATGGCGCATCTCGACCCCCTCCCACAACCGCACCCACCACTGGGCACCCAGCCTCCCACACCCCACCTCACCCCATACTTACCTCTGGACTCCAGCGGCGATCTTGGTGGACCGGGAACACGTCTGCACTCTTGAAAGCCGACGCGAACTGAGGAAATGCGGTAAGCTGTATAATGGGCTAGATAGGGGTTTCAACTTTATTGCATAGCTCAGGCATTTTGGGAATTTTGCACCAAATTTTTCAACATGGGGTTTTGGACCCTTCTCATGAATGATGTCACTGTCATGGCGTTAGTCGGGCCGAAGGGTGATTTAGCCAGTGACTGCACAGTGACTGCGAAATCACCTTTGGGCCTGAATACCACCATGACAGTGACATCATTCATGAGAAGGTCCCAAAAACCCCATGTTGAAAATTTGGTGCCAAAATTCCAAGAAATGAATGTTTCTGATGTCGTTGTGCAGTTCCTACGCAGGCTCATAAGTTCGCGAAATTTCAATATTTTCACTCCAGATTTTCAACATTGCCATTTTACCACACCTTCTTATCAGTAGTACAGCTGTCATTTTTCATATCTCACCCAAAATGTGTTTCCACCCATGTAGTGCAGAATGGCGCAGTCGGTGTGCGAAATCAATGTGCAGGACAAATTAAGAAAATCACAGTGACACTATTCATGAGCAGAGGTCTTAAAATGGCTATGTTGAAAATTTGGTGAAAAAATTCCTAAAAATTACTGTTTTACGAGCATGCGTTGCGCAGTTCCTACGTACGCTTGTAAGATCGCGAATTTTCAATATTTTCACTCCAGATTTCCAACATTGCCATTTTATCACACCTTCTTATGAGTAGTACAGCTAGTACAGCTGCCATTTTTCATATTTCACCCAAAACGTGTTTCTGCCCATAGCACACAATGGCAGTGGAATTGTCTTGGCGAGATCAATGTAAAGGAACAAATTAGAAAATCACAGTGACACTGTTCATGAGCTCAGGTGTTAAAATGGCTATGCTGAAAATTTGGTGAAAAATCCCAAAATGACTGTTTCTGCGTCGTTGTACAGTTCCTATCTTGCAGCTGTAAGTTCGAATTTTCAATATTTTCACTCCAGATTTCCAACATTGCCATTTTGCCACACCTTCTTATAAATAGTACAGCTGTCATTTTTCACATCTCACCCAAAATGTGTTTCCATCCATGTAGCGCACAATGGTGCAGTCGGTGTGCGAAATCAATGTACGGGATAAATTAAGAAAATCACAGTGAGTGTTCATGAGCAAAGGTCTTAAAATGACTATGTTGAAAATTTGGTGAAAAAATTCCCTTCAGATGTATAGCAATATTACTAACGAAGACATTGAACAGAACTGGCCCCAGGACCGATCCCTGCAGCACCCCACTGGTCGGCCCCTCTCCCTAGACTGCATACCATTTACCACCACTCTCTGCCTCATGTCTGTTAGCCAGTTTCTAACCCAGTTTACCACCCTTTCCCCCATGTCCAGCCTACCCAGCTAGTTTATCAGCCTCCTATATGGGATGGTGTCAAAGGCTTTGCTGAAATCAAGATAAGCGTTGTCCGCTGCCCACCCTGATTCACTTCCTTTGTCACCCAGTCAAATAAATCAACCAGATTTATCTGGCATGATGTCCCCACTGTGAATCCATGTTGTCTATGGTCCTGGGTTCGATGGCATCTAGATGCCCCACTATCCTTTCTTTAAGCAATGTCTCCATGATCTTCCCCACTACTGAGGTGAGGCTGAATGGCCTATTGTTCCCTGCCTCCTCCCTACTGCGGACTTGTGTAGAGGGACCACATGTGCCCTCCTCCAATTCACTCATGTTGAATGACTCAGTGAACATGGCTGCCAGAGGTACTGCTATCTCCCTTCGCAGTTCTGTTATCCTTGGCGTATGCCATCTGGTTCCATCGCTTTGTCTACCTTCAATTTAGTGAGCTCCTGCAGGACTCTTTTGTCCACCTCTTCACCCCCTTGGCAACTGCTGTACTACTGTGGCCCTTGCCCCTCCCACTCTTCTGTGAATACTGAGCGGAAAGACACAGTGGATGTCTTGGGAGGAAGGTATGACACTGTCACTTCCAAATACCTAAACAGCACATACAAGCAAGCAACATTCGGCATTGACAAATGCTTGTTTAATACTGGCAGAAATAAATTACAATTTTTATTGTAGTCCACTTGGTTCCAAGTAAGGTTTATCATATGTTGGGGGGGGGGGCAATATTAGGGAGCTATTCTTTAAAGCTTTTCTATAAGGTTAGTTTTCTCACATGGAGACCCACTAAGGCACCTGTGCTGGCATACTTCTGGTCTGCTTGTGGAGGTAATGTTGACATTTTTCATCAAAGCAATACTTACAGCCTACAGTAGGTCATTATAATCTAGGACTAACTGTCTGTACTTTTTTTAATGCTATCAGCTCCATGTAAACTCTTTAATGTAGCATGGTGCAGTGTCACCTATATATATTTACTGGCTAGGGTCAATAAAGCACCGCTGGCAGACCCTCACAAACTCCGTAATTCACACGCATGAATTAAGGAGTTCCATAAACCACAGTTCCAAAAATAGCCGTGAGTGCACCTGTGCAAGAAGCTGTCTGCATGCTGGCCGTCCACTCACACTGGTCACAGAAAACCACCAGCGTGAATGGATATCCAGTGATAAGAGTGCCAGAATGTGGGTGACCGTCAAAACAGCGACTCCATATTCAGCACTACTGGAATGAGCTACCCACAAGGGTAACAATTGGTTCTGGCATGAGGGTAGGAGAAAGCAACAGGAAAAAAGGAATGGCAAGAGGAAGAGGAGGAATGGGGACCAGGGTTATGTACAGGAACTGTCCCTGCTGCCGCTGAGCCAGCCATGTGGTGTGGTGGTGAGGGAGGCTGGCTCTGACACAGCAGGTACTGAGTTCAGGGCTGGGGATGGGAAGGACTAAATGTTGCCACAGGCAGCAGCTCCTGGGCTAAACCTTTTTTTGCAGCCAAATTTGTGCCCCCTCCCCGACATGCACCCCCCTGGAGTTAGGAATCCTAATTCAGGGGGGTGCGGGGGCCAAGCCTTCCATGACGGGGTGCAGCCCTCCCCCACAAAAACACTTTAGGTTGCTGGGTTTCAGTTTGCTGGTAAGTGTATATTGTTAATTTGCTTTTCAGCAATATACACTCGCCATAATAGCAATCAACGTTCGGCAATTGCTATTATGACATAGAACCGCATGAATGACAGCCGTCACACAGGACCAACTAAAATTAAAACTGGGTGCACTGTTTAAGTATATTTCTCACAGAAATTCTTTTTAAAATGCCAACCTCTTCCCTTTTTATGCCATGAAATGAATCAGAGAGGCACTCAATTCCGGGCTACTAAACAGTGCTATTTCACCTCTGTCCCTTATGCATCACGACTGCCAGGCACCCAGATGCACTACAAAACCATCAGTCCCTCACACACACAAACAGAAGAAAACTACCTTTACAGAGACTGTTGCCTTCTTAAAAAAAAATAATAATAATAAGTTTCCTTCAGCTAAGCTTTGAATTTTACTGACTGCTCCATTACTGAAAACAGCATGCTTTTAAAGGGAAAAACGGGCTGGGAAGCTGATCTGAAAAAGATGCAAATGTGATGACTTCCGTGAAATGAAAAAGCTGTAAATGTTATGAATTCTCTGGAACAGTTAAAAAAACACCTCAGTTAAAGCACTTGTTCACAAAAGAAGTTCAAGCCGTTCACAAAAAAAGTTCAAGTTGTTATGAATAACGGTTGCACTCTGTTCAAATAAAATGAATGTTCTTGTAGCCCACTACTACAGATTTCATCTCTCTCTGCATTTATTTCTTTAACCAGTAAATATAAAAAAATAAAACATGGAGGAGTCTGGGAACTCGGATACACAACCTTGGTGTGTAATGCTCAGATAAGCCCATTGGGCTTCGTCCTCAGGGTTTATGGAGCATCACACACCTCCGTTGTGTATAAAATCCTTGTTCACACTTCCCATGCATTATTCTGTATGTAATCACCCACAGTATGACATCACAAAGGATCAGTCTGTCTTAGGGTGAGTGTGGCTCTTGGTCAGTTGTGATGTTTAAATGGGCATGGTCACAGAATACTATCAGGTAGAAATCATTATTATTATCAAAAGGAAGAAGAAAAAATGGATTAAAATAAGAAAGGTAGCTGTTGACTATTTTTTTTTATTTAGTATGCTGTTGACTAATTTTAAAAAGGTGGTGATATTTGAGGGAGTACTAACTGTGTAAGCTGCCTAAATTCAACTTCATCAGAGGATCTTTGCTACAATTGTGGTGGCTATGAAAAGTATGTACATTTCTTGTATGTGTTTAGTTATGTTTGGGACACTGACAATGTAAACTAAAAATAGTTTTAAATGTATTTGAATTATTTCCTGCACTTGTTTATTTTCTGCTATATAGAATGTTTATGATTGATGGGAGCATGATTGATACATTTGATCAATTTAAAAGTTGTAATGGGGGGGCTAATGAGCAGCTAACTCGACGGATTCGTCTTCACGTCGCTCCCAGTCTGCGGTCGAATAAAACTGTAAAATTAAGTTTAAATTTACTCTGAAGCTAGTGAGGTGTAGCAGAATCACTTACTGGAAGAGATAATGGATGAATATCTGGCCCCAAACCCAGCCAGATCTCAGCAGGGTGCAGGGAAAACGCCGAAAAAGGTAATGGCGGGGACGCGGGAGACAACACAGGCCTTGTCTCGCTTTCAGCTGCCGAGGTGTCTGTGCTCGGTCGGGAACTGACTGGCCAGGTTATTGTGGCAGTAGAGCCTCGCCTGATCAAACTGGAGAGCAAACTAGACTCCCGCTAGCAGGAGGTGCTGGAGCAGCAAGCGCAACAGGGAAACCGTGTAGCAGAGACTGAAGAGAGAATCTCTCGGCTGGAAGACGAACTGCTGACAGTCCCTGGGCAAGTGTTGGCGCTGCAAAAACAATTCGAGGAATTTAAAGAAGCCTACGACTATCAAGAGAACTACCAAAGAGCCCTCAATGCGTGGGAGGGAGAGCTGCCAGATGGTGAGAAGGAGAAGGAGCCCTGGAATTTTCTAGCAGGAAATTACCGGAGCTGTTGGGTCTGCAACTTAAAAATGGGAAAATTAAGCTGGAGAGGGCCCATAGGGCTGTTATGCCTCGACCCCAGGTATATCAACCCCCAAGGCAGATTATTATGAGATTCCACCACTTCCAGGACAGGGAGATGGTCTTAAAGGCATATTGAGAGAAGGGCACGCTAATTTATGAAGGTACGCACATCTTCCTTTCGCAAGATTACTCAGCCCATCTACTCAAAAAGAGAAAGATGTTTAATGCTGTTATGGCCTAGCTATGGGGTTTGAAAGTAGATACCCGGCTACTTTACAGATTCGGCATGAGGGAGCAACCTTCTCATTCTGGGAAGTGGAGAGAGTGGAGGAATATGTGAAATCCCTTCAAAAGAAAGCAGGATGAAAGAAAAACAAAATGACTGTGCAAATACTCTTCTGTTGCAGCATGCTGACAGTTGTTTTTTCTCGTGAATGTTTGTGGGGTTAAAAAGTTAAGAATGAAGTTATGTTCTACACCTTATTGGACTGTGAGGTATTTTGGTGTCTCTAAAAAGGTAATGGTTCGAAAAGATAAAGAGAAGTCTATTATGTTGGAAGTTAAAGCAAGTCTTTCCATGTGGTGAGGAGGTCAATCGATGTTAGATGGCGCAGGGAGACGTACGCGATCGACAGAAGCCCACAAAAGTCATTGAGGGCAGAACAAAGAGTAGGACTCCAACAAGAGAGGATATCGAATTGTGGTACAGGTGGATCCATTGAGGCCCTGCCGGAGTGCGGCGGCAGGAGGACGGGCGCTGCATGTTTGTTCTAGGGCGTGGCCTGGTTTCTCCTGTGCAGACACTCTGGGGGGGGAGTGATGTCTCACAAGGACTTTTTGAAAGAGCTATGGAACCATGGATGGGAACCAGTTGTCTTGTGGGGTTATAGGGTGGATTAAAGGGAGGTACACGGCGGAAAGGTGGAGAGTGGTGGGGTAATGGAACACGGGAGAGGTAAATGAACTATAGTTAAAGTAGAGGTGGGATTAGTACAGGGAAGGAGGGAAAGAAGGAGAAGCACGCTGCATCAAAAAAGAAAGATAGGAGATCAGGACGAGAATGTGAAGGGTGGAGGGGACTGGATGGGGGGCTACAGTGAAAAGGTTCTGTTATGCAATAAAAGGAAGGAAACAGTAATCGAAGTATTGTTCACTTGGGCAGAGGGGCCACGGATGGGAGGCAGCAGGGCGCAAACGTCTACTGGCAGAGAGGTAATGACACTCATGCTGTTGTTGCGACTAGTGTCAGGGGACCCGAAGGAGGTGAGGCGAGAGGTATACAGGGGAGGGATCAAGATAAGAGGTGAGATGAGGACAGAAAACCAAAAAGGGATCAAAATATGGGATCTGGAGGAAGGAGAGAAGGGAGGAGGGGAAGGGAAGCAGCAGGGAGGGCAGAGAGGGACTGGCAAGGAGAGAGTAATGGAAGTTAAGTGTAACAGGACAGGGGGAAGCGGCAGGGAGGAGGGAGGGACTGGCAAGGAGAGAGTAATGGAAGTTAAGTGTAACAGGACAGGGGGAAGGCAGGGAGGGAGGAGGGGACTGGCAAGGAGAGAGTAATGGAAGTTAAGTGTAACAGGACAGGGGAAGCGGCAGAGAGGAGGGAGGGACTGGCAGGAGAGAGTAATGGAAGTTAAGTGTAACAGGACAGGGGAAGCGGCAGGGAGGGAGGGAGGGACTGGCAAGGAGAGAGAGTAATGGAAGTTATGTAACAGGACGGGGAAGAGGGAGGGAGGGAGGGAGGGGGGACTAGCAAGGAGAGAGAGTAATGGAAGTTAAGTGTAACAGGACAGGGGGGAAGCGGCAGGGAGGGGAAAAGTTGGGGTTTACATGTTAATAGTTGATTGTTTGTTTACAGATGCGATCAAAGATGTCTACGCTAATATTGTCATTATACAATGTGTATGGGGCCTTAAGCCTTGGATGGACAGGGTAGGGAAGATAGGAGGGAGGAGTGGATGGACACAGTGGGAGGGACATGGAGGAAAACAAGGAACTAAAATATGACTAGTATACAAGTGTAACCCCTCACCCCTGCCTTTCTACTAAAATAACAGGTGGCATGCTGTTGGCGTTGGCAGCAATACCTGGTGGGGACCTGGGTTCGGAGAGGATGAGGTTACCTGGCACAAGGGACCTAGGTTTGGCTACTCTGCACAGGGGCACCCAAGTAAATCCAACTACAGGAAGCAATAACTGTAATGTCCAGAACCAGGATTGGGATTTTTCAGTGTGGCTTTTATTCATAACTAGCTGAACATAACAAGCATAGATGGACCCCCAAGGGGCTACGTTTACTGTAAATGCAGATTAGAGACTACAAGGCCGTCCACTTAAAGAATGAACCCATTTCTACTGTTTTCTGCCTCTGGACCCACCAGGCACTCAGCCCAGACTTGCATGCGCTTTGGATACACAGCCCGACTGGCCCGGCTCCCCTGACGGCCACTTGACTGACAGTCCATTTAAAGGATGAACCCAAATTTTACTTGTTGTGGCTCCCCACACCACTTAGAGTCTGTGACTCCTAGAGAGATTTGTTTTCTTACTGCCTTCGGACTCCCATCATACAAGGAGAATATTTTCCCAAGCTGTGGCTCCCCACACCACTTAGAGTCTGCGACTCCTAAAGAGATTTTCCAATTTGCAACCCACGTCTGGGTACCTACCTCATCACTGGCCAGGCGCATGAGGCAAGTAGCAATCACAGTAGAAATCCGTAGAGGTGGACCTGGTTACTAAAGATGGGGGGGTGTTCCCACCTCCAGCTCCCACAGCCCATACCCGGCCATTTCTCTGGACAAACAGAAACTTAAACTTTGAAATGTAGATTAAACGGTGGCTGACCTGTAGCACCCCCTCTACAACATTACTTGAAATCCATTCAGACTTTAAATTTTTAAACTACTCCATTTGTTTGTCCTAGTACAATAGGCCTCCCAAATAATAGTTCACATCCCAGCTTTTCTTCACATTTTCCAAACTGAAGAAACATATTGTTCGCCCTCTCAAATAGAGCACAACACTCACCCTTTCGTTGCAGGTGCCCCACAGGCAAAGTACCACTTCTTTCAGTGTTACCAGACCAGAACAGAAACTGTAAAAAGGCAGCTTTCTTCTGTAGTGGAAATTAGGGGATTGCCCCTGGAATCCACAGAGGGACACTTTGTCCCCCCCCCCAGAGGGAGGGGGGCACTGAGACCTGGACAGCGGTCTCCACCACTTAAAACTGGACACTGTTCTTCTCCCAAGGAGGTAAACAGAAAACACTTCTTTCCTGCTTGACAATAAACAGGAGACTCACTTTGAAAACTCCCAAAGTTCTATCTCACTCCCTGCTGCTGCAGATTCCAATGTGGCTTATGCAGCTGCGACAGTTCTATGGTGATGTCATCTCTCAGTCTCAGTTGTGACTGAGAATAGAGTGAGACAGTGTGAAACCCATTTAACTGGAGTTTCACAAGCTGCCTTCCCCTGCCTACCACTAGGTCTTACTGGGATTCTAGTAACCCCAGGTAACAAGGGGGTTATACTCACCCTTGACCAGGAAAATGACTGTCCCCAGTCATTATGCACCCGGCCTTAGGCCATCCCACCCTATGTGCTACCTGCGGAGGGGGGTGATCAGGCCCCCCCTCCTACCATGTGCAAGCACAGGCAGGCAATACTAAGGGCCTAGAGGCATGTAGCTGACATATCAGCCTGTACACTATCCACTTACTATGGACACCTAGTGGCTCTGGTAGAACCATCCAGAGCATAGCCCTGATAGATCAGCACTGCGGCCCCTACTGCAGGTCAGGGCCACAGCCTGTCCATCCCCCCTAACCCTCTAGGGAAAACCTATCTGCCTCTAACATAATATCCCAAACAAAAACAAAACCCGGGGACCTCCCCGACCTTGGGCAACCTGCAACAACACCATTAAAATGACAATTACTGCCTCCTCCCTACCCCCACAACCACACCTGTGGTAGGAAAAAGGGTTAATACAGCAATAACCATAACAATAACAGCACAGTACTTTAAATTCTACGCAATAAAGCACTGACGAGGAACTCCGATGAGCCCCTCCTCCTCTTCTTGTCTTCTCTTCTGTCTTCCCAGGAACACCTGCAAGAAAAAGACAAAACAAAACACACACTCCTAATCTGCATGCACAGTCTACCTAACAACCCCTACCATACAAAAACACTGAACAATCCCAAAAAGATTTTTTTAGAAAAAATGTAGAAAAACTATTTACATTAGAGTACAATCATGATATTATTTACAACACACATTTGGGGGGATGGAGTGCCCTAAAAGTCCCAACTAGTGACCACAAGGCCCGAAGGCTAGTCCAATAAAGAGTCTCTCCTAGGCCGGAGCCCCGTGAAGCATAGTTCTAAAAGGCCAAAGTCCCGAAGGTGAGAGTCTTTGCGGACAGTTCACACATTTTTGAAGTCTGTAATGTAGGGTGTGTACTGCAATATCATAAAGATAGAAAAAGTGTTTCGGACTTACCAGCCATTTGTAGTATATGAATTGCACCAACCTTGTCCACAGCTGAAGACTCTCCCTGGCAGCATTTCTTCTGATACAGCTGGGCGGACATCTTCCGGGAACCACAGGAGGGCACATCTGGAAACAGCTGGGCTGATGTCATCAATGAAGAAGGAACCTTAGAACAGGAACAAAAAGAAAAACAGCTGGTCCAACGTCATCCGATTACCAGGCGATGAACAGGAAACAGCTGGGCTGGTGTCCTCTCTGGATCTGAAGTCATCTGGTGGGCCAGTAGATGGTTGCTGAACAGGACAGTATACTGTAGACTGATGAATGTGGAGCACCTGAGTCTTTGGTTATTCATATTGGTGGATCAATAAGGGCACTTCACAGTCTAGATGTGGCAGTATTGACTACCACTGCTCGGCTCTCCATTTTGTAGGCACGGGCTTAATTACTGGGAGGTCCTTACACCGAGGCCAATAGTACCGGGGATCAGGGGCTTGAATTATTACCCCATCTGGGCGAACATAACTCACACAGTGGGAGACTTCACGTCCCTCTCCGTCCACTATTCTCACTCTGTCCATAAACAGTGTCCTGCGCCTCTTCCACTGCGTATACTTTTCATGGAACAGTCTATTCTTTACATGCTGGTTGGCCCCAGGATGCACATGTTTCATTACTTCATTCCAGATCCAGGATTTCCTGCAGTCCTCAATCTCCTCCCAGACTCTCCGAGGAAAGGTAGGAAAGGTCATACCATAGATTTCATTTGCCTTTCTACGAACCAGTCTCTCCTCTTTACTTGCTTTGGTCAATCTGAGACCGCTGGCCTGGCTTGGGGGTGGCCAGTCCTGGTTCTGCCAGCTTCACATCCTCAATGAAATTAAAAATGGATCCCTGACTTCTTCTTCTTGTAAAGCCAGGGCAGTGGCATCACCACCTTCTTCAACACATTCTTCCAAGGCAAGATCTTGAGGCTGTGTACCCGTTCCTTTCTCACAAGGCCACATAGGTTCCCCCTCATCTTCCTCTTCACTGAGGATCTGAGCCCAGGAGTGAGCAGTCGCTCTCACCCTGAGACTATCCATTCATCACTAGGCTGAGGCTCACACCTCCCATTCAAAGGCCTCAAGATCTCATCTTCACCTGCTAGACTTGGGCTAGGGCCTCCACCCAGGGACTATTGATGCTTTATCCGAACTTTCTTTCTGAGATCCAGCATCCAAAACTTCAATTTCAGGTTCAGTCTCTAACTCTGCACCTCTAGCTTTGTGCCACACCCTCGAGGATCCTTCCTCCACAGGCTCTGCCTGGTGCTGTGCTGCCAACTGCAGAGTCCCTGAATTTTGTCCATGTGGGGAGCCAAATGAATTGAGGCGCTTTTATAAGCCATATTATTGAAGGCATCCAGCACAGTGAGGACCAAGAAAACATCCCTTCCAGCACTCAAGCATATTTGGCATACACACACTGGATAATTAGGAACTTACACATCAGGAGGCAGTTGCCCCACATAGCACCACTTTTCAATATCTCTCAGTCTATTTACTGCTGCTGTTACTGCAACCCGGCATGATCCGGTAACAAGCTGGTCCTGAGGCCATAACTGCAGAAAATAAACAAAAGTTCACTGTAACTGAAAGTCCCACTTTAATGAACACACTCTGTAGCTTTAAATGGCTCCTCTGCTGCTGTGTTTACTTTATCACCCCACCTTGTAATGGCGGCGGCAGTACCTATGCATCAACATTTAGACTCTGGGTCAAGCCACTGCGCACCCAATTTACACCAGCTACTGATAACTTTTACTCAAACTGCACAACTTGCTCTGATTTGGCTTCACACACATTTACAGGATTTTCCTTGGACTTTTCACATGCTGGCAACATTCATTTTATTTACAGTCCCTTAAAACTTCAGGTTTCAGCTCAGGATTGCCTGCTTCTACTAGTGTTGCATTTTGCTACAACCCACAGTCTCTCTCTGGCTGCAAACTTTAAACTGAGGATATTTTCACTTCCATGCACACATTCAATGGCTTTACAGACTTGTACTTCCTGGCAGGACATCACACAGTCGTTACTTGCAAAGCGACTATACTGCTGCACACATATTTTATGTGGCATTTCTGAAAATCACTGTTTGAGCAGTTTTTGAATTGTTTACTCACTGTTATTAGTAGCAGCTTGCTGCGATGGGGTAAAACGGCCTGCAGCCAGATTTTGAAGGCCTCTAAACACAAAAGGGTGGGCAGTCTCCGCGATCGTCGTTTTAACCACCAAATTCACTAATTCCACGATCGATTTGCGGGTTGAGCCTGATTTTAAACTTAAAAGTCACTTTTTACTGTTTACAGCGCTTTGAATACTTTGCGATGCTCCTCCACTGCCAGTACACGCACTACTCTCTGTCTCCTCTCAATGCTGAGGCAGTCACAGAAGAGCTGGCTGAGGGGCGGACTACGGCAAACTGACCAACCACACGACGCCATGCAAATGAGCCTCTTCTTCCTCATGGGTCTTCCTCACGGCGATCGCGAAGAGGAAAATTTAAACTGTAGTATGCTTTTTTTTTTTTTCTCAACTGACTCCACGGCGGGAGCCCATTTCAACCATGTAACATTGCCATTAACTCTGCAGTCTCTCTTTGCACAGAAAGCATTTCCAACGTCCAGGGCATAATTTCTCTGTTACTACCCCTAGTTTTCCATACTTTCCTTCACAGAATTCACTTTAAAAGAATTTCAAACATCCAGGGCACCATTTCTCTGTTGCTACCCCTAGTTTTCCACACTTATCTTCACAGAATTTACTTTAAAAGCTGACAAAAATGCTGTAAACAATTTTGATGCAGGACAAGGGCACACTCTTTGGCTTTACAGTTCCTTGGTAAACAGTTGGCATTTTTTAAACAGCAGCACAAGATTCACAGCACACAGCAACACACTAGGGAAATTGCTTCAGCTTTTTGGGCTACTCACTACCAGATAGCCAAAATGCTAGCCCACTTGCCCAAGCACCTTCCTTCCTGAACAAATCCAAAGTGTGCCTCCATTTTTGTAACCCTCACCCCTGCCTTTTTGCTAAAACGACAGGTGGCATGCTGTTGGCTATGCAGCATACCTGGTGGGACCTGTCTGGGGAGGATGAGGTTACCTGGCACAAGGGACCTAGGTTTGGCTACTCCTGCACAGGGTACCCAAGTAAATCCAACTACAGGAAGCAATAACTGTAATGTTCAGAACCAGGATTGGGATTTTTCAGTGTGGCTTTTATTCATAACTAGCTGAACATAACAACATAGATGGACCCCCAAGGGGCTACGCTTATTGTAAATGCAGATTAGAGACTACAAGGCGCCCACTCTAAAGAATGAACCCATTTCTACTGTTTTCTGGCTCTGGACCCACTCAGGCACTCAGCCCAGACTTGCATGTGCTTTGAATATTCAGCTCGACTGGCTCTGCCCCTGCCGCCACTTGACTGACAGTCCATTTAAAGGATGAACTCACTTTTCATTTGTTGTGGCTCCCTCACACCACTTAGAGTCTGCGACCTCCAGAGAGATTTGTTTCTTACTTCCTTCGGACTCCCATCATACAAGGAGAATATTTTCCCATGCTGTGGCTCCCCACACCACTTAGGAGTTTCATGCACTTAGAGAGATTTTCCAATTTGCAACCCACGCCTGGGTACCTACCATCACTGGCCAGGCGGATGAGGCAAGTAGGTAATCACAGTAGAACTGTGAGGTGGACCTGGTTACTAAAGATGGGGTGTTCCCACCTCCAGCTCCCACAGCCATACCCGCCATTTCTCTGGACAAACAGAAACTTAAACTTTGAAATGTAGATTAAACGGTGGATGACCTGTAGCACCCCTCTACAACATTACTTGAAATCCATTCAGACTTTAAATTTTAAACTACTCCATTTGTTTGTCCTAGTACAATAGGCCTCCAAATAGTAGTTCACATCCCAGCTTTTCTTCACATTTTCCAAACTGAAGAAACATATTGTTCGCCTCTCAAATAGAGCACAACACTCACCCTTTCGCTGCAGGTGCCCCACAGGCGAAGTACCACTTTTTCAGTGTTACCAGACCAGAACAGAAACTGTAAAAGGCAGCTTTCTTCTGTGTGGAAATTAGGGATTGCCCCTGGAATCCACAGAGGATTATTTTTGTCTCTCCCAGAGGAGGGGGGCACAGGAGACCTGGACAGTGGTCTCCACCACTTAAACTGGACACTGTTCTTCTCACAAGGAGGTAAACAGAAAACACTTCTTTCTGCTTGACAATAAACAGGAGACCTCACTTTGAAAACTCCCAAAGTTCTATCTCACTCCCTGCTGCTGCAGATTCCAATGTGGCTTATGCAGCTGTGACAGTTCTATGGTGATATCATTCTCAGTCTCAGCTGTGACTGAGAACAGAGTGAGACAGTGTGAAACCCATTTAACTGGAGTTTCACAAGCTGCCTTCCCTGCCTACCACTAGGTCTTACTGGGATTCTAGTAACCCCGGGTAACAAGGGGGTTACACAAGATATACTGTAACTGTAGTCACTTGGAATGTCAAGGGTTTTGCAAATCCAGTGAAGAGAGCCTCGCTCTTGACAGCACTAAGAAGGAGGAGGGCTCAAGTGGCTCTGATCCAAGGGACCCACCTCACGGAGGCGGAGCATGCCAAATTGGTTCGGACGTGGCTAGGTAAGTGTTACTCTGCCTCATACTGTACTCTTCCCATAAACGGGGGGTTGCAATATTATTGCATAAAAACCTACCCTTTGAAATGAAAAGGATAGTAAAGGACCCTGAGGGGGGAAGATATATCTTTACTTCTGGTATTCTGAATGAGGAACAAATCACTTTTGGATGTGCATATGCACCAGTGGTATATGAACCGCAATTTTTTGTATCTTTACTGGATTTGCTTATTAGAGAACAGTTTCCTGGGCTGATTTTGGGGGGTGATTTTAATTGTACAATGGATGCTGGTATGGACCATTCAGAGGGGAAGGGCAGAACCTTTGAAGCTTTGACACAATTGCAAGTAGGGCTGGCAGACTTAGACCTGGTGGATGGGTGGTGCACTATTAACCCGGGGGCTAGAGAGTATACATTCTATTCTAACCCACATAAGACGTGGTCCCGCATAGATTACATCTATCTACCAAGGGGTTGGTGTGATAAAATCCAGGAGGTGTCACATAGCCCAATTCATGTGTCTGACCATGCTATGGTGGTTTTAACATTACAAAATGGTAAAGCTAGGGAAGGGCCTCCACGGTGGAAATTTCCTACATATATGGCCAAGAACAAAGACTTTAAGGAATACTTAGAGGAACAGTGGCGGCTTTATGGGGAAACAAATAAAGAGACAGCAAGGTCCAAGGTGATTTTCTGGGAAGCGGAAGAGCGTTATGGGGGCAATAATAGCATATGGCTAAAATCAGGAAGCAGAAGCAAGCGAAGAGGAGCTGGAGCAACAATTAAAAGTTTAGAAAAAGGCGTGAGGGAGGAGAAGGAGAGTCAGTCAAGCTGTTAGCAATGGCTAGAGGCATTCTTGAATCGATGCCTTGACAGGAGGTAGGAACATGGCAGCTTGTCAACGCCAGGTATTTGAATGGGGGAACAAACCAGGACCACTGTTGGTGCGACTAATGCGAGGTGGAAGGGGAGCAACACATATTTTGAGGGTGAAGAATAGGGAGGGGAGGATATGTGGGAACTCGAAGGAGATTAGAAGCTGTTTCAAAGCCTTTTATGAAAAATTATACTCAGCAGAGTACAAGGGAAAAGGGAGTGAAGTAAAAAACTTCCTGAAGGATTTACCGCTCCCTAAACTGTCAGATCCACAAAGGGAGGTGCTGAACCAGACTTTCACCAGTGCAGATTATGAGGGTATCCAGAAATGCGCTAGGAAAGCATGGTCTGCAGACGGCTTCCCGTGAATATTATAAATGTTGGGGGGGCAAATGGCTAGCACAATATGTGAACTTCTGACGAGAGAGGAAGAAGTAGAGACGCCAGTCCTACCCGGGACCTTCTACGAGGCTACTATATTCCTCGTACCAAAACAGAGCAAGGATGACACTGACTGTGCAGTGTACTGGCCCATATCTCTGCTCAACTGTGATCTAAAAAATCTTAGCAAAAGTATTAGCAACTAGACTGGAGGCCATTTTGCCAGAGCTGATCCACCCAGACCAAACCGGGTTCATTAAAGGCCATCAATCATATCATAATATGCGAAGATTACTTAATATTATTTGGAAGGCCAATCAAGAGAAGGAAAAGGTGGGGATGGCGACAATGGACACTGAGAAAGCATTTGACAGAGTGAAATGGGAATACCTATTTCAGGTGATGGCCCGATCTGGTCTGGGGGATTCATATATGGCATGGGTAAGGGCAATGTACGCGTGCCCCATGGCAAGAGTCCTGATGAATGGGGGCCTCTCAGAGCAGTTTCAATTAGGTAGAGGGACAAAGCAGGGGTGCCCACTGTCGCCCCTTCTGTTTGCACTGGCAATCGAACCCTTAGCAGTGGCTATTTGCCAGCATGAGCAGGTGGAGGGAGTGAAGGGGGGCAAGGGAATCAGTGCACAAAATTGCTCTATATGCAGATGATATGTTGCTATTTGTGCATAATCCGCAGACATCTCTTCCCCCTTTGCTGTCTATAATAGAGAAATTCACAAGTTTCTCAGGTTACAAGATTAACTTAGAGAACTCGAAGTTGATGTGCTTCCCCGAAAGTGATAGAACAGTGGAACAGCTAGGATTAAAAATGGCACAAAATGGATTCCCATATTTAGGGGTCGGGATAGGCCGGGGGATAGGCTCCCTGTATAAGTTGAATTATCTCACTCTAATAAGAACTATTATGGCTGATCTAAGGCGGTTGACACAGTTACAAATATCCTGGATGGGGCGGATAAATTTGATAAAAATGAATGTTCTCCCCAGGATACTGTATACCATGCAGATGATGCATTTGGGATTAACTAAAGGAGACATTAAAAGATTAGAGAAAACCTTTCCCGAATTCATCTGGCGAGGAAAAAGGCAGAGGATTGACCTATGGTGGCTTAAAGTGGAAAAAGGGAGGGGGGGTCTCAACTTCCCAGATTTTGATAATTATTATTTGGCAGTACAACAAAGGTGTGTGGCAGATTGGGTACACAGACCGATGGTGGCTAGTTGGGTCAACTTGGAGCAAGATGGTACACCTGGTAGACTTACAGCATACATTCATACCAAAGGGTTAAAGGCATGTAGAGCGCTGGAGAAGCGTAACCCTTTAGTGGAAGCAGTACTGGAGGCGTGGGGATGGCTGAGGAGACTGAAAGTGGTGGGGCAAGGGGAGACTTTACTCATGCCGGTGGCTGGGAACCCATTCTTCTTGCCTGGTTGGGAGGACAGGGGGGCTTTCAGGAATGGGAGGAAAGGGGGGTGGATAGTATAGGGCACCTAGTAGATAAAGGAGAACTGTGCACCTTTGAGAATTTAAAGCAGAGGATAAAGCTGGTGGACTGCCATGGGTACCGTTATATGCAGGTCCGGGCGTACGTGGTAAAATTGGACAGGGAAAACAGACCTAGTTTGCAATTGAATCAGGCTGAGCGGTTGATTTATCAGGCCAGGACAGATCCCAAGGGCTTTTGGGGGAAAGCAGCCATGGTGGGGAAACAAAGATTACTGGATGGGATGAGTAATGCCAAAGCTCTGTGGGAAAGAGACCTGGAGCAGGACATCTCGGAGGGAAATTGGAAATTGGTCCTTCGTATGCCCGAAGGAATTATGGTATGTAATAAATTTAAATAAGCCTTCTATAAGTTCTTGCATAGGTTATATTATCCCCCAGCCATCATGCACAAGGCGCAGCCCCTAGTGTGTGGAAGATGTGGGAGAGGTAGGGGCACATATTTGCACTGTTTCTGGATGTGTCCAGTTTTGGTGAAGTTCTGGGAAGCGATAACTGGGGAAATATCCAAGATAGCAGGGGTACCCCTTAGGAGAGATCCAATCACATGCCTATTTGGGGTGTTCGTAGAGGGAGAGGATTGGGATCCCCTGCCAAGGTGGATGAGAACGCTACTCATGTTGGCATGCCACTGTATCCAGAATACATGGGTATCCAACATAAAGCTCATGGTTCTCCAATGACAACACTGCAGGCCCTGGCATTGGAGAGACTAACAATGGTGGTGCGAGATAGAGAGGAAGCATTCTTAAAAGAATGGGCCCCATTCTTGTCTTCCCTGAGTTTGGCGGAGGGAATAATGTTAAGGACGGGCCTAGGATGAAGCAGTCATGGATATGACATAAGGGAAAAGACCCATGGACTAGGCTCACGTAGGGAGACTGGAAGGTCTAAAGGGAGAAGGAATATGGGAGTTGGAAATTTGGAAGGACCCTATTACAGTAATAGAGTTAAAACCAAAGGAAGATGACAATATATAATGTGCTAATATCATTTTAAAGGAATATGATAAGATCCAGTGTATATGATTGACTGCATCTGTATGTGTTATCCTTTTTTGTTTTTTCTTGTCTGTATGTGTTACTTATATGTGTGTTTTTACCTGTTTGTACTTGGATGTATTGTATAAATGAAATTTGAATAAAAAGATTATTAAAAAAAAAAGTTGTAATGCTGGAAAGATTTACTGAAAAAAAAATAGTGGTATATTGCTTAATAAGCCATCAATGGCTGGTACATCTTAAAAGTGTATTTGGTTAAAACATTTCCACGAGATAGCAAAGCATTTAATGTTCCCTTTAATACACTTTTATTACTTTTCTGGATTGTCATTCTCACCCTTGCTCAATAAATCATTTTGCAATTTCTACCAATTATCATTTGTCATTATCATCATTACATGTAATTAAAAAAGACTAGGGAGGAAAGTATATTTAGTAGCAGGTACTGTGAGAAACTGCTCTCCTTGGCTGGCATATAATTAACTTAATTAAATTGATTGTGATACTGTGAAACTTAATCACCTCTCTATGACATACTGTAATACATTTTAATTATCTTACTGGTAACTTTTCATTCACAGCCCATGTTTGTTCATTAAAAAAAAATCCAGCAGCAAATTCCAGATGAGTATGCCCACGCATACTCTGAATAGATACATGTGCAGGCATACCCACACATACAATACACACATACCATGTATGCTTGAATGAAAATATATCAGAGGGGTAAAGAGAAAGTAATAAGTTCAGTGGCAAAGCACAAGGTGCTTAAAAGATGAGTTCGTGGAAAATGGGTCATTAAATATGGCATTTGTACTTAGTGTACATATCCGTACTTTTTTTCTACTGGTTTCCTGACTCTTCCACTACACTTGTTACCTTTCAGTCTTATAAATTTACTTACTTATTAGACCCCACTGATGACTCACCGCCCTTTCACTCATACTCTTTCTTAATCTCTCCCTTCCCCATCCACACTGTTTTGTTTTCTAGCTTCCATTCTTAACTTGTTTACCTTTTCTGTGAGAAGTATTTATTTTTTGCACAAAGTAATTTCCCTGCATGGCACTGATTGGCCAATATAATGCAATATTTATTTCATGCTTTGAGATTAGCATCTAATTCTACAACAATTAGAACAGCTAGTCCAACTCTTGCATCATCTCCACTGGGGACTAGGCCCCGGGAAGGAGAATGTTTTTTAAATGAAAACTCTCTTTCCGTGCTGGTCTCATGATAGCAGCCTCAGAGCTTTATTTTCTGCTGAAGAAAGTGATCAGCCCAGAAAGTGCTCCTACCTATGCAACAGCTAAGTCTTTCAGTTTTATTTAAATTGTTAAAGTTTATACATGCTTTGTTTATTATTGTAGTTTTTTTTCTCTCTAATCTATGTTTTAGCAATTTTTAACACAAATTGCTTTCTTTTGTTCCCTCTCAGTTCCAGGGAACCAAGAAATAGGCTAAAAGAGCTCTGTTCAGAAAGACTGTGCCGGAGTTTTTATGTCTTTTTTTAATTTAGTGTTCTTTTTGTCCCATACAGCAACCAGCCCCCATTGGTTCTGGTCTCCTCACCCAGCCCCATCACCCTCCCTCTCCAGAACTTACCAGAGCTCTGTAGCACCCTGGCTTCCCCCTCCAGGTGGGGCCATCAGGAGTGGACCCTACCCTCCAATGGAGACTTGGTCAGTACATTTGGAGTGACAGCTGCAGTTGGCAGTGTGGGGCCTGTGGTGAGGAGCAGCCATCCTCCTACAGTAGTTGGGGGTTTTCTCTTTTTGGTGCCCTACCCCTAGGATGCTGCACTGTAGAGCATGTGCACACAATGTGTGCTGTGCACTGGAGTGGGGCCAATGTCCTCCCACCCAATTCCATGGTGCTGTGCTCACCCAGGTGGTGGTAGTGCACTGGAGTCCATTCACCCTCCCTCCACGAGGTGGAAAGTGTTCTCTGGAATGCTCTGCTCACCTCTCCCAGTCGGCCCTCTAATGAATCAAGCTCACTCCTGGATCATGATCATCAGCATCACCAACAGTAACTCTACTGCTGTGCTGGCAGGCCGGCTTACAGTCTTGCATTAAAAGCCTCCCAGTTTCCTTTTCTGTGTCCCTGCTTACAAATATGTATATATTTTTTGTCCTCAATTTTAGCCTAAAACTTCATTTCTGGGGCTAATTGTGGAACAATGGCTGTGGTTGGTTTTGTCAGACATTTAAAAAGCACTTAGTTTCACCATTGATGTGAAACTTACAAATTGGCTTACAAAGACTGAGATCAACATTTACACCAGCTCTCAAGAGGTACAGTTTTCAGTGATACCTTTCCTGGTCTCATGTATGAGCCAGAATAGCCAAAGAAAAGAACTAGGCCTAAAGTACATTACATATAGAATAATACATGAGGTTGTGTGCTTATATAGAAACATAGAAACATAGAAGATGACAGCAGATAAGAACCACAAGGCCCATCCAGTCTGCCCATTTCTTTTTCTACCTTATGAATGTGCCATAGGCCTTTACTCTGTCAATGGCCTATCTAGTCATACTCATCTGTATTGCTCCCTTATGCCTATCCCACGCCTGTTCGAAGCCCTGCACTGTATTCATATCCACCACTTACTGAGGTAGGCCGCTCCATGCATCCACTACCCTTTCTGTGAAAAAGAACTTCTGCACATTACCCCTTAATCGGCCTCCCTCTAATCTCATGCTGTGTCCTCTTGTCCTGCTATTTTTCTTATATTGAAACATGTTAGACTCTTACCTTGTTAGTGCCCTTAAGGTGTTTGAATGTTTTGATCATATCACCTCTTTCTCCCTCCTTTGCTCTAGGGTATACATATTGAGCTCCATTAATCTGTCCTCATATGTTTTCTGATGCAGTCCCTGCACAATTTTGGTTGCCCTTCTCTGGACTGCCTCCATTTTGTTAATGTCCTTGTGCAGGTGTGGCCTCCAGTACTGAACTCAGTACTCCAGATGGGGCCTAACCAGTGTCTTGTAAAGAGGGATTATTACCTCTCTTTTACGACTTGTGATATCCCTACTAATACACCCCAACATCCCTCTAGCCTTACCTACTGCTTTAGTGGTCTGCTTGGATGATTTCAGGTCATCTGTGATGATGATGATGCCCAAGTCTCTTTCTTCCCTTGTGATTGCCAGCAACTCCCCTCCCAACCTATAGGTGGCTTCAGGGTTTCTCTTCCTTATGTGCATGATCTTGCGCTTCTTTGCATTAAACCCCAGTTGCCGCTATTCTGACCATTTTACCAGTTTATCCAGATCTCTTCTCATTCTGCCTACCCCATCTGGATCATCTACTCTATTGCAGATCTTGGTCTCATCTGCAAACAGACAAACCTTACCCTCCAGTCCATCTGCAATGTCACTGATGAAGACATTGAAGAGGACTGGCCCCAGGACTGATCCCTGAGGTATCCCACTTGTGACTTGCATCTCTTCTGACTGTATACTATTTACCACCACTCTGTTTTCTGCCCACCAACCAGTTTGCTACCCAGTTGACCAACTTCTGACCCACCCTGAGCCTACCCAGCTTATTAATCAATCTTCTATGTGGAACAGTATCGCAAGCTTTGCTGAAGTCAAGATAGGCGACATCAACTGCACCCCCTTGCTCCACCACTCTGGTTACCCAGTCAAAGAAATCTATCAGATTAGTTTGACAGGACCTTCCTGTTGTAAACCTATGCTGTCTTGGATCCTGTGCTCCTATGGATTCCAGGTGTTGCACTATCCTTTCCTTAAGGAGTGCCTCCATAATCTTTCCCACTACTGAGGTAAGACTGGCTGGTCTGTAGTTCCCTGCCTCCTCCCTGCTACCACTCTTGTGGAGTGGGATCACATGAGTCCTTCTCCAGTCTTCTGAGACCTCCTGTGCTCAGAGACTCACTAAACAGTTCTGATAATGGCTCTGCTAGTTCCACCCTTAGCTCCTTTAGTACCCTGGGATGTATGCCATCAGGTCCCATTGCTTTGTACACCCTGAGCTTAGCGAGCTCTTGTAGGACCCTTTCTTTTGTGAAGGGACTTGTGCACACCTCCCTCTCCCCTGTGTCCATGGTGCTGAGCTGTGGGCCCTGCCCTATCTTCTCCTCAGTAAATACTGAGTAGAAGTATTTATTTAGGATAAGTGCTTTTCCTTGTTCCTCCTCCATACACTCCCCCTTATCCCCTTTGATCTTAGCAATGCCCCCTCTGGACTTTCTTCTTTCACTAATGTATCTATAGAAAGTCTTGTTCCCTTCTTTCACTGTTCATGCTAGTGTTTCCTCGGTTTGGGCCTTCGCCTAACTTACTGCCTTCCCTGCTTCCTTTAGGGAAGTTTGGTATGCCTCCCTACCTTCATCCTGCTGCATTCCCTTATATTTCCTAAAGGCTAACCTTTTGGCTCTGACCTTTTCTGCTTAAGAATTTTAGGCACCCGAGATGTTGGATGCTACAAAAACCCCAAGAGGAAAGCTAGAGAGGTTTATTTAAGCATCCAGCACCAAGAGTGTGTGTAAAATTCAAGTTCTACACACAACCCATGTTTTATTGCATATATTTTCTGGGGTTTTTTTTTTTTGCTGCAGCAATTATATAAAATATAACACATGCCTGTGCGACCACGGTCCGGTTGAGTTTCAGCACAGTCTGCGGTCGGCTGCTGAAAGTTAACTTTTTTTTCTGGTAGCTGGTTTGTTTAAAACATTTTAGAGCTGGGATTTTTTTAAAGAACTTACCAACGAGTCTGAGTGGTGGTACAGTCTCCGGTGGCAAGGCAGCCAGCATTCAGGAATGGAAGAGCTGCAGCTGGCGCATGTGCAGAGTGAGGGAAACTCAGCATGTGTTTGCCGTTACAAACACTCCTTAATAATGGCAAATTACAAACCGGGTTTCAATTAAAACAGAAACAGACTTACAACAACAACAGTACAGCTGTCATAGTCTGCTAAAATTCAGTGAAAGAAATATGCATAAATCATTCCAATTGTATTCCATAACCAGTGCAATGAGGAGGAATCTTACATCATGTAAAATCATGCACTAAATGCTAAAAACTTATTATGTGAAGTCAAAGGGGTTTAAATGATACAGAAAGGAAAAGGAAGGGTGCCCAGATAGAGGAATATGTATCCAACTTGTTCAAGGCTTGATTTTATTTTATTTTATTTAGTTTTTGTTGACCGGGTAAGTGCCCTAGACAAATCCTGCCTATTTTCAGGCACGACCCGGGGGAGGGGGATACAGATGAATGCCAACTGATCTTGAACCAGATTAAGCTGTTGGTGGTATTTTTTTTCAGGACACTGGGGAAATCCCCCTACTCTGGAGGGCGCTGCTGGTGAGATTTTTCACAGTGTGCTTGTCGGACGCCAGCAGGGAAGGACGTGTGGAGAGCTGAGAAGCTGGTCTCCTCCTCAGCTTTCCTCTACATTAGATTGCTTGAATGGAAACTACTTCAGTACTAAGTGCTGCGTTGACAGCAGTTTCCCTACCGATTTTGGAGCCCAAGGATGTCTCATCGGATAGCAGTAATACAAGAGAGGTGGAGAAGCTTGAGAGGCGGCTAAAAGATAATGAAAATCACTATTTCAAGACACGGAACGCAATACTGCAGGAAATAGAGCAGCATCATATGGTTTCAAATAACGGACGGGGACAGGAACAGGAAATTGTGTGTTTGGGATCGACACTGATTCCCGAAGTGGGTTTGCAGTCTACAAGGGATTCTGATGGTAAATTTCTTGTTTCGACATCCTCCGGTACTGATTTTCAACAACCTCAGGTTTCGGGTGAGTCTTTTCAGTTTGTTGTGTCAGACACTATGCAGTCGGCTATTGATCTTCAGTCCTCCGCAGCAGCCACTGCGGAAAACTCGGAACAAACTTCTGGCCCTTATAATAGGCCTTTTCACACAGATTTGGGCTTCCAGGATTATGAGGGTCATAATGAAGGCTCCATGGATATATCCTGTGTAGCTTCACAACACATGCCTTCTATGCCTGACCCAGAACCCCCCCTCTCCACGAATGGCAGCCTTGTCCCCAATGCCTCATCTGATGCTCCGGTTTCATCTGCATGGGTGGCCTCAGCCCTAGAGGCTGCAGAGTGGGTCAGATCACCAGATGGCAAATCCTGGGATGCTAATGTGCAGCCCATAGAAGTTGCTCAGACCTCACCACAGACTATGGATTTAAGTCTTCCTCCTGGTCAGCCTTTTTTGAATCCATCAGCTTCTCTCCCTATTGATCCCAGTTCAGATATTATGGAAAACATCAGGAATTTGGAGGAGGGTGTTTTGCCACCACTGCCCCCCCTTCCCTCCCTGAGGTCTCTGCTGACAATAGGATATCTCAGCAGCCAGTTTTAGCAACGGAGCCTGAAAAAGAACAAGGTCCTTCTGTGTGGCATGACAGAATTGCAGAATGTTTATTTCCTGCTATTTTTGATTTGGGGAATGAACCTGCAGCTAGACGTAATGCTGTTCATTTAAAATTTCGGGGATCACAGGATGATGTCCCTAATAGTCTTTTTATTGGATGTGACTTATTGAAAAACAGTATGAGGTTCTACACGTATGAGATTTATGCATTGATTCATATGCCTGGAGATTCGATTTATGATATCAGTTTTAAACACCCAGTAGGTTTGGATAGATTCTGGAAGCAATAGCAAACTTTGAAGCACACTCCCTTCTGGAAACATTTCCTGGCTATCCCTTTGACCAAACCTGTTTCAAAAAAAAATTACGATTTTATTTCGTAATGAAGGGGTGAATGTAGCTGACATAACCTACTGGTTGCAGCAACATTGTTCTGTAAAAGGCCCCCCGGAACCTATACTTGATGATGAGCACCTCTGGACAGGGGGTGGAGATATTTAATTGACTTACGTTTAGAAAATGGTTTCACTTAACATCTGCCTAATTGTATTGTTTTGGGACGAGATAGAGGGGTTCTTTTTTATCCAGGGCAATCAAGAGCATGATATAAATGTGGGGCTTTAGGTCATTTAAGCAATGTCTGTGATCAGCAGAAATGTGGTTTATGTGGGGAATTGGGGCATATAGGAGCGCATTGTAGAAATCCCATGAAGAGCAATTTGTGTGAGGAAAGGGGTAACACTTTTCGCTTATGCTCTTGGGCTTCCCACAATCAAGCTGATGCTGCCCTTAGGGCAGAACAGGACGTCTATGTGGCCAATGCACAAAAAGAATGTCAAAGATTGCAGGATTTACTAGAGCAGGCTGAGGCTCCAGTCGCTGCTCCTCACCCTTCTTCTAGTTCTATTGTGGGAGAGTTTTCTCAAATCCCGGTCTTGGATGCTATGGGTAGAGGTGCTTTGGCCCCTACATCTTCCTCTACTTCAGATAAGGTTGAAACCCATGTTGTAGGCCCTAGATCCACTGTAGAGGTTGCTGATCAGGCTATCCTGTCGGTAACTGTTCCTAGCCCACTTTTAGTCACTGTACCTATAGATGTGCAGGATGCCCCATGTATGCCTCCACCAGAGAAAATATCTGACGCCCATTTCAATGTGTTACTAGATCCAAAACCATCAGAACTATTTCTGGGGTCCCTCCTATGTTTCCTGAGGCTGGTTTTACCCAGATAACCAATCCTTTTGCCCCTCTGCAGGATCATGAGGGGGATGAAGATGAGGTAGAGTATGATTTTTCGTCAGTTGCATCCTCTCTTCCTGACCATGTCCTGGACACTGAGGTTAAGGAAAAACCCAAAACTAAAAAGAGGAAAAAAAGGAAGTAAAGTGCCTTTTTTTTCAAAATTGGAGGTTTTTCTTTCTTCCCTACTCTCTTTTCCTGGCCACTGTTCTCTCTTTTCTTATTGTTGATGTGAACAGTATTAAATCTCCATTATGAAGGCACCTTACCTTTGCCAGTCTTAGTACACATCCTGGTTCTGTTATTTTTTTACAAGATACCAGACTAAGTTCTCTGGCAGGTATCAAAGAAGCAGGTCAGGATTGGCGCTGGGGTGCTTCCTATTGGTCACCTGGGGAGGATGTATGTGATGGCTTGGGGATTTTGTTTTTTTCCAGTCTTCCTATCAAGGTGTTACAACTTTTGGATATAATCCCTGGAAGAGTTATGCTTATGGATATTGTTGTCTCCCAGTGTGCTTATCGTCTTTTAAATATATACACCCCACAGACCAAAGCAGCTAGAGTGGCTTTATTTCATCGTATTTCCCCATATTTACATACCTCAAAGTTGGTTATCTGGGGGATGACTTTAATTGTGGTTTAGCTGCCAGGAATTGGGGACGAAAAACTCAAAAATTGTTCTGTGATACAAATGCTTTACTGCATGTTTTAAGAACTAATCATTTGGTAGATTCATATGATTCACTGCACCAAAAGCCAGAACATACCTTTCATAAAGGTTCTATCTCTACAAGGATAGATTTTTTTTTTTCCAAAAGGCTTTCCTGTTGTTCTGTTTCTACTTTACCCTTAGAAACGTCTGACCATTTAATTGTGAAAATAACTCTTGGACACTACCAAAAATGTATTTTAGGTTGTGGTTTTTGGAAATTAAATACGTCCCTTTTATTGGACATGACCATTGATACGCAGCTAAATTTCTTTTTCTCAATACGGTCTGATATTAATTTTTTATATGACAGTCCCATAGACTGGTGGGAAGACACAAAACAGGATCTTAAGTTGCTTTTTTTACAAATTTCACGGAATAAAGCTCAAAATTTATATCTCACATACCTGGGATATAGAGCACGGTATATGGCTTTGTTGTCACAAGCAGTTTCTACAACAGGTGTTAAGAGGCAGGAGTTTTTGACTCTTAAAGAAAAAATGATAACTTTTCTCCACACGAGAGAAAAAAGATACAGGTTTCAACAAAAGTTTTTGGTTTCTGGTACATGAGAGCAGGTAAACCCATTAGATATTTCTGACCAGGATTTGCCACCTTTGTGTATGACCACTTTAAAAGCTTCTGATGGTTCCGTAGTAACTGATACACGGAGTATCCGAAATATTGTGCAAGGGTATGTTGCAGAGACTTTCTCTAAACCTACTTCTGAATGTCTTCCTTCCTTTTTTCAAACCCTAGATATTCCATCACTTTCTGAACTTGAAATTTCCACTTTGATTTCCCCGTTTTCTTTGGCTGAAGTTAAAAAAGCTATTGGTCATTTAATGACACATACGAAGCCTGGCGTGGGCGGCCTGCCTAATGAATTTTATAAAAAGTACATAGATATTCTTGCACCATGGCTGTTGGTTGTTTTTCAAGAAATCTGGAAGGAACACAGAGTTACCCCTAGCATGGGAAATGGGGTAATGTTTTTTATTTATAAAAAAGGGGATCCTGCTGTCCTACAGAATTGGAGACCTTTGAGTCTCCTGACCACTGATTACAAAACTTTCAGACATTTCACATAAATTGTTAGTTCCTACTCAAACATGTGCAGTTCCTGGTAGAAATATCTCACGCAATTTAATTTTCATTAGGGAATTAATCAAGCAAGGTTTACAGCACAAGTTGACTGGTTATCTTTTAACCTTAAATTTGGAAAAAGCTTTTGATGCTTTGCGTCATGATTATCTTTGGACTATATTGGTGTACTATGACATACCGTTATCTTTTTTGGATATCATTCAAACACTTTATTGCTCAGCAAGAGTAACCCCCTTAGTTAATGGACATTTGGGTATCTCAGTCCCGTACCAGATCGGAGTTAGGCAAGGCTGTCTGTTGAGTCCACTTTTATTTGTTTTTGGTTTGGACTCCTTACTGTGATATATTGACTGGGATATAAACGTTCGTGCCATTATCTCCTCTGAGAAATTTTGTTTTTCTAAAATAGTAGCTTAGGCAGATGATTGTATCTGCTCTATAGCAGATATTGATTCTGGGAAATATGATCTGGATTTTTTTAGTACCGTTCAACTGGGCACTGGTATAAAAATTTATATATCTAAATGCTCTTTGATGCCTTTAGGACATGAGTCCAGTGTTCATTTTTTTGATATTCTGGTACGTAGTACTAAATTGAAACTTCTTGGTGTTTATTTTGGCTCACAAAACTCTGTACATAATAATTGGGACGAGATATATGATACTGCTCTTTCTAAAGTAAAAAAATGGCAATCCTGGAAGATGACAAGAAAAAAACGTGTTTTCATGTTAAAATCCTACATCGCCCCACTTTTTTTATTTCTGTCTCGTATTTTTCCTTTACCTTTTGACATGCATTCTAAAATCTTGGGTCTTTTTTTTCAGCTACTGTGAGGTAGTCACTTGAACCCAGTGACGAGAGCACATGCCTACAGACCCTGGAAAGAGAGAGGCTTAGGTATGATTCATCCTATTGTTCATTTTTTTGGAAATTTTTTTTACGCTTCTATTCGGCCTCTTTTGATCAAACAAACTGACATGGAAAATATGTGCATGTCTCTGTGGGGAGCCCCTTTTTTAGCAGCTTGGGGTCAAGGGAAATGGCAACCTGTAAAGAAACAGCTCCCTTTGTATGTTCAATATACGCTTAAATATATTAGATTATGGAAAATTGAACTTCGTTGGTTTGTGACACATGAACGGAAAGCCTTTTATAATCATATAGTCTCAGTCTGTTACTTTGAGGATCCCCTTTTTGTTATTTCTACTTGTATAGATAAGTCTTTCTTGCAAGCCAGCATGACTGAACCTAGGATACCGGAAAAGATGCAAGATGTAGTTTGGTTATGTGCTCACCAGAAACTAAATGTAAGAGCAAATCACAAGCATAAGCAATTAAGTGAGAGGTTGTGTCCAGAATCTTCCTGTCAGGGACAGCTTGAGATGATACAGCATTTATATTTTGAATGCGTGCATACAAACTCCTTTTGGTCTGCTTTGGCACATTGGTGGGGTGAACCACTTTTTGAGTTTATTACTTATGATTTTTTGATACTAGGACAAATTCCAAGGGTGTGGTGTAAATGGAATAAAAGTACTGTGTATATGATATTAGCATGCCTTAAGTGGCATATTTGGCAAGCACGTTGCTTACGAATACTACAGAATAAGCATTTATCTATGCAAGAAGTTTTTTTTTCACATACAGGATGAATTGGATGCACTATATACTTATGAATTCAATACTTTGGGGAACAAAGTAGGTACTTTACTTTGGAAACATGTGGACTGGGTAGGTTAAACTCTTTCCTGTTCCTTTGTTGTTTTTTTTCATTTATTTTAATGTGCATTATGTTAATCTGTATATGAATTCCATGCTGTTTGTATTATACCTCCTTTTTCTTTTGTTTTGTCTTTTTTCCCTCCTTGTATTATGGTTTTTGTTTGCTTAATAAAAATTTCCCCTACTCTTTTCGATAAGTGCCATGGGATCGTTAACATCCACTTGAACTACCACCAATCTATGCAGATGGGACCTCGGTTTAACGTCTCATCCGAAAGACAGCACCTCAGAAGTGCAGCACCCCTCCCATGCTGCACTACAGTATCAGTACTGGGATATTAACCCATGTGCCAGATGTGGGAACTGAACCCACAGCCCTCTGATCTCCCAGCCTCAGAGGCGAATGTGCTACCTACTGAGCCACTGACACTGTTATGAATAATGGATTGATAAGAAAGGTGTTCTAATTAGTCCAGTTGTCCCACTGCCTGCAACCACTCTCCAACCATAGGAATTTGCTTTGACCTCCATCTATGACGAAGAAGGCACTTTGCAGCTGTAGTGACTGGTATGAGCCAGCATAGGGAGAGATGAGTTTTAGGTGTACCAGAAGTGGAGAGGTCCAACATCACTAAGAGAGTGTCTATGGTGAACTCATTTTTATGTTTAAACTGTCTTCTCCCGGGTCATGCCTGAAAATAGGCATTGCTATGCCTAGCGCACTCACCCGGTTACCAAAAGCAAATAAATAAATAAATGTTAGTGGGACATACCGCCTAGCAGTACATCAGGACTTCATCCCACAATGTATCAGAGGGCAAGGCTATATTATGTGGGATAATGACCCTTCATGAGAATCACAACACCAGCAACTATCCTGGGGGCACATACCCATGGCCTCAAGAACCTGCAGGATTGTGTACCAGTGGTGCAGTGTCTTGAGTTGGATCAGCTGGGCTTTAGTGTCCCTGCAAGTAACATGGGCACAATATTAACATGAATGACACTCCTGATCAGATATGGATAGTGCAGCTCAGCTCTTCTTGTCATTTAGCATGGGTAGATGCAGTAGCATTGGTACCAGCATCCCTCAGGTATTTGTATAAACAACTAGAACTGGGAGAACCTCAAAAGATTCTGAGCTTGTAAAAGGTTCTGATAAGCGGCAAAAAGTTCAGATAATTGTTATTCCAACCTTTTAGAACTTTTATGTAGTAGGGTAACAGTATGTTAAAAATAAGAGAGTTTTAAACAGCTTTGAATACACATATATGTAGAATAAAACAATTAAACCACTGCTTAGTAGTAATAAACAGCACGCCTACTGAAATGAGATGAGGAAGAGTGAATCATGAGACTGTGGATGTGTCTAATAGAAGTGCCAGTGCTATAATGTGACCATGCTGAACCTCCCACCCCCCAGGATGATGACTTGGTCCAGAAGCAGGCAAGTCCCAGAACTCTGACCAACTCTCATAGCTTAGTGGTTAGAGAACCAGTGTGAACCAAAATAATATACCACAGATCTGTGTGTGAGACCCACCACTTGCATACTGTCTGTGTGACCCTGAAGAAGTCCCTTAAATCCCTTAAAATAATTCTTCTGAACTTTTTAGAAAGTAATACTATGTCTTTCAGATTTTTTTTAGAAATAAATACTAGCTGGCCCGGTGGCGCTGAGGGCTGAAGAGCTGGTTGCCTTACTTCGTAACTACACTGGCGATCTGTGTTTGGGAATGAATACAAGCTGCTGGGGGTTGGCAGGGGTGGAGAGGGATTGAGCATCCGAGGGACTGCTCTCCCTCTCTGGGGAGGGGGGACTTCAGTGGTCAGTGCATTTCTGACCCCTGGCAGCGGCTGGGGAACAGAGCACCAATGCTGTAAGAAGGGACTGAGTGGGGCAGGCACTGGGAGGAGTGTGTGCAGATGCGTGCATGCTCCCTCCACTGGCATCATTGCATGCCCCATTCTTGAGGAGGAAAAATGAGAAAATGGTCCCGGTCAGCTAGATGAGGCAGCCACCCGCCGCAAGCCCCAAACCCGAATGGCACTCCCTGAACTGGATCCTGGTAGAAGTGAGTAAAGCTTGGGGGATCCTCACTGCCCCACCATGGGGGGTAATCCATGGGGGAAGAGGGCTGCTGCCTGATGTTGGGGCACGGGGCTGGACAGGTGGCTTGGATGGTTGCCGACCTGGGACCCGGGGAGAAATAGAATAACAAAAAAAAAAAGAAAGAAAGAAATACTACTCATGGAGGCAGCATACTAAGTATAGTTTATATATTAAAACACTGAACAGTGACCATGGAGATGCAGCAGAACTGTTTTTATCTTTTAATCCGATAACCCCCATCTGCATACTGTGTGACTGTGCCTCTGACCAAGCAATAAAATTAATCTCCTTGCACCATTAGCCAAAAATGTCTATTTAAAAGAGATTGTGATACAAATAGGGGCTTGCCTGCCACAATTACTGCCAGTTCAGTGTCATGTACTGTCTGCACCTCCCATCAACCCTTGGGATAAGGATTTGGGCAAAAGGCAGACAGGTCCCAGAACTCTTTCTAGCAACTCTTCCATGTCTGACATTTTTAGAAGGTAATACTGTGTATAGCTAATAGTTATTTCTATTTCTTACTAGGCACACTGTGTTTTGAAACATCTCTCAGTTACGAATGAAAAAGGAAAATATCACCATTAGGAAGAATTGGAATGTAGGACACAGCACATCCAGTCAGACAGCCGGTCAGCCACCACTTCACTACTGCTACTACCCCTACTATCAGGGGAAAAAAACAAACTACCAACATTGAGATCAATCCAGTTAAGACACTTTTACCAAAAAGGTCTTCTCAAAAAGAGAGACTGATGACTGAGAACAGGGACTTGTCTGCCACAGTTGCTGCAAGTACAGTATCATGTACTGACTGCTCCTCTCCCCACCTCCAGGACAATTATTTAGCCCAAAGGCAAGCAAGTCCCAGATTTCTCTTTCTAAGCACTATACTGAGTCTGATTTTCTGGAAGTTAATACTGTGTGTATAGCTAGTTCTATTCCAGCTCCAGTTTCGATTTTTATTGTTCGACCGTTGAAATCATTACATTATAACAAAAGATAACATCTACAATATACTGTAAAAATAAACATTACTATAAAAACAGTATATAACACCAGATATGGCAGTAATGAAATATATATACCTCCCTGATTGATCCATTCATATAAAATAAGTTAGATCAAGCAGTAATCAGTTCAACATGGCTTAGATCAAGTGCTAGTTGATTTTTCCTTAACAATGACACTAGCTCATCCATGATCTATAAATTATGTTTTTCTCAGGACCACATTCAATATCATTAGTCAAGTTCAATTTCCCAGTGTTCAAGTTAAATTAGGACATGTTAATTATTTAACCTAGAAATTCTAGCACATTTTCCTGTGAGGCTTCCATTAATAACTGCATGTTTGTTTACCATAATTATGGTTATAATTTGTCCTTAAATAGCATACAATTCCCTATTTATACAAAACTTCATATGAATTTATAAGTTTTCTTAATTAATACCAGAGTATTTATTACCTAGTAGGCAAATGCTTCATATGCAGTAAAAGATTCATTGCATACTGAAGTCTCAACACTTGCATTTTTTCCCTTTATCTAATTTCTAAGTTTATCAATCCCGCTATAATTTAGACCTCATAAAGGGTCCAACTGTTATCATTGTAGAGCAGAAAAATTTAATTAACTCTATGGAGACCATAAAAAGCATACAAAAAGTAAAACTTTTTTAGAAAAAATAATGTATAAATGTAAAAAGACACGGGCTACTTCATGGAAGTAAGCACTTGTAACAGCCATTTGGCAGCTCCTGGCCACCAGTAGAAAGTCATTCTTGTAACTTCTTGAGAAACCAAGTTCAGTGGAAACTGAGCCCACTCAATGCAAGTCTGATGCTTTAACCAGTTAAAACAGTACACACTGATTCAGTTTGGATTTAGAATTTAAATACAGATTTCCTTGTGTGTGGCACATGTCCAGTGCAATCAATATAATGGTCATTTAAGACTATTCATTCAATTTTTGTTTAACCTGCAAATCCCAGAGCATGCCAAAAAGCCTCTTTAGTTATTTTAAATCCCTGGGAGCATCAGTTCATCCAAGGAAAAGCCTAGAAATGTGCCATATACCAATGTCAGGGCATTAAATTTACATCAGGCAACAAATCTGAAGCACCTATGGTTCCATCTGCATTTTTTCCCCATAATATATTAAAAAGAGTCTTTACCTCTGTCTTGGGAAAATATTTCCTCCGTCAACTCCCCATAGCTTACCATTGGTAGTGTTCAATAAAATAGCATGGAACATGAATTATAGGGTTCTGCAAAATTTCCACCTTCCTCCTTTGCTAGGAGTCCTTTAATTGTTCTTCAGGCCTATTCATATCCCATTTTCCCCTCTAGAAGTCCTTGGTGTACCCTGCCTGTTTTGGGCTTAATGCCTTCTGAGGTCCCAAATTTCAGTCTCCATTGCCTTCCATATGCTCACCTTATGCTCATTTGTGGAGTTAAACAGAAAGATTCACTCCACTGAGCGTAATAAACTCAAGTGCAGTAAAAATTAACACATAATCCCCTTGTCCCTAGGCAAAGGTGGAATACCTTTTAATTATAGTAAATGAGCCCATAGAAACATTAATTGTAATCACCTTTCCAGCTCCAGTTTGCAATGTTCGCTCTCCAAAGTTGCGATGGACCGCAGTAGAAATTTAAGGACTATGTCAATCTACCTTCACTGAGCCTTCCATATAAATTGTTCAGGCTCTGTCTTCAAAAAGTCCATAGACAGTAGATGGTAGCCCAAAAACACATTTAACATGTATCTGCACAACACTATTTATCCCACATTTGTGGATGGCATTAGTGTTGGTGCTAACTTTTTAGCATTCATTCTGAATGGTATCTATGGCATCTTAAATCAAATTACTCAGCTGCTCTGTAGTCATCGAATGGATTTTACAATCACATAAAAGCTTCAATGAAACAGGTAGTTTCTGACAAAACCCTCTGAGAAAGCCTTTTCCAAAACCAAAATGCAGAGCAGTTAGACAGCAGCTGGGAGAGGTGCAGCACTGCAGCAGCCATATTGCTGCTCTGCCCCCCCCCCCCGGGAAAGCTTTTCTACAAGCAGAAGCTAGTTTTATTGCTCAACAGTCAGGCACCATTTTGTTTTGCAATGGCTCTCCATTCGAATGAAGAAGGAACACACCACTATTAAGAAGAAACAGAATGTCACCACCCCACTGGGCAATAAAGCAATTTGTGATGATATACCCTGCCTTTCTAGTTTCTGGGGCCAGAAGAAATTATACCCACAACGGCAGTCAATAAAGCAACTACGTGCCAGTAAGACTTGCCTTCCTTAGTTTCTGGGTCCAGAAGAAATACCCTGAGAGTGCAGGCAATGGTAAACCCTGCCTTTATTATTTTCTGGGGCTAGTACTACTACAACTAACAGGGGAAGGAACTGAAGTCTGAAACAGTGGGATAAGGCAGTCACATTCCAAAAATTAAAAAGAACGGTAATATTATGTAATAAAGGATTTCTTATCTGTTCTCAAAAGATGTGAGACTTGCATGCAGTATGTTATTTTGACATTTGTAGCATGATACATTGCTAATGCGACCATCCACAATCATTAGTAGACAAAAACAATGGAGGAAATTGTTTCTGAGTGGCTCAGAGAATAGGTTAAGAAGAATTGAGGCTTGCCTGCCCAGTGTGCACCCCATACTCAGTTGTTAACATAATTATATATTTTGTTTTAGATTACCAGTTGCGTTGTTCACCCAGCCCAAAGGCAGGCAAAGCCCACATCTTTAACAAGCCTCTTAAAGAAAATTGAAAGCCGATATATTGTCACTTAGTCCATAGATACATTATAGGTACTGCTGTCTGTCTCATTTCTTCTTCTTCTTCAATATGTAGTCAAATTTTGACAAGTTAACCTTCATGAAAGTTTGTTTGTCTACCTTGTCTACTGTTAATCTTGTTCATTTTTTCAGTTAAGACATCCACAACAGAGCTAAATAAACATTCAGAGCAGACACTGGAGGGTGGTCATCCAATATACTTATAAGCCAGGGTAGCCAGCTTTGGCCAGCATTGTTTTTGTTTTTCCTAGTAACTTAAAGAGTCATTCTTAATAATAATGCTGGGCTCAGACAGGTATGGATCTACCATGCTTACTACTGAGCATGCATCTTCTCTTTTTGTAATTTTGGTATCCCATAGCTGGCACCAAATGTCATCATCCTCATTGTCCGGTTCTGTACTGTTTTTTTGGTGCAGTCTGCTGAGTGTGAGATGGTGTCATTGTAATACTGTTTCCTAATGAAACCTCATCTACTCCATCAATCAAATGTTGCCTATATTCCAACTTCTCCAAATCCTGACAAGCAACATCAGGAAGCTGTCTGTTCCAGAAATGTGGATCTAGCAATGTTGCAAAGATATACTCCTTGCTCCGTGTCAAGTGCTGATAAGTTGTCATCATTGCTAAGTCTGGTAAGCGCGTTATTGATTAGAGACTGGTTCATATCTAAGTTGTTCTTCATTTTCTTCAAGCGTTTTTTTTGAGAAGTAGAATGTGGAATAACTTGGCTAAGGGATGCCTTTTCTGCACTGACCTCTTTTGTAGCACTCATAAATGGTTTTAGAATGTGAAGCAGCAATTCCATCAGAGGTCACAAGGCAGCAGGTAAAGCAAATAGGATGCTGGGATGTATAGACAGGGGCATCACCAGCAGGAAAAGGGAGGTCATAATTCCGCTATACAAGACACTAGTGAGGCCCCACCTGGAGTACAGTGTACAGTTCTGGAGACCATACCCACGTAAGGACATAGACAGGGTAGAGAAGGTTCAGAGGAGGGCAACAAAGATGGTGCATGGATTGCATCACAAGTCCTATGAATACAGGTTGAAGGAATTGAACATGTACTCCCTGGAGGAGAGAAGGGAGAGAGGGGATATGATAGAGACGTACAAGTATCTTACAGGGAGGAACAGGGTGCAGGAATACACTATTTTTAAGTGAAAAAGATGTTCCAGGACTAGAGGGCATGGGATGAAGTTGGAGGGAGGACGATTCAGAGGAAACATGAGAAAGAATTTCTTCACAGAACGGGTGGTGGACAAGTGGAACACCCTGCCAGAGGATGTGGTGGGGGTTGAAATAATCACAGGATTTAAGAATGCATGGGATAGACATAAAGGAATTCTGGAGGTCAGGGGTAAGGGGCAACAGACTTCTAGGAAAACATAAACTGAATTTACAAGCTCAAATGGGCAGACTGGGTGGGCCATAGGCCCTTATCTGCTGACACTGTCTATGTATCTATGTATCTATGTAGGTCATTAAGCAGAATGGAGTACAGCCCCCTCCCCAATATCATTGTACGTGATATACTTAATAATACCTACCTTTGATCAAGGATGCATTCAATTATAAAGTAAGTTCCGCAGAATGTTCCTGTTGATGGAGAGCCCTGCTAGATTTTCATGCACCAATGTTAAAATGTTTGTTTGAAGCACATATAATGATAGGGTGACTTTATATAAGACGTCACATCATTGCTGTGGTTCTAAGGTGACCTTTATTTTCCTCCGACTCACGTGAGTGTTGCAGTGCATACACATTGCTTGGCAAACATCCTTGGAGTTTTCCTAAAAATGATTCTAACAGTAGAGGTGGACTGTCCATTCTAGTAACAAGCTCAGTAGGGGTCGAATGGCGGGTTTTAACTGGAGAAGACATATCAGTGGAAGATGCAGTCTCATATGATGAAACAATTATAGAACAAATTGCATTAGCAGCAGTGCCCTCATCACTACTGTCAGACTTATTTCACTTTGTTAGACTTGCGCCTTGAAAATGTTCCCTTTCCCTTTCCCTTTTGGCAGTATAGCAGTACTCTTTTCCATGTCGTGCACATTGTCACTGTCAGAAATAGGTACAGTCAGACTCACGATGTCCATGTCATAGTGCTATGTGGAATTTTCAAATTCCAGCAGACCTAAATTCCGTGGATTTTAAAAATTATCACTACCATGTCGTTATCACCATGATCATGGTCATCATCACCAGAGTCACTAGAGCTAGCACTGTTTCTTGGAGATTGATTCAGGTTGCAAATTCAGCAACTCTGCTGTGAGTTGTACCTGTAAGTGCTTTAACTGCATGTATTATAGGAATACTCTTTTAACTTTATGTATTATAGGGATATTCTTTTTTTTTTCAACTCTGTTTTTGGCTTCTTTGAGCCAGTGGGTATGTACTCCTTATTAGCCCTTGTGATCTACAAGCACCCCACCCCCACCAGAACTTACTGGGAGACTGCTGTAACCCACACAGTGAGTCCCCTTCCCATGGGAGTTAGTAAGTATATGCTAATCCAGGTCCTGAGGAGATTGAAAGGAGCCAGAAGCCAGGCTTCATGGAGCTGTGGCTAAGGGGAATTTCTTAGCTTGCAATGTCCCCTGACAGTGCGGATGTGCAATGACATTAGTGGCACACAGCACATGCTCCAGCATGCTGTGTGCTGATGTCTTCCATGGCTACCAATCTCAGCACTGCTGAGCACCCAGGTGCACTGACTGTTGACCATCACCAGGAGTCAGACTATTGCCAAGTGCCTGTTCCCACTCCATCTAGAGGAAACAGAGAAACATAGAAACAGACATTGTCGGCAGATAAGAACCTCCTGAACCATCTAGTCTGCCCGGTTTTCCCTTCCTACTGTGCCACCACAGACCCTACTCAATCTCCAGTCATCTCCACCCATTGCCTTACTTCCAAGGTCCCCTTGTATCTGTCCCATGCATGCTTGAATCCTGTAACCATTTTGGCTCCCACCACCTCCACTGGGAGGCCATTCCAGGCATCCACCACCCTCTCTAGGAAGAATTTGCTCACATTTCTACTGTGCCCCCCCCCAGCTTAACAGCATGACCCCTTTTACTTGAGCTCCTTTTTTATAGAAAATGCTACCTACCTGTACCTTATTAATATGTTAGGTATTTAAATGTTTCTATCATATCCCTGTTTCCCCCCTTTCCTCTAGAGGGTACATATTTAGTTAATTGATTCTCTCCTTGTATGGCCCTGCATCATTTTGGCTGTCCAATGGTCACTCTTTCCTCCTCCTCCTCCTCCCCAGCCGACCCTCCAGTGCTCTGATTTTGCTCTCAAACCCAGGTCATCGGTGTTGCAAACAGTAGCCCTACTGCTGTGCCAGCGGACAAGCTGAAAAATAGGAATACTCTTTGTTTTTGCAATTTTCTTAGATGACTAACTATTAGAAGCCTTGGCATATAAGGGGTCATTCAAAACTGTATTTGGTCCTACACTACTGAGACCTTCTGCCATATCCAGTCCTGCCCCAGTTGTTAAGGTTTCAGCATTTTGAGAGTTAGGTGGAAATACCTGGAAAGTTGTAGCATTATTTAGATCAGTACCTTCAACACACTGTGGTGCTTGAGTTTTAGTTTTTGATGAGCTACTCGGGTAAACAACAACTCACTCCCAACAATTGCTCCCAGTGGATTCATGCCCGACATTACGCTCCCTCACAAACTCGCTCCCTAACAAACCCACTCCTGCTCCCGTCAATATACTCCCGCATTTCTCAGTACTCACTCTACTGCCTCCATCCAATTCTCTGCTCCCTGACATTGACAAGGTTGCCACACCACGTCATAACACCAGTCACTTATTACATTTACATGTGCCTACCTTTTGGTGTCCCGGGATCAAAGACTGTGGACCCGATTGCAGCTCCTTATGATATACATGGCGACAGAGTCGGGTCCACGAGTGCCGTCTCAGTTTACATGCGGCTTTCCTATATGAATCGGAAGTCTGATCAGGTGCAATTCGCGCAAGCATAGTGTCAGTGTTTTCTGTTGCTAGGCGGTACTGTGGTAACAGCGAGTGATGTTCTTCTCAGGAATTTCTGTGAATTTTTGTGCTCTACTGTTAGCTGCAGTGATTGCAGACAATAATGAGTGTGATCTACAGCTCATTATACATTTCCTAAGAAGTGAAAGGCAGTTATTTGAGATGCAGTTACTTAAAGCCAGTAATGCAGAGATAGAGGCATATTACGAGAGTCAGCTGTGGCAATTATATTTTTCTAGTTCTCTGAGAGAAATTAAACGTACATGCTGGACTAAACATAGATGTGGAGATTGGTGGAGTATTATTGTTCAACATCATTTTACTGACAATGACTGGTTAGAGAATTTCAGGATGTCACGACAGTCGTTCGAAAAGCTGTGTACAGATGTTAGTACTTTTATGAGCCCTGATTCTACGTAAGTAAGGGAGCTGGACCCATTACATAAATGTGTGGCAATAGTGATATATAAATTAGCCAGCTGTGCTGAATATAGTCGTCACTAATCAGTTTGGTGTGCACAAAAGTACAGTTTGCAAGTTTGTTCGCATGTTCTGTTATGGGGTTGTAAGACACATCGCCCCTTGTCTAATTAAAATGCCTTCTGAAGATGAGGCTATAGATATTGCAGAGAGGTTCAGGATTTCTTGCAGACTACCATAGGTCATGGGGTGCATAGACGGTACTCATGTCCCAATAGTGGCTCCCAAGGATAGATATCGGGACTTTATAAACAGAAAGGGATGGGCCTGATATGTACTCCAGGCCATTGTTGATGATCAATATTGGTGAGTGTTAAAAAAAAATGTGTTCACATCTCCACTGCTGTTAATAAACAGGTGTACCTGGGAGTGTGTCCTATGGTTGTAAAGTGGATGTGGAACTGGCTAAATGACAAGACTATAGCCAAAATAGGGGGTGTTACATGTGATGGTCTGGCATGCCAGGCTGACCAGGTGGGTTTGACTTATTCGACAATGATCGAAAAGGCTGGCATTATGTAGGGTAGAGACAGTTGTGCTGTGCCAGAAAGGGGTAACTTTTTTTTTGGGGTGGGTGGAAGGGACACCATGGGAAAAAAGTATGTGGATTGGACCATGATACTAGATGTGGAGTCAGTATATCATAGTCATTTAAGGCTCTGAACTGTTAATCTGAAGACATGGGTTTGAATCCCACAGCCCCAACTTGCATTCTGTGTGACCCTGATCAGTTCACTTAACTTCCTTTTGTTCCCAGGTCGCACCTCTACACAAGCTTCCAGCTTAGTGTGTCTCTCCTGGTTATAGAAAAAAAAAATTGAACATATATCTGTGATGAATGGTAGAAATGTGAGCAATAATACATAGTTGGGTGTTGTTAGTACTGAGATATCCACACATCCATAGATGTGGTTAGTTCTAAGACCGCAGGTCGAGTGCCTTCAGCCTCTTAGTGTTCAGGTATCTCCATTCTACCAACACTCAGTCATGTATTATTTAAGCAATAAGGCACAACATGGTGTGGATTATTGGGGTTTTACTTACGCCTTGTGTGGTGTGTCACGAGGCACAGCTGAGTGACTTAACCTCACAAGAAGTGGGCAAATCCCCAATAACTCACACCCTGTGGGTGACTTATTAAGCAATAAGCCACAAGGGGGTGTGGGTTATCGGGGGATTTACCACAGCTGGAGTGGTTTGCCCACGAGGCACAGCCGAGTGGGTAAATCCTCGCCAGCCGTGTTAAATCCCTGATAATCCACATTCTCCGATTGGTTTATTGCGATTATACCAAGGTTAATTTTTTTGCTATAATAAAATACATTGTTTAAAGAGGTTGCTTTGTGTGTTTATTTTTATTGTATTTATTCCTGGGCTGCAGAGGATTAGGGTGTAGATGACCTTTTGTACCACCATTATTATTTGCTCAACAGCCAGTGGTTATCAGAGGATTTGCACCGGTGGTAAACTGCCAGTCTGACCATTTCATTGGCTGTTCACTTACGTCCATGGTATAATTTCAATTATACCATGGACCTCTCAGAACAACCAATCAGAACAGCAGGCTGGCACCTTACCACCGCTGTAAAATCTATCATTACCAATGGAAAAGGTGTCAGCCAGCCGCATCTTCAAAAAAAAATACAATCCGACAGTGAAATCATGGAACTGCGACCGCCATCCTGTTTCCTCACTAAGCGGAGAATGTAAAATAGCAGCTCCGTGCATCAGTGAAAGAAAACAAAACAAAAATTGCTGTACTACCTACTGACTTATTTAAGCATTATACCAAGTACTGTTTTTTTTTTTGAAAATAATAAAAAAAAGCAGTACTTAGTATAATCGCAATCAGCCACTAGGGGATCTGGGTTATCGGGGGAATTACCACATCTGACGCTGATTTACACACTCAGCTGCGCCTCGTGGGCAACCACTCCAGCCATGGTAAATCCCCCGATATCCCACACCCCCTCATGGCTTATTGCTTAATTATACAATGGACCCATGTGTCAAATAATGTAAAATGTGTTTACTTATGTTTTTCATAAATGCAATTCTTCAGCCGTGGGTAATGCAGGATTTACCCACGGTCATGTGACATGTTTTGACAAATGAGGTTACAGGATTTTCACACACCATTGTATAATTCCTATATAGTATATGGTATAATGTTGTTATGGATAGAAATCCATAACTAGAATGGAGTTGTTATGCTGCAGTAGCTATGTCATCACAGCTGTTATGCTGCACTAGCTATGTCACTACTGCAGGATAACAACTTGGAATGCTGCCACATAGTTGCTTTCCTCAATCCAGTTAAGCTGGAAGTTGCGGTATTTTTTTAAACCTGAACTTGCAGAAACATCTGCTGAACACTGTGTCAGTTAAAAAAAAAGAAAATGTTAAAATTTCTATTCTCTGTTGTCTTCTCCAGCTGGTTTTGTGTGATTTTCTATGCTGTGACTGCCCATACACTATAAAAGGTTGTATATGAGCAGTCATACACAAACAAGGAAATTCCTGTATCTTGAGGTTCCCTTGGTAACAGAGTACTTCACGAGCTGCGCTCTCGAGGTCATCTGTTGCCAATGAAACATCTCGATACAAGAATATCCTTGTTATGTATGACTGCTCGTACACAATCCTCTACATATTTTATCAAATATGCGTTTCTTCCCTCTGCCATCCATCCACTACCTCAGCCTAGTCACAGAACTCAGCTTCCATCTCCACATTGACCATATCCTCCAATACTCACTGACTTGCCCCATAGGGTGGGGATTGTGTTTAAGCAATTGAAAAAGGACAGAAACTGCTATGCATATTATTTCTCTAACTCCATGGCAAGAAACCAAACCTTTGTTTTGTCTTTATTGCAGTTTCAGAAATGTTAACTGTTGCATGCCTGGCAGTGCTCATGATGCAAATGTACTTGCAACTTCTCAGTTTTCAAGGATGCACAAAATCTTCCAAAACATCCTGTGTTGATTGGTAACAGAACAATACCATTGTTCATTATAGGTGACCCAGCTTACCCCTTACTACCTTGGTTGATTAAGGGGTAAACTGGTGTGGGTAATCTAACACCAAAGAAAGAGTCATTCAATGTTTACCATAGTACTTGCAGAATAACAGAGGAGCATGTATTTGGCAGGCTAAAAGGACGCTGGCGGACATTATTGAAGCGGTCAGATTTTGACCACACATTTGCTCCATACGTGATAGTCACCTGTTATGCTTTGCACAAGTGAATTCAAGAAGGAGGCTGTTCATACACGGTGGTTAGAGACAGTTGGATATAATGAATGCGAATTTCCTCAGCCTACCTCTTCAGCATCGCAACACTCAATCACCGATGTAGCTGCCATAAGGGATCACCTAATGCATTACATGGCAACAAATTACCCTCTGAGGAGATCTTCAGTGTCAGAATAGAACAATAAAAGGAAAATTTCATATATACACAGATCAAGTTTAATAAATATTTTATTAGCACTGAATGTTATTTGTTATATGTATATAGTTTAGAACAGTCATTATTTGTTTACATATACTTTTTTAACTAGTTATTAGTTATTAAGTAGTTATAATATCCTGTATCTTATGAGATATCAAAATTAATACTTAACACTGCTCTTCAGTGTAAAATAACAACTTGTGTAGTAATAATAAAAATAGCTATCTACAAATCTGTTAGTTATTAGTCAATATTTTATTGAAATTTTAAAAGTAAGTAATTAAAAATAATATTGATGAGAAGTCATGGTTTAAATATTTCCTTAATCACTGGTACTTATTTAATTTGTTTACCAACATTTCTTTCAGACAATATCTAAAACTGCAGTAAGGGAGTGGCTAAAAATCAAATGCAAACAATGTACAACATTAAATTTGATGAGTAACATTTAAAACGAAAATTTGACAAATACAACTACATATTACTTAAACTCCACTCTGCATATGAAATTTGACCAGTACTACACGAAGGTTTCATATTCATTCTCCATTCTGGCTGAGAATGGTCATAATTGTACTGCACAGGTTGCATCGTTGCATAAGTATTTGGGGAATTAACAGACAGATTAGATGACTGAGAATTTGAATGCGTGGAGGTGTTAGTGTCTTTTTATCATGGCCAATAAATCTTTTACAGCATTTTCAATATTTTTACCACTTTCCTTTACAAAGAATGTTAGCAACTTCTCTTCCCACTCCTGTCTTGATTTCCGTTCTTCTTCCATCCATTTCTGGCGCTTGTCTTTGAGTTGAAGTAGAAAATTATGGTGCTCCTTTGACCACTCAGTACGAGCAGATGTGATTCTTCCAGCTATACCACATGGTCGCCTATTCCGTCTTTCGGATGAGATGTTAAACCGAGGCCCCATCTGCCTGGACTGGTGGTAGTTCAGGTGGATGTTAAAGATCCCATGGCACTTATCGAAAAGAGTAGGGGAATTTCCCCAGTGTCCTGGCCAATTTTCCCTCATTCACTAAAAATACCACCCACAGCTTAATCTGGTTCAAGGTCAGCTGGCATTCATCTGTATCCCCCCCTTCCCCGGGTCATGCCTGAAAATAGGCAGAATTTGTCTAGTGCACTTACCCGGTCAACAAAAACTAAATAAATAAAATTCCTCAATGTATGATCTGTGAGAATAACTGAGTGAAGAGAACAAGAGTACATTACTTCAATATGCACGTTAAAGCAGTAGACCATTCACTGCTTTATTAATTAAGCGATAATGCATGACCAAGTGTTATGTTAATGGTCTGTTATTCGCCTTCTAGGGGTGTACTGTGGCACTTGGTGTAGCCAAGTGCAACATGCACCTAGATGGTGATTAAGTGACCATTAACATAATCCCTGTGAGTGCCTTGTTGCTATTATAATAAAAAATGTCTTTAAACAGTGTCATACCTTGCTCAGAATATAGTTAAGCTCTACATGTATGTTAATAAAAGATTAACACAAGGTTGTTAGAATGTTTACAGCCAATCAGAAAGCTCCATTTCACATACCCTTTTTATAATACAGAACAATAGGATTCATTTTCATTTAAGTAATAAGCCGTGACCAGGGGTTGGATTAACAGTCTGCTTATCATCACCGGGGGTATGTTAATCGTATATAAATCACCCTCCTGTGGTGTAAAGTATCACAAGGCATGGTCGACTGCTACCTGCCACTAGAGGGTGAATAACTGACCATTAACATAACCCATGGGAGTAAAGCACAACAGGGTGTGTGTTATTGGAAATTTACCCATGCCTTGTGTGGTGTGCCAAGATGCGTAGCCAAGTGACTTAGACACACAAGGAGTGGGTAAATCACCCAATGACTCACACCCTGGATTGTCTTACTACTTGATAAACAAAGATAGCAGTACAATAGCTGTCATCCTCAGACAGCTCTGTCGTGGATGGCCATTTTGGTATGTGAGTGGGTGGAGCTGTCTGCCGACAGTGAGACCCTGCTTGGGGGAGAGGGGTGGGTTGGTGGTGCATGGGAGGATATGGGAGGGGGACTTGCCATGCCATCCAACTGCCATGGAGAACGGCCTTAATGGGTGATGGGGGGAAGGGACATAGCATCACTACTATTGTGTGGAGGGCAGCTGTCACAAGGGCTTGTGGTGGGGGAGTTCTGCTGGCAATAATACCGTTGCAGGGAATGGCATACACTGGGGGGCTTGCAGCTGGAATTGGGAGGGGACTTGTGCAGCAGTATCGATGTGGGGATCAGCATTTCTCGGGCTGTGGTTGGGCGGGGGTTGGGGTGGTGGGGGGGGATGTATACAGGTCGAAGTATTCTGCTGGGGCATCCGTGCAGGAGCAATGCAAATAGGGACATGATGGCATTCTAATGGCCCCATTGCGCCATGCATGCCTAATGGCCTCATTTGCATGCCCCTGGCTGTGAATCATGTTTTTGGATGCAGGCCATCCTGAGATGCCCTGCCCCAAAGGGCTCACATCCTGACATGGGAGATGCACCAGCGCAACATGGGCTGCCCCACCGTAATTGTGCTATTCACAGAGGTGATACTCCAGGTGTATCTTCCTGTGCATCATTTGTGATTTGCCCAATTTGCACTCAATCCATCTCCCATGTGCCAGGGCAGACAAGATGCACTAAGCACATCTTCTTTGTGAATCCTGTCCCTCTTTTTCTAATCGATGCTCCCATCATGAACCTTATTAATGCCATGTAGATACTTGATGGTCTCTATCATATTGCCCTCTCTCTCCTCTCCTCCAGGGTACACATATTGAGGTTGTACAGTCTCTCCTTATATAATTTTTGATGCAGGCCATGCACCATCTCCTTTTCATTTTCTTGAACTGCCTGCACCCTGTCTATGTCATTACATAGATGTGAACTCCGTAAGTGGGCACAGTACTCCAGGTGGGGGTGTAACCTATGATTTGTACAGGTGCATCAACATCTTATTTCTTCCACTGGTGATACCATTCTCTATGCACCCAGTACTCTTTTAAGCAAAACTCACATATTAGACACATTGTTTTGCCTACTCTAGGTCATCTGATATGACCACCCCAATATCCCTTTCCTGTTTGGCAGCCATCAGTATCTAATGTGCCCAATATGCTTGAATTATGAACTGCCTTGCATTGATTATTCACTGCCACGCTCCTGATCATTCATTTATATTACATAGGTCCCGTCTCATCTTTTCAAACACCTTCCAGAGTGCCTACCCTGTTGTAGAACTCAATAGCATGTACAAAGAGGTATTCCTTTCCTTACCAGCTACTCAAAGTCTCCCTTATGAAAACAGTATAAGCATAAAATGGAAAAAGTCACACAGTGCAAGTCAAGGTGTGAAGCATTACTTACTTACACAATAAGGCACAACAGGGTATGGGTTAATGGGGATTTACCCATGCACTATGTGATGTGTCATGAGACACAGCCAAGTGATTTAACCACACAAGAAGTGGGCAGATCCCCCAATAACCCACACCCTGGAGTGCCTTATTGTGATTATACAATGCACCTATGTGTAAAATAAATGTAAAATGTGTTCAGTAATGTTTTTTATAAATGCCATTTCTCAGTCGTGGGTTACTGCAGGATATACCCATTATCATATGATGTGTCTTGACCCATGAGGTTACAGAATTTTCATTCCCCATTGTATAATACAGTATGCAGTATAGCCTAGTTGCTACAGCTCCGAACAAAGACCATGAAAATTGTGTAGACTCACCACACTTAGATTTGTGACCCACATCATCAGTCTATGAAATATGTAAAACAGGATCAGACCACTTTGCATATGCCTTAATCCAGCACTGTAACATAGTCATGGTGTATTGCTTGACTATTTATTACAGAAAAAAAATGAATACTTGCTTCCTCATTTATTCTATCTGCACACACACTTGTAATGTCATCTGTTTGAGATGCAGATGCAACATCATTTTCTTCATCTGGCAAATGATGGCCTTTAACAATAAACAATACACATCTTAATTTCACAGGTATAACTATGCATCCAAAGTACATGTCACAGTCCCCGTCATCCAGACACACACCATTGCTTTGTCCCACCCATTCGTAAAATTTCCAACTGTCATACTTTCTACCACACCCTATTGTAGTGCATTCCACTTAGACACCACTGTCTCAGTAAAATGATGCCTACTCATCTCCCTCCTACATCTCCCACCCTCCACCCATACTCGATGTCAACTATTTTCCCTACATCGCCTCAGTTTAAATGCCACTTCAGTTCCATGTTTATTTACACCTTTCAGATATTTGAATGATTCAATCAAATCCACCCTATCCCTACTCTCATCCAGTGTATAAATATTCAGCTAATTCAGCATATCCTCATACACCTTTCATTCCACCATCTTCCTTTTTTCCCCTCAATTACATTTATAATGTATGGTGGCACGCTGATATTAATGAAAATCTGTCACTTTCTAAACGTTGTTATTTTGCATTAGCTATGTCATCATAGCTGTGATGCTGCACTAGCTACGTAGTTACTGCAACAAAACAACATGGCACGTGTTCCCTCTCATGTGCTACATTTTAAAAAGAAAAAAAATTACTTAAGTGAATCTCTTAGTAGGTCCCACGATGTGGCAGCAGCCAGATAAGCGACGATCCCCAGTGTAGGTGGTTGTTAGGATTGATACCACAGATGCTCCAATAGCTCTGTCTGTTTAGCCCAGTTTCATTTAAATGTAATGCACCCATAAGAAAAGAAACACAAATGGAAACAATGCCGGCAACTGGAACTGCGCCAGTGAATAGTGTCACAGCATCGGGGACGAAGCAACAAGAGACACAATTGCCATCTGCTCCTGTTCTGCTATCATTCCCTAAGAAAAAAACAGACCCGGCAATACACTATAAAAAACAATCACGAGACACAAGCTCGATTACTGCATCTTGATTGCCCTTGATGACCAAACCTCTCTGGTTTCGCTCTCAATGTTACTGCAGAAACCATGGCAACCTCTCGACATGCTATCCGGTTTGTTACCGATGAGTGACTAGTGATCATTTTCTATGTATCCATCATCAGATATTACATCAAGTACTGCACACAGTGCTCCTAATGAGTCCTGGCCAAGGATCTGTAGAGAGGCAGGATCCCATCCCTGTGCCTGGACTACAAACACCTTGCAATACACCCCAGCATCCTGGTTGCCTAAGCTGTAATTTTCCTGCATAGGGCCGATGTGCTCATGCACCCTTTTACAAACACCCAATGTCACTTCTCATCCTCAATTCCCCAGCTGCATTCCACCAAACCAGTACTAATCTGCTTGCTCTGAAATTCACGTCACCACAGCAATATGACATGTCTGGATACTTCTGCTGAATGCAAGCTACACATACGTTGTTGATCGGGGAGTTGGTACAAGTAAATATTATATCCAATGACAATATTTAGGTCAGTTTATTGATGACAAGCATAATATAAAGACAACACACACACATACATATATCCGCATGTGCACACGCAATCACACAGAGACACACACACAGTAATATGTACACATACCAAGACTCACACGCACACACACAAACACAAACACCTGTCCCAATAACTACCGTGAGGACTTGAACCTCATTCTGACCTAGGACAGAAGTGCCAACCCCCAGCATGTTTGTTACGGTATGAAATAATTGTACATAGCACACAGCATATATCTCAACACACACACACTCACTAACATGGATACTCACACAATACAATAATAGGAAATAACAAAAAAATGTTATTTTTTTATGGCCCACATTATACTAACAGAGTAAACTATAAGCCACTATCGGTGATGGCAGAATTTCCACACACCCTACAGTATATGGTGGTATATCCTGTCATGACATACATGCCCTCTCATGGTGTACTGTTTACGTGAACATTATTTAAAACTAACAGCTATCAACACTAGGGACAGTATTTTGCTGGTTGACTACACCTGTGTCATCAGAAAATGCATCTGGCACCAGCGTCTGCATCTCTATATCTAGACCTCCACATGGCAAGTCAGACAATGGTCGATGTCCTAAAATTTCATTCAGCATATCATAACATGGAAATGAATTGTTAGCACCTGCCCCACTCTTGTTCATTGCTCTTTTAGCTTTATAAAATTCACTTCGAAGAGCCTTCCATTTCCATCTCAATTGTACCTCGCTTCTTACAAATCCTGCCTCATTCAGCTTATCTACTACTGCATGTCCTATACAGGTCTGAATGCCTCCTCTTTCTCCCATCTAACTCAACCATTACATTGAGCTCTTTCAATATTCTGATAAAACATATTGTCTCCTGTTCACGCCATGGTCTGCCATTATTTTCTGCCATGATCACCTAGTAAACTAACTATTTCTCCTGTCAAATACCACAAAGCTGTCAAAGTCCTGTCACTGGTGCTTGTTTAGATACGAGCGCCTAAAACTGAGGGACCACAGACATGCGCACTCCAGCTGTGCAATACCGCAGTTGAGCATAGTGCAGACTTCAATCAAGTCTACTGTTTACATTTCTCTCATAACCCAACTCAAGGGAATCGATTGTTTTCAACCGCATGCTGATGATCGAGGCTGAGTTCTGACCGGATTTAAACTCGGTCGTGGTTTACATGTGACATGCAACCGAGTTATAGAGAATCGCTCTCAAACCTGGAGGAGTCCCAACCCACCTACAATCTCCATGTAAATGAGGTAAATGTAAACCCTGTAAGCACTGGCAGCTTACTGCAATCAGCCACTGTAAGTATCAAACAAGAAACTGTAATCAACCAGATCGGCAGCTTTATACAATCAGTGATAACTATAAAGCTACCAATCTGCAAACACCAGCTTCCTTGTCCTTTTTTCTGTGCACGTCAAAAGGACAGGCCATTTTATTATCTCAAAGTGCAGAAGAGAAAGCTTGTAGACAACAATAACTTTATCTACACTCATCACAAGTGGGGCTATGAAGGCAAGGTGATTTGGTAATGTGAACATGCTGTTAAAAAACCAAAGGAGTGCAATGCTAGAATCCACACTGTAAGTTACGACGACCAAACAATAATACACAGGTTTTCTCAGCACACTCATGCCCCAGACCCTAGTGCTGTAGAAAAAGTGGAAGCTGTAACTATTGACAAGCAGAGGGCTTCGTCAATACAAGCCGGGTGTTTTTTCCACTTCACACAGTGTGTGTACAGGAAAATTCAAATTGAAGGATAAGCAGTCAGATACGCACAAGACTCTGAATTTGCACTGAAGTGTAAATATCTGCTTGCCCTTGTGTTTTATCCACCAGACCAAGTTGTTGCTAGATTTGAGGAGATAACTAATGAGGCACATGCTTTCCCTCAAGAACCGGAGCCCATCATCGATTATTTTGAGGATGTGTGGATTGGCAGGTGCAATAGAAGGGGAAATGGTCACAGACAGCCGCATTATCAATTTGCTTTATGGAACCACTGCAAAAGTGTGAAGGATGGAAGAGCCAAAACAAATAATGTTGTGGAGGCCTTCCATTGAGGGATGCAGAGCATTCTGTGCATGGCTCATCCAACCATGTGGTAGCTTACTGATGGGCTCCGTGCAGTGCAAAAAAAAAAAGACTCTGAGGTTGAGCAGTTGATAGCAGGAAATGCACCTACTGGGTCCAGATATGTATATTGGGACAATGCTGAGCAACTAGCATACATACTAGAGAAATGCCAGGACAGAACGACTGAGGAATTCTTGCATGGTGTTGCACAAACTTTTGAGTATTAATGCCAACACCACATGTTTTTAACTTTGTATCTTCCTGTTAATAAAGTTTGACATTTTAATTGCATGACAGCAACAGTGAACCCCCCCCCACAAACTCGAACCTTAATGAACAGACAAGCCATGCTCCAAGACATGTGCAGAACTTCCGTGCACAGAGTATTCTGAGACTAAACTAACTGATGGCTCACAAGGTAAGCACTAAATGTGTTTATATATATATATATATATTTTTTGCAAAAAAATGTGCTAGGAAAAGTAAACTGTGCTTTATGTGCTTCTCTTACCTGCTAGCACTGACATTCACACAGATTGATCTGGGGCACAACACTTTTGTTTTTAATCAGTAGGAAATCATGTTCCTGGAAAAAAGCTGGCCATGATGTTACTGATATTCTGATAATGAGGATGGTGCTAAATGTGTGCTAGGAAATGTAAGCTGTGCTTTTATCTGCTTCTCTTACCTGCTAGGAAATGCGCTACTTCAATGTTTATAGTCCATTTCAGTAATTAAGTTCACATCTAGGTGGGAGCAAAATGGAAGGGGGCCGGTTGTCATGGGAGCGTAATGACGTCGGAGAGAACTGTCAGGAGCGAGTGGTACCAGAGCGTGTTGTCAGGAGCAAATTGTCGTCTTCCCAAGCTACTCATTTCTGAACTACTGAATAAACTTTTACACTTATTACTACCTTGTTTGCCACTGGCTTTTGTTTTACAACAGTTTTGGTACTCATGTTGCCAGTCTTTCTTAAGTGACTTGTTCAGGGTCACAGTCATACAGACTGTATGCAAGTGGTGGGTGGCTATAGAGTTTAATTCGCACACAGGCCCACTAGAATTATTTTTTTTTTCTAATTGTCTATGATAGACTCAGTGATGGGAAGCTTGTAGGTGTGCCCAAGGGGTACAGGGAGGTACTTAAGGGACTTGTTCAGGATCACTCAGACAGTATACAAGTGGTGCATGGCTGTAGGATTTTAATTCACACACTGGTCAGCTATATAATATTCTGATTCATACTGGTGCTCTAACCGCTAAGCTATAAGGGCTGGTGCCACCCACTGCCAATGCTAGAGTTCAAATTTCAATCAGGGGCAGCAAGTTGGCCCAACCTTCTCTATGTCCTTAGCAAGGTTTTTTATTTTATTTTTAAGTTGGCCACCAAAGCAAGGGCACAGTAAGCCAAGGCTTAGTGTGTGCCAGGGCCAGGACAACAGTCAGGGAGTATAAGGATTGAAGATGGCTGCATTGTGTTTTCTATCTTCAAATAATTCAAGCCACACCGAATGAATGTTTCCCTTTGGTTTATTTTCTTTTTATGAGTTTCATCAACTTCAGTACATGTATTCTTGCTTCAGGTTTGGTGCTATTCATCCAGTTCACATGCAGTGCTTATATATAAAATTGTTATCTTGAAAAAGCCAACACCCCAGTATAAACCAATCATAAAATAATGACCATGTCTATTTCAAGCTGTGATGTACCTTTTTCTACAAAACAAGTTATTTATAGAATGTGTGGCTTGAAAACATGTTATTCATAAATGTGCTGAAAAACATGTTATTCATAAACATTATCCTGATAAAGTGTACTACAGGACATTTAATGTTGACATCACAAGACTAAAGCATCACAAAGCATTTAACTAGATCTTGTGAGAAACTGTATCACAAGACAGCTACTCAAACATTGTGAAAGGTTATACTTGAGTAAAAAACAAAACATTTGCCTAAACATTTTATAGGTTACACTTAAGTATATTTCAGTAAAATGTTACACTACAATCCCCCTCTTGTGACTCTCTATAATTGGAGATCACATAATGTGTTACTGGTAACATTTGTATCTGCTGAATCGTGTTTTATTTTAAGGCACAACACTCTGCATAATAATAAGAACACAAATCATTGCAATACCGCATACTACCACTATCAGGGTTGGACTAGTACTCAAGACAGCCGAGCCCCAATCCCACCAGGATATAATGGGGATATATGAAGACTGTCTTTTTACTTCTTTAGCAGAGGCCTTCTGTGAGAAAATAAGTCTTTCTGTTTGCTGATGATACAACAAGGCACCAATTGTCAGTTTATCAATTTTGGGTAATTCAAAGTGAGGTGGAGTTGCCAAATCAGTGAGTAAATCCAAGGCCAGACTGGAACCATCGATATGGGTAACATTAGTTCGGCTATAGGCAGGATGTTCTTGGAGGGTCCAGTTTGCAACCCACCAAGTTTTGTCACTACACCCCCATACATTCCAAGGTTGACCTGCGATTACACACCATGATTGGTTCCATCTCATAGCTTGGTGGTATTCATTTGCAGATGTTAGGGTAAATTTACATTGATCAGGAAACCATGGGGCAGTTGATGTCTCTTCCCCACATATTAAGGTTTCATGTTCTTGTACACACTGTTGCTTAGGTAAGACAACATATTCTTTGTGTACTGGGATAATAGTGTCACAAGTATTTGGAGTCTCATGATTTGCTCATGTAGTAATACTCCCAAATTACTGATTTGCCGCAATATTTTCGGTGGTGCAAAACATACAGGTATTATCACTAGTATGGGACTCACATGTCGAAGTACATGTGCATCTGGATTTGGTGAGTTCCATACTTTTATCATAGCTAAGGGTGGTAGAATTACATCGCGATGATCCAGTAATCTAGTCACATTGGTTTTACCAATTCCTAAAGGTACTGTACCCTATTGGTTTCAATTCTATTTAACTTATCAACTAAATAAGCATGTGCTTCAGCCGCTAATTGAGAGCAAGCCAGTTCTATATAGCTTTCTCTAGACATATTAGAAAGTGAGTTATAAAAACGAACTGCTATTTGAGAAATAATTTTAAAATTCTGTAAGGTTACTCTAAATGCAAACCAATCAATTTCTTCGTTATCAGCTGCTAACGTTACAGTATCTGATAATGGTCCAGTAGCCATATCCATAAAAAGTCATTTCTAAAGAACGGATATGGCCCTTTAAAACCATAGAATCAATACCATTAGCAATCCTTAATCCTGAGCCTAACCATCCCCACATGTCGCTTTTACGATGGAATAAGCCTGGTGGTGCTTCTGCAGGAATGTGAAATGACCGCACTCTATGTCTAGCATGGTATTGATTTAAGGTGTTATTATAATACTGTTGCCACAATAATACTGAAGCCTGATCTTTACACTGAAGCGGTAATCGTGGAAAAGGCAAATGTAGCAAAACATTATAATACTCCAACTTACATGGGTAATATAAAGGATGTATATTTTGTGTCAAGATAATACCATCTGACGGGGGCAAGAACTACTGGGCTTAAGGGACTTATTCAGGGTCAGACAGAGAGTATGCAAGGGCTGTGGGGTTTTAAACACAGTTTTGCTATATATTTATTCTGGTTCACCAAGCAGTAAGTTATAGGGGTGGTGCCAGTGCCAGGCACTACCAGTGCTAAATCAGGGGTCAGAAAGTTGACCTAACCTGTATTTCTCAGCCATGAAAGGGATACTATGAGTGCCAGTCTATCTCAGTCACCTCTCCTCCCTGTTCTTAATATCTCTCATGCTGTCTTCCCTGCCCCACTGATCACTTTCCTCCCTTGCCCTAAAAAAAGCTGTAGCCTTCAACTTTAAGGAGCACTCAAATCTGTATCTGCTCTGTACTAATGCTGCTTGTTATTAATTTACTATTTTTTTTATTCACTGTCTTCTCGATTGATAATTAACTGCAGCACCTACAGGCTATTCCAGTCTGCCTGCTATGAACCAACAATCTGCTCACTCTTTCCTTGCCCCCTCCATTTTTTGGCCTCAGGGAAAGTCCTTTTTTTAAAATCTAATACCTGTTTTGTGGCATTATAATTTCTCCTCCCCCAAATATGCTTGTCAGCAAAAACAAGAATGAGTCAGGTGGTCTTAAAAATGGAAGCGTTTTCCTTCAGCAGAGCAGCCTGAGTTGTTGAGCACTATTTATCTGCCACACACTGCAAATTGCTGAATTTTTGATGGAAGTGAACCGCACGGGTTCTTTATGTCACAACCTATCAGATCACACCTTAGACTATAGAGAATTCACCACCACCAATCAAGCCACTTGAGATATCTACTGTCTCTGCGAGTCCCTCCTCTATGCAGCTTCCAGCCCCTCCCAGGCACATGCAGTCTCCCTCCCACACTGCTCATGCATCTTCTTCCCACCCACACTGCTCCACACCATGCCAAGATGTCTGCTGCCAGTGACATCTTCCAAACCAATCTGAATGGTAAAAACCATTCAGAAGTGGCTCAGCTGCTAATTGTGCTGCCAGTAAAGGCTGAGCAGATTTTGCTCCAAACCGTTTCATCCACCCTTAATAATAAACAATGGTATAAATGCATGTTTAAATGAAAAAACTGTGTTTAGCATAGTTCAAAATGTTTTTCACAGCTACTGTTTAGAGGTAACTTTAGAAAGCTGTGCTCATATTTTCTACTTGTCATACTGAATGTTATCTTCATATTCTTACCAGTTGAACTTATTCTATTGTTGTCTCCGCTGTATGGGAAAGCATCCATTAATAATTATATGAAGTCTCATAAGTAATTTAAATCCTTGATATGGCTGAGCTTCAGCTTCCAAGGTCCACACACCATCTCTTCCATGATGGATGTGATAATGTACGGTGACATGCTGTTGCTATAGAATCAACCAGTACTTAAGTTCAGAAAATAAGTCAAGAAAGGCAGGAGAATACTGATAGAGAGGATTAAATCAAGCCACCAATTTAGGGAAAGAAACAGCTTAACAAATAAAAGAAGGTGACATATCTTAGACAAAATTATGATGATAGGGACAATTTAATATCCCTAATTAGTTGGAATATTAAAGAAATGCAAAAACAGCAATATGTATTACAGCATTTAAAATGATACAATCCAGAAATAGTATACCTACAGGAGACAGACGAAAATGCAGGAAGCACATCAGTTGCGGAGAAGGTGAGTGGGCAAGCCTATGGCACTTAGGTCAGTGGTTGGAGAGGTGGCAGGTCAATCTTTATGGTTAATAATTTTTAAGAGATCACACACATACAACAAAAAAAAACATGTCAAGATTGTGTGGATACAATAAGAGTGGGCTGAAGTATATGCCCATGACAAACATATTAAAACATCTCACAACAGTGGAGCATGAGGATATAGCACCTATTTACCAAGGCATCTATTCACCTTTGTTTGTACATTGCTCAGCTTTTAGAGTTCAAACAGGAGTTACACATGGCTCCACTCAGAGGACATTCTTAATTCATAGACAATGCCAGTTCAAAGCAAACAAGATACGGATATGTCCTGAGGCATGAGCAACATCCTGAGGGGCAAGCACTGATAATAGTGGGAGAACTTGATAACCAACAAGTGACACTGCTCAGTGTGTGTGTCTCCAACGTGTACAGCCCGGCTTCTTGACAGATCATCAGGCTCAGTTCACACAGGCTGCACAGCATTACTGGGAGGGGATGTTAATATTTTATTTAATCCACAAGTGAACAGTTTGAGAAATGCAAGGATTATATCACCAATGGCAAAGGCATGTAAAGGAGTGTTGGAGTACCACAACCTTTGGACACATGGAGACCACTATACCCAGGAAAAAGTGGATTCACATTTACATTCTGATCACTGGGCCAAAAATCCTTTTCGAGGATTATTGGCTAATATCCACCATGGCAGCTCTAGGGTTGCAGACAGTCAAAAGGTTACTTATTCCCATATAGAAGCACACGATGATTCAACTGGATGTGGTATTAGACACTGGACCCCCAACACATCCTGCTGATGCCAAAATACTGTACCTCGCATATTTCAAGCTTAGAAAACAAGGAAAAAGATCCATGCATACATATTGAACTTTCTGGCACATAATGACCCTGCTGACACCTCCTGAGCAACTATGTATGAAGCACTTAAGTGCTCATTGAGAAGACAACTAATCCCCCTTTGTTTGCACTGGAAAAAAGAAAAGGCAAGACAGAGAAAAACTGTTCCATGAATAGAAAGAACTGGACATCAAAATGGAAAGTGAAGATTCAGAAGAGCACTGGAAAGGCTGGGGGAAGGCAATGCAAAAATGCAATGAAAACCTGTGAGAATCAACAGAATTTGCATATAGGAAAACTAGATTGAAATACAAGTGACCCGTAAAGCCACCAAAATCCTAGCACTCCAGCTGAAGCAAACCCAAGCCAGATCCCAGATCAAACGGATATGGCCTTCACAAGATCAGCTAGTCGCAACTGACCCCAAAAGAATAAACTTGGAATTCATGCAGTTCTATCAGACTCTGTACGAAACCAAATCTACACTGGATGGGCAGGACATCAACCAGTTCCTGGAGAAAATTCACATCAATAGGCTAGAGCAAGAACAAAGCAAAAAGCTGGCAATGCTCATAAATGTATTGGAAATGGAAGAGGCAATGTATTCCTCCCTAGAGGGAAAACATTGGGACAGGATGGATATCCTCCAGACTTTTATACAGCATTTTTAGGTCTACTGGCTCCTGTCATACAAAATGTATTCAGAGAAAGTTAGAGAGGAAGTAATTAGCAGTCTCAGTGCTGTGCGGATTAATCACCCCTATATTAGAGTCAGGGAAACATCCTACTCTAGCTACCATCCCATAGCATCACTAAACCTGGACACCAAGATTTATGCAAAAGTTTTAGCAAATAGAGATTAATCAAAGTACTCCTGAATCTCATATACAGCCACCAGGTTGGATTCACTCAAGTTCATTATACAGCAGCTAATACTGGTAAAGTATCGTACATCTTGCATCAACCACAGAAAATGTGTGAACCTGCAGCCATAATGTTTATAGATGCCAAGAAGGCATTTAACCAGGTGGAATGGCTGTATCTCTTTCACATATTGGAGAGGTATGGCCTTGCCCCAAACTTTATAAACAGGATCTGTCTGCTATATTCAACAGCCACAGGAGTAGTGTGCACAAATGCCCTAATATCAGATGACTTCACACTTACAAGAGGCTCCAGTTATTCAGCCTCGCAGGATAATAGCTACCAACACCATACCAGTGGATGGCATCCCTTGCAAAGTGTCCGCACACTACTTATGGCAAGGAAGCCCACATTTTTTAATACCTACTATATTGAAAATAACAGAAATATCCTCATCCTTACATGGTTATAAACTTAACAAGGACAGATCTGAGGAACTACCAGTGACCACCACAGCCTTAAGAACATGATTATAAGATTTGGAATGAGATGGGCCCCAGGAATCATTTAATATTTAGGCCTATCCCTTGCAGCCTCACCCTCAGCATCACAGCAATTAACTGGAAACTGTTATCGCAGTGGGTATAATTAGATATGAAAACTGAAATTATGTGCCTGTGTCACTGAGACAACAGATTCTGTCAACATGAATATACCACACAAACAAGGATTCTATTCCTATTAAAAATGTTTCAGACTTCAGTCAGTGCAAGGGCACTGAAAGAGGTACCGAGAGATATTAACTGCACTACCACTGGTGATCGCGCTGAGGATTCCACTGAAGGGTTTTGAGAGGGGGTCCTACTGCTTCTACTCTCTCCCCTCAACAGCCATGGAAGCTTCCATGGTGCTCCATTGGTGTGGAGCCAGAAACATTTGGAGATGGACTGACAAAGCTTCCAGCCAATCTGGAGGCTCCAAAGGTGGGACGCTCCCTGCCATTTAACTATCACTCCATGTGGCCTTCCTGCTTGCAGCCCTCGCATGAAGGACCCACACAAAGGACATAGAGGTCTGACTGGGAGTCAGCCACAGAGGCTGCTGGGGGCCGACCACAGTGTACTTCCAATGTCATCAATCCTGAATGTTTATTTCACTAGACCTGTAAGTTGTTTCTCTACTTGCTGTGTTTAAATATCACTCCTGCCATGTAAGTTTTATATTGAATCAACATGATAAACACTTGGTAACTGCCTGGTTTTTGTTTTCTTCCTGTCCCTCTATGATAACTGTTCTCATACCTGATCACCTCAGTTCTGGATCTATTATTAAAAGTTGCTACTGTTAGTAGTTTTTATTGTCTTCATTGTTTGTTACTAACACACATATTTTATCCTGTTCCAAATGTGACATTTGTCAGTATCTTTACCAATTTGACCCTTATGAAGCTGATGTTTCTGCCATGTGCATATAGCCTACTAATTGAGAGTGTTGAACTGTTGTTGAATATTGTTACCTTTTGCCTCTCTGAATGCACTACAACTTTATTCTAATTTCCAATTGCATAATTGTTCCCTGCCTCACTGTCTTCTCTGCTGGATAGTATGACCTGGTTTCCCCTTAGTCCCATTCAATCAGGCACTGTCACTGTTATTAGTCATCTCCCTAGAAGCCCTCAAAAGTAATCTTCTCCTAACAAACACATTACCAGTCTCCTATCATGTAACAAGCAATTCCCGGGACACGCTGACTTTGCTATGTCTAATGCCTTGGCTTGTTCAAATAAGAAGTGTGATAGATTCTGCCTACTAGCCCCTAGAATCCTGTACCTCATGCCTCAGTACATCTGTAAGTTTTGCTGGTGTCCCCCATTAATTGGTTTGCAGTGGAGACCCTTTGCCTTGAGCCTCTTGGCCCATCTTTTTTACTGGATAATTGTGATATACAACCTAACAATGGACCCGATACTGTATGTTTCAATCTGTAGTTCTCTTCCCTCTGGCATGGTGTAAAAGGCCTTAAAATTGTTCACTTAAACTTTAGAAGCCTCCTTTGTAACCTGGATGAACTCATAGCCTGGGTAAACCTTTACAAGCCTGATAACCTTGGCTTACCCGAAACATGATTAAAGCCATCTACACATAAGAACGTAAGAAAAGTGTCAGCAGATGGAGACTATGTGGTCCATCTAGTCTACCCAAGGTTGCTACCCCCCAATTATATTTTCTTCCTAAGTTGCCCACATTGCCTGTCCCAAGCGAGTTTGAATTCCCTTACTGTCTTTGATGCCACCACTTCTGGAAGCAGGCTGTTCCATGGGTCTATCATTTTCTTGTTGAAAAAGTACTTTCTAGAGTTGCTTTTAAACTTGCCTCCCGCCAGACACCAAGTTGTGCCCTCTTGTACGTGCCACCCTGTTTTCCTGGAAGAGGTTTTCCTTCTGAGCTGTGTTAATTCCCTTGACGTACTTGAATGTTTTTTTTATGTCCCCCCCGTTTCTTCTCTGTCCCAGAGAGAATAAATTCAGCTATTTGTGTCTTGTCTCATATGGCTCATGATGCAGTCCCTGCAACATCTTTGTGCCCCTCTCTGCACCATCTCTAGACAGTCAATGTCCTTTTTAGGTGAGGCCTCCAGAACTGGACACGGTACTTGAGGTGTGGCCTCACCAAGGATCTGTAGAGGGGCCTGATAACTTCCTGCTTTCTGCTCTTAATACCCCTTCCTATGCATCCAAGGATACCACTTGCCTTCTGTGCTTTTTCGCATCGTTTTCCTACCTTTAAGTCGTTGGTAATGATCATGCCCAGATCCCGTTCCATCTTTGTCTCCTGTAATTGATGCCCTTCTAGTATGTACTTTTTTCCTGGGTTCCGCTTCCCCAGGTGAATTACCTCACACTTCTTGGCATTAAATTTTAACTGACAGTTTCTGGACCATTCTTCCAGTCTCTTAGGTCAGTTTCTAGTCCTAATGCCCCCTCTAGTGTATCCACCCTGTTGCAGAGCGTTGTATTATCTGTGAACAGTCAAACCTTCCCCTCCAGTTCATCAGTGATGTCACTGATGAATATGTTAAAGAGGACCCAGCACTGATCCCTGTGGAATGCCACTGGTCACACCTCCCTCCCTTTATAATGCCCCATTGATCAATACTCCCTGGGTCCTATTCTGCAGTCAGTTTCTAATCCAGTTTACTATTTTCTGTCCGACTCCTGTGTGTTCTAGTTTTTTAGCAAGTCTCCTGCAGGGAATGGTGTCAAAAGCCTTGCTGAAGCCTAGGTACACCATGTCCATCACCCCACCCTGATCTGCTGTTCTGGTAACCCAATCGAAGAAATCAATCGTTTGTTTGGCACAAGTGCCCTACTGTGAAGCCATGCTGTTTGGGTCGGGTTTTCCAGTTTCCTTTAGGTAGTCAGCTATTCTCTCCTTTAGTAATGTCTCCATAATTTTTCCCACTATAGAGGTCTGGCTGACTAGGTGGTAGTTTCCTGCCTCTTCCTTGCTTCCACCTTTGTTCAAGGGCACAGCTGTTGCCCTTTTCCAGTCTTGAGGTACTCTGCTGCTTTCCAGAGATAGACTGACCAGCTCAGCTAGTAGTACAGCTATTTCTTCTTGAAGCTCTTTTAGTATTCTGGGATGTATACCATCTGGTCCTATGGCTTTATCCACCTTGAGTTTGCTTAGCTCTTCTAAGAGCCTCTCTTTGTGAAGGGGCTTATGTCTGCCCCTCCACTATCCTGCTCTGTCTTAGTTAGTGTAGGTCCTTTGCCATTATCTTCTATTGTGAAGACTGAGAAGAAGAAGAACTTTATTTAACAACTCTGCTTTGTCTTCATCTTTCTCTAACAGCTGGCCCTCCCTTGTTGCTAGTCGGACTATTCCCCCTTTACTCTTCCTTTTTTCTCTTATGTATCTATAGAATGTTTTATCTCCCTTCCTAACCCTCTGTGCTATTCTTTCCTCTGGTTGGGCTTTGGCTATCCAAATTGCTTTTCCTGTCTCCTTGAGTTTGTTCCTATATTCCTCCCTGTCCGTTTCTCCTTTTGTTTCCTTGCACTGCTTAAAAGCCCTCTTTTTTTTCCTTGATTTTGGTTGCTAACTCTTTGGAGAACCAGAGAGGGTTCTTCCTTCTTTTGGCTTTGCTGATTTGTCTTGTGCATTGCTCAGTGACTGTATTTAAGACATTCTTTCAGTTCTCTCAGCAGTGTTCTGCATCTCCCTTGCTACTGGTATCAAGCATTGTCTTGATCCTGGATTTCATTTCATGAAAGTTTGCTTTCCTGAAATCAAGTATTTTGATTTTTGTGTGACTTTTACCTTCCTCTTTATTTACTGATAACCAGACTGACCTGTGGTAGCTGGCCCCCAGATAATACCCACATGAACGTCTGAAATCCTGCTGCTGTTTGTGAGCACCAGGTGCAGGGTTGCTTTGTCTCTGGTGGGTGAGTCTACCAGCTGATTTATACCTCCCCTAGCAGTGCGAACAGAATTCTCTGCTCCACTCTGTGGCTGCTGTGTATGAGGTCCAGTCAACATCTGGCAGATTGGAGTCCCCGACAAGCAGCAACTCACCCCTGTCTGCCATCACTGAGATGGCTTCCAGGAGCTCTCTGTCAATTTCACTTTCCTGGGTTGGAGTCTGTAGATAACTCCCACCTGGAGGGGTGTCTTTTCCCCTGCTTCCAGGGTGACCCACAGGGCCTCTGCTTTACTGTGCTTCACCTGGATCTCCAGTGCACAGATTCCCTCCTTTATATACAAAGCCACCCCCCCCCCCTTCTTTCCCTCCTGGTCTTTTCTGAAGGGTGTATAACCTGGAATAGAAGCATCCCAGGTGTGGTTGGTGGTGGACCAAGTTTCTGTAACTGCGACCCTGTCCAGTTGTGCCTCTGCCACCAAGGCTGTGAGTTCAGGGAATTTTTTTGGTAGACTACGAACACTGATGCACACAGTCTTCCATCCCTGGTAGTCCTTTTGCTGTGTACCATTTCCTTGTTCTGATCCAAATTTATTGTGTCATAATCGCTTTATTTCTCTCCCTAGTGGATCAGGCTGGGCAGTGCCTTTACTATCACTGCTGTTGACATATTTGTGGTATTTAGGCACTGTGGCAGCTGATGCTGGGGAAGGGGTAGTTGGCGACCCTTGGAATGTGAGGGTTGCCTGCAGCTCCTCCAATTCCACTAGTTTAACTGATTGATATGGACATCAAATTTCTGTCTGAGCGCTCGAGTCCCCTCCTTAGTGAGGTGCACGCCATCAAATTTGAAGAAGTCCCTTTCCCAGAAGGCCCACCAGTTTCCTAGAAAGTGATGCCCTCTTTCTTTGCACCAGTTTTCTAGTCAGCAGTTAAGTTTGGCGACGTCCTTCTCTCTGATCTTCTGCATGCTGTCCCCTTTTCCCCATACAGGCAGAATTGCCGAGAAAGAGATAGTGGATGAAAGAGAAGCTAGTCTGTTGCCTAGCCTGGTAAGATTTTGTTTTGTTTCTTCCACAGATTGACTGGCTAGGTCATTTGTACCAATGTGGAGGATGACCCGCATGTCCTGTTCCACACTGCGTACAATTTTCTTGATGCGGTCCATGTCCCTTCATGATGATGATGTGTCAGATGGGCACCGGACCACAACTTTGGCCTGGTCATAATGCTGAAGTTGAGACTCTACTCCCCTTATCATGGAGTCTCCAACTATCAATACTGGATTTTTAATGTCTTTTTTAGTTATCTTTTGGTGGATCTCACATCCTGGAGCTGTGTTGGGCTCCTACTGCCCTCTACGCCTGCTACTTTAGTTCTCCTGGAGGATAGTGGCATGTATTTATCTGACATGTATATAGCTGTGCTTCCCTCCTTCATTCTGGGTTTAGGATTTGTCCTATGAGTTCCCACTACTTGCCAACCCCCGGGCTGGTTTCTCCTTTTGGGTAGGGGTAGCTGTGAGAGCAGTTTTACGATTGTTGATGTTATATTGTTGCCCTTTGAGGACTGATGGAGTTTTTTGGCAGAGGTAGTGTATCACAGTCCATGCTGCCTGGTGCTGAGACATTAGGTCCTTGAGGGCAAAACATGTAGGACAATGCCCCACCCCCAGGACAAATGCTTTGGTGAAGAGTGTTCCACAGTTCATGCAGTTTACAAGGTCTATAGCTGGTGTGAGTTAGCCTTAATTATGTGGTGACTGCCAGCCAAACAACGTGCAGAAGAAAGTCAGGGAAGAGAAAAGAAAATCAATGTTTTTTTCTGATATATACAGTAAGTTCTGCCCTTCCTTACTTCTGCAGGAAGGATATGAGGAGGTTAGGGGCTGTATTAGAGGGTGAGAATGGGGTGGGCTGGAATGGGAGCAGGGTGGGCAGATACTTCCCCTGCAGAAAATCAGTAGGGGTACCTGCACCTGTAGAGAAAAACGATCAACTTTTGGCAGTGACTACAACAAACACCACCAACCACAGCACCCTCGGACAAAAGTAAAGGTAACCTGACCTTTCAAATCTTCCTTCTGTTGGAAGGTGCTAAGCCTTTGTCTGCTCCACCCCCAGTTACACTACTAATCCCCTGGAAGAGCTGTAGAAGAAAAACAATAAGCTCCTTCAATGTGAGAAAGAGACTGCAAAACCTGTAAGCCTAAAACAAAACCTGTAAATACAACCTGTAAGCACAAAACAAAATAATAAAACAGTAACTCTGCTTAGCCTAAAAAGAGACCAAACTGCAAAACCTGTAAGCACAAAACAAAACAGTAACAAAACCTGTAATCACAAAACAAAATAGTAACAAGACAGTAACTCTGCTTAGCCAAAAGAAGCCTTAATGTTTCTCCTTGCTCTGTTACTGTTGCTCCTTGCTCTGTCCATTCAAGCAAACTTAGAAGACAAAAAGCTCAGGCAAAGCTAGGTGCCTTTTGTCAGCAAACCTTAGTCTACACCCAGTGACCTCAGTTCATTGTCAGTTTATAACTTAATTAGAAGTGATAAGATCTCTTCCAAGAGGTGGGGGCACAATGATTTATTGTAAGTCCCATCTTAATGTCTCTGTCCTCAGTTCCCCTTGTACCAGCTTTGACCCTCGTTTCAAGTTATGTCATGCCACCCTATCCCTGTGTAACTCTAAGGCTGTCCACCTATTCTGCATTTACATACCACCCTCCTGTAATCACAGTATGCTTCCATCCTTTATTAGTACACCTAGTACCCTCACTCAAGGTAAAGAACTAGACCTATGCAAGGACTTTAATATTGACTGGCTAATGTGTAACAAAAATTTGGTTAAGTCATCTTTAAATAAATTGCTGCTCAATCAGATCATCACTGATCCAACCAGGGTCTCCAACACCAGATCTAGTTTCTCCCATATTGACTGGCTCCTTGCATCAAAGTCAGACAGAGTGGTCTGCTCAAGGGTGCTTCCTGATACCATTAGTGATCACTCCATGGTCTACTGTGTCTGGTGTGCAAAACCTCCAAAGGTCCCACCTATAGATTGGTTCAGTTCTGGGACTTTTCACACTTATACACCATCCAATTCAAAAATGAAGTAGCTATCCAAGACTGATCATATCTGTGGGTCATTACTAATGCCAGCCTGGTTGTTTCCCATTTTTGCACAACCTTTACAAGGCTCCAGGACAAGCATGCTCCCTCTACTACCAGGAGGGTTTGTGGCCCAACTGCTAAATGGTTGGACCACCCTCTAGTATCCCTTCTTAAATCCCTCCTTAAATGGAGGGACACATTTTCCTACAAGGCTACCAAATCAGCCTCTGATCAGATAAGTTATTGAAAGCTCAGAAATTAATGTAAGCAGGCCATCTTACAGAACAAAAGTAGTTACTGTAGAATCCAGTTTGAAGCCTCTGTTGGCAACCCTTGTCACTTCTGGAATTGAATTAAGAAAACCTTTGGTCAGGATGGTACCCCCTTCCCCAATGATATTGAGATTGAGGGAGTAAATTGTAACAACCCCTCTACTATCTTGAATGCATTCAATACATTTTTTATTAATCTCTCACCTTATACAGTGGCTGTTCCTATCTCCACACCTAACCAGATATCCTCCCCTACTCCTGGAGAAATATCACAATCCCCATTTTACTTAAAAGAAGTCTGGGTCTATGAGGTGTGTAAGCTCCTGAGGCAGATCTCAAACACTAAATCGTCCGGCTCCAATGGGATTGAGTCTCGCCTATGAAACTTGCTGCTTATGAACTAGCCTCCCCTATTGCTAGAATCATAAACATGTCCTTCTCCTCCAGCATTATCCCTAACCTCTAGAAAATATCCCATATACTCCCTGTGTTCAAAAGAGATAACAATAAAAATGTCAGTAACTACAGATCTATTGCCCTCCTGCTAACGCTTAGCAAGGTCTTGAAAAAACTGTTGCCACCCAACTAGCTGAATACCTTTCCATCTATGATCTCCTCTCCCCTGCTCAACATGGCTTTTAACAGAATCATAGTACCATCCTGACTCTGCTCACTCTTACAAATAGCATATCTAATGCATTTGATAAAGGGGAGCTTACTGGTGCTGTTTTCATCGATCTCACTAAGGCTTTCGACTTGATAGATCACACCTTGCTCTGTTACAGATTATCAGCCCTGGGAATATCCAACACCACCCTCCCTTGATTCAAAAGCTATCGGTCCGATAGGCTACAATGGGTCAGGTTTGGATTCTCCCTCTCTGATCCTACCCTCATCACAACTGGCGGCCCCCAAGGCTCTATACTTGGACCCCTGTTTTTCTCTCTACACATAAATTCTGTTCTCCACTCCATTTCAAATAGTATACCTATTTTGCATGCTGATGACCTCATATTCTTCACAAGTGCCCAGAACATAGATGTGATCAATAGCAAGTTATCATCTGAACTTCATTCTGTACAAAAATGGTTCAATGATAATAGGCTCGTAATGAATGCAATCAAATTTCAAGTCATGTTATTCAAATCTGCCCCATAAAAAGAACATTAAATCTCCTCTGAAGGTGGTCTTCGAAAATGGTACACTTGTGGGTGTGATGCTTAACCCTTCCCTTGATTTTTCCCTCCATGTGACATCAGTCTGTAAGGCTGTCAATGTCAGACTTGGGCTAGCCTATATAGCCAGCCATAACCTCTCTCCCAGTGCCCAGATCACCATAGCCTGAGGTATCCTGCTCCCTAAACTATCCTATGATCTGCCCATCTTCTTTAAAGCCTCCAGCTCTGTGCTACATAAATGGGATGTGGCTTACAATGTTTATTACTTTGCCCTTGCTGTTAACCAACTTGTCCATCACTGTATGCTTTACTCTAAATTGGGCTGACTCTCCCCTACCACCCAACATGATCTCTCCCTGGGTGGTATTATACATAGTGTCTTTTATAATCCCTTGTCATGCACAATATCCTGTGCCCTGAACAGCATGGCTTTCATGCAGGTCACAGCACCACAACCGCGCTACTTGAATTCTCCAACTTTCTGCACTCTGCTCTTGACGCCGGAAGTCCTGCCGGTGCCGTGTTCATTGATCTCTCCAAGGTCTTTGACATGGTTTGCCATCCTCTCCTGCTTAACTCCCTCAGATGCCTTGATTTCTCCTCCGGCCCCCTTGCATGGTTCACCAGCTACCTCTCTGCCAGAACTCAGTGTGTAAAAATCAATAGCACCCTATCTGACACACAACCTGTCCACTCTGGGGTTCCACAGGGCTCCATTTTAGGCCCTCTCCTCTTCAGCCTCTACCTCAACTCCATCCCCTTGGCCTGCCCAAGTGAGATCTTCCTCTACACGGATGATGCTGTGCTCTTCGCTGCTGACCCCAACCCCAACACACTCCAGGCCACCCTCCAACAAGCTTTTGATAGAGCTGAGCATTGGTTCACATCACGAAGGCTAGTCCTGAACCTAAAAAATACCAAAGCTATGTTCTTCTCGCATTGCCAAATCAAAGTCAGTGGTGCCCCTCTCATGATACTGCCTAGCACACTAAACCCCATTGAGCAGGTTTCCTCCTACAAGTATCTGGGTATTACCTTTGATTCGGCACTCTCCTTCCATTCCCATATCAATGCCCTTTCTGCAACCACCAATATCAGGATTGGACTGTTATACCACCATAGGGACTGCCTACCACAAGAGGCCCTTAGATTGGCAATCACCACCTGTGTCCTGTCGCTAATCGATTATGGGCTGCCCATCTATGCTGCAGCCAACAACACTGCACTTGCAAGAATCCAGCTCTCTATAAACAAGGCCTGCAGACTAATGCTGGGAGCCCCTAGGCACACCCATACATGCCTGCTGTACTCCACCACCAACTTGCTCAACCTTGAAGAAAGACCCTGCTTCCAAACCTGCCTTCTTGTAAAAAATACCCTGCTAGGGATCTCCCCCCCTGGGATCGCCACCTCCCTGCAGCATGCTTCCCCCTCAGTCTCCACCTGCAACACTGTCAAAACCTCCCTTATTGTCCCCAGGGTAAGGACCTCTATGGCCCAGAGATCCTTTTACTATCAGGCTCCCTCCTGGTTCAATTCCCTCCCAGCCAATATAGCTAACTCCACTAAGCTTGGTCCTTTCAAGGTCTCCCTAAGAAGCCATCTGACAAGCACTCGCTGCTGCAACTGCACATAATCCCCCACCAACCCCTTACCTTCACCCCTAGGCTGGGTCTGCCCTGTCTACTTTTGTTGTATATACCAGGGGTCTCATGTAACATCTGCTGACTAATGTAATAAAATATCTCTGGTTGCTACCTAATGTGGTACTCGTGTACCTATATTATGACTACTGTGATCTACCTATTACCAAGCGTGTACCACAAGTGAATGCCTGTAAACTGGTTGCTTTTTTTAATCTAAGTGATATGTACTGTACTGTTTGTTTGCTGTGATGTATTGCTCTCTTGATGAGGTGCCTTTGTGAATGAGTCTGTGACCCAAAGGTCTGTAAACCAATGATCTAATAATAAATAATAAAATATAATCATGTTCCTCCATCGCTTGCTTCCCTTCTCCTGCCCCATTCTAAAGCCTACCCACTTAGATCATCTGACCCCCCCCCCAGTCATACCTAGGACCAGGACTAAATTAGGTGAGACAGCTTTCTCAGTCTCACCCCCTAAACTCTATGGAATACTATACCAGCTAGCATCAGACTATGTCCTGTTACTAGGATCTTCAGAACCCAGTACCCTTCATACCTTCAGCAAGTAGCAGTTTGCACTTGCTTCAAGTCCTTGAACCGTAATTACTTTGCCTATTGTGAATTATTCTCTTGCACTTCTCATTTTGTTCATATGCTGTTGCTGGAAGTACTCATACTTGTACCTTGTGTTTTACCTTGTTGTAATATTTTTCCATAGTGGTCATTGTCATACATTGCATTGTCTTACTGGTTGTACTCTCCCAGGTCATGTCTGAAAATAGGCAAATGCTTGTCTAGTGCACCCTACCTAGTTAAGAAAAACTAAATAAATAAAATAAACTGGTTTATATGGGCACAGAAAAAGACCCCAATGTGCTTTGTATGGGATGGCAAGATTGCTAGAACATGGAAGCCTGAAGGTAGCAGACTTTTCCCAATACAATACACTGGTATTCCAGAAATGGTGACAAAGTGAGCAAAACTACCTGAAAAAGAAACTACAAATGACTACGTACGAGACTGAGTCAACATGGAAAGGGGCAGATGCAAGAAAGTGGGATAGTAACAGACGGTCATCATGCACCACCAGATCCACTCCAGCTTTCGTAAGCTACCCTTAGGAAACTCCAGCACTCAACTAAACACCTTACACAAAAAGAAAAACTCCTTTCTCAAAGGCTTATGCATGCAACACCAATACACAATGCAAATCTCACAATTAATAACAAAAGAATCAGTTATGTGGTGTGGACAGGAGGGAAATTTCTACAGATACAGGACATAGTAACACATCAAGGATATAAGCCCTTCAGATTGCTACAAGACAATACACAGCTGCCATCCACAGACAAATATAAACACCTACAAATCCAGCACTCCCTACACTACAAATGAAAATTTAGCCCCAGCAAACATACCATGCCAAACTAGGAAAATGAGCTGTCACGAAACTTACAGTGCAGGAGACCATGCTAAGGCTGCCACAAAGATACTCGGACCACTGTGGGTTCTCTGATTCAAAGTACTGTATTTATTAAAAATACATAAAAAAGATATAACAGCACAGCAGACTCGTGCCAAGCATTTTTGGGATACTGTAGCTCTTTATCAAGGCAAGACTGTCACAAAACTTACACAATGGGCATATGATCTCGGACTAGCACAGCTGCTTGATAAAGCAAATACATGAGAAAGACACGCTAATCGCCAGTAGCCATCTGGACTATGTGGCCACTGTAACAAGCGCTCTGCTCTAGTGGTCCTCTGTCAGCTCTGGGAGTCGGCCATTGGCCAGCCATGCTGCCCAAAGGAATCTCAATCCTGTCCACACCTGTTACCAGTGATGTGGCACTCTTAGGACAAGTACTGTAATAACTGATACAAGTTGCTTACTGCTATTGAAGCACTTGTATCCAGGAATTTCTATATACTGGATTAAAATACAGTCTGTAATCACAGTTTACATACCTTGCCTTTTTGAACATGACATGTTCTATGCTACCTGGTAACAAACCCCAGCAGTCAGTAAGAATACATGTATGAGTGATACTCTGCTGTGTATATCTGGCTAAACCTGCATATCCAGTCATGTTTCACTATTTAGTTTCTCGTAGCAAATGTGAAATGGTTTAGCTCTATTATTAAACTTCTTAATCCATCTTAGTATTCATACTACCCCTGCACATGCAACATTGAATTACCACTATTTTATTTTATTCTTGTTAACCGGGAAAGGCCCACTAGGCACAAGTGCCTGTTTCCAGAGGAGACCCGGGAGCACCGGGGAGGTTAAGTGACTTGCTTAGAGTCACACAGTATGAAAGTGGAGGTTGTGGGAATCAAACCCAGGCCTGTCTGCTGGATGTACCCAGCTCATTCACAGCTCATTAATCTAACCGCTAGGCTATACTGCCAGCCCCAAGCTCTGTTAATAGTAATTTGGTCTATTTTACTGGGTATACTGGGTATACTGGTTAATTTCTTAAGTGTTCTTTACAACAGGGCTTATTTACATACTGTATGCCAATGAACAGGTAGTTGACCCTTCAGGTCCTAAGGGTTCCTCAAGTCTGTTACCTGTGTAAGGCAACACAAGACCATCAGTAGGTGTCATGCACTACTCCATTGGGAAAGCCCCCAGCCGCCAAACTGCTTATAACGGTAACTCACTGGGAGGGCAGCAGGCATCACACTGATGCTTGTGACCATTCAGGCATCTTAAGTAAGTGTTCTAGGGCTATGGATGCTGTTCTCCCACTAACACCCCAGGATCCCAACTCATGCCAGACCTTTATGCAGAGCCTTATATCTTGGCAACAACTGATGGGTGCTACACCCTTCTATATGGCACCCTGGCTACAAAGTCATATTTAAATAGTGCTGTCATACACAAATATCTGTGAGGTTAACCCTTAGCCTGAAGGAACCAATAAAACTTATACTCATGCTACTCCTCTTGTCTGGTAATATCCACCCCAACCCAGGCCTACCTGGAAATAACAACCTGGGCTTAAACCATAAAAGAAAGCTAAATATAATCTCCCTTAACATTGATAGCCTACTCCCCAAACCTGTTTGAAGCCTGGGTGGCACTTGTTAAACCTGACATAATTTCCCTAACAGAAACTTGACTTACTCCTAATATCCCAGATGCTGCCCTTACCCTGGTTGGTTATAATTCATTTAGAAAAGACCGCCAAGATAAATTGGGAAGTGGCTATCTCATCTTTATAAAAGCCAATCTACAGGGTTATAAAATGAAAATTGACAACTCCGCTACAGACTGTGAATGCCTGGCAGTTAAACTAATACTAGGGAAAGGACATAAATCTGTAGTCATGACAACATATACACTACCAGGCAAACACCAAGCAGGTCTCGAGTCATTCGCTAGTCACTTCAAACAAACTTGTCATGACTGGGAAACCATTGTCACCAGTGACTTTAACATTAATGGGGCTGCCAGATCAAGTGTTGGCCATAGGCACTTCGTGGCCAGCTTGTTCCTTACTCAAGTAGTTGCTGACTGCACTAGGATCATCCACAGAACAGGAACCAAAACATTAATCGACTGGATCCTGGCTACTCACCCAGATAGGCTAACTAATGTTACTGTCCGCTCAGACTCTGTCAGTGATCACTCCCCAGTACAATGTGTGTGGACTGCAAGAAACATCAAGCCCTCCCCCTGAACTATCACCAGCAGGGCCCTTCACAAAGATAAGCATGCTGACTTCAAGACATACGTGGACCAGATAGACTGGAGCTATCTGAACGACACCACAGATATTGACATGATAATGTGTGGCACTGGGCAAAAGAAACACACTTTCCGACTAACCTACAAAGGTACAAAGTAGCTTACAATAGGTGTACCAGTTTGATAAGACAGGCTAATGCGACACACTGCAAAGAACAGCAAACTAGGAACTGGAGTGACAGGAAACGATTTTGGGATAGCATATTGGAACTTATGGGTAAAAGGGAAAAAGCACCCCCAAAAATGCTCAGTATTGATGGGGTTCTCACCCTGGACCCAGCAGAGATAGCCAAAAAATTTAACTCAGCCTTCATTGACCTAAGCTCTGTCCTCCTTCCCAACAATGGGCTAGGGGCAAGTGATGGTGTCAGCACAGGACTAGCCAGTAGTTCTGATCAAGATCCTGGATACCCCAAATTCTATTTCAAGCCTGTCACATTAGCAGATATCCTCAAATATGTTAAAAGGATTCTAGGGAAAACTAGGGTGGAGGTGACATGATAGACATGAAACTGCTGTTCCGGATTCTTGAAGAGCTTGCTCTTCCTACTGCTAAGATATTTAGCTTTTCACTGTTGTATTCCCAGCTCCCTGGAATCTGGAAAACAGCATTAGCCACACCAGTGTTCAAAAGTGGAGACTGCTCTAACCCGGCCAACTACAGGCCTAGATCAATCCTCTCCCCCATCCAAGGCCCCCAAGTGAACAGTATCAGACCAACTAGTCATGTACTTGCGCAATTGCAGATCCTGCAATCCACTCCTGTCTGAAACTGGACAATATAATCCTAGCCAAACTGACCTTTACCACGAATTGGATCAGGTGCTGCCAGATTGGCCTTCACAGGATACCCAACAGGCAGACCAACAATTACAAGACATGCTGGACTTCTTATGTGATCAAAGAAATAATGCATAAAACAGAAAATCATTGGATGTTTTAAAACATTTTTTTCATAAATTGCCTCTCTTTGTTTCCATTTACATTCTGTTAGCTATTAAGAGTTTAATATACAGTAGCTTTAAACATAGATAATTTGTAAGAGCTTAAAACATTTATTAAATATCAAAGGTTTAGAGTACTAGCTTAAAACATATGACGTATGCATTTTTTCTGTTTCTAACTGACATTTTAAATAACCGCAGTACAGTACTTGTTTAAGACATTTGACATTTGTATTTTTTTTAGCTTCTAACTGACATTGTAAATAGCCAAGCAAGAGTCCTAAATACTGCAAAAGCAGGGTCATACATTCAGCCACAGACCACATTCTAGCAACCGTTGCTGACTCAAAGGCCTAGTGCTGCCCAGTACTGCACAGATAAGAGGCCATATGTTAATTAGTAATTTCAAAATATCACACCACGTCTAAAAGTAAAATTCCCCTTCTAAGGGTATTTTTAAATTTAAAAAACAACCTCCAACTGACAAATTTGAACACCTGACTAGTCAGCTCAGACACTTGAAGGTGCTTTTAAATATAAAAAAAACAGCAGAATACTTGATTATTGTCACAAAGTTGATTATTTAAACCAGCACACCTCCAAACCAAGGTAGGAGAAGTTGGAGGAGCACAGAGAGGAACCCCTTCTCTTAGGACCTCATCCTGAGCATCTATTGACTGCAGTGTGGTGAGCAATTGCCTTTTATTCTCTGCCATCAGGAGCAGGGAAAGGATAATTTTGCTTAGCTAATTATTATTTTTATTGCATATTGTGTCGATGGTAGGTGGTCTGTCCCCCCTTCGGGATTGTTTAAGTATTTTTTTGCTTGCACTGCTGATCAGAAAGATGGTTAACTTTGCATAATAATAATTAGTAAAGATTATAAAATCAACATGGCATCTCCTGGTATTCCTTCTTGACTAAATAACCTTACTGTTTATAGTTCTTTGGATATATTACAGAAAGGCAGACTAGTTTATGATTGCTGTTACATGTGTCATGCAAGCACTTTAAAGATGATTGTGGAGGGTTATGAACACTTATTACATTGTGAAAATGTTGATTGCAATGTACTATTACATATATATGCTGAGTGATGGCCCTGTGACTCATCCAGAACTGATCTATGTAGAATCCTTAATTGCCCCAAACATTATAATAAAACTATGGACAGTGTACAAGTCAGGGTCTTTGAGCATCTTGGCAAATCATTGTCCTAAGAAAAATTCCCACCACCACGAATATGATGGTGACTGTAATGAATTTGACATCTTAGTCATGGGGACAAAATTATTGCTGTCAGCCAAATGGATGGAGACATCCAAGATCTGGGATGGCTACAAAACCCCAGTGATCCAAACATACTCGCAGCCATGCGAGCTAGCATGCCTGTTAGACTTTATCCTAACCTAGCCAAAATGGTAGGTGGGATGTCATATCCCGAGAATCAAGATGTGGCTAAAAAGCCATTTCTTGTACATGGAGGTGACCATGGAAGTTGAGCCGGGGGCAGGATAAAAAAAAAAAAACAGGCAAAGCACAAGTACAATATTCAATGCGTGCAACAACATGGATTTAGGAAACATCACAGCACTAGCACTGCACTGTTAGAGTACACTAACTTCTTGCATGAAGCCCTTGATGAGGTCACCAGGTGGGAGCCATCTACATTGACTTGACTAAAGCATTTGTCTTTGTCAACCGTAAACTACTACTTGACAAGCTCCTCTCACTTGGCCTCTCACAGAACACAGTAGACTGATTTCGTAGCTACCTCACTGACTGATCACAGCAGGTAAAGATCAATGGCTCTTTCTCATATGTTAAAAGCGTTTCAATAGATATGCCGCAAAGCTCAGTACTCGGCCCACTTCTCTTTAACCTATTCATAAACAGCCTCCCGGAGGTAAGTCAGACATCTAAGGTGCTCCTCCTATATGATGAAGTACTGTAGTTGCCTACAAAAGTAATGCATTACAGGTGAAATTATGCACAGACCTCCAAAACAATTTTGAGTCTTTGGAGAAATGGTCTGCACTAAATAAACTGGTCTTAAATTACAAAAAAACTAAGATCATGCTGTTCTCAGGACTGCAATTGAAAAAAAGATCCCTCCCCTAGTCATCCTCAGTAATAAAGATGGCAAACTGGAACTAGCTGAATCTTTCAAATACTGGAGTTACCCTGGATGGCACTTTATCATTCACTCCATACATAGATAATATTGTTAGTCTTGCCAACAGAAAGTTAGGCACATTGTTCAAGAATCGCCAGAGCCTCACCACTGAAGGTAAGCATTTTGTTGTGTCCTGCATGGTCCTATCACTCCAGGACTATGGCCTCCCAGTTTACACAGCAGCTAGAGACACTACTAAACAGAGTTAGGGTAGTGCTCAATAAGGCTTGCACTTTGCACTAGGGGCCGATGCGCTTGCCCATAGCTGCTCCCTTTATCCCCTAACCAAATGGCTACCACACCAGGAAAGACTAAGGTACCAGAACTGCCTGCACACATAAAAAGCACTACTTGGCCTTTCCCACTTGGTGATTCATGAGCTTCTGGAGGCCCAGTAATCCAAAAAGAATACTAAATAAAAAAAACTTTTCCACCCAGTGAACAACCAACACACTACCAGGAGTATGACTAGGCATGCACCAGAAGTACCCTTCCATAAAACTAACCTGGGCAAGCACTCCTTTGCAGTAAAGGCATATCAATAGTTTAACAAATTACCTGACACCATTGCAGTTTTTCCTAAAACTGCCCAATTCTAGAAAGCATTGAGACCAGAACATACTACAAGTTACAAATGCTACTGTTATAGCTAACTCTGGTATCCTTGGTTACAACTTATCTCTTCAACTGCTTATGCAATATATAGTATATTATTCAAACAGGTATTTAGGCCTACATTGCATATTGCTGGTTATGCTCCCCTGGAGCTGCTGATTGTTATTAACTGTTTATACCCAAATCTTCTTGTTATGATTTGCTGACTATGCTCCACACAAACTGTTTATACTGTATTGTTAACAGTATGATTATAGATTATGTTCTTTTTGTCACAGATGTGGAACCTTTGCAAATGAGCACTTGTGCACAAAGGTATATTCTGAATGATGAAATAAATTAATTAATAAATAAATGACTGGTTAGATGGTGGTCCAAAGACCTCAATGTAGATACCTCTGCCTGGAAATGGGAAGAAAGCTTAAAGTTAATCAAAACCACAACAGGTTTTTCTACAATAATTTTTATTGTTTCAATAAAAATAACATTTTCAGTATATGCGTGTAATATTTAATAATAGATTTGTTAATTAAATTGAGTACATTTAAATAAAAATTGCATTGGTTTGGGAATCAGGGGACATTGTTAAACATTTGACTGCAGTGCAGGAGGCGCTGAATGGGTTTTTAATGGGTGAGGCCAGGAAGTCCTGGTTGTTTGTCAAAAATGAGTTTTATGAATGGGGTAACAAACCTGGTCCCCTGTTAGTCAATTTAATCAGGGGGCAGAAGGGTCCATCACATATTTCTAGGATTAGGAATTATCAGCGGTAGCTGGTTAGGGAAAAGAAACATATTAGAGACTTGTTTAGACAATTCTATCAGAAGTTGTTCCAGGCTGAGTGTGTGGGGAAATTAGATGAGGCAAGAGCATTTCTTGACAATGCAACTCTCAGAAGCACAGAGAGGTCAGCTTGGGGAAGAGATTACCAAAGACGAAATCCTTCAGGCTATTCGGGGACTGCAGAGTGGGAAAGTTAGCAGACCAGATGGGTTTCCAGTGGAGTATTATAAGACCATGCAGGATCAGTTGGTTGATCCTCTGTGGGAGGTGTTCTGGGAGGCCAAGTGAGAGGGGCACTGCCTGCCACTTGCTATAAAGCAGTGATATGTGTTTTGCCAAAACCAGGAAAAGATCTTATGCACTGCGCTTCCTATTGTCTGATTTCATTATTGAATTGTGATCATAAGATTATGGCGAAGGTCTTGGCGAGCCACCTGGATTGCTTGCTCCCGGAGTTAGTCCACCCAGACCAGACCGGATTTGTCTGTGGTCACCTCTCCTATCATAATATGTGCAAGCTACTGAATGTAGTATGGGGAGCCTCTCAGCATGATGGCAGCACGTTGGTGCTGTCCAATGATGCTGAGAAGGCATTCAGCTGTATAAAATGGGATTATTTGTTCGAAGTACTGAGACAGTTTGGTCTGGGGGTGACATCATGGGGCTGGTACGTCATCGTGGTAGACATCGTGGTGCTCTACAAGTCTCCACTGGTCTGTGTATTGGTAAATGATGCTCTATCAGATAAGTTTTCCCTTTATAGGGGTACATGGCAGGGGTGACCACTCTCTCCCCTACTTTTCACACTGGCCATAGAGCTGCTTGCAGTGAGTATCCGAGATAACCTGGATATTTTAGGAGTTTTGGGGAAGTCTGGCCTAGCTCATAAGATAACATTGTATGCAGACGACATGCTTTTGTATGTCACAGACCCACAGAGTTCTATGCCACCGCTCCTTGCCCTGATTGCCCAGTTTGCTGAGTTTTTGGGTATAAGATTAATTTAGGGAAGTCACAACTATTATCCCTGGGGTGGGATGGGGTGCAGCTCGAGGACACACGTAGGGTTTGAAAGAGGTTACTATTTCATTTAAATATCTGGGCATACATGTGGGTAAAGATTTGGAGCCCTGTACCACCTTAACTATATCACCCTCATAAGAACTATTGAAGAAAAGTTATGTAGATGGAGGGTTTTACCAATTTTCTGGTTGGGCAGATCAATCTCATAAAAATGAATACCTTGCCCAGGATTCTTTACGTGATGCAAATGCTCCATGTAGGCCTTATCAGGGCTGATGTTAAAAGATTAGAGAGGGCTTTCTCTGATTTTGTTTGACAAGGTAAGCGGCCCCACACTAGCCTAGATTGGCTTAAGGTAGATGTAAACAAGGGGGAATTGAACTTCCCAGACCTCAAAAACTACTATCTCGCAATACAACATTGCTACATACAAGACTAGGTCAATAGACCAGTGGAGGTGGGCTGGATAGATCTGGAGAAGTGGGGATGTCCCAGGAGATTATCTGCTTACCTTCTGAGACAGCGCCGGAGAGCCTATGCTGGGCTGGAGTAGGCTATCTCCCTGGTGATTTTGGTTCTGAAGATCTAGGATCAGATTCACCATCACATAACAGTGCAAGAGGAGGAGACCTTGTTGCACCCAGTGGCTGGAATCCCTTCTTTATCCCAGGTCTGGAGGACAGAGGTTTTAGGGTCTGGGAAGACAAGGGCATCAAATGTATAGATAACATATTGTATGTTGGTGAGAGCTTGTACTGGTTCGAGGAGCTGTGGAGAAGTATGGACCTTCCTAATGCACACCTTTTTCATTTTCTGCAAATTAGGGCAAATAGTAGGGGTTTAGGCAGAGGCCCAGTTGCTGATTTGTCCCTGGCGCAGGTAGAACATTTAGTACACATGGCTAGGAAGGACCTGATGGGCCTAATATGAAAAGCTGCACGTCAGGGGAGGCAATGTTTTCCTGACCCCACGTTTGAGACCAAACTCCTGTGGGAACAGGATTTAGGGATGCTTATTCAAGATGATAACTGGCAGATTATACTGAATCTACACAGGGACATTCTGGTCTGTAATAAATATAAGGAATAATTTTACAAGTTTGTACACAGGTTATATTACCCACTCCTGACTGTGTACAACTTTAATCCTGCTGTGTCTCTGGTCTGTGGAAGATGTAAGGTAGATCTGGGCTCTAATTATCATTACTTCTGGTCTTGCACTGTTTTGTAGACTTTTTGGGTAAACATAGCACAAGAAATGGGAACTCTGATGGGGCAGCAGGTCCCAGTGGAACCTCTTTTGCTTCTCTTTGGTATAGAAGATTTGGGGCCCGAGGGATGGTGACTCTTATCAAGATGGACCCGAGTTCTGTTGATACTGGTGAGACATTATATTCTACAGTACATATTTGGGTTTCTGGGGTCATGCCTATGGTGCAACAGTGGCACACCCTAGTCATTCAGATACATGCTCTTGAATGTCTGTCTTGTGTAGTCAAGGGCAAAGGTGAGAGGTTTTTCCTCACTTGAGACCCCTTTATATCCTCTTTGTCCCCTGTGGAAGCCCAGCTTCTAAGGGAAGGGTTGGAATGAAACATGAGGTTGGAAGGGGGTAGACTAAGGTGTAGCATGAGGAAATATTTCTTCACGGAAAGCGTGGTGAATGCATGGAACAGACTCCCAGAGGAGATGGTGGTGGCAAACACAGTGGGGGAATTCAAACATGCATGAGACAGGCATAAGGGAACCCTAGAAATAGGAACGAGGAGGTAAAGCTGGAGATCAAGTAGGGTATGCGACTTTTATAGTAGGCAGGGAGAATGGACAGACTAGATGGGCCTAGCGGGCCTTATCTGCCATCAATTTCTATGTTTCTATAGAATCTGATGGCAGACAAGGGCTGCTTGACCCTCCCAGTCTGCCCAGTTTTTTTTCTACCTTCATTTTTGCTGCAGACTGACTTGATCTACGGTGCTCTCTTCCCCCCTTACCCCTACAAATTCTCTTGCACCTATCCCAGGCATTTTTTAAACTCCTCCACTTTTTTGTCCCAGTACCTCAGCTGAAGGGCCTTTCCAAGAATCCACCACTCTTTCTGTGAAGAAATACTTCCATACATCTCACCTGAATCTACCCACTCCACCTTCATAGCATGTCCGCTTGTTTTAGAGCATCTTTTTTCTGCAAAATTCCCCTCTTCTGTACCTTATTAACTCCCATGAGGTATTTAAAGGTCTCTATTATATCCCCCCCTCCTCCGGGGCATACATATTGAGCTTCTTTAACTTCTCCTTGTAAGGCATTTGATGCAGACCCTGCACTATTTTGGTAGTCCCCTTCTGGACCACCTCCACTCTGTCTACATCCTTCCTGAGATGTGGTCTTCAGAACTGGGTGCAGTACTCAAGGTGGGGTCTTACTAGCAATCTATACAGATGCAAAACCACCTCCCTCTTTCTGTTGGTGATATGATATGCCCTCCTATGCACCTCAGCATCCCACTAGCCCTTTCCAACTGCCTCGTCACACTGCCTGGCCGCCTTTAGGTCCTCTGATAGGATTACCCCAAGTCTCTTTCCTGTTTGGTTGTTGTCATTATCACTCCAACCATTTTGTACTCCATCCCTGGGTTTCTATGGCCCAAGTGCATTATTTTGCACTTTTTTGCATTAAAACCCAGCTGCCATATCCTTGCCCACTCTTCCATTTTTTCAGATCTCGGCCCATCCTTTCCACCCCCCCCCCCGAGTGACAGCCCTGTTGCAGACCTTGGCGTCATATGCAAAGAGGCAGACCTTTCCTTCTAGCTCCTCTGTTATGTCACTAATAAAGACATTAAAGACGACCAGACCCAGGCAGCACTGAACCCTGAGGTACCCCACTGGTCACTCTTCCTTCCTCGGAGCAAAGTCCGTTTAACACTACCCCCTGTCTCCTATCCCCTAACCAGTTTCTTACCCAGGATACCACCTTGTTGCCCACCCCTAAGCTATCCAGCTTGCTTACCAGTCTCCTATGTGGAATGGTGTCGAAAGCCTTGCTGAAATCCAGGTAGGCCATGTCCACCCGCTCTACCCTGACCTAACTCCTTGGTCACCCAGTCAAAGAAATGTAACAGATTTGTTTGGCATGACCTACCCCAGTGAATCCATACTGCCTCAGATCCTGTAACATGTTGGATTTAAAATATTCCACAATCCTTTTCTTTAGTAGTGCTTCCATTAACTTACCCACTACCGATGTCACGCTGACAGGTCCCAAAATTGCCCACCTCTTCCCTGCTTCCACTTTTGTGAAGTGGGTCTACATCTGCCCTTCTCTAGTCCTCTGGGATCACTCCAGTCTCCAGTGATCTGTTAAATACTGTAGGTCTGTCAGAGATGCAGCTAGTACCTCCCTGAGCTCCCACAGCACCCTTAGACATACCTCATCTGGCCCCATAGCATTGTCCACCTTCAGAACTCTCTTCTCGGAGAAAGGACTAGTGTCCACTTCCTTCCCATTGAAGCTCTTGATGTTTTTTTGCAGTCCCTGCCCTTCTCCTTCCACTGTGAACACTGAGCAGAAGTATTTTTTCAAGATGTCTGCCTTTTCCTGGTCCATGTCCATACAGTTCCCCCTTCCTCTTTAACCTAACAATTCCTCCCTTTGTCTTCCTTTTTTCCCCAACATACCTAAAAAATATCTTGTCCCCTTTTGATCCTGCCTGAGCTAGTCTTTCTTCAGTTTGCACCTTTGTGCACCTTACTTCTTTCCAAGCCTCCCTCTGTTTTCCCTGATACACTTCCCTATCCTCCTCCTCTCTTTTTGTCTCGTTATACCTTCTGAATGCTACTCTTTTAGTCTTTACCTTTTCTGCCACCTCTTTCAAGAACCATAGCAGTCCCCGCTTCCTTTTGCTTTTGCTTGCTTGCTTGATGCAGAGGTTTGTTGTCTTCACTATGGTCTCTTAGTTTGGCCCACTGTTCCTCCACCCCCCACAAGGTCATCACTCCTTGCTAGGTCATTTCAGAAGCACTCACCTATCTTTCTCAAATCTGCCCTTCTGAAGTCCAGGACTCTTGCCATTGAATGGTTGGATTCCACAGCTGTCCCTATATTGAACCACACTGTACAATGATCACTGGTCCCCAGATGGCATCCTACCTTGATGTCTGCAATACTGTCCCTGTTAGTAAGCACCAGGTCCAGTATTACCCCATCTCTAGGGAGTTCACTGATTAGTTGCTTGAGGAATGCCCCCTGTAGTGGGTCCAGGATATCCCTGTTTCTGGCTGAAGCGTCAGCTGGGAGGCTTCAATCTACATATGGCAGACTGAAGTCCCCTTTTTAGCCATTTTGCCAGTTGCTTCTAACATTTCCTTATCTAACTCCTTCGCCTGTGCCGGTGGCCTGTAAATCATGCCTGTCTGAAAAGTGGCGCCATTTCCTGACTCAAGTCTGACCAACAACACCTCTGCCTCCCCAATTCCCTGTATTTCTGTTGCTTTTATGCAAGGCCTTTGGAATTCAGCAATTCTGTGGCTGTGGAATTTTCAACAGAATTTGCATCATGCCACAGAATATGTATATATATATATATATATATTATATATAGTGATGCAGAATTTATTGTCTTTGATGAATTTTCATTCAAATATACAGATTTCCCAAAGTGCCTTTCCCCATCTAATTTATACTGAAGCCCCTCCTCTATACTCAGCCTGTGATGTCATCGATGATATCACATCATATTTTATCTGATGGCAGGACTACATTCTGCCATAGAAATGAATAAATCATGCTACAGAAATCAGAAAATGCTGTCACAGAAGCCTAGAAGCCCTACTGCAGAAATCAGGACAATGTGCCACAGAGCACTAGGAGCCCTGCTTTTATGTTTTCCTTCACATAAAGCACCACATCCCCTCCTTTCCTTCCCACCCTGTCCTTTCTGAACAGCATATAGCCAGGTATGGCCATGTCCCAATCATAGTTGTCAGTGCACCATGACTCAATAATGGCCACAGTATCCAGGTCGGCCTCTTCCATGATGGCCTCTAGGTCTAGGATCTTATTTCCCAGACTTCTGGCATTTGCACACTTGGCTTTCCAGATTTTGTTAGCTCTTTGCTTGTTGCTTTCCTCTTTTTCCTTTTGCTCCCCCTTTTCCCCCTTCACTTTTGAATTTTTTTTCTCTCCTTCCTACTTTGTTATCAGCCTGATTCTTTGATTAACTTGTACCCTGGGGGGACTCTCTCCCCTTGGGAACTCCCTACTTTCTCTCTCAGCCTCAGGGGCGTGGTTTCTGCTTCCCCTATTTCTTCCACCACCACCCTCAGCTAGTTTAAATGTTCATCAAACTGATATTTAAACTGTCCACTGAAGACTGTGGTTCCCCTCCTGGATGGATGCAGGCCATCACCTCTGTATAGGCTGTTATCCAGTCCCCAGTGTAGCCATAGTGTTCCTCTCTGCACCATTCCTTCAACCATGCATTGAAGGCCTTGGTGCAGAGATCCCTCTCCTTTTCCCTGTCATAGACAGGCAACACCTCAGCAAAAACTACTGAGCATACTGCTTGTTTAAGATTGCTTCTCGGTTCCCTGAACTCCCCCTGTACTATTTCAGCACCATCCTTAGCCAGGTCATTTGTCCCCAGGTGGATAATGACATCTAGCCCGCCCATCCTTACTGCTGCCCCAGCAGTCCATAAATACACTTCCCTTCCCTCTGGGCCATGGCACCATGCAGGCTCCTGACCTCCCTCTCTGCCCCCTTTCCTGTTCCCAACTCTATGCCCCTCACAATTGAGCACCCACAAGAAGTTGCTTCCTCTTCCACCCTCCTTGGGGTCTCCACTAGGGAAGACCCCCAAATCCTCCCTGGCCACTACCACGGGTGCCTCCTCTTGGCAGTCCCACTCTGCCAGAGTGGCATAGGAATTTTTTAGTGACACCAGTTGAGGATTGTGCCTGTGATCCACCCCCCCAGCCTTCCGGATTCCACCACCCCTGACCCTTCTTAAGCCCACCGTAATCTAGCCACTCCTCCTATCTAGAATCCTTTGAGGTAATGGTGTCTGACTTGGTGACCTCTGGGTGAGGGAAAAGATCCCCTAACTCCTGGCCAACTTGGCCTCGAGTCTAGTGACCCTCTCGCTCAACCCAGAGAGGGACACAGAGATGGGGCAGCACTGCCGTCTCCAGAAGGTCTCCCTGAAGATTGCTGTCCCACAACCACTGCACTGCACCACTCACCACATTTCCTATTATTGCTCTCCCTGTGATTTATGGCCTCCTTTCCAATCCCAGGAAAGGCTAACTGTACACAGTACATGTTACTAAAGTACAGAAAATACAATCCTGTAATTAAACTACTCTATCTATGTCACAGATACAGGTGTGCCATAAACAATACTTTTTCTTTCTGTCCTACATAGGTAACAATGTTAACTGTCTGTACTACTCACCTAGTTAGATTGCAATCAGTTTTCTTTTTCCATGGTAGTCTGTTGGCTTCCACCTCTCCTCTGGCTATTGAAGGAGTGCCATGAAGGAAGCGGAGTTACCCACCTGCTGGAGTGCTCAGTAGCACAGCTCCACTGATCAGTGGTGATGACTGAGGAGGGGAGAGTCATGGAGAGAGACACAGCTCCCTCCACAGTGACTCTCTCTCCCTCCCCTGCTGTCCTGAAGACTTAAAGCCACAGTAGACACCCATAACGTCTTGGAGACTTAGGTTGCTGGAAGAAGAAAATATTCCCAGGATGAATATTAGTGGTGAAAAAGGCAAGTATATTGCTATGACCTTTCATGAATGGACTGAATTCTGGATCGTAAATTAGTTACCCTGGGGTAGGAGCATAACATATGTGTAAGATCAGCTTCTGTCTGCTTACAGCTCCAACTTTCACTACTATCAGTAAATCCCAAATTGCTCAGTTTCTTTGGAAACAGATTGAAGTGATGTCGTATTTTATATTGTACAAGCCTTTCCTTACTGCAACAACAAGCAGTTCTCCAGGTGGATACACTGTCCTGCATGGGAATGTGTGTGTAGCTCCATTTCCCATTTTCCTTTGGCTTGAAGTGCCAGAGATAGAGAGGGAGCACCATTAGACATGATTTTGTAAATTAAACTAGCTCCTCTGTCCATTAGGCCCAACTCAATAATTTGGACCTATTCTAAACATCTAGGGAAAAAGTAGTCTGGCAGGAGAATTCTAATTTTTGGGGAGTCCCTTAACTGCAGATAGTAACAATCTGAAACTTATGCAGGCTGTACTTTTTTTTTAGTTCCATAAAGGACAGGAGTGTTTCAGTACTACGGGTTAGTACATCTTAAACTTTAAATATCCCTACGTTGGCCAACTCAGAATTTTCTAGAGGTGATTTATCAAATTTAATTAATGAGTTCAAATAAATCGGCATAGACCTTACGGAGTAGTTTTCAGGGTTGCATGGATTTATTTATTTTTTTAAACCTTGATTGATCCAACTATGCAGGGATTATCCATACAGTATTTTTGCATTGGAAATAAATAAACTCTGAGAATGAGCTGGGCTTTAAGAGTTTAGTCTCTATAAAGAGCCATAGAGAGGAGTTATTAGATCAAGCCAGATGTTCTTGTAGGTGGGGGGTTGCTTGTTTATGAATGCCCATTAATATCTTTCCCCCATAGTAGTGCCAAGTCACCTGCTTCATCTGGGGCTCTAAGTTTGTTAATGCTGAGACTTGGAGGTTTTGAATCCCAAAAGAATACTTTAATAATTCTATCTAGTCTCTGCAAGAGATTCCTGTCCAACAAAATTGGGATATTCTGGATCATGTAGAATATTTTAGGGGCAATAACCATTTTGATAGCATTGATTTTCCACCAGATGACCACGTTAAGCCACCTCCATCATTTGGGATCTAATTCAATATCTTTTAAAAGTGGAATGATATTCATCTCTAGCAGTTTCTCTAGTGTATTAGTTATTTCTAGTCCTAAGTATGTCGTTTGTTCTTTGAACCAATCTTCATTCAGGAATTTCTGTAAATTATTTTTAATGATAAATGAGGCTTCAGTATAGGGCATGTGTTTTATCCCAATTAATTTTAAGGTTAGAAATAGCTTCAAATTCAAATAAAACAACTTTAAGATTTGTACAGGATTCTACTGGCCTGGTAAGTGTCAGTAATAGGTTGTCCACAAAACCAAAAATCTTAGGCACTTGCAGGCCTATGTGAATTCCTGTGATACACAGCTTAATATTTAGTGTCATTATTAGGGGCTCAGTTGAGAGGATGAACAAATATAAAGATATGGGGCAACCCTGCCTTGTTCCCCATGATAATTTAAAGGGAGAGGAAATCACCCATTTTGTTATAACTTGAGCAGAATAATTCTATATTAAAGGTATCCATGAACAAAACTGTTCTCTGCAGCCAAAATGATCTGGAGTTTGAAGGATGCAGTCCAAATCATGTCAAATGCCTTAAAATGTCCAGAGAGATTTCAATACAAGGGCCCTTCTTTTTCTTCGCTGACCATATCACACATAAGCTGTCTGACATTGTCTACTCCTGCAATACCTTTTATAAATCCTATTAGATTTATGATGAAATCCTGGACTTTTTTGGATAGTACTTTGGCTAAGATCTTATAGTCACAGTTCATCAGTGAGGTGGGCCTATAACTGGCACATTCTAAGGGGTCCTTACTTTTCTTATGTATCAACCTTATAAATGTTTTATTCGTAGTCAGGAAATCATAGTGCAGGGATTTATTTTACCATGTTTCTTGGAACACCTTGTGTAAGAATTTGGTAAAATCAGTTTCTAATATTTTGCAGTATTCCTCAGGAATACCATCTGCCCCGTACGTCTTGCCAGCAGGAAGGTTCTTAATTGCTTGTGCTATTTCCCCTAAAGTAATATTTTTATCACGCTCTTGTCTGTTTTTGATGGCAAGAGTTTGAAGTTGTAATGTAGATAAGTATTCTTGCATTTGGTCGTTTTTTTATACGTGTGGACTCTGTTTATTCCCCTTACCTTACTGGACTCTCTCTCCAGTGTGGACACTCAGTCCAGCTTCTCCCGTCCACCTAAAGCCTCCAGCTTCTCGATGCTCTGGTAGGGCCCTTTCTCCACTCCTCCTCTCCCAATCACCCAGCCCCCTGCTCTGAGCACCCTGGGGTGGGACTGCCAAAACTCCTACTTGTGCTCCATCTAGAAGCTAGTAGAGCCACCAGGGATTTGGAGGGAGAACTGGACATTGATGCTGGGAAGCCTGGCATTGGACATGCAGCCAACCACTGGTCCCACCTTTGCCTACTGGTAGGTAGGGTTTTTTTCCTTTGTTAATCTCCATAGGCATGGCCATGCAATGGAGACAGCACATGGAGGACATGATCCCACCCCTTCCCGCAGTCTCCAGCTGATGCCTATTCCAACTGGCTGCCCCATTCTGCTATGAAGCACCCTCCAGTCATCACTAGCAGCCACCAAGCATGGGGATTCCCCCACAGATCTACCCCAGGAGAGAACAGTCCTCCAGACTCTCGATCCTCTCCTCCCCCTGCCAACCCCCGGCACACCAAGTCCACTCCTGAACCCAGGTCACAGGCTTGGTGTGAGGTGTGGCATCCAGCACTTCAACACTCAGTGCCACCTAACTGGTCCTTGTAGTTGGTCTTTAGTAGCAACACTTCCATTTGAGTAAATTTCCAGCTGGCCCAGTGACACAGAGGGCTGAGACGCTGGCGCCTTACCTCTTCCCATACCGATGACCCGGGATCGGGAGCGACCTTGGGTCTTAGAGGGTCAGCCAGGGGGAGGAGGATCAAGCATCCCATGCATGGTTCTCCTTCTTCTGTGAGGGAGGGTGGGGAGGATCACTGAGCCACTGGCTCTTGGTGGTGGCTGGAGGCTAGTGCAAGCTCAGAGATCAATGTGTGGGCTGGTACAAGCAGGCATCAGGCATACTGTGGACGAGTATGTGCACAGAAGAATCCTTGATGCCATTGCATGCTCACATCATGGGGTGGACTAAAGGACAAAATACTAATCCTCCAGCGTGAGTGACGGCAGACATCATCGGCACCGCGGCGGATCCACTTAAGTTAGCTTCCCTTCAGCCCCTGGACTCCAGGTCTCCACAGTGTGCAGGATAATTCCCCACTGTGAAGCAACCTGGGATGGCAGGGTGAAAAGGGTTTGAGCTCTGACTGGGTCCAGGGCAGCAGCTGAGAAAGGATGCCTGAAGAGGGGAACCATAGGACCACCCCCAACCGAGGAGGTAAAAGAAATTAGGGAAAAAAAGAGTAAATTTGGCTGTAAAGGCCTCTAAATTGCCAGCCTGGTGGCATGGAGGGCTAAGGCACTGAATACCTTACCTCCTGCCATGCCGGCAACCCATATTGAGGAATCAGCATTGGGCTGCTGGTGGTCAACAGTGTAGGAGAGGATCGAGCATCCCAGGGACTGCTCTCCTCTCCTGGGTGGTTCGCCAAGCCATCTGGACCCATGATTGCCAGTGGGTGGAGGCCCAGTGGTGGTGTAGTGCACGTGATTAGAACAGATGGGGCCCTGGATATGCAGGATGTGTGCACCTCCATGCGCACATACTGATGTGATGCTGTGGCAGAGGCTGAAGGAGAAACATGGAAAAAATGGGGATCTGGGCTTTGCGAAGTCCTGCCCATGTCCCAGCAACTCAGCTACTGCTCTACATCCTGAGACTGCACTGGATTGTCTGTGGAGGGGAAGAAGCTCTCTTCTTCCCACCTTGCCACAGGGGGAAATCCACGGGGGTACCTGCTTTTAGACCACAGAGAAACTGTTACACACGGAAGAGGGCTGATAACTGCCCAGACCCACCAAGGAGTATAAAAACCTTTGTGGAAAAAAATCTAACTTTCTTGTTGATATCCTGATTTTTCATGAGTACCTTGTTTGCTGTGCTTTAGACCCCCAGATTACATTTTGGTTTTGCAGTTTCTTAAGTGTTGGGGGCTGACAGTATAGCCTAGAGGTTAGAATAGTGAGCTTGGTACATGCAGTAGAGCTAGGTTTGATTCCCACAACCTCCACTTGCACAATGTGCGACTGAGTAAGTCACTTAACCTCCTCAGTGTTACCATGTTGCCTCTGAAAACAGGCATTTGTGCCTAGTGGGTCTTACCCTGTTACCAGAGAAACAAAAAAATAGTCTAAAGGATAGTAGCTTACTGGCCTTTTCTCCAGATTTTCAATAATGCTGCTTCATTCTGAATAGCACATATTCAGCTTGTTCTGAGAGGATTCTGTTCATCTCAGATTTAGCACGAGTTACCTTATGTAGCACAGACCTAGCTAGGATGTGAACTTTTAAGTTGCTTTTGTGGTTTTTCAGGTTTAATTTGTTTAGTTAAGTGATTTTTAAGCCTTTCTTTTTCCTCATAGTCGAGAAGCTAATTATTCTATTTCTGATAAAGACCTTATAGGCCTTCTAGATTCAGACTGGTGATATCACCCCATTGTTATTTATGGCAAAATATTCTATGTATTCTTTGGTGACCCATTCTATGAAATATTCTCCTTTAGTAGATAAGTATTCAACCTCCATTGGAATGACTTTGGACACCCTTCCCCAAGATCAAGACTAAGTTTATTAGACCATGGTCTGATATCATAATACTGTCTGTGTCAGCGGCAAGTATTGAGTTATTCAGTTTCTTGGAGCTAATAGGTAACTGCTCTGTAGTTTTAACTACAGTGTAACTGCACTGCAATTGCAGTGTAGTTACATGCAACAAAAATGCAACTACACTGTAATTACCCCTGCTGCATATAATTAATGATTACCTACCCTGCAGTTACTCTGAAACTGATACTTACAGTGTGACCAATATTTTAATTAAAAATATACTGGTAAGTAGAGCGACACTCCACTAGCAAACTAGTAAAACACTGGATTAGATTGTCCAATGTTTTAGCAACAGTTACTTTTACCTTTTGTAGGTTCAATGTGCAGTTGAAGCCACCTCAACCCTCTATTAATTGCAGAAAAAAATGTTTAGTATATATGTTTCTGCTGTCTCATGAAGGCTAGATCTAAAAATGCATATCACTGCAGCAGGCTTCAGGAAATGTTAAACCAGCAGTATTTACTTATTGGTTCCCACACACCTATGAACACCAAAGGAAGGAATAGTGGTGTGGTTCTGCTCCACAAAAGTATACTACAGTCACAGCAGTATTTCCACAGATATCTAGCATGGTAGCAAATGTAGTATGTGCAGTACATGTTGAGTTCTATACACTGACCTGCTGCAAGTGAGTGTAATAGTCAATAAGGTCGCCTCAGCAACCTGAGACTTCAAGCGGTGTACCAATCAGATTAATACAGCACTTAGGATGTACCTCGCATGCAATATGAAGTTCTTTAGTGCTGATTTGGCTCAGGTCTCTATATGCTGCACACTTAAGTGTCTACCAGTACTTATAGTTATCAGCATTAGTGTACATTCCTATCCTTGGCAGATACTGCCTGAGATTAACTGCGTCAAGCTAGAAAAAATACAGCTTTTAAGGGGAACCTGAGGCACAGCAATTTTCACTTTCATTTATTACATTTTTCTCACCCAGAGTGCAACACAATGCCTGTACCATTAGGAGAAAACGCTATAGAATACCTAAGTATCACTTACTGAACAGGCTTCCTTACAAGAATTATAAATTAATCTGACATTCTACTTCGTTTGTTTATCAAGGAGAAGGAATGCATCAGAAATCTACTACAGACAGTCAGTTTTGTAGTGGCTCACTTTATGGAGAAAACAGTCATTGAAAATCTAGTTAAATTCTCCCAGCCTTCTTCATAGCGTACTAATCTGCACTTACCCACTCATTACAGCAGAAGGGGCAAGGTACACTGTTGCTTACTGAAGGTGCTTCTTGTAGTCAAATTGTTAAGTAGAAGTGAGAGAACAGCACAGTTTGTATTTCTGATATTTAATTTTAGGGTTGCCACCTGTCAGGTTTTTTTACCTGACAATCCAGTTTTTTGAGTCCCAATTCAGTTATCTGGTTTTGTTCGGAAATAGTCAGGTTTTTGAGTAATTTTGAGTGCTCACATACTCTTAAAACAGATTCTGTCATGTCATCCATTGTTTCAGAAGTATGTTCTGGTGACAGACAAGTTCTGTTACCTTACCAGTATAGCCCTTTCTTTGTAAAAACAGTCAACCTGGGAGGTATACAATTGGGCCATAAGGCCATTAGCAGTTACTTAACCTAATCTTTTCTACTCTGCATCTTAAAGCAATGCTGCTGCAAAGATGGGCAAGAAATCTGACCCTACCTTTTGAAATGGAAAAAGATTCAGTTATCTTCCACTTTCATTTACTGGTAAACATTTCCATCTCTGCAAGAATTTAAGTAGTTTTGAATGTTTTAAATTAGTTTTTTATTTTCCTCAAGAAAAAATATAGTTACATTTTTTGTTTTGAAATAGTATTGTGGACAAGAAAAGGAATTAGATCCAGAAAAAATATATATAATACATATTACAGAAAAAAAACAATTTGTTTATTATGTACCATTGTATGCTGTTTACAGTATTTCCCTTGCCCCTTAACCACATCTGTAAATGAGATTTCCTTTACCTCTGTATGTGTACCTGGTAAAACAATTTCAATAAAAAAATAAATACAGAGCACTTAGAAAAGCAAATTTAACAGGTACAGTATGTAACATTTTTGTTGAACTACTGCTTTAAGTATTGTGTTTTACTGCTCCATTAAAGTCTTCACTGGCTTAACAAATGATTTAGGAGGAAGAACAATGCATGAACAGTCATGAAAAGGGGTGGAGCTAGGGGCAGAATTTAGGGTGCAGATTAGTATCCACTTTTTTCCTCATCTAAATGTATCAACCATATTATTATGTATGTATCTCATAGACACAAAACCAGAAGTGAGGTTTGACTTCTTACTGTCACGTTAAAAGTAGTCAAGCACAAGTTTTCTGGGGGCAGGATTAATTTGTGGCCATGTGCTCTATAGGATTATTAACAGAAGAATTGGGTTCAGGTGATGTTCTTGGGTTTTGGTTAGAGTGAGCTCTGGGGTTGTCCCTGCTCCTGCTCCAGTTCCTTTTTATGTTGTCTTGCACACATGCACAAGCAACATCTTGCAGTAGTAGCACATTCAGAGGTGTGTCACTGTTGTGGCGAATGCAGGGAATGCTTTAGTGGGTGCGTCCCTCAGCCACCAATTAGTGAGCATGCTGGCAATGACAGCAGTTTTAGAGAGAGTCACAGAGTTGAAAGAAATCTGCCTCACCAATGAGGTGCAGTTTTCTCATTGGCACGTCAGATGATAAGGCTCCGTTACGTGCCTTTCCTGGTGAAACATTCCAATAAAAATGGCGACTCCTGCCGCCTGCCACTCAATCCACACAAAGCCAACATCGGGGATGCTTAATCCCTGTGTCGGCATGTCTCCCCCCCAGTTCAATTTGTTTGCCAACGGGGAAGCCCAATCCCCATCGGCATCATATCTCACACACACACACACACACACACACACACACACACACACAAAAAACCCTCACCCCATACTTACCTCCGGAGGGCCAGCACTGTGATCTTCTGTGGAGCGGGAACATGTCTGAACTCTTCAAAACCCGACTGGGAACTGAACAAAATGCGGTAAGGTTTATAATGCCAGGCAATGAAGGGTTTCAACTTAGATGGATATCTCAGCCATTTTTGGGAATTTTGGTACCAGATTTTCAATATGGAGTTCTTGGGACCCCACCTCATGAACACATGCACTGTCATCTCATTACTCAGCCCTGAAAGGTGATTTCACTGTCACTGCGTGGAATCATCTTTTGGAACTGAATTAATGAAATGACATTGCTACTGTTCATGAGGTGGGGTCCCAAAAAGCCCATGTTGCAAATTTGGTGAAAAAAATTCCATAAAAAGACTGCATTACGATCATGCTTTGCACAGTTTCTATGCACGCTCGTAACTTCAAAACATTTTTATATTTTCACTCCAGATTTTCAACATTGCCATTTTTTCACACCTCCTTATGAACAGTACAGCTGTCATTTTTCACATCCTGCCTGAAATGTGCTTTCTCGCCTGTGGTGCACAATGGCGCAGTCGCTATGGGAAATCAACTTTCGGGACAGATTAACAAAATCACAGTGCCACTGTTCATGAGAGGAGATCCCAAAATGCCTGTGTTGAAAATGTTGTTAAAAAATTCCCAAAAAATAACTGGGTTATGGGCGTGCATTGCACAGTTTCTATGCATGCTCCTGATTCACCAATTTTTCATATTTTCACTCCAGATTTTCAACATTGCCATTTTTGTACACCTCCTCATGAACTGTACAGTTGTCATTTTTCACATCCTGCCAGAAATTTGTTTTCGCATCCGTGGTACCAAATGGAGCAGTCACTGTGCAAAATCACCTTTCAGCTAACGAACTGATAATACCACTCTTCATGAGGTGGGATCACAAAAAGCCCATGCTGAAAATCTGCAGTGAAAATACCAACAAATGCCCATGGCATTAGGGTTTCCAACCATAACACCCCACCCTGTAGAGACTGACAGGTGTCAGAGGTGTGGCTTGGGATCGTCAGCTGTAATGCTCATGCCATTCCACCCCCACCTCCACCCTGCAGCCAGTGACAGGCATTGAGGTGTGCCTTGGAGTCTTCTGCCCCAAAGTTCACCCCATTCTCCTATATTGCACCCATCTCAGCATATTTTCTTATGGAATGGGATGAGCATAAGGCCTGAAGACCCCAAGGCACACCGTAACACATGTCAGTGTCTGCAAGGTAGGCTGAGGTAAAATGGCACGAGAATTATGGCTGATGACCCAAAGGCACACCCCAATGCCTATCAGTCTCTGCAGGGTGGGGGTGGGGTTGGCGTCAGTTCAATACTTCACTGCCATTCCTATTATGCATCTCTCTGACTCTTGCACTACCAATGGCAATGCCAGCAAGACAACATTCGGCATTGACAAATGCTTGTTTTTTGGGGGATTGTAGACTTATGTGTAAAGCAATGCATAATGTTCAAATGGCTTGGAGGCTTGCCTTTCCTAGATATAGAATTCCAGGTGGGTTTAAATTTCGATTTTGTCTTGACTGCTGTTGCATGGAAGAGGGGAAGGGGAGTGCACATCAGATTTAATTCCTCCCAATTTCTGACTTGCTGTTGGCACTGGCTGCTCAGAGGACAGCATGGCCTGAGGTTTAGCTGGGGCTAGCTGTGACTTATCAGAGACACCTCACACTGCATTCAAACTGTGTAAGCTGTTTGAAACGGAGTTAACTGGACTGGGTGAGTGACGTAAGTCAATTGATTGTAAGCAATGAATAAAGTCCCAAGAGGGGTCTATATTGTTCAGAGTACAGAAAGATCGCCCAGGTTGCTGCACAACTAGGAAAGCTGAGTACTTGAAGTGACAGAAAATATTCATCTTCTGTAGCTGTTGTTTAACTTCTGTTAAAGCTTTCCATTTGCCATCACATCCCCCAAGAAATCTTGAAATTGAAATACTAGCTCTCCTTTCCAAGACAAAATCCTCCTCTCCATAGCTATTTAAAAAAAATTCTTCCCTTATTGAAAACCTCAAAAAGTTTGCTATGATGGATCATGGTTTATTTCGGGGGCAGGGCCAAGAGCTCGATGGGCTCTCTCCACTTCTATGGATGAGCACCACTGGTAGCCTACTAGTTTGAGTAGAAATTGTTGTAGGATGTATACCATGTTATTCCCTTCAGTTCCTTCAGGCGCACTCCAACAATTCTGATATTATTTCACCTTCTCATGTTCTCTATGTCCTCAGTTTTTGTCAAGTAAATACTGGATTTGCATAGCCTGGTAGTCTGATTTTTCCTCTAAACATGTGACTGTGTCTTCCAATAAGGATGTTTGATCTTCAGTATTTTCTACCCTCCCTGCCACCTGAGTCATGTCCTGTTTAACTTTCTCCATAATATCTTTGACACCCCTAATGTCTGTTTTAATTCTTGCTAACAGGTCGTCTATTTATTGCATGTCTGACTTACTGCTATTATTACTGCTGCTGATGATCATAGTTGTGGCTCCGCTTTGCAGTTGTCAGTTGATTTCATGGCTGCCAGTGGCATCTCGGTCTTGGGCTGCCATTTTCTGGTCATGGGAACAATCTGTAAAACGCTAGAGTCCAGCCATTGTTTTACCATTTTGTTAGCTTATGTGTTTAGCTAACAAATAAAGTAATTTTGCAAAGTTTAATAGCACAGAAACAATTTTTGATTTTATTAATAAACATTGGGTAGAGGAACTGCTCTCAACTCACATGTCTATCACATTTGGCACCACGCATGCACTCCAAAACCACAACATCTTTGACAGATTATAGACTACAGCAGGTAAAAATATTATACAACCTTTACTACTCGCCAATGAAACTGAACAGAATGGGCACCATTCCTACTTCAGAATGCTACAAATGTTGGCATCAATGTGGTACCCTTACGCATCTCATGTGGCAATGCACTTTAATAGAACAATACTGGACAACAATCAGAACCTGACATAACACACTACTGGACCTGAAAAATAGGTTTACCCCGAGGTATGTGTGGTGGGTCATATGGCACAAGAACAAATCTTGTCAAGCCAAAGTCACGCAGCTACATTTACTGCCACAGGGCAAAGAAAAGAACAGTTACATACTTATCATAACAGTAGATCTTCAAGAGAATATCTTTCATCAGGCCACACCTATAGAACAATAGTTATCAGGCACTAGGACCACAAGGAAACTTTTTGCAAGCAGTCCACTAGGGGCTATCCATGACAACGTCCAACATTGGCTCTTCCTATATAAACATGGGCAGACCCTTCCCTCTTCAGTTCCCCACTTGAGATCATGCTCAGAGGACCTCCCTATAGAGAACCAGGATGGGTGGGAGCTATGACTCTGCAGACTGGGTGAGGCAGAAAACTGCTAGCAAAGCCCTATGGAAAAGGAGACCCTTAGGAAGAAGGGGGATGGAAGGTGGGACAGCATGGCCTGATGAAAGAGATTCTCTCAAAGATCTACTGTTACAGTAAATATGTAACTGTTCTATCTTCTTTGATTATATCTCTTTCACCAGACCACAGCTATGGCGTGATTACCAAGTAGTACTGACAGAGAAACAGTCTGGGTGGTTGGAGTCTATGGGCCTAAGAAAGGAGGCCTTGGACCACAACTCGGCTAAACCCTGCCCTTTTCCTTGAGGCAATGTCCAGACTGTAATGTTTAGTGAAGGTGTGGACAGAACTCCAGGTGGCAGCTGCAAAAATCTCAGCAGCAGAAACATTCCTGAAACAGGCAACAGAAGTGGCCATGCCTCTAGCTGAGTAGCCACGAACAACTCCAAGAGTTCCTTACCATACTTCCTGTAGCAAAAAGTAATACAGTTGGCCAGCCATCTGGACTAACACTGTTTAGAAACAGGAATGCCCTCTTTCCCAGTGATGAAGGAAATGAAAAGCTGCAAGGACTTCCTGCTGCCCCTTGTTTGGTGTATATAATACCTGAGTAGTCTACGTACATCTAAAGTATGGAGCATTGCTTCCCCTGGATTAGCATGCTCAGGAAAATAAACTAGCTGGTGGATGGTTTGATTTAGAGTAGACTCAGACACCACCTTCAGTAGAAAGTAGGATTGGTATGCAAAGACACCCTGTCTTTGTGAAAAATCAAATGAGAGTCACAACATTTTCGAGTTGGAGTAATAGCAGCCAAAATAATGCTTGTCACGACAGAAAGCATAGGCTGCAAGTCACAGCTGGCTCAAAAGGAGCCAAAGTAAGTATCTCTAACACAAAACTTAGGTCCCAAGCTGGGACAGGATTGCATATTGAGGGCTTCAAGTTTAGAAGGCCTCTAAAAAACATATGGGCAACTTCCCACTGAGCAACTGTATGACCATCAGTGGGCATGTGGAAGGCTGAAATGGCAGCTAAGTGTACTTTAATAGAAGAACATTGTAGGCCTGCATCAGATAAGGACAATAAATACTCCAGAACCTGGTTTACTGGGCAGGCAAAGGGGTCCAGTTGGTGAGAAGTGGCCCACAAAGCAAACTGCTTCCACTTCATGGAGTAAGTGGCCCTAGTAGAAGGCCTTCTAGCGGCCACCAGGACATCAGTGACCTTTTGAGACACCCCCAAATCTGGCAATGGCTATGTCTTCAGGAGCCTGTGACAGAAGACCCTGGCAAAATGGCAGAGGTACTGGAGGTTCCACCACCAGCTGTTGTAGTAGGGGGGAAACAGATCTGATCAGACCACAATGGGGCAATGGATATCAGAGTTGTTCCCTCCATTTGAAGCTTGATTTGTACTCTCTGGATTAGAGGAAAGGCATACAGGAACCTTCTTTTCCAAGACAGGGACAACATGTCTCACCCAAAAGCTCCAGGCCCTGGAGCAAGCAAACAGAAAAGCAGTGGTTTTGCATTGTGTAGGGATGAAAAAGGTCCAACTCTGGATGACCCCATCTGTCAATCAGGCCTTCTACAACCAAGGTCAGCAGTTCCCACTTGTACATCCTGGACTGTCTGCTTAAACGGTTTGGGCCCCTGGAACATGCACTGCTGATAGTTCTAGACCATGTTCCAGATCTAAGTACCAAACACTCATTGCTTCCCTGCATAGGGGATAAGAATAAGACCCTCCTTGCTTGTTGATGTACAGATGTGACAGCCAGGATGCAACCCAGAAATGCTGCAGAATATCACAGAATGCTGCAGTTTACTTCAGGGGCCATTGTAAGTCAAGGGCAATTAAGCCCTTCTGTTATGCAGGATTTGTGACATGTCATTACTGCAAGTTACTGTGCTTCATCGTGGCTGACTCCACTAATGCATCACATTTTTGTGGTCCATCTGAAATAACAGAGGACCCAGGCATAGATGGGACTGGAAGACTTGCAGACCATACAGAACAGCTCTCATTTTGAGGACATTTATGTGGAGGGTGCTCTCCAGTTTTGCCCAGGTTCCCTGTGTCTCATGAGGTCCTAGATGTGCCTCCAGCCCATCCCCGAGGCATCAGTGGTGAGAATTTGATGAGGGAATCAGGAAAGGAACCCCCTTCATCAAGTGGGTGGGTTCCATCCACCACTGAAGTACCTTTCTGATAGGGGAGGTTACTAGAAGTTTTTGTTCTAAGTCATAGAAACATAGAAACATAGAATGTGACAGCAGATAAGGACCGGTTGGCCCACCCAGTCTGCCCATTTCCCTACCTACTGGATAAGCTGCAGATCCTAGTTAACCAGCAGCCTACTTCTTCCTACCCCCAACCCCTAGAATAGCCTTATGACTGTCCCATGCATGCTTGAATTCCACCACTGTTCTTGACTCCACAACCTCCTCCGGAAGGCCATTCCATGCATCCACAACCCTCTGTGAAAAATACTTTAAATTACCTCTGAGACGCCCCCATCTTCAAATTGTGCCCCTTGTTCTTGACGCCTTTTTTGAAAGATGCTACCCTCTTGGACTTTGTTGATTCCCTTTGAGGTACTTGAAAGTTTCTATCATGTCCCCCTCTCCCTTCTTTCCTCGAGGCTATACATATTCAGCTCCTTTAGTCTCTCTTCATATGTCTTCCGGTGCTGACCCTGCACCATTTTAGTTGCCGTCCTCTGGACAGCTTCCATCCTGTGTATGTCTTTGCAGAGACTGGGTCTCCAGAACTGCACGCAGTACTCCAGATGGGGTCTGACCAGCTGTCTGTACAGAGGATAATAACTTCCTGTTTCTACTGGTGATGCCTCCCTATGCATCCCAGTATCCCCAGCCCTCCTTGCTGCCCTCTCACATTGCTTGCCCACCTTTAGGTCATCTGATATGACTACCCCAGGTCCCTTTCCATTTTGTTGTTGTTAGCATCTCACCCTCATTGTGTACTCTTCCCTGGGTTTTGTTTCCCAGGTGCATTACCTTGTACTTCTTAGCATTGAATCTAAGCTGCCATACATTTGACCATTCCTCTAACCTTGCCAAATCCTTCTCATCCTTTCCACCCCACCTTGTGCATCAACTCTGTTGCAGATCTTTGTGTCATCTGCAAAGAGACATACTTTTCCTTCCAGTCCCTCTGCAATGTCGCTTATAAAGACATTGAAGAGGACCGGTCCTAATACTGAACCCTGCGGTACCCCACTAGTAACCCCCCTTTCTTCAGAGTGGACTCCATTTACTATTACCTCTGTGTCCTATTCTCCAGCCAATTCTTTACCCAGGCTGTCATCTTGTGACCCATTTCCAGGCTGGCTAAATTGTATATTAATCTTTGTGTGGGACTGTGTCAAATGCCTTGCTAAAGTCTAGGTAGGCCATGTCCACAGCCCTCCCTGATCTACTACTTTGGTCACTCAGTCAAAGAAATCTATCAGATTCATCTGGCATGACCTTCCGCTGTGAATCCATGCTGCCTTGGGTCCTGTGCCCCTCTGGCCTCTAGATACTCGACAATTCTTTCCTTCAGAAGTGATTCCATCATTTTCCCTATCACTGAGGTTAAACTAACAGGTCTGTAGTTTCCTGCTTCTGCCTTGCTCCCATTTTTGAGAAGGGGAATCACATCTGCCCTCCTCCAGTCCTCGGGTACCACCCCATCCTCCCATGATTTGTTAAAAAGGGCAGTCAGTGGTGCCAGTAGTTCTCCTCTTAGTTCTTTTAGAATTCTGGGGTGAATCCCATCAGACCCCACTGCTTTGTCCACCTTCAGTTTTAGGAGTTCTTCAGGACCCTTTCTTCTGTGAATGGACTGGTATCGACCCTCCTAGCCAGTGTGCTTCTATTATTTGGTTTGGGTACCTCCCCTCCTCTTCTTTTGTGAATACTGAGCAGAAATATTTGTTCAGTATCTCTGCTTTGTCACTGTCACCCTCTGCCCACCCTCTCCCCTTTATTAAGCCTCACTATCCCTCCCCTGGTAGTCAGTAGTGTCACTAGTTCTACCCTTAGTTCTTTTAGAATTCTGGGATGAATCCCATCAGGCCCCATTGCTTTGTCCACTTCAGTTTTAAGAGTTCTTTCAGAACTCTTTCTTCTGTAAATGGGTTGGTACCAACTTCTGTATCCAGAGTGTTTCTACTGTTTGTTTTAGGTACCTCCCTCTTCATTTGTAAATACTGAGCAAAAATATTTGTTTAGTATCTCTGCCTTTTCACAGTCTCCCTCTGCCCACCCTCCTCCCCTTTATTAAGCCTCACTATCCCTCCTTGGTCTTCCTTCACTACCTGATGTACCTATAAAAGGTTTTATCCCCCTTCTTAACTGAGTTGGCTATCTTTTCCTCGGTTTGGGCCTTTGCTGTTCTGACTGCCTTCCCAGCTTCCTTTTGCTTTAACTGATACAGTTCTCTGTCCTGCTCCTTCTGTGATTCCTTGTACTTCCTGAATGCTTTTTTCTCTTGAACCTTCACTGCCACTTCCTTTGAGAACCATAGTGGTTTCTTCGTCGCTTTGTTTTATTCATTTGCTTCACACAAGGCTCGTTACCTCTGTGATGGCAGTTTTTATTATTCCCATTGTTCTTCCACCCCTCCTTCCTGCCCATTTGCTAGTGCATTCCTTAGGCACTCACCCATTTTGGCAAAGTCAGCCCTCCTAAAGTCCAGTACTTTTGCCTTTGTATGGCTTGACTCTATTGCTGTGTTTATTGTGAACCATACTGATAGTTGGTCGCTAGTTCCCAGATGGCTACCCACTTCTACATCTGTGATCCTCTCTCCATCTCCATTTGAGAGAACCAGGTCTAAGATTGCTTCCTCTTGAGTGGGCTCCAATACTAGTTGTCTAAGGTGTGCCCCCTGTAGGGCATCTAGAATAACCCCACTCTTTGAAGTGGCTGCTGCAACTGCACTCCAGTTAACATCTGGCATATTCAGATCACCCATCAGCAATATCTCCCCTTTTTCTGCCATTCTAAGTATACTTTCTATCTTTTCCTTGTCCATTTCCTCAACCTGAGAAGGGGATCTGTATACAACCCCTGTGCGGATTGTGGTGCCATTGCCTGTCTCCAAATTTACCCACAGTGCTTCTTCTCCTCCCTGTTTACCCTTTTGTTCTGTTGCTTTGATTCCTTCCCTTATGTAAAGAGCTACTCCTCCTCCTCTTCATCTGTGCGTTGGCCCCACCTGACTCTTAGTGTCCATTGTGGTAATGGCTCCTGCCAATAGGCCTAGAAGCCTCAGGAATGTCCTGGCTTTGACCTGTTATTGCAGACCATTTGGGTCTGTGCTATCAGACACTCAGCCCTGTCCTGTGTCAGGAAGGCTCGGCCTTGGGCTGTGTTGAGGACTGCCCCATGTACTGGAGATGTTGGCAAGGGGTCAGAACTGACTTTGGTACGTGTGTTGACAGTAATCCCTAGATCATTGAACAGTTGTCTGGTACATTCTAGTGTATGGAAAAGCTGCTCCTTGGAGTGAGCTTTGAGAAGCCAGTCATCCAGGTATGGGAAGACATATAGGCTGGCTGTCCCTGCAGAGGGCTGTTGCCACCACTAATAAACATTTGGTAAATACCCATGGCACAGATGGCAAGCCAAAGGACAATACCCTGAACTGGCAATGTTCTCCCTAAAACAGGAATCTTTGATATTTCCTGTGCAATTTGCAAATCTTGATGTGCAGGTAAGCATCCTGCATGTCTAGGAAGCAGATCCAGTCCCCAACGTGCAGCAGTGGAAGCAGGCCTTGCAGTGGGACCATCCTGAACTTCTTGTATTCCATAAAACAGTTCAGATCTCTGAAGTCTAGAATGGGTTTCAGGTTTTCTGTCCATTTTGGGACTAGGAAGTACCAAGAATATAACCTTGTGTTCTTTTGTTCCTATGGGACAGGTTCTAGTGTCATTTTTTGAAGCAGGGTGTGGATTTCCTCCAGGAGCAAAGGAATGTGTTCTGGAGGGTAATAGGAAGGCACTGGTGGATGGTCTGGAGGTGGTTCCAGAAGCTCCAGAGCATGGCCTTGTGCTATTATCTGCAGAACCCAGGCATCTGAAGTTTCCTTTCTCCACTAGTCCCAGTGGAGAGAAAGATAACCCCCAACCACCAGCCCTTGAGGTACAGGTGGTGAGTGGTGTAGGAAGGAGTCAGGCAGAGTTGGTTGCTGTGGCTGCTGCCACAGTGCCACCTCTAGGGGCTTTGAGTGGGCACCTTGGGTGGAGCATGGTGGAGGAAAGGCTGCTGCTGCTCTTAGGGCTGCAGCTAAGAATTTTGGGGCCCAGGACAAGTCATTTTAGATGAGCCTCCATCTCCTAAATCATTTAAAGCTGGGGGTCTGGGGGCAGTTAGGTCCTCAGAACCTCTGGGGGTCTAGATGATCTGTGGTGAGTTTTGGGGCTTTTATTGAAGATAAAAACATACTTTTGTTACATCTTCCCTGTCTCTGACTCCAGGGAAAAATTATTTTTTTCCTCCTGTACTTAGGGGTGTGGTAGACTCTGGCAAGCCTTAGAGTCTGCAGCTGGAACTGTGGGTATGCAACTGGCTAACCAACCATGCCATCAACCAGACAACCAAATAGTCATTATTGTAATGTAGTAGATTTGCTATCAGCTTGTTTGTTGGTGAACTGTCTGCTGCTGCTGGCAGTTCAGAGGCAGCATAACCACACAAGACTGGACAATGTGCTAGGGGCTGGCACAGTGATTTTGCAGAATGAGCAGAGCCTGGGTACCAAATTATCCATGGATGAACTGCAGTAAGTTCATAGAATGGAAATTGCCCTCTTTTGGAGATTTCATATGTGGTCAAGGAGGCTAGGGCATAACATTTCATAATAAACTTTAAAGTACTGTATGCCTAGCCTATGCCCTAAAGAGCATGAGCAGGGGCAGGCCTGCTACAGCTCTGATTATTCTAGAATAGGGCAGACTCGAGGCAAGCCAGTCTGAGGCTTTATAAACTGTTAATGCCATATTGCCATCAATTTTGCTGCCACTGGATTTTATTACAAAACTTTTCAAATGGTGCTGGATTGGTTGGGGAGTGAGGGTTACATTTTAATTTTTACATTTACATCCCTCCCCAGCCAGTCTGCAAGATTGCAACTAATCATACTCTACAAACTCAATACCGTCCAAGAGACCAGAGGTGTAGCTTCTTCTCAGTTAGCACAAAAACAAGCCACAAAAAACCATGACAGACCCATAGAACTTCAACTCTCTATGGCCGGGAGGGACCCCAGGCCCAGGAGACAGGTTCAGCCAGGCAGCAGGATATAGCAGCCAGCTGCCAGCACAATCAGCAGCACTCTTCATCAAAACATTCAGTATCACTAATTATCAGACACAGTACAAATGAAATGAAACAATAAAATAATTACAGTCAGTGGTGGCAAATTGTGTTTTGCTTCACAGAAGAAAAAAAAACGCATCCGACGGGCCCCTGACTGCCAACCAGCTCACTCATATGCCAGTTGATAGGGCTGTAACCTCATCTCTCTGAAGTCATCTCTCTGGACTGGCTGGAGTCTAGAGGGGAAAGGCTAGCAAACAAATCCAAAATGCAATTGGGGCCGGGGCCTGCCACCGTACTGCCGTGGGACGAGAGACAGAGTGACTGGGATGGAGACTACAGAGGCATGCAGACAGCTCACTAACTCAGTAAAGTAAATGAACAGTTCTGTTCTGTACTGACTGCAGTCTGAGTGCTGCATGCCCTGGTGGGAAGTGTGTTGTGCTACTCGTGTGCTCTCATCCGGCATGTGACATGATGTCGGGTACCCTCCTCCTCCTCAACTAAGACCAGGCAGTTGGCTAGACTCATCATGAATATACATGCAGCAGATGCAGCATGCATATTCATGAACTTCTGATTCTCTTTTTTTTTTTTTTTTTTTTATGGTTGGGCTGAGTGGCAATGGGTCGGGGGGGGGTCCCTGGAGAAAGTAAGGTTTCTTGACAGGGACGGATCATGGGATAAAGAAAAAAAAACAGCACCAGTTCCTCTGGTGGGTCCTCCTGAGCTCGGGGACCAGGACAACGGTCCCAGTTGTCCCCCGTGATGGTGACCCTGGCTGCTCTACCCTTGCCTTGTCTGTTTGCAGATCTATGTCTGGTAGTGGCTGGACGAAAAGGACACCCACTGCCTAGGCCTAGGCTGGGTATGATGCATAGAATGTACCAATTTTAGGTGTCTTCCTGAGGCTTGTAGGTTGGAGAGAATGTCCTGTACATCTGCTCCAAATATCTTATATCCCCTGAATGGTGCATTGAGGATGGATTGCTGAACATCATTAGCAAAGTCAGTCACTCTGAGCCAGAAGTGCTTTCTGAGGCAAACAGCAGAGACAGCTGCCCTGGCAGAGACATCAGAAATGTCATAGGTGGACCACAGGAGATGTTTGCCTATGCTGGCACCTGTAGACAAAGCATTCAATATATCTTGTTTAGCAGTGTTCTTTGGGAGTGCCTGGGTGGCTGCTTTAGCCTTCCTCCAATAAATGTTCCAGTATTTTATCATGTGTGCTTGGTAATTAGCTATCTGTAGCCCAAGAGATGCTGAGGGAAAAGTCTTTTTGCCCAGTACATCAAGTTTTCTGGACTACTTGTCAGGAGGGAGATAACTAAGGTGTTTTGGAACCTTAGCTCTATCATGAGCTGCATTGATGACCACTGAATCTACCTCTGTCTGGCCTGCAAAGAAGGCCTTGCCTGAGGGGGGCCAGGTACAGTTTATCTGTCTTCCTTGGTATGGCAGGTATCATGTTAGGTCTGTGCCAAGCAGCCAAGGTAGCATCCTCTAGGGTTGGCAGGAAGGGAGGAATGACTATTGGTAGGGTATCAGGCAATTCTACAAAGTCCACTAGGTTCTTCTTAGAAATATCCTGCTCCTCTGAATCAAGTCACATTACAGACTGAACTCCTGCATCACTGTGATGAAGAAAGGGTCTTCAGGGGCAGACCTGGGGTATAAACCACTGAGTCTTCACTCCCAGTAGAGATTGTGGAATTATATATCTCAAATTGTTCCACAAATTCCTCTCCCTCTTCCTCCTCCTCATCCATAATCAATTCTGGATTATGTTTCTGGTCCTCATCAACGTGGTCTGGAGAATGCAGAGGTGGAGCTGAGGAAGCCATTGATGGCCTAGAGGGTATCTGGTGCATTGATCTAGCAAGCGTCACCATGGGGGTTTGCTCTGTGGACCCCATCAGTGAAAAGCTCATCGATGGAGGAGGAGGTAGCAGGCATTTAAGGCTGTCCGTAAAGGATTCTAGAATTGCCTGAACATCCGCACCCATATTTGTGTAGATGGGAACACTGGCAGATGTCAACAGGGTAGGCAAGGGCCCCAATGTCGACTGTGACACACTGACCGTGATAGGCCTGGAGGTGCCAAAGGGTTATCCAGCTGTGTCAACAGTCCGGGCGATGGGCTGTGTCACCACCAAAGTGGTCAACAGGCCAGAGGAGGTAGTACCTGAACAAATGGGCAACCTGGAGCATACAGGGGAGGTCTTTGCTTTTTCTTTTGGCCTATTCCTGCATTTATGATGGTGAGAACCAGATGTCTTCTCCCAGGATCTGGATCCCTTTGATCCTGCGGAGTGGGCCAGAGATGCAGCAGAGGTTTCCTGGTGGAGCTCCTTCTCCATTCATGCTAAGCATTGTTTAAGCAAGGGCTTTTCTAAAGCACCCTTTCTGGGTCACTGGGTAGCAGTATTAAAGTCCTTACAAAACAGGCACACCTTAATGTCATGGTCTGGGCCAAGACAGCACACACAGATGTCATGTGAGTCTTTGGAATACATTTTCTCACTGCCTTTGCAGTATCTAAAATGCTTTGATGGCAATGGCTCTGGAGACGACATACACACCACCAAAAATTTTAAAAAGTGATTATTTGTACTGAGAAAAAACAAAAACGATTATATTAGCAACAGTGTTTTCATGGTAGGTCCGACGAGAATGGTCAATAGTGGGAAAAGAACTGAGGATGGAAGGGGCTGCCCATGTTTATATAGGAAGAGCTGATGTAGGACGACATCATGGGCAGACCCTAGTGGACTGCTTGCAAAAAGTTTCCATGTGGTCCTAGTGCCTGATTGCTATTGCTCCATAAATGTTGCCTGATGTAAGAGATATCCTTGAAGAAGATCTAATATTAGAATTGTGGCTTGACAGATGAGCACCGACTCTGGCACAGTGGTTGGCAGAAATGATCGAATCACAAAGATTAGAAAGGATGGCCCATGGGCTCAGGGAAGCCAAAGTAAAAAAGTGAGTTAAAGAATGCTGAAAATGTTCAATATGAATGCCCATGGCTACAACTCCAATTGTCTTCATGTTGATGGTCAGTGAAGTTTAACCATGGTAAAAGGGTATCCTGTGAGAAAGGTGGCCGCTATTGAGTGCTTACAAAAAGGGCAACTCAATGGCAGTGCCTGTTCTTAGGGTTACTGGACAGGGGGGCGAATACAGGTATAGCAACATCCTGTTGTTCTATGTATACGTGCATGCAGCGAGGGCGTGAGCACGCTGTGCGATGGGTAGAAGGGGAGGGAGGGTTTGTGAGGTGTAGTGCAGCAGTGGGTTGCCAAGCTGGCCCTGTGGCATGGTGGGTGGGTGACAAGCTAGGAATGCAAGGGTGCTGGGTTCAGTTCTGGACATACGTTCGTTTTGTTGCGTGCTCGGCTTACATTTTTTTTCTCCCGGATTTGCAGCCCCCCAACATGCGCCCCCCCCAGGGTTAAGAATCCTTTAGTGGGGGGTGGGGGGCACAGCCCCTGCATAAACAAAATATTGACGAGTCCCCGGCACCCTTTTGCTATGCTCCGGGAGTGTACATCAGCAAATTATTGCCAATGTACATTCACCCTAACAGCGATCGCCTTTCTGCAATCACCATTATCACATAGACCTTGGTAAAAGGTGTGCTGCTCTTTTAAATTTCCGTTATAATTGTATAGGCATTGAAACAGGATTTAATAACTGCTAAGACTATAGAATATCAGAAGATGCCCAGTAGGCCCACACCTGCAATAGTTCTTGGCCAAGCATAATGTTGTGGGTTGAACAACCAAGGTATACCTCTGAGTCAGGGATAGGGCAACTACAAGGTCCCTCTAGGGATTGCTGCCCTTTGAACAGAAACAGCAGAAGCAACACTAAAACCAGCATCATTATAGGTCATATTGCAACTTCATGGCAGTACTTGTATGTTTCTGTAATGTATTTGTATGTTGTACCACTTTGTAGAAAAACAATAACATATGCTAACAAAAAAAACTGAGTCCCTTGATCCCTCTTATAGTGTTTGCAGCTTTATGTTGCTTTTCTCTACCTCTGTATACTGTTCTGACCAAAACAAAATGTGTAAGCAATAATACACAACAGGGGTGTGCATTACGTAAGCAATATTGTTGTCTGATAGAAGCATGCCCCTACTGCGTAGTGAGGCATGAGGTGATTGCACCTCTTATCAGAAACAACATCCCAGAGTGTCTTTCTGTGCTTATAGAATGGTTCACACAAGTAATTTTTTAAGAAGGAATAAAAAGATGTAAAGAAATGATTTTTTTAAATAAAATAGTTTGCCAATTAAAGTACTGTAGTGTACTATAGTGCAGAATTGTTGGGTTTGCAAAAGGAGGTGCCTGGAGGCAAAATGCATAAATTGTAGCCTTCCCCCTCACACACACACACACACACACACTGCATTTCTGTGATCGACACCTGTGAATTGTACCACACACATACACTGCATTTCTGTGATCTACACCTGTGAACTGTACCACACACACACACACACACACACAGCATTTCTGTGATCTACACCTGTGAACTATAACACACACACACACACACACACACACACACACACACACTGCATTTCTGTGATCTACACCTGTGAACTGTTGTACCCCACACACTCTGTGTAGATATTGTATATTGTTTATTGTTTATTGTAAAATCTAGGAATTAATACCTTTGAGCCAAGGCTCTTTTACAAAGGTTCCGAGTCAAAATCAGTTACAAACAAATAGGGGTACAGGGTTGCACAAGTAGGTAACATTGTGGAAATAGACAGAGACAAAACAAAAGGAAAAAAAATAGCTAAATCTAATGACATTTATGAACAGCAGATAAATCACTTATGCACTTTCACTAAATAGAAAACAAGTGGGGAGGGAAGATAGGTAAGGGAGGTAAGTTAGGCAGTGTAAGTAAGAAAAAGAGGAAAGGGGGTGTAGGAGGAAGGAGCAGACCAATTGTAGGAGACGAGGATCCACTAGTAGGCCTTTGTCAAGTAAGAGGGCAAGGGAGGAGGGGTGAGAATAGATTAGGAGTTTAAACAAGGTATATAAGGTATATAAGATATAGACGTAGAGATAGAGATAGAAACTGACTTTGAATTTAAACAGTGACTGATGCTGCTCTGTGTGCTGGTCGAGGACGCCAGGTGACAGAGACAGCATTTAATTTCATATTCTGTGACTATCATTCACTGGGGGGACCCTCTTATTAGACTACAGAAAGTAGCTGGATAGTGTAGTCTGGAGGATAGCTCCCTGGCCTAAAAACTCCATCCAAGGGCTAATTTTCTTTTAAAAGGCGAATGAGACTTATTATTTGTACGTTCTAAAGAGAAGCCTGTTTTTTTAAGGCATTTTAGCCTATTTAGGGAGATTTTAACTGCTTGAGTGTTCCATGACCCTGGCAGCTATTTCCAGGTCGCAGAGTACTTATCTGGAATGCACTAGTGAGTGGGGCAAACTCAGGCTGGGCAAGCAGGTGTTGTTGCATGCGGAGTCATGCGCAGAGACACGCGTCTATAGCACGTCTAGCATGAACAGAGGTAACAGAGGCCAGAAAAGTACAACTCACCTATGTTGAGGTATTGTACAACTGTTGCTATAACTGTTATCCTGGCTATTAGCACAAGGCACTGATAAGCTGCTCTACTTCTTGGTAACAAACCAATAAATATAAAAAAAAATATGAGCCCTTCTTCTGCTACTCCCAGTACAAAACCTTCAGCATGGGGGATAAAATTATGGCCATAGATGGGGAGATTGGTATTAGGTGCACCAGTTGTTGCATGTACAAATCAGTCAACACATTACCTACAGGTATTGTGTTCTTATGTGAGAAATGTGTAAACAATAGTGTGCTTGAGGAGGACAGTAAAGGCAGTTGGGCAAGAGATATGCAGAGACCACAGGTTGGGAAACCATATGAGCTTACCCCCAATAACAGTGACAAAGGACAAATGGCAAGTACTATTGATGATGCTAGTAAAGGAGGGCAGGATGGGGGGAGGGTGGAAGGTGGTTACCCTTAATGCTAGAAGCCTTGGGAGGAAAACTGCAGAGTTACAGGTGCTCATGGCAGAGGAAAAGGTGGACATTGCAGCCATCACAGAAACATGGGCCACCCAATAAAATGACTGGGACCTGTCTGTACCAGGGTACAGGTTATTTCGTAGGGACAGGGTGATTGGGAAAGGAGGGGGTGTGGCACTATATGTGAAGGAAGGACTGAAGTGTGTAAGGAAGGAAGGGGAAGAGGGTATTATGGAGTCACTTTGGATGCAAATCCAGGATTCCAAGAATAGGATTCTTAGAATGGGAGTGATGTGCAGGCCACCATCTCAGATGGAGGAGTTAAACATGGAACTAGCGGGACAGAGCAAGAGGACCTGCCAGAAGGGTAGTGTGGTGATTGTGGGGGACTTCAACATGCCAGGAGTGGACTGGAGTACCCCATCAACCAGGAACAGAAGGGAGCAGGTACTGCTGGATGCCTTCCAGGACAGCTTCCTGCTGCAAATGGTCAGTGAACCAACCAGGTTAGGGAATACCCTTGACCTTGTGCTGGCAAATGGGGACTTTGTGAGAGAACTTACAGTGGAGGAACTGCTGTCAGGGAGTGACTACCACTCAGTATGGCTCACACTGGACATGGGCAAAGAAGGAGTGGAATCTGGCACAAGAGTGCTGGACTTTAGGATGGCCAACTTTGGGAGGATGGGGGAAGTGGTAAAAGGGTACCTGGCCAGAATTCAATCTAGTATGGACACTAACCAGAGGTGGGAGCTCATAAAGCTGGGGATAGTGGAGGCAACCAAAACCTGCTGCAAGGCCCAGAGCAAGAAGGCTAGAGTTAAGAAACTGAGCTGGTTGAGCAAGGAGGTCATGGAAAACGTAAGGAGGAAAACAGTTGCCTTTAGGAAGTACAAGAAAACAGGGAGGGGGGGAGGACAGGGAGGAGTACTTGACAGAATTGAAGGAGGTGACAAGGGCAGTAAGGGGAGCCAAAGCATCTACGGAACTCAGGCTGGCACAAGGCATTAAGAAGGGGGAGAAGGACTTTAGGTACATCAGGAGAAAAGGAGCTGTAAGGACCACATAAGGATTAGGAAGGAGGGGGTTGGGTGGAAGGAGGTATGAAGGCAGAAGCACTAAATGAGTACTTCTGCTCAGTATTTACTAAAGAGAAGAGGGGGGATACACCCAAGGGGGAGAAATGGAGAAACAGGGGGGAAGGGGTGACAGATGGGGAAATCATGGAGGGCAGAGTTCGGGAGGGTTTGAAGGCACTGAGGGTGGACAAGGCGCCAGTCCCAAATGGCATCCACCCCAGGGTACTGAAGGAGCTGGCAGAGGTCCTTGCAGGACCTTTGGCAGACCTATTTAATGCCTCACTACATTCAGGGTGTGTACCTCAGGACTGGAGGATGGCTCATGTGGTGCCCCTCCACAAGAGTGGCCCTAAGGATGAACCGGGAAACTACAGTCCAATGAGCCTCACATCCATTGTGGGTAAGCTAATGAAGACCATCCTGAAGGAGAGTCTGGTGGCCCTCCTAGATGCCAAAGGACTACAGGACAGCAGACAGCAAGGCTTCATACAGAGCAGATCCTGCCAAGCCAACCTGATGGAGTTCTATGGGTAACTAGGCAACTCGACAGGGGCTATGCAGTGGATGTCCTGTATCTGGACTTCAGTAAGGTATTCGACTCGGTGCCGCATGGAAGGATGGGAAGTAAGTTAGTAGGCATGGAGCGGGTGCAAAGCTAGTGAGATGGGTAGGAAACTGGCTTCAGGGAAGGCAGCAGAGGGTGGTGGTGGTGGTGGGGGGGGGAGCTCTCACACCCAAGGGTAGTGACGAGAGGTGATCCACAGGGCTTAGTGTTGGGACCAGTGTTGTTTGGGATATTCATTGCAGACATATCATGGGACATCAAGAGCAAGATCAGTCTGTTTACTTATGATACCAAGGTAGAAGCGGTGGTGGATGACCTAGGAGGATGGCAGGGGATGCAGGATGATCTGGCAAAGCTTGAAACCTGGTCAGACACCTGGCAACTGGGGTTTAATGCCAAAAAGTGCAAGGTGCTGCATTTTGGGATGAAGGACCCAAGGAGGAGTTACCAGCTGGGGGGAGTGCAGCTAGCCCAGACAGAGGAGGAGAATGATCTGGGGGTGCTCATTACAGGGTCAATGAACAACTCGGCACAATGTAGGAAGGCAGCTGCAAAGGCCAACAAAATGCTGGGTTGTATTGCAAGTGGTATATCCTCAAGAAGGGAGGAGGTGATTCTGCCACTATATAGGTCATTAGTTAGACCGCACCTGGAGTACTGCGTGCAGTACTGGTGCCCGTATCTGAAGAGGAACATTAAGTTACTGGAGGGGGTGCAGCTCAGGGTGACAAAGCTGATCAAGGGGCTGAGGGACTTATCATATGAGAGTAGGCTGAGGGAGTTGAACATGTACTCACTGGAGGAGAGGAAGGACGGGGACATGATTGAAACCTTTAAGTACATGAAAGGAATAAACAAGACAGGTACAGAGGGGCTGTTCAAAGTAAGGGAGGGTAGGGACACCAGGGGCCATGCTATGAGACTGGAGGGAGGAAGGTTCAGGAGGGAGATGAGGAGACACTTTTTTACAGAGAGGGTGGTGGCTGGGTGGAATGCGTTACCTGCAGAAGTGGTATCCAGTAGAACAGTGGACTGCTTCAAAAGGGTCAGGCCAGGACAAGGGGGAGGGTTAATGAAGGGGAAGGGTGGCAGGGAGGGGCAGCTGCAGAATAAGGGGTGATAGCTGCACATTCGAGCAGACTTGATAGACCTCTAGGCCTTTGTCTGCTGGCAAATTTCATATGTTCATAGTAAAACCTTTTATTCAAAACTCTCCGTACTAGAGAGGCAACAAGAGGAAATGTTAGCGAGATTTAAAGCTAGGGAAGCCCCTGTAGTACCTATTACCACCAACTCTGTTGCAATCAGTAACTCTAGACATACAACAGTTGTGTAAAATGGGATGACCCCAAACTGCGAAAACAATGTAGCAGGCCCTAGTACCAGTGTTGATTTAAGTGGCTCCAGAAAAAGAATCAGACAAGATGACTATTCTGATTCATATATCTATGACGACTGGGAGTTAGTTAACAGCAAAAAAAAAAGTTCAGACTTCCGGTGACGTCACGGAGATGGCTGCAAGCTAACTTTGGCAGCTCCACTCCCGCTGATTAATGAGGCTTAAATCCCTAAAATAATCGCGACTCCTTAGTGCAGAACGATCGACCCCCGAAGGAGAATAAGATGGCAGGCAAGCAACAGAGAAGTAAGAGCGCCAAATCGTCGAGCATTTTACAAAACTAAAGCAACTAGTGCTAGATGAAGACATGGAGGATTTATGCCCAGTCACGCCGAGGCGCAGGCCTCCGAGTCCTCTGGGAGCCTGATACTGCAGAAAACGTCGATTGAAACGATGCAAAGGACATTGCAGCAAATTCTCCACAGTTACGAATCGATCTATCCCTATCAGACCTTAAGAAAGAGGTACAGACTTTAAATAAGAAGGTAATTTTAAATGCATCTAACCTCACCACGATCTCAGAAACGCAAGAGCGATCAGATAGGCTTTTGCTGTTACTGCAGAGAGATAGAGAAACTCAACGTAAATTGGAAGATCTTGAAAATAGATCTCGTGAGAAACAACTTCTGAATTCACAGAGTGCCAGAAGACGAGAAGTGGGATTCCCTCAACAGCTGACTTGGTGCTACATATATTGATGCAGTACCCTCCCAGATATTAAGATGGACACTGATCGTGCTCACAGATCTCTAGTTGCCAAACCCCAGGATCCAACAGCAAGACCACGCTCCATAATTGTTAGAATGTTTTCTTCCAAAGCAAGGACTGGATACTACAAGAGGGGAGACAAAGGGATCTTAGATACTAAGGTGCCCAAATCTTTTTGACCAGGATTCGCAGCACTACAGTCAGAAAGACAAAATGGTCAGAGGGGTCATCAGAGAGTTAAAGCTCAAGAAAGGCATAAAGGCTCAAATGTTATTCCCTGCCAGAATTAAAGTACATTTGGATAGTGGGGTCAAAGTCTTTTCAGATCTGTGGAAGCAGCGCAAGTTCTTCAAAGTCTAGAACACGATCCCTGACTTAGAAATGCAGAGGCTGGAGAGAAGTTGAAAGCAGAGGTGTGGACCAGAGTCTCGAATCTCAGAGGAAGAAAGAGGGCAAATCCAGGTTCCTATCCACATGAGGCCGCTTCGGATATTCAGGACTTGATAACTAAAACAAAACTTCGTTTACAGGGAGACAAAGGACCTGCCATAGCTGGGGAAAAAAGAAGTCAAGACAAAGGACTTGAATGAAAAGATTGGAAATAGCGTGGCTTTACTAACTGGATATATACCTTAAAATGACCAGACCTAGTGAAGGAGGGTCTGGTTGTATATAAACTTTGGGACTTCCATGGATTAACAAATGGCAGGTCCCCTTTAAATGGAAGTGACACTTGAGACTGATAGATATAAATAAATGTTCTCATTATTATAAAGACACGTGGTGGAGCTGGGTCCCTGGACATTGAAGAGCCCCTTAAGGTAAGATAGAACACAGTTCAAGATGAGAAGTACTCGATAGAGGGGTTTAGCTGAGGTTGAGGGAGAAGATTGGGAAGGAAAGAAAATGACCATAATGGCAGAGAAACAACATATAGATAGATAGAGGGTTCTTATAAGCAAGTAACAGGAAGGGGAGGAATGGGGGGACTAAACGGGGTTGATACACCAAGGAAGCAAGCTAAGGGAGAAAAATAGCAGGATCACTAAAACCAAAGGCAAAACATATAGAACCAACTTTATTTGGGGGCAACAGCAACCAACAAAATGAAAGCAGGGATTGATGTAGTAGTTTGAGATAGAAAGAGGATGGGATAGGGATGGAGGTACATCTTTGTTCACAGGGAAAAACAAATAGTTGGAATCAGGAAAAGGGATAATGTTTCCTTAAAAAAGGAGGCGCCCCAGGAGGTAAAGGGGAGGGAGACGAAGAAGAAAGGGGCTATACACTAAAAGAAGGCCAAGAAGATTTAGAAGTAGAGGCAGGGGACAGCTAAGAAACTTAGTATACTGCCTGATTGGCAGGGATGAAACAATTTTCCAGGGATAGCGAAGAAAATAAGTGAAGGAAGACAGGGAACGGTAGGTGGAGTCTAAAGAGGAGATGACAGGGTTAGGGAGGAGGGCAGAGTTTAAGGAGGAAAAAAAGATGGCGGGAGTAGGAACTTTTAGAAAGGAATTTGAAACCAAACTCATAAACTTCAGTTCGATCTCAAGTGACGGGTTTAAGGGTGTCAGGAGCCCCTAGGGAACTCACTTATACCTCCTGCCCCACCTTAGGGGCACCACTTGGTCGAATAGACCTCCCATGGACTTTGCGGTGGGTTTCACATGGAAGCTATTGGGAACAACACCGATACTATGTATATAGTTTTAATGTTATTCGTTCTGATAGTACGAAATTAGGTACCAAGTTGTACTACAACTTTTTATGTTTTAAAGTCTTGGAATTTTTGTGTTTAGTTTTGGGCTATTGCAGGCTGGATGGAGAACTCATGGACTAAATAGGTGGACACTGGCGCAAGCGATGTACCTCAGATATCAGATGTCTCGTTGAATATTATTTCATACAATGTAAAAGGAGTTAACTCTCCAGTGAAAAGATTCAGGTTACTGTCGAACTTCAGCTCTTGGGTTGTGATGTGGCTTTTCTGCAGGAGACACACCTCTCACAGATGGAGCACTTTAAGCTTAGAAGGAGATGGTGGATCAGGTGGCAGCCTCGCACCCCAAGAGCAAAAAGGCAGGGGTAGTGACATTTATTAGGCGCAACAGCCCCTTGAAGATTGATTCAACAGAAGAAGGGTTCAGGGTAGATTTGTTAGGGTGACCTGTTTAATGCATAACAAAACATTACACCTAGTCAATATATATGCTCCAAATGTGAACACAAGGCTTTCTAGGAGAAGTTTTCAGCAAAGTGGCAAGCCTACCCAGGGCTAGTGCTGATGGAAGCGATTTAACACAGTTATCTCACCACAGATGGATCGCTCCATCGGGCAATTTAAACACTAATAAAATGGCAAGCAGAAAACTTAAGGCTTTGATGTCAGAATCAGGTATGGTAGATATATGGAGAGAACAACATGTAGGGGAAAGAGACTATACTTTTTTCTCGGGGGCACAAAACTCATACTCACGAATAGACCTTTTTCTTACGCCTAAAACTGATTTACACATAGTCGAACAATCTAAGATACATTCTATTACCCTTTCAGATCATAGTCCAATTTCAGTGAAACTCACCTTTGGGCAAGAGATCAAAACTCCCCTTTGGAGACTAAATGTATCCTTGTTAAATGAAGAACCCTTTAAAAAACTTATAGATAAGACAATTTCAAACCTGAAACAGGACTCACCTGTAGGGGAATGCTCACCAATGTTGTGGTGGGACACCTTTAAGGCAGTGGTAAGAGGACAAATAATTAGCTATGCCTCAGCCAAGAAAAAACAGATGAAAAGGAAAGAAAAGACCCTAAGGGAGAAAATTTCAAACTTAGAAGCAAGGCACAAAGAAAATACAGGGTCAAAAAAAATATTAAAGGATTTGAATCAGGCTAGACAAGAGCTGCAAGAAATGGAGGGCAGGAAGGCTGAAGGCCTCCTTAGGTTCTGTAATCAAAAATATCATGAGACGGAGGGAGGGCCCTGAGACTGTTAGCCTTCCATCTTCTGAAGAGACAGGCTGATAGACATGTCTCAGCAATAGGGATAATGTGAATATAGACAAAGTTTGGGTCAAACCAATAGAGATTGCCCTGCAGTTTAGGCATTTACAAAGAACTTTACACAAGAGCAGGGTGGAGACGAGTCAGATCGAGACCTTGGCCTTTCTGGACTCTATAAAGTTGCCTACCCTTCCGTAAAGATATGGAGACACTTTCGGCCACAATTACAGAGCAAGAAACTTTAAAGCTATTAAGGACCTCCAACTGGGAAGTACTAGGACTGATGGATTACCAGCAGAATGTACAAATCATTTAGCAAGTTATTAGTACCCAAATTAGGCGGATATATAATGTCAGTCTGGAGGATGGGTCACTCCCAAAATCGTGGCAAGAAGCCCTGGTTACAGTCATCCCAAAACCTGGTAAACCCAGATCGCAGTGCTCCTCCTACAGACCCATCTCTCCTCAATCAAGACCTAAAATCCTAACTCAATATTGGCCTCCGACTGCAGCAATGTATAGGGCTCCTAGTTCACTCTGATCAAACAGGATTTATACCTGACAGGCATTTGCAGGATAATATTAGGAAACTCCTGAACATGGTCTCGCATAGATATCCCAGCAATACAAATCCTAAGCGCGGTTTTTCTTGACGCTGAAAAGGCATTTGACAGAGTGAACTGGGTGTATATGCAGGAGGTGATGTCAGAATGGGGGTGGGGGAAATTTTCTTAGGTGGTGAGCATGTGTTACCAGAACCCAACTGCTCAGGTTAGAGTCAATGGCTTATCTCAGAATGATTTGATATAAAGGGAACCAACAAAAGGGTGTCCTTTTGTCTCCTCTGTTGTTCGCGTTGGACTATGGAACCGCTAGCACAAGCCATCCGTCAAAGTCCAGATATAAAGGGGATACTAATAAACAATATTGAAAGTAAGATCTCGTTATATGCAGACGATGCAGTGCTGTACTTGGGGGACCCAGTCATCTCTGTTCCAGTAGTGCTCCAGTTGTTAGACAGATTTGGTAGGATTTCAGGTTTCAAGGTGAACGTAGAGAAAACGGAGAGTTTGAGTCTGGGTGGACCGCCAGGTATGGAACTAAGGAACCTTTTACCCTTTAAGTGGGTTAAGGACAAAATTAAATATTTGGGAGTGACGATTCCAATAGACCTTAACAAATTATATTCTTATAACCACCAAATACTAAAGGAAAAAGTATTTGAAGATTTACAGAGGTGGCAGGGCATACCCCTTAGTTTCATGAATAGGGTTGAAGCTATCAAGATGAACATTCTACCTAGATTTTTGTTCCTATTCTTGGCACTACCCATTCTCATAGATAGGGGGGAATTGCAAGAGCTAAGGAAAAAACTATCTAGATTTATTTGGACCGGACGCCGTCCACGCAAGAAGTGGAGCATACTAACAGAGACGAAAGAAAATGAGGGAATGGGAGTGCCAGACTTGCTAAAATATTATTTAGCGGCCCAGACAGTTCCAGTACTGAAAATGCTGTCACCTGAAAAAGGAGAGGGGATGGTATGGGATGGAGGAAAGAGTGCACCCCTGGGTTCCCCTTAGGTACCTACCTTGGGTAGTTAAGGTTGCAGACCTTAAAAATCTAAGTAATATCTGGACTAGAAATACCCTTAAAACTTGGCTTAGAGTCAGACAGTGGTGGGAGATATTTTCTCTTACTTGGAAGTATATTCCACTGAAGTATTTGCCACAGTTTCCAGCAACACACATAGATACTTGCTGGAGGAGATGGTCAGACAGAGGACTCCAATATTTACATCAGATGGTGTGTGAGGAGGGGGTGAAAACTTTCTCACAACTCCAAGAGGAATTTGAACTCCCCCAAAAAGATATTTTTTAGATACCTTCAATGCCGACACTTTGTCACTAGTACGGTCGGGATAAGTGCTATACAGAGTGATCCAGCCCCACCGCTGAAATGCATATATCTGAGGAGCCAAAAAGGAGATTCCAAAAAACTTGTTTCATACATACAGCAAACTTTGCAGGAAGGCTCAGGGACACTGCAGGTTCAAGCTCTAGAAAATAAATGGCAGGCAGAATATGAGGGCAGATATCAGACAAAGATTGGTTACTTATATGGCAGGGTGTTCATAAAACTACTAATTCACCGGTATGGAGAGAGTTTAGATGGAAAATCTCGGTTAGGTACTTTATCACCCCAGATATTTCGGTTAAGTTTGGCACCTCCCGAAATAATAAGTGTTGGAGGATGCAGATAAGGCTCTCAATATCATATTTTTGAGTTGTCAGAAGCTGGGAATTCTGGGAGAGGTTACCTTAGCTATAAAAGAAATACTGCAACTAAAAGACTTGCCGGATTTTCCCCATGTGGTCTTGGGACTCCCTGAGGTTAAGACCAAGGCCCAACGATATTTATTTTTATACTAATAGCAGCAGCCACCAAAGCCATCACACAAAGGTGGCTCTCCATGGAAAAGTGACATATTCAAAATGGTGGTCTAATGTGATCAATATTAAGAATTGGAAGCCCTTCGACTATACTAAGGTTGCAAACTGATAAATTTAACTCAAGATGGCTCCCATTTTATGAATATGTGGAGATCAAGAGCGCACTGCAGTGCTCGACCAGTTCCTGACAAAATGAGCTGGATAAATAAACTAGGTAGATATCTGGTAGAGGGCCCTGAAAAGACATTAGGCCATAGATGCCTGACCTCAATCAACCAACTCAGATGACAGATGCAAACAGTCCGTGAAATGTTAGTTCTTATTAAACCCCAGACCGGCTTGTAAGGCCCATTTTCTCTCTGCAAATTTAAAAGGAGGGTTGGGCTTGATGGGGTTGGAAGTTTTTTTTTTTCTTCCTTTCCCTTAGAACTACATCAAGGGAAGAGAAAGGTAATAGGAAGTGGAAGGGCTGCAGGCAGGTTATAAGATAAAGAAAGATTTCAGATGTGTACTATAACCTATGAGGACGAATCTGAGGGGAAAAGGGTTGGAAGTCACTAGTCGAGAGGAGAAAGGAAGACTGACAGGTTTTTTAGATGCAGCTTGAAGTGCGAAAGAGGGGTGGTACCTTCTCCAGCCAGTGGTAGAACCCTCTACTCAGTCCAGCCTGCAAAATGAATATGAAGATGCTTTTAAACTTAAGAAGCGCTATAATGGAAATTTCTGTCATGAGCTTTTATATATTGTCCTGTCAAAATGATTTTAACTCCAAGACGAATGTATTTCTGTTATGTATACCCTGTAAAGGAGATCAATTGTAAATGGTTAAAACATGAAAAACCAATAAAAATCTAAGTTCAAAAAAAAAATGTTCAAAAAGGGAAGGAAAGCTATGCATTTTACCATACCAACCAAAACCTCTTATGACCCCCTGATCACCTTATCTGATACAGATACATTTACTCCACAGTCCATTAATAGTGAAATTAATAACACTTGTCAGTCATACCAGTCAAATGTGTGTACAACTATTCCTTTGTCTCCCATTATCACTGTTAGTAACAGTTGTTCTACCACTAAGGTTGTAGAATCAGGTAAACCTGGAATCCTTATGAATCAGACTAATGGTACGCCCTTGAGCGGTTCCTCCACTACTGTACTAAATACTAATACCAGCAGGTAAATTTGTTTATGGATGGCTGCCCACCACCAAACATAATAAATCCCAGTGGCATAGCACCACCTTCGATAAATACGTGTACTAATGAGAGTAACTTACCTATGAATGACTTCCCCCCCTGCAAAATAATGCAAATAATGTTGCAAACCCTCTTGCCATTGACACATCCACCCAGAACAATCCTTGACAAACCTTTGTGCTTGGGGACTCAATCATAAAGCAATTAGAATAATATGTAACCCCAACAAGGCTAATCGCACCTGTAGCAGCTTTAGGGGGTGCCAAGATTAAGGCTATAATAGCTACGACAGATAACATTTTGGCTGGATCAGGTGAAACCCATTAGTGATTATTCATGTTGGCACTAATGATTACGTAAATGACATTGATGAAATCAAAAACGACTATGGCTCACTATGTAAATTACTGAATGATAAGGGCTGTGAAGTCTACATTTCTGAAATTTTGCCTGTACCTAGGGCCACCTACAACAAATACCGAAAAATAAAATCCATTAATGAATGACTCCATAAATGGTCACTATTAAAAGGGTGTAAGTGTATAACCCATTGGGAGTCATTTGATGGTGATCAAGATCTCATCTCATGGGATGGGCTACATCTCAGCAGGGGAGGATCTAGATTATTAGGTAAAAAGTTTGAAAATATCATTTACAATACTTTAAACTAAACCTGCAGGAGGAAAGGGGTCATTTACATTCAAATTCTTTAGTGTACACTAGGGATGGCAACACGTGTTCAGTTGTATTAGCTAACACCTGGCTAAAAAATGCGAACTGGAGTCTTACATCATGCTGAATAACATTGATATGGCCTTTATAACTGAAACACGGTGGGATGACAGAAACAATTGGATGAACAATATACCTGGGTACCAGCTTTTTTATAAAAATCGTCTGGACAAAAAAAGGGAGGGAGGGTTGTTGCTACATTAGTGATGGCATGAGGTGTAACCAAATCAAGGTTTTACAAAGTGTTTTATTCTTTCCTGTCGGCCTGCACAATTTGTAAATGGTGTCGTATCGACCCCGCTTTTACTCCAGCAAGGTGCCAGGCAAGGGTGTCCACTTTCATCCTATCTATTTAATCTGTTCCTGGAACCTCTGATCCATAAGCTTAACCTTTCCCCACAGGTTCGAGTTATCCCAATAGGTCCCTATTCAAAACTTAAGTGGGAAGTGTGACGTAGACAGCCCTGATGGTAGCAGATACCCAGAGCAGTGAGTCACCAACCGTGACTTGAAAGAACCAAACCTCAAGTATGGAAGAGCTAGCAGCCAGTGAAGGGTCCAGAGCCGATGAGGAGGACAGCAGGGCCACTTTCAGTGAAGGGCCACAGCAGCAGGGGAGGGTCACCAGTATCCTAAATCCAGAGGTACTCAGGCTGCAAATTGAGTTGCGCAGGATGGAACTGGAGGCAGAGCAACAACAGAGGGAGGCAGACCAGGAGGAGCATGAGTGCTAGTGAGCGGCAGAGGAGAGGAGAGAATGAGAACGCCGAGAGGCAGACCGTGAGGAGCAGGAGTGCCAGAGGCAACATGAACTGGAGAAGAAACAACTCACCAGAGCAGGTAAGTGGCTTGGGTTTAACTGGGACTGCAGGACTGGGTTACAAATTGAACTCCAAATTAATAGCCGAATTTAAGGAAGGGGAGGACATGAATGCCTTTTTAAATTCTTTTGAAAAAGTTTGTATTCAGGCTAAAATTCCTAGAGAGTCCTGGAGCTTCCAGCTGTCCCCGCTGCTTACCAAGAAAGCTCGGGATGCATTGGGTCAAATGGACAATGAGGACAGCAATGATTGCAGCAAGCTAAAAGCTGCACTGTTAAAAAAGTTTGAATTCACTGCTGAATCATACAGAGCTAAATTCCGTAAGGTCAGGAGAAGCCCTGATATGAGCTACGAGGAGCCAGCCATGAAACAACATCAGTTTTTAAAACGGTGGGAAGGAATTGAGGCAAACTCTGTTGATAAAACTGAAAATGTGATTTTATTAGAACAGTTTTATTGGGCTTGCGCAGCCGAGCTAAAAACCTGGCTAGAGGACCAAGATCCAAAAACAGTGCAAGAGGCTGCTGAACTCTCGGACTGCTATGCCAAGAGCAGACCTGGTCTGAGAGTGAATGGGGTTGGCATGGCAGTGCAGAAAGGGAAACGCGCACCTTCGGGCAGCTAAAACCCTCACTGCCTCCACCGAAACCAGTTAGCCCCAGGTTTCAAAGAAGAGATTTCTCTAAAGTAAGAAATGCATGTTGGCTGTGTAAAGAGACTGGTCATATTGCCAGACAGTGTCCCAAAAAGGCAAGCAATAATACACAACAGGGTGCTAGAAAAGAAGTGGGTTGTTTGCATGTCCCTGGGAGTATGCCAGTGAAAATGAGGGAACACATGTACCCATTCATGGTAAATGGTGTGCAGACACAAGGGTTAAGGGACACAGGGGCATCCCTGATGTTGGTAAAGGGGGATCTGGTACAGCCTGGTCAGCTTATACCCAATAAATGCGTCACTGTACAAGGGTTTACTGGTGAAGCGAAAACATTACCACTAGCTAGTGTTCTCCTAGACTGGGGTGAAATGGGGGAACTGTGCAACAGGTGGCTGTAGCCAAAACATTAGCAGTGGATGTGATCCTGGGTAACAATCTCCAACAGGGGATGGTATGTGCAGTTACCCGTAGCCAAGCAGCAAGGGAAAATTGTAGTGCCCTGAACCCCACAGAAACCAGTGTGGAAACCACTGAGAGGCTGGTTCCCCAGCCTGTGTCTCCAGATGGGGAGACTGATAAAAAGGGGATAGAAATTTCCCTGGTAGCAAGTGACCACTCAGCTATGGAAGGTTACTCTGAAGAGGGAAGGGTGACCAATTATCAGAGGGTTGGGATTGACAGTGATCCTGAGGGCCCTGACGCTAGTGCTAGGGACCCTAGTTTAGCAACTGAAGGTGGCCTGTCCCATACCTTGGGAATGTGTGAGGGGTTTGCAGCTTCTCAGAGGGGTGACCCTAGTTTAGAGAAGCTGAGGGCTTGGGCAGACTCAGGCGGCACACAGGGAGGTGACGGCAGACATAAGGTTTATTGGGAAAATGGACTTATGTATACTCAGGCAGTACAGACAGAGGGAGGGATGCTAGGCAGGCAGCTTGTCGTTCCCCAGGGGTATCGTGAGCAGTTGCTCAAAATTGCACATGATATTCCCTTGTCTGGTCATCTGGGAATTGCGCGACCACGCAGCTGTTAGCCAGAATTTCTACTGGCTTAATCCTCCCAGCAGGTGAAGGAGTATTGCCGGACTTGTCACTGGTGCCAAGAAATATGGAAGGTGGGCAAGAAAACCCAAGCCACCCTGATTCCATTGCCCATAGTGAAGAAGCCATTCCAGAGGGTGGCAATGGATATTGTGGGGCCTTTAAATACTCCCAGCTACTCAGGGAAGATATTCATCCTGACTGTGGAGGATTATGCCACCCAGTACCCAGAGTCAGTCGCCCTATCCTCACTGAGGACAGACAAAGTGGCAGATGCCTTACTTGGGATTTTCTCCTGTGGGTGGTTTTCGCAGGAGGTAATCACCGACCGAGGGGGTTCCTTCATGTCGGACCTGATGAAATGTTTATGGGAGAAGTGTGGGGTGATGCAGAGATGCACGACACCATATCACCCACAAGTCAATGGGCTTGTGGAACGATTCAATGGTACCCTAAAGTCAATGCTCTGGTCATTTGCTGAACAGCATGGGAGGGACTGGGAGAAATACCTTCCCCACCTGTTGTTTGCAAACAGGGAGGTGCCCCAAGACTCAACAGGATTTTCCCCCTTCGAACTCTTATATGGCTGCTGAGTACATGGGCCCCTAGCCTTGCTCTGGGAGGACTGGGAAGGCAAGCATGCCACCCAGGGAACTCCCATTGTGGATTATGTCCTTAGGTTTAGGGAAAGGCTGAAGGAGCTTATGGGGGCAGCCCAGAGCAACCTGGCAGCTGCCCAACAGAAACAAAAAGTGTGGTACGACCGCAGAGCCAGAGCTTGCTCGTACATGGTGGGTCAGGAAGTCATGGTCCTCATTCCGGTCCGGAAAGACAAGTTGCAAGCTGAGTGGGCAGGACCATACAAAGTGGTTAGGAAGGTAATTGACATGAACTACATTGTGGAGTTACCTGACAGAAGACAGACAGAAAGGATGTACCATGTCAACATGATGAAGCCATATGCAAATAGGGCTGACATGGTGTTTGCAGTGTGCAGTCATGGGGAGGGGACGGACGAAGGAGACCCCCTTCTGGACTTGCTGGAGGAAAGTATGTGGGAGTCCTCTGTGGAGGCAGTAAAATTGTCTCCCCAGCTGGCCCCGGACCAGACCCAGAAAGTAAGGGAGGGTTTTAGCAGACTTTGCCTGTTGTTTAGCACCAAGCCTGGACTAACCCCCTTAGCGACAAATGATGTGGAGACAGGGACACAAACACCCATACAGTGGACAGCATATCAGGTGTCAGAGGCTGTCCAAAAGGACATTAGGAAGGAAGTGGAGGAGATGCTGGATTTAGGGGTAATCCAGAGATCCCACAGCCCCTGGGCCTCACCCGTAGTCCTTGTACCCAAGCCAGATGGCTCAACTCATTTCTGTGTGGACTATCATGGACTGAATGCAGTCACAAAGTCAGACACCCACCCGATGCCTCGGACAGATGAACTCCTGGACAAGTTGGGAGGGGCAACCTACCTTACGACTATTGACCTGACAAAGGGGTATTGGCAGGTAGAATTGACAGACAGAGCTAGGGAGAGGTCGGCCTTCATCACTCTGATAGACTTATTTGAGTTTAAAGTATTGCCTTTCAGAATGAATAACACCCCGGACACTTTCCAAAGGTTGGTGAACCAGGTTTTAAATGGTGCTGAGGAGTACGCCGTGGTGTACCTGGATGACATTGCCATCTTTAGTACCAGCTGGGAGGAACACCTATCCCACCTTAGGGAAGTGCTGGGCAGGATACAGAGGGCCGGGCTCACTGTCAAAGCCGAGAAGTGCCAGGTGGCCATGAGAGAAGTGGCATACCTCGGCCGTATGGTAGGCCAGGGACAGCTCCATCCTAACCAAATAAAGATAGAGGTGATCCAGGCGTGGCCCAGACCAGAAACCCAGAAGCAGTTCAGGAGCTTTCTAGGGACAACAGGGTACTACAGGAAATCTGTACCCAATTACAGTGCCCTGGCTGCTCCTCTATCTGACCTGACAAAGAAAAAGATGCCGAAGAAAATTACCTGGGGCCCAGCCTGTGAGGAGACCTTTACCAGACTGAAGGAGGCACTGTGCAGTGCTTCTCTTTTGACAAGTCCGGACTATAGCAAAACCTTTATAGTTCAGACGGATGCCTCAGACGGGTATTGGGGCAGTACTGAGTCAGATGTCCAGCCAAGGGACAGATCACCCAGTAGTGTACCTGAGCCGAAGTTATTTCGTGGAGCAAGCGATTCCACAGTGGAAAAGGAGTTCTACTATAGTGTGGGCCCTAAAGAAGCTAGAGCCATACTTGTATGGGCAGCATTTTGTGGTGCAGACTGACCACAACCCTCTGGTTTGGCTGACGCAGATGGGGAAAAACAATGGCAGACTACTAAGATGGAGTCTTGCTTTACAAGGGTATGATCTAAAAATCGTACATAGGGCTGGAACGAAAAACCAGAACTCAGGTGGGATGTCTAGGGTCTATGACGAGTGAACTGATTTGGGAAGCTCATCCCATGTAGGGGATAGATCCCCCAAATTCAGTCCAGGTGGGGAGGAGTGTGACGTAGACAGCCAGTTCTGAGTGCTGTATAATTTTTTTTAATATAAAATGTGTTACTGACTGTCACTGCTGAAGGTCTGATGCTCTAGGAGTGATCTCGCCCCGGTTTCAGCTGAAGGATGGAAGCCATGAGAAAATGCTGACAGCATGTGAGTTCACACACATTCAGGGTTTAGAGACAATGTGTTACATGGAAGGCTTTAAGCAAGGATCCTGTTTGTCTGAGTCTATTATATCCATTTTATGACGTTGGAGGAAAAATCCAGGTTGTTACACAGGGCTGCAAGGTTGTAAATGCTCCTGTGAAGCCTGTGTGAGGGAGGATACAGCATAGATCAAAAGAAATGTCATTTGAAAGACATGAATTATGCTGAAGTTGCAGAATGTAATACTTTTGTATAAGATATATATATTTTTTTTACATATATTCTGACAGAGGAGGAGCTAGCTGACCTCGCACCAAAAAGGGGTTGGCCAATACAGTATGCTTAAGGAATATTCTGTTTTACTACACAGAGAGACATTGTTACCTAGACTCTGACTAAGAAAACATCTTTTTGGAGCGCTTTAAGCAGATATTAGAAAGAGAGTCAAAATCTAAATACTGTAAGTAGGAATTTGCACTGTTTAAACCTGTTTTGTTTAAGTGATTGTATGTCTTGGGATATAAGAGTTCTATATTTTGTGTTTTACATATTTTTAACTATTTTAGTAAAATTCGTTTTAGAACTTACTTGGTCTGTCTTTGACTTCTTTGTTGTAAGAAAAACACATGGTTATTGCAGATATGAAACATAAGCTTGCATGGTGGTACCAAACTGGAAAGAGAAGCGTTTTAAAATCTGAGGTCTTTATTAAAGTTTTTAAGGGTTCATCTCTGTATACCTGGTTAGGTGCCCGTAGGCAAAGATATCTGGCCATCCGAAGACAGAAATATCTGAGCCTGTGCATTGGGTACACTAGCAAGTGGTTAACAGTTTGAATCCTTCCAAGACTTGAGACCAAAGGTTGATCCGAACTCACAAAACAGACAAGAGGGTTACCTTGTTCTGTTAAACTGGTCACAAGACTGCACTTGGAGGTTGGCACTTTGGGAGTAGAGGGCCAGACCTGCTGAGTGGGTTTGTGACAGGATGAACTCCATAAAGTCCAATCATGATTTTCTTACACAAACTTTTATTTAGTATTTCTATACACAAGTAGAGGGGCTGCGTTTCATGACTCCATGCCATTTCATCAGGCCCACTGTGTTTTAATCTAATACAATACAGAAATATCAATTAGTACTACTTTCACCATTTTCTTTTCTCTTCTTTTCTTTAAAACAAACACTATTTAGCAATATTTACTCTAACACTACCTCACCCAGTGTTCTTATGAATGCCTTTTATTCCTTGTGATGTTATGGAGTAACCTATAGCATTATCATGCAATTTATTTCTTTATTTAGACTAAGCCACCCTTAGACAGAGGAACTACTATACATTGCTTAACATATAAGGTTTTTCTTAAAATGTTTTTTTTTATTTAAATCGTGTATCCAGTTCATATTCCTCACCTTCTTATGCAAACGTTTAAAGAGTACAACGTCTTTAAATATTTTCCATCAAATGTTGTGTGCCTATAAAGGTTTAGTAAAACAAAACATCATGAGCTAGATATTCAAAACTTTGCCCCGGGGCTAAATTAGCACTGTCCAGTGGGCAAACTTAGCCCGGAGCAAAAAGCAAGCCATATTCAAAAGGAATAGCCTGGTGCAAAACCAGCTGAATATAGCAAGCAAAGGAAGCCGGGCAAACAGGGCCAGGAGTGCAGGGCAAAAATAGCCCGTGAATAAGACAGCACTGAATATAGCAAAAGGGAAGTGCACACTGCTACTGCAGCTCATTAGACCATGGAGAAAGCCAGTGTTGCAGGTGGAGAACATTGTGTATGATTGCACAGAGATGTCTCACATCTACTGCAAACAACAATGCAAGCCACACTCTGCAGAACTGTCCTATGCTGAAGTGAGGTTTGCCTGGGCCAAAACCTGATTGCACAGTGCTAACACATTAGCCAGGTGCAAACTGGTTAGCCTGGGGCAAATAGGAGCTATATTCAAAGCTGTCATGCAAATGAGCCTACTTAGATAATCCGTGGGCAAACAGGCACATTTGCATCTCATTATATGCTGCTTAGGATGCATTACCATGCAGTTTGCCCAGTGCTATTGCGTGATGCATACAGCTCCACCTGTTGGTTGGAATGGCAGTACAGACTGGATGCGGCAGGCCAAGGCATGCCCACAGGGCCAGTGACCCCAATGCACACCCCGATACCTGTTGGTGGGGGCGGGGTGGGGGTGTGGTGCAAGGGGTGGGAACCCTTTAATCGAATTTCCTCACTTTTTTGCTATAGAAGAACCCTAACTGATGCATTAAGAGAAGTTTTTGCATAGAATTTCCTTACTTTTTTAAGAAAGAATAGAAAAGTAGAAAGTTGCGATTGTTTCAAATTCTTTGATCGTGAGGTCCGCCATCTTGTTTTTAGTTTTCCAATCAGAAAAACACAAATATCTCAGCTCAGGGGTCACTTCTGAGGTAAAACTTGGATGGGTTTTACTCAGGGGACCCCGATCTATCGAGCCATGGCTTTGGTTCCATCCAAATCAGTCCAAAAATAAAGTTATTAGCTTTTAAATTCTTCATTCATGGCTCGCTAACAATCTTTGATCGCGAACCTGCAAATTCTTTGATCGCGAGAATCTTTGATCGCGATCGTGCATCGCGAGCGAGGGACCAGATGGCCAGAATTTAAATTGTATTTGTGTACCCCAGGGGTTAAGTTATATATGGGTGGGTTTTGCTCAGGGGGCTTCGCTCTGCCACATCTGAATAAAAAAACAGCACTTTGTATTATCTCTGGTAGTCTAGTGGCCCCCTCCCCATCATGCCTATGTACATAATGATGCCTGTTATCCCTGGTAGTCTAGTGGCCCCCCAGTGAATATCATATAAATATGTTTATTTTTTATCCATGGTAGTCTAGTGGCCCTTCCATGTGTGTTTATTTATATATTTTGATTATATCCCCTCCAGTGCCCAGAACTGTAAGGACGTTGGCGAATGTCCAACTTCATTGTAGTATCTTGCCACTGTAGATATATCATTGTGAGTTTGTATGTCACTTTTGTGTTCACTGATCCTGGATTGTAGTTCTCTCTTAGTTTTTTCCACATCTAGTTTGTCACGGGTGCACCTCAGGACATAGATAACATGATCTGAGACACAGGTTATGTGTTGTCATAGTAAGAATTGTTTGTTGTTCCATGGATGCTCATATAAACAAATTATTGGTGTACACAGATGACATCTTGTTACATGCCTCCTTCCCTGCTACGTCCTTGCCAGCTGCCTTGCATATTATTTCCCAATTTGAAAATATTTCCAATTATAAATTGAGCTTAGCCAAAACTGAGATAATGCCGCTTAATGCTCTTACTTTAAAAGCTGATGTTGAACATTTTGACCTAGTGTGGGTGAGGGACAAGTTGAAGTATTTTGGGATTTTTCTCAGCACGTTGCCCACTAAAATGAAGCAGTTCAACCTTGACTCCATTTTGGTCCACATTAAGACAAACCTAGCACGTTGGTCTATGTTACCCATTTCCATGTGGGGCCATCTAAATATTATAAAAATGAATATTTTACCCTGGTTATTGTACCCCCTATAGATGTGCAATCTCCCATTACCCCAGTCATGGTTCAATCAAATTCATAGAATTTGTACCTCCTCCCTGTGGCAAGGTAAGGCAGCTCATGGGGCCCTGTCCAAATTAATGTGCACTAAACAGGATGGGGGCTTACAGGTTCCCAACTTTTTTTGTATCATCTGGCGATGCATTGTACCAGACTTTCTCACTGGCTTGGATCATCCAATGATGCTTTTTTAGGGTCCTATGTACCACACTAGGTGGACATAGGGTGCTCCCTGAGCTCTAGTATCGGACCAGATATCCAATCACTCCTCTACCTTCCCAGGAAGAAACTCCCTCAACCATTGCAGGGCACCCCATTGAAAGCATCCCTCCAAGTTCATCTACAGTCATGTTCATTAGTAAAAATCCAGCCGTATAAAGACATCTCTAAACCCTTGTTCGAGAATCCCAATTTTCAAATAGTTGGGCAGATGCTTTCTGAATGGTTTTGGCCCTGTATGGGTGTTGACACTATTGCTGGCCTAGCTCATACTCAAAAACATCTTTCTTTTCAGAAAGCTAGTGCGCTATACCATTGGCCTTCAACCTGTTGTTTCAGATATTTCCAAGTGTTACATATGCTCCTCCAATGTTTTGGTACTGACCCTTAGCATAGTCCCTTGGGAAATTTAGTTTTCCCGTTCGTTAATAGCGCTTCTTCTTCCCATTATATTTTGTATTATTATTATTGGTCTCTGAGGATTATCTGGCTAGTAATAAGGGTCTCAGGTTCTATTATTGGGGTCAAGCTCTCCCGGTCAATAACTCTATATGGAACTGGCCTAAGATATGGAAACATTTATACAAGTATATAAAATGGGATAAATACCATTTTATGCAGTTCCAGATCTTACATAATTAGTATTACACCCCAGTCAAACTGCATAAAATGGGTAAACTACACACTAACACCTGCTCTAGATGTGGTAAAGATCCTTGCACCTTGTTCCATATCCCCTGGTCTTGTAAGACAGTGGTCCCCTTCTGGAAGTCAATTCAAATACACCTAGATCCCTTGCTTGGGTTGTCTGAAGTGTTCCTTCCCAAAATATGTGTTTTGGGGGAGTATGCTGGGGCCTTGATTGGTAACCAGAGGCCACATGTGGCCTTGATTTTGGCATGTGCAAGAAAGGTTATCCTCTGGCACTGGCTTAATCGGAGCTCACCTCAATTTCTTGAATAGTACAGGGAGGTGCTGTTTGCCCTACAGGCTGAACATCTTATAGCTAGCATGTTGGGCAAGACTCACAAATACAAACGCATTTTGGAACATCTGTATGTCTTATTAACTGTATGAGTGTGGGATTGCACCTTTTCTGGTCAGGTTTCCGTAAATAACTGGGCATATTGATTTGCTTACTTTTTTTTCCACATATCTTTTGGTTGTAATAGTCTGGTATGAATCTGGTGGCAGGGAGGGATGGGATGTGGGGGGTTTGGGAAGTGTGGGGAACTGGGGATTATATAAAATGTTCTGTATTATGGAATTTGTTGTTGTTTTCTCTTTTTCTACTTGTACCGTCTGGATTGATACAGTACATATAGACAGTTATTTTACCTTTTAATAAAGTTTATTCAATTTGCAAAAAAAAAGACATACCAGGGGTTCAGGTTTCATTGATATGAGATCAGGCTTTGCCTGCAATAGTTTTTTTCTTCAAACAAAAAAAAAATAGAAATATTTGATTAGACTATGTAGTTGCAGGAGAAAGACATGGAGGAGGTAGCAACAGGGACAGTGGGGTGGGGGGTGGCAGCAGGATGGGTTAGCAGATATGGGCTCTGGCCACAGATGAGTGATAGCATGAACAGGAGTAGCTGGAGACAGTACAGCTATCTGGTGGCCATGGATTACAGGCATAAACAGAACAAGTGGAAAAACAGATTGCAAAGACACATTAGTTAGCGCTATTATATGTGCCTTTTTTGTTGGGTATGTTTTTAAAGTCTGGAGTGTTGTTTTTAATATATGGAATGACTTTTTTTTTTATTTGCTTTGGAAAGTAATGGGTTTACTATCCTAACATGGCTGCTGGAAAAGGTTTTTCAAAAGTTTCTAACAGGTGGGTCTGTGGGCTGTGTTGCATCCTGCTTGGCATTAAAAGTGCCAGTCACAAGGTTTTTGTCCTATAAGAACACGGGTCTGGACCAATTAGGATGCAGGATTTCCTTTGCCCATTTAATAAAGTATGTGTGATGCATGCCCCAGGGTTTGTGAGGCAGGAGGCCAAAAAGAGTGTCCTCACAAACACTGGAAGTACATCATAAATGTTTTAATATACACCCAGATGTGTATTATTGTGCTTATAAAACAGATTTGGTGTGAAAAGCAGCTTTTTGGGGGCACAGAAAGGAGATTAGAGACCTGACCATGCAGTAGGAGTGTTTTAATGCAAAGTCAAGTGATTGGTCTTGATCAATAAGATTATTGTATTTTTTTTTACATTTAATAAATGACTCTAAATGGGGACTTACTAGAGCCCTTGAGCAAATCACTTAACCTCCCAGTTCTTAACCTCTTTCCTCTGTAGTCTCACTCTCTCATCTTAACCCTCCTGAGCTTTTATTAACCTCCCACTATTCATGTCACATAACCTCTCCACATATGCCTAAAGTCTGCCGCAAATGTTCATGGATTATGAATCCCTTTGAAATAGTGTTATGCAGTATATACTGTATAATTTTCATCTACAAAAAGAGAAAGAGGGTGAAGGAAACAAAATAACAATGATTTACCACACAACAAAAAGTATAAAAAGGAGATTTAATACCGTTATTACAGTTCTAGGAATATTTCTAAATAGCACAGTTCAGTGCCATGTGCCAAATATTGGCCTCCTCAAGAAAGAGATTTCATTTCTGAGACCTCTTAACCAGGCAAACACTACCCCATGAATTTAAAATCAGCAAGAGCTTCTTGATGCCTCAGGAGTGCCAGAAAATTGTACTGTAATCATTGCAGCAATCTGACAAGAGTGCAGCCAGCAAAGTACCTGTGACTTCCTCGCTTTAGGCCATCACTAATCATAGGAAGTTCTTCTGAGAAATCAATCATGTGAGGTGTTGGAGCAGCGGCCATTGTTAATACCTCCTGTTCAACCTTCTTAGCAATCAGCATGAAACATAATGTGAAAACAGATCTCTGGGATGAGCTGTGAACAGAAAGCATTTGTGACAGAAGAGACAGCTATTCAACCAGTCAATAAAAAAAAAACTTGCTCGGATGCATCTGCTCCATTACTGTATATGTACAGCTACAGTATTGATCAGCAAGTTAAATGAAGGTTTAGAGTTCTGTTTGTAAAAGAACAGGATCTGTGAGCTGTTGTCTTGTGCTTTGATGCTGTGTAATAGTGTGAGTGTGTGTGTGTGTGTTGTAAAAAAAACATTTCAGGATTTCTGCACAAACTCTAAATAGTTAATATCTGGATTTATGCAACAGGTGTGGACCCAAAATCCATTATATAAATACTGATAATTAAGCTACTGTGTACATAAATTTCACTTATGTACACAGTAGACATGTCATTGGATTTTACATACATAGTAGACATGTCATGATGCATTTATGTATATAGTAGAGAAGTCATCATGACATGTCTACCCCCCCACCAGCACCACTTCCAATTACAGCTTTCAGTTTCTTCTAAACCACCCACTCCTTCCCTCAGCATCTCCCTCTGTAGCTGTTTATCCACTCTGATCCCCCTCCCCATCTTGGAATCGCTGCCCCCCCCAATAACAGAGAGTGCATACCTGACTGAACGCTAGCCTGTCAGAGGAATTAAGGCCAAATCTGTCAGCAGCAGTAACACAAGTATTGTTCACCTTGTACAAGGAGGGCTGACTATAGAGTCCACTGACCTGGACTCTCTGATCCCTCTCCCCATCTTGGAATTGCCACCCCTCAGGGTTTCAGTAATGAAGACACTTTCAAAGCATTACTTACAGGTTGCAGGTGGAGATAGCTGTGTGATCGATCCTCAGACTATATCTCTGTCACTAGATGTGATCCAGTCCGAGCTGCTCCCGACTAGTCACTAGTCCATACTAATGCCATTGTAGGGGTACAGTACATGCCAAAAGCATGCTTTCTCCAAGGACAGGGTACTTTGTAAGGTGACATTTCCTGAGCACAGTAATAAAGACTGAGCAGAAGTGATTGCTCACTGAGGCAATTTTAACTGTATACAGGTGTGTGCAATAACACAACTCTGGCAGCTTGTTAAAGGCACAGTTCTGATCTCTGGGCTGCCTACCCCAATCTGAGTGGCTCTTACACAAGTATTCAGCAGCAAATGTCACAGTAATTGCTGCATTTGTGGTCCATACCCACTGCTTTTGTCACAGTCACTAAAATCTCTTGCATGCCACTTTGAATCAGAGTGGCTACACTTGTTATTTTTCATCAGGGAAAGCAATCATACACCAAGGCTTGAGTGGGGGCTAGTTTTGTCAGCACTTTACCATCACTCATCTGGTGGTCCATTCGTTATCACTGCATCAAGCTATACCATCCATGACCCCGAGACATGGCAAAAGTGTGACACACATTCTCAGATCAACAGCTTACCAACTGAGTTAAAGGACAGGGTTTGCTTAAAAATAAAAGCTGACTCCATTTGTAATGTATATTTCATTAAACAGGAATGTTACATTATTTCCACAGGAAGTTTCATTCATAGGGGTGTGTGTGTGTGCGCATGTGTGTATGTGTGAGATGTGTGTATGCACACATGTGTGTGTGACATGTGTGTGTGTGTGTGTGTGTGTGTGTGTGTGTGTGTGTGTGTGAAGCTGGTGTGTTTGTGTGTGCAATTATGTTTCTGATTCCTCTATCTGGTGTGCTTGCAGCTGTTGTGTCTGTGTCTGGGAACAAGTGGTCAGGATCAGGAAGGAAGTTTAATAAAAGAAGAAAAAGCAGGACTCTGCAGGACAAATTTCAGGGCCCCAGACAAAATATTTGGGGCCCAAGCCCCGGAGGCCCAGACCAAACAATTCCTTTGCCCCCCAGCACTACCTCCAATTACAGCTTTCAGTTTTTGCTAAACCACCTACACATTCCCTCAGCATCTCCCTCTGTAGCTGTTTATCCATATACACAAAACAAGCATAATGGAGCCCTCTGTTCAGCAGAACCAGTTAATTTCCAAAGCCTTTTTTCCCTTTTTCAAATAGATACCTTGGCTTTTTGCATTCATCCACGCTGTAGCTGATCCCAAAGCTGGCCATGTTCCTGCTTGCTATGGTCGCTCGATCCTCCATGAACACCCTGCTCTCCAACACAAAACCTGCAGAAAACAATCATTTTTTCCTTTTGTTAAAGAAACCTAACCACTGTAGCTGCTCCACATCTCAGTTAAACATGCAGTGAGTCTCCAGCTCACTCTGCTTGTTCACGTCTCTCTTGCAGAGAAAAACAGTGATGAGCAGCACAGCATAGCTAAGCACATACAACTGCCCTGCTCTATTTCAAAAACAGTCCACTGCTCCTGCATCCCAACAATAACACCAGAAACACTCTGTCACACGCTCCGCTTCCTAAGCAAATATTTACCTAGCATTTTCTTAAGTTTTTTGCTCTCCAGTACCTTATAAACACGTACTCTACTCCTCCAGGTGTTTCCAGTCCAGTCTGTTCACTCCAGCCTCAACAAGCATTTTTGTTACTATCACTGCTTGCTCTGCTCTTTCCCTGACCCAACCAAATCTACACACCACATGGTTAAAAAGAAAACTTTAGCCAATGCCAGCTCCTTCAGACATGAAGCTGACCCCGACAATCCCATTCAAACTTCGGCTCCAAAATACTTGCTAAACCCTAACACCATATCGTTTACATTTTTTGGAGTAAGCTACTACCTCACCAAATCAGCACTTACACAGCAATGTCAGCTCGGGCATAAAGCCAGAGCATCCAGGGCAATGCCCATGGCAACAACACGCATAAAAAACAGACACTACTTCTCCAAAAAGTCCAATGTAATTTATTCATTGTACAAAAAATATTGAAAACTAATAAAATGTTAACATCTCACAAGGTCCCTGACTACTGGATAAATGACATACGCAAGAGGGACCTTGTGGAGTAAATGATTTATTTTCACTTGAGCTGTTTGACCTTGGGTGTATCACTCATGGCTTACACCACTCATGAGGTTACACAAGGTCAATATGCTTATTGTGCTGCAATAGTGACATCATTATGTTGTGCTGCAGTAATGATGTCACTGCTGCTATACAACAACTTAGAATGTTGCCACACAGTTGCTTTCCATTTCCAGTCCAGCTGGAAGTTGTTTTTTGTTTTGTTTGTTTTTTTTAACTTGAACTTACAGAAAAACCTGTAGCACATTGAATCAGTAATCTCAGCCCACCATCAACCCTCAAGTGCCCCCCCCCAACCCTCAGTTCATTGAAAGGAAGTGGAGTGTCTGAAATGGGCACAGGTGCTCATACACTATAATAGATAATGTATGGGCATCCATACACAGACAAGCCTTTGTTTACTTGAGTTTTCTATGGCAACCAGTGAGCCTCTTAAACTTAGCTCTCGAGGTTCCTGATTGCCATAGAAACCTCACGATACAGACACAGGCTTGTTGTGTATGTTTGCCCACACATTATCCTCTATATAGTGTATGGTTGAACACAGTTGCTGATGAAAATCCATTACTGGAATTTCCTTGTTGTGTTGCAGTAGCTATGTCGTTGTGCTGTTGTGCTGCTCTAGCAACATCACTACTGTATAGCAACAACATCGAACATCCCACACATGGTTAACTGTCTGAAGCCATGGCTCTGCTCACTGATTCTGAAACAAATAGAAACAGCATTGGTGATCACTGCAGTTGCATTTTTTTCTTTTTCCCCTACCCACTTCCTCTACCAGCTCCCTCACCCATCATCCAGATGCCCTCAGTCCTCAACTCGGCGGCACCAAGACAAGTCAAGCACTGCAGCCACTTAAGTGACTAAAACGTGCAGACTAATTGCAGGACAACAGTAAGATTTTTCTGTTTCTTACAAGCTGAAACCCCACTTACAATCGTATCTGTGTATGGAAAATCATACACTATGAAAGATTGTTATGGTTCTCCATTACAAAAAAAAAGGCTGTGTCTAAATCACGGTAACGCCGCTTGGACTATGGCTGCAGTCCCTAGCCCTGTGTGCAAAGAAATGACAGTTTAAAAGGTCACACAGTGCTAGGGTTGTTCAAAATTGCAGCCATGGTTTTCCCAGAAGTATTTACCGAACTCAATAAAAAAAACTTGCTTGCGCGGTTTTTAATTTTGTCTGACTTTTTATTTCTCTGCATGTTCCCAGTGGAGCAGTTATCAACTCAGCACCTGACAATCAGACACTATCTGGCAGAAGCAGCATTACAAAGTAGGAAACGTGCATTTGAGACTGTGTTTCATCTCTGTTCCACAGTTGTTAGGTTTCTTGGGCGGTTGTTACCATTTACATGATCTGTAACATTTGTTCATACTCGAATTAAATAAAGAGTGCTTCTTCACAAACATTTTTGTTTTCACTTGTTGTATAGTGGCCTATACAATATAAAAGACAATGTATGAGCTACCATACACAACAAGCCTGAGTCGGCATCTTGAGGTTAAGGATCCCAGGTGAATACAGTGCTCTCCAGTGCTGGACAGAGTGCAGATTGAGGGTTGTGCTAACCCGACAAACAACAAGGGAATAGAAAACAACCGCACTCTAGAGTTTCAGTGTACTGGGAAACAAAAGGTGCACAAATGCACTGCTGACACGTAAAGTATGTGCCCAACTCAATTTATTGGTCAAAAGCACCATCCACACATACACCAAGACAAAGATCCTTCCGGTATCAGGCTCCCATGTGGTTAAACAGCCTTCTGCCCTCCATCTCCATGGTACCCAGCCTTGGCCGATTTAAAAATGACCTCAAGAGCCTCCTCCTTGCCTCCACAGCCTGGGACTGCACATAATATTCCATCTTCCTACTTTTCATCTCTATAGGTTGCATAGCTTAATCCCCAGGAGGAATATTTTCATAACTTGTTAGTTTACTCACTTAGGATACACACTGGAAAGGGGAACCATATCTATATCTTGATTAATTCCCTCATTACTCCTCTTACACTGTGTATATATTATGACTCAGTGTCCACTTAAGACGCCCTGAAACTGAAACCTACCATATGTAAATATCTATGAAATGGGGTCTACTGTTAATGACCACTACAGCTGTAACCTGCCAATTGTATATATTCCCTGTACTGTATTACCTATGTAAGTATCCTGTTATTTTATGTATATGTGTCTATCTGATGTGGAATCTTTGCAAAGGAATCTTTGACTCAAAGGATTGTAATTCCGATTTCTCTCTTAAATAAATAAAAATATGCAAGAGCTGTACAACCATTACCCAGATGCACCGGTGCTTTGCTTGTTAAGGGCTTTCTGTCCTCCAGATGACCATCCCTGAGGAAGCTCAAATGAGTGAAGCTCCAGGGCATCTTGGTAATGGCTCTACAGCTCCAGTATCTTGGTGTATGTGTGGACTTCAACTGTGGTGCTTTTGATCAACAAATTGAGTTGGACACATACTTTATGTGTCACCAGTGCATTTGTGCATCTTTAGTTTCCCAGTACACTGAAGCTCCAGAGTGCAGTTGTGTTTTCTGTTCCCTCCTGGCATCTTGAGGCTACCATGGCAACACATAAACCCCTCATTCAGTGCTCTTGAGGTTTAAGAGGTTGCCATGGCAACCGCTCACCGATACAGACTTGTGTATTGTAGCCCATACATTATCCCCTATGTGGGTGCTGTCTTGAACTCTAAGTTTGACAGTAAAGACACGATGGGTGCATCTTCCTCTATATCATAGTCACTTTTCTTGTCACAATGGTGCACACTCTTTTTGTGATGTCAAGACTGGACTACTGTAAGGCACTCACTGTAGGCTTTCTGAAATGTTCACTTGCTGAATGCAGCTGGATCAGAACCGTAGTGTTGTGATTTCTACACATGAACATATGAACATATGAAATTGCCAGCAGAATAAGGTCATTATTTACAGTCTACCGAGTCTGCTCGGTGCAGTGCTCAAGTATCTGATGTTACATGGTACTCTGTCCCCCTCCCCAACACTCTCACCCTCCCCTTGACTTTATTCCACACCCTCTCAAACCCCCAATCATTTTCTGGTTTACAACCTCTTGTGGTAGCCCGTTCCAACCTGCCACCACTCTGTCCATGAAGAAGTGTCTCCTAGCCTCCTTCCAGAACCTTCCTCCTGCCAATTAGCAAATGTTCCCACTTGTGTTCTTTGTTTTCACTAAACCTACAAAGTTCACTCAATTGACCTTGTTTATACCTTTGAGGTACTTGAAGATCTCTATCATGTCCCCCTGCTCCACTCTTTCCTCAAGCAAATACATGTTAAGGTTCTCCAGCCTTTGCACATACAAGAGTCCCTGTTGACCCTGAATCATCTTTGTGGCTCTTCTGTGTACCGCCTCCAGCTGGTTGTGTTGTTCTTGTGGTAGAAGTTTCAGTACTGCACACACTACTCCAGGTGTAGTCACACCACAGATCTGTATAGCGTCAGTATGACCTCTTTCCTTCTGATGGTGAACAGCCCTTCTTATGCAACCCAGCATCCTATTTGCCCTTGCTGCTGCTTGCGACTGCATCTAAAGGGTTTTTTCTTCCTTAGACACCATGATAGTCACATGTTTTGGCCTGTACTCAGCCTTGGGGTTCTTGCTCCCTATGCACATGACCCTGCACTTTTTTGCAGTGAACCCCAGTTGCAATATTCTAGACCATCTTTCTAACCTTACTAGGTCCTCCCAGAGATCCCTGACTCCCTCCTCCATGTCCACCCACCCACAGAGCTTGGTGTCCTACACAAAAAAAGCAAATTTGGCCCTGAATACTGTTCACAGTGTTGTTTATGAGCACATTGAACAGCACCAGACCAAGCACTGATTGCTGTGAAACCCCGCTGGTGACCTAGAGTGCCCCCACCATCACTCTTTGGGTTCTCCCCCCTAGCCAGTTTGCCTCCCACCTAATCAACTTTTCACCCAGCCCTAGGTCCTCCAACTTCATGATCAATCTTTTGTGGGGGGCCAAGTCAAACTCCTTACAGTATGTCCACTGCCTGTCCTCTGTCAACCATCTTTGTAACCCAGCCAAAGAAACTGATCAAATTTGTTTTGCATGAGCTCCCTGACATAAACCCATGTTACCTGTCATCTTGAAGCCCATTCACCTCGAGGAACTCGACAAACAATTGCTAGAGAATGGTTTCCATCAACCTGCCAACTATGGATGACAAGCCGACTGGTCCATAGTTCCCTAGTCCATCCCTTGCCCCACTCCTGTGCAGGCGTGCTACATTAGCAATCCTCTAATGTCTTGGTACCAGTTTTATATCCAGGGAGCAGTTGGTCACCTGAGGGGCATGACAGAACTGCCATCATTTTTTTTTCTTTTTAATTCACTGTACTTAATGCCCCCTTGCAACAACTGGACCTCCATCAGCCCTACTGCTCCACCTAGTTCTATCACCCGCCATCCTTGGGACTTACCCTGACTCCATGTTACCCCCTGGATGACCCTCCTAGAGAAGGGGCCACTGGAGGCCAACCCAGCTCCTCCAGTGAAGTTTAGCTTTGGTTCTGGAGCGGGGCCTGGTTGGCAGTGTGGGACCTGCAGCGGGCAGTGGGTAGCATCCTGTGCAGTCAGGGTGTTTCCTTTTTCTCCCCACCCTTTAGACATTGTGTGGACCCTTGTGCTAATGCACAGTGTGCACCATGGCAGCAAAATAACCCTCCCTCAATCTGTTGCTGTGGTTGCCCCATTGACACTACAGCAGCAGAGTTCAGACGCCCACCCTACCCGAGGAGACAAGCGTCCATTAAGATGCTCCAGCTGGGCTTGTTCCCAAACCAGAGTCACCAGTGTCACAAGCAGTAGTGCTACCACTGTGCTAACAGGCTGACCCAGAATTTCACCACTTCTCTCAGCACCCTTGGTGCACGCCAGCTAGCCCAAGGGATGTATCCATTCTGAGGGCCTTGAGCCCTTAAGGGCCTTTCCTCTCACACAATCTCTCACACATCCTGCCCCCATCCCGATCTTTCCCTGCGGAACTGCTTCATCTTTTTCTTTTGTGAATATTGAACAGAAATATTCATTTAATACCTCTGCTTTTCCTCTGTTGTCCTTCGCCCACTTGGGCTTCCTTCTTCTCAGCTTGACAGTACCGTGAACATACCTTCTTTCATTATCCTTCTTTTATAGATGTACGAAAAAAGTGTCATAGTGTATGGTGAGGGATTGTTGTGCATGAAAATTGGAGGATCTCAAAATGTTGTTGTACCACATTTCAAAAGGTCATGAAATGTGATTGTACCCTATTGTGGTAAAACAACATTTTGAAAACCTCTAGAGGTTCCACACGCTGTCTTGTGAATGGCAGGATCAACCAGATACAGAGTCATGACAGAGGCACAATCACCCGAACCAGCAACTCATGCAGAATCAACCAGATAAGTTGAAAAAAACATAGGATCAGCCAGATATAATAACCTATAACCAAACAAAATAAATAAATACACCTGCAGGATCAACTAGATATTTAAAACTTACAGAAATGAAAGGGAGTCCTGTCAGTCACATTCATCTCACTTACCAAGAGATATTGCCACAATGTTTTTTTTCTGAAAACCCTGCCCAAACGAAACTATTAACCAATTGCAGCCCGTGCTATAGATGTAGAACATCTGGTCCCTACCAACCACACCACTGAAGGTAGCAATCAACCTCGAAAACCAGAATAGGATGCAGTAGGAAACATTTACTCTTCTATTTGAAAAAATGTAATGATTTTTAAAGTTATTTTTTAGGGGCACCATACACTATAAAAAATAGTGGATGGGCAGCTCTATGCCCAAAGAGTGTGTTATGCCACATTGGGACTCTGATTCCCACTGACCTCTCGAGCTTCACTCTTAAGGTCACAGGGAATCAGAACCCCTCAGTGGCACAACGCACTTGTGCATAGTTACTCATCCACTATTCTCTTTGTCTTCTTCTTCAACCTCCTAGACTATCCTTAACTCAAGTCCTTGCCTTGGATTTTCTTACCTGTCTGCTAGCTGTTTTTAGATTTTCTAGTTAGTTGACCCTGTCTCCCATTGGGTCTTCTTATATTTTTTTGTAGGAAGCCCTTTTCTCCTTCACTGCACTGCCAATCTCCCCTGTAAACCAGAGTGGTTTTCTGGGCTTGTACTTTTTCGTCTTCTGCTTTAGACAAGTTTCAGTGATAGTTTGTAAGCCATCTTGAATCAAGGAACATTTTTCACTAAAATGCTAATAAAGTTTATTCAATTAGGAAAAAAAAGGAACATTTTTCATCCATGCCCATGTCCGCCCTGAGTTTTGTCAGGCACTCTCCCAAATTTAACCCCTTTTTAGTGAAATCTGTCCTTTTGCAGTTCAGAACAAGTGTTTTTGTGTTCAGTACCTCCCTTCCTATATCAAGATGAAACCACATTGACCAGCAATCACTGTTCCCAGAGGCACAGCTCTGCTTCTGACATGATCGCAGTTTGTCCAAAATGTCCCAATCCCTAATCAACTCTGTCACCTCTTCGGATAGGAACCCATTTTGGACTGCATCCAGGAGTGTCTGGCTCCTGCTCCTGCTTGCACTTGGGATGCTTCAATCCATGTCAGGCAGGTTAAAGTCTCCCACTGTCCCCACCTCTCCTTTCTCTGCAGCCTTCCTGTTCTCATCCCCAACTCCTGGTCAGTGTCTTCACTCTGATTTAGTGGCCAATACACCATTCCCACCCTTACTTTTCTCCTTGCTCATTTGGCTCTGCACCCATTTTGACTTGGTGCCTTCTTCCCATCCCCATGTTCTCCCTTGTGGCTTGCAGTCATGTGCTCTAAACACTCATACACATAACCTCTGCCTTTTTATGTTGGTGCGCTTGCGCAGCCATCTTCTTGCGGTACTGCAGATTTGGAGGTGCAGTCGCTGTTGGGCTAATGCAGGGCACGCACCAGTAGGTGCGTCCCTCATTCCCCAATCAGCCTGCATGCTGGCACCACACCATGCATACTAATGTGGTGAGCACATCTAAGGAAAGGTCCGCTGCAATGCGAGCAAAGCTCGTCACATGCAGCAGACCCTTCCTACGTGATTTGCCAGCTAGAAACATGATGGCACAGTGGCCGCTAAACTGACGACTTCAGGGGTGCCCAATACCTCAGTTGGCTTACTCTGTCCCTCAAGTATGTGCCAACAGGGGAGCCCACTCCCCATCAGCAGAATGTGCCCCCACTTTCGTTGTCTGCCGATGAGGGTGTCCAGTCCCCGTCAGCATCTGTCCCCCCCTTTCCCGCTGTAATGTGCCGACGGGGGAGCCCGCTCCCCATCGGCATGATGTTCCCCCCTTCTTCTGTGCCAACAGAGGTGTCCAATCCCCCGTCGGCTACTGTACCCCCCAAAAGAAACCACATGTAAAAAAGAAAACAGTCAGCAATGTTTTTTTTTTACTACCTGTAAACAGAAAACAGTCCCTCTTAGTCTCCCTAACCACCACACGCACCCACCCGCTGTGCACTCTGCCTCCCCACACCCCCCACCCCATACTTACCTCCGGAGCTTGGCGCAACGATCTTCGGTGGACTGGGAACACATCTTCACTCTTCAAAGCCGACCGCGAACTGAGGAAATGCCGGTAAGCTGTATAATGGAATAAATAGGGTTTTTTCAACTTTGCTGCATATCTCGGGCATTTTTTGGCATTTTTGCACCAAATTTTCAACATGGGGTTTTTGGGTCCCCTACTCATGAATTCTGTCACTGTTATGACATTAATCGGTCCCGAAAGATGATTTCGCAGTTACTGCGTGGAATCACCTTTCAGGACCAATTACTGCAAGGACAGTGGCAGTGTTCATGAGGTGGGCTCTCAAAAAGCCTATGTTGCAAATTTGGTAGAAAAAATCCAAAAAATGGCTGTTTTACGAGCGTGCATTGCACAGTTGCTGCTTACGCTCGTAACTTCAAGAATTCACAATATTTTCATGCCAGATTTTCAACATTGTCATTTTTCTACACCTCCTTGTGAACAGTACAGCTGTAATTTTTCACATCCTGGCTGAAATGTGTTTCCGCACTTCCGGCGCACAAAACCGCAGTTGCTGTGGGAAATTAGTGTTCGGGGCAGATTACAAAAAATGACAGTGACACTGTTCATGTGCAGAGCTCCTAAAATGCCTATGTTGAAAATTTGGTGACAATACACCATAAAATGACTGTGTTATGAGCATGCGTTTCGCAGTTTGCAAGCACGCTCATAATGTTGTGCATTTGTAATATTTTCACTCTGGATTTTCACCATTGGCATTTTTCCACACCTCTTGGTGAACAGTATAGCTGTCATTTTACATATCCTGCCCGAAATGTGTTTTCGCACGTCTGGCGCAGAATAGCGTGGTTGCTGTGCGAAATCACTTTTTGGGAAAGTTTGAGGAAATGACAGTGACACTGTACATGAGCAAAGGTGCTAAAATGCCTATGTTGAAAATTTGGTGCCGGAACTCCATAAAATGCCTGTGTTACAAGTGTGCATTGCGCATTTCACACACACCCTTGTAACTTCGCAAATTTGCAATACTTACATGCCACATTTTCACCACTGCCATTTTTTTACACCTCCTTATGAACAGTACAGCTGTCATTCTTCACATCCTGCTAAAAATGTGTTTCTGCACTGCACTACCAAAGCCAATGCTAGGGCGACAACATTCGGCATTGACAAATGCTTGTTTCAACTTATCACTGTTTCCTCACCCTTCCCCAGCCAGATGCCCCCAGCAAACATAACAATTACATCATTAGTTCTTAGTAAATTGCTAACAAATGCAAGTTACTTACACTACTATTGCAGGCAACAAAGGGGTCAGCCCACAGTCCTCAGCCCAAGCAGGTCCAAACAGAACTAACCAGACTCAGCAGCTTTTTAAAGGAAAAAACCCAGTCCAGAAGTGGCCTATTGGCTGCTTGCAATCATGTGCTCTAAACACTCACACACAAACCCTCTCCCTTTTTCACATAATCCCTCTTCCCTTCCTCCACCTCCTCTGCCTCCCCTCCCACTCACCAGCCAGAACGCCTCCAGCAAACTGTTATTAATTACTGCATTTGTGTCTAGACAATTGCTGTAATATACAGGTTACTTACACTACTACTGCTAGCAGCAGAGGCCAGCCCCCAGACTCAGGGTATTTCTTCTAAATCCCAGTCTAGAAGTGGCCTACAATATTCTGAGCATGTGATTGAAGTGATTTGCATTTGATTTCAGTCAGATGGCATTTTGCAGTGAAGGTGTTAGTTTTCAACCTAACTATAATAAGTAAGCAATAAGACATGACAAAGTGTGCAATGTGCTGAGATAACCACATGCTCAAGGGCGTAGTAAGGCATGAGGCTGCAGGCCAAGTGCTTTCATCCCAGTAAGTGCAGTTATCTCAGCACAATGCACACCCCTGAGTGTCTTACTGTGCTTATAAAAAGTGTTTCTTTGACTTACATTGTATGTAAGAATCTAAACAATTATGTTAACATATGTAAAAATTCAAAACTGTTCTTGCATTTTTCCACCTGCTGGAACTATATGACATTTAGGCTTTGCTTTAGGAAGTTTGTCCCAATTAGGTACCCATGTTTGTAGTTTTTCTGGCTTGTGTAGTTTTTCTGACTTGTGTAGTTTTGAGTAGAGAACCAGTGAATACAAAAAGCTTTCTTTTTCACATTTCACATTTGTTTTTTAGTCAGTGTGAGGCTCATGCCATTTCTCAGTCACCCGCCCATCATCCATCCCGCTTGCTCACCCACATCATTTGCTCAAGGGAGGAGACAGAATTTTATGAAAAAAGGAGCTTTTGTTGTAAACGGTACATATATGCTGGTGTTGCATATCTGCCCTCCCTGATCCCATGCACATTCACCCCCCCCATACACACATACACAGACACATCTTCTGGTCACTCGCTCCCTTGCCGACCTCCTGGTCGCTTGACCCCTCCGTCCACCCACCAGCTTGCTTGCTGACCCACCCACTCACTGAAGCCTATTAAAAAATCTGAGCAATAAGAAGAAAAATAAAAATGTGTATCTGAAAGAAGTGAGCTTGTCTCATGATATAGGGAGCCTGAGATTCAGGAGCAGGACCTGTACATGCGCTACAGTTAAGGCCCATATCCTGCACTGGAGCTTGTCAGGTCATGTTGCTGCCAGCGTACTACCAACTGCAGTAACGTGCTTGATGAAAGTGCTACAATTCTGTGTTGATGCGATGGTGAAGGCTAAATCAGGAGAAGGGCGATGGTAGTCTGATCACTGGGACAAGTATGTGTTGCAGGTTGCAGTAAGGAAAATGTCTGGTTTATATTGCTTTTACAAAAAAGGGATTTGTGAACAGCCTGTGGGTTTTTGAGGCATGAGTCAAAACAGGTTCAGGACAGTCACAGCTATCAATTTAAGAATTAAAAGTTACTGAACAGTAAACAAAAGCTAAGGAGAGGATATGGATATGTCTTTGGTAATGGTGTTTATATTTTATGTGGTTAAGTGAGAGAGGGAAAACATACCATAGGCAGTGAGCAGAGGCACAGTTCTATGTTTTGTAGGTCTGGTCTTGTTTCTTTAGTGAGGGAAGAAATGGCTGCCAAACACTTTTATAAAATGTCATACTTGCAAAGCGATTTGTGATAAGGCTAAATACTAGGATGGCCGTGAATTGTGCATCATTAATGCAGTCAGGTGACTGGTTTCGGGCAATAAAAATGAGAGGATTTTTCATACCCATTATAAAAGGCCCTTTATGGCTAGGGCTAAGCTATTATAGATATTCTCAAAAGCTACAGTACGCCCCTTATATTAGCTGTGCAGGAGCTGCTTGTCATGCCAATGTGCAGGCTAAAGTTGGTAGGTGACAAGACTTTTAGGATAGTCACTCCCAAACTGGAATAATCGTCCTGACCATATTTGGTACGTGCCACCCCTGTCATTGTTTTTTTCTTTAAACTTATTGTTTATTGAACATTCATCAGGAGAATACAGCATCAAAGATATTCTTCAATACAGACACTATTAATGAGTATATCGATATGCTTCCACCCTCAAAGAGCATTACCCCTAATAGTGCTGAATACAGTATATTCTGTGTAAAACTGTTGTAACATATCAAGGTCTACAGCATGTGACATTTGCCTTTATAGACTTGCTTTTCACTCCCCGGATTACAGGCTGCTACAAATGCCTTTGCCATAAGATGGAGCTGCTGGCTCTTCCTGAGTAAGGGGGTACAGCAACATTTAACCTTCACATGAATTTTCTCAGATATCAACTCATAAGTTGCTGTTTTCATCCCCTCACCACAGTCCAGTCCCCCTGTCTAATGCTTAGAACAAATATGCCACCTCTTCACCACTTGATGCACAATACCCATACGTACTCATATGTACACTGACTCTTTTTGTACGTGTTTTCATTTATTGAGTTGTTAGGCACATACAATATAATCTCTGTGAGAGACCCACTCTCTCTCATTTTCAGACACAAGCTGCCTTCAGATTTACCTTACTGAAGCAAGTGAAAGGCACACACCACAGCCTCAACCCTGTCCTGCCCTTGTGAGTGAATTAGTGAGGTATAATTCCCATAAAAGTCAAAGAACTCCTATTAACTCATTCCTAGTGCTTAGTGTCTTATTACTCTATCTCTCCTCTGTACCTTTTGAATGGGTTTGCAATCGTTTTCCCCGGGGGAGGGTGGGAGAAAAAACAGTCCTACGACCAAATCAAACAAAAAACTATTAATTCCCCCCCCCTTAACCTACACTCTTTTAACATGGGTGAAAGAACAGATAGAAACATAGCAACACAGACTTTGATGGCAGATAAGAATCGCTTGACCTACCCAGTCTGTCCATTTCCCTACCTTTTGGATAAGCTGCAGATCCTAGTTAACCAACAGCCTACTTCCTCCTTTTTACGATAAAGTCACAGGCGAGGTTAATCGGGGCAATTCTGTGGACCTTGTATTTCTGTACTTCACCAAAGCTTTCAATAAATTACCCCATGTAGAGCTTGTAGACACTCTAAGATCATTTAAAATAAAAACCAACATTGTAAATTGGATTGCTAACTGGTTGGAGGGAAGAAAACAAAGAGTCATCATCAATGGAGACTATTCTAGCTGGGCTCCTGTTACAAGAGGGGTCCCCAGGGGTCTGTTTTGGGCCCTTGCCTTTTTAATATATATGTCTCTTCTCTCACCATTGATGACCCCAACATTTGGATGCCAAAATTTGCAGACGACTGTAGTATACTGTAGGTACTGTGGTAAATAACACATCTGACAGTTTTGCCCTTCAGTTAGTCTTAGATAATATATTAACTTGGTCCAGCAAAAACAAGCTTGTTCTGAACATTTCCAAATGTAAAATTATGCACCTGGGAATACAAAATAAATACCATAACTACAGACTGGGGAATGATACCTTACTCGTAACAAATCAAGAGAAAGACTTAGGAATAACTGTCAGTCCTGACCTAAAATTCAAATCACACTGCAGAACCCAAATTAATAAAGCTAATCATATCCTTAATTGTATTTTTAGACACATAGCTAGTTGAACTAGAGAGGTGGTGCTCCCCTTGTACTTAGCTTTAGTAAGGCCGCACCTTGAATACTGTGCCCAGGTGTGGTCTCCATATTACAGCAAGGACATCACAAGAGTTGAAAGAGTCCAATGAAGATTCACCAAAGCCATTTTAGGGATGGGTGGCAGGCCATATGAGGCTAGATCGAGACTCCTAAACATGTATACCTTACAGTATAGAAGACTGAGAGGAGACATGTGTCTCACTCATAGAGCACTAAACGACCCCACCCTTAGTAATGATCTTGGAATAGCTATTAGTGATTGTAGAACTAGTAATAGAAAAAATTTCAAACAGCTAATGAACATCTAGGCAAATGGTATACTGTAAGAAAGAATGGGTTTAGTCATAGGACTGTCCCCATATGGAATCAACTCCTGGAAGAGGTTGTAAATAGCCCAAAGGATTTGGTAATGGAAGACAAAGTTACATTTTGCCTAAAATTATTTACTCTGGCAAGCATTATGGACAAATGTCTTCATTGGCTTGTAACATCTATGATACCTATGATACCTGTGATCCCCCCCCCACTAGAATTGCCTTATGTCTGTCCCATGCATTCTTGAATTCCCCCACTGTTTTTGACCCCACTACCTCCTCTGGAATGCTGTTCCATGCATCTACTCTGTGAAAAAATACTCCCTCACATTGCCCCTGAGCCATCCTCCCTCTATCTTCAAATTGTGTCTCCTTGTTTTTGCACATCTCTTTTTCTGAAAGATGCTACCCTCTTGGACTTTCTTGATTTCCTTGAGGTACTTGAATGTTTCTGTCATGTCCCCACTCTCCCTCCTTTCCTCTAGAGTATACATATTAAGCTCCTTTAATCTCTCTTCATATGGCTTCTGGTGCAGATCCTGCACCATTTTAGTTGTCCTCCTCTGGACTGCCTCCATCATATCTATGTCCTTACAGAGAAGGGGTCTCCAGAACTGCATGCATTACTCCATATGGGGTCTCACCAACTGTCTGTATAGAGGGATAACAACTTCCTGTTTTCTGCTGGTGATGCCTCTTCATATGCATCCCAGTTTCCCCACATCCCTCCTTACTGCCTTTTCACATTGCTTGCCTACCTTTAGGTCATCTGATATGACTACCCCCAGGTCCCATTCCATTTTTGTTGTTGTTAGTACCCCCCCCCATTGTGTTCTCTTCCCCTGGGTTTTTGTTTTCCAGGTGCATTACTTTGCACTTCTTTGCATTGAATCTAAACTGCCTTTTTTTTACATATTCCTCCAACCTTGCCAAGTTCCTTCTCATCCTTTCCACCCCCCTTGTGTATTAACCCTGTTGCAGATCTTTGCGTCATCTGCAAAGAGGCATACTTTCCCTTCCAGCCCCTCTGCAATGTCACTTATAAAGAGAAAGAGGACCGGTCCCAGTACTGAACCCTGCGGTACCCCGCTAGTAACCCCCCTTTGCTCAGAGTGGACTCCGTTTACTGTTACCCTCTGAGTCCTGTTGTCCAGCCAGTTTTTTACCCAGGCTACCACCCTGGGACCCACTTCCTGGCTGGCTAACTTGTTTATTAATCTTTAGTGTGGGACTGTGTTAAATGTCTTGCTAAAGTCTAGGTAGGCCACATCAACAGCCCCTCCCTGGTCTACTACTTTGGTCACCCAGACATATACATCTTTTTTAAATATAAATGTTATTACATTTTTACCATACCTCTTATTATAAATACATATAATCTGATAGGAGGTAAAGCAGTTACATACAGAGTCCATACTTGTATAAGACTTCAGTAAGTCCTTGTAGAAAAATGTAGAAGAAAATTGTTTGGCTGCTATACAAGAAATTCCATTCTTAAATTGCTCATACATCCTCAAATATCTGACTGGACCCAGTCCTGTATATCCTCATTAAATAGGTTCCAGACCTGTTCCCAATTATCAAAGTATTTGTTATTGAAAAGATAACTCAAGAAAAGCTGTTTCCACTCCCATTTAGGAAAAGGCATTGTAACCGGAAGTTCTTTCCAGTTTTTAATATGTCTTTTTAGTGCCATAGAATTTGCCTTTATTACTGTAAATTGCTTCTTATCTAAATATGAGCTACAGAACATTTCTAACATTGCAACTCTGCAATCATTACTATTCATAGGTCTGAATTCTATTTGCCATAAAACCTTATAGGAATGGGTCCACCAGTCCCTGCACAATTGACAATCCCAGAAAGAGTGAAGCATATCTGCATCTTGTTGCCCGCAGTGCCACCATGTTGGAGCATTGATAGAATTAATTTTGTATAGTCTATGAAGTGTATGATATGCCCTGTTAAATATTTTGAATTGAATGTATTTATCTCTGAACAGATTGTAGTCTTGTATAACTTTGCAAGCTTGTAACCATTGAGATTCTGTGCATTTCCCTTTGAACTCAGATTCCCACGTGTTTATTACTTTACTGGATATGTGTGTGCTGGTTCTGTTAATAAATCAGTTAACCAAGAAAATATTTTTGTTCTACACTTGTTCTTATTGCACAGTATGTTTTGAAATTCCAACTCAATTTTTTTATTATTGGGAGCTCTCTCTCATCTATTAAAATCTTTTTTATACAGAATACATATCTGGTAATAATACATTCTACCCTCCTTGGTTAGATTGTATTTTATTTTAACCTTATCCCATGATAATATTTTATTGCTGTTTATTTTATCATGCCAACTATGCATTCCTTTTCATTTCCAGTTTTTGTTATTCTGTTTTTCTCCATTTATTGTATAATTGGGGTTCTCCCATATTCTTGCCCTAGGGGAACAATGTACTAGCCACTTGGATTTATCACTGAAATGATTTAATATTCCTGATATGTGTTTAATTTTATTACAGTTAGAATTTTTGTGTTTGTTCACTGAAAAAAAACAGCAGTCTTATATTGAAGGTTGTTTCTGTTATTTGCTTACTATATTATTGGTTATTTTGGCCTGTTCCAAATCCAATTGGGACCACTTAATTGACAACTTTGAAATATAAGCTACATACTGCTTCCAGACATCTGGACAAGCTAAACCATTGAGCTTTCTTGGCAAACATAATTTTATTTTTATAGTTCCATATAAACTGTGAAAAAGCTTTCCTCATTTTGTTAAACCATTCTTTTGGAATAGGAGTAATAATTTATTGTAATCTGTAGGACAAAAAGGAAATAGCTGTTATTTTTATTAGTTGGATTTTTTTATGATTATTTCTTATTTCATTAAGCAGAATCTCCAGAGCCAGTACAAATAATGTTGGGGAGAGGGGACAACCTGTCTAACTCCTCATTTTAGTGTAAGTGATTCAGTATATGTATTATTTATTTTTATTTTTGCCAAGGGTCCTTTATACAATACCTGTATATAACTAATGAATTTTCCTGGTAACCCATACATTTTAAGTGGATTAAACAAATAATCCCATTCAAGCATGTCAAATGCCTTGGTTGCATCCAGTGAAAAATAGATGGCCTCTGTCCCTTATTTCTGTAAATATTCTCTTAAAACTGAATTTTATGAATTTCTTCTTGAATAGATCTTTCAGGAATAAATTCTGATTGGTCCTTATGTATGAGGGAATTTAACATCTGCAATAGTCTGTTATTTATTATTTTTGTGTATATTTTATAGTCATTATTCAGAATTGCAAGTGGCCTGTAATTTTCAATTTTCTGTGGCTCTTTCCAAGGTTTTGGGATAAGTGTAATGTATGCCTGATTGAATGAAAATGGTAGTCACCCTTCAGTTTGTATCTAATTAAATAATATTTCCAGGAGTGGAACTAATTCAGATTCCAATGCAATGTAATATTCTAACATGTATCCATCAATTTCTGGACATTTTCCTTTAGTCATGTTATGTATTGTATATATTATCTCCGATGCCATAATGGGTTTTAATAATAATTCTTGTTCTTCGTGAGATATATGTTTTTTACAAAATTGTTCGTAACATCTTATATCTTCTAAGCTCATAGAGCATTTGGAAATGTAAAGTTTTGATAATATTGAAATAATTCATTCTTAATCAGACCTAAATTCATAATCTCCTGATTTGAAGCATTTTTAATTATAGTTATTTCTGTTTTATTTTCGTCTGATTTTATTCTATTAGCTAGCTGCTTACCAATTTTTTCACTGTTGTTTTTCCAGTAACTACTAGCCTGGAACCAATTTTTCTTTGTTGTTTTAATGTCAAGAGTTTCCAGTAACTTTTTCATTTCTTGATATTCTTGCTTTTTACTTTAATCTCCTTTCCTTACAGATAATTCTACATTTTTAAGTTTTCCTTCTTTTTGTTTTTGCTGTGTCTGTTTATTTTTCTATACTGTCTCTGAGATCACATGCCCCCTAATTGTGGCTTTTAGAGGATTCCAACTATTTATTATATTAGTTAATGTTATTTGGTTATCGTTGGAAAAATTTTGTATCTCTGTTTTTATTTTTGTAATGAAATGTTTGTTAAGAGGTTGTTATTGACTTTCCAACTAGTATGTTTAATATTGAAGGATAACATGTTATGGTCAGAGATTATCAGAGGTGCAATAGAGACAACCACAACAGGGCATTCTATCAAAAACTCCTTTGAAACAAATATGTAGCCTAATCTTGCATAAGTTTTAAACCTTGCAGCCTGGTGTGTATAATCTTTTTCTGATCCATGCAAAATAAGCCATACATCTTCTAAATTATAGGAGGCCAGGAAATTATTCAAAAGCATAGATTTGTGTTTAGCTCACTGAAAGGGTTGTGAGGATTTATCTAACTTAGAGTCACATACAGCATTGAAGTCCCCTCCAATTACAATATGAGAACAATTCCATATGCATAACATTTTCATAATTTCTGCCAAAAAGTTACCATAACCTATAAATGGTGTGTATACATAATCTATAACCATTTCTTTATCATAAAGTTCTATCTTAGCTAATACTATTTGCCCATTAATATCTGTTATAGGGTCGATAATTTTCCCCTTGAAACTACTGGTAAGAATTATGGCCACCTCTGCACTTCTTATTTTCTTGCTTACTGAGTATAGTACTTTTGGAACTCCTTTTATTTTCCCCAGTTTTTTTTATTTCTTCCTCATTCAGGAAGATTTCCTGCAAAAAAGCTAAGTCCAACTTAATTTTTCTGATTTTTGTTAAATATTCTATATCTTTTGACTGGTGAATTTATTCCATTAATGTTCTAGGTACCACTCACTAAAGCCATAGCGACAGGAGAGTCAGAGGGAAGAAGCACATCTCATATATAGTTGGCATCTGCAAAAGTACCCATAACATCTTTGTAATAAAGGATAACAAACATGATGGACAACATGAAAAACATAGTAAACCATATCAACCTTCACCTCCTTCAGAATATTAGATTTAACCATCTGGTCCCCCCCCAGTCCTCCCACCCCACCCCCATTATGCCAAAGACCCAATGCTGGCATTTCCTAAACTACCTTAGATACAGGCGCCCTTCCCCAGACTAGTCTCCCTCCTCCCTACATGTTCGTAAAGCAAATATTTAAATGTTCCCACTTCCCTCTTCTTTCTCTATTTTTTCTTAGCCAATACTTGTTTTTATTAATTACCCACATTCCAAGGTTGTAAACATATCTGGCAATCACATTTTAAGATTATCATGGGCTTCTTTTACATTATTATATACCAGCATCTGAGCATTCAAAATAACTTTAAGCGTTGCAGGAAAAATTATATATGCTTTCAACCCTCCTTTCCATAATAGGTGTTGCAGAGACCAATATTGTCTCCTTAAGTCCCAGAGAGGTTTTGAAAAATCGTGCTTCAAAAGAATTTGATGTTCCCTAAACATGACATTTTTTGCCTTATAAAAGGCCTGCATAATAGTAGTCTTTCCTTCTGAGGTTAATAGCTCACCATCACCGGGCAAGATGTTTTTTTCTTTTCTGAAAGCCAACCAGTGAGCTCTGTCTATAACTGGTACATTTTGGTCCTGACCCAAAAATGCAGAAAAAAGATCTTTCACAATGTCCAGAACTGTGGAGTTCTTTTCCCAACTGGCAAGTATACCAAATATTCTGATATTCTTTCATCTTGATTGATTTTCTTGATCATCCACTTTGTTTGCCAGAGAGGTATGATTCTTTTTTATCTCTGTTATATCTTTGACCATAGGTTGGAGTTCATCTTCTACCTTGGATTGTCTTTCTTTAAGCTCAATAATTCTTTTAATTTCACATTCCATTTTTGATTCCATTCTGGCCATTGTAGAGTTTAATTTTTCTAATGAATCTGGTAGGTGTTGTAACTTTTGCACAGCCAATAGTGCTGAGGCTAAATTGCCCATTAGTTGTTGTGCCCATAATGGAGGCATGTCTTCCCTTGCTTCCTTACTAGAAGATTCTGATCCAGAGACTACTACACTTTCAGAGCCTGTCAGTTCTTTGGCGGCAGTTTGCATGGTCTCATCCCCCTTGTTTAAATCTGTAGATTCTTCACCTGTACTAGATGTAGTTCTTTCTTAGCTGACTTGGGTTTTCTCTTTATTATCTTTTTTTTATCCTGATCCTTCTTTGCTTTAGGTGGCATTTTGGTCTTATTTGGACCTGTAGGACTGCAGCAGTTTTTAAATCATGTCTGTTGTTTTAGGTTCTTTTTGCCTGAACCTGAGTCAGAAGAGATTTTAACTGCAGACTTTGTAAAGTTATTAAACTCATGTTCTTCTTCCTTGTTTCGTAGTTCAGAATTTTTAAATATTTTGGCCAATCTTTTTTGTTTTACAGTTTTTTCCCAGTCTGCTTCTTCAGTTTCATCAGCTGAGCTTGAAATAAAAGCTGCCGTATGCTTATTGTCACTACTTTTTTGTGACTTAGGTTTTGTGGCTCCGGGATCAAAACCAAAGTAAGGAGCCCAGTATCAGCTGAAGTTTGCTGGTTTTGGTGCCATTTCTATGTAGGTTCTCCCCCTGATATTGAGGAGAACAGCTTTGTGGTTTCAGGTTTAATAATCGCTTCCTGTGAGAATTCAGCACAGTAATTTATAGTTATCCGCCCTCAATATGGATGTTTATAGGGATTTTATAATAGTGGGCATGCTTCAATAAATGATTCAGTAAATTTTACTTAACCTCAGCCAATTGCAAAAATGTACTGTATTTTACAAAAATGCTCCAGTTTGCTTATTGTAGAATTGTTGAAAGAGCACTTCCTTTAAATGTACTTGTGTCTGTTACCTGCAGCCTGAATTCTGTTCTTTTAGCCACAGACTCTCTCCACAACTGCTGCTTCCTCAGTATCAGTTATTGCTTTGGCCGCAAGATGAAGAAAGACATCTGCTAGGTTGTCAAAACATTTACACATTCCTCACAGTTCCCAAAAGCCGAGGATAGAGGACTTGGCATCTCCACACATTCATGAGGGTGAGAGAGAGACAAAAATCTGTACCGTATGTGGGATCCCTGACTGCCTGACTTGTTTGGTTCAGGCCAGGTGCAGTAAAAAATTGCACCAGTGCCTGGACCCGAACTCAGTACCTCAGCCACCCCAGCCACTAGCCAATCCCATGATGCCACAATGCAGCTTGACCAGCAACTGCAGCACCACCCCCTACATCCTCTCCACCCCTCCCAGCCCATGCTCGCCATGCTTGCTCCCACCCACTCCCCACATGTGTACGTATAGCAACATCCTGTCACCTAGTTCACCCACCCCCTCATCCAGTCGTCCTACCTTTCCATCACCATGAGTGGATTGCACTGGGAAGAAGTCATTGTAATGGACTGTGCCCTTCCTCATGCGCCCACTTCATGGGTTACCCATAGACATCTATTAGATTCATCTGACATGACCTTCCTGCTGTGAATCCATGCTGCCTTAGGTTCTGTGCCCTGCTGACCTCTAGGTACTCAACAATTCTTTCTTTCAGAAGTGATTTCATAATTTTCCCTACCACTGAGGTCAAACTAACAGGTCTGTAGTTTCCTGCCTCTGCCTTGCTCCTACTTTTGTGGAGAGAAATAACATCTGCCTTCCTCCAGTCCTCAGGTACCCGACCATCCTCCCATGATTTGTGAAAAAGGGTAGTCAGTGGTGTCATTAGTTCTCCCCTTAGTTCTTTTAGAATTCTGGGGTGAATCCTATCAGGCCCCATTGCTTTGTCCACCTTGATGCCATAGATGATGCCAAAAATGTGTTGAGAACTTTCTCTGGAGTAGCCTGATTCTATTGTATCAAAATCCAAGAGGAATGCACACTGATCTATGACAGATCTATGACCTTCTACCTCTTCTATCACATGTTTATAGGGGAGCCATCTCGCTACAAATGTTTCTTCTTTCAGTTGGGTCTGAGCTGTAATCTGTTCCATTGATCTAATTGTTTTTAGGTTTTTGATCCAATCCTCTATTGCAGGACTTGTATCTGACAGCTACTTTTGTGTAGTAGCCTTAAGGGCTGCTGCTATTAAAATATTATATAGGTATTTGGAGTTACCCTTATGGGCCTCTTTGGGTGGAAGACCTAAGACAAGCTGCGCAACCCCCAACTATGTGCTGATAATCACATGTGTTTTTATTAATCTACCTAGCTCATTCTAAAATCTATTTATTCTAGGGGGGGCTCTAAAACATATGACAGGATAAACCCTTTGTGTTACCTGTCTGTTGATCCCATCCCTAAATGTTTAGATCTGTCTGGCATTAGGACATATTTGGCAGTTACTTGCCAATGAAATTCCCTTCAGCTACCTGATAAAGTTATCTTGTGGACTGACCACCAAACACCCTGCCACTGCTTCTCAGTGGTAATAAGATCTGCCTGTACCACCCATTTCTCTTGAAGGCACTAAGCACAACCTTCTCTAGTGTCTTTATTAAGTTCAAGTATAGTCTGGGAATAAGTTGTTTTGATTCTGGTTGCATAGCAGCTTCCCAAACTAAACTAAGGAGATCTGGATAGTACCGATCAAGGAGTGCACCTGTAAGTACTGTACCTATAGTGATCTGAGGTCTCTAGTCAGTATTTTTCTTACAAGGAGGCAAAGGAGGTTATTGTGTCTCCTTCAAGGAATTGCATTAAGTAAAGCAAATTCTTTCTCTCCCAAATCCTTTAATCTACCATCTAGTTTGTCTGGCAGAAAGTTCGGCTGCCAATGTAATGGAATCAGTGCCAACTGTCTTTGTGGAATCTTTAACCTCTGTTTGAGTTTGGCCCAAATGTGAAGAGTATGATGAGTCCAATGGTTTTGAAGTCTTGTCATTTCCTTCAGAGTACCTAACAACCAGGGTTGGATATGCAAAGGAGCATCCTTCATTTGGTTACTATCTGCCTGTATCCAAGCCATCACTCCCCTGTTTCCAAAACGTGGGACTATCGGGGAAATCTGTGCTGCTTCATACTAATGCTTAAAATGAGGAAGTACCACATCACCTGCCTCCTTTTGCCTTTAAAGCAAGTCCCACAGGACCCTGGGACCCTTTCCCTTCTAAACAAATATTTTAATTGCTGATCGGAGTTTCCACCAGGGGTATATTAAACAGTAAGGTCTGATATTAAAAAAAAGGAACCATGGTAAAACATTCATTTTATTGTATCTACTCAGTTTATAAATGAGAGAGGCAACAACTAGCAGCATTTGATATCTGAGAAGATTTCTTGCTTTAGTTTACCATAATTGGCATGATAGATCTGTGTTATATTATTCGGTATCATTATGCCTAGATATCTAACTCTGTCATGATCCCAATTACAAGGAAGTTTGTTTTTAAGCATATGAGTGACCTGCCCAATAATCTTAATGACCTCTTTTTTTATGCAGATTGACTTTAAAAGTTGATATTTCCCAAAAGGAAACCAATATGCTTAACAGTGAGGATATATTTTTTTCTGGATCTTGGAGGTATAAGACTGTCATCCACATATAAAGAGATGCAATGTTCTTAGCCTCCCACCTCACACCCTGAATAGTAGAGCTTTGCCTAAACTTTTCTGCCATAGATTCCATACTTAGGGAAAATGCAGGGGTGAAAGCGGGCCTGCCTCATGCACCTATTAATGGCAAAGTGGATCAACACTGTTCCATTCACCTTAACTGTAGCAACCAGTGCTTTATGTATCATTTTGATAATTCTCAGCATGGTGTCCCCAAATCCCATTTTCACCAAAACCTCTCAAGTATGCCCAGTTAAGCCTATGAAAGACTTTCTCTGCATCTTCTAAAATTGCTAGTTGTGTTTCCTTACTATAAGCACCTTCTGAGATTATATTAAGGAGTCATCTGATATTATCTCCTATGTGGCAACCAGGGATGAATCCCATCAGATCTGGATCTACTAATTTAGAGATAATTTTCTGGAGCCTATTAGTAAGAATTTTCATGAAAAATGTAAGATCCTGATATAATAAAGATATGGGCCTATAGGACTCACAAACCTCCCTGTTCTTCCCCAGTTTTGGCAAAACTGATATCATTGCCTCTGTTCATGTACCTTAGGCCTTGCCCACTTTACAGCTCTCATTATTCAATTCAAGTTAATTAGCTGTTCGTCATAGACCTTTACATCCATAATATGACATAAAAAATCCAACTATAACACATCAGCATTAATAAATTTAAAATACATCAATTTACAATGTTTAAAACAAATCTAATTTACACCTTAATAGAGTTTTGCTATAGAATCCCTACTACAAACATAACTTTTCCTTAAAAACAAACTAAGCATAACTGTTCTGTAATACAGATCACATACATGAAAAGCAATACATTATATAAACTATTTGTTAGCATTATGGCTTATTTCTTATTGTATTTCATGCAGATTATGGAAATGTCTTTCAAATAACTCACAACTTTGTTTATTATCAGATCATCTTCTGCTGTAAGCATTAAACTAAGCAAAGCTTTTTCATCCAAAGTATGGATTGTTTCCCATAATGGGTATAACCAATATATCATTGGATTAATGTACCGTAGACAATTAAACATTACATGATGTAAGACTTCCATCTCTTGTAAGCTACATGAGCATAATTTTTCCATTGGATCAGTTGATTTGGAGTACCTTACATGCAATATGTTAATTTGAAAAAGTTCCATACAATATTTCGTGTATAGTTTTCTAAGAAGTTGATCTGATAATACAGCTAAATAATATCTGTTATCATGGAGCACATACCACGTAGCAATTCTCATCATGGAGGAATGTTTTTCCAAGTCTCTTCTTATATGACAATTTATAATCTTTCTGATTATGTATGATTTGTACTTAGGGATAAGCGAAATACCCCTTAAGAAATTTAGCCCATGTTCACCAAGATGTGACTCTACTTTACCTAACCATTTGGATTTCTTAAAAACCCAGGCTTTTCCAACTGTTTTTCTCCTTTAAACATATATGGGCAGCCCATGAGTTTCCATGTGAATCACTCTGAGCCAGTAATTGATCATCTTGGTGTCTGCTAGTGCTTTAAGACTACTTAATCCAAGTTCTGCCCTTACTATAGAAGCCAGGACAGAGCTGCTCACATCCAAGGCTTGTTTGTAAAGTTTGTTAAGAGGCAATTCCAAAGAATCAATGTTTCCTAGTGCCCAAATTTCTACTAGATAAAGTGCTCATGCAAAGTATTTTGCCCTTGAGGCTTCTATAAGGGGTCTAATCAAGTTACCACCATATTTGCTATTAAATCTCAACAGAGAAACTGTAGTTTGTTTTAGTTTTATCTGTAGATTTTTAACCTGATTGGTCCAAGTTCCCTTGCTGAACATGCTTAACCTAAGGTATGCATACAAGTTTACTGTTGCAAGTTTTTTTATTTCCAATTTTCCATGTTGTTTTGGGATTTTTAGTGCCAAAGACCATAATTTGACTTTTTGACTTGCTAATCTTTAAATTCTGCTTTTCCGTAAATGCCTTTAACAAATTTAACTTGTGCTGTAAACCAGCAACAAATAATGACAATAAAGCAAGATAGTCATCATACGCTAGTGCTGGGCAACTGTTTTTACAGATAATAGGTGTATCTGGAATGGATTCTGAAAGTTGTAATAGTAACTTATTTATGTAACTACGAAACAGAATGGGTGCAGGAACACATCCCGGTCTCATCCCTTTGCTTGTGGGGATTTTTGTTGATAGTTGGCCTAGTTTTCCAACTTAATCTGTGCCCAAGTGTTCATATAGAGCTGTCTGATTATGCTTATTAGGTTTGGACTTATGCCCATTTGATACATGATTTCCCAAAGAACTGCTCTAGAGATGTTATCAAAAGCAGAGCTAACATTTATAAAGGCTACATAAAGCTTTTGTTCCCTTAGCAAAATGTATTTTTGATGTAAGTGAGTAAGTATAAAACAATTATCCGAAGTGCAATAACCTGCCCGAAGTTTTCTGAAAGTCCACCCAACTGCTTCAGATGTTCCAATAATCTGCCCAAAATTATCTTTGCAAACACTTTCCCTATTATATCTAAGAGTGATATGGGCCTATATATTTTTGAATCTTTCTTATCTAAGAGTGATATGGGCCTATACATTTTTGAATCTTTCTTATCACCCTTTTTTATATAGAAATAATGATGGTACTCTTCCATGCAATAGGGATTGTTCTATTTAGGATGCAAAGATTAAAGTAGGGCATAAGGATCTTCGTCTATAAAGAAGGTATTGTTAGGAATACAATTGGAGGGATTAGGTCAGGTCCAGGTGCCTTTCCTTTTTTAAGAGTAGAAATGGACACGTAAACTTCCCTTGCTGTAAAATGTTGAAATTACCCTCCATTCACCTTAACGTTCCACCAAGATTTCACTTTCTCCATTTCAGAGTCAAAAAACACCTCTGTGTATTATGCTATCCATTCTTCCATTGGTATGTATGTATCTAGCTCATATTTGCTAATATGTGTGTCTTTTGCTACCAAAAGCCAGTAAGATTGTAGGCCTCTATTATATATTGTGTGAAGCATCAAGGCCCATTGCTTTAATTAGTGCTCCCTTTGTTTTCCTTTTGTTAAATGCTTATAATTTTCTCTTGCCTTATTTAAATTTGGACTTATCCTTGGTACCTTTTGTGTTTCTAATCAATTTTGTGAGATCTTTTTTTTGCCTGCCTGTAATCCATATCAAACCAGGTAATAGTGGGTGTAGTACAAACATGTCTCAAAACTGATTTATATAAAATGTTTCTAATTTTAGCAAATAGGTCAGCCAGACAATTTTCCACAAAATAGGAGTTTTTCATAATAGCCAACTATTCTAAAACAAGGAAAAATATTTCTGCAACAAATAAAGTAGTTTTCCTTCACAAGAGATATACCATTTAATCATTCTCTGGTTTCTTACTTCTAAACCCTTTGAGAGAAAAATAGGTTTATCTTTAGGCTTCTTAATGGGATTACCCCAGGACAGTATAAGGGGCAAATGATCACTTTCTCCCCATCTATAACTGAGCAGGAATCCCAAGTAGATATATGGCCATTCCAAAATAAAAAAATCAAATATGGTGGAGCCTCTGTAATTAAAGTACAGTATGTATAGTTACCGGCAATATCACCTTGAAGTCTGCCATTGATTGGGGCTGGATTGTATAAAGATGGAATTTCAATTAGTTTCTGACCAGACGTATTTATTTTTAGATCTAATGTTTGTCCAGGTAGTGCATAAGATCTCTTGTTTGTCCAGTTGTGTATTTCATTATCTGTATAACCATCATATTGACCAATTCTAGCATTAAAGTCTCCACAAAGTAAGAGGCTTTCAAATTTGATCTGAGTCAATGTTTTATAGATTAGCATCTCAAAATCTTTCCATAATGCATCATTGTATTATTTAGAAGTAGAAGGTATGATATATACTGTACATTAACAAGACAACATTTTAGGTGTTCTATCTGCACTTTAAATACTTGAGCAAACGTTGTATGGTAGATAAGATCAGCTGTTATGTCTTTATTGATTTTATACCACGTAACAAGACCCCCGCAAAGGCCTACCTAACTTCACATTTTTCTTTCCGGGAACATGAAAGCTAATATAATCATTCAAAACAGCGTCAAAATCCTTATTATGCCAGGTTTATTGCATACACATAATGTAATGTTCATTTATTAATGTGCACCAATCCGAGTTAGCATACTTAGATGCCAAGCCAGCTATGTTCCAGGAAAGTAGGGAGAACTTTTGACTCTATACTATGAGTGTTAGTTATAGACTGGGATGTATCTAGTCAATCTTTTTGAATAGTCAGTTCAGCATATCTATTATTAACGGGTATATTACATTTTTGCTGCAGGTCCTGAACCTGCTGAACAACAGCAGGTTTCTTAGCAGGACTACGAGACCTGGGTTCAGGTTGAGCCAAATTGCTACTCTGAGATGTTGCTACAGAGGTTTCTTATCCTTATTGGCTTCAACAATGTTGAGACCTATTTTGTCCAGAACACTCATTTTTTTCCAGAAGTTTGTCAGACAGTTCTCTAGAATTTACTGTGAAAACAATCTGGTCACAGTCGGGGTCACTTTCCAATCTTGTGACAAAATATAAGCCATCTATTCCAGTTCGTATGTTTCAAGTTCAAGTTCAAGTTTATTGCAGGAAAACTCCATTGAGCAAGCTCATTCACAAGGAGGTCCTGTGACATAAACACTTAAAGTACAAACATAGATAGGTAATAACAGTATATACATGAAATGCACGTTACATGATGCAGGCTGGATATACATGAAAGGGTACCGCACAGGGTGACCGCAGGAGGTAAACATTAATATGAGACAGGGAAGCGACTTACAGGTTGCATACTGATAAATGAAACATGATGACTGGTGTGTGCAATACATATATTTTGGCAGCTAGAACAAACAACAGACTACAACTGATATGGGGGGGAGGAGTGATTTCATAGAGTAGCAGTGGAGCGTAAGCATAGATAAAGCCAGGAGTAGAAGGGGAAGGGAAAGCAGTTAATATGACAAACCAATTATAACTTACCAGTGCATAAATATGGCACACATGGGGAAGGAAGAGACTTAATGACAGTTACAGGTGTCTTTTATTTTGGCTGAACTTAGCGATTTGTAGAAGTTTATTGAAACTGTGCTAGTTAGTTTCAGTATGGTTTGTAATTGGTTCCAAATGGAGGGAAGGGCATATGCAATAGCACGTTTACCAAAGGAGGTCCGTTTCCTTGGTATGTCAAGCATAATAAAGTCAGATTTTCTTAACCAGTATGCGCTATGTGAGATACTAATAAGGAAGAGATAGCTTGGCAATTTCTGCAGGAGCAGTTTAAGAGTCCATAGCCCAGCATGGAGCAGGCGTCTAGTAGTAAGGATGTCCAACCAACAGCTGCACATAAGTCACAGTGGTGCTGAACGGTAAGGGGAGTTGGTAATGAACCGTAACATGCGGTGATAAAGGATGTCCAGTTTACTTAGATTTGCAAGAGTGGTGGAGGAATAGATTACATCGCCATAGTCGAGTAGGGGGAGAAAAGTGGCCTGTACAAGCTTGTTTCGAGTTTCAAGGGGAAAAGGGACCTATTTCTGTAGAAGAAACCTAACCTTGCTTTTAACCTTCTAGAGACATCTTGACGTGGTCATTGAAAGATAATTTATTGTCGATCCAGATACCCAGATATTTAAAGTTGGTTACAACTTCCAGAGAGCTCGTTTAGCGTGGTGACAATGAAGTCTTGGGCAAGGGTATTGGGGGGCCTGTGACAGCACTGCGGGAGAATATCATCGCTTTAGTCTTCTTAGCATTGAGCAGAAGCTTTGCCTTTATTAGATTATGCTCAAGTTGTGCAAAGTCCACTTGAAGCACTCCCTTGACTTCAGATAACGATGAACCAGGAGTATACAACACAGTATCATCTGCAAAAAAGTGCAGATTGGACGTAGATATGTTAGCATCTAAGTCATTAATGTACAAAGAAAACAAGATAGGGCCTAAGATGGATCCTTGGGGGACTCCTCTTGCAACTGGCAAGGCAGCAGAAAAAAAGCCTTCCGCCTTTACTTTTTGGGATCTTCCAGTTAGATAGCTAGAGAACCACTGGGTGGTATGGTATGTGGCACCCAACTTTGCAAGGCAATTGACTAATAGTTTGTGATCAACAGTATCAAAAGCTTTGCTGAGGTCCAAAAAGACTGCGCCAGTTACCTTCTTAGCATCTATAGCAGAGATCCAATCATTGGTTACTTTTGCTAGTTTAGAAACTGAGCAAATAGATCACTCAAAATAAGTCTTAGTTTGTCATTGTTTTCCTTAAGTACCCTACTTAAGCCAAAGAATGAGAAGGCTCTACCTACAGATTTCATTCCATCCTGTTCCTTACTAATACCTTCAGCTCATAGTGAACTATATAGCAAGGTACTATCAATTATGTAAATGCCAATTTCATCCAGAAAGGATGTTTTTTGCATCATTAAATCCAGTGCCCTAGGGCCCTCCAGCATAACATCTGCTTGACCAGACTTGTTTGCACTGTCCCACATATGCACTTTCAGAATCCTACAATCCAAAGGAGGGGTCTGAAGGAAGTGTGAGAAAACATTATATGAAGCTTTTTTAAAGTCTTCCTGGATTTTTATCGGGCAGCCCCTTGAAACCAGAAATGCTAATCTGAGTTGCTTTGTCAAATGATTTTCTGATGTTACTCGAACTAGACCTATTTACAAATGTTATACCCAAGCCTTTTTTTCATTAATAGTTTGTTATTAAGCCATATATGATTCACAGTTCTAGGGGAGGTGCAAAAAATATACCAGCACTACACCATCTTCATCTCTATTGTAAATAAGTCTAATAAAGTAAGAGTCCACAATCTCAGCCCCAGTTTCTGCCCTCAAAAGTGCACAATCTGACTTTTTACTTCCATAGATGTCAGTGATGGCTCAATAGTTTTACCATATAGATATAGTATAGCACATTTGTCTATGTCAATCAGATTATCAGTTTCATGATGAGAGGAGTCCAAGGAGCCATGTGTACTATGCCTCACAGTCATTCCTACATTCCCTTTTAAATTTGTATTACTTTCTTTAGTCCCCAGGGCTTCCTACCAACTTTGTCAATTTGTCTTAAGGCCTTAATGTCAGATTCCAGAGTACTACAAATATTAACTAGTCCTTCAATAGCTGGATCTCTTTTTGGTAATTTATTTTCTACAGGATCGTCCTGGGGATCTTTTACCAGAGAAGTGCTCAGCTGGATTTCCTGCCCCTCAGGGAAGGATTCATTTGCCATGGACTTGTTACCCTTATTTTCTCCAACAGTTTGCTTCTTGGACTCCCCATGAATAGACTGCTCATTTTCAGCAATATTCCTCCTATTTTTGTTTTATCTTGCCCTTTTCTTTGGTTTGACTTTTGCAGGAGATACATGAATATTTATGATAGGAAAATCAGGTCTAATAGGTTCTAGAGTTTCCATTACCAACTAAACTGACCCTTGCTGGAGTTCTAAGGTTTCCATCACTACTGAAGTTGACCCTAGCTGGGGCACTAAAATATTGAGTTTACTTAATTCATCCTCTAACCTAAAGCTATTTAAAGCAATGTTCTCTTTTATTGTTTTCATCTCATTTCTCATTACAACCATCTGCTCCATAATCATCAGATGGGCAGCATATGGGTTGCACATAAATGTATTCACATCTGTGTTTAGATTAGTTGGGTAAGAGTTTATCTCTTCAGTGGTGGGAGCAACACCAGTCTTATAATTTGCATAGGGAGAATTATTGCTTTAATCCAACTTATTCAAATTATTCAGTGGGCTGGATTTTCAAAAGGGTTGCGCCATGCACAATAGGGTTGTGCCTGCGCATGTCCGAAATTGCGCCATTCTGCCATATTCAGCAGGAGGCAGTTGCACCCCCCAAGTCAAGCTGAGCAACAGTGCAATGCTAATGAAGGCATGCTGAACCGGAGGGGGAGGAACCATGCATAAACTGCACAGCCAATATTCAGCGGGCTGTGCAGAGTTGTCTGGCGCAACCCCAACCTGCGCCTGCACAACTTTGAGCAAAAAAAAAGGTCGTCGAGGCCACACAGGTGAGCTGCCGCATTGCAGGGTGCAACACAGTAGCTGCCACCTGTGGGTGGCCTCAACATTACCCTGTGCCTGCAGCCCAATGTGGGCATATAGTAACCCCCCACCCCGACTGGCCCGATCATGGGCATAGTTAAACCCACCCCGACTGGCCCGATCGGGCATAAGTTAAACCCCCACCCCCAACTGGCCTGATCGCGGGCATAAGTGAAAATAAACCCCCACCCCCACTAGCCTGATCGCGGGCAACAAAGAATCAACCCCTCAAGAACATATCCCTGGTGGTCCAGTGGACCGTGAAGCCCGATCGCGGGCAGCAAAGATTTCAAACCCCCCCAAGGACATATCCCTGGTGGTCCAGTGGGCCGCGAAGCATGATCGCCAGGCAGCAAAGTGTTTCAAACCCCTCAGGGACCACCTACCTGGTGATCTAGTAGCCCCCACCCACCACCACGAAGCCCCACCACCCCGCTCCCCACCGTCCCGGCGGTGGTGGCAGCATCCACCTGCCTGCTGCCCCACTGCCCGCCCGACTGACTCTGCCCAGCTGGAGCTGCACACCATTGGTTCACAGCAAGAGCCAATACTGTACAAGGCAGTCAGATATGAATGAATTCATTCACATATCTGGACTGCCTTCTTCCGCTGGAAGCTGCACATCAATTGGCTCTTGCTCTGAACCAATGGGCATCACCAACTTCTGAGCAGTCAATCTACTGGCGTGGGGCAGCAAGCGGGTGGGATGCTGCCGCCCGCTGGCTGGACGGGGGAGCGGGTTGTGGGGCTTCATGGAGTGGGTGGGTGGGGGCCACTAGATCACCAGGGTAGGTGGTCTTTGGGGGTTTTGAACACTTTGCTGCCCACAATTGGGCTTCATGGTCCACTGGACCACCAGGGATATGTTCTTGAGGGGTTGAACTTTTCTGCCCGCGATCGGTCTAGTGCGCGGGTGGGTTTTTCACTTATGCCTGATCGGTCGGAAAGTGGGGGATGTTTAAACTTATGCCCTCGATCGGGCTACAGGGGGCGTCGGTCCCCGACGGCTGCTGCCTGGCAGGGCGACAGGCGCAAGTCCTCGGGGATCGGCGCACCTGCATGCTAATGGCATGCAAATGGGGCCATAAATAGATGCAAATGGCTCCCCCTGTGCCTTGCATGAATTATGGCCCCATTTGCATGTCACCTGAAATATCGAAATTTGCGCACTGCGCAATGGTACTTGAGCCACCGCATCTTGAATCGCCACTCTGACCACTTGCGGTGGCGCAAGTTCCACGGCGCCATGCACAGTGACTGTGGCCGGGGAGGTGATATTCAAAGGAGTTGCTCAATAGCGCAACTCCGTTGAATATCATCCCGGCCACACCCCTGCACAACTATTTTGTGCAGCACAAGGGCTTGCGCCACAGAATAGCACAGTTTGAATATCCAGCCCAATGTATCTAAATTTTTCAAACCATCAATGGTGATCTGTAACTCTTCCATAACCTACCCTAAATTTGTATTATTTAATACAACTTTAGAATTTCCATATATCTGCTCAGTTAAAGATTCCTCTGGGGGAAAAAATCAAAGATGAAGATATGCTTAATAGCGATGATTTTGATAAGCTATTATGTTCACAAATAGGATTTGAAGATATTGAGTGACTTTTTCTTCCAATAGGAGTATTGTTAATTGCAGTTTCTTGCAGCTGATCCTGTGTTAAACTAGCCATATTCCCCTCATTTACCAATGGCTTATTGGAATAGGTTTGTGAATTAGCAAATATTTGGGAGTAGATGTCAAACAAGTTGGAAAAAAATCTACCCTCTACACTCAAAGTTTTTTGTGCTTGGTTCTTATCCTGAAAATGAATTTCCTTTTCTTTGAGTTCCTTGTTTATACCAATTTGTTCAAAAAAACGCATTAATTTTTGGTTGCTTACTTTTCTTCAGTTTAACATTAGACTGTTTGACCTTTTTCTGTTTTAGTTTCCCTTTTTTAACTTTATTTAACCCTTGTGAATTACCTGACTTCATTTGATTTGTATCTACAGTATTAATGTTTAGATCAGCTTGAGTATTGTTTGAGTCACTCAGATCACTTAATTTATTATTAGGTGACTCAGAACAACATATTCTGGTATCTATGTCAACCCCTGATTCTGCTGCTTGTTTTCTGGTTAGGAGCATAATTATCCTAATTACTAGTTGTTTTGCTAGATTTTACTGATTTTCAATTACTAACATTTTTCCTTTTGCCCACCCGTAACACAGACTTTAGTACTCTACTAAATTATCAAGTTATGCTCTGTTCCACTGGTTATATGTAAAGTATGTCCCTTAAGCTCTTAGAAAATACAAAATCACACATGCCCACACAATGCAAAGCATCATGGGCTGCATATGCAAATCACCACAGAATAAGGTGGAGTTGCTGTCTTGCATATGCATGCTCATAATGCTATGCTCAATTGTATTTTCTAAAACTAAGAACATCCTATATATAACCTGTGGGTGAAACATAACTGATACCCAATGAATCGTAAAGGCTCTGTGACTAATGAGCAAAAAATATGTTAGAAGTGAAAATCAGTAATCGCAAAAAGCAAATAAGATATTAGTCTAACAAAAAAAGCTGAAATAGAGATAAGCCTATGTTCTGAGTCACCAAATATAAATTAAGTATCTGTGACTCCAAATACTGACAAGCTGATCTAAATATAGGCTGCACATACACTGTGCTGACTGCACTTGACTGATTTAGGTGTGCTAAATGCACTAAATACACTAATTGCACCAAGTGTACTATGACCTAACTCTTTGGAATGTGCTTAAATCAGCTATTGCACTTGTTTTAGTAATTCTGTTAATTGCACAATAAATTTTTAACATCAGTATAATAAATACCACACAATATCATAACGGTACCAAAGTCAATAAGGTACAGAAACAGTTTCTTAAGCTAATGCAGCACCTCACAGCTAATATCAGAAGCTTGGGTCTTCAAGGTTAAGAAATTCAAAAGTTCATATCGGAGGGTGCCAAAAAAAAGGCAGGACACTTCTTCTCTGTTCTCTGATGCCTGATGTTTTATATCTTGAGATTTGAACTGTTAACCATGCTTTCAACCTTCGGGTGATGTAAGCTTTACTTCCTGGCTGTATTGTCTTTGTTCCTTTTTCAGCTGATGCAGATACTGCCACACTGCAATGAATAATTTTAGAGATTTAGGTAAAGTAGCTATGCCACACTATGTTCTGCAGTGCTTGGACTGAGTACTATGAATGTTCTGCATCATTACAGCTGCTTGTCTACTTTCATGTTTCATGTCAGTGTTTAAATTAATAGTTTCTATGCATTAATTGTTTTTTAAAATTGAATAAAGAACTTTATAAACTAAACACTGGTGTACTGTCATCATTTTATGTTTAAATTTGACTAACTAGCTATTGCTCTGCTCTTATTAGCTATCGGTAGACTTATCCCACCTCCTCCTGAAAAGCCCATACCTTCTGCCCCAGAGAACAATATTTCTGACCTCTCCCTACGCTTAAGTATGGGAACCACTTTCCCACAAATGAGTCTTCTTATTATTCTCAGTCTAATCATCTACTCTGGAAGGGCTGCTATACTGTGAGCCAAAAATACCACTGACCTCTCCATTGAATTCCCATTATCTACCCCAAGGACGATCACTTACAACTACTCCCTAACTCTCGCTCAAAACACACCACCCAGACCGCTTCACCTGTGGATGGCTCTCCCATCAAGAACACATGTTCCCGTGCTCCTCAGTATCCCTCTCCTATTAACAGGTTTCTCTCACTCAAATCACTATCCCTTTGCAGAGGCTCCTAATACATTAACAGTACGGGGACAAGAGAAGTACATCAAAACTCTCTTAAAGTCCCTAATTCTGATGCTGATCCTCATCTCAGGTAATGTCCACCCAAACCCTGGCCCCCAACAGTCTAGCCCCTGTGGTGCTGACAGGTCTGGGGGGCTCCGCCTGGCTACCATCAATATCTGTACCCTACTCAAAAAGCTGGATCTTCTCACTGCCTGGGTCACACTCCACAACCCAGATATAATATCAGTAATTGAGGCATGGCTATCACCTAAGACCCCCGACACTGCAATAACAATTCCAGGTTATGCCATTTTCAGGCAAGACAGATGCTCCAAGAAGGGGGGGTTGGGAGGCTGTGCCCTGTACCTAAAGGACACTCTAATCGGGCACACCCTATCTATACCTCACCCTGTGAGTGACATCCAGGTTCTTGCCATAAAAAAACATCTGGGGACCCACCATAAAACACTGACGGTGGCATCAGTCTACATACCCCCCAAATTTACCAACCAAGGATTGAACTCCATTCTGGATGTCATTCACTCCCTAGATCAGAAATCTGAAACTATCCTTCTCGGGGACTTTAATGTAAATTGGTTTTCCCCCAGTACACATAAGTATAAAGATGCCTTGACAGCTGCCAATTTCTCCCAAATGGTTAAAACACCCACCCGAGTAAACTACAAAACAGGTACCTCAACTCTTCTGGACTGGGTTCTTACAAACCACCCTGAACACATTACTAATACAGTAGTTCTCCCTGACTGTATAAGCAACCACTCAGCAGTCCTACTCTCATGGTCCAACAAATTCTTTAAGACCCCCATAAAATCATCAGCAGTAGAAAACTACTACCTGGCCACCTGTGGCCACTAAAAACATGCCTATGAGATCATGACTGGTCACCTATAGATGCAGCCCCAGACGTGGACACTGCACTTAATTACTTTATCCAAAGCTTCAACACAGCCTGTGATGCACATGCACCCTTCATGAAATGCAAGATTAAAGGTGTTAATAACCTTTGGATCAACCTTGGTCTCCTTGAGCAAATGAAGGCCTGGGATCACCTCTGACAACCTGCTAAGCTGACCAGAAACAGGGCAGACACTCAAGCCTTCAAAGCTGCAAGAAATGCCTGCACCCACGTGATTCGAAATGAAAAGGCCAACTACTACAAAACAGTGCTAACAAACTCTTGGAAAGATGGAAATAAGTTTTGGGCCAACCTAACAGAACTAACTGGAAAAAAAAACAGAAGTCCCATATGCTATGGTCCACCTAAATGGCCACATCATCACAGATCAAGTCACCGTGGCAAATGCCTTTAAAGCAGCATTTACAAACCTTAGCCATGTTTTACCGTCAACTTTCTTTGATCCCCCTTAAGATACAATTAACTCGGTCAAAGTCAGAAATTTGAAGAGAAATCCACCATTCTACTTCAAAGCCATCTCCAAGAACATCACAAAAAAGTACCTCCTTTGAGTACTTGAAAAGTCTAGATCAAGCAGCTACTCCCTCGACCTGAAACTCCTCGCTTTTACCCTCAATGAAGTCCTGATCCTCTCACCAAAATCCTTAACAAATCTCTCATGCTCTCACAGTTCCCCCCCCAAAATGGAAATCAGCAATGGTGACACCTATCCACAAAAGTGGCGATAAATCTGTTACAAGCAACTATAGACCAATCTCCATTCTCCCCCCTCTCTCAAAAGCACTGGAGAGAATAGCTGCTGACCAGCTGATAGAATACCTTACTAAGTATAACCTGCTATGTCAAGAACAACACAGATTTCGCAAAGTCCACAGCATGACCACGGCACTCCTAGAGCTTACTTCCTACATCCACAATGCCCTGGACCAAGGGGATCTCATTGGCGCCACCCTCATTGACCTAACTAAGGCATTTAACACTGTCAACCATTCACTACTGCTTCAACAACTATCTCTAACAGGCCTATCTCTGGACACAACTCTTTGGTTTCAAAGCTACCTCAGTGACCGAACACAGCAGATAAAAACTGGCGAATGCCTCTCAACACCCTTTTTGGTCCGATCAGGAGTCCCACAAGGATCCATCCTGGGTCCTATGCTTTTCATCATTTTCCTAAACAGCCTCCCTTCATCTTGCTCAGAAAACATCTTACTCTATGCCGACGATGCTGTCATCTTCACCTCCCACTATGATCCCTCCTTTCTTCAGTTGCTACTACAAGAAAGCTTCACTGACGTAGAGGCATGGTTTAAATCCCACAAGCTTATTCTTAACTGCAGCAAAACCAAATCAATGCTGTTCCATGATACCCACAGCAAACATAAAAACAGAGACCTCTCTTTCTCAAACAGCAAAAGGGGCCACCCTTGAACAAGTACATCTATTTAAATATCTTGGGGTGATTCTTGACCAAACACTTGGATACCATGAACATATCAACTATGTAGCAAAAACTGTGAATACGTGCCTAGGCCTGCTCTATAGACATAAGAACTGCCTCACAGATGAAGTCCTAAGCACTGCCATTCACAGTTCAGTAATCTCTATAATAGACTATGGGCTTGTGATCTGTGGGTCTGCCACTGACACAGCTCTCCAACGCATCGTCACAATACTAAACAAGGCATGTCGTCTCCAAACATTTGCAATCTGCCTTACACACACCTTCGAGATCTATGAACATGCAAACTGGCTCCATCTACCTGACAAAATTAAATGTCAAACCTGCATCCTAGCAAAAAAGCAAACATTGGACGTACTACCCCCTGGAACACAGGCAATGCTGAGACCATATTGCGGCCCATGACAAACCAGGAATTCAAACAACCTCTCCTTCACTGTTGCTGTCTGTAGGACTACCCAAGGCCAATGATCCTTCTTTTTAAGAGCCTCCTCCTGGTTCAACACCCTGCCAGCAGATGTTACCAGCAAAGCAACCCTGAGTGCCTTTAAGCTCAGCCTGAGTCAATACCTCATCTCCTGTGCCTCCTGCGACTGCTACACCTAAATGGTTTATCTCCCCTACCCCATACCCCACCTTCCCTCCCTACTCCTTCCCTCCTCCTCTACTTCCTCCATACACCTCCTCGCTGACCCTGACCCTGACCTACCCCCACTCCCTCTCTTTCTCCATCTTTACACCAGCCTCTGGCCTCACCTCCCCCTGTCGGATGGCTACCTATATGAATCTATATTGTTTAATTTGTTATCGAAGTGATTTGCATAATTGTGATGTTTTGGTAATTGACAAAGCCCTCCAGCTGCTATGTTTATTTCTCTTTTGCACAATATCACTGCCTGTCCTAATGTTTCAAGTAACCTAACATGGAACCTTTGCTAAAGAGCCCCTGGCTCAAAGGTGTATCTGATTCCCTTAAATAAATAAATAACAAAATGGATGCCAGACCACCTGGTGCATGCCATGCTGCTTGGGTCTGTTGCTGGTGGTCAGAGATGGGACTGGCCTGGCAGACTGGTATGCATGTTGATAAAAGTTGTCTGGCATCAGGTGATGGTGATCAGAGGGATGGGTGTGCATGCTGGCACAGAACAATCTTTTTGTACATTGATGCCAGTCCACCATGCCCATTTCATGCTGCTTTGATCTGTCTCTAATGGTTGGTGATGGTACGGGCTTGGCAGATTGGTAGACATGCTTAAGAAAATTGTGCACAGCTCCGGTGATGGTGTGCAGAGGGGCAGAATGTCACAGAACAATTTTTTTATACGTGGATGCCAGTCTACCTGATCCATGCCATGCTGCTTGGGTCTGTCGTTGATGGTCAGAGGTAGGATGGGCCTGGCAGACTGGTAGGCATGCTAACAAAATTGTCCTGGCATCAGGTGATGGTGGGCAGAGGGACAGGATGTCACAGAACAGTTTTTTTTCTAGATGGATGCCCGTCCGCCTGGTCCATGCCACACTGCTTGGGTCTGTTGCTGATGGTCGGAGGTTGGACGGGCCTGGCTCAAAACTAGGGCACCAACATTCCAGGTGAACTCCAAATCTGGTCTTGAGGTGTGAAGAGTGGTTTTGTTATTAAACTTTTTCAATAACCTAAAGTTAACATAAAAATAGTTCCTATATCTTGTGCCATTTAAATACATTATTTTTTTATGGTTTATATGGTGTTTGAAAGAAGATATGAACTCTGATGTTCTTGCTGTTTAAATAAATTGTAAGTTTGAAACAATATCCTCTGTCATGTGTGTGTGTGTGTGTTGGATAGTGTGGGAATTGGTGTATGGGGTGGTGGGGTGGGACAGACATAAGGCAATTATAATGGGTAGGATGAAACAGGCTGTTGGTTAACTGGAATCTGCAGCTTATCCAGTAGGCATCTCAGAGGGGTGTGTGGGGGTTGATGGTGTGGGTGTTGGTGTGGGGGGTGTCGGGGTGTGTGTGGACAGTTGATGTTGGTGGATTGTGATGTGTGGGTGGTTGTGTTTGCAGTTGTGTGTGGTGGGTGCATGTGGGGGTGGTGTGTGGTTGCGTGTGTGCGTGGTGGTGGTGGTGGTGTGTGTGGGAGGGATTTTGTGTGTGTAGCAGGGTGTCCATGTGGGGTGTGCGTAAGGGGTTGGTGGTGTGTGCATGGTAGGTGGTGATGGTCAGTGGTGGTAATGGGCTGGGGGACTGCTGCACTATGGGCAGGGACTGGGTGTTGGAGGAGTGGTTCCACTGGACCACTGGGGCTTCCAGGCTACCATGCACCTGTCTTCACTACAGCTGCCTTCCTGTGGGTGGCCAGCTGATTTAGGCCATCTTTTCCATGCCTATCTGTGTGTAGTGCATTTCCTATGAATATGCTTATGCACATTCACGGGAATATCTCCTCTGCATTTGTCATGTTGATTATGTTTTTGTCATGGCCCATGCGCATTTGTGCCGCCCATTTCTCCCCTCTGAATATTGCACTTCCGGCAAATTTGGTGGGATGTGCGTCAAGTCTCTGGTTTGTGCTGAGTATGATTGTGTTCTTTTGCAACACCAAGACTGATTGAGTAAATATGGTATTGACTGGCTGCATCTAATGCTCCATGTCTCATGAAGCTGATTTGAAACTACCAGCTCCATTGCCAGTGATCAGCAGGCATACCACTACCACCAGTCAGAACCCTGTATAGTAAATTACTTTTGGAATTGCATGTTAGATAATCAGATTGTGTTTGAAACAACTAGGCTGCTAATAATGACAAGGGAGTTGTGTGCTAGTTTCAAATCAGCTTCACGAGACATGAAACAGTAGTTGTGGCCAGTCTATAGCTATATGAACTTGGCAGCATGTCTAGTTTGTGCTGTAAAAGAACACAAAATCATTTTCAGGATTATAAAATGCAGAGGACTATTCATTCAAAAAGTAAGGTAAAAATAAAACAATGAAATAGAACAGGGCTGCATATGCCTACATTAGCTTTCCTTGCTGCTTTATGCCTTGTCAAAATGTGGGAACACAGCCCAAAGTGACTCGGTAACATACATGGGGGGGGTAGTTCAGTTGACAACAGGTAAGGAACACTAGGCCCACCTAGGCTGCCTGTGTTCCCTGCCTGCTAGATTGGCTGACTCCGAATATATTTCATATCTCATGCACATCAGATGGGGTAGAGGGCCATGACTGGGTGGTGGGTGTGTCGGTGGGCGTGTGTGGCGTGTTGTGCGTGTATTGGTGGGGTGGTGTGTGTTGGTGGGGTGGGGTGCATGTGCGTGTGTGGGGTGGTGTGTGTGTGTGTGTGTTTGGTGTGTGTGTGTCTGTGGGTGGGTGCTGTATTTTGTGGGTTGTGTGCATGTGTTTGGTATGCTAATGACTGGAGAGGGGAGGCTATTCCAAACATCTAACACCCTTTCTGTTAAGTAAAGCCTCCTGACATTTCCCCTTATTATTCTACTTCAATCATATTGCAATCACATTCTTGTCCAGCTATTTGATGTCTCTCACCTGTGCTTTGGGTGGGTGGTGTGTGTGCACATGTGTCTGGTGGTCTGTGGTGTGCATGTGACTTCTAGATGTGTGTGGTGTGTGTGCATGTGTCATCTGGGGGTGGGTGTTGTGTGTCATGCGTGTGTCGTCCGGTGGTGTGTGTGTGTGTATGTTGTCTGGGGGTGGGTGCATAGGTGAGCTGGATGGCCTGTAGGGGAAGGGGGCCCGAGTGATATCAGATGACCATCATGTCCGGATGACTGATGGGTGGCGTGCGGGAGTGGTGACACTGTATACCAGGATGTCAGGATGCATTGGAACCAGTCATACATAACACCAAATAGGCATCCTGACGTGATGGTTGATTGGCAGCACTTGTGCCCCCCCCCCAGTCAACTCAAGCACGCTGAAATCACATGTGCATACAGAGTGTCGATTAGGCATGCTGACATGATGGTCCATCGGCACTACTCATGGCCATGCCAGTCAGGTGCGCATGAGTGGTGCCTGTAAACCATTAATTATGGTAACATATGTTACTGTGGGGATGTGGCACCTTTTCTCTGTGACGTCCAGATGCCTTCTTGTGAGTCTCAAGTTTTATTTCTTTTCTAATACAAAGACTGAGGAATCAAAAGCATTAATGTCTAGTTGCCACCAGCAGTGTTCTGTATGCAGCTGTGGAAGCTAGTACTTCCTACATGGTTAATATTCATCCTACTGGGTGGTAAGTGTGTGTGAGTGTGTGTGTGTTTGTGTCAGGGTGGGACTTGTGTATGTTTTGTAGGTGCTATGGGTGGGTGTTGTGTTTGTGTGGGTGTCAAGGTGGGGTGTGTGTGTGTGGTTGGGTTGAGTGGTGTGTGCGGTTATCTGGTTGAGGCGTGGGTGTGGGGTGGTGTGTGTGTTGGTGTGTCAGGGTGGGTGGTGTGTGTGTGTGTGTGTCTGTGTCTGTGTCATCTGCAGGTTCGGTGGGACAGGCTACAGAATGGCGCCAAGTTGGGGGCATGATCGTACTAAGAATGAGGAATGGTAGCAGGTGGGGGACTGTTTCTGTTGATCGGGATACTGGGGGGAGTGTGAAGTTGTGATCCTCTTTTGATGGCTGAGGCCAGATGGGAGGCACAGACTACAGAGCCCTATGGATGGTGGGGGTGTCTTGATATCTTCATCATGGACTGGGGTTGGTTTCGGGAACCCACACCGTGGTAATGGGTTGGGGGACTGCTGCACTATGGGCAGGGATTGGGTATGGGAGGGGTGGTTCCACTGGACTACTGGTGCTGGCAGGCTACCATGCACCTGTCCGCACTATAGCTGCCTGCTTGTGGGTAGGGGGGATGAACCCTATAGTAGTAGACGTTTCTCGAATGTTTGAAAATAGATAATAAATGAATTCAGATGTTCTTGCTTGCTAATAAATCAGAAGTATGAAACAATACAGACATCAGTCTGTGTGTCTTTTATGTGTGTGGTGGGGAGAATGTGTGTGTGTTCTCTGTGGGTGTGTGGTGTGTGATTGTCATCTGAGGGTGGGTGGTGTGTGTGTATGCGTGATCTAGGTGTAGGTGGTCTGGGTGTGGTGTGTGTGTGTGTGTGTGTGTGTGTGTGTGTGTGTGTGTGTGTGTTAAGGCCCTTTGTGGATCTGCATGTGTATGTAGTGCACACACCCCCGGCACAGATCAAGCATGGCATACCATGGTATTATGTTATCAGTCATGATGCACATGATATTCTGGGCATAGGGTGCTAAATAAGTATGTGTATGAATATGAACAGTATGTGTATGAATATGAACAGTAGTGTATCTCCCTTGCTTTCCTTCCTTGCACCTGAGGGAATGTTTGAACTAGAGGTAATGCATTAAGTATCAAGGTGCATGATAAGTTTTTTCCCATCAGTTTAACAAAATATTGTGAGGCTGGTGTGTTGAGTGAGAAACAGGAACACTGGCTGGCCTGATGATTCTTCAGGTGTGTGTGGGGTGGGGGGATGGTGCATGCATGGTTGGGGGTGTGCAAGAGTGGGTGGTGGTGTGGGTAGGTGTGTGGGTTTTTGGTGTGAGTGTGGGTGTGTGGGGACGTTGGGGTGAGTGAATGATGCTAGTACAGTGCATCTTGCCATCTAACCATCCTCCTTCACTGTCACCACTCATGCACATCACCAGTTAGGCATCCTGACATGATGGTCCGCCAGCAACACTCACAGACCTCTCCACATGAAGCTATGTAGCAGCTGTGGCAGTAGACATTACGTGGATGTTGGCATTCCTGATTCTGATTCTGTGGGGAGGGTCAGAAGCGTTGGTGGTGGACTGTCATGTCAGGATGCCTGGTGTGTGGTGTTCATGATGATTTTTGTCAGCCTGGTAGTACCAGGAGGATGTCTCAATGTACTGTCACTATTCATGCACAACACTGATCGGGGGCAAGCACCACTGGTGATGTCTGGATACCTGATTGGTGATGTGCATGAGTGTTTAAAGTGTGTCATCTGGGTGAGTGGCGTGTGCATGTGTGTCATCCGGGTGTAGGTGGAGTGTGTGTGTGTGTGTGTGGTCTGTGACGTCCTAACCCACTGCAACTGCCTCAGAGCTTGCTGAGCCCCAGACCTCTACCTGGGGTCAGTCAAATGCAGAGCCGCATCCCCCCTCCCCCCCAGAGAAGGCGAGCTGTCATTGGTCGCTCCAACCTTCTACCCCCGGTCGGCCCTCATGCGACCAGGGCTCATTCCCAAAGCCAGATCACCGGAATTCTGAACTTTGTATTCTTCTATTCCATGTTAAACAATCACACAATGTATTGAATGGCAAGAAATATGATGGACTGGTGAAAAACATCTGTGGAGGGAGTATTAAATATACATTATTTAGCAATATTGTATTATATTTTTTTTGTTGCTTAGAACACATTGGTTTAGAGTGTTAGTTGCCTATGGAATCATTTTATATAAGCAACAAGACAGTCCGTGGATGTTGGTGGTACCACGTTTACCCCACTGTCAGGTGGCTGAAGGAACTGGACTTTGCCTCAGGCATCATTAGTCTGAAAGTGGAGTTAACCTTGAAACATCAACATGTTGTCGTGTCTTATTGCTTACTACAGTAATGGTTGCAGTGTTAGCAATACCAAGTGTGATCATGGTCAAGCGGCACCACTCTTGAACACTGACAGTCAGGCATCCTTGCATGATAATCCACCAGCACCACTCAGGCTGACCCCCTCCCCTGGCCTCTGTGTGTGAGCTATGCCAGTACACCGGTATGTCAGCATGCTTTATTCCAGTTGGTTGGGGATGGCTATAACTGGTGCTGGTGAACTGTCATGTCAGGAAAAGGAGGCCTGATCTTCAAGAGGAACTCTTGTAGCAGGCAGAAACCATAAGGACTAATGCGCCAGGACTCCCACAAAAATCTTCAAGCCAGCAGTCTTCAGCAGGGACTGCCCCCTGAGGTCAGCCTGTCCTGCTGTCAGCCAGTGGTATAAAGGGAGGCGCTCATAGCCCCACCTCAGTTCTGCCGTCAGAGACCTGGAGTCTAAGTGGGCAGATTCTTGTCCAAAAAAAAGAAAAAGGCAGAAAGAATACCAGAGGAGGGCTTGAGGCTATCTCGACAGTGGGTAAAGAACTGAGGTGGGGCTGTGATGGCCCCATTTTATTCCACTGGCTGATGTCTGGTTGGGCTAATGTCAGGGGGCAGTCCCTGTTGAAAACTGCTAGCTAGAATGTTTCCCTGGAGTACTGGCACCTGGGTGCTTGGTAGTCCTTATGATCACTTCCTGCTGCTAGGGCTTCCACTCAAAGTAAGATCTTTGTCTTCTTCATTTCCATGGTAAACAATCACACCATGCATTGATAAGAAAATGCATATGACTGACTGGTTTGGAAACCATTTGTGGAGGGACTAGTAATCAGCGTTTACCTGATTTGTGGTGTGCATGACTGTTTGTTTAATCTGTTCCAAGTGCACCATGATATATGGATGCTCTGGCAACAGTCATGGTCACCACAAATCAGGCATCAACTGTACCAGTCGGACAAGGTGCATAATGACAGGCAGGCCACAACTGATATTAAGACTGGTTTCTCATCTCTGTTATCCTGAGAAAGTTGTAACCTAAAGAAAATAAATTAATAAAAACACACGACACAAAACAAAATCTTTATTAAAATACATCAATCATGTAAGCCAGTTGTGTCTCATTAAGAACCGTAGTATTTTAACAAGTCCCAATGTATAACTCTGCTAAGTTTCAGTCATCAGTGTGCCTTCTGGGATTTTTATTTAAGCAATATACCATGGCAGAGGGTGGGTGATGGCAGGATTTACCCACACCTGGTGTAGTTTTCTCAGCCAGCCAATCAGGATTAAGGGCTTTAGGTACCTATTGTATAATATTGTTTTCTCACTGGGATAACGAATGTGTAATGGATACAAAAAATGTCCAATCTCTGCCTCTGAGGTCGAAACTGTCACCTGCCCATTAACAAAATGCTAGTGAATTTTTATTGTTATCGGTCTAGTAAGATTTTCATTTAACTAGCCCTGGAGGCTTGTACTTGAGAAGACAACCCTTCAGTATTTACACCAACTGGGCCAGTGAAAATGTCTAAGGGCCCTGCCGGCTAGTGACTGCAAAACTTAATTTCATAACATGGTGTTGTGCTGGCACCCAGCCACCACTGGGTGTCAGGCAAGCAGCGCTTATACCATGCTTTGCATGCTTCACGCTTCTCGGTGAAGAAGTACTTTCTCATATCTTCAACAGACCAACCAACAATATCCTCTTCTGTTGACCCCCACCTGCCATATTTTATACTCTACTCGTCCATCCTGTCACATACAGCACAAGTTTGCGTACTACCACAGTCACATACTTCAAACATCAACTGCTCTTTTTGCTAGAAAACACAAGGGGGGGGGGGAGGAGGGCAATGAAGATGCATCTGTCAACAGGTCTATATCCTGTAGAATGTATCAATAGCCCTTGTCTACATTTCCTAATGATGTCATTGAGTTCAGTTTTGTGACCCCATTTCATTTCTCGTAGGAAGAATTATATTTTTGGGAATTGATCTTGGCTTGCCTTACAGTTGTCTGTACATCACAATCAATTTCAGCGACTGTGTTTCCTGAATCTGCAGCTCCAAACATTTGTAAGTATTTCTGATGTTTAGCTGTTACTAAGCCGGAAAATTGAGTTTAGTAATATAAAAACGAACCAGTTAGAATATGGTGATTTGCGAGGGGCATTTTGTTAGAACAAGTACTATCTGGCCCATTGGTGAAGCGGTTGGATTTTCATTTGTGGCGCTGGTGACCCGGGTTTGGGAATGGACCCAGGTCACTGGAGAGCCAGCCGGAAGGAGGAGGAGGCTCAAGTGTCTGACGACTGCTCGCCTTCTCCTGGGAGGGAGGGAGGGGATGCTGCTCGCTGTATGCCACCTCCTGGCGGAGGCCAGGAATGCAACAGCTTGGTGAGTGCCGCTAATGCAAGGTGTATGGTGGGCTTTGGCATGTGCCTTGATGTCTGTGGCACACCATGCTCCCCAGGGGAGCAAACTGGAAAACTGCTTCTTGGCCAGCCAGATGATGGCCGCTGGCACCTACCACCATGAGTGCCCTGCGTCTCCAAAGCCGCCACAGCAGCTCCCAGGGACCAGACAGGTAGTATGCTGGTTGTTCTCCCTGGCACTTTCCCCTCAGAGAGGAACCCATCTGGTGAAGGAATACACCAGGCTACCCCTGAGACAGCTGCAATATGAGGTAGGTAGAGGGGGTTGGGGTGAGGGTGTTGGTGGGGTCCATGACTGGCCAGAAGGAGAGGTGGACCGAGAAGCCTAAGGAAGGAGCAAAAAAAAAACAATTAGTAATACTAGCTAGAATGTGATTGATATTTAACTTTTATATTTATTTGCCTTCATTTCATCATACATACAGTAATGATTTTTTTTCTCTTGCAGGGAGATTGAGCAGCTGTGAAGAATATACTGTCCGTTACCATTTGAACTGAGGTAAGATTCACCTGGTTTCTACCCACCAAGGGTAACTTCTTTCTTCTGTTCTTATATTGTTGCAACTTTACTGTTCTGGATTTAACCGTAAGTAAATTTAGCAAGGCATTATCAATGTGGGTACTGTTGAGACTGCATGTGTTAAAAGGATACATTCATGTACAGTGGCAGATGTAGTTTGAAAGCCCATTAAAAGTACTTTTAAATGAACTATGTGGCATACCTGAAGCTGTAAGCAGTCAAGAAATAGATGACCGAGACTGTGCATTATAAATACATTAGAGCCATTCTTAGCACCATTGTGATGTCAGTGAGTTTCATGGGCTTTCAAGCTTTGTCTGCCACTGTACATGAATGTGACCCTTTAAAGAGTAGCTTCCTAGTAGCTGCCTGCCCCACCAGTTTGATAACTTACCCCCCACCCCCCACAGACATCTCTGTAGGAAGTGTGGCCAAAAAAACTCATTTACTAGTTAAGATTATGTCCCTCGTAAAATTAAAATACTGCCATTCAGCAGAAAAAAGACTGGCTTCCTGGTCAGCAAAACACACCTCCACATTGACCCATGCAGCCCTGTTTTCTGATGTCACAAAATGATTGCTGTGTGAGCACACCCCATTCAATTGGCTCGACGTGTGGTCATGTTTTGCGTACCCGGAAGCCGGTCTTTTTTTTTTTTCCAACCTACAGTATTTTAATTTTACAAGGGACATTATTTTAACTAGAAAAGGAGTTTTTCTGCCACACTTCCTAGGAAGATGTCTGAGGGGGCAAGTTATCAAACAGGCTGGGGCAGGCAGCTACTCAGTAGCTGCTCTTTAATAAGTGACAGTAGGGTGACTTGTCATTTGCAGGACATGCATTGCTGCAAGTCGCAATCCATGACAGGACTCAGTATGCATTATTGTACATCCTGGGATATTGAAAGGCAGACAGAAAAGCAGAATGTCCTCTCAATCACCAGGAAGTTTCATTAAAGAGCTGGTGCATGGTGTGCTCCCCCAAAACAAATAACCCTTACCTCAGTGATAGTTGATTGTATCTTACAATTTAATTATGGCATCATTAGTAATTAACAGATGTAATAAAGCACCATTGAGAAGGTTGCTATATATGCAGCTACTACAGACGTTTGAAGCCATGCACCTGTGCAGGCAGATTTCCTGATGTTTGTAAAAAAAAAAAACATTGTGTGGGTCTACTTCACAGAGTATAATGGGTGTGTTTTTTTCTGATGTTTCAGTACTTTAAAGATTCCATTGTGAGAAATCTGGCATTATTCAAAACAACTTGAGATCCTGATTTGTCTACTGATGTATTCGAGTTCTCACAATCGCAACTTTAAAGTGTTAGTAAAAGCATGCTACGGTAATGTTCTCATTCATCTCTGGAGAGCACCCCCAGTGCCGATCTTTAACTTACAATAATTACATAACGAAATATGACAGCATGGGTGTGTGGCTTCACATCTGGTATTAGAAAAGTCTGGGTAGCATGCTCCACAAATTGTAACAACATCTGTTTTATTACAAAATAATGCTGTTCTGAGTATACGTTTCCATGCTCAACAGCATCCAGCCATACACTATATGTTCTTTAATAAACGATGCATATAATGCCCTGTCATGGGTTACTGCACTTATAGAATGGGTAACTCATGTTTAAGGTTTTAAAAACTGTCTTTATTATTTGCTTCCTCCGTATCCATTCATGTTGCAGCACATCGCCACTTACTATCCACTCTTTCTCATTTCCTTCCGGTGTGGGTTCTCGCTGTCTTTCTCATTGCCGCGTTGCTTGTTTTATCTGCATCCATTCATGTCACTGCTTGTTTTCACTTGGTACCTGATCTTGCGCATGTCATCTGGTGTGGACTCTCTCTTCCTTGTCATTGCTGCATTGTCTTGATTATTTGTTTCGTCTGCATTCATTCATGTTGCAGCATATCCCCACTCAGTAGCCAGTCTTGCGCAATTCATTCTTGCATGGATTTTCTCTCTCTCTGTCTCTCGCTCTCTCATCTCACTGCCACATCTTTATTATTTATTTTCATCTGCATGGTGATTGAGCAGATGTGTAGAATACACTGTCTGATACCATTTGGATTGAGGTAAGAGATTCACATGGGTTATACCCACCGAGGGTAATTTCTTTCTTCTGTTAGTCATATATTATTGTAAATTTACTGATAAGTTTTGCTGGAGTCCCACGTTGTCTTGGTTATTTCTTTCGTCTGCATCCATTTATGTTGCAGCATGCCACCACTCGCTAGCCACTCTTTCTGGCTTTCTTTCTGTGTGGGTTCTCTGTCTCTCTCATTGCCACTTTATCTTATTTTTTATCTGCATCCATTCATGTCACTGCATGTTGTCACTCTGTACCCGACCTTGTGCACGTCATCTGGTGTGGATTCTCTTTCTAATCATTGTCGTGTTGTCTTGCTTATTTGTTTCATCCGCATCCATCCATGTCATGGCATGTCACCACTCAGTAGCCAGTCTTGCACACTTCCTTATGGTGCAGATTCTCTCCTTTCTCTTTCTCATTGACGCTACAGCAGTGGTATTCAAATTGATGATTGCTTAACTCTGATTCCTGATTGATGCTCCATATTGTATTTCTATTGCTGATGTACAACCGGTGCATCCTTCAGGAAATCCAGCAAGTCCAATGCAGTGCTCCTAATGTAGGTGAAATAAATGTGGTTACAAACAGTATGTGTATTATTAAATTAGAAATATTTACAAATTGATCTTTCCCTTACATATTAGAGTACGCTCTTTTGTTTGATACTGTACTATGGAAATGGCAGATGTTAGATACCGGAAATATATAAGAGATTATTGCAAGTTGTATACATCATTATTTTACTGTAATATTAGAATGCTAGATGTCAAATTTTTAAGTCAAACAGATTGAAGTAATCAGTAGAATGATGAAGTACAATGTGGAAATAAGAGGGCGTCTGAAAGAAAACCATCCAAGACTCAACAAAGATTGTGAGTTGGTTGTGCGGTATCATTCTATCATGGATAAGATTAGCCTGGTAGCCGTACAAAGTGGGATGAACTTGTGCATTTACCATTTTTCTTTTCACGTTTAGATCCTGTGCTGTTGAGTTTCTTCAGTCAACATATTTTGTAAGTAACTTTACTCTTAAACATCCTTTATTCAATTATTTTGGATATCTTAAATGTGTTTAACAAACTTTATGTACAATGAGTTATATACTAAATATTATCCATCTGCATTCTATAGGAATTCTACCTGTTGCATAAGAATTCTCCCTGTGACAGACCTGCTATCAAATCAGAATATAATATGCCTGCCAAGAAACAGAAGACATGCTCCAAACCACTAGGATTGGGAGTATATGCAGAATCAGCTGGCATACATGAAGAAGGCTCAATACGGAACACCCAACCTGTAATTGTGAACCCCAAGAATGATTTGATTCTGGATATATATCACTACGTGTTGAACAAGAAGTGAGTCAACAAGCCACTTGGTACAGATATTTGGGTATTATGAATTAAACAAGTAACGGATAATCGTGTCATCACTGATGAGGACGTGGTGAAAAATATGGAGGCCCTGCACAGTAAAACAGATATACTAAGATGACTTCAGAAGGATAAAAAAAGGAATTCTTTGGATGAGGCAGTTTTCTATTTTATTTGTGACTCGCCTACAGGACAGAATGAAGATACCAAGGAAGTACACACAACTGGCAATAACAATACTGAAAACTACAGAACGAAGACCATGCTAGCACTAGTGGTTCAACACTCAGACATGTAAGTTTGACAGCTGCCCAGAAAAATGACAATGTGTGACAGTATCAAATAAATAAAGAAGTTACGTACTTGAAGAAGCTGAAGACAACGACAAAGGAGGTAAAGAGAGAAGTTGCAGTCACAGAAAACAAAGTACCATCCTAGAAATGTCCATGAGAGAGAGCAGAGACAGAATCAAAAGATGGAACTGGAACGAAACAACAAGAAACTAAAAAAAGGATAAAGAACAGTTACAAAATTCTATATGTGTTCTCAAACGGATGCTGCAGAAGGCTAGAAAGATGAAGAGCTACTGGAAAACTACACTGAAGAAAACTACTAAGAATCCCTTCAAGAAAAATGAGGTTGAAGAAATTATTGACGAAAACTCCACTCTTCATGAACAAATTGACAATTTAAAAGTACAGATTGATCGTATCCATTCTGACAGCCCAACAAGGATCAACACCATTGTTGAAGGAGTATACAGTGGATGTCAGAATTTGTGTTTTGGAGCTGGTTATTGCTGGAAGTGGAACAGATAAAGACAATAAGGTGATTGTGTCCTTTGGAAAACACATATTTAAATGAGTTTCCAGAAAGGGACCTTCCACATCAGCAAACAGTAGTTAATATCACAGATGAAGGACAGTTTCTCATGAAAGCAACGTATGCTGACAAACTGGAGAAAGCGGATCACTGGGGACTTCATAAAGATGGGACCTCAAGGAAAAAACTGAAAATGCTAGGCAATACCATCACCTTGGACCTTGTAGGAGCTTACCTCTTGGATTCCGATGCGTTGCTAGGGAAACTGCAGAAACCATCATGGAAACCTCAAAACTAGAAATAAATGAAATATTGGACTGTGGAGAGATCATGCTCAATACCATCATCTGAAAATTAACATTCATCATGACGGCTAGAGCTGCTAATGAAAAACTATCAAACCAGCAGCTACAAAGCTGGAGAGATGAAATGCTACAAGAATGTGGAGATGACTCACAATGCCAAGTTCTACATTCATTCCACTACATGGTCCATGTCTTACTAGGATTCCATAGATATGCAGTGGGCAACCTAAGTGGTCTTCAAAAAGAAATGGAAAACAACAATATTTTACTTGGATGGGATAAAATAATTAAATATCGTCGGGAAGTTGCAGCAGTGAGGACTGTCAGAATGGCATCGGAGGTTCTCGGCCCGGTATCAGATGAGAAAAATGGAGTAAGAGAAAAGTGGCTGAGCTACTGTACCATGAACAGTAATATAAATTCAACAATCAGGAACTACAGAGACAACAGATTCAACTGCCTGTTCAAACCCGTGGCACAGGTTCAACATCACAGAATGGATATTATCAAGTTCATTGATCATTTGGACACAGAGAATTCAAAGAGACCAAATCGGTACTTCTAGACTTACAAGACAGCAAAGTGGTAGCAATGGTTCACAGTCTGGTAGCCATCTACTTCAAAATAACTGGACCATACTGGGAAACAAAGATCAGCGGCACATGCAACTACCTAAAACTGCATCATTACATTAAAGAAATGTATGCACAGATCGAGACCTGGTTAGCAGATCCGCTCATTATTCTTTCAAGTGAGGACTCATCAGTGTTCCTAGAATATGCAAGGAATAGAAGTTCAGCACTGTCAGAACAGCGACATCCATGCCAGAAGACATTGAATTTTTTTCAAGGTGTACAGCAGCCATCCTCAGAGGAATGAAATTATGCAGTGAAAGACAATTGGAAGTCTTCCTTACTGGAAAGTTCAGCCATGATCCGGAAGAAGATACATTGAAGGCTGTGGATGGAGCACCATTTACAAATCTGACCCGTAAATGGGACTTTGGATCATTGAACACCAGTCAACAATGGAGGAGGCATGCTACTCTTCATTTCCACACATCCATATTATTAATCAAATCAAACCGTGAGGATCTACAGACTTGGATCAAAAGTAAAACTTTTGCTGAAAAACAACGCATCTTTGTCAGAGCACACAGAACTGGAAAGCAACTCAGGAGGAGTCACAGAGAATTCGAAAGGAAAACTAGAAGTGCACTGGAACATAACCTAAAAGCAGAACAAGAAAGGAAGAGGAGAAGAGAAGAAAGAAAGATCCAAAAGGAATTAAAACAGAGGCAGAGAGAAAGTGATGAAGGAACGTCAATTGATGTTGAAAACCAACCAAAGAAGAAAAAGAAAAAACAGCATTGACTGGAAAGCAGCACATCATAAATTACAAAAGCTTGGATGAAAGTGACATTGAAGAAGCCAGTGATTTCTCTGATTTGGACATGGCTGAGTCATCAACCATAGTACCAAGTGGGAAAAACCTGAAGGTGAATGACTGGATTACAGTGGCATATGAAAATGGGTGGTACCCTGGAAGTATTACATTAATAAACACTGATGTTGCCACCATAGAATTCTTCCATCTAACCTCACTAGATGGTTAGTACAAGCATCCAACAGTTCTGGATATAGCAAAAATAAAACAAGTATTTATCTATGCAGGACCTTTAAGAGTTCTGTTACCAACTAGCGGAGGACGACTTTTTAATTTGCCTGATTCGGCTTGCATTGAACAAATGTATTTGGATTTAATAAAGGAAGCATGGCCGGAGGAATAATCCATTTACTGAAGTTCAGCTGGAGGGATACTGGTTCCCACTGCTGTCAGGTCACTGAAAATCACAAATTTCAATACAGTCAACATGAGGAAGACAACAATCCTATAGGTCTCCAGTCAATACCCTGTTTATTCAGACTTGGCCTTGCTTTATTTAAATTATTTTAAAAATTAATTGTTTACTTTCCTGTTTATCAAATGACTGTACTATTATTTTTTGCCATCTGTTACTTGTCACTTGTTAAAATCTTATGTATGCTTCTCTTATTTTGACCTGGAACCTCTGTAAATGAGCTCTTGGCTCAAACTTTGTAATCTGTTAGCTTAATCAATAAAGTATACCAAGACAGGGTGTGAGGTAATGCTGGATGTGTTTTGTTTGATCAAGAGGCCTAGAGTGGGATATTGCAATTATAAAACAAGACTTGTCAGTGTTGTGCAAGGAAAAATAGTACCAAGTTCATACATGCTGCCTAGGTTCTAGTGGAGCTCAACGCTGAGTGTAGTGAGGAAAGTAGTATTGTCTTTTTTGTGTTAAGCCGAACAAAGGCAACCTATAGCAGGAAGCTCATGGCAAGAATTGATCAGATAAGACTGAATGTGCTAAAGTGTCCAGAACATGTCCCGGACAGATTCACGGTTTGCAACAGTTGATCTTACGTGTCAGTCTTCACCATTCATCATTTGTGGGTGTCAGCCAGAGATGCAGCATCCTGCGGGAGTTTTTTTTCATTCACCCGAAGGGGGAGAAGTCAGCACTACCTCTCAGGTCAGGGTCTGGAGCTTGCAAGGCACCATACAAGGGTGTCTTATGATGCCAATGAGGTAGCCTCCACACTTGCAGGGAAAGCAATCTGCATCAGGTGAATGGCTTGGCTTCATCTATCACGATTGTCACCCTTGTCCTCTTGTAGGGTGCTTGCCTCAGTCTTCTGGGGACCCACCCGGTTTCCAGCAGAGAGACCCCCTCCTTACCCTGACAAGTCACAGGCCTGAATGTCATGTGAGGGTCCTCTCCCCTCTATAGTCTTCCCCTATGGAGGGCTGAAGGATTCATGTCCCTCTGGGAAATACTGGGCCCCCTTTGGGAGGGTCTCGGTACTCACCCACCAGCGATGAATGGTGAAGATTGACACAGGGAAGATATGAAAATTACATATCTTCTGTAATTCTTGATCTTCATGTGTATCTTCACCTTTCATCACTGAATCCCACTCTCCTATCCCTCAAGGCCTCAGTACATGGGCAGTCCTCCTCCCTGCTCTCTTGTCCCAGTTTCCTTTTTTCTCATATCATTCTATTTTTCCTCTAACTGATGTGCATAACTGAGGTGTGGGAGCAGCCAGTGCCAGTTATGGCTAACCTGCAAACACGACGTTGTGTGTCTGCCTCGTGGGTGGCGCTGTGGTGCTCACTCCTCCCCCTTCATGTGAATGAAAAAACAAACTCCCGCAGGGTGCTGCACCACTGGCTGACACCCACCAGTGATGAATGATGAAGATACACAAGAAGATCAAGAATTATGGAGTACCCCTGTTGGGACTGGTGGTTTCAGAGTGAGTTTCTTTCTTTTATTATTTTTTTTTTGACACAGTTTTGGAAGGATTTGTGAAATGTCTGCATCAAAAAATGTTTTGTGGTATTTCTATTATATATGCGGTCTGCTGGTTTATGGATTTGAAGGTCATTTTTAAAAGTGATGGGGGTTTGTTATGATTTGTGACAGCAACAGTTGCCGTCTTTGTGAGTACCAAGTTTGAAATGGTCGGAGAAATCTCAGGAAGAAAACACACAAATTCTCAAGTTCTAATCAACAAACACAAGGAAAGCAAGTCATTAAACAGCCAGCACGAAGAAAACAACCAAAATATTATATTAGAGTGATTACGGTTCTCATTCAAAGTCAGGTCCCAGAAAAAAGAAAGATTATAAGTTCTAGTACAGCCAACATGAGGAAAACCAGTTCTAATTCAATCAACACAAGGAAAACAATCCTGTATGTCTTCAATCAATGGGGCTAGATCGCAGGGGATTGCTGAGTGCCGCATCCCAGCATGGATAGCACAAGGCTTCCCATTCTGCCATCATGGCACCAGATATAAAGAAATATTGGCAAAGTTGGATCTTGGTTCACAGGTCAGATCCCTGAAGAGAAAAAACAAAATTCTCAAATACAGCCAGCATGAGGACAACAACCAATATCTCATTGGGTAGGGATCACGGTTCTCATACAAGTTGGGTCCCTGAAGAAAGAAAGATTACAAATTTGAGTACAGCCAATACAAGGAAACAAGTTCTAATACAGTCAACATGAAGAAAGCAATCCTGTAGTCTGTGATCAATAGGGCTAGATTATAGATAGGGGATTGCTGAGTGCCGCATCCCAGCATGGACAGAAAAGGAAATTAGGGTAAGTATCGAGTTAATTTCTTCATCAAATATACCATGGATGAGGAGATGCTCTGAGTGCAGCCACAGCAGCAGCAGCAACTGTTTTGGGCAGTCAGTCGTTAAATAAAAAGCAACACTCTAAATACTGCAGCTGCAAAAAAACACAAAATACTGAGCTAAAAATGGTCTGGTGAGTGAAAGAAAACAGGGCATATTGCACAAATAACATTATTACCAAAAAACTGAGGGGGTTTACTTAGGGAATGAAGGGGGTTTGTCCTGTAAATTATATCACATGGGTGGATGTATTTTAATAAAAAAATTAATATACAAATATTATGCAGAAGACCAGTGGGAAAACAAAACAAATGAAGTGGGTAGAAGCAGATGGGTAGTATTAGCATGTCAAGGGTATATCTATTAAAAGAAAAAAGACGGATTAATATTACAGAAAGTATGAAAAATGGCAAAGGTGAGCATGTTCTGTGTGCCTGAAGCACAATGCAAATTAAAGCACTCTTACACGACAAGTGTGAATCTGAATGGGGGACATATTGACCAAGCTGTTTCAGTAATATGGAACTTCTTTTTGGACTGTTCAAGAACATGTGCATTACAAGGGCATCTGCTTGTGAGATACTTTCCACTGAATAAGACTGTCTTCTCAAACAGAGGAAAGGAGCACAATGATTTGTCTGGAGAGCTAAAATAGACAATTATACTATTGTGTGTGAAAATCCTGTAACCTCATTGGTCAAAACTTGTCACATGACCGTGATTAAAGCCTGCATAACCTATGACTGAGGAATGGCATTTAGAAAAAACATATTTAAATATGTTTAAAATGTATTTTGAGTCCATTGTAATATTCACAATAAGACTCAACAGGGTGTGAGTTATTGGGTGATTTACCCACTTCTTGGGCTGTTCATTCACTCAGCAGTGCCTCATGACACATCACACAAGGCATAGGTAAATACCCAATAACCCACACCCTGTCTTGCCTTATTGCTTAAACAGTCGTGGGTTTGAAGGTCTGTGCACTGATAGTATATCTTGATTCTGTGCCAAGAAAGAAAAGCTGGTATCTGAGTGTATATGCATGTGCCAATCTAACACAAGGCATGTGAAGGACCGAGAGGTTTGCATGGTAACATGCAACATTGAGAGAACTGCTCAAGAGTTTCATAACCACAGCAAACCTAAAGACTTTAACTGCATTGTTTATGTTTGATTACCCATACCTTAAAAGATTGTGTAGGAGTAAACACATATTTATTCCAGAGACAATTCTAAAACCAAAAGATAAGGTGTGATTTTCTTCACTCGTTCACTTCATGGCCTTCTCTCAGTGTCAATGACATGGCACACTTTCTCGCGCATGCATGACGACGTTCAAAATTTTGTGCAGAACTGGTGACATAGTCACTGCATCACAAGATTGTGACATAGTCGGGGCAGTGCAACAACACTGTTCCAGGCATAGATTTCAGTGTGGAACATGGTTCAACAATATACATTAGACAAGAGAATTTTTTGAAGTATAAAAAAAAATGGACTTTTCAAGTGAAGCAGAGGGGGTGGAATAGGGAGGCCTTACCATAGCTACTCTAAAGACAGACAATGGGTATTATCACACATAATTAATGAACTTTTCTACTTATTATATTAAGCATCAGCTGTGAAGATCTGTTACCTGGGTGAGTCATGGCAATATTTCTGAGAAACTGAGGCATGGGAAGGTCCATACATATCTGGGTGCAGACATTGAAATGCCACATTCATTATTGATATGGCTGGAACAAAAAAAAAAGAAAAGAAAAGGCATTCTGATGAAGAACAAGAGTAAAGGCTGCATGAAAAGGGGATGTAATATACACAAAAGACACAGTACCAGAACTGTCTAGGCACTGCACCATATTGCAGCAGAATCACCTCTAAAAAAAAAAAAAAAAAGATTAATTCCAGTAAAGACGGTTAATCATACAATATACAACAGGCTAATGTGTACTAATACCAGCGAATCACATTTTAACATTGAACTCTACAGCATGCCAAACTGTGGCAGAAGCCGGTGCCAGCCTGAAGGTCCAGCTCAGGCGGGATATCTGATAGCTTCACTGGAGAAACTGCATCACAAAGAGAATTCTCAAGAGTGAACAGCAATGGTTGTTAATCAGACTTGAGCCACCAGCGATTAATGCATTCAGGGGTGGGAAGTGCTCCTTAATGACCAACGAGAAAAGTCAGGAAGAAGAGTTTCATGTGTCAAAGGGAGAGGGGGGACACAGAGGTAAAAGTTGAAACAGTAGTACCTGCAGTCACCCACTTGACCTGTCATAGTTGTGACGGCTATCAGCAAGCCCATAGAATATCACCCATTGCCATTGGCTATAGATCATGGTTCATTTTCTGTTCATCACTATGTTGTTCTTACAAACAATAACTTCTAGACCTTTGCTGCAGACTCCCACAAAGACACAGACAAAAAAAATGAAACAATTGTTTAAGCAAGCTGGAATACGCATCACAAGAATGACCACAACTGTGGTTGGGAGTGTGAGAAGTCTGCAGTGTTGGCTCTGTTTAGTCACGTTTGTTAATTTGCCTTTTTAAAAAGAAAACCTTAAGATTAGTCAGTTATGCCCACATGCAGGGCCAGATCTTGAAGATGGCAAAAAGAGAGGGAGAATCGGGACACACCAAAGACCAATACAGACAGCATGCCTAGTACCAGTAGCCAGTTTCCAGAAAACCTACCTCCTCTTGCATTTTCTCGATAGTTAGCAATGAAATACCAGCAGTGCCATTGGGCAGATGGTGACTACCTTGATTTATATGTTTAATCCAGCCAGTATGCGCATACAAGTCAATGGCCGAAACTGTGGTTGATGCTAAGGAAAGGCGACAGTGTGGGATAAGTATAGCCCCGTTTGTTGTTTTAAAAAAAAAATTTACCTCGGCAGTGGCATCTTTAATAGAATGAGTAGAGAACAAAAGTGATGAGCATCAGGACCCAGCAAAAATACCTTCCACCTGCCTGTGGCCAGCTGCCAGAAAACCAAGCTAGTCTTCAGTTTCTTCGATACAATGTGCAGTGTGATGGCTGCAGTAACATGACAGATGCTGACTGCTGGAACTGTTGTATTATAAAACAAAAATTGTGTAATTGAGCTGGAATACTCAGTAAGGGAATGGTCACAGCCATGATCAAGACTGAAGGAAGGCTTCGGTGTTGGCTCTGTTTACCAGTTTAATACCCTCATCAGAGCCCACAAGTGGATGTGCATCCAAGCACAGAGGGTATAGGTTGAGGAGTATCTGAACACAGCAAAGATCCAGAAAGCTGGTCTACCCACCTGCATCCACCTGCCAGAAAAGCCACTGCCTCTTTTGGTTTATTTTATCTGGGTTGGAGTGGTGAGAATGCAGAAGCACCATTGGGAAGGTGCTGACCACATGAACTGTTTATTTAAAAAAAAACAATTGTGCTTAATCACACCAGATCTCTCAACACAAGAGAATGGACCCCACTGTGGTTGGGACAAAAGAAACACCACATTGTGGGTTATGTTGTATAGCACATTTGTAAAAAAAATAAATAAATGGTCCTCGGAGGTGGGACTCACAATCTATGCTGCATCATGAACAGCAGGTAGAGAGCAAGCATCATGAGGAGCATCAGGATGCAGCAACACTGCAAATAATGATGGAAACTCGAGATTTCTTATAGCGCGGTATACCAACTACAGAATGACAAGGGTATTGCTGGTACAAAGTTCCAGAAGTCTGTACTAATTAAGCATTACTTATGACTGGTTGTTGTTTTGTTTTTGTACTACACATGACAAGTGTCAATACCCGAGAATGGATTGGAGACTTGGAGTACAGTAGGCATTCAGTTTGCTTTGTGTGCCACAGATGCCGCTCATTCTGTGTAACAAAGAAAATATCAGAAACTTTTGGTAATTTTTGCATTTAGTTCTGAAGTAGATCTGCAGAGCTGTCAGAAGCAAAACAAATGTATGACCTACAGAAATGGCTGGGAAAAATGGGTCTGAAATAATGCCAGAATCATGATCATGCAGTTCGATGGATGGCCCTTTTATGCTGCAGTGTCTGTGCATACAGTGGACTCTTAAATCATTAAGAGATGACTATAGTACATACGTCACCACCCAACTCACCAGATGGTTAAAACAAAGAGACTTTTTGCTGTCTGTATGTCACATTTATTTAAGTTTGAGCCTCTTTCGCACATAATGTGGGACATCCTGTTGCATAGTGTGTCTCTGTTAGAATTAAAGAAAAATTGCCATTTCTCAACCTTGCTAACATGATCACCACTATCCTAAAAACTATAAAGGGTCTCAATTGAAAACACAGGTCCATAGAGACAATTTTTTAATACTGCTCTTGATTAAGGCAATACATAAAAAGGTAAATTCTTTGACATTCACACTTAGACATCAGATCTCGATATCTAATAAAAGACACATACTGTACATCAGTGTTTAAGAAAGAACAACAGAGAATCCGGTTATTTCCAAGGGATTAATGACCAGTTGGGAGGATGGGTGGCACAAGGAGCAGACAAGGGCCACCTCCATTTAGCTGGTTGTTAATCCAAGGAAATGAACAGCTTCAAGGTTGTTATTGCGATAAGTCTAGTCACAAAAATGACTGTTTCACACAATATATTCTTAATTTGCAATTATTTTTATTTTTTTTAAATATTTCTGATTTTTCTCATTTTCTCCCAGACTCCCAGCACCCGGCAGACACGTGCGCGGAGGTGCACATGCATGCCCAACACTGGCTTGGCTGGCCCCTTCCACCCCACCACTGACAATCCCATGATGCCCCTTCCACCTATGCTACCCATCAGACCTCCACCCAGCTAATGGAAGCAGAACTACAGAGGGTCAAGCAGCCTCCCCTGGAGAGGATAACTGCCTATCGGTTTCTCGATCCTATTCCCTCCACCACCCCTGCCTGTGCTGGCTCTCTGATGACCTGTAGTTGTTCCAGAACTATTTCATTTTAAAGTAGAGTGGTGTGAGCCGTGCATATCACACAGCATCACCTGGCAGCTGGATCAGTCACTTCTAAGACATTATTGATCAATCCATTAGCCAGTCGGGAGTCTTGTTATGTTCATTAATGATTAAGTATAATTATAACTGATGTTATAGAACGAGGCTGCCAACAAATGAGGGCACTCCTTTCCCCAGTGCAAGACAGTTTTATTCTGTGAATAGCATCTACAGTACAGCAACCCTGGAAACATTACATACCAGAAACATTTTTTTTATAAATCTAATTTGATCGCTGTCCCACTCAATAAACTATTATAATTACTGGTTACCCCCCAATATCAACACATTTTTGAGACCTGTAAAAAGTCGTATCAATCCATGATTTGATATGGCTTTTACGGTCTCGAGCCGGGTTGTGTGTATCATGCTTGACCATGAAAGACTCTGATCTCTGTTTACTTTACTTAGCACAAGTTGTTTATTATAAAAAAAATAACACAAAGGTGTGTGATCTGCAGTTTTGCTATTAAGGTTTATTCTCTATTTAATACATTCATTCCTATATTACACAGTTGTTGCCTACAGTGCTGCTTGTATTCACTTTGCTGTTGTAGCAGCAGCAGAAAGTAAAAATTAATTTATACAACCTCCTCTGAATGATTTAAATGGTGAAGACAATCTAGTAGGTATAAGGGGCAATTCAACTTTTCTAACCTAGATACAGATTCTGGAGATGGAATTCTTACAACTAAGAGTAAGAGTGACATCATGGTCTATAATGTCTACTTTGAGACCTCTGACATTGTACAGCAGTTGATTAAATCTGTACTGTAAAAAAAGCATCAGTGTGTTTCCAGAGTTTGAAAACTATCCGGTTGCAGTCTGCCCAATAGTGTATCTATGAAAATAACTTCTTAACTCAGAGCAGGATAAAATCTAAGTTCATTAATTCAATTAATCTGATGATAAATATATAGGAAGTTAAAAGCTTATAATTCCAATCGGGCAGCAGAGAACTGGAAATGTACATTTTCAAATATGTGGAATGCCGGCAAAACATGAAGGACAGAAGACTGGGTTAAAACTGGCATCAGGCTATATTTCACTCACCAGATTAAGTGGGCAAATTGAAAGAGCTAGTGTGCCTAAAATAGGTATTACAGTTTCTAAATGCAGTCAGCCATTAACTTTTTTACGTTTAAAGTACTTTTTTTTAACTTTGGTAAATTATAAGACTGTTCCTGATGTTCGGCATCAGATGTGATGACGGGACCAGCTCTCTACTTGCCAGATGAATGATCTCTAGCTGCCAGACTCCATCAATGTGTTGTGCCATTACTGTGACACATTGTTGCTGCTTAGGAACAGCAATTCAGCAGCTCCCATGAGAAATTGATGCTGATGTTATGGATCAGATGCGTATGTCATCTGTCAGAGATAGGGCTATTCTACATGTCTCATAACAATATTAATAATTTATCACAGTAGAATACTAAGAAAAAAACACTTCAGAAATAAATAATAAAAACTGATTGTACTACTTAACAATTATTTCCACTGTATGCTGTTTTTTACAACAGTACCTGTTTTGAGAAGTGGAGGTTTTAGCTCAGTATGTTTTTATTTTGGGGGGTAATTATTTAACCCACTATGTTATGCTGTGTTTAAAATAATTTAATTAAACAGAGTTTAATTATAGCTTTCAAATGATATATCACTTGGTATATTTCAATATTACTTTATCAGCAGGTATGGCACAGCAGCCATCTTGGAATTTAAAATGGCCACCACCAGTCCAAAATTATTAGTTGTGGCAATACAATTATTTAATTGATGAGTTTTTCACTTGAGAGTTCAGATGATATATCACTTGATAGGTTTAAATATTAATTTAACGGAAGGTGTGGCAGCCATCTTGGAATTAAAAATGGCCACCATCAGATCAAAAAATGTTAGTTGTGGGTATTCAATAATTACATTAAGTAGAACTTGACTTGCATTTTCATATGATATATAACTTGATATTTCTAAGTTATATTAATTGGATATCAAAATATAGCGGCCATATTGAACTTAAAAATGGCCGCCACTAATTCAAAAATAGAAATTGAAGTTTTATAACAAAAATAATATTAAATATATTCAATTACTAGCATTTACTGTTAATTTGGATCTATCTGTACCTCTAGAAATATCAAAAATAATGTGTTAAACGTTAATCTAAATGGTTTTGACGCCAAATTAGCTATTTAATGGTTAATTTTCTGTATCAAAATTAATTTTGACACTGGCCTGGCGGTGCTGAGGGCTGAGGCACTGGACGCCTTACCTCACACCACGTTGGCAACCCGTGTTCGGGAACAAGCACGGACCGCCGGGGGTCGGCCGGGGAAGAGAAGGATTGAGCGCCCGACGGCTGCACTCCTTCTCTGGGGGGGTCATCAACCTGCAAGCTCCCACCACAATACCACCTCCTGGGGGAGCTCAGGAGGTAGGTGCAGTAGAGGGAGATAGCAGCCTGGGATCCGGGGCAGATGTCGGCAGAGGGGCGGAGCAGGAGGTGCGTCTCATCGCGCCTCCTTGCTCATTGGCCCTCACTGCACGCTAGCACTGGGGGAAGAAAACAGAGGAAAATCACCCTCTCCTCACCTAGGTGACAACTCCTCACTGCATGCCCTTGGATCATCGGGACAGATGCCGCTTCACAGTGTGTCCACAATCAATGGTCGGGGGGAGTAGGGGGCTCCCTCCACCCCAGGGGGGGTAATCCGGCAATCAAGGATATATATGGACCAGGTGCTCTAGAGACAGACTCCAATGTGAAGAAGGATAACACAACACAGGAAGTCCGATTGAGTAGTGAGAGGGGGCAGTAGGAGGGATAAATACTACCTAAAAAAAAATTAATTCTGACAGTAAAAATAATGCAACCAATGAATTCACGGTACAAAATACATAAATAGTCTGAGTTTCAAAACATTATGAATGTTTATTAATTAGTTATGCATACTTTATAAAGAAAAACAATATACTGACATCAATTTTAGACGTGTCTGGGTATGTTTCTCCCTATGTATTTTAATAGGCTGATGATCTGAAAATGAGCACTTTTTTACTATATTAAAACTTTTATATTTTGGCAACCTTAACTCTGATTTAAGAAAAATAAACTGATTTGTAATCCTTGTGATGGCCCCTTTGTAACAAAAGAGAAATTTCTTCTTAAAATTACAAGATAAAATTTGACTTGGTATAGCTAGATAAAGGTACTCTGAGAGTCACCCCCCCACCACCACTACAATTTTGTAACTGCTTTTCCCTTAATACAGTGCCCAAGAATTACACACTACTGAGTGAGACTCAGCTAAGCACCTTCAAGAACCATGAACTTAACCAGTTTATAAAAAAAAACACAGTTATTGTTTTAAAAAGTGGTGAGATAAATTTAACATGGAGTTTAAGCATTACCTCCAAATTTGCATTCTGCTAATTTTAAAAGCTCTTCTGGATGATCACAAAGAAGAATACAACTGCCATTTCCAGTTCACAGAAGAGGCTTTGCTTAAATGCTTAAACACTATAAATGTTCACTTCTGCAGGTCGCGGTGTATATACTGTTAACAAATGCGGTCACTATTTTCCAAACATATAACCAGACAAATATCAGCCAGGTACACAAGTTCAAGCGATGTACTGGGCTAAAAGCTAAAAGCTTATCTAAACAGCCAAACTACTGTGCGGTAAAAATGAGACACTCCAGAAAGTGCTGCACCGCACCACACCGCACCTCCAACCAGGTTCTGAAAAAATTACTCTATTATGGCATGCAGAGCATGCTCAATATATACTCTGCCCAGACCATGTGATTACATATGATTTCTCCACACAAAATTTTAAAATGTAAAAGAAAAATAAAATTCTGTTAAAATAGTTGATTTACTATTTATCGCTTATTTTATCAGCTCTGCCACAGAGACAAAGGCAGTGTAAAAAGCGTAAAAAATATAACTAATATAAATAAATGTTCAGACCAACCAAATGGTCCAAACTCCTCTTTCACAACCCACAATGTCTTATTGAACAAGCATTATATGTTTCAAAGGCTTTGACTGAATTGAAATGGGACAAAACTATATATAAATTTATAAAACAATGCAGTGAATTGAATGAAGCACTACCCCCTGCGGGGCTTTTCACCCCACTGACAGTGAGGGTGGACTACTGCCACCAACTGAACTCCAGCTAGGACTATTGGACAGGTGAACAGCATATCTTTTCACTGATTAAGTCTGAATGCCACAGGTTCATCTGGAAAGAGCTTGGTAAATGTCTACTTGCACTATGCACAGGCAATGGTTGAATTACCTGTTAAAGGAGGTTAAAGCACCTAACCTCAAGCTCCTGCTCGAGTTGCAACCAGCGGCCCATCGTGCAGCCACCCTTGCCAGTCAGTCAGTCAGCCTCGCTCTCAGCGGTACCTCCTCGGAGAGAAAAGAACTGCAAAACTTTCACACAGATCAAGAACTTCAGCACTTATTAAAAACCTTGCATAGTCTCATGGACAGTACCTCCATAAATTCCCTATAAAAGTTGGCGATAAACCCATCTGGGACAGGGGCTTTATTGTCTTTCAGTGAAAGAATTGCAGCATCAACTTCCTCAGTGGCTATAGGGTTATCCAACGTAGCCCAATATACCTCTGATAATGTTGGCAGATTAAGGTCCTGAAGAAATGCTTGAGTCTGGAGCTGAACCATTTGTTCGTTGTTAGGCTCTGCATATAATAGGGAACAGTAGTTCCTAAAACATTCATCCACATACTTAAGATATGTATAACATTGCCCTGTTCCCTGAGCATCTTCTATTTTCAGAATAGTGTGTTCTGCCTCCTGTTTTCTAATCCTATAAACTAGCAATTTAGTAGCCTTACCTCCAGCTATATATCTCAGTTTGCCCTCTACTTTCCTAATCAAGATATCTTGTAATTCTCCCCTTAGCCTTTTAAGTTCATTATAAAGTTCTGGGTTTCTTGTAGCATTGTGCTGTTGTTCTAGGTCAACAGCCCTTTTTTCCAAGTTCACCCTAATAACATTAGTTTGCTTTTTCTTAGGTCATAATTCAGCCTTGTAAAACTGCTTTCATGGCATCCCAGATTGTCTGTATTGAGACATCATGTCCCTCACTGGTGGCAAAATAGGAGTGGATTTCCTTCTTTACCATTTCTAGAAAGTTTTGGTCTGTCAGTAAAGTAGTATTAAACCTCCATGTCTGTGTGTGGTTTTTAGGCCCTACATCCACATCTACAGTATAGTAATTGGGGCATGATCAGACTGGGTGATACTATGAATATTGTTCTGACCCTGTCCTTGCTTAAGGGTCTTTTCAATATCTTTCTTTTATTAAAGTATTTATTACCTGACCATTTTAAAATATTATTGCTAGATGCTGTTTAGCTTTTACTGTTCATTTACTGGTACTGTAGGTGTTTTACTCTGATGTTTGTTTGTATATGCCCTGAGCTACATGGCATTGAGTGCCTGGCTGAGGTGTGCTATACAAATACATTTTTTATTCATTCATTCTCTTTCCCTGGAACATGTGAGTTATTTAAGAGATACATTTTCTTACTTGCCTGACTCTCTCATAGATTGCAACAGCTTGACAGTCACACCCACTGTCAGTTTTTTGGGGGGAAGGGTAATTTGTTGTGGTACAGAGGAAATTTTTGTCCATTCCTGCAGTGTTTTCAGTGCAAATCAGCATAAGAGATGCTTGCTTCCTAGAGAGGTTCCAAAAATTACAGTTTGTATTTTTGAAAGAAACCTGGCAATTTTCCTAACGACTCAGTCATGCAGTCTTCCACTACCTGCCAAATGTTTGCAACAGTCAGCTTCTATGATTGGTTACTTACATATTTTTACTGTTTTCTATTTTTATTATATACTGTATTGGTATTGATTTTGGTCTTTGTACTCAATTCACTGTCATTTTATTCTATTAATTCATTTATTACCATCTTTTTCCCTATCTCCAGAGCACACAAGCTGCTTTCAACTTAATGTATGTTTTCTAGACCAAATGTTCAAAGAAATCAAACCATCAATCAATCTTTATTTAACCAGCTGGGACACCATTGAGGCAACTCATTTACAAGGTGGACCTGGGGCAGGTACAAGCAATTACAGCATTATATAAACAATAAATACGCATGGCAAATCAGGAGCGAAGCACAAGGAAGCAGAATATATATACAACAATGAGATACAATACATTGGGAGTATAGTCAGTCTAAAAGTGTACACTAGGAGGAGGCAACAATTTACAGAGAAAAAATACAGATGTAAGAAATTTATTATACAACTATAAATATACAACTAATCAAACAATTAAGCAAAAATAAAACTAATCAAAGTGCCAATGGTACTAAACATGCCAAAGTATGAAATAATCATGCATTCAAATACAATATACTGAACATGGATTCAAACCACCGATCCCTGGCCTATTTAGCAAACACACATTCAGTGTACCACTGAGCTACAGGTAAAAGAATTGTAATTTCTGTGGTGTACATATCAGGTCACAACCTGCAAAACAGGAGAATGGGGATTTAATCCCAGGAAGTAATTTGTGTTCACAAACTGCTGTTATTAGCTAAATATACTTTGCATATAATTTATTATTCCACTCCACCCCACCATTAATCACTACTCAATTGAGTTTCCATCTTACAAAAAAAAGTTTAAAACCTGTTTAAGCCCCTGCCAGGAGCTCTACTCAACTGAGTTTCCATCTTACAAAAAAATTTAAAAAAATGTTAAGCCCTTGACAAGACTTGAACTACTGATCCCATGTCTACTAAGCAAACACACATTCAGTGTGCCACTGAGCTACAGTTAAATGGGTTGCAGTTCCTATGGTGTAGAGGTATGTCACAACCTGAAAAACAGGTGACGGAGGATCTAATCCCAGCAGGTGACATACCATCACATATTGTTGTTCTTAGCTAAATGTACTTCTCATTTAATTTACTATTCGAACTCCACACCACCATGAATTGCTACTGTAGTCTCAAGTCAGTTTCTATTTTACAGAAAATGAAAAAAAAAAGAAACAGAAACAAATGTTTATGTCCTTGACAGGATTTGAACTGCTGCTACTGAGCTGAAGGTAAACAGGTTAACATAGAAACATAGAAAGTGATGGTAAGAGGGGACCGCAAGGTCCATCTAGTATGCCCAAGAACCTACCTGGTGCTATTCCCCCTTCCCTCATTTGCCTTTCTGTATGCTACCTTTATGTCTATCCCATGTGTTCTTGAACTCAGATTTGAAGGTTGTAATTCCTATGGTGTAGAAGATGTCACAACCTGCAAAACAGGCAACTGGGGATCTAATCAAAGCAGGCAATTTACTTTTACAAATTGTTATTCTTAGCTAAATTTATTTTTTGAGGGTGGGATATTCAGACTATGCCAGGCAGGGTGCAAGCCTGGGCACAGTGCAACTGGGCTGCACCAGGGCACAGACCAGGTGATATTCAACAGTGCTGTGCCATGGTTCAGCACTGTTGAATATGGCACTGATGGCACACACACTGCACACAGCACAGTGGCACTCCACCAGCACAAGTGGCAGAAGGGGAGCAGGAGGATGCACCAGTGCAAGTGCAGTTTTGCTAGGTGCATCAACTGCGATATTCAGCACTGGGCATGCAGATGAGGCCATTATGCATGCAAGGCACAAATAGGGCCATTTGCATGTCATTATGGCCCCATTTGCATGTGGTGTGTCAATCCCCAGTGATTTGCACCTGGCACCCTTCCAGGCTGCAGCCATCAGGGACCGACACCCTGCAGTCCCTTGGCAGACCCCGCTCCCATGTGCCTGATCGAGGGGATATGTTCAAAACATCCCTGGTGGTCCAGTGGACCGCTGTCCATTGCCCAATCATGGACATCCATATTAAAAAGCCCTGGTAGTCCAGTGGACCAGTCCCCATCACCTGATCATGGGCATCAGTAAATAATATCCTTGCTGGTCTAGTGGACCAGTCCCCATTGCCCGATCATCGGCATCAGTAAATGAAAGCCCTGGTGGTCCAGTGGAACCCCCCCAGCACCTGATCATGGGCAGAATCACCAAAATCCACCCTGGTCTTCCAGTGGTACCCCACTCCCCACCTGCCCAATGAGGCCCCTGCCACCCAGCACCCCCCCAGTCAATGGCAGGTGGCAGCACCCTGCCCACATGCCACCCAGCCACCCACCAACTGACAGCATATGCATTCATTCACATATTGGGCCTGCGTAGTACAGTATGGTCTGCATGCCCATTGGCCCACACAGTGGACCAGTAAGCGTACAGACCCTACTGTACATTGTCAGTCAGCAGGCGGCCACATGGCATGTGGGCTGGGTACTGCCACCTGCCACTGACTGGGGGATCTGGGCAGCAGGGACCTCAGTGGGCAGGTGGGGAGTGGGGTACCACTGGACCACAAGGGTGGCTTTCATTTACCAATGCCTATGATCGGGTGATGGGGACCAGTCCACTGGACCACCTGGGAGTTTTAATATGGATGCCCGTGATTGGGCGATGGACAGTGGTTCAGTGGACCTCCAGGGATGTACTGTACCTATGCCCATGAACAGGTGAGAGGGGCACAATGCTCCCTGGGCAGGGGGCATGTGGACTGTGTTCTGGGTGGGTGGGTGGCCACCCACAGCTGGTGGCTGCCATATTGCACCCTGCAATATGGCAGCTCATCCGTGGGTGGCCAGGATTTGTTCCTGGTTTTACCAGGCACAACTCTGCACCCCCAGATGGTGCAAGGCGGTGTTGTACCAGCATATGCACTGCACATCCGGCTGAATATCAGGATGTGCCGACATGCTTGGGCATGCCCTCGCACTTGCGCAAGATATTACCAATGCACCCTAGTGCATCGGAGTTGCGGCGCAACTTGCCCCTTTGAATATCACACCGGGGCACATTGGTGGGTTGTGTATGGTGCAACCCTTTTGAATATCCCACCCCATATGTTTTAGTATTCCAGATCCACACCACCATGCATTATCTCTCAAATGAGTTTCCATCTTACAATAAATAAATAAATACATTTCTGCTTGGATTTGAACGGTGTCTATATGTTTTTGAACCACTGATACTTTGCCTACTAAGCCACTGTGATACAGCTACTGTAAGTGAGTTTTAGTTTCTCTGATGTAGAGGTTATGTCACATCCTGAAAAACAGGGGACAGGGGATCTAACCCAGCAGCAATTTACCTTCACAAATTGTTGTTCTTAGCTAAATTTACTTCTCACATAATTTACTATTCCAACACCATACCACCATGAATCACTACTCAAGTGAGTTTCCATCTTACCAAAAAGAATTTAACAAAATGCTTAAGGCCTTGCTCAGATTTGAGCCACAAATCCTTTGTCTGCTAAGCAAACACACATTCAGTGCACCACTGAAGTGCAGGTAAGTGACTTGCAGTTCCTATGATACAGAAGTTTTAGAAAATGGGTAGGGAACTTGCTGCATTCTGATTGGCTGAGAGAGTTCAGAATCCAATGCCATAAGAAATGACAACCAATGGACTGGGAATCCTTTCCACAACCATTATGCAGAGCATACAGGTATCAATGCTTTTTGTTTTGAACCCAGGCCACCAGGAATACCATTCTGATTACGCTAACCAGCTGCGCCACTGAGACAACTGGAACCTGGGCCATCCCCGAGCACTTTACTCTTTCTCAAATACAAATCAAAAATCAAATCAACTTTATTTTTATAGCGCCTTTCAAAGCCAAGGTGCTGAACATAAAAACAGATACATCAAATATAAATAAGGTTAAATAAGCATTTAAAACAGAACATCATATCATCCATAACTAGGGAAGGCTCGATCAAATAAATATGTCTTTAATTCAATTTTAAATCTACTGATGGTTGAGCATTCTCTCAGCCATCCCTGAGCACATTACTCTTTCTAAAGTGCACAACCCAATGGCAACACAAATATTTACAGTACTTGTAATGTGCTCAGGGATGGCTCCGTTTCCAGTTGTCTCAGTGGCACAGCTGGTTAGCGTAATCAGAACGGTATTCCCGGTGGCCTGGGTTTAAGTCCCAGTGGAGGCACTTATTCTTTCTCACCCCTGTTTGTATGTGTTCCATAAAATATGCACACCACACTTCTGTGTAATTGTTACAAGTAAATATTTGTGTTCCCATTGGGTTGTGCATTTCAGAAAGAGTAATGTGCTCAGGGATTGCACCGGTTCCAGTTGTCTCAGTGGCACAGCTGGTTAGCACAATCGGAATGGTATTTTCCCGGTGGCCTGGGTTCAAGTCTCAGCTGAGGCACTTATTCTTTCTCATTTCTGTATGTGATCAATGCATTTTGTGTTATTTAAAAGAATGTCAGGCAGACATTTTTTATAGTAAAAATCTTGAAACACCCAAAACTGCCATAATCCATAACATCATACAAAATGTACAGTGTATGTACTGTAATATCATAAAGAAAACAGCAGTAAAGAAACAGTTCAAAATTGACAAGTTAGTTCACATTTAATGTGCTGGCCTTTGCCAGTTTTTCATTAGTTTTGTCGAAGATACCCAGTTAACAGCAAGTGATGCTCCTCCATATGCTTCTCTCCCATGGCAGCTTACTGACCACCCACCTGCCCTCCCTGTCAGCAATCCACAAATGATCAGCATCCGAGGGAAGTGTAAGTTTTAATTTAAAGAAACCCAACTACCGTCTGGCAGTTACCCAAATAAGTTTGACTAAACATGGGGTTTCATTTTACAGAGCAGGCTGATCCAGGTGATCAAATATTAACTGCACAGAACCAGCCCTGTTCTGAACAACATCCTTGAGAAGTTTACCAGGCCTGCTACCCTGTGAATGCAGGTCTGCTACTCTGTGAATGCAGAGTCAACAACAGGAGACTCTTCCTGTCTGTCACAGGTCAGCAAAGCAGAGGCAGTGCAAGAAGTGGTGGGGGAGCACTGAAAATGTAAAACTGGAGGATGTAACTAAAAGAGTAAAAATGGATATTATTCCCCACTTTTGCTGAACACGATAGAGTAGAACGTGCAACCTGTAGTTGAAACTGCATGAATGCACAAGATGTCTGCGTCAACTCCTTCATGATCATGCAATGAGCACCACGTAATCGTGAAAGTGTTGAAGCTTGTCAGCGTATACATTCATGCAGCTCATTTCAGATTCAGGTTGCACATTTTAGCAGGACATAAGGCAGCAACTTGAAAGCTGCTCTCCACAACAAGTAGCATGCATTGGAAGAGTGAACAACATTATTTTACTCAACCCAAACAGTTTAGTTAGGGACTAGGACTATTTTTTCTCTTCTTCATATAGTTCTCTATTTAAATAAAAATTATACAATTTTAAAATGTAAAATACTTATTGGTATCATTTTTCAAAATTGTTACCCTTATTTATAAGTGCAATAAGACCCTTCAAGGTGTTGGTTGTTATCTAATAACCACATGCCTAGGTGCAGAAGTGCACCTAGGCATGTGGTTATCACATAACAACCAAAACCCTGTCATGTCTTATTGCTTACAAGTCACACCTGCAAAACAGACAACTGGGGCTCTAATCCCAGCAGGCAATTTACCTTCACAAATTGCTGTTCTTAGTTAAATATACTTCTCATATAATTTACTATTCCATTCCACACCACCATGAATCACTACTCAACTGAGTTTCCTTCTTTACAAAAAAAAGTGTTTATGTCCCTGCCAGAATTCAAACTTCAACAGCAGCAGCCAGAATCCAACAAAGTAATGATGCATTATATCACAAAATACTGCACTATGCTGCAGGGAACAGTGTAATTCAATGGCAATGAAACCCTGTCAGGCAGTATTCTGTGACATGTCACTTACTGCAAATTATTCTGTTGCACCATGGCTGGCTCCACTGCATGTCTACCTAAATTTAACCCCCTGATTCTTTGCCTGTTAGGCAACAAACATTCAGTGTGTCACTGAGCTGCAAGTAAGTGAGTCACGTTTCCTATGGTGTAGAGGTTATGTTACAACCTGCAAAACAGGTGACTGGGGATCTAATCTCAGAAGATGATTTCCCTTCACAAACTGTACTTAGCTAAATTTACTTCTCATATAATTTACTATTCCAACTCACCTCCACAAATCATCAGTCAAGTGAGTTTCCATATTACAAAGGAAATGTGCACGTTCCTGTCAGGATCTGAACCACAGATCCTGTACCTACTGTACTAAGTAAACACATATTCAATATGCCACTGAGCTGCAGTTACCATGTTATAAAGGTTATGTCAGAATCTGCAAAACAGGTAGTTGGGGATCTAATCCCAGCATGTGATTTACCTTCACAAATTATTGTTCTTATCTGAACATACATATATGTGTCAGTGACTCAGTAGGTAGCACACTCGCTTCTGAGGCCAGGAGATCAGAGGGCTGTGGGTTCAGTTCCCACATCTGGCACTTGGGTTAATATCCCAGTACTGACACTGTAGTGCAGTATGAGAGGGGTACTACACTTCTGAGGTGCCGTCTTTCAGATGAGATGTTAAACCGAGGTCCCATCTGCCTGGATTAGTGGTAGTTCAGGTGGATGTTAAAGATCCCATGGCACTTATCGAAAAGAGTAGGGAATTTCTCTGGTGTCCTAGCCAAAATTTCCCTCATTCACTAAAAATACCACCAACAGCTTAATCTAGTTCAAGGTCAGTTGGCATTCATCTGTATCCCCCTTCCCCCAGGTCATGCCTGAAAATAGGCAGGATTTGTCTAGTGCACTTACTCAGTCAACAAAAACAAAATAAATATAATTTACTATTCAAATTCCACTCCACCATGAGTTACCACTCAAGTAAGTTTCTATTTTAGAAAAAACATTTGAAAAAATGTTTAAGGCCTTTCTAGAATTCAGAATGTGTCTACCTGACTTTAAACCACTGATCTTTTACCTGCTAAGTGAACACACATTCAATGTGCCACATGAGCTGCAAATCAGGGAGTTGCATTTCCTACGCCATAAAGGTTATGTCACAATCTGCAAAACAGGTGATTGGGGATCTAATCCCAGCAGGTGATTTACCTTCACAAGCTGTTGTTCTTACCTAAATTTACTACTCATATTTAATTTACTGTTCCAGCTCCACATCACCATGAATTGCCACTCAAGTGAGTTTCCATCTTACAAAAGCAATGTTTTAGTCCCTACCAAGATTTGAACCTCTGATCTTTTGCCTTTTAAACAAGCACACCTTTAGTGTGCCACTGAGCTACAGGTAAGGGAGCTGCAGTTCCTATGGTGGAGAGATTATGCCGCAACCTGCAAAACAGTTGATTCAAATTGTATTCAAACCTAGACAAGCCTCGGGCAGGACGAACTTAATTGACTACTACATACTGTAGAACTAATTATCTGAAAATCTTCCATTTAGCTCTGCTGAAACCCTTTGCTACATCAGCAATGACATCTAAACAGCTATGCTTTTGGCACTTCAAAACCAACACCCATAATGCTTCTCAGCTGGTTTGTGTGCATGATGGGGAAGAAAAAGCTATGACACTTTTAGGATACATGGAGGCTATAACCACAGTGGTGTGCTCTAGGAAGCAGTGCTCTGTGATAAGCATGTTACACTTTCCTGAATGACAAATTGGAGTAATTGTCATTGGATTACATTGTGTTCCTTTAGTATTCTGCAGCATGTCACTGGCAGAAACTGTGATAAGAGTGCTGCATCTGGGCTGAGTCCACTGCACATCTTTTGGTCATTCTGTGTGTCCCACAGAATTTCCTGTTTCAACACAGGGGCTATAACCCTTCATAAGCTAAAATGAACCAAAGGGTTTTTCCATTTCCCTTTGGATTCAGACTCCCAGAGCCTAATATTCAAAACATTTTTATCATTTGCATGTGCAAAATGTCTATTTTGTGCATGCAAATAAGGCACAGGCATGTGTACCATGTGTCTAGTCCCCCACACATAAGCCAAATCATAAAAATGTAGAACTTTTCCCATTCAGAATAGTAAATAGCTCTCAATTTTTCATTTCATAATACTGTACCTGCTGTATACTAAAAACAATCAGCACCTGCTTTTGAATCAGGGAGATACTGTATGCAAGGACAGATTTAATAACAGTTTGAAAAAGTCAGAATTTTCTCAGATGTGAATTGAGAGCTCCTTGGACTCAGGCAGAATGGGCTCCATGGAATACTGGTGAACTGGGCTGGCATCACAAACCAGAATCATCAAGAGCAGACCAGTCAGAGGAGAAATGAGACTCTGCCCAGATGCTCAGCTCCTTCATGGAAGAAGGGCTTTAGGCGGCCAGGACTCAGCATGAGGTGGAATGTTCTAGAAGATGATGTAGTCAAGATGTCACTACATAAGAAGTTAGATGTCCCCATTCAACAGTACCTGAGGTGGTAACTGCTTGGAAATTAGCAGGATGCAGTTGGGTAGATGAAGTTCAACTCACACACACACACACACAGACACATATGCACACACACTGATGGCCGTTCCATAGGTAACTCCTTGCTAGCCTTGTGTTCACTTGTCCTTTACTGGATACAATTTCCAGTTGGGATCAGCAATGCCCATCTCGGCCCCACTTTATGAAATGAGGATGCAGTATCCACTTAGACAGATACTGTAAATCCAAGATGTCCGTACATGAGAAGTCATGCTACTGAGACTCTCTCATTGACCCCATTAAATAAATGTTTTCCAGCCATATGAAAGACATGCAAAGTCCCCAGAATTTAATTTTCCTTGTCATAGTCAGTCACCTTTCAGCTGTTGAATGAAACCACACTATTAAAAAAAAAACTTTAACTTTCACATAGTTGAATTTGTTTTTCCCCAATCTCCATCCTATGCTGTGTGCGACAGCATATTACAGCACCAGTTGGGTGTTTCCATACATTATAATGAGGCAGAATGTCACAAACACCACTCTGGAGTTTCTCCGAGTGTGACACTGCATACTGCCATTTGGTTCAACATTACTGTCTATGCATTGTGAATGCATTTTTCCTGCCTGATACACAGAGTCATAATTTATTTTGTTTGACCAGAGGCCATTACAATTCCATAACAAACATTACAAACAGCATGACAGTATAATAACATATAGTTAGCTGCAATCTCGAGCAGCCTAGATAAACCATGATGGTCTTTTTCTACTGGCAATTTTTGTATGTTCGTAACAATAAAACTGAAAAGTATTACAAGGATTAAAAAATAAAATAAAAAATAAAACTAATAAGTAGCAGCAATTTTGATTCTGTATCTAAGAACAGCTGGTGGTGAGAGGAGGGCTGAGCCAGTCACCAGCTCTATTCATGGGATACTATATTGATGAGTGGGGGCATCACTGCTGGGTGGGGGGACCGCTAGACTACCAGGGAAAATTATTTTCTTAGTGTTTTACCGGGTCAGGATTCATGCTTGGGAGTGGGGGGACCACTAGACTACCAGGGAAAACTTATTTTCTCAATATTTTATGGGGTCGGGATTTGTGCAGGGGGGTGGGGGAACCACTAGACTACCAGGGAAAATTATGTTTTTAAAATGGAACAGGGGTCAGGACTCATGCTGGAGGGTGGGGGTACCACTGGACTACCAGGGAAAATTGTGTTTTATAATGTAGAATGGGGTCAGGATTCATACTGGGGAGTGGGGGTACCACTGGACTACCAGGGAAAATTATGTTTAAGTATGTGGAGCAGGGGTCGGGATTATTCAGGGGGATCCATACCTCCCACTGTCCTTGAATTTGCCTCACAATTGTCCTCTGTCCCTCCTGAAATGTTTGTTGTTATGACTGAACAGTGGAGATTGCCAGCATAACATAATGTCAAACATTAAAGTTGCAGACTGTATATTCTTCAGACAATACATCTTACACTAATCCCCTTATTCTATCATCTTTCTGGGTGAATAGTACCAATTTGTGAGATGTGTCCGTGATTTGGGGTCTTTGTCCCTGTTCTTGTAAGCTCTGTCTCTATTCAGGAGGCATGGGGCTGAAAGGTCTGTATGCACCAGCTGTGTTCCTGCTGCTTCCAGCCTATACTTCCATTCCAACCAACAGGGGATGCTGTGGGCATGACTTGGCCTGCAGCACTCAGCCTGTACTTCCATTCTGACCAAAAGGTGGAGCTGTGTGCACCATGCAGTAGCACTGGGCAAACTGCATGGTAATGCATGCTAAGCAGCACATAATGAGATGCAAATGTGCCTGTTTGCCCACAGATTACCTAAGCAGACTCATTTGCATGGGAGCTTTGAATATAGCTCCCGTTTGCCCCGGGCTAACCAGTTTGCACTGGGCTAATGTGTTAGCACTGTGCAATCAGGTTAGCCCTGGGCAACCCTCTCTTCAGCATAACACAGTTCTGCAGTGTGTAGCTTACATTGTTGTTTGTAGTAGATGTGAGACATCTCTGTGCAATCACATACAATGTTCTCCACCTGCAACACTGGCTTGCTACAGAGTCTAATGAGCTGCAGTTGCAGTTTGCACTTCCTTGTTGCTATATTCAGTGCTGTCTTATTCCCAGGCTATTTTTTCCCTGCACTCCCAGACCGGTTTGCCCGGCTTCCTTGGCATGCTATAATCAGCAGGATTAGCACCGGGCTATCCCTTTTGAATATAGCTAGTTTTTTGCTCTGGGCTAAGTTTGCCCACTGGGCAGTGCTAATTTAGCCCCAGGGCAAAGTTTTCAATATCTGGCCCAAAGTATTCTATAAGATTCCCCTGACTGTCTAGTCTTATATGAGGTTTATTGTGAGAGTACAACTGCACTATTGGTAGCAGGAGGTTAGGAGGAATATCCAATAATGTGATTTTTCCCAGAGTAATCCTCTGTCTATGGAATCAAACATGGAAGTGAAATCAGTATAAGAAAAATAATGTTTTACTTCCCTTTTGTGTACATATTTTTCAGTCAAATGAGCCAAAGTATACACAAGGTCAATACTGGACATATCATTTCTAAAAACAGGCTGCATAGGAGACAACATTTCTTACCAGCCATCCAGTCATGTAATTTCTTTAAAATAATTTTAGAAAAAAAGTTTAGTTGTTGCATCAAACAGGTTTATTGGTCTGAAATTTTTGGGAATGTTGGGGTCCCCTTTCTTAAACAGGGGAATAATTATATTTAATTCCTAGCTCTCGAGAATAAAAACAATTCTTCAAACATTTATTAAAAAAATTCCTAAGTAAAGGGACCAAAATGTTGAAATGTAATTTTAATATATCCAACAGAAGTCTATTGACACCAGGAGCTTTATTAGATTTACTTTTTACAATGTCTTCTTCCACATCTTCAAAAAAAATTATATGGGGACCATAAAATATTGTAAAAGTTTATACAGGGAACAACAAGCAGTAGGGGTAGAAAGATTGTACAAAATACTTTCAAAATAACTTATGTAGTTATTTCCTGAGATAGTAGCTGCCAGATTAGATCATAAAATGTTGGTGCCCTTGGCAACCGTATGCCAGAAAGTTTTATTGTCCTTATTTTTTATGATGTTAAACATCTGGGCCCACATAATTTCCTAAATTTTTTTCTTTTCCTCATCCAAATGTTTTCCTTATACAGTAGTTTTTCCTAGCTATATTCACAGCTGTGAGATTTTGTCTAGAATGATTGTTTTTTGTATATTTGACTAATTTCTGAAGTTCCCTTTTTGTTTTCTTCCAACTTTGAGAAAACCATGAATTAACCCTGTGCATACAAATAGTTTTATTTTACATAGCATACTGTTGTTAAGTTCCTATACAACTTTGCTACCAACTCAGAAGCTATCTGAGCTGAGGGGTCTCTTTTTATACTTTTTAATAACTACAGATTTTCCAGATGGAACAACAAAGCTTCCAAATCCTGGAGAACTAAAGGGTTTAGGGGGAAGCTTTGAGTCCTAATAATATTGGACTGCGTACTTATAATAGAATTCAAAACTGATTTAGATATATATATATTTTTTAGTTGTTTAACCAGGAGTAGCACACTAAGCTGAAAGCTTTTTTACAGGAGCGACCTGGGAGCACAGGGAAGTTAAGTGACTTGCTCAGGGTCACAGAGTATGCGAGTGGAAGCTGTGGGATTCAAACCCAGGTCTGGCCTGCTGGATATCACCAGATTTGCAGTTCAGAGCCTTAAACCACTGCGCTATACTGCCTCTCTAATTGGAACATCCAATGTTAAAACAAGAGGTGAATGATAACTTTTGGATATGATATTATTTAATATTTTTTAATACTATCCAGATCCATGATATGTGTACTAACAAGGTCAATGGTGCTTTTGCCAGTTAAACAAGTGTATTCCCCCTCAGAATCTGACTCAGTTCACCAATTTACTACTACCAAATTATGGTGTTCCAAAATTTGAGTTAATTTCTGACCACTCTCATTCAATGTTGAATCCTTGCATTTCCTATAAAGATTCACATGTGTCAAGGAAGTGAAATATTTTTAATATCATTGAAATCAGCAATATATGCATTAAGATCTCACATAATCAGTAATTTTGCTCCAGGACTATTTTCAAGAGCTAGAAGTATGTACTTTTCCATGTCATCACAAATATTATCCCCAAAATATTATAATTTGTAAGTGGTATCTAAGTATTCAGTATCAGGATATTGACATCCTTGAATACAATATTTATTAATTAAAAATTGGCATTCTGTTGTATTAACCTAACCTATTCTAATTTAGCTGAAAGTTTTACAAACAGAGCAAGCCCCCATCTCCCCTTCTTAAGTATCAGGCTGTGGAATGAATATCCTGGAAACTGTTTAAATTACAAGCATTAATAGACCATGTTTCCTGTAAGCCTATAACATGAAAATTGTTTATGAACTTCAGCCAGTCAGGATCTGAAAGCTTTGAGCCTAAGCCAGCTATATTTCATGAAAGCACCTGAAAATTTATAGAAGATAGTGATGATTGTATGACAATGTTATGATGGTCTGAAACCAATGCATTTAGTCACTTCTGTAAAATATTTCTTTTATATGCATTGCTCAAGACAGTATTATTTATAGAACCTTCATAATCTAGACTTCTCAAGTAACCTATAGGGCCTCCTGTGCAGATATAAGTATTTGAAAGTCTCCCTCTCATTACAAATCTGCCCTAATTCAATTAGATGTAAACCAAATTGGTCCAGACTTTCACAATGACTATAAATTTTCTTTGCAAGAGATTCATCTCTAACCTATATATTGATTTGTGACCCTCCATTCTTCCCATTTGGTCTTTGAGTTTTCACTGTCCCCTTGAGATCTTTGTCAATTTCCAAGAATTTTGTAAGTAGCATCAGCACTGTCTGATGTAAAAATAATTCATTTTCAGAGGGCAAAGGTTCAAGGCCAAATAGCACCAATATTATATTTTGGAACTCTCTTCTTTCTCCATTAATCTCCCCAGGAGAACTTCCAAGGTTTCCAATCAAAGGAACAAATCATGCTATTCTTATCAAAAACCATTGGGCGTGGGTTATTTGCCTTGAAAACAGCATTTATAATGGATTACCATGAGATTAAAGTACTACTATTCAATTTAAATTCTGACAATCTCTTCATCAAGGCCAACATTTTATTTTATTTTATAACTGGGTAAGGCCCACTAGGCACAAATGCTTGTTTTCAGGGGTGACCTATGAGCACTGGGCAGTTAAATGACTTGCTCAGAGTCACACAGTATACAAGTGGAGGTTGTGAGAATCAAACCAAGGTCTGGTCTGCTGGATGTACCAAGCTTGTTAACAGCTCACATGGCTTCAGCATCCTCCAATTTGCTAATAATAGCAGAAACTGGAGCCTCTGGTGAATTTGTATCTCTCCAAGCAAACAAGATATATTTTTTAGAGCAGTAAATACCAAGCTCTGCAACTGCCAAATGATGTACAGTATAAGGTCAAGTAAGTATTCAAGATCTTCATAATCTTTCTTATAAATACCAATGATTCTAAGTACCATTTCCATGCTATTTAACAATAATGTGTTCTTGTCCTCTTGATCAATATTCCTTTGTAGATTTGTGGAAGACTGCTCACAGTGTGGGCTCTTAACACTAACCTGAGGAAGGGGACTTGTAGTAGATAGTTGATTTAGTTCCCAATTATTTACATTACTTTCTACTCACCAAAATCTGGAATCTTGAGTAATTTACTTATCCAAACAATATAAAATACAGTGATGTTATGACAAAAATAAAAGAAGAAACATTCAAAACTGAGGCACTGTGGATAAAACTAGATTTAGTAAATAATAAAAAGACCATATTAGGTATATGTTGTAGAGCTCCAGATTCAACAAATGAAGTTGATGAAATACATCAGGAGATAGAAAAAGCTATTGAACTTAGCAATCTAATACTTGTGAGTGACTTTAACTGTCCAGATATTGACTGGAAAAACAATAACTGTGGCTCCAAATCAGGTAGACAGTTTCTAGAGTTATGTCTAGAAAATAACTTGATTCAACATGTAAAATCTCCTACTAGGCATAATAATACACTAGATTTGGTCTTAACAAATGAAGATATCATCATTAATAAGTGTGAAGTTAGAGCCCCAGTTGGGAACAGTGATCATTGTACAGTATTATCCAAGCTAGTAGATCAACTATCAAACATAAGCAGGTGCACATAAATATATTTACAGTATATAAAACTGCTAACATTGAAGCTATTAACAAAGAACTTTCAGAGATTGATTGGCAAAATATATTAGAACTAAATCAGTTAACAACACATGGGAATATATAAAAAACACTATGGATATATTAATGCATAAATATGTAAAAAAGATTAAGAAATATAACAATAAAAGAAAATCATCTAAATGGTTAACAAACAGTATTTACGACTTAATTAAAAAAAAAATATGGCGTATGATTATATAAAAAACTTATACAGCAGTATCTTGGGAATCATTTAAAGAATTACAAAGAAAGTTCAAAAATAAAATAAATAAAGCAAAGAAAAACTTCAAAGTAAAACTAGCAAAGGAAGCAACAAAATCCAATAGTAAACAGTTTTATAGTTCTATAAATTCGATGAAAAAAATCAAAAGGGGAGCTAACCACAATAATAAATAAAGATAAAATTATCACAGACCCAGTTGAGGTAGCAAATTTATTCAACTCATATTTTATGTTCCATTTATAACGAAAATAAAGGACGTGAGGAAACAAACAACAACATGGATACAGAGAGAAAGAGATGTACATCCTTATCATTGATGAAATAAAGGAATTAATACCAAACTTGAAAAATTATGGTTTGCCAGGTCCAGATAATAGAACAAAAGGCATGTTAAAGATTATGAAAAACAATATATGTACTCCTCTAAAATTATTATATGAAAAATCATTAAACAGGTGAAATTCCAATAGACTGGAAAAAATCAACTATTATACCTATTTATAACAAGCATTTGTCAATGCCGAACGTTCACTTGCAGGTATTTGCAGTGGTGTTTGGCAAGTATGGTGCTTTACCCTAATGCCCTGTGCGATTGCTGGTATTTGCACAATAAATTGTCAGCATGACCTTGTTGTTACCCCCATTGTGCGCTACATAAGCGGAAACACGTTTTGGGCAAGATGTGAAAAATGACAGCTGTACTGCTCATAAGGAAGTGTGGTAAAATGGCAATGTTGAAAATCTGTAGTGGAAATATTGAAAATTCGCCAAACCTCTGACGTGCGTGGGAACTGTGCAACACACGCTCATAAAACAGTCATTTTTAGGAATTTTTTCACCAAATTTTCAACATTGCCATTTTAAAACCTCTGCTAATGAACAGTGTCACTGTGATTTTCTTACTGTGTTCCATACATTGATTTCGCACACCGACTGCGCCATTGTGCACTACATGGGCGGAAAGACATTTTGGGCAGGATGTCAAAAATGACAGCTGTACTGCTCATAAGGAGGTGTGGTAAAATGGCAATGTTGAAAATCTGGAGTGAAAATATTGAAAATTCACAAACTTACGAGCATGCATAGGAACTGCGCAACGCAGAGTCATAAAACAGTCATTTTTAGGAATTTTTCCACAAAATTTTCAGCACAGCCATTTTAAGACCTCTGCTCATGATCAGTGTCACTGTGATTTTCTTAATGTGTCCCATACATTGAGTTCACACTGACTGCGCCATTGTGCTCTACATGGGCAGAAACATATTTTGGGCAGGATGTGAAAAATGGCAGCTGTACTGCTCATGAGGAGGTGTGGTAACATGGCAATGTTGAAAATCTGGAGTGAAAATATTGAAAATTCACGAACTTACGAGCCTGCGTAGGAACTTTTATTTATTTATTCAGTTTTTGTTGACCGGGTAAGTGCACTAGACAAATCCTGCCTATTTTCAGGCACGACCCGGGGGAGGGAGATACAGATGAATGCCAACTGACCTTGAACCAGATTAAGCTGTTGGTGGTATTTTTTTTAGTGAATGAGGGAAATTTGGCCAGGACACCGGGGAAATTCCCCTACTCTTTTCGATAAGTGCCATGGGATCTTTAACATCCACCTGAACTACCACCAATCCAGGCAGATGGGACCTCGGTTTAACGTCTCATCGAAGGCGGCACCTCAGAGTGCAGCACCCCTCTCGTGCTGCACTACAGTGTCAATGCTGGGATATTAACCCAAGTGCCAGATGTGGGAACTGAACCCACAGCCCTCTGATCTCCTGGCCTCAGAGGCGAGTGTGCTACCTGCTGAGCCACTGACACTGACAATGTCATGCAATGCCTCTCGTAAAACAGTCATTTTTTGGAATTTTTGCACCAAATTTTCAACACGGGGTTTTTGAGACCTCTTCTCATGAATGATGTCACTGTCATGGTGTTATTCAAGGCTGAAGGGTGATTTCACACAGTGACTGCACAGTGCCTTGAAATCACCCTTGGGCCCGAATAACGCCATGACAGTGACATCATTCATGAGAAGGGTCCAAAACCCATGTTGAAAATTTGGTGCAAAAATTCCAAAAATGACTGAGATATACTGACTAAAGTTGAAACCCCTATGTAGCCCATTATACAGCTTACCGGCATTTCCTCAGTTTGCGGTCGGCTTTGAAGAGTGCAGACGTGTTCCTGGTCCACCGAAGACTGTCGTGCCAGAGTCCGGAGGTAAGTATGGGGTGAGGGGGGTGTGGGGAAGCTGGGTGTGCAGTGGGTGGGTGCGGTTGTGGGAGGGGGCTGGGAGACGCGCCAAGGACCGTTTTGTTTACAGGTAAAAAGAAAGAGCGTGGGATGTTTGCCATGCTGAGGTGGGCTCCCAGCATGGCAGAAGATGGCTGGGGCCAAGGAGCCGGCGGGGGATTGGGCACCCCCGTCGGCACAAACTAAAGGCGTTTGCCATGCAGGGTGGGCTCCCAGCAGCAGGATTAACATGGGGGCTGTGGAGCTGGCGGGGTTGGGCACCCTGTGGCAAACAACATTTGCCACGCTGGGTGGGCTCCCAGCGTGGCACCAAAGCTTTGGGGGCAGCGTGATGCCCGTGGGGAGGCAGCGATGATGCGAGGCGGGGCAGCACTCAGTATGGCAGTGGTGCTTTCCTTTGAAGCAGAGGAACACCGCTGTCATACTGAGCTCCTGCACGCATTGGTGCAGGACCATCATGCCTGCTCAAGGGAGCAGTGCACTGGATGGGAGAGCACACACTGCGAGTACTCTCCCAAAAGCGTTCCTTCGCATGCTGGCCTAGCGAATATAAAAGGGCTCAAAAATTACATAGCCAATTACAGACCAATTAGTTTGACCTCTGTCCCATGTAAAATGTTAAAAACATTAATCAAAAATAAAATTCTCCTAAAGTTAAATAGTACTAATATATTTGATCAGAATCAACATGGATTCAGTAAAGGCCAGTCATGTACTACTAATCTGGTAAGTTGTTATGAAAATATAAGTAATAACTTGGATAAAAATAAATCTATGGATGTGGTAATGTTCAACTTCAGCAAAGCATTTGATCTGGTTCCACACTGGGCAGTTAATAAAAAACTGAGTAAATTTAATGTTGATATAATAGTTAGACAGCGGATAAATAATTGGCTGACAGGGAGAAAACATAAAGTGTCTATAAGAGGTTATTTATCAGAAGAGGAGGATGTGTATAGTGGGGTACCGCAGGGCTCTGTCCTGGGTCCAATAATCTTCAGAATATTTATAGCAGATCTAGAAGACAAGGTGAATAATAATATCATTAAGTACGCTGATGATACGAAACTAAGTGGACCTTGTGACACACTAGAAGAGATATTATCATTTCAAAAAGACATAGATAATATTAATTACTGGACAACAGAATGGGGCATGAAACTAAACATAGACAAATGTTGTGTATTACACATGGGGAAAAAAATCCAATACATAATTATACATTAGGAGATAAGTATATCCAGAATAAAACAAGAGAAAAAGATCTAGACATTTTAGTAGATGACAAATTAAAGTTTAAACATCACCGCACCAATGCCATAGCTAAAGCACATAGAACTATCCTCGCAATAAAAAGAAATATCAAAAAACGTTCAAAAGATATATTGTTACATCTTTACTTATTTTACGTTAGACCTCATTTGGATTATGGAAGTCAAATACGGAGTCCTTATACAAAGACAGAAATTATAAGATTAGAGAAAGTCCAATGACGATTCACTAAAATAATGATAAATTTGAGAGATAAAACCTGTGATGAAAGGCTTCATGTATTAGGACTGCATAGTTTAGAACTATGTAGAAAGAGAGATGACATGTTGTTTTATTATGAAATAATGAATGACCCGGCACTTATGACAAATTTAAAACTAGAATACAAGATAAAATTGAAGAAAGAGGACACCCATTGCAGGCAAAAATGAAAAAGTTTAAATCCAACAAGAGAAAATATTTTTACACAGTTAGGTCAGCTAACTTATGCAACCATCTACCGGAACATGTAATCATAAGTTCAAACAAAGCAAATAAAAAAAAAATGTGGACACCTATATAAATAATGAGGGAAACATGAATTATTTTCTTACGTAATAAAGGAGCTAATTTGTGAGCCTAGGCCTTTTATAGCTCCTAATTTCCAAGTGATTCCAAGTTGTAATGTAGTTTCTGTGACTCTCCCTGATTCTTTGGAGTCTTATTCACTTGGCTTTCATCACAAATTAACTCCTTGTAAATTTTGTCTTCCTTAATTTTCTTCTTTGACGGCTTTATTTCTTTTTTCTTTCTTTTTTGCCTTAGTTAAATGTCTTCATTTTACCTGAGTAACAGGTATTATTATCTCTCAGAATGATTTATTAGAACTCCCCATATATTGAACTTTGTGTAAAACTGAATTTAAAAGTGCAGTCTGCTGATCAAGATGATTTTTTATTTAAAAAATCTCAGTTTTTAAGGTCAAATATGTTTGAGAAATGCTAGGATTCTAATTATCCACAGCATTATCAGTAATATTGCTCATAATAAGAACTATCGGAGATTTATTCGCATTTGGAGCTGGATGTGAGCTTTCTGAAATAATATGGCTGTTAGCATTTCTACCTGTCTCACTCTCTGTACACATGTTAAAAATATCTTGAGAGGTTAGGGCTAGAGTCACTCAGCTGGTCTCTAGACTGAGATGGCCTTATCACTACTAATCTTTTCTCAGACTGATTTAACACTGCATCAGGGTGTGAGCTGATACTAAGAGGACTAAAAAAATCCAGTCTGCTTTTTGTGCTATGAGTAGAGCCATTAGTATCAATAGCTGGTGTAGGTGAAATCAATTCAATTAAATCACTTATTTCATCAGGGTTCCCTCGGTGAATTTCTGACTAAACTATAATTGGTTTATTAGCTGCCACATGTTTACTTGGCTTCTTTTCCAGGAATGTAGTAATAGGTTCATGTAAGTGGTCAAAAATGCATAACCCCTTTTTAACTCTTATTTTTTTTTTTTTGTTTGTCCATGAGGCAAGGGGCTTAATATTATCTAAAGTCCTAATCTCATTAACTCCCTTCCTCTCTTCTTCATTGTTTAAATTAATTATTCCATTATGTAATGGCACAGAATCTCCACTAGTGAATAAGTCACCTAAAAAGAAAGCCAATTCCTCTGGGCTCAACTTTTCGGAAGCCGTGTGGGCTAAAATAACCTCCATATTATTGGAGGAAGCTGCATCTTCCACATTCTGATATCATAGTCTAATGTGTCTTAAAAGCCAGGGGTGGATGTCTTATGTGAATAAAGATCAATTTTATCCAATTGGTGTTATATTATTTGCTTTAATCTTAGGCTTTAGCTAGTCACCAAAATACTACCAACAGCTTAATCTGGTTCAAAGTCAGTTGGCAATCATCTGTATCCCCCTCCCCCGGGTCGTGCCTGAAAATCGGCAGAATTTATCTAGTGCACTTACCAGGTCAACAAAAAGTAAATAAAATAAATTAATTTGCTCAAAACCTATTAGTTGACTACAGCTTCTAGTATGCATTTCTACACTAAGAGCTGGTAAAAAAAAACTGAATTAAATGAATAAAATAATTTAAACACTTATATGAAACTATATCAATATATGCTGTGCAGCAATAAAAATTGAGATGAATAAATTGTGTTTTATATATATATCTATATATATATAGATATATATATATATATTGCATAATAGCATAAAAACTTAAATAAAAAAACTTTAGGTAGAAGAGCTTACTTTTTACGATAAACAGGAAGTAGCACACAACTGCAACAAAAGCTGGTTGCAGTAAAGGCTAGTAATCTGAAGGCTTCTATAAAAAAACATTCAGCTTCCACAGATAACCAGAGAGGAAACATGAGCCATACTGCAGATGCTGGTCTCTGGTAAGAAATGATAATTCTGACTAAAGATGACAACACATGCGCCTCAAGAAGGGGCAGTCATGTGACCCCCGTGGTGCAAAAATTCTAAATTTAAGAAGTTCAAAAAAATAATTTTATTTAATGCTGCAAATCTGGAGCATCTGTATTTATACATTATATGCAATATGCAGAAAAATGAGAGGGGTAAGAAGGAGAATTCCAAACATCTATATTACAGTCCAAAATATACATTTATTAACAAAACAAGAAGCCAAAGACAATCCCACAACTAAGAAAATACAAAGTGTAAAGCAATATCAAAAAACTGTCTTTTGGTATCAAAGAATAGTAAACACTAAAATTTTAACTATATACTAAAACAATATTAAAATTAGAGCTGCGGATGTTGCACTTGAATTCCTTAGCAACCGGGTAGCAGCCAAGTAGCCATGCAGGGAATCGTCAATCCAAGCTAGCCATCAAGCAAAGAATAAACAGATAACTCAGACTAAAATATTAAAAGACACTAAAAACACAAAGCAAGCTTAAAGAACACTTAGAAGTGATTAGAAGTGACTGAAGGTGAGGTTAATTATGTTTCATAAGATGCAGTACATAGTACACATTGGCTTGTATCAGAAAAATTATACATAAATTCTCTACTGAGGATACACTTTTTGCCTTTTTAGCCTTTCTAACTAATAGCATTTATCTTATTAACATACAGACAAAGAGTGATATTTTTGTAAACCACAGCACTCAGACCATTTTTACTTCCTTGTGCCTTCCGTAGACCGTAGTCGGTAGTCCATTTCTGTGTCACTCACACCTGTATATAGTATATGGTTAGAGTTTATTATATATAAAAATCGGTGGCTGCTCTAATGTTGTTGTGCACATTCTAAATGTTGTGCACATTCAAAATGTTGTTTGCACGTTCTAAACGTTATTGTGCACATTCTACAATAAATATTCAAGAGCCCTAATTAACATTCATGACTCCACGCTATCCTGCCACATGATTGGATGAAGCAGACCTTTTCAGAAAAATTCAAACATGGCGCCGGCACCAAGCAAGCGGTTCATGGAGACAGTTTGGACACAGACTGCCATAGTTGGCTATGTGTTCCCAAACCATAGCAGCTTAACAGTTCTCCTTTCTTTCTTTTTTTTCTAAATCGAAAAATACTGCGAACAGTTGGAGACTCAGCACAGGAACAAGACTGCATGGAACCTCTCACATGAGTCAGCTGCCGACAGCAAGTGGGAGCACAAACACAAGGTATGAACCTTGTCACAGTTTAAATAATGAAAATTTTTACTTTTTGTTTCTGTATCACGGAACCATATACTATAAAAAATAAAGTATGGATGAGTATACACAACTCATCTTGTTTCCATCTCGGGGTTGAAGATACCAATATGGACCTCTCGAGCTTTGCTCTTGAGGTCTGTATGCTGATTTCTTCAACCCCTCGATGGAAACACAGGCTTGTTGTGTATACTTAGCCATACTTTATTCCTTATATTATGAATTCTGGATTCTTTACTTAACATTCCATTTTCTGTGTTCTTTGTTCAATGTTTAGTGCTCAGTGTTCGATGTTCGATATTATCCTAACTGCCTGGTAACCTTCTTCCCCTGGGACCATCCCCCCACAGGACTCCCTGCTCCTCCAAGTCTCGAGGTGGGCTCCACCACAGTCTGGTCTCCAAGCAACTGAGTGAGAATGGCAGAATAGAAAAAGAGGTACCTGAACGTCTGGCAGCACAAGGTGGACTGGAAAGAATTTTGGAAAAAAAATTACTTTTAAACAAGCTCGTCAGTAATCTGCTAGGTTCTAGGCAATGGTGGTATACATGTACTAGATGCATTGAAAGCACTTCCAAAATCCCTGCCTTTGTCAGTCTGACAACACAGCGTGCAGCTGCCTCTTACCTCAGCAAAAACCTATGAAAACACTACAATAATTTTAGCAGGTAAAGTATCCAGGCTATCCCTGACAGCCTATTACAACCAATGATTTTTGACATATGTCAAAATAAAGTACACATATGCCAACCTTTCACTACTGTGTCATTTTTTGTCTGTGCCTACATTGCTGTCAGTGTTCTTGCTGTAAAATTACTCAAGAATAGATAGGAAATTATAGTGCATTCAATGACTTTTACATTCATTTCTCTAGGTGTCATATTTTCATCCATTTTAAGAAACAGTTGCTGCTGGTTCCCATTTAATATTGTAACTGCTTATTAGAATTTTTGCCACTTTTTATTTTCATTATGGTGTACTGTGTAGCTCCTAATTGCAAAAGCAATGAAAAAAAGAGATAAATCTTTTTTCACATTTCCCAAGACAAAGAAGCTGCAATGAGCTTGGGTATTAGTATGCCATAGGGAACTTACCTGGAAGCCTGGTGACCAAGGCATTTTGTGAGAGGACCACTTTGAGCCAGGGGACTTTTGCAATACTGTTAGACCTTGCCAAACAGTGTGGTTACAAAAGGCTATACTTGAAGAAAGGTGCTGTCCTCCAAAAGAATCGAAGATCCTCTGAAGTGCCTTCTGAAAAACAAGAAGAGAGACCATGAATGGTATTTGACCATGAATAAAATTGATGAGGTATGTCATCATTGTGCTGGTCATTTTTATTTTATTATGATGACACTCTGGTTGCTGCACCAGTGTAATATCTGCAGTCCCCCTCTCTCCAATCCCAGCTAAAAACTAACTTGCAATGCATCTGGTCCCCAGGGAACTTCAGTTTACCACCCTGTTGTGCCACATTGTTGATGAATATGTCAACTATCATTCCAGTTGTGGTAGAAGGGGTGAGACAGCAGTGATATATCAGTATACACCATGTTCTCTACAAGCTGGGACCATGGCTGCACACTTCTTACTTTCAGTCCCATTTCAGCAGACAGCCTCAGGTCACCACCTACCTGGCAGCTGTTCTCTCGGGGAGCCTTTGTAAGCTTCCAGTTGTCCCAGGTCCCCAACAATCTGCCAATTGTCCTCACTCAGTGAAACTTTGTCCCATCCAGGGCACATGATGCATGGGGACCTTCAAATATATAGTCTGCTGTGATCTGCATAATCTGGAACTAAGACTGCACATTTCTAGTTTTCAGTCCTCTGTCAGCACTGGTTCCCAACTACTTGGCATTTGTCATCCCATGCAGCCTTCCCTTAACTCCTTAGTCTCCACTTACCTGCCATTGGTCCAAAGTTGGTGAGACTCTGTCACCCCCAGGGCACTGTGAAGGTGATATACCCCCCATAGATCCATTTGTAGTATTACAGATCAGGCGCTGTGGACTGTCAGTATATACAGTGGTCTGTATACGCTGCTGCTGCTGTTGCTGTGCATTTCTAGCTTTCATTCCCTTGTCAGCCATCAGCTCTGGCTGACACCTACCTGCCATCTATCCTTGGTCAGGGTTCTTTTGTTTCCCCTCCCCCCAGACAGTGTGTTGCTGATATACCAAATGGGTTGCCAGTTGTAGTGTTATGCCTGCAGTACCAGGGATCTTCAAGTGTTTAGTCTGTGGTTTGCATAAGCTGCAATCATGGGTGCATGTTTAAAGTTTTTAGTCCTCTCTGAGCCCCAGTCCCCAACTACCTGGCATATGTCATCCTATGCAGCCTTCCCATAACACCACCCCCCCCCCATAATGGCCAGGAGGAAATACCACTGAATATGGCATTTGTTTGGCAATGGAGAATGTGTTGTATATAGCCTGTAAATACTGTACCATGCTACCCATAAACCGGTACAGTGGGCCAACTTTTCCTGCTATTTGTTCCTCAGTACCCTTCTGGTTGTCATCCATGGTCCCCACTTACCTGCCATTGCTCCTCAATTGGTGAGCCTTTGTTTCCCCTCTAGGGCACTGTACGGGTGATATATCCCCATGGTACCATTCGTGGTGTTACAGATCAGGTGCTATGAACCAAGTGCTGTATATACAGTGGCTGGGTAAGCTGGCAATGTGGCTTAACATTTCTAGCTTTCATTAACCTGTCAGCCATCAGTCCAGGTTCACATCTACCTGATATCTGTCTTCAGTCAGGGTTCCTTTGTTTTCCCTCCTGAGACAGTGTCTTGATGATATACCACAGAGGTTGCCACTCACAGTGTTATGGCTATGGTACCAGAAACCTTCAAGTATTTAGTCTGTGGACTTCATAAGTTTTAACAGTGATACATGTTTCTAGTTTTCAGTCCCATGTTAGCCCCAGTCCCCAACTACCTGGCATATGTCATTCCACACAGCCTTCCCTGAACCCAGCCCCTCATGATGGGGACATACATCTGAATGTTGTATTTCTTGAGCGATGGAAAAAGTATCAATATTTGTTTTTTATTTCCTGGTTTTGCCCCTCATGGCCCTCTTCTCCCCTTGGCATTAGCCATGCCTGGTCAGGTTTGTCAGTGCATTGCACTGTCTGCAGAGGGAGCAATCTCCCTTGCTCCACTTGAATGGGTCGCTGTGTGCCTGAACCTGCTGCCATCTCTCACAACTGTGTCATGCCTACCTCTCGCAGCTGGCTAGAGCCTGTCCTACCTCTGGATGTGGCAACGAAAGTCTGCTCTGGAACCTGTGTTGTCTGCACATTGCACTGCCACCAGTCTATCAGTATGGACAAATGTTAGCTTCTTAAGACTAGCAGTATTGTCCTTCTTGTTTGGAGAACCATAGTCTGTGCCAGGACACAGAATTCTCCTCCACCGGTAGTGCCATGTTACAGTATTGCAGTCTGAAAACTTAGATCCACAGCGTTGAGACCATCCTCTGTAATGTTTTGTCTTCCTTTCACTTTGCTGTGCAACAATGACACTTGATCATTCCTGAAATGATGATTTTTCAGTTAAGTTTTTTAATGTTTTATGTGTCATACATTGTGATGTTTTATTATTTGTAACTCATTGCTGAGGTTTCTGATAATGTGCAAGAAGAAGATGCTGCAAAAGAATTGTTAGCATAACTGTCCTCCACAAACACTGGGGATGAATTGACTCAGTCATTTGATTCTGGAATAATGAAATTGTCAATTATTTCAATATGCAGCACTGGGTTCCAAATTAAACCTTTGGTAAGTATTATTTTCCATCACATAGTACCATGACATTTCTCAACACTGTCACCTACTCTTATTGAGGTGCACAGTGGCTGTGCCACCCCACCTCTGGCCAAGTGCCAGGTAGTGGACTGACAGCAGTAACACTGATCACCAAGCAACGTCACTACCCTGACTGCCAATCATGGTGACCAGGATACAACAGAAACTGGCATTGTTTGACACTGTAACACCCATCCAGATTACTCATAAGTGTAGATTCAGGTTCGTGTATGTTCAGCTGAGACAAATATACCAAGACTGAATAAATCAATGCAGTTTTGTGTAACATGCAAAGACACTGCTGCTCAGCATGTCCCAGTCATGGTAGACGAATCCTCCCAGGCTGTTTCAGCCAAAACTGAGGACACTAATTCTGTGGATGACTTTGACATATTAGATGTTGAAGCTGAGGAAAACCACAACCAAACTGACCCTGACTGGCATGTCTCTGACACAGAGACTGACAGCGACCTATCTGATGTCAGTGCTGCTGTAGTTAAGTAAGTAATTTTTGGATATAATATATGTATTTTGTGTTTAATTCTGCTCTCAGTAGTCCACATGGTTTAGACAGTCCCCATAATGCATGATCAAGAGTTAAAGAAGAACTGTGTCAGTCTTGTCAGTCAGTTTTCCGTATAGAACCTTTCCTCATATATTTGATCACATCTGTTATTGTTCATTCTTTACTGGTTATTATGAAACCTAACTGGGTGTTTCTTATTTTTAGAATGGTGAAGAGTACCATTTTTGAACTGTATGGTGCAGTCTAAGTCTCCTTGAACCACAGAGTTCTGTAGCAGAAGATGGATGCATTGTTATAACAATGCAAGATGTTAACAAAGACATAAACTACTTCATACAGTTCTAGAATGGTGCTGACCCCCAGGGTGTAAATCACAAACACATACTGACTTTACTAAAAAGTCAATAAAAATGTGTAACCACCCAGTCCCTGGGGTTACTAGAATCCCATCGGTATTATTGTTAGGAAGGTAGCAGGCAACTGGTAGGGAGCTCATTAGGGGCTCCTTACATAATGATATCATTGTTTACTGAGCTAGCCTGAGGGGAGAATGATTAGGTCTTTTAGAACTCTCGCAGCAGCATAAGCCACACTCTGCGGATAGCTGCTCTGGGGAGCTTAGAATTCTCAGTCTTGAGTGAGTAGAGCTTGAGTGAGGAGGTGAGAGTGGCAGAAGGACTGCCAGTGGGCTCTGACAAAGGGCCTAGGATTTCTTACCCTAGTTGTGTGTCATTTCCATGGTGTGTAGCTGAGTTTCACATAATTGCACCTATGTGTGAGAAGAGTTCTGAGTATGTGGCTTAGATTCACTAAATAACACTCATGGGAAGATAAATGTTCATGTGCATGGCCCAGTGTCCAATGATGCACTTTTGGTAATTTGGGAAGAAGATGTTTCTTTTGTTGTTCAGGAACTGTACTGCCTGCAAGGAGAGTTCTTGAATTTTGTACTTGTCCAGCCTGGACCGACCCTTGGGGGTTCACTTCAGCTTTTCTTGCCATCTTTGAATAAAGCCATACTACACAATCCCAGTCACTGCTATGTACATTCCGTTTATTGCTTCTGGTTGTGTGAATTTACTAGGGCCCCCCTCAGCAGGTTAGATCAAGCATATGCTTAGCAGCCTCCACCCAGGACCTGGGTTGTGTTGTTTACACAGGGTTCAAATTGTTTGTTTCTGTACCCCCAACCCTCTCATCCTCTAGAAAATGAGCCAGGTAAACATCCTAACGCCAAAGTTGGTACCTACCTTTTAGTCAAGTAAATTGATATGCCAGTATATGGGCACCAGTGTCTTCCAGATGTTTAGCTTGGGTGAACATTACAAATAATGAGGGGGGTGCACACTAGTTAAAAAGTGACCTGGGGGTTACAAATGGAACAATAACAGAATGTGAACTGGTATTTGTAACATGGCTTCTACAGAACCTACAGGCTTGCAGGCTCAAGGAAGTTCTTCTTTACTAGTCTATTAATCTAACTCTTGGCCTTGCCTTGTTACTATTATAAATAAATACTCAAACATAAAAGTGCTGTCAGCCCAGTGGTGCTGAGGGTTGAGGTGCTGGACACCACACTTTGCACCATGCCAGCGAACCGGGTTCGGGAACAGATTGAGGTCATTCAGGGTCGGCTGGGGAGGTAAGGATTGAGCATTTGGACTGCTCTCCTTCCTCAGAGTGGGGGGTTTGTGCTGTGTGTGTCAGCACAACTAGAGGGGTCCTGCCCACACCCAGGGTGCTTGGCTGCCTTTGTGGAGCTGGAGACAGCTGCTGCACCCATTGCATGGTGCATGGATACAAGGGGAGAAAACAGAGGAAAATACCGGGATCCGGCAGGATCCATGATGGCCCTGATGGGCCAGAGGATGTACCCCTCTGAGGGGGGGTTGTAGTCCTTGCCGGGTCCACAGCCGAGGACAAAATAATGTTGTGACAAAAAAAAGTGCTAGAAGTGTACCTTTTGATCATTTTCATCATTGAAAGGGAGATTTTTCATGAAATAGTGCTCCACCAACCGACTAAGAATGCTGCTCCAAAATTACAATACACCATTACAGTCATTCATCAAAGCTAGTGGATAGAATGCTGACAGAAGGAAGCCATGCCCCATGATGATCAGTTTGTATATGGCTTTGTAGTACAAAGTAATGCAATGGTGTTTCAATGATAACAACGGATTACATTGCATCATTTCTGAGATCAGTTTTATCATTACCATTCAACAGTCACTGGACTCAACCTAGAGATGTTCTGACACCATGGCTCTTTTTCAGTGTGAGATATCTGCCTTGACACCATATAGCCATTGTGAAATTTTCCAGTGGTGACTACTGCCAAGGCATGTATGAAGTCAGTGTAGTGTTTCATCACATTTTCTATGTAACGTCTGCAGTATGCTAGAAATGTGAAGCTGAAACTATTTCAGCACAGGTAGTGCTCTTACAGTGCTGTGCCTTACTCTCCAGAAAAGGGAGTCTGACCTTTCACTATGACACTGTTCTGTCAAAACCCATGGCAGTCAAAAACCAACCCTTCATTGTTCGTGACCTAGGGTCACAGCTGAGTTACTGGACTCTGTAGCATGTATACTGCTGCATGAGTATTTATTTTTCCAAGAATGAAGACATGCTCAGACAAACAGGGTGAATACAGATTCATTGTGTACAAGTCTAGCTTGGCATCTGCTCTTTCACGATGCCCAGCTTGCATGTCTGTTTGCAAATTAACTGTTGAGAGGGTATTTGGCTCCTTTGTTGCAATTCAACGTCAATGCTGACTTGGCCATGAAAGGTTGTAAGAAAGTCAGTCAAAGTTTGAAAGGATGGCTGCTGCCAATTTAGAAATTGCTGCTTCAGTATTTTTGGCAGGAGCATTATCCATACAAGCACTAAATGTGTTTGTGAATTGTAACATCCAAGTCATCTCCAGCAGAACACTTTTACTCATACAGAGATCATACATCAGTCCAGCAGTGAATACTATATGGGTAAATCAGCGAGCCAAGCTGTTCTCAAACATTACTTTGCTGGTGAACTTGGGAGGAGATGCACAGTGTTGTTCACCTGGGCACAGTGCCAGAAATAGCACATAAACTTTCATGGACCTTGGGGGTGCAGGCCTGTGGGTAATCTATTTAGTTATTTATCTTTGTAACTGTGCATTCCTCTTCTAATAGCTCCTATATGGACAATGTGTTACATCACTGAATTAGAATGGAAGAACATATGTTAATATATAATATTTCCTCAGTATGTTAATCTGTTAATTTTTTAAAAAACTTAAATGTGAAAAAAAAGATTATACACTTTGAGATGGTTCAGGCATGCAACTTACATTTGTCTGAAAAACTACTTTGTTTGTCTAAGCTATTAAAAGTTGACTTATGTTTGATTTTACATCAATGTGCCATAGCAAATATTGTCTTTATTGGTCACGCTTTGTTTTGTGTCAGTTTCAACATAACCGTGGAGTAGGTAATCATTAATTACATAAAACAGGGGTAATTACACTGTAGTTAAATGGTTGTTGCATGAAACTACTTTGCAACTGCAATGTAGTTACAGTGTAGCTACATTTTAACTACAGTGTAGTTAATTGATACTTAAAATAGTGTTACCTCTTTATTCATACACACACAGAAATGTGACGGCAGAGAAAGGCCCCACGGCCCATCTAGTCTGCCCAACACCCTACCTCCCCCCTTCTGTTATGCTTCCACACTCTTTTCCCAACCCCTTAAATCTATCCCAAGCCCTCTTGAACCCCTCCACCATTTCTGCTGCCACTTCCTCCTCTGGCAGCTATGAACACATGAAGTTTCCAGCTCCAATGCCGTGAAGGTGGGGGGGGGGCTGAAACAGGGCTTGTCGTATCTGGACAGTAAAGGCATATCAGTGAAAAGCATTACCACTAATCTCCACATGCAGGTCCAGAAGTATCTAAGGAATAAAAATCCAGCAATACAGCAATGGTATAATGTGTGGTATGTGGTGAAAGGTAACAATAAAAATTTTTAAAGCATGTTTCTAATGAGGCTATGTATAGGTCATTTAAGATGAGGAGCTGGAGTTAAGTTTGACACTGATGAGCAATGTTTTCATTCTGCATTTGTTTTTTGTGGGTTTTTTTTAAATAACTTCATTTACTCCCGTTGAGCTGAAGTCCTAAGGAAAATGATACATTTTCACAGAGCCAACTGTTAAACCAGAAGTGAGGTCAGTTCTGGACTTCCTGTCAGTTATGCACTGCAAGACCACGTCAACAAGAGAGCACCAGAACATGAAGTAATAAATGTAATACACCTATTGAAGTATTATAAAAATTAAAAGCATCATGTTATTATCTGCAGCATGTGAAATACATGCAAGGACTTATATTTATAGCGTGTGCTGAAATCTGCATTTTTTTCTTTCAGTTTTGCATGCAGCCCATTCTCAATCTAGTGCTACAGTCACACTTCATATCTCAGGTTAACTATCAACTTGTGCTGTAAAATAATGTTTATTGGAAGTGTTCTTGCATGAGCAAATGTTATTAGCCTAGTCTGGTACGTTGCAAGGATTAGTAAAGTATCTTGCTTAGTAATTAACTCAGTGATACATTCTTGTCTCCACCCTCCAACAAGGGACGTATCTATGCATAAGTCCCGTACGTAAGACATACACAAAATTCCTTTTTCTGTGCAGCCAGCTCCTATGGTTAACATGCCACAACTCTGTGCCACAGCTCACGCTTTCACAAATCACAAACTCGTTCTTCGATGTAGCCTCATGATGTGGCCAGGCAGCCCGAGAAGTTTATGTTTCACTGCTCGCAGGTGTGCTTCTCCTTCTTGTCCATCCACTGGTTCTGCATGGGAGACAGACTGACAGACAGAAGAGGTGAGGTGGGCAGATAAAGGACTGGGTGAGAGAGGGAGTAGGGAAAATGGTGAAGCAAGTCTAATGGAAGGAAGTTGAAAGCTACTCTTCACTCACGTTGCACTCTTTATCATCAAAGTGAGTTGTATTCCAACCCTTGGAATTATGCAATGAACAAACAGAGCCGTTTCCACCCATTGTGCCAGACAAACTCATAGTGTAGTCCACTGAGAGACTTCTACTGTATCTTTCTCCCACTTAAATGTGTCAGAATTTCGGGCTGCAACTCACTGAAGGTGCAGGTCACCAAGAGATTTTTGGAGGGACTGAGAAAGCAACTCTGGGGGAGAGGTCTACTAATATTGTTCTGAAGATTTACTGTAATTATAGAGTATAAGCTAAGCAACTGTGTTATTCAGGGACATGGCAGTAAAGACAAAGCAGGCTGTTACCTGGTGTGAGAGTTAGTGGTTGCAGCACAATATTTTGATTGAAACAATATGTGGTAAAAATGTTTTGGAAGTGTGTGCGTTAATTGAATTCTGTATAACATCTGTCTGATCTGGGAGTCAGGTCTCCAAATTTTAATTAATTAAGAGAAAACCATGTGGACAGTAAACTGGCAGAACTCTGAGTTCCTACCGGAGATCTGGAAGGGTGGTCAGTTTTGATGCTTTCCTGCCTGGAGGATCTGCAATGCAGTGGTGCCTGAGTGCTAGCTGGTCTTGGCCTAATCTACAATTTCACCTGCACTATTTTGAGTGAGCTCTATCTGTTGTAGGCCATACATCTGCAGGTCCTGCAGCTACACTGTATGCATGTGTTGACTATGGTAGCAGCAAGCAGCAGGTCGGGGGGAAGGGAAATTTGGAAATGGGCACAAAACAGCAGTAACATTACATGCTTGCTGTTCAATGCTGGAGAGAGAACTGAGCTTGCTGCAGCAACTGGTTGCTATGAGTGGGCCTGCAGGGCTACTGGAGGAGCAGGGTCACGGTGTAGTACTTCTTGGAAACTCACTTGACAGGGTGGGTACTGGTGATGTTAAAGATACAGATGCAGCAGCTTACTGAGCTGGAGAAGCCAGATTGCAGGGGCTGGGGGCTCAGAAGCAACTTGCTGGTCTGGGGGACCTGTGCACCTTGCTGGAGTGAAGAAGCAAAACACACTAGTCAAGATTAAAATGTCCAAGAACGTCAATCACATTCTTAGATATTGTACTGTAGAAATGTACATTTTCCATACACTCATTATATCTGGTAGGCCAGCATCACCAATAGGCAAGAGGTAAAGGTGCTGCGTGGCCTGCCCTGTGGTCAGTCACTAGTCATTTACTATGATATGACTACTGAGTCTTTTGGCTTCACACAAATCACAAGTGGGCAGCCAAGAGAGCAAGTCTTTTTTCATAGGTTTCATAGGAACATACAAGCACAGTTAAGCTACTAAAGCCTTTATAGTGCTCGCCATTTCAACAATGATTGTATGCTTGGATACAATTTATTCATAACCACAGAATCAGGCAATGAATTCCACATGGTGACCATCCTCTGCGAAATCCATTGCCCCTTCTTGTGGTATTAAATATGTCTCCCAATTGCCTACTATTTCTTCTTGCTGGAAACTGACTAGCCTTCATTTTTAATCCTAAGTAGATTCTGGTAAAAGGGTAGAAAATCCTATTACAAATGGCCCCAAAAATGCACCAGAATGTACCTAAAATGTTTTTTTTGTGGCACCCATGGCCTAGAGTTTAGATTTTTTAACTTTGTGCGTACCCCTTTTTAGAGGCTGAATACTCCACTGCCCCCACCCTTTACAATCCCTTTCGGACCAATCGTCTTTCGGATGAGACGTTAAACCGAGGTCCCATCTGCCTGGATTGGTGGTAGTTCAGGTGGATGTTAAAGATCCCATGGCACTTATCGAAAAGAGTAGGGGAATTTCTCTGGTGTCCTGGCCAAATTTCCCTCATTCACTAAAAATACCACCAGCAGCTTGATCTGATTCAAAGTCAGTTGGCATTCATCTGTATTCCCCTTCCCTGGGTCATGCCTTAAAATAGGCAGGATTTGTCTAGTGCACTTACCCGGTCAACAAAAAATAAATAAAATATATAAATAAAACAATAGCTAATCTACCAACAGTTGAAATTTAGTGTGCAGAGCACTGGGTGACTATTCATGGTCCTTGCATACGTTCAGTATCCATATCAGTTTTAATTTCATTCCTTATCACCAGTATCTCATCTTGAATATGCAGTCTAACTGGAAATTAGCAGTTACAGTATGTTGGTTGAGAATACACATTTAAGGTCAGTATAAATACTGGCAATAATTTTTTTTTCAAGCATTGTATTTTGAACCACGAGGCAGGCAAAACAAGCAGATGTGCTTATTTTATCATGTATCTTGCTTGCTATATATTTAATTTTCCTGACCACCATAATCCAGTACTGTAAGGGGGGTGGGATACTCTCAGAGCTTGTTATTGCCTTCTTGGCTGCTAACGCCAATACCCTCCACAGTAGATCACATCTCTCCACCGCACCTCATTGGCAATCACCCCCAGTATCACATCAAAAGTTGAGAGAGGGGGATGGACTATCAGGTCAGAGTAGGTAGGGAATGGGATTGCCCTGGTCAATGAGATGAAGTTTAGATATATAGTTGGCAGGGTTGTAATGATCTTATTTAATATATTTACTATAATATTGGGGTCAGTGATTAAAGTACTGTCAAGTGAATATTTTTAGCTTGAAACCTGAATTGATCTATGAATTTATACTAGACCAGAATTCTTTTTTTTCAGTTCCAAGATGGTATATCAACAGCTGCCCCCGGTTATAAAGAGTCACCCCACTCCTCCTCATGTGTATGCACATCACACACACCAGGGCTGTGCAGCTGATCCCCAACCACCACACCCTGTATGTTAAAGACACACTCAGCGGCAACCCCAGGCTGTGAAGTGGGAACCCCATCCTATCATGTGTATACACATCAGGCTGTCCACCCCCAACCTCTCCCACCCCAAGTCTGTGGAAGTGACGCCAGACAACTACCAAGCTATGGATATCTGGGACTCTCACTGCTGCCCCCCACTCCAGCCCTGCGCTGTGAGGAGCACCAGCCCACTAACACAGCTGTGGAAGGGATTCCCTGGCAACCACATCATGTATTATTTAGGACACTCACAGCAATTGTAATCCCACCACACCCTTTTTTGGGGATATGATGGGATTCTCCTCCTACTCTCAGGTATATCCATACCTGCCCCCAATGGATTTGGGGGTGATCCCCAGTTCCCTTCCACCCAGAGCTCTGGAGGGACACCCAAGATCCCCCCTCCACACCACCAAGGCTCTGAAGGAGTCACCCAGTATCCACCATCAAACAGGGCTGCACTTGGCACCCAGTATCCCAATGACCAACCAAAACTGTGGAGGGGACACTCAACAGCCTCCCTCTGGAGCTTTTTGTCACATATTACCTCCACCTAGGGCTGTGAATTGGACACCTAGTACTCCTCTTACAGGGCCATGGAGTAGGACACACAATAACAAACCAGGCTGTGGAGGGGCGCCTATTACCCCCACCTACCAAGCTATGGATAGAGAACTTATTATCTCCCACCAATTTGAGCTGTGGATGGGACACCCAGAACCTCCCTCCCATCAGGCTGTAGATGAGTCACCTAGTACCCCACCCATGGCCTGAAGGAGACACCATTCTCCTCTCCCTCCCCCACCCGTCTCTGGACGAGACACATAGAATCCCCCAACCCCACTGAGTTCTTGAGGGGACATCCAGTATGCATCCTGGTCTGTGTTGTTAACACCCACTGAACCTGCCCATCTGCACAGGGAACACCCATTACACCCCCACTCCCCCCACCGCATATGGAACCCACCCAGTACCTCCATCCCCTCACTACACATGGGGCAACCCAATACCCTCACACCCTCCTCATTGTACAGGTGAAAACACACTACCCCCTCCCCCTTCAGAGAATAATAAACACATTGACATGGGTGAATGTGGGTAAGTGGTTATTTTGTAGATCACTGTGGTACATGGTCATTTGAATGCATCACATCCGCAACTGAAGCAACACCCCCAAATGATGATACTGCTCCAGTGATCATGAAAGGAAAATATTGTTTACATAGTCATATCTGTACTGTGACATCTATCATATTTCTATCTCAAAAAGAATAATATTACTGTTTCCAGTCTACTCTATGCTCATACTTCATATTCCATAATATTCTTCTATCTCAATCACATGTAAACCATTTCCTTCATACTGCTGGGATTACCTATCCTATTGTTCCATACCATCTCAACAGCACATCCGGCTGCCTTGACACAATGCACTGTCACATACAGTATAGACCTGCTGATATAGTATCACCTGTTGCAAGTTCATGAAGTGTGACAGTTAACCCCCGCTCTCCAGCTATCACCATCAGCTCTATAATCATACATTTTTCTTTATGATTTTATATGCAACATTTTTTCTCAGTAACATTTTATTATGTTATAATACATATGACCAAAACATAATCTGAATACATCAAATATATCGAATACAGTGGTCAAATAAACAATTTCATACATAAACAACTTCTAACAACAAGTAAATAATTAAAAACAATTACAAAAGAGCTATCTTAAGTAAATAAGGGATGTTACTTCACAATTTTTTTATATGCAACATGTGGAGTAGTTTGAACTTTACTGAATTTGAGGTCAAATTTTATGTTATGTGTCATTATTTAAGATTCCCACTATAAATAGTGATTTTTTTTTCTTGAGACAGACACATAAGTGATAACCACATAATTTTACAAATAACTATTTATGACTCATGATCTCAAGAGATGTTTCAGCAAATTCTCATCATATCCTGCAAAAGCTGAAAATGCTAAAGTATGTTTGTATCTATCTATGTATATATATTTGTGTTACACAAATGGTGATATACTTTCACAAGTAAATTTGATTATTTAATGACTGTGAGAATAACATTTTGAACATAAATGTTTTTATTTTAAAATATAACCAACCTGAAGATGAAAAAAATATGAATTCAATCGTAAGTGGTTCATCAGCATTTTGTTCCGCCTTATGATGTCACAAAATAGCACTTAACAAATATTAGAACATTTTGCAAAATGTCTTTTGACATGATTGTGCCATCTGATGCAGTGAAAACCAGGGAAGTTGACTAGCCTGGTGTCATGCAGGGCTAAGGCATTGAACCCCTTACCTCAATTCACATCAGCACCCTGTATTCTGAAATAAACATATGTTGCCAGGGGTTGGTGGGGTGGGAGAGCTTCAGTCATCCCAGGGGCTGATATCCATTCCCGGGGATGGATAGCCAGTCTACTCAGCCTCTGACTGCCACAGGATGGAGGCATAATGGTATTGCAGGTAGCCGGTGGATCAACTGGAGATACCACAGATCTGCACGATGTGTGTGCTTCCATGTGCACTTACTGACGTGGCAATATGGCAGAGGTATGGGAAGAAAATGCAAAAATGGACAAGAGGGCTATATGATACCATACGCATTACCTCTAACTCACACCACCACCTGGTCACATCAAAGCATCTGGATTGTACCCTGGTGGTGGGTACAACCATATACACTCCAGGCCTTGTAACAGGGGAAGGGGGAAACTGTGTGGGACTAGCTCCTACTAAGTCGGGGGGCTGATGGCCAAAAAATTGCAAGATGTTAAATTTAAAATTAGTGCATTTAAAAGTGTAAAAACAATGTAATGAAACAATCCACTTTACAGCTAATGACACTGACAGGTAAATAAAATATGGGTATTAAATGATCAGCAAAAGATGTAGAACTAAAAATATATTTTTTCATATGAATCACATTTCAAACTTACCATATGTTGGCCTAGTAGGTATCTTATAAACAGCATGGCCACCTCTCTTGTAAGGAAGCAGTATAACGTAGTGGTTAAGGGCACCGAGTTGCAAACCTGGAGACCTGGGTTTGAATCCCATCAGCCCCCATTTGCATACTGTGTGACCCTGAGCAAGTCACTTAACTTCCCTGTGCTCCCAGGTTGCACCTGGAAACAAGCTCTGGCTTAGTGTGCCTGTTCTGGTTAAACAATTTCCCCTTCCCTTCCCTTCTTGTATTTTGGAAACTGCAGACTATACTGTAGTACTCTGTGTTTCGTCACTCTTTTCTGCCTGTCACAGTCTTCATTGTAATGCATAGCTGAGAGTAGCAGTCTATAAAGTTAATTCGATGGAATTACACACTTTTTAAATATACATTAGTATATGATATGACAGATTACACTCAGTGGTAATGAGGGATCTCAGTGAAGTACTGGCTGCACGTGACCTCTGACATTCCTCTATTAACAACTCAGTGAAAACAGGGGTGATTCCAGCTGAGTGAAGGAGATCAGGATTAGTACCATTTCACAAAATCCAAATGTTGTGGTGGCAAAAAACAGCAGCTGACTTCACGCTTTCATGCGATAAGTTACATTTATTGTACTCCATGGAAGGGATGTGGATGGGAGTGTTTTGTAGACCAAGAACTGTCTATTGTCACAGTATAAGCATGATAAACAATAAGGGTAGAGTTGGTTAATATTACACCATCAATTATAACCTCATGAGATGCACCCGTTGCAATATACCTGCTACACATCCCTGGATACAAGAAGGCTGTATGTTTAGGAGCAAAATGTAATATCAGACTGTGAAATTATTCTAAGTCAGCAGTCTGATAGTCTGTAGATAACTTATTCATGTAATTGAGTAGCTGAGTACTGGTAAAGATGTTTTCAGGTTTAACAACTGACTTGGAATCTGTTCGAACATAAGTTACTCATAGCAGTACTTCAGTGGTTTGCTGACAATGAACAGCACAAGCCCTATGCTCACAACCACAGATGCCTGCCATAGACTGACAGTGAACACATGCATGCAAGCTATTGAATACAGTAACCATGCACTATCTCCTTGGCTTGCTGATGCTGTCTGGTGTGAGTTGAGGAAAACAGTGGTGGTGGCAATGTAGTGTCCTTTGTGGCTGTCACTGGGAAGGTGTAAATGTTTGCAAAGTGGACGTAGGTGGTTTACTTTGCAGTGGGCCTTGATGGTTTACAGTGTGCTGAGCAGGTGCTATATTGGACCACACTCTGTGACTGTTATTTTCCTCCACTTCATTGGGTCTTGAGTGATGGTGCAGGAGCATGTGTGAACTGCATGATAACAGTACTGCCTCAGTTAGTATTGCTCATTTTATTTTGCATTTTCCAGACTTGCACTATCACCTCTCCATTTTAGTGAGAACAGTAATAGGCCACAGTTGGTTGACTGCAACGGTGAAGCAAAATGGAGACTGCCGTACCCCAAGTACAGGAAGGGTGATAGTACAGTAAAGGAGGCGAAGGTACCTTGAACCTATAGTAAGTATGACCACACAGTGACAGAGTATTGATAAAAATTCCATATTGAAATTATTAAAGCTGAACAGGGCCATATCTGTATCTGTACGCTAAATTGGTCTTCAACAACTGAATATGATTTTGTTGACTGTGCCTAGTGGCTGTTCTGAGGTCATCATAATTTTACCTTGCAATATCTTTACAGCTACTGTATCTTTCAGTTATACTGCATAACTTTTGATAAAAGGTCAAGAGAAAAACGTAGACATCTGATTGGCTGAGAACTACTTCAACCTGTGTAATTGTTAGCCCATAATTACAGGAGTTGGAGTCATAACCAAGACAGAGAAGAAACATTATAGCAATCGATAGCAATATACCACTACCCTCACACAAAACCTGAAGCCATAGCAGCCTCAGAGGCAAGAACAAACCAAAAAAAAGAACTCCTCAGCTGTCTGCTCCCTGCCTACTGAACAATGCTACTGAAATAGTGGGAAAAAAATGGAGTCTAGATAGTCATACTGGAACAGAAGAGTAAATATGTTTTCACTGCATAGTAGCAGTCACATTGCACAGAAAAACATGCACATTGTAATATTTGCTATAAAGAATGTATGTTTCATGTGTAACTCAGACTGTTTGGGGGAAATACTGCAATGTTCACAGCTTCCTGAGCAATGTGACAGTTCCAATGCAGTAAATAATGTTTTACTAACATGTGCCAACATATGATCCCCTCTACATCATTTGGCAATAAATAACTAGCCTGGATCAGGAGTGTGGATACTTCTTGTCTTTTACAGTTACATAGGGCTATGGTGGCTCTGAAGTGCAAAACACACACCAAAAACATGAAATGCAATCTAGTAAGTAGAGCAACAACTAAAATAATGAAATGCAAACAAAAAATAAAGAAACAAAACCAAATGTGAAGTGTCATGCCACAAAAAAATAAACAAAACAAACAGAAATGTAAAGAATTTAAAAGTGAATGCAAACAAAAAAGCACAGCATAACTAAAAAGTGAATGTAAGCAAAAAAAACAACACAACTAAAAAGTGAATACAAACACATACCGCACAACTAAAAAGTCAATGCAAATAAAAAAGCACAGCACAACTAAAAAATGAATTCAAACAAAAACATAAAACATAACTAAAAAGTGAATGCAAACAAAAAGCACAACCCAACAAAAAGGTGAATGCAAACAAAAAATCAGAACATAATAAAAAGTGAATGCAAACAAAAAACTGCAACACAACTAAAAAGTAAATGCAAACAAAAACCACAACACAACTAAAAAGTGAATACAAACAAAAAAACAACACAATGAAAATGTGAATGCAAACAAAACCATACAGCACAACTAAAAAGTGAATGTAAACAAAAAAGCACAACACAACTAAAATGTGAGAAACAAAAAGATAAAGTACTTCAGGGCTGCTGTACAAACACCAAAAAAAGAAGACATGCCAAAAAAAAAAAAAACTATAAACGGAAATGCCTTTTATAAAATGGAAATGCATTTTTACAACAGACATGACCTTACCAAAGTAGTCTAACACTGGAGAATTTGCACCTGCCCTGACATCTGATTCTAATCTCCACAGCAAAAGGTTTTATGAGACAGGGAGCCACTTACCATCAGTTTGCGACTTACTCTCCCAAGATGGGGTGGGTTCTCGTGCTACCAGCCAACAGCTCCTATTCTCAGGATGAGAGGGATGGGGAAGTGTGCTGAATGGAATGGATCATTTACATTTTTTTTTTCCACCTGATCAATGGCTCCTGTGCTGGTGGAGTCACTTGCCATTAACTTGCAGCTCACTCTCCCGAGATGACTGGGGAGTGTCACTTGCCACCATCTGGCATGTCACTCTTCCAGGATGGAGTGGGTTCTCTTGCCACCAGCCAACAACTCATATTCTGAGGATGGGGCTGGGGCTGAGTGAGCCATATAGAATGGGCCATTTAAGTTTTCTTTTTCCACCTGATCAGCAGCTCCTGTGATGGGGGGGGCAGTCACTTGCCATCAACTCTCAGCTCACTCTCTCGAGCTATTGGGGGGGATTTCTTGTCACCATCTGGTGTGTCAGTCTCCTGGGATAGGGGTGGATTCTCTTGCCACAAGCCAGCAGCTCATATTCTTGGAATGGATGGGTTGGGGCAGAATCGGCCACCTGAAACTGCCCATTTACATTTCTGCCTGATTAGCAGCTCCTGTGATTCCCTGACAGTGCACAGTAGGGAAGTGCTATAAGGTTGGACTTTCTGGCCCCAGAATAGTAGACAGGCCTCCCAGGATCCCTGTGGTTGTGTACGGCAGTGAAGTAGGCATTTACTGTCTGATTGCACAACATATGACACTCCCAGGATCGCTGGCAGGGTTCTGTTTTCTGACTGACTGAACATTGCAGGAGCACAACTGTGGCCACACTGACTCAACGATATTCTGTGAAATTTGGCCACCATCACTAGTTTGCACCACCACCTGGGGCTACTACACTGTACCATCTTAACTCTTCGCTCCTGTCCCAGCCTTTTTATGATACTCTTCTCAGCACACTGCATTGCATAAAACAGTTTAGGAAAATGAACTGCTCAGCATTAAATTGAAATATAACTGTTATGCCAGTCATGGGCACAATAAACAAACATATACTTAGAAAGATTTTGCTTTACAGACAATATTTTCACAAATGTGAAAATCACAACAAAGTCAGTAAAATTTGAAATCTTCCAGTCACATGCCAAGCATCACCCATAGGGAGACACCTATCATGTCGCACTGCATGGCAGTCAACAAATACAGTAGTCCATTAAAAGAAAAGTCAAACTGATTTACTGTGTAGCTGACTCACCAACAGATTGGTCATCGCTAACCACAGTTTGTAAGTCTCTTGCAGGTGGTTTGCTGGCAAATTCCCCAGCCTCCATAGAGTCTGTAAAACTGTACCATTTGTCCTGGTATTGAAACTGAAGGCAGACCAGGAAGGCAATACAGTACATAAAGCCCACTGCTCAGAGTTTCCCTGCTATTCCCTCGAAGGCTTTACACCTTAGTCTCATGGCGTAAGAATAGTTGGGGGTTGGAAAACAGTCATTTGTTTTCTCCCAGCATAATTGTTGATTGTTATTTTGTTCCTCTAAGAAACAGGTCCCTAATTAATGAGGTCATGGCAAAAAAGTGGCTTGTGCTAGGTCCATCATTAGCCATTATGGCTCTGTGTGGAGTGACCCTGCAATTTCACAAAGGGTACAGTGAATCCAATGCCCATTGCCTCCGTTAACAATCACTCTAGAAAGGTTGTGAGGTCCTCCTCCTCTGAGCCCTCTGAAACTCCAAAGATCCTGACATTAGCTGGGCAGGCAAGGTTTTCAAGTTACTCTGTGTGATTTTTGACAGAGCTCTGGTCCTTAATAAATAGGGTGGTTGCAGCCAGTGTTTTATCTGCCATTCTCCCAGACTGATGTACTACACAGCCCTAGTTGTAGCAGGTCCCAATTCAGCATATTCCAGTGCATAAGTTGGATTGGAGAGAGAGTGTGAGAGAGAGAGAGAGAGAGATAACACAACTAGCAGTTCGAATAGTGGTCAACAATCTGCCTTTGAAGGAAATGCTGTAATCAGTCACTCTCAGTCTCCCTGCATAAAACACATGTAACTTGTCAATCTAGCAGGCACTCTTCTAGGGTTTCAGTCACACACAACAGAAATGTTTCCAGAAATGCATCTCCATATATCCCAACTGAAAGTCAGGTTAATAACTGACAGGAGACACAGAGACCAAGGCACTTATTTAATGTGAGACAAAAGGTACAATATAGGATGCTTTTATAGGGACAGATGGAGGAGGATCAGAAATGAAAAAACATCTGCACCATTCTTCATGCACACATAAATGGAGAAAGGGATGATAATGAGAAACAGAAGCAGTTTCCAGACACTACTGGGTTAGGGGGTTGGCAAAAACAATCAGGACTAATGGTAAATTAATATTCAATACTGCCACTGACAGAACAAAAAAACTCTCCAGGAACTAGTTATCTCTCTTCTCTCTCTCTCTCTCTCTATCTCTTTCTCCAATTCAACTTGTGTGCCAGAAGATGCTGAATTGGGACTTGCTACAACTAGGGCTGTGTAGTACATCATGACTGTGGATATAAAAAAAAATCATGAATGAAACTAAGGCTCATATGTCACATTATTGTATTTCTTCTTGGTCAAAATAGAAAACTCCAGTTACTTAAAGGTGCAGTCCACCCATAATTAGCAAAAACATAAGTTGTGCAGAGTGTTTTGATTTGTGTGTGAAGTCCTAGTGTGTCCTTCCCTCTGTCTGCTATTAAAAGTTTTTCCTAAATTAGCCTGCTAGCTTTATGATAGTTTTACAACCCCTGGAATCTCCATCTGAGCTAAGTTTATTGTATTCCTTTTTCCTACAATGCATCCTGTCTGATGTGACAGTGATGTAGCCGAGACCATAGATTCAGCAGAATGCGTTGCTTTACAATCAGTTCACAACAGTAGAGATGGCTATATTTTTAAAACTATGCAGAGTTCAGCTTGGTGGCTACCCTCATTGTAAAGGTACTTTTGTTGGAACAATTGTGATACTAGTTGTGTATGTGTGACTTGTATGGTTTTCAAGATATTTACATTTGTTTGGCATGTCTACTAGAGTGTTCACTCAGAAAAAAAGCTCCTGGTGTTTGCAAGTGCATTTGCACACATGCCAAACAAATCTAAATATCTTGAAAACTATACAAGCTGCACAACAAAAATGACAGCAAAGTTGTTCAGGACAAAAATAATTTTACATTGAGGGTAGTCACAAAACTGAACTCCTTACAGTTTTTAAAATATTTTCCATCTGAAATGGGAGATTTGGTAAAAACAATAAAAACATGGACATTTGGTTAATTAGATGACTTTATTTTAAAAACTATAGAGTTCAGCTTAGTGACTACCATCATTGTAAAGGTCTTTTTGTCTTGAACAACTTTGCTGCTGGTCATTTTTGTGTAGCTTGTAAAGTTTCCAAGATATTTAGGTTTGTTTGGCATATGTGCAGATGTGCTTGCAAACAGCAGACACTTTTGTTTCTCTCAGAGAGAACACTCTAGTAGACATGCCAAACAAATGTAAATATCTTGAAACCCGTACAAGTACACATACACAACCAGTGCCATAACTGTTCACAACAAAAAGACCTTTACAACAAGGATAGTTACTAAGCTGAAGTCTGTATAGTTTTTAAAATATAGCCATCTCCACTGTTGTGAACTGATTGTAAAGCAGTGCTTTCTACTGAATCTATTGTCTTGGCTGCATTACTGTCACATGAGACAGGATGCATTGTAGGAACAAAGAATGCAATAAACTTAGCTCAGATGGAGATCCCCGGGGTCATAAAACTACCATAAAGTTAGTAGGCTAATTTAGGAAAAACACCTAAAAGCAGACAGAGTGAAGGACACACTAGAACTTCACACACAAATCAAAACACTCTGCACATATGTTTTTGCAAATTCTGGGTGCACTACTCCTTTAACTCTTATTCAAAATATTTAAAAATATAAAAGTGTCACAAAGCTGTAGCATGAATATGGAGTCTTAATCCCATCTTTTCTTTCTAGTCACTCTAATATGGCATGATGCTGGCACTTTGCAATGCCATGCACACAAACATAGACTAGAAAGATTTCCTTTCGAGTGTTACCCCGCAAATGAGCAGAAGGGGTCACATGATGGCCCATCTGGCCCTTTATACTGTATATCTTCAAGCCCCAGAAATCCCTCATTATGCTTAACAACTGCATTTCAGCCCAGCAGGTTGAAGAGCTCCAGAGCACGAGTTTAGAATTTAGCATGTAGTTTGAACTACTGCCCTCTAGATGTCACTGTGTTCTGCAGCCTAACTTCAGATCTTCTTCTCTGCCTGCAAAAGCAAGTCACCCTGAAGAGCTTTCTTCAGCAACTCGCTAGAAGTCACAATGCTAGGTATCACTGGATGTTTTGCTATTTTTCTGAAAAACTCTATCCTCTCTAGTGTTAGACTTTAGTGTTTTCTATTTCTGGGGTTAAAACTGTATAACTTGATGTTTATATGTTAGCATGTATTCTCCTCAGTGGTCCCTGGATCGGAGAACCATGACCTCGTAGCAGCATCAGAGAAGCGAGGGGAAAAGTTTTTATTTGCTTATTTTCTTTATATCTTAAATATTTTACAGAAAATCCTTCTGTTTGTAGAGATTTGGGTCGTGTTGTTTCTGTTCCACTCTTGAGAACTGAGATGCAAGCCGCTGGGTTTCCTGCTAAAAAAAAAAAACAATAAAGGGTAGCCAGGGGTTACATCTGAGACCTCTATGATTTCTTTGCAGCCTCTATGATGTCCATTGCAACCTCCAGTAACCCATAAAACAAGACTTCCTTAGTGTTTATTAATACAACATTTGGTGGGGGAGGAGCTTTTGCAACCTCTATGATTCTGGTGAAATTACACTACTGGAAAGAGGAAAAGAAACATTTTGTGTTTAACCTCTTTAAACTGTCTGAGACAACAATGAATGCCTTAAAGATATTTGGAAAAGGATTACTTATAAAAATAATCAGCAGCCAAAGTTAAAACTGTACCCCGAACAAGTGGTTCCTCACCCCCACTTCAAGAACTAACAAGCTGCAGAGAAAAAGGAGAGCCAGAGTTGGGCTTTTTGGATGTTGTACTGTACATCTAATGTAGAATAGCCAGTAACAATTTTCTGTTCTATCTAGGACATACCATGGGTAATGTCAGGACTCCCGACAAACATGACTGGCATTTTTAGCACACTGCGGTGACTTACTGTACCACTCTGGTGACAAGCTGTCTCTTGGAGTATTCAAGATTGAAGAGAAACTTCACTTTGGAGAATAATGCTACGAGCACATTTCCTTTGATCTGTAAGTAATTTCCTGAAAGCATGAAGAGCTGTAAAGATATGTTGGGGACCTTTCAACATTATGGAGTCTTTCTCTGGATTCCAGTATTTGCAGCACTCCAAGTACTATACTTCCTTCACATCAAATGAAGGGGGGTTAAAATTCATTTGCACCTGAAGATAAACTTAGCACCCCACCCCCAGTTTTAAAGTTGTACATCTCTGAATAACAGATGGGACACAAAACTAGTTTAACCTTATGTGCTGTCTCGGTTTTCAAATAAGAAATGAAGTGTGCTACACTGGTAGTGCTATGATCATGGGAGTTATTTAATGAATGTAATAGAAGAAGATTTATTTCTTAGGGGCCCTTCCCCAGGGGCTCAGGGAGCCACACAAAACATATAAGACAATAACAATTGGGGCCTACATAGTGAAAGGGACAAAATAAAATATCGGTAAACAATAATTCAAAAGCAACTTGAGCAGAATAAATATATAAAATACAAATATAGCAGCATCAACATACTGTACCTGGAATTATTAAGCAGGCCAGCCACAGTCTCCAAAGGTCTGACTAAATAAGTATGCTTTAAGCCCCTTGTAAAGGGCTCCATCGGGGGGGGCACCCTCAGAGTTCTAAGTAGTGCATTCCAAATAATAGGGCCAGCCATCTCGAACACATGATCCCCAGAGGAATTCAGCCTGGCCCTAGGGACTGAGAGGAAGCCCACCTCAGAAGAGTGGAGAGGGCATGAGTACTGGTAGGGATTCAGGGGTTTCAACAGATAGCTATGGTTCAAGCCATATAGGGCCTTGCAGGTTAGCAAACTGATCTTGAAAATGACACACACCCCCTTCACTGACAGCCATGGCAGTTCACGCATTATCGGGTTACATAACATGACCCCAGAAGGCCAGTCAACAACCTGGCCACTGCATTTTGCACCAGTTGCAAGTATCATACGGTACCTCCATTGATCCTGAGGTAGAGCACATTACAGTGTTCCAGCCTGGATGTCATAAATGTGTGAACCAGTGTCAGCAGCTCCTCGGAGGGGATAAGGAAGTTAATGCAGCTGATGTCCCTAAGATGGTAAAAGCCACTCCAGGCTGCAGCTGACACCTGAGCCTCAAATGTCAGCTTCTCATCCAGAATGACCCCAGATTTCTCACCTTGGTGGTGGCTGATGACTAGAGGATCCAAGATGAAGTTCCATAACTTCTTCAGCTACCACTTCACCACCCCCCTCCAATTACCTGGCTCAGTCACCAGAACCTCAGTCTTGTCCAGGCTAAGTCTCACTCAGCTAGATGTCCTCCAGCTCTAAATCTCAGCTAGGCACAAATTTAGCACCTTGACAGCAACTGGTATCCTGGGTGCAAATGACAGATACAGCTGGAGATCAGCTGCATAACACTGAAAACCTATACTGTATTGCCCAGTCTTTCCCAGGACCAGCAAGTACACTGCAAACAACATGAGAAAGGTTCAACCCTTGGGGCACACCACAAAGCAGGGGCATTGGGGGTGATGAAAATGTTCATTTCATCACCCTATGCACCCTATCCCAGAGGTAGGACTCGAATCATACTCCCTTAGATGATCCAACAACTACTTATCGTCCACAATGTCGAACTCTGACGAGAGATCAAGGAGAATTTGAACTGACTATTCCCTCAATCCCTCACCCTGAATAGGCCATTGTGCACCTTGACCAATGCTGTCTCAGTGCAAAGCCTAGATCTGAAACTAGACTGGAGGAACTCATAGATGTCATAGGTTGTCAGGTGTGCCTCAGACTGCAACACCACCACCTTCTCAATAACCTTTCCTAAAAAGGGTAAGTTAAGAGACAGGATGATAATTCACCAGGACGTCCAGGTCCAAGGATGGTTTCTTCAGGAGGGACTGAACCAGGGCATTTTTCAATGCCACTGCAAAGATTCCCTCTAATAAGGAACACCAAACAATTCCCACAAACACTAGACCCAGCAACCCCACACAACTCACTAGTAATCATGTCAGGCCTGGGTCTAGTTCACAAAAAGTGGGCCACAACTCTGAGATTACCTCACAAACCTCCTCTGTCATAACTGGCCTAAACTCTCCCCCTGGTAGTTGAGAGCATCTTAGAGGTGCAGACTGGACCCTGCTGTTCTGTAACTGCCTACCTGGCAAGATCCTGGCCCAAACAGAGCACACTTAATCCAAGAAGGCTCAAGCAAACTCTTCACACTTAGCGGATGAACCAGTTTGAATGGTTGTAGGCAGGTCAGATTTAATAGTCTGTCCACAGTCTATAAAAGCTGAGCCTGTCAATTCCTCCCAGCCACAATCTCCTTGGACAGAAATACTTTCATCTTAAGGGAGATTGCCCTTTGATATTCATTGTAATGAATCTTTAAAGCCAGTTTGTTCTCCTGAGCCCTGGACCTCCTCAGACAGCTCTATAACCTCTGACCCCTAGTTTTCAAATCCTTAAGCATCCCATCAAACCATGGGAAGCCCAAGCATGAGACCCGGGGTCATACATGAGTAAGTGCTACTGAGTCAAAGACCCCAGTGATGACCCTGTTATAGGCTCTTGCTCCTCCAAACAAGCTCACAAGCTGCCAGCATCTCTACGATGTCCATTACCACCTGCAGTCCCTCTGGCCAAAAATCTCTTAAAGTACAGTAATGAACCAACTCCACAGGGGTGGGCTACAAGGGATTCCTAAAGGAAAACTTCACTGTGCAGTGATCTGACCGACTGACTGGGTCAATCTTGAGATTACTAATCTAAGGTCAGGGAGTAAACCAAGTCCAAGGTATCCCCCTGCTGGTGGATCGCAGAAGTAGCTACTTGTACAAGGTCCAGTGGGTCCATCAACCAGAGGAAATCTTTTCCAAAGTACAAGAATTCATCTTCAACCCAGGCACTGAACATACCCAAAAGAATCCATCTGGATGACTTCAACACCCTGTCAGCTACAAAGTCTGTGATCTCCTGCTGACATTTTCCCTCATGTCCTGGTGGCAGAACACAAGGAGGATCCTGCAACCTACACCTGGACCCCCACGCACAGCCACTCATTCAAATGACAAGGTATCCTCCACTGGGTGCACCATGAAGTATAACCAGGTTCTAAATAGATGGCCACCCTCTGCCCCAGCCCGCCACCCCACCCACATGATCCCTTCTTGGGCAGTGTACCACGGAGAATCCAGCTGCGACCACAGCCTTCAATACTGGACCAGTGTCATCACTAATCCAGATCTCTGTGATGCAAGCCAGTTCAACAGAGGAACCAGAAATTAAATCTCCCATAATGGCAGTCCTGTCCCTTATTGATCTGGCACTGCAAAGCACCACCCACAGGAGATGGAGTGAGGCAGCTGGTCTAACAGCTACCTGCCCACTCAGTCCAGTGGATGTCCTGGGCATGGGGACAACAATGTCTGGCCTTGCTTCTGGTCCTCATCATCACCTCCTCTCAATACCCATCTCCTGGCACCAACATTACACTGCATTGAGCAGGAGGTGGTCCTGAAAGGAGCACAGATAAAGCAGTCAGAACTGGGAGTAGCTAAGCCTGCAGAGACCATACCCAACTTACACAGTGATGTTACTAAACTAGGAACCAGTTAAAATTACACCTAAACCCACCAACAGAATCTACCCTTAAGATAAAATAAAAAAAAAACTAACCACCAAAACCCCCAACATGCCCCCACAAAAAAACAACACAGTCCCTACCACCCATCAAAGTAAGCACCCACCAACTCACCAGAATCCTCCTATACACTCAGACTAACACTCATAGGGAGCCTAAAAACAATTACGGTATTATTCCCTAACACTCATTCATCAGTCATTCACTCTACCCTAAACCACACACCACCCATACACATCAAAATACAGTAGATCATAAATAAATAAGAAGTCATGGTTGATGGTGCCAAAGTCCAGATATTACAATAGAATATGTCAGTAATTGCCCAAAAGATTAAATATGGATACACCTCAAGTTTCAGTGATATATGCTCTCACTAGAACTGCTGTACAAATGTTTTTAACAGATGAAATGGCTATAGGAAGTACTCTCACTGCTACCTACCAAACAAAAATGCCCAAGAACATAATATCAAGGTTTGAGCCAGTGGGCTATCTCACCACCCTCTGGCCAGTGTCCGGGTCCAGTATTCCTTCTCTGGTACTAGAATCCAGTCCACTGTTAACTCCAAACACTACAGAGCACTCAATCTGGCCTTGCTCAGGCTGTCAGCAGATGGCCAACCCTTTGAAGCCTAGATATCAGCCCAGGCTCAGTGGAACATCCAAGGATCCACTTCATTAGGCCCCATGGTCCAGACCTTGAGCTCCCTCAAGCTCACTGTTGTAATCAATTCCAAGTGTGCACACAATCCTTTCCCTGGCACCCTGCAGTCGAGTTTTGATGTCAAACACTCCTGTAGATACTACTGAAACTACTGCCCAAACTGCCCTTCACCTTATCCCATCAATGCAATACCCAACACCAGACATTTAGCTACAGAGAGTTTTCTCTGCAATTGCTGATGGTCTTCTGTAATTCCTTGGGAAAACACCTGGTAACCCTCAATCTCATGGGTGTCCGTACAATAAAAGGAAATTCAGATTCACTATGTTAAAACACAGAGGTGCCAAGACCATCAACAGCCTATACCAAAACAAGAATTTGTCAATGCCGAATGTTTGCTTGCTGGTATTGGCATTGGTACTGCATGAGTTAGAGAGATGCATAATAGGAATGGCAGTGAAGTATTGAACAAACGCCAGCCCCCACTCCACCCTGCAGAGACTGACAGGCGTTGGGGTGTGCCTTTGTTTCATCGGCCATAACACTCACACCATTCCACCTCACCCCACCCTGCAGACACTGACAGGCATCACAGTGTGCCTTAGGGTCTTCGGCCCTTACGCTCACCCCATTCCATAAGGAAATAAGCAGAGATGAGGTGCAATATAGCAGAATGGGGTAAACGTTAGGGCAGAAGACCCCAAGGCACATCTCGATGCCTGTCAGTGGCTGCAGGGTGGGGGTGGAATGGAGTAAGCTTTACAGCCAACAACCGCAAGCCACACCCCCAATGCCAGTCAATCTGTACAGACTGGGGAATTACAGTTGGAAACAATAATGCCCCAGACATTTGTTGATATTTTCACTCCAAATTTTCAACATGGGCTTTTTGGTACCCCCCTCATGAACAGTGGCACTATCATTTTGTTACTCAATCCTGAAAGGTGATTTCGCACAGCGAATGCACCATTCGGGGCAACAGTTGCGAAAAGGAAAGACATACTGAGCTAACAAGAGCTTGTTTCCAAATGCGTCCTGGGGGGAGAGAGGAGAAGGAGTACACGAAACAATCATAACAATATAATTATACAGTACATTTGAAGATAAATATCAACAACAAACTACTAGAGCAATAAATTATACAAGAACTAGAAACTAAGCATTAATAGGCAATTTATGTAAGGAGCAGAGCGGCAAGCATGCCTATTGGGTTTAATGGAAAATATCTTTTAAAGTACAGGGGCATCATTAGGCTAGTTGCTATAGGGTGGAGAAGGAACAGAAGGAGGGGTAAAGTGGTGTTGATCAAGGAAGGATGGGGGAATGAGGGGTGGAGGGTACAGAGAAGAGAAGGGGCATGTACCAGGTGCAATTGCAGGAGTGAGAGGTAAAGGCATGGAGGAGTGCTGAGAAGAGGAGGTGCGAATGTTTAGGGGGTAGAATTCCAATGTTTGGGGATGTGGTAGGAGAAAGAAGCCTGGGCCAGTGAGGGACTTCCTAGAAGGGAATGTGAAGATAGCTAGAGTTGCAAAGGGAGTATGAGGAAGGTGGAGGTGGGGGAAGAAGAGAGGTAAGGCAGAATGGAAGGGAGGCAAGCCAGAATATTGAGATAATGGAGGCACAATGAGTGAGATGTCTAGCTTCAAGGGAGGGGTGTCTAGCTTCAAGGGAGGGGACGGAGAGGGTGGAATATAAGGAGCTATGGTGAGAACGGTGCAGACAGTCAAAGCAAAGTGACAGCAGGAGTGAAAGAGAGGTTCAGTCTGGCAAGGGTGGTCATTGGAGCAGCACTGTAGATAATGTCACCATAGTCGAAAATGGGGAGAATAATTATCAGGATAATAGCACGGCAAGCAGGAAGAGGGATGCATCCTTTTTTCCCTGTATAACATCCCAAGTTTAGGGGGTATTTTTTTGTGGAAGGCATCCACATCCTCTGAAAAGCCAATGTGCCCATCTAGTCAGACACCAAAGTACTTAAATGATGGGACATCATCAATAGTAGCCTTAGCTAATCTGTGGAGGGGGGGAAGCTTAGGGAGTTTCTGCTTAGTACCAAAAGTCATGGAGACTGTTTTCTTGGCATTTAAGGATAGCTAATATGACTGGAACCAGTGCTGAACATTTTTGAAGTTCATCTGAGGCTTGGCCATCAGCACAGAGGGGGAAGAACCAGAGGCAAATAGGACTGTGTCATCTGCATACATGTGGATGGATGCAGATGAGAAAGCAGAGGGAGGTTGTTTAGGAAGACCAAGAAGAGTAATGGGCCAAGGACAGAACCTTGGTGGACACAAGTGCTGATAGGAAGTGGGGAGAGGATAAGGAATCATCAATTCTAACAGATTGGGATCTATCCTCAAAGTGGGAGAGAAACCAGTTTGTTGCGGAGTCAGAGAGCCCTGCTGCCTTGAGCTTTTCAAGGAGGAATTAGTGGGCAACAGTGTTGAAGGCTTTGGCCAAGTCAGCAAAGACAGCAGAGGTGAAGAGGCCCTGATCCATGCCTAAGAGAATGGGATCGGTAAACTGGTGGCAGCAGGAGGTGATGGAGTGGTGTTTATGGTAGACAGACTGGAAGGGGTGAAAAAGGAGGAAGAATCAAAGAAGGGGGAGATTTGAGACAACACAATGTGAGAGGCAGGGCGATAGGGTGGTAGTTGCCAGAGCTGGAGGAGTCACCTCCTTTATGGAGGGGTTTGACAGTGGCATGTTTCCAGGAGTCAGAGACATAAACAAAGGAGAAGGAGAAGTGGAGAAGGGAGGTGACAGTGAGCAATCTAGCTCTGAAGATAACTAAGTTGTAAGCAGATATACTGTATATTTCCAGAAAAGTATCAGAAAAATAATAAATTGGCAGACTTTGAGCCCCTGTACATTCCATGCCCCTCATCCAGATGTCATCAAACTTAGCATAATTTGGTCCCTTACAAAAAAAATAAACATGCCAAATTTCAGGTCTGCAGCTGTAAGAAAAACTGAGTTATAACCAATTAATGAATTTTGAAAAAATCACAAAAGTGGAATTAGCTAATTATGCAGACTAGTCACAAGCTGTCAACCTAGCAGCAGAAGAATGGACAATCTGTTTTTTTTTTTTTTTCTTTAATTCAGTATGCTGTCTCATGCCACCCTGCTCCGACTGGCCCACATTGGTCCAGCCACACAGCCCCATTACCCACCATTCCCAGAACTTACCTCAACTACACACACACACACACACACACACAATGACTGCTCAGGTGAAAGGCTACTGGTAGCCAGCCCAAATACTCTGGCAGCAAGTCCTATGTAACTTTTTTATGTCTGCAGTGGGTGTAGCCTGCAGATGTTTTGCATCCAAAAAGGACCTACGTCATGTTTTCCAACCGTACAACATGATGAAGTGTTAAAACAGTTTCTTCCGCGGAGAGCCCAATTACTACTCTGACTATATGAGGTATAGAAGTTGAAGAGCTCTTTTTTTCTTGGCACTTGATCTTTTGAGAGGTCCCCTCCCCCGAGAGTATGTTTAACCCACCCCAACTCTGCCCCCACCCCTCACAGGGCCGCCCAGTGTGTGTTATGCCCCCACCCATCCGGTCCCACTTCATGTGCCTGACTGGAGCATACTGAGCTGCAGAGATCTGTGTCCCGCATATAGATTTCCCTGTGTCCTCACCCATACAGCAGGCTCTACGAAACTGCAACCCGAGAGAGAGAGTACACGGGGTTAACTAGATTGTTGCCGAATTCCTTTGTTTCATGTCGTGCCACTGGTGCAAAAAAAAAACAAACAGAGTAGGGATCAGGCCAGTCCTAAGCTGAAGTGTATCAAAAAATCCCCAACTTGGAGAAGCTGGCTTTGTTCTAGCTTTCCTTCCTTCCGTTTAGAGCCAATTGCAGCATACATGCTGTGGAGTGGTCAAAATCCTATTTCAACTCAGCGGGGGTGCAGCGCAGCAACAAGATAGCCAGCAATGTTGCTCTTCTCCTCGCAGGAGCTCCAACTTTAAAGTCTGTCTGTAAACTTTTAGTTAAAATAAGCTGCATTTCTGATGTATTAAAAAAATGATGATTGAAACCCATGTTCAAATTGTATTTGGACTTTTATATTGAGGCTGAAATGCCGCTTTGTTTATATATATTTTAGTCAGGAGTACATTGCAAGTGAGTTACCGAACAGTGTCTCAGGTATTTGTGAATACTCGGCTACTGTTTCTTAAAATAAGCCACAGCCCTCTTTGGCTTCGCGGTATGCGCTCCCTGTGCATGTTGACTTTAGTCGGTGTGCTGATAAGAAGTAGTTATGGCACATCTGAAACTTTTTGTAACCGGTGTGCTCTGCTGTAAAAACAAACCCTCTCGCAGCCGCCCACTGTGCGCTGTATGCCCCCACCCCTCCGGTCCCACTCCATGTGCCTGACTGGAGCATACTGAGCTGCAGAGATCTGTGTCCAGTACATAGATTTCCTGGTCTCCTCACCCATACAGCAGGCTGTACGAGACTGCAACCCGAGAGAGAGTACACGGGGTTAACTAGATTGTTGCTGAATTCCTTTCTTTGATGTCTTGCCTGTGGTGCCAAAAAAAAAAGTAGAGTGGGATCATGCCAGACCTAAGCTGAAGTGTAACAAAAAATCCCCAACTTGGAGAAGCTAGCTGTTGTTCTAGATTTCCTTCCGTTTAGAGCCAATTGTAGCCTACCTGCTGTGGAGTGGTCGAAATCCTAATTCAGTTCGGCGGGGGGCACAGCTTTGCAAAAATATGGCCGCAACGTTGCTCTGCTCCTTGCAGGAGCTCTGACTTTTAAATTTGTCTGTAAACTTTGAATTAAAATACGCTGCATTTCTGATGTATTTAAAAAAAATGATGAATGAAACCCATGTTCAAATTGTATTTGGACTTTTATATTAAGGCTGAAATGCTGCTTTGCTTATATATATTTTAGCCTGGAGTACATTGTAAGTGAGTTACCGAACAGTCTCTCAGGTATTTGTGAATACTCGGGCTATGTACTATTTGAATGAAGCTCTTGCTGCTAAACCCGGGCTCCCTATACATGATTATAAGTTTTTTGGGCGGGGGAGTTATTTCTTAAAGTAAGCCACAGCCCTCTTCGGCTTAGTGGTATGCGCTCCCTGTGCATATTGATTTTAGTCAGTGTGCTGATAAGAAGTAGTTATGGCACCTCTGAAACTTTTTGTAACCGGTGTGCTCTGCTATAAAATGTTATAATGCTGCCGGTTCTGCTGAAGAAAAGCCACATATCAATAAGAGTTGGGGTATTCGAGATGCTGTTCAGGAGATATTCAGGACGATTAGAACACCTTTGGTGCTGACAGGCTTATTTTTGCCTGGAAAAGGTATGCTAACATTGCCTGGGGGGCTTGTTTACTAAGGGCTTGGGTATGATAACCTCCAAGGTTATTGCGCGCAGTGGAGCATTCTCTTTGTGTTAATTTACGGGTACAGGCTTGGTTGTTTTCAGAGCTGGAAAGGGAGCCATGTGGAGACAAAGCTCCAGGTCTGGAAAATCAAATGGATATCCTAGGAGAAGCACTCAACAATACCACAATGGGAGTAGGGAAAGATGAAAACAGATAGCAGTTGCTGACCAGAGGTGTCTCTGCAAGAATGCTAACAGTTTTGCCCAAGAAGATACAAATTTGGACATGTTTAAATTATTTTAGTAGCCGCACATGAGCGCTGTTTAAGTGATAGTGGAGTAATAACCCTTGAAAAGTTTGTTTTGAAATTTATTTTTTTTGGATGGTAATACCAGCAAAGACGCTTTGATGTTAAACGCATTGCTCTTTTGAAGTTAATCATAGACTTCCATCAATGTTAGTATTTGAGGTGCTCCTCTAAATGCAAAGATTTAGTCTTTACACATCTCATCTGATGCCCTTGTAAAACTTGCAAGGAAAACTTGTATTGGTCTCCTAAATGGGCTTAAGAGAGGGGTTCATTGAATTATGCCTGCTTGCTTCTAAAAAATAATATTGACATTGTGTTTTACTGCAAGTTGGAGTGTCAATATTGCTGATATCTTGAATTTGAAGGGCCTCATTATGATAAATTTATGCTGTGGTTTTTAGACTTTGAATTTTCATAGTAGAGACAGTCCCCAATGAAAGGAGCTGTTATTATTTTTCACGTTAGGTTTGTGGCTGGTTTATGGCTACTGAATCTGCTAAATGAAGACTCCCGGATAGGGAGCCATTTGCCACAATCAATTGCTATATGCTTGAAGCTAATACTTGTCTGTTAAGACACAACCTGCCTGTTTTCAGTTATATTACTCATATCTTAAGTCCTTAACTTCTAGATGGCATGATTTTTCTTACATATTTTGTCTTGAAACTTCCAGTCTGATAGATTAAACTATGGACTCCTGAGTTACCGGAGCCTTAATAATCAGACTTGTAAATGAGAGGTTTCACAAGTGTTATAAATCCACAATTTGTCCTCAGCCGAAAAGTTGATATCATGTCAAGCGCTGGGAGCATAAATTGGGGTTTAGTCATCAGTTTAGATGAAATAATCTGTTTGTGAATCCATTTTTAGCTGAAATAATAAAAGACAATAACTGAGTCTGGCGAGCTATATTATTTTAACAGAATTAAGAGTCTGTGAAATTATTGTATTTAAGTAGTCTGAATTAATCTCTGTTATTAGATATGTGAGATTTGATCATTGTTCAGTTTTATGAAAATGTGACTGCTGTCACAGTACTTTTAACGATAAAAGTGATCTTTTGATATATTGTGACACTTTTTAGATGTCTTGGATGCTTTTTATGTTGAAATTTTTTTTAACCAAACGACAATAAACTGATTGATTGAAATCCTAATTCATAGTTCACAGGTAATTAGCAGGGTTACTCTGCAAATCACTGGGTTTGGAAAATAGAATTTTTTTATGAGTATTGGGAGCTTTGTTTTAGACGTAGCACAGGGTCACAGAACTCAAGGCACAGTATAGCATACCTGACATAGTTGTAAAAACAAACCCTCCCACAGCCACCCGCTGTGCGCTGTATGCCTCCATCCCTCCAGTCCCAATTCGTGTGCCTGACTGGAGCAGACTGAGCAGCACATCGATGAGACAGTGGTGTGGATACATGTCAAACATTATTGTGAAACCTTCTCAGTGGACAGTACAGTCATATCAAATCCTGTTTTACTGATTGGTTTTAAGTGTGTGTGTTACTGAAATCTTGTCCCTCCCCCTCCCCTTTCCAATCTTTCTCTCTGACATGACACTCTGTGGTTCTAGGTTTATGCTTATTTTTTTTTTCTTTTCTGAGAAATCCTCTTTTTCCTCTTCATACAGCTCCCTCCCTTTATGATGTCCCATCCACTCCTTTCCTCTGACCTATCCCTCTCTGTCTGAACAGCAATGGTGCCATTTTTGTTCAGAAATCCCTGCCTTTTTTCCTCCCTCCCACTCCTTGTCTTTGCTGTGTTCTTCCCACTCCCTTACTCTGCCATGTCCCTACATGGCTGTAGACTAATGCCCTGTTTCTTATAAGAAATGTCAGCTTATTTTCCCTTCATGCTCCCTACTTCTGCTGTGCCCCAGCTCTTCCCTCTGTTATGTCCCTTTGATTCTTTTTCGTTACAATCTTCTGGTTCAGAAATCCCCCCACTGTCTTTTCTCTGTCATGCTACCTCTGCTATGTCCCACCTGCTACCTCTCTTTTATCTGTCCTTCTGTTTCATGTATTTTATTTTCATAAATATTAAATTCTGATTTCTATAGTAATTACCAGTGATCACTTCCAAAGGAACTGTTCTGTGATGGGGAGCTCACCATAAGTAACAGTGAACCCACATCCAAGGAACTGGGCACTTACTCAGATGATTATAGAACAGATTTGGGGAGTCAAGAAACCTTGGTTCAAATCCCAGCATAGTTGTTGAGAAAATTAATCAGTTGACTTCACAGTTTTTGCAGTTGCGAAACGTGATTAGCGTGACCCAGTTGTAAATCGGTATTGCATCTCCGCTGAGCCATCCTGGACTTGTTTTGTTCAGCAATTCCCATTTTGTATTCTGCCTCCCTTCCACCATCTCTCACCCACACCACTGTGTTGTCTGAATATTCATGGCACTCCCAGATCCATTATCTCAGGGTTATGTATGCCTGATAAACTGCTTGATGCACATGTGACCCAAGATTGGATTTCGGTCTCCCAGCAAGCCCCTTCTCCCTCCTGAGTGTCTTCCAGTCTTTTGTCATCTGTCTCATTGGCTGTAGAGTAATGCTCATTTTTTGTTCAGAAATTCCCACTCTTTTTTCCTCACTTACTGTGCCATGTCCTGCCATTTTATGTTTGTTATGGTTTTTTTTGTTTTTTTTTTATGAAATCCCTGCTGGTTTTTCTCCTCCCACCTACTCCCTCTGCTGAGTCCCACCTGCTCCCTTCTTCTGCCATTTCATACCTTGGCTGTAGAGTAATACCTGTTCTTTGTTTGTGAGAAACCTGCATTTTTCCAGTTTCCTGCTCCTTCCATCTGTCCAGTTTCTTTGTATCTTACCTGCCTTTCTCCCTCCCAATCCCTTCCTCTATATGTTCAACGTTCTCCCTCCCTCTACCCTGTCATCTATTGATAGTATACCAGTCTATCACTACCAGTATACCATGTTTGCTAATCTGCAGTGTCACCTAAACACAACTGGTCCACAACGTATAATTTGCAACCCACCCCAAAAAAAAAATCTTGAAAAGGAACAGAATTCCTGGCGATGCCTAGGAAGCACCCGACTATCATACCATTGTAATAATTTTATGACTGCATAGGCGGAGCACTGCAGGCATGTTGCTATCATTCTAGCAGACATAAGGGACCATTACTGTATTTGGTCCCAGTTCTCTTCTACAGTGATGCGCCCTTTGTCCTCAGTGCTGAGATCATATGGGGTGTGTTTTTTTTTTTCCACTGCCTCTCCCCTCCATGGCTGCAGTTGCTCTCTGCAGTGCAGAACACTCCCCCCCAAAGGTGCACTTCTTTAATGTGATACTTCCACATTTTGCCATGCCATGCATGTGCAAGCAGCTCACAGCAGATATGCTTGCTGTGCCCAAGATGTCCACTGCATCTTAGTGCACATGTGTGAACTCCAGTGACCATCTTGGACACAGCGGCCATTTACACCCTGAACTCCATAACACAGAGACCCTTTCCACCGTCACCTCCATGCTCTCTTAATAGCTTCATGCAGATGTGTAGGCTCTGACCAGAGCTTGTTCTAATTTAGTTTTTGTAGACCAGGAAAGGAGGGCTAGGCAGTTCTATTTTCAGCCTCGTCCGGGGGGGGGGTGTACAGATGTAAATTGACATGCTGAATAAGGATTAAACTGTTGGTCATATTTTTAGTAGGTAGAACCGTTACATTTATAATCATTTGTAACATCAGAGTTACTCGACGGTAACCATATATTGTTTGCAACTATTGTCTATATTTTGTACACATATTCATGGCTGTCTCAATGTACAAGACATATTTCACCTAGTTTTTTTTTTAATTTTTTATAGAGCTGTTTATTCTCCCAGAGCCTGGCAGGCGGATATGGCCCCTCCATCAGGGGGAGGGGGGGCTCATCCGGTCCCACATGTCCCTGCTTTTCTCTCCCTGTGCAGCACAATCCAGAAGGTGGGGAGGCACAGGATGCAGGACCATCATGGAGCCTGCCAGCTCCCTTTTTCCTCCTTTTTCTTCCATCCCCCCTCCCACCGATGCAATGACGCCGGTATACACCTCCCGACCCATATTGCCCTCTAGCCACCGTCAGAGGGCAGTCAGCAAATGGGATGACAAACCTCCCTCCCTCCCCGAGAGAGGAGAGCAGTTCTCTGAACGCTCGATCCTCCCTCACCCTGAGGGCCCGACCTCACTCCCGAACCCATATTGCCAGCATGGTGCGAAGTATAGCAACCAGCGCCTCAACCTCCAGCGCCACCAGGCCGGCTATTTCACCTAGTTTTGTGGCAGACTAAGGGAGTCAGTTTCATGAGCTTCATATTTTACCCAACTGTACTACAGTTGTCTGGAAATTAATATGGGAAGTACCACAGCCACAGGGCCTCCAGAAAAGAAGCACTACTTTGTATGATCAAAGAGCACAGAGAATATTGCACTTATAAATAATCCTCGTCTTCTCTCTGGTATCAGTGTAGACAAACTGGTTAAATCACTGCTCTAATAATTTTGTTACAGCTATGCAGCCTGCCTGAGCTACTGAAATCTAACTTTTTGTAGTATGTATTTGATATTTCATCCACCTGGGTAACTGTAACATGAACATTTATTTTTTATAGGAGTCCCAGGATAGCAGCAGATAAGCAGATAAACTGTACATTTTTTTTTCACAGAAAAAACATGCACACACATTCAGCATAAAACAGCCAGTTATGCACTGCACAGCTCTAAAAAGAAAGTGTCAGATTAGTTATTTACAAAGTGCATGGTGTAACTGTTACACTGATAGCACCTAGGGCAAGCCTTGAAGCATGTCTCTAGGAATGAGTTCCCAAAGCAGTGGCAACTGTCATGTGCTTGTGTGCTAGTAGTGTTGTGAAGCCAGTGTTTGAGGTCACCTCTTTCAACTAGCTGGAAAATGTATTCCAATCTTAAAGTGCCTGACAGGAAAATTAAAGCTTGCCAAAGTATTTACAAGCTTGTGCATCATAAACCTATTCACCAACTGGAACAAACAGACAAGTGATGCACTGGAGGGGGCTCTCACAGGCTGTATAAAATTGTGTCCCATTAAAATGAATAAGAAAGGAAGGGTAGAAAACAGTAATTAATCCCATCAGTAGAACAAGCTTTTGTAACTGATGTAAGGAGACCTTGAAGATGGATAGGAAATGATCCTCTGGTATATTTCTAGAGGGTGCCTAACCAGCATGAACTGTGCTACCTGGTTGGATTTGCCACTGGACACTTGGACTGAAGAGATGTGCTTTACTGACATCAAGAACAAACCTAAATGGCTTATTTTCTCAGTGCAGATAGCCAGTTATTATTTGTCATAATAACCAGCTGGTTATTACAGCAAACAAATGCACACTCAACAGCAGCTGCGCTCACGAGTGCAGCATACAGACAGCAATTTCCCCTAGAGAAACACACAAACCAGAGCTTCGTTCTTGGGGTTTATTTAGCATCACACACCATGGGTATGTATCAAATAAACAAGACTGGTACAGAGAAGCTATTCAGGGTAACGGTAGGGAGGGACACTCAAGGCCATGACATCAGATTGGAGGGGGGGGGTAGGTTCGGGAGGGAAATGAGGAGACACTTTTTTACAGAGCAGGTGGTGGCAGGGTGGAACATGTTACCAGCAAAGGTGGCAGCCTGTAAAACAGTAGGCTGCTTCAAAAGGGTCTGGGACAGGGCAAGAGGGAGGATGGGGGGGACAGCTGCAGAATAGGGCTGCTAGCTGCAAAATCAAGCAGACTCGATAGACCTCGATAGTCTGCTTTGCTCTCCAACCCTGCCTGCTTCTATTATTCTCTTTGTTCTGATGTAACAAGTCTACTCGTTCAGCCTTTAAAAATCCTGTTTTTCTACTTTATTTCAGGGATCCAGAGTGCCTTGACCAGGCCACAGACACCTCAATTTCTGGAACCTAAACAGTTTTTCAGAAATCCTCTGTACTGCAAGGTACTAGCCCTGACTTTTGGATTTGGTACCAGTGGAAGATGATTTCCAAGTGGCCCACACTATCTCCTGCTGAACACATCTCTAACTACTATACTCCCTCTGTGTCTCTAGTTGAATTTATGTGCTAGGGTTTAATAATTTGTTTAATCCTTACAGTCATTTTAAGTTCTAAGTTGATATTAGAAGTGAATTTTGAACCTTGACTGTGTAAATCCTTCTTTTGCTCTCTGTCCTGCAACCTCTCTCCTCTCTCCTCCTCCCACAGACTGTCTGCTTTGCTCTCTGACCCTGCCCGCTTCTATTATTCTCTTTGTTCTGATGTAACAAACCTACTCGTCCAGCCTTTAAAAATCCTGTTTTTCTACTTTATTTCAGGGATCCAGCGTGCCTTGACCAGGCCACGGACCCCTCAATTTCTGGAACCTAAACAGTTTTTCAGAAATCCTCTGTACTGCAAGGTACTAGCCCTGACTTTTGGATTTGGTACCAGTGGAGGCTGATTTCCAAGTGGCCCACACTATCTCCTGCTGAACACATCTCTAACTACTATATCTCCCTCTGTGTCTCTAGTTGAATTTATGTGCTAGGGTTTAATAATTTGTTTAATCCTTACAGTCATTTTAAGTTCTAAGTTGATATTAGAAGTGAATTTTGAGCCTTGACTGTGTAAATCCTTCTTTTGCTCTCTGTCCTGCAACCTCTCTCCTCTCTCCTCCTCCCACAGACTGTCTGCTTTGCTCTCTGACCCTGCCCACTTCTATTATTCTCTTTGCTCTGATGTAACAAACCTACTCGTCCAGCCTTTAAAAATCCTGTTTTTCTACTTTATTTCAGGGATCCAGCGTGCCTTGACCAGGCCACGGACACCTCAATTTCTGGAACCTAAACAGTTTTTCAGAAATCCTCTGTACTGCAAGGTACTAGCCCTGACTTTTGGATTTGGTACCAGTGGAAGATGATTTCCAAGTGGCCCCACTATCTCCTGCTGAACACACCTCTAACTACTGTATCTCCCTCTGTGTCTCTAGTTGAATTTATGTGCTAGGGTTTAATAATTTGTTTAATCCTTACAGTCATTTTAAGTGCTAAGTTGATATTAGAAGTGAATTTTGAGCCTTGACTGTGTAAATCCTTCTTTTGCTCTCTGTCCTGCAACCTCTCTCCTCTCTCCTCTCTCCTTCTCCCACAGACTGTCTGCTTTGCTCTCTGACCCTGCCCACTTCTATTATTCTCTTTGTTCTGATGTAACAAACCTACTTGTCCAGCCTTTAAAAATCCTGTTTTTCTGCTTTATTTCAGGGATCCAGCGTGCCTTGACCAGGCCACGGACACCTCAATTTCTGGAACCTAAACAGTTTTTCAGAAATCCTCTGTACTGCAAGGTACTAGCCCTGACTTTTGGATTTGGTACCAGTGGAAGCTGATTTCCAAGTGGCCCACACTATCTCCTGCTGAACACATCTCTAACTACTGTATCTCCCTCTGTGTCTCTAGTTGAGTTTATGTGCTAGGGTTTAATAATTTGTTTAATCCTTACAGTCATTTTAAGTTCTGAGTTGATATTAGAAGTATTTTTGTAGCTTTTTTTTTTTTTTGACTTTTCCTTTAGCAGATTATATCCTCTCACCACTAGAGGGCTATATCTCTATCTCTTTCTCTATCTAGTACGTAAGCCATGTGGGTTCTCTCTGCCTTTCTCTCACCTCTCCTCCTCCTCCTTGCCCTGCTCCCCCTCTTCTCTCTCCCTGGTCCTAGCCACCCCCACTCCACCCCCCCACTCTGGTTTCCACCGCTACTCCAAGGGAACTCTCCACTTCCACTCGAGACGTTTGCTTGGTGCACCGTTTGGATATTCCTGGTTACTTAACCCGACCACTACTCTTAGCAAGTGTGGCCACCTCTCTACACTGTACCACCTTGCAGTCCATATGGGATACCGCCTGGAACCTTGCAACTTCTACTCCCAGAAATAATGATCAAAACTATCTCTCAAAGAGCTGCGGCTCTGCTCCTTAAAACTCCTACTCCTCCTCCTTCTCATCTCAGGCAGCATCCATCCCAATCCTGGCCCTAGAAGCTCAGGCCACATGCAAACTCCCAGGTGCCCTTATCCTTGCAACCATTAATATCTGCAGCCTACTACCAAAGCTGGATGCACTCCAAGCCTTCATATGCCAACACAACCCTGACATCCTTGCAGTGGTGGAAACTTGGCTGACACCTAAAGTTTCTGACTCAGCAGTAACAATACAGGGCTACAATGTCCACAGACTGGACCAGATATCCAAAAAAGGTGGTGGTTGTGCAATCTATATCAAAAACTCCCTGTCTTGGCACCCTGTAGCAACTCCATCACTTTCTGCCTTGGCCCAGATTCTGCCAATAAAAATCATCCTAGGTCCCAACCATAAAGCACTGACTATTGTCTCCATATACATCCCACCCAGGGACCCTAAACATGGATTCAATGATATCCTAAACTTTATCAACTCTCATCTTCCCGAAGCTGAACTTATTCTACTAGGGGATTTCAACATAAACTGGTTAGCATCGAGTGCTAGTGCCTATAAAGACTCCATCTCAGCTGCTAACCTCACGCAAAATGGTGAACTCCACTACTAGGATTAACTACAAGACTGGCACCAGTACCCTCTTGGATTGGGTCCTCACCACTCACCCCACAAGGATTCTCCTACGACCATTCTCCCAGACTCTCTCAGTGACCACTCCCAGTCATGTGTGCATGGTCTAACAAATTCCTTAAGCCCCTCCCAAAATTATCAGCTGCAGAGTCCTTCCTCGTGGAAAACTTCCACATCTCAAACAACACCTGCTTCTACAAGACTGGCTACCCATCTATGAAGCAACAGATGTTAACTTGGCTCTTGATCACTTCATCTCAATTTTCAACAAAGCCTGTGACCTCTTTGCCCCTGCTAAAAGGCGCAAAACAAAATCTCTCTCTAACCCATGGGTCACCGCGGCTCTTCTCTCACAGCTGAAACTAAGGGATCATGTCTGGGCAGTTGCCAGGGCCACTTGCAAACAACTGGACATCCAAAATTACAAACAAGCATGAAATGCCTGCACAAAAGCCATACGGCTAATAAAATCCACCAATTACAAAGACGCTCTCACCAATACATAGGGAAATGGTCGTGCTTTCTGGGACAATATCAAGGATGTCACAGGGAAGCAGCCAAACACCTCTCTGGCCATGTTAATGGTTGATGGATCCATAACCCTCAACCCCAAGGTGATCGCAAACATCTTTAACACGACTTTTTCAGACCTTAGTGCTGTTCTACCCCATGACTTTTTTGAAAACAGGGCCTACTCCCCAAATACCTCAGCCCCTCAGTCTAACCATCCCCTCTTCTACTTCAGGGAGGTAAGGCTGAATGAAGCTCACCGCTATATTACTGCAGCTATCTCTAAATCTAGATCTAGTAGTGACACCCAGGACCTTCAGCTTCTGTTGCTCACCCTCGATGAGGTAATTCATCCATTAACAAAAATTCTAAACCTCTCTCTCAGCTGTGGAAAATTCCCGGACCTATGGAAAACAGCCACCGTGACACCCATCCATAAAAGTGGGGACAAGACGAATCACTCAAATTATCGCCCTATCTCTTTACTGCCCCCACTCTCTAAGGCACTCGAGCGCATCGTGGCTGATCAACTTATTGACCACTTGGATAAATACAATATACTTTGTCCACAGCAACACGGCTTCCGGAAAGGTCACAGCACCACCACAGCCCTTCTTGAGTTCACTGGAGCTTTGCACAAATCCCTTGACAACAGCCTTCTCACAGGGGCCATTTTCATCGACCTCCCAAGGCCTTCGATACAGTACACTATGGACTACTAATACACCGACTACTGAATGCCGGGCTATCACCTGACTCTTCTCTCTGGTTTAAAAGCTACTTAGAAAACTGGTCACAGAGAGTAAAATTGGGACCCTCTTTCTAACTGCCCTGCCTGTTACGCTCGGGTGTCCCAGGGATCCATACTGGGACCCCTCCTTTTTAGCCTTTTCAAACTCCTCCTTACCACTGCTCTGGAGCAGATCATACTATATGCCGATGATGCTGTTGTATTCTCCACTCACAAAGATCCTGCAACTCTTCAACACAACCTTCAACTTGGTTTCAGTTCTGTAGAGACATGGTTTCTTAATCATAAACTGGTCCTCAATGACAAGAAAACCAAATCTATGCTTTTCTGTAGCTCTCATAAACCACACAAGCTACACCACTTGGCTATCTCCACCACCCAGGGGAACACTCTAGATCAGGTGGGGTCCTTCAAATACTTAGGGATACAGCTAGACCCTAATCTCTCCTATGGACTTCATGTAGATAATGTAGCTAGAGCTGCTAATACATGGCTTGGTCTCCTCTACAAACACAGACCACACCTCATGCCAGAAGCTTTGAAGTTTGCAGTCCTGAGCTCTGTGATCTCTGTAATAGACTATGGTCTCATCATTTATGGCTCGGCCACAACCACAACCCTTAGATGCCTCTCAACTGCCTTAAATAAAGCATGTCAGCTCATCACTGGTGCTCACCGTCTCACCCACACATGTGACCTGTACACTCAGACTGGCTGGCTCCAACTATCAAACCACATAAAGTTTCTCACCTGCTCCATGGTGAAAAAAATCTACCTTGGCCTTGCACCTTCTGGGGTCTCAACTCTGTTACAACACCATATTAACAAATGGTGCCTTAGGAGATCCACGCTACAGCTACTGAAAGTCCCCCACAGTCACACTTCACAGGGACAATGCTCTTTTGCTTATCGAGTGCCACTCTAGTTCAATGGCCTCAGTCCAACCATCTCCCCCTGCCCCAACAATTGGTATGTTTAAAACTAGGCTCCGGGACTACCTCACTACCAACAGCTCCTGTGACTGCCCAACTTAACCTTGTTTCTCCTTCCCTTTCTGCTCTAGTTGTCCCCCCCCTCCCCTCCACACTGGATTCTACCCTCACATCTTGGTATACCCAATGCTGCACTTTTCACCCTCTCCCCACCCTTCCTACATTCCTTCTCCCCCACCTCCCCTCTTCCCTCGCCCTATGACTCTGGCACTTCTTATTTGTTGTCTATTTTCTCTGACAAATGCCACTGGCTGCCTTGTTACAATGCTACCCTTGAATTGTATTAATCTGTACTCTGTTTGCAATGTCCACATTGTTGTAATATCTGTCCTGATGTTCCCCATAATTTGTATTTCTCTGACGTGGAACCTTTGTAAAAGAGCCAAGGCTCAAAGGTATTTGTAATCCTAGACTTGATAAATAAAAATAAATAAATAAAAAAGATAAATAAAAGACCAAATGACCTTTTCTGCTGGCAAATTTTGTATTCTTATAGTGCACACCACCAAGTACTGTATTAACCTATATATCATATAGGGTATCCAGTTTCCCAAGACCTTTTATTTATTTAAATACTATCTGATGGCCTATGCTACCAAATGGCTAATGGTCTCCCATGTACTATTCCTAATGTGTTTTTTTGCCCCTCCATGAACAGCTTGGTCTGATGAATAGAAATGTATTCTATTGTGCCTACTTCTTTGTTTCATCATTTGTTACATAACCTTCAATTATGTGTGCAAAAGAACACAGCAATGGTGCACAGCAGGGACAGGGCTAGTGTACTTTCATCAGACTCCCATGGTTAGGAAACTGTCACACTCAAAAATGTCCTATACTACCGATTCCTGGACAAGGATTGGGGGGGGTTCTGTACAATTATGCCATCACATGATTGGGATTCATTTCACATGGAAGTGGTTTCTTCTTTCTTCTGAAACTCCTGAATTTCACCCCTGGGCAATAGCATGTATCGAATCCCTATAAACACCATTAAGAAATCTGGACTAAAATGTTTTTTGAGATTTGCATATGGACTTGTATCTTTTATGCAGATAATTCTTTTTTTTCCCTACAAAGTGACACAATCAGAATTATTCTGTTTCAGACAGTATACATTACGATGGGACCTTCTCCGTCATCCCTTCGTTTTTTTAATTGACTGAAAATGTGGCCCAGATGACTGATTACAGGGTGGAAGAAACACCGGCAATATGTTAGGAACCCAGGTGGGAGCTACACTTCAGCACTAAAGCGTCCAGATACAGGGCCTCTCCCAGCAAGGAAACGCTGAAGTCAGTCAGCCGTTCATCCCACTAAAACAACAGTCTCACATACTATTCTCCAACTGATTTCTGTTGCTGGCTTTCTATTTATTTTTCTCAGCATCTCCAGGAAGCACTGTGCACAGGGCTGACCTGTTCAAGAACCGATGGCATGCACACGAGCTGCACTGCCCCAGGAGCTCTTGCCTGGAATGTTACCTTCCAGCTGTTCCCTCTGACAGTCCTGCACTCCCATTGTAGCTGACAATGTGAACAGCAGCCAACAGTGACACAATTGTTCCACCAAGTCCATCCATGCCCCTCACTGGCACACACAACAAAAGGGACTTCTCCCCCACTCTAGAATGAGAATGCTCTCATTGTTTTTCTTACCTCTCCCCTCTCTCGTGCTCTACCTGTCTGTCCAATGTTTTAGAGAGTCATTCCAAGAGTAAAAAAAAAGTGAAAATTCTTTTCCCTGGAGCACTTCAGCAGCCAGGTGGTGACGTCACACCCTCAGAATTCCTGACTTTTAAGATTTTTCCATCTGAGGTGGGTGGGGGAGGATGCAATGGGATTTAGACTTGGCAAAAAGTCAGGTAACTGTTAATGTTAAAAAACGAGCAACAGGAGTTAGTATTTGTAACTTCACAAGTAGTTGCTTTGTTTACCTCTCCGCTATAGAATCTAGCTGTGTATTTTGAGGACCGGGATTAAGCTCTTGCTTTTTTAAGACTCTGGTCATTGCTGCTTCCTCTGAGTCTGAAGACTGTGACTATGAAGACAACAGAGGGCGCCGAAGCGGGACATCACAGGCGGCGGCGTTAATGAGCTGGGAGAGTGTGGCTGCTATTAGAGGTAGTGTACGCAAATGCGAATTAGATTTTTAGAAGAAAGAACAAAAAGAAATTGTTCTTTTTGTTTTATGGGTTGCCGTTGCGGACACAGATAGGGGTTATCAACAGCTGGGTAGCAGTGGAGTGGAGCGAGCGAGGGTCCGTTTACATTTAAAATGTTTCACTCGGTGCTGAAAGAAAAAAATGTGTAAAGAAATGTTGCTTCTTAGTTTATTTATTTTGGGGGATTTTACTGAGGAAAGATAAGGAGAATGGCTGTAGGATTGGAGTCAGGTCTGTGCTCTCGCTTAGCGAGACAAACGTCAGAAGCCTGGAATAGTTTTACCCATTGTCTAGTATGTGTTGACAGCCACTAAAATCAGCGGTGGTGAGGTGTATGCAAATTGCCTACACATTACCACTGCTGATTGTAGCGTCCTTCGCTTCAGCTGTACGCTTACTGCATCTGAACTGCTGCCATAGACTGCTGACAGTCATTGGTGCAGTAGGGCCACGCCTGCAAAAAAGGAGCAGTGAATTGATGCGGGTGGCACACCCATGAAAACTCATATGGTGGCACTATGTTTCTTGGACATGCATGCAAGCAAACATAAAAATAACAACAGCTAAAATGTATCACTCCTTCTTTAGAAGTCCCTTACTAACACTAATGACTTTATTACTTTACTACTACACTAAACTCCAAAAGCATGCTGACAATATACAGTTAATTGTCAGTGACCAACTTCAGGATTATTTTCCTGCAGAACCCTGCAACTGGGTTTTTTGTTTAAAATAAAGTAAAATAGAGCTCAATCACAAGAAACTACAGCTCTCCTAAGAAGACCTGCCCAGCCCAGCAGCCATCTTTCCCCTCAGAGAGTGTTTTAGAGACCAGGAACAGCAATTGCGAAAGACCACAAAGTCATAGTAGATGATACAGTGTATTCCATTTATTCTCTCTTTTTAAGTTAATTGCTTAGCTAAGTAATACATCTGACTTTCTCTCCAATGAATGATGCATGCTGCTAATTATACAGTATTTTGGGCTCCATATTCATCACATATTACCAGAAATGAGTGGGGGGGGTTGGGGGTCCGATTTGCCTACAGTCTTCCACACAAAGACTGAAAATCCTTGTGGCAACCAATTGCGTGCTCTCAACAAGGAGTTACAAAAAAGATGAGATACAGAAGCAAATTATTTGATACCTTTTAATGGACCAACATAGATGTAACAACAAGAACAAAGTGCTCTAGCTTCTTGACCAACCAGTCCTTCTTCAGAAGCTCATGGCAGTTGTTTAGAAAATACAATACTTATAACAGCTAGATAATGCAGAGAAAAACAGAAAATGAAAATCCCCATTGGTTTAAAATACTCATTTAAAAAAAAAAAACAGAAGATGATGTCAGAGAAGTTTAACATTACCATACTGCCTTCAGCCAGGTGGAACACACATACAAAGAATCCTACTGCATATAAATTTAATTGACATAAGATAACACTGCTGAACCAGATAACTCCTAAATCAAGCTATGAGTGTCACAGTTTGTATAAGGATGTGATTACTGAAAGGCAACCCCCACCCAGGTTAGAGACAAACTAAGATTGTTATAGAGCCTATGAAGTTTCAATGTCTGCATTATAGACAAGAATTTACCAGTAAAGTTGTCTTAAAACATCAGTGCGCACTATGTGATGTGTTAAACCTAGCTGGACCTACACCCAGCTGTACTCTCAAGCTAGATATAAGGCCCAAGAAATTTCAAAAACCTCAGGACTATATAAATGATAATTTAAATATAAATTGACAATATAACTGTCAAACAAAAACTCTAGATGAGGAACCTCAAGGAATTAAGACCATGTAGCCTGATATGTACTGATGTCAATATACACTAAGAATGTAACGACTTGATGTACCATAAGTGTCTAAGAAATCAGAAAAGAGATAAAATGTAATTTCTCTCTCCTCTTCATACAAACAATACACCCTAACCCACCCACATCACCATAATGTGGGTGGGGAGATACAATCTCTAATCTCTAATCTAATCTAATCTAATCTAATCTAATTAAATATAATCTAATCTCTAATCTGGGTGGGGGTTGCCTTTCAGTAATCACATCCTTATACAAATTGTGACACTCATAGCTTGATTTAGGAGTTATCTGGTTCAGCAGTGTTATCTTATGTCAATTAAATTTATATGCAGTAGGATTCTTTGTATGCATGTTCCACCTGGCTGAAGGCAGTATGGTAATGTTAAACTTCTCTGACATCATCTTCTGAGTTTTTTTTTTAAAATGAGTATTTTAAACCAATGGGGATTTTTTTTTCTGTTTTCGCATTATCTAGCTGTTATAAGTATTGTATTTTCTAAACAACTGCCATGAGCTTCTGAAGAAGGACTGGTTGGTCCAAAGCTAGAACACTTTGTTCTTGTTGTTACATCTATGTTGGTCCATTAAAAGGTATCAAATCATTTGCTTCTGTATCTATTCTTGCAAGGACCAATACGGCAACTACTAAATCTAGATTTCAACAAAAAGATGAGGTGAGAAAGTTCAAAATTAAACAGAGGCACTGGAGGCAGATAAATTATTCACTCTTAAAATGCTGCACAGAATGTCCATAAGCAATTCAAATGAACAGAGTGTTAATTTAACTGAACCCAGAAAATATATTTGATTAATTTGAAATGGAAAGTTTAAGAGTAACAGTTCTTAGCACCTCCACAAATCAAACAGTAAGTATATATAACTATTTACGCACTGTGGTCTTTAGCTCCCAAGAGGGAACTGTAAATCTTTCAGAACTCACTGGCAAATCTCCCTAAAGTCTTTGTTCTCAGCTTGCAGCAGGTATTCATTTTGCATATTGAATGTGTTTATTGTCAAGAGCTATAGACAAATATCAACTTTCTATCAGTGATGCTGAACAGAAACGTGGGGTCAGGTTTTAATTCCACTTACAGCTGTTCACAGTGGAGCTACAGTGTTCCAGTTTATCAGATACATATTACATCAGCAAATCAAAAGCTAACCTTTTGCCCTTCTGTATAAACAATACTGGAACAAATGCAAATTAGTAGCATTTATTTATTTGTTAACTGGGTGGGTGCGCTGGTCCCAGGGACCGTTTTCAGGCATGGCACGGGCCATCAAGGAGGCACACAATGGGTTTTGTCAAAAGCACCTACAGACAATGCAGGTAACATATGCAGGACAAGAAGCAATTGCAAAATACAAATACACATGTCAAATCTCAAATGATACAATGTCAAAAATTCCTAACTGGTACAAAACATAAACTATACATGTGAAGACTGAGACTCAAAATAGATCCCGATATATACATGATATACAAAGTAATACAGACCAAAACTTATATAAAATATACAACATAAGCAATGGCATCATAAGGCAAAAAATTATAAGGAAACACCAAACATATGGAGTTATCAAATCGCAGAAGACATCTGGCTATATCCAGGCGGGGCTGAAACAGACATGAGAGCCACATGATAGTGGGTTTTGAATAGAGAGTTTCTCCCCAAGCAGAGTGAGGTTGGCAGGCTGTTCCAGAGTCAGAGAGCTGCAACAGAGAAGGCCCTTTGACCCATACAGGTTGTCACCTGATGATGTTCCAGGACGTGATGTGGAGCTGATGCTGCAGTCACACAGCTTGAGCTTGAGGAGGTGATTCAATAGGGAGGACTCTAAGTCCCAAAGAGATTTATCAATAAGGCAGCCAGTCAGTTATTTCTGGTGGGCATAAGGGGAGAATCAGCCAAGGAACTGGTAAAGAGAGCAGTGGTGAGTGGAGTAAGGGGCCATTAGAGTAAACATTTAAATATTATTGTCAACAGTGTTTAGCCTAGACAGGTTAGTGAAAGGGACCATCAGAGAAAACCATATTGTTATTGATAGTGTTTAGCCTAGAAAGAGTAGAGGAGGAGGTATGCATGTACCATAGATGGGAGAGCAGTAGTCCAGCAGGGGGTGTAATGAGCCCATTAACAATGGCTATTTGAACATTGGGGTCATATGGTCCTTTAGTCGGGAACTGATCCCCAGTTTCTAGCTGATGTGTTTAACTGTGAGTCAAGAGTGTTCTAAAAAGGTCAAGGAGGGCTTGACTGTGACTCCAAAGTATTCGATTGTTGTTACTTGTTCCAGGGGAATACCCTCAGGTAACAGAATATTCAGGGTGTTGGTTCCTGTTGCTACTTTGATGAGGCTAGACTAGGACCCAAACAGCATGGCCTTGGTCTTTTTGTATTCACTATGAGTCTATTGGTGAGGAACCACCTCTGGCAGCACCAAAATCTTCCATTAGGATGAAGGATATTTCAGGCGGGTACTGGCACTATGGAGAAGATTCAGGTCATCAGCATAAAGAAGCAAATGGCATTGCTTACAGTCCTTGAGTGAAACTATAAATAATGAGAACAGAATAGGCTGGAGAAAGGACCCTTGGGTGACACAGCATGATGCACAAAGGATTTGGCAGTGGTCCTCTGGAGCAGACCACTTGCATTCTCCCCAAGAGGTAATTACGAAAACAGGATGTTCTTGCAGTGGAGAACCCAAGGTGAGTCAGTTTACTTAAGAGGAAGTTGTGTCTGGCAGATCGAAGGCCTTTGTCAAATCCATATACACGGCACCAAAGAACTTGCATTTGTCCATGCCCTTAATGACATAGTCAGTAAAACAGGCCAAGGAAGTATAAGGAAACACAGAAGAAGCAGGACAGAGAACTGTACCAGTTAAAGTAGAAGAAAGTGGGGAAGGCAGTCAGAATAGCAAAGGCCCAAACCAAGGAAAAGATAGCCAACTCAGTTAAGAAGGGGGATAAAACCTTTTATAGGTGCATTAGGGAGCAAAGAAAGACCAGGGGAGGGATAATGAGACTTAATAAAGGGGAGAGGGTGGGCAGAGGGTGACAGTGACAAAGCAGAGATACTGAACAAATATTTCTGTTCAGTATTCACAAAAGAAGAGGAGGGGAGGTACCCAAACCAAATAATAAAAGCACACTGGCTAGGAGGGTTGATACCAGTCTATTCACAGAAGAAAGGGTCCTGAAGAACTCCTAAAACTGAAGGTGGACAAAGCAATGGGGCCTGACGGGATTCACCCCAGAATTCTAAAAGAACTAAGAGGAGAACTACTGGCACCACTGACTGCCCTTTTTTACAAATCATGGGAGGACGATGTGGTACATGAGGACTGGAAGAGGACAGATGTGATTCCCCTTGACAAAAGTGGGAGCAAGGCAGAGGAAGGAAACTACAGACCTGTTAGTTTGACCTCAGTGGTAGGGAAAATGATGGAATCACTTCTAAAAGAAAGACTTGTTGAGTACCTAGAGGCCAGCGGGGCACAGGACCCAAGCCAGCATGGATTCACAGCAGGAAGGTCATGTCAGACAACTCTAATAGATTTCTTTGACTGGGTGACCAAAGTAGTAGACCAGAGAGGGGCTGTGGATATGGCCTACCTAGACCTTAGCAAGGCATTTGGCACAGTCCCACACAAAAGATTAATAAACTAGTTAGCCAGCCTGAGAGTGGGTCCCAGGGTGGTAACCTAGGTAAAAAAATTGGCTGGACAACAGGACTCAGAGGGTAATAGTAAATGGAGTCCACTACAAAGAAAGGTGCTGGGTAGCACAGTGTACCGTGAGTTCAGTACTGGGACCGTCCTCTTTAATATCTTTATAAGTGACATTGAGGAGGAACTGAAAGGAAAGTATGCCTCTGCAGATGACATAAAGATCTGCTATAGTGTTGATGCACAAGGAGGGGTGGAAAGGATGAGAAGAGACTTGACAAGGTTGGAGGAATGGTCAAAAGTATGGCAGCTTAGATTCAATGCAAAGAAGTGCAAAGTAATGCACCTGGGAAACAAAAACCCAAGGGAAGAGTACTCAAATGGGGGGTATTAACGACAACAAAAATGGAAAGGGACCTGGGGGTAGTCATATCAGATAACCTAAATGTAGGCAAGCAAAACGAGAAGGCTGTAAGGAGGGCTAGGGGGATACTGGGATGCATAGGGAGAGGCATCACCGGTAGAAAACAGGAAGTTGTTATCCCTCTGTACAGACAGTTGGTGAGACCTCATCTGGAGTGCAGCGTGCAGTTCTGGAGACCCCATCTCCACAAGGACATAGACAGGATGGAGGCAGTCCAGAGAAGAGAAATTAAAATGGTGCAGGGTCTACACCAGAAGCCATATGAAGAGAGACTAAAAGAACTTAATATGTCTACCCTCGAGGAAAGGAGGAGAGGGGACATGATAGAAACTTCAAGTACCTCAAGGAATCAACAAGGTCCAAGAAGGTAGCATCTTTCAGAAAAGATGTGCAAGAATAAGGGAGCACAATTTGAAGATAGAGGGGGGATGACTCGGGGCAATGTGAGGAAGTATTTTTTCATGGAGAGGGTGGTGGATGCATGGAACAGCCTTTCTGAGGAGGTTGTGGGGTCAAAAACAGTGGGGGAATTTAAGAATGCATGGGACAGACACAAGGCAATTCTAGTGGGAGGTAGGAGGAAGTAGGCTGTTGGTAAAACTAGGATCTGCAGCTTATCCAGCAGGTAGGGAAATGGGCAGACTGGGTGGGCCAAGCGGTCCTTATCTGCTGTCAAAGTCTATGTTCTAGTTTCTATGTGGTAATGTGGCCTTTTCTAAACCTGCACTGAAGGGGAGAGACAATGTTGTACTTCAACAAAATAGAGATTTGTTGGAATACTATTTTTTTAAGGATCTTGCTCAAGTCAGAGAGGACAGAGGCGGGCACAATAGTTGTTGAGGGGCTCGAGGAGGGAAGGGTCTCCAGGTGAGAATATTGGGACTGCCCTGTCTGATTACCCATAACAGATACTGTAGCACCTTGGGCCTGTAGCTTAGGAATTCCTTTCAAATAGACCACTAGCTTTCAGAGCAGCTAAATATTTTAATAAGGCAAGCAATAAAATTCAGAATAGATTTCATGAGGGAGCCACATGCCAGATCAACTAATGAGTTCCCAGATTAGTAAGGCAACATGAACAACTGTCCTTTTCATCAGAAAACTAAAATCTACATTCATATTTAATTTGCAAAGTCTCCTTTATCAACGTCCAGGACAAGTAAGAAGAATATCTGCAATCATGTGGGGAGTTTTAATTGTGGCTCTGAATCATCCCATCATAAATTAATATTCCTTTTGACTTTCTTTCCTACATGATCTAGGGCAGACTATGCTATTTACAGTCAAAGGACTAGCAATACAGGAGAGAGAGAGGAGAGAGGAGGGAGGAGAGAGAGAGAGAGAGAGAGAGGAGGGAGGGAGAGAAAAGAAAGAGATTTCACTTTCATGGATTTCTTAACCTTGAAACTGCCAGGTATCCTTCACAACTGTGGGACTAATGCTCTTCATCTATTAGATGTAGTTAAGAACACTTTCCCATGTACACCCAGAGACAATCACCACACTGTAAAAGTTATCTGGCCATAGCCATATGTTTATTGAGTACAAATGTGTGCTTTGTGCAGTGAAGAGACTGGGAAAGAACTCCTGCCATATGTGAGGCATTCCTGTTGCCCCCCCCCCACCAGTAGGAAGACAGAGCCAAGAGCTACCTCGGAGGCCTCTGGGAGAAGGGAGGAGTCACAGCCCACCATGCTGGGTGAAGCATAGTGACATCTTCCCACCGCCACCATGGTTCTGGAGCATGCCGATGCTTGGGTAGCATGGGTGATGCCCTACCATTCCGGTGCCAGCTCAGGCTGTCCTACCCCACACCTACCATCCCCATACCCAGACTCTTCATTTGCTTACAATGGCAATGACTAGTTCCTACCTGCTACCCTGCTAACCTGAGCTTCCTGGATCCAGCCCTAATAAGGACAAAAACCCAGAAAAAAAAATGTGTTAAAGGGGTAAAATTTGGTAAAATTCCTTAATGACCCCTGCAGCAATCCTCATAAGCAGGGCTGCATCCACATCACTCTTCTGCTACAACCCCTTCCCCCATTCTAAACCATGCTCCTCTCTTTCCCCCTTCCTTGTCTCAGGCTTGTCGAGATCCCTGGGCAGAATGGCTGAGCACCCAAGTTGCCAGGGTTTCTCTTCCCTTTGTACAGCTCTACTGTTCCCTAGACTCTTGCCCTGTTATCTGTTCCCTATTGGCTACCTTGCCCCACAAATTCCTTAGCCCCTATCGCTAGCCCCCCAAGTGACCAGAGCCAGCTCTCCTCCTTCCCTTCCCTCTGGCTCAGGCCAGCCTGAACATCCAACCATTTGGCCAAGAATGTGGAAGAGAGATTCCTGTTCAGCTGAGTGGGGGGGGGAAGGAGGTTTCACCAGCCAAAGTCCTTGCAGTTTGAATTCTCCTGGAAGAGTCATTAGTTGGAAAGAACCCATTCCCGATTCCCCCAGAGACAATAACCGCACTGTCAAATGGGTTAAATGGCCATAGCCAAATGTTTATTGAAGACTGAAGAGCAGTATGCTTGCGTGCTTCATGCACAGTGAGAAGTCTCCAGTTGCACCCTCCCAACCACCGTAGGTGCGTGGAGCCAAGAGCTGCCCCAGAGCCTCCAAGAGTAGGAAGAAGTCATAGCCCACAATACCAGGTGCAGCTTAGTGATGCCCCCTCCCTCCACCGTGGTTCTGGAGCATGCTGTGCTGGGCAGTACCACTCCCTTCTGGGGGTCAGTTCAGGCTGTACCACTCCACATGTGACACCCCCACATCCAGTCTCCCCATCCTCCACAGGACAGGCCTTTCTTTTCAGTCTGCCCAGCCCCCCAAGCACAACACACTAGGCACACCTCTACCTTTGGGAGTTGCTCTAGGGGTAGGCTCATCCCCACACACTTGCTAGGTGTGCCCTGTCTGAGAGGAAAAAACCCTTGGATGTCCTGTGTCATGCCTCCCTTGTGCCTGCTGCTCCTCCCCACTCCCCATTACCCAACCAAGCATTCCCCTTTCATCATTGACCCTCCTATGGGTCCTGTTCATCAGTCGATCGCTTTGGGTGCCCTCCCAATGTTGGCATGGCAGTGTGAGCAAATATGACATTGGCATCCCACTGCCAGGCCAGCCCCTGGTTTGGTACCAAGCCCTGACCACTGCCCCAAGAATGTCCCAATGTTATAGATCTTGACCCTATGCCACACCAGCTATAGAGCCTGCAAGAGAGACAGAGAAAAGAACAGTGAGTCACAGCAGATGATGGCAGCCATATTGCTCACAGCTGTTGTCCTGAAGTGACTAAGGAACACAGCTGAGTCCCAGAGGCCTCCTGCACTGACCAACCTCCTCGGCTGCCCCGTACTGTAATGGTGCCATAAAATGTTGGGAACTAGGCTGCAACAAGCTCAGGTGGGATGATGTCAGCACCAGGCCAGTCAGGGGCACATGCAGCCAGGATGGGGGCCAGGTTGGGACTGGGCCTGCTGCTGTCCCAGGGACTACCTCTATGTGGGAGTTAAGGCACACCTTGTCTGGTGTGACTGTGGCTTCCTGTAATGATCCACCTCCCTCACCCCATCTGTGCCTGGATCTGTTATTCTAACCCCCCCATGTGAAAACCCTTCCCGCCTACCCCTGTTGCCCACTGTCCCTAGATTCGCCACACCCAAAAGGACATTTCAGTTGCTCATTACATGCATCGTAACATATTATACAATAGCAAGAAAGAATCTTGGACTGTGATTGGTCATTTTGGGGCTGGACCCATGGCGTTATCCCAGCATAACGCCAGAGGTCTTCTGTCATCCTTATGACTACTCTCTTTTTTTGTATCTCCTCTTAAGAAACAAAAATATTTTTCCACATTAATAAAAACATGGTTTAAAATTATTTTTTTATTTTATATATAACAAGTCATTGTATAATAGGAATAATGCATTCTAGGGTGTGTGTCGTGCTGGGATAGCGCGCCTGGGGCATTGGGCGCACCGGACTCTGCCGTGCCCCAAACCCCAGGCATGGTGTTATCCCAGCACGCCCCACACACCCTGTCATGCATTATTCCTTTAGTATTTGATGGCAGATATGACTGCTAGGCCCACCCAGTCTGCCCATATTCCCTGCCTGCATCAGTGGTCGATGACCCTATTGGTCATTGGCGTTAGCCTTTCTGCACACCTCTAGGGTTCCCTTATGCTTATCCCATGCATGTCTGAATCCCCACTATGCTAGCTCCCATTACTTCCTGGGCTATTCCACCAGTGGCGGCTCTACACCAGGGCCGACCAGGGCACATGCCCCAGTAAAAATGCTGTGCCCCAGTTGGGTGCCTCCATGGTGGAGAGCTTCCCCCATAGTAACAATATATCAGTGCCCTGGCTGCCATCTGTTGTGCTCCAGCTGTGCCCTGGTAACCATTTGTGGCTAGAGCCGCTGCTGTATTCCACACATCTACCACCCTTTCTGTGAAGAAAAACTTCCTCACATTCCCCTTTATCTTACCTTCCCCCAATCTCATATCATACCCCCTCGTCCTTGTACACCTCCTATACTGAAAGTTGTTGCCCACTTGCACTCAGGGGTGTCAGCAGGCATATGCACTATACTCAGCAGATTACAGTAAAAAAAATCAGGCAGGGGTAACAAAAAGAGGAAAGCAAGGACATTGTGAATCACTTTGTGTCTGTGTCGCGCTGAGCACTTTTGCCTTTGTTGTTTGCTATGGGGCACTGATGCCACCAGCCAAACACACAAACAAGAACAACTTACCAGGCAGGCAGAAAAACCCAGGAAGGAGGACTGCAGGAAGAAACTGATTACTTGAACTCAGACATGGCAGACAGAGGGGGGCAGGTCTATTGTTGGCGTGGCGTGGCAGCACATATTTTGGTTTATGTTTACATAATGGGGGGGCAACAGGCATCAGTTTTGAGTACAAGTTCAACATTCTTGGCTACACCCCTGCTTGCACTTTGTTTATACCCTTAAGATACTTGAAGGTTTCTATCATATCTCCCCAATCCCACCTCTCTTCCAGTGTATACATATTGAGTTTTTTAATCTCTCCTCGTGTGTCTCCTGGTGCAAGCCTGCACCATCTTTGTTGCCCTTCTCTGAACCACTTCCACCCTGTCTATGTCCTTATGAAGATCGGCCTCCAGAACTGTACACCATACTCCAGATAAGGCCTCACCAGTATTTTGTACAGTGGCATCACCACCTCCTCTTCTTCTGCTAATGATACCCTTTCTATACACCCCAACATGCTACTGGCCTCCCAACAGCCTTGGTACACTGTTTGACAGCTTTAAGTCATCTGAGATGATTATCCCTAAATCCTTTCTTCCCTGGTAGCCATCAGCAACTCATCCTCATCCTGTAACTCTCTGTGCCAGGAGCCAGGACTCTTCCCTGTCTTACTGAACATATGAACATATGAAAATGCCAGCAGAAGCAGGCCTTATGGTCTATCAAGTCTGCTCAATTGCACAGCTAGCTCCTCAACTTGCAGCTGCCTCCCTCCCCACCCCTCTTCATTATACCCCCTCACCCTGTCCCAACCCCTCTTAAAGCCACCCACCGTTCTACAGGAGACCATCCCCTAGGGCAGAGCATTTCACCTGTCCACCACCCTTTCTGTGAAAAAATGCCTCCTGATTTCCCTCCTGAATCTTCCCCCCCTCCAACCTCAACTGATGCCCTCTCGTATCCCTCCCTCTTCTGAGCTAGAAAATCCCTTCTGTACTAACCTTATATGTCCCCTTGAGGTATTTAAATGTTTCGATCATATCCCCCCATCCATCCTCTGCTCCAGGGAATACATGTTCAGCTCTGCTAATCTCTCCTCAAGGACCTTCCTCAAGTCCCTGAATCATCTTTGTCACCTCGCTGCACCCTCCAACAATTTTATGTCCTTCTTCAGGAACAGGCACCAGTACTATATGCAGTACTCCTGGTGAGGCCTTACTGGAGACGTGTACAGGGGAAGAATCACCTCCCTATTCTCGGAGAAGAGTCCCCTAGCATCCTATTGGCCTTTGCCACCACCTCCCTGCACTGGGCCGACTTGTTCATGCTGCCCGTCATTATCACCCCCAGATCCTTTTCTTCCTCATTACTTTCCAGTTGTACCTCTGCCAGCTGATAGCTCCTCCCCTGGTTTCTAGCTCCGAAGTGCAGTACCTTGCACTTCTTGGCATCGAACACCAGCTGCCATGTAACTGACCACTCATGTAGTTTATTCAGGTCCCCTGCAGCCCCTTTCAGCCTTTGATGTCATCTACCACAGCTCCCATCTTCATATAATCCGCAAACAGACTGATCCTACTCTGGAATCCATGTGAGATATCAGCTATGAATATCCCAAACAACACTGGTCCCAGCACCAATCCCTGTGGCATCCCGTTCATCACTTCCCTTGGTGATGAGCGCTCCCCCACCACCACCCTCTGCTGCCTTCCATTCAGCCAGTTAACGATCAAATTGACCATCTTTGTTCCCACCCCTATGTATTCCAGCTTTCTCCCAGCCTCCCATGCCGCACGGAATCAAAGGCCTTGCTGAAGTACAAATACAGGACGTCCACCGCATAGCCCCTGTCCAGTTCCCTGGTCACCCAGTCATAATATTCAATTAGATTTGTCTGGCAGGATCTTCCAGAGATAAACCCATGTTGATGACTGTCCTGGAGACCATTGTCCTCCAACACGATCGCCAGCCACTCCTTTAGGATTGTCTCCATGAGCTTCCCCACAATCGATGTGAGGCTCACTGGCCTGTAGTTGCCTGGCTCATCCCTGGGGCCACTTTTGTGAATGGGCACCACATGGGCCATCCTCCAGTCCTGTGGTTATGCATCCTGTGTCCAGGGTGGTGTTGAACAGGTCAGTCAGCTGGCCTCGCCAGGTCTCCGCCCAGCCTCTGAGTACCCTAGGGTGAATGCCATCTGGTCCTGGTGCCTTGTCCACCCATAATGCCCTCAATCCTATCCAGAATCCTGTCCCCTAACCCATCACACCCTCCATCACTCCACCCACCCCTTGGGATATCCCTTTGCTACTCTCCTTTGTGAACACAGAACAGAAATATTCATTTAATGCAATCTGCCAGCCCCCTCCCCTTCTCCACCCACCTCCGGCCTTTCTAATCCTCACAATATGGTCTTTGTTCTTCCCTTCTTTCTCTAATGTATCTGAAGAAGTCCTTTCTTCTTTCCTAATACCCTGTGCCAGTCTCAGTTCTCTTGAGGCCTTGGCTGCTCTGACTAGCCTGTAACCCCTGGACTTCTTCATATACTCTTCCTTCTCAACCCCCGATTTCTTGAGTTCCCAAATACCTTTGTCTTGGCCCTTACCTCCATGACCTCCCCGAGTCAACCAACTGGGCTTCTTTGCCCTTCCCTTCTTACTCCATGCCTTTGTATATGCCCCAGTGGCCTCCGTCAGACCTCTGTAATAATATCCCACTTTTGACTGGCATCCATGTCCCAATGAATGTCTGCCAGATACTTACTCAAAATTTCCCCCATCCTACTAAATTCCACCCCTTTAAAATCAATCACTCTGGTTTCCGTACCTCCTGTTTCCCTACTTATACTAAGCGTGAACCACACTAAGGCATCAGGTCTACCTTCTTCCCCCTCCTCCCTTGTACACCTTATCCCTTCTCATACATAGATTGCCACACACACCCTTCCCTTTAGCCCTATCCTTCCTGAATATTTTGTACCCTGGGATCATCATCATATCCCAGTCCTGGTTCTGGGTAGCCCACGTTTCTGTGATGGCCACAATGTCCACTCTCCTCACTGCCAATAGAGCCTGCAACTCAGTCTACCTTATTACCTAGGCTCCTCGCATTCAACGTGACCATTCTCCACCCCATATCCTGCCTTGCCTTACCCTGGGTTTCTCCCCCCCATGCCTCTACCCCGACTTCTCACCTGTTGTCTTGGGGGGTAAGCTCATCGGGCTCCCCTCTCTGGGTTCCCTGCCTACCATTTGTCCACTCACCACCTGCCCTCCTAGTTTAAACTCACCTTTGTAGCTATGTACCCCTCTATCCCCTGTTTTAATAATCCCCGCCCCTTCCTGCTCAAGTGTAGCCTAGCTCCTGCGTATAGATCGTTGTTGTCCCAGGTTCATCCCCAGCCCCCCACTAACCCGTACCCCTTGGACCGACACCATTCCCCCAGCCATGTGTTGAACTCCCTAATCCTTCCTTTCCTCATTGTACTCATGCACGGCACTGGGAGCACCACTGAGAAGGCCACTGATTCTCCCCTTCCTCATGCACCCTACCCAGTTCCTCGAACCTCTCCTTCACAACTTCCACTGTCTCCTCCACCAGGTCATTCATACCCATGTGCCACTGAAATGTGGCTTCCTCCTACCACCCTTCTTGTGTACTTCAAGAATTTACTGCCCTGCCCTGCCGCGGTTAACCCAGGTATGGACTCCACCCATATACAACTGTCCCTTTCCCCTTACTGCCCCATCTCATCCCTTTTAGTATGGAAACAGCACTAGTATCCCCTCATCATTCCTCGTTCCTGCCCCCATCTTACTACCACTGTACCTATCTCTCGAGTCTGCCCCTTTGTTTCTCTGCCCTCCCCCAATGCTCCCTCTCCCCTTCCCCTGATCTGTCCCCTCTCTTCCTCCCTGCCCCATCCCTATCCTCCAATTCCCCACCAGCCTTCCTTGACTCTCCTCTCCCTATGCCTATCCCATCCTCCCTCCCGTCTCTGTTCCCTTCTCCTTTCATTCTACTCCCTTCATCCATGCTTCCAGCTGTGCCCCTCCTCCCATTACCCTTGGCTCCTTCCTCTGACCTACTTCCGTCCCTTGTTCCTTCCCCTCCATTCCCTCTCCTGCCCTCTCCTGGCGATCCTTCCCCTCACAATGTCGCCAGGACATAAACTACTACCTGCCCCACTGCCTTGCTAAGCGTCGGCTCTTCCCTCCCTACTTTGGCCCTCCCTACAGAGCCTGGTCACCTGTTCAGTTTGCTCCCACCCCTCCCCATCCCTCCCTCGTCCGAAGTTCCTCCCATGTGGTGCCCTCATGTTACCCTCTGGGGTTGCCCACTAGCCCCAGCCCCCTCCCCTCCTCCCATCTTCTCCAACTCCCTACCAAGCCACCTCACCTCCTCCTTGGGCCTTCTCAGCCTGCGACAGATTGGACACCCTCCATGCTCCCACAAGATGTTCATCCAAACCACCACCCTGCATCCATTACGGCTCACTATTCTACCCTTGCTTAAGCAGACTTAACTAACAGGAAAGGGCAATGCAAACAAATACAGTATGATCAATAAAATTAACCAGTGCTATTTGTGCTTTCTTAATTAGCCCTGCCCCACAAAAATAAACATACAGGACAGTAGCAAAGATAAGTATGCAGTCCTACTTTTTTTTTTCTCTTCTCTTCTAGTCCCTGCCTAAGATGCCTCCCACCAAGGTACATACCCTACAAGAACAACTTACACTACAAAATAAGTGTCTATGCCAGATACAGCTCAAGGTGTCACTCTCTCTCCTCACCACCTGTAAACAAAATATTGCCAGTCTGACTCACCCTCTGCCTTAAGCCGCGTTCTGAAGTCCAGGTAGCATTGAGCTCCATCCCCAGAAGGCGGCATCTTCTGTTGCTCTCCAGCCCTTGGCTCCTTGCTGCTCCGTGCCTCTGGCTCCTCCCACCGTGACCATGGGGTCTTAACCACTGCTGGTACCTGTTGTAAGTCCCAGGTCATGCCTGAAAATAGGCATTGTATTTGTCTAGTACACCTACCTGGTAAACAAAAATGAAATAAATAAATAATAAGTAGGCCTACTTCCTCCCGGTGCAGTTAACCAATGGGTGATCCTTGCCGAACAAGCATTTATGCTTGTACAGACATTGACAGTCATGCAGGAGCCTGTGTTGTACTTATAGTCCAGCCGCTTTGTTTCTCCCTGCCCTGGCTCTGCTTGCCCTCCAGCAGCTCCATCATAACCGCTAGCCATATGTTGGTGTGCTGCATCCGAAGCTTCTGCATGTGAGCCTCCATCCACAGTGGTATTTTGAGCTCCACTCATTCCTTGTCAGTCTTGGACTGCCGATGTTGATGGAAGACATCATCGCACTAAAGCCACACATTGCCCCACCCCAAAGTAGGCCTTCAGTACTGTGCTCCTGTACTGAAACATGACCCTACACTGTCTGGGATCGTGATCAACAATCTCACTGGTAAAGATTCTAAAGCCTGAGGTCCAATTTAAAAAGGACTGTTCGACCTTGGGCTGCTTCTCGTTTCTCCTTTGTCACTTTTCTTGTTCCCCACTTCCTTGTCTGGCTCCCTGTGGAACAGGGAGAACATATCCACAAATTCCTATTTTGAATCAGTTCTGCACTTTGCTGTTAAGTGGGCATGTAACCGGGCCACTCACGCTGGCAAATGCATGCTTCTGTGGAGTATTGGCCCCCTTAGCGCCTGTCAGAGATGCATCACCCTCTGAAGCTGGGAGCCTCGTAAGGCTCACCAGATGTTCAGACAAGCCCTTCACGACCATTACCAGGCGGTCGAGCCACTGCTGGAATAGAGATCCCACAGTAAGAGCCTGTAAACTTCCCACTGTTGGCATGCCAGCAGTGCTAGCCCCCTTGGGATCATGCCATTTCCAGCATTGCTCCGGCCATTTCCACTGGCATATCCTCTGGAAGATTGAGAGGGACATTAATCGATTGCCCCAGCTGTGAGGGTGACAGCCTCGGCTATCGGGACTCCTCCTGACACTAAACGCCTCACCAGGGCCCACATGTCAGTATCTGATAACCCCTGGTTATCCCTGTGTCACTTATCTGGTGCGGATGTTTTCTGCACCTTTGCCAATGCCTTCTGTGATGCCATCCAGAGCGCAATGCTGCCCTAGCCACTGTCTGCCAACCCATGATCTGCCCTTCTGTTACTAAGAGGTTTTCCCAGTGGCAGTGATGGCCCCAATCCTGCTGTGTTGGTTCCAACCCACCTGCGCAAACTGATGACCTGCTCTGTATGGCCACTGACCTGTGGGTACACCCCAGGCAAGACTGCCGGTGTAGATACAAAATCTGCTAGGCCTGATAATGGGGGGCCACTAACCTATGGATCTGCACCCTGCTGGCCTGCTGGTGAGAGGGTGGAGGTACCCGAGTGGGCTGGAAGCTGCAAACAGACCTCAACACATACTGATCCATGGTGGACTGCCATCTGTTGCAGGTTTTGCAGTTGGACATCTGCAGGATACCCTGCACTCTGCTTCCTCTTTGGGGCCATGTACGGGCAGATTTTAGTTCTTTTTTTAATTTATTAACTCAGGAGCTGATGTGGCACTGCTGCTTTTAAAACCCCTATTTGGAGAGCCGGCCCAGTGGTGCAGTGGTAGTGTTGCGCCTACACGCTGGTGACCTGGGATTGGGAGCAATGCCAGGTTGCTGGGGCCAGCTGGGGAGGTTGAGTATGAGTGTCTGACAGACTGCTTTCCTCTTCTGGGGAAGGTGTGCTGCTCTGATGAATGACTGCCACCAGGTGGAGCCTGGTGGCAGTGCAAATCAGCAGGAGGCACAAGGAAGGAGGGGCTGTAGGACTTCCTCGATGAATGAGCATGCCTCCACACCCGCACAAGTCTGCATGCACATCCCAGCATGGGGACTGGAAGAAATGTAAAAAGTAAGAATTTGGGCTATGTGAAGCCCTGCCTGTGTCTCAGTGGTCCCCAGCCACTCTTGGTCCCAGGTATAAATAACCCCTAGGTGGCTATCCCAAGAGCTACTACCCTGCCTGCTTGGCTAGTAGCAGGTTAAGGGGCCTGAGTTCTGAAACGGGTGCCTCCACCCAGAGGTCAGGGTTGGTAGTGGTCAAGCTAACCTGGGCACAGCCCTCTGGGACACTGTAACCCCCATCTTTCCTTACTAGTGGCCGGAACAATACACAATAATCACTTTCCCAATGCCCCTGATACACCACACAAGTACCTACACTGTTTGCACTTACCACCAGGGCTTTCCTCTGGCCTGGCCCTGGGGATCCCCTGTAAAATAAGGTTACACACAGCAAATAACAGCAGTGCAGTACTCTTGCACAAACTGGAACCACAGTCAGGGTAAATGCAAAAGGTTAGATCTGATTTATTTAAGGGGGCTTGAACAAGGGAGGGTGTAATCAGGTTAATTTGCTCAAGGGCTCTATCAATCAAACAGTTATGCAAAGCGCTTCAGGGTCCATAAACAGTCACACACTGGGTACCCAGATGGAGAATGGTGGGCTAACCAGGAGGGTTGCAGCTGATTGGGGCCTTGTGATGGAAGAAAACAACATGCACAACACACACTATTTGTAATCCAGATCCGGAGGGCTCAGTTTGTGAAAAGAAAACAACAAGACAATCAGATGAGACACTTTTAGATTAGGCTGTTGTTGCAGGGAGCTACCCTGACGATTACTCATGATACCCAAGACTGGACACAGGCTGGACGAAAACTGAGACAGCAGGTGGTTAATCTGGAGTGCTAGGAGAAGCAGGGCCCACACGATTCGCCGAGGCGTCATTCCTGTTCAAGCGTGGAGCAGGGGGCTGATCCCCAGGCAGGTCTCTCGTCGGTGGCTTTCTCTGTGCAGTGGGGTAGTCTGGCAGGGCCCAGGTTAAACGGAGATGAACGCGGATTCAGTCCAATTAGGCTAGATAAAGCTTCCAGCAAGCAGAACACAGTTCACACAGGGGGGATCCAAATCACAACCCACTTTCAATACACAGCACATTTACATGTAAAGGATTCTACGGTATCAGCAAGCAGCACACAGTTCACACTGTGGAGAACCAAAACATGACCCACTTTCAATATACAGCACATTTACATGTAAGGAAATTCTACTGTACCAGGCAAACTGCTCTCCAGTCATGATCGCAAGGTCTCTGCGCAAACCGGGGATTCAAAAGCAGCTGGAAATCCTGACAGGCCGATCGCATTCAGCAAATCTTCAGTCTTCTTCAGGTTAAAGCCTGGTCACAGTCCAGTGGCTTAAATAGTCCTCACACCTCGGATTCAGTCCAAATAAACTCTATTTTCCCTCTCAGGGGCAGCAGGTAGGCCAAAACTCAGCCCTTTCACAGTTCTCCAATGCAAAACTACACAGAACTGCTGCTCAAAATCACTCGAGCTGTTACTTCTTCACTTCTCATCTCAAAACTGAAACTAGCTGCAGCAGCCTGGGAAATTCTCCAAGATCCAAAAGGTTCGGTTGGCTGATCCTCCTGTCAGTCACAACAAAGGCTCCCCCTTCAGGTGTAAAAAGGCGCAAAAAGCCCAAAACTACAATTCCTACAGATTTTGACTCCAGACAGCTCCTGTAGTACGGCTTCATTTTAGGTCCCACCAGTACTGATTGGTCCAGTTTGCAGTCCAGGACCAAGATAGTGGAGATAAACAAAACAGTCCTTGCTGCAAAGAAGGCAGGTTAGACAAACTACATTATCATTATCACTCAAAATGATTTTCAGCAAATAGTTACATCTTTCAGTAGAGCTCCGTCTCAGATTACTTACGATTGCATTCCAGGCAGCTCTTAAAGAGACAGTACACAGAGGCTATGCAGGCACTCTCTGGCAATCGCATTTAAACTGCTAAAACGCAGGACACCAGCCTGGCAGTGAGCATTTAGGCAAGCTCGAGGAAGACTTTTCGGGAACTCCCATTTGTAGGGGGTTACGTATATGTTACCGGATGGGGGGAGAGGCCCTTCCTCTCCCGCCCTACTGCATGGTGGAAAATCCACAGAGGAACGAGCTCTCAAACCAGAGGAGGCCGAGAGTGAAAACAGGGCTGATAGCCACCAAGGCCTGCTACCTGAGAATAAAAAGCTATGTGGCAAAAAAGAAACCCTATTGAGTCTAGCTGACTGGCAAGTTCCTAAGCTAGTTGAAGTACTGTAAATGCATGCCAAACATGGAAAAGATTTGCTGTTTCATTTGTTTTTTTGAAACCTGTGCCAAAGTTAGCCTAAGCCTCACTGTGCTGTTGCTGGGATTGGCCACTTGGAGATTCTGCTCTCCGCGGCTTTTTTTTCTTCCTTCCTCTCACTCCGCGCCTGCCACTCGCTCTAAACCCTATACTGTATTTTTGTCCCAAACCACCTGCCCCGACCCTGGCCTCTATTAAATACTCTTTTCCTAGAGCTAGGCCAACCCCTTGCACTCTCATTGGTCTAATTATAGTTAGTCTTGGTAATTGATAACTTCAACCCCTGCTAGCTCTGCCTCCTTACAGAAGCTCCTTACACTAGTCCTGTCATCCTTGTTCATACTGCCTCTTAATAGGACACAACACCCCAAATAATGCCTTAAGAGGATTTTTCTTGCTTAACTGCCTCATTCTGTTAACCTACACACCATACCGAATTCCAATTGCCCAACTGCACCAAGGCCAGTGCTCCTCTTTAGACGGATACCCAGCTCTGCTCTCTCATAATAGCACATGGCACCACACCTTGGGGATGACCTCCCTATTGTCCTGTTTACCTTCTCACCAGGCATTGTCCAGAGAATACATTAGAGCGTCTCTGAACCTGGCCTACCTGCTTCACTGAACACCCCTGCAGACCTCCCCCAATACAAGGGCATCAGCTTCCTTCATGTGAATGTCCATAGTTTACTTAAGAAGCTTAACCTGATTCAAACAAGGATTTTACATGCATTCCCTGACTTCTTTATGATATCGGAATCCTGGCTTATGCACTTGACCCCAGACAAAGCTATCAACATACCGGGATACAGCACGTACTGGTGTGATAGACCATCCAGGGGTGGTCATAATCTATGTTAAGAGCAAATTCTCTGTCACAGTCATTGATTGCACCTCTAAGGCTAAAGAATCTGAATGCCTGACACTAAAGCTAACACTTTTCCATGAAAAGGCACTCCTTATTGCTGCTTGTTATCAACCGCCTTCTGATGGCACGGCCCTCCTTCCTCATCTCAAAGTCTAATCGACACGGGTAACACCTAGTGCATTCTAATGGGGACCTCAACCAAAACTGGAATGATGGGAGCTCCAAGAAGCTCAAGGACCTCAGTGATGCATGTGGGCTGGCACAAATAACACCTGCAGCCACCAGACCCAACAGAAAAAACCCCAAGTGAAGCACCTTTCTGGACCTCATGTTAGTTAACAAACCTCATGGGCCGGCCCACCAGTGCAGAGGTTGGATTTCCGCTGTGATGCCGGCGACCCGGGTTCAGGAACGGACCCAATTCATCAGAGGGCCGGCCAGGGGAGAAGAATGGAGCATCCATGGACAGCTCTCCTTCTGCAGGGGAGGCGGAAGTGCCCGCACGGAGGACCCCTGGCGGAGGCCAGAGTCACTCAAGCTACCAGCACTCGTAACATAGGGAGGCAAGGTCATCATTGCACGTTCCTGCCTCCAGGAAAAACAGAAAAAAGGAACAGGTGGGGTGGGACCTCTGTCTAACTGAAGCCTCCCTGGGGTTTCAATTAGCCTGCCATTGTCACACTCCGACCAGATACTTGTCCGTGGCTCACATGTGGGAGTCTGGTGCCATGGCCCTGCCCTCCAGAGAGTAAGCCAAGGGTAACTAGGAAAGGGAGTGGCAATCAATGGGGTGGAAATCCTGAGGCAATGAGCAGGGCTGAAGGTCGACAGAGGTCTCACCATGATAAAGAATGTAAAAAAAAAATAAAGTTCATAAACCTCATAACATTTTGCATACTGGTGTGTTTTTCAATGACTTAAGTGCTCATTGTGCCATTGCCTGCATCAGACATGCTCCCCAAATAAAGTCAGCCCCTAAATTTAAGCTGAAAAGGTGCTTGAAAAGGTTCTGCCAGAATGCCTTCCTAAATGACCTGGGCAACATCAGATGGCAGGACTTCTACCTAGCCCCTTCCCTCAATGAGGCATTTAATATCTTTCACAGCCTTTTAGAGGGTCAAATAGACAAAAATGCCCCACTAAGGCTGATCAAGTCCACGAAAAACCTCCTGGCTGGTACTGTCCTATCCTGAAGAAAGCCCTCAAGGATAGAGACTTTTGGTGGAAAAGAGCGAGGAAATCTCACTCAGATGAAGATTGGCTTGCCTTTTGTGTCTCTAGAAATGCCTGCACCAAACTAATTAGGTCTAAAAAAGATTGATATTTCCAAGCAGCCCTGGAAGACAACAAAAATAATACTGCCAAGTTCTGGAGCATCCTCAAAGAGGTTGAAGGTCATACCACCGATGCCTCCCTTCCAGCCAAAATAGTGTCTGGTGACACTACCTTCACGGACAGAGCTGCTACATTAGAACAACTCTATGAACACTTTGCCACTGCGGAGCTGGCCTTCAACGCCTCTCCAATCAGTAAGCTCAGCCCACTTGGGGACGTCACTTATGACTCTAGCTCCAACATCAACTCCAACCAGAGTTATTCCTCCTCCTTCAGCTTCCATCCTGTAACTTTCAAACAAGTATCCTATTGTCATTGGATACAAAAAAGACTGCCGGTGCCGACAATATTGAACCTTTCTTCTTAAAACTAGGCCACTACTACTTGACCGCCCTCATTGCCCATTTATTTAACACTTCCCTGATGCAGGGTGTGCTACCTGTGTCGTGAAACTTCACATCATCACCTTGTTCAAGTCTGGGGACCCGTACGACCTGAACAACTATCGGCCAGTTTTCATACTATCCACCATTCAAAACTACTGGAAAAAAATTGTAACTGCAAGTCCGAGGAGCATCTGGACTCATAGAAACTGTTAAGCACTCAGTCGGTCTTTAGGGCCAAACATAGACAGTCTATGCCCTTGCTAAAGTAACCACTGACTAGCAAATTGCCTTGGACTCTAAGAAGTATGTGGTTGCTCTCTTCCTTGACCTTAGTAAGGCTTTCGATACTGTGGATCACAACATTATGCTTAATGCATTGAGTAACATCGGTTTCGATAGAACTGCCATTAAATGGTTCACCAGCTACCTTACTAACAGATTACAAATTAAAGCCTTAGGAGAATTGTATCCACTAAAAACACTACCACGAGGTGTCCCCCAAGGCTCCATTTTATTTGCAATCTATATCAGTAACCTTGACTCACAATTGTGCACAGCTAATGTGCACTTATTTGCAGACAATACTGTCCTCTACACCTCTAACTCTTCTTTGGACATGGCCCATGAGGACTTACAGCGAGACTTTATCTCTCTCCAACATAATCTTATCAAGCATAAGCTTCTACTTGGCCTTAAAAGACCAAAGCCATGTTCCTCTCACGAAGGCAGCCTCAGGCCCAACATGTAACCTCAAGATTCTAACTTTATTAGGTGAACCCCTTGAAACCATGGATAACATTAAATACCTAGGGTTCTGGCTAGACAACAAGCTTAACTTTCTGTGCCACCTGAATGAGGTCACGAAAAAACTAAGACAGCAATTAGGCATATTCTACCGCATTAAGCATCTTCTCACCAAAGAAGATAGAAAGAGACTAGTGCAATCCACATTCCTGCTGACTTCCTCTACAACAATTGCCCCTCTTCAGTGCTCTGTGAACTTGACACTCTTTACCAATGGGCCTTGAGGTTCATCCTCAATCTGCCATCTCGTACCCACCACTGCCTGCTGTACCGAGAGATGGGATGGTCCTCACTTCCAACAAGGAGTAAAAGAAATTCTCTCCTCTGGTTCTTTAGAGCTCTGTCTGATAAGCTTCCTGCATACATCTCAAGCTTCTTTGAGCATTCCAAGGGGTTGTACATTTTGAGATGTTTCTCCATACTCTGCTTCCAGATACCCAGAGCAAAAACATCTCATGGCTCGGCTGCAATTAATTTCTCCTTCCCTTCCTTATGGAACACCATGCAAAGATCTCTAAAGCTCTCAACCCTACCCGGTCCATTCACCTTCAAAGCACTAATAGCTGAATATCTGAAGGAAACCTGCAACTGCTTTAGGTGACTATGCACCCTTAGTCTCTGGTGTCCCACACGAATCTTCTGATACTTAGTTACGCTCAGCTCCATTCCCCCCAATAGGGGGACCCCAGCACTTTCTAATCTCTCATCTTACCTCCCGACTCTCACCGCCCTACCTCCCCCCATCTCATATACTCCCCTCTCCACCCCACCTCCCAAGTCCTACAATAGAATACCCACCAGTCCCAAGTCCTATAATAGAATACCACCAGTCTACATATATTAGTGAATGTACTGGTCTACATATATTAGTGAGTGCCCAGGGTCTAAGCTTCTTTACCCTCCTTGCTTGTTTGTCTAGTGTATTTTAATTGCATTTAACTGTGTTATCTTTGAATATATAGGCCTGATTTATCTCTATCATGTATAATGTTTTGTATACCATATTTCTGCCTGTGATTTGTTTGATGTCCAGGACCACCTTGAAAATGAGCTTGTTCAATGGTGTTTATGCCTAGTTAAATAAAGTTTGATTGATTGATTGATGCCAGCAAAGTTGAGGAGACCCGTTGCTCCTAAAATTTGTGCTCTGTCCACTGTGCCCTTTTTCACTTTTATATATGCAGTATTTATCTATATAGCTATCTATCTTTCCTCCTGCTGCTATGAAGGAACAGGAGGGGATGTTGGACTGTAAAGTACATGCACCTCAAATCCCTCTCAGCCTACCCAGCAGACCTTGCTGGATGCACAGTAGCCAGCAAGCCCAGGTTCTGATGCTACATTCCCGCAAGACAGGTGCCCAGCATCCTTATTTGAGTGGGATTGCACTGTGTAGTCTTGTGTGCCCAGTGTTCTCAGTCCACTCTGGATTGGGTTGATACATCATCCCTGCCACTGGAGAAAGGATGTGATGCCTCCCTGCTGCTCCACAGTGGTGCACTCAGTCACCCTGCCACCATCACATATGAAATGACAATTAGAAACTGTAGCAGTGTTGCATGGCAACCACCCACATGGCCAAGGAGAGGTCCTGAATTACTTTCCACACCAGGACAAGCCCCCACCATGATCAGGACAGCGCTGCCTGAAAACATGATGGAGTCCGGTTGGTCACAGCCACTCTGGGTAACTCTGGGCCACTGGATTTTGCAGCCTGATGTCCCTATGGAAGAAAAACTCAAATGCTGGTAAGGTGAAGGAGGGGAAGGGTGTCACTGTTTGCCTGCCTGGTCTGTGTGGAGCCAAGCCATGTAATGGGTAACTGGGAGGGTGAGTGCGTGACTAAAGCTAGCTCGCACAGTCTGACTGGGACAAAGGAAGGTGCAGGCAGGCGGTGTTACCAGTGAATGGCCAATGTTGTTGAGCAGAAGCTCCTTCACCATGCTAAATCCTTAACTCCAGCCCGCCCCTCCCCACATCTCTACTAATTGCTGAGCAGAACTGACCTTAGGGATGGTCCCCACCACCCAGCGACTACCTAATACTTGCAAGGGAAGACCAGGTGTGGACCCCAGGGTAGTTCCTACTAAACTGACACTAAAATATTTAAATATCTCCCTTACTCCCTCTGGGAACATGCTCACTGAGAAAAGTGCTACCTTATTCCCAGAGACTTTGAGCCTTCCCAGTGCTTGAAATTAAGGAAGATAATGACAAGACTCTTGGTTTCTAGGCTGGAAAGTAATCCATATGCTGTAACTTGATTCAGCTGTTCTGTTTTAGAATAAATGCTGTTTGAAACATACAAGAGTGACAAATGCCACACTGCAGCCTTAATCCTGGCCTTGCCCTGGGAGTCCATTAACCAAACCCAGACCCTTGTTTCATAATATAAAATGGCTACCTACCTCCCTAGCTCCAGTAGGCCCTACTGCTCCTAAGAATTAGATGGCAGCTTACCCTCTCTCTCAGGCTTATTGGACTCCCAGGCAGAAAGGCTGAGCTCCAGAGATGCTAGGTTTATCTGCCTTTGTACAGCCCTCCTCTTCCCTGGAATCCTGTCCTGCTACCTGTTCCTGATTGGTTCCCTTATCCTGTAAATCACTATCCCCTGTCACCTATAAATTCCACAAGGAGGGTTTCCTTGTGCAACCACAGTTTATGTATGTGCATAAATGAATTGCCTTTTGCTACATTTTCCACAATTTACATTTATTTATTTTAACATTTTTTTTTACTCAGTGCGGATACCCTCACGTCAGGCATAATCTGGTCAAGGAACAAATTGACATCATGGTACAGGGGAAAGCAGTTCTCCTATCTAAAACCTAGTTAAAGTTGTTATTCAACGTTTAAAGTTCAATTAGAGAGCTATGGGTAGATGATGCTTGATTATTTAAGAAATTTAAGAAAGGGAGCCACATTTTCAAAATGTTTCTAATCTATTTTCTTTAATGTGGTATAAAAGATTTCACAATCAGTTAAATTAAGCCATTGTTTAAAATTTGGTGGCAGTTGATCCCGCCAATGCTGGAGAATGACGTTTTTTGCTAACACTAGCATGAGAAGTAAAAATGAGCTAGCTTCTTCAGAAAGCTCTAGACTTGCAATTGAAACAAATAATAGAATACCGGGGTTGAATGGGACATTTATATCAAGTATTTTTGATATTATGTCTCTGATCTTATTCCAGTTTGTTGCTAAGTCTGGGCAAAGAAGAAGCATATAACTCAAAGTCCCCTTTTCATTTTTGCATCATGTACATAAATTAGATAGTGAGGAGTCAAACTTACTTAGTCTGGCCGGAGTATAATATAGGTTGTGAATGATATTAAATTGAATTTGCTGCAATTTAGAATTCTTAGAAATGTTTTCCGGAGTAGCTAAAACCCCTGGCCAGTCAATAATATGACACCATGTACCCAATTCCCTAGACCAACTCTGCATCCAATTATCCATATCCCATTTGTTTTCCAATAATAAAAGGTAGATTTTAGAGATTAACTTAGTTGAATTTTGAGGGTTGCCTAACATGAATTCAAGAGGGGTGAGGACCAACTTTCGGTCTTATTTTTCAAGAGAAAGTCTCTTAATTGCAAAAGGCAAGGTAGCTTCCAAATGGTGGGTGATTCAAATGATATCAGTTGGCCATCAGCGAGGCACTGCTCCAAATGAGTCAGGCCACAGTTCTTCCAACATAGAAAACTTTTATTAACTTGCAAGAATTTAAAATAGGAATTCATATATAATGGTGAAAATAAAGAAATAGAGGATGTTAAGTTCAATATTAAATGAACTTCTGGTTTTCACAATTTACGTATGAGACTTGATGTAATTTTTGGAATGATATACGGAAAGATTCCATAGCCTCACAGGTCTTTGTAGAACTATCCAGATCTTGCGGCTGAAACCAAGACAGAGTTGGTTTGATCTGAGCAGCTAGATAGTATAATCTCAGATTTGGGAGACCTAAACCCCCTTGGGTCAAGGGGGGATACAACTTTGTCAGGCAAATTCTAGGGTGCTTTTTTTTCCAGATAAATTTCCTAAATAGTTTATCTATATTTAGAAAAAGGTTTTGAGGTAAATATACTGGAAGTGCTTGGAATAAAAAAAGAAAATGTGGCAAAATATTCATTTTGATAATATTCATCCTTCCTATAACAGTTAAAGGTAAATTGACCCATATTTCCAGATCTTTTTTGATTTTATCCAAAAGGAGACCATAATTATTTTGAAATAAATTGTCTATTTCCTTGGTCAAGGTGATTCCCAGATACCTTATTTCAGACTTAGTTGAGGAATTAAGGAAAATTTCAGAGTTGTTAGTATCCAAACCATTGTAAATAGTCTCAGATTTTTTCCCAATTTACCCTGTAACCCGACACCTTACTGAATGCTTCTTTTTCTGCTTGAAATGCTCTCTCATTTGTTTTTGGATTATCCAAATAAATCAGAATATCATCTGTGTATAGAGACATTTTACAAAAAACGTCATTTATGCAAAGACCTTTAATTTGTTTATTGTTTCTGATTGATATTGTTAAAGACTCAATGAAAATTGCAAATAAAAGGGGAGATAATGGACAGCCTTGATGGACACCTCTTTGTAACTAAAGAAAATCAGAAATGTCAGGATTTGTTTTGATCCTCGCTCTTGGATTTTTATACACCATTTTTATCCTTCGCATGAATTTTTTGCCAAAATTAAACTTTTTTAAACTTGTAATTAAGAAGGGCCAATGCACTCTATCGAACATTTTTTCAGCATCAAACAAGATTATAGCCATTTTGGATTCAGCTGTTAGCTCTAAATAGTTAGGCAAACACCAAGGTAGAGAAGTCCATAGGAGAAGGACTGGGGTAAATGGAGAAAAAGGCAAAGACAGAAAGGACAGGGATGGGGCTAAAAAGGGTAAGGTCATCAAAAAATGGAGGGCAATGAGTACTAATACCCATAGTCTGGCTAACAAGTTACCTGAACTAGTGGCCTTGATGGAAGAGGGACACCTGGATATTGTGGCAATCATAGAAACATGGTATACAGAGAAGCATGACTGGGATGTCAACATACCAGGGTATGCAATCTACAGAAGGGACAGGGAGGGTTAAAGAGGAGTAGGAGTAGCTCTCTACGTAAGGGAAGGGATTAAAGCAACAGAACTTAAGGGTAAACAGGGAGTAGAGGAGGCACTGTGGGTCACCCTGGAGACAGGAAAAGGCACCACAACCCACATGGGGGTTGTATACAGACCCCCATCTCAGGGGGAGGAAATGGACAAGGAAATGTTAGAAGGCATCCTTACGATGGCAAAAAAGAGTGGAGATATTCTTGATGGGGGACCTGCATATGCCAAATGTTAACTGGAGCACCTTTGCTGCAGCCACATCCAAGAGCAGGGTCATTTTAGATGCCCTACAGGGGGCATGCCTCAGACAGCTACTGTTGGAATCCACTCAGGAGGGAGCAATCTTAGACCTAGTACTCTCAAATGGGAATGGAGAGAGGATCTCAGATTTAGAAGTGGGTAGCCATCTGGGAACATATGACCACCAAACAGTGTGGTTCATGATAAACACAGCTATAGAGTCAAGCCATACAAAAGTAGGGTACTGGACTTTAGGAGGGCTGACTTTGGCAAAATGAGAGAGTGCCTCAGAAAAGCACTAGCAATCAGACAAGAAGGAGGGGTGAAGGAACAATGGGGGAAAAATCAAAACTGCCATCACAGAGGCAATGCCAACAAGCCTTTGTGTGAAGCAAATAAACAAATCAAAATGAAGGAAAAAAAACACTATGGTTCTCAAAAGAGGTGGGGGGAAGGTAAGGGAGAAAAAGATAGCATTCAGGAAGTATAAGGAAACACAGAAGGAGCAGGACAGAGAACTGTACCAGTTAACACAAAAGGAAGCAGGGAAGGCAGTCAGAATAGCAAAGGCCCAAGCAGAGGAAAAGATAGCCAACTCAGTTAGGAAGGGGGATAAAACCTTTTATAGGTACATTAGGGAGTGGAGAAAGACCATGGGAGGGATAGTGAGGCTTAATAAAGTGGACAGTGGGTGGGCAGAGGGTGACAGTGAAAAAGCATGGATAATGAATAAATACTTCTGCTCAGTATTCACAAAAGATGAGGAGAGGAGGTACCTAAACCAATCAATAGAAGCACTGTGGATCAGGGAGTTAATACCAGCCCATTCATAGAAGAAAGGGTCCTGAAAGAACTCCTAAAACTGAAGGTGGACAAAGCAATGGGGCCTGATGGGATTCATCCCAGAATTCTAAAAGAACTAAGGGGAGAACTAGTGACACCACTGACTACCCTTTTTAACAAATCATGGGAGGATGGTATGGTACCTAAGGACTGGGGGAAGTTGGTTGTGATTCCCCTTCACAAAAGTGGGAGCAAGACAGAGGCAGGAAACTACAGACCTGTCAGTTTGACCTCAGTGGTAGGGGAAATGATGGAATCACTTCTGAAAGACAGAACTGTTGAGTACCTAGAGGCCAGTGGGACACAAGTCCCAAGGTAGCATGGATTCACAGTGAGAAGGTCATGTCAGGCAAATCTAATAGATTTCTTTGACTGTGTGACCAAAGTAGTAGACAAGGGAGGGGCTGTGGACATGGCCTACCTAGACTTTAGCAAGGCATTTGACACAGTCCCACACAAAAGATTAATAAACAAGTCAGCCAGCCTGGCAGTGGGTCCCAGGGTGGTAGCCTTGGTAAAAACATTGGCTGGACAACAGGACACAGACAGTAATAGTAAACACAGTCCACTCCGAAGAAAGGGGGGTTACTAGCGGAGTACTGGGACCAGTCCTTTATAATGTCTTTATAAGTGACATTGTGGAGGGACTGGAAGGAAAAGTATGCCCCTTTGCAGACGACACAAAGATCTGCAGCAAGGTTGATACACAATGGGTGGTGGAAAGGATGAGAAGGGACTTGGCAAGGTTGGAAGAATTGTCAAAAGTATGGCAGCTTAGATTCAATGCAAAGAAGTGCAAAGAAATGCAACTGGGAGACAAAAACCCAGGGGAAGTGTACACAATGGGGGGAGTAGTAACAACAACAAAAAATGGAAAGGGACCTGGGGGAAGTCATATCAGATGACCTAAAGGTAGGCAAGCAATGTGAAAAGGCAGTAAGGAGGGCTGGGGGATGCTGGGATGCACAGGAAGAGGCATCACCAGTAGAAAACAGAAAGTTGTTATCCCGCTGTACAGACAGTTGGTGAGACACCATCTGGAATACTGCATGCAGTTCTGGAGACCCCATCTCTGTAAGGACATAGACAGGATAGAGGCAGTCCAGAGGAGGGCACTAAAATGGTGCAGAGTCTGCACCAGAAGCCATACCTAAGAGAGAGACTAAAGGAACTTAATATGTATACCCTCGAGGAAAGGAGGGAGGGGGGACATAATAGAAACTTTCAAGTACCTCAAGGGAATCAACAAAGCCCAAGAGGGTAGCATTTTTCAGAAAAAGAAATGTGCAAGAACAAGGGGGCACAATTTGAAGATCAGGGGGGATGGCTCAGGGACAATGTGAGGAAGTATTTTTTCACGGAGAGGATGGTGGATGCATGGAACAGCCTTTCTGAGGAGGTTGTGGGGTCAAAAACAATGGCAGAATTCAAGTATGCATGGGACAGACATAAGGCAATTTTGGTGGGGGATAGGAAGAAGTAGGCTGTTGGGTAACTAGGATCTGCAGCTTATCAAATAGGTAAGGAACTGGGCAGACTTGGTGGGCCAAGCGGTCCTTATCTGCCATCAAAGTCTATGTCTATTTAAATGCGTCAAATTCCATGTATGTTTCTTTGCTACTCATATAAATAGCTCATTTAGTTGGTTATTTCAGTTTTAGCTCCCCAATTTGCTTCATTTAAAATACAGAATATGGCACCTCTATAGTTTTCTGCAGGAATTAGGTGACGTGAATATCTTAAAATGCAGTAATAACATATTATCAATTACTAAAACTCAGTTTTTAGAAAAAGGTCAAACAATGGAGCAAGACAGTATAAATATGAAGTATCTCACATAAACATAATTGATTATATGGCATTAAACTAACATGCTCAACATCTTCTACAGACTCAGTTATAGTTATATGGATCTGGGCCTGCCTTTAATCCCTCCGCTAGTTCACTAGTCCAGATTTCTCAGGCTGTTCATTTAAAAAAGTAAAAACAAGTGTCAAAGGACAGGCTTTTCCCCAGACAAAAAGAGAAATGAAATTAAAAAAAAAATAAAACAAGAGAAAAATAAAAAGTAGAAGTAGTTTTGGATACCTCAGATTCCAACGAAATACATAGATACATAGAAGTTGTCAGCAGATAAGGACCTCTTGGCCCACCTAGTCTGCCCTATCAATCCCTCACCTATTATAAGACCTGATACCCTACTTGAACTCCAGAACACCCACCTCTTGCTTCCAAATCTAAATCTTTTCTTTGCTGTGTTTAAAAGATCTAAAAACCACAACAATGATTACATAATTAAAATAATATAACTTCATGATATATTAAAGTATGAAAAATATGAAAGTATAAAAATATAAATAAAGTGATGTTTTCCCTCAGATAGCACACCTCAAAATTGAAAGACTGCTACAATACAAATTTCTGAAGTGAGTCAGATCAGAGTAGTTGTCATGAATTTAAGAGCACTTAGCCCTTTGCAGTTATTGTTATATAATTGCTGTTGAAGATTTGCAGACCTGCAGAAATTCCCAAGATATCAAATTTAACAATAACAATTTCATTTCTCGGTTTACTCTCCTGAAACTTCACAAGTGTCCTGTTATGGCTCCTTTGACTTATTTCTCCTTGGCTGGTTTTCAGTAAATTCTTTAATATCTTCAGGCTCTTGTATAGACAGTACACACAGTCAATTACATCCATAACACTGAGCCCCCACTTGCTTGCATAGTTCGTGACCAGCATAGACTATGCCTCAAAGTTTTGGTCTCCTCACCACTTTCTCCTGTGTTGGATAAGCATCACTCCAGTCACCCGCCAATTGGTCTTCACCCAGGGTTTGACTCAGAATCAAGCTCAAACTGAACTTTCCATGTCTCAGGCAAGTGTTCTTTCTATCTGGCAATCCAAACACTGATGACATTGACCACCTGGTGAATACCTGCTTAAGGAAACATGAGGAGTCTTAGTCTTCTCATCCCTCTCCTCCATGTCAGCTAAGCATCACTCCAGTGACTCACATAGAAACATAGAAACATAGACTTTGGCAGCAGATAAGGACCGCTTGGCCCACCTAGTCTGCCCATTTCCCTACCTGATGGATAAGCTGCAGATCCTAGTTAACCAACAGCCTATTTCTTCCTACCTCCTCAACAAGAATTGCCTTATGTCTGTCCCATGTATTCTTGACTTCTCCCACAGTTTCAGACCCCACAACCTTCTCAGAAATGTGGTTCCACTCATCCACCACCCTGTCTGTGAAAAAATGCTTTCTCACATTGCCCCTGAGCCATCCCCCCATTATCTTCAAATTGTGTCCCCTTGTTCTTGAACATCTCTTTATCAGAAAGATGCTACCCTCTTGGACTTTATTGATTCCACTGAGGTACTTAAAAGTTTCAATCATGTCCCCCTCTCCCTCCTTTCCTTAAGAGTATACATATTAAGCTCCTTTAGTCTCTCCTCATATGGCTTCTCAAGCAGACCCTGCACCATTTTAGTTGCCTTCCTCTGGACTGCCTCCATCCTGTCTATGTCCTTGCGGAGATGGGGTCACCAGAACTGGAAGCAGTACTCCAGATGGGCTCTCACCAACTGTCTGTGCAGAGGTATAACAACTTCCTGTTTTCTGCTGGTGATGCCCCTCCCTATACATCCCAGTATCCCCCCAACCCTCCCTACTACCTTCTCACATTGCTGGCTAACCTATGATCATCTGATATAATTACCCCCAGGTCCCTTTCCATTTTTGTTGTTGTTACTACCCCTTCCCCACTGTGTACTCATCCCCTGGGTTTTTGTTTCCCAGGTGCATTATTTTTCACTTCTTTGCATTGAATCCAAGCTGCCAAACATCTGACCATTCCTCCAACCTTGTCAAGTCACTTCTCATCCTTTCCACCTCATCTTGTGTATCAACCCTGTTGCAGATCTTTGTGTCGTCTGCAAAGAGGCATACTTTTCCTTCCAGTCCCTCCACAATGTCACTAATAAAGACATTAAAAAGGACTGGTCCCAGTACTGAACCCTGTGGTACTCCGCCAGTAACCCCCCTTTCTTTGGAGTGGACTCCATTTACTATTACTGTCTTTCTGTCATCTGCAAAGAGGCATACTTTTCCTTCCAGTCCCTCTGCAATGCCACTTATAAAGACATTAAAAAGGACTGGACCCAATACCGAAACCCACTAGTAACCCCTCCTTTCTTCAGAGTGGACTCTGTTTACTATTACCTTCTGTGTCTTGCTGTTCAGCCAATGTTTTACCCAGGTTACCACCCTGGGACCCACTCCCAAGCTAGCTAATTTGTTTATTAATCTTTTGTGTGGGACTGTGTCAAATGCCTTGCTAAAGTCTAGGTAGGCCATGTCCATAGCCCCTCCAAGGTCTACTACTTTGGTCACTCAGTCAAAAAAATTGATTAGATTCATCTGACATGACCTTCCCACTGTGAATCCATGCTGCCTTGGGTCCTTCCTGTGCCCCACTGGCTTCTAGGTACTCAACAGTTCTTTCCTTCAGAAGTTATCCCATCATTTTTCCTACCACAGAGGTCAAAATGATAGGTCTGTAGTTTCCTGCCTCTGTCTTGCTCCCAGTTTTGTGAAGGGGAATCACATCCACCATTCTCCAGTCCTCAGGTACCACACCATCCTCTCATGATTTGTTAAAAAGGGTAGTCAGTGGTGTCACTAGTTCTCCCCTTAATCATTTTAGAATTCTGGGGTGAATCCCATCCGGCCCCATTGCTTTGTCCACCTTCAGTTTTAAGAGTTCTTTGAGAACCCTTTCTTCTGTGAAAGGACGGGTATCAACACCCCTATCCAGAGAGCTTCTATTAATTGGATTTGGTACTGCCCCTCCTCTTTTGTGAATACTGAGTAGAAGTATTCGTTCAGTATTTCTGCTTTTTCACTGTCCCTCTCTGCCCACCCACCGTCCATTCTATTCAGCCTCACTATCCCTCCCTTTGTCTTTCTAAGCTCCCTAATGTACCTATAAAAGGTTTTATCCCCCTTCTTAACCGAGTTGGTGATCTTTTCCTCAGTTGGGCCTTTGCTATTCTGACTGCCTTCCCTGCTTTCTTCTACCTTAACTGGTACAATTCTCTGTCCTACTTCTTCTGTGTTTCCTTATGCTTCCTAAATGCAATCTTTTTCTCCCTAACCTTCCCCGCCACCTCTTTTGAGAACCATAGTGGCTTTTTCTTTCATTTTGATTTCTTTATTTGCTTTACACAAAGGCTTGTTGCCTCTGTGATGGCAGTTTTGATGTTTCCCCATTGTTGCTCCACCCCTCCTTCTTACCTGTTTGTTAGTGCTTTTCTAAGGCACTCTCCCATTTTGACAAAGTCAGCCATCCTGAAGTCCAGTACCCTCACTTTTGTATGGCTTGACTCTGCAGCTGAGTTTATCGTGAACCACACTGTTTGGTGGTCACTTTTTCCCAGATGGCTACCCACTTCTAGAGCCGAGATTCTCTCACTGTCCCCATTTGAGACTACAAGGTCTAAGATTTCTCCCTCCTGAGTGGGTTCCAACACTAGCTGTCTGAGGCATGCCCCCTGAAGAGTATCGAGAATTGCCCTGCTCTTGGATGTGGCTACAGCAAAGGTGCTCCAGTTAACATCTGGCATATTCAGGTCCCCCATCAACAATATCTCCCCTTTCTCTGCTATCCAGGAAATGCATCTTCTTTGGGGATTGGACCTGATTTCAAACTTGAACTGAACTGTACATTTCTCAGGCAATTTTTTTCTTCCACTTTGTAATGCCAGTATGGCCAGCTCAGCCTTCTAAAAAAAAACCATTGGGATGAGTCTGTTCAATAAAGCTCTCAAAGTGCTAGCCACCTATTGGAAGAATGACTCACTCATCACTTAAAATGTTTCCAACTCAATGTTTATCAGGGGTGATACCAAACAAAAGAGGTACAGTACTGCTACTGTATATTGTTAGAAAACACTATGTGCCTGCCTACGTGTTGAGAAAGAGCCTCTTTTTCAGTGCTGGCAGTTACTGTTCAATACAAATAAAAAAATCAAAAATAAAAGATAGATATAATATACTTGAACAAGCTATTATACTACATTAGTTTGGTAATATAGCCATTCATCTATTAACTACATACTATACTTTGCAGTATGTTTTTTTGTAAACTTTATTTAAAAGTCAGCAGTTCACTACATATATCTTTCATTGTTACCATACTATGATTTTGATGTTACACAGAAAGAATTTCCAAAATACTTATCTTAAATCATGTGGTTGGTATTGTGCAGAGAATAGCCTACAATAATAACCAAATGCATCAGATAAACTGGTAAAACGAGAGAAGGATTGAAGGATGGAATGTCAATAGCCGCACAGTAGTGCTCAGACCATGGCCTACTAGAGGTGGGGAATCAAGAAGTGCCTAAAGCTGCCTCCAGAGACCCCCCAGGCTAACTGAATTTCTATCACGAAAGCCAATGTACATATATTAAACTCCTATAAGAAAATTCATATCACTTCATGTGTTACTTTGTGTCATCTACTCATGATAACTAGAAGCAGGAATGGTACCAGTGCACAGTAGCTCATATAAAACAACAAGTTTATGCATTATAGATATGTATATATATATATACACACACACAGTATATATATATATATATATATATATATATATATAGATACACACACACACACACATATATATATATATATATATATATATATATATATATACATATACACACACACACACAATATATATATATATATATATATATACACACACACATATATATATATATATATATATATAACACACATATACCCACACACAGTATATACTGTATATTAATAAAAGATTCATGGTTAAATAAACAGCACAGTTTTTACCTGTTCCTAATATTATAGCCCACCAGTTATAGAAATTAGTCAAAATTCTAAATAGTGACAAACAAAACAGGAATATCTGTAAACCAGAGCAAACATTTAATGTGATGAAAAAATGGCTATTGCCCTTCATGCTCTGGGAGCCATACTTGTGAAACGGTGTGCTAGCTGATGAGACACATGCAATACTTACTACTCAACAACTTTAGAGATTTAGGGGGTATTTTCAAATCATATGCCTAGATGCTGTTTTCTGTTGTACAGCTTAAGACATAAGAAATCTTGCCCCTTTGTTCAATTTTCAAAGCTAGAATGCAGCTAAGTCCAGTTCTCCAAACTCTGACTTAGTTACATCCAGTTTGCAAAGTTCAGATACAAATGTATCTTGGGAGGCAGTATAGCACAGTAGTTTAAGACTCTGAGCTACAAATCTGGAGACCTGGGTTTGAATCCCACAGCCCCCATTTGCATACTGTGTGATCATGAACTGGTCTCTCAACGTCCCTGTGCTCCCAGGTCACACTTGTAAACAAGCTTTCAGCTTAGTTTGCCAATCCTGGTTAAACAATTGGGAAAAAAAATGTGCCTAGATGCAATTTTCAGACCAAGTGTAACATGGTCTATCAATTACATCTATGTCTGCATTTTGTTATCTACAGCTGGATGTAGAGTAAGTAAGCTTAACAAACTGTGGCACTTATCAATGCACGAGGCTCTTAAAATGTTCAAGTAGAAAGGTTTATTATTCATACCACCATCAGTAACACCGACGCATTTCAGAAATCAAGGCTTGATAAAGGATTGATTTCCAAAATGCGTCAGGTGTTATTTGATGGTCATATGGAATAAATAAAGCCTTTCTACTTGAACATTTTAAGAGCCTCAGTGGTCATTCAAAGATATGGGTGAGAGTGCTACAGTTTGTTAAAAAGCTTATGTTACTATTTTAATGTCTGAGCACCTTGTTCCTTATTCGCACTTGGAGAAAATGTAGAGTAAATATGACAAAACAACTAGAAATTCTGCAGAAAAGTCAAACCTTTGAAACTAGCCATATGTGACTTTTGAAAATCCCACCTGAACTATCTAGAAGTAGAGTTCATTTTATGAATTTTGAATATCCAATTTAATGTTGCTAGGAGTTTTGCCCATTTTATGACATTTGAAAATAACATGTTCAGTCTTTAGCATAATGCAGCCTATGTGAACAAACAGCTAATGTACTGCCTAAAACGAATATCAGTTTTTAAAAGCAGTCACCTATAACCTTTTACATTTGAGGTACTTTTCCTTTTCCCTTTAGTTAATTAGTAGATTGTTTACCTGATGTTAGTAGGTGTGTTGTGTGGGGCTGCACTCTGCCTGGCAGCTGACATATCTATCTCTCCCCCCCGGCCCCAACTACATCATTAGCATTGTGACCTTACTGACTGCAACATCACTGTTGGTTAGGAACAGCCACTCAGTGGCTGCCAGGTCGGTCACCTGTGACATCACTGTCAGTGAGATCACAATGCTGATGATGCAGTAGGAGGCAGGGATAGAGACTGATATATCAGCTGCCAGGCTGAGAGCTGTTCCACACATCCAGCACAATATTATCACATAGAAAACTCTCTAATGAGCAAAAAGGAAAAGAAACATACTTCAGAAATAAAAAGTTACAACTGACTACTTTTTAAAATGGTATCCGTACAAGATCCCAACGATCGAAATCCCGACTGCCACAATCCTGATGGTATGGTGGACCTCCCAACAGCCACATTCCTTTTAGTATGGCAATCCTAAGGTGTTTATATATATTTCACAGGGGGTGCAGGGGGCAGAGCCCCCACGGAACAGTATTGGAAATTATGCTGTCAGCATTTTCTTACCTTTGGGATTGTGGCCGTACAGATTTTGGCATCGGGATTTCGATCCTCAGGATTTTGGGGGTCGGATCTTGTACTATTTTTTTTTGGAGTCTTTGGTAACTGGGTTAGGCCACTAGGCACAAGTGCCTGTTTTCAGGGGCAATCTGGGAGCACTGGGAAGGTTAAGTGACTTGCTGCAAATTACACAGTATGCAAGTGGAAGTTGTGAGAATCAAACCCAGGTCTGCTGGATGTACCAAGCTCATTCACAGCTCATTAATCTAATCTCTAGGCTATACTGCCAGATCCCTTAAAATCTGTATTATTTTCCTGTTTGCCTGTTTTGGTTCCACTAGCTCTTTAATATATAAATGGCTAGGTCACTAAATGAATGTAGTACAAAAGTTTTCCAGACATATTATATCTGTATTTTATCATTTAATTTTCCTTTTTAATTATTGAATATTAAAGAGTAACTGCCAGCCCTGAAGAAGAGGTCTGTCCTTGAAATGGAGGCAGGCATGTAATGTGTTTTAACATCACTGTACAGCAGTACTGTAACCTTGGTGTTTGGTAATGCCCTTAATAAACTTTAGAATTTAAAACATTTTGAGCAGTGACTAAGTTTTACTCATGGACATCAATCAATCTGAACACTGATGACATTGAAGACCTGGGGCCTGATTCACAAAGATTTGCCCTGACACAAATCCAGTTGGTACCATGCAAACTGGATTTTGTGGCAAAGTAGTATTCACAAAAGCCCAGTTTGCACCCTCAAACTGGGTTTGCGCCAGGGCAGGGTTTTGAGGGGGCTGCAATGCAAATGAGGGGAAGGGGACCTGCATGTTGGAGCAGTCCCATTCACAAAGCATTTTCTCCATGCAAGGGCCTTTTGAAGGGTTCCCTTTCTTGGAGAAAATACCACCAAGGAAAACCTCCTCTTAACTCCATGCAACCCTAGTGGTTGTCAGAGGCATTGCAAGGTGCCCCCCCAATCCACCACACTGTGTCCCTGGTAGTCCAGTGGTACCTACCCCCTCCCAATCACCGATCGCCATCCCCTTATAAAAAAAAAGGATATGCCTTGGTAGTTTAGTGGTCCCTCCTCGATCTCTGATACCGCCCATAATAATAATAATAAAATATCCTTGGTAGTCCAGTGGTCTCTCCTCATCTCCAATCACTGGCCGGTAATAAAATAAAATATCTCTAGTAGTCTAGTGGTCTCTCCCCCGATCTCCAGCCCCTAATAATAATAAAAGATCCCTGGTAGTCCAGAGGTCCTCCCTTGATCTCTGATTGCCAGCCTGTAATAAAAATAAAAATATCCCTTGTAGTCTGGTGGTCCCTCCCTCCTCCCCTGATCTCTGATCACCAATCTGTAATAAAAATAAAAATATCCCTGGTAGTCCAGTGGTCCCTCCCCCAATCTCTGATTGCCGGCCTGTAATAATAATAATAATAATAATAATAATAATAATAAAAATATCCCTGGTAGTCCAGTGGTCCCTCCCCCAATCTCTGATTGCCGGCCTGTATAATAATAATAATAATAATAATAATAATAATAATAATAAAAATATCCCTGGTAGTCCAGTGGTCACTTCCCCTTCCCAATGTCCAATCGTGGCCCATAATAAAAATAAAAATATACCTGGTAGTCTAGTGGTCCCTCCCCTATGTCTGCTCACCATCCCCTTATATTAAAAATAATGCTGGTAGTCTAGGGTCTTCTTCACTCCCAGATCACCAATCACCATGCCGGTAATACAGACAATCTTCTCCTTGGTGGTCCAGTGGTCTGACCCCTTTCCCGATCACTGATTGCCATCCCATTCCAAAAAACTAATATCTTCCTGGGGGCTAGTTTTCCCTCCCCACCATTCACCATCCCTTGGACAGGAAAACACATCTCCTCATTGGCTAGCGGTCCCTCCCCCCACCCAATCATCCAACCAATAGACATACCAAATATTCCCAGTATCTAGTGCAGTGTACCTCCCCCATTCTGACCCCTCAAATGATAAGGTGACATATATCCCTTGTGGTCTAGTAGCCCCGCTCCACTCCACCCCTGCAGTGAGTGCCCCACCACCCCACTCCCCCATCCTGAAAGAGATCTAGTGACTGGCACCGCTGTCCTCTCACCACCACAGCCAGCTTCTGACTGAGCTGTCGGGGAGTACATGCTGCATACAGTACATGCCCTCTGATTGACAGTGCACACTGTAACAACATTGGGCCCAATTCTCAAAGCCCTTAGACTGACGCAAGGTGCCTGCGTCAAACATTAATAATGCAATTGTCATCTTTTGTCAAAAGATGCAGCACTTCTGATTCTGAAATGCGGTCTGTGTCAGAATGGGGAGCTGCTGCACCAAAGGGGCACTGCGCCTCCTTGCGATATAAAGCAGGGTGCGCCAGGTCACAAGGAGGTTTGCACCACAGTGGGGCTGCACCATCCCCATATCTGGTATTCTGCAAGCCTGCCATGGGTGCAGCAAGGGGCTAGACTTAGACCACCCATAAGGTGGTCTCAGCGCCATGCACCAATGTGGAGAATTGGGGGTGGCTCTGTATGTGGGGTCTGGGGACAGAAGGGACACAGAGGTGCTACAGGGGGGGTTGGGAAGATGGTGGGCAGTGAGAGGGTGATGTGTCATTTATATAACTATTATGCTAATGGATGGTACCATGGGGGAGGGGTTCCAGGAACAAACAGTGTCATGGCCCCAGGTGGGTATAGCCCTGGCAGCAGCCCCAGCCTTGGGCAGTGTGTGTCCCTGTAACCCTCCATGCGGTACCATCTATTAGCATCATAGTTATAATAATGGCACCTCTGCTGGGTGCTACATTGCTCCCTCACATGCCCGCTGTCTTCCCAACCACCCCATGTCACCCCCTGATGTCACTTCTGCCCTCAGACCCTCCTGGCATACATGCTTAACTGCACCACCATCCTGGCCCCTCTAGTGATGCACCGGGCAGGGGAGAAGCTGGATCCCTTTGGCATTTTGCAGGTGCACCACTTGTTTGGTGCTAGCTTGCAGGTGCGGCAACTCAAGGTTTTTGGCGCAGGGACCCCTATTTTTCCCAGAATTGGGCACATGGTCCCTGATGCACCTGTAGTTCACTGTAGCCCTAGATAGCCACCAGTTGAGGTGTTCTATGGGCTTTTTGAGAATCTGGCCCATTAACTCTAAAAGGGGTCCACGAGTCTTTTGTCCAAACACAGCTAAAGTCATGTGTGGTTTTTTGTCCGTATCTTTAAGCATTTGAATTGTATAATAGTAAGACAGCTTGGGCAAGAACTTATAGGTGTGACCTGGGGCAACAACAAGTCACATAAAATAAATAACATTACAAAGAAAACAAACATGCAATAAAATATTAGTCGATAACCTTTAATGCCATATGCTAAATGCTAAAGTGATATTCCAGGCAATCAAGATAGACTTTAAATCATTTTTTGTCTCCATTAAATAAAAATCGTTCATAAGACAAAACAGCCTCATTTAGTGTGAATTCCCCTCTTCCGTGGTTCATAGCCTTTACCACAGAATTTTACTATTTGTTTTTAACTGTGTTCCTCATATTACAGGCATCATAATGATATCATTGCTGCGGCAATTTGAGAAGCATTTTGATCTTAGACATACAGTCTTCCATCTTTCAGCAACTCTGCTAGAACAATATAGATTTCAGAAGATGGTACTCTCGTGCAGTTTATAACTGCCGTAGTTAGCTACAAATGCTTCTTTGCTATTGTTAGTAAGACACATTTTCTCTTTGATTTACAGTGTATCACCATGATAACAAAACACCACTTTGTGAAAATGCGACAGAGATTAAATGCATTTTAAATTGCATCTTCATGACAAGAGATCTCAATTTATTTAATCTGTCTGCACATTTAGGGTTAAAGCACAGAAAAAGTTATCTTTGGTACTGGATTCATAGCAGGTATGCTGAACAAAAATCCTGCAAGGAAAGAAAATGCCTCTTTTTTGGTCATCTGCTGCTGTTTCTCAGTGACTACTCCTTTCATTTGCTTTACTGTCAGTAACTGGACTTGCAGTAGCTCAAAAACCATAAAGCTGAGACAGCTGCCTGGTAAAAATTAATTTTCACTGGTAATAAAGTAATATGGGAGGGATCATCCCACTTGTGGGAAATAAGGAAATTCTACTGACACAACAAATAAGTGTAAATAGTAGTGGTGCTTGAACACCATTGGCAGGACACTTGATAACCCAAACAATTTTCCTTGTTTGAGGTAACTAGGATATTCTGGGTTATATGACTATCTAGACTCAGCAGAGTAGAAATGGGGCTAGACTTTCAAAGCTGTAATGGTTGCTAAGGTGGTGCTGTGCCAGCGTCTTGGTGCAGTTAAAATCTGTGCTACAATTCCAACTATCAGTTGCATTTCTTAGCACTTTCATATGGTAGACTTTCTTGTACATGACTTCTGGGCCAGCTTTGGGCCCTTTTCAGCTGTAACTGTTTAAAGTTGTAAAAGGCTTCATTCTGATGTGGTAGAAAAGAAAATATCTTCACTTGACTAGCAAGCTGTCCAGAAAATAACTTTTACTATGGCTGAAGAGCCCTTTCTCATGCATCCATAATCTACAGTGATTCCTATATTTTACAAAGGAATGTAGCCTTTGACCTTGTGACACACCACACAAGGCAGAGGTAAATCCATCATAACCCAGGTCCTGTCATGCTTTATTGCTTAATGAGTTACAGTACTGCCTAAAGCTAATATTTTTTAAAAGCAGTCAGTTATCCCCTTTTATATCTGAGGTACATTTTTATTTCCCTTTAGTTAATTAGATGATTTTGTTACCTGGTGTTCGTATATGTAATGTGTGTAACAGCACTCCGCCTGGCAACTAACATATCTAGCTCTGTTCCTTTGTACTCAGTGAATACATCACCAGGATTACAGTGCATGAAAACCCGTGATGCAATAATAGCGTCTGACTTGATAGCTGCAGGCATAGTGTAGCGCAAGTCAGCTAATGCGATTCCTGTAGCTATCATGACATGGGAGGAGGAGGAGAACTAGCAAGCCTGAGGCACTTTGCCGAACATTTTGCAGAGCTGCTCCCGTGGTGCAGGGGGCTAAGGCCACAAGCAGCTATGGTGGCGGAGTGTTCCGGAGACCAGGTTCTGTTACTGGTCTCCCGTCTGGTGTCCTTTTCTTCTTCCCCTTCAAAGTCATATTTTTTGTACTTCTCCCACAGATACATTTCCTCCAAATTCCTCCCATCCTCAAGTTGCACCACCTCCATGGAGTTTGTTATTTTAGTTTGGGGTGGGGTGGGCAAAGCCTTCTGAAAACACAAAATTTACTTGTTTTGTTAACCATGGTAGCGGTTGGTGTGTTTCTTGACAGCTACCATTGGCTTTTTTGTTGCAGTTGGTATTTTTATGGAGCACTACTCTTTGTAGCGCTGTAGTTCGTATGTGGTGTTTGACTGCGCTGTAGTTGGATTTAACATTTTAAGCTATTGCCCTGCTCCTTCCATTATATCATCAGCACTGTGACCTCATGGATTGTGACATCACAGCTACTGAGAAGGAGCTATTCAGCAACTGCCAGGTTGATCACTAGTGATGTCACTCTCAGTGAGGTCACAGTGCTAATGATGCAGTAGGAGGAATAGGACTGTGTATGTCAGCTGCCAGGCAGAGTGCTATTCCACACATCCAACATATTATCACACAGAAGACTTTCTAATGAGCAAAAAGGAAAATACTTCAGAAATAAAAAGTTACAACTGGCTACTCCTTAAAATTAGTAAAAGTTTCCTGTCTGCTGTTTTTGGTTTTACTAGCTATTTAGTTATAGTATACGAAAAGTGGAAGCCTATGCATGAAGGCCATGAACATACAGCTAAATATATCAATTCAGTTTGACTTGGTTTTGTACAAAGTGTAACCCAAATAGCATGGCACTAGGTCAATACCAGAAACTCAACAACACTGCGGTCAAAAATCATGACCGAAAAATGGTGCTGACAAGAACAGCACCCAACCAAAACAGCCACAGCAACAACAATGCCAATGGTAGCTGTCCACAAACACACCACCTGCCACCATGGCTAACACGGTAACGGTGGCCCCCCCACACCTTACAAAATTATTATAATCAACTCCAAGGCGGGGGTGGAACTCGGGGACTGGGAGAAACTTGGGGGGATACATTGGGTGAGGGGACCAAAAAAATAAAACTTGGTTGGGGAGGATGGAAAATACAACAATCAGGAGACCAGGAAGAGTACCCTGGTCTCCAGGATGATTCCCTGCCCCAGCTGTTCATGGCCTTAGCCCCCACCACCACAGGAGAAGCTCAGCAGGGCACCACACTGCTGGATACTTCTCCTCTCCTCCACTGTGACTGGGCAGCTACATGGGTAGCAGTAGCTGCCTTGCACTATGCTATCCCTGTAGCTGTCTAAGCAGATGCTATTCTGGAAGTGCGATTTTGAGAATGCTATTCTGGAAATGCAATATTAACCCATCACCAAACTGCATTATTTGTTTATTTAACATTCGTCAATGGGAGAGGCACACTTAGTCAGAGCTCACTTCCAGGTACTGTATGACCTCGGGGCAGGGGTTATAAAGTGGTAAACATAGAAACATAGAAAGTGATGGCAGAAAAAGACTTGATTTCATCCAGTCTACCCAAAGTTGATACCTATTGCCACCAGAGCCTACTACCAGACATGTTCCATGCACTCTATCAACACCACCATAATCCTAGCCCCTTAACTGTATCTGCCCTCCCTACCTCCCTTTTCAGATCTCCAAGCCGCTGAATCTGTCCCACCTGACCTTAAATCCCTTTATAGTCCCCATCTCTACCACCCCTTCAGTAGTCTATTTCCCTTATCCACCACTCTGTCCATGAAGAACTTCCTAACGTGCTTCTTAAACCTCCTTCCCACCAGTCTACACTCATACCCTTGTGTCACTGCATTTCCATTCCCAGTAAATAGGTCCTCGTTGTAACTTTGTTTATGCCCTTAGGAATTTGTATGTCTCAGTCATATCCCCCTCCTTTCTGGCTTCCATTAAGTACATGTTGAGGCCAGCTAGCCTTTCCTCATATGTCCTGCACTGTTACCTCTGGATCATCCTGAGGCCATCCACTGCACTGTCCCTAGCCTGCCCTGTCCTATTCAGTGGTGGCTCCAAAACTGTGCACAGTGTTCTAGATGTGACCTTATCAGTGTCCTGTACAGGGGCAAAATCACCTCTTTCCTCCTGCTGTTGAATCCCTGGCTAAACACCCTAATATCCTAATCTCCTTGCTAAATGCCTTGTTGCACTGAACTGATACTTTGAGACTGTGGCTGATAATCTCCCTGAGATCCCTCTCTTCCTCATCTTTGCTATCCTTACCTAACCTATCCAGTACTCTGTACGTGGGTTCGTCTTGCCAATGTGCATTACCTTACACTTCTTGATCCATAACTGCCATATACTAGACCATCTTTCCAGCTTGTCCAGGTCATTTATCAATTTCCTGTCACCCTATTCACTGTCTACCTTGCCACATAGCTTTGTGTCATACACAAAGAAAAGCATCTTAGCCTAAATTCCCTCCCCTGTGTCACTGCTGAACATGTTAAACAGGACAGAGTCAGGAATGACCCCTGTGGCACCCCACTAGTAACCTCGGTAGCCTCCAACTCAATCTGTTTTTGAATCTGTTGAAAACAAACAGATATTCTTTGTGGGAGAATCCATAGTCAGAATCCCAGGAAGAACTATCTGTAATAGGGGCCGAGAGGTATTAGCTCTGACAACAAATTATACTCTGCCTGTGTGATTTGGTAAACAGGTTTTATTTTTATTTTTTTTTATTTTGTACCCCAAGTCGTTTGGCTCATCAGCCCTACTCATGCCTCTGCCTCACTGTCCAATGACTGCTGCCTCCCCACCGATACTCCCTGGCTTGCCCCCCAGGGCAGGGCCTCAGCACCACTTACCTGCCCATCTCTGATGGGAAAGGTGTCAGTAGACCCGACATTGCCTCCTTGGCTTACCCCCCAGGGCAGGGTTCAGGGCCTGTAGTGGTATCCGAGGAGCCATATCTAAGTCGGCAGGAGGTGTGGCCAAGAGCTATTGAGGCCAGGAGCTAGGCCAGCATCATTAAGAGTGACTGGTATGATTTTGTGTTTTTTCTGGAGGCGGGGATGTGCAATGATGTCCATCGTCTGCCTCACCTCCTGACATTCTCAGATGCCGGTTGCTGGCTCCGCCAGGGGTCTGTCAGTGGTAAACAGGTTTTAGACAAAAAAAAATGCATAATGCTGCAAGTACAGTCTCAAGCTCTTATTTTTAAACAAACAACACATTTCATTTATATTACAAGGCTTACCTGAACCATCTAGTGTCAACTGCAACTCCAGCTCACACACTGACAGACAATAAGTGGTGCTTCGTGATTTTATTTAATCTCTTAATCCTACACACAGGCATATTTGAATGCAGCTTGGTTTATTAACACTGAATACACCAGCTTTTACCAGACCTTCCAGGGACTATAAGGCCTTCCACCTGCGGTGTCAGGCCTTATGATACCCATGAGCAGCCCGGTATTGCCCAATACTGCCCACCCTATTTGGTATTATTGCTTACATGCAAACTTTCTAAAGTTTAGCCATTCAAGTTCCAAATGAGAATGAAGCCTTGTAGTCCCCTTGGTGTGGTATGTTGGCAGCTTGCACAATATGTCTACTGATGTTTTGGTGGACGTAACCCCACCATCTTCAGACAGTAGTATGCATTCACAGACCTGGGTTTAAATACAGACACCCTGGTGATATCACTGTGATATAATATTTTAACACGACATCCACATTTTTAAAGTAGAGTGAGTCTATATACAAGTGAAAATAAAAAGTGGCATAAGAAAATCAGTGTCAGGCTTAGTTTAGTTTATTAGTCTAGGAATTAATACCTTTGAGCCAGGGCTCTTATTACAAAGGTTCCACGTCACAAAGAACATTTAACAAAGCACGATACACATTACAGGTAAAACCAGACAGGAAAGTTACATCATAAATTTGCTATTAACAGTTTAAGGCAGTAACGTTTTTAAGTTTCATAGAAAAACAAGCTATAACAGGTTCAAGCGAGTAGACAATTTCGAGGTTAAGGAAACTTCCAGGGGGAGGGTGATCATTAGGCACCAAAAGGAGGCTAGAGAGGAGGGAAAAGGTGGTGAGCGGGAGAGTAAGTGAGAAGGGACAGGAAAAAAGGGGGGGAGTGAGTTTGGGTGGGAGACAGGAAGTAGGAGAGGTACCAGAGGGTTCATTAGTCAGGGAGGAAGAGGCCTCAGATGTGAGGATGGACATGAGGAGTAGTAGTCTTTATCTTTATTTAGGCTAAAAACATCTTGATCAAAGGATCAGGCAAAAAGCTTAGCTCATGCCATATTGTATCACAGTGACATCACCAGGGTGTCACTATTTAAACCCAGGTCTATATATGCACGATACTACTCTGAAGAAGGTGGGTTTATGTCTGCCAAAAGGTCATTAGATGTAAAATGCGTGCTGCTGACACACCTCACCAGGGTACTACAGGGCTTTGTTCCCATTTGGAAGCCAAATAGCTAAACTTAAAAAAATGTGTATTCCTGAGTAAAAGCTGGTGTATTCTCTGTTAATGGACAAACCTGCATTTAAATATGTCTGTGTGAGATCAAGAGATGAAAGAAAATCACAAAGCACCACTTAAAGTCCTGGATCATTTTTTGTTTTGATTTATTTAGCTTTTGTTAACTGGGTAAGCACACTAGACAAGAAATGTTCATTTTCAGGAGCAACCCGGGAGATTACAAGATAAATTTACACACAGGATAACAGCATGACAAAGAAGGGTAGTTCAGGCATTGAACAGTGCAAACAATAAACAACAGACATATGCAATAGTGGTAAAGTCAAGCAAGCAGTAAAGGGTTATATACATATCAAGAGAGGGTACAAAAGCATTAGGGTAACAGTATGCGTATCACAAAATGGATACAAGAGCATTAAGGCAGGACATGGAACATGGACCCATGCTTAAGGACAGCAAGTACTTTGGGGCCAGGGAGTAAATAAGGGGCAAGGGTAAAACCTTGCCCTTTATTTACCATCCATTTAGGTGTGAGTTGGAGCTGCAGTTGAAATCAAATAGTTCTGATAAGCCTTGTAATGCACAAAGGAATGTGTTATGTTTTTAAAAAAATAAGAGCTTGAGACTCTACTAGCAGCACTGAGTATTTTCTGTCTGAAACACATTTCCAAACCACACAGGGAGAGTAACGTTCATTGCAGGAGCTAATACCTGTCAGCACCTGTGAATGTTTCTTCTTTCAGAACAAACTGGGCACCTGAGATACCTTACAAAACCTATGCAGTAGGTGAGCATGATGTAATTCTTTCTTTTTCTGTGCACTTTTTGGTGGTGTGAGGTGATTGCTTTGATTGTGTGCTACGGCAGGGGAGTAAAAGAATCCAAAATGGCCACAAGTGCTAACACAGAACAATTATTACAGACACAGAGGGCAAAGAAATTGTGTTTTCAGCCACAGAGTTTAATGAGATTTTTACAGAACAACCTACATTACAAATAACAAAATCAGAAACAGTGATGTTAGAAAAACTAACAAAAAAGAAAACAAGAATGCACCCACATGCAGTTTACTTGTCCCAATGTTAGCATGAAAAGAAGACCCCGCAAGGCCTTAGAATTCAAAAGGCACCAGTGTTTGGAGTAGAGGATGAACTATTTATGAAGGAGTGGGAAACGTTTCTTAGTAAATGTTCAAACACGGTGTGACTGCGAATCACTAGAAAAAGAAATCACAACACTTAATGAACAAATTACTACAGAAATACCAAAACCTGAATTGGACCCACTGCTGGAAAATATCATAGAACATAAAAACATTTGAACAAGAACTAAAAATATACAAAATGAAGAAACACGAATGCAATAATAAGGACTATGCTTACAAAAACATATACAACTGGCAGAGCACAAATCATAGAGGATAAATAACAGTGGATACAGATATCTCCTCAGAAAGTGAAGCAGAGGGGAATTATTCAGTATTACTCAGTTTAAAAGGCAGAAGAAGGCTCTGGGCCCATCGAGACTGCCATCCCACACTGTGTGGGGGAGCTTAACCATCACTATCAAAGAAATACCTGTCTAATGCATTCTTAAATTTGTGAAAGTCCATGATATCAACTATATTCTGAGGGAGTGTATTCCACAGTCTACATGCTCGTGTTGTGAAGAAGCTATTTCTTTTATTAGTGAATGCCCATTGAATGTGCAATTGTTTGTTGTGTGATCTTAAATTTGTAGGTTTGGGGCTAAGGTAATATTATGTTTGTTTACCAGATCTTGGTCATGCAAGATGTTAAATAACATCAGAAGGTCACCTCTATCTGTGTGCATTTGTAAATTGTATAGCTTTAGCATACGTAGCCTATCAGGATAAGAAAGCTCTCTTACTCGTGATACCAATCTAGTGAACCTCCTTTGGATGTTATCCAGTAAGTTCCTATCCTTAATTAAATGAGTGGCCCAGAATGACACAGCATAATCCAGGTGGGGTCTAACATATGTTTTATATAAAGGTATGCATGTCTCACACCTGGGTATGAATGCCTTGTGGATAGATCTGACAAGTCTGTTAGCTGTCAGTGCGTTTTTTTCTGCAATGTTCCCCATATAGTAGATCATTGTTGATAATGATACCAAAATCAGTTTCTGACGTAACTGATTTTATAGTAGTCATATTAAGTATTAAAATACTACCTCTGGGTGTTTTACTATATGTATATTGCAATAAACACAAAATTAAAAAATAAAATACTATCAAAGTAAACACAGACTGTCCAAACTTGATTTAAAGTGCTTCAAAACTTTAATCAAAGTGCAGAGTGTGAATAAATATAGATTAAAAACTCACATCAAGCTCCAGATATAGATACATCTACAAAGAGAGAACAAAATCCTGATAACATCCAAGTTAGTTCATGGAGTAAAAAAGCAGACCAACAGCTCCACGAATCCAGACTCCTAGGCCCTGCTCCCTCTGATGTCAGAATGTCAGGTCAGTTTGAGCAGTCCGTGTTTACTGCGGTAGTATTTTAATGCACCACTGCCTTGGATGGTGCCAGACACCCCTGTTGAATTCCTCCTTTGCACTTTTCTTGTCCGTAGCACACAGGACCCTTGGTGTGGTCGTTTCCATAATCTTTCTGCTATAGTCATAGTAAGTGTATAATTCTAAGAAGGTTTTTTTTTCCCTAAATGGATAACTGAGCACTTTTGATATTGAATGCCATTTCATTAGAATGTGTCCAGCTCTCTATACTGTGTACATCCTTAACCAATTTATTACATCTAGTATCATTATCTGCCTCAGAGCTACATTTTGTATCATAAGCAAATCTGATGATGTTACTCTGGACCATTTTATGTAGGATGCTAATAAAAATGCCAAAGAGTGTAGGGCCCAACACTGAGTCCTGTGGGACCTCTCTAGTAACGTCAATCTCTCCAGACAGTATGTTGGAATTTTTGATCTATTGGGTTCTACCCTGCAGCTATTCTTGTAGCCACCTGATGGCATAGGTGTTAAATCCCAGACTGACCATTTTATTTATAAGCTTGGGGTGAGGAACTGTATTGAACACTTTCCGAAAATCCAGAAAGGCCACATCCACAGGTACACCCCCATCCAGGTTACTGCTAATCTTCTCCTAAAATTGTAATGCCCCCCCAAAATGGGGGCTTAACCCGTTTGCTCCATTGCTCCCATTTTTCTCCTGATGCCTCCTGATTCTTCCTGGTGTTCCTCCTGGACTTCACTGCCCCAGTTTGAGTGCCGAGATGCACCTGTGGTGCTTTAAACCTGTGTCTGGCTCCTGCTCCTTTTTTCAGTTTCCTGATAGGTGCGGAAGAAACTGGAGTGACTGTGAAGCCACTGGCCATTTCCACTTGCTTCATGGCTGGCTGGCAAGTTCTCGCCTGTGCAAAAGTGCACTCTGGGACCCGACCACGATTGTGGCTTTTAAACAGTGGGACACAGAATAAATAAATGTGTTTTATCTGGCTGCACCAGGACTTTATCTTGGGGACTGTGTTAAACTGCAAGGGGACTGTGAATATTAGCAGCCATGTTCTGCAGACAGCAGCCAATCAAAAAGCCAGGATTTCAGTGCAAGGATTGTTGGGACAGAGCCAGAGACTTATGGGACTTTGCAAAAGTCTTGTGGGGAAAAGCAGGGACCTAATTCAGGCACCAAAACAGGGAGCCTATTAAGCATCGAGTGAAGCTTATGAATATTCATTTCCAGGATTGACAAGTGAATTTAATTGCTTTGGGACTGATCAGTGGATTCAGCTAATCAGGAGCCCCCAAAGAGCTCCATAAAAACCAGAGACATTGCAGGCTGAGTTTAGTTCTTTGGCGAGACCCTCCAAGGGGAGGGGGCTCTGGCCCTCTGCTCCAGAAAATGGGCCTACAGTTCAGCGTGAGCCCCTCCACGGGGGGAGGGGCTCTTTTCCTCTGCCAGAGAGAAGAAGTGGCTGTAAGCAACTTATCCTTGGTCTGGGGGTTGCCAGAAATTGTCCTTCAGGGCCAGCATCTGCCTTACCACATTAGGGAAATGTGGAGAAGAAGCTAGCATCCAACTGCAGTTGTGAGAAAGCTGCAAGAAATGCTTCTGCCTCAGTAGTGAGAGTGCTGAAAAAAGCCTGTAACTTCCAGTAAAGGAAAGTGTTCTGAATCTGTCTGAGTGAATAAACCTCTACTTACAAGTACAATTTTTGAGAGATCTGTAAGGGGCAGAGAAGTCCAGCAAAGCCTAAAGATGTGACTGTCTGCAACCTGCATTTAACCAGCGCTCAAGAAATGGGTAGAAATCTGTTTTCAAATGACCAGGAAAGGGTACAGTAATTCTTATGTACTGATTATGACCATACAAGGTATCTAGAGGATTGAAAGGGAGGTTCCCAGCCACACAGAGCTTTTCCTGACAGTGTCTGGGAGGCCAGTACTTGTCTGAGTGTCCAAGTTGGAGCTGCAAATGCCAGCACAAGCCACAAGGGACTGATATTGTGTTGTTAGCCTGAGAGAGCTACAGTAATCGGTTTTGCTAACCAGTAAACTGTTCTGAGTTTGAGAGAAGCCACAGTGATCAGATTTGCTTACAAGCAAGTGTTTCAAGTGGTGGGGAACCATGCCTCAAGCTCCGTTTGTGTTCAAGTGTGCGAATGGTAAAGAACAAGCCTCACGCTTTGTCTGATGTCTTGTTAAAGAGTTATGCCTAAGCAACTGTGTATCATTTTATGGCCTGTGAGAGTCTGGCTTATCCTAGCATTAGGGGAGAAGTGCCCACCAGTAAAGACTGCACCTGCAAGTTAAAGGACCACGTGGCCTCGCTGGCACATGGTTGAATTGATTGTGACTACTGCAAGCTATTGAAATACCAAAGGGCACAAACTCAGCTGCAATGCTTAACAGGCCTGCACCTTTAGGAAGGCTCTAGTACTGGGTACCCGGAATAGGTGTGGGAATTGCGGGGTTCTATTGCATTTTGGGACTGGTACTATGTGGACAAGTAATACCATTTCTGCCATCTAATGCAGCTAGCTAGCTAGATAGTCGGATCAGATATGCTGAATATATTAGAAGGTTGGTAGGTGACCACTGTGATTGATGTTTATATTTAAATGTAAACATGATTATCTTGTTTACAATCACACCAAATCACACCAATGCCAATCCAAATCTAAATTCACTGTAAGTAGCCGACCTCTGCATCCAGTTTCCCCTTCCTAACCCTCACCACATGTAAATAAATTATTTAATGTTTTTACATAACCTTGGTGTGTGAGCATATTATTAGAGTGAGTAATTAATTCGAAATGTCTGAAATGTGGGGTTTTGTTTATTGGGTCATGTTTGGGGTGGCACTATGGTAAGGTGGGTGGGTGCAGCATCCCAGAGGGTTGTACCAGGTATTATTCTAGCCCACGTAAAGTATACTCTGGGTGGAGGCACTGCACATTTATGTTATCTTGGAAAAGAACCAGTTTTAAAGCAGGAATGGGACTGTAGTCCCTAGATGAATGGTGAGGCAGTGGACCCTTTGCAACACGGATCATCTCCTCGGCAGGCAACCGGGGTTGTTTAAGGATGGGAAGTCATGACTCAAGAGGGAAGATTTAAAACATCGGCATGGAACGGGGAGGGAGGGCACGTGCTTCCAACCCCTGCCATGATTTATTTATTCTTTGATGAGGTTGTTGGCCCCCCGTGTGGGCCTCCTGACGGGATGGGCTCATGGGGAGGGGTGGGATGTTAAAGTATAAATTAAAGATTCTGAGTTGAGAAATACCTGGGGAACTGTCTGGGACCTTATCGTTATCCCGACTGTGGTAAGGGGAGATGGAATGGGGTCTCCTAGGTGGTTGCAGCTGGGCACTCCCCATCATTTGTTTTCCTTTTATAAAAAGCGTATTTTGAATACTTGCTTATCGAGTCAACCTTGCATGTATGTTCAAACTCACAGCCCAGAGATATACAAAGCTGTTTCCTGATACCTTTTGTTGGGAAAGCGGAGTTACCCCAGTCTGTTAAATTAGAGACTCTGAGATCCATAACAAGTGGAATGGGTCGCCAGTTAGTAGGGGTCTCCAATTCATAATTGACAAGATTAGATATGATCCTCAGGGGGGAGGTAAGAGAGTGGATGGGTAAGTTAGAGGTCATGAGAAGGTGGCATGGTAGGTTGAAGCCATCCACTTCATTAATCTCAGTGGGAGCGTTGTTGATGATGATATGCTATGTCATCTGGCAAGGACTCGATTGCCTTCGGGTCCAGGAAGAACGAGCATTAGTTATGACTCCTTTTCCTCCCAATTGAGTATGGTTCACTCAGTTTCTCAGGGAACAGAATATTCTGCTCCCCTACCTTGGGAGTCACGTTGTAAATAGAGTTTATCAGGAGGCAAAAGTTGCTCAGTTAGGAGCACCTCCTAGGTTGTATGCATCTATTTGTTATGTTTTGTGTTGATGTTTGGCTACATGTTTTAGTGATAAATATACAGTTACATAGGCAAAAAGTTTATGACTACCAAGAAGAGAGACAGGGTGTGCTGCATCCAATAGAGGGCCTAAGATTCAATGTGGAGGTCAGCTGGGGTGGAATAACATCAAAGAAAACAATGGAAAGAAGGGAGTTAATTCTCACATACTTGAAGGGTAATAATCCTCTCCACATAAATGGGGGATAGTAAAAAGATTAAAATCAGCTCACACAATGTTAACGGGCTAAGCAATCCTGTAAAGCGACATAAAATCATGTCGACCTTGAAAAGAGAGAACCCTTCCTTTATCCTATTACAAGAAACACACCTTAATAGATCTGAGCATCAGAAATTGGGGAAGTTTGGTTATGATCAGATAGTGGCGACTTTCTTTGGGAGGGGAAGGAGAAGGGGGGCAGCTGTGTTGGTTGCAAAGGGGACTCAATTTCAAAAAACTAATAGCTACATTGAACCGGAGGGCCGTTTGGCTATACTTGTGGGCAACTTGGAGGGTGCACCTATCACCCTGGCCTCTCTGTATGCACCACCAGGTTCCACAAAAGAGGTCATCTGCTCCCTACTCCATAGGATTTCAGAATACCATAGTGGGGTGTTAGTGGTGGGTGGAGATTTGAATCAGATTTGGGATCAAAAAGACACATCCAGAGTGAAGGCTTTTAGACAGACCCCGGCTAGTAAAATAATTAGGAGACATCTGAAAGGGGCATTTTGGATAGATGCCTGGAGAAATAAAAATGCTAACAAAAAAGAGTATACTCACTATTTATACCTCCATGGCTCATACGCCAGGATTGATTATATTTTAGTCTCAGGAGAACATCAAGGCCAGGTGCTGGGAATGTAGGCATGTCCCATCTGTCCTTTTGGATCATGCGCAGGTGTTATTAACCATGAGTTGGAAGACCAAAAGAGGTCAGTCCCTCTGGAAATTCAATAATTATCTCCTAAATCTGAAGGAGTTTACGGTTATGGCCAAGAATAGACTAATACAAATTCAGCAGGACAATGAATCCATGGAGATACCAGATACTGTGCTGTGGGATACTATTAAAGTGGTATTTAGGGGGGACTGTATTAAATTCGCTGTGCATTTTAAGCGACAACAAAACAAATAATTGGAACAGCTACAAGGTCAACTACAGGCCCTACTGAACCAAACTGCAGCAGGAAAGGCCTCGACACAGTCAGAAATTCAGAATGTTAAGCAACAGATCCAGAGAATTATTGATATTAGAACAGAACAGGCATTACAGCGGTTAAGACAGAGGTACTACGAGTCCGGACATCGGGCTTCTCGCCTCCTGGCACACAGACTTAGACGGCAAACAGCAGGGAACATGATCACACAGATTAGGGATCCTAGGACTGGAATTATCGTAAAGTCCTCGGAGAAAATCCTTCCGAGTTTTAGGGAGTTTTACACAAGCCTTTATAGGGCAGACCACTCCCCAGACAGAGAATGGATTAAAACTTACTTAAATAAACTAAGGTTACCAGAACTGACCCAAGAGATTAGAGAAACCCTAGATACCCCTATATCCCCAGCAGAACTAGCAACTGCAATCAAGAGACTCAAAACTAAGAAATCACCTGGCCCGGACGGATACACTCCAGAATTCTTTAAATTCTTTAGAAAAGAGATAAATAATCCGCTAATGAGGGCCTGCAGATTAGCCCAGTCAGGGGAAGATTTACCAGATACATGGAACTATGTGGTTATTTCAAGTATCCCCAAACCAGGGAAGGATACTACTCAATGTGGGTCTTACCGCCCTATTTCTGTATTGAATATTGATTACAAATTATACGCCTTGATACTAGCGAAACGATTGGAGGGGATTTTGCCCAAACTAACTAATTATAATCAAACGGAATTTATTCCAGGTAAACAAACCCAGGACAATATTAAAAGAACTCTGCATGTGATGTTCCATGCTGCCCGGTCGGGGGCTTCAGGGATGATTTTGAGTCTGGATGCTGAGAAGGCCTTTGACTGGGTGGCATGGAAATTTCTGGAGTTAACCCTGGGTAAATTTGGATTCTCAGAAGCCTTTATAAAGATTATAAGTAAGATATATACTAAACCAAGGGCCTATGTTAAAATAAATGGCGGAGTCTCCCACCCGATACCTTTGCAGTGAGGTACCAGGCAGGGCTGCCCTCTCTCCCTTCTCCTTTTTGCCTTGTATCTTGAGCCACTAGCCCAAGCCCTGAGACAGGATGAGGGGATACGGGGGTTGGAGCTGGGAAGGGAAACACATAAACTTGCCCTGTATGTGGACGATTTATTAGTTTACCTTCAGGACCAGAACAATCATTAGATAAATTGTGGGCTGCCCTAACAGAATTTAGTTTTTTGGCCGGATATAAGTTGAACTCATCTAAGACAGAGGTCTTAAAAATGCATTACGAGCCATCAGAGCAAACTAAGCAGAAATATCCTTTTAAGTGGGCTTAACACATATCAAGTATCTAGGGGTGCAATTGGGACTTCAGGCGGATTATCTTTTCTCACTTAATTTCTCCCAAATTTTGGAGAATATCAAGTTGGAGCTGGAACAATGGTCACATGTTCCCATTTCCTTGACTCAGAGAGTGGAGGCCATAAAAATGATAATTCTCCCCAAATTTCTATACCTGGTACAAACAATTCCTACCAGAATACCAGACTCCTATTTTAATCTGCTAAACAGGACAATCTCACGTTTCTTATGGGGCCCACACAAGCCCAGGATTAGGCTTTCAGTCCTTCAGATCCCGAAAAAGGCAGGTGGCCTCTCATTACCTAACTTTAAGCTGTACTATTATGCTGCACAGTTGCGGACGATCATGTATTGGTTAGACAACTTATATATTTCAAAATGGAAAAACTTAGAACTTAAAGAAGGGGCACTCTCTAATTTAAATAGTGTGCTCCTCAGACAGGGGAAGAGGCCTCACTTAGGACAAGTGGAGAATCCTTTCACAGTTCCCACACTTGAAGTAAGGCATAATATTCTGAAGGACAAAAGGGCCAACAATTGGAAATCCCTGTTGTTGTCTATTCCGTACTTGGATACTTTTTTTCCTGGGGCATGGGACAACGGGTTTAAGAGATGGGAGGCAAGGGGTCTGCATTTAGTTTGGCACTTCATAGAGGAAGGGGAGGTTGTGTCCTTTGAAACTCTGGTTAACAGATTTGAAGTCCCCTGGCAGGACAGTTTCAGATATTTTCAAACTAGAAACTTTGTGAAAAGTCTTATAACAGAATTTAGTTGGGCGACCTCATCACCCCCCCAGATTGCCCACATTTTTAAAAAGGCGATAGAAGGGGCACCAATTAGAGTGCATATTATTTCCAAACTTTACCAAGACCTATTGTTATGGAAGGGGGATACTACAGAATCCACAAGGAGGGCCTGGGAAAAAAGATTTGGGAAGTCAGATTTCAGAACAAATGTGGACATGGGCCCAAACTAAAGTACATTGGGGCTTATCAGCTATTAGCTGGCAGGATTTCTCTTGGAAGATCTTTACCAGATATTTTTGCTCCCCAACGACCATGGGGAAGATCTTGAGAAACAACTCTGCAGACTGTTGGAGGAACTGTGGTCAGAAACAGGCAACATATGTGCATGTGTTGTGGAGCTGCCCGGTGCTTTCCACCTTCCTGTCGGACTTGCAGCAAGCCCTAAGAAGAATAATTGACTCAAACCTGATAGTGTCCCCCACATGTTATTTCTTTTTAGAGTCTCCGAAGGAACGCAGAGATCCACTTACAATTAAGTTTTTGAAAATAACATTCTTAGCTGCCCAGAAGGTTGTAACTAAAAGTTGGCTGACCCGTAACCCTATCACATTAAATAAATGGCAGGAGATTATGATAAATATATACAGGATGGAGGCATTGTCAGCCTCCTTGAATAAAAGACTGTCCCAGTTTGAAAACCTGTGGAGACGTTGGGTCTTATATATGGCAGGGGAAAGGCCTGACTTCATCCCTTAACAAGTTGAGCTCTCTTTGGAATAAAGCAGACTCCTCAGTGGGAAACCTGATCTCTATGGAACGTGTGCTGGAGTTAGGGTATTATGGTTTCAGGTCACTGTAGGGTACTTAACCCAAAACATTAAAGAAATGTATAAGCTGCGTTTCCGAAGACAAAGTGATTTGTATATGAAATTAGTATGATGAAATATATGGATATCCAGCATTACCACTGCTATTGTCAGACAAGTATCTGAGTATATGAAATTGCCTATAAAAACTCGTTTGCAACTATCTATGTTAGAAGGATGTATGTATTATGTATGTATTTTGTCTATTTGGAACTAGAACAATAAAGAAAGAAAGTTTAAAAAAAAAAAGCAGGAATGGGAATCCAGGCCCCTCAACCTTGCTATGGGCCTACAAGGCAGGGGTAGTAGCCTTTGTTATAACAGTGCAAGGGTTAAAAAATGATATTAAATTTGTGGTACATGATTGACCTGCTACAAATCCATGTTGTGTTGAATTCCTTAGTCCCTTGTCAAGTATTTCTTTGTTTAATCTGTTTTTTTAACAGCCTCTCCATCATTTTACAAACCACCAGTGTTAAGCTGATGGATCTAAAGTTACCAGCTGTAGTTCTGTTTCTCTTTTTGTGAATAGGGATCACTGTAGCTCTTTTCCAATCGCATGGGATAATACTTGAGCTGTGTGATTTATTGAATAGGATAGTAAGGGGCAAGGCCAGTTGATCTGCTGCTTCTTTGATGAACTTAGAGTTTAGGTTATCAGGCCCTGAGGATGAATTGTTCTTAAATGCTCTTATAGCTCGAATGAGAGCAAGGCCATACCAGTGACTTAGAGGCTGATTTTTTAGATTCACAAAAAGACCCCAGTGCAGGAAGAAGAGGACGGGGGCAAAAAAGAAGCAGTGGCAGAAATAGAGGAATAGGCAGAGACAGCAGATATCTACAGTACTACCGGAAACCTCGGAGACTGAACCACTAAAAAAAAAAAAAAAAAAAAATGGAGGTCATAAACCTCTCAGATAAATGTTTAACAAAACAACAAACACAAGTACTAAGCAAAGGCCTATCATATGTTTCTACAACCAGAGTAAATGCATTCAGCCTAAAAGTCGACCTGTACAGATTCCACAGACAAATCCATTTGAAAGCAAACTTTGGTAGTAACATCAATACCTCCACAAATCAGGATTAACACAAACCCAAATAACTCAGAAACGTCCTCCTGTGACACAGGGCAGATAATTAACATCCTGTAAACAACAAGCATTTGTCAATGACGAATGTTGGCTTGTTGGCATTGGCATTGGCATTGGTAGTGCAGGAGTTAGAGAGATGCACAATAGGATTGGCAGTGAAGTTGTGAACTGACACCGACCCCAGCCCTACCATGCAGAGAGTGACAGGCACTGGGGTGTGTCTTTGGGTTGTTGGCCATAACGGTCATGCCATTTCACCTCACCCTAACCCGCAGAAACCAACAAGTGCCGTGATGTGCCTTGGGGTCTTCAGGCCTTACGCTCACACCCCATTCCATAAGGGAATATACTAACATGGATGCAGTGTAGGAGAATGGGGTGAACATTGGGGCTGAAGAGTCTAAGGCACTTCTCGACACCTGTCACTGACTGCAGGGTGGGGGGTGGAATGGCGTAAGCAATGTAGCCGACAATGTCAACTCACACCCCTGACACCTGTCAGTCTGTACAGGGTGGAGAACTGCAGTTGGAAACCCTAATGCTGAGAGCATTTGTTGGTATTTTCACTCCAAATTTTCAACATAGGCCATTTGTGACCCCACCTCATGAACAGTGGCACTATGAGTTTGTTTGCCGAAAGGTGATTTTGTACAGCGCCTGTGCATTTTGGTAGCACAGGTGCAAAAACACATTTTGGGCAGGATGTGAAAAATGACAACTGCACTGTTCATGAGGAGGTGTAAAGAAATAGCATTATTGAAAATCTGGAGGGAAAATATGAAACATTGGTGACAACACGAGCATGTGTAGCAACTGCGCAATGCACGGCCATAACGCAATTATTTGGGGGATTTGTTTAACCAAATTTTCAACATAGGCATTTTGGGAACTCCAGTCATGAACAGTGTCACTGAGATTTTGTTATTGTGGCCTGAACATTGATTTTCCACAGCAACCGTGCCATTGTGTAACACGCGCAAAAACACATTTTGGGCAGGATGTGAAAAATGACATCTGTACTGTTCGTAAGGAGGTGTAAAAAAATGACAGTGGTGTAAAGCAGGAGTGAAAATATGAAAAATGTGTGACGTCATGAGCGTGCATAGAAACTGTGCAGTGCTCGACCATAACACAATTATTTTGGGTGTTTATTTTACCAAATTTTCAACATAGGCATTTTAGGACCTCCACTCATGAACAGTCTCGCTGTGATTTTGTTAATGTGTTCAGAACATTGATTTTGCACAGTGACCATGCCATTGTGCGCCACATGTGCAGAAACACATTTCAGGCTGGATTAATGACAGCTGTACTGTTCATAAGGAGATGTGAACGAAGGGCAATGTTGAAAATCTGGAGTGAAAATATTAAAAATTGTCAAAGTTATGAGCGTGCATTGAAACTGTGCAATGCACGCTCGTAACACAGTCATTTTTTGGAATTTTTTCACCAAATTTGCAAGATAGGGTTTTTGGGACCCCACCTCATGAACAGTGGCATTGTCATTTCATTAATCGGTCCCAAAAGGTGATTTTGCGCAGTGACCATGAAATGACCTTTCTGGTCCGAGTAACGAGATGGCAGTGCATGTGATCATGAGATGGGGTCCCAAGCACCCCATGTTAAAAATTTGGAGGCAAAATTCCAAAAAAGTGGCTGAGATATCCACCTAAGTTGAAAAAACCCTCTTTATGCCATTATACAGCTTACCGGCATTTCTTCAGTTCGTGGTCAGCTTTGAAAAGTGCAGATGTGTTCCTGGTCCACCAAAGATCATTGCACTGGGCCCGGAGGTAAGTATGCGATGAGGGGTGTGGGGAGGTGGGTGCACAGAGGTGGATGTGGGTTGGGGAGGGGACCCCAAAGCTAGGATCATTTCTTTCTTTATGTACTTGGGGGAGAAAACCCACCACCACCGAGGACAGTTTTCTTTTTCCACAGATGTATAGAGTATTCTGCACACTGGAGTGGGCTCCCAGTGTGTGCCATGACTTTGGGGGGGTGATGTTGCCACACTGGGGTGGGCTCCCAGTGTGGCACAGAATAGGGGTGGGGCCTCAACATGCCGATGATGGTCGGCTTTCATCATGGGGAGGCACACTGGGTGGGCTCCCAGTGTGCCACACAATCTTGGAGGGGTTATTTAGCATGTTGACAGGGGGACTGGGCACCCCTGAAGTCGGCATTGTGCAGCAGGTGGCGGTGGCAGCAGCAGTGGCAGCCACTGTCGCCATGTTTACTGAAATATTTCACCAGAAAAGGCACGTCGGGAGGTGAGTTACTGTGCCGCTGCATGACAAGCTTGCCTCTCATTGCAGCAGCACTTTTCTTAGAAGTTTTGACCACTTTAAATATTGCTGATGTCAGCACCTGCATGCTGGCTTATTGGGGAATGAGGGATGCACCTACTGATGCGTGCCTTGCAATCACCCACACTGACCGCACCTCTGAAATCTGCTACTACCGCAAGATGTTGGCTGGCGTGCAAGTGTGAACCAACATAAAAATCAGCCTGGTGTCCACCAGATCACTCAAAACCCACTGCATTCACCTATTGCAAACTAATAGACAACGAATATTACAAATACACCTGTAACCTCTGCTGAATTTAACAAACAAGGAACACAGTGCACTGAATGAACTAGAGAATAACTGTCAAGTAATAATAAAACCTGAAGATACAGGGAGCACCATAGTAGTCTGGGGTAAACATCACTTACACGAATCAAACAAACAAATAAGTGACACCAGATACTACCGAGGATTGCAACAAGATCAAACTGAAACTTCTAATAGGATTATCATACTTTGGAAGAAGCATTTAATGAAATACACATAACAGAGCAATAATTACTTTCTCGCACCTAAAGTACTGATTTGGCCCACAATTTACTTCTTCCCAGAAATTTATAGAATGCCATCAATCCACCTGGGTGGCCAGTTGTTGGAGATCCAGTTCCTAGATATATCAATCAGGAAGTACCAATAAAAACTAATAACTGTATGCAGGAAACCCCAAGAGAGCAATACCCTCTTGCACTTCAACAGCTGCCACCAGTATAGTCTAAAGAAGAACATCCCAGTTGCACAGAAGCTGAGAACCAGAAAAAACTGCAGATTAGATGTAGACTTCAAGTGAGAAATCGACATAATGGCCAGCAGATTCAGTACCTGTGTATATGATTATGAGAACATTGAGAGAGCATATCAAAGGGAAAACAAATCAAAACACACTGTTACAAAAGAAAGACAAAATGAAACAGAATACCAAATAACATTCTCTACAGTGATCTGCCCAGGAATCAGCCATATCAATGCTGCTATTCCCCCAAAATGGGATGTCCTACAAAGTGACAATAAATTAATACATTTGACAAATCCATGACCAAGGACTGTCTATAGAATAGGACAAACTTCAGGGACAAAGTCAGCCACAGTTTATACCAAGAACCACAGGAAACTACATGGCTTACATCTCCAATAGGTAATTACAGATGTGCACAGCCCCAATGACACAACATACTTCAAGCAACCACATAGTGGCAAGAAATACACCATTCAGTCATTTATAAACTGTAGTACCACTGGAGTGCTTTACATTTTACTATGCACCTGTGGACATTGCTAAACTGAACAAATGAAAAGGGCATTTAAACAGTGGCCTAGTGAACATAAGACTGCAATTTGCATTGGAAATAAATCTTATATTATAGTCAAACATTTTGAGGAGGCAAAACATTGAACTGTTGCAAGCCTAAAATTCATTGGACTTGAAAAAAATGACATTAGGACCTAGGCGAGGTGATATTGTTTGGAAGTTATTACAACACAAAACATGTTGGATAAATCAACTGGATACTGTTAACCCACATGGCCTGAATGAAGAACTCTCCTTACATTGCTTCCTATACTGCAATATAAGTAACGGTATAAAGACAATTTGTTCCCGCTGGCTCACCAGCACAGTGGTAGCATTACTGCTTGTGACACTGATGGCTTGAGCTCAGAAATTAGCTTGGGGTGTCGGAGGGCCAGCCGTGGGGGAGGAGAATCAAGTGTCTGTAGGATTGCTCTCCTCCTCTTCTGGGAGGGGAACAACCTGGTGCTTGAGTGGCCCTGATGAAAGTTGGGGGAGAGGCTGCCTGAGCTGGAAGGTTGCATGTCATGTCTCCCATGGGGTGGAAATGGGAAAACACCCTGTCTGCCACAAGAGTGATCACTGTCCTCAGCAGACCCCTCACCCAGTGACTTATGCTCCTCCCAGAATCTGAATCCGGGCCTGGCAGGTCAAGGGAGTCCCTGCCACTCTGCCATGGAGGGCAAGTCATCGAGGACTATAGGAGAGGTCAGCCCTGAGAGAAGCTGGGGTGACAGGGTTGGGAGGACTGGCAAGAAGGAGGGCCAGCTGGGGAGATGGGAAAACAAAAAAAACAAACAACTAAAGACCATTGTTTATGTACTTATAGCCATTTAGTATATACAGTAAACACAAAACAGTAAGATGGACAGTAGGGATATGTTCTTGTAATAATCTTTGAGATCATTTCAGCACCATGGTAGCTTTCAAGTGAGAACAGTATTCTGGTAAGCTATAACCCACAACAGCCATGGGTGTATTGGGGCAATAATGCATACCCCAGTTGCACTATGAGGCTGAAGGCTGAGTACCCTCCAACCACTCAGAAAGCACATTAATACCACCATACACCCATGACCTGAAGTGGGTTATTGCACTTATTACATGGGTTATCATAATTATTTAAAAAAAAGTACTGAATTTTTTTTAAATTACTGTTTTAATGATGACAACTTGTTGCATCATTCTGCCTTGTAAAGTAGTTCCTTTGGAAACTGTAACAAAATATAGAATTATAAAATAAGTTTGCTGAAATAAGTATTATTTAAAGATAACCATTGTATTTCCATTTTTATGCATTCAACTGCAGTAATGAGAACTACAGATCCTCAGATTGAAAAGATGTCCACTTTTATTTTTTCCATAGAGCTTTTTGCTACCCATTGCCACCTCCCGCCTGTTCAGCAACAGGGAGACATAGCAGTTTCTAGTTTTCTCCCTCCTGTTCCTGGGGCCCCAGAACACAGTCATGCATCCTTGTGGAGGACAGCATGCACCCCGTTGCACCAATGACAGCTCCTTCCCCCCACCTGGCCTAGCACCAAGTCTCCCACAGGGCTTGGTGCCACCACCAAGCCTCTGCTTGGTGGCAGCCATGAGCCTGGGAGTCTCTATATTCCTCCCTGGGAGAGGACAGCTGCTTGTCGGCAGCTCAATTCAGCTCTGCGCTCTCCCCCCCAGCCAACCCATGGCAACCCAAGCTCACTCCCAAACCTGGGTCACTGGCATGGTGCGAAGTGTGGCGTCCAGCGCCTTAACCCTCAGTGCCACTGGGCTGGCTGCATATCTGCTTTTTAAACTCCTTTTAAAAAAGTTTGTACTTTTACACTAAGGTTTATTTTCATTGTTATGCCTGCCTGACTTTCTTTTATTGTGTTCTGTTTGTGTACCTCAGCCACTACCAGTAACCCTCCTATCTGCTTGTGGATCCGAATCACCTTTGTTCTCAAGTTCTGGGGGGATTCAAACTGTGAACCTTATGCTAGCGTACCCAAATGTACAGGCTCAGATAATCTTCTCTTCAGGGGGATGCAAGATATCTTTCACCTAATGGCACCTAACCAGGTATCCAAAATGAACCCTTAAAACTCTATAAAAGACCTTAGGTATATTCTTACCTTTTCCCAGTTTGGTAACACCATCAAGCCCTTCAGAGCAGCTGCCAACTTAATCACGTATACATCACATGCAAATAAGAACTTTGAAGACACACCCAGACAGTCTTTCAAAATAATATTTTTACTAATATGGATAAAAATGTGTAAAATGTAAATACAGAACACTATACCACAAAGCATACAATCACATAAAGACAAACAAGGACAACTGAAAACAAACTCCTAACAAAGTACAATTAGATCTTTTCTATCTGATGTATTACTTCTGAGTGTCTATGTTAGAGCTCTTGTTTCTTAAGAGTCTAAAAAGATATGTCACTAAGATCAGACAAAAGTCCTAGGTTAAATTGTGTCTCTCTGACACACCTCTTCCATGATGTCATCCAGCTCCTCATTTTAAAATATAACAATTATACAAACAATGGTCTTTCTGTCAGGAGATATTTTAAATACTGTGACTTCAGCAAAAACTAATTTCCCAAATTATGACAGTCTTTAATCAAGTCTTTCCTTTGATCTTGTGTAGGTTCCTGTTCCCAAAGCAGGTCAAAGATTTTACAACTTTTCACACCATGGTGTTACAACATGTTTTTCCTCAATGACATCATAAAAGTTTACAAGCCCTATTTCCTGGCAGCTGGGTCAGTTCTAATTAAGAGTGAGAAACAGGAGACCCTTAATGAAGTCTCTCTAGTCTTTTAATTACCTCCTGGTTTCAGGTCACTTCACTGACCGGGAGGGCACCCATAGCACAGGATGTCTCATGTGAGACACTCACATACCACATTCTATATTACAGATATCATAGAACAATCATAACCAGCTGGCCTAGTGTCACATCTATCAAGCCTGTTTTTAAATGTATTTTATTTGAACTAATAACAACTTCCAGAGGCTAACTGTTCCAAGATCTGACTACTCTTTGTGAGAAATAAGAGGCCCTTTTCTGCATTCTAAATTTGCATCTTCCTAATTGAAGTGGATGTCCTCTAGTATTGATATTTTGTTGTTTGAATTCTAATCCACATTCAGTCAGCAAGCTGATATCATTAATAATGTCCCAAGTAACTAACAGATCCCCCCCAAGATGCCGCTGTTCCAAGGACATTAAATTTAGTGTACGAAGCCTGTTCTCATATGAGAGTGATTTGTCAGAGATGACCGATTTGGTAATTCTTCTTTGTAGTTTTTCAATCCTGTTTATATCCTTACACATATATGGTGACCGTAGTTGGGACACATAGTCTAGATGTGGATGGACATAAGCACAATAAAGAGGAGGGAGGACTTCAAGGTCTCTTGATGCAATGTTATGTTTTAGTGATCACCATATTTTCTTAGCTTTATTTATTATATTGGTAATGTGAGTCTCAAAATTGAAATTTGAGTCAATAATGATTCCAAGGTCTTTTTCATTTTCTTTAGTGGCCATTGGCTTGTTAGACAGATAATATTGATGTTTTCTATTTCTTTTACCAAAATGCAAAACTGTGTGCTTAGATGTATTCAATTTTAAATTCCAACAAAATGACCATGATTCTAAGTGTCTAAGTCATTTTGGATAACTATACAATTGTTAAGTGAGGTTGAGATATTTACAGTTTTACAGTCATCCATGTACTGCCGTATATTGCCCTGATGACTTACATTTGAAATTCTGTCAGTCCTACAGGCAGGCAGATCTTGACAAAATTAAATACCAGTCCTACAGGCAAGCAGATTCTGGCAAAATTAAATACAGGGTATAATCATTTTCTCAGAACTTGGTCACATGAGAAAGATTATACATTCTTCTATCACTTGAATACATTTATGGACAAGTCGGACGGTATTGCCCTGATGACTTACATTTGAACAAAAAGGATCTACATCTCTGGGACTGAGGTTTTGCAGATATTAATGATCATTTACGCTGAAAAAGAAGGGTGAAGGGGCACAAAAGGCACTCACAAATAGGGCACATACTGATATCACTAGGGGGAAGAACAACTGCAACTATAAGAAAAAGGAGATGAAGTTTGTTTTATTAAATGTCCCCATTATGCTATAGGACATGTTGTCATGAGAGGAAAATGCTGCCGTGAGAACTGCTGTTGTGAGAACAGCTGACGATAACTGTTGTCTTGAGAACTGTTATGAGTAGAAAACAGTGTCATTAAAAATGTGCAATGACAATGCTGGCGAAAGGCTGTTTGCCATTAAACATATTTTGCCAGCACTGTCAATCCAGAGAGTGTTTGCCACTACAAAGTTATGTGCAGTGGCTTATATATACATATATATATATGTTTGAAAATGTAAGGAAATTAATTGTACAAAACTTTAACACATCAATTATGGTTTAAGCATAATGCATTAAAAGTGAGAAAATGAAACATTAGGATAAAAAGTCCCATGAGACTCTTGTAATCTGTGGTGTGGTGTTAATCAGGTTTGAATGATTACACAGTGCAAAGCTACCATTGCCTTAGCTGTGGCACCTTGTCTCCAAACAGTGGTGTGTGATTATTTTTCTGTGCCTTGACAGATGATGCTGAAGTTAGAGCAACACCAACACTGTGTCGTGCTCATTCAAACCCTGAGGAACACTAAGGCACAGATTCATCAGGGCTCAGGGGACTTTTTATCCTAATGTAGCACTTTCTTACTTTTGACACTTTGTACATAAACTCTAACTTGAGGCATAAACATTTTTTTTTATTATTAATTTAGTTATATTCATAACTTTCACATAACAAGATTTGACTTACATGAGTCTTAGCAGTATTCTCCAGATTCAGAAAGTTGTTGCAGTAAAGATGTTACCTTTTCATAGGTACAATATTTCTTTAAGTTGAGAAACTGGTATAGTACATGGTTATTCCTCTATGTTTCATGGATTTACATACTAACTAAAAATCTGATGTACCATAGTTCAAAGGTCATAGAATGCTGCTCTACCCTTCTGTGGTACAACGTCTTTTTAAATTACAATGGAAACCACCTGCTGTTTTCCTTTTATTTTTCTTCAGCAACAAAATCCAGACCCTGCCCTGATCACAAAATCTTCAGTTGTGTTATCATTTTAAAAACAGAGATCCACCCCTCTTCCAGGTGGGTTTTCAGTACCTTGATGAGGGCTGATTTCTGCTTTCTTACTTTTATAATAATAACAACATAAACCAAAGATTTATTGGGATGAAAATGAACATGCCTTTGTATTAAACCATATACTAAACAATACAAAGCCCTCAGACTGTAAATTAACAAAGGCTGCTGCCCAATCTGTCTTTAGGGACACAGTCACTTCTGGGAACAACCGAAAACCTAAAAAAAACAGAACTTCTTCATAAAAGCAAGGAGAATAAGTACTAAAATGGGAGAGCTTATGAGAGATAACAGACTGCAGAGTAAGAGACCCTTTGAGTAACAGTGACCACAACATGATGCAATTCTTACAGAACTGTAATATCCAATGAGTGAAGGGCATTACTACCATCAAATGCTTCAGGAGGGTGGATTTCAAAATGTATAAAGAAGAGATGGCACAACTGGATTGGAAGGCATGTTTTAAGGGGAAGTGTGCAGAGGAAAGTGAAAATTATTTGAGAGGAAAGTTGAAGAGTTGGTGGACAAGCATATTCTATCAGGAAGAAAATACAACTTAAAGGGCAAAATTCCATCATGGCTTTACAGGTAAAATAAAAAAAAAAAGTCTAACAAAAAATAAGGCTGCATATTGGGTGGCCAAGTTAAGCAAATAAGAAAAAAATAATTTTTACAGAGGAGGTTGTGAAAAGGCTACTTTAGGGTATAAATCATACAAAATCAGCAGGGCCAGATAATGTGCACCCTAGTGTTCTCAAGGAATTAGCAACAGAAACAGCAGCACCAGTAATGAGACTTCAACAAATTCCTTAGTACTGGGGTGGTTCTACACATTTGGAAAGAAGTGATTGTGGTACTGATCCACAATAAGGGAGACTGGAGCAATAAAGCTAATTACAGATCGATAAGCCTAACCTCTGTGTTGGTAAAAATCCTGGAAACTATCATTAGGGAGAAGACTGAAAAACATTTGGAAGTAAACAACTTGAGAAATAGGACACAACATGGGTTTAGGAGGTAAGTGTGTCAAACCAAACAAGCATTTGTCAAGCCAAATGTTGGCTTGCTGGCATTGGCATTGGTAGTGTAGGAGTTAGAGAGATGCATAATAGGAATGGCAGTGAAGTAGGGAACTGATGCCAACCCCACTCCCACCTTGAAGAGAGTGACAGGCATTGGGCTGTGCCTTTGGGTCTTCGGTCATAATGCTCATGCCATTTCACCTCACCCTACCCTGCAGACACCAACAAGTGTTGCAGTGTGCCTTGGGGTCTTCGGGCCTTACGCTCATCCCCATGCCATAAGGAAATATGCTGAGATGAGTGTAGTATAGGAGAATGGGGTGAACTTTGGGCCGAAGATTCCAAGCACACCTCAATGCCTGTCACTGGCTGCAGGGTGAGGGTAGGGGTGGAACGGCGTGAGCATTACAGCTGACAATCCCAAGTCACACCCCTGATGCCTGTCAGTCTCTACAGGGTGGGGCATTATGGTTGGAACCCTAATGCTCCAGGAGTTTGTTGGCATTTTCACTCCAAATTTTCAACATGGGCTTTTTGAGATCCCACCTCACGAACAGTGGCACTATCAGTTCATTAGACGAAAGGTGATTTTGCACAGTGACTGCACCATTTAGCATCACAGGTGCAAAAACACATTTCATGACAGCTGTACTGTTCATGAGGAGGTGTAAAAAAATGGCAATGTTGAAAATCTGGAGTGAAAATATGAAAAATTGGTGAAGTCACGGGTGTGCATAGAAACTGCGCAACACATGCCAGTAACACAATTATTTTGAGGATTGTTTTAACCAAATTTTCAACATAGGCATTTTGAGACCTCCGCTCATGAACAGTGTCACTGTGATTTTGTTAATCTGTCCTGAATATTGATTTCCCACAGCAACCGCGCCATTGTGTGCCACATGTGCGAAACCACATTTCAGGCAGGATGTGAAAAATGACAGCTCTACTGTACATAAGGAGGTGTGAAAAAATGGCAATGTTGAAAATCTGGATTGAAAATATTAAAAATTGTTGAAGTTATGAGCGTGCGTGGAAACTGCGCAACACACACTCGTATCACAGTCATTGTTTGGATTTTTTTCACCAAATTTGCAAGATAGGCTTTTTGGGACCCCACCTCATGAACAATGGCACTGTTGTTTTGTTAATCTGTTCCAAAAGGTGATTCCGCACAGTGACGGCAAAATTACCTTTCGGGACTGAATAATGAGATGACAGTGCAAGTGTTCATGAGGTGGGGTCCCAAGAACCCCATGTTAAAAATGTGGAGCCAAAATTAAAAAAAAATGGCTGAAATATCCACCTAAGTTGACCCCCCCATTTATGCCATTATACAGCTTACCGGCATTTCTTCAGTTTGTGGTCGGCTTTGAAGAGTACAGACGTGTTCTCGATCCACCGAAGATCACAGCACCAACCTCCAGAGGTAAGTATGGGGTGAGGGTGTGTGTGGAGAGGTGGGGTTCATAGAGGGTGGGTGCAGGTTGGGGGAGGGGAGGCGCCATGGACAACGGACCATTTTCTTTTTTCAGGTACAAAAAATGGACACTGCACCATGGGACAGTTTTCCTTCTTTACAGGTGAAACAAAACCAATGTTGGGTACACTGGGGTGGGCTCCCAGTGTGCCCTATGACTCTTGGTGGGGCCTGATGTTGGCAACACTGGGGTGGGCTCTCAGTGTGCCACACAATATGGGTGGGGTGGGGACCGGGGGCAGGAACATGCTGACATGGCTGGCTTACTGTGAGTGGCAGCACACTGGGTGGGCTCTCAGTGTGCCACACAATGTGGGGTGGGCGGACATGCTGACATGGGGATTGCACCCATGTTGACTTCCTTTGGGATTGTGGCAAGCGACTTCACCGCCATGTTTATTGAAATGTTTCACCAGGAAAGGCACGTTGAGGTGTGTCATCTGTGCCACTGCATGACAAGCTTGTCTCTGATTTCAGTGGCACTTTTCTTACAAGTTATGTCCACTTTACATATTCTTGTGTCAGTGCTAGCATGCTGGGTTATTGGGGAATGAGGGACACACCTACTAAAGCATGCCCTACATTCATCAGCACTGATACACCTCTGCAATGTGCTACTAGCACAAGATGTTGCTTGCACATGTGCACAAGCTAACATAAAAATCTGCTAACCTTTTTTAAACCCTTAAGCAAAGCTTTGGATGGAGGACAGTCTGTGGATGTTGCCTGCATAGATTGCTGTAATGCATTTGACACCATCTCACACAAGGAACTGGCCGAAATCAGAAGAAAAAATGGGTTTACTGACCACCATTGTAAATGGATTGCATCATGGGTAACCAAAAGGATGCAAAGTGTTAGATTAAATGGCTATGTTTCAGACTGGGATTGGGTAACAAGTGGAGTCCCACAAGGATCAGTATTGAGACCTATGCTATTTACTCTATGCATAGCTAACATGCAGACATAAAATAGCAGGCAGCAAAAATTTGCCAACAATGGTACAATGGCATGATGGTGATCATGGAGGAAGAGACTGTAATACCGCAGAAGGAATGTAATGGAATCTCTGAGTAGGTGGGGAAGGTATAAGATGTCCTTTAAAATGGAAAAATGTGTTGTGGTGCACTTCAGGATGAACAACAAAAAAGCTGTGTGTACCCTAAATGGCATTAAATTGACAGACTCAATCTATGAGACAGATCTGGGGGTTGTTATGTACAATGACCTTAAGCAGTCAGCCCAGTGCAACCAGATAGCAAAAAATGCTACAGAACTATAAATTATATAAAAAGAAATATTGTGAGCAGAGATAGAGGTGATGCTGCCATTGTTCACATTCCTGGTAAGATCCCACAGGGAGTACAACACTCAAATATGGGCACCATGTAAAAAGCAGATATTACTAGACTAGTGCAAGTACAGCGTAGAATCACAGAATCAATCAATGGATTGAGGGACTATTCACATGAACATAGGTTGGTGGAATTAAATCTATTCACACTCGAATATAGGAGGATATGAGGAGACATGATTATGATATATAGGGTACTGCATGATGACTTAGATCTGGCATGGGACTGGAATTCAAAGATAAACTCTAGATTAGATCACATAAAAAGCAATTTAAGGGAAAGACATTTAGAACAGACAAAAGGAGATATGGGTTCAGCCAGAGGGTAGTAACAATATGGAATAAACTACCTATGGGAGGGTTGAAAGTAACACTAACAGACATTAAGACTAGCTTATATACTTATGAGTAGAATGGGTATCACTGGTTATAACCGCTGTTAAGTGGGAGACATTCCAGACAGGCACATTGCCTCCTTAAGTCTGTATTATCCCATTATCCTATGATCGTATGATATTGTACAAAATAACACATGGGCAACCATTCACAGCTTGGCTGTGTTTCCATGTTGGAGTTCTAATGACATCAGGGCCCTCTCAAGCTTCAGTGGAAATACAGCCTTGTTATGCATGGCTGCCCATGCATTATTCTCTGTATTGCACATTATACTAAAAAACAGTCCTAATCAATTTTAAACACTTTTACCAGCATTTCACTGCAAGAACTTCAGATGGAGCTCACATCAAATAATTGACATATTGGTACATTGCTTAACATATTGTTATATATTGTTAGACTGAGGCACGCTTATCATTCTGGTTTTCATAAGATCTGCTAAGTCAGCAGAATATATGCCTAACAGCATATTAGAATAGCACATCAGCAGAACAAGTATTTTAGAAAAATACCCATTTGCTAGTTAAGTTGATAATATGAGATTATAGTAGGGTAATACAGTATGAAAAAGCAGAAAACAAAGCCAAGAACCACTTCCAGTGCCCCAGCAGTGCTCAAATTCCCAAACCCCAATTCCACTAGACTAACGTTTGAAGAGAGGCACACGCTACCCACACTGTCCAAACAGACACACTATTGTTAGCTAAATAAAAAGGTTTGATTAGTGCTAAACATTTAGTGACACAGCAATGCAAAGCAGTAAACAAATACAGAACACCGAAGGTGTTCTCACATCTCATGTTTCATGCTGTCAAGGTCTCTGAAAAAGTGTTTGGTGGCATGAAATGTCTGGTCTGCAAAGACCTTCGATATTCTGATTTTTTTCACTGCTTTGTATTGCTGTGGCACTAAATGTGCTTAAATGAATAAAAGCTTTTTTATTTAACTACAGCGCATCTGCTAGGTCTGGGTGGGTAGTATGTGCCTTCCTTCTTATTTTTGTCTAGTGTAATGTGAAAAAAAAAAACAAGGACAAAAATAACGAAGTCATATTTTTTTTTAATTCAGGACTGCGTTTTTAGACTCAGCCTTAAAAGCCTGACCTAATAACTGACCATAGGGTCTCCCACTGCCACTCTCCTCAGTACTTTCTCCATCATCACACAATCTTTTCTCAGATATGTGAAACAGAACTGCTAAGTATATTTGAGGTTGGACCTCACCAAGGATCTGTGCAGGGGCATTATAATATCTGTTGATCTACCTATGAAGTTGATGCATGCCATGGTAAAAAACAATGCTTCCTCACATTTATTCCCAACTCTGTCACCTCTTAAGCTCAAAGCAACTATTGCTGAGTGCCAAAAAGATTGTGTCCACCATCTTTGGCATTTAGCAGAAGCTTGTGTGGCTTCAACACCACCCAGTTCTTGAGACTGGCAAAAGAAGTTCTGATGGGGAAAAAGAAATTTATGCACATAGGGTTGTAGGAAAAAAAACAGCCCTTAGCACCCCTTAATTGAGTGGCAGTCCCCATGGTGGCCTGTCCTGAGTGCTGGTTTCTCTGGTGCCATGGCAAGTGCTATCTACAGTGTAGGGAGTACAAGATCCCTGATGATAGTGACAAGAGATGATCTAGAATGTTGTGTGGGAAATGCCAAGGTTTAAAGCTAAAATAAATTTGCTGAGATCGCCCCCCCCCCGGTACTGCCTTGATGATAAGAAACTGTGTGCTGGACCTTTGCTGCTCTAGGCAGGGAGTTGAAGTGCTGTACCATTCACCTGAATAAACCCAATTACTTTTTACTCTAAAACTGTTAATAAATTGTAAAATCACGCTTGGCCAATCAGGATTTTTTTATTTCTAAAAATTCCAAGTGTTCTTTTTTTCCACAAGAGATTGACTTATGCAACAGTTCTAAAATTCTACCATTCTAAGATCAGTTAGCATAATCCATTTCCTCACACAGGGGTTTCTCTAATTTTTTACAAAATTAAACAGTTTTGCTTTAAATTTTAGTTGCATTTTTTTAAAACAAAAAAATCTTCAACATGATTTATAATATGTTTATATGTACAGTTTTGGTGTCTCTTATGATTTTATCCTCTGTGTGCCAGAAGTGCTCAGCTTCGCTTCACAGTTCTCTCACCCAAACAGCTCAAGGATGAACTCTTATACTAAGGTGCATGAGAGCCAGGGGGCTTATGGGCCCATAATGCTCTTTATGGTATTAATAGTAACTAATCAAGTTGCCTGATAATATATATTTATCCAGGCGATTTTTGAACATAGTTTTATAACTGCTAACGATGATATCCTCAGGCAATGAATTCCTGGGATTTATATGAGATGTGAAGAAATATTTTCTTGCCATCAAATTAAAGATTTTACCATATAGTTGAACGGGATGCCCACTTGTATTATATGTTTTTTTTTTTAAACTCAAGTCCAAGTTCAGTAATTAGAAAGAGATCTTGAATTATATTGTACATGAACAAGAGATCACCCCGTAATCTTCTAGTGGTCAAAGACATCAGATCCAAAGATGTAAGTTGTAATTCATAAGGATCATTGTATAATCCTTTAATATGTTTTGTGTATTTTCTCTGTACCCTTTCTAATAAGTTGATATCTGATTTTTTAAAAGGGCACCATAATTGGGAGCCATACTCCAGGTGAGGACAGACATATGCTCAGTAAAGAGGCATTAAGACTCTCTTGTCCTTAGGTTTTATATTTAGTCTAATAGACCAAATTGCAAGAGACTTATTACTCAGCGCTGAAATGCGCTGGTTTTTTTACATGAAAACTCCGGAGCCCCATATAAGCATGAACATAGAAACTAATTGGGGGGCATGCAGTTGAAATAACAGGCAAACAATATGAGACACATTAAAATAGCATGGACACAGTCAGAGTAATAACCAGACAAGAACAATGTGAAACTATAGAGGTGATGTGCATATGAAAAGTATTTTTGAAAAAATAACCAGAATGTAAACTAAATGTAACATACTTTAAGAAACAGATTTCAGGGAACTGTCACAATCATAACACCTTGTTCACAAAAAAAGTGAGCACAAAGCATATTTTATGTAAATAAGGAAAGGTCAAATTAAGTTGACCTCCTTCCACTGTATCATTTTATGTATGAAAGAAAAAGCGTAATCATATATTCTAACTAAATAAGCAAAAGGTACAAGAAGAATGGAATATATTTCAGCTAGAAAGCAAATTGTGACTTTAGCTATACAAACATTTCTTTGTGTTCAGTTTTTTCAAAGACTTTGTATGATGAATGGTGTGTTTCCTTTGGATTTCAGCAATGAAAGGTCAAATTAAGTTGACCTCCCTGTATAGTGCCTATGTATGCATGAAAGAATTACAAATTGTATATGACAACTAGAAGCTAAGAAAAGCACAAGTTATAACAGAAATGAATATATGTATAACTAAGAAGCAGATTGTAATTTGAAAGGTCAAGATGGAGTGACCTCCCTGCCATGCACCAGCATCCAGCATGAAAAGGATGATATAATATTACACACCACTAAAGACTCAAGATGAGCAAAAGTTAGAAAGAGACTGAAAGAGTCTTAATGAAAAGCATTATTATATAGTCTTATTTATTATTTTGTATAACAGTAAACAGAACACATCACAAATCTGTACCATTTCCACCATAATCAGCTCTCCCACCCCACTAAGTTTTCCAAAAAAGCCATGGTGCTACAGATGTTTTTCCTCTCACATCTACGATTGAATGTATTCTAAACAAACCGATAAAAAAAACATAAAAGTGATGGAATGAATGGGAACTAGGAACAAGCCTGTTTTATGCTGTAAACAGGTCAAATTAATGGTTGCTTGGCTTGAGGGACCTCTGATCAGCATAAAACAGGCAAGAGGATAAGAGGCAGCACCTGCAGGAAGTAGGGCAAGTCCCAGACTGCAGAATCACATTGAAGGAATACAGGAACATGAGCACTAAAGAGGAGGTAAGAGAGACAACCTTTTAAACTAAAAAAGACTTAACTTATAAAGAATTAAGCACTGCACTTTGAAAAATTGAACCAGGGTTAAAACATGACCAAATCTGTCGTCTCCCTGCAGCCAAAAGAAAAAAAATACCAAACAGTGAGGGCCAACCTCCATGTTACACAAAGTATTCCAGCAGGTAGGCTGCTAGGCTGCTTCATTTGTTAATGGGGGGAAGGGGGGGTCAAGCTTCAAAAGCTGCAGAAACAAGAGAAACCTAGTTCCCACACATTCCATCACAGTGATATGCATTGCTTTATGTCTTATCTCATATCAGAAAACGTGCATGAGCACTATAGACTAGAAAAAGAGAAAAAGAAAGAAAAGTTTTAAAAAAAGCAGACCAAGCGATGCAAGTATATTAATAATTGGTATGTGGTTGTGCTAAAAACCTTAACAAAAGATTGTTTAAAAAAAAACAAACAACAGAAATACTAAAGTACAATTTTTTGTTTGAAAACAGAATGAAATAAGAAAAAAGAAAAAGAATTAAAACCCCCATGAACAAGCTCCATGCAGGAGTGAAATGTAGGGGAGATGAAATAAAAAGATTGAATTTTATATCATGTTGTGTGAAGTCTATGATTCCAAAGGGCCCCCTGAACAAACTTTCTTTGAAGTAGCTGTTGAAGCCTTCCGGTCAGTCTTACCTCAGTAGTGGGCAAGATTATGGAGGCACTCCTTAAGGAAAGGATAGTGCAACACCTGGAATCCATAGGGGCACAGGATCCAAGACAGCATGGGTTTACAAAAGGAAGGTCCTGTCAAACTAATCTCATAGATTTCTTGACTGGGTAACCAGAGTGGTGGACCAAGGGGAGCAGTTGATGTCGCTACCTTGACTTCAGCAAAGCTTTGACACTGTTCCACATAGAAGATTGATAAATAAGCTAGGTAGGCTCTGGGTGGGTCAGAAGTTGGTCAACTGGGTGGCAAACTGGTTGACTGGCAGAAAACAGAGAGTGGTGGTAAATGGTATACAGTCAGAAGAGATGCAAGTCACAAGTGGGTACCTCAGGGATCAGTCCTGGGGCCAGTCCTATTCAACATCTTCATTAGTGACCTCGCAGATGGACTAGAGGGTAAGGCTTGTCTGTTTGCAGATGACACCAAGATCTGCAACAGAGTAGATGATCCAGATGGGGTGGGCAGAATGAGAAGAGATCTGGATAAACTAGCAGAATGGTCAGAAGAGTGGCAACTGGGATTTAATGCAAAGAAGTGCAAAATCATGCACATAGGGAAGAGAAACCCTGAAGCCACTTATAGGCTGGGAGGAGTTGCTAGCAGTCACAAAGAAGAAAGAGACTTGGGCATCATCATCACTGATGACCTAAAATCATCAAGCAGACCTCTAAAGCAGTAGGTAAGGCTAGGGGGGTGTTAGGGTGTATTGTAGAGATTATCACAAGTCGTAGGGAGGTAATAATCCCTCTGTACAAGACATTGGTTAGGCCCCATCTGGAGTACTGTGCAGTATTGGAGGCCACACCTTCACAAGGACATTAACCAAATTGAGGCAGTCCAGAGAAGGGCAACCAAAATGGTGCAGGGACTGCATCAGAAGACATATGAGGACAGATTAACGGAGCTCAATATGTATACCCTTGAGCAAAGGAGGGAGAGAGGTGATATGATCGAGACATTTAAACACCTTAAGGGCATAAACAAGGTGAGTCTAACATGTTTAAATATAAGAAAAATAGCAGGACAAGAGGACACAGCATGAGATTAGAGGGAGGCCGATTAAGGGGGAATGTGAGGAAATTCTTTTTCACAGAAAGGGTGGTAGATGCATGGAATGGCTTACCACAAGAAGTGGTGGCTATGAATACAGTGCAGGGCTTCAAACAGGCATGGATAGGCATAAGGGAGCAATACAAATGACTACGAATAGATAGGTCACTGACAGAGCAAAGGCACATTTATAAGGTAGAAAAAGAAATGGGCAGACTGGATGGGCCTTGCGGTCCTTATCTGCCGTCAACTTCTATGTTTCTATGTTTCTATGTTTTTTTGAGGGAGCTGAAGAAAGAAAAATCACAAAGAACAGACGTCCATTTCCTACTTATCTCTTGTACACAAGTCTCAATTCTTAAAAGCCTGAAATTGACACAAGGTGCATGCATCACACAGCAATGGTGCAAGGGGCACCTTGCATCAAATCTTGTGGATTTCATAATTCTCAAAGGCCCCCTGCATCAAACCAGGACCGTGTGCACCAGACCAGCCCTGCATCAGGTCTGTGCCAAGCTGCTGGGTGCACAAGGGCACTAGGGGGCTTGTGGCAGCCACAAGCTGTCATATCCCCAACATAAGGATTCTCTAAATCATCCTAGAAGGCACACTTCCAAGTACCATTAGACCAGCCAGGGCTGGTCTGATGATCCTTGTGCCACCCCTGGAGCCCCCCTTGGGTGGGAGGGAATATGTGCCACCATCCACCTGTGGTCTCGCACAACCCCAGGACAGCATGGTATGTGCTCAGGCATTGTATTTGCCCATTGCAAAAAACCCAGACAACAATACTTCCTAAAGGAATACATCTGGTGCACTTTGTGGTGTGGTGCCTGCAGTGCCCCCAAGGTGCCCAGCATGCAGGTGCCCCCAACACACTGGCAGTGCAGCGGCTCCTCTGATGCCCCATTGCTGTCCTGGTGTAACTCCCTCCCATCACCCATCTGTGTGCCACCAGTCCTCCACATGCACTGTCCCATCCCCCAGGACCCCAGCAGCTTCCCAGGTGGTCTCTTGTCCTGGGCACAGATGCCATCCAACCACCCTGCAACTTGTAGCAAACCTCTCAGGTGTGCTTTCTGTTTCATGCATGGCCACATTTTCCACAAGCTGCAGGACTTTGGCACTGGTATTCTACCCAATAGAGAATTTGGAACAGGGTCCCTGGTGCACCAGCAATTGGTGCAAGCTGCTGTTGGCACAGTTTGTGCCACCCTTTGAGAATTGGGCCCAGAGTGGTTTAATGGTTCCTGGGATAGTTAATAGACTGCCAGAGCAGCACTAAATAATGCTTCCAGGAACCATGTTTTAGTGAAGAGTTAATGATAGTGTGTTGTTGAAACAATATGACCTTAGTTCAAGTCCCCTCCAGCCCATAACCACCACTTCCCTTGGTCCCCATCATGCTGTAATAATGACAGTGTGTTGTTAAAACAGTGGAACCCTGGTGTCAAGTCCCCTCCACCTCATAGCTACCACTTTCCCCCAGTCCCCATTATGCTGTAATAAATAAACAAATTCCATTACCTGGTTGTTCAGTGGTCTCCCTTCCACCAATAGCCATGGTCCACTGTAGTGGCTCCCCCTTCCTCATTCAGTAACCTGATGCATGTTATGTGAGACCGTAAGACTTCTCTGTAGTATAGTGGCCACCTTCCTCACCCAGTAGCCAAATATATGTTACTGAGACCTCCATAGCAATCTAGTTGCCTACAGCCCTCACAATGCAATATTCCATGACACACCCTCCCTTTGGCTCCTAGACGGTGACCAGAACTTACCCTTCACTTACTGCTGCTGCTGGTCACTGTCTACCTCACACAACTAAATGCTGGTTTGAAATACAATTCACTGGTGGGGAGTTTTAAAAAGGTTGGAAGCAGATGCAAACGCATACTGTACCTGCATCCACACACTTGCATCCAGGCAGCCCTACTGTTATTTTTAAAAGTTGCATCTGTTTATGACAAAAAAGTCCCAATTTGCAATAGAAAAAAGATACAATTCTGAGTTGCATCGGTGCACTTGCATTTGTTCTTGGATGCAAATGGTGTATGTGGTTAGTACATCTAATAGATGGGCTATCTGGTTTGGATGCATTTCTGCTTTGAAAATAGGAACAGACATATCTTGGATGGATCCTTTTGAATATTCTGCCCTACTGTATTGATATAGTACTTGCATAAGTAAAGTACTGACATAGTGACTTGTATGTCAAAGTGGCATTTACATGCATAAGTTAAGTGGTGAAGGGAGGTTAGTGTGGGTTGCTGTCTCAGGTCATTTGTGTGTGTGTGTGTGTGTGTGTGTGTGTGTGTGTGTGTGTGTGTGTGTGTGTGTGTGTGTAATAGAATATGGAACTCTGAGAGGGGTGGGTCACTAGACTACATTGTGGTCCCAAATAACATGCATTGGTCTATTGGATGAGCAGGAGACCACGCCATTAACCAGGAACGGGTTTATTGTATTTGTGTTAATACTGGGACTGAGGGCAAGGGAGGGAGGGGTACCACTGGCAGCAGGGAAGTGCATGGTTTAAAAACCCATGCATGACCAAATTCTCATGGGTTGACCTTGAGCATGTTGCATACCCTCATGGCTGCAGATCCACACAGTATGAAGTTTAATTTTAAAAACTAATGCTGTCGAATTTGAGAGAAGATTGAGCAGAATTTTTGTCTATAGTGTACAGAATTTAAAGCAAAATGGTGCAGAACACTGACACGTATGCCTAGGATTGCCCAAATGAAATGGAATATTTTGATTTTAGTAGGATCTTTCTTCTACTGAATGTTAGGAAATGGGTAGGAAAAATGCTGCATTTTGACTGGCACCCTACTACTAACACCTAAACAAGCTTTGGCCATTGCCAATCCTGTTTTTTTTGCTTGTATTTGCTGTGTAGTTGTTGGGCACAGATAGTACAGCAGTTAAAATTCACAAAGGAATGACATGTTTTAATAGTGAAAATTGTCATGATTAGGACATGAAAAGGTTCACATGTAATGTTGATGTTTTCTTAGATTATGACTCCTGAATTTTCCATAAAGTATTTTTGTTACCCCAGTTTATGAACATGACAGGTGTCATTTAACAAATTCTACCTATAACATGATTTTGCAGAATTACCATTAAGAAGGGTTTGTGAGGGGGATCTGAAAAGTACTCTCTTGATAGTGGCAAGTTTTGGAATCAGATTTTGTGGCATTTTCTTCTTTGTGTATTCTGGCACAAGCAATTGACATAACAATTAACTGTTGTTATTTCTATACTATTTGACTCCTATCAACTTAACAAATATTAGACTGTAAGAGGATGGAAAATGCTGGAGATGCCTGGAAAAAAATGGACACAATCCATATTTTGTGGTCATGTCCTTATGTGAAAAGTATTTTGTATTAGAGAATATGATTTATGACTCCATTTAGAGAGTATTCCTTTCTCCTCGTGTATTTTTTATCAGCTGACCACTCCAAAAAGACACATCTTACAAGACATGAACAATATTGAGTGATGACCGCGAGTCTGGGTCTTAAAAGACCCATCCTGTTGAAATGGAACTCCCCTCTCTTCATTAACTGATTGGTATGAATATATGAGAAGGATAGCATTCAATGAAGGACTTAGTCACTTGGTGATTGGAGAAGATGCACAATACATTTCTGCTTGGAATCCTTATTTAGTGAATCATCTTCCTTTAAATATTGGAACAAAATATTTTTGTCAGAAAGGTAGGAACAACTCCTAAAGGAAACCTTGTAAATGAAATTGAGCTGAATATGTATGTTTAAGTTACTATGTATAGCAGCACTGTAATTGCTATAATAGTCATAATTGTATATTATTTTTTGCATGGAAATACTGTACTTTGAATGTTTTCTGAAGTGCATTTCTGAAAAATGTTATAAAAATCATATTGAAACAAAAAATATATATAAAAAGTATATCCAAACTAAACATTTTTGAATTTTGCACCCTTTGGGTTCACCTAACCTCATCTAACTTGTATAAACATCACTGCACCTGCACACTAACAGATAATCTCCTGTTGCCCCTAGGAGAATGCTGTGCTGCTGCTCACTGGTTGACAATTTTTTTTTTATCAGGAACAGGATCAGGAAAAAGACAAATGTGTTGAAGCTGAAACTGACTAATGCGATAGTAAATATAAATGTCTGGTATTTTATAAAATCCTATTTAATTTAAATTCCACCTAAAGCACAGTATATCTTATTTTAGGATTGGAAGCTAAGGAAGTTTTCCACCAGTTGTCTTTTTACTGGTGGTGCATTTTAATATATGTACAGGGCTAACAAGTAAGATGTAAGTTAGTACTCCCTGGTGGAGCTAGGAAATATTTTTCTGTTTAATTTTAAGTTTGGGCTGACAAAGAAATACCTATTGGAAAAGGCATGATTTATCGTCAACCATTTACTAAGTGCTAAAAGCTCAACAAATCTGTCTTCTTGAATTGTAGGAAAACAGACTCTGATATTGACTGGTTGTCAGTGGCATCAAGAGCAAAGCAGGAACCACACCATAAGAATAAAAAGCAACTCACAGAATATTTTTGTTATAAGACCCAGAGACATTTACAAATCTCATCTAATGGATTAATTTACTTGTAATGTCTAAAAAGATTCTGCTTCATCTGTAATGAGTAAAGAAGCAGTGTTTATAGTATATATAAATAGCATTCTTCCAGTGATGCACTAAAGCCCATTGTGTGTACCTTTAAAAGGAAATTAACTTTCTGTGCTGTGTATATTCATAGGCCTTTATTGAAATGGCTGCCAAGAAAACTTAACTGGTAGTAAATACTTATCCACTTATGGTTAAAAGAACATGTAAAAAGAAAAAAAAGGAAGTTTTATCTGTAGGGGGAAAATTGATTATGAATTATTTGATATAACCAGGAACTCATTTTGACATAGACAATCCAAATAACGTTATTAAAAAAATCCTCTAGTGTTTACTTTGTTCTTTTTCTATAGCAAAGAAGATTGAGGAAAATCCCGTAATGACCCATATGAAGAAGTTAGAGGGCTCTATCCTCTCAACAGATGTATGGGGTAAAACAGAATCAAAATAAGCACAGCTAGAGAAGTTGAAAAAGCACTTTTTTTTATTTGAGGTATCCCAAGAACAATCTTGGGTGCCCCCTTCTGGGGGTAATAATGCAAAGGAGAATGTGCATGTGTCATTGGAAAAAGCAGCCCAGCCAGTTAATGCAGAGCCTATGAGAGAGGGGAGCAAGGTGAAAAAATTAACTAGCAGAAGTTATTCAGCATCCACTCCCAGAATAAATACCCCCCAATCTGAAAAATCATTTAACCCAAGAATTAAAGGAGACTAAATATTTTTTAAATCATTTTGAAAATCTCGGGGCCAGCCCGGTGGCGCTGAGGGTTGAGGCGCTGGATGCCACACCTTGCGCCGCACCGACGACCCGAGCTTGGGAGTCGGGGGTCGGCAGTGGAGAGAGAGAGATGGATTGAGCACCTCCGGGCAGCTCTCCTCTCTGGGTGGGAGGGTTAGGGAAGCCCAGTGCTCTGGCGACCCTCGGTTGAGACTGGGGGTACCATCAAGCCACCGGCTGCATGTAAGAGCGTGGCTGACGGAGGCAGGATTGCCGTGTGCCTTGGCATCAGACATGCACTACACAGAGGGGAGGGGGGATCTTGGGCTACAACCACCACAAGAAATACCCCTCCAGCTCTGGATAGGTGACAGCCCTGCCAGTGCCACTGCCACATGCCCAATGCTGGTTCCCCGGCCACCGCCCCCGCAGTCTCCCTGGGCTGTCCTCCCCTGACCCAAGGAACCATACCAAACTTGAAGATGGCAGGGGAACACAGCGGGTGGTAGAGCAAGCTGGTGAGTGCAGTGGCCTGAGAGAGTTCCAGGCTGGACGGCTACACACAGATAAAAAAAAAAAAACAATTTTGAAAATCTCATATCTTCTTTCATTAATAGGCTTAGCATTGTTCTCTCCTCAGTTGCCCTCCAACATCTTGCACATATTGCAATCTCCTAATATAGCAGCCAATCAGAGTGAGAAAAGTAAAAAACATGTGATTAGTGAGAAAATGGAGAAAAAAAAAAGAACTACCTTAGCCAGTGTGGAATAATTCTTTACTCAAAATTTCTCAGAACAGTGGCAGACGTTAAATGGAAAATAAAAAGAGGGAATGAGATTCTAATGAAAATTACAGACCTCATGCTGAAGAGTAAAGTAGCAATACCGATAAATGAAAAAGGGGTGCAAAAAAAAAAAATCAGAAAGTATAGGAAGAACAGACACAGGGAGAAAAACTAACTGACCCAAAAAAAAAATTTTTTAAAGAAACCTACTGAAGCAGTGGTAGAAAAGAACACCAAAGAAACATGACAGTTCATAAAAATAAATTAACCAATCCAAAATTAATGGTAACCAGAAAGAGCTGAATGATAAAAAAGTCAAAAATAAGAGGTGTGTACATTGTGAAAATACAGATGAAGAGGCAGGAAAGGGGAATCAAAAGTTGCAGCATAGGACAAGTGGAGAATGAGCGACTTAAGACCCAAAATGGTAGACAGAAAACAAAAATCCAAGCTAAGACAGAAGGACATAACAAGGTGAAATTTAAAGAGCAAAAAGCTATGGAGATGATGCAATAATGGAAGATATATTAACTGAATTGGCAGCTAACAAAAGAAGGAGCGGACAAACATAACAGCATGAATAGGGAGGGAGTCAAAGTGAATTCTAGTAAGAAGAGAAAAGATTCTACCAACATTCTGTATCAGAGGGCTACCAAAAGCTAAAAATAAGAATGCATTTGCTTTAAAAGTCGTGATTTACAATGCATGTCAAGGAACTGTTGGATATATATTTTCCCTGTTGGATATAAAATTAGTTGATAGATACACTCAAAATGAAGAAAAAAGATGGATATGCTTAATGCTAAAGAACTCAGTAATATGTGCTGTTTAAAAAAATATGTTGATGGCTTTAAGGACATAGGGATTAATTTAGAAACACCAGTAGTAAATAGAAAATAATGTAAAAAAACAAAGATGCAGAAGCTTCTGCCACAGCAAAGAAAAGAAATAGCATAAAGGACGTGGTGTAACATTCAAAAACTAACAAAAATAAGAAACTAAAGAGTTCATATCTAAACACCAGATAATTATTGAATATATGCACACTGTAGACATCTCATACTCCTTTGGGGATTCAGATAAAGAGGAGAATGCAGGAAAAGCTCAGAAATGGATACATGGCTGAAAGGAAAAGTAAACAGAATTGACTGCAGCATTGTATTGGAAAGTAACTTCTTTATGGCCCTGGCAACATCATCTGTTAGTAGTGAAGGGGAACCAAGGGAAGAAGCAGGCGACACCTCCTCCTGACAGAACCAGAATCAGCTGACTAACCAAATAAGTTTCTTTTTTACAACTCAGCCTTTACTGAGCAATCAGCATTCACATGCATGAGACATTGGATTGGTACATATAACTTTGGGCTTGATATGAAAGACAATAACCATAAAAACAACAAATACTGGGAACTTATTCAGTTCCTGCTGATTGAAAAGTAATAACTGTGCAGCATTGTGCAGTCCATCAAATAACAGAACTGAGACAGGATTGCACTGGGGCCTGGACTGGTACATTCCGAACCCCACACTAAAACCCAGAATCCATATGTAACTTTACTCAGCCAGAGCTGGGTGCCTGTCTGTCCAGGGTATGAATATCCCAGGGTCTCCAGAGATCCAAAATTTAGGTTCGACGGAGTTGAAGGCCAAAGGTGATCTGCTTGGTTTCATGAATCTCTAGCACCTTCTTAATCCAGGTGAGAGCTGGGGAGTCCGGTCCAACAACCATAGTAGGGTTATGCATTTCAATGCAGCTGTATTTAAAATGCTGTATAACTGCCGAACATGCTTATTTTTTAGTGCAGGATGAAGAATACCCAGAACAAAACACTGAAAAGTAAATGGCAGTATTAACCCAGTATCCCTTGAATTTTCTCATGTATGTTCTCCCAATAATTCTGTATTCATGGGCACTCCCAAAATATGTTAAGCTGCAAACCCTTACTCCCACAGTGTCCCCAGCACCTGTCTGTGTTGGCTGTGGAAATATGTTTAGTAATAGTGGGTGTATTAAAAAAATGCACCACCACCTTCCATTTAAGCTCTCTCCATGCTGGAGAGGAAGTAGTCTGCCAGCCCACTTGCAGAGACCTATACCAGGTACTGGGTGTTAATATCACCTGCAAAATAAAGCGGAGCAATATATCACAGGCAGCACATTGTGGGCGATATCACTGCAGGCACAAAAACATCACGGGCCACAATACTGCAGATGCAGTGCCCGCTGTGTGTTGCCAGACTCCATGGGGCCCAGTTGGACCAGGTGGCACAGAAGGATGGCAATGGCCGCAGTCATGGTGTGACACCTGGTAAGTGTAGCACTGGAACAATACAACAGGGAAGGCAGTGCCACACTGACCAGTGGACAGCAGCCAGGAAGGACCGCTGCACCAACTGCTGCACATACTGTATAGCATCCAGGCACCTGGGAGCTATCCAGGAGGCAGGCACAGTAGGTACACCACAGGGGACACCATGACCATAGCCATGAACCTCGGTGCCCTCTCCTTGTGGCTGGAGGTGCTGCCATAGTCCCCCGAGTGCCCTGCAAGCCCCAGGAACCTTGGCCCACCCACAGCCCCAGAACCTGCCCAGTCATCAGTCAGCCTACACTCGCTATGGACACTGCTACCCTTGCCTGTGGTGCCCCTGCCTGCAGAACAGCACTCTACAAGGCTTGCCCACCTCATATACACCCAGTCCATGTGTCCTGCTGCCTGTGTCAGGTCCAGTCCAGACACATCATCCTTCAGACAGCCAACCTGCAGCCCCAGAGCCATAGCTTTGCCGCATGATGCCTGTGCCCCACAATGGATGCCTGTACCCCACAGTGTAGTCACAGACCCCATATCTGCAGTAATGTAGCCTGTGATGTTTTTGTGCCTGCAGTGATATCAGCCACACATGGCAGTGGGTGATGTCAGATACCTGGGAGTACCTCAGTTGATGACCAGAGCCATGTGCCCACACCCAAGTAGCCTTGCCGTGCTCCCTGTGCCGTGCTGTGCCTCTCCCCTCCCACACAGTGCCAGCAGCAGGTGGATGGTACTCATGGCCATGCATGGTAGCCCCCCCCATGTTCAGTTAGCGGTATGCCAGACATGCTGCACACATCAAGGGCTTCATCCCATAGGGGGACAGCGAGGCAGGAGGAGTCTGTGTCCTGTGCTCATGTGCAGCCCTGCTGTGTGTACTGCCTGCATCCTGTCTGCACAGCCCACTACAACTGTGAATACCCACCCCCAAATCAAAATTATTATTTGGAACATTGTTGGACTTATAGACAGGTTAGAAGATCTGAAGTGGTTAAAGGTTACGGGATACTCAATTATAATGTTGCAAGAAATGTGGCTTTCTCAGGTCCCTGAACTAGTCATAGAAGGCTATACAGTGTTAGGCACCAAAGCTCACAGAATGTCAATGTTTGGTCACCTGAGCAGAGGTATTATTACACTGGTCCTCATTGCACTGTTTTATACGTGTGCTGATTTAAAGTAAGGCACTCTGTATTTCCTCCCAGTACTATTGAGTAGAAAATATAAGTTGATATGTATAGTTTTAAATACATATATCCAACCAAAGTTAAGGAAAATGAGGTATTTAATGCACTGGTGACTGCTGAGTTTGAAAAATAGCAATTATAATGGTATTTCTGTAATGGCTGCTAGAGAGCTACAGTAAATGCATGACCCTCAAGTACCATAGAAGTATTGACAACTCAGTGGAATAGAGATGACACTTTGGAAATCAATGTTAGACAGTTGAAAGATAAAATTATTAACAATGGAGGCAAAAGGGTTTTATCCTTTGCCTTAGATGTCATGATTAATGGCAGAACAAGTGGGGACGCGGAGGGTAAGATAACATTTCCCACAAAGAATGGGGGTTCACCCCTTGTAGGGCCTATAGGAAGCTCACCCGCCCAAGGAAGGTAGGGGGCCTACAGCTCCCGGATTTTTATATTTACTATCTGGCTAGCCATGCTGCCAGGGCGGCTCTATGGGTGTCAGATTTGGAATCGGCTTCGGTTGGGCTTACATTAGATCGATCGCTGGCTTATAGTGTTAATTTAGACCTAGAAGCCTGTCTATATTCCATGGTCAAAGATTCCTGCCAAGTGAGATACCCGATGGGGTGGGACATAAAGGCTCTTCACCAACTTTACTCGCTTTTGAGTATCCCTATGCAAAGGATTTAATGCAGCCTCTTTTAAAGAATCCTAACCTTTTGGTTGAAACTCAGCCGATAAGGAGATGCGTTGGCAATCTCCTTTCTAACCCTAGGATAGTTGACTTTGTTTTAGGCTCAGTTATTTCTCCCTCCGCTCTGATGGAGAAACTTAGGGTTGAACCCAACGATCGGTTGCGGCTGTACCAGATCCATAGATGTATTAGTTCCCTCCTAAGGGGTAGTAAAGGGTTGGATGAAGCTGGGGAGCTGCTGAGGAAGATGAGAGATTTGACATTATCTGGCAACTCAGTCTCTAAATTATCTAAATTAATTTTGGCTAAGAGGGATTCCAGTATCTCCCCAATACCTTATTACTGGGAGGTGAACTTATCCTTGGGTTGGCCTGAAGAGACCTGGTGTAGGGTCTGGTCGGATTTATATGTATATGTCAAGCAAGATAGATTAAGGGGTCTTCAATTTAATCTTTTGCATAATCTCTATCTCTCCCCGGCTAAACTCTCCCGGATATATAGTCTCAGTTCTCCAGAGTGTAAGATTTGTGGCTGCCCTGTTGGTACTATCTATCATAAATTATGGGAATGTCCCAAGGCAGTTAAACTCTGGGATTCAGTGAAGCTGTGGATAGGCCCCTATTCTAACACTTTGGCTTATTTTAATGCCGATGTATGCATTTTTGGTATGTTTGCCCACATCTCTGCGGTAGCTCAAAAGCACCAAATGGCCTTGGTGGCTTTGGTGACGAAGTTACTTCTCCTCCGTTATTGGCGTAGTGATAAATCCCCCTCCCTTAAGGAATGGTGGGATGAGTTTTTATGCACTTTAAATGCGGAGAGGACTGCAGCTAATTCTAATTCAACTAAGAAATTTAACAATTACTGGGGTAGTTTCTTACGGTGCTTGAAGGTCAAATATGGCTATTAGAGGGTTAGGGGTTTTTTATCCCCTCTTCTGGGTTCATACTTTTATCCCGACATTTGTAACAAATTTCCCTTTCTCTCTTTAGCCATATGTGGAACGAATATGGACAAATTGGCTTTCTCTTTCTTTCTCCCCCGCAAGAGGCAATTAGGTCGAATGATCTTCCTCAGACAATACTAACCTAGGACAGCCTTAGTTACTTATTGGTCAGGTTGCTAATATACGCCGTCTACATTATTCTGTTTCCCTTTCTTTCTTCCATATGGAATAGCTGCCTGGGGATGGGGGTGGGGTTGTTGCTGGGGATGGAGGTTTTGGGAGGGGTACCCCTTCCTGATATGTTGCGATTCATGACATCCTACAGTAAGAATATTTGTAAACGGGTTATTGTTTCTGGGTTTGTTTTGTGCATTGTAAATGTTGTTTGTTAAAAAATAAAGTTATTTGCAAAAAAAAAAAAAGAATGGGGGTTCAGTACTACACGTGTGTATAGTGGATGTATTTTCATACCCATTGATGTGTACAGTAAGTTCCATGTCTAGGAAGAATGGCATAGTGATCACTAAAGCAATATCTGGGGATTTACTATGGCTGGAGTGGTTTGCCCATGAGGCGCAGCCATGGTAAATCCCCCGATAACCCACACCCCCGAATGGCTTATTGCGATTATACAATGGTCCACTTTTTTGGGAGGTGAGAAAAAAAAATCTGAAAATGGGGTTTATTTTAAATAAATAATTATTATTATATTTTATTACTGCGCCACAAAAAAATAGTTCCTTGTTGGTAGGGAGACTGCTGCCTGTGCTCTCCCCCAACACACACCCACTCTGTGTCGTGTGCCCCAACTATCTGATTATGTTCCCCCTGAACTTGTTTCAAATGTTTAACTATTTTAGTTTATTAGGTTTCCTACTTCTGCTTTGCGCTACATTGCTCCAACTATAACAGCTTATGTTAACAAGAATGGCAATGGTGTGAGGTATGAATGACCTACTGCTGTGGTTTGAGTCATAAGTTAAAAAAAAAAAAAATGCCGCGATGGATTAGACTGTAGAGATGAGCAACTGTCCGACAAAATGTTTTAGTTTACATTTTTCCCCACTTTTTTGGGCCATTTTGAGATGTGATACAGACCTGGTACAGCACAAAGTTTTTGTTCATTTATTAATGAAAGTCAAGGCAGGGCAGTGATGAGCCGGAGAGAGTGTAGAGCTTGTGACAGTGAGGGAGTGCGGAGGATGCGTAACTGAACTGCCATCCACTGCAGTTCAGAGAGAGAGAGAGAGACTTTCTCTCTCCCCATAGGCAGACAGTGAAAAAACTAACATGCAGATGAAGGATTAAATGGAGAATGTGAGAAGCTGCGAAGGGCCGCCACGTGCTTCCGGGTTTACTGACACATTAGCGGTTCTAGTTTAGAGTGCGTATTGTGGTGGGAAGAAACTGTTTTATGTCTGGTGATTTTTGCGATTAGGACATCAGGTATTTTTAATTTTTTTTTTTTTACTTATGGAGGGCATTTCTTGTTGATACTGAGGTGCGATTCATTGGGACAGAGAAGTGAGCAGATGAAAAGGTGAGGCGGGTGCACTGTCAGACTTTTCAATGAGATACCGTTATTTAAAAAAAGGGGGAAGGGAGTTGGGTAGGTGTACTGAGCTTGACTATTGTGATCGATCTGATTGAAACTGCAGTGGTTTTTTGAATCTCCCGCTTTGGGATCGCACTTTAGCGGAAAACAAGATGGCGGTTGGAGTTCCGTGATTTCGCCGTCGGATTGCTTTTTTTCTAAGATGCGGCTGTCTGGCACCTTTTGAGGTGATTATCAGAGGATTTACAATGGTGGTAAGGTGCCAGTCAGTCATTTTGATTGGTTGTTGTCTAAGGTCCATGGTATAATTTCCAATAATTATTCATCTCAAGAAAAATGGCTTTACTATCCAAAACCCCAACTGGCTTAAGAAGAGCTATCGGTACTAGAATAGAGAATTTTCAAAAGTTAAGGTTTACTCTGAATGAACAAAACAAACAAACAAAAAGTTAAATACACTTAAATACACTTGGTAGAACTGAAAAACGTGTAGACATGGGTGTGACAGTTCTGTTGATAAGGAAATGAGTGAGTGAGTGAGTGTGTGTGTGTGTGTGTGTGTGTGTGTGTGTGTGTGTGTGTGCGCAGTGTGCCAAAAAGCACTTATGCATATATCTATGCTGCATAAACACACATATCCACAAGAACAGAACATATACACAGCATGATCAAACACAAACATGTTACTGTACATGCCACACTTATGCCAAGAGAACAACGGTAACAATGGGCTGTAGAGGTCTACTTCCATTCTAAACCCAATATAAGTATAATACAAAGAAAACACCACCACCAACTGGACACGCTCAGTTGTTACATACAACCAGGGCCCCTAGTGCTCTGTGGCAGAATTTTCAGATTTCTGCAACAGGGCTCCTAGGCTTCTGCGGCAGCATTTTCTGATTTCTGCGGCATGATTTATTCATTTCTGTGGCACAATGCAGTCCTATCATTGGCTAAAATATGATGTGATGTCATAGATGACATCACCTGCCAAGCATAGAGGAGGGGCTTCAGGATAAGTGAGATTGGTATGGGAGCCTGGCACTATGAAAAAACTGTATATTTGAATGAAAATTCACCAAAAACAGTGAATTCTGTGGCACTATATGAATTCTGTGGCATGATGCAAATTATGCAGAAAATTCTGCAACTGCAGAATCGCTGAATTCCAGGGGCTTTGCATACAACCCTGATCTGGGGCCCCTACGAAAAATTATTAAGGGCCTACAACCACTCTTCAGTGAGTAGGACACCGTGAAATATATTTTCCAGGAATGACTTTTACTGTCTTTCAAACAACCACCTAAATTATCCAGCCTGGTTGTCAGGAGCAAACTTACACCTGACCAGAATGACAGAACACTAGGAGACACAAAACCCTGCAATATTCCTAAATGTAAAACATGTAAACACATTTCCACTTCGGACTTTATCAACACCCCCCAAAACAAGAAATTCAAGATACAGGGGAGTTATACATGTGGATCGCAGAATGTTGTTTATTACATCAAGTTCAAGAAGTGTCCAAATACAGCCTATGTGGAGGAAACTAGGCAACCCCTTCAAACCTGAATGAACTTACACAGGCACAACGTAAAGGAGAAAAAGACTGAAAAACCAGTGGGGCAACATTTCTGTCAATATGATCACTCCATCTCTGACCTCTATGTTCTGGTACTCAAAGGACACTTCAGAAACACACAAGAAAGGAGGGATTATGCGCTCCGACTTCTTTATCTTCTCGACACTAAAATAATGAAAACCTTGGCTTCATAACTCATTACAAAATTTAAACTAACAACTGCCTTTCTCTTGCTTCAGGCACACATGCTTTTCCAGTGCATATATTAATATACATTAACTCTTACATTTGGTATGTATTTTAGTGTGCTTTATACATTATCATGGTTTTATTTATATGTTTGATCATACTGTGTGTCTGCTATGTTCTTGAGAATATTGTGTTCATGCAATATATATAATATTAGAGCAACAAACTCCGTTTAATGCATTAGTTAGGGTTGTTCCACACCGACAAAAGCGAGAAATTCGGTGTTAGGGTTGAAAGCCCCTTGGCCCCCGCCCACACACCCAAACCGGCATCGGGTGCGCATTATGGTTGTCGGACACAACTCTTACCTTATATGCCCAACGGACTAATTTGCATGCTTGGGCAGAATATAGCTCACAGGGACCTGGTACTAACCTGTTTCTGGCAGCACTGCCTCTCTGGGCCTATGCAGCCCTGGTCCTTGTTGGAGCAATGCAAATTCACTTAGCACTGCATTAACATGGACTTACATTCAATCAGATAGCATTGCTCTGTCGGCAAGTGCTATCCATCTAAATATCCATGTGGCTGGGGGGAGCACAGGGGCTGCATTGCATTTGCCCCATTTAATTACTATCGGGGCCTGAGTTGAAAATATAGGTATAAAAAATGTAAACCAATTGCAACGTTTGTGAGTCATTGAAAACAGTCAATGTTTCTTCAAAACTTTCTTGTTTGTTGAGATTTTGACCCCGATTTTTTAATTTAGGGTTTTTCTTACTCCTCCTTATGAACATAATAGGTGTCAATCCCTGAACAAAACATGACTTTGTGGTACAACTGTGAAAACACATTTTGGGTGAAATTTGAAAAATTACACCTGTCATCTTTATGACGTGATGCAAAAAACCGCTATATTGAAAATGTAGGGTCAAAATCTCAAGGAATAGTTTGTTATGAGTAAATGTTTAAAAATGTCAATGTTTCATCATAACTTTGTTGTATTTGAGATTTTGACCTCAAATTATCAACATCGTCTTTTATTACCCCACCTTATGATCACGATAGGGGACATTTTCTAAATCCTGTCCAAAAGGTGATTTCATGGAGTGACTTTGAAAATGTGTTTCAAAGGAGATCTAAAAAATTTCACTTGTCTTGTTCATGAGGTAGGGTTAAAAAGTCTACTCATACCAACACCCTGTCATGTTTTATTGCCTACCTACAGTATAACCATTAGGACTGAAACACAGGTAAACCAGTTGATTTGTTCAAAGTCATGCAGATATCCATTGGGTATGGTGCAACTGGTGCATATGGAGGAACTTAACATGGGGATAGAAACATAGAAACAGAATTTGCTTGCAGATAAGGACCTCTTGGCCCACCTAGCCTGACCATTTTCCCTGCTCACAGTATCACATAGATCCTACTTGATCTCCAGTCCATCATCCCTCCCTTGCACCTATCCCATGCATTCTTGAACCCCACCATTGTTTTTGCCTCACTACCTCCACTGGAAGGCTGTTTCAGGAATCCACCACTCTTTCTTCAAAGAAATATTCCTCACATCTTTCCTGAATTTACACCCTCTAGGTTAATATCATGACCCCTTTTTCTTAAGCACATTTTGTTTCTACTAGTATCTTGTTTACCCCTTTAGGTATTTAAAGGTCTCTATCATATCTCCTCACCCTCCTCTCTTCCACTGTGTACATATTCAGGTCCTAAGTCTCTCATTGTAGGGCTTCTGATGTGAACCATGTACCATTTTGGTAGCCCTCCTCTGACTGCATCCACTCTGTCTATGCCTTCCAGAGATGTGGTCTCCAGAACTGGACACAGCGATACTGTTATGATGTCAAAATTTCAACATCGAAATCCATTACAGTGACAACTTCAAGGTTGTCACTGTAATGGACCTGCTGGCAATATTTCACTGATTTTGAACACTTCTTCCCCCTTTCAAATGAACTCCGACCTGGAGTTTGTTATCTTTAAGAACGGGGGGTGTAGGGGTGTAGCACCTCTCAAAAAAACAGTTGTTACTGCCGCTGTGCTGCATTTTGACAAATTGGTTGTTGATGTGGCTTGGTGGAACCCTGGACACAGTACACTAGGTGGGGTCTTACCAGCGATCTAGACAGAGATAACACCACCTCCCTCTTTCTGCTAGAGATACCCCTCCCTATGCACCCTGGCATCCCACTAGCCCTCCCAACTGCCTTTTCGCACTGCCTAGCCACCTCTCGTCATCCAAAAATGATTATTCTGGTATACCGTTAGAACATCAAGTCATGATATCGACAGCTGCACAATGACAGCAAGTGCAGCGAGAGGGACTTAAGGCTGACAGGAGTGTTCTGATGATAGGTGTGTTCTGTCAACAGGCATATTGGATCAGGCTCGGATTAGGTAGGTAGATAGGTGGCTCATTGAATAAATGTCCATAATGCATGCACTTCTGTGTTGTGGGTATCTGTACGAGGGGGGTGTTTGCCCTATTCTCCATTGATGGTGCATCATGGAGGTTGTTATTTTTAGGTCTGGGTGTGTGTGGGGCGTATCCACCTGTGTGCGTGGTGCAGCCCCCACATTGCAGCTTGCGTAGCACTGTTCATCGGTGTGGTGGTTTGTTGCTGTTTGAATGTGCCATTGTTGCTGGTGTCACTGTGGTGCTGTCAATGTATTGGACTCCGCTGTAATTTCTGTTGCTGCAGCTTGGTGGAATTGATTATTCCCAATGTGTACATATTTAGCTCTTCAAGCCTCTCCCAATAGGTCCTTTTCCCCCAACCCCAAATCATTTTGGTTGACCTCCTCTGGACCATCTCCAGGAGTTCAATGTCCCTTTTTAAGTGTGGCCTCCAAAACTGCATGCAGTACTTGAGGTGTGGCCTCACCAAGCAGTTATACAGAGGGAGTATCACCTTCCTCCTTCTGGAAGTGATCCGCCTAGCGATGCATCCCAGCATCCTGTTGACCTTGGCCACTGCCCTCCTACAAGTTTATGAGTTGTTCATCTTGACATCCGCCACCACCCCAAGGTCCCTTTCAGCCATCGAGACTTGTAGCATTCCCCCCCACCCAGGGTGTACACTTGGCCTGGGTTTCTGGCTCCCAGGTGCAGTACCTTGCATTTCCCTGCATTGAACCTCAGCTTCCACTTTCTAGACCACCTTTGCAGAGCCTCCAAGTCCCTCTGTAGGGCCACCCTCACCCCTTCCCCATCCACCACTGCCCCCAGTTTTGAGTCATCTGCAAAGAGACTCATCTCACTCCTGATACCCGTCCTCATGTCAGAGACGTAGACGTTGAACAGGAGGGGCCCAAGAATCAATCCCTGTGGGACCCCACTAATGGTCCTCCTTGGGGATGAGACTATCCCACCAACCTCTGGTCCTGGAGCCAATTGCCTATCCATCTGATCATCTGGTTCCCCAACCCCATTTCTCCCAGCTTATCCAACAGGCCCCCATGAGGAACAGAGTCAAATGCCTTGCTGAAGTCAAGAAAGAGGAAGTCCACCGGTCTACCCAGGTCCAAGGCACTCGTCACCCAGTCATAGAACTCCACAAGGTTTGTCTGACACAATTTCCCCAGGATGAATCCATGCTGTCTATTGTCCAGGCACCCCTGACTTTTCCAGGTCCCCAGCCTCCTCCTTGACAATGCCCTCCATCACCTTGCCCACCACTGATATCAGGCTGATGGGCCTGTAGTTCCCTGCCACCTCCCTTGATCCCCCCCTTGTGGATAGGCACTATACGTGCCACCTTCCAGTCCTGGGGCACCCACTCTGTCCTCCGAGAGAAGCTGAAAAGCTCCACTAGGAGTTTTGCCAGGACATCTGCCAGTTTCTTCAGCACTCTGGGATGTAATTTATCTGGTCCTGGTGCTTTCTCTGTCTTAAGGGACCTGAGCACTTCCCTCACTCTCTCTGCTGTGATTTCCACCTCTGCTGCCTTGTCCCCCTGCTTTGCCTTCCCCCCCACCTGCCAGTGATGCCCCCCCCTTCCTAGACCCACCAATCGGTAAGGGTCCTCCCCCCTCAGTTTCACCATCTCCTCCCATGTATGATGCAGCCCCCACATTTTCCTTGGTGAAAACTGAGGGAAGTACTCATTTAGTACCTCAGCCTGCTTCCCTGGGTCTTGTGCCCATCTCTCCCCTGTTTTAACCCTGCTAATCTGCCCCTTCACCCTTCGTTTTTCCCCAATGTATCTAAAGAACCCCTTGTTCCCACTCCTAATTTCCCTGGTCAGGTTCTGCTCCTTCCTTGCCTTAGCCGCCCTCACCATCCTAGTGGCCCTTCTGGCCATCAGCTCGTACTCCCCTCGATCCCTTTCACTCCTTGAGCACTTGAATTGCCTATAGGCTGCCTTCCTTCTCCTCACCACCTCCTGAACCTCCCTCATCCACCAGCAGGGTTTTCAGCCCTACCTTTCCTTGGCATTAACTCATTTACCATCACCCCCTGTCACCTAACCTATTTCTTAACTAGTTAACTACCTTTAGAACCATCCCTAAGCTATGCAGCTTGCTTATGAGTTTCCAATGTGGAACAGTGTTGAAAGCCTCACTGAAATCTAGGAAGGCAACATCCACTGGTCCACTCTGATCTAATTCCTTTGTCACCCAGTCAAAGAAATCTATCACATCCGTTTGACATGGCCCCCCCCCCCCCATGAATCTATGCTGCCTCGGGTCCTGTAACCCATTGCAGTTAAGATATTCCACAACTCTTTCCTTCAGCAGTGATTCCATTAACTTTCTCACCACCGGTGTCAGACTGACTGACCATAATTGGCAGCCCTTCCCCTGCTACCACTTTTGTGTAGTGGGACTAGATACGCCTCCTGCAGTCCTCATAACCCCTTCCATCTCCAATGAGCTGTTAAACAGAACTGTCAAGGTGCAGTCAGTATCTCCCTGAGCTCCCTCAATACCATTGGATGCATCCCATCTGACACCATTGCTTTGTCCCCTTTCAGATTAGTGAGTCCCTTCAGAACCAACAGACTAGTGTCTACATCCATTCCTCCAATGCTCCTGTTGTTTTTTTGTGGCCCCTTCCCTTCTCCTTCCTTAGTGAACACTGAACAAAAATATTGTTCAGGATGTCTTCCTTTTCTTGGTCACTGCTCTGCACAGTCCCCCCTTCCCTATTTAACCTTACAATTCCACTCATGGTTGACCTGTTTTCGATTACATATCTAAAAAATGTCTCGTCCCCTTTCCTTACCTCTTGGGCTATTCCATCTTTTGTCTGTGTCTTTGTGCTCATTACTGCTCTCCCTGCTGTCCTCTTTTTCCCAAGACACACTTATCTATCCTCCTCCCTCTGTATCTCCTTATACATTCTGAATGCTACCCTCTTACCTTTTACCTTTCTTGCCACCTCTTTTGAGAATCATAGTGGTTTCTTTTTCCTCTTGCCTTTTCTCACCTGCTTGATGCAGAGGTTTGTTGCTCTCACTCTGGCTGTTTTTGTCTTCTTCCACTGTTCCTCCACCCCACCCGGATCATTCCCCTGTCAGGTCATCCCTGAGATTTTTACCTAACTTTATGAAATCTGCACTCCTGCAGCCCAGGATGTTCGACCTTGTGTGGCTTGATTCTGCAGCTGTCGCTATATGAACCACACTGTACGATGATTGCTAGTCCTCAGGTGGCCTCCCAAGTACAGTATTGCCCCATCATGACTGGGTTCAATAACTATTTGCCTGAGGAACACTACCTGCAGGGAGTCCAGGATGTACCTGTTCCTAGCTGAAGCTGCAACTGGGAGGCTCCAATCTACATCCAGCAGATTGAAATCCACCCACCACCAGCACCTCTCACTTTTCTGCCATCTCATCAATGGCTTCCACCAGTGACCAGTACCTTATGTAACTCCTCCCCCTGTGCTGGAGGTCTGTAGATCACACCAGTGCAAATAGTACTCCTTTCCCCATCTCCAAGGTGACTCACAGTACCTCTGTCCCCCATATTTTATGCACTTATCTTGATTTTATGCTTTCCTCCCATAAAGCACCACACCCCTCCTTTCTTTGTTTCTTTCTTTCCCACCCAGTCCTTCCTGAACAAAGTATAGTTGGTGTGACCATGTCCCAATCATAGTTTTAGTACACCTGACTTGCACAGCCACAATATTCAGGTCTGCTCTCTGCCATGATGGCCTCTAGGTCCAGAATCTTATTTCCTAGACTTGTTGCATTTGGACACATGGCCATCCAGATTTTGTTTCCACTCTGTTTAACCCTTTTTTCTTTTTCTCCCTCCTCTCCCTTTCTTTAATGCTCCTGTTCCCATCCCCTTGTCTCGATCATCCTGCTTTCTTTCTTTTTGAACCCTTGGGGGTCCTCTCCTCAGGTTCTCCCTACTCTCCCTCTATGTATGGGAAGTGCAGTTTCTGTCTCCCTGATTTCTTCTGCCACCCCTTTGGCTAGTTTAAATGTTCATAGTAACATTTAAATCATTCCCCTCCCAAATGGATGTAGGCCACCACCCCTGCATAAGCCCTTATCCATCCAAGTGGATCCCCTGCCCCAGTGTAGCCAAACTCCTCCTATCTGCACCATTCCATTAACCATGAATTGAAGCTCACAGTGTGGAGAGCTCCCTCTCCTCCCCCCATGTCATAGACAGGCAGCACCTCAGAGAAAGCCACTGAGCATGCTACCTATCTAAGACCACTCCTCACTTCCTAAACTCCACCTGCAGCATCTCAGCCCTGTCCCTAGCCAGATCTTTGGACCCTAGGTGAACAATGACATCCAACTCCCCCTTCCATCCTGCTGCCCTAGCAATTCCCAGAATCTGCTTTCCATCCCTCTGGGCTATGGCACCACATAGGGACCTGACCTCTCCCTTGGCCTCCCTTCCTATTCACAAATCTGTCCCCCTGACAATCAACTCCCAAACCAGAAGTTATTTCCTCCTCTTCCTCTGGTGTCATCTCCCACCATCCTTGGGGTCTCCACTTTGGAGGACACCAATATCCTCCCTGACCACTACATGAGGTGCTTACTCCTCGCAGTCCCATCCTATCAGAGTGGCTTAGGAATTTTGTAGTGGTGCCGGTTAAGGAACGTGCCTCCAGTCCACCTCCCCCCACTTCAAGAGCCCACCACCACTACACTTCTAGAACCTACCATAGTCCAGTTGTTCTTCCTCACTTGAATCTTTTGAGGTAACAGTGGCTCACTAGGTGGTCCCTGGGCGGAGGAGAAGGTCCCCCAAATCCTAGCCAACTTAGCCTGGACTCTAGCTACCTCCTCCCTCAAATCAGAGAGGTGCATGCAGCTCTCCAGGTCCACAGTTCTGTACTCTGACCAGTAGACCCCAGAGTCATTTGGTGTTCAGGAGAGTGATACTCATCATCTAGGATAACTCTGTTCCATTATGAAGACTCTGACATTCTTTCAGAATGCTCTTAGAATTGCTAGAACAGATGTGCAATTTTGATAATAAAGATATTTCAAAGTCTTCAACTCCTGATTGTTGTAATAGCAGAAATACCATCTGTAGTTATGTTGAATTGCTAATTTCCAGGACGACTTTTTAACTAAATGCTTTGCAGTTTTCTTCTCAAGGATCCCTCATTTTATTTAAGTGCAGTTTTTGAGGAGGCCTGCTAACCAGTTGCCAAACTGACATAGTAGATAACAGAAATATGCATTTGGAAGAGCATAATAAAAAATATCTACTCATAACACAGCAAAGAAGAGATGAAATGAATGCAAAGCAGAAACAGTAAAGCAGCTTGTTGATACTGATACGTTCAAATTAATTCTGACAGTAGCAGAAGGATTTCGCAGCCCACCAGAACATTGGTAGAATACTTAACATCAAATGTAAGCTAGAAATAATGTTTGTTGCCCACACAAACTGCAAACCACCCCAACATAATTTCCAGCCATACTTACCAAACAAACCAAATAGAAATACTGTTTTTCTGTTCAGACCGATTAGGTTCGTAAACTCACAAGCCGAATTCAAATCAAAATTTGCAGAACATCTGCTATTGAATGTGGGTGCAACTGGATTACCTAATTGTACTGTACATTACTCTTGAGTAGATTCTATGTGCCATATGTTTTCTAGCTTAACTGTATCTACACTTCATCAAGTAGACATGTCTTGCATCTCTGATGTTTGCTTTGTATGAACCACACTATGCCTTGTGCCTGAGTCACTCCTGTAAAAGGACCTGGTCACAGTGAGCCTACCAGGTTATCAAAATCAGTCAGTCTGTCTGTCTGTCCATCCATCCGTCTGTCCATCTGTTCATCCATCCATCCGTTCGTCCATCCATCCAATAATAAATGACACACTACATTCACAAATTGATATAATTAAAGTCTATGTGGATAATGTTACTGTTGTTCCTTGTATAGCTTTTTTGTTTTTGAACACAGGCATTAAGCAATACAAGGAAATGTTTTATGCTCCAAAATGCCTAGCAAGGGTATGCTGGGTACAGAAGCTGTGCATAGTTTTTTTATAGCACCTCTGAAGTGGGTATGAAGTGACCAAATACAGCAACCTGTAGTGAGACAAAGTTCATGGAGAAGGTCAGGAAGTGCATTTCTCTTCAGATACAAGTAATGAATGGCAGCATTTGAGATGCATAGATAGACACACGAACTATGTAGCAGATCATCTCTGTACTTCAACTTTTCACAGACTGTAATAGGACTATGTTTTGTCACATGGGGTAAGATTCTGCACAGAATCACTAATGTAACCAAATAGGATGTCTCCATCATGTACCTCATGTGCCTATGAAGTTTTCTGGTGATTTTTTTTTTTTCAGAAAAAAGTGAAGGGAAGCATATTTTTCCACTACTCTTCCCAAATTATCTTACCTGAAATGCTCCTTGAGTGAAATAGTGACGTTTGCGAGTGTTGCATAGTAGTACACTTTAGTACCTTCACTATGGGTAGCAATTAGGGAAGCTGATACACTGCCCCCAGTTCTAGTACAGGGCAAAGCTGAGTGCTTGCACACTACACAAAGCACAACCTGTTAATAATTGTTGGTATAATCACATGCATGCTGAACAAATAACGTTCCTTAATCAATCATGGTCACTCTTTCTGGTTTTATGTGGCATAGTGCAGTTTCATCTCTGCTTGTACCCATCTCTGTTAAAGCACAGCAAATACATGAATCAGTCAGAACAAAAAAACAAGATTGGCCTTTTTTATCATTTGTAAATTTCACCCTTAGAAGTGCACAAAGCTGTATCATTTCCAAAATCTATCTAGCTCCCTTGCCTCCTGCTACTTTCATTTCTGTAGTTCTGTAATTTCAAATTTTATTTTTCACAGTATATTTGTTTTAATTGAGACTTTTTCCCTCCTCCTCTCTCCAGTGCATTCAGGCTTCAGTTCCTCCACATGAGCCCAGCTGTTTGACAGTGCAGTACTGTGGTTTACCCACAAGAGCAGGAGCCACCCTTATACCATCAGCCCTATTTGCAGTCAGGCCATGAGATGAGGGAGGACCCGTCCATGTAGTGGTTCTAAACATCCAACTCAGGTGATAGAATCAAAAGAGGAGACGTACAGGATATAAAAATCAGACTTATTAAATAGAGCTTTTTGTAAAGTTAGCAAAGACCAGACGACACCTACACCCCTTACAGGAAAGAATATATCAGAGTGGATATGCCTGTGAAATCCCTCTTGAAGTCTCAGACTGTTGCAAAAGCATTAAAAAAAGGTCAAGACACACAAATCAGGGGGACCAGATGATATTCTAAAGTAGGTGGGGAAGGAGAGTGTGGTTGTCTTTGGTTTATAACACTTTTATGTAACCTGTTCAATCAAAAATTAATTGGGTGGTGTATAACCGTATACTGTATGTGGAGTTTGGCAAATCTGCTTATTCCTATGGTTACCAATCCCAAAGATGTGTCTAGTGATTTCAGACCAATTTCTCTCTCTTGTACTGTTTGTATGTTGAAGGCTTTGGGCAATGGTTGTTGCTGTGCTAACAGGCTTCGTGCTGCACTAACTGCAATTTTAACTTTTGAAAGTCTCTTTGTGTACCCGGTGCCATATTGGATGGTATGGTATGGTTAGTGGGTCACTAAGCAGTTAGCACAGGAGCACTAACAAAGACCAGGACAATATGAAAATAAAGCTGTAATGCCTTGCATACAGGATAGACTGACACATTCAAAGCTTTATGGAAGTGCTAATTGGCTGTCTGAACAGCCCTACTGTAGTTACCAAATAAAAACATGTTATAATGAAGCAGGGCAGCAACCTCCCATTGCTGTCTCCTGATAGCAAGCGCTAAAGTGCAGTTGCAACCACCATCCTGCTCCCAATCCCAAAGGTATCAATGTCTCAGGCATCCAGTAGCACTCCTTCCCTCACTTGCATACCCCATTCCATGATTCTGTAATCCTGACATTTGGTGGCTTTCCTCCCTTCTGTTCTCTGGTTGTTCCTCTCCCACTCCCTGTGGCTGTAGTGCTATCAAATTGTCACAGCTGTCTCCCTCACCAGCCATAACTGACTCCCTGGTGTCTAGTATGACCCACTCCCATTCAAGTCAAATCTGGATAGAAAGAATATACTATTTTCAGAATCATAACACATGCTCAGGTTGTTTTTACTGTCTTTGTCCATGAAAGACACACAGCTATAACTTGCTCCTGGGTGTGTTTTGGGAGCTCAGGGAGGTTAAGGACTTGCCTGATCACACAATATACAAATAGAGCATGATGGAATCAAAACCCATTCTGCTGGATGAACGAAGCTTGTTCACAGCTCTTTGCTTTAACCTCTAGGCTGTACTGCCAGCTGATAATCAAAAAATTAATATTTTTGGGAACGAGCCCGGGATGTCGGGGGTCGGCAGGGGAGGGAGAGGATTGAGCATCTGAGGACAGCTCTCCTCTCTTGGGAGGGAGTGGGGGCACAGCCTCGCTGTCTGATTGGCCTCTGGTGGAAGCCGGAGGCATGGCAGACAAAAAGGTGCACTAAGGGGTTGGGAAGTGGCTGGCATTGGTGGATATGCCATGATGTCAGGGTGGTAGCCACTCCCACAGAACAACAGAAAATACGCTATGGCACTCCCGCATAGACAGAGTGCCAGGCCCTGATCCCCAACACCCCTACCTGCCCCGGTGACTGGCGTCCTGACAAGTCAAGGAATTTTGAGGTGCTTACTTCCCCACCTCGTCCCTACCTGGGGGGTAAGCTAAGGCAACATGGAGGATGGACCGCCATGGGATCCAGGTAGGAGGTGTGGACTAGAATGGCCATTGGCGACTCCTGAAGAGAAGGGAGTGCTGTGGGAAGAAGGCGCGAAAAGAGAAAATAAAATAAAAAATAAAAATTAACATTTTAAGGCTGGCCCCATGATGCCAGGCCAGTAGGTATGTAACCACATTAGCATCTTGTAGACCTGAGTTCACACCCGAAGTTGTAAGAGAAAAGGCTGTAAGAGAGTAAATAGAAAAAGACAGACATTGGTGCTGTGGCAACCCACCAGAAATCTGCACTGACATGAACACAGACAGGGTTTAGAAATCTTGATATGGGGCCCTAATACCTGTTGGTATCACATAGCAAGCCTTGTGATGTGTATTTTTGATGATCAGCTGGCAGGCAAGCCAAGAGGTTAAAACAACCATAAAGATGGATTATTTTTACTAACAGTTTGAAATGTAAAGGTGATAAGTCACTAGTTTCAATGCACATACAAAATAAGTTTTATAAATGTAGAAAGTGTTGCAATAATGCCTTAAAACACACTTAATAATGTCAGGCCAGTAGCGCAGAGGGCTGAGGCGTTGGTGCCTTACTTCATGCTATGCCGGTGACCTGGGTTCGGGAATGACGTCGGATCACAGAGGTGCTGGCTCGGGGGGAGGGCTGGAGCGGGATTGACCTATGGTTCTCCCCTCCAATGGGGTGGATGCCCACCCATCCGTAGTCCCGCTCCCACCGGGTGGAGGTCTGGTTGGCATGTAGGCAGTAACGGGCGGCGACAAAAAGTCAGGGTAGGGACTGAAGAGGCCACCGGATCATGACATGTACGTGCACCTCCATGCACATACACGCATGTGTACACCATGGTCCCGGGGGGAGTAGGGAGTAAAAGGAAAATAAAGAAACTATATACGAAAAAAAACACAATAAAACAGACAATTTACCATTTAACCTACAGTCAATGGAGGGCCAAGATTCTCAGTGACATCATTTCCTGTCAGTAGCCTAAAACATATGGCTGCCCCCAGCCCTTAATTATAGGCTGATTTACGTATGAATAACTCTGGACTGCAAAGACTCTAAGATAAACACAATGGCTCGCTAAAATTATCTGTTTATGGTCTTTCAGGCATTAAGAAACCCTGTTGATGACAGTTCCCCTTTAACTTGCTCTACTATAAAATCAAGATTATATTGCTGCAGCTTAGATGGTGAAGAGCTAAAGTAAATCCCTCAGATATTTGAGCTTATCTTTAACCCAGGTTAAACCAAATGTTCCACACTTGCCCTCCCAGCCTGTACATTCAACGTCATAATGTCTATTTTAGAAAGGTTCAGTTTGTAGTTTGAACAAGTGCCAAACTGATGGTTGATATCCAAGGCAGTGGGCAAGGATGTCTGCAGTTGGACAATGTGTATAATATGTCATCTACGTAAGTGAAGAGTTTATATTGGGTATCGCCCATCGCAATATCCAGAACTTGTGGAGAAGAGTTAATTTTCCTAAGAAGAGGTTCCAAAAATAAATTGAAGAGGAAGGGAAAAAGGGGACATCCCTGCCTGGTGCCCTGCTGCAATAAAAGCCTGTCTGATAACATTCCATTGCAAAGAATGTGGGCCGAGGGGCAAGTATTGAGCACCTCACTCCATCGAACGAATTCAAAAGGGACACCATATTTAGGCAGGATGTGAAACAGACAGTCCCATGAAACCCTGTCAAATGCTTTCTCTGCATCAAGGGAAATCAAAACAACAGGAACTGGTACAAAAGCTTGACTACTGCAATGCTCTATACCTAGGGCTACTAGGGGTGAACCTCCATCACCTGTAGCTGGTGCAGAATGCTGCAGCCAGGTTGCTGACATGTTTGTCAAGACCTAGCTATGTCACTCCTGTGCATCAGAAACTGCACTGGCTGCCTGTGTGATGGAGGATCACCTTCAAGGTTGCGTTGCTGACCTATAAGGCCCTACATGGAAAGGGACCTGCTACTTGCAAGACCTCCTCTGGACGTATTGCCCCTCTGTCCACTCCACTCCACTCCACTGATGAGGGATTGCTAGAGGTTCCCAGGATCCACCTTCAGACCTCGGATGCTAGTGCATTTTCATTTGTAGCCCTCGACCCTGTGGAACTCCTACCTCATCAGATTAGAGAGTGCCTGTTCATTGAGACTTTTAAGTCCTCTTGAAGACAAATTTATTCAGCTTAGCCTTTGGGGACAATGCTTAGTTTATGAGTTACTGGATGCCGATTTTAAATAATTTGATATGTTTTATTTGATTGATTATTTATGTTTTAAATTGTATTCACGCTTTGACATTTGAAAAGCGTGTTATAAATAAAGATTGATTTCATTTGATTCCCTGGATGCAGAGATAAGATGGGAAAGCTTCCACATGGTCTGTAGATAGTCTCCCTGATATAAACCCAACCTGCTCTCGACTGAGCAAGGGCCCCAGACGATATTAAGATGATTGGCCTGAACTTTAGCCAGAATTTCAAGATCTATATTAATAAGTGAGATGGGACTGTAGTTGGAAACTGACTGGGGGGGTTACTGCTGGATTTAGGAAGAATCACTATTAATGCTTCTGTAAGGGTAGAATCAGACATGCCATGATTGAACACATAATTAAAAAGATTACGTAGTATAGGAGATAACTGCGTTGCAAATTTTTTATAAAAGTTAGAGTACACCCATCCAGGCCAGGAGACTTGGCTGGCTAGGGAATCAATAGCCTGAATAATCTCCTGCAGGGTCAGAGATGCACTGAGAAATTCACTCTGAACCTGTGTAAGACCTGGCAGCTCAAAACCCTGTAAAACAGCTTCTAGATTAGTATGGTTCAAGACCTGAGATTTTGGAGTATAAAGCTCCTGATGAAAGGAATGAAACTAAGCTGCAATTTCTCTTGGAGAAGTAATCAATTGGCCCTCCATAGACCTAAGAGAGGAGACAGTCCTATCAGCTAACTCGGATCTCAGCAAAAGAGTCAAAAGCTTTCCTGCCTTCTCCCCCTGGTCAAAATACTTTACCTTAGAATGGAGCACAATACCATGTAGCCTTTTCACCCAAAGCAGCATGGTATTGTGCTCAAAGTGACTCTAAGAATTCTCAATCTTCACTCAGGGAGAGTTCAGTAAGCTCTGACTCCAAGGCCCTCATCTTCATCAAAAGTGTGGAGGTTTCACTTATATGTAATTTTTTATGCTTTGAGGCCAACCATATTAATTCCCATCTAAGAGAACATTTAAGACCTCCCCATAACATATCTACTTTGGAAGTTGATGTAGCATTGATATCCCAATATGAGCTAATGAAGCGCTGAATATAGAAACATAGAAACATAGAATTTGATGGCAGATAAGGACCGCTTGGCCCACCCAGTCTGCCCATTTCCCTACCTACTGGATAAGCTGCAGATCCTAGTTAACCAGCAGCCTACTTCTTCCTACCCCCAACCCCACCCCCTAGAATGGCCTTATGACTGTCCCATGCATGCTTGAATTCCACCACTGATTTTGACTCCACAACCTCCTCCGGAAGGCTGTTCCATGCATCCACAACCCTCTCTGTGAAAAAATACTTCCTTAAATTACCTCTGAGCCACCCCTCTATCTTCAAATTGTGCCCTCTTGTTCTTGCACACCTCTTTTTTTGAAAGATGCTACCCTCTTGGACTTTGTTGATTCCCTTGAGGTACTTGAACATTTCTATCATGTTCCCTCTCCCTCCTTTCCTCGAGGCTATACATATTAAGCTCCTTTAGTCTCTCTTCATATGTCTTCCGGTGCAGACTCTGCATCATTTTAGTTGCCCTCCTCTGGACAGCTTCCATCCTGTCTATGTCTTTGCGGGATTGGGTCTCCAGAACTGCACACAGTTCTCCAGATGGGGTCTCACCAGCTGTCTGTACAGAGGGATAATAACTTCCTGTTTTCTACTGGTGATGCCTCTCCCTATGCATCCCAGTATCCCCCAGCCCTCCTTGCTGCCCTCTCACATTGCTTGCCCACCTTTAGGTCATCTGATATGACTACCCCCAGGTCCCTTTCCATTTTGTTGTTGTTAGTATCTCACCCCTATTGTGTACTCTTCCCTGGGTTTTGTTTCCCAGGTGCTTACTTGCACTTCTTAGCATTGAATCTAAGCTGCCATACATTTGACCATTCCTCTAACCTTGCCAAGTCCCTTCTCATCCTTTCCACCCCACCCTGTGCATCAACTCTGTTGCAGATCTTTGTGTCATCTGCAAAGAGACATACTTTTCCTTCCAGTCCCTCTGCAATGTCGCTTATAAAGACATTGAAGAGGACCGGTCCTAATACTGAACCCTGCTATATTCTACAATGTCCGCAGATTTCAATAGTTGATTATTCATTCTCCAATAATTATCCACTTCCATAGAGATGGAAAAAGCTAATTGTAGAATAACTGAGCGATGGTCCGATACTACTTTAGCACTGTAATGGCAAAGTGAAATACTGGAAAGGTGCTCAACCCCCATTAGAAAAAAAATCTATTCTGGAAGAAAAGTTGAGGGGAATAGAATGAAAAGAATATTACTAAAGTTTTGGGTTGAGAACTCCCCAGGGGTCAATTAATCCTTGAGAGTCCATAAGAGCTCGCAAAGCTGTCTGAGTTGAAGTAAGTCCTTGGCATCTTTGAACTGTCCTGTCCAAGGCATTATCAAGAACTGTATTCCAATCTTCTGTGAGTAGCGTAAGAGTAGAGACCCATGGGAGCAATACTTGCAAGAGATTGGCAAAAAAACCTGGGTCTGCAAGGTCTGCACCAGAAGACATATGAGGAGAGACTAAAGCAGCTTAATATGTATACCCTTGAGGAAAGGGGGGGGGACATGATAGAAACTTTCAAGTATCTCAAGGGAATTAACAAGGTACAAGAGGGTAGTATCTTTCAGAAGAAGAGATGTGTAAGAACAAGGGGGCACAATTTAAAGATAGAGCGGGGGACGGCTCAGAGGTAATGTTAGAAAGCATTTTTTCACACAGAGAGTTGTGGATGCATGGAACAACCTTCCTGAGGAGGTTGTGGAGTCAGGAACAGTGGGAGAATTCAAGAATGCATGGGACAGGCATAAGACAATTCTAGTGGGGGGCAGAAGAAAGTAAGCTGTTGATTAACTAGAATCTGCAGCTTATCCATCAGGTAGGGAAATGGGCAGGCTGGGTGGGCCAAGCGGTCCTTATCTGTCATCAAATTCTATGTTTCTATGTTTCTATGTCTTCCACCATGGGACCATATATCACACCTAAGACAATTTCTGTTGTCCAAGCAGGGCCCATAAAATCAGATATTGACCCTAAGGGTCCGCTACCTCCTGGAGCAATTGGAAGGGAATCCTCCTAGCTATCAATATGGCAACCTTGCACTTACAGGAATTTAACCCTGCCCCAAATGAATATCGACCCATGAACATCTAAGAAGTAAAACCTGATCAGGGAGGGGAGATGTGTCTCCTGCAGAAATCTGAGATCAACCTGCAATCTTTGTAAGTGCAATGGTATCTGGGACCTTTTCCCAGGAGATTGAGCATCTTGAATATTCCATGAATAGCAGCGATATCCAGGAAATGTCATGGCAAGGTATTAGTGCCTATATACTTTAAGAAACCCTTCAATATCTGGGACCTGATTATAGACCCATATCACCTTCGGTACCACCCCCCCCCATCCAACCCTTACCCTCTATCCAGTCCATATCTCCCAAAATATTCTGAAAACTATGTACAAATCCCACCTGCCTCACTCTATCCCAAACAATGTTTGGTGCATGATACAGAATTAAATAGCATGCCCCCAGCCCCCACACCTATCCCCAATCCAGACTACCAGAGAAAGCTCTAAATCACACATGATTACTGGCCCAAAAACAAACATACATAACAGACTTAGATACTTGCCCATCACGTAATCTTTGAAAAAAAAAAGGGGTAAAACTTCAATAATTGAAATAATACCCAAGGCCCACGTGAGATTCAATAAAAAAAAATAATGAAATATGCCCCAATTACTAAGCCAGGTATTGATAATCTACATAAAAGGCAACAGAAAACTATAATTATAAATAAAAAGTGTGAAGGATTTTATAGTCAATTTAAGTCCTTTCTCTCTGGGGCCATCATCTAACCCAATACCACTGACTCAGGTGTTAAATATAAATATTATCCTATGGCAAAAAAAAAAGAGAGACCCATTCAAAAACCAAATGAACCATTATAGTGACCAGTGGTAAATCAAACACTAGACATGGAACAGAACAACAAAAGGCATTGCCACTTTATATAGTTCTAGTACAGATTAGCATCAAAAAAGAAGAAGCATGCCAACCAGTTAAGTATTGCCCCTATGTATGAAGCCCTCTGAAAAAGATAAAGCAGACAGTCAATGAATGAAAAAATTCAACAGGCAGCAATCAGAGAAGCCGGAAACATCAATCTCAGCAATGCAGACTCCTGACAGAGCTTCAATCAAGGATTCCAGATCAAATCAAAAACTAGAATGTCAGAGCTCATATTAACCAGACAAGCCACACAGAAAAAAGGCTTTTGCTTTCTTTCAGGTCTAGGTGGGTTCTAATACAGGAGACAAAAAATTCTAAATTTTACAACGATCTGGAAACACTGATTGAGCAAAACTGTCTCCTCAAAAAGAACATACAGATGAAGATGTAGTTTGGAACGTAATCCCCGGTCAAAGATTAGTGGAAACCAATACCGTCCCATAAAAGCTGATAGCTGAAGGGTTTCTCCATGGAGTAAGCGGCAGTACTGAATTGCTTGGAGCAAAATCATAGGGAGCAAGTTTTATTTGAGCCCAGAGGACCCTATACAGACAATGCGAAGAAGATCTATTCCATGCTCCGCAGATGCTTTATAGTCTGACATAGGATCCTCATTCGAAGCATTGCCATCATTGGATGTAGTTCGAGATACAATGCTACATTGAGAATTAACAAAAATAGCACCCCTCCCCTTAAAACTTGATTGACCAATGTAGTATTCTCATTCAAAGAATTATCAGCTTTGGATAGAGTTCGTGGCATAATCCCACATCGCAGAGTGATAAGGATTGAAACAGCTCTACAGGCAAACAACCAATGAGACCGTCATCTTAATAACTTGTTAGTCTTGGCTATACTTGGAAATATCCTGCAAACCAAATTGCAACTGATGTCAAAAGTGCTCCATTTGGCCAATGCAAAAGAGATCCAGATCATGCATCGTACAATGGTTGTAGACAGATACAGGATTCTGCTTCAAAGTAGGCTTCAGCATTGGATGAAATTCAATCCCACGTTGAAAAGTAAGAGGTTAAAACTGAGCCATACAAGAGTGAAAGAGTCCTCCACAGAACAAACTAGTATACTTGGATAATCATAGTGACTTCAGATGTATCAGGAGTTAGAGGATAACCAAGAAGTACCTTTGGTTATGTTAGAGAGGAATCACTTCACACCCTGCAAAAGATTTGTGATCTGATGTAGGATCCACAGTTGAGCCAAATCCAGTAGCATGGTTCAGCGGTCTTCAAATAAATTGGGTAAGAGTTCTTTTAAGGTGGGTGTGGCTTGATCAACAGAGTCCCAGGATTTTCAGGTATCCCCCACTAAAAGCTGGAGTCGGGCAGGGTAGAGAACTTTAAATCGAAGGCCAGCTGCCAGGATTTTGGAAACTATGGGGTGATAAGCTAACCTGCACTGTCACACAATTTGTGGTAAATCTTGCACTATTCTCAGCCTGGAGTCCTCCTATGAGACCTCTTGGAGCCCTTGATTTTCTTTAGAGGTACTGCTTATCAAGATAATTTAAAATGTAAATATAAATGGGCGAGGAGGGGACTCATCAGCTGGCATAGGTTTTAGGGAGTGGTGAGCCTGCTCAATAATGTAGATTTCTCCATTCGGGGATGGACCCACTAAATTAGCACTCAGTTTTTGGGCAAACTGAATAGGGTGCATGCTTTCTACTTTTTCCAGGAGACCAAAAACAACTATGTTGGACCGCTGACTTTGCCCCTCCAAATCCTCCAATTTCGATTCAAGCCAGGTGCATTTTTGTGTCAATCTAACCCAGTCTGAGTCAGATTTGCCTCTCCAGCATTCTAATAAAAAAGTCCTTGCTTCGACGTTGCCCATTCATCTCCCAATGGCTTGCAACTCTACTTTCATGGACCTTAACTCGCAGGTAAGAGCTTGCATATCTACACAAAAAGAGGTGAACTCTGCTAGGAAGTGCTCCTCAGTTAGAGGGGTACCTGCCAAAGGGTATGCAGGCGTGTGAAGGCGTACTGGAGCATGCCTGCCCCGATGCTTGGGCCTTAGATTTCTTAGCAGCCTTGTCTGGCATGGTGGGTGGCATATGCCAAGGGGCTGCAGAATGCATGTCAGCCTCCATTCTCCAAAAACAAGCAGTTTGTGGGTTCATGAAGAGCTTCCCCATAACTTGTACATTGTTAAAATCAGGATTCTGAAGAATATATAGGTAGAAATTGATGAATTTTGGTGTCTGGTGCAGAAGCCGAGCTAAAGAGTTGCTACTCTGTCCTGTGCATCACATGAGTCCCCAATCCCCCCAGTCCTGAGATGGTGTCCAAAGCTACCCACTGTTCAACACCATGGTTGGCCACTGTCTGTCTCTGCATGTACTGTAGCAATATGCCAGGAGGTATATCATTACAGTATATGTGGGATGACTGTGGAATATCATGGTGCTTCTGATCGGGAGCAGAAGGGGTCACAGTGGCATATTGGGAGGTAGTGGGAGGGCAGAATTGTAGACAGTGAGACAGCAGGAGCAGCAGTGACAGCCAACAGGGTTAATGAGTATTCATGTGCTCATAATGAGATGGCAAGTGGCTCTGAGCATTCTGCATTTTATTCTTTTTTTAATTTAATTTTAAAGTTTCCAACATACAATACATAGAAAAAAAAACATAACACTTGGAATGTATACATATATTAAAAGCCAAACTAGAACCCACCCCAAAGAACGAAAAGAAAAAGAAAAAGGCCCTCCCCAGATCCCACCACCCACCTATGTCTCAAATAAAACCAACGTTATGTCCTGGAAGAAAAGGAAAATAACAATCATCCCCCATCCTACCCCCTACTAAACCCCCTCCCACCCCAAGTTGCCTGGCTGGAATAACGCTTCGACTTGACTACAAGTATTAACAATTTCACCTGATTATGGTGTTTGGAGCGAATATAAGGTTAAGAGCGGAGCCCAGATTTTATTGAATTTGCCCATTCTAAAGTGAAAACTGGCTGACATCTTCTCTAATCTTAAATTAGCCAGAAGTTCCTTTAGCCATTTGCCGTATGATACTGCTTCATTATCCCTCCAGTGTCGGAGAACAATTTTTTTAACTGACATGGATATGAGGGCAATGTGAAATTTCCAAGCAGGTATATGGATTTTGGAGTAATCTCCTAATAGGCAAACTTACGTTGAGAACAACTCATCTAATCCCAATAAAGGATCTACTCTTTGTTTAATCTATGCCATAGGGGTTATTTTGAGGCAGAGCCAGAAAATATGCAGTAAATTGCCTCACCTTGGACGACTCTCACGCAAACTGCAGCTGAAGATTTGTCGAACCTAGCTATTCTTTGTGGAGTGTAATACATATTATGGAGGATTTGAAACTGCATAAGTCGGAGCTATCTTGGGTAATGAAGTTATGACATCCCCGCTAGAGTACCTCCCAATTGATATAGTAACCGGAAGAGGTTTGCCCTAGTAATCAGAAGGTCCAAAAGGACTAGGATAGACTCTATTAAATAGAGTTGCAAAGATCTAGGATACCCCATGCGGGCTAATCACTGTTTGATTAAGATCAACCCAAAAGGGGTCTCGACAACTTGAGGCTTTTTCCCAGTGAAGTTCACTAACATGTGACGAATTGAAATATTTTAAAATATTGGAGGCCGGAATCCTAACTTATCAAGAATTTCGTAGATGAAAGCCAAGTTTGATCTGACCTTTTCCAAAAATCAGCGAGATTAAATCCTTGAATTTGCAGAATCCATGCAGGGGAAAGGATTTTCCCGCTTACTCTAATGTTGGGGTTACCTATCAAAGGTTGTGAAAGGTCTGAACAATGATTATATTTAATGAAAGAGCAGAACTGGGAATGAACCCGCACGGGCACCGCAATAGGTGAGGAGTGTAACGCTTTCGGAAGATTTTTGGGAAGCAGAAAAAGCAAGGCCGCAGGCGAGAGATTGTGAGATCGGATTTGGGCAACTTCTATTTTGGTCCAAAAGAGGTGTGTAATCTTCTGCTCTCTCTGGGTCCCCTGAAGTAAGCCAAAGCAGATATTTATTTGCGTGACTAGCCCAGTAGTAGAGGCTGAGATGTGAAAGTCGAAGGCCACCTCTGAGTTTCGGGGCAGCTAGCTTGTAGTAAGCCAACCGGTGACTTTTACCGGCCCAAATAAAGTTGGAAAAATGCTATGCACTTTTTGAACCATAATAGGGTAACCAAATATTCAAATAATTAAGTGGATAAAATATCCGAGGAAAGATATTCATTTTGATAAGGTTAACTCTACCCCACAAGGTCAAAGGAGAAGGCACCACCTGTTTAGATCTAGGTAATCTTTCAAGTAAAAGATCTAGATTGTATTTTGAAGAAAAGTGGTATTTCGGAAAGTAATTCCAAATACTTCAGAGCTTCCTTTCCCAAAAAGGCTAACGAAGTTGATCTCATGCTTCATCACTCTGTGATTAAGCAGAAAAACCACTGATTTCCCCACATTTAATTTATAGTTGGAGAGTGCACTGAAATCTTTTATAATTCCCAATAGAAGAGGGATAGCCTTGTTAGGGAAGGAGGTATGAAGCAATAAGTCTTCCGCATAGGCCAAAACCTTAATTTCAATGTCTTGCACCACAATCCCTTGTATCATGGGGCACGCCACTATTCTTCTAATAAGGGGCTCTAAGTACAAATTAAAAAGGAGAGGAGATAAAGGGCAACCTTGTCTGGTGCCCGAAAACAGGGGAAATCGTTCGGACATACACCCATTACATAATACATTGGCTGACGGGGACTTATAGAGGGCCTGTATCCAACTTCGGAACTCAAGGGGAAAACCGAAAGCATGTAACGTCCTGAACAGAAAATTCCAATTAACTCTATCAAAAACTTTCTTGGCATCCAGCGAAATTAAAGCAGCTGAATATTCTGCATTAGTGGATGCCGAGAAAACATATGCCAGGGTACGAATATGGTCACCAGCTGATCTCCCCTTCATAAAGCCCACCTGCTCCTCTCCTATTAAGTCCGGCAGAACTAGGCTCAGGCGATTCGCCAATAGTTTAGACAAAATTTTGATATCTTGATTGAGTAATGATATCGGTCTGTAACTGGACATTTCCTCTACCGGTTTACCAGGTTTAGGAAATAAAATTATTAGTGCCTCAAACAGCATGCTATCCGTGCTCTTACCATTAAGAATCTGCCGGAATACTGAGAGGAGTGGGGGGGCAAGCAACTTGGCGAATACTTTGTAAAAGTTGGGGGAAAATCCGTCAGGTCCCGGCGATTTATCACTTGGGAGACCATCTATTACTCTTAGCACTTCCGATTCAGTTAAAGGGGCACTCAAAAAGGCTTGCTGAGCTTCAGAGAGAGAGAGGGCAGGTGGGATTCAGCTAAGTAATCGTCCAAGTCTTCAGGCGGGGGGGGGGGGTTCACCATTGGAGAGTAAAGAGATTGAAAAAACCTTTGAAACTCTGTTGTGATAACTTTGGGATTATTCTCAAGAGAACCATTTTGAGACCAAATTGCAGCAATAAATCTGGCAGATTTTAATTGTTTGACTCGGGCAGCCAAGAGATGACCTGCTTTCTCCCCTTGATCGACGTGTAAAGCTTTCTACTCCAAGATCAGAAACTCTGCTTTCTCCCTAAGGAGCTCCAAATATGAGTCCTTTAGTTTAACTAGCTCGAGCAAAGTATGCTCCGGTGTAAGGGGAGATAGAGTACTTTCTAGTAGTCTAATCTGACTAAGGAGATGTGATGCCTTTTGTTCTCTCAACCTTTTCCTCTTTGAGGCCACTCCAATTAACAACCCTCTTAAGTAGGCTTTCAAGGCTACCCATTCAATATCGGGTTTGCCGGTGGAGTTGAGATTGACCGAAAGAAAATGGGAGATATGACTGCTAATATATTCAACTAAAGAGGGGTCTTTTAAAAGTTGATTGTTGAGTTTCCAACGGCCCTCCATCTTGGGGGATAGAAGCAAAAGATAGTTGGCAAGTGACTAACGAGTGGTTCGATGGTGGTCCAGGGTGTATAGCCGCGTCCATGACTCCGGGTAATAGTCGGTGAGAAATCATGATATAATCTATCCTCGAGTAAGTTTTATGAATGGGGGAGATAAACGTGTAACCTCTGTCAGTGGGGTGCAATGTACGCCAGACATCACATAAACCTACCTTGTCCCACATATCTCTAAGGGCCCTTTGGGCTGGAGACAGGCCTTTAAGTTTGTTCCCTGTACGATCTATAATCGGGTTAAAAACCAAATTTAAATCCCCTCCCAAAATCATGGGGATTGTGAGAAAGGGGGACAGTTTATTAATAAGTTCAACAAAAAAAGGATGGGGAATCAGAGTTTGGACCATATATGCTGCCTAGAAGAACTTCTAAATTGTAAATTGTCCCTTGGACCAGCACATACCTCCCCTGAGAGTCCCTAATAATATTGGTAGAAACAAAAGGGACATTGCTCTTAATCAGTATCATCACTCCCCTACTCTGCCTGGTGCCTTCAGCTGCAAAATTTGTCCTATTTGCTGCCTTCTCATACCTAATTCTTCTGAGATTAATAAATGTGATTCTTGTATAAAGGTGACATCCGATCTCAGTAATTGTAAGTATTCCATGATTTGATATTGCTTGATTTTCTGCCTAAGGCCTTTACATTCCATGAGGAAAAAGGTTGTTCATCATGAGCTAGAGACAAGCATGTATAGGCGCACTGGAAACCTTGTCAAGAAAACTAAGCCGAGCCTTATACCCACAAATTGTGCCAGACAACACTGAGCCCCTCCCCAACCCCTCCCTCTCCCAAAACTAACCCTCAACGCTAATAAAGAATATAATATACATCAAACTAGACACCCTACCCCCATCTCTACTACGTCCACAGTCAACAGAACATCTTACTAAGCCCGCCTCCCCCAGCCTCCAAACCCTTCTACCTCCCCGTTAATACCCATTCTGAGTAACAAGCAAGCATGTACTACGTAAGGGGTGGCTGTAAAACACGATCTACCCCTTGCTACCTAATATTCTGAAATCCAAATTACTCAATTAGCTACGTATTGTTAAACGTACACTAGAACCATGAAATAACAAGATAATGCAGAGTAGGTAAAAAACTGACATACTATATGGCAAAGTAATAACCTAGCTTAAATTACACTAAAGAGCCAAAACATGTTGTAAACAGTAAAATTTAAATATGCTCCGATTGATCGAGAGATTTAGTGCCTCTGGGAGCAAAGAATTAAACTGAATATAAAAACTACTAGTCTATATAAGTCCAGTAACCCATATAAAGAAAAGAAGCTGTGCAGAGCTTATTCTAAGAGCACACTGAAAAACTCTTACGAAGTGTACATCATAGCTTAGGCGAGTAATTAAAATAGGGAGACTGGAGGTAAACCAAATAGAGTACTTATCAGCGCAGACGTAGTAGAAAAAAAAAATTAGTCTTTCACTGGGAATCCCTGGAGTAATTAGTAAGGAGAATCCAAAATAAATCCCCACGCTGCTCGAAGCATTAATAAATTAAATGGCACATACTGGCGTTAACCGCAGGAATAAAACCAAACTGAAGCTGCAGCTGCGATCTATAAGTCATAATACTTGCAAGTCTGGTGCCCTCTAGTGGTCATCCTTGCATAAAAGTAACGAAACAGAAGGGGAGCGAGAATTGCTAGTAGCTAGGGAGACAAAGTCCAGCTAGCAGGAGCGCAGATCCAACGGCTATTGAGAGCCAAGTTATGAGAGTCGTCTCCTTCCCGCTGCCAAGGCACCCAGATGACCACCGAAGTTGGAGCATTACACACAGCCACTGCATGTGAGGAAAAACAGGGCTGAATGGAGCCATTGTGAAGCCAGAGTAGACTGAGGAATAAAAAACTTAATTAACTGGCCCAGATTTAGCTCAACCTCTGCTTTTGAGCCATTACAACCAATGCAACCATAACTGAAGAACAAAGATTAGGAGCCCAAAATCTTGGCAGATGCTGAAAATAACGATTTGTTCCGATCGGAAAATTGTATACTTTACATCAATCTTCCAGTTCTCACAGCTTCCAAGACTTCCAATATACTCTAAATACAGTTCCTCCAGCCCACATGACAGGATCCCCTAGCTAGGACAGGACAGTGTGCATTCCGGGAAAACCAGATGTGAAATTCAATAGAAGGCTGCATAGCCGGAGGCGCACTTAGCGCAAGCATTCAGGCATCCTTAAATAAATTAAGGAAAGCAGATTTGAGACCTTTACTGGTGGCCTCGGGATCGTCGAAGGATACCCAGGATCCAGAGATTAGCACCCCCAGTTTCGCGGGGTAACCCATACGGAATTTCATGCTGGCGGCAATTAATTTAGAAATGAGGGGATGAAACTGAGCTCTTTTTTGCCTAACGGAGGCGGGAAGGTCTTGGGCTACCCTAATTTTGACTCCTTCCCAGCGGACCTCCTGTAGCTCCTTAATCTTCCTGAACATATGTTGCTGCTCTAAGTAGTTCAGGAATTTGAAGATGAGTGGACGAGGGGAGGCACCTGATGGCGGCTTGGGATGAAGTGCCCTATGCGCTTGTTCAATAGTGTAGGTAGCTCCAAAGGGGGATGGACCGGCTAATTTTTCCACTCACTTTTGAATAAAGCCAACAACATCAGGACCTTCAGCATTTTCTGGGAGGCCTATGAGGACCGCATTGTTCCTGCGGCTGCGGCCCTCTAGGTCCTCGATCTTGGATTCCATCCGCAAGCTTCTGGTGGATCGCTGGAGCTTGGGATCCACTTGATCTACTTTCTTTTCTACCGAACAGATTCTGGCTTCAGCATCGGTTGATTTCTGGTATAAGTCCTCCACAGCCTGGGTAAGGCTTTTAATCTCTGCTGAAGTTGCAATAATAGTCTCTTTAAAGGGAGTAAACTCTTGTAGAAACCGTTGGGGTGAGAGGTTGGAGCTCCTCCGTAGCCATATCCACGCTCTGACCTTCTTCGACACTTGAGGCCCTGGATTTTTAGGGGCCTTTTTCAGGCATCGCAGGAGGAGTATGTTTCTGCGAGCTTTTCTTCCTCGTATTCTCCATTTGGGAAAGCACAGAGCAAAATTAAACTGCAGGCTCTATTACCGGTTTAGTAAACAATAGAATTGCAATTCAAAAGAGAATTTCAGGAAATTAACCTGTTTAAAGGGTCGAAGGGCTGGAGCTGAGCAGAAAGGCTGCTATCTGGTGGACTGCATCATGTGATCCCCCGCATTCTGCATTTTAAATGGGGTCATTGGCATTTATTTTTTTGAATATTGCAGCTTACCGCTTATGTGTTGTGGTATTTGGCCATGATCATTGTCTTGTGAGACGGGGTTTAGCATGGCAGCCCAGATATCCAGTTTGTGCTCAGGAAAGGACTACTGCTTTTGCATGGGGTGGGCTGGCATGGGTATACTAGAAACCTCCAATATACCTCCTTCTGAGCCTCTCACATGTTAGTGTGAGAACACAGCCCTTTGCATGCTACTAAGTGCTGCTTTCCAATATGCTGCCTAAAGTTGTGTTTAAGTAAACAATAATATTCAACAGGGTGGTCAGTACTGGGCTATACTGGACTGCCCAGGTGCATGATGATGCCCGATGATGCAGGTGATGGGCCTTGTAGCCCCTGGAAGGTCTGGTGCAGCCCATACTGCCCACCCTGGAGGGTATTATTGTGCTTAGAAGATGGGCATGTGTGTAAATTTAAAATAAGTAATAAAATAAAAATGGAAATCACTTTTAAAATAAATAGAAAAACAATCCCTCTGTTTGCATGCTGTTCCATCTCCTGCCCCCCACACACACACAAAATGGTCACAGACCCATTCTCTTCTACTGACCCTCCTACCAAATCCAGAACAAGGGATGGACTTTCTTGTAAACTCTCCTGAACACAGGTGACACAGAAGCCGCTGTATTTCTCCAGGTTAATTTTCTGTTTATTTGGTGGCTTGTGGTCGACAGAAGGGATTTGCAAGTGGCATAACAGAAGCGGGGCTGATGTGTGCGTAAGTGTGAGAAGTGGGGCCAATGAGAGGTGTCTGCCAGTAAATGAATTAGAGTAGCGCAATCCAGACAGGAGTAGCACTAGCAGGAAGCATGGCGGTACGCTCTGAAGACCCGCTGGAACAAGGCTGAAAGAGTGGGTGGCCATAGGATGGTATTGTACTGTTTTAATTTTAAACACAAAGAAAAGAAAAAGTATTCTCTTTGTGATATGCCCTGAGTCCTCCCTCCGAGAGACTAGTGTTGTGCATGTGATGTGCAAGCCTTAGCACTACAGCTTGCTTAAAAATAAGTATATTTTTGAAAGGGAAAATAATAAATTTTTCCTGTGTAGCATTTTTATTCTAAGTGTACTTGGTGGTGTGCTCCTAGTGGGTGGGGCATTCAGTAAGTGGGGGTGGGGTCACTTACTAAACGTTGGGCAAAAGTGTGCTAGTATTCTTCAAAATCCAAAGTGACACAATGACACCACTTTGGTACTGAGTCAGGCTGAGCTGGCACTTTTATTTCCTGGTTATCTATTGAACCTCTGGTATGGGTACCAGCCAGTCAGAGACCAGGAAATAAAAAAATACTTTTTCTATTGAAAAATGAAAGCCATGAAACCACAGCTTCATCTAAATCAGTATGGATCACTGCAGAGAACATCAACTGTTCAGGCATTGTGGAAGACTGTGAATATAAGTGATTTGCCCTGGAAGCAGCAGGGCTGGCCTTAAGGATAGGGGAACCAGGCATCCGCCTAGGACTCCATGCAATGGGGGTGCCTTAAAACAGAGATCTGTCTTCTTACGTTTCTATTTTTTTATGAGTCACCTGGACAGTGAAATTTATATGGCCACATTTTGTGTCTTTTGGGGGGGTTGAAGACTGGTCTGCTGCCGACTGCCACCTTCATCATCACAGCTCCGCAGAGAGTGGACTGAGATGGGCAGCAGAGCATTGGCAAGGAGGGTGATTGAGGAGAGATTCAAAAAGAGCCAAGGCAATTTGGATAGTTTTGCTGTGTTTTGCTGGGTGTTGCAGAGTGGAGTTCGGACTTGAGTCAGTCAAAAAAATTGGAAAAAGGAGATACTGGTGAGTATCCAGCAATTTGCTTCAAGTTAGTGTGTGTGGCTGGTCGCCGCAGCGGTTGGATTTCCGGGCCATGACACAGCCGACCCGGTTCGGGAATGGATCTGTGGTAGCTGGAGGGCCAGCCGGGAGGAGGATTGAGCGCCCAATGGCTGCTCTTCTCCTCCAGGGGAGTGGTGGGATGCAAGTCCCACTGCAACACCGCCACCTGGGTGACCAAGGTGGAGGTGCAGCGAGACTGCACAAAAGCAGGGAGGGAAGGACATCTGCCGGGAGCCGGAGCGGCCAGGCATGTTGTGACGTGCTCCGCCCTTTGCTGCCCCCAGCATGCGCAGTCCCTGTGGGGGAGAAAACAGGAAAATACCCCACCGGACTCCTGGTAGACGGAGCTCCTGGCCACGATCCCCAATGCCCCTACCGACGTCAGTACCAGCATCCCCCGAACGAAAACTAAGTCACGTCGGGGTGTAAGGGCCTCCACCCTGTACCCGCCTGGGGGGTATAGCCAAGGCTCCATGGGGGATGGACTGCACTGAACGTCGGCTAGTAGGAGCGGGGATGAATCAGGCCAATGGAGTCTCCAGAAGGAGCAGGAGTTCGGTGGTGAGAGAGGGGGCATACAAAGTAAATATAAAAAAAAAAAAGTTAGAGTGTGTGTGTGTGTGTGTGTGCACGCGAGCGCGCAGGCACTGTACGCAGCAGGGAGGTGAGGACTGGTACAATCCATGTGTGCAACCCATACTGTAGATTACGGTAGTGCAAGTCACTTTAGCATAAGAATTTTTTTATAGCTTTTGTGGTAATATAATCACTTAACTTGTGGTCTGACTGGAAAGGGGAGAGTCTTAAGTTGTGTTGGACAGGCTGAAGCTTCAGAGCAATCAACATTGTGATTTGTGAAATAAGACCCTCCCTCCCTCCCTGCTTCCTAAGTTGCTACAGAAAATAAAATGGGAAAAATAATTAGAATTTGGTTTTTGGATTTAGACAGTATTAAAAGGTTGTTCATGGTGGTGGCTGAGAGTTCTTTCCTTTTACTAAATTAAATTCGCCACTTTGGAATGGATCTCTGTGAAAAAATAAGCAAACAGTTTGTAAGTGTAACTCCAGCTACTTATAAAAAGCCAGTAAGATGTAGGATGGCTTTGTAAAATGAACTCTTGATGTTAACTGCACATCTAAAACATTTTAATAGGAATACTGTTAGCACAGGATAGTCTACCATGCAGGATTAGAGCTTGTATTCACCAAGGTCATATTTCTCTGTTCGATATGTCCAGGATGGCTGAAGAGGGTGGCAATCAGAGTGTCCCATGATCCATGACCTGCTGGTACCTGCCTCTCCACAAAAACAGTTGGGTAGGATCCAATGATCTGAATCTCCCAAGGGGGAGCCTCCCCAGCCACTCAGTCTGCAACATATTAAAATGGTCTGCTCCCCTAACTCAACATTTTAATCTCAGGCAAATGGTTAGATTTTTTTGTGTGTGTGTCCTTGCATCAGGTGGAGTTTGGAGCATGGGTGCACTAGGATTTGTTGCAGGGTTCAGCTGTGTGCAGAGTTCATTAGTAGAGAGTCACCAAGCTCCTCTGCCAGTGTTCAAAAGGGAGCTGCATGCCTCTCAGCCAAATGCATTCCCAACCCCCTGGATCACATGAGCTCACTTTTTCCTCCTTAACAACCTGCTGATACCAGCCTATCCCAGGCAGTAGGACAGGCCAGCAGCTATTTTACACAAGGGAAGCAGGCCAGTCTAGTACCCAGGTGTCGGTGGGTGCCATATGGAGACAGCAAAGGAAAGTTACAATTTGTGTTCCCACCATTTTGTGGTTCAATCCATACACCCACAAGAGTAAGGGTCCCCTCAGTCACCAATCACATAGCAGTCTGACTGAGTGGGAGTATATATTAGCAGGTAAACATTCCAACACATTTTTTTTTCCAGTTTTAACATTCATGTTGCCATCTCGATGATCAGGGCCAGTATTACATATTACAAAGTCAAGTAATCAAGAGATGGAACACAAGAAGCAGATCTATGACGAGCTCCCCCCTTCTCCTCTTCCTGGCCCATATCTCCCACTGCTCTTGGTCACAACAGGGAGTTCAGCTCACTGTTAGTTGTGTCAGAAAGTTGTAATAATGCAAATTGGGAGCTGAATCATGATCTCCCAGAGCTGCTGTTTTTCAGGACCAGTAGTACCAGGGCATGGGCTGTCAGCTTTGAGCGACTGTGAAACTCACAAAGGAGCATTGGTTTAGAAATGACAAGCATGCTGTCAGGCTAAGGCTGGAGTAGAGCAGGGAAGAGTACCAAGAAATAAGATGAAGCTCAACACAGTGGTGTCTCAACATTGTACTAGAGCAGTGCTACTGATTTGTAATCAGTCTTCTGTCGCCATCTCTCCCTAGACAAAACTTCCAAATAGGCAGTGTGAGGGCTGGGTGCAAATGTGGGGGTCTTGCTATTATCAGGAGAATTTGGCTGGCATCTTCAGTTTCCCATGGGATTTTATGCCATTTCACATCCCATTCCTCAGGTGTTCGGGTGGGGGCGCTAAAGTTCACCTAGGGCACCATATAACCTAAGCTGGCCCTCAGAGCAGGGTGGAGCCGGAAATGTGGATTATGGGTTGATTATTAAAAAAAATGCCTCACAGGCCATGGTATCTTTGCAAACAAGTGGATAAGTTGAGAATTCACCCTGCTCTATGCAGGTAGGGAAGGGTTTCTTGGAGAGGAAGAAAAGTAAACATTCTAGAAGTGTAGATGGGCATACTAGAATGTTGATAGTGGCAGGGCAGACTAAAATGTTATTTGTGATAGGGCAGACTAGAATGTTGTTAGTGGCATGCAGGCTAGAATGTTATTATTGAATATAATTTTATTGGTGGTATGGCAGACTAGAAGTCTCTTTAATAACCAGGCAGGCTGGAATATTAGTACCATTGCAGGCAAGATTGTCATTAATAGCAGGGCATGGTAAAATGTTATTAATGGCAGGGCAGACTAGAATCTTATAAGTTGCAGGGCAGACTAGATGCTGTCATAGAATTCTTATGACTAGAATGGAAAGGCCTGTACAGAACATGATGATATCAGGTCACATGACAGTGATTTTCTCATAGAGAAACACTTGCCTATATAAACACCATCCAGGAAGTAAGCATATTTGTACAGGGGTCATTTCCATTTCTACTTCTTAGAGTGCTATAGATGTTTACTGATGGCAGGGCAGACTAGAATGTTGCTAGTGGTAGGTAAATTAGAACATCATTAGTGGCAGGGCAGTTTAGAATGTTGTTAGTGGCATAGCAGACGAGAATGTTATTAGAGACAGGGCAGACTAGAATGTTATTAGAAGCAGGGCAGACTCTAATGTTAGTGGCTAGTTGCATGGCAAACTAGAATGTTATTAATGGTAGGGCAGATTAGAATGTTTTGAGTGGCACAGTAGACTACAATATAATGTATGGCAGAACGTTGTTATCACTGAAATTTGAGTGAAAGCGAATCTTGTACCATCAATGTGATGTAATATTGCTATTGTACCATCGTTAGTACATCACATCGATGGTACAACAGCATCTACTGTATTTGCGCATGCATGACTATCTAATCCTTGCTTGTCGAGAAACTGCTGTGGCGGTAAAATCAGTCCAAGAAATAGAGTAACCCAGATAGAAACGCTGGTGTGATGAGACTATCTGCTCAGTACTGAAGGTGCTTTTAGCTGAATTTATGCATAAAAGTACTGCATGTGTGACAGTGGGGTGGTGTGGGCAGAGTGGGGCTTTTTCTTGGGATGGGGACAGGAGCGTAACAGCAGACCGTAACTGTTGCAGATGCAGAGTGTGACAGGCTGGGCAGGAGCGTGATCTCATCATAGGAGGTTAACTGCTGCCCATACACTATACAAGAAAATCAGCCCAGTTCTTTTTATGCTGGATGTTTGAGTTGATTAACTGGAGCACCTTCAGGGCAATTGATGTGTGGATCTCCTACTGTTTTTTTCTACTATACGAGATAATGGATGGGCAACAGTTAACAACAAGGCTGAATTCCTGTCCCGAGGTTGCCATGACAACAGTAAACATCTCAAGCTTCGCTCTCGAGGTTTACCATGTTGTCATGGCAACCTCTGTAAGGGAATACATACCTGTTGTTAATTGATGCCCATCCATTATCCTCTTTGTTATTAGTGGCTGGACTGATTAAAATGTTGTTAGTGTAATGGAAATCCCACTCTACCAGGATTTCTAGTTCACTGCCACCACAAGGTTTTACCAACAGGAACCAAGAAACCTGTGTTTTTTTTTTTTTCCTCCTTGATCAAGGTCAGGAAGGTCAACACAGTAACTGTAGGTAGAGTGTCCTACAAAGATGGACTGCAAACAGAGTCCAGCAGAAATAGTAAAATTACCCTTTTAAATAAAACAAGCAGTCACCAATTTTATAAAAATAGAATCTTTACTAAAATACTACAAGTATGTACAACAGGATGTATTTACAAGAAGATAAAAGGGGTGCACATTTACTAAGAAACAAAAAATAAAGCAAGTTAACAGATAGTTGGTGTACAGCAAAATTCTGAGCTATCCTTATCTAAAATCCTTCATCTGCCCTAGCTACAGAATTACTGTCCCTCACTGTGATATCTTACCAGTCAGCTAGTCTTTGTATGACAGGGGCCCTGGCATTGTCTGATGTTCCAGCCTAAGAGAGCGAACCTGCTTACAGCCCCTCAATATATTTCTCCTGTCTGTGGGGAGGAGTCTCACCCACTTTGGGCAGAAGTTTGATGTCTTTGCAGAATATTTAAACTAGCAAATGGGGAGAGGGGTGCAGCACCCCATGCGTCGAATGGGAAGAACACCCCTCCCCCCTCAGCTAGTGGTCAAACAGGGATTCAGCATGTTTGCAGTTCATTTGCATCACCAGGTAAGAAAAAAGGTTTGTCTCCCCATACGATACACAGGGGTAATGCCAAACCTCACCCAACAACTAATACACCAAAATCTGTCCAATGGAAAATCATGTACACAAATGCTCACAGCCTGGGAAATAAGATCCCAGACCTGCAGGCAATAATGTCAGAGGCTAAACTGGGCATAGTAGTTAACTAGTGAGACGGTTTACCAGTAACCACACTTGGGAGACCCCCAGTACCTGGCTAAGTATTGTTCAGAAGAGACCGAGGTGCAAAAAGGTGGGGAGGAGTGGCCCTGTATGTCAATGAAAATATCAAAGCTGCAGAAATTCAGAATATACATAAGGAGCCAGAAGAACTGTGGGTCACCCTGGAAACAGGAAATGGGACAGCCATAAGAACTGGGGTTGTCTACAGGCCCCAGACCAGGGGAAGGACATAGACGCATTACTGTTGGAAGATATACAAAACATGACAGCTAAAGGGGAGGTTCTGATAATGGGATACTTCAACATGCCGGATACAGATTGGTCAATACCAGCAGGAACATCTGCCAGAACTAGACACATACTGGATTCCCTGCAGGGGGAGGGCCTCAAACAACTGGTACAGCAACCCACAAGAGACAGGGCTATCCTAGATCTAGTACTGACTAACAAGGAAGGGATCACAGATCTCCAGGTAGAAGGTCATCTGGGGGCCAGTGACCATCACATGGTATGGTTGAATTTGGCTACTACATCTAAATCATCCCATTCCAAGGCAAAAATATGGGACTTCAGAGGAGCTGACTTTGATAAGATGGCCAACAGAGTTAAGCTAGCCCTGGCAAAAAGAAACACAGGTGAGGGGTACAGGCAAAGTGGGCAAGCATTAAGGATGCAATACTTGAAGCAACATCCCATTGTGTTAGACAGAAAAGGAAGTGCAAAAGAAGAAGGAAACCACTTTGGTTCTGAAATACAGTAGCAGAAAAGGTCAGAGCCAAAAGGCTGGCCTTCAGGAAATATAAGGGAACACAGCGGGATGAAGATAGGGAGGCATACCAAACTGCCCTAAGGGAAGCAGGGAAGGCAGTAAGGCAGGCAAAGTCCCAAACTGAGGAAACACTAGCATCTAACAGTAAAGAAGGTGACAAGACTTTCTATAGATACGTTAGTGAAAGGAGAAAGTCCAGAGGGGGTATTGCTAAGCTTAATGGAGAAAATGGAGCATGAGGAGGAGGATCCTGTAAAGGCATCTATCCTAAATAAATACTTTTGCTCAGTATTTACTGAAGAGAAGGTAGGGCAGGGCCCACAGCTCAGCATCATGGACACAGGGGGGAGGGAGGTGAGCACTACTCCCTTCACAAAAGAAAGGGTCCTACAAGAGCTTGCTAAGCTCAGGGTGGATAAGGCAATGGGACCTGGTGGCATACATCCAAGGGTACTTGAGGAGCTAAAGGTAGAACTAGCAGAGCCATTAGCAGAACTGTTTAGTGAGTCTCTGAGCACAGAAGAGGTCCCAGAAGACTGGAGAAGGGCTCATGTGATTCCGCCCACAAGAGTGGTAGCAGGGAGGAGGTGGGAACACAGACCGGTCAGTCTTACCTCAGTAGTGGGCAAGATTAGTGAGGCACTCCTAAGGAAAGGATAGTGCAACACCTGGAATCCATAGGGCACAGGATCCAAGACAGCATGGGTTTAGCTAAAGGAAGGTCCTGTCAAACTAATCTCATAGATTTCTTTGACTGGTAACCAGAGTGGTGCACCAAGGGGAGCAGTTGATGTCAGCCACCTTGACTTCAGCAAAGCTTTTGACACTGTTCCACATAGAAGATTGATAAATAAGCTGAGTAGGCTCGGGTGGGTCAAAAGTTGGTCAACTGGGTGGCAAACTGGTTGACTGGCAGAAAACAGAGAGTGGTGGTAAATGGTATACAGTCAGAAGAGATGCAAGTCACAAGTGGGTACCTCAGGAATCAGTTCTGGGGCCAGTCCTCTTCAACATCTTCATTAGTGACCTTGCAGATGGACTAGAGGGTAAGGCTTGTCTGTTTGCAGATGACACCAAGATCTGCAACAGAGTAGATGATCCAGATGGGTGGGCAGAATGAGAAGAGATCTGGATAAACTAGCAAAATGGTCAGAAGACTGGCAACTGGGATTTAATGCAAAGAAGTGCAAGATCATGCACATAGGGAAGAGAAACCCTGAAGCCACCTATAGGCTGGGAGGGGAGTTGCTAGCAGTCACAAAGGAAGAAAGAGACTTGGGCATCATCATCACTGATGACCTGAAATCATCCAAGCAGACCTCTAAAGCAGTAGGTAAGGCTAGGGGTGTTAGGGTGTATTAGTAGGGGTATTACAAGTCGTAAGAGGGAGGTAATAATCCCTCTTTACAAGACACTGGTTAGGCCCCATCTGGAGTACTGCGTGCAGTATTGGAGGCCACACCTTCACAAGGACATTAACCAAATTGAGGCAGTCCAGAGAAGGGCAACCAAAATGGTGCAGGGACTGCATCAGAAGACATATGAGGACAGATTAACGGAGCTCAATATGTATACCCTTGAGCAAAGGAGGAGAGAGGTGATATGATCGAGGCATTCAAACACCTTAAGGGCATTAACAAGGTGAAAGAGTCTAACATGTTTAAATATAAGAAAATAGCAGGACAAGAGGACACAGCATGAGATCTGAGGGGCCGATTAAGGGGAATGTGAGGAAATTCTTTTTCACAGAAAGGGTGGTGGATGCATGGAATGGCTTACCACAAGAAGTGGTGGCTATGAATACAGTGCAGGGCTTCAAATAGGCATGGGATAGGCATAAGGAGCAATACAAATGACTATGAATATATAGGCCACTGACAGAGCAAAGGCTGATGGCACATTTATAGTTAGAAAAGAAATGGGCAGACTGGATGGGCTTATGTCCATTCCCGTTAACTTCTATGTTTCTATGTTGTCCCAGCTCTCTTTGAGTGTGTGTATGTGTGTGCGGTGTGTCCACCTACCCTTCAGCACCTCCTTGCTACCGTAATGACATCTGCCTGGGTCCTTTGTTCAACATGGGAACATCTCCAGGAAGGACACCTCCACTGGGTTTATTGCTTTATTACCTCCTCCCTGGATTTCCTGTTAACTTTCCCATGAGAACATCAGACCTTTAACATAAGCTGTCATATACTACTTGATCATGTGATCTGGTAGCCATCTTGTACCTGGAGCAGATGCATATTTAGAAAAGAATAAATGAATCAAAAGAATACACGGTTCTGGTCCCCTTCCATCACAGTTAGTCATAGGGCAGATAAAAGTGATGTCAGTGAATTTTTTTGCAGGGCAGACTAGAATGGCATTAGTGGCAGGGTCCCTCAGTGGATGGTGTAGGCTCAATTTAATGGGCTCAGTTTTAAATGCACCCTTAGATCATTGCAAGTTGTGGTGATCTAGGGCTGCAGCAATCTCTAGGTCTCAGGGATCCTATGCCCAATTTTGTAAAACTATGGGTTCCTTGTCCAAAGACCCAGGAGTTGCTGCAGCAACAGGCTTTTGCTAAACATGTGGCACACCTGCATGGTTTGATGCAGGGATCCTTCCCCACCCGACTCAACACTACGCAGACGGGCCGGAGATGGGGGGATATGTCTGCCAGGAGAGGGCTGGGGCAGAAGGAACATATGAGTACTCTAGGGGCATCAGGGATATGGCTGCAATGTCAAGGTGGTGAGGTGGCAGTCTGCAGAGGTACCATGCACAATGGCACACAGCTGATCAGACTGCTTAATGGGAATTGGCAGGGATGGACTGTGACCTGGCTCCCAGGTGGGCACAGCCCTGGCACTTGCCTCAGAGGTGCCACAGTCCCCAACTCTGTAGGTAGGAGACAGCCTGCCACAATGTGGGTGGGGGTTAGGTACCAGTGGACTGTTGCAGTGCCTGGAGAATGTTCCTCCACCACTGGCAGCCTCAACCTCCACCCATTGCTTCACACCTATGGGTTGGACATCATGGCACCTTTGGGCAGGTGCCATGGCTGTGCCCATCTGGGGTCAGGTCACAGTCTGTCCCTGCCAACCCCCTGCGTGTCCCACCTGCTGTCTGCCATTGCACATGGCACCCCCACCAAGTGCCACCTCACCACCCTGACACTGCTGCCATATCCCTAATACTCTCTTAGGCACCACCCATGCTTCTTCTGTCCAGGCCCCCTACTTGCAGGTCCCCCACAACTGCCACATTGCCTGGCGGTGGTGTATGGCCCTTAGACCACCTCCTGGCTGGGGTCTAACCTGATCCACTGTTGCATCCATGGTGGGCTTCCCAAATTCAAACAAGGGGATGGTGCAGTTGCTTAACAGGAAGGCCCCTTGTGACTTGGTACAGAGGCGCCCACCACAAGGGTGGCGAGAGCAGCTTAGGCACAATGCATCCCGATTTTGATGCAGCCTACATTCAAAAATTGGGATTGTCACAAATCTTTGACACAAGGTGCCACTTGCATCATACCCATTTGCAGGCACCTTGCATCATAGATTGACTTTTTAATAGCGGGCCCAATGTTATTATTAATGAGCTGAAAACTAAATGGAAATACTTGATATATGTTGCTTATACTTAAAAAGCTGAGATTTTCATATGCAGATCCAACACTGCAGAATGCACAGAAAGTCCCCCTAAGATAGTGAACTGCTGAGGTAACAATTTGGGTGATAGCTTAGTTCACTCCCTGCAACCCATTTACAGCCTTCCTCCCCCAAGTGGGACCCCTAGTTTTCCACCTAGATCTGTCCAATGTGAACACTGTAAGTATTCTAGACTAATCAGGAATTTTAACAGTCTTGTGAATCCCAACATGGGAACAGTTTATTTGGCTAACTGCTGCTATGGAGCTTGCTATGTAGGGCAAACAATCGAGATATTCAGTGTTAGGGATGGGGAACACATGCATGCCATTGAAAGTAAAAATCTTTGTGTTTTTTTTTTTTGTGAATTTGTTCATGCTCCTGTAGTACAGAACCTATTATCCTGATCTGACCCAGCCTAGCCTCATCACCCAGCATCCCAGAGACTTAGTATGACCACCATTCTTCCCCTACGGCCCCCCCCCCCTTGGCAGGGGTATGCAGGCCCCCTCTTAACTGCTGGAGGACAGATCCAGTTTATGGAAGGAGGGCCCTGTCAATGATGTGAAGTCTGTGAGGGGTTGGACCTCTCTTGTTGTTCGGTCAGGATATTCCCTCCTGGTTTCTTTTTCTTCCCGAGATGTTAGCTTTATGGTGATATGCAAGCTGCACGCAAGTGCAGAATGCATCACCACTGGCTTTCCTGCCCAATGAGCCTCTCTGAGTGCATTATCACCTGTGGTCACCCAGGCGGCAGTATTGTACCTGAGCATGACTGCCCTCCCTCCCTCCCTCCCTCCCTGTAGGAAGAGAGGGTCCACTGGGGTGCTCAATCCTCTTGCCTCCAACCAACTCCCAACAACACAGGCTCAGTTTCCATCCCAGGTTGCCAATGTGGTGGCAGGTGCGGTGTCCTACGCCTAAACCCTCTGTGGAACTGGACCAGCTGAAAATAATAATCTTGATAATGAACTGGCTCTGCATGTGTCACATACTGACAACAGAGCTACCCATAAATTGAAGTTTGAAGAAGGCACTGAAAAGGTTTGCCTGAATCCCAGAAGAAGAGGCCTAGATGCCTTACTGCTAAGGCAGGATGCTTTTTGGATATTTTCATTGAGAGATTTGGAATGGCCAGGGCTAAATGATTAGACCTGTCAATTTCTTGGTGTACAGTATCTTTACACAGCTTTCCTTTTTTTATTACTTCTCTTCTGTGTTTGCCTCATTATTGTTTTCCCTTTCTCCTCTCTCCTTCTCTATCCCCCTTTTCTTCCTTATTCACTTCTGCTTTTCCTTTCCCCTTTCCCTTTGAAACCATATTTTGCTATGTTATAAATCCTGATGGCAGTGTTGCATCCATATATCGCTAATGGATTCAGGCTCCCCAATCTATTTTCTATTCTTTCTTTCTTTATCCGCCTTACACTCTGGCAGTATTCCTCCAGCAGTGTCCCTCCTGCTACCATCACCCACCTTATCCAGGACTTACCTCTTGAACAACCATAGGTGGGAGGGTGCCTTGGTTGGTGGTGCTGAGCTGACAGGGGACACCACCATCATCTGCCACCTGAGCTTTTTTTTCTGTTTATAGCTTGTCCCTTGGAGTGGTATGTGTGCCATGGCATGCACTCACTATGTGAAGACACAGTGATGATTCCATGCCTACACCTGCTCAACCAGTTTGGCGAACACTGCCATGCCATCTAGCCTCCACAAGATGGTGGCCAAGGAGTGGTATGTACTGTCCCCATACAATTAGGGTACCAGGCACCCCCCCCCCACACACACACACACACACACTGTTGCTTTAAAATCCTGCAATTTTTTCAAATAACATCAATATTTTTACTTGTTTTGGATTATTACAGGGCTTCTTGTTCTTATCTTTCAGCTGAATTATGATAAGCCTGACCACTGCAACAAAGTGACCACTTTATCAGTCAGGAAAGAGGCATCACTTTTCACCTTGCCATTCTGAGCTGTGGTTCTCCTGCTTTCTCTGTATCTTAGGGAGAATCCACTCTCTGGCTTCATTGCTTATATCATGTGCCCTGTCCAATTAGAGGTTCATTGGGGAGCTCACCAGTTAGAAGAAGAAAACAGTTCTCCTACATACAGTTCAATAAAAGGGGTTTGGAAAGCTCAACCCATCACGTTTACAATGCATTTTTACAAGATTTAAAGGGGTGCACCTGGTGTATGACCAAACAAAAGCATACAATTAAGGTACCAGCCCCCCCACTCTGCTGCTTTAAATGCCTGCACATTTTTCAAATAACACCAATATTTTTACTTGTTTTGAATTGTTGGAGGGGTTCTTGGTCTCATCTTGCAGCTATATTATGATAAGCCTGACCCCTGTGACAAAGTGACCTCCTCATTGGTCAGGGAAAAAAGCATCACATTTTACCTTGCCATTCTGAGCTGTGGTTCTCCCACTTTCTCTGTATCTTTTGGAGAATCCACTCTCTGGCTTCATTGCATATATCATGTGCCCTGTCCAATTAGAGGTTAACTGGGGCACTCACCAGTTAGGAGAAGGCCATAGTTCTCCTACATGAAGTTCAATAAAAAGGGTTTGGCAAGCTCAACCCATCACATTACGATGCATTTTACAAGATTTATAGGGCAGCACCTGGTGTATGACCAAACAAAGCATACAATTAAGGTACCAGGCCCCCCACTCTGCTGCTTTAAAGCCTGCAATTTTTCAAATAACACCAAGATTTTTCTTGTTTTGGATTGTTAGAGGGGTTCTTGGTCTCATCTTTCAGCTGAATTAAGATAAGCCTGACTACTGTGACAAAGGGACCTCCTCATTGGTCACGAAAAGGCATCGCATTTTATCTTGCCATTCTGAGCTGTGGTTCTCCTGCTTTCTCTGTATCTTATGGAGAATCCACTCTCTGGCTTCATTGCTTATATCATGTGCCCTGTCCAATTAGAGGTTCATTGGGAGCTCACCAATTAGGAGAAGGCCACAGTTCTCCTACATGCAGTTCAATAAAAGGGGTTTGGCAAGCTCAACCCATCACATTTACAATGCATTTTACAAGATTTAAAGGGTGCACCTGGTGTATGACCAAACAAAAGCATACCATTAAGGTACCAGAGCACCTGCCAACTTGCTGCTTTAAACGCCTGTATGCAGCAGCCTGCTGGTGATGACAGCAGAATCAGCAGGCACTTCACGCGGTTGGCCAACAGTCACGATCAGAGATGGTCCAGGAGATGTCGGTCACCATGGCATGGTGGAGTGGACTCAGTCGGCAATGATTCTATGAATCACGAAGAAGGGACAAGTTAAATAAAATACACTCAGTCAACTTCAGCACGAGTCTCTTATTGTGCTTACTTCTGCCTCCTTGCTTGCACACATGAGGAAGGCTTCGACAATGCATTCGATTCCCCAAATTTCCGCTCTGGTTTACGCCCTTGATATCTCGAGTCTGTATATTGTGGTGTGCGGCTGGGAAACTGAGTCTTTTAGACTCGCCCCAACAGTCCAAGTTAAAATACAGGATAACAGACATCTCATATTGATTTAGTATGGGACAGGCAATTTGTCCTGGAAGTATGGGATGTCTCTTAAAATACAGGACTGTTAACAACCCTAAAAACAGCTATGATGGGTGCCATTATGCAGAGTTATCTGCTGACTGTATCCATCTCTACCTTTCTGCATTTCTGTCTGTATTGAGGCAGCAACTTTGAATATTTCTGCCCTGTTAATTTAATGTGCAAAGAGTTGTCTGCTGATTTTCTGTATTTCTGCCTACAACCTGTTTACTGAATAGTTGTATGCCCAATCTTGCTTTGCTAAATTGTGCTGTCATCCTCTGGGTCATGCCTGCAATACACAATTATTTACCTGATGCACCTCCCTGGTAAATAATTACTGTGGATCTTAATCTGCATGTGAATACTCATCCACCATACTGGGAGCCCAATTCACTAGTAGAGGGAGATGCTACTTATCTAGGTACCCCCATACTCCACCTTATTGGGTAACAACCATTCTGCTACTGAGTGTTCCTCTCTACCTGGGCAATCATTCACCCAGGTGCGTGGCCCTTTCTCCTTCCAGGAGCAGCATGCTGTGCATTGGTAGCCCCTACAGGCAATGCCTTCTGATCCCTAAGTATTTCATCCCATGAAAGAGTATGTTGCACACCCAGTACAATGCAGCATTTCTGTGTAATTTTTATCCTGCAAAGTTTATTCACTGTACTGGATCTGGATGCTGTGCCAGTTTACCAAGGTCTTGTTGCCTGCAACTCCATACCTGATGCCTTTGGTGTCCCAGGCATGTATTCTGTGCCCAACAGCTCGGGGAGGACCCCCCCATCACCAGTGTGTGTGGTGCTTCACTTACAGAGTCCACAGGTAGACTTTATTTGCTGCATTACTGATTAGAACTGCTATTCTCAATGTTGTACCCTTCTTAGACAAGCCCCATCAGAAAATGCACTGTAAACAGGAAACACTGTAGATTGAGAGCAATACATACTCACCTATGCAATGTTGAGGAACTTTAATATTTACCTTCTGCTACTTGACTGTATCCACCCCAACCCCAGCTCTTCCACTTCTAATACACTCCCAAGATAGCAATTACAGAGGCTTCATTGACTGCCTACACATCAACACATGCAGCCTCATCTCCAAATTCACTGAATTCAAAGCCCTCATATGATCTAAAAGTCCAGAAGTGGTTGCTGTCACTAAAAACTGGCTAACAAACACAATTTCAGACTCTGAAGTAGCTCTCCTATCCACAGTCCTCCCTGATCCATTGCTTGGACTGTGACCCATTTTGTGAGGTCCTGACTGCCAATATTGGCCTAGGCGATGGCAACAAAAAAGCCTAGCTTAATTGGCCAAGGCTTCACCATCTTCTCTGATGAAATGAACAAGCTGAACCAAAACCACAAAAAGCTAATTTTGGGTGATTTCAACATAAACTTAATCTCTCCAAGAGGTAAAAACTAATGCTGGCAGACCTCTACCTCAGTCAGGTGGTAAAGTCACCCACCTGGATCAACTACAGGTGAGCCCCTACATCTCTAATTGACTAGATCTTGGTCTCTTCCCCTGAAAGGCTTCACTATATGGAGGTTCTCCTGGATCTAATTAGTGACCACTCTCCTACATACTGTGCATGGACCGGAATGTGGACAAGACCCCCACTGAGATTTGCATACACCCAGAATCTGAGTGAGGGTAAAATTGCTGCTTTCAAAGCCCATCTTGATAATCTCTCAAATGGAGTTAGCTGGATTGCATCTCAGACGCCAATCTAGCACTTAACTAATTAATCTACACCTTATAGTTGGCATGTGACATCTTTGCACCACATTGAAAGAATGAAAGAAGATTTTCATTTTTATTTCATTTTATTTTTATACTGGTGGGTTTGTGAGACAAGCCCCTTTTCACAAACGTCCAGTTTTTACAAAAAGATACAAGACAAACGAACTTTACAATACAATTGACCATCACTACAAATACATTAAGTAAAACATTTACAAATTGAATTTGCTAACAAATTATTTCTAAGAGCCGTCTTAAAATTTTCTTACTTCTTTTGACTAATAACACTACTAGGGAGACTATTATACAACCTAGCAGTAGCAAATCTTAATGAGTTTTGACCAAAGGCTGTGTGGGGAAAAAAAAAAAAAAGAATCACAAAACCATCTCTACTCTGCAGTCTTGTACTGCTGGATTTTAAGATCCTAGAAAATAGACTAAGGATATATAGCGGCATTATAGCCAACTGAACCATATATAAAAACATCAACGACCTAAAGTTGAAACACCCCACCAATGACAAACAACCAAAGTGTTTATAAAGAAAACAATGATGCGTTAACCTAGAGTGTCCAGTAGCAAAACGAATTACAGAGTGATATGTAGTTTGAAGTTTTGATAGAATTCTGTCAGAAGTATATGAATATACTATAGACCCATAGTCAAATAAAGAAAATAATAAACTGTGTAAGTAGATACCTAATATCAACTGTTAAATTGCCTCTGATTTGATAAAGAAACCCTAATCTTTTGTGTAATCTATTAATTAAATCCAGAATATGAGACTCAAATATTAGATAACAATCAATTAGTATACCTAAATATTTGAACAATTTGACTCATTCTATTAGTGTACCATGTTGTCAAAGATAGTAAGTTCCATTATTGGTGATCTCTGTGGTGAGAAAATACCATAGTCTTGGTTTTAGCAGAATTTAATGCCAATTTATGTTTATCAAACCAGTATTGTAATAAATTAAAATCACATTGTAATATGTTTTGAAGAGTGGACAAATTAAGACCAGAACCAAAAAGAATTGTGTCATCAGCGTATAATATTAACTCAGTATTTGTAAAATTAACTGATAAAGAATTCACAAATAATGAAAAAACAAAGGACCCAATAAAACCCTTGTGGGACTCCGTATTTTAACATTGCTGTCCCAGATAATGTTCCACTGATTAATGTCTTCTGGTTCCTATTAGATAAATTGTCACCAAACCAGGAGATCACCCCATCTGATAAATGTACACCAGATTACTCTTTCAGGTGCACATCATGGTCAACAAGATCGAGAAAGCCTTTGTGAGGTCCACATAAGCCCAGCAACAAGATTTCCATCATCTATTGCTTTAGTAACTTGGCTAGTGAACCTCATCAAGGCTGTCTCGGTATTATGGTTAGGCCTGAAACCATGCTGTGAGTCAGACCAGAGGTTATATTTTGTGAGATGTTTGGTCAATTGAACTGATACTATCTTTTCCAGGATCTTAGAAAGGGGAGCGAACAAAGAACTTGGACGATAGTTGTTAAGGTTAGATCTTAAACCTGATGTAAAAATAGGCTTTACAACTGTGCTGTTCCACACATTTGGATAAACTCCTTGACAAAGGGAATAATTAAATAATTTTGTTAACTGAATAGCCATAATATTTATACCCTTTTCAAAATCCTAAAATCAATATTATCTGATCCATTAGTGGGCCTAGGATTCATTTTGGTAGCAAAATCAACTACATCATTAGTTTGTAAAAAACTAAAATAAAAATTTGGAATAATATAATCATTAGCAGGTTTTTTGCCATTTAGATGTAAAACAGTATCCAAATAATCCCTGGATCCTTCCACATTACCCCAGGTAGAACTGTACTTCCCCAAGTTAATGACGTGTGAGTTAAAGGCTTCTGCCACCATTTTAGGATCTACAATTGTATTGCCATCTTTTTCTATTACATAATTTTCACTCCCTTTGGACTTACCCATTAACAAATTAAGTGTGTTCCAGGTTGCCTGTGAATTTCCCTTAACTTCAGTAAATGTTTGCTTAAAAATATCTCTTTTAGCAGCCCGGATACCTAATTGACATTTATTCCTAAGCTTGTTATACAATATTTGATGATTCAATTGTTTAGTCCTTCTATAGGTTTTCCATGCTCTATTTCTTTTCCTAATAAATTTTAGTAAATTTGGAGTAAACCAAATGTTATTATTCCTCTAACCTCAGTGTTCTAAGAGGCATAGCTTTATCACATGGTGAAATAATCACCCAATTTTCAATAGGTTATATCAATATCAGTTATATTGTCCAAAAAGGACCAATAAAGTAACTATGATTCCTCTAGAAACTTTTGTTCATCCAGCTCTTTAAGCCTTCTATATTTTAAAAATCTTAGATTCTTTTTTGTTCAATTTAGCTGACCAATCAAAAACACAGGACTGTGGTCACTGATTCCATCAGGGAAACTCCAGACTTAACAATATGTGATGGACAATTAGTAATAACCCAATCAAGGGCCAAACATACCCTCCTGTTTTATAATTAACCTGGTGGGGGCTGTGTGATTAATTGTTGAAACCAAGATCTGTAACAATAGTTGTAACCTCACAACCAGCAGGGGACATCCAATTTAAATTAAAATCACCTACCAATATAAGTTCCTATTTATAAGTAATATAGGAAAACAATTAAAAAGCAGGAATACCATCCTTAGATCTGTCAGGGGAACATATGTATTTATAATAGTTAGAAATTTTTATCACCTAATTATATGGAAATGGCAAGTGATTCATACAATTTACTGTCTGGAATGATGGACAGTTCTTATGCCGACAAATAATCAGCTACAAAAAACGAACAGCCTCCCCCCCTTCTATCAACCCGATCCTTTCTAAATGTAGTATAACCTTGCAACTGCATTTCAATATTAGAAATGTTCTCTGTTAACCAGGTTTCCATTAAGGCAACTACATCAAATTTATTTTTGTAAACCTGGAATTCTAGCAATGATTTTTTTGCTGTTAAACTATCAACATTTAAATAAGCCACATGGAGGTTTGAAGTGGAAGCCTCCTTAGTATTCAAGAGGGCCCTACCAGATGAAAGAAGACAGTCAGGGAAGACATCAATAGCTGGCTCAAGCCTGACTTTTTGACCCTCTTCAAACAGAGGATATATCCTGGACCCTATTCAAGGAGACAGGCTTGCCCCGGGCAGCTGCAAAAATTCAAAGAATTAAGGAACCAATGCAAGATGGCCATCAGGAATGCCAAAGGTAACTACTGCAAATCCAAAATTCATGGAGCTGGAAATTACCCTAGAAGACTCTAGGAGACCATCAACAGTGTCCTTGGGAGGAAAGCAACTTCACCCACACCCTATTAAAGTTGTCAGAGTCAGCACCACTGACCCACTTATTTATTTATTTATTTATTTATTTATTTATTTATTTAAACAGCAGTTTGGAAAACCTTTGAGCCATAGGCTCATTTACAAAGGTACCTTGTCACAGTAAGACAAACAAAAATACACAGTATAACAGTACAACACAGTATAACAGTAACTTAAGACATATATACAAACAAGCTGGTACAGGTAGGATTGATGCAAACAATACCAGAGTTATGTTGTCCTTAGCAGCTTAGTAGTGGCGTTGTCATAAGTATTGAGTACGGCTTTGACTAGTGGCAATTACAGCCGGTGTTAATAAGGTGGTTACGTAAGGAAGTTTTGAAGCCACGATATAGTTGGAGCTCGAGATGGAGGTGGGCAGTGTGTTGAACCAGGAGGGGGCCCTAAAGCTGAAGGCTCTTTGGCCGTAAGAGGTCCTAGCTCTAGGGATAACAAGAGAGGTTTTCCCAGAGGTCCGAGTATGAACTAGTGGGACAGAGCGGCGTATGGTGGTGGTCAATCCTGGCGGGGATAGCCCAAGAAGGGTCTTTTTTGTAAGGGTACAGGTCAGATATTTGAGGCGCTCGTCAAGATCAAGTACCAGTGCTTTAGCGTACAGTAGACAGGTGTGTGTTAGCCTGGGTGCCCCAGTTATTAACCTGTGAAGCCTTATTCAGAGTAGTGCAAATTTATGGAGTGCGGTCTGATCAGCAGCACCATGCGCAGTCCATAGTCCACTAGGGACAGGATAGAGGAGGTGATCATGAAGTTGAAGAGCCTCCGGGGAGGCAGTGTTTATACCGATGTAAGATGCCCAATCGGATATTGGTGGCAGTGGCTAGGCAGCGATGTGTCCATGGAAGGAGAGGAGGGTCAAAATGGATCCCTAGGTATTTATAGGAGCAAACTTGTTCGAGTGGGAAAGAGGACCCAGAGTGAATGAGGAGTTTGAAGTTGCAGGACTTGTTTTGAGGATGAGTGAAGAACATGGTTTTTGTTTTTTTAAGATTTATCACCAATCTATGTTCCTTGAACCAGCCCTCGGCTTCAGTGAAGGACTTCTGCAGCGAGTCCTGAAGGGCAATAGGGTTACGACTTGAGGCAAAGATGACTGCATCATCAGCATACAATAGAATGTTCCCCAAGGAAGGCGTGGAAGGGTGTTAAGGTAAAGGGAGAATAGTAAGGGCCCAGAATGGAGCCCTGGGAACCCCAGAAAGATGGGACAGATGTCTGAGTAGGTCCCATTAATTTTACATGCTGTGAGCGGTCAGACAGATAACTGGTGCGCCAGGAGATAGCCCAGCAGCAAAACCAGAGAGACTAAGGGCATCAAGAAGGAGGGGTGGGAGACAGTGTTGAAAGCTTTGAGAGGTCAATGAAGACCGCACCAGCCAGAGAACCAGTGTCTAAGAAGGAGTGAGAAAGTTGGAGAACTCTAGGAGGGCTGTGTTGGTACTGTGGCCCGCCAAGCCATGCTGCTCAGGACATAGGACATTGTAGGTGGAGAGGTAGTCAGAGATTTGAGAGGCCACCACTTTTCCAAGGCCTTTGAGAGAGGAGAGAGAATGGAGATTGGCCGATAGTTTTCAGCCACAGTCCTATCACCACCTTTAAAGATAGGGGTGACAGTGGTGACTTTCCAGGCAGTTGGAACCTTCCCAGGCAAAGAGAGTGGTTGATGAGGCACGTGATCGGGTAAGGACTGTGTCTAAGACCAGCCGAGGATACACGATCCAAGGTGTCACTGCCTGTCTATTACTCTTGAGGGCAGTGGATAAGTGCGCCTAAGTTCTTGGGCAGAAACACGCAGGAGGAGAAAATAAGGGTGAGAAAGATTTACGGCAGGTGCTGGGGAGGAGGGTCAAAAAAATTTGTAGGGAGGATAGGGCTAGGTCAGTGAATGAGGTGTTGAGGTGGTTGGCTGTGAGGGCTGGGTCTGAGGAGATCATGCCATTAATGTTGATATGGGTGGGTGGGGGGTGTGCACTCCATTTAACTGTTTAATGTTATCCCAGAAGGTTCTGGGGTTCCCCATGAGGCAGTGGGTGAGGACCGATAGTGCTCAGACTTGGCCTTTCTGATGGCCCGAGTGCACTTGTTTCGGGTGGCAGCATATAACTGCCTGTCACTGGGCCGGCCAGTCTCAATAGCATGGTGCCATAGGTTGTCCCTATGTTTGAGTTGGTGTATCAAAGCTGGGGTTACCCAGGGGGCATTCTGCCTTTTAGAACGGCGGGTCAACATTGGGGCAAAAATATCACAGGCGTTATTAAAAGTTCGGGTAAAGAAGGAGAGCTGTGTCAATGTCAGGAGTTGCCTGTATAGGAGACCAGTCAATTTGGGACAGAAGTTCCTTAAGTTTTATCAGTCCACCAGGTATTAGACGCACGGCATGTGGACTGTGCTATGGGTTTGGGGACTGAGGATGACCAGTGGAATAGAATGGGGGGAGTGATCACTGAGAGAGTCTGGGAGGACTTGTACATTGGGGATCTGATTAGGCGGTTGGTGAGTACCACATCAAGCAGGGTACTGGAGCCTCTCTGGGGTTAGTCCTAGTAGGGTGGGTAACTAGTTGCGTTAGGTCTATTGCAGAAAAGGAGTCTCGGTAGAGGAGGAGGAGGCTGAGTCAGTTGACATTTAAGTCACCCACCAGCATTTGATCAGCGGAAGGAGGTAGTGAGGAAAGGTATTCTGTAAGAGAGGCAATGGCCTGCATTTGGTCCTGGGGGCACGTATGCAGTAGTCAGATAAAGGGTCCCTTTAAAGGGTCAGGGGTTAGTTTCTTGTCATGGCAGAGTGCTTTAATACATTCTTTGTAAATGTTGGGAAGGAGCTGCAAAGTTCCCTGGCTGCCACTTCTACACCTCAAGACATCACAAGAATTATCCCTCTGTGGAATAGCCTTCCAAGGGAGATTGTGGAAGCAGGTAGCTTTTTAACATTTAAGGAAAGATTAGATAAGTACCTTTTACCTATGCTAGGGTAGCCATGCCTGTCATGTGGGAGACTTGCATAATGGGCCTCGAGCATTCTGCTTGTCTTAAATTACCTAATATTGAACCTAGTATTAAACAGTTTCCTTAGCTGAGTCTGGACCTACATTTTATTAAGGATAAGTACTAATACCATAAGAAAATACCTAGGTAAAGCCATGACCAAAACAAGAAATGGACCAGACTCCATTGATAGTGAAGTCACTAAAACTGGCAACTGATGAAGTGGTGTTGCCCATCTGGAAACTGTTCAATCTCTTCCTCCAGTACAACTCCTCCCTCCCTCCCTCCTGATGTCTGGAAACAAGCTAGTGTTGTCAGTAGCATGAGATATTAGCGCTGGGGATTGGGCACCTACAAATGGTGACCCAATCCCCAGCACATGTCTCCAGGGCTACCCTAGGTAGGGCGCCAGATGGGGATCGTGACTATAGCAACGGAATGTCGCCATGCATATGCGCATTGGGGGAGTGAGCACACAGCAGGGGTGGGAGGAAATGTGAGGGTGGTGCTGTGGTGGGTTGCTGAGCTGACCCTGTGGCATGGTGGGTGGGTTAGTAGCTTTATTCAGCAGGGTACTGGGTTCAGGTCCAGGCACTGGTGTGTTTTTGTTGAGCCTGGCCCAAACCTTTTTTTCTTTTGAATGTTTTCACTCCCTGATATGCTCCCCCCTAGAGTTGAGAATCCTTAAGTAGGGGGGTGTGGGGGTCATCAGAGTGCCAAAATAAATTTTCGGCACTCTGACTTCATGATAACAGTGATTGCCTTTAGGCTTTCACCGATATCACATAAACTCTTGTTGTCCCAGTGGTCAAGTCAGGGGATCTCATGTCCATCTCTTACTTTCAGCCTATACTGATTCTATACCCTCTGTCAAAGGTCTTTGAGAAAGTGATCATTAAACAACTGGAGGAATATCTCATGGCACACAGTCTCCTGGCCACCAAACAATGCAGCTTTAGAAAGATGCACAGTGCTAATACCATCCTAACTGAGCTTACTGAGGAGCTCCATATTGCCTTGGATAGAGGAGGCTAAATTGGTGCTGCCTTTCTTGACCTATCCTAGGCATTTGACATGGTAAATTAGGGTAGTAAGAGTGTACTGGAAGAAGGGGAAGGGCATCAGCAAGGAGATAACTGTCAATATAAATAGTAACTACCTGTTGTGTGGTAGAAGAGGAAACACCCGATCTAGGGTAAGGGTACACATGGGTAAAAGTAAAATGAAGACAGGAAGATATAATCACCCTATCTAGAGTCAAGTTACAAATGGATAAGTAAAAGCAAAAAAGGGGAAACTAGAAACTAGAAGATAAAGTCACAGCACTCACCTCCGGCACCAAAATGGAGTCCATACCAAGACTTTTGCTATTGACTTCCCTTTTATTCCAATGCAGTTTAAAAAAGAGTTTTGTTCCACAGCATGACGGGACCAATACACCTAATCTTTCACCTACACTCAGGCAAGCCAATAGCAAAAAATCACACCTTCTGTGAATGGGTCTCTTCTGGCGTGAACTCCAATTTTGTGCTGGAGATGAGTTCTGAGACTTTATCTTCCGGTTGTTGGTGTTGTCACTAGCACCAAGTCCTTTGGAGCAGCTCTATTTGGGCCTTGCTGGAAACTAGAAACACCCTATCTAGGGTATGGTTACATGGGGGAAAAGAATAAAGGGACAAAATAAAGTCACCCTAGCACAAGAAAAAGGGGACATGCAATGAAGCTGGGGGGGGATTTAAAAGAGGTGTACTGTAAGAAGCACTTCTACATTGAAAGAGTGGTGGATGTCTGGAGCAGTCATACAGCACAGGTGGCGGGGCCAAAACAGTGGTGGGCTTCAAGCATGCATAGAATAGGCACAGGGGAATCTTAATCAGAAAGCGATGCTGGGGAGCTGGAGTTCAGGTAGTGTCCGTGGTAACAGTATGGGCATGGAAAAATGGTCAGACTGGGTGAGCCAAGAGATCCTAATTGGCCATCAAATTCTATGTTTCTATGTTTCTAACTGAAGTTTTAATACAGACTGCATGGCAATAGTAGATTGTCACACAGCTTGCATGAAAAATGTGCCCTTTGACAAGAAATGCAGCCACCTAGTGCCGGACCCTGTTGGCTCACTAGAGATTCCTTTTGGGTTCCTGATATCGGTTGCCCAATCTAAGTGTCCAACAAATTCTATTTTTTTATATTTCACATACCTCTCACCTTAAGAGAGAACGAGCTCTAAACAGCATCTGGTTTCTGATACCAGCACCTACTATTCCACTATCATGCTCACTACTTCCTAGGGAAACAATGCAAAGATCTTCCACACATCTGTTTCCAGAAGTCCAACCCTTAAGGAACTGTAAGCAAACAAGGTGATGGAATACGCCATCTCCTGTAGCAGTCTTCTAAGGGCCTCTTGCCCAACTCACATTTGGGATCCATACATGCATCATTCCTCAAGGTGGTTTCTTATTACCAGTGTCCACATTTATGCAAAGGGAAAAAATGCACTTCTTTGTGCACAGGCCAATCTAGGCTTGTGTCAGCCTAGCAAAGGCAACCACACTTTGTCTTGCATCCTGTATTCTAAGAGCTTTTCCTGTTTCCATATTTAGGGATTCTTTCCTTCTAAAGGACGTCTGCACCCAGACTGGCTCCTCATTCCTATGGATAAAGCCCTTACTGTACATTCTCTTAACTATATTTAAACTTACACATACTTGCAAGGGAGAACCTTTAAAAAATTAGCTGCATCAGAATGTTGGAATACCTTAGTCAAACCCTTCTCTACCAGGAGTGCTCATTTTTTTTGAATTCCACCAATCCCATTCACCCCACAGAGATATACCCCCAGTTAGAAATTCCCTCAGTCATAAACTTTACATTTTTAGTTAACATAAACACTGACAAGATTGATACACAGGCAGAAGAGAGATAAAATTGTCTCTAACTTCTGGCCCACCACAGACCTCAGGGTTATGCAAGTCTTCCCCAGATTTTCTGCAAAGACTCTGCTTCATATGAAGGAGTCTAATGGCAAATATCCATACTACTCAGATCTTGAAGGGACCCATCTTATTCTTTTGCTCACACAGCCCAAATGCTCTTTGAGGTTTCTCCAGTTTTGCAGGTCCCTTCAACTATTGTCACTTTACATGCAGTGCCCCACCTGGCAGAGCAATAACAGGTTCCTTTCCTAACAGATAGATAAAGTTTTTTTTGTTATGTAACCAACCATTTGTTCTTCAGCTTCCCTTTATTATAGGCCAGATTCTGCTCCTATATTCTTTAAACATACTGTAATGCCCCAAAGACTGGAAGAGAGGGCTCTTTACAGGACAACCTGAAGAAGAAAGAAGACCCAACGAAGGTACTGCTCACTTAAGGAGACAAGAAAGAAGACGCCAGATGGATACGTTTGATGGCCAGAAGAGACCCATTCACAGAAGGTGTGATTTCAATGGACCCGATCAACAGCAAGGCCTTAGGAAAACCACAGACAAGAGATTGAAAGGGCAAGTTGCCAGCTGTACAGAGACACCAGGAGGAGATAGAAAGAATACGCTGGAGCAATGCCACGGTAAGAACACCCATGAGAAGCCAGCCACCAGTCTGTGATACCCATCCTGAGGAGTGTTCTCTGTATGAAGACATGCAGATTGCAGAAGCACTGAGCTCGAGGAAGCATGCAGGAAACTGGAACAGCATGCAGAGGAATTTGTTCATCACAGAATGGAATTGGAGCAAGAATGTGAATCACTCAGGGAGACTCTTTGGCAACAAGGGAGAAAGGCCTAAGAACAGACCACATGGCTACTCCAGAATGAAAAAGAGAAGGAACAGCTCCATCAAGAAGTTAAAGAGCTCTGGTGCATCGTCAAGGATCTGCAGAGAAAATGAATGGAGCCATGCATGGTATCACCTGAAGCCGTGTACTTCCATAGGAACGATATCTACTCTCTGAGAGTGTCATATTACCCCACTTCTGGAATGCAGTCTGAAAATGAAATGGTCGTCAGCCAAACAGAATCTGAAACACTTACTGAACAAGAAGGATGTGTTAATCTGTAGAGAGCAGAGGGGGAAGATATCAAAACCCAGACCTTCTTCCTTGTTTTGCAGACATTTTACCTTCTGAGTTTTATGTCTTGGTCAGACACTGGTGAAATATGCCACTTCTAAAACTGTATGTAGAAGGGCAGGTTGGAGTGAAGACACAAAGTCCCATAGGGCAATGCATTTATTACATACGGACTTTTACACTGGACAATTTAATAAGCAATTCAGACAGTGCATACCTGCAATGTCTGATTGCCTTCAAGCATTTATTCAATCAGGATGATCTTGAGTTACTAAAAAAAATATTGAGTTAAAGGGCTGTCAGATCCTGCTCAGCCAGTAGCCTCACTGGGACAAGACCAGTACCTGAGGGTGGTTCTACCTGCACCACTGCAGCATATACTTTAAGTAGACCAATCATCCCTCCAGCTGCTTGATTCAGCTCTGATCTAAAACCTCTCAGTTTTGACTAGCACCGTCATTACTCCCTCTTACATCAGCTGGTTTTACTCTTGGCAGAGGACTGCTTCTTCCACCATCCAGATCTCATCTGACATACTGTGTTCTACCAGCCCTTTTATAGGGCTGGAGATATGACATGTCAGCCATACCTTAACTTTCAATTAAATGTTTACAATGATTTTATATATGGTTGTTTCAAACAGAAAAGTAAACAACCATGAAAATAACAATTTAACACAGACCTGCCTTTTGACAGTGGCAAAAGAAGGCAAAGAAAACAAATAAGGAATTCCCAGGCAGGAAGTTCCACCTTTCTCATTCCTAGAATCCCTCAAGCCAGAGTTCTATAAAGCCCACTGATTCCAGCCAGCATGATACCAAGGACTCCATAAAATAAATGGCAGCAAACCAAAAGCACATGAAGATAGGCATTTGTAAGACAGGTAATGTTTGTTCAACATAAAGTTTCCTAAATAAATAACAAATGTGTGCAGTTTGTGCTCAAAGAAACAGTTCATTTACCAGCAGAAATAATGTAGTAGAGACCAGCAATGTAGAACAACATGCATTACTAATGCATTTTTTGTAGCAGTTTATAAAAGATTTGTTTTAAACATTTTATCCATGTCGTAGAGGCACAGGTCAGGAAGCATAGGAAAAACCAGGAGCAGTTGTAAAATTCACAACAAGAGTTTTATTAGTACTAGCAGTAACATAAAAAAAATAAAATTGTTCAGAATAACTATTTACAAAGGCAGAATAAATAGAAGATGCAACTGAGTTTTCCTTCAATCTCTGTCCCTTCTTTCAAGCAATTGCAGCTCTGTTCTCTTACAAGACCTTGCAACCCCCTTCTTAACAAGCATCCTGTTTTTTCTAAAGTGTTCTAGTATATTTCAGACAGGTGCTGGCAGGAACACAACGTCCCAGAATGAAGGTCCCATCTCCACAGCTTTTGGAAAAGGCTTAAAAATTGCACTAAGGTAACCTTTTGATTTTCCAATAGCTTTTTGCAATAATCTCTAACTATAATGATATACATTTCAACAGTAACACTATATAATTTCTAACCAAAGGGATCCCAATTTCAGTTACATTTCCACAAAAAGATTTGCATATATTTTTATACCAGCAGATATGCAAGGGAGGAAAAGACAAACAGCAAGGGAAGACTGAGAGACAGTGAGAGGCAAATAATTGCGAGACTGTAGGGGTGATCAAATCTTAGGTCTCACATGAAAATTTGGTTGCACAACCAGACAGAAGAGACAGAAAAGGAAAGAACAGATCCTTTCATTTAAACACTTTCTCCATAACAACTGGGACAGGGCCCTATTCCACCCTGTCACAATCCAACAACGGCTTCAAGCTTTCTGATACCTTAATTACCCTCCATAGAAAATTAAAGGTTGTTTATAGTAGTTCACCTTTATAGTCAGCTGTAGTTACGAAAGTGTGGAAACTGCATGCAAATGTGATGTACCGTGGGAGTGCAGCCACATGCCCCAGCCAGCTTAAAAAACATGTGGCATTCACAAAGGTGCACACAGCGGGAGCCAAGGCAGAGGGGTGGCAAATGGATGCACACAGTGCCACATGCAGAGACAGTGGAGTGTCCAACATATGCATCCCTACCCTTGACTCCGCCACATATGGGCATGTGCATTGTCCTGCATGGACACACGGAAGTGAATACCAAGATGGAGGAGCACCCAACAGTGGGAAGCGCAGACAGAGTTGCTGCGCTGGAGCTGCACATACCCCTTCAAGAAGATGCACACCAGGCCAGGGATGGGCCAAGGGTCGTGGAGGGCACATGTTGCATGGTACTAGAAGGTCCGTTCCAGCAAATTCACAGGCAGACAGGTGGCAGCCCTGTTGGATATCTGTGATAACTATGGGGTGCTGTATGGGCAGTCCCTGAAGCTCCTGATGAATATCAAGGCCAGGATATGGCTGGATATCCAGGCCACTGTCAATGCAGCCAGTCTGGAAGCATGGACACTTGTGGCAATCAAGCACAAGTAACCTCTGGTCAGCTGTGAAGTGAAAACTGGTCACCATGGAATAGGCACAGCACGTCACAGGGGGAACACTCATGTAAGTGTCAACATCATGGGGATGATGGCTGACACCCTTTCTGAGGTTGGCTTACACAGCGAGATGGAGGGCATTGACACATTTCTAGGTATGGAGCACAGTGCAGTGGACACAGGGTGGGAGGTATATGACTGAATGGTATAACCAACTGTCCTGTATCATACCATACAGAGCAGGAGACTGCGACCAGTACACATGCACCACTGGTGACCTCCATGGAGGAGGTAACATTGGGGGACACAGACACAGATGACGCAGATATGTGGACCACTTTGTAGCTGGCTGAATGGATGCAAATGCTTGCAGTGCACCAGTAAGTAACCAGCCAATGTACTCTCACCCACAGGTGCAGTGTAGGGGACACAGGACACGACGCTGGAGATGGGCACCCTGGAGGACACCAACTCTGTGACCATGCTAGGGACACCAGAGGCCTTGCAGGACCTAGCCCAGATACCTGACAGAAGCCACCAAATGCTCCACCCACCACAAACCTACCCCATAGCCACCACACAGCTGTCCACCAAGTGCTGTGGAACTGGGCCCTGAGGAGTAGCTAACACAGCCCTACATGCTTGGCCATGCAGGATGACCTCCTGTCCCACAAACATGGCCCAGGGACATAGGGGGCCACTGTGCCACCCCACAAGGGCATGCAGACAGTGGTAATGAGGAGCCCTCAGCACACCTGACTCACTGGGCTTGCAGGATGACACCATAGTCTGTCATGCAGATGTACTATCCCAAACTGTGCCAGCTGGAATGGGACCACATGCAGGCTCAGGGTGAAAACACTTGGCCCTGAGGAACCTGTCTGCAGAGGTGCATGAGCTGTGGTGTGCCACCAAACAAATAGGAGACCTCCTGGAGTGGACAGCAAACCATCTGCTATCTGGGACTGGCATAACCAGCCAGCCTGTCCCTCCAGCAGGCCAGGATGTGGCATCCCAGTTGCCAACAGGAGGACACATGGTGCTCAGGGCAAAGCTGCATGTCACCACCCCACCAACACCCACACGTGCCTCAGTTGCTACAGGATAGAGTAATGAGCCACACTGGCTGCCACCTGCCAGCCTTACTGGCCCAGAGACATATGTGTAGGGTGCTGACATGGAGGCATCCGCCTGCCCACTAGGGACACAGGAGGCAGAGGCCCTGCATGTCAGGGGTTGGAAGCCACCTGCATGCCGGGGCACCTGAGGGACACACAGGGGCAGCAAGGGCCAGGGCCATCCAGCAACCATAGGCCATGAGGGAGGGCAAGGTGAAGGTACAGTCACGCCACCTAGTCACACACTACTCTGCATGTATTGGGGGTAAACAGCCAGGAGGCTGTAAGGCAGCTCACACACACTGCAAAGTGGCACCTATGAACCTGCAGTTGCTCCTGACAGAGACCCACCACACAGCTCTACACACACACACACACACACACACACACGTAGACCCATAAACCCTGTATTCCAGGGTGGGAGCCACACCCATGAACCCCACCCCCAGGGCAAGGGCCACACCAATGACTCCCGGGGCAGGACCTATACCCATGAACCCCACCTCCCTGGGGAAGGGGCCATGCTTAGGACCTCCTGGGGTCATGTGTGTGTACCTCACCCTTGGGACGGTGGCCACACCTTGCCCTCTGGGGTAGGGTGGGCCAACTGTTGCCACCATTGGACCCCAAATCACTGCTGCAAGTACCCACCCCACACAACCCACAACAGCTGAAGTATGCCCAACACCCTTTGGTACAGACAGTACTGTGCAGCACACACGTAGAGGATACCCATGCCCCTCCATAAGGGAACCCAAGACGATACACCTTATCACTGTGCCACTGTGGTGTACACCCTGTCTCTTGAATGACCCACACATGAGTGCATGGTGTACCACTTGACCAGGCAGTGCCTCAGGACAATGGTGCTGCAGGTCATTCCCCTTCTTTTGCCCTGAGGGACAGCACCCTGTGACTGGGTATGAGTAGCAGTTTGTGAATGGCTATGTTATGCAGCACAATGCATGCTGTGATCACTCTGCAGGCCTTCCCAGGAGCCAGCATCTTTGTGCCACCAGTGTGATCCAGGCAATGAAACCTCATCTTCAGTACCCTGATGGTCCTCTTGACAATGGCACATGTCCTCGTGTGTGCCTCATTGTATGCTTTTCTCTCTGCCATTCAATGTCGGGAACTGTGTCATTAGGCATGATCAGAGTAGGTATCCGCTGTCACCTAGGGCAATGGGTACATAACAGACATGTTAGTGTCCTGTGCACTGCACACAGATGTAGCATATGTGACATACCATACTCACCCAGCAGCCACCCATTGACAACCCCACATGCTGCAAGGTGGTCACCAACCTAGATCTGTCAAATATGTATGCATCATTGGTCAACCAACAATACTTGGTACACACATTGGTGACGATACCATCTGCACCACATACTATCAGGAAATTGATGTTGTGGAAACATTTTCTGTTCATGCACGCTTCCTTGTCCAAGGTAGGTGCTAAGATGGCCACATGGGTACAATCTATGCACCCAGTATATTGGTCATGCCATGCATGGCATGGAATGCCTCTTTCATGGCATGAATGTCTGCATCAGCCATAGGAAACTGTATATGGTCATGCACATATTGGACAAAGGTATCTGTGATCTGGTGTAGGGCCCTTGACATGGATGACTTACTGACACCTGTGACATCCTTCACATTCTTCTGGAAGGAGCCAGTAGCATAGTATGACAAGGCACACAGGACTTTTCTGTCCATGGACATGGTATGTGATCTACATGTTGGGGATGTTAACTGCTCCTTGAGCATGTGGCAGAACTCTGAGAGCGTGACATGGTCAAGGCAGTACCACTCAGTGCACTGTCTATCATGGAGCTGAGCCACAGTGGCACAAGGTCTGAATATCCTGGGCCTTTGTTGTCTCCTTGAGCCCTTTCCCTCCCTTTGCCCTCCCACAGAAAGCATTCATGAGTAGCCCAAGGGCACATCCTGTGGACCCCATGTGGTTGCTGCACCTCCCATTCTGACAGCTATCACTTCACTGCACAAGATGCTGTGTACCGTGATGGCGCTACTGCCACCTCAGCCACAGACCCCCCTTTAAGAAGCCCATGACCTGATATGCCCATGGGGTCATGCACGTCAGCAGGTATCACCACAGGGCATGCCATTCTGCACCTCAACATGGCAGCTGCAAGTGCTACACACTATGGAACTGTGTCTGCGTCAGAGGTTGAGGGGATGGGGGTGTACCCCTACAAACTGTGGTGGGTCTTCTCCACCACATATATGGACAACCCCTGGGGGGAACTCTGGGTGGTGACAGAGCCCAGGGAGGTGAGTGGATGTGTTCTTACACTACGGTGTGCTACTGTCATTTTCATGTCCCACAGGTCCTGCATATATGGGGTACCCATGGTGTCTAAACCTGTCACTTGTTGCATGCCCACCTGTGGTGTACACCTTCTGCTGTCCACCACAGATGACCCTTTGTGCTGTACCTTGTGTGTTGCCCCTACTGGTGGTGTCCACGTGAGTCCTGGATGTTGTGTACTGTGCTGCTATCCTTTTGCTCCCTTGTGTCTCCACAGGACTTTCATGGGTGCCCACCACCAGATGTCTTTGTCCTGGAGAGGCAGGAACAGCAGGCTGGGGCTGCTCACTTGTGGTGGCACCACAGTGCCATAGGATCCCCTTTTCCTGCCATATCACCTGTCCTGGAGGGTGAGCATGTCTGATGTCCACCACTAGGGCAAGGTGGGAGATATGTGGGCCATTGCTGAGCCCTCAGAGGTATGTTGTGCCATTAACTGTGGTGCATGTGTGTGTCTGCTGTTGTCAGTGTTGTCCCACCATGTCCCCACACTCATGACTGTCCTCTCTTTTTTCTCTTCCATGGGTATTGAGGACCACTGCTGCACCTGGTACTGCACCTAAGGGGATACACCACCGCCACCTCACCAGGATCCAGCAGGGACTCTGAGGATGTGGCAGACTGGGGGGACAGTGTCCCATAATGCTTATGTTGGCCTGCTTGGCCCCTGTGTTGCTCTTGATGTCTAATTAAAGACATATGTTCTGACATATGCTGGTGTCTTCATCATTACTGGTGATGGTGTGAGTCCACATTCATGGTTAGAGAGGCTACATTACACAATCTCTGCTGGCAGTCCACTGCACCTGGTACTGCCTGGTTGTGTGTGCTTGTTTGTGCTGCACGGAGGTGCACTGTCCCTCCATCCATCCATCTCTTTAGCCTGTGCTGTGGTCATACCATTGGCATGCATTGCTGGTCCCCACAGAGGAATGCTTGTCTGGGCTATGGGGTGTGTACCTGTTCTTCACAGTGTTCACCATGTGTGGCAGCAACATGCACTGGCTCTGTCCTCGGTCCGTGTGTGGTTCATACACCTGTGTTTGTGTAGGGCCCTAGGGACCTTATATCCATGGTTTCCCATCTGCCTCCCTACCTTGCTTTCTAGGGGCACAGTCCAAGTGCGTGGGGGGGAGGTGGAGGATGGCCACCCACACCCATGGGTTCTGGCAACTCTGTGTGGTTCTCACACAGTGCTTATGGCACCCTCCGTAGTGATCCCTAATGCTTTTTGATGGATGGTGTGTCATACTGTGGGTGTCTATTTCCATGTCTGTCTATTCCACTATAGGGATGTGCCCAATGTCCTGCACATTCCCTGGTGCCAATGTATGCCATATCCACCATTGGGCAACTTGCATGCTGTGGGGTGTCCTTGTAGTGGCTTTTGCCTGGTGCTGTGCCTGTGGGGCTGTGCATGCTGGCCATTCCCTGATGCACCTTGTGTGCCTGTGTTACATGCTTGGGGTTTACAGCTGCCCTCCATCCCGCATTATTGCTGTGCATCCTGGTCCACCCACCTAGTGATGTAGTGCAGGTTGTGCATGCATGTACAGTGCCACAAGCACACCACTACATGGCCACATCCCTAGGCGCATGTGTACTTTGTGTGGCATGTAGCTATGTGTCAGCTCTCCCAGCACAGGGTGCACTGTCATTCATGAATGCTGCCATGGCATAATATGCATGGTATACTGTTATATACCATTGTGCACATCACTTACATGAGCAGAAAAGGACCATAGGTCCATCCAGTCTACCCATAAAACCCTAATAAACCTGGGACCTATTATGCTCACAGGGTTCTAACTCACACTATTCACCCCCATGCTCCCTGCCATATCACCCTGAGCAACCACTAAGGCCTTTACCCTGTCCCAGCTGTGTATGAAACTATTGATGGTGCTGGCAGATTGTTCCATGGCTGTACCACCCTTTCTATAAAATAACATTTTTCATATCCCTCTTGAACCTCTCCTCATCAATTTTTACTCATGCCCCTGAATTCCTGAACCATTACTCATGCTATATAGTTCCTCGCAGTTTATCTTGCTCATTCCTTTAAGGAACTTGAATATCTCTATCATATCTCCCCCCTCTTCTCTCACCTCCAGTGAGTGTATGTTCAGTGCATTGAGCCAAACCTTGTAACACCATACCATTTAAATTCCTTCAGTGTTTTATTTTATTATATCTTATTTAGGGTCAAAAACACAAATTCATAGCATTTGTTTATGTAACTTTTATGACAGGTGCTGTATTTTACAAATGGTAACTTTAATAGGGGAAGAGAAACAGCACCAAAGCCCACACGCTTTTTTTTACCCTAACTGTGCTAGGGTAGCCCTAGTGACTTAATGCTTATCTTTGTGTATGTGTGTGTGTGCGTGTGTGTGGGGGGATCAGAAAGAGCATTAAACATTTCTACTCTGTGTGATCAGGCTAGAGAAGAAAAGACAGAATATTAGAAAAGTTAGCATAGAAGAAAGGCTGTAGCCAAAAGGATAGGAAAGAAACATTGCAGGTTATCTGTCATGCTGCAAGCCTGTTTGTGCAATGAAGGTTTCTAGTCTCAGCATACTTTCATTATATCTTGTACTTTAGGGCAGCCTTGTTGTGGCTGTATGGCTTTCTGGTCCCTTAGGACCTCATTCTCTATACTTATTAAAACAAAACATAGCTACCATACACACTACCATATACAGCCCTCACCCTTTAAAGCAGCAGTATTTGTTAGTAACCATATACTTTTCTTTCATCAATAATGCTTGCCTGACAAAAATATCAAGACACATACTTTTCTTTTCATTTTATGTAATTCCTCAAGCAAGATATGGGATACTGAAGTTTTAAAGTTCCTGCTCCTGTGCCATGCCAGCCATGAAAAAATTAAGTATCTTTGCACAGTGTTGTGCTGTTTACAATCAGGACCATGTGGCAGTACCATCTTCACATTCACAGTATGAATCTAGCATGTACATTCAACATGTGACCTCAGCAGAAGACTTTTTTTTAAATTGCAAGTGGCAGCCATCTTTAATGATGAGTCTTTAATTACAAAAATAACTGTAAAATCTGTTTTAACAATATCTGAGAAAGCTAAAAATACACAGAGCATGAGTCTTAGGATATTAGAAACACATATTTGCTAAAAAAAACTATATGATGAAATGTTTTGCCAACAACAATACTGCTGCTTTAAAAGGAAACCAGCTCTAAACAGCAGCTGGATTCTGATACTACCACCTGTTATTCCACCACTATAAGCTCACTATTTCTATGGAAAGAGTGCAAAGGAGATTGCATATATAAGCCCCACCCTTATGGAACCCTATGTAAATGAGGAGATGGACTACACCATCTCCTGTAACAGTCCTTTAAAGAGGGACCATGGTCACAAATTACTGGCATCAATAAATTCAGAATATGAATTAACATAGCCCCAATCACCTCATGCCAAAATTAAGATCCCTAAGTTACTTTGTTTAAAGTTACATATCATTTTACAACGCTAAATTCTCTGTTTATTCAAAAAAAAACAATTTTAGTGAAGAGGTGCTGGTGATGTCATCTCCTGAGCTCACAGTCTAGCCCGCTCTGTCAGCAAGCTTACAGGACCTGCTTCTCCACAGTTTAAAAACTATGTGCAAATGGTTTTCTATTTTTAAAACAGGCAGCACTATTCAATAAACATTGCTTTAAAACCTATGTGTGTTTCAGGTTTTGTAACAAAGTTGACAAATTCATATTTTTGTTTTTGGTGCTCTTTTGTTGTGGTCCTTTTCTCCTGGGTTACTGGATGCTAAGTCACAGCACACTAATGTGAGATTTGCAGACTGGATATCTCTGATGTGGTAAAAGGTTGTGATCATTCATACCTATCATTCACTTGAGGTGATTTCTCAGGGTGGCACTTTAAATCAATTATTCCATCACCCTATAAATGGGGTGGGAGAGGTAGTGCTGTTTTGAAACCTTACTTAGAGTTTCTATACAGTAGCCAGCTCAATGCTTAATCAATCAATTACTCAATCAATATTTTATTCATCATCAAAGTATGAATGAATGGGATACTCAGTGGTGCAGAGCTCATTTTTAGTTTTTTCATTGACAGGCTGTTACTTGAGCTATATTCAGGCTCACCTGTGTTGTACTCCACGTTACAATGACTGTTTTATCAGGGCTAACACTTCCACCCCTAGTAGGAATTAACGCATATAAGGCCCCTATCAAAACTTATTGTAAAGCAGACACTGACAAACAGCAATGCAGTTACCAACATTGCAACACTTGTAGCAATACAGCTTCCAAACAAGCACTACAGAGTAACACTTCACATGGTATCAGCAGCCCAGAGGCATGCTGACAGCATCCTTCAACTCTGGAAAATGAGCCACACCAAAAGGCATTAAAATACAAACACGTAGATTCTATAACACTGTTTTAGAATGGTGCTGCCTGTTTTACTTGTAGAAACTACTGCAGAATGATCTTTTAACTTTGGAGAAACAGGTCCTATAAGCTTGCTGACAGGAAGGGCTAGGCTGTGAGTTCAGAGATGACATCATCAGCACCTCTTCACTGAAACTGACTTTTGAACAGGTAACAAAATCACGGTTACAAAACAGCCCATAACTTTAAAATGAAGTAATACACAAACCTAATGTTTGGTATGAGATTATTGGGGGTATACTTGTTCTAATTCTGCAATGTAGCACTTTTGGCCAGAGTCCTCTTTAAGGGTCTCTTGCTCAACTTACTTTTGGGATCCATACATGCATCTTTGCCAGGGTGGTTTCTTAGTGCTGATCCCCACCTTTATGCAATGGAAAATGTACTTCTTAGTGTAGAGATCAATCTAGGCTTGCACCAAAGTAACAGATTTAATAACCTCTCATAAGATGGGCACAGCATTATTCATTTTCTGGTCCCTGCCCCTCTAGGGCATCAGCACACTAAGGGCTGCAATACTTTAAATGGGGAGTCTGGCCAGTGTTCTCCCTTTCTCCATTGTACAGCTGCTGTACTACCACCTGCAGTCACCCAGGTCGCAGTGTAACAGTGGCAGTGACTACCCCTCCCTCCCCGAGGGATGACAGCATCCTTTGGGATGCTTAATCTTTCCTTCCACCAGCCAGCCCTCATGGGCTGAGTTTGTTCCCATACTCGGGTCACCAGCATCATGAACAGTAGGGAAGCACCATGGAGAGCGGCACCACTCTGCCAAAAGCCCCTACAGCGACACCAGGAAACAAGCATAAAGGAGCCAGAAGCCCAGGATCCCAATGTCTGCAGCACCACCACAGCATGCACCCTGATGGCCACACCCACAATCAGCTGCAGAATGACCCAGCACCAGCACTGGCGACCAACACACAGCAGGACAGAATGGTGAGCCCCTCCCCAGCCACTGAAGCACTGACGATGAACAGCAGCACTGGAAAGGGGGTATGCAGGAGCCAGCTTATGGCACATGGAAGGGTACTGAGGCCAGTGCACCACACAGCAGAGGCAGTACAGGGAGGGGGGTCTGAATGGAGCAGGGAACAGGGAAGCACCTTGCATGGTGATGGTGGCAGCAGGACCAGTGGGGGGGTGCACTGGCAAACAGCTGGAGCAGGGCACCAGGTGAAGGGTTAACAGGGCAAGAAATGAGGCCACATGGAAGGTGCAGATATGACTTTGGCACCCCCCCATGCACCCTGGGACTCAGATCTGCAGGCTAATGTTCAGGGCTAGCCCCATCAGGTAGTCTCTGCTGCTCTGGGTGCCATAGTGGGTGACCAGGTCAGTAATATGCCAGACACTCTCCCTGCACTGCTAATGGCTGCACCACATGACCTGGCCAGACAGTGCCTGCTGCAGCTTCACCTCAGTCAGCCACTGTTCAGCACGCAGGACATCCAGGAATCTCCAGGAGGGTGAGCCACACCCAACAGGGCATTGAACACCCTGTGCCAGCCCTCAATGGCATTGTTGGTGCTTGGCATCCCCTCAGAACAGCAGCATGGCAGTTCCACACAATGATGGGGAACAGTGGCTTGCAGTGGTGCCCATCTGCGCACAGGCCTGCCCAGCCAGGTATCCTCAAAATAGTCGAGGATGGAGGCCAGTTCTTCCTCCTACTCCCTGAAGTACTCCCGCCTGTGGAGCTCCTCATACACCATGTACACATCACCCGGGGCACAAAGGTGAGGGTGGACAGCATCCTGAGATGCATAGTGCATACATCATCCATGCTGTACCCAGCGCCAGTGCCCCATGCTGCTGTATTTGCCTCCACACGCACTGGCACAGGTGGAAAAAGCACCTGTGCACCTCCATCCAGGGCAGCACCTCCCTGACGGCCCTATGTGCTGCCTGTTTGAAGTCAAGAAGCATATGTCTGAAGCCTCCCACTGGGCACAGCTATGCCACCTTCTCAAAGACCGCCATGTACACTGCTATGGTTTTCTTCAATATTAGGGCGTACATGGCGGGCAGCACTGTGTTCCATCCACCCCATGCACAGTGTAGGGCTGGGTGAACAGTCATGGGCAGCACTTGAAGGTGCCATCCCCTAGCCAGGCAGGACTGCAGCCCAGAATTCCGGTTCCTACTGGTGCTGAATAGTAGGAACCTGTGCTCGGGCGTTGCCCCCTCCTCTGCCCTGAGTCATGTAATAGGAAGGGCTCACCTCCCTGGGTGCTGCGGTACTCCTCTGGGATGGATAGGTCAGCTAGAGTCCTGGGATCCATGGATGCACTCTGCTGTGCTCTCTAACCCATTGTGCTGACTGCTTTAGCAATGGTACCGATGGTAGGCTACCCCCATGGCCTCGCTGATCCCCTGAGCAGCATGCCACAATGATTTTCTGGCTGCTTTGACTGTGTCCATTGCCTGCTGCTGCACTGCAGCCCACACCAGGTGTACACCTATGGTTGTGGTGTGTCTGGCACATGGTTTTGCATGCCGTCAGTGTCGGTGGGCCCCTGCCACTGCTAGTGCCTGGCCATGGCATCCTCCGCTACATACTCGCAGCATTTCCAGTATGTCCGATCCCCTGTGTTCACTCCTTCTGACAGATGTTTCCTCCTGCCACCAGGAGCTTGTGCCCTTGTACCGTGGACATGTCAGATTCGGTCCATGAATGGCGGGTGTAGGTGCGCTGGTATGCTTTGTAGGTGACAACGAGCACCTGCTGACACGGTGGGGGTGTGTCACTTCCTGCACGTGTGCTCTCCTGCATTCGTGTTTGCCACTGGCTCTATGCTTGTGTCACTGTGGCAGTGTAACTTCTACCCGTGCTTCCAATGGTGGCCTATACCTTTGCCAATGGGCCTGCTGTATTCTTTTAATTAACATCATACTGTATAATGCTCCAAAAGTTAAACTTGGACTTAGTGAGGAGTGAGAAGCTGTGGTTAGCTTTACTATAAAAGATAAACAAAACACTCCAGAAATCCTCAGTAGTCTTTCAGTTATACAGACTAATGCTCACTCACTGAGCAAAATCCACTGACACAAATTGAAAGTACTTAAGGTTAGCTGCAAATACAACACTGAAAATTGTCTGGTTTCATTCTATTGTTAGTATCCCAAGACTTTGCTTTGCTGGCCATAAAGACCCTCCTCCCTGAGATTTTTTACCTGTCAAAGTTACTAAATAATTAAAATTACCAAGTGCACAATGTGGACTGTTGAGTAGGTTTTATTGTTATCTATGTAATTTATTGTAACATTTCAAATTGCTGTATTTATTGTTGTCTTGCTTATTCAGTACCTGCCAAATGTTGTACAAGAAGGATATCCTTGTAAATGCGATTTGCTCAATGGTTGCTCCATTTCTAGATTGAATAAACATTTTTGAATTGAAATAAACTGTGTAAACTTCAAAACACATACTTCAGTTCAGGAATTAATAAAAATAAAATAAGGAAAATAAAATAATGAAAATGTGTCTGTTTACTTTTGCCAGAAAGACAAATATTACTAAAATAATGATGAACTGTTTTGCAGAATGACAAATACTGCAGCCTTAAGGAAGTGATTCAGATCTAATCAAATACGCCCAGCTACACTAACCATTGAAACATCAGCCTTGCAAGTAAACAAGCTCTATGGATTTATTGATTCCTAGTTCGATGGAAGACTAACAGTAACCTTTTAATGGAAGACGTAACAGCAGCCTTTTAAAATCTGGGACTATTGCCTTTGCTGCTAAGCAGCACTTCAGAATTCAAGTAACACTACACTTTGCATCCTCATAAGGTTACAGTATTGACTAAAACTAAAACAAAAATCAGTTTATTCCTTAGTCCAGTCAAGAATTGCAGTAGGCAGATCTTAGTAAGCCCCTCACACAAGAACATCCAGTGATTACCTGCTAGCCTTGAATATCTTATTGTCTGTAGGTTTGCAGTATGATGTGCTGATCGAACAATAGACACTTTAATACAAGATATTGTGGCAGTGTTTTTCCTTGCTAATTCTGATCGGTATAGGTAGTACAGTGCTGTTACTAGATACCCTAGTCTATGACCTCTGGTAGACAACAATAGTGTACCGTCAAACAGGTCTTTCTTGCTACAGCATTTTAGAACACCCCTGGATCCAAAACTGAAGCTTAGATTTGGGCTTTTTTTCTGAGTCTGTTGCCAGCTTTCTTTTGTACAATACAGTTTGCTTTAAATGATATTTAAAATAATTATTTTAAGCTGATTGTGAAATATTTATGTGGAATTCAGTAATGTGTGCAGAAGGCTCAGTGTAAGTGCTGCTTTCACAGGATATATAGAAAAAGCAATTGCTTGTGTAGAGATTACTTTCTGTTGCTATGGCAGCCTAAGAATTCCTCTGAGACAACAATACAGACTAGATATCATTTTACTGTATGATAGCACCAAGACACAAAGCTCATCTATTTTTTTGCAGCACCCTATATGTCATACATACAAGTGTTCGATTAAAACACAATTTTAACAAATATTGTTAAAACAATAGGTAAATGGTTTCTTAAAGTGGCCTGCCCAAATGGTTTGGAAAATTGAGTTAAACTTGTTATTGGATTAATGGAGAGTAGGGATTGAATAAATGGTTAAAGACAGGGTTTTCAAAGATGCATATCTCATTGTTTGCAGAACTGAGCTGATCTGCAGCAGGAGCTTAGACCACGAACATCTGTTGCAATTTCAGACAACTGCATCAAACTTGGTGGCACACGCAGTAACAGACACAAGCATCATTTTTTTATATAAACAGCTGTAAATTTGAAAACTAGAAAAAAATAGAGTACCCCGACAATAGGGGCACAATTTTTGATGCAGTCAGGTGGACACTGACAGATCTGAAAATTAGAGCTTCATCCTAGCCTTTAGAAAACCTGGTCCCATGTCTTTACTTGAATGCTCAGTTGCCAAAGTGCCTGATGAAACACAGAGAAGACTGAAACAATTCCAAAACATATGCTCTTATATCTATGATAGAACATTGCCTGTACCCCCAAACAAGAAAGTGTTCATAAATGGAAGTCAGGATACACCCCATGGGTTCCTGTTCCATGGCACTCTCGTTGCTCTTCGTGTTTGGACACAGACTTTTATAATTACTGTTACAGCTCATCAGCATCAATATCATTTTCATTACCCTGAAAAATCCTTTGGATACCAGCTTTATATCTACATCTGGAGCTAATTTTGTTCTTGAAGCTTGGCATGTTTGTTTCAACAAATTTTACTCTTTTAACATTTAGGGCCCACTTCACAGCACACAGTATACACAAACCTACATGGGTGAGCAGGGCAGTCTAAGACAGAGTCCTCTCATAAAAACATAGAAACATAGAAGTTGTTGGCAGAGAAGGACCTCTTGGCCTACCTAGTCTGACCTATTTTTCCAATCTACTGTGCCACCGCTGACCATACTCGATCTCCAGTCTTCCCTCCCTTGCCTTATTTCAAAGGTCTCCTTGTGTCTATCCCATGTATGCTTGAATCCTGTTACCATGTTAGCACCCACCTTCTCCACAGGGAGGCTGTTCTGGGTGTCTACCACCCTTTCTGTAAAGTATTTCCTTACATCTCTCTGAGTCTCTCCTCTCTAGCTTCATAACATGATCCCTTGTTCTTAAGCATCTTCTTCTATGTAAAATGCTACCTTCATATACCTTATTAATACCTGTGAGGTATTTGAACATTTCTATCATGTCCCCTTTCCTCCTTTCCTCTAGAGAGTACATATTTAATTCCTTGAGTCTTTTTCTCATAGGCTTTTGATGCAGCCCTGCACCATTTTAGTTGCCCTCTTCTGTACTGCCTTCACCCTGTCTATGTCCTTCCGAGATGGAGCCTCCAGAACTGGACACAGTATTCAAGGGGGGGGGGAGCTCATCATTGATCTATACGGGGTAACACTACCTCCCTCTTTCTGCAGGTGATACCCCTTCCTATGCACCCGAGTATCCTGCTAGCTTTCCCCACTGCCTTAACACACTGCTTTACTACCTTCAGGTCATCAGAAATGATTACCCCCAGGTCCCTTTACTGTTTTGTGGTTGACAATACCTCCCCTCCCAATTGGTACATTGTCCCTTGGGTTCCGTGCCCCAGGTTCATGATTTTGCACTTTTTTGCATTGTAACCCCGTTGCCAAACCCTTGACTACTAATCCAGCTGTTTCTGATTGGCCCTCATTTTTTTCCACCCCCCTGATGCGTCCACTCCATTGCAGATTTTTGTGTCATCCACAAACAGGCATACTTTCCCTTCCAGGTCTCCTGCAATGTCACTAATAAAGACTCTCTGCAGGTGAGATGCCTCCATACAATTTATTATTGATTTTATTATAATAGTATATTATTTTCAATTTGTGACTAGGAAAGGTATACTAAGCTCTTATAATTTCTTTCCAAGTGAGTCCAGGAGTGGGTTTCATGGACCTGTATTACTGACAGGGTGAATGCTTGGAAGGAGGCACTGTTGGCTCACTTCCAGGATGGGGAAACCAAAGGCTGCAGTGGATGAGGAGCTGCAGCAGGCTGTGGAGACATCATCCCACCCAACTGGTGTAAGCCAAGAGGACGAAGAGTCACTAACACTGACTCCAGGAAACAGTGGAGTGAAATTTCAATAAAAGAGCACTGATGGTAAATCCAATAGTAGAACTACAAACAATGTGGATTAGCAAATGGTTCTAATGTGGTAGATCTGCAGCAGCAGAGGTGCAGATTAATCAATAAGTTTTAGGTGACAATACTATGAAATAAGGAGGAAGTTGTTGGGGCTTAATTCAGAGCTGGAAGAGAACAGAGGAAACAAAATGTACATTTTAAGAGCCTGTCAGTTTACTGTTTTTGGGGAGGGGAAGGAGGGAGTGATTTTGAGCACAGAGTGTTGTGATCAGTTTAGGGAACTTGCTGGATATTTACTCATGGTGTTTTACTGGAAAAATGCAATTAATAAAGGCCACCATCAGAAAATTGGAAGCAAACATAATCTGATGTACTTTGTATGGGTGTGCTGACCACACATCGAAACCTCAATGGCATAATCCCTCACAGTGACAATCTCGACATGTTTCAAGATTGTCACTGTGAGGGACCTGAGAGTGAAAATTTGCTCTTTCGCCATGCTTCACCATCCTTCCAAATCAACTCTGACTCAGAGTTGATCTTTAGTGGGGGAGCACAGGGGGCACAGCCCCCCACATGGGGGGTTCTGGGGGTGCAGCACCTGCGAATACACCAATGTCAGACAGGTGAAATTTTGCCTGTTGACATTGGGATATCACTATGTTGAACCTTGACAACAGTGTTGTCGATTTGGCATAGATAAACTCTCTATATGTACTGAGCTGTCAGGACCTTAGGAAAATGATGTAATTGTTGCTTGAATGACATCAGCACTCACCCAAGATTCCGCCTTGTTCTGAAAATGTATGAGAGATTTTCGTGAAATCATCAAATAAGGCAGGCAGTAAAATAGCATCTGGACATGAGAAATGACCGTCCTGCACTTTACATGCTATATATATATATATATATATATATATATATATATATATATAGACTGCTTTTTTCTCAAGTGAGCAAATAAAATACGCTAAAAGCATTTTAAAAACATTGCAATTGATCTTTAAAGTGCAGTAGGTGTGGTCCTGTCAATATGTTTGATTGACTCTTCCAACTATTACTGTAAATTTTGCTCAGTCCATGGGAGGTGGTCGCCCATCACTTGGCCTTTTTTCTTAACTTGATGTTGTGAATGAAGGACATGTTCTTTAAAATTGCTCTGATTACATGGTGTTGATGGTCTGGCTTGCTAGTTAGTTTTTTTCCAGATTGGTTTTATACTCCTGGCAGGACGGGCAGCTTACATCACTCTGTTGCTGTCTGCCACAGCCATCTCGAGCTTCTTCTGTAGACAGGGCTATATCCCTTGTGAGTTGTTCAGCCTCACAGTAGAACAGGAGAAGAGGGCCACTCCTCCCAGGACATAATTCTAGATGTGCCCTGGACCCGAGCAACAGAGCAGGCTGTGGCCCAACTGACAGGGCTTCATAAAGGCCATCCTCCACTTTTCCCTCCAGTCACTATGAATCTGCAGTGAGCACATTGTGTGAGCTCCACTTCCGTGGAGATGCCCCAGGTGCTCTGGATGTGGAGCCACCCTCATAATGTGACTCACACATGCTACCAACTGGATTCCTCTAGGTGGTGATCAAGTGGCAAGCCACAGGAACCTTCCTCCCTGGGGAGGAGAGCTGTCCTCCAGATGCTTAATCCTCCCTTCCCCAGCCAATCCCAGGCATTATGGCCGTTTCAAAAAAGGTTACCAGCATGGCAGGAGGCAAGATGCTTGCAGCGTTAGTCTCCACACCACGGGCCAACTTATTTCTAAGGTTTTTATCTGCTAATAGCCCTAAATAGCTACTACAAAACAGCACTGCTCATGTCCTTCAATCAATGAAAATAGCAGAAATTTATCCAGGATCTGCCATCTTCCTCATGACGCTTTTGGTTGGGAATAAAACAATTAAGCTGCAAATACAGCCTATGATTGCATACCAGGTGGAGAACTGTTGTTGTCTTGGGAAAAGAACCATTTTAATTCTCAGTTAAAACAAGTGGTAATGATATCACTTTTGTGCTACAGGACTACAGGGACCTCATGAAAGGAATGGTGAAAAGAGGTCTGTTTATGTCTTTATCTGTCATTTTTGACCAAAAAAGGCATACTTAGTAGAGCGATGCTGAATGTAAAATTCCATTGGCAAGAATCTCATTTCCACTTCCAAAAAGCATAATGGAATTTCATGGGGAATTCCTTGGATGTCTGCCATGTGAACTGCGATTTGTTAAAACAAAAATGCAGGTTTTTAATATAAACCATGGTTTTGATAGATAAATCGTGGAAATGTGTTCTGTGACAAAATCATGGAAACTGCTGAAATTTAATTGTGTTCTGTGGAATAAATTTGTGAAATTCTGCATTTTCCGTGATTTGTCATTTACTTGTTGCTCCAAGAATTAAATGTGCTAACTTATCCACTTACACAGTTGGCCAAAGCCGGACTACTCCTGTATTTAAAATTGCCACAATCTATATTGTATATTCACTGTCAGCAATATGCTTCCTGACTTCTATTAAAAGAGTATCATGGTGTCAGTAGGGGTTTTCAGAAAATCCTGCCCAGAGTGGGCTCAATATTTAATCCTTTGTCATATTAATAATTTCAGAGTATTTACTTTTGATCTGGCACTTAATTCATTATTTATTGGACTTCTTATTTATTCATTGTCTGTATTAAGAGAAATTATTTGCAAAAAAAACAATGTTAATGTACCAATTAGGGTAACTTAACGCCATAAAAGTACGGAAATGTGGTGTTAGGGTTTCCACCCCTACCCACCGAGCAGCAAAAGGAAAAAAAACATTAGTGATCTGGGTCTCTTGAGCCTTGATGAATCAGTGTATACTTTTTGGTATTACGTTACCCAAACAGGTACATTAACATAGTTTACTGCAAAGAGCTTCCTCTCTTTTTGAGATACTGGAGTTGTATCCTCATTCACACAGGCCCTTTGGGAACTGTGTAAAAGAAAGAGACATGCAGGGCCCTTGAGTCCTGCACCAAGAGAAGACTTCATCTGGCTATGGAAGTGAATATTGCAGGTCCTGCACTTCAATGCAGTGACAGAAGTAAAGAATTCATGGGGCTGTCTGGTGGTTATGGAACACAGTGCTCTCTGGTCCTTGTGCTTGCATGTCTCTGGAGATATAGTTGCAAAGGGCAAATAGTCCATCTGTCAGCCAATGTTACAGAATGACTTTCACATGACCAGAAAAATAAAATGGCACTTTAGAAAGGGTTACGTCTCTATATTCTTCTCTTGACACCGACAGGAAGAAGACATCTCCATATACAGACCTGTAAGTGTTGCTCAATCTACACATGCCTAGTTAACTGCAAGCCCTATCAACCTATATGTATCAGAAATAATGTTTCACAGACTGTTCTTGATGCCTGGTGGGAAGTGTAAATTATCTCCTTGTAATCACTGTAGTAGTGTTGACAGTTGGGAGCCCCAGGCCCTACAGGCACCTCCATCATCATCAGTTCATCCTGTGCATGTATAATTTAACAATAAGACAGAGGAGTAGCCCCACTGTTTTTCTGCTGATGGACTCAGGCCTGCACTACACTGCTGTGGTAGAGGTAGCCAAGTCGAGCTGAGCACTACCCAAGGATATTGCTGAGGGTGAATGCTGGTTATGACACCGCAGCTTGGAGCAGTCAAGGACCACCTACTTTTTTATTTTTATTTATTTTGATTAGGATTAATACCTTTGAGTCAAGAGACTCATTTTCAAAGGTTCCAAGTCAGGGACAAACAGAGCAAATACAAGTACAATACAATACAATAAGTACAAATTAAGAATAACAGTGAAAAAGAAAACATGGTAGGCATCATGAAAATCATTAAAAATGGCACATGAGGTACAGGACTTGCTAGTTTTAGGTACATCTTAACAATAGGAGTATATTACATTACATCATGTTGTTGCAGGGTAGGGATAAACTGGGGATAGTGGGACATGTCAAATAATAGGTCCGTGTTAAGCTATGAGGATGAAGAAAAAAGGTAAGCAGCCAGGCTGGCATTATCAAAGTAGATAGAGATGGTGTGGTGCAGGAGTAGAGGGAAAGGTGGTGGAGGCAGATTGTTGGTCGAGAAGGGGGAGGCGGAGGGAGGGAGGAGGTGATAAGGGGGGATAAGGCAAGAGGATTATGCCGAATTATTTTCTTGTACAGTTACAGGTGGTTACATTTCTACGGTGGGACTGTAGCCCCTTTTGAACAGACTCACCTTAGTATTTACTGTCAGTGTGTCAAGTAGCTCATTAAACCATTTGGGACCCTTAAAAGTAATGGATTTTGGGCCAGTGATGTGCACTTGAAAGGGACTTATAGCCCTCCCTTTGTCGCATTTCTTGTTTGTTTAGTGTGCACAACCTTCTTGAACAGACTGCTTATGGATTCCGGCAAGAGGCCTAGTTGCACTTTTTTTACAATCAGGCATGTTTGGTATTGGGCTCTTTAGTACGGTGGGAGCCAGCCCATCTCGAAGTAGAGTGCACAGGTGTGAGTCCAACGATCTGCCCCAAGTGCCAGATGACAGGCCCTATTCATGAGTTTTTGTATCCTGTTTAGGGCAGTGTCTGATCCTGCAATATATATTGGTAAGCCATAGTCAACAGATGATAATACTGTGCTGCCTTGGCCAATTTGAGGGCCGCAGGTGTCATAGAGTTCTTGTTTCTGTAGAGGATGCCCAGTTTCATGTTGGTGGTTTTGACAACTTGATCAATGTGGTGGGAGAAATTGGGAGTGTCATCAAGGTAGACATCCAGATATTTAAAAGAGGAGAATTGTTCGAGTGCGTCGCCCTTTATGGTTCAGAATCCGAAGGGGGCCAAAATTCCTTTTGTTCTGTGGGACTGAGCACAGCATACTTTTGGTTTTTTTATGGTTTAGTAGCAGTTTATGTTGACAGAACCAGGTTTCAAGTTTGTGGAAACTCTCGAGTAGGCCTTTCTCGATGGTCAAGTGGTCCCTACCTGGGACCAATATAACGGCATCATCTGTATATAAACCGATGCTAGCAGGGCAGGCATCAGGGAAGTGTTTAATGAACAGGCTGAAAAGTAGCGGTCTGAGTATGGACCCTTGTGGTACTCTAGGGGCCACTACTTTAGGGTCAGAGAGTGACTCGCTGATTCTAACACATTGAGTTCTTTGCATCAGGTAGCCATGAAATCAGGAGACTGTATTAGGGTCCAGTCCCAAGGAGAGCAGTGTGTTTAGTAATAGTTGGTGATTGACTGAGTCAAACGCTTTAGTAAGTTCAGTGAAGACTGATCCCACTGCCATCCCTTGGCCAAAGGCATTGTAGAGCTGGGTGGTGTAGTCCACCAGTGCAGTTATGATAGAGTGCTTTTTGCGGAAACTGTGCTGATTGCTGCAGAGTAGTTGGTGACTGTCAAGGAAGTCAGTAAGTTGTTCAGGGACTATTCTCTCAAGAGCTTTGGAGAGGGGTGGGAGGATGGATATTGGCCTATAATTGGCAGTGAGTGTTTTATCTATGGATTTGAAAACTGGTGTAACCAGGGTGGATTTCCAGGCATTTGGGAACACACCTGATCTTAGTGAGGCATTGAAAACCTTGGAGATTGGGTCTGCTAGAACATCAAGCGTAATGGCAACCAACTTCATATGTATCAGATCACTCCCCATTCTGGTCTTTCCAAGAACCCTCTTTACTTGTTTGATGGTTTCAGAGATAGAGACTTGCCTAAAATAGAATAGTGGTAGCCCTTCCTTCTCTGAAGAGGGTATGGTTTTCCGTGAGTTTGGTTTTATGGGGTTTAGGAACTCATTTGGGGTTCCTGGAGACCCATAGCCCATGGTTAGTAGGTCCAGTGATGCCCTAGTGGTCCTACCAGTAAGGGATTTTAGTGTGTTCCAGAACCCTTTGGAGGACCCCCAGTTTTTGTTGAGGAGGTCCTTGAAATAGCTTGCTTTTGCTGAGCGAATGAGCCTGGTGCAGGAGTTCCTTGCAGCTTTGTATGCTGATACATCGTGCGGCTTTCCTGAGTCCTTAGCTTTGTGCCACAGGTTGTCTCTATTATGCATGTGATCAAGGAGTGAGGTATTTAGCCAGGTGGTGTGGTTTCCTTTGACTTTTGTTGTTTGGGGCAAAAATATTGCACGCCTGAGTAAACAATTTGGAAGAACTCAAAAGCGATGTTACCATCTGTTGCAAGGTCAATTGGACACCAGTCAATCAGGATAAGTACAGTTTGAAATCATTTAGTAGTCCAGGTCTCAGCACCTGATTGGTAGTGACCTTTGGTGGGCACTTTATGAACTTGTTTGCCCAGATGCACATGACTGGTGAGTGGTCACTGAGTCTATCAGGCAGTACCTTAACATCTAATATGTGATCTGGGTTGGAGCAGAGTAGCCAGTCAATGAGTGTACTGGTGCCTGTTTTGTAGTTATGCCTGGTGGGAAGGGTAACCATCTGCGTAAGATATAGGCCAGCTATTAGGTCCATGTCTTCATCTTCCTTGTTAGAGTGCCAGTTAATGTTGAAATCCCCCACAATTACCTGCTCCCACTCTTTTCCTAAGAGCTGCATATTCTCCTTGAAGAGCTTGAGCCCTGTACCCTGCTTCCTTATGTAGACTGTTGTTAGCAGCAGTACTTTGTTTTGTTGCCCAATGGTAAGTTTGAGGTTGAGGATTTGTGCCTCACTAGTGTGTAGGCTACAGTCCATAAACTGCACTTTTATGTTGTTTCGGACATAGAGGAGGCAACCACCACCCCGTTTGGTGAGCCTGCCTTGGCGGAAGGAGTTGAAACCTTCAAGTGTTAGGGATGCATCACTGATTTGGGGTGATAGCCATGTCTCCGTGAAGGCAATGATGTCCGACTTTAGCAGTTCAACCCATGCTTGGATCTGGGGTAACTTAGGTAGGAGGCTGTTTATTTTGAGTAATAATATTCTCAGCTCTCCTTTAAGTAGGGGCTGCATGGAGGCAGTTTTGGCATTAGGATGCAAACTTCCCTGTCGTAGATTGCATGTGGGTGGCCCCGGGTTAGGGTGAACATTCCCAGATAGGAGCAGGAGGAACAGTATGAGCTTGCGACTTTGGCGCACCCATGGTTTACTACTAGCAGCAGGATGCCTGGACCTTTGTTGTACTAGAGCAATAGAGCTAATAAATCCTGCTCGGCCATACAGTATGGCTGCTACCGGGTAGGAGTAGTTTTTAGCCTCCGGTAGCATTGATGGTCATGTAGGTGTTCATGACAAACTGTGGTCATTCCTAAAAATAGGAACAGTTTCTGCTCCTGTGTTGCAAATGTTGAGGGAGGTTCCTTTTCAGGCCCTAGGGTGGTGCAGCTTATGCCCACTAATGGGACCAAGAACAGCAGGAAGGGCAAGAATCCTTTCAATTTGTGTATAAGACCTGATATTCTGGGGTAAATGTGTGGCTGGGGGGGAATATGTTTTTCCTGTAAGATTAACCCCCTGAAATGTGAACAGTGGGAGTCATTTGTGAAAAGAGGGAGAAAGAAGTAGCCTGACTGTAGGTTTAAAATTGGTTTGGGGTAAGCAGCTAAGGCAATTAGAGGGATGGAGCAGTAAGGGGTAGTAGATTGAGGACAAGTAGTGAATAGGGCACTGAGTCAAAGCTTTGCACTGTAGCTCTGTCAGGAATACATTGATAGACGGGCCAATGGCAAAGGAGATGAATGATAGGGGAGGGGCAAGGGATGTAATTAAAGGAAGCCTAGGAGGGGGTGGGTAAAAATATTGCAGTCACAGAACCACAGCTAAAACAGAGCTGATTTTTGGCGCTGAAAAGGCGCCGAAACTGCAATACAGTCTGCAGCCAAAAGGCGCTTCAATTGGATGGCTTGGGTTAGATGGGCCGTCCAGTCATGGTCCGATCAGCCATGGGCTACACCAGTCATAGATCATCCTGGTTAAACAACTAAATAAAAAAAAAAAAAAAAAAAAGCAGGAGCGAGAGGCTCTGGCAGCGGTACCTTCTCTCAAATGTGTCAGTTTGGAGTTCCAGGAGGGCAGGCAGGGAGTGCAGTCAGGTCAGGCAGTGGCTGCGATGCTGGCCATAGGTGCTGCCTTTTTCAGACAAGCGCCTGTTCAGGTGCTGGAGTCCCTGGGGAGCAAGAGAGGGAGGTTAAGTACAAGATTGGGAGAGAGTCACGGCAGACCGCCAGTGGGGGTGTGGGCTACAAACAAAAGGTGTAGAATACAGAGAGATTGGAGGGGAAGGAATACCAGGGAGGACAAATAGTGAGGTCACAGCCCTGAGGTAGAATATAAATTAATTACACCAGGTATAAGCTAGGGGGAGGGTTGGAAGTTGAGAGCCTGGAAAAAACAGGAAGAGAGAAAAAGAAAGTGAGACAGCAGGTCGCAGAGGAACCAGGGGTCTTATTGTGGAGGCAGGCAGAGTGAGAGACAGATTTACGAGTGAAATAAGCGTGAGGATAAATAGAGAGGGGGAGAGATCAATCTAGCGTTACAGTTAGCAGTGCACAGAACAGCAACCCATACAAGCCCAAGCTTCAAATGCATTGCAGTAGTCACAAATTAACTTTCAAGACATTGCATAGTTATTTAGTTAAAGATAAAACAGGTAGCAACAGACTAGGTTCCCCTATCAAAATATTGCAGTCACAGAAACACAGCTAAAATGGAGCTGATTTTCGGCACTGAAAAGGTGCTGAAACCACAATACAGTCTGCAACCAAAAGGCGCTCCAATCAGATGGCTTGGGTTTGATGGGCCATTTGATCACGGTCCAATCAGCCAAGTGCTGCACCAATCATAGAAGAGCCAGAGTGAGAGGCTTTACAGTGGTACCTACTCTCTAATGTGTCCGGATTGGAGTTCCAGGAGGGCGGGCCGGGAGTGCAGTCAGGTCGGGTGGCAGTTGTGTTGCTGGCAGTAGGTGCCACCTTTTTCAGACAAGCGTCATTCAGGCTCTGGAGTCCTCTTGAATGTGTCTGGTTTGGAGTTCCAGGATGGCAGGCAGAGAGTGCAGTCAGGTCAGGCAGCAGCCGCTGTACTGGCTGTAGGTGCGCCTTTTCAGACAAGTGCCATTCGGTGCCGGAGTCCTCTCGAATGTGTCTGGTTTGGAGTTCCAGAAGGTGGACAGGGAGTGCAGTCAGGTCAGGCAGCAGCCACGGTGCTGGCTGTAGGTGACGCCTTTTTCAGACAAGCACCATTTGGGTGCTTCATCTGCCCCACCTCAGGAAGCAAGGCCAGGCCTTCAGCAGTCCATCAGGAGTTGTTTATTTATACACTATAGTGCACTTTGGTCAGAGTCAGTCCCTTTCCTGAAGTGAGACATCATCATCATCATCATCCACTGCTAATCAGTCCATACTCCTCAGTCTCAGCAGCAGAGCTGGTATAAAATGAACAGTACTGTACATTTTCAGATAAAATGCAAAGGAACTATGTTGTATAAATGTGTGAAAGCAGATTACTCATCAGAGGAAAATCTCCCCTTTCCTTGCTGCATTGTTGCAACTATTTGCTATTGCTTGTGATTTTTGTTAATTTATCTTATAAAATATAGTTTTATTATGGGTTATAATTACAAGTACAACCTTCCCCTTCCAAAAATATACTATAGAAGGTCTATGCTTACAGGTGTTCGGTTTGGGTCCCAAGGATGGAAAGGGACCCAAATCTTACTATATCGTAAATAATAAGTAAAGAATAATGAATGTGTCGCTGTGTGATATGAGATTTTATTTTACAAACCCGAGGTATGTATTACCACATAAACCACAAAAACAAAGTTAAAGTACTTTGTGAAGGCAAAGGTGTATAAAAACCAGCGTAATCACACAGTCACTGATACTCTAGATAGATAGCAGATACGATATCAGATACGATTTCGGACATGATTTCAGACATTGGGAACCATTCTTGAAACTGTTCCCGATGTCTGAAATCACATCTGATATTGTATCTGATATTCTGTCTGAACATAAAGTAATAAAACTGTTATCCATCTGACACAGAGAACAAAGTATCTATAAGACAGTTAAATCTGTGAGGGCTGTTTACTTTGTAATGGCTGCTGTCGGTTATGGTATCCCCCCCTCACACACACACACACACACACACACACACACACACACACACACACTCTCAACTAATGAACACTAATGTGATAAGAATGTCATTGCCAAACCTGGGGATCTCAATCTCTTTCATGGGTCCTTGTTCATATGGTTGTTCCATGGACACACTTCTCCCAAAACTCTCTTTCTCCTTGCTTATCTTTTCCATTCCATCAGCGCTGGTGTCAATTCTCACCTGTTAGCGACAGTTCCAATTAGGTGGCTCAGATTGGGTGAAGCAATCACAGCAGCACTCTGTGATTGGTCTACCACAGCTGTCAAATGTTGCTATTACTGCCAGCTCTGCACAAGAGGCAGTGGGACAACTAATAAACTATTTCAGCACAGGATGAGGAGCACTTCGAGCAGGATCCATTCAGATAATATGGACTTGTACACTTTCTACCAGAAGCAATTTAAAAAAAATCTGGATATCTGCATTAAAAAATTAAAAGTTGAGAATGAAATAAGCATCTTCCTTTTTGCATACACCATCCAGATTACTACTTCATCCTGCTTCACATTAATATTTGCCCTGCAGAATGTGAAATTTCACCAACATTTTGCAATCAAATTGTTTAAGAACAGCATCATGCAACTTATACATGTCACTAAGCCCTCAAATATGTGAACATTTTACTTGTTTATTTCGGAACAAATTTGCTAGAATTATTTAAATTGCAACAAGTGAATACCTGACTCTATGGAGCAATATCAAATAGCTCATAAATAGTAGGACAGCATGAAAATGCCACCACCTCCTTTTAATTTTGTATAGCTTATTATAAAATGCCTTAAGGGAAAATAAATGCAACCCACTAAGAAATATTTTATCTTGGAACACATTTTAATTTGCTGTAAAAATTGTCTTCACTACAAGACTGAGTGTGAATGGTCTCACACACACACACACACACACACACACACACACACACACACACACACACACACACACACACACACACACACACACACACACACACACACACAGTATCAAGACAACCGTGTACTGTTTTTGATAGTTCAGTGCAATCCTGTTATAACGGAGGCATCTTTTCCTGTCTTCTTTAAATTACAGTCCAACTCTTTCACTTTCCCAATCACCATTCAATGACACTGAAACTGTTCTGCAAATGCTGTATGTTAACTTCAAGTCCTACTGATGGAACAGAATCATAACACTAAAATCAAATTTTTCAAATGTAAAAATCTGGAAAAAATTCAAAACTCACAAGCATCGCCTCTAGTACATCTTTCTCCACCAACCTACACAACCATACAAAATTTCCCAGCTTAAAGATGTATAGATTTTTATCTCAACGAGAGCAAAATACCCCCCCCAAAAAACATTGAAATCAGTGTAAAAAATACTTTTTTCATAATAGTACCTCTAACAATCCTGAACTGATTTACAAGAAACTTTCAGGGATTGTGGATTCTGCCATGTACAAAAATCCCAAATGCCTCATGTAAATCTGTAAGATCACCTTTCTGGAAGCAGCAAACAAAATATCAAGTTTAACATAGAACTCACCAGTCACCCTAACTATAGGGACACTACTGTGCTACTATAGTGCTAAAAGTATTTTTATTTATTTATTTTTTTGGTAACTGGGTAAATATACTAGACAGCAGAGTGCCTGTTTCAGGTAGGATGGTACCCTATATTGGAGTCCAATGCCTGACCCTCTATATCTGTGGTGGGCAACCTGCGGCCATCAGCGAGTTAAGTTGCAACCACAGAGAACATTTCTGACACCACAGGACTGCACTATACTGCACAAAAGAGAAATAAGCTGAGTTTTAACTGTATTTAGTAATATTTATACTGTTTTAAACTTTTAATGATGTTACTAGTCCCTTACAGTAAATAAAGGTTTTTTTTTGCATTCAAATCAGTCACTTTTGATTAATTTTGTGGTAAAATGGGTCCAGTCCAGGTCTTGAATGGTCATGCGGCCTCAAGGGGTTTGAGGAATGCCCTTGGTTACTTTAGGTTGCCCACCACTGCTCTATATGTTCCTCCTTTTAAGTAAATTAAATTTATTTCAGTTAAATTTAGCTGGCACATTGCTGTGATGTTGATTCTGTTCAGCACATTTATCTTTCATGTTAGCCTAACATTAATTTGTGTCAGTCTCTCTCTCTCTCTTTCTCTCTCTCTCTCTCTCTCTCTCTCCTCCCTCTTCTTTCTTGTTTTTTTCAATCCTTGGCTTTATTCCTCTACTTTTTAACTAGTAAACACAAACCAGTACATCCAATTAGAAGCACCATGTACATAAGCACCTGACTTAAATGAGAACATCTTGACATTCATGCCACTGGGGCTTCCATTTAAACAGTGTCAGACAGGTGCTATCTTTTCAAAATGTCAATTACCCAGCATGAACTTTTTAGGAAAGCAGGCTACAAGTGAGTGTCCTATTCATTGTGAAAAAAAAATGAAATCACTGCAATTTTGGATACAGTTACAAAAGGTAATTAAAATAATCTGTGCCTTCAGCTTGAACATTACAAACAAAAAGACACATTGCTTTCCTACCTCTCAGACACTACATTTTCAGAGTTTTTAGTCATAAGACAAATGTTAAATAATAAAAAAAGCACATGCTCACTTAATTGATTAAAACCATAGGAATGGGAAAGGATTTTAGGTGCGTATGAAGACTAGGCAATAGTGAAACAATAAATACAATCTGTAAGTAACTAAATGATCTCTCGCCAGTCTACACAGGAATTGGAGTTTAGTGAAATTTTAACAGCAGATAAAGTGTCCACTGACACCTGTGCAGTAGTGTTCTCTTACAGGAGGGGTCAGGTTGTGTCTGAAAGTCTGGTGGGAGGGGTATTAATGGCTGTATGGGAGTTTGATGGGTTATGGTGACATCCCCTGGGAGACTCTATGCAAGTCTTCTAATTTGTTTACATGTGTAAATATGAACAATTGTATGTACCAGTGTTAAGAGTGCAGTATAACTGTGCTACACTGGCAGCATCTGTGATTGCTTGATTAGTAACAAGGAAGTAAAACCTTTTCACAAAGGCATGAAGTGACTGTAAATGAAGTTTGTACTTTGTGCCACTCTGATAGCAGTAGTGTTTGTTAACTTAGAACATAATCTATAGTGAGATTTTCCAGTGATTGTCAACCTCTTCTATACTGCTTGTACTGTATTTGTATGTCCAGTTCTTGTTAAAGTTGTTCTTTATTGTGTATTCGTAGTCTGTTATTAAATTTTTTTTTAATAAGCAGTTGAAATAAAAAAATGTATAGTAAGATTATTGTACATAGGATAGTAACAATGGTGTTTATGGTATGTAAACCAGAGGTTGTATTTAAAATGAAGGGACATTAATGATACAGATTACTTGAGTCAGACACTTGCAAGTGAATGTTTAAAAATGTCTGAACATTCAGAAAAGATTTATAAAATGATTGACAAGATGGAGAATGGAAGTGTTTGAGGAACAATGCAGTTTGTACACATAGTACAGCAAGTACTTCTGATAAGGGGTTTTGTGAGATGTAAATTCTTGATATTTATACTGTTAACTATAAAGTCAGGATGAGAAAGTTTTTAACTGAAAGAGTAAAAAGGAAAATATTGTGGATCAATTTATTTGTGTAGAATTCAGTGAAGAGCAAAACGGACACCTCATGAATACTGGCTCTGTTCTATGAGTGAATGAGCCTGAGAAAAAAGTCAGCAGACACTTTGTGTCTGTAAAGTGCATTGCCTGGGGAACACAACATGAAAGCATGTGAACATGCACACACACCTGTCGGGTGACGTCACCACATCATCTGATGTCATGACTTGTCAGTCTCAAGAAGAGCAGCGTTACAGTCACACGTCCTTGCCAGGATCAGGAGAGACATGTGAAAAAGTATGGTGAGATATTCTTTATTATTTGTAACCAGGACTATTCACTTTATTTGGACATTAGAAACAACATTTTAAACAGTTATATGCTTTTCGTAGGAAGCAGAGCATGTAAGCTGGAACTACTGACCAGTTAAAGGCAAAGAGATTTATAAGGAAATACTCCTGCACAATGGACCTGGCAGGGAGCGAATAATGCTTAGTCATGCTTAGTCATGGGAGGAGAAGGCTATACTTCACAGCCGTCATAAATGTCACTTGATGTTGGGTAAAAGCATATTTGACACACAAACTGGGCAAAAATATAATGTTGTGATAAGTAAGAATGTCAAATAAGTATTTTAAATGCAATTTAATATTTTGTTTGCAGAGCAGGGCAACATATGATTAAGAAAATGAATTAGAAAATTAACCAAATTGAGAGAGGTAATGGCTGTAACTAGTCAATATGAAATTATCATTTCTAAGATTATTTGTATTTTAAGAACTAATTCAAAGTGTTTTCTTTATATTTGATTTTAACGTGAACATTGATTAAAAGGTTGTCCCCTGAAGAAGGCATAATGGAAATGGCAAAATTTTAGTGGAAGTTTAACAAAATTCACCAGTAAAGGCAACAAGAAACTTGGAAAAAGTTTCTTCCTGAGAGCACCTTCTCATTTGTATTTTGTGTTGGTTGCATGAAGGCCCAGTTGTAGGGTATCACATGGCCATGCTGGTGACCCAGGTTCAATTATGGACTCAGGAGCTGTCTAGTAGAGGTGGTGTCGCGAAGCAGTGCTGCCGTTCTATGGAGGCTAGTATTTGTTCTTGTGCTACAATGACCCCTGCTGAGGGTCAGGGAGCTAGCTCCCCCACAGAATGTCATCTGTGTGTGGGAGGGTTTGTCTGGTTTTGGGACCTGTGCCATGGGAGGATGTAGATAAGACAAAACAGAGGGAAAACAGGCTCTGTCTAGATGACGACAGCAGCTGGTGCATTTGGGCCTTACCCCATGAAATCCTCCACCTTAACTGGATCCTGAAAGAAACACTGGGGCCTGTCAGCTCCCTCTGAAGACCTCTGCCATGGAGGGAAGAACTGTGGGAGTAACAGCAGTGATGAGGTGGGTGGCAGATGGGGCTGGGTGGTTACCAGACGACCAGAGGAAGACCATGTGGGCCTGGCCAGGGTCTAGGAGAAAAAGAGGATTGAAAAAAAAAAACTTGAATCTGTTGGACTCATCAGGCCAAAATATTAAACCTGTATGAATGTGCCAGTTGAGATAGGGATGGGCTGGAACAGATGAAAGATAAAATGAACTCAGTGGTTCATAACGGCATTGGCAGTGCAGCAAATCAAGACCTGCAGTCAAAAGAGGGCAAATAAAATGGTGTAGGGTTTGCATGGAAAGCCCTATGAAATGAGACTGAGAGATCTCCTTTTTTTCAATGAAGTTTATTTGGCAGAGGCTTACAAAGCATACATAACTGTACAGAGAAAACATAAAAGGTACAACACCCCCCAAAAAATCAGAAACAACAACAAAAAAAGGTTTTTTATACATGTAATCTTTTGGTATTTATAGTATATCATTTTTGTGCAGAGAAGTAATTAGGAAAAGAGACTGAAATACTGATATTTGAATAGGTTTACAGATAAGTCATATTACAGATATATACTGATTTCAGCAAGAAAACTTTTTAAGTATAGGGACAGTCCATTTTGCTAGTTGAGAGTCTTTTGTTCATTTCTTGTGTAAGTTAGTTTATTGCACTGTTAAAGAAAGATGCCCATACTCAGTCAAATTCTTCTTCTTTGCCATTTAAGTAATATAATAGGCTCAATTTTCAAAGCCCTGATTGCTGCAAGCCACTGGTGTGCTGAAGATACGGCACACGGGGCTCGCAACAATCACCCAGCCGGTGATCAGGAGTTTCAATACCATGTGCCAGGTGACATAAGCTGACATAAAACATGGAAACTGTTGCAATTGCACCCAAGATTCGAGAATCAGGTGCAGTTGCAGCAAAGGGGTTTGGCGCACTGCCAGAATCTAAATGTCGTGGCGCAAGGCTTGATGCAAGCCCGGTGCCGTGCTTTGACAATCGAGCCCCATATCCTGTCTTGTTTGTACACATCAATAATCAAGTTCAACCAAGTTTGAAAACGGGAGTTTGGAGTCCTTCCATAAGATTAAGATACATTTTTTCACAATTGTGCATCCTAGAGAGAAATGTTTTCTTTGATTCCTTTTGAACACATTGAATCTGATTGGTTAACCCATAATAGAATATCCATTGCATTCTTATTCAGTCTAGAGTTTGTTGCTTTTTCTGAAGTTGTTAAAATTTCATCCCAGTAGTAAGTGATTTATTTTTACAGGTATGAAGCATATAAATGCCAGCCTGGAGGCATGGAGGGCTGAGGCACTGGCACCTTTCTATTACCATGCTTGTGACCCAGGTTTGGGAATGAACTCAGGTTGCCAGGTGTCAGCAGTGGTGGGAGAGAATTGAGTGTCCAAGGAACTGATCTACTGTCGTGGGGAGGGGAGGGATATTGTCCCGGCCCTAGACTGCCACTAGGTTGAGGCTTGATGGTAGTGCAACTTGGGTGGCATGAATGGAGGGTACCGGTGGAATGTCATGTGTGTGTGTGTGTGTGTGTGCCTCCATGCACACACTTGACATCTTCTAGCAAGGAAAAGAGAAATGGCAATCATGAGCTTAATGAAGCCCTGTGCATTAAGTTTTTGAGCCAGTACTATTGTCCTCTGCTGATGGTCCACTCTAGCTGATGTGCACTTGGGATGGGTGCAGCCTCCTCTCTAGCCCCAACCACAAAGGGAAATTTGTGGGGAAATTATGAGACCATGGTGAGTACTGGGGTAGACATGTGCCTTCGTGGGGTAGCAGGGCTAGGGCTAACTAGCCATCCCTGGACTGAAGGAGAGCTAAAAACTTCTGTTAAAAAAAAAAATAAAACATATAACTAAGAAATCTTGGGCTGTTTTGACACCTGGGGCATCTGTCACTAATATTACTATCAATTTTCTTTTTTTTTTTAGGTGTATAATATACTTCAATGGAGAATGTTAAATTGTGAATTTATTGTAATTTTGAAGATCTGAATTCTTTTACTAGAAAGATGGTAATGTTTTGCCAAATGGAAACATAGACAATGGCAATAATGGCAGAAAAGACACATGGTCCATCCAAGTTTCTCTTTAGCCCTGGGACCTACTGTCTTTCCAGGGTAGTAGCCTTTCCCAACCTCCCCATTTTCCTCTGAGATTCTGCTGCCTGAGCAAGCGCTATACCCTTTATTCTGTTTCAACTGTGCTAGAAATCACCAAAGGTTTGAACTTACCACTTCAGCTGGTAGACTGTTTCACTGGATCCACCAACACCCTTTCTGTAAAAAATACTTCCTCATACCCTTCTGGATTACTGAATACTTTCACTGATGCTGTTGTTTAAGCATTGTTCCCATTTCCTTTGAGGTGATCTAGAGAGAATGAAGTGGATGGTAGCAATAATTTATATATTGCCGATCTGGGTTTTTTATCTGTTTTTTTTTTTCTTGGTTTTCTAAGATAATTATAACCGGAGATTTATTATCTAACAAATTGTTAGTTGTTATAAATTCTCTCAATTCTAAGAATCTAAAGAATTGTTGTCATGGGGGTTGAAGTTTTTCTTCAATTGCATGAGTGATAGCAGACTGTTATGAGCCATCATTTCCTGTATTGTGTTGGTACCTAGTTTTTGCCATAATAAAACTGCATTGTCTAAGTATGATGGTTTAAACTGGAAATGTCAATGAACTGGTGCAAATGGAGAGGTTACATCTCTAATCTGAATAATTTCATAATGTTTTTCCAACTAATGTAAGTAGTTTGAGTTGAAAGGAGTATGGGGGTATTTTTTACTTGGTCTGGTGTAGCCTGAATGTAAAATACTTTTGATAATGCTTTATTTATGAAAATGTTGATCAGCAGTTTTATTTATAGTTTGATCATTAGAGAACTAGTGTTGGATTTGAGATGATTGCAAAGCTAGTTAACAATTTTTGAAACTGAATAGACCCAGGCCTCCCATATCCTTACCAAGTCATAATTTATTGAGGCTAAGATGTTTTATTTTTATCTTTCCACAAAAATGTATTAATGGTACTACATAATTTTTTATTGTCATTCTCTGTTATTGCTAGGACTAACACAGAAACAGAAACATTGGAAGGATGTTTGTTTGATGACGCTACATCTGCCAAGAAGCACTAAAGTCAGCTTTTTCCATTTTTTCTGTCTGTCTTGACTATATTTAAGAGAGGTAGAATGCTTTTGTTAAACGGTTGCTGTGGGTCCTTAGTTATATTTACAGTGAGGTACTTGATTTGGTCTGTCATCTTATTCCTGAATTCCAATGATACACATAGTCTCTCCCTGCCATTTAACAGTACCATGCAATCCTGATGATAGGAACTGCCTGGGAGATTTCAGATCAGTTTGAATAATCCTGGGTCCGTGAAAACAGGGTAACATTTGTTTGTTATGGCACTATACCATATCTCTCGTACACAGCACTCAGAAGCAAAATTATGCCCACCAATTTGTAACTACACCAGTGCAGATGATAATACAACAAATACTATACTGTAGTTTTAAACAAGTGGTTTAATTTCATTTTTGCAGTACAAAACCACAAACACCAATAATCAGAATGAATAAAAATGTGAGTGAAGGAGTAAGGGATCATAAATGAAATTCAAACCTCTGCAAAACAAAAATGACTCAGTGGTTATGGCAGGCCCCCTACACGCTTGCATTTTTTGTCTGACTACATGATTCCGCTAGATGTCTTCTGCTGCAGCCTGCTGTAGGGGTTGTCACTGAAGGAGCAGTATTATACAGGACTTGACTGACCCCTCGTGGCAGAAATGAATCCAGTAGCAGAAGAAGAGTACAACACTGACTATCCTACCCAATTATCTTATCCCCATTCTAAACTATAGTTAAACGCTTGGGAAACAAGATCCAGTCAATTAGAAAGGGAGTTCTGGATAATCAGTGTTGTACTGTGTTAATTCTGTTTTGCCAATGCTAATTTTCTAGCCAGAGGCTTTTCTGAAATCATCAGTCAGGTCAAGACTTGTTTGTAGTGATGTTTGAGTGTCTACAAAATATATGAGTGCCATCTGCATACTGGCTAATTTTATGTTTGTGTTGGTCCATGGTTATTCCCTTTGTGATGTCACTAGGTCTAATGGCTACTTTTTTTTTTTTTTTTAATTTTCATCTTTATCCCTCCTTTCTCTCAGTGCCCCCTCCTTCCGTCCGCTCATGTCCCCGGTACCTACCTTAGGGATCTGCCCCTAGAGTGCCCATCCTCCTCTCCTCGCACATTGGGGTCTGTCCTGTGGGTGGTCAGTGAGACTGGACTTCATCTAGGGCTGCCAGAGGGTGTTTTCCGTTTTCTCCCGACGTCCCCACTCCCCCAGGACACTTGGCGCTTAGGGATGTACGTCTCGAGTGGTAGCGTGCTTGGTGCGACGCAGACCCTCAATGCACCGCGCGACGTCCCTCCCGGCTCCGACGAGCGAAGCCTCTCCCACCTCTCCTCTGGCCGGTGCTTCCACCGCTATGGAGGAATGCAGAGCACAATGCGCCTTGGTTACTCACCCCTGAGAGGGAGGACAGCATCCGCTGGGACGCTGATCCTCCTCTCCCGCTGACCTCGCCACCCAGTCCGCTCCCGAACCCGGGTCGCTGGCGCACTAATGGCTATTGCTAATGGTTCTATGGCAATTGGAAAGAGCAGAGAAGATAAGGGATATCCTTGCCTTTTACTTTTTTATAGATTGAAGTGGGCTGATAAATTCCTGTTAGTTTGGATTGTTGCTCTCAGGGAGTGGAAGAGGATTTTAAGATAGTTAATGTATTTTTGATCCAAAATTAAAATACTGCAAAAACATAGTCTAATTTTACTCAGTTGAAGACTTTTTCTGCATCACGTACTACAACCAATGAATTATCCAAAATTCTTTTTTTTTTTATAACTTTTCACACCTCCACTGCCACCTGTGCCTGCCTTTTGGCCCCTGACCTGGCAGCCCCAAGCCCCATCTGCCACTCCACCCACCATCAAACAGGTAGGGATCTGTATGGGCAGGGCCCGAGAATACCACAGTCATCACATTTGGCAGCAGAGAGACATAGACTTTTCTATGTTTTCTCCCATCCCAGAACTGTGCAGCAGGGGGAACACGCACACAAAGGTGCACATGTGCTCCCAGAACCACATCTCCTTCCACCCTTCCAATGTTATGTCAGGCCCCTGACCTCTGCTCTGACATCCAGCCTTCTCTGGGTGTCAGCCAAGAGTGAGGAAACTTGCCACCCTAGTCCAGGAGATAAAAGCTGCCTAGTGGCCACTCAATCTTCTCCTAGCCCTCACCTCTGCCAACACCACTTGACCAGAGCTTGTTTCTGAACTCAGGTCACCAGCATGGCATGAGGTAAGGCACTTGTACAGCACCTCAGCCTTCGTCTCCAGCGGAATGCCTAAATATCCAAATTCTTTAAGTTTAGAATGTCTGTTATTTTCCTTATGTTTGCTCCAAGTTTTCTTCCTTTTATGAAACCCTTCTGATCTTGGTCAATTATTGAGGGGTCTATTTGTTCCAATCTTGTGGATAGTAATTTAGCAAGGATTTTTATGTCAGAATTTAGTAGGGAGATAAGCCTGCATGCTATTACTTATCTTAGGTCCTTTTTTTTTTTTGTTTGGGGAAAACTGAAATTTTAGCCTCAGAAAGATAATGGGATTTTACCGGTTTGAATGCAGTGACTGAAAAATTCTAATAACTGTTCAGTAAATTCATTGGAATTGTTTGTAGAATTCAGTGGGTATTCCGTACATACCTAGATCTTTCTATGTGGGCATTTGTTTTACTGTCTTTTCAATTTCTTCCTTTGTTATGTCTTGCTCTAAGCATGCCACCTGGTGGTTTGAAAGGGTTGATGTTTTAATCTAGTGAGAACATTTTCTTTGGCCTCCAGAAAGTTTGATCTTTCTGTACTGTAGAGTGATGAATAATAATCTGAAAACATTTTATTGATGTGCTCTGGATTGGTGATCAGTTTATTTGTGTGGTCTACAATTTTGAAAAATATTTATTTCTTTTTGTTATTGTTGTACCATGATTTTATCAGATTTATCACCAAGGACATATTATTTTGCTCTTGACATTAATATGCTCTTTTCTGCCTTATACAAGACCAGTTTATAGTATATGGTTAGGGTTTATTCTGTATGAAAGTCAGTGGCTGCTGAAATCCTGTTGTGCACATTCTCTGAAAGTTATGCACATTCTAAATGTTGTGCACATTCTAAAGGTTATTGTTAAAGTTCACTCATTAATATTCATAAAACACTGCAATAAACACCACCTGGTTGGACAAAACCAAACTCTTCACAGGAAAACTAATGAACATGGCGGTGCTGCTTAGTCAGAGTTTCACTGAGACAATTAAGACACAGACTACTGTATTCAATTCTGTTTTTCCAAACCATACCATTTTTAACATTTTTCTTTAAAAAAAAATCCAACTACGACTCTTAGGAGAGACACATACAGTAGGAATGCCATTGTACTGACTTCACAGCAGACAGACCTGCCAATACCAAGCATCAGTGTGAACATAAGGTATGAAACCTTGTAAAAATTAAATGTGTCCAAATTAAACTCTTTTTTTTAAATGTCAGGGAACCATATACTATAACAAATAAAGTATGGGGGGGACATACTCAACTCGTCTTGTGGCTCCATCTCGGGGTTGAGATGCCAGCATGAACCTCTCAAGCTTCTTTCTCAAGATCCATATGCTGGCATCTCAACTCCTCGATGGAAACACAGGCTCACAGGCCCAGATATTCAAACTGCACCAGGCTGTGGCACAAGCCTGGGCGCAGCTCAAATTTGTTGAGCAGGGTGTGGCCAGGGCAATATTCAGCACAACTGCTTTGAATATCGCACCTGGCCACCCCCACTGTGTGCATGGTGCAGTGCACTGCACCAGAACAAAAGTGGCTGAGAGTGGAGCATTGAGATGCGGTGGTGCAAGTGCCATTGCGCCATGCACAGCACCCGCGGAGTATTCAAAGGGGACATGCAAATGTGGCCATAATTTATGCAAGGTGCACGGGGGTCCATTTGCATCTGATTATGGCCCTGTTTACATGCCATTAGCATGCAGGTGCGCCGATCCCTGATGACTTGCGCCTGGCTTCCTGCCAGGCAGCAGCCGTCGGGGACCGACGCCCCCTGCAGCCCGATTGCGGGACGTCCCATAAGGATAAAGAATGTCCCATATCCCTGGTGGTCCAGTGGACCACACGGAGCCTGATTGCGGGCATCACTGTACCCCCAGTCCAGTATCCCTGGTGGTCCAGTGGACTGTGATGAGCCCGATCACAGGCATCAGACATCCCCCAAAGTCCAATATCCCTGGTGGTCCAGTGGACCGCACGGAGCCTGGATCGCTGGCGCATCCTCACCCCCAAGTCTGATATCCCTGGTGATCTAGTGGACCCCACCCCACCCACCCACTGAGCCCCACCACCCCGCTGCCCTTCTTCAACTGTGGTGGCAGTGCCCCACCCTTGCGCTGCCCCACCACCTGATAGCTCAGTGGGGTAGACGTTGTTCAGAGCATAGCTATGGCATGCAGTTCGATATCAGATTAGTCAGTCCAGATATGAATGAATTCATTCACATCTGGACTGGGACTAGTACAGTATGGGCTGCATGCCCATTGGCTCATGCCTGAACCATCGGGCATGCAGCCCTACCGAGCTGTCAGTCGGTGGCTGCGGGTGGCAGGGTTGGTGCACACCCGCCGCTGACGGGGGAGTGGGGTGGGGCTCAGTGGGCGGGTGAGGTGGGGTCCACTAGATCACCAGGGATATCGGACTTGGGGTGAGGAATGCCACCCGCAATCGGCTCCATGCGTGCACTGGACTACCAGGGATATTGAACTTTGGGGAATGTCTGATGCCCGCATCTGGCTCATTGCGTCCACTGACCACCAGGAATATTGGACTTTGGGGAATGTCTGATGCCTGCGATCAGGCTCATCGCAGTCCACTGGACCACCAGAGATATTGGACTTTGCAGGGGTGACTGATGCCCATGATCGAGGCATGGGGGGCGCCGCCAGGTGCGGCGGGAACAGGTGATGGCCACCCAGAGGTGGCAGCTGCTGTGTTGCACCCTGCAATGTGACAGCTTACCTGTGGGTGGCCCTCGACTTGTTCTTTTTTTTTTAGGCATAACTTTGTGCAGGCGCAGGTAGGTGTTGTGCCTGCATAACTCTGCATGGCCTGGGTTGAATATCGGGCTGTGCAGGTTATGCATGGGCATGCCCCCACCTACCTGTGCCTGCATACATTACTGATGGGCCCCGGAGCATCGGGATTTGTGCGGCGCACTTTTCCCTTTCCCCTTTTAAATACATCAGTGGGCTGTGCATGACGCAACCCTGTTGAATATCTGAGCCACTGTGTATAGTCCCCCATTCTTTATTCCTTATGTTGTATTTGTTTTTCTTTTTGCATGCAGGACTGTTGTGAGTGTGTCTGCATTATGGGTAGACATGTGTCTGGTTTCCATCCTCTTTATTATTTTTTCTAAGTCTGTAGTCTTTTTCTAGGCTGCCTTTTTCTTATTTATCAAATAACTTTTTATTTGAAGTCAGTGAAGCTGGGTTTAATGTAAAATAATTTTCAGTGCTTGTTTCTAAGATTTCCAAGTAGTTTTTATCTTGCTTAATGATAGTAATTTGTAATTCTATTGGAGCTGATCTGAAATTATTATATTCTGATACTTTATTGTTTTGCACAATGTGTTAGGAGTTGAGAAACTACTGTAGAATGTAATCAGCTTTTGTGCAGCACTGTTGTGGGGATGAGAAGAATGAGTAAATTTGAGAATTGGGGTTGAGTTCTCTCCAAATGTTAATTTGTTTCAAATCCTCCATATATTCCTTCAGTTGTTTTTGATATTAGACATTTGGTCTAAATATGAAGAGAGTTTATCCTGTCTAGAGTTTAAAACCGTTGGAAGTCCTTTCTCCTATAATATATGATATGGACCATCAAAAGTGTCTAGATTAAAACAAAATTTAAAAAAAGTTACTATCACTAATATTAGGAGTGTATACATTTGGCAACACAAAGGTCTCCTCTAGTGTGTTAATTTCTGAGATTATATATCCGAGGCCTGAGGCTAAGGGCTCAGCTCTGAGCAGCATGGGCAGAGATTGCGCTCCTCAAATCTCTTATTCAGGAGGAAATATATTACAAGAACCGCCCGCCATTTTCCCAGCATCCAACTGAAGCACCTCAACCGCAGAGGGTAGTTGGTCTGGGAGGTTGGCAGATGGTTAGGAGGGGCAAATCGGTTGTCCTATCATTCAATGCTTACCAATGTATCACCTCCACAGACCGTATAAAAACTACAAACAGGTATCTGCCTCTGTCTCTGAACTCAAACAAAGGGGCAGAGGACACTGCAGAGCAGGACGAAGGCCACAAAACTAGCCCAAAATGGATCAAAACAAAAAAGGCAAAAAGGAAATCCGAAACACTTCTGATCATAGGAGACTCCATGATTCAGGAGTTGATACCTACATCTGGTCGGGGTAATGGTCAGATGTCTCTCAGGCACATCAGTGTGGAAAGACACTGACCACATTGTTAAAACCATGCAGGAAGCAGGAGAAAACAACAATGTCCTGGTAGAGATGGGGACTAACGATTCATCAGCTGGTCAGTTGTGGAGACCAAGGAACACCTGACCAGACTGGAGACAAACTGTCATTCATTTCATCCAGCATCTCCTTCTCCAAGATCCTGCCATCTGGGGAGAGGGGGCAGATGGACATATGGTCAGAGAAGGGAGATAGGGAGTTAAACATGTGGATCAAGGCTGGTGCCAGGAAAAAGGACACAAATTTGTAGGTAACTGGCAACAGTTTTGGGAGCGAAAGTTCTTTAAATTTGATGAACTGCATTTGACTAAGGAGGAAGTCAGTGCATTGGGGCAGAAGTTTGATGTCTTTGCTGAATATTTAAACTAGCAAATGGGGAGAGGGGTGCAGCACCCGATACATCGAATGGGAAGAACACCCCTCCCCCCTCAGCTAGTGATCAAACAGGAGTTCAGCATGTTTATAGTTCATTTTCATCACCAGGTAAGGAAAAAGGTCCCATACGATGCACAGAGGAAAAGCCGGACCTCACCCCACAACTAACACACTGAAATCTGACCAATGGAAAATCATGTACACAAATCCCCTCAGTCTGGGAAACTAGATCCCAGACCTGAAAGCAACAATGACAGAGGCTAAATTGGACATAGTAGCCATTAGCGAGACATGGTTCACCAGTAACCATACTTAGGAGACTTCAGTTCCTGGCTACGTACTGTTCAGAAGAGGCCGAGGTGCAAAAAAAAAGGGGGGAGGGGAGGAGTGGCCCTTTATGTTAATGAAAATATCAAAGCTACAGAAATTCAGAATACACATAAGGAGCCAGAAGAACTGTGGGTCACCCTGGAAACAGGAAATGGGAACGCCATACGAACTGGGGTTGTTTACAGGCCTCCAGACCAGGGGGAGAACATAGACACATTACTGTTAGAAGATATAAAAAACATGACAGCTAAAGGGGAGGTTCTGATAATGGGAGATTTCAACATGTCAGATACAAATTGATCAATACCAGCAGGAACATATTCCAGAATGAGGCACATAGTGGATTCCTTACAGGGGGAAGGCCTCAAACAATTGGTACAACAAGCAACAAGAGATATGGCTATCCTGGATCTAGTACTGACTAACGGGGAAAGGATCACAGATCTCCAGATAGAAGTTCACCTGGGGGTCAGTGACCATCACATGGTATGGTTCAATTTGGCCACTAGAACTAAATCAACCCATTCCACAGCACAAATATGGGACTTCAGAGGAGCTGACTTTGATAAGATGGCCAACAGAGTTAAGCTAGCCCTGGCAAGAAAAAATACAGGTGAGAAGGTACAGGCAAAGTGGGCAAGCATTAAGGATGCAATACTTGAAGCAACATCCCATTGTGTTAGGGAGAAAACAAGAGCAAAAGAAGAAGAAGGAAGCCCCTTTGGTTCTCAAAATCAGTAGCAGAAAAGGTCAGAGCCAAAAGATTGGCCTTCAGGAAATATAAGGGAACGCAGTGGGACGAAGATAGGGAGGCATACCAAACTTCCATAAGGGAAGCAGGGAAGGCAGCAAGGCAGGCAAAAGCCTAAACTGAGGAAACATTAGCACGAACAATGAAAGAAGGGGACAAGACTTTCTATAGATGTATTAGTGAAAGGAGAAAGTCCAGAGGGGGTATTGCCAAGATCAGAGGGGATAAGGGGGATTGTGTGAGGAGGACCAAGGAAAACATCTATCCAAAATAGATACTTCTGCTCAGTATTTATGGAGGAGAAGGCAGGCAGGGCCCACACCTTAGCACCATGGACACAGAGGGGAGGGAGGTATGCACAAGTCCCTTCACAAAAGAAAGGGTCCTACAAGAGCTCGCTAAACTCAGGGTGGACAAGGCAATGGGACCTGGTGGCATACATTCCAGGGTACTAAAGGAGATAAGGGTGGAACTAGCAGAACCATTAACAGAACTGTTTAATGAGTCTCTGAACACAGGAGAGGTCCCGGAAGGCTGGAGAAGGGCTCATGTGATCCCGCTCCACAAGAGTGGTAGCAGAGAGGAGGCAGGGAACTACAGACCAGTCAGTCTTACCTCAGTAGTGGGCAAGATTATGGAGGCACCCTTTAAGGAAAGGATAGTGCAACAGCTGGAATCCATAGGAGCACATGATCCAAGACAGCATGGGTTTACAACAGGAAGGTCCAGTCAAACTAATCTCATAGATTTCTTTGACTGGGTAAACCAGAGTGGTGGACCAAGGGGGTGTGCAGTTGATGTCACCTACCTTGACATCAGCAAAGCTTTTGATACTGTTCTATACAGAAGATTGGTTAATAAGCTGGGTAGGCTCGGGGTGGGTCAGAAGTTGTTTAACTGAGTGGCAAACTGGTTGGTGGGCAGAAACCAGAGAGCGGTGATAAATGGTATACAGTCAGAGGAGATGCAAGTCACAAGTGGGGTACCTCAGGGATCAGTTCTGGGACCAGTCCTCTTCAATATCTTCATCAGTGACATTGCAGATGGACTAGAGGGTAAGGTTTGCCTGTTTGCATATGACATGATCCAGAAGGGGTGGGCAGAACGAGAAGAGATCTGGAAAAACTGGCAAAATTGGTCTTAAGAATGACAACTGGGGTTTAACGCAAAGAAGTGCAAGATCATGCACATAGGGACGAGAAACCCTGAAGCTACCCATAGGTTGGGAGGGGAGTTGCTGGCAATCACAAGGGAAGAAAGAGCATCATCACAGATGAGCTGAAATCATCCAAGCAGACCACTAAAGCAGTAGGTAAGGCTAGAGGGACGTTGGGGTATATTAGTAGGGGTATCACAAGTCATAAGAGGGAGATAATAATTCCTCTTTACAAGACACTGGTTAGGCCCTATCTGGAGCACTGCATGCAGTACTGGAGGCCACACCTGCACAAGGACATTAATAAAATGGAGGCAGTTGAGAGAAAGGCAACCAAAATGGTGCAGGGACTGCATCAGAATACATATGAGGACAGATTAACGGAGCTCAATATGTATAACCTTGAGCAAAGGAGGAGAGAGAGGTGATAGATCGAAACATTCAAACATCTTAAGGGCATTAACAAGGTGAAAGAGTCTAACATGTTTCAATATAAGAAAAACAGCAGGACAAGAGGACACAGCATGAGATTAGAGGGAGGCTGATTAAGAAGTGATGTGAGGAAGTTCTTTTTCACAGAAAGGGTGGTGAATGCATGGGAAGGCCTACCTCAGGAAGTGGTGGAAATGAATACAGTGCAGGGCTTCAAACAGGCATGGTATAGGCATAAGGGAGCAATACAGATGAGTATGAATAAATAGGCCATTGACAGAGTAAAAGCCTATAGCACATTCATAAGGTAGAAAAAATGGGCAGACTTGATGGGCCTTGTGGTCCTTATCTGCCGTCAGCTTCTATGTTTCTGTTTCTGTGTACCTCCCCTCTGGATCAAGTGTTAATTTACCAAAGTTTATAAATCATTTTCTTTTATGAAGATCACCACCCCCTAAATAAGGTATTAAAATGTACCACCTTACATTTGGCTTATTTTAGTGTGAAATCCAGTTTCTTTATTACATACAGTATATAGGACTCTTGCATATGCAAAATGTCTATCCCTTTTGATCTGCATAATTAAATATTTTTCTTGTCTTCTGTATGTCCTTATGCCTTTAACATTCCATGGTTCTATGTCATAATGGCGACTGCCAAAGGCGATCACCGTTACGGCAAGTCAGAGTGCTGAAAATCAATGTTGGCACTCTGACTCCCCAGCCGCCTAACAAAAATGGTGCTGGGGCTTGTGTTTTGATTTACATTTATTACAGAGGCTGCTTCTCGCCCACTTAGATTCTCAACTCCAGGGGGTGCATGGCTTCGGGGTAAACTCGCTTTTCAGATGAGACGCTAAACCGAGGTCCCATCTGCCTGTTCTGGTGCTAGTTCAGGTGGATGATAAAGATCCCATCGCACTTATTGAAAAGAGTAGGGTGTTTTTATTGACATAAAAACATAAACAGCAACACTTTTTAAGTAGGATAATCGATAGAACAAAACTTTTCCATAACATATAACATAACAAAATCAAAGAGATGTTCAAGCATTACATTGTAAACGCTAGAGAACACAAAAAATCATGAGAAGTAAACTATTAACAAATATCCAGTCCACTTTTAACTCTTATTATTTGAACTTAATAAAGTGAAGAAAACCTTTCCACTTATTTACGTAAAGTTCCTGGGGTCACTCTTGATGCATCCTGTGTATAAATTATTATAAGCTCCTTGATGACTAACCTACTTACACAAGAGTAAGACATTCTCTTTGATAAAGGACCCATTGAACCCTAGCTTGCCATAAATAATATCTTAGACATCCCAAAATAAGGATAATGTTTCTTCGTGAAATTCAGACAAATTCTTGGGATAACATCCTAGAATCAAAAATTCATAAGACATATTACATAACCATTTAAATCCCCAAAGCTTTTCTAGGTATAACCATAAACCAGTCGTATATGAACATCTAAGAAAAAATGCTCCATCGATTCTTCTACATTAATACAATCCAAGTATGGGCACAATCTTTCCTGTAAAGCCTTGTACTTCTGATTTCTCTGACATTCAGTTTCCCATAAAGATCAGCCACTGCGCCTCCCATTGTTTTTGAGGCATCCTCTTACAGTTTAATTGAGCTAATACACTAGAATTTAAAGTCATAGGACAATTTTTAAATCCTGGTTCTGAGGGAAGAGTCAACGACATTTAGAAAACGATAAAGCCCCTTCATGTTATTATTCAGAATTACCTGTTTCTATGCTTTTCCATTTGAACAATTTCTGCGCCGTTGGCCTAAAATATGATGGAATATATAAGAAGCGATTCAGTTTAGGGGCCATAGTGTACCAATTCTAAAGTATTTACCCATTGTTTTCAAGTTCCAAGACTCCACTGCCTCTAATTCTGCTTTTAACCCTTCTTTAATTGAGTTTGATAAAACAAAGCATGCACAAAATTACTGGTCTACCATTCCTAAACCAATTTTATTTTTCATTAAATATGTATAGCTCCTTTTAACAGGATTTAAGCGATTTCCATAACATTTGAAAACACACTATATATTCTAGTCTCAAAAACACAGGAAGCGGAAAATCATCGCCACATACTGTATCGTTGGAAGAAGAAATTGCTTGATTACCTGAACCCTTTTTAATTTGGTCATTTTCCACTTTTTCCATCTATTAACCTTTCTCTCTATTTTAATAATGACATCTTCCCAATTTTCAACAGGCATGTTCTGGGAACCGAATAATATCCCTAATATTTTAAGAGGTTTACGGGAGATGTTAATACCCTCCTGACACACTTCCTCAGCACCAGTTGCTCCAATAAATAATCCCTTTGTTTTATTTAAATTTATTTTTGCATTTGATACTTTTGCAAAGGCCTCAAATGCAGTCACAAAATGAATTACTGAGGCCCTATCTTCCAAATATGCTACTAAATCATCAGCGAGGCTTGTATCCTTAATTGCAAATCCTCTGCCCATTCACTGTAACACCCTTCCAAATCTGTCTCGAAACTATCGTTTGTAAAAGGGGTCTAGAGGAAAATATAAAGAAGAGAGCTTAGAGGGCAACCCTGTCTAACTCCTGTAGTTAACTTAAAACCTTCCGCTTCTGATCTTTTAAATATGGAATTACTGTATAATTATCATATAATTTCTCAATTATTTCACTAATTGCTTTGGAACCCCATAATGCTTAAGGGTAAGGAAAAGAAACGGCAAATAAACTCCTATCGAAGGCTTTTTCTAAGTCAGCTGCTATTAAGCATCTAGTTAACCCTAACTCAGTAAAATACTCAGTTACATCTCGAATCAATATCAGAGCAGACTGGACTCTTCTATCTGGTAACCCACAATATTGAAAGGGTGAAATAACTTCTTTAGCTAAATTCTTCAGCCTATTATTTAAAATACCAGTAAAGATTTTATAATCAGAGTTTAAAAGAGTGATTGGTCTCCAGTTGGTAATGTTTTGCTTATCTCCTGACTTAAATATATAAGTCAATAACCCTTCTGTAAACGAGGGATGATTGCAGCTTTATCTAAAAATACCTAAATAAGATACACAGGCACTGACTAAGTTCGTCTGAAAAGATTTTATAACAGTTATTGGAAATCCCATCTATTCCGAGAAATATTTAGTTTCAATAACCTAATGGAGCTTAAAATCTCTGTTTGAGTGATAGGGTCCCATATCCACCTCCCAACTAGGTTAACTGGAACTAAAATAACTTTTAAATAGGCGGCCATAGCTGAATCGGGATTGTCTCAAGAGGATTCAAAGAGCGGTAATGTTCTACAATCACTTCTCTTAGTTGGGCCACAGAGGGTACCAAATTACCATCTGAATCTTTGAGTACCTCCAATTTCATAGAATCTCTTACCTGTTTACACATTTCAATGGATCCCCAATGGGTGATTTTTTTAATTCCATTAGTTAAAATGGCCTGCATGGTTTTCCCTCTATCGTACTGAAACTCTTTCATTTTTCTTTAAGATTAGCAATTTGTTCTGAGTAATCCATCCTAGAAGAATAAGCTATAGTCATAAGCCTCTGTAATTGTTGTCTTAAACCTAAATAGTGCAGGAATTTGTCATTCTTTGCTCTAACTCCTTGCAATTTAAACCATTTCCTTAAGTCCAATTTAGTCTCTAACCACCAATCTCCCAAATCTGAATATAAAAGGCTACTGATAACCTGGCTCTTAATAGGTATCTCACCCCAGCTTGTATATAAGGGAGTTCTAATGAGGAGTTATTGAGTTTCCATCTAACTAGCCTTTTTTCTTGCCTGTCTGAAAAGCTAAAAGAACTTAATAGAAAGGAATGGTCCGAGAATTCACTAGGAAATATTTTAAAAGATTCTATTGGCATATTAGGTGACACTAATATATGGTCTATTAGAGAAAATCTCTTCCCCTTTTTAAATGAAAAACCTTCTCCAACCTGTAAAGCATTATGACAGTTCAAGAGTCCAGCACTTTTTATAATTTTGCTTAAAGCATTAGAGTCACAGTATGTTTTTTTATTTGTTATACTAGCATGGGTCGAAATGGGACAATTAAAGTCGCCCCCCCATAATACTCTAACTGTTGTTAATAAAAAGGCTGTAAAATTTATTTAAGACAATTAACTCTACCTGCTTTTGTTTGGGGGTTATAAATGTTGATAAACCTATAGCTTAGTCCTTGCCACTTCCCATCAATAATCAGGACCCTTCCTGGTATTAGGTCTATCAAATTGTGTAACTGGAAGTCATATGAATTAAACACTATTCCTATACCATCTGCGGAATCTTCCTAAACGACTAAAATGAAGGGCCCCAACCAATATCTTTTAAATGCCACCAACTGATCTATGGAATACATCCATGTCTCGTAAAAATAAACAGAAACAGGAAATTTATGTATATAATGAAAGAGGGCTTGTCGCTAACCATATTCAATAAGCTATGAACATTCAAAGAACCCCAAACCAACCTCATTAACCTTTAAGTATTTAAATCATTGTTTTTCCTCTTTTCTTTTTTATCCTTGTAATATCCATGATTTGTGACCTAGTTGAAAGTGATGATTTTGAGAGTCTGAATCTTCAACCTCTATCTCAGTGTTACCCCAAGAGGAAAACAGAGCCGCATATGAGTTACTGGTATCAATCTGTTCCACTGGAGGGGACTTTTGATAGTGAATTCCTTAAAGATCTTCTTTGGGGCAGTACAGTCACTGGTTTATCAATGGCTGCCACCACCACCTCCATCTGTGACCCCTTCTGTATAACACACTGGAGGAAATCTGAGAGGTTAGGGGACCCATATTACCCTTAACTATCTTAACAATATCTGAGGATATCTCACGCTGATCCTCCCTACTTGGTGAGTTTAACTTTTTTGTTCAACACCTTGCCTTTTTAAACTTCTTTTTCAATTCTCTCTTGCCTTAGAGGGAATTTCATCTGAGTTGTTGCAGGGAGGGGCACGTATCCTGGAGAGTAGCTTTAACCATGGATTCTTGTGCTTTTGAATAAAACCTCAGAATTAGAACAAAAGGATTTTTTTTGGGCAGCCCAAGGACATAGTTTGAACACATGGCCTTCAGTTTCGCACAAATAGCAACTTGATAGATTGCTACAAAACATAGTTAAATGTCCTACCTCCCCACAATTATCACAACGGGGCTGATCACATACACTTGAAAGGTGCGTTCTAGCCCCACACTTGTAACATGCACGGGGCTGCCCGCTGTAAAAACATACCCCTCTATCTTTTCCTAACAAAAAGGAGTTAGGTATATGTTCAATTCCAGCCTCTGTTTGCCTTAATTTAACTTTATACTTCCATCCTCCAGTCCAGAACCCCTCTGTATCTAAAATAGGCTCTGGCTCACTTAGTACTTCACATTTTTTTTTTAACCAAAAGGTTATGTCTTCCACCCATACCCCTTCATTTCGGAACATAACTGTAATGAACTTAATCAGGGGTTTTGAGAGTGGTATAACAATAAAGGGTGTCCACATAGGAGAATACTTAACTTGTCCATACCTAACCCAGAACAACTCTAAAGCCTGTTGAGAACGAAAACTTATGTCATAATTGTCCTCCCCTGAAATATTAATGAAAGCATAAACATCCTGAGGGGTGAAATGCAGTGAGTCTTTCAGCAAGGTTTTCCCCACATAATGCCTATCCGGCCTAGTTTCTAACCCTCCTTTATACCTCAGCCTCACAGCATTACGCCTAGGGGCTGCTTCCCTATGGGAATTTGAGAAAAGTTCAGACATCAATGGCTTCTGTGAAGAGGGAGGGGGGGGAGGTTGTACAGTGTCCTCATCTGTATTAATCCGAATGGGCTCCTGCAAGAGGATTTCCTCCCCTTTCTGCTGCTGGCCACCTGGAATCCACTCAGGAGAATGCTGAGATAAAGATAAGTTCGAGTCCCAAGCAGGATCAGGCTTCCATACACCAGCTACCGTCTGTTTCCACCCTGCTTCACTTAAAGCTTTATGAGGTGACCAAGAATCTTGAGAACCTTCTTTATGTAAAAAAGGGTCTCGCAATCTGTATATCAGCTTTAGACTTTTTTGGTTCATTTTATCAGAAAAAAGAAATCTGTAGCCTCACTTTGGGAACCGCAGTCTTTTGATATGTAACAGCTGAGCAGTTGCTGAAATCTCTTGACTCTGCTGTTTGAACACAAACCCAGCTACCTTGTTCAACTGTGCTGTTTTATTTTCACAAAAGTAGATGGCAATATATTCTGTGCAGATAAATCATTTATCTTCACTTCTACATTTCCTTGACATTATCGGAAACTGAAACCAGCAGTAAACACTCACTTTTAGCAGCAGAGATAATACCAGCCTGCACTGAATTCAGAGAGATTATTTGTTCTTGGGAAATGGAGCTCAAGCCTTGCTGCTCTAAGCTCTCTTCCACAGAGCTGTTTACAATCTTGGGATCAACCTTAACTCTGCCTTTGTGCTCTTCATTACAATCAGGCTGACACCTGCTGCAGTCAGGGAGCTCAACACACGCAGTGAAGCTTCATTAAACAAGGACAGAGTATTTTTTTTAACACCAGAGGCAAACTCTTTTGCTGGCAACTCTGTCCTACCAGAACTATAACTTAAATAAGACACAGTACCTTTTTTTTGCTCCATATTTTGCGCCACTGTCCTGCAGTCTGTTTGCTGGGTTTTAATATCTTGGCTTTCTCTGTCAGCCTGCAGTTTTAAATTCATCTCGCTTCCCTTGGAGCTATCTGATGAAATTGGTTCTTCCATTTCTCCAGAAAACATTATCGTAGCATTATCTTGTTTCTGACCCACATTTAGTGGTTTAATAGCGACTTTTCTGTAGAGGTTGCAGGTTCAAATACCGACAATACCTTTCTCTTCCTGTTGTTGCAATTTCCAACTGTCCAGTTTCTTTCTTTGTTTTATCCAAAACCGATTGCTCCCAGCTCACAAAAGCATCCTGAAGCTCAATATCTGATTCAATTTCAACCAAATCCATGGCTGGAGCCTCCCCCAACACCTGGAGCAAGAGTTGAGGCTAGCTCTCCTGCTCCACAGACTTCCTTCTCCTTCCCTTGTCCACTTGGAGTGGCCATCTTGGAAATGGCCTGTCCCCCTACTGGCCGCAATGCAGAAACATCAGCACAGCAGCATCAGAGTAGGGGAATTTCCCCGGTGCCCTGGCCAAATTTCCCCCATTCACAAAAATGCCACCAACAGCTTAATCTGGTTCAAGGTCAGCTGACATTCATTTGTATCCCCCTCCCCCGGGTCATGCCTGAAAATTGGCAGAATTTGTCTAGTGCACTTACCCAGTCAACAAAAATGAAATAATAAATAAATAAATAGAAAAAAACAAAAAAACAAAAAACAAATTTGGGCCGGGCGCAGCAAAAACAAACCTGCGCCAAGACCAGAACCCATCACCCTAGCTACCAAGGCTATGAGTTGACCCACTACATTATGGGGCCGGCTCGGCAGCCTACCGCAGCACCAACCCTCAAATCACCTCCCACTCCTTGCCATGTGTGCTGTCTCCCACCCCCCCCGTATGCAGACCTGTAGTGACTTCCTGTTGCTACGATCACCCACCTCCCTATCCGGTCTCTGTCCCTAACTGGTAGACCCTGTGAGAGGTGCCACAGTTGAGTTGCCCTTTAGCGGGTCACTCAATTGCGGTCACCAACATCATGGGCTACCACATTCTACTATACGGTTTTTAATTCCATTCATAGAGTTTTAAACATCTGGTAGTAAGCAAGATTTCATAGGTCCCTCCTGTAAAATAAGACTAGAAAACAATACCTGAAGCTTTTTGTTACTTCTTGTCATTTTTACCTATTCCCTTCCTCCCTCCCTCCCTCAATCTCAGGTTTGCCCATTAAAGTGATCCTTAAATTCCACATAGAACCAGTATACATGCAAAACATACTCCCATCTTTATTGCACCCCATTCCTCATCCCCCCACTTTTCCACTTACCTTAAGGTGAAGGGAGCAAGTCTGATTTACTCTTTTTAATGCTATAGTAGGACTGTATGACTACTTCTAGAGACAGGTAGACCTTGAGCAGATAGAAGCTGTCAGATGAATATAACCTGTTTCCTCTCTGCAATATTTTTTAAACTATATTTTTTTATTCATATACAGCAAAACATATACTGAGAACATCACTTGTTTCCAGATCCTAGAAACCTGAATAAAATTCTCATCATGGGGTATAGTTCCTGTCGCTCATGGTCACATAATAGGGAGGTAACCTTAAACAGTCTACATCCATTGATCAGAAAGTAGCTGTAATGCAGCAAAGTCATGGAGACATAGCAGAAATATATGTCCCAGTAATATCCGTGGAGTCAAAGACTCCTGAAGTCAAACCAGTGACTTGTGTAGGTCCATAAATACCCCAGAAAAGGCAACCATAAAGAGGACTGCCCCAAGCCTTTTCACTTGCTGCATCATACTGGAATAGATTACAAAAGTCTCAAAGCACAGCGAAAGGTTTCATGCTGCACTTTGTGATTGCACAGGTGTCAAAGTTGCTACTCACAATTGATAGCGCACCATGCTATCTGACTGTGAATAGGGCTAGCTGAGGCAGTGGTAACCCTAGTACCACTAGAGTACCTCTATTAGCACCGTCCTCAAATGCAGCCAGGAGAATGGCCCTCAATGAATAACACAGGTGCACTCTTTCCAGTTCACAAAGGCAGCCATGCAAATAAGCCCATTGGGCATGAAAGCACTAGGTGGCCATTTGCCACCAAATAGGCAGCCACAGTACCTGGTGGCTAGTGGTCTCTCCCCCACTGATTCCTGGCCTGAGTGTTAGAATTAAAGAAATTCCTGGTGGCCCCTCCCCTCATGATTTCTGAACAGATATAAAAAATGAATGTCCATAGTGGTAGTGGTCCCCGTCTGCATGCTATCAGCTACACCGATATTAAAAATATAAGTTTTCCTGGTGTCTATTGGTCACATCTCCTACTCAATCACTCATCCGATATATAAAAAATATTTCCTTGGTGTCCAGTATACAGTTCGTGGTCACAGACACTGATTGACAGTGCAGAGTGAGTTGTCATTCAATGAGCATGTACTGTATACAGTATGTGCTCATTGAGAGCTCAGTCAGTGGCCAGCTGAGATGGAGATAGGAAGGCTGTGTTGGTCACCAGCATGGGAATGGGATATGGGGAGTAGGGTGGTGGGGTACCGCCTGCCTGGGTGGGGATCCACTAGACCACAGGTGATCGGATAGAGAGGGGCCTGCTAGACACCAAGGTAATGTTTATACTTACTATACAGGGGATCAGGATGAGGGGGGTTACACTGGACACCAGGGTATATGCTGTCATTGTAAGGCAGGTGATTTGGTGGCGGGAGGTACCAGGTGACACCAGGAAATCATTTTTATATATCAGATGGGTGATTGGGTGGGTGGGGGAGGGACCATGGAGTAATCCTATAGCCTTTAAAAATCAGCCTTCGAGTGAGACCCAGTGTGTTGTTAAGGAGGTTTACTAGAAAGCTACTCCATCTGAGACCTCTGACTTCTCTGGAGTCCCTAAGATTAGTAAGCTGGCCACGTGGGCTCCGTACTCTAGATGCTCAAGCAACAAATGCAGAATCTTGTTTTCTTGAATGATACTAGCAACGGCCAGGGCCGATATGTTTGCTGAGTTTGCGGCTTGTTGGGCTGCAGAAGTTACTTGGTCCATCTTAATTTTTAATAGAGTTACTTTGGTGGTGAGGCTGTTGATTTTCTTATTGACAAAACCCTGCAGTCTTTGATGGCCTTTAGGTCCTCACTCAACATTAGTTCTCCAGTTACGAGGGTTGATAAAGCTCCTCCCTTAGAGCAGCCTTGTTGACTTGCCTCTGCTGCCCTCCTGTTGTGCAGCTTGTCTCAGTTTCCCCATCTCTGAAGTTGTTCAAACTCCTGAGACCAATACTACAGTTAGTACTCTCTAGCAAATGGTACCAGCTATAAGATCAACTTCTTCTGAAAATTATTGATTTTTATGATTACAAGTGACGGAGATGCAGAGCTGCCTAAAAGTCTGCTATCCATTGGCGCTATATCCCCTTCTCGCAGCTGTATTGACACAGGTCTGGAGAAAGATAGAAATTTTAGGCATTCTAATCTAGCAGACAGGAAAACAAATCACCTGAAACTTAAAACTTTGATAATTCTTTCATTGCCCCCTTCCCCATCATTACATATACAGATACACATCTCTTACAATCCCCATGTGTTCTCTGTACTTCTTATTATTCTTTCTTTTGCCATGTATTCATATTGCATGCTATCCTCCCCTTCACTTAATTTTTTCTCACCATTTATAGATTATACATCCTCAGTGAATAAAGGTACACATAAATGAAAAGCAACATATTCAAACAATAAATTAAATTCCAATTCAGTTATTAACTGCCTTCATTCAGGCAGTAGTGAAATTATATTTCACTGTGCTGGTATGGCTTCTAGTAATTTCAAGAATCAGCAGACATCTGGTCTTTATTTATTTATTTATTTATTGAAATTTAGATAACAACTTTGAGCAACTGGGTTCTTTTACAAAGGTTCCACGTCAAGGACACTGCACAATTTAAGACAAGAACAAACAATTAATAACAGGTAAACATTACAGTAAGGTTTCAATACAAAGGAGCCGCCAAAAGGCTTGTCAAGGATCAAAAAGTGAATTAAATAAGAGATGCAGCTGGAGAAAAACACCAATCACTGTACACAATTAGCCATGGGCAGATACATGAGATGTAGTGATCTTGCAAGTGCCAAAGAGGAGCAGAGGTAGGTCTGGATGTGAACTCAGATGTAGGAAACAAGGCAATAGTCAGGGGGAAGGGAGGGTTGGGGACGGGGGAGAGAGTGTTCTCTAGATTACTTACACAATTTTCAGTTTTGAGATAAATCTGGCAACTGATGCTGTTATTGTAGCTAGGGTTGATTAAATAGACTTAATGCCTTCAAGGGCATACATAGACACTGTCGGCAGATAAGAGCCTATGGCCCACCCAGCCTTCCCATTTGAGCTTGTAAATTCACTTTATTTTTTTCTAGAAGTCTGTTGCCCCTTACCTCTGACCTCCAGAATTTCCTTATGTCTGTCCCATGCAGTCTTAAATCTCATGATTGTTTCAGCCACCACCACTTCCTCTGGCAGGGTGTTCCACTTGTCCACCGCCCTTTCTGTGAAGAAGTCTTCCTCACGTTTCTCTGAATCACCCTCCTTCCAACTTCAACCCATGCCCTCTAGTCCTGGAACATCTTTTTGCTGGAAAATAGTGTATTCCTGCACCATTTCCTCCTGTAAGGTACCTGCATGTCTCTATCATATCCCTCTCTCCCTCCTCTCCTCCAGGGAGTACATATTCAAGTCCTTCAGCCTGTCCTCATAGGACTTGTGATGCAATCCCTGTACAATCTTGTTGTCCTCTTTTGAACCTTCTCTACCCTGTCTATGTCCTTACATAGGTAAGGTCTCCAGAACTGTACACTGTACTCCAGGTGGGGCCTCACTAGTGTCTTGCATAGTGGAATTATGACCTCCCTTTTCCTACTGGTGATGCCCCTGCCTATGCATCCCAGCATCCTATTTGCTTTACCTGCTGCCTTGTCACACTGTTTCCCTGCCTTGAGGTCATCAAAGATGATAACACCAAGGTCCCTTTCTTGCTTGGTGCATGCTATATCCTCACCCCCAACTGAAATGTTGTTTCAGGGTTTTTGTGCCCCATACCTCTCAAAATTAGCAGTGTGTAGAGTTTGAGATTTTTATTTGAGAATGTGTTTGAATCAGTTTCTGTTCTAGTTCCAGGGAATCCTGATCCCCCATTTTGCATACTACAGGCATAGCAGTGTTTGTACTTGTATTGCTGAATCTGTTGTTGTTGGTGATAGCACTAGGAAAGTTCTTTGCGGTGATGGAGGGATGGCAGTAGGTACAGTGCCAATAATAGTTGTGGTAGCCATAGTGTTAGTTGAAAAGATAGTATTACCAATTGTAAACGTTGTGCTACTTGGAGCTGATACTGTGCTACTAGTTGCCGTAGGAGGGACTGCTGCATCTGCTGTGGCCATTGTAGTTATCATTTCTACTGTTGTTCTAACACCCATTGTATGTATACCAACAGTGGCCTGTGTATTATTTACCATACAGACAGGAATAATGGGCCCATTTGGAGAGTTTATAGTATCATCAGTATTCATTGTTGTAGTTACAGTATTACTGTTAGGGAAGTTGGTGACTAAAAAGTCTGTAGACAACATGGAAGAGGGCATCTTCATTTTAAAGTCAGTAATGCTTTCAGGAAAAGAAATCTTTGAAGCTGTACAGCTGGTTTTCCATTTGAGGTAGGCTGTATGCCTGGTAAAAGAGACGAAATTTTAATAGGAGGCAAAACAGGCGCAGACTATGGCAAGTTTAACTTTCCCACTGGAGATTCAGTCTTGGAGTGAAAATATGGGCTGCATCCAGAGCTGCCTTTATTGCCTCTTGTCCTTGTTTTCCACCTTCATAGCCTTCTTCCAGTGTTTTACTGTTGATAGGAGCAGTAGCCCCTTCCTGCCCTCCATGCTGGAAGATTGATGTTTCCTCCTGCTGAACCAAGGACTGATTGACCAAGAAAAACTCTTTCCTCAGTTGATCCATACCAGTGTTAGAAGCACAAACATGTGCTTCATATGTGTTAATGTAGCCCTCCCCTTCCCCGGTGTCTAGGGGTATGCTGTATGCTGATGGTAGCTGTCCGTGGGGAGGGGGAGACCACAGCAGAAACTACACAAGATGGCTTAGCAGTGTCAGTGGCTCAGCAGATTGCACACTTGCCTCTGAGGCCAGAGGATCAGAAGGCTGTGAGTTCTAGCCCCACATCAGGCACTTGGATTAAACCCCAATACTGACACTGTAGTGCAGCATGAGGGGATGTTGCACTCCTGAGGTGCTGTCTTTCAGATGAGATGTTAAATGGAGGTCCAATCTGCCTGTTCTGATGGTAGTTCAGGTTGATGTTAAAGATCCCATGGCATTTCTTGAAAATAATAGGAGAATTGTTTATTAAAGAAAATTGCAGGTTAATGGTACAAAATTAGTGTAGCAAAATGCAAATCAATCAAGTAAACAATGCAAAAAGAAAATAAATAAATAAATGACCTCAACAGAAAACCAATATAGTGCTTCCCAATCACAAAATGCCCCAGTACATATACCAATATTAGGATAAACGGGAACCCAAAATAAATCACACCACATAACTTTCAAGTCATTTTCTATGGGATTACCATTGCAATGTCATGGCAGATCCAAGGTAATTAAAAAAGCACCTACAGACAGTGTTTCCAGTGGCGTATCCATGCACTTGGTGAAAGGTGAGTCCTTTCTGCTGCACACTGTCTGCTAATGTCAGATACCACCATCCTTAAAAGGGTGGGGTGGTCCAATACCTGTTGTTGTAACACAAATTTACAGTGGATCCTCCATATCATAACCTTAAGACAGGAAAAAATCAGTAACAACACAGAAGGATCATGCACTGAGGTGTGACCCGATAATGAGTCATAGATCAAAGCATTAAAGGGAAGAGTATCCCAAAATGGATCTGCCCATGATATACCTAAAAATGTCCTGAAGGGACGTATATATGGACAGTCAAAAAACAAATGTTGGACAGTTTCCACTTCAGTAGGGCAACTATCTCTCGGAAAAAATCATTCCGTGACACTCTTGTGTTTGTTATTCCCTTTGACATTCAGTCTGCCAATGCAACACAGCCAGGTTACATCCCAATATTGGGGAGGGATACATTTATCATTAAAATAGGATAGGGCTGTGTGCCTGAGGGATTGTGGAATTACTGGCATAACTAGCACCTCTTCTGGAAGCAACCCATTATAAAAGGCTTTCCGATGCTGGTACAGATGATGTCCCATGATAACCGGTGACATTTTATGAAAGTCAATAATGGCATTAAAAACCCAGGGAATCAGGTTACTGATCTGAGGTTTGGGGTTAGGCCACCCATTTCAATACTAGGGGTGTCATCCAAAGTATTGCTCACTCCGTCCACAATGAAGAGGTGCCTCTCACCCAAGGAGAGATATTATACTGGAAACAATATTGGAAAAAAACATCACTGGGTTCACCATATTAATTCCTCCCCTGTGACATGGGAGATGGAGAACATCCTGTTTGGTTGGGATAAGTAGACATCCACAAACCATCATAAAAAACACAGTATATACCCTGGTTTCTAAATCAACCGGTAGTGGAAATATGGCACTGACATAGAGGAAGATGGGTATTAAAAATGTCTTGAACACCTCACCCTCTTCTTCTTGGATAGCTGCCAAGTTTTCCAATGTGCCTCTTGGGCAACTTCTATATCCCATGCATGAGTCCAATTTAGGGCTGGCAAATTTGAACTCCCAGAATATACACCAAGGATTTTCACCAGTTCCAAACTAATTGGTATAGACTTAATAACACTCAGAAGAGTCCCATACATCTCTGTTGGTAGCACTTGACACTTGGAGGAATTAATAGCTGCACCTGTTAACAAAGCAATATCAATAATCAATTCTCTAGCATTTTCCCCAGATTTCACATCATTCATAAATAAGCAAATATCATCTGCATAAGCGGATGCCTTAACTGATGTTGTAGTGAGGGACTGAGAGATACCTACAATTTGTGGTGCTGCTGTCACTGCCCTCACTAAGGGATACAATGTAAGGATGTACAAGAGAGGGCTCAATAGGCAGTCTTGTCTGACTCACTGTAGTACTCAGATGCTGATACCATGCCAGCCATTTATAATAGGCAGGATGGAAGAATGGGAGTACATAAGTCTGATCCATTGGATGACAACATCTGAGAATCTGTACTTATGAAGTATGGGGAACAGGTAATCATAGCGCACCTTATCAAAGGTTTTAGCCTGGTCCAAGATGATTAAGAAATGACCCATCTGTCCCAGCTGGCTGTAGATGATTAAACTCCTGATCAATATAAGATTATCCTGTATCCTGCATCCAGGAATTGAGCAGGACTGGAAAGGATGTATAATAGAAGGAAAATGTTAATCATTGACAAGAAATATGTGTTAACAATTTTGCGTCCATGTTTAGTAGGCATATAGGTCTCAATTAGACAGGCTGTGGTGATCCCCAATTTGAAAAAAATAATTGAATATCTTCTGTCATCATCCCTGTGAAAGAAAGATGTGCCAATATATAATTAAAATTGCTCCTGAACTGCTTTCCGAAATGTCATTCCCCATTTTTGAAAAGACAATGATTCCACATTTGCCAGAAGAGAGTATCATGTTTCTACAACAACAATGAAAGGTTTTGTAGTGTACCGGTCAGTATTGCACATGAAAGAAAGCATGGTATGAACTGCGCTGTCTAGTGAGCACATGGATTTACAGTGATGAGGTAGAACAGCGTTAGGGAAATACCGCTACCCCTGTCGCTGTACGCTCTTGATTGGACTGATCAAGTTGCCATTTGCTGGACATCTGGTTGAGCCACTCCCCTGGTGGAGTGGCTGCCGCACCAGCACATGGTAGAATGGGAGACCTCGGAGCATGGTTCGGTTCCCTCCAGGTCTCTCCATGCTGCAATTTCTTGTAATTAAAAAAAAAAAAAAAAAAAAAAAAACTTTCACCCCGATGGAGTTTCTCCCCATCCCTGAAGTCCATAACCCTATGGAGTATAGTTATTTAAAGTCCAGGGTGTGTGTGGGGGGCAAGCCATCCCACAAAAATAAGGGAAGCCCATAGAGTTTAGAAGGTCTGTGCTACATGCTGTATTCATTGGTTTGTTTTCCCAACGATATTAGAAGACACCCTTATGCTTGCAGCATTAATTGCCGTGCGATTTTTGTGTGCAGTGAAATGACCCTGTGCCATTTTGTAGTATGCCAGTCTGTACTGCTAATAATAAAAGAACTGCCTGCTCACAGATGAAATAATGGACATCTGAATATGCAGTGAAAACTGTTTTCACTGCTGCTCTATTGATTCATTTAAATTTTATTTTTACATTCTGAGCATCAGGTTGGAAATGAAGAATCTTAACTGACAAATTAGTAAAGAGTTCTCATTCTTTCCTGTTTTTCTGGTTAAAGAATGACATTGGGAAAGCATATCCAGAAAGATGATGCTTGCTTGCTGTCTGAATGTACAACCACCAACAGCGCAGGTCCCACCTGATACCCAAGTTGAATTTTTTTTTCCTTTGAAATTAATCTGTTCAGATACATTTGACTTACCCCTCTGTTATGCTTCTGGGGCTGCAAGGAAAAAAAAAAGGGCACCAGAAAAAGGCAGCTGCAGTAATGGGACTAAAAGCAGAACCAGTAACAGCTCTGACATGATAGGTGTTACCTAACTTCAGTGTTGCCTGGTTACTTGAACTTCTGGGAAGAACAGCATACAACAGATACAATTATAATACCAACAAATGAATAAGCATTAAAAAAATGTCAGAGCACAAGAGAGAAACAATCGGTTACAGTACACAAACAGTAGCTGATTGTTTAATAAAATACTTCCTGACTGAGAGATAGGAGCAAGCACACAACGTCAAAACAGCATGCAGCCTGATGCACTGTGTAGAAGTGAAAGAAAACAAACATGGAGAGTGGCACATTAATTCGCATGAAATAATGTGCAATTTTTAAATAAAACGTGCAGCAAACTGCAGTGTAATTAAAAACAAATCATAAACTCGAAAACATGAAATAAAAACACAACACACAGGCAAGTTTAAAATCAAAATGTATTTTTTTTTTTACTATTCGTTGCACTGCTGCTTTAATTGCTTAGTGGGTGCACTTCAGCTACTGTTGGAGCAGCAAATTGCCCAGAAGTAATGATCAGCTGGTTGTGTTCACCCAGCGCTGCAAATCAGATGATGCTGGTCCCTCTGTGGTGAAGATCAGCTGCTGCTGGTACTGTTGGTAACCCAGAGGTGCAGATCAGATTATATTGGGCTGCTGCTTGCCCAGTTGGGCAGATCAGCTGCTGATGCTGGTGCCACAGGGGCAAAGATTAGGAGACAAGTGCCAATCCCTTACTCAGGCAACATTCTGCTCATCTCTGGAGTTTTCACCCAGCATTCTCAAGCTGGTCACAAAATCTCTTCCCCCTCTGAAAGCCACTCGCTGCCCAAAGAGCATTCTATGTTTTTCTCTTTTATTATCTTTCCTCCCCTTTTAGTCACACTGATAATCTCTGTGACAAGGGGGAATGTATGGGGAGAAAGAGACAGAAATAAAGCAAGAAGAATGGTGAGAGATAAAAGGTACAGTATGGGTCAAACCTAAGAATCCAGGGTCAGAGTCCAGATTTGGACATGGGCAGGGGGGTGAGACTGAATTTTGGTGCATTTTAGGACCTTGCAGCAGGTGCCTAAAATGCACCAAAATGCACCATTTAACATCCACATTTTCAAAGTTTCCAGGGGAGAGGGGGAGCATACCCCTATACCCTCCTAGAGAGGTTTGGAATTTGTGCCCCCTTAAAAATGGGTTTTGCATGAAGCCCCTGCTATTTGGGATGCAAACACTGTAAAATAAAATATTTTGCAGAAACGAATAGGGAAACAAAATTTGGCATATACAAATACAAGACACAGAGATACAAATCTATGCATTTTATATCAGTGGGTGCCCTCCACATTTTAATTGTTTATTTTTCCTGTCACAATACTACCTGACATGTGTTAGAATAGCATTTATACACACCTCATGCCACACCAGCCACCCGGGTTCGGGAGCGAGCTCGGGCTGCTGGAGTTGGCAGGGGAAGGAGAGGATGGAGTGTCCGTTGGATAGCTCTCCTCTCTAGGGGAGGGCTGGGGCACAGTGACTGGTGTAGCCTGCCGCTAAGCGGAGGCTGGGTGCAAACACGCCTGGTCCTGCCCTGAAGGGGTCAGAAGGTGGAGCAGCTGGTGGGCATGCAATGTGCGGATGTGTGCATGAAGTGCGCCCCTGCTGGCATTGCATGCCCACCTCCGAAAAGTCAGAACACGGGAAAGGGGCACCCCAGTCACTGTGGCTTGATGGCCATCTGATTGCACTGGCACCAGCTCTGGAGGGGATCACCAGTGCCAGATCCAGTCTTGGTGGGGGAGATGGTCGACCCCTGCCAACCCGCAATGGGGGGTAAGCTGTGCGGTTTGTAGTGATCATCCTCAATGGAGACTGGTGCTGGTCAAATGGTGGCTGGCTGATAAGGATGCATGGATAATAGGGCTGGCTGGGGGCCCCATGGAGAAAAAGAATCACCCAAAAAAAAAATAGCATTTATCAAGTTTCTGAACAACCTTTTTTTGCCCTTTGTGCTGTCATAGTTTACATTGCTTGCCCATTGTACGCATACAATAGGTCAAATGGCACATGGGCATGAAAAACCAGAGCTGCAAATCATTCTGGATTGTCGTAAGCATCAGCACCTCAGATCCCCTTTCCTTTTCACTCATGAGAGGTACATATCCATGTCAGGTAGAATGTGACTCATGTGACACATGGGGTTTGATTCATAAAGCCCAAAGATTGATGCAAGGTGCCTGTGGAAAACATAAATGGTGTAAGTGTCACCTTGCATCAAACAATGAGCTCTGAGCAATTCACAAAAGCAGCCTGCGTCAAATGCAGGCTGCATGCCCCAAAGGGGACTTGCACCAGCCTAGAGCCACAAAAAGGGATGTGACATGGCACTAGGTGTCTTGCGGCACAGGCGGGCTGCCGTATCTCCAAATGTGGGATTCACAAAGCTCACCCAGAGGGGAAAATTTCTAAGTAGCCTTAGACCAGCCAGGACTGGTATAAAGGTACTTAGATATATTCCTCTGGGAGAGTGTAGCACCCTGTGGCAATGTGCCACGGTCCCCCTATCAAGCCACAATCCCCCCTTTACACAGTGCATAGCCCTGGTGGTATAGTGCCCCCCTGCCCCAATCTCTGATGTCGCCTGTGAAATAAATACAATTAACTTCTCCCTTCCCTGGTTATAATGTACCCCCCACCCCAATAACTTATGTTGCCTGTTACGAAATTAATAAATATATCCCCCATCCCTAGTGGTTTAGTGGCACCCCTCCCCAATCCCCACTGTCTCCCATGAAATAATTGTAAAGATATTTCCCCTTCCCTGGTGATTTATTGGCCCCCCTCCCTGATCCCTGATGTTGCTCATGAAATAATTATAAAGATATTCCCCCTTTCCTGGTGGTATAGTGGCCCCCCCTCGCCAATCCGCAGTGTCACTCATGAAATAATTATAAAGATATTCCCCCTTCTGTGATTGTATAGTGTCCCCTCTGCTGTGATCCCCGATGTCGCCAGTCACAGATATGTACATAAACTTCCCTATTTCTGCAAACTCCTTCCAACATACAGTTAGACTTTTTCTATCTAATGTATAACTCTACCAGTGCCTTAGTTAGATCTGAGATCTTGTTTCTTAGGAGCCCAAAAAGGAATCTCTAAAGGTCAGACACAGAATAGTTTAAACTGTTTCTCAAACACACCCCTTCCATGATGTCACCTAGCTCCTCCTTGTTCAATATAAAAAATATACAAACAGGATGTCCTAATCAGGAGGTATATTAAATAAGGTGACATCAGCAAAACTCATTTCCACTATGACTCCTTAATTAACATCCCCCTCTTTGATCTCGAGCAGATCCTCTTTTCCCCAGGATCAAAGGATTTTATATAACTGTAGCACGATGATGGCAACATGTTTTTCCTCTAAGACATCATAAAGGTTTACGAGCCCTATATCCTGGCAGCTGGTCAGCTCCAATTAAGTCAGATAAACAGGAGACCCTTAATTAAGGCTCTCTAGTCTTTTTAATTACCTCCTGGTTTCAGGATAATACATCCTGTATTCTCACTAAAACCTGACTTGTGGCACAGCTGCCTTATGGAGACAAATCACACACTACATTTTTATACTACAAATATCAAAGAACAATCATAACCAGCTGGACAAGCATCATAAATAATTCACAGACAGACTGCAGAAGCCATGGAAGGAGCTGTGGATTGCATGGGCAATGCACATCCCTGGAGGCTTGAAACTGATAACTACGCACTGCATTGATGAGTTTGGGGGTCTGTTGGCTCGTGACTGAAACAACAAAGGTAAGTTTCATATTTTGTAAAGATGAGATAGAAACATAGAAACACAGAATTTGACAACAGATAAGGACCACTTGGCCCACCCAGTCTGCCCATTTCCTTACCTAATGGATAAGCTGCAGATCCTAGTTAACCAGCAGCCTACTTTTTCCTACCCCACCCCTAGAATTGCCTTATGACTGTCCCATGCATGCTTGAATTCCACCACTGTTTTTGACTCCACAACCTCCTACGGAAGGCCGTTCTATGCATCCACAACCCTCTCTGTGAAAAAATACTTCCTTACATTACCTCTGAGCCGCTTCCCATCTTCAAATTGTGCTCCCTTGTTCTTGCACACCTCTTTTTCTGAAAGATGCTACCCTCTTGGACTTTGCTGAGTCCCTTGAGGTACTTGAAAGTTTCTATCATGTCCCCCCATCCCTCCTTTCCTTGAGGCTATACATATTAAGCTCCTTAAGTCTGTCTTCATATGTCTTCCAGTGCAGACCCTGCACCATTTTAGTTGCCCTCCTCTGGACAGCTTCCATCCTGTCATGTCTTTGTGGAGACTGGGTCTCCAGAACTGCACACAGTACTCCAGATGGGGTCTCACTAGCTGTCTGTACAGAGGGATAACAATTTCCTGTTTTCTACTGGTGATGCCTCTCTATGCATCCTAGTATCCCCCAGCCCTCCTTACTGCCCTCTCTCACATTGCTTGCCCACCTTTATGTCATCTGATATGACTACCCCAGGTCCCTTTCCATTTTTGTTGTTGTTAGTATCTCACTCCCCATTGTGTACTCTTCCCTGGTTTTTGTTTCCAGGTGCATTACTTTGCACTTCTTAGCATTGAATCTAAGCTGCACACATTTGACCATTCCTCTAACTTTGCCAAGTCCTTCTCATCCTTTCCACCCCACCTTGTGCATCAACTCTGTTGCAGATCTTTGTGTCATCTGCAAAGAGACATACTTTTCCTTCCAGTCCCTCTGCAATGTCACTTATAAAGGCATTGAAGAGGACCGTCTAATACTGAACCCTCGCGGTACCCTAGTAACCCTCCTTTCTTCAGAATGGACTCCATTTACATATTACCCTCTGTGTCCTATTCTCCAGCCAATTCTTTACCCAGGCTATCATCTTGGGACCCACTCCCAGGCTGGCTAACTTGTATATTAATCTTTTGTGTGGGACTGTGTCAAATGCCTTGCTAAAGTCTAGGTAGGCCATGTCCACAGCCCCTACCTGATCTACTACTTTGGTCACCCAGTCAAAGAAATCTATTAGATTTGTCTGGCATGACCTTCCCACTATGAATCCATGCTGCCTTGGGTCCTGTGTCCCTCTGGCCTCTAGGTACTTGACAGTTCTTTCCTTCAGAAGTGATTCCATCATTTTCTCATCACTGAGGTTAAACTAACAGGTCTGTAGTTTCGCTTCTGCCCTGCTCCCACTTTGTGAAGTGGAATCACATCTGCCCTCCTCCAGTCCTCAGGTACCACTCCATCCTCCCATGATTTGTTAAAGAGGGTAGTCAGTGGTGTCACTAGTTCTCCCCTTAGTTCTTCTAGAATTCTGGGATTAAAAAATACAGTGTAATTTATATATTTGTTATAGTGTTTTTGTATACAGTATTGGTTTTCTTTCATGGAAAAATCTAGTTTTCTACCTGTCTAGCATGCCATTGGTCTGGAATAAAATGCAGACAACCAAACAGCACATTGTAGGTTTAGTTTAAAACTTTTATAAATATGTTATACAGTGTTTGCAACTTCTTGAGGGTTGTTTTTGTTCTGTAAAACTCTAGTTTCAGACTAGTTCTTCACTCGGTCTGTCTGAAAGTAAAACGCAGACAACCGAAAAGCACTTGGCAGGTTTAGTTTAAAACTTCTGAAAGAAAATGCTTTATAGGTGTGTTATACAGTGTCTGTAACTTTTCACCGGTTATTACTTGTTATGGAAATATCTGGTTTTATACCAGTCCTGTATGTCATCATTCTGAAAGTAAGGTGCAGACGACTGAAAAGAACTTTGCAGGTTTAGTGTACAACTTTTGAAAGAAAGTTTTTTATAACTGTGTTATACAGTATTTGTAAGTTATATCTGGTTGCTTGTTATTCTGAAAAAATATAGTTCCATACCAGTCCTTCATGCCGTCAGTCTGAAAGTAAAGTGCAGACTACTGAAAAGCACTTTGCAGGTTTAGTGTGAAAGTTTTGAAATAAAAGGTTTTATAATTATGTGTTTTTTAAACAACACAATTTTTTTCATTCTCCTAGTGTCTGAAGGTGAGCTAATCAGACTAAGATGAGCCACCACTGAGACTTCCTCTGAATGTAGGGGAGCAGGTGGCATTATCAGCCTCATATGACTTCTACACTGAGACTGATTCAGCTTTGGCTGCAGCATCTGTGGAATCAAGATACTGAACAGTATTTATCTGGACGGTTTGGATTTAACACTAAGGTCTTAAACCGATGCCTTAATCATGTTACAGTACTTAATCATGTTATTCAATCATGTTGTAGTTAATTTTTGGGGTTATCAACATTTGTTTCAAATTTAAAGGCAACTGAGTAGACGTGGGGGTAGGAGTTAGCCTAGGGTACTGCTGGGGGGCAGAGGACTGGAGGCATGGTTCAGAACACCTGGCTGGGGATAGGTGGTTCTCCTCATATTCCCCATTAGTTCCCTGACCTGGGTTGGCACCATGCTCCCAACCACTTTACCTCCCCTGGCATTAACTCTTGTAAATGGAGTGAAGGGGTGGGTGGCTATGGTGTCAGAGAAGGAACTTGCTGATGCAGAATTATTTGGACATTTTGGACTCTATACTGAGTACTCAGTCAGGTTCCTTTATCATGTTTTATTTAAATATAAGTTCTGTTCCACTAGCTAGCCTAGCTTAATGCTGGGGAGTGGGGGACAAGGGACTGGGTGGCATGGCACACACTGCTGGTGGATGGAGACCAGTTTTTTGTACTATATACCCTGTCTGGGGGCAGAGGACTGGGGGGATATGGTGCATACCACCGAACCAGGGACTGGTGTGTGCACCATACCCCCATCCTCTGCCTGTGGAGAGGGCTGGGGAGCACCACGACCTGGCCATCTTGCCCTCTGGCATCACCTATGCTAGTGCACTACATAGAAGATCTTAGCAACCTTTTCCATAATGTCTACATTTGGAGGGAGGACTGAGGGGCATGGTGCAGACCTTGCTATTAAATCTCATTACTGCTGGAAGTTGTTTTGAGCTTCTCTACAAATCCACTCATAGCAACCTCTTCCCTAATGTCTACATTGGTGAGATGGGGGGTGGGGCATGGTGCAGACCTCACTATTCAGTTTTGTTACTGCTGGAAGCTGTTTTGCCCTTCTCTACAAATCAATTCTTAGCAACCTCTTCCCTAATGTCTAAATTGGCGGGACTAGGGGGCATAGTGCAGACCTTGCTAATCACTCTTGCTACAGCTGGAAGCTGTTTTGCATTTTTCTACAAATCCCTTCTTTGCAACCTCTTCCCTAATATCTACATTGGGGAATATTTTGGGGAATACCATCTGGCAAGAGGTGATGTGAAATGTGAAATAACAGTGCCATTACTTGAAATTACTGAATAAATACAAAAAAATAAATATGACAATGCAGTGCTATTGTACTTGAAATTGCTAATAAATACAAAAAGGTATATATGACAATGCGTAGTGTGACTTGATTTTTTTTGTGTTAAACTTGATGCTTAATAATAACTTTGAGAGCAAAGAAGGAGTGTTGCAGTGCACTCTGTTGTATGTAGAGACCATGCATTTTTTGTGCACCTCCTGCGCCCTCAGCAGGCCACTCCTTCAGGCTGCAAATGGATGCCCATCCTGCTACATCTTCCCTCAGCGCCATCTGCCATCCCTCCCATATCATGCCCTGGTTGACCCGATGTATTCTTTCATGGGGTGGCCCCCTTCCTGGGCCCATGAGAGGGGAGATAGGATTTAAATTTGTACTGGGTGTTTGATGGGAATCAGCTCTGGAGGCTGTACCCAGGGCTTCATGGCATGAGGAATCAGGATGACCATCATCTGGTCAGCCAAGTGGCGATTTTCTGTTTTCTCCGTAGCCCACCCACCTCCCACAATCTGGTCCAGCCATGGTGATGCCTTGGTGGTAGGAGTATTCAGTCGCAAGTCAAGGCTCATTCCAGAAAGAATGCCTTACTGCAAGCCACTGCCAGGAGCTGCCTAGCAAGTGGTCTGGTACCGTCACATGCCCCCCTGGAAGGGAAGAATCCAAAGGAAGCTCTTAACTCACTCCCCACTGGTCTCTGCTCCTGACTTCTGGGTTTGGGGTGTGAACCTGGGTCACCAGCATGTCAGGCAAACTCCCATTGCTTGGCTCCATGGAGTCAGCAAGTCAGCAAGACCATGCATGTTTTAAACACTTGCCAACATATTGTTCAGTACTGTTATTGTCCGACCTTCTCTGCCCTTATACTGTAGTAAACTCAATGGAATACAGGTTTAAAAGTCTGTCATTGTTCCATATACTGTACGCAGGCCATTTATCAGGCTGCAGTGAGTGTTCTGATTTACAACATGGTACAGTAGTTGTTGCCTTTTTTGACCTGTATGATGTAGTTTATGCACCCAACTGAAGAGATGAACAGGGACATAACCTGCATGATGCAGTTTGGAGGTGGTTGTTAGCAGCAATATGTAAATCAGAAACAACCACTGAGACACTTGGATTGAAACAGGACACAGTCATTTTAAGGTGGATCACATTAGGTGTGAAAACACGTCGGGAGACACAGTTAATGTGTGTGGGGATGGGCAATCACATGCAAAGACAGGATAAAATTCCAATTCTTAGTAGATCCACACACACCCATTAACCTTCCAGCCTGGTATTAACTTACATCTACAATATAATATGTATACCCTTGAGGAAAGGAGGGAGAGGGGGACATGATAGAAATGTTTAAGTACCCCAGTGTAATCAACAAAGTCCAAGAGGGTAGCATCTTTCAGAAAAAGAGATGTGCAAGAACAAAGGGACACAATTTGAAGATAGAGGGGGGATGGCTCAGGGGCAATGTGAGGAAGTATTTTTTCACAGAGAGGGTGGCGGACTCATGGAACAGCCTTCCTGAGGAGGTTGTGGGGTCTAAAACTGTAGGAGAATTCAAAAATGCACGGGACAGACATAAAGCAATTTTGTGGGGTAGGAAGAAACAGGCTGTTGGTTAAATAGGATCTGCAGCTTATCCTCTAGGTAGGAAATGAGCAGACTAGGTGGGCCAAGCGGTCCTTATTTGCCATCAAAGTCTATGTTTCTATGTTTCTATATGTAATATAGGAGCAAGGTGAGAGTGAGACAAACATTAAACAGGGATTACCTTCTAAGCCAATATATTTTAAGCAGTGGAAATGTAGTAGGGACCATAATTAAAAGTGACTGCCACAGAAGTGTGATAGAAATATGGGGTCCTCATCCCTTTTAGGAACTTTTCGATAGTAACCAAGATCTGAGACTATCTATTTTAAAATTCATGTGGGCTGCTTCTGCAATTCATTTGTACATCATTATCATTGTTTTATGTACTTTATTTATTCATTGCTTTTTTATGTACTGTGTAATGCCTGTAACGTATTCTTTTGAAGAAAAACTTAATAAAAAAATTACAAATTGAAAAAAGAAAAAGAAATAAACATTGAGCTAAAGTTAGATAAAGTTAAACATTGAACAAGGACGACTTTCTAAACCAATGTATTGTAAACAGTGGAAATGAAGTAGGGACCATAATTAAAAGTGATTGGCACAAAAGTGTGATAGAAATAAACATTGAACAAAAGTTAGACAGAGATAAACATTGAACAGGGATGACTTTCTAAACCAATATATTTTAAGCAGTGGAAATGTAGTAGGGACCATAATTAGATAGATATAAACATTGAACAGAGTTGACTTTCTAAACCAACTTATTTTAAACAATGAAAGTGCTGAAGGGCCCATAATTAAAAGTGATCACCACAAAAAATGTAATGGAAATAAACATTAAACTGAAGTTACATAGAATTAAAAATTGAATAAGGGCAACTCTCTTAACTAATACATTTTAAACAATAGAAGTGTGGTAGGCGCATAATTACAAGGATTACTTCAAAGTGAAATAGAAATAATGAAAAGCAATATCTTGGATCCCATAGTATAGTTTTACTGGGAGCAAAATACTGCAGAACCTGATTGTTAACAGAGTTAAAGGCCTGACTCATTAAGGCAGGAAGCATAGGAGAGGGACAGCTAGGCAAAAGCACCCTCGGATAAACAACAACACTACTGAAGCCCAGGATATTGTGTGCTGTTGCAGAGTGTATATTAGAGGTGCTTTGCATGTGCTGCATGAATGCCATATAGTGACATCTGCTGGCTGCCACTGGAACTTCGGTGTCCATCAAATTCTGATACTGAAGTGGAGGTGAACCAAACTGACAATTCAAGTTTCATACCTGGTGCCATGGCACAAAATCTTTATACCTGGCAATGGCTACCTCTGGAGCTTGATTCAGGCATGTAACAGATCAGTTTGAGTACCATGCTCTTGGTGCTCCAGCAGGCTATCTAGAGCCTCTTTTGAAAAGAGGCTGCTAGTGCCAGGCCAGAATTTCTTTCAGTGTCACCACCTAAAATATCAATAGGAGGCACAGTCTATTTCTTATTGGATAACTGGTTTTCCAAATTGTTGTGGCGATAGGCATGATGAGTTTCTTTCTCGGCCTTGACATTAGTTTGCCAGGCCTCATCATTTCCAGATATAGTGAGGCTCTAAGCTGGCCACATCACCACACCAGACTATAGAATATACTTGATCAGTACTGATACTGTTATATCATTTGCATAGTAGTATGAATAGTGGCACCAGGACAATGATACATTGCTACTTAGTACACAAAAGTCACCAATGTCTATAGGGCTGCCATCTGGGGTTGTGCAATGAGATATAATTATGCACAAACATTACACAAAAAGACCCATCTACATATGTGCACAGTGCCTTTGGCATTTATAGTATGTTTAGTAGCATATGTGCTATGTCAGGATATTTGTCAGAGCACAAAATAGTATTGGTTGCCTTTTAAAAGCCATTCAATTTGCAACCTATAATACAGAACCAAAGAGCTGTGCAAGGATATTTAATTCACCCTAAAAGTATACCACATATGTAACATATAGTAATAAGAGGGAACTCTTCTGTAGTCTATAGTACCATTAAAGAAAATAATTATGTACAGTCCACATCTGGGGATTCATTTGCTAAAAATGGGAGTCTGCAGAAGTTACATGTGTAGTCATCACAGCCAATGCTGCTTAGTGTGGCAGTCCATTGTGTGTGTTGTAAGGGTGCTATATAGCTGTAGCAAGATGGCATGCCTCACAACTACTACTGTACATTGATATACCCTATGGTATAAACTACACTGCTACTACTAATGAATGCAGCATCCTTGAATGTCTTATTGCATTTATAAAACGTCCATGGTAAAGAAAGGTTTGGATTACAAAATGTGGCACTGTTCATTCCTGAGTATGTATAATCATGGCAGGTTTGTCCAAAACACAATTAAAGCTGCACTCTAATGAAGAAAACAAAAGCTGCAATGTTGCAGTATTGAAACTCAAAAAGAGTCTAGCAGTTTTGGGCCATTTAAAATGAACTAGTGGAGTTTGAAGCTCTATATGTACCCAACAAATCACTTTATAACAATAAAGGGAAAATACTGTACCACCATGGTATAATAACAAAGTTAGACAGCAGATTCTGGAAGCCTGGTCTGCAGTTCAGAAATCAGCTGTTCCCCTGAGCAGAAGGAGAAGAAGCAAGTGTGCTGGAAATGCTTTCCCTGTGCTTATAACAGGTATGCCACCTTTGCCTGAAAAGACAGTTGTCTACCTTTTTTTGTAAGGCACAGGAGAAACCTAACTGCAATTTTAGCACTTCCAGCACCTTTCCAGTCTTCCTTATGCTGATGGTTCTTCAGTCAATCTTTTTGTTTTCTTGATACTGCTCCTGAGGCCTGGAGTCCTATATGGTGGAGGAGCCTGCCCGGGGATATAATCAAGGGGGAGACCCCCCGGGGGACCGATCACTTTAAGATCTAGCTGAAGTTAAAGTGTTGATTTGCGCACACCAGGACTTCATTGGAGTTTTGTGGAAACCACAGAATCCTTTTACTGCTTCTCCTATTTTATGTGAAGACCCTGACAGTATCTATAAACTCCACAATAACAGACTCAGTAAAACTTTGAACTGTATGGGGTTATTTAGTCTTTATTTTTATTGTATTTTATTTTACATTTTTCCTCATTCTATTGTGCTTGCTGTGTTTTAATTTATCAGCTTATTGCTGTGCCACAATTTCGATGAAGGAACTTACAGGACTTAACATTTTACTGTGTAAACTCCTGTACAAAATCTCTCTGCTGCCACTGCTCTGGTAGTAGTCGATTGGTCTCACAGCTTTAGCTTTGTCATAATCTTGCCATAATCTGTTTAGGTAGTAAAAATCATTGCTTCAGTTTAAATGCTATTTCGGCTAATAGCTCAAATAGTCTAAAAACACTGGATGTGGAAGCAAGAAGTAGGGATGCAAAAACACTAGAAAATCTAGTGAAGTTTGTCAACTTATACCATGTGATTCTGTATTCTTTGTCTCCCCTACTTCATAGAGTATTTGATTTAATAGACTCACTGGATCTGTTTGGCTGTGTCCACTTTGGCATACATTTTGCTGTTGGGACTTTGATTTTGTTTTGTTAAAGGTGTGGTTGATGTGGTTGGAGGTGGCAAAGCTGTTTAAACCCATGAATCCATGAAAAACAGCATATGTTAGGTATCTAGCTGCATGGAAGCAAGTTAAAGTTAAGTGGGACCTAACGGGCATTGTTTTTTTCCTTCAGATCCTTAATGAAAACAGATTCTGATACAGGTGACTGTGGTTGTGAAAGTGTGCTTGTATGATCTTGGCAAATCAGCAGGTAAATTGTATCTAATAAAAGTTAGGGGAAGAAGATAGCAACATGCTGTTTGTGCTAATTACTTGATTTTGACAGCACAATTAGTAATTGCATCTCCCCTGCAGCTTTTTGCTGTTGTTAACAAACACGCCGCTGCTATTTAACTATTATTAAACTATTATCAAAATTTAGATAAATTTAGAATGGGTACAGTTTTGAAATAGCTGATCAGAACCTTGTAACACCTTGTAATAACTCTATGTCCATGTAATTAATTGATTGATTAATTAATCAGTTAACTGACTGACAAATCAAAATTCCTTGAGTGGTTTGCTTCTTAAATTGGCCTGAGCTCAGACTTCCTTTGAACAACTGAAGGAAGGAAGCATTTAAGATACGGCCTGCAGTGTATTTCAGTAAATTTGACTTTGAAGAAATGAGAGCTGCTTAGTCGGCCACAGATTTTTATCTTATTTCTTCAGGGAAATATAGACTGGGATTTTTATCCTGCTTCCCATATGCCACAATATCAAATTCCTTTTTGGCTACTGGCAACACATTTAATTGCTACTATTAGAAATACTGTGCAAAAACTAATAGCTATCACAGTCTTTTGGCAGCTTCAGGGATTTCAGAAGAGGGCAGAATTATCAGAAATATATAATCTGAGCTCAGAACCAAAAGTAAGTACCCACAATTTTACATAGAAAAGAAAAGAAAATACCGGGAATAGTATTAATTTTATGTCTGGCAGGGAAGTTAGTCACCTAGAATATAAGTTTCTGAACAGAAAATATACCTTATACTCTCAGGGTTCTCTTCTTTCCACCTTATTTTCAGTGACCATAATTGATTGGAGAGTGAGAAAAATTGATTACAGGAAAGATGCCTAGAAGAAGGGAACCCAGAGCAGGGAGCACTGAACATGTTCAGAGGACACAATGAGAACCAGAACTTACACAGAATTTGTTTGAGTGACACGGATAAAGTTCAATGCATGTTTAGTGGACTGATAGAAAGTCAAAAGAACAAAAGAAGGAAAGTTGAAGCAGCAGCAGTATATGTAAGCTGAAGGACTTGGAAAATCTTGCAGTATTTATTGTATAGTAACTGAGGTTTAAAACTTCAGGCTTCTTTGGACTTTCATTTAAAATCAATCAGATGTTTCCTGGCATTTGTTGGATGTGATTTATTTAATCTTGATAAATATCAAAAATATTAATATAGTCCTAGAATAGATATTAATTGATACTAACACTATTGTTGTTTCTGCTATTAATATTAATCCTAGGAGTACTGAGACTAGAAGCTGAAGAAGCAAAAATAGATTGCTATACATATTACATTTGCTCCAGAATTCAGTGTTATACCCAGGAATTTTTGCTTATAATTTTATTTAGGAACTATATTCAGGAATTTCTTTGTTTTGGTTTTCTTTAGTGGTTAAATTATAACCCACTAACTGTTTTAACTATAGAAAACTATTATAATTATAGTGCCACCTGGACAATAAGAGCTATAGTAATACTCATTATAGATAGTGCAGACTAGGAGTGAGAAATCATTCATGAACAGGGACAGGAAAAATAATGTCATGGATAAAGAAATTCAACCAAAGAGAATTCAAAAAAATAAAATAAAGGAAGCAAATTGAAAAAAAAAAACAACAAATTATATTGACATAATAGACTCTTTACAATTTAAGCTCACAGAGATGTGGCAGAAAGATACTGATAAGCCAACTGTATCCCACCACAGCAATTGTACATTAACAAGTACACCTGTTCATGTAGATTTCTCCATGATTAAAAGAGAAAGGAGGAAGAGAGGGACTCAAATAATGGAGGTCAAAATACAATAAATACATCAAACCCATCACTGCCGATAGAGAATTTCTTTAGATTCATATGGGTGGCTACTTTTGAATCCCTTGACCTCTACCTCCCTACTGACCATTCTTTTGATGAGAAATCTCAGGAAACTACTTTTGAGTCACATAAACCTTACAGTAGTGATAGTAGGGATAATTACTATTACCCCTCAGAGGGAATATCATCAGATGATCATCTGACCAATGAATTTCCCACCAAAAATCAAAACATAAAATTTGTACTGAGATCTCCAAATAAAAAGACCCCTGAAGATAGAGAAGAAGTTAAAACAACTAACATGAGCATTACTATGAATGGGAACGAATTGAAATCAATTACACAAAATTTAAGTATGATTATAGAGGGTCTAAAAAATCTAGATAAAACACAGGGGAGCAAAGTATGTGCCGAGATACTACAAAATTTAATAGCCAGACTGATTTAAGTCTTGACAAAGACCATTTTACAAGAGACGGTGATTCTGCCTCTTGTAGCTCCCTATCCAAACAAATGAACAAATGTTACAGATTATCAAAAATATTTATTTTGCAAGCATGGTGATCTTGGAGAACCTTGCAGAAACTGAGGATGAAATTGACAATATCAGAAATGACCCATTTAACAACAGGGTCATTCTGAATAAACTAATTAAGAAGGAGTATAAATCAATGGACCAATCACATTACACTGGTGAAGATGGAGAATTGGCAGAGGTCAAGGTGTTGAGAGAAAACAAAGCCATACAAGTGAAATTACCTCCCCCCATTTGAAAGAGACGAACCCTTTATGTGTAATTTAAAACTAACTGGTGGAGCTAAAGTTAGAAGAATTAGTAACAACAAAGATAATGGAGCTAACAGACCAGACCAAGTACTCTATAAAAAAACAAAAATCAGGTGGAAATAACAAGAAGAAGAAACAAAACTTAACACCAGATTTATGTACAGCAGGGATCAAGGGCAACATACCAGACATTTTAAGAAAGGATGTTCAGGACAAGAAGAAAATCCCAAAGAAGGAAAAAAAGAAAGTAACTGTAGAGGAAAAGGAAAATAAACCTTCTAATAAACTCAAAGATGAGAATGAAGTTAGGTCTAATAATAAAGTAAGGGGAGTAAAACAGACAGAGAATGAGGACATTTAATAACAAAGATACTAGGTAGGTTGAGACCACCATGATGTCATTCAGTAACACATCACATGATGAGGAATCTGAGAACAGTGTAATGAGAAAGGATTCCTGTACCACTGAATTTTTTTTTAACTTAGAAGGTATAGAAATGGAGTATCTAGTAGAAATCTATGGGGTGCTTAGGTTTCAGAAGGACACAAAGGAAAATCTCAAAGAATGGGTTCTGCACCTTTTACATATAAAAAAGGAAGGAGAGAAAATATATACCGCAAGACCTCCAAACAAAGTATATCAGGATTGTGTGCTATGGTATACAAAATTCAGATCGAGTAGTTGATACTATAGGGACAGAAAAAGCTCTAAAACTAATAGGAATTACCTGATGCTAGCACAAATTGTACCTATGCAAAATGATATAGGAATAATAGATGTAGGAAAAATACAAAGGAAAAAACTGTGCAAAATAATAACAGAAAGTAGATAAACCTTAAAGGACATGAATGAAAGGAAGAGGAACAGAAACAACAACATATCCAAAGAGAAATAGAAAAAAATTGTCTAACAAATTAAGCAACATGAAACTAAACAACAAGGAGTATGGCTTAATAAAACTATGACTATTTTTGGATGGGAAACTACAGAGCAGGATACCCTGAAGTATATAAAACAAGAAATTAGAGCTTTTCTGTCAAGGATAACACATGAATATCACCCCCAAAAAAAAACAGTAGAATATATTAAAATATACAAATGCAAACATAATGCATCAAAGATAGATATTACTTTTAAAAATCCAATAATTGTACAGACTCTGTTATGTAAAGCACAGGTACTAGATGGATTAGGTTTACATGTTATAGCTATGGAAGACTGTGAAGAGAAGACCTACCTCACATTCCCTCTTAATCTACCACCTTCCAATTTCATTTCATTCCACTCCCATTCTTGTGCTCCTCCTGTACTGGGAAACTGTCTCCCCCCTGCACCTATACTCTTGAGGTACTTGAATGTTTCTTTCATGTCCCCTCTTTCCCTCCTCTCTTCCACTGAGTACATATTGAGTTCCCGTAATCTCTCCTCATAAGTCTTGCATTGCAAGCCCTGTCCTATCTTAGTCACCCTTCTCTGGATTGTCTCTGGCCTGTTAATATCCTTACAAGGTGTGACCTCCAGAACTCACACAGTACTCCAAGTAAGGTCTGACCATGGTTTTATATGGCATCACTACCTCCTCTTTCTTCTGGTACCCTGACTATGCACCACAACATGACACTAGACCTCCCAGCTGCCTTAGTACTCTGTTTAACATTTTCAGGTAATCTGCAATAATAACCCCCAGGTCCCTTTCCTCCTTGTGAGCATGGGACTGAGTGCGAGGAGAGAGGAGGTTTAGCCAGCTGAACATTTCAGCAGACTAATTTGATAGACCATAAAGCTTATTGCATGTTCTGCATGGGACTGTGTTAAAGGCTTTGCTGAAATTGAGTTACAGTAGGCGACAGCTACCCCACAACCAATTTACCTCCTTGTCATCCAGTCAAAGACATGTATCAGATTTGTCTGACATGACCTACCTGCTGCAAATCCATGCTGCCTGGGGCCCTGAGCACCAATGACTTCTACCTGTCCCACAATCCTTCCTTTAAGTAATTGCCTCCATGATCTTCCACCATTACTGAGTTGAGGCTGACTGGCCTATAGTTCCCCGCTTCCTCAATGTTGCCTCATTTGTGTAGAGGGACAACACATGCCACCTCCAATCCTCTGGTACCACCCCTGTGTTGAATGTCTTGATGAACATGGCTTCCAGAGGTTCTGCTATATACCTTAGCAGTTCTCCTACTATGCCTGGGTGTATGCCATCTGATACCATTGCTTTGTCCACCTGCAGTTGCGTGAGCTCCTGTAGGACTCTCTTTTCCTGTGAATGGACTACTATCCACCTCTTTGCCCCCTTGGTAACTGCTGCAGTGCTGTGGTCTCTGTCTCTCCCTCTCCTCTATGGATACTAAACAGAATATATTTATTCAGTATTTCTGTCTTTTCCATGTCACCATCCTTCCATTCCCCTCCCTCTCCATTGAGAATAGCAATCAGACCCTTGTTTTTCCTCCTTTCAGTGATGTACCTGAAGAATGTCTTGTCCTCTTTCTTAACTGACTGTGCTAACACTCCTCAGCTCATGCCTTTGCTCTCCTTCTTGCAGTCCTGCTTCCCTTAGACACTCTAGGTACCTCTCCTCATCCTCCTCCCTTTGTGTCTCCTTATATTTCCACATCACTTTCCTTTTTGCCCTGACCTTTTCTGCTACCTGTCTTGAGAACCACAGTGACTTTCTCCTTCTCTTGCCTTTGGATACCAATCTGATGCATTGGTTTGTTACTTCTAGTAAGGATTCCTTTAGATGTTCCCACTGTTCTTCCATGCCCAATCCTGCCCCGTTCGCTCCAGGGCTCTTTTGATATCCCTCCCCATTTCCATGAAGTCAGCATTTCTGAAATCCAAATCCTTGTCCTACTATGACTTGACTGGGTCTCTGTCCCTATGCTGAACCACACAATGTTGTGATCACTGGATCCATGTTGCCCTTCTACCTGGACATCTGTGATTCAATCACCATTTGTCATTACCAGATCTAGAATTGCCCTGTCTCTGGTGAGATCAAGCACAAGCTGCCTGAGTCCATCATGCTGGAGTGAATCAAGGATACCACTGTCTCTGCTTATTGCCATGTCATACTGCTTTGCCCCTGCATTAAGGCCACATGACTTTTATAGTGACATGCGTTCACAATTTTTAAAACATTGGTGGCATTGAACAAGTCTTTGAAAAAACATTGTGCTCCACTAAAGTACAACAGTCTAGTCAACAAACAAAGTGCTTTTTATTTTTTTAGTTTAGTTTATAGCCTTAGGATGTGACTAAAACATTAGGCATCTAAAAGGCAGTTGTCAGGCATCACCTCTGAGAAGGTTACCATGCATACTACTTGTCTACAGTGCCTCCACAGATCCACAAACTCATCCTGCACTGCTCTTATCCCATCCACAGCCAGGTCATTTGCCCATAGGTGGACAGTGATGTCCAGCTCCCTCTATCGTGCAACTGTTTCCCTAATCCTGAGACTTTGCTACCTGGCCATCCAAACCATGCAAGGATCTGACATCCCCCCACTTCCATGCCCCATTCCACCAACATAATGAGCACCACAACTAATACAAACTAGTTAGGAACAGGCTTAGCTGAAGACTATTTGAAAGTTCTTTTCTGCTTGTGCTGTGACCTATTTCATGCTGACTAAGGACACAATTGTCTCATAACTTAGGTCAGCGATTTCAATTACGACCACGACTGCCAAAAGCACCTGTTGTAGAGAAAACACCTACAAGTCACAGCGAGTGGATGAAATTATACCGCCAACGGATCAAGCTAGATCCAGAAAGATATAATGCCTACAGAGAATACAATATCAAGCGGGCAAGGGAAGCACACTGCAACATGACTGATGAACAGAGGCAGAGAGCCAGAATGCTCTGTAGGGAAAGACAGAGAAGACTTAGAGAAAGAAGGAAGCAAAATCAGTCAAGTTCACAAGAAACACAGAGACCAGCACCTAAAACATGCCACCAGAAAAACAAAATGAGGGAGTACTGGAGACTGAAGAAAAGGGAGCAACAGGAAAAAATGACACCCAGCAGCATCGCTGACAAAGGGAGAGAGAAGCCACAAAAAGAAAAGAAGAAAAAGAACGGCATGTAATGATGGCACAAACAACAATGGTACCGGCCCGCCTTGATGACTGTCCAACACCAATTACCAGCCAAGTGCATGCCTCAGTACACAAGCGCATATCACGTTTTAATAATAAACTGCCAACAAGCCCAAGCAAATTTGCACTGTTGATAAAAAAAACTTATTTTCCGTGCATCACCGCAAAAGCAGGCTGCCATGACTGAGCTAGGAATTATAAGTCCAGATCTTAAGTGGAAACTTAAATTTTAGGATGCCTTAGTGGATGGCTTGAGCTCCAAATTAAATTCAACTAAACCATCCAAAGACCGAAAAATAATCGCAAACTGTGTGGGCACAATATTAAAAAAATATAAATTAATGAGATGTGGCTCACAATTGCTGAGAACCAACCGTGGTTACCTCCAAAAATGCCTGAAGCAACCAGAGTATAACAGGAAAAAGCGGTCTGATGCAATCTCACAGGCAGAGACTGAAAAAGTTACTGCATTTTATCAAAGTGGGGAAATTGGACGGGAACTTCCATTGAAAAAAATGGTCAGCACAAAAACCCAGAAACCAAAACATATCCTAGAATGCACATTGAAAAGTGCACATTCTGTGTACAAGATTAAAAACAAAAGCACAATTGGATTCAGCACTTTCTGCAAATTGCGGCCAAAAAATGTAAAGACAACAAAAAATGGACAATTTGTGAACTGTCTTTGTGAATATTGCGAAAACATTGACCTAAAGCTGAAATGTGTCCAGCCATTCTTTAAAAAACTAGATTTTGGCATAAATGATCGATATGAGGCGGTCAACCTGACACTGTGCCCGAGGGGGGAGAATGTCCGCCACAGGATGGCATGTATTGAAAGAGATTGCAGCAAATGTGGTACACTTCTATTAGAAAGAAAACTGGATCCTTTAATGCAAAGTGATGCATCACTAGCTGGTGTCACATTGCAAACCTGGGAGACCATTACCACTGAGTGTAATGGAAAATTAATTAAGAAGAAAAGCATCATCACCAGACATTGCTTGTTAAAGAACTACTGGAAAAATGAAAAACAGAACTGGAAGGCATGGCAAAACACCTATTTGTTGCTAGCTGGCAGCAACACCAGTATGTTTCCATTTCTCAAAATCCACCTCAAGATGAAGTGGTCATGGTCGCCGACTTTGAGAAAACTATACCTGTAGATTTCAGGGAGGTGCAGGCTGCCACTGGTCACAGACACAAGTGACCATTCACCCCATAGTATGTTTTACAAATGCCCTTTGAACTGTGGACAAAACTGTCGACATTCTGTGTTTCTCTCTGGCGACCTTAATCATGACAGTCACGCCGTTCACCATTTTATGCAGCAGGCCATTAATTTCTTGACTACTAAAAGACATCTCAACCTAAAGAAAGTTATACGGTTCAGTGATGGGTGTGCTGCTCAATACAAATCAAAAATGCCATTTGCTGATGTCAGCTTTTCCATTGCTGACTTTGGGTTTCTGATGGAAAGTCACTATTTTGGTTCACGATATGGCAAAGGAGCATCAGATGGTGAAACTGCAGTGGTCAAAAGGTTGGTAACACTTGCTGTGATGGGTTCCCAGGCCATTATACACAATGCCGATGAATTTTTACATACTGTGAGCTGAACCTGACTCTTCCCAGCTCAGATGAAGAGAATCAATGCCAACATTTTCATAGGAATTTCTTCCTGGTGAAGTGTGGAGACATTAATAGAAACTGTCAAGATCGGTTAGTACGAAATACTCTTACTGGAACAAGAAAACTCCATGCCATGAGACCTGTCTAGCCAGGTGTAATTGAATATAATGAACTCAGCTGTTTCTGTGAAGGTTGTAAGAACAGTGGCACTTGTGCAAACAATGACCACATTTCACCATGGACGCAAAGAGCTCTAAATATGGTGAACCCAATGGCTGCCGTAGAACCTGACAAAGAAAAGCCTGACAAACAAGACAATGATGATGATGATCAGAACAATGAGCCTGTTGATGATTGGCATAATAATGAAGAGGACATAATAGCTGTGGACCTGCCAGATGTCCAGTTAATAAATCAGTCCAGGGTCCAGCAAGATGATGACGACAGGCATCCGGATAGCCCAGAAAATGTTGCTGATGATACAGACGAGGACTACAGTGTGGGGTCCTGGGTTGCCCTTGGGTTTGAAGACAGATGGTATCCAGGTATGTCAATTTTAATTATTTCAATGAAACAGTATCTGTTTCTCCACAGAACTGGGACCATAGTATTGCTCTGGTACTTATGATTTTTCTTTTTTACAGGTGTGATTGAAGATGAAACTGAAAAGAGCTTTTTCATAAACTTTATGGTTCCTGCAGATCAGAAGGGACAGTTGTTTAAGTGGCCAGTTGTCAAGGATGCAGGGTGGTATAAGAAATCACAATAATTACAAAACTGGACACTCCTGAACGACACAGTTCCAGGAAATTCACATTCAGTGACATGGACATGGAGAGAGTGGACAAACTAACCACAGATCTTTAGACTTTTAAAGGTTGATATTGGCTTGGGAATGGACTTTATTAGGAACTTTTGTTCACTGTGCTTTTTGGCTTTAAGGACCATTTAGGAAAAACATTGACTTTGATCAGCACAAGTGCCATTGATATAAATTGGCATTTTCAGTGTTTGAAATTAAACAGATTTTAAAAGTTATGGCTGTAAATGTATTTGTGTCCATTTCACATCAGTGACGTCTGACGTCACCACGCTGTACACAGTGACTAAATACTTCTCCAATTTTTTTTTTTAAATCTAGTGTGCTTTAATAAAGAACTATTACAATTGCAAAGGTGGTGTACTTATATTTTGTTGATTTTATTAGTATAGAATGGTACGTTAACATAAGATCACCAAATGGTAGTCAAATTCATGGACAAGATGAAGTTACAAAAAACAGTACAATAACAATAAATGTAAAATAAAGTGCTGGTGAATCACATGCCAGGCAACACTTTTAAGGCAAATAATGTTGAATCAGCTGAAAATTAATTACAAAAGCTGTTGAAGACCCTTGTAGAACATGTCACCCGCATGACACTCAATAGGCAGGGTGGGTGTATCATTAAATATCTGGAAAAAAGAAAGTAAAGTTATCTTCTAACTAATACATAATCAACCTCTAGGGTAAGTACTACAAATGCATGCATTTAAAATGTAATGAGCTTAAACTTTTTTTTTACACTGAATGTCACACTACTGGCCCAGCCATACTAGAGAATGACCCATATCTCAACTTAGTTCAGCTATAAATCAGCTTATGGACACTGAGTCTGACATACCAATAATCTTACTTGGAGACTTCAATGCGAGGATACCTTTAAATTCAAACATAACAGATTACATATCTCTTCTGCCTGAACTTAACCCCAGGATTAGAAATACTAGAGTTACAAAGGACTTAAGCAGTAAAAACAGAGGAAAGTTACTTGCTACATCTTTAATGGTTAAAAACGTCCTATTATTGAATGGACAATTACCAGGGGATCAGATAGGGAAACTAACTTATACTGGATCTCAGGGTTGGCCAACTATAGACCTTGTCTGAGGTAGCCCTGACGCTATTAAAGTAGCATATGACTTGGAAATCCTAGAAAGAATAGACTCTGCACACAATCCTGTGTGCTTGAGTTAATAATGAGTCAGGAAATTAAAGAATCAGTTGATTCATGTGTTAGGGATGGGGTTGAAATAATTAATCAAAAAAGGATACAGTGAGTCCCAAATACCATTAGATTTTTTGATTATCTATTATATGGACTGTTGGTGGCTAAAATGCTTATTTTCATTATCAAAGAAACTAATTTTAACACCTCTTTTGATAAATGGCAAAATACAGTACAAACATCTTGGTCAAGCCACACTGTGTAACTAACAGGTTGGTAATAAAACTCAGAGGTAAAAACTGATTTAATCTCAGATGTGGAAAAGCTAAGAAAGAACTAACTAAAACTCTGAGAAAATACGAAAAGTATAAAAAACAGAAATCAGTGGTTAACACTAGGCGTACACTCATTAACATCAGTAAAGAAAGGAAGAAATATAAAATAATTCTAGAACAAGAAAGACAAGCTCATACTAACATACTCTGGGGAAAATTAAGAAAGGCTGTAATAGGCAAAGATAGTAAGAAATTTTGGAGATTGATGAGTCAGGGGTACAATAGATATTACACAAGAACTGAAGCTTACATTCTTCCTGGCACACGGGTAGCTCATTTTTCAAAACTTTACTTTTCTGAAGAGCAAGAATTGCTAGCACAAGAGATTTCTCGTAAGTATGGACATCCCAATTATCCAACCTCCCTATATATAACCAAAGGAGACATACTATCTGCTATTTTGCAATTGAAATCCAACAAAGCCCTGGTAAGGATAAAATCACAGGAGATGTATACAAACATTATATAGACTGGTGGACCCCAGTATTATTTCAGCTATTCAATATTTTTGTACAAGGCCATGACTTCCCAGACAGCTGGCAAGGAAGCATTATCTATCCCATTCACAAATAAAATGATCCAAATGACCTGAAGATGTATAGACCAATCGGTCTTATTGACATATCACAAAAAATATACACCAGAATAATACTCAAAAAGCTCACTGACAGGCTAGAAAATAAATCCATTTTATATGAAACACAAAATGGTTTTAAGAAGTTAAGATTCACTATTCAACATTGTTATGTATTAAAACATCTAGCATGGAAATATGTTAAAATCAAAAAGGGAAAACTATTTTGTTGTTTTATTGATTTCTCCTCGGTGTTAAATAGTATAAGTCGGTCTATTTTATGGGATAAATTGTATAATCTAGCAATCTGCACAGATTTATTAAGTATACTCATTAGATCACATAATTATATGCATAATTACATAGGCACCAACCCTGTTAAATATTTATATCAATGAGATTCTTACAAATCTTCAAAATTCAAACTTCCATGCCCCCAAAGTTGGGAATACCAGGATTGATTGTTTAGCGTATGCTGATGATCTAGTACTGATCTCTACTTCAACACTGGGATTGCAGAGGAAGTTGGAACATCTAAGTAATCTATGTAAAGAACATAAACTGAAAATCAATATGTCTAAAACCAAGATATTGGTTTTTGGAAATCGTAGTAAGAAGGGCCGACCACTATGGATTAACAAAGACAGAGTAGAACAGGTTACACATTATGACTATCTAGGGGTTAGGTTCCTGGAAAAGCTAAGCTGGATGAACCACATAAACTTTGTATGTAATAAAATAAAGATGTCTTTTGATGCATTTAAAATCTTTAATACAAAAATGGGTTGAACATCCGGTAAAGGTATCTTAAAGGTAGTACAGGCCAAAATCAAATCAAGTCTACTATATGTAGCAGAAATATGGGGCTTTTCAAAATTAAGCAAACTAGATACTATACTGAACAAAATCAATAAATATATTTTCATGGTTCCACAGTCAACCTCTATTGCTATCCTAAATTTAGAAACAGGACAATACTTACTCTATACATTAGTTGTCAAGAGACAAATAATTGCAATCCTAAAATTATTTTTTTCTAAATGAGAAGAGACTACCAAGACAGTGCTTGGAGGAAGAAATTAAATAATCTTCATTAGGTTTTTAGTCATTAACAATCAAAATAATTAAAACATCTCTCTTTCCTCCTGGTTTAGGATACATTCTTTGGGATATTGTTTGGTGCCCCTGGGATAAAATTTTATCCCTGGTGAAAAATAGGCTTTGGGATATACTGTAAATAGAGTAAATATGATGGAGAAACTAAAAAAGTTTCAAACTATTCAGATGGTACAAACATATCAAATTGGAACATAGATTGGAACCCTATTTACTAAAACTCTCAGATCCTAGGAAAAGGAGGGTATTAGCCAAATTTAGATAAGAAACATATAATGCAAACTACATGCATTACAAACAGAAGAGACAAAATGTTTGATTTCCCATTTTGTAAATGTAGCAGGTCCCCGGAAGATGCTGCTAAACATATAATCTTAACCTACCCCCCCCCCCCCCATGGAAGCCAATGTGGCAAATGGTTGGGTGACATCATGGCTGGTCTCAACCTCCCTCCAAATGCTATGTTAGTATATTTATTGTACACAAATGATTTTCATGCTATGGAAAAAGTCCCATCCTTCTTAAAAGCAACTTATTTATGAAAGTTTAGATATTCTGTAATTATTGTAGTTAACAATGTATCATTTGTGTACATACTATATTTATATTTTTAAATGTGTTTTTGAACTGTTACATTTTTTTTATACTTGTATTCTATATTATAATGGCCTTGGACCAATCAATAAATTATCTTTGAACCTTGAACCTTTGAACCTTAGACAGCAAACAAACACAAAGAGAAATGCATACTTTAAAATGAAGAGGGACCAGAATTTATTTAACATGGAAAGAAATAGAACAGAACTGAAAAACATGTAAATGGATAATCAGAAAGGAAAAGGAAAACCTAGAATTCAAGATAGCGTACATAAAAGATATTGGAAAATCTTTCTATGCATATGTAAATTGTAATAGGATAATTGATATCTCACTGGGACCAATAGTGTAAAATAATATAGACATTAAAAATCCCAGGCAACTAGCATATGTCTTCAACAAATACTTATGCTCAGTAACATTCATATATATTATACACGAAATGCTAATAATGAAGTAGCAAATGGGTTGGTAGAAACAACTAACAAAAACATAAATACATAGGACATTAAAGAACTCTTAGGTAAAATTTAAATAGACAATGCAGCAGGCCAGATTCATTACATCCAAGATTAATTAAGGAAATTAAAGTTTGGCTGGTGGGACCATTGGTAGTGTTATTCAATGATTCATATAATACACATGGGACCCTATTTTCAAAGCCCTGGAAATGGTGCACGACACCTGTGCCAACATATAAATGGTGCAAGTGGCACCTTGCACATGACATAGCTCTTGGAGCTATTCTCAAAGGCAACCTGCATCATACACAGGCTGCCTGCCCCAAACAGGGCTTGCACCACCTGTGCACCTGAAATAGGGCTGCGAGGGTGCATGGGAGAATGTAGCAAGTGCAGGCTGCCACATCTCCAAGAATGGTATTCGTGAAACTTTCCCAGTGGGAGAATTTCCAAGTACCCTAAGACCAGCCATTGCTGGTCTAAGGTACTTAGATACCTCCCCACTGTGAGAGTTGCCTTGTAAGTACCAATGAGTCACTGTCTGTAACCCTCACAGTGTCCACATGTATGTCCTAAACAATACCCCCCACCCCAGGGGAGTAGTGGCCCCCTCCCTGAACCCCGATCATTCTGGCATTGATCTAACACATAAGCCCCCACAACCCTAGTGTGGTCCCACTTCCTGGACCCCAATCATGCGATAATGTAAATATAGATATAATACCCACGTCCCTGGTGGTATAGTGGCCCCCACCCTCACCACCCTGGCTGGTAGTGACCACCTGCCCACCCCCAACCAGGCTAGGGCAGTGACCAGCACAACCACCTCACACCTCCATGGCTGGCCACTGCTGAACTGTCATTGCCAGTATTGTAATGTGTATCTGGTGTACACATTACAATACTCACAATGACAGTTCAGTCAACGCCACTGTGGAAGGGTGAGTAGGTGTTGCTGGTCACTGGCTCTGGGATGAGTTTGGGGGCAGGGTGGTGAAGTCACTACTGGCTGGGGAGGGGTGGGGCCACTATACCACCAGGGATGTGGGTGTTACATCTATATTAATATTACCATAAGATCAGGGTTTGGGGAGAGGGCCACACTAGGCTCATGGGGGTTTATGTGTTAGGTTAATGCCAGCAAGATTGGGGTTTGGAGAGTGAGAGCACTCAACCACTAGGGCAGTGGGTTATACAGCAGTATGGGTGATGCCAGTGCTGGTGGACTGGGGCAGCACTTGTCTCAGCCACAGGGAGCCTGCGGCAAACCCCTCTGGTGTGCTGTGTGTTTGGCACATGAGTGTGGTTGCTGTAGGTGTCAGGACTTAGGCGCTGGGACTCCTCCTGTACCAGAATCTGGTGCAGGTTCCCTGGCCCACCGGGCTTTGACGCATGCTGCTGTTTGTCGTAGCTTTCACCGATTGAATCCCTCTTCGAAAATAGAGCCCATGATGTTCCAGTTGAGTGGACCAATGCTACTGTAATCCCACTATTTTAAAAATAAGACAGGACTAATATTACTAATAATAGACCTATAGACATTATGTCTCTTCTGGGTAAAATCATGGAACGTTTAATAAAAGAAAAAATGGAAAAAACATAATTAAGAAAGTTCAATCAGCTATAACACAGCATGGATTCAAAAAGGACAGATCAAATACAACAAATACACTAGTTTTCTATGAGAGGGTCAACCAGAACATAAATAACAATATCCCTGTACATATAAGATATTTGAACTTCCAAAAGGCATTTGACAAAGTTCCACATGGTATACTAATCGAATAATATCACAACCATGGACTTACACATCACAACTGTGAAAGATTCCCACAGAAGACCCAGCTATGTCCTCTTATAACTGAATCTGAGTTTCACAGTGCACTCCAAAAGCAGTCAGGTAAGGGATGACAGGATTTGGGCAAAATAGGAAAGGCATCATTTGGCCCCATAAGAAGAAAACTAGAGGTGTCTCGGAGAGATAATTGGTAGCAGGTGAATGTAAGCAGCTAGAAAAGGGTTGGGATAAAGCATAAGTCCCAACTATGTCCTGTTAATAACTGAAGCCCTCAATAGACACAGGAGGCCAGTAAAAGTATATGTAAAATCCCAGAAGCAGTATAGAAATTGATACCCCTGTGCTTATAGTGTACCCCTTCCTAAGAAGCATACAGAAACAATTGGAGGCTCCCAAGGGATTACTAAAAAACTGCCAATTTCCACTAAAGGTCACATGCCTTGATGGTGCCCTGCTGAAATATGTTCCTTCCTTCAACTACCTTGGCATTATGCTAGACCCCTTGCTTGACTTTCTCTTACACATATCTAAAACCTGTAAAGCAGTAAATTCCAGGCATGGTCTGACCTATAGAATTAGGCACAATCTTACCCAGCATACCTGTCTGTCCATTGCACAAAGCATCCTACTTCCTAACCTCATGTATAATGTCATAGTATACACATCCTCAGTATCCTAGACTGCACTTAGAAAGTGGGATATTACTTACAACAATATCTGCCATTTTGCACTTTCCTCAAACAGGCTTACTCATCACTGTAAACTTTATTTTGACTTGCAATTGCTCCCCCCCGAATTCCTTCTGTGACTTATTACTAGGGTGTACCATTTACAAAGTTCTAAACTATCAGCAACCCCAGCAACTTGCAAAGTGGCTCACACCACACTCAAATCCATATCCCCTGAGATTCTCTGATCTAATACCCACTATAAAGACTAATATGGGGATGGCTGCATTTCAAAACTTTGCCCCTAGGCAGTGGAATAACATCCTACCTGATATTCATACTACAGTATTTCTACATATCAGGGTTTCAAAAAAAAACTAGTGTAATCACCTTCTAACAACTACAACATGCAAATACTCCCCCACTTGATCACTGAATATGCTGTGTATATCTTCATATACTGTACTGTATATCTGTGGATGACAAACTGTTTTATTTTGATGTACTGTACCTTTGTCAATCTCTGTTACTGTACTTACTACTCTTCACATACTGTATATGTCCTCAGTTATATACTTGATGTGTGTATATATATATATATATATATATATATATATATATATATATATATATATATATATATATATATATATATATATATATGGATATGCAATGGAAGCAAGTGAAATAAATGATTTATCTGCACAAGATCAGTTTGACCTTGGGTTACCTCACAGTGGCGTAAGCCACAGAGTAGAGTGACGAAGTCAAGCTTCTTTCAGTAGATGAATCATTTATTACACGAGTTTTCCATTGCACATTCCATTTATGCAATTCTTTTGTTTTTGCTTTTGTAGGGGGCATTTATTAGTCAAAAAAGTGAATATAAATTTAATGTTCTGCCATTTTTTGCTGATTATAGAAAATTTAATAGGAATCTATAAATGAAACACCTTTCATTTTGTAGATATTTTTATGCTGAACAACTTTTGTGCTCAAAGTACCATACTATCATTTTTTTGGTTTTAAGTTATTTTCATTTGTTTGATGAAAGAGTACACAAAAATGGAATTTTCTGCTGTTTTTTGCTAATTCTGAAAAAACTAAAAAGTATCGATAAATGAAACACCACTCATTTTGTAGATATTTATGTGCTGAATAAACCTTGTGCTCACAGTACCATGCTATCTTTTTCATTTTAAAGTTATTTACATTTGTTTGCAGACAAAATGAAAATAAATATGAATTTTCTGCTGTGTTTTTGCTAATTATCAAAATATCTAAAAGGTATCAATATACTGTATGAAACACCACTCATTATGTTTGCTTGCACACAAGTGCAAGAAACATAGTGCCATCATTGGAGTTTTCAGAGGTGTGTCAGCCCTCTTCCAATTCAGTGTGTTTGCAGGCACGGCCACAGTTCTCCAATGCCTGCTGGAGCTGTCTATGACAGCTCCAAAATGCAATGGAGTACAGTGGAAAGGGGGAGCTATGCTTCAGTGAGCAGTGATAAGATATCGCCTGCTCATGCATGCTCCCCTACACACACACACACACACACACACAAACACACACACACACACACACACACACATATGCTGCATGCTGGGCTCTCACGCACACACTGTATAGCTGACGAGGTGCCTAATCCCCGTCAGCTGTGCTGAGCTCCGAAATACAGTTCCATGTGCCACGCTGGTTGCCCACCCAGCGTGGCTACACCATATAGCCGACAGGTGCCCAATCCCCCATCAGCTCCACTGTCCCCCCAGGACAGGGTGCCACGCTGGGAGCCCACCCCAGCGTGGCAACAGATGCTATGTGCTGGCGAGGGTGCCCGATCCCCCGTCGGCTCACACCCCCAACCAGCCTTTCTTCTGCCTCACTGGGAGCCCACCCCAGTGTGGCAAGCGTCCAGCCGTCTTATTAAAAACAACTGAAACCAGAAACGGTCCCTCGCTGTGTCTGCCCCTACCCGTGCTCACCCACCGCACTCCTGCCTCCCCACAATTTCTCACCCCATACTTACTCCTCCGGATTCCAGCGCGACGTATCTTCGTGGACCGAAACAGCGTCTGCACTCTTCAAAGCCAACCGCGAACTGAGGAAATGCCGGTAAGCTGTATAATGGGATAGATAGGGTTCTTTCAACTTTTTTGCATATCTCAGGCATTTTTGGGAATTTTGGGCCCAAATTTTTAACATGGGGTTTTTGGGACCCCTCCTCATGAATTATTGCACTGTCATTGCGTTATTCGGGCTCGTAGGGTGATTTCGCAGTCACTGCATGAAATCACCTTTTGGGACTGAGTAATTAAACAACACTGCCACTGTTCATAAGGTGGGCTCTCAAAAAGCCTATGTTGAAATTTACAGTGGAAAAATTCCTAAAATGACTGTTTACTTAGCTTATGTTGTTGCAGTCTTACGCGACGTCAGAAGTTCGTGGAATTTCACATTATTTTCACCTAGATTTTCTAATATAGCCATTTTACCACACCTCCTTATGAGCAGTACAGCTGTCATTTTCACATCTTGCCCAAAATGTGTTTCCAGCCCATGTAGCACAATGGCTTGAGTCGATTGTGCTAAATCAATGTATGGGACACATTAAGAAAATCACAATGACACTGTTCATAAGCAGAGGTCTTAAAATGGCTATGTTGAAAATTTGGTGAAAAAATTCCTAAAAATCGACTGTTTTATTTAGCGCAAGTTATGCAGTTCCTCACGCATGCTCGTGAAGTTTGCTTAATTTTCTATATTTTCACCCAGATTTTCAAGATTGCCATTTTATTACACTTCCTTATGAACAGTACAGCTGCCATTTTCACGTGTCACCCTAAATGTGTTTCTGCACATGTAGCTTATTAATGGTGCAGTTGGTGCTAAAGCAATGTTTGGGACAGATTAAGAAAATCACAGTTACACTGTTCATGAGCAGAGGTCTTAAAATGGCTATGTTGAAAATTTGGTGACAAAAGTCCATAAAATGACTGTGTTATGAGTCAGCATTGCGCAGTTTCCATGCACCCTCGTAAGTTCATGACTTTGTAATATTTTCAGTCCAGATTTTCACCAGTTGCATTTTTCCACACTTCCTTATGAACAGTACAGCTGTCATTTTTCACAACATGGCCGAAATGTGTTTTCACACTTTCAGCGCAGAGATGTGTGGTCACTGTGGGAAATCATTGTTCGGGACAGATAAAGAAAATCACAGTGACACTGTTCATGATTGAGGTCCCAAAATGCCTGAGTTGACAATCTGCTGTAAAAAATCCCACACTAATTACATTACGGGTGTGCGTTGCACAGTTTCTATGCACGCTCGTGACTTCACCAGTTTTTTTAATATTTTTACTGCAGATTTGCAACATTGCCATTTTTCACCTCCCCATGAACAGTACAGCTGTCATTTTTCACATCCTGTTCGGAATGTGTTTTTGCACCTGTGGTGCTAAATGCCGTAGTCGCTGTGCATAAGCAGCTTTCGGCTAACAAACTGATATTGCCACTGTTCATGAGGTGGGGGTCTCAAAAAAATGTTGAAAATTTGGAGTGAAAATACCAACGAATGCCTGAGCTATTAGGGTTTCCAACCATAAAGCCCCACCCTGTAGAGAATGACAGGCATCAGGGTGTGACTTGGGATTCTTGCCTGTAATGCTCATACTATTCCACACCCTGCAGCCAGTGAGGAGGCATCGAGGTATGCCTTGTGGACTCATCCACAAAGTTCACCCCATTCTCCTATACAGCACCCATCTCACCATATTTCCTGATGGAATGGGGTGCGCATAAGGGCCAAAGACCCCAAGGCACACCGTGACACTTGTCAGTGTCTGCAGGGTAGGGTGTGGTGAAATGGCGTGGCCGTTATGCCTGATGACCCAAAGGCACACCCCAATGCCTGTCACTCTCTGCAGGGTGGTGGGGTTGGCTTCAGTTTAATACTTCACTGCCATTCCTATTATGCAGCTCTGTAACTTCTGCACTACCAATGCCAATGCCAGCAAGCAAACATTCGGCATTGACAAATGCTTGTTTTGTAGATATTTCTGTGCCAAACAACTTTCATGCTCACAGTACCATGCTGTCATTTTTTGTTTTAAAGTTATTCGCATTTGAATATGGTTAATAACTGCTACTGAGGCTGAACATTCTATATGACATAAGCATTGTATAGATAAATGGCTGATGACATAAGCACTGTATACATAAATGAAATTTATATACACAGTTACTCAGATAAACAGATTTATCACACTCTGTTTAGCTCTACCCCATTGCATAAATTCACTTACATGCTCTTTAAAGTTATACCTTGTGTGTTTTATCTATGTTTCTTACATTGTAATATGATATGTTATGTATTGCAGTTGTTGTACTCTTCTGGGTCATACCTGAAAACAGACATTTCCTGTCTAGTGTACCTACCTGGTTAACAAAAGCTAAATAAATAAATAAATGTAATCAGGCCCTTTGAAATGGGAGACGCAAAAATCAGATCTGCATTAGTTAATGAAGGCCTCATATATTACATCTATGAACAACTAAAACCAAAACCAAAGGCCCATCTGACCTACATGTACTCAGTAAGTTGTATATTCCATTAGTTATCTACTAAATGGTACACTTATCAACTAGCCAAGGTATTTCTACATCGAGATCTGCTTTATGTAGAAATATAGGGTCATATACTAATTATGCAATACAATGATCTGCTATGTATCCATTCCATTTTTATGTGATAGTCATCACTGGGACCAAACCAATACTTCTGTCTCTAGCCACTGTAATTTTCTGCTCTGTTAAGACAAGCCAGTCATGATCTGTATATGCAACATTATTATAGTTATCCTATCTATTGAATAAATGTTTTTATTTGCTGTATTTATTAAAAATAATCCAGACCAGGAAATGCCCAATGAGATTTACTTGGAGAAAAATGGCATTTTCAGGAGCATGCTGGAGATGGGTCAGTAAGAGCATTAATGACTTACACTATGTAATATTTGTTGCAGTTTAGGCTGCATTATGCAGAGGTTTAAGAAAGATGAGTACAATAGCATAACAGAACACATTTCAGGTTCGCAGGATCTTGGCGCAGTCAACATTGCATAAATATACAATACGTGCCAGATGCTTCAGCTACAGTTATAGGAATTAGCATGGAGAGGTTTTAGCTGATGCTTTATGCTAGTAATGGTGCATTGACAACACTGATGTTTTAGCCTGTGTGGGAGAGCATTCCAAATTGTGGGGGAAGGTCTACCCTAAAGCTTTCTGAGTTATGGGGAAAAGGAAATGGTTTGGGTTACATGACCTGATGTGACAATGGTCTCTGGAAGTACTGTAGCAAAGAACAGTTACAGTAGCTGTATATGTAATCAGGAAATAGCCTTGGAGAACTGAGAACAGTATAGCATTGTATGCTTTTCTGCAAGTCTCAAGGGAGGTCCATCCTAGTGAGAAGCTACAGTGTTGGTTTTTATAGGAGCAGCTTAATATGAAGCAGACAAAGTCATGATAAATTGTACAGTTTGTATACCCTAGTTTTTATTTTTATGTACTTTTTATTTCAACTGTTTACTTAGTAAAGTACTTTGAGACAGCATTTGTATGAAAGACCTTATGAAGAATGCATAGTATTGTACTGTACTGCATGCCATCTACCTTGGCTAGTTGAAACGGGGGGAGATGGGGATACTGTAGACATCTCCATAGCTTGAGGAGAGCAAAACCATGTGGGATTTCACTCAGTTCTTTGTGGACTGGCAGTTTTTGTTGCAGTGGAGGGCCTCAGGATTGGAATGAGTTTTGGCTACAAGTTTGTTGATTTAGATAGATATCTGAGTACTGGTCTGACCAGATACCCAAAGACTTTTAGCAGGACAAGAGGTCCATTGGGATGCCATCTTTCAGTTTAATGATGGGTTGAAGGCTTAGACTGATTAGCTTGTGTTTGGCACAGTAACTAGTACCATTAAAGAACATTTCAAAGTACTGTAACATGTTTAAGCCAGGCTCACTCATTTAGATTAAATAGATTTGATAACATTTTTATATTTTACAGGGGTACTGTTAGTGCTGTATGTGACCATATATAAACTTACAATACAATCACAGTGTAGAACACCAAATGCTGAACAAAAAGTGTCTGTAATTCATTACCGACTTTCTTTTCCTTTTTTTCTACAATACTTCTTTCCTTTCTGTAGTTATAAACAGGAAGATGTTGTTTTCAAATTCCAACTCAGAAATGGGGAAGCTTTGGTTACCACTTCAAAGTAACTCCTGATCAACATACACTATATACTGTTATTTCCAATTTTAAGTAACTCATATTGGTCTGAAGTATTGTGCTTTCTCTCAGGTTGCCAATAAAACTCTAAAACCTTCATTTCTTCATGCTAGCTTACAGATATCACCTTGATTGTCAATTAGGGAACAAGTTAGTACAAGAGGACCACTCCTCCCCCTAGTCATCTAAGCAAACTTTAATGTAACATGTTCAGCCCAGGCACACTCATTCAGTTTTAAATAGATTTGATCATTATCATACTTTCCATGGGTGCTTTCCTCTACTTTTTTTGGTTCATACCTTTTTGTAGTAAACAAACTCTGGCCAGAGCCAATAGGGCTGCAGGCGAGGAACGTGGGGTAAAAATATTAAAAATTATCTAAACCACGAGCCTGCTTTCACAAAATGTAACATGGGCTCATTAATTTGTTGTTTTGTAATAGTTTTACACCAAATTTTCAACATAGCCTTGTTATGACCCTTCTCATGAAGAAGGGCAAAGCAAATGTTCAACTCCCCTTCCCCAGAAAGGTGATTTCATGCAGGACTGTGAAATCAACTTTCAGGACACAAAAATACATTTTGGGCATGGGGTTGAAAAATGAGTTATCACATTCATGAGGAGCTGTAAGGAAATGGCTATGTTGAACACGTGGGGTAAAAATATTGAATATTACCAAACTTATGAGCCTGCATTTGCAAATATAAATGTAGGCTCATAACTTTGTTGCTTTTTAAATATTTTTACACCAAATTTTCAACATAGCCTTCTTATGACCCCATCTCTTGAACAAGGACAGAGAAAATTTTCAACTCCTGCCTGAAAGGTGATTTCACACAGGGACTACAAAATCATCTTTTGGGATTTAAAAAAAATATTTTGGTCAGGATTTGGAAAATGACAGCTGTCACATTCAGGAGGTGCTGAAACGATATGGCTATGTTGTACATTTGGGGTAAAAATATTGAAAGTTACCAATGTTACGAGCCTGCATTTGCAAAAGTCAATGTAAGCTCATAACTTTGTTGTTTTTTAATATTTTTATACTCAGTTTTCAATATAGCCTTCTTATGACCCCACCTCATGAATAAGGAAAGATACAATTTTACCTCCTGCCCAAAAGCTGATTTCATGTAGGGACCATAAATCACCTTTTGGGACAGATCTACTAATGACAGTGCAATTGTTCATGAGGGGGTTCCAAAGAAGGCATGTTGAAAATCTAGGCCAAACATATGTAGAAATGGCCAGGGTATGCCACTAAGTTCAAAACCCCTTGAAATACATTGAACCACATACCTGTTTCTTCAGTTCACAGTCCGACTTTGAAGAGTGCAGACATGTCTGTGGTCCAGAGAGGATTACAGCATTAGACCCCCGATGGGTAAGTAAGGGCTTGGGGGCATGTGGGGTGGTGGGTGCTGAGTGTGAGGGTCAGATGGGGGGACAGAAATGGCCGCAAAAGACATCGATGGATGGTTTGTTTTTACAGGGAAAGAAAAAGAAAAAAAAAGAGGATTCCAGATCGTGACACTAACGGATTGGGCACCCTCAGTGTCACTCTTATGTTTCTGGGGTGGGGGTGTGTGCTGAGAGTGAGAGTCATGGGGGGTATCTAAAATAAAAATAAAAATTGGTGGTGTACTGATCCCGACACTGGGGGACTGAGCACTCCTAGTGTCATTCTCTATAATAAAAAAATAAAATAAACATTGGCAGTGTCCTGATCACACACTGGAAGAATTGGGCACCCCAGTGTCATTCTTATATTTCTAGGGTGGGTGTGGGGTGGTGAGTGCTGAGAGGGAGGGCTGGTGGGGATATCTTTAATTTAAAGGTTATTTACTGACAGACTTTCATATCTCTCTTGATTTACAATTGTGAACTCTATCCAATGACACACTGTCCTCCATTGGACTACTCTTGATTTTCTCCCACCTCTTGTCCGTCTATAATTGGTCCAGGTTCATGTCACCCAGTTCACAATCTGCTGATAAGGCTGAGAGTCGTGCTCTCTCATCCTGTCAACACAGCACACATTTTAATTTATTCAGAATTTTGAGGGGTTTACAAGGTGCTATACAGCCTGAAGTCAGGGAAATTGAGCATGCACGTACATCTGTACATGGCGCAGGCTCGCTTCATGGCTCTGCCACCAAATTAAGCTAAATTCATTTTGTGAGACTAAGAAGACAGCGAACTCAGGGAAAGTGCAAGCCAGCATGAAATGAGTGGTGAAATAGATGAAAATTGGGGTATTAAACCTAAGCCGCGGTACCGAGCATGTGCGAATGTATATGCATAGTGCGGATATGTAATGCATTCATGCATGCCCAGTGTCACAGCTTGGGTTTAATACCCTGATTTTAATCACGTGCACCCCCCATTTCATGCTGGCTTGCACTTTCCCAAGTTCAGCAGTATTCATAGTCTCACAAAATCTATTTAGCGGAACTCGTGTTGCCAGAGCCATGAACGAGCCTAGCGCAGTTTACTGACTGCGCATTGGGAGCTGGCACAGTAGACCCATGCAGATTGTGGGGGTTGCAGTCTGCTATGTAATTATTCAAATTTAAGTTCTTTAGAGTCCATATAAATGCTGTTTTACATTTTCTCTAGTTTATGACACAACTACAGAAATGAATGCTATGTTTAGTGACACCACTGCAAAAGGGAGTAAAACACGGACAGTCTCAATAAAACTCGGTGGTCAGGGCAGAACACGACAAAGTGCGCTGTGTTCCACCGTGACCACCAACAGTGTAAAAAATAGTGCAGTGAGACTTCTAATAGAGACAATGAGCAGAGAGCTTCATGAGCCCTTAGGCGACTGTGTTGCAACTCCAACATGTTGTTCGGTCTGAAGGAAGGCGCTGATGTCCTTTTAAGTGGCCTGCAACATGTCACAGGCCACTTTGTAGAATCATGCATGTTGCAACTGCTGGCGCAAGTTGCTACATAAGCCATTCTACTGGCGCAACTGCTGTTATGCCAGGCATAAACCTACTAGAATATGGCTCTTTATGTATAAGTTTTTACTTATATATAAATGCATAGTATTGAGACAGTGCAACCATAGATCATATTAGAGGTACAAATGACAATAACACCAAACTTTTCCACCCTTCCAAACTGAAATCAGATAGTATTACTCCCCAACCCACACACAGACTCTTGACATCAAAGATGTAAGAAAGTTGAGAATGGCTGTAAGGTGAGTAATGTCACACTAAAGCAGCCCAGGCCCCCCACCCCCACTGATGCAGACATTTAAGCATGAAAGAAAGCCAGGAATCTTAGTAATGCAAGTCAGTGTGTAATATCAAACTACACTGCCCCCACCCTCATTCCACATAAAAACAAGACAGTGCCTATGAGAAGGCTGCATTGACATAGCAGAGGGTTTCACAGACTTTGTAGGGAACTGTGATGCAACTGTTGTTAGGAAGGAAAGAATGCAGAGTCCTCTTTTTCTGAAAGCACTAGGACTACAGGGTTCCACCCACTGCAGCCCTAAAAAGAACAAAAGAGAGAGAGAGAGAGGGAGAGAGAAGAGGTAGTGTTTAACGTCTGCAGACATGCTAGGAAGGAATTCTAAGACCTCAAAGTCTCATGAGGCGGAGAGAAAGCAAACCAGAAATAGCTGCAAACCAAATAGCAACCTGCCACCAGCTTTGAAATACAACATAGATGTGTTTAAGTGCAATGCAGTATGTTTATGTCTCATGAATAGTTGATGTATAAACTTTGACAATACTTGTATATCTTTTCATGCCAATAAAGTTAATTGAATTGTGGAAAGAGGAGGGAAGAAGAGAGCGAGAGAAAGAGTGTGTGTGTGTGTGTGTGTGTGTGAGAGAGACAGACAGACAGACAGAGAAAGAAGTAGTGGGGTCTCCACTCAAGGGAGTTACCCAGAATTCATGAGGGCCCACTCCAGGTTTCAAGGCAGAGGAGACTAGTATCCTCAGCCATAAGGCAGAGCTGTGGGCAAGTCAAGAAGAAGTCCTCCACCATCCTGTTGATGCCCCATGATCCAGCAGGAGGCTGCACATGTGTACCATGTGTGACCTGTCTGGTATGTGTCTGTGTTGCAGGAGGCTCAAGGGAATTCATTTTTTGTGAGCTGGAACTAAAGCTAGTGTTTGAGGAACAAAAACAAAAAACTGTATGTGCTCTGCAAATTGAGTTTGAGTGCAGAGTCAAGGTTGCCTGCCCTTGTGTCTGTTCCATAGCCAAAAGGGACTCTGCACTCAAATCACAGTGACAGAACAAGAACTGGATTCACCATCAAAATGCTTATTGTAGAAAAAATAGCTTTTATTAAAGTGTTCAGGTCCATTCCTGTCGGGCATACAATCCTCTTCACCCAGTACATCTCAGTGCTTCACTTGCTATAGCTTCCTCAGGAGGCACATTTTGATGGTGAGTCCAGTTCTTGTTCTGGCAGCATCATCGGGATGCAGAGTCCCCCTTTGGCTGCAGTGGTTGAAGAAACCTGGGGCAAGGTACCCATTGAAATTCAGGCCTCATAAAGAGAAGGGCAACATCAGCCCCCACATGATGTATCAGAGGGTGGACTGGTGTAATGCCATAGCACTATGCCCCCTCCAGAAGTGCACACAAAAGCCTTAACACTGTACTTTATGGATTAATAATAATAGCATATATAGCCAGGCTGTTCTAGTCCGGGAACCCTGTGCATGTATTTCCCCGAGTGAGCTGTCCCATACAGAAAATGAAAAACAGAGGGTCCATCAGGCACTGTGTAAGTGGATCCCCACTATTCAGGGGTCCTATAGGAAATGTGTTCATTTGTTAATATCTGTATTTACAGCTGTAGAAAATTGACATGGCTAGGTATTTCCTAAAATTTCAGTAATATCTGTAGTGAAATTCCTTGCATGCCCAAAGTATCTATGCAGGGTCACAAGACAGAATCTCTTTAGAAATAGCATGAAATATTTAAGCAAAAAGGTACAACCAGGGGTTATGTTAATGTTCTGTTCATCATCCCCTGAGTATGTAATAGGACACAAGGCACAACCAAGTGTTACATGCCCCCAGGGTGATTAACTCGAACATTACCATAACCCCTTGGAGTACCATACTACTATGAAATAAAAATTGAAAAAGAAAACAAAACAGTGCAAAACGTATACCTGTTTTTATTTATTTACATCAAGAGTGAAGCATTAAGTAAAATGGTCCATCTGGTGCCTTTGAGTAGCTTTCAAAACATAGAGGTGTGCAATGCTGCACTTTTCCTCATTGTGCCTGTGCCAGCACTGAGGAGGTTATCTGAATAGTTTTCCTGGACAGTGTGATTAAAACCTGCCAGTTTTGGATTGTATTGGGTTGTGAGTCTTGTGACAAAGTATTTTGTAGCATTTTGCATTTATTTCTTGTTCTAGCAAAGGTCCATCTTTGTGCCACATGAAAAGTTCTACTGAGCTGCGTTGAAGCATTGTCTCCATTGAATAGAATTTATTGTGTTTAGTAATAAACAAGTGTGCCAGAAGTGTGCAGTGGAGCAGTAGTGACCAGGTAGTTCCAGCACTGAAGTTATTAAAAAACTCTGAACTTTGGAAATTTTGTTTGTTGTTGTTAGTATCCGGTCTGTCCAGCCAAGCTATAAAGTTCTCTTTGAATGCACCCTTGCTGCTATGCTTGTAGGTTTTAACAAAAAACTGAGACACGTTTTTTTGAATCTGGGGCTACCTCTATGAAGCTGAAACATATTATTAGCTCTCCAGTGCAATGGTAAATGTATTACAAAAATTATTTTGAATAATAGTTATCAAGAGTTGAAACAAGCATTTGCAACTTATATAGTGACAGTCAACGAACCTGCCTACCCTAATATTTTAAAACCCTGCAAAAAAAGTTTCAGACATTTTGTGAATCTATTAGTATGTCCATATAATCATGGATAGTGGGGAATAAGGCCAGAATAATCATGTTATAGTTCATCTCCTGTAGGGTGCTGGACTGTGTGACAGAGATGGTGGTGGCCCTGCAGGTTGAGTGGCAATCCGCTGTTGCTGTGACAATGCTCAGTACCAGAAGCCTGTTTTTTTTAACCTAACTTAAATGTCAGAATGCTTAAGTAGAAAAGTTCAAAATCACACTGTAGGGTTGGGAACAATTTAATTGAAATACTGTGTTGAATCAAATGTATCCTTATCCTGTCACCTTTAACTTTGAAACTGTGGCTGCTGGCTCCCTTTCCGATGCCCGTTGAATGCGCTCAGTCACTGCTAGGTCCAAAGCAATGCTGAAGATCAGACAACACTCGCTCTGTCTTGCAAAGTGCTGATGTTTGTTAGAGGACTGGTGATAAGAGGTGGGCTTTTTTGTGCATGCATCTGGAATGTTTCAGTTGTGATGATTTTTTTTTTATTTTTATACAATGGGCTTTTGTAACAGTGCAGGCATTTATGGTGGCTTTTAATTAAATATAATCCTCATAAACTAGGTCTTGATTCATAGGATTGCTGCTCTGGTAAAATTGCTCTGATAGCATATTAATTAAAGATTAGCACAGGGCTGATGGAATCATATCAGTCAATTACAATCCTCAATTTATCAGTCACTTAATTACTGAAAATGTCTGACCGTGTCAATTGCTGCAGCTGCATGTTGCATCCCCTGATCTCTGTGGCATTAAACAAATATAATAACTGGGGAGCATTTTCTCCCATAGAGAAACCAGGTTATAATTCGCCGTTACAACCTGTGGGTTATAACAGCAAACACGCACTGAGTTTCCCTTGTTCTGCGCATGCCCAAACTTGCCACCGGATAGACTCTCTTTGCCACTTATGGTATCGGATGAGAGTAGCAGTGGCCAACAACACTATGAGATCACTACTGATTACCTACACTATCTGTTGAACTAATTGTAATGGTAGGTAAACAACAGGGGAAAAAAACCTACAGTACCAGTTCTTCCTTTAGGGATGTGGAAGCTGTTCCAACTCTGCCAAGCTTCCCATTCCACTTGCTCCCATCTGACTCCTGACCACGGCCTCTGACCTCTTACAAGACCTTCCTAAAGTATAGGGAATACTATACTTTCCACAAACAAAGTGCGATAGCTAAAGTCTCATGCAAACAACCAAAAAAAGTTAAAGCAAAAGCGACAGTTCAACCTGACTGTGGCTGAACTACCAGTACTGCTGCAGCTCCCATAGCAACATGCAGAGAGAGAGAGTGAGAAAGAAACAGAGGGGGTTAGTGATCACAAACGTCTACTCTGAGGAGATTTCAAACACCATCAATGCTGCTTTACAGCAATAAACAGCAGCACTATGAACTGGCCACACTTTTTTTTCCTTATTAATTTAAAGGGAGCAGGCAAGAAAACATTGCCCCAGCAATTAAATAAAATAATACATGGGGGGAGAAAACCTTGAATTTAATGCACACCCTTGGTGTGAGATGCTTTGATAAACCCCTCTGGCTTTGCCCTTGGGGTTTATGTAGCAGCCCACACCTTGGGTGTGCATTAAATACTCATTATGCACTCCCCCCTATGTATTACTCTATATGTAATTGTGCTAGTCTCCACTTCCCTAGTGTGGACAATGGACTGAAATAATTGATTGCAGCTAGTAACAGCTTTTACCCCACAGTTTTCTCAGTGCCAGGATACAAATAAAAACCCTGCTGGGTTGGGCAAATAGTATTGGCTATCCTGGGGACCAGTTACATGTTTTTTAAAAATGGGTTAGAGTAATCCAAGGACTTTATTGGTCAGTGAGTTTCCAAACACATGGTTATGAGACCATAAGCAATGGTCTGGATCTGTTTTCCCCAACTGGAATGCATAATCAAAACCAGATCTCTACACTCTCTGAAAACTTTTTATATGGATGCCATTTTAGCACAAAGCAAGCTCTGCCCAGGATATCTTCTTCTTAGGTGTAAGAAAAATGTTTGTTCTTGGTGAAGCCCATGCTGACTGATCCCTACAGAAACAAATGCATTCAGGCTCAGCCCAATAATATGTTCCTTTAATTAGATTTTTTATTATTACATGCCACACTTGAAAAGATACATGCAGTCTCTTGTGGGCTACCACTACTTCATCAGGCCCACAAACGGTAACTGCAGGAGTCGCTGCCACACGTGGCTTGGTTGGAATTAATTTATTTATTTAACTTTGATGACCAGGTAAGTACACTGGTAATAGAAGACTTTTTCAGGCATGGCCTGGGTGCAGTAGCACAGGTAAGAGAAGGAATGCAAAATGTGGTAGGAATGGCAATATTTATAGTGTTCATTTACAAAATGCAGGAATATGTAACTATGTACACAGTAATAATATTTACAGTATTCATTCACAAAATGCAAAATATGTAGCAATATAATTAGTATATGGTTACATTGCAGGATATTTGCAAGTGCACATTCACAATACGTAGTAGTCACAAAGGTGAGGCAGGTGCCATAGGTAGATTAAGATGGATTAAGTAAAACAAGGAAACGGTGAGGCAACAGCACTAGCACATAAGGGTCAGCCAAGTAAGAGTGGGTGGGATGGGTGAGGGTGAGGTTAGTTAAAGCACTGGCATACAACAGAAGAGGAGTAGTGGGATTTCAGAAGCTTTGTGAAAGTAGGGGGAGTGAGACTTTTTTCTAATGGAGGGGTATTGAGTTATATGGAGGCAGCACAAAAGCAGAAGGGCCACTGGCCTATGCTGGTGTGAAACAGTGGGACAACAATATTATTGTAGGAAGCAGAGTGGGAAGTAGGGAGATTAATGAGAGAAAGCTGCCTAGCTAGGTAAGGAGGGGTACCAGTGCGCAGAGTTTTGTTAATGAGGGATGCAACAGCAAGACTGGCTTTGAGTTCAGGGGGTAACTGCTTAAGGGTATCAAGCACTACACAATGATGGATACTGCAATCACAGCCAGAAGCAAATTTAGCTATATTATAATATGATGTATTTTTTTTTGTAATACAGATTTGCCGGCAGCATTAATGACTGTTGCACCATAGTCGAATGAGAATAAAAGATTTGCCTGAGCAATTCTGACCTTGGTGTCAGGTGTTAGGAAATGGCACTCTATACAGTGAGCCTAGTTTTTGGTGAATTGTAGTGGTAGTGTGGTGAAGATGAGTTTCAAAAGAGAGGGAGGGGCTGAGGTAAATTCCAAGGTACTTAAAATATAGGGTCTTATCATGATAGGAGCCATTTTAGTTTGGAAAGATTTTGCTTAGTTCCAAACAGCATGGATTGTGTCTTTGGCAGATTCAGATTTAGAACCATATACAGCACCAATGCCTTTTAAAGCAATTCTAGTGGGGGTAAAGGCAGTTCTAGTGGGGTGGAGGAGTATAGGAGGAAGTTGGCTGCTGGTTAACTAGGATCTGCTGCTTACCCAATAGGTAGAGAAATGGGCAGACTGAGTGGGACAAGAGGTCCTTGTCTGCTGTCAAAGTCTATGTTTCATTTTTTCTTGAGAGAACCAGGCTTGGAGACTTGCCAATAAGTTGCTGAGTGATTTGTTAATTAAGGCAATGTTATCACTGTGGGTATAGAGGACCACATCATTGGCATAGAAGAGTGTTTGTATTGGTTTGCAGACTGTAGGAGGGTCATTAATGAAAACTTGAAAACAAGAGAGGCCCTAGAATAAAGCCTTGGGGGACTCCACTATTTCCAATTTTCACAGCCTGTTGGTGATGGCACAGGTAGTCTTCAAACCAGGTGAGAGCAGGTGACCTTAGGCGAAGTGTCAGTAGTTCTGAAATAAGTAATTTGTGGTCGATGAGGTTGAAGGCTTTAGTTAGGGCAATGAACATGGCACCTGGGATGTGTCCCTTCTCCATTGTAAATGGAGTGTCTATGGGGTTAAAGGAAATGTGTACCATTTCCCATCTGATTATTGTAAATGTTACTGTAAGGATCCAGTATATAGACTGTTGCATTATATTTGGTAAATGTCTTCAGTAATACAGAAAAAAATACTTTTAAAGTTGTGATATAGAAGTATCCATTTTGTGGACTAGAAGGGTGTTGTGATGATGCAATTGCCTCACCAGCTATAGCAATGTGCAAGGAAGCAGATTAAACAATCTACTCCTACAGACAGAGATCTTGTCAAATCATGAAGAGAAGTACTGGATTATCTTGCTAAACTGTACCAAACATAAAATCCAGGGATTTCTTAATACTGTAACAGGATCCCAGTCAACATTGCTCAAATGTTCCCACCTGCTGCAGTGACCACTGTTAAGACTGGTGAGGCAGTGACATCATCATAACACCCTTTCTCTCTGCAGAATGAATGTCTCCACATCACTATTGCCAATGTATTCTTCATTGTTATATGAAAGCTATTTGCTAACTGTATCCTTTGCAACCAATTTTTACTCAACTATTGTAACTTTTGAAATAATTATATAGGGAATTATACACATTCTCTTTAATTTGTAAAGGTTGGTGTGCAGCCATGTAAAGTAAACAAGTCTCTTAAGTCATGTACAGTACCAATGTCTTTTAAAGATTACTTTATTGCTGTTAAAATGGATCACAGTACAAGAATCAAAGTTTTATAAAGGCCCTTATTACACTATAAATACTGGTAATCATTTTTAACATCTGGATAACCAGGTCTTAAAATCATGTTACAGCTGCTTGGTTGTTATTTTTCATTACTACTGAATGGTTGTAATCATCAGCTGCCAATCCCTCTCGTGCTCACATAGACACGAGCACTAACAAAACAACTGCCGCCATTACTTTCTCAAACATGCAAACCCACACTAAATAAAAATGATCACCAGTAATTATGAAAAATAAAACATGGGTGGGTGGGTGTGTGTGTGTGTGTGTGTAGAAGCTTTATTTAATTAATGGTGATCATTTTTTATACACAGATAATGACACTTTTATATCCAGTTACAACCTCCCATCTTGATATTTTTGGTTATAACCGTGAGGTTGTAATCAGTACCTGTCAATCAAGCTCCCCCACAGAAAGCTCATTGGTGCTTACTCTATCTGTGGGCGGGCTAAACATCTCACACAACATGGTGTGCATATGTGTGTGTGTGTGTGTGTGTCTCTGTCTATCTCTGACAGAAGTGCTGCACTGATTCAATTGTGCTGAATCAAAAAAAAATGATCACCAATAATTACATAAAATAATACATAGGTGGGTTGTGTGTAACCAGAATTTTACACACAACTGAGGTGAGGGATGCTACATAAACCTCATTAGGTCGAACCCATATATTATTCCATATCTTACACACATCATCGGTGTGGGATGCTAGTATAAGCCCCTTGAACTTCGCTCTCTTGGTTTATTTAGCATCCCACACCTTGGGAGTGTGCAAAATTCTGGTTACACACATCCACCCATGTATTATTCTATATATAATAACTGGCTTCCCTTTTTCCCATAGGGAAACTGTGGAGTAATTTGCCATTATAAAGGAGTGTTTATAATGGCAAACGTGCTCAATTTCCCTTGCTGTGCGCATGCTTAGGCAGCAGCACGAGCAGTCGAAACCACTCAATGCTTTCATCTCGCCTGAAACAGAGCCACCAGAAAAAACTAGGCTGTAAGTTCTTTTCTTTCTTCCCACCACATACACTGTAAACACATAAAGACCTGCTCAAAGGAAGAAAAACTGGTTTAAAATATGGTAACTCTTGGCACTGGGCTAAAACTAAACCGAACCGAGGACACACTGGAAGCTCTTTATTTTATATAATTGCTAAGGCAAAAGGAAACCCAGCAATTATATAAAATAATAAAATATGGGTCAGGATGTAACTCAGTTTTACACCCTCGGGGTTAGATGCTATTCTATAAACCCCTCGAGTTTCGCTCTTGGGGTTTCTGTAGCATCTAACCCCTCGGGTGTGTGTAAACTTCTCGTATAATCACCCGACCCATACTTTATCCTATATGTCATGCATGGTCTGATCACCATGGTGCATGACTTCTTCCTGTCAGCATTCCATTCCCTAGTAATACTGAATAACTGGAATGATGTATTCTGATTCTGAACCAGCACTCTTAAACAGCTGAGTACAACACACAAGCAAACACAAACAAACAGTTCCTAATCAGCTTTCAAATCAATGCTCAAAGTGCATGGATAGTATTCAGCTGTTCCTGCCGTGGCATCATAGAGGGACAAGGTTTTGTTTGTGAGCTGTTGGGCTCATTGTGTGCTGCTGTCTTAATTTACTGGCACTGTCTTTCAGCAGCTCTTTTGTGACACTTGCTCTGCTTCCTCCTCTAGAGAGGGTGGTCGTCTAGTGGCTGGAGCTTTTATTCCCCTATTTAAAGCCTCCTTACCAGGAGTCCTCTGCTGCAATATGAATGCTCAAGGGCCATAACATAGAAACATAGAAGTTGTCAGCAGATAAGGACCTCTTGGCTCACCTAGTCTGCCCTATATTCCCTACCTACTGTGCCAATGCAGACCCTACTCAATCTCCGGTCTTCTCCTCACCTTGTCTTTCTTATAAGGTCCCTTTGTGTCTATCCAATACATGCTTCAATCCTGTTACTGTTTTAGCACCCACCACCTCTGCTGAGAGGCTGTTCCAGGTGTCCACCACCCTCTCCATGAAGAAGTATTTGCTCACGTCTCATCAGAACCTCCCTCACTCCAGCTTCATAGCATGATCCCTGTCTGGGAGCATCTTTTCTATGGAAAATGCTGTCTTTCTGTACCTTGCTAATAGCTGTGAGGTCTTTGAACATTTCTATTATATCCTGCCTTCCCTCATTTCCTCTAGAGAGTACATAGTTAATTCCTTGAGTCTTTCCTAACAGGGCTTTTGATACAGGCCTTGCACCATTTTGGTAGCCCTCCTTTGTACTGCCTCCACCCAATTTACGTCCTTCCAGCAGTGGGGCCTCCAGAACTGGACACAGTACTCGAGGCACGGTCTTAGCAATGATTTTATACAGGGGTAATATTACCTCCCTCCCTTCTTCTGCTGATGATGCTTCTCCCACCGAGCATCCTGCTAGTTTTCCCCACTGCCATACCACACTGCTTGGCTACTTTCAGGTCATCAGAAATGATTACCCCAGCTCCCTTTCCTGTTTTGTGGTTGCTAATACCTCCCTGCTCAATTGGTATGTTGCCCCTTGGTTTCTGTGCCCAAAGTTCATGATTTTGCACTTTTTTGCATTGAAACCCAGTTGCCATTTCTTTGACCAATCTTCCAGCTTTTTCAGATCATTCCTTCATTCTTTCCACCCCCAGTGTATCCACCATGTTGCAGCTTTTGTGTCATCCGTGAACAGGCATACTTTCCCCTCCAGTCCTTCTGCAAAGTCACTAATAAAGACATTGAAGAGGACCAGGTGTAGTACTGACCCCTGTGGCACCCTCCTGGTCACCTTGCCTTCTCCAGAGTGGACTCCATGTACCACCACCCTCTGACTCCTATTGCTTAGCCAACTTCTTACCCATTTTATTACTTTTGTAGCCACTTCTAGGTTGCCCAACTTTCTCAACAGTCTTCTATGTGGAGCAGTGTTGAAGGCCTTACTGAAATCCAGATAGGCCACATCTACCACTCCTCTCTGATTCACTTCCTTGATCACCCAAAGAACTTGATCAGGTTTGTCTGGCAAAACCTCACCCCTGTGAATCCATGCTGCCTCAGATCCTGTAATCCACTGTTTGCAAGGTATTCCCCAATCCTTTCCTTCAGTAGCGATTCCATTACTTTACGTACTACCAATGTCAAACTGACAGGTCTGTAATTTCCTGCCTTCTTCCTATTTTCACATTTGTGTAGTGGGACCATATCTGCTCTCCTCCAGTCCCCTAAACCCTCCCTGTTTCTAGTGATGGGTTGAACAGAGCTGTCAGAGATACAGCCAGAACTTCCTTGAGCTCCCTCAGTATCCTAGGGTGCACCCCATCTGGTCACATTGCCTTGTCTACTTTTATTTCAAAAGCACGGAGGTTTAGGGCTCGGAGCTGCAAACCTGGAGATCTGGGTTTGAATCCCATAGCCCCCACTTGCATACTGTGTGACCCTAAGCAAGTCACTTAACTTCCTTGTGCTCCCAGGTCACACATGGAAACAAGCTTCAGCTTAGTGTGCCTTTCCTGGTTAAACAATGCCCCCTTTTCCTTTCCTATTTGTACTAGTTCATTGAGGACTCTCTCCTCTGTAAAAGAGCAAGTCTCCACCTCCCTTCCTTTAATGCCCTTGTCCCTTATTTTTGACCTGTCACCTACCCCTTCCCTTCCTACATAAATACTGAACAAAAGTAATTGTTCAATATGTCTGTTTTTTTTTTTTTGGTCCTCATCCTCCCAAATCACCCCCCCCCCTTCCCCTTCCCCTTTTAGCCTTATTATCCCTCCTTTGGTCTTTCTCTTCTCTCTTATATATCTAAAGATTGCTTTATCTCTTTTTGTTTTACTGATTGGGCAATATTCTCTTCCATTTGCACCTTTGCACTCCTAATTGCTCTCCCTTCCACTCTTTGTTTCTCCTGGTAATTCTCCCTATCCTCCTTCCTCTCTGTCCTCTTGTACCTTTTAATTGCTAGTTTTTTGCCCTTACTTTTTCTTCTACTTCTCTAGGAAACCGTAGTTGTTTTTTTCTTGCCCTTGTTAACCTGCCTGACACAGAGATTTATTGCCTTTTCAATGCCCCCATTATTTTTGTCTATTGTTCCTCAACTCCCTCCAATTTCCATATACCTGCAAGGGCGTCCCTGAGGCATTCTCCTGTTTTCCTAAAATTGGCCCTCCTAAAGTCAGGACCCTCATCTTAGTGCAGCTCGATTCTGACCCAGCTGTTATTCTGAGCCACAATGTACAGTGATCACTGGTCCCCAGGTGGCCACCCACTGTGACGTCAACAACACTGTCCCTGTTTGTTAGTACCAGGTCCAGTATTGCCCTCCCCCATGATTGGGTTCCTCAACTAGTTGCCTGATGAATGCCCTTGCAGGGAGTCAGAATGTCCCTACTTCTGACTGTTGCTGCAGCTGGTAGGATCCAATCACATCCAGTAGACTGAAGTCCAGGGCTGGCCACCAGGTACAGTTGGGAGGACTACTACCTTTAGTCAAATCCCAACAGTTGGGGGGTCTGGGGGCATGTCCCTCATGTAAAATTTAAATTTTACCTTCAAATGATGCTTTTCCTGCATATTAGTGGTGAAGAATATGTTTGAGAAGCCTAGTTATCAGCCATGCATTTAATGTGGTACATGTGGACAAATGTGGTTACCGGTCCACCGAGGACAGGTTGCAGGAGGACCCCAGAGCAAATGAGAGACCAGAACAGCCAGACACACCATTATCCCAGCAGATCTGCTGGGAAGGTTGCAGGAGGACCCCAGAGCAAATGAGAGACCAGAACAGCCAGACACACCAACCATTATCCCAGCAGATCTGCTGGGAAGGTTGCAGGAGGACCCCAGAGCAAATGAGAGACCAGAACAGCCAGACACACCATTATCCCAGCAGATCTGCTGGGAAGGTTGCAGGAGGACCCCAGAGCAAATGAGAGACCAGAACAGCCAGTCACACCAACCATTATCCCAGCAGATCTGCTGGGAAGGTTGCAGGAGACCCCAGAGCAAATGAGACCAGAACAGCCAGACACACCAACCATTATCCCAGCAGATCTGCTGGAATGTTGCTAGGAGGACCCCAGAGCAAATGAGAGACCAGAACAGCGACACACCAACCATTGTCCCAGCAGATCTGCTGGGAAGGTTGAGAGGAGGACCCCAGAGCAAATGAGAGACCAGAACAGCCAGACACACCAACCATTGTCCCAGCAGATCTGCTGGAAGGTTGCAGGAGGACCCCAGAGCAAATGAGAGAACCAGAACAGCCAGACACACCATTATCCCAGCAGATCTGCTGGGAAGGTTGTAGGAGGACCCCATAGCAAATGAGAGACCAGAACAGCCAGACACACTAACCATTATCCCAGCAGATCTGCTGGGAAGGCTCAGGAGGACCTGAGAGCAAATGGAGACCAGAACAGCCAGACACACCAATCATTGTCCCAGCAGATCTGCTGGGAAGGCTGCAGGAGGACCTGAGAGCAAATGAGAGACCAGAACAGCCAGACACACCAATAATTGTCCCAGCAGATCTGCTGGGAAGGTTGCAGGAGGACCCCAGAGCAAATGAGAGACCAGAACAGCCAGACACAACCATTATCCCAGCAGATCTGCTGGGAAGGTTCAGGAAGACCCAGAGCAAATGAGAGACCAGAACAGCCAGACACACCATTATCCCAGCAGATCTGCTGGGAAGGTTCCAGGAGGACCACCGGGCAAATGAGAGACCAGAACAGCGACACCAACCCATTATCCCAGCAGATCTGCTGGGAAGGTTACAGGAGGACCCCAGTGCAATAGAGAGACCAGAACAGCCAGACATCATTATCCCAGCAGATCTGCTGGGAAGGTTGCAGGAGGACCACAGAGCAAATGAGAGACCAGAACAGCCAGACACACCAACCATTATCCCAGCAGATCTGCTGGGAAGGTTATGAGGAGGACCCCAGAGCAAATGAGAGACCAGAACAGCCAGATACACCATTATCCCAGCAGATCTGCTGGGAAGGTTGCAGGAGGACCACAGAGCAAATGAGAGACCAGAACAGCCAGACACACCAACCATTATCCCAGCAGATCTGCTGGGAAGGTTGCAGGAGGACCCCAGAGCAAATGAGAGACCAGAACAGCCAGATACACCATTATCCCAGCAGATCTGCTGGGAAGGTTGCAGGAGGACCCCAGAGCAAATGAGAGACCAGAACAGCCAGACACACCATTATCCCAGCAGATCTGCTGGGAAGGTTGCAGGAGGACCCCGAGCAAATGAGAGATCAGAACAGCCAGACACACCAACCATTGTCCCAGCAGATCTGCTGGGAAGGTTGCAGGAGGACCCCAGAGCAAATGAGAGACCAGAACAGCCAGACACACCAACCATTATCCCAGCAGATCTGCTGGGAAGGTTGCAGGAGGACCCCAGAGCAAATGAGAGACCAGAACAGCCAGACACATAGATACATAGATACATAGACAGTGTCGGCAGATAAGGGCCTATGGCCCACCCAGTCTGCCCATTTGAGCTTGTAAGTTCAGTTTGTTTTCCTAGAAGTCTGTTGCCCCTTACCCCTGACCTCTAGAATTCCTTTATGTCTATCCCATGCATTCTTAAATCCCGTGATTGTTTCAGCCCCCACCACTTCCTCTGGCAGGGTGTTCCACTTGTCCATCACCCGTTTCTGTGAAGAAATTCTTTCTCATGTTTCCTCTGAATCGTCCTCCCTCCAACTTCATCCCATGCCCCCTAGTCCTGGAACATCTTTTTCACTTAAAATAGTGTTTTCCTGCACCCTGTTCCTCCTGTAAGATACTTGTATGTCTTCTATCATATCCCTCTCCCTCCTCTCCTCCAGGAATACATGTTCAGTTCCTTCAACCTGTCTTCATAGGACTTGTGATGCAATCCATGCACTGTCTTTGTTGCCCTCCTCTGAACCTTCTCTACCCTGTCTATGTCCTTACATAGGTATGGTCTCAAGAACTGTACACTGTACTCCAGGTGGGGCCTCACTAGTGTCTTGTATAGCGGAATTATGACATCCTTTTCCTGCTGGTGATGCCCCAGCCTATACATCCCAGCATCCTATTTGCTTTACCTGCTGCCTTGTCACACTATTTCCCTACCTTGAGGTCATCAGAGATGACAACCCAAGATCCCTTTCCTGCTTGGTGCATGCTATATTCTCACCCCCAACTGATATATTGTGCCAGGGTTTTTGTGCCCCATATGCATTATCTTGCACTTCTTTGCATTGAATTTCAACTGCCAAACCCCTGACCATTCTTCAGGTTTCTGCAGGTCACTTCTCATTCTGTCTACACCCTCTGGTGTGTCTACTCTGTTACAGAGCTTTGTGTCATCAGCGAACAGTGAAATTCTGCCTTCTAGATCCTGCGCAATGTCACTGATGAAGATGTTGAATAGGACCGGTCCCAGCACTGATCTCTGTGGTACCCCACTGGTCACTCTTCCCTCTGTGGAGTGACAGCCATTTACCACCACCTCCTGTGTCCTGCCACCCAGCCAGTTACCACCCACCACACTATTGTCCTGCCCACACCCATATTCCCCAGTTTGTGTAATAGTCTTCTATGTGGCACAGTGTCAAAGGCCTTGCTGAAGTCCAGATAGGCCATGTCCACTGCCCTCCCTGATCCACCTCCCTAGTCACCCAGTCAAAAATTCAGTGAGGTTGGTCTGACATGACCTCCCCTGGTGAAACCATGCTGCCTTGGGTCCTGTAGTCCATTGATAACCAGATGTTCACCAATCTCTCCTTCAGTAGTGCTTCCATGATCTTCCCCACTACCGAGGTGAGGCTGACTGGTCTGTAGTTCTCTGCTTCCTCTTTGTTCCCACTTTTGTATAAGGGACTACATCTGCTGTCCTCCAGTCTTTGGGTACCTCCCTGTTTCCAGTGATCGGCTAAACAGGATAGCCAGAGGTTCAGCCACCACCTCTCTTAGTTCTTTAAGGACCCTGGGTGCACCCGCCTGCCCCATTGCTTTATCAACTCTTATTACTTCCAGCTCCTTCAGGACCCTTTCTCGTGTAAAGGGACTTGTGTCCATTCTGCACCATTCTCACCCTTGTACTCCCTTCGGACCCATTACCCTCCTCTTCCTCAGTAAAGACTGAGCAGAAATACCTGTTCAATATGTCAGCTTTACTGTTGTCATCCTTCATGCCGCTCCCATCCTCCCCCTTCAGTCTCACTATCCCTCCCTTTGTCTTTCTTTTTTCACTTATGTACCTGTAAAAGGTTTTGTCCCCTCTACCCACTAATTTTGCAGTGTGTTCTTCTGTCTGAGCTTTGGCTTCCCTTACTGACCTCCCTGCCTCCCTTTGCTTCTCCTGGTACTTCTCCCTATCCCCTTCTGCCTGTGTCTTTTTGTATTGCCTGAATGCAATCTTTTTGGCTTTCACTTTCTTTGATACCTCTTGGAAAACCATAATGGTCTCCTCTTCCTTTTCCTCTTGCTAACCTGCTTAATGCATAATTCTGTTGTTCTTGTAATCCCCATTTTAAATACTGTCCACTGTTCCTCAACCCCTGATTCCTGTCCCATTCCCCTTAATGCCTCTTTCAAGTATCTCCCCATTTTCCCAAAGTCTGCCCCCCTAAAATCCAGGATACGTGTTTTTGTGTGGTTTGGTTCTGCTTTTTCTGTGATTTCAAACTACAATGACTGGTGGTCACTGTTTCCCAGGTGCTCCCCCACTGTTACCCCCCATCACACTGTCCATGTTTGTGAGCACAAGGTGCAGTATTGCCTTCTGCTGAGTTGGTTCCATGACCAGTTGCTTGAGGAAGGCACCCTGAAGGGAGTCCAGGATAAATCTGCTCCTAGTTGATGCTGCTGCTGGGATGCTCCAGTCCACATCTGGAATATTGAAGTCTCCAACCAGTACTACCTCACCCTTGTCTGCCATCCTTTGGATGGCTAGCATCAACTCCTATCTGTTTCTTCCTCCTGGGCTGGTGGTCTATAGACCACACCTGTGCGGATGGCTGTCCCCATTTTCCTTTCAGATTAACCCACAGTATCTCTCCCCATTTTGTTCCTCCTGGACCTCTATGGCCCTTATGTCATTTTTCACATACAGTGCCCTCCTCCTCCCTTCCTGCCTGCTCTGTCTCTTCTAAATATATTTGTAGCCAGGTATGGCCGTCTCCCAGTCATGGTTATCATTACACCAGGTTTCAGTGATGCCACAATGTCAGAGTCTGACTGTACCATGACAGCCTCAGATCTTCCATCTTGTTGCTAAGGCTCCTGGCATTTGCACATAGCTTTCCATGATTTGACCTCCCTAGACTGCTTCACTGTTCTACTCCAGCCCCTTCCTTGGTTGTCATTTATCCCTGGTTCTCCTTGCTGTCTGCCTTCTGCTGAATTTTGCCCTTTCTGCTTATCCACCTCTTGGGCACTAATCTCCATCTTTTGCACACTGCTTTGCAGAGATGCACTCCTCTGGTTCACTGGTTCCACTGCTAGCTGTGGGGTGAGCAAGTGGGTACCCTCCTTGCTGGCCTGCCACCCCCTTTGCTAGTTTAAATGCTTAGTCAATGTAGCATTTAAACTTATCATTGATGCTTGGATTCCCCTCAGGATGGATGCAGGCGGTCAGGCTTGAAAAACCTCCATCCCTCCAGGTGGGTCCCCAGTTCTTAATGAATCCAAACCCTTCCTCACAGCACCAGTTCTTCAACCATGAGTTAAAGTTCCTGGTGCATGCACTCTATGCTCTCCCTTGCCTCTCACAGGTAGTACTTCTGAGAAGTGACAGAAGTAGCTACTGCTTGAGACCCCTCCCCAGTTCCCTAAACTCTTCCTGAACTTCCTTTGGTTCCCCATTTGCCAGGTCATTAGTACCTAGGTGGATAATGACATCCAGCTCACCCTCCCGTCTTGCCTTCCCAGTGATCCCCAGGATCTTCCTTCCATCCCTCCGTGCCATGGCACTGGTGAGGCACCTCACCTCCCTGTCCTCCCCCTCCTGTGTTCCTAGCTGGATCCCTCTTATAATGGAGTCCCCCACCAGGATTCACTTCCTCCTCCTCTGGGGTCCACTGCTTTCCCCGCTGAGGTCACCTCCTTGGCTAACCTCCACATCCTTTCCTTCCACTTCTCTGGGTACCTCTATTTGGTTGTCCTTATTTGCCAGTGTGGCATATGAGTTCTTGAGTGGAATAGGATCTGGGATGTGCCTCTGCCTGACTGCTCTAACCCTCCCTGAGCCCACTGTCATCCAAGTGCTCCTCGTTCTTGGCATCCTTTGAGGCAGTTGCATTGGACTGGGTGGTCCCTGGATAGGGGTGATGGTACTCCTGACCCAGTTTGCTTAGCTCTGAGTCTGGCTACCTCATCCCGCAGTCCAGAAAGATGCATGCAGATAGGGCAGCACCTCAGTGTCCAGAAGGTCTGCCTGAATATGGCTGCCCCACAGCCACTGCATTGCACCACTCCCCACATTATACTGCATTTCCACTACTTGTCTGCTACTGAAGCTCTCCTAGTTCCCTTTTTATTAATTTACTGTACTAAAAATCCTCCATTATCCCAGCAGATCTGCTGGGAAGGTTGCAGGAGGACCCCAGAGCAAATGAGAGACCAGAACAGCCAGACACACCATTATCCCAGCAGATCTGCTGGGCAGGTTGCAGGGAGGACCCCCAGAGCAAATGAGAGACCAGAACAGCCAGACACACCAACCATTATCCCAGCAGATCTGCTGGGAAGGTTGCAGGAGGACCCCAGAGCAAATGAGAGACCAGAACAGCCAGACACACCAACCATTGTCCCAGCAGATCTGCTGGGAAGGTTGCAGGAGGACCTGAGAGCAAATGAGAGACCAGAACAGCGACACACCAACCATTATCCCAGCAGATCTGCTGGGAAGGTTGCAGGAAGACCCCAGAGCAAATGAGAGACCAGAACAGCCAGACACACCATTATCCCAGCAGATCTGCTGGGAAGGTTGCAGGAGGACCCCAGAGCAAATGAGAGACCAGAACAGCCAGTCACACCAACCATTATCCCAGCAGATCTGCTGGGAAGGTTACAGGAGGACCTGAGAGCAAATGAGAGACCAGAACAGCGACACACCAACCATTATCCCACAGATCTGCTGGGAAGGTTGCAGAAGACCCCAGAGCAAATGAGAGACCAGAACAGCCAGACACACATTATCCCAGCAGATCTGCTGGGAAGGTTGCAGGAGGACCCCAGAGCAAATGAGACCAGAACAGCCAGTCACACCAACCATTATCCCAGCAGATCTGCTGGGAAGGTTGCAGGAGGACCCCAGAGCAAATGAGAGACCAGAACAGCCAGACACACCAACCATTATCCCAGCAGATCTGCTGGGAAGGTTGCAGGAGGACCCCAGAGCAAATGAGAGACCAGAACAGCCAGCACACCATTATCCCAGCAGATCTGCTGGGAATGTTACAGGAGGACCCCAGAGCAAATGAGAGACCAGAACAGCCAGACACACCAACCATTATCCCACAGATCTGCTGGGAAGGTTGCAGGAGGACCCAGAGCAAATGAGAGCCAAAACAGCCAGACACCCATTATCCCAGCAGATCTGCTGGGAAGGTTGCAGGAGGACCACAGAGCAAATGAGAGACCAGAACAGCCAGACACACCATTATCCCAGCAGATCTGCTGGATAACAGTGTCATACAGGTTTTACTGTTTTATTATTGTGCTGATTTTGGGAGAAGTAGCTCAACCTTTCTGTTTGTCATGGATGCAAATTTGTCAATCACATCATCAGTGTCAAGTTGTCTGCTTTCTTCGGTCTGAATGCTGAGAATTCTGAGTGAACTCCATCTGTCATTTTCTGTCTTGTTTCTCAGATATGTCTTAATGCGACTCATGGAACTAAAGGAGGGCTCACACACACATGGTAACTGGGATTGTTAAAGCAATCTGTAGTGATTTATGCAGCGTCGGATACATGATTTCTGAAAGTACATTATAAAGATTGGTCATATCATGTGGACGTTCATTTTCTGGCAGCCGACAAATGAAGTTTCTTGCTACTACCAGTTCCTCTTCAGAACTGGACAGTCCTACATCTCTCCAAGTGGCCTCAGTTTGTCCTGGTCCAAGAATGTGTTAGACTGTGGTCTGAGGGCATTATAGCAACCATCAGTGTTTGGTTATGCTTGGAAAACCTTCTGTCAATCTCTCCAATCATTTTGTCAATCACAGGGTAAAACAGTGATTCTCAAATGCACAGTAGTTCTTGTTTCATGCGATGCTGATGTACTTTGCTCAGTTCCAGTTCATGAAGTTGGAACAAAGTGCTCCCAACATGAGGCAGCTTCTTTGCCTCTGTGGACCCGGAGTGTTTTCGGCGTCTGTGTGCCATATTTTCTGCCATATTTAGCTTCCTGTAGAGAACTAGAAATCTCTTCAGCATGAAATTGTGCAATTGTGTCTCAAGCGCAGATACAGCAGTCACTGCACATCAAGTCCAAAGCCTGAGTCTGAAGTAGTTATTTGTTCCATCAAGCCACTGACAGTAGTTTGTCAAACATTTTAAGGAGAAATATATTGTTGAATTCTAGAAGCTTGCTGTGGAGTCCTCTGGCCTTTGCAGTTTCTCCTTCTTCACATTCGAAAGATATTAAGAAGAGCTGGATAAGTTTCTATTACTGCCTTTGTTGCTTCACTTTTGACAAGCCCACCTGGTAGAACTTACTCCGGTATCTCAAGAATTCTAGTCAACCCAAGCTCCTTTTGAACATTTAAGAACCCCTGGTGAGTCAGGACAGATTTGAAAAGAAGCGTGTGTATCCTTGGCTTAAGGTCAAAGAATTTGCATCAGAAAGAAGTGATGAACAGGCATCTACAAGAACTAAATTCAGAATATGCCCATAGCAATGAACATATATAGCATATGGATGCTTATGACAGAAAGAGTTCCTGGACTCCATTTAAGTTGCCACTCATAACAGATGCACCGTCATAAGTTTGAGCTACGCAAGTCATCAAATTCTCATGGAGGTCCCAGTTAGTCAGCTTTGAAAACAGTTCATTTGTCAGACTCTGGGCATCTAATGCTGTTACTTGATGGAAGCACAAAAATTTCTCTACAGGGGAACCATGGTGAACATAATGAAGGCAAATACTCATTTGTTCTCTGCAAGCAACATCTCTAGATTCATTAGCAAGTATTGCAAAATACTTTGCTTCTTTTACCTCATTTAAAATTTTCTCTCTTATTAATTTTGCACAACATTTTATCATCTGATTTTGACTGAGAGGTGAGAGATAGGTGGCATTTCCTGCATGTGAATCTGCAAATTTTGCAATTCAGGATCAAACTTTTTAGAAGATCAAAAGTCTCTAAAAAGTTGCCCTGTTTGAGCTCCCTTCACACTCCCTATGGCCTCGAAAGGCAGTTCCCTGTCTGCCAAACAACAAAACAATCTCAACTATTCGCTCTCCAGGTACTCCTTGTGCTTTTAATATCTGCAATCATTGCTGAATCCATTAGCTGTATAATATTGCCTCGTTCTTTAGATTTCACATAAGTAGTCAGGCCTCCATTGCTCCTGTATGTGTTGTTGTTTGTTGGTGTTCTCTCATCTTCTCTATTGCCTTCTTCCAGTTGTTAAACCCTCTGGACATGAAAACAGTGTCCGCTCGACCAGTGCAACTTGAAAACATTCTGCAGGCAAAGCAAAATATGACATCATTGCTTGCACTATATTCAAGCCATTTAAATGATGCTTACCAGCTGCTTGAAAATGAATGTTTCTTCTTTCTGAAATCCCTTTGTGGAAAACTAGACAGCTTTGGCTGCATAGGACCAGCTTCTTTGGTTCCCAGATCATTGGGTACAACAGTAGCAGCAGACGTAAATCTTGCTACTGAGTCAAGTGCATCACGAGATGTTCCGGGAGATGATGATGTGTTTGCTACATCTTCTGGTACTGGTGGAACTTCCACTTCATTTCTTAATGGCTGCTCTGGTTGCAGCTGTTGAGCATCACTGGGGTCCAGGAAGTTACTTTCTTTATTCTGATTTTTTGATTTTGGACGGAAGAAGTCACAGATACTCATTTTTAACAAGGCTGATGAGTGTGTGACAAGAACTAACTAAAAAGTAAATTATAAGAAAAATGCCCTCTTATTGGGTCTGGCACACAGGGATGAAATGTTTATGTGACAGACTTAGTCTAACACACAGGGCTCACAGTATGCGAAGTAATGAGTATTAAACACCTACTGGAAAACTGCTATTTAATACAGTAGACGGAGCCTAACACACAGGGCTCACAGTATGTGAAGTAATGAGTATTAAACACCTACTGGAAAACTGCTATTTAATACAGTAGACAGAGCCTAACAGACAGGGCTCACAGTATGCGAAGCAAAATGAGTATGCTACTGGAACTGTTTTTTTTATAAAGCAGATGGTTCCCTTGTTCATAAAAAAAAGTGTCTGAAATTGAACTGGCTAACTCCTTGCTTGTGATGTTAAGCTTGCCACAATACAAACCCGAGGCATGGGTCAGGGTATAAGGCAATTTAGGAAAAGAAAAGTTCTGCTATTTTTATTCTAAATTTGTGAGCCTAAAAACATAAACCACCAAAGTGATGTTCTTCAGTCTTTCTGAGCTGTCAGCTCTTCACTAGTACTCAATTTACTCAGTAAAATAGTAAATGTGGAAATAAGTTGCAAGTAAGAAAAAAATAAACATATATGCAGTAGTTAGTAATGCTGCTGTATGGCAGCACTCACAGCAGGTTGTCTGTGTCTGAGCTTTTCAATTTACCCCAAGACACACAAATACAACCCCCGTATTTCATTCAGAGAAAAAAATAAACACTACACTTTTATTTAGCTCTCAAGCCTCTTAGCCCAACAAGTGAACTGGTCTTCAATGTTTGATAACTTTCTAGAAATATAGATTGAATTCCGATTTGAAACTCCCAAATAGTGCCTCTGCTCTGTTGCTCGCTCTGCCTCTACCAACTACAACTGCATCACTAGTTTTTCTTACTGCACACAATGGGACTACTAGTGTACCACGTGTGTGTTGGAGAAGCACACCACGTGTTTGTCCACTGATTGGCTCACTGTGCAAGCAAGCTGCTGTGCTGTTGGTAGGCAGAGTATGAGGCGGATGCCAATCACAGAATACAAGAATAATGAACCCTCCCTGCTCGCCTCCTTCTGTCTATCATCCCCCCGTCCTCCAACAACTGACACCATTTCATTACCTCCCAATCAGTCTGTCAGATCTGCTGGCGCTGCTCCCGCCTACACACACACCAGTGACAACTCGCGCTGATGACTGCAGTCCTTGGCTTGCTCAGCGTGACAACATGCAAGCCAGGAGCCTCCTCCACCATGAAGTGCTGCTGCAGGGTGAGGGCAGGCTGCTGTCTGAGTCAAATTCCCTGTGTACTGTAGTGTCCTGAATCCATCCCTCTGTGTGTCTCACTCTCTCTCTCTCTCCCTCCCGCCCCAGTCACTAACCCTGCAGCACTACCAGTTTAGTTGCTTTCCAGCCTGCCTGCCCTGCACCCACTCAATGTAGAAGACAGCAAGGCAATTTGAGCTTCCCATCCCGAATCCGCACCTCGACCCCAGTGACTGAGAGTGAAGTGAAGTTTATAATGATGAGATATATGTCCCTGATCTCACTGCGATCAGGGACATATAATCATTTATAAACTTCCAAACCCTATCCATTCCATGGCAGTGGTGGCAGCGGGGGCGCACCAACGCACCCTGTTCAGTGTCGGTCCTGCTCCTGAAATCAGCATTCAGACTCGAGAGCTGCAGGCAGGGTCCCACTCTTTCAGAGGGCCCCGGAGACCGCTGCTAAATACAAGACTCTATCCCTACATGTACTGTCATCCGCGTGTTTATAATACCTCCTGAGATGCTGCCAGCGAGCTCACATGGGCTGTGATGACAGCTGCTTTGCCTCCTCTCTGATTGGGGTCCTCCATCAGTCAGAAACCAAAAGGAAGCCAAAACAGCCAGGAATTAAACCACGATACCAGTTCCTCAGCGACTTCCTCTACGCTCCACTCAGAGATTTGGAACCATGACTCAGGGATCCTCTGTATGTCTGTAACTCAGCATGTTGCTATCCACGGAAAGCCTTCAAATGGGCCGCTTCGAGTAGCAAGCAGGCGAAGACAGGTCTTTATTTATTTTTTTTGGGGGGGGCGGCTCACCTTCCACTAGCACATCATCATACAACTGCAAATGGCAAGCTGCACAAAGGCAAGAGGTGTGCGTCTGCTGGCCAAGGTGTGCACCCGGTGATAGCGGTGGGTGACTGGGGTGTCCCTTTGCATGCAATTTGTGTTGTTGCTCCTTTGTCTTTTACTGCCGGATATTTTAACTGCGACTTGTGTTTTTTTCTCTTCCTATATCATTCTCCTGCGAGCAGTTAGTTTAGTATGTGGTGACTTTGCTTTCTTCTTCTGGCTGCATCGGTTGCTTACCCTGCTGGGTACGTTGAATGCTGCCTCTGCTGATGATGTCCCTGCTGCTTTTTTCTGCACTTCACTTCACATCATGTCTCGTGCTGTTTCTCTAGCTGATTGCTGTGTCTGCGTTGTCTATGCATCTGCATCAGATGCAGAATTTAAACAATTAAGAAATGGAATTTAATTTATTTTTTTAGTGCAAATGATTCGGGGGGGCTTTAACTTAGATTGGGGGGGCTGTAGCCTCCCCAAAATCAACGTGGTGACGCCACTGCTGAAGTCCCCTACCAGCAACATTTCCCCTTTGCATGCCATCCTTTGGACCGCTTCCATCATATCTTTATCCACCTCTCCCCCCTGTGCTGGAGGTATGTAGATCACTCCTGTGTGAATAGCAGCCCCCCTTCTTGTCTCTAGGGTGACCCACTGTACCTCAGCTACTCCCTGCTCTCTCTGTATTTCCATTGCTTCTATGTTGTCCCTGACATAAAAAGTCACTCCTCCCCCTTTTCTACTTACCCTGTCTTTTCTTCTTTTCTAAACAGAGTATACCCTGATATGGCTATATCCTAGTCCTGATTTTCATTGTACCTGGACTTGGTATGTGCTGCTATGTCCAGGTCCACATCTACCATAGTGGCCTCTAGGTCTGCAATCTTATAGCCCAGACTTTGAGCTTTTGCACGCATGACTCTTCAGATTGTGCTGCTATCCACCATCCTTATTTCTCATTTGCCCTTCCTTATTTCCTCAACTATTTTTTTTCTATCTCTCTTTCCTTTTACCCCTTGGATTCCTTTGTTATTTGGTTCCCTTTGGAATTTCACTCCCTCAGGATTCCCACTGCTGACCTTGTGAGCCTGTGGGAAGGGGGACAGTTTATGTCTCCCTGCCTTATTTTAGCTTCCCCCTTTGCTAGTTTAAATGCTCACCAAAGTAGCATTTAAACCATTCTCTGAGGACCATAGTTTCCCTCCTTGATGGATGTAGGCTATTGTCTCTGTACAGGCCCTTATCCCTCCAGGTGTGGCCTAAGTCCCCAGTGAAGCCGAAACCCTCCTCTCTGTGGCATTTCTTCAACCATGCATTGAAGATTCTGGTTCAGAGAATCCTATCCTCCTGCCTGTCATAGACAGGTAGCATCTCCGAGAAGGTCACAGATCATGTTACTTGCCTAAGACCCCTCCCAGTTCCCTAAACTCCTCCTGAACTATTGTTGCCTCATACCTAGCCAGGTCATTTGTCCCCAAATGGACAATGATGTCCAACTCTCCCTCCCTCCCTTCCTGCTGCCCCAATTATCCTTTGGATCCTCTTTCCATCTCTGTAAGCTGTGGTGCCAGGAAGGCACCTAACCTCCATCTCCTCATCCTTACTTGCACCCCACTGTATCTCCCTCACTATGAATTCCCCCACCAGGATTTACTTCCTCCTCCTCTGGGATCCACTGCCACTCCCCTTTGGATCTCCACTATGGAGAACCCCCACATCTACCCTGCTCACTACTTTGGGTGCCTCTGTGGAACTTTACCACTCAGCTAATGAAGCATAGGTGTTTCATAATGGTACTGAATGGGGGATGTGCCTACGTTCCACCACCCTAACCCTTGCTGAGCCCAGCTTTGTCCAGCCACTTCTCCTTTTGGGCAACCTCTGAGGGAGCAGTGAAAGACTAGATGGTCACTGGGTGGGGGAGTAGGTCCTCCAAACCCAAGCCAACTTGGTCCTGAGTTCGAGAACGTCCCCCCTCAGCCCAGAGAGGGGCATGCAGATGGGGCAGCAATGCAGTCTTCAGAAAGTCTTTCTGAAGACTGCCGACCCACAGCCACTGCAATGCACCACTCCTAGCATAACTATGTCCTCCCTTGCCTGTTTTCCTGTTTTGCCTTCTTTAGCCCCTTTTATCCCATTGCCCAACTATTGCTTGACCTGAACTCACCTCTGCCCATTCTTGTTTTGTTAACTCTAAACCCTTAATTACTCCTACCCTTAATAGGGTGATTCACCTATACCCACACTGTTTCTAAACCCTAACATGCTAGACAATAGTAAAGACACTATTTCAATAAGATGCCCCACAACTTGCTGCACCTGTGTTGTCTCAACAAAGCCTCTTCAATTACTGTCTGTGATCAAAACACACAGACTCTGCTTTAAAGCAACAGCCTGCTGCTGTGAGTCTTATGCCACAAGCCAAAACTAACCTGTAATCAGAAATGTGACTCAGTCAGACCCTCTTCCAATTATCAAGTAGCTGAGGTCCCAGGCCAAACAATTTTCACCCAGACCCCGAACTATAGGGCATGACACGGCACTTTATTATGGTCCTTAAATTTTGTGCAACCTGCTGCAACTTGTGGAAACTGTCACAACTGCACCTGAGATTGGAAAATTGGGTGCAGCCGCAGCAAAGGGTTCAGTGCAAAGCTTGACGCAAGTGCTGCACCACCCTTCAAAAACCCTGCCCCCAGACTCTGCTTTAAGGCAGCAACCTGCAGGAGCAAGTCTTATACAGCAAGCCAAAACCAACCTGTAATCAGAAATGTGGCATAAGGGCATCATGAAATCTGCCTGGAATCAGCTGTGAGTCGGCCATCCACTGACCATGCTGCTCCCCTGGGCTTCCAGTACAGGTTATTCCTATGACCCTATCTGACAGTCTATTATTGCTGAATTTGTAAGTGTATCTTGTTCTCTCATAGTAAACTGTTTCAATTAGTTGGTAATGCAGCTCTTAAGATGCATATATCTGTTTATTGTCATTACTTAAACTGTTATTTACTGTTTATCAGTTAGTTTAGATGTTTTTATTGTACCTAAAGGTATAGTTATCCTAGTACTGCATTTTTAGGTTTTCCCAGTTAGAGATACTGTATCCATGAGCATTTCTCATTTAGGTTTCTAACGTTACTACTTTCTTTATTTTAATTCTGCATATTTTGAAAGCTGCTAATGCTTGTGTGCTGCCTTATTAGGTTTTGACCATATAACTTTTTTCCCCTTTCTCCATTTTAGTTTACTTATTTTATCCTTCTTGTTTATTTTGTTTTCACCCCCCTCCCCCATTTTATTATTTCTTGGCCTCTTAATTTTTTTAACTTCCTTGTCCATTATTTGGCTGACATTCCTTCACCCTTCTCAACTGTTGCTCCTTGGAGAAACTTGTCCCCCCACCACCAATCTTTAGTTCAGTGCAGACTTTATTTTGCCTTACTTTTCATTTCCACTCTGTTGCTTGTATCACTCTCTCTCTTCCCCTTCCTGTTTTCCCTCACCTCACACCCCCCTTCTATCTTTTCTAACCTCACTGTGTCCTCTTCTCTCTTTTTCTCATTCTCTACCACCCTCACATCCTCTTGTCTCCTGGCCTTGCTTCCCTGTTCTTGGCTTCCTGGTTGCTGTCTCCTATCATCATCTTGGCTTCATCCTGAAACTCTCAAATTCTTTCTTCCCTCCTACCTTGTAAATTCTTATTCTTCCTTCTCATTCTCTCACTCCACCTCTCATAAGCATCTCTCAGGTTATCTCAAGCTCACTGTCTCCTTGCTGCTTTTAGTTGAAGGCGACATTAAGCTCAGCCCTTGCTCTTTCCCATTTTGTACACTTCCTAAATGCTTGAGAGGGGCTCATGTTGACATCCACAGCCTTCTCCCTCAAACTGACCTATTACAGTCACTTATGGTTAACCTTAAGCTTATTGTATTGGTGATCTCAGAATCCTGACTCTCCCCTAAGGTCCCTGATTTCTCTGTTGCTGTCCCAGATTTTGCTATTATTCAACAGGTTTGAGCAAAGCGGGATGGTGGTGTGGCCAGTTACCTCTCCTCAAACATGCAGTTTGAGCCTGTGCTCTCCATTACTTGTCCCTATGAGTTACTTTTTCTTAAACTCTCACTCCCCTTCTCTAGACCTGTATTTATTGTTGGTGTCTATTGCTGCCCTGGTATTTCCCCACCTTTAGTAACAGAATTACTCACCTCCATCTCCTCCCAGGCCTCCTCTGGTGAGTTACTTATTCAAGGTGATTTTAATTTAAATTGGCTCTCCCCCTCTCTTCATAAATTTTTCCTTAACATGAAGTCACTCCTTTTAACTTGGCTGATTTCTATCTGTACTCGCTATGCTTTCAAATCTCAAAATCATTCCCTCTTGGACTGGGTCCTGTCCTCCCATCCCCCTCATATTGTGGATGCTAACATTCTTCCTACTACCTTCAGTGACCTCAATACAGTTTTCTGTGTGTGCAAACTGCACTCACCAAATGCTCCTTCCCAGTTCATTCATATTAGGTCTTCCTGTTCACCAGACTTGTCCTGCCTTCATTCTGATCTGCTAGTCACAGACTGGTCCCCTGCTTTTAAAGCTGGTAATGTGAATGATGCCCTCAAATTTTTCACTTCTAAATTTATGTCTGTCTGCGATCTTCATGCTCCACTTAGAAGAACCAGAGTCCAAAGTTCACATCTCCCATGGGTGTCAGCTGAGTTACTCGCTTGTCACCATGTATGTGACCTTGCCTGGAGGTCCTAGAAATCCTCTGTCTCCACTTCTGACCTTGCTAATTAGCATTTCTTTTGCAATACTTGTACTAAAGCTACTAGGCTTGCAAAGTCTAAATGCTTTGCATCCACACTCCAGAACAACCTTAATCACCCCTCTAAGTTTTGGAAGGTAATTCATTCACTTTTCTCTCCTCCAACTCAGTCCCCTCCACTTGTTCTCAAGATAGGCAATACTACTATCTCTGATCCTGCTGCATTTGCTTCTTCTTTCAATTTCTTCTTTACCTCCTATGCCTGTCCACTCCTCTCCTCCTCCTCTCCCTCTCTTCTTCTCTTCACTCTCATTCTGCCCCTCAAACTCTCCCACTGTCCTCCTCCTCCCTTTTTTCTTTTTCATCATTTACCCCTGCTGTTGCTCTTAAGGTCCTTTGGGCTCTTGACCCTTACAAGGGTGGATGTCCCGATTGTTTTGACCCAATACTACTTTTTCTCTCTGCTCATGGCATTGCCCTTCATATTTCCTATCTCCTTTACTTCCCTTTCTCATTATCCTGTGTCCCAAACTCTTGGAAGTTAGCTACTATTGTTCCCCTTTCCAAAGGGTGATCTCTCATCCCCTAGTAACTTCTGATCTATCTCTTTCATTCCCACTTTAGCTAAGCTCCAGTAACACCATGCTCTTTCCTAACTCTCCCATTTTCTCAACTAAACCTCCTTCTTCACTCCTTTCCAGTCTGTTTTGTGGAAGTCTTATTCCACTACCACCTCTGTACTCCAGCTCACTAATGCTATCCTCTATAGTATGGAGTGGGGCCTTGTCACCTCAGCTATTTTTGTTGACTTAGCCAAAGCTTTCCACGCTGTAGCCCATCCCATTCTCCTGGATATGCTTAAGGCAGCTCTACTCTCAGTTACTTTAGTTCAGTGGTTCTGCTCCTAACTTGATGGCAGGTCACAAGCTGTCCATATTGGAGTCCTCCCCCCCACTCCCTATCAGGTCAGGCATCCCCCAAGGATATGTCTTGTGCCCAATTCTTTTCTCTAGATTTAAAAATGACTTCCCCAAGATCTGCTCTTCTCTGTCAATGCATATGTATGCAGATGATAAGGTTCTGTTTTTTCCTCTAGCACCTCTGACCCCGATTTCATGAACCAACTCCAACTGGACTTTAACAACATCTAGCATCAGTTCTGAGTTAATCAGTTATCCCTCAATGCTAAGAAAACAATATCTATGATTTTTGGCACCAGGCAGAGACTTGCTAGGTCCTTCCATTTCCTTCCTTTCATACCCTTCCTTGATGGTGCGACAGTTGAAGATATCTCCTCCTTCAAGTACCTTGGGGTCTGGTTAGATCACCACCTAGATTTTTCTGTTCATGTAGATGCAATTTATAAGAAGCTTCACCCATGCTTGGGGCACTTTACATAAAATAAAAAAATTCATTTCCTGCTTGCACAGAAATCCTCATTGATTATGGAGACATTGTTTATAGTGGTGCTCCAAAGTCTACTTTAGCTAGACTGGATCCTCTCTTTCATTCCTTCTGTCACTTTGCCCTTGATAAACCAATGCATATTTATCACTGTGCCTTGATTCTTCCCTCTCCCTCCCCTCTCTTGATACCAGGCCCTTCACCCACTGTGTCTCCTTTATATCTAAATTTAGTTTTGTCTGTCTCTCTCTCTCTCTCACCTCATATCTAACCTCTCTCCTCTACCTCCTCCCTTCATCCGCTTACTCTCTTCCTAATGCTTGCTTTCACTGTTTTGCTCTTCCTCAAATGGAATCTACTGCTGGCCAAGCTGCCTTCTCATTTCATTTCCCTAAACTTTGGAGTTCCCTTCCCTCTTCCATTCACTCTGCTCCTTCCTTTTCTTCTCTTAAAGCTCTCCTCCATGAGTTCTGAGCTCACTCCTGCAATTGCTTCTAACCTGGGCTTACTCCTTACCTGTAATTTACCTAATTTACTGTCCTTCAGCACTTATCCACTTCCCCAGTTCAATCATTCCACCAGTTTCTTATTCTAAGTTGATTTCTATTTAATTTTCTTTTGTTTACTTCCATAATTTATTGCATGTTAACTTAATTATTGTCAGTTTATTCTTGGGCATAATTATCATGTTTATTTTTGACGTGCTTATTCCATTCTATGTGTTTTATGTTCTGTATTTTGTATCTGTTTATCTTTTCCTCTCTTCCCCTTACTCTAGGACACATCCAGAAATAAGCTGTTACCAGCTTAGTATGTCTTTCCTGCTAAAACCTTTGAAATTAACAAATAAATAACTAACATAAATAAATTAATTACTTAATTGTGGACAAACTGTTTTATTAAAAATCTTCATCTCAGTGAGGAAAACATTCAAAAGGTACACATCTAACACTTTACTTTTGAAATAAGAAGGCACTGTCAGGAGTTAGATGAACAGCCTGTTAATCACCCCCTAGAGGCATTATGGCACTCGGCTGCGCCTCATGCCACATTTTGCGCCTTGAGGTAATTAACAGACTTTGTAAAATCAAGAGAGGCACAGGGCTGGTGGTGTAATAACACTGGGGTTCAACTTCAATTCTCAGTCTGGAAGTGGACATAAGATGAAAGCACTAAGGATTGAATCTATCCCTTGTGAACAGTAGAGGTGGTAATTTAGAAAATACACTCAGCAGAAAAGAACAGGAGTGGATTTTTAGGCTTGGTACCCTCAAATTGCCTGGACTTAATGGCAAATTTGAGATCACTCCATTAAAAAACACGGCTAAACTGAAATTTCTAACATACCCCCCCCCACAGCCATACAAAAGTACATTCACTTGGTTAAAAATTCATATGAAATCATGCCAGTGTTATTTGCACCATTTCTTCTTTAAGAGTACTCATGACTTTTCATGTTGTGGTTCTTTTTACAGGTCCTCCTGACCAATAACAACAGTCACTAAGAAATGGAGACACATCGAGTAAAGTGAAGCTATTTATCAAGGGGTATTTAAGAATGAGTTAAACCCTTTATGAAAATCATATGAAATGATATGCGTGTTATTTGTTTAAGTGCTTAGTTTTGTTTTCATTCTGTGAGCCCCCAAAAAAGGCTTGGTATCCATCAGGTTTGCTTCCACCCTCCATTCTTTTTTGGCCTGAGTCCTCTTTCTTGGCTTGCCTCTGTGTTTCTGTCCTCTCCTGCCAGCCCCCATGGTATTTCTTTGAGAGAGTGGGGCTGGAGGAGCAAATTCATGGAACCGCTGGTTTTTGAAATGGCACTGTGGTGCCGGTGAGCTCTGAGCATGCACAGATGTGCATTTTTGAGTGGCCATTTTGACAGCCTATTGGTTCCCCTCTCCAGTGGCCCTGGTCCAAGGGAAAGGCAAGAGAGGGACCGGGGACCCTGATTCAGAGGGCGAGGCAACTGGGAGAAAGAAAAAAGAGTTGTTGTGAGTGCCAATCGTACTTGATATACAAGGATGGAGCCTCATTGATATTCATGAGGCGGCATGAATAAAGATGAGCCGAGTCCTGTCTAGTGCTTGGTGAAAAATAAAGAGATAGCACTAGGACAGGGAAACAGAAAATGAATAAAATAAATAAAGAGATGTGCGAAAGATGGAGAGGCTGTCAGTCTGTGGGGAAAATAAGTATATAAAATGGGTAAAGGACTGCAGCCAGGGAATAAAGTGGGAGTTATGTGTGTGTGTGTTATCTAAAGGCATTAGGAAATGGTAACAGCAACAGGAAAGGGGATGAATAAATGTGTTAATGGACACAGTCACTTTACAAGGCACAGGGGTGGCTACTAAATGCTGGGGACAGATTTAAATAAATGATTACTGTTTGGCTGCAGACCACTTAAAACCTGGGACACTGAGTAAACTGTAGACACTATTTACTTTGGCCACCATGTTTAAGCAGCCATGTGACACCATCCAGCCAACCACCAAGCCAGGATTCATGCCAGGGACTCTGGGACTGTGTGAAAGGACTCTTGGGGAAAAATACCAGGGAAAATCTAGGTGCCTTTTTCTGCACCAATGAGGCATCAAGGGAGCCTCATGCATAATAATTTTTGCCTAAGGATAGTGGCTCCAGCCAATGGGGAGTGAGGAAAGGGCTCCCAATAAAACACGAACTGTTGGGCTTTGAGTCAGTTCAGTGGGAGCTCTTCCTGAGGAGGAGGGCTCCTGCTCCTGGGGAGATTGAGCTTGAGATGGCATGCCTGCCTGGGGCTGCCAGTAATTTGTCCCCAGGACAGGAAGGCCTGCCCCATCAGGAACAGGGAGAAGCAGCTTGGCAGAGAGAAAAAGGGAAACTGCAGGATGCTGAAAGTTCTGAGTTATTCTGGAGTTGCACCACAGCGGTGAGAGAAGTGCAGCTTGAATGGAAAAGGGAAAGCTGCAGATTGCAAGAGAGAAGTTGTGTCCTGAGCCTGAATAAAAGACCAAAGATTGGGTCTAAGCCTGGGAAAAGACCAAGGTTGCATTCTGAGCCAGGAAAAAGAAAGAAGGTTGCATTTAAGCCTGGGTAAAGATAGGAATACAGAGGATGAGGAAAAAGAGAATATAAATGTGCTAAGAAAGAGAAAAGGAAGAGCAAGCCTTTACAACTTGGAGAATTGCTAAGTACCTGCACGATGAGAAAAGGGACTGTGAATGCAGGTGATATGTGTGAGCCAGAATGAGAATCTGGCTGTATTAAAGTTGAGAAACTGTGAAAGCAGAAGGATGGACAAGTGCATCTCAGGTTCAAGTGCCTGTTGTCTGCTCCTGAGATACAGTGAGGAAAAGCGAGAAACAGATTGCTGTGGCTACACACCGTGGCAGAAAGGATAGAAATAAGAGAAAGACAGGGAAGCAGAAGATAATGTGCTGAATGGTTTCTGCTGACACCCAGGCCAGGTGGGGAACTTGCTAACCCCCATCAAGTGGGGTCTGCCACTGCAGGGGGTCATGGGTATTGTACCCCAGTGTTAGGGTGCTCTGATCAGAGGAAGCCGGGCCGGTGGGGCCACTCCCAGGTCTGGATCCTCTGTGGTAGTAGGCCTTGCACATGTGCTCTGCAATCGGGCCTGTAATGGGCCAAAGGGGACAAGCTGCAAGATCTGCAAGCAAACGAGACAGAGAGCAAGCTACAGCCTCTGTGCCCCCTGTTAAAGCACTGAGCCCAGTTATGCCTGCGATGCCATCAATCCACAGGGCCTCAGTGAACTGTGCCATCTAAGGACTATTTTCTGCAGAACCATGAGTAAATCACAGGAATTGCCCTGCACCTGGGGACTGTAAATATGTTGGCCCACTAGGGTAGGTGATAGAGCTAAGGGCTAGAGGGAAAAGATAAAGGGTTAGCCTTAACCAAAAGAAAGAAGTGTAAAAAGGTAAAGTTATTTAATTCAAGTAAGTGTGCCAATGCCAGCTACCAACTACACCTCAGGCCTGCAACTTTAAAACTGGGTACCCAGGCACTGGACGTTGAGGTTTTAATGGACTGGGACCTGTGGTTCTGGGTTTGGGCATCTGTAGCAATTCACTAGTTAGACAGAGATAATGGCTGCATTGATTGAAACATGGGATTGGAACTGAAAAATGGAAATGTGATTTGGGAAATGTAAGTTGAAATGCTTACTTGAACTCTACTCCTCTTACCCCTCCATTCCTAAAACCCTCCCCCTGTAAATAAACCATGGAGTTATTGTTTTGCAGTAGAGATGAATCCAGAACCTGATTTTAGTGATCCTGTTTATTGGGATGAAATGAAAAGGCAAATGTTATAACTGAGTGTGGGGCGTTTCAAACTTGGTAAGTCCATACCTGGGGTAACTGTTGGGGAGGTGGGTTGGTATGACATCCCAGGGGGTTGTACCACAGGTAATCAGACCCACTGAAAATGTACTCTGGGTGGAGGCACCACCATTTTTTTTAACGTTTGGGAAAGGTCCCCCGCAGGTCAGCTATGGGAACCCAGACCCCTTATCCTTGGTCTGGCCAGCAAGGCAGGGGCAGTAGCCCTCACAAGGATGGTGCCGGAGAGGGACTACAATTCTTTAGATGTGTATGCATGATGAGATTTTTCATTAGCACACTTCACTGATTTTCACTAATCACCTTTTAGTCAGAAAGTGTATTTGAAATTAAATAGACCTCATTGATTGGTTGATGCACTAACTTGGAGTGTATAAAGAATGAACCTATGTAACTGACTACATTCTCTGATGAAGCCTCGTATGTAAGGGGTGAAGTGTAAGATTTCCTGAACGGCAGCACTGCTCTGTCTGTATGTTGCAAGTAAATATCGTTTGATTCAGCAGCATGTTTTGCATCCTGTTTGGTGGGGTGGGTGCTACACTTGCTGTCTTTGTAATTAACAGACTGTTAATCTAAACCCTGTCCATGCCTTATTGCTTAGTTCTTGCATTCCATGGTAAACATATGTAACCAACCTCTCTCTTTACTCAGCTTGAAGTCAGTTACCAGAAGGCTTTTGTAGGGTTAAGTCTGACCGTGAGAGTTGTCCTCTAGAGGGGATGCTTGTTTGCTTGTAGACAGGATGTCTGGTCGTTTGTGTACAGTGTGTTCTGGCTTAGCTTGAATCAGGAAAAGTCTGTAAGGAATATTTATGGTCCTGCCCTCTCCAAACTGTCTATAAGAGGGGGATACAAGAAGCAAATTGAGGTTCTTCTTTAGATTAGCATCCAGAGGGAGGAAAAGGGATTCTATGCTTTATCTGCAACTAAGGAGGGGGGACTGTGGGCCCAGGGATGGTGTCAGGGTCCTTGGGTGCCACTGGTCCCCCGTTGAGTTCTCCAGAGTTCCACCAGAAGGTACCAGAAGGATGGATCCCTTAGGGGGGCCTCAAGAACCCCGCAGAACAAGAACAAGATGGAACAACTGGAAAACTGGAGGGCTACTCCACAAGGGTAGTCACCAGGGATCCTTGTTGATCCACTCTCACCAGACGTTGCAATACAGCTCAACTTGAAAAACAGCACAATCATAGTAGGTACGTTGTAAGTAAGTCTTGCATTAAAGATGTCCAATCCAACAATTGTGAAAGGCCTAAGCAGTGTAGTATTTCCCCCAGCAGGTAGCCAAATTTTGGATCATTAGGAAGAGGGGGCCTGGCAATGGTATCCTGTGAGTACAGTGCCTCAGTTTCAGCGAGTCAATTTGGGCGACATGAAAATAGCAACTGTAAGATAGGCTATGTGCTCCTAAAAAGCACATTGTAACTTCAGCACTTTAGTTTCCGTAGGGAGTAATTATTTTACAGAGTATATAGGTCTTTGTTTATCAGGCCAATTCCAAGTTGGCTGTTTGGTGTAGCAGTTACAGTCACTGCCTCGGTGGCTGGCAGTCCAGGGTTCAGGACTGAGCTGTGGAGGATATATATATTTTTATTGTTGTTTAATACTTTTTTGGGAAATTGTTGAACTCCTGTTCCCCCACCAACTTTGTTGCCCTGTCAGCAGGTTGTCCCCCACATTCTCCCCCACCGACTTGTGTCCCCCTCATGGAGTAGTTTTCCATGTTCCCATTTTCATCCCACCGTGATGATTATATTAGTTATGGGGATTCGGAGGCATGGCCTCCTGCATAAAAGTAACTACATACAGCCCCCTCAAGAGAGACAGTAAACAGCCATTGCTGTTTCTTGAGGTTACTGTAGTGCTCATTGCCATTTTGCTTTTTGGTGATGTGCACCCTCTGTTTTTGTTGGTGCCATTTTGTAGATGCTATTATCACATAGAACCCCTGGCAACACTTGAGGTCAGTAAGACCTTGTGTGAGAGGGCCAGGCATGGGAGTCTGTTTCTTTGGGCCATTGGGGCTATCAGTATGCTGCCAGAGGGAGGCAGGTACAGCTGGACTAGCTATCAACTATTAGTAGTACTGTCATAACTGCTGATGTGCCCCCCCCCCACATCAAATTGTAAGCTTTCAAGAAGGGTCTGAAGTCCCATCTATTTAAGGAGGCTTTTTCTTTATTTTAACCCTATTCCTAGCTGTAAATGTTCTTATATTAATTTATTTTATTTAGTTTAATTAATTTAATTCTGTTTTATTTATTTATTACGTCTGAGACATTTTTAAGTGATGTATATCATTGTTCTGCACCTACAACCTTTGAGGATGGGAGCTTTATTAATAAAGTTTGCTTGTATGCTTAATTTAATGTTGCTCTACATGAGCGTAGTGAGACAAACACAGGCATTGAACTGCCTCAGGATAGTGCTCCCCCTACCTGGAAGCATACCATACACAATTGCTCTTGGGAGTGCCAGGGCTCCAGGGATCCCATGGAGGGTTAGGAAATTAAGTATAATGTGATGTGTAGTTTGACTACATCCACTGAAATGCTTAACATGTATGCTTCTTAGACTAAAGATGAACCTGGCAAGGATAACCTTGGGAGTGATTCTGGGAAGCTAGACCTCAGGAGTGGTGGGATGGAGACTGGAAACTCAGAGTACAGTGTGATGCAGCTAGTGCTGTACTAGAGGATGTGAGGAACTGAACAGTAATCGCAAAGACTCCCCTTATGCAGTGTACCATCTCAGATAATAAGTAAATGTACCCAGCTTGATCCAAGCTCCATGTCTGGTCTCAGTTTACATGTTGTCACATGTTTTATTGGTGCTCAAGTGTATTGCTAATGATGTCCCTACTCCAGTGTTCTAGGGCTATGATGGGAAAAGTGTTTAGTGCAGGTACAGTTTCTATGATGTAAGATTGGGTGCTCCTAGGATGAGACTACAACCATACACCCCTAGACAGATAAGGGTGCTCTGGGCTCTTACATATAGAAAACAGTAACAGTTCAAAGAAGGGAGGAAAAAATATAAAGAAAACAGTAAATGTTTGGGAAAATACAGGTAAGTGGGCAGAGGCAGACCCAAAGTATAGTAGAAAGAATTTACATTTATATAACACTTGTCACATATATTCATTCACCCATTTATCAGAAGTTCTGTCATCATAAAATGTTCTACACTAACAGGACCCACTCTAGAAGATCTCTGTTCAAAGGTTTTTATCCTAAATAAAATTGAATTGAATTGTATCCCAAAGCACTTTACAAGCAACAAAGAGACTTGTGAAGTGGCAATAAATGTGTAGTGGTAGCCATTCAACTCAGCATCAACCACACATAGCCAAGGACAATTTCCTTACATAAGTACTTTAATAACCTGTCCTTCACATAGTACACATTTATTGGAATCAGGGATGATTCAAAAGCAAGCAATAATACACAGCAGGATGTGGGTAATGCTTTGTTAACTACCTGTCTAGGAGGAAGGTGGTTACCTAGCCTACCCCACCACACCCTTGAGTGTTTTCTTGTGCTTATAAGCAGGCAAACTGAGAAACAATGTAAGTAAAAAATGGCAACCTTGTTTTTTTAATTAAAAACAGATATATTCTTTGTTAAAAGTAACTGGTAAAAAGTAACACCTGCCCTTGTATGAATCATTTGTCCTTCTATGCATTCAATAGATGAATGTTTCTTCATTATGGAATACAGGATGCACTGTGGTGGGTTAATGGCACACCCACTGTGTTTGTGTTGTGAGGCTCGAGGTATTGCTGAGTGCCTTCAACCACCTGAGAAGTGCCGTTATCCCACCACAAACCACACCGTGGAGTGTTTTATTCTGATTATAAAATGGATCCAAGATTTTTTTGGAGGGTGGTGGTAAAAACTGAACAAAATAAAATTATGTTTTTTTTAATGATTTTGTTTTTAAAAACATTCAGCCACCCCAGCACAATAGTCCCAGCACATCCCAGCATTGGCATGCCATCTCAGTTTCAAATATTATGTACAACAAAAATACATTAAACCTCTATTTTCCTGGAAAAGCTTACTTATTCCCTAAATGATTGCACTGAACAATGCTCTAACCACTGGACTCACTGGCTGGTGTACACCATGAGCAGAGATCCCACACTCACTCATTAGTAAGGGAGTAATGGTTTTAGATGGGTGGGATGCCCTCATCACCTTACACATCTCCCTTTTAAGAGCCTGGCCCCCTTTCCTCCTGCTCTGCAGCAGGCTCCCAAGTAAGCCCTAAGTTTTAACCTGAGCCATGCAGAAGGACAGAACAATATTTTAATGTATAATTTCATTTAAAAGTCCACATATAGGCATATTTCAGGTAGTCTGAGAGCCACAGCCATGGTTCTCTGACAAACCTGACCTGCCAGACTGCCATCCACAGTCCAGGTCTGAAGCCACCAGCCCCTCACAAAAGCTCAGCTACGGACTTGCCCTCAGGGACTGATTACCTCTAGGAAGGGAGCCCTAGCTGTCTGATTTTTATCTTTTACATGAGGACAGTTGCATCTGGGTTTAAATCCAGAGCCTGTTACTGCTGTGACCCACTGGCTGCAGTCAGCCCCAGGAGCACTCCGATTGGCTCCATATAGCTCTGCACTATCAATGCTTGAATTATATTCTACTAGATTATGATTTCTGTTAAAACTGTCTTGCTAGCATTTTATAGTTTGCTGATTTAATCTAAATGCCTGTAGTGTGATCCCTCATATGACCCAGTAGTGATCTCAGCTCAGGGCTTTGAACTCCCTTTCACATTTTTACTCTAGTATTGTGTCTTAAATAGCCCTGTTCTTGTCTCTCAGACTTTATGACACCTTGCCTAACATTTTTGGTCTGCAACACCTCCATTTAAGCCATTTCGCATTTCTTTTAGCTCCACAAGCAGCCCCCAACCCTTTCTTATTTAATTCCCCTCTGTCCTTCTCTTTTCAGGTAGTCTGAGGGCCACAGCCGTGGGTTCTCTAATGAACCCAACCTGCCAGACTGCCATCCACATTCCAGGTCTAAAGTCACCAGCCCCTCATTGAAGTTCAGGTACGGACTTGCCCTCAGAGACTGATTACCTCCAGGAAGGGAACCCTAGCCACCTGATTTTTCTCTTTTACATGAGGACAGTTGTCTCTGGGTTTAAATCCAGAATCTGTTACTGCTGTGACCCATGCAGTCAGCCCCTGGAGCACTGCGATTGGCTCCATATGGCTCTGCACTGTCAATGCTTGAATTATATTGTACTAGATTATGATTTCTGTTAAAACTGTCTTGCTAGCATTTTATAGTTGAAGTTTGCTGATTTAATCTAAATGCCTGTAGTGTGTTCCCTAATAAGATCCAGTAGCGATCTCAACTCAGGTCTTTGAAGCCCCCGCTTTCACCTTTGTACTCTAGTATTGTGTTTTAAATAGCCCTGTTCTTACTCTCTCAGACTTTGTGGCACCTTGCCTAACATCAGCTACGGACTTGCCCTCAGGGACTGATACCTCCAGGAAGTGAGCCCTAGCTGCCTGATTCTTTTGGCCCACCGACCCACCCCTGGTCCTAATTAAATACACTTAAAACCCTGCCCCAGCTTTCTAGCTCACTCCTACAGGCTACTGACAGCCACGCCCACCCACCACATCCCTGACTTCTATTAAATCCCCAAGGGTACCACCCAGTTCTCATCTACCCTGCTCTTATTACCTATCAGTAGACTTATCCCTCCAGGGCTCCCAGCTCATCTGCCATGGGACACGTTGCCACTGGGCGGACAGCACTTCCTTAGCTGCTGCCTGAGACCACAAGCATGGACTCTTCCAGCAAAGAGGTATGGCAAAGCCGCATTTTTTTCACCCACCCATCCATTCCCCCTCTGGGCTCATTATTATATAGACAGCCTTCCCCCCACCCCCTCTCATTCTTTAGTCTACTCCTTTATGTCTATCTAAAACACCTCTCACATCGATGATCTCCATAGGCTAACAGTACTGCACATTACCATTTCATATAGTGGTGTGAGACCATATTGGTGCAGCCTGCTTTACCCACACATTACCATCTCATACAGAGGTGTAAGACCACATTGGTGCAGCCTACTTTGGCAGCATCCTACCTCCTTTTAAAGTACCAGCTACAGGGAGACCGCACATCTTCAGTGATCATATAGGCTTGGTGCCATCTGCTATCTTGCTCAGCCCTGTGAAGTCCCCAAAATATCTGCACACCGACTTATCTTGTTCTGTGTGGTGATTCTCTAAAGGTCTGTAATCTGGCTATATCACAGATAAAAACACTTTGCCACAGTCATAGCCTACTATTTTTTCACCATAAGGTGTCAGACTTGAGGCCTGATACCTAGCTCCTCTCATCTTTCTATGGCTGGTGCCTTTATGTAGTGTATCACCCGGGCTAGACAACTCACAGGGGAGTCGGACCTCTGTCACAGTGCTATTTGTACAGCAACTCATCTCATAGCTTTTGTTGCACCCCTGCACTCCTATACTTGCATCAGTCTGAGGTAGCTTCTGGGGGTGGGACCTTCACCTCCCAACCCATACAGGGTAGGCCCCCCTATATTCCCAGTAATAATGCCACTTGGTGCCACATGGCAAGGGTTTTAGTAGCTGCATCCTTAGGACAGCACTGCATAAATAGAAGGGCCCAGCACTCTTGTTCTGTTATTCCAAGCAGTCGTGGAAGAATTAGAGCTTTCAAATTATCTCTGGCTGACCTAAAGAAAATTGTGTTTCTCCTCCTATTGTGTTCAGGCAATGTTGAACTTAACCCTGGTCCTACAGAAGCCTTGTCATCTCCGTCTGACCTTAAGGCTTAGAAATGAGCTTTATGCACGTTAATGTTTGCAGTCTCTTAAAAAGCTTACATCCATCCAGGCTCAATATCCATACCGAACCAGATGTGCTGGTAGTCTCAGAATCCTGGCTCAGATCTTCTATCCCTGACAGAGAGATTAACATCCCTAACTATTGGCTGCTCAGAGCTGACAGGCAGACTAGGGGTGGTGGGGTAGCCATTTATGTCAAGGACAAATATACGGTCACTACCATTGACTCCTCCTCAATCGCAAATGGCTTCGAATGTCTGTCCCTTAAGGTTGAAACATCCTGCTCAATGGCTATCAGGGTTATAGGATGTTATAGGCCTCCATCTGCTAGGTCCCAGCTCCTGTCTCACCTATCGACTATTATGGGACATGAGACCCTCAAAACTATTATTCTAGGGGATCTCAATTATGACTGGTTATCCAAGGTTTCCTTGCCCCTCAAATCCTTCTGTGACTCTGTTGGGCTCACACAACTCATTGAAGAACCTACGTGTCCTAACAAGAAAAACCCCAGGAATAGCACCCTACTGGATGTCTTTCTTATAAGCAAGCTACAGTCCTTTTTCTACGCTGGAATATTTTTCTTGGATATCAGCAATCGCTTCATAGCCGCGTAAGATCTGACTCCAACCTCTCCACATCTAAGTTCTCCATCAGAAGGTCCAGACGCAACTTTGACCCATTTGCCTACATCGATGAGCTAAAATCGCCTGTACATTGGCAGAACTTTTACCTAGCCAAATCTGTCAGTATGGCATATGACATTTTTCTTGAAATAGTGTCTTGTGCCATAAATAATCATGGTCCCTTGGTAAAAGTCTATGTAAAGACCAGAACTTGCTGTTGGTGCTCTGCTGAACTCAAGGCTGCATTACTAGCAAGAGATAAACTCTGGAAAAACCCACAAATCAAAAACTGCTGAGGATTGGTGCCTCTTCAGGAAGGCTAGGAACTCCTGCACCAAATTGGTTAGAGAGGCTAAGGCCAATATCTACCGTTCTGAGCTTGACTCTGCCTCAAGGTTCCCAGCAAAATTTTGGTCCACAATCAAAGAGCTGTCTGGTCATACAGCTGGAAATGTACTTTCTTCAAAAATCATCTCTGACAATGTTACAATCAACGATAGCAAGGATATTCTCTAGGCCTTCGACAACCACTTTGCTACGGCAGGTCTAGCATTCGACAATTCACCAGCATCCGTGTTACGTTCTCAGATTAGTGCACAGATTCCTGAACCTAGCACCACTAATGCGGTCTTCTCATTCCTTCCAGCTTTGTTGAAAGAGGTCAAAGACCTCCTTCTACAGTTAGACACCAAGAAAAGCACTGGTGCTGACTTTCTCGACCCCTGCTTCTTAAAGATTGCATACTACATCCTAGCTGTACCAATCACACACCTATTTAACTTGTCCTTGTCCCAAGGGACTCTTCCACACCTATGGAAAATTGCCCACGTCATTCCTCTGTTTAAATCAGGGGATCCATGTGACCTAAATAATTACAGGCCGATATCTCTCCTACCAATATTGTCTAAACTGCTGGGAAAATTGTGAATTCTCAGTTGAGAACCAACCTAGATAACAAGAACCTTCTAAACCCTATGCAGTCTGGTTTCAGAGCCAAGCACAGTACCATTACGGCTCTGGCCAAAGTGATTGATGACAGGCAACGAGAGCTGGAAAACAAAAAATTTGTATGTGCCATGTTCCTGGACCTTAGCAAGGCATTCAACACTGTCAACCACTGCCTGCTTCTTTCCACCTTAAAAGTGATAGGTCTGGACCGACCTCTCTGTGCTGGTTCAGTAATTACTTTACAGATAGGCTTCAGCAGGTCAAGGCCTAAGGAGCCTCCACCAAACCCACTTAAAGAGGCTGCTCCACAGGGCTCCATCCTGGGGCCTCTATTGTTTGCCATTTATATAAACAATATTGATGTTGGAATCAAGGAGGCCAATATTCACCTTTTTGCTGATGATACGGTGTTGTACCTAAGCCTCCCAGCTCTGGAAGCCGCCTGTGGAGATTTACAAACAGAATTCAACTTGTTGCAGAATCAGCTCCTGAATAAAAAACTCTTACTCAATGCCAAAAAAACAAAAGCTATGCTGTTCTCTCCGGCTACTCATTCGGTGAACTCTGCTATCTCTGGCTCCTTACCTCCCATAAACACTTTACTAGGAGACAGGTTGGGATTTGTTATGAAATTCAAGTACCTAGCGGTCTGGCTAGACCACAGACTCTCCTTCGTGGAACATGTCGAGGATCTGCTGAAAAGCTGAGGCAGAGCTTGTTCTCTTTTAGAATAAACCGCTCCTGACCAAAAATGCCAAGATGCAGTTAGTTCAATCCAGGTTTCTACCCTAATTGATTATGCTGATTTAATTTATAGTCAGTGTAATGCCTCCTGACTTATTAAACTGGACATCTTATACAACAAAGCCTTGAGATTCATAACTGGCCTACCTATCACCACCCACCACTGCTCTTTATATGCAGCTGTGGGGTGGACCTCCCTTCAATACAAAAGGAATAGAAATGCGGCTCTCTGGACTTACAGAGCTATTACCAACAAATTACCCCAATACAATTCCGACTGTTTGCCGTTATGCATGGTAGGCAACTACACACTGAGAAGCTATTCTCTGCTTCTACTGAAGGTACCTAGGGTCAATACACACTTTGGGAGAGCGGCCATAGGCTTTGTGTTGCCCTCACTCTGGAGCAAACTACAGATATCTATGAAACTGAGTCTCCCTGTTAGTCTTACCACCTTCAAGACCTTGTATGCCAAGGCTGTTAAGGAGCTATGCAGCTGTTTCCAGCATGCTTAGCATGGTAGGGTACCTACTGCTTACCTGCCCACTACATCTCCACCTAACCCGGCCCCTTGATTGTCTCCACCTAAACCTCCCCTTTCCTTTCTGCTAATCCACTATCTTTCTTACCCTCAGACTCCTAACATGTATGTCCCCAGCCCATCTACCATAGCACCCCTCCTAGAACAGCTGCTTTCCTGTACCCCTCCCCTCCATATCTGCCCCTTAAGTTTGTATACCATATATCTTCGATCTGAAGCAGTGGCTCGTAATCCAAATTCACTGTTTGAGCTGCGGCTAATGATCAAGGGCGGCTATTCTTAGAGGGCGGCTATTAATTAATCATCCAATTTTTTAATTTACATACCAGTAATTTGAGAGTGCTGACTGAATGTGAGATTGAGAATGCAGTCTAAACCATAACTAGCAATGGCTCCAGTACCGGACTTTCTAAGAAAGTAACTCAGGTAATGGGGCAAACAGAATACCATAGCTATATTTGGCTGGTGGAGGGTGACAGTGTTAATCAACAAATGTAGCAGTTTTGCAAATCCAGAGGGGTGGTGTGAGATGAACAGAGAGAGGCATACCATATTAACAAAATATGCAGGGAGGGGGGTGAAAACTTAATAAAAATGAAGGGATTGCATTTCTATGAAACGAGGAGTGTACCATGGCATTATCCCACAGCATTCCTTGTTAATGGACGAAAACTCTATATTGGCGATAGCGGCTAATATTTGAGGGCGACTTTTGTTAGAACTTTTGTTTTTCACCTGTGGATTTAGTATGAGGGCGGTTTTAAATCGAAGATATACGGTTTGTCCTGACCAATGATATGCCGTGCTGTTTGAAAATGTTTTAATGTGCTGGCTGTTTCAGAATGTTTTAATTCCCCTTCTCACACCATTCTCCCTAACCTTGTTAACCCTATACCTGAATTACTTGTTATTGCTCTGTGTATTTTTTTTCTGTTTCTGTATAATTATGTATATTTATTATCTGTACATAAAAGTGTTATTCTTGACCTTGTGTAACGCAGGTCCACCTTGTAAATGAGCCTGCTCAATGGTGTTCACCTGGATAAATACTTGATTGATTGATTGATCGATTGATTTCAAGTTGCAGTATTATATGTTTTGTTTACACATACCTCCCTGCTGTGGACCTTGGGAAGAGATGGTTTTGCATGCATAGTTGTTTAAGTATCCATTGATATCTCTGTACTCTGCCTTGTGTGTCAGACATGTAAAACATATGCATTGAAATTTGTGCTCCAAGCTGTACCTTGAAAAGTTTCAATAAATATTAATATTTACAAAAAAAAACTCTATTTTCCCATCACCCCTCCATGTATCTGTTTTGTCACCTTTCCTATTTCTTGTTTATATTATTTCCTCCCTTTTGCCCACAGTATTTCTTTTCTATTTTTCTTTAATTCAGTAAAAGGAATGTTTACTATGGATGGAATACAAGAATTCAAAACTCTGCTTTGTTCTACCTCACAATAAGCAATACACAAGAAGACACGATGGGGTGTGCATTGTCCTGAAAACACATTCCATGGGGCATGGTAAGGCAAGAGGATGCAGGCAGTGCCTTCAGCCCCTGGAAGTGTGTTTATTTCAGCACAGTACACATCCCTGGAGTGTCTTGTTGCACTAAAAAAAGTTTTTTTTTTATTATTATTTTTTTTTTAATTCGAATGCACATTTTTAACATTTAGAAATTGTGATGAGATTGTGGGCCCAATTCTCAAAGAGCCCTTAGAGTGCCACAATTTGCACTGATCTAGGGCTGTGGTGACCACACAACCAATTCTGTGAAAACAGGGTTCCCAGCACCAAAAACCCGTGAGTTTCCACACCCACAGGCTACTGCCAAACAATAGATGCAACTGTGGGAACTTCTGCAGAGATACGCCCCCACCTGGCCCAACATGACAAAGTTTGCTAGAAGGGGTCTGGGAGTAGAAGGGGCATGGGTGGTACCATAGGAGAGTTGGGAGATGGTAGGCATGTGGGGGTGATGTGGAACCCAATGGGGGAGCTGTTTATATGACCACTAAGCTAATGAGATAGTATTCTGGGAGGCAGGGACAAACAGTGCAAGAGGCTGGGGCTGTTGCCAGGGCAGTGCCCACCTTAGGGCATGGCACTGTTGCCCTGGACCCTACCACGGTACCATCCCAGTAGCTTAATGGTCACATAAACAGCACCTCCACCAGGTGACACATCACACCTTGGCATGCCCACCATCATCCTAACACCCCTATGGCATCCCTCATGCCCTTCAAGACCTGGACCCCACTTTCAGAGCCCCCATTTCACCATCTTCTGTGCGTGGCACAAGAGGTTTAGGCCACTTTCTGGCCAGTCTAACTCGAGACCTTGCAGTGCCCATGACAGGGCTTCCTCAATACCAATAAAGGAGATGTTGCAGGCCCACTGTTGAGCAAGCCCCTTGTGACCTGGCCCACCTGGTTGTATGACGCAACCATGGTGCAAAGGAGTTTTGATGCAGCTGCTTCAGGAGTTTCAGCAGCGCATTACAAAATCCTGATTGACAGAGTTGTGACTCAAGTCACCTCTTGTGTCACAATCTTTAGATGCACCCTTGCATCGCTTCTAGCACCTTTGAAAATCAAGCCCTGTGTTTCTAACCTGATGTATTCCTTCCATCTACTAGGACTAGATTGTACTTGTTGCTTTGCTTTAGCTCTTTTGACCTAATGCAGACACAGTAGTTGTGGTTTTGCATGATGTTTTACAACACCCAACAAGCAGTTAGTTTAAAGAAGTTTATTGTCACTTTTCATGTGGTTAACCCTTTTTTCTGTGGCTCTGAGAAGGACATTGATGGTTTACTAGTGAGAGTGATGGCTGTTTTGGTTCAGTGCAGTGCGGTCACAATTCCAGTGTGAGATAGCTAGGGAGAGAGACAGAACATTGAGGCAGCTGACTGGCATCCTTAGAGTAGGTATTTTGTTTTACATTTTCAGTGAAGCCAGTGGTAGTAAAGGTGAGCGAGAGAGTGGTAGTAAATTAAATCTGGGGAGATTGTACTGTTTTTGCTTATTTCTATTTTTTGTTACTGCTAGACTGGGAAGTGATCATGTGGTTGCTACAATTGGTGGCTCCAATCGGTGAGATTGTGACAAATAATTGTCAGCTGATAGCGATGTACTGTTTTTTTTTTGTTTAAAATACTGATTATCAGCTGCTCCGATTTGTGAGGATGGGAAGTGTGAACTGTCCATGTATCTCAGCCACTCTGATTAGTGGATGCACTTAAAAAGAGAACAGAGCAGCAGAGAATATCACCTACCGGAGATACTATAGTCTGAAAGTGAACAGTTGTGAAGGCAATCATTGTGAGATCTGTCTCTAGCATTCAGAAAGTTAGGGAATTGAGGATGTGTACTCGTTATGAATAGCTGCTTAAATATGCTTAGCTTTGTGTTTTTTGGGGACATGGAGCTATGAACAGCTGGTTATGGGATTGTAATGCCACTAATGAAACATAGATCTCAAATTCGAATCAGCTGTAAAATAGAAACTAAAGCAACAATAACAAACAAAAAAGATAATTTATGGAAGAAATAATGTTCAGGAGTTATGTTATGGAAGTGGTGATTTAAGGGCTTTAATGCCCATTTTATAAGTAAGCAATAATGCATGACAGAGTGTATGACAGGGTGTGTGATTAAGGGTTATTAATCACATGCCTCTCAAGGGTGTTGTTAGGCAGAAAGTACTTGGGCTAAATGCCTTTAAACACCCATGAGAGACATTTGATTATTAACCATAATCATGCATCCCTATAGTGTTTTAGTTCACTTATTGAATGTTTCCTGCACAACACATTTAAAAAAAAAAGAAAAAAATCTATAAATTCAAATAAAAAACTAGTTTTTGTATATTGTTTTAAGTAAAAAAAATGGTCTCATCACCATGCTGACCTGTTTCACGCAGCAGACTTCTAAGTTGTGACATCGGAGTGAGACAAACTGAAAAAAGTTGCTGGTTTCTGCTGCTGAGGTGACCTCCAAGTTGTGCTTTGCAAAACTGGCAAATGAGCAGGATGGCCTGAAAAAGTTGTCAGTTTCAGGCCCATCGACTCTGCTGACATGCCAGCTTCTGATTTGTGAGTAACACGGTTATGGGAATGGGACAAATTCATAGTAGACAGTGGCAGGAGGAAAATGAGATGCACTTTGCATTTTAAAAGTGTCTTTGTCCTTGATTTGGATAATTTTTGGCCAGAGGGGGTGTATGAATATTGTAGGAAGCACTGATGTAAGATGGTTGGCTTTCTGACTGGTACTACAGCCCATGCAATTGTGGGTCAATAATTAAATGGGCTGGAGTGATTTGCAGCCAATTAGATAGCTGGATTTTTCTTACACATTTCATAATGGCAGAATGTTAAAGCCTCCACAATCACACAATAGAAAGCTTGAGATGGAACCAGGGCATCTGTGTTGTACATAGCAGGTTAAACAGAAGGGATTTCCCTGATAAGCAGATAAAGATAGGAGAAGAGAATTATGAGGGCAAATGACATTTAATTATTTTCTTAATTTATGGCAGTTTTATTTTTAGGGGCTAGTTGAAGGTTTTTAGTGAGTAGAGGTGGCAGCCATGTTTTTGATGGAAAACTGTAGCCGACAAGGCTAATTAATTTTATGGGAGAGGTAAAAGGGCTGATGGTCAGGAACATTGATGAAGTGTGATTTTGTTCTATACTGATAACATCACTGTTGAGAACATGTCCTAATCAAGGAAAAGTCAGAAATATTCCATGTCATTTAATAAACTTCTGCTAAATTCACTGGCAGAATGTTCATGCAATCACAAATAATAGAGGACCTAGGTCTCAGTTTTATCCATGGCAGAGTAAGTAGCAAGGATTACCTTGGGAAGCTAAGGACAGAGAGGAAATGTTCAATGGTCACCAAAGAAACACCTGGAATTACAACTGAATAGTACCTTGTTTTTTAAAGTTGTGTATGTGTATAAAAATGGGATCATGAGAGGAAAGAACATTTAATTATTTATTTAAAATACAAGGCTGTTTTACTTTTTAGAGCTGTGTAGATGGTTTTCAGTCGGCGAGTAAAGGTGGCATCCATGTTTGTGATGGCAATCAGTGATAAGTGAAGTGGGTCATGATTTCTGCATGTAATTTGTCCAAACTCCAAATCCCACTGTAACTTTTTTATGGACATTAGGCTGAGGTACATGTATGTGTGCCAGCTTCAAACGATCAGAAACTAGAATTTTCTCTTCCCATTTTTTAACAGTTTTCAGCACATTCCTGTGCTCTGCACCATTCACAAAGTTCATACCCCACACCTTTTCCAAAATGTGTATCTCACATACCTCATACATTTTGTACCAACACCATTCCCAAAGGTAGACCAAAAGTAGAGGAAGAAGAATTTCCATTTATGAAATGCTTTTCATACTCACAGTATCCAAAAATGCTTTGCATACAGTGGGGTCTATGCACCATTGTGTATATCGCCTACATACTGTGGATCAGTGGTGCAGAGACAATCCTAAGTGACAATGCTGCACAATGAGTGCCTCATGGACCCTTGCTCACATGCACGTTGGGGACACATGTCCCTTCTACTCTAAATCCCCTGGCCAATCATACAGCCATGCATGCGGCTGGTCCAGGGATGTGTATGGAGGCGTGACCCCACTCTGCACCATTCATGAAGGTACTAAGTGCCAGGCAAAGGGGGTGTGGGATAAGAAGTAGGGATGCTGCCATTTCCATTCTGCACCCGTATGGATTTGGATCACCAGCTGTGGTGGACACAGCCACCTCTACCATGCTACCCTAGTCTTCCAGCCAGACAGGGAGCACAGAGTATAGCCACTTGGTCACTTGCCTGTACACATTCAATTTGTCCCTCCTGCAGTTTCTTACAGTCCCCTGCTTGTACAGAGCAGAGGATCCAATCCAGGACCCAAGACCTGTACCTGAGTGGATGCCCTCTGTGCCCCTCAATCTGTCCCCTGGCAGCAGCATGCCAGGGGGAACATGGACAAGTACCCAGTGGAGGCATGCAGTAGTACATACCATACACTATGTACCTTTTCACAGGTGCAGAGCTTCACAGGCTGGATATGCGCATACCCGGACCCACCTTGATGCATAGCCCCCAGTAAATAGAGACTTGTAGTAAAAAGACTATAAATGTGTAGAGGTAGTTTGTCTACTCAGCAACACCCACACACAGGCTGGACAGTTACTGGGCAAACATACTGCAAAACAATCCTGCAGGTACAGTAATAAAAGCACATGTACTGGAAACAGTCATAGTTCAACAGTTTTCAACATATTTTGTATAGTGCAGCCATCACAAATTTTGTACTGTACCCCACAATCTTTCAAAGACTTGTGCCTCAGCCTTCATAAATTTTGTGCCTGGAGCCCTCCTAAATTGTGTACTCTGCACACCTCCCAAAATGTGTACTCCACATACACAAAACAAATGTTGCACCTTACACAGCTCAAAATGTTCAAATCCCACACCACTTCTCCCAAAGTGTGCACCCTACACTTCAAAATGTGTGACATGCACCCCCATTTAATTTTTAGTCCATACCCCCTTGTATTTTTGTTTTGCCCTGAAGCCTGCCTATAGATTGCACCTTTTCTGAATTTTGCTGTCTACATCCCTCTTAAAATTTGCACACCATCCCCACCTGAATTTTTAATTGCATACCCATCCTAAATTTTGAAAAACACACATCCTAAAATTTATATCCTACAGCTCTGCCAACATTTTGACCCTGACACCTTTCAAAATTTGAAATCCATATTCCTCCTGAAATTTGTGTCCTATATCCCTCCTAAACTTTGCACCTGAACTCCACCAAACATTTTCATCACCACCGCACCCAATAGTTCCACCTGACATCCCTCCCAAAATGTTCTGCTCTGCACACCTGTAGAATTTTGTCTCCCTCCACATATGTTGCACTTTCCACTCTCCAAAATCACTGTGCTATGCACCCCATCCAAAATACATACCCTTCAGCCTGCCTCAGTGATGATCTCTGCACTCCTCCTAAACTTTGTAGCCTCAGCCATTACCAAAGTTTGGGCCCATATCCCTTCCAAGATATCTTCTTGGCACTTCTTGTACAAATGACATCCAGCACACATTCTAAAATATGAACCCAACACCCTTCCCAAAATGTAAACACCAAATCCATCACTTTAAATGGGTGCTATGGACAAAATGGATGGGGGTATGCAGAAAAGTCATGTATTTCACCCACAGCCCTGTGCCCCATAGACAGGTGTGCCCATACTGGCATTCACCAATGCCGGACACCTGTCCATGGCTCCTTCCCTCCAGCATGCAGGACTCCACAGGGCAGCCAGGAGCAGAGACATGGACCCAGGTGGGCATCAAATTGGATGCCCATCCCTGATCCAGAAATGGATCCCTTGCATTTGTAGGTGCTGGTCTGGGTCATGCATAGTCCCTGTGGGTGCCTGGACCCACACAACTACACTCCAGGGACAGGCCGACCCAGGAGACTGACACCCCCACCCCGGCATGGTGCAGTCATGGCCCTATGGTGCCATGGCAGACCACCCAGCCCCTATGGCACCGACACCCTGGACCCCATGCATGTTGCTGGTGCCATGGTTTAGCTTCCTCAGCCCTCCCAATCTGCCTCGTGGGATGGGACAGCACCACAGGATGTTTTCCAGTCCCCCATGACCAGCGGAAGACATCCATGGGGGTGCACAGAAGGTTACAGCAGGTTCTATCCTGGCATACCCTGTGCCACCCTACACACCCATGCAGCCAGCACTACCGGTTTAGTGAATACAGTGTGGTGCTGGAACACCAGAATGTGCCTGGCATGCTGCTGTCCGTGAATGTGGGGAAAGGGTGCATTGGGTCTGTGTGTCCCCATTTGTGCATCCCGTGGGACAATGGGTGTGGGGTATGTGACTAAGATATGCAGTGCATAGCCACTCCGCACCTTCATGCATAGTGCTAGTACACTGTACCTCTTTTGAAATGCATGCCCTGCAACTGTTCTAAAATGGATGCATTGTATCCTGAAATATAGCACCCAATAATTGGAATTCTTACTGTAGGGACTATTTTATTATAAATATGAAATTAAGTGAAATGGTAAAATACCCAAACATTGAAAATAAGGGTTTTCTTTTACTTTAAAACAAATTACCTCATTTCATTTAAAATTTTACAACCTGGTCCATTTTATAAGGGAACAGAAACTCCAAAGTGATGGTTATGTGTAAATAACCACAAGTTCCAGGAAGTTAAAAGGCACTTGGTAGCACCTCATGCCATAGAACCACCTGGGACATATGGTTATGAGTCCATTACCTGCACCCTGTCAGTTCTGGAATCCAGTGACATAAGCTAATGGAAGCTGTGCATGGAAAGCTTCACTCTAGGTTTCCACTCAATTGATATCACTGGATTCCAGCACTCATACCAGTAAGTCATTTTTAAAAAAAAGAATATTGGCTAGGAAAAAGGCAGGATTAATAAAGGAACTTTAATAAGGAAACAATTAGCCTATATAAAAATAAACACACAAAACAATACACTGGGGTATTAAACAGACATAAAATAGGTAAAGAAATGTCCGTGTCCCGATTGGTCAAGTGGTTTTGGAACCCAAGTACTTAATGGGCAACAACCACCTGGCCAAGAACCCTTTCAACAGCCAAGATGCAGTACATCTACATATCAATGCTCCCAGAAAAGTTCGCCAAAAATATTTTGGTGGCAATGTTAGTGTGGTTAAAAAAACCTATCCACTCGCACTTGCCATTTCTTTATAAAAACATGTCATATTAAAACATTTTAACTCCCACCCCATCCCATCCTTAAACACACTTCTATCTCAGATAAACTTTAAAAAAATGCAACAATTTTTCTACTGTTATTTTCTTCACCTTGATAATTACCTTTACATACAGACCTCTAAAGCGCTGGTGCTAATTTCTTTCTTGGTCCCCCCCCCCCACACACACACACACACACTGCTGGCAGCATTCTCACCCCCTCTCATCTCTCTGCTTGCATCACTCTCACTTGTAAGATGACATTTATGTTGGCATCCATTATAGTCCTTGAAAGGTTTGCAATTGCCCAACCACAGTCATACTGAAATACTATCTATGCTGTTATCATCCTAGCACTGCTGGTGACAACCGCTCTGCTCGCTTGCATCTCAGCTACTGTATGCCTACTGCTCAACAGCAGTGGGGAACTATAAGGCCCTACCCACCCCAAACAGCCCTTGTGCTCATTTCAATTATTGGCACCAACCATGATTAATTCTCCTCCTGATGGGAGACCAGACAGGATCTGCCACTTGACAGGAAGTCAATTTGGAAGCTGCAGTGCAGAAAATCTAGCAATTTAAAAAAAAAATTCCACTTCTTAGAGCCACATGAAGCACCACAGTCTTTCTAGCACTCTGACTTGCTCTCTCTGTTAAAATGGTCACAGCACTGTTTCCCTTTCTGTGAAACAAATAAGTCAATAAAAGTGAATAAAATAAAAGTGCTTAAAAACAAAAACAAGATAACTTGCTTCACATAATGGAAAGCTAAACATATTGGAAAGCAACAGCAAGTGTCACATAGTGGAAAGGTGTGACAGGTTTTGTCTGTCTTGTTATGTACTCTTTTTTTTCTTTCTTCTTTTTTTGCCAATCTTTCAAATTTGTTGCAGGGGTCCCATTTTATAAGCTGAATAAGACATTCTAGGGAGGTGGTTTTCAGGGATCAATACACTTCCAGATGATGAAGGCCTTCAGCACAAGCATCTCAGGCTTCACAGTGACAATGGCCTCCACATGCAAAAATACACAAGTGTTTATGTCTCCCCAGTACTGCATGAAATTTAAATTCTGCCAGTTAAATTTCTGTAAATATGAGCATTTCACGTCTGCAAAATTGCAGAAAAAAACAAGGGAACATTTCCTGAAATGCCACCTTCAATTGTGGATTTTGGCACATATTGTGATTTCATGTGTAAAGAGATGAAATTATTTCCTTCCATGGAAGTAACTAAACTCTTCTGTTATATATTAGGCTAGTAAAACACTGGTGTGACTGGGAATGGAACTGGGAGGCCACACTGTTGTAACTGGGAGTAGACACCGGCATAACTGTTGTGGTGAGACACTTCTGTAACTCAGATAGTGGGATACACTGACATAACTGAATGCATACACTGTTACTACTGGAGGGAGACACTGGCATAACCAAGTGCATACACTGTTACTACTGGAGGGAGACACTGACATAACTGAGTGCATACACTGTTACTACTGAAGGGAGACACTGGCATAACTGAGTGCATACACTGTTACTACTGGAGGGAGACACTGACATAACTGAATGCATACACTGTTACTACTGGAGAGAGACACTGACATAACTGAGTGCATACACTGTTACTACGGGAGGGAAACACTGGCATAACTGAGTGCATACACTGTTACTACTAGAGGGAGACACTGGCATAACTGAGTGCATACACTGTTACTCCTGGAGGGAGACACTTACATAACTGAGTGCACACACTGTTACTTCTGGAGAGAGACACTTACATAACTGAGTGCATACACTGTTACTTCTGGAGGGAGACACTGGCATAACTGAGTGCATACACTGTTACTCCTGGAGGGAGACACTGGCATAGCTGAGTGCATACACTGTTACTGTACTACTGGAGGGAGACACTGACATAACTGAGTGCATCCACTGTTACTGCTAGTGGCATACACTGGCATAACTTAGAGGATACAAAACTGAGACACTGGCATTACTGGGAAGAGACAATAGCATAACTGAGAGAAGACACCAGTAAAACAGAAGCATTTGTATAACAGGGAGAAGACACTGGTAAAACTGAGGCACTGGTACAGTTTAGCTGGGAGGAGACACTTCCATAACTGAGAAAATACTGTGATATCTCAGAAGACACAGTTATATCTTGGACACACTGTGGTAAGCAGGTCCATGTGTACTGCCTACCTTCAAAGGTGAAGGCAAGCTTATATTGACTTTTGTCGGCCAATGACAATGACCAAAAACCATTGGAGATGTCCAGTGCACTAAACCATTGTTGGTCCAGGGCCAGTAGTCATAGTACATCTGGTGCTGATGCCACTGTTGGGGCACAACTAGGGGTGACCTGATTTAGCCTCCTGAAGTCAATTGTAAGTCTCCAGATGTCTGTGGGTTTTTTCACAGGCCACACTGGGGAATTTGCAGTGGAAACACATGTCCTAACTTGCTTGAGGAGTGATTTGTTTCCCTAAGAGTAGGCAAGGCCTCAGATCGGAAGGGATATTGCCTTTGCCTCTCATGTGCTGGGTCTGTCACTTCAATGACAGTGTGCATCTTGCCACAGTCATGCTTGTTGGTGGCAAATGCCTCCAGGTGCCTTTGTAGGATGGGAAGGAGCTTTGGAAAAAGCTCATGGTTCTTAAACAAATCTATGACGTCATACTCTTTGTCATTTGCGGATATTGTTGCAACCACATGCGAGTCAGGGATCATGATAGTGTGATACTGTCCCTGAATCTGTATCAGTAACATGTTGACCAAGTCCACCACACGGCCGTGTGGTGCCAAGAAGTCAATTCCGATTATACTAGGGTCATCATGCAGTACCATCAGCTGAAAGGTATGGTACACCTTCAGGTGTTCCAGCATCACAGGTAGTGGTAGGGAGCAGTATGCTGGTAGCCTAGTTCTGTCTATGCCAGACATACTGGTCCTCCATCCGGTAGACCAGGGTGATGTGTCTGCGTTATCATCCTGTAATACAGACACAGCCGCACCTGTATCCAGCAGTACTGTAAGTAGGCAGCCCCCGACCTCAGCCTCTGTGCAGGGCCTTCCATTTGTATCTAAGACCAGCTTGTTTACAATACGGACTGGAGCCTGTAATTGTCAATCTGTACCATTGGACACATTGGGAAGCTCTCAAGAGTCTGGACCTGGTTCCTTTAGACCATCTCACCATGCTGTACTATATTGTATTGTAATTGTACCTCTTGGGTCGTGCCTGAAAATAGTCACTTGCTGGCTAGTGCACCTACCCATTTAACAAAAACTAAATAAATAGGGAGCAGCTTCCGGGCTCTGGCCTGTAGGGGTCTGAGAGCCTGGATTTCCGGTATCTCTGCGGCCTGTGGAGGCCTGCTCTGCCGGTTGTATTGCAGCAAGGGTCCATACCGGAACAGCGTCCACTATAGAGCATACTTTCCCAAGGAGGTCTCAAAGGTTTCGGTTTTCATTGGCTATTTCCCTATACGAAGGGCCTTGTCTCTGTTGTTTAACCCTTATTGTTTATCTGGTGTTTCTTATTTTTGTGGTAGTTCTGGTTTCCACCCCAGGATTGTTGTTGGGCCTGCTGGGGGTGTTGGTTATCTGTGGGGAGGGGCTATTTCTCTTGGGCTTGCCCCTCCACTATGTAGTGCACGGCAGCTACCTGCTTGGAGCCAGAGCTTGAATCATGGATGTAGATTTGGTAAACTCTCTCTGTTTTCCTAAGAATGTCGGCAAACCTCTCCATGGTGGGATAGGTGGTTGGCTCTACCTTCTCTTTTACTGCAGGGATCATGTTCTGAAGGAACAGGGTTTTGTACTCCATGAGGTCTGTATCAGCAGCTTCTCCTGCAAGGTTCTTCCCTGCTCGGTAGGCCATCCAAAGTCTCTGGTGGAAGGTCTCTGGACTTTCCTTCACATTCTGTTTTACAAGGTATGTGAGCATCACTCCTACCATACCTGGGTTGTGTGCAGTAATGTGTTCAGATGCTACCTTGTCAAAGGTGGAATGGCTGTCCTGTTGGACGGCATCAGGGAGTTTCACCCATAGGCCAGGATCGATGGCCTGGTGTAGGATCTGGACCTGGTAGCCTACAGTGAGACTAAGCATTTCACATTTAGCATGCACCTTTTCCAAGTGGCAATTGAGGTTGTCGGACGGGCTCATCCGACCAATACTGTCAGCTATTTGCTGAATGGAGTGGGCCATTTGTAGGGGATTCCTGGGATGATTGTTCAGAGGTAGATTGTCTCGGGCATCCTGCAGGGCTGCCTGAGCTGTGGCTTCAGCCACAGTATGGACTATTCTTTTCTGATTAGTGGGCTCCTGCAGCATCTGTCTAATCTGCTTTTGGAGGGTCCTCTTGCTTCTGTCGGGCAGGGTCACATTGCCTAAGGCAGCATAAATAATTTTCTCTATCTCTTCCTTATCATCCACAGAAATAATGGCAATCAGTGGTGCTGCTGGGACTAGGTCTGGGCCTGATCCCCCATCATGGGGGTCGCCATGTTGGCATTACCCATGATTGTCATCATGCCGTTGATGATGTAGGGACGTGGTGTCATGTGATGGGGGTCCACCATGTTGTGGATGGCAGGTGGGGTGACTGGGTCATAGTAGGGACATGACTCTGCATTGTATTGGGAAATGTCAGCATCTGACTTCTCCTCCTCAGATGACATCATCAAGATGGGGGATACACCATTCATCACCTTGATGTGACCAGCCAGCACCTCTCACTGATGGTGAAGTTTCACCATTTTACATTCACAATCCTCATGACTAACATTTGCAACATTCTGATCGACATCATACTGCATCTGCTTCTGTAACACTCTATACGCAGCGCACAATTCGTGATTGTCCCTAGTAGCCACTCCTAAGTCATTACATACCTGATTTATCTCATCCTGAAGCTCTCCCAACTCCTCACGCATCTAATCATTAGTTCGACTCAATAAATCATTCATTTGCAATGCCTGACCCTTATCCTGTCTCAAATTGTCACACTGCTGCTTCAACATACAAAGTTCCTGCTCGCTTGCTTTAGCACAATGATGCAAAAGGGAATCCTTTGCATTCAGCAGAGTTTGGAGGTCAGACTCCAAATCCTGCTCTCTCCTCAAACATTCAGTTTCCCACAGTTCCATCTTCTGTTTAAGAGATGAGACTTGCAGTGCAAGGGTTTGAAACCATGCTTCGGAGGCTTCCAAAGCAGCGTAGAGAGCTGCGACCAACAGCCCTTTAGCTTCTTGCTTTCTGGCTATTTGTCTCATCTCTGAGTACTGGGTTGAAATCCACAGTACAGGGTTTTCGGATTGATTTGCGTCCCAAGCAAAGTCAGTCCATCCTCCATGGGAGGCAAGGAAGTTTGAGACATCGAGTCTCAATTCTGCACAGATATTGGATATGGTGGCCATTGTGTGGGAGGGAATGTAAACTCAAACTGTGATAAGGCACTGTGCTGTGTATTGATCCACAACAGGTGCACTAGTTCACAGGTGGGTTACTGTGCACTTGTAAGCTTGCAATTCAAAACTGCCGTGGGGTGAGGTGAGTCGGCATCGACCACACCCAGTAAGTAGCCAGAATTTGCAAGTAGTTACAAAGTGGGTGAAAAACAGGAGAGGAGATGCGGATATGCACATCTATTGTCCCCATTGGGAAGGGAAAGTTGTAGCAGCAAGTGAAAACTTTGCAAACTCCAAATATTGCCTGCATGCGGTCATCAATTGTCAGGAGGTTTAAACCTCACTCTCAGGTTCTTGGCAAAAACGGGAATGCAAGGAATCACAGACACATTGCAGAAGAGTAATAAAGCTTGTTTATTACTACCAAAAGGAAAATCACAGTTGCCCTAAGCAGTTCTCACCATTAGGAACTGGGAGTCAATGCTAAGTGTTCCCTATACCCTGAGGAATCTCCGTGTCTCCTGTGGTCTCCGAGGTAGAAGATGTAATGTCTTACATAATATACCTAAGATAGTTACCATGGTTACTGTAAGATAGAAACATTTCTAGTTACAGAGATGAGCCCTATTGGCTAAATTAGAGGTGGCTCCTCAGTCCTAGTTAACATTATACAATTTTGTTATAGACATCACTTTGTGGAAACAAAGAAGTCCAATACATAGCCATGAAGTAATACAAATCATCAGAAGATGGCAATTCTGACTCATATATCATAACATTACAAGGACACAGGTATCCTAGCATCTTGTATGCAAGAAATACATGGGTATATTAGAAAGTAAAGCATATAGCAATCATATGCATACATATCCTGACATCGATTCTTGTACGGTAGATGCCCTTAGCCCTATATGTTAGTATAACATCTACATAAATACTAGTTGTCTGTGGTGGGGGTACCAATTAGGATGTAGGGACCTCATGTAACAGGGGTGATCCACTTGCATATATAACCCAAATGCTGGAAACATTGCTATCTAGGGTGGATGGCATCAATGCTGCAGTTTCGGGCAATGTGGCAGATGTTCATCAATTGAGGACACTGTAAATGTCCTAGAACAGCGAGCAGATGGGCTGGAGGACCAACAGGAGCAGGTTTGGCAGCAATTACAGGAGCATGAGCATAAATTAACTAGGCTTTGGGAGTGGGCTGAGGACCAGGAGAATCAGGGATGCTGGAACAACATCCGGATACGCAGCATCCCTGAGGGTGCGGAGGGGTCCAACATGGAGTCCTTTGAAATGAATGGTTGCCTAAACTGATGGGAGACAGATGGAGGGTCCCTGTAGAGATGGAACAGGGCCCACCAGCTGAACATCAAGTCCGACCCCGCACCTCTCCACCTCTGGCCCATTATAGCATACCTACTGCGTCACTCAACTAAAGAAAAGCTACTGAAAGCAGCAAGGAACTTGGGGGACATTATTTGGAAGGGATGTCATATTTCTTTCTTTTGGGATTATTCCCATGAGGTGGCTATGAAAAGGAAGGCTTTCATTCCTATAAGGAAAGTGCTACAAGAACACGGTTTCAAATACCAGATGAGGAGGCTTACCTTGCTGTATGTGACTCTAAAGAGGGAAAAGAGCTTCTTGCACAACATCCTAAAGAAGTTGAGGACTGGTTATCAAGGTTTTGGCCTAACATGCGGTGGTGTACTACATTTCCCAGATGCCTCTGGGTACCAGGTTGGCAGGCTCATCCAAAGAAGAACCAAAAAGATGGATTTCAATTTCCTGGGGATGCAGTTCAAGACCGGAATGTGTAGCAAACTGATTAGTACACTGGTGCCAACTCATGAAGTCATTCACACCACTTGGAGGGTAGTAATAAAACTGTTCAATCTCCACTGGTTTTGCCAGATTCACCCCTCTCCTCATCTGGAATGGTGCCCAAGGCTCACTTTCATAGATCCAGACCAAGATCCCACAGTAAGGGGAGTCAGTATATGAGCCTAGTGGAGGCCCCCCCCCCAGCTAAGCTCCTGAAAGAGGATTCTAGTTCAGAGGAAGAAGAGGCACCCAGTCAGGAAGTGATGGCTGAAGTGAGGGATACCATGGTTCGTTTGGACTGGGCAGCTGAAACTGAGAATGCTGTAGAAGAAGCTGTGGTGGCTTCCTGCCAATCAAACCAGTCCTTTTGCCATTTGCTGCAGCCCTATCATGAGGCCTCCCACCGACCATCTCCTATGGTGGATCCCTCTGTTGCAGGACCTGATGCTCCTGAAGGTTGAGGTGGTCTGGACTATACTTGGGGCTCAAGGCAGTAACTATGTACTCTATTACTTTTCTGCAATTGCCTATCCTGTTGCTGTGTATGCTTTGTCACATTCTGCTCCTCAGGGCCTCTCGGAGTGTCTCCTCCCTCTTTCTTTTTTTGGGCGGGCAGTGGAGACATGGGGACTTCAAGTAGGAATGTGCTCATCCAATATTTTCCCTCTGTGGCTGCCTCCACTCCCCTCCCCTCACTAGCTGAAGGAGTCGTTTTTCCTTCGCTCATCCCTCCAGTCTCTGCTCCCCTTCGTAGGCAGCCAGTCTGACACTTTTACACTCTTGATCTTTCAGCTGCTTCATCACTGTCTCCTCACTTCTGCCAGATGGCTAGAGAGTTTCTTTTAGTTTGCTCTTTTAGGGAGATACTTGAGTGGCTGGCAATCAGTCCCCCCCCAATGGCCCCATAGCATTCTCCACCCTATCCCATTGCCCACTCCTTTTCCCAGATACCCTCGGATCACATAATGGAAGGTATGGTCCTGGGTAGGGATGGTCTACCAAATTTGTGACCCTCTCTCTACCCGGTTGGGTGCTGTGAGCTAGCGTTGCTTGGGTGTACTTTCCTGTTCTTGAGGTGCAACCCTAAGCGTGCTTATCTCCTTACCCTTAGTGGTCTCAAGGATTTACCTTTTAACTTCAACTAGTGGTTATACTTTTTTGTAGCTGCTCGTTACTTGATTGCTGACTTTTGCACGGTTGGTTTAACCTCTGTTCATGTTTTCAGTGTAAAACATTTGTTCCATCATTAGTCTAGTTCAGTGTTGAACTTATTGCTACACCTCTTGCTATAGCTCCTTCCAGAATTTTTGGTGGATTTGATGGGGGGTTTGTCCCATGTGATTGTCCACTGACGGGGGTATCTAGTTATACACTCAGCATGCCTTGGCAGGGCGTAATCCCTCAGGCATGAGGCTGATCTCTTGGAATGTTAAGGGTTTGAACCACCCAGTTAAACATACTCCAGTCTTTACAGTCTGAGATAGCCTTTCTCCAGGAGACTCACCTCACTGTGAAATCAGTGACATGGCTACAGAAAGATGTGGGTGGGCAGGGTCATAGCAGGTTCTGCCCTAAAAGGTCAGGGGTAGCCATATTGCTGCATAAAAGCTTGCCCATGTGCTCTAGAAGATGTTAGGTCTGACACTCAGGGTCGTTGGATCATAGCACATTCTCCCATATGGAGGGCGGGGCAGTTCTGGTTAATATGTATGGCCCAACAATGACTCTGCAGAGCCCCTGCTAGGCGTAGGTCAGACCCTTGACATCCATCACCAAAGAGCATGCCAATCTGCCTATAATTTTTATGGGGGATTTTAATCTGGTTTTAGATATTTTCTTAGACAAGAACATACCCACCCCTTAGGCACACCCCAAGGTAAGGGTGGCTCTCCAAGAAGTCATGGACAAGTGGGACTTCATTGACCCTTGGAGAAGGGATTTTCCAAGTGGCTGGGACTATGTCTATTATTCACCTGTTCGCTCCTCTTACAGTCAGATTGATTTTTGGTTGGCCAATCCCGAGGCTTCCAGGGGAATTAGTGATGTTAAAATTGGAAATATTCTTATTTCTGATCATTCACCTGTCCTCCTTTTTTATCTCCCCCACTGGGCAGGGGCCCAAAAGCACCAAATGGCATTGTAACTCCCTCCTTCTCCAGGATCGAGAGTTTCAGGAGATGATCAGGGCAAGCTAAGACCTACTTCTATCTTAATTTGGGGGCGAAGTTAAGGCAAGCACGGTGTGGGAAGCCTTCAAAGCAGTCCTGAGGGGAGAATTTTCTCTTATGCTGCAGCCAAACCACAGCAAGAACAGCAGAGCTTCTTAAGTTACAGACGGATCTCACCTGCTTGGAATCCAAATTTAAGTCTCCCTGGGCTCATGAGGATAAACCCCTGGTGGCATCTATCACGGGCTCAAATATAAAATCAATAACCTAGTACAGAAGAAGGTGGAATGGCATCTGCTTGGGCTAAGCATAGGTATTAGGGAAGGGGGTGAAAAGAGGTCAAACTGCTGGCGTATCAACTCTGTAAACAGCAAGCTGCTTCTCATATACAAGCTTTGAAAGACCCCTCTGGCTCTGTCATCACAGATCCCCAAGGTATCAATCGAGTTATGTGGCTTTACTACCAGGAGTTATATAGCTCCCAGGCAACAAGAACAGATATCAGCCTGTCCCAGTTACTTTGTGATTTTTGTGACTCGGTACACATCCCTAAGTTGTCCCCAGAGTCTGTGATGATATTGGAACAACCTTTCACTGTCCAGAAGGTGCGCTCCACCCTCCTTCAGATGGCAAATGGGAAAGCCCCAGGTCCAGATGGGATGACAGTCGAGTTGTATCAATTACTAATTGATGACATCTTCTCCCCTCTGCGCTCCACCTTACAGGAGTCACATGCACTCCCTCCCTCTGTGAGAGAAGCATTGGAGATGTTGCTGCCTAAAAATCTAATGATGCCCTCGACTTGCATTACTTCCACCCTATTTCACTCCTTTCAGTCAATACGAAAATTGCAGCTAAAATCCTCGCCACCCAGATGGTCTTGGCCCTCCTGGCTATAGTTCACCCTTCTCAGGTGGGCTTTTCCAAAGGAAAAGCAGGGGCTGACAACCTTCAGCAAGTCCTGAACCTCAAATGGTTAGCCACACACTCCTACATGCTCGGCGCAGATTTGGCATTAGATTTTACAAAGCATTCAACTCGCTGGAGTGGGGGTACCTGCATAAGGTGCTGGAGGTCTATGGTTTTGGACCCTACTTCCAGGGGTGGGTTTCTACCCTATACAATGCACCTCTTGTGAAAATTATGATGGATAAGAATATCTCCTCTCCTTTTCAGCTCCATAGGGGCACCAGGCAGGGATGCCCCCTCTCTCCCCTGCTCTTTCTCATGGCATTAAACCCCCTAGTCAGGACATTTATCCAGACTAGGGGCCTGCAAGGCATCATGGTGCGAGACCAATCCCACCTTGTACATGCATATGTGGATGACATCCTGCTCATCATCTCCCCCCCCAGCTCTTCTCTGCCAAAGGTTTTAGACATTCTAAAGAAGTTTACCCAGCTTTCGGGCTTAACGGTCAATCAGAAAAAACTATTCTAGCCCCGCTGAATAACACCTGTACTAAAGACTGTCTAATGGGTACAGAGATTGCCTGGGCTCCACAAAACTTCACCTACCTGGGGGTGATTATTCCACAGAGGTGGCAGGACCTGAAGGGCATTAACTTCTCCCCCTTGCTCATCTAGCATCATTTAACACCTGGATCGACAATGAACTCTCACAATTTAATAATTACTTCCTCCAACTTATGTCTTCTTTGGGCCTTACACAGGTAGTTTCCACTGATACACATAGATCTGGGCACTCTTCGGATTTAGTCTTCCTCTTAGGGATTGATTTATCTGACGTGGGGATGGAACCAGTCGCTTGGTCTGACCACCACACCGTGAGGTTCAATTTTTGCACCCCCCTGAGAAGGCCTTCCCCTGTGGAGATGGTCAGGTACCACCCATTACAGAATATCACTTCTCAGGGCCAAGCAGCGGTCCTTGATCTCTCGTCCCCCATATTGACTAGAAGTAACACAGGGGAACTGGTGTCAGCTTATTATACAGTCGTTATGGTGGCCCTGGATCTTATTGCTCCTGTTCATGAGCACCCCCTATCCCTTCACCCCAGGTCCCCTTGGTTTGATGGTACACTGAGGGAGTTGTGGAGACAGGGGCAAAGGTTAGAGCAGTGCTGGCGCAAGTCTGCCCTTGATGCCGACCACCTTAGATTGATGGAACACTATTCTGTCTATCAATCTGCAAGTAACATCTAAGAAGGCAGAATTCCTGTCAGGGAGATTGCAGTTGCACAAATTGACTGGCTCAGCTGTTTCAGACTGGTAGACAGACTGTGCAACCCAACACTATCCTACAAATGGAAAGCTTTTTTACTTGTGGGTGCAAGGCTTGCTCTGTTCTTTGCAAAATAAGGTGGCTGACATCAGGGCGGGCTTGTGTCCGGCAATCTCTAAGGGTGATGTTGTGGAACAGTGCAAGTTCACAATATCTCAATTCTCTTGGAGTTCCTTTTTCCAGCTGGAAGTTGTGGATATTATGAGGATCATCCATAGTGTGTGGCCCACGAGCTGTAATTTAGACCCTGGACCAACTCTCCTAATTTTGGGTTGCCTTGAGATCATTGGTCCAGTTATGGTGCAAATAGTTTGGTGCTCCTTAGAGTCTGGTGAGTTTCCTAACTCTCTGAAAGAAGCAGTGGTTACACCTTTACTGAAGAAAGCTACTTTGGACCCAGACTGTTTCTCAAACTATAGACCTATCTCTAACCTTCCTTTTATTGGGAAGGTTATTGAAAAGGTAGTGGCAGCCCAATTGGAAGACCATTTAATCATCTATAATGTCTATGAATCCTTCCAATCTGGTTTTCATAAAAGACACAGCACCGAGACTGCACTGGTTCGGGTGCTTAATGATCTTCTGAGGGCGAGGGATCAGAAGAGACATTCCATTCTAGTTCTTCTTGATCTCTTGTCAGCCTTTGACACTGTGGATCACCTGGTGTTGTTAGCACACCTGAGGCAAATATGTGAAATGATGGGAACTGTTTTAAAATGGTCCATTTCATTCCTTACTGGGAGATCACAAAGAGTTGTGTTGGGGGTCCATTCCTCCGGCCCACATTCTTTGTTGTGTGGGGTGCCTCAGGGTTCAGTGCTGTAACCCATGTTATTCGCAGTTTATATGCTGTCCCTCTGAGACATTATAAGATGGTATGGGCTGAGGTTTCACTGCTACGCAGATGATACCCGGTTATACCTGTCTTTTGTGCCTGACCAGGATGGAGCTGTCTCGGTGTTTAATGTCTGTCTGGAAGAAATCCAAGGGTGGATGGATTCTAGTTGGTTGAAGTTCAACTTAGAGAAGACAGAGGTATTAGTGGTGGACCTGGGTGGTAAGATAGCGAGGTCGCATGATGGCACGCCCTCTGGAATTTTTCTTGATGGTGTGTCACTTCCAACCTCTGAATGGGTGCACAACCTTGGGATTGTCCTAGATCACAGGCTGACCCTTCAATTTCAAGTGTCGGCTGTTGTCAGGACTTCCTTTTACCATCTTAAGAATATTGCCAGGGTGCGTCACCTTGTTCTGTCTGACTCTTTGCCAACATTGGTCCATGTCTTTGCATCTTCACATCTTGACTACTGCAACGCCCTTTACTTTGGGCTTTCTAGGGTTGAAATCTGTTGCCTACAGCTGGTGCAGAACAATGGCAGCCAAGGTGCTGATCTGGGGCTGAATCCAGAGAATATATTACTTCCTCGTATTGGCGTGGAACTGCACTGGTTTCCCATATGGTGGTGGATCACTTTAAAGTCATTTTATTGACCTTCAAAGTCCTTCATGATCAGGGTCTGCCCTATCTGAAAGAACTTCTGGTGCCTTACTGCCCCGGCCGATCGCTCCGGTCGGCCGACGAGGGGTTGTTAGAGATTCCAAGAGTGAGTTTGAAATCTTCTGCTGGTAGAGCTTTCTCTTATGCTGCTCCCACTCTTTGGAATTCTCTACCACGACGGTTAAGGGAGTGCTCCTCCGTGGAGGTATTTAAGAAAAACTTGAAAACCTATCTATGGCATATTTCTTGGAAGATTAGTTGATATCTGAGTACAAATATTATTTTTGACTGTATGGATGATTTTATTGTTGGTTTTTAGCATATGATGCTGCTATGTATTTATTTTATTTATCAGTTTTTAACTGGTATTTTATATTGTGGCTTCTGATATGTAAAGTGCCTTGATATTTTGAAAGGCGCTTTAAAAATAAAGTTATTATTATTATTATCATCATTATCTCCTTGATGGCAGAAGTGGATAGATGGTGCAAGCTTCATCTATCTCTCCATAGTAAAGTGGAGGCTGTGCGCATGTTTATCCTCCTGAGACTTGTTTACCTATTTAATAATCTTCCCATATGCCTGTCTTCTTGGTTGTTTCACAATATAGATAAATTGATATCCTTATTGCTCTGGGAGGGAAAAGTTCCTAGATGGAGCAAGGCGAAGCTACGGACACTGGTGCTGGGGCAGGCTAGGGCTCCCATGTTTTCAGAGTTACTGCTGGGCCTACCTAGCAGCTCAGGCAGTTAAGACCCTGGTTTGTCCCATCCCACTTCCCTGACCACATGGGTTGCAGTGGAGCAGAGTTTACTGCAGGGTACTCAACTTATTGACACCCACTTGCTGTACAACCACTTGCCCTACCCTGCCTATGATGGAAATGGAGAAAGTGTATGGCTCTTTCCCTATGCTGAAAACAGCCTGGTATTCACCAGTGTGGTACACTCCCCTCTGGAACAATAGCAATTGCTTATAGGTGGGCAGCCCATCTTCTAGCCAACCTGGGCCAACCGTGGCATCAAGCTCCTTCAGGATCTCTGTATTCCCCAATCTCAGGTTTTAATGTCCTTTGCACAACTACGGGTATGGTACTCTCTCCTGGTTATGGATTTTTGGAGGTTTCTGCAAATCTGTAGTGTAACCACAGAACTCAGGGTGCAGGTATCAGCTGACCCCTGATGGCATGGATAGACTCTTGTACAAGGCTATGTCTCAAAGGGGTATTGCAGGAAGCTTCTATAGAACAATGAGGGAAGCTCAAACCGACCCCACCGAATCCTGTAGGAAACATTGGGAGGGGGATCTTGGGACTTCACTCCCTTCTGATGTATGGAACCAGTGTCTACGACTGGCCCGCACAGCCTATAGAGATGCAAAGGGTCAGGCTATCCAGTGGAAAATCTTATTTAGGTGGTACAAGACCCCCACTGCTTTGCAGGATATGGGCCTTCTTTGTCACTTCAAATGCTGTAGATGTAATCAACCCTCTGCAAACCTATTACATATCCTGTGGTCATGTCCCAAAGGTTCTTCCCTTCAAGAAGGCTGTCCATGAGGACTGCTCCAGGAAAGTTGGATGTCCAGTTAAGCACTCCAGTGTCATGCTGCTCCTGGGTGACTCCTCGGCCTTGGACATGTTATCCCCTTCCCTCCAGAAATGGATCTTGGTGGCTGTACTTGAAGCCAAATGTACAATTCTGAGGTACTGGAGGAAGGCTGAACCCCCTCCCCCCGGCTGTTTGGAGATGATCCCTGGTGCAGGTGGCTGTCATGGAGAGGCTTTTGTATTCCCATCTCGCACAACTAACTAAATATCAATACAAGTGGGGACCCTACCTGCAATCTCACTTGTGCACAATACTATCCCCTCCCCACCTGCTAACCCTCCACTGTAGATCACCTGTTCATTAGTGGCTTTTTGACCTGTCTTTACTAGCCTGGAAGAATCTGTAGCAATATACTGCCTGGACCCTGCTGATTTATGTCAAGGCCAGGTAGACAGGTCCTGTATTGATGTGTTTTTCTTCTTTTTGTCCAGGCTTGCTGTGCTACATCTGTTTACTTATACCATTGCTTCAGTGTTATATGGACATTCACTGTTAACATCTATTCGTTGCATTGGTATTTGCTGTCTTCTTAAGAGATCATTACCTGGTCATGCTATGTCTGGTTAATTAGGTGTCTCTTGGATGTAAATCTCGGTAATGTGGAATAACAAATAACATTTGACATGTTAAAAAAAACCAAAAAAAAGGCCAACCTGGTGGCACTGAGGGCTGAGGCAATGGACGCCTTACCTCAAGCTATGCCGGTGACCCATGTTCAGGAATGAGCACGGGCCACCGGGGGTCGGCAGGGGAGGAGAAGGACTGAGCATCCCATGGACTGCTCTCCTTCTCTGGGGAGGGGGGTCCTCAGTGGTCGGCACTTGTTCACCCCCAGCAGAGACTGGGGGAGAGGGTGCCATGCTGCAGTAGAGGGAGCGCATGCACACATGTGCACACTCCCCTCCACTAGCATAATTGCACACCCCAGCTCCTGGGAAAACACCAGGAAAAAGCACTGCCACAGCACAATGGTGGAGGGCGTCTCACAGGGCCCGCTCCTGGGCAGCCACGGCGCTGGCCAACTGGATCCAGACGTCGTGAGGGTTGGGAAACCCCACTGACCCCACTGGGGTGGGTAAGCCCTGGGAGCTCAGGGTCAGTGCCGGATGGTGGATGCTGGGGGACGGGGCTGGGGGAACCCTCTGAAGGACAGCCAGCAGAGGAGGAAAAAGTAATAAAAAAAAGAAAGGAATAAAAAATATATTTCAAAAATGTGTTTTTTCACATTTGTTTCTTTTTTCAAGCAAGTTGCTTTATAATTGCAATAATGCACTTCAGGACATGTGTCACTGGGATAATATCACTTTTGAAGTGTTGGATGCACTTGACTTGTGGCATCATGCCCAATCACCCAAGGTGAGACATTATCCCAGCATGACACACTACCTGTCAATGCATTATTGTTTACTTCAAAGCCACTAATCAGTTAGTTCATTTTATTTATAAATGCAGTTCAGTCAGTATAGAGAATGTTAAAGGTATCTTTTACCATAGAGCTCAATTCTCTTTTAGTTTCCGTATGGTGGCTGTGTTGTAAGGACACTAAACTGAGTGGCTTTCTTTTAAGCTTACCCTGCTTCTGATACCACGTGATGCCATGATATCATGTGGCATGCATGTGTGAGCGTGCGCTTATGCCCACTTGGTTACTAGGCAACTGTGACAGTTTTGCATTCCGCTAGTTCCTAGACCCTGGTGGAGGGATGTCTTTACTATCTTCTTCTTCTTCTTTTCACTTTAAATCTGTTGCGCAACAGTATGTCTTTGCCCTATTCTTTACCTCTTTCTAGCCTGGCATAGGTTGGCCATCTACATCAGTCTTTTTTTCTCACTCTACATATCTCTTTCCTACTGCCTTATTTTTCCTATTGCCTACATCTGTCCCTCACCACCATTCCATGCTAGCATCATGTTTAGGTCCAGCACGCCAGCTGGCAATGAAAACAATTACAGTGCTTATATGGCACGTCATGTCTGGGTTTCAATAAAGTGCATCTGTGCCTTTAAATATACTTTGAAGACTGAAGTAAAGTGCAATAGTGCATTTAAATATGTTTTTTTATGAAATGACATACAGTGATTATTGTGTGATTAAAGTGCTGCAGTGCCAATAGAAACTATATAGTAAAATGCAGCATACTAAATAAATATGTGAGGGGTTTAAAAATAAGCTGATGAGCTCCCAAAAAGGTATTGTAGGTCTTTTAAGTAAAACCAATAATTATAGGTGTGAAACAGAGTGGCATGTATGAATATAGTTATTTAATTTAGCTACCGCTCTGTTATATAGTGTTTAAATATATCCTGCATCGAAGCAGTATTCATGGTTAAACTGGAGGCAATTCTTTACTTTCAGCCACCACATAGCATGTAACAGATCCCTCCCCCTTGACTGTGTTGAAATTTTATTCATGTTTCCAGTTGCTGGCAAAGTAATACATAAGATTAGGTGCAAGGGACAGTGGTATTCTAAAACCTCAATGAAATATACAGGGGCTGACCAGAGAGTTTTTCAGTCCCACAGCAGAGCGGCAAGTGTATGTCATTTTCTTGCAGTCTACTGCTCTGCTGCAACCTAAACAGTCCTAGAAATGTAAAGAGACAGGAATATCCCTATGCAGGAATGTCTATGAAGCAGTGTGTAGTTTAAAGGTTAGGAACCCTCAGAATAAAATAGAGGGCTGCAAGAGAAATACTGTGTCACTGTTAAGTGTATAAAAGAGCTACTACCTAAGGTAATGTCTGCAGGTAGTAAGATGCTGGAAACTTAAGCAGAAATGCTTGTACAGCAGGTTAGAGGAGTCAGTGGCTGAGGAAGTATTTTGACCATTTCAGCCGGCCGCTCCTTGTACTGCATGAAACATTTTTTCCTAGCTTCTTCTATAGCTGATGGTAGGAATAAATGCATTGCCAGTTAAGAAGACAGCATTTGAATAAACAGACCCAATATAAATATCTGTAGTTAATTCATAAAAGAGTACCTGTACATAGTCCTTGGTACTGATAAGACAGAAGGGCTCCTGTAAAACAAACTGCTGTTCAAGGTTTTTTTCTTTTCTCTCTGGGAAAATCCATTTTTCCAGGTTCTACCAATTCCCCTAGGCAGACCTCTATTCATCTGTGATACCAGAAAACTGTGTTGTATAGGGAGATCAGTGCCCTCTCTGGTCTAGGACCATGCTATCAATCAAATGTAAATGGGAGGAGCTTAGAGCTCATTTTGGATCAATTTAGTACGGAAAATGGAGTTCAAAGCTTCCAAGGGGATCTAAAACTGTAAATGTGCATTCATACAATGTTGTTTGTTATAATAGCACTGGGCGTGGGTCTTCCCACCTGTTTGATGTTGTTAGTCAGTAGAAAATTGTCTGTATAAGTTAATGACCAGGTCAGGTGACCGTTGCCTCTCCTATGTAAACCCCTGCTAAAGGGAGCCTTATCAGTTGAGCCTTGGATGTGGAGTGAGAAGGTCTACAGTGCAAGTAGACAAGAATGATTTAGAAGGTAAAAGATCAGAGTTGCTATTGATCTAAGACTGTATTCCAAGAAACCAGTGATGTCAAGTGGTCATTCTGACTGCAATTTCTCTTGATGTTCAATTATTTATTTTCCTATTTGCAAATAAATGTCACATATCCGTATGTTTTAAATCCTGACACATTGCCTCGTCTAATTATTTCCACACCCTGTGACAGCAACCAACATCACTGTCAATCATTAACAACAGAGTGAGCAGTGCGAGCGGTGGCAGCAGGCCCCATATGGAAGGAAACTGCCTTTCTGTACTCCACACCACTGAAATTAATTGATATTTTACAGCAGTATTTGTTGTGTTCATTTAGTACTGCTCTTAAGATATTGTTCCATGCCATTGTTTTCCATTAGATAACGTTATGCTTAGTCAAGTTTTTTTTATTTGCAATGGGGGGGGGGCAGTAGTACACAATGGGAACATTATACTTTCCCATGAGATTATATAAAAGGATAGTTTACCATGCATATGTTATTTCCATGACATGTGCATATAATAGAAGACCTCAGTACATTATGACAAACATCATTTATTTTCGTCCCTATACATTGTTAAATGATTACAGTGTACATTGTATTGCTATAATCTGTTTTACTTGGTTCTGCTGGTGAGAGGAGGCCTGTTGCCACCCCCCACCACCACCTCCCTCATGACCAACATGCTGGCCAGTTTGTCTCAGCATTCATGCCAATATTAGAGTCAAGGACTTTCATATTGAAAATCCATTTAATCTCAGCTGTGTCAAACAATTTTACACAATTTCCTCCTCTCTGAGGTTTGGATATAAATTGGCCAGCATGCTAATAGAAATTATGTTTGACATAATGTACTTAATGTGCTTGTAAAAAAAATAAAGATAAAAGAAAAACTGAAAACACTACCCAGTGAGAGGAAAAATGAGTATAACCACAAGTACTTTTCAGCTTAGCTAAATGCTAAGATTAACCAAGCCCATACATTCCAGAAGTTGAATAAATTAATTCCCAGGCTTATTTGTTACAATAATGTATCATCTGAATTCCATTCAAGTGGATAAGTGGCACTTTGTAATCAGGGCTAAAACTTGTTTCAGAGGCAAGTTTTTTTTATTTTACTAAAATTTTTAAAAGTCGGGCACTGAAGTTGCTAGTAATGATCAGAACTGAATCACTATGTTCATATTCAGTCATTTTTGTTAAGTTGGCCCCAGACTGGATGAAATATAGAAACACAGGGCCCGATTCTCAAAAGGTTACATCTGACATAACTTGACTTGCATAAAAAAAAAAAAAAAATGGTACAAGTAGCAAGTTACACCAGCAGTTGCGACATACAGTATTTTGCAAAGAGGCCCTCGATATGCCTCAGGCTGCTTGCACCAAAGTGGACTTGTATCACCAGTTACATCTTAAACCCCTTCAACATGGTGCTAGTAGATTTATGGCAGCAGTTGTGCCCTATTCTGGAAGGGCAGCAACAAAGTCCCCTAGGGCACTATTCTCCAACTACCCCCATGGAAATCCATCAACGTAAGTTACACTAGCAATAGCTGGCATAACTGTACTTGCACCCTCGGAGGTTGCCTGTATGTTCAGCCTGCCCATCCCCAGATGGTATGCCACCCCCCCAACACTGCCCTGATCCCAAAACACAAATACTCCATAGGACTAATTCTGCTCCTCCAATGCACCAACTCAGTAACAGCATGGTAATGCCCTGTTGGCCTATCCATGCCCCCTATCACCAACAAACTCACAGGGCTGCTGCATGCCCCGACCCCAGTACTTGTAAAATAGCTCCTCAGGGCTGCTGCATACCCTGACCCCAGTACTTGTACAATAGCACCACATGGCTACTACATGCCTCTGACCCCCAGTACCATAAGGGAAATCCCACACACCGCAAGCTGCGAACCCCCCCCGATCCCCAGTATCCAAAACTGTGGCCATTCACCCACATACTGAGTATCCCTTGTAGACTAGTGGACAACCCCTCCCTCCCAGCAGCATCCAACCACCCCGCTTCCTCCCCACAACCCATTTTAGGCCAGTGACTGGCACAGCCCAGCTCTCACCACCATGGCCAGATGCTGTCTGAACACTGCAGAAGCGCATACTGTACATACTCATGCATATGTACAGTACGTGCTCCTGCAGTGTTCGATCAATAACTGGCTGCAGTGGTGAGAAGTGGAGTCTATGCCAGTCACTGACTTATAATTGGGAGTTGGGGAGGCAGGGTGGTTCAACTGGGGCGGGGCCTACTAGACTACAGGGATTTAGGTTATATACATCATATGAAGGTTGCAGAAGATAGTGAACAGGGAATCGGGCATGGAAGAACATGAATGGCCCTGTAGGACATAGATCTACATATTCTGGGGTCAGAGAATTGGGTGGGGACGGTAAAAGCCCTGCGGGGCATAACCATGTCTGACATGTTGTCAGGGCATGTGAGGGCCACTTGCGCCCTTCTGGCCTGGAGCTGTGGCTTGCAACCATCCCTTCATATACGCCCTTTGTTTGGCATACCTATGGAACTGTCACAACTCATAGGACTTAGCCGAGGGGACCCTGCCCCTTCCAGAATCAAGTGCAGTTCCTTTGGCGTAACAGAGAGTGGTGCAAGTCGCCTTTTGCGGTGACTTGTGCCATCCTTGTAGAATCGGGCCCCTACAGAATTTGATGGCAGATAAAGAACACTTGGCACACCCATTTTGCCCTTTTCCTTACCTATTGGATAAGCTGCAGATCCTAATTAACCAACAGCCTATTTACTCCTACCCCCCAACTATAATTGCCTTATGTCTGCCCCATGCATTCCTGAATTCACCCACTGTTTTTGACCCCACAACCTTCTCAGGAAGGCCATTCCATGCATCTACATGAAAAAATACTTCCTCACATTGCCTTTGAGCCATCCTCTCTCTATCTTCAAATTGTGCCCCCTTGTTCTTGCACATCTCTTTTTCTGAAAGATGCTATCCTATTGGACTTTGTTGATTCCATTGAGGTACTTGAAAGTTTCTATCACGTCCCACCTCTCCCTCCTTTCCTCAAGGGTAAACATATTAAGCTTCTTTAGTCTTTCTTCATATGGTTTCTGGTGCAGACCCTGTACCATTTTAGTTTCCCTCCTCTGGACTGCCTCCATCCTATCTATGTCCTTGTGGAGATGGGTCTCCAGAACTGCATGCAGTACTCCAGATGGGGTCTCACCAACTGTCTGTACAGAGGGATGACAACTTCCTGTTTTCTACTGGTGATACCTCTCCCTATGCATCCCAGTATCCCCAAGGCCCTCCTTACTGCCTTCTCACAGCCTGCCTACATTTAAGTCATCTGATGTGACTACCCCAATGTCCCTTTCCATTTTATTGTTGTTAGTACCCCCACTGTGTACTCTTCCCTGGGTTTTTGTTTCCCAGGTGCATTATTTGACTTCTTCGCATGAATCTAAGCTGCAAACTTTTGATCATTCTTCCAAACTTGCCAAGTCCCTTCTCATTCTTTCCATCCCCCTTTGTGTATCAACCCTGTTGTAGAGCTGTGTATCATCTGCAAAGAGGCATACTTTTCCTTCCAGTTCCTCTGCAATGTCACTTATAAAGACATTAAAGAAGACCGGCCCCAGTACTGAACCCTGCGGTACTCTGCAGGTAACACCCCTTTCTTAAGAGTGGACTCCGTTTACTATTACCGTCTGCATCCTGTTGCCCAGCCATTTTTTTACCCCAGGCTGGCTAACTTATTTATTAATCTTTTGTGTGGGACTGTGTCAAATGCCTTGCTAAAATCTAGGTAGGACATGTCCACAGCCCCTCCTGGTCTATTACTTTGCTCACCCAGTCAAAAAAATCTATTACATTCATCTGACATGAACTTCCCACTGTGAAGCCATGCTGCCTTGGATTCTGTGCCCACTGGCCTCTAGGTACTCAACAATTCTTTCTTTCAGAAGTGATTCCATCATTTTCTTTGCCACTGAGGTCAAATTAACAGGTCTGTAGTTTCCTGCCTCTGCCTTGCTCCCACTTTTGTGAAAGGGAATCACATCCTCCTTCCTCCAGTCCTCAGGTACCACACCATCTTCCCAAGCTTTGTTAAAAAGGGTAGTCAGTGGTGTTACTAGTTCTCCCCCTTAGTTCTTTTAGAATTCTTGGGTGAATGTTATCACACCCCACTGCTTTGTCCACCTTGAGTTTTAGGAGTTCTTTCAGACCTTTTCTTTGGTTAATGGACTGGTATCAACCCCCCTATTCAGAGTGCTTCTATTATTTGGTTTAGGTATGTCCCCCTCCTCTTCTGTTGTGAATACTGAACAAAAGTATTAATTCAGTATCTCTGATTTTCACTGTCACCCTTTGCCCACCCCTCCCATTTTGTTAAGCCTCACTCTCCTTCCCTTGGTCTTTCTTCTCTCCCTAATGTACCTATAAAAGGTTTTATCCATTTTCTTAACTGAGTTGGATATTTTTTCCTTGGTTTGGGCCTTTGCTATTCTGACTGCCTTCCCCGTTTCCTCCTGCTTTTATTGATACAGTTCTCTGTCCTGCTCCTTCAGTGATTCCTTATACTTCCTGAATGCAATATTTTTCTCCCTAACCTTCCCCACCACTTTTTGAGAATCATAGTGTATTTTTCTTCATTTTGTTTTGTTTATTTGCTTCACATAAAGGCTTGTTGCCTCTGTGATGGCAGTTTTGATTTTCGCCATTGTCCAACTCCTCCTTCCTGACCTTTTGCTAGTGCATTCCTTAGGCACTCTCCCATTCTGTCAAAGTCAGCCCTCTGAAAGTTCACTACCCTTGCTTTTGCATGGCTTGACTCTACGGCTGTGTTTATCATGAACCACACTGTCTGCTGGTCACTTGTTCCCAGATGGCTCCCACTTCTAAATCCAAGATCCTCTCACCATCCCTGTTTGAGAGTACCAGGTCTAAGACTGCTCTCTCCCGAGTGGGTTCCAGCACTAGTTGCCTGAGGCATGCCCCTATAGGGCATCGAGTATGACTCTGCTCTTGGATGTGGCTGCAGAAAATGTGCTCCAGTTAACATCTGGCATATTCAAGTCCCCCATCTACAATATCTCAAAATATGTTTTACAGGACATTGCCAGAATTTGTACATTAAGCAGGTTTCGGTCCTCTTGAAATACCATTTCCACACAAAAACACTTTTGACAAATAAAGGTTTGGTTTTTAACCTGGCATACTAAATTGGATTTTTATAAAATATCTAATTCCTTTAACCCCTCCATTTTCTTCCTTCTCCTTGGAGTCTTCAGACACCACCCTCATTGCCTTATATGGGTCAATACGATTGTTTTGTTCACTCAAAGTGATCAACCCACCCCAAAAAAAATCATAACTGTGTTCATACTCAGTGCAACAAAATCCTAAATGTAAATAAAATTCCATAACTAATTTCATAAGCTTTCTAAAGATAAGTCAGTCACCATAGCAACACCTAGTGCTACCAGTGCTTTTTTCGATGTGTGCTTTAACAACAACCTCCACACTATTAACACACTAACTCTGGGTTCAGGCTTAACAGATACTGCATGTAAGATATTCATGAGAGTCTAAGGAAATTTTAAGTAAATTCATATCGGTGACCTTGAAATCAGGCCATCACAGATTCTCAGTGGAACATTAACATCCATACTACAGTACATCAATGCCACATTATGAATAATGCTTGTTCATAGTAGCATTTAACTCAGATGACCTCACTTGGCCGCATGAGCACCCTTCAGAAATCATGTGGCATCAGTGGTGTTACACAAAATTATTTGAAAACATATATATAAAGGCTCTGTTTGTTTACGCGATTTACTGTTTTTGATATTTTGTCATATATTATAGTGGTGTGATAGCACCACTATACAGTAGTTAGGGTTGAGTGGAGTGTTCAGTGTTAAACCTCTAATTTGTCACCTTAATAGCTTTGGCACCATTTGACGAAATCAGCTAAAAGTTTGCATGTGTTGCCTAGGAGGCAAGATAAAAAACTTTGGAAGTTTTATGATGGCAACTTGTGTGGTTTCTGAGATCTGCATATGACATTTTTCTGTAGATGTCTAATTTTTTTTCCTATTCTTAACATGGGATTTTTTTTGCTCTCACCTATAGCCTTCACAGAATGGAAGGTTTTCCCCAAACATACAGAGCACAGGTCTGATGTCCTAAGGAAGTGCCTTTGAAGGGTTTGGTGTAAAAATATTAAATGAGTTCAGAGTTATAAGGCTTTAAAGTTTTGTGTTTTCTTGTTCTGAGCATGTTCAGTAGGGTTTTTGGGTTAACATTCTGATAAAACACCAAATATTCTGTATTACAGGACTGTTTTTTGTTTCTCACCACTTGCTTGGCACAGCACAAAACATTTTTTGTGCCACAGAGCCTCTATCTTAATGCTTTTCTCCTTGAACTAACAAGCATGGAAAACACATAAAAATGCTGCAATTTTAAAAAACAAACACCAGAACCTAGCTAAGTGGGCCCCATTCAGCTGGATTATGATTCTTGTTTTTTACAGTAATAGCCAGAAATACCATTCCTGAGCACCCAAAAGTTCAGGTGCCCAGCTTAGGGAGATGAGCTGTTGAACCTCGTTCTCTGTATTAGAACAGCAGGACTTTCTTGACTTCTGCACTGCAGCTGGAACTCATGCTGTGGGCTGCAGTGAGAGCAGTGAGCTGCCATTTCCCTGATGTCTAGTGGCACCCACACTCTGATCACCACCAACGTAATGGTTTATCTTCCCTGGGTATAGTGGCATCTCCACCCTCCAATCACCATCCCTTAATGATTTTATCTTTCCCTGATGTCTAGTGGCACTCCCCAACCTCCAGTCTCCATCCCCATAATGATTTATCTTTCCCCGGTGTCTAGAAGCACCCCCACCCTCTGATCAACATATCCATAATGATGTTATCATTCTCTGGTGCTAGTGGCACCCCCTACCCTCTGATCACTGTCCCCATAATGATTTCATCTTTCCCTGGTGTCTACTGGCACTCCCACAATCTGGTCACCATCTCTGTAGTGATTTTATTTTTCTCTGGTGTCTAGTGGGGGATTCATGATGGGTCATTGACAAAATATTTGTTGAATGACCCAACAGCGAAACTGGCAGGTTGACTGCATTTTGCAGTCGGCTGCCAGTTTGCAAGCAACAAGTGTTTTTCTTGAGGCTTTGCCCCCAAATGTCATCGAGGGCTTGCTGCATCCCTCTCAACTCCCAATTAGGATTCTCAACTCTGAGTCGGAGCTGAGTTGTGGAGGGGTGCAGGATCCCCTACAGACAGAGCTGGGTGCCAGTGGGTTCCCTACAGTGATGTGGTGCTTTTGTCACTGTGGGGACTCCAGCTGTCGACATGTTGACATTGGAGATGTATAGGTGTGTGACACCTCAACCCTCCAATCACCATCCCTGTCCCAAAAAAAAAAATCCCTCAATGTTTTGTTTCTAACTTGCAAACAAGAAAATGGTCCCTCATCAATCTGACCCCCACCCACCTCATACTCAGCATCCGTCACCCACATCCCCCAGTACACCCCCACACACATTTCACTCACCTGAACAGGTCACAGAGTGAAGATCCACTCTCTGATCGAAGACATGTCTTGCTGCTGGAACTTCAAAAAGGCAACAAACATGGCTCAGGAGGAAATGCTGAAGCCTTGCTGAATGAGTAAATGACTCAACAGTAGGCGCACAAACCGTGGGCTCTATGGCTACAGGAAATTCCACCACATGATCTGTGTATGAAACAGTTTATTACCAAATGTAGTAAAATTAGATAGCACCTCCCACCCCGTAAACAAGCGTCAACATTTCACGCTGCCCTGGCACTTTATCAAGATGTCAGCAGCATCTGACATTCTTACATTTATAGTTCCCCCATATACATAATGCCAACTATTTAAAGTGACATGCTTGCAAAAAGTTCATGCAAGGATACACATAAAATAGTAATAAATACAGACAAAAAACAAAACACTATTAAACATCACATTAGGACAACATGATAATTAAAAAACAGGTAAAAACATATCATTGTCTGCTAACTACTCAACCCTACACATATGTTAACTCCTACATGTATCTTGAGCTCAAAGTAATTGCAAAATCATAAGGAACTAATATGATAAAGACAATACATATGCTTATTCACTACTTCACTACTATAGTCATCATCTGCATCGCCAACAATATTAGAATTAAATCAAATCTTTTATTAAACAATGTTCTATAGATTGTTGTGCCACAGACAAAATGGGTTTTTATTAAAGGCATAAGACACAGGGGCCCAGATTTTCAAACTGCGCCATTCTGAGGTGCAAGCCCTGTGCTGCTCAAAATAGTTGGCACGGGGTGTGGCGAGTGATATTCAAAGAGTTGCGCCATTGAGCAACTCGCTGGGCGATATCACCCCAGCTCCACAACACTTGCGCGTAGGCTGATGGAACTTGCGCTACGCCAGAGAGTACTAGAGTTGAGCATTAAACTTGCGGTGGGCGCCAGAGTACCATTGCGCCATGCTCAAATTTCCGATATTCAAAGGTGACATGCAAATGGGGCCATAATTTATACAAGGCGCGGGGCCATTGCATCTGTTGCTTCATTGCATGCCATTTGCATGTGGGTGTGATCCCCAAGGACTTGCTCCTGGCCACCCTGCCAGGCAGCAGCCGTTGGGGACCCGGCCTTACAATGCAACCAGTCGCGGGCATACAGTTACATGAAACCCCACACATCTCCACAGCCCGATTCGCGGGCGGAACACGTCATAGACCCCCACATCTCCCACAGCCCGATCGCCCGGGCAGAACACGTCATAGACCCCCACACCTCCACAGCCCTATCGCGGGAAGAACCGCATTACATAGACCCCCCACCTCCCACAGCCCGGTCGTGGGCAGAACAAGTCGCAAGACCCCCACACATCTCCCACAGCCCGATCGCGGGCAGAACTATATGAACCCCAGTGCCGGTCGCGGGCAGAGATGTAACCCTCCCCCAACCCGAATAACTCCCTGGTGGTCAGTGGACCCGTAAACCCGATCGCGGGCAGAAGTCGCACAACCCCCAAACATCTCCCTGGTGTCTAGTGTCCCTGGAGCATCCCAGCTGCAGCATCAGCCAGGAGCAGGGACATCCTGACTCCATGCAAGAGGCATGCCTCAACCAGCTAGTGCTAGAGCCCACCGGGAGGGGGTGATTTGGGGCCTGGTACTCACCAACAAGGACAGGATAGCAGATGTTAGGGTGGGTGGACACCTGGAGTCCAGTGATCATCGCACAGTGTGGTTCAATATGAGTACAGTGCCAGAGTCAAGCCACACAAAACCGATGGTCCTGTACTTCAGGAGGGTAGACTTTGCAAAGTTGGGGGTATGTCTCTGGAAAACCCTAGCAGGGTTGGAGGACTGTGGGGAGTTGAAGCAGCCATAGTGGAGACAACAAATCATTGCATTAGGAAAATAAACAAAGACAAGAGAAAAAGTAAACCACTATGGTTCTCAAAGGAAGTGACTTGGAAGGGAAGAGTGAAAACGTTGGCTTTCAGCAAGTACAAGGAAACACAAAAGGAGGAGGACAGGGTAGTGTATCTGGATATGCAGAGGGAGGCAGGGAAGGCAATCAGGAGTGCAAAAGTGGAAATGGAGGATCAAATAGCCCAGGCAGTAAAGAAAGGGGACAAGACTTTTTGTAGGCATGTTAGTGAAATGAGAAAGACCAGGGGTGGGATTGTAAGGCTTAAGGGGGGACTAAGCGGAGTGTGCGGAAGGGGATCTAGAAAAAGCAACAATCCTGAACAAATATTTTTGTTCAGTATTCACAGAAGAAGGGGAAGGTGAGGGACCACAATTCAGCAACAGCAGCAATAATGGGAGGGAGCTGGGCACCAGTCAATTTATGGAGGAGAGAGTCCTAAAGGAACTCACAAAACTAAAAGTGAACAAGGCAATGGAGCCAGACAGGATACATCCTAGAATATAAAAAGAGCTCATGTAGGTGCTGGCAGCACCACTGACAGCTCTGTTCAACAAATAGCTGAAACGGGAGTGGTTCCAATGGACTGGAGGAGGGCAGACATAAGTCTCTCTTCACAAAAGTGGAAGCGGGGAGGAGGCTGGAAGCTATAGACCAGTCAGCCTGACCTCGGTGGTGGGGAAAATTATGGAATCACTGCTAAAAGAAAGGACTGTGGGACATCTTGAATCCAGAAGAGCACATGATCTGAGGCAGCATGGATTCATAGTAGGAAGGTCATGGCAAACAAATCTGATAGATTTCTTAGACTGGGTAACCAGGGAAGTGAATTAGTGAGAAGCAGTGGATGTGGCCTACCTACATATTAGCAAGGCCTTCGACACTCTTCCACATAACAGGCTTGTGAAAAAGCTGGGCAACCTGGGAATGGGTCCAAAGGTGGTAAACTGTGTTAGAAATTGGTTAAGGGACAGAACAAAGACAGTGGTGGTAAATGGAGAAAAACCTGAGGAAAGCAGAGTGACCTGTGGGGTGCCAAAGGGTTCAGTTCTGGGGCCAGTACTATTTCATGTTTTTATAAGTGACATTTCAGAGGGGCAGGAAGGGAAGATGTGCCTCTTTGCAGATGGCACTATGATCCACAACAGGGTGGACACTCTGGGATGGGTGGAAAAAATGTGGAGGGACCTAGATAAACCAGAGGAATGGTCAGAATTGTGGCAGTTAAGATTCAATGTGAAGAAGTGCAAAATCATGCATTTGGAGAACAGAGGAGGGTTACATGATGGGGGGATACTGATACAACTGTACAAATCACTGGTGAGACCTCATCTGGAGTACTGTATCCAGGTCTGAAGGCCACATCTCCATAAAGACATAGACAGGGTACAAGTAGTTCAGAGAAGGGCAACAAAAATGGTGCAGGGCCTGGACCAAAAGACATATGAGGAGAGACTGGAGGATCTCAAAATGTATACCCTGTAGGAGAGGAGCGAAGAAGGGGATATGACAGAGATCTTCAAATATCTCAAGGGCATAAATAAGGTATAGGAGGGTAGCAACTTTCAGAAAAAGAGATATTCTAGAACAAAGGGACATGACATGAGGCTGGTTGAGTCTGTGGGTTTTGCAGTAGATAGGAAAAATGGGCAGACTGGGTTGGCTTAGAGGTCCTTTTCTGCTATCAGATTGTATGTTGCTATGTTTCAAAGCTATTGCCCAAAAGATACATTCTATTTGCCCACTGTACCCATCCATCCATAAATTACATTTAATTTGAATTATTAGATGTGCAGTTAATGGTGCATTTGCTTAGTCCACACTGTTTAAAAAGTTTGAACCCTGTTTCATGTGGGTATATATATTTTTTGATATCCCCTAACCAATAAGTATTTCCCTGGTGTCTAGTGGCACCCCCCACTGCTGTCCCCTTTATGCTGGTATTTGGCCTTAGTGTCTAGTGGAACCCCCCACCCACTGATGTTCGTGGAGTACTGACATAAAGAAAATGGTCTCTTGATGTCTTTTTATTAACCTGTAAAACAAAGTTCCTCACTGATCGCACCCCCACCCAATCTCCCACCCTCACATCCCCAATCCTCCCATACACTTTCACTCACCTGACCATGTCCCAACCTGAAGATCCACTCTCCAATTGAAGACACGTCTTGCTGCAGGAACGATGACTGCTATATAACAAAATAAGGTAAGTGTGGTTCAATGTATTTCAATGGGGTTTTCAACTTTGGTGTAGAACTTTGCCATTTTTTTTTTATATTTTAACCCCAAATTTTCAACCATGCCTTTTGGAGACCCTACCTCATGAATAATGTCACTGGAATTAAGCGAATCCATCCTGAAAGGTGATTTTGCTGTGGCTTGGTAAAATCACCTTTTAGGCGTGAATTGAACATTTTCACCAGCTTTGTTCATGATGCGGGGTCATACGAAGGTTATGTTGAAAATTTGGGGTTGAAATATGTTAAAATGGCAAAGTTATGTGCATCCATTGACATCTCGCTACGCCTCCCTCATAACTTTCATAATTTTTAATATTTTCACCCCACATTTTCATTATACAATGTACCATTCTTATACCACCTCATGAATGTGACAGCTGTAATTTTTCAAATCTTGACCAAAATGTCTTTTGCAGCTTTGGCATGGAATGAAGTTGGTGATGTGCATGATGATGTTTGGTGGGGTTTGACAATTATTATCACTGGGTTCATGAGGTGGGTAATAAGAAGGCCATGCTGACAATTTGGTTGCTGTTGTCTTACTAATGGAAGCACAGGGCCCCCACATCAACATAAGTATATGCAGTTATGGAGGGATGGGCACGCATGGCCCAGAGGGCATTCCCACAGGCAAATAAGGATATGATTACACTATCTGAAAAAGTAAGGATGGATGGAAGCGCAGGGCCCAGAGGGACATGTGCTCCCATAAGCAAATAATGATACCAATTATACTATCTCAAAAAGTATGGAAATTCTTTGCAAAAAACTCCATTAATGCAACATTTAGGGTTCAAGCTAAAGCGACAAAAGTAGGAAACAGAAATCAATCAATCTATCATTCCAAATCTTTATTTTACCAGGTGGAACACCATTGAGCATAAACTCATTTACAAGATGGACCTAGAGGAGATACACATCAACAATTTGATATAGTCACAATTACATTGGCAGACAGTATACAAGTATTTACAATTCATATGACATGTCAGTTTCACATAAAGTGATAGTATGTACCCTAGAATCGCAGGTATATGATACAGATACAAGTACACTGCCAGACAGACTACAACTACAGTATATGCAATTTATATGCATGGCAGATACACATACAGCAATGATCGGACACTATACTGGCAGGCCAAGATGTCGAGTCTAAAGTAAAACATAACACTTATATAGGTATGCACAGTATATACCCAGGAAATGCACAATATATAGAAAGAGTAAAAGTAAGTAGGCTGCAGAGTCAGTATTGTCAAACATAAAATATAGGTGTTCTCTTTTGATGTGTTTTTTTTAAGTTGTCTTCACAAATTAACAGTACTTAAACTTTTTAATATACTTACTGTTATTTAAAAAAAAATCTGCATGTGTATGGATACCAAGCAATACTGGCAGATTCCACACTCCAAAAACACAAAAATGTGTGACGGTGGAGGAAGAGGGTGAACTACATTAACACACCACCCACATACTGTTGCTCACTGCCTATGCTAATTTCCTTCTGCTATGAGATATATGTGATGTTTAACTTTATTACACTTCCACCAAATGATTCAACCATCTAGTTGAAGACAGAAATACTGTAGTACAAAACCATTTAAAAAGAATGCCTTCATGTTTCTTTCCAGCTTCTGCTTTAATTAAATGACTCAGCATGAAAAATGGATAAGTTATGCTTCTTAAAGTGATATTGGCAATGAAACGGAGCCTAGCTGTGAGAAAGCAAATACCACCAGACGCAAGTGTTTTAAAAGGTAATGTTTTTCTTTCATGGGTTCAGAGCCCAGCTCAGGTCTCATGTAAAAGGAGCTGTGGTTGTTTCATAAATATTGCTTAATTTGCCTACCCACATAGCATGAGAAGTGATTAAGGGGCATATATTTTTAATCCTGGGGCAGGAATTTCAAAAGAAATTTAGAACAACACAGGATGTGGCAAGAGTGGCCTTGTTGCAATGTCGGGTATGCTGTGCACAGCATGTCATACTTTCCATTAAATACTTAACCTGTGTCATGTTACATGGATGGAAATTATTCAAGTGGTGAACTGGGTATGTGTAAGAGCGAGTGTTTATGAAGGACACAGCAGGCAAGAAGTCTGACAAAGGTCCTGCAGGATGGTGCAATTTATTTCATTTGTGGCAGTCTTTAGACACTTGAACAGACAAAAAAAAAATGTAAAATAGTTATTCATGTGTAGCTACTTCAGATGCTGTTTTTTCTTTGGACTTCACCAGGGAAGCCTAGCTACTGGGTGTTGGCTCCCACTTACCAAGGCTGTGCTGGAGAGAGGACCTTTTCAGTTTGTTTTTCAGTTTCAGTTCAGTTTATTTATTATACTGGAAAGGCATGTGAGCAAAACTGCCCATTTTCACAAGCTTCCAGTCAATGACAACAAGCAGTGTTACAGAGTACAAAGGGAGAAAAAATTACACAAAAATATAGCAATTCCAGAGTAAACGTCATATGAAGCAAAAAAAAAAAATTAACAAAAGACAATAATATTATTACAGTATTACAGATGAATGGGGTCAATGTAGTTCACTGATTAGATGGACACAATGAGCAAGACAGGGAGGTGGAGGGGGAATTGTGGGTGGTAAGGACTAGAGGGCAGAGGTAAGTGCCAAAATGTCAGGGAATTGAGTGTGTCCAGAGGTAGAGAAGAAAGGCAAAAGTGCGCACAACCTTTACTTTGGAAGGTCTCGTCTGCTGTAGAGTGTTTCCTTGAGTCCAGCCTAGCCAGAAGCAAACAACTCCAATCTGTCAGAGTCTGCTCTCTGCTCTCTTTATTGATATAAATCAGCAGGAGGAAACTTTCTCAGCTTGGGGAACCACCCACATCATATTAGACTCACACCACCATCATCTGGCCCACCAGCCAGGTACTACAAAACCTTGCCACCTGCTGATTATCTCAAACCAAAACCAGTGATCTATACTTAAGCAATAATGCATGCCAGGTTGTGCATTGCTGTGGAATTTACATGTGCCTTGTGTGATGTGTCATGAGACACATCCAAGTGACTTCAACCACACAAGCAGTGGGCAAATCCAGCTACTACACAAGCCCTGAAGTGCATTATAGCATATACTGTATTTAAGCAAGGTAAATGCGTATTGTACTCCAAACAATGGTTGTCCATTTCTCTCTACTTTTGTTTCTACTGCTACTGGGAGTGAACCCACAATGCTTCCAGTGAACTCCTATGAGACAACCTCACTCTCCCTGAAGTCCCATTTGGGGATGCAGTTCTTCCCAGATCTCAAAGTGAGTCCTGGGACCTCCATCCTTTCAGGTGCTTCTGATGGCTTCCTTCTCTGGAGACCAGGCACAGGAGGATCAGTGCCATCCATTCCCAGAGACCCTTCCACTATCCCTAGGGCCACAGGCCCACAAGACCCAGTCATAGCCAGAGAGGCTGGACTGCTTCTCTCCTAGGCTCCAATCCCCAACTGTCCAGGTCAGTGCAGAAGTTTCTTCCCCTTTTGTAGAGTATTAAGGGAAGGGCAGAACTATGCATATTTATGCTCCAGTTTCCCACTCTTAGCTAAGTCAGACTACTTACAGCAAGAACATCCAGTCATCCAGTCTCGGAGAAACTTCACTCAGAGAACAGCTGTCAGTGTCTGGTTTAACCGTTCAAGTGCTCTCTGGTAATCTGCCTTGAGCCAGCTCTGCAGTGGCTGGTCACACAAGTTTATTTCCATACTCCAGTTTATTGTGATTTTAATAATTCATCTGAAATGGTTTCACTTAGTAGGCTATCCAACCCCTCAAACCTCAGCCAGCCCAAATTGTTCAGCCTGGGCCCATTGACAGGAGTCCTCCTTCTGTTGAACAGGTATGTCACTCATGTGTCAAACTGGTACCCCTTCAGGGGTTACATTTAGTAAGGAGCCTACAGGAACTCAGTTCCACCACCCTTACAAAATTGTATGAGAGTTCCTGCACCTCTGTCATTTTTCTCCATTGAATAACAAGAGAGTTCCACCACCTAGAAATGACAGTTCCACAACCTAAAATCAAGATGTGAAAGTTCTTCCACCTAAACCTTTCCATTTAACCACTGTATCACTTTATTTACTAGGGACGCACTTTGCTTAGTCATCGTAACAACCCTGGTCATAATGACCTCCATATAGCAAGCCTCGTGGGATATGCAGTACTTTTCCATCTGTCTGAGGTATCTGGCAAATACTTTTACTCTAAATAGGCTAACATCTTCTGCAGTTGTAAGTGTCTTTTTGGGAGTCTATGGCCAAGATATTCATAGTTCTAGCTTAGGGCACACTAAATATTTTCTTTAGAGCTAATTAGTGTCTGAAGGAAATCAGTGGTATATTGGAAACATACTAGGGCACTTTGTGATAGCTAAAGGCATGTGCCAACATACCAGCCAGGCACTAACCAGACGTGATCACAAACCATGTCCCTCTATTGGCCATGGCAGGTATGTGGCCAATAGGGTACTATGGGCATTGTGATCATAATCTGGCTGTTAGGACCCACTAATGCAACTGGTCCTTCAGAGCAATCTGCCATATTGGTACCTTAACATACAAATGACCCCGTAGCACTGGCAAAGTATTGTGAGGTCATTTGCATCTCAGTATGACCACATTACAGGCCAGGAGCAAACAGAGTTTGTGACCAAAGCACCTGTCAGAACTGCCTGTGTTGGTGTTTGGTGCTTCCTGCCTGCCAAACTCATTCCCTAGTGGCTTGTGGTCCCCCTGCCCTTGAACACCCTCAACCATAACTATAGTGATATCCCTAGCATTCAGTAATCCCTCCCTCCCCCTGAACATCCCCAACTGTAACTATATATATATCCCTGAAATCCAGTGGTCCCTCTCACTCCCCTGAACATCCCCAACTGTAACTATGTATCCCTGACATCCAGTGGTCCCTCTCACTCCCCTCAACATTCCCAACTGTAACTATGTATCCCTGACATCCAGTGGTCCCTCTCACTCCTCTGAACATTCCCAACTGTAACTATATATCCCTGACATCCAGTGGTCCCTCTCACCCCCTGAACATCCTCAACCATAACTATGTATCCCTGACATCCAGTGGTCCCTCTCACTCCCCTGAACATCCCCAACTGTAACTATGTATCCCTGACATCCAGTGGTGACTCTCAATCCCATGAACATCCCCACCTGTAACTATGTATCCCTGACATCCAGTGGTCCCGCTCACTCCCCTGAACATCCCCAACTGTAAGTATGTATCCCTGACATCCAGTGGTCCCTCTCAATCCCCTGAACATCCTCACCTGTAGCTATGTATCCCTGACATCCAGTGGTCCCTCTCACTCCCCTGAACATCCCCAACCTTAACTATATATCCCTGACATCCAGTGGTCCCTCCACACCCCTGAACATCCCCAACTGTAACTATATATCCCTGACATCCAGTGGTCCCTCTCACCCCTGAACATCCCCAACTGTAACTATGTATCCCTGACATCCAGTGGTCCCTCTCACCCCTGAACATCCCAACTGTAACTATGTATCCCTGACATCCAGTGGTCCCTCTCACTCCCTGAACATCCCCAACTGTAACTATGTATCCCTGACATCCAGTGGTCCTCTCACTCCCTGAACATCCCCAACTGTAACTATAGTATCCTGACATCCAGTGGTCCCTCACTCCCCTGAACATCCCCAACTGTAGCTATGTATCCCTGACATCCAGTGGTCCCTCTCACTCCCCTGAACATCCCCAACTGTAACTATATATCCCTGACATCCAGTGGTCCCTCTCACTCCCTGAACATCCCCAACTGTAACTATATATCCCTGACATCCAGTGGTCCTTCTCTACCCCTGAACATCCCCACCTGTAACTATGTATCCCTGACATCCAGTGGTCCCGCTCACTCCCCTGAACATCCTAACTGTAACTATGTATCCCTGACATCCAGTGGTCCCTCTCACTCCCTGAACATCCCCAACTGTAACTATGTATCCCTGACATCCAGTGGTCCCTCTCACTCCCCTGAACATCCCCAACTGTAACTATATATCCCTGACATCCAGTGGTCCCTCTCAATCCCCTGAACATCCCCAACTGTAACTATGTATCCCTGACATCCAGTGGTCCCTCTCACCCCCTGAACATCCCCAACTGTAACTATGTATCCCTGACATCCAGTGGTCCCTCTCACGCCCCTGAACATCCCCAACTGTAACTATGTATCCCTGACATCCTGTGGTCCCTCTCACTCCCCTGAACATCCCCAACTGTAACTATATATCCCTGACATCCAGTGGTCCCTCTCACTCCCCTGAACATCCCCAACTGTAACTATATATCCCAACATCCAGTGGTCCCTCTCACTCCCCTGAACATCCCCAACTGTAACTATATATCCCTGACATCCAGTAATCCTTCCTCCCCTGAACATCCCCACCTGTAACTATGTATCCCTGACATCCAGTGGTCCCGCTCACTCCCCTGAACATCCCCAACTGTAACTATGTATCCCTGACATCCAGTGGTCCCTCTCACTCCCCTGAACATCCCCAACTGTAACTATATATCCCTGACATCCAGTGGTCCCTCTCACTCCCCTGAACATCCCCAACTGTAACTAAATATCCCTGACATCCAGTAATCCTTCCCTCCCCTGAACATCCCCACCTGTAACTATGTATCCCTGACATCCAGTGGTCCCTCTCACTCCCCTGAACATCCCCAACTGTAACTATGTATCCCTGACATCCAGTGGTCCCTCTCACTCCCCTGAACATCCCCAACTGTAACTATGTATCCCTGACATCCTGTGGTCCCTCTCACTCCCCTGAACATCCCCAACTGTAACTATATATCCCTGACATCCAGTGGTCCCTCTCACTCCCCTGAACATCCCCAACTGTAACTATATATCCCTGACATCCAGTGGTCCCTCTCACTCCCCTGAACATCCCCAACTGTAACTAAATATTCCTGACATCCAGTGGTCCCTCTCACTCCCCTGAACATCCCCAACTGTAACTATGTATCCCTGACATCCAGTGGTCCCTCTCACTCCCCTGAACATCCCCAACTGTAACTATGTATCCCTGACATCCAGTGGTCCCTCTCACTCCCCTGAACATCCCCAACTGTAACTATATATCCCTGACATCCAGTGGTCCCTCTCACTCCCTGAACATCCCCAACTGTAACTATATATCCCTGACATCCAGTAATCCTTCCCTCCCCCTGAACATCCCCACCTGTAACTATGTATCCCTGACATCCAGTGGTCCCTCTCACTCCCTTGAACATACCCACCTGTAACTATGTATCCCTGGCATCCAGTGGTCCCTTCCGCCCCCTGGGTTTGACTCCCCCCCAATACAAACCCATCATTACATAGTGTCTAGTGGTGCACCTCCACTCCCATAAGTTCCAATCCCTCCACCCACCTGCTCCCCACAGGTTAAAATTCCCCCACACCACTGGCCACCAAGGATATTACTATAGTTATAGTCAAGGGTGTTTGGGGATGTTGATGCCACAGTTAGCAGGCGCAGGTCATAAGACCTGTTTGGGAAGGCAGTAATTAGTGTGGCACTGAGGAATGCTTACTGCCTTGTCAAACATACAACTATACCAGTGCACCTATATGCAGGGTGCTGTCAGCTGCTTTGCATAGGCATACAGGCATATTTTAGGGCCAGTCGCAAACAGGTTAGCGACTCACTAACCATGCCATCCAATATGGCATTTTGTGGTGCTTCCCTGCTTTGGGCCCACAAAGTAGTGGTAGTGAGTCAATAACCTGTTTAATAATTGCTAATGCCCTTCCAATATTCTGGCCTACATGCTCTGCCTGCCGTACCACTGGTCAGAGTGCCTTGGGCACTACCAATTGCTTCACCATCCTGTTTGAATGAGGAATTTAAAGCTTCTACTATAACTCATAAACAGCCTATTATCATTCCAGAAGGAACCCCAGTCCACTACAAACCAGAAACCCTCCTTCCACCAAACTTTTAGTCCTGGCCTTTCTACTTTTTCTTTTTCATATTTAAAGTTTATTAACAATACAGGAGTATATGTCAGGACCATTCTAAAATAATATTCATTCATCTTTCCATCAACTCTTACAATACAGAGACTGAAAATGTTTCCAGGACAGAAACATGCATAATTCAGGTGTTGCTATGTATACCTTCCAAAGAAAATTTAGCCAAAATGAATGAACCTCTATATCAGTCCAGATTCTGTCTTATCTAACTTTCATTTTCCATCATCTTAAGGGACAAAGTGAGGAATTCTGTGACATATAATACCTTACCCATGTAATACCTTACCCATGGTTGCCAGAGGCCTTTCTACTTTTCATGTGTGTGACACCAGTTGTAGCTTTGAGAAGGCTACCATATCAGGAACTTCCCTCAGGCTGCTACCTAGCTCTCTAAACCTTTCCTTAACCTGATCTACTCTGCAGAGTATCAAACTGTTGGTTCCTAGGTGAATAACCACATCCACCTTCCCCAACCCTAGTCAAATTCTCCAGCCATGTACGTACCTTCACAGGTGTCACCCTATGATTGCATATGAAAGACTGTTGTCAAAAGCAGAGCACAGTAGAAGAAGTAAGTATAATCTCATGCTTATAGCTCAGAAGATCCTGTCACCTGAAAAATGGATAGTGCTGTACCTTTAAATATGGATTAAATGGACAGAATGCATAACACATATCTTAGTTTAAAGAATAATAAGATTCTAAATAATGGGTATCATATGCGTATTGCTAAAGAGTGTTTGCATTAAGTCAGTTGAATTTGTAATGGTTAATTTGTTCAGAAATTACTTTAACAGCACGTGGAACATCTGTACCTGTGAGTGGAGTAGCACAGGGGTCAGTGCTGGACTGGTCCTTTTCAGTGTCTTCATTTGTGACACAGGCAAAGGCATCAATAGTAAGAGCTGCCTCTTTACAGATGACAAAAAGTTCTGTGCAAGGGTGGACACAGAGGAAAGGATAAGGGAACTCAGGGAGAACCTGAGCAGGTTGGAGAGTTGATCAAAGATCTTGCAGTTGTGATTAAATGTGAAAAATATAAAGTGATGCACACTGGGAAGAGAAATCCAAGAGTGCAATATGAAATGGGAGAGTGGCACCAGAAAGCACAATGGAGGAAACAGATCTAGGGATCATAATGTTGAGAGCCTAAAAAGCAACAACACATTGTAATGGAGCTGTGGGCAAGGATGCTGGGATGCATGGGGAGGATATACAGTACCTAGCATGCAATTTACTGTGTGGCAAACACTGTCAATTTAAGCAATGAATGTCAGAGGGCCTAGCAAAACTCCAGAGTACTTAAAGGTAGATACATTTTCTATTACAGTACAGTCGAAGTTACAAATACATAGATCTTCCTGTGCATTGGCAAGTTTTAATTTTGAGCCAAGCAACATGGTTTTTGTCTTTTTCGTGTTCATGATTAGTTTGCTTTCATTTATCCGATCAGAAACGCTAACAAAATCTGCATGTAAATCCAAATGGAACTAATTAAAATTATTTGAATGGTTATGCATAATAATGTCATCTACATAAAGTAAAAGTTAACTTTTCAATGTTAGTGTAGGTAATGCATTAACAAAGGTAGAAAACAATACAGAACCCTAGATAGAGCCCTTTTTTATAACAGTTTGTAATTGAAGAAGATCTGATTTAACGCAGTGTAATTTTACCATTTATATTTGATTTTGTAAATAGTTCTAAAACCACCTCAAGGCAAGGCAAATTTTATTTAGCAGGTGCCCAATCTCGGAGGATCTGAGCACAGTACAACAACAGATTCATCAAACATTACAAAATATAAGATTTCTAATCTACAAATAATCACATCTATATTAAAATCCATGGAACCAAGAAAGGATAAAGGAAGGAAAGGAAGGATCCTGCCCAATTCAGTCTGGAAGATCGGGAAAAGCTTGGCAAAACAGGTGAGCCTTGGGCCTCTAAGATCTTAAAAACCTACAGAAGAGGGCCTCTCATATAGCTGAAGGAGCAAATTCCACAGAATGAGCCAAGCAACACTAATTGCCCTGTCACCGCCATTTTCAACCTTGTCCAGGGAATATCTAGGAGGCCCCCAAAGGAAGATCAGAGGGACTGGTCAGTGCAGCAGGTGACAGGAGGTCAGACAGATAACAACAGCCCAACCCATGTAGGGCCTTAAAGGTGAGTAACTCCACCTCAAAGAGGATCTTCCATCTGACCGGTAGCCAGTGCAGTTCACACAGCATCAGGGTGATGTGGCAGAATTTAGACTGCCCCACCAACAGCCTGGCTGCTGCATTCTCCGCCAGCTGCAGCCGGCAGAGGAATTCCCCCCCCAAGACCCAGAGGCAGACCCCATTACAGTAGTCCAGCCTAGTCGATATGAAGGCATGCACCAAAGTGGGGAGGTTGAGGATGAAACACGGGGCCTAACCCTGGCAATATTCCTGAGATGGCAAAAGCTGGTCTGAACATCTGGCCTGCTGGCACAGTGGCAAGGTGTCTGTCTGTGGCACTGACATCTCGGGTTCAGGGAAGGACCCAGGAGTCAGAGATTGGTCGGGAAGGGATTGAGCATCCTGAGGCCTGCTCTCCCTCTCAAGGGGAAGAGGGGAGAGTGTCCAGTGCAATGAGAACCCCAGGCAGAGGCTGGGAGTTCCACATGGCCAGCACCACATGTTCAAGGGGTGGAGTGGACACTGGCATCATTGCACGTCCCAGTCCCCAGGGAGAAAAACTACAGAAAAAATCTCGACTGTAAATGATGGCCCCACTCTGCTGCCGCTCCCCACTCAGACCGTTGTCCACCAGGGGGAGGTCCTGCTCCCATGACCCCACCCTGGAGGGCAAGCTGGCACTTTGTGACCCATGTTATCATGGAGGGGTCACCCGCCCAGTGGCCCCTTCTGGGGGAGGGGCCTGGAGATGGTGGGAGTGGTTGTTGGGGTCAGAGACCAGAGGCATCGGCCCAAAATAAAAAAAAAGCTGGTCCGGACAGTGGCCAACACTTGAGCTTCAAGTGTCAGACTACTGTCAAGGATTATACCAAGGTTTCATCCCCTTGAGGAGGCCTTTAATGGCACAGATCCCAGAAACAAGCCTGTTTCCTCAATGGAGGCCATCCTATTCCACCCTCTGTTCAACTCCAAAACCAGTACCTCCATCTTATCAGGGTTCCGTTGCAGCCAGCTGGAGGCCATCCAGTCATTGATCTCTGCAAGGCAGTTGTTTAGTGCTTCCACCACATTGGATGTTCCTGGTGCAAAGGAAAATTACAGCTGGGTTTCATCAGCATAGCAATGAAAATCCAGACTGTGTTTACTAATGATCTCACCCAGGGCAGCATGTAAATGGCAAACAGCAATGGGGACAGAACCGAACCCTGAGGTATTCCACAGGACAGGACAGGAGACTAGGGCAGGAGGAGAAATTCCCTATCACTACCCATTGCCTCCTGTTCATGAGATAGGACTCAAACCAGCAGATGACCATATCGGCAAGCCCACAAAATTCCCTCAGGCAGTCAAGCAATACACAATGGACTACCATATCAAATGCTGAAGAGATCAAGAGAATGAGAATTGTCCCTCCCTCAATCTCTAGCCCTGAGGAGATCATTATCCACTCTAACAAGAGCAGTTTCCATACTATCCTCACATGAAAACCAGACTGAAGGGCTCATAGAAATCAAAGTTCAAGAGGTGCTCTTCCAGCTGAAGTGCTACACCTTCTCAATAATCTTCCCTAAGAATGGGATATTGGAGATGGGATGGTAATTCACCTTGATGTCATGGCCTAAAGATGTTGTTTTCAGGAGGGGATGCACCAATGCCTCCTTCAAGGCATTGGGGAAAATCCCCTCAGATACAGAAAACTGGACAACCAAGGTGAGCACCGGGCCGACAGTATCCACACATTCCATTAAGAAACATGTTGGTACTGGGTCCAGTTCACAACAGATGCATTTCAACTTGGATGCAACCTCAATGACCTCTGACACCTCCATGGGCTTAAACTCCTCCCAACTAGGCAGAGTGCTCTCTGGATGACCCCGGTGACCAATGTTGGCCTCCATAGGGCCCACTTGTGGAATATCCCCAAGATGGAGGACACCCTGTTTGAGAAGAATCAAGCAATCTCTTCACATAAAGTGCTAGAAAAAGTCTGTTTCAGCTGTAGACAGGCTGTGTTTAAAAGCCTGTCCACAGACTGAAAGAGCACTGTTGGTCAGTTCTTCCCAGCAGCAATCTCCCTTGGCAGGAACTTTACCTTCTTCTGGGTGATTGCTCCCTGGTGCTCATGGTAGTATGTGCACAGGGCCAGTTTATCCACCTCCAAGCCAGACCTCTGCCAGCAGCGCTCCAACCTCCGACCCAAAATCTTCATTGCCTTGAGCTTCCCATCAAACCATGGGGACCACAAGTGAGAAGATTTGGGTCATACACAGATTGGTGCAAGAGACTCAAGCACAGCAGTCAGTACCCTATTATAGGTGGCACCTGCTTCACCCGAAACCCCTATTCATGCACTGCCACCACTAGATAGATCAGCCACCGCCAGTAATCCTTCCTGGGTCAAACCCCTCAAAGGGTGATAGCTGACCATTTCAGCAGGGGAGGGTTCTTGGGGGAGCCCTGAGCAAAATTTCTACTGTGCAGTGATTGGACCAAATGACCCAATCAGTCTTGAGGTTAGAGATCTCAAGCCCCAGAGAAAAGACCAAATCCAACATGTGACCACCCTGGTGTGTCACAGAGGAAACTTCTCACAACAGGCCCAGAGAAAACAATCTGGAGGAGGCTGGAACCCAGTCTGGGCAACTCGACATTGGCCCAGACGTTGAAATTCCCCGAAACTAAACATCGGGGGGATGCCAACATCTATCCGATGACGGAGTCGGTTATCTCCTGGAAGAATCCTACAGCCTGTGCCCAAACCACCATGTATGGCCACACATTCAAATGAACTTAGTCTTTCCACAGGGTGCACAGAGAAGTTAAGCTTGGATATAAAACAGGTGGCCACTGCCCCGCTCCTGTGTTTCACTCTGGGGCAGTACACCACCGAATACCCAGGGGGAACGGCATTCTGGGAAATCCTCAAATGTTGTGTCTTTTCGATAACAGGTCATGTTCAAACAAATCAAAAGCCTTGGTCTGGTCCACAAAGATGGCACCAGTTAATTCACAGAGAAACATAGAAGCTGTCGGCAGAAAAGGACCTCTTGGTCCACCTAGTCTGCCCTAAAGTCCCTATATACTATGGTACCATAGACCCTATTCGATTTCTGGCCTTACCCTCCCCTGCCCTGTTACAAAGATCCTCCTGTGTCTATCTCATGCATGTTTGAATCCTGCTATCATTATTGTACCCACCACCTCTGCTGGGAGGCTGTTCCAGGTATCCACCACCCTTTCCTTGAAGAAGTATTTCCTCTCATTCCCTCTAAGTCTCCCCTTCCAGCTTCATATTATGCCTCCTGTCCATGAGCATTTATTTTTGTGCAAGATGCCCCCTCCTGTACCTTATTAATACCTTTGAGGTATTTGAACATTTCTATCATGTCTCCCCTTTGCCTCCTTTCCTCAAGGGAGTACATTTTGAATTCATTGAATCTATCTTAGTAGGGCTTCCAATGCAGGCCATGCACCATTTTGTAACCCTCTCTGTACCACCTCCACCCGATCTATGTCATTTCTGAGATGGGGCCTCCAGTACTGGACACAGTACACTAAGTGAGGCCTCACCATTTATCTATACCGGGGTAAAATTACCTCCCTCTTTCTGCTGGTGATACTGCTCCCTATGTACTCCAGCATTCTACTTGCCTTCCCCATTGTCTTATCACATTGCTTTGCTACATTCAGGTCATCAGATATGATGATCCCCCCAGTTCCCTTTCCTGTTTTGTGATTGTAACCACCCCCCCAAATGATACATTGCTCTTGGTTTTCTCTGTCACATGTGCATAATTTTGCACTTTTTGGCATTGAAGCCTAGTTGCTAAACCCCTGTCCAGTCTTCCAGCTTATTCAGATCTTCCCTCATTTTTTCCACTCCCCAGTGAGTCTACTCTGTTGCAGATTTTCATGTCATCTGAAAACAGGCATACTTTCCCTTCCAGCCCCTCCATAATGTCTCTAATAAAGACATTGAGGAGGACAGGTCCCAGTATTGACCCCTGTGGCACACCGCTGGTCACTATACCTTCTTCCAAGTGATCTCCATTTACCACTGCCCTCTGAGTCCTGTTATTCAGTTTACTATGTACCCATTTCATTACCTTTGAATATACTCCTAGACAGTCCAACTTGTTTAACAGTCTTCTGTGTGGAACTGTGTCAAAGACCTTACTGAAATCCAGGCATGCCGTATCCACCACTCTGCCACCTCTCTGGTAAGTCAGGTGAGGAACCCGGTCAGATTTGTTTGGCAAAATCTCCCCCTTATAAACCCATGCTGCCTCAGATCTTGTAATCCACTGGTCATAAGGTATTCCCCAATCCTTTTAGTAGTGTTTCCATAACTTTTCCCACCACTGAAGTCAGGCTTTCAGGTCTGTAGTTTAATGCCTTCTCCTTATTTCCACTCTTGTGGAGTGGGACCACATCCACCCTCCTCCAATACCTCAGAACTTCCCATGTAACCAGAGATAGATTGAACAGGTCCGTCAGAGCCATTATCAGCATTTCCTTTAGTTCTTTCAGTATCCTGAGGTGAACCCCATCCAGCCCAATTGCCTTATCCACTTTTAGTTTCACTAGTTCCATGAGGACTCTCTCCTCCATAAAATGGGTAGTGTCCACCTCCCTACCATTTATGCCCTTTTTCCCCTATTTTTCACCCTTCTCCTACTCCTTTCTTTGTGAATACTGAATAAAAGTACTTATTTAGTATGGCTACCTTCTTCTTGTTTTCTTCCACACTTCCCCCTTCCCCTTTTAGTCTTACTATCCCTGCCTTGTTCTTTTTTTCGCTTATGTACCTGAAGAATGTTTTATACCTCTTTTTTACTGACTTGGCAATGTTCTCCTCCATTTGTGCCTTTGCATTTCCTAATTGCTTTCCCTGCCTCCTTTTGCTTTTCCTGATAACCCTCCTATCCTTGTCTTTCTGAGTTGACTTTTATCTCTTGAATGCTTTCTTCTTCACCCTTACCTTCTCTGCTACTTCCCAGGAGAACCATAGAAATCTTGTTTTTTCTCTTTCTCTTTCTTATGTGCCTTATGCAGATGTTTGTTACCTTGTCCATGGCCTTCCTATTCCTGCCCATTATTCCTCTACCGCACTCATTTCCCCTAACCCTTCTAGGACTTCCCTGATAAACTCTTCCATTTTCTTGAAATTGGCTCTCCTGAAGTTCAGGACCCTCATTTTAGTGTGGTTTGTTTCTGGCCCAGTCTGTATATTGAACCACACCCTACAATGAGCACTAGTCCCCAAGTGGCTTCCCACTGTGATATAAGCAACATTGCCCCTGTTTGACTGTATCAGGTCCAGTACCCCACACCCACAATTGGGTTCCTTAACTAGCTGCCTGAGGAATGCCCACTGCAGGCAGTCTAGGATTTACCTACTTTTAGCCTTTTCTTAAACTTGTACTTGGTTCTTGACCTTCTCACTTCAAGGGGAAAGGGATTCCATGTGATATTATTCATAGCCGAGTACACACCATTCATGAACCTGACCATTGTTGTGCCATGACTGGGTTCAAAACCATGCTGCTCAGAGCAAGCTAAACCATTACCCCCAAAATAATCATTACTATGCTCACATCCCATCCTTTCTGATATTTTCTCAAATGGAGACAAGGTGGAAATAGGCCAATAGTTATCCATCTCATTGGTGTTATCTTTTTTGTGTACTGTTGCTACCCTTGCCACCTTCCATTTTGTAGCTATAATGCCAGTCATAAGTTACCTATTCAATAAATAGGTAAAAGGAGCTGAGATGTATTCAGATGCTAACTTTTATAGTTTAAGCTAAAATGCTTCAAAAACACAAATTTTGGAAGGGTTGAATCCTTTCAGGTGTGTTAATATCCAAGAAACATTAAAACAAGAAAATAAAAATATGGCTTTGTCACTGCAAAAGGGCATTGGATCAAAGCTGTCTATGTTTGAAGGTGCACTTACAGCTCTTTGAGACAAGTTCCTATATGAAGACAAATCTGTGAATGTTGTTTAAACACAATAACTATTTTATCAGAATCCAATTTGCCATCAGTTAAAAATCTCCTCTTTCTCTTGCCTCCCTCAGTTACCAAAATATTTTATCAGTGAGCTCCAGAAATGTTTGGGTCTGTTAAGTTTGTTTCCAATTTCTGTTTATAACAGTCACTCTTATTTTTCCAAACACCCTCTTTGCAGATGTTCCTAAGTTCATGATACTTGTTAAGGAGAGCAATATCATTAGGTACTTTGAACATATTTCAAAGTTTGTCCCTGGTTTTCATTAGGTTTAATAAGTTACCTGCTAACTAATTTGTGCAATCACCTCTCTTCTTACACCTAGCTATGGGTACATTCTTGTCTTGTAAGGAACTGAATTTTGAGTCAAAATAATCAAAAATATGTTCAACACATTCCAGTCTATACATTCTGACCAAGCAACTTCTTCAAGATCAAACAGAAAGGATACTTCATTAAATTTTACATAGTTCTGGAAGGTTACTATTCCAGGAACTGGCTTAACAGGTTTAGCCCACCAAAAAGCACAAATGGAACAATGATCAACAATAATACCTGCCAAAGTGCTCAAGTCAATAATGTGATCACACCTATTTGTGAGACACCAGTCTAACACAATATGATTTTTAATTTTTAAGTAATATTTAGTAGGATTTATAATAATCTGCAATAAGTGTAACTTACCAATAACAGTTTCCAGTTTACTGATTTTAGGGGTTAATCAAAATGGTGCAGGGTCTGCACCATGAAACATACAGTATGAAGCTAGTCTCAGCCAGCTAAATTTATTCTCCCTCGAGCAGAGGAGGAACAGAGTAGACATGATTGAGACATTTAAATTTGTTAAAGGGATCAACATAGTACAAACCAGGAACCTCTTCCAGGAAAATAGGGCTGCACATACTGGAGGACATAACATGCACCCAGTGGGAGATACATTCAAAACAAATGTTAGAAACTACTTTTCATGGAAAGGTGTTGGACCCTTGGAACAGCTTGCCACCAGAGATAGTGGCAGCCAAGATGGTCAGTGAATTCAAACAGGCATGGGATAGACAGTATAGTCACCTTAGCAAGATAAGTTGATAGTGGGGGGAAACCCTTGCAGACTAGATGGACCACATGGTCTCCTTCTGCCAGCAAATTCTTATGTTCTTATCAGTTTAGATTGGTGTCACCCTTTACAATATTTTTGGCATGATAACGATTTTTGACCATACTACTAAAATCTCCCAAGCCAGTGATACCATGTTGAGAGGGAATATACAGACAACAAAGATGTATTTTTTTCCTTTTTGCATCCCCCAACATTAATACAAGTGATACCCATTCACATGAAGGATTATCTCCAGTTGATTGATTTGTGCATCCTATTTTAAGATTACCATTATAATAAATCAACACATCTCCAACATTTTTTTCTGTTTCTATCATTTCTAATGAGCTTATATCCAAGTAAATGAATTGCAGTATCCTGGATATGGGGTGTTAACCATATCTCATTAATTCCGAGCATGTCTGGAGAATTTAAACATAATAATAATAACTTTTATTTGATATAACGCCTTTCACGCATAATGGTGCTGCACAATCAGTTAAAACAATAAGCACTAAATACAGATACAGATGAAAATCAATGGAATTCTAGGTATGCTTTCCCCCACAAAAAGGTCTTCAGTGCCTGCTTAAAGCACCCCACTGTTCTGCACTCCTGTAGCTGATGGGGCAGAGAATTCCAGAGGGTAGGTACCAAAACCCAAAGGCACGCGCACCGATGACTTTAAACTTACCTCAGAAACTCCAGCAACCCTCGTCAGCCTAGCAGAGCTGTCGCAGGGGTGTAAGGAACCAGGAGCTCTTCAAGTAGTCAGTACCCTGTCTGTGTGGGGCTTTGTAGGTCAATAGACCTACCTTAAAGGTGATCCACCACTGAATAGGCAGCCAGTGCAGATCGCACAGCACAGGGGTAATGCTACATAACTTATGGTACTTGAGAGGTATGGCTATATTTTACTACACAGCTTGAATATCACCTTCTTATGAGATGTTTACCCAGGAGACAAATAAACTATACAAGTTTCAGTGTTCTTGTGGGTAGTTTTGCACATTGTTAGTCTTTTAGTGGTCTATTGTATATCTAATGTTATAAGTATGAATGTGTTTGTACAATGTTCTTTTGTTTTATTCAATATTGACAACAATTTAATTACTGACAGGACTGACTTGAAAACAAGGTTGTATAACCTTAATGACATGATTTATTTCTGTATTAAAAGAAAGATTTTACCTATCTAATCTACAGTATCTAGTTATCTTGATCATTAGTTCGGTGAAATGCCTTGCTAAATGTCTGACATTAAGATGCATATTACATGGAATATTTGGACTATGAGATTGTAGCAGACCACAGATGTTGTTCATTATACAATGGCAGAAGAATTGCTAGTTTCCTGATTGGTCATTCTGTGCCTGGGACAGTGATGTTATTGAACAACAACATCACTAGAAAAAGCCCAGGCACACAGGTGACCGCAGAACAGCAACAGAAACCCTCCCTCCCCGCACAAGCCGTCACGAAGCACAGTGTCTTGAACCTGCTACAGCTTACCTCTCCCCCAAACAGCAGTTACGTGCCTCACTTTACCGTTCACAGGACTCGCATCAAACAGAACATTACAGCCTACAAAAAAATAAAAGGAAATTGTCATACCGGTTTTTCCCCTAGCCAAGTGGTTTCAGAGAATTGTAGTCACGATCAGAATGCTGGTCATAGCGCTTCACAGAAGCCACTCAGTTCCGGGACACATAAAAACCAAAAGGATTCACAAGCAAAGTATTTCTAATGTTTAAAAAGCCATTACTGAAAACTGCTTTCTTGATTCTCATACCAGTTTTTCCCCCGAGCAGAGTGGTTTCAGAGAATTATGCCGACCGTAACCGCTGGTCACGCTCTTCAGAGAAGCCACTCAGTTCCGGGACACATAAAAACCAAAAGGATTCACAAGCAAAGTATTTATAATGTTTAAAAAGCATTTCTGTTTTCTTTGCCATGTAAAAAAGTATCAGACATGGATAACAAAATGAAAGGGACAGAGACGGGAGTGAGTGACAACAGACAGGAAACATAAACTGCAAAACATATAATGCCATTTACTGGCCAGCTATAGTAATAAGGGACTTTTTTATGTAAATGTAAACCAACACATGCAAAAAAAGCTGAAAATGCATTGTAAAACATTTTTTTTCTTCTTTTTACTTATTTATTTATTTTTACGGATGAGCCATTGTATAATAGCAATAAGGCACTCCAGGGTGTGTGTTATTGTGTAATAAAGTCCTCCTGGGGTGGTGGAGCACTGGCTTGCACCTGGGTAGTACCCACCCAGGAGTGACGTCATTACACAACAACACAAACCCTGTCATGCCTTATTGCTTAAATATCATATGAAAGGAGAATTTGTTTTGTAAAATTAACCAAATCTACAGTGAGTATGAAACACCAGTCATAGCCAGTTCATTTTAACTTTGTTGTCTTAGCAGCTGCAGCAATGCATAAAGATGACTACTTGCAGAATCAGTAGTATATTTAGAGGCAAAACACAAAGTGCTATTCATAATTTATGGTATTTGAGAGGTATGGCTCAGAACCATAAACCTGGAAGTTCAGGTGTAACAACACCCCCCCACACACACACACACACACACACTTGCTTAATGTGTGTCTGAGGGGTGAAGGGAAAAGGGACACAGAGAAATGTGGGCAGTATAACTTAATGGCTAATGCATAGAACTATGAACCTGGAGATCCCTATAACACACACACACACACATACACACACACACACGGTTTCATTCTCAAGAAACTGTTTCATTCAAAGCAAATTAATATTCCTATGTTCATAACTCAGCCTCACAAATTTGATATTTTCAGTGCTTTGAACTGCAATCATAGTACTGCTGCTTTGCCTGGTAAAACTAAAACAAATAACATCTTTCATTGTTCCCATATGCCTGACAGTTATGAAATAACCTTATCTTGAATTTATATGAAAACAACAGCTGCTGTGTTTCCCTGACCTCCTATGGAAACAGTAGTGATGACAGTCATTATGTATCAGGTCTATCATTGCCTGCACTACAGGATGTTCAATGTATTTCTTGAATAACAGGCCCATGATACCTGGAAATAGGCATTCAGTTGTCTAGCATTCTTACCTGGTCACCCCAAAACAAATAAATACATACAATAAATAAATGACTCTCGAGCGACCCAAGTACCAATATTTCGTTATATTTAGCCAGACCCCGGAGTACAAGATTAAAGATGATATCTGAAACATGGCCAGATTAAGGCAACAGTGAGCCTCTAAGCAGTCTTTGAATAGTGGGTCACCAAGCTATAATATGAGAATATATGAATTTAAAGTGGGTGTTGGTGGACCCACCGAAAACCAGAAATTTCTACTTTGAAGAGGGGCACTGAAGTTTTGGGTATCCATTCATCACTTTAATGGCATGAACATTTTTTTTAAGGGATTGCATGGTACAGAAAACTTTAGTAGTAGTAAAATAAGTTTTTATTCAGGAAGAAGACCATTGAACAATGTCTCATTCTCAATGGTGTCATGCACATTTCTAATCTATTACATGTGGAAGCTGAACAAACATCAATAAGCACAAATCATACAACATACTGTACATTATCATATCAAACAATATAGTTACACAAACCATACAATATACATTACCATATCAAACAACAAGGTTTGGGGATGTTTGCTTGTGTAACTGAGGGCTCTACATGTTACATGACTTACAAGTTAATTAGCAATGTTGAAGATTATGATGCCTCAAGCTGTGTATCTTTTGATGCCATTTTAAGTTTGAACTTGGCATAGAAGAATGTGCGTGTGGAGACTTCATGTAGCCATTCGAAAAATAACTGTTTTTCTCTTAACTATCTTAAATACTAGGACAATATGCATTAAAGGTATATGCACATTTTATGGACACCCACAGATGCACTACCAGTATGCACCTGCTCCACACCCCTCCCTGGGATCAAGTGTGGGGATCCTATTCAACTAAGCAACCAGTCCAGGCAGGGGATTGAGAGTGAGCATACCTGGTGATGGCCTGCAGAGCCTGGCATGCATGATACATTGTGCAATCCACTGGGCTGGAGTCAGGGGGGCTTACCATTACAACAGCCAGAGGGTTGCCATATTGGCAGCACATCCCCACTGCAGGCCAACACAGGGTGAAACAGTACACAGTAGTCATGGACCACAACTTCCTTTACTGTCACAGAAGGCTGGGGGGGGGTTGGTGGTGGTAGGCTTTGAGGCACCAACTTCACAAATAGCAAAATTAATTGTTTGCCATTGGGGACATGGCAGCCCAAACATGGGAACCATGTCTCATGATGTCCTATTCCTGCAGAGTTGGGAATCCACTGTGGAGCCCAGTCAGAGCTACTGATTGGAAGCGCCTAAGCCAGCCCATGTCTGTCCCCGATGGCTGGCCCCACCCCTAGTGCAGAACTATGCAGCTTTGCTTGGGCTGCCCAGGCTTGCCCAGGAGGAAGTGCATACTGGTCCCGCACACCTTACGGGGTCCAGTTGTGCAGCCTGGTATGCACCACTACCAGCACATACTGGGCCTATTAGTAAATAGGCCCAATGTCAGATGGTTTAATGTACTGAATGGCAATGCATCTTCTTGGCATGCTGGTGACCCAGGTTCACATCCAAGCCAAGTAAGCAAAGCAGAGTATGCCAGGGAATGTCCTCCAAGGGGAGGGCTTGGTCTAGTACAGCACCTCTTAGCAGTGGCTTATGGAAGCACACTTGCTCTGGGTGACCATGCATCATGCACACCATCTACCCAGAATGCCATGGTATGTACGTATAGAAAGTGGGGAACAGGAAGGTGGAGAAAGTGGAAAACAAATTGGTCCATCGTGTATGTTGGGTGATGGCCCTTTTAGTCCCTCCCATGCCACCAGGGCCCTTAGCATGTTGGCACCCCATCCACCAGGTCATATTTCTCCACAAGATCTTGCACACACTGCCTCCCCACCTGGTATTTTTGGGGTATCTGTTGAGTTGAAAAGCTAAGTGTGGCCAAGAATGAGGAAGACTACCCAAGGGATCCTGAAGTTGATGTCCAACAAGTAGAAGGTATGACTGGTGGAGAGAGGGGGTAATTTGGAGTCAAAATGAGTGGGGTGCTATCAAACTTTGTCTAGGAGCTTAACATCACTTAGAAAATTGTTCATAACTGAATAAATGATAGAAATGTAGTTGATGTAGCTGTGCATGAGCCATATAGTTCCATCTTGTGGTTTGAATGAGCTAATAAACCACAAGCCCAAAAGTTGAGTGGGCATGTTAGCTCATTTAACCAACAAGATGGAATTATAATACAAGTGTATAGCACTTTCCTGTCTTTCGTTTTATATAACACATTTGGTTAGCCAAAAAATGGCTTGATTTAAATTGTTCTCACATATTTTCAAAAGTTTTCAACAGGAAGGAGTTAAAGTAACAATGAAATGAAAAACATTTTTCCCAAAAATTTGTTTCAGCTACAGTTAATAAAACTTCTGGCATACCTGTCAAATCTACTTTTCTAGGTATCTCATTTACTATCAACTGAGTTTCCCCCCTCTGGATCCTAATCCTTTCTAGTCTACAATGCTATTTCTAAGTGAAATGTGGAGGTCATCTATTTTTCTTGAAGAAACATAAAACTAAATTAAAACACCTTTAAAGCAGGATTTGAAAATTCTCACCACACTTGTTCATGAGGTGGTGTCTTAAGAAGGGTACAGTATGTTGAAAAGTTTGGGTCAAAATATGAAAAAATGGCAAAGTTATGCACACATGTTGAAATTTACAAATGCTCCCTCATAACGTTCATTATTTTCAACATTTTCACCCCAGATTTTCAACATAGCCATTTCTTTACACAACCTCATGAATGTGATAGCTGTCATTTTTCAAATCTTGGCCAGAATGTCTTTTTGCGCTTGTGGCATGGAATGATGCTGTGGTGGCACAGATTGATGTTTTGGTGGGGATTTGATCATTTTTAGTACCGGATTCTTGAGGTGGGGTAATAAGAAGGCTATGGTGACAATTTGGTTGATGTTGTCCTACAAATGGAGAGCCCTACGCTTCCTCATAAACATACATATATGCATCTATGGAGGGATGGGAACACCCTGCACTCCATCACACAAATAAGGATATAATTACACTATCTGAAAACTATGCATGCATGGGAGCACAGGGCTCAGAGTGCCCTGTGCTTCCATAGGCAAATAAGGATATGATTATACTATCTCAAAAAGTATGGAAATTCTATGCAAAAAAAACTGCATTATTGCAACATTTAGGGTTCAGCCTAAAGAAAAAAAAGTAGGGAAATATGGCTTTAGGGTTTCTAACCCTAATTCCCACCCCCACACCTACAACAAATCAGAGGTGCTGTCTTCCTTGGGGTTGTCAACCCTAAAGCTCACCTCCATTCTATACACAGCAAAACATACGCACCTAATGGGGTGAGCTTTAAGGTTGACAACCCTAAGGAACATGTCACGCCTGATTTGAGGTAGGTGAGGGGTGGGGTTTTACAGTTGGAAATCCTAAAGCCAAATTACACTACTTTTTTGCTTTAGGCTGAATCCTAAATGTTGCATTAACACAGTCTTTTGCAAATAAATGTGTATTGTACATAATACTACAATATAATGTTTTGTGATTGTATAAGTATTACAAATCAGTGACAATGTTGAATTAATAAAGTAAACATAGCTTTAACTGTTATGGGAAAAGGCCTTAACTATGCATATTTGTGAAGTTTATTTAGTCCTGAACATGCTCATTAGAGCAACAAATTGTAACCATATATGGCTAATTTCATATAGAGTCCAAGTCTTGTGAAGCAAGTTGAATTCCTTTTGAATGAATTTCACATAGGCAGCTAAGCAGCCATTAAATAATGTAGAGAATAACTAACAACAAAATGTGAAGAACAAGCTGGATCATGCCCTTAGTAGGTGGTGTGTTATTATTTGGTACCAGAGCAAACCTCAAGTGCCTCAATGATGTCACAGCACCCACAATGTTCAAGAACCTGGGAATTTCTCAAACTGTGGCATTTTTCTTATTTGTTATAATGCAAAAGTTAGCATGTTTTTAAGCATGCACCTTTTTTTGTTTTCTTAAAGATGGAATCAATGCGCTGTTGTATTGTTTATTATGGTAGACTATAACTGTGTCAGTGAGTGATTTTTAAAGTGAAAATACAGTTGCACTGAGAGTGCATTTCTAATTAGCACAGCTGCAGTCATAGCTGAACTCACACTCAATGTTTCAAGTTGTTTTTAAGATTAAGAAGATTTGTCGGTGTCAGTGGCTCAGTTGGTAGCACACTCGCCTCTGAGGCCGGGAGATCAGAGGGCTGTGGGTTCAGTTCCCACATCTGGCACTTGGGTTAATATCCCAGTACTAACACTGTAGTGCAGCATGAGAGGGGTGCTGCACTTCTGAGGTGCCATCTTTCGGATGAGACATTAAACTGAGGTCCCATCTGCCTGGATTGGTGGTAGTTCAGGTGGATGTTAAAGATCCCATGGCACTTATTGAAAAGAGTGGGGAATTTCCCCAGTGTCCTGGCCAAATTTCCCTCATTCACTAAAAATACCACCAACAGCTTAATCTGGTTCAAGGTCACTTGGTATTCATCTGTTTCCCCCTTCCCCGGGTCATGCCTGAAAATAGGCAGGATTTGTCTAGTGCACTTACCCGGTCAATGAAAATGAAAGAACAATTTTGTTTCAAGTTACAGGTAAAACATGCTAACTGGGTGTTATAATGGATTTTGTCACTGCTGACCTGATTCAGATTTCAAGCAGTGACTTAGAGTTGAAAGGCCTGTAACCTACTGCTGAACTCTAAGAAAGCTTAAAAATTCTAAGGTTGTGTACTTGATGTTAGTGGTGGTTGTGATTAGTTGAGGGGGTAGGGTTTGTGATGGGCCTTTTGATCTGGCCTGGGATCTAATGTATGGGAATCAAACCCAAGGCAAACAGTCAAAAAGGTTACTAAGCTTTCAGAGAGAGAAAGTGAATGCATTAAAATTGGTGTTCAAACACCCCCTTTATTGGAAATCCCTAAAAACTGATGCATTTTAAATTGTTACTCTTAATACAAATATCTGCTGCTTCAAGTTCGATTTATTATAATATCCAGATCTAGTCAGGAGAGTTTGTTGTCAACTAAGGTTTATAATGTTAAGACAAAGGGCTTGATTTTGAAAAAGCCTGTAGATCGTCACAAGTTGCAGGAATCTAGGGCTGTGGTGAACCGCATCAGGGACCCTGCTTTTGATTCTATATAAATAGGGGTCCCTCCCTTACAGAAATAATTATATGAAATGTTTTCATGCTGCACACATAAAACTACCCAAGTGATATGCATGCTGTAAGTATGATTTAAATGTTTAATTGGAGTCAATTGCATGCATATGGCATGCATGCAGCTAGCAAGTATGGGAACCATGATTTTTATGTTAAATTGGTGAAGACTGCATGCATGTGGCATGTGCAAGAAAGCAAGTGGTCACTGATAACTGCACAAGTAAAAGTTAAGTGACTTGCTCAGGATCACACCATACACAAGTGGAGGTTGATGAGATTAAAACCAGGTCTTCATGCCTCCAAGTCTCCTGGCTTGCAGTTCAGTGCCTTTAACCACTAAGCCATTCTGTCTGCACACGTAGGGCTCACTTGTACTTCAATACATATTGTATCTGAATACATCTGCATGCAAGCAGCATGCTTGTAGCCACTGTTATGCTTTTCATTTTTCTTCTCTCCCTCATCTCATTTTCAAAGTTGAACTGTAGCACACCAATGGAAACACATGTTGTTTTTCCCACCCCCAGTACACAAACTTACCCACAAAATCACTTAATTACTTCTGTCTGGCCTGTACTCCTGCTATTTCCTCTCCATTGTTTTGAAAGCTACCAGGAAAATAGACTTTAAGGTGCAAAAACAGAAGTGGCAATAACTCAACACACACACACACACACACACACACACACAGCCAGTCCCTCCCCAGCCCCCATGCACACACACTGTGGTGGGTACAGCCATGCTGCTACAGACAACCAACCAGGTATAGATTTAAGTAAAAAGTCTCTTGAGTACTAGGGAGCCAGAGGCAGGATTCTTTAAGAGATAATGTCCATGGGTCAGAGTGCTGGTGTGTGCCCCTTTGAAATGAATGGAGTTATTTTCTATTACTATTTTATACATTATGATGGTGAGCTGGAGAATAATGAAGAACACTTTTCTACTAACAAGGCCCTTGTTAGTCGAGTGGTGGCCTTCATTAATCTCCAACTCTCTATCAATAATGTATAAAATAGTAATTAAAAAATACCTCATTCATTTCAATGGTTCACACCACTGCAGTCTCCTTTGCCCTTTGTCATAATGTGCCTCAGCGTGGGGATGTGGAGGTCAGCTTCATGTGGGGGGGGCATATGCCTGACTATAGTGGGGCTCTAATAGTCTGTGTATACCGCTTAACTGTCCCGTGAATGCAAGGGACAGCTCTAGAATGTCTGTAACATCTCTAAAAGGTGCAACTTATTTGGTTTGATTGAAATGTGATCTGCAAAATTCAAATGTATAAGATTCATCTGTATATACCCCACAGCAATGCATCAGATTTGGGCTTAAACCCACCCAGTTACTAACCAATTTTTTTCCTGGCTGAAGTTCTGCCCCTCCGAAAAGAACTTTGTCCCAATTTTACTCCCTGACTCCATTCCACTCAATACCCATCCCCTATGGGTCATGAAGCTGCCCAAAGGTGAAGAAATGTGAAAAACACATCAATATTTCAGTCCTTCCTCCTTCCCCAATCCCCCTGTAAAAAAAATTATTTACTTTACTTACCTGGTCAAATGGCCAGATCCTGCAGCCTAGCATAGTGTGCCACCAGCCCAGTTTAAGTCCACGCACCCTCTCTCCTTCCACCAGAAGCTGGATGCTAGAAATGACCATCACATGCCCCCAACTTGGTACTTGACCAATTCACCTCACCATCCAAACCCACCCAACCTGGGTTGCTTGCTTCTTGCTTGGGTGCTGCTGTGGCTGCTGCTGAACTGCACTGATCAAGGTGTATGAAGGCCACCCACACCACTGTCATCACTGCTGCTAAGCTAGGCTTGCTGCCATGGGGGTCTGTGCTGGTTTTTTTTTGCAAGGTGAGCCTAGTAGAGTAAGTAGGTAGCCTAGTCTTGAGTTAGCTTCTAGCTCACCCTCTGCCCCTTCAGCCACCAGGGGAGATGGAGACTCACTAAAACTAGAACAACAAAAATTATGCTGCCACAACACTGCTATTGAGAGTTCAGTGCTCAATGACTCCTCCAAGCTGTAGTGTGCAGTCTGTCTACTCTGTGTCAGGAAAGACAGTGTCACACTTGCAAGGCTCATGCGCTCTTCCTTGGCTGGAGCTCATACACATCACATGTGATTGTGCCACCACTAATAGGTGGAGAAAGTGGACAACTCAATACAGACATAGTCGAGTCTGGAGAGTACCTGCAGTGTGAGCACACACAGGCCAGGTGGGCACTTATTGTGTAAAAGATTAAATCAAATTTAAAGCCATAATTGCCACACCATAAGAATAACCTAGGGACAAATATTGAGGCAACTGCCCCCCTCTTCCCTATCTAAATGGTATCCCTGTTTAATGTAAGAAATTCATTCTCAGGTGCTAATGCAATGGTTTCCACTGTGTTCTGAGGTACTGTATCTTCATGTTTCATGATGTGTCTTGATCATCATGAGGGTTAGTGTCCCTCATTTTGAGTGTCCATGTCCCTCATTTCAGTGACAAAATGTGAGGTATGGTGCATGCTTCCAGGACCCTACTCAGCACAAAGAGTGTTGAGCATGGCCACAGTGTGTATGCTCACTACAGAATGATGGAGGGACAGTGAGTGAGATAAAACAGTCACGGAGAAACACATTTGTAGCACTAATTATGCATAAGGGATTTGCATGGCCCAAAACAAATAGGATAGGCTTCACAAGCCAGAGGCCTAGGTTCCACGTCATAATGGCTATTACAGAAATGCGATTGCCATTGGGGCAAGTGTATATCACCAAAAATCTATTTTGACAATGTACACTACTGGCGCACAGAAAAAGGGTGCTGAAGACTTACTGTTTTATTTTTGCAGGGGGCTGAACCCCCTGCACCCACCCCTGTGGGGGGCTTTGCACCCACATCCCTGCTTAAGGATTCTCAACTCCAGGGAGGTGCATGTCGGGGGGGGTGCAAAACAAAACAAAAATCCCAAACGGTGCAAAAAAACAGACCTCGCCTAGGACCAAACCTGGCACCCTCCCAACCCTAGCCTGACACCCACCCACCATGCCACACAGCCAGCTCAGCAGCTGACCACTGCACTACACCCCCACAAACCCTCCCTCCTCTTCTGCCCATTGCAAGGCATGCTCACTCCCCCCTGCATGCGTGTACATATAGTGACATCCTGTCACTATATTCGTGGACCCCCCCCAATCCGGTTACCCTCCCTGCCCGGTAACCCTGTGCACAGGCGCATGATTGAGTCACCCTTTTTCAAACTGCTCAGTCATGATTGCCATTGTCAGAGGCTACCAATGCCCCTCTTCATACATCTGGAATGGGGGATGTTGATTGGCTATATCCTAGGCATTTAATGCAGAAAGCAAACAATACTTCACAAATGAATGGCGATTTAATGGCGAAAATCAAAGGCCATTAAACAACTTGCAAAAGGATCAGAATTAATACGTTTACCTAATTTTATGGAAATTCAAATAAAATGTATTTTAATTACTAATTGCTAGCAGTAGTATAAGAAATAGAAATGAATGTGTTTTTAGATAAGACTTGTACCAGCTAAGCTGCTGCACATGGCAATCATGCAGCATGTGATCCTGATGAGATTTTAAATGATGTTCACACCAGCTTAACTGATACACTCATGTTAAGCATGCAACAGATGAACCTGATGTCATTTTAGAAGATGTTCACACCAGCTTACCTGCTGCATACATCAAGCTTGCAACATGAGAACTTAATTTGATTTTTAGACCTGGTTCTCATAGGTTCACTTTGTGTATGTGACCATCATGCAAACATTGCACAATTCAGCATGTGGCATGCATCATGCATGTACAGCACACACATATTTCTGTAAGGGCTGTGCCAAAACCCAGGAGTTGCTGCACTTGCAAAATTGGTGCATTTGCAAGACCTGCTGCAAGGATCCAGCCCCCCCAGCCTGGTACAACACTAGATGAGTCAGGATGGTAAGGGGGGAACCAGCTTACCAGGAGGGGGCAGGGGACATAAGGGGTGCAGGAGGTGGCATGGGGGACAAAATGTTAGTGAAGTGGCACCTGGCGGGACGCGTTTACATCTGTATAAATATTGTACATGAGAGCATGTAATCATACCAGACTACAATGCTGAGTAACTAGCACTCATACAGTACATTCAGAACCAGCCCTACACAACCAGAATGAAGGAGGGACATGTGATAATGCTGCAGAATACAGAATCATATTAAACTGTAGCAAAGCAACCTCACAACTGTACAGTGATTTCTGTATCAGTGTACAGTTGTGAGATCTGCTGTGTTATAGTTCAATATGATGCCGCATTCTGCAGAGTTAGCACTTGTCCCTCCTTCACAATGGTTGTGTACGGCTAGTTCTGAATGTACAGTATGATTACTAGTTACTGTACATTGTAGTCTGGTACCATTACATGCTGGCATGTATGATATGTATACAAATGTAAATGCACCACACCAGGTGCCACTTCACTAACATTCTTTTCTCCCAGCTGCCCCCCCAACTCCCCCATGCCTCCTCCCATACTCCTTATGCCCCTGGCTGCCCTGTCCCACTGGTGCAGGCCATGTAGACTGCTTCTTGGTTATTGTAAGTGGTGTCTCTTGCTGCATCCATGGCAAGGCTTGCAAATTTCCAAATAATGGGATGTTGCAGCCCAACCATGGTGCAAGCCCCCTTGGAACCAGATGCACCACCATGTTGGGAGCAAGGGTAGCGCAGGAACACTAGTGAGTAATGGGTCCTAGGTGGGTCACAGCTACAGACAGAGAATTGGGAAAGGTGAAAGTTGTGATGCAACGAGACAATTTCATCAATTCTGATTGAAACAAGCTCCTTGCATCACTCTGGGGGCTTTGAAAATTGAGCCTTTTTTGTGAAGTTTAATCAGTTCATAACATGACAATCAGGGACAGATTTCGAGCACATGTGGCTTAGTTCTTATTAAGCCTAATCCTTTTGAAGTATACAGCGCCTATATTTTAAAGAATCACTGTAACAGGTATGTAAGTAGATCAAACATACTATACACTTTACCTGACACAGGAAATTGTTCTTCTAGATGTTCAGAAATAGTCTTTGTGTCCCTCTCATGTCTTGTGTGGTGTTAATATGCCACCGGAGTTCACAGAAATGCAGAAAGTTATACTCCCATTGTGGTCTAGTGGTTATGGCTCATGTTTGAAATCCAGGACACTTGGATTTGGATAAAAGGGAGCACATGCAGGAGAGGGGGAAAATGAAGCAAAGGAGGTCAACAATGTGCTTTTAGTTATACCAGCAGATTCTGATGATGAATAGGATATAAAAGAGTGGAGGTCATCACTGAAGGAGCCAGGCAAATTAAATCCAAAAGAGAAAAGCAGCAAAACAATTCAGACAGGCAGGGAAATCTAAAGTCCAGGCCCATCCTCGGCCATAGACGTTCAGCTCATTGTAACCCCAGTGTTGCTTCTGCCAGTGCTGCCCTGCCAATGCATTCAAACCAGCCATGTCATTTTACCACAGCAGAAAAAAAACAAAATTATCTCTCAGTCATTGTACTACTGCAACCAAAGATCCTCAGCAGTCCAGTTATGTGGCAAAAAAAAATCTTCAGTAGTGTGGAAGTATTTTACAAGTAACCCCACAAATCCACTAATAGCACGTTGCAGTCTATGAGGGGTCAGTCTGCTTTGCCATTTGGGATCAGTTTTCTGGCTTAACATCTAAAGCATGAACATGATATTTTCCTGACAGTCACTTTGATCGCCAATCCCCACCAAATTTTACATGGACCAGCAGCAGGGACAGTTAGGCATAGGTGGTGGGATAAGGTGTCAGCATGGCTCAGTTGGTAGCAGATCCACCTGTGGGCCAGAAGGTCATGGCCTGGTTTCTAGTCTCATACAGGGACTGGGCTCATACCATAAAAAATGCTGGCACCCAAGTGCAATATGAGAGGGTTGCTGTACTGTCAGAGTGTGCCGTCTTTGGATGAGACATTAAACCAAGGCTCCTTCTGACCTTCTCTGGTGTGTGTCCAGGTGTAGGTAAAGGAACTCAAGCCATTTTTCAAAAGAGTGTGGTTATTTTATTGAAAAGAAAATCATACAGACATGACATAATTGTAAGTTACACCATATCGCACCACATCACACAGAACAAAAAAAAAATACAAAAAGAGCCATATTATAAAACTTAAAAAGGAATAACCCATCCAAACCACTCCACTTATTTACATGTGTAGGATAAATCGATAACTGACTAAGACTTTGTGTATTCCAAAGAACTTCTACAACCTACCTACATTCATACATTTTTCTTACAGTAAATTTACAGGTCAGTATTATGGTATTTATGATACAGCAGCCCATAAAGTCTTAAAGGTATCAAGAGTAGATGGTAATTCTCTGTAATAATGATGACTGCACCTGCTAGCACCAGGGTTAAGAAAACAGATTAGATGGCGAAAATGCATTTTTAGAACAATGAAGTACAAAGCATCTGTTTTCATGCTCTTTTTAGATGAATGAGTAATGTGTTCTATAGCTCGTACTATTTATAATATAAATATGGAATTTGAGTGTTTAAGAAATAAAAAGTTTTTTTGCACTGAATATTTATAAAGTACTTTAGTTTATACAGTATTTTGGTATTAGAGAAATATTGCTATTTTACCATTTTAGAATGGATTACAGTTTATTATGTGTTTATAATGTATGCTACTTCAGCCACCACTTGTGGTTAATGGCTGCAATGTTTGTTTAAATAAACTAAACTGTCATCTTGCCAGTCACAAGTAAAACTTAGGCATGAAAGATATAGAAACATAGAATTCGACAGCAGATAAGGACCACTTGGCCCACCTAGTTTACCCATACACTATCTGAACTGTATGACATTTGGATTACAATAAAGCCGTTTTGCACTTCAATTTGGCTGGTGCCAGCATTTGCTTTCTTGTTTTGTTGTGATGTTTTTTGCCCATTTTCCCTACCTACTTTAACACCGCAGACCCTGCTTGATCTCTGGCATTTAGGCCCCCTCATTTCTTACCACTAAGGTTCCCTTATGCCATCCGTGCATCCTGACTAAAATTACTGTTTTGCCCCACCACCTTTGCTTGGAGGCTGTTCCAGGCACCCACTACACTTTCTGTGAAGAAGTACTTCCTCACATCTTCCCTGAGTCCACCTTCTCCAGCTTTATAGCATGTCTCCTTGTTAGTGAGCATATTTCTTTCTGAAAAATGCTTCCCTCTTGAACCTTATTTATTCCCATGAGGTATTTGAAAGTCTCTATCATATCCCCCCTTTCCCTTGTTTCCTCCAGGGCGTACATGTTGAGGTCCTTTAGTCTCTCCTCATAGGGTTTTGATGCAGACCCTGCACCATTTTAGCTGACCTCCTCTGGACTGCCTCTACCCTGTCTATGTCCTTCTGGAGATGTGATCTGCAGAACTGGACATAGTACTCTAGGTGTGGTCTCATCAGTGAGCTATACAATGGTAACACCACCTCTCTTTCTGCTGATGATATTCCTCCCTATGCACCCTAGCATACCACTAGTCCTCTTCACTGCTCTGTCACACTGTCTGGCCACCTTTAGGTCATGGATATGACTACCCCAAGTGTCTTTCCTGTTTGGTGATCATTAATATTACACTCCCTATTTTGTATTCCATTCCTGGGTTTCTGTGCCACAAGTGCATGATTTTGCACTTCTTCACATTGAAACTTAGCTGCCACCCTCTTGACCACTCCTCTAGTTTTCTTAGATCTCTAATCATTTCTGTTGCCTCCCCGGAGTGTCTACCCTATTGCAGACTTTAGTGTCATCAGCAAAAAGGCATACCTTCCCTTCTAGCCCCTCTGAAATGTTTCTAAAATGACCTGTCCCAGTACTGATCCCTGTGGCACTCTGCTGGTCATCCTCCTTCCTCAGAGTGAACTCCATTTACCACCACCCTCAGTCTCCTGCCCTAACCAGTTCCTTACCCAGTTTACCACCTTTGGACCCAGACCCTGGCTGCCCAGCTTGTTTATGAGTCTCCTATGTGGAATGGTGTTGAAGAGTCTTACTGAAATCTAGGTAGGCCACATCCACCGCTCACCCTGATCTAATTCCCTGGTCACCCAGTCAAAGAAATCTATTGGATTTGTTTGGCATCATGACTACCGCCCACTGAATCCATTCTGCCTTGGATCTTGTAAGCCACTAGATTCAGGATGCTCCTAATACTTTCCTTAAGTAGTGATTCATTAATTTCCCCAGCACTGAAGCAAGGCTAACTGGCCTATAATTGCCAGCCTCCTCCTGCTATGACTTTTGTAAAGTGGGACTACATCTGCCCTCCTCCAATCCTCAGGAACCCTCCTGTCTCCAGTGAGTGATCAAACAGGGCTATCAGAGGTACAGCCAGCACCTCTCTGAGCTTCCTAAATATCCTTGGATGCCCCCATCTGGCCCCATTGCCTTTTAAACTTTCAGATTTGCAGGTTCCTTCAGGACTCTCTCCTCTGTAAATGGACTAATGTCCACCTCCTTTCCTGCAATGGTCCCTCACCTTTCCCTTCCTCTGTGAACACAGAACAAAAGTATTTATTCAGGATTTCTGCTTTTTACTGGTCCCCCTCCGCACACCCCCTTCCCTTCTAAGCCTCACTATCCCTCCCCTGGTCAATTTCTCTTTCCATTTACATACCTGAAGAATGTCTTGTCCACTTTCTTTGTGCCTGGGCTATTTTCTCCTTGGTTTGTGCCTTTGTGCTCCTAATTGCTTTCCCTGCCTCCCTCTGGTTTTCCTGATACACCACCCTGTCCTCCACCCTCTTTGTCTCCTTACATCTCCTGAATACTAACTTTTTTGCCCTTACTTTCCTTGCCCCCTCTTTTGAGAACCACAGTAGTCTCCTTTTCTTCTTGCTTTTGCTTACATGCCTGTTGCAGAGGTTTGTTACCTGCACTACCCACTCTTTTAATTTCACCAACTGTCCCTCAACTCCACCCAATTCCTCATCCCTGTCAGGGCATCCGTAAGGCATTCTCTTTTTAAAATCAGCCCTCCTGAAGTCCAGGACCCTCACCTTTGCTTCTGCCACAGTGCTTATATTGGACCACACTGTATGGTGATCACTGGTCCCCAGGTGGCCACTCACTGTGTCATCTGCAACACTGTACCTGCTGTTGGTAAGTACAAGGTCCAGTATTGCCCCTCACAAGTGTTTTTACTAGTTGCCAGAGGAAAGCACATTGCAGGAAGTTCAGGATGTCCCTGGTCCTAGCTGAAGCTGCAGCTAATATGTTCCAATCTATATCTGGCAGATTGAAGCCCCCTACCAGCAGCCCCTCCCACTTATTTGCCATCTTTTGGATGGCTTCCACCAGAGTCTTGTCCAACTCCACCCCTCTCCCCCATGCTGGAGGTCTCTAGATCACACCAGTGTGAATTGCAGCTCCATTTCCTATTTCTAGAGTAACCCACAGTACCACCACCCTTCCTTATATTCCCTGTATCTCTGTTGCTTTTATGCTATCCTTTAAATAAAGAGCCATGCCTCCCTCTTTCTTTTCCATCTTGTCCTTTCTGAACAGAGTATAGCCTGGTATGGCTATATCCCAATCACGGTTATCCATGCACCATGTCTTGGTAATGGAGATAAGCAACAGTGTTTTAATATTTTCCTCCGGCTCTGCACAGAAAAGTCATCCAATATAATATATGCATAGGTTAGATACTCCAACCATGGCTGTTTTGGCACTGGGCTAAAAAGTCCAAAAGCATTTTACATATGTACATTCCAACAAAAATGTTCCATTGCCTCTACTTGCTATGAACAGTCAAGTGTAGGCACACATGTTCCTCTGCCCTAACATACAAACATAGAAATTGTCAGCAGATAAGGACCGCTAGGCCCATCCAGTCTTTCTGTAGGCCCTATACATGTATGCATCTACTCACCCTAAGTGGTCAATGGCCTTTCATCACTCCTTCCCACCCAAGGTGCCCCAGTGCTTGTCCCAGGCATGTTTAATCCCTCCACTGTGCTTGCCCCTACCACATATTGTGACAGACTATGCCAAGTGTTCACCACCCTCTCTGTATAGAAGAACATCCTCACATTACCTCTTAATCTCCATCCTCCAGCCAGCCCGGTGGCGCTGAGAGGTTGAGCGCTGGATGCCACACCTCGCGCTACGCGCGGCGACCTGGGTTCAGTAACGGACCTGGGGAGCTGGGGGGCTGGCAGGGAGGGAGGATCAAGCATCCCCTACAGATGCTTTCCTCCCTCAGGGGGGATACCCAGGGCAGCATAGCGTCCATCATTCCCATAAAGGATTCGGTGGAAGCACCAATTCCTGAAAGGAAGGGTGACTCAACTTAGGAAGTCGGGGAGGGATGTCTCATGGTGCATGAGAGGCTAGGCGTGCATCAGCACATTACCTCCGGGACCTAGTCCCCAAGCGCCGGCGTCCCCAGGGGATGGGACCAACAAACAAGGGAAAAATCACCCTAGCGGTGTCCTGGATGATGGCCTCTCTGCTCAGACCGTCACCTGACAAGACCTCACTGTGCAGGGAAAGGAGAGGAGGAACTCTAGGGGCAGATCCAGGGATGGCTTGGAGCATTGAGAGGCCCGAAGGAGTAGGACCAAGAGGGCAGGAAAAAACAGGAGGGAGAAAAAGAAAGTATATAAAAAAAAAATCTCCATCCTCCAATTTCATATTGTGGCTCCTCATTCTGGTATCTTTTCTACATTTGAAAAGATCTCCCACCTGCACCTTGTTTATGCCCTTGAGGTACTTAAAAGTTTCTATCATGTTGCCCTTTCTCTCTCCTCTCCTCCAGTGAGTACATATTAGTCTCTCTTCATATGTTTTGTGGTGCAAACTATGCACCATCTTTGTCACCCTTCTCTGGACAGCCTCCACCTTGTTTATGTCCTTATGCATGTGTGGTCTCCAGTACTGCACACAGTATTCCAAGTAAGGCCTTAATAGTGTTTTATACAATGACATCACCACTTCCTGCCACCTACTAGTAATACCTCTGTCTATACACCCCAGTATGCCACTGCCCACCCTGCATTCTTTTTATTCTGATATGTTAAGGTCATCAGATATGATAACCTCTAGGTCCCTCTCCTCTTTGGGGATGGTCAGCACCCCCATCCTGTAACTCTCCCCAGGGTTCCCCCTACCTAGGTGCATTATGTTGCACTTCTTCACAAGATAATGCACCTGGGAGAGAACCTCTTTGCTTATGTTCCCTTTCACATCAAACAACCACACATCTTGCATAGAATTTTATGATCTGGCAACTGAACAGTTGCCAAGTTACTACTCAATGGGAGGACAGTTCTTAAATTCTGGTTCCTGAGTGCACATTCTAACCTTAATTGGCTGATATAACTGGACCCTATTCAAAAGACTAGTTGCTGTTTAGTAAGGCCCCTGATTCTAACTTTCCTGATTGCTAGTGTAAGATACCCATATATCACAATGGCCATGGTTATCCTAGAGACCATGGTCAGGTAGAGAAGGCACATGTTTCCCCACCACCAATCCTATCAAGGAGCTGTTCATCTGCAAAACAAAGCAAGCAAAAAAAAAAAACCTGATTGTGGCAAGGAAAAACAAAGTAAAGAAATAAAATCTGGATTTAACATATTCAAACCTCCTGTCACTCAAGGTAAATTGGCTAACTCCTGTCTCATCAGACTGAGCCAGCTAGCCCATAATAATTGAAAGAAAACACTAAATATTTTAGCTTCTAACTGACTATGAGGAGAAAGACATAATTCAATAAAAAAGCTGAGGCAAAAGAAATGGCTGAATTATCATAAAAAAATGTGTTCAGAACATCTTCATGTTTTCCATAGTTTGACTTTCCTTGTACAGATCTCCCATTATACATCCAGTTCAAGACAGCCCTTTCTTCCTTCTACTCCATGTCAGGGCTGCCACCAAACAGGAAACATTTTGCAAGACTAGAGAATGCTTTATTGTGAAAGAAACAAATACAAAAGGAAGACCTCACCCCAAGAAAATAATAGGAACATCAAATACTAAATGACAGTGCAAAGAGGAACAAAGAAAAACAGAAATAAATTAAATCAAGCAAAAGGCAAAACATAAAATGTAAAACAAAAAATACAATAAATCACAAGAATCATATTGTGGTACAACAAATTAACAAAGATCAAACTGAAACTACCATAACTGCAGGTCACAATGCATAATAACAAGTTGCAAAGTAAAAGAATTGTAATTATGTCCAGTATTGACAATTGGCAAGTAGGAGAAGTAGCAAAAATAATCGGGGGTGTATCACATCTTCTAAATACTTTCATTTATTGTGGAAACTGAGTGTAGATAACCTTTTCCCCTCACTCCAATAAATAGTAGCTAATTCAATTACAATCATACCAATTAAAGTACTTGGCAGCAGTAGCTGTTGCTGAAGAAGCAAAGCACACCTGGATGGCCATAAGTAAAATGTTATAGTCATGAAACAAGTCATAGAATATTAGCATCATGAGGCTTACAGGTAAGTGAAGCAACCCAAGAGGATGGTGTCATAAGAGAGGTCAGACCAAGCAGAATTTCCCCATTTAGCAGCCAAAAGAATCCACAAACTTATTGTAGGGACATGCCATGAAAAAATGAAATGTTTCATGGTCTCAAGATCAGTATCACACCCTTGCTGAGGGCAATGTTGTTCTGTCAGACATTTGGGTTTGGCGTTCACCTTAACACTAAGCTTCCCATAGAAACTAAGCCATAGCACATCCGACATCTTCTGGGGTGTCCTCTTGTCCATAAACAAGGAGGAACACTGACTTGGTCCTGTGGAGCAATTCCTAGGTACTGGAAGGGTTCTGAAATATTTATCAACATGATAGTGGTATATAAACTCATCTGGGAAGAGGAAGAGATAGTCATGAAAGAAATTGTCTAAGTCTGAATCTTTTCAACAATGGATTGGATACATTGGGGAGATGTTCTAGATTTTAGAGCTGTACCAGAAACTTGCCAAGCCTGAAATAAAGGGTCTATCCAGCTTTTAGCCCAAAGGTGCCAATTCCCGGGCTAGTGAACCAGGGGACACTTAAAATTACCAGACAAAAACATACTGTAGTAATAAATCAAGGGATTTATTATCTTCAAACCCGCAAAGGAACAAGTCAAATGCAGAATGTTCCACTTTATCAGATTTAGACAGATATCCCAGATCAACTGAAAGAACAGACTGAGCAAACGTGCTTCTTAGTTCTTAGGTATAGGGAAAACAATGATAAGAAAAGTAGAGAGAGGGAGGAGAAACATATTTGCAATTACAACACCCTTTTTTTTTGTGAGTTGCCAAGGTTTCCACAGTTGGATTTTCCGAGTACAGGAATCCAATTTTTCCTCCCAATTCAGCCTGGCCATGTTACTGCTACCTAAAGTAAGTCCTAGGAGTTTTATAGGTGTAGAGTGGATTACCATTCCACCAATCTCAGACAAACTATCAGGACCTGGGCCTATAAAAAGTCTGACATATTTCCCTAAGTTCAGAGTGGCACCAGTTATCAGTGTAAATGATTGAAAAATGTCCAATGCCAGCTGACTGGATTGGCACTCCCAAAGAGAGTGAAATCATCTGCATACACGGCAATTATCACACTACTAGTGCCATATGGAGTTGGAATGCCATAAATGCACATATAAGTAGCAATTTTTTGGAGAACTGTGTTGATGCAAAAGGTGTACAAAAGCAGGCCCAAGGGCAGCCCTGTCTGACACCTGACTGTATCTTGATGCAGTCACCACGATGCCCATTTATACGGGGCACAACAGTAGCTGAGTGATACAAACATTTGAGCAAAGAACATAAGGGCAGGGGAAGGCCATAGTGATCCAAAATCTCAAACATTTATTGATGTGAGGCTTTGTTGAAAGCTTTCTCTTGGTCAAGAGACAACAAATATCCCTGACCCCATTTCCATCAATTCATGTATGAGAAGGAGATTATCCTTAATTGCTCTGCCCGGGATGGAGCATGTTTGACATTCGGAAATGACATATTTTGCAATATTTGTGAGTCTAGAAGTCAGTACCTTCATCAAAATTTTGAGATCTGTAATCAGGAGACACAAGGGTCTCCAGTTACATAAGTCAGAAGCATAACCTTTTTAGAAGATGAGGATCTGAAACACCTCACTAAATTTGAATGGTACATTCCCTTCCCCCAACATCCAGTTAAAAACCATCAGCAAGATGTCAGCCAGGATAATAGAGAAGTGCTTATAAAATTCAGCAGTGAGACCATAAGGTCCAGGGGCTATGCAAGTTTGTAACTGTTTAATAGCAGTTACTATCTCAGCTATAGTAATAGGCTGGGAGAGGCTAAGGGCCTCCTTAGGTGGTATGCACAGGATATTTAAGGGAGCAAAAATGGTCTTAGCTGATAGGCAGGACTCCAGGCCACCAAACAGTGCCTGAAAGTAAGGTTGAGCACCTGTCATAATACCCTGCTTGTCAGAGACCAAAGTTCCATTTGCAGTAGTAAGCTTCATATGGTATCTATGACATACTCTGTTTTTACAACCCACAAAGACGTTTCTGGCCTCTCGCTTACCTTGTGTTCCACTGCAATGTTCCATCTGCAGGGATCTGCCCCATCATACTGTATCTCTCTCATTCTCTGCTGAATGTGAGATTTGTGCACTGTAATCACCCACGCTAGTATTCATCAGGGTCAATGCCTTCGCCAGTTGAGTTATTTTTTTCTTTTTTATCAAGATAATATGCTTTATTAAAATTTTTTCAACAAGACAAACAGCACAAAACATCCAAAACATTAAGAAGTAAAGACCAAACAACAAACCACACCCCAACCCCTCCCCCTCCACTCGGAGCACAGCAAATAACCAAAAAGTGGACCCAAAGACTGAACAATGCCAAAAGGGACATACATATAGCAAACACTATCTGGAAATCAAAGCATCCCGGGACTACCAATGGTCTCTATATGGCTCTAGTTTGTTCAACCTGTAGGCAATGTGCTTTTCAACCACCAAAGCCTGAGTTAGTGCTTGATGCCATTCCCGGAGTGAAGGAACAGAGCTGTCCAGCCAATGGCAAAGAATAACTAACTTGACAGTAATCGGAATGAGTGCCATATGGGCTTTACGGGGGCCAAACAGAGTTGGGGGAAAAATAGATACAAGACAAATTTGTGGAGAAAAAAGGAATCTAATCCTAACCAAGGAGCCAGAAAACTCTGTATTGAAGCCAAAAGGGCAGCCTTGTAGCAGTCCTAGAGAGAATATGTTTGAGAGCCATCCCCAGCATCACATCGCGTGCACTCCACCAAACATCTCGACCTATTGCACACAGCCTCTGGGAGTTTAATAAAGATTATGCAATATGGAAAATTGTGTAAGATGAAATTTATCTGGTTTGATTAGTTTATATAGTGGTCGCCAAATGTTCTGCCATTACTTGGGGGAAAGAGTTAATCCCAGGGACTGCTGCCAGTAAAAGCAAATACATTGTAAGCTGTTAGGATCATTACACTGAAGGCAAGAGTAAAATTTGGAAATAGAGTGTGGTTGCTCTGCTAAAGATAAAAAGACTGCAAGAAGCAGGTGTGCTTGTGGGTGAGTACTCGGCGGGCCCATAACACTTGAAATCATGTGGGATAATTGAAGATGCTTAAACAAGTGATGCACCAGAATAGAAAAATGCTGCTGGATTACAAGAGCAGGGATAGGCATATTGGGGGAAAAAAGGATCCCACAGAGGCATTCCAAAGCAAGGGGACAAAAACTTAACGGGATTGGTCAGCCTGCGATACAAATATTATGGTTGCCCAAAACTAGCTGGGATGGATCCCTAGACCAGTCAATCCTCAGTTAGGAGCACAGCTGCCTTAAAACTTTAAGGGACCATCCCAGTGGGGTAGCCATCAAACATGTAGGGACAGAGGAGGGAGGACCAAAAAGAAGACCTGAAAGTTGTATACCAGATTGTAAACAAAGTTGGGATTCCAAACAAAGCCACTGAGGGGCATAGATGCTGGTTTGAGGGGTGGCCAAGCAGCAAGACCATTGAAAAATGTTGCAGCTGTGAACAGCACAGTATTATAAGAAAATATCCAGCAACCGGAGACCCCCCCTCTCCTTGGAGAGCATTGACTTGTGATAAGCCCGATGTACAGCTCTATCTTTCCACAAAAATTCAGAAAAGAGACTCTGGAGTTGAATGAAGCAGGCCTTAGGAAGAAAAGGGCAGATCATACCCAGGGATATAAAATTCTAGGCAAAATATTCATTTTGATAGTGTGAACCCTACCCCAGAGGAGAGAGGAAGGACAAACCACCTGCACAAGTCCTCCTTAATTGCCAATTACAATTGGGTGAGATTCCAGACCGCAACTCTGAAAGAGTATGAGAGAGAGACAAATACCCAAATAGGTGTGTTCTGAGGGCTCCCAGCAGAGACCCAGATCTAAAATCAGCTGTTTGGAATATGGGCATTCAGTGGAAGGTCCTGATACTTACTGTATCTGTATTTAACTTATCGGCCACCAATGAAAACTGGCAAATATCCTCTAGAACCACTAGGATTGAAGAGACTGGGTGTTCCAAATGGAAAAGAAGGTCATCTGCATAAGCTGACAAAGTAAACCGGGACCCTCCCATGGTGATACCCCAAATGTGTGGAATGGTACGAATTTTTTGAAGGAGGGGCTCTAAGAAAATGTTGCATAGAAAAGGGGAAAAGGGACATCCTTGTCTTGTACCATGATGAAGAGAAATCAAGTCAGAGAGAATCCCGTTACACCTAATTCTCACCGTTGTGTTATGGTTAGTGGTGGGTGAAGTGGCCTCAATTCGCTCCATGAAGTGATTCGCAGAGTCAAGGCGAATTTGCGAAGTGCTCCACAATGCAAAGCAGTGTACTTCACGTCATTATGGGCAACGCAAAGTTCATTGACAGCAATGACTTTGCATTACTCCGCCTTCCCCAAGCCACTACTCCACAAATTTTAAGGCAAAGTACTTTGAAAACAATGTACTTCACCTCACTTCGCCTTGTTTTAAGCTCCAAAGGCGAATTTTGCAGTGATTCATGGGATTTCAGGTCACATGGGCTCTAGATTGTTCTGCACAGCCTCAGTTCAGGGTAGTGTGTATAGGAAGCTATAGGAGACAGTCTGCTATGAGAGCTCTCTGCAATTCAAACCTTCTAAAAGCTGTTAAAAAAGCCTTTTTGAGAAATTTGTTTTTGCTCAAACTTTAGTTCATTGATTGTAGGAAACCCTCCTTTGCTCATATCATCAAGTGTTTTTGTTTGTGTGTGGATTTTGACTGTTAATGTACAACATTCAGTCTGTGTACTGACAGACACTGGAATTGTGCTTTGGGGAGGGGTGTATCTGTGGTGTAGGTAGTTTAACTTGGAGAAAAGACCTTTCTGTTTTGATGATATTTTTCTTGTATAACTGTGTTAACTCATTGTGTCCTAGCAGATGCCTGTAGTCGTCAGTAAAAAAACACTGGTGTGTCCTGAGGATGTCTGCAGAAGTCGGCTACTGACTCCCAGTGTGCCCAAGCAACGTCTGGAGAAGTCACTTATATATTTTAATATATATTGTAACAGAATATAATATATATTTGACTGCATAGCACCGTTGGAAAGATAATTTTATGCTGCACAACTTTGTCACTGATATTTTGTGTATATCATGTATACTTTAGGAGTTATTTGCATTTTTTTATGGTATGGTGTGTATGGCTGACATGTTTTCCATCAAGATTCACCTAAGCAGCTTGAATAAAATTCACTTTTTTGGCACTTCAGCAGGTATAAAATAAAAACCGTATTGATTACAACTGGTTGCATAGCACCATTGGAAAGGCATTTTTGTGCTCATCAACTTTCATGCTGATACTTTGTGTGTATCATGTATACTTTTGGAGTTATACGCATTTGTTTATGATATGGTGTGTGTGGTTGAGATTTAGCCCTCAAATCTCATCAAAGCACCCTGACTAAAATGGGGAAAAATTACATTTTATAGTAAAAAGATATATTTTTTTTTTAGCAAACATAATATCAAAACACCATCTAATGTCTATGCTTAATTTGGTGTTGATATTTTACATATTTTCCAACAAAAAATGGCTTATGTTGCCCTTTTTTAGTGAAAAAAATATTTAGTTTGCTCTTTCAACCAGCGTAGAAAAAATACAAAATTACTTATTATTACATGCATGCCACCATTGGAAAGGCAATTTTGTGCTGAATAACTCTGCCCCTCATACTTTGTGTCCAGCATGTACAGTTATTGAACTATTAGCATGTGTTTGCAACATACTGACTATGGCTTTCTTTTGCTTAGAAAGGCCCAGGATTCACTGTTAAAAGTATACAGGAGATTCAGGAGGCAAGTGGTGTAATCTCAGAGTGAACCTGTGGAGGCAATGAGTTAATGTACACACGGTAATATTTTCAATAATTCTTGACATTTTTTGGCTGATTGTTGGGGTGCAGCAGTGCATAATTTTAGTTTATTTAAAATATGTGGTTATATTACTGAAGTTTTCAATTTGCTATGCATTACTTAGTGTGTGTGTGTGTGTGTGTCATGTGTGTCATCAAATCAGACACCTTTTATTGTGCCACATTGTAAATGCAGCAATGTGAACCTGCTATCCACTGCAGCTGCGTGATTTTTGTACTTCTTTGTGGTATCTTTACTGGTACTAGTAATAGAGTGACTGTTACTGCAGTACACTGTCCCCCCCCGCAGCCCGCCCCAACCGGCAAAGGTATTCTTTTCTAGATTTTAATATCTGACAGTGAGAACTGGTTAGGTGTTGTGCCTCTGCATCTGCATCTCTTCAGCGCACAGCGCAATCTTAATCTGTCTGTGCATTTGTATCTCTTTAGGGCCCAATCTCCATCTGTAACTTAAGTCACAGTTGTTTCTTTGGCTTCCCTTGAGAGTACTGGACTGGTGTGGTGCATATCTCTGCATGAATATTGTACTCATTAATATGCGTTTTTAAGTCAGGGCCATCATCATGAGTCACTCATGATACAAATCACATTCTTCATCATCACGGTCACAAATGCAGTCACGATTCACGATCACGTCACAAATCACAAAATTAATTTTTTCACTAGTTACTTGGATATATTGTAATCCTGTTTTGTAGTATCTCTCCAAGTTTCACCACACCACCACTGTACTCATTAATAAGAGTTTTTAAATTGGGGAGTTTTGTTCTACAGCTTATTGGGGAAGTACAGCCGGAGGCATTCGTGTTCCCATACAGTTTCATATTGGTTATCGCACACTGAATCACGTCCTTCATCATTATGGTCACAAATGCAGTCACAAATCACTATTCATGATTATGTCATGGATCACAAAATTAATTTTTTTACTAGTTATTTGCATGTATTGTAAGCCTGTTTTGTAGTATCTCTCCAGGCTTCACCCAATCACCACCACTGTACTCATTAATAAGAGTTTTTAAATTGGGGAGTTTTAAGATACAGGCTCAGCTCATCTAGGAAGTACAGCCATAGGTATTGACGTTTCTTCCTGTACAGCATGTGAGTTACAGTACTATAAGTAGTCGTGGTCGAAGTGGCCCCAATTCGCTCTGCAAAGTGATTCATGGAGTAACGTGGAACCACGGAGTACTCTGAAATGTGAAGTGGAGTACTTTGCATCATAATGAGGAATGCAAAGTCCATTGAAACCAATGGCTTAGCGTTATTCCGCCTACCCCAAACCACTTCACCAATTTTAAGGTGAAGTACATTGAAATCTATGTACTTCACCTCACTTCACCTTGTAATTGAGCTCAAATGAAATTCTGCAGTGATTCATGGGATTGAAGGTCACATAGGCTCTAGATTGTTCTGCACAGCCTCAATTCTGGCCTGGGTAGTGCGTGTGTAGTGGTAGCTGGAGACAGTTTGCTCTCAGAGTATGCAATTCAAAACCTCCAAAGCTGTTAAAATGCCCTTTTCAGTCTTTTGTTCTGCTCAAAATTTAGTACATCGATTGTAAAACCCTTCTGTGCTCATATCATCAGTGTTTATTGTTTGTGTATGGATTTTGAATGTTAATTTAGAACAGTCAGTCTGTGTACTGTGAAGTGTGCTTTGGGGGAGGAGCATATTTGTGGTGTAGGTAGAGTAACTGGGAGAAACATAGAAACATAGAATTTGATGGCAGATAAGGACCACTTGGCCCACCTAGTCTGACCATTTCCCTACCTGATGGATAAGCTGCAGATTCTAGTTAATCAATAGCTTTCTTCCTCCTACCCCCCACCAGAATTGCCTTATGCCTGTCCCACGCATTCTTGAATTCTCCCACTGTTCCTGACTCCACAACCTCCTCAGAAAGGCTGTTCCATGCATCCACAACCCTCTTTGTGAAAAAATACTTTCTATCATTACCTCTGAGCTGTCCCCTCTCTATCTTCAAATTGTGCCCCCTTGTTCTTGCACATCTCTTCTTACGAAATATGCTACCCTATTGTACTTTTAATTCCCTTGAGATACTTGAACGTTTCTATCATGTCCCCCCTCTCCTTCCTTTCCTCAGGGGTATACATGTTAAGCTGCTTTAGTCTCTCCTCGTATGTCTTCTGGTGCAGACCCTGCACCATTTTGATCCCTCCTCTGACAGCCTCCACTCTGTCTATGTCTTTGCAGAGATGGGGTCTCCAGAACTTCATGTAGTACTCCAGATGGGGTCTCACTAACTGTCTGTACAGAGGGATAACAACTTCCTATTTTCTACTGTTGATGCCTCTCCCTATGCATCCCAGTATCCCCCCAGCCCTCCTTACTGCCTTCTCACATTGCTTGCCCACTTTAAGGTCATCTGATATAATTACTCCTAGGTCTCTTTCGATTTTTGTTGTTGTTATTAGCTCACCCCCTATTGTCTACTCTTCACCTGAGTTTTTGTTTCCGAGATGCATTACCTTGCTCTTCTTTGCATTGAATCTGAGCTGCCACAATTCCTCCAACCTTGCCAAGTCCCTTTTCATCCTTTCCACCCCACCTTGTGTATCAACCCTGTTGCAGATCTTTGTGTCATCTGCAAAGAGACATCTTTCCTTCCAGGTGCTCTCCAATATCACTTATAAAGACATTAAAAAAGACTGGTCCCAGTACCTAACCTTGCGGTACCCCGCTAGTTACCCTCCTTTCTTCACTGTGGACTCCGTTTACTATTACTCTTGGCATCCTGTTGTCCAGCCAGTATTTTATCCAGGCTACCACCTAGGGACCCACTCCAAGTCTGGCTAACTTGTATATTAATCTTTTGTGTGAGACTGTGTCAAATGCCTTGTTAAAATCTAGGTAGGCCATATCTACAGCCCTTCCCTGATCAACTACTTTGGTCACCCAGTCTAAGAATCTATTAGGATCATCTGACATGACCTTCCTACTGTGAAACCATGCTGCCTTGGGTCCTGTGCCCCACTGGCCTCTAGGTACTCAACAATTCTTTATTTCCAAATTGATTCCATCATTTTCCCTACAACTGAAGTCAAACTAACTGGTCTGTAGTTCCCTGCCTCTGCCCTGCTCCCACTTTTGTAAAGTGGAATCACATTTGCCCTCCTCCAGTTCTCAGATACCACCTCATCCTCCCATGATTTGTTAAAGAGAGCAGTCAGTGGTGTTACTAATTCTACCCTTAGTTCTTTTAGAATTCTTGGGTGAATCCCATCATGCCCCATTGCTTTGTCCACCCTCAGTTTCAAGAGTTCTTTCAAAACCCTTTATTCTGTGAATGGACTGGTATCAACCTCCCTATTCAGAGTTTCCCTCTCGTTTGGTTTAGGTACCTCCCCATCCTCTTCTGTTGTGAATACTGAGCAGAAATATTCATTCAGTATCCCTGCTTTTTCACTGCTACTCTCTGCCCACATTCCTTCCCCTTTATTAAGTCTCTGTATCCCTCCCTTGGTCTTTCTTCGCTCCCTAATGTACCTATGAAAGGTTTTATCCCCCTTCTTAACAGAGTTGGCTGTCTTTTCCTCAGTTTGTGCCTTTGCTATTCTGACTGCCTTCCCTGCCTCCTTCTGCTTTAACTGATACAGTTCTCTGTCCTGCTCCTTCTGTGTTTCCTTATATTTCTTAAATGCTATCCTTTTCTCCTTAACCATCCCTGCCACCTCTTTTGAGAACCATAGTGTTTTTTTCCTTCATTTTGTTTTGTTGATTTGCTTCACACAAAGGCTTGTTGCCCCTGCGATGGCTGTTTTGATTATTCCCCATTGTTCCTCCACCCCTCCTTTTTGCCCGTTTGCTAGTGCTTTTCTGTGGCACTCTCTCATTTTCCCAAAGTCAGCCTTCTTAATGTCCAATACTCTTGTTTTTGTATTGCTTGACTCTATGGCTGTGTTAATTGTGAACCACACTGTTTGGTGGTCAATTGTTCCCAGATGGCTACCCACTTCTACATCTGAGATCCTTTCTCCTTCCCCATTTGAGAGTACCAGGTCTAAGATTGCTCCCTCCCAAGTGGGTTCCAACACTAGCTGTCTGAGGTATGCCCCCTGTAGGGCATCAAGAATGTTCCTGCTCTTGGATGTGCCTGCAGTAAAGGTACTCCAGTTACCATCTGGCATATTCAGGTCCCCCATCAAAAATATCTCCCCCTTTTCTGCCATTTTAAGGATGCCTTCTATCATTTCCTTGTCCATTTCCTCCCCCTGAGATGGGAGTCTGTACACAACCCCCATGAGGATTGTGGTGCCATTTCCTATCTCCAGGGTGACCTCTAGTGACACATCAACTTCCTGTTTACTCTTTAGTTCTGTTGCTTTAATCCCTTCCCTTATATAGAGAGCTACTCCTCCTCCTATTTTACCCACCCTGTCCCTTTTGTAGACTGTGTATCCTGGTATGTTGACATTCCAGTTATGGTTCTCTGTGTACCATGTTTCAGTGACTGCCACAATATCCAGGCATCCCTCTTCCATCAAAGCCACTAGTTCAGGGACCTTGTTGCACAGACTGCGGGCATTGGTACTCATCACCTTCCATTTCTTTTTTATGGCCTTACTCCTTTTAGCCCCATCTCTGTCCTTATTGCCTTTTTCTGCATTTACCCCTGTCCTGCTCCCTACTGACTTCTCTACCTTGGTGTTTACCTCTCTAACTAATGTGTTTTGTTGGGGGAGGCTGGGATTTCCCTGCTCCTTTTCAGTGCCTCCCCCCTTGGCTAGAGTAAATGCTTGCCAATGAAGCATTTAAACCTGTCACCTAGGATTCTGGTTCCCCCCTGGACAGATGCAGACCATTGTGCCAGTATAAGACTACATCCCTCCAGGTGGATCCCCAGTCCCCGTGAAGCCAAAACCCTGAGCTCCACACCAGTTTTCAACCATTCATTGAATCCTATAGTGCAGAATACCCAATCATCATCCTTGCCATAGACAGGCAGATCCTCTGAGAAGGTTACTATACATGCTACTTGACTAAGGCTCCTCCCCAACTCAACAGACTCCTCTTGCACTGCTCTGATCCCATTCACAACCAAGTCATTTGTCCCTAGGTGGACAATGACATCCAGCTCCCTCCCTCATGCAGCTGCTCCCGTGATTCTGAGGATTCACTTCCTGACCCTCCTAGTCGTGGTGCCAGGCAGGCACCTGACCTCCCCTAACCCCTAATGATTGAGTCCCCCACCAGGAGTTGTTTGCTTCCCCTGTGGGGTCTTGTGCCACCCTCCTGTGGGTCTCCTTTGTGGAGGTTCCCAGCATCTTCCTTTGTCTCCACTGCAGGTGCCTCCATAGAGGAACTACTCTTTGCCAGAACAGCATATGACTTATGGGCAGGTACAACTGCAAGGATGCACCTCTGTTCCACCAATCTCTCCCTCCCTCCCTGAGCCCACCTTGGTCCAAACACTCCTCTTTCTTGGCAACCTCTGAGGTAACAGTGGTGGCCCTGGTGGTCCCTGGGTGGGGAAGAGTTTCATGAATCCTATCAGTTCAGCCTGGAGGCGGGCAATCTCCTCCTCAGACCAGAAAGGTGCCTGAAAATAGGGCAACATTGCAGCCTCCAGAATGTCTCCTGAACACTGCTGCCTCACAGCCATTGCACTGCACTACTCCAATCTTGACTTATTTTGTGTCCCCTCTCCTGTTGCTTTGTTTGCTTACTGTCTCTCCATCTATGTATTTGTACACTTACTTTGTTACTGCCTATGTGCCCTTTCAACTCTCACCTTCCTGTTCTGGGACAGGAACTTCCTATAGTCTTCAGTAGTCTCCTTCTTCCGTGCTTGATTCAGACCTTCAGCAGTCGGGGAAGAGTTATTTTTAGGTTCCTTCAAGGTGTGACGAACTAATGTGTCTCAGTGATCCTTCCCGTCCTACTTCCAAACAGGAAGATCCTGTTGTCAGTCAAATCCAGTGGCTATAAAAGTAGAACTGGCTTAGGATGGGAGGGTGGAGGAGTGGGAAGGAGGGCAATTAGTAAAAAAATCTGTAGTTCTAGACTGCTGTTTCTTGCTCTGAAACCAAAGTTCTCCTCTGTCAAAAACAGCAGGAAGCTGTGATTGGAGACACCTGCTTTTGTACTCCTAAGCTCCTAAGTCACACCCCCAATTGAATTCACCCTCTGCTCCTGACTCAGTAAATTAAGCTGATACAACCCCCTGAAAAAGGCAGTCTTTCTGTTTTGGTTACATTTTTCTTGTACAACTGTGTTAATGTACAGACAGTAATATTTTCAGTAATTCTTGAAATTTTTGGTGATTTTGTGGTGCAGCAGTGTATAATTTGTTTGTTTAAAACATTTGGTTATATTACTAAGGTTTTCAATTTGGTATACAATACTTCTTACACTCTCATTCTACTTCATCAGCACTGTGGAATTTTCTGGACACAAGACAGTAGCATTTTGGGGATGCACATTAATTCTGGTGACTATATGTGACCACTGTAAAGCTTGACTGAGTGCTCCATTAATTATGGGAGACTTTGCATTTCTTGTTATGCTCTCATTTCACTTCAGCACTGGAGAATATTCTGGACACAAGACAGTAGCATTTCATCAGCACTGGTGAATTTTCTGGACACAAGACAGTAGCATTTTGGGATGCACATTAATTCTGCTGACTGTGTGTAACCACTGTGCATTATGACTAGAGTGCGCCATTAATTCTGGGAGACTTTGCATTTCTTGTTACGCTCTCATTTCACTTCCTCAGCACTGGGGAATTTTCTGGACACAAGACACTAGCATTTTGGAGATGCACATTAATTCTGGTGACCGTGTGTGACTACTGCTTGCATGACTGAGTGTGCCATTAATTCTGGGAGACTTTGTATTTCTTGTTACACTCTTATTTCACTTCATCAGCACTGGGGAATTTTCTGGATACAAGACAGTAGCATTTCATCAGCACTGGGGAATTTTCTGGATACAAGACAGTAGCATTTCATCAGCACTGGGGAATTTTCTGGACACAAGATAGTAGCAGTTTGGGGATGCACATTAATTCTGGTGACTGTGTGTGACCACTGAGTGCATGACTGAGTGCGCCATTAATTCTGGGAGACTTTGCATTTCTTGTGCTCTCATTTCACTTCATCAGCACTAGGGAGTTTTCTGGACACAAGACAGTAGCACTTTGGGAATGCACATTAATTCTGGTGACTGTGTGTGTGGGAGGCTGCCAATATTGTTGTCACTTCAACTTACTTCACATTAAGGTGGAATGACAACGTGAAGTAATAATCACAAGGTGAAGTGAGCCTTTCATATAGGTCAGTCTGCATAGCAAAGTGACATTGGGAAGTTCCCACTTTGTAGGCACTTCACCAGTGGAATTTAAATTCGCTGCATCTCTAGTTATGGTAAAGGATCCATATCCAGTTCACCAGTTTTGTTCTTAAGTTTAAGTATTCAAGGTATTCTTTGTGATTGACACAGATTGTGAAGGGTCTAAAGAATTTCTTTAAGGCTCCCTTACAGTAGTTCTGTCACACCACATCCCAGATCATCCTTAAGGCAGGCTACAGTCAAATGGTCCTTAAGGAGAGTGTGGGTTTTATCAGCTAGCAGTGAAATGTCTAACAAGGTGGCATTAATCCCCCAATAGCCTGGTCCCAGGGAGATTGCCCCAATGTCAGCAAAAGAAATGCCAAACAATATATGGTCTGAAGTTTCCACAGGGAGAAGTTCTATATTACAGGTAGGGTACCAGGTCAATTTGCCACTGTACAAAGAGCACAGCAAGAGCCATGCTGTGTAAAGCACAAAACCATTTAGAGTGACAGGGGTATAAAAGTGGTAGTGAATTATCACTATGCCTGTCACTGTCCATGCAGTAGAGGAAGGGCTGAAGAAGCCACAGGTGCTGTGCCTTGTGAAGCCACTTCCATGGTAGAGTGGCTAAGGCACAAGCACATGGAGCGGTGGAGACCTGGGGAGCAAGGTTTGGTTCCTCGTCTCCTAATATTGTTTGGTTTTTTTTCAGTTCAGAAACAAAGTTCCCCTCTCCCAAGTTTCTCCTTATCCCTGAGGTCCACACCCCCTTGGAGTTGATTATAATAATTCTAGGGGGTGTGGTGGCTGAAGTTCCACACATCACGGGGTGCAGGTGGCAGTGCTCACCAGCAAAAACAAAAACTGCATATTTTTTTCCATTAAGTGCTATGTTGTGCAGGCATTTTGTGTCAGTCGGTGTTTTTACCGACCTGATTTGCGCACACAGCATTTTGCTTGCGTCATTGTTTGCCACGCTGTTTTTGTTCACAGGATTTTGACCCCATGCCTACAGGTAGCAAGCTTAAATGAGTGAAGCAGAAAATCAATTCTTGTAACTAAACTACCCCTAACACTGGTACAGCCACTAGTCAGGAACTTAGTTCTATAAGCATCTGGTAATGATGATTCTTTAAGTAAAGAAACCAGAAAGACTCAGTTTACAAAATATTTTAGCAGTCTGTGCCTCCCTATCCAGCGTCATGAGGCCATAATTAAAGTCACCTCCGAAAATAAGATGTCTGTACTTATACAGGTTTGGCTCAAATTTCTGCAGGACAGAGATTCTGTCCTTCTTTGTCTGTGGAGCATACTGTAGATATCAAAAGTTTAAATTGTGCAGAATGTATGTAATATCTAACAACATAGCCCTGCTAGGTTCAATATCCACCAAGCATTGTGTGGTAATGTACTTACCTTCACAAATAATACCCACCCTCTCACATGCGTCAACACCAAAGACCAGTAGGAAAGAGCAAGTACCAATGTCTCTGAGTCAGTTCAATTCAAGTTTTATTGGTCAATCATAATGGGTGAACATCATGATTATTACATGTCTTTGCACAAGGTGTTAAAAAAAAAGTAAAATCATATGAATAAATGATACATTATACATATGACATACATGTTGATGCCATCTACGCTAAGTTTCACCCCAAACTACGTGCCCTCTATCAGCACAAATCCAGCCTCCCCCTCCCTACCTGCCAGGAGCTGGTCACCAAAATGATCCTACCCACTTTTGATTATGCCAATGTGGTGTATGGCACTGCCACTCAGACTTCCCTAGGTAGACTTGACATCATGTTAAACTCTATCCGCAGGTTTGCTACAGCCTCCCCCACCTCTCATTCACTTCTGCCTTCTACATTCTGCCCAATCACTGGCTCTCTTGCCTCACAAGAGAATGGTCCACTGTGCTTCCTTCATTGCTAAATTCTGGTTTGGCTCCCTCCCCCTCCTATCTCTCCTCTCATCTCAATCAAGCTGTCACCTCAAATTACTCCCTTCACTTGCAGGTCATATATATGCCACTCTCGGAGATACTCTTCCATCTCAGTCAGATGAAGCAAGACAGAGATGGGAAAAGATGCTGCAAACCCATATACCACCGGAGGCCTGGGATAAAGTGTGGGTGGATACACATACCTGGTATAAAGATGACAAGTCCAGACTAATCCAAAATAAAATTGCACACTCCTGGTACAGAACTCCACTTATCCTTCATAAAGCTAAAGTATTGGAACAGGATAATTGCTGGAGATATCAGGAGCCGGTAGGTGATCTAGTGCACATCCTGTGGTCGTGTCCAAAGCTTCAGCCCCTTTGGCAGGAAATACAAAAAATTGCGTCCAGGGTTTTACAACAACTGATCCCCCTTAACCCTCTCTTTTTCCTTTTGGGGATCTGTGTTGATATGCCCAAGCTGCCCCCATTGAGGTTCAGATGGTAGGCTTTTTTGGCTCTACAAACAAAAAGAGCTATTCTATGCAATTGGAGAACTCCTCTAATTCCCACAGTGTCAGAAGTTTTGGGGTCTCTGTCTGCAGTAGCCAAGCTAGATAAAATATCTTATCTACAGAAGACTAAACTTTCCACCTATGAAGCCTGCTGGGAACCCTATCTTGAATATCTGAATTCGGTCCAATCTCCAACAGGGATAGGTTGATTAACATCATGACCTTATAGTAGTAAAAAAGTAATATTGCAGGAGAGCTTTATAAGGGACATAAAACATGAGAGGAACCTATGGTACCTCTCTGCTGGTCTGAGATTCTAGCTATGAGCCTCATCCTATAAGTTACACATGGTCTATAGCATAGAGGCTACAGAGAGTGGTTAACTCACCCAAGTACAGATTTAAGCTTGGGATATATTTTGTTTGTGCTCCAGGGACAGATTGAGCCCTTACAGAACAAATGCATAATCTTATCCAATATACTTTAGAAGTCATGGAAAGAGATGGGTTTGGCCTCAGAGATGCAGAATTTTTGTTGAGGTGCCTATCTCCGGTAAGATAAAGTTTAGTGATGGCACCTTGTCCGTGGGTAACCTTATAAGTTACTGACTAGGCTTGGGGTAAGCTTGGGTAGAGTATTTTCTTTGCATCTAACATTTTTGCTTCTGGTGTCAATCCATGGCTGGGGAAACTCCTTACTAAGAGGTGTGTTAACCATCCTTTGAGCACACAGAACTTATTGTTACAAGTTTTATGTCTACAGTAAAATGTCTGAATAATGTTTTCCACGTTCTTGAAGTAGAGGGATACAATGTTAGGGAATTTATGAATGTGGATTTAATTACTAAACTGTCAAACGAATGCACCTCTCATTTCCCCTTGCTTACCCATGAAACCTTCCTCCCATCTACTGTTTAGTACTATGGACTCATGTAAAGATCTAAGGTGGCCGAGTGTATCTATGTACAGAAAATGTGACTGTATACGGCATGATATCTTCTGTTTTATTTGAAAACAATAAAAAATTATTATCAAAAATTACTCCCTTCACCATAGAGACTCTTGTACCTTCTCTTTACCTCTCCCACACTCTGCCTGTGGTCATTCTGCCTTTTCCTTCTGTTTCCCTTCTCCCTGGAACAAACTCCCCTCTGACCTCTGCCAATGCTTCTCTCTCTTCTCACTAAAATGGCTCCTTAGACCTATTCCCCATCAGCAATACCCTCACTTTCTCTAACCTAAACCACTTTAGTATTCTTTATGCTCCCTCCTGCTCCACCTGCATCTGGATGGAGTGCTTATTTCCCATGTTTTCAGGGGTCTGTGAAACCCAACTCCTCATCACATGTGATTCTGTATGTAACATGCCATTTACTATTGCTGTGCATTTTTTGTTGTTGTTGCTTATTGTTCTTACAAATGTTTTGGGCCTTGTAACCCCTGCCCATGGCTTGTTTCCTTGTCTTGGTATTTTACTTGCTATTGCATTTACTTCTCCTCATGTTCCCTTGCCCCCGGGCACACCTGGAAACAAGCCCTGGCTCATGGTGCTTTTCCCAGTTATCAACTTATAAATAAATAAATATATGAACTGTATTATTTCAAACAAATAGATATCTCCCAACAGCAGAGCAACTATAAGAAAGAAAATTAATTTCATTAACAAGGAAATACCAATTAGACTGAATAGATTTACTGTCTAACTTTCTTGGCGCTGTATAATTTCTTTTTAATTTCTATTACGAATGCCAAGAAGTTTGCCATTGAATTGAGTCTGATACACATCTATGGCAGTTTTCATTCTAGTTCCCTGTAAAGAGAAAATATCATAAGTTTAGTCATGTAACATTGAAAATAAAGTAGTCCATCTTACTGAAGACTTAATGCTATTGGCATTTAAGGTGGCCAGAGACAGCAGGGGATCCATGAGAAACCAAGTTGGGAAGGGGAAGCAGGTCAGGTTGCATCATCCTGGGAGGAAACCACACCACTTCTTGTCACCATTTTTGGTTTTTTTCTTTGTTTAAATTTTTGCTTCACCAGTTCGGCAGCTTTGGGTGTAGATGTCTCAGGTTCCGAATCTGAGGAAACATATTGCATCATAGATGCATAAGAAAAAGAAGTCTTGGAACCAATACTGCCTTCTGATTCTAAATGGTCCTGGTCTAGGGCAGTGAAACAATTAGTAAGTAAGACTGGGCAGCTTTTACAGGAAGTGGACCACTCTTGTGAGATCTGATGATCCTCTTCCTAGAAACCACAGACACCTCGGGAGGAGACATATCCACATCAGTGGGGACACGCACTTCAGAAGCATCCAGTGTTTGTAAAGCAGTGGGTTCCTGTCCCCAAGGAGAAGAATGAGGCAGCATGCTGGGTGTAGATGCAGGTGGAGAAAGAGCAGGAGATCCCAGGGGAGTGTTGCATTGGGTGAAGGGTGTGCACCAACTTGGGAAGGAGTCAGCTGAATCATCAGAGTGAACAATAAGTTTTGCTGCCTCCCGATGACCAGTTGTTGCTTAACTAGGCATGCATTTTCCAGCAGTAAATCTAGTGAGGGTCGATCACCTGGTTATGAGAAGCCCAAGGACAAGATCTATAGGAGTGTCCACTCCTCACTGAGGTTGCAGTGAAATTCTTTCTTGTACTGTGAACCAACATGGCTGAAATCAAGACACGGGTAGCATCGAACCTAGTCACAATCATTACTGAGATGCGAGTCTGAGCCACACTTAAAACAAGTCTTAGGCTGTCCGGGATAAAAACTCTGAGCCCTGTCATGGCCGAAGAAGGTGCTGCAAGCCTGCAAGGGAGTGTCAGAGTTTTACTTTAAATTTCCAGTTCCCAGTTGAAAATAATTGATGGGGTCAGGTTTCCCTAAGATCATGCATCTTTGTGACAAACAATATTTAACATCCTTCACATTAATACCTTCATTCTTAAAGATTATTGCTACAGTCCAGATAGCAGGTTCAGTGAGATGTATAGCATAAATGGGAAGCCAGATAGGTGTAGCCTTCAAAGCATTGTATGAGTCCCAAAAGTAGTCTAGATTTGCTGCTGTTTTAAAGCTGAGATCGAAATAACCATCACTAGGTGAGTAAATCAAGGTGATCCACTCATTATGGAGAAAATGCAGAGAATTTTAGCAAAGCGCAGCAAACCTATGGTGTATCAGGGGGAAGTTCCAAACCCTCTTTACAGAGGAGGAGAACAGTGTTGCACCTCTGAGCATAAATAAAAACATAGAATTTGACGGCAGATAAGGACTACTTGGCCCAGCTAGTCTACCCATTTTCCCTACCTGTTTCATATACTGCAGAGCCTATATGATCTACAGCTTACCCTGTCTTTCCTATCACTAGCATTCCTTTATGCATGTCCCATGGATTTTTGAATTCCCCTACCGTTTTTGTCCTTACAACCTCTGCTGAGAGGCTGTTCCATGGATCCACCACCTTTTCTGTGAAAAAATATGTTCTCACCTTACCCCTAAGTCTTCCCCCTCTATTTTCATATCAAGGCCCCTTGTTCTTGAAAATCTTTTTTTTCAAGATACTACCTTCTTGTACCTTATTTACACCCATGAGGCATTTGAAAGTCTCTATCATATTCCCCCTCTCTCTCCTCTCCTCCAGGGAATACATATTGAGATCCTCCAGACTCTCCTCATATGACTTTTGCTGCAGCCCATGAACCATTTTTGTCACCCTTTTCTGAACCGCTTCTACTCTGTCTGTGTCCTTCCAGAGATGCAGTCTCCAGAACTAGATACAGTACTTGAGATGAGGTCTCACCAATGTTCTGTACAGTGGCATCACCACCTCCTTCCTTCTGCTGGAGATACCTGTCCCTATGCACCCCAGCATTCCACTGGCTTTCCTCACAGCCTTCTCATATTGTTTGGTAACCATCAGATCAGTAGATATGATTACTCTTAGATCCCTTTCCTATTTAGTGGCAGTCAGTACCCCCCCATCATGTACTCCTCCCCTGCATTTCTGTGCCCCAAGTACATGATCTTACACTTCCTTGCATTCAGTCTTAGCTGCCACATCCTTCACCACTCCTTGAGCTTGCTTAGGTCCCTTCTTATTTTCTCTACCCCACCTGGAGTGTCAACCCTGTTGCAGATCTTCATGTCATCTGCAAACGGACACACCTTCCCTTCCAGCCCCTCTGCAATGTCATTTATGAAGACATCAAAGAGGACTGGTCCAAGCACTGATCCTCGGACCCCACTGGTCAGCCCCTCTCTTTGATTGAACTCCGTTCACCACCACCCTCTGTGTTCTATTGGTAAACCAATTTCTGACCCAGTTTACCACCCTGTGACCCACTCCCAAGCTCCCCCAGCTTCTTTACTAGCCTATGTGGGATGGTGTCAAATGTCTTGCTGAAGTCCAGGTAGGACACATCCACCACCTCTCCCTGATCCACCTCTTTAGTCACCCAGTCAAAGAAATCCATCAGATTTGTTTGACAAGATATTCCACTGTGAATCCATGCTGCCTCAGATCCTGTGCTCCATTGGATTTGAGATATATCAAGACCTTTCTTTAGTAGTGATTCCATTAGTTCACCCCACCATGGTCAGGCTGATTGGTCTGCAATTGCCCACCTCCTTCCTGTTCCCACTTATGTGGAGGACTAAATTCCCTCCTCCAGTCCTTTGGCACCACACCTGTTTCCAGTGAACTGTTGAACAGGGCTGTCAGTGGTGCTGCCAGCACCTCCTGAGTTCTCTTAATACTCTGGGATATATCCCATCTGGCCCCATTGCCTTGTCCACTTTCAGATTAGCAAGTTCCTTTAAGACTCTCTCCTCCTTAAATGGACTGGTATCCACCTCCCTCCCAGTGGTACTTCCTTTACCTAACTTTGGTACATCCCTTCCCTTCTTCTGTGAATACTGAAGAAAAATACTTGTTCAGGATTTCTGCTTTTCTTGGACCTCTTCAGCACTTCCCTCCTTCCTTTTAGTCTCACAATCCCACTCTTAGTCTTTTTTCTTTCACTAATGTACCTGAAAAGTTATTATCCCCTTTGTTATTGCCTGGGCAATTTTATCTTCTGTTTGTGCCTTTGCACTCCCGACTGCTTTCCCCACTGTGCTCTGCTTTTCCAGATACAGTTCCCTGTCTTCTTCCTGTAGTCACGGCATGAGTCAGGAAGCATGGGGAAAACCAGGAACAGTTGTAAAATTCCATAAAACTGTTTATTTGTAGTTGCAGTAACATAAAAAACATAAATCTGTTCAGAATAACTATGTTCAGAAGCAAAATAAAATCTCTTGCAATCTCTCTAGTTGCAGCTCAGCTCAGCTGTTTTATAAGGCTTTTCAACCCCCATCCTATGCAAGCATCCTGTTCCTTGTACATTTCAGGAGCTGCTAGAACACTGAGAGCTTCCTGAGGTCTCTGCAGCCTTTGCAAAAGGCTCAGGCATTTGCACTCAAATAACCTCTAGCTTTTTACAGTTCTCTCAAATTATAAATACATATAAATTTCAACAGCAACACTAAACATTTTCTAAACCAAAGAGATCCCAATATCAATTTCACTCCATATATTGATGCTCATATATTTTATATTAGCTGACATAGAAATGCAAGGGAGGAAAAACAGACAGAAAGAGAAAACAGAGACAGTGAGAGACAAAGAATTGCGAGACTGTTTGGGTTGATCAAGTCCGAAGCCTGACAGGAAAATTTGGTTGTGCAGCCAGACAGAGAAGAGAGAAAGGGAAAGAATACAGATCCTTGCATTTAAATAATTTCTCCAAAACAAATGGGACAGGGTCCTATTCTACCCTGTCACACTTCCCTCTGTGTTTCCTTGTACCTCCTGAATGTCACCCTTTTTGCCCTTACCTTCTCGGCCACTTCCTTTGAGAACCATAGTGTTTTTTTCTTTCTCTTTGTTTTGCTTACTTGCCTAATGCAATAGTTTGTTGCCTCTGCTATGGCTCCCTTAACATTCTCCCATTGTTTCTCCATCCCCTCTCCTTTCTTCTTCTCTGCCAGTGATTTCCTAAGTCATTTTTCCATCTTTGCAAAGTAGGCCCACCTGAAATCCAGGACCCTAGTGTTCGTGTGGTTTGATTCTTCTGCTCTTCTCACACTGAACCACATCATACTGTCATTACTTGATCCCAGATGTCTCCCCACTTTTATGTCTGTAATTCTGTCCCTGTTGGTGAATACCAGGTCCAAAATCACTCCCTGTTGGGTGGACTCTGTCACTAGCTGTCTCAGTCATGCCCCCTCCAGGATGTCTCTGTCCCTGGGTGAGGCTGCAGCCTGGTTGCTCCAGGACCTGAGAAATCTAAGAACATAACAAGGTAAAATGCCTTCTAACATGAAGAATATAATGAAGTCATTAACAACAGTAGGCAAAAAGCTTTCCATTATAAATAAATTAAACCAGGATCAGTCTTTGAGGAAATGCTACATTTTTCTTTCTTCTTAAATTCCAGAAACTGGTACGGGGCAAAATTAAAGTAATAGTGGAAGAAAAATTAATAAAAAACAGCATGAGATTTAGAAGGGTAGAAGAATCATGGAAGCACTACTGAAGGAGAGATTGGTGGAACATCTGGTTGCCAATGGACTACAGGACCCAATGCAGCATGGTTTCACCAGGGGGAGGTCATGTCAGACCAACCTCGTTGAATTTTTTGACTGGGTGACTAGGGAGGTGGATCAGGGGAGGGCAGTGGACATGGCCTATCTGGACTTCAGCAAGGCCTTTGACACTGTGCCACATAGAAGACTATACACAAACTGGGGAATATGGGTGTGGGCAGGACTGTAGTGCGGTGAGTAGGTAACTGGCTTGTCGGCAGGACACAGAGGGTGGTGGTAAATGGCTGTCACTCCATGGAGGGAAGAGCGACCAGTGGGGTACCAAAGGGATCAGTGCTGGGACCGGTCTTATTCAACATCTTCATCAGTGACATTACACAGGACCTAGAAGGCAGAATTTCACTGTTCACTGATGACACAAAGCTCTGTAACAGATTAGACACACCAGAGGGTGTAGACAGAATGAGAAGGGACCTGCAGAAACTTGAAGAATGGTCAGGGGTTTGGCAGTTGAAATTCAATGCAAAGAAGTGCAAGATAATGCATATGGGGCACAAAAACCCTGGCACAATATATCAGTTGGGGGGTGAGGACATAGCATGCACCAAGCAGGAAAGGTATCTTGGGGTTATCATCTCTGATGACCTCAAGGTAGGGAAACAGTGTGACAAGGTAGCAGGCAAAGCAAATAGGATGCTGGGATGCATAGGCAGGGGCATCACCAGCAGGAAAAGGGAGGTCATAATTCCACTATACAAGACACTAGTGAGGCCCCACCTGGAGTACAGTGTACAGTTCTGGAGACCTTACCTACGTAAGGACATAGACAGGGTAGAGAAGGTTCAAAGGAGGGCAACAAAGATGGTGCATGGATTGCATCACAAGTCCTATGGAGGACAGGTTGAAGGAACTGAACATGTACTCCCTGGAGGGAGAGGAGGAGAGAGGGATATGATAGAGGCATACAAGTATCTTACTGGGAGGAACAGGGTGCAGGAATACACTATTTTTAAGTGAAAAGATGTTCCAGGACTAGAGGGCATGGGATGAAGTTGGAGGAGGGACGATTCAGAGGAAACGTGAGGAAGAATTTCTTCACAGAACAGGTGATGGACAAGTGGAACACCCTGCCAGAGGAAGTGGTGGGGGCTGAAACAATCATGGGATTTAAGAATGTGTGGGATAGACATAAAGGAATTCTGGAGATCAGGGGTAAGGGGCAACAGACTTCTAGGAAAACATAAACTGAACTTACAAGCTCAAATGGGCAGACTGGGTGGGCCATAGGCCCTTATCTGATGACACTGTCTATGTATCTATGTAAAGGTAAGTTCAATGCCCATAAACCCAAATTACTTTAAAATGATTTTTTTTTTAAATAAAAACTATTTTGTCATAAGACAAAAACTTGAGGCAACCAAGGAAATTCTACAACAGAGTCAAATCTAAAAATGTTCCTTTTCCTCTTCTAACCCCTTTTTCTCCCCCCTCCCCCCAGCTCCTCCTTCATTTACAGAATCATAGATAAATAAGAATGTACAAAGACTGCAAAGTGATTGTGACTAGTATAAACAGTAGTAGATATGTTCCCCCTGTTTTAGAAAATGTAATTCTTACCAGAATTAATTATTTCAAAAGAAGTTGTATAATATTGTGATACATGTATTAAGTGGTTCTTGTTTTGTTTGATGTACAGCTTGTAAGTGTTCTGATGAAGGGACAGTGTAGTCCTGAAACATATGTTAACACTACATGAGAGCACAAAAGTGAAAAATAATTAATAAAAAGAAAGAAATTAAAGAAAAGTTTGATAAATACATGTTTTCACTAAAGGCTTTTGCTAGGTAGAGGTATCCTAAACAACACACAACAATTTGAATAATCTGGTATCATGAACTCCCCTCATGTCTTGTTAAGAATTAGAATAGTATAAAAAAAACAGGGAACCCTGGGACACTGAAATCATAGAAGATTTGTATCCACATAGTAGGCAGGGCAGCACTGGGTGCAAGTGGGAACCGCCCTCTTATACCCGTATAGAACCATGTGACAGCCTCTATCTGCTGCCTAGCCATTACCTTTCCTTGGCTAAACTGATACAAAAGCATTGTAGTTGCAGATGTCTGAACAATAAAACTAGGCCATCAGCCTCTCTTAAGTGCAAAGACAACAGTAACAAACAATGACTTGCTGTTTTGAAAACTTTACGGAGAGTAAATCCAGATGTCTATACTGCATGTGAAAAGAAAAAAGATACACATAGAAGAGCAAAATTAAAGGTACAGTGCATGATAGCACATTTGGCCTGCAATAGTCATACAGTAAGTTGTCTTGAACATGGCAACAACAGTTAAAAAAGTATTGTAAACATTTATGTTTCAGATAACAGTGTTATATAATTCAGTAGCTATGAATGAGTAGCACCACAGGTGAAAATGATTAAAGGAAAAGAATGGAATTAAAAGATAAGTGCGATTTGTATGTAACAGCTTGAAGATATGCTTAAAGAGGGATTACGGACAAAATTTCTGGCATCAGTATATTCAGAATTTTGATCAGTATAGCCCCAATCAGCTTCATGCCAAAAAGTCATTTTGCAACTCTAAATTCACTGCGTATTCAAAAAAGCCAGTTTCAGTGAAGAGCTGATGATGATGTCATCTCCTGAACTCATATTCTAGTCCTCCCTGTCAGCAAGCTTATAGGAGCTGTTTCTCTAAAGTTTAAAGATCATGTGCAATGCTATTCAGAAGAAAAACAGGCAGCACCATTCAAAAAACATTGCTATAAAAACTATGTGTGTTTCAGTGTTTTAAACAAAGTTGACAAATGCTCTTTTTTATTTTTTGGTGCCTTTTTGTTGCTGTGGTCCTTTTCTCCATGTTTTTTTTTTAACCAGGAGAGACACACTAAGCTGAAGCTTGTTTACGGGTGCGACCTGGGAGCACAAGGAAGTTAAGTGACTTGCTCAGGGTCACACAATATGCAAGTGGGGTCAGTGGGATTCAAACCCAGATCTCCAGGTTTGCAGCTCAGAGCCATAAACCACCTCCCTATACTGCCTCTGTTTGCTGGATGCTGGGTCATAGCACATTGCTGTGAGGTTTGTAGACTAGATAACTCTGATGTGGTGAAAGGCTGTGATCATTCACACCTGTCATTCAGTTGAGGTAATTTATCAGGATAGCACTTTAACACAATTATTTCATCAACCTGTAAATGGAGGTAAGAGAGATAATGCTGTTTTGAAACCTTACCACAAGTTTCTATGCAGTAGACAGCTCAGTGTTTTCCTGGCAGGCTGTTACTTGACCTACAGTCAGGCTCATCTATGTTGTACCCAGCATTAAAACGATAATTTTACCAGGGCAAACACCTCCACCTCTAGTAGGAAATAACACATATAGGGCCCCTTTTCTTTTCTGTATGTATTTTATGCTTCTTGCCCTCGTTTTTCCCCGAGAGTCATGGGACCCCGGCAGACAAGGCAGTGCCTGCATGTGGAGGTGCACACACACTCTGGGTACCAACTCGTCCCATTCCACCCCACCCCTGGCTATTGCCGGGCTCCTCATAGCCCAAACTGCCATCTGTCCTCCACCAGGTGGCAGCCAAGGGCTGGGGAAACCTCTCATCCCTTCCAGCGAGAGGAGAGCTGGTTCATGACAGCTCAGTCCTGCTCAGTGCCCTCCCCCCGCCAACTCCCAACAACCCAGGCTCATTCCTGAACACAGGTCACCAGCATGGCATGAGGTTTGGCATCTAGTGCCTCAACACTCAGTGCCACTGGGCTGTATATGGCCCCTATTAAAGCTAATTGTAAAGTAGTGCTGTGCAGAATGTGAAATTCCTCTGGTGAAATTAGCTCAGAATGACCATTCCACCAGCGGAATTTCTGCTGGAATTTCACTGGTTCTTCAGTGGAATTCTGCCTACTGTGATCTGCAAAATAATATTCTGTGGAAAAAGCAATTTTTCCACGTAGAAAATTATTCCACAACAATTTCTGAGGAAATTGTTGAGGTCCAAGGAATAATATTCTGTGGAACAGCATTTTTCCCACAGAAAATCATTCTGCAACTATTTTCTACTGCAGAATTTCACCATTCCACTTGTGGCAAAATTTGGCAGAATTTCGGCAGAATTTTTAAAATTCTGCAGAAGTTTGTTCTGCCAGAATTTGAAAATTCCACACAGCACTATTGTAAAGCTGACACTGACAAACAGCAATGAAGTTACCAACATTACAATACTAGTAGCAATACAACTTCCTGACAGGCACCGTAGAATAGCACCCCAGATGGTATAAGCAGCCTGGAGCCATACTGACTCAGCATTCAGCAACCCTGGAAAAATGGACCACACCAAAAAGGCATTGAAAGAATATGAATTTGGCAACTTTGTTACACAACCTTAAACACACATATTTTTAATAGCAATGTTTTTTGAATGTTACTGCCTGTTTTACTTGTAAAACCCTTGGCACATGATCGTTAAACTTTGAGGAAACAGGTCCTATAAGATTGCAGATAGGGAGGACTAGACTGTGAGTTCAGGAGATGACATCAGCAACAGTACTTCATTGAAACTAGCTTTTTTGAACAGGTAGTGAAATCAGGGTTACAAAATAGCTTATAGCTTTAAAATGAATTAGCACTGACATCTGATTTTTGATATGACATTTATTGGGGGAATGCTTATTCTAATTCTGTAATGTAGCACTTTTGGCCATAGTCCCTCTTTAAACATAGAGTAAAAGTAAGAAACAGTGTATATATTTTTATTCCAGAAGGCACAAGTTACTAGCTGTGTGAGAACAACACAGGTCATAAGGTATAAAAGAAAACTTTACTTATTTTATTGGTAAATATAAGAGCATGAAGCAAATGACTGTAGTAAAGCATTGTTTATGTACATGCTACCATAAAGGTAAATGCACAGAACAGTGGGAAAATAATCTATCTGAGTGAAAAATGAGCAGTTGAAAAGACCAGGTAGTACTCTGTACCAAATAAGAAAAGTAAGCCGATTGGTTTAAGTAGTGCACATACCTGTATATGAAACTATATAACTATTTGAATACTGTAAAGATAATGTTATGAAGTTAAGATACACATTTGTATAGTGCATAAAAAGGAATGAGACTAGTAGTAGTACATACATTTGTTTCTAAATATTGATTTTGAACATAAAAAATGAAAAAGAAAATATACTAAAATACGTTTAATTTTGTCCAATTGTCTTACAGATGAAGCCGTTCTGGTGAAACATTGGGGTGTGTAAAATCTTAAAGAAAAATAAAGAACTTTGATACTTGAAAATTCAAGTGGTGTTGAGTACCTCTTTTGGGCACAAGAGCTGCCAAATCTCTCTCTTTGTCTGTAACCTTAATCTTGTAAAAACTAAAGTTTTGCTGCTTAATGCTGCAGTAAGCAAACAGGATATCTTGGAGCTGGGACTGGTATGGGAGTCCTCTACTTTAACATATTTGGGTATTACTATTTCCCTTCATCCTTCTGATCTTAAAAAGAATAACTTGATCCCTCTTTGTTCTTTCATTAAAGAAGACCTGCAGTGCATGATTGGTCTGTGCTTCCATTATCCCTTTGGGGTTGGATTCATATTATTAAAATTAATATCCTCCCTCAGCTTTTATATCCTTTGAGTATGCTAGGTGTTTTTCTTCTTAAAACTTGGTTTTCCACATTGCAGCAGTATGTTACCAATTTTCTTTGGCAGGGACTGGTAGTTCTTGGAGCCTTCTTTAAATTAACCATCACTAAGAAATTAAGGGGTCTTCAACTTCTAAATTTCTTTTTATATTATGGAGCTCTATATTGGACTACAAGTCTTAAATGGGGATGAGTTTCAGATACTTGTGCATTGGTGTGGTATTTACCCTCTTGGCTTGTTATAGAACGAGATGTGTGTAAAAATTCTGGGATAAGGCCAGCCCAGTGGCACTGAGGGTTGAGGCGCTGGATGCCACACCTTGCACCATGCCGGCGACCCGGGTTTGGGAACGAGCCCGGGTCATTGGGGGTCAGCAGGGGAAGAGATGGATTGAGCATCTGATGAACTGCTCTCTTTCTCTGGGGTGGGGGGGTGTTGCTTCCAGTGTGCTGGTGGCCTCTAGCAGAGGCTGGGGTGATGCAACTTCCAGAGCAACCACTAAGGGGTGTGTGTGTGTGGGGCCTGGCGCAGGGAAGAGCAGGTGTGGAAGCATGCATGCTCCGTCCATTGGCGTCATTGCATGCCCCTACACACAAGGGGGCCAGAACAGGAAAAAGGTACTGGTCATGGTGGCTTGATGGCCGTCTCAGTGGGGGACACCCAGCTCCGAAGGCATCATGGTGCATTACTGGATCTGGTCCTGGTGGACGAGCATAGGGGAGCTCTCCCCCACCCTGCCATGGGGGTGGAAGCTGTGGGTGCGAATAGGAGTTGGGGTCCTTGAGATGGTGGCTGGAGGTCTTAGGGTTGCCAGGATGCCAAGGTAGGCAGACTGGGGCCAAGGGAGAAAAAGGACTAACAAAAAAAAAACCAAAAAAAAACTGGGATATCCCTTGGTAGTCTCATATATCAAGCTCTCTCAATTGCCAGCACCTCTTAAACTGACTCCGATTTATTTATCACTTTATGCTCTTTTCAGTTAGGTTATTATCTGAGTCTGACCTGGACTCTGGCTCACATGCAGCCTTTGTTCAGTAATCCAAATATTTTAATAAATCATCGTCCCATTCTCATCGCCTTTTGCCATCAGTTACTTTCTTACTTGGTTGATATTCTATTGGAAGGGGATAAACTCATATTGTTTGCTGCTTTTAAGGGATGCTTTCAGTTACAATCATCTTTTTATTTTAAATATTTGCAGCTTACTCGAGCGGTCACATCATATTCAGGGAAAAGGCCGTGGGACAGAGCTATTGGAGACAGATTGATGGAGTTACTTAATATAACATTGCAGCCCCACCTGATTTCTGAAATATAAAGCTATTCAGAATTTGGACTGAGCAAATCCCTCTGGGGTTTGTTATTATTGACAACAGGTGTTAGGTCTCCAGTGGAAACAACAGGAGGGCTAAACAGTATGGCAGAATCTCTACAAGTATTTTAAACAAGACAAATATAGACGTATGCAATTTAAGATGCTTCACAATCTTTACTTTACCTCTCAGAAACTTTCTATAATGGGAACAACCACTTCTCCAATGTGTTCCAGCTGTGGCCTGGTTCCTGCTCCATTGCTTCATATGCTATGGGAGTATCTTAGAGTATCTTCTTTTTGGTTGGCTATAAAGAATTATCTTGACCCCATTTTAGGTAGAAGAGCATATCACCACGGAAGTTTATTTAATTGAATCTTACCCCTCCTAGCTTTTTAACCTTCATGTGGGACATATGATCTTAGTGGCAGCTACAGTGAAGACTTATTTTATGGCACTGGACAGATACAACATCTCTTTCATTTCTCGAATGGCACTCTGAACTTTTATCAGCTTTAAATATTGAAAAACAAATTGCCTACTTTAATGGTCGCCCAGACTTGCTTAGGTCCCAGTGGGAATCTCTGTATACTATTATATCATCTTTTTTCAGGTAGTGTTAAAAGGGGTAACCTATACCTGTTGTTAGTTGATGATGTATTTGAACATTTTATAGTTTAGGTTAGTTCAGAGAAGTTTTCTTATATGTTGGTTCCCCATGATGTTTGTCTCTCTACACTCCAGGAGGTGGTGGTGGGATGCATACTATTTGTACTTGGATTGTTTATTATTGCACATTTATAATCTGGTTGATCATATTACAGTTATGATTTTGGAACATTTTCATTGTATTAGTTCTGTTTATATTGTTAATAAAGTATAGTAAATAAAAAACAGCAAGGAGTGGGAAACTAGAGCATAAATATTGATTGTTCTGCCCTTTGCACAAAGAGCAATAAGAGGGGAAGGCACATGGGCAGTGGAACTTTGGTCCAGAGAGAAAAGGAGGAAAGGACAGCAGTCCAGCCTCTCTGGCTGTGACTACACTGAGGGGGCATACGGTCCAAGAGGCATTTGCAGGGTCCATGGGATTGGGTGACACTGGTCCCCTTATGTCTGGTTTTAAGAGATCAGCAGGAACAGCTGTGATATTTGCAGACCCTAAAAGTTTGCCTCGAGATGAGCAAAGACTATCAGCACTGGACAGGCACATTGGGAGAGTGGTGGGCTACCCCTCAAGTGAGGTCTCCAGAGACGTGTTGTGGGTTCAGTCCCAGTGTACAGAGCAAACTGTAAGTTAACCTTGCTTTATAAAATGCATGTGTGTGTGTGTGTGTGTGTGTGTGTGTGTGTTATAAAAGTCCTAGGCAGACAGAATAGTGAAACTCTGGCAGTGCAGCCAAAGTTATGGGTGTCAGGTAGAAGGGGGCCTGGCAAGGGCCGAGGTAGGTAAGTTCCAAGGAATGGAGCCAGGCATGGGAGTTTGTTCTTTGGGGCCACTAGGATTATCAGTGTGATGTCAAAGGGAAGAACACATGGTTGGACCAACCATAGCTTATTAGCACTTAGTAGTAATATCATAGGTCGATATTTTTTCATATTTATTGTCCTTTCTAGGCATTGAGAGACATGTGCTAGCACAGCTTGCCCCAGGGTAGCATTTGTATTGCTGGGAGAGTGCCACTGCACAACTGGTCAGGAGGTCCAGTGTTCTTGGAATCCTGTAAAGGTGGTTAGAGATTTACAGGGTTGAAACAGATATCACATTCAAAATCAATATGTAAATGTGCCCCTTTACTTTCAGAGGGACAATCTGGTAATGACAACAGACCCCAAAGGACACTGGGGACAACCACATCACTGACAGAAGATAGTGGTCAAAAGAGATGCCACATTACATATGGGCTGTTAGATAGAAGCCCAGGGAGCATTGTAGAAATAATCATATAGGGCATGGCCCATGGAATAATGAAAAATAGTGTGAGCAAACAACAACATGAATATATGTGGCCAGGGAAATGCCCAGAGAACTATGTGCCACCTAGGCAGCTAATAAAATACACCATGCTAGATCCCACTCCTGTATGGACATTACAGTTTATGTGTGGTCTCATGTTAATGGTGCCCAGAATATATTATGGCACTTTTGGTCCTCATCATCCCTTACCAAAGACAGCAAGATAACTGGCAGTGGTACAGCACTGATGTTCATGGCATAAGGTAGGCACTCTCCTGGATGAGATACCATCTTGTACATCTAGATGCAGAAGGATCACCGACTCATCTACTAGTATTTGGGAGATGATGAAACTGGATTGCCTTATGCCTTGGGTACCCAGAGATCTCTCACACTGTTTAAAGGAGACAGGAAATGCTAACTGGCAGCAGTTACAGTAGTAATGTTCCTATTTACAGAAATTAAATTCATACCTCCAAATGATCCATAGTTAATTGTACTTAAATAAACCCTGATGTGAAAAGGTTTTTTTTTCTATTGTTTTCTTTCTATGGACAACATTCTACAATATTCTTTTCATGGAACCAGTAATTTGGAATTTTACATCACGATTTGTGTACGGAAAGCAAAGAATGAGCTGTTTACCTGTCAGAACCAAATTTAGAGTTCTGTACACAAACCATGACATAGTTAAAACTCCTGATTACTGGTTCCATGAAGAGAACTGTAACAGAATACTACCCATAAAAAAAAAAACAATGCAAAATAGTTTTCTGCATCATTTTTATGTTTGCTTGCACGCATGTGCAAGAAACATAGTGCCATGAACGGAGATTTCGGAGGTGTGTCACCTCCTCCTCCAATTCAGGCACTGGGCTGTCAGGCGCGGCCCCTGTAAGCCAATGCATTTTGGAGCTGTCTATGACGCTCCAAAATGCAATGTTCCCAGATTGAAAGGGGAGCTACGCTGGAGTGAAAGAAGCGATAAGGAGCTGCTCACGCAGCCCCCCAGCCACAGGCGCATGCTGCGCGACGCAGAGTATAGCCGATGGGGTGCCCAATCCCGTCGGCTGAACTATTGTCTCCCTCCTCCCAATAGTTGCTGCCACGCTGGGCCCACCCAGCGTGGCAATCGATATGTTGCGGCAGGGGGTGCCCAATCCGCCGCTGAACGCCCCTCTAAAAACCTTGTGCCACGCTGAGCCCACCCCAGCGTGCAAGCGGTCCTGATGTCTTTTTGTTTTTTACCCTGTAAAAAACGTCCCACGGCGCATCTCCCGAGCCCCCTCCACATCCCGCACCCACCCACTCGCACCCAGCCTCCCACACCCCCTCACCCCATACCTACTCTGACTCTCTGCCCGCGGCGATCTTCGGTGGACCGGGAACACGTCTGCACTCTTCAAAGCCGACCGCAAACTGAGGAAATGCCGGTAAGCTGTATAATGGGCTAGATTTATTTATTTTAAATATTTAGTTTTTGTTGACCGGGTAAGTGCACTAGACAAATCTTGCCTATTTTCGGGCACGACCCAGGGGAGGGGGATACAGATGAATGCCAACTGATTTTGAACCAGATTAAGCTGTTGGTGGTATTTATAGTGAATGAGGGAAATTTGGCCAGGACACCAGGGAAATTCCCCTACTCTTTTCGATAAGTGCCATGGGATCTTTAACATCCACCTGAACTACCACCAATCCAGGCAGATGGGACCTCGGTTTAACGTCTCATCCGAAGACGGCACCTCAGAAGTGCAGCACCCTCTCATGCTGCACTACAGTGTCAGTACTGGGATATTAACCCAAGTGCCAGATGGGAACTGAACCCACAGCCCTCTGATCTCCCGCCTCAGAGGCGAGTGTGCTACCTACTGAGCCACTGACACTGCTAGGTAGCTAGATAGGGAGGGTTCAACTTTATTGCATATCTCGGGCATTTTTGGGAATTTTGGCACCAAATTTTCAACATGGGGTTTTTGGGACCCCTTCTCATGAATGATGTCACTGTCATGGCGTTATTCGGGCTTGAAGGGTGATTTTCGCGCAGTGACTCGCATGAGTGACTGTGAAATCACCCTTCAGGACCGAATACCACCACCAGTGATATCATTCATGAAAGAGACTAAACCCCATGTTGTAAAATTAATGCAAAAATATGACTGTTTAACGTCGTTCGCGCGAGTTCCTACGTGGGCTCGTAAGTTCGTGAAATTTCAATATTTTCACTCCAGATTTTCAACATTGCCATTTCACCACACCTTCTTATGAGTAGTACAGCTGTCATTTTTCACATCTCACCCAAAATGTGTTTCCCACCCTTGTAGCGCAGAATGGCACAGTCAGTGTGCGAAATCAATGTACGGGACAAATTAAGAAAATCATAGTGACACTGTTCATGAGCAGAGGTCTTGAAATGGCTATTTTGAAAATTTGGTGAAAAAATTCCTAAAAATGACTGTTTTACGAGCGTGCGTTGCGCAGTTCCTACACATGCTCATAGGTTTGCGAATTTTCAATATTTCCACTCCAGATTTTCAACATTGCCATTTTTCCACACCTTCTTATGAGTAGTATAGCTGTCATTTTTCACATCTCACCCAAAACGTGTTTCCACCATGTAGCGCACAATGGGCGCAGTGGTTATCTGAACTCATGTATGGGACATATTAAAGAAAATAACAGTGTCACTGTTCATGAGCAGAGATCTTAAAATGGCAATGTTGAAAATTTGGTGACAGAATTCCTAAAAATGACTGTTTCACGAGTGTCGTTGCACAGTCCCCATATGCCTTCGTGAGGTTTCGAATTTTCAATATTTCACTCCAGATTTTTCAACATTGCCATTTTTCCACACCTCCTTATGAGCAGTACAGCTGTCATTTTTCAAATCCTGCCCAAAACGTGTGCTCACGGCGTAGCGCACAATGGCGCAGTCGGTGTGCAACCTCAATGTATGGGACACATTAACAAAACCACAGTGACACTGTTCATGAGCAGAGGTCTTAAAATGGCTATGTTGAAAACTTGGTGAAAAAATGCTTAAAATTACTTTTACAGTGTCATGGCTGCAAGTTCCTATGCATGCTCGTTAGTTTGCAAATTTAATATTTTCACTTTAGATTTTCAACATGTCCATTTTATTAAACTTCCTTATGAACAGTACAGCTGCAATTTTTCATATGTCACCCAAAATGTGTATATGCACATATAGCGCACAATGGTGCTGTTGGTGTCTGAAGCAATGTTTAGGACAGATTAAGAAAATCACAGTTACACTGTTCATGAGCAGAGGTCTTAAAATGGCTATGTTGAAAATTTGGTGACAAAGTCCATAAAATGACTGTGTTACGAGTGAGCATTGTGCAGTTTCCACGCATCCTCGTTAGTTCATGACTTTGTAATATTTCCAGTCCAGATTTTCACTAGTGGCATTTTCAACACTTCCTTATGAACAGTACAGCTGCCATTTGTCACAACATGGCCAAAGTGTGTTTCACTTTCAGTGAAGAGATGCCTGGTCGTTATGGGAAATCATTGTTCGGCATGATAAAGAAAATCACAGTGACACTGTTCATGATCGGAGGCACCAAAATGCCTGTGTTGACAATCTGCTATAAAATATCCCCAACCTACTTATATAACAGGTGTCGTTGCACAGTTTCTATACGCTTGTGACTTCACCATTTTTTAAATATTTTACTACACATTTGCAACATAGCCATTTTACACCTCCCCATGAAAGAGTACAGCTGCCATTTTTACAGCCTGTTCAGAATATGTTTGCATCTGTGGTGCTAAATCCGTAGTCACTGTGCATAAGCAGCTTTGACACCACACTGATATTCCCCTGTTCAGTGAGGTGGGGTCACAAAACAAACATGTTGAAGATTTGGAGTTAAAATACCAATGAAATCCTGAGGTATTAGACTTTTCAACTAAATCGCCCAACCCTATATAGAATGACAGGAATCAGGGGTGTGACTTGGGATTCTTGCCTGTGATGCTCATACCATTCCACACCCTGCAGTCACTGAGAGGCATCGAGGTATGCCTTGGACTCTTCGTCCCCAAACTTCACCCCATTCTCCTATATCGCTGCATCTCACCTATTCCTAATGAAATGGGTGGCATAAGACCAAAGACCCCAAGGAACACGTGACACTTGTCAGTCTCTGCAGAGTGGGGTGTGGTGAAATGGCATGGCCGTTATGCCTGATGACCCAAATGCACACCCCAATGCCTGTCACTCTCTGCAGGGTGGTGGTGGGGTTGGCTTCAGTTCAATACTTCACTGCCATTCCTATTACACAGCTCTGTAACATCTACACTACCACTGCCAATGCCAGTAAGCAAACATTCGGCATTGACAAATGCTTGTTTATTCAGGTAGTGTTACATATGGATCCTTTAGTGGTATGAATATCATTTCTGTAAACTGGGACATTACAAAGACTAGCCAGTTAGAAATAATTTCCTGCCCTCTTTAAAGTTTATTTGGTGCAAATCAGTTTGAAAACTGCCAGTGCTAAGTTATAAGTCTTGAATGTTTGCAGCCTTTGAAAAAGAGTCATTTTGCAGTTTATTTTCTCAGCTGATTGACTGCACATGTACTGTCTGAGGAAAAGAACAGCTGGTGCCTGCAAATGCATTTGCATGGTGTTGAGTGATTGGTGCTCAAGTCCAGCCACAGGGGAGAGAGTCCTGCAGGTGTTCACTAAATTGAAGGTGGACAAAGTGATGGGCCAGATGGCATACACCCAAGAATATTAAGGGAGCTGTGAAGAGAGCTAGTAGAACCTCTGGCAGCCATGTTCACCGAGCCACTCAACACAGGAGTGGTTCCAGAGGATTGGAAGAGGGCACCAGTGGTCTCTGTACACAAATCCAGCAGTAGGAAGAAGGTGGAAAACTATAGCTTGGTCAGTCTCACCTCAGTAGAGGGGAAGATCATGGAGGCACTGCTCAAAGAAAAAATAGTGGGACATCTGGAAGCCATTGGTGCCCGGGACCCTAGGCAGCATGGATTTACAGTGGGTAGGTCATGTCAGATGAATCTGATAGATTTTTTTGATAGGTTGATGAAGGAAGTGAATCAGGGGTTGGAAATTGCCTACCTTGATTTCAGCAAAGCCTTCGACGCCGTCCCACATAAGAGACTGGTTAACAAGATGGGAAGTCTGGGCATGGGAGACAAGGTGATAAACTGGGTTAGGAACTGGCTAAAGGACAGAAGGCAGAGGGTGGTGGTAAATGGGGTACAATCTGTGGAGGGGGGGTGACCAGTGCGGTACCTCAGGGATCAGTCCTTGGGCCAGTCCTGTTCAATGTCTTCATTAGTGACATTGCAGAGGGACTGGAAGGAAGGATCTGCCTGTTTACAGATGACAGCAAGATCGGTAACAGGGTGGATACTCCAGAAGGGATGGAGTCAATGAGAAAGGACCTGGAGAAGCATGAGAAATGATCTGAAGAGTGGTAACTGAGGTTTAATTCAAAGAAGTGCAAAATTATGCACCTGGGGCATAGAAACCCTGGAGAGAGGTACAGGATGTGGAGATGGGTTGCTGACAGTCACCAAGGAAGAAAGAGACCTACGGCTTATTTTTTCAGATGACCTGAAAATGTCAAAGCAGAGTACAAAGGCAGCAGGGAGGATCAGTGACATGCTGGGGTGCATAGGCAGGGGTACAAATGGCAGAAGGTGGGAGGTAATGATGCTGTTATATAAAACCCTGGTCAGGCTTCTCATGGAGTACTATGTGCAGTTCTGGAGTCCTCACCTTTGAAAGGACATTAACAGGGTGGAGGTGGTCCAGAGAAGTGTGACTAAGATGGTGCAGGGCTTGCACAACAAAAAATTATGAGGAGATGTTAAGGGACCTCAATATGTACTCACTGGAGGAGAGGAGGGAGAGAGGGAACATGATAGAAATATTCAAGTACCTCAAGGGCATAAACAAGGTGCAGGGGAAGACATCTTATAATATAGGAGGAATACAAGAATGAGGTATATGACATGAAATTAGAAGGTGTCAGGTTAAGAGGAAATGCATTTTCTTCATGGAGAGGGTGGTGAACACATGTAATGGTCTGCCACAGGAGGTGGTAGGAGCAAGCACTGTGGTTGGATTTAAGCGTACATGGGACAGGCATAGGGGAACCACAGAGGTAAAGCAGACGTAGGGTCAGAAGCCATAATCAAGCACAGGCTTAGGGGCAGACTGGATGGGCCTAGCAGTCCTTACTGGCTGACAATTTCTATGTTTCTATGATGATCCGCCTGCTATGCTAAAGAGCAGGGCTAGAAGAGAGCTTGCATGCTGGTGGCATGTGTGAGAAGAAGCTCACACATCAGAGACGCAGCATGATGATTCTGTCAGTGAAATAGAGAGTGAGGCTTCTGGGTCAGAGACAGCAACAGGATGAAGCAGTAGAGCCACTGAACAGTGGTACACACTCATACCCTTCTGAATCATCTCTGAGGACAGTGAAAATCCACTATCAGCTGTGGCTATAGCAACTGTGTCCCAGGAGTAGTCAGGCACCTGGATCGCTCCTTAACCTCACCACTACTTGCACCAAAGAGGCAAGCTCACCCGAGGACAAACACCCACCTTGCAGTGCAACCACGACAAAGGACTCCTGCATCAGATCTGTCCTTCAGGGATTTGACCCAGCTACATTACTTTACAATAAAACCATTAAAGGGAGCTAGGGAAGGGACAAATTATAAAAAACAGTAACAGTAATTTTACAAGTAATTGTGTCCAGCATTTGGTATGCTCATGGTACAACTGTATAAAAAACTTTATTGAACTGTTTAAATAAAAAAAAGCATAGCAGGGTGAGGAACAACTCAAGGAACCATCAGGACTGCACAACTGCATGGCTGAGTGGTTATATCACCAGAATATGAGGGCCCTCTACATGAAAAGGGAGAGGAAGGTCCTGAAGCACTTTCTAGTGGAACATACGACAGGCCTTGGGGGTCACTGGGAAATGCACTGCCCTTAGGGTACTGGATTGCTGCTTTGGTCATACACATATGAAGTATGGACAGTAAAGGTGTGTGACAACTGCTATGAGTCTGCCATCCAGGAGGCAAATGTAGCTACAGCACCCTATTCTCCTGGAGCAAAGTGTTGACTGTGGGCAACAGAATCCATTACCAGAGTAATACAGCCACTCAAACCTTAACAGCCACAGAACAGACAGCATTAGAGACCAAAGCCCTAGCAGAGAGTCTAAAGGAAGCTGAAAGTGCATTAACCAAAGATAAGCACCATGGATGAGGTGTACATCTGGAAAATTCAGCCAAGGAGATGGTGGCAACCATTGCAATGTAGGGGCTGAAAGTTGACCAGTTCACAGGAGACTAGATGCAGTTCTGAGGTTGTCTGGAGTGTCCTCTTTGGTTGATTCGGCACTGGAAGCAGAGTGTGTTGAGTTCACCAGTGTGAGTGTGGGTCATGGTTAGAGCTGAATCTCGCTGGCATTGTGGAATGGTGCAGCCACACACCAGGCCTAATGATGCCCCAAATTTCATGGATTCACCCACAGGTGCATCGGCCAGTCCTGCGATTGATATAGAGGTGAGTCAATCAGACCTCTGGAAGCCTGAGGAGAAGAAAGACAGCAGCCAGGCTGTCACAGAAGAACTAGATGTGATTGAAGCTGAAGTTGAGGAGGATGAATCGAAGCCACTAAGCTGTCTTCTACTGTACCTCATCTTTGTCAAGTACTACCACATCATAGGCCCCCAGAACATTTCCTGTACCTGTCACAAAAGTTGTGCCCCTGGTAGAGCACAAACCTGAGGAGCACTTGGCCCTAGAGGATGAAATGAAGGACATATTTTCTGATTGTGGACCCTTTGTGGCAGCAAGTGCCCTAAATGGCACAGAAAGAAACAATTCATTACCTCTGGCAGAGGTTAAATGAACGGGTGTACCCTTCCAGAACACATACGTTACAACAAAATAGGGGTAGCTGGTATATTTCTACCTTGGTCAGCCTTGCCCCTGCCCTGTCCCTCCATGGGGGTCACAGTCAGCATCAAATCAATCACAGACAACATCAGCTTACACTTTATTGATATTGGATCTGTCCATAGCCTTTGGGGTTCAGATTAGGGATGGGTGAACTGGCTCTGGCACAGTTCCAAACCATCCTAGCCCAGGCCGACTCGACTCTGACTGGGAAAACTGAGCCTATCATGGTTTGATCTGAATTCCCGAGTTGATACAGTTCAGAAGTGCGGTCTGGTCCAGAATAACACTCTCACCACTGGTATTGCATGGAAAAAGCACAGCAGGGTGCAGAAAGGTGCAGAAATTTTTTTTAAAAGTTTTTTTCCCCCGATCTCTGATGAATATACCTGAGCTCCTGGACTATCACATAACCAACAAAGTAAAGCAATCATGATCCTAGGGCAATAAAGGGAGCCAAGCAATGAGGGTCTCTGTTCTGTGATTGACTCATGTTCTTACCAGTCCACTGTGTCAGCCATCACAGGACATCCCTAGGAAACAGTGTAACAAGCACATTTGGGGTTTTGCATTCAACTGAGACAGTTGTCTGTGTGTGTGTGTGTGTGTGTGTGTGTGTGTGTGTGTGTGTGTGTGTGTGTGTGTGTGTGTGCATGCAGAGAGATTAAAAAAAAAGGTGTAAAAGTTTTTCATTTTGTTAGTGAGGAAGAGTAGAGAGACCAAAGAATTCAACACCGGTGGGTAGACACTGCAGCAGACAGCAGAGTGTTTGTAAAAAAACAAACAAAAAAATGCTTTTTCTCATTAGAAAGAGAGAGAAGAGAGAAGAGAGAGAGAGAGAGACACCAATGACTTCAACAACAGAGTGCAGAGCAGACAACAGCAGAGTGCAGACGTTGCAGACTTTACAGTATAGAAATGAAAAAAACACCCATTTTCATTAGTCAGAGAGAGAAGAGAGAGAGACCAAAGAATTCAACAGCAGACAATAGCAAAGTACAGAAAATAAAAAAGGACAAAGAAACTAAGGGGAGCAGAGTCAGGAGAGGAGAACTCTGTCTGAAGGTCATAGTGCTTCAGTAATTTTGATGGGGAGCTTATAGTGCCATACAGATTTTGAAGTGGGGTATCACCCATGTATCAGACTCTGTGTTGCCCATCTCTGTGCTGCCCTGAAAGGTCATACTGCCATAGACTGTGTTTCCCATCTCTGTGCCTGAATTACTACAAGGCCATAGTGCCATATAGAGTGTGGAAGGGGACATGTCTCAGACTCTGTGTTGCCCATATCTGTGCATGAACTATTACTAAATCACATTGCCATAGCATAGACTTTGTGTTGCCAATCTCTGTGACTGAACTACTACTAGATCATATAGTGCCTGGCGTATTTTGAGAGGGGGGTGTCATAGCACAGATTCTGTGTTGCCCATCTCTGTGTCTGAACTAAAACTGCTAAGTAAGCAATTAAGTTGGATCCCAAAAAATAGATTCAGAATCAGCCTGTTATGGAAATAGAACATGTGACCAACACCAGCAGTATGACTGAAATTGGTACATGTCACAATAAAAATAGTTCCCAAAACAAATTCAGAAAAAAAGTGAAATTCACTGCTGAAGATGTAATTAATACAATTTGATGAAAATGAAGCAACACAAACCAAAATAAGATGAAGCAACACAACCAGAAAGAGAAAATAATGTTGCTGAATCCCTGATCAAATAGTGCAGCACTGTCAGCATTGCCACAAAAATCAGATAAAAGCAAAACATAAAACAGGTAGCCAAAACAGTTAGACCTAGAAATCAATGATTAAGGAAAAGGCTCTATCTAGTACCACTAAAAATGGCATTTCATGATATGCCACTCATACATAACAGGATCCTTCATCAGAAAGCAGTGCCTCTGATGAAGAGGAGGTTACAAATGTACAAGAACGAGATCACGATCATGAGGTAGCACCGTTATGCTGTTCCAAAGGTGATGAATCAGAATGCAATACGGATGAGGTAGAGGTTGCCACCTGGGTTCCCCAATCAAAAGGAAAAAACATGGCAAGCACAAACAGTAGCCACAGTCAGTAGTGGGACAACAATCAATAATCATGGTAGTGTAGCTCCTGTTGGCGCTATCCCAAGGGCTACTATCCCTGCCTGCTTGTTTAGTGGCAAGTTAAGGGGCCTGGGTACTGAAATGGGTGCCTCCACCCAGAGGACAGGGTTGTTAGTAGCAAGGCTAACCTGGGTACAGCCCTCTGGGACATTGTAACCCCCCTTGTTCCCCTCTAGTGGCCTAGATACAAATCCCCACACCGTTTGCACTTACCACAAGGGCTGGTTCCACCAGCTCAACCCTGAAGACCTCCTGTAAAACAAGGTTAGGCACAGCAAATAATAACAGTACAGTGCTTTTAGTACAAACTGGAACCACAGTCAGATTAAATGCAAAAAGAGTTAGATCTGATTTATTCAGGGGAATTGAACAAGGGAGGGGCGTAATCAGGTTGATTGATTCTAAAACTGATCTAGTCAGGCAATTATGCATGCACTTTTAGTCCCTGCACAGTCACACTCTCTGGGTACCCAGTTGGAAGTAAAGTGGGCTAGCCTGGAATGTTGCCGGGGTAGGCCAGTGTTGCAGCTGGTCGGGGCCATGTGATGAAAGAAAAGGCATGCTGAACCACACACAATTTGTAATCTGAAGCCAGGAGGCTCAGTTCGTGATGATTAGGCAAAACAATTAAATCAGATGACACACTTTGACTGAGATTTTGTTGCAGGAGCTACCCTGGTGTTCATTACGCTACCAGTACAGGACACAGGATGGATGAAATGGAGATTGCAGGTTGATGACTGGTCTGCCAGGAGAAGCAGGGCCCACACAAATCACCAAGGTGTGGTTCCTGTTTGAGGTGTTGAGCAGGGGGCTGATCCCTGGGCGAGTCTCTCATTGATGATGGTTTCTGTGCCCAAAGTACAGTAGCTGGCTGGGCCAGTGTGGCAAGGCCCAGGCCAGATAGAACAGCTCGGATTTGAGTCTGGTAGTGCTGGATGCAGCTTCCAGCAAGCGTGGCACAATTAAACAGTGGGGAACCAAATCGTGACCCACTAATAGCAAACAGCATATTTATAGTAAAGCAATCACCATACCACCAAACGGATAGCAGTCTAGTGGCAATATCAGTGTCTCTGAGCAAAACCGGGAGTTCTATGGTGAATGGATGTCCTGACAGGCCGATCGCATACAGCAAATCTTCAGTCTTCTTCAAGTTTAAATCTGGTCACTCTTCAGTGGCTTTGTCACACTCCAATTCAGATACAGTCCGATTACTAAGCCTTTCAAAGGATTCCCTCTTGAGGGACAGCAAGCAGACAGGCCATACTCAGCCTTTCTGCCAATCTCCCACGCAAACTACGCAGAAGCAGCTACTCAAATCACTTGAGCTACTCACTCTCCAAATTCTACCTCCAGACTGACTCTTCTGCTCACCATGCCCATTAATCGGGGCACAACAAAATGGCTCTGAGACGTGGTCTGAAATAAAGCTTCTCTAATCTCTCCATGTGGGAGAGCTGAAGGCAGGCAGGCCAGACTCAGCTTTCCTGCCAAATCCCCCATGCTACCTCGAGGGGCAGCAGCTCATCGAGCTGGAGCTGCTCACTCTTCCAGCTCCAACTCACTTCTGCCACTGTGCTGCAGACAGCTTGGGGATTTCCCTCTGATTCAAAAGGTTTGGTTGGCTGATCCATCTGTCTGTCAAAGCAAGGGCTCCCCCTCCAGGTGCATTCAGGCACCAAAATGCAAAAACTACAATTCCTACAGAAATTTGCTCCCACAAGACTCCTGGGGATAGGCTCCATTTTAGAGTCCCCAAAGGTACCAATTTGTGCTAACTAGCAGTCCAAAACCAAAATGGTGGTGCAATACAGAAAGCTTATGCTGCAAAGGAAAGCAGTTTAAACAAACTACAATATTATCACTACTACAGAAAATACTCAGCAAACAGTCATAGCTCTCATTAGGGCTCCCTCTGTGCAATTAGAGATGGCAGAATGGAGCAAAGGCACTAGAGCCCAGGGGACTAGAGCCTGAGACATCTAGCCACCACCCAGAATAATTATACACTGCAAAATAGGCAGCTCTTAAAGAGACAGGGGCAGAGGCGATTAGGACTGTCATGCAATTTCTTTTAAACAGCTAAAACACAGGACACCAGCCTGGCAAAGGGCATTTAGGCACACCAAGGAAGGTTTTAAGGAACCCCAATTTGTAGGGGGGTTACAGTAGCACTTCTGGGAACAGCTACAGTGTACATGAATCAGGGTCAGAAATAACTGCCAGCAAAATTGTTGCAGTTCCTGGCATGATGACAAAATGTTCCACCTCAGTTGTTTGGAGCTATTTTCATGTGAGTCCCCAAAAATGAAAGTTTTGTTGTCTTCACCTTTTGTCATCAGGAAGTTAGCAGGGGGAAAGTGAAGGGCTAGTTCAGGACAACATCACTAAAAAGCCATTTGCAAAGATCACATCCAACCATTTGCTGGGCAGAAGTCCTGTGCAAGGGAAAAATATCTGTGATGAAAATAATCCTACAGATAATAGTGATGGGTGAAGAGAGTGAGAGACAGGGCAGACAAAAAACATGTTCACTGACAAAAGTATTTGGACAAGATACAGCTTCCCCACAGCAATCCTGTGGTTTTTGCACCCCTGCACAAACTAAACAGCAGACCATTACAGCAATGCTTGAAAAAAAAATGCCTACATTAGATCACATCAAGTCAATTTAAAATTAATCTGTTAATAGCTGAATTTATTGCCAAGGACCTGCAGCTGTTTTCTGTGGTGGAGGTGATGGTTTTAGAGCCCTTTTAAAATATTTTGTTCCACATTACAATATACCAAGCCGTAAATATTTTGAGACTGTGGCTGTTCCCAAGATGTACGAATGTATGCAAAGTAAAATAAAAATGGCTCTTCAAGACAATGAATGTGGTTCTGTGAACCTGACCATAGACATGTGGACAAGTTCTTAAACCACTGATTATATATGCATCACAGCACATTGATGTCACGATATCTCCAAACACCACCACAAGCAGCAGTGTACAGGAAGGAAGACAAAGAATGGCAGCTCTTTGCATTAGCATGTTTGATAAGCATCACACCACTGACAATATTTTAGAAGAGTTGCATGACAAACTTTCTGAGTGGTTAGAGCCCCTGGGACTCACTACTGGATTTGTGGTTTCAGCCAATGGTGCCAATATTGTCAGTGCATTAAAATGTGGTGGTTGTACTCTCATTACGTGCTTTGCACACTCATTAAATCTGTTAGTATGAGCTTTCTATTACAGTGACAACAGTATCGTAACACTAGTGAGAGCTGCAAGGAAAATATGTAGCCATTTTAGTCACTCTGTAAAATCACGTGGTATCAGAAAAACAGCTTGCCAATACAGCAACTAAAACAAGACCTTTCAACAAGATGGAACTCAACATTTTACAGTGTGAGAGGCTACTCATACAAAAGAAGGCAGTCAATGAATATACAATTGAGCAAGCATAGCAGATTGTGTAGTGCTGAATTCATTCTAGTGGGGCCTCCTGGAGCATCTTACACTGCTCATGAGTCCCTTTGAGGAAGCAACTCAACAGATTAGAAAGGAGAATGCTATTCTAAACCAGGTTATTTCCATTACAAATTTATTGAACAAGGACCTCATGAGGCTACATAGAGGTTTTGACCACAAAGGAGACAAATCTAGTGTATTGCTTATGGGCTGACTGATACAGCAATTCTAAAATTCCAGAAGATTTCATAATACCATGACACACAAAAATGTTCTTCTTTTCACAAATTTTCTTCTTTCCAGTCTTCTTGACGTAAGCTGCAACAGCTATCTCCTTCAGATCTAGGTGACTCTTATCCTGAACACAAAAACAAGCTGATTTCAGTAACTGCATAGGAAAAGGAAGAAACTGTATTTGACAATACAAGTGAATCACATGATGTGGATGCTGCATCTGATGAAGCAACATCAGCCGGTGGTGACAGTAATAATTTCCACTTAGTGCCACCATGTACTACTTCATAAACATTGGGTAGTCCTGTGCAAAGTCCTCTTTCACCTCCCTTGAAAGAGGCATGTCATTCTGAAAACTCATGGAAACTGATAATTCAGATGTGTCTGTCATGGAGCCTCCTTCCTTGTCTTTGTCTGATATTGTGGATGCCTATTTATGAGAACCACTCATTAATATTACTAATGACCTTTTTGAGTACTGGCTGGAAAAGAAAAACATCAGGCTTGCACTATCTGCTTTTGCTATTAAGCTACTTAGCTGCCATCCCACTAGTGTTTACATACAGTGTATATTTAGCACAGCTGAAAATGTTGTCTCTGATAGCTGCACAAGGCTTACTCCTAAAAATGTATAGTACTTTACCTTCCTAAGAGTCGGTCACAACAAATTCACTTACCACTTCAGTGAACAGTGGCAAGAACATAAAAGTGATGATGATGATGAACAACTGCAGTAGGTGTCTCCTAATAAGGGTGCTTCATTGGTGGTGTTTGAAGATGGTGATGATATTATTTAATTTGATGATTTATTTCTTTGAATTCAGAGAACAATGGTCAGCATCCATAACAGAACAATCAAGTAAGAAAAATTCCTTCTTGTGAGGTCACAGTGTATATGGCATCATACGTATTGCTGTATGTTTTTTTCACATTCAGTTTGGAACCCAGTTGGAGTGTAACTTGTTTATTCAGCAAGTTAAAAATACACAGGGCACAGACAGTGAATTGCTGAATGTTTGGGGTAGAAGGCAGGACCAAGGGGCCAATGCAAAGGAAAAATGCCTATGTGCATGCACGGCCATCGTGAGTGCCAGCCCCTGCAGTCCTAGGGTCCTGCACTGAGCGGATTCTCACTGGCTTGAGGATGGTGGGAACGGCAATGGGTGTGGGGACTGGCAGGTGGACTTCATGGCAGGAGTAGGTGGTGGTCCCAGCCAAACAGCTCTATAAAAAAAATCGACTGCAATTATTAGTTGTGGAAGCTTGTAGGATATATCAAAAAAACCACAATGCCGCATGGGGAAGGGAGGGCAAGGTGAACCACATAAGTTACAAAACACAGGTGATAAAAAAAATTATTAGCCAAGTAGGCAGGAGTGTGTGGGATGCTTTGGGGTCTATGATACTTGCTATAACACCAAGTAGGCAAGCAAAATAACTACAAATAAAAAAGATAACATCTCAAGTCAAAAGAGTGGGAGGGATGACTGGGTCCCCATCACATGTAATGTTCATGCTACCTGTCTCCCATGAAAAAGAATGCCAGACTCAGTGAAGGTCTCCACTCTGCTGTTGTCTTTCTGCTGTTGAATTCATTGGTCTCTCTCTCTCTCTCTCTAATGTTTAACACACTGCCACCTTTCACTGCAAAGCCCCACATGACCTGCATACACTGGGCTAGATTCACAAACATTTTTGGGACTATGTCCCACACTGAAACTCCAGCTGCAGACTCAGAAGCAAATGATCTGATACCTTTTAATAGACCAACATAGATACAACAACAAGAGCAAAATGCTCTAGCTTTCAGATGAACTAGTCCTTCGTCAGAAGCTTAATGACAGGTATTTAGAAAAAACAATACTTTTAACAATTAGATCATGCAGAAAAAAAATAGAAAAATCCCTTTTGGTTTAAAAAATACTCATTAAAAAACCAGAAGATGATGTTAGAGAAGCTTAACAGTACCATGTCACATTAAAGTGGGAGAGTCTCGGGGTCAAAGGTGCTTAGTGCAAAACACATACAAAGAACTCTACTGAATATAAATTAGATTGACATGAGATAACAACTATTTGAGAAGATGGCTCTTAAATCAAACTATGAGTGTCATAATGTGTACAAGAATGCAATTACTGAAAAACAACCCCCACCTGGATTAAAGACATAAGATTGTTTTAGGACACAGGAAGCATCAATGTATGTATTACAGACACATAATTACCAGTAAAGCTGTCTTAAAAAGATCAGCACACACTGTATGACATGTAAAACTTAGCTGGACCATTACCCAGCTATACTCTCCAGCTAGATATTATGCCCCATAAACTTCAAAAGCCAGTTGCAGACTGAAATCTTTGCAGCTGTGGAGATTGCTATTAACATCTGCAGCGTCTGTGGAATATGTTACGGGGGTCACACCAGCTGTAACATTTTTCTTCAGTTGTGGAGATTTCCATGGCAACACCACCTGCAAGTTGCCATAAATCATGGTGCTAGTCATAAACCATTTTTGAGAATACCATCTCTGCAGTAGAAACTGTGGTTCTGCAAGTGGCAACTCACTTGCGCTGAATGTCTTCTGCAACTGCGGGATTTTCAAGAGTTTTGTGAATCCAGCCCACTGTTTCCTACGAACACCATGTGGTGACTGACACAAAGGATTGGTAAGAGCAACAGTCTGTTTATTTTATTGCTTTTGGCTGCTTGCTGACCTTGAAAAATGACACGAAAATATAGACACAATAAAAAAGGAAAAAAGATTACATTTCATTTTTTTTAACACAGGGATCTAAAAGATTAATACTGATGTATTTCTCATACTCAAGTAGACTAATATAGGTCTGCAATGCATTAAAGTAAATCAGAACAAATTAGAACCTTCTGAAAAAAAATCAGGGTTAGAAACAGAACCGGTTCACAGCCGACCCACCCATCCCTAGTTCAGATCTTTGGTGCCACTGCCCTCATCTTCCATGGAACACAGACTCTTTAAATCACAGGCCACCACCAGTTCAAGTTCTTCATCTGCAACTTCTTCACCATTTCAAAATACCAGGACAGATAATGTGAAGCCAATAGAGGCCCTGCTTGAAGGTAGGCTTCAATTATGCCCCACTATCCCTAATCTAGGACCCAGGTTGATGGCCGGAGAATCTGGAGACCTACACTGGAGTGAGCCAGAGTCACCCAAATCCAGGTACTTTCCATCATTCCTGGGTCTGCAGAACCCTCCGGTTGGTCGCAGTCAGAGAAACATATCCAGGGTGCAAAACCTGAACTAAATGCACAATGGCCTCAAAGACTAGGATAAACAGAAGACATACTTTGGATAGGCTAGAGCCCCTATTTATACACCCCTAGTGGGTGGGAAATGTTGCCAGGAACCCTCTCAATACAAAGTTGCAATTGAAGGTTCAACTGACACCTAGACATACTGTACAATAACCAAGTAGGAACACATTGCAATAAACAGGATGTTCATTGTTAACATTTCAGAAGATTTCAAAGCCTAGGAAGGTCAGGGCTGTGATTAACCAATTAAGTGCATTAACTACATGGGCACAGTATCTTATTTTTAGGTCATATAACATTGCCCCAATTTAACACAACAATAATATATGGTCCTAGACACCTGTTTTGACACCTGGGTTACACTCACCTATGCCAAGGAAATCTCATGACCATGTCAGATCTGTAGTATCAGAAATTATTATAGGCAATTGTAAACACTGTAACATCTTCCATCATTTGAAGGAAACACTGTTTCTGAAAATGAAATTTTAGTCTGTGACTAGAGACATTGCGAAGTTTTAATCCGCCAGTGAATTTCTAGCAAAATCACCAACTTTGCCTTCATAGATCAGTTTGCAAATGTTTGCTATTTACAAGGGAATTCACCTTTAATTTGCCTGGCAACTTTGCCAGCAACTTCATCCTTTGAGGTACATTTCAGTGACGTTTGCTCAAATCAAGACTTCTGGTAAACAAGCACCCATAGGTCAAATGTTAACAGCTCCTGCAGCTCACGTTCTACTTCTTTATGTACAGAGCTTCATTTTGCAGTCTAAGTGAGTTAGCAGAGAAGATCAGATCAGCTGCTTTGAGAGTGTTTAAAAAAACAAAGAAAAAATACTTTTGCAGTTTTTTTCTTATCTTCTTTTTAGCTAGCATTTTGTGTCATTTTATTTAGTAGTTGTTTGTATTTTCTTCATATTCTCCACTTTCATTTGTTCTATTTTTCATCAGAAAAGCAAAAAATACATAAATTAATTGTTCCCCCAATTTCTTTCAGCTACCAGAAAAAAGTATATTGGGCTACTCCATGATGCTACCAGGTGCTGTGCTATGTGTCAGTCCCTCGCCACAGTTCTTGAAATGCACTTTTGAGCAAACTTAGAGAAAAGCACACCATACTTTTCACAGCTCTCAACATTTTTCTCAACTGCCAGAAAAAAAGTGTATCAGGCTGCTGCATGCTGCTACAAGGTGCTGAGCTGTGTGTCAGTCCCCCACCACAGTTTTTGTAGTTCACTTTAGGGAAATTGTATGAAAAGCACAATATACATCAATTCTGTGCTCCCAAATTTTTTTTCAACTACCAAAATAGTCCTGAGGTTGGGAGGATTCTGGGAGAAGTAACTGCATGCTATATTACTGTAGAGAATTGCTGGAAGCAGGACTCAGTTAAGGTGTTTTTTTTTTCAACAGGTATGCCACCATTGCCTGTGCACCTTATTACTTCAGGCAAAGAAAGAGACACTCAAGGATGTAGGTGCCAGTGACATAAATAAATATCTCCAGAGTCCAAAGTCACGGCACCCAAACCCACTCCTGTTTCCTTGTGCAGAAAAAAATGGAAATAGCAATGTCATTCTTTTTATCTTTTATTTATTTGCAGTCCAACAGAGCATACACCCAGCTCGGCGCCCAGGTTACTGGTCACCACCAAGCTGGGTGTATGCTGTATTGAACTGCAATAACATAAAAGATAAAAAGAATTTCATTGCCTATTAAATATTCTTTTCTGCACAAGAAATGAAGATGGGTTTAAGTGCCATCATTTTGACTGGGCACCTTATTACTCTTTTTTGGTACTGGAAAACTTTGCAGCTCCTTACTGGACTGATTTGCGTTGCTGGAGTAGCGTGGTTCCTGACCAATTGCTCCAACTAGAGCCAGCTCAGCCAAAGGAGTCATAGAAACATAGACTTTGATGGCAGATAAGGACTGCTTGGCCCACCTAGTCTGCCCATTTTGCTACCTAGAGGATAAGCTGCAGATCCTATTTAGCCAACAGCCTATTTCTTCCTACCCCTCACAAAAATTGCCTTATGTCTGTCCCATGCATTCTTGAATTCTGTCACAGTTTTAGACCCCACAACCTCCTCAGGAAGGCTGTCCCATGCATCCACCACCCTCTCTGTGAAAAAATACTTCCTCATATTGCCCATGAGTCGTCCCCTCTCTATCTTCAAATTGTGTCCCCTTGTTCTTGCCATCTCTTTTCTGAAAGATGAAACATAGAAACACAGAATTTGACTGCAGATAAGGACCGCTTGGACCACCTAGTCTGCCCATTTTCCTACCTAACAGATAAGCTGCAGATCCTAGTTAATCAACAGCTTACTTCCTCTACCCACCCTAGGACTGCCTTATGCCTGTCCCATGCATTCTTGAAGTCCCCACTGTTCTTGACTCCACGACCTCCTCAGGAGGCTGTTCCATGCATCCACAACCCTCTCAGTGAAAAAATACTTCCTCACATTACCCTGAGCCGTCCCCCCTCTATCTTCAAATTGTGCCCCCTTGTTCTTGCACATCTCTTTTTCTGGAAGATGCTACCCTCTTGGACTTTGTTAATTCCCTTGAGGTACTTGAAAGTTTCTATCATGTCCCCTCTCTCCCTTCTTTCCTCAAGAGTATACATATTAAGCTCCTTTAGTCTTTCTTCGTGTGTCTTCTGGTGCAGACCCTGCACCATTTTGGTTGCCCTCCTCTGGACAGCCTCCACTCTGTCTATGTCTTTGCAGAGATGGGGTCTCCAGAACTGCACACAGTACTCCAGATGGGGTCTCACCAACTGTCTGTACAGAGGGATAACAACTTCCTGTTTTCTACTATTGATGCCTCTTCCTATGCATCCCAGTATCCCTCCAGCCTTCCTTACTGCCTTCTCACATTGCTTGCCCACCTTTAGGTCATCTGATATAATTACCCCAGGTCCCTTTCTATTTTTACTGTTGTCAGTATCTCACCCCTATTGTATACGCTTCCCTGGGTTTTGTTTCCCATGTGCATTATCTTGCACTTCTTTGCATTAAATCTGAGCTGCCATACATTTGACCATTCCTCCAACCTTGCCAAGTCCCTTCTCATCCTTTCCACTCCATCCTGTGTATCAACCCTGTTGCAGATCTTTGTGTCATCTGCAAAGAGGCATACTTTTCCTTCCAGTTCTTCTGCAATGTCACTTATAAAGACATTAAAAGGACGGTCCCAGTACTGAACCCTGCGGTACCCCACTAGTAACCCTCCTTTCTTCACTGTGTACTCCATTTACTACTACCCTTTGTGTCCTGTTGTCTAGCCAATTTTTTATCCAGGCTACCACCTTGGGACCCATTCCAAGGCTGGCTATCTTGTGTATTAATCTTTTGTGGGGGACTGTATCAAATGCCTTGCTAAAATCTAGGTAGGCCATGTCCACAGCCCTTCCCTGATCTACTTCTTTTGTCACCCAGTCAAAGAAATCTATTAGATTCGTCTGACATGACCTTCCCATCGTGAATTCATGTTGCCTCGGGTCCTGTGCCCCAATGGCCTCTAGGTACTCAACAATTCTTTCCTTCAGAAGTGATTCCATCATTTTCCCTACCACTGAGGTCAAACTAACTGGTCTGTAGTTTCCTGCCTCTGTCCTGCTCCCACTTTTGTGAAGAGGAATTACATCTGCCCTCCTCCAGTCCTTGGGTACCACCCATCACTCCCATGATTTGTTAAAGAGAGTAGTCAGCGTATGTCACTAGTTCTACCCTTAGTTCTTTTAATTCTTGGGTGAATCCCATCAGGCCCCATTGCTTTTATTCACCTTCAATTTTATTAATTCTTTCAGAATCCTTTCTTCTGTAAATGGACTGGTATTGACCCCCATCTTCAGAGTATTTCTCTTGTTTTGGTTTAGGTAACTCTCCCTCCTCTTCCTTTGTGAATACTGAGCAGAAATATTCATTCAGTAACCCTGCTTTTCACTGTCACCCTCTACTAGATTCCTTCCTTGTAAACTTCAGTATCCTCATTTGGTCTTTCTTCACTCCTAATGTACCTATAAAGGTCTTATCCCCTTCTTAACAGAATCGCTATCCTTTCTTTGGTTTGGGCCTTTGCTATTCTACTGACTACCTTCCCAGCCTCTTTCTGCTTTAACTGATAAAGTTCTCTGTCCTGCTCCTTCTGTGTTTCCTTATATTTCCTGATACTGCCCTTTTCTCCTTAACCTTCCCTGCCACCTCTTCTATGAACCATAGCGTTTTTTCCTTCATTGTGTTTATTGATTTTTTTTATGCAGAGGCTTGTTGCCTCTGTGATGGCTGATTTGATCCTCCCCATTCTTCCTCACCCCTCCTTCTTGCCTGTTTGCTAGTGTTTTTCTGAGGCACTCTCCATTTTCCCAAAGTCAGCCCTCCTAAAGTCTAGTACTCTTGCTTTTTGTATGGCAGTTGTATGGCTGTGTTTATCATGTGAACACACTGTTTGGTGGTCACTTGTTCTGAGATGGCTATCCACTTCTAAATCTGAGATTCTTTCTCCATCCCATTTGAAAGTACTAGGTCTAAGATTGCTCCTCGGTCGGTTCCAATACTAGCTGTCCTGAGACATACGCCTGTAGGGCATCAAGAATGACCCTGCTCTTGGATGTGCCTGCAGCAAAGGTGCTCCAGTTAACATCTGGCATATTCAGGTCCCCATCAACAATATCTCCCCTTTTTCTGCCATTCTGAAAACCTTCTATCATTTCCTGTCCATTCCCTCCCTCTGAGATGGGGTCTGTATACAACCCCCATGCAGATTGTGGTGCCATTTCCTGTCTCCAGGGTGACCCAAGTGCCTCATCTGCTCCCTTGTTTACTCTTTAGTTCTGTTGCTTTGATCCCTTCCTTACATAGAGAGCTACTCCTCCTCCTCTTTTACCCTCCCTATCCCTCCTGTGATTGTGTATCCTGATATGTGACTTGTCCAGTCATGGTTCTCCGTGTACCTATGTTTCTGTGACTGCCACAATATCCAGGCAACCCTCTTCCATCAAGACCACTAGTTCAGGAGCTTGTTACACAGACTCCGGCCATTGGTACTCATCACCCTCCCTTTTGTGATAGCCTTCCCCTTTTAGCCCCACTACTGTCCTTACTGCCTTTGCCTTTTTACATTTAAATCTGTTCTGCTCTCTAATAACTTCTGTGCCTTGGTGTTTACCTCACTAATCACCATGTTTTGTGGAAGCTTGGATTCCCAACTCTTTTCAGTGTCTCCCTCATGGCTAGTTTAAATGCTTGCCAATGAAGCATTAAACCTCCCTAGGATCCTGGTTCCCTCTGGACAGATGCAGACCATCGCAGTATGGGTCTGCATTCCTCCAGGTGGCTCCCCAGTCCCCAATGAAGCCAAAACCTGAGCTCCACACCAGTTTTCAACCACTCATTGAATTCCCTGGTGAGAAGTGCCCTAGCATCTCTCTTGCCATAGACAGCAGCAATTCCAAGAAGGTTACCGTGTCGGCTACTTGTCTAAGGCCCTTCCCAACTCTACAAACTCCTCTGCACTGCTCTGATCCCATTCCTAGCCAGGTCATTTGTCCCCAGGTGGACAATGACATCCAGCTCCCTCCCTCATGCAGCTCCTCCCACGATCCGTGAGGATTCGCTTCCTGTCCCTCAAGCAGTAGGCAGGAGAGGCACCTTACTTCCCTCTCCCATCCTCCACCAATTCCTACCCCCCTAATGATTGAGTCCCCACCAGGAGTTGTTTCCTTCCCCTGTGGTCCCATGCCACCCTCCTTTGAGTCTCTCTTTGTGAAGGTTCCCAGCATCCCTCCTTGGTCTCACTGCAGGTGCCTCCCTAGAGGAACCACTATCCACCAGAAGAGTGAATGAGTGAAGAGAGGTACAGCTGGAGGATGCAACTCTGTTCCACCACCCTCTCCCTCCTTGAGCCCAGCCTGGTCCAGCCACTCCTCTTTCTTGGCAACCTCTGAGGTAGTGGCATTGGCCCTGGTGGTCCCTGGGTGGGGGAGGAGGTTTCGCGAATCCTAGCCAGGTCAGCCTGGAGACGGGCAACCTCCTCTCTCAGACCAGAGAGGTGCCTACAAATAGGGCAGCACGCAGCCTCCAGAATGTCTCCGGAACACTGCCGCCCACAGCCATTGGACTGCACCACTCCTATCATGTCTTGTTTTGTGTCCCTCTACTGCTTCTCTGGATGCTTACTCTCTCCTCTCCTTACAACTCTCACCCTTCTTGTTCTGGGACAGCAACTTCCAATCTTCTTCAGTAGTGTCCTTCTTCCTTGCTCAATATCAAACTACCAGCAGCTGGGAGAGTGAGCTACTTTTCTACTTCAGGGTTGACAAAACCAATGTTTCTCTATGATCCTTTTCTTCCTACTGCCAAACAGAAAGTTCCTGTTGACAGTTAAATCCAGTGGCTACAAAGTAGAACTGGCTTTGGATGGGTGGAGGGTGGGATGGAGGGCAATTAGTGAAAAAGGTATAACAGGAAGTTGTAATTTGACTCCTGCTTTTTCTAGTGTCTAAACCACACCCCAGGTAGTCTCTTTTCCTCCTACTGGCTTAACAAAGTCACCTGATACAGTACCTTTCCCACACAGAACACACTGCCTTTCTTTCTTTTCTTTTCTTTTTCTTACTTTTTAACCTTAAATAAGACCCTTCTACTTCTAATAAAGTTATCTGTCTACTTAATCTTAACTGACACTGACTCCTACTGAGATATAAGTTTTAAATTAAGAAGAAAATGTAGCTTCTTTTAGTTAGCTGCTTTCTGCTCTACAAGCAAGGCTAGCAACCTGTGATGCTAGCCTCTTGGACTTTGTTGATTCCACTGAGGTACTTAAACATTTCTATCATGTCCCCCCCTCTCCCTCCTTTTCTCAAGGGTATACATATTAAGCTCCTTTAGTCTCTCCTCGTGTGGCTTCTCTTGCAGACCCTGCACCATTTTAGTTGCCCTTCTCTGAACTGCCTCCATCCTGTCTATGTCCTTGCGGAGATGGGGTCTCCAGAACTGGACACAGTACTCCAGATGGGATGTCACCAGCTGTCTGTACAGGGGGATAGCAACTTCCTGTTTTCTGCTGGTGATACTTCTCCCTATACATCCCAGTATCCCCCCAGCCCTCCCTACCACCTTCTCACATTGCTTGCCAACCTTAAGGTCATCTGATATGATTACTCCCAGGTCTCTTTCCATTTCTGTTCTTGTTACTACCTCCCCCCTCACTGTGTAATCTTCCCCTGGGTTTTTGTTTCCCAGGTGCATTATTTTTGCACTTCTTTGCATTGAATCCAAGCTGCCATACTTCTGACCATTCCTCCAACCTTGTCAAGTCCCTTCTGATCTTTTCCATGCCTCCTTGTGTATCAAGCCTGTTGCAGATCTTTGTGTCATCTGCAAAGAGGCATACTTTTCCTTCTAGTCCCTCTGCAATGTCACTTATAAAGACATTAAAAAGGACTGGACCCGGTACTGAACCCTGCGGTACCCCACTAGTAACCCTTCTTTCTTCAGAGTGGACTCCATTTACAATTACTTTCTGTGTCCTGTTGTCCAGCCAATGTTTTACCCAGGCTACCACCCTGGGACCCACTCTGTGGTGGCTACAGCTGGGCAGCCAGCTCTTTAGTCAGTAAACTCTGTGGAGGGTAAAGGCAGGGCTCCAGGAGCCTCACAGATACTAGGGTGTCCAGTATCCTGACTTATGAGGGTTTCATTTTGTTTGGCTATCAATTGGACCTCTGAATATCTATTTTTATTTTAAACATTAGAGGAATCTCTTTCTGGGTTACTTGATATAGGCACTTTTTTATTTGTTTGTTTTATTTGTTTTCTACCCATTTCTTTTTACTTAGCATCTGTTCAGGGCTCACAATGGAGAGTTCAGTTTCAGCACAATAAATAAAGTGAACATAAGTTAATAAATAAAATATATTAATAAGTGTAAAAGTAATTAAATTAAATATGGTGGTGAATATATAAGATGCAATAAATAAAACCATCTGCTTTTAGTAAACTGCATTTATATCCCTGAAAATTGTCTCTTTAAGAAATAGTGTTTTGAATTTAAATCCACACTAGTTTAATATGTTTTTCTCCCATGGTCTGATCACTTGACCTGGTTTTAGAATTAAAGTGCAATGTGCGCATATGTTGGCATTTTTATAAGATCAGTGCCATTTTTAAAAACCTTTTGGGCATGTTGACAGGTTTCAGTTGTAAGCCGCCTTGAACAGCTGCACTAAAAAAACTTCAGTGAAACATTGAAATTTTGGCCAAACGAGGAAACCTTTTTTTATCTAGTACATTCAGGTATGTGAAAAGATCAGATAATAGTCCTCTATTACCAACTGGAACTTTTTTTTTTTGTTAAAATCAAGGATTTAACATATTGTATAAAGGTACCTCATGCTGCAGTTCAGTGTTTTAGAAACCAGCTGAATTGCTGCTGTTGTATGTGACTGGCAGTTTCAGTGTGGCAGACAGGTTCAGTGTGAACTAGGCTGATTTTTACCAACGCATGAAACTAGAATTTTGTAAAAATACCACTGACAAAGATGGTGAATATTTTATGAATTATTTGTTTAAAAACTTTTTGCAAAAGCACATTAATACAAATTAAAACTGTGGATTTTATATATGATAGCTGGTATTCTAATTAATTAAAATAAACCATTTGAATCTATAAAAATGCACTGATAAGATTTAATTGGAAAATAACTTAATTGTACAGGATACAGTAGCTTATACTCCTGCCTCCTATAAGAAGGTGGGAAGATAACTTACAGTAAAAGCTTAAAATAGCTAAAGACAAACTTTGGGCATGCTTGCACCTGTAGGTTTCTCTACTGATTTTAGTTCTTTGTCCCTGTGAATAGAAAACTCACAGGGACTACAAGATTAAGCTCCATTTTTAAGAGAAAAGCCAGGAGAACTCTGAAATATAATGCTCCCATAAGGGATATTAATAAAAGACTATTAATATAAGACTACTGGAATTGACTTGAAATTTTGAAATAAAATAGGCTGAAGAAAGACTTGCTGGTGGAACTCATCAGGTTGAAATTTTGGATCTGAACTTGTATTTGTCCTGGATATTTTTCAACTATAAGAAACTTTTTAAAACTTCTTTATTGCCCAGCATAAGTGGACATAACAGCCACTTACAAATGCTTGAGAGTACAAGTAGACTTTGTCCCAAAGTGGGAGAAGAAAAATTAATAAATGAATTCCAGCCCATATTTTAACTCCAAAAGAACTAATAGTTATGTCCTCCTAATGAGCACTTTCTAATATAATCAGGGATAATCCCTGTCCAGTGAAAAAAAGATAAATTAATTTTTCAAAGAATTCTAAAATAAAAAAGTTCATAACTATGTACAGTTTAACAAGAACAATAATATAAATAATTAAAAAGCATTCACTAAGTGGAACTGGTGTACCATATAAATATATATATATATATATATATATATATATATATATCAGTACCCTGCGCTAGTACAGTAAGGAAAGCAAGAACTGGGAAGTTAAACACCTGGCTGAGGGATTGGTGTCAATCCAGGGGTTACAGTTGGTGGGCAGCTGGGACAGGACCTGGGACAACAATTAACTTTATCCAAGGGATAGACTGCATTTGAGTGGAGAGGGGAAAGTGGTATTAAAGCAGATGTAGGGGAGTACATAGCCACAAAGATGGATTTAAACTAGGTGGGAGGGGTGTGATGTCAGATGGTAGGCAGGAATCCCAGAGAAGGGAGGCAAACATGCATACCCCCCAGGCTGGTAAGGAGTAACCTGGAGCAGTGGTATGGGGGATGAAGGGGTAATTTAGGGAGGGGAGGGGGCAAGGATAGGTTGGAGGGTGGTCTCACTGAATGCAAGAAGCCTTGGTAACAAATCAGCAGATTTACAGACTCTCTTGGCAATAGGGAGGGTGGACATAGTGCCAATCACAGAAATGTGGGCCACCCAGTACCAAGAATGGGAATTGATGATATCTGGGTATAGAATATTCAGGAAGGATAGGGCTAAGGGAAAAGTGGCAGCTGGAAATATACGTAAGGGAGAGAAAAAGTGCATAAGGGAGTAGGGGGAGAAAGGCCGAACAGAGGCCCTATGGATGCTGTGTCAGGACTCAAGATGTAGGACAGTGAGGATGGGTGTGGTGTACAGGCCACCAGCCCCAGGGGATGATCTGGATAGAGAGTTAAGCTGAGCAAATCAGGAGGGTCTGTAGGAAGGGAACACTGTGGTGGTGGGGACTTCATCCTACCGAGTGTATGGAGTATCCCAACCACTGTGAGTGGAACAGGTCATATTAGAGGCATTTCAGCACAGCTTCCTGAGGCAGATGGTCAGGGAGCCAACTAGATTGGGCAGAACACTGGGCCTGGTTTCTATCAAATGGGGAGGCTGTAAGGGATCTGGAAGTTGAAGCCCCTCTGGTGGGGCGTGAACACCACACAGTATGGTTCACGCTCAACATGGGCAGGGAAACAGGAGGTATGGGCACCAGGGTGATAGACTTTAAGGGGGAAGACTTTAAAAAGATGGGGGAAATTTTGACCAGGCATCTGACGGGTATTCAACCACACATGGACACCAGTCAGAAATGGGGTATTATTAGGAAAGGACTGGTGAAGGCTATTGGGACATGTACAAGAACAAAGAGTAAGAAGGGCAGGGCAAAAAAGCCCAGCTGACTGACAAAGGAAGTCATGGAGGGGGTGAGGGCCAAAAAAAAGGCATTTCAGAGACTCAGGGAATCAGGAGGGGGGATAACAAGGAGGTGTATCTGAAGAAGGCCAGGGAGGTAAGCAGGCTGGTCAGAGTGGCCAAGGCTTCCAGAGAACTGAGATTGGTGCAGGGCATTAAGACCGGAGAAAAGGACTTCTTCAGATACATTTGGAGAAAGACGTAAAAATAAAGATCAGATTGTGAGGATTAGGAGGGACGGGGGCTGGGTGGAGAAGGGGGAGGACCAGGCAGAGGTGCTTAACATTACTTCTGCTCTGTGTTCATGAAGGAGAAAGGCACCACCTGGGAGAGGGGAAGTGGGGAGTGAGTGGGGAAGTGGTGACTGATACAGGGATTTAGTGGATAGGGTGCTGAAAGGATTAAGGGCTCTGAGGGGGATAAGGCACCGGACCAGATGGTATTCACCCTTGAGTACTCAAGGAACTAATAGAGGTCTTGACAGGACCTCTGGTTGATCTGTTTAATACACATACAGGATGTGTTCCAAAGGATTGGAGGATGGCCCAAGTGGTTCCCATCTACAAGAGTGGACCAAAGGATGAACCAGGAAACTACAGGCCAGTGAGCCTCACATCAATTGTGGGAAAACTTATGGAGACGATCCTAAAGGAGAGGCTGGTGACCTTCTTGGAGAACAACAGGCTCCAGGACTGCTAGCAGCATGGGATTGTCTCGGGAAGATCCTGTCAGACAAACCTGATTAAGTACTACGACTGGGTAACAAGGTAACTGGACAAAGGCCATGCAGTGGATGTCTTGTATTTGGATTTCAGCAAGGTCTTTGATTCTGTGCTGCACTGGAGGCTGGGGGGGAAGCTGGAATATACAGGAGTGGGAACAAAGATGGTTAATTGGATCACCAATTGGCTGAAGGGAAGGCAGCAAAGGATGGTGGTGGGGAGCTCTCAATGCCTAGGGATGTGAAGGGTGGGGTGTCGCAGGGGATCAGTTTTGGGATTGGTGTTTGTTTGGGATATTCATGCAGATTTCTCCCATGGGGTCGAAGTAAGATCAGTCTCTTCATGAATGACACAAAGATGGGAGCTGTGGCTGATGACATCGAGGGTGGAGGGGGCTGCAGGAGGACCTGACCAAGCTACAGAAGTGGTCAGAAGCATGGCAGTTGGGGTTTAATGCCAAAAAGTGCAAGGTTCTGCACTTCAGGGCTAATAATCAGGAGAGGAGCTATCAGCTGGGGAGGTGATCCTGCCGCTGTACAGGTCACTGGTCAGGCCAGACCTGGAATACTGCATGCAGTACCGGCACCCATTCCTGAAGAAGGACATCAGATTGTTGGAGGGTGTCCAACAGAGAGCAACAAGGATGATACAGGGGTTGGAGGGATACTCCTATGAGGAGAGGCTGGGTGAAATGAAAATGTATTTCATGGAGGAGGGGAGGGATAGAGGGGACATAATCGAAACCTTTAAATACATACAGGGGATAAACAAGACTAGCACAGAAGGAATTTTCCAGATCAGAAGGGGGAGGGTCACAAGGGGTACCAGGTGAGACTGGAAGAGGGAAGATTCATGAGGGAAGTCTGGAAGATTATTACATGGAGAGGGTGGTTGATAAGTGGAATGCTCTGCCTGAAGAGGTGGTAGCCTGTAACAGGATGACCGGTTTTAAGAAGGGATGGGACAGAGTAAGGGGGTATTTATGAGAAGGATAGGGGTGGATGGGGCAGCTGCAAACTGAGGGGCTAGCTGCACAATCAACAGACTCAATAGACTGTGAGGCCTGTTCTGCTGGTGTTTTCATATGTACATATGAAGAAATTTGAAATTTTAGATCTGGTTCTGGGTGTTCTCCTACCATAAATTGATATCTAAAGATCTAGGGTGGGGATTTCTGGGTTCATATCCCTGTGCCTGTTGGGTCAGGATGGAAATACCCTCTATTTCCTCAATGAGTGACATGAAGGGAGCCAAGTCCATTTAAATATATCTGTTTGCAATATTAAGTCATCTGTCAGCTTCTCCACCCAAAGTATTTGCCTAATTAATCTGAGCCACTCTGTTAATGAGAGTGGTTCAGGAAAGTAGCCATTCTTTGTCATGGCCTTGTCAGCTACTGCTAGTAGAATTCCTAAAACAGATCTTTGGCTGTTACTTTGTTTATCTTTAGGAGGAAGGCCTAGAATTAGATGTACAAAATCAGGTTCTTCTAACATCTGAGCCATCTGTTTGTATGTATGTCCTAACTCTGTCCAAAATGGATGAATGATCAGGCAGTCCCAAAAGATATGATATGGCATGCTTGTCCCTCCACATCTGCACCAACATCTGTTGGAATGATGTGGTAAATGATGTTTTGTTCGGGTAGGGGTAAGAAAGTACTGGCTCACCAGTTTCCAATGGATCTCTTTCCAATTATTTGGAGCTGAGGTGTAGTATACATGGTACCAAACCTGTTTCCAGTCCTGGGGTGTAAGCATCCAACCGTACTCCCCCCTCCCAAGCTTGTTGAAAACCGGGGTGGGGAGTTTTTGTTAGAATATATGTTTGGGTCAGTAAGGATATAAATTTCTTTTATATGGAACTTTGAGTAGCTTTAAAAATGATCATAAAAAGTGGATAGGGGTCTTGCTGTGTCTCTTGGAGATGGGAACCATTTCTAAGAAAGGAGACCATCTGCAGGTAGCGAAAAAAGTCAAATTGTCTCAGTTGGAGCGCTGTCTTCATTTCCGCCTGATGGATAAATTGAAAGAACGTTGTCGGCCCAGGGCCCTCCATTTATAAAAGGAAAGATCAAATTTGAGTGGTTTGAATTGAGTGCAATAAATTAGCATCGCTCCCTGAATATGGAGGTCCTTCTTCACCAATTTCCATATCTGGTGTAGGTGCCATGTCCATGGATTGGATATCGATAGCTTAGAAATTTCGCCTATCGGTGTTTCAAAACCTTAACTTAGGTGTGAACCCAAATCACCACCCAACTCTTTTTTTTCATACTAATTATTGATCTATATTTGTGTATATTGTTCTTACAAGATCTTCTATCTTTTAAGGAAAATCACCTTTGAAATAGTTATTTTCCCTTTATAGTGCTTGAATAAATTAATGAGATTTACCATGGTTGATACCAGAAGTGGGAAAAATAGTTTAATGATCGCCACCCCCCATTGAAAAATAATGTTAAAAATGGTAATAAGGGGAACAAATAAGTTAAAAAAAAACTATATGCCTGCCTGAGGATAAAACCATTAATACAGAGGCCCCTAATCTACTTGAAATAATGGATTTTTGGAGGGGTAGTAACCCTGTGGTGATAGCTTTGTCTACACCAATTATGGGCCCCCAAGATTCTTCCTCTACCTTCAGATTACCATCTGTTAATTTTCATTCCTCTATTCTAGTTGGCCGTCATGCATGAACCCTTTCTTTGCTACCCTGTGATGGCAATTTACTGGATTTTGAATCCTCTGGGCAAATTGGAAATAACAACTCTGATTTAATTACATTTTAACCTCAGGAAATTTCCTCAGGGTTGACCTCTTCCCTAATGTTATATAACCAGGAGGTGGAGAGAGAGAGTCAGCACCTGTGATATGAATATCTCAACCTGATAGCTTTTCTGCTGTGATCCGTGATTTAAATCATACTATTGAAGGACTGAAAAAAGTAGTAACAACTGTCTCTTTAATTAAGTTTAATTAGAGGTGGAGATACTGAAGTCAAGGGCAGGAACGCTCTCTCTCATTGACACCAACCTCCACTCCACTGGGGGGATAATAGTGCCTCTCCTGCTCCATATATAGTTTATAGTAAAGAAAATTTGAATGATGAGGCAAATTGTATGTCTTTCTCTTTACTGTCTAAACAAATAGTGGAAATTATTAAGAATCCATAGTATGCAAATGTGGCAATTTTGGAGAATTTATGGGCTTTGAAAGAGGAAGTTGCAAATCTTAGAACAGATGTCTCCTATAATCAGACAGTCCTTAAACAACTCAGAGAGCACATTCATCCACATAAAAGGAATACAACTAATGAAGACCTTAAGGTTCTTGAAAATAGGGCAATCCAGGTAAATTTACCCCCACCATTTCTTAAGGAAAGTAAAGAGGAAGGGGATGAGACAGCAACTCCGAATTTAGAACAGACCACAAGGGGAAATCTCAAACCTAAAAGAAAGAAATCTGATAGGAGAAACAAACCAAGAGGGCAAATTTATATTATTAAGAATAGATCTTCAGGTGCCTTAAATAAAATGAAATGAATGGATTAGAAGGAAATCAAGGGACCTGTACTGAAGTCCTGATTGGTATAGAAAATATTAACGTTTCTCAAGTTCCACTTGAGTTAGGGACAAATGTATTATTACATAGAAACATAGACTTTGACGGGCAGATAAGGACTGCTTGGCCCACCTAGTCTGCCCATTTCCCTACCTAGAGGATAAGCTGCAGATCCTATTTAACCAACAGTCTATTTCTTCCTACCCCCCACAAAAATTGCCTTATGTCTGTCCCATGCATTCTTGAATTCTCTCACAGTTTTAGACCCCACAACCTCCTCAGGAAGGCTGTTCCATGCATCCACCACCCTCTCTGTGAAAAAATACTTCCTCACATTGCCCTGAGCCATGTTCTGATTACCCCTTTGTTGAGGAGTGATTTTATTGTTTCTAAGAGAAGGCAAGGCCTCAGATGGAAAAGGGCATTGCCTTGCCTTTCATGGGCTGGGCCTGGCACTTCAATGACAGTGTGCATTCTGCTACAGTCATGTTTGTTGATAGCAAATGCTTCCAGTTGCCCTTGCAAAATAGGGAAGGAGCTTTGGAAAAAGTCATGGTTCTTGAAATCTATGACTATACTCCTCGCCGCTGGCAGATATTGTTGTCAATAATCGCGGTGAGTCAGGATCAAGATGGTATTATATTGGCCCTGAATCTGTATTAGTAGCATTATTGGTTAGGTCCACCACACAGCCGTGTGGTGCAAGGAAGTCAGTTCCAATGATACTAGGATGATCATGCAATACTCATCAGTTGGAAGGTGTGTGAGGCCTTTAATGGACTAACTCTACCTGTAGAGGTAGAGAGCGGCAGGTAACCTAGCACAGTCTACTCCTGACATGTTGGTCCTCCGTCCTGGAGAACCAAGGAGAGGCGTGTCCGGGTGGTCATCATGTAATACAGACACTGCCATGTCTTTATCCAATAACACTGTAAGTAGGCGGCCCCGACCCTGGCCTCAGTGCAGGGCCTGTTTGTATCTAAGACCAGCTTGTTTACAATCCAGACTAGGCCTGTAATTGTCAATCTGTACTAGAGGAAGCATGGAGGGTTGGGCCTGGCCCTTTAACCACTTGTCCATGCTGCGCTGATGCTATATAAGGAGGTGCCTGTCGGTTCCTGTCTGGGCCTGAGGGCCTGTACTTTCCAGTATCACCATGGCCCATTTGAGCCTGGGTTCCTGGTTGTATGACTGCAGGGACTGAGCAGGAACAGAATCTGCTACAGAGCGCACTTTGCTCAGGAGTTCTCTAAATTCGATTTCTCCTGTAGCCATTTCCTATATGAAGGGCCTGGTCTTTGTTGTTGTTTACCCTTATTTTGTGGTGCTTTCTTCTATGATAATCTGCCCCACCCCATTGTTGCTGTTGTTGCTGTGGTTGTTGCTGTTGTTGTTGGTCCTGCTGGGGTCATTGGCTGTCTGTGGGGGAGGGGCTGTTTGTTTTGGGCCTGCTCCACCATGTAGTGCATCATGGCCTCTGCTTAGGCTCCACGGTGGCTACTTTTTGGAACCAGGCCAGATCATGTATAGAGTTGGTAACTCTCTCTTTGTTTCTGAAGAATGTGGCAAACTATTCATGGAGGGATAAGGGTTGGCTCTACTTTTTCTCCTCACTGCAGGAATCATGTTCCTATGAACCGTGTCTTATACCTGTATAAGGTCCACATCTGCAGCTTCTGGGCAAGGTGTTTTCTTACTTGGTAGGCCATCCAGAGCCCTGATTGTAAGTCACTGGACTTTCCTTGTGTTCTGTTTTACAGGGTATGCAAGCATCACTCCTACTACACCTGACTGTGTGCAGAAATGAGTTCAACTATGACCTCATCAATGGTGGCGTGCATTATCCTGGCGGATGGCATTGGGGAGTTTGTTACAAGCCAGGCTCAGTCAGTTTGGCATAGTATTTGGACCTGATATTCTGCAGCGAGGCTAAGTATCTCACATTTGGCATGCACCTTTTCTAAGTGGCAGCTGAGGTTGTCGGACGGCTCATCCCCGACCGATATTGTCAGCTATTTGCTAAACGGAGTACGCCATTTGTAGGGGATTATTGGCAATCAGGCAGAGGTGCTGCCTCAGGCACCGTTCAGGGCAGCCCCGGCGGGCTTCTGCTGCAGTATGAACGATGCCTTCCTGAGTGCCAACCTCATGTAGAAGCTGTCAATTTGGGTTTTTAATGGCCCATTTCTCTCTCAATAATAGGCACATTACCTATTGCATTTTTAATCATTTTTCTATCTCCTGCCTGTCTTCCACATTAATTACAGCCACTGTGTAAGCTGTCGGGACCAGGCCTGGGCCTGCTCCCCCCCATCATGGGGGCCGCCATGTTGGCATCTCCCATGATGTGCGTCACGACATTGACGATGTATGACATGGTGTGGGCGGAGTGGTGACCCGCCATGTTGTGGATGGCTGGGTGGGGTATCTGGGCCATAGTAGGGGTGTGACTGGGCATTGTACTGAGAAATGGCATCATCTGATACCTCTCCTTCAGATGATATATGTAAGGCGGGGGCCACGCCTCCCATCGCCTTAACAAGTCCAGCCAGAACCTCTTGCTGATGGTGCAGTTTTGCCATCTTGGCTACACATTCTGCATGACTCACACTTGCAACATCCATATCAACCTCATCCTGCATTTGTTTCTGCAACACTCTATACGCGGCGCTGAATTCACAATTGTCCCTAGTAGCCACTTCTAAGTTATTACGCACCTGGTTTATCTCGTCTCTGTTGCTCTCCCATATCCTCACTCAACTGTTCATTTGCTCTATGTAACAAGTCATTCATATTCATATTCAAAGCTCGCCCTTATCCTGTCTCAAACTTTCACTGTGCTGAATGATGCAAAATCGAATCCTTTTCATTCTGCAGTGTTTGAAGTTCAGACTCAAAATTCTGCTGCAGTCTAATACATTCAGTTTCCTGCAAGCCCATCTCTTGCTTAAGAGACAAGATCTGCAGGTCGAGGGTTCAAAACCTCGCTTCGGACACTTCCAGAGCAGCATAGAGAGACGCGACCAACAGCCCTTTAGCATTACGCTTGTTAGCTGTTTGTCTCACCTCACAATACTGGGTTGAAATCCCCAGTATAGGGTTTTCAGAGTGACTGTTGTCCCACATGAAGTCAGTCCAGCCTCCATGGGAGGTAAGGAAGTTTGAGACATCGAGTCTCAGTTCTGCGCAGATATTTGATACGGTGGCCATTGTGTGGGAGGGAACAAAAAATCAAAACTGTGAAAAAGGCGCCGTGCCATGCATCGATCCACAGCAGGAACACTTTACACACAGTCGGGCTACTGTATACTTCGTAGGCTTGCAATTCAAAGCTGCTGTGGAGTGGGTCGAGTTGGCATTGACCACACCCAAGAAAAGCAGCCAGACTTTGCAAGTGACTACAAAGTGGTCTGAAATGGGAGAGGTGATGAAAATGCACACCTACTGTCCCGTTGGGTTGGGAAAGATTTTACAACAAGTGAAAGCTTACAACACCAAATATTGCCTGCATGGGGGTCGCAATTGTCAGGGTCTAAACCTCACTCTCAGGTTCTGGCTACATGAATGCAAGGAATCACAGACAAGTTGCATTAGAGCAGGGGTCTGCAAACCTTTCAGGTCTGGGAGCTGTATGCCCTATAGCCACAAAATGTCCAACCACAAAAGAGCCACACAAAATGTTTGTACTTGTGTTTGTGACCATGATGCACATGAATATGACAGATGTTCTCCAAACATGGCATTTTATTAAGAAATGTATGTTACATTGTTGAAAACAACAACACAGATTACTATATTAAGATTAATTCACTGTTTTATTGAATAAATGTTCTGTGCAAATGAATTTACTGTTTTTCTTGAATAAATAAACTTTGTGCAAATTAATTTACTGTTTTATTCAATAAATGTCGTCAATTGTATCAACTGCTTTTATTGAAAGACAAATATTTTCTGTGCAAATGTTATCAACTGTTTTAATAAACTTTCTGGGCAAATGAATTCACTGTTTTATTGAACAACACATTTTGTGCAATTGTATCAACTGCTTTTATTGAACACTAAATATTTTCTGTGCAAATGTTATCAACTGCTTGTTATTAAAATTCACAATTACCAAAATATAGCCAATAACGTTGTGTCACCACTGTCTGTGCAAATGCATAAACTGTTGGTTAACAATCTCCTTCCCAAATACAACCAGTACTGCTCTCAGTCACCACTTTCTATGCAGATGCATACCCACTGCAGGCTATGAAACATCCCTCTTCCAAAATACACAGTACTGTTCAGTACTTTATGCATTATCACAGAAAAGTGGTACAGGTACCTGAACAGTACTGGTTGTATCTGGGGAAGAGGGATTTGAAATAGTAAGCAGTTTGTGCACTGGCAAAGAAAAGTGGTACCTGGGTATTCAAAATCTATCTTCCCAAAATACAGCCAGTACTGCTCAGTCACAATTTTTCTATGCCAAAGCATGAACTGCTGGTTATTCAAAAATCCTTTCCCCAGGGTACAACTAGTACTGTTCAGGTACCAGTACTGTTCAGGTACTACTTTTCTGTGCCAATGATGAACTGCTGAACAGTTCTGGCTGCATTTTGGAAATAGGGATTTTCAATAACCAGGTACCACTTTTCTGTGCCAAAGCATAAACTGCTGGTTATTCAAAATCCCTCTTCCCAAGATACAACTAGTACTGTTCAGGTACCAGCACTGTTCATGTACCGCTTTTCTGTGCCAATGCATGAACTGCTGAACAGTACTGGCTGTATTTTGGGAAGAGGTATTTTGGATAACCAGGTACCACTTTTCTGTGCCAATGCACACCCTGGCTGCAAAAAATCCTCTTCCCAAAAAAAAAAGACAGACTGTACCTGTTCAGTCACCACTTTTCTGTGCCAACCCTAAATGCAGGCTGTAAAAAATAAAAACTAACAAAACTCCCCAAAATACAGGCAGTGCTGTTCAATTAATTAATTTAACTGCCCTGATAAAATACACAAAGCAAAATAACCAAGCAGGCATCCAAATACATGAGATGCAGTGACCCTGACCCCCAGATAAAACACACACAGCAAAATAACCAAGTGGGCATCTGAACACAGATGCAGTAATCTTGACCCCCCCCCATGCACCCCTGATAAAATACACACTGCAAAATAACTAAGTGGGCACCCGAACATATCAGATGCAGCAACCTCCACATGCACCCAGATAAAATGCACACACAGAAATAAAAGCGAGCATCTGAAGACAGATGTAGCACATAGGAACAAGTAAATGTATTTCAGGCACCTACCTGTGGTAATGTTCCTCTGTTACTCCTCCTCCTGGTTCTTGGGGTTGCTGGTCAGACTCTCTCTCGCAACAGCAAGTCACTTGCCTCGATGCTGATGCCTCAAACTGCAGGTCACACTTGATTTCCTCAGGGTAGGCAGGCAGTAAATGTACTGGCTGTTGTAACTGCAAAACAACTCTGATGCCTCTGGAAGTGTAAGGCAGGCAGGTTCAGGTAGCACACGGCTACAGTACTCAGCCAGGGGCCAGGTATGGTATTGAAGCAGGCAACAGTGGGTGCCGAGGTGCCCTTTAGTAGTGGTGCCTGCTCTCCTGCAAATCTCAGAGTTGTTGAGACTGCTGCTGTGGCTTTGTTTGCTTGCAATCTGAGCAAGCACCTGGTGCCACAGCTTTTTCTTCAGGAAGTTCACTTGGCGGACAGTGGACCCCGTGTAACACAACATCACACAGCCACAATAAATTACAGCATCAGCTAATATAGTTGGTCTGGCTGCGTGCCGAGTGCTGCTAGTTTGTCTTGTTGCTGGTGTTTCTCCTCACTAGTGCTGTGCCCCCCAACTGTGCTAACTCCCGACTGTACTCACACCCCGACAGGCAGAGGTGGCATTCACAGACACTTCTCTGGTGTGGTTAGCCATGATCCTCCTCCAAAAGCACAACAGCACACAGTACAAACAAATCACAGTACTGCTGTGTGCTAATCACTGTTCCTGTCAAATAGTGTGGCTTTTGACCCCCGGCTCTAACCAACCGAAAGCCCCAAAACATAGACCTGAATGAATGGTGGTGGCATGGTGTTCAGAAGCACTCCTCCATTGGCCACAAAGTCCTCTTCAAAAATGCTTCCTCCCGGATATCCGACCTCTTTTGCAGATAGGCTTGAAAAAGCAGACCGACACTATGGTTCTCCCTCCACTTCTCCTGCCTACTTTATAGAGTTGATGCAGACCTAAGGGGGAGCGAAGATTAACGATCATGCTGTTTGGGGTTGGGCAAGCTGGAGGTGGGGCAGAGTGAATTACCTGACTGCATTGGGGGGGGGGCGAGGATACAGAACACAATCTCAGGTACTTAGCTAGTGCAAGGAAGAAAGCTGCTGCCCATGGAGTTCCTTTGGCGTTCTTTGTTGGCAACATAGAGCAGGTATGTCTTTCACTATGCAATGGTGGGTAGATGGGTGGAATGGGAGCAATGAGAGCTGCAGGTTAGGGCATGGAGAGCCGCATGTGGCTCGGGAGCTGCAGGTTGCCGGCCTTTGCATTAGAGTAATAAACTTGTTTATTACTACCAAAAGGATAAATCACAGTTGTCCTAAGCAGTTCTTACCAATATGAACTGGGAGCCAATGCTAAGCATTCTCTATACCTCGAGGTTTCTCCATGTCTCTTGGGGTCTCCAAAGTATAAGACTCAGTGTCTCACATTACATACCTATGATAATTACCATGGTTACTGTAAGATAGAAAAATTTCTAGTTACAGAGATGAGCCCTATTGGCTAAATTAGAGGTGGCTCCATGGTCCAAGATAACATTATACAATTTTATAGTAGTCATCAGTTTGTAAAACAAGAGTACAGTGTACAGAGTCTTACACACATTAGTGTAGTAGTACAAATCACCTAAAGGTGGCGATGCTGACTTATATATCATAATCATTACAAGGTCACAGATGCTCTCACATCTTGTGAGTAAGAAATACACAGAAATACATAGAAAATATATATGTATTAGAAAGCAAAGTGTATTACAATAATATGCATACATATCCTGACATCTACTCTTATACAGTAGATGCCCTTAGCCCTATATGTTAGTATAACATATGCCTAAGCACTAGCTGTCTATGGTGTACCTCTGGGGGTAACAATAAGGGTGCAGGGGCCTCATGTATCGACTCCCTCTACAGCCCTAGTATCTCCCTTTCAATTGTAGTTTTCTTATCCTCCCTTGATAAATGTTTGGATCTCTTTCAGTAAGTTGGTCCAGTACATCTTCAGAAGCTTATTGGGTGGGTCTGGAACAAGAAGAGCCATCAAGGGAGTACATTCATTTTTATAGAGTTTCTTCTGGTAAAAAGTGATGAGGGCAAGAGCGACCACTGTACAAGATCTGACTGTATGTTGTTATATAGCATCTCATAATGTAGAGGAAAAATCTTCAATATTGTGGGAATGACCTTGACCCTAAAATATTTAATCTGATTATTTTTGGCCCATGTAAATGGGAAGGACTCCAAGAGAGCCTGTGTACATGTACCAGTGTACCACTAATCCACACACTCTTTGATTTAAAATATTTGATTTAATAGCCTGATAAGGCTCCATATCCATTAAGGGTTGAGAGAGACCAGAGATGGGACTAAGGTTTTCAGACTGGAGATAAAAGATATGGATTTTCAAAGCCCTTAGACTGGCACAAGGTGCTTGTGTCTAGCATGTTGGGTGCAACAAGCACCTTGCAACAAGTGTAAGGCCCCAAGCTATTTTACAAAGCAGCCTGTGTCAATCAGCAGGCTGCTTACACCAAGTGTGCCAGTGCAAGCCTTGCACCATAAAAGTGGCTGTGGCATGGTGCTAGGGGTCTTGCAGCAGTCCCTGGCCACCACTACCCCAAATTCACAATTTTCAAAGTTCTCCCCAGGGACAAAGTGTTAAGTACTGTTAGACCAGCTGAGGGCTTAATGGTACTTAGACATCCCTTTGGAGAGATGTCCAATGTGTGCCAGCCCACCCCAACCTGCCCTACACAGTGCATTGCACAATATCATTGTATTGATGCTATCCCTGGTGATATAGTGCCCCATCCCTTCCCCAATTTACTCCATCACTGAATATTGAATATACCCCCTGGTGATCTAGTGCTCCACAACCTGCCCTGATCTACCCCTGCACTGACATGTGAGGAGACAATACTCCCTGGTGATCTAGTGGCCCCCCCGCCCTGGCAGGTAGTACCCACCACCCTGCTCCCCCCTATCTGCACCCCAGATTCAGTGACCAGCACAGCCCTTTGCACATCACCACAGCCGGCCACTGAATGGACTGTCAGAGCATGCACTGTATACAGTACATGCTCAGCCAATTCATTTGGTGGCCAGTTACGGTGGTGCGAGGAGGGCCATGCCAGCCACTGGATCAGGGTATGGGATGAAGGAGGGAGCAGGGTGGTGGAATTTTTCTGGGTGGGGGCCACTAGACCACCAAGTAATGATGGTATCTGTTATGCGGGCATATCGGGCTGGGGGCAGGAACCTGGAATGGGGTGTGGTGTGCTATTATGGGCGTATGAAGGGGACACCAGGGGATTATTGTTACAACCATTGGGGCATTATATGTGTACAGCAGGGACATACCAGGGTTTGGGGGTGCAATAATGCAACAGGGACTGCATAATATATAGGTATGTACAGCATGGCATATGGGGTACTGGATCACCAGGGTAATGGGTGGTAAGGATTATGTGTACTGGCAGCTCAATGGTGGTGGTGGGGGTGCTAGCCAGTACTGTGCCCCTGTCCATGGGCACAGCTGTCACCCCATCATCCCGCAGCTGTTGCAGCACAACTCATGGGTGCACCATCTGTTTGGTACATTGCCACTGTTGCCCTATGCTGCAGGAGTTAGATGCCAGAACCATATCAATTAGAAAACAGGGTGCAGAGTCCCAGACACACCGACACTCGGCACAAGCTGCCATTGTTGCAGCTTGTGACTAGGTTTTGAAAATTCAGCCCTTGGAGTCATCTGTGTAAAGGATGCTTTTTTTCCTATGTCTCCAGCACTCACCTTGTATATCTGGATGCTGTTGAACCAACACCACCAAAAGGCTGACTGCAAAGAGAAGTGGTGAGAGGACAGCTGTGCTGATTGTCCCTCATTAGAAGAAGTCTCTCCATGAGCATGCTGTTCACTTTGACTGTGGCTTAGGGAGATAAACAGGGCCTGAACTGCATGTAAAAATTATGGGTAGAATTTAAAGAACTGCAGAGATTTGCCACAAATCTTAGATTTGGGTTGAATGCTGGCATAGATTGGCAGCCGATTTTGTAGGGGTTAAACATGAAGAAAACTTAATAAAAAATATACATTTGGCTAAAGAACTGAATTTAGCATAGAACTGTGAGGGATAAAGATCAGAAAGGCAGAAGAAAGCAAATAACATTTTGCAACAATATAATAAGCATATAGGTTGACCTCCTGACCTCTCAGTGGGTCACTTTTAATAACTGGGTATTACAGTATAACATACAGATTTGGGGGATTGAGTGTATTAAGAATAATCATAAAAAAAATCCTTTGTGTTAAACTTATGATCTTTGACCTCCCACCAAGCTTATTTATAATACAAAGGGATAGAATATATACTTTATTTTTTTTTTTCAAAAAAATGCACATTTGGCTAAAGAACTGAATTTAGCATAGGATAGAGAGTAATAAAGATCAGAAAGGTAAAAGAAAGTAAAAACAAATTAGGAACAATATAATAAGCATATAGGTTGACCTACTGACCTCCCAGTGGGTCACTTTCAATAACTAGGTATTATAGTTTAAAATATAGATTTGCAGGGAAAGAGAGTATCAAGAATAATCATAAAAAAATCCTTTGTGTTAAACTTATGACCCTTTGACCTCCCACCAAGCGTATTTATAGTATGAAGGGATAAAATATATACTTTAAAAATGGGTAGATCTATGAGAGAGTGAAATAATATTTTTTTCTTATAACTTCCCCTTTTCCATTCTCCAAACCCCCAACCCCCCCACACTTAGTATAAAATGCAGATTTGTGAAATAGAGTGTATTAAGAATTATCATAAACAATCCTTTGTGTTAAACTTATGACCGTTTGACCTCCCATCAAGCTTATTTATAATACAAAGGTATAGAATATATACTTTAAAAAAAGTTTTCAAAAAAATGCACATTTGGATAAAGAACTGAATTTAGCACAGGATAGGGAGTAATAAAGACCAAAAAGGCAAAAGAAAGTGAAAAAAATTGGTGAACCAATATAATGAGCATATAGGTTGACCTCCTGACCTCCTAGTGGGTCACTTTCAATAACTAGGTATTATAGTATAAAATATAGATTTATGGAAAGAGAGTATCAAGACTAATCATAAAACATCCTTTGTGTTAAACTTATGACCTTTTGACCTCACCAAGCTTATTTATAGTATGAAGGATAAAATATTTACTTTAAAACAGCTAGATCTATGAGAGAGTGAAATAATTGTTTTTCTTATACCTCCCTTTCCATTCTCAACCCCCCACACATTTACATGTTATCCTCTGTTGTCTGTTCCCCATTAATATAGTATTGCTGGAAATATATATAGTATGTGGATATTTAGATACTTTTGCATGTCTAGACCCTACCCTTTGAGTATGTATAGAATGATTTAGAGTTACATTTATAAACATAACAGCACAATAAACAATAGAAGTACATGTTTCAGGTAGGACACCTAGTGATTTTACTAGGTGCTGCTCAGATAGAAAGAAATCTCTTTTTGTCTTGACAGGTCGGGTGCAGGAGCAATCGCAAACACCTGGTGACTATTCTTTGGTCTCGTTGTGATGCATTTTGCACCACACCCAATTCCTAACCTGTATGGTATTTAAAGAGTGAGCAGAACGGGCTTGGCACTTCCACATAGAGAGAGAGAGAGCAGGAGGCCGGGTCACGCTCTGCAGCACATATAAAGTGAGTACAACTGGAGACTTTAATTTATGAATGTTTCTTTATTTTTAAGGCACAGTATTTAGATGAAAGAAATGATACACACGCTGCGTTGAGAAACTGTTTTTGTTTACAGAAAGGTCATATGAAGACAGCAAAATACAAGTATAACTTAAAACGAAGCCAAATCCCTATAAAGGTAAAAATCTCTATGAGGGTAAAATGGAAAAAATTGTTTTAAACAACATAATACATTCTATGCACATGGATAACTTTATGGAATTGATATAAATGGACTGATATAGAGAACTTATGTGGAATTTATATAATGTTTTGTGTTGACAGTATATACATGTTTACCAAGAGAAGAGCTATTCATTGAATATCAGTAGAAGGAAATTTGTGTTAGAGAGGTAATGAATCTATTAGTCATTTGTGGTTAGAAATATCAATTTGAAAGTGACAATAGTTATATAGAGATGTCCACTGGAGTATTTTTTTTAATTTTAAACATTTTCAGCTGTCCTATGCAGAATCAGAACAAACAAACATTAGGTATAGAATCCAGAATTACAGGCAGGTAATACTGCATTATGATTTATTAGAAAAAGTGTTTTAATAAAGAAATATTTAGTTACTCTATAGACAAATGATTTTGGTACATTTTGATTTTACAGACAGTATCCAAGAATATATGTGGATATCAGAGTGCGGATATATGGTCTTTGATATATAGGTGAGCAGAGATAGAAAGAATGAGAATGAATAAAGGGGCTTAAAGATTTTCATATTTTTATTTTAATTTTAAGTGGTTATACTATTATTGTTCTTGTTAGATGCAGTTTCACACTGAAGAAGGATTTTTCTGAAACGTTTGTGTTATATGAACTGTATCTGGATATACTAGTGTCAAATAATATTTGTTTGAGACATATTGGTGAGTGGGCCTTTTGTTGACCAATTTTTGTGATAGGAGTTTGTTAGTAATGAATTGGTCCAGGCTCCTCCCTGAATAAATACTATTATTTTTTCCAAAGTTGGCTGAGCTGGATCAAGGTTCTTTTTGGTAACTAAAAAAGGCCAATTTACCCTATCAAATGCTTTGTTTGCATCATTGAGATGGCTAATTGTGTTACTGTGCTAATCTGGACTGAGATAATGTTCTGCACCCATCATATATTGTCAGCAAGAAACTTTTCTTAAATTCTGCTTGATCAGGATGTATGATGGTGTTTATGTGGGTTTAAATGTGATCTGCCATAATACTTCTGAAAATGTTAATATCAATGCAACTGGTCTGTAAGACTTACACTCAGTTGGATCCTTTCCTGTCTTCGGTAAAATTGTGGTCTTTGACTGCTGCCATGAAGGTGGGATCTGCTCCCCTCCATTATCTCATTAAAAATGGATGCCAAAAGTGGAATGAGTACCCTACCATTTTTTGTACCATTCAGACAGATGGTCATCAGTGTCATGTGATTTTGGGGTCTTAACTTGTCTAGTATTTTTCCTCCACCTCCACTGTTCACAGACTACTACTTCTGTTCTTACAAAACCAAATACTAGCAAAAGGAAACAAGAACAGGAGATCACAATGTAGATCTAGTGAAAGCAGCTATGAAGGTAGGAAAAAGTTTGAATTACTTTCCTGACAAAACCTCAAAAATAAGAGAATTAAGTGCAGGAAATTCTAATGCACATATTTGGCTAACTGGGAATGAGGCAGTTATTTAATACCAATTGTATTCATAAAAACAAGAATGAGATGCAGGAAAGTCTCATGGAGCTACAGTAGTTTATAATTTACTGGAAAGAGAATTAGGGATCCCAAATGGGAGAAATTCTATTATTCTATCTTTCAGAAATGGACAAGATGATGAAATCTCTGCACAGTAATACTAAGCACACCTTGTATAACTAAATGGTTATTGTGACAAGTATTTAAGATCAGCCATTTGGGAGTCAAAGTTAAATCACCTTCACTATACTGGTGTATCTCACTGAATGGAAAGAAAACATTGATGATGGCCAGGAAATACATATAAGGGACTTAGAAGCTGTTATTCTAAATAAAACTTGAAATATGCAGCATGATCAAAAAAATTAATCACAGATCATCATAACCACAAATGGGCTGGAAGAGACTTACCAGGAAAACCAAACAACATTAATGCAAATCATATGCTACCTAATTAGGAAAATAGTGAGTATTAAACTTAACTATTAAGGAGTGAAGTGGGTATCAAGGGATCATGGTGTCAAAAACTGAGGCCAGATTATGGTTGGTATAAGAGACAATGTTATTTATATCAAATTCTAGCAGAAGTTGATAAACTAGGTACTCTTGAAAAACTGATTTATGATACTGCAACTTTTCTTAACAGTATATCACAAATTCCTCCCTCTCGGGCATCTGTTGTTACAATCCATGAGATGAATTAAGTTGCTAAAGAAGCTTGTAATTGAGAGGGAGGCCAAGTACCACTATCAAACATGTCTGAACCACAGAAAGTCTTAAAATATGACTGACAAATTGGACACAGATACCAGTATAGACAGCAAAAGGGAACAAGGATTAGCAGAGGTACAGCAAATGAAAAAATGTATATTATCTTGGAATATTGCAGGAATTCAGAGGCATTTAGCATATATACAGCTTAAAACATTCTTGAAACAGTACCAGGTGATAGCCCTGGGAGAAACATGGTCAAAAGATGTAATACAGGTAGAGGGGCTTTAATTGCATTTCATCAAGGACTTGCATGTTTAATAAATAAACACATAGTCATGGAAGTGAACTGACAATTCATGCAAATATTATCATAACCTTAGTTTTATGGTATGGTGAGAGAATTTGTTCTGCAATTCATATGTACCACTAACAAATTCTGAATATTATGGGAAAGATGTTTGAGATCTGATGGAATTTCAAATAACAAATGATATCACTAAGTATCCGGAAGCAGGCCTTGTAGTTATGGGAGATTTTAACTCTTGAATTGGTAACTTGGCCATTTATTCTGATCCATGGGATAACACCATTCAAAAAAGAGATTCAAAGGATACTAATGTAAACAGATAAGGCAGAAAATGTTTTTCATTCTGAGAAAATACTGGTCTGAGTGTATTAAATGGGGTGTTAGAAAGTGATTGTCCAGCAAACTATACATATTTTTCACCATGTCGAGCTAGTATAACAGATTACTTTATAACATTCTGTTTGCAATTTTTTGACTTTGAAACATATACAGTAATAGAGAGATTAAAGAGTGATCATGTTCCATTACAATTAATAATTAAATCACCCCAGCCAGATTTAATTTCCTCAGAGCAAACTCACATCTTATCATCTCCTGAGGAGCATTATGTTCTCAGAAGAGCTTGCACATACGTTAACATACTAACATACTAACATACTATTTGCCAGCAGATTAGGCCTTACGGTCTATCGAGTCTGCTCGAACTTTAGATCCTTAGTTGGGTGCCGAGACCCTCCCATCCCTTGTGCTCCAGAAACCCGTATCATCCATCCCCACCCCCTGGGACAGGACATCATCTGATACATCCACTTTCTGTGTCTGTCCCATCCTCTCTTGAAGCCCTCCACTGTGGATCTCTGAACTAGCTCACCAGGCTGTGCATTCCAAGGGTCCACCACCCGCTCAGTGAAAAACCTCCTCCTCTTTTCCCCCCTTACTCTTCCACCTTCCAACTTCAAACCATGCCCTCTGGTGATGCCTCCCTGCTTTAGTCTAAAGATCCCCTCCATGTTTACCCTATGTATTCCCTTGAGGTACTTGAAGACCTCAATCATGTCCCCCTGTCTCTCCTCTCCTCCAGTGAAAACAGGCAGAGCTCCTTAAGTCTGTCCTCATACGTCAAATCCCCTAGCCCTCGTATCATCTTTGTTGCCCTCCTCTGTACCCTCTTTAGGAGCTGTATGTCCCTCTTTAAGTGTGGTCTCCAGTACTGTACACAGTACTCAAGGTGTGGTCTAACCAGTCCATTGTACAGCGGCAGAATCACTTCCTTGCTCCTAGAGGTGATCCCTCTTACGATGCATCCCAACATCCTGTTTGCCTTGCTAGCCACTCTCCTGCATTGCTCAGAGTTATTCATACATGCATCCACCATGACCCCTAGGTCTTTTCCCTATTGAGGCCTCCAGCGCCTCCCCTCCCAGGGATGTACCTATGTTTAGGGTTTCTCGACCAAGATGCAACACCTGCACTTGGTGATATTGAACTTAATTTCCATGTGTGAGCCCAGCTTTCCAGGGTGTCCAGGTCCCTGCAGGGCCAACCTCCCCTCTTCTCCCTCAACTACTGCTCCCATCTTGGAGTCATCCATGAAGAGACTCATTTTACACCCGATACCCTCCCTGATGTCCGATATGTATGCATTAAACAGGATCGGACCCAGGACCGAGCCCTGCGGTACCCCACTACCAACCTCTCTAGGGTTTGAGAGCTCCCCACAGACCACTACTCTCTGAGTGCGTCCAGCTAGCCGGTTTTCAATCCATCTGACCATCAATGAGCCTACTCCTAACCCCATCAGTTTCTCCACCAGACCATTGTGGGGGACAGAGTCAAACACCTTGCTGAAGTCCAAGAATAATACATCCACAGGCTTACCCCTGTCCAGTTCTGATGTTACCCATTCATAGAACTCCACAAGGTTGGTTTGACATGATCTACCTGGCACAAACCCATGTTGCCGACTATCCAGACCTCCCACCTCCTCCATTATCTGATATATTTAAAACAGGAGATGTGAAGACTCTCATAGAAGTATTTGCACCAGTTAATATGAGTAAAGTAATGTATGATGAAATGAAGGGAAGTTTTAAAATTATTTTGCTACTGCTATACAAGTCCAAAAATCATTTTAAAACATAATGTGGTGTAATGATGATTGTAAGCAATACAAAATGGAGGTGCCTCTTTAAATATATTTGCTTTGTGAAAAAAATCTTGTGAAAACTATTCACAACTAAATACATTTAGGAAACAATATAACATTTTCTTGGAAGACCAAAGAACATTTTGTAGAAAAGAATGATGGAAGGAAATGTGTCAAGTGATCACAGAGATGATAACAAACAATTTTGGCTCTTGGTAGCAAGGGAACAGGTAATTATGTTGACAACATATCTCCTCATATTGAGCCATTAACATGTATAAATTATTATGGAAATATGTTTTATAATAGTTCTGATGCATATGATTATGACTCAATAATATCTATGTAACAGTTTTCCACCAATTCTTGAGATATTACTCCAGTTGAAATAATGTAAGCTATACACTTGATAAATGGAAATAAAGCCCCTGATCTGGACAAAAATCCCACTGTATTTGTACAAAGTAGGAATGGATTGGTGGAGTCATTCATTAGCAACAATATTCAACAACTAGTAGATGTTCTATTACCTCCAGAATGGAAAGGAAAAATAATGATTCCTATTTATTAAAAAAGGGCAGTTGTAATTATATGGAGAACTATAGACCAATAAGTTTAATTGATTGTCTTGGAAATTTTTCTCATAAATAATTCTTAATAGATTGAATTCATGAATATAAACAGATAACATAATAAGTATGTTCTAAACACGTTTCCATAAAGCATATTCAACTACTGATCAATATTTCATTTTACATCATAAAATTAAAAAATATGTTAGGCAGCGTTTTCTTGTTTATATGGCTTTCAATGATTTTAAATATGCTGTTGATGCTATATCTAGGCCTTTACTGTGGACTAGACTATCACAAATGTCTATAGATAAAAATAGCCTTCAGATAATTATAAACTTATGTTCAAATAACTGGACAAAAGTCAGATATGATAGTTATAGTAACCTTTTGAAAAGCTTTCCCTCAAAGAAGGATCAAACAGAAACAGCAATTTTAACTGGCATCCTTTGTTCAATCTCTCTTTATAAATGATCTGCCACTATTTCTGGCAGGAAACAAAGGCATTCTGTATCTGTTAAAGGGATAGCAGCACCAGAACTAATGTATGTGGATGACCACATTCTTCTTTCTATCTCCCCCACTGGGCTGAACCACAAACTAAAGGTTCTGGAATTCTATTGTAGAAAACAAGCTTACAGTTATTGTCTTGAAAGTAAGATAATACTTTATGGAAAGACAAAATCAAATATAAAATGGAAAATAAACAACATTATATTAGATATTGTTTATCTTATTATTCTTCATCCAACAATTCATGGAGTAAACATACAATACATCAGAAGTAAGCTAATGCAATCTAAGGCTGCTATACTGTGGTTTAATTCAAAATATTGAAGATCAACTTTATTACTTGTTTTAAGAGCTACAGAAATGAAAATGAATAGCATTGTTCTATATAAGGCAGAAATGTGGTCAACCATTAATTATGCAAATATTACATTTTTAATCAATATATATATATATATATATATATATATATATATATAGATCAATACTGTAAATTTTGAAAATTACACCAATAAAATGTTAGGTCCAGATGGAGAAATGGAAAATTGAAGCTTTAAAAGACTTGGAAATTTGCATACTAGATAATGTGAATGAAATGGAAGATCAGAAATTAGTCAAAATATGTTTAATAGATAAATAGTTATGGCTATCCCTGATTCATCACTCTCCTGGCTTAATGAAATAAAAGTAATACTGTACTTTCAAAATTTCAACTGAATGATTTATGGTTAGAGTGACTGAAAGCCATTCACATTTCTCCCTCTTGTATGACAGAAATTAAACTAAGAATGTATAATTCATCACAGACAGAACATTTAGAAAGAATAAACAATCTAAAAAGTTACCAAGCTTATGCATAACCACAAAACAAATCTTATTTTCTTAACTGAACCAACAGATAGAAGAATATCCTTACATTTCAGACTTGAAGTATTCCCCTTTAAGCTGATGAATTATAGGTACAGGAGTAGATAAATGCATTCTTCTTGGTCAGACCTATGGTGTGTCTGTGGACTCAGAGATTATGATACATTTTATCGTATTTTTCTGTGCTGTAAGAAATTCAGTAATACTAGATGTGAATGCCTCTCCCCATATCTGAATCATAACATGCTAGTGGATGAACTTATGCTTAGACTTCTAATGAATCCATGTTCATAAATAGTTGTAATGGATGTCAGAACATATCTTCAATAATGATATTCAAATTTATCTAAGACATACAAAACCAAGAATATTTAATATAGACTCTTCGTACAGTATGTATCTGTACAACACAAAATGCTGCAATATTTCATAAAATCCCTGTCCTATAAGCAACTTGTCTATTTGGCATCTTTGGATGCCTTATTCCATTTTAGGAAATGTGTGTCTACAAGTGTATCATGATACCAAATATCCCAAATCTGGCACGTCTTGTTTATACTTAGCAGCAGGTGGTTGATATTAGATTTTTCTAAAGCAACTTCACTTAAATGACAGATAACTGGATGGACTGAATCATAATGAACTATTAAGAGGGCACTGCTTTTGTGTATTATTAATTTTAATGATGACTTAAAGAAAACTAGTATGCACTGATGTTTTATAATAACTCTACTCTGGTATATGACTGAGATGCTATTCACAGGAAATGTTCCAACTATGTTTATTTATAAACTGTAAAACTGTTTTGTATGTGATGTGTTTTTCTATTTTATTATTTTTCTTTGAAAGGATTTATAATGAGTCAATCAATAAACTTTACTGAATAGAACTTTGATGTTATAGGACACCAATTTTAAGTCAGCACGGTATTAGTAGGGAGCAAATTGCAAGATCCCGTGTTAGCAGTGTCAGTGACTCAGCAGGTTGCATACTCACCTCTAAGTCTGAAGATCAGAAGGTTGTGAATCCTAGCCCCACACCAGGAAAGGGTAAAACCCAATATTGACATCTTTTTCAGCATGATGGGATGCTATACTCCTGAGGTGCTGTCTTTGATGAGACATTAAACTGAGGTTCCATCTGCCTGTTCTCATGGTTGTTCAGGTGGACATTTAAGATCCTGTGGTGAAATGAGTAGGGGAACTTCACGGGTGTCATGGCCAAATTTCCCCCATTCACTAAAAAATGCCATCAACTGCTTAATCTGGCTCAATTTCATTTAGTTTCCATCTGTTTCTCCCTCCAGGACCAGGCTGAAAATAAAATTGCTTAGCTCTTCTTTCCCAGTCAACAGAAATTAAATAAATAAATATCACCATCCAACAGCCACCCCCACATTCTGGTCATCTCTGTCTCCATAGAAAAAATAAAAAAAATAAGAAAGACTTCAGCATAAACTTCACCAAAACTGAAGTGATCTGTTGCAACAGGTAGCCTGAACTGGAACTCACATGAGCACAATACAACATTTGTACCAAATTATGTCTGTCAGAAGTGACTTTAAGGAATATCAAGGACCCACTCTTGTCCTGGTTTTACCATATGAGCAGGTGAATAGTCCCTGTTGAAAACCACTCTCTCACTAGCTCTAAGAGGAAAGAAAAGGTTACTCTTGACTCGTGAAAATGTGCTCTGCACAAATGCATAAATATCACAGCATTTAGAGTATGCTGGGTTGTATATGGGTAGTGTACACATGGGCCCCATTAGCCCCCAATTCCTAATTTTGGTTCCAACACCTTGCTTTCCCAGAGCAGCTCCCCATAACTGTGTAACAGATAATAATAAAACAAAAAGAAAGTGTCATGAGGGATAAGAGATATAATATAATTGAAAAATGGGAAAGAGAAATTGTTATAAAGAACCCTCCTTTTCTATAGCAAGGAGGCATAGAGAGGAGTTCCCTGTCCTGCTTCCCAGCCATCTGAGTCACTACAGCCTCCATGCTAGTCAACCAAAAGGAAAGGCACTTTCCTTCCAGTAGCATCCTCCACCCAGGGACAGCTAAAACAACTCCTATACTACACTGGGTTGCCCTTCCTGAGGTGAAGAGAATGACTGGAACCCCTTCCCTACCAGCTCCTAGGTGCGCCCCAATTTTTGCCATTTACTTGTTGCCTATGTGGCCATCATTATCCACCCACATAAACTGAAGCTGCATGGAAACATGAGTGGTATTAAGGGATGGCTGGGAGCCCCCACTCCCATCCCCATCTCCATTTCTGAAAACCATGAAACTGGGCTAGGCAGACTGCTATGAGTTTATAAATGAATATACAAAATAAAAGCTCACCCTTTCTGAAAAAAAAAGCATACCATCAGGCTGCTATGGAAGGTATTAGTTTCAGGTTTGTGTTCCCCCCTTTAGGTAATTATACCTCGAGGCTGGGACAGGAAATGTAAGAGACCATGGAAAATCTTAAATAGATGGATATGGGGTAATGAGATAGGGAGACCTGCCGAAGGTAAAGAAAGAGGACTGGAGAGCTGCTACCTGAATTCAGAATATTTTATCTGCTCTTATATTATTTACTGTGTGTGGGCTGTGGAACCCTCAGTTAAGACATCCTATTAACATCAGTGATATAATAAAAAAATTCTAAATTTTACAAGTTATCTAGTCCAAAGTCATTCATATGAAACCACTCTAGGCAGTTAAAGAATTCTGGTGGTAAATAAGGCAGAATCAGTGGAGTAGAGTGCACTCTTTTGAAGCCGCTGACATGGCAGGACCTCTGTCCCTGTCTGCTGAATCTCTCAGGCCTCTGCCTTTCTTTTCTAGCCTAGATCACATTGCAAATGCCTGAGAAGAATTTCATCTCCATGACGTCATGGTCACTGTTGCTGATAACTTTCCCTTTCTTTTTTTGGCGGGGGTCTGCCCCCCAATCCTCCATTCTGAGGTCAGCCCTGCCCCTCCTACTGTCCCCCCATGCCCAGGCTTGCCCTCCTGGGCAGGGATGCCAGGCAGACTCCCCCAATAGACATTGTTGGCAAATGCCAGCTTATTCCCCCCGGGTTGGGGCCATGGGAGCAGAACCCACCCGGAGGACATTGGTGGCAGTGGAGACAGCAACAGAGCAGGGTGTCATGCCCAAGGGCTGGCTTTTTTCATGAATGCTGGATCCCTGGGGCTGGGATCTGCAATGACATCCAGTGTCTGCCCTGCCCCTCCTAGGTAATGGTGCCAGCCACAGTGGTACCCCCAGTGTCATAAGGGGTTTGTAAAGTGCTGGGCACTCTTCCCCCTCCCTGCTGGAGAAGGAGAGCAGTCCCAAGGATGCTCGATCTTTCTTCACCCAGCCTGCTGTCTGACTCCCGAGTCCGTCACTGAACCTGGGATATCGATACCACAAGTGAGCACCTTGCCACTGCACCAGCAGGCTGGCAACTTTCCCTTTCTATGTTCTGGGCTGCCCATCCATGATCTTAAGATTCAGTTTTAATGCCTCTTTTGTGTAGAAAGTCCTATGTATCTGCAAGGGTTTCATATAGTTTGGGTCCCCAAGTCTGTGAAAACCCTCAGATGGGCTGGGAATTCTAATCAGGCTCTCTGCCCATAGTTTTAGATCTCTTTCACCACAAAGAGCACTTTTGTATGTCTTTGAAGGGTGATGGGTGCAAAACTGTGCTCAAAGTACAGTCTGGCATTACCCCAAAAATAGCCTTTTTGTTCCGAGCCCTTTTTAAAATATTAGATTTGGTGCAGTAATTATGGAAGGCTAGGACAATGGAACGTGGTCTGGCTTTATTGTCTTTTTGGGGGATTGCTCAGGTGCTCTGGATGATGACGAACACCATGGCCAGGATTCTCAAAGTTTTCAGAAGGTGCAAAACCTTCCATAAGTCCCCAAAACTTCCCCAGCTATGGAAAAAAGGGGAGTTTGCTCCAAGTGCTATTCACAAAACCCTCTGCAGCTGCGGGAAAAAAACACTATGGACTGTGGAAAAAAGTGCAGCTGCGGAAGTTCCTCAGGACAAAAAGGTATGAGAAAAGTAAGGCACAGCCCCTGAAAGGCTATTCACAGCCAGGTTTTTCCTGCAGCTGAGAAAAGAATGTTACACACAGTGGAATGAGGTGTAACTCTCCCTCAGCACACTGCAGTAGTGCCCCAGCAATTGGAATCAATTAAGGTGAAGGTGTACCACAGGTAATAGCATCTCAGACAGTATAGCAGTGGCTGATGTTACAGCACTGAAAGCACACATTGCCATGCTATGGCAACAGGAATCAACCACTAGACCCAGTGCAGCCCATGACAGAGCCCCACAAGCAGTAGAGCCTTGACCAGCCAGCTGTGAGTGCTACACCTCCCCGAGGCTACGGAAACACCCAAGAGGGACAACCAGCAGACAGTCAGCCACTGTGGTGCCAAGGTATCACAGGTACCTGTGGTGCTGCTGCTGTGGTCCCAGTTGGGGACTGGGTGCTGGTCTCTGTGTGTGCTGTCAGCTGCATATTATCGCAGCACTGTTATAGTCTGCTGCTTCACCTACTGTGGTTCCCTATTGCTGTGCCTTCACAGCCTCCACAGCTGCGGATTCGCAGCACTAGCACAAGTTCTTTGGCAGTTACATTGCCGCACCTGCAGCACGTTTTAGAAATCTACAGCTGTGCTGGTTTTTTTGAGAATACAGCACAGCTGCATTTCCCGCACTTCAGCAAGCCTTTTCCCGTAGCTGTGGGAATTTCTGCTTTCTTTGTGAATCCTGCCCCATATCTTTATCCAGGCCCAAGAGTTCTTTAATAGCCCCTCAATGAACACAATTGTGTCTCCACCTCAGCCTCTCTGGCTGCCCATGCATGCACACATCACTCTAGTTATGCCAGTGTTCTAAGTCTTTACTTTTGGGCTAAGTCCAGTCCCCTTGGTGCAGATGGAGTAGTGCTCTGTATGTGTGTCAGATAACTCGGTATTTTTGGTCACGGCCAACTCCAACACTGCTGTCTGTTTCTCCGAGTGCAGACGTCTTTGTGATCATTAATGGCTTTAGTTTTGAGCCAATAAAGTGTTTGTGTTGCTTCTAACCTGTAAAATGAGCTTTTTAGAAGTGATAGTATATGTCTCCTCCTCCTCTATTTTGCTTTCAACTGGGGAGATAGTTGAGGCCCACAAGAAGAAATGGCCGTGTCCTTGTACTTCCGATGTCAGTTCTGTTAACTTAGGATTTGCACCACCCATGACATCTTTCAGTTTATGCCTAGTAGACATACTGAACAGTTCTAATTTTCATTTGGCTGACAGGATGACCAGATCTAATGGAGGGATGTCTTCAGATAAACGTTTGCCTATCGGAGCTGCAGAGCTAGACTGCTGTCAGCTATGACACCACCAGAAGTAGGTCATTGTTTACATTTTTAAAGGAAAAAAAGATATCAGAATTAAACTGCCAGCTACATCAGACATATCTACAGAATGTGACTGATCATAAGTTGTGTTTTTTAAACTAAAGAAACTGTGAGGCCTCAGTGTTCCTTTGAGTCTAAAGTCTATGAGGTCTTGATGATGAGTTGGATTCGAAACCATTTTTGTGAACATTAACTAGCATGCTTTTACGTCTCCCTTCCCTTAGGATCTGGTCTTTCTATATGTAGCTTTCACATTGCTGTCTTTTCTGGATATGATAGTTTCTGGTGTACAGTGTGGATCTTTTTTTATGGGTAATGGTGCACAACTGTCTCTCGTGTGTGAGGGTGATCACATTTACATTGCCACAGTCTGGGATTTCTATCTGGTTTGTTTTAATCAGCTCTACTAACAGTAAATTAGTTCACATATTTGTATGCAGCCTTGTAATGGGCTTATGCCTTGAGGACTTATTTCTAGTTTTAAATGTCAGCCTGTGATTATAAATTTAATATTTCCAGTTAAGTGTAACCTGACAAGATTGTTAAGCATCTGTGAGATATTTAAAGATATTTTTTCATGAGTCATTCTTGCAATTACCATTATGTATTTGCAATAGGATTTGTTCTGCTTTGCAATTTGTTTATTTAAAAAACAAACTGTTCTGATGATCTTTTTAAATTTACTGCACTTTGACTTATGCACTAACATGACATACCTTTTTTGGAATTCTTTCAGCCCAAGATCTAAGGTTTTCTGGCTCTGATCCAGATCTTTGGTGAGTTTCTCCTTGCTACACTCTATTCTGAAGGAACGTCTGTAATGTCACAGCATAAGAGAGTTACATTAAGAGGAGACATTCTACCCAAACCCCACCTCTGAGGAAGCACTTGATGAATGAATTGCCATGGCATTTGAGCTCAGTTAGAGTGAACTACTAACAACAGTAGGTCAGACTGCTTTCTCTCATCATTTGTATTTGCACACATGGAATAAAATGTAAAGTAAATTCTTTTTGTACCAATGCTTTCCTCCTTTTTACACCAAGATCATGTGACACTAATATAACTAGCTTTTACAGCTATGTAGGTAGCCATATGGACCAGGGGGTAGCACTGGATGTAGTAATGTTGGACTTCAGTTGAGCCTTCGATACTGTGTCCCATGGAATTTTGATTACTAATCTAGTGAGACTGGGTATTGATAGTCTCATAATTGCATGGATTAAGCAATGACTGGTGCAAAGGATGCAGTCAGTGAGGGTGCATGGTCATGAATCTGGGGAAGTGAAGGTGGACGAGTGTAGCCGCGGGGTCTGTGTTGGGACCCCTGTTAAATGTTTTCATCAGCGATTTGAGTATTAACAGCAGGAACAAGTTGGTCAACTTTGCTGATGATATAAAACTTGGGGGAGTGAGGACAGATTAATCTTAGGACAAGACATAATAACCATCAACGAGTGGGCAGTAAATAATAAAATTAATTTTAATCTACAAAAATGTACAGTGATGCATATGGGGAGTAATAACATTCATCAGGATTATTACATACAGGGGATAAGATTAAGGGATTCAGGCTGTGATAAGGATCTGGAAGTGTTGGTTGGGAGTGATCTGAGAAGGGGTACACAGTAGGTATGTGTCGAACAAGGCAATGCATCTTACAAACTGTATCTGTAGAACTTTTTCTCTCAAATGAGTGTATTCTATTACCTGTATTTAAGACTTACATATGGCCATGTCTGGATTACTGTTCACCTGGTTGGAGTACTTTCTTGAAAAAAGATATTTAGGCAGTTGAAAAACCACAGAGGTCATTTACTGAATTAATAGCAGGACTCCAAGATGTATCTTATGAAGTTAGGTTAAATAAACTGGGCTTATGGCCATTAGAAGTGCATCTGGCAAGAGGAGATTTGTTATTGCTATATAAGATTCTTAAGCAGGAAGCATTAGGAAATGAGCTGGACCTTAACTATAGGGAATCAAACTACAATTTAAGAGGAAATACTCGGCAACTAGTTGAAGTACAGTGTAGAACCGACATATGGAGACATAATTTTAAGCACAGAGTTATAAGAATGTGGACTAGGTTGTCAGAGGAAATAGTTGTGGCACCCTGTTTTGATACTTTTATGGCTAAGTTAGATCATTATTTTTCAGTTGGAACTTTGGTTGCCTCCACTAAGTAGTGGAGACAACTGTTATGGGCTTATGCCTCCTGTTGTATTATTGTTCTAAGTCTAATTCTAAGTAAGTGCACCACACTTGCATTTGCATCACAGCTGTCTTGGATTTTGTCCCTCCTGGTGAGTGACCAGTTCCCATGACTTGTGAAACCTCAATCTGCATTTATTTGCCATACAATTTTTAATATAGTAGCAAAGTTTTGACTGGATTTCCTAGGATGTAGATGGGATAAATTTAAATGGACAGATTATATGTTGTCATGGTGTGAGGATTTTGGATTAAGTTGTTAAAAGAGGATGGATATGATAAGAGTACTGCAGTGAATATGGAAAAGGGTCAGCAGGGAATAGGAGATTGGTTGAATAATGCAGAAGGAGTTTATATTGGAGATTGGTTGAATAAAGCAGAAGGAGCTTATATAGGAGATTGGTTAAATAACACAGAAGGAGCTCAGGAACTTAGCCAATTGAGGGTAATTACTGGGGGTGGATGACCCTTAATATGTTGAGCATGGTGAGCATGGTCCAGGGATATGAGCTGATTCCAAGCAGTAGGAAACCTGTCACACACTGCAACACCTAGACTGTTCTGAGAGCTGTAGCACTACTCAACAAGGAACAGCACCTATAGATGGAAGAGCTACACTGACAATGTTGTAGATGATTCTGAAATTAAGGTGATGGTAAGAAGCAGATCCACTGATAATCACTCCTCCTCCCCCTTGTTTCGAATTCAAAGCATATGCTGTTGGAATAGGGCTTTTAAGTGCTGGGAAAGGAGTTGTCTTGGCAGAAAAAGATGTTTATATCCTGATGCAGCCAGATGATAGGATTGAATAAGGGATGCAATGCTAAGGGATGGCAGCTGTAAGCTACAGGTACACATAGGATACAAATGGCCTGGCTGAGAAAAAAGGTGAGTGCAGAGCATGAATAAGCAGAAGGAGAGATGAAGAGAATTGTTTAGTGGCTAAGAAGAGAATGGAAAATGAGAACTAAGTTTTAGAGACAGGAACAGAGGAGCTGTTGTTAAAGGATGAGCCGATGCAGAATTTGTACTCATTGAATGTGCTGAAATTTGGCACTTTTCAGTACCATAGACTGTGCCCAATCAAACTTTGGTGCCACTTTGGCTCACTCAGACCTTTAGTCAAACAGTTAAAAAATCAGTATAGCCCTTCCCATGTGGCTGGGACCAGTTCTGCAAGCCACATCTTTTCCTAGCCCAGTCACTTTTGACCCTCTACCCCCCCGACATCTTTTTTTATCACAAAAAAAGGAGAATGCTCAGACTGAGCAGTGGCTTGGGCACCACAAACAAACAAGTAGTGGAGATGCAGAAACAGAAAGGTAGGCATGTACAATGAAAAACAATCACTAAAAAGTCATAAAATGGGCAGGGATGCTACAAACAGAGGGAGGGATGAATGCAAAGGATAACAAGCACTTATTAAAATGAGAAACAGGCAGGAACTGGAAGATAAAAGATGAAAAAAGATGGAGAAAAAATAAGTGATAAATGAGACACTAGGGGAGAGTTAAAAATTAAAATGAATAAGGATAGGATGGAAACAGGGGGAGAAGGATAAGAAGAAAAACAAACAGAAAGTGTAAAGACTAAAAAGGAAAGCAAGGTAGCTGACAGCAAGCATATATGGAACTAAAGTGAAGCTACTAGGACAGGAAGAGTGGAACTGAGCTCTTGAAAAAGGGAGTTAGGGGGTTAGTTATCAGTTGACCCATCAAACCACAGGGAAACATTTCAATTATAAACTGTTGATTTTTATTTATTAGGGTTGGTCTGCATGGCAGACCAGTTACTATCGTAATCAAAGCCAGGATGTGTTTTGTAGCTGTCCCATTGAAACGCATTCAGTAACTTGGATACACCTTTTTATAGCTGTCAATGAGTGAGTGCATTTCTTGCTATTGGTCTTTGCAGCTGTCTGTAACAAATGGCAGCTTCTTATTGGTTACAAGTGCATTAGAGCTAGAGAACAGTGCATGAAAGCCAGAAAAAAGCAAATGGTATCTACATCGGGAACACGCCGTTGGGGCTGGCGATCCAAGTTGTATGGTCCCACCAAACACAAGATGCAGCACTGGAGTTCTGATCCCCAGTGCTGCCAAACAACAGCATCCTCATCCCATCTCAAGATGTAACACCAGAGTGCCCACCCTTGGTGTGACTAAACAACAACATCCTTTTCCTATCTTTCCTCCTGCCAGCTATCTAATTGCACTGCTCCCAAAACAGGATGTGACACTGGGGTGCACACACATTGTTGCCGCCAAACAACAAACCAGCATTATGTGCCAGTCCTCATGCCGGTACCTAAAATAAAGGACACTTTCTTTGTAGTTTTTTTTTTTTTAAAACCTATAAGAAAAATCTCTCCTCAATGATTTCTGTACCTCCCACCTCTGCTCCGACCCCTTTCAGCACCCACACCCAACCCTTCACTCACCTATTTGTAGGTCCAGTGCTGCCTATCAAATGCTCTCTCCTGCTTCCAACAATCGAAGTGTGACTAGCTGAAAACAAGGTTTGCTTGCTTAATGGATTTTCAGTGCATTTTCAAATTGTACCCTAATTGTGTCATTTTTAAAATATTTCTGCTCCACATTTTCAACGCTTCTTTTTTTGCCCCATCCAATGAACCATGTAGTTGACATTTTAAAATGCCTCCAAAATTTGTTTTTTCAGTCACTCTGTGGATCACATTTCAAGATGGGATAAAAAAAATTAACCTATCTTGATCATAAGGTGGGGTCATAAAAAGAGTACAATATGTTGGACATTTGGGGTCAAAATGTAAAAAACAACAACAAAGTTATGAAGAAACGCTGAAATTTTTCAAAGTTTGCTCATAACTTTGTGATTTTTGCAGATTTGGGCCCCTAATTTTTTAATTAACTCCCTGTCAAAAATTCTTCATTGTATTAATGTATCCATCCATCAATTTAGTAATACTTTGAAAAAGTATTTTGCTTCTAGGATGCAATGTACATGTTCTAACTAGTGTACTGATTGTAATACTTTTATGTATGCTATTATATACAGTACTTATCTATGTATGAATGTAACTCTGGTCAACCTTGAAAATGGACCTTTGGCCCATGGACTTACCAGATTTTAAATAAACAAAACAATAATTTTCAACATAGCCCTTTTGTTACCCTATCTTTTGAGCACAATAGCTGTTATTTTTAAAATCCCCTCTGAAACTTCTTTTCACAGTCACACCACAAAGTTATCTTTTGGAAGAGATTAAAAAATGTAACCTGTCTTGATCATAAGGTAGGGCCACTAAAAGACTACACTGAAAATCTAGAGTCAGGGACTTCCAGTTGAGACATGGTAACGTAAACACTCAGGGAATTGGGCTCCTCCACTGCTCTACATTAAAACAGCATCTCCCTCCTGATAAAACTTCAAGAAAAATATTTTGATCAGCGACACTAGCTACAACGCACCAAGGGAGAGACCTTTGAGTCAACAATTTTATCCCATTGGGGATATGTCACACCAGGACAAGAATCAGTACCAGCTCCTGTATGACCTACCAGAAGCCAATGATAGTGACCTAGTAGATTCCGATTAACCCTTTCTCACTACCTCCCAACCAGAATCCAAACGAGGGCAAAGGGGCAAAATGAAAAAGCCAATGCAAGAAAACTCATCAGCAGAGGTAATTCTATTAGCCATTTCTGAATTTTGATCTGAAATGCATGACGTTTTGAAGGACATACTCACAGACTTGGGAGACTTATAGGCACGGGTAACTGAGGCGGATAACCAGATTTCCGAAAATGCCAGCAAAATAGAAATTTTAGAAAAAGCAGTTCATTTAAGGGCCGAGGAATAGTTATTTCTTTCCATGCAACAAGAAGACATAGTGAATGGGGAAGAAGAAAAAACTTACAGTTATATGGGATTCCAGAGGGGGGGAGGGAAATGATTCAATTGCCTTCACAGACTATTTTCTATGCCTGGCCCTGGATCTAGGCCCAGAATTCCAAATTGATATCGAGAGGGCGTAGTGCACACTTGGGCTTCACCCATCAAAATCAGATGCCAGACCCACATCTTTTGTAATTAGATTTAACAACTTTCACCAGAAAGACCAAATACTCTCCAGAGCTTGGCATAAACAGAAGGTAGTGCTAGGAAATCACTGCATCATTTTTGACAATGATTATGCACCAGCAACTCAGTGTTCAAGAAGGGAGTACTCTCCTCTATTCCCCTTCTTGAGAGCCCAAAATATAAAATTCCAGACCCCCTATCCGGCGAAACTGTTAATCCATCTCCCCAATGGTCCGATCACTTACAATACAGCATCAGAGGCCAAATCTGACCTAATTCAATGAGGCATAATATCGAAAACTGACCCAAGTTGCAATCAAAGAACTGGCAGCTGCCCTCGGGCCCACTTCCAGAATGCTGAACATCTGGAAACCAGTGACCAGAAGTTACAGGACTTGTTGGACAAAATTAGATCTTTTAGAAATCCAACTCTACAACCAGTCTAAGATGTCTAAAACCAAAGAGAGGTACAACTTTATTTTTGAGGATGTGGTTGACTGAGGGAGGTGGAGGTGACCAGCCATGGACATGGGTGAGGGTTGAGAGTAGCTATTGCTCTTCTGAAGGCACATTTAGTACAAACATTAAAGGCCTTATAAAAATAGAAGGTTTATATTGTGCACAAGGGAGCCCTCATCTTTCCCTCCCTCTGCTGTGGGGTGGCATTTTGGTTTTTCTCTCCCCTCCCTGGATCTACCTTCCCCAAGGTGAACCTCGTCCTGTACCTGTTTTGTTAAATACAGTCCCTGGGCAACAGGATTGAATCAGTTTGCAGTTGGGTTGTGCCGAGGGCCTATGACATTCTGCGTTGACCTTGGAATACAAATAAAGCATTTGCTATTGCCCTTCAAGATGAGGGGACTTTCAGAGTTACATTTATGGGGAAAAGGTGACTCAAAGCTTGAATTGTTGAAGCTTTGTCCAGGATAGGGACTGGATGAAAGAGACAAGAAAGGAGGAAACTGCACGAACTTTGGGGTGTTCAATAAGGCAGTATCGACCTACTTTTGGAACATTAACTGGGCTGAACTGAGGAACGGTGTCTGGGGAGTTGTCCTCATTTGCTGTTGAATGGGGGGCTAATTGGGCTAACTCATCTATATTTGATTTTTTTTTTGTTTTTCTGGGAGAGTAGTAGAGATGATTCTATGGGAATTCAATTGCTGAGCAGGGAGGCTGCAGTCTAGGTAATCAATACAAATTATAGGACACTAGAGGGCAGTACAAACAAGTCCCCAGCACCAGTGGACTAAATAGGCCTGGAATAAACAGAAAGGGAGCCTTAAAGTACATTTTGCTTAAGAAAGAAAATAGGGTAGGTATCCTTTCCTTTTCCCACTACAAACTGGATCATAAACACACTTCCATGTTGGAGCCAGGGAAATTGTATTACTATGGTGGTGTGAGGAGCCCCTCCTTTGACCATAAGAGATAGTTATGGTTTGATTTTGTTTTTACTTAATGTCTCACCATGACAAGACGAGGCTTGAATAAGAGCTAGTTCTTAGAGAGGGAGTTCCCTCTCAAGGTGGCCCAAATCCACATTCCATGGATTATTCCCCCACTTCCCTAGGTGAAATGAATTTCTTTCCCCGTGATCTGGGTAGGAGATGGATGAATCTCCCCCTTTAGTGGAAGACTACTTGTACATAGTTTTCTCCTGTGGGAGATTAGAGGTTAAATGTTTTGAGTTAGATATAAACAAGTTATTTTTGTTATTTTTTTTGTTGTTTTTTTCAACTATAAAAAAGGTTGCTGACAAACCAAGTAAAAATAGACATGGGCACCCTCTTTTGGCAACGAGTGTCGGGATCTGGGGAAATGGAGGATATAGGCATAATACCGCATCCAGTCACACTGGATTGGGTCCCACAGGACCTCTGGATGAGAAAGGGGAAGTTTTCCCTATGAATCCTATTTCACCCACCCCCTGGGATCCCAGATGCTTTGCCAAAATTGTGAATTGGCTGTCTTTTCCTTGGGACTATGGCTAATATACTGGTAAAAGTTTTTTCACAGAATGTGAACTGCCTGCATTCTCCTATTAAATGATATAAAATTATGCAACATCTGGGCAAGCAGGAGTCTGACCTATATTTCCTCCAGAATCCCATCTCTCCACACTAGAGCATTCAAAACGTCATTGGGGTGGACGTTACCAGGTTTTTGCCTCTTCTAATTCAAGTGGCCATAAGAGGGGAACAGCAATTCTTATTCCTTCCTCAACACCGCTGGAAATTCAGGACACCTTCTTAGATCCCCAGGGTTGATAAGTGATTACTTCAGGTATACTTTATTCACAGACGGTGACCCTGGTGAATACATATCTTCCCCGGCAGACTCCACTCCCCATCATTAAGACCTTTTTGCAAAGGGTTATAGAGAAACTCAGAGGTATCCTAATAATGGGAGGAGATTTCAACATCCCCTTTCATCCTCATCTTGATTCCTCGAACCCTAAACCACAGAGGCTAGCCAAGGCAGACAAATACTTAAAAGAGAACCTATCTTTTCTGGGGGTTGAGGATGTATGGAGAAGAATTTTTCTATCCAATCCAGGTTATACCTTTTTTTCAGGGAGACATAATACCTATTCTCATTTAGACTATTTTTTTGTAACAGGAGAATACCTTACCTTGATACAAGATATTTTAATAGAACCTAGAATCTTGTCGGATCATAACCCTTTAATCCTTAAAATGAATCGAGGTAAACAAAAGAAACTCAAACTCTGGAGATTTAATAATTCTTTATTACAAGATCAGACATTTTTGGAACATTTCAGAGAATGCATTCCACAAATGCACCACCATAGTAATAAAAGGGGTAAAATTTTCCCCGGCTCCAACATGGAAGTGTGTTTATGATCTGGTTTGTAGTTGGGGGAAAAGGGAAAGGATACCTGCTCTATGTCCTTTCTTAAGCAAAATGTACTTTAAGGCCCCCTTTCTGTTTATTCCAGGTTTATTCCTCACCTTCGCAGTCTATGCTGACTCTATACTAACAAAACTCCACCCCAAGCTTGGAGCTTTATATCGAACCATTCTAGCCTCCCCAGTCTGGTCTGTGAGCTTATCCAGAAGATGATACTTCCCTCCTTCAATTATTGTGATATTGTTTACAGTGCCTCTCCAAGTCAGTTTTATCCAAACTGGATACCCTTTTAATGCTTTCTGCTGGTTAGCTCTTGGCCGCTCCTCCTCGCACCCACCGCTGTGAGCTATACCGCTCCCTTGCTCTCCCCTCCCTTGAGAACCACTGCCTAATACACTGTGCCAAGTTTATCTCGAAGAACTGGTTTGGTACCCTCCCAGTGTATCTGACCTCTGTACTATTGCCCCTCTGGCACCCACCTATGCTCTGAGGTTCCTGACTCCCAGCTCCTGTTAGTCCCCAGACGTCGGACCCAAACTGTCCAGGCAACCTCCTCTCACCACATCCCTCAACTCTGGAACTCTTTCCCCTCTGAAATTCACCACTCTTCCTCTATCCACTCACTATCCTATGCCTTTGCCAACCACTGCTCAGTATACTGCTCCTGCAGCTAACTCTCCAATCTATGCTACCTCAGACACTCCTATATTTTTTCTCCCAGTAGGCCCAATGGTGCTACTTCACTAACCACACCCAACTAATGCACTTGAACCCAACTTTTGAGCTAGCTAGTTTGCAGTTATCCCATCTCATTATATACCACAACCCAATACCTTAGCAGGATTTCCTCATTGTAACTGTTACGCTCGACTATTAGGGTATATGTATTAATCAATACTCACCTATTCCTGTCAAACATATGCAGCTGTATTATCTAAATATATGTTTTCAAGGTATAAAGCATGATTTCCCCATGTAATTGCTACTATACTATAAGTAAGGGTAGATTGTCATCTACGCCCAACTATTTCTGTCAAATGTTTTCAACTGTATTGTAACTGTATATGTATATATGTCAGGACCTGGACTACCTCTTGTCCTCTTCCCCACTGTACCCCTCCCCAGGTCACACTGGGAGATGAGCAGTTCTTGCTCAGTGTGCTTTTCCTGGTGAAACAATTTCAATAAATAAATAAATAATACAGGACAACTTGTCCTCTTAGGTCTCCCATGCTATACAATGGGATACGTTGAAGGTGGTGATCTGAGGTGAGGTGATGTCCTAATCCTATAAGCAAAAAAGACACAAGCTAGATTAAACTTTTTGACAGATCTTTTAGCATCTGATCAGTTGCTATACAGAGAGGGGGACAAGGTATTAATGTCTCAGATAAGGGCCGTAAAGCAAGATATTCAAAAAATAATGGATTACAAGACTCTCCAGAGCTTAAATTATCTTCACCAATACACCTATGAAGGGGGCCCCAGAGAAGCTAGAGCACTGGTGAGGAAGTTGAGAGCAAGAAGAGGACCTCTACTATCCTAAAAATAAAATCTTTTACATCAGATTCCCTCTCATATAAAGAAGAACATATAAAACAGGCATTTAAGCAGTTCTATGAAGTTTTATATACTGCCCCCCCAAATCAAAATCAGAAAGAACTTATAGCAGCCTCTTTTAAAAAACTTCAGTAACCTACATTAACTGAGTCCCGGAAAAGACTTCTAGAATGACCTATTGGGGCGGAAGAAGTCCTCTCCCAAGTTAAGCAATTAAAGCCCTTAAAATGCCCAGGCCCAGATGGTTTTGGCCTGGAATGGTACAAGACATTTATCCCTCAACTCCTTCCTAGCTTACTATTTACCTGTCAAGAGGTAAGAGATGGGGAGAACCCACCCCCTTCCTGGAATTATGCAGTTTTATCCCCTTTGCTCAAGCCAGATAAGGATACCTCCCTTCCACTATCATATCGTACAATTTCAATACTAAATGTGGACTATAAAATATTTATGGCCATGTGGGTCAAAAGATTAGAACCTATTCTTACACCCTAATACATCAAGATCAATAAGGTTTTATAAAACAAAGAAACACTTTTGATAATTTGTGTCGACTTATGCTTCTCCTTGAATTCATCCATTCCAGAAAGATCCCATCTACAATTATCAGTTTAACCACTGATAAAGCATTTGACAGGGTGAGTTGGGAATATCTATGGACTACCTTGTCAAATTTCTCTTTCCCGGATTCTTTCATTACCTGTATAAAAAATTTATATGAGCAATCGAAAGCATACATTTGGGTTAACGGCTCATTATCCCAACCAATTCAAATACAAAGATGCACGAGATGGGATGTCCTTTATCCCCACTATTGTTTGCTTTGTACGTTGAGCTGTTGGCAGAAATTATTAGAAAAAATATAGATATAGAGGGGGTCTCGGTAGGACAAAAAGAAGACTAAATAGCATTATTGACTGATGATAGTCTGGTAACTGCTCTCTCCCCTGATAGATTCTTCCCAGCCATATGGCAATTATTAGAAGACTTTAAAAAAATCTCGACTTTCCAATTAAACATAGCCAAAACAGACCTGTGTCTCCTATTCTTTACCCCCACAAGATTTAAAAAAACAAATACTTGATCAAATGACATAAAACTAAATTCCAGTACCTGGGTATTACAATTTCAAAAAACTTAAATTTACTGGAATTATTAAATTATGAACTTTTATCCATTCAGATTCAAAAAGATTTGTCCTCTTGGTCCCAACTACCTTTAACCTTTTTTCAGAGAATTGAGACTACCTGGATGATAGTTCTCCCTAAATTGTTATATTTGTTTCAGAACATTCCCACCTCCCCATCTGGCTTTTATTTTAAATCATGGGATAAACTTATATCCAACTTTATTTGGAACAGACAGAAACCAAGGCTTAGAATGTCTCTCCTTCAACTCCCGCTTTCTCTAGGAGGAGGAGCTAATCTTCCAAACCTAAAACTTTACTTAATAGCATCTTTTTTGAGAATTATGTCCTTATGGCTCTCACCAACCTATAGCTCTCCCTGGAAAGATCTGGAGTTCACCATAAATAATTTCTATGACATTACCAAGCTAACATTGTGCTCAGTTACTAAGCCACCTCTCTTCCGTAATTTTACTGTATTTACAGCCCAAAGATTAAAAATATGGCACAGATTGAAACAACATAAGGCCTTTAGGGAACTCTTTTTTTCCCATACCTTAATTTCAGAAGATGACCAATTTCTTCCAGCAACCCTAGATCATATCTCTCCAGATGGAGACACTTAGGGCTTCACTTCTTCAAACAATGTTTCTCTCCCTCTGGGATAACTTCTTTCGAAACACTTCAAAACAAATTCAGTTTATCAGATAATGATCTTTTTCGATACAATAAGGTGAAGAACTACCTATTATGTCAAAGAGATATGGTCGCCAAGCTGCCAGACCCATTACCATTGGCCTGGAAATACTTGGACGACAATATTAATGGCCACATGTGGCCACACCAGGTGGGTTTTCTGTATAACATTTTGAGGGAAGGAATGGGAGTATCTTCAATCTCTATCTTAAATAGTTGGAATAGGGACCTTGAACTTGACATACAAGAACAGGAATGGCTTTGAGCATCTACACAAGCATATAAAGTTTCTCAAGCCACTAGATGGCATGAATTTGCTTGAAAATGCAGATGCTGTTTCTTTCGCACTCCTGCTATACTAGTTCCTGGTGTCTGCTTACACACACTGTTAGTAGGACCAAACACATACTGGACTGTATGTGTTTGTGAGACTTGGGAACTTTGTTGGTGGGGTTGAAATTGGGTTTGTAAATAACTACAGTCAGTATAGAGAGAAACTGTACTCCAGGGGAAAGGGACTGAGAAAAGGGGGTGTGCTATTATAAACAGAGGAGGATAATCAGGGTGGCCATATTCCACCATGGCAGGCATCTTCGGAAGGGTTGTAGGCTGCAGGCTGTGGGATGGCAATAATTCTAAATTGGGCCTGAGAGGGAGGCCGCCCACTCTGTAGACAGCTATCTTGTATCAGGAGTGAGGTATATTGGTTAAGGAGTAAGCTGTGGGAGCTGGGGGGGTGTCCAAGGATAAGGGGTGTGGATATGGGCAGCAGAAGGGTGGGGGTGAGGGGATGCTGGGGAAACGCTCTGAAATTACAGGACCTTATGCTACAGCAAGCAGAAGGGGGGATATTAGGGACAGAGGGCCCTTAGATAGGGAAGTTGATGCTAAGGGGAAAGCATACAGGGTGAACATTCTAAATTCAAAGAGACTGGAGGCGGAAGAGTCAGGAGGGGCTGTTGTGCGGAAGCCTAAAACAGCAGACTGTGGGAAGGGAGCTCCTAAGGTGAACAGTGCAAGAGAGGAAGAAGAGGTCAGTTTAGAGATGCAGTCAGGGAAACTCGGGTTACTTGATGGAGGCTGACATAGAGTGTCACAATAAATTTGAGATACTAAGCATCCTAGAGGGGAGGAAGGGTTGGTGGAAATGAGGAAACTTATACAGAGGCGGGGAGGAGTCAGATACCCATAGGGCATCACAGACCAGCTATGGAAAGGATAGACATAGTCCCAGAGGAGAGGAAAACATATATGTTAAGCAAATGGGGAGATGCAACATATTCCAGACATGAGGGAGGAGAGCACGATTGGAAGAAACTGGGAGACAAGGAGGTGGGAAGGAGCCCCCCTTCAGCAGGAGGTCAGTACCAGGATGGGGCCCTAGCTAAGGGGACCCACAGAGAGCCTCTGGAGACAGGGGTACTATTATAAGGGGGATGGTGGTGCTGGGGGAAGGGAAACCATCAGGGCCAGGCTAAATGGTTCAGATAAGAGAGGGTTAAGGGGACACCTATTCAGAGGGGTTTGAGTTAAGTGGGCAAATAGCAAGGGAGGCAGAAAGGGAGGGTGACAAGGGGTCTCAAATAAGGCAGGAAGACTTCCATGAAATTGCGATCATGAATAAAGTGGGGGAGGGGGCTGAGAGGGCTAGTGGAGGTAACCATAAGGATGATGGCGGTGTTAGGTTCTGTTACTGGGAGACTCGATGATTAGGGTATCCATTGGAAGGGACAGGGGGTGGATGCCATAGCCAGGTGAAGGTAGTGAGTATCTCTGGGCTGACAGTGCACAGAGCAAAGTTCATGGTGTATGAAATGGTTAGGATTGTGGAGGAAACTGGATTTCCTGGTGCATTTGGGAACTAATGATCTAGAGGAAATAGCATTTTGGAAATCCAAGCAAGGTTCAGAACTTGCCAGAGTCTGTCGGATAATGGCTGCAACATTTCCTTTTCGGAGATATTGCCAGTACCAAAGGCCTCAGTGGAGAAAAAATGAAGCTCACAGAGGTTAATGACTGGCTCAGGAAGTGGGGTGAAGAGAATGGGTTGGGGTGTTAGGGAACTGGAATGGAGTTTGGGAGGATAAGGGACTATATGCCAAGGACAGGTTTCATCTTGCCCATTAGGGAAGGAAGTCCTTAAACAGGGGATGGCTGACTACATACAAGAAGGTGGGGTTTAAACTTGTAAGGGGAAGGGATAGGGAGGGCTGACGAGCCCTCCCTCCAGATGAGGGAGTAGCTTCATGCCCAAGGGGAGGGAGAAACAGACTGGAGGTGGAGGTTTCAGGGGAGGATGGAATATAGGAATCTGGGTGGGGTTCGACAAGGAGGATCAGGGATAAGGGGTGGGGTTGATGTTAGTAAATGCCAGGAGCTTGGAGACAAGTTGCCAGAGTTCAGGCCATGCTGTTCGAGGGGGTGGATGTGGCGGTGAGTCACGGAAAGCGTGGGCCAACAAAAACCATGACTGGGCTTCATGTGAGGGAGTACACTATGCTTAGGAAGGATAGAAAGGAGGGCAGAGGGGTGGAGTGGCTATGTTCATTAGAGATGACATAGAAATTGCTATGGTAGAAGAGGAAGAGGGAAACGTGGAGGCCTATGGGTCACCCCACGTTCCCCAGCAGGAGATAAGGTCAAGCTGGGAGTAGCATATAGGTCCTCCAGGATGAGTGATGTTCTAGAGGATGGTTTGCTGGACAACATCATTGCCCAGTGTGGTCCAAAAGGGAAGGAGTGGTGTTGATGGGGACCTTAATATGCCAGGTACAAACTGGGAACCATGTCATCTAAGGTGGCCAGGAGCAGAGGCTGCTGGATGGCTTCCAGGATGTGTTCTTAACACAGCATGTGATGGAGCCCACAAGGGAGGGCATGTCCTGGATGTGGTTCTGGCAGATGGGGATCTGGTAAGGGACATGGTTGTACAGGACCCCTGACTGGGAGTGACCACAATACTGTCTGGTTTCAAATAAGCATTGGGGGAGGGGTGAGATCTAGGACACTGGCAGTGGACTTCAGGGGGCAGACTTTATGGGCATGGGAAATATTCTCAAGGATCACTTAGAGGGATTACCTCAACGACAAGTGTGGAAAGGAGATGGAGGTCATAAAAGCGAGGACTTCATGAGGCAGTCAGGATCTGACGCTAAGTTGAAACATAAGGGAGCAAGGTCACATAAACCATGCTGGTGGTCCAGTGAGGTCCAGGTAGCAGTCAGAGAAAGAAGGCGGCTACAAAAATATAAAACAACAAGAGGGGATAGGGATAAGGAAATGTACCAGCTTGCATCTAGAAAAGTCACCCGTATGGTGAGGGAGCAAAAGTCCAGTAAAGAGCAACGGCTGGCACAGGGGATACATGGAGGGGAAAAGGGGTTCTTCAGGTACATTGGGGAGTGGAGAAAAACTAGAGGCCATCTCAGCAGATTGAGATCAGAAGGAGGGTGGGTGGAATAGGCGAGGGACCAGGCAGAGGTATTTAAGGTACTTTGCCTCTGTGTTCACTAGGGAGGAGTGATGGGATATCTACAAAGCAAGGCACAAAGGGATAGAAGTGGCAGGGAGTGGGATCAGGGGAGCAACAGAAATGGAGCAAAGGGAGGGAAAGGTACCTAGGGTGTCACATCTGAATAAGGATAAAAGACCAGTAAGGTGGAGGGACGGATGATGCCATCCCGCCAAAAGTGGTGTGGTTGCCCTCGAGGCCCTAAAGAAAGACAAATCTCCTGGGCCGGATGGCATTCATCCGAGAGTGCTATGGGAATTGGCGGACATACTGGCTGCACCCCTGGTGGAGCTTTTCAGCAGGTCACTTGAGACAGGGATGGTACCTAGGGATTGGCGAGAGGCACATGTGGTACCAATCCATAAAGGGGGGTCGAGGGAAGTACCAGGTAACTATAGACCCATCAGTTTAACCTCGGTGGTGGGAAAATTAATGGAGAGTATACTAAAGGAACGATTGGGGTTTACTGGAGGAGGTGGGAGGTCTGGATAGTTGGCAGCATGGGTTTGTGCCAGGTAGATCATGTCAAACCAACCTTGTGGAGTTCTATGAATGGGTAACATAAAGAACTGGACAGGGGTAAGCCTGTGGATGTATTATTCTTGGACTTCAGCAACGTTTGACTCTGTCCCCCACAATGGTCTGGTGGAGAAACTGATGGGGTTAGGGTAGGCCCTTTGATGGTCAAATGGATTGAAAACTGGATAGCTGGATGCACTCAGAGAGTAGTGGTCTGTGGGGAGCTCTTGAACCCTACAGAGGTTGGTAGTGAGTACCACAGGGCTCGGTCCTGGGTCAATCCTGTTTAATGCATACATATCGGACATCAGGGATGGTATAGGTGTGAAATGAGTCTCTTCACGGATGACTCCAAGATGGGAGCAGTAGTTGAGGGAGAAGAGGGAGGTTGGCTCTGCAAGGGACCTGGACACCCTGGAAGCTGGGCTCACACATGGAAATTAAATTTCAATATCACCAAGTGCAAGGTGTTGCATCTTGGTCGGGGAAACCCTAAACACAGGTACACCCTGGGAGGGAGGTGCTGGAAGCCTCAACAGGGGAAAAAGACCTAGGGGTCATGGTGGATACATGTATGAATAACTCTGAGCAGTGCAGGAGAGCAGCTAGCAAGGCAAACAGGATGTTGGGATGCATCGTAAGGGGGATCACCTCTAGGAGCAAGGAAGTGATTCTGCAGCTGTACAATGGACTGGTTAGACCACACCTTGAGTACTGTGTACAGTACTGGAGACCACACTTGAAGAGGGACATACAGCTCCTGGAGAGGGTACAGAGGAGGGCAACAAAGATGATACGAGGGCTAGGGATTTGACTTACGAGGACAGACTTGAGGAGCTCTGCCTGTTTTCATTGGAGGAGAGGAGAGACAGGGGGACATGATTGAGGTCTTCAAGTACCTCAAGGGAATAAATAGGGTAAACATGGAGGGGATCTTTAGACTAAAGCAGGGAGGCATCACCAGAGGGCATGGTTTGAAGTTGGAAGGTGGAAGGGTGAGGGTGGAAAAGAGGAGGAGGTTTTTCACTGAGAGGGTGGTGGACCCTTGGAATGCTCTGCCTGGTGACCTGGTTCAGAGATCCACAGTGGAGGGCTTTAATAAGAGGGTGGGACAGACACAGAAAGTGGATGTATCAGATGATGGCCTGTCCCGGCGGGGGGGTGGGGATGGATGATAGGGGTTTCTGGAGCACAAGGGATGGGAGGGTCTCGGCACCCAACTAAGGATCTAGGTTCGAGCAGACTCGATAGACCATAAGGCCTAATCTGCTGGCAAATAGTATGTTAGTATGTTAGTTAAATACCTTCCACAATCATTTGGGATGTGCTGGAGATGATGCTCATGCAAATTAGCAGATCACGGCCATATTTTTTGGTCTTGTCCTTTGTTGATGCCATTTTGGTATTCTCTACAACAAGACATATCGGAATGTATAGGGGAATCGGTGGAATTCACCGTTGAGTTGGTGTTGCTCCTATTTTTCCCCACCATAACCCTCTGTGGCCCTATTAGCTATATTTATTCTAGCAGCCAAAAAGTCTATAACTAAGAGATGGCGGTCTTTAATTATTCCAATGGTCCATGACTGGAGAAGGCTGGTAGCAGATATTTACCACATGGAGTCCCTAATGGCTAGAGTCCATAATAAACAATCCTTGTTTGAGCTTCTGTGGAGACCATGGGTTATTTTTATTCAAGCTGTGAACCTGATTTTGTCCCTTGACTCTCCCTACACTCTCATTCATGAGACTTGATGGGGGGAGGAGGTTAGCCTTTTAACTGGATTTCTGGAGGAATGCGGTCAGAACCTATATAATAGATTTATGTCCTGGGAAGGATACCGGATTTATAAGGTGGGATGCTCTTTGCCTAGGCAGTTTTAATTTTAACATAAACAACTATCAAATGAGCTATCTTGTTCTAAAAAGCTTATTGGTAAAACAATTGCATTTTTTGAATAAGATCATTGTTAATTGCATGTATGCAAATGTATGGATTTATGTCACCTACAACCAATAAAAAGAAATAAAAAAAAAGAAAATCTAGAGTCAGAAAACAGCAAAGATTTGAAGAAACACTGAATTTCTTTCAAAGTTTACTCAGAAATTGTGATTGTTCTGTTTTTGACCACATATTTTCAAGCCTAGCCCTTTTGTCATCCTACCTCATGAAAAGATTCCCTTCAAAACAATTTTTTACAGTCACACCGCAAAATCCATTTTTGGAAGAGATTTAAAAAATCACACCTGTCTTGGTCATAAGGTGGTGTCATAAAAAGTCTTTATTGAAAATTTTGGGTCAAAAATGTCTAAAAACAACAATGCTATGAAGGAACATTTAATTTTTTTAGGATTTTACTCATAAAATCACTTTGTGATTTTTGCAGATTTTGATCCAAAATATTCAACATAGGCCTGTTGTTGCTCCACCTGATGAACATGAAACCTGTAATTTTTCAAACCCTCTCTGAAACACGTTTTTGTAGTCACTTTGTGGAATCATCTTTCAAATGGAATTTAAAAATATACCAACCTTGATCATAAGGTGAGATAATAAAAAATACTATGTTGAGTATTTGGTTTCAAAATGTGAAGAAAAACAACTAAGTTATATGAACACATGTTACATTTTTCCAGTGTCCATGCATAACCACATATAATCAGCATAGCTCTTGAATTACCCCACCTCATTAATATACAAATATCATTTTTCAACCCCCATCCAAAACATGTTTTCGCAGATGCACCACAAAATTACCTTTTGGACAATATTTAAAAACATTCCTCCTGTTTTGATCATAATGGGAGGTCATAAAAAGACTATGTTGGAAATGTGGCATCAAAATGTTGAAGCCTATTAAAAATGACATATTTCCTGTCATCTGCCCTATCCTGGGTACATACATTGGAAAATGTGTAATAACAGGACTCCACTGAAAATTAGATATTGTATCTTCTCTGTGCTATCCTTAGTACATACATTGTAAAAATCTATTAAAGCAGAACACCATTGACAATGAGATAATGCATCTCTGCTGGGCCATCCTGGGTACATACAGTCTAAATATGTGTAAAAGCAGGACACTATTGACAATGACATATTGCATCTGCGCTTGGCTATCCTAGATAAATATATTGCAAAAATGTGTAAAAGCAGGACCCCATTAAATATGAGATTGCATCTCACCTGGTCCATCTTGGGTAAATATTTAATAAAATATATAAAGCAGTACCCAGTACAGAACAACTCCATTGAAATGTGCATCTATGCTGCTTTATCTGGATAAAAATACTGGACCCCACTGAAAATGAGAAAGTGCCTCTCAGCTGGCCAATCCTGGATAGGTACATTATAAAAATGGGTAAAACAATGTCTCCTTTGAAAATATGATATTGTATCTCTGCAGTACTATCCTGGGTAAATGCAGTGTAAAATGGGTAAAAGCAGGACTCCACTGAAAACAGGATATCAGATCTGAGCTATGCTATGCTGGGTAAATACTGTGTAAAAATGTGTCAAAGCCGGACCCCACTGAAAATGAGATATTGCTGGTCATCTGTTCTATCATGTGTAAATGTATAGCAAACAATATATACAAGTGGGACCTCAGTACATTACCACATGAAGTAAAACTGTAAAGGTGAGGATGGATGTGGTTTTAAATAGTAAAAGTGACATAAAAAGACAATAGTGTGATAGGTGTGTTCTGCACAATGCTAAAAAGAAATAACAAAGAAAGCCACAATAATTAACAAATATAACAATACAAAACAAAAAAGACCAGCATTGCTAGCACCAGTCAAACACTGTTTTTCATTTTTATTTGGTTCTTCCCTTGTCCAGGACAGATGATGCATAATCATTAAAAACAAGTGAGTTTAGTGGTGATAACTTATGATTTTTATGTTGGCTTGCACGCACCCGCAAGCAACATCTTGTGGTAGTAGCACATTTCAGAGGTGTGTCAGTGTTGTGGCCAATACAGGGGATGCTTTAATGGGTGCATCCCTCAGCCACCAATTAGTGAGCATGTTGGCGATGACAGAAAACTTCCAAGAGAGCCAAAAAGTTGAACGAAATCTGCCACTGTAATCAGGTGCAGTTTCATCACTGCAGCGGCAGATGACAAGACTCCGGCCACGTGCATTACAGTGCACAGTAATGTGCATGGCTGGAGTTACGAGCAACATGTTTGCTCAGTGTGTCTTTCCTGGTGAAACATTTCAGAGGAAAGCTGTCTTCAATTCTGGCTCCTGCCCTGCAAGGCTTCCCCCCTCCAAGTTTTGCTTTTACACAAAAGCAGCATTTTCTGTGCCACAAAATACTTTATTTTAAAAGGAAAAGTCGGCTACCAGAAGTATGGCAGATGCAGGGTGGGGTTTCCATTTACTGTAAAGTGCGGTCCGACATCCCTGAGGGTAAACCTTGTTGGGGGGTCAGAACTGAAGACAGCTTTCCTATAAACAATATTGCCACAGAGCTGCTTTCCAGCAATGGCAGCTCCTCATTCCCCACCACACAGTCCGCGATAGCCCACAATGGGGGTGCCTCCAGTCCTCGTGGTCTGCATGTATTCCCTCCACTCATGGTGGCACACTGGGAGCCCACCCAGTGTGCTGAAACATGGCAGCTCATGCCACCTGTCAAACACTCCCAAAACCTGACATCAGGGGTCCCCAATCCCATGTTGGCATGTATCCTCCTCTCCCCTCCTTTAATGTAGCACACTGGGTGCCCACCCAGTGTGCCAAAATATTTTACTTTCTTCCGACACCGGGATGTCCCTCCCAGTGTTGGAAGGGACCTACCCCAAACCCCTCTATATGATTTGCCAACATCAGGTGCCTAATTCCCCATTTTGCATCCCACACTGTTGTGGCACACTGGGAGCCCACCCTAGTGTGCCTACATTAATAAAAAAATTTATCTGTGAAAAAAAAAACCGTCCTTAGCCATTTTTTTCAACCTGTAAAACACATAGAAACATAGAATTTGGCCAGATAAGGACTGCTTGGTCCCACCCAGTCTGCCCATTTCCCTACTTAATGGGTAAGCTGCAGATCCTAGTTAACCAACAGCCTACTTCTTCCTGCAGCCACCCCCTAGAATTGCCTTATGACTGTCCCATACATTTTTGAATTCCACCATTGTTTTTGACTCTACAACCTCCTCCCGAAGGTCGTTTCATGCATCCAAAACCCTCTCTGTGAAAAAATACTTCCTTACATTACTCTGAGCCACCCCACTCTATCTTCAAATTGTGCCCCCTTGTTCTTGCACACCTCTTTTTCTGAAAGATGCTACCCTCTTGGACTTTGTTGATTCCCTTGAGGTACTTGAATGTTTCTATCATGTCCCCCTTCTCCCTTCTTTCCTCGAGGCTATACATATTAAGCTCCTTAAGTCTCTCTCTTCATATGTCTTCTGGAGCAGACCCTGCACCATTTTAGTTGCCCTCCTCTGGACTGCCTCCATCCTGTTTATGTCTTTGAGGAGATTGGGTCTCCAGAACTGCACACAGTACTCCAGATGAGGTCTCACCAGCTGTCTGTACAGAGGGATAACAACTTCCTATTTTCTGCTGGTGATGCCTCTCCCTATGCATCCCATTATCCCCCCAGCCCTCCTTACTGCCCTCTCACATTGCTTGCCCACCTTTAGGTCATATGATATGACTACCCCCAGGTCCCTTTCCATTTTTGTTGTTGTTAATATCTCACCCCCATTGTGTACTCTTCCCTGGTTTTGTTTCTCGATTGCACTACCTTGCACTTCTTAGCATTGAATCTAAGCTGCCATACATTTGACCATCCCTCCAACCTTGCCAAGTCCTTCTCATCCTTTCCACCCCACCTTGTGTATCAATTCTGTTGCAGATCTTTGTGTCATCTGCAAAGAGACATATTTTCCTTCAGTCCCTCTGCAATGTCACTTATAAAGACATTGAAGACCAGTCTAATACTGAACTCCTGAGTGCCCCACTAGTAACCACCTTTTCTTCAGAGTTGACTTCCATTATTACCCTCTGTGACTTGTTCTCCAGCCAATTCTTTACCCAGGCTACCATCTTGGGACCCTACTCCCAGGCTGGCTAACTTGTATATTAATCTTTTGTGTGGGACTGTGTCAAATGCCTTGCTAAGTCTAGGTAGGCAATGTCCACAGCCCCTCTCTGATCTATTACTTTGGTCACCTAGTCAAATAAATCTATTAGATTCATCTGACATGATCTTCCTGCTGTGAATCCATGCTGTCTTGGGTCCTGTGCCCTCTGGCCTCTAGGTACTCAACAATTCTTTCCTTCAGAGTGATTCATCATTTTCCCTATCACTGAGGTTAAACTAACAGGTCTGTAGTTTCCTGATTCTGCCCTGCTCCCACTTTTGTGAAGTGGAATCACATCTGCCTCCTCCAATCCTCAGGTACCACCCCATCCTCCCATGATTTGTTAAAGAGGGTAGTCAGTGATGTCACTAGTTCTACCCTTAGTTGTTTAAAATTCTGGAATGAATCCCATGAGGCCCCATTGCTTTGTCTACCTTCAGTTTTAAGAGTTCTTTCAGAACCCTTTCTTCTGTGACTGGACTGGTATCAACTCCTGTATCCAGAGTGTTTCTATTGTTTGGTTTAGTACCTCTGCCCTTATCACAGTCACCCTCTGCCCACCCCTCCCTTTATTAAGCTTCACTATCCCTCCCTTGGTCTTCCTTCACTCCTGATGTACCTATAAAAGGTTTTATCCTCCTTCTTAACTGAGTTGGCTATCTCTTCCTCGGTTTGGGCCTTTGCTGTTATGACTGCCTTCCCAGCTTCCTTTTGCTTTAACTGAAACAATTCTCTGTCCTGCTCCTTCTGTGATTCCTTGTACTTCTAAATGCTTTCTTTTTCTCTCAAACCTTCCTTGCCACCTCCTTAGAGAACCATAGTGGTTTCTTACATCATTTTGTTTTGTTTATTTGCTTCACACAAAGGCTTGTTGCCTCTGTGATGGCAGTTTTGATTATTCCCCATTGTTCTTCCACCTCTTCTTCCTGCCCATTTCCTAGTGCATTCCTTAGGCACTCACCCATTTTAGCAAAGTCAGCCCTCCTAAAGTCCAGTACTTCTGCCTTTGTATGGCTTGACTCTACTGCTGTGTTTATCGTGAACCATACTGTTCGATGGTCACTAGTTCCCAGATGGCTACCCACTTCTAAATCTGTGATCCTCTCCCCATCCCCATTTGAGAGTACCAGGTCTAAGATTGCTCCATCTCAAGTGGGTTTCAATACTAGTTGTCCTAGGCATGCCCCCTGTAGGGCATCTAGAATGACCCCACTCTTAGAAGTGACTGCTGCAACTGCACTCCAGTTAACATCTGGCATATTCAGATCCCCCATCAGCAATATCTCCCATTTTTCTGCCATTCTAAGGATACTTTCTATCATTTCCTTGTCCATTTCCTCCCCCTGAGATGGGGGTCTGTACACAACCCCTGTGCAGATTGTGGTGCCATTGCCTGTCTCCAAATTGACCCACAGTGCTTCCTCTCCTCCCTATTTACCTTTTTGTTCTGTTGCTTTGATTTCTTACCTTATGTAGAGAGCTACTCCTCCTCCTCTTTTACCCTCCCTGTACCTCCTGTAGATAGCGTATCCTGGAATGTTTATGTCCCAGTCATGGTTCTGTGTGTACCATGTTTCTGTGACTGCCACAATATCAAATGTTCCTCCTCCATGAAGGCCACTAATTCAGGAAGCTTGTTACCCAGACTATGGGCATTGGTACTCATTGCTCTCCATTTTTGATGGCTTTACCTCTTGTAGCAACATTCCCCACTGACCTTTCTATCCTGGTCTTTCCTCATTTAGTACCCTGTTTTGTAGTGGGAGGCTGGAATTCCCTGCTGCTTATTAGTGTCTCCCCTTGACTAGTTTAAAAGCTTGCCAATGAAGCATTCAAACCGATTGCCTAGAAGACTTGTTCCTTCCTGGACAGATGTAGACCATCCTGCCAGTATAGGTGGAACCCCAGCCCCAATGAAGACAAACCCTGTACTCCACACCATTTTTCAACCATTCATTGAATCACATGGTGCTAAGTACCTTCACCTCACCCATGCCATAGACAGGCTGCACCTCTGAGAAGAATACTGTGTGTGTGCTACTTGTCTTAAGCCCCTCCCCAACTCCACAAAGTCCTCCTGCACTGCTCTAATCTCATGTTGAGCCAAGTCATTCATCCCTAGGAGGACAATGATATCCAGCTCAGTCTCCCGTGCAGCTGTTCTCGTGATCCTGAGGATGCGTTTCCTGTCCCTCCAAGCCATGGTGCCAGGCAGGCACCTTACTTCAGTTTTCCCTGCTCCCCCAGTTCTATCCCCCTAATATTGAGTCCCTCACAGGAGCTGCTTCCTTTCCCTGTGGTGTCCTCTGCCTCCTCCCTGTGGGCCTCCATTGTGACAGTTGTCCACAACCTCCTTAGTCTCCTCTGTGGGTGCATCCATAGGGGAACTATGCTCCCCCAGAATGGTGTATGAACTGTAGGGGTGGTACAACTGACGGGTGTGCCTCTGTTCCACCACCTCTCTCCTCCCTGAGCCCACTGTGGTCCAACTGCTGCACTTTCTTGGCACTCTCTGAGGCAGTGGTGGTGGCCCTAGTCCTCCCTGGGTAGGAGAGGTTCCCTTACTACTGTCCAGTGTGGCCTGAAGATGAGCAATCTCCTCCCTCAGGGCAGAGAGTTGCCTGCAAATAGGGTAGCATCTGAGCCTCCAGAAGACTTCTGCCCCATAGCCAGTACATTGCAGTACTCCCCACAAGTCTATCTTCCTGTTTATCCTGTGCAAGTTTTTTTTTTCTTCTCTCTCTCCTTCCAGTTATTGTTTTGTTTTATATATATATATATTCATATTATTATGTACATTTATATTGTCAGTGCAGTGTGCAAGAAGGATATGACAGTGGTATGCACCTTGCCCTTTGAGGAAATGATGGTATAAAGGAAATGGTAATGGGGAGGAGTTTGGCCCAAACTGTGCCCTTTTGAAAAAATCATCTGAAAGCTCTGACCCACCACTACGATGAGTGTTGACCTACCTGTCAGCAAGACAACCTACACAACAATTTAACAGAGAAATTACCCTGCTAAACAAACAGAGAAAAATCAAACAGCTGAGTCAAACACAGGTAAACCTCCCCAGCCTCAATACAGCCTGGAGATGTGTGCTCTGTAAGCAATCAACCCCTAAACAAGTCAGCTGTGCACCAGGAAGGAAACAGTAAACAGTTATTTCAATCCCTCTGGGTTTAAACTCCCAAATCTCCAAAGCAGTACTGGAAAACTCCACCCAGAAACCCTTGACTGACTAGTGTCACACCTGTGATGTAAGCAGGCCTTTTTGTGAAGATAGTCTGCTCTGTCTGGGTTGAATACACAGTCCCTCCACTGAACCCAGGAATAATAATTAAATCAAACCGTAGCCAAGTACAATTCTAAAAGGTGCAAAAATATCCTTACAAATACTAGGTCTCTACTCCAGTGATCTATCACAGTGAAAAGCAAATTCAGTAGCAGTTTACTCCGTCTGCTTATAAAATTAACACTCCTGAAATTGAATCCTGCAAGCCTCTTCTTAATTTAAATAAGCAAAAATGAAAGTATCAGTGAAACTATATTCCAAACCTTCCTCAGAGGTCCCAATCAATATTATGCTTGTCAAGGCTCCCAGTTCTGAACAAGCATTTGTCAATGCTGAATGTTGTCTCGCTGGCATTGACATTGGTAGTGCTGGAGTTAGAGAAGCATAATAGGAATGGCAGTGAAGTATTAAAATGGCATCAACCCCACCCCCACCCTGTAGAGACTTACAGGCATTGGGGCGTGACTTTGGGTCATCAGCTATAACGCTCATGCCATTTCACCTCACCCTACCATGTAGACACTGACAAGTGTCATGGTGTTCTTTGGGGTCTTTGGGAATTATACTTACCCCATTCCATAAGGAAATATGCTGAGGTGGGTACAATATAGGAGAATGAGGTGAACTTTGTGGCCGAACAGTGCAAAGCACACCATGATGCCTGTCACTGGCTGCAGGGTGAGGGTGGAATGGCGTGAGCATTACAGCCGATGACCCCAAGTCACACCCCTGATGCCTGTCAGTCTCTACAGGGTGGGGTGCTACAGTTGGAAACCCTAACACCGTAGGCATGTGTTGGTATTTTCACTCCAAATTTTCAACATGGGCTTTTTGTGAGCCCACCTCATGGAAAAGCGGCACTATCAGTTTGTTAGCTGAAAGGTGGTTTTGCACAGTGGCTATGCCATTTGGCGACACAGGGCCAAAAACACATTTTGGGCAGGATGTGGAAAATGACAACTGTGTTGTTCATGAGGAGATGTAAAAAATGACAACATTGAAAATCTGGAGTGAAAATATGAAAAATCGGTGAAGGTATGAGCATGCATAGAAACTATGCAACACATGTCAGTAACCCAATTATTTTTGGGATTTTTTTTAACCACATCTTTAACATAGGCATTTTGGGACCTCCCCTCATGAACAGTGGCAGTGTGATTCTGTTAATGTGTCCGAAACATTGATTTTGCACAGTGACCACGCCATTGTTCGCCACAGGCGTGAAAATACATTTAGGGCAGAATGTAAAAAATGACAGCTGTACTGTTCATAAGGAGGTGTAAAGAAATGTCAGTGTTGAAAATCTGGCATGAAAATAGTGCAAATTCTGCGGTTACAAGGGTGCATGGAAACTGGCGCAACGCCTGCTTGTAACACTGTCATTTTATGGAATTTTGTCACCAAATTTTCAACATAGGCATTTTAGGACTTCTGCTCATGAACAGTGTCATCATCATTTCCTGAAACTGTCCTGAAAACTGATTTCACGCGAGTAATCGGTATTCTGCACGGACATGCAAAACACATTTTGGCCAGAACATGTAAAATGACAGCTGTACTGTTCATAAGGAGGTATGGAAAATGCCAATTTTGAAAATCTGGAGTGAAAATATTACAATTCACAAAGTTACATGCATGTGTGGAAACTGCATAATGCATGCTTAGTAAAACCAAATTTTCAACATAGGCTTTTTGAGAGCCCACCTCATGAACACTGGCACTGTCGTTTCGTTAATCAGTCCCAGGCGATTCCATGCAGTGACTGTGAAATCACCTTTGGGCTGATTAACACCATGACAGTGCCAGAATTCATGAGGAGGGGTTCCAAAAACATCATGTTGAAAATTTGGTGCCAAAATTCCAAAAATGCCTGAGATATGCATTAAAGTTGAAAACCCTATTTATTCCATTATATAGCTTACCGGCATTTCCTCAGTTCACAGTCAGCTTTGAAGAGTGCAGATGTGTTCCCGGTCCACTGAAGATCATCGTGCCAGATTCCAGAGGTAAGTATGGGGTGAGAGGGGTGTGGGGAGGCAGGTGCGTGGGTGTGAGCGGGAGCTTTTAACAGGGTATGTGGAATGCTGGGGTGGGCTCCCAGCATGCCAACAGACTCTTTTTGGGGCAGCTGTGGCTGATGGGATTGGGCAACTCCATAGGCACACAACAAAGGGTTACATTGTGCCGGCGGGATTGGGCACTCGCCAACACACAACAAAAGCGGGGTGAAATTATGCTGATAGGGATTGGGCACCCTGTTGGCACACACAAAAAGTGGGGGTTGCATAATGCCAATGGGGAGTGGGCTCTCCGTCAGGCAACATCATTTGGGCATTAAAGCCAATGGGGATTGGGGCCCTGTCGGCAAAGAAAAACTGTTAGGGGTTATGATGCCATATGGATTGGGCACCCCTCAGCATACATTGTAAATGGTGGGGTTATTATGCCAATGGGGAGAGGGTTCCCCATCAGCATTCTGACAGGAGGTGGCGGCAGTGTTGCATGCATGTCAGGAAGCATGTTGTGGTCACACTGCATGACAGCTCCACTCTCATTGCAGTGGACCTTTTGTTAGATCTGTTGGTCACATTCCAAATTGCTGATGTGGCACCTGCATGCTGCCTGATTGGGGAATGATGGATGCACCTACTGATACGTGCCCTGCATTTGCCCAACAGTGACCGTGCCTCCAAATCTGCTGCTACCGCAATATGTTGGCTGCGCATGCGTGAGCCAACATAAAAATTAGTATGATTGTGTTCTCTGCAGTATAGCAAAGTCTTCCAGCCTCTTCCACCAAAAGTCAAGGCAAAAGGGATATGGTTCATCATTGTGTCACCATCCCCTCCCCATCCCAACCCTCCTTTGTGCACTTACCTCCCGCACCCTGGAAGTCGGCACTGTCATTTTCTGTGGACTGGGACACATCTGCACTCTGCAAAGCCAAACCATAAAATGAAGACTCAAGGTAAGTAGTATAATGACACTCAATGGGGGGTCAACTTAGGTTGATATTGCAGCCATGTTTTGAATTTGACCCCAAATTCTCAACATGGTTCTTGGACCTCACTCATGAACACTGGCACTGTCATTTTGTTTCTCAGTCACAAAAGGTGATTTTGCAGTCGCTGTGCAGAATCACTTTTTGGAACTGATTAACAAAATGACAGTGCCACTGTTCATGAGGGGAGATCCCAAAGAGTCCATGTTGCAAATTTGGTGAAATAATTCCAAACAATGACTGTGTTACAGGCGTGTGTTGCACAGTTTCTATGCATGTTCATAACTTCACCAGTTTTTAATATTTTCACTCCAGATTTTCAACATTGCCATTTTTTCACACCTCCTTATGAATAGTACAGCTTTCATATTTCACATCCTTCCCAAAATGTGTTTTGGCACCTGTGGTGCAGAATGGGGTGATTACTGTGGGAAAATCAACTTTTGGGACAGATTAACACAATCACAGTGTCACTGTTCATGAGGGGAGGTCCCAAAATGCCCATGTTGAAAATTTGGTGGAACAATTCCAAAAAACGATTGCATTACGGGTGAGCATTGCACAGTTTCTATGCATGCTCTTAACTTCACAAATGTTTCATATTTTCACTCCAGATTTTCTACACTGCCATTTTTTAACACCTCCTCATGAATTGTGCTGCTATAATTTTTCACATCCTGCCCAAAATGTGTTTTCGCACCTGTAGCACTGAATGGCACAGTCGCAGTGTGAGATCACCTTTCAAGATTGAGTAATGAAATGATAGTGACACTGTTCATGAGGTGGGGTCCCAAAAGCCCATGTTGAAAATTTAGTAAAAATACCAACAAACACCTGGGGCATTAGGGTTTCCAACCATAAACCCCACCTGAACCCTGACAGTTGTCAGGGGTGTGACTAGGTTCATTGCCTGTAATGCTCATGGCATTCCACCCTACCCTGCATCCATTGACAGGCATCGAGGTGTGCCTTAGGGTCTTTGGCCCTAACATTCACCCCATCCTCCAAGACTGCACCCATCTCAGCTTATTTCCTTATGGAATGGGGTGAGCCTAAAGGCCAAAGACACCAAAACACACTGTGACACCTGTTGCTGTGTGCAGGGTGGGGTGGAATGGTATAAGCGTTATGGTCGATGACCCAAAGACACACCCCCAACACCTTTCAGTCTCTGCAGGGGGGGTGGGGGTTGATGTTAGTTCAGTACTTCACTGCCATTCCTATTATTCATCTCTCTAACTCCTGCACTACTAATGCCAATGTCAGCAAGCCAGCATTCAGCATTGACAAATGCTTGTTAATGGTTGATTCCATAAACTGACAAAATACAGTCTGAGATTTTAAATTGCTCTAATGGAATATCCATGGCTTGCATAACCCAGTGTAAAGATTATGCATGTCATTATTAATATAAAAAAAGATAACATTTTTCTTCTGAAGTCTCATCTATTACATTAGGTAACTGGAAAGATACATAGACAGGTTTAGTATTTATTGGATTGGAGAGAAGGACATCCTATGAATCATGATCTGTATCTCCAGTTTGACCTGGAGGAAAACACTTAGGTGAAGAAGACAGGATATATATGGCATTGATGGGGCAGCTTTAGAGAATTTACATAAACTGCACTGAATATTTACATTCTACTGGGGTCCACTGAGGAGTTTTATAAGACTTAGTGGCACATGGCAGTGTGTAGGGGTACAAGTAAAACAGCATTCTGCTGCAATAGAAAGGGAAGGAATGGAAGACTTTCACTTCCAGATTTACCGAGATATGTTTGGGCTTCTCAGCTATGCACTTTTATACTTAAATACTCAGACCGCAACATGCAAATGGGTCCATTAGGCATACAAGGTGAAAATGGGGCCATTTGCATGTCATTATGGCCCCATTTGCATGTTCTGTGCAGGAATGCTTCCAGCAGGATGCGCCGGGCACCCTGCAAGTACATAGCAGTCTATAGTCCCTGGTAGTCTAGTGCCCCCCCATTCCCAAGTGTAAAATAAAATATTACAACCCTTTTTCCCTGGTAGTCTAGTGGCCCCCCTCCTATCCCCAAGCATAAATGAAAATAATATAACCTCTTTTTCCCTGGTATTCTAGTGGTCCCCCTCCCATCCCTAAACCCAATCGTAGGTGTACAGGAAAGAACCTGGTATCCCTGGTGGTCCAGTGGAACCCACGTTCCATCCCTGAACCTGATCATAGGTGTATAGGAAAGAACCTGGTATCCCTGGTGGTCCAGTGGAACCCACGTTCCATCCCTGAACCTGATCATAGGTGTACAGGAAAGAACCTGGTATCCCTGGTGGTCCAGTGGAACCCACGTTCCATCCCTGAACCTGATCATAGGTGTATAGGAAAGAACCTGGTATCCCTGGTGGTCCAGTGGAACCCACGTTCCATCCCTGAACCTGATCATAGGTGTATAGAAAGTAACCCAGTATGTCTGGTGGTCCAGTGGACTCCCCACCCACTGAGGTACCCACTCCACACACCGCTCTCCCATTCCAGCATGGCCAGTCAGCCACAGAGCTGGAGGGCAGCACATACCACTGCACACCCCTACGGCTGCCCACTGGCTCAGCTGTCAGTGAATGACAGCTTACTGTACACAGTAGAAGCCCATTGGTAGACACTGTCAACCAATGGGCTTGCAGTGTGTACTGTAAGCTTTCATTCACAACTTTGTTCTCAACCCCAACGCACACCCCTCACACCTGTTCCTGCATGCAGGGTGGAGGTGGGCCATAGGGTTAGAAGCTGAGGGTGAGGTGGGGTGTTCAGGCTGGAAGACAGGGGTGGGGGTAGGGTCTTATGCTTGGGAACCCTAAGATCGCAGTTCTCTACTTTTTATGCTTCAACCCTAATGGTGCATTAATGATGTTTTTTGCAATATATATATATCCCCAATCACCATCCCCATATCTGGAAAACCCCATTTCCAATGAGCCATACTGCATTCAGTATGCACTCCAGAAGGGCTCAGTCAGTGGACAGCCACGGTGGTGTGAGGAAGGCTGTGCTCATCACCAATCAACCATTGGGTTGGCAGGAGTGGGGTGGTAGGTCACACTGGATGGGGTGGGGTGTGGAAAGGACCCTAGACTACCAAGAAATGGGTTTTTCTGAATTTGGGGACAGCGATCGGTAACCAGAGTGGGAGGAGGTACTGCTACATTATGGAAAATGTCATTTCACATATGGGGTGGGAGACTGGGGAGAGGGAGGGATTGCTGCTCAATGGAAAATGTTATTTCACATACGGGGTGGGTGATCTGGGACCGGGGAGGGACAAGTACACTATAGAAACTGCTTTTAACATATCCATTGGGCTACTGGGGACTGGGGAGGGACCACTACACTATGGAGACATTAAATATGTATATGACTCTGCAATCAGGAAGGGCACCACTATACTACCAGGGAATAACATTGTTTTTTGGGGTACAGTGATCGGTGGACGGGGGGCACTAGACCACCATGGAATATTCCTGTGTGGGGCATGGGCTGGTGGGGGGGCCGCACTAAGTCATCCATGGGCCATGCAATTGTGCCCATAATGGGCATGCTAATGGCCAATAATGCCTTGCAAGCCCAATGGGCTCATTTGCATGGCTCTCTTAGTGAATAGGGGCTTAGCGCATGTGCACTATTGTTGCCAGTCCATTCTCCTAGCTGTCTTTGGGGGCAGCACTACTGGGGTCCTGCTGCTTTGCCTGGGTTAGTGCTGCCTCAAGATGCCCCTGGCTCATAGTTGGATAGTGCACAGCACTATCCAACTGTGAATAGCCTGATTGCTTACCAACACAACCCCAGGGTGAAGTACAAACTTTGTGTGGCACTTTGCATTTTTGTGAATCCTGGCCTAGATTCTTAACGTATCCTTTTCATGATCTCACCTTATGATCAAGAGAGGTGGAAATGTTTAAATCCTGTCCAAAATGTGATTTTGCAGAGCAACTGCAAAATCATGTTTTAATGGGATTTCAGAAATTTCAGCAACCTGGTTCATGAGGTGATTTAAAGAAGGACATGTTGAAAATGTGGGAAAAGATATTAAAAATAAAGTTATGCACAAAGTTTAAAACCCACTGAAAAGCTATTAACAGAATGTGCCTTGTATTCGGTCAATTCATGGTTCATTGTTGGAAGCAGCAGGACCTTGGAGGGCAGTGCTGGACCCACTGGATAGATAAATGAGGAGTGGGTATTGAGAAGATAGTCAGGTTATGGGTGGGGAACAGGAAGGTGGGGGGTACAGAAATGGCAGAAGGAACTTTTGTTTTGCAGGTTTTAAAAAAAGACTACAAGGGATGGTTTTCTTTATTCAGGTACTGACACAGGGGATTGGGTACCCCAGTGCTGGCTTGTTTGATGGCACATGGGGGTGAGTGACCCAGTGTCTCATCATGTTTGGAAGGGGGTAGTGCCAGTAATTTGTGGATTGGGTGGAAAGGATATGCTGTTGTTTGGCAGCAAGGGGGATGGGCACCATGGTGTCACATCCTGTTTGGAGGTGGTGATACAACAGTGATTTGACAGTAAAGTAAACTGTAGTTCCCGAGACAGACACCACTGGCTTTTTTAGCAGGTCTCATACTCCGACGTATACAAGGTTAGCACTGGTTACAGACAGCTGCAAGAAGCAATATGGCAAGGCACACACTCACTCACTCACTGACAGCCATAGAAAGGTATATCCCAATGGATTTCAATGGGACAGCTGCAAAATACTTCCTGCCTTTGATTGCAGTAGCAACTGGTCTGCTATGCAGACCAGACCAGCTTTGTACAAGGCTAATAGTAGCAGAAGCCTTCTTTATTCAACTATAGGGGGAGCAGCACACCATGAGGCATTGCCTTAGACTGTGGTTTCCTTAGTGCCACTAGGACATAACTGACAGTTTCAAACAGGGAACAAATGTTAGTGCAGAGTTCTAAGTGATTAAAGTGGTGGCAGTCAGGGCTGTGACAAGGGGAGGGCAGGAGATGTGGTTGCAGTATGGTCTACACTGTCAATGGGCCCTCTATCTCAGAAGTCAGCATTAAGTATGTTGCTTAACAATTTGAAATTCCAGCTGTCAGCACTGGGTATTGTGGTACAAATTCCAACTCAAGTTTCAAGGGGTTCAAAACATGTGATCTTGATGTCAGTGTCATTAGGAGGAGCAGGGACAAATTATATTGTTCGGTTCCTTAATTATGGTGTCTGTTGGGGGGGTGAGCAACATGGACAAAATAAGATGCTCAGTAGGACTAATACAAAAGAATCTACACTATAAATATTTTACATGCCCAAATGGCTATTTCACACTTTTTGGTGGGGAGGTAGGGCCTCACAAAATATTTTGCAGGGTGGCTCTTACAATTGTTGGCACAGCTCGGGTGGTAGTTTATGGGGCAGCTCCAGACTTAACTGTACTCCACATCACCCCCAGAGCAGGTAAGGGCAGTACCACTCAAACTTTTAAATAAACTATGCAAAACAGATAATGAATTATTTAGGGTTTTTTTTCAATTTAACATACTTTAGGATACCTAAACCATCTTTTTTACACATTTTGTTTTTTAAAAAAAATATTCCATAGGCTTGTAAAGGAGAGGCTGTTGTTTGCATTTATACTGAAACTGCATTTATTAAAGCAAGATAAATGCAGTTTCATGGCATTTGAAATTGTAAACATAGCCTCTCCTGATTCAAAAATCCTGTTCTAAGAATCCTAAAATGGCTGCCTTCATGAAGTCATTGAAGAGAGAGATGTCCAGTTGTACAGATGTATTCAAGCTGTGCTAACCATATTTAAAAGCAAATAACTTTAAAATGAAAAATGAAAGCATGGTACTGTGAGCACAAATGTTCAGCACAGAAATATGTACAAAATGACTGGTGTTTCATTTATAGATACTGTTTAGTTTTTTTAAAAATAGTAAAAAAAGCAGCAGAAAATTCAAATATTTTTCTCTTTTTCAACAAACAAATGCAAATAATATTAAAACAAAATGATAGCATAGTACTGTGAGCACAAAATTTGTTCAGCACAAAACTATCTACAAAATGAGTAGTGTTTGATTTATATGTACCTATTAGGTTTTTTTAATTAACAAAAAACAGCAGAAAGTTCAATTATTTTTCACGTTTTTCAACAAACAAATGCAAATAGCTTTAAACTGAAAAAATGATTACATGGTACTTTGAGCACAATAGTTGTTCAGCACAAAAATATCTACAAAATGAGTAGTTTTGCGTTTATATGTGCCTTTTATTTTTTTATAATTAGCAAAAAACAACAGAAAGTTCAATTATTTTTCACTTTTTGCAACAAACAAATGCAAATAGCTTTAAACTGAAAAATTATACCATGGTAGTTTGAGCACAAAAGTTGTTCAGCACAAACATATATATCAAATGAGTGGTGTTTCATTTATAGATACATTTTAGATTTTTTTATAATCAGCAAAACAAATGGCAGGAAATTAAAATTTTCTTTCACTTTTGTTGAAGGTATGGCATAAATGGAATCAGCTATTTCCCTATTACAAATATTGTTACCATTTTTATTCTCATGACCTCCTCCAATTAACCAAACTGCAATTTGCTTTTTAAATAGCTCACACTTCCTGCCTTCCAAATGGCGGGAGGTGGTGCAAAACTGTTGTATGCTTAATGTTTCCATTTCTAGTTTCCTCTCCTCTGTCAGCCTCACTGTGATAGGTTGAGCCACTGATTCTCATTTTTCACTTTACATTATCAGGCAAAGTGATCTAGTGCACACTGCATTTCTCATGCAGCACTCATCAGCACTTCCTAGACTTCCTTGCATTTAGCCAGTACACATGAAAACTGCCTTTGCCATACTACCCAGAGCCACATCTCGCTCTGATGCCATTTCCAATTTTTTGGTTTCCTTTTGTGTAATTCATCTGTGTGCAATTTAAGTTTGAATGTTACCTCTTTTTCTAGTCAAAGAAGCCAAGGGACTCAGATTCAGTGCAAAGAAGTGCAAAGTAATGCACCTGGGAAACAAAAACCCTGGGGGAAGAGTACACAATGGGGAGGGGGAGGTACTAGCAACAACAAAAATGGAAAGGGACCTGGGAGTAGTCAAATCAGACAACCTAAAGGCAGGCAGGCAATGTGAGAAGGCAGAAAGGAGGGCTGGGGATACTAGGATGCATAGGGAGAGGCATCACCTGTAGAAAACAGGAAGTTGTCACCCTCTATACAGACAGTTGGTGAGACTCCATCTGGAGTACTGCATGAGTTCTGGAGATCCCATCTCCACAGGGACATAGATAGGATGGCGGCAGTCCAGAGGAGGGTAACTAAAATGGTGCAGAGTCTGCACCAGGAACCATATGAAAAGAGACTAAAGAAGCTTAACATGTATACCCTCAAGGAAAGGGGGGGAGGCATGATAGAAACTTTCAAGTACCTCAAGGGAATTAACAAAGTTCAAGAGGGTAGCATCTTTCAGAAAAAGAGATGTGCAAGAACAAGGGGGCACAGTTTGAAGATAGAGTGGGGACAGCTCAAGGGCAACATGAGGAAGTATTTTTTCACAGAGGGCTGTGGTCACATGGAATGGCCTTCCTGAGGAGGTTGTGGGGTCAAAAACAGTGATGTAATTCAAGAATACATGGGATAGACATAAGGTAATTATAGTGGGGTGGGAGGAAGTAGGCTTTTGATTAACTAGGATCTACAGCTTATCCAATAGATGGAAATGGGCAGACTAGGTGGGTCAAGCAGTCCTTATCTGCTGTCAAAGTCTATGTTTCTATATTCCTGTGTTTCTGGTCCTCCTCAGAGCAGCCACCTGCTTACTCTCCCACATCCTTGTCATGCACTTCAATGGCAGCATAGGTGCCTTTGGTACCTGAGTGAAGACATCCACATTTCGCAGGTGGTTGATGGCACTTAGCTGCACTATGTGCCTCAGAACCCACCTCACAAACCCCCTGGGGCTTGTGATAATTTAGCATTATACAATGGCAAGAAAGAATCCTGGTCTGTGATTGGTCAGTCTGTGACTGGACCTGTGATGTTATCCAGCACAACATCACGGGTCTAGTCTCAAGCACTGTGAACAAATATGGATGATCCCAATGATCCCTTTTTGCATCTCCTCTTAAGAAACAAAAATATTTTTCCACACTAATAAAAACATTCTTTAAAACTATTTTTTATTTTATATATAACAATGAGCCATTGTATAACAGCAATAATGCCCTCCAGGGTGTGTGTCATTTGGGATAACGTCAAAGCCTCAGTTGTGGCTCGCATTTGGCCTGCAGCCTCATGCCTAACCACGTTATCCCAGCACGACACACACCCTGTCGGGCATTATTGCTTAATTATCACACACCCTGTTGTTTGTTATTGCTTATTTCAATTTATAATGTGATCCTATGGGTATTTTATATTGACCTTCCCAGGTGATTGAAGACACTCAACTGTGTCTTGTGCCTCACAGCCCACCTGGGGCATGCAGCAATTTAGTCTTTCTGCACACCCTGATGTGTGGTACTGATCTCTTAAAATGTATAATGTAATCTTATTCAAATTATATACCTCACTTCCCAGGTGGTTGAAGGTGCCCAGCTGTGACTCATGCTTTATAATCTACCTGGGGCATGCAGCAATTTAGGCCTGCCACACACCCTACCATGTGTTATTGTTTACTTACAATATACAATGTGATCCTACGGGAATCATAACCACACTTCTCAAGAAGTTTAAGGCACTCAACTGCACTCATGCCTCACAAACCCACCTAGGCCATATAGCAATTTAGCATTGTACACACTCTGCTGAGTGTTATTGCTACCTACAATTTTCAATGTGATCTTAGAGGAATCATGTACCACTTCCAAGGTGGTCGAAGACATAGGATCCTCATGCTTCACAACCCACTTTGGAGGTGCAATAATTTAGCACTGTTGCACACTCTGCCATGTGTTATTACTTACATGCTGTAACTCCAAAAAAATGAAAAGAAAACTGAATTTCCAGCCATATTTTGCTGATTATAAAAAATTTGAATGGTATCTATTAATAAAACAGCACTCATTTTGTAGTCATTTTTGTGCTAAACAACTTTTGTGCTCAAAGTGCCATGCTATCATTTATTCAGTCTAAAGCTATTTGCATTTGTTTGTTGCAAAAAGTGAAAAACAATTGAACTTTCTGCTGTTTTTTGCCAATTATTAAAAAAAACTAAAAGGCACATATAAATGAAACACTACTCATGTTGTAGATATTTTTGTGCTGAACAAATGTCATGCTCACAGTACCATGCTATCAGTTTTGTTTTAATATTATTTGCAACTGTTTGTTAAAAAAGTGAAAAATAATTAAACTTTCTGCTGCCTTTTTTTACTAATGTTTAGAAAACTAAACAGTATCTATAAATGAAACACCAATCATTTTGTAGATATTTTTGTGCTGAACAACTTTTGTGCTCACAGTACCATGCCATAATTTTTCATTTTTTTTGTACTTATATTTTATTGTTTTAGTTAAAAAACAACTTCATAAAGTATTCTCATGCAAGAGATCACATTACAAAAGGAAGCATTCAATGTATCAGTATTGTTTTAGTCTTAATTATCTGTTTCATAGATAATGGGGGTATTCCAAACAATATGTTAAATTTCATAAATAATAATCCAAAGATAGCTGCACCCCACAGGACATTGGGTGGTCACCTAGATAAAGAAAAAAGGCAATCCAGACATGGCAGACTCAACATTCATGTTAATATGACCCCCATCCTTCATAGAAACCATTACATTTGTAGCATTACTAAGAGAAGCTCTGCCTTAAAACAAAGCAGGTAACAACAGATCCAGTTTAACCAGCACAATTTAAGATCTGGCACAGACATTTCAAAGAAAACATCAGACAGCAATTCTGGAATAAAATTAACCTGTAACTCCTTTATTATGTATCTAATAGGGCATGATGCCACATGGCCCATGCAGTAGGGAAACATTTTACCTATCTTTTATAAAATGAAATAAACTTCAAAGTCCAACATGGTACCAACAATGTAAAGAATGTTCCCAATGAGTGACCTGTTCCTTTCAGCAGTTAGATGGGTTTATGTTTTATAATCCACAATGAACCCCTCCAGAATTTAAAAGTACTTGCCAACTACTTTTTCCCTTCAGGTTTTCTCTTTTCTGAAGAATTCAGGACTCAAGCCGATGCATACTCTCTGGCTATGGCCTCTGCTTCCCCCACTTCCTCCGGATCGGTGTATTGGAAAGTATGCCCCCCATAATGAATCTGCAAATGGGCAGGCATAAGCAAGGAGTGGGCCACCCCCAGACTTCTTAACTTTGTTCAAACTGTGTCAAACCTTTTTCTCCTCACTCGTGTAGTGTATGATATATCTGGGAAGATATGGATAGTAGTGCCTTGGAAGTTTAAAGTTTCTGACTCCCTTGCTGCTTATAGAATCTGGTCATGGATCATGGCACTCACAGTCACCAGGAGAACAGTACGAGGCAATTGTTGTTGCTTCCAGAAGCCCTCAGGGAGATGCAGTAGGCCCTGACAAAGCTGCACAGCAGGTCTTTGGGTTCCAACTTCAAAGCTCCTGGGAGCCAATCTTGTAGGAAGGCTAGCAGATTATTCCCCTCACAGTTCTCTGGAAAGTGCACCAATCTTACATTGGAGGCCTGTTGTACATTGTCCAGGGCCTGCAGGCGATATCTCAGCTGCAAATTTTCTTGGGCCATTTTGTTTGTGGCTGAAAGTGCCTTCGTCACTGTTGACTCCGCCTATGTAGCTATTTCAGATGCTGTTTCTATTTTGACCTCCTGTTCTGTCATTCATATCAGGATGGATTTGACTTTCTGGTCAATTGCTTGCATGGATAGTTGGAGGGCCTTCCATGGTGGCTCCAGCCCCTGTGATGGTTGCACTTCAGCTGCATGTTGTGGGTCTGCTGGCATTGGAGCTTTAGAGCTATTTCCAGTGTCTTTATTAGAACGGACCATGGTGAAAAAGAATATGAACAGATGCAGCTCAATGAGGAGATTTCAAAGCTGTCCTCAGAATTTTAATTAAAATTATTTTAAATTTGTTTTCTGCTATAAATGTGTCTATTATGCAGAGCTCTCTCATCTTGTTGGCAGGTGTGCTCCACAGCTCCCCCCATCATTTTCATTTTATAGTTATTCACATTTGAATACAGTTAGCACAGCTAGAATACATCTGCACAGCTGGGATCTCTCTCTTCAATTATATCATCAAGGCAGCCATTTTAGGATTCTTAGAGCAGGATTTTTGAATCATGAAAGGCTATGTTTACAATTTTCAAATGCCATGAAACTGCATTTATCCTGCTTTAATAAATGCAGTTTCAGTATAAATGTAAACAACAGCATCTCTTTTTTAAACTAGGCCTCCAGGGGAAGGGGAGGGGAGTACCCTTGTCTCTTAAGTGTAACCCTTCTCATAATAGATCAGTGAGAAGGGAGTTAGTAACTACAAAATGTAGGGAAGCGCACCCACTTAGTGTAGCTCTAGACATAAGCAACACATCTAATGTCTCTCAGGTACATGGATGTATAACACATATACAAAATAAAAATAAACCAAAGGATATTAAGGCATTGCTACTCAATGCAAGGAGCATGAGGAACAAAATTGACAATTTGAGTCTCCTGTTACATGATGAGGATATTCACCTCTGTGCTATTACTCAAACTTGGTGGCAAGATGACCACTGGAGGAAGTCTATCCCAGGATATAAACCATTTAGCACTGATAGAATGATGAAAAGTGGGGCAGGTGGCTCTGTATGTAAGGGACATGTATGAGGCATATGAAATCAAGTCAACACCAGATAACTATAAAGAAGTTAAGCAACTGTGGGTTAATATTATTAGACAGAGTGAAACAAAAATCACAGTTGGTGTGTGGTACAGAGTACCAGGTTTAGATGCTGAGAACAATGCCGAGTTTCTGGATAATATCAGGAATATGGATTTAAGTGCCAGTGCACTAATAATGGAAGATTTTTAACTTACAACAACTCACAGTTCCATCACCACCCACCACAAAGGCAGACCACAAGCTCATCAAATGCAAGCAATTTACTAAGGCAAAATATAGATAGAGGTGTAATAAAAGTGCAAACCTCATATAGTGCAAATGCACAAGACCCAGGAACAACAGGCAAGGCCCCCACTGACTTTGACCAGTTTTGCCCTAAGGCTTCCTCAGGAAGTCTTAATAAATTGCTTGCATTTGATGAGCTTGTGGTCTGCCTTTGTGGTGGGTGGTGCTGGGATTGTGATTTGTTCTAAGTTTCATTTCATACGCACATGCAGCTGGAAGGACAGCTTGTTTAAGAGTTCTGAGATTTTAATTTACCAGTATCAACTGGGTTACATGTACAGGGAATAATAAATTAGAAAGAGACTTCCTGACTGTACTAGCTATTAATGAAATGAAACAATATGTTAACCAAAGTACAAAAGCCCATCATATTCGTCATCTTGTTCTGAGTAATTTAGGGGATGATATAAAGAACTGTGTAGCCAGAGAACCACTAGGCCAGAGTGACCACAGTATGGTTAAATTTATAATTTCAGGATTTATTCTCATTAGTAAAGGACAAACAAAAATTAGGCATTGGACCAAGGCTAACTACAAAGCAATGAGGAAACAGATGACAGCATGGAACTGGATAGAGGAACTTGAAGAGCACAATGTACAGCAGATCTGGGATAACGTAAAAACAACTGGAATATTGTGTACCACATCATGTCCTGGAAAAATTAAATATAATACCCACGGAAAGTCCCCACTTGGCTAACTCCAGCACTAAAAAGGACCATCAAAAAAGAATAGGCTTTCTCTAGATATAAACAGAATCCATCAACTGGAAAATGGCAGAAATTTAAAATCATGCCCAAAAATGTAAAATGGCTATAAAACATGCCACAGCAAATGAGGAGAAAAGAGTAGCTGATTTAACTAAAGACAACAAAAAATCCTTCTTTAATTATATAAACAATCAAAGGAATGGAAATGCCAAGGTGGGGCCAATTCAAAGAGGAGGGGAAATGATTACAAGTGAAAGATATATGGCAGTTACATATAATGAATATTTCCTAAGTGTTTTCCAGACCAAAGTTGTCAGACAGGTTTAATAGTTAAGCGTAGTGGCACTAACAATACTATGGACTTTAACAATGTGGCACTATTTGAAAAACAGAACAACACTGAAGCAAAAAAATCCCTGGGGCCTGATGTCCTCCATCCATACCTAATTAAAGAGCTGGCAAACAAATTGAGTAGCCCAGTTAGGTTATTGTTTGATAGGTCCTTGAGGGATGGTGGTACCAGAGGAATGGAGGTGGGCAACTGTTACACCAATCTTTAAGTGTGGCATTAAATCAGATGTTGGCAATTATAGGCCTATCAGACTGACTTACGTTCTATGTAAAGTAATGGAGGATTACATCAAAGAACATTTGAAAACCATATAAAGCAAAGGGTTACTAATGTCACTCAGCATGGATTTACATTGGGGAGGTCTTGCCAGACTAATCTAATGAGTTTCTTTGAAACAGTGAGTAAAGCTCTTGATGACGCCCTATCGGTAGATGTAGTCTATCTTGACTTCTCTAAGGCTTTTGACTTGGTGCCACATGATGGTCTTATTAGTAGTCTGCAGGGTTTACATGTTGAATCCCAAATTATTCAGTGGGTAGATGCATGGCTTGAAACAGGAAACAGAGATTGAGTGTTGGGGGTATCACTCTGACTAGGGTGAGGTGACCCTTAGGGCTTGGTGCTGGGCCCTGTGCTATTTAATATCTTTGTGTCATCTCTCCAGATGTCAAATGGAGTATGGATGTCCAGGTTCACGGACGACAGCAAAATAGGGGCTATAGTAAGAACAGATGCTTATGCAAAAAACTTACAAGTAGAACTGGATAAAGTAAGCTCTTGGGCAACTACTCACACGATGAAATTTAATATAAAGTGCAGTGTAATACACTTTGGCCACAATAATATTCAGTCAAGCTACAGTCTGTCTGGACAAGGACTAAAATAAGTAGACTATGAAAAGGATTTGGGCATATGGGTCTCAAAGGATCTTACCTTTAGACAGCAAACCACTAAGGTAGCAAATAAAGCCAACAGGATGTTGCATTGTATATTGCACAACATTAGAATTAGGGACAGAACAGTGTTACTGCCTTTGTATGGCACACTGGTGAGGCTGCTTGTGGAGTATGGGGTGCAGTTTTGGAACCCGTACCATAGAGTGTATATATTGGATGGCAGTATAGCCTAGAGGTTAGACAAGAGTAATGAGCTTGGTACATCCAGCAGACTAGACCTTGGTTTGATTCTCACAACCTCCACTTGCATACTGCATGACTCTGAGCAACTCACTTAACCACTCAGTGCTCCCAGGTCACCCCTGAAAACAGGCACTTGTGCCTAGTGGGCCTTACCCAGTTACCAAAGACTGAAATAAAAAATAAAATAAAATAATTGTGGAACATCGAGAGAGTGCAGAGGAGAGTAACTAAGGGAATTTCTGGTCTACAAGCCCTCCCCTCTGATGAGAGATCGAGTGAACTGGATTTATACTTGCTAGAGTACCAGTGAATTAGAAGAGACCTGTGTCTGGTCTGCTCTGCCTTTTGAAATAAAGACTTGTGGGAATGTGTGGGAAAAGAGTTGAAAACTACAACTAAAACTACTACAGCATATGAATACCAACTGAAGGGCCTACTATATAAATCCAACAAAACAGGGCATTGGATTAATCAAAGAGTTGTGTCCCCGTGGAACAAATTCCCATCAGAAATTGTAAACAGTAAAATGATAATCTCTTTCAGGAATAAATTAGAGGAATTATATAGGGATAAAGAGATATAGTACAGTACATAACAAGACTTCTTGGTGAAAGCTGTTGTCTCGCACTCAACTTATGAATCTCCTTTACAAGACTATGGAGTCATTTTTAAAAGAAACAAAAAGTGTAAAATAGATGGTTTAGGTATTCTTTAAAGTTTTCAAAATAACAAAATTACAAAGAACATAACCACACACAAAAAAATAAATAAAAAAGAATAAAAACACTTAGCTCTCACAAACTCAAACTGGCATATTCTTTCCTGTATAAAAAGTTTTACCATACCAACAAGCATCTCTCAAAACTCCTGAAGCCCCCTTTCCCCCTCCCCCATCCTTCCCCTCCCTGGAGCACAGCTGACTGTTCCCATAGAGTGTGGAAGAGGCGAGTGTCAGTATATTCAACAAAAATGCAGAGTATCCATCTAAGTGGGCCCAATCACAAAATGCATCTAAGAAACTAAAAGAGCTTCTAGGGGGTTCCCAGCATTCCCAATACTCCTCATATCTGTCTTGACAGGAAGCAATATGCTTTTCTGTAGCCAGAGCTTGTAAGATTTCTTGATGCCATTCCCTGTATGAGGGTACAGTGTCATCCATCCAGTGGCGGAGGATAACTATCTTAGTGGAAACTAAAATCATGGCTATATAGGCCTTGTGGGGACCATAGAGCTCCTCAGGTTAGTACCTGACAAGACAGATCTGTGGAGTGAAGTAAGGGTCTAACCTAAAAGGGATTAAGGGAAATGCAGAACAGTAGTCCAGAAAGGGGACACTTTGAGCATTCCCAGAGGATGCTTTAAGACAGCCTATGCCTGATACACCATGGGAACAATCTGCTGAGGCACTCCAAACCATCCTGTGCAATCTTTGTGGTGTATAATACATATTGGCTCAGATATTCAGACTGCAGGGGTCATAATGTGGGAAGACATTATGCCGCATACATATACCGTGATGCCAAGATAGCGTGATTTCTTGCATGGAGCATAAGTCTTTTTTGGGGGGCTCTGTCCCCACACACACCCATTATGGGGGCTGCCCCACTGAATCCTGCCAGCTAAGATTACTAACCCGGGAGGGTAGACAAGTACATCACACAAAGTGCCACCAAAAAATTTAATCACTATGTGTGTGGGACCAGGAATCGAAACTGGTCCCAAACACATTTCCTGGTTCCTTTGCTGCCAGTAGCTCAGTCCATTGAGCTACAGCAGCTGCTCAGCAGAACCCTGTCACAGCAGAAGTCTTATCATCTGCCTGGGACAGTAAGAGGGTGCAATACCATGCACAGATACATTCACAGTATTGCACCCTCTCACTCTATTACACTGTGCTGTTGCAGTTTTGGGGAAATGCCGTACACTATTAAGCATACAACATATTGACCCAGTACTACCCAGAAAGGGTGCAAGTGGTTGTTTCATGCAACTGAGATGCGCCGGAGCACAAAATTTATATATTCAAACAAGATGAGCAATGACACATCCCATCTGAATATGTCAATAAATGTGTGCTGTGCAAATGGGGGCTGCCGATGATGCACCAGTGCTTCCTCCTTGTTGGCCTGAATACCTGGAATGGAGATGTGCGGTGCATCTGTGGCATGCGCCAGGCTCAAATTACAGATATTCAGATTGACATATGCAAATGGGCCATTATGCATGTGAGGTGCAAATGGGGCCATTTGCATGTCATTAGCCCATTTGCATGTTTGGGAAAGGCGAACCCAGCAGAATGTGCCGGGACACCCTGCAAATGCTGTGTAAAAAACAAACACTCCACATCTCCCTGGTAGTCAGTGGCCCCCCCCATACCCAACCCCTAAGTAATAAAACATGATTATCCCCATATTCCTGGTAGTCTTCTGGCCCTCCTCCTGTACCTGACCCAAGTAATGAACTATAAATATTATCAATATGCCGGGTAGTCTAGTGGCTCCCCTCAGTACTTGACCCCAAAGTAATGAAAATAAATATACCCAATATTCCTTGGTAGTCCAGTGCCCCCAACCCCAAGACCCATTCATAATAGAAATATGACATACCCCTTCCTAGTAGTCCAGTGGTACCCCACTCCTATCCCCAAACCCCAACCATAGTTGAAAAATAAACCCCAAACCCACCCCAGTAGTCTAGTGGACCCCCCACCCACTGAAGGAACCCCACCCATGGTGGTGTATGGGTGGGTAGTGCTGCCTGCTGGCTTGATGGCCATGCTGGGACAGGAGAGTGGGTGAGATTGAGGTCCCTCAGTGGGTGGGGGGTCCATTAGATTACCAGGTTGGGTTTGGGGTAGGAATATTGGGGATATTTATATTTCATTACTTCAGGGTTGGGTACAGAAGGAGAGTCACTAGACTACTAGGGAATATCAGGGTTTGGATCTGTGTCATATTACGATCAGGGATGGGAGAGGGACACTGGACTACCAGGGAGATGGGGTTTGGATACTTTTATTGTAAGATCGGGGATGGGGGGCTAGCCACCCAGAGGCTGGTGGCTGCTGTGTTGAGCTGTGCAGCACAGCAGCCCACCTGTGGATGTCTACCAGTTAGGCATGGTTCTTCCATGCCTAATATTGTGCGGCACATCTCTGAGATGTGCTGGCAGCTGCACTGCACATTTCTGTTGAATATCTTGATGTGCTGCATATGCATTGGAACACCCCCTCTGGGTGCACCACATACATTATCTTTGTGCTGCATCACATCTGGAGTTGTGCGGCGCATCCTGTCCTTTTGAATATGGCCCAAGGGGCATTCCTGGGGATGCGCCAGCACAACTCAGTTGCACTGGGCACATCTCCTTTGAATATCTGGACCATTGTGTAAAATGTGAAATTGGGTAAAATTATATCTGTCTTGCTTAATATATTTATAGAGCCTCTTCCAGAGTGTTTGCCATCCTTTGGGATCTAAGTGTAAGCCCAATGACTGTTGCCAATAGAAGCATATCCTATTTAAACCTCGCGGTCTTTTAGTCTGAAAGTGAGCATAGAACTTGGAAATGGGATGGGGCTGTTCCACAATCATTACAAGACTGGAAAGAGTAGAACAGGGTTGGGTAGTCCAAGCACTCGGGCCCAAGAAGCTGATGCGTGCTCTTGAAAATTGAAGATGTTTAAAGGGGTGGTACACAGGAATGGAGAAGTGTGGATGTATCATATCAGCTGAACACATCTTACCATCACTAAAAGCACCTCTAGAGACATGCTGGTATTGTGGATAGAGGCTGAGTGGGATGGGATGATTAGCTATTCTAATATTGGGATTCCCCAGTATGGGTTGTGACAGTCCCTACTCCAGTCAATCCTTAAATACATACGATGTTGCTTAAGTGCTTTAAGTGACCACATCAGAAGGGTTTTATATAACTGAGTGGAAAGGGAAGAGGATTTAAGATACAACACACTACCAAACTGCAGACTGTGTTTTTACATACTTGAGTCTCTAGAAACCAGAGAGGACAATAAGCTGAATCCGAGGGGCTACAAGCAGAAGCCCATCAGAAAAGCTTGCTGCTATGCAGGGTGCAATAATATAAGAAAAAGTTAGGCAATTGTAAGCCACCTCTCTCCTTGGTAAGTGTCAATGTAAAATATGCTTTTCAGACACCTACTTTCTCAGAAAGTCTGAAATAAGACTCTGGAGCTGGTAAACCAAACCTCAGGGAGAAACAGGCCCAACATACCTGAGGATATAAGATGCAGGATAGAATATTCATTTTAATGATATTAACTCTTCCCCAAAGTGAGATAAGAAGGGCAGTCCATCTCCTTAGGTCATCTTTAATCATCTGGAGTAGGGGCAAAAGATTCTTCCTCAAGATCTCAGAGACAGAATGAGTGATACGGATCCCCAGGTACGTAAAAGTCATGGGTTCTCAACAGAGACCCATATACAACATCTGTTGACTGGGGACATGAGTGTTTAGGGGCAGCAGCTGTATTTTTTCCAGACTGAGCTTATACCTTGCCACTATGGAACATTTTTGAACTTCCTCTAAAGCTGTGGGAATCAAAATTAGAGGGGCTTCAACATGAAGGAGGAGGTCATCCATGTAAGCAGACAATTTGTTTCTGGACTCTCCCACCAATATCCCTCAAATATCTGGGTTTTGTTTGATCCTTTGGAGGAGAGGTTCCAGGTACAAATTGAACAAGAAAGGGGAGAGTGGACACCCCTGTCTTGTATCGCATTGAAATACCACAGGGGCAGATGTAACTCCATTATCTTGCAGTTGGGGTGCAATACAAAATCTTTATCCAATCACAGAAGGCAGTGTGGAATCTGAAATTCTGTAGGGTGGCAAAGAGAAAGGGCCAGGAGACCATGTTGAATGCTTTTTCTGCATCTAGGGAGACCATAACTGCTGGTGTACTGTTCTCCCCAGACACAGAAATAAGATATAGCAACTTGCACACATGATCACTGGAGTATTGACCCACCATAAAACTGATCTGCTCTAGGAAATTAGTCCATCCCAGATTTGGAGCAAGTGATTAACTAGTATCTTGGATAATATTTTGGTCAGAGTTTAGAAGGGATATAGGGCAGTAGCTGCCTGTGAGCAGTTTGTTCTTCCATGGCTTGAGTAGAGGAAATCCAGGCTTTAGTGAGGAAGGCTCAGTAAGGCCAGAAGAAGAGTAAATAATTAAAGAGATGGGCTGGGAAGGGAACTAAAATGTTTATATAGGCAGCGTAAAAAATTAAAGGAAACTATCCGACCTAGGGCTTTATCCTTCAGAAGATGCTTAATAATCTGATGGAGCTCTAGTGAGGTTATGGGGGCTTTTAAGAGATCCTGTTGTTGACTCGATAGGATACGTAGGGGAAATGGGTCCAAGTAAGCCTCAATCCTCTCCATGAGAGCCGTAGAGATGGGTTCCTGACTATATAGGGAGCTAGAATAAAGTCAAAAAGCTTCTGCAATGTCTCATGGATGAGTAAGAACTGCATCCTCAAGTGAGAGCTAAAGACTAGGTATTGCTTTAAAGAGTCCATTTGCTTTAATCAAGAGCTAAAAGCTTTCTGGCTCTTTCTCCAGATTCCAGGTAGCACATCTTCATGCACTGTAAGGCAAAATCTGCCCTTTCTGCCAACATCCCATAGTACTGTGCTCTGATGTTGTTCAAGCAAGACAAGGAGGCTGGCTCAGTTTTGGAGGTGAGAGGTGTTCAAGCTTGCAAATCTGCAATAGGAGCTCATCTAGTTTCTGGGTTCAGCATTTTTGGCCATAGTGGCTAATCTAATACACTCACCTCTCACTGCACTTGGCTGTGCCCATAACATATCTAGATTCATACTGACCAATTGTTGCTTGCAGAAAATTGATCTGGTAAGTTTGGATAGCCACCTGAGAGTCAGTGATCTTGAGAAGATGAGGGTTGAGGCACCTGATATTGTAATGATCTTCCAGTCCCCGAATGGTATGATCCATCATTACAGGTGTGTGGTCTCAAATAACCATGGACTGGATAGAGAAGGCCAAGAGTCCAGTCAAATTCTCTTTACTGACCAAAAAAAGTCAGTAAGGGAATGAGTAAAATTAAGGATAGAAGAAAAAGTATACTGGTAGGTGGTTGGGTGTAAAAGGTGCCAGGGGTCTACCAAACCTAGGGTGTCAATTAGTTCTCTCAGTTCCCATTGTCCTGGGGACAGGCCTTTCCTACAGAAGCCTAACCAGTCCAAATCTGGTTGAAGGACCAAATTCCAGTCACTCCCCAGAAAGATAGGCAGGCACATGTAGGGCTCTAGGCGGGTCAGTATATCACAGAAAAAATTGGGAGAATCAGAAATGGGACCGTATGTAGTGCCCAATAATATCTCTGTTAGGCCAAGGTACCAATGCAACAGCAGAAAGCAGCCATCTAGATCTAACACTCCTAGATCATGCTGAAAGGTGTCCGTCTTTTAATCAAAATAGCTATTCCTCCCTTTTTTTTACTGCTACTTGCTCCAAAGGCTTGTCTTACCCACTCCCTATGAAAATATAAGATATCCTCCCTGTACATATGTGTCTCCAGAAGGAAGACTATGGCCTATGCTTTAATGTGTTTCAGCCCCTTTTCTCACTCAGGAGTCGCTGGAGGTGTGTGATGCAGTGGGGCTACTTTCCTTTCTGCCTCCATAAATCCTTTGAACACCAGTCCCGAACAGCACTAAACAGGTAGGAGCACTGACTAGAATGCATGAAATTACAGAAGAAAATGAATGGGTAGTGTAAATAGAAATGCTCTGGCAGAGCACCATGACTGTGAATGCATTAACAAGATAAGGGCATTTCATGGGCTTAAACATAAACATTTATTTATTTATTTATTTAAAAAATATCAGATTTACAAACTTTTGAGTCAAAGATTCATTTACAAAGGCACCTCATCGAAACTAATACAAAGACAGCACAGTTAACAATTCCAAAAACAATGGCTCGGAGAGCAGACAGTTATAACAATCATTCACTGGAGATACATGGGTAGCAGGAGATAAACAGATTACATAGTTTAGGCACACAGGCACCACATCAAGAAGACCAAAGCAGTTCAAACAATATACAATAGATAAGTAAATAGGCATCAGGAGTCAAAGAGAAACCCAGAGTGTTCACATGAAGGCTGTTGCATATACTAACTGAATCAAAGTATAGCACAGTGAAAAGGGCATATTTAAGCAATAAGGCATGACAGGGTGTGTGTTATCATGTAATAATGTCACTCCTGGGGTGGGTTGAAGCACAAGGTGAAGCTGAGTATTTATCTATTTGCATGTATTTATTTGATCCACTGGATCAGCAATATTCAGACACAAGCTGTGCCCAGTGCAGATTTTACAGAACTGGTCCTGGTCTGGTGATCTGGGTTTTGTCCATACCAATTCAATGTGTGATCTGCTCAACCCTGGCTTTATAAATTTATTTAATTGTTTTTAGAGGGGCTCCTGGTTGTGACCAATATCAACAAATAAATAAAGTCCATTGTGCCCCCCCCATCTGTCCAAACAGGCCTGTAATGGAGGATTTTTTAAATCTCTTATGTCCCAAATAGGGGCTCTTAGTTATCAAACTTTGGCCAAAATGTGAACAAGCTAAACCACTCCATCAAAGCAGGATGAGACCTACTTGTGTATGGTGTTTTGGTCAGGTAGATGATAGAGGAGTTTCCTCTACCTTTTGATAGAAGAAGGTGGTGAGTTTAAAATACATAATGTGTCATAAAAAAGGTCTGGAGAACATGTCATTTTGAGATCAAACAAGACCACAAGAGTATGTTTCTGCAGATATGCAACTGTTTAAAATTGCAAAACTGGCAGTCTTAGAAATGTTAGCACTGCGGCTTCTACTAGCGCTGGTTGTCTAGGAAAATGTTAGCTGAGAAATTGCCAGCACAGTATTCAAATTATGAACATTATCACATTGTGAAGCTATAGAGATTATTGGCTACCTGAACAACCCTGTTGGTGTTGCCAGGAACTAAAATAATATCTGTCCACATAATTGAATACAGAATCTATGCAGTAATTTACATGACGTAATATAATAAATAATCCACCTGGTTCCTGAGTTGTATTAATCACCAACAAGAATCTGGTGACCCTGCTAGCCCCACTGACTTGTAAAAAAGGGTACTCTCAAACTCACCCAGAAAAGCTTCCTTGCACTGGAAAATGTTTCGGAGCTGGATTCAGACATTACTGGAGTTCAATGGCACTAAATCAAAGCACCCGCAACCACCTTGTGCTATTTTCTACACAAAAACAGTCCCACCGAGAAAAGGAAGTTCTATGGACCAAAATGGAGCCATCCAAATGTTTCTTTATGGCCCCAGTTTCTCAAACAACTGCTAGCAGCGTGACCATCCCCCCGCTACTTCTTTCCAGTTTACAAAGCTCCTGCTACATGAGAGCTGCAAGCTGACTGGCTCTCAGCTCTCGTGAGATTTCGGCCACCATTTTAGATGAGGATAAACAAACTAGGTTTGACTAAATCCAACATATCTTGCAGTGAAGAATGGACTAGCAATTGCTACAGCTTCTCTAGGCAAAGTCCCCTAACTTACTGACCATGACAGAGAATTGAAGAAACATGTTTTACAGAACAAAAAATGCTTCTGCCAAACTGTATCCTATTATAAAAGCAGCCAGCAATGCAGATGATCCCTCACTGAGTATACCATAGCCAAGGCAAGTTTTAGCTAAAGCAGCCTGCCCCCCCCAAAAGGCACATGCCTATTTTATCCCAGAGATAACCAAGGCACACAAAAAGGGCCAAAAATGATACACAGCACTGTTCTATATTGGGTGAACATACAATGAGGTTTGATTAAAATAACTATTTGGTAAATAGAGAACTTTAATAGTCATTTCTTTCACTAATATTCAGTTGCTTTTTCTCTCTTAAAGGCACAATCACATATTAATTACGGAGCTGCTACTATGTACTGTGTGTGACAAAAGTAATACATACCAATGTGAATGCATGACTTGGTTCTATTAATTTAATAAAAAAGGGCCGGAACAAGATAATTTATCACATTTTTGAAATTTAAAGGATGCTAAATTTAAAGGATGCTAAAAATACTACCTAATGTGCCACAGTTCCCCATTACAAGCATAGTAGCACCTGAAGTGTTCACTCAAGACATCACTACACAACAGTCTCTGAAGCATTTTCTCAGTCCTTCTGTGTCTCACCTCAAAATGACATGTTCTCTAAACGTTTTTTATGACACATTTTGTATTTTAAACTCACCACCTTCTTCTATCAAAACGTAAAGGAAACTCCTCTATCATCTACCTGACCAAAACACCATAAACAAGTAGGTCTCATCCTGCTTTGATGGAGTGGTTTGGCTTGTTCACATTTTGGCCAAAGTTTGATAACTAAGAGTCCCTATTTGGGACAGGAGAGATTGCAAAAATCCTCCATTACAGGCCTGTTTGGACAGATGGGGGGGCACACTAGACTTCATTTGTTTGTTGATATTGGTCACAACCAGGAGCCCCTCTAAAAACAATTAAATAAATTTATAAAGCCAGGGTTGAGCAGATCACACATTGAACTGGTTTACGATTAGGGGAAAGCGGTGACTACTTTCCTAGTGATTTGCTCCCAGCCACACCTAGCAGATTGCACTTTATAAATGTGACAAGGAAGCTGGAGTATTGTCTTTGCAAACAGAGAATAAAACAGCAGGATTCAAACTCGGATCAGCAAGGTACTTTTTACATTATATAAAGTGCAGGACCAAACCTCAATCCCCCCCATGCCATATTGCATTCTGGGAAGATTACCTTGGCCATATACTATAAAAAAAACCCTGAAAAACAGATTTAATGAAGTGAATGCTGACATCCTATTACTATTGTCCATGAGAATAGAAAACATAGTTAAGATTTTTTTTACGTCAGCTCTGATCATAATAGCTTTTAAAATCAACAATTGTTTTCTCGTTCAGTGTTTTCTAACATATCTCAATCTTAAAAGAAAAAACACATTTTATCATCAAAGTCTGTTTACAGCTTCCTGCCATACACTTCATTTGTAAAAAAAATGATCTTGTCACAGACCACAATCAGCACTAACTACTAACAGAATGCTGATACCTACATTTACAATTTAGCAAATACTTGAAATCTAACTGAGTGGGGTTTCTGTAAGAAAACAGCTATAGTCTGTTAATTATAGCAGTTTATAGCATTGATAATCTGGGTAGTTAGATCTGGGTTTGAATCCCACAGCTCCCACAAAAAAAAATGAAAATTTTCTCACGGAGCTGGATGTGTCTCTAGGTCTCCTTCTGAGGCACCAGGTGGATCTGATAATCATTTGTTCCAAAGGATTTTTAAGTCAGTTTGAAGGCATTAAATAACTTCTGTTCTGTTCTCCACTGCACAAGCATGTCTGTTGGTTGATAAGGTCCCAAACTAGTGTATCTGGTTACAGCATGCTAGAGCTATCTCATGCCCCTCCCACATGAATCACAAAAAAGTTTGGGGTGAAGGCGGAGGTGGATCTTACTCCAAAAGAAAACCTAATGCTGCCTCCCACTACTCAGGTTCCAGTTCTTGTACCACCATTTAAGAAACAAAATAGTACCCTGCAACCATTGACTAACATGAAAGCGTATTTATTTGAGGGTGGAAAACATTGCTTGGAGGAAGGTAAGGCAGAGGAGACTATTAACACCTTCAGTCAGTTCCACGGACAGAAAACATGACATCACTCCTTTTGTACATGCAATACTCCTGTAGGCTCCACCCACAGTCATAAAAATACATCTAAAGAGGGTAGGAGAGGTGTGAAGGAGTTGTTTCTCTCAGCAGTATATCACCTGACCCCCTCATGCATTATTTATTCATTTAGTTTTGTTTACCTGGTAAGTGCACTATACATATAGGGTAGCATTTTCAAAGTCCTGCTTCTGTTTTTTCAGACAAAGATGCATAAATACAGCTGGGAAGTCAGAACAAAAGAAGTTGTTCTAACTTTCCAGATGGAACTTACACCATAAAAATGGATGCACATCCTGCAGATGCTGCGTAAATTGCAGGGAATGTTGCAAAAGAATCCAGATGTCTGTGAATATGATGCAGACATCTGGGTACATCTGCATGGTATTGAACATACATCTGAAAAACAGACACAAGTGCTGTGTCCACAGTTTTAAAAATCCCACCCGTAATATCTGTTTCCAGGCAGGAGCAGGGAGAGTACCGGCCAGAAATAACAATTAATTTACATAAAGCACAGAACAAATTAAAGCATAAAATACAGGACTTAAAACTATGCATCAAATGCATATAGAATAATGGCTGGGTAGGTGGTCATGATGAGAATTATACACACACCAGAGGTGTTAGATGCTACATAAACCCTGAGAGCAAAGCTCAAGGTGTTTGTAAAGGCATGCCACACTGATGGTGTGTGTGTAAAATTTGAGTTTTACACACTTACCCAGCCTTTATTTTTATATAATTGCTGGGGATCATTTTTTGGCCACAGCAATTATTTAAAATAGACAGCCCTACAGGGCAGCAAACTGATTGGGTTTCAGCCCGGTCCATAGCAGTTTGTGAAAGAAACATACAATATGTTTACTTTTTTTTAAACAGCCAGTATAGAAGTTTTTTTAGACCAGTTAATATATATATTTTTTTTTAAAAAGAACTTACTGTCGACTCTGTGTGGTGATGAACTGTCCAGAGCTGAGGAGTGGGTCCAGTGCAGAGAAAGCGAAGAGCATGGCTGGTGCATGCATGGAGTGAATGAAACTCGGCGCATTATCACTGTTATAACCCACAGGTTATAATGGGCGAATTATAACTGGGTTTCCCTGTGGAAGAAAATACTCCCTAGTTATTATGGTGTGTAATGTAAAATAACACAAAAGAATTACATCAAATTGTATTTAGAAGGTGACGGCAGTCAAAGGAGTGATATATACATCTGACCTAAGTCAGTATTGTAAATTATGTACATACACATGCATTTAATGTAATCTGAAAACTACTGCATACACTGGGTACAGCACATCAATGTACAATATAATAATACAAATGTAGAATTAAATAAAACTGCCTTTAGGATGCAACAGCAGTCAAGTGAGCCATATATACATCCATCATAAGCCAGCATTATAAAATATGTTCATTCACAGGCATTCAAACAATAGAAGTTAGAAACAATACATAGCATATGAAATACTAGAAACCTTGCTCTGACCAAAAAGTTAAACAACACAAAAGTACTCCACTGCTATGAAGCAGGCAGGATGGAAAAGGTTTACAATGGTGGCCTGCCAAAGTAGAATGAAGAAATGAGCTGCCACTGTAACCAAAGCTTCGCCAGATCAACAAGTGCCATAGCATAGGGAGAGTGAAAGGGAAGGTGAAAAGGTGGAAAGAAGTGTGTGTGTGGGGGGGGTGTAGCAGCTAAAGAGTACCGTTTTACCCCGATTCCCAACTCTCCATACCAGACTACAATCTCTACCAGCAGGACTGCTCAAAGTGTGGTGGTGGTGGTGTTGCCATCTACACATGTCAAGACCTCCCACACTCAATCATTACTAGTAAGTCCATTCCAAAGTCACATGAGCTCCTCCTTATTAAATTACAGCTCCCCTTCACTCTCCAGATCTTCACTGCTGTGCTGTGTGCCTCCCCCAAAACCTCCTCTGCCTCCATAGTCAACACCATCTCCTCCATATCATCCCTTGCATCCAATGGCAAACTCATCCCACTGGATGACTTCAACCTCAACTGGATCTTCCCTGCCCTAAAACCCATAACACAACAAATATAATCCCTAAACCTCCAGCAACTCATAAATGAACCCACCAGACCCAATCCCCACTAAAATAACCACACCCTTCTGGATTTGATTCTAACCTCCTATCCCCATAAGATCACCTCCTCTGCTACACTCCCTGACATCTTCAGTGACCACTTGATGACTTACTTCATGCGTAAATTACAACTACCCCAGTCGTCCCCTACTTACTGTTGGATTAGATTCTTACACTCCCTAAACACCGCAGTGCTCCTACATGATCTTGCTTCCTCAAACTGGTCCCTTTTCCATGTGTCTATTGATGTCAACACTGCTCTCTCTACCTCTTTCACATAACTAAAGCATGGAATACTCATGCCCCATCCTGTCTCCATAATAAGAAGCTACCACCTCGCCCTTGGATATTGCTGGCATCATCAAGCTTTGCACCTCCCATGACTGCACATGGGCACACTACAAGATTTCACTCTCATACACAACCTCTCAAACTATCGCACCCTAAGAAACTCATGCATCAATGCTATTAGAGCAGCCAAATCTCATTACTTCAGAAACACCTTACAGGAAAACCTCAACTCTCTTCATAAATTCTGGCAAACCCTCTCTTCCCTTTTCAACACTTCCTCTAAATCTTCCACCCCTTCCTTCCTCATTGATGGCAAGCTGGTCTCTGACCCCCTCACCATTGCCCCCACCCTCAACCATTTCTTTACAACCTGTGCCCTACCTTCCACCCCTGCAAACACATCCCCTTCCTTACACACTCCCACTTCAACAAATAGTTTTCATTTTCCCCATCTCAGCCCATGAAGTTCTTCAAGCCCTCCAATCACTAAGTCCTCAAAAATCTAGCCTTGACAGGCTTGATCCACTCCTCCTTCAAATCTCAGTACCAGCCATCGCCCATCCCCTGTCTCACCTGCTAAAGCTTTCCTTCTCACTTAGCACAGTCCCATAAACCTGGAAATCTGCTAAAGTGATCCCCCCTTCACAAAGGAGGTGATCACTCCTCACCTGGGAATTACCATCCAATCTTCCTCCTCCCCATATTAGCCAAGCCCCCTTGTCTTAACCAGGATCTCACTTTCTCTCCTCCATGAACTTCCTCTCCCTACTCAGTCTGGCTTCCTAAAGAATTACTCAACTGTCTTCTCCCTCCTTCAGGTCACAGATGCCATCCTTACAGGTGTGGACCAAGGTCACCTCACCTCTGTGATTTTCATAGACCTAGCAAAGGCTTTTGATTCTGTCTCCCAACCCCTCCTCCTTATTAAACCAGAACTTGCTGGCCTTGCCTCTCCCACAGTTGAATGGTTCAGATCTTACCTGTCCAGCTGCACCCAATATGTTCTGGCAGGTGATGCCCTCTCACCCCCTCACCCTCAGTCCTAGCAGGTATACCACAAGGCTCTAGCCTTGGTCCCATCCTCTTTTCTATTTTTCTTAATGATCTCCCTCTCATATGTTCCTCATCCCAAACACACCTTTACACCAATGATATCATTCTCTTTACCTCTCGGCCCTCTGCCCTCACTCTAACTTCACAGCTGCAAAATGACTTTACCCACATTCTGAAATGGTTCCAAGCCAACCAATTAAAGGTCAACACCAAAAAAACAGTATCCATGACTTTCAGTACCCCAAAAAAATTCTTCAATCTTCCCACACCACCCTCTTCCTCTACTCTTGGTGACACCACACTGGACACTGTCTCTGCCTACAAATACTTAGGAATCTGGCTTGACATCCACCTAGACTACACAATCCACATAAACTACATCCAGTCCAACCTCTGCCTAATACTTGGTGCTCTATACAGAAATAAGGATGCACTCTCCATCTCTGTCCACCGTATTCTACTCACAAAACAATCCTACCCCTCTTTGACTATGCTGATGTTCATCTACTGGGTCTGCCCCTGCCTCTACCCTTTCAGGCTGGACTCTTTATTCATTGGCTTTTGCCACTTCATGTTAAATGCTCCCCCAGATCCCACCACTACACCCTTTATTCCTCTCTATCACTCCCCCCATCCTCTTGCCGCCACCACCACCACACCTCCATCTTCACAGCGAAATACTGGTTTGGTTCTCTCATCCGTTACCTCACCACTCTCCTCTCCCCAGCCTCCCACACCTCCTATCAACTTCATAAAGAACCTCTCACTTTCTCCTTCCTTCTCAGTCCTCACTCAAACTCCAAGAGCTGTTTTCTCCTACCACTTCCTCCCATTCTGAACTCCTTCCAACGTCATTCCATGTGCTATCCTCAGTAAATGTCCATAATGTCCTTAAATGTGCCTCTCCGCTCTTCACCCTGTTCCTGCTACCAGCTAAGCTGAATCCCTACTATCTACTTAGACTGCTTAAGGCGTACTACCTCTGGTCTTAGCAAACCAAGACCAACTAAGTGCTTTGCTGTATACAATGTATTAATATCACATGTGTAAAATATATATATATATATATACACATAATTTTTTATAATCCTCAAATGTTATCTTTTATTAACTCTTGTATTATGTGTGTAAACTGTACTCTGCCCAGGCTATCTGTAACCAGCCTTCAACAAGTTGAACCCTGTACTTTTCCTCAGGCTTTTGTAACCAGCCTGACTTTTATTTTTGTGACCTTGTCTCATCTTTCTCCTCCCCTGGGTCGCACCTGGAAATGAGTTTCAGCTCAGCGTGTCTCTCCTGGTTACCAAACTTTAAATCAATAAATTCAATTATATAGCCTTTCAGAAAAGCAAACTATGCATACAGTAAGACTTAAAGAGCATCTGACGCCTTCAGGAGAACTTTGCCAAAACGTAATACAGTATTTAGACACAGTCCAGCCTGTATTTCATGTTAGTTCTGTATTACACTTCCCCATTATTTATTACTGAGGTCATCTGCAAGAAAACAGCATCTTTGCTCCTGAAGAGTTCATCTATTCCTGTTATTGTCTCCCTACCTGAGGTCATAATGCACTGCTTGTGACATAATAGTTACTCCTATGGCAACAGACTGCAATGTTACAACAGATAATTATGACTTGAAGTAGGAGTCAGCTATAAAAGCAATGGAACCCTAAGGGATAAATATCATATATTCTTGGAAATGTTCTTAGTAATAAATACTGGGGAATCTTTAGAATATATATGGAATGGAAGCTGAATTGTGCCTAATTATTATGTTTTTTAAAGTTTTTTTAAGGTGTAAGCAGCTCTTTAAAGATAAACTACAAAACAGGATAAAATGTCTATAAATCATCATAGAAAGGAACTCTCTATTGATGGCTGTTCTTACCTGCAGATTGGGAGAATAAATGACTGTAACTCAAAATTTCAGATACTTTCATATTGAAAGTTAACAGTATCTGGAAGGATAAACTTCAGTGAAAAACATGCAATTCCATTAACACTATGTCTGATTAGCATGCAAACTGCATATGGAATTCTGTAGTACAATGTGTGTAAGTCCAGTGGTGGATACTTACAGAGAAAAACTAAACAGCACATACTTTTGCAAGATCAGCAGAAGAATATGTTCAGTGGATAATTGTAGGCATAAGTACAGTAATTTAGCACAGACAGTGAAGGATACCATAGGCATTAGTACTGTTACAGTTCCAAAATACAGTAAGTTAAAATCAGAAAATTTCAATAGCTGCACTGACTTTTCCTGTCACTGAGAATGACACCGTGACAGGCCTTAATCAGTTCTTGACATGCAGGGGTTAGATCTTCTAAAGCAATCAAGAAGTTCTGTGAACTATCAAAGACACATTTGATTCTGTAAGTCCAAGACCCATTGGCATATTTCTTGCAAAGATGTTCCTTAATCTGATACACTGGAGAGGGCATAAGAGAGTTCTGAGAAACATAAACATTTTGGGAAGGTATAAAACAGTCCTCTGGATGAAGTTTAGGTGCTAATGAATCTAAAGTGAGAGAGACCCCATTGGAAGGACGTTCTGAATAAACCAGGTACATGTTATCAGGAGGAACTTTTGATTTAGAAAGGATGGCTGGTTTAAATTCAGTTTCATTACAGGAAAGACTGGGATCACCTGGGAGGACACTGCCCAGATTTCCATGCTGAAGGTAATTGATGTGGACTGTAGGCTGGATTCACAAAGCCCATTTTACAAAGTTGTCCTCTGCAACTGCTGCTGTGGACCGGAATCGCCCGCAGCTGCGGCAGTTCCGATTCACAGCCGCAGCAGTTGTGGAGGGAGTTACGTCTGCTTCCAGCAACTGTAGCCCATTCCCACAGCTGTGGCTGTCACCCTGATGACCCCACCCACAGGCAGCTATAGATCGTGGAGCCGGTCGTAATCTGGCTCCACCTTTGTGAATACCCACAGCTGCGGGTAACCTGCAGATCTGCAAGTCGCCACTGACTTGCGCTGTGTTTTACCCACAGCTGCGGGTATTTCTGGGCATCTGTGAATCCTGCCCTGTGAGTACAAGCTTCCCATCTAATTTGCATTGTAGACAAATGTAACCCCCCTGTTACCCAGGGTTACTAGAATCCCAATAATACCTAGTGGTAGGCAGGGAAGGCAGCTTGTGAAACTCCAGTTAAATGGATTTCACACTGTCTCACTCTGTTCTCAGTCTCAGCTGAGACTGAGGGATGACATCACCATAGAACTTTTGCTGCTGCATAAGCCACACTGGAATGTTGCAGTTGGAGGTTAGTGTAGAACAATGGGGATTTTGAATTCAGTCTGTGTGCAGTCTGAATGAGAGTAGTACAGCTGAGTGTGTGCAGGCTGTCAGAGGTTTAAGCTCTGTTTTAGAGCTACTTTTGGAAGGTGTGTGTTTCCACCATAAGAGAAACACAGGAACTGATGATTGAAGTGGTGGAGACCGCTTTCAATGGTTCAAGATCCCCATCCCTGAGGGGATGGGGGGAAGGATTTTGCCTGTTTTCCAGGGGCAACCCTCCTGGGTCTGGCTAAGGGAAAGAAGCTGCCTATTCAAGTTGCGCTGAGGCACCAGAAGCTCTGAGAGAGAGAAATTCCTTGTGGAGGAATCGCCTGTGGGGCATCTGCAGCCAAAAGGTGAGTTCGCTCTGAAAGAGGGCCAAGTGTTTTTTACCTGAACAGTTGGAAAGTGGGGATTGGACTGCTTAATCTGTGGGAGGTCTAGGTAATAATGGACATTGCCACTTAATTCAAGTATGTTCAAGTCCAGCACAAGAGTGAAGGAAAGTGGGGATTGGACTGCTTAACTCAGTGGAGGGTCTTGAGAAATGGTCAATGCCACTTAAAAGTATGTTCAAGTCCAGCACAAATGGGAAGCAAGACAAGTAGATGGAATGTGATATACATTTAGCAAGAATCTACATTGCAAAGCTTTACATGATGAGGTGTTTACTGTCCATAGAAATGGCCGGGTATGAATTGTGGGAGCGAGAGGTGGGAAACCCCCCCATCAGTAGTAACCACATTCCCCTCTATGGATTTGCTCTGAGACACCTTTTACTTTCTCTCAGGTACTTGGCCAGTGCCTGAGGATAGTACCCAGATGTGGGATTAAGAGGAAGAATTCCCTGATGGAGCCGAGGCACTCTTAGGTGGTTTAGGGAGCCAGCAGAAAATGTTTCCATGAAATATGGAAGGTGTCCGAGTGGATGGCAAGGGAGCTGAGCCAGGGAAAACTCAGAAGAGTGTACAAGTTCGGGCCGTGTATCCCAAAGCAGCGTGCATGTCTGGGCTATGTGCCCGGTGGGTTCAGAGCCTGAGGGCTAAAGTGTTGAGGAAGTGTTCTTGTTTCTTTTAATCTGCATTACCAGGAGTGTAGCCCATTGGGGGTCCATCTATGCTTTGTTTATTCTGTTTGGATGTGAATAAAAAGCCACACTTTAGAATCACACTTCTGGTATTGGACATTACTGTTATTGATTCCTGTGTTTGGAATTACTTAGGTGCTCCTGCAGAGTAACCAAACCTAGCCTTTTGTTGAGTGATCTATTCTTCCCCTGAACCCAGCCCACCTGGTATTGCTGTCAGATACAAATGGCATACCACCTAGGGTTACAAAATGGAGGCACCACTGAGGATTTGGGTTTGTAACTTAGGGAGAATGCAAAGAAAGGTGCTTGGGCAATGGACTAGTGTTTTGGTTATCTGGCAGTGGGTAGCCCAAAAATCTGAAGCAAGGTTAACTAATGTGCTGCTGTGTGCTGTTGTCCATGTGCTTCTGTTAAAATGACAACTGTTTACCAAGGAGCAGTAAAGCCTGAGAGAGTATGCCTTGTCCTGCATCAAAAATTACAGCGGTTTGCCAACTTTTAAAACTGGGAGCAAAAGGAAAATTGTGCCCTGGACGTTGGAAATGCTTTCTGAGTGAATTGAGAGACTTGTTGTGTTAATGGCCATGAAAAATGGTTGAAATGGGCTCCCGCCGTGGAGTCAGTCGAGAAAAAAAGTGTGGTTTTGCAGTTTAAATTTGCCTGCTCGATGATCGCCGTGAGGAGAAGAGCACTCGAGAGGAAAGAGGCTCATTTGCATGGTGTCATGTGATTGGTGAGACTGCAATCAGTCCCACCCCCAAGACAGCTCTACAGTGACTGCCCAGCATTTGAGAGGGAGTGTGAGTGGAGTGTGCATACTGGCTTACAGGAGGAGGATCGTGGTGACTGAAAGCGCTGTAAAAGTGCAAAAAACTGTCTGTTCTGTTTAAATTCAGGCTCAACCTGCATCTCAATCGACTGGACTGTGAGTGTGGTGTTCAGAGGGACGATCAGCAGGACTGCCAACCCGCTTCTGTTCAGAGGCCTCCAAGACTGGCTGCAGGCCATTTTCCATCACAGCAAACAGCTACTGATAACAGTGAGTACCAACAGAAATAATTGCTCAGACAAGTGATTTTGCCAAAAGCCAGCTGAATCTGTGTGCACGGTGTAATCACTTTGCAATCAAAGACTGTGTTAAGTTTACCAGCAAAAGCAAGCCTTTTAAGCCGTCGACTGTGAGCATAGTTATGGGTTCAGCGTCAGTGTAAGTTTCAAAGCCATGAGAGAGACTGTGAGTTGTATCACAATATGCAGCAAGAGTTACAGACAATCCTGTGCTTGAAATACTGAGGCTTTAAGGGACTGTGAGCTAGAACAATGTCTTCAGCAAGTGAAAAAGTCTGTGTAAATCATATAAATGTGCTAGAAAAAGAACAGTGCAAGTTTGTGCAGTTTGAGCAAAGTTATCACTAGGGTGTGTAAATCGGATGCGCAGTGGCTTGACCCAATTACAGAATGCTGATGCATGAAGCTGCTCAAGCCATTACAGGTGGGGTAGTAATGTAAAACACAGCAGCAGAGGAGCCATTTTGAAAGTGAAAGAAAGTGTTCAGTGATGTGGGACTTTTCAATAACAGTGAGCGTTTGTTTGTTTTCTCTGCAGTCATGACCTCAGGACCAGCCGCTACCGGATCATGCAGGCTGTGGTAGCAGTAGAAGTAAACAAGTTAAGGGACATTGAGAGATGTTCCTATGGAGGATGACTGCCTCTTCATGTGCTGATTCCTGGCTATCCAGTGCAAGTATGTTTAATGTGCTTAAATGCTGGAAGGGACATCTTCATGGTACCTCACTATTCTAGGTGCCTAGAGAAATACGGTTTATTTAAAGTGCCCAAGATTCATTTGGCTCCCACATGGACAAAAGTTCAAGAATCTGCAGTTGGCAGGACACAGCACCAGGTGGAGCCTGTTGGAGAAGGCCCCTCGGGGGAGTGTGGAACAAAGCTAGAGGGTGCAGATTTACAGACAGAACAATGTGCTGATGTTTCGGATTCTGGATCGCAGAGAGATAATTCAGGGAGAGCATCAGTAGACCCTTGGAGAGGGGGGCCTAGCCCAAGTCTCATAGGAGAAGACGAGATGAGGGAGGCCTTTGAATGGGAGGTTTTGACCTCTGCTCCCAGCGAAGAGTGGATAGTCTCAGGAGTGAGGACAACTGCTCACTCCTGGGAACAGATTCTCAGTGAGGAAGAAGAAGAGGGGGGAACCTATGTGGCCTTGTGAAAAAGGAACTGGTACACAGCCTCAAGCTCTTGCCTGAGAGGAATGCATGGAACAGAGTGGTGAGTCCACTGCCCTGGCTGTGCAAGAAGAAGTCAGGGATCCATTTTTTGTGTCTTTGAGAGGGCGTAGCTGGCAGAACCAGGACTGGCTGCCCCCAAGCCAGGCCAGAGGTCTCAGGTTGACCAAAGCTAGTAAAGAGGAGAGACTGGTTCGTAGGAAGGCAAATGAAATCTATGGGATGTCCTTTCCTACCTTTCCTAGAGAGTCTGGGAGGAGATTGAACAAAACAGGAAGTCCTGGATTTGGGCAGAAGCAATAAAATGTGTGCATCCTGGTGCAAACAAGCATGTCTAGAACAGAATGTTTCACGACAAATACAGTCAGTGGAAAAGAGGCAGGACACCGTTAATGGACACTGTTCGAATAGTGGATGGAGAGGGATGTGAAACCTTTCACAGTGTGAATTATGTGCACCCAGACAGGGTAATAATTCAAGCGCCTGACCTGTTGTGCTATTGGCCACAATGCAAAGACCTCCCTGAAAATGTGCCCATGCCTACCAAATGGAAAGCAGAGCAATGGTAGTCAGTGCTGCCACTCCAGCCATTGCAGTGCCTTTGTCATTCTGCCAGTATGGGTTTCCAGGACTCAGGTGCCCCACATTCATCAGTTCTAAATTGTACTGACTTTCCAGAATCCATCGACTGGCCTACCAGATGACTTCAGATCCAGAGAGGACACCAGCCCAACTGATTCATCACCTGGTAACCAGATGACATCAGACCAGCTGTTTTCCTTTTTGTTCCTGTTCCAAGGTTCCATCTCCAGAGATGACATCAACCCAGCAGTTTCCAGATGTGCCCTCCTGTCGTTCCTGGAAGATGTTGGCCCAGCTGTATCGGAAGAATGCTGCCAGAGAGAGTCTTCGGCTGAGGACCAGGTCGGTGCTGTTTTCGTTCTACAAGGGACTGGTAAGTCCAGACTTTTCTAGTCTTATGACATTGCAGTACACACCCTTCACTAGCAGACTCCAGATGTTTGAACTGTCCTCAAAGACTCTCCCCTTCGGGACTTTGGCCTGCTAGAACTGTGCTTCACCGGGATCCGGCCCAGGAGTTAATCTTTAATGGACTAGCCTTCGGGCACTGTGGTCACTAGATGGGACTTTTAGGGCACTCCATCCCCCAAAAGGTGTATTATAAATAATGTCATTGTTTTCTAATGTTTATACTGTTTTTCGACCTTTTCTAAAAAAATCTTTTTGGGATTCTCTAGTGTTTTGATGGTAATGGTTTAGATAGACTGTGTATGCAGATTAGAAGTGTGTGTTGTCTTTCTTTTTTCTTGCAGGCATTCCTGAAGAAGATAGAAGAGAAGACAAGAAGAGGAGGAGGGACTCATCGGAGTTCCTCACTAGTACTTAGTGTGTAGTGTTTGAAGCACTGGTGTTGTTGTTACTGTGAGTAACCTTTTTCTTCCACAGGTATGGTAGTGGGGAAATGTGGAAGTAATGCATATGGTATGGTATTAGCTCCTGGTTTGTGGCTGCATGGTATCCAGGGTCGGGGAGGTCTCCTGTTTGTTTTGTTTTGTGATTTGAGTTAGAGGCAGTCAGGTTTTCCCTAGAGGGCTATGGGGGATATATAGGCTGTGGTCCTGAATGGCCTTAGGGACTGCAGTGCTGATCTGTTAGGGCTATGCTCTGGACAGTTCTTCCAGAGCCACTGGGTACCCACAGTCAGCAGGTAGAATAGAGGCTGATGCATCAGCTGATGGCCTCTGGGCCCTTAGTGTTGCCTGCCTCTGCCTAGCACATGGTAGGAGGGGACCTGATCACCTCTCTCCGTAGGTAACACATAGGGTAGGATGGCCTAAGTCAGGTAACTAATGACTGCGGACAGTCATTTTCCTAGCCCAGAGGGAGTGTAACCCCCCTGTTACCCGGGGTTACTAGAATCCCAGTAAGACCTAGTGGTAGGCAGGGAAGGCAGCTTGTGAAACTCCAGTTAAATGGATTTCACACTGTCTCACTCTGTTCTCAGTCTCAACTGAGACTGAGGGATGACATCACCATAGAACTTTTGCAGCTGCGTAAGCCACACTGGAATATTGCAGTTGGAGGTTAGTGTAGAATGTTGGGGATTTTGAATTCAGTCTGTGTGCAGTCTGAGTGAGAGACAGTAGTACAGCTGAGTGCGTGCAGGCTCTCAGAGCTTTAAGCTCTGTTTAGAGCTACTTTTGGAAGGTGTGTATTTCTACCATGACAGGAACACAGGAACTGGTAATTAGTGGGTGGAGACCACTTTCAATGGTTCAAGAGCCCCATCTCTGAGGGATGGGGAAGGATTTTGCCTGTTTTCAGGGCAACCCTTCTGGGTCCAGCTAAGGGAAAGAAGCTGCCTATTCAAGTTGTGCTGAGGCACCAGAAGCTCTGAGAGAGAGAAATTCCTTGTGGAGGAATCGCCTGTAGGGCATCTGCAACCAAAGGTGAGTTCGCTCTGAAAGAGAAGAGGGCCAAGTGTTTTTCACCTGAACAGTTGGAAAGTGGGATTGGACTGCTTAATCTGTGGGAGGTCTAGAGTAATGGACATTGCCACTTAATTCAAGTATGTTCAATTCCAGCACAAAGAGTGAAGGAAAGTGGGGATTGGACTGCTTAACTCAATGGAGGGTCTTGAGAAATGGTCAATGCCACTTAAAAGTATGTTCAAGTCCAGCACAAATGGGAAGCAAGACAAGTAGATGGAATGTGATATACATTTAGCAAGAATCTACATTGTAAAGCTTTACAGGATGAGGTGTTTACTGTCCAGAGAAATGGCCGGGTATGAATTATGGGAGCGAGAGGTGGGAGACCCCCCCATCAGTAGTAACCAAATTCACCTCTACGGATTTGCTCTGAGGCACCTCTACTTTCTCTCTCAGGTACTTGGCCAGTGCCTGAGGAAAGTACCAGACTGGGATTAAGAGGAAGAATTCCCTGATGGAGCCAAGGTGCTTTTAGGTGGTTTAGGGAGCCACCAGAAAATGTTTCCATGAAATATGGAAGGTGTCCGAGTGGACGGCAAGGGATCTGAGCCAGGGAAAACCCAGAAGAGTGTACAAGTTCGGGCCGTGTATCCCAAAGCAGCGTACATGTCTGGGCTGTGTGCCTGGTGGGTTCAGAGCCTGAGGGCTAAAGTGTTGAGGAAGTGTTCTTGTTTCTTTTAATCTGCATTACCCGGAGTGTAGCCCCATGGGGGTCCATCTATGCTTTGTTTATTCTGTTTGGATGTGAATAAAAAGCCACACTTTTGAATCACACTTCTGGTATTGGACATTACAGTTATTGATTCCTGTGTTCAGAATTACTTGGATGCCCCTGTGCAGAGTAGCCAAACCTAGCCTTTGTGCCGAGTGACCTATTCCTCCCCGAACCCAGCCCACCTGGTATTGCTGTCAGATACAAACGGCTTACCACCTGGGGTTACACAAACATTAACAGGAGAAAGCTTTTCCACAATTTAATGTTTTATGTAGATTTGTATTGTCATTACCAAGACCCACACACACCATTGCCAGCCTTACTTGTTAATGGAGATTACTTACCCATATTATAGGAAGGTTTACAATTGGAAATTCTGATATTTAAACTTTTTTTTACTATAAGATTCTCCTGTCCCATATAGGCAACTACTGTACCTCACTGAAATGGCCACTTCTCTCCTCAGTCCCTCACTGATCACTGTATTCTCTTCCTAAAGCTATGAAAAATACTGGCAAATATGTTTTATGTGTTCAGCCTTATCATTATGAAAGAACTTTTCATTCAGGCAGATTATTTATTTATTAATTTCAAACGTTTTACTAGGAAAAGCACACTGAGCTGATAACATTCATCACAAGCTAGACCCTTGGTTAGGGTCCATGAATTGAAAAAAAATATCCAGAGGAGAGAACTGCTTGATACATATAAATACCACCATACTGCTTATACATTGAACTATACTGCCATATACCTTCATACTCTCTTCACCTCTGAGTTATGTTATTCTTGAGCTACATGAGCAATCATGACTCATAGTTTAGCACGCTGTACTATATGATAATTAATTAGCACTCATTACACAGTCTGTTTAATTTGCATTACCTTAGCTGCTCTAAATATTTGGGTGATGCTTTTCATATATGCATATTCTGTATTTATCATACATCTCTTTCTTTGATCATGTTTTTGTAATATTGCTGCATTCATTTTTGCCCTGGGACATGGCTGGAAATAGGATGCATGTTCCAGTCTACCACTTCCAATGAAAAGAAAGAAAGAAAGAAGGAAAGAAAGAAAGAAAGAAAGAAAGAAAGAAAGAAAGAAAGAAAGAAAGACAGACATAAATCATTCTTTGGGGAATAAATATTTATTTTTGCTTACAGCACATGTTATTTCACTTAGGACATGTTATGAACAACCTCTGTATGACAACACATTACATATTCGGTGCTGACCTAATACAGTGGTTCTCATACATCCTCTGCATAGCCTTACATTGACAAGCGTATTGTAACTTCCCTGATATTGTTCCTAAACTTCCCCTGCAATGATTACTCAGATTTTAAGTTTTATGAATCAAAACTGTCGGCAGTGGGAGAGGGGGAGACTGTCTGCCACTAAGTGGTGTGGTATGTGGTATAGCTATGGTTTTGTCATGTTTCCTCCCTTCGTTGTTCATTGTTTTGCATTAAATCAACTGTATGTATCACCTTGTATGTAATTTTATTTAGAAAGTGGGTCAGGAAAATCTAAAGCCTGATTGGCTAATGTCACTCCACACCATCTGGTATCGAGCAACAGAGACCAGGAAATAATAATTACCAATCCTGTCTGCCTTTTACAGGATCACTTTGCCCCATTGAATTTTAAAAATGGTCATGGCTGCCATGTTTGTTTCTCACTACTTAGTGAGCAACTGAGCCACCCCTTACTGTCAGATGGTCTCCCCTCCCGCTTTTGACAGGTTTGGTTCATAAAACTTTAAATCTGAGTAAAACATCAACAAAATACTTCGAGTTATTTTATAGGCAGGTTTAGAAAGTCACACTTTTTTCTTGAAGATGAGCACTACAGGCAGTGCATGATACATTTTAAGCAACCTGCCAGCCCCACTCAGCTGTGCCTCTTGCCCACCAAGAAATTAAACAGTTAAACTTACTGCTCACACAGACACAGTAGCTATAATTTAGAAATTGTTCTTCTTCTCATTTTACTGCTGGTTTTCCTGTTTCTAATCCATGCACTGTCCAGCCACACATGCTTAGTACAGGATCACCAGTTCAGTATAATCTAACTCTCAGACAGTGAAGAGACTTCCCAAGTTACCAGTAGCATCCACATTGTAAACTGATGCAGCTAGCATGGTAACTGTAGCACAGGGGAAGCAAAACAGAGAAAAAAATTTAACAAAATCATTACAGGCCTTACATGGTGGCAGCTCAATTCTCAGTCACTCAGTAGTTGTTGTCCTGATCATGCTGACTCAGCAGTTTGACCCCATGGTGTTCAGACTGCAACACTCAATCAATCAATCAGTCAATCAGTCTTTATTTAGCCAGGTGAAACTCCATTGAGCAAGCTCATTTTCAAGGAGGGCCTGGTAGGTACAGAATAAATAATACAGTAGCACAACAGAACATACAGCACAAATGGGCATAGTAATACCATACATAGCAATAAAAACAAGGTACAAGGGTAATCAATGAGGTCCGATCATAAGGTGAAGACTCATCCTAGTAAACAGTACAGTAGCGAGGTAGAAGCAAGTCAGCACTAATGTGCCGAACCAGTGCTTTTAGACACTGATAGCTCTAGTAGAGCAGAGTTGATGCTAGTGACAGTGCAAGCTGGGGGCTCAGCAGCAAGTAGAAAGCAAGGATGACTCCAGGAACATGGCTTAGGGTAATTCTAATGAGAGGACAGAAAGAGTAGAGGGTTGACTGTAAGAATAGCAATGTATGGCTACAGTTTAGTGACAGGGAGGGCATTGACAAGGCTCTGAGAAGTATCTCGAATAGAGTGACTTGAATTCCACAAAACTAATAGGATGCACCAATTTAATGGATTTCTGGATGTTGTTCCACAGCTGGGGCAGCACATAGCTGAAGGAGGCTGTGCCAAAACAGGAAAAAGACTTTAGGCACAGCTAGTGAGATGTATGAATGGCTTCTCAAGGCATAGTGTTGTAAGGTGCAGGAGGGCAGACAGTCAGAAATGTAGAGGGTAGCATCTTGGATATAGATCTATAGGTCCATAGTATAGTATTCCTTTGCCTCCTAAATGTAAGTGAGGTCCATCCTACTGTGGATTAGAGTACACAGTGATGGGTATTATATGCCGCACCTGAGATGAAACGGAAGGCCCTACAGTATGATAAAGGGTGTCAAGCTTAGGTAGGGCAATTTTTGGAATATGGTCATACAGGAAGTCTGCATAGTCCAAGATAGCTAGGAAAATGGTTTGTACTAAGCAACAGCCACCAATAATAGTAATAATAAAAAACCCATTACTTTGGGACATTTGCCCTTTTGGATTATATACAGTGATCTCTGCCATATTGTACTGCTGGGAGGGGCAGAGGGTCAAGAAGCAGAAAGCAAGCAGAAAACAAATAGGCTGTCATTGGCTCTCGTAAACATCAATGCCCTGTACTGGCAATCCTACCGGTAGAGGGACTACTTTAAGTAAACTGTGTTTCAATAATTTTTTACTTTTTTTATTACTTTTAACATTTGGATGCACCACTTGTGGTCAACAGGAATTTTGTTGACCTCCCGCACAGTGATGGCACAATATCGACACAGGTATTGTGTCACCACGAAAGAGAGTGCTTTTAGCCGCACCCCCTGCATTTCAATATAAACAACTCCAGATCTGAGTTGTTCCAGGGAGGAACAGAACACCGGAGAAGCCACATTGGTGAAAACAGACCATTACAGTGACTGTTGCTGTAATGGTCTGTTTTCAGGTCCCACTGTCATGGTGTCACTCTCGAGGTGGGCCACCATAACATTTTGTTTACATTTCTTAAAAATAAAACTCTACATATACCAATTTTCTAAGCACAGTAGTACCCTCCAGGGTACTGGAACTTCCAGGTGCTATAAGACTCTCCACCTGTGGCATCTGGCCTTATTACACCCCTGAGTGGTCCGCTATAGATAAATACCACCCATACTGTCAGGTATTATTGCTTAGGTGTAATCTCCTGGGTCATACCTGAAAATAGGCATTGTTTGCCTAGTGTACTTCCCTGATTAACACAAACTAAATAAAACTACACTTTTCCACCTTCTATAGAGTCTAAAAATAGAATACAGAAATCAACAAATCAGATAAAAAGTGTATAATGGAAAAAGAGGCAGTTTTAAGCTAAAATAAGATACATCAGTAATAATAAAATGTTAACAATAGTGTGGTATATATTAAATGCATAAGGGATTGCAATGGAATAACAAACGTATCTACACATGAGTGATAAGACCTTTGCAACTGACATGTGGCATTGCCACTTGTGTGGTATAGACTTTATTAGATACTAGTGGGTATAAATGTGCTATTCCACTGCAACAAATTATATATTCCCAATAAATATAGAAATGACCAGTGTGAAGGTGTAGAATTTTCCTAGTTGCTCTTGGAACCAAGACAGTTGAATATAATTATGTTGTGTTTTACACAGAGAGAGTTAGGTCTCATGGCTTGTCTGCTGACATTTTCTGCATAGCAGATTTCTGTCTCTTCCAATGTGGTCATTGCAACATACAGTATCTGGTAGGTTTAAGCTGTTCCTGCATAGGAAAGATGTATGACAATGGTGACATTGTAACCGCTAACACTGCAAAATTGATGTCTGTGGAGTTCTGGGATGATATCAATGGATGGAGATAAGTCTATCCCTTACAGAAATATAGGTGTGCTGTGTACATGCAGAATGCATGCCACATGTAATTGTGCAATGTTTGCATGCAGTTCACATACAAAAGTGATCCTAAGTGAACCAGGTCTAAAAAACAAATCAGGCTCACATGCTGCAAGCTTGACATGTGTGCAGCAGGTAAGCTGGTGTGAACATCTTCTAAAAACTACATTATGTTTGTGTGTTGCACACTTGACATGAGTGCAGCAGTTAAGCTGGTGTGAACATCATTTAAACATCACATCAGGTTCACATGCTGCACACTTGCCATGTGTGCAGCAGCTAAGTGGTTGCAAATCACATCTAAAAAACACATCAGTTTCGATTTCTTATACCACTGCAATCAATTAGAGTCATTAAAATAAATTATTTTAATTTCTACAAAAATTAGGTAAATTCATTAATTCTAGTCCTTTTGCAAGTTGTTTAATGGCTTTTGATTTCTGTCATTAAATCACCAATAATTTTTAAAGTAGTATTTGCTTACTGCATTAAATGCCTAAGATATAGCCAGTCAACATCCTCCATTCCAGATGTATGAAGAGGGGCCTCTGTGTTGTGAAGCCTACCCTTTGTGTTTTGGACCATGCAAATCTCTTATGCATATTTAGTGCTACAAATTTGTTTCTCCATGACTGTTTCATCTCACTTACTTTCCCTTTGTCATTCTGTATTGAGCATATACGCTATGAGTCTTGGAAGCATGCACCATACCTCACATTTTGTCACTGAAATGAGGGACATGGGCTGTCAAAATGAAGGACACTAACTCATGTGATGATCAGGACACATCATGAAACATGGAGATACAGTACCTCAGAACACAGTAGATACCATTACATTAGCACCTAAAAATGAATTTCTACCATTAATTAAGGGTGCCATTTAGGTAGGGCAGAGGGGGACAGTTGCCCCCCCATTTGTGCCTAGGTTGTTCTTATGGTGTGGCAATAATGGCTTTAAATTTGGATTTAATCTTTTGCACAATAAGTGCCCACCTGGCCTGTGTGTGCTCATGCTGCAGGTACTCTCCAGACTCAACTGCATCTGGTATTGTGTTGTCCACTCTCTCCACCTATTAACAGCAACACAGTCACATGTGATATGGATGAGCTCCAGCCAAGAAAGAGCGCATGGAGTCTTACAAGTGCGACACTGTCTTTCCACCAGAGTAGACAGACTGCACACTACAGCTTGGAGGTGTCAGTGAACACTGAACTCTCAATAGCAGTGTTGTGGCAGCATATTTTTGTTGGTCTACTCTTAATGAGCCTTTGTCTTCCCTGGTAGCTGAAGGGGCAGAGGGTGAGATAGAAGCTAACTCAAGACTAGGCTACCTACTTATTCTACTAGGCTTGCCTTGCAAAAAAGAATCACAGACCCCCATGGCAGCAGGCTAGTCTTAGCAGAAGTGGTGACAGCAGTGTGGGTGACCTTCATAGGCCTTGATCAATGCAGTATGGCAGCAGCCACAGCAGCAACCAAGCAAGAAGCAAGCAACCCAGGATGGGTGGGTTCGGTTGGTGAGGTGACTTGGTCGCAGACTACGCTGGGGACCTGTGATGGTCAGTTTTAGCATCCAGCATCTGGTGGAAGGGCAGAGGCAGAGTGGACTGAAAACTATGCTGGTGGCACACTATGCCAGGCTGTGAGGTTCTGGCCATATGGCTGGGTTAGTAAAAGTAAATATTTTTTACAGGGGATTGAGGAAGGATGAAAGACTGAAATATTGATGTGTTTTCATGTTCCTTCACCTTTGGGTGGCTTCATGACCCATAGGGGATGGGTATTGAATGGAATGGAGTCAGGAGAAAAATTGTGACAGTATTTTTTTTTTTGGGGGGACTATTGAGGTAAAAAGTGGTTAGTAACTGGGTGTGTTTAAGCCCAAATCTGATGCACTGCTCTGGGGTATATACAGATGAATCTTACACATTTGAATTTTTCCTGAATTGCATATCACTTTTGGTGAAACCAAATAAGTTGAAACTTTTAGAGATGTACAGACATTCTAGAGCTGTCCCTTGCACTCATGGACAGTTAAGCAATATGATGCCCAGACTATTGAGTCCCACTATAGTCAAGCTTATGCCACCCCCCAGTGAAGCTGACCTCCATATCCCCATGCTCAGGCACATTATGACAAAGGGCAAAGGAAACTGCAGGGGTGTGCACAATTGAAACATATGGGGTATTTTTTATTACTATTTTATACATTATTAATGGACAGTTGGAGATTAATGAAGGCCACCGCTTGACTAACAAGGGTCTTGTTAGTAGAATAATGGCCTTCATTGTTCTCCAACTCACCATCATAATGTATAAATAGCAATAAAAATAATTCCATTCATTTCAAGAGGGTACACCCCAGCATTCTGACTCATTGACATCATAAAGACTCCTGCCTCTGACTCCCTGGTATTCAAGTTAGAGACTTTTTACTTTTATCTATACTTGGTGGGTTGTCTGTGACAGCATGGCCATACCCACTACAGTGTGTGCATGGGGGGGGGGCTGGCCATGTGGGTGAGTGTGCTGAGTTATTGCTACTTTTGTGTTTGCGCCTTAAAGTCTGTTTGTGTGGAAGCATTCAAAACTATGGAGAGAAAATAGTAGGAGTATAGGCCAGACAGAAGTAATTAAGTGGTTTTGTGGGTAAGTTTGTGTATTGTAGGTGGGAAAAAACACATGTGTTTCCATTGGTATGTGTGCTACAGTTCAACTGTGAAACTGAGATGAGGAAGAGAAGAAAACTGAAAAGCATAACAGTGGCTACAAGCATGCCAAATGCATGCAGATGTATTCAGATATAGTATGTATTGAAGTACAAGTGAGCCATATGTGTGCAGACAGTTTGGCTTAGTGTTAAAGACACTGAACTGCAAACCAGGAGACTTGGAGGCATGAAGACCTGGGTTTGAATCTCATTAGCCCCACTTGTGTATGTTGTGATCCTGAGCCAGTCACTTAACTTTTATGTGTGCAGTTATCAGTGACCACTTGCTTTTTGCACACATGCCACATGCATGCAGTCTTTCCCAATTTAACATAAAAATCATGGTTTCCACACTCACTTGCTCCGCATGCCATATGCATAATCAGTTCCAATTTAACATTTAAATCATTCTTGCAGCATGCATATCACTTGAGTAGTTTTATGTGTGCAGCATGAAAACATTTCATATAATTATTTCGGTAAGGGATATAGTTTGTAGTCTCAATTTAGCAGCTGTTTACTGTGTGCAGACCTGCTTACCCTCCTTGTCTGCCTGTTTTCAGTCTTGCACCAGTCATCCTGGGGTGCCACAGTAGGGTTCTTTAGTGTTTTGTATATTCTTAAATCATTTTTTATGAGCATGTTCTGTAACTCACACACTTATCTACCAAGTTTGCTGGAGCCAAGGTGGCTGTAATGACAAGCTTAGTGACTTTGTTTTGCACCCTATTTCAAATTCTGATACTTTTTTCATACCCCCAACAGATGCTACTGCAAACCTGGAAATAACTGAGGGTCTGATCAATATCAGAAATGTCTTTTCTCAGCTCGAACACATGGGGCTTGATTTTCAAAGAGCCCTTAAAGCAATACAAGTTAGGTCACTCTAGGGTTGCGGTGAACTCTGGGTGTGTCAAGGACCATACACCAAATTTTATAAAAGGAGGGTCCCTGCACCAAAAACACAGAAGTCACCACAGCAACAGCCTAGGAACAAGCATCTGGCCCACCTGCAGAAATTGCTTCAGGGATCCGGTGACTAAACCAGTGCTTCCTGAGTAAAGATTTCCATTTAGGTAAAAATAATTGTTTAGCATGCCCTCTAGTGTTAAACTTTTTATCAATTTGGACAATTCCCAGCTCATTAATGAAGATAGTATCATTTATTGCTCTAAATAATAAGCACATATCTCCCCTTAATCTTTTGTACTGTAATGTATACAGATTAAGTACCCTCAGTCGGTTCTCATAAGTGATATTTGACATACCCACAAGGACTTTAGTGAACCTCCATTGTACTCTCTCAATCTTTAGTATATCTTCCTTGTGGTAAGGAGACCAGACCTCGCACAGTACTCCAGATAGGGGCCTCACCAAAGCTATATACAAGGGGTAGTACCTCAATCATTCTACTGGACATATGCCTAAGTATACAATTAAGGACTTGATTTGCTCTGTTTATTTGGGACTTACAGTGAGTTCTAAATTTTAAGTCGGGTTTACAATTATCCCCAGATCTTTCCTGTACTGTTTCCAATAAAACTATGTTTGCTGATTTGTATTTGTGATGTTTATTGTGCATACCTAGGTGCATGACTTTGCACTTATTATGATTCAACATTAGTTTGTTGGTAGTTGCCCAAGTTAGTATATTATCCAGAGCTAGTTGAAGTGCTACACTACTGTCTGGGTTATTTAAAACTGCCCCTACTCGACAATCATCAGTGAATTTAAGCATCCATATATTGGGATCACTAATAGATAAAGTAGAAACATAGATATTAAAAAGGCATGGCCCTAACACTGACCCCGGGGTACTCCATTGGTGACAGAAGCTCAATTTGAATACTCTCCATTTATGGTAACTATCTGCTTCCGTCCTGTTAGCCAGTTTTTCACCCAATTTATTATATGGGTGTTTAAATTATATTTTCTCAAAGTATTAATAAGCTCAGAGTGTGGCAGTTTGTCAAACACCTTGTCAAAATCTAAAAAGTAGGTCAACAGATTTACCAAGTCAACCTCTTTGGTCACTAGCTCATACAATACCAATAAGTTAGTTTGGCAGGGGCCTAGTCTTAGTAAACCCAAGCTGTACTAGGTCAATTAGCCCGACTTTATCAAGGTACTCCTGTATGAAATCTTTAATAATACTTTAGAGTATTTTACCCATTAGGAAGTTATGCTGATAGGCCTATAATTCTCAGGGTTTGTTTTCAATCCTTTTTTATAGATGGGCACCACTTAAGCTATCCTCCAATCTTGAGGAACTTCTCTGATTTTAAGTGAATGTTGCAATGTGCTGGTAAGAGGGAGGTATATATCATCAGCCAATTCTTTTAACACCCTAGGGTGGATTTGATCTGGGCCTGGTGATTTATTAACATCCAATTTTCTTAACTTATCAAGAACTACTTTAGGTAAGATAATAGGTTCATCGCTAAGAGATAGATCCACAGTATTTTCTATCCTATCATCTAGTGTATTAAATACAGTGCAAAAGTAGTGATTATGAATATTAGCAGCTTCTAAGTTGGAAGCCTGTTTCCATCTTTAGTTGTAAAGGGTCCTATAGAATTTATCTTCCCTTTGTTCTATTAATATGGGCAAAACAGGCTTTCTTATTATCTTTACTTTATGTGCCAAATTCAATTCATATTTAGATTTTGCAATCCTTATCATACTCTTGATATTTTTACTAGTAGCCTATACTTGAAAACAAGGTGAGAATGTCCTTTCCCTATCTTTCTAAAGAGCCTTTTTTTGTATTTATTGCATGTTCAATTGATGAATTAAACCATGGGGTAATTATATGTTTACTATTATATTTATTTGTTTTAGGTAAATACGTTTTAATAAGGTTTTTAAGTTTTTGAATCAATAACCTCCATTTACCCTCAACTGTCAGTGCACTAAATTCTTTGGGCCAGTCCCAGTGTTTGAGCATAGTTTTTATGCCTTCAAAGTCTGCTTTGTGAAAATTTAAAATTTGAGTTGATCCAATGGCTATTTGTTTTAGCTTCCCAATGATTTGAAAGAAAAAAACAAAACAAACATATTATGGTCACTATTACTCAGGGGAGCCCCTATATTAATATTGGAAATACAATTTTCTGTATTAGTTAGAATAATGTCCAATATTTTTCCATTTCTTGTAGGGTATTGTACTTTTTGTTCTAACCCCAATTCCTGGAACATATCCATATATCAACCTTCAGTTTTACTAACTGTAGAAGCTGTTTGCCAGTCTATGTTTGGTAGATTGAAATCCCCAAAAATCATTAGATTACTGGCTGGATCCAAATTTTCTAAGTAGTTTAAAAGTGCCCCGTCATCCTTGTATGTTATAGAGGGAGGTCTGTATACCTATCCTAAAATGTAAGGGGGACCAGTTTAGGGAAAGAGTTTAATCCATAGTGAGTCTAAGTTAGGAATATCTACTGGGGATTTCTTCACTCAATGTTATTTTGTATGTAGATAGCCACATCTCCGCCTTTCCTGTAGACCCTACTTTTAGAGTATAAATTGTAACCCAAAATGTCTTTATCCCAACAGTCATTCGCTTCCCACCATGTCTCAATGTAATACAATTTGAATATTTTCAATTCCAAGAGATGTTTAAATTCTTCAAATTTATTAGCCAGGCTTCTAGCATTAATCAATACGTTCCATCCCAAATGGTTACAATTTAAGGAATTTTCTGTTTGGGATAGGTTCATATGGTCACTAGAGGCCCTCTCCCCATAACCCAGTTTAAATGGAATTTGATGACTCTATTTATTTTATTCCCCAAAATCCTAGTCCCAAAGTGAATAAGATGCAGTCCATCCCCCTTATAACAAGCTGGGTTATTAAAAGAAGTGAAATTGTCCATGAAGCCAATATTTTTTAACAAACGATATTGCCTCAACAAATATTTATTTTATGAATTATGAAATTTTATATGCATTTTCCCAATAGTAGGCAATAACCTGACATAATTATCCCCCGCATGAATCTGGTCAAATAGATTTATATAATTTGACTGTATATCAGATAGATCATAAGTAGGTAAGTCATTTATTCCAACATGTAGAATAACTAGGGGCTTAGTGGTGTTTTCTAATAATCCATCTAATAAATTGCTAATATTCTGTATCTTAACTCTGGGAGCATACTGACTGTGGTAGATTCTTTCCATTCCCTCACAAATCATTGTGTCAACCCCATATTAAAGAATCTCCAATGACTACAATATCTCTGGCTTGTTGTAGTTTTGTATCTGCTGGTTGTAGATTTCTGGGACATGTAGTTACTGGTGTAGACTTTTCCTCTGTACTCAGGTTCTACTAAAAGACTCTGCATATCTATTATGTAAACTAGTGTGCTGGGGCTCATATCTAGGAAAGGGCATGGGGAACTATGGTGGAATTACTTACAGTATTCTACTGGAGGGAGATCAAATATTTCATGTACATCACACTTTTTCTGTTGTAGGTGATTTGAGCTGTTTCTTTTGCTGTCTTATTATCAATAAAACTCTCTAATAAAGTAATTTCTTTGTAGGTATCTAGTCTCCTCGTAGCTGATCTATTTCCTTTAAAGGGCAGTATTTTGGTTACATTTCTCACACACAAACTCCTGGTCCTATGTTTCCAGGTACATATTGCACTGGGTGCACATTTGTTTAGTGCTCTTCGCCTTTTTCACCTTAGACTGGGCCAATTTAGCTAACAACTAGGAACACAAGTATATTTCAAATATGTATATCCTACCAGTTGACGCACTTCTAAATCCTTTAGATCCCCTTTGTTCACTGCAGACATGCAGATTTACAGTAGTCTCAGTACGCCTCTGCACGAGGTTGCTGCTTCAGCTTCCTGCTCACCTCATCTACAGCGGGGCTCGCTAATATAGTGAGATTACCCCAGAAATAGGTGTGGAAATGCGAGTATTGCTCGGCAGTGCAAAGTTGATTCTTAGCAAATCAGTAGCTTATATTGGAGCCAATCAAAGTTAAAACAGTGTCCCCAATCTATCACAAACACAGCTGTTAGAGAACAAGGTATATTCAGGTAGACTTGTTTACAGTCTCTCTTCCTGGTTACCACATAGAAACCAGGGCTTCCACACAAACACTGGTATAGTTAAAACAAAAACATAAATAAAATTGTGGCTCATTTTATATGCTCCCATATGGTGCTCCTCACATTGGAACAACCTTCTGCTAGGACTTTTAGTTTTACACGTGAGTGCTTGCAGTGGGGCTCGCTAATATAGTGAGATTACCCCAGAAATAGGCGTGGAAATGCGAGTATTGCTTGGCGGTGCAAAGTTGATTCTTAGCATATCAGTAGCTTATATTGGAGCCAATCAAAGTTAAAACAGTGTCCCCGATCTATCACAAACACAGTTGTTAGATAACAAGGTATATTCAGGTAGACTTGTTTACAGTCTCTCTTCCTGGTTACCACATAGTAACCAGGGCTCCCACACAAACACCGGTATATTTAAAACAAAAACACAAATAAAATTGTGGTTCATTTTATATGCTCCTATACAATGCCCCTGACATTGGAACAACCTTCTGCTAGGACTTTTAGTTTTATGGCCAGGTGATGTGGCACCTGGCCAGGGTGCATGTTGCAATGACTGGCAGTCAATTGGCAGGTGGGCACAGCCTGTCACCTGCCCCACAGGTGCTACTAGCTAGAAGCCTGTAAGTGGGAGGCAACATTTCACAATGCAGGGGGGTGCCATGGTACTGCTGTGGTGCCCAGAGAAGGTTTCCCTCTACCACTGGCAGCTCAAACCCTGCAGCCAATGCATCCCATGTACAGGCTTGTGTTTAGTGGTAGCTCTAGGTCACGGCTGTGACCACCTGGGGCAAGTTTAGTTTCCCTCCCTGCCAACCCTCTCTGGACTACTTGTTAATTGACTTCCAGTCATTGCAACATGCACCCTGGCAGGGTACCAGGACAGATTTCTTCCCTGTCAACCCTCCTCAGACTGCTAGCTGATTGACTGCCAGTCATTGCAATATACATGTTTGCTGGGTACCAAATCACCACACTCATCCTCAACAGTGTCCCCCATGCTTCCTATGGCACCTTCCCACTCCTTCTTGCCTTGGCCCCCTCCTGGTAGGTTCCCCCCTACTTGCCACATTGTCACACAGTGGTGCAGTGCCCTTAGACCACCTCCTGGCTGGTCTAAGCAGAGCCTCCTGTTGCATCTATGGTGAGGTTTACAAAACTCCAGAAAAGTGATGGTGCAGCCCCACCATGGCCCAAGCCCCCTTGTGACCTGGCAAACCCTGATTTTGGTTGCAAGGCTGGTTAGGTGCCAGTTCGGTTCAATGGCTCTCTTTTCATTGCAGACTGGGACTAGATCAGGATTGCTGCATCTTTTGATGAAAGATGCCACATGCATCAATAATGTTTGAAGCAAGCACCTAGGGAGGTCACATAATGGTCTACATGAGATGACACCTTTCTTACTCTCTCCTGACCCCATTAAAATACTAATTTCTTTTCTTTTCTTCTTTATGTCTTTGCAGCTGGTAATTTTTTTTAGTTTTACAAACTGATAATGTTTGCTGCTTTATGGATCCTGGAATGTACTTCCTATAAGACTTTATTACTTCACTTCAAAACCTGCACCAACATTTTGGTTTCACAGGACTGAAGGAGCATTTTTAGTCATTATACCTAGCTCTGCAGACAGATGACCAAAGCTGATTAATACCACCTGCTTGTTTCAATGACTTATTATAGTATTTCTTAGGTTAAAGCCAACATATTTGTACAAGGAATAGGCATGTTTATGATGTACTAATTTTGTACCAGTCCTTGTTTAGTTCTAGGGCAGATGTTAGGTTTATGGTTATAGTTCTCAGGGATTTTTATCACAAAAGCCAAGGACTTAATAAATATAAAATAGTTGTTGTTTAATAGTATTAATTTGGGTAATGCAAATAGGTATCTTTATGGGGGGTAGTCATTCTTGGGTAGAAAATGGTTAACATCGTGGACCAGGATCTTTTAATAGGTTGGTCAGTTGGACTGGGGGCAATAATGTTTTCTTGGGGTCATGTTAATTTTGGGGTTGTTTTACAGTATACTGAAAGTTTGGGAGTGGGGGCTTGGAGGGTACTTTTGCTTTGAATCATTGCAATTTGGTGCATTCTATCGATCTTCTCATAGGTCTCATAGGTAAAAACAGAGCTATAATAGACAAAAGTCCTTTTGCTCACCATATCAAAGGTATCCCGCTATATTATGCTCAGTGAGATAGTTGTCTAATCTACTCTTAAATATATTTATGCTATCACTAGCCACTACCTCCACTGAGGCTTGTTCAAATATTTGTTATTCTCAATGTTAACCAGGATTTCCTCTTTTTTATTCTTGGACATTCCACTTCTAATTGGAGGGGATGGGCCCATGTACTGTATGATAATTTCCTAAAGTTCAGTCCCAGGAGTTCCCATAAACCAGTCTGTAAGGGATTTAAAAGTCAAACACATATCATGCTTAGCCATCTATATTCCAATGAATAGAGCCCCAAAGTGTTTAGCCTAGTTTTGTAGTCCTGTCTTTTTGCCTCCACTATATTATGAGTAGCCCTACGCTGTACTTTCTCAAGTGCATCAATTTCAGTTTTTCTCTCCAGGAGACCAAACTGGGCACAGTAGTCAAATGTGGTCTCACCAAGGAGGTATACAGGGCAACAACACTCCCTGTTTCTACACTTTATATGTTTAGTAATACAGTGTCGGATACTACTGGATTTCTTAATGACTCGGGTACAGTGTGTCTTAAAGGATAAGTCTTTTGTTATCATAATACCCAGATCGCTTTGTTGCTCCACTGTAATGTCTGTCCTCTAAGTGAATATGTCATATTACCATTTGCTCTCCCAAAATGCATAACGCAACATTTGTCATTATTAAAAGTCAGTTTTTATCTAAGACCCACTTTCCAGATCTCCCAAAGCTCTCTGAAGATTTGATACATCTTCAGACTATCAACTATACTACCCACTCTGGTATCATCTGCAAATTTGGATACCCATGCTTCAGTCTCCATTTCATTGAGGCAATGTACATTAAACAAACAGGGTCCCAACACGGAGCCCTTTGGCACCTGCTAGTCACCTCTGCCCAAGTGGAACCGCATGCCACTTACACTAACTGATTGTATCCATGTGTCAAGCCATGCTTCTATCCATCTAGTTACTTTACCCCTATTCCATGTTCAATTAAAGCATCAATAAGTTCTCCATGTGGTACCTTATCAAAAGCTTTAGAAAAATCCAGGTATATTACATCCACTGAGTGCTTTTGATGTAATGCTTTACTAACCTTACTGTAAAACTCAAGGAGGTTTGTCTGGCATGATCTTCCCCTTGTAAAGTTATGCTGCACCGGGTCAGTTTGTTCTGTTACATTGAGGTACAGATTAATATGATCTTTAATAATGCCTTCTAGGATTTTACCCAAAACTGATGTCAGACTAATAGGCATATAGTTTGACACCTTATGCCTACTCCCTTTTTCGTGAATAGGTACCACCAGTGCTTGTTTCCATGCACCCAGGACTAGACCCTCATCCAGTGATCTTTGGTAAATAGCCATGACTGGATCAGCCAGAATTTCTGCCATCTCCTGAAGTATTCTTGGGTGCAGCCCATCCAGCCCCTGAGATTTGTTTGGATTTATTTTCTGAAGCCTATTTAGAACCTCTTCCCTTGTGATCTGTATGCCAATATCTTGTGCTGAATCCAGGTGAGCTAACTTAGGGTAAGTTTTGTTATTAAATAAGGATGTAAAGAAGCTATTATAATGTTGAGCTAAATGGAGCTGATCAGTAACTGTACTGCCATCAGTTCCATGTAAGGGTCTGATAGATCAACTTGTACCCCTCTTGTTATTGATGTAAGCATAAAAGGATTTGTAATTGTCCTGGACCTTCTTTACAAGACTCAATTCGTATGATTGTTTTGCATTAAAAATACACCTTTTTGATTGTTTAAGAAGCATTTTATATGAATCCCAACATATACTACTGCCAGATTTATTTGCCCTTTTATATGCTTTGTTTTTCTTTTAAATCAATCTCCACACTAATGGGGTCATCCATTCGGGCAAGATGTTGTTTATACCTGCCTGGCTCTTAACTAACGGGGTGAAAGTTTTTGTTAAGAAAGACACCTTATCCACAAGGTGGTTCAACATGAGATGTAGCGGTTTATCTAGAAATTTATCTTCCTACTTCCATGCATTTAGACAATATTTCATACTAACACAATCTACTTTATTGTAATTATATTTAATTGTCTTGCCTTTATATTGCCCAACCTAATTCCAAATGAAAATTTTACTATGGAATGGTCACTAGACCCAAGAGGGGAGGACCTTGCAGTCATTTATGTTTTCAGATAGGTTACTTAGAACCAAGTCTAGGATATGATTATCTCTAGTATTAGATGTAACCAACTGGTTCATTCCAGCTAACAAAAATGTTTCCAAATAACATGACTCAGTTTTAGTATTAGTCTGGTGTATCCTAATTACTACCAGGAGATTAAAGTCTCCAAGACAACATTGTTTTTAGTGTTACCAATTGTATTAATAAAATCTAACAATTGTGCTTCTTCATCTAAGGGAACTGTGGGAGATCTGTATACCAAACCTATGTTAATAGTTTCTGTATGTGGAGGGGATATTTTTACCCATAGGATCTCAGCTTTTTCCCATTTTTGAGTATCTACCCTTTCAGAAGTTATACTATTAGAGATATACAGTATAAGGTTACACCCCACCCTTTTTTGATTGCCTATCTTTATGAAATAAGGTGTAACCAGAAATATGTTTGTCCCAGGAATCACCAGGGCTCCACCAGGTCTCAGTTATGGCACAAACACAGATATCTAAATTGTTCATAGTTAATAGTAGTTATCCCAACTCGTTATTTAGGCTCCTGGCATTCATAAGTAAGCAATTCCTTAAAACTGGGTCAATATTTTTATTATGACTTAATATGGGTGTATCAGGATCTTGTTGGGTTGCTTAATTTTATATTATTTGGGAGGGCCTGGGGCACACCATCCTTGTTAATTTTTGCTGGTCTTTTTTGAATAGTGGTAGTAATGGGTAGCTTGTATACCTTTGCAACTTAGAACATTAAAGGTGATCAGGATAGCTGGAAGCATTATATGGTGCTTCGACACCTTAAGAAGCTTTGAGTTGGCATTGCTTTTTTTGCAAGAAATACACCTGCAAATGGAGGGTGTTCTTGGTTTTAGGAGAGCATGCATGGTTCAAGCTTATGGTGCTGGTAGCAGAACCAAAGAGGAGGAGTGGCTATCTTGATAGCCTGCAGAGGCTTTTTTCAAGTTGCACCAGGAGGTATGGGACCCTGAGGGCAGATACATTATTCCACATGGAAGGTTGGGTCTAACTGAAGTAGTGTTGGGGTCAATTTATGGGCCTTATGTGAATCTCCCTCCTTCTTTGTGGAACTGTTGGCCATTCGCCCTTTCTCCCATCTACCAATCTTTCTGGGTAGGAACTGGAACTTGGTGTATCAGTCAGACTTAGATCGATATGGTAGTGCTCAGAAAGGGTTATCTACAGGGCAGCGGGGTCTAAGAGGCTTAATAGATTCAATAGGGTTGGTTGACTCGTGACATGTCCTCCATCCCACAGACCATCAATATACTTTCTATTCATCGCCATGTAAGTCTTTCTCCAGATTGTATTACTTTTAATAAGTAATGAAACACTCTCAGATCTTTCTCACTGTGAAATTCAGTCAATGGTCATTTCTGATCATAACCTAGTTACAATGATCCACTCACTCTGTGGACTGGAGGACAGTTCCATGTCATAAGGGCTAATCAATAACAGCGACTGTCAATACAGTGACTCCATAATGGCGACTGCAATAATGGTGACAGTAAATAATGGCAACCGTAGATAAGGGTGAATTTCTGAGTCATTATCACTGCCCTACTCCAGCACACAGTTCACCTATTTCAATGGGGGGCTGTGCCCCAAAATCTCCCCTATTTGTAAATAACATACTCCGAGGTGCTCATCGATACTTACTATTGCTATTAGAGTGAGGTAGCCATAATTGCATGGTCACCTTTATTTCACTGCCGTTGTTCTTGTTTTCGCCATTATTTAATCACCTTTCTGACTTAGCTGTTATTGAGAAGCCTTTATTACGTGCTACCCTGGAGGACTGAGGCACAGTCTGGTGCCTTAATTCACAACTGCTAAAAGACCACTTAACAAATTCTGTTTTAAAAAAATATATTCAATCCTTTTTTAGTACTAATGCTTACTCAGTCTCACATTTAGATGTTCTCTGGTGTGCAGTTAAATTCACATTTACAGGGGAACGCATTCACTTAGCATCCAAACCCCATAAAGCCCATACTGCGCAACTAGCACAGCTGCTTCAGCAGATTAGGGAGCTAGAGTTTTACCTATGCCTTTCCACGCCTGATTCAGACTCGTGTCACTTACAATCCTTACGAGCAGACTACACTAGTCTGTTGGCAGAAAAGGCAGAATCATCATTATTCTGCACCAAAGTGTGATATCTAGAAAGTGGGGAGTGGGTTGTTACACTACTTGCTCTCTGATTGCAACAGTTAGAATCAGGAAAATCCATACCTAACATTCGTACTGGAGTGGGTGACACACTGATCACTCATCCCTGTGAAATTGCCGTTTTCCATCAGTTTATAGTTCTCTATATAAAGCAGACCTTCCCCCAGATGATTTTGATTGATTAATGTATGAATATATGGATGACCTTCCCATCCCCCAACTGTCTCCACAACAGCTGGAAACCCTGAAAGGTTCTATTGTGTTGTCTGAGTAAACCTGTGTGATGCAACAACTTCCTCTCAACTAGACACCATGCCCAGATAGCTTTATGAATAATTTCTATAATGCCGGCTCCACTGACCTTGCTAACTTTTTAGTTTATTTAATTACTTGTTCTCCTCCAGTTTCACAGACTCTACCTTGACACAAGCATGTATCACACTGATAAGGAAACCAGGTAAAGATGAGCAATCTGTGAGTAGTTACCATCATCTCACCTTCTTAATTCTGACTTTAAAATGTTAGCCATAATTTTATCTAATAGACTTTGACTCATATGGGATAGTTATTAGTCCAGCTCAGGTGGGGTTTGTGGTGGGACATTTATCCAGTGATCATCTGTGCAAGCTCCACTGTTTGATGTCCACATCCAGGAGAGCAAGATTCCTTCCATCTTGGTCTCCCTGGATTTGAAAACTTGACCAAGATTTTGGTCATTCCTCTTTAAAGTCTTAGAGAAGTTTGGTTTCCCCAAAAGTATCAAAGTGGATCAATATATTGTACAGTGGGTCACAATCTGCCCGAATCTGGTGCAATGGAGTGCTGTCCTCTCCACTGTGCTTACAATGGAGAACTAGGCAGGGCTGCCCACTCTCTCCTTTTTGATCAATTTATATTTGGAACCCTTCATCCAGTGCTTCCTATTATATCAGCAAGTATGTGGGATCTTTACAGGAAGGGGTCGCTAAAAATTATCAGCCTACTCCAATTTGATTCTGCATGTTGATGACTCTTCTATTTCAATCCCTGTGGCTTTAGATGCAATAAAGGGTTTAGCCTTCCTTTTGGGTTATAAATTAAATGTAAAAGCAACAAAGTTCTCCCCCTCAATAATTATGTTAATAAGCAGGAGGTCATGGATCTGGGATTAATGTGGGAGCCCAAAACTTTGCTATATCTAGGTATCTGTCTCACTCACAGTCCTTCCTCTTTATTTAAGGAAAATCTTCCCCTTTTACAAGACAGTAAATCTGATGTACAGTGATAGGCAGGCCTGCCTCTTTCCCTTCAGGGTAATATTAAGATGATCAACAAGAATATCTTGCTCCACTTGCTATACCCACTGGGCATGCTTTGTCTACATATCCCTAAATCCTGGTTTACACAGTTGCAAGAAATTTGTAATACTTTCCTGTGGAAGGGGGAGCTATGCAAAGGGCATACTGCAAACATATGCTCTAGATGGATCAAGGGGGCCTATGTCTTCCTAATCTCTTTCTATATTATTGTGCCCTACATGCCAGCAAATTTTTCCTTTGGGGTCACCCGGACCATTTTAGAGAGGAAAATAGATATACAGTATCCCCTTGTGGTTGACTATCAAGAAGGAGATATGTCAGAAAGTTGGAATATGATTAAGTAGTCTGCTTTATGTAAACATATCCCACCTACCTACTGCCCTAAACTCCACACCTCAAACATGGTCCCTAAAGGCTCTGAGGCAGTTGCATAGTCATTGGGGCCAGAATTGGTCAAAATCAACCAGTCAACCAGTATTAGCTAACCCTAATTTCAGGATAGGTCATGGCCCCATACCTTTTCATTTTTGCCCACAAATCAGAGATGCCACCTGTGATTCTTTGTTACCAAATGGTAAATTTCTTCCTTTCACTGTCGTTATAGATAGTTTTTTGCTTCCTTCTTCTTTTGAGTTTAAATGCCTCTAGATGAAGCAGGCCAATACGACTCACCTGGATAAATGTCCTTTATTGGACCACCAGAATTCCAAATTTCAGGCATGTTTGTCTACTGGAATACAACCTCACTTGACATCCAAATTTTATAAATTTTTTCAGGAGATTGTCCCAATGTGCCTCTCAGGAATATGTTATTATTTGAGACAAGCTTTATCTATATCTGATGATCCAAGGGCTTGGAGGCTTATTTAACATTTCTTATACAAATATATTAAACAAGACCATTATCGCTGCCTCCAATTTAAAGTACTGCTTAATTTGTATTATACACATGCGTGACTATACCAGATGGGTAGGCCCACTTCTCCTCTAGGTACTAGATATGGGAAGGCTGATGGTCATCTCAAGCATGTTTTATGGGATTGTGACAAAATCTCTCCATTTTGGGAGGCTATAAGAATGTCATAGGATCCCTTCTTGCACCTGGAGGCTTATTTTACACTAGATGTTTGCCTGGTGGGTCTCTTTCCTTTCGATCTTTTTGGGCCACAGAAAGCCCACATGGCTATGATCTCTATAACTGCAAAGTTAATTATTGCCTGTCATTGGCTTGATGATGTTACACCTTCATACCATGAGTGGCACCAAGAAATCCTTCAGGCCTTAATGATAGAAAAGCAAATTGCCTCCATCCATCACCAACTGGAGAGGTTTCAAGGCACATTGGAGACATTATACACCTTATTGACCCATCTCCAGTAGTCACAAGGGACAAATCTTACCTAGCTTCTGTATGGTTCCTGAGACGTTATTTTCTTTTTGTTCTTTTTGCAATCCAATAATAGGTTATTGTCATGAGGAACGTACAACGTGAGGAAGTATTTTCTCACAGAAAGGGTGGTGGATGCATGGAATGGCCTTCCTGAGGAGGTTGTGGGATTGAAAACAGTGGGGAATTCAAGAAAGCATGAGACAGACATAAGGCAATTACAGTGGGGGTAGGAGGAAGTACAGTAGTCTGTTGGTTAACTAGAATCTGTAGCAGGCGGCATGCCTCAGACAGCTAGTGTTGGAACCCACTCAGGAGGCAGCAAGCTTGGACTAGGTACTCCCAAATGTTGATAGAGGATCACAGATTTAGGAGTGAGTAGCCAGCTGGGAACAAGTGACCCCCAAACAGTGTGGTTCATGATAAACACAACCTTGGAGTCAAGCCATACAAAAGTGATACTGGACTTTAGGAAGGCTGACATTGGCAAAATGGGTGAGTGCCTAATGAATGCACTAGCAAATGGGTAGAAAGGAGGGGTGGAAGAACAATTGGGGAAAATCAGAACTGCCATCACAGAGGCAATAAGCCTTTGTGTGAAGCAAATAAACAAAACAAAACAAAGTGAAAAACCACTATGATTCTTGAAAGAGCTGGCGAGGGAAGGTTAGGGACAAAAGACAGCATTGAGGAAGTGTAAGGACTCACAGAAGGAGCAGGACAGAGAACTGAATCAGTTAAAGCAGATTGGCAGGGAAGAAAGGCGGAATAGCGAAGGCCCAAACCAAGGAAAGATAGTCAACTCCAGTTTAGAAGGTGGATAAAATCTTTTATAGGTACATCAGGAGTGAATAAGACCAATGTAGGGATAGTGAGGCTTAATAAAGGGAGGGAGGTGGGCAGTGGGTAGAGTGAAAAGGCAGAGATACTAAATGAATACTTTGCACAGTATTCACAAAAGTAGAACGAGGCACCTAAACCAAACGATAGAAGCACTCTGGATGGGGTTGATACCAGTCCATTCACAGATGAAAGAATCCTGAATGAACTCCAAAACTCAAGGTGGACAACAGTAGGGGCCTGATGGGATTCATCCCAGAATTCTAAAAGAACTAAGGGGAGACCTAGTGACACCACTGACTTCCCTTTTTAACAAATAATGGGAGGATGGTGTGGTTTCTGAAGATTGGAGGAGGGTGGATGGATGTGATTCCCCTTCACACAAAGTGGGAGTAAGGCAGAGGCAGGAAACTACAGACCTATTAGTTTGATCTCGGTGGTAGGAAAAATGATGGAATCACTTCTGAAAGAAAGAATTGTTGAGTACCTAGAGGCCAGCGGGGCACAGGACCCAAGGCATCATAGATTCACAGTGGGAAGGTCATGTCAGATGAATTTAATAGATTTCTTTGACTGGGTGAAGAAAGTAGTAGACCAGGTAGTGGATGTGGCTATGGCCTACCTAGACTTTAGGGCATTTGACACAGTCCAAAGATTAATAAACAAGTTAGCAAGCCTGGCAGTGGGTCCCAGGGTGGTAGCCTGGGTAAAAAATGTCAGACAACAGGACTCAGAGGGTAATAGTAAATGGAGTACACTATGAAGAAAAGGGTGGTTACTAGTGGGGTACCACAGGGTTCAGTACTGGGAACAGTCCTCGTTAATGTCTTTTAGGGAGACATTGCAGAGGGCTGGAAGGAAAGTTGCCTCTTTGCAGACGACACAATGATCTGCAACAGGGTTGATACAAAGGGGTGGAATGATGAGAAGGGACTTTGCAAGGTTAGAGCAATGGTCAAAAGTATGGCAGCATAGAGTCAATGCAAAGAACTGTAAAGTAATGCACTTGGGAAACAAATACTCAGGGGAAAGAGTACACAATGGGGTGGGGGGGTAGTACCAACAACAACAAAAATGGAAAGGGACTTGGGGGTAGTCATACCAGATGTCCTTAAGGTAGGCAAGCAATGTGAGAAAACAGTAAGGATGGCTAGGGAATACTGGGTTGCATAGGTAGAGGCATCACCAGTAGAAAGCAGGAAGTTGCTATCCCTCTGTACAGACAGTTGATAAGACCCCATCTAGAGTACTGCATGCAGTTCTGGATACCCCATCTCCACAAGGACATAGACAGGATAGAGGCAGTCCAGAGGAGGGCAACTAAAATGGTGCAGTGTCTGCAACAGAAGCCATCAAAGAGAGACTAAAAGAGCTTAATATGTATACCCTTGGGGAGAATGATAGAAACTTTCAAGTGCCTCAAGGAAATCAACAAAGTCCAAGAGGAGCATCTTTCAGAAAAAGAGATGTGCAAGAACTAGAGGCACTCTTTGAAGTTAAAGTGTGGCTCAGAGGCAAGGTGAGGGTATTTTTCATGGAGAGGGTGGTGGACACATGAAACTGCCTTCCTGAGGAGGTCATGGAGTCAAAAACAGTGGGGGAATTCAAGAATGCATGGGACAGACCTATGGCAATTAAAGTGGGGGGTAGGAGGAAGTAGGCTGTTTGGTTAACTAGAATTAGCAGCTTATCCAATAGGTAGGGAACTGGGCAGACTAGGTGAGCCAAGTGGTCCTTATCTGCCATCAAAGTCTATGTTTTTATTAGTTTTCAATTATTATCTCCTAATAGGGAGTTAGGTGTGCCCCAGGGAGGGAGGAAGGAGGGGTTTGGTTGGATGAAGGGAGTGGGGGGGAGGGTTGAATGATGTTAAAATATATTCTTATTGTATTATTTGGTGGTTGCAGATCTGTTATAGTTTGTGGTTTTTTGTTCTATATTGTATTCTTCAATAAATAATATTTAATTAAAAAAGAAGCAGGCTTACTTGACAGTGGACAGGATCCATTGAGGGTTCTGATTAATGAAAAATCCAGCTGCAAAAAACAAACAAAAAGACACCAGTTCAAAGAACACTGGCAAAACATCCTCCTTGGTTCTTCTAAGCAGCTAATCGAACTTAGATAAGGCAGCTGAGAATGAAACAAGGACCACAGAGGAACCAAAGAAAAATGAGGAAGCATTAAAGGGTTTGGAGTTAGCAATGGACCGAAACCAGCTGAGTGAAAACATTAAGAAATTCTTATTCCAATACAACAAACAAATCAGTACCATGAGAAGGATCGAATTTGACAGGGATACTAACAATCATTAAAAGGGTAATATCCTGAGTTGAATAAAAAGCAGAAAGACCAAACAAATAAGGGGAACAGGTTAAACCAATTCTAAAAAAAGGCCCTGTGTCATTGAGTCTGACACCAGTGAGAATGAGGGGGAAGAGACTTCCTCAGGTTCTGGTAGCAGTTAATTTAGAGGAAGATAAGATGGAGAGATCAACTCATACATTGCAATACCCACAGTCAACAAGGAGGGGAGCAAATGCTGTCACAAAGAAAACAAAAGGAATTGAAGAGTCAAGGGCAGGGCAAATAGAGCCCCTGCCAGAACAGCAACTGAATGTGATCAGCATTTCCCAGAGGGCAGGACACAAATGAAATATATCCTTTTATACTGTGGTCTTTCATTTGTTTCCACAAATTATATAAATCCTTTCCAAATTGTGAACCCTGCTATAATACCTTAAAATACAATATATTCTGTTATGGACAGTGCTGGCAATTCTGCTTTTAATATCAGAAGCCAGAATGAAATACATGTCTGTAGATTCCCTACTTGTATTACTGTGTGTGCCTGGGTGAGTATTTTACTTGTCCTTAGAATGGATGGATTCTTTGTTAATGGCATATATATGCATATACACACACACACCCACACATATATATATATATATATATATATATACACACACACACACATATATATATATATATATATATATATATATATATACTGTATCTGTAGTATATGGTTAGCCTTTGTTCTGCGTAAAAATCAGCCTGCTCAAAACCCTATTGTGCACATTCTGAACTGTTGTGCGCATTCCGAATGGTTGTTCTGCACAATTCATAGGTAATACAATTTTTCAAATTTCTCATTTATTCCACACCTAATTACATACTAACCACCCAGTGCCTAAAGTTGTACCTTTTAACTTTCAAAAGTCTGTCAATTTTATTTTGATCATGAAACAAGCAGAAATGGAAAAAAGTTTCACTTCAGTGGAGGTCTCACTCTGGTGTAAAAAACCATATACTATGTAAAATAAAATATGAGTACCCACACACAACTCAGCACATGTTTCCATCTCGGGGTTGAGATGACAGCATGGACCTCTCACGCTTCGCCTTCGAGTTTCATATGCTGTCATCTCAACTTCTCAATGAAAACGCAGTCTTGTTGTGTATAGTTGCCCATACATTATATTCTGTATCATAACTTCATGAATTTTGTTACCTCATTGTAAAATATTCTTTGTCATACCTAGTGCTGGCTATCTTTGGTGTATTTGCTATCCACAGCCAGAATAGGTTTTACTTTTTTTACATACCTGTTCTTTTATTTCTGATTTCTTATGCCTTGAGTTTTTTTTTTTGCTTTTCTGCTTACACCCTCCCACCTTGTCTGTTGCCTTATTCTTTCTATCTTCCTCATTTCCCCTTTTCCATACACTTCATTTCCTTATTCAGCCACACCTGTTTTTCCTTCTTCCCCATACATTCCGAACCTTACCTGCCATCTCTCCCTTTCTTCCCCAGTTAGCTCTTTCCCATCCTTACTGTTTATTTCTATTTTGGCTGTTCCCATCTTAGTTTTATTATGCATTTTCAATCATCTATCATCTGTTTTTTACTGTCCACCATTCCTTTCTGTCTTTTTCTTTTAATCTATGCCACTGGCACATTATGTTTGCATCTTACTTTATACTAACTCTTCCTTTATTCTGGTGATTCACCATGTATTTACTGGACTGTTTGTTTTACTGTTATTTTGGTTGTGCTCGGATATTCTTTGAGCACACCTTTTACAGTTATGCAGTGGTTAAATTGGAAATGTTTGGGATGTGGAACTCGCATCTCTACATTTATAGATTGTGGAACTGTAGTGCCTAGGATGTGGAACTCCACACTGGTATTCAATGGAGAAAGAAGTCAAGGGAAGTGGAACTGAGTTCCTGTGAGTTCTTGCCCAATATAGTCCCTGCAATTATGCTACTTAGTATTTTGACAACTGTATCTTTGTTTTCAGCACACTCATAGTCCTATTTTGCACTTTATTCACTTTTTTATATTATAATATCACTTGTGTGTTGTCCACCTATTCACAATTTATATGTAATTGCAGACCGCACTAGGCATTCAAATACAAACAGCAGCATTCAATTAATTACAATTTTACAAAACCTGATAGCTATGACTTTTGCCCCAACCCTTAATTTATTTATTTGACTTTTAATGACTGGGTTGGCCAACTGAGATAACCAAGTCCCTTTTTCAGTGGTGACCTGGGGAACAAAATGTTTCTGTTACATTGATACACGATACATAATATATTAATGAACACTTCTCCAGAGTCAAAATGCTGTGGTTTCATGCAGCTACTCCTGAATTGCTGTGGCATGCAATAAATGATTGCAGTTTATTTTTGGCTGACTGTTTTCTTTGTTCTCTCCAGAGTGCGACTATTGTGTGTTCCTTGCTCCTTAGGCTGGTCAGCATGGTAGGTTCAGCCAGCTGAACAAAGAGAGAAAGCTAGAATGGGTACAGTTGTTTTAAGAGTGGTGTTTTAAAAAAATGCAATGAGCTTAGAGGTTAGATGCTTTTAATAGGATGCAAGCAGGAGCTAAACAGGAATGCATGAGCTGCAATTCAGTAGTGAGGGACCCTGGTGCACTTCTGTTTGTAGGGTGGATGGCAATTAATGCAGGTGTGGAAGTTCTGTTTTTCTTTTCAAGAAAATGGAAAAGAAAAGATGCAAGTTGACAGCAAAGTGTGTGTGTGTGTGTGTGTGTGTGTGTGGTGGTGGTCACTACTGCCCATGACTGCTCCACTCCAGCCAGCCATCAAGTAAGAATGTAAGGAGACAAACTGAATGGACATCCCTCACTCCCAATAACCACTTGACCAGAAGGGTCCTAGTCAAATGAGGAGCTGGGCTGGACTTGGCTGCAGCCGCATGTTAAAAGTAACAATTGGGAGTATGAGGGAGATATCTGCTGGTGCCATGTAGAGGCCCACTGGTGCTATAGAGAATGGGACTGGTGGCCCCACAGACTGCTGCAGTTAACCATCCACCCAACAGAATGGAGAGGCAACACTGGGTGAGATCATTGGAAAGTGATAGAAAAGAAGTTAAGTGCCAGCCGCGGAGCAGTGGTTGGATTTCCGCTTGGGACACCAGTGACCTGGGTTCAGGGAATGGATCCAGGCCATCAGAGGGCTGGCCGTGGGGAGAAGGATTGAGCATCCTCTAGACTGCTCTCCTTCTCCAGGGGGGAGGGTGGTGTGCATTTGGTGCAGAAGTGACACCTGGTGGAGGCTGGGTTCATCGCATTGCATTGACACCAGTTTCTCTTTGGGGCAGGGTGGACACTGGCCATAATTGCACGTCCGTACCTCAGCTTAAGGGTAGAAAATCCTGCTCTGACCATTTCCTTGAAGCCCTGCCCTGGGGCTTCAATTAGCCTCCTAGCCGGGCTCTCCCAACCAGTCACAGTTTTGTGGCACTGGTAAGCCCGATGGTGCTGTGACCCCACCCTCTGGGGGCAAGCCAGGGTGACTGGGAGAGCTCTGGCAATCTAGAAGGTGGAAGTGTGAAGGGGCGCAGTGAGAGGGATGACATGACAGTCCGGAGCACCCAAAAGCATAGTAAATAAAACAAAAAGAAAAGAACTTAAACAAAGTGGTTCAGCTCCTGGACTGAGGTTACTAGGCCTAGGCCACACATGACTTGGAGCTCCAAGAAGCAGAGACAGGCCCAGGGGCTATACATTGAGGCCATGGTGCATACCCCGTTGCAGATTATAAACCTGGGTTGGGAGAGCTGTGCATAGGGGTAGAGGGTACCTGTGGCAGGACAAACCCATTGTCATGGGGATGGTTCCCATGGCAGCCAGGGCTTGGAGAGTATGCCATGCATGTGGGCATTGTTGCTAAGGTTGCTCTGGGAGACTGGCTAGAATATGAAAAACAACAGATTACAGAAAATAAGGGAAGATAAGAACAGAGGGGCATTTGGGAAAGCAGTATTGGTGGGGGAAGGCAGGCAGTCAGTTTGGACTAGGAACTCTTGTTTCACTAGATTTTTTCACTAGGTTTTAAAGAGCAGAAAAAGACAGATGGTCATGCTTCGCTCCTGTTAGGACAAGACATAAAACTCCATGTTCCCATTTGTGGCTATGTAGTTGTTCAGATTTCTTTTTAAATTGTCTTTACTGATACTGGATATTATTGAAAAAAGCAGCTTGTTCCAGAGATTTGCTTCTCTTATATTATAAAAATATGTTCTATTTTGTGTATTGAATTTATCTGTTTTGTATTGGGTAACCTCTAGTGTTAAACAGGTCATTTTTGTATTCAGTATTTAACTCTACCATCATATTATTTAGATCATTTAAAATATCAAAGTAGAGCAGCATATCTCCCTTATGCCTTCTAGTTTCCAAGCTATGTAGTCCTACCTTATTTAGTCTGTCACAATATGTTAGATTCTTTAGTTGGTTGATGGACTAAGTATATTTCTTTTGGTCTCTTTCTAATTTGTTGATGATAGTTTTTAAATATGGGTTCCATAATTGACTACCATAGTCCAAAATCGGTCTAACATAAGTAACATACAATGGCAATAACACTTCCGCTTGTCTGCTTTTAATATTTATTTTTATTGCAACAATGGTCCTGTTAGCCTTTGTGATGGCGGCACTACACTGTTCTTTAAAAAGTAGATGATTGTCCATTTTTAATCCCTAAGTCCTTTTCACAAAGTTTTTGGGAAAGCAGTAATCATCTATACAATATTGATGTTTAAGATTTTTCTTGCCCATATGTATGACACAGCATTTCTCACTATTCAATTTCATATCCCATTTCTTTGTCCAATTAACTGTAGTATTGATGTCTTTTTTGTAAAGCAGCTATATGTTCTATTGAGCTTAATTAAGACCACTTACTTTGGTGCCATCAGCATATTTTGCTACAGGATTTGTTATATGTTCATCAAGGTCTGCAATAAGTATTTGAAAATCAATGTCCCCATTACAGAACCTTGTGGAACACCACTAGTGACCCAACCTTCACTAGAGAGATGACCTCGGATTGAAACTGACTGAGACCTAGCCATCAGCCACTTTTCTGTCCACCTAACAAAATATCTATCTATGTTGTAATTATCTAGTTTCTTTTGTATAGTCAATGTAGGACTCTGTCAAATGCCTTGCTAAAATCAAACAACAGAATGTCCACTGGGATACCATGTCCAACATCTTACTTACTCTGCTATAGAAGCTTATTAAGTTAGTGTTGCACAAGCATCCTTCCTAAAGTCATATTGCTTATTATCAAACAAAGGATTATTTTTTAAGTTGTTCTACAATTCTATTTTTGAGTAATTTCTCCAGAATTTTACATGAGATTGACGTTAAACTAATTGGTCTATAGTTGGAAACATTAGCCCTACTTCTGCTCTTGAAGAATTGGTGTTACTCTTGACTTTTTCCATTCTGTTGGTAATAAGCCTATATTTATTGATTTCTCATACAAAATCTTAAATGGCAGCAAAATATGAAGTTTCATTAATTTGAGCATAGATGGAGTTATGTTATCTGGACCCAATGCACTATGATCTCTTAAATTATTAATTTATATTTCAATGTCCTTTTTTGTAATGATATGTGTCCCTATATCACTATCAGAAGCTAGCTTTATACTATCCATTTTTTGTTCAGAATAAATGGAAAAAAATATTCATTAAATATATTTAAAATGCTAGATGGATCAGTTACACATTTCTCACCTTTTATGATTGAGCTTAATTCCTCATTTCCCTTTCTTAAGGAATTTATATAACTATAGAATTGTTTGCCGTTCGATTTAGATGTGTCTTTTGCTAAATTCTGCTCAGATTTTTTATGCTTTACTAATTTTATTTTTGCACTTGCTGTATATTTTGAACATGGACCAGTTTGCCTCAGACTTGTTTTTGCTATATATACTGTATGATTTATTTTTATTTTTATAAGTTGTAGAATGCCCTCATTTAACCATTTTGGTCTGCGACCTTTGTTGCTATGTTTCTTTACATGTTTTACATGTGCTTCCATACTGCTTTATTCCAGTTGATAGAACGTAGGTCATTATCAATACCTTCCTTATTTGCAGTACTATATAGAAAAATTCTGTGCAGTCTTTTATGGTAAGTATTTTATTTTCAAGAGTAAAATACATTGATAGATGGTTGCTATTTCCAATAGGAGCCTTAGTGATACATTTATTTATAGTAACATTGTGTGATGTAATAACAGATCTAAAATATTATTTAGTCTTGTAGGGTCTATTATATTTTCCATTAGGACATTTTCAGTACAAATTCAAAAAGTTTTTCTTGTCCTCTAATAGCTGTTTTCTTTACCCAATCACTATCAGGATAGCTAAAGTCTCCTACTAATACAACTGTTGCCATATGTAAAGTTTTTACAATTTCCTCCATAATAAGGTTGCTAGTTGCTTCATTGGTGTTAGGTGGTCTGTAACACAGTCCAAGGAAATAATTTGTTTGCCCTTTATTTATAATTTGAATCCATACTATTTATGTGTCCTTGTTTGATCCTTTTATTTTGTCAGTGAAGTCTATGTATTTTAACTCACAAGTTAGAGAAATAACTATATCACCTCCTTTTTATTTTCTCTATCCTTCCTAATGGTGTTATATCCTTCAATTTGATTTCTCCCATTTTCATTGTTATTGAACCATGTTTCCATAATTAGTGCTATATCAATCTTCTCTGAAAAGAGCAGTGCCTGAAATTCCTGAAATTTATTTTTAGACTTTGTACATTACTGAGAAGGCATTTTAGTAACTCTTCTTTATTACTTGACATATCCTTTTCTGTGATTTTATCATTTAATTGTTTTGGACAGCCTCCCATGTGGTTTATTTAAATCAATTGATTCCATTTAATCTAATTAATGTACCCAGAACATTTGCCCCTGTTTATTTACATGCAGACCATCAGTTCAATAAGGTTTTCTATTTCTGTGAAATTTATCCCATGAATTTATAAAACCAATGCCCTCATTTCTGCATCAGTTTCTAAGCATTTGTTAATTCTGGAGATTGTTTTATTTTTCACTTTACCCTAGGATGGGTAAAGTCCAGATATAATTAATTCAGCCCTAGTTGTTGTAGATCCTTTGCTATTTCTAGAAGGTCTGTCAGATGTCTTTTTCATGGTTTGGACCTACATCATTGATACCATTATGGATAGTAATGGTCTTCTTTGTGTCAGACTGTTTAATATACTTTGGTATTTCTCCTTTAATGTCTCTTATTCTCACCCTGGATAACATAATACCATCCTGTTCTCCTTGTTGTCCTGGCAAATTGTGCTATCACATCTTCTTATTATCGAATCTCCCATAACTATCATTTCAGTGGAACTGTGTTCATCATATATCTGTTCTGATGGCTTATTAGCCAAGCCTTCAAATCTATTTTGTAGGTGAATATCATGGAATGTAATAGCCCTATGTCCTTTTTTAGTTCCATTTCATTTTTGGATTAAACACCATTCATCACTTTTCTCAGGTTCACTTGTTTTTAATCTTTTGTTAGTCATAGTGTTTATTTGGTCAGAGGCTACATACTCAGTTTGTATATCCTCCCTATTATGTTTTTGAGAGGTGTTTTGTTAGTTGTGAGAGGTATGAATGAATTGACCAGATTCTTCACTATACCTGATAGTGTTTTGTTTTGTTACATTGGGGATTAATGTTGGTAGAGTATTTGAGACAGTGTCATGGCCAAGGATTCCACAATCCTGTTCTAGCCTTAATATATCCTTCAGATTTGCCAATTCTGTAATGGTATTGTTTAGTTTATAGACCATTATTTCATGTTGAACACACTTGTCACAGTCTTCCCTTAACATGGTAACTGTGTTGGAGACATAAAGCATAGAACGTTTACTACACCTGGCCAAGTTCCCTTCAGAGCACATTGTGAGCAATAAATTGATAATATCCTCTGCACTCCCCATTATTACAAATTAAATATCCAAAGGCTTTACTTAAAATATCTTGCTTCCTTCCTCTTCTGACTCACCGGACATGCCTGACACACACAGATGAGCTTGACTCAGAGTGTGTCTCTGTGCGCTCACCCTGCCAAGCTCACCCTGCTCACTGTGGGTGAGTTCTTTTATATCCTGCAACCAGGAAGTGAAAGTGGGTCACATGACCACTTGTTCACTATCCTGCAAGACTGCTAGAACCCAGTGCTTCTGTCAAAAAACCTACTGTTTCCTGCACAAAGCCCTTGTAGACTCAAAAATATTCAAGCCCCTTTTAAAATGAACCCTGCTGTAGTGATTTACTTGACTGGGTGTGTAGGATGAACCTGTTGACATGGTAACAGTCAAGATGGCAGACAGGGTAGAAGTTGAGCAGTGCAAGTGTGCAGGTAGAAGAGGGTTGTAAGGATAAACCTGCACTGCTGAAGCCATGTTTTTGGGGTTAAGTAAAATCATTCATATGAACACAGAGTGCAGGAGTAGAAAATAGTGGAGTGAATGGCCACAGGTTGCTCATGGCAATATCATATGCACAAGTTGCCACCCCAGTCACACCACCAGAGGCATCCCAATGGTACAGTTTATCCATGTTAAGCAGAACTGTAGCAAGTCTGAAACCTACAAGAGGAAAGCAGAAGGATGGGGGAGTCATTTGACACAGAAGCGGTGTACAGATATGGTCATAATGGTATCTAGAGTCACAGTGTCAGTGGCTCAGCAGGTAGCACACTCACCTCTGAGGCTGGGAGATCAGAGTGGCTGTGGATTCTATCCCCACACCAGGCACTTGGGTTAATATCCCTATACTGACACTGTAGTACAGCATGGGGGGTGCTGCACTCATGAGGTGCTGTCTTTCAGATGAAACATTAAAACCAAGGTCCCATCTGCCTGCTCTGGTGATAATTCAGGTGAATGCTAAATATCCCATGGCACTTCTCGAAAAGGGTAGGGGAATTTCTCCAGTGCCCTGGACAAATTTCCCCATTCACTAAAAATACCACCAACAGGATAATCTGGTTCTAGGTCACTTGGCATTTATCTGTATCCCCCTACCCCTGGGTCATGCCTGAAAATAGGCAAGAATTTGTCTAGTGCACTTACCCAGTCAACAAAAATGAAATAAATAAAAATAAATAAAAAGTGGACGATAGGATAGCCTATTACAATATAATGTCCATAAAACACAGGAGAATAATCAAGTTAATGTTATTAGCACTTATTTCCCCCAGGTCAGTAAATTCCAGACAATAGTTAATGATCCTTGACATGTAGTACAACCAGACCCCTGCCTTGAAACATTCACCGAGGACACATCAAGAATGGTGTACAGAAGAGGTAGGAAAAAAACGAGATATAAAGGCATTGTGGTAACAGGGCTGACCACCTTTAGAGAAGTAAACAGTGAGTTAGGAAATGTATCGGGATTTCTTTTCTGTGAACCTGTGTCATAATCTTGTTTTTAAACTTTGTATGGAGTTTGCATTTTACACCACTCATGTCTTGATTAAACCTCAACACCACTACAGTTCTTTCCTCCATCATGAGGATGGGCAATCATTTTGTCCTCAGGTCAATCGTTTGGATGTTCTACAGTGTATTGTTCTTTCACCAAGTATTGCTGCCACTTCTGAATGGACACTTGCTAGATGCTTCTTACTGTGCTTCTCCACACTCTTCTGTTTGCACATATTACTGTTTAATATGTAGTCTGTCTTGTACAAATTTGCACTGTGTGCCGTTCAAATGTTTTGCTTATATGCATTGTGCTGCTTTTCCTTACTATGTTTTCCCTTCTCAGGGTCTCACCTGAAAATGAGCCTTGGCTCAGTGTGCCTCTCTTGGTTATCTATTTTAAATAAATACATAGATATACATAAATTCAGCACTGTAGCACTTTATTATTTTGTGTTGCTTGTCTTTAAGTGTGCAAGCCTAACAGCTGTTTCCTGGATGCAGACCTGCTTGCCCTCTTATTACTTGAGGCATGACCTGCAGCAGATGCTGCCAGGAAGTGAGTTCTGCACTAGAGGAGAGAGGAAGGTATTTGCTCAGACATCTAGTAGTGCCAGGACAAAGAAACATCTTCCCTCTGTGGACCAGTTTCCCAATATTAAAAAATGAAAGGCTGAGGAAACTAATGGTGTTTTTTTCTGTTGAAAGTCAAATTCTTTGTCAGTGAGGGAAGAATATTCTTTTCTCCTCAGACAGGACTGAGTTAGAGGGTCCAGACTTTAAAGTGGCTGTACTAGAGAGGTGCAGGCAGTGGTGGTGTACAAAAAATGATATACCATTAGAACGGTGACTGAATTTTGTTGCCACAATTAGGGCGCCACAATAAGGGTGATAAAGACAAGGGCGCTCTTGATTTTAGATCACCCCTTGATCATGCTGCCTTTTGCACCCACACAATTTCTGCCCTCTCTGGGGCATGCCTGCCCTGGAGGAGGTAATATTTAGTTTGTGGGGGTGCAGGAGAGGTGAGACCACCAGCAAAACATGACTATTTCTGGGACTGGGCTTTGGCGCTCTCCTTCCCAGGAGCCACAATGTCTGGCATAGACATGCAGTGAGGCATATTGCTTGCGCCCATGTAGGTGTTGACAAAATGACTGTCACACCAATTTGGGTGAACCTTGAAACACCCACAGTGTACAGAGTCACAGAGGATCCACAGTAGCAGTCAGGATAGAGCTAAGACAAAGTGCCACATTCTCTACCATGTGTGTCTTTTGCTAGTCTGTCACAGGGATCTTTACATTCTCTTTGGGCCTGCCATGCCATTTGCTCACTGGTCCTAATGCCACCAGTGCTGCACCCATTAACTTTCACTTGCTGGGTCCATTAAGTGAATAAATAAGGCAGAAGCAAGGCTAGTAGAGACAGAAGCCTTCTTTATTTGGTTATAGAGAGCTGCAGCACACCCTGTGGTATTGCTTCAGACTTGAGTTTCCCCTTTGCTCCTAGAACATAAAAGGCACTGTCAAGCAGGGAAAACTTGTTACATCAGTGTTTTAAGTGTTTAAAGGGGCAGCAGTTAAAAGCAAAAACCCCATGCTTAAGTGTACTCCACAGGACAAAACATAAAAGGGATTCTCTTTTTTTTTCACTGCATGTCAGTCAGACTCAGGATTGGAACACGTTGTACTGGTGCCCACAATAATAACAATGTAAAATGGAGCTGGTGATTTGTGTTCAGAATATTACCTTATTTTATTCAACTGAAGCTGTGAAAAGTTTCAGTAAACCATTACAGCAACATCAGTTAAGAGAAGCAAAGTGGATGTTTCCAAGTGGAATCTGCTCTTGAGATTAAAACCATATCTATGTTGGTACCAGAGCCGCAACTGAATTTTTAGTTTGTCTAGTTTTCAACATACATTTCATTGCTTAAAGGTGACTTGAGCCTTTAACCAGGGAACATGTAATGATACAAGTTCTTGTTTCTTGTTATCTACTGTGATATATTTGAGTGGCATTTATTCTTCACATTCAGTGTCTCCTGTCAAATACCATTACTTTAGTCTTAGATGTGTAAAACACAGTTGTTTTGTTATTAAATGTCTTTATATATATATATATATATATATATATATATATATATATATATATATATATATATATATATATATATATATATATATATATATATATATATATATATATATATATATATATAAATGCTCCTGTGCTGTGCCCTGAGTCTCCCTTACACTTTTAGTCAACTTATCCACTTAAACCTTAGCACCTAGTCACTTGCTTTAGCTATACGGTTGCCTAATCAACCGCTTCCTACTCCAATACTGCTTAACCCTAAAATGTCCTATGGTAATTATGTACTGTCCTACTGACTGTATACACTGCACTATTCCATGTAACCTGATGCTGTTGTATCTTCTTTTGAAGTTATGTTGTGTTCTACTGTCCTATTGTACTGCACTGTCCTATGTTATCTGATGTTGTTGTATTTCTCCTGGGTTGTGCTTGAAAATAGGCAGTTTCTGTCTAGTGCACTTACCCAGTAAACAAAAACTAAATCAATTAATCAAGAATATTTATTTTGCCAAGTGAAATACCTTTCAGGAAACATTTACAAGATGGACCTGGACAGGTACATGATCAAACACAGAATAATATTAAAAAAATTTAAATAAAGGCATTACATACAATAGAATACTATACATTTGTAAATATGTACACTAAGAGAACACTTATAGATAGCAGACACATAGCAATATATGCATTGAACATACCAGCATAACGAAGGCGGTGTGGGCAACCAAGCAGGGAAGGACAATGGCTACATAGAACAACTAAGGTGGAAAAGGGAGGGAGGAGGAAAAGCATGCATAAAAATCACATTGGGGGGTCAGCAGAGGTCAGACAGAGGGTACAATGTCTGTGGTCAGTATAGCTTTAGCCAAAAATCAAGGAAAGCAATTGCAGGACTCCTTAAGGGAATGTACATATAGTGATTTGAATGCTGACAGATTAATATGGCAGGCTATTCTCGTGTTTTTTTTGAGTTTATTCCAGAGTTGAGGAAGTGCATAACTTATTGAGGCCCTGCCAAAGCGTGACTTAACTTTGGGGATATTTAGGGAAATGTAAGATGAACTTCTCAGAACATAACTACCTAACGTACAACAGGGTAAACAATCTGAAATGTACTCTGGGAGCTTCTTAGTGTTTGCCCAGAAGGTCCAGAGGGCAGCATTTCTTTGCCTTCTGAATTTAAGGGAAGACCAACCCACTAAGGAGTACAGGGAGCAATGGTGTATAGAATACAGGGCTTCAGAGATGTATCTTAGGGCTCTGTGGTAAAGAGGGCATGCCTCCCTAACAGCTGCATTTCTACAGTGACGTGTCAATATCAACTACAGTGCCATGCCATAGTAGAAGTGCCGCTGGAAGGTAGCAACCACTTCCCCTGACTTGTACCCTCTCCCCGAATTAACTCCAATCTATAGTTAGAATCCTTTAGTTCAGGGGGTGCAGGGGGAAAAGCCCCAATGTAAAAATAGACCGAACAGTGCAGTTCCATGTCAACTGCAACTTGCAGTTGCCATGGAGCCCATCGTAATCCGTCAAATCATTTTGTCGTGCCGGCATATACAACCCGGTAAAGAGTATCAAGTTTGGTTAACTCTGTTAGAGCTTGGCCATAGAGGAAATCAGCATAGTCCAAGATAGAAAGAAAAGTAGTTGGACCAGCCTTTTCTAGCATCCTGTGTAAGGAGGTGTTTGATCCTGAATAAGTGTCCAAGTCTCTGCTTAAGCTTTGGACATCCCCTCCATATGATCCAGGAAAGAAAGTTTACAATCAATCCGCAGCTCCAGGTATTTTAATTTAGTTATGAAGTCTACAGATTCACCTAAAAGAGTTGTAATTTGAGGCACTGCTCCTATTGAGGCAGGATTTATTGCATTGATGCAAAGTGAGAAAAGCATCGCCTTTGTTTTTTAGCATTCAATAGTAATCTTTGCTCAGAAGGTTTGATTGCAGATGATTAAACACTAGTTGAAGGTCCATGAAGGCAGAAGCTGGGGTTGGTCTGGTGATGTAGAGGACTATGTGATCTGCAAAGAGATGAATATTGACTGTTTTGATTCCAGCGCCGATGCTATTAATATACAATGAGAAAAGTTTGATTCACAATATGGAACCCTGGGGTACACTCCTCATCAGCAGTTGTAAGTGAAAGCCCCTCTGCTTTAACCTGTTGAAGTCTCTCCTTCGTAACTAGAGAACCATTTCAGAAAGATGGAATCCAGATCAATGTTATGGAGTGTAACGAGAAGCAGGTCATGGTAGACAGTGTCAAAAGCTTTGCTTAAATCGAGGAAAAGAGCATTCATGTAATTCTTGTTATCTAGAGCACTCTGCCAATTATTAGTCACCTTTTTAAGGGCAGACATCATGCTATGATGTGACCTGAACCTTTATTGTTCCAGATTAAGTAGGTTAGAGGAATCCAAGTAGTTGCTAATCTGAGTGTTCACTAATTTCTCCAACAGTTTAGAGAGAATAGGAAGTAAAGAAATTGGTCTGTAGTTATTTAGATTACTAGGATCTCCAGATTTAAACAAAGGGATAACTTGGGCTGTTTTCCATATTGGTGGAATGTCACCCTAAGAAAGGGACAGATTGAACAGATGTGTAATTGGAACAGGCAGGACATGTTAACTAAGTTTTAAAAAGTACACCTCAATACGATCAATACCAGCACCTTTTCTGGTATCCAACTGTAGAAATAATTCTTCTACATCCTTTAAAGATATGGGCTGGAAGGAAAATGTCATGACTTGAGCAGGGGGGGTCAGAGACTGGACAAGTTGTGTCATTGATATGCAGTTGAGTACGCAGATTACTAGCTGGAGGTGAATCAAACTCCAGCCCAGCAGTCGAAAAATGATTATTCAGTAAGTTGAGTATCATTAATTTATCAGTTATAAGGGAGCCACCAGATGATATTTTGGCAGGGAGGGAGATAGATGATGCGTGTACTTCGATATCCTTAATAGTTTTCCAAAATTTAGTTGAGCACTTGGAAGAGGAGTCCAATTCAGTTGAGTAGTAGATGGCTTTCTCAGCTTGAACAAAGTTTGTACAGTGGTTCCTGGTCTACTGATAGCTAGTCAATCAGAATAATATATATATATATGACAAAAAACTCCATTTAATGCATTAGTTAGGGTTGTTCCACAGTGACAAAGTGAGAAAAACAGTGTTAGGGTTGAAAGCCCCCTTGAATCCCTACCCTCAACTGGCATCGGGTCTGCACAAAGTTGCTAACTCTCACCCCATCAGATGTGTGAAGAAGCAGAGGTATAGGGGAGAATGGATGAGATTAGGACCGACAACCCAAATGTGCACCACGATGCCGGGTGGGTGTGTGGGGTCTAAGGGGCTTTCAACCATAACTAATTTCATTTTGTTGCTGCTGAACAACCTTAACTAATGCATTAAATTGAGTTTTTGCTCTAATTTCCTTCTTTTGAGAAGGATAATGAGAAATAGTGACGTAATGCGTGGGGAGCGCCCACCACATGATGTCTTGTCACATAGTAACACGGTGCCCACAAACGCAAATGGTAATGCGCATGGTGATGCAAAGCGAAACAGAAAGATAAACAGTAGTGTAGAAACAAATGATTAAAATAACGCAAATGCAAGCGCAAATGAAAACGCGAAGAGTAACACACATGGTGCCGTAGACAGGAACAGTAAGGGAAACGGTTACGGAACTGCAAGCAGAAGTGGTAAGGGTAACAGTAATGTAAGCACACAGGCTGGTTTTCCCCAAAAGCTTCATAGAGAAAGACAGTGAGTACAAAGAATGTATGCATAATAATGGGTCTTGGAGCAGAAAATGAGGAGTTGGAATACTAAATTGCTTATATCTCAGGAACCGTATGACGTAGAAAAAAAATTGAAAAGTCAGATGATTTATGACTTTCCTGGCAAATTTTGCAGCATTTTTCCAATGAAAAGTCCGTATCTTGTACCGTTTCCGAGCCACGGCCCTGAAAAGCACGGCGAACGGTGTGTACGTTATCCTATGGGAAAAAAGAGAACTGAGTGCCATAACTTTGGCTCCATGTAATAATTTTTACTAAACCACTTAAAGGCACATCTGTGCGATGTTGGCTTTCCTCCAAATTCCACGCCCAAAAGACCAAACTGTTATTTTGCAGCAGGGCAGCAAAGGATTCCTGTAATGCAGTGCACGCCATAATGTTATCCTATGGGAAAAAGCATTAAATTTGGAGTGCCGTAACAGACGGACTCCATAAAAGACAATGTTTTCCAGGCTGAATGTTTTTCCAGCTCTGGCCCCCCATGGTGGTGGGGGCTTTAGCCCAGCAAACAGAATGGGCCTAGCAATCCAGTGCAAGCCCCTCCACAGATGAGGGGGCCTTTCTTCTGCCCAGAGAGACAAGTGGCTGCAGGCAACAGAAGTCGCTAGCCTGGGGGTTGCCAGAAATTATCTTCCAGAGCTGGCAAGTGCCTTTCCACATTTTTGGAAAAATATGGGTGAACCTGAACCTTCAGCTGTGAGACAGCTGCATGCATGTTCTGCCTCAGCAGTGACAGTGCTGATGAAGCCTGAAAGCTCAGAGAAAGAAAGACATTCTGAAATTTATCTGAGTGAGTAAACCTCTACTTACAAGTGCAAGTTTGATAAGTCGTTAAGGATCAGTGATGCCCAGCAAGTTAAGAAGTGACTGCTATTTGCACCCCTGCATCTAATCAAGGCACACAGAAAGGATGGCCATCTGCTGAGTGACCAGAGAAGGGTCCAGATTAAAGTATCAATGTGACTATTGTGAGAATGCCAGCATGACTGGAGGGAGTACACAGACAGCATGGCTCTTCCTGACTTTGCCTGTGAGTTCCAGTAATTCTCCAGTTAGAGCTGCTAATGCCAGCATTGCCACAAGGGACTGTGTAACTGTCATATTGAACCTGAGAGAGCTACAGAGATCAGTTCTGCCAAAACGTAAAGTGTCTCAAGTGCAACACATTTATAGTTTCAGCTTTGCACCAAGTAAAGTGGGTGAAATGGTAGAGAGCCAAGCCTCAAGCTCTGCCTAGGTCATCATTGTCTCCAGTGGTAGTGAGCCTTGCCTCAATCTCCATGTGGTTGACAGGTGATAAAGTATCTGGATTTGTCTAGCATGGACTGCAAGCAGTCGGGTCACCCTAGACTTAGGGAGCAAAGCATCCGGTCTGATGAAAGTCTGTTTAAGAGCTAAAGGAACCATGGAAACCATGCTGGCCCATGAATGAAGTGACCATGAAGAGTGAGTATAAATCTGCTGACTAATAAATGTGCGGAATGCAACATATTCAACTCAGATTAGTTTTGGGACACATCCTGGTAGTGTACCACCTAGGGCACTGCCATATGCTTCTCAAGGGTATAGCCTAGAAAGTGGGATAATGTGCTGGCCCCATCCCAGTTTGGTCTCTTTCCAGTGAGTGATTTCAGCCCAGAAAAGGGACAGTGACAACAGAAACACAGGTGTAAGTTTCACCTCAAAAGCTGATAGATCCTGCAGTCAGTATAGGGGCTGGCTGTTAGTTTTGCCTGCATCCTAACCTCTGGATTCAGAGCCCATCTGCAGAAAGCACTTGATTCTGCCTTGTACAGTTCAAATATGACTTAATGATGAAGATGCCTAACAGTGAGTACACAAGGATCAACCCTGTAATAGAGGATTTGTAGATAGCTAAAGCTGCCAGGTTCAGTAATCCTAGTCTAAGGTCTTTGACTCAAGCAAAAGTTTCAGAGTGTTTCCTACTACAGTCTGTGTGGGTTTAAAAGTAAAATGCAAGTTAAATCGGTTTCTTCTTTTAACAGCCCCATCTAGCCTGCCAAAGACAGTTGCACCGACTAGGGGTGGGCAAAACTGCTGTTTTCCACTCCGCGGAACTTCCGCAGAAATTAAGGGACTTCCGTGAAAGTTTCCAAACTTCCATCTGTGGCAGAGCAGAAAACTTCTGTGAAAGTTACCAGGCTAAATTTCATCTGGAAATGAAGAAAAATAGCCCTGGTGGCTAATGGTCCCTCCCCCCACCTGTCCCACATGTAAAAAATTATCCCTGGTTGCTAGTGGTCCCTCCCCTCCACCCGGTAATATGCCCGCCACGAAATGTACAGGTACCCCCCTCAATCCCTATCTCCACTGCACTGTCTTGTTAAAAAAAAATTATGGTGGTCTAGTTTTCTTTTTAATTTAAACCCCTTCCCGATTCCCGATTCCCAGTCCCAAATCCCGGGTGATCTTGTGCCACCCACCCAGACTCCCCAGCAGCCAGGTGTCCCACAACCCTGCTCCCACCCCCATCATAAACCCTGGCAGCAGTGGACTGGCACAGCCCTCATCTCTCCTCCACGGCTGACCTGCCAACTGAGCTGTCATAAATGAGCATACCGCGTACTGCTCATTCATTGACAGCTCATTCGCCGGAGCTGGGTTATGGGACACCTGGCTGCTGGAGAGGCTAGGTGGGGGGCACTGGATCACCAGGGATGGGAATGGGATTTGGGGCTTGGGATCGGGAGGGGGTTTAAATAAAAAAAACAAAAAACACTAGACCACCAGAGATTTTTTTTAACAGGACAGTGAACATTGGGATGCGGGGTGGGGTCTGTACATTTTGTGGCAGGAGGGTTACCGGGTGAAGGGGAGGGATCACTAGCCACCAGGGATAATTTTTTACATGTGGGTTGGGTAAGGGAAGGACCGTTACACTAGCCACCAGGGCTTTTTGGGGGACAATTTGATAATCAAAAGAGTGGTGATCGTGGGCGGAAGTTCCGCAGAAGTTTCGAAATCAATTTCTGAACTTCTGTGGAATCAAAAGTCAGACTTTCACTGGAATTCTGCCCGCGTAAGATTTTTTTCGCCCATCCCTAGCACCTGACCAACAGGCCTGCATCTTTGACAACTGTTTAGTACTGGGTACCCAGGTTAATTAGTAGAATTGAGGGGTTCTGTGCAGTTCTGGGAACTGGTGGCAGTGTGGGTTCCTAAGAACTGTGTCACCTTTCTAATTGAGCTAGCCAGATAGATAGCCAGGGATCTGATTACCTCAGAGATTGGTGGGTGGCCACTGTGATTGATGCTTAGCAGTAAAGTGCAAAATGCAAATGATTAATGTGATTTAATTCCAAGCTAAAACCAATTACCAAATCAAAATATAAATATCGTAAATAGCTTGACCTCTATTCCAACTCACCCTTCCTAACCCTTCCCCATGTAAATAAATTGTTGTTGTTGCATAATCCTGCCTTGTAGCATATTATTAGTAGAGAGTCATCAATTAATCCAATTCCTGAAATGCAGGAAAATGTTTATTGGGTCATGTTTGGAGTGCCATTATGGTATTGTGGGTGGGTATGGTATCCCAGAGGACTGTACCAGGTTTAAGCTAGCCCACATAAGTATACTCTGGGTGGAGGCACTTCGTAAAATGTAATATCTTCAGAAGGAACCAGTTAAAGTTAACCTAAGGATCCAGGCCCCTCAACCTTGGTCTGGCCAGGCAAGGTAGGGGTAATGTAGTTCTTTAGATGCCCAGTGCCAGGACTGCTCAAGATGGAGGCATCGCTGGGATCTCCTGTATGCCATGTCACACCCAGCATGGACTCCCTCTCCCCAGATCCTTTTCTGTGGGGCTCTTACAATGGCTACAGCCCATAGAAACTATATAAAGTGCTTTTGGTGTCAAATCTTGCTTCAAGCTTCTTCACTGCTGGTCAGTGAATGTTAGTTGGGAACATGTGCCACCTAGTGGCCCAAAGTGGAACTGCACCAAATAATTATTCCATTGTAAAATCTTTTATTGTAAGGGTCCCTTGGGAAAAGGTAAAATCAGGAAATGCTCACAAATGTTTGTCACATGTTTATTGCTGTTTAGATAGAATGCATTTGTTTAAAATAGGGAATATGGTAACCAATGCTAGCTAGAAAGCCATGTGTCTAGTTAGATTTGTAAATGTTTTGTTAAATGCTTTAAAATGACTGAGATGCAACTATTGGGTGCAAGGTTTGGCACATGCTTGGCATGTACACCAAGCTTCGCAGGCAGGGGAGAGTGTAAGGCCCCTCCCAATGGGGGCTTACCCTTTTGCCCGTTCTCCCATTTACTCCCGTCTGCCACTCCAGTGATGCCTGCAAGGTTCCCCAAATCTTGTCCCCAAATCATCACCACAGCTCATATCCCAGAGTATTCCCCCAGTTGCCCCCATGCCATTTTAGCCCTTCCAGGGCTCACGGAGCAGTATCGTGAGCCACTAGAGCTAAGGCAAGCTGGCAGGCTCATTCGAGCTCAATGAAACATGCTTTGAATTTGGACCACAACTGTGGTCAACAGGTGACTGTTGTGGTGGTCTTGGCCCCTGAATAGGCTGGTATAGGGGGCCAGTGATGCTGGTGACTCAGAGGGAGCTGCTAAATTAAGTAAATAAATAGTGTTGTGCACGCTAAAGGTCCTGGCCAGGTGTCATGAATATTAATGAGAAAGGGACTTTAATATTTATAAGTGGGTCCAATCTTCCACTCAGAGTTGTGAGTTTGGCGGCTGCTGCAGTTTTTAAAAATTGTAAATAAATATAAAATGAATGCAGCAGCCACAGGGACAGTAAGGTGCTAATAAACAAAAGGGGGCATATGAAAATAAATAATGTTTTCTGGCTGCTGAAATGTGAATGTTGGGACTCAGATAAAATGCCTGTCTGCTGCAAAGGGAGCTCTAATTGGCAATGTCAGTGGCTCAGCAGGTACGCACGCCTCTGAGGACCAGAAGATCAGAAGGCTGGGTGCTTTATCCCCAACCAGGCACTTGGTTTAATATCCCAGTACTGACACTGCAGTGCAGCATGGGGCACGTGATGCACTCCTTTGGTGCTGTCTTTCAGATAAGACATTAAACTGAGGTCCCATCTACCTGTTCTGGTGGTAATTCAGGTGGATGTTAAAGATCTCATGGCAAATCTCGAAAAGTGTAGGGAATTTTATTGGAAAGAAATAATCACATCATAGTCACATCAAGTTAATAAAAGAAATCACATATCATCAGTAAATATGAAGTTCAGTCCAGATATAGTACAGAAGGGCAAACAAAAAATGTTGTAACATGATTAGTTGCAGTGTACCAAAAGTGAATTTAAGGTACTAGAAAATACTGACAGTTTTTCCATAATACAGACAATTTCTTAGCATCTAATAAGTCATGCTCTTTTGTATAAATCTTATGAAGTGCCTTCCCCACATTTTGTATAATCTCTTGATGAAAGACATATTTTTGTTTCATCAACCATGCACACTGTGATTGCCAAAGATAGTACATAATCAAGATATGAACAACCTGCAATGTGTTTTTATGTATCGGTGAGCCGTGTACTGGCCACGGGCCCAACACCAATTTCTGGTATGTAATATTAGAAAACACAATGATATTCCAAGAATGAGTTAAACAGTTCCAAAAGTTCTTTACATATGGACATTATTGAAACAAGTGTTCTTGAGTTTCAAATTCTGCCTCACAGCCTAGGCGAGGGCAATACTTCTCTGTGACTTGTTTATGTTTGTGTGCATTTCACACACCTAGCCTCCCATATATGGTCATCCACAATGTGTCCCAAACATAGTGTGGAACTCTCCGGTTATTTAAATACCCTAATACCAAACTATGGTCCACTACAGCACAATCAGGAAATTGTAAAGGTTCAGTGAAGGCATGCAAAATAATTTCCTCATATAACTGCTTCCTCGTGCAAGACATTAAATAGGAATTAGTAATATTCCATTGCTTCAGTTTCATAAAGGCCCATATTATGTACACTGGCTGAAAATAATGCTGCTTTACTTTTCTGAGTGTGCTCCCTATCCACTCTACCCAAAGAGTTCCACACCAGGCTTGCATGTTTCCACCCATAATGAATTTTTGATCTACATAGAAAGCAAATATTCGAAAACAGAAAAATACTACTGTATATTAAAAGACAATGGGGTTAACCATTCCCAGACCACCCTATTTTTTCCTTAAATATGCAATATTCCTTTTCACAGTGTTTAGCCTGCTGCCCCACAGGCCACTGAAAAAAATACTAAATAGTGTCTCTTCCAATGCTTTAGGAGGGGGAAAAATATAGCTGACATGCAAAAAAGTAGGGAGAAGCAGGGTTTTTATGAGTGGCACCCTCTTTAGTTTTGAGATTTTATTACCCTGCCAGGTTTGTACCTTCCTTTCAGCCACTGCAACACATTTCAACCAATTTGTATCAGACAAATCTGGAGTTCCAAAAGTTAATTCTAAAATGTTAGTCTCGGCAGTAGTTATGGGCACAACAGCTATTACTCTTGGTAGCTGCATTTATGATTCCAATCGGAAGTCCCTTTCTTTATTATAATTAATCCTGGAAGCTGAGTATAAAGCAACTCATCTAGGTCATGTTTGAGTTCTACTCCTGAAGCCTCATCTGAAAGAACAAATACAGTATCATTAGCATACACCATTGCCTTAATGGGGGGATTCAGTGTTAATGTGATATTTTGGATTCTCAGGTTGCACTGGACTTTCCTTAAGAGGAGGTCTATACCAAAGATATACAACAAAGGGCTCATGGGGCATCTCTGTCTCACTCCTCTCCTTAAGCACACTGTTCCACCAACCCAGCCATTAAGAAGGGGGTCGCATAAGCAGTTCTATATAAAGTAACTATCGAATCCACAAATTATTTTGGGATACCATAGGCATGTAGGGTTGCCCATAAGTAAGCATGGACACCCTGTCAATTGCTTTTTCTGATCCAGACTTAGGAGAAAACCAGAAACTTCTCAATTGTACCCTCTTTGAAACAGCTCCCTAATGGTCAGAAGGTTCTCTTGTATTTTTCTATTCAGAAGAGCACGAGTCTGCTCTGGGCTGATACAAGTGCTTGGTATGTTAGTCAAATGTTTTGTCAAGATTTTTGTTAGAATTTTGTAGTCAGTATTTACTGTAGTAGACTAAGCGATCTCCAGTTATGAATCCTGGACTTGTCCCCTGTCTTGTATGTAAATATCATTATGTTTTGGACACAGTATGTGATAACTGCCCAGCTGTCAGGCAAGCATTATACACATCCATGAGTGGGAGCCAAAGTGTCTGCAAAGGCCTGATAGAATTCAGAGCTAATGCCATCTAGGCCAGGTGCTGTAGTCTTGCTGAGAGACTTGATGCTATCAGCACCGATTCAAAACTATTACACAGACCTACAAATTTGGCCGATGTTGCTCCATATTGAGATGCTAATCTCCACATATGTAAACAATCCACAGCAAAATATGGTGCACAAATAAAGAAACAAGGCAAAAAGAATTTGGCTCCAGTTGGGGACTTGAACAGGATCCTTTGTACTTCCTGAGGAGTCAAAGCGCTAGGGTTTACCTGGAAACTGCTTTGCTGTGGCATCAAGTAAAAAAAAACTACACTGGTGTTTGCTATTTAAATTCTTTTTGCCTTGTTTCTTCATTTGCACACTGTATTTTGCTGTGGATTGCTATCCAGCAACTCCTAAATAGATATTGGCTGTAACAAAGCATCCAATACCAATTTGGCAATAGTAGGAATGTTCAAATTTTGGAAGTACAAGGGATCCAGTTCAAGTCCCCCCACTAGAGCCAAATGTGGACCTAACATGTGAGTTTATCACATGTAATATGTCTGCTTTAGTGGTAGCCATGTCACCTGTGGAGGTCTGCAACCCAGCCATTCTTCTATGGTCTATCCTATGTTTACACTCTTGATAAGGGTCAAACGTCTGTTCGGACTGCTGAGTACCAAACTGCATCTCCTGCTCCAGTGACTGCCATCTATCATATTGTAACTTTCTCATTTCAGTAATTAGGTTTTTAATGAGGGTATTATTATCATGGCCATGTTGATCTGCCTGTGAGATCGCAGTTTGGAGTGTCACTCTTAACTGCAAATATTTTAAATATGTAGTTGTAGTTTTGTTCCCCAAAAATTGCTTGAGTAAATCTCTAATCATAATTCCTTCATCTTTTCCTACCATACTATAATGTCATCATAGAACACAGATTCCTGGTTCCTGCTAAAATAACCCCATTCCCTGATAAATTTGGGTCCTGTAGGACCTGGATGTTCATTCACCATGGTCCTTTCCCAGTGGGGGGGGGGGGAGTTGTCCCCATTCTACTTCAATTTCTAGTCTATAATGATCAGAGAGTTCTGTAGCCAACACAGTAGCTTGAGTGACACTTAAATCCAGGGATGTAAAAAGAAAGTCTATTCTAGTTCTAAGGGGTCCTTTGGAAAAGGTAAAACCTCCTATCTTATGTATCATGTGATAGGAGTCTTTTAGGGAGGACTGTTGTAATATTTTCTTTAAGCAGTTCATGTCACAAAACATTTTATCCATTCTGAGGCCTCTATCTTGTTTCTCCAAACCACAGTTGAAATCCTCACCCCAAATTACCAACCTAGAAGTGAATAAGTATGCTTGTATGTCTTAAAACAGTTCTAACCTTGCTGCCTTGGTTTGAGGGGCATAAATTTTAAGCAATCGGAATCTTGTTGTGTGGTAAGTAATATCTAAAATTAATACCCTCTCTGGAACCAAATCAACCACTTTAGTAACCTGGAACTTTACATCTGAAAAAAGAATTCCAACCTGGTTGCATCTATCTGTCCCTACTGACCATGTAGCAGGATCTTTTGTCCAGAGTTGATTAGCCTGAGTAAGTTCAAAGGAGGTTTTCAGCCTTGTGCCCTGTAGAAATATGATATCGGCCTTACTGTCTCTCAAGGTGGTGAAAGTCAGTTGCCTTTTTGTAAAGTTTTTAATACTGTTCACATTGAATCAGCAAAGTACCCATAAATTAATAGTAAAGTATGACCCCCTGTTACAGTCCTCAGACCATCAAGTCCCCAGTTTTGCCCCAGACTTATAATTTTTGTGTAATTTTTCCCGTTATCAGCCTCATGTCTTCCAGATCCGAATGGGGTTCTGGACTGAGTAGGCCAAAGAGGAGGTTTCTATCCATTTCCATCCTCCTCAAGTCTCCCAAGCCATATTCTTCTTTAAAACTTTAAATTTATTCTGCAGTAACAAGTCCCATTTTTTTTTTGAGGTGGGTGGAACCTGCTCTAGTCCTTCTTTCCTACCCTTAGGGCAGACCTCTGTGAAGGATGTAGGGATTGACCTTGCTTGACCTCCTCCATAAACAGATCAGATTCTGGGGTGGGGGTAAATCAATTCTTATGATGGGTCTGGAACTGTAGGTTCAGGTATGTCTCTTTGCACATCCTGGGCTTGAGAGGATTAGTCTCTGGATGTTGGGCCTGAGTCTGGTGTTTTTCTGCCCGGCTATGGAAGTCTGCCATATGTTGTTCAGATGCCCAGGCACACCCCTGTTGCTGTGCTCTTGTAACCATGTCCTCCAGCAACATTAGGGTGCCTCGATTGTGAGTCGCCCAGGGACATTTTACAAAAGCGTGACCTTGTTTATCCCATAAGTTACACTCAAACGCCTTTATACAGTTCATAATGACATGACCGTACTCCATGCATAGACCACATCTAGTGCTGTCACACATACTGCTCAGATGTGATGGTGATCCACAGTTGAAACATGACTTAGGCTGCCCAGGGTAAAAAAGCATGCCTTTGTCCCTACCCAGTACAAAACTGTTTGGTAAGTGGGCCTTCCCGAAATCTGTTTGCAAGAGTTTCACCCTCACCTTCCATCTCCCGGTCCAAATTTTTTCTGACTCTATGACAGGTTCAGGCTTATCCAGAACTTCACATCTCTGATGAAACCAGTATAGGATATCAGTAACATCTACACTTTTGGTGCAAAAAAAAGATGTTAATAGTTCCCAATGCTAGCCTAGTTAAAGATATGGCTAAAAATGCTAACCATAAAGGTGTGTCTTTCAACCTATTGAACGTTTCCAAAAACGTTCTAGGTTATGAATCTGCTTGAAGCTAACATTACAGTTAGAATCCCCCACATGAATCATTGCATAAATTTCAGAAGCATAGAATTTAAGAGAATCCTTAATCAACTTCCTAGCTACATATATTCTATTGGGAGACCTTTCAAGAACCCCTTTGTAAATGATGCACACAGCATTGTGCTGTCACGTAGGTTCACCTGTAGGCCTAAAACAGTCCAAAAATTGTTTAGGTGAGCACTTTCCCTCCTGAATTTGGGAGCTGTTGGTTGCTGAAGTACTCTCTTTGTGTTGGCTCTTCCCCTTTATCCTGCGCACTTGAATCAGTCCCCATGTCACCCCCAGTGGTGTAGGATTATCCCTTTGTGTATCAGGGATCTTATCCTCAGATGGGTTTGCAGGCTTATTTTTGTTAGACACAGTGTCATTACATTCAGTGTGGTCAATAAATATCTCAGTCTTACCAGGGAGGCAGTCCATGGTATCTTCTCCATGCTCTAGTTGCAGTATCATGGTTGTCAGTCTATGGTGCGGCATGTTGCTTTTCATTTGACAGGTGCTGCTTCTCTTGCGAGGCTCTGTATCTTTGAATCTCTTCGTTGTCAGCATCAGGAACCCATTCTCCCACTGATGTGTGGAGCCAGCCTGCATTTTGCAATGCTTTTTTTGGGGACCAAGATTCTATAATCATGACAGGCACTCCTTTCTTTGGAGTGGAGTCTATATTAACAAGGTTTTCAGAAGGAAATATATTTAGCCGTCGCAAGGCATTTGTGGTGCAACATAAAGAGGGCATTGGCTGCTCAGTCAGTGCCAAGCCACCCACCTTGCTGTCAGAGTTCTTCCCAGTAATACAAGCAGTTTTCACAATCACCACTTTCCTCTCTCTTCTTCCTGCAATTGTTGTAGCAAATATCCTCAATCAATCAATCAATCATCTTTATTTTACCAGGCTAGACACTGTTGAGACAAGCTTATTTACAAGGTGGACCTGGGATGGTCAATAGGGCAATACAATACAAAAATAATTGCATAGAGATAAATAGTGTAAGCACAAATAAAATAACAGAATGAACCAATATGGTAATCATTGGTACATACATATGAGCACAAATCAAATAACAGTATGTACAAGATCAGAAATCACTGGCAAGAACAAATAGAGTAACAAATATATTAGCACAGTGGACATTAACTTAGGCATCTACTTAATCATGTCATTGTGTACAATAGGAAGTGTTGCAAAACAGTATACAAGGAAGAAGTAGGTGCCAGGCACATATTATACACTGGATGTGAAGTAAGAAATAGGGAAGAGAGGGTGGGAGTAGTAAGGAGTAGGGACCTAGGCTGCCGGGATAAGAAGGGTAAGGGAGAGTAGAGACTGGCACCTCTCATGCAGCTCCACATCATATGTGCAGTCCAGGGTTACTTCTGAGTGCTTAGCACAGGTAAGTCCTCCCATTGTAGGGTACAGACAGGCACAGCTGAGTCCAGCTGTTTAATTTGTGACCATTCCAAGTCCGTATCTGCTATCTCCATTGATAAATCCATAGACATTGTTTGTGCATTCTCTACAGAATTCAGTAGCTGTGGCTGTGGCTCCCACACAGCTCCTTCTCCTACCATGTTTGGGTCTCGACTGGGCTCCTCCATCCTCCTGCAGAGCAACAGCACCCTCTGCAGAAAGAGTAGGGGAATTTCCCCAGTGCCTAGCCAAATTTCCCCCCCATTCACTAAAAATACCACCAACAGCTTAATCTGGTTCAAGATCAGTTGACATTCATCTGAATCCCTCTTCCCCTAGGCTGTGCCTGAAAATAGGCAAGAATTTTTCTAGTGCACTTACCCAGTCACAAAAATGAAATAAATAAAAATAAATAAATAATTCAGCAGCAGATAGCTACAAGGACTGAAAGAAATGTTGAACTGGGCAGAAATCAAAAGAGCACACTAGTGGTTATTGAATAGTGGGCAAATAAACAAATAAAGAAATTATTCTGGTTGCACCAGAACTGTATAGTTGAGACTGTGTTAAATCTGAAAGGGAGCTGTGAGTTTGAGCAGCCATTTTAGTGCAGCAACAGCCAATTGGAGAGTCAGGAATTCAAGCCAGGATTTGTGGGACAGTGTCAGAGACTTATGGGACATTGCCTTGTGCTCATGGGGAAAATACAGGGACCTAATTCAGGTGCCAAAATAGGGAGCCTATTGGCATCTAGTGAGACTAATGAATATTCATTGTGTGGACTGGCAAGTAGGTTCAGCCAGTTACTGTCGGGGCAACAAGTGGGTTCCAGCCAATGGGAAGCCACAGAGACTCAATAACAAACAGTGTTTTCCAGGCTAAGTAGTGTTTTGGTGTGGGTCCCATGGTGGTGGAGGTCAGGCCCCAGCAACAGAATAGGCCTAGTAATCCAGTGCAAGTCCTTCACAGGGAAGGGCCTTCTTCACCCAGAGAGACAAGAGGCTTCAGGCAACAGAAGTCACTATCCTGGGGGCTGCCAGAAATTGTCTTCCAGGATTGAAAGTGCCTTTCTACATTTTGGGAAAGCGTGGGTGAACCTGTGCCTTCAGCTGTGAGAGAGCTGCATGCATGTTCTGCCTCAGCAATGAGAGTGCTGAAAAAGCTGGAAAGCTCAGAGAAAGAAAGCCATTCTGCAATTAATCTGAGTGAGTAAACCTTTACTTACAAGTGTAAGCTTGAGAAATCATTAAGGGGCAGTAAAACCCAGCAAGCTAGGAAGTGACTGTTTATTTGCATAATGCATCTAAATATTTGACTGATTTTGATTTTTCTTCTTTGAATGATTTTGGACCTAAATGTAATTATGTCGGTAATTCTCATTGTCTTATTATGATACAGCACTAGGAAGTACTTAAGTTGCTAAGACAAATGTCCATTAATAAAAGTACAGGAGCAGATGGTCTAGAACAACGGTTTCTAAACATTGTTTCTAATTTTATATATGAACCTTTAATGACCATCTTTAATTTATCTCTCTCTCCACTGGTGTATTTCCCACATTTTGGAAACAAACTATTATTAAACCTATATTTAAATCAGGTCAACATCACGAAATTGATAATTATCGGCCCATATCTATTCTTTCTCCATTAAGTAAGATTTTAGAAAAATTGGTCAGTTGTCAACTGAGGCTTATTTGGAGGCCGGGGTCTTCGCTTGAAACAGCATGGCTTTTAAAGGCATTATAGCAGTGGCTCTGCACTGGCTTGTTTTACTAACCATTCTTTAATATCTATGGATGCTGGGTAGCTGACTGGAGCTTTATTTATTGATTTATCAAAAGCCTTCCATTTAGTTAATCACGCCATGCTGCTCTGGAGACGAGGGAACCTTGGGCTTTCCGATACTACTTGTGACTGGTTTTCCAGTTATTTAACTGCTTGTCTGGTTAGGGTGAAGATTGGTAGTGTGGAATCGGCACAGGGTGAGTTACATCATGGGGTACCACAGGGGTCCATTTTGGGGCCACTGTTGTTCTTTGTTTTCATTGATCCTATTGTTGGGGTTCCACATTTTCCAAATTATTGTTGTATGCTGATGACATTATATTGTTTATCAGCTCTACTAAAATTAATGAGATTAATATCTCCCTTCAGCATGATTTTTTATTATTGAATAAATGGTTGCAGGATCATTGTTTAGTGTTGAATTCTAAAAAGACTGAATGTGTTTTATTTGGATCTGTACCAAAGATTCGTAATGCTAAACCGTTGGTTATAAATGATTTGGCAGGTAACATGATTAGACAAGTAACTGAGACAAAGTATCTAGGAATAATACTTGATGCTAGTTTAACCTATTCATATCTATTAAATACATAGTGAAGTCTGTAAATCAAAAAATAGGTGCTTTATATCATATTAAGGATTGTTTAACTAGAGAAACAAGAGAAATTATATCAAAAGTGTATTATTTATGACCTTGCAATATAATCCTTTTTGTTTGCTAAATTAGCTTCTAAAGATCTGGATTTGTTAAACAAGTGTTTTAATTTTGTTTGTAGATTTGTCTTGGCTAAACCTTATAATACGCATCATTGTGATTTATATAATTAACTTAATTGGCTTCCTCCAAAATTAGCACATTTTCATAAGCTTGGCTGTTTGACTAATGTTATCTTCTCACAAGGTTGTAAATCACCTTTTTATAGATTAACTTGAAGATGTTAGATTCTTATGCTCTTCTAAAGTGCTATGTTTGTGGACTCCTAAGATAGACACCTGTATGGGTGAGAGAGCTTTCTCATTTCAGTGGTCAACCTTCTGGAATTCCTTCCTGATAATTGTGTTACTGTTGTTAAGTAGGAAACTTATAACTTTGTATTGTTATTTACAATCACTTGCCGCATGTAAATGTATTTAGTATTGTGTTTACTGTCCATATTTTTTTTGTACTTGTATTGTTTTATATGTTTGTATTATTGATGTTTTGCTTTGTTGTTTGAAGCGCCAGGTCAATACTGAAAAAGGGCCTTGGCTCAGTTGTCTTACCTGGTAAATAAATTGAATTGATCTGAATTGAATTGAAGGGTGCAGAAAGAGTGGACATCTGCTAAGTGACCAGAGAAAGGTCCAGATTAAAGTATTAATATGACTATTGTGAGAATGTCAACAGGACTGGAAGGGGAGTACCCAGAGCGCATGGCTCTTCCTGATTCCTGTCTTTGTCTATGAGTTCCAATAATTGTCCAGTTGGAGCTGCTAACACTAGCAATGCCACAAGGGACTGTGTAACTATTGTATTGAGCCTGAGAGAGCTACAGAGATCAGTTTTATCAAAACGTAAAGTGTCTCAAGTGTAACAGATGTATAGTTTCAGCTTTGCAACCAAGTAAAGTGGGTGAAATGGTAGAAAGCCAAGCCTCAAGCTCTGTCTAGATCATTGTTGTCTCTAGTAGTAGTGAGCCTTGCCTCAATCTTCATGTTGTTGACAGGTGATGAAGTATCTGGATTTGTCTAGCACGGACTGTAAGCAGTCGGGTCACCCAAGCCTTAGGGAGGAAAGCACCCAGTCTGATGAAAGTCTGTTTTGAGAGCTAATGGGACCATGGCGGCCATGCTGGCCCATGGCTGAAGTGACTGTGAAGAGAAAGTATAAATGTGTTACTAATAAATGTGCAGAATGCAACGTATTCAACTCAGATCAGGCTGGGGACACAGCCTGGTAGTGTGCCACATAGGGCGCTGCCATACACGTTTCCCCCGAGGGGAATAGCCCAGATGTGGGGATGAAACATGCTGGCCATGGTCCCAGTCTAGGCTTTCTAGTCTGTGATTTCAGCCCAGAAAAGGGGCACTGCCAACAGACATAAAGGTGTAAGTTTCCACTTCAAAAGTTGTAAGATCCAGCAGTCAGTATAGGGGGCTGGCTGTTAGCTTTTCCTGCATCCTAACCTCCAGAGTCAGAGTTCATCTGCTGAAGGCACCTCATTCTGTCTTGTACAGTTCAGATATGACTTAATGATGACGATACCTAACAGTGAATACACAGGGATCAACCCTGTAAAAAGGGAATTGTAAATAGTTAAAGTTGCCAAGTTCAATAATCCTAGTCTAAGGTCTTTGAATCAAGCAAAGGATTCAGAATCTTCCCTAGTACAGTCAGTATGGGTTTAAAAGTAAAATGCAAGTTAAATATATTTCTTCTTTTATGGGCCCCAACTAACCAGCCAACAACAGCTGCACCGACCAACATGCCTGCATCTTTGACAACTGTTTAGTACTGGGTACCCAGGTTAATAAGTAGAATTGAGGGATTCTATGTGGTTCTGGGAACTGGTGCCAGTGTGGGTTCCTAACAGCTGTGTCAACTTTCTAATTGCAGCTAGCCAGATAGAGAGCCAGGGACCTGACTACATCAGAGGTTGGTGGGTGGCCACTGTGATTGATGCTTAGAGGTAAAGTGCAAATGCAAATGATTAATGTGATTTTATTCCAAGCTAAAACCAATTACCAAATCAAAATATAAATATTGCAAATAGCTTGACCTTTATTCCAATTCACCCTTCCTATCCCTTCTCCATGTAAATAAATTGTTGTTGTTGTTGGTTTTGCATAATCCTGCTTTGTGAGCATATTATTAGTAGAGCATCATTAATTAATCCAATGTCTGAAATACAAAGGTTCATACAAAGGTATATGGGAGCCAAGAAGGCAGATGGCCCATAGCTGCTCCCTTCCATTACCCTTAATAGGTAATTTTACCCTTTCCATTATATATTTGTCAAGCTGGGTTTCAAACTGGTGCTTTGTTTTAGAACAGATAAGCAACAAAGGATCTCATTCCACGGGTCACCACCTCTCTGTGAAGAAGGCCATTCTTCTATTAGTGTTATATTTAATGTGTCTTAGCTGTAGTGGTGCCCTTAGTGCCTTTATTATTATTTTGAATTGGAGATTTAGTTCATTTAATAAATAATCATCTCTCATAATGTTGTAGCAGAGTAGTAGATCCCCCCGACCCTTCTAGTTTCCAGGGACATGAGTCTCAACTGTTCTAGATGTTTTTCATAGGGCATATCTTTGATGTTATGCACCAATTTAGTGGCTTGTCTTTGAAATCTCTCTATGTCTGACACAAGTCCTTTAGATATGGGACCCCACACAGGGGACCCATAATCCAAGATAGGCCTAACATATGCCTTATACAAGGGCATGACCACTTCCTAGCTGCATATCTTAAAGTTTCTCTTAATGTTTCATATAACCTGCTTTCCCTTTATGATTTGTTTATTAACATGAGAGCTATATGTTAGTTTATGGTCTACAATAATTCCCAGGTCTCTCTTCTACAGATTTATGCAGCATTTTTCCATTTATATGATAATTAAATCCACTGTTATGATTCCCCAAATGAATTACACAGCATTTATCCACATTAAACGTCATACCTCTATTTACTGCCCAGACCCATACAGCATCTCAGTCCTCCTGAAGGCCCTGGGCCCCTTCCGGGTTTGTAACTATTCTAGCTAACTTGGTGTCATCAGCATACTTGTTGATCCAACTACCGCTATCCCTGCCCATAGAGGACATAAAGACCCTGAAAGGCACAGGGCCCAGCACAGACCCCTGAGGGACCCAACTAGTGACATCTACCCTGTCTGAATAATATCCATTTATACATACTCTCTGGGTTCTTCCACACAACCAGCCATCAATCCAGTGCACCACTCTGAGGTCTATGTCTGCATCAGTGCGACATTGGAGAACCTGGTGGTGGGAAACCTTATCAAAGGCCTTTGCCAAGTCCAAGTATATGCAATCTACATCCTGCCTATTATCTAAAGCTTCAGAGATCTTTTTGTAAAAGCACAACATATTTGTCACACACGACCTTCCCCCCACAAACCCATGCTGCTCACTATCCACTTGCCCAGTCTTCACAAGGTGTGCATCTATAATATCCTTCAAGATGGATTCCATAAGTTTACCCGGAACAGAAGTCAAACTAATAGGCCTATATAGTTGGTGCAGTTTGCCCTATCTCCCTTCTTATGTATAGGCACTACACTCACTTTGAGCCAGTCACCAGGCACAGCTCCACTTATGAGTAATTCCTTAAACAATATGGTCAGGGGCAGCACTATATTAGGGGCAAATAGCTTCAGCATTCTATTTGAAATATTATCCAATCCTGCAGAGTTTGTATTTTTTAGTGACTTGACCCTCTTTAATATTATATCAGCAGTAATGTTTATGGGCTTTACGTCATTTGGTTTAATATTAACTATGCTATACTGTTTGCTAGAAAATACTGTACCAAAATAGCCATTAAATATGTTTGTAGCTTCAACAGGGTCCGTGACTATCTCACTTCCCTTTTTAATGGAGTATAGATCATGATTTGATTTCCTTAGGGAGTTTACATAACTACAGAATTGCTGCATATTATTTTTGATAGCTGTCAATGCCAGGTTGATTTCCAATTTTTTCTTACTTTTTCTTATCAGTTTCTTACACTTAGTCTGTACCTTTTTCCCTCCATACATTAGGGTCCCTATTATTGCTTTTTATATCAGTTAAACAGATACTGCCTTTTCTTTAGGAATTTTTGTATGTCTTTGCTTAACCACCTAGTTTTTTTTCCCCTAGTGTTATATACCTTTATTTTTTTTAAATATTTATCACATAGAGTAAATAGTTTATATTTAGGTATATCCCACATTTCCTCAGCCTACTTATTTTTTAGAATACTACACCAATGTATTTGTTGAAGTTCCAAATTAATTTTATTTATACCAGCGGGGCATATTTATAACTACTCAAATTCCTAGTGTAGGGAATGTATTGGGTGAGTGAAAAGCTATCCAACAATGGTCACTATTTCTAAGGGGGAGAATGGAACAGGATGTAATACTGAGTTCTTGTGTAGACAACACCATGTCAAATATATTATTTCCCCATGTGAAGGTTTCTGCATTCTTGGTCATTTCTATTTCTTGACATAAATCCAGGAATTCTAGACTTAGAGGGGACACCGCTTCAAGAGCTCTCCAGTTTATATCCCCATAATTTAGATCTCCAACTAGCAACACCCTCCCAAATTCACGGGCTATTTTTATCTCTTCATTTATTTCTTGAGAGGTTTCAGAACACAATGCAGGGGGCCTATAGCATACCCCTACAGTAAGATGAGTATCGTTACCTGTTTCTATCCTTATCCAGATGGTCTCAGGTCCTATCCCTTTTTTTTTTATTATTTTCTCTGAGACATTAGTTGAATTCAGGGTGCTTGATATATATGCAGCTATCCCCCCTTTTCTGGCCCTCCTATCCAGAAGATAGAGGTTATACCCAGGGATATGTCATCCCCAGGCATCATTGCCAGTCCACCAGGTTTCCGTGATAAATGCTATCTGTATACCTCTGTTTAGCTCAACCTGCAATTCATCCATTTTATTATTTAGGCTTCTAGTGTTTAACAGTAAATAGTGAATCTCATTACTTGGTTTTGGTTCATGTTTCAGTTGAGGTTTAACTGGTTTGTCTACTAGGTACGCCCCCCCCCCCCGTACCTAGTTTAAAGCTTGTTGAACAGTTTCTTTTATTGCAGTGGCCAATGTACGAGTTCCTAAACTACTAAGATGAAGTCCTTCCTTTTTATACTTCAATATATTTTCAAAAAAAGAATCCCACAGGTTGATAAACTTTACACCTTTTTTACAGCAACCATTTATTAGTCGGCTGTTATCCCTCTGTATGATGCGATTCTTTTCTGGATCACAACCATACAGTAGGAGGACACCAGAGATTATGGGTGTCTGTCCCCTCTCCTGTACAAAATCAATACAATCCAATAACCTGATAACAATATCCTTTTCATGGTCCCTACCTATATTATTACTACCAACATGCAACACTATAGTCTGTGAACCTGGAACTGTCCTTGAAATGTGGGAAAATGTTTATTGGGTCATGTTTGGGGTGCCATTATGGTATTGTGGGTGAGTATGGCATCCCAGAGGGTTGTACCAGGTTTAAGCTAGCCAACGTAAGTATACTCTGGGTAGAGGCACTGCGCAAAATGATATATCTTGGGAAAGAACCAGTTAAAGTTAACCTAAGGACCCAGGCCACTCAACCTTGGTCTGGTCAGGCAAGGCAGAGGCAGTGTAGCCCTTCAGATACCCGGCACCAGGGCTGCTCAAGATGGAGGCACCACTGGGATCTCCGGTATGCCATGTCACACCCAGCATGGACCCCCTCCTAAGATTCTCAGCTTCGGAACCCTTAAAATGGCTGCAGCCCAATGAAACTAATGGAAAGTGTTTTTGGTGACAAATCTTGTTGCAAGCCTCTTCACTGCTGGTCAGTGAATGTTAGTGAGGAACATGTGTCACCTAGTGGCCAAAAGTGAAATTGCACCAATTAATTATTCCGGTGTAAAATCTTTTATTGGAAGGGTTCCCGGGGAAAATGTAACATCATGAAATGCTCACAAATGTTTTGGCACATGTTTATTGCTGTTTAGATAGAATGCATTTGTTTAAAATGGGGTGTATGGTTACCAATTCTAGTTAGGAAGGGATGTGTCTAGTTAGATTTTTAAATGTTTTGTTAAATGCTTTAAAATGACTGAAATGCTACTACTGGGTGCCAGGCTTGGCATATGCTTGGCATGGATATTAAGCAATGCATGCTTGCCTTTTTGCCCGTACTCCTGTTTGCTCCTGTCTGCCTCCCGTGATGGCTGCAGGGTTCCCCAAATCTTGTCCCACATCATCATCACCACAGCCCAGGTCCCAGAGTATGCCCCAGTTGCCTCCATGCCATTTTAGCCCTTTCAGGGCTCATGGAGCAGGATTGTGAGCCATCAGAGTTTTGGCAGGCTAGCAGGCTCATTCAAGCACAATGAAACATGCTTTGAATTCGGACCACAACTGCGGTCAAGAGGTGACTCCTCATGAGGTCCTGGCCCCTGAATAGGCTGGTATAGGGGGCTAATGACACTAGTGGCCCAGAGGGAGCTGCTAAATTAAGTAAATAAATAGCACAGTGTGCACTAAACATCTTGGCCCAGCATCATGAATATTAATAAGAAAGGGATATTAATATTTATGAGTGAGTACGATCTTCCGCTTTAAGTTGCAAGTTTGGTGGCTACTGCAGTGTTTAAAATTTGTTTTTTATACTTTCTTTTTATTAAGTTTTTTATTAATGTTTACATATATGAAATAAACAAAAAATACAAAAAGGATGTCATTCCCTTTATAAACATTTAGCATAATACTAGATCATATCAGAGAGAAAATGAGGGAAGGGGGAGGTGGAAGATTAAAAATGTATATTATTTCTTTTCAATTCTGTTGCTGCAATTTTACTTATATCAGTTCAATTTGTCAACCATTAGTCTCCCTACACGGTTTACCAGAAAGCCCCATTATATCTTAAAAAAACAGAGATTGGAGGAATTAAGCTTTTAAATTAAACTTTTAAATTAATACTATATGTCCATCTTTTCCATAGAAGCCATCATATCTTTTTCAGACATAGTTGGTGAGCTAGAAAGATCTTGTTCAGATGTAGAAGAATACTGTGATCTCAGGAACACAACTAGCTGATCTATCTAAACAAAATATGTGTTTTGTTTTCTTTAGTGACCTTTACTTTTGCTGGCAGAAGGAGGGAGAATTGAGCCCCCAGTTCAAGCACTTCTTGCTGGTACATAAGAAATTTCCTGTGACATTGTTGTGTCAGAAAACCAAAATCAGGGAAAATATACTAATGGCAGCCCTTATATATTAGAGTTCCCTTTAGCCTCGCCAATTTGAAATTAAAGTCTCTGTTTGAGTCAAAAGCAAGTGTTGCCTGGATGACAGATTTCTTCGATGAACTTAAATCAGCTTTCCATTTTGGGACTCTGAAAGCTTGCACTAACAATGGGGGGTTATCCAACAGGAGATCAAAGGTAGTGATAAGGATATATTTTACTAGGTCACAAGTATTTTCAAATTCAGAGTCCATAACATCAGGTATCCCAACCATATGGAAATTCCTATGAGTAATCTGATTTTCATTTTGATCTAATTTTCTAGAAATGTTAAAGTTTTCTTTTATTACCCCTTGCAAAGTGGCTGTGGTTGCTTGCAAATTAGTTTCCTGCTGCGATAGTTTAGCAACTTGTTCTGTGAGGGTCTGCTCTGTTACTGCAGATTTCTCCTGTACTTTTTAACTTCTATTTGCAAAAAGTCCGTTTTTCTAGTCAATGCCTCGAACTGGCAGTCATATTTCTTGGTCCAGTCTAATAACTTGTCCAAAGCTTTTCCCAGTGACTCTATAGAATACTGCCTGGTATCTATTAGAGATTTGTATACAAGCTTAATACCATCTGCAAATGAAGCCTGTGGATCCTGTAAAGTAGCTGTGGTTACCGGGATGTTCTGATTACCAGGTAAGGGATTTGCTTTTGCCTGCAGGGTGGTTGGGGTTTGTGTCCCCTTTCCACTTTCCAGGCTCATTCCAGAACAAATCCACTGGTCCAGTGGCACTGACCTGACTGAAACGAACTCAACTACCAGACTTGAATTTTTCTTTTATCCAACATCATATCGCTGTATTGATGTGTAGTTGAGCAATTTCATTCTCAAAAAAGAAGCTGCTTGTCTCAGGTCAATATGGAGCTTAGAACACATGCTGCTACAGAGTCACCATCTCTGCAGTGTTTAAAATTGTAAATAAATTTAAAATGAATGAAGCAGCCACAGGGACACTAATGCGCTAAAAAACAAATGGGGGCATATGAAAATAAATAACGTTTACTTTCTGCTCAGATGCGAACATTGGGACTCAGATAAAATACCTGTCAGCTGCAAAGGGGGCTCTAATTACAGCAGCAGCAACCAGCTAAGGACTGAAAGAAAATGTTTGAACTGGGCAGCGATCAAAAGAAAACACTAGTGGCTATTGAACAATGGGGCAAGTAAACAAATAAAGTAATTATTCTGGCTGCACCAGGACTTAAGAGTTGGGGCTGTGCTAAATCTGCAAGGGGGCTGTGTGTTTGAACAGACATTTTACTGCAGCAACAGCCAATCAGAGAGCTAGGATTTCAAGCCAGAATTTGTGGAACAGTGTCAGAGACTTAAGGGACATTGCCTTCCATTTGAGGGGAAAATACAGGGACCTAATTCAGGTGCCAAAATACTTAGCCTATTGTGCATTGAGTGAGGCTAATGAATATTCATTTTGTGGACTGGTAAGTAGGTTCAACCAATTACTGTGGGGGCAGCAAGAGGGTTCAGCCATTGGGGAACCCCAGAAGAACTCCATAAAAAACAATGTTTTCATATATGTTCCCTTATAAATATTATATATCAGGCTAACAACTTCCCGGCACCAGCTGCTGCGGTAACAATAGATTCTGAGAAGGCATTTGATTATCTCGAATGGCAGTACCTTCAACAGGTGCTAGAAGCCATGGGCTTTAGAAGCTGGGTGACAGGTCTGTATCACAACCCTTTGGCCCAGGTCTTCACCAACTCTACTCTGTCCGCACCCTTCCCTCTGGGGTGGAGCACAAGGCAGGGCTGCCTCCTTTCTCCCTTACTTTTCATAACAGCAGTGGAGCCACTTGCAATTTCCATACGCCACTCTTCAGCCATAACAGGTTTTCCCTTTGGCAATATCACTTTTCCCACATTTATGTATGCAGATGATTTGTTAGTCCCATTAGTGGACGTCACTACTTCCCTCCCTGCTCTGCTTTCCCTCCTTGCAGGTTTTACAAGCTACTCTGGCCTAAAAATCTACAGGTCTAAAACAGAAGTACTTCCCCTCAATAGCTTGTGCACTTTAGATCAGGTAGCCCATCTCGGACTTCATTGGGCCCCACACTCCCTTGTGTATCTCGGGATACATCTCACAGTAGATTTTACTAAAATATGGGATCTGAACCTTAAACCCCTTCTTGAAGATATCAAGACTGAGTTTGTGCACTGGCGTGGTCTTCAACTTACACTAGCAGGTAAAATATCTGCGATTAAAGTAGTGGTAGCCCCTAAACTTTTATATGTCATCTCACATATACCACTCACACTACTGGCCTCATGGGTTAAAGTCATAGACCAGACCTTTTCCAGTTTTATTTGGGAAGGCACCATACCCCGTTATAGTAGAAATAAACTTAGATCCCATTGATCACAGAGACGCTGGGACATTCCTTGGTTGGAAGGGTGTAAATGGGTCTTCACTACAGCCCAGTCCCTAAATTGGTTCCTCCCACAGACATCTGAGTGACCAAAATGGATACACATGGAGGGTATATAACCCAGACCCAGTCCCTAGCAGTTTTACTTTAAAATCCCTTCCCAAACATTTGTCTTCCTGCCAAACAATAGCAGGCTCAGTACTGACATGGCATTTAGTGGAAAGAAATTGGAGGCAGATTTGTGCCCCTTCGCTCCCTATATGGGGGAACATGCTAAAAGTGGATGCAAACCTTGCACTGGCCTCTATGGCAGATTAAAGGAATTCTTACACAAAAGGACTTGATGGTAGATGACAGTCTCACTATCAAAACATTTCAAACACTGGATCAGGAGTTCCACTTAGGTAAGCAGGCCTTTTGGCAGTACTTGCAGCTCAGAAGCTCAGTTTTAGCTTATATTAAACAACACCACAAGACAGATATAGCAAGGTCCCATTTGCTTACTAAATGACTAACCTTTAAGGGGGAAGTCAGTCTTATGTATGCTGATCTTAGGAATCATCTCCACACAATCAGCTCAGGCTAAAGGCAATGGGAGCAAACTCTTCAACAATCTATTTCGGATGCCCAATGGAAGTTATGCTGGAAATATGCTCATTCTGTGTATCCGGATATGAGAAGTAAACTTATGCAAAACAAGATACTGTTGCATTGGTATTGCACTCCTGTTGTCTTGTACAGAATGCATCTTATGGACAACAGTCATTGCTGGCGATGTCTTTTGGGAGGGGGAGACCTTTTGCACATACTTTGGCTTTGCCCACTTCTCATTCCATTCTGGACGGCTGTCTGGGGTCTGGCTTAACAGGTCTCAGACTCTGCTCTGACTCTAGATCCCCTAGTTTGGATTCTGGGCCTTCCTCCTGTGCTGAGAACGTTCACTCATCAACAGCACAGATGGCTGACACTTCTTAGCCTCCAAGCTAAGAGGCTTATCCTCTGTAGGTGGAGAACCACAGAGGTACCCACCATCTCTGAATTATATAACACCCTATCTAGTGTAGCAGTACTGGATCATCAGTCCCACTTAGCTACCAACACTCTCTCACAATATTATCTTACCTGGGCCCCTTAAATAGCTTATCTCTCTCCACATGCAGGGATTGACTGACTTTCCCTATAGAACGATCTGGACCAACATAGTAGATACACCAGTAGGAAGTGGTTGGGAACCTCAAGGATCCTCCCTCCCTGCAAGGACTTCTGTCTTTCTCCTTATAGGATAAGAATTCAGATTTGGACCTTAACGTTGTTAGTATTTTGTTATTATGTTTGTGCTTTTCAGGCTTATTCAGGTATCAGGAGACACTTATGTGTTATACCCATATTAGACGCCTCAACTAACCTAGATGCGGTGGTAATCATGCAATCTCTCATACTTTTTTCCCTCTTGGGCACAATACCACAATACAACTTACTGTATAATTTTTACTGTGTCATTATTTAGCAATATGCCTTTCTATGGGCTAGACTTTGTCAATTATATAATGATACTGCAGTCAATGTGTATGCATGTATGTCATGCTGTATCTTATATATGTACCTGGCTATGTCTGATGTTATTTTTCAAACTTAATAAAAATGATTAACTATTAAAGACAGTGTTTTCCAGGCTGAATGATGTTCCAGCATGCCCCCCCATGGTGATGGCTGCTCAAGCACCAGCAAACAGAATAGGCCTAGCAATCCAGTGCAAGCCCCTCCAAAGGGAGGTGGGCTTTTCTGCCAAGAGAGACAAGTGGCTTCAGGCAACAGAAGTCACTAGCCTGGGGTTGCCAGAAATAGTCTTCCAGGGCTTGCAGTGCCTTCCACATTTTTGGGAAAATGTGGTGAACCTGAACCTTCAGCTGTGAGAGAGCTGCATGCATGTTCTGACAGTGTGAGAGTGCTGAAAAGCCTGAAAGCTCAGAGAAAGAAAGCCATTCTGCAATTAATTTGAGGAGTAAACCCTACTTACAAGTGCAAGATTGAGAAGTCATTATGGGGCAATGAAGCCCAGCAAGTTAGGAAGTGACTGTCTGTTTGCACAATGCATCTAACCAAGGCACAGAAAGAGTGGGCATCTGCTAAGCAATGAGAGAAGAGTCCAGACTAAAGTATTAATGTTTTGTGAGAATGCCTACAGGACTGGAAGGAGTACCCTGAGTGCGAGCATCTTCCTGACTGCCTGTGAGTTCCAGTAATTGTCCAGTTGGAGCTGCTAATGCCAGCAATGCCACAAGGGACTGTAATGAACGTAAATTAATTTGAGTGACTAAAATACTTTTCTGCTGGTCCATCGTGGTCTCAAACCCTGTACACTTGACACCAGACTCAGCAGTTCTACCACCACACCAACTAGCCAAGATAAATTTCTCTTGGTTTTAAAGCTCTTAAAGCTTTTGGCTCCATAGTCAACAAATGATACTTTCTGATGTCTCATTATGGGTCTCAAACCCTATACACTTGACACAGTCAGCAGCTCTACCAGCAGACCAACTAGCCAAGATACTTTTCTCTTGGTTTTAAGATCTTAAAGCTTTGGCCCTCCCAACCACTTTGTTCTGCCTCCAAGACTACTAAGCACCATGAATGCTCACCTCCACTTTATGTGTCTCATCTTCATAAGCATTCTGGGGCTCACCTCCCTCAGCCAGACCCTACCCCTGCCCTTTGGCAGCTTCACCCTCATACCTCCCCAGAGTTACCCGCTCACCCCTACCATGCCTATGCACCCTGACCCTGCATCCACCCCTAGCTGCCCCCAAACCCACCACCTCCCTGGCTCCCTTGGCTCCACCACCTTTGTGTCTTCCAGACCTCCAAACCCTGCCCACTCCTAGTTCCCTTATTTCCTGACCCGCTCAACGCACTTCAAAAGTTAACAAACTGCCACCCCATGGCTAGAACTTTGGTCATGCAATTACCCATCTCTGGTAATATCCACCCTAACCCAGGCCCTGCCCTCACCAGTCCACCAACTAGGTCCAATGGACTCCACATTGCCTCCATGAACATATGCAGCCTGCTGAAAAAATTTGTTGCCATTCAGTGTTTGATCATACCACACCAACCAGATATCATAGCCCTTGTGGAAACCTGGCTAACTAAATCCACCCCGGACTCCTTTGTCTCTCTTCTGGGCTACACCCTATATCGCAAGGATCGAGCAGGTAAACGCGGAGGTGGTTGTGCGTTCTACACTTGTGACACCATCATAGGCCACACTCTCCCTGCCCCCAAACTTGAAAATGGTGCCCAGGCCCTTACCCTCAAACTTACCCCAGACCCCTCCAAGAGCCCACTCTATCTCACAGTCTCCTATGTACCCCCATGGAATCAGACCTCAGCGATATCGTCTCTCACTGAATATCTCTCCTCCCTCCCCCATAAAGCACAACAAGTCCTAGTCGGAGACCTAAACGTGAACTGGCTCAGTCCTGTTGCCTCACCAATAAGAGACACCTTCGCTGCATTAGACCTGACCCAACTCATCTCCCAACCCACCAGATGTAACAAAACTACAGGGATCTGCACCTCCAAGACATCATTGTCTCCAACCACCCCAAAAGATTCAGGATATTCAAATCCTCCCAGACTCTTTAAGCACTACTCTCTCTTATTCCTCTTGTCTGTCCCACCCCCAAACATGTAGCCCAAACCACACGCTGCAGGCTCCCCACCCAGGCGGACTGAAAAACTCAAACAGTTCCTCTCCCAGATTGATTGATCTCCCATCCACCATGCAGCCAACATTGATGCTGCCCTCAACCTCTTCACACAAACGTTTAACAAGGCCTGTGATCTTTTTGCACCCTTCACCTTGATCCGCTCCAAAAGGCATAGTGCACCTTGGGTCACCTCTGCCCTACTCCAAATGCTCAGAGATAGGGATAACCCCTGGCATCTAGCCACTGAGACTGGCCGGTCAGCTGACAGACAGGCATACAACACCGCATGTAACAGGTGCATGTGGGCCATCCAAAAGCCAAGGCAGCCCCCTACCAGGCCACCCTCACCTCCTCATGGGGATGTGCCTGGAACTTCTGGGACAATATAAAAGAAATAAATGGGAAATCACACTCCCCCAGCCCAGCTTACAGTCGATGGCTCCACCTTTACTGACCCTACTGACATTGCCAACTGCCTTAACTCCTCCTTTACTGATCTTAGCCCTGTCCTCCCCAGTAACCATTTTGACCCAACCCCCGACCCACTGCCCTTTGATCCCCAGTGCTCCTGGTTCTACCTATGCAAAGTGTCAGTCCAGGAAGCCAGACTGCTCCTGCTTAAAGCACTGAACAGCAACAGCCATAGCAGTGACTCCCTGGATCCAAAAATACTCCAGCTGGTCCTGGATGATGTCCTGGTCCCACTCACTGGCCTACTAAACTGGTCCCTCTGTCTAGGGCAATTCCCCACATCCTAGAAAACAGCTATAGTCACACCTATTCACAAAGGAGGTGACAGGTCCATCCCCAGCAACTATCATCCAATCTACATCCTCCGCCCCAAAGCTTTAGAAAAAGTGGTGGCCACTCAACTCACTGAATAGCTAGCAAAATACAACATTCTATGCCCAGAACAGCATGGCTTCTGCGCTGGTCACAGTACAAGTACAGCATTAATGGAGTTCTCCAACTTCCTGCACTCCTCCCTGGACTCTGGTTCCCTAGCTGGAGCAGTGTTCATTGACCTCTCCAAGGCCTTTGACACTGTCTCACACCCTCTCCTTCTAAATGCACTCTACCATACAGGTTTCTGTGCTGGCCCCCTCGCCTGGTGTGCAAGTTACCTATCAGCCCACTCCCAGTGTGTCAAAAACAATGGGATACTCTCTGAAACCTGTCCCATCCACTCAGGGGTTCCCCAGGGCTATATCCTGGGCCCACTACTATTTAGTCTCTACCTAAACACCCTGCCCAGTGCCTGTTCTGGCAATATTCTCCTGTACACCGATGATGCCGTTATTTATGCCACCCACAGAAATCCCACCTCCCCCCAAGACTCCCTCCAATGCTCCTTCAATGATGCAGAGAACTGGTTTGAGGACAGCAGATTAGTCATTAACCTCAAAAAAAACCAAGGCAATGCTCTTTGCCCACCCCAGAACAAAGCTAGCAACAACCCCCTTCAAATCCTTCCCAGCACTCACCAACCACTTGAAGAAGTTTACTCTTACAAATACCTTGGGATCACCTTTGACTTGGCACTCACCTTTCATGCCCACATTACATCTCTCACATCCACCGCTAACTCATGTCTTGGCATCCTCTACCATCACAAGGACTGCCTCCCACCTGATGCACTTAGGCTTGCCATTCGTCCTCAGTAATGTCCCTTGTGGATTACAGCCTTCCGGTCTATGGTGCTGCTAACTCCATAGCCCTCAACAAGATTTGACTCACCTAAACAAGGCCTGCAGACTAGTGACCAATGCCCCAGGCTCACCCACACCTGTTAACTTTATGACGTGGCCAAACTCCTGAGTCTTGATGAACACCTCCGCTACCAAACTTGCCTACTAACTAAGAAGATTCTACTCAGGTTCTTCCCCAGGGGTTTCTGTCTCCATCCAGCTTACACCTTCCACAGTCACTACCCGAACTGCTGACAAGGTCACCCTATTAGTGCCCAGAACTAGGACTGCCCAGGCACAGAGGTCATTCAGCTACAGAGCCTCATCCTGGTTCAGCTCACTCCCTGCATCCATTTCTAACACCTTCAAAATTTCCCCCTTCAAAACTGCCCTACTGAACCTACTGTTTAACACCCGCTGCTGCACCTGTCGCTAACAGGTGCTTTAGCTGCTCTCAAGACTCTAATGACATAGCCCTCTGGGCTGAACTCCACCTCACCCACCCACCCACTCCCCCATGGCCTCCCTTTCCTCTGCCAGTACCTGTTGATACTATATCTGTCAATTTTGAAATGCTCGTTAAGTATTCTCTGTGTTGTAGCAACTATGTAAAACTATGTTATTCTGTATGATTGTACTCTGTACTATGTAAAACTATGTTATTCTGTATGATTGTACTCTGTATTTATGTTGACTCTGTATGTCCTCTCTGTGATGAGGTACCTTTGCAAACGAGCCTCTGGCTCAAAGGTTGTAAATCCAATTATACAATAAATAAATAAAAATAAATAAAATAAATAAAGTGTCTCAAGTGTAACAGATTTATAGTTTCAGCTTTGCAACCAAGTCAAGTGGGTGAAATGGTAGAGAGCCAAGCCTCAAGCTCTGTCTAGATCAGGATTGTCCAACCTTTTCAGAGTTGTGAGCCACATTTAAATTTCTGAGTAAAATGTAAGCCACAACAACTTGTGGCCCATACCATACCCAATGTGCAGCCCTTACCATACCCATATTTATTCCTATTATCCATATTTAGGCATTAAAATAATAACATAGTCATAGTAAATAGTCAATAATCATATTTTATTAAGTTACAGTGTTTACTAAAACAGTTGTAATTTTAAAATAATTATTAAGAGCTGCTCTGGAGCGTTAGATTTGCTTGCAGGCTTAGTAAAAGTATTTTTTTGAGCACTCAGGGCACTTTTCAGCTCCTGTACTTTTACTTTTCTCAAATTTAAAAGACTGTTAAGTGTACATGACACATAATTGACAAACCTCTCAAAAGCCACATAAAACTGCTTCCAGAGCAACATATGGCTTGCAAGCTACAAGTTGGCCTCCCTTGGTCTATATCATTGTCTCCAGTGGTAGTGAACCTTGCCTCAGCCTCCGTCTGGTTGAAATGTGATAAAGTATCCAGATTTGTCTAGCATAGACTGTAAACAGTCAGGTCATCATAGCCTTAGGGAGGAAAGCACCCAGTCTGATGAAAGTCTGTTTTGAGAGCTAAAGGTATCATGGTGACCACACTGGCCCATGAATGAAGTGACTGTGAAGAGAAAGTATAAATGTGCAGAATGCAATGTATTCAATTCAGATTAGGCTTGGGATACAGCCTGGTAGTGTGCCACCTAGGGCACTGCCATATGTGTTTTCTCCGGGGTAGGGTATAGCCCAGATGTGCGGTTGAAATATGCTGGCCCCAGTCACAGTCTAGTCTTTCCAGTAAGTGATTTCAGCCCAGAAAGGGGGCACTGCCAACAGAAATATAGGTGTATGTTTCCACCTCAAAAGCTGTAAGATCTTGCAGTCAGTATAAGGGCTGGCTGTTAGCTTTTTCTGCATCCTAACCTCCGGAGTCAGAGACCAGCTGCAGAAAGCACTTCATTCTGCCTTGTACAGTTCAAATATGTCTTAATGATGAAGACATCCAACACTGAGTACACAGGGATCAACCCTGTAATAGAGGGACTTGTAAATAGTTAAAGTTGCCAAGTTCAGTAATCCTACTCTAAGGTCTTTGAATCAAGCAAAGGTTTCAGAGTCTTCCCTACTACAGTCAGTGTGGGTTTAAAAGTAAAATGCAAGTTAAATCTGTTTCATCTTTTAAGGGCCCCAACTAGCTGGCCAGTGACAGCCACACCCACCAACAGGCCTGCATCTATGACAACTGTTTAGTACTGGGTACCCAGGTTAAGAATTGAGGGTTCTATGTGGTTCTGGGAACTGGTGCCAATGTGGGTTCCTAACAACTGTGTCACCTTTCTAACTGCAGCTAGCCAGATAGAGAGCAGGGACCTGACTACCTCAGAGGTTGGTGAGTGGCCACTGTGATTGATGCTTACAGGTAAAGTGCAAAATGCAAATGATTAATGTGATTTTATTCCAAGCTAAAACCAATTACCAAATCAAAATATAAATATTGTAAATAACTTGACCTCTATTCCAATTCACCTTCTAACCTATCCCATGTAAATAAAATTGTTGTTGCTGTTTATGCATAATCCTGCCTCATGAGCATATTATTGGTAGAGAGTCATTAATTAATCCAGTGTTTGACATGTGGTGAAATGTTTATTGGGTTATGTTTGGAGTGGCATTATGGTATTGTGGGTGGGTACGGCATCCCAGAGGTTGCATCAATTTTAAGATAGCCCACGTAAGTATACTCTGGGTGGAGGCACTGATCAAAATGTAATATCTTGGGAAAGAACCAGTTAAAGTTAATGTAAGGACCCAGGCCCCTCAACCTTGGTCTGGCCAGGCAAGGCAGGGGTAGTGTAGCCCTGCAGATACCCAGCACCAGGGCTGCATAAACAAATTAGAAACAATCAGTATTGTTTATAGTCTTCATTACAACTGTTGCTTTGCTGACAATGAAAAATCCCGCTTCTGTCTTTACCTACTCATCAGGAAAATCTCTTCTTCTTCTTGCCCTGACAGGGAGATAAATGGGTCTCTGGCTGTAGAAGAGGCATTTGTTGTGTGTGTGTGTGTGTGTGTGTGTGTGTGTGTGTGTGTGTGTGTGTGTACAGTATGTTAGGAGAGGAACATTCTGCCAGTGGAACTGAACAGAATATTGAATCCATGTATTCCATGGTAAACATTCCATATCTTGAATCTTGATGCCAGTAAAGGACAAACTTTGTCCAGCAGTAAAAAAATGACATTATCAATGACATCATTTGCAGTTGGCAAAAGGACTAATTTATCATAAATGCACACAGGTAAATCTATTGTTTCTACATATAAACATGTTTTTCCAAACTGTAAAATGGGAAAAAGAAAAAAAGGAGCCCATTTTATAAGCACAAAAAGACAGTCTGTGGGTGTGCATTGAACACATTTTACCACATGTCCAGGGGCTGAAGGCACTCATCCTGTGAACTCATGCCTGTCTACACCCCTGCATATGTGGCAAAATCTGTTCCATGCATACCTTGTCATATCTTATGCTTACTATGCTTGTCTAAGGATACTCAGAAGTGGGATATTGAAATAAGATCGATCAGATTCCTATCATTTTCCAGTACAGTATTAGGATTTTCAAATTGCTGGTTGAAACTCTTAATATTGAAAAGTAGCAGAATTGAAATTGGATTCTGATTCTGCATCCAAGGCATCTCACCTCCCCACCTCCACAAGTATTCTATAAAATTATCCCTGCTTTTCCCACTCTTGTGCACCCAAATAATATCTGACTCCTTATCACCCTCCACCTCAATGGGTGTTCCTGAACTAGTAATAAAGTATGTGTCCCCTCTGGCGGCAGCTGTAAAAAAGTTATTAAAAAAAAAAAGAAATACATCTCATGATACTGTACTTTAAGTTTCTGCTCTTGAATCAATGTGTAATCAGAAGCATCCAGTCCTGGGTTAGAGACTGGAAGGTGCTGATAGCAAAGAATAAATATTGGCCAATGTCCACCCGTGGTGTGAGATTTCAGCAGCAAATGTTGGTCCAGTTAACACAGTAGTGCTCATGGTAAGTACAAGTACAAAGGTAAAGTAACTGATAGTTATGTATTTTAGGAACAGGGTTGATGGGTACAAACCCTCCCACGGCCCCACAGCAAGTGACTGTTGCTCTAATCACCAAAACAATTTTTTTTTTAAAGATCATGTGGACTTTTCTATCTGCAGGAGTCCAGTAGGGCAGACTAAAATACAGCTCTGCAGTTTAATCTATCAGAATTGGTGTCTATCTCAAGACTACACTGCATCTGTTTACTTCTGGTTTGCCTTCTTAATTTTCCCAAGAGAACCCCCACAAATGATAGTTTTACGACTGATGCCACCTGCTGGCCTAACCATACACTACAGACAGTGAACAGGACTATTCTTTTCTTTTTTAATTTTTTCCTACTGCTAAAAAAAATTTAAAAATCAATTAAAAAGAAAAAAATGAAAAAAAAACTCCTACAAATACTTTATTAGACCCATTTCATAATTGCAATAAGGCACTTCTGGGTGTGCGTTCTGCTGGGATAATGGTGCTTCTTGAGTGGGTGCTGAAGGGCATGGGCCTTCAGCCCCATGCATCACCCCACTGGAGGTGTGCTGATATCCCAGCACAACACACACCCTGTTGTGCCATTTATCCCAGCACAATGCACACTCTTTCATGCCTTATTGCTTAGTTGCAATATGTAACAAAAGAAGTTAATTTCACTGGGCCTAATGAACACAAGAACAAAATGCATTTTTAGTAGACTGGATAAGTACAAAAAACAGATATTAAACAATGGGAACATTTGATGATTGATTTATACAAATTACAATGGATACATTATTTTTATGTGGATAAATGTGAGGTGTTTCTACACATTTGGATTTAGTTTAAAAATGTCTTGCAGGGGAAGATAAGACATCCTAGAACTTAACTGCTTGGCTTTCTTTCTCCCCTATCTTTGGTACTTAAACTAAGCAATATTCTTAACCTGATGTAATCATGCAACAGTGTGTATAGGAGGAAATAAGATTGGGTGCCATAAAAGGGATTTGATGTGGTGCAATAATAGTAAAAGACACTGTATTTAAATTGATTCATGTATACCCTGGGTGGGATATTCAGAATGAGCCAGGCAGGGGCGCAAGCCTGGGCACAGCGTAACTGGGATGCACCAGGGCATGGTCTGGGTGATATTCAGTGCTGCTGCCACCATGGCTCAGCACCATTGAATATGGCACATTGGCCACCTGCATTGCACAGACCGCAGTGGCACTACACCAGCGCAAGTGGCAAGTGTGGAGCGGGGGATGCGCCAGCACAAGTGTGGGTATGCTAGGTGCAAGAACTGCACCATTCAGCACTGGGTATGCAAATGGGGGCATAATGCATGCAAGGCCCCATTTGCACGCAGGTGCGCCGCTCCCTGGTGACTTGCGCCTGGCACCCTGCCAGGCTGCAGCTGATGGGGACCGACGCCCCCTGCCCCACGGCGACCAATGTGCCCCAATGCCCAATTTCAGGCATATATACAATCTGAATATCCCTGGTGGTCCAGTGGACCTGCTCCCCAGCCCAATCATGGGCTTAAATATTAAATACTCCCTGGTGGTCCAGTGGACCTTCCCCCATGCCTGATCATGGGCTTCTGAAGGCAATACGTCCCAGGTGGTCCAGCGGTGCTCCTCTCCCCACCTGCCCGCTCAGACCCGCCAACCTGTTCCCCCCTCGGTCAGCGGCGGGCAGCAGCTCCCAACCCGCACCAAGCTGCCCAGCTGCCGCTGACTGACAGCATACAGTACAGCTGTCGCCCATTGGTCCACTGTGTGGGCCAATAGGCATAAAGCTGTGCTATACTACGATCCCAAAATATGAATGAAGTCACATTTTGGGACTGTGTAGGCTAAGCTTGACTGTACACCCATTGGCCCATGCAGTGGACCAATGGGCATACAACTCATACTGTACACTGTCAGTCAGGTGAGCGGATGGCTTGTGGGTGGGGAGCTGTCACCTGATGCTGACCGGGGGCAGTTGGTGGGTCTGAGCGGCAGGTGAGGAAGAAGGTACCGCTGGACCCCTCAGAGATATTTGCGTTTTCAGAAGCCTGTCGAGCTTGGGTTCGAGCCCACTGGACCACCAGGGAGTATTTATTTTATTTAAGCCCGCAATCGGGCTTGGGAGCAGGTCCACTGGACCACCAGGGAGTATTTATTTGTATTTAAGCCCGTGATGGGGCTTGGGAGTGGGTCCACTGGACCACCAGGGTGTATTTATTATTATTTAAGCCAGCGAGCTGGTGTGGGGGTGCGACAATGACCGGACCGTGGCTCTGGAGGTCAGATGGCCACCCACAGCTGGTGGCTGCCCTGTTGCACCCTGCAATACAGCGGCTCACCTGTGGGTGGCCTGGTCTTGCTCCTTTTTTTCACTGCGGATCTTTGCCCCCCCCATGTGTGGTTCAAGGCAGATGTGTGCCTGCATATGAGCCGCACATCCCAGGCTGAATATGGGATGTGCGCATATGCATGGGCATGCCCTGCACTTGCAATACGCATACATTACTAGTAAGTCCCAGTGCATCGGGATTTGCGCCTTTCCCCCCTTTGAATATCATTCCAGGTTGCATCAGTGGGTTGAGCATGATGGTGCAACACTGTACCGCCTCATGCGCAATCCCTTTGAATTTTCCGCCTCAGTATATATACATAATTTGATATGTGCTGGTAAAATATACTTAATGCCTAAGACAAACTTGTTGTTGTTTATGGTTGATAATTTTGATTGTTGAATGACTCATAACACTGACACTCCTTTTCTTATCTCATGTAAAGGTGTGTTATGTCTTTTTTGTTGTTGTTGCTTTGGTTTCTGTTTTGGACTTCATGATGCCTGTACTGTAAGTCTTAATCTAACCTGTGTGCATTCATTAGTTATAACTTTGAGCACTTTGTAATGGTCTTCTGGTAATAAAACATTATCCAGAAGAAAAGAAAACTCATCTCGGTCACATGGTGGATCTCTCAGCTATGTAAAGTGATGCCCATAATGATTTCTTAAACTCAGATGCCAGTAAATGTCTGAATGTGAGAACACCAAATAAGGATATGGAATGGATTTGGCTGCCAGCTTCACAGAGCCAAAGTTTGATCCCTTCCCTTCCTTTTCAGTTGTATTTGAACATTCTGCAAATTGCCTTACTGGGAAGATAGGCTAATTCCTATTATGTTTTGTAACCTTTTTGTGTTTGAGCTTGATTATTGGGCTTTAAATAGGATCAAAAAGCATTCCCAAAACAATCAAAATCTTCTAGTTTTTGAACCTCTGGCTGGTCAAAAAATGTTAAATATACATTACAAAAGCAAGACGTGTAACCTGGTAGTTGAAGTATTAATGTTGATGCACTCTAATATATTGCAACATGATGGTCTTAATACATTAGATTACTATTTGAATGCTCTTTGAACCAAAGGGGGACAGATTCAAATCCCACTACTGAATTTCTACTATCATTAACAGAACATGTCCTCAAGAGTAATTGTTTTCAATTTAAAACTGAAAATGTTTAGTAGATAACAAGGGTAGCCATGGGGGTCACCTTCACTCCAAAGTTTGTTAATTCTTATATAGGCAGGTGGGAGTGAAGTGTAGTCCTCAGTGATGATGCAAACCCTTTTTCCTCCAAGTTTCAGGTATACCGTCATTATATTGACATTTTAATTGTGTGGCATGGCAAAGAAAATGCATTGTATGGTTTTGTTAACTTTCTCCATGAGAGCAATAGGCCTTTTTGTTTTTCCTGTAAAGCAAGCCAGACAAGTATGGACCTCCTCAACCTCCGAATCAGTGTTGGTTACAAGGCTAAACTTGTAAGTAATTTGTTTAGGAAGCAAACCAACTGGGATAAAGTACTGTTGGCTTCAGTTTGTCACCCCAAGCACACAGTGAGCAATATTCTCAAGGAGCAGTTCCTACGAGCGAGGAGAAACTGCTCTATTCAAAAGCTTCATGAGGAATGATCTGACAAATGGATTAGAAGAAAGAGGATATGGTGTCACAGTGGTTGCCAAGGCAATGATGGACACCTCTGAGACAGAAAAGGAGGGGCTACTGGAAGGAAAAAATCATATTGATAACATTGTTGATGAAAATAAATGTCACAACTTATTCCTCATTCTCTCAGCAGATACAAGAAATAATTCATAACTATTGTGAAATCTTTGAGGTTTACCCCTATAATTGATGTAGTAAAACCAAGTCCAAAAATGATTTATCAATGGGGAGCAAGTCTCTGTGATAGACTGGTCCACAGTGCAGAACCAGTAGTTCATAGACAACATTGGGAAGCATACCTATTGGCTGTACTTCCTGTCACCATTGTAATGCATGCAGGAATATTGTCAAGTCCAAGGAATATTTAAGTCTGAGAACAAGTGGTAGTGTTGTCATCAAATCTTAATATGCAATATGGAAGGCATCAGATATGTTGCCACATTGCCATCCTATTGGAACAGCTGTATTACTAATATATGATTATGGGTATAGTAAAGTTTGTTTCTTACTGTTTCAGAAGTGTGGCTCGTTCTGGTAAGAGGCCTCCAGAAGGAAGCTAAGCCATTCTGTCTGCCCAACCAATATCACAGACATTTGTGAAACAGTAAGAAACACAATTTACTATACCTAGAATCATATATATGGCAATGGTACTCGGTAACTTCCCAGAAGGATCCAAAATGATGAAAGGAGACAAATAAATCCATTTATTAAATCCAGAAAGACCGATAAAAAGCATATAGGATGCCACCACAGTGGATGGAGTCTTGAGAAAGCGCTCTTCAGAATGAAAATGTTTGACTGTGGACTATCAGTCTCAGATTGAGACTCCACTGGGGAGGGGTCAGCCATCCGCTTTGGTGGTGCCCTGTATGCTTTTTATCAGTCTTTCTGGATTTAATAAATGGATTTATTTGTTTCACATCTGCTGGCAATGTTTGTCTCCTTTCATCATTTTGCATCCTTCTGGGAAGTTATTGAGTGCCGACTCCTTCTGTAAGTACTTTTGCATTGTTGCTGTTTGCACTGGCCTGTATTGTGAGCCACCCCTGTTGCATACGTTTCATCTATATATGGCAATGGATCACTGTGATGGGGCTGGTTGGGCCCTGTCCCATTTGTGTTGTGTAGAGAGAGTTTGAAACAAGGATTCTGTCTACTATCTCTGTCTTTTCTGCCTTTTCTATTGGACTGTGTGGTCAACTCTTGCCTTTAATTGCTGTTCTTTCTTTTCCCCTTTTTGCTGTCTCTACCTTTCTATATAGTTATAAAACATTAAACTAGATGTAGTTATTACTGTTGAAATGATTACAGAAACAGCTCTGAGTTTATTAGCAAGACCTTTTGACTTCCGGCTGGTGGGTCACAGTGCTCTGGTGTAAGCTACAATCTGACAAGGTTCTAAAGTTCTGGATCACAGTGCTCTGGTGAAAGCTAGAAGCTGACAAGGTTCTGAATTTTTGTGTGAAAAGAGGAGAGCAAGTGTCTTCAGGGGGCCTTGGAGACCAGATGCAGCAGAGAGCTGGTCTGTTGTAGACTTCGGTTCTGAACTCAGAAATCGGACTTTGTTTTTTGGACTGCCTATGTTGAAAACCAGTCTGTACATTCTTTTTTGTTTTTTATTTTCTGTTAGTAATAATAATAAAACACTACTTGTGGATTTTACAAGTTATCCTGTTCTGCTTATGCTTCCTGACCCAAACCTCATCATCAATCGCAATAATATGATTAAGGATTCAGTCAAAATTTGTTTTTCATCAAGATTCTCAGTTTCTTATTTCTTTTGCTCCCCTGCTGTATAGAAATGGTTTGGCCTCTATCAGACTCTCTTTGATGTCAGCCATTGTGGTGGAGCTCGGTGCAGCATTGTGGAGGTCGTAGGATTCTCATTGTGGTAGAGCTCGGTGCAGCATTGTGGAGGCCATAGAATTCTCATTGCGGTGGTGCTCGGTGCAGCATTGTGGAGGCCATAGGATTCTCATTGTGGTGGAGCTTGGAGCAGCATCATGGAAGCCGTAGAATTCTCATTGTGGTGGAGCTCGGTGCAGCATCACGGAGGCCGTAGGATTCTCATTGTGGTGGAACTCGGTGCAGCACTGTGGAGGCCATAGGATTCTCATTGTGGCAGAGCTTGATGCAGCATTGTGGAGGCCATAGGATTGTCATTGTGGTGGAGCTCTGTGCAGCATTGTGGAGGCCGTAGGATTCTCATTGTTGTGGAGCTTGGTGCAGCATTGTGGAGGCCATAGGATTCTCATTGTGGTTGAGCTCAGTGCAGCATTGTGGAGGCCTTAGGATTCTCATTGCGGTACTGTATGGCTGTAGTAAATCTGAGAACTTTGTTTTTGAGTTATGCTGTTTATTTTGGCATTTTATTTTTCTTCTTTGAATTTTTTCAGTGGTGCTGGTATGGAGGCATTAGCACTTAAGTCAGTGAAATGGGGAACAATGATGTCAGACACACAGTGTGTGGATATAGCTATATGGGAAATGAGAGGTACAGACATTTTCCTTGCTGTTTGGCCAGGAACGTTCCATTGCCAAATAATTTTTGCACTGTCTGATCCAGTGCATGACTGCCACCTGGGTTACCATAGATGGCAGTACAATCATGAGTGTCTTAGCAGGTGGAGAGATGCCAGTGCATTATGTGCACCATGCATGCATCACACCCCAGGCAGGAATCTCAGGGGATAGGAGAAAAATGGAGGAAATACAGTAAGCTCACAACTGACCCCTTGCAGGTTGTACACCAAGGACATGGTAGCCCTCTCCCAACTGGATCCTGGACAGTGGCAGTTGAGGCACTGCTGCACACCACCACAAGGTGTAAGCCATGAGGACAGACAGTGGAGTAAGCCAGTATGTCCATTGGAAGCTGACTGATCGGGCTGAGGGGTGGGTTGGGCCAAATGAGGGTACAGGCCTCTTCACAAATGAGGCAAAAAATCTATCTATCTACCTATCTATCTACCTATCTACCTACCTATCTATCTATCTATCTATCTATCTATCTATCTATCTGTCTATCTATATTATTGTGGTGCAGTAGCACCACTATATTTAGGGTTGAGCAGGGGGTTCTATGTTAAACCTCACATTTTGCACTTTAATATGTTCACAACCATTGAAACAGATTTCTTTGAATGTTTGCATGCATGGTCTCGTGAGGTGGATCTCTTGAACTGTCAAGTTGTGTTCTGGTTGGATGTGTGGAATCTGAGATCTGGATAGTGAAAAAATGTGAAAAAATGCAGTTTCTGCTATTTATTTGTCATTGCCTTGCATCGAGAAGGTTTGAAATTTTGTTCTGCAATTTTCAGGGTAGAAAGTGCCTGGCCCACAATAGTGCATTTCAGTGGTTTGATAAAAAAAAAAATATTAATCTGTTTCAAAGGTATTCAGTTTTACAATTTTGGGTTCTGATCATGCTCAGTACAATCTTTTGAATAGAAGTCTGGAACAAAAAAGGAATTTGGTCAGAATGAAAAAGGAACCATTTTCATTTGGGCCAATCCTTTTTCATGGGGAACATTTCAGTTTCCCGCCATCTTGTTTTGCATTTTGTTAAAAAAAAAAATTACAAAGCTCACAAAAATGACATCCTGCAGATAGAACAAAACATGTATCTTGCTCATTGAGACTCTGTTAGGTAGATTCTGCAGTTAAGTGTTGCACAGCTAACCCCAAAATGTGTTTTTGCAACTTTTAAAATCCTTTTTTCTTCATTCACTTTAGCTTTTGCCTTATGCCCTTTTTTATTCAAATGAAAAAGGATTCCTGAGTACGGAGAAAGAAGGAATATGGTGACTCATTGTTAACACAAGAAACTAACAAATGCAGGCATACTGTGTATTTTTTTTAACAAAGCACAGTGGTCAGAAAAGAGCAACAATTTAGAAAAACTGGTATAAAAAAATATACACCTGCTAAAAAAGTGGTTAGCCTGTGGCCAAATAAATACTCATGTGAACTAATTCCAGGGCAGATCATAAAAAATGTGTGTTGTCCACGTGGACCATTGCTTTAATGTTTTCCAAAAAATCAGATGAGCAAATGTGTTGAAAGCTGCACATCTACAAATTCACATTAAACATAATTTATGAATGGCTAAATGGTGAGACAATGTGCTACTGTAGAAACATTGAGAATTACTAATGGGGCTACTATTAATAAACCACCTCCCAATATGATGCCAGAGGCATGCAGCATAAAACAATATTAAAACACCAAGGATATATAAATCCAAATGGTAAAATATAAACAAGAGCAAATTCATAATGGAGCACCAACCAAAAACCCTTTAACGAGTAATCTACGTAGGGTTCCAACATGAGTTCACATTTTACTGTAAGTGCTCTATGGTGGTGCATTGTTGGCACTGGGACCTAGCAAAAGAAGGCATAAATTATAAGAAGGCACAATGGCTCAATATAGTGTGAAATATTTTGGAAAGTCAGTGTATATATTTATGCTCGCTAAAGGGCATCCCCTGTACTAGCTCTGGCAGAATTCCCTGGCTTCTGGTTGGCACTTGCACAGAGGATGTTGCTTCCCTGGATCACCTTTCAATTTCTTTTTCTTGGGGACTTACTGGTTCTTCATCAAGAAGACCAAGAGTCTGTTTCATTTCATTTTTTTTGGTTATATTGGAAAGGCATGTGAGCGTTGCTGCCCGTTTACACAAGCATCCTGTTACATACAACAATCATGAGACATAACATAGGCTAAAACATTTAACTAACAGAGAGGGTTAATAAAATGGTACATAAAATTAGGATAATATAGACTAAAGGGCAAACCATGAATTAGCCTTGGTGAATTAACATACAAGGGGGCATTAAGCATTCAGTGAGGGTTTAACAATAAATAATATAACAGTGGGAAACAACACATTTAAGTGAAATCTAAAAGCTAGCCTAGGTGGATTAACAATACTACAAGTGCTAGAAAGAGAGGGTACATGCCTGAGGTGGAAAACCAGAGAGTGAGGGGAACAAAGTGCAGAAGGGGAGCCAGATTAGGACTGTGAGCAGTTGCAGGTGGGAGAGAAATGTCTCCTAATATTGTGTTTGAAGGCATTTGTGGAGGGACAGAGTTTTAGTTCCAGAGAGAGAGTGTTGAAGCGCTTGGGTCCCATAAAAGAGAATGGATTCTGGCCTTGAGTGGTCCAGCAGAAAGGAACAGTGAAAGAGAGAGTTGAGAACAGTCTAGTGAGCCTAGCGGTGGTGGCTGCCTGGAAGAAAGAAGTGAGGCAATCAGGGCGCAATCCATGGGGAGTTTGAAGAAGAAGGTGGCCATCAGTGCCAGACCAGTGGCGCAGAGGGTTGAGGCCGGACACCACACCTCGAGCCATGCTGGCAACCCAGGTTCGGACGCGAGCCCAGGGCATCAGGGATTGGCAGAGGGGGATAGAATTGAGCATCCATAGGACTGCTCTCCTATCCTGGGGTGGGATCCAGGGGTGCCACCACTCTGCAGCAGCCCCTGATGACAACCGGGGGCACTGCTAGAGATGGTGCAACATGTAGGGAGTGCAGCAGGTGTAGTCACATATGTGTCCGACGTAATTGCATGCTGCATTCCCAGGGCAAAAAGAATACAGAAAATGGCAGCACAGACCACGGCAGCTTGATGGTCGCTACTCCCATCAACCGACAATGCCTGGATAGTTGCGTGCCAGTATTGGATCCTTGCCTGGCACGGAGGCAATCGGGGGTGCCCCTCTCAAAGGTATAGCTGCATATGCCAGCTGGATGTGCAACTCTGGGGTAGGTGGTGGTGGTGGAAGTGGTGGCTGGACTATGAGGCAGGTCAGTGGCTGCAGGTGAAAAAATAGTTATATGATAAAAAAAAAGAAGGTGGCCATCTTGCAGTTGAGGACGGCCTCAAGGGAGGGCTGACTGGTGAGTTTATAAAGGTCACAGTGGTGTGTGAGTTTAGGGAGACCAGAGGCAAAGCATATAACTTTATGTTAGGAGCTTTGAAGTCTGGAGAAATTTTTGAAGGAGGGGCGGGGAGGAAGACAAGTGAACCATAGTTGAAAATAGGAAGGAGGAAGCTGGAGACTAAGAGGGATTTGGATTCCCTGTTAAGGTAATGCTTGGTCCTGTGGAGGATACCAAGACATTGGTGGGCTTTTTTTGATTGTGAAGGCTAATGTGAGCATTGAAATTGAGGTGGCTATCCAGAAGTAAGCCAAGGTACTTGAATTCACTGACTCTTTCAGTGGAGTTACCAAGGTTGTCATAGAGGGAGAGGTCAATGCCAAGGGGTTTGCAGGGGCTGGAGAAAAACATAAACTTATTTTTTGGGGAGTTGAGTACAAAACCTTTGGATGTGAACCAGGTGTGAAGTCTGCTGAAATCAAATTGGAGTTTGTTAATGACAGCATTGGGGTTTTTGTCCTGACAGAAAGGGCTACATCATCAGCATAGAGAATAAGTTTGGAGGTGGTGCAAATGTCAGGCAGGGAATTAACGACCACAGAGAAGAGAAAAGAAGGGGGCCCAGGATGAACCCTTGGGGGACATCATATTTGATGGGGCAGGATTCAGAGAGGACACCGCCAATAATGGTGCAATGGGATCTGCCCATTAGGTAATCCTTGAACTAGAGGCAGACCTCAGGTGAGAAGTGGAGGTCTGCCATGGTACAGAGGAGGACTTCAGGATCAACGAGGTCAAAGGTTTGGTGAGGTCTACGAACTCAGCACCAGTGTAGAGGCCTACATTGTTAGCTTTGTCTATGGAGTGGTTGAACTTGATGAGGGCAGTTTTGGTATTGTGTCGAGCACAGAACCCATGCTGGACCTCTGTGAGCAGGTTGTATTTGGATAAGAATTCTGTGGTTTGCCTGTGGACCACTTTCTCTAAAGGTTTGGAGAGATGGTCAAGGAGGGAGATGGGACGGCAGTTGTATACTAGATCCTTTCTGTTTGATGGCATCCTAACTTTTCTGAAGACTCGGCTGGAGAGAGACTCGAACTACAAGGACGGGATGATCAAAGGTCCATTTTTGATCCAAGAAGAATATATGGTAGCACTATAAGTGCTGCAAGGTGCTTTTCTATTATTTACCGGTATGCTAATGGTGCCAAAGGGTTGGGGTTACTGCATTTTGATTCTTAAGAAAAGAAATAGTGCGCTCATTTGAGCACTTTTTCTTTCTCTGTCACCCTACAGAGCAAAGGGGCTGCTATAAAAGACAAAGGACAGTGTAATGGAAAGTGTGAGTCTGTCCAGAAGGGAGAAAGATAATAAAGTCGAACAAATAAACTCTAAATTGAACTGTTCTCTAAAGCAATAATTAATGTACAACTAACAATTATGGCAAAATATAAAAAAAAAACCATGATACCCACATGAACCAGGTTTAAAACTTTTTAAAGGGAGCGGACTAAGCAAATGCACCAATGACTGCACAACTATTAATTTAAATTAAACATAATTTGTGGATGGTAAAATGGTTGGGCAAAATATTAAAACCATTAAAGGTAACTAATGGGGCTGCTCATGTGCAGGCACCTCCCATTAAGTTCAAAGTGTTGAGCAAAGGTGGGAGTACTGACCAGGTCAGAAGTAGGGAGACTGAGGAATTTAACTTGTGGTTACAGAGCTGGTGACTTGAAAAATGGTATCACTTCATAGGTGCCTGGGGTGACTTCTGGGAGAGGAGTTTTTCTTAAATATGATGAACTACACCTTACCAAAAAAGGGGTAAGAGCACTCAGATAGCAGTTTGATGTCATTATTGGATGTTTAAACTAGGTTAGGGGGAGTTTGAGACCAAGAAACCTATCAGTACCAACATTAAAGATAGGAACTTGGCCAGCACTTCCCCACATCCAGGGAATCAACACAGGGATCACTAGAAGATTCACAGGAGTAGTAGCAAAATATGGAAGGCCATCTGTGTGAATGCTCACAGCCTGGGAAATAAAATCCCAAACCTGGTGGCCTTGGTGACTGAGGCTGACCTGGACATTGTCGCAGTTACTGAGACATGGTATAATGGGAAACATGACTGGGATGTAGCTATACCAGGTTATACTCTATTCAGGAAAGACAGGGAGGGTAAAAAGTGAGTAGGGGTGGCTCTTTACAACAGGGAGGATATTGAAGCAACTGGATCCACGACAGGAGTCCGACAGTATTTCTATCGAATGCCCTATCAGCGACACCGGCAGGTCGACCACATCCTGCAGTCAGCTGCTGGTTCACTATCGTTTCTTTTTGTTTTCTTCAGGGGCTTTGCACCTGAACCCCCATCTATGCGGGGCTGTGCCCCTGCACCCCCATTAAAGACTCTAACTCCAGTCAGAGCTGATGGGGGATGCAGAACCCCAACATGGTCTCCCCACCACGCTAGGTGCTGTAGTCGCTGTGGGGGACCTCACTGGTGAAATGCCACTGCGAGGGGGGTAAATGAAAGCAACTGAGGTACAGGGATTGTGAGGGGTGGCCCTATGGGTTACCCTAGAGATGGGCAATGGCAAAACTATTCACACGGGCATGATCTACAAACCCCCAGCACAAGGGGAGGAGTTAGGCAGGGTTCTAGTGGAAGCCATCCATATGCTGGCAACTAAAGGGGAAGTTCTGTTGGTAGGTGATTTTAGTTTGCTGGATGTGGATTGGAGCATCCCAGCTGCAGCATCAGCCAGGAGCAGGGACATCCTGGACTCCATGCAAGAGGCATGCCTCAACCAGCTAGTGCTAGAGCCCACCCGAGAGGGGGTGATTTGGGGCCTGGTACTCACCAACAAGGACAGGATAGCAGATGTTAGGGTGGGTGGACACCTGGAGTCCAGTGATCATCGCACAGTGTGGTTCAATATGAGTACAGTGCCAGAGTCAAGCCACAAAAACCGATGGTCCTGTACTTCAGGAGGGTAGACTTTGCAAAGTTGGGGGTATGTTCTGGAAAACCTAGCAGGTTGGAGGACTGGGGGAGTTGAAGCAGCCATAGTGGAGACAACAAATCATTGCATTAGGAAAATAAACAAAGACAAGAGAAAAAGTAAACCACTATGGTTCTCAAAGGAAGTGACTTGGAAGGGAAGAGGGAAAACGTTGGCTTTCAGCAAGTACAAGGAAACACAAAAGGAGGAGGAAAGGGTAGTGTATCTGGATATGCAGAGGGAGGCAGGGAAGGCAATCAGGAGTGCAAAAGTGGAAATGGAGGATCAAATAGCCCAGGCAGTAAAGAAAGGGGACAAGACTTTTTGTAGGCATGTTAGTGAAATGAGAAAGACCAGGGGTGGGATTGTAAGGCTTAAGGGGGACTAAGCGGAGTGTGCGGAAGGGATCTAGAAAAGCAACAATCCTGAACAAATATTTTTGTTCAGTATTCACAGAAGAAGGAAGGTGAGGGACCACAATTCAGCAACAGCAGCAATAATGGGAGGGAGTTGGGCACCAGTCAATTTATGGAGGAGAGAGTCCTAAAGGAACTCACAAAACTAAAAGTGAACAAGGCAATGGAGCCAGACAGGATACATCCTAGAATATAAAAGAGCTCATGTAGGTGCTGGCAGCACCACTGACAGCTCTGTTCAACAAATAACTGAAGCAGGAGTGGTTCCAATGGACTGGAGGAGGGCAGACATAAGTCTCTCTTCACAAAAGTGGAAGCGGGAGGAGGCTGGAAGCTATAGACCAGTCAGCCTGACCTCGGTGGTGGGGAAAATTATGGAATCACTGCTAAAAGAAAGGACTGTGGGACATCTTGAATCCAGAAGAGCACATGATCTGAGGCAGCATGGATTCATAGTAGGAAGGTCATGGCAAACAAATCTGATAGATTTCTTAGACTGGGTAACCAGGGAAGTGAATTAGTGAGAAGCAGTGGATGTGGCCTACCTACATATTAGCAAGGCCTTCGACACTCTTCCACATAACAGGCTTGTGAAAAAGCTGGGCAACCTGGGAATGGGTCCAAAGGTGGTAAACTGTGTTAGAAATTGGTTAAGGGACAGAACAAAGACAGTGGTGGTAAATGGAGAAAAACCTGAGGAAAGCAGAGTGACCTGTGGGTGCCAAAGGGTTCAGTTCTGGGGCCAGTACTATTTCATGTTTTTATAAGTGACATTTCAGAGGGGCAGGAAGGAAGATGTGCCTCTTTGCAGATGGCACTATGATCCACACAAGGTGGACACTCTGGGATGGGTGGAAAATGTGGAGGGACCTAGATAAACCAGAGGAATGGTCAGAATTGTGGCAGTTAGATTCAATGTGAAGAAGTGCAAAATCATGCATTTGGAGAACAGAGGAGGGTTACATGATGGGGATACTGATACAACTGTACAAATCACTGGTGAGACCTCATCTGGAGTACTGTATCCAGGTCTGAAGGCCACATCTCCATAAAGACATAGACAGGGTACAAGTAGTTCAGAGAAGGGCAACAAAAATGGTGCAGGGCCTGGACCAAAAGACATATGAGGAGAGACTGAAGGATCTCAAAATGTATACCCTGTAGGAGAGGAGCGAAAGAAGGGGATATGACAGAGATCTTCAAATATCTCAAGGGCATAAATAAGGTATAGGAGGGTAGCAACTTTCAGAAAAAGAGATATTCTAGAACAAAGGGACATGACATGAGGCTGGTTGAGTCTGTGGGTTTTGCAGTAGATAGGAAAAATGGGCAGACTGGGTTGGCTTAGAGGTCCTTTCTGCTATCAGATTGTATGTTGCTATGTTTCAAAGCTATTGCTCAAAAGATACATTCTATTTGCCCACTGTACCCATCCATCCATAAATTACATTTAATTTGAATTATTAGATGTGCAGTTAATGGTGCATTTGCTTAGTCCACACCGTTTAAAAGTTTGAACCCTGTTTCATGTGGGTATATATATTTTTTGATATCCCCTAACCAATAAGTATTTCCCTGGTGTCTAGTGGCACCCCCACTGCTGTCCCCTTTATGCTGGTATTTGGCCTTAGTGTCTAGTGGAACCTCCCACCCACTGATGTTCGTGGAGTACTGACATAAAGAAATGGTCTCTTGATGTATTTTTATTAACCTGTAAAACAAAGTTCCTCACTGATGCACTACCCCACCCAATCTCCCACCCTCACATCCCCAATCCTCCCATACACTTTCACTCACCTGACCATGTCCCAACTGAAGATCCACTCTCCAATTGAAGACACTCTTGCTGCAGGAACGATGACTGCTATATAACAAAATAAGGTAAGTGTGGTTCAATGTATTTCAATGGGGTTTTCAACTTTGGTGTAGAACTTTGCCATTTTTTTTTTTATATTTTAACCCCAAATTTTCAACCATGCCTTTTGGAGACCCCACCTCATGAATAATGTCACTGGAATTAAGCGAATCCATCCTGAAAGGTGATTTTGCTGTGGCTTGGTAAAATCACCTTTTAGGCGTGAATTGAACATTTTCACCAGCTTTGTTCATGATGCGGGGTCATACGAAGGTTATGTTGAAAATTTGGGGTTGAAATATGTTAAAATGGCAAAGTTATGTGCATCCATTGACATCTCGCTACGCTCCCTCATAACTTTCATAATTTTTAATATTTTCACCCCACATTTTCAATATACTGTACCCACTTCTTTATACCACCTCATGAATGTGACAGCTGTAATTTTTCAAATCTTGACCAAAATGTCTTTTTGCAGCTTTGGCATGGAATGAAGTTGTGGTGGCATGGAATGATGTTTTGGTGGGGGTTTGACAATTATTATCACTGGGTTCATGAGGTGGGGTAATAAGAAGGCCATGCTGACAATTTGGTTGCTGTTGTCTTACTAATGGAAGCGCAGGGCCCCCACATCAACATAAGTATATGCAGTTATGGAGGGATGGGCACGCATGGCCCAGAGGGCATTCCCACAGGCAAATAAGGATATGATTACACTATCTGAAAAAGTAAGGATGGATGGGAGCGCAGGGCCCAGAGGACATGTGCTCCCATAAGCAAATAATGATACCAATTATACTATCTCAAAAAAGTATGAAATTCTTTGAAAAACTCCATTAATGCAACATTTAGGGTTCAAGCTAAAGCGACAAAAGTAGGAAACAGAAATCAATCAATCTATCATTCCAAATCTTTATTTTACCAGGTGGAACACCATTGAGCATAAACTCATTTACAAGATGGACCTAGAGGAGATACACATCAACAATTTGATATAGTCACAATTACATTGGCAGACAGTATACAAGTATTTACAATTCATATGACATGTCAGTTTCACATAAAGTGATAGTATGTACCCTAGAATCGCAGGTATATGATACAGATACAAGTACACTGCCAGACAGACTACAACTACAGTATATGCAATTTATATGCATGGCAGATACACATACAGCAATGATCGGACACTATACTGGCAGGCCAAGATGTCGAGTCTAAAGTAAAACATAACACTTATATAGGTATGCACAGTATATACCCAGGAAATGCACAATATATAGAAAGAGTAAAAGTAAGTAGGCTGCAGAGTCAGTATTGTCAAACATAAAATATAGGTGTTCTCTTTGATGTGTTTTTTTAAGTTGTCTTCACAAATTAACAGTACTTAAACTTTTTAATATACTTACTGTTATTTAAAAAAATCTGCATGTGTATGGATACCAAGCAATACTGGCAGATTCCACACTCAAAACACAAAAATGTGTGGACGGTGGAGGAAGAGGTGAACTACATTAACACACCACCCACATACTGTTGCTCACTGCCTATGCTAATTTCCTTCTGCTATGAGATATATGTGATGTTTAACTTATTACACTTCACCAAATGATTCAACCATCTAGTTGAAGACAGAAATACTGTAGTACAAAACCATTTAAAAGAATGCCTTCATGTTTCTTTCCAGCTTCTGCTTTAATTAAATGACTCAGCATGAAAAATGGATAAGTTATGCTTCTTAAAGTGATATTGGCAATGAAACGGAGCCTAGCTGTGAGAAAGCAAATACCACCAGACGCAAGTGTTTTAAAAGGTAATGTTTTTCTTTCATGGGTTCAGAGCCCAGCTCAGGTCTCATGTAAAAGGAGCTGTGGTTGTTTCATAAATATTGCTTAATTTGCCTACCCACATAGCATGAGAAGTGATTAAGGGGCATATATTTTTAATCCTGGGGCAGGAATTTCAAAAGAATTTTAGAACAACACAGGATGTGGCAAGAGTGGCCTTGTTGCAATGTCGGGTATGCTGTGCACAGCATGTCATACTTTCCATTAAATACTTAACCTGTGTCATGTTACATGGATGGAAATTATTCAAGTGGTGAACTGGGTATGTGTAAGAGCGAGTGTTTATGAAGGACACAGCAGGCAAGAAGTCTGACAAAGGTCCTGCAGGATGGTGCAATTTATTTCATTTGTGGCAGTCTTTAGACACTTGAACAGACAAAAAAAAAATGTAAAATAGTTATTCATGTGTAGCTACTTCAGATGCTGTTTTTTCTTTGGACTTCACCAGGGAAGCCTAGCTACTGGGTGTTGGCTCCACTTACCAAGGCTGTGCTGGAGAGGACCTTTTCAGTTTGTTTTCAGTTTCAGTTCAGTTTATTTATTATACTGAAAGGCATGAGCAAACTGCCCATTTTCACAAGCTTCCAGTCAATGACAACAAGCAGTGTTACAGAGTACAAAGGGAGAAAAATTACACAAAATATAGAATCCAGAGTAAACGTCATATGAAGCAAAAAAAAAAAATTAACAAAGACAATAATATTATTACAGTATTACAGATGAATGGGGTCAATGTAGTTCACTGATTAGATGGACACAATGAGCAAGACAGGGAGGTGGAGGGAATTGTGGGTGGTAAGGACTAGAGGGCAGAGGTAAGTGCCAAAATGTCAGGAATTGAGTGTGTCCAGAGGTAGAGAAAGAAAGGCAAAGTGCGCACAACCTTTACTTTGGAAGGTCTAGTCTGCTGTAGAGTGTTTCCTTGAGTCCCAGCCTGGCAGAGAAGCAAACAACTCCAATCTGTCAGGAGTCTGCTCCTGCTCTCTTATTGATATAAATCAGCAGGAGGAAACTTTCTCAGCTTGGGGAACCACCCACATCATATTAGACTCACACCACCATCATCCAGCCCACCAGCCAGAGTACTACAAAACCTTGCCACCTGCTGGTCACTCAAACCAAAACCAGTGATCTATACTTAAGCAATAATGCATGCCAGGTTGTGCATTGCTGTGGAATTTACATGTGCCTTGTGTGATGTGTCATGAGACACATCCAAGTGACTTCAACCACACAAGCAGTGGGCAAATCCAGCTACTACACAAGCCCTGAAGTGCATTATAGCATAAACTGTATTTAAGCAAGGTAAATGCATATTGTACTCCAAACAATGGTTGTCCATTTCTCTCTACTTTTGTTTCTACTGCTACTGGGAGTGAACCCACAATGCTTCCAGTGAACTCCTATGAGAGACAGCCCACCGCTCTCCCTGAAGTCCCGTTTTGGGGATGCAGTTCTTCCCAGATCTCAAAGTGAGTCCTGGGACCTCCATCCTTTCAGGTGCTTCTGATGGCTTCCTTCTCTGGAGACCAGGCACAAGAGGATCAGTGCCATCCATTCCCAGAGCCCTTCCACTATCCCTAGGGCCACAGGCCACAAGACCCAGTCATAGCCAGAGAGGCTGGACTGCTTCTCTCCTAGGCTCCAATCCCCAACTGTCCAGGTCAGTGCAGAAGTTTCTTCCCCTTTTGTAGAGTATTAAGGGAAGGGCAGAACTATGCATATTTATGCTCCAGTTTCCCACTCTTAGCTAAGTCAGACTACTTACAGCAAGAACATCCAGTCATCCAGTCTTGGAGAAACTTCACTCAGAGAACAGCTGTCAGTGTCTGGTTTAACCGTTCAAGTGCTCTCTGGTAATCTGCCTTGAGCCAGCTCTGCAGTGGCTGGTCACACAAGTTTATTTCCATACTCCAGTTTATTGTGATTTTTAATAATTCATCTGAAATGGTTTCCCACTTAGTAGGCTATCCAACCCCCTCAAACTCAGCCAGCCCAAATTGTTCAGCCTGGGCCCATTGACAGGAGTCCTCCTTCTGTTGAACAGGTATGTCACTCACATGTGTCAAACTGGTACCCCTTCAGGGGTTACATTTAGTAGGAGCCTACAGGAACTCAGTTCCACCACCCCTTACAAAATTGTATGAGAGTTCCTGCACCTCTGTCATTTTTCTCCATTGAATAACAAGAGAGAGTTCCACCACCTAGAAATGACAGTTCCACAACCTAAAATCAAGATGTGAAAGTTCTTCCACCTAAACCTTTCCATTTAACCACTGTATCACTTTATTTACTAGGGACGCCACTTTGCTTAGTCATCATAACAACCCTGGTCATAATGACCTCCATATAGCAAGCCTCGTGGGATATGCAGTACTTTTCCATCTGTCTGAGAGTATCTGGCAAATACTTTTACTCTAAATAGGCTAACATCTTCTGCAGTTGTAAGTGTCTTTTTTGGGAGTCTATGGCCAAGATATTCATAGTTCTAGCTTAGGGCACACTAAATATTTTCTTTAGGAGCTAATTAGTGTCTGAAGGAAATCAGTGGTATATTGGAACATACTAGGGCACTTTGTGATAGCTAAAGGCATGTGCCAACATACCAGCCAGGCACTAACCAGACGTGATCACAAACCATGTCCCTCTATTGGCCATGGCAGGTATGTGGCCAATAGGAGTACTAAGGCATTGTGATCATAATCCAACTGTTAGGACCCACTAATGCAACTGGTCCTTCAGAGCAATCTGCCATATTGGTACCTTAACATACAAATGACCCCGTAGCACTGGCAAAGTGTAGAGGTCATTTGCATCTCAGTATGACCACATTACAGGCCAGGAGCAAACAGAGTTTGTGACCAAAGCACCTGTCAGAACTGCCTGTGTTGGTGGTTTGGTGCTTCCTGCCTGCCAAACTCATTCCCTAGTGGCTTGTGGTCCCCCTGCCCTTGAACACCCTCAACCATAACTATAGTGATATCCTAGCATTCAGTAATCCTCCTCCCCTGTAACATCCCAACTGTAACTATATATATATCCCTGAAATCCAGTGGTCCCTCTCACTCCCCTGAACATCCCCAACTGTAACTATGTATCCCTGACATCCAGTGGTCCCTCTCACTCCCTGAACATTCCCAACTGTAACTATGTATCCCTGACATCCAGTGGTCCCTCACTCCTCTGAACATTCCCAACTGTAACTATATATCCCTGACATCCAGGGTCCCTCTCACCCCCTGAACATCCTCAACCATAACTATATATCCTGACATCCAGTGGTCCCTCTCACTCCCCTGAACATCCCCAACTGTAACTATGTATCCCTGACATCCAGTGGTACTCTCAATCCATGAACATCCCCACCTGTAACTATGTATCCCTGACATCCAGTGGTCCTCTCACTCCCCTGAACATCCCCAACTGTAAGTATGTATCCCTGACATCCAGTGGTCCTCTCAATCCCTGAACATCCTCACCTGTAGACTATGTATCCCTGACATCCAGTGGTCCTCTCACTCCCCTGAACATCCCCAACTGTAACTATGTATCCCTGACATCCAGTGGTCCCTCTCACCCCCTGAACATCCCAACTGTAACTATGTATCCCTGACATCCAGTGGTCCCTCTCACTCCCCTGAACATCCCCAACTGTAACTATGTATCCCTGACATCCAGTGGTCCCTCTCACTCCCTGAACATCCCAACTGTAACTATGTATCCCTGACATCCAGTGGTCCCTCTCACTCCCTGAACATCCCCAACTGTAACTATGTATCCCTGACATCCAGTGGTCCTCTCAATCCCCTGAACATCCCCACCTGTAACTATGTATCCTGACATCCAGTGGTCCCTCACTCCCCTGAACATCCCCAACTGTAGCTATGTATCCCTGACATCCAGTGGTCCCTCTCACTCCCCTGAACATCCCCAACTGTAACTATATATCCCAACATCCAGTGGTCCCTCTCACTCCCCTGAACATCCCCAACTGTAACTATATATCCCTGACATCCAGTAATCCTTCTCACCCCTGAACATCCCCACCTGTAACTATGTATCCCTGACATCCAGTGGTCCCTCTCACTCCCCTGAACATTCCCAACTGTAACTATGTATCCCTGACATCCAGTGGTCCCTCTCACTCCCCTGAACATCCCCAACTGTAACTATGTATCCCTGACATCCAGTGGTCCCTCTCACTCCCCTGAACATCCCCAACTGTAACTATATATCCCTGACATCCAGTGGTCCCTCTCAATCCCCTGAACATCCCCACCTGTAACTATGTATCCCTGACATCCAGTGGTCCCTCTCACCCCCTGAACATCCCCAACCGTAACTATGTATCCCTGACATCCAGTGGTCCCTCTCACTCCCCTGAACATCCCCAACTGTAACTATGTATCCCTGACATCCAGTGAGTCCTCTCACTCCCTGAACATCCCCAACTGTAACTATATATCCCTGACATCCAGTGGTCCCTCTCACTCCCCTGAACATCCCCAACTGTAACTATATATCCCTGACATCCAGTGGTCCCTCTCACTCCCTGAACATCCCCAACTGTACTTATATCCCTGACATCCAGTAATCCTTCCTACTCCCCTGAACATCCCCAACTGTAACTATATATCCCTGACATCCAGTGGTCCCTCTCACTCCCTGAACATCCCCAACTGTAACTATATATCCCTGACATCCAGTGGTCCCTCTCACTCCCTGAACATCCCCAACTGTAACTATATATCCCTGACATCCAGTGGTCCTCTCACTCCCCTGAACATCCCCAACTGTAACTAAATATCCCTGACATCCAGTGGTCCCTCTCACTCCCCTGAACATCCCCAACTGTAACTATGTATCCCTGACATCCAGTGGTCCCTCTCACTCCCCTGAACATCCCCAACTGATAACTATGTATCCCTGACATCCAGTGGTCCTCTCACTCCCCTGAACATCCCCAACTGTAACTATATATCCCTGACATCCTGTGGTCCTCTCACTCCCCTGAACATCCCCAACTGTAACTATATATCCCTGACATCCAGTGGTCCCTCTCACTCCCTGAACATCCCCAACTGTAACTATATATCCCTGACATCCAGTGGTCCCTCTCACTCCCCTGAACATCCCCAACTGTAACTATATATTCCTGACATCCAGTAGTCCCTCTCACTCCCTGAACATCCCCAACTGTAACTATGTATCCCTGACATCCAGTGGTCCTCTCACTCCCCTGAACATCCCAACTGTAACTATGTATCCCTGACATCCAGTGGTCCTCTCACTCCCCTGAACATCCCCAACTGTAACTATGTATCCCTGACATCCAGTGGTCCCTCTCACTCCCTGAACATCCCCAACTGTAACTATATATCCCTGACATCCAGTAATCCTTCCCTCCCCTGAACATCCCCACCTGTAACTATGTATCCTGACATCCAGTGGTCCCTCTCACTCCCTTGAACATACCCACCTGTAACTATGTATCCCTGGCATCCAGTGGTCCCTTCCGCCCCCTGGGTTTGACTCCCCCCCAATACAAACCCATCATTACATAGTGTCTAGTGGTGCACCTCCACTCCCATAAGTTCCAATCCCTCCACCCACCTGCTCCCCACAGGTTAAAATTCCCCCACACCACTGGCCACCAAGGATATTACTATAGTTATAGTCAAGGGTGTTTGGGGGATGTTGGTGCCACAGTTAGCAGGCGCAGGTCATAAGACCTGTTTTGGGAAGGCAGTAATTAGTGTGGCACTGAGGAATGCTTACTGCCTTGTCAAACATACAACTATACCAGTGCACCTATATGCAGGGTGCTGTCAGCTGCTTTGCATAGGCATACAGGCATATTTTAGGGCCAGTCGCAAACAGGTTAGCGACTCACTAACCATACCATCCAATATGGCATTTTGTGGTGCTTCCCTGCTTTGGGCCCACAAAGTAGTGGTAGTGAGTCAATAACCTGTTTAATAATTGCCAATGCCCTTCAATATTCTGGCCTACATGCTCTGCCTGCCGTACCACTGGTCAGAGTGCCTTGGGCACTACCAATTGCTTCACCATCCTGTTTGAATGAGGAATTTAAAGCTTCTACTATAACTCATAAACAGCCTATTATCATTCCAGAAGGAACCCCAGTCCACTACAAACCAGAAACCCTCCTCTCCACACCAACCTTTTAGTCCTGGCCTTTCTACTTTTCCTTTTTTCATATTTAAAGTTTATTAACAATACAGGAGTATATGTCAGGACCATTCTAAAATAATATTCATTCATCTTTCCATCAACTCTTACAATACAGAGACTGAAAATGTTTCCAGGACAGGAAACATGCATAATTCAGGTGTTGCTATGTATACCTTCCAAAGAAAATTTAGCGAAAATGAATGAACCTCTATATCAGTCCAGATTCTGTCTTATCTAACTTTCATTTTCCATCATCTTAAGGGACAAAGTGAGAATTCTGTGACATATAATACCTTACCCATGTAATACCTTACCCATGGTTGCCAGAGGCCTTTCTACTTTTTCATGTGTGTGACACCAGTTGTAGCTTTGAGAAGGCTACCATATCAGGAACTTCCCTCAGGCTGCTACCTAGCTCTCTAAACCTTTCCTTAACCTGATCTACTCTGCAGAGTATCAAACTGTTGGTTCCTAGGTGAATAACCACATCCACCTTCCCCCCAACCCTAGTCAAATTCTCCAGCCATGTACGTACCTTCACAGGTGTCACCCTATGATTGCATATGAAAGACTGTTGTCAAAAGCAGAGCACAGTAGAAGGAAGTAAGTATAATCTCATGCTTATAGCTCAGAAGATCCTGTCACCTGAAAAATGGATAGTGCTGTACCTTTAAATATGGATTAAATGGACAGAATGCATAACACATATCTTAGTTTAAAGAATAATAAGATTCTAAATAATGGGTATCATATGCGTATTGCTAAAGAGTGTTTGCATTAAGTCAGTTGAATTTGTAATGGTTAATTTGTTCAGAAATTACTTTAACAGCACGTGGAACATCTGTACCTGTGAGTGGAGTAGCACAGGGGTCAGTGCTGGACTGGTCCTTTCAGTGTCTTCATTTTGTGACACAGGCAAAGGCATCAATAGTAAGAGCTGCTTCTTTACAGATGACAAAAAGTTCTGTGCAAGGGTGGACACAGAGGAAAGGATAAGGGAACTCAGGGAGAACCTGAGCAGGTTGGAGAGTTGATCAAAGATCTTGCAGTTGTGATTAAATGTGAAAAATATAAAGTGATGCACACTGGGAAGAGAAATCCAAGAGTGCAATATGAAATGGGGAGAGTGGCACCAGAAAGCACAATGGAGGAAACAGATCTAGGGATCATAATGTTGGAGAGCCTAAAAGCAACAACACATTGTAATGGAGCTGTGGGCAAGGATGCTGGGATGCATGGGGAGGGATATAAGCAGTACCTAGCATGCAATTTACTGTGTGGCAAACACTGTCAATTTAAGCAATGAATGTCAGAGGGGCCTAGCAAAACTCCAGAGTACTTAAAGGTAGATACATTTTCTATTACAGTACAGTCGAAGTTACAAATACATAGATCTTCCTGTGCATTGGCAAGTTTTAATTTTGAGCCAAGCAACATGGTTTTTGTCTTTTTGTGTTCATGATTAGTTTGCTTTCATTTATCCGATTAGAAACGCTAACAAAATCTGCATGTAAATCCAAATGGAACTAATTAAAATTATTTGAATGGTTATGCATAATAATGTCATCTACATAAAGTAAAAGTTAACTTTTCAATGTTAGTGTAGGTAATGCATTAACAAAGGTAGAAAACAATACAGAACCCTAGATAGAGCCCTTTTTATAACAGTTTGTAAATGAAGAAGATCTGATTTACGCGAGTGTAATTTTACCATTTATATTTGATTTTGTAAATAGTTCTAAAACCACCTCAAGGCAAGGCAAATTTTATTTAGCAGGTGCCTAATCCCGGAGGATCTGAGCACAGTACAACAACAGATTCATCAAACATTACAAAATATAAGATTTCTAATCTACAAATAATCACATCTATATTAAAATCCATGGAACCAAGAAAGGATAAAGGAAGGAAAGGAAGGATCCTGCCCAATTCAGTCTGGAAGATCGGGAAAAGCTTGGCAAAACAGGTGAGCCTTGGGCCTGATCTTAAAAACCTACACAGAAGGGCCTCTCATATAGCTGGAGGGAGCAAATTCCACAGGACGGAGCCAGCAACACTAATTGCCCTGTCACCGGCCATTTTCAACCTTGTCCAGGGAATATCTAGGAGGCCCCCCAAAGGAAGATCAGAGGGACTGGGTCAGTGCAGCAGGTGACAGGAGGTCAGACAGATAACAACAGCCCAACCCATGTAGGGCCTTAAAGGTGAGTAACTCCACCTCAAAGAGGATCTTCCATCTGACCGGTAGCCAGTGCAGTTCACACAGCATCAGGGTGATGTGGCAGAATTTAGACTGCCCCACCAACAGCCTGGCTGCTGCATTCTCCACCAGCTGCAGCCGGCAGAGGAATTCCCCCCCCAAGACCCAGAGGCAGACCCCATTACAGTAGTCCAGCCTAGTCGATATGAAGGCATGCACCAAAGTGGGAGGTTGAGGATGAAACACGGGCCTAACCCTGGCAATATTCCTGAGATGGCAAAAGCTGGTCTGAACATCTGGCCTGCTGGCACAGTGGCAAGGTGTCTGTTCAGGCACTGACATCTCGGTTCAGGGAAGGACCCAGGAGTCAGAGATTGGTCGGGAGGGATTGAGCATCCTGAGGCCTGCTCTCCCTCTCAAGGGAAGAGGGAGAGTGTCCAGTGCAATGAGAACCCCAGGCAGAGGCTGGGAGTTCCACATGGCCAGCACCACATGCTTCAAGGGGTGGAGTGGACACTGGCATCATTGCACGTCCCAGTCCCCAGGGAGAAAAACTACAGAAAAAATCTCGACTGTAAATGATGGCCCCACTCTGCTGCCGCTCCTCACTCAGACCGTTGTCCACCAGGGGAGGTCCTGCTCCCATGACCCCACCCTGGAGGGCAAGCTGGCACTTTGTGACCCATGTGTATCATGGAGGGGTCACTGCCCAGTGGCCCCTTCTGGGGGGCCTGGAGATGGTGGGAGTGGTTGTTGGGGTCAGAGACCAGAGGCATCGCCCAAAATAAAAAAAAAGCTGGTCCGGACAGTGGCCAACACTTGAGCTTCAAGTGTCAGACTACTGTCAAGGATTATACCAACGTTTCATCCCCTTGAGGAGGCCTTTAATGGCACAGATCCCAGAAACAAGCCTGTTTCCTCAATGGAGGCCATCCTATTCCACCCTCTGTTCAACTCCAAAACCAGTACCTCCATCTTATCAGGGTTCCGTTGCAGCCAGCTGGAGGCCATCCAGTCATTGATCTCTGCAAGGCAGTTGTTTAGTGCTTCCACCACATTGGATGTTCCTGGTGCAAAGGAAAATTACAGCTGGGTTTCATCAGCATAGCAATGAAAATCCAGACTGTGTTTACTAATGATCTCACCCAGGGCAGCATGTAAATGGCAAACAGCAATGGGGACAGAACCGAACCCTGAGGTATTCCACAGGACAGGACAGGAGACTAGGCAGGAGGAGAAATTCCCTATCACTACCCATTGCCTCCTGTTCATGAGATAGGACTCAAACCAGCAGATGACCATATCGGCAAGCCCACAAAATTCCCTCAGGCAGTCAAGCAATACACAATGGACTACCATATCAAATGCTGAAGAGAGATCGAAGAGAATGAGAATTGTCCCTTCCCCTCAATCTCTAGCCCTGAGGAGATCATTATCCACTCTAACAAGAGCAGTTTCCATACTATGCCTCACATGAAAACCAGACTGGAAGGGCTCATAGAAATCAAAGTTCAAGAGGTGCTCTTCCAGCTGAAGTGCTACTACCTTCTCAATAATCTTCCCTAAGAATGGGATATTGGAGATGGGATGGTAATTCACCTTGATGTCATGGCCTAAAGATGTTGTTTTTCAGGAGGGGATGCACCAATGCCTCCTTCAAGGCATTGGGGAAAATCCCCTCAGATACAGAAAACTGGACAACCAAGGTGAGCACCGGGCCGACAGTATCCACACATTCCATTAAGAAACATGTTGATACCGGGTCCAGTTCACAACAGATGCATTTCAACTTGGATGCAACCTCAATGACCTCTGACACCTCCATGGCTTAAACTCCTCCCAACTAGGCAGAGTGCTCTCTGGATGACCCCGTGACCAATGTTGGCTCCATAGGGCCCACTTGTGGAATATCCCGCAAGATGGAGGACACCCTGTTTGAGAAGAATCAAGCAATCTCTTCACATAAAGTGCTAGAAAAGTCTGTTTCAGCTGTAGACAGGCTGTGTTTAAAAGCCTGTCCACAGACTGAAAGAGCACTGTTAGTCATTCTTCCCAGCAGCAATCTCCCTTGGCAGGAACTTTACCTTCTTCTGGGTGATTGCTCCCTGGTGCTCATGGTAGTATGTGCACAGGGCCAGTTTATCCACCTCCAAGCCAGACCTCTGCCAGCAGCGCCCAACCTCCGACCCAAAATCTTCATTGCCTTGAGCTTCCCATCAAACCATGGGGTACCACAAGTGAGAAGATTTGGGTCATACACAGATTGGTGCAAGACTCAGGCACAGCAGTCAGCACCCTATTATAGGTGGCACCTGCTTCACCCGAACCCCCTATTCATGCACTGCCACCACTAGATAGATCAGCCACCGCCAGTAATCCCTCCTGGGTCAAAACCCCTCAAAGGGTGATAGCTGACCATTTCAGCAGGGGAGGGTTCTTGGGGGAGCCCTGAGCAAAATTTCTACTGTGCAGTGATTGGACCAATGACCCAATCAGTCTTGAGGTTAGAGATCTCAAGCCCCAGAGAAAAGACCAAATCCAACATGTGACCACCCTGGTGTGTCACAGAGGAAACTTCTCACAACAGGCCCAGAGAAACAATCTGGGAGGCTGGAACCCAGCCGGCAACTCGACATTGGCCCAGACGCTGAAATTTCAAACTAAACATCGGGGATGCCAACACTATCCGATGACGGAGTCGGTTATCTCCTGAAGAATCCTACAGCCTGTGCCCAAACCACCATGTATGGCCACACATTCAAATGAACTTAGTCTTTCCACAGGGTGCACAGAGAAGTTAGCTTGATATAAAACAGGTGGCCACTGCCCGCTCCTGTGTTTCACTCTGGGGCAGTACACCACCGAACACCCAGGGGAACGGCATTCTGGGAAATCCTCAAATGTTGTGTCTTTCGATAACAGGTCATGTTCAAACAAATCAAAGCCTTGGTCTGGTCCACAAAGATGGCACCAGTTAATTCACAGAGAAACATAGAAGCTGTCGGCAGAAAAGGACCTCTTGGTCCACCTAGTCTGCCCTAAAGTCCCTATATACTATGGTACCATAGACCCTATTCGATTTCTGGCCTTACCCTCCCCTGCCCTGTTACAAAGATCCTCCTGTGTCTATCTCATGCATGTTTGAATCCTGCTATCATTATTGTACCCACCACCTCTGCTGGGAGGCTGTTCCAGGTATCCACCACCCTTTCCTTGAAGAAGTATTTCCTCTCATTCCCTCTAAGTCTCCCTTCCAGCTTCATATTATGCCTCCTGTCCATGAGCATTTATTTTTGTGCAAGATGCCCCCTCCTGTACCTTATTAATACCTTTGAGGTATTTGAACATTTCTATCATGTCTCCCCTTTGCCTCCTTTCCTCAAGGGAGTACATTTTGAATTCATTGAATCTATCTTAGTAGGGCTTCCAATGCAGGCCATGCACCATTTTGGTAACCCTTCTCTGTACCACCTCCACCCGATCTATGTCATTTCTGAGATGGGGCCTCCAGTACTGGACACAGTACACTAAGTGAGGCCTCACCATTTATCTATACCGGGGTAAAATTACCTCCCTCTTTCTGCTGGTGATACTGCTCCCTATGTACTCCAGCATTCTACTAGCCTTCCCCATTGTCTTATCACATTGCTTTGCTACATTCAGGTCATCAGATATGATGATCCCCCAGTTCCTTTCCTGTTTTGTGATTGTAACCACCCCCCAAATGATACATTGCTCTTGGTTTTCTCTGTCACATGTGCATAATTTTGCACTTTTGGCATTGAAGCCTAGTTGCTCAAACCCTGTCCAGTCTTCCAGCTTATTCAGATCTTCCCTCATTTTTCCCTCCCCAGTGAGTCTACTCTGTTGCAGATTTTCATGTCATCTGAAAACAGGCATACTTTCCCTTCCAGCCCTCCATAATGTCTCTAATAAAGACATTGAGAGGACAGGTCCCAGTATTGACCCCTGTGGCACACCGCTGGTCACTATACCTTCTTCCAAGTGATCTCCATTTACCACTGCCCTCTGAGTCCTGTTATTCAGTTTACTATGTACCCATTTCATTACCTTTGAATATACTCCTAGACAGTCCAACTTGTTTAACAGTCTTCTGTGTGGAACTGTGTCAAAGACCTTACTGAAATCCAGGCATGCCTATCCACCACTCTGCCACCTCTCTGGTAAGTCAGGTGGAGGAACCCGTCAGATTTGTTTGGCAAAATCTCCCCTTATAAACCATGCTGCCTCAGATCTTGTAATCCACTGGTCATAAGGTATTCCCAATCCTTTTAGTAGTGTTTCCATAACTTTTCCCACCACTGAAGTCAGGCTTTCAGGTCTGTAGTTTAATGCCTTCTCCTTATTTCCACTCTTGTGGGTGGGACCACATCCACCCTCCTCCAATACCTCAGAACTTCCCATGAACCAGAGATAGATTGAACAGGTCCGTCAGAGCCATTATCAGCATTTCCTTTAGTTCTTTCAGTATCCTGAGGTGAACCCCATCCAGCCCAATTGCCTTATCCACTTTTAGTTTCACTAGTTCCATGAGGACTCTCCTCCATAAAATGGGTAGTGTCCACCTCCTACCATTTATGCGCTTTTTCCCTATTTTCACCCTTCTCCTACTCCTTTCTTTGTGAATACTGAATAAAAGTACTTATTTAGTATGGCTACCTTCTTCTTGTTTTCCACACTTCCCCTTCCCTTTAGTCTTACTATCCCTGCCTTGTTCTTTTTTTCGCTATGTACCTGAAGAATGTTTTATACCTCTTTTACTGACTTGGCAATGTTCTCCTCCATTTGTGCCTTTGCATTTCCTAATTGCTTTCCTGCCTCATTTGCTTTTCCTGATAACCCTCCTTATCCTTGTCTTCTGAGTTGACTTTTATCTCTTGAATGCTTTCTTCTTCACCCTTACCTTCTCTGCTACTTCCCAGGAGAACCATAGAAATCTTTGTTTTTCTCTTTCTCTTTCTTATGTGCCTATGCAGATGTTTGTTACCTTGTCCATGGCCTTCCTATTCCTGCCCATTATTCCTCTACCGCACTCATTTCCCCTAACCCTTCTAGGACTTCCCTGATAAACTCTTCCATTTTCTTGAAATTGGCTCTCCTGAAGTTCAGGACCCTCATTTTAGTGTGGTTTGTTTCTGGCCCAGTCTGTATATTGAACCCACACCTACAATGAGCACTAGTCCCCAAGTGGCTTCCCACTGTGATATAAGCAACATTGCCCTCTGTTCTGACTGTATCAGGTCCAGTACCCCACACCCACAATTGGGTTCCTTAACTAGCTGCCTGAGGAATGCCCACTGCAGGCAGTCTAGGATTTACCTACTTTAGCCTTTTCTTAAACTTGTACTTGGTTCTTGACCTTCTACTTCAAGGGAAAGGGATTCCATGTGATATTATTCATAGCCATACACACCATTCATGAACCTGACCATTGTTGTGCCAAGGACTGTTCAAAACCATGCTGCTCAGAGCAAGCTAAACCATTACTCCCAAAATAATCATTACTATGCTCACATCCCATCCTTTCTGATATTTTCTCAAATGGAGACAAGGTGGAAATAGGCCAATAGTTATCCATCTCATTGGTGTTATCTTTTTGTGTACTGTTGCTACCCTTGCACACCTTCCATTTTGTAGCTATAATGCTAGTCATAAGTTACCTATTCAATAAATAGGTAAAAGGAGCTGAGATGTATTCAGATGCTAACTTTATAGTTTAAGCTAAAATGCTTCAAAAACACAAATTTTGGAAGGGTTGAATCCTTTCAGGTGTGTTAATATCCAAGAAACATTAAAACAAGAAAATAAAAATATGGCTTTGTCACTGCAAAAGGGCATTGGATCAAAGCTGTCTATGTTTGAAGGTGCACTTACAGCTCTTTGAGACAAGTTCCTATATGAAGACAAATCTGTGAATGTTGTGTTAAACACAATAACTATTTTATCAGAATCCAATTTGCCATCAGTTAAAAATCTCCTCTTTCTCTTGCCTCCCCTCAGTTACCAAAATATTTTATCAGTGAGCTCCAGAAATGTTTGGGTCTGTTAAGTTTGTTTCCAATTTCTGTTTATAACAGTCACTCTTATTTTTCCAAACACCTCTTTGCAGATGTTCCTAAGTTCATGATACTTGTTAAGGAGAGCAATATCATTAGGTACTTTGAACATATTTCAAAGTTTGTCCCTAGTTTTCATTAGGTTTAATAAGTTACCTGCTAACTAATTTGTGCAATTACCTCTTCTTACACCTAGCTATGGGTACATTCTTGTCTTGTAAGGAACTGAATTTTGAGTCAAAATAATCAAAAATATGTTCAACACATTCCAGTCTATACATTCTGACCAAGCAACTTCTGCAAGATCAAACAGAAAGGATACTTCATTAAATTTTACATAGTTCTGGAAGGTTACTATTCCAGGAACTGGCTTAACAGGTTTAGCCCACCAAAAAGCACAAATGGAACAATGATCAACAATAATACCTGCCAAAGTGCTCAAGTCAATAATGTGATCACACCTATTTGTGAGACACCAGTCTAACACAATATGATTTTTAATTTTTAAGTAATATTTAGTAGGATTTATAATAATCTGCAATAAGTGTAACTTACCAATAACAGTTTCCAGTTTACTGATTTTAGGGGTTAATCAAAATGGTGCAGGTCTGCACCATGAAACATACAGTATGAAGCTAGTCTCAGCCAGCTAAATTTATTCTCCCTCGAGCAGAGGAGGAACAGAGTAGACATGATTGAGACATTTAAATTTGTTAAAGGGATCAACATAGTACAAACCAGGAACCTCTTCCAGGAAAATAGGGCTGCACATACTGGAGGACATAACATGCACCCAGTGGGAGATACATTCAAAACAAATGTTAGAAACTACTTTTTCATGGAAAAGGTGTTGGACCCTTGGAACAGCTTGCCACCAGAGATAGTGGCAGCCAAGATGGTCAGTGAATTCAAACAGGCATGGGATAGACAGTATAGTCACCTTAGCAAGATAAGTTGATAGTGGGGGTAGAAACCCTTGCAGACTAGATGGACCACATGGTCTCCTTCTGCCAGCAAATTCTTATGTTCTTATCAGTTTAGATTGGTGTCACCTTTACAATATTTTTGGCATGATAACGATTTTTGACCATACTACTAAAATCTCGCCAGTGATACCATGTTGAGAGGGAATATACAGACAACAAAGATGTATTTTTTTCCTTTTGCATCCCCCAACATTAATACAAGTGATACCCATTCACATGAAGGATTATCTCCAGTTGATTGATTTGTGCATCCTATTTTAAGATTACCATTATAATAAATCAACACATCTCCAACATTTTTTCTGTTTCTATCATTTCTAATGAGCTTATATCCAAGTAAATGAATTGCAGTATCCTGGATATGGGTGTTAACCATATCTCATTAATTCCGAGCATGTCTGGAGAATTTAAACATAATAATAATAACTTTTATTTGATATAACGCCTTTCACGCATAATGGTGCTGCACAATCAGTTAAAACAATAAGCACTAAATACAGATACAGATGAAAATCAATGGAATTCTAGGTATGCTTTCCCCCACAAAAAGGTCTTCAGTGCCTGCTTAAAGCACCCCACTGTTCTGCACTCCTGTAGCTGATGGGGCAGAGAATTCCAGAGGGTAGGTACCCAAAACCCAAAGGCACGCGCACCCGATGACTTTAAACTTACCCTCAGAAACTCCAGCAAACCCTCGTCAGCCTAGCAGAGCTGTCGCAGGGGGGTGTAAGGAACCAGGAGCTCTTTCAAGTAGTCAGTACCCTGTCTGTGTAGGGCTTTGTAGGTCAATAGACCTACCTTAAAGGTGATCCACCACTGAATAGGCAGCCAGTGCAGATCGCACAGCACAGGGGTAATGCGACATAACTTATGGTACTTGAGAGGTATGGCTATATTTTACCTTACACAGCTTGAATATCACCTTCTTATGAGATGTTTACCCAGGAGACAAATAAACTATACAAGTTTCAGTGTTCTTGTGGGTAGTTTTGCACATTGTTAGTCTTTTTAGTGGTCTATTGTATATCTAATGTTATAAGTATGAATGTGTTTGTACAATGTTCTTTTGTTTTATTCAATATTGACAACAATTTAATTACTGACAGGACTGACTTGAAAACAAGGTTGTATAACCTTAATGACATGATTTATTTCTGTATTAAAAGAAAGATTTTACCTATCTAATCTACAGTATCTAGTTATCTTGATCATTAGTTCGGTGAAATGCCTTGCTAAATGTCTGACATTAAGATGCATATTACATGGAATATTTGGACTATGAGATTGTAGCAGACCACAGATGTTGTTCATTATACAATGGCAGAAGAATTGCTAGTTTCCTGATTGGTCATTCTGTGCCTGGGACAGTGATGTTATTGAACAACAACATCACTGGAAAAAGCCCAGGCACACAGGTGACCGCGAGAACAGCAACAGAAACCCTCCTCCCCAAAAAGCCGTCATAAGCACAGTGTCTTGAACCTGCTATAGCTTACCTCTCTCCCCAAACAGCAGTTACGTGCCTCACTTTACCGTTCACAGGACTCGGCATCAAACAGAACATTACAGCCTACAAAAAAATAAAAGGAAATTGTCATACCGGTTTTTCCTCTAGCCAAGTGGTTTCAGAGAATTGTAGCCGATCAGAATTGCTTGGTCATGCGCTACAAAAGCCACTCAATTCCAGGACACATAAAAACCAAAAGGATTCACAAGCAAAGTATTTCTAATGTTTAAAAAGCCATTACTGAAAACTGCTTTCTTGATTCTCATACCAGTTTTTCCCCCGAGCAGAGTGGTTTCAGAGAATTATGCCGACCGTAACCGCTGGTCACGCTCTTCAGAGAAGCCACTCAGTTCTGGGACACATAAAAACCAAAAGGATTCACAAGCAAAGTATTTATAATGTTTAAAAAGCATTTCTGTTTTCTTTGCCATGTAAAAAAGTATCAGACACGGATAACAAAATGAAAGGGACAGAGACGGGAGTGAGTGACAACAGACAGGAAACATAAACTGCAAAACATATAATGCCATCTACTGGCTAGCTATAGTAATAAGGGACTTTTTATGTAAATGTAAACCAACACATGCAAAAAGCTGAAAATGCATTGTAAAACATTTTTTCTTTCTTTTACTTATTTATTTATTTTTACGGATGAGCCATTGTATAATAGCAATAAGGCACTCCAGGGTGTGTGTTATGTGTAATAGAATCACTCCTGGGGTGGTGGGTCCCTGGGTGGTGGAGATAGCCAAGTGGTAGCGTGTGTGGGTTATGAGAGCTGCAGAAGAGCATAGATTTTGTTTTCTTGTCATTGAGGACCAGTTTATGATTAAGAAACCATGTCTCTACAGAACTGAAACCAAGCTGAAGGTTGTGTTGAAAAGTTGCAAGATCTTTGTAGGTGGAGAATACAACAGCATCATCGGCATATAGTATGAACTGCTCAGAGCAGTGGTAGGGAGGAGTTTAAGAAAAGGCTAAAAAGGAGGGGTCCAGTATGGATCCCTGTGGGACACCCGAGCGAACAGGCAGGGTGTCAGAAAGAGCGTCAGCAATTTTTGCTCTCTGCGACTGGTTTTCTAAGCAGCTTTTAAACCAGAGAGAAGAGTCAGGTGATAGCCCGGCATTCAGTAGTTGGTCAATTAGTAGTCCATGGTGTACTGTATCGAAGGCCTTGGAGAGGTTGATGAAAACGGCCCCTGTGAGAAGGCCGTTGTCAGGGGATTTGTGCAAAGCTCCAGTGAATTCAAGAAGGGCTGTGGTGGTGCTGTGACCTTTCCGGAAACCGTGTTGTTGTGGACAAGGTATATTGTATTTACCCGAGTGGTCGGTAAGTTGATCAGTCACGATGCGCTCGAGTGTCTTAGACAGTGGGGGCAGTATGGCAATAGGGCAATAATTTGAGTGATTCATCTTATCCCCACTTTTATGGACGTGTGTCATAGTGGCTGTTTTCCATAAGTCCAGGAATTTTCCACAGCTGAGAGAGAGAGGTTTAGGATTTTGTTAATGGATGAATTACCTCATCGAGGTGAGCAACAGAAGCTTAAGGTCCAGGTGTTGCTACTATATCTAGATTTAGAGATAGCTGCAGGTAATATAGTGGTGAGCTTCATTCAGCCTTACCTCCTGAAGTAGGCGAGGGGATGGATTTAGACTGTGGGGCTGAGGTATTCGGGAAGTAGGCCCTGTTTTCGAAAAATACATGGGGTATGACAGCACTAAGGTCTGAAAAAGCCGTGTTAAAGATGTTTTCGATCACCTTGGGGTCGAGGGTTGAGATCCATCAACCATTAACATTGGCCAGAGAGGTTTTGTCTGCTTCCTTTGACAACCTTGATATTGTCCCAAACCACGACCATTTCCCATGTATTGGTGGGCGTCTTTGTAATAGGTTGATTTTGTGAGCGGATGGCTTTTGTGCAGGCATTCGTGCTTGTTTGTAATTTTGGATGTCCAGTTGTTTGCCAGTGGCCCTGGCAACTGCCCAGAGAGTGGTCCCTTAGTTTCAGCTGTGAGAGAAGAGTCGCGGTGAGCCATGGGTTAGACAGAGATTTTGTTGTGCGCCTTTTAGCAGGGGCAAAGAAATCACAGGCTTTGTTGAAAATTGAGATGAAGTGATCAAGAGCCAAGTTAACATCTGTTGCTTCGTAGATGGGTAGCCAGTCTTGTAGAAGCAGGTATTGTTTGAGATGTGGAAGTTTTCCATGAGGAGGGACTCTGCTAGTGATAATTTTGGGAGGGAGTTTGAGCAATTTGTTAGACCATGCACATATGACTGGGGAGAGGTCACTGAGAGAGTATGGGAGAATGGTCGTACGAGAAATCCTTGTGGGGTGAGTGGTGAGGACCCAATCCAGGAGGGTGCTGGTGCCAGTCTTGTAGTTAATCCTAGTAGGGGAGTTTACCATTTGCGTGAGGTTAGCAGCTGAGATGGAGTCTTTATAGGCACTGGTGCCTGATGCTAACCAGTTTATGTTGAAATCCCTTAAAAAAAGTCCTGCCAATTATCACAGATCTACTCATATTGAGATATGAGCAAACTATTTTAAATAAAGCTGCTCTGCCAGCCATGGTCTGTAGTGTATAAAAATGAATAAGACATAGTTGATTCTCTGCTTGTTCTGCATCAAACATAAGAGCCCTCCAGGGTTCTATTTTCACCAGTCTCTGTATCTTAAATATGGAGTCTTTAAACAAAATGCCCACAGCATCACACCTCTCTAACCCTTGCAACCAAAAAGAGGTCCCACAGGACCAACATTTTTTTGTTGCTCAGATTTCATATAATGTTTTCAGTCAGGTATCTTGTAGAAAATGATGTTACCAGGTAGGGTGTCTAATACCGCCATAGTTGTTATTCTTTCCTATGGTTTTCATGCTATTCACATTTACTAAGACTGGTGTGACAGAAACCCCTTTACACATTTTGATTTACTGGGTGTGGGGAGCCTCAGCTGCTGTTCAGATCTGAGAAATGGTCCTCCAGTTACTTTTTTTTGCTGCTGAAGATTGCTGGGCAGATTCATTCCAGTCAAACAAGTGGCCCCAGGCAGAGGATGCAATGGAGGAGGCTTATAAATCATCGTCATCCTCCTGCATATCTCTTCATTGCCTTGCTGAGGCTAGGGATGCGTACTTATTTTGTACCTGTATAACTGGTGGCAGTGGCATAGGTAGGGGGGGTGTTCAGGTGTTCAAACACCCCCTGAAATTACCCTCAAGATTTTCAATAATATGGGATGCAGGCCCAGCCCCACCAATAATTTATTTTGTTGTCCACTTGTTTTTTTTTTGTTTTTGGCATGTGAGGATTCTTTTTGTGACCTGGTGCACCCTGCACCCCCAAATGTTATGCACATGAGCACAAAGAGAACAGAATCTCATTGGGCAGTGGTCAGTTGGAGAGAGCAGAAGACTCACAGCCCAGAGCTTGAGCAGCAGGCGGTCATGGTAGAAGCCAGCCAGGAGGTCAGAGGACATCACAGACCAGGTGGTAGCCCAGTCAGAAGAAAGACACCAGAGAAGAGGGAGCTGAGCACCAGGAAAGTTCAGCAGGCATTGGGAAAGTTGCAGAGTGAGTGGCCATTGGATGGACATGGCATGTGGCAGTGTTTGTGTAACGCACCTCATGGTGTGGGGATGTGGCTCCCAGAGTCGGTAGGCCATCAGAGGCTGGGTCGTCATGCCACTTGGACACTAGCTGAGGTGAAGCCCTGTGCTGAGGAGGAGGACTGGCAGACAACCACCACACAAAGTGGCAGACAGCATAGAGAGTTAGAAGGAGCCAGGTTGGTAAGGTCAGAAAAGCAAGGGAAGCTGAGCCATTTGGGCTGCCTCACTATTTTGAGTCATTCAGCTGGATCTGTTTTGATTCCATTTTGAACAATTCAGATCTTTCTTAAATGGTTCATGTCAGTGCTCTGTTGGGACACTGTACCCAAGCCAATTTGTTTACCAGAAGAAACTAGAATTATAAGAAGATGAAGCATATGTTTCTGCAGCGGTCTGATGCAGAACACAGACGGTTCTTTTTTGGAGCTTGTGTTCAGTTACCCAGATATATGTTGCTGTTGGGATCAGGGCATATTTTCAACAGCGTGCTAATTCAGACAGTCATTCTTGCCTGATAATTTCAAACAAAAGTTTCATAACATGAAGTCTTTAATGAAACCCCAGTTGTACTGATGTGGAACACTCGGAGAGTAAACAGTTGCTGCAGCCAGGTTACAAACGTTACTCCTAGTCTCGTGTCTCCAGTGGATGCAGCTACTCCCAGTCCCTTCTGGGGTGCAGATTGTAGCAATGTCACCTCAAATCCTGTCTCTCCATCTCCGGTGGGTGCAGTGATGTTATCCCCATCCCCAGTCCGTATTCTTGAACAAGCTACAAAGCAACAGCATAAACTCCGGTATAATTTCTAAATACTTGCCATTTTTCTGTTTGTGCAGAGTTGAAAATAATATGCCAGGCTGAGACAAATAAATGCAGGACACCACAGCTGCTTCAGACCGCTTGCTGCTACTATGTCAGAGACCCCCCTGCTATTTAATTTTTGTGTGTGTCATTGTAGTTCAATGAATATTATTTTATATGCAGATGTTTTACTAGTGTTTTTACAAGTGACAAGAATTTTAATTCACTGAGGCAGAATCTCCAGTCTGATTTTAAGTCAGTAATGGTTTAAAAAACAATATTTTGATTATGAATCAAAAGAAAACAAAAAAAGTATGATTTGGGGAACCAGTAGAAACATGGATAAAGCAACTTTCTTGAACATTTACTCATTCTCTGTTTTTTGTTCTTGAGCAGGCCATGAAATTTGAGTATCTCGAGGTAGTCTTTGACAGTGTCCTGTCATTTGCTGACCCTGTCAATCGCTACTTGGTAAAGTTATGATAGTACTGGGTGGTTGACTTTTAATTTATGTAAGCAATTTCTATCTGAGGAAATGGATAAAAAGGCTGTTTTGTGCATGCTTTCTCTGGGGCTCCAGTCCAATTTTAAATTTGTTGATGACATACAGTATGTAACACAAGTGTGTTTTTGGTTCAATAAAAGCCCCAAAACTCACCACAGAGCATGTAACCCCCGCCAGCGATTCTGGGGCTTAGTGGCCCCCAGACCCCAGGCTTTTATGTATCCCACTTCGCAAATATCATAGCCAAACACCTCCCCCCCAAAAAAAATCCTGTTCACGCCTACTAGCTGGAAACGTTTGAGGCTTAGATTTATCTTCTTTTGATATGCCCCTTTCTGAGGAGACTATCCATATCTGAGTTCTCTAGGGTAAGGGGCATTTCTGGTTGTGATGAATATTCCTTAGGGGCATCACATAGAGAAATCCCTCATAGAGAATCTCTCTTGGTCACTGATCCCCCCCCCCCGTTCAGGAGGGCAGTCTACTCATTGTTATCCTGTTGATCATTTTTCTCAGTTTCCATTTCCTAAAGCCTGGTTGGAGCAACAGGGGCTGAGTCACTTCTAGATGGGCCAGGAGTGTTCTCTTGAGCAGCTGTCTCTTGGTGGAGTGCTGTCTCTGCTCCTGTCTGTCATTGATGTATTGGAAAACCATTGTAGCAACACTCTGCTGACCCATTTGCTTGTTCCTTTCTATGAGGTCTTCTTGATTCACCCCTCCTGTCCTGTTGTGTGAGGCCCAAGGACACTGACTATAGGGGTGCCCCTGTTCCTCATATAAATTGCATCTGAAAGGACTGGGACATCTAAGACTAATATGCCTGTACTCAAAACACAAGCTACATCTGTCAGCATTACATGCAGCACTCAAATGACCTCCCAATCCACATTCGTGGCCTGCACGTGGTTGTCCAGGGCAGAAACACATACCTCTGTCTCTCCCTAAATAGTAACTGCCTGGTAGATGACAGACCCCGCCTTTGTTTGTTTCAGTTTTACTCTAAATTTCCATCTCCCTGTTGTCCACACCTGCTCTGTCTCAATAAATGGAATGGGTTTTCTAACACCTCACAGCATTGTTTCAGCCAGTATAAAATGTCAAACACATTTACACTTTCATTTCAGAAGAGTACAGTAATTGTTTTAATTTCAGATTTAAACAGGTGGATTACTGAAAATCATATCAACATAGAATTTTTCAGCAGATAAGAACCGCATGGCCCTCCTAGCCTGCCAATTTTTCTCTACCTACAGTATCTCTGTAGACCCTACCTGATCTCCAGTTCTTTCTCCCTCCCCATTCCTTTCCATGAAGATTCCTTTATTTTTTTTCTCTTTATTGAAATGTTTCACCAGGAAGGCACGTAGAGCAACAAGTTTCTCATCTCTCAGTGCAACCTGCATACGCATTTATGCCTGTCCCATTCATTCTTGAACCCCACCATTGTTTTTCCCCACCACCTCGGCTAGAAAACTGATACAGGACTCCACCACTTTTTCTGTGAGGGAAGTACTTCCTCATATCTCTCCTGAATTTACCCCCCTTCAACTTCATAGCATGACCTCTTGTTCTTGAGCACCTTTATTACTGAAAAATATTGTCCTCCTGTATCTTATTTACCCCACTGAGGTAGTTAAAGGTCAAGGTATAAGGTACAAATGTATTGAAAATGTACATATACAACAGTGTTACACATTAAAAATCTGGTTAAAATCCATATGGTAACATCAAAATATACTACACAGAATCAAAAAGGAAAAACATGCACATATATTATAAATAGACACATCCTACTTTCATCAGTCTATTAGCTGCGATAGCGAACTGTGCAGCTATATATAATAATAGCCTGTATCTAGGTTTAAAAGGAATCTTAGTTTTTCAATGCATTGGCAAGCCATTGATCTTAATAAGATACTGTGACAACCATTTATCCCTGAGTGTATTCAAATTAGGGCATACATACCAAATATGAGCAGAATCTCATTTCCCTGGGCAATTGTCTTACAATCTATTCCTGCTATAAAGGTATACCAGTCCATAAAGCCAGAAGTAACTCCTCCATTTTTATTAAACCTTAGATTTGCCAATGTCTTATAATGCAGATTATCCTCACATTTAAGTAAGTACATCTCCCTTTCATGAATATTTTTAAGTGTTTATAATTTATAAAATTAGTGGTTGAGATTACCCTTGTCATGTCATGTTGTTTGGCAATATCTTGAATTCTGTTTACCACACTACCATAGAGTTTGTCATTCAACTTGCTGTAATCAAGATTCGCTATGGATACCAAGCCCATTTTATTAAGCCTAATGTCCAAATCCTTCATCCAGGAGCAGTCCTTTATTATGACATTATTCCTAATGTCAAAAGTTAGACTATCCTCCCAACACTGATATAAAATAGAATTAATGTCCCTGATGTTGCATATCTTAAGAAGATAGTGAAACTGCCTAATCATGACACATGATGACAGGGAAAGCTTGCCTGTCTCACCTCTTAAACATTCTCCTGGTATAAATTTTGGAAACTAAGACCAAGCCTGATATACAAGTTTTGAATTGGTTCTAGAGTAGCTAAGTTATGTTTTCCCCAGGTCTCTGAACCATATAATAGAGTCCACCTTCATTTTGTATATTTTCAAAGGAAAGTAGCAATTCTTAACAAATTGTTTAGAAAATTATTTATTGCCAGAATAAGCTGCCTTCTTTTTTTACGTTTCTCTACATGTAGACTCCATAAGTTTTGTCATGCAGAATAATACCCAAATATGGGGAGCTATGCACTAGATTAATTTTATTCCCTTCAATAATATAATTAAAGTTCACATTTCCCGGCTTGTTTATAACCATAATTTTTGTTTTACCATTATTTATAGATAACTGAATATCTTTTAAAGATCAAAGGCAACTATTTTACACATTGTTAAAAAAAAGCCTGAATTTAGGTCCTTGTGCTATGAGTAATGTTTCCTGAAAATGTAATGTTATTTGGTTGTGTGGTTTTCTTTACATCAGCATTTGTTAAGTTGTTCTTCACTAACTGGAAACAGGCTATTTCTGTCCTTCTGACTGAGTGGCCTAGTGGTTAGAGCACTGCACTATGATATAAATTGCCTTTCAGTCGTGGGTTTGAATCCTGTCTCTGCCATATCACATTTACCTTTTGAGGGCGGTGGTGGATGGGGAGAAGCGGAGGGTGGCCCTACAGGGGGACCTGGAGGCTCTGGAAAGATGGTCTAGAAAGTGGAAGCTGAGGTTCAATGCAGGGAAATACAAGGTACTGCACCTGGGGGCCAGAAACCCAGGCCAAGTGTACACCCTGGGGGGAAATGCTACAAGTCTCGATGGCTGAGAGGGACCTGGGGGTGGTGGTGGATGTCAAGATGAACAACTCGGAGACTTGTAGGAGGGCAGCAGCCAAGGCCAACAGGATGCTGGGATGCATCGCTATGGGGATCACCTCAGATGGAGGAAAGTGATACTCCTCTGTATAACTGCTTGGTGAGGCCGCACCTCAAGTACTGTGTGCAGTTTTGGAGGCCACACTTAAAAGGGACATTAAACTCCTGGAGAGGGTCCAGAGGAGGGCAACAAAATGATTTGGGGCTTGGGGGACAGGACCTATGGGAAGAGGCTCAAGAGCTAAATATGTACACATTGGAAGAGAGAAGGACCGGGGGACATGATGGAGGTCTTCAGGTACATGAAGGGGTAAATAGGGAGGAACAGTCAGGGTGCTTCAAAGGAAGGAGGAGGGGCCACTAGAGGGCAAGGAGTGGAAGCTGTAGGGGGAAGATTCAGGGGAGAAAGGAGGAGGTGCTACTTCACTGAGAGGGTGGTGGAGCGTGGAATGTGCTGCCCAGGGGCTGGTGGAGGCAGAGATGGTGGAGGGGTTCAAGAGGGGGTGGGACAGGTACAGGGGAAGGGTTCTGGAAGCAAAATCCAATGCAGTGAGAATATCCAGAACTGGGAAGGGAGAAGCCAGAGAAGGCAAGGGGGGCAGCAAGGTCAGCTCCCAGGGTGGTGGCTGACCAAATGAGCAGACATGAAAGACCTTTAGGCCTATTCTGATGGCATTTTAGTATGTTAGTATGTTAGCTTTAGAGAGTGACAGCATCATATTGGACTAAGCTACTGCTGCAGCAGTGCAAGCCCCTGCTTGACTGAAGAGCTGCAAACTTCCTAATTAGAAAAGATTGTAGAATTAATTATTTGCTTCCAGGGTTTTTACTAACTCAGTTTCTGGTATGCGTTCAGATGAATGAGCTGAAAATCTATTATTTTGTTCTTCTAAAAAGCTGGTCATTTGAGTTTCAGTGCTGAATTGAAGTGGTATGCATTTGAGAGCTTGTCTGCATCACAGCTGTGACTTCTGTCCCATCAAAACGTTACGTTTGTTTTCTACTATGCAACACTGGGTTGTTTAGTGAATATAAAATAAATCTAAAGTTTAATTCATACAAGTAGTTTGTCTTTGATGTAGCCTCATTAAATAGGTGCATGTATGAAAAATCTTTCCTCTCAGATTGACAAACAGGTGTCTGCCACACCGGCTGTTTCAGGCACATGTACTGTATGAACTCACACATTTCACTTATTTGATGGTTTCTGTGTGAAAATACATAGTGTATAACTAGAAACAGTATAGAGCCACTGATGCCCACTATCTCCTGTGCTATAGTTGAGGCAGCTGCACTCTGCTGCCCCATCCCTTGCCCACAAGCCCCTTGTCTCTTGCCCCACATTTGAGACTGCTGCACACTGCTGCCCACTGTCTTCTTGCACATGGTTGGAGTTGCTAAACCCTGTTGCCCCCATCATCTGCCTGAAAAGTCAGGGCTTCTGCACCATGCTCACCTAATCTTACTTTCAGGATGCTGTACCCTGATGCCCCCTGTGTCCTGTCACACAGTCAAGACTTCTGCACCATCCTGTCCACATTCCCCTGCCACCATAGCCAGGGCTGCTGCACCCTGCTCCTGCCTACTTAGGCAGTGCTGCTGTGGTCTGCTGTGCCCTAGAGACCCTTGCCTCCACAATTAGAGCTGCTGCACCATGCTGCCACTTGTAACAAGAGTTACGGCATTTTCTGCGCCATGTTATCTGCCCCCAAAGTTGTGTCAGTTTTACCCAGGTGTGGATGCTGCACCTTGTCCTACAGTTTGAGATGCTGTATCCTAATGCCTCCCTTGTCTCCTGGCTAAACAGTCGGGACATCTGCACCTTACTGCCTTCTGTCCTTCACCCCCATAACACAAGATCAAAGTATTTTTCTGTTTTTTCTTTTGGTCAGTGCAGCAAAAACATTTGACTTTAATGGCAGGGGGCAGCATGGTGCACCAGCTCTAACTGTGGAGTCATGAGGCTGTAGGGTGCAGCAGAGCACAGCAGCCCTGACTGAGCAGACAGGAACAGGGTGCAGCAGCTCTGGCTATGGCGGCAGGGGACAGACTACAGCATGGTACAGAAGCCTTGATTGTGGGGCAGGACATGGAGGGGCATCAGGCTACAGCAGCCCTGCCTGTGGGACAGGATGCATATGGTGCAGCAGCCCTGCCCATTTGGGAAAATGGAAGTAGGTAGCATGATGTAATAAAAGCCCCACCTCTGGTGGCATGGGCAGCATGGTGCAGCAACTCCAAATGTGGAGGCAGGGGACATGGGACACTAGGGCATGGCAGAGCACAGCAGCACCAACTGTGATGACAGAAACAGGGGGCAACATGGTGCAGCAGCTCTGACTTGGGTGGTGGGGGACAAAGTACATCAGGCCGCAGCAACCAAAACTGTTCAGGCAGAAGCAGCAGGGTGCAGTGTCCCTGATTGTTCAGGCAGGAGATGGGGGAAACAGGGTGCAGCAGCCCTGACTCTATGGGAGAAGAGAGTAGGCATTAGGGTGCAGCAGTCTCAAATGTGGGGCAGGACAGAGGGTGCCTGTGAGCAGGTGGCAGTGGGCAGCGCAGTGCAGCTGCTTCAACTGTAGGCAGGAGATGGGGCATCAGGATGCCATATAGTATTTCTAGTTATACATATACATAATGTATTTTTACACAGAAACCATCAAAGAACTGAAATTTGTGAGCTCATATAGTACATGTGCCTGATACAGCACAGTGTGGCAGGCACCTGTTTTTCAATCTGACAGGAAAACAACTGTTCTTACATGAATCAATTTGTTGAGGCTACATCAATGGCAAACTACTTGTATGAATTGACAAACGTTAGATCTATTTTATATCTATTAAATAAACAGCCCAGTGTTACATAGCTAGAAAAAACACAGAGTTTTGATGGGGCAGAACTCACAGCTGTGATACAAACAATCTGATTTCTCAAATGCATACCACTTCAATTCAGAAGTGAAACTCAAATGATCAGCTTTTTAAAAGAACAAAATGATAGATTTTCAGCTAATTCATCTGAACACATACCAGAGACTGAGTCAGTAAAAACCATGGACAGCAAACAATTAATTCTACAGATTGCTCTAATTAGGAAGTTTGCAGCTCTTCAGTCTAGCAGGGACTTGTACTGCTGCAGCCGTAGCTTAGTCCAATATGATGTCATCACTCTCTAAGGCTTAGTCAGAAGGACAGAAACAGCCTGACTGTTTCCAGTTAGTGCAGAACAAGTTAACAAATGCTGATTTAAAGAAAACCACAACACTAAATAGCATGACATTTTCAGGAAATACTACTCAGGACAACGGGACTTGAATTCAGGCTTTTTTTTCAACAATGTGTAAAATTGTTGCCAATGATCTTTAAAGTTGTAGTGACATTAGATAGAGCTTTTGAAATCTACTAGCAGATCCTGACACCAAGACCACATCATCTACATTTAAGAGTATATTTATCTTGACATTCTTGACCCTAGGTGCATCCGTTTCATGAGTCTAATCTGTGTACTACCTGATCTATATAAATATTAAATAAAATAAGGGTGCCAGCAGGCAACCTTGTTTCACACCCTTACCTACTTTAAAAGGTTCAGTTAATTTCGCATCTACTGAGTGCCAAATCTGTATAAACGTATCTGAGTATAATCTCTGTATCAGGGATAATAATTTACTATGTGCCAGAAATCAAGAATTCTCCATTAAATCTCTCTATTCACACTACCAAATGTAAATGACATGTCTATAAATGCAAGATACAGTGGAGACTTTTTTTTTTTGTTTTCCTGAGTAAATGGTCTAGAATAAACAATGTAGAGTAGAGAGATTCCCTACGACCAAATTGCCTATTATTTAAGACACTATTTTCAGATACCCAAAGACTGAGTTCTTGCAAAATAATACAAGTTAACATTTTAGCTTATATATTTTGGAGTGCAATGGGCCTATAGTTGGAAGGAACTTGTTTATTTCATTTTTATGTAGAGGTACTAGTCCAGCAACTTGCCAAGAGTCTGGCACCTTCTCAGCCTCAACCACAAACTGGAACAACTTAATAAGAATATCGCACCATCAAAGTATTAAACTGAAAAAATCAGTAGGGGATGCCATCAGTACCAGCAGCCTTATTCTTTTCTGTGCTTTTATGGCATATTCTATTGCATCCCTGGATATTATAATATCAGAAAAGGGTTCTCTGTTCCTTATATTACCTTTCAGTATCTCAAACTGTTTAGCTTGCCCGTACTTTCTTTATATAAGGATCTAAAATAACTAATCCATTCAGTAGCTGTTATGTTTGTTTCCACATTTAAACAATATTTATTTTGGCTAGTAATATTAGTTTCCAGAAATCCTGGCTATTTTTTCCTTCAATAGCTTCCTGAAGCTGAGACCACAGAAAGTTATTATATCTTCATTTTTATTTTTACTAATAGTCTATACTCATTCCTTAATAAAGCCAGTCCATTATTATAATTACAATCCAAATTCTTCTTGCACAATTGTATTAATTTATTTAACAACTTTTTATACTTCTTGCACTGTGCATCATACCATGGTGCATAATTTAATGGTCTTAGAATTCTAATATTATCACAGGCCTGGGACTGGACACTGTTTTTTAGAAACTTCAAAAGATTTTTGAAATGCCCCAAAATGTCCTTATCAGGGGCATTTATCAATGCTACTCTTAGTTCTTGCATAGATTGACTCTGCAGAAGGTTATGCATTTTTATTGGCATCAATGGATCCCATTTAATCCACTTTTTCCGTACTTGTAGATGTTGCTCTGCCTCTGCATCTATTTCCTCACAATTTAATTTATTATAGTGTAAACCACAATTCTCTGTCATTGCTACTGGAAAATGATCCGACACATTTTCAAATAGGACTCTGAAACTTTGAATCCTGGCATAAAGAGCAACATCCACCAGGGCCAAATCTAACAATGTCCTTCCCATTTTAGTTGGGAATGTAAATTCACCCAAACTATCTTGAGGTATTTAAAGGTATCTATCCATATCCCCTCCTCCTTGCTTCCAGGGTGTACATAGGTATGTATGTATATATGTATGTATTTATTTATTTATGTATGTATGTATTTATTTATTATGTATGTATGTATGTATTTATTTATTTATGTATGTATGTATTTATGTATGTATATGTATGTATTTAAAGTTTTACCAGTAGAGATATACTGAGCTAATAGAATTAAGCATTAATGACTTGGAAGAATTAATACAATCAAGCAATAATTACATGGTGGGTCTAAGTAACAAACACAAGCTACAATCATATATGCAATTTATTTTTATTTTTAATTTTATTTTTTTATTTATTAAGATCTTGGATTACAAGTACCTTTGAGCTGAGAGCCTTTTTACAAAGGTTCCACATTGTATAGTGAACAGCATACATACATTAAGAACTGAGGAAGACACAGGGGTAAGAAACAGTTTAACAGGTACATTGCATATAAGGTCAGGAGAGTACACAGTATACACAGCAGATTCTTACAATTTAGGAAGGCTTACAGACAATACAGGGATGCGATAAGGCAAATTATACAAAAAGAACAATAAACCAGATAGTTAATTCCAGAATTGTTGAATGTGAGAATCAGCCATAAGGCCTTGTCCATTGATAGTGTGAGTGGGGGGACAGGAGGTTGAGGAAAAAAGGCATGAGGGGTTAGAAGGGGTGGGATAGGGATATTAAAGGTTGTGGTAAAGTGATCTAAGGCAGGCAGATTAACTGCTAAGTGCGGTGATGGGACAGAATGCTAAGTGCGGCGATGGGACAGTAACAGTTCTACCTGTTCCTGCTTAGGCATGGCAGCCACAGCTATAGAGTACTGAGAGGTGTTTCCATAACTTATGTTTGAAAGGGCCTAGCTTGAATTCAGTCAAGATGTCACAGTGGAGGAAGTTGAGCCAGTTGGGGGCACAGTATGCAAATAACCTTTGTCACTGTGAGGTACAGCAGAAAGGGACCTTGAAAGGCTGACTGTTTGTTCCTCTGGCATGACGGGGTTGGTCTAAAGGCATAGAAGGCTCTGAACACCGAGGGGTTTAGGCCCAAAGATTTTTTTTAGCAAGCAGACAGGTCTGGTACTTCATCCTGCCAATTAAAATGGTATTTGTGCAATTTATGCAAGCTGGGGGAGGAAACTTGCAACCCAGTGGGTAGCAAAGAGGTACACGTAAAGTGTATAGTGCAGTAAGAAGGAGGATATAGAGGCAGCCATCCATTATGTTTTAAGGAAGAAAGGATCATGGTGCCAGGGGAAGTAGGGTACAGCAGAACAGTGAACAAGAGAAGATCAAGAATAGGTGGTGGTAGCAAGTAGAAAGAGGTGGAACAGGGACAGCTATCACGTGCAATTGCAGGTGTGGACAGATGCAGAGGAGCAGGTGGCAAGGAGGTCATTTGGAAGACTAAAGAGTATCAGACCAGGGATGGACCTTTGCAGGGCACCGGTACTGGGCTACAGTGTTGACGTCTTTAGCCAAGTCAACAAAGATGGCTGAGGTGATATGGCCCTGATCCATGCCTGAGAGAATGGAGTAGGTGAGGTGGAGAAGGGAGCAGGAGGTAGAATGGAATTTGTGGAAACCAGACTGGAAGGGGGTGAAGAAAGAGGGAAAGTCAAGAAAGGGGGACAGCTGAGCCAATACAAGGTATTCTTGTAGTTTAGCTAAGGTAGGGAGCAGGGAGATAGGATGGTAGTTGCCAGGATGGGTGGAGTCACCTCCTTTGGGAAGGGGGATGACAGTGGCCTGTTTCCAGGCATCAGGGACACAGGCAAGGAAGAAAGAGAGGTTAAGAAGGGAAGTGATAGGTAGGGCAATGGCAAGGGAAGAGAGATTGAGGAGTTTGATTTCATGTCCATCAGGGTTCTTGCCCTTGAGAGGATTAAAAGCCAGGAGAGCCTTGAGGTCTCAGTAGTAGTAATGGGGAGAAGGAGAAAGCGGGGTGGGGTGGGGTGGTAGGATGGGGGAAGGGTAGGGGAAGTGGTGAGGGAGAGAGGAGAAGAAGGAAGAGGCACAGGAGGTGAATAAAGAGTTGAACATGAATGCAACAGAGAGGGTCAGAAACTGGGATGTTTCCTCCTTGAGGACCAGGAAGGAGGAAGACTGGATTGGGGAGAGAAAAGGGCATGGATGATTTTCCAGAACTTGAAGGGGTGGATTATGTTGTTCTGGAAGGTGGAGGTGAAGTACTCAGCCTTGGTGAGTCTTGTGTCTCTGGTACAGGCATTGCAAAGGGCACAGTACCTAAGTGAGTCAGCAGAGGAGCCAGAGGACTTTTGAGTTTTCCAGGCAGGATCACGTGTGTGTAGGCAGGCCAATAACTCTGCAGAAATCCGAGGAGGTGGGAACCTCGAACCCTGATTTTCCTAAGGGGGCATGGTGATCCCAAATTGTGAGGAATCTGATATTGAAGTAGTTAAGGGCAGAATTAATGGAGCTGGCAGAAGAGATGGGCAATCATTCGGTAGCTACCAAGTCTGTATGAAGGGAGGACAAGTCCATTAACCGGAAGGACTGGATCTGGAGGAGTTTGGGAGAGGCTTTGGAATGGTGTATTTTGCACTCACAGTAGACCATGTGGTGGTCACTAATGGCATCAGGTAGAGTACTGGCATCTATGATGCGGTGGGGGTGAGAGCTAACAGCCCAGTCCAGAAAGGAGTGTTTGAGGGATTAAGGATTGTGACCGGCTGGGTCAGAGATCATATGAGTTAGATTAAAGGACTTAATATTTTGGCAGAATTTAGATTGTGAGGAAGACAGCCAGTTGATAATCAAGTCCCAAAGAATGAGTAATTCTCCAGACGAGGCATGAGAGGAGACAGATGTCAGGCGTTCAGTGACAGATGAGGTAGGTAAGCCAGGGCAGCAATATATGCAAGCCACAAAGATTGGGATAGAGAAAGGAAGAGAGACATTGAAAAGGAGCAGTTCAAATGCAGAGGGGGAGGTAACAGAGAGTACAGGGCCAAACTGGACAGTACAGGAGAGGTAGATGGCAACACCACCACACCTCGAAGCACGATCCTGCCGGATAAGAGTATACCCAGGGATGGTGAATGTGGAATCAGGGATCTTGGGGGATAGCAAAGGCTCGGGATTATTAGCACATCCAGTTGAAGATTAACCATGAGTGGTTGCAGCTTGTCAATCTTGGGGAGAAGGCTTCGGGCATTGATGTGTGACACGCTCAACCCTTTGGGGAGACAAGTGGGAGGGAGGGTGTACAAGGCTTGGATTAGGCTCTGCATCACCTGCCACTAAGAGCAGCAGTGAGATGAGGAGCTTGAAGGAGTCAGAGATGTGTTTACGTGGCAGGTGAGGGGAAGAAGGAGGGTGTGGGCGGGAGAGGAGTGGGAGGGGAGAAAGGATTTAAGGGTTTTAATGTGAAGCCAAGAGGAGGGTAGGAGAGAGCAACCAGGGAACCGGGGGAGTGCGAGTGAGAGAGGGAAGGCTGGAGGATGGGAGAGGAGGTGAAGGGGTGGAGGAACAGGGAGGGAGAGAGGAAAGCAGTGGGAGGGAGGGAAGCTAGGAAAAACAGGAGGGGAAGGCAAGAGAGGGACATAAGCAACATAGTAGAAAGCTTGGAAGCTAGGAAAAACAGGAGGGGAAGGCAAGAGAGGGACATAAGCAACATAGTAGAAAGCCTGGAAGCTTTTTTTGAGATCAGAACTAGATAAGGAGGAAAGGGGAGCTATAACTGAAAGAGGGGGCAGGGTGAAGGTGGAAAGCTAATTGATAAGGTAGGAGGCACACAGTTAGAGGAGGCAGGGGAAGAGGAGGCAGGAAGAACAGGAGAGGGGGCAGGTAGAGCTGGTGAGCAGCACAGTACTACAAAGGTAAGGGGACCCTATATGAGGAGTTGTGCAATTGATGGAAAAGAAGGTAGAACAGTATATCAGCACAGTAATACAAGACAAGGGGACCCTATGTAGCTGCACAGTAGTACAACGTACAGAACTCCTCATAGGAGTTTGTGCAAATGCTGGAAAGAAGGAGGGAGGAGGGAGAGAGAAAGCAGCCGGGGTGAAGAGGAGGATTGGCTGGACAGAGTAGGAGCAGCACAGTGGGGAAAGAAAGAGGACCAAGGAAAGGAGTTGGTGCAATGGTCAACAGGTGAGGAGGGAGGAAGGAAGAGTGAGAAGAGCACTAGAAATGTAGAACAGAGGGGATGGAGGAATAGGGAAGGGGGAAAAAGCAGGCAAGGCTGAAGTAATACATTTCACAATTTTCCAGCCAATTGGCTGGATTTGCGGCCTGTAGGCTGTTAAGTTATTTTTTTATTGAAGATTTTGATTGAAACACATTATACATACTTGTAAGCTCATTAGCATTAAACATAGCAGAGTCTGAATGAAATCCTAGTCATTAATTACCTGATTTCTTCAGATGTTAAACATATCATATGAAATAATCGTCCACCATATTTTGTAAATAGTGAGCAGGGGGAGCAGATCGAAATACATCTTCTCACACTGTCTGACCTTAAACATTTAATTTAGCATCTATTCATAGCAGGCTTTTACTCAGTTGTAGCGTTAAACATTTACTATTTGAGAACCAGGAACAAACCTTCCTTTCATCCCAGGGAGCACCTGTTTTGACATTTCTTTTGTAATCCTCTGGGACAAAATCTGTATCTACCATGGCTGCATACCATACCCAGCATTGTCATTTAAAAGTAAACTGTTCAAGTCTATCATGTATTTCTGCTGTAGGTTTTTCATAATAATAAATTTCAAACATTATCTTACGTCAGTCTGTTACAGACCACCTCCACCTCCGTCTTATAGCCTTTTTTTCGGCTAGTAAAAATTTAAAAAGTAAAGAGTTAGACTAATTACATTGTTCCCAGAAGGGAATGAATTTGAAAGTAAAACCAGTTCAACCATTAGATCTATTGGTTCTCCCACCAAGTCCTCCATCTCTTTCAAGAGAGCCTTCCAGAATGTGGCAATGATAGGACACAACCAGAATATATGCACCTAGTCTGCTGGGGTGAATCCACATCCCGTCTAGCAAGATCCTGTAGCTATAGGGGTATATTTAATCACTGTAGCTGGTGTACAGAAATAAAGGGACCTGCATTTCCAGGCATATTCTCTCCCATAATTAAAAAAAAGTAATTTTCACTGCTAACTTAGCATACTTCATCAAGGAGGTGTCAGATATTGTTACTTGCAGATCCCTGCTCCAGCTATCCCTCAGATGGACCGTGTGGGGGCTCCCAGAGAGTTTCTTAAGGTTTTATAGATGCCCTATTAGATGTTCCCATGGTTGGTCCCATTGAGCAGCCATTATCATCTCCATTAAGGGTGGTGTATGGTCAGGGAACTTAATATATTTCTTTTGTTTATGTAATATGTATGTTTTAACTTGTAGGTACCTATAGTGTTCCTGACCTGTTAACCTATATTTAGTTTGTAATGTTTCAAATAGGAAGACTCTAGTTTGAACTAGGAATTGGTGAATATATTTCAGGCCTAGTTTCCACCATCTGTTAAACAACAGGTCCATCTGTGCTGGTAAAAACTGAAGGTCTGACACTAACAGTCTACAGAAATAAAATACAGTTTCTAGTTTGGGGCAGGACCTCAGTTTATACCATATTTGAAGCGTATTTGCTGTTGAAGCATTAAAATGACTAGCAATTCTCCCAGGAGACGTGAACAAAATGGAGTCTAAATCATAGAAATCATTTAAAGAAAATGCAATCATTTTCCAGGGAGCAGAGTAATTAGGTATAAGCCACAGAAGAATAGTTTTTAAAAAGCTGCTTGTGCATATAATGTTAAATTGTAGGTTAATTCCACCTTGTGCTAATGATAGTTTGAGTATTGAATGACGTATTCTAGGTCTATATCCGCCCCATACAAAGTTGGAAATCATTTTTGCCATGCTGAAAATAGTATCTGGCTGGACAGATGAGTATAGTTTGGAAAAGGTATAACAGGCAGGAAAATATATTTTTCAGGTCGTTTCTGCCCTCTGAAAAAGGAAAGAGGGAGCCATCCCCATTTTTTCAAATCTTCTTGTAGTTTAGTGGTAAATGGTTTGTAGTTAATTAATTCCAATTTATTAATATCTTTTGGAATATTAATACCTAGATACTTAATCTTGGTATGGTGCCATTTTATACAGAGTTTGTTTAAGCTCCTACAATGGGGAATAATTCAATAAAAGTACCTCAGTTTTATGAGGATTCAGTTTAAATCCTGCCTGGGACTCAAAGTTTTGTAGGATAGCCCAGGCTGCTGGGCTCGATTCTTCAGGGGATAACAATGTCTATAGGATGTTATCTGCATATAATGCTACTTTATCTCTCTCTTGACCCAAAGGGACACCTTCTTTTTGAGACAACTTCCTCAATTCTGCTGCCAAGGGCTCCATGTATATGGCAAAAAGTAATTGAGATAACAGATATCCTTGTCAGGTGAATCTTTACAATGTTATTGGGGAGGTTAGTGATCCATTAATTTCGGATATAAGCTTGGGGACGATCACAGATTTGCTTCAACTAGGTCAAAAACCCCTTGGGAAAATTAAGGGCCACCAGGGTGTCCCAAAGAAAGTCCCAGGACACCCTGTTGAATGCCTTTTCTGCACCTAAGCTTATAAGTGCCCGGAATTTCCTAGTTTGTATATATTCCGTCAGCAGTAGTGTGTGCCGTATATTGTTCATAGTGTTCCACTGTCTTATAAAACCAGTTTGATCTGCATGTATTATAACTGGTAGGATTTGTTCAATATTTTGGCCCATATGGCCATATATAATTTATAGCCCGTATTTAGTATTGAGATAGGGCGATATGAAGAAGGGTCCATTGTATCCTTTCTCAGTTTGGGATGGGCAGTTATTACTGCATATGCCCTTGATGGGGGATTACCTCCATAACCTCTTGGTAGGTGTGAAGCATCTGAGAGAGCAGTAAATCCTGGAATTTTTGTACCATTCAAGTACAAAACCGCCTGAGCATTTATGGCTTTGCCCTCTTAATTTAATGCTACCTCTTCTCCTCTGATGGATGTCTCTAATAATGTTTGTTGTTCCTCTGAAAGTCGGGAAGCTGTGTTTGTTGAAGAAAAGCTTGTCTTTCTGTAGGACTTACTTTTATTTCCTTAGTATATAAATTTTGATAGGAGTTTTGAAAATTTGATGGATACCCTTTTGTCATGAAGGACAGTTTTGTCTCTGGGTTTTAAATTTTAATATAGTAAATGACTGTTTTTGTGCCCTGAGGTTTCTGGGCCAATAGTCTTATGCCGATGCTACTTTCACAGTTATCCTGTTTTAAGAAGACTAGAGCCTGCTGAAACTTTTAAATCTATAATTTTTGCATTTCCCTGTTAGTCTTTTAATTTTGCCTCTAATTACTTCACCCCCTTTAGTACAGTAGTTGGTAAGTGTTGACTCTCAAATGGGGATGGAGAGAGATCTCTGATCTTGAAATAGGTAGCCATTGAGACCAGCGACCACCAGTGTGGTTCACGATAAACTCAGCTGTGAGTCAAGCCACACAAAAGTGAAGGTACTGGACTTCAGGAGGCTGATTTTGTCAAAATGGGAGAGTGCCTCAGAAAGCACTAGCAAACAGGCAAGAAGGTGGGGTGGAGCAACAATGGGAAACATCAAACCACCATCACAGAGGCAACAAGCCTTTGTGTGAAGCAAATAAACAAATCAAAATGAAAGAAAAACACTATGGTTCTCAAAGAAGTGGCGGAGAAGGTAAGGGAGAAAAGACAGCATTCAGGAAGTATAAGAAACACAGAAGGAGTATAGAAACATATAAGTTGACATCAGATAAGGACATAAGGCCCATCCAGTCTGCCCATTTCTTTTTCTACCTTATGAATATGCCATGCCTTTGCTCTGTCAATGGCCCATCTATTCATACTCATCTGTATTGCTCCCTTATGCCTATCCCATGCCTGTTTGAAGCCCTGCACTGTATTCATATCCACCGCTTCCTGAGATAGGCCATTCCATGCATCCACCATCCTTTCTGTGAAAAAGAACTTCCTCACATTACCCCTTAATAGGCCTCCCTCTAATTTAATGATGTGTCCTCTTGTCCTGCTATTTTTCTTATATTGAAACATGTTAGACTCTTTCACCTTGTTAATGCCCTTAAGGTGTTTGAATGTTTCAATCATATCACCTCTCTCCCTCCTTTGCTCTAGGGTATACATATTGAGTTCAGTTAATCGGTCCTAATATGTTTTCTGATGCAGTCCCTGCACCATTTTGGTTGCCCTTCTCTGGACTGCCTCAATTTGGTTAATGTCCTTGTGAAGGTGTGGCCTCTAGTACTGCACTCAGTACCCCAGATGGGGCCTAACCAGTGTCTTGTAAAGGAGTGTACCTCCCTCTTCCGACTTGTGATACCCCTACTAATACACCCTAACATCCCCCTAGCCTTACCTACTGCTTTAGTGGTCTGCTTGGATGATTTCAGGTCATTGGTGATGATGCCAAGTCTCTTTCTTCCCTTGTGACTGCCAGCAACTCCCCTCCCAGCCTATAGGTGGCTTCAGGGTTTCTCTTCCCTATGTGCATGATCTTGCACTTCTTTGCATTAAACCCCAGCTGCCACTCTTCTGATCATTTTGTTAGTTTATCCAGATCTCTTCTCATTCTGCCCACCCATCTGGATCATCTAATCTGTTGCAGATCTTGGTGTCATCTGAAACAGACAAACCTACCCTCAGTCCATCTGCAATGTCACTGATGAAGATATTGAAGAGGACTGGCCCCAAGGACTGATCCAAGTTGCCCTTGTGACCTGCATCTTCTGACTGTATACGTTTACCACCACTCTCTGTTTTACCGTCAACCAGTTTGCCACCCAGTTGACCAACGTCTGACCCACCTCGAGCCTACCCAGCTTATTAATCAATCTTCTTAGTGGAACAGTATCGAAAGCTTTGCTAAAGTCAAGGTAGGCAACATCAACTGCTCCCCCTTGGTCCACCACTATGGTTACCCAGTCAAAGAAATATATGAGATTAGTTTGACAGGACCTTCCTGTTGTAAACCCATGCTGTCTTGGATCCTGTGCTTCTATGGATTCCAGGTGTTGCACTATCCTTTCCTTAAGGAGTGTCTCCATAATCTTGTCCACTACTGAGGTAAGACTGACTGGTCTGTAGTTCCCTGCCTCATCCCTGCTACCACTCTTGTAGAGCGGGATTACATGAGCCCTTCTCCAGTCTTCTGGGACCTCTCCTGTGCCCAGAGACTCATTAAACAGTTCTGATAATGGCTCTGTTGGTTCCACCCTTAGCTCCTTTAGTACCCTGGGATGTATGCCATCAGGCCCCATTGCCTTGTCCACCCTGAGCTTATTGAGGCTCTTGTAGGACCCTTTCTTTTGTGAAGGGACTAGTGCACCTCCCTCCTCCCTGTGTCCATGGTGCAGGTTGTGGGCCCTGCCCTACCTTCTCTTCAGTAAATACTGAGCAGAAGTATCTATTTAGGATAGATGCTTTACATGGTCCTCCTCACATGCCCTTATCCCTTTGATCTTAGCAATACCCCTCTGGACTTTCTCCTTTCACTAATGTATCTATGGAAAGTCTTGTCACCGTCTTTACAGTTAGTGCTAGTATTTCCTCGGTTTGGGCCTTAGCCTGCCTTACTGCCTTCCCTGCTTCCCTTAGGGAAGTTTGGTATCCTCCCTATCTTCATCCTGCTGCGTTCCCTTATATTTCCTGAAAGCCAGCCTTTTGGCTCTGACCTTTTCTGCTACTGTGTTTGAGAACCAAAGTGGTTTCCTTCTTCTTTTGCACTTCCTTTTCTCACTAACACAATGGGATGTTACTTCAAGTATTGCATCTTTAATGTTTGCCCACTTTGCTTGTACCGCCCCCATCTGTATTTCTTTTTACCAGGGCTAGCTTAACTCTGTTGACCATCTTATCAAAGTCAGCTACTCTGAAGTCCCATATTTTTGCCTTGGAATGGGATGATTTTGTTCTAGTGGCCAAATTGAACCATACCATCTGATGGTCACTGGCCCCCAGGTGACCTTCTGCCTGGAGATCTCTGATCCTTTCCCTGTTAGTCATTACTAGACCTAGGATAGCCCTGTCTCTTGTGGGTTGTTTACCAATTGTTTGAGGCCCTCCTCCTGCAGGGAATCCACCATGTGTGTCTAGTTCTGGCAGATGTCCCTTCTGGTATTGACCAATCTGTATCTGGCATGTTGAAGTCTCCCATTATCAGAACCTCCCCTTTAGCTGTCATGTTTTGTATATCTTCTAACAGTAACGTGTCTATGTCCTCCCCCTTGTCTGGAGGCCTGTACACAACCCCAGTTCGTATGGCTGTCCCATTTCCTGTTTCCAGGGTTACCCACAGTTCTTCTGGCTCCTTATGTGTATTCTGAATTTCTGTAGCTTAGATATTTTCATTGACATAAAGGGCCACTCCACCGACATTTTGCACTTTGGTCTCTTCTGAACAGTACATAGCCAGGTACTGAAGTCTCCCAATGTGGTTACTGGTAAATCATGTCTCACTAATGGCTACTATGTCCAGTTTAGCTTCTGTCATTATTGCCTGCAGGTCTGGGATCTTGTTTCCCAGACTGCGAGCATTTGTGTACATTATTTTCCATTGGTCAGATTTCGGTGTGTTAGTTGTTGGGCGAGGTCCGGCGTTTCCCCTGTGCATCGTATGGGGAGCCAGACCTTTTTCTTTACCTGGTGATGCAAATGAACTACAAACATGCTGCACTCCTGTTTGACCACTAGTTGAAGGGGGAAGGGTGTTCTTCCCATTCAACATTTCAGGTGCTGCACCTCTCTCCCCATTTGCTAGTTTAAATATTCTGCAAAGACATCAAACTTCTGCCCTAATGCACTGACTCCTTCCTTAGTCATATGCAGTCCATCAAATTTAAAGAACGTTCGCTCCCAAAACTGTTGCCAGTTTCCTACAAATTTGTGTCCTGTTTCCTGGCACCAGTCCTTGGGCCACATGTTTAGCTCCCCTATCTCCCCTTTTCTGACCTTCCGTCCATCTGTCCTCCTCTCCCAGACTAGCAGGATCTCAGAGAAGGAGATGCCGAACAAAATGGATGATAGTTTGTCACCCAGCCTGGTTAGATGTTCCTTGGTCTCCACAACTGACCAGCTGGTGAGATCGTTAGTCCCTATGTGTACCAGGACATCAATGTTTACTCCTGCTTCCTGAACAATTTTAGCAATGCAGTCAGTGTCTCTTCACGCTGATGTACCTGGGAGACATCTGACCATTACTCCTAGCTGGATATATGTATCAACTCCCCGAATCATGGAGTCTCCTATGATCAGAAGTTTTTTGGATTTCCCTTTTGCTTTTTTGTTTTGGTTCCTGTTTTGGGTGTGTTTTGTTGTGCTAGCTCCTGTGCTGCAGTGTCCTGCTCTGCAGTGTCCTCTGCCCCTTTGTTTAATTTTGGAGACAGAGGCAGATACCCATTTGTAGTTTTTATATGGTTTTTGAAGGGGATATTTTGGAGAGCACCGAGTGATGGGGCATCTGATTTGCCCTTCCTAACCACCTGCCAACCTCCCGGACCAACTACCCTCTGCAGTCGAGGTGCTTCTGTTGGATGTTGGGGAAATGGCGGGTGGTTCTTATAATATATTTCCTCTTGAATATGCAATGTGAGGCGTGCAATCTCTGCTCATGCTGTCTGGAGCTGAGCCCTTAGATCTTCAATGGTTCAGTATGTATATAGGAAAACAAACTGAACTTACAAGCTCAAATGGGCAGACTGGGTGGGCAATAGGCCCTTATCTGCCAACACTGTCTATGTATCTATGTATCTATGTACAACAGTGTCCTAAATCCTGTAAAACTGCCCTTCTGAAAAGTGTTCCACAGTGCCTGCAGTTAATGATATCCATTCCAGGTAAGTTGCTGGGTTTATAACCTGGTCAGAGTAACTAGAAGGAAGAAAATGAAAGCAAAAGTTTCATTTTGTGTTTTCTTTGTTTGTTTTGTATAACTTGTTATAACAAGCTAAATTATGAGTGCCCCTGTAAATGAGGTCACTGTGGGGATACCTCTGTGATCTGCCCCTTCCTGCTTTGCTATAGGAAATGTCACAACTGTGCTACCCTATAAAAGAGTGTAGTGTGGGGTGGTTGGGGATGGGGTGGTGGCTGGGCCTTCCCTGCTGAAAAATAAGAACCACGGATGAAAAAACAAAGAGGTAAGAGCAGAAACAATAAGCCAGCAACAAATGCAGTAGCCCTGAAAGCTTATCCTAATGACAGATAAAACTGTGAAACCTGTAAAGTGCCACCTGAATAATTTCACAGAAGATATATCCTGTAAGAAACACTTTGCTACAGAGAAAAATAAAGCAGTAACAAAAGATATACCTTGCAAAAGACAATTTGAATCAGAAGATTACAGTAGTAATCTGTAAGCACATGCATGTAGGCACACCCTGTAATAATGCAGAAGAATGTATACCCAGCAACAACAATTTGAATCAGAGAAAAATAAAGCAATAAAATGTTAGCACAAACAGTAACAATCCCTGTGAGTACAAAATAAAAATAAGAGCACACAGTAAAACTGCCTAGCCAAAAGAAGCCTTAATTCTTATTGTTGCTCTGGTAAGGTCCTTTGCTCTATCCTTTCAAGCAACCTTGAAGAAAAGAGCTCAGGTGAAGCTAGGTGCCTTGGCCAGCAAACCTAGCCTCCACTGTACCAGTTAAAGCAGAAGAAAGGAAGTAGGGAAGGCAGTGAGAATTGCAAAGGCCCAAACCAAGGAAAAGATAGCCAACTTGGTTAAGAAGGGGATAAAACCTTTTATAGGTACATTAGAGAGCAAAGAAAGACTAAGGCAGGGATGCTGAGGCTGAATAAAGAGGAAGGTGGTTGGGCAGACAGCGACATTGAAAAAGCAGGGATACTGAATGAATACTTCTGCTCAGTACTCACAATGGAAAAGCAGGGGGAGATACCTAATCCAGTCAATAGAAGCACTCTGGATAGGGGGGTTGATATTAGTCCTTTTGCAGAAGAAAAGGTTCTGAAAGAACTCTTAAAACTGAAGGTAGATAAAGCAATGGGGCCTGATGGGATTCATCCCAGAATTCTAAAGAACTAAGGGAAGAACTAGTAACCCCACTTACTACGCTTTTTAATAAATCATGGGAGGATGATGTGGTACCTGAGGACTGGAGGAGGGCAGATGTGATTCCCCTTCACAAAAGTGGGAGCAAGACAGAGGCAGGAAACTACAGACCTTTCAGTTTGACCTCAGTGGTACGGAAAATTTTGAAATCACTTCCGAAGGAAAGAATTGTTGAGTATCTAGAGTTCAGTGGGGCACAGGACCCAAGGCAGCATGGATTCACAGCAGGAAGGTCATGTCAGACAAATCTAATTGATTTCTTTGTCTGGGTGACCAAAGTAGTAGACCAGGGAGGGGCTTTGGACATGGCCTACCTAGACTCTAGCAAGGCATTTGACACAATCCTGCTGAAAACATTAATAAACAAATTAGCCAGCCTGGGAGTGGGTCCCAGGGTTGTAGCCTGGGTAAAACACTGGCTGGACAACAGGACACAGTGGGTAATAGTAAATGGAGTCCACAGTGAAGAAAGCAGGGTTACTAGTGGGGTACCGCAGGGTTCAGTACTGGGGCCGGTCCTTTTTAATGTCTTTATAAGTGACATTGCAGAGGGACTGGAAGGGAAGTATGTCTCTTTGCAGATGACACAAAGATCTGCAGCAGGGTTGATACGCAAGGTGGGTGGAAAGGATGGAAAGGATGGAAAGGGACTTGGCAAGGTTAGAGGAATGGTCAAATGTATGGCAGCTTAGATTCAATGCAAAGAAGTGCAAAGTAATGCACCTGGGAAACAAAAACCCAGGGCAAGAGTACACAATGGGGGGTGAGGTACTGACAACAACAAAAATGGAAAGGGACCTGGGGGTAGTCATATCAGATGACCTAAAGATGGGCCAGCAATGTGAGAAGGCAGTAAGGAGGACTGGGGGGATACTGGGATGCATAGGGAGAGGAATCACAAGTAGAAAACAGGAAGTTATTGGCCCTCTGTACAGACAGTTGGTAAGACCACATCTGGAGTACTGTGTACAGTTCTGGAGACTCCATCTCTGCAAAGACATGGACAGGGTGGAGGCTGTTCAGAGGAGGGCAACCAAAATGGTGCAGGGGCTGCACCAGAAGATGTATGAAGAAAGACTAAAGGAGCTTAAGATGTATAGCCTCAAGGAAAGGAGGGAGAGGGGGAAATGATAGAAACTTTCAAATACCTCAAGGGAATCAACAAAGTCCAAGAGGGTAGCATCTTTCAGAAAAAGAGATGTGCAAGAACAAGGGGGCACAATTTGAAGATAATGGGGGAATGGCTCAGAGGTAATGTGAGGAAGTATTTCTTCACAGAGAGGGTTGTAGATGCATGGAACAGCCTTCCTGAGGAGGTCATAGAGTCAAAAACAGTGGGGGAATTCAAGAATGCATGGGGCAGACATAAGGCAATTCTAGTGGGGGGTAGGAGGAAGTAGGCTGTTGGTTAACTAGGATCTGCAGCTTATCCGTTAGGTAGGGAAATGGGCAGACTAGGTGGGCCAAGCGGTACTCATCTGCCATCAAATTCTATGTTTCTATGTTTCTGTGTTTGAGGTCTTGTAGTAGGTTTTTTATGTTTTTCTTCCAAAGCCCTTTTTTTCTTTTAGAGACAAACACTGCACAAAGGCTGGTGGAGGTGCTCAGTGATAAAAGCAAACTAGACTGGAGCTACAAGTCACAGCACTTACCCTTAGCACACTAGCCAAATGAAGAATCCACAAATGTTTTTTCTTCCAGACTTAAACTTCATTTAATAAGCCACACAATCAGCAAAGCTGACTCTCCTGGGTCAGAGACAAGGATACAGGCGCTTGTATCTTTGTCTCTGACCCAGACGGGTCAGCTTTATTGATTGTGTGGCTTATTAAATGAAGATTAAGTGTGGAAGAAAAAAAAAGTTTGTGGACTCTTCATTTGGCTACTGTACTAAGGGTAAGGGCTGTGACTTATATCTCCAACCCTTTTTTTCTTTGCAGCATAGGCAATGATATCACCCCTAATCATTGCTTTGATTATGTCCCATAAAATTGCTGCAGCCACCTGTTGGATATTATTGTCTTGAATAATTTGGAGGATGCATTCTTGCATAAGGGTTATGGATTATTTATCTTTTAGTAAAGAGGTGTTAAGCACCAAAAGGCATTCTTTCTTGTTTTGCCTAAGTCTGTTTTAACATCAATGAATGATGATCAGACAATAATTGTGGCCATATGACGTCACAAATCCGAGCAAAGTGTTCTCAAGTGACAAAAAGTAGTCAAGTCTCAAATAGCTATTATGGCAACTGTTGTTTAGGTAATAGTCTCCACCAAATGTCCACCATTCCTAAATGTTCTAAATTACTTCTTAAATAATACATTGCACTGGAATTCCTAGGACTGGAAGAGTTAGTCATATCTAGTTCTACAAGAAAATTATATTAAAATCTCCTGTCATTATCAGGTGCCCTTGAAGCATATCTAAAAGTTTACCCAGAAAAGCCCGAATCACTGGAACTCACGAGTTGGGAGGTAAGTAAACACTAGCTAAGGTTACCGCGTATGAACAAAGGTGACCCTGCAGTATCACGTATATAAGTGTTTTGTATTTCTAGTTACATGGTAAAGGGGACAATAATGGCTATGCCCCTTTTTTTACTGGTAGGGTGTGAGGAGGCATATACCTCGTAGCAGCCACCCCATTTCAATTTTGCATGCTCTGTTTCTGATAAATGTGTCTCCTGGATAAAGTATACATCTACTAGGTTGTTCCTTAATTGTTGCATAAACCTTGTACATTTTATTGGGTTATGCAGCCCGTTTATATTTTGTGAATATATTTTGACAGGCATGGATGTCTCCCTACCCCAATTAAAGGAAGGTGCCACTGCTGCTGAGGAGAAGCCCAACCAAGCCCATTTATGAGCGATGTCAGTGAGAGAAAAGCTACCCACTTGATCCTCTTCCCCACTTGGACACCCCTTGGAATCAAATGGAGGTGTCTGGATGTGAAGAAGATAATTCCATTTGAGAGATTCCCTCCACCCCCTCTCCTCCTCTACCCTCCTATTCAACATCGCCCAATAAACTACAAGTCTGTCTTTTCATGATCTGTGTATGTTTCTTTTTTGTACACATAGACAGAAATTTAAAACCTAACTCTGCCGAGTAGATTTCTTGTAAAAACATTAAATATCTAACCCTTTTACTGCACACTCCAACTGGGAGCATAAACCATTGAACCAAAACTTTGAGACCTTCTGACTGGTCCTAAACAAACAGGTAACTATATATATATATATATATATATATATATATATATATATATAAAACTGCTTCCATGGTATACAGTAGGTGAGTATATTCCTCCACCTATGAGTCCCTGGATCTTGAAACTAGCATAGTGGTCCATTACCAGGGCAGGAGGTAATTCCCACTCCTAGACTGAGTTGTACCCGCTGTGAGACAGTAGCATCCTTTGAAAGATATGAAACTTAAATGAACAAAAATTTGTAGTAAATAATTCAGCACCATAGGGTGGTTAGTAGCCCAATCAAATAGGTCAAATAGGTCCTCTTCCTGCAATGAAATTGCATCTATTGCTCTGAAGTTTCAGCGGAGGATGCTGTAAATTTGTAAATAAAATGCATCTCTTAGAAAATGGTGGCATGTCCTCCTTTTTTTGCTTCTCTGAGTTGTTTCCTAAATTCCCACTTCTCATGGGTACCTCCCCATCCATTATATATCCCATATGGGGAGAGTCTTGGAATTAAATTAAATTGGGAATGTGGATCTCTGTCTACTAAGATTAGTGGGGAGTAAATGAGGGATCGTTACCAGTTTTTCCAATCTCCTTAAATTTTGGTTTCCCATAGCATACCCTCTTTGCTCCCTTAGCCTTGATAATTCCTCAGTGGGTGAGGAAGTTATGTTCCAGGATCAAATTAAGCGTATTGAGGGGCCTGGATACACCTTGATTACCTCCTAATTAACCAGGCCTATGTTTTGATGTCTTAAGTCTCTAGCTTTTAAGACTTGCTGACTCCTCTTTTTGTGTGCCTCCAGGCCAGATCTAAAAGATCCATCTCCACTAGGCGTATTCTCTTTTTTCTCTCCTTTTCTCTTTTCCCTTCCCCTGCTCCCCCTTCCGTACAATTAAGTATATGATTCCCTGGCACAGCCATGTTCCCCAGCTATACTGGATAATATAATAATGATAATAATAAACTTTATTTTTAAAGCGCCTTTCATGAATCAAGGTGCTATACAATAAAAAACATATAAAAACAATAAAATACATAGCAATATAACCAAACAGCAAAATAGATAAATATAGAAATAGCTAAAAATATTCAATCTAAGCAGGCAGTAAGCCACAAACATGTCTTCATGGCCTTCTTAAAGCTCTCCAAAGTCGTTCAGTCACGTATCTGACGGGGTAGAGAATTCCACAGGGATGGGGCTGCATACTTAAATGCTCAGGCCCCTGATGTCTTAAGACGTACTCTGGGAATCTCTAGCAACCCCTAGTCAGCTGAGCGGAGTGGTCGCCAGGGCAGTAGAGGCATAGGAGCTCTTGCAGATAGACTAGCCCAGTCTGTGCAGGGCCTTAAAGATCAGAAGCCCGACCTTGAAGGTGAGCCACCACTGAATCGGCAGCCAGTGCAGCTCGCACAGCACCAGTGTGATGTGACTCAACTGAGGAGTCCCTGTCAACAACTGTGCAGCAGTGTTCTGCACTAGCTGCAAACAGTGGATATGAACCCCTGGAAGCCCTAAGTAAAGGGAGTTGAAGTAGTCAAGGCGTAAGGTCAAAAAGGCGTGGATCAGCGTTGGAAGGTCGCGGATGGAACAAGGTGCTTAACCCTGGCGATGTTCCTCGGATGGTAAAGAGGACTTGACAACTGCTGACACCTGTGTACACGGTGTCAGCCCATCATCAAGAATCACCTCCAGGTCTCGCACCCATGAGGAAGGAAGCTGGACACCCCGAGACAGAGCCCAGTGAGTTGTCCAGCCCCAACCTCTGACCAGTGACTTGGATCCACAACTATCACCTCAGTCTTTCCAGAGTTCAGCTTCAACCAGCTGGAGCTCATCCAGTCCTGGACTTCTGTGAGGCAGTTACTGAATACCAAGCATGCACTATCCTGGTCAGATGCAAAGACAGGTAGAGCTAGGTATCATCAGCCTAGCAGTGAAACCACAGCCCATACCATCTTATAATGTCTCTGAGGGGCATGTACACGAGAACAACATGGGGGACAACACTGGGCCCGAGGGACCCCAATGACAGAGAGAATGGATCAGTGGAAAAATCCCCAACACCACCCTCTGAGTTCTGCCAGCGAGGAAGGACTTAAACCATCTGGAGAATTGTCCACGGCACAGATGAACCTCAGGTGCTCGAGAAGCATCCCATGGTCCACAGTGTCAAGGCTGAAGAGAGATCAAGAAGTACCAAGACAGAACAGCACTTCTGATCTCTCACCATCAGGAGATCATTGAGCACCCGAACCAAGCGGTTTCAGTAATGTGCCTCTTACAAAAACTGGACTGGAGAGGATCGTAGATGTCATGGATGGTCAGATGGTTCTCCAGCTGTAGCGCCACAACTTTCTCAATTACCTTCCCGACAAAGCGGAGGTTTGAGATCTGTCTGAAGTTTGCAAAGCAGCTTGGGTCCAGAGCAGCTTTCTTCAGGAGAGGTGTCACCACTGCCTCCTTGAGGGAGCTAGGAAACTCATCGGACTCTAAGGAGCACCAAACTATCCTTGCTAGGACCGGGCCTACAATGTCACAACAACCCATTGTCAGGGAAGTTGGACCCGGGTCCAAACTACTGCATGTTGGGCCATACCGGGGCAATCCTCACAAAATTCACAATTTCCAGCTGGTCAAAGGAACTCCAGATGAACCAAGGTGAAGTGACCATGCACCGACCACTATAAGCTCCCATAGAGTGAGCCAGATGATCTCTGCCCTGATGCTGTGCCACCTTATCCATAAAAGAAGCTAGCAAGCTCATCACACTCAATTTGTGAAAAAGGCTCTTGAACCTGAAGGCAGGTTGGGTTGTACAACCTGTTCATGGTTCGAAAGAGCTAAGCCAGTTGATTCTGAGCAACAGCAATCTCCTGTACAGGAACTCTGCCTTCTTACAGGTGATTGCTGATTGATAGACTTGATAATGTTCCATCAATCTAGTGTGGTCTAGCATCCAGGGTGGATTTCCACCAGCGACACTCTAACCTTAGTCCAACTCACCACAACTCCCTCAAAGTCCCATCAAACCATGGAGACTGAGGATGAAGGGAGAGAGACGAACAAGGACAGGATCGATGGAGTCCAGGGCCATAATAATGGCCTTATTATGAACCTGAACTAGGCTCTCTGGACTCCTGCTTGCCACGGAATAACCGATAGGTCTAATACTGCCGATAGACCATCAGGGCTCACATCCCGCAAAGGCGGTATCTGACCATCTCCACAGGGGCAGGCCTATATGGGGGGGGCATAGAAACTGAACCCTACAGTGTGATGATCTGACCATCTGACTGGTTCCACCACCAAGTAGGAGGTTTCAATCCCCAGGAGGAAAACCAGGTCAAGAGAGTGACCAAACTTATGGGTAGCAGAGGCAACAACCTGTATAAAGCCCAGTGATGTCATCAACTATAGGAAGTCCTGCCCAAATTATGAGAGTTTATCATCGACACAGGCATTAAAGTCGCCCAGGACCATCAATTGTTGTGGTCTCAACTTTCAACTGGCAGGGTATTTACCTTGTCTTTAAATGACACAGCTCCCCTAGTCTATTTCTCTGGGATCTAATTCTAATAACCAGTTACATTGCTAACAGATTCAAGGCAAATCATGGTCTTGAGGTCATTTTGCTGACCCTTTAGGTAGCATATTAATTGGAAGCTTTGCAACAGGAAAGAATTTGTCTCCTGTTAACTGACTGAGATATGTGCCCTTTCACATATAGCTGACAGAGGAGGAGGAGAAGGAGATTTTATTTCTTTTGGTTGCCCTTCCCCAATGGTTCAGTGTGCCCTTACAAATATACAATTAAAACAGCATATAAACAGAATTCAACAACAACATAAAATACATGTAAATAACATCCTCCACTATACAAATGAACTCTAACAACCTAAAACAGCAAAACTATTGGTCATATTCAATTGCTGCATTAGACCCCAAAGGCTTGATGGAAGAAAAACGCTTTCAATTTTCTTTTAACTATCTCTAGGGAGAGAGCCTCCCGCAGGTGCCCCAGCAAAGAATTCCAGAGGACAGGGGCATGGTTCCCCTAATTTTGATAAAATAAGAGGCATGAGTTTTTTAACAGGCATTACAAGGTCTGCGTGTAACTATCAATGAATTAAGGGGGTATAAATCAATCAGTGGTGAATCGCTAAAGCATTCACTTCAATCATGCAAGTATCCTTTGTTATTAGACTTTCTGCCCTTATGCAAAATGTCTTGTTAAAGCTGGGCAAACATTTACAACTCAAGGTTGCTAGTCCGACCAGGATTCGTAGTAAGGGTGGTATTTCTAGGAAAGTCCTGGTTGTGGCCTTATACAAAGCCGTAGGCTAGTAATCCATCCATCTATGTGGAGACTGCAGTTCAATAGATCAGATGGTGAGATAGTGGTAGGAAAGTACAGATCGAGGGGAGGGGAGAGGGATCCGCAGCCTAGATTTAGTTGTCAGGGTATTGGTAGGTCCAGGCCATCCATCAATTAAATTGAAGGGGAACCCCATGAATTTATGGAGATAATCGACATGACAAGGCAAAACAGTTCATCATCCAGGCAGGCAATGGTGGGGATGAGCATCGTAACATAAAGATTCAGACTGCCGGGATCGAGCCACGGGACTCAGTCACTTCACTGCCCATCTGTCTCTATGCAAGTAGATGACTCCCCCCTCCCCCCAGATCGTGCAAAATAAAGTGCTAGCCCACCTGAATCTCTGACTCGCCTCTCCCTCCCCACAACCCCCCAACAACAAACCCTCTCCTCACTCACCAGTTATGGAATTCGTACAAGTAGTGAACTGTCTTCTGCCTTTCAGCTCTTTTCTTCGCTCTCATGTTAAGGATGCAGGACTCTGATATTGCTGTAGCTGGGATAAAACTGAAGTCAGGTCACTGTTTGGGGTTTGTGTCCCCTGTTGAGCCAATGTCTGGGTCTGTCCTCTCGATGATCATGGGACTTGTGAAGATTCCACGCCAGCTATCTCTGATGGAATTATCCTTTGAGCTAGGAGATCGGAACGAGCATCTGTTGCCATTTCATAGGTATGCTACCCTGAAAGAAACTGCACGCATAATTTTGTAGGATGAGGAGTTTTTAATTTCAGCTTGTGTGATCGGAGGTGTGGAAATAATGATATGTAATCTCTCTGTGACTTTTGCGTGGCCGGGGTATTATCATTGTCCACAAAGATTCAGGTGGCCCCATAGAAAATCTTCTGTTTCTGCCAGGCTGTCTGTAGTATTTTATGTCTGATTGCATAATTAAGAAATCTGATTATGATTGAGCATGGACAAGCATCTTTCCCCTGATTGCATCAATAACACTCCCCACCCCATCCTTGTGTGTCTGTGCCCCAAGTGCATTATTTTCACTTTTTCGTGACTGAAACCCAGCTGCCATACCCATGACCACTTCTCAAGTTTTATCAGATTTCTGTTCATATCCCCCACAAGAGTGTCCACCATATTACAGATTTGGGTCATTCACAAAGAGGCAGACCTTCCTCCAGCTCATCTGCAATGTCACCTTTAAAGACACGGATGAGGACTGGTCCCAGCACTGATCCCTGAGGTACCCAGTGGTCACCTCCCTTCTCCAAGTGAACTCCATTTACCACCACCCTTTGTTGCCTGTCCTCTAATCAATTTCTTACTCAGTTTACCACCTTTGGACCCACTCCTAAGTTACCCAGCTTGCTTAATAGTCTCCTATGTGGAATGGTGTTGAATGCCTTACTGAACTCTAGGTAGGCCACATCCACCACTAATCTAATTCCATGGCCACCCAATCAAAGAAATGTATCAGACTCGTTTGACAGGACCTGCCACTCATGAATCCATGCTGTCTTGGGTCTTGTAACTCATTAGATTCAAGATATTCCACTTTCCTCTTCTTCAGCAGTGATTCCATTAACTTCCCTACCACCGATATCAGGCTGACTCATCTGTAATTGCCAGTCTCCTCCCTGTTACCCCTTTTGTAAAGTGGAACTACAGCTGCCCTCCACCAGTCCCCTTGAACCACTCCTGTTTCCACAGAGCTGTTAAATATGACTGTCAGAGGTGCAGCCACTACCTCCCTTACCTCTCTCAATATCCTAGGAGGTACAGTACCTCATCTGGTCCCACTGCTTTGTCCTCTTTCAGATTAGCGAGTCCCTTAGGACTCTCTCTTCTGAAAAAGGAAAGAATTAGTGTGCACCTCCCTCCCTTCAGAGCTCCTGTTACTTTTTTGTGGCCCTTCCCTTCTCCATCTACAGTGAACACTGAACAGAAGGATTGGTTCAGGATGTCTGCCTTTCCTGGCCCCTCTGCACTATCCCTTCCGTCCCTTTTAACATTACAATCCCTTCCTTGATCTTCCTCTTTTCACTAACATACCTAAACATATCCTGTCCCCATTTCATTACCTCTTGGGCTATTCTCTCTTTAGCCTGTGCCTCTGCCTGCCTTCCTGCTTTCCCTGCTTCTCTCTGATTCCCCTGATACACCTCCCTATCCTCCTCCCTCTGCATCTCCTTGTATTTTCTGAATGCCATCCTTTTAGCCTTTACCTTTTCAGCCACCCCTTTCAAGAACCACAGCAGTCTCCTTTTCCTCTTACTTTTACTGACTTGATTGACATAGAGGTTTGTTGCCTTCACTGTGCCCCTATTTAGCTTCGCCCACTGTTCCTCCACCCACCCAGGTAATCCATCCCTACCACATCATCCATCAAGCATTCACCTATCTTTATAAAATCTGCCCTTTTGAAGTCCAGGACCTTCGCCATTGTGTGGTTCAAGTCCTCAGCCATCCCTATATTGAACCACACTGTAGTGTAATAGCTGGTCCTCAGGTGCCTCTGACCTTGATGTCTGCAACTCTGTCCCTGTTAGTGAGTACCAGTTCCAGTATTGCCTCATCACAAGTGGGTTCACTGACTAGTTGCTTGAGGAAGCCCCCCTGCAGGGAGTTCAGGATGTTGCTGCTTCTAGTTGAAGCCACAGCTGGGAGACTCCACTGTATATCTGACAGACTGAAGTCCCCCATTAGCAGCACCTCCCCCTTTTCTGCCATCTTGCCAGTGATTTCCACCAGTACCTTATCTAACTCCCCCCTTTCCTGCAAGTTTGTAGATTACATCAATGTGAATAATGTCTCCATTCCCCTTTTCCAGGGTAACCCACAGTACTTCTGTCCCCCCATATTCCCTGTATCTCTGTCACTTTTGTACTTTCCTTCACATAAAGCACCATACCCCATCATTTTTTCCCCCGCCCTGTCCTTCTGGAGTATAGCCTGGTCTGGCCATGTTCCAGTTATGGTTTTCAGTGCACCATAACTCTATATTGGCCACAGTAACCAGGTCAGCCTCTGCCATCTTGGCCTCTAGGTCTGGAACCTTATTTTCGAGACTTCTGGCATCCTAGCATTCACACACATGGCCTTCCAGATTTTGTTACCACTCTGATTATTTCCCCTCTTTCATCCTTTTTGCCCACCCTCCTTCTCCCCTCTGTTTTTACTGCTCCTGTTTCCTGTCCCCTTCCCTTCTACCACCCTGCTTCCTTTATTAATTTTCACCCTGAGGTGTTTTCCTCCCAGCAGGTTCTCTCAACGTCCGACTTTAGCTTGGGGGGGACAGTTACTGCCTCCAATTTCTTCTGCCACCTCCTTTGGCTAGTTTAATTGTTCATTGAAGTAATATTAACACCAACCACTGAGGACTACCCTGAGGAAAAGGGGTCCATAAAGCAGAATTTTTAGATGTTCCTGTTTTAGCCAAGATCTATCCTAGAGATTTCAGAGTCTTAAAGCTTATATCAAACACAGTTTCTCCCAGTACATGAGTTACAGCATATAATCCTGCAGAATAGAAAACATTGACTTTTTCATCATATTTCATATGGCATATACTCTGTCTGGGAGAAGGTGGGGGGAGTTCTAGTTCTCCCTTGTATTTTAGCCTTACAGCATTCCTCCCCTTGAGCTGCAAATAAATCAAACAGTCTAAAAGTTCTTGGAGGCTCCTCTGGTCAATTTCAGGTTGTAATGCAAAGTCTGCCCATGAGGAGTCTGAAATTTCTCCATCAGAGACCATCTGTGAGGATTTCTCCTCATCTTGAACCTCCATTTTCTCTACTGAAAGAACTCAAGATTTGAAGGGGAGTACTGTGACCTGCTGACAAACAGGCTGTTTAACTCTCATTGCAAAGAAGCCTTGTATGGGCTATGGGGCTTGTCTGAGGAATTACATTAACATTGTCTCTTCTCTCCCCATTTCGCTCTTTGTATGGCTTTCTCTTACTCCCACAGCATTGTCATTTCCTTCCCCCCAGCATTTATCATTCTTCTTTTTGGTACTTACTGGCAAAGAGTTTTGGCTTCTCCTCACTTGAGCAGCCAAATTATCAGTGTTTCCTGGCAGTCATGATTACCTATCTGGTGCCCAAATCTAGTCAGCCTTCTCAAAGGCTGACTCCACCATCCATTCCTCTGATTGCTTTTGCAGTATTTTTGAGCCTTGTCTTGAGGAGCAGCCATGGCCCACACCAAGATGCTTAACAGCTGTTCCAGTCCCTGTTTAACAGTTTTTTTCCTGGCTCTGTATCTCCTCTGCTGTGTCTGCTCCTCCATTAAACCAGTTTTCGATATTTCCTCCTCCCAAAGTGACTTGGTCCATGAATTCAGCATCCATATTTGGAAGAGGTGACTAGACTGACAGGATTACATTGAGGCATACACCCGTGTTTTCCCACTGTTTGCTAGATTGTGGAAGGAGTTGCTTCTATGCTTTTGACAGCACTTTAGCTTGACTGTCAGGCAGGTCTTTGATGTATCCATGTCATGGGAAAGAAAGAAACCTGTTCCCCTGATGTTCCAGACAAATATTCAGGCATTCCTTCTACTGCTTCAGTTTGAGCCTGGGACACAGATAACTTATCCCTCTCTAACAAAACTGAGCTTCTTCCTCTTCTACCATACACAGGAGAAGTCTTTTCCACTTTTCATTGCTTTTTGAGTTTTCTTCCTCTACCAGCAAGTTTATATTTTGCTGTAATGCTTGCTCTGATTCCTGTGCACCTTACATAGAAATCTACAAACACAAAGGTGGTGGCAGATAAGGATTGTGTGGCATACCCAGTCTGGCCTTTTCCTACCTAATAAAATACCACGGTCTTAGTTGTTCTGTGGACTTACCTGTCTTCCCTATTGTGAAAGTACTCTTATGTCTATCCCATGCATTCTTGAATTCCCCTACTGTTTTTACCCCCACCACCTCTGCAGGGAGGCTATTCCAAGCATCCAGTACTACTTCTGTGAAAAAGTAGTTCCTCATGTTGCCCATGAGCCTACCTCCTCTAGCCTCATATCATGCCCCTTGTTCTTGTACTCCTTCTTTTCTGAAATATACTACCTCCTGTACCTTGTTTATACCCTGAGGTACTGGAATGTCTCTAGCATATCCAGCTTCTCTCTCCTCTTCTCCGGGAATACATCGAGGTCCTCTAGTCTTTCCTCATATGACTTTTAGTGCAGTCCTTGCACTATTTTTGTTGCCCTTCTCTGGACTGCCTCTATTTTGTCTATATCCTTTTGGAGATATGGTCTCCAGAATTAGACACAGTACTCCAGATGAGGTCTCATTAGTGATCTGTACAGTGGCATAACCACCTCCTTTTTTCTGCTAGCAATACTTCTCCCTATGCACCTAACATCCCACTGGCTCTCCCCTCAGCCTTTTCACATTGTTTGGTTACCTTTAGGTCATCAGATATGATTACCCCCAGGTCTCTTTCTTGATTGGTGGCCATCAGTACCTCTCCCCCCATCTTGTACTCCTCCCTTGGATTGCTGTGCCCCAAATGCATGAGCCATTTCTTCTTCATTCTCAGAGCCATAACACTCTGTTGCTAAAGCATTATTTTTTCTGCTTTGAACCTCTGGAGAAAAGGTAATAAGGAATGAGGTCCACCTCTATACCCAAACCATCCTCACTACCATCTTCAAGGGCAGCAATCTTGGCAAACAGCTAGGAGGCCAAGGGTTCCCCACAGGAGAGTAGGGGAATTTTTCTGATGTCATGGCCAACATTCCCCATCAATAAAAACAGAACCATGCAACCCACCCTCAGGATGAACCTGAAACAAGCTATCACAGCTCAGTGTGCCTTTCCTAGTCAAAAATGATAAATAAATAATATGATATCTTTGCTGTTTTTATGATATGTATGATATTTTTAAACAGCTATGTAAAAACATAATATGTATATAGACTGATGCATATACTTCTAATTAGCTGTCTTTTCTTGACTAGGGATTTCGCTTAAGCTGTTATGTATATTTTGAGGTTACATTTATTTTTTTTTTTCAGCCAATAACTTTGTGCTATAGGGAAACTGATGTGAACATGAACACTTGGTCAAAACACAATAAAATGAAACTGAACTTTTTTAATTTAGTGCAGTTCTAGAATTATAACTGCCCATTAAAACAAACAGTCTACAGCAGAAATTGGGAGTTTATTAGGAACATTTGATTTGTGAATGTGACTTCAGATAGCACTTTACTGAAGCTGAAAATGGTTTTAATTAAAGTTTGTTTTATTAAATCTGTCTTCTTGGTAATGAAGTATTAAATTAATGTTTTTATTAAATTAATATATTTCTCAGCAGCAGGAACAGTAGTTCCTTTACAGAATCATCATTTTATTGTAGCATAAGAAATAAATAAGTTTACGTCTCTGTGGCCCCTAAACTGAAAATAATACATAAGAAACAAATCTTCCTCCATTATCTTAGGTTCACATTCTGTGCTTTGCCTCCCAGTTGGTCTTCTGGTCATGTGAGATTGCAGAACTGTTGACTTATAGACTGTATATCCTATTTTCTGTTATGTGTTCTTCCTATCCACAATACACAATTAAGATTCGCAATACTTTGTACCCATTTGGGATCACATAGCCATAACTGTTTTATCCACTGGGATGGCAAAGCTGGCACACCTCATAGTCCTCATGCAGAAGGCTAGCTACATTGCTTATAGCATGATCATTAAATATTATCTTGGCACTAATAACTGTTCAGTCATAATGGGGAAGCTTCTGGGCCTCAGTCTGATAATTATTACATTTTTTATACTATGCTGGTGTCAAATTATACCAGTTTTGCTGTTTATGTGAACCATACAGTAGCCATAAACCTAGCCTAGTTTAATAATGCCTTGTATATTAATGGAAAGTACTGCTGTAATGACCATGTTTTTGTTTCATTAATTTAGTCAGGGTTTATCAGTTTTGTTTTTTCATTTGTTTGTTTGTTAATAATTGTATATTAGTATCATGGTACTAGAGGCTTTACTAACTTGTCTATTTTTTCCTCATAACAAGAGACCTCTGATATAAATAAAAACACAAAAGCAAATATCTAAATGCTTTTTTGGAGTTGCTTAAGGCATCACTTTACACATAACTGTGATGAAAAAAGCAGAGGCAAAATACAATATAATGGGAAAAAAAATATTTCTGCTGCTAGCTAAATTGTGATTCTTTTTGTAATTGTTGGTGTTGAGTTTTATTTTCTGGAATATCCATCAAGTGGCTCTTGGTTAGCAAAGCATTATTATGGGTAAGAGTTAAGCAAATAATTTAAATTATGGGCATTTAATGTGTCAGCAGTCAAATGACTGGATTTCCCTGTATGTAAGCAATAGCATACAACAGGTATATATACTGCATATGAGCAGAGAGATAGTCAGGACCAAGATGAGGGACCTGGACTTTAGAAGGGTTGAGTTTGGTAGGATGGGAGAAGTTCTGCAATGCCACTTTACTGGGATCAGAGTGGGGATAGATGTGGAACAAGAATGTGCCATAATAAAGAAGAGATTGATGGAGGCCACTAGTGAGTATGCGTAAATCAAAAGTGTGTTTATTTATTTATTGCTAGGATTAAAATACCTTTGAACCAGAGATTCTTTTACAAAGGTTCCGCGTCAGATACAAATACAAGTAGTATATACAAAACTTGGTTTTGCAATACAAGGTAACGAAGTAATTAACAAGGCGCATAAGGGTGCATAGACACTAGTTATATATTCTACAGGAAAGCACACTAGTTGGTGTACGAAGTACATTGTAAGGTATAGTTTGGAATATAGTACATGGGGCAGTCTCAGGAGCAGCAGGATAAAGTAATGAGAGAGTGGAGGGGTGCAGTCAGTTAAATATGACTTTGTCGGCCAGGGCTAAGAAAGAAAGGATAACCAAAGGGGGGGATGGAAGAGAGAGGATAAGGGTAAAGGGGTTGAAGCAGGCAGCAGGTGTCCTTGTCAAGTCTGATTGAGGGAGGTGAGTGTAAGTTGGGGAGGGGGAGGGGTGAGGGGTAGGCAGGGGGGAAAATGGGGTGGGTAACTAGCCAGGTAGGGGCTAGAAGTGGGCCCATTCCTAGAGATGAGCAATGTCTAGGTAATTGGGGGGGCAGTCACAACTACTTTGTTGAGTGAGGTGCTGGTGCAGATTGAGTTTAAAGGGGCAAGGGATGGGATGTTAAGTATCTCTGGGGGGAGGTTATTTAGCCAGGAAGGGACTCTATAGCAAAATGATCACTGACCTTGGACAGTCTGGCAGTAAGGGACCAGGTAGTTTGTTGAAGATGCTCTGTGTGTGTTGCATAGGTTAGTGGCTGTTAAAAGCAGAGGCAGGGCACTTGGTGGAGCTTTGCCCAGGCTGATTTTTTTTCACAAATAGACAAGTTTGGTAGGTGATCCTACTTTTGAGATTCAACCAGTGCATTTGTCCATAAAGGTCACAGGTGTGGGTGTACCTGTGGGCACCCGTGACCAGCTGACACACCGTGTTGAGAGCAACGGTGATTCTTTTCAGGGTTGTATCCAGGGCTGCAGTGTAGAATATCAGACCATAGTCAACTATGGAGATAATTGAGCTGGATACAGCTAGCCTGAGATCCTCAGCAGTAAGGCAGTGCCAGTGCCTATAAAGTGCACCAATATGAGAATTTATTGCTCTAGATATTAGGTTGCCATGGGCAGAGTAGGATAGGGTGTGGCTTAATGTTATACCTAGATATTTGAAGTACTTGACTTGCTCGAGGGTGAGGTTCTGCTTGTTTAATATGGTAAGGCAGGTCATTTTGTGATGGCTTTGTGGGGTAGTGAAAAGCATCACTTTTGTTTTTTTGTAGTTCATCAGCAGTTTGTGGTCCTTGAACCAACATTCTACCTTCTCAAAACCAGTTTGAAGGTCATTGGTGAGTAGGGTGGAGTCAGTATGAGCAGAGAAGAGGACAGCATCATCTGTGTACAGAATGATATTGTTAGGACATGCTTTTGGGAGGGAGTTGAGAAAGAGGCTGCACAGTAAGGGTCCAAGGATAGAGCCTTGGGGAACTCTGGAGTTTACTGAGCAGCAGCTGGAAAGTGTGTCATTAATTCTAACCTGCTGCGACCTGACACCAAGATAGCTGGTGAACCAATTGGTGACCTCATTGGATAGGCCAATGTCTTGGAGCGAGGAGAGTAGAAGTGAGTGGTTCACAGTGTCAAAGACCTTGGTAAGGTCAATGTAGATTGATCCCACCAGCTGGCCACGGTCGAGTGCACTGTGTAAGAAGTCAGTATATTCCAGCAAGGCAGTAGTGGTGCTATGTGTTTTTCTAAAGCCATGCTGTTCTGCGTAATGTAGGTTGTATTTGGTCAGGTGTTCAGTGAGTTGGTCTGCGACAATATGGTCTAATGCTTTGGAAAGGGAAGAAAGGATAGAGATAGGTCGCTAATTAGAGGGAATCGTCCGGTAGTCACTTTTATATATGGGCAGTAGAGATGCAGATTTCCAGCACTGAGGGAATTGTTGACAAGAGAGGGAGAGGTTGATAAGTGGGTACGGGGTCTGAGAACAGAGTCAAGGGTGAGGCTGAGGAGTTTGAGGTCCAAGGAGTAGCTACTGTATCTGGCATTACCCAGTACCCTTTGGAGGTATTTCTTCACCTCCATCATGGGGACTCTTTTAAAATAGAATGGGAGGGACTGTCAGGAGAAGGGGAATCACAGCTATTTGAAGGACTAGGACTCTTATTTAGGTAGCCAGGAGGGAGTATGCCAGGGTATCCAGTGAACACGGTGACCGTGATTGAACGACTGCAAAAGGGTGGCTCAATCATGGTGCCTGTGTTCTGGGCTACCTGGAAGGGTAGCCACAGGATACCGAGTTGATGACTACAGTGACAGAATGTGTGTATATATATATATACATGCCGGAGGGGTCCCGATGGGTGGAAGGGGCGGAGGTATGTGGGATGTAGTGTGGCAGTCAGCTGCCGAGCTGACCATTGTCGTGGTGGGTAGGGTGGCAGGGTGGCAGGCTGGGGTTGGGAGGTGTCGGGTTCAGTTCTGGGGCGGGATCGTTTTTGCATGGGGCCAGCTTTTTTTTTTTTTCAGTTTTACACTCCCCGACATGCACCCCCTGGAGTTGAGAATCTTTAATTAGGCATAACATGTAATCCCACATCAGTTATGTGGAGTCGCTGTGAGTGTACATTGCCGCCATTTATTTTCGGCGATGTACACTCACCAAAACAGCGATCACCATTATAGAACCATATGCCAGAGAGGTCGGTGAAGGCCTTATTTAGTGTGTCTGCTATAGTAGTGGGCTCTTGTGTAAGGACACCATCTGCAATGGTCAGGCTTGGGGGTGCTTTAGAGGGCTTTCCAGTGAGGTTTTTAATGTTGTCCCAGATTCGCCTTCCATTGCCCTATGAGTTTGAGAGCTCTAGTTTACAATGTTCTCTTTATGCGCACCGTATTTTGAGAGTACAGGAGTTCCTTGTGGCCTTGTACCATTGCAAGTCTGCTTGTCTTCATGAAGCAATTGCAAGGTGCCACAGATTATCCCTATTTACATCTTTTTAAGTAGATCAGCGGTGATCCAGGGGTTATTTACCACCCTTAACTTCTTTTTTCAGAAGAGGGCATAGATGTCACAAGCTTTGTTGAAGTGGCTGATGAAATAGTCGAGGGCAGTGTCTACATAGTGGCTGTTATACATAGGCGATCAGTCAGTGTGTGCAAGGAGATGCTGTAGGTGCTAGAGTTGCCCTTTCTTGAGGACATGATGGGATTGGACCTTAGCAGGAACTTTAAGAGGTTTGTTTGACCAGTGGCAGATGACTGGGGAGTGGTCACTTAGCGCATCTGGTAATACCTCAGTGAGGGTTATACTGGCTAGGTGGGTGGTAAGGACAAGGTCTAGGAGTGAGCTATTGCCAGTCCTGTAATTGATCCTAGTGGGGGGTAGTTACAAGCTGTGTAACATTGGCAGCTGCAATGGCGTCCTTGAAAGGGTCAGTCTCAGGGGCCAACCAGTTCATGTTGAAATCCCCAAGGATCACTATCTCATTATTAGCAGGCCAGTCAGCTATGAAGTCAAGGAAACCTGCTGATCGATCTCAGGGTGGGATGTAGACAGAGAATATAGTAATTGATTTGCCATTCCGGCCAAGTATGATCCTGACAGGTAGTATTTGTGAGAAAGCTAAGGTCAAGAAACCCAGCTAGTTCAGCAAAAAAGTGGCAAAAGCAGTAGGGGAAAAGAGGGCAGCCTTTAGAAAGTATAATTGTACTCAGAAGGAGGAGGAGGATAGAACGAACTATGCCACTAAGTCAAGAGAGGTGAGCAGGGTGGTAAGACAGGCAAAGGCCACTACAGGGGTACAGCTAGCCCAGGGGGTAAAAGTGGCTGAGAAGATCATTTTCTGGTATATAACAGAGAAAAGAAACATAAAGGATGAGATTGCAAGGCTACAAATGGGGGTGGGTGGGCAGAGGGTACTGAAGAAAAGGTGGAGGTGTTTACTGGGTACTTCTGTTCAGTCTTCACTTGGGAGAAGGACGGACCAGTACCACAAGGGAGTAGGGTGGGGGGGGATGGAGGGGAGTCACAGACAGTGAAATATAAGCCGACTGAGTACTCATGGACCTAAGGCCCCTAAAGGTGGATAAATCACCAGGGTCAGATGGCGTACACCTGCGGGTCCTTAGAGAACTGGCAGAGGTTCCAGCAGGTCCCCTGGCAGACCTGTTTAATGCCTCCTTGGAGTCTAGGAACATGCTTCAGGACTGAAGAATGGCACATGTGGTGCCTTCCATAACAGTAGTCTGAAGGACGAACCAGGGAACTACAGACCAGTCAGCCTGACCTCTATAGTGGTCAAGCTGATGGGGGACATCTTGAAAAAGAGACTGATCCAGTTTCTAGAGGAAAATGGGCACATGGACAAGAGGCAGCATAGATCTGTATCGGGCAGATCCTGCCAAACTAACCTAATTGACTTCTTCAATTGGGTCACTAGGACAGTGGAGAAGGGCCAGGCAGCTGATGTCCTGTATCTGGACTTCAACAAGGCCTTAGACTTGGTGCCTCATAGGAGATTAGTCATGAAATTTGAGGCCCCAGGGGTGGGGGTTAAGCTCATCGGATGGATCAGAAGCTGGTTGCAGGACTGAAGCCAAAGTGTGGTAGTCAGGGGAGGGTTCTCTGAAGTGAGGCCTGTGACCAGTGAAGTCCCGCAGGGCTTGGTGCTTGGCCTGGTGCTGTTTAATATATTCATGGGAAGGGGGAAGTTCCCTTTGTAAACAAATAGGGAGCTGCACAATCCAGCAAACTAGACCATAAGGTCTTATCTGCTGGCATGTTTGTTTATATATAGGATATGTATTGGGCTACACAGGGATAATCATACATATTGCCACATGCAAGAATAAGGCATGTAATAGAATAGCACTGTTCAAAGAATAAGTTTACTGTGCACAAATTAATTTGTGACTTTTAGGCGTAGGGAAGCTATCTTAAATGAATACCTGATTAAGGAACCTGTAGACAAAATGTTGAACCTACAGGTGGTTTCTGTGAATTTTCATGAATGAACAAAGATTTTTAAAACACCATGGCTGCCATGGCTTTTGATTTCAGTCATTCTTTCATAAGTGAAGCATGATTGTGGAAACACTGTAGCAGGAGACATCATGAGCATGGACAGACTTTGAACACAGGTGAATTTGATCTGGAACACTCACAACAACTTTTTAGAATGTGCACAACAACTGACAGTAGAAAGCGTATAGCAGGAGTCTTGAAGGTACTGATTTTATACAGAACAAGACTTTGAACAAGATTTAACCATATACTATAGAATATTTATCATTTTGACTATAAAATATTAATTTGAAATAAATGAAACATACAGAATAGTGAACAGGAACTGTGCCCAAGACTGTGATTCTATCAAGGGAGCTCATAAACATAGAAACACAGAAACATAGACTTTGACGGCAGATAAGGACCACTTGGCCCACCCAGTCTGCCCATTTCCTACCTATTGGATAAGCTGCAGATCCTAGTTAACCAACAGCCTACTTCCTCCTACCCCCCACAAGAATTGCTATATATCTGTCCCATACATTCTTGAATTCTCCCACTGTTTTTGACCCCAAAACCTCCTCAGGAAGGCTATTCCATGCATCCACTACTCTTTCTGTGAAAAAATACTTCCTTGCATTGCCCCTGAGTCGTCCCCCCCTATATCTTCAAATTGAGCCCCCTTGTTCTTGCACATCACTTTTTGTGAAAGATGTTACCCTCTTGGACTTTATTGATTCCCTTGAGGTACTTAGATGTTTCTATCATGCCATACTAAATTATTTTGTTTATTTATGCATTTGATAACCGTGTAAGTACACTGGTCCCAGGAACTGTTTACAGGTACGACCCAGGCCATCTAGATGGCATGAGGAGAAAAAAAACATAAAAACAGCAATGAATTACAAGGACATTTGACAAAGAGATTGATGTCATTACAAGTGTTACAAGAAATTACAAATATTAACATTTCAGTGTTGTGCAATTTACAAGTCCGGAGATCACAGTAAGGATAACAAAATGTCCACATTAACAAAAACCAGAGGAGAGGTTATTGATTACATGTATAATAGTTATTAATCCTAGCAGGAATCCCTGTTAACAGTTGCAGGAAGAGTTTGACATAATAGCAATTTTGAAGTGCTTTTTAAAAGTCAGGGTGGAATTCAGGGTATGAAGGTCCTCAGGGAGAGCATTCCAACGTTTAGGAGCTGCACCAGAGAAAGCTCTCTGGCCCATGTCAGTTGATAGCCATGGACAGTCTAGAAGTCAGTTAGGGGAGGACCTCAATTAATGAATGGTATGATTAATGGTTGGCAAATACGATAGTGGGGATTTAGTACCTTCGTGTAGGGTTTTAAAAATAAGTGAACCAAATAATCGCTCCCTTCGTGATTGAGGGGAAAGCTACCCAAGACTTTGATATAGGTTGCAGTGATGAGTGCAGTAAGGGGCTTGAGTCACAGATCTGCAGATGTTATTGTACGCCGTGTTCAAGCAATTGAGGAGTTGTGGCGAGGTAGAGGAGATGATGGGAGAGCTGTAGTCTAATATGGGAAGGATACTACGCCCAATTGCCAGTCTTGAATCAGTGGTCAGTAGGTGTTTCAATCTATAGCAAATATCTAGGCGTTGATTGACTTTTTTGACTGCTTGGCCTATGTGGGTAGCGAATGTCAAGGAGGGGTCAATGGTTATACCTAGTTACTTAAAGTCATTGACCTGCTTAATTATGGATCCCTCTGAGGCTTGGCTGTTGAGATTAACTGAGCTCTTCTTGAGCCTGTTTTTGAAGCCAAATAGCATTGCTTTGTTTTTCACATTGACTATAAGCCTTTGATTTGTGAACCATTGGATTACTGAGGGAAATCCTTGTTTAGGGTATGAGCTGTTCTTGAGGGGTGCTGTCACTGCTGAATAAGATCAGATCATTAGCATACATTGTCCTACTAGAACTTGATGGTTCCTTGAGCAGCGAGTTTACAAATCTAGAGTAGAGTAACAGCCCTAGTATGGACCCCGGGGAACTCCAGACTGCACTAGGAGTGGGCTGGATGATGCTCCCCCAATACTGACCGTTTGCGCCCTCATTGTGCAGTAATGTTGCACCCAATTTGAGGAGCTTTGAGAGAAACCTAAGGTATCCATTTCCCTGAGGAGGATAACATGGTCTACCATGTCAAATGCCTCTGAGAGATCAACAAATATGGCCCCTGTAAGTCTGCCTTTGGCTGCCTCTCTGAGGACATGATTTTGAATTGAGCAAGAACCACAGTAGTACTAAAACCTTTTCTAAAATCGTGTTGGTCAATGGATAGGAGACTATATGTCTCAAGGTGATCCGATATTTGCTGGAACACTATTTTCTTTAGAATTTTGCTCATCTGTGGTAGAATGGATACTGGTCTGTAGTTCTCTGGGATCTTTGAATCACCCAACTTAAAAATAGGGACCACTCTGGCCTCTTTCAGAGCATGGAAACAGTGAACGTAGACAACGATAGATTGATGACAAATGAGAGCAGTTTGGCAGTGCAATCTATTGCTAATTTCAAGAACCTAGGGCAGAGTCCATCACTCCCTGTACTGCCCTAGATGGGGAGTGTTTACAGGAAACAACGTATCTCTGGGGGGTTGTGGGTTTACAATAGAAAGGGGGACAATCAGTTCTTTTTTCACTCTGACTTCTTGATTGACTGCTCCTGGAGGCTGACGGGAGTTGGGCCATTTATGATTTCAGATTTGTGAATCCATGTTTGCTACAGTTCATGGATCCGATTGCAGCCCTGTATCCATGACCAGATTAACAGTATTAAGCTTAGGGGCATTATTCATGACCAAGTTCACAGATGCCCAAAAACTGCGACAGTCACCTAAATTTCTTATCTGCTGCAACTTAAAATAGGAGGCCTTGAGGATTTTAGTGTCTGTTTTGCACTGATTCCTAAGCCTTCTGTATGTATTCCAATTTTCAGTCATAAGATTAGACCTGTAGTTATCCCATGACTTGTCTCTGAATTTCAACCTCGCCACCATTTCTCTGTTTAGCAATTTGGTGTTTACCCCTAATGCAGCTGGTAGTGAGTGGGAAATGTTTATTCTGAATTGAGGAAAGAGCAGCTACAAGGAAGCCCAATGCTGCATCTACAGAAGTGAGGGAGTAGAGATTGGACCAATTTATTCACCACTGACCTGACTTTAGAGTAGCAATGTGAACTTGGGAGAAGTTTCTTAAGGAGATGAGTTTAGGTGGTGGATGTCTCCTTTGACTGGACCAGTGCAATAAGTAGGGGAATGGTCACTAACAGGAAAGATGACTTCAACAAGAACACTTCTAGCACAACCTTCCATACTGATAGCCTCTAGTTGGACAAGCTAGTAGACAACTTGAGGTTTGTTGGGAAAACTCATAACATGAGTAGCATTTGAGTAATGGAAATGACAAATCCTTGATCCATCCAGTGTGCAGTCAGTTAAGACCTAGTGAAGCAGGTAACAAAATACTAATCATAGCTTTCAGTGGGTATGGGCCACCACTGATAATACTGGAGGTGTCGCCACTTGCACCCCTGCTCACAGTATTATTTCTAATATATAGTGCAATAATTATAATAATTATCTTTCTTAAGGCAAAGGTTATTTTATAATCTAGGTAATACATAATGTGGCTGTGATTGTAATTAGCTTATGTTATTGTATATCTGTGTATTTTATTCTCACTTTGGTATATATTTAATATTTGTCTCTTTAACTTTGTATCCTGATGCCCATTTTCACAGCTGTGGCTGAAAACTAGTCTGTACTAGTCAGACCACATTCCTGGTTAAATGAATAAATAAATACATAAACTGGGTGGCCAATACTGTGAGACTAAGGTGATGACTACAATCCCTACACTTGTAGCCTCTGCTGTTGACAGCAGTAGGATCACAATTTGATGCTTTGGTTTTGAAATTATGTCAGTGATGAAGATGTTAGTGTATTCAGAATTAGTGATCAGACAATGCAGAGTGCCATCCAGTAGAAACAGTTACAAACTGAGGCTGTAAGATGCAAAGAACAAGATCTCAGTCTAATACCTTGGCAAATTGGACATTCCTAGTACCTGAATGATTAGAGCTGCTGCTCTGAGAGCAGGAATGCAAGGATTGATCCTTGATCCTAGAGGGTCTGGAGCACATTCTTTCAGACCAGTAATCAATTTACAGAAGATATCCGTGACCTGGGAAGAGAACATTACAATGAGGAAATATCAACAGCAATTTGCTCATCTACTGTATGGGATAACATATTGAAGGGAATGTTGTTTATTGATTTGTTTTGTGCAAGAGACAGATGCTTTTTTGTGTAATATGTCAACACTCATGCAGGTTTACTCAATTAAAAGCAGCTCACTAGAAACAGAAGTCATTCCGGAGGACTGGAGGAGGATAGATGTAGTCTCAATCCACAAAAGTGGTAGCAGGAATAGGTTGGCAATTATAGGCCAGTCAGCTTGACATTGGTGGTGGAAAGTTAATGGAGTCACTGCTGAAGGAAAGGATTGTTGAATATTTTAATCCACTGAATCACAAGACCCAAGGCAGCATGGTTTCACAGGCAGAGGGCATGTCTAATGAATCTGATAGATTTCTTTGACTGGGTGACCAAGGAATTAGATCAGGGTGGAGCAGCAGACAAGGCCTAGATTTCAATAAGACTTTCAACACCATTCCACATAGGAGGTTAGTAAGCAAGCTGTGTAGCTTAAGAGTGGGTCCAAAGGTGGTAAACTGGGTAAGAAATTGGTTAGGAGATAGGTGGCAGATGGTGGTTATAAACAGAGTTCACTCCGAGGAAGGGAGAGAGGGTGGCCAGTGGAGTGCCTCAGGAATCGGTGTTGGAACAGGTCCTCTTTAATGTCTTTATAACTGACATTGTAGAGGAGCTGGAAGGGAAGGTCTGCCTCTTTGCAGATGAAACTAAAATCAGCAATAGAGTGGACATTCTGGGGTGTGTGGAAAGGATGAGCAGAGACCTAAGAAAACTTGAGGAGTGGTCATGGGTATAGTAGCTGGATTTCAATATGAAAAGTGCACAGTACTGCACTTGGGGCACAGAAACCCAGTGGCAGAGTACACAATGGGAAGAGCTGTACTGATGACCACCAAGTAGGAAAGAGACGTGGAGGTAATCATATCGGATGACCAAAAGATGGCCAGGCAGTGTAACAAGTCAGTTGGGGGGGGCTAGTAGGTTACTGGGATGCAGAGGGAGGGGTATCACCTGCTGAAAGAGGGAGGTGGTACTGCTTCTGTATAAAGTGCTGGTAAGACTCCACCTAAAGTACTGTGTCCAGAACTGAAGACCACAACTCAGGAAGGACATACATTGGAAGCAGTCAAGAGGCGGGCAACTAAAATGGTGCAGGGTGTGCATCAGAAGCTTTATGAGGAGAGACTTGAGAACCTAAATATGTACACTCTAGAAGAAAGTAGGGAGAGGGGGATATGATATAGACCTTTAAATACCTCACAGGGTACATAAGGTACAGGAGGGGAAATATTTTTCAGGACAGATGTGAGGAAGTACTTCTTCACAGAAAGAGTGGTGGATTCCTGTAGAAGTCTTCCAGTTGAGGTGGTGAGGTTGAAAACAGTAGTGGGGTTCAAGAATGCATGGGATAGGCATAAGGGGAGCTTAGGAAAAGGGAAGGGGATGGGTGAATGGGTGGAAGATCAAGGAGAATCTGTGGTGTGTAGATGCTTCTGGGACTACCTCAAAGAACTGGTTGGAAAGGAAGACAGGAGACACCCCACAATACTCACCATTAATGGGACTCCTACCACTGACCTGCACATCACAGCTGAATCCTTTAACCTGTCATTCTCTGATTCTAGAGCTGCCCTGCCACCAGGCTATTTAAACAGCCCAGAACCTCCCCCTCCATGAGACCAACATAAACCCTCCCATCCAAAATTCTATTTTAAACAGATCACAATTAGTGAAGTCAGAACCTACATACGTAAGGTGCTTGGGAAAACAAGACTAGGTAGCGATGGTTTAGACATGAAGCTTGTGGCATTAGCACTTGAAGAGCTACTGAGACCAATTGCCAGGCTCTTTAATAAATCCCTTGCCCAGGAGAAGTTCCCTTCAATCTGGAAGTTAGCCCTGGTCACCCCAGTTTTAAAAAAGCGGGGATCAGTCCAACACTGCCAACTATAGGCCAATCTCATCCTCTCTCCTCTCTCTAAAGGTCTAGAGAGGATTGTAGCAGACCAGGTTAATGAGTACCTCCATAAGTATGGACTCCAATGCCCACAACAGCATGGATTCTGCAGGAACCACAGCACGGCTACTGCCCTGGTGGAGTTCCGACTATGTGCACAAGGCCATGGACGAGGGCCATTTGGTGGGATCTATATTCATAGATCTCACTAATGCATTTGACACTGTCAACCACCACATTCTTCTTACTGACCTACTAAACCTGGGGCTGTCACCTGAAGTGGTCCACTGGTTCCAAGACTATTAATCCCACAGAAAACAAAGTGTCAAAATTGGGAAAGCCATATCTCTTTCAAGGGAAATTACACTAGGGGTCCCCCAAGGGTCAATATTGGGGCCATTCCTATTTAGTCTATTTATAAATACACTCCCTGAAGCTTGTGAGAGGAAGATCATCCTCTATGCGGATGACATTGTCATTCGGTGCAGCACCAAATAGCATATGGCCCTGCAGGCAGAGCTTCAGAGCTCGTTCTATGGGCTGGAGGATTGGTTCTTTAAAAAAAAGCTGCTCCTCAATCACAAAAAGACAAAGACAATGATCATCTCTAGTTCCCTCACAAGAAAACCCTTCCTGCCCTTACTATCACCAATAGCAAGGCTGCCCCACTGGAGCAGGTACACTGTTTCAAGTACCTAGGGGTTATTATCGATGACACCCTCTCCTTCATGCAGCACATCAACTATGTGGTAAAAGCAGTAAATGCAAAGCTCAGTGTGCTCTATAGGTACAGGCAATACCTCACACCATTAGCCCTTCATCTCTCGGTCTCCTCCTCAGTTCTGTCAGTCATTGACTACGGACTTGTGGTGTATGGGACCGCCTCCAATACTGCACTTGCACACATTGCAACGGTCCTTAACAAGACGAGTAGGCCAACACCTGGGGCAGACAACCTTAGTCACATATGCTTCCTCTTTGAGCAGACCAATTGGCTTAACCTACTCAACAGAATAAAATACCAAACCTGCCCGTTGGGCAAGAAATCACTATTAGGCAAAGCCACTCCATTCCTCAGTGGCTTGCTGCCTGCCTGTAGATCTGGGTACCAGACCAGAGGCCACTCCCAGGACTCCCTAGAGGTCCCTCTCAGAAATGACACTGGGACAGTGGTCGTTGCATACTGTACTCCCTGTGGGTTAATGAGATCCTGGCTCACCTACTGACAAACTCAAGCCATTTGCCTTTTAGGCCAAGCTTAAACAGTACCTCTTTGGAAGCATGGCCTGTTGCTGTAGGCAGTTATTGCATTTCCAGTCCTGCAAGCCTTAAGACACAATCACCTGGCTAACCGACATGGATCAAGTCACCTCCCTCACCCTTTTTAGCAAATCCCCGACAGGGCCGCTGCCCACATCCCTGATCCCCCACCCACAACTCTCTACATCAATTCCACTACGTAGATGGATGTAGCTCCCTGGCTACTGAAGATTATACCTTTGTGCCTTGCCTTTGGCTGTTGTAAATTATACCTGTGTACCTGACAATGTTTGGCCTTGTCATGTTTCTTTGTACTTACCAGATAGCTTATGTCTCTGTTAGTAATTTTTCACCCTTGTAATTTGCTTACACTTGGGCTTCACCCTCCTTTGTTTTCTTGTTCTCAATTGTTCATACTTGGTTGTACCTGATGTGGAACCTTTGTAAAAGAGCTTTTGCTCAAAGGTAATGTCTGAATATTGAAATAAATAAATACTATAGGCAAGGAAAAATGGGCAGACTAAGTGGGCCAAGTCCTTATCTGCTGGCAAATTAGATGCTTCTAAGTAGTAGACCTTAGTTGCTGCCTGCAACTTAATATTGGCCCATTTAGATGTTTCAACCTAGTGGCCAAAAATCTCTTATCATCACCTACTGCCACCTGTAAGATTTGTGATACTATTCTGAAAGGGGAAGCTCAGAGATAGCTCTTATTCCTTTTTTTTTCAATTCAAAGTTTATTGATACATTTTCACAATAACAGGCTGTTACAATAAGAATGAGATAGACATACAGACTCAATGTAAAGGGTAACTGCCCAACCCACCCATCCCTCCCCATATTGCAGTAACCAAACCTAGTGTCCGCTATGCCAAGTTCTTTACCTAAGAACCTACATGGCTGTGTAACCTGAGACATGTTTAAGACTGAGCCAGTGAAATTAGAGAGTGAAGGGGATCCCAAATTTTGGTATATGCTGCCAATCTATTATGAAGACTGTCAATCGCTTTTTCTGTATGTAGATTGGACAGGATTTAGTTTACCCATTCTTGGTAAGATGGGGAGGACTTGTCTTTCCAGTGACGTAAAATAAGCTTCTTAGCCGATAAAGCAATCATGGAAATATGAAACTTTCTTACTTTAACTCTAACAGAAGACAGGTCCCCTAAAAGGCAAATAACAGGAGTAAAATACTCATGAAGGCCCAGTAAAGGGTCCAGGGAAGTCTTAATTGAATCCCATAAGAGGGAAACTTTAGGGCAAGACCAGAACATGTGAAGAAGTGTTCCTTCTTCCTGCAAACACTTACTACATATATTGGAATTCAAAAAACCCATTTCTGTAGTTCAACCGGAGTGTAATACAGATTATGTAATATATGATATTGCATAAGACTCAGTCTGTCTTGAGAAACATATTTATGACAGAATCTCCACAGGGATTGCCAATCTGGATGGTACTGAGGGAGGATAGAGTTCCAGAATCTTATGGTCCAAAGGAACCCCATATCTCTTGGGAAACAAAACCTTATATACAGTAATTTAGATATTACACCTGAAGATCCAATAAGTGAAGAAACCTCAGGTATCAGGGCTGTGACGCCTGGAAGGGGGATATTACCAAAATTTATTGTAAGTGCCTTAATTGTTTAGCTCTGAAGTGAGAGGGAGCCAGAATATGAAATTTCCTGATAATATCTCCCACTGACAAACATTGCCCATCTTCATCCATGAGAGAAGAAGTATCCCATCCCCAAATTGGGACAACCATTGATGGGGAATCTGGTTCTTATTAATAGTAAAATATGGGGAATTCCAGATAGACTGGGTCAAGTCCCAGTGGGGATTATATTTCAAAAATGAACACAGTTGTGCATAAACCTTTAAAGAGGTAAATACTGTAGGGCATTCCTCAGTCATACGTACCTGAGAGATTTAAAGATAGAATAAGGTAAGGGGGTCCAGATTCTTGGACTTAATTACATCCAGTTTAATTCTAAGCCAAGTCAGTTGCTCTTTTTCTGGGCCAGGAGATACCCATCTCAGACATTTTGCTAGATGACTGGCCCAATAGTATATAGCCAGATGGGGAATCCTTAAACCCCCCTCCAGTTTTGGAGCTGTCAATTTGTAATAAGTCAATCGAGGACACCTATCAGCTCAAATAAATCTAGTGAATATACCATGTAACTTTTTAAACCAGAGTAGTGGGATAAAAGTATTGAGAAGAGATAAAGGGTAAAATATTCTAGAAAATATATTCATCTTAATTATGTTGATCCAGCCCCATAATGAAATGGGAAGTTTGGACCACCTCTCGAGATCATGAGTTATCAACTGTGAGAGGGATTCCAGATTTTCCCTAAACCATGTTAGGGGGTTACGAGATAGTTTAATGCCCAAGTATTTGAATGACTTGGGAGTCCAGCATAAGCCTAGGGGACTGATATCATTTTTGAGTACCTTATGGTTTAATGGGAAAAATAAGGATTTGCTAGCATTCAGTTTGTAGTTGGACAGGTCACTAAATCTTGCTATTTCACTCAACAAGGCCGGTACAGAAGATACCGGATGAGATAAATGTATCAGCAAGTCATCTGCATATGCAGTGACTTCAATTTCATGGCGTCCAACCCAAATGCCTTGTATGGAAACATTATTGAGAATATTTTGGACGAGAGGTTCCAGATATAAATTAAACAACAGAGGAGACAAGGGATATCCCTGTCTAGTCCCTGAATGGAGTGAAAAATGTTTGGAGAAGGCTCCATTTCCAGAGATTCTTGCTGTAGGAGTTTTATATAGTGTAGCAATCCAGGATATAAATACAGAAGAGAATTGAAAAGCTTCCAGAACTCGAAACAAAAAATTCCAATTCACTCGATCGAATGCCTTCTCAGCATCCAGGGAGACCAGTCCTGCAGGGAACTCGGCGTCTCTGGTAGCCGAGAAAACATAAGATAGGGTACGCAAGTGATCAGATGATGAACGCCCTTTCATAAATCCTACCTGGTTTATACCTATTAATTCAGGGAGAACTACAGTTAACCTATTGGCTAGTATCTTCGAGAGAATTTTAATATCCTGATTTAGAAGGGAACTAGGTCTGTAGCTCTGAACAAGCTCAGGATCTTTATCTGGTTTGGGGAGAAGAACAATCAAGGCCTCAAAAAGGTGAGGATCAGCCTCTGCCCTAGTTAGAATATATTGAAATAAACTACAAAGTACTGGTAATAAAAGATCCTGAAAACTTTGTAAAATAGGGAGGAGAATCCATCGAGGCCTGGGACTTTGTCTACAGGCAATCCACTAATAACCTCAGCAATTTCCTCCTGTGATATAGGAGTAACCAGAAAACCCTTGTGTCGCTCTGAGAGGGAGGGCAAATGGGAATCCCTCAGATAACTCTCCGTACTCCTAGGACAAGGAGGATACTCCATGTCACTGTACAAGCTTGCATAATATAGGGCAAATTCTTGCACTATTTCAGTAGGAGATACTTTCAGGGACCCATCTGCCATTGCCCTGATTGGAGGAATAAATCTCACCAATTCTTGTTGCTTAATATGCAATGCCAGTAGGCGCCCCGCCTTTTCTCCCTAGTCTGTGTAACTAGCTCTTGTACAAATAATAGCTAATTCCGCTTCTTCCCGAAGTAACTCTAAATACCTATCTTTCAACACTAGAAGTTCCTCTTGTCTTCATCAGGGCATTAGCAGAAAAATTATTTTCAAGTGACCTCATTTGGGACAGTTATAATATTAATTCCTTCTCCTGTGCCCTTTTCCTACCACCCCATACTAAGAAGGATCCCTGTCATGAAAGCCTTAAAGGCCCCAGCAAAATATCTGGCTTTGTACTGTCTAAAGGGTTGGATAGAAAAAGGATTCAATTTGTCCTTTATGAGCTTGCAATATTTAACATCTTTAAGAAGTTGTTCATAAAGTTTCCATCTGGTTTCCCTGTTAGGTAAATTAAGAAATGCCAATTTACACAACACCAGTGAATGATCGGAGACAGGGCCAGGTTGAATCAAGGAAGTCTTAACCCCAGGTAGGAGAACCTGAGAAATAAATATGTAATAAATGCGGGACTGCGAGCCGTGCACCATTGACCTGAAAGTAAACTCCCTAGAATCAGGGTGTAAGACACGCCAGACATCGCAGAGCCCACACTGGTCCACTAGGTCTTTGAAAGTCCTCTGCCTTGGAGTGACCACTCCCAGTCCACTACCTGACCTGGCAAGATTAGAATCTACAACTTGACTAAAGTCACCCCCCAAAATAATCCTGATGGGAAGCATTGGAAGAATAACAGATAAGAGTCTCATAAAAAACCCTGGATCATCTATATTAGGGCCATATATACTACCAAGTAAAAGTGGAAATGACCAGAGAGTGCCTTTAACTAGAATAAACCTTCCCTCATGGTCTTTAATGACCTGTGTAGAAACAAAGGGAACACCCCGTTGATCATAAGCATGACCCCACGACTGTTAGTAGATCCTGGGCATTATAAACCAAGCCCACCTGTTGTCTCCTTAACTGTGAAGCTTCAGTTTCTAATAAATGTGATTCCTGTAGGAAAGTTATCTGAGAGCATAATAAGCTTAAATGTTTAAGAACCTGATATTGCTTATGTTTTTTCCTGATCCCCTTAACATTCCAAGTAGCAAAAGTCACTTCTTTGGCCATCTAACAATGGTAGTTAGGCTTAATGTACTAGCCCAGCACTGGATACATAATACATGCAACCCTACTCCCACGATTACTGCAAAGCCCTCCCTCCTCCCACCCCCACATTTAACTCTTTCCCATCCCCCAACTGCCCCCATACCCCTAACAAAACCCCAAATCCCTCACCCCTCCACCCAACCCCCTACACTGCCACAAGCAATGTTCAGCACAGTACTGGGTCTTTTCCTCCATCTCCCACCTCCCGATAATGCACCTCTGCTAATGGCAACAGAACAAGGTAATTATTTGAACAAGCGAATAATGTTAATTACCCCCAACAAATTAGGGAATGGCCTTGGGCTTCCAATGCTACACACACCCATGTGTTAGCATGATAGTGAACTGATAAATGAAGTGTACTGCCAGATCCCTGAGTATACCAGATAACCTTGGAGACCAGAGTGAAACTGAGAATAAAAATTGAGATCAACCATGCCTCATGGAACAGCTATGCAGAAACTAGAACCAGATCGGGAGCCTAGTGAAGGGGAATAACCTATTCCACAGAATGAGAGCAAAGATCGGGAAAAACCTTGCAACCGAGACTCAGGGAAAGAAAACTGAAAAAACGAATCTTCCCTGTGGTTACCAACCCCAGATTGCAAAAAATCTCCTTGGAGAAATTTGTTGCCCTGAACTCGGGACTATTGAGAAAAATAAGGGAGATCCCCCTCGAATTAAAAGCTGCACAACTATGGATTACAAATACATAGTACACCCTCTAGTGGCCACATCCCAATCCTGACATAGTGAAAGTAAAAATGCAGAGAAAGCCCAAGACCGCTCTGATTTCCGATCCATGTAAATTAAACGTTAATCCTAGACACAACAAGCCAAATCCCTCCTTCTATTCTATATACTAGACTGAGTATACTAAGACATGAAGCTCTGTTCCCAAATAAACAAACCCCTAGACCCCAAGTGTCTTTGCCCTTCACCGGCGTTGACCTTCTAAGGCTAGGGCTTAAAATACTGTTAGCAGGCATGCCTTGCACTGATCTCCCCAGTCCAAGTAAGATAACAAGAATTTACAATACAATTTGTTAAGAATATCCCCCTCAAGGAAGGAGAAAATAACAGTTCTGATCCACAACTCTAAACAGCTCTTCATCCCACGAACAAGGCCTCTCAGGTCTCTCGAAACAAGTCTGGCAGCATGGATTTAAGGCTCGACAGGGCAACTGCAGGATCATCGTAGTTAAACCAGGATCCATTTACAAAAACTTGTAATCTGGCCAGGTATCCCATCCTGAATTTCAGGCCTGCAGCAATAATCTTAGACACAATGGGATGAAATGCTTTCCGCTTCAGATGAGCCGAACCAGGCAAATCTTGTGAGATTCTGTTTCGTATTCTCCCAATGAACCTCTTGTAAAGCTCTCACTTTCTACAAAAAATGCTGTTTCTCTAGGAAATTCAAAAAGCGACAGATGATAGGACGGGGGGAGCATCCGGAGAAGGCTTAGGTCGCAGAGACCTGTGAGCTCACTCTATAATATATACTGGGCCGAAGGGAGAGGGGTCAGCAATCCGCCACCAACTTCTGTGTAAATGCCACACCATGCTGGCCTCTTTCCTCTGGTAGCCCAAGTATCACCACATTGTTTCTACGGCTACTGCCCTCTAAATCTTCGAGCTTGGCATCGAGACGAGATAACTTCTGTCGCATAGACACCAATTCAGGATCGAGATTCTCTAGCTTTTTCTCCATCAAGACTATTCGAGCTGTGTTATCAAAGACAGTTGATGAGACTTCATCCAGTTTTCTAGAGAGAGTTTTCAGGTCAATCGCCATTTCTTTCATTTCTTCTCGAAAGGGCTTGAACTCTTCTAATAAACTATTGAGCATTAAAGGTTCTTGTTCCCCGACTTGACTCAAAGGATCAGGCCTCTCTGGCCCACCCGAGGCCCGGGATTTCTTTGAGGCCTTTTCGGGAGTAGCAGGGGGTGTGTGCTTCTGTGGGGCTTTCTTCATGTAAGCCTCCATCCGCCGATCTAGCACACAAACCAGACTTCCAGAGTATTCAGATAGTAGTAAATCTCAAAAGCAGAGGAAATGGAGAGATTTAAATGTCTAAAAAAGACGATTTAATGATCAGGAGGCAGGAGCTTCACTGAGGAGCTTCTACTCAGCACTCTGCATCACGTGATCCCCACATTCCTTTTTTCAACCAGCAAATGTGCTTATAGGCAGTGTGTTAGGGCAGAAGTCAGTGATCCTTTGACCCCTAAGGAACGAGAGGTCAAAACTGTGAGGAGCACTGCTGCACACTTGGTGCAGTTTGGTTCAGCCCTTTAGAGCTGTCAGGCACTTATAGCCTGCCTTTTTAAAGGCAAACTACCTGTGTAATGCATAAATAGTGCACTAGCATTACTAAAAATATATACTTTTAATCATGCCATGTAGCGGAAGTGAGCGCCGATGTCACTTCCAGTCCAGCACTCACATATCAGTATTACCAGCGAGCGAAGTAGAGCACAGGGTGGAGGCGATGCACAGGCAGAGGCAAGCTGCTTCTGCCTGCGTCCGCCGAGGAGGGTGGGAAGGTGACCACATCCATTAGCACAGCCATAAAAGCACTGTGGATAGTTATTGTAAGTAAGCACTAAACAAAAAAATATAGAGCCAACAGGGAGTTACTTGAACTAATGTGCAAAAAGTACAATTGTTAAATGCATTTGTTGTAATATTTATGCAGAAAAAAACAACACATATGCAAAAAAGATAGTTTCATAATGCATCAAATGTAATGAGTACAATGAATTCTGAACACGTTGTTAAAATTAGAGGCAGAAGTTACATAATTAATGACACTGCAAGCTACAAGTACATTGGTAGAACAGACTACTAGTTCTTATAAGGGAAGAGAAACAGAACAATAGAACCAAATGATAGCGATAAAGAGTAAGAGACTAGCAGGCCCAAAAAAGGGAGAGAGAGAAAGGAGAAAATTAATCTGTAGAATCTTGGCAGTTGTCCAGCCCCACAACAGACAAAAAAGGAGAAGAGCTAACTATGTCACCTATCCTCACACTGACTAATAAATATGCCTCCCTTGAGGATATGGATATCCAACAGAACAGCGAAGTCAACATAAGGCAAATGGCAGTATATTAAAAGATGTGATGCAGCGATATGCAACATAGATAAAGCCAACAGAATGGTTTCCTCCTTCCCTGGAGCAAGAATAAAAGACATCACGTAAGGTAGCTCCAAACATCATTAGGAAAACCGAGACCAAACCTGTTGTAACTAGTCATGTGGGAACAAATGATGAAGGGAGAGAGCATGAAAACAAGCATTTGTCAATGCCGAATGTTTGTTTGCTGGTATTGGCATTGGTACTGCAGGAGTTAAACAGATGCAAAATATGAATGGCAATGAAGTATTGAACTAATTCCAGCCCCCACCCCACTCTACAAAGACTGACAGGCGTTGTGGTGTGCCTTTGGGTCGTCGACCATAACGATCATGCCACTCCACTCCACCTCATCCCACCCTACAGACACTAACAAGTGTCATGGAGTGCCTTTGGGTCTTCGGCCCTTACACTCACCCTATTCCATATAGAAATAAGCTGAGACAGGTGCAGTATAGGAGAATGGGGTGAACGTTAGGGCTGAAGACGCCAAGGCACACCTCAATGCCTGTCAGTGGCTGCATGGTGGAGGTGGGGGTGTAATGGCATGAGCATTATGGCTGACGACCCTAAGCCAGACACCCCAACACCTGTCAGTCTGTACAGGGTAGGCAAGGTGGTGGCATCATGAAGTTACTAGTGCTACCGCTTTCCTTCCCTCCTACCTCTGTACTGTCGAGCAGTGACTTGCTGGTATGGTGTTCGTCTGTCCTCTCCCCTGCTTTAATGGAGTCGCTGTGCAGTTCTGTCCCTATGGCGCTTTTGAATGGTATCTTCCCATGCCACTCTGCTCTAAGTAGTCAGTCACTGTGTAGTAAGTAAGCAATAACCTATCACAGGGTGTGGTGTTATTGGGGATTAACGCATACCTGGGTGAGTTCTGAGGCATGAGTCCATAGGCCGAGTGTCCTAACAGCACCCGGGTGTGCATTAATCCCCTATAACAGCACAGCCTGGAGTGGGTTATTGCACTTATAACGTGGGTTATGTCTGAAAAGTACAAAAAGAGGCCCATAAATGCCTTTTGTGACTGTCACAAGAGCAGAAAAGGGACCGTATCCTGCCACCCTGCAAAATAGTCCCCAACATAGATTTCATTTCTCACTATTGCTATGCACATACAAATGTCACACATACAATAGTGACAGCATTTGTGACATTTGTTGTGCAGAATATTCTGACCTTCACTTGCTGCACCCCTTACTGTGCTGCCCCACCAAACCCCAGCAACACATCCAACACCAGAAGTGCTGCTACACATGCTGCCTGCCTGCTGCTGTCCTTTCCCTCTGTTTGTCTTTTCCTACCTCTGTCTCTGGATGCCTACTGCTGTGTACAGTACATGTCTGATTGACTGTAGCTGATGACAATGGCAAAAACTAGCATACTGTGCACTGTAGCCACAGGCCTCCTCCATAGTCAACATCTGTGGCACAGACGACTACAGAAACACACAATTTTGGAGGTGAACGAGTGGCTGAGGACATGGGGTGAAGCTCAGGGATATGGGGTAGTGGGGGATTGGGGGACAACCTAGAAAGATAAGGGATTGTATGCAAGTGATAGGCTTCACCTCAACCAGGGAGAGAAGGAGGTTCTGAAACAAAAACTGACAAATTTCATACAGGAGAGACAGGGTTTAAACTTGTGAAGGGGGAAGGAGGGGATGCGAGGCAGACCCTTGCGATCCCCACAATGGGGCAATAAGATGTGGACCTGGGTCATCATGGGCACAGAGGAATGAAGTCTCTGGGGTGGAGAATGAGGACAAGGGTGGGGTTTGGAGGGTGGTCTTGATAAATGCCAGGAGCTTTGGCAACAAGATGCCGGAGCTGCAGGCTATGCTGATGGAGGGGCAAGTGGATGTGGCGACTGTCACTGAAACATGGGCCACACCTGGGCATGACTGGGACCTTAACCTCATCAGGTATACTAGGCTTAGAAATGATAGAGCGGTGGGCAGGGGTGGGGGAGGAGAGGCATTGTTTGTACGGGATGGCATACAATTATGCAAAGTAGAGAAATCGGATGAAAGTGTGGAGGCCTTGTGGGCCACCTTTAGGACCCTGGAGGAGGCAGGGCGGTCAATATCTATGTGGTCTACTGACCCCCAGGGCTGGCTGATGAGTTAGAGGATTGTCTGCCAACTAACCTTAAGGACCATTGTGGTGCGGAAGTGGAAGGGGTGGTGATGTTAGGGGACCCAAAACATGCCAGCGACTGACTGGGGACCATGACGTCCCCAGTGGCTAGGGAGCAGAAGCTGTTGGATGTCTTTCAGGAGACAACAGGTCATTAACTCGACACAGAGTGGCGCATCCTGACTGTTGTTCTGGTGACGGTGACCTAGTTCAGGAGCTTGAGATGGGAGACCCATTGGCTGGAAGCAGCCTGACACAGTCTGCTTTGCTCTACACCTGGGAAGGGGAGGGACTATACAAAAACTTGGCTGGTTGACTTTAGAGGGCAGACTTTGTGCACATGGGTCACATATTCAGGGACCACTTGGCTGGGATGCAACAGGGAATGGATGTAGACAGTAGGTGGAAAATCATCAGGAAAGGACTACAGGAGGAAACCAGGGCCTGTGTAAGGGTGAGACGTAAGGGAGGTAGATCTAGAATTCCATGCTTGGTGGACCAGGGAGGTGGAGGAGGTGGTGAGAGAAAAGAGGGCAGCCTACCATAGGTTCAAAGAGATCACAAGGGTTCTAGATAAGGAGGAGTGTATTCGCACATCCAAACAGGTTACTAGGGTGGTGAGGGGGCCAAGGCAACGAAACTGACACAAGGGATCAGGAAGGGGAAAAGGGTTTCTTTCAGTACATTGGGGAGAGGAGGAGATTAAGAGGGCAGATTGGCAGATTGGCTACAGGGGAGGGGTGGGTTGAGGAGGTGGGAGATCAGGTGGAGGTGCTCAATGAATAGTTGGTGTCTGTTTTCACAAAAGGGGTGGCGAGCGAGTCACAGGATGCAGGGGCACAGAGGATGGATCGGACAGGGCCCTTACGAGCGGGGGTACCTCTAGTCATAGGGGAGGAGGAGTAAACCAACTCACATGGGGGACACAGGATTGGAGGAGGGGTTTGGTAGCATAGATGGGAGATACCCATTGTTAGGTGTGGGGCCCTCAGACACTAAGGAAGGACAAATCCTGGGTCCTAATGGAATCCACCCAAGGTACTGTGGGAATTGGCTGATGTCCTGGCAAAGCCACTGGTGGCCCTTTTAATGCCTCTCTGCAGACCGGGATGGGGTCAAGGATTGGATGGAAGCACATACTGTGCCCATCCATAAGGGGGCTACGAGGGAGTAGCGGAGCAATTACAGGCCAGTCAGCCTAACATCAGTGGTGGGTAAGTTGATGGAGTCGATAGTAAAAAAGAGGCTGGGGGTGTTTGTGGAGGAACGGGGTCCCTGGATGATTGTCAGCATTGCTTCATCTGGGGGAGAGCATGTCAAAGTAACCTTGTGGACTACTATGAATGGGTGACAGCTGCACTTGACCAGGGTAGGCCTGTCGATGTCATCTTCCTGGACTTCAGCAAGGCGTTTGACTTTGTCCCCCCACACAGGTCTGCTGGATAAGCTGTGGAGGATGGGGTGGGGGAACAGATGGTCAGGTGGATGGATAGCTGGCTATCGGCGTACCCAGCAGGTGGTGGGGGGGTAGTCTCCTCCCCAAGGGAAGTCATCAGTGGGGTCCCACAGGGGCTCAGTTCTGGGTCCACTCCTGTTTAATGCCTACATCTCTGACATCAGGGCAGTTATCAGGAGCACGATGAGTCTCTTTGCAGATTACTCCAAGCCGGGGGCGGTGGTGGATGGGGTGGAGGGTAGAGTGGACCTACAGGAGGACCTGGATGCTCTAGGGGCATGGTCACGTACCTGGGGGCTAAGGTTTAACACAGTTAAATGCAGGGTGCTTCACGTGGGACATGCAAACCTAGGTCAGGTATACACCCGGGGGGGGACATATTGCAGGTCTCAAATGGGAAGAAGGGCCTGGGGGGCCTGGTGGATGCCAAAATGAATAATTTGGAACAGTGTAGGAGGGCCACTGCCAGGGCCACTAAAATGCTGGGCTGTATCGTCAGGGGGATCACCTCAAGAAGTAGGGAGGTGATTTTACTGGTGTACAATTGCCTTGTTAGGCCGCACCTCGAATACTGCATGCAGGTTTGGTGCCCACACCTCAGGAAGGACATTCAACTACGGAGAGGGTCCAGAGGAGGGCAACCAGGATGATCTGGGGTCTGGAGGACAGGACTTATGATGACAGGCTTGAGGAGCTGGACCTGTTCTCGCTGGAGGACAGGAGGGATAGGGGGGACATGATCGAGGTTTTCAAGTATTTAAAAGGGGTGAACAAGGTTAGTTTACTTGGGATTTTTCAGAGAAAAGTGGGGGGTTCACTAGGGGGCATTTCTGGAGGTTGGAGGGAGGAAGGGAGACTTAGGGGAGAAAGGAGGAGACGTTACTTCACTGAGAGGGTGGTGGAGCCATGGAATGCACTGCCTGGTGGACTGGTGGAGGTGAAAGCAGTGGAGGGGTTCAAGAGGGGCTGGGACAGGCACAGGAGGGAGGTGAAGAGGAGGACTACCGGTCAGGGGGAAGGGGACCCTTGGCTGGGGGGAAGGGGATGGGGTGAGAAATCATGAGAGTGGTTGCAGTGCCCCTTTAGGGTGCTGATTCTCGAGTAGACTCAATTGACCTTTGGGTCTATTCTGCTGTCATTTTAGTATGTTAGTATGTTAATGCTGCATTTCCTGATGCAATTTTTGGCACAGACACACAGTGAACTGATTCTCCAAAGCCCTGTGGCATACCTCGGTCACTGTCTTGTTCCCCTCCGACCATGCCTGCCTGTATTCAACCCTGCTGCTGTTGCAGTATTCGTCACCAACAAGGAGCAGCTCGATGGGCATACCACCTGAATGTCCCTCACTGTGGCGGTCTCTCTTGCTCTGGGGGGGGGTTCAAGTAGGGTACAGATCTCATTGACAGGCTCCAGACACATGACAAACACACACAGACCCACCGAGATGGGGAAAGAGCACTTGCCTGTTCCAGCTCCACTGCCATTATACCTCCCATTGCTCTGTGCCTCTGTTGGAACATGTGGGGTGGGTGGCTACACTTTCTTTTCAGGCGGTGACCACTGGATGAGGCACCACACAGCGACTTGGGGAAAAGCACTTGTCTGTTGCATCTGCGCTCGCTTACACCTCTCACTGCTTGTTGCCTCTGTGGGAAGAGAGATTGCCGCAAGGCCTTCCTTGCACTCCTTTGTAGAGGTACAGAGGTGTCAGTTTTGGTAACTGCTTTCACTCTTCCTGATCCCTATACCTGGTGCACCCATAGTGCTCTCTCCACGCTGCTGTCCTGGTCACCATTTGTGCCTCATCTTCTGCCCATTTCTACTCCTGATAACACAAACAAAAGGGAAGTTCTTTCTTGTTACTGCCTCGCTCTCTCACTCCACCCTCTCACTGCTATGGGGCTACCAGTCACACTTTCTCCAGTACTGTTGTTGACTGCAAGATGGGACCCGACAGTGGCAGAGGAGGACTGTACACAAGCGTTGTTGTCATGGTGGACAGACTGTCCTGCAGGTCTGAATTCTTTGCTTTGGGAGCAAGCATTCCTCAACAGGGCAATGTGTGCACAGTGGGAGACAAGCTTCTCTGCCACTGGACACTGTGTGTGTTGTGTGTGGTGGGTGTGTGTGTGTGTGTGTGGCGTGAGTCGGGGATGAAATATTTGATGTGTGGCACAGTGCCTGCCATTCATGTTTGCTCCTGTGTACTGGTTTCACTTTGGCTCAGGCCATGGAGGCCTCAGCACGGGTGAGTGGGTGGGTAGAGACAAACCTAAGGGTAAATGCACGAGGTGGCTCTCTCTCTCTCTCGCCTCTCTCTCTCTCTCTCTCCTCACTCTCTCGCTCTCTCTCTCTCTCTCTCTCTCTCTCTCTCACTGCCCCCCCAGAAGCGAAAGGCCAGAGTAAAACTTAAAGGAAGAAGGTGGTTGGGAAAAGGAAATTGTAAATGTATTTTTGTCTGTTTTCCTTTTTTGTTGCTATGTTTCACTTTTGTTTGCCATACTATTAATGTCAATAGTATGAAGCGTATACAAAGGAGATTGATTTTTTCCTTTACGGCTTTTGCCTTTGGGTTTAATTTTATTACAGGATACAAGACTTCATACTACACATGAGATCCAACAAGCACAACAGGACTGGTTACTGGGTCCTTCTTTTTGGTCGATTGGTCAGGATTCTTGTTCGGGACTGGGAATATTAATTAATATCCCAGACTTCCGTTTGCTAAAATTGTTTGATGTAGCCCCTGGTAGGGTGCTTATTATAGATTTTGTTATTGGGTCCTGTCCTTATTGGGTGATAAACATTTATGCCCCTCAAATCAAAACTGAACGCATAGCTTTATTTGCTTTGCTTCGTCCTTATTTGTATACTTCCTTTCAGGTATTGTTTGCTGGTGACTTTAATTGTGCCTGAGTCTTCAGGATAAGATCTTTGTTGCTACAAATAAATTGTTTTGTGATTCTCCAATTGGGTAATTGGTTAGAGTCACCCACTTAACGGGCTCTTATCTCTCCTTTACTACACAACACACCTATGCTCCAAAAGGGTAAACTAGCCACACGATTGATTATGTGTTTTCCCTCCTACAGTACCAATTATTTCTGCCAAAGTTCAAGCGGTTGAGTTTTCTGATCATAAGCTGCTTTCTGTTGGTTTTGGTTCTGTTGTCTCTTCCGTAAAGGTCCAGGTATTTGGAAATTCAACACATCTTTGTTGCAGATTCTGATGTTTATGCAGTCCCTCCTGTCCTTCATCAAGCCCGTAAATCTGTTTTTATTTGTTATGAAGATCCTGTTCAGTGGTGGTTAGACACAAAACATGATCTGGTCACTTTTTAAAAACTTTCTGTCGTTTAAATGTAGGAGGAATACCTAGACTATTTGCAGAAGAGGGTACATTTTCAGTCATTATTAACCATAGCATACAGACAGGGCAAGACCTTACTAACAAATAAAAGTTCTACAGAATGATATGTTGACTTTCCAATTACGGCAATCACAACAACTTTATAACCAATATAAATTCTGTACTGTTGGAACACGTGATGTTATTTGTCCTTTTGAATATAATTCCATCAGTCCGCCTTGAAAAATATGACGTGTCTTCTAAATTCAGAAGGACCTTATGTTCCTCACAAACTGAGATTTGTCGATTGTAACAAAGTATACTACAGCCCTTTTTCTCCCCTCTCTGCTGTGGCTGGTAACAGTGCGACTTTTGTATAGTGGCCTTGATATCCCAGTTCCCTCACAGCTATGTCAGGACCAGGCTTGTTCTCCTATCATGAGCAGGATTTGACATTGGCTATTTCTTCATTACCTGTACAGAGAACTCCTGGTCTGGATGGTCTCCTGCTGCCTTATATATGTGCTGGGTGACATTTAGCCTCAGAACTTACATCTGTGTTTAATTCTCTGTTAACATGTGAATCTCTCCTTGAATTTACTAAGGGTACTTTGATTTACATTTATAAACAGAAAGGTGATATCCATTCTAGAGAATTGGGCGACCTTTATGTATGTTGAAACCGACTTTAAGCTCTTAATGAAAAATTATTGTGAAGCTTGGTGAGGATAGCGGAGGTGGTTTTGCATCCGCCCAGTCCTGTTCTGTGCACCAGGGAGAATTTCTGATCATTTGATCCTCTTATGAGAATTATTTTCTCATGGCTATGCAGGTCTGGCTTCGAGACTTGTTGTTTCAGGAGATCAGAAGGCTGCTTTTGATTCGGTTAGGCATGATTTTTATGGAAGCACTGCTTTCTGCATGTACCTGATGCTATGGTACACTGGATTCGTGCTTTTCTAGAACGGCGACTATTGTGCCTGTAGTGAATGGTTGGATAGGACCTATGATCCCCATAAAACGGGGGTTCTGCTAGGGCTGTCCTTTAAGCCTGTTGTTATATGTATTTTCTGATGTTTTGCTCTGTCGGCTGAATACTAATTCTCAGATTCAGTCTATTTCTAGTTGTGCCTTATGCTTGCCTTATAAGGTTATCGCATATGCAGATGATGTTTGTTTTCTTGTAGCTGATGCAGCCTCAGTGGTTCATTCTCTCAGGAGTGCTCTATTTTGGAAACTCTCTGGTGCTGTTTTAAATTACACTAAAGTTTGTTTTGGGTCGGTTCAGCAACCTCCCTCGGACCATATTGGACCTGCTACGCTTAGTTGAGGGCCCTATTCGCATTTTGAGAATTTTTGGGGACATAGGACCAGATTTGTTTAACTGGAATGTTATACTGCAACAAGGTAAACTTCAGGTGGCCTCCTGAACTGGGGCAGATAGGAAAAAAAACATGTTTTCTTAATTAAAACTATTTGATCTCTACTTTCCTTTTTCTGAATTATGTATTCCTATTCCATGATAGCTAGAAACTGTTGTCTTTAGCCTGTTTTTCAGGCTTTGGGGTAGGTTAAACCGATAGAGTGGAATATCACTTATTTACCTATCCCTGAGGGTGGCGCTGTATGGTTAACCCTTTGTTATTTTTTTCTGTATTTTTTCATCAAACCTTAGGCCTTCATTGATTCATGCCCAAAGGGTGGGAACCTTGGTTTTATGACTCTTGCAGGATTTGGTTTCATCAATGGAAAACTAATTCCTTAACTGTGTTATGACAAACTGTTGGTATACCAACTTACGAAACATATGTTTTAACGCCTGAAACAATGGAAGGTGTTCTGTTCAGATGTTATTAAACTATTCCTACAAAGTTTATATAAGAAATTACTCCTGACGGTTTGTGCTGATCAGCTACCTTCTCGATAAGTGTCCTGGTCAATACCTCCTTCACTTTTGTTATTGTGGAAATGTAAGAGGGTTCCAGCTAAAATGTGGATTTTCATTGGCTTCATGCCATGAAAAGATTAATGTAAAATCAAATCATAAACATAGCAGTCCCAAGATATGTGTGTTCTCACTTATTGTGTATTACAGAACTTGAAACTATCCTCATTTATTTTTTGACTGTTCCTTTATCAAACTTGTGGTCCTTTTGGCACAGGCATGGGATACCCTTTGAAGCCTATTTGTTACTTATTTGAATCTTGGTATACTAGGTTTTTCTCCCTAGTGGTCAAAATGGCACCAGGACACTTTAAACCTTGTTTTGCCTGCATTAATGGAATATTTGGATGGTGCATTGCATGTTTTCTTTACATCAAAAGGACTGCTCCTATTTGGAGCTCGAAAAAAGATTGTTACAAGATTAAAAGAAATTTATGAGCATGAGCATTCTCTATACTCAGATACGACACTTTTGGAACTTTGGAAAGCTCTTCCTTGGATCACTGACTCTGATTTTGCAGTTACCTGAATGATTGTATAATACTTATCCTGTGTTTCCTTTGTTTTGTATTATGCTTTGTGTACTATTGTACGATTTTTGTCTCAATAAAACTTTCCCTACTCTTTTGATAAGTGCTATGCGATTTCAACATCCACCTGAACTGCCACCAATCCAGGCAGATGGGACCTCAGTCTAACGCCTCATCCAAAGACGGCAGCCTCAAGTGCAGCACCCTCTCATGCTGCACTACAGTGTTAGTACTGGGATATTAACCCGGTGCCAGATGTGGGAACTGGAACCCACAGCCCTTTGATCTCCCAGCCTCAGAGGTGAGTGTGCACCTACTGAGCCACTGACACTGCCAATATAATACAACACCTAAACAGAAGTGCAAGAAGATACACAACATAGGGCTTTGACTATGATAACCACCCTTCCAGGTACTGTAAGTCCCTTTAACGGTGGTTTCTGGCCTTACTATGCTGCTGGATGGGCACTTACAGTATCTCAGTTCAAAGCCCACCATGCCATGTCTTTCTGTTTGCTTATAACCAGGAAGGTGGCGTAAACATCAGACCCATTTTCCATGTTGAGGACTATGCCCAAAAGAAGTTTCACAGGTGATCTTTTTTTTTTAAGTTCTTGGTAACCATAATTCTGACCCACTGGGTACAAGTGCCTGATTTCAGGGATGACCCAGGAGTACTGGGAAGTCAGGATTTGTTCAGAGTCATGAAGTATGCCAGTGAGAGATGTAGGAATCAAAACCCAGATCTGCTGGATGCTCCCAAGCTCATTCACAGCTCCAGACTGTAACCTGCCCTACAGTTATTTGGATAAATAATTCAAGTAACCTTTATTTCCAGGGAGGGAGAGTGTGTTTTTGAAGGTAATCCATTACCTGCAGTGTCTTACTACTATCACAAAAGTATTTTGTCTTGTTACTCCTGTTACAAAAGTATTCTGTACAGTATGGCAGCTGATGCTGGCCCTGCTCCTTCTAGTCCACTCAGAGTCTACTGCAGATTCAAGCAGCCCAGCCGGTATGGCCCCTGAACAGCGACATTTCTACAGTGACATGCCTCGATATTGACAACAGCACCTAGTCGCTGTAGAAGTGCCGCTGGGACTGGGTAACCCCTTTCCCCGACTTGCATCCCCTTCCCGACCAACTCCAACCTTGGTTAGGCTCCTAAAGTAAAATTAAACACACACTGATGCAAAGCGGCTCCACGCTGACTGCAAATCGCTGTCAACATGGAGCCTGGTGTTGTAATGCTGGCCAATGTTTTTCTTGTCGAACCTGCATCATAGAGCCGCAGATTTTATTTGTTACTTATTTTGTGCTTGCACTGAATAATAAAGATGTTTTAAGGCAGTATTTGTGTGGTTTAGTGTCATCATTTGAAATAAAATCATATTTTGCCTGCCTTGCATTTGTACCCCATTTTCTTGTGTTCCATTCTTATTTTGCCACTATTTGCATTGCTGACCATGCCACGCCTGAGCGGTGGTGCCATTGTGTATACTGATCTCGCCTGTTTGTTAGACTTCTTTACCACCTGCAGTCTCCTATTAGCCAGTACTGAACCCTACTTACAACTACAATTAGGAAAACAAAACATAAGGCAGCACTCAAGTGAAGCACAAAGAAAAGTCAACTTAAAAATGTGTAGATTGATGCCATCCAATGCAAAAGTTTATTTCACAAGGAAACTATTTTAATAGGAAACTCAGCAGTAGTGCCCAAGTACTTCACAACAGCTTATGATAAATTTTTGTATCAGAGGGCATCAATCTAGGAATTCATATGCTGATACTTTTTTATACTTCACCTACATGCTCCCTGAAGTTCACTTTTCATCTTGGCTTTTTTTTTTTGGCTTGCACCCACTCCGTTTTCCATGATCAAACCCATGGGATGGCTAGTTCCAAAATAAAGTGGCAAAGACTACAAGTATTACCCAAATCCTTCTGGTTCTGCCTTGAAATAATTAAAATGAACAGGCTTACCTGACAGTGTGTGAAGTTAGGACAGGTATGGGACATATCACAACGCAGATAAAAATTCCATAGTGGAAGTCAGTAGGAGGTATTTAAAATAAGGCAACATTAATATTTATGTAAATCAATGAAAATGTTTAACTTCAAAATAAGGTGACGGTACTATAACTGAAAGAGAATAAAAGGAACATACCTTGACACTTTATATAGTGCTCCCAAAGTTTTAAACTTGGCCAGGCAGCCATAAAGTGTAGTATGCATACCTATCTGTTGTCCCTTATATGAGTGTGGACATATATTTGTTTTATTATCTCACAGCTGTAGTTGTTTGTTGTCCTATCAACTTTGGCTATAGGATTTTTATCTTCCTTGGATATACAATAAACCTGTCTTAACGCCACACACTCGTGAAGTAAGCCTGTTTATTTTAAGGCACTAATAAGAGGATTTGGTTTTACTTGTAGTCTGTGCTACTTCAATTTGGGAGTAGCCATCTCAAGGATTTGTCTTTACAGGTCCAATTTTAATAAGTGAGCACCAGTCCTATCTATTAGCGCTATTGACCACTTCTCATATTTTCCTTTTCTTTTTATTGCAAATATTTTCTGTCCCTTGTTTTTATCAGTTCCATTAATACCTTTTTATGTGCCAGTACTATAGTATGCTGGCTTAGTATTACTGTATATGTGGTGATATTATTTGAACTGAAACTACTTTTAAGGACATTATCAATACTTTTTTGTTGTTGTTAGCCAGAACAAAACCGGAAATAGTGTCTGTACCAATATACTTTTGTATGTACTTTAAATTAGATGGCTGTAAAATGATAACTTTTTACTTTATTTAATTTTGGTAATACACATTGTATCTGAAAGAAACTGAGTTTGTAACTTAAGTAAGTTTCAATTGTCTTATTCTTATGTCCTTAGACAGCAGTTTTGGTACCTGCTTCCAAGCCCCAACCCCACAAAGAGATCCTTACCCCATCCGAGGTGGAGGCTGCATAAATAAGCATTTTCAAATAGCAGTATCTAGGAGTAAAGGAAAACACAGGAACTGAGAGAATGGACCTGCCCTGGGAATGGGAATCTGGCACAAGCAAGCAGGGCAAGCATGGGGCTCAGGGGCTGATAGTGTAGAGGAGATGGGTTGGTAATGACCAGCTGTGGATGAGCTTAGTACATCCAGCAGACCTGGGTTTAAGTCCTACAATCTCCACTTCCTTGTTTGCTTGGTTTTTGTTTTGTTTGTTGTTGTTTTTTTTTTTTTTTTTGCAGTCCTACTCCTGATAATAACCATATTGGTGTAGAGACTACCAACAGGATGGGAACTGAGAAAGGTAACAGCTTCCACAATTTCCAGTCCTTGAGGGCCGGTTGATGGCTGCCAATTTGGAACCTGTCCTGCGCATTGGTGCTGTGTAGAATCTCACCTGGCCCATCAGATCCACTTCTGCTGTTATGAGGATTCAGCCTCAGGTTTTGGAAGTGGTTGGTAGTGGACCAGGTCAAGCTCCTAACTGTCTGTGACTAGTGAGGGACTGCTGCCACTCATAAAAGAATAAAAAAATAAATAATAAATAAAATAAAATGCCAAGCACTGACAGTGAGCTGAGCGGTGAGCAGAAATACTAACTACTACACCGGGCATGCTGAGCCGCGTGAGTGGGGTCCATTGAAGCTCAGCTCACTGAGCACAGGGCTTGGAGTTTAATTTATTATTTATTTTATTCTTTAACTTGCTTAGGACAGCTGAGTCAAGTGAGTGGGTGTTCAGCCAGGAAGGCAGGCCAATGGCATTGGAGCCGGATCAGAATTTGGGCTGGGATTAGGAAACCCTCACTCACAGATCGGAGCTAGCTAATTTTTATTCCAGGGTGGCACTCACCTCTGACCTCCAGCTCTGAAGGTCCAACTTTACCTCCCTCATAGCAGGTATACCCAGAAAAAAAGTTCACAGAGGCAACAGGCAAATATGTAATAATCCAGAGCCAGTGCAGCAATGCTTATGTTTAGTAAAGTATATGCCGAAGGAAAGGGGAGTCGGGGACCAAAAGCCCAGGATCAGCAACTTTTCACATCACAGACACAACACAGATTCAGTTTCATTTTTTATATTAAACAGAGCCCCCCCCAAGTGTCAAGTCTGCTGCCAGACTGCCCATCCCTTACCTACTAAGTGCATCAAATTATCCAAGCCACTCGAGCAACTTAATGAAGATTCAGAAAGGTAAAAAAAGTCACAGTCCATTGCAGTGCTACAGTGAGGGATGGGAGTCCAGTGTAGTATCAAATTGTGCTACCTGTCAGAATTTGCTACCCTTGTCTGCGCATGTGTATTGTATAGCAAATTCTGACAGGTAGCATTGTTTCATACTACACTGGTTTTGCAGCAAAGGTGGAGGTGTTAGCACGGGGGGGGTCACATCAAAGAAGTCCCTGACCCCATTCTCCAAAGAGGTGTGCACTGCCTTGGGTTAGGTGCTTACGTTAGCGGGATGCAGATACAGCTGGAAGCCTGGAATGGAGAGTGAGTCACAGACAGTCGTTATGTTAATGACTGTACTTCACAAGCACTTGATACCTCTGAGTCTGGAGACAGCAAGGCAAGGAAGGCATTGCAGTTTGGCACCTCTTTTGTTTTCTGTGGGCAGCAGAGTGGACACACGCACATTCAAAGTGGACAGGACAGTCTGTCCCAGGCTTGCAGGTTGGGGCAGGTGTGCACATGTTGTAATACATAATTTAATAATGGGACTGGGTCAACGAGCTAGCCTGCATTTAGAATTAAAATGATTTGAATTTAAAAGCAAATTAAGTAATTCTGTTAATTATTAAGGTAATGACTATTCCACAGTGTTTGCACACACTTGCTTGAGTCTTGACGCTTCTTGACCCATCCCAGAAACTGCAGAGATGAGATCAGACATCAAACAAGCTAGTACCAGACAGTCAGACACTTTTGTTTTGTTCATGGGGGGGGGATGGCAGCAGCACGACTTTCTCACTGTGGCTTCTGCAGTGCTAGCCCTTGCGTGTGAATTACTTTTTTTTTTTATTTAGGCACTCTCCTTTGGGCCAAAAAAGCGATGGGGTGGCCGCTGCCTCTCGCCCTACAGTTCCTATGCCCTTGGAGCAAACCCATGGGATGGCTAGTCCCAAAATAAAGTGTCAAAGACTACAAGTGTTACATGAATCCTCCTGTTTGTGCCTTAAAATAACTAAAATGAACAGGCTTACCTGAAAGTGCGTGAAGTTAGGACAGGTTTGTTACATATCACAACGCAGATAAAAATTCTATAGACAAAGTCAGTAGGAGGTATTTGTCACAGGAAGATCTTGTTGATTTCTATGACTGGGTGACGAGGGCCTGGACCAGGTAGGCCAGTGGATGTCCTCTTTCTGGATTTTGCAAGGCATTTGATTCAGTACCCCACAGTGGCCTGCTGGCTAAGCTGAAGGAAATGGGGGTAGGGAGACAGTTGCTAAGATGGATAGAAAATTGACTATCTGAGCATACTCAGAAGGTGGTGGTTGGAGGGTTAGCCTCATCCCCAAGGTGGGTTACTAGTGGGGTTCCCCAGGGGTCAGTGCTGGGGCCACTTCTGTTCAACACCTATATCTCAGACATCAGGAGGGGGAACAGGAGTGAGATGAGTCTCTTTGCAGATGACTCAAAGCTAGGTTTAGTGGTGGATTGTGAGGAGGGGAGGGTGGCCTTGCAGGAGGACCTGGTGGCTCTGGAAAGGTGATCGGGAAAATGGAAACTAAAATTCAATGTGGGGAAGTGCAAGGTTCTGTACCTGGGAGTCAGAAATCCAGGCCAGGGGTATACCCTGGGAGGAGTCATGATTCAAGTCACGGAGGGTGAGAGGGTCCTGGGGGGTAGTGGTAGATGTCAAAATGAACAACTCGGAGACCTGTAGGAGGGCAGTGGCAAGGACAAATAGGATGCTGGGATGCATCACCGGGGGATTACCTCCAGAAAGGCAGAAGTGATCCTTCCACTGTACAACTGCTTGGTTAGGCCACACCTCAAGTATTGTGTACAATTTTTGGAGACCAGATTTAAAGAGGGACATTACATTCCTAGAGAGGGTCCAAAGGAAGGCAACCAAAATGATCTGGGGCCTGGAGGAGAGGACCTATGAGGAGAGACTCAAGGAGCTCAACATGTACACCCTGGAGGAGATGCGGGACGGGGGGACATGATAGAGGTCTTTAAGTACTTGAAAGGGATCAATAAAGGAGGCCCAGTCAGGGTGCTCCAAAGGAAGGAGGGTGGGGCAACAAGAGGTCACAGGTCTAAGCTGGAAGGGGGCAGGCTCAGAGGGGAGAGGAGGAGATGTTATTTCACTGAAAGGGTGGTAGAGCCATGGAATGCACTGCCCAGGGAGCTGGTAGAGATGGAGACTGTGGACAGGTTTAAGAGGGGATGGGACAGGTACAGGGGGAGGGTAAAACTAACCAGGCACAATACAGGTGGAACATCTGGGACTGGGGACAGTATAACCCAAGGGGAAGGGGGGACACCAAAATTGGCTCTCAGTGCAGGTGCTGAAAATTGAGCAGACTCAAGAGACCGTTAGGCCTATTCTGCTGTCATTTTAGTATGTTAATATTTAAAATAAGGCGACAGTACTACAACTGAAAGAGAATAAAATGAACATACCTTGACGCTATATATAGTGCTCCTAAAGTTTTAAACTTGGCCAGGCAGGCATAAAGTGTAGTATGCATACCTAGAAGTTGCCCCCTATATGTGGTGTGGACATATATTCACGTTATTATCTTAGGGATGTATTGTTTTGCTATCCTGTTAACTTCGGCTATGGAATTTTTTTATCCTTGTGATATGCCATAAACCTGTCTTAACTTCACACACTGTGAGGTAAGCCTGTTTATTTTAAGGCACAAATAGGAGGATTTGGGTTTTACTTGCAGTGTGCGCTACTTCAATTTGGGAGCACCCGTCTCAAGGATTTGTCTTTACAGGTCCAATTTTAGTAAGTGAGCACCGTCCTATCTATTAGCACTAATTACCCCCCATATTTCTTTTCTCTTTTTGTTACAAATATTTTCTGTCACTTGTTTTATGATCATCAGCACTGACTGCAAATTAACCCATGGTTTAGACAGTGTTGAAGTGTTTGGTGTGTTTTCTGCCCAACTCTATCTAGCTTGTGAAACTTAATTAGTAAGAATGACTGTGCAAACAATAAGGGTAGCAAAAGAAAGCTGTGTCCATGATGTCTTCATCAGAGGACATATTCTTTATAGAAATACATGCAGATTTAGACAGATGGCACAGACTGCAGAAACAGTACTTTGTCAAATGCTGACAGTGCCTTTTGTTCATGAATACTGCTAATGATGTAATAACATATGATGGTTAAGACACTGCACAGTGGACAGCCAGAGAAATGTTGGGCATCAGTGGGACCAGCAGGTAATAATACATGGAGGAAGTATACGTTTATTTGGCTGACAATTTAACAATAAAATGCAGAATCGTACTGGGGTGCCTATACTACATTGATATGCACTATTTAGGAACCAATAATAAGATCCTTTACACATAATCTTTAAAGAACTGCTCAAGTGGAAGCGAGTGAAGCTGGTCACCCAACTGATCAGAGGAGGCAAGGCAAGAGACGAAGAAAACAAGTTTAACAAGGAAGAAGAATGCACGCCGACTTGTCACCGGAGGGTCTAATTACATGCCGGGACTGAGAACGAAGGGAGTAGGGCAGATAGCATGCAGTGGAAGGGAGAGGAAGGGTTTACATATGTGCCGGGACTGGGAACAGAGGGAGAGAGGCAGACAGGATGCAATGGAAGGGAGCGGGAGGATTTACTTGCTCTTGATTGCCGGGATGGGGAATAGAGAGAGTGGGGTGGACAGCACACAGTGGTAGGGAGCAGGAGGATTTACCTATGTGCTGTGACTGGGAACAGGGGAGTAGGGGTGGACAGGATGCAGGGAGGGTTCACATGCACTGTGGTTGCCGGATGGGGAAACGGATGGAGCGGAGTGGACAGCATGCAGTGGGGGAGCGGGAGGGTTTACGTGCACTCTGGTTGTGTGGATGGGGAATGGAGGGAGTGGGGTGGACAGCATGCAGTGGGAAGAAGCAGGAGGGTTTACTTGCTCTCGATTGCTGGGAGAGGAACAGAGCGAGCAGGGTGGACAGCACGAGTGGGAGGGAGCAGGAGGGTTTATATACATGCGGGGACTGGGAACAGGGGAGAGGGACAGACAGGATGCAATGGGATGGAGTGGGAGGATTTACTTGCTCTTGATTGCCGGGATGGGGAATGGAGAGTGGGAGGGAGCGGGAGGGTTTACTTACAGTGTGGGATGGGTGCCTGGATGGGGAACAGAGGGAGCGGGGTGGACAGCATGCAGTGGGAGTGAGCGGGAGGGTTTATTTGCACTCCTCTCCTGCAATGGACAACGGAGGGAGTGGGGTGAACAGAAATGTCTCAGCAGGCAAAGCAAACCCTGCAATAATGAGGCGCTCCCTCATTGCAGCAGCCAGTGTCTTTCAGGCATGCCCTGCAATGATGGGGCGCTCCCTCATTGCACTGGCCAATTTCTTTCAAGTTGGTGGTATGCTTGCTGAACTAGTGTCAGCAGCAGCGTGTCACCACACTGGCTAAACAGGGCCAAGCCTGCAAATGCAGTGGTGGCATTGGCCGCCAAGTGCTGCACCTCCACAACCTGCTTCTGCAGCAAGTTGCTGCAACATGTTTCTTGCACATGTGAGCAAGCAAACATAAAAAAGCTATGGGTATCCCTAAAAAGCAGCTTGCCAACCTGAGATGAAAATCTGACATCTAATACAGTCACTTTTAATTACAAGTGTAGTAAAATATTGTCCCAATAAACTTTAATTTCTCTAAAAGCACATGTACATTTTCACAGTGGCTTCTCTCCTGAAAGAGGAATTATTGAAAATATAGATTGTTTGCAGTTAACACCTGCACCAAGCAGCAGTATAAGATCTGGGTAGATAACTTTTATTTTGCAGTTAAATTATCCAGGATAGCCCAGCAGAGATGTCACATCTCATTTCCAATGAGGCCCTGCTTCTACTCTTTTCATGCGGCTGTCTGGACAGAAGGCACTGGGAGGTAATGTTGCCATTAAAATGAATGTATCCAGTCCTCCCAGGGTTCCTTTTTCTATATTTCAGAGTTAATTGGGGTGATTTCATCACTGAGCCGGTCTGCCTCAGAATTACAAAATGGTGTGGGTGTGACGATATCTACCGCAATGAAAAAGCTGTGATTCAGTTTCAAAACTACTTTTCTTTTAATTTTTCTTCCAAATCAACGACACTTTAATGCTCCCATATATTTAATCCATAATCCTTATTTGTTAACATTTCAGGATTAAATTTCCCTTCATCAGAACGTAAGGGTTGTAAAACATAATATAAATTATTTGTTTATATCTGTTTAAATACTTCTTTTTATATCTCATAAAGTTTCATAAATATAAAGAAAGTAAAGTAGGTAGGGAAGTAATGTGACATGCAAAGTAAAAGAACAGGCACTGCAGAATGATGTTGTAAAGTGCCACATGCACACAATTGTATTTAAAAAACTTCCAACAGGGTCCGAAGCATATCTCATGTTTCAGTAATGCTGTGACAGGGGTGGGGGGGGGGTAAATGACTCATCCAAGATCATACCAGGAGTTTTTGGCTTTAGCTGGGCATAAACCTGCAATTTCTTGGTTTCGAGGGCTGTTCTCTAACCATTACCCCACAGTGCATCCATGCTGTAATTCTCACTAACTCTCATACTCATAATATAGGCACCCAGCAGCCACACAGATTTATGTTTTTTAAGGAGGGATGCTAGGTCGTGGGAATTTTTACTGGGTGGAGGGGATAGATGGAGGGCTAGAACTTTATTAACTGAGCTGGTACTTGGCAGGCAGCTTGGTGATGGGCGAGGGCTGGGGGCTGACTTCAAAAGGCTAAATATAATGATTTACAGTTTTACATTTAAATGCAGTGACACCAATAATGCTAAGCATTTACAAATTGTTGCTACTCAGGACATTGTGACAGCAGTATCTGGATATCTTTAGTCATGAGGGAACCTGATGCTGGGCATAGCTGCACACAAGTTCTGTTACAATGGAACTCACTATATTGTGGCAGACATCATAGATAACAAAGTCCTTTAAGAGGTGCATTTGGGAGTTCCTTGTAGCCCTGAGCCAGAGTGGGCACACATTTAAAATTGCACCCCTATTTGTGAGAGGCTTTGAGTCATCTGCCAAGGGGTACAAAGCAGTGCAGGATAAAGGGAAATGTGTTAGCAGTGAGCTCTTGGGGAACTTTATCCCCAGGCATGGTCTCATGAAACAATGTGTCATTAAGAAGCCATTAAAAAGCTCATCAGAAGAAGAGTTTGCCATGCCCAATTTCCTAATCCTTCAAACCACTTCTCACCCCCCCCCACCATTGAATCCCACATACAAAGACATACACTGAGACAGAGGGGAAGGGGTGGCACACACCATGCATCTGATTCAAAGTAGCACTGGAGAAAACAAATGTAACTTAAGAAAATGGTCACAGTGATGTTGGGAAATGGTAAGTTCTCCCAGTTGAAACAAATTCTGGTCAGAACCACTATGGCTGCTAGTGCATTAACTTGACAAGGGTGTGTCACAGGCTTAAACATAAAGTTGAGGTGCTTCATGGAGGTCTGTGTAAGTGAGATTATTGGTAATTTTAGATCATTTATGTCGTTGATCCTGTGTTTCCCATGTTTTTAAAATGTGAGCAGTGAATGCTTCATGTACTATATGAGGAAGAGAGGGAGCTGTGTACTAAGTCTTTCAAGTAGTGAAAGAAGGAATGGTACACGAAAGAGAGATAAGGCTACACTGGGAACTGTGGACCAACATGGGAGTATAACAGCATGTGGCAATGTGATGGCATGCTTCCATCCAGGAGTGAATTATAGTCCTCAGTGGGTAGTTTCAATGTTACTTTGATGGATATTTGAAGTAGCCAAGGGGAGTGATGGAAGAAATAGAGAAGGTAGAAAGTGGATCACTACAGGCTGAGATAGAGAGTAGGGAGATCTTGAGGGGAAAGAGTCTCACCACGATACAAGTTATTCAAAGAAGTGGAGTTAAGCAAAGAAAAAAGGAGGGCGAGGAACAGTCAAAGGAGAAAGGAGAGGAAGAGGAAAAAAACTGCAAAAAAGAGAAAGCAACAAGAAAAAATTTACCCAGATATGGAAGGCCATGTATGCCAGTGCTAGAGTCTGGAAAATGAGACCTAAGACCTACTGTAGAGGCCATCATGGCTGAGGCAGACCTGGATATTGTGGCCATTACCAAAGCATGGTGTACTGACAACTGTGTCTGGGACATGGTCATGCCAGGCTCTATAATGTTTATAAGAGACAGGGTAGTGAAGAAAGAAGGGTATGTGGTGCTTTATGTAAAGGAAACAATTAAAAGTGATGGATATACAGAGACTTTGGGGGTCAAGGTAAGTGGGTCACTCTGTAGTCGTGGATACAGAGCTGCTATTTGACAGGAGTGATGTACAGGCCCTGACACAGGGGAGGACTTAGAAAAAGAAATATTAGAAGCAACTGGCAAAATGGCTGAAATGGAGTAGTGTTGCTGGTAGAGGATTTCAATCTGCTGAATGAAGTTTGGAGCCTTTCAGCTGTAGTGTCAGCTAGGAGCAGGAACATCCTGGACTCCAACCAAGAGGCATTCTTCAGGCAAGTAGTCAGTGAATCTGCTTGTGATGAGGCAATACTGGACCTATTTTTTACTAACAGAGACAGTATTGCAGACATCAAGGTTGGAAGCCATCTGGGGAGCAGTGATCATCGTACAATGTCATTCAACATAAGAATAGGGGCAGACTCCAACCACACAAATAAGCAAAAGCAACAGAAAAATGAAACCACTATGGTTCTTGAAAGAGATGACAAAATAGTTAAAGGATGAAAGAATAAAATTCAGAAGGTATAAGGAATCACAGAAAGAGGAGGATAGTACAGCATATCTTGGAAAACAAAGCAGGAAAAGCACTGAGGAGCAGAAAGTCGCAAAGTGAGGAAATAAGTTGTGCAGTAGGACAAGGGTGGCAATATATGTATATATGTGTCGGGTATATTAGTGAGGAAAGGAAGACAAAAGGAGGGATTGTACACTCAGGGTGGCAGGGACTGTATGGAGGAGGAATAAGAAATGGCAGACTAATACTTATGCTCAATGTTCTGTGTAGAACGTGAAGGAAAGGGATCAGAGAAAAGCACCAGAGGCTTTGAGGGGAGGGAAATGGTCAGTAGGCCTTTTCTGAGGAGCGAGTCCAGAAATGTATTCGGTAATCTAAAGGTGGACAAAGCTAAAGGGCCAGAAGGGGTGCATCCTATTGTGTTGATGGAGTTCAGGATGCACTAGCAGCATCTCTGACAGACTTATTTAACAGACAATGGAAGATCATGCAAATAAATGTGATATATTTCTTTGACTGGGTAATCAAGCAACTAGTTTTTAATGCAAAGAAGCACAAAGAAATGCATTTTGTCTACAGAACCTTGGGGGCAGAATACAAAATTGGAAGAGTATACTGACAATGACCAAGCAAGAAAGAGATCTGGAGAGTAATGATACCGGATGACCGATAGGGGGCCAGGCAAAGTGACAAGACAGTCAAGAGGGCTAGTGGAATGCTGGGGTACATACATACATACATAGGTGGGGGTATTGCCAGCAAGAAGAGGGAGGTGGCATTGCCTCTATATAGGTCAATTCATAGCCCCCAACCTGAAGTACTGTGTCTAGTTCTGGAGACCACATCCCTGGAAAGAGATAGGCAGAATGGAGGTGATCCAGAGGACAGCTGTCAAAATGGTACAGAAACTGAGTCACTCCAACTTAACTGGCTGAGTTCCAGCCAGTTCTGAGATGAACACCATCCATTCAAGTCAGATTTGCTTTTTACATTTGCTTTGGTTTTAGCTCCTCCCACCAACCTTGCAGCCTGTTCTTAAGCTTTTCAGTGAGTGCCAGTCATATGATTCACTTTTGTGGCTGAGAGGAGAGATGAATGGTCTCCCCTGCAGATGGTCCCATATCCTGGTTTGACATATGCAAACTGAGGTATAAAAGTGGGAATGCACTGAGGTTTGGCACTATACAATGCATGAAGAGGATGAGAGTGGTTGCAAAGGATCTGGAAGGAAGGATTTCAGGAAGGGACTGACTTCAGGCCCTAGCAGTGGTGTGGTAGTGGACTGGTAGGATGTTGCAGGGAGGGAAGGCAGATGATGGAAAATAGACAAACAGGTACTCAACAAAAGAATAATGTTCACATTTTAGAAAACAGTGAAGGAAACCAAGAATTAAAGCCAATGCTAGAGGGGCTGAGCAAATGAAAGTGGGGTTTGGGGTGATGGATGACATGGAGGTGCTTGTGTAAAACAAAACTTTGGGATTGGGACGGACTGACAGAATCTGCATGTATGAGGGCAGGCACTGGGAGACTAAACAGTAAAAGAGATGCTCTTCGGTCTTACCACCATAGGTGATGTTGCCTCACCCATACAGTAGACAACCCAAAGAGTAAGGATGAGGGGGCGAAGTAGAGTACAAAGTGCTTTTTGTGAGCATGTGGATGGATTTAAATGCAAACCATCTTGTCTGTTATGTAGAGCTGCAGGGTAGAGCATTTTTTTAAACTGGGGCATATGCCCTGTCTGGTCCTGGGCTGGAGCTGTCCATGGCCCTGTGTTGGAGTGGCACTGTGCAATATATATATATATATATATATATATATATATATATATATATATATATATATATGTGTATATACACACATTGCAAAAGAGTATGTTAATGCAGGCATTAGAGTTGAAGAATGCAAAGTGCACAAAGTAGGGAAATAAAAACATTAGGATTTTGGGCCTAGAGTCTTGGCAAATCAACGTTGAGTGTTCCTTGAAGTTGTGAGAGACCTGTGAAAAAAAAGAAATAAAACAGAAGTGTGGAGATATTTCAAGCCCTGAGTCATCAACAACCTAACTAAAAAACTAACAGTCCATTCACAGTTTGAGTCATACTGTTACAGCTTATCATCATAGAAAAAAATAAATAAATAAATAAGTATTTCTTACCTGGGTCCTGAGGAGCCTGGAACAGGGTGAACTTGAGGGTACCACCATTAGTATGAACCTGTAAAATAAGAGTAGCAATGGGGTAACAAAGGATCCACTGCACTTCAAGTACTAACTAGGACAAACAAGATAGGATAAACATAAAAAAATACTTATCTGATACACGGTATCTGCCATTCTCCTGGCATACTGGGGCTGATTCCTGTCACAACATGGCTGGTGTACTGATATACCTGTAGAAATAAAAGGAAGAAATGGGATGGTAAGAGGAAAGAATTACTGATCACCTGGCTCATGCAGCTTGCATGGGAGGGGGAATACCAGTCCTTGTAGGAGTGAAAGGGGAAGACTAATCACTCCAGTAGTCCATAAAAGTTTCCAAAAGTGTCAGTCCAGTGGGGGTGACAGTAGCCACACTACACAGCACACCTGCCTATTGGGTTTGAAAGTCAACTCGGGTCACTGTTGGGCCAGTGCATAAAGAGTTGGGGGAGACAAGGATTTAGCATCAGTGGGATGACTGTCCTGTCTTGGGATAATGGTCATGGGTGGCTGGCAACAGAAAGGTGCCTGTCACTCATGAAGAGCCTGCTTCATCCCAGCAGCTGCAGTTTTCCCACAATTTCCTGGTCTGTATGACTAATTATGAAACAGAATTTGGAACTGGCTTTCAGTAGTACACGAACTTGTATTGGAAAAATACAGATGATTGTAAATTGTAATTCAGTGGCTGGCTGTGAGAGAGATGGATATGTGCCTATTTCTAGTTGTAAAGAGAGATGGTTCTGTTGACCATGAGCAATTGTGGAGACAATGGGAATGTGGATTCAAATCAAGTGCTAATGACAAAGCAGTATTGCCAAAGCAAAGAAACAATTTTGACCACAGTGTGGCAGAAAAGGGACTTGATACAATAATCAGGCAATTTATTATGATGATAAAAGAGGTCGATGGTAAAGAATGTTATCAAAAGCTCATAGAAATGAGGGACATTAAAGTGCAACTCCTGTTTCTTGCCAGAATAAACATCCATTTAGACACTAGGTGGGATTCTATGATGACCTTACAGAAAATAAGTAGTAAGAATACTACCAACAGCTTAATGTGGTTCTATGTCCATCTTTATCCCTTCCTGGGATAAGGCTGAAATAGGCAGAATTGTCTCAGTTCTCCTTTCCCAGTAAACAAAAACTAAATAGACAGTAAAATAAACAAGAAGCAGCCTCACAACTGAAAATGAGCCCAGTGTATTGCTCGTTTCTAACTGTATTGGTAAATTATGACAGTTTCTAAAAAGAAAATGCCTTCCAGTATTTTGCACGTGGCATTCTCTGTTCATAGGTTGTTTCTTCATCTCCACACCCTGGCAGATGGTGTTAGCGGCAGAATCTGGGTTCAAAAGAGGATTTTTTTTGTTGCAGTACTGTATTAGGCAGTGGGAATGAAGAAGGGACTAAAGTGGTGCATGCAGGATGACCAGAGGTATCCTATGGGACAACGTATACCTTCAGAACCATGCGGGTTGTAACCAGAAGCATTGATGCCTAGAGAAAGGAACAGATACCTGATGTTAGACCCAAGATTATAGCTGATCAAGCACTGGAAGGAAGGCTGGAAAAAGAGAATGAAATTGAGGGAAAATGGACTGATGAGGTCCCATGAGAGCTATTTGAGATGCTACACTGGTTGTCAATACGGTTCCATGTTATGATAGCAATCGAAAAACCACGCTCGCTATCATAGCGAATGTATAACCCCGAAAAGCATTTCTATGATATACATTTCTAAGTGGCTCAACTTCGGCAACTGGAACTGTGTTTGCGCACTCCCCCAACTAAGGATTCTCAACTCTGGGGGGGTGCATGTCGAGGAGGGGGCAAAACATCATAGCAGGACAAAAAGAATAACAGCCACAAGCAGCGGCAAAATAATCACCCCCAGCAGGTCCCAAACCCAGTGTCTGCTGCATCATAGCCAACCACCCACAACACCACACCACAGGGCTGGCTCAGTTGCAGCAGATTCCCCTGTCTACCTAAACCCTCACTCCTATCCATTCTGCCCCTCCTCCCTCCTTCTGGTCGCTTTTCCAACCCATCACTGCCATTGCAGGGTAGCTGATGATGATAGTGCTATAAATGAGTCACTGTTTCTACAGTGGCTCATTTATAATTGCTATCATCATGGGCCACCATCAATACATCAGCTAGAGGCAGACAAACAGGGATAGAAAGACACACAGAGACAAGAGGCTTGATGGATAGAGGTCGTGCAGCTACTGTAATGGAAGGCCCCACACACTCAAGGGGATCAGTGAGTAGGGAATACAGCTATTCTGCCACACGTGATGTGAAATTCACCAAACTCAGGTCAAAGAATGACACACAGTCCCATGTGACAATGTTTGAGAGGGGGCCATTTCTCACAGATGGCCAAGGGAGCAGTGGGCGACATGGCTAGTCTCCTCCCTGACCAGGAAGGCTTAACTTGCCTACAGCCAGATGGAATCAGTACAGACCACTGATTACAACCAAGTGAAAGTAGCAATCCTGAGGAGATATGATATCAGAGCAGAGACCTACCAACAGAGGTTTTAATCCCTTTGTTATCAGCCAGAAAACAATTGTAGGAGACCTTTGAGACACTTAAAAGAACTATTCTGGAAAATTAAGCCAGACAAAGTGAAATGCCACAGAATAGATCACATACTTGCTTTGGACTCTCAGACACTTGTTTAACCATAGGTAACTCAGTCTGGCATTTTCAAATGTAAAAAACGCACATGACAGGACTCCACAGAGAATGAGACATTTCCTCTAAGCTATGCTGTCTTTGGCAATGAAATAATTTAAAATATTTGCATTATTTTCATATCTTATAGAAACAATCCTAACCCTTCTTACAATTAACCCATTACAGCCATCCTTATTACTTTTTTTTCCAATGTTGGCCACCAATTAGATTTCTTTCTGGGTTTATACAGTAGCTATACTGTTGCACTTGCCAGTGTCCCCTCTTAATGAAAAAAAAATGTTAGTTTCAAGTGCTGCCCTGTTGTAGCTTAGTCCATGTAATCCTGTGGCTTCTATGTGTTGCCAATCCTCTCTATAGGGAAGTGGCTTTTTGTGGGTTCCCCATGGTCTAATCAGAGCAGAAAGTAGCAAACGTGTCAGAGAGAACACTACAAAAAAGGAGATACATAAAAAAACACTCAATATTTAATCATTTTGTGTTGCATGATGGAGGGTTCCCATAATGGCACCCTACAGTCTTTAAATTCCTCCTGCCCACATAACTGCACACCAAGGTCTGTCACTCACTCCTCCCACTCATAACTGCACTACACACCAGTGTCTTATCTCATACAATCTATCCTCTGTAAACCTCCTTTCCTCAATTCTCATGGACTCATCTGGAAATGAGCAAATTTCTCAGTATGTCTTCCTGTTAAAACATTTCGATAAATGAAAAAGAAAGAAATAATTAATTAGATGGCTAATAATGGATTGTTGTTCGTCTGAAACTGACAGATATGATGCGGTGAGAACCTGACTAAATCTAAATGTTGTCAAGACTGCTGAAAAGAGCAATGTTTACCTTTAAACCCAAGTAATGTATTAGATAGTAGTATGGTAAAAAGAAAGAAAAGTCGAAACTTTATGTTAGGACTCCACCGCACAGTGATTAGTGATAGTTCCCACAGCCACAGATACATGACTGGCTCTGCATGACAGCTGTAAAAAAATAAATAAATAACTGGAACAGCCGTGGTATTTTGCAGGTTCTTTGTTAGATATGTGTGATATAAAATGCAGTAAAGGAGTCACATCTTAGCCAGTTACTTGGGGAGTGGGGGTGGCGTAACCTGACAGCTCATTGACGTGGTTTCAAAATCAGCTAGCCATCAACTGAAAACCACCCTATCTGTACTTTGAAAGAAGGAAACAATAAACTATTCACGTGCACTTGGTCATTTACTGAAGCACTTGAATAACGAATGTGTTTTATGCTGGTTTAATTATTAAGCATGGACATTTAACTATCAGTATCTGATTGCCTGTTGCTTAGTATGCCTTCCTGGTGAAATATTTCAATAAATAAATAAATTGCAAGTGCCATAATGAAATTCATCTGACGGCTTGCTTTGTATGTCTTTTTCCGTCACGGTACTACATTTGCAATATCATATACTTTACTCTAATAAATCACTTTTTATCTTTTGTTCTAACAGTTTTCTGTTGTGGTTGAGTGGGAATAGTTGTCTGTCGCAGTAGTCTGAATGAAAGAATTAGGGGATATGGCAAGAGTATGGGAGGGTTCATTGTCATGGAATAACATCGGGAGGCACTATTTCACCTGAAGGGTTGAGATCCAATTCCAATTGTTGGAAGCTTGTGTTTTTTTTGTTTTGTCAATTATGTGTCTGAATTTGGTGTTACCAATACTTACATTCTCACAGCATGATCAGTGGGTTTATATTTTGAAGCATCAATTGCATCTGAAAATACTAGACTTAAATATGACTGATAAATGTTATGACAGAACATCAACCATGACTGCAGCTGTTTTCAATATTACTTTGTCTGAATGAATAACAGAAGGAGCCGTCTACATTGGTAGAGACTGAATTTGCAATATACTGTACATAGCATGCATGGTATCTGCTTGCTAAACAGGGTTTGCCACCTTCTACAAGACTGAAAAAAGGTGGGAATATCGAGTTAGGCAACAAGTCTTATAAATACCAAAACAAACTGAAAGGAGTTACCCTTAAAAGCTTGTGTATAATTCCTATATTGCTATTTGAAATTGAAAGGACTGCTTTTAAAAGAGTCCAAAACCAACACGGTTCAATAGCTATATCAGTTATAATTTATGCAGCTTGCACTGTCGGACATTACATTCCAACTTGCAAGAGATTGATGACTGTCTATTGAGATACTCAGAAATTAACCTCTTAGCTCTGTGTTTAATGCCTGGTTTCTATTTAAGTGAACTCCTTCTTTCTTGAGTACTTACAGGGTTATTGGTATGTGGGTGTCTGTGTCTATAGTTCAAGTAAGTGTTATTAATCAGCTAGATGTCAGAGCCGAAAGGCATTTTTATCTCACACTGCAATTCCTTCTGAGTAGACTTCACTTACATGGAAACAGATTTTAAACACTTTCCCTTTGTTTTCACCATGTTTTTAGACCAGTTAGTCTTCCTATTTATTTCCAAACTGACACATCACGCTTAGGTTTCAGTTCATCCTCTGTGATTCAGGTAGTACAAAGCAACATCTATATAAAGAATGTGTGAGGGTGGTACTTACAAATGCTGATGCGATGGTATCATAAAGTTACTGACACTTGTCAGAGTTATAAACACATACTAGGGTTCAAGATACCGACACACTGTCTAGTACCAATTACAGGTCAGAATTAATGAGCCACGACATTCTCCCAGGTCAGCTACATCTATTAGCCAACAACATTTGTTGTAATAAAAGAAAGACAGGATATAGTAATACAATATCAAGGGTCAGACTGTTGCCAAAATCAGTTTGGCTGTTTGGGTAGAAAGAGCTGTAAATCGTAATAGTGTACCTGCAGTGTATCCTGGTATTGCAAGTGTGAAATGTACACTTCAAGCCTTTTTGATTGCCATTAGGAATGCCTTGTCTGTCCCAATGAAAGGTCTCTAGTCCTTCTCTAGTTTTCTCATATTGATATTACCTAGAATAGCAGAGAAGAGAGCTTTAAAATCTCATAACACTGCTTCTCTAGCACTTTGTCACAGAATTACCTGACGTGCAGAGTAATGTCTGATTAGGTGTAAATAAATTGCAGTTTATGATAGAGGTTTCTGATACATATGAACAGTGTGGACAACAATTATTAGCTTGTTTAGGAGGGCTTCTACCACAGTTTTTGTAAGCACTACCTCTTCTAACCACAAACACACACACACACACACACTTTGTATTACCGCTTTTGCAATCCTCTACACTCTATTGTTTCATGCTGATGTAGAATACCTCAGCTTTGCTAGTGTAGAATAAAGCAACTGAGACATTTGCTTATTGAACTAGTCGTGCATTCCTTTCTTTATACTGTATATGCCCTAGGAGAGTGCCGCTCAAACACTATATGTCATAATCCCACCCTGTTTTCACACTACTTGTAGCACATTCACATGTGATCGCTAACCTGAAATGCAACGCCCACTTTCAATGGAGTCCCACTTTAGCAACCCCATACTTACGTGTTGTCTGACCAAACACAATATACCTAGGTTTAACAGTGTGTGTCTGTTATTCAATAAGTATACTTTATGCAAGATGGTTGTTTACTAAAACATTTACCAGGGCCCCTTAAAACATTTTTGTGCCTCCCCCATATACATATACATTTCTGAAATGCCACAAAGAACACATACATACAGAGGTATGAGGCATTCCACAATACACACGTTATCAACCCATTTGCTTTTTATTCATAAGAGTTGTAAACTCTGCAACAGAAACTGATAGCGGTTGTTCACATAACGTATTAGTAAAATACTTTTTCCACCTTTCCCTGCAGTTTTATAATTCCAACCTTGACAAAGAAATTGTAACAGCATGCTGAAGGTTTCATTTTGCCTACTTGTGTATGATATGCATACTGCTCAACTGTCCCTGATTTTCAGGGATGTCCCTAATTTTACCTTAGGGATTTCTTCTGTCCCTCCTATAGTTGGTATTTCTGTCACTGAAGAGTAGAGATTTTAATACCAAAATAATGCCAGTCATTGGTGTAACAGTCTAGTTCTCTTCAAAAAATACTATTCATACTATGAGGCATGTTGCACACAGTTTCTGTAACTAATATTATTATTTTATGAGACGTGTCCCTGATTTTGGTGATTTGCCCCTGATCATTTTAAGCTGTGTCCCTGATTTGTGAGGAGGGAGGTTGAGAGATATGATGATATGTCCAGTGCATATCATGTCTTTGGAAAGCATGTCCTGTGTGATTTGTAAAGTATCCAGTATGAAGTCTTTAAACTGCTGGTGTGATGACAAGCTACTCCTGTAATACTGTGCAGTCATACTGAGAAATCAGCAACTGCTTACACTTGAAGTAAGCCAGACCATGCACTATCTTGCAGCGTGTACATATGAAACATACCAAATAGGTAGGTGGTATGCACGAACAGCAAGGGGGCATGTGGTCTGGCTTACTTCAAATATAAGCAGTTGCTGATTTCTCCCCAAAACTGCACAGTATTACAGGAGTACTTCGTCATCACTAGGGCAGTCACACAGACTTACTAGGTATCATACTAGGTGGATAAGGAGTTAGGAAGCTTATAGGCCCATAATACTCCTATAATAAGGAATACTTAATAGTAGGGTTTGCAAGAATATATTTATCTAACCTGCCCTTAAAAGTTGTTTTTGAATCACTAATAATACTATTTAATGGAAGTGTATTCCAAGGATTAATACATCTCACAGTAAAAAAATATTTCCGAGGCAAATGCTTAAAGCCCTTACCCTGTAATTGGAGTGGATGGCCTCTAGTATTAAAAATGTTTTTTTTAAATCCACACCCATGTTACACATCAGATAGTTATCATGAACAACATCGAACATGAGTAATAAGTCTCCCCTCATATGTCTGGTAACAAGTGACATTAAATTAAGAGAAACTAATCTTTAGTCATATTGCATATTAGTATAGCCTTTAATATGTTCGGTAAATTTCCACTGGACTTTTTCTATTTGAAGTATATCTTGCTTCCTGAATGGATACCAAAACTGGGAGGCATAATCCAAATGTGAAGAACATAAACTCTATATAGAGGCAACAAGACCTTTACATCACGAGATTTAATGTTCCTGGTATGGACCATAAAGCAACATTTGCTTTTTGTATAGTTTTATTAACTCGTACTGTGAATGAAAATCATTGGAAATATAAACACCTAGATCTTTTCTACAACCCGTAATATTAGGGGTTTGTTATCCAACATATATATATATTTTAGGATCCTGGACTCAAGTGCATAACCTTGCATTTTTATGATTTAATCTCATACCCCAATTATTAACCCATTCCGTAATATGATCCAGATCACATTGAATGATGTTGATACTATCAAGATCTGAGCAAGGCCCACCAATTTTGATGTCATTGGCATATTTTAAAGAATTAGAACTACAATTCTGGGATATATCGGCGATAAATGCTTGAAATAAACAAGGGCCCAAAACAGATCCTTGTGGCACTCCACTATAGACTGGACCTGGGCTTGAAAGATGGCCATTTATTAATACTTGCTGTGATCAGCCAACAAGCCAGTGTGATATCCAACTGGTGATGTTACAATTTATTGGGAGGGTACTCAATCTTTTTATAATAGCCCAATGCGGGATGGAATCAAAGTCTTTGCTAAAGTCGATATATATTATATCATAGGATAATCTATTGTCTAATTGAAGACTAACATCTTCATAAAACAAAGTAAGTTAGTCAGACAACTACGGCCTTCAGTGAACCCATGCTGACTTGTATCTAATTCCCCTATAGTATTGGCCTCCAAATCTTTAATAAGCCTTTCCAATAATTTACACATTGGAGAAGTGAGACTAATTTGGTGATAATTTTCCCAATTATCTTGCGGACCTTTCTTGTGGATAGGAATCACATAAGCAGTTTTCCAAGATTCCGCTACAAAAGAGGAAATAATACACTGTTCAAAAAGTATTTTAAGTGGAAGAGATAGCCAGTCTGCTAATAGAACAAAAGATGACCAGAAATACTATCCAGAGAGGTGCTAATTTTACCCTTCAATTTCAAGAATCTATCATAAATGGCTCTTTCTGGTATTAAAATAGGAGTGTCTTGAGAAAATTCAAAAGACACTTTTTTATGGTTTTTACAAAACACATCAGTCAACTTTTTTAAAGGGAATATATGTATAACGTAGATGGTTAAGAGTGTCAATAAGTTTTCAATAATATCCTCCTATATCAGTAGTAGTCAAGAGATCAGGCCAACACATATTGTTTAAATGATCTTTCATACCTTTAATGTCAGCCTTCTCATAGAAATAAATTTTAGTTATATTATTAGCAACATACAGTGGATGTTCAAGTGTAAAGCTCAGGGTATCGTGATCACTATTACCAATATGTGGAAGAATCCCAACGTTCTTTACCTGTAAGTTTTTACTATAAAATACTAAATCTAAAATGTTGTTTCCCCTGGTGGCTGACCTAATGCATTGGATTAGGTTACATTGCACACTTGTATTCAGTAATGATTTACCAAAACTTGATTCAGCAGTGTGATTGACCCAATCCACATCGCTGATATTAAAATCACCCATCAACACAGTATCACCCAATGTACTAGCTGTAGCATTTCATGGTTAATAGGGTCAAAATATTCTGAGCTAGAGTTAGGGGGACGGTAACATGTTCCAAAGATAACACTTTGAATTTTATTCAGCATTACCTTAATCCATAAAGATTCAGTGTTAGATGTAGGATCTTTAACTTCGTTTGAAATATCAGCTGCTTAAATATTATCTTTCAGAAAAATTGCCACGCCACCACCTTTTCTATTGTTTCTGTTAAGAAAAAATGAATTATAACTAGGGATGTTACAAACACAATCTAAGTTATCATTTCCCCATGTTTTGTTAACTGATATTATATCTACGTTTTCTAAGGTGATAATTGTTTTTAGTTCATCGATTTTGTTGAAAAGGCTTCTGGCATTGAAATGAAAACACTTCAATTCTTTAAGACTTCTACAAGAACCCGTCTTATTAAACTGAGGTACATGAACAAAAACATCCACAATATTTCCATTAGGGGTAGTGTATCCCTAATTTATGCAATAGGTGTGGACACAATTCCAGTTAAATAAATCCATTCATTTCCACCCAAAGTCAATCATCCAGGTAAGTGTTAATTAGAATAAAACTTGCTGAGAAGGCTTTCTGCCTGTAGTTAACACTTTCATGCCAAAACAGACCACCTGGCACTCACACATACTTATCCTTTCAACCTACATGAGCCATAGCTGAGTAAATCACTTCACTCCTGGTCAACAAACACCACCGGCTGACTGAAACATCGACTGCTACTGCAAACAAAAAAGGAAGGAGATGAAAAATGGACCCCAGCTTGATATAACATCAACCCAACAGACATCCAATACCACAAGTTCATTTACAAATGCCAGATATATTAACACAAATGGAAATGGACACTGAACCTCTTGAACCTCCACCGAGTCCATCTAGGCCACAACCAATGGTAGCTATTCTCAGTGTCTCATTTAGTACACGATCGATAACATGCAGCACCAACAACTACAACTTGTTTCGGGGCCAACTACACAAGTACTGAAAGTATTAGAGTGCCACAAGACAATAACCAACCACACACATATACACTCGCCAGAATGCAGAGCCACCTGCTGATACTGAGAAGACAATACAACCCACAACTACAATAAGCAACAGTTAAGCTCCATTAACACCTATAACTGCAGAAGAACAACCACAAGCCAGCACAAATGGCTACTCAATCTCAATGGCAGTAGTCTAACAGCAAGTGGAAACACAAGCCACACTAGACAAAGATGCCATACAACAGTTCATTTATAATGCAAAGAAAATAAATACAGTAAATAACAACAAAACAAAAGAACAAGGCAGATGTGAACCAATTGAAGATCTACAGTACCTAAACAATACTTTCAGGAGACATGCCACTGCATGATGTACCACAACCTGAATTGTACAAACTCCTTTCGCATGACTTCCTGACTGCTACAGAGAGGATGGCTCTCCACTATGTGCACCTAACACTGTGATCCACTTTTCAAAGTATTGAATGATACTGAAGAATCACCAACACTATGCTTGACTCTCAACCTCACAATGCTTGGAAACCACCAGGCAAGTGCTACACTAGAAACAAAAATATCTCAAGAGCTAAGGAAAAGGATGTTGTTCCAAATCAGCAGATGAACTTACAGATGCAGTCTTAGACCATCTACAGTATATGAACCTAAGCAACTGGGCCCTCACACACTTGGATCAATAATTAACACCATGCAACTAACCATCAACCTATATTTTGTGTCAGGGTAACACTGAGATGACAGTGATATGCTGGAGAGATACTGAAGTGAAGAGGGATGACAACAACACATGGTGGGCTGGATTTTCAAATATCCCTGGAAGTGACAAAGTTGCATTGCTCCAGGGATGTGGCAAACTCCTGGTGTGAAGGAACCTGCACATGATTCTATAAGAATCAGGGTCCCAGTGCCAAAATCCCAGGTTTTGTAAGTCACAACCTGTGCCCAATAGTTGGTGCACCTGAAGGATGCCACATGGATCCAACCCCCTCCCAGCACAACACATGAGAGGTGGAATGGTGGGGGGGCACTATGCACCAGGAGGGGTGCAGGGAGCATAAAGAACAGGGGGGTGGCAGGGGATGAGTTGGGGGGACAGCTAGAAATGACTATGATGGAAGTGGCACCCGTCAGGGTGCATGTGAAGCGTCATGAAGCATGTAAAAGCCACCACAACCATGTACTGTACTACACAGTACAGTGACTAGTACCCATGCAGCTTGGTCATTTGCAGCTCTATAGAAACAAAATAATGGATGGACCAGTGATAACTTAGTAGAATGCAGCAGCATATTCCATTGTAACACAGAAGAATGCACAACTGTTCAGTGATCACTGTACAGTTGTGTGGTCTGCTGTGTTATGGTGAAATATGCATGCTGCATTATGCTGAGTTCTCACTGGATCATCCATCATTTTGTTTCTGTAGGGCTGCAAATGACAAAACTGTATGGGTATCAGTCACTGTACCATGTAGTACAGTACGTAGCCATGCTGGCTTTTACATGCTTCATAACACTTCACACGCACCCTGCCGGATGATGCTTTTATCATAGTCATTCACAGTTCTCCCCTAGACTCATCCACTCCCACCCCTTGTCCCTTCTGCCCTGGCAGCCCAATGTCTACTCTGTTCCTGTAGTACAAGCCACTTAGACCACCTTCTAGCTAGTCTAAGTGGTACCTTGTCCCAGCCCACAGCAGGGTTTTTGAATCAGCAGAGCTTTGGAATCACAATAAAGAGATGTTGCAGCTCTGCTGTGGTGCAAGCCCACTTGTAACCTGGCAGATCTTGTTGTGTGTCACAACGGGGTTACAGTGCCACTTTGAACAGCAGCTTCTGATTCAGATGCAGACTGAGTTTCTGAATCAGAACTGCCACATCTTGTGATGCAAGGTGCCAGTTGCATAAGACATTTTTGGCACAAGTCATTTACATCCTTCTCAGGGGTTTGAAAATTTGGCCAGTATCTACAATATGACCATGAGCAACAGACAAACACACTCAGTGGGGCAAATCCTAAAGAATGCCGAAAATGAAAGTCAAGATCGCATGATATATGAGAAAATCTCTAAAAGTGCCAGGTACAAAACTATGAGATTTACAAGTCCAAAAAGCCTGAAAAGACATTTGTACTAGATGCACCATTTTTCTTATCCATAAATACATCACAACAAAAGAATCAAAAGGTGCCTGGTTCAAAACCAGCCAATTGGCATAAACGAAATAGCCACCATAGCCAAAAACCTGGAATCAGCAGAAGACATAAAACAGACAAAAGGATTACAAATAACTCAGAACATAAACACTTAATACAAACACTGACAAACAATGGAGTGGCTCCACTAAAATTATTCAAATTTCAGGGCACAAACAACTCCAAAGTCACAATGACTATGTAAGACTAAATGATCAAGAGCAACTACAAATTGGGCTCACGTGATGAAGCTGAGCTGAGTAGCTTGACTCTGTGCTCTGCCTGATACAGAATCAATTTGCAGCAGTCCTCCTCGGCCCTACCTTCTACCTGCCTAAATGTCTTATCATCTGCTCCCTGTGCAAGTCAGGAAACTAGAGTCGGAGGTTTTGGTAGACTCTAGCCTACCTACAAAGCTTAAAACTGATGATTCTTTGGATGACACAGATCTCTCTGGAGCCAAGATGGTGACTGCCGAATTGGACACAGACACACATTCAGTGATGCAGGAATTGGCAGAAATAAAATCTTTCATGAGCAGAATAATTGCACAATTGTCCAGCATGAATGTTGTCTTAAATGCAGTTAAGTGCGCTGTGGACAGTATAGGAGCCTGCATCATGGAGGTGGAGAAGCAGGTGGGCCACTTAGAAGATTGGACCCTCCCAATGGACCGACAGATTGCTACCATAGAATGGGACATACAACTTACATGGGACAAACTTGATGATCAGGGGACCAGGAGCTGCTGGAACAATTTGTGGCTCCTGAGGGCCCTGAAATCAAGCAAAGGATCCAATACTGTGGACTTCCTCCAGTGATTATTGCTGAAATTACTGGGTCATATCAGGGACACCCGATTGAAATTGATCATGCCCACAGAATTCTGTTTGGTCCACCTCCCACTCCAGTGATATCACAACCTTACCCAATTACTTTTCATGTTTTGCAGTTCCAAGACAGAGATTATACTCACTAAGGCAAAGCAGAAAAAATAACTAGTGTGGCAGAACTTATGGCTCTCCCTCCAGCTGGACTGTCCTAAAAGAGTGGCAGATTGTCACAAATCTTTTGACCTGATCAGAGGCATGGCATGGCAAAGGGGTCTTAAGTGCTTCCTCATTCCCCTAGCTACCTTGAGGATCTTTATATGTAGCTCCGTGGAATGCTTCACTTCTTCTAGTGATGTCTGGTGCTTCCTTCTCCAGCAAGATTCTAAAGCTGCTCATTTTGCTTTAGGCCAGGACTTGACTTCAAAGAGGAATCCTACATCAAACTGGAACTCCTCTCTGGAGCACAATTATGCTTCAGCCAAGCATCCAGTGCTGCACTTGTCTCTCAAACAACAATGCTCACCAAAGCAGGCTTTTTCTTGGGTCAAGAATTCTACTGCATCTAATCTTGCTTCTACTGCTCCTGGTGGCTTGCCAGCTTCTGAGAGGGTTTCTCATCATCTAACCTTTGCAAAAGCCAAACAACATGGACACTTCCTCAGCCCCAACTTGAAGGACATTGTGGTGATGTATTTGGCAGAGTTTGATAAGATTGTCCTTGATAACTGGTGAGATCATTTACATTTGCTGAGAGGGATCTCCTGCTTATTACACATGGACTTTTTCATTACATTCACTGGGGGGGGAGAGGAAGTATATTTTTTCTGTTGGCTCTCTTGTTACTCTTTTAGCTTCAACTGTTTTTCTGAGGTTTTAGGGTGATCTCCTGTGAAGATTGGGGCAGAGGGGAACTCTTGTTTAATTAGCCTGTGGCTGCTGTGTTAGCTGGTACTTGGGGGGCGAGATTGTCATTTGTTCTGGGACCCTCTCTGTGCTTATGACCTCCTTTTATCCGAATGCAGCAGGTTCTTTTGGGTTTGGGTTTTTGAACCTGATATATGAGATCGGCTGCCAGGACCCTGGTGGGCTTTTTATTGCACCCAGTCCTACCTAGCCTATATCAGGCAGTTAGTTGCTCTGTTGCTGAGTTGAGGGTTAAGGGGAGGACTAGGTGGATAACTGGGACAGGTTGTCATTATTCTCTGGCACTCTTTTGCTAGTATTGTATGGTGTGGGGTTATTGTATCTTGATGCCCATGCTGAACATCAAAGGGCTCGGGGTGGATCTTTATGTCTTTTTGGTGAGGAGGGTGTGCTTTCCATATTCTTTAAGTTTACTTGCTTGTTGCTCACTATGATGTGGGGTTATAATTCCTTATCCCTTTGCTTTTGTTGAGACCAGTGTCTTATTTCATATAATCTGTTGCTTTGGGGTGACACTTTGAGGAACGGGAGCAGATTCCTGAGCATTACGGTTATGGATGGGGTGGGAGGTGGAGGGATGTTCTTACTATATTGGGATCAGTCAGGGCAGGGGCTCAGTGGCCACCATGTCTCTTCTTCTATATCAGGGAATTTTTCTCTGTGGTATTTGCAAACAGTTTACCCGGTGAGGGTTGGTTTTCATTGTTCCTTAATAGTTTGTTGGCTAGTTTTACAGATATGCTTGTACAGCAAGGGACACAGGTGGTTTTGGGTGAGGGTATAGGGAAGGGTGATTTGTGGGCAGGGCATGTTTACTTTACTGTGGTGTTGTATAAAGTTATTACATGGAATGTTAGGGGAATAATTAGTCCTATCAAGATGAGATGAGTGCTTACACATACAGTATTTGTTGGTTAGGTGCTTAGATAGTTTTTCTACAAGAAACACATCTAATTAAAAAAAGAGGAAGAGAAGCTGAAATGTTAGTGGGGGGCCCATATATGAGTCTACCTTTCCTAAAAAAAAGAGGTGTGGCCATTCTACCACAAAGCAATTAACTGGAATGTGAAATAGATCCAAAATGACAGGGAAGAACGGTGGGTGTTGGCTAAGGGTCAGCTGGATGGGCAGTCATAGATACTGGGCTTGCTATATGGTCTCAATGTGGAGGACCACATTTTTCCATAATGTTGCTCAAGTTTTGTTGGACCTGGGCTCTGTCCCTATCTTATTATGTGGAGGCACATCAGGTTATAGACCCTCTGTGTGATAAGAGTGGGTTCCCTGAATCTTTTTCTCTGTGAGTGCTCTGGCCTTGAAACATTTAATGCAGAATCATATCTTGTGTGACATGTGGAGGCATAACACTCCACCAGACAGAGTAATGCATTTTATTCAGTCCCCATGGATCTCATAGTAGAATCTATATGATTCTTGCTTCCTGCTTTGTCGTCCATGGCGCCTTATGGTCTAAAATTGAGCCTTTCCTGATATCAGACCATTCCACTATGACTTATACTTTTGCCCACAGAACCTCTGAGCAACCAAGAAAAAGTGGAGGTTCAATGTTAGCTTACGTAATAACACAATTTTTGTTAACTGGTTGCAGGCTGAAATCCCAATTTATCTGGATGCTAACTTTCCATGCGATACTGCACTCATTGGTCCTGGGAGGCATTTAAAGCCTTTGTTCATAGACAAATTATTACGTATGCCTCAGTGAAGAATAAAAAGAACTATCAGGACCTCCAGACCTATGAGTTGCAATTGGCAAATTTACAGAAACCACATAAAGAAGGGGATCAGTCTCCAGAATTGTTCCACCAAATGAGAAGTATTCTATGTTGACTAAATGTGCTGAACTCGCAAAAACCCAAATTTGCACTAAATAGAATGTGTCAGCCTACTGGGGGGGGGGAGGTAGGCCAGCTTTTGTCTTATCATTTTAAAAAACCTTTCTGAAGAACTGAAGATCCTTGGCATTCGGGAGGGTGCTGTCTCACCATAGCCATGGGTATGATAAATGTTGTGTTTGGGGCCTATTACCAGGGGCATTACTCATCTAAACTTGCTCCAGGGGTCAGTTGGATGAGGCTATTGCTTCCTTCCTGGACTCAGTGGTACTTCCCAGGCTTTCCGAAGATCAAGCTGGAGCTTTGGATGCATCTATCACAGTCTTAGAGTGCAGAATGGTGATACAATGGATTTCTAGCAGTAAAGCACCAGACCCTGATGGTCTTCAATAGAATTTTATAAATTGTTTCAGGATATGCTGTGTCCATTGCTTGTTGTTACCTGTTGGGAAGCCTGGGAGATGCTGTCTTTACCGAGTCTATGATGAAGCCACTATTTCAGTTCTTCCTAAAAAGGAAGGACCCTTATATATGTGTCAACTACCACCCCATCTTCCTCTTGAATGTGAATTACAAAATTTTGGTTAATGTGTTAGCCCTGAGATTGCAAACTTTTTGCCAACTTTAGTACATGCAGTTTTGTTGCAGGGAGAAATGGGGTGGACCACATTAGGAGACTAGTTAACTTGTTATGGCTTGCACAGTCTTCTCCAGAGCCAGTAGCTGCCATCACGCTGGATACAGAGAAGGAATCTGATTCTCCTGAGTTAATTTATTTATTTGCAGACCTCTTAGCTTTTGGGATAGAGGATTACTTTATTAATTGTGTGTGGACTCTTTATTCAGCCATGAAGGCCTCAGTTTTGATGAATGGGATAACCTCTGAAATATTTTCCTAGGAGAGGAACATGACAGGGATGTCCCTTGTGCCCATTTTATTGTTTTGGCACTGGAACCTCTGGTAAAAGCTGCATGAATGCCGGGATATACAGGGCATGGTAATAGAGGGGGAGGTATTTAAGCCAATGTTATTCACTGACAACATTCTCCTCACTCTGAAACACCCAGCTTGGGCTATCCCAGCATAGATAAAGCTGCTGGATCAGTTTGCAGCCCTTTCTGGCCTTAGGAACAACTGTGGAAAAATTGAGGTTTTACCCTTGAATTTGAGTGCTTTCCTTTTCCCTGGTGGAGCTGGGGCTAGAGTGGGCAAAGCACCTGATAAAATATTTGGGAACCCTAATCTCTCCCAATTGGAAGGAATGGGTTCAGCATAACTTTTCCCTGCTGTTGAAGTCCCTGAAAGAGCATGTGGATTTATGGTGACACTTCCATTGGTCTCTCTTGGGTATATCAAACACTTTTCCAATGATGGTCCTTCCCCAAATTTTATATCTCCTCTGCTACTTGCCCTTACCAATTCTAGATACCAGGTGTTTTCTTTGGTAGGGAGGCAAACCTAGAATTTCCTTGACTGACTGGCAGCCCCCATAAACAAAGGCAGCTACATATTCCTTGGCTTCTGGGATAATTATTAGCTGTAGGTCTTAGACAAATTTGGATGTGATTATTCACAGAGGCATGCTGTGACTCCTCATGGTGGCTAGTGTTGGAGGAGAAACTTTAATTCTGAGGTACAGCTCAAAGCCATTTTCTGGTGTCCTTCCCTAGTTCACCTGAGATATTTCATCCATGAGTAGGTCATGTGTACATTAGGGAGTGAAGAAAGACAAAGCGAGGGATAGTGAGGCTTAATAAAGGGGAAGGTTGGTTGGCAGAGAGAGACAGTAAAAAAGAAGGGATGCTGAATGAATGTTTCTGCTACTATTCACAAAAGAAGAGAAGGGGAGGTACCAATCCAATCAATAGAAGCACTCTGGATAGGGGTTATATAAGTCCTTTCACAGAAGAAAGAGTTCTGAAAGGACTCCTAAAAATTAAGGTAGAAAAAGCAATGGGGCCTGATGGGATTCAACACAGAATTCTAAAAGAACTAAGGGAAGAACTAGTGACATCACTAACTACCCTTTTTAACAATTCATGGAGGATGTGTGGTACCTGAGGACTGGAGGAGGGCAGATGTGATTCCCCTTCACAAAAGTGGTAGCAAGACAGAGCAGAAAACTACAGATCTGTCAGTTTGACCTCAGTGGTAGGGAAATGATGGAATCACTTCTGAAGGAAGTAATTATTGAGTACCTAGAGGCCAGTGAGGCACAGGACCCAAGGCAGCATTGATTCACAGCAGGAAGGTCATGTCAGATGAATCTAATTAATTTCTTTGACTGGGTGACCAAAGTAGTAGACCTGGGAGGGGCTATGGTCATGGCCTACCTAGACTTTAGTAAGGCATTTGACACAGTTCCACACAAAACATTACTAAACAAATCAGCTAGCCTGGGAGTGGGTCCCAGGGTGGTAGCCTCATGAAACATTGGCTGGACAACAGGACACAGAAGGTAATAGTAAATGGAGTTGTCTTCAAAGAAAGGGGGTTACTAGTGGGTACCGCAGGGTTCAGTGCTGGGTCTGGTCCTTTTAATGTCTTTATAAGTAACATTGCAGAGGGACTGGAAGAAAAAGTGTGCCTCTTTGCAGACGACACAAAAATCTGCAATGGGGTTGATACACAAGTGGGGGTGAAAAGGATGAGAAGGGACGTGGCAAGGTTGGAGGAGTATGACAGCTTAGATTCAATGCAAAGAAGTGCAAAGTAATGCACCTGGGAAACAAAAACCCAGCAGAAGAGTACACAATGAGGGGGAGGGAGGTAGTAACAACAACAACAATGGAAAGGGACCTGGTGGTAGTCATATCAGATGACCTAAAGGTTAGCAAGCAACGTGAGAAGGCAGTAGGGATTGCTGGGTGGATACTGGTATGCATAGGGAGAAGCATCACCAGTAAAAAACAGGAAGTTGTTATCTCTGTATACAAACAGTAGGTAAGACCCCATCTGGAGTACTGTGTGCAGTTCTGCAGACCCCATCTCTGCAAGGACATAGACAGGATGGAGGCAGCCCAGAAGAGGGCAACTAAAATGGTGTGGGTCTACAAGAGAAGCCATATGAAGACAGACTAAATGAGCCTAATATGTATACTCTTGAGGAAAGGAGAGAGAGGGGGACATGATTGAAACTTTTAAGTACCTCAAGGGAATCAACAAAGTCCAAGAGGGAAGCATCTTTCAGAAAAAGAGATGTGCAAGAACACAATTTGAAGATGGGGGTGACAGCTCCGGGGCCATGTGAGGAAGTATTTTTTCACAGAGAGCATGGTGGATGCATGGAATTGCCTTCCTGAGGAGGTTGTGGGGTAAAAAAAAGTGGGGCAATTCAAGAATGCATGGGACAGACATAAGGCAATTCTTGCAGAGGGTAGAAAGAGGTAGGCTGTTGATTAACTAGGATCTAGAGCTTATTCAATAGGTAGGGAAATGAGCAGACTGGTGGGCCAGCGGTCCTTATCTGCCATCAAAGTCTATGTTTCTATGTCTTAGCTTTCTGGAAAGGGACATCTAAGTTAGCTATGTCACAGTGGCAGGCTCTCTTTTCATGTTGTCCCCTTTGGAATAATCCTAGGTTGCAGATAGCAGATATCCATTGGCCTCAGTGGGCCGTAGGAGATATCTGAAGGGTTTTTGACCACTTTCATTTGAAAATGGGTCAGTTCAAAGATTTTGTTACTATTAAGGCCCAGACTTCCCTGCCACAGTCACATCTACGGAAGTACTTCCAAATCTTCCAAATCTGACATTTGATTGCTTCGCATGTGGGTCCACAACTTCAGCTTCCTTTAAAAAGCATATGGGATGACATTTTAGGTCTGATGGGGGTCAGCCACACCTCAACCTCCTGAGACAGGCTGGGTTTATAATGGGCTGCTCCATTTTTATATCCTCTCAACTTTAGCTTTGAAAATACAATGGGAAAAATAGCTAGGTAGTCCCTATCAGAGGCCTGCTGGCACTGCTCATGGACTAATATTTCTAGGGAGGCCAAGATTTGAAAGGGAAGCTCATACAATGGAATATTCTGCACCTTGGTATAGGCCCTGAGAATTGTTGAGTAAAATGAACCTAGTAGCTACTGCTGAATGTTGGAGATGCCATTAGCAGGCTGGTTCCTTGTTGCATATTCTGTACTCCTGTCCTAAATTGGCCAACTGGTGAATCTTGATTTGGGAAAGATCTCTGAGGTACTCAGTTGTTCAGTTTCCTTGATGTTTCCATGTTGCTTTGGGAATACCAATCAGCCCCCTGCTCAGAATACTCCTCCTTCTTTGTGGTTCATGTCTGCGGTGACAGAGGCTAAGCATCTCATCCTTCAGAAATGATCTTCTGAACAAATTCCTACTGTGGCAGAATGGGAGGAAGGTCTCTATACACTGTCCAGCCATGAATGACTTTCTTATAGAGCTGCGGGGAAGGCTGCATTATTTGCTTGGGTGAGGGATCCCTATTTAAACGTTTGCTGTGAACAAGTAGTTTAGAAAATTTCATGTAAGTTGGGGCAGTTCCTACAGTTTTCCCCTACATTCCATTTACAGTCAGTGGTTAACAAGTGGCTTTTATATGGGTTATGCACCACATATTGCCATTATTAATCTGAATTGGGAAGTTGATCACCTTGCACTGTGTCTGCCTTCCCAATTCTTGTTTATTTCTTGGTCCTTGTTAATGTAGTATGTTAGTTTTGCTGATACAATAGATGTTTCTGTTACCAATCTGTTCACACCAGGCCAGATGACTGTTCTATTTTTCCTTCATGTGTATGAAGGCACACCAGTTGCTCTTACTAGTGGGATTGGACATATGGTGTATTCATTATAAACTAATTACAAATCTTAGTTAGCTGGACTTTTATGGCTTTCGGGTCTTTGGACTGTAGTTGGACCATTAATGAATCTCATTAGGATTTTCTTTGTTTGTATCTGCTTTAAGGGTGCACCAATGTTGATTAATGTTAGATTGGCACTGGCTGGCTGGTTGTATGTACAGTATTTGATATTATATTTATATTATTAAACTTCAATAAAATTTGAACTAAAGAAGAGCAACTACAAATCTTAAAACTGTTGAGTGGAACTAATATACAGGAATGCCAAGAACTACAGTACAAGTCACATTAAACTGTTTCATCAACTCCTGGTGTAGCATTTTTTTTTGTGATTCTACTGCAGTGACAGCTTGAATTGTTGATGCTTTTAATTCTTTCCATCCATTCTTCACTGCCTCTTCAACTCACTTGTACCTATTTAGTGATATGGCAGTAGCTGTTTTGCAGTGTTTATGCAATGCATTTTCATGGTATTGTTTATAAATATCACAGCATTCCTTAAGGGCATTGTTTATAAATATCACAGCATTCCTTAAGCGCATTGTTTATAAAATCACAGCATTCCTTAAGAGTTGTTTAGTCTGCCTTCTGAAATGAAACTCTTAAGCACTCAGCTGAAAATAAAGCTTATAGTCCTAACTGCTAGTTGCAAACCAATACTAAACTTTTAATAATTCATTGAATTAAACACTGCACAGATTAGGAAACACATTGAACAATGCTACACCAGTGAGTTGAGGAACAGTTTAATGTGACTTGTACTGTAGAACAGAAGAAACACAAAGACAAGCACCATAACAGACAAGTAGGCTGAACTGCTAGAAGCCTGTTTTCACAAGACTAGTATCTCTACAAAACACATCATGTTCAATATTGTTCAAGGTGAGTCAATATTTTATCAGTAGCAAAAGTTAACAGAATAAATAAGTGAAGTGGATATTCCCCAACCACGCAACAATAAATATAAATAAATAAATAAAACAATACCTTCATATCTTAGCAATTCAGTATGTAATGCAGTGATGACCTGGGTTCAGGAAGATTAGCCCACTGCAGTGCAACATGAATCTGGTTGCTGTAAATTAGAGCAGCAGAAACATGTTGCCCACAATTACCACAGCCCCACATTCCGTTGCAAGATAGCTCAGCCAACGATGGACACTAGAAGAGTAGGGTTCATTTTAGTGGGGGGTTCCCCCATACCCCCAACACTATATATAATCACCTCTGTGTCTGGGCATGAGTGCATTTTTGTGGGGGTGTCCCCCTGTACCCCAACACTATATATAACCACCTCTGTGTCTGGGCATGAGTAGATGGAAGGTGAACAGTGTGGAGGGCGAAAACATTGTGAATGGAAGGTGCTGTGAAATCCGAAATGCCCCTGTCACTCATGATATTTCCCATTAACCTAAATGCAGTGCCCTAATTGCATCGCCCACCTAATGGTATATGGTTCAGGAATGAACCCCCAGTTGATGACATGACATGACATGACCATCCATGAATGATTAGAAAATCCTAATATTTGCACTGAATAGCCACAGAACCTACAAATGGGAAAAGATCTAGTAGCTCAACAGATTTTATTTTTTCCAAGGCCCAAGAGAATACACATATGGAATCAATGACAAAGTGCCATGTCACATGCATAAGCAAATAACAGGGGGCACCAGAGCACCTGTGAAGAAAATGCAGTGGGTGCCAAAACCACTGAGAGAATAACTTATCCAGCAAATGGGGTGAGTTTTGATGTTACATGGGACATGCTTCCTGATTCAACACTGTGTGCACTGTCCTGTTCATGGAAAGTACTATAATCCTACCACCAATTCCATAATCAAGATGTTCAGTGATGTAGTGTAGCTGAAAACATTGGCACCAGTTCACAAAAGTGTGGATGTACGTAGAGCCCACAATGCTCCATACTCTGAAAAACAGGTGTACACTGGCCAGTATTCACCACTGCTGACCTCCTGTCCATGCCCCTGTTCCCGGCATGCAGTTGCAAGGTGGTGGATAACAGCTAGAGTGGTGGAGCGTGGGACAAAGGTGGGCATCCAATAGAATGTCTGTCATGGGTCCGAAGTGCATGCAGGTGATCCTGGGAAGGTGTGGATCTCAGGATTATGTAACCAATAGGTGACTGCTCGAACTGCAGCCAGCAGCACTCTCTGGGAGTCTGTCAGGCTGGGGCAGTGGTGGCATGGTCCTGTTGCCAATACAGCCAGATGGTGTCAGTTAGGGCAGTGTAAAAGATATGGCATGGTCCCCATCGCATAACAACCACTTAATGACTTAGTGAATGGTGTGGAGGGATGGGCATGCCTCCTGACTACCCATGGCATGTAGCTGGGTGGGAAGCTGTAGGAGCCTATGCTCAAAGTGCTAGCATACCGCTAGTGAATGATATAGGGTGTCTGCTGGACCCCACTGCATGGCATTCAGTTGTAGGCATGCCTACACACCACATATACATGGTGCTTAGGATTTTTAAATAGGGCCCATTGTCTCCACAACCCATTTGTCTCTGCTCTCTTCGCAGTATTGCTGTTTGATCACCACAGATACATTTTACTACTCTTAGAAAAAGCATCCTGTGCAATTCAAAAAGTTTGCTTTTAAGTCATCAAACAATAGCTTGCAACACAACTTGTCTTATATACTCTTTTGTGCAGATTATTGTTACATTTAGTAACAGCTCGAGGCACACCTCAAAATATATAGTATCTATGAGCCATTTCAATCTGGTTTCATGCTTAGGCACAGCACAGATACAATGCATTTCAAGGTGGTTAATTACCTTCTATTGGTGAAGAACAGAGAATAATGCTCTATTTTAGTTCAACTCAGTCTCTCTTCAGTGTTCAAGATGGTGGATCATGTGGTTTTGATGGGTCACTAGGGGCAATATGATGGCCTCACTGTTAAAATGGTTTGAGCCCGATATTTCTGGCACGTCCCACTGGGTCTCATCAGGAACGGTTCTCACAATCAGCTGCAGTCAGCTGTGGGTGCCCAAGAGGTTGAACGTATCCCCATTTGTTTCACCATACATGCTGCCCTGGGAGATGACAGTAGACAGCACAAGCTGGAGATTCAGTGTAATGCAGTTGATACTCAGCTACAGTTTTCCTTTGCACCAGATGAACATGGAGTCGTTACTGTGATAGACCAATGTCTTAAAGAAATGTTAGACTGATGGCTTCTATCTTGCTGAGCTATTCTCCTGGAAAGATGGAGATGTTGCTTGTGGATTCAGATCTTCTTTAGAACAGTGCAAAAGGACAATTCCACTTCTGAAATACTGCATGGCATTTGTTATAATTTTGCACATATCTGAAAAACACTTCCGGGTAAACTGTCAAACCAGTCAGTCAGGTATTACTGCTAGGATAGACATCCTTCACCATTCATTCCAATTCCAAACAATAAAGAGTGAAGACCCTCACTCTGCCATAGGACAGTTTTCTTCTTTACAGTTATTCAGAAACTCAAAACTGGGGTTTGGGGGCTTTGGGGTGAGGAAGGGGATTTACTGATAAGAAGGTGCGACAGAAGGTTTTGTTTTTTTCGTAACAAAATAACTGACAAGGATGGAGGAAGTGGGAAAACTTTCTTTTGCAACCAGAAAGGACAAATGTGTATTGACAGGTTTGTAACAAATCTTCCATGGATACAAGTGAGAGAAGTTAAACAGGATACTAGTGGGGTATTAGTAGAGGATATGATTGAAAATCAGATGACACGATGGGAAGGGGTGGGATTCAATAACCCATTTGTATGGTTTTATTTTACAATCCATTTTTCATAACAGAAAACCGCTTAAGTTAGTGTAAGGTCAGGAAACACTGCGAGTTCAGCAAAGTATAATTTCTTCCTCTGCACCAACTTTGACAACAACAAAAATTGTGCAGTATGCTAGCCTCAACCCATCTTTCCCAGTAAACAAAAACTAAACAAACATTCCCTGCATGAGGCAACAACTGCAAGCAGTATGAAATGGCAAGAGGTTCAGTTTCTGATCTGATACAATCACATAAGTGATTTGTAATGGGGAAAAGAGTATCTAGGCTGATTTGAATGATGTGTCCAAATACTTGAAAAGTCTTATAGGATAAGGAAGAAGTATCCTGTACACTAGAACCCAGTGTTATGATTAGGTGCTCATTTTTCAAAGATTAGGAGAGAAATTCCCCAAAACAATACAAATAAAAATTATTTTGTACTTTCTTTCTTTGAAATGTTCAGCACCTGGATAGCTTTATTTATGTGCATGACCTACTATAGTTTTCAGTAGGGTACTAGGGTGGCATTATAAACAGCATTATGAGCCACGCATTTCATATAAACTACTTAGCTTATACATGTACAAGTAGTATCCCAGGCAAAATAGTTGAGGATCCATTACCATGAACGATAATTTATAAATTATGTAATGAACTCCGGGGCAGGAGAGGAAGAGAACTATTAGGAGGGTATGCTTAAATAAAAGTTTTTAAGAGCCAATCACCACTTGGCACCACTAATTACCCATTAAAAACAGGAGAAGAGAGAGAGAGAAAGAGTGAGGGAGTGAGCTGGCACTGGATGGGAGGGAGGAGCAACCTCACAAAGAGGACTTAAGTAGTAAATGAAAAAGTTCTTGTAAGAGCTGTTGTGTGCTTATCGTGCATGTTGATCATTGATTAAACTATCAAAATACCAGGCTGTCAAGTGCTTACTGTGTGTATGTGTTGATCATTGATCCTAAAAATTATTATAATACCTGAAGGACCAGACAAGCTGTTAAGTTCTCAGTGTGTAAGTGTGTGTTTGTGTGTGTGTGTGTGTGTACATGCATGTGTGTGTGCGCGTGTGTGTTGATCATTGATAAAAATAAGTGTAATTTTTACTATTCATTCATTATTGATCCGGTTTTCAGGCCCAAGCACCTGGCAACACTAGTGTGTGTAGTAGTGAGGAGATGTTTCGTTTGTTCACATATTTCACAAACTTCAACTACTGTGATGGCTGAAAAGATAAAACTGGCAAAGTTAACCAAAGCAGCAGAAGTTATCTGACTTTTTGACAAAGTCAAGCCAATCACTTTGCTTTTTGTTAGAGGCCCAAAGTGCACCAGAGTCTGCACTGGCCACGAGCTTCTACCTCCAAGTACTATTTCAATGTTATTCAGTAGAGTGCTGCACTGTTTGTGTAATTTACACGTGCACCTCTGGTGAGAGGTCTTGTGTTTACTTGGTTGCCTAAACAATGCGGAGATATTTTGGCTCCAGGTGCTGCTCAATTAGCCTCCCAAGGCAGTGTGGGAAAGTGGAGGAGCCAGCACATAGCTTCCAAGCTTAGCACCTCTGAAAACTCCTCCTGACAGCAGTAATTCTGCAAGGGAAGTGCAGGTACAACCTAAAGACCACTGCATGAGCGGACAGTTTTGTATTTTTAAAGTGTTTACTAACTTGTATTTCACAGAGTGCCTGGACCACAGGAAGTGATGCTGCACTACTTCCAGTGGCTGACACCCCATTTATTGAGTGCTCCAATTGAGCGGTGTGAGCACACAGTTTTGCGCATGGAGATGCATGCAGAGACATGCGCATCTCAACCCGTGTCTGCTGTGTCCACTGGGGACACTGGGAAGTGGGGACAGAACTTTTACTTGTCATTAAACTAAAGTTAAGACCATCATAGTTGCACCTTGTATCTGTAGCAAACACAGGACACCACAATGGAGGGCCCTTTTAGACATTATACTCAATGGTTCATGTTCTGCCAAGGAGATCGCCTGCTGGATTTTATCTGTGACAAATATCTACTAGTAAAACACTGCAGGAAGAAATAGTTAGGCTTTGAGTAGAGAGGTAGTCAACAAAGAGATAGAATCACTTAAGAGCTTCATAGACACCATGATGGAACAAATTAAAACCTCACCCTCCACATCTGACACCACTGTGGCTGAAAATGATTTAAATAGGCATTCCGACCAGTCAGTGATTGTTGAGGAATGGGCATTAGTTATCAAATGCAATAATAAATAGAGAGGGGATCAAATTTTCAACTGCTTCCCACTACCTGTTCAAAACAAAGTCGAGCCCCTAATGATTTTAAATTCAGACAAGATTCCACCAGACCCAGAGCAGCCAAATTGTTAAATTACACCAAAAACCCCCAAAGCTCCACAAAGCACCCCCCCACCTGCTGACAAAACTACTAATCCATGTCCTGGCCCCAACCTGAATCTGGAATGACCATTAATAATGCTATCCCCAACACAAACCACTCCTCAAACACAAAAACTAAATCAATAATGGAGCCAAGGCAAGTGTTTTTTTGGGGGGTGACTCTATCACCAAACACCTTGATAGAGCCATATGTAACTCTGATAAATTAAACCACACCTGCACTAGTTTTAGAGATGCCAAAGTGGCAGACATCAATTCCATGATTCCTGAAGTCCTACATAAAACAGGCTCAGATCCCCTTGTCATTATTGACGCAGGCACAAATGACATTTAACGCACTAACAATGAAATGTTGAGGCATGATTACGTAGCACTACATAATATGCTTATTGATAAAGGTTGCACAGTATGCATTTCTGAGATTCGTCCTGTCCCTAGAGCCACTGAACTCATCTCCAAAAAGATCAAGCAAACAAATCAATGGCTTAGGAATGGTGCCTGAAACAGGGATCCCTGTACTACTCACTGGGAAAACTTCAATAGTAAATCTCCCTGTTTTGCTGGGATGGTTATAATAATAAAATACAGTAATAAAATATCTCTGGTTGTTACCTGACAGGGTACTCATGTACCTATATTATGACTACTGTGATCTACCTATTACCAAGCTTGTACCACCAGTGAATGCTTGTAACACTGGTTGCTTTTTAATCTAAGCATTATGTACTGCACTGTTTTTTTTTTTGCTGTGATGTATTGCTCTCTTGACGAGGTGCCTTTGTAAATGAGGCTTTGACTCAAAAGTCTGTAAACCAATGATCTAATAAATAAAATAAAAACACCTTAGCAGTAGAGGGAGTAACTTACTGGGCAGATTGTTCTTAAACATCATAAACAGTTATTTAAACTAAGTAAGAAGGGGGAGAATGGGACTGGGCCCACATCTCTAAAACTACCAATCTCCACCCCTCATCCACACCTAGCAAAAGCATGTAAAATCTTGTTTTTAAATGCAAGATCCCTTAACATAGCAAAACTGACTGAATTAGAAGCTAGATGTAAGCTACTAAATCTGGATGTCATAGCCATAACAGAAACCTGGTGGGATTTTGCTTCAATTTGGTCCCAACAAATTCAGGATTACAAACTTTACCATACAAATAGAATTGACAAACAAGGTGGAGTTGTTTGTATATCTGTTAGAGAAGACATTGCTTCTTTTGAGACCCACTCCCTAACAAATACAGAAAGTATCTGTCACCATACAATTCAAAGGATCCCACAAATAACAACTGAAAACTGTTACAGACCCCATCCTCTGACATAGATTATACAAATGAACTACTTAAAGACATCTCTGACCTTTCAAATAAAGGTGATGTAATAATTGTAGGAGATTTCAATATGCCAAATATAAATTTATTTAACCTTACAAGCACTACTCAACAAGAAAAACACTTGATCTCCACCCTAAATGACAATGGCCTTCTACAACTCATCGCATTCCCTATTAGGGACAGTAATATGCTAGACCTTCTTATCTCAAATACAGATCAGAAAGTCTCTTATATCTGTGTGCTAGAACCCCTGGGTAGCATTGACAATATCTCTATCATGCTTGAACTAAACTATAATCACTACTGCCTAAAAATGGACAACCTATAAAAATTATGATAGCACCAACTTTAAAAACATTATTAATATTGTAAACCAAATGCCCTGGAAATCCACCTTATGAAATCTTTTAACAAACGATGCCTCGAACAAACTAAAAAAACACAGTTCATGAACTTGAAGAGATGCATGTACAGACTAAAAATAAATACAACAAAAAGGAAGAACACGTAGATGGTTAAATAAGGACATTAAGTTCCAAATCAAACGGAAAGTAAAATTATTTAAAAATTAAAACACTGTCAATTAAATGACAAATCTACTACTGACCCAAATACAAACGTTCAGTAACAGTTTTAAAACACATATGATCAAGCAAGCTAAAACTAGGATTGAATTTAAATTAGCTCACACAAAAGATGGCTATAAGTCACTATTTTCATATCTTAACAACAAAAAGGGAAATTCTGGAAAAATAGGACCAATAATCCACAATGGTATTAATTTACAGTCTGACTGCGCAACTGCTAGTACCTTCAACTCTTATCTGTGCTCAGTATTTGCTAAAAAACAGACCCCAACCCCCCCTTAGTACCTTTATCTGGGAAACCAAAACTCACACCTTCTTACATTATTACATCTTCAGACATCCTCCCACTGCTTAAAAACCTAAAAAAAACATCCAGCCCAGGGCCTGATAAAATCAGTTCACAATTTTATTAGAAACAGCAGATGCAATAGTGAAACCTTTAAAATTATTTTAATAAATCCTTACACGATGCAAAATCTCCTCTGACTGGCTAACAGCTACAGCCACTCCAATACACAAAAGGGAAATAGGTCCAACGTCCAAAACTACTTAATCTCATTAGCTTAACATCTATTATTTGTAAAATCATGGAAAGCTTATTAAATCATATCTAGAAAAGAAATGGAGGAACTTAAAATCTGCAACATCACACAGCATGGCTTCAGATTAGGCCATTCATGCACCACAAATCTTATATCCTTTACAACAATATTAGTCAGGGTCAGGATAATATCATCCAAATAGATGTTTTCTTGCTGGATTACAGCAAAGCATTTAACAAAGTACCACATGGGAAACTCATAAATAACCTAGAATCACTAGGTTTTTCAAACTGTCTGATAAACTAGATAACAGCATGGTTAACCAACAGGACACAGAGAGTAACTATTAATGAAGCTATGTCCAACCTAGGCCTGGTCACAAGTGGGGTGCCCTAGGGGTTCAGTCCTTGGTCACACATTATTTAACATCTATATCAGTGACATGAAAGTAGGTCATCATAACTGGTCATCAAAATTTGCTGATGACTCAAAATTGGGAGGACAGGTAGACACCCCTCATAACCTCAAAACTCTGATCTCAGATCTCAAAACCATAGAACACTGGGCCATACTAAACCAAATGGAATTTAACATTGACAAATGTACAGTCCTGCACTTTGGAGCCAGAAATCCGAATAATGTATATTATCTAAACAAAACTCCACTCAAAGCATCTACTAGGGAAAGAGACTTAGGTATAATTGTAAACAACAAACTCTCCCCCAGTGACCACTGCACTAAAGTGGCTAATGTAGCAAATGGTTTACTGAAACAGATTAGATGTTCATTTGTCACCAAACTGAACAATATATCCCTTCATATAGGGCCTGTATTAGACCATACATCGATTACAGATCTCCTTTTGGAACCCACACCTCAAGGGAGATATTTTTCGACTTGAACAAATGCAGAGGTGGGTGACTAAAACAATTCCTGGACTATCTTTCAAAACTATACAGCCAGATTGAAAGCTACAGTTTTACACTCTCTTCAACTTAGGAGGCAAAGAGGTGATTTACTATTCCTCTACAAAGTGCTACAATCTCCAGATTTAATGGAACAATGTGGATTATCCTTCTCATCAAATCAGACTCTCTTGGGAGACATAATAAATAACTTGTGATTAACTGATTGAGGACAAACCTTAGGCAGAATTTCTTTATGCTACATGTGCTGAGTCTTTGAACACCTTTCGTCAAGAATTAGTTAATTCCATTAATTTCACTACATTCAAAACGGGACTTGACATCTGGCTTCTGTCAAACCATAATCATTACTAATTGGCCCACCTAGTGTGGGGAAAATTTAGATGGACCTCAGCCTACTTTTTTCCTAACAAACCTAGTAAACCCATAGTCAGCAGGAATCTCACCCTGGAGCATTGTCTTCATCTTCAGTCACATTGGCTAAGTGTCAAAACTCACCTCAAAGCTGTGAGTGTGATTGTGAGTCAACATCAACACAGACTCAATCACCATTGTGAAAGTCTGACCAATATGATATCCGCAGATTTCTGAATTTGCTATCAAAAGGTCTGTCAAGTATTACTGATGACGTTCACTACAAACATTTTCATTCTTATTAGGTGCCAAATGAATCATAAAATTTCCCTTCTGTACAAGGTAAACAAACGTGTAATTTTCAGTTTTTCTGGTTGAAAACATATCTGTGGGTAGTGTACAGTTCAACAGTTGAGGGTATCCTTTGTAAGTTTTGTGTTCTGTTTGCAAATACAGCAGTTAGCAATAGGCAGCATCAAATGCAGGATAACTTGTTACAGAACCTCTCGTTAAATGGTATGATGCACTTGACAAGTTTCGATCGGATGCACTTTCTAAGTACTACCAAAATAGTATGAGTGCAGTAGCAGATTTTTTAGCATATTAAAAAAGCAAACATTGTAGATGAGATGGATTCTCATGCGAAAAAAAGAATACAAGAAAACTGAAAGAGATTGGTTCCAATAACAGAAACTGTGATTTTCTGTGCTAAGCAAAGATTACCACTACAGGGTCACCGTGACAGCAAAATACAATTTACTCTTGATGGTAATTTTCTTGCAGCATTGACATTCAATTTGCAAGCAGGTGATCATATTCCAACAAAAGATTTGAAAATGTGTGGTGGCAAAGGAACTTATATAAGCTGGAAAATCCAGAATGAAATCATTACCACAAGAAGCAACCTGATGTGACAAGCACTTACAAAGCATATAAATAATGTACTCTTCACAATTTGCAGACAGTATGACTGACAGTGCTACTAATGGAACAACTGTCAATAACTGTCTGGTTCATTCAGAAAACAATATTAAAGAACAATTTCTAGGTTTTGTACAATTTACTGATGGAACAGGACAAGGGATTGGACAGATAATTTATTTTTTATTTTAGCCTTTGGTAACTGGGTAAGGCCAGCTAGGCACAAGTGATTGTTTTCAGGGGCAACCTGGGTGCACTGGATGGTTAAGGGACTTGTTCAGGGTCACACAGTATGCATAGAAAGCCTAGAGCAGTATGGTCTCAATCTTGGGAAAATGCATGACTAAGGATTTGATGGTTGTGTGGCAATGAGAAGTACAGGGGAGCCCACTTAAGTGCACATTGGATAAGTGCACATCCTGCTCAAATACACATTCTTTTCATATCATGATTTTTTCCCTATTCATCCGGTGTTAAATGTCCCTCTTAAGTGCACTACATGTAAGTGCACATTTCGGTTAAATGCACATTTATTTTTACTTTTCCTATTGATTTTCAGTCCAACCAATCTTTTAAGTGCACATTTTATAAAGCACCACCTTAAATATTCCACCTTAACATGCTGACTGCAGCTGTGGTGCTGTCTAGCATGACCACAGTAAGAAAAGTCATTTTATCAAAAGAAAAAAAAAATGACTTTAGCATTCTGTTTAATTTTGAATCGTACTCTGAAACACACAAAGCAAAAGAAGATTAATGCTTTTTTAAGTAGTACTGTGTTGCAGGACAGTGCAGTAATGTAATTTTAACATGAGTGCCTGATATTTAAGAAAACACATTACAGAAACAGTGAAATGCACCTGGAAGTGATTTTCTGGTTAAATGCACAGCCCACTTAAGTGCACAGAAAACTTTTATCCTGAGGGTGTGCACTTAAGAGAGCTCCACTGTACTGCAAAAGGTGCACAAGCAGTAACTGCAACACGAATACTGACAGCACTTTAAGTGCACTGTTCAAGCTATGCTCTGAATCTCATCATAGCACATGTGTGTCAGTTACAAGAAATTAATAACTGTTCTGAAACAATAATTGATGTGTTATTCTTTGTCCAAAGCTCAGCTAAGAGAATGATGCTTCAAAAAGCAAAATCAGCATGTTACCAGACATAAAAGAAGAAGCTCAATGGACAGTGTGTGACATGATGGGTTGAAAGGAATAATACAACTGTCCTTTTAATTGATATATATCTTGCTGTGATAGAGGCCTGTCAGACACATGACTGGCCTGATTGTGTTGCTTCTACAAAAGCTGAACAATTTCTTACCTGCATTCACTAACATGGCTTCCTTGTCTGATTAAACGTGCTGGCAAGGTTCTCATGACTGATTCTTCTGGTGCCTGTATCTCTTCAGAAACCAGACGCTGACATTCTGCAGTGCTTGCAGAAGATCGAAGATGCTGCCTTTCTTATGGATTATTTATTATGTATAATATAAAATGATATCTTGATGTCATTTTTTATTATAAATATTGTCTTTTTGTCTGTTTAATCTAGTTTTGTAATAACTGTAAAAACCTGAATGCTGTAGCGAGAAAGTTGATCAATAAACTGAAACTGAAAACTGAAACTGAGTAAGGCAGAATTCTGAAGGAGTTTGACGACATATTTCAAAAAGCAGAAGACCCTGCAGGCATTCTTCTCGAAATACCTCATCTGGCAAGAAGGCAAACAAAACAGGTGAACTATCCGACATAGGATCCAAAAATGTACTATATGTTTTCAATTTTCTTTCGCTTATTAAATGAACTAAATAAGAGATTCAGTGAACATATAGGAATGGTTGTATGATCCAGCATCTGATTCTAAAGTATGTTGCTATGGGTGGATTCAAGAAATTCAGTAGTACCATACAACTGTATGAGTATGACATTCCTGGTACATGGGAGGACTTCAAGAATGTGTATGATAGGTGGCTTGCAAAATAGAACAAAGTGTCTATGGATGACAGACCAAAGAATGCCATGGAAATATTTGCATCAGCTGACATAATGTTCTATGGAAACAATCACTGTCTATTGAAAATTTTTGCTACTATACCCATCACAACAACATCAGCCAAAGATCTTTCAGCTATCTATGCAGGCTCAAGTCCTATTTGCATACAACGATGGGATCCCACACAAAAAAATAGGCCTAATTCTCATCTGCCTCAAATCACTAATTATTAATGTTCAGTTATTCCTCAGTTTTGCTTTGGTTGATTTTTTTCACATGCAAATGAGTGAGTGGCTAACTCCTTCTAGTTCAGCCTACTGCTAACTAATTCTTAACAGTTTCAGCAGTGAGTCATTGACCTGTTTCCTAACTAAGAATTAATGAATCCCCTACCCTCTGGCGTAATTGTCACTGATTTGTGACACAAGATCGGTTACGCCTTATGCAATTTCATATTTTGCACAATTTGTATTACTCTCCCCAAAAATTAACTAAATGGGGCTTAATATCCTCCATTTCTTGTTCCTGTTGTTCCCAGGAAGAAGGTGCCCTTCTTCACATTTTCTGAATTGTCCCAAAGTAGCTCTTCTATGGAAGTATTCAAGCTAAAGCAGATCCATTATTAGGACTATCAGAATCTTTATGCCTGAAATCTGTCTACTGGGTGACTACTCCCAAATTTCAGTAAGTAATCATAAATATCACATGTCGTTGATCTCAATGTTTGTTAAAAAATGAATCCTTGGAGGATCACGTAATGGCGCTGTAGCACTAGCAGCATCACAGAGCAGCTCCCAACTTGAACACCAGCTTCTACCTAGAAAACGCTTTAAATTCTGTAATCTTCTCACCAATAATGTCTATATAGGCATCTAATAGCATTTAAGAGACATTGGCGGCAAAGCTACTGAAGAACGAGCAGAAATCTTGCTAGAACACAATCTGTGGCCTAGGTATAATGGAGGTAGAAATGCGCCAGGCTCTCCCAGTTCATACTCCCTCAAAACACCAGAAAAGGGCATAGAAGACCAAAAGGGCATTCCAGGACCTCCGCTAAAATCGCAACAACTTCAGCAAATGCACAAGCCAACATACCTCTCTCGGAGAAAAAATTTCTGGAAGTGCTTCATCCGTTTAAGCTTGCTTTACAATAATTAACTGCAGACCTCAAATCTCTCCGCAGAGATCTCACAGACACTAACAGAGCTATTTCTAACACTACAGTCCATGTAACATCTTTAGAGGGCTGGAAAAATACTACAGACACAGAAATAACCAAGCTACGACAAAGGTTGCACAAAACAGAATCCAAACTTGAAGATCTGGAAGGCCGTAGTAGAAGGAATAATATCTTAATATTTGGCCTTCCAGAAGAAGCTGAGGGAGCAATGCCAATCAGTTTTCTCCAAAAAATGCTCATTAAGATAGCAGGGCCCTCTCTGAATAATACTACATACATTATTGAGAGGCTCACCACTCATTAAGACTAAAACCAGTGTCTGGCAAACCACTTTGCCATCTCATCATAAAATTCCTGAATTACTTAGACAAAACTCACATTTTGGGCCAGGTCAGGGAGACGCAGCAAGCTTTATGGGAAGGACAACAGCTTCTGTTCACCCTGGATCTCCCCTCTACCACTAGGCAAAGGCGTGCTGAATACCATCCCCTGGTGACAATGCTGATTGCTGCAGGAATTAGATATAAAGCCCAGTATCCCTCTCGTTTTGCGGTCCTAGTCTCAGGCTCATGGCATAACTATGAATCGGGGCAACAAGCTTTCCCGGCATTGCAATCTCTGCTTCCCGAGCTGTTTTCTTCTCATTGAAGAACTTTTGCTACACCAGGTGTTCCCTTGATAAAGCATCTGCACAAATGTGTGAAGGTTGATTCCATGGATGTCAGCTGTTGCAAGGTGTGCCCACAGGAGGCAGCAAACCTCCAAGAATATTTATTCACTTCCATTCAATAGAAGTTGTTTTGCAAGTACTTTCATTATCCCGAATGGGGTTGCTGGACCTGTTTCTAATGATATTACTATGGAATACTTCCTTTACTCATCTACTTCTCTGACCATTTGTCCGATTCCTAAATCATTTTAATTTAATATTTTCCTTGTTTATTTTTTGGCAATAATAGAAATGTCAGGTCCTGCATTGTAGTTAAATGTCACTTAAATTGATATAATGGAGAGAAGACTGAATTCTCATTCATGTTTTTTTCAATTAAGTATGTTAAAGCTGGTTGTTCAAGGGTGGGGTGGGTTAGTGGTAGTGAGCAGGGTAACAGGGCATTATGTGTTTTGCAAGGAGGTGGGGGTTTCCGAGTTGTTTGTTTTATATATCTTTTGATATTCTCAATCTGCATATTAAAACCAAATGGTGGATAATCTTAGTTAATCACATTCCAGGTTGGTTCAAAATGGACTTTTTCTTTGCAACTGTGGTTAAAGGGAAAGGGATATAAGATGGGATTGGGGAATGTATGGTGGGTTGATATTGTATATATATTCATACTTTGAGGGTTCTTATGTCTTGACTATGGGGTTTAAGAATAGGAATTATGAGATTCGTTGTATGGAATTAGAGGTGTTGAGGGAAGGGAGGGAGTTATGGTTGTAACATTGGGAAGTCTGCCACTAAGGGATGGGTTAAATGTATTTCCAGTCATTGGTATGCTGCCTAATTATACATTTTATGATGCCTTTTCTTACTTAAATATTTCATATGACGGGGATTAGATACTGCTCATGGAACATAAAAGGGGCTCAAACCCCACCTAAGTGGACTAAAATCCTGCTCCATCTTAAAAATTTACAAATGGACATAGCTTTTCTACAACAGACGCATCTCTTGGCTACTCATATCAACTATTTTCGTAGAATCTGGGTAGGTCAGGTATTTGGGTCTGATATAGATACAAGGAAAAGAGGGGTTGCCATATTAATATCCTGCAAAATTCCATTTCAGCTTATACAAGAAGTTGCAGATCCTGAGGGTAGATTTATTGTAGTGAGGGGCCTTTTAAGTCATTCTGAAGTTATATTGGGCTCCATTTATGGACCTAAAAAGGATGATCCAGAATTTATTGCTTCCCTTATGGTCACACTTGCTCCCTGGACTAAGCTTCCAGTACTCCTGGGGGGAGATTGGAACCAGGTCCTTTCTAATAAATTAGATAGATCTGGTCAGAGTAGACAAACTCTCTCACCTGGACAAAAAGCTCTTCATGAGTTAATGCAATCTCTTGGCCTCACTGATCCCTGGAGGCTTAAGTACCCTAACAATAGAGAATATTCGTTTCATTTCCTTCCACACCATACTTTCTCTCACATAAATTTCTTTCTACTGACTATTGATCACCTTCCTGGGGTTTCTTTAGTATATTATTCATCTAAGGTTATTTCAGATCACTGTATCGCACATCTCCAGTTGGATCTCATACCAAATATACACAGAGACAGAATTTGGAAACTTAATAATCAAATCCTGTATTCCGAAGAGCATGCCCAAGTTCTGAAATTTTATTAATAATTATATGTAAGTCAATGCCCCATCCATGCCAAAAAGATTTTCTATGGGGATCACTGAAATGTATGTAAGGGGAATTAATTTGTTTAGCGACTAGGTGTAAGAGGCAGAGGACTGCAGCTCTCTTCTATATTGGCTCAGATAACAGATTTAGAGAGATGCCTCTCTCCTTCCTCTACCACAGAGGAGTGGAAAAGGTTGAATCTCTCCATGCCCAATACAACTGCTTAATAGCTGAAAAAAGAATTTCTTATGCTCGCTCCAAAATAACTTACTTTGATCAAGGGAGAGGGCTGGGAGACTTCTGTTTCTACGACTTCATACTCAGATGGCCGACAGAATAGTTCCCTCTATTTATTCACCTTCAGGTGAGTTCTTCACTTCTCCCCCAGATATTGTGAAAACTTTTCGTGACTATTATCAACTATTATACTAGACCTCTACATCCCCACATCTCTCTCTCAGTGACTGGATTTGTTTATTCAAGATATTAGTCTCCCAGTGTTATCAGATATTCAAATAGACAGATTAAAAGCATCTATCACTTTAACAGAAGTCTGCGAAACCATAGATTCATTGGCGGTAGATAAATCACTCGGACCTGATGGTTTACAACCAATTTCTACAAAACATTTAAAGATACTTTAGCACCCATTCTCCTAGATACTTTCCACTACATATTCAATAAGGGAATATTAGATACTTCATTGGCCCTTGCCACTATTGTGGTACTTCCTAAACCCAACAGAGATCCCCTACAGTTCAGTAATTACAGACCTGTCTTATAAATGTGGATCTCAAAATTCTTGCTAAAATTCTCTCTTCTAGATTAAGCCAGGTTTAGGAACATCTTATTAGTATGGAACAAGTTGGGTTTATTAAGAACAGACTCTCCTCAGATCATCTTAGAAAAATTGCCTACCTGTATCTTTTCTATGCATCCAGGGATTCCGATATACCAGCAGCCTTTGTTTCCCTGGATGCAGAAAAAGCTTTTGATAGGGTTTCATGCGAATATCATTTTATGCTGCTACCCAAATACCATATTCCTCTGGAATTTATTCAATGAGTTAAAATTCTTTATGCTTCTCCAACAGCTCAAATTCAATGCAATGGCATTCTCTCTACTCCCTTTTCTTTAGCTCAGGGAACCCATCAAGGTTGCCCCCTTTCCTCTTATCTTTTTAATCTTTATTTAGAACCTCTTATCGGAAAATCAATCATCCCCACTTGTACAGTGCATATCAATAGGCAACTCGGAATATAAAATTTCTGCATACACAGATGACTTACTCCTGCATATTTCTAACCCTACTCAATCCCTCCCTGCTGTATTTCAACTTATCTCCGAGTTTAAATCATTTTCCAATTACAAACTAAATCTGTCAAAAACAGAATTTCTTCCCCTTAATAAATATATTATGAAGGCTGATGTGGCTCATCTTGGAATACAATGGCACTCTGACAAATTGAAATATCTTGGGCTTTATCTTCATCCCTCACCACAAATCATGAAAAAACTTAATTTAGATACTCTCGTTAATACTCTATCAGAAGATTTTAAATGATGGCCAAAGCTACTACTAACTCTGTTAGACGTATGAGTATAATTAAAATGAATGTGCTACCACACTTATTATACCCCTTACAGATGTTCAACTAGGCACTCCCGCTATCATGGTTCTCACAAGTACATGGTATCCTGAGTAAGTTTATATGGCAAGGTAAAAAAGTAAGATAGAACTATCTTAAACTTACTAGACTGAAAGCAGATGGTGGTAGTCAAGCCCCAAATTTCTATATATATTATTTAGAGAATTCATTTGACTAGAATCCATCATTTGTTACAACCCCTATACAATACTCGGGATGTTGATTATTCTCCTCCTTGAGTTAAGATTGAACAAGATCTCTATGCAGCATATCAAATGGATCCCATGGCTCTTCCATTTTATTTTAAAAAGAAATCTTCCTAAGCCTTTGCATGACACTCCCTTAAATTCCTTAATTCAAGTACAACATCAGCTAAATGCTTTTCTCAAACGGATGTTTACAGAGATATAGCACATCCCCTATTTCAAAACCCTAATTTACTAATTTCTGGTAAAATAATCAAAGCCCATCTCTTTTGGCCACAGATGGGCATAGAACGTGTGGACCAGATAGTTCAGGAACAAAAAATTACTTCCCTTAACAGAAGACCGCTCTCTTTTTAACTGGCAAACTGCCTTTATCTTTAAAGATCTCCAGTTATCACATATGTTGACGCAACATTTTGGATCTGGGTTATGGACCAGTTCTTTCACACCCACCCTGCTAAAAATCCATTCCTACATCTTACTCATATAAATTTCTTCTATCAACGGTGGCCACTTTAGAGGGTCAGAGATATTATCGGTGGGATAGTATTCTACCACTGTCTGCTACTACTAGAGATTAGCCTTCTATCTGGACTCACCTACATAAATATATTAAATGGGATAGATATAGATATATGCAGTTTTGCATTAATCACAATCTATTCTATACCCCTGTTAAACTACATCACATGGGTATCCAATCTTCCAATCAGTGCTCTAAATGCCACCAAGCCCCTGCAAATTTAATACATAAGTTATGGCCATGTGAAAAAATTGCCCCCTTCTGGCATAGCATCCAAACTAGGTTGGATCCATTGCTTACGCTGACAGATAACTTTAGCCAGGAAATCTGCATTCTAGGTGACTATAAAACACAACTAGGAGTAATCAGAGGGCCCACATGGCTCTAATTTCTGCATGTGCTAAGAAAGTAATCTTGAGATATTGGTTAGACTCGACCACCCCAACTATGTGGATTGGTTCAAGGAAATCATGTTTGCTATACAAGCTGAGCATACCATCGCAAAACTTTCAAAAGGTATGGCTAAATGCAAACAAAGATTGGAACTACTCTATACCCTTATTTCAATTAGCTAGAATTAGATCCGCTAAGTTCTAAATTATTGCAATTCGCTCACTATGGAGAAACCCGGTAACCCCTCCCCCGTTTTTTTCCCCTTTTTCCTTTTTTTCCTCTCATTTTTGTTTTGTGTTATTTAGTAGAATTCTGCCTAGTCCTTCGTTTTATTTTTCTCCTTTTTCTTAAGGCAACTATTACACATATTAACTAGTGGCAGACTGGGGTGGGAAGGGGGGAGGAGTGTGGGTGAATCAGGAAACACAAGAAACTTTATTTCTTTAATGCTTTCTAATAGAAAAAGTATGTTCTTGATTATTAGTGAAGTTTATCTTTGGGGGGTGGAGTCAAATAGCATTTTGCTATCCTCGCCAGAGTAGGGAAATGGCAAGAATTGGATTTCCTAAACAGCAATGCATCAGGTGTGTTTTTTTTTGGCTCAATGTTCTCTGAAAGATATGCATCCAACTTCGTGTTGCACTGTGGTACCCCATCAATTGCTGAAGCTGATATTATTCTGGCCGATTGTGAACTTTAGTAGTCAAAAAATAAGTAGGTAACTTAAAGTCTTCGGGTAGAGCATTATTTTGTGAGTACGCCTCCCAGGGATCATCAGTCTCTACTTCAAGGTCAATTACAGGGGGGTCCAGTTGTGCTTTCAGTGGTGGCAGCTGATCATCTGAGAGTTCATCCACAAGTTGTTTAAGAATGGCCCTTGCAAAACTTCTGCCATATTCAGTGTGAAAGAAATGAATTTGATATTGAGCATCCAGCACTGTAGCCACAACAACCTCTTTTGTTGACCAGTAGTGCATCAGTCATTAAGGAATAGTGCATGACAGGTGTGTGTCATGCTGGGATAATGCCATGCCTGGGGGGGTTGGGCACGAGGCCTCAGGCTGAGTGCGTCCAATGCCCCAGGCATGGCATTATCCCAAATGACACACACCCTGGAGTGAATTATTTCTATTATACAATGGCTCATTGTTATACAGAATAAAAAAAAATAATTTTAAAAATGTTTTTGTGTGGAAAAATATTTTTGGTTTTTTAAGAGCAGATGAAACAATCAAACTCAATGGGCTGAATGCGCTCAAGCTCATCTATAGGTTCACAGTGCATAGACTAGACCTGTGGTGATGTGCTGGGATAACGCCATGGGTCCAGCCCAAGACTGACCAATCACAGTCCAAGATTCTTTCTTGCCATTGTATAATTTTCATAGATAATAGTAAGGTGTTTTCATTGATAATAGCTCAGGGACCTTAATACTTTCAATACTGTGATATAGGATTGTAGCAGTGGGATTACATTGGAAATGCTGGCACTATCAGAGCTCAATCTGCATGTTTTGTTTTCAAATGGTCGAAGAAGTGTGCAAACATTTTCTGCCAATGACCACTGAGAGGAGTTGAAGGTTCTGGTCTCACCCACAGCACAGACAGTCAGTACTTCACGTTGTTCGAGTAGCCACTCTAGCATGTAAAAGTACTGTTCCACCTTGTTGCAACATCTTGTATTAAACAATGTTGTGGCACCTGTAGTGTTTTTTGTAGGTCAGTCATCTTAGCTGTGGCAGTTGCAAAATACTTAAAATGTCATACCATCACCCACCCTGTTGCAGGTAATTCTTCAATGGAACGCTGCTTTAATATGGAATTGTGCATGATTAACTGTAGGGTATGAGCAACACAAGCAGCACTTGCCACAGCACTGAGTTTCATTGTCTTAGCAATATCAGGGCCATTATCTCTAATGACAAGGTGCCTTTTCCTGGGCACTATTCACCACATGTCAAGAACGTCCAGAAACTCCTTAGAGGGATTTTCCCCTGTATGCATATCTGAGAGGTGCTTAAGATGAAGTAAGGCAAAATGACGCTGGACACCAAGTGATGGTACTCATCCCTGTCTGACACAATAAACTGCAGGTGGCATGGGAGGGCCCATTCTCCAGAACCCGGAAATGAAGTTATGTTAACCATATAGTAGGGCTGCCTGACAGAAGTTGCAGACAGATGGTATATCACTATTGGCCCTTCTAAACACTAAACCCTGATGACCCTTCTCTCTCTTAATCCTTCCAAAGGCTCATCGCTGGCTGACCTTGACTCTAAACTCCTGTACCTTTCAGCTTCTGCTATAGCTTACCCTCTCTCCTTGATCTTAAATCTTTCCTTCTCGTCCTCATCTGTCCATTCATCCTGGAAACATTCAGTGGTCCTCCCTCTCCCAATGGGTGGTGTCCCCTCCTCCCCTGCAAATTTTTGCCCAATCTCCCTAGTCCCTGCCCTTGCTATACTCCAAGAACACCTGGTCCTCTCTCAGCTAACCTCCTTCCTCAATGACTCTTCCTTTTTTACCCCGTTCCATTCTTGTTTTCGGAAGAACCACTCCACTACCACCTCCCTACTCGGGCTCACTAACTCCATCCTCAATGGGATGCATAATGGCCTCATTACCTCTGCCATCTTTAATGAACTCACCAAGGCATTCAACACAGTCTCCCATGCCCTACTTCTTGACTCCCTTATGGCTGCTGGGTTGTCTACTTCTGCCCAAAACTGGTTTAGAGCTTACCTCTCAGGCAGAACACAATCAGTCAAGATCCAGGATATAATCTCTCCCCCCATCTCTATTTCCACTAGTCCCACAGGGCTTGGTGCTTGGACCCATTCTCTTCTCCATCTTCCTAAATGTCTTGTCCTCATTATGCTCTTCCTCCACCTCTAGGCATATGCATGCCGAAGACACTGTCCTGTTCTTGTCTGGCAAATGTCCTGCTAAAGTTGCAACCACCCTTCAGCTTGACTTCCACTAGGTTCAGTTATGGTTTGCCTCACATCAGCTATTCCTAAATGCCAAAAAGACTGTCTCCATGACCTTTGGCACAAGGCAGAGACTCTGTAGGCTCCACCCTTTATTGTCTTTCCATACCTTTGATGGGACAATATTAGAGGATACCTCCTCATTCAGATACCTTGGGGTTTGGTTGGACCAACCCCTCAACTTCTCTGGCCACATTGATGCCATCCTGAAAAAATTGCACCCCAAGCTTGGTGACTTATTCAGGAACCATAGTCGCATCCATTCTACAGCACGGTGTGAACTAGTCCAGAAGATGATCTTCTCCATTTTCTACTACTGTGATGTAGTCTGTGGTGCCACTCCCAAATCCTCCTTAAACAGATTGGACACTCTATTTAACTTATTCTGTCAATTTGTCCTTGATGCTCCATCACGTACTCATCACTGTGACCTCTACCACACCATTTCCCTTCCCCTGCTTGCCTTCACTCTCTTCCTCACCTCCCCCCTCCCACTCCCTCAGATCCTCTGACACTCGCACTTTGTTGGCCCCCCGTCATAACAGTCTCATCTGTCAGTCAGGCTTTACCCATCATTTCCTACACATCTGGAACTCCCCACCAAATACAGCACTCCTCCTCCTCCCACTCCCTTGCCTCTGTCTTACATAAATTTCTCTCATCTAACTGCTCCTTTTTAACTCTCCTTAACTGTCCTCCTATGCCTCTGCTCCTCTCCATGATTCACATCACCTATTAAACCTTCCACCCCCGTCTGCATCTCAGCATGCTCTCCTCTCCCTTCACCGCTATGTACTATGTTCCTCAGATATGCCTCATCTACTGTGGTGCATCATGATAAGTCTATGTCATATCTTTGGGCTGGCAGTGTAGCCTAGAGGTTAGAGCAACAAGCTGTGAATGAGCTTGGTACATCCAGCAGACCAGACCAGGGTTTGATTCTCACACCCTCCACTTGTATACTATGTGACTCTGAGTAAGTCACTTAACCACTTAGTGCTCCCAGGTCGCACCTGAAAACAGGTACTTGTGCCTAGTGGGCCTTACCCAGTAACCAAAAAAAATAAATAAATAAAACAAATTTCACAGGTATGATATATTTAATCGTATGTTATGTTACAAATGCGACTGTATGATTTTTTTATGGTATTTTTTACCTGTATGTCTTGCTACAAATGTAATTGAATGTTTAATTTCTTGTATATTTTAAATGTTAAACTGTATGTCTAATTCTTCATCCAATTGTACCCCCCCAGGTCGCACCAGGAGATGAGCAACTTGCTCAGTGTGCCTTCCTGGTGAAACATTTCAATAAATAAATAAATAAAAATATCATGTGACCATATTGAAGCCCTACTATGATAGGGACGAAATGATCCTCATTGTGTGCAGCGCACCAGAGTGGGGGAGCAAGGCTGATCCCATGATGGCCCTCCTTGGTGAAGTCCAGGAGGGATCCTCCATGAATAATCTCACTTTCTCAGAGTAGCTGACACTGGCTCAGGCAGAGGAGATGGGGTGGGGGGTGCGTAACTCCGGGGACATGTTCACAGGGAACCCTGGTTACATCAGTGGACACTGAGGCCCAAGTCCTACTGAGGCAGTCACCCTACAGGGTACCCAAAGGATTAAAAAGACCATGCTGGAGGAACTCAGGGAGATGCTGGCCCTGGGAGTGATTCAGGTGTTCAGTAGCCTCTGGGCTTCATCTGTGGTCCTGATCCCCAAGAAGGATGTTACCACGCGATTCTGTGTCAACTACCGGAAGCTCAACAGCTGTACAGAGTCTGATTCCTACACCATGCCCGGAAACAAAAAAGACCTTGGAATGGCTGGGGGGGAGCCCGGTTCCTGATCACAATAGACCTGGCAATGGGCTACTGGCAGGTGCCGGTAACCCCTGCAGGTAGGGAGAGGTCTGCTTTCATTACCTCATATGGCTTATTTGAATTCAAAGTAATGCCATTTGGGATGCAGAATGCACCTGCAACCTTTCAGAGGCTTGTGGATCGCATCCTGGCAGGGACAGGTGAATACACACTGGCTTTCATGGATGACATCGCCATTTACCATCAGAGTGGGAGGATCACATCAGGCACATGAGGGAGGTGTTCTACAGATTGAAGGTTATGGGGCTGACAGTTAAAGATAAAATCCTGATCTTTTATATCTATAGTGCTGTCCACAATACATCATTGAGTGTTGTGTGGCCCATAGGCACACTGTTTGCTTTTGCAAGGTTCACAGTGCCCCTTTAAGGTGGAAAAATGCCAAGTAGGCATGGCTGAAGTGTACTACATTGAGCATTAGGTGGGCAGTGGATGCATCCATCCAAAGCCAGCAAAGGTTGATGCCATCCAGGCCTGACCCACCCCAGCCACACAAAACAAACAAAAAAACAGGTAAGGGCATTTCTGGGACCAGCTGGGTACTACAGGAGGTTTTGTCCCTCTGTACAGTGATTTGGCCAAACCTCTAACAGACCTGACAAAAAAGAGAATGCCTGAAAAAGTTATCTGGACATAGGACTGTGAGACTGCCTTCCAACGGTTGAAGGAGGCATGATGTGGGTCCCCTCTGCTGGCTAGCCCCAGTTATGACCAAAAGTTTGTAGTACACATTGATGCCTTGGACCATGGGCTGGGAGCCAAACTGAGCCAGGGTACACTGCACGGGGAGAAACACCCCATAGTGTACCCGAGTCAGAAGCTGTTGCCCAGGGAAAAGTTATATGCCCCAGTGGAGAGGGAATGTCTGGGGATAGTGTGGGCCCTTCAGAAGCTGCAGCCACATCTGTACGGGAGGGAGTCCTCTGTGATCACAGATCACAACCCATTGATATGGCTCTGTTGGATTAGTGGGTGAAACACACAGTTAATGCACTGGAGTTTGGTATTACAGTCATATAATATGATAGTTCAGCACTGAAGTGGGGTGCAGAATGCCAATGCAAATGGACTGTTGAGGCAGGGCTAGGTGCTTGGCATATTCCATTAGGCACTCCCCAGGCCTTACTTGAACGTCACTGTCTCTTGGGGGTTGCCCAAAAGAGAGACACCTTCATTTCTGTGGGGGAGACGAGATGGGAAAGGGGACCAGGACCATGTATTCTTTTGGTTTATTCCTTTTTGGAATATGCATCTTCTTCAGACACGATGGTTGTCAGCTCACATGAGCAAGTGTATGTGGAAAAGGTAAATTACAGGTCTGATGGTTCTCATGAGAAAGTTAAACAGGAAAAAACAGGCAGGAAGCAGTAAAGCAATAAACCCATAAACCCAGTGGGGGTATTCTTCCTGGGATGTTCTCATGTTGAACAAAAGGAACCAGGTTGGCATCATTATGGTAGCAAAGAGGTGTTGAAGGGTGGGGAAACACACACGCTCACACTCAAAGAGTTCTGGGCAACATGGGTCTGTCACTCCGAATGAGTACGACCCTCCCCATTTAGAGCAAGGCAATATATTGAAGAGCTTATAACAAGCTCACTTTCTTGGACTGAAATACCTAATGAACAGAGCCCCTGCCATTACAAAGACTACCTGAGGTAAGATCGCACAGTTAGGGAAAAGTGCCTCTTTAGCTAGGGCAGGTGAAGGATTTGTAAGGGAGGATAGCTTAGACTTCTGCTGTACAATACCTCTCTGTTTAATGTGATTTTATTTTCTGCTTCTTAGTAAATGTGCAACTCTTTTGTTTTACTGTAAATACATACTGCTGTAATTGCTTGTAGTATTCTTAAAAACAGTTTATTTTTATAGAATCAGTGACTGCTTCTGCGTTATTTAAAAAGGCAAGTATGTTTCTGCTGAACACTGTTTGCAGTCCATCTCTAAGACAGCACTCTTCCCTCAGTTACTGTGCTGACCTTCCTGGCCTTGTGCAAAAGGAGGAAGTCAGAACAGGCTTCCTGGGCCCTGTTGGTAACAAAACCCAGGCGGTGGCAGTGAACTGAAGTCCCTAGTGAGTGATTTGCATCACAAGGCCCATCTAAAAGGAGCCATAGTGGAGGCAATGACCCTTTGCATTAGGCAAATAAAGGCAAGAGAACTATGGTTCTCGAATGGAAGTGGCCAGTTAAGAGTGAAAACAAATTGGCATTCAGGAACCACAAGGAAACAGAAAAGGAGGAGGGAAGGACAGTGTATCTGGATAAGCAGAGGGAGGCAGGCAGGAAAGGCAGCCAAGAGTGCAAAGGCACAGACTGAGGGAAAAATAGCCCAGGAAGTAAAGAAAGGGGACAAGACTTTTTACAGGTATGTTAGCGAAAGAAGAAAAAGGTGGGATTGTAAGGCTTAAAGGGGAAGACAGAAGTGTGCGGAAGCCATGGGGTCATAATGTCGGATGACATTATGCCTCAGCAATATACTGCATTGCTAATACAGCACAATATATTGCAAACAGCATAAGTCTTGTTTTAGCAGGGGACTATGCCCCCTGTTATGGAGGTCTGTGCCCGCGACCCTCCCAACTAAAGTATCTAACTCAGGGAGTTACCAGTAAATATCGCACAAAGTGCAAAAAATGAATACAATTTCATGTGTTTGGGACTGAGAATCAAAACACGGTCCCAAATGCACTGCCTGCCTCCCTAACTGCCAGTGGCTCAATCTGTCAGGCCATAGCAGTCCATCACCCTTGACCCAGCAGGATCCTTGTCCTGCTAAGGGAAGAGTGAGAGGGTGCATTACCATGCATACATCATCTCGCATTTTGCACCCTCTTGTTCTACCTTACTGCACTATTCCTACTACATGGTCATATTGTGTGCTGCAGAGCATCCAACATATTGACCCAGTAGGTGTGCGGAAGAGGACTTGGAAAATGCAACAATAATGAACAAATATTTTTGTTCAGTATCCACAGAAGAGGGGCAAGGTGAGACCACAGTTAAGTGGCAGGAACAATAAGAGGAGGGAGGCAGACACCAGTCCATTTGTCAAGGAGAGAGAGTTCTAAGGAAACTAACAAAACTGAAAATGGACAAAGCAATGGGACACATCCTAGAATATTAAAGAAGTTTGGGAAGGTGCTGGCAGCACCACTGGCAGCCTTGTTCAATGAATCACTGGAACCAGAAGTGGCTCCAGATGTCTGGAGAAGAGCAGATGTAGTCCCGCTACAGAAAAGTGGAAGCAGGGAGGATGCTGGAAACTATAGACCAGCTGGCCTGACCTCATTGGTGGCAGAAATAACAGAATCACTGCTAAAAGAAAGGATTGTGGAACATCTAGAGTCCAGAAGAGCACCAGATCTGAGGCAGTATGAAATCACAGCAGGAAAGTAATGTTAAATAAATCTGATTCTGGTCAGTCTGGTGGTTCCAAGGGTTGTGGCACTAGTTGCCACATGCCAGTGACCAGTTTTTGGGACTGAGCGCAGGACACAGGAGGTTGGCTCACGGTCCTCGCCTCCCAGCACTGCTGTCAGCCTCTTCTGTATGGGTGATGGCCTTCTCTGTTGCACTGTCACTCTCTACCTGTATCTCAGTGTCTATCTCTGTTCCTGTGGAGATAATATACCATGCAACAGTGTACCAGTGTCACATACATCCTTGCAGTGGTGTGTCACATTGCTGCCCCTTGTTACCTACCCGATTGGGCCACATTGCATGGTGCTGTGCATTGGTGCATCCAGTGGCGTGCCTTGTGTGCCTGTCTTCTGGCAGCCACTGAGTTCTGTGGTGCCTGGGCTGTGTCTGTGGGAGGGGGAGGTTGGCATTACTGTTGTGCTGCCTGTGCATTCCTGGCCGCAATCCCGCCCTGTCCCTGCACTGCACCTTGCCTCTATTTTCATGCCTCCTTTCATGCTGTGCACTGCCACCTGTGTGAGGGTCTCAGCCACTAGTCTCTCCATGGGTGACAGCTGTGTGTCCTGTGTGGGTGTGCCACCTCCTGTGCTGTGCCGCTCCCGTGAGGCAGCTGCTAGCTTCTTCTTTACAGTTGCAAGGAGGTCGTGCCACTTGTGCTTGATGGCCATGAGTGTCCGTGCCTCTGGCCCTGCGGCATTGACACTGGCCTGGATGTCCAGCCACATTCTGGCCTTCACCTCCAGTGGGTGGTCAGTGTCAGGGCCCTGTACAGCCGGTTGTACTGCTGCCTGATTTCAGTCACCACTGCTATGACCTGCCCGCTGCTGAAGTTGGCAGAGTGTGTCCGCATCCTACCCCCATGGCATCTCCTTCACCCTCCCCTGCCTCCTTCCTTCTCACCCTCTGCTGGTGTGTCTGCCTTCTCTCACTATTCTGCCATCTCTCCTGTGCACTGCTGCTAAGCTGCATTCACAGGCATGCTGCTGCATTATGCCTTCCGCGTCACCTAATATGGTGCTGTCAAGGGGCAGTTCCATGTTTTCTGGCTATGCCCCTGTCCTGGCCATGCATCCTTCCATGCGGTTCTTACTCACCCCTCTGTTTGAGCATCACATGTGGTCATGAATGCCATGTTGCTGCCTTACACTGCATAATGCGTAGTGGCACATGGGGTTTACTACCGCAATGTGTGCATTTCAGGTCCCTTTGTGCATAGCACCCATTGCTCGTGTTATTTACCTTTTTTAAGAGTGCATTGCAATAGGATTTCCACCGGAGGTTTTTGAAAAAATAAGCCCTAGATATGTATAGTCATAAATTATCTGTAACTGTTTTGAGTTTATTATCCATTTGCCATTATTCTTTATACTCCTAAATATCATGATATTTGATTTAAGCATATTTATCCTTAAACTCATATTTTTTGCATTCAACTGCAATATATCTATTTTTTCTGGAGTTCTAGTGATGTCAAAGAAAGAATTAGCATATCATCCATGTATGCAAATGCTGGGCAATAGTCCAAACCAATCTTTGATGAGTCAGTCTGGTATTGTTCTAGCATTTCAAGTTAATGATTAATATATTTTACAAACAGTGTAGGTGCTAGAATGCAACCCTGCCTAACCCCTGTGTTCATTGTGAATTGCCTAGATAGATTCCCTAAGAGGGCTAGTCTAACCTGTGCCATTGTGTTTGAATACAATAACCTGATTGCATTTGTAGTTATTGGAGATATACCCCACATATCCATGGAATCCTGCAGTTTACTTCTATTACTGGTATCAAATGCAGTTGTGAAATCTATATGGGCCACATATAATTTTTGTTGTCTTAATTTCACATATTTCTAACATATATGTTGGAAGATAAAACAGTTATTCATGGTAGTGAAAGACTGGTGGAATCCTACTTGAAATGGTGATACCCACCTGCACTTTTAATCTCATTCTGCAATGTGACTAGTAGAACGCTGGCAAAGATTTTCCCTATAATATCTAACAGGCTTATGGCCCTATAATTTCTTGGGTCTTGCTAATCCCCCTTCTTGAAAATGGAGACTATTATTGGTGCCCCCCGAACTCTGTAGTAAAAATTTCCATTATGCACTTATTAGAAAAGAGGCCAGGATGACCATAGCACAGCTGTCCAATTCAGAAGACTTTGCTATTGGCATAAAGGCTCTCTCCCTCTATACTACAAGATATGGAACCCTACCTCTCCTCCCATTACTGCTCCTTGGACAGTAGCTTGTAAGCCCATAAGGCCGAGGATCCTTAGCAACTTTCTTGAACCTTCTGACCCCTCACACTAACCTGGTGTGACTCTGTTCATGGCTCTTCCAAGGGCTATTTTTGTGAGTTCTCTCAGCTTCGTTGGGGTTTATTTCTTTTGCATCTGATATTTAACTTATTCTGTATTCTTTAGGAATTATTGGTATGACTTTATACAGATTACAGTGTATGTATTTACATATGGGTCATGCAAGATACTTGTTTACCCTTTATATACTCTTGATGTGTTCTAATTTTTGTTTTGTAAAAATAGAAAATTTAAATAAAATGATTAACTAAATAAAAAGTGGCAAAATGCCAAAAATGTTTGAAGTCTGTGGTTACTTTGTAAAGAACCTTAAAAGGAGCTCTTGTGGAAAGTCAGGAACTGGCATCTTTATTTTTACCTAAACATAGCCTAGGGATAATGAGACTTGCCAATAAAAGGCAGGCCTGGTTTCTGATGACCCCTGCCAGAAAGGGACATAAGGGGGAGGGGAGAGGGAAGGAAGAACTGGTACGGGGAGGGGCTGGTGACATCACCAGGCCAGGTAGGGTAATATGACAAGGCAGCGCTGAAGCCCCAGGGATTGGCTAAGGGGTGGAGCCTCAGGGGTCCTGAGCCTTGGGTCATGGAGGGATATATTAGACCAGGATTCCCACAGGACAGCATCTTTTGCTGGGAACTTTTTGGAGTGAAGAACTCAGCACATCGTTGGCAAAAAAACTTGAGGTAGGGCACATGGGGTGATTAGGCCTAGGGGCCATGTACCAGGTGGCTGGCTTAGAGTTGATTGTGGTGCTCTGATTGTATGTTACAGTTTGTGGGAAAGCCTGAGCTAAGAGAAACACGAGTGGCGCTTGGTCTGATCATTTCTTCCTGTTTTGGTTTTAAATGGTATGAAGGAGCAGGGCTTTTTTTTTGTTGGGTAGTGTACAGCATGGCTAGAAGATAGTGTGTTCTGTCCTGGCATGTGGGCCGGGGAGATGCCTGGGCAGGCCTAGCTTGGGTCACTGGCAACCCTCAGAAGTTTTCCTCAGCCAGAATAGCGTTTGAGGTTTGTGGTGTGAGTTGTTCTAGGTGATGTGTTACTGAATATAAAAAGAAAAAAAAGCATAGCAGGGTATTACTTCGATTCGCTGGTGGTTTCAGCTAGCATTTTGTCAGGTTTCAATGTGGGCATGGTGGGAACCCACAGTGGTGAGGCTGGCCCAGTGTTCGAATCCTGTAAAGTTTCTGGTGGGGTGGGTGGTTTGGTTTGTAGTTTGCAGGCCCAGGGCTGGATGGGGCAGCAAGGTTTGTTTTCTGGAAGCTGGAGATGGTTTGGTGGACCACACAGCAGCAGTATTTGCTGAGGCCTGCTTGAGATTGGAGGTTTTCTGTTTGTTTTAAGGGCTGGCTGGTGCCCAAATGAAAAAAAAAAGAGAGAGAAAGTAAAGGAAATCCGAACCACAGACATCTGAGGCGCACTTGGTGGGCTTGCTGAGCTGGAAGCCCACGCTTGGCATGTGGTGGCATTTCTCCTGAGGAGCTGGGGAACAGTGGGTAAGATCTGATGCTGGGGCTATACACTTTCGCGAAGGGTGCATGGCAGCTGCAGGGTACCGCATAGAACTGGGTCACCACTAATCTAGTATAGTAATTTAAAAATAAAAAAAGCCAAATGAGGGCGCTTTGCACACTGTGAGGCTAACCGGGATTGTTTGGACATGGGACAACAAGTTCGGTGGTGGACAGATGGTGATGAGGGAGGCCCTCACAGTGGTTCGTAGCATGCAGGCCGAGAGGCCACATGGGGCAGCATGGCCTGGGGCAGAGGATGGATCGCCTCTGCACAGAGGGAGGGTTCTTGTTTTTTTCAGGATGAAGCGTGGTGACAATTGGCAGCAGTGGGGACAGGAGGCTGAGGTATTCAAGTTTTGTAGGAGACATGAGTGGTGGTGCTTTTGGGGCAGGTTCCAATGGAGCGGCCATGCCAGATGGAGCCATTGTGTGGCAGTGTGTATCACGGGTTGTAGGGTGCAGCCACAAGGCGATGTGGCTCGGGGAAATGGATGGGCTGCCTGGCAGGTTCCGGTGCTCACAGGAGGGTGGTTAAAATGCAAGGCCTCTGGGGTCATGGGCGAGACAGGCCTATCTATGGGAGTGGACCAGCAGGACAAGAGTGGCCGTGGGGGACAAAGGAGTGCAGCAGGCCCTGAGTGGGATCAAGGTCCGCGTTGTTCAGAATTTGGGCTGTTTTGCTTAAATATAAATGAAAGAAAAGAAAAAAAAGAAATAATAAAAGACGGAAGGAAGACATTGCAGCTAGTGCAGTGGGCACAAACTGTGGATGTGTATTCAACCGTGCTCTAAAAAAAATTATTTTCTGGGGTCCTCAAGCAATGAAGTGCAGAGCCCGGTCAGGGGCCCTGGGGTGTGCTGTGTTGCGAGGAGGCAGCAGTTGCACACCAAGGGAGGCCACACTCTGGACACATGCAGCTCAGGGCCACAAAGGCAGAGGAGATGAAAGGGTCAAAGGGATACAAAAAAAAGTAGAAGAAGAAAATATAAAAATGAATATGCAGGGCCAGCCAGGGCTGGAGGTGGGGACATGGAGAGAAGGGGATTCGCCCCTACAATAAAATGAGAATGGACCAGTCTGAAGGGCAGTCCACTAGGGGTGGTGGAGCAGTGCTCCTAGGAACAGTGGGTGGACATTGGTCTTGGAGAGATGGGATGGGTGCCGGTGGTTCCACAGCCTTGAATGGGCAGGGGTAAAAATGTACACCAGTCTGAGCATGATTTTCTCACCCCATTTGCATACAGTGATGGAGGCAATACAGTGGCACAAGCGATCCCAGATGTCAGTGAAAATTAATGCAGGAAGCGACAAACTTGATGGAGCAGATGTCCGAGACTGGTGGCAGCAGCGAAGCAGAGGAGAGGCCAAGGAGGAGGCACAGAGAAGCGTGAGGAGCGAGAGGAGAGCCCAGGCAGGAAAAGGGGGTAAGAGGCCAGGTAGGAAATTCCACCCCACACCCTCTCAGTGCCTCTGTCCACACAGAACCTGATGAGGAGGTCCAGATGGGGGTAAGAATGACATGAATCTCACTGATGAGAGTGGTTTGAAGGATTATTTAAAGGGGCTACTGGATGGCATGGGGACACAGGGTGGAGAAAATGGGCGGGCCTTGCAGGCTCTGAAAATAAAGGGGTGGGGCATGAAATAGAAGGGCCAAGGCAGCAAGTAAAACATTATCAGAAGGCCCCCATGTTGCTCAGTGGGGGACCATGTCCTGACCTCAATAAGAAAAAATTTAGAAGGGGAATATGTCGACATATTCGGGATAGTGGATGAAAACATGCCACGTAAATATGAAAATGAAGGAGTCAGTGTGGGAAGTAGGAGATGGCAGTGGCCCTAGCGATGGTGGGGCACAAGGCCAAAGAGGTAAAGTATAAGGGGAAGATCATAGATAATTGGCAGGGGATTCATTATCTACAGCACTTTGGTACTGGAGAACAGGCGAGCTGGCCATCCACTTGCACATACATGTCTGCCATCAGAGATGCACAGCAAGTTAAGGTGGGATATGTGGTGGCCTGGGCATGATAAGGCATTTCGGAAGAGAATGGTGGTGAAAGGGGACCTGTAATGGACTGTACCCATTCATAGTTGTTGGTGAATATCCTCTCTGGAGGGAGAGTGGGACCGGGGGAGCAAGCGAAGAAGCATCCTCCAGACCAGGGGCCCAAGACCTGCTGAGGCTTTAACAAGCTCACATGCACCTGGAGCAATTGTAAATTCAGGCATGCATGTTCAAAGTGAGCAGGGCATGCACCCAGTCCACAGCTGCCATCAAGGGGAGAGGGGGGTACATGGTGTGCAGCACCAGGAACATTCCTTTGGGGTGCCCAGAGCAGGCCAGGGCAAGGGAGTGCAGCATACAGAGGGCAACACTACACCAACAATGGTTGGCATTGAGGAAGAGCCAGAGGGAGGTGGTGGGGAGTACATGCTGGCGTGGACACCATTTCCATAATGGTGGTGGAGGAAGGTGGACGCGGGTTACCTGAATAAGGGCTAGCAGAGCTGCTCAGGGATGACTTCCAGGTAAGTTTCCCCACTGGGCTTTCAAGAGGCTGAACAAGGATGTGGGATAAGAATCTTGGGTCACTGAAGGGGAAGGAAGGATAGTAGAGGCCAAGATGGAGAAGGAAATCAAAGGCAGGATGGGTGGAGGGGCCTCAGGAGCCCCCCATGCCACACTATTCTGGGTTTCCCATTGGGCATTGTACCCAAGATGGCAGAAGAAATTCTGCCTGATCCACCACCCTGAGGGCTTGTCAGTGAATGAGGGCATATGGGACCACCTTTGGGCAGTTTTACACACCTCCTTGGAGGCAGACCATAGTACTGATCCGGGCAATCAAGAGGTTGAGGCTCGTGAAGCCGGACATCGAGAACAGCATTTCGCTCTTGCCCATCAGGCCAGCAGATTGGGGTGATGGTGGCTTGTTCCTCCTTTGAGGCATTCAGCACCTGGGTGAAGTGGATATTTGAGGCCGAGTATGGGCACAAGAGGGTGGTGCACTACCTGGATGACTTCCCCTCATTGGGGAGTCAAGAGAAGAGGCGCTGAAGATGTTGCAGGATTTCAAAGAGATGTGCCTAGCCAGATAGGATACCCCACTGGTGTGAGGCAAGACGGAGGTCCCCACCCGGAGACTATAGTTCCTTGGCATAGAGATGGACACAAAAAATGGCTGTTTTAGGCTTCCTGAGAGAAAAGTGGCCCACCTCAAGGGCCTGCTAGCCCAAGTAACAGGGAGGAAGAAGGTGCCGCTGGTACAAATGCAGCAACTGCTGGGGCACCTTAATTTTGCCTGCTAGGCCATCAGCCCAGGCAGGGCATGTAGAAGGAGGCTGGGGAGGGCCACAGGTAAGGATAGGTTGCCGCACCACTGTGTGGATATGTCAAAAAGGGTGCAGGAGGACTTCCAGGACTGGGAAGAGTTTCTAGACAGCTATAATGTGGTGACTTTTGGCAGGATGAGTGGAGTGGAATACAGACTTGGGTTGTTCTATGGATGCCTTGAGCACCCTGGGGATGGTGGCATACTTCAAGGTGAATGGATGTTGAAGCATCAGGGCAGTGGAAGGAGTGGGGCCTGTTGAAGGACATTACATTTTTGGAAATATTCCAGATATGGGTAGTTATGGAAGTGTGGGGTGCTGGGATGAAAGGGAAGTGCATCCTGTTTTGGTGCAATAACAAAGGGGTGGTGGAGGTTATAAATCGACAATGGGAAAGACTGAGGCGGTGGGCAGACTGCTTAGGTGCATGATTTTGTCGGGGCTACAATTGAACCTGTCTTTCAAAGCACAACATATTGAATGATTGAGGAATGAGGTAGCTGACAGTCTTTCCCATTTACAGCTCACAAGGTTTCGGGAGCTGAGACCACATGCAGTGATACACAGGACCAAGATCCCAGACCAGTTATGGGAAGTTGGAGGTACACAGCCAGGGCACTGTACAGGGTGCCTGGGCATCCAACATTGAAGGCCTATGAAGCAGGGTGGGCAAGGTTTCAGGAATTCAGAAGAAACCTACGGGTGGGAAAAGGATGAACCAGTTTGGGAGGAACAGGTAAGGGAGGTTTATGAGTGGAGTATTGGGAAGAGGGGCTGGCACATGCCACAGTGGTGGTCCACCACCTGGCATAAACTGGGTGTGCCAGGATGGGGCACAGTCCGATGTTGCAGTCAGCTGGACAGTGAAGAGGGGACTTCCAGTGTGATGGCTGCCTGGTGAGAAGCTCTTTTCTGATAGCTCCCCTGCACTTCCCCATGTAGTTGCTGTGCTTTTTATACAAGTACCCAAGCTGTGAATCAAAGCTACTAAAATGTCTTCTGGATTACCTGGGGAATCGATTAGCAGCTTATTGGAGCAAATTCCAGAGCAAAATGGACACCAAATGATAAATGCCAACTCTCCATCTTACTCCCCACATACTCCAGCGAAAGGACAAAAACCTGAAAAGGCCCAAAGTGGTGGAACAGAAGCTCCCACCTCTCTAAAACAGCAAGTGGCTCTATCTGAAGAAGCGATTTTTGGAGGAGCTGGCACCAATGAAGGAAACCTGATAACCCTCACTTCAGACTTCAGAGGGCTAAAAGTTTCAATGGAGCAATTAAATTTCCGTACAAGCGACAATAAGCTCAGATTTCTCATTAGATGACTGGAAGCGAGAATGGACCCAGAAGTGGTTACCCTGCAACACCGAATTAAAAAAGGAGAGGATAGCCTAGAAGATCTCTAGGGTCGCTCGAGAAGGAATAATTTAGTAGTCCTTTGTCTTCCACAGGGAGAGTAGGGGCAGCAAGCAGTAGTATTTGCTCAAAGGCTGTGTGAGAAATTAGCAGAGCCTTCTCCTTATGGGCCTATGTTTATTATAGAAAGAGCCCATATATCGTTGCGCCCTATGCCTCCAGTGGGTTCGCCCCATCGCCCTTTTATTTTCCAAATGTTAAACTTCCTCGATAAGCAACATGTCTTGCTAAAGCTAAAAGAAGTAGCAAAAGTGCAGTGGGAAGGGAAGGGGAAGAGAATTCATGTTGTTCAAGACCTCCCTTACTCAGTTCGTCAGAAACGCTAAGCCCTCCACCCATTAGTGTCCAAATTAATAACAGCTGGCATTCGTTTTAGAGTGCGATACCCTGCTACTTTGCAGATTAACAATAAAGGTCAGTGGCACTCATTTGACTCATTGGACTTGGCTACTGAGACCTGCAAGAAGTGGTACCCAGACTTGATCATGTGAACCCATTACACTGAGTTATCGTGGCAAAGTCTGCCACCTAGTGGACATTTAACTATATAGAAATGTTCTGTATAGCAATCCATATAGCGTTTTGCTAACTCAATTTTGCTGTCCATGTTTTGCCACATTAGTAGAGGGATATTTTCAAAAGGGCTAATAGATATTTTAAGAGGGATAAGTTTTCCTTTTTCTCCCCTAATTTTATTGATACTAAGTTAGTATCCTAGGGTAACTGAAATGTTATAAAAGAAGGCTTGGAACAGCTAAAATATATATATATTTTTTCTTCTAAGGAGATGCAAACCTGTGACCCTCTGGTAGGATCTCTATACCATCTAAGTACTAATAGATTGTTAGTTTGACTATGGGATGTAGGGAAACTTCGGTTATTAATGTTGGCAGTTATGTTTTGATCTAGAGTGAGGGTTTAATAGCTACATAGTTTAGGGTTAAGGGGTTTGGGGCAAGGTTTACAGGTTTTACTGTTGAGGTTGCATGTCATAGATTTATAGAGTTTTATTCATTGTATAAAAGTAGGAACTAGGAATTATAAGTCTTTAGAGGTGCTATAGGGGAGCATAGTTAGCTTTAATAGTTTATAAGACAGGAATGGCAAGGGGTGGGGGGAGGGGAGGAGTAATCAGCGGTAGCATGATAAACATCACGCTGAATAAGCAGTTGGGAGATCGGTCTCAGGGAGTGGGGGTAGTTTATGTTATATTTTCTTATAAGGGCATACCTTATAGTTATGTAAAGATGCCCGGGAGGGGTTTATTGGCTGATAGGGGTTGTAACTTTAATTTGACCATAATACCTAAGTTCGTTGATGGCTATGGGGAGGTGGGTGGGTAGCCAATCTTTGATGATACCTTTTAAATTAAAGGTCGAACATGTAGGTCTAAAATTTGGAGATCCAATTAGGGGTATCTATATCAAACTGATATATCAGTATGAGAATCGCTTCATGGAATATTAAAGGGGCAAGGGCTAGAGTGAAACATCACCAGATTCTTAAACACTTGTCTAGTGCATTCAGACATTACGTTTTTGCAGGAGACACATTTGAAAGGGGGTGAAGGTAATTTATTTCATCGAGAACATATTGGTTTGGTTTATGTAGCTGGCAATTCTACTTCCCAGAGAGGAGTTGCAATCCTAATTACTACAGGGATACAATTCCAACTCCTACAAGAGATGGGAGATCCACAAGGGAGATTTTTGTTTCTGAGAGGGTTGGTTGACCATAAGGAAACTATTTGGGGCACTATATATGGGCCTAATCACTCCTCTCCTGAGTTTTTCTCCCAAATAGCTCTTAGGCTAGCTCCATTTAAACAATTGCTAGTATATTAGCGGAGATTGAAACTTAACATCTGAGAATAAGTTAGATAGATCCACAGAGTAGCAGAGCGTATCCCTGCACAGAAATCCTTGCATGAAATGATGGAGGGACTAGGCCTTCTAGACATAGCGTCTCCTTCTTCCAAAGAGAAGCTTTCACTTTTTATTCAGCTTATCATAAATCTTATTCCCATCTAGATTTCTTCTTAGTGAATAAAGTCATGATAGTGGGCCCAGTGGATCCAATTTCCTAGAGTGCTATTAGATCACTCCATGATATGGTTTGAGGGCGGATACCCCAAACAATTCCCTAAGGTTACCAGTGGAAGCTTAATATTCAATTGCTATCCCAAGAGGATATTGTGAATAAGATCAGTGCATTCATTAACAATACATAGAACAAAATAGGGGTTCTATTAGAGCATATGACCAACTTTGGTGTTCCCTGAAATGTTTTTTAAGGGGTGAATTTTTTAGACTGGCCATGACCTGTAAAAGAAAAGGAAGCAGTAGCAAAATCCTGCTGGGCTCCATTCAGAGTTTAGAGAATAAGATGGGTATCTGCCCTACAAATGAAGATTTAACTCGTCTTGAGGTCCTTAAAGATCAACATGCGGACACCCTAAGAGAAAGGGCTGAATATGTCCTGTTTAAAGCCCATGTTAGGTATCTGGACCAGGAAGATAAAGCTGGGCACCTCTTGTCTGTTAAACTGAGACAGCAGGAAGAGTCGAGATTAGTTGCCTGTATAGCTACTGCAGATGTTAGCAATATAGTGACAACTCCTAAAGCTATAGTGAACAAATTTGAAATGTTTTATAAGAATTTATATAGTCATCCAGATAATAGCCCCACAGATACTGAAATTCAACAATATCTTTCTAAACTTCCCCTTCCTACTCTTAATCAAGTCCAGAGAGCCCAGATGATCTCCCCTATCTCGGAGATGGAAATATCTACTGCCATTCAATCTCTTGCATTGAATAAAGCTCCAGGACCAGATGGATATCCATCAAACTTTTATTGCATGTTTGGGAAAGAGCTTGCTCTATTCTTCAAGATTTATATTCATATCTGTGCTCATGGTATTGTTGAGTCACCTTATTAGAAGCTACTATTATTGTTCCACCAAAACCAGGAAACCCAAGGTAAGGTAGCAAATTACAGGCCGAATTCCTGATGAACTATGATGCTAAAATATTGCTAAGATTTTGACTTCTAGGATCACCAAAGTTTGGGATAACTTAATCAGCCCTGAACAGATCAGGTTTATCAGTGGTAGAAGTCCTTTAGATAATTTTACATAAACTTGCCCATATTTTCTCATCATCCAGAGACAGAAATGTACCAATGGCCCTGGGTCTCCCTGGATGTAGAGCTTTGATAGGGTTAGTTGGCCTTTCCTTTTGGTACCATGGCCAGTTTAGATTTCCCTAAATTTATCGGTTGGATTAAGCATTTGTATTCAAACCCTACAGCAAAATATATTGCAACAGGTTTTTCTAACAGTTTCCGATTATACTCGGAACACGTCCAGGGGTGTCACTGTCACCGTTGTTGTTTAACCTATATTTGGAACCCATAATTCGCCATTTCAATTGTCCCCATTTATAACAGATATCTCAGTGGGACCGCTTGAGTTGAAACTGTCGGCTTATGCGGACGATATTTTACTCCATGTCTCAGACCCAGTTGATGTCATTCCCAAAATCTTGGATATAGTTGATGAGTTTAGTAGACTGTCAAACTCTAAGTTGAACATTAACAAGACAGAAATTATGCCACTTAATGTCCATGGTCATAAAGGAGGCTTAGCTAGGTTTAAGATGGCCTGGACTAACAGACTCAAATACCTTGGTATTATTTTGTCAACTTCAGTTTCTCTCTTGAAGAAACTCAATTTGGACAACCTTCTCCTAACTATTCAGCAAGACTTAACTAGATGGTCTCCCTTATTTATCTCTCTACAAGATAGAATTAATGTGATTAAAATGAATGTGCTGCCCAGAATATTCTATCCTCTAAATATCTTAAATATTTATCTCCCTCTATCATGGTTTCGGAAACTCCAAAGTATGATCACTAAATTTCTGTGGCAAAATAAACTCCCACTGAGATCTTATAAATACCTAAGTGCTCTGAAAGCACTGAGAGGGAGGTTGCAGCTGCCAAATTTTTATCAGTATGATCTGGCGAGCCTTATTGCCAAGTATATGCGGTGGGTGACTGTCCCCTCAAATGATAGGCAATCCCAATATAATCCTTTATGGCTGCAAATTGAAAGGGATCTTATTATAGGGTCCAAAGTAGCACTTGACAGTCTTTGGTATTTATTCCCCAATGATTTACCTAAGTCACTTCGGTCCACGGTTATTTTCACCTCAGTTAAGCTTCACAATCAGATGTGTAGGACTCTAGGGATTACGCATGCTAGGGATGTCTCTCAACCATTATTTGGTAACCCATATTTTAAGATTGGTAAAGCCTTTCTCTCACCACATAGGCTGGGTATACCTTCTAACACGAGAGTCAGTGACCTAATTAATTTAGGGAGGATACTCTCGGTCCAAGAAATAATGGAGAAGTTTCATCTCTCATCCAGATATGCTTTTTACATTTACCAAGTAAGACACTTGCTTACCACTTGGTTTGGTCCTGGTCAGTGGGATATTAACTATGATGATACTTTTTTGGAATTCCAAGCTCTTACGGATCTACCACATGCAGTATCCGGTTTAGTGGTGACCCTGTATGGGAAAATGTACCCCAATTTTTTTTTTTTTTTTTAGTTGTTTTAACCAGGTATAGCACACTAAGCTGGAAGCTTTTTTACAGGAGCGACCTGGGAGCACAAGGAGGTTAAGTGACTTGCTCAGGGTCACACAGTATGCAAGTGGAAGCTGTGGTATTCAAACCCAGGTCTGGTCTGCTGGATGTCACCAGATTTGCAGCTACAGCTGACTATTCACAATATTGGATAGACACTCTTCCGAACAGTTGTTCTAACTGGAACACTTATGGAAAGGAATTTACATATAAGCTAATGATAAGCTTAGATTGACACAATATTATATAGTACACAATATGTACCCGACCCAGAGTGAAGCTGTGTAAGATGGGTAAATTGCCAAAGATCAGTGCTTCAGATGTGGTCAGGCGGGGCTCCTGATTCATATATTTTGGGAGTATCCTTTAGTTGCTCCATTATGGGTTGAAAGTTAGGGCTAAGCGGACCCCTTTTGGGGTTCAAGACCTCTTTACCTCTGAGATTTGTCTGTTAGAGATTATACAAAGATTGATGTGAGGAAAGAATATTTTATTAATTTAATTTCCTCACGGTGAAAACCTTTGGTTTTAAAGGACTGGAAAGATCAGACTGCCATTACCTACCAGGAATGGCAGGCCAGGTTACTATATAACTTAAGGACTGAGAAAACTATTGCCAGTTTTAGAAATACAATTCCTAGGTTCAATGCCAAATTGGAGAAATTTCATGACCTATGGTTAATTGTTAAGTCATAGATTTAACTTATATCGGAGGTAGGTTATTAGTGCCTTAAGGGATGACGTTCTCATACCTCACCTCTTTTTTTCTTCTTAGGTTGTTGTCTTTAGACCTACTCCTAGTGGGAACAATAAAGTATCGATGATATTACAATTTGTGTACTGGCTTGGGGAGGAAGGCAAATGGGGAGGTGGGAGGTTCTTTAGAGGGTATGAATGGGGAGGGGTAGGTGGGTGGGTGGGTGGGGGGTAAACTGGTTGATGTACGTGGTCAGTATCTAATGCAATGTATTCACAAGTATTTTCTCCCATTTCCTGTAACATGTATTGCATTGTTGGTGAATGTTAATATTAAATAAATAAAGCATATTTAATTTCAAAAAAGGACAGTGAAGAGGATGGTCACAGGCTGGCACAGGGGACAAGTGGCCTGGGTGGATGGGAGGCGCCTCGTAAGGTGGCAGTTGCTGGAAAAGGTGATGGGGCAATGGAACACATATGCACCTTGTCACAGGAGGCGGTCTTATTCCGGGCCATTTTCATGGTCAAGACAGTGGGGGCCTTCTGGGTGGAGGAGGTGGTGGCCCCATGGAAGACAGCAGTGGTCCAGGCCTTGCAGCACAAGGACATGTTGTGGGGTGGGACAGAGTGGTCATGCACCTGGCCAGGTCTAAAACAGACCAGAGGGGAAAAGGTCTCCAGGAGGCATTGGTGAGGCAACTACAGTCTAGCACCTGTGCAGTGGGGGTGCTAGAAGCATACATGAGCACCCGAGGGAAGGCTGGGTGGGCCTTGTTCCAGCACGGGGACTGGTTTCCAGTCACTGCTTTTCAGGTGGGGGTGGTATTCAATAAGGCACTGGCTTCCATTGGGGAGGAGCCAGGTGATTTTGCTCTGCATTCCTTTTGGATCGGGGTGGCCACAGAGGCAGCAGAAAATGGGGCTGCATTGGAAGAGGTAAAGAAATTGGGGCGCTGGAAGTACAGCACCTACAATAGGTATGTCAGGTATCTATAACAGCGACTCACAACATTTTGTCTTGTCTGCATGGCAGGTTCTAAAGGAAATGTGGATAATGGGGTACCCTTCATCTATTGGGCAGAAAGGTTTGTAGTCACCACCTCCAGAGGGTAAACTGCGATTCAACACTGAGCATACCAGGGTGCTGTGGAATAGCATAAGGGGCATGAGGTGGGCACAGCTTTTGAAAATGGTAGAAGAATAAGGGGTGTTGTGGGGTACGCCAGACTGCATTATAATACACCTGAGGGGCAATGACCTGGGGGGCCTGCCATTGGGTGAACTGGGACAACACATACTGGGGTATTTGAAAGGATAAAAGGGTTGTGGCCGAGGGTAATCATCGGCTGGTCTGACATTACCTCCCGGCGAGTCTGGAGAGGGGTCAGGGAATTCAGGCTAATGGGGGTCAGGGATGTCAGGCTAACTGAAAAGGTCAGGAAGCATTTAAATTGGAGGGTAGCACCAGCAGTAATCGAGATGGAGGGCATGCACCTGCAACACAAGGACATTTCCTTTGACCAGGCTGTGGTGTACAGGTCCGATGGGGTACATTTATCGGAGTTTGGTGTGTGCCTATTCCTGAGGCTGATTGGGGAATTAGTGGGACAAATGAACAAAAAGGGTTTGAGGTACCAGTCCTAGCCTGCAGGGGAGAGCCCCTCCATCCATCACAAGCAGGAGGAGGTGGAAAAAGAAAAGGAGGAGGAGGGGGAGAGGAAAAGGGGAAGGGGGGAGGATACACGGGCTGGGGACAAGGAACCCAGAAGTGGGTTTAAAGCGGGAAGGGGGGTAGGTCCAGTCATTGGATTCAGAAGTGTCCGGGCCTGGAGAGCAAAGGCCTGGGTAGGTGGAACCGGCCTGGTTCTGGTGTGGAGGAGGGGGCCGGATTCACAGTGTCTGGGCCTGAAAAAGTCAAGCTGGATGAAAAGCCAGAAGAAGGAAGATGCTGGAACCAGGAAAATATTTGAATGAAGTGTTACATGTGGAGATTTGAACTATGAACATTGATGATGTAAATATTCTTTGTGCCAAAATAAATTTTCCAACGAGCAACCAAGAGTTAATTGAAGTGTGGTGTCCATCATTCCTGGGAGAGGTTCAGGTGACATTGGGGCTTGCCAATAAAAGGCAGGCCTGGTTGTCTGATGACACCTGTCAGGATGGGACATACGGGGGAGGAGTGGGGGAGGGAAGAACAGGTAGAGGGGAGGGGCTGGTGACATCACCAAACCAAGTAGGGTAATATGAGTCAAGGCAACACCGGGAGCCCCAGGGATTGGCAGTGGTGGCGGAGCCTCAGGGGTCCTGATCTAGGGTCCTGGGGGTATATAAGGCCAGAATTCCACAGGAGAGCCTCTTTTGCTGGGAATTTATTCCACCACCACCCTTATTATGAAAGGCAATGGGGGAAGGTTTGGCACAAAGATAGGTGGCGAGGCATTGTGCATACCCTGGGCCCTGGGCATGGGGCCAGTTTTGGTTGGCTGTGGGGAGGCAGCTGTAGGCCCACGTGGCTGGGTCATGGCCCCTTGGAAAGGAGGGCAGTGTGGTCCAATGGCAAGGGAGAAGGAAGGGAGAAAAGGCGGAGGGGGTAGGATACATGGGCTCAGGACAAGGAACCCAGAAGTGAGGTTGAAGCGGGAGGGGTAGGTCCAGGAGCCGGATTCAGAAGTGTCCAGGCCTGGAGGGCAAAGGCCAGGGTAGGTGGAACCAGCCTGGTGTGGATATTTGAACAGTGAACATTTATGGTGTAAATATTCTTTGTGCCAAAGTAAATTTGCTAACGAGCAACCAAAAGTTAATTGGAGTTTGGCGTCCATCATTCCTGGGAGGGGTTCAGAGGTCAAGAGCATTTTTAGAAGAGTATTCTCCACCCCACTTTTTCCAAATCTTGGTAGATTAGGAAACATACCGCTAAAGATTTAAAAGTGTTCACAACCCCCACCCTATAGCATCTAAAAGCAGCCCAGCCCTGTGTGTTCCTCAAGTGAAAGCCGAGAAGCATGCTAATCACTGGGCCTCCCATAGCTTAGAGGTTACAGCACTATCAAGATATGCCAGGGGCCTGGGTTCAAGTGTCAGTGGGAGTAACACTTTTCCTTTCACATTTCCATCATCCTTTTATGGTATAGAGAGGGTGGAAAGACCAGAGGCCGGGTGTGAATGTTTATTACTGACCTGGAAGGCAACCTGGAAAGAGAAGTTGGGCACTTTATCAGAGAGATGGGGGATACATTAAGAAATAGACTGGTGACCCATACTATGCGTTTGCAAGTCCCTGAAGCTCCAGTGAATTCATTCTCATTAGTGATATTGTTTAACATATGTTTGGAATATGTAAGTGTACATCTGTGAGCTTTCTCTGACTTCAGTAGCAGTTATCCCATATATGTCAGGCCTCATGCAATACAGTCTATTTGTTTATGCTTATTGCATTTTGTATGAGCTGAAGATTGTAATTTCAGAGACAATGTCTCTATTTTGTTGTTCAGTATTTTTGTATTTTGGTTTATGTTTCACATGATGAAAGTATTTTGCAGGCTTTTTTTTATTTACAAAAATGAGCTAGAACATATATACAGTACATTAACTTTAAATTCTTATAAATGATTTATTCTGAGGTTGTCTCAAAAACAGAGTTTTCTAACAATGTATGAGACTATATTTTCACTAGTAGTAATACCAGTGACTATTTGTAAGTGTTTAAACATAGCTGACAGCAAACATTGTAGATAATAGGTGAGTCCTCTACAGGAGACCTGTTGGCAAACAGGACATCCTTGGATGCACTGCCCTTTAAACCTCCTTCATGCCCATTGCATAGATGTTCCTGGAGCAGCACTCATGATGTCATGCATTAGCAGATGACAGGCATAATCTCGGGGAGAGCTCCTTTGCTATGAATAAAAGGGAGCTGATGCTGTTACTGGCATTTGTAGGTTGTGAAATGAATTCCAGTCCTAGCTGTAATGCTGCTCTAGCTAAAAGATACTTTGTAAGCCCAGTTGGTGAGCACAACTATAATTATAGGTTTCTCTAACCTTATATGAAATGCAAAACCTTGTAAATTAAGTATCCACTAAATGAATGAAATAGTTTGTAAATTACAGGACCATGTCCTTGATAAAAGCCTGAAGTTGAGCAGACAAAACATTTGGGGTGTTCATGTAACGGTAAAAACAAATAATTAAATAATGAAAATCATGGAATAAAAGACTTGAACTTTATCATAGCTGCTGTGGTGTCAGTGATTCCCTCCCTTCATATTGATTACATTTCTTCAATGAACACTGACCATGGTGGATCTAATTGGCTGCTGATATAGCCAGTGCTGAGATCTACTGCTTCCTGTGATTTGTGATACTCTAAGGCCTGCAAGAACCACACTCATTCCATATTGCAGGGTTATGGTAACACAAGAACTTGAACTTTTGTTAGTGTGCTATTCGGCACTGGCAGTATGGCTGTGCTGAACTGGACAGAAAAATGGGCAATAGCAGAGGGTCAAGCCTACTTACGGATGGGTTAGCTGATGTCAAAAAAGACACATTTGTTATTGAATCTTTTTTTTATTGTTCAACTATGTTTTCAATCCACTAATTGAGTTGGAGGCTAAATCATTTACTGTTTTCTGCCCTGTCTGGGAGTACATTAACCCCACTAAAATAAACTACTTGTAGCAAAGGACAGAGACTACAAATAATAAACTCTGGCTTTTTTATTGTTTATCTTTAGCTTTGGTCATCAAGCATGATAATTGATCTCCTAAACCATGGATTTCTATAGGAAGATCGTGGTGTCCTAGTCCATTAATCCACTGGCAATCAGGCATTGTTACAGTATGCCATCCTGGGCCCTATGAAATCCATTCTTGAATATTTACATTGCAGTTGAAAAATATAAAACAGTGTAAGCTGCAACATAGCCAACTGCTTTCTTTTGAACAGAAAACAATTTTATGCTGCCTTTATCAAACCTGTAAATCTAGTCATTGATTGATGTCAAGCATCCTCAGCGAACTATCAAGAATCAATTACTGGATTCTGAACTCCATGGAAAATATAGAATTCGGTCGCGGCTTATTGTGCATGGAAGATTTCAAGATAAAATAATTCATAGGCATAAAAGCATTTCTGATAGGCTGTGCAGCAGACCCACTTGCACACAACAAAGGAGGTAATTGAGCATCTTTTTCACCTGCTCATATACTGTACCAAGGACTTTTGGGCTTTGTTAAGTGAAGGCAGAGTACCTCAGTGTTGGCAAACAACATGTCTGACAACTTGATATTTTATTCCTTGGAGATAAATAGCAACACTGGATAGTGATTACTCTGTTTGTTTATTATGATGGCGTTCATAAAATGATGTGTTTGGCACAAAAGATACCTATTTGTATTACTACAGAAAAAAGTCCATTTGGAATATCTGGATCACAAAATGCAAAATAATGACCTTAATTCTTCCGGGGGGGGCAGACAAGGTTTGGATCCCATGAATATCCCCTTGACTGACCCATATCGCTGACAAATGGAAACAGAGTGGGTGGGATATTCCGAAATGTGCCAGAGGCAGGCGCAGTAGCCACGCAGTGCAAGTACACTGTGCCAGTGAGCACCGAATGTGATATTCAAAGGCTGCGCATGATGGCATGCACCAGCGCAACGTGGCTGAATATCGCAGGGATGCACCATAGTGAAACCAGGGCTGCACCAGGGAGCAAGCCAACAAGCACCATAACGCAACCAGGGCTGCGCAAGGGTCAGAGGCGCATAGGCCAGGTCACAGGATGACAGACACAGCAGGGAGCATGCCACCACAGCAGGACAGACCACCACCAGGGTGCAGGGGATGCTAGGAGGGAAGCATGGCAGGTGCACAGCTGCAGGCCCCCGACCATGTGCACCACAGTGGTGCATGGAGGCAGTGTGGCACCAATGTCCACTGGCAAACAGCCACGGGCAACACCCACAGGAAGGCATGGGACATACCACCTGGACCATAGCTGACAACACATAGGCCAACAGCACGCAACACACAAGCCACATAACATAAACAGAGTGCACACGTATGCCCCAGGGCACACCCACCAGCCACTAGGCACAGACCAACAGGCACATACCCTGCCAACCCCAGACATACCACTCGCCACCATGCACCACTGCAGCATGGCTCCACACGCCAGCTGCAAAGCAGACACAGACACAGATGGCTAGCAATAGAAATGTGTATTAAAACATATCAACAAAAACAATATACAGATATACAGGGACAGGGAGCAGGGAATGGGGAGGCCGCAAACAAGACGGTAGGCCAGGGAGGGGTGGCAGGGGGACAGGGGACATGGCTGGATAAGGGTACAAGGGAGAGAAAGGGAAGGGGGTCAGGGAAGGGAAGGGGATGCAGACCAATGGGCCCCAAGGGTGTCCTTGCCCTACTGGTGCCTGGTGTGCAATCTCCTCTGCAGCCCGCACAGGGCCTGATGAAGAAGCCATGCCACCTGTAGCATGGCTGTGGTGACCCGCAGTATCCATCAAAGAAGCCTGGTGTTCACATCCTACCATCGGACATCTAGGACAAAGGCGGGGACATGGTATGAGTGCAAGTCCAAATGACCATAGCCCACCCACCATGCACAGTGGACAGTGGTGACATGTGCCCTTGAGATGGCACATAGCCAACTGCAGTGTGTCTGCCCACACTAGCCGCCATCCTGACCATCCTCAGCCATGCACAGCACTGCACACCAACACCACCCACGTGTGGCACACCTCAACCATGGCAGCCAGTCAACAGGGCTAGGCGGCGTGATGGCAGTGGCATGGCTGGAACCCTGGTGCACCCACAGCCCACCTGCAGCAGCCACACACATGTGCAATAGCCACAGCATGGTGCAATGGACTCCACTGGCATTGCACAGCTGTAATGGCCATGTGCTCAGGGGGCTGTGGCCTACCCCCACCCTGCACAATAACAAACCCTGATAGAGTGCCTACCTGTTTGTTGCAGCACAACCAGCACCTGTCCGGCAGCACCACTCCTACGTCCTGTATTCCATGCCTGTGCCCCAACATTGGCCTGCCCAAATCCACCAGCAGCACCTGCCTTCCTGGCTCATCACCTATCCTCAAGGCCTAGTAGGGAGACAAGTGAGAAGGACACATCAGTACCTGGCAACACCCATGTGCCCCACCCCCTCCAGCACAGTATACCCCCTGGCCCAGTGCAGTGGCAGTGCGGTGGCAAGAGCACACTCATGATGCACTGCCACAGCCAGACACAACACAGCCACAGCCTCCCTGCATGGTCTGATACCCTGCTGGCCCCATGGAACACTGGCATGGCACAGACATGAACACAGTGCACTCACCTGGACGTGGCACGGCGCCCCTCCAGACACATGCCAGCAGTGACCTCAGCCTGTCAGGGTCCCTCCTCTACTCATCACCATATTGATGTTGGCACTGCTCCCCACTTCACTGAGCCCCAGTGGCCTCATCCAACCCCTTAGCCACCTCCTGCCACACCTCTGTGTGAGGCCGGTCCAGGGGCACCTGGCCATAAAGGGAACCCACATGTGGCTCCACCAGTGCTACCGGGTTCACAAGTTCAACCTGGCTCCAGTTTGGTACTCTCACAATGCTCCGGCATGGCATGCTCGATTCTGCAATGGAATCCAAAATGGAGTCCGGTATCGCATGAGCCACACATGCTGTGGGTGTGCAACTCGCTTGGTGATGCACTGCCATCCCCAATCGCACATACCCCGGTGATGCGCAATACAGCTGGGGCAGCACTGGCATGTGCCACAGGCACCCAGAGGGTCAAAGGACGCTCATGGGGTCATAGGTCAGCACATGCACAGTGCGTGACAGCATGATAGGGCACGCCATGCATGATGTGCAATAGGGGCATGTGTGCCCCATGATCCATGTGCCAATGGTGCACAGGCACCATAGGGCATACAGTGCACGAGCTCCACATGTCCAATAGTGGCAGAGCACTGTACCACATATAGCACACTGTGCGTGGGATGCACCATCGACGTACCCGACATCACGGTGCTGCATGCGCATGCCGGGTCTACTGCACACATCGCAGTTGCACCATGGCTGTGCATGCGCATCACCATTGCGCCATGTGCAACTTCATGATATTCAGCCTGAATATGTAGATGGACTGATCAGCATATCTGCGGTGCATCAGAGGCATTTGAATCTCATTACAGTTGCGCATCCACTCATTTGCATGTGATGCACTATAAAGGCGCCATGGGACTGCACAGGCACCAGACCGGTATTGCATCCTTCAGAGGTAAGCCACCGGGCTGTGGGCCTGTCGGAACAGTGGACTGGGATGGCATTGAGTGTTACAGCCATCACTGACCACATGTTCATACCCTCAGGATGAAACATGTCGGAACACGAGGAGGTTGAGGAGCAATTGCCTGCACGGAAGTGCAGGCCCAACTTCACGAGGGAAGAGAGCGATGCCCTGTTCAACACCTCCCTGGGCCAGCAGCCCCTCCTGAGTGGCTCAACAGGCACCCCACAGGCCAGGGCAACTGCATGGGAGGAATGGCAAGGCCTGTAGATCCAGGAGGGCAGCCATCGAGAGGACAGCACAGGGTGCAAAGAGGTAGGCATGGACCGAAGGAGGATTAGCGATAAGGTGGCTGCCATAGGGCTGCACGTGCTGCCATGGATGGTGGACAGCCTGATGTGCCACAGCTGATGCCATAGAAGGAGCTGGTCGGCATCCATGCAGCCAGGCGCCATCGAGGGTGACCCAGCGGAGGATTCCAGATGGGGGCAGCCCATCACTGCATGTTAGATATAGCAGTGCCTGGGGAAGGGGAGGGGAAGTGGTACCAGAGGAAGGATGTGTGCCAGCAGCACTAACGCATCCGTGTTCCTTTACAGCTCTGGAGTGCCTACATACAGCAGCGTGGTGGGGTGACCACCTGGGGTGGTCCTGGACCTGGAGGACCATCCATCCACCTCACCGGTGTCCCAGGTCCATATCACAGTCAGCCCGCCCACTTTCTGACAAGATGCCTGTGGCGTGGTTGTGGACAAGGTCCTGGCAGTGTTTCAGCAGGATGCCAGCCATGATCCAGTATGCTGAACACAGATTGGGAGCAGGGTCCAGGACCTATGGCAATGTGACTGTTATCCTGGGCAGTGGTGTTGCCACTCAGAGGAGGCACCCATACCACACACCCAACACAGCAGCTCAGGCCGGTGCCCTGGTGGCAGTTGTCCACCCACCGGCTACAGTGCCCGGCGAGTCTGTGGGTGCCAACGGTGTGGCACAGTCTGAGCAGGGTGGCGGTGGTGGTGGTGCAGCCGCCCAGGTGCTGTTAAATGCACAGCGGCGGATGGGCAGCAAGCGGCAGCAGGAGCGGAGCTGAGAGGGGCCGGTCAGTTGCTGCTGATGTTGCACTACAGATGGATCAGCCAAGGGGGCCACACTGTGAAGCCCCCACCAGCACGCAGAGGCTGTGCTGAGGGTCAAGCAACACCTGTGAGTTGTTTATCACCATGACCCCAGTGCACTGACCCCTTCACCGAGCACACCCATCTGCTACAGGCCTCTGTGGAGCAACAGATGCTGGTCGTGGCAGGGGTGCATGCATTCTGCACAGAGCTGTGCCATTCCACAGGGAGGCATGACCGGGACTATGAGCAGCTCCTGGCTGAGACCACACTCATGTGGGAGGACGTGACTGCAGCCCTGGATCGGCTTAAAACTGTGCTCACGGCTGGCCTGGCACCACTGGCCACCCTGGTGCATGGCCATCCGCCGCAGACCCCGTGGAGTGCAATCTCCACCCCTCGGTCCCGGCATCGTGCGACCCCATCGAGTGTCAATGCCGGGATCTGCTGAGGCATTTCAGGTATGCCTGGAGCAGGCCTGTTGGGAGCCTGCAGACACCTCGCGAGGACTGGTCACATTCACACAGTGACACACCTGGGGACCGTTGGTGATACCCCCTGTGGCGTCGCACATCCTGCTACTGCTAGGCAGTCTCAGCGGGAGCCATCCATGTGTCGCAGAGGCCGTGTGACCGCATGTGATCCTGATCCACCACCTCCTGTCCGCTGTCTGCCGCAGCCCTGTGTGCACATTGGTGTGGTGTGCGTGGCCATTCAGGGACCTGGTCGTCTATGGTCCCACGCCAGGCATCCACCTTGTGAACACCCACCCGGCCACTGTGGAACATGCATGATGATGCCAACACAGCACCAGCCAATACTGTGCACTGGTGTTCAGCGTCTGACACATGCCCGTTGGCGGCCTCTGGGTGTCTGGCGTGTGGGTGTCCGTGTGCATGTGCATGTGTGTGCTGGTGTGGTGGGGGTGTGTGTTTGGGGTCTACAGTGTGTGAGTGTGCTTCCATGGGTCAGTCCCATGCCAGTCCACACTACCCTCCAGCTGTGTCTGTCATGGGGCCCGGCCTCGCATGTCTGTGTACCGTGACATGGACCCTGGGACATGTGTGTGGTCATGTTCATATACCTGTGTGCACCATTGTGCTCCTCTGCAATTATGTCCTGGTGCTTCTGGGCCATCCTGTTCAGCCGGGGTTCCCGTCACCCGGGCGGAGCTGCCCATCGTCACCTGGCACAGCGTCCGCATCGTCCCACTGCTGTTCACCTCTTGATCTCGACAGCTATCCACGGTCAGTAGCCATGTTGTATAACATACATCAGGCCAGGAATGAGGCCCAGGTCTTGAGGGGGCTGTGCACAGGGCACCGCCAGACCTGTCCAGGCAACAGAACCATGCCTTCTGCAGCCCAAACACATGCTCAATGATGTCCCATGTGCTGGCGTGTGCCTCCTTGTATCACACCTCGCTGGGGTCCGACAGGTCCCGATATAGGGTGAGCAGTCAGTGCCTGAGTGAGTATCCACTGTCACCTGTGTGGGGACATGTGTGGTTAGCATAGTGGTCTGTGTGGCTGCCACCCCACCTACCCAGCCATACCCTCTGAAGCCCCCGGCATAGCATCCCCACACACCCTGCCCTGTTGTGCTAGGCTGCCCATTCCAGCTGCATACTCACCTATTAGGTGGCCGGTGGGGATGTCCCCACACTCGAACCTGTGGCACAGTGCTGACTGATGCCAGATGAAGATATTGTGTGCTCCACCAGGGTGTGTGGCACAGACATTGATTATGCGCCCCCCTAGCATCGCACATCACCTGGCAATTGACACTGGGGTAGCCCTTCCTGTTGATGTTGGCCACCCCCTCCAGCCTAGGTGGTGTGTGGATGCCTACATGGGTGCAGTCTATGGCCCCTAGCACACCAGGCATACGTGCCACCCCGTGGAAATCTTGCATGTTAGCTGTGCTCTGCCTGTGTGCTGGGAAATGGATGTATTCTGCAGCATGTGGCAGCAGTGTGTTGAGGATTGTGTGAGGAGCTGTGACGCTGACTGGGTTATGCCTGTGGTGTCCCCTGTTGGTCTCTGAAGGTGCCGTGGTGAGCAGGCACATGGCGGCCATGACCTTGGTCTCCACCAACAGGGTGTGGCTCGTCTTGTGGGTGCCTGCATCTCATCACTACACAGGTCACAGAGCTGCCTCAGAATTGCCTGGTTCAGGTGGTACCAGCCCACAATGTGGTGTCACTGTACTGTTCAAGGTGGTGCAGGCACGGTACAACCTGTTCTGGGCATACCACCACCGGGCCCTTCCACGGTGGTGCTGCTGCTCTGCCTCCTGCCTCCTCACACCTCTCATTACTGCCTCCATCCTGAAGATTGCACTGGCCATGGCCTGGCCTGTCCTGCCCACCCAGGCGGCGGTCCCCAGGCACCCCGGCTGTGTGCTGCTGTGTGTGTCCCTGCACTGGGTGCACACCTGTGTTGGGGGTTCTCTGCTGGTGACCTGTTGGCTGTGGCCCCTGCCTCCCACCCATTTGGGTATTCCCACTGCCACTCTGATGTCCGGACTCACAGGCTCACGCTGCCATTGCTGCCCTCACAGATGTTTCTCACACACACACACACACACACACACACACACACACACACACAGATGCTCTCACACACACACACAGGCACTTTCAGGGTTACACACCCTGTCCCATGGCCTGTTGCACTTCCTGCCTCTGTGCCTGTCTAGCACCCCTGCTGCTGTCCTGCCTGGCCACTGTCTCTCTCTCTCTCTCTCTCTCTGTCTGTCTCTGTCTGTCTCTCTCCCATGTTCCCCTGTGGTACAGGCCTCTGTCCCTTGCTTGCTCCATCTTTTTATGGGCTCAGGTTTGCTCTGCACATGTCCCTGGTGCTCTGCGTGTCTCAATCGGCTTGCTGTTGAATATCACACTGTGCCGCTTATTCATGGCTACACCACCTGCGCTTGCACATTCATTCATTAGGGTTGGCCGAACTTTTCGACCGCCCCTCCCCCCTCCGCTGATTATTAAATAAAGTAGCTCCTGCCAAAATATTAGTCCACGTCCCCTGGCGCAGTGCCCCACCAATAGAGACTTAGCCCGTGATCCCCCTCTTCTCTATCCAGCCCACGGGATCCAACTCTCAGGGCCTCGCCTTACTAAAATGCATAGGCTCTCCTTGGCTGTGCCTTCACCACTAAATATCTTTAATGCTATCAAATTTGGGTCGACCTGGATCGGAAAGCTACTGATAAGCTGCATTAATCCAGCAACCCCACTGGCCCCTGGGCTAATTGAGTGGCTCCTTTTTGAGGTACCATCATGTCGGGCCCTATATGGCTCCTTTTACTGCCCTTTCTTCTGCTGATACCAGCTGCCCAGCATTGGACACCTGAACTACCATCATGTTTGGTCTACAACGGCACCTTGTGCTGTATACCACATGGCAACTTATCCTTTAATTGCCTCCGTGATTCCAAGTACAAGTATCACGAACCCTGCTCTTGGACCACACATACCAGTAGTACTTATAACACCCCCCACCACAAGGCCCACCTCCCACCATGCAGACTTCTATCTCCTCCCGCTATTGTGGTAGGGGTACTAGCTCTTGCTACAACAGATCAGCTCTTCTATGGTGGCTACTTTCCAGTCCCTAAAACATCAGATCTACTAGACAACGGGAGAAAGGCAGGAATTACAAGCTTATAATTAGCGCTCTTAGAAAATCCTACTTATCCTCCTGCTTTGTTCAGGCAACGAGAACTCAACCCTGGCCCCCCAGAAGCTATTGCTTTGCCAGCAGAACTAGCAAATTTAAAAGGAATAAGCTTCTTGCATATTAACATATGTAGCCTCCTTAAAAAGATAACCTTAATACAAACCTGGGTAAATCATACCTCTCCTGACATACTTGTGATTTCCGAAACTTGGCTTAGACCCAGCACCACTGATAGAGAAGTAAACATACCTAACTATGCCTTGTTCAGAGCTGATAGGCATGCCAGAGGAGGAGGGGTAGCTATCTATGTTAAAGACAAATTTTCTGCCTCCTGCTTATCCTCGGCATCTGTCGCCAGTGAATTCGAATGCCTAATTCTCAAAGTGGAAATTACACAGACTACTGCACTCTGCGTAATAGGATGCTACAGACCACCGTCTGCTGGCCTACAGCTTGTGTCATATCTAAGTGACAAGTTGGGACAGGGGCTGCCAGAAACTATTATTTTAGGAGACCTCAACTTTGACTGACTCTCTAACACAGCTGCCCCCCTTGCATCCTTCTGTGATGAACATGGGCTGACGCAACTTATTACTGAACCAACACGCCCAAACATGAAGAACCCCAGTAAAAGTACACTTTTGGATGTGCTAATGGTGAGCAAACCTCATCTCTTCTCCCACGCTGATGTCTTCTTCTCAGACGCCAGCGACCATTGTTTATTGCGGAGTAAGATCCACTAACAACCCAGCACCCATCAGCAAGTTCTCTATGAAGAGATCCAGGTGCAACTTCAATGAACATGCCTACCTAAACGAGCTTAAGTACTCCCTGAGTGTCAAGATTTCTACCTGGCAAAACATCACGTCAGCTTACAATATCTTCCACAACATTCTATCAAGGGCCCTTAATAAGTATGCTCCCCTTATTAAAGTTCGAACTAGGACCAAAACCTGTAAATGGTTCACCCCTCAGATCAAGTCCTTGCTTCTAGAAAGAGATAAGCTCTGGAAAAAAGCACGCAGACTGAACACTGCAGAGGATTGGAACCAGTTCAGGAGACTATGAAATTTATGTACCAAAACAATCAGAGAATCGAAGGCCACCTTCTTCAAATCCGAACTCGACTCTGCCACAAAGAGCCCAATCAAGCTCTGGAACACAATCAGTGATCTGCTAGGCCACTCCCAGAAATTCACTCCCGACCAAGATTACCTCTGGCAACTTGACTATAACCGAAAAGATGGATATACTTGACGCATTCAATAACCACTTTGCTACTGCAGGCATGGCATTTGATAACTCCCTGCAAACATACTCGCTCCCAGACTGCCAGCCAACTGCCTGAAACTCTGATATCCGCGCCTTTCTCACTTCAACCTGCCACACTGAAAGAGGTAGAGGACCTCTTGCTTCAGTTGGATACTAGAAAAGTGCTGGGGCTGACTCCTTGACCCTTACTTCCTAAAATTGCCTACCACGTACTAGCAATACCCGTCACCCACCTTTTTAACTTATCCCTGTCTCAGGCCACCTTACCACCTATATGGAAGACAGCACATGTCATACCACTGTTCAGATCAGGTGACCGTGGCGATCTCAATAACTTCTGAGCCAATTTCCCTCCTTCCGGTCCTGTCCAAGCTCCTAGAAAAATTGTAAATGCACAGCTGAGGACTCACCTTGAGTCTAGGGAACTGCTAAATCCTATGCAGTCCAGATTCAGAGCTAAACATAGCACTATCTCAGCCCTCGCCAAAGTTACTAACGACTGGCAGCGTAATCTTGAGAGCAAAAACTTTATTTGTGCTGTTTTCCTTGATCTAAGCAAGGCTTTCGACACCGTCGACCATAGTCTGCTCCTCTCCGCCCTTCAAACCATAGGTGTGGACCCCTCCTCTCTGCGTTGGTTCACTGACTATCTTACAGGGCGCCTTCAACAAGTTAAAGCCGAAGGAGGCCTGTCCCCCTTAAAAACTCTGCAAAGAGGGGTACCTCAAGGTTCTATATTAGGGCCCTTACTTTTTGCAATCTACATTAATAACATCGACTACTGTATAAAGAAGCCAACATCCATCTGTTTGCAGATGATACAGTTCTCTATTGAGTCGCCCAACATCTGAAGCTGCCTGCAATGACCTACAGTCAGAATTCAACCTTTGCAAAGCCAACTCTCCAAAAAAGCTACTCCTTAATGCCAAAAACTAAAGCGATGGTCCTCTCTCCTTTTATCCGTACAGCTAACCCTGTGTCCAGTGGGACAGTTCCCCAAATTACCACAGTTCTAGGTGAAAAACTAGAATTTGTTACAAAATTCAAGTATCTGGAGTTTGGATAGACAAGACTCTCCTTCATTGAACATATCGAAGACTTGCTAAAACGACTTGGCAAAGGCTTGGACTGTTTTTAGAATCAGCCAATTTCTCACCAGAGATGCAAGAAACAACTGGTCCAATCCATTTGCCTATCATTGGTTGATTCGCTGACTTCCTCTACAGCCAATGCCCCAACTCTTACATGGCTAAACTGGACACACTCTACCATCGAGCACTGGGGTTTATAATGGGACTCCTTGACACATACTGCACCCTATATGGGCAGTGGTATGGACATCACTAAAGTTCAGGCGCCACAGAAACGCAGCTCTCTGGACCTATAGAGCCATCTCTAATAAGCTGCCTTACTATATCTCCTGCTGTCTTCCCTGAGTATAATTGGAATACAGCGATTAAGAAGTTACTCAGCTATTACACTTAAAGTACCCAAAGCAAAATCCCTTGGCGGGGCAGCCATAAGCTTCGTGCTACCTGACCTTAGATAGAGCGATCTACAAAAAACCCTCAAATTAAGCACTCTAATCAGTATAAATGCTTTCAAGATGCTTTATTTCCAGTACAATCAGAAGTATGTAACTGCTTCACCCACTCAGACCCAGTACCGTGTCTGCACTGATATAGCCACGCCTAGACCCAATTTTAAATACTGACCCCCAGCTTGCTCCTCACCAGCCTAATTGTTCTCTCTCTTATCCCCTGTCTTATCAACACTAGGCCCATCCATCCCTTATTCTTCCTTTCCCAACCTCGGATAGGAGCTCACTACCCTGGGTTGTGACATCCTACCATGCCCGTGCTATAGCATTCAATCCGGGCTCACACATGCCTCCTTTTCTCCATCCACCTTCTCTACATCCAGCTTTACCAACTCCTTTCTGTGCACCGCCCTCTAGCCTTTCTCCCCTACTTCCCTCCTCTTCCCCCTACCTTCACCTCTACCTGGTGTATATTTTTATTTTATTTTTTCTTCATTACTTCCTCCTGCAACCTTAGATAACCTGCTTTATCTTCCTATAGACACTTCTATGTATGTAAATACCTTTGTAATCTGTACAATATCTGTATAATTCTATGTACATATGAACTTCTTTTTCTTCCTCTCTGTAAAGAGTATTATCTGTATTGCCTTGTAAATACCTGTGTTGACCTGTATATACAATTGTTCATGCTCCACCCAGGTCCATCTTGCAAATGAGCTTCTGCTCAACGATGAACGCCTGGTTAAATAAAGACTTTATTGATTGATTGATTGATTGATCTGCTATCTCCTTGTAACCTAGCCTCCAAAACTTGTTTTATTTCTCAGATGCCATGTAACTCTTTAGCTACACTTTTGTAACCATGTCCTATGTATTGAATTTGTAATCTGACTTACATGTCTTATGTTTTGAATTGTAACCTGATGTGGAACCTTTGTAAAGAGCCCTGGTCAAAGGTATTGTAGTCCTAGACCTAATCAAAAAAATAATGAGTCATTTGTTGTTACTTTTTCACATTGACCCAGGTAGTTCAGAGTTTTCCCTTGTATTTACATCGTTATAGCCATTTTTTCCCTTAACCATAAAAGTTGTAACAGATTTCAGAGGCAAGTTACCTGTTACGGTGTGCCTTAAAATAGACATAACAAGATCAGTAGAAAGAATTAGAACTATTTACATATATGAGGTTTCTCTCTCCAGTGGTTTGGTTTATCTGTTTTATCTAAGTTATATGGTGGGGGTACAGCTTGAGTGGTGGGGCCTCGGCTCAGGGGACAAAATCAAGGTAATTGTCTAGTTGGTATAGGACCCACTTCCTCCATCGTGCCTCGAATGTGGAGATCCTGTCCGGGACTTTTGCTGAGAGCTTCTCCATTGAGTATGTATCTAGGGTGATCATCCTCCAGCTCTCCTTAGTGGGTACGTTTTCTGTATGCCAGAGTCATATAATAGCTTTTTTCACTGCCAGAATGAGGAGCAAGATCAGTTTATACTGAAGGGTGTTCAGTGCTCTCCCCTCTGGTGGGATAACCATCAGCACCAGTGTTGGCATAATAGCCCATGGGCAGTCAAAAATTCCCTCAGTTTCCTGGGATACCTCCTGGCAATATTGTTGGATGGCTGGACATTTCCACAGGACATGTGTTAAGTCCACCATAGGATGCCCACACTGTCTCCAGAAGTTCCCTGTTGTTGGAGGAGAGTATTTGGCTATTGCTGTCGGAGTACAGAAAAATTTGCCCTACATTTCTAGGCTTATTCTCTCCAATATGTAGTTGATGCTATCCTTATATGAGAGTAATGTTTATTTGTGCCAATTGTCCATAGTTATATTAATGTCTAGTTCCACATTCCATTTGTTTAACACTGTTTCAGTGGAGTCCTTTGGTATGTCCTGTAGGGCTTTATATAAGTGGCTTATAAGGTGGGGAAGGGTGTGTCCTTGTATAAATGTTAGCGGCATGCTTATCAATTGAGAGGGTTTTTCTTTAACTTAGGCTAGTGCATCTTCTCTAGGCTATAGATATGAGTGGAGTTGGAGGTATTTATAGAATTGGTTTTGTGGTATTTTGTAAGATGCTTGCTGGGAAACAAATGGGATGATTCCTGTATTACTCAGGAGTTGGTAGGTATAGTGTACCCCAACATTTTGCCACCCCTCAAGGCTCCATCCATTTTATTTGGTAGAAAAGCTGTGTCTGATGGAATGTCCTGTATGAAGAGCCATTCTGCTGTGGTGAGAATCTGCTCAAGACATGTTGTTATATGGGGTACAAAGTGGGGATTTGCCAAACAAGCATGGGCTAATGTCCTGTGTATTATTTAATGTTTGCTCAATGTGTTTCTAGTGTGGCTGGTGTGAGGGAGACAAGCATTGGCAGATGGTGTGAAGATGAGCGACTAGGGAATATTGTCTGAGGTTTGGAAGATTAACTCCTCCTTTGTCTTGTTGGAGTTCACAACCAGGTATCTAATTCTGGGTGGTTTGCCCTACCAGATAAATTGAGAGATCAGCCTGTCCCATGCCTGGAAGTAAACTTTGCTAGGTACTATTTGAAGTGTTTGAAGAAAGTATAGGATACAAGGTAGTATGTTTTGTTGGACTGCCTCTGTTCTGTTGAACAGGCCCATTGTAAGCTGGGTCCATCTTGTTATGTCTTCTGTCAGCTGCTGTATTAACGGTTCATAATTTTGCAGCTCCAGAATTCTACATTTTTTGTGAGTTTTATTCCTAAGTATTTAATGGTCATATGGTTTTAGCTGAACTTGAATTTGGTTTTGAGTTGAGGGGATGGTGCATAATTATATAGAAGGACCTCAGCTTTTTGATTGTTTAGTCTATAGCCTGAAAATTCTCCCAACATGATAAGGAGTTTCCATAGCTCGGGGAAGGATTACTCTGTGATAATAGGGTTAACAGTATGTCATCCATGAACAGTAAAATTTTGTTAGTAGTAGTAGTAAAAATCTTTATTTTTATACAGGACAAACTGGAATAAAACATCTTTAGGCCAAGTCCTATATTATAGATGCTCCTGTTCATTCTCAATATAATATAGAATACAAAGACAATAACAAGTATAACAAATATCATATATCATCATTTACATCAGCATTACATCTACATTCTAATCATTACATACAACAGACACTCAATTCATGCTTTAACTCCTTCATAAATATTTTAGCATTGGTCTGGTTAACTACAGAGTCTTTATTTATTGAGTTCCATATTTGAAACATAATAGCTGGGAAAAGCATAGAATATTTATTTATTAGTTTTGGAGGAATAAATCATCGTAGTGGTGTCTGCTAAGTGGTGGTGATGTTGCATTTTTCTAATTTTTCAAACAAGTAAATTGGCCTTTTCTTATATAAACTTTATGAGTTAAATTTGCCCATTGCAACTTCCTTTTATGAGTTAGGTTTAACAAACCAAGTTCATTAAACAATGTACAGTGGTGTGAACCCATTCCTTTTCCCAATATAAACCTTGCAAGTCTATTACATATCATATCAACTTTCGCCAGGCTTTTCTTATGAGCAAAATCATATACATGGCTTCCATAATCCATAACTGGGAGTAAAAGTTAATTTACTACTGCCAATCTCATTTGCTTATTCAAGCATGATTTTGATCACCTAAAAGCTCCCAATTACTTGCTTGTAATGTCTTCAATATGATAGTTAAAAATCAGACTTTCATCTAACCAGACACACAAATATCTGTACATTGTATCCTGAACTATTTGGTCAGCATTATCAGCTATTATTTTAATATAAGGGCAGCAGTGATCTTTCCTATTTCTTTTTTTCTTAAAAAACATGGATTTTTTTTTTTATAATTCATAACTAAACCTGATTCCTTAATCCATGTACATAGTGCTAGAAAATCCCTTTGAAGATTTCTTTCCATTTGTTCCAAATTCAAGCCATTTGCAACCAAAATGATGTCATCGGCATAAAGCTTAAGTTTAGAATTATTTGCCACTTCCACTACTTTATTTATGTATATCAAAAATAAACTTGGCCCCAAAATTGACCCTTGTGGCACACCTCTCTGAATAGAAACACTATCAGACAGGTGACCATCCACAAAATCCTGCTGGGAGCAGTCCTGTAAATAGGATTAGAACCATCCCACTACTTCTGTTGACAGGCTTATTTCTGCAAGTCTATTGCATAACAGACCATGATCAACAGTGTCGAAGGCCTTGGAAAGGTCAACAAACACTGCACCCACCAACCTACCTCCCTCCAATTGGGATGCAATCAGATCCACCAGGTCAGCAAGTGCGGTACCAGTGGAATGGTTCTTCCTGAAACCTGACTGGTATGTGAAAGTAAGGAGTATTGTTCAAGATACTCCCCAAGATGCAGTTACACCAACCGTTCCAAGACCTTCGATACTGCTGAAAGCAGGGCAATAGGCCTATAATTTGTGGGATCAGACAGTAAACCTGATTTAAAAATTAGAATAATTTTTGCTTTTTTCCACAGTTTAGGGAAAATTCCTTCTGTTAAACTCCAGTTGAACAGTTACTGAATCTCTAAGAAACCTATTTTCAATTACATCTAGACCAAATGACTTATATGGATTTAGTTTCTTAATTTCACCTTTTACCTGCTTACAAGAGACACACCTAAATCTAAACCTAGGAATTTTTAAAGACAAGGGATCACTATTAGATCACTATTAGAGTATGTCTTTCTTCTTACTGGGATGTGAATTGGGATATCTGGAAAAGTTGCAAAATACTCATTAAGTATATTAAGTATAGTCACTGATTTAATTGGAGTCTGACAGAGACCATTCTTAATCATTTGGATTTTGGGTCTCAGAGAAACAGGAATTTCAAAAGACTTTATCAGAGACCAGTACTGTTTAGAATCTGAAACTTCATATATCTTAGTTTTATAATAGGCTTGCTTAGCCTTTCTGATTTTTAATCTTAAAATATTTCTAACTGATTAATAGTTTACCCAGTCTAAAGGATCAAGAGTTCTACTTGCTTTCTTCCACAGTCTAGATTTAATTCTAAACTGCTTTTTTAATTTCTCTGAAATCCATGGAACACGTTTTTTCCTTTGACTTTTATCCTCAAGGGGGCTAGTTTATGGCACACTTCTTTATACCAACTTGTGAATTCTTGTACTGCCAGATCTAGAGAAGGCATTAGGAATAGTCTATCCCATTTTACCTCCATTAATTTGGCTATAAACCCTTAAAAGATCTCTTTTTTTATTTTTGGGGCTCTTACATTAAGTATTCAAATTTTTCCCTTATCCAAATTAAATTCACATCATAGGGGACAATGGTCTCCCAATATGGGTTGATTTACTAAAATTAACTGAGGTTTAACCTTAATTGTAATGAAAACCAGATCCAGTATATTCCCAGGACTTTGTGGATGTGTCTTCCTAGTAGACTGAGTGACTAACTGAGTTACTGCCAAAGGTTTAAAGCTATGCTCTAGAGTGTTACCTCTACTTTTGCCCCACGGGGCATTAAAATCTCCTGTTAGGATCAGTTCTTTTCCCATGGACTTTTCCTGTATCTTTAAAGCTAATTGCTCATAATCACTTACTTTTGTTTTTGGTGCTGCATAAATTACCCCAACTATCAGTTATAATTCAATAATCTCAACCAGTAAGTGATCAATTAGACCAATTACCCCCAAAAAAATGTCTATAGCTTGTCCAAACTCCCATCCAACATAAAAAAGAACCCCCATCCACGTTTACCCTTTCTATCCAACCTAAAACTTGAAAACCCTTCCATTTCCAACTGTTCTTTTCCATTCTGTGGAGTTAACCAAGTTTCAGTAAGATAAACTAAATTTGGGGATTTAGATAATATCCAAGTCCTTAATAAATCAGTTTTAGTTTTCACACTCCTAGCATTATCACAGATCAACCTTATTTTGCTTAGGGAATCAGGACCCAGATTTCTTTCCACATCTCCACCCAAAGTCAATATCATAATCAAACATTTTAAATTTGCTAAAGGAGGACATGCTGAAAGAAAAACATCACCCTTACCCTTCAAACTGAAGCATATTTTCCACAAAGCCTTCCTTCTATTACATACTAACTGGATAGATGAATCCCCAATTTTAGCACTTCCCACATTCATAGTCCTTAGCTGAAATGCTACCACAGCAGGATTTTGAATTAAATCTGAATCAGACCATTTTATATAAAGTGCTAGTGTAGTGCAAACATAAAATCCCAGCCTTTGTAAAATCTTCATATTTCCTTGATTAGGACAATATGCCCCTCACAATGTTAAAACAGCTTCATCCTGTACAATAAGATAATTTCTAAACCACTTAAATTAAGACTTTCATCAGATACTCTCAAAGCCATATAACATTATCTACCTGCATATACTTTAAATTAATGTAGCATAAGAGAATAATTACTTCAATTCAAAACCTATACCTAACCCTATAGAATATCTCATAGATGCAAATCTTATCTATTGGAGTTTCTCTTCTGAGTGGCGCTCGTGCCACCCATGCTCACGCTACTGCGCACGAGCAGTACCAGCGCAAGCCTTTTCAAGTGATTCTGCCCCTCCTCCACTGCTGATGTGCTGTACCAAACAGCTGATGGCAATCCCAAGGGCTCCGGTAACTGGGAGCTCATGTAGTTATTAGCTAAACAATGCAGGGTAGTGCTTTGGCACAGAAATAACAGTTTCGCTACACAGAGTTTGAATTCAGCTGGCTGCAGATGTTTTACCTGAATACAGCATTATGTCTACCTCCAGTTGGGATCCCTTCTACTTCTTGGTTCTTTCTGACTGTGGCTGCTAGTGGGTCTAAGTAGAGTACAAAAAGCAAGGGGTACAATGGGTATCCCTGCCTCATGCCCCTGGAAAAAGGGAATTCCCCTGACAGAGAGCCATCTAACCTCAAATAGGCCTTGGAGGGAGCATATATCGTTTGGAGAGTTTGTATGAACTCATTTGGGATTCTGAGTTGTGCTAACATGGCCCACAGATAGGGCCAAGCCACTCTATCAAAGAATTTTTCTGCATCAAGACTTAGGAGTGCCAGAGGGATTTGCCTTTGAATTGTGTATTCTATTAAGGTTAAATTATGTCTGATACTATTTTGAGCCTGTCTGTTATGTACAAATCCAGCTTGGTCAGGGTCTGTTAACTGCAGGAGTAGGTTCTCTAACATCCTTGACATGATGGACATAAATAGTTTATAGTTGCAGTTGGGCATCGAGATAGGCCTGCAAGAGTTTGGTAGTTTAGGGTCCTTCTGGGGCTTAAGAATTGCAGATAGAATTGAGTATTTTCATGAAGGTGGGCCAAGGTCTTCCTCCTGGACCTTTTGGAGTGCTTTGTCAAGTGGGGAGCAAAGATTTGATGAATGTTTTATAGAATTCAACTGGGTATCTATTGGGGCCTGGGGCTTTCTGGGTTTTAGAGGTGTTAAGGGCAACATCTAACTCTGCATACAATATTGGGTCTACTATACTTTGGGCTTGGTCCTGTGTGAGTTTAGGGAGAGCTAGATTGCCAAGGAACTTCTGTATTGATTCTGGGGGGAGGGGGGTGTCCGCAGGGTATAACTGGCAGTAATATCCCACCAAAACTTTCATAATCTCTGCTGGCTTATTCAGCAGTGACTCCAAGTTAGGGTCCCATAGTTGAATGACACATGCTTGGGTTCTTGAAACCCACATATTTAGTGTTAAGATTCTTGCTCCCCATGGGCCCCCTTCATATCAGGTAAGTTTCAAATATGTTAGTTACTGTTCGATTTTTTGGGTCCTGCAGCTTCTGTATTTTTTGTTTAATTTGGATAAGTTGGGGTATTGCACTAGCATCTCCCTGGTGGACAAAGGCCTGTTGTGTGTGCAATGTTTCCTGTAGCTCCCTAGTGTTTTTTTTTTCCTATCCCTTTTCTTTTTCATTAAATATGCAATTATTTCTCCCTTTAGGACCATTTTAATTGTATCCAATAGTTTGAAGGCTGAAATAGTAGGGTTTTGATTCTGCGTCTATCCATGGGATGGCCTCTGTTATTATTTGTTTGAGCTTGGGGCGTCAGGAGATGTGAGAGTTAGTCTCCATGTAGTGTTGCTTCAGTTTCCCAAGTGAAGTTTTGCGTATGTGGCTGAGTGGTCAGAGAGAATGGTTGTTTCATGTATTAAATCCACTGCCGCATCTAGATGCTCCACCATCATGAAGAGGTGGTCTCGTCTGGAGGCTGTACCAGTAGCAGGGTGCAAAATGGGTATATTCCTACCCAGTTGGGAAGAAGTACCTCCACGTGTTTATGAGTCCAAGTTGTGCTAAAGTTTGCCTAAGATATTTTGGTATTGGAGGTAGCCAGGTGTCATGTCAGTCCTATGGTATCCATTGCTGGAAACAGTGAGGCATTAAGATCTCCCCTTGATTAGTTGACCCTTCATCATTGGGAGTAGCAGATTTATAAACTTTGTACCATTCCTTTTTGATCCCAGGGTAAATAGAGAGAAGATAGTTTTACCTGGGGTTATATAGTAGGCCTGTAGCAATCATAGTTGGCCTCTGTGTCAACTATTTTTTCCTGCAGCCTGAAGGGGATTCCCCTAGGGATAAGGATTGCTACACTGCTTCTTTTGCCTGAACTATGGGGTGCCGAGGTGACTGTCTGGTATCCCATGAGTGTAAATTTGAGTTGTTTCCCCTCTGACAGGTGTGTCTCCTGCAGGAATACCACCTCTGGCCTGTCCCTTTTCAGCCTTTGAAGTAATTGTTTTCTGTTAATGGGGTTGTGGATTCCATTTATGTTGAATGAAATAACTAAAGATGTTTTATCCATCGCTATTGTGTGGGTCAAGGCCCTCCTTCATGATGGGTGGGTGGGTGTGTCTCGGTAGAGTGAAGGAGAGAGAGAGAGAGACCAACTTAGTTAAACTCATTAGTACCAATTAACTATATACAGTGTAGGTATCAGGTAACAATATTTCCAGCAAGTGAACAAAGGGATCTTTGCTTCTTTGTAAGCCTGACCAAACTGGCCTCTAAAATTCTTTTTATTATCCATGGGTAGGGACCCTTCTGCCTCCCGAGTGTGGCATCTCTATTCCCATGGTAGAGCCTAGCGCTCCTTGCACTTCCAAGGTAGGGGTATTCCACCTCCCCTATGAAGAAGTAGATGTTGACTCCTTGTGGGGATAGTTACATGTGGCTATGGGTCCCCTTAGCAATGTGTTTGCTGAGAGATGTGGGTATTCTCAAGATGGGCATCCTCAATGGGGTATGCAGCAAGTCTAAGAAGGTTGAATCAATCACACTTAACTCTCCCTATCCAGTGTATTTATGGCAGTTTACTGCTGAGGTGGTGTTCACTTCTCCTTCTGTGGTAACAAGGGGGTGGTGGGGCTGAGTCAAGACTTCACCAACTAAAGTTCAGAGCGGGTGTGGTGTCTCATCCCTGGCACCCAGGGGGGCAGGTAGGAGGCAGATGCACCCCCTCCAAACCTCCTTCCTGCCCAGAGCCACACTTCTAGGGCCCCATCCCAGAGGTGGCTATCTAACCCCAGTTGGGGTATGTATAGTGATAGTGGGACCCTTTCCCATGGGTAAAGTTTATTGATGAAGTTCCTTCAATGCATGGTCAATCTCTCCTGGGGGTGGAGGCCCATGCATCTTGCAAAGCTTATATTTATTTGGGGAGGAGATGTCAGTCCATGGGGGTACGTGGGACTCGAATCATTGTCATCCACAGCGAGTCCCTCCCTGGAGCCTGATAAGAACATGAGCATCTGCAAGGGGGGGAAGGTCCTTGCCCTCCATGCAGGCTCCAGTCTGGCCACCCCCCTCAGGGCCCATCACCTACTGGGAAGGACCACCCATGGAGAGAGGATCCGGGAGTCCACCTCTCAAGTCTGTCTCTTTGTTTTATTTCCCTCTGTTCTTCCTGGGTGCTCCCATTACTTAAGTCATTATTCATATTTATTTTCCCCTGTCCCCTTATCCAGGGCTTCATCTTCATCACAAATTTTCTACCACCAGAGGCCCTGCATAGCCTCTAATGAACCTCTGCCCTTGGCAAAGATGTGAGGTCATGGGAGCATGAAGGGGCATCTCATCTCCACTTGTTGTCATGGGCAACTAGCTGCCCTCCCAGGATCCAGAGAACACATCCCAGTTATGCACGGGAAAACATCTCCCACTGTCTTGTTGGTACAGTCTCCTCCCCACATCATCCCTAGTGCACATCAGCTCCAAGTATGTCTCTGTGGGGGAAGGGCCAAAACCCCAGATTATGCTCCCTCAAGGTCCACTGGGGTGCATAAATACCGTCCCACCACCCCCAATTCACCAGCCTATTACCAGAGCATCTGTTGAGGCTTCGCTATCAGATTCAAGCAGAGCTGCTGGTCAGTGCACTGTACCCAGGATCTACTCTTGGGGTGACACCCTGATCTAATTGCTTCCCTCCGCACTTTCCCAATATCTTTTCCCAGGGCCAGCCCGGAGGCGTGCACTCTTCCTCCTGCTGTTGGCTAAGCACTTTTGCTCTCAAGTAGTGTCAACTTCCTCTGTGGCAGGGAGTACTGTCCCCAGGCCAGGCCTGTTCAGAATGTCTCTCAATGGTGTGAAGCAAGGCGGATATTCTATGTCAACAACAATCCCCACTCAACCCAGACAAAGAGATCCATGGATGGCACCAACCTCTGCCCCATCAATCCCCCCACTCAGAAACTATCCTCTGCAATGTCCCAGAACCACAAAGTCCCTCGCCCCAGACAGCAAGCCCAATACCCAGCAACAAACCGCTGCTTCAGCACAGATTAATGATGATGTCAGGCATCTATCTCAAAACAACAGTCCACCACAGAATGCCAAAATCCACCATCCGAGGAAGGAACTCTACAGCCCTGAAATGCCACACAAGAGAAAAGGAGAGTCTCCGATCAAAAGGAAAACAACATAACAGAGCCTGACACCACCCACCAGCCCCCTCCTGTCCTCCACATCTCTGTTTTTTCTCATTCCCCATTTCTCTGCTCCTGAATTTAAAATAAAACAAAGGAGCAATGAAAACTTGAAAGGAAACCTGGGGGACACAAAGTGGAGCTCAAGGTGGATGCTGCCCAATTATCCCCCTCCCTTTCCTGGCCTCCCATGGGTTCTGTGGCCCATCAGCTTTTATTTTCTCCTGCCCTATGTTGCATTGCGTGGTCGACTGTCCTGGCTGTAACTAGGCCACATCCCTGACATGGCCCTGGGAGTTCCCCGACCCCCCCCACACACACACCACCAGACTTCGCCCTCCTCCATTTCACATTTATTTCCCACCACCCCTCCCTTACCTCTTTTCAGTTCACAAACATTAGCGTTTTTATTTGGTAGTCCATATGGGTAAGTCGGTGGTGGGGATCACAGCTCACAGTTCAACAAAAAAAGGGGAATTTCAGCTCCTCATGGCCCACAATGTTAATTTTGGGCCTCCAGTGATGTCCCATGAGTCCCAGCCTATGTTCCCACTGTTCCTGCAGGTTCTCCCATAATTCCTTGTTGTTTTCCCAATTGTCTCTGTGGTAGTCCCGGCTTGTTTGCTTGTCAGTTCCAGGACCAGTTCATCAGGTCTATTCTGCAGAGGTGTGGTTAATTGATGGAGGAAATCTTTCACGTCCTGGATGGTGGATACTTCCTGTTGCTATCTGTTGCTTCTGTCCATCACCATGCTCCAGCTGCTCCCTGAATCTCCTGATCTTCTGATACTTCAGTCAGTGTCTGTCTTCTAGGGAGGGGTACAGAAATGCCTTTCAAATGAAGAAACTGTATCGCCTCCTCAGGGACACAAAATACTTCAGGCTATCCAGCATCATGATGGTGAGTTGCGTAGGGTACAGCATAAGGCTTGTTATTTGACTGCTACAGCTACTGAGTAGTCGATATCAAAACATATTGTATTATTTTTGTATGTTAAAGTTTTAGCCTCCAGGTCATCTGTAGGACTTGCTGTTTTGTAGTGTTGCTAAGAAATTTGACAATGATAGACCACAGTGTCTAGTCTTTGTTCCATGGCTTTGGTGCGAGTGCCCTGTGTGTTCTTCAATGCCCAGTGGCACACTTGCATCCAGTTGTAGTGTTTCCCAGAGCATCCCATCAAGAAAAACGGACATGTCTCATCCTTTCTCATCCTCCGGATCACTGGATATTCTTAAATTGCTCCTTCTGGAGCAGTTCTGTAGGTCATCGCATATATCAGCCAAGTTTATTTGTTCTGTCAAAAGGTGAACAATTACTCTTTTAGTCAACCTATTCTTGTATCTAGACTTGAGTGATTTGACTCCAATTCTGTTAGTTTTGTATTTATTTTGGCTGTTTCAGTTGTCAACTCAGTTCTGAATGTCCTGACCTCCATACAGAAGTCTTTCAATCCCTTAAGTATTGCCAAGTTGGTAGGCTACTCTGGTGGCTCCAAGAGGGTGACCACAGCCTGTTTTATTTTTGTTGAGGCAGTGAAGCTGTGTTGATAGATATGGAGTCATCTGATACCGCTTACTCATTAGATTTCTTTTTTCTGCCACCCATTAGTTTGTTGCTTCTGTCTGATAGTTCCTTGTGATTATTTGGAGGAAAATTAGCAGTTTAGGAGCTCTTTGGATAGGGTTTGTCAGCTGATCTTCAGTGCCGATTCCTCTATGTGGTGCCATCAGAAGTTCATAACTATTCATTATAACATACTGCTCTCCTTTCTAAACTGGCTTAATGGTGATGAGTTTATTATTTCCCAGCTCCTTCAAAACTTGCTGTTCTGTATTACTGAGGTTGTGAAAAAATCTGTTGTTGGTCTCCTGATTTAACCTCTTAATATCTTTTTTGCAACATATCAAGAAAGATTGTTGTAGCCAGCTACACAGGGAGGCAGAACAGCTATTTAGATCTAAAAATATCATAAATAAAGTATGTCATTTATCACTGTCTCATGTGTCCTGATGTCAGTTTGGGTCTCATCAAATTCTCTTCAGGCAAAAAAGGATTTTAAACTTAAATTACTAACCAAGTGATTAATATCCAAAACTGCATCAAATGGTATACTGTGAAAACGGCAACTGAGATTGAGTGACTCAAACATGAGTGACTCAGTCTCAGTGCCTGTGATGTGAAATACCCTGAAAGGGTGTGTTGAGCAAAAAAGAAGGAGACTGGAATCATCACAAGGAATGGAAGAGGAGAAGGTATGTGGGAGGTAGTGCAGTGGAATGGTGCTGAGCTGGTTGTGTGGTGTGGTGGTGATGGTGGCTGGCTACAGTGGGGATGGTGCAGGGTTCGAGGCTGGGGAGGCACCGTACAGTTTTGCCTCAGCAGTGTGGTTTTCTTACACAAGTTTCACCCCCCCCAGAGTTGAGAATAATTACTTGGGGGAGTGCAGGGGGTGCAGCCCCCCGCATACACAAAGTTATCTGTGTGCCTGTTGTCTTCACTGCAAGTGTACATCACCTGTTTTATTTTCAGGGATGTACACTCACCCTAATAGATGATACGCTGTTATGATGTAGAGGTTTCAAATGAATCTAATCTTCTTGTAGGTGTAAACAACAATCCCTGTTGAGAACTACAACTTCAGCATCATTCCACTTGCTGGAGGTCATCTCTCGCATTCATCTCCTTCTCTAAGTTCTTCCTCTGATGATTTCTTCTCTTCCACCATCTTTTTGCACCCCTTCATTGGGTGCATTTGATCTTTCTGGCTTCTTCCTAGACCATCATAGGCTCCTCCATGGGATGAAAGGTTGTGGGCGGGGTGAGGTAGAACATATATTCTCTTCTTCTAAAAAAATGTCACACTCAGAATCACCATTTTCAGTGATCCTGGTTACAGAATTACAATCCGTGTCTGTGCTATTTCTTAGTATAGAATTCGGCGTGTTGGTATCAGTCTCAGTCACCGCTGAATTTTTCCTGTTAAAACTCTTCCTGTCAAGGAAGTTGTTCTCGTCCCTTTCAGATTTGGATTTTTTTTATCTGTTACTGTTTCTTTGTATTTTCAGAGGTTTTCTGTAAAATCCTTCAACATCTGATCAAACTGGGGCAAATCTAAGAAATGATTTGATGCTGTTTCCCTTGTACTTAATTCTGCTTCCACTTCTTTTTATAATAGGGCATGTTCTACAGAATCAGTTTAATATTTTCAAACCTTGACTGATGGCTAATTTTTTTTTTTTTACTTTTCCAAAAAGCCCTCTCTGTTGAGACCAAAAGTAGGATTTTTCAACACAAGTAACCCTAACAGGACTGTCTACCTCCAAGTAACTCCAATTAGTTTGGGAGGCAGTATAATGCAGAGGTTTATAAGGCTCTGAGCTGCAAATCTGGAGTCCTGGATTTGAATCTGACAACCCCACTAGCATGTATTGTGACCCTGAGCTAGTCGCTTAACCTATCTGTGCTCCCAGGTTGCACCTGTAAAAAAACTTTTAGCTTAGTGTGTCTCACCTGGTTAAACAATTGAAAAAAAATAAAGTATGCCTTAAGGGAGGTGACCTCTCATTGTAACGTTTTGAGTTTATAAACAGTCTTTTCAAACTGACTTAATGCCTGGTGTATGTTAAAAGGACTAGAGACTGAACTAGTACTGTCATTCAACAAGTTGGAGTAGTTAGTTTCACTACTAGAAATTCTTAGGACAATTTCTTAAGGAAGTGGGATTCATTAACACACTTCACCTGCTGTGTATTAGTCATTATGGTATTAAGAAACATGTATACACAGGAACACATTGTGGCTAAACAGAACCTGAGTTAAGGAGCTCATTTCTTCTTTGTTAACCTGTGCTGTTTGTAATGGAATAACCATCTACTAGTTAGGAGCATATCATTTTGATATAAAATTATATTTAAGACTTCTGCTTAGGAAACAGGCCAAGCAGCAAAGTCTCATCGATCATGGGATTTTAAAACAGAGGATAGAGGGGTCTGCACTGTCCCTGACCCAGTGGATAAAATAATTAAGAGCTTTATTTTGATACCTACCTGTCAGCACCTATCTTAGCTAATATAACAGGCTGTAAAACCTGCCACTGCTTTGAATCTAGGAACTTTGTTATACAACATTGCATTTCACGACATCAGGAGAAAACCAGTTCTGTTGGATACCTGTGACAGTTCACACAGATAGGAGAAGTGTATTTCAGGATGTTCTTCTGAAGATTAAAGAGATATTCTGTCCTGTCATAATTCATGCTCTGTGGCTCACTAATTAAAAATATATATGTACAGTATATATATATATTTTAATTGGAATGTTTAGTAGTGTGCAGTGTCATGTGACTAATTCAGGAAGCAGGAATGAGTGACCTCACAGCCAGTATCACTACAGAGCTGTGACCTCACAAGCTGGATGGGACCATTTCCACCCTTGATATTGTCAAGTTGCTGAGGAACATTGTATACTTGTGTTTGGACTTTCAAGAGACGCTTGTTTCTGGACTCTTAGAAGCACTTCTGTCAAGATAGGTAAACCACAACTGAAAACTGAGTTAGGACTAGTTAATTTAGTAAAATGCATTTTGTTTTGTAATTTCCATTTCTTTTTTAACTGTAAGCATTAATGCTATATGTTCAGTGTTTTGTATTTTATTTACTATTTTAATTTTAGTAAACTTTGCTTCCTTGATATCCTGCCTGAGCCATTTTCTCATTTTGAGTGTGAATGCTGGGACATTTGTTGATAATTCTGACATAACTGTTAAAGTGCTTATAGGGTGTCACCACATACCCATAAGGTAAGGAAATGCCTATGTCTTAATTGAGCCAGAAGGGTGATTGTGAGCCAGGTTGTGTGGCCACTGGGTTAGTATTGCACTGCTTTCCTGAACAGGTGTGATATTTAGACCTGTTACCTGGGCGCTAGCAAAATGGGTTCATATTTGACCTCAGGACTCTCAATTGGTAGTTGATCAGACCCAAAACAGACAGGAGGGTTACCCTGTTTGTCTCCTGTTCACATACTGCACTTTGAGGTTGGGCACTATGGGAGTAGACAGCCTGACCCTTGGATTGTATTTGTGACAGATCTGGTTTGCAGCAGTGTGATCCAAAATATTTGGTTTGCATACTGTGACATTTTGGGTGACACGGCATTAACAGTCCAGTGTGTCAGATTGATAAACTGTAGCAGCTGACACACAAACAAGGCAGTGATTTAAAACAAATAGAAATATATAATTTTGGGTACAGTTAAAGTGCCCTACCTGTTTTTTGTTTGCCAAGCTAATGTAGCCATAGATTAGGTAAGAAGATGGTTTCCACCTCACAGCGAATACACTGCAGAATGCCTGAGGCAATTGTGCCAGGAAAGAGGAGTCCATTGTGAGGGGTGAAACAAACAGCACTTTGTGGAGGATCTTGAGGCAGCCAATGCACAAGCAACTACCAAGAACTCAAGTCACAGTCAGTGACTGAAAGAGACCAGACCTTGGACTTGGTGGTGACAGAGTCTCATCAGCATCCAGTCCCAGGGAGTAGGGCAGTGAGACCAGTGAGAACTGAAAGCCAAAGCAACAGGGAGGGTCACCACAATGCTGGAGCCAGAAGGATCAGACTGCAGATAGAGTTGAGGAGAATGGATCAGGAATTCTAGCAGAAAGATTTGAAACCCAGCAACAGATGGAGTTTGTGCAGAGGAAGATGGAGATGTAGAGAGAGAGAAAGAAAGAGTGAGAGAGAGAGAGAGAGGGGGAGAAGTGAGAGCAGTGAGAGATCAAGCAAGAGGGAGAGAGTGCCAGAGAAAATGTGAACAGGAGAAGCTACAACTCCAAAGACCAGCGCCAGAGTAGGTAAGTGGCATGGGTGAACCTGGACCTCCAGGACTGGGTTATAAATTAAATTCTAAATTGAAAGCTGAATTTAAAGAGGGGGAGGATATGGATGCATTTTTAAATTAATTTCAAAAGGTATGCATTCAGGCAAAAATTCCCAGAGAGTCCTGGAGCTTCCAACTATCCCCGTTGCTTACCGTTAAAGCTTGTAATGCAATTGAGTCAAATGGACAATCAGGACAGTAATGATAATGGCAAACTTAAAGCTGCATTGTTAAAAAGTATGACTTGACAGTGGAAGTGTACAGCGTTATGTTCCGTAAGCTCAGGAGAAACCCTGTTATGAGCTATCAGGAACTAGCCACAAAACGTCAGTTTTTGAAACATTGGTGGGAAGGGGTAAAAGCAGACTCTGTAGAGAAAATTGAGGATGTTGTACCTTTGGAGCAGTTCTTTTGGGCTTACCAGCAGAGCTGAAATCCTGGCTAAAAGACTGAGATCCAAAAACAGTGCAGGAAGATGCTGAGCTCTCAGACCACTATGCCAGAAGCAGGCCTGCTCTAAAACAGAGTGGGGCAGGCGTGGCAGCACAGAAAGGGAAAAGCACACCTTCAGGGCATCTAAAGCCCTCACTGCCTCCCCAGAAAGTGGGCAGCCCCAGTATACAAAGAAAGGATTTGTTTGATTATAGAAATGAATGTTGGTTTTGCAAACAATCTGGGCATATTGCAAGACAGTGTCCTAAAAGGCAGAGAGTGCACAAAGTGGTACTGGGAAAGAGGTATTTTTGGAGTATCGTGGAAAGCATGCCAGCAAGCATGAGGAGCACATACACCCAGTTACTGTGAATGGTGTGCAAACCTGGGTTAAAGGACACAGGAGCCTCCCTTACTTTAGTAAAGGGGTTGGTTGTGCCTGAACAGCTTATACCTAATCAAGTTTGTTACAATTGCAGGGATTCACGTGGGAGGAGAAAAACTCTACCACTTGCTGGTGTTCTCCTGGACTGGGGTGAGACAGGAAAGTTCTGCAAAACATTCCAGTGGCAGAAAATCTGGCCCTTGATGTGATTATAGGAAACAATCTCCAAAAGGGGGTGGTGTGTGCAGTTACCCACAGTCAGGTGGAAAAGGCAGATTGTAGTTCCCTGGACCCCATAGAAGCCCCTGTGGGAAACACTGGGAGTCTGGTTCCCTAGTATCCATCTTCTGATATGGAGAACAGTGAAAGGGGTAGAAAGTCCCCAGGTAGCAGTTAAAAAAACAGCTACAGAAGGTTACTCTGAGAAGGGAGGGGTAGCAAATTGTCAAAGAGCTTGGGACCCTAGTTTAGAAACTGAAGGGGACCAGTCCTATGCCTTGGGAATATGTAAAGATTTTGCAGTGACTTAGAAAACTGACCATAGTTTAGAAAGGTTGAGGGCTTGGGCAGAATCTGACAGGACACAGGGAGGTGACAGGAGACACAGCCTGTATTGGGAAAATGGACTGCTGTATACACAGGATGTTAGGACAGAGGGAGGGGAGATGGGCAGGCAGCTTGCTATTCCCCAGAGGTACCATGAGCAGCTGCTAAAGATTGTTCATGATATCCCCATGTCTGGACATCTGGGAATCATGCGCATTATGCAGCATTAGCCCAGAATTTCTGTTTGTCCAACTTCACCCAGCAGGTGAAAGAATATTGCCAGTCTTGTCACCAGTGCCAAGAAATAGTGAAGGCGGGTAATAAATCCCAAGCTGCCCTAATTCCCTTGCCCACGGGAGACACCATTCCAGAGGGGAGGAATGGGTATTGTGGGGCCTTTGAATATCCCCAGCTCCTCTGGGAAGAGGTTTATCCTAACAGTGGTGGATTATGCCACTTGGTACCCAGAGGCAGTCACCCTATCCTCACTGAAGACAGTCAAAGTGGCAGATGCTTTGCTAGGGATTTTCTCCCATGTTGGGTTCCTGCAGGAGGGTATCACCGATCAAGGGGGTTCCTTCATGTTGGACCTGATAAAGTGTTTGTGGAAGAAGTGTGGGGTGGTGCAGAGATGCACAACACTTTGTTACCCACAAGCCAATGGGCTTGTGGAAAGGTTTAATTGTACCCTTAAATGATGCTCCAAGCATTTGCTGAAAAGCATGGGAAGGACAGGGAGAAATACCTTCCCCACCTGTTGTTCGCATACAGGGAGGTGCCCCAAAAGTCAACAGGGTTTTCCCCCTTTGAGCTCTTATATGGATGCAGGGTGAGTGGGCCCCTAGACTTGATCTGGGAGGACTGGGAAGGCAAGCATGCCACCCAGGGAACTCCCATAGTGGATTATGCCCTTAAGTTTAGGGAAAAGCTGAAGGAGCATATGGGCTCAGCCCAGAGCAACATGACAGATGCCCAGCAAAAGCAAAAGGTATGGTATGACTGCAAAGCCAGAGCTCACTCATACACTGCGGGTCAGGTGGTCATGGTCCTAATCCCAGTCTGAAAAGATAAGCTGCAAGCCAAGTGGACAGGACAGCACAAAGAAGTCAGACAGGTGAATGACATAAATTACATTGTAGAACTGTCTGACAGGTGACATACTCAAGGGATGTACCATGTCAAATGATGAAGCCATATGCATATAGGGCTGATATGGTCTTTGCAGTGTGTAGTCCGGGGGAAGGGACAGATGAGGAAGACCCCTTCTGGACTTGCTGGAAGAAAGCAAGTGGGAATCCTCTATGGAGGCAATCAAAATGTCTCCCCAGTTGACCCTGGACCAGATTCAGAAAGTAAGAGAGATTTTAGCAGACTTTGCCCAATTGTTTAATGCCAAGCCTGGACTAACCCCACTAGTGACACAAGATGTAGATAAGGGGATGGAAGAGCCCATAGAGCGAACAACATATTGGGTGTCAGAGGCCATTTAAAAGGACATTAAGAGGTAGGCGGAGGAAATACTGGATTTAGGGTTAATCCAGAAATCCCACAGCCCCCTGGGCCTCACGTGTACTCCTCATTCCCAATCCAGATGGCTCTATTCATTTTTGTGTGGACTATTGTGGACTCAACACAGTCATGAAGTCGGACAGCCACCCAATGCCACAGATGGAATGAACTAATGGACAAGTTGGGAAGGGTGATATACCTTACCACTACTGACCTGATCAAAGGGTATTGGCAGGTGGAGTTAACTGTCAGATCTAGGGAGAGGCTGGCCTTCATCACACTGATAGGGTTATTTGAGTTTAAGTAATGCCTTTTGTGGAATGAAGAATGCCCCTGCCACCTTCCAAAGGTTGTGAACCAGGTATTAAAAGGTACTGAAGAGTATGTCATGGCATACCTAGATGATATTGCCATCTTCACAGCCATTTGGAAAGAACACCTGTCCCACCTTAAGGAAGTGTTGGGCAGGATATAGAGGGCTGAGCTCACTGTCAAAGCTGAAAAGTGCCAGGTGCCATGACTGAGGTGGCATACCTAGGGCATGTAGTAGGGTGGGGACAGCTCCACCCTAATCAAGCAAAGATTTAGGCAATTGAGTCATAGCCCAGACCTGAAACACAGAAGCAGGTTCAGAATTTTCTAAGGACTGCAGGGTATTATAGAAAATTTGTATATAACTACAGTGCATTGGCAGCTCCCCTATCTGGTCTAGCAAGGAAGAGAATGCCTAAAAAGGTAAAATGGGAACAAGCCTGTGAATGAGCCTTTACATGGCTAAAGGGGGCACTGTGTGGTGCTCCTGTATTAGTCAGATCAGACTACAGTAAACCATTTGTAGTCCAGACAGATGCCTCAGATGTGGGTATTGGGGTAGTACTTAGCCATACTTCTAACCAAGGGAAAGATCACCCAATAGTGTGCTTCAGTAAGAAATTACTTCCCAGGGAGCAGACTTATTCTACAGTGGAGAAAGAATACCTTGCAATGGTGTGGGCACTGGAGAAATTTGAACCATACCTATATGGGTGGCACTTTGAAGGTACAAACAGCTCATAACCCCTGGTTTGGCTGGCACAGATGAGTAAAACAAACAGTAGGCTTTTAAGATGGAGCCATGTCTTGCAGGGTTAAGACATGACTGTCATTCCAGGGCAGGGCAGCAAATGCAAATACAGAGGTTATCCCAAAGTTAGAGCAGTGAACTGAATTTGGGAACTCATCCCATGCCTAGAATAGATTCCCCAAGTTAAGTATAAAAGGGAGGAATGTAACTGGATAACCATCTACTAGTTATGGACATATAATTTTGATATAAATGTATGTTTTAAACTCCTGCTTAGGAAATACACCGAGCAGCAAAACCTCATGGAACATGGGATTTTATAACAGAGGAAAGAGGGGTCTGCACTCTCCCTGACCAGTGGATAAACTAATTAAGAGCTTTCTTTTCACACCTACCTGTCACCACTATTGTTAGCAGACATAACAAATTGTAAAACCAGCCACTGCTTTGAACCTAGAAAACCTGTTATAAAATATTGCATTTCATGACATCAGGAAGTTCTTCTGAAGATCAAAGGTTTATTCTGTCTAGTCATAATTCATGCTCAGTGGCTCACTAATTAAAAAGTATATATTTTTTAATTGGAATGTTTAGCAGTGTGCAGTGACATGTGACTACTTCAGTGTACAGGAATGAGATTGACCTCATAGCCAGCATCACCACAGAGCTGTGACCTCACAAACTGGGTGGGACCCTTTCCCCACTGATATTGTCAAATTGCTGAGGGAACATTGTATACTTGTGTTTGAACTTTCAAGAGATACTTGTGTTCTGGACTCTTAAGAGGCACTTCTGTCAAGATAGGTAAACCACAACTGAAAACTGAGTTAGGACTAGTTAATTCAGTAAAAAGGTGTTTTGTTTTGTAATTTTCAGCTCTTTTTTACTGTAAGCATTAATGTTATATGTTCTGTGTTTTGTATTTTATTTACTGTTTTTAATTTTAGTAAACTTTGTTTTCCTTGAAATCCTGCCTGAGCCATTTTCTCATTTTGAGTGTAAATGCTGGGACAGTGTTGAAAACTGTGACATAACTGTTAAAGTGCTTATAGTGTGTCACCAAATGCAGCAAGGCAAGGAAATACCTAGGTCTCAATTGAGTCAGAGGGTGATTGTGAACTAGGTTGTGTACCTACTGGGTTAAGTATTACACTGCTTTCCTTGAAGAGGGTGTGATATTTGAACCTGTTACCTGGGTGTGCAGGTGAAAAGGGTTCATATTTGACCCCAGGACTCAAGACTGGTAGTTGTTTGGACCCAAAACAGACAGAAGGGTTACCCTATTTGTCTCCTGTTCACATACTACACTTTGAGGTTGGGCACTATGGGAGCAGAGGGCCTGACCCCCAGAGTGCATTTGTGACACTGCTCATGCAGGATATCAAGAAGTTGGCAAAACAGGGTATAACCACAACTGGGAAGAAACAGTGCCTAGGTCAAAAATATAGAACATGAACAGAATGGAGGGCTGGCACCTGTGTAAGGGTCACAGTTAATACAACTTCTGAAGCTCTAAAAAGTAAGCTGGACTGACCATTGCACTCCTCTAAAACAGTGAATCCATTTAATCAAATAAAGTACCAACATAGTGCTCAAGCATCAATGCAAAGATTCACATGTAGCAAAAGTCCAGATAACATGACGAATGCCAACAAACATTCACAGAATGAACACAGGTGGCCAGCACAGGTAGAATCCCCCCTCTCAGTGTCAGTTGATGTGTTTCTCACATGATGTGCTTTTTCCAAGGTAAACAAAAAGAAGACCATGATTTTATATTTACATGCATTGAGAAACCAGTTATATTTGGGGGGGGGGGGTATGATAATCTCCTCTTATGTAGAAAGCATTACTGGATTTTTTCTGAAAGCTATGGACAATTATGGTTTGAATGAGTGAATTGAAATTAAGCCACTCTTGAAAAATGAATTGCTGTTACTGGATATTTTATATATATATTTTTTTACAAACCTGGTATATTTATTGCAGGCAGTATCTATGTTTAGTATGTCATTGTAATTTGTTGTTTTGTTGTGTCTCTCCTGTGCAGATTTGCATCAGCGATTGCCATTTGTCAGTCATCTGATACCTTAATCTATGAGTAAAGAATATTTTGCATTACTCAGTTTAAACTCTTGCATTACTTACAATTCTTAAATTTGTGCCTTTGGTTTCTAAGCAAGCACACGTTTTATGTTCATGTTGGTTTATATGTATAAATTGAGTGTGTTTTTAATTCACTTTTGCACTTATCCATGCTTTTGTTTCACTTTTTGTATGTCTAAGTGCCCATAGAAACAGAACAAAGAAACACAGACTTTCATGGCAGATGAGGACCGCTTGGCCCACCTAGTCTGCCAATTTCCCTACCTATTGGATAAGCTGCAGATCCTAGTTAACCAGTAACCTGTTTCCTCCTTACCCCCCTCCTACTTCCCCCCACTATAAATACCTTATGTTGGTCCTTTGCATTCTTGAATTCCCCCTCTGTTATTGATTCTACAACCTCCTCAGGAGGGCTGTTCCATGAATCTACCACAATCTTCATGAAAAAAATACTTCCTCTCATTACCCTGAGCCGTCCCTCTATCTTCAAACTATGCCCCTTGTTCTTTTGCATCTCTTTTCTGAAATATGTTACCTCTTGGACTTTGTTTGATTCCCTTGAGGTACTGGAGTTTCTATCATGTCCTCCTCTCCCTCCTTTCCTCAAGGGTATACATATTAAGCTCTTTTAGTCTCTCTTGTTATGGCTTCAGGTGTAGACCCTGTACCATTTTGGTTGCCCTCCTCTGGACTGCTTCCATCCTGTCTATGTCCTTGCAGAGACAGGGTCCCAAAATTGCATGTAGTACTCCAGACTGAGTCTCACCAACTGTCTGTACATCAGGATAACAACTTTCTGCTTTCCACTGGTGATGCCTCTCCTATGCATCCCAGACTCCCCCAGGACTTCTATTGCCTTCTCACATTGCTTGCATGTTTTAGGTCATCTGATATGAGTTCCCCAATGCCTTTCTAGTTTTGTTGTTGTTAGTAATTTCAATTGTGTACTCTTCCCTGAGTTTTGTTTCCCAGGTGCAATACTTTGCACTTCCTTGCACTGAAACTGAGCTGCCATACTCTTGACCATTGCTCCAATCTTGCCAAGTCCCTTATCATCCTTTCCACCCTTCATTATGTATCAACCCTGTTGCAGATCTTTGTGTCATCTGAAAAGAGGCATAATTTTCCTTCCAGCTTCTCCACAATGTCACCTATAAAGACATTAAAGAGTACCAGTCAGTACAGAACCTGCCAGTACCCCATTATTGACTCATCTTTCTCAGAGTGTGCTCCATTTACTATACCCTCTGAGTCCTGTTGTACAGCCAATTTGTTACCCAGGCTACCACCCTGGGACCCACTGTCAGGCTGGCTAACATATTTATTAATCTTTTGTGTGGTACTCTGTCAAATGCCTTGCTAAAAGTCTAAGTAGGCCATATCTATAACCCTCCTGTCTTCTACTTTGGTCATCCAGTCAAATAAATCTATCAGATTCATCTGGCACGACCTTTCCTGTGAATCCATACTGCCTTGGGTCCTGCGCCCTGCTGGCCTCTAGGTACCCTGACAATTCTTTCTTTCAGAAGTGATTCCATCATTTTTCCTACCACTGAGGTTAATCTAACAGGGCTGTAGTTTCCTGCCTCTGCCTTGCTACCACTCTTGTGAAGGGGATCACATCCACCTTCCTGCACTCCTAAGATACCACATCATCCTCTCATGATTTGTTAAAAAGGGTAGTCAGTGGTGTCACCAGGTATCCCCTTAGTTCTTTTAGAATTCTGGGGTGAATCCTCTCATGTCCCATTGCTTTTTCCACCTTGAGTTTAAAGTTCTTTGGACCTCTTCTTCTGTGAATGGACTGGTATCGACCCCTTGCCCAGAGTGCTTCTAATGTTTGATTTAGGTACCTCCCCTCTTCTTCTTTTGTGAATACTGAGCAAAAGTATTCATTCAATGCTCTGCCTTTCACTGTCACTCTCTGTACACTTCCCCTCCTTTATTAAGCCTCATTATCCTTCCCTTGGTCTTTCCTCGCTCCCTAATATAGCTATAAATGGTTTTATCCCCCTTTTTAACTGAGCTGGCTATCTTTTCATCAGTTTGGGCCATGTTTAAGAGTAGGGTCATTCTTGATGCCCTACCAGGTCCAAGATTGCTCCCTCCATTTGCTATCCTGACTGCCTTCCCCGCTTCCCTCTGCTTTAGCTGATACAGTTCTCTGTCTTGCTCTTTCTGTGATTCCTCATACTTCCTGGATGCTATCTTATTCTCCTTAACCTTCCTTGCCACCTCTTTTGAGAACCATAGTGTTTTTTACTTCATTTTGTTTTCTTTATTCCTTCACAAAGGCTTGTTGCCTCTATGATGGCAGTTTTGAGTTTGCCCATTTCTTCACCCTCCTTCCTATCCATTTGCTAGTGCAGTCTTTAAACACTGCCCCATTTGTCAAAGTCAGCCCTTCTAAGTCCAGTACCCTTGCTTTTGCATGGCTTGATGCCACAGTTTTGTTCATCATGAACCACGCTGTGTCATGTGGTAATTTTCCCCAGATGGCTACCCGGCTTCTAAATCCTGCTTAGTCCTCTCCATCCCCTTTTTGAGAGTACCAGGTCAAGATTTCTCCCTCTCAAATGTGTTCCAGCACTAGCTGTTTGAGGCATACCCCTATAGGGCATCAACCCTACTCTTTGATGTGGCTGCAGTAAATGTGTTCTAGTTAACATCTGGCATATTCAGGTCCCCCATCAATAATATCTCCCTTTTTCTGCCATTCTGAGGATACCATCTATCATTTCCTTGTCCATTTCCTCCCTCTGAGACTGGAGTCTGTATACAACCCCTGTGTGGATTGTGGTGCCACTACTTATCTCCAAGGTGACCCACAGTGCCTCATCTCCTCCCCGTTTTCGCTTTAGTTCTGTTGCTTTGATCCCTTACCTTATGTAGATGGCTCCTCCTCCTCCTCTTTTACCCTCCTTGTCCCTTCTGTAGATTGTGTACCCTGGTATGTTAACATCCCTGTCCTAGTTCTCCATGTACTATGTTTCTGTGACTTCCATGATATCCAGGTATCCCTCTTCCATCAAGGCCACTAGCTCAGGAAGATTGTTACCCAGACTATGTGCATTGGTATTCATTGCCCTCCATTTTATGATGACTTGACCCTGTTTTGCCCCATCCCTGCCCTTACTACCTTTGCCTTTTTCTCAATTTACCCCCCATCCTGCTCCCTATCGACCTCTGCACCTTGGTGTTTACCTTGCTAACTTCCCTATTTTGTGGGGGGAGGCTTGGTATTTCCTGCTTCTATTAGTTGTAATATGATTTGCCCAGTTGTCATATGATTTGCAATGTTATACTGGCAAATTACTAGGAGCACTAGTCAGTGTTTTTATGTATATATGCATCAGTCTGTTGTTTGGTTGTTATATTAGCAGATGAGTACTAATGCTTTCATTTGTATATATTGTACTATACAAACTTTGATGTTTAAGGGAGACACCTAGAGTGTGTGTTTACCTTTGAAAAAGCACACCATGTCCAAAATGTGTCAGGTGACACAGAGAGGATGGGATTCTACCTGTTTTGGCTACCTGTGTTCATTCTGTGAATGCCCATTGGCATTCGTCATGTTATCTGGATTTTGGCTAAACGTGAGTTCTTGCATTGATGTTTGAGCACTGTGTTGGCACTTTATTTGAATAAATTTGAAGTAGTGGGAAGCAGGAATATAAATGAATTTAAAAGGAAGTTAGATGAACAATGTATTTCCAAAAACATAAAGGTTATAGACAATAAATAACTTGTGAACTATATGGACAATAGTTTACTATGCTCTGGTAATTGAATGACAGCACTTGTACAGTGTCTGGTCCTTTTAACATAAGCCATGAGTTCAGTCAGTTTGAAAAGACTGCTCAAAAAACTCAAAAGATTGCAATGAGAGCACATCTCCCTTAAGGCATACTTGGAGGTGGACAGAGTCCCATGAGGGTTATGTGTGACGTAAAGCCATACTTGTGGTCTCAATAGTGGAAAAAAGAGATTCTGAGACAGTTGAATTATCCTATTTTTTTATGAAAGGTTATATTTTGATCATACTAAAAGGTTTAAAGATGTTAAATGGTGTGCAGGATGTGTCACTCTAGGCCTGCAGTGACCTTAGGGCGCAACAGGGACCCTGCACCCAATTTTATAAAAAGGGAGGTCTCTGTGCCAAAGGCCCAGGAGTTGCTGCAGTCACAGGCTTGTGCCAAACATTTGGTACACCTGAGGGAATTGCTGCATGGATCCGTCTCCCTCAGCTATCACAACACTAGAGTCTCTGCAAGGGTTGGGGGGATGAATCTGTATTTCAGGAGGGAGCTGGGGGAGGAAGGAGCATGATGGTTCCCTAGGCTCATTGGGGCAACAGTAGGACTGACAGGGTGTGATGTGGCACTCAGTGGGGGTGTCATTTGCAAAGACATACACCCAATCATCTGAGACCACTTCATAGGTGGTTGCCAGGGATGGACATGACATAGCTCAGCTGGGCACAGCCCCTAGCAGCTGCCCCATGATGAAACAACTTAGAATCCTATTGGCAGGGAGGCAGCCTGCCACAACATGGAAGGGAAGTTACTAGGAGACTGTTGCGGTGCCCAGAGAACATTTCCCACCACCAGCTCCAGCTTTCTGCCTACTGGGTACTGATTTGTTACACATGGGGCAACTGCCAGGACTTTGCCCACCTGGGGACATGTTGCTGTCCATCCCTGGCAACCCCGAAGTGATCTCATCCAATCAGTGGTATGGCTCTGCAAATGGCACCCGCTGGGTACCACATCTCATCTTGTCGGTCCTGCTGTCTCCCTGACACCATCTAGGGGCTACCTGCTCTTTTGCCCTACCCCATACTTTCAGGTCCATTCAATTGTCACACTGTCTGGGAGTGGCACAAGTCAGTTAGACCACCTCCTGGCTGGTCTAACTTGAGCCCCCTGTTGTGTCCATGGTGGGTCTTTTAAAATAGAAAAAATGAGATGTTGCAGTCCCGCCATGGTGCAAACTCACTTGCAGCCTGGTGCATGAATGCTTCTGTTGCAAGGGTGGTGCAAGGCAGCTTGGGTGCATGACATCCAGATTTCAATGCAGCCTGCATTCAAAAATTGAGATTGTCACCAAGTTTGACGCAAGGTGCCACATGCAACATAGCCGTTTGGTGCAGGCACCTTGTGTCAAGCATCACCTTTCAAAAACTGAACCCAAAGTCTTGGATTCAGATGGAGAAAGGCATGGTATTTCACATGGACATGTGATGACACATAAATATCAGACAAACATCTTTTGATTAGGTGCAAAAGTTTCTGAATCTGTTTGTCATCACAAAGGGGAGTGAGAAATACAATGTCATTCAAATGACTGACAGTCGTGAAATTAGGTCACACTATGGATCGATGGTCCATTCACTGGTATGCTTACAAACTGGAGCTTGTGACAGCAGAATCAGGAATGTGAAAATGTGTGACAAAACTGCATTGTGTCAGAAGTGCTGTTATTTATTTATTTGTAGAAATCAGAGTTGCAAATCTTTGAGTCAGGAACTCATTTACAAAGGCTTCTCATCAGGAAACAGAAAGCATTAACACAAACAGATACAGTTGCAAATCATACAGCTCAATATCAGGGACACTTTACATATATGTACATAGATACAAGGAATAGAGTTCACATGGGAGACATAATCTATGCAGGTCCTGTACAATGAAGTAGCTAAAATCGTTAAGTGCCCAAGAGACAACAGTTTCAATGCTGTAATAAAAATAATAGATGGCAACTTAAAGAGCAGGTTTCTGCATATGTCAACTCTCTCCCCACTTAACTGGTTTGGTAGCTTACCCTCTGGTTTAGCCATCCTTCTGATGGTGTAATTTTTTAAGCAGTAATATTTTTGTTTTAATCCTCATAAAATTGTGCTGTCGGACCCGCAGCCCAAATGCTCCTGACTCCTTATACTGGAGGCACGCCCCCACACTGCCACGTTTCATGATGTCAGTACTAGAGTTGGGTGGGGGTGTGCTCCATAGACTATATAGGGCCCAGTTTTTACATGAATTATTAACCACTTTTAAGTACCAATTTTGATAAAGAAGGCCACTGCTCAACTAACAAGGACCTGTGTTGGTTGGTGGTGTGCACCTTATCAAAACAACATAAAAAGTGTTTAATAATTCATAAAAAAATAGCTCTATACAGTCTATGAAGTACCCTCACACAGTTATAGTACTAACAACATGAAACGTGCAGCGGGGCATGCCTCAGTATAGGAAATCATGGGCATTTTGACTTCGGGTCCACCAATATGATTTTATGAGGATTAAAACAAAAATATTACTGCTTAAAAAATTACACCATCTGGTACTAAACCAGTTAAGTGGGGAGAGAGTTGTCATATGTAGAAACCTGTTCTTTAAGACAGATGTGGTAAAACTTGAGCAGCTACAAGTTTAGCTACAGCATGAGTAAGTTTGTGGGGGTCCTCACTGACAGCTATGTGCAGTTACAGCTGTGAGTGGTGATTAAGTGTTGTCTGAGGGCAGATTTGTAGGGCCCCTATTCTTAGTTGCGAGGTGACAACAGGGGGATGGCATTGCTCTAGGTCTGCACCCACAACAGAAGGACCTTGTGCCAGGGATGTCCTGACCCCGGCACTTGAAGTGTGCACTTGAGAGCATTCCAGGTGGAGATAACAGGGACAAAGGTGGTGAGGATGGAACTTAGGCATGGCGGTGCAAGGCCTGCAACAATTTTCTTGGTTAGGAGGCAGGTATGGTAGTGCAACCTCTCCTCAAGGGCAGAAAACCTGCCAGGTCATATAGGGTACCTGTGTGGGTGAGTCTGCAGGATCCCGTAAGTACACAGCAGGCTATGTTCAGGGACATTTTGATTTTATTGATTGCAGTATTGTCAGTTGTACAGCACACCAGAATACCATCATTTACTAGGTATAGCACAGAGGAGGTGATGGCTAGCCTTAGGGCTGCAGGTGGTAGGCAGTTCTTGTGGCAGTACAGTAGGCCAACAGGTGTGTTTATGGCTAAAGCAAGGTTGTGCATATAGTCATGAAAAAAGAGGGCAGAGTCGAAGGTAATACCTAGCTACTTGTATGTTTTTACCTTCTAGAGGGGAATGGGGGAGCTAGACAGGACAGTGAGTGGTGTGTCCCTAGATTTGTTTTGGGAATGTGAGACTAGCATGTGCTTCATCTTTTTTATGTTAATTACCAGATGTCGGTCCAGATTGAAGAGCAGTGGTCCAAGGATTGAGCCTTGCAGGACACCCAAGCGGACCTACCGAGTGCCAGAGAGGGTATTGCTGATTTTCACACACTGTAACTGGGAGGTGAGGTAATTGGAGAACCAGGACAGAGGGCCATCTGCAAAACCTAGCTGGGAGAGTTGTGGATATGAGGAATGGGTGGCAGACAGTATTGAAGGCTTCCAATAGGTCGATGTAGACTGCACCCATGAGGAGCTCTTTATCCAGACCTGTGTGTAAGTAGCTGGAGAACTCGATAAGGGTGGTAGTGGTGCTATGTGCCCAGCAGAAACCATGTTGTTCAGCACAGAGGAGATTGTGTTTGACAAGGTATTTGGTCATTTGGTCAGCCACCACTTTTCTAGTGCTTTCAAGAGAGGAGGCGATATCGAGATGGTCTGTAGTTCCCCGGGGAGGTGCGTTCACCACCTTTGTGTATAGGGGGTGACCACCATGTTCTTCCAAGCAAGGGGGAATTGGAAATGGCATAGTGAGTAGTTGAGAAAGCTGGTGAGGGGTGTCCAGCACTGAGCAAAGCAGTTTTGGATCTAGTGTGTCATTTCTATAACTGGTGCTACTGATGGCTTTAAGTACATAGGGTTTGACCTTGGACAGTGTGAGGGCCCTGAAATGGAAAGGGGTAGTGGAGTGGGGTGGAGGAGTAGGTACAAGATCAAAGAAGTTGTGGGGAGGACTCACTGAGGTCTGAGAAAGCTTCATTGAGTGTATCGGCAATACTCTGTGGGTCTGTGGTGAGTGAACCATTGATGTCAAGCTGGGCAGGAGGGGCATTTTAGACTTTCCATTCAGCTTCTTAATATTATCCCAGAACTTCCAGGCAGAGCCCCAGGAGGACACTAGGGTGGATCTGTAGTAATTTTATTTTGCCTTGCAAATGGCCTAGGTGCATTTATTGCATGCAATACTATAGTCTTGTCTATTGCAGGCTTGCCAGATTAGATGCTCCTTGCCAGAGTTATCTCTACTGTGCAGCTGGTTGATTAAAGCTGGGGTTATGCATGGGGAGTTATCCCCTTAATAGATGAATTAGTAAGGGGAGCAAAAGCTGTCACATGCTGTATTGAATGATCAGACAAAGTGACCAAAGGCAATGTCCATGTCAGGAGCTAGATCAATTGGGGACCAATCCCATTTGGCAAGGTACTCTCTAAATTGTGTTAGCTTGCCATGGCGAAGGTGCCATTGAAGGACAGTTTTTGGTAATTTTTTTTTCATTTTACAGGACCAGAAAGGAGTGATTGAAGAGTGATCACTGAGGACATTGGGTAGTATGGTGGTGCTGTTGATTTTATTAGGTCTGTTCAAGAAGACAATGTCCAGAAGTGTGGCAGTGCCTTTGTTAGGGGGGACCAGGTGGGGGTAGATACCAGCTGTGTAAGGTCAAGGGATGCTACAGCATCCTTGGCTTGGGATGCAGAGCTGGAGAGCCAGTTAATATTGAAATATGTCATTGTGATCTGTTCCAGTTTGCTGGGAAGACTGGAGAGGTGCTTGAGTAGTGACTGGAATGCAGGGTGCTGGTGTCGTGGAGGGATATAGGCAGCTGTAAATATTAGGGGAGCTCTGGAAGAACCAGTGGCAATTTTAAGGGAGATTTCCTGGGCACCATGTTCCAATTTAAATGGGAGGAGAGCAAGCCCTTGCAAGGTGTCTCGGAGGAATATCATGCAGCCACCTCCATATTTCCCTACCCTGTCTTCCCGAAAGAATGTGTAACCTGGTAGGGAAATAAAGTGATCAGGGTTTTTTTGGATAGCCATGTTTCCTCAAGTGCCAGGATATCCATTTGGTGTTGAGCAACCTAACCCTGAAGGTTGGCAATTTTTTTAAGGAGACTGCCTATTCATTGAGGCCATGTGTAGGCCAGTAGATGAGGCTGGGCAGTTAGAGCTGGCTACAATGGGGTATGGTTTGGGGTGGACATTGCCTGACAGTAGTAGTAGTAGAGAAGAGAAACAAGTCAGAAGAGAGCCATGTGCTTTCTGCATCAGTTGGTCTGGGTACCGTGAGTGGCCTAGCTCTGGAGGAAGATAGAAGGGGCGAGGGGCTGAAAGGCTGGGATGGCGAGATAGAGGACCAAGGCACATCTGACGAAGAGGAGGGTGTTAATATCTTCAAACAACTAGATTCTTTATCACCTGATTGTGACATGGAAGCTGCACTTCATTTTATTAAGCAGCTGAAACACTGCAAAGCACCTGCTGATGAAGTTTCAGGACACAATCCAGAGTACAGTATATGTATCACAGTTGATTCACAAACTTGGTAATGAAATTGCCATGGCTGACCTCTATAACATTCTGAGGTGGAATGAAATGTGGGGTCACTTGGTTCCCTATGTCTTAGTAAAAAGTAACTTTTTCATCCACAGGAAATAGTGGACATGTGCTCATACTGTTTCCAAAAGATGAAGTCAAACATATTGCTTCTTAGTTCTGTGTTGAACAACACTGAGGCAGTACAGCTGGGTGAAATTAGCGAGTTCCAGATTCATGGAATTTTCATGAAATTCCATTAAATGTCATATTTTTGGGGAATTTTCTGAACATATTTAATTGGCTATAACTCAGTCCATTGTGCTGCTAGAGGTCTGATGTGCAGCATGCATATTGTTTGTTAATAGTTCTAAAAGCTTGCCAGTTCCATCACATTTGGATGAAGGGCACACAAGTTATAGGACTCAAATCTGGTTATTTAATATTCATGTGAACATTTCTGAAAATATTTCTATGCTTACAATTTAGCCACCTTTGGAACTAGATAATCAAAAGCTTAGTTGCATACTGTCTTGGAAAAGCCATAGAAACTGCTTAATAGAAATGTACTGGTTATGTAAATTGTAAGTTTTAGCCATGACATACCTCCCAACATGACCTCCCAGGCTTGCTTACAAACCCAGGTCAACAGCATAGCATCATAACACTCTGATGCTGGGTCAAGGGGGTTGCCTTGAATCTTAATATTTGTATTTGCGAAATGTTTAAAATTTCTGAAAGTTAGTGATCTGCAACTTGGCACACGTCTGTATGGGCATTGCAAAAGTCAAGGTACTAGACTCAGTGCAATGTGAACAAACACTGTTAGTTTACATAGTCGTTGACTGTAATGTTTAAATTTCCAAATGTCTGAAGTATAACTCAGTCATATTTAAAGATATAAATAAGACACTTGGTACACGTCTGAATGGTCATTGGCAAGGTCACCATAACACATTTGGTTCAATGTGAACAAATACTTTGTAAATTAGATGGAAATAATCAAAATCACAGTTTTGGCAAAATTTCACAACATTTTGTGGAAATTTTGCAAAGTTTTTCGAAACAAAATCAGCATTTCACAAAGAATTCCACTGGCAGAGGATACATTTTGCTCGAGCTCTAGGAGGCAGTGTTACCCCTCTAGAGATAACCACTTGATTTGGTTGAGCAGGGTTCTAATCCAGACAATGAAGCTGTTACAAACAATCCTGCAACTAAATACAAAAGTGAGAAACATGCCACCAAAACAGCACATTATGTTATCTTTCTCCACTCCAGGAATCGTGTTGAGACAATAACTAGGGAGAAGAGCATTGTCATTTTGGTGAAGAGTGGTCCATACAAAGTCTAGAACAATTTTGCAGGAAGTTGTTAATGTAGAGAAATTAAAACATTCTCTACACTCTTTAAAGTGTAGAAACCCATTGCATGAGGGTATAAATGTGGATCACCCTGGTGACACTGATGCTGATTTTGAATACTAGACTTAAAAATCAATGACTGAGGCCTCAATGAATACAAATGAGAACGTGTATGAACAGTACACAATCCATCCGCTGCAAGGCAAGGATCCAGTTGTTGAAAATGTTGACTGGTACCAGATGAAACAGGTTGAAAGGTGTCTAGTTAGTATGTGGGTGAGCACATTGGAAGCACATTGTTTCCCTGATCTGATTCCTGATGGCACAGGTATTCACTTGAATGAATGTGAGGTATGGATTCCTTGGGGGCCAAGTACAAAGCATCCAGATTGTTGCATTTTGATGGTAAATTCTTACTAAATATTCTGAATTTGTTTCACCTATTGTGGAGGAGTAAGTTAATCATACTCTCTGCATCCATTGTCCATACTCCGTAGCTGGCTACAGAATTTTATGATATGACAGCTGCACAGTTGCTGCAACAGTTAAAAGAAAAGACAAAACACTGCAGGTGAATCTGAACTCTGTACTTTCCAGTGTGCATAGCACCAAAGAATGTTGGTACCGAAAGTGCTCTGAAGTGATATGTACACTGTGAGAGTATGGTGAAGCCATTTGGATAGTTATCTTAAGCTGTGTGGAATACAGCTGGGAAGAACTGGTAGACATTTTTAATTTGGAAAATGCAGATGTAGACAGCATATCATCTATGACTCTCAGTGAGATGTGCTCTCTAGACCCTGTGTCCATGTCATGATGCTTTCACCATAGAGTTCATGCATTGCTGAGATTCATTCTGTCAAAAGTTAATCCAAATCTTGGTATTATGGAACCCTACTTCTGGAGAGTGAAATATCAGGCATGTGAGGTTCCTTGTATTTATGTACTACCATGGGTAAAGGATGCTCCCCACATTGGTGACAGTGAGGACTATGGGATCCTCAAGCTTATGCAATACATTACATGTCATTTCCCTAACAAGTATGACAGTCTGATACTATGTAATCTGATGAAAAAGTTCCAGCATCATTTGTGTTGCAACTATTGCATTAAAAAGGAGAAAAAGCTTGGCAATTGGAACACAAGGTGTCACTTAGGATTTCAAGACATGCATGTGAACATGGCCATGTGAATGATTTGTTCTCTATCATGCGGCATCATTTGAATACAAAATCCACAAAGATGGTCTATGAGTTGCCCAGGAAGGAAAATGAGGCGTTCATAAACAATTACAAACCATCTTTTGTTGATATAGCAGACTAACACTGATGTGCAGTTTGCTGCAGACAGTTCCATGCCCTGATATGGTATATGACCTCCAACATTACAAGAACAAGCAAATCTGCTAGCAGGAGCTTTGAAAAGATTCGTGCAACAGTAGCAGATTTATCATTTCATGGCTGTGGTTGCTTCAGTTAAAAAGTCTGTCACACCATGAATGTGGAGTCTATGAAGCCAGAATCCAGCTAATCGGAACATGCCTATATGGAAAATCTGAGTCAGTATGGTACTTGAATGTGAGCTACAAAGAAAACAGATGTTGTGACCTCAAGTCTCATGATCAGTTCAAAGTGCTTGCAGCAAGCAGGCCACCTTCAATATGTAGAATAGTAGATTGGCAAGTATACACAACCAGTGTGTTGTGCCACCAATGGGTTCTGATTCCCTGTGACCTCTGGAGTGAAGCTCAGGAGGTCAGAGGGAATCAGAACCCTGAGGCGGCACAACATCCTGATTAAGCACAGAGTCACCCATCCACTATTTTTTTATAGTGTATGTTACCCAAATCAATACTGTTTAACAGGTTTTTATAAATACAAAAAAGTGTGTGGCATTGTGGGAGTTAGGACTAGTTGCAGGTTGTACCTTATGCTTGCTAGGAAGCAAAGGTCCATATATTTGTAGCACTGCCTTCTGTTGAATGTAAATTAGGTGTGGGAGGGATTTAAAAATGGTGGATGTATCTGTCGCTTAGCGAGAGGACATGGGCTCATGTTCATTCTGTCCGTAAATTTAAATATCTGGTTGCTCCTACTTTTTATTTTTAAATGATATTTCTTTAATGCACATATCTGGTTAAACCTGCATTTTTTAAGCTATCTGGTAGATCCTGGTTGAGCTGTGGGTTCCGATGATTGCTCCACCGCTGCTAGTGTTTATCTGGTTGATCGTACCAGGATCTATGCTGACTATCAATCGTCAATCACCTCTAAGAAGGCAGAGTTCCTGTCCTGGGAGATTACTGCTGCACAGAACTGGCCCACCCAGCTCTTCAGAACTGTGGACAGACTGTGCAATCCAGCCTGTCTGCAGTTATGGAGAGTTTTATCACAGAAGAAATGTGACAAGTTTCTAGCTTCTTTTCAGATAAGATTGCTGACATCAGGTCTGAGATTTGCTCAGCCCATTCCAATAATGGGTGGTGCTGATCAGTGGGAGATGGCAACACCTCGGTCTGATTGGTCTGCTTTCAATCGGGTGGCAATCTCGGATGTCATGATGGTCATCCAGAATAGGTGGTTGACCTACTGTGGTTTGGACCCAGGCCCAACATATCTCTCTGTGGGACGCATGGAGGTCATCGGACCGGTCCTAACTGAGATAATCCAGTGTTCATTATTGACTGGGGAGTTTCCTGACTCCCTGAAGGAGGTGGCAGTGACTCCTATCCTTAAGAAACCTTCTCTTGACCTGGATTGTCTTGCTAACAACAGGCCTGTCTCCAACCTTCCCTTTGTGGGGAAGGTTATTGCGATGGTGGTCACATTGCAGCTGGTGGACCATCTTGCCATCCATGACATCTATGATTACTTCCAGTCAGGATTCAGGAAGAGGCATAGTACTGAGACTGCTCTTGTTTGGGTGCTCAGTGCCCTCCTTATAGCGAGAGGTTGGAGTAGCCATTTCATCTTGGTCCTTCTTGATCTCTCTGCAGCATTTAACATGGTGGACCATTGGATATTGCTGGAGTGATTATGGTGGATCTGTGGACTGTCAGGTACAGTCCTCAGATGGTTTCAGTCCTTCCTCACTGGCAGGTTTCAGAGAGTAGTTTCTGGGATTTATTCCTCCAAAGAATTCTCCCTGCCATGCGGGGTTCCACAGGGCTCTGTGCTGTCTCCATTGTTCCCTTTGTACATGTTGCCATGGGTGTACATTGTATGCTGGTACAGGCTGAGTTTTCACTGCTATGCAGATGATACTCAGCTGTACATGTCCTTTGCACCTGAGCAGGATATAATAGTCTAGGTATTTAACAACTGCCTATCCAAGATCCAAGACTGGATGAGGGCCAGCTGGTTTTAGCTGAGCTCTGATGAGACTGAGGTGTTAGTCAGGGACCTGGATCACCAAGTAGAGGGGTCTTTGGCTGGACAGGCAACTAGTCTTGTGCTGGGAGGCTGCCAGCCGAGGACCTCTGAATGGGTGCTGAGTCTGGACATTATTCTTTTTTTTTAGTCAATAAACTTTATTTAACTTTTCTTATTAACATAGTACTTACAATAACATGGGTGACAATTGGGCAGCCAAGAGGATCACCCTATAATACAGTATGATCTAATCTCATAGAGAAAGTATCAACAATGTAAATTCCATAAAATACAAAAATGGAATAAAACACATGTTGAAGGTAAAACCCCCATCTCCCCCCACCCCCATTCAACCTCCCACTTCCACCCTCATTAACGTTCCCTAGCCCACCCTTTGCCAAGTGTGTTCCTGATCTATCAAGTTGGGACATCTATGAAGAAGGATCTTCAGTTTAATCATTTAGAGTTTCCATATAGTGAGCAGGGCATCTAGTGATCCCATCTGGGCTGGTAGGTGTGAGACCTATTGCCCATTGACAAAATATGTTTCTCCAATTGGAGAGCAAGTTATATTTCCTTATGCCATTCCAAAACTGATGGGGATGTGCTTTCTTTCCAGTGTCTCATAATTATTAACTTAGCCGTGGTGGAATTCAGTGCCAGGTGGGCTTGTTTAACTCTGGGAGTACCCTGAGCAAAATAATATAGTAAGCAGGATTCTGGGGTAAATAGGGGATCAAGACCTAAAATTGGATCTAGGGTTTGCCTAATTGCTTGCCAAAAGACCTGAACTTTCAGACAGGTCCACAACATATGGTATAATGTTCCAGGTGAATTCCACATCGTGAGCTTCAAAAGAGGGTAAGCGACCCAATTTGTGGAGTTTCGCCAGGATAAAATATAGATTGTGCATAATATTAAATTGAAATAAGTGCAATCTGTCTTGTTTAACAAATTTATATATATTTTGCCATTATTTCCTCCATAAATCTACTTCACTACCAAGGGATATTGCCTGGGACCAATAATAACAGACCTCTTGAGGCAAATTGAGGTCTAGTGATTGCAATTCTTTATAAACTTTAGAGACTGCATGGGGTTCCCTGGCCAGTTGTAGTATCATTGATAGACTATCACTGGGCAACAGCTGAATCAAGCCTTTCCCCAGGTGAGTTATAATAGCCTCCTTGAGCATTTGAAAATTGCTTCAACAGTCATATTAAACCAGAGCCAGAATATGGGGAAGGAGATTATTTTGTGGTCAGTGAATAGGTCTGAAACTTTCTTTCCTATTAAGGGGGCCAGAAGGAGGCTAGGATGGGTTTATGCCCAATTTTGAAATGAGGGTTGCCCAGGATTGGCTCGTTGAATGATGTGTGCCATTTATGGGAGATATACACTTGCAGTTGGTATAGAGCTCTGATGGACCACCCTAATTGGTATTCTGCAATGGTTTAGGATGTTCCCTGGGAGTGATGTATACTAAAGATGGGAGGGTACAGTGGTGTTGAGCAGCCGGGAACCTTTTAATATTTAATCACTGGGGAGCATAGGTCTGCAGACCTTCAGCTTATGCCTCCTTTGTCCAGTGTGCCAGTTGACTGATATGGTGAGCACAGTAATATGTAAGCAAGCATGTGTCAATGCCGAATGTTGTCTCGCTGGCATTGGCATTTGTAGTGTTGGAGTTATAGACACATAAAAGGAATGACAGTGAAGTATTGAAGTAATGACAATCCCACCCCCACCCTGTGGATACCGACAGGCATTGGGGTGTGCCTTTGGGTCATCAGCTGTAACGCTCATGCCATTGTACCTCACCCTACCCTACAGAACCTGACAAGTGTCATGGTGTGCTTTGGGGTCTTTGGGCATTATACTTACTCTATTCCATAAGGAAATACACCAAGGTGGGTGCAGTATAGGAGAATGGGGTGAACTTTGTGGCTAAACAGTGCAAGGCACACCATGATGCCTGTCGCTGGCTGCAGGGTGGGGTGGGGAGAAATGGTGTGATCACTACCAGCCGATGATCTCAAGTTACACTCCCACACCTGTCATTCTTACAGGTGGGATGCTACAGTTGTAAACCCTAATGCCATAGGTGTGTGTTGGTATTTCACTCCAAATTTTCAACATGGGCTTTTTGTGAGCCCACCTCATGAAAAGTGGCACTATCAGTTGGTTAATTGAAAGGTGGATTTGCAGAGCGGCTATGCCATTTGGTGACACAGGGACGAAAACACATTTTGGGCAGTGTGTGGAAAATGACAACTGTATTGTTCATGAGGCGATGTAAAAAAATGGCAACGTTGAAAATATGAAAAATTGGTGAACTTGTGAGCATGCATAGAAACTGTGCAACACACATCCGTAACTCAATTATTTGGGGTATTTTTTTAACCTCATCTTAAGCATAGGCATTTAAGTCCTCCCCTCATGAACAGTGGCACTGTGATTTTGTTAATGTGTCCGAAACATTGATTTTGCACAGTGACCACACCATTGTGTACCACAGGTGCAAAAACACATTTAGGGCAGGATGTGAAGAAATGACAGCTGTACTGTTCATAAGGAGGTGTGAGAAAATGGCAGTGTTGAAAATCTGGCATGAATTATTGCAAATTTGTGAAGTTACAAGGGTGCGTGGAAACTGCACAATGCACACTTGTAACACAGTCATTTTATGGAATTTTGTCACCAAATTCTCAGCATAGGCATTTTAGAACTTCTGCTCATGAACAGTGTCACCATCATTTCCTCAAACTGTCCCAAAAACTGATTTCGCACAGCGACTGCACTATTCTGCACTGAATGTGCGAAAACACATTTCAGCCAGGATATGTAAAATGACAGCTGTACTGTTCATCAGGAAGTATGGAAAAATTTCAATTTTGAAAATCTGGAGGAAAATATTACAAATTCATGAAGTTATGATGTGCTTAGAAACTGTGCAACACACTGTTGTAAAACAGCCATTTTTTGATTTTTACACCAAATTTGCAACATAGGCTTTTGACAGCCCCTCATCAACAGTGGCAATGTTATTTTGTTAATCAGTCCTGAAAGGTGATTCCTGCAGTGACCTCAAAATCACCTTTAGGGACTGAATAATGCCATGGTAGTGCTCTGAAGTCATGAGGAGGGGTCCAATAACCCCATGTGGAAAATTTGCGTCAAATTCCCCAAAATGGCTGAGATATGCAACAAAGTTGAAAAAACCCTATTTATGGCATTATACAGCTTACCAGCATTTCTTTAGTTCACAGTCAACTTTGAAGAGTGGAGACGTGTTCCCAGTCTACTGAAGATCATCGCGCCATGCTCCAGAGGTAAGTATGGGGTGAGAGATGATGTGGGGAGGCAGGGTGCACAGAGGGTGGATGCAGGTTGTGGGAGGGGGCAGGGAGACTGCAAGGGACCATTTTCTTTTTTTACAGGTACAACTTAAAAAAAAACATTGCGGGACTTTTTATTTTTACAGGGTATTTGGCATGCTGGGGTGGGCTCCCAGCATGCCACCTAAGTGTTTTGGGAGTGCTGTAGCTGACGGGGATTGGACACCCCTCAACAGACAACAAAAGTGGGGAGAGACATTATGCCGATGGAGTGGCTCCCTGTTGGCAAAATAAATGGGATGGGGATAAACACCAACAGGATTGGGCCCCCATCAGCAAAAAAAACTGTCGGGAGGTGCATGATGCGAGGGGATTGGGCACCCTCAGCACACAGTTTAAATGGGAAAGGGGGTCATTATACTGACAGGGAGTGGGCTCCCCTGTCAGCATTCTGACAGGAGGTGGCAGCAGTGTTATGCGCATGTCGAGAGGGGTGTTGTGGTCACGCTGCATGAAAGTTTTGCTCTCATTGCAGAAGACCTTTTGTTAGATCTGGTGGTCACATTAGGGATGTGGGAGGTCAGTTCCTGCTGCTGGCTGATTGGGGAATGAGGGACACATCTTCTGATGCATGCCCTGTATTTGCCCTATGGTGACAATGCCTCCAAATGTGCTACTACCGCAAGATGTTGGCTGGTGCACAAATGTGTGAGACAACATAGAAACGAGGGTGCAGAAAGTCCACCCTGCAGTTTTGGCACTGTGAGTTTGGAATAGGACTACTTGACTCCCTTACCTTTCCACATAAAAGCAGTGAGCATGGTTTGAAGTTTAGAGAACCATTTTTTAGGGAGAAAAAAGCCAAACATTCCTATAGGGTACAGCAAACAGGGTAAGAAATTCATTTTAACAGTGTTTATTCTTTCCCATTGAGAGGGGAAGACCTCCCCATCTATCAAGGTCAGTTTTAAGTGTGAATGAGGGGAGCCACTGCATTGGGGTAGTGAGGTCAAGGAGACGCCCTGGGGTGAAATGGAACCCATAATATGGTTTGCCATGCTTGGTTTCCAAACACAAGGGCACTAAAATGATGGTAGACAGGTGGTCCTGGCAGCCCAAGAGGTTCATCCAACCCGGGCAGTGTTATGCAATGCTAGATCCATTAAGAACAAGACTGCAATTATTGCAGATCTTGTTGAGTCAGTGGACCTGGCTTGCATCACCGAGACCTGGCTGGATGAGAACTCTGGCCCCATTTTGGAGGTTGCAACTCCAGCCGGATACTCAGTGATACACAGCTCGAGATTGGATTGCAAGGGGGGGGAGGGGTAGTGGTCCATTTCAAGACCGAACTTAACCTCACGAATGTACCAGTGGGGGATACTGAGTCATTTGAGTGTACTGTGGTGGCAGGTGTAAGCTGTAGAATCATTGTCATCTACCATCCACCAGGAGATGAGAAGCAATTCCTCCCGGAAGTCATGGACTTCATTGTCGACATGGCATTAGAGTCACCCAGGCTGATGGTCCTCGGCGACTTCAATGCCCGGGTTGATGACAAACTCTTGCAGTTTTTCAGCACTTCCTTCAGTTGATGACATCTCTGGCCTCACAGGTTGTTACCACTGCCGCTCATAATCTTGGTCACTCTTTGACCTAGTATTCCTTCTGGGAATTGAGGACTCTAACTTGGGGTGGAACCAGCCAGATGGTCTGATCACTACATTGTGGGGCTCAGTTTTAGCACCCCCCTAGGTAGGCCTACCCCTGTGGAATTGACACGGTACCACCCTTTGCAAGATATAAACTCTCAAGGCCTAATGGCGGTGCTCGGTCTCTCGCCCTTCTCAGAGGCAAACAGTGACCGGGAAGCCCTCGTGGTGGCTTATAATTCAGCCATTGCTGTGGCCCTGGATGTCATTACTCTGGTCCATGTGCACCCTCTCTCCCTTTGCCCTCGAGCCCTTGGTTTGATGGGACTTTGACGGAGCTGTGGCGATTAGAGCATTACTGGTGGAAATCCGCTCTTGATGCCGACTGCCTTAGATTGATGGACCATTATCAAGTCTATCAATTTGCAATCTCTCGTAAGAAGGCAGAATTCCTGTCCTAAGAGATTGCAGTTGCTCAAAATTGACCATCTCAGCTGTTCTGAACTGTGGACAGACTGTGCAACCCAGCCTGTCTACAAGTTCGGAAAGCTTTTTTGCAAGAGGAATGCGATGAACTTGCTCTATTCTTTGCAAATAAGGTGGCTGACATCAGATCAGCTTTCCCAATCAGCACGTCTTATGGGTGTTTCTGTGGATCTCAGGTGTCAGCTGTTGTTAAATCCTTGTTTTACCATCTGAGAAATATTTTCAGGATTAAGCACCTAGTTTCATCCAGTGACCTTCCTACTTTGATTCACGCCTTTGTGACCTTGCGTTTGAACTATTACAACCCCCTGTAGTTAGGATTACCTGGGGTGGAAATCCATTTTTTTGCAGTTAGTGCAGAATGCTGCAGCATGACTTTTAATGGGATCTTCTCAGTCCTGTCATATTACACCTGTGCTACGCGGATTGCACTGGCTGCCGGGTTCAGTGGCAGATCACCTTTAAAGTCAGTCCTCTGAATTTTAAAGGCCTATATGGACTGGGCTCAGACTACCTGAAAGAACTCCTGGTTCCCTACTACCCTGGGTGATTGCTCCGCACAGCCGACAAGGGGTTGCTATAGATTCCGAGGGTGTGTTTTAACAGTTCTGAAGCAAGAACATTTATGTATGCTGCCTACACCCTCTGGAATTCTCAAACCTGTTGGATGCATGAGTGCTTGACCATAGAGGGTTTTAAACAAGCTTTGAAAACCTACTTGTGGAACCAGCTTTTGGTGATTGATTAAAGTTGTTTTTAGTATTACTATTGTTTTATGCTGAGATGTTTGTATGTGTGCCATGATTTTAATTATTGTTATGGTGCCTTGGTTTTTGAATGGTGCCATACAAATAAAATTTATTATTAGTTTTATTATTATTAACAGATCTGAGAGATTAGCTTTAAGCATAGTGAGTATATCTCTGGTAACCTTGTTTCCTAGGCAAGTAAGGAGTTAGGTTCCCATGAGAGCGAATAAACCATCACTGCCCGGGAGTTCTGTTATTCGGGAAAACTTTGGTTTTGGAGAGATTGAGTTTATAGTGGGATACTACAGAGAAGCTGTCGATTTCATCCGGAAGAGAAGGGATACCTGTCTGTGGCTCCTCTAGATGTAAAAGTAGATCATCTGCATATGCAGAGAGGGTGCAACGTTGGTCTCCAATTTTAATCACCAGGAACTGCAGAGACATTACCAGTTTCCTGATCAGGGGCTCCAAGTAGATATTAAACAGGAGGGGGGAATAGGAGGAACCTTGTCTGGTCTCCTGTTGGAGTAGAAAGGGATCAGAGAGTATACTATTGCACCAGATTTGGGCAGATGGGGAAGAATATAACAGTCTGGCCCATTTAAGGAATTCCTCTGGGAGACCAAAATGGACCAAAGTCACAAAATGAAAATCCCAAGAGACCCTGTCAAATACTGAGTCCCTGGGCACTGATAGCATGTGCAGTAGTTTATGCATGTGATCCATTAATGAGCTGCCTACCATGAAACCAATTTGCTCTCTACTAATGAGGTTAGTCAAGAGAGGCCCTAGCCTGTTGGCTAGAATTTTGGCAAGCATTTTTACACCAGTGTTGATCAATGATATAGGTCGATAACTTTCAGGATATTGGGGGTCCTTACCCTGATTAGGGATGAGAGTGATTAGGGCATTGAGGAAATTTGATTCTGAGAGTCCTTTTGCATACCAGAAGTTGCATACCTCTGTTAAAAGAGGGGCAGGTTCTGATAGGCATTCCTTATATAAATTATTAGATAGGCCGTTGGGCCTGGGGGATTTATCTAGTGGGAGCTGCTCAACTGTGTTTTTGACTTCCTAAATATTGATAAGACTACCAAGGGGCATAGCCTGGAGGGGGGCCAGTTTGAGAAGGTCAACTAAATTGAGATACTCAGTGATATCTGTATTGGTGGGCTGTTTGGTCCGGTCTTCAGAATAAAGTTTATGATAGTAGAATCTTAGAACAGCTACAATATCTCTGGGGAAGTGACTACAGGAATATCTTTGTCAGATCTAATACCCGGAATAAATTGAGAGGCTTCAGCTTGCCTAAGTCGAATTGCCAATAGCTTGCTCACCTTCTCCTCTGCATCAAGATATTTAAGTTTTGTACATTTTAGTGAGAGCTTGACTTTCTGGAACACCAGAGCAGAATACTGGGCTTGCTACCCATACAAATTGGCCCAATCAGCTTCTGAGGATTGTCAACTGAGTGTGTGTTCCAGCTGATGAATAACACGAAGTAAACAGTCTTGCTGTTGTTTAAACGGCTGGAACATGGTAATAGACAATCAGAGGCATTCCCTCCTAAGGGAGCATTTCATGGCTGCCCAAACCACATCTCTTCTGGTCATTGAGTCCCTATTAATTGCTAGGAAATTGGAAACATGATCTTTAATCTGCTGTGAGGAGTCCAATTTTTAAATCAGTTGAGTGTTCAACCACCAGAGGGCATCCCTTTTAATTCCAGGTACCAGGAGATGTGTGAGGGATATAGGTGAATGGTCAGAAGTGACCCTTGTGTATATGTCTGCATTTATTATGCCTGGGAGGGCAAACAAGCTCAATAAAAGGAAATCAGTTCTAGAGAATAACTTATGTGTGTGTGTGTGGGGGGGAGTGTATTGACATTCCTCAGGGTTTAATACTCTCCAAACATCTATGGGGTCTGCACCCCTCATAAGATCATGTAAGGCCCTTTTTGTTGGAGATAAACCTTGTTTCCTGGAGTCAGACCTGTCTAAATGTGGGTACAGGGTGGTATTCCAGTCTCCACCTCGAATAGTCAGTGTGGGGGGGTTGGTAACAACTAAACCTGCCAATCTGTGAAAAACTGGGGGGGGGGTCACTGTTCGTATCATACATAACTCCCAATGTAATTTGCTGTGTTTCCAGGAGGCAGTGAAGGATAATATACCAGCCATTAGAGTCCCAGATTCCTCATCCCAGTTTAAAATGGATTTTTTATCTCTTAGTATTGCTGCTCCCCCACCATTTGTTGACTTCTCTGATCCAAATGCTGCCCCACACAGGTCCAGCACAACACAGTCACATCTTCTCATTGGAGATGTGTCTCTTGGAGACATGCAATCCCTGCCTTTAAGTGATGGAGGTGCCAAAGAATGACTAACCTCTTGCATCTATCTTGGGCACCCCTTACATCCCAGCTAATGATATTATAGGGGCCACTCATAATGGCTAATTAGAGGGGAAATAGCAAGCTGACCTGGGCTATCAAAGTTGGAATAGTACATACTATTTACTGATCTGCTGATCAAGGTATTTTCTTCAAAGGTGGATTGATGTGACAAACTTGGTATCCCTTTCCCACAAACCATTCTATCAAAATACAAAGAAAACTTACTCTCAATAAAACTTATTCCCTGTTACCCTCCCCTTAATTAATAAAACCCTAACAAAATACCCTGTCATACTCCACAATGCTTAACCCCAGTTCAAATTAACCACACCACTTAGTATACTCTGGCAGGTGATGTCTTTGCACAGACTTGAGTCGCACTAGAAGAAACCATCCCACTCATGCCCTTCCCCTGCTACACAAATAATGATGCTTACATTTAGTAAATCAAAATCAAATAAAGCAATGTAATAAGTCAAATGAACTTAGATAACTGGCCAAACTGAGAAACAGCTAAAGTAAACAACATACTGTTCCATTTGTTATCATGCAAATGTCATCAAGGATGTTTCTCTGTGCATTAAAGAAAACACAAAAGAAACAAAAAGAGTTAAGCTGCCCCAATCTTTCTCAGGGGTGCTTGTAGGTAATAAAACAAATGACCCAGGAGTTCTGAAGGTTCAAGGACCGTGGTTTGCAACTGAGGCCGAAAACAACAGCATGAAAAGGTTGTCAAATGAAAGTCAGTCATGGTGAAAATAAAAAAGCATTGCCTTCCATCCGGTCTGGGATTCTCTAAAGGTCTTTAGCCTTTTACCCAGCATCAATCATGCAATAATTTGCTAAATGTCTGGCAACAGTACTAGTTTAGAAGTCCAGAGATAACTAAAATTAAAAGGAGGCGCACACTGACTACAGAGGTAGATTCCAAATCTGGCTCCGCAGCAGGCCCCCACCATAAAAGACCAAATTGTAGAAGTAGGCCTCATTGCAAAGTCCAGGTTGCCATAGCCAGCATTGTTCAAGGGGTCCCAAATACGATGAGGCTGCTGATAGAAGTTAGGTCCGACCTATCGGTTGGCAGGTCACCACCTCGAGGGGATCAACAAAATCACTCTAAATTACCACATAGTCAGTTCTTGTGAGAAATGAGGTTAACACCTACCCTTAGTGGTATCCTCACTTGAATAGATCTGGCAGTAAGACTCTTAAGTTCTTGTACAGCTTGCTCACGTGATTCGAAAGAAATCTACTGATCTCAGGATTTTATTTGAAGCACTGCCAGGTATTGCATACAAAACGGTGTACCCGTGACAATTAGCTTTGAGACAGTTGGATGCATTTCTTGCCTTTTCAACCTGACCAACTGAGGAAGATCTTGGGTGATTCGGATTTTGTGCCCCTCCGACAAAATATCTTGAAGTTCTCTGACTTATGCAAGTATGCTTTTTTGTCTAGAAAATGTTAACAATTTAAAGATGAATGGTCAAGTTGGGGAGCCAGGAGGTGGGGGAACAGAGGTCCCAGTGTGCACGTTCAATAACATAGGTGGTGACATTCAGGGATGGTCCTGCAATCTTCTCACACAATATTAGAAGGAATAATATGGAAGCACTTCCTTCTTCTTTTTTGGACACTCGATAACAATGAGGTTGTTCCTCCTGCTCCTTCCCTCCAGATCTTCTCATTTCTCCTCGAGTTTCTTAACTCTCCAGCCAAGATCCATCATTGCTTGCTCAATTTTATTTTGTTTTTTCTCAGGTAGATTAGTTTGGCTTCTCAGTTGCCCACTCAGAGAGTTAGGGACTGCACTGATGTTTTTATTTCCTGCAAGTCCTCCAAAATGTCTGCTATTTTCTCCTGCAGTGACTTCATGATTTCCGGGAATATTTCTTCTGAGATGAAAACTGCTGAGGTAGGAGGTTTAGGCATGCCTGCAGGTTGGTGCTTTGGGCACTTTACAGCCTTGTCCTTCTCTGGAGTTGGTGGAAGAGAATGCCACAGAGGTGCGTTTTTCATATAAATGTTCATGTTTGGTATTGTTGAGATCCAGAGACCATCCAAAGTCAATTAATGTAACTTGTAAGTCACTATTTGATGCAGAAACTTGACAAAGAAGCGGAATTAGATAGCAGAGGTACGGAGCTGTGGAAGGCTGCTACTGCTCTTCAAGCTCTTGCTGCCATCACATGACCTCCCTGGATATTATTCTTGATGAGGGGCTGATCCTGAAAGTTCAGGAGTCATCTGTTTTCAGAACCTCATTTTACCACCTGAGGAATATTGCCCAGATTAAGTACTTTGTTCCTCCCAATGATCTTCCGACACTGGTCCATGCCTTTGTCATCTTTAGTCTGGACTACCATAACTCCCTGTACATGGGTCTACCAGAGGTTGAAATCTGCAATCTGCAGCTAGTGCAGAATGCAGCAGGCAGGTTACTAACTGGGATCTCTTGATCTAGCCATATTACAGCTGTGTTGCTTGCACTGCATTGGCAACCAGTTCAGTGGAGGATCACTTTCAAGGTTGGCTTGCTGACCTATAAAGCCCTACATGGATAGGAACTGCACTATTTGCAAGAGCTTCTGTGCCCATATTGCCCTAGCTGACCACTTGTCTCCTCTCCTCTGATGAGGGATTGCTGGAGATTCCCAGGTTGTGATTTAAGACATCTGGAGCTTAAACATTTTCTTATTCAGAACCTACCCAGTGGAATTCTCTACCTCATTGGGTTTGGGAGTGCCTGACTGTGGAGAGCTTTAAAGCTGCACTAAAATCCTTTTTGTTTAGTCTTGCCTTTTCAATTAATATGGATGATTGTAGTTGCTATTAATGGATTTTAATTATTTATGGTCTTATTCTGTTTTTACTGTATGTTTCTTGTCAAAACACGTTGATATTCGTGAATTGCACTATATAAATAAAGCTTACTATTATTATCATTATTATTATTTCTGTGGCTCATGTGTTCTGCATGGACCCTCTAGAGTTTTCAAAATATGTTGTACCTTGACCTTTTGAACTATGATACAACAACATTTTGGAAGCCTCTGATTTCCATGCACAACAAGCACTCACCACACACTAAATATTTGGTGTTCCTGGGTGGGGATGCTCTCTAGTCCTTTCCATCTTTGCCTGGAGATGGACAACCTCCTCCCCCAGAGCAGACAGCTGCCTACAAATAGTGCAGCAACTCAGCCTCCAGAATGTCTTCTAAAAAACTGATGCCCAACAGCTAGTGCATTGCACCACTCCCCACATGTCACTCCCCACATGTCACCACTACCCACATGTCTCTCTCCCTTCCTGCTTAATATATATATACAATTTTTTTGCATTTTTTTTCTTGTTTATGTGTGCTTACCCTCTATGCACTGTGCTGGGTTGTTAAGGATATGGTAGATGTTTGCCCCTTGCCATCTTGGAATAGTGATGTCAGAAGCTTGGGTATAAAGGAAATGACAGGCCTTGGGTGCATGGGTGAGGGCAGGGGTGGGTGGCTCCAACCCCATGACCTTCAGAAAATAATCAACTACACCTCTGACCCACCACCCCAGTGAGTGCTGCACTTCCTTTCAGTAAGACAACCAGCACAACAATTTAACAGACCATTCACTGGTGGAATAAACCTGTGGAAATTTTTACCTATGTTGAACTGTTTCAGAATAGGAGACAGAGTGCTAATCTTCAGTACAAAACTTTACTTGATGAGGCTTTCATTGGAAACTCATCACCCATACATCATTGCTGAAGACATGTGTGATAGTCAAAAGTGATAGCTCCATGATTGATGCATGTGATCTATTTTGAAGCTATGCACTGCATCTGCCCATAAGTACAGTGAAAATATTATTTCTTTTGCTGTTTCTTTCTACATGCAATGCCTGGATTATTGTACTGATTGAAATGAACTGGTTATAATTTGAGTGGGCTCTTACAAGGGTGCTGGGCTATATGTGCAATCAGTGAGCATAACACATCTTGGTCCATGTAAATTTTTCATGGCATACTGCTCCACAAAAATACATGGTACTTTCAACTGAAATGCATGTCGATGACCAACATTATAATTTGATCCAGTGCAAGAAACTGTGTCCTTCAAACAGTACCATATCTGAATGGGTTAATATCAACTACCAAATTATTTCTCAGACTTGTAAATAGTATATATGCCCAAGAATGTCTTCTTCTGTAAATATACTGTATTGCCATTGGTGTAATTAATATGTTCAAGAGTAATGCAATTGGTATCTTTGTGCATTGTATATGTTAAATGTTTTGTCAGCACGCAGTATAGTGTGAAGTGTTCGCGGGATAGAAGGACATGTACACCAGGCATCAGGATCCAATAATTTATTTACAGTGAAAACAAAATATGGCAGAATAAAGACCTCAAAACAATAACAAATAAGACACCATGACTGAACTCTAGAAGGAGAGCTAGAGGACAAGTGTCAGTACTGACCTCTCAGCACACTCTGGCTACTCTTGAGCAGTTCTCCTTATATATAGTTCCAGAACCCATGTGATCCTGGTACCTCCCCTTAACTTTTATTTTCTTACAATTGTGCTTGCAAAATGTAATTTGACAACCTCATACACTCTTATAACATTACAAAGTTTGTTATACATTTAGCATAGGTTTTTAAATGCATAAACTGTACTTTAAATAATCTGCAGGGTTCATTTCATGATAGTCTCCACTCCTACATTCATTCAGTCTGTAAAATACTAAATGATAGGGCTGTCTGGCTCTTAGAGTCACACTGAATGAACAGTAGATGGAGGGAGAACCATAAATACGAGGCAGCTGCAATGAGCACAGGGGAAAAGAGAAATAAAATGCATATCCCTTTTTTATCTTAAAACACATGGTAAGTGTACTAATAATTAAATGCTTATCCACAATCTAATTCATGTCTACATGAGAGGTTTACACAAAATCTTTATAACTTGTAAACATGATATTCTGTTTTCTGTCCAACCATGTGGTACACAGCAACTGCCGTTTACATTACTAGCTTGCAAGCATCTCTTTCTTTTTATTGGATATTTAAGTAATTGTTTTGAAGAAAGGGGTTAGCGGCATGTCTAGGCACATACAGTATTTCAGTATATATGCAACACGTCAACTGTCCCCGAATAACACAGAGCCCTGACCACTACCAAAGTCTAGTGGACCAGAGCAAAAATTAGTTGCATTCTCTGTAGGGTTTGAAAACCAAGCACTCACTAACTTTATATGCTGTTTCTATTTCTTTCGCATATCCGTCTTACACAAATGTTTACTATAATCAAACTTAAAGAGGCCGGTTACACAGAATCTTAACTGGTTATACTTTGGGGGTATCAACTGCAACAAAGAGAGCAAGCTGTGGAACAACCTTAAAAAGGGAGACAGAGAGAAAGAACAGCTTCTAAGTAATAAAAAAATTCAGAACATGAGCGAGTGGCCATCCCGCTACATGTGGAGAGTAAAGAAAGAAAATGTCAAAGTTTATTCAGGGAACAAAGGGTGCAGTTGCACAACAGGCTTCTAAAACAAAATAGTAGACAACAACAAAAAAAAAAATTGAATGTGGTGGGCTCCTAAACATGCTGTCCCTGACATTCCTCCCCACGAAGTTGAAATCATGGGTGGAACATTCATTACCACAACTGAATTTCTTATTTTCTCATTTTAGTTCTAAGTACCTTTCAAAAGATTAAACAGTTCAGATCTCTCTGAGGAGAGATGGAGCTTTACCCACTCACAAAGCTCCACCTCAGGTCCCTTTTATAAACTTATGAATTAGATAGAAAATCATAATTTATTTCTATCCTAGTTCTGACTGCTTTACCTGAGGTCTGATTGTGTCATTTCTACTTGTTCTATTCTGGCTCCATACCAGGACATAAAATCAGCATTCTTGTGAGCTATACCCAGTTTGTGTTTGATTGTAAATTTATAGGGTTGCAAAGGTCAGATGCCACCTCATTATTCAGGGGTTCTTATCTTTCATGACCAGTAGCCAAATATAGTGTGTTGTGATCAGTGATTAATTCAAATTCAGAACCCCATAAATACAATTTCATTGCTTCTATGGCCCACTTTATTGCAAGACATTCTTTCTCTATCATTGAATACCTTGTTTCGTGTTTGTGTATTTTGTGGCATATAAATGATTGGGTGTTCCTCACCCTCAATTAGTTGGGGCAATACTGCTCCTATACCAAAAGCAGATACATCAGTTTGAACTAAAAAAGACAGATTGAAATCTGGACTTCTTAATACAGGGAAAGAACACAGATGTGCTTTAGTAGCACAAAATGCTTCCTCACCGCTGGGGGATCCATATTACTTTCGTGGGATTCTTTTTCTTGGTTAAGTCTGTCAACAGTCTAGCTAAAGAAGCAAAATTGGGTACAAAGCATGTATAGTAACCTGAAAAACCAAGAAAAGAATGGACATGCTGTTTAGTTATCAGACCTAGAGCTGTTGGCTATAGCATCTACCTTGTTCACTTTTGGTCGTATTTGCCTTTCCTATAATGAAACCTAAATACTTGGTTTCCTGCATTGCAAAGGAGCATTTTGCTGGATTAATAGTTAAGCCAGCAAGGGCAAGAGCTTGTAACACTGCCATTACATGTTTTATGTAGTCTGAGCAATTAGGGCTATAGATAATAACATCATCTAAATATGCAGCACTATATGGGCATGCAGTTGTAAAACTGAATCCATTAGCCTTTAGAAAGTAGTGGGCACCCCATGCAACCCAAAGGCCATGGTGAAAGATTGAAACAAACCGCTGGGGAACAGAAGGCAGTTTTCTCCTCGATGATTTATCCAGAGGGATCTGCCATTAACCTTTCATGAGGTCTAACATAGTGATGTATTGTGCTTTACCAAGATGATCTGTGATATCATCTATATGTGGCATGGGATAACTATCAAACTTGGAAATGGCATTTAATTTCTTAAAATCAAGGCACAACAGCAGTCCTCCTCCTTCTTCCCTACTATTACCAGGGAAAAGTCCATTCATCTTTTGATGGTTCAATAACCCCTATTTGTTGCATCTTATGTATTTCTGCCACTACCTCATTCTGAACCTTTTCAGGTAACCAGTAGGGTTTCTGATGTATAGGGATTGTGTAGTCTCTATGTGATGTTCTAGAATAGTCACTCTTCCTGTATGTTTGTAAACAGGGCTTTAAACTGAGTTAATACTGATCTAATTATTTCTTCTGATCTTCCCATGTTTGTATTAACACATACATCTTGCACATTTCCTGGAGTTTCTAACCTCTGATATGCCTCTTCCAACTTCCTGTCTGTTTGATCGGGACACACAAAACACCCAGGTGTGGATCTCTTTTCCACTTCTTCAATAGATTTACATGATAGATCTTCCTTTCATGTCTTCTATCAGGTAAATTCTATTTCATAATTAACAGGTCTGGTCTGTCGTTTGACTACATAGGACCCTGCCACTTCATCATTAGTTTATTGTCATTGGAAGGCAGTAGGAGAAGAACTCTATCTCCATGGCTAAATACTTTCTGTCCCACAACCTTATCATATGTATTTTCTGTGTCATCTTTTGGCTCTCTCTAACTGATGTGCTGTTTTAACATACTTCATTAATCTTTGTCTTAGATTATTAAAGTATTCGATAGTAGTACTGGTTCCAATTTCTTGACCTTCCACTCAGGTTTCTTTACAATATCGAGAGACCCTAGGTTTCTTCCATATAATAACTCAAATGGAGAAAACCCTGTAGATGCCTGTGGTACCTCTTGATATGCAAACAGTAAGAATGGTAAACAAACATCTCAATGCCTCCCCTCATTCTGGATGAACTTGAGAAGCATCAGTTTCAACTTTTGATTAAAATGTTCCACCAGTCCGTCCTTCTATGGGTGGTTAACAGTTGAGAGCAAAACTTACTATCTCTATCTGTTAAAATCTCCCTAGGTATACCCATCCTATGGAATACCTTCACTAATTCCTCAGCAATCTTTGTAGCTGTTACTGTTCTTAAAGGAATCGCTTCCGGGTATTTTGTGCCATAATCACAAATAACTAGTACAAAACAGTTTCTTTTTTAGCTTTTCTGTAGGCGTCCCACTATGTCCATGGCTATTCAGTCAAAAGGTGGTATAATCAGGAGAAGGGGCTGTAAGGATACCTTGTCTTTCTTTGTAACTTTCACCACTTTCTGGCACTCTGGGCAGCTATGACAGTACTCTTCCACCTGTTGGTGTGTACCTGACCAGGAGAATCTATGGAGCAATCTACTCAATGTACAATCTCTGCCCAGATGACCAGCCATGGGAACATCATGTGCCAACTTTAACAAGGAATTTATGTTGTTCTGGTACCAACAATTGCTTTACTACCTCCCCAGTCATTGGATTAGTACATTTTCTATACCATAAATGTCCCTTTTTTATACACTGTGGTTTCTTCTGTTCAGGTGCCCCTTCAATAAAAGAAAAGCCTGTAAAGAAACATCATGTGACTGTTCCCCTTCAAAATCACATAACTTCACAACATTTTGTAATGTAATGTCAGAGTCCATACATTGTTGGGCCCACTGTCAGTTTCTCAGCCCTTTTTTGTGTCTTAGTTTTTCTTGATTTACCAGGCCTGCTGAACACATCTTCTTCAAAAGGAAACAAAGTGTTCACAGTTTTTTCTTTTTGGACCTGGGATCTAGTGATGACTGCACCTAGACAACTATCATTCAATAATGAGTCAAATTCTGGATCATCATGTCCAAAATAACAGGGACAGGCAGGTGAGGGACAAGTCCAACCTCCAATTGATGTGACATACCATTCATTTGCATATTTATTGTGGTCATAGGATTAAAATGTTTGTCCCCATGAATACATATGACCCCCTCCGTCTTAATGTCTTTAACACTACAGTTTGGAAGAAGACTTGCCTTGACCAGTGTTTGTTGACTTCCAGACTCTACTGGTCCTAGGACATCTTATCCTCTCACTGTAACAGGTACCACATATTGTCCCCAGTTGACTAGGTCCAAGTGTGTACTATTCACTTTCCTATTTGGACACCATCTTGCAATATATCCGTTTCCTTGACATTCCCTGCATATAATAGCAGGGTTAAAAGAATATTTTGATTTATTATTATAACTGCCCCCTCCAGTCATATTGCTAGTAAAAGAGTTACTAGAAGTTGGTCTTACCATGGATGTTGTAACAGTACCAGGATGTTTCTGCTGTCTATGGGTCCGAGCTGTTAAATAGTCTTCTGCTAATGATATAGCTTTCTCAGCTGTCTCTGGGCAATGTTCTTTTACCCAAATTTGTACATCCTGTGGGAGCACCTGAATGAATTGTTCTAGTATTACTGCTTTCATCACTTGGTCCATAGTCTTACTGCTGGGTTGTAGCCATTTATACCCAAGATCTTTAAGTCTTACAAAAATGTCTCTGGGGTTATCAGATGACTGGAAATGATGCGATTGAAAGCACTGATGATAGATTTTAGTGCTGATATCATATCGCTTCAATATCTCTTGATGCACATTATCATAGGACTCTGCCTGTTGACTGTCCATGTTTTCATAAGCCAGTTGTGCTTTCCCCATGAGATAGGGTGTGAGACGTATTACCATTGTTCTCTGGGCCATCCACATGCTCCAGTCACCCTCTCAAATGTGGTTAAATATGCCTCAATATCATCTTTATCTCTGATTTGGTAAGTTTAATGTCCTTTGTGCTGTCCTGTGCTGGGGCAGGATTGTGGGAGGAACGCAGTGCCTGTATTGCTCGCAATGTCTGCATCCATCGTCTTTCACTTCTTTCCCACTCCTGTTCCCTCTCCTTGTCCATGGCCATCTGCATCAGACATAACCAACGTAAAAGGTCTTGCCCATCCTCAGGGGGTTCCATCTCACCCAAGTCCCCAGCAGTAGCCCCAAGGTCCCCATCTTCATCTACTGCCCTTGCTTCAGCCTTGAGCCTTTCTTTTTTCTTATCTTCTAAACTGGCCAACAAAGGGTCTCTGGATAGCTCCATCATTCTCAGTGTCTGAACACCTTTAGGCCTTGTCACTGGTTCCATCTCCTGTTCTGGCTGCATTAATGCCCTTTTAGTTATCTGGTGATAGCTCTTGGAGTACATTAACAAGACTATAATACACCACTCTGACACCATATGTGAAGTGTTCATGGGATAGAAAACATGTACACCAAGCATCATGATCCAATAATTTATTTACAGTGAAGACAAAATATGGACAGACTAAATGTGGCAAAATAAAGACCTCCAAACAAAAACAAATAAGACAGCATGACTGAACTCTAGAAGGAGAGCTAGAAAAAAAAGGTAAATATTGACCACTCAGCACACACTGGCTACTCTTGAGCAGTTCTCTTATATTTTTTTATTGTACTATTGTTTATTCTCTTTGGCAGGGTGGCCCCATACAATCTCCAGCCCACGGCCCTGTACCTCCTGACCTGGTCATGCATGCAGGCCACATGAACCCGCTCCCCCAGTGGGCTGGCCATTATCGCTCTCACACCCACTGGGTATGCACCCCTCTCAGGTCTCTCAGGGTGTGCGAGGCATGGCCATCAGCCACGAAGATTGCCTTCCATATTTTTCCACATTTTCTCCCCAGTGGAGAGCCGGACATGCAATGGCATTTGAGCAGGTAGTGCTGATACACTACACACTCTCCCCCCTTGCTATTGCATGCTGCTTGTAATGCAGCTGGCCTCCACCGGTCACCACTATAGAGCAATGCAAGCCCCAATACCCACCCCAGAGAGAGGAGAGCAGTAGTCAGATGCTCAATCCTCCCCTGCCAGCCCCCGGTGGCCTGAGTCCGTTCCTGAACCTGGGTCACCAGATTGGCATGAAGTGTGGCATCCAGCACCTCAACTCCTCATTGCCACTGGACCAGCTGAGCAGTTCTCCTTATATGTATTTCCAGAACCCATGTCATCCTGGTACCTCCCCTTAACTTTTATTTTCTTACAGTTGTGCTTGCAAAATATTTAATTTGACAACCTAATTCAGTCTTATAATATTACAAACTTTGTTATACCTTTATCAAAGGTTTTTAAATGCATAAACTGTACTTTAGATAATCTGCAGGCTTCTTTTCATGATAGTCTCCACCCTTACATTCATTCAGTCTATGAAATACTAAATGATAGGGCTGTCCGGCTCTTAGAATCACACTGAATGGATAGTGAGTGGAGGGTGAACCGTGAATACTTGGCAGCTGCAACAAGCACAGGGGAAAAAAGAAATAAACAACAAAAAGTTAATGCATATCCCTTTTTATCTGAAAATGTATGGTAAGTGTACTAATAATTAAATGCTTAGCCACAATCTAATTCATGTGTACATGAGAGGTTTACACAAATTCATTATAACTTATAAACATGATATTGTTCTGTTTTCTGTCCAATCATGTGGCGCATGGCAACTGCCATTTACATTACTAGCTTGCAAGTGTCTTTTTCTTTTTGTTAAATATTTCAGTAATTGTTTTGAAGAAAAGGGTTAGCTTCATGTCTAGGTGCATATTTCAGTATAAGTGCAACATGCGAACCACCACCTGTCCCTAAATAACACAGAGCACTGACCACTACCAAAGTCTAGTAGCCAAAGCACAAAAATGAGTTGCATTCTCCATAAGGCTCAAAAAACAAGCACTCACTAATTTCATATGCCATTTCTATTTCTTTTGGCATATCCGTGCTTACACAAATGTTTACTATAATCAAACTTAAAGGGGCCAGTTACACAGAATCTTAACTGGTTATACTTCCAGGGGTACCAACTGCAACAAAGAGAGTGAGCTATGGAGCCACCTTAAAATAGAAGAAAGAGAGAGAGAGAGAGAGAGAGAGAGAGAGAGAGAGAAAGAGCAAACTTCTAAATAGTAAAAAAAATTCAGGACATGAGCGAGTAGCCAGCCTGCTACAGGCGGAGAGTAAAGAAAGAAACATTCAAAGTTTATTCAGGGAACAAAGGGTGCTGTTGCACAACAGACTTCTAAAACAAAATAGTAAACAACAACAAAAAAAATATGAATATGGTGGACTTCTAAACACATGGTCCCTGTGACATAAATATTATTAAAATAATAAATGTTTCAGTACTTAAATAATCATGTCTTAAATTTCTGTACCGCTTCAAAAAATGTACAAAATTTGTAAGTGACAAGCTGTAACTAAATGTTGTATTCTGTTTCACTGATGTATCCAGAATGCTGCTCAAATCTCATTATGTATTCCTGCTTTTTCATAGGTTCACCTTCATTAAAGGGTCAAGTGTGGAATTTTTCAAGTACAGTCTTGTAAATAGTTATATATAGTTTATAAATGCTATTATGTGTATATGTTGTAAACAGTCAACCCTCAAATGACTGTCAGTTATTTGTGGAATGCAGGACTGCTTTTTCTTTTTTAAAGTTCTTGGGTTTTTTTGCCCCCTCCAGGAACACAGCTTTAATTTGGTACTAATTCAATTGGGATTCTTACATTTTTTTAAACTTATATTCCATGTTCTATATTTTTCTTCATGGATAATGATGAAATGTTAAGGGGTTGTTTTCTAATCTATTCAAATATAGTTTATGAAAGCTTTTCAGCTATAAGTATGGTACATTAAATGAATTACATACAAAAATCAATTGCCATCTGAAAAACATGAATTGACCATTACAGTTTCTTGTTGAAAAGAACTCTCATAGTTGGCACAATACACATTAATGATAATGCTTCATTTGAAATAGAGATTGTGTTAAGTACTCTGATAACCATTAGACGGGTATCTACCAGTAGAATTGTGTGAAAAGGTAGACAAATAACAAACAAAAAAAGTCTGTGCTATGAATAGATTCTCAAAAAGAAGGTAATTATTTGCAAAAAAAAAAAACATTGTGAATGCATCAGTTAGGCATTCAGGTTAAAGTGACAAAAGTTGGGAAATGCAATGTTGCGGTTTCTGCCCTAACTCTGCTGCCCCTCCTCACAAAAGCAATGAAAGGGCAAGGCAACACAAGCAACCAGAGACAGTCATTATCAGGTGAGATAAATAGCATACAGCTCTCTACAAGTAACACAAGGCATCCATCTTCATGATCCACCACCTCTGTAGCAGTGGATTCACTTGCACACTTCAAACATACACACTCACTTCAGGCTGCAGAAATACATCACTTTGAAAATTATAAACTAAAACATGAAGGAACAAGAAGAAAATAAAAGCATACAAAAATGACTCTACTATTTTCTCAGCTTTTGCATCACAACAATTTTTTTCTGAGTGTACACTCCTATTGTTCATATTACTTGAAAGAGTATCATTGGTGTGATATTATGCTTACATAGAAACACACTACAAATGGAACATGGTTGCATCAAACTGCAATATCTCTGCTGCTGTGCTAATAATGTGTCCTATGACACTAGATTGCTATGGGAAACTTACTGTTCATATTTTAGTTCTTGAGTTTCTCTTTCTACAGCATACTACATTAACAACATAGAAGACAGGATAAAATTTGAGAGAAGGAAGGGAGGGAGATGCAGTGGTAATGTGAGGAAGTATTTCTTCAAAGAAATGGTGGTGGAGAAGCAGAATGCCCTGCCAGAGGAGGTGGTGGGGGCTGAAATGATTATGGGATTCAAGAATGCATGAGATAGTCATTGGAGTATCATAGCAGTTGGGGGAAGGGGACAACCCAGCTCAAAAGAAGCTTGAAGAGACAAAATTACATCTGTAGTTGGACAGACTAGGTGGACCAAAGGTCCTTATCTACTGTCAGAATCTTTGTATACATATATATATATATATATGTATAAGAAAACCTGCATGTATGAAAACAGAAATTGTGATAAGACAGTAATAATTACATCAACACTACAGTATGCTACTGATGTCATGAAATGCCACACTTTCTGTGCTGCACAGTCAGATCACTCCATAATTTCAGTGAAACATCACTACAAAAGAAAAAAGAAAAAAAATTACACTACTTGCTATTATGATTTAGAAGACACCTAATAATTTTTTAACTGTAAAATTCTACATATCTTTGTGTATTATTCTGTTATAATTAATGGTCTCTGTTTTTCTCCTAGAGAAGCCGTGTGTTAAATACCATAACACCTGAGTAGGTGTTACGGCATTCATGCACTCCCTTTCCATAGCAAAGCACTTGAGACAAGTAAACAAACAGAGTGTGAGCTTCCAACTGTCTCTTCTCTTATACCTCAAACATCACTGATGAGAAAAGCACACTTACTTGTCAGCATTACCTCCATCACAAACATTCTCCAGCAGCCTCACATCACCTATAACGTAACAAAAATTAAAATGTTAAGCAGATTCCAAACAGCAGATGAAAAAAAGACAAAAGTTTGTTCAAGAGCAGGAAAACTGCAACACCATTTGCAAAACAAGAAGCAACCTCAGATTGTTCACAACCTACTTGTCTGAGGTAGGGCAGCCACTAAATTTTGAAACTTTTGAGATGGCACAGTTAGATAAACTGCTAACTAATTCCCTGTATGTACTCAAAAAGGAAGATGGCTCAGAATACAAGCCAGGCACCATACGAGGCATAGTAGCGAGCATCCAGAGACATTTGTCCTCACATTAGTACCCTGAATCTATTTTCAAAAGCCCTGACAACATATTTGTGGATACTAAAAAAACCCTAGCAGCCAAACAAAAGCAACTGAAAAAGGCTGGAAAAGGAAACCATCCCAATAAAGCCCAAGTATTAACTGAGGAAGATGTCAAACTATTATACAAACCCCAAACACTAAGCATGACCACACCAACTGGGCTCCTAAATTTCCACTTCTTTAATCTGGGCATCCATTTCACCCTCTGAACGAAAAAACATTATGACCTACAGTGGGGAGACATTCGGGAGAGCACTGACACAAATAGAAACACCTTTCTGGAGTACTGTGAGCCCAGACTAAAACCAGGATGGGAGAAACCCCCGTGATGTACGCCCAATAAATCCACAAATTTGCAAAAACACACAAAATCCAGAAAAAGACGCCATAGAAGCATATCACATATATAAATCACAGAGGCCCCCTGAAATGCTGAAACCTGATGCTCCCTTTTACATAGCACCCAACATCAACAAAAAGGATTCATATCTCTGGTTTCAAAACATGAACATAGGGATTAATAAACTTAGAACAATGATGTATGCCATGAAAATGGATTCTGGTATTCCTGACAGTAAAAGAATTACCAACCACAGCACAAGAAAGACTACCATACAACAACTGGTAGATCACAATATCCCTGCAAACTGACATGCAGCAGACATCAGGGCACCACAATGTACAGTCCATCAACAACTATTCCAGCTCTCTGAATGTAAGCAGCATGAGATCAGCAAGCTGTTAACTTACTCAGATCACTAGCTCCCATCTACTTCAAATGCTCCACACCGACAACAAGAGAGATCTGCACAGCTCAGTAACCAGCAAGACAAAATGGTGTCTGGTAACATGTAGACAATGTTTGGGACTGGCTGCATTTTTCACAGTCCTGTAACAATACATATATACAACTCCAACTAAAAATCTCAAAACAGGAAAAGAGTCAGGGTCATCGAGGATTCAGACACCTCCGATTAAGATATTTTCTAGTATTCAGTCACCTAAAACATACACATATAATGTTTTATTCTCTTGAGCCTAAGTTATACAGTTCACACTTTTGCCACAATCCCTAACTCTCTCCCTTTCAACCCTAAGCCTTTCAACCCTAACCTTTCCTCTGCAGGTCAAATGACTACATCACCGTAAAACAGCCATTGAAACAGGAAACTATACCAAAGAATCTTCACACTCATGGACTTCTAACTGTTGTATCCACTTTATTTGATTAACATTTTAAATAATTAAAGTTAATGTTCAAGCACAGTTCTGTTTTCCTCATAGAAATAAAAATGTTCATCTGCAAGGTAAGCCTCCACATCTTTTTTTGCAAACTCAAGTCTCACCACAGAAAAAATGAAGCCCTTCAATTATATAAAATAAAATATGAGGTGCAGTGTGTTAAACTCGAATTTAACACACAACCTCTTTGTTGGAAGGCATTTATGATGTGCCATCCAACAACTCGGGTGTGTGTTAAATTCTCGTAACACACTGCACCCCACACTTCATCCTATATATAATTGTCACTGTTGTGTGCATATGACTCATCTGTAAACCAGAGACAGGAATTTATCTAGTACTGGATTTGCATATAAAACTGACAGAGAACTTTACCGTGTGATTATAGCAAAGATGTGTTTCTTCTCAATATTCACATATTTTGAGTACATTTCTGGCACCTTAGCCCACAAATAAATGTCTTACTGAGCAAAGAACACAAAAAACAGTTCAGCAGCATTTCACACTTGCATAGTAATGACATTCATTTATTCTACAATGGTATACAAACTTTCATATTCAAATTACAATGTAATGATTACATAAGTACACAACATTGTGTCTTTCATATACTACAGAAAAAATAAAAACTGCAGCCTGAAGTATGACTGTGTGTTGATGTGCGCATGTGTATCCATGGCCACAGAAGTTGGGGACCATGATGATGGATTTCCCTTGTGTTCTCTGCAAAGAGTTATATGTTGTTTGTCTAATATAATGATGTCTTTCTGGGGTGCTTGCATTGCCTTCCTCCTTTCACTGTTTGTGTGTGTGTGTGTGTGTGTCCATGTCTGGGGGGTGGACCACGACATCGCATTTCCCAACTTTTGCCACTTTTACCTGAACCTTACCTGATACACTAAGAAGTTTTTTGCAAATAACATATTTCATAAATTCCTGGTTGTTTACTGGCAGAAAAGAGACCAAAAGATAAATAAAAATCAGGTCCCTCCCATTGTACCCATGAAGATCTGCTTCTATTTATTGCAGCTAGTTTCACAACAACTGGAACTCAGAGAACACACCCCTCTCCACTGGAAACTGCACCTCTGCCTTGATTGATTGGACTCACTGTGGCTTAATCCCAAGCCATTTTGCAATTTAGTTTTGGCCTGGTTGAACAGAACAATCTGAGTCACCCTTTCTGGAGATGAGGTGGTAATCAGGCCAGGTGGTGCAGTTTCATTGTAGTGACACTGGCTGCAATACTATAGCAACAGCAACAGGTCTTTGACAGTCTGCCTGGAGGGATCCTGATCTTTATGAATCTCTCATTCCCCTTTCCACCACTAAACAAGCAGGTATGTATGTAAAATATATACAGAAACAGGGACATGACAGGGGAATTTGGCACTTGTAAAGTAATCATATCAGTCTGGGACTGTCACATGGGGAGGAGGTGGGGATGAGCTCTGGTAGTGTAGCGCTGGCTAAACGCTTGCAAACAACTGAACCTTGAAGTTCTAGATGTTCTGACTTGCTGCCAGTTCTAAAGCTGCTGAGTCTCCCTTCAAAACCCATTCAGAATCCAAAGCACATACACCACAGATTTTCATAGGCTCATTGGTTCTGCAGAGAACACTAGGCAAGAGCCTATCAAGCTTGTTTACTGCATTCAGTGGAAAATACCATAAAAACATCCGCTTATAGTTATTTGTCTAATTTCAACTTAAACATGTTTGTTATTACTCTCCACAACTTCTTTTGGCAAGCTATTCTAAACACTCACAGTTCTTTCACAGAACCATACTCTTCAACTTTGTGTTCCAAAATCATAATCCTTAATTTCTTTGCTGTGTCCTCATGTCTATTTTTCTCTATTACTAAGTTCTAAATGAGGATACCATGTTGTATTTGCACAGGGTAGAACCTTATAGACATTAATCATGTCACCTCTCACCCTTCTCATTCCGAGGCTATAGAGCCTGAAAACCCTCAGTCTCTCTTGGTATGTCAATTCCTCAAGCCTCTTAATCATTCTTGTTATCCTTTGTTGAATACACTCGACCCTAATAATATCACATTTTGCAGTGAACATAATCGGACACAGTACTCGGCATGTGGCCTCACCAGAGATCTATACATTGGCAAAATCACCTCCCTATCCATATTCATCATGTTCTTCTTAATACAAGGTATTACTTTATTGCATTTTGATATGGCGTCATCGCACTGCCCTGTGTTTTTTGAAATTGTCAGTGACAATTACAACCAGGTCCCATTACTTCAGTGACTGCCTTAATTGAATTCTGCCTGTGTTATTATTAAAAGCTGTATTGTTTAGCTAACCCAGTGATGCTGAGGGTTGAGGTGCTGGATGCCACACCTTGTGCCATGCCGGCGACCTGATGGACACGGGTCACCGGGGTCAGCAGGGCAGGGGAAGGATCGAGCATCCAGAGGACTGCTCTCCTTCTCCTGGGAGGGGGGATGTGCAGCACCGGTGCCTGGTTACCGCCTGGTGGAGGATGGGGAGCAAGGCAATGTGCGAGAGCATGGGGAGCCGAGGGCAAATGCAGTGAGGAAAGCATACATGGAAGCATGCGGGTTCCTCCTCAGCTTGCATAATTGCATGCACTTGGCTCTGAGGGAGAATTCTCAAACAAATGCTGGCTTCCAGCATATGAGCCACTCCTGGTGCCTGTCCCCTCTGGCCACAACAGTTCCATCCTTGGTGGCCCCACTTGGGGCTTCCCTGAGTATGAGGGGCAATGTTACTAGGAGACAGGCAAACCCATTAGCAGGGCTAGGGGAGTCCAGTCCCCCCAAAAAGAAGAAGAAAATAATAGAAAAAACAAATAGCTCTGTTGTTTTTCCCAAAGTGCATGACTACACATTTGTCAAGAATGAACCATATCTTGTTTCTTATAGCCCATGTACTGTATATAAAATCCATCTAATTCAGCCTGTAGTTTAATTGCCTCTTCCCTAGTGTTAACTCAGTAACCTAATCTATGAATTTAACAATCCATTCTCTGTATTTCAACTGAAGTTCTGAGATAAACACATTGAAAAGTGCTGATCCCAAGACTAACCACTGTGGCATCCCACTAGTCACCCCAAGCTCCTCAAAGTCAAAACCATTAATTCTGACTATCTGCTTTTAATCTGTGAGCCATGATTTAGCCATTTACTTATACGGGAATTTATTTTGGAAGTAAGTCATATCTCTGTGAGCTCAGCATGTGGAACTGTGTCAAATGCCTTGCCCAAATCCTAGTAGATAGCATCAACTGCACTCCCATCCTCCAATGCCTGGCTGATTTTTTCACAAAAGTCAATTAAGTTAGTAAGGCAAGACCTTCCCTTAGTAAATCCATGCTGTGATTCATCACCCAGTTTGTTACTAGTTATAATTGTTTTTATCTCCCTTATATGATTTTCTAATAACATACAGTACCTATGGCTCACGTCAGACATACAGGTCTGTAGTTGGTTAGTGCTCTCCTACTACCCTTATTATGAATAGGCACTACTATTGCCTTTCTCAAAGCATCTGGTACCTCACTTTTCCTAAGGGAAATATTGGATATTTTCATCACTGTCCAAGTCAATGCTGATGTGATCTCCTTTAATGTCCTCAGATGAAGGACATCTTGTTTCTGAGATTTGTTGACATCCAAGGTCTCCCGCATCTTAAGTATGTCACCATTGCTTATTACTGGTAATGTACCTACATCATTTATATCTGGGACCAGATATTCAAAATTTAGCCCAGGGGCAAACTTAGTAATGCACAGTATGCTAAATTTTAGCCCTGAACCTTTAGCACACCATATTCAAAAGAAAAGCCCCGGGGCTAAACCTGCTGAACACAGTGTGCAAAGAAAACAGTGCAATCAGGGCTGGGGGTGCAGTGCAAAAATAGCCCAGGAAATAAAACAACTCTGAATATAGCAACAGGAAGGCCAAAATGCAACAGCAGCTCAGTGGACAGAGGGTGAAAGCAGAGCTGCAGTAGCAGGCCAATGCGAGTGATAGCAATGGAGTGCCACACAACAACAGCAGCAGTCAATGCATGCCACATGCAGCAGAACTGTGCTGCGCAAGTGCCAAGTTAGCCCAGGGCAAACACATTAGCCCGGCGCTAACACTTTGCCCCAGGATAACACATTAGCCGAGGGCTAAAGTTTGCTATATTCAAAGCTCCTATGCAAATAAGCCTGATTAGGCAATCCTTGGGCAAATAACCACATTAGCATCTCATTATGGGTTGCTTTGCATGCACTCCCATTATTTTGCCTGGCACTATTTCATGGAGCCCAGAGCTCCACCTTTAGGGTGGACTGTAACTACAGGTTGGGAGCCACAGGCTGATAGGTGCACACAGCTCCACCTGTATGTGAAACTGACCAACTGTAGAGTAGCTGCAGACTGTGGGAGCTGGCTTACTCAGTGCAGATCTCTCAACCATGTGTCACTGAACCAAGGGACACAGACACACTAAATCAGGAATAATGAGGACAGAGCTATTTGAGGGGTAAGCTAGGGGTATAAACACAACCTGAATCTGCTGTACCTGCAGAACTGTATTCCCCTCCCTGGATACCATAGTGTGAGGTAATGGAGAGTCCCTGGAAGATGTGTGGGTGCTACACTGAGAGGTCATGGATGACTAAGTGACCTGCTCCAGGCTGCATGCACTAATTCCAGTATGAAGAGTGAAATCTGAAGCAGCCAGTGGGGATAACACTGATACAGTCAGCATTTCTGCAATACACCTATATGTTACTCTTTCATCCTCTAAACACTTGTGAAAACAAACTGTTCCAAGTCTCTGCCTTTCCATGTCCTGCACCCCATCTGCACCACCAACATGACTCATGTTTGGTTGATCCTGCCATTATTAACAAAGCACTTGACACAAACATATCTGGTTGAACCTACAATTTCCCTCATGTCTCACCGGAGTTTCACTGCTCATGTCTGAAAGGAGAAGTCCACCCTGAATGTGCAAAAACATATGTTAAGTAGAGTGTTTTGATATGTCTGTTAAGTCCTAGTATGTCCTTCCCCTCTGTCTGCTATTAGGAGTTTTTCCTAAATTAGCCTGCTAGCTGTATGGTAGTTTTAAGACACCTGGGATCTCCATCACAAACAGGTTTATTGACTTTCTTTCTACTAAAATGCACCTGGCTCATGTGACAATGATGTAGCTATGCCCTTAGATTTAGCAGGGTCTGTCACAGCTCAGCCACAAAGATAATACTTCTTTCAGAGAAGTCACACTGCTAGATTTTGGGTGAGTGGGTGAGTGTAATCATTATTATTTTTTGATATTAGTAACTTGTCTTCCTATGTTACACTCTACAAGCTGATATTCAAATTTTGCTACTTAGTACCGGTGCAAAAACTGAAAGTGACTGAGAGGAATAGAGTAAATAGTGATATGATTCAAATACATGCACACACACACACACACTGCAGAACACAGCAGAACACAGCAGGACAAGGTACAATATCAAAAAATAATAATGATAACACTCACCCAAAATCTAGCAGTGTGTCTGACACTGGCTTCCTGCAGGGGCAATTAGACATCACACCAAAGGGCACTCTGGGAAGACTAGAAGCCATAACAGAAACCAAAATGGCAACCTCCAAGGGCAATAAAACAGTTAGGAAAAGTTAGAAAAAACATCTCTCACAGCCAGAGGAAAAGAAAACGCTGGAAACTGATCAGAACACAGAAAAAATGCTACTACATATCTTTTTCTGATTTTTAACATGGAGTTATCCTTTAAATATGTAGTGTGACTGACTGCTTGCAATGCGTTACATTGTGGACATGACAGATATTACTAACAAGGCACTCTCACTCTGCAAACATAGAAATCCATTATCTTTGTGATAATCATGCTGGTGTGTCTTAGAAACAAGCTGCCGACAGTAGAAAGAGGACAGACAGCAAGTCAGCAGCTTCAGAAAAGCGAAAGAGCATGAGTGTTACCATAGCAACACACACTTGTGCTCCTGTTCAAGGAAACCCAGTAAAAGTAATCAAATGTCTGTGGATTTCAAACAGGTCAGAGTGAGAGTGCCTTTTTTAGAATGTCTTCCGAGTCCTCAATGTAATGCATCAACAGCATTTGGTCATGTCACACATATAAGACAAGTGAACAGAAACTCCTTCGATGAGACTGGTGGGGAGGGCAGGATCAACGAGATATGTTCTGTTTTTGATTTTACATAGGTATGTCTGTGCCCCTTCTGCCTGATCTCCTGTGCAACAGGTGTCATTATCCCTGGTGGCCAGTGGACTGTGACAGCTCCGATTCCCTAAACTGTGAAAGCCACAAATACCTGGTAGTATAGTGTCACCCCACAGTGCCTACCGCCCTACACATCCATCCTGTACCCAAGCGGTGACTGGCTCAACCCACCACTCACCTCCACAGCCAATGTCTGGATGAGCATGTACACAATTACACAGGTATGCACTCATTCAGAGCTTAGTCAATGGCTGGTCATGTAGGTGAGCAGTAGGTTGAACTAGTCACTGCTTGGGTATGGGATGAGGGATCGGGTGGGGTGCACTGTGGTAGGAACTGCAGGGGGGGGCACTAGACCACTACGTGTTTGTGGCTTGCACAATATGGGGATTGGGGCTGTCATGATCCACCTGACTACCGGACCTATGTATATTTTTGTGCGGAGATCGGGGCAGAGGAGGGACTTGACTACAGGACAGTATGTTCCTTCCAAAGACATACCTGTGTGGGGATTAGTGCTTGGGGGTGGGGAGCCACTAGACTACCAGGTTAAGTGAACATGTGTGACTACTGAGTGTGACAGAGATTGTTGATGGGGTGGAGGGCACTAGACCACAAGGGACTGTGTAGGGTATGTCTCTGGCGGGGGTTGCTTCTCCATGATTTCCTGGCATTACTGCATGCTTTTCAGTGGTGGTATTTGGCACCATGCTACGGGTCATGTTACTGGCTGTAGCACAGCGCTATTCTTCTGAATATCCCAGTGTGTGGGTATTGATTTCATGCCCCTCCATCCCTCCCCCACATACATTATTTTCAGCGCTGGCACTATCATGTTGTGCTGGTGCAAGTCCTCTTTTGAAAATGCAGGATAGGGCAGTGCAGTGCAACTGAGAAACAAACAGTATGCACCCAGTGCAAGTCTTCAAATATCTGGACCCTGATCACTAGAGCTCAGATTTCTGAAAGACTGATGCAAAAATGTTATTCAGGCTGATGGCCATATTTCTTTTATGGTCAATTTTTTTACCTCGACTATCAAAGATCTCCACTTCCCTATTACTCCCTTTTTTTGACTAATGTATGACCAAAACATCTTGGTATTTTGTTTTGAATTTGTTGCTATGTTTAGCTCATTTAATCTCTTAGCCTTCCTGATCTCATTTTTACATTCTGTCATTATGCTTTTGAAAGATTTCCATAATGAAGGGTCTCATCTTCATTTTGTTCTTTTATACATACCCCTTTAGTCCAAGATCTTATTCTTTATTTTCTTGTTTAACCACATTGGCCTTTTGTCCTTACTATTGTATTTATCAATCACTGGAATAAATCTATATAGTGTATATTAGAACATTGTTCCTGCTCAAAAGTGGAACTTCAAGCCACCTGTGATATCTTTGCCCCCTTTGTTAAGCAGATAGAAAAAACTAAAACCTCCCCATAGGTAAATGAAGGCCCGTGATAACCTATGGCACCGTGCCCTTGAGTCTGGTTGCCTTTCTGATTGCCAGCTGTATCATGCTGCCCGTAACTCATGAACCTGGGCTATCCACCAGGTTAAGGCAGCTTTCTGTCAGACCAACCTTATTGCCACCTGGGGAAATGGGAGAGGTTCTGGGAAAATATGAAGGAACTTATGGCAAGTCTCCCTCCCTCCTCCCTTCATGCTTGTCATCAATGGTGTTTCTACCAAAGACCCTAGTAACATAGCTAATGCCTTCAATGCATCTTTCTCTGACCTCAGCTCTATCCTCCTGACTTCTTTACTGCATCTACTGGACAGTTCCTGCCACCCCCAGTGCTCCTCCTTTTACTTCAAAATTATCTCCCTAGTGTCGCTTTCACATATCTCGCCAAGTTCCTTGGAAAGACAAGGCAGAGTGGTGACTCTCTCAATACAAAACTGCTCTCCTTAACCATGGATGCAGTTCTAGCTCCCCTAACAAAAATACTCAACACGTCCCAGTGCCTAGGGCAGTTCCTTACACTATAGAAAAGGACGGTCATCACTCCAGTTCATAAAAATGGTGACCTTTCCTTTAGTAGTAATTATAGGCCCATTTCCATACTTCCTCCCCTCTCTAAAGTGCTGGAAAATATAGCTGCAGATCAACTTACTGACTATTTAGACTAGCACCATCTACCGTACCAGCAGCAACATGATTTCAGGCAAAGGGTACAACAAAGCTACTGCCCTGCTTGAGTTTACCTCCTTTATCCATGTTGCCCTTGACCAGGGAGCCCTGGCTGGATCTGTATAAATTGAGCTGCCCAAGGCTTTTGATACTGTCAATCTCAGTATGCTGATAAACTCCTTCCTCTCTCTTGGTGTATCACAAGAGACAGCTGACTGGTTCTCCAACTTTCTCCATGGCCGTACCCAGCAAGTAAAAATAAATAGCACCCTTTCTACTAGCCTTCCAGTCTGGTAGGGTGTCTCACAGGGGTTCATCCTTGGCCCACTCCTTTTCTCCCTATACCTAAACTTCCTCCCTCTGGCCTCCTATGGGCATCTGCTCATTTATGCAGATGATGTTGTGATCTTTGGCCGGCACCCAGACCCTACCCAGCTCCAACAATCCTTGCAGGGCTCCTTCACAGAAATAGAATCATGGTTCACCTCCCACAAACTTGTCCTCAGCTACAAAAAAAAACTAAAGTCATGCTATTCGCCCACCCTCAACATAAACACAACATGACAAAACTATCTATACCGAATTCCCAGGGTACCACGCTGGACTCAGTTTCTAGTTTTAAATATCTAGGGGTCATCCCAGACTCTGCCCTTACCTTCTGTGAGCATATAGCATCGACTTGCTCTGCAATAAACATTAGAATCAGTTACCTGTATAAATATAGGCCCTGTCTCCCTCCTAATGCCCTCAGTTTAGCTATCTCTAGGTCAATCTTTCCCTGGTAGACTATGGCATTGTCATATATGGTGCCATCTCTGACACTGCTCTGACCAGCATTAAATGTACACTAACAAAGCATGCTGACTGGCCACAGGCTGCGATCGCCTCACACATACCTGTGACCTCTAACAATGGTCATCATGGCTAAACTTTCAGGGCACTTACTCTATCAGACCAAAAAATACAACTAGGGCTAGCTCCAGTCTGGCTTGTCTCTCCTCCTCCAAACATATGTTTGCCCGTGCGTGCTACAAAACACTCTGACACTACTGCCTTTCACTTCCTTTTGCAAGGACTGCTGTCAGCCAAAGGTCCTTTCACTACAGGGTGCCACTCCAGATGAACTCCTACCTGATACTGCCCTATCTATTCCCAGGCTGGGGCCTTTTAAATCTGAGCTACATACCCACATTATGTCCAGCTGTAACTGTGATTGCAGATAAATTCCTCTACAAGGGCTAAGTTCCATTGCAAAATTTTTCTCTGATTCTAATATATAATTCACAATTACAACCTTTGGTGTTGCTCTGTATATGTATTATCCATTTTACCTCTGCACTTAGTCACTGTACTTATTATACATGTATTCATCCTCATTCAAGATATGATGCGGAGCCTTTGTAAATGAGTTCCTGACTCAAAGGGTTGTAAAGTCTTTCAGATGAGATGTTAAACTGAGGTCCCATCTGCTTGGATTGGTGGTAGTTCAGGTGGATGTTAAAGATCCCATGGCACTTAGCAAAAAGAGTAGGGGTAGTTTCATTAAAGAAAAACATAACATCACAAAACGAAATTACAAGTATAGGCAAAATACCATATTATATAAAAAAACAAAAGCAATTCAGAAAATAAAAAGGACATCCAAAAGAACATATTATAACATCTCGTTATACAGGTATAACATTTTGCCAAAAGAGATCAACTTTAGATTTGGAGAATTTATCCAAATCTCTAGTTTTAACAGAGGTTAAGCCATTCTCAATTTGTACAAACATGGTGTTAGATAAAACTGTTTGTTGCTGAAAAATAAATTGGCAATGAGCTTGCCAAAGATAATATTGTATAAAAGCAAAAAACACATTCAAGGTACTTCTATGGTATTGGCGCCATATCCCAGTATAATTACCCAAAACTATGGTCTGATAGGTAACGGTGACTAAAAAGGGGAGATTCCAATGTACAGCAGCATCCTGCCAAAATGTTTGACTAAAAGGGCATGTAACAAAAAAAGAACCATAGTTTCTTCGCAATTAGTGCAGGTGGGCCGGAAGTAAAATCTTTCTGTAGTGGGTTTATATTTCAGGTTACCTCAGACCCCTAACCTACCCTGTATAGAAAGCCATACAATATCCCAGATATGTGGGGGAATCCTAAAATCCATCAATTTCCTAAAAGAAAAAAACAGTTTAGAGGGTATATATTATGGGAAGAGAGGAACACATTTTTGTACCTCAAACACAATAAACTTATAAAAGGTTTTTCTAGAAAGAGTGAGCAAATGTTGAAATGATATTTTCCACTGCTGTAATTTCTTTAAAGTAGCTATACCATAAGATGGCAAGGAATCTGATAATAATATTTTAGGGGGTAATAGTGACCATTTATTTAAATATGTGGACCACAGAAATTGGACCAAGATTGCCAGGACATAGTGGTAGAAGACCAAAAATAAGAAAAAGATTCAAACAAAAAAATGAGTGATAAAAAACAATGGGGTTGATCATGTTTAATCCACCCTTATTAATGGGAAGATAAGTAATATCTCTGTGCACTGGGTTCAATCTCTTGCCCATAACATCTGGAAAAAATATTTAATAATCTAGTCTCCAGATGACGAGGGGTGGAAACACATAACTCAAGTATAAAAACACAGGCAACACAAATTTTTTAATAATTGCAACCCTTTTTTTCTTGCCAAATTTCCACCCTTTCCAATTGTGTATTTTAAATTCTCTGATGTATAATTGTTTCTCCCAATTATAGGTGGCTAAGTCTCCTCCTCCAAACCAAATTCCCAGAATCTTATGAGGAGAAGAAGCCACCGGAATACCTGCAATTTCAGAAGGGTCCAGATGTGTAAACTGTAATTGAAAAATAAAACTCTTATGCATGTTAATCTGGGCTCCGGAAAGTGTCTCAAAAATAGAGAAAATGTGTAATGCATTAAGTAAAGAAGGAATATCTGTAAGTAATAAAGTGATATCATCTGCATAAGCAGTTATTTTTTCAACTGGTAAAGCAGAGGAAGGTGATAATCCAATAATATTTGTGTCCCAGACAATCTGTCTAATAACAGGGTCCAAAACAAAAGAATACAAAAGTGGTCTCAATGGGCAACCCTGCCTTACCCCAATCGATATAGGTAATTCTGTACTAAAATATGCATTAACCATGGGAACACAACTAGCACTCTCATATAGAATGGAGATCCATTTAATAAATGGCGTAGGAATGGCATACCATAAAAGTATGGAAAATAAATAATTATATCTAACCCTATCAAATGCTTTAGCTTGATCTAAAGCAACAATATATCCAGAAATATGACCTTTATTACTGAGTTCGAATAAATCTCTTAAAAGATATAAATTATGCTGAATGCATCAATGAGGGATGGCACATGTTTGGGCAAGGTGAATAAGAGACCCAGCTACCAGTAATAATCTATTATTAAGAATTTTGTTAGAATTTTATAGTCACTATTTAACAAACTCAAAGGTCTCAATTAGATAATAGGGTTTTGCCCCCTGATTTATATAGAAAAAAAGTAGCAAGGTGTTAAACCCAATAAAAGCCGCAGAGGAAAATAATAAAAAATTAAATACCTTTGGCAAAAAGTAAAGCATGTGAGGCAAAAAAAGTCTGTAGAATTCATTAGGGATACCATCCCACCCTGGTGAAGTACCCTTACTTAAATGTGATATAGCTTGTTCTACATCCTGGGAAGAGATAGGTTGTATTAGTGGAATCACTTGAGAGGTAGATAGTTGTGGAAGAGGAGCAGTGAAACTAGAAAGATCAGGCAAAGTAAGGGTAGATCTATCCTGAAAAGAAGCCGCAACATGTTGTTGAACCAAAGTCAACTTATCCATATCTTTGGTAAGCAAAAGACCAGTAGGTGAAACTAGCTGGGTCATAAGGTGGCCTCTAGCCTTTGTTTACATGCCATAAAGGAGTCAGAAGCTGGTGTGGTTTTAGTTCCAAATTTAAATTCTAGATCTAGGGACTTTGCTCTATCATATTGATAGGATTTCATCTGTTCTTTCAGGACCTTAATTTGAGGAAACAAATCACGGGGATGTTTAAAAAGGGAGGACATCAATTTGTATAAGTGATTACAGACAAGCAAATACTGTATATATTGAGAATTAGCTCTAGCTTTTCCAAATGAAAGCAAAAGATTTTTTAATTCCTGTTTCATGTCCATCCACCAATTCAAAGAATCTGTGTATGCACATAAAACAGATTCCCTGTATGCGAAAAAAGATCAGTCTGAGAATAGAAAGAGAGGGCATCAAAAAGGGACATATTCAATCTCCATCGATTATATTTGGAGAATATCTTAGGTGGGAGAAAATGTAAACTAAAAGAGCAAAAAAGTGTGTGATGATCAGAAAATTCCGAGGGCTGAGACTTACAAGAAATGGGATGTAAGTGTTGGGAGAAAAAAAACATATCAATTCTTGTGGCGTAAATAAACCTATGATAAGTAGCACCAGGACCCTTGGGGTGTAATGCATGGAAAGCATCCTGCATACTGGAATCAGCAAGAATTTGCTTCAGAGCATTATAATCACAATATACTTTCTTCTGGGTAGCTCCGGATAAAGGGGTATCTAAAGTACAATTAAAATTCCCTCCCCAAACAACATGCATTCTGGTGCAGAGAAATGGTTTAATATCCCCAAATAATGCAACCTTGGCAGATTTTGTTTGTGGGGCATAAAGGTTAATAAGACGGAAAGAAAAGTCACCTATAGAGCAGTCCAAAATCAGGGCCCTACCAGGACAAACATCTATTAACTGAAAAATATGAATATTGGTGGATTTAAAAGAATGCCAATTCCATCTGCAGGTTCCAGTCCAAGGACCAAATGAAGGTCCCCAGTGCCATCGTCTTTTAATATTATCTACTTCAGCTAGTGAGGAAATACGACTTCCTGAATAAAAATAATATCCACAGGAAGGGTTGCAAAATAGGCCAATACAGAAATTTGTTTTCTATATGATTTCAAGCTGCAGACATTAAAAGATAGTAGTTGCAAAGTGGCCATAGGGTGTCATTGTTCAGCTAAGTCCCCCTTTTAAACTATTGCTTGCTTTCCTTTTATTTCCTTTTTTCCCTTTCTTTTCCTTAGACAATTCTGTAGATCTACTTTCTTCATCTTCTGTGACTATCTCAGATCTATGAGATGTATCAGATTCTAAGTCTGAATCTCCCAAGTCTTCTTGTAGGGGTTAAAAAATATTAGAAATTGGAATAGAGCAGGGAGTGGGTAGTTTCAGAGAAGATCTTGTAAATCTCCGGCCTTTAACAGTGTCAAAGGTGGGGGGGGCAGACATTGTAGGCCTCTCAGGCACACTATCCATCTCAGAGGCCTGGATCATAGTAGAAGAAAGGCCAGAGGTATCCATCAAAGGTATAGGTTTCAGTACAGCTGATACAGGTGGATCAGGATCATGCAATTTATCCTCTGCTTGGAAAATCATTGTGATCCCATCCCTCGGTTATATTTCATTTAGCCCAGGGGCATTGATGAAAGGCATGCCCCTTTTCGTCACACAGGTTACTCTGGAAAACATATTGACATAGGTCCATTGAATGTCCATACTCCCACAAAGTGAACATTTCATCATGTCATAAGAACCACTAAGTACGTGAACCGCATTTATAGCAAGCTCGGGGCTGACCGTTATAAAAGCACACACCCCTGTCTTTTCCTAGAAAAAAACTATTTGGGAGATGAACTATATCAGAATTCACTTGAAACAGTTTAACTTTAAACTTCCAGCCCCCAGTCCAAATACCCTCTAAATCTAATAAAGTTTGAGGAGGTCTAAGGATATCACAACGCTTCTGTAGCCAGTGGTAAATGTCACTTACACTCACCCCTTCATTTCTGAACATAACAGTGATGTACCGAATTTGTGGCCTACTCAGAGAGATGGCTAAAAAGGGAAGCCATAAAGGAGTAGTTTTGAGAACAGAGTATTTTTCCCCAAATTTTTCCAGACTATGATTAAGTCTAAAGCTTACTTCAATAGAATCCTCCCCTGAAACATGAATAAGTGCAAATTGGTCCGAAGGAAGAAAATACATGGAACCCCTAAGCAAAGTGTTGGCAATATAATATCTATCTGGATGAGCATTCAAACCGCCTCTATATCTTAGTCAAACAGAGTTCCTCCTGGGAGCCTGTTCAAGTTTGTGTTTGAACAGGTCTGCCATAGGGACCTGAGGAGATTTCAGGGCTCTTGCAGGAGCCAAACCCATCACTTCTGCTGCAGCAGTGACTTAAGTCTCCCCCTCCAAGGATGTACTGGGGCTACAAGCAGCCTCAGCATCCTTTAACAATGGGTTTGCACCAGCAACATTAGTAACAACAGAAGGAGCAATGTCTATACCTGAGCCTGGAGGTGGGCATGTTAGGTGAAAGATATGAGACAGGTTTCCAAGTAGGGTCAGGCACCCAAGTTCCCGAAGTGTTTTGTGTCCAGCCAACATTAAGTAAAGAATCTTCATGTGACTAGTCCTTGAAATCAAGAGAGTCCTGAGTTTGTAAACCAAATCAGCATTATAGAATTTGCTATGTGGTAGAGAGTTTCTCAGATGTAGCATGGGGCTCCAGCTCTGTCGGACCTTCCGCCGGTGCAACCGGAAGTGTACATTGCTGAAAATCGTCCGTAGTGGAAACAGGGAGTGCAGAATCCAAAGGCCTCAAGGCAGATGCAAGGCACACAGGTTCTGTAGATGCAGTGTGAAATATCTCCCGAATCGGTAGTGAACCAATTACCTCCGGGGCAGCAGACGACTTCTCCAGGTCCGTATCTACAGTTCTCATAGTCGCAACAGTAGTATCCAAAAACACAGGCTTGTTATGATAAGGCGCCCTCAAGTGGCGTCCATCTCCTTGCAGGATTGCAGAGCATGCCATGGAGCAGAGTTGTCTCAGCCCTTTCCTGGCCACAGAGTGCCAACAGAGTAGGGGTGATTTTATTTCAATAGAAACATAGGTACTAATCAAACATATACAAAATTATATAACATCACCGGCCAATAAACATCCTAAATTATACATCCTAAATCATCAACCCACCAAAGGCCCTTAAATTACCCTTCTATCCACACTCAGGACCTCCAACAAACAGAGGGGGAAGGAAATAAACAACATCAGATAACCTCTAAACTTCCATTTATATTTGATTATGCGTGAAAATCCTTTCCACCATTTCCTAACTTTATCCACATTATACAATTGTGTATCTGTTATAAAAATTTTCCTCAATTCGGTTACTACATACAAACTGAAGCCCTAAAAAGTCCTTTTTGATATAAAACCCATTGTGTCAACTTGCCAAAGGCAATACCTTAAACATGCCAGAAATACTCTCAAGTCCCTTCTCATACTTTCTCAAATTAGTAGGAAAATGCCAATCACTAATATATCATAATTTAAAAAAGACCACCTTCATCTCCATTTTTTTGCCAAAAAGGCCCACAATTTTAATGGAAAGAGCACTGTAGAAAAAATGTTCCATGGTTTCCTCCTGATTTACATTCCTCATATGGACAATTCTCTCTCCTGGCTTTATATTTAGCTGTTCCTCTAACATTTAACCTCCCATACATTATAGATTGGACCTCCCACATATGAATTGGTAACCCTGGTTATTAAGCTTGATCTAAAATGCTAGGAATCAGTCCTGTAGGGCAATTTTAAAGCTTGGTTGTAAGGATATATAACTGATACAATTTCTTTATATAATTTCGAGACAAACTCTCTGTGATCAGTTTTTTTAACCTGCCATTTATACAACTTTTGTGCCGCTGCCTAAAATATTCCGCAAAGAAAAATGAGGGATAATTTAGGAGCACACTGTAGCCAAGCTGTTAAATAACGTCCCAACTGAGCTCAAAAAACAACTTCCTGATTATCTAAAGTTCTTAGGCACTGCTTCAATGAGAAAGAAAAAATAATGAAAAACAAAAACTACCGGATCCACCATCCCTAAACCACCTTTATCTTTCCCCAGATAAGTGTAGCACCTTTTTACAGGATTTAACCTATTACCCCATAATAATTGAAAACAAATACTGTATAATCTTGTCTCAGATTGAGCAGGCAGGGGGTAAATAATCGCTAAGTACTGCAAACAAGGTAAAATAAATTGTTTTAAAACCTGAATTCTCTTAAGTTTTGAAAATCTAAACTTCTTCCATCTATCCACTCTTAGTGCCACTTTATCCAATACTGCCAACCAATTCACCTCCAGGAGGTTTTTGGGTCCAAATACCACCCCTAAAATTTTAAGGGAATCTGTAGCAACCTTTGTCGCCTGATATTGTAAGGGGGTCTGATAGTTCTCTCCCATTAATAAACCTCTGGTTTTAGACAGATTAATTTTCGCATTAGACAATGCAGCATATAATTGAAAGAGATGCAAAAATATTCCCATTTGTGCTGTTTCAGAAAAAAAGAGGCAGACATCATCTGCATATGCCTGTATGGTTAAGCAAGAATTTGTTAAAGGGATATGCACCTCTGCCCACTTAGGAATAATACTTACAGCTCTAATAAGAGGCTCCAAAGAAAAAATGTATAGCAGAGGGCTCAAGGGGCAACCCTGTCTTACACCACTTCTCATGACAAAACCTTTCCTAAATCTCCTCTAATTACTGGGTATACCAATGCTGTGTCATACAACCCTTTTATTAAATGGAGCAATCCCACAGGTACCCCAAAAAACTGTAAAGTTAAAAACAAAAAGGGGTGACTAACTCCATCAAAGGCCTTTTCCAGATCCAAGGATAGTAAAACCCCTGACACTCCCGTGTCATTCAAATGTTCAATAACATCTCTGATTGTACACAATACCGACTGAATTCTCCTATTCGGAAGTCCACAATGCTGAGCTGGAGAAATCACTATACTAGCCAATTGTTTTAGTCTATTATTAATCAAAGATGCCAATATCTTATAATCAGAATTCAGTAAAGTGATTGGTCTCCAATTCCCAAAATCCTCCTTCTCCCCTGTCTTAAAAATATATGTCTGTAAGCCTTCTGAGAATACACCCTGAATCAAATCCCCCTCTAAGAATTTATTAAAAACTAAAGCCAATCCAGGAACCAACTCCGAACAGAACGTTTTATAAAAATAATTAGAAAGACTGTCCAAACCCGGTGAAACAACAGATTTTAAATTATTTATTACAGTCTCAAGCTCCACAAGAGAAAAAGGCCTTTGAAGTCTCTCCAGTACCTCTTTGAATAAACTTGTATCCGGGGGACCTAAAAACTGAGCCATCTGTTGTAAAGAAAGTGAATGTGTAGATTGTAGTTCCTGAAAATGAGCTATGATCACCTGATCTATAGATGCCACTGAATCCACTCTACACCCCTTGTGGACCAAAAAATCTAAAGAAGAATGATCCCTGATTGATTTGCATAATTCAAATGGATCACCAACTACCGATTTCCTCATATGATTGGTTAAAACAGCTTGCAGAGTTTTTGCCCTATCATATTGGAAGCCCCTCATTTGTAACTTCAGAGCCTCGATTTGTGCAGAAAAATCCTTTCTGGAAGAATTTGCCATTGTAAACAGGTTTTGTAATTGGGATCTTAATTTCAAATATGCCAAAAACTCTGAGTCCCTTCTATGGGTCCCAAATTTTTTAAACCATAAAATACAATCCCTTTTTGTTTCTTGCCACCATACTCCCATATCGGTGTACAAAAATGCCACTGACAATCTGGCTTTTAGAATTACTCCAATAGAATTCAGAACCAGCTGATTTTGTAAAGTAGAAGTGTTTAGCTTCCATCTTGTCCTTTGCTTCTCTAGACCTGTAACCAGTCCTATCTCTATCTGCAAAAGCACATGATCAGAGAACTCCACTGGTACTGTAATTAAATGTTTTGCTGGGATTGTTTTAGAAAGAAAAGATAATCTATTGTGACACCTTTCCCTTAAAAAGGTGCCCTCAAAACTATCAGACCAAAAGTTTTACCAGACACTAAATTTGCTGTTCAACAATGTCTTTAAACAGTTGGAATCACAATAGGTTTTCTGATTTGACCCCTTCTTGTGTGCTCCTAAACTACAATTGAAATCCCTTCCCCCCCAAAGTATGGGTAAGGATGTAACTAAAAAAGGCTGAATCCCTTTCAAACAAGCTACCCTGGCTGCTTTTGTTTGGGGGTTATAGATATTAATCAATCTAAAGGTGTTAGATTCCCACTTCCCATCTATGATTAATACCCTACCTGGAACTAAATCAATCAATTTATACAAAACCCAATTATAAGCATTAAAGAGAATCTCAACCCCATCAGCCCTGTCCACCCCAAAGGACCAATATGATGGTCCCCATGGCCAATCCCTTTTAAAGGAAACAATTTGATCTGCAGAAAACATCCAGGTTTCTTGTAGAAAGCAAATTGCAATCTGAAAATTGTGCAAGTACTGAAACACAACCCGTCTTTTCTGAGTATTTAAAATACTATGTATATTTAAAGAGGCCCATAAAAAACATTTAATAATTTTGTAATGAACCACTCAACAACTACAACTTTAATCTCATTTTTTCTCCTTTTTTCTTTTTCTTTATAATCATCTCTAGGGCACCAAATAATCCTGTACCGACTTCGAGAGTCTGTATCCCCAAGATCATTTCAGAATCCCCAAAATAAAGCTGCATAGAATTTTAGTTTCCAAAGGCTCTGGTTCAGGGGCTGGATGTTTTTAATTTCTCCCCGATCTTCTGGGAGGTAAAGGAAGTAGGAGTCTTATCAGCTATCGAATCCACCTCAGGGTCCTTATAGCACACAGGCTGCAAGAGACCAGACACTTCTACTGACCCCTCCTCTTTAACGGCAACTTCGGCTAAGGCCAGGAGGCCTAGTACGGTTGTCTACTACATGAGAGTCTATAGTGCTCTGTGGCTGAGCAAGGGGCTTTAAGGTACTCCCATCCCCTCTCTGCCTTTCTTTAGCATCCTGGGCCTTTGAAATAATCAAATCTAGGTTACCACACCCCACCTTATTCTGTGTTGTCTATGGACAATCTCTGAAGGCATAGTTTAGTTCTTCACACAGATCACATCTGGTAACATTATTACATAGCATAGTGACATGACCCACTTCACCACAATTATCACATCTTGGCTGGTCGCATATATTAGAAAGGTGAGTTCTGGCACCACATCTATAACACGCCCTGGGCTGGCCACTATAAAAACATACCCCCCTATCCATTCCCAACAAAAAAGAAGTCGGGATATGCTCTACCCCCCTGTGAGACTGCCTCAATTCTACCTTAAATTTCCACCCCCTGTCCAGAAATGCTCAGAATCCAAAATAGGGTCAGGGTCACTCTGAATCTCACATTTCTGGGCTAGCCAATAAGTAATGTCCTCCACATGCACACCCTCATTTCGAAACATCACAGTGACATATTTAATCAATGGTTTTGTGAGAGGAATAACAAAAAAGGGGGTCCATAAGGGTGAGAACTTAACCTGATTATACCGTTCCCAAAATAATTCCAATAAGAGGAGAAGAAAGCTAATATCAAAGTTATCCTCACCGAGGTGTTAATAATGCAAAACATCTCTGGGGAGAAGGACAAAGATTCTTTATCAGGGATTTCCCATACCTATCCTGTGTCTCTGTTAGCCCCTTTATATCTTATCCAAACTGCATTACGTCTAGGTGCAGCTTCCCATTTGCTTTGTGAAAATAAAGTAGACATCAAAGGTTTTACAAGCATAGGAGCACTCCCAGACTTAACTCCCTCAACCCCCGGTCGGTTTCCCGGAAGTTCAGTTGATACAGGTATAGAGTCAATAACTACATCTTGCTTTGTAGTTTTCTGTTCATCCCTCTCAATATTCTTCACAGAGCTCTGAGCCACACCTGGTTTCCACATAGGAGAGTTTTTATTGAAGTCTAACGAAGAATCCCATACAGGATCGGGAGTCCAAACCCCTGTACCCAATTTTTTCCACCCAGTCACTTCCAAAGCCCCCTGAGGAGACCAATTTTCATCATGACAAACTGTATTCATGAAGTAGCCAGCAACCCTTCAGGAATCACCAGGCCACCTGTATTCACATTGCTTTGTGGACTAAGGGCAACTCAGTTTTTCACACCACATTTTTTTATGGTATTAAAGCTAAACTCAGTTACCCCTGTTGTACATTGACCTTGGATTGATAAACAATAGGCGCTTATCAAATTAAACCTCCAGTTCCCTCTCCTTGGGTTAAAACAAACCCAGTCTCTTTCTGCAGAGTAATCGTTGCAAAAGCCACCTTAGACTGAACAGTACTCACAACCTCTGCTCCATTTGTGAAACCATCGGTAAATCCACTTTGTCGACCTCCTCTTTCGATCACCCCTTCTGAGATGAAACTGCACTTGATTTCTCCACCACTGCATCCAGGGCCGAAAGTTTTGGGACCCCCACACTATTTCCACTTCCAACACTTGCACAGAAAAATGGCTCCCTGGGCCGAGCTGAAGACGTCAAAATGCCACCTCTGTTTGCAACCACTTCCACATTCTCCAACACCAGCGATGCCTCTGAAGCCGGTTTTAAAGCCGTAGTACCAGTTGAATTGTCCAAAACACCTCCCGGAGCCTCCGCTAAAACAGCCTTCCAGGGACTCCCGTCATCCAACTTGAGACGGTAAAGCCTCCGTCGATGAAACAGCATCGTGAAAACATTCCATATTAGCCACCTCCGATCCGTCATGAACATCCAAATCTATCATCCATTCTGCACAGCGCACTCACCAGCAACCGACACAGCCTCCACCTCCAAACTCCCTGCGAAGTGGCCATCACACAAACAAGGCCAGCTCCCTACTGGCCACTGAGCGCCAGCAAGTGAGAATTTCCCGGTGTCCTGGCCAAATTTCCCTCATTCACTAACAATACCACCAACAACTCTTGTACATGGTCAGTTGGCATTCATCTGTATCCCCCCTTCCCAGGTTGTGCCTAAAAATAGGCAGGATTTTCTAGTGCACTTACCGGTAAACAAAAATGAAATAAATAAATAGACTTTATATGAATAAATAAAATAAATTTAAAAATTTCCAATCGCTGGTATGCTTCACTAGACACATCATGTATGCTGTTATGCAGTAGCTATGTACTCACTACAGCTTAATAGAATATGATGATAAGGCTCATGCATGGCAAGTCTCCTTGAACACAACCAAATCAGTCTGCTGTGACAGTTAGTGCCATTCATCTTAACTGCAAGCATCAGCTGTTTGAAATAATTTACATGATCATGAGCATGTGAACTTGTTTTCCTGGCAACAATCCAATATATACTACAAAAAACAATGGATGGGTGTCCATCGATAACAAGGCTCAGCTTGAGGTTCCTATGGCAACCGAATCTCTTGAACTTCACTCTCGAGGTTAAAGTGATCACCTTAGGAACTGCTTGAGGGGCTAACAACTCTGTTACTGATGGACACCCATCCATTATTCTCTATGTTCTAGGTCCTTGATCTTATTTCCAAACTTATCCAAGCACTATTTATATCCTGATACTCTAGCTCACCCTGCCAATCCCAATTTTTAATTTCCTTCCTCACTGTTGCAAAATGTGCTTTTTTAAACTATTTATACCATACTTAGAAACTAGCTTGCTCTTGTTAACTGTCATGCAAATGTTACAATTAATGGTTGCATGATCATTTGAACCTCAGGGTTTACCAGTGTTGCATTTGCTTGTTCCTTCACTCCAATCTGTACGTGCCACATCAAGAACATTGTTTTACCCTTGTAGCCTCTTTCACTAGTTGATTACAAAATAAGTAGATTAGATTTTTAGCTAAGGATCTCTCCTGGTCACTGCCATTTGCCCCTGGAACTATTTATTCCTGGAAGGTTTAAATCTCCCATAATAACAATTTTGTTTTTCCATCATAGTGATTCTGTATTTTCTGTTACTGTCTTGTGGAGTTCTTCCTTCTGATTTGGTGGTCTATAAGCCCCCCAAAGCAGATGCAATTCTTACTGTTCTGTCCTGCTCTCACCCAAATTGTCTCCATTTCTTGGGTGTTGGAGTGGAGCACTTGCTCTGCCAGTAAATCCTCATCTACATAAAATGCCACTCCATCCACTATTTGCTAACACGATATCTTCTAAACAACCTATATCCTGAGATATCCTTGCTTCAGGTATCATCAAATAACCCGTGTTTCCTTTATAAGATATAGGTCATGCTTATCAGTGTGTAATATAGCCTCAAGGCCACCACAATTATTTGCCAAACTTCTAGCATTTGTTAACAAGCATTTCAGTTCTCTCCTCCTGCTTAATACATTACTAATTCTTAGATGTTTATCCATATGAACAGTTACTCTCTCTCTGTCTCTACTTTGTGGTGTAATTATTAGTGCACGTGAAGATTTTTTTTCATATTTTTGTCCCTTTTTCCTCTCCCCCTCATGTTCAGTTTAAATATGTAGCAACCACTTTATAAATACTGTCTGCTAGCCTTCATGTCCCCAGTATGTTCAGCTGGAGCATTTCACATCTGTAGAGATCAGTCTGTCCATTGAATTTGCCCCAGTTCTTAACAAGATCTAATCCTTCCTTATCTGGCCATTCCTCAAGCCATGCATTCATTTTTGTGTACACCACATATCCTGCCTGGTCCAGCTCTCAGAACTGGCAGGATTTCTGAAATCGCCAACTGACTACCCTTTTCTTTCAGCTTTTTACCAATCTCCACAAAGTCTGAGTTAATATTATTGTTAAGTCATACCCAATTTTGTTTCCACCAATATGCAGCTAATGTTGTGTAAAACTGAGAACATTTTTATACAAAATATTTACAAAATTCAAATATTTTGTGAAATATTTTGCAGGGTGTAAAATGCAACATTTCTCAAGTTTTCACTTCACAAACTATTTCGTGGAACAGTGGCATTTTACAAAATATTTAGCTCCAAAATTGCCAATTTTGTGGCTGTTTCATCAGTGAAATTATATTTCACAACATCTCTACATGTAGCACTGCAGTTGGATTCAGGCCGGCAATTAATCCTTCCAGGTTCTTCCTCACATCATTCAGCTTTTCTCCAGGTAAGCAACTTGCAATTGTAAACTCTTTTCTACCCTTGCAAATGATCCTGTCTGTAAATCTTATAATAGAGTCATCCAGAACCACCAGTTCTTGTTTGCATTCATTTGTTTTATGTGTTATTGTTTCTATTCCTTTTTTGGTTTCTCCATGTTCCACATCATCATCTCTTTTGTACTTTGAAGGCTGGTATCTGTTTGGTGTTAAAAATGTAGGTCCATCTGAAATCAGAAACCATAACGTATCATGTATTGCTTTCAGTGTTTCCATCCTGCAGGCATTTTTATATTGACAGAATTTTGAGAAAAATACTGGAAATGGGGGTACAACACACAAAAAGCAAATCTTATCCAAGAACTTCTGTTTGAATTGGAGATGATGATCAGCCAGAAGAGAAAGAGCTGACCAGCTGCTTACAGGTGCACCAGTACCTAGATCAACAGCAGCTATCATGATGGTAAGATGCTGCTTTCCTTTTCTTATTTTAACAAAAACACACTTACACACACACACACACACACTCACTCACAAATGCACACGCACACACACACACATTATATGCTAATGTAAAATGTCTCTGTAAGACATGGTAGTAGAAAAAGACAACATACACATCCAGTCTTTAATGTACATTCTTGTGATTGCTAAGGATAGTCAAAGAACATGCCACTTCTTGTTTGACATCAGAAGCTGAGCCAAACAGAGCTGACTCAGTTAAAATGTCAAATTGCAATTTCAATTACAGAAACATAAAGAGATATAAAACAAATTAATAATGAAAGAACTACAATAGACCTATAGATTCTTGTAAAACAGTCTATTTGTATTTAGAATGTCTATGAAATAAAAGTAAAAAGAAGAATTGTATAACTATGGTTGCCTTTGATCCTTAAGAAGATGTGCATCTGAGGATTGCAGATGGCTTGTTTGTATATGGCCATTGATTAGCTCAATTAGGTATATCAGAGAAAGTCCATTGTGGCATTTCAAAACAAACACTACATTTTTAAAATCAATTATGGTCTGAACTGGAAGCCAATAAACCTTGGCCAGTATCATTGCATATGGTCAGATTTTGTGGGAGATGAAGTGTGTAGTAGCAATTAGAAGAAGTTGAGGGTATTGTAACACTTGGGATGGGAGACCAGCAAGAAGGAAGTTTTAGTAATCAATGTCATCATCCATCCAGAGATGGAGAATATGGATGGGAAAAAAGATGGTGGCCACGCTGGACGGCCATCTGTGAGCTCTTCGTTTTGCTCTGTTTTTTGGCTCAAAATTGTTTCAAATTGTTTCTTTTTGGCCCGTTTGCCATTTAGTCTACATTGCATTTTATTGCATTATATCGCATTGCCATTTTATTACTATTCGGTTACTGTTCAGTTTTAAACCAACTGTTCAATTCAGCCACCTGGAATTCGAATTATTAAAAGTGATTTTGGAAACTGAAGGGACTTGCCTGCATCGAGTCTTGGTCAGCGGCGTGTGGTCATGCTGCTGGCTGTTGTGCTAGCTGTTCACTGGGAGCAGTGTGTGGGAGCTGGTTTTCGACTGCCATTGCCGTTGTGGAAGGCTTGGTTGCCGACAGTCTGAGGGTTTGGCAACCACCCATGTGCTGGAGTATTGGGATGAACGTTTAGCGGTGGAGCACAGGTTTCGATTCAGGGAAGGAATTCTGCTGGACTGCAGGAAGAGGAGGTGATCGGTTATACATTGTGACTGGACCTGCTGTAGAAGGAAGCATTTGTGGAGTAATGGACAGTGGAAAAGGTGGATTATTCTGAATTGAGTGTCCAGATTCCCTGGCCCAGACAGGGCAGCTGGTTTCTCTGCCTCCGAAGGACGGTGGGGTTAGCTCTGCTTCCTAGTGGAGACAGGGGTACCACTGGAGGGTGGTTCAGCCTGCCTCATCATAGCGAGGGTTAGGTTGAGTTTGGACTTTTAGTTGGTGCTTTCTGCTGGATGCCTGCAGGACTTTGGCATTGAAATCGGATTAATGTGGATCGTGGTGTGGACTATTGATCTGGTGATGTATACTTGAACTTTTATTACTGCCAGTTTATGATACTCTAGGAAAACGACTGGGAAGACTAAAACTTGAGTTTATTAGTTCAGTCTTGTGAAAGAGACTGACTAAAGTTCTAGGCCATACTAGTGGTGAGAGCACAATGGTGTGGACATCAAAAGACCTTGAACTCCTGTTTTTGGGTTTCCTCTGGGTAAACGAGGCACTGAATTTAGGATTACGGGAAATTTAAACTTTGAGGCAAAATTTTAGGGGTTTTGTATAGGTGAAAGCTCCTTCCTTTGCAGTGGTGAGAGCACTGTGGGTGAGGATAGGTGGACAAGTGCTTCTGATAAAATTAATTTGTAAGTTCTGACACATTGTTAGGAAAACGGTTTTGTTTTGTTTATAATTGTTGTATTTATATTTTGATATTTGAATGTAGTGTTTTTAGTTTTATTTAGAATGTACTGTTAGGGTATAATTTTGTTTTTTGTTTAATTGTAGTATTTATATTTTGTTATTTGAGTGCTGTGTTTTAGAATTTTGTTATTTATATAAGCTGGTGGGGTTTATCGTAATTAGTTGTGTATTAATTATGTGTTGGAGTGAAAATAGGACAGTCGGCTATTATTCCCCACTAGGCTCAGGGATCTTCTCCCTTTCTCCTGTCCCCCATGCCAGGGTCTATAGAAGGTGTGGGGCTCTGGGATTGTGAGGGGAGGAGGAGGGTTGGAGCTGAGCCTGGGGGATGGAAAGGAGTGGGCAGATAGGGATAGTGAGGTCAAGGAGATGCCCTGGGGCAAAATGAGTACAGGAGAAGGGTTCTCCCTGTCTTGTGCCCATACCCAAGGGTTCTGGTCATCAGTAGGTAAGGTGGTCATCGTCTGAGGCTCATCCTGCTCGGGCGGTGTTGTGCAACGCTAGGTCTATTAAAAACAAGACAGCCTTTATAGCCGATCTTGTTGGGTCAGCTGACCTAGCATGCATCACCGAGACACCTGTCTGGATGGCAATGCTGGGCCAGTTTTAACCCCAGCTGTTCCGGCCGGGTACTCAGTGATACACTGCCCGAGGCAGGATCGTAGGGGCTGGGGCGTTGCCATTTGTTTTAAATCAGAATTGGGCCTGGTGGAGGTATCGGTGGGGAGTCACCAGATCCTTTGAGTGTGTTTTAGGCGAGGGTGTGGGGTGCAGGATGCTTCTCGTATACCATCCACCAGGTGATGGGAATGTTTTCCTGCAGGAAGTCACAGATTTCATTGTTGACCTGACATTGGGGTCCCCCAGATGGTTGCTTCTGGGGGACTTCAATGCCTGGGTCAACGATGAACTCTCATGCTTTGTCAAGACTTCCTCCAGTTGATGTTATCACTGGGCTTCACAGAGTAGTTTCCTCCTTGACCCATATTGGTGGGCTCTCATTGGATCTGGTGTTCCTTCTGGGGATGGGGATATCTGATTTGGTGGTGGAACCACTCAGACGGTCTGACCATCACCCCATTAGGTTCAATTTTGAGGCCACCCCTATTAGGTCAGCCCCTTCAGAGATGGTCCAGTACCGCCAAATAAGGGGTGTGTCCCTGGATGACCTGATGGCAGTGCTGGACCTATTGGACCTTCTGATAGATTGCTTGGATCCAGGTGACCTTGTACAGGCCTATAATAGGGCAGTTATGGGGGCCTTGGATTCTATTGCACCTGTTTGTGTTCATCCTCTCACTCTTTGCCCCAGGTCTCCATGGTTCGATGAGACCATGAGGGAGTTGAGGAGGGTTGGACGAAGGCTGGAGAGGCGTTGGTGGAAGTCTGGTCTGGATGATGACAAACTTAGTTTGATGGACCATTATATGGCCTATCAATCCGCAATCTCTCACAAGAAGGCAAAGTTTCTGTCCAAGGAGATAGCGGCTGCACAGAATAGACCAGCTCAGCTCTTTCGGACTGTGGACAGACTGTGCAATCCAGTCTGTCTTCAGCCCGGTAGGGCCTTTTCCACAGAGCGGTGTGAGGAGTTTTCTCTCTTCTTTGCAGATAAGGTTGCCAAAATCAGATCAGATGTCTGTTCTTCCCTCTCCAGTGGGAGTGGTGATGGTCAGTCAGAGATGTTGAACACCCAGTTTGCATGGTCTGACTTCAGCCTCTCCAAAATTGATGATATTGTGATGGTCATCTGAGCATTGCAACCAACCAGCTGTGATTTGGACCCTGGCCCCACATGCCTTTTAGTGGATTGTGTGGATAAAATCAGCCTAGTCTTGGCCTTGATAGTCTGGAAGTCTTTGGAGGGGGATCTTTCCAGATTCCCTTAAAGAGGCTAAAGAAGTCCTCCTTAGACCCAGATTGTCTAGCAAATTACAGACCAGTCTCTAACCTACCCTATGTGGGTAAGGTTATTGAGAAGGTGGTTGAAGTGCAATTGGAGGTTCATCTGACCAACAACAATATCTACGATTCTCTCCAATCTGGATTTAGGAAAAGGCATAATACCGAGACAGCACTTGTTCGGGTACTAAATGACCTCCTAATGGCGAGAGATCATAGGACCCGTTCTATCTTAGTACTTCTTGATCTCTCAGCAGCATTTGACACTGTTGATCATGGTGTGCTGTTAGAGCATCCTGGTCCATCTGTGGATTATCTGGTATGGTCCTCAGGTGGTTTAGATCTTCACTTCAAAGGTAGGACTCAGAGGGTGGTGTCGGGAATTTTTTCCTCTGCATCAGTCTCCCTATCTTATTAGGGTACCACCAGGGGCTGTACTCTAGCACCTATGTTATTCGCGGTGTATATGCTGCCATTGGAAACAATTATAAGATGATACAGTCTGGGTTTCCATTGCTATGCCGATGATACCCAGCTGTATATCTTTTATGCTCGACCAGGAAGCTGCCTTGTCAGTATTTAATACCTTGCAGAAATACAAGATTGGATGAATGGGAGTTGGTTGAGGTTAAACCCAGAAAACTGAGGTGTTGGTCATGGACAAAGGTCGCTGTGAGGTGGGTTTGCCAGCTGGATCACACTCGGGCTTATGGCTTGCAGGCGTTCCGCTGATGACCTCAGATCAGGTACGGAATCTTGGCGTAATAATTGATGACCACTTGGCGCTTAAAGCTCAAGGTGTCAGCGGTGGTCAAATATCCTTTTCCATCTGAGGAATATCACCAGGGTGAAGCACCTGGTTCCTCCAGAAGATCTTCCAACATTGATCCACGCCTTTGTTGCCTCCACCTTGACTATTGCAACTCCCTGTACCTAGGGCTATCGAGATTGAACTTTGCCATCTGCAGCTAGTGCAGAATGTGGCAGCCAGGTTGTTGACTGGTTCTTCTAGATCCAGCCACTATAATGCCTGTGCTCCATGGACTGCACTGGCTGCCAATGTCTGGCGAATCACCTTCAAGGTTGGTTTGCTGACCTATAAAGCCCTACATGACCAGGGACCTGCTTGCTTGAAAGAGCTCCCTTTGCCCCTACTGTCCCTCTGCCTCAGATCCACTGGCGAGGGATTGCTGGAGATTTCAGGGTCTGTTTGAAAACTTGGGGCTAGATCATTTAGTTTTATGGCCCTGACCCTGTGGAATTCTCTACCTCATCAGGTGCAAAATAGTCTGACTGTTCTGAGCTTTAAAGGCACCTTGAAGACTCACCTTTTTAGTATAGCTTTTAATGATTTATAATAGTTTTAAATTCTGTTTATTTATTGTTTTATGAAATTGTACAGGCACTTTGAATTTGAGAAAAGCGCCTTTTTAAAAATAAAGTTTGATTGTTTGATTGATTGATTGATTGAATGTGGCTGACTACTTAACAATGGACAAGATTTACTACAGTGTCTTCGCTAATGTAGGAATGGCAACAGACCTTGGTGACAACACATAGGTGGCAGAAAGCTGAGCTGACAGTACTGTTGATATGGATCTCCAGTTATAGTGGTGGACTATAGAGAACTGCAAGGTTCTGTACAGCAGTGGAGCAATGGATGACTGCTTAACCAATGTAGAGATCAGTATCACATAGCTTAAAGAGTAACTCTACACTTCAGCATGCACTTTCATAACTAAAATGTTTCAGCTGTTACAATTTACTAGAGAATACATTTTTATGTTTTCAATGTTCCTTTCTGAGATATACAGCACATCTTTGTAGTCCATCTAAAAAGTCTATACAGAGAACATTTGAAAACATTTGCCCCTCCCGGTTAATGTCACAGTGTCTATGTTTATAATATTATAAAGCTCACCATGACAACAGACTGTGATGTCACAAATATCAATTGTGTGATTAGCACGGGAGAGTCAGATACATTTTGAAAGACTCAGTGAAATAACCACTGCATTAGCTACAATATTTGGTAAACCTACAGTGGAGGAAAGTAGAAACATATAAAGAAAACAAGAAAGTAAAACATAACTGGTGTAAATCTAGTGTTTTTTTATTATAATGGAGAGTTGCTGTTTAAGTGATTTGATTTTTGCTCTTGTTTTGCATATATTCTCATCCTTTTGTTTTTCATTCAGGTAGAGCAGGTTTGTGATTATCCAAGCTTGTACATCTGTAAGATAGTAAGGCATCTGAGTGAGCATGATTTGTAAGGAATTAGTGATTGGGGCATAAACCTGGATATCATCTGCATAGCTGTGATAGGACAGTCCATGTGAATGTATGATATCTGCCCAAGGTGCCATATATAGAACAAAATGGAGGGGTCCCAGGTTGGAGTCCTCTAGAACATTAGCTGTCACTGGACTACATGGAATGGAAGAAGAGTTGAAGCTAATGTATTGCGATCAATGTGTGAGGTAACATTGAAACTAATTTAAAATGAATTTTCAAGGCCTAAAGTAAATGGCAAGCAAGAAAAGAAAATCTCAAGTTTTTTTCCATTAGCTGGACACTTGTACTCTGAATGGGACCCCATAAGGCACCATAGGACTGTTCTGAAGGATACACAGCAACACAACTCAATTTACATATACTTTTGGCAACCATAAGTGAAACATTAATTCTACCCCCAAAGCACCATGAATCAGCACTGAGGAGGAATCAGAAGGTTAAAAGCATGTTAAAACTGGAACAAATGCAACAGTTCAATACATCACATTCCCTCAAGTGCAAATACTGTTTCTAATAGCTAAATTAGTTGTTTGCATACTTACTATTCCTAACTCCAGACTGCATGAATCACCATTCAGAAGAAAATAAAGCTTTATGTAATATTGTCCCAGTAGTACATAAGTCCATGTTTAGGCTTTAAGCTCTGTACTCTTCCACAAATTACAAACAACTAATGTTCTTGCCTGAATTAAGAACTTTCACTCCAGCTTACTAATGTGTGACACTTCTAATGTGCCACAGAGCTTCAGTAAAGTGATTGGCAGCTCATGTGGTCTAGAGTTTAAAGGGGAAGTATCTCATAGTCTCACACCAATATTTTCCCAACTCCTTATGTGTAACTGTTGTGTGCCTCCTCCAGTTGCCAGCAGTCCTATTGCTGTCCAAATCTAGATTATACATAAAAATATACAGCCCCTAAAAGTTATCAATGTGTTTGTCCTCCATTTTACCATTAATGTTGCTGGAGGATGATGTCATCAGAGCAACAGATAATCAGATAATGGTGCTGCACTAAATGCAGTTCCACCAGTAAACCAAACTCACAATGTTTGGTTCCCCACTTCAGTAATGGAGGAACCCTTTAAGTGTTGTACATATCCTGAAGTGCAGGTCTAATAGGGACTAGGACCATGTGAGTGTGATGCAGCACTGATTTGAGGTATCTACAGTATTCATATAAGGAAGTGACAGTATGTGTTGTGTTGCTGTTTCTGTTAGCAAATACAGTTTACCCAATAAATGACTTGGGGTACAACAAGAGTTTTAAATGGTATTATACAGCCATTGCATTATGTTGTGTGTGTGTGTTAACATTCTCTGTTTTGATTGACACCAGCAGTGAGAAACAACCTTGCAAATAGGCCCCTCTTCCTTTGTAACTAAGCAGTCAGTGATTGGATGGCTGCTGTAAGACAATCTGGCAATAACAAAATCAGCTATAACAAGGAATAGGTTAGCAGGAGAACATCAGCTGCAGCATATAGAAGGTAATCTTGTGGTTAAAGCACAAGCACTGGGAGACTCTGGTTCAAATCCTACTAGTGTCCCTTACTCTCTAACCCTTAAGAAGTTCCCCTAACTTCCTTAGAAACTGTGATGGCCCCTCAGGTCCATGACTTTAAAAGTGCCCCAAGTCCCATTATAAATCATTAGCAGTGATGTGAGAGCTACAGCACTTCACTTTCAAGGTACTAAGGATAAGCTGTGGCTGCCCCCTCCCCCCATGCTTTGTAATGCCAGCATTTGAAGTAGGATGTCCCTCACACATCGGATGCTACACCTCAGCTGTTGTAGGTAAAGAAAGTAATCAGTCTTTGTGTTTGCAGTGCTCTGTATTTGCTTAGCTCACTCCTCCCATGTCATATGCATTCTGTGTCCTGGTATTTCCAGTCAGAAACTCAGATTTAAGAAGCATTTTAAATGTAAAATAATTTACTTTATAAAGTAAATGATCTAGCTCTCTACTTTCAGGCTGCTGAAAGTGGATGTGTAAAAAGTCAGTCTTGTGTTATTTTTTGGCAAACTGCCCAGACTCACCTTGTAATGAATCTTCTCAAGGGTGTTCACCTGGTTCAGTACAGAGTGACTGACTGACTGACTGCTCGATTGATTGATTGGTTGATTGATTCAGTCTACTGCTTTCCACAACTTGTTACAACTGTCTCACAGAGAGAAATGAGCAGTACAAAGAAACAGCTTTTGTTTCCTGTGAACGAAATACTGTTAGATGTATTATTTGCTCTACACATATAGTATTAATGCTACAAGTACTACTCCCTGTGTGAGTTGCATGACAGAACTGCCTTAAGCCATTGCAAACTTAAACTAAAATCAGGCTAGACAGCATTGATAACCTTATGTTTTGTTCTCCACTGTTGCTGCAGTGACACCAGGGAATGGGAGGGACTGTATTACAAGTGACCCATTTGCATGTAAATGGAGGCTTGCTTGACATTTTACTACCTTGGGTCAGAGCCTCAAACTCTAGATATGTGTTGCAACAGAAGAAATGGCTGATATCTTATTGACATACTGCATGTACAGTACTTGATGTAATGTATAATAAATACATCAGACATAGCCAAATCATAAATATACAGGAGTCTTCTCCTTTAAGAAGCAGCTCAATTAACATATTATCTGTCACAGAATAACTTGTGTGACACATATCTGTAAGGATTTCATTAGTTCCATAGAAAGTTGATGACCACGTTGAGGGTCATGGATGACATTAACAGAGCCATGGAAAAGTGCCAGTTAATGGGTACCATCTTTGCTGATCTCTCCAAAGCCTTTGACACAGTTGACCACCAAATGTTGCTGTCAAGGTTGAGGTACATTGGGTTATCGATCTCTGCTGTGAAATGGTTTGAATCATATCTGGGAGGGAGATGTCAGGTAACTGTAAATCATACAACTTCTGACCCACTTCTTGTTATTTGAGGGGTACCACAGGGCTAGGTGTTAGACCTCTTATTATTTTTGTTATACTTAAGCAAATTTGTGAGATGTAGTTAATAGGTCAGCATACTGTCTGTATGCCAATGATATGATTGTATACACTTGTTGTGACCCATTCAAGAAATTGAGGTTAACATACAATCAGCTTAAATGTCTAGGGAGAAGTCTGTTAAAGTAAATTGAAATTCAGGTTTTCTGCTGATTGATTTCAGTGATGTTCTTTATGACTATGTGAGTCAAGTTAAGTTACAGAAGCTGGAGGTCCTCTATAATGAGGTTAACAAGACTAATCTTCCTGTGTCTAGAGACACCCATCACTGTTTAATGTATGTAAAATTGGGTTGGTTCTCTCTGGTTGATAGGAGGAAATTTCACTGGGTGATTTTGCATGTGAAAGTGTCCAAGGTGATATTCAGATCACCTATCAGAAAGACTAATTGTTAAAGATTTAAAGCTGATGTTGAGGAAAGTAGGGAACATAGAGTGGGTCGTCCCTTATCAGTTACTGAAAGATCAAAGCATTTCTTCAGTTATATGGTTCCTCAGCCATGTAACAGTTTACTATCAAGGTTCTGCTTGGTAAATGATAAACCTCCATCCATAAAAATTCTTAGACAATGGTTTATTGATTCAATGAATTTAAAAATAAAGTGTTGTTATACCCAACTTGGTTAATAATCCTTGTAATTTATAAGATTGTTATTGCAAATTGTACCTACATGTGTCTTAAATTTTGTGTTTTGTACTATACATTTTGTATGATGGTTTGTATAGTTTGTATTGTTGTAACTTATTTGTTTTTACCATGGGTCATCATTGTAAATGAATTAATTCTCAACGGTCTAACCCTTCAATAAAATGAAAAATGAAAAAATGAAATGAACTGAATGAAATGAAAACTACTGTATGAAGCAAGCAACTCAGGCTATCTGGGTTCAAACACAGGGCAGTGAATATAAGTAAGACTATCACAACAGCCACCTGGAGACTTCACTGGGACACACACATGGTGATCTTTGGGATAAAATATTTTTCTTTAAGGGATATTTTATCTCTCTTGGGAGCTTTACATATGGTAGATATTCATTGATGGAAGGGGGCACGTTCAGGAAAATATTTCCAGTATTGTAATTAACAATTTATTTCTTTACAGGAAACAAATGAGAATACACACTGCTCTGAAATGTACCTCAAAATCCATCAAAGGGTGGTAAATAAAATGTATAAATTGAACAAGTCATGCAGCAATAAGTCATGTCCCTCTAGAAACTACATTAATGTGCTTGTTAACATCAAAGATGGAAGGCTTCTCAGGGATTTTGACCATTTTAACCATAGAGACAGACATATAGGCAGACAATCAGATATACATTATATTTCTTCATCAGAGCCATATAATAAAGTGCTTCTACAAGATCTATCTTTCGCTACAGAGGCAGTCTGTATGCATCTACAGATTACATAATGCTGCAGTTCCTGAGAGGCAAGTGACATTTAAATAAAAAGACAGTTGTGTCATGCTTTAGACAATTCAAGTGAAGGTTGGAGAGCACATTTACAGCAAATAACATAAATACAGCAATTTGAATTAAAGTGGAAGGATCTTTTTATTAAGGTAATGTGAGTAAAGTTTTCTAGAAAATGTTTACAGGCTAAGATTTAAAAAAAGACGAGCATCTTTTTTTGCAATGAAGTAAACTTTATTGAAAATTAACTTGACAAGATGAACATCTTAAGGGTTTGTGTTAAATATCTTTATCAGTCATAGCAATGAAAATGTTTACATCATTGGTTTGGTAATCATTAGAAAAAAATGCTATCACAGAAAATGAAGTTTTTATTAGCCTCTAGAAATGAGTATTTGATCCATTTTCAATAACTAGAAATACATTTTTATAAACTGACATGCTATTTGTACTTTAACCCTTGCTGTGCCACTAACTTTTAGAGAAGTTAAATCTCATCATTAAAAATTCATATGGAACAGATGAGAATAAAATGGTTTGTACTTCAGTGTCTATAAAAAAAATAGATGCAGAAAGTTACTATTCCATTTGCACTAGAAAACCACTTACAATAAAACAGCAGATACTGATTTAAATAACCAGAAAATGGGACACAGCATTTATTAGAAAAGCAAAATATTTTTTATACAGAAGGAGGATTGCACATACACAGTACTGTATGTGATTTCAGAAAACAATCGCTCACTAGAACTCAAGAGTATAAATTGTATTGAGCCCCCTTAGAAAGTGCCAGAGTGACCGAAAGTGCAAGAGTTTGGCATGGAAGAACCAGCTGAGTTCTTTGTAATAAATACTTTTACTGCTTGAGTTGTTGTGCACAGTTTTTTTGTTTGTTTGTTATTTTGACTGTAGTTGTGGCACAACCTCAGCTGGTGCTTGAGCATGGGTCAGTTTCTGTGCTCTAGATGATGTTTGGATAGTGCATGGTATGTGACATTCATAGCACTACTGTGCCTTACATTATCAGTGAAGCAGACTACTTTGCCCCTCCCAATCTAACTCCTGTTCAGGTTAGTTGTATCTATGGCAAGGCAAGACAATGCACTTCTTTTTAACTAGAGCTTTTCTGTGCTGTGCCTGGGCAGAAAACTCAACCAAAATGGCTCATTGATGTCCAAGGACACCAGGCAATCCTTGAGCTGCTGTGTCACTAATTTCTCAACAACCTTGCTCAAAAAGGCAGGTTTAGATCGGACAGTAATTCTCCAGAATGTCTGTGTTAAGGAAAGGTTTCTTAAGGAGGGTCTCACCAATGCTTCTTTCAGAGCCAGAAACACCCCTCTGCCATTGAGCACCTGGCAATCCCTGGTGAACACTGGGCCAATGGCCTCAGTGCATCCCATTAAGAAACAAGTTGGGCCGGGTCCAGTTCACAATAAGTGTGCTTCAGCTCTAAGATCACCTTAGTCACTTCAGACACCTCCATTGGTCTAAACTCCTCCCAGACAGATGAAGTGCCTCTGAACCTCCTGGCCCCACCACTGTGAGGTTGTTGCCTCCTTGACGGGATCCCTGACTGGGTAGTTGACACTGTATCAGAGAAAAACAGAGAAAACTCTTCACACTAGGTATATGAAAAAGTCTTCTTCGGCTATAGACAGGCAGGATGGAGAAGCCTTTCCATTGTCTGAAAAAGCTGAGATGGTCTGTTTTTCAGTGCAGCCATCTCCCTGGACAGGAATTCTGCTTTCTTAAGAGAGATTGCCCCCTGGCACTCACCATAGTGGGCTTGCAGGGCCAGCCTGTTGGCCTCTAGCAGGGTCTTTTACCAGCAGTGCTCCAACTTCTGACCCTTGATCTTCATCACCTTGAAATCCCCATCAAACCAAGGGAATCTCAAGTGAGAGGATCTGGGTCATATATGAACTGGAGTGATGACATACAGATCTTTGGAAACCACCCTGTTATAGGTGTCCACTACCTCTCCAGTGCCAATCGCACATGCCTTGTCAACTCTAGATAGGTCAGCCAACTCTAATAGTCCCTCTGGGTACAAGCCCCTTATAGGGTAGTAGCTGACTATCCCCCACAGGAGACAAACTTTCAGGGGGAGCCCCAAACATGAACCCCATTGTGTAGTGAACAGACCTAGAGACCTGATCAATCTCGAGGTTGTCAATCCCAAAACCCATCTGTAACAACAGATTGAGTGAGTGGCCATGCTCATGGGTTGCAGAAGCAACAACTTGTGTCAGGCCCAGTGAAGATATCAACTGGAGGAGTTTGTAACTGAAACGTGCGGACTCACCATTGATCCAAGCATTGAAGTCCCCCAAGATTAAGCACCTGGGGGACTCCAATACCTGGTCAATGATGAAGTCCAGCATCTCCTGCAAGAATTCTCCCCCTGACCTAAGTGTGCGGTAAATGAGGAGAACCCTGCAACCTGCACCTGAACTCCCACGTACAGCAACAAACTCAAAAGACTGGGTGTTACCAAGTTGGTGCACTGTGAGACCTAGGCTGGATCTAAATTATGATGGCCACTCCCCCACCCCTGTGATTCTTCCTCAGGCAGTGCACTATGGAATACTTGGTGGGGATGGTGGATCAGGCATGCTGCAGAAAGGGGCAACTAAGATTGCTGAGAGTTCCACTAGTGCTTCTCTATCACCACAAAATCATGTTTTGGAGGTCAGCTGGGTGGTCCAGCCTTTAATGAATAATATTTTTGGACAGCAGGTTAGGTTAGAAAGGGAAGTATTTTTTAAATGATAAGGTTGACTCCTGGCACTGATTATTTTTTTCAGATGAAAGTGCTTGGAGAAATGGTGAAGGGAGATAGAGAGGGAAAATTACTGGGTTGAAGAGATAGTAGCCATGGGACTAACCCTGGCTACCTGATGAGGGTTGGAGTTTTTTTTTTATTTTAGGGCTATCCCGAGTACTAGTCTACCTATAATTACTACTGAAGTACTGAGTAATGCACCCTATTATTCATGATATTCAAGAATTGATGACTTGGGGGGCACACCCTTTCTGCATTTTAATTGGGCACATACAGTAAAACTGTTATCACTTACATAATGAATGATGCAGTCAACATTTTCTTAGAGATTAATTATACCAATCTTTGTTTGAGATCCATACAAAATTACAACTCTTAAATTTAAGGATTTTTTTAATTTGTTTCCTTTTGTCATCATCCCCGCTTTCCTCAGTGCCATGCTCTGTGCCGCAAAATGGCCGATCTGCATCCTGGCAGCGGTACAGACACCAGAGGTTTCATGCACCAGGATATGATGACTAAAAACACATAAAAATTGTGTAAAAAATCAAACAATAAATTAAAATGTCACAAAAGAATGTTTGCTGGTTTGTGCATGTGACTGTATGCATATTTCTGACTCAGTCTGTGACCTACCTACATCTTGCCTCATCTTGCACTCATTTTAGCTAGTAAAAAAAATATATATATATATATTGCCGTGATGCTAGAGTCTTTTACTGTTGTCTTGTCAATTTTAAAAATGCTGATAGATAATGCTTGAAATGTTCGATAATATAATGACAGATTTGCTAAAATCAAAGTCTGATTCTAACATTGTTTCACTTTTATTACAAATGTAAGTACACTGTTGGGAAGTTGGATTTCTGCAGTCGGTATCAAGTACTTGTTGGGCTTTTCAGAGCTGGGATTGTGATATTGGGCTTGCATCTGACGGGATTTTGGGTATCGGGATTCCATAACATACCCTTTTGTTTGCAAGTACAGAAGACGCAGATATGAAAATATATATGTTTGCAACTCAAGTGGTATTCCTATAAACTTTGTGCTGGGTTAAAAAAAAGACTTTCTTACAGACCTGTCCAAGTGCAACCTCCACAAATAAATAAGAGGTATGCACTGCATAAAAAAACGGCTAAACCAATCCAAGCACAATGAGGGGCTGGTAATATAGCCTAGTAGTTAGAGTAATGAGCTGAGAATGAGCTTGGCACATCACCAGACCTGGGTTTGACTCCCACAACCTACACTTGCCTACTGTGTGACTCTGAGCAACTCACATAACCTCCCCAGTGCTCCCAGTTCACCCCTGAAAACAAACACTAGAGCCCAGTAGGCCTTACCTGGTTACCAAAAGAATAAAATAAAGCAGCAAAAGAGAGGATTTTTTTTTACCGTTCTTTTTATCCCACCTTACTGCCCTCATTCCACTCCTTCAGACCTTTGATCATCCTGCAGGTCCCTCCCACAGAATCTGCCCCTAGAGTGACAGGCTTACTCCTTTATCCCTCCTACCTTACTCCTTCTCCTTGGAGTGCCTGTGAAACAGGGTCTGTCCTCATGGTAGGTGATCCGAGATGGATCAGTCATCATCTTGGCCTGGGGGGGTTCTGTTTTTCTCCCCTTAGTCCCTCGCACCCCTGAGGGCATCGGCACACAGGACTGATATCCAGTCATATGGTGTGTGCCACGTCTTCTTCTTCATGACTGTCTAGGAGCCGCCTGTGAACCGATGCCCATGCTTCCACCAGCACAGGAGTGTCTGGTGTGCAAGACACCCCAGGATCCCACCCCTGGAGGAGGACAGCATCCATTGGGATGCTCAATCCTCCTCCCCCTGACCCCTTGCTACTCCAAGTCTGTTCCTGAACCTGGGTCATGAGCATCGTGCAAGGTGTGGCGTTCAGCACCTCAACCCTCAGTGCCACTGGGCCAGCAAAAAAGAGGTTTTATTACATTCTTGATGGATTAAACCACCTAAAAAATATACAAAACTGAAGACAAGGAGCAAAATCAATACATTCCTGCTGCAACAACCATAAGTTTGTTGACATGTAAAGAATCAGGTTAAATGGCCCTTCCTTGGTGCTCCACTCATTTTCAGATACTGTACTTTTCATCTTTCTATAAAGCACCTCAGTTACAGTATGTTTACTTATATGTTTTATTCTCACCACCTCAAAATCATTTCTATTTGTGAATGAATAAAATTACCTTTGTCAATCAATCAGAGTTAAACTACTTAAACTGCACACTACCTATGTTTGGGGAATGGGTTACTACCATACAAGGTAATCTAGTCCACTGCTATAACATATTTCTTGCAGCAAGGTGATGCAATGTTAGATGGCAAGGGAAAAGTGACCAGGGGGGATGCGCACGTTAGTCAGCTGATCTTCTATCTCAGCTGTAAAATCACTGAAAGGAATCCAGGGGAGCAGGACTCAGATCATTGACTGGTTACATGCTTTCTTTCTTAAAAATGTTTCTGCTTGATTTTCAATTGCACTGGCAAGCCCAATGTGTTCAATTGGTATAATGGAGCTGAAGGGTCAATAACATTTGGCTGAGCTAAAGAAGGAGGGGGTGAACCCCTGGATATGACTCCCATTTTCCAATGCAACAACCATGGCTCAGTAGTTCTATACTGAGCCATAGTCACAGCTATACTCTAGGGTGATAGGGAACTAACTGTGTGGGGTTAGGAATTTAACATCTGGGCAAATTATTTGTATTGTGTCTCTTTCACTTGGGGATGCCACAGTCTGAGGCCTGCACTCAGATTTGTGTTTAGCAGTCCTGGGTGACAATGGTACAGAGTATGGGCAAAGAACCTCTCTTGCACTACCACAATGAGTTACTCAGAATAAGAGCCATGGTAGAACACAGTTATGGTTGAAAAGGAATGTGTATGTTAAACCCATTTGTTAAGTGCAAATAACACAGCTGCATTTAAACCAAACAACATGAACTTCAACTTGCATGATGTATGACCCAGAATATCCATTCCCTAGAAATTAAGTAAGAGGTCTTTTGCCTGTTGAACATTCTACATGTTTAGACTGTGTATAATACATTTGATTTTTAAGACTATTTTATCATCAGTAACTAAAAAACTGGTGTCAGTTAAAACATTCAGGAGCATTAGATTTGTGGTAATGGGTTTCCCATTCTCTTTTTTCTTGTAAAGAAATATAATTCTTTAGTTAGCCTAATTAATGGTATTACCACAAAAAAAGTGTTCTACATTTTTAATTATTAATGAAATAAAAATAATGTTTTGTGAATGTACTTTTCAATTGTCAGGATTTTGTACAACAGAAAAGAAACAAGGTGTCATGAGACAGAAACAAAGAAACTTAAACATTGTTGGTAGAAAACACCATTGTCCATCCAGTCTGCCCTGTTTTTCCTTACCATATCCCATGCCCTATTGTCTAGATAGAGTTTCTGCCCTCACCCCCTGCCTTGCTTCTTGCCATAATGCTACCCCCTCAAGTAACTATTAAGCCCTTAACTCTTCCTCAGCCATGCTTGAAGTCATTATGTTTTCTATGCTCAACACTTCTGCTGGTAGTCTGTGCCATGTCTCACTCTCTCCATAAAGTAATATTTTCAAACACCTCTCCTGAGTCCCCATCCAATATCCACCCAGCCCCCCAGACCTCATTGTTTTTGACAAGTAATTCCTGCTGAATAATTCCTCACAATTTGCCTTGTTTATTCCTTTCAGGAACTTGAAGGCCTCTATCATGTTGTCCTCTTCCTTCTGGCCTTGATTAAGTACAGTACATGAGCAGTACCATAAGCTGACTGTGAGATCTGCCGTTGTCCCTGATTCATTGTGGCCACCCTATGCTATACCATTTCCAGCCTGCCTCTGTGTTTTCTCTGGTATGGACTCTAGAACTGGGCACAGTATTCCAGATGGGGTCTCACTAGTGATTTTGGTTGCCTTGCTGTAGGCTAGTTGTTTTAGGGAGTTACTTTTGATGGTTCCCAGGAAGAGATGTGTGACATTTGTGAAATTAGCTCCACAAGGTAATTCTCAGATTTATAGATTATGCCATAAAGGAAATTCTACTCATGAGTTTCACGCTTTGCCCATGAAATTGCACTTCATTGTAAAGAAACTTGAATTTCAGTGAAAATGTCATGCAAATAGAGATGGGCTGAAATGGCTCCAATTTGCTCCTTGAAGTGATTCATGGAATGAAGGTGAATTCATGGAGTGCTCAGCAATGAGAAGCAGAGTACTTTGTGTTATAATGGGTAACGTAAAATCCATTGAAAACAATGACTTTGCATTACTCCACCTTCCCAAACCACTACTCCATCAGTTCTTAAGGCAAAGTAAATGAAAGCAATGTACTTCGCCTCACTTCTTCTTGTTTTTAAGCTCCAAAGGCAAATTTTGCACTGATTCATGGGATTTCAGGTCACATGGGCTCTAGATTGTTCTACCCAGCCTCAGTTTGGGGTAGTGTGTGTAGGAAGCTGTAGGAGACAATCTGCTGTGAGAGCTCTCTGTGATTCAGACCTTCTAAAAGCTGTTAAAAAAGCCTTTTTGAGTCATTTTTTTTGCTGAAACTTCAGTTCATCGATTATAGAAAACCCTCCTGTGCTCATATCATCATTTATTTTTTATGTGTGGATTTTGAATGTTATTGTACAATATTCAGTCTGTGTACTGAGAGACAGTGGAAGTGTGCTTTGGGGAGGTGCATATTTGTGGTGTAGGTAGATTAATTTGGAGAAAAAGACAGTGCTTTCTGTTTTGGTGATATTTTTCTTGTATAACTGTGTTAATGTACACACAGTAATATTTTCAATAATTATTGCCATTTTTTTGCTGATTGTTGTGGTGCAGCACTGCATAATTTTAGTTTGTTTAAAATATGTGGTTATACTACTGAAGTTTTTAATTTGCTACGCATTACTTAGTGTGTGTGTGGGTATATATGTGATGAGTGTCATCAAATCAGACACCTTTTATTGTGCCACATAATAATTTTTCAGCAAAGTGATCCTGCTGCCCACTGCAGCTGTGTGATTTTTTTACTTCTTGGTGGTATCTTTACTGGTGCTAGTACTAGTGACTGTTACTGCAGCAGTGCAGTCACCTGCCCCTCCCCATGGCTCGCCTCAACCGGCAAAGTTATTCTTTTCCAGATTTGAATTTCTGATGGTGAACACTGTTAGGTGTTGTGCCTTTGCATCTGCTTCTCTTCAGTGCAGCGCAATCTTCATCTGTCTGTGCATTTGCATCTCTTTAGGGCCCAATCTCCATCTGTAACTTAAGTCACAGTTGTTTCTTTGGTTTCCTTCAGAGTACTGGACAGGTGTGGTGCATAATTCTGCATGAACATTGTACACATTAATATGCGTTTTTAAGTCACGACCATTATCACGAGTCACTCATGATACAAATCACATTCTTCTTCATCATGATCACAAATGCAGTCACAAATCACGATTCACGATCACGTCATGAATCACAACACTAATTTTTTGACTTTTTACTTGGATGTACTGTAAGTAGGTTTTGTAGTATCTCTCCAGGCTTCACCACCCCACCATTGTACTCATTAATGAGCATTTTAAAGTCTGGAAGTTTATGCTACAGCTCATTGGGGAAGTACAGCTGTAGACATTTGCATTCCCAATACAGTTCCACATTGGTTATCTCACACCATTGACCACGAGTCACGTTTTTCATCATCACTGTCACAAATGCAGTCACAAATCACGATTCACGGTCACATCATGAATCACAACTTTAATGTTTTTACTATTTACTTCAGTGTATTGTAAGCATGTTTTATAGTATCTCACCAGGCTTCACCACTACACCATTGTTCTCATTAATAAGCATTTTTAAATTATGGAGTTTTGTGCCAAAGCATTTTTTTAAGTTATGTAGTTTTGTGCCACAGCTTCTTGGGAAGTACAGCCATAGGCATTCACATTCCTTCCTGTACAGCATGTGAGTTACAGTACTGTAAGTAGTAGTGGCAAAATGGCTAATATGCTCCGTTAGTGATTCACTAGTAATTCAGAATCCACGGAGAACTCCACAATGTGAAGCAGAGTACTTTGCTTCATAATGAGAATGCAGAAGTCCATTGAAACCAATGACTTTGCGCTATTCTGCTTCCCTAAACCACTTCTCCACTGATTTTAAGGCTAAGTACATTGTGATCAATGTAATTCACCTCACTTCACCCTCCAATCGAAATTCTGCAGTTATTCATGGGATTGCAGGTCACATGGGCTCTAGATTGTTCTGCACAGCCTCAGTTCTGGCCTGGGTAGTGTGTGTGCAGTGGTAGCTGGAGACAGTTTGCTCTCAGAGCTCTGTGATTCAAAATCTCTAAATGCTGTCTAAAATGCCTTTTTGAGTAATATTTTTGCTCAAAATTTAGTACATCAATTGTAGGAAACCCTTCTGTGCTCATGTCTTTGAGTGTTTATTGTTGTGTGTGGATTTTAAATGTTAATGTAGAACAGTCAGTCTGTGTACTGTGAAGTGTGTTTTGGGGGAGGGACATATTTGTGGTGTAGATAGATTAACTGGGAGAAAAAGGCAGTCTTTCTGTTTTGGTTATATTTTTGTCTTGTATAACTGTTTTAATCTACACACAGTAATATTTTCAGTAATTTCTGACTTTTTTTGCTGATTGTTGGGGTGTAACAGTGTATAATTTCAGTTTGTTAAAAACATTTGGTTATATTACTAAAGGTTTTCAATTTGCTATGCATTATTTGTAGTGTGTGTGCAATGCATGCCATTAAATCAGACACCTTTTATTGTGTTACTGAGTAATTGCAGCAGTGTGAACCTGCTATCCACCACATCAGCATGGATTTTATATACTGCTTTGTAGTATCTTTACTGGTAGTGGATTGTTACTGCCGTGTACTAATTCCCCAACTGGCAAAATGTATTCCTTTCCAGATTTGGATTTGTAACTTGTGAGCACTGGTTAGGTCTTGCTGTGCCTTTTTGTATGCATTCCTTGAGATGCAGTGCAATCTTTGTCTGTGCATTTACATGGCACCACTAATTCTGGAGACTGCATTTTTGTTACGCCTCATTTCACTTTGTCAGCACTGGGGAATTTTCTGGACACAAGACAGTAGCATTTTGAGGATGCACATTAATTCTGGTGACTCTGTGTGTGACCTGACCACTGTGTGCATGACTGAGTGCACCATTAATTCTGGGAGACTACATTTCTTGTTACACTCTCATTTCACTTCATCAGCACTGAGGAGTTTTCTGGACACAAGACAGTAGCACTTTGGGGATGCACATTCCTTCTGGTGACTGTGTGGGTGGGATGCTGCCAATATTGTTGTCACTCCACCTTACTTCGCGTTTAAGGTGGAATGACAACACAAAGTAATAATAACAAGGCGAAGTGAGCCTTTCCTATGGGGCACTCTGCGTAGCGAAGTGCCAACATGAACTGGCCAGTTCACATTCACTTTGCCAGTGGATTTTAAATTCACTGCATCTCTACATGCAAATGGAAGTTCTGCAGTTTTTTCAAAACTCAGTGAATTCCATGAAGTGCAAATTTTCAGCACTTCATGTGAAATTCACATTCAAAGTTTAACTTTGCAACATCTCTACTCCCAGGCAATCATGTCATCAAGGAGACAAAATGATGTTATGAGATTGGTGTCATTATATTTGTTCATGGTTTCATGATATGACTGAAAACAGCAGCAGATTTACTAACGCTGTTCTCTTCTCATCAGCAAGTAGACAACTCTGGTCAGACTCAGTATAGCTGCAAAAAGAATATCGATGGTGGTTGCATCCTAGTGGTTATATCCTTTGTAAATAGTCATGGGGCAATGTTTGCTCTGTCTTAAATATAATTTAGTACCTGCAACATGCACATGGTTTTTTGTTACAGTTTATTTACAAAGGATATAACAGCTAAAACAAAGTAGCATAACATTCAGTGATTAACGTACTTGAATTTATGGATCAGCAAGCCAATATGTCCCAAACTGAATGTCTGCACTCACTGACACTGTAGTGGAAAGCAACTCCCTTCCTCAAGAAATCTACAGTAAGTGTTGGTTCTGTATCTTTGAGTGGGTTAAGGGGGTAGGGGGCTCAATGCAACCACTGAGGGTAACAGTGCTAGCATCAGAGTGAATCTCTATCACTCCTACATGCTGCAGCTTATCAAACAACCTCTAGCAAGAACCACTGTAACTGCAAATTAATAGTACTGTGGGCAGTGAGAAATGTGTAAACCAGCATTTTTGCACTAACCACTGAGACAACTAACTGTACTATCTAATTTTTGTGATACACATGCGTTGACTAATACATAATCACATACATGCATATATATATTCTAGTATAACCTAGCGGTGCATTGTCTACACACATTTTTACAGATTAAAAAAAGATTTTAAGGGACCAATTTCTTCTTTTCAAGTTCCAAGGGACATTGGATGGTGTGGGGTTGCCACTAGATGTTTCCATGTTATAATGGCAATCACCATTTGGGTGAGTGTATGTTACTGAAAATAAATAATGGTGATATACACTCATGGTGACTTCAAATGGACCCCACACCCCCTACTAAAGATTCTTAGCTCCAGGGGTGTGCATGTTGGGGGGGTGTAAAACTTAAAAAAATAAAAAACTTGGCTCTGATGCAAAAGGTGCCCACCCCAGAACCGAACTTGGCACCCCCAATCCCAGCTGACCACCTTCACCACCATGCCACATGGCCAGCTCAGCAGCTGACTGTCACCACATCCCACATACTCTCCCTACCCTTCTGCCCCTCACAAGGTGTGGTCCCCTCCACGTGAGCATATACATCCTGTTGTCCTCTTTTTCCCACCATGATATCCTGTTGCTACCATGGCAGGTAGTCCAGAACACAAGCACTTTGACCAAGTCACTGTTTTTGCAGTTGCTCAATCGCTGTTGCTGTGTTCACAGGATACCCACTGGACACATCATTAAAATCAGCAATGACATGCATTAGGCTGAAATGGATTTATATAGCTGGGTAATGTAGACTAGTAATTTTTGCACTAACCACTAAGCCATCTAACTGTCTTTCTAATTGTTGTGATACACACACACACTGTCTGAAACATATACACATATATGCATACTGTACGGTACCTTATTTTTAGTGATCCTAAATATTCCTTATATTAGCATAGTAACCACTATCAGTGAATATTAAAGACCAGTGAAAATTTCAGTGCCATGTTCTATGAGTGATGCCTGTCTACCAAAACTGCAGTATCGGCTGTATTTTCAGAATATACCCCCCTCCATTCCCCCAATTTCTCTTTAAGTATAGTCTATGTTTAATCTATGGGTTGATTTCTTTATTTTGTGGGATTGCTTTTTAAAAAGGTTACTTTGTGGTGCAGTCCTGTACATCTGTTTATTTGTTTAAATATTGAAAATCTCTGAAAAACTCGTACCTCCGCATGCTCACTCATTCGCTCATTCACTCTGTGTTGTCCATTTGCTTGTTCAGTCGCTAGCTCACTCTGTCAGCATCCTAGCAAAGTTTCCAGGAAGGGATCCACAAAGTCGAAATTTTAATTCCTTTATTTTCTGGGGTAAAAAAAGAGAAAGCCAAAATCCAAAAAAAGACATTCCAGAACTAAAATGGTGTTATTCCATATCCGTTATCACATCTTCACCATGTGGTCATTTGTGGGCATTCCTCTGGCTGTTCATTCATCTGCATGATCCTCTCATAATGCGTATGTTGATGGTCATTTTCTTTTTGCTGGTGGTGTGCATGTTAATTCCTGAGAAACTAAGTGCAGCAACATGCAGTTGTATGTCAGGAGCTGGATGCAATAGCCTCAGCGCATACATCATTAACATACACTTGATAATGCCATTTTCTTTTTGCTGCCAGTCAGCCACATAAGAACTGACATATTGTTGTTGGTAACAGAAACAGCAGAGACAAAAGGCACAGAACAGTGTTTTTTACAACACAGGTACTGCTGATTGAAAGATGGGAGGAAAGCTGGCATTTATCAGCAGATCATTGAGGGCTAATTCAAAAGGGTGAATGCAGATGAACAGCTGATAAATCAAAAAGGTACTGTGACTATATGGTACTACAGTATATTGCAGTATAACAGAGCAGTTCATATTCTACACATGCAGAGCATTGACACAAAACACACAAGCTCACACACACCACACACACACACACACACACATGCACAACCTACATAAACTCAGTTATATGGTATTTATTTACTTATACATCTAACCCTTAACTTTTACTGTATTTAAAATAGGACTGGCTTTTGCACTAATTCATTGTGCTAATTCATGGCATGACTGGGTAACTAAGGTAGTGGACGAGGGAGGTGCTATGGATGAGGCCTATCTGGACTTCAGAAAGGACATCAATACAGTCCCACATACTGTAGAAGGCTGATTAACAAATTGCGCAGCCTATGGGTCTATCCCAAACAGTTCTGTGGTGAAGAACTGGCTGAATGGCAGGACACAGAGGGGTGTTTTAAACAGGGAGCACTGTGGAGAGGGAGAGGTAATGAGCAGGGTGCTGCAAGGGTTATTGTTGGGGTCATTCCTCTTCAGTGTTTTTATAGGGGAATTTGCAGAAGGACTGGAGGAGGTAGTATGCCTCTTTTCAGATGATACGAAGTTATACAATATGGTGGACACTCCAGGATATGAAGAAAGAATGAGGGAAGACCTTACAAAAGTGGAGAAATGGTCTGAAGAATGGCAACTAGGATTCAAAATAAAGAAGTGCAGGATCATGCACATAAAGCACAAGAACCAGGGCAAAGTATGAACTAGGTCAGGGGTACTGACAGTCTCAAAGCAGGAAAAGGACCTGGGAGTTGTCATCTTGAAGTCCTAAGAGAAACCAGGCAGTGCAATAAGGTGCTTAGAAAGGTTAGTCAGATGCTTGGATGCATAGGGAGGGCATCAGCTGTATAAAGCAGGAGGTCATCTTGGCCTGTATAAGACACTCATGAAAGACCACATCTGGAATATTGTGTCCAGTTCTGGGGCCACATTTGAGAAAGAACATAGACAGGGTGGAGGCGAGAGCAGTGGAGGGCAACTAAAATGGTGCAGAGTCTGCAGGATAAGACCTATGAGGAAAGACTAAAGGAGTTAAATATGTATTCCCTGGAGAAAAGGGGGTACATGATTGAGAGATACAAATACATAAACAATATCAACAGAGTATAGGAAGGAAGCATCTTCCAAAGTAAGTGATGCTTCAAGTCAAGGAGTAACTTGAAGTAAGAGAGGGGGAAGACTCAGAGGAAACGTGAGAAAATATTTTTTCATGGCCAGGATGGCAGATGCCTGGAATAGCCTATCAGAGTGGGTGGTAGGGGCTAAAATGGTCACAGAATTTAAAAAGGAATTGGGGCAGATTCAAGGGTATCCTGGAGGCAAGGGGAGGCTCCAGACTTCAGTATGAGCATGGGGCCTCACACAGACAGGGATCAGTAGGGAAGACTAGGTGGTGATGCAGCTCTCACCCCCAGCCCTGACATCGCACTGAGCATTCACCACCCCACACTCCCAGATCTTTCCACACACCTTCACTCACCTGAACAGGTCCCAGTGTGAAGATCCACTCTCCCATCGAAAACATGTTTTGCTGCTGGAACTGATGACTGCTATATGAGAAATCAGGTATGTGCAGTTCAGTGTATTTCAATGGGTTTTTAGCTGCACTTACCTTATTTTTCATATAGTAGTTGCCAGTTCCAGCAGCAAGATGCATCTTCATGGGACAGTGGATCTTCACACTGGGATCTGTTCAGGTGAGTGGGGGTGTGTGGGGAAGCCTGGGGTCTGAGGGGTGGTGGGTGCTGAGTGGGAGGTCAGGCTTTGGAGTGGTGTTGCATCAGTGACTGACCTTTTCTACAGATTAAAAAAAGACATTGAGGGACCATGTTCTTCTTTTCCGGCTCCCAGGGACATTGGAGGGTGGGGGATTGCCACTAGACACCTCATTAAAATAGTCAATGACATGCATAAGGCTGAAACTGATCTAGATAGTGGTAGAATGTAGACTAGAAACTTTTTTTCACATGTACTTTTCTCCATTGCTGCAAACCTGACAGGAGGCTAAGACTCCTCCCTCGAAGGGTACATCCTCTGGCCTTTCTTGGTCATCATGGGTCCTGTTGAGTCCTGGAATGTTCTGTTTTCTCCCATGCCCACATCCGTGCAATGGGTAGGCAGGCCATCTCCACCTCCATGGAGACAGTCGATCACCCTGAACATGGGACAACTCCTTGCATGGCTACTCATCTGTGCCAAACCCCAGCCACTGCTAAGTGTTGGCTGACAGTGTACAGCACAAATCTGCCCATCATTAGGAAGGACGGCATTCTTCCGATGCTCAATCCTTCCTCCCCAGCAGACCCCTGAGTGACCTAAGTCCACTCCTGAACCCAGGCTGCTAACATGGCACAAGGTAAGGTGCACAGCACCTCAGCCTTCAGTGCCACTGGGCCAGTTTTAGACTAGCAATTTTTGCACTAACCTAAGCCACCTAACTACACTTTCTAATTGTTGTGATACACACACACTGACTAATACATATACACATATGTGCATATACATTCCAATATAACATAGCAGCGCACTGTCTACACACACAGAGCATTGCTACAGACACACACACACTGATACTGTATACTGCCTTGTATGCCTTACATAGCATTTGTTTACTTATACATCTAACCCTAACTTTTACTGTATTTAGAATAAGCACTGGGTTTTGTACTAACTCATTGTACTAATCTATGACATGACCCACTTTATAAGTGCAATAAGCCACTCCTAGGTGTGGGTTATGGCCTGTTATGAGCACTTCCCAGGAGCTAAAGGTACTTGGTGCATTAGCCTCATGACTCATAATGCACCTCGTGTGTGTGCTTATCAGGCCATAACTCACATGTCATTGTGTTTTATTGCTTGCATAAACATTCATTTATTTAAACTGCAATTTCCAGCACCAGTAATATGGAGATAGAAAGCTCTGAGTTTGGGCAAAGCACTAGGTGTCAGGTAGAAGCTAGCGGGGGAAGTACTTGTATTGTATATGTCTTCTCCATATTATTGGTGCTGCAAATTTCAATCTTCACAAGTGAATGTCTACTGCATGTTTTTTATAGCACTTTATAATGTAAGAAAAGCAAAACATATAAGAAAAAAATAATAGACTAAAAATAAATATATTTCTTGTGAAATTTATTTGCAGTCAATGGACTTGTTTCAATTACGATACCTCTTCCCAGGTAGTACTATTTAGAAAATATGTGATTTCTTTGGCTGCATTGTTCTATGTTTTTTTTTTGCCAAATGTTTTCTATTTAATAATTCTCAGTTAGGTTGCACAAATTATAACAAGCAAACAATATATAGAACCATTTTAACAAAGCAAGATATGTAATCAATGCAAAATGAATTTTTTAAAGACTCTAAATGCTGGTTTGCTTTTCTTTAGGAACCTCAGGGAATGTGTAAGCAGATAATTCCATATCCAGGAGAATGGCTTTTGCACATAGATCAAGAATAATGAATTCATCTACTGTTTGGAGTCATGAGGAGATGCAGTATTGTTTTCCATATGTTAATGGATCATGTCCCAAAAGTATGAGATCAAAAGCTATTAATTCAGCAATGTATGTCTTCATGCTTGGAACCATCATGGTCACAATATGTGGAAATGTAGTGGTTATAATTTCAATCTCCCATTTTAAACAACTCTACTCTCCCCACCAACTCTCTGATCTGCTCCCTGGCTGTTGCTGACTTTCTTTTAGGGGTCATTGTTATGCCTTGCAGCATGATAAGATCTGTTGAAACCTGCTGGTATTTCCGGAGATACAATTTGCAAAATTCACTCTAGTTTTGATATAATGCTAAGCACAACTGCCATTTTCCATCTTTGTTTTATTGCTGTTGACCGTTACTACGCTGTATGTGATCCCTTACGTTACCCAACCAAAATGACTGTCCCAGTGATTGTGATATTTATACTGATAAGTTGGATAGCACCAGCAATTCTTGCTTTTGGTGTTGTGTATACAGAGCTAAACCTGAATGGTGCAGAGGAGTATGTGGCTTCAATTTCCTGCATAGGTCTGTGCGTAATTGTAAATAATAAGATATGGGGAGTGATGATTTTTTTTGTTGTGTTGTTTATTCCAAGCATTGTGATAACAGGCATTTATGGTAAAATTTTTACTGTAGCAAGAAGGCACATCAGAGTCATCAACAGCATGGCAGAGAAAGCATGTCCTGTCATGAACAAAAATAAGATTTTAAACAGTAAAGAGAAGAAAGCAGCAAAAACTTTAGGTATAGTGATGGGGGTTTTCATAATCTGTTGGCTTCCCCTTTTTATTTCTATTTTTATCGATCCTTTCCTTAATTTCACTACCCCTTCAGTTTTACTTGATTCCCTAACATGGCTTGGATACTTTAATTCTACTTTGGATCCCATAATTTATGTTTTTTTTATTCATGGTTTCGAAAAGCACTGAAAACTATTTTATCAGGTAAAATATTTCATCAAGGGTCTTCTACAACTCTATTAATTTCAGAAAAGCACTGAACACATACTGTATTTCCTTTCTAGATGATAAAGAGAAGTAAAAAACAATGCTTTCTCCATTGAATTTACTTGACTATATACAAAAATAATTGCATTTTCTTCTTGAGGGTCTAACAGTTATTTTGAATACACTCTTTGAGTGTCATACTTAGATTATAGCACACTACGGCCATCAGTAGTGATCATAAAAATATTTTGTACTTTCAGATTGTTTAGTGACAGTAATGCTCATACATTATTGCAGAACATGAATACATCAATACAATGTTTCATAATGTTAGAATCCTATAATTTCCCAGAAATTATGAAACAAGAATTGAATTGTAACATTTTTGTATTGACTGGAACTCAAAATGTTTAGAAAGTTTGTAATTCCTTCTTATATGTGTGTACAAGACAGATGTTGTTTCAGAGTAAAATAAACTTGGAAGACTTCATGAAAGTGCATCAATATCTTTTGTTTAATGCATTATGCAGTAGCTGAATGACTCACTGTTCTGATTAAAAAAGAGGATTTGCCTGATTAAAGAGGCAGGCCTCTTTGGCCTTGGTTACCTGACCAAGGGAGGTGATAGGGTGCTCATTCTTGGGACAGGAGAATAATAAAGGGATGGGGTAGGAGAAAGAGGTTGGTGGGGGGGATGACTGTAGGAAACAAAGGAAGAGGCAGGGCAAAGTGATGGGCAGGACAATGGGAGGCGGCACAGAAAGAAAACTGGATGCAATTGGCTAAACAGAGAGTGAGAGAGGTGAGCAAAGGGGGAGCCCTCATTATGTTGTTTTCCAACAAATTACAGTTGGGATAGCACATCAGTTGGCAAGATTTTTTTGCAGAAGGTTGTTGTAGGATGTTTTGTTACAGAATATAAGTCTGGAAAAGAAGGGAATTTTTGTATGGGAGAACAATGGACAGTGGTAAGAATACAGGAGAAAGTGGCAATTATTATTTCAGTAACAAAAGTAATCTGTGGGGTGGCATGCCTAATAGTAATTATTTATGTGTGTGTGATAGATTGCATAGCAAAAGAGAAAGTAACAAAAGTAATGTATGGGGTGGCATGCCTAATCATTATTGTTTATGTATGTGGTAGATCGCTTAACAAAACAGAAAGTCAGAAAAAAGAAATGTCCATGAGGGGCAGTTCATTTTTAAAACATAAAGAGACTGAGGGCCCAATTCCAGGATAGCTTATGATGGCGCAAGCTGAGTTATGCCAAACCGTATTGCGTAACTCGTAACCTGTGCCATGCTTTATGCCATTTGCAATTCCAAAAGGTGCCATGCACCATGCCCTTTGCAGGTTATGCCAAATGTGGGATACACCACCCACAATGACATGGCACAAGGGTGGATTATGGCAGGAACTGCATCCTATTCCAAAAGGGCAGCTGCCGTAACCCACTTATGGTATTCCAGGAGCTGCAAAGGTGCAGCAGAGTTAGAACATCTTGGAGATGTTCTAAGAGGCATCCATCAGTGCCATCCAGTGGATGCCCACTCCACAGCACCATGGCAATGATCCTGCTGTGCTCCCTGTGCCCCCATGAACACATCCATCCCCACCCAATGAATGTTGGGACCCTGGGAGTCCATTTATAATGTGCCCCAGGCTACTATTGCCACCTGTCCATCCCCCACACATCCTGCGTGCTGTGGTGTTCTGGGGTGGGGGTCTCTGAAGACAGTATGTCGGGCTGTGACTAGCAGCATACAAAGCAATTATGCCATGCCTGTGGTATTGGTCTATGCATGCCGCAAGTCGCAGGTCATATGTTTTGGGATGCTACCACTGTTAGAATATGGCCCAGGGTCCCCGGCATAGTGGCAAATATCGCAGCTCACAGACGCCTGCAAGTCATAACATTCATCCAAGAATCAGCCCCCATATGCTATGGCAAGACAAGGATTTTTTCTCTTTTTTAAAAGACAGGGCCTGTGTGAACTCATTAGATGGATATGTGTGGGGGCTGTCATAGACATTAGAGCTGTGTCTTCAGTGAGCCAGGGCTGGGGAAGGTTTTTAACAGCCAGTTTGTTTAGAGTTTGCATCCACAGAAATTGGAGTAGAACCCAAAAACAGCACAGAAGAGCTTTTCTGTTTTGCATAGCCAGGACTGGGGGAGAAATCCTTGAGAAAATAAAGGACTGGGCCTGAGAAGTTCGAGTTTTTGAGAAGGCCATTGAGCATGGGGCCAGGAATTGGCCAGCGAGGTAAATTAAAAAATAAAACAGTGGAAAATGTTTGGGGAACAGCCAAGAAATGGGTGAGCCAGGATAGAATTATGTCCTTAGGCAGGAGAAGGCCCAGGACGTCTCCTACACATGATGGATGCCATGTTTGTGGGGGGTGGGAAGGTCAAGCGACTTGGGACAGATAAAGGGAGGGCATAAAAAAATGAAAAAGGAGAGGGAGTTTTAAAAGTCAGTTCTTTCAGGACAGGAGAAAATATAACATGCGGTTAATAGAAACATAGAAACATAGAATTTGACAGCAGATAAGGACCGCTTGGCCCACCCAGTCTGCCCATTTCCCTACCTACTGGATAAGCTGCAGATCCTAGTTAACCAGCAGCCTACTTCCTCCTACCCCACCCCTAGAATTGCCTTATGACTGTCCCATGCATGCTTGAATTCCACCACTGATTTTGACTCCACAACCTCCTCGGAAGGCCATTCTATGCATCCACAACCCTCTCTGTGAAAAATACTCCTTAAATTACCTCTGAGCCGCTTCTCATCTTCAGATTGTGCCTCTAGTTCTGTACACCTCTTTTTTTGAAAGATGCTACCCTCTTGGACTTTGTTGATTCCCCTTAAGGTACTTGAACGTTTCTATCATGTCCCCCTCTCCTCCTTTCCTTGAGGCATACATATTAAGCTCTTTTCATCTCTTCATATGTCTTCCGTGCAGACCCTGCACCATTTGATACCCTTCTGGACAGTTTCCATCCTGTCTATGTCTTTGCAGAGATTGGGTCTCCAGAACTGCAACAGTACTCCAGATGGGGTCTCACCAGCTGTCTGTACAGAGGGATAATAACTTCCTGTTTTCTACTAGTGATGTCTCTCCCTATGCATCCCAGTATCCCCCCAGCCCTCCTTGCTGCCCTCTCACATTGCTTGCCCACCTTTAGGTCATCTGATATGACTACCCCCAGGTCCCTTTCCATTTTTGTTGTTGTTAGTATCTTACCCCCTATTGTCTACTCTTCCCCTGGGTTTTTGTTTCCCAGTTGCGTTACCTTGCACTTATTAGCATTGAATCTAAACTGCCACACATTTGACCATTCCTCTAACCTTGCCAAGTCCCTTCTCATCCTTTCCACCTCACCCTGTGCATCAACTCTGTTGCAGATCTTTGTGTCATCCTCAAAGAGACATACTTTTCCTTCCAGTCCTTCTGCAATGTTGCTTATAAAGACATTGAAGAGGACCCGGTCTAATACTGAACCCTAAATTGCCCACTAGTAACCCTCCTTTCTTCTGGAGTGGACTCCATTTACTATTACTCTCTGTGTCCTATTCTCCAGCCAATTCTTTACCCAGGCTGTCATCTTGGGACCCACTCCCAGGCTGCCTAACTGTATATTAATCTTTGTGTGGGACTGTGTCAAATGCCTTGCTAAAGTCTAGGTAGGCCATGTCCACAGCCCTCCCTGATCTACTACTTTGGTCACCCAGTCAAAGAAATCTATCAGATTCTTCTGGCATGACCTTCCACTGTGAATCCATGCTGCCTAGGGTCCTGTGCCCCTCTGGCCTCTAGATACTCCAACAATCTTTCCTTCAAAGTGATTCCATCATTTTCCCTATCACTGAGGTTAAACTAACAGGTCTGTAGTTTCCTGCTTCTGCCTTGCTCCCACTTTTGTGAAGAGGAATCACATTTGCCCTCCTCCAGTCCTCGGTACCACCCCATCCTCCCATGATTTGTTAAAAAGGTAGTCGTGTCACTAGTTCTACCCTTAGTTCTTTAGAATTCTGGGATGAATCCCATCAGGCCCCATTGCTTTGTCCATCTTCAGTTTTAAGAGTTCTTTTAGAACCTTTCTTCTGTAAATGGGTTGGTATCAACTTCTGTATCCAGAGTGTTTCTACTGTTTGTTTTAAGTACCTCCCTCTTCATTTGTAAATACTGAGCAAAATATTTGTTTAGTATCTCTGCCTTTTCACAGTCTCCTCTGCCCACCCTCCTCCCCTTTATTAAGCGCCACTATCCCTCCCTTGGTCTTCTTCACTCCCTGATGTACCTATAAAAGGTTTTATCCCCTTCTTAACTGAGTTGGCTGTCTTTTCCTCGGTTTGGGCCTTTGCTGTTCTGACTGCCTTCCCAGCCTCCTTTTGCTTTAACTGATACAGTTCTCTGTTCTGTTCTGCTCCTTCTGCAATTCCTTGTACCTCCTGAATACTTTCTTTTTCTCTTGAACCTTCAATGCCACTTCCTTTGAGAACCATAGTGGTTTCTTACATCATTTTGTTTTGTTTATTTGCTTCACACAAAGGCTCATTACCTCTGTGATGGCAGTTTTTATTATTCCCCATTGTTCTTCCACCTCTCCTTCCTGCCCATTTGCTAGTGCATTCCTTAGGCACTCACCCATTTTGGCAAAGTCAGCCCTCCTAAAGTACAGTACTTTTGTCTTTGAATGGCTTGACTCTATTGTTGTGTTTATTGTAGAACCATACTGTTCGATGGTCGCTAGTTCCCAGATGGCTACCCACTTCTACATCTGTGATCCTCTCCATCTCCATTTGAGAGAATCAAGTCTAATATTGCTCCTCTTGAGTGGACTCCAGTACTACTTGTCTAAGGCATGTCCCCTGTAGGGCATCTAGAATAACTCCACTCTTCGAAGTGGCAGCTGCAACTGCACTCCAGTTAACATCTGGCATATTCAGATCACCCATCAGCAATATCTCCCCTTTTTCTGCCATACTAAGTATACTTTCTATCATTACCTTGTCCATTTCCTCCCCCTAAGAAGGGGGTCTGTATACAACCCCTGCGTGGATTGTGGTGCCATTGTCTGTCTCCAAATTTACCCACAGTGCTTCTTCTCCTCCCTGTTTACCCTTTTGTTCTGTTGCTTTTATTCCTTCCCTTATGTAAAGAGCTACTCCTCCTCCTCTTTTACCCTCCTGACCTCCTGTAGATAGTGTATCCTGGTATGTTTACATCCCAGTCCATGGTTTGTGTGTACTACGTTTCTGTGACTGCCATGATATCCAGATGTTCCTCCTCCATCAAGACCACTAATTCAGGAAGCTTGTTACCCAGACTACGGGCATTGGTACTCATTGCTCTCCATTTTTGATGGCTTTACCTTCTGTTGCAGTATCCCCACTGACTGTTCTACCCTCAGTCTTTTTCTCATTTAGTACCCTGTTTTGTAGGGAGAGGCTGGGATTTTTCTGCTGCTTGTCAGTGCCTCCCCTTTGACTAGTTTAAAAGCTTGCCAATGAAGCATTTAAACCAATTGCTCAAAAGACTTGCTCCCTTCCTGGACAGATGCAGACCATCCTGCCAGTATAGGCTGGTGTCCCTCCAGGTGGAACCCCAGTCCCCAATGAAGCCAAACCCCTGTGCTCCACACCATTTTTTCAACCATTCATTAAACTGCATGGTCCTAATTACCCTCACTTCCCCCATGCCTTTGACAGGCAGCACCTCTGAGAAAGATACTGTGTGTGCTACTTGTCTTAGGCCCCTCCCCAACTCTGCAATGTCCTCCTGCACTGCTCTAATCTCATGATGAGCCAAGTCATTTGTCCCTAGGTGGACAATTACATCCAGCTTAGACTCCCTTGCAGCTGTTCTCGTGATTCCTGAGGATGCACTTCCTGTCCCTCCAAGCCATGGCACCAGGCAGGCACCTTACTTCAGTTTTCCCAGCTCACCCAGTTCTATACCCCTAATAATTGAGTCCCCCACCATGAGCTGCTTCCTTTCCCTGTGGTGTCCTCTGCCTCCTTCCTGTGGGCCTCCCTTGTGACAGTTGTCATCAGTCTTCTCTGCAGGTGCATCCATAGGGGAGCTATGCTCCCCCAGAATGTAATATTTACGGCATGGTACTATGAAGGCAGGCATTTAGCAGGCCACTCGGTGGATGCCATTTTGGACTGACTGCATGGAGGATGCCATTTTAGGACCGATGTTAGTACATGGAAAGAACAGGGTGGAATGGTGGGATATGGGTTAAGGAGTTACTGTGCATTGTTAAAAGGGCATTTATAGAGGATCAGTATGAAGCAGGAGGGTGTGAATATTAAAAAAATAAATCAATAAAACAAACTGGTGAATACAGCAATGGACAATGTAGAGAAAGTCAATGGACAATACAGTGGGGCCAACAAAGAAAAAAAAAAAAGAAAACAAAGTTAGGGTAAGAGAGAATTGGACCAAATGCCTACCCTAAGAGGCACTAGGGGAACAGGAAGGGATAAAAGAACTGCAGTAGAAAGAGAATGAAAGTTGTGGTTTTTGGTAAAGTTTAAAGAAAAAACATGGCAGACCTCCCCAAGGAGGGGAGGTTGAGTCGCAAGGTGATTTTCAAGGGACAATTAACAATGTTTTGGTTTTAAGGGCAGGACCTGAAGCTCCCACAAAAAAATTATATATAGCCTAAGGAGGCAGATAGAGCATTATTGGAGGTTGTTAACAAAAATGTGTGGTTTGATTCAATCTTTTCCAGCAAGAAATGGCCCTGAGAGGAAACAAGAACTCCAAAGAGGAACGGTACGTAGAGTGATATATTTGGTAGAAAAGGCCCAGAAGATGCTGGATGCAGTGGAGGACACACCACTTGTGCCCATGCTGAACACAAGGGGGGCAGAAATGGAAAGGTGGAGAAGCACCAAGGATCAGGAGAAGGAAAAAGCAACTCCTGGTGCCTTCTCAGCCTGCCCCTCCCCAGCAAACTCTGCCACAACTTCCTCCACCACAGCCACAGCCTAGCCTTGTCCTACCATAGTCAGACCAGCCCCAGCTGGAACCAACAAAAATAGCTAACTCTGTGCCCCCACGACTGGATCATACAAGGCCAGCATTGCCGCAGACCCTGAAAAAAACAGGTACAGTAGATTCACCCTCAAGAGGAGTGTGAAAGAATATGTGGAGCAGATTATTGGCTCCATGGGTGATAATGGTATTGGAGAATTGGAAAAAGAGTTGGGGGAAATTAAGAAAGGGAAGAGGGGTAAAAAGGGTGCTGAGACTGGAATCACAGGGGGGTAGGGGGGCCAGGTTTGGAGATAGGAACATCAGGGTTTAGAACAGGTGACCATGTCCCATTGGCCATGAAAGAAAGAAATATGGAAGGAGGAGTTTGTGGACATATTCACCTTAGTGGATAAAGAAACTGCAAAGAAATAATGAGAAAAAGAAAGCTTCAGGAAAAGGGACATGGCAGCAGCCCTGGTCCTACTAGGCAGGAAGAAAGAAGGGCTGGGTTCAAGGGGGTGAAAGTGGGACACATGGCCTGTAGGGTTTACATACCACAGTGCCGTGATACAGAAGAAGCTGCCAGAGTTGACCATGCCTTTACTGACACATTCCCTGGTTATTCATAGCACATATGGGGGGGGCAACAATTGGCTACTATATGATGAGCAGTTTTGATGAAGGATGTCTTCACACAGAAATGTAATATGGGACAATAGGCACTAAGCTCTGTGGTTGGAAATCATGACAGCATAAGGGGGGAATGGTGACTGGGCCAGGAATGAGACAGGTAAACACAAGTGCTGTTGTGGCATTAACAGAGTGCACTGCACCTAGCCAAACCACTGGTTTAAGCATGCATCTTCCAAGTGTTTGGGATCACACCTGCCAAGCAGATGCCAAATGGTGGGGGACAGTGGAGTGGGGGTTGGCACAGATAGGCAGCCATTTCAAGGAAGTTTCCCAAGGACATGGAGAGCACCTTGGGGATATGTGGGAAGAAGATGGGGTTTCAGAGGACAGAATCAGTTTTGGGCTGGGAACAGGACACATGTAAGGTGAGAGTCAACCGTCTTACAGGAAAGCAATACCAGCAGCCATGGTCACCTATAAAACTGGAAGATTTGAAGGAATAGGTTAAGGATTACCCAGACAGGAAATCGGGCAGAGCATTCAGGGTAGGTTTTACCAAAGGTTTAAATCTACATTTTATGAGGGAGAGGAAAAGAATCAAGGTCAAGAATTTGGGGTCAATAAGAGGCAAGGAAGGGATGCTAGCCTAGAAAATATAGAACAAAATTGAGGCGGGGAGATTCATGGATCCACCACTGGACATTTCCACTCCTGGAATGTAGTATGGTATGGGCTGCATGACCATTGGCTCATGCTTTGAATCAATGGGCATACAGCCCTACCGGACGGTGTCAGCCATCGGGCAAGGGTGGCAGGTGGGTGTGTGGGTAAAGGCTGCCCGCTGGCTGACCTGGGGGAGCGAGGCAGTGGGGGCCCAGTGGGTGGTGAGGGGGGATACTGCTAGACCACCAGGACATAGGACATATTTCTTTTTTAATTACAAATGCCCGTGACTTGGCAGACAGTGGTCCACTGGACCACCAGGGATATTGGACAGAGTAGTCTATTTTTATTACAAATGCCCATGATTGGGAAGACAGTGGTCCAATGGACCACCAGGGATATTGGACAGAATTCTTACTTTATTTTTACAGATGCCCATGATCGGGCATGGGGGGCACTGCCAGGTGCTGCCAGAGCTTGGGTGGCCACCCACAGGTGGCAGCTGCCATGTTGTGCCCTGCAATGTGGCAGCTCACCTGTTGGTGGCCATCCCTTGTTCCTTTTTTTGGATCAGCTTTGTGCTGGTGCAGGTAGGGGTTGCGCATGCATGGCTCTGCACATCCCAGGCTGAATATCGGGCTGTGCAGGGGTATGCATGGGTATGCCACCCTACCTGCACCTGCATACATTACTGATGCACTCTGGCACATTGGGATTTGTGCTGCACACTTTTCCTTTTGAATATCATGCCGGGGTGCATCAGTGGGTTGTGCATGGTGCAACACTGTTGCACCATGCGCATCCCTTTTAAATATCTGGCCTGCATATATTACACACCTCGTTTAAATCTATTTACTCCCAGTATTTCACATCTGTGTCCCAGATGTCAGTGGCTTGCAGGAGTTACTGCTGCTAGTGAGGGTGTGACTCTAATTGCTTAATTGCTTAATTGTAGATATCAAAAGAGCTCTGTATTAGGTATTTTATATATACACCTTATTGTTTCAAAACCTAAAAATATGTTCTCGTATAATTCACATAATTCTTTAAGGCCAAATTGATGCCATATATTAAAGCCTAGGTCCTGTATGGAAACCAAAACATTCCATTTAAATATATCAGCCCAGATATTCAAAATACACCACAAAGTAGTGCAATAGCAGGAGCAGGCACAAGTACAGTGTGCCTATGCACAACACCACCAACTCTGGGGTATCTGACATAATCATTGATGGGTCAAATTGTAATAATCCACTTACAATTGCTAACATTTTAAATTCCCACTTTTCTGACTTGTCTGCGCTTACCTCCTTTTTCCTTGCTGTAGGAAATATCAGTGGCCCCTCAACCTCTGTCCCTCAGAAGGTTCACTCCTCTCAACCATTATTTTATCTCAGGGCTGTGTCTGTCATGGAGATGCAGAGACTTCTCTCTGGTCTCTCTCCACACTCCAGCACTGGCCATGATAACATGGAGCCCAAGCTTCTGAACCTAGGTGCTCCCCACATTGCCATCCCAGTGGCACGTATCTTCAACCTGTCCCTTGCCACTGGTGTTATCCCTGGCATTTGGAAAGTAGTGAGGATTGTCCCCATTCTGAAGCAAGGTAACCCCAAAGTCCTGGACAACTATCATCCAATTGCCATCCTATCGGCCATTAGTAAACTCCTAGAGAAAACTGTGACTGAACAACTCACAGAGTGCATTCAGGCACATAAGTTGTTGTCCCCTGCACAGCATGGCTATTGTAAAGGGCATGGCATGTCCACGGCCCTTGTCTCTGTCTCTACTAGTGTCAGGGTGGCCATGGACCAGGGTAAACTCTCTGGGGCTATAGTCATAGACATATCCAAGGCCTTTGACCTTGTGGACCATGCATTACTTTGCTCACAGATGCAGTCCCTAGGCCTGTCCCCTCCTGCCTTGAATTGGTTTAGAAACTACCTCCAGGGCAGAATACAGCAGACTAAATTCAACAAGGTCCTCTCTGACCCCACTCTGGTGACCTCTGGTGTCCCACAGAGATCAGTTTTGGTGCCATTTCTCTTTTCTGCATTTGTTAACAACCTCTCTGCTGCTGCTTCCAACTGTAGTGCCACCCTTTATGCAGATGATCTTGTCATCCTTGCATATTTCTGGGACATTAGGGTCCTCAACCTTCAACTAAGTGAGGCCTTTAAGAATATTCAGTCATGGGTAACATCTCACAAGCTGGTACTTAATCTAAAAAAAACTCAGGCCATGCTCTTCGGGTCAGCAGCCAAGATCAAGGCCTCCCCTGCCCCCCTCTATGTGTCAGGGGTGTCACATCCTAAATGTTTGTAGAACCATAAACTGTAAACTGGGTCTTGCCTACAGGGCAAAGAAAAATTCGATGTCTGCACCTTGCTTGGCATTTTCCAGAGGTGTGCTGCTCCCTTCACTTAGCTATGGTCTTCTCCTGTTCGCTAGCACCTCCAAGGTCCACCTTGCCAGGTGGAACATGACCTTCAACAACATCTGTCACTTTGCCATGGCGGCCCCATGTCTCACCCACCATTGTAAATTATGTGACAAACTGAGCTGGCTTTCCCCAGCCAATTACTTGAAATATGGGTTGGGCTGCTTCGTAGGAAAGGTGCTCATAACCGGCACCCCTCTGGGGCTGGCACAGCTTCTCAAGTCTGTGAATCCTCCTCCTACTTCCTCAGGTCTCAGGGTCCTGGGATGCTTAAAGTTCCTTACACATGAACCCTAATGGGGGATAGGGACTTTGCTACTTGTGCCCCAAGGCTATGGAACTCCCTTCCTGACCACTTTCGTTCCTCCCCCACCCACCTGTGTCTCCAGAATTCCCTGTGGAAACACTTGAAACTGTCCTCGGTGTGTGGGTGTCCCAAGCCACCTTAACCTGATCTCCAAATTGGTCCCATCTGACCCACTGCTTACTGTCCTTTAACTCTGAGAAGCATGTGATTGATTGCTACCTGCTTATGAATTATGTGGCCCTGGTAAAAGGGTCACTAGTACAATGTAATTGCTATTGAATGTCTTAGTCTGATTATTCTGTATGTATGTGTGTATGTATACATATATTGTACCTATTACTGCTCACTGTAGACTATCTAAGTTCTTCTTGCTCTTGTTGTTATGTACTTTGTTAGAACTGTACTCTTCTGGTTCGTACCTGAAAATAGGCATGCAGCTTGTCTAGTGTACCTACCTGGTCAACAAAAGCTAAATAAATAAAAAAGATGTAAAAAAGGAGCAGGAACTTTAGAACATATAGTATGTTAGTCGAATGTGTAAAATTTAATTAGTATTTGCAGAAAATTATAGATTTGATAGCAGCAATCACTAAAATTTGGCTAATAAAGAATGGAGAAAATTTGCTGCTAACAACTGCACTATTAATAGAATCAGAAATTGTACATAAAAATTTATAATAATCAGAATGATTAATGCTCATAAGTGCACATTAATGAATTGGAAAGATGTTGATCCACCAGATTATAAAAACTGGCTTAATATGATGAATCAAACCTAAAAAATGGAAAACAGATCATTACATTTTAACAGAAAGATATTAAGCTTTTGATAAAATATGGCTAGATTACAGCAGTTTTTTAACAACACCAGAATTAATGAATAACTTGAGGTATTAGAGAAACAGTCTAATGAAGTAAGTAAGGACTTAAGTATCAAAAGACAAAGAATCATCTACTCTGAATGTATTGTTTATAGTTTATTTAAATTTATGTATGAAAGATGGTAAAGATATTATCTTGTGCTTTAATGTACCATGTCTGTATGAAGACTAATAAAAAAAAGTCACATTTGCATGTGATAGGTTGGGGGGAACCACTAAACATCAGGGAAGTTATGATAGTTGGGATGGCGGCAATTGACGCAAAGGGACCACTAGACACCACGGATGTTGCAGCAACAATTGTGTCAACATTCTAATTGCTTTGTTTTTTTTTCAGTGCAATTAGCACTTTAAAAAACCTCAAATCAATACGAAGTTACCCCATGCCGACTTTGGAAAACTTTGCACTACAGGTGGCAACTTTGAGAAATGGAACATGGTGGCACAATTGGTGGATTCATAGGGAATTCGTCCATGAAGCAAAACTTCACTGCATCTCTATTCATACTAAGGTTCATACTAAGGTTAGAAGAAAGAGCTAGTAGGCCAAAGCCCATAATGCTCCTATGCTAGGCCATAGAGTAGAATGTTAAGTCATACCCAGACATAATTAGCATGTCGAGATGATGTTTAAAAATCTCTTTAGTATTACTTGTTACTACATCAGATGGAAGTCTATTCCAAGGCCCAATAGTTCTTACAGAAAATAAAAACTTAATTATTATGTTTAAAAGATTTACCAGTTAACTGGAGGACATGACTTCTAGTATTATGTATTGATGACTTAAAAGAAAATCCTAACTCAGTCATGATATAGGGGTCATGAATAATGTCACATAGGAGGAGAAGGTCACCTCTAATGCATCTGATAGTAAGAGGCATTAGTTTCAATGTATCCAACCTAAACTCATAAGATGAGGATTTGAGACCAGATATTTTTTTAGTGTATTTTCGCTGAACCCTTTCAAGAGAGTAACTATCTGATTTTTTAAAAGGACACCACAACTGTGAAGCATATTCAAGATGGGGACAGACATAGGACCTGAATAGGGGTAACAACACCTCCTGATCTTGAGATCTAATATTATGCAAAATAGAAAAATAATTTTATTAGATGTACTAATAACTGAATGCATATGCTTGGAATATGTTAAGTCATCTGAAATGTTTATACCCAAATCCTTCTCATCATTAGTGGCACACAATGGTAAATTGTCCAGAATATACTGGAAATTTAAATTATTAGAACCCAAATGCATTACTTTGCATTTTGTAGAGTTTAACTTCATGCCCCATTTATTAACCCAGGTACTAATAATATCAAGATCATGCTGAATACAAGATATTTGGTCTAAATTAGAACATGGTCCTCCGATCTTCACATCATCTGCATATTTAATTGTAAATGAAAGGCAGGAATTAGTTAAATCAGATATAAAAGCCTGAAAAAGGCAGGGGCCAAGAACCGAGCCTTGTGGAACACCACTTAAAACTTCACCAGAGTTAGAAAATGCCCCATTAATCATCACCTTTTGAGTTCTGTTTGAAAGCCAATTATGAATCCATGTAATTATATGACTATTAATACCAAGACCTGTGAGTTTTTGAATTAAAGCCCAATGTGGCATGGTGTCAAAAGCTTTACTGAAATCAATAAAGACAATGTTACAGGCTAACCAGTTATCCAAACAAGAACTAAAATGTTCATAAAAGCAGAGCAAATTTGTCAGACAGCTTCTACCCTTCTTAAAGCCATGTTGTTCCAAATCAGATGCATCAATAATAGGGGCAATAATATCCTTTAGTAGACTTTCTAACACCTTACATATGGATGAAGTCAAACTAGTTGGCCGATCATTTTCCCATAGATGTTTTGATCCCTTTTTATGTTTTGGTACCACGAACACCTCTTTCCATTCACAAGGGATAAAATTATATTGTACAAAAAGGTCAAATAAAAGTTTGAGTGGAAAGGCACTATGTTTAGATAATAGGTAAAGTAAATGCCCTGCTATATTGTCTGGGCCTGAACAAAATTTACCTTTTAGTAAGTGTAGTTTTTAAGAATAGACTCAACTGAGAATGTGATAAAAGTATCTGATGGTGAAATCATAGGTACAGGTGATTGAACTTCTGATGCAGAGAAAACTTTGCAGTCTAAAAAGGTATGAGCTTGTTAAAGGATTTAGGAAAATTATATTACAGTACTTTTTTAAATTAAAAAAGGAAAGCACAGGCTACATACACAAGGGAAACACTGAGTGTGTGAGAGTGTGCATGCATATGCGTGTCCATGTGCATGAGTATTAGAAGCTTTTGAAAGACAGGTAACATCTGGATATTACAATTAGAATGAAGTCATATGCTAGCAGAAAGAATGAGATGTTGTTAATATAAAGTTATATATATTCAATGTACCCAAGAGACACGCACTGTGAATTTTCTATGACTATTATTTAAAAGGCAGGAAACATTTGGGATATTCTGACAAGCTATGAAGTCCTCTGCTAGCAAAAATAATGAGATCCTGTTGATATTAAAGTATATACTTTTAACATACCCAAGAGAAGTACACTGTGAGTTTTCAATTAGAATTATTTAAAAAACCTGCAACTGTACTGATTGTTTAGTCGGCATATCCCATCATTCTCTGATCAGTGTTAAGTTGAAAGAAAGCCTGTATGCATGTTGTGATCTTTCATACCCTTTTTAATATGGAGATGGTGGGGGAAGGGTCAGATGCTTTTCATTTTGGGAAGCACTAGCACTTTTGTGGGTGGATGTAGTACAATAGATATGACATATTAGGAGCTGAAATGTACCGACCCATAAAGACTGAGTTAGAGACCAGAAAATACAGTTCAGGTCTTAGACTTTTGAAGAGCTTCAAATAGCAACTCTTATGGACACCTGGGGACCAATCAGTGATTCTGAAGCATATGCCATTGCTACAGTGACAACTTTACCATAACCAACACTACAGAGACAACAGCAACAGGTCACTGCAGTGATAGCGCAGGGCCTTGACAATACTTTCTGGGGTCTTGCAGACCCTCTCTGAATCAACTCCAGCTTCAAGTTGATTACTTTAGTTACAGAGGGGTGTGAAGCCCCCCAAAGAAAACATAGTCCAAAGTGACCGACTTTATGCCAAACACAAATATGTTTGACATAAAGGTGTCCCTGTGATGTCGGTCGACAACAAATTTCTTGACTGACTGCCATGGATCCATTCTGAAGAATTTATTCATGCTCTAGAAGATATGGATAGATTATAGGACAATGGCATGACCAGCTTAGAGGGTACAGCATATTATTTTATTTCCAACAATGAATATTAGTTTAGATTTAGATGAATATGTTTAAAATGTATAGGTGAAATCTGTTTGGTACTGTCTTGGTATGATGCTATTGTAGAAGATTGTTAAAAACAAAGGATGCAGGTTTTAGATCTTGATATTTATGCATATAGTGTCTGAAATACATTGGTTATATGCCTGTTCTGCTTTCTGTTGATAGTTCAATGTTATGCTTCAGGAAACTGAAGAACTGGGTGAATGTCTGCAGAGACAGAAAGAGATAAAGGGCAGATATATAGAGTAGAAGATTTTCTTCAGATGTGTCTATGTCTCTCCCACAATTTAGGGAAGGGGCATGCAGCAAGGAAGTTATTGCTGTAAATATTTCCATTAATTGTTGATGTCATGCTTAAATCCCTTGTTTGGAGGGCAAGGAGCAGGCAATTGTTGCAGCTGTTTTTTAAAATGACCTATTAAAGGCATCTTTAGTGAAAGCTGAGTTTATGTTGTTATGTTCAGCACAGAAGGTGTGTGGTTTACAGCTCATGTATACTTTGCATCTAACAAAGCTGTTGAAAACAGTCACAGCAATGAGAATTAATGCATCTCAAAATCAGTGATAAAATAACAGGAAAACTGACAGAATGAATAAAAGGAAGTCAGCACTAAAAGCATGACATAAATTAATAGACAGGTCAAAAGAACCACATGAGAAAACCCCCAAAAGATTTAAGAAAATTTGAGAAGGAAAGTAAAGCATTCCAAAATAATACTACATGGTGGTTCATTGCAGTGGGGTATTTTGCTGATTTTAAGGAAAAATTAAAAGTTGAAACAGCCAGAGCCCCTCCTGTTTTTCTAAAAAGAATTCAAAATTATGAAAGGGTGCTATAAAACTTTAGAGCTGTTGAATATCATGAGAGATTTCAGTTTATAAATCTTAATAAGCTAGAATCATTTACACAAGCAATTAACACATTCCATGGTGCAACTCAACAACTTATAGACCACTTTATCCCTCAGTTAGGGGTCCATGATTTTGTGCAATTGTATTTGAATACTGACTCTTTAAATTACCTGCTATTCTCAAAGAGAAAGCACCCTGGAGCATTTAATGTTGCTATATGCTTAGACCACATAGCTGACATGTTACAAAAAAATGCAGAAGAGATTGCTGATTTGTCTTTACAATTTATGTTAACAACAATCTGAAACAGTCATCGTAGTAGTTCAGGGGGTGGACGTACACTGAGTTCTGTCCTGTACAGTAAAATAATAGAGAAGAAAATGAATTATCTTATTAATTTAAACAATATACATAATGCACTGTGCTTTGCATGTAGCATTATAGGGCTGTATACCACCACAGAGTCACAGATGGTCAGTTGATCACGAAGGCTAAATCTTAACACTCTGAAATAGGGTTGTCAGAACAAGCACCCATCAGTTTCAGTGATGTGCCACTGTCACAGCGTGTGGGAATAAACTTCAGATGAGGCAAATTTACAGGTTTAAGACACACTGTGGGGTGATATTTATTTTTCAAAGGTTAGAAACATAATAAATGAAAACAACAAAAAATGCAAAGAAAATCACTACTTATCATCAGTAGTTTCTCATACAACACAGTCCTGGATTCTAGAGATCCTAAGACCCTTCTCATCTGCATTCAACAGCTTGTCTACAGTAGCAGTAGAACATCTCCCCCTCTTTCAGGGCTGAGCCCCACTGAGCTGAACTGAAGTGAACTTAGTGAAGAGGTATTTATGTATTTCGGTTGGGGGGGTCACCGAATAAGCCCTTTCTATTTACAAGTCTGGACATGCTGTTTCATGTCTGCACATTTTGTTTCAAAACCAAAGTGGGGTTATTTGAGGGGATTTCCTGGTTCAGTTAAAGGTACAGTGTATATCTTCACAGATACTGATTCTATATCTCTGATCCACAGTGACTATGCACTTTTATAGAGTGTGCCACATTCTCATACATAGAATCTTATACAGCAACAGGTCTTTAGTGTGAATTTATGGAGATATCTTAAGGATTTCTTATACCTGTACTAATCATTACATTATTGTTGTTTTATATGACTTCTGAATCCTTTTTCTTTAAAAAGGCTTTACTAACTGTATTAATTCCAATTTAAAATAGTCGTCATGCGAGGGGGTTCACGTGACGCGCATGGAGGAGTAGCTGCAGCTTTTAGGGTCTCCCTCTCCAACAGAGCGATTCTGCACTATAACGCAGTGATTAATGCCTACCTTTTAATTGTTTTGGCTGCTTATTATCTGGAGACATCATAAGAAGGCTTATTGCGCTGATCGCCATTTTAGAATGCAAGCGCCAGATCAAGAGCTTGAGACCAAGCGGCCGCGACGGAGCTCGCCCCCATCTAACGAACCTGAAAGCATTACTCCTACCAAGATTTATGAGGACCTAACAATGATAAAAGATGCCCTGTTCAAGCTAATTGAAGATGTAGCCGAAATTAAGCCGGCGTTAACTCAGCTAGCCCATCGGGTGACGGACGCTGAAGCCAGGATTTCGTCCATTGAGTGAGCCTTGGAGAAAGCGGGGCCTACAACTAGAGAATGCAAACGGAGCCTGGAGAGGTTGGAAGATCACCTCGATGATTTAGAGGGAAGGAGCAGACATAATAACCTGGTTCTCCTAGGTCTCCCAGAGAGGAAGAGGGCCTAACACCATCGTCTTTTACAGAAGCTGCTAAAAATCTGCTGGTCCCTCACCCAATGGCCGAGTACATTATTGAAAGGGCCACCGAGCATTGAGAGCAAACCTCCCCTCTGACCCACCGAGACCTATTATTTTTAAGTTGTTAAATTACTTGGACCGTGAGCATATCCTGAGGGAAATAAGGAAGTTGTCTGCTTTTCAGTGGGAGGGCAAGAAGCTTCGTTTGGTCCCAGACCTTACATGGAAAATGCGGCAGGCTAGATCAGCTTTTCGCCCTATTACTTTAAAGCTGTGGGCAGCAGGGATCTGCCATCGCATGCTATACCCGGTGAAGCTAGAAATTTCAGCTAAGGAGGGTATCAAGCACTATGAATCAGCTGAGGAAGCCTTAACCTCATTAGAGACTTTGTTCCCAGAACTGTTTGCCAAAAAATAAAGACTTTGATATTTGCTTTATAGTGCTAAATGTAGGCTGCTAAAGGGCAATGATGGGAGTTGTATTTTATTATGTGAATTATCTTTTGTGGACTAAAAAGATCAGAGTGAGGCCAATTTTAAATGGACCTGGTTTTATTTATTTCACTCTGTATGGACATATGGACTAAAAGAGGACTGTTGCTAATACTCCCTATATTATTTTGGCCTCTGAACTTAATGCTGACCTTACCTCATGAGGGTTTGTGGAGGGGTAGTATAAGCTGTTAACCACAAGAAGGAGCAAACAGCTCATACATACTAAGCTTTTTTATTTACCACCAATATCATATGTTTGGTAACCCTAAGTAACACAAGTTTATTAAGTTTATTTGGTGGTATGAGCTGATGGTGAAAGTGACTAAACGCTGGAGATTTTACTTTAAAAGAGCAATAGCTCTCAGGTTGTTATCGTTATAGGTTACTGTTTGATAAATTACAGATTTAGTATAGGCAGCTTCAGTTCCATGCTGCTAAAGTAATGCCATAGGTATTTTGGCTGCTTTCCTTTCATTCTCGCTAGAATTGATGCTTTCTTCTTTCCTCTTCAGTCCTCCAGGCAAATCTATTTCTCCTCAGCCTTAAGCATGACATAATTTATTTTATATAAAGCCTCCTTCTTTCTTTAAATAGTATAGGTGAGCGCGGATCTGTTCTAACAACCATATTATTTAACCCTACCTGATTAAGGAGAGGGGTTCCTTCCTCTATAGAGCACCATGAACCGATTGGCAGTGGAGTGGGCTACGGGCATGGGGAACTAGTTTGAGGTTTTTTTTTTGGTGGGGTCATGTATTTTTCTTATATAGGAAAGGGGCTTTATAGTATTTATTTTCTTAATTTGGAAAGGGTGTTAGTTAGTAGGGGGACATCTATCCTTACTTTTTCTGGAAGACCAGGACTCATTCATGGCTAATGGGCTGAATATCCTTTCATGGAATATTAAAGGGGAAGGATAACTGCAAAAATTTACTGTATTAAACCACTTGGCCCATTACAACCCAGCGGTGGTGTTCTTGCAAGAAACTCATGTCCTTCAGATCGTTTATCCCACTTCAGAAAAAGTGGGTTGGTCAGGTTTATGGAGCTGGCTTCTCCTCTAGTAGTGGGAGTGGCCACTTGATTTTGTGGGGAGTTCCTTTTATTCAATCGAAACAATTTCCAACCGAATGGCAGGTATATTTTTGTCCTTGGCAGACTTAACGGACTTAGTTTGGTGTTGGATCAGTGTATGGACCTAATCAGAAGTCACCATCTTATTTTGTTCAGTTGGCATTGATACTGGCTTCTTTCAAAGAAGTTCCAATCATATTGGGGGGAGACTGGAATTTAGTTCAGTCCAACAAGTTGGATCATTCCTGGAATAGAGGGACACATCACTCTTCAGCTCAAAGTGCCCTAGGGGAGTTTATTTCTTCCCTAGGTTTAGGAGATCCATGGAGGTTATTTAATCCATCTTCTAGAGATTATACTTTTTTTCTCCAGTCCACAGATCATTTCAGAATTGACTATTTTTGATAAGCAAGACTTGCTTAACTTGAACTCTGAAGAGTGTCGATTTTACCTAGAGTCATTTCTGATCATTCCCGATAAAATGTACTGGTCACCACTATCTAGTCCTCTGAGATCATACTCCTGGTCTCTAAATAATAATTTATTAAAGGACTCTGGTACATTGACCCGTTTAGGGATTTTCTGACTACCTCAATCGAAACCAACTGGGGTTCTATCGGCTATGGATCACACCTGGGCAGCACTCAAAACAGTGTGGAGGGGGTTAATACGCTTAGCATCTAAGCGTAAGGCTAAGGAGTATTGTGTTTGGATAGTTGTCTGGAGAAAATTAGGGCGTTAGAAGGTATTCACGAATACACAAGATCAGAAAGTCAGGAGCAAGAACTAATGACTTTATGAGCGTGATGCCTTATACCTGCGAAGGAGGGTGGTATCCTCTGCTGCTAAAATTCGGAGCTCTTACGTAGGTCAAGGTAATAAGGCTGGGAAATTGCTGGCTAGCAATTAAAGCAGAAAGCTTATGTTAGATGGGTTGCTGCTTTGTGGCACCCGATCTCTAATAACTTAATTACGGCTCCAGAAGGTATATTGGAAGGCTTTGTTGAATTTTATAAAAAGTTATATTCGAGTCAACTGCTTTCTTTACAAAACATGGTAAAGATGGAGGAGTTTATGGCAAGTATCTCCCTCCCCCGTCTATTGGAAGTATCGGGTCGGGGTTTAATTGCCCCTATTTCAGATGAAGAAATAGGGCAAGCAATTGATTCACTTAAATTGGACAAAGCACCAGGCCCGGATGGTTTTACACCTCTTTTTTATAAATCATTTAAACAATATATTGTTCCACTGTTGAGCCAGCTTTACTCTTTCTGGGCTGATCAAGGGATTAAAGATAAAACTTTATTTGAGGCCAGGATTATTCTCCTACCCAAGCCAGATAAACCCCCAGATTCAGTTAGTAATTATAGGCCAATATCCTTGCTGAATCTGGACGTTAAAATCTTCGCTAAGATTTTGGCTTCTAGACTTAAAAAGGTATGGCTTGATTTGTTAAGCCCAGAACAAGCTGGCTTCGTGGAAGGCCGTTCCTCGACTGACCATTTTGAAAGCTGTTTTATTTAATCTCTGCATCAGAGAGTCCAGGTATGGAAGCATCCCTGGTCTCTCTGAACACAGAAGAAGCTTTCGATCGAGTCGAATGGTCATTTATGTTTGCTACCCTCACCAAATTTGGTATCCAGAAAGATTTATTCATTTGGTTCGACTTCTGTATGAATGTCCATCAGCCAGAATTCAGTGCAACAATTTAATTTGAGCTTTTCCCTAAGGAGGAACCCGCCAAGGGTGTCCTTTATCCCCTATTTATTTAATCTTTACATTGAGCCCTTAATAAGAGCCATCAACTCAGTTCAATAATCCAAGGGATAAAATTGGTGATCTAGAATTCAAATTATCGGCTTTTGCAGGCGATTTATTATTACATCTCAAAATACGGTTGTTTCACTTCCACAAGTACTAAAACTTATTGCAAAATTTAGTGAATTTTCTGGTTACAAACTAAACCTATCTAAGACTATGGTATATCCACTTTCATTAAGTTTCTCTAGAGTTGGTGTCTCTCTTTGGGGTTACAGTAGCAATCTGAGGCTTTATTGTATTTGGGCATCCGTGTTTCTAGGAACTTGGAAGACTTGGTTAGTTTAAACCTCAAACCGTTATTAAAATCTATAAAGATGACTTAGATAGATGGTCAAAGCTTCCTTTAACCCTCTCAGGCAGAGTCATCAGGTTAAAATGGTGATTCTACCTAAACTTTTTATCCCTTTCAAATTTAAATACTTACCTACCTAAGTCCTTTTTAAACCTCTTAATAAGTTATGTTCGGACTTTTTTGTGAGGGTGGCCCCTCCGTAGGAGCCTATAACAAACTGTCATGCGCATATGAAAGGTGGCCTACAGCTACGGACTTCTACATGTACTATTTAGCGATACATGCATAGAGCTGCTCTATGGGCTTGTGACCTTGGGGTATCCTTACCGGGTCTTACCCTTGACCGAGCCTTTTCCAAGAAGCTTAATCTAGATTTGGAATCCTTTTTATATACTTCATGGGCTAAGGTCTCTAAAATAGCTAGAGATACCCCCCTTAGGGTGGGATATTAGAGCTATGCACCAATTTTGTGCAAGGTTAAAAATACCCCAATTCTGGGGTCACGTGACGCGCATGGAGGAGTAGCTGCAGCTTGTTGGGTCTCCCTCTCCGTAAGAGTGAATATGCATTTTAATAGTTGGTTTTGCGATCCTTTTTGAACTCCTCGAGTAGTTAAGTAACTGGAGATAACATTGGAAGGCAGATCCGAGTTGCTCGCCGTTTCAGATTGCAAGCACCAGATCAAGAACTCGAGGCTAAACTCCCAAGTCGGAGCTCGTTGGCGGCCATCACACCAGAAGAAATAACTCTTGCTAAGATCTACGAGGATTTAATGACTATTAAAGATGCTTTATTCAGATTAATTGAGGATGTGGCCGAATTCAAGCCGGCGCTAACTCAGCTAGCCATCGGGTGGCGGATGCGAAGCAAAATTTCATCGTTAGAGAGCCCTGGAGAAAAATGGGCCTGTAATTAGAAGTGCAAAGCGGGACCTGAGAAAGCTGGAAGATCACCTCGATGATTTAGAGGAAGGAGTAGGCGTAACAATCTGGTCCTACTAGGCCTTCCGAGGAGAAGAGGGGCCAAATGCAATTTCTTTCCTCCAGAAGCTTCTGAAAAAATCAGCTGGTCCCTCTCTAACGGGCAGTATATCATTGAAGGGCCATCAGGCTCTTAGAGCCAAACCTTTGTCCTCTGACCCACGAGACCTATTATTTTCAAAATTATTAAATTATTTAGACGAGAACACATCCTAGAGATTAGAAAACTGGCTGCCTTTCAGTGGGAGGGCAAAAGCTCCGTCTGGTTCAGACCTGACTTGGAAGATGCACCAGGCTCGGGCCATTTTCATCCATTACTTCCAAGTTATGGGCGGGGATCGCCACCATGCTGTACCCAAGCGAAACTAGAGGTCTCATCTAAGGATGGAATAAAAGCGCTTTGAGTCAGCTGAAGAAGCTCTAACTTCTCTAGAACCTTGTTTCCTGAACTATTTGTTAAAAATGACTTTTCTGTTATCTGACTCACTCTTGCTGTTAAAATTAGGCTTGCCAAAGGTGTTAAGGATATAAGGGTTTCCGACATTTTACTAGTTTCAAAAATGACTAGTTCAATCTCTGGTGATAAAAATAAAGGCTGTAAATGGGGCAATGACTTGGATGTTTAAAATTTTCTACGTGATCCTTCTGATCCTGGTTTCTAAGATTTGAGAGAGGCCAAGGTTTACTATATTTGGTTTTCTTCAACTTCTTTGGACATATGGACTTATAAAGTGGACTTTTCACTATAAGGCTCTTTAATTTATTTTGGCCTCTGAGCTTTGCTGACCTAGCCTCACAGTGTTGGGGGAGAGTAGCATGAATTTGACCACATGAGGAGCTATTAGCTTATTAATGTCAAGCTATCATTATGTTTTATTAACAATTTAGTTTTTTATAGCCCCAAGCAGTACTAGCCTATCAAGTGGGTTATTATGTTATATGTTGATGGATGTTGATGCGATAGGGTGGAAGAAGTTACTTCAGAGGGGTTATAACTCTTGGGTTGTTGAAAGCTAGTGTATAGCTATAGTTTTCTGTTTACAACAGCAGGTATTTGTATAATAGTTTTGGTTCTTCCTGATTAAAAGTGCTTCGGTATTGTGGCTGCTTTCAGCCGGTCTCTTATTAAGAACCTTATATTCCTCTCCCATTCCTCTTTATATGTTTCAGTCAATTACCTTTTCTTAGCCATATAAAAGTTATCTTTTACTATATCAAGCCCTCCTTTTCCTTTTCCTTTTTTTTCTCAGTATTAGGAGATATAGGCTAAGCGAATAATTATAATTGCAGTTTAATTTGTTAAGGGGGACCCTACCTCTATAAGCGCACCATGAACCAGTCGCTGGGGAGTGGGCTTCGGCCTGGAGAACTAGTTTTGGGAACTTTTTGAAGGGGTGAGCGTTTTCTTTCTTAGATAAGGGTTTTTCAGCACCTATTTTATTAATTGTGGTAGGGTCTTAGTTTGTAGGGGGACAGCTATCCTTGCTTCCTATATGAGAATAGTGCTCATTCATGGCTAATGGACTAAATATTCTTTCGTGGAATATTAAAGGGGGGAAGATAATTGTAAAAAATTGTTATATTAAATCATCTGGCTTATTATAATCCTGCAGTTGCGTTTCTGCAGGAAACGCATGTTCTCTCAGACCGTTTATCCAACTTTAAGAAAAAGTGGGTTGGCCAGGTGTTCGGAGCTGGTTTCTCCTCGAGTAGTCAGGAGTAGCCATATTGATTGGCGAGGGGTTCTGTTTGTTCATTCAGAAATTTTTCTGACCGAAAAGCAGGTATATTTTTATTTTAGGTAGACTTAATGGGTCTAATTTGGTCCTGGGATCGGTGTATGGACAAATCAAGAGTCACCAACCTTTTTGTTCAGTTGGCAGTGATATTGGCCTCCTTTAAGAATTCCAGTTGTCTTGGGGGGACTGGAATCTAGTTCAGTCCAACAAGTTGGATCGTTCATGGAATAGAGGGCCGCAATACTCCAGCTCAAAGTGCCTTAGTGGGTTACCTCTTCCTTAGGGTTAGTAGATCCATGGAGGATATTTAACCCATCTTCTAGGGATTATACTTTTTCTCCGGTCCATAAATCATATTCCAGAATTGATTACTTTTTGATAAGCAAGCATTGCTTAACCGGCATTTGAGATGGTGATTTTACCCAGAGTTATTTCTGATCACTCTCCGATAAAATGTGTTGGTCACCGGTATTTAATCCACTGAGATCATATTCCTGGTCATTGAATAATAACTTATTAAAAGATTCTAGTACCATGATTCGTTTCAAGGAATTTTGTCTCGTCGATTGAAGCAAATTGGGGCTCCATTGAGGCCCTGGATCAAGCTAAGTGGCACTCAAATCAATATGGAGGAGCTAATACGGTTAGCATCTAAGCATAAGGCTAAAAATTTCACATCTAGATGGTTGCCTGGGAAAAATTAGGGCACTGGAGGGCATTCAGGAGAACCTAAGGTCAGAGAGCAGGAACAAGAACTAATGGCACTGAGAGCATGAGTACGCTAATGCTATGTGGGAGAGAGTGGTATCCTCAGCCGCTAGAATCCAGGCTCTTTACCTGGGTCAGGTAACAAGGCTGGAAAATTGCTGGCCTGGCAATTAAAGCAGCGAGCTTCTGTCAGGTGGGTTGCAGCTCTGAGCACCCGGTTTCCAATAACCTGATTACAGCCCGGAAGGCGTTTAGGGGTTTTGTTGACTTCTACAAAGCTTATACATAAGTCAGATGATTTCCTCATAAAGTATGGGTAAGATGGAGAGTTTCTAGCAAATATTTCCCTCCCTTAACTGCCAGAGTGTATCTGGCGTTAGTACCCTATCTCTGAAGAAGAAATAGGGCAAGCTATTGACTCCCTCAAAGTAGATAAAGCACCAGGCCCTGATGGTTTTACACCTCTTTTCTTTAAACTATTCAAACAGAATATCGTACCATTGTTGATTCAATTGTATTGCTTCTGGACTGATCAAGAGGTCAAGGACAAAACCTTATTTGAAGCCAGGATTATTCTTTTACCCAAACCGGGTAAATCTCCAGAACTAGTTAGTAACTTCAGGCCAATATCCCTGGTGAATCTAGATGTAAAATTTTTGCCAAGATTTTGGCTTCTAGACTTAAAAGGTATGGTTTGATTTGTTAAGTCCCGAACAAGCGGGCTTCGTGGAAGAGCCGTTCTTCAGCTGACCACTTCAGGAAGCTGTTTTATTTTATTTCTCGTCTGTGAGTCCAGGTATGGGCATCTCTGGTCTCACTGAGCAGAAAACTTTGATCAGTCGAATGGCCATTTATGTTTGCTGCCTTAGCCAAATTTGTATTCCTGAAGGATATCTACACCTGTTTCGAATTCTATACACCTGCCTTCAGCTAGAATTCAGTGCAACAATTTAATTTCGACCTTTTCCTTTAGGAGAGGAACCCGTCAAGGTGTCCATATCCCTTATTTATTTAATCTCTATATTGAACCCTAATAAGACCTATTAAGTTGGACCTAACAGTTCAGGGATTAATATTGGTGATTTAGAATTCAAATTATCAGCTTTTGCAGACGATTTATTATTACATGTCCAAAAATACAGTTACATCACTTCAGAGTTTTAAAACTCATTGCTAACTTTAGTGAATTCTCTGGTTATAAACTAAATTTATCTAAAACTATGGTGTATCCACTTTCTACATATCTTTCAAAAGAGCTGGTGTCTTTCATTGGGGTTGCAGTGGCAATCAGAAGCTTTATTGTATTTGGGCATCCACATTTCTAGGAGTTTAGGAGTTGGTCAATTTAAATTTCAAACCTTATTCAAATCCTTAAAGGAAGACCTGGATAGGTGGTAAAACTTCTCCTAACCCTTTCGGGAGGTCAATACAGTTAAAATGGTGTTTTACCTAGACTTTTTATCCCTTTCAAACCTAAATATTTACCTCCCTAAATCTTTTTAAACCCTTTTATAAGTTATGTACCCGATTTTTTTGTGGGGAGGGGGCCTCACGCAGGGCTTACAGTAAACTCTGTCATCACGTGCAGAAAATTGGCCTTCAGCTACCTGATTTCTACACATATTATCTAGCGATCCATGCAGCAAGAGCTGCCCTATGGGCTTGTGATCCTGAGGCATCCGAATCTGGCCTTGCTCTTGATCAGCCTTCTCAAGAAACTTAACCTAGATTTGGAATCCTTTCTATATACTCCATGGGCTAAGGTCCTAAAATAGCTAGAGATACCCACTGGGGTGGGACATAAGGCCATGCACCAGCTCTGTGCAAGGTTAAAATATCCCAATTCTCTGATTTATCTCAACCCCTATTGAGAACCCAACTTTTTAATTGGCAAATTACCTATTGTAAGATCTTTTCAGCCTTCTTGCACAAGATTGTATTGCAGATCTTTTTCTGGAATTCAATGCTACCATTATGGCATTGCTTCTAAATTTGAAGTTAAACCTCAATTTTCATTACAATTACTTCAAATCTAGAGTAGTGTCAAGGACTTTCTTTGTAAGAGTCAGTGCTCCGACAGGGCAGGGACTTTTTAATGAGTTCGCGAGAGCTTAGTCTATCTGGTAAAATTTCTAAAATTTATAAATATATTTTAGAAAGGAGCAACTCTGCAGCTTCCCTGCTCCTCTATACTGGGTAATCAATTTGGCCTTGGACTGGACAGATAAGGTATGGGAGAAAACATGGAAAGATATTTATCTCTATGTTAAACAAGACAGGTTAAGAGATATCCAATTTAAGTTACTACATAACTTGCATCTGTCCCGGCAAAATTATACTGAGTAAAGCGGACTGGGCTCTCCCTGCATGTAGGATTGTAATGACCCATTGGCAACTACAATTCATAAAATCTGGTTTTGTCCAAAGATTACAGGATTTTGGAGTTTGGTTAAACTCTGGATTGGTCCGTACACTGATCTCTCGGCCTTTTCAAATTGGAAACTTGTATATTTGGGATGTATGCCCCAAGTTCCAAATAAGATCCAAAGATACCAATTATGCGTTGATTGCATCAGTTACCAAACTGGTAATTTTATGCGCATTAGCGAGATGACTGGACCCCTACTCACAGGGAATGGTGGGAGGAATTCATGAATGCACTTTATGCAGAAAGATTAGTTTTATACTGGATAAGGCTTCAACTAAGTTTTGAGAAATGTTGGAAATTCATTCAAAGTCTTAAGGATAAGTTCGGGTTCTAGGGATGATATTGTTAAGCCCCTTTTTCTTCCCCTTTCTTTTTCCTTCTCGGTTTTGGGCTTCTTTCTGTTCCTCTTTCTTTTTTTCATTTTCTCTCTAGTAGGTATTCCCTACGCTTTGTTTATCAACTGCCTCCCTACCTCTATATTTCGTTCACTGTTTCTCCCACCTCTTTCCTGTATCTTCTATCATTCCACAATGGCCGGGTCTTTGCTGTCACTATCTAAATACCAGAAGTAATTAGTGTCATAATCTGTTTCTTAGTTTGAGTTTGTTGTCTCTTTCGCCCTTAATGTTAATAGCAATTAATTTGTATTAATCATATAGTTTTCATTTTTACAATGGAATAGTTGGTTTACTACTAGGATAGCTGTGGGGGGTTAGGGAAGGGGAGGGTAATAGAGGGAAAATTTGTGTAGTTCATGTTTTTGTTGGTTTGTCCTAGGATATATATTGTCTATAACCTAACTCTATATGATGTATATGGTGCATATGATTTTGTTTTTAATAAAATATAATTATTTGCCAAACAAAATAAATACCCCAATTCTTTGACTTATCTCAACCCTTATTGAGAAACCCCAATTTTCTAATTGGCAAATGACTGATTGTAAGTTTTTTTTCTTCCTCCTCTCCTAAGATCCGTATTGCCAATTTTTTTTCTGGGGATTCATTGTTGCCACTGTCGTCATTGATCTTAAAATTTGGGGTTAGGCCTCATTCCATGTTAAAAATGTTACAAATCCAAAGTAGTATTAAGGCCTTTCTAGGTAAGAGCCAGTGTTCTAGTAGGGCAGGGTTTTATTCAATAAGCTATGAGCTTAGCTTGTCAGGTAAGAGGATTTTCAAAATTTACAAATACATTTTTAGAAAGTTCACACCTCCCAGGTCCCTCTATATTGGGTAATTAATTTGGCTTTGGACTGGTCGGAGGTGGTGTGGGAAAAAATTTGGAAGGACACTTGTCTCTTTATTAAAACAAGACAGGAGTTAAGAGATATCCAGTTTAAGTTACTACATAAGCTTATACCTGTCTCGGCAAAGATATATCGAGGTTGGTTGCCTGGGTTCCCCTGTATGTAAAGACTGTAATGACCCATTGGCAACTACAATCCATAAATTCTGGTTTTGCCAAAAATTAAACAAATTTGGGCCTCGGTTAGACTCTGGACTGGTCCGTATACTGATCTCTTAGCCTTTTAACTTGGAAACTTGTATATTTGGGATGTATGCTTATGCCCCAAGCAAAGCACAAAATATCAGTTGGCATTGATTGCATCAGTTACTAAGTTGCTAATTTCGCCATTGGCGAGAGCGATTGGACCCCTACATTATAGGGAATGGTGGGAAGAATTCTTGAATGCACTTTATGCGGAAAGACTAGCCTTTATGTTGGGTAAAGTATCAACTAAATTTTCTGAATATTGGGGTGACTTCTTCAAAACCTCAAAGAAGAATTTGGATACTGGGGGGTTATCTATTATACCACTTCTTTTGGTTTCCTTCTTCCCCGGCCCTTCTCCTTCTCTTCTCTTTCTCCATATTCATAAACCAGTGATTTGTCAGTTTTGTTTAAGCTTCTGTTTCTTACTACTATATGTCTGTCCTTTGGGTTTTGATACTTTTAATTATATACCTGTCCAAATTGGTGTCATACCCTTTTTCCTATCTTTGTTTTGTCCTTCTCACCCTGTATTTGTAGGCCAGAATTAAATCACATTATTTCTAAGGTCTGTAATCTCTGTAATGGATTAGTACTGCAACGTTTGGATAGCTGTGGGGGGGTTAGGGAGGGGGGAAGGTAGTGTGGGGGGACTAGTTTAGTTTTTGGGTTTGGGGTTTGTTTTAAAATCAAGCATTGTCTGTAACCTATCCTATGTGTCGTATATGCTGTATATGGTTTTGTTTTTAATAAAATATAGTTATTTGCAAAAAAAAATAGTCGTCATGCTTTTTGTACGTAAAATGCACTTATGCACTTTACACAACACCTCTCTGGGTGTTTGGCATCATTCCAGGGACTGGATGGATGGAAATGGGAAAAGAATAAAAAGAGTGAACTAGTTGGAAATTTAGTAGGGACAGTAAAGAGCTTATGCTAGATGGCCAACCTTGGGTGGGGGGGGAGAAGAAAAGCAAAGTGAAAAGCGTTAACTGTTGCTAGAAAATAAGGAGATAGAAATGTGGCCCATTAGTCACAGCTGGGGGTGCAACCTAACTCTACCACAGCCACAATTAGAGCAATTGTTAGGCATCACCATCAAAGTGTTATACCACTACCTGGGAGAGTGGAAGGTAATCAGTACAGAATTATGATGCTTTCCTATAAATATGTTTGTATTATTGTGTGGCAATCATTACTATGGAGTCTTCAATGTGAAAACATTAATTAGGCAAGATACCTCTGTGAATACTGTCACATACCATTTCACCACAAAAATAATTAGTCCTGTGCCCTTTTTTGCAAAATGTGTCTTGATCTAAACTATGCAGAACAGAAAACTCACAGTATAAAAAATATGAATATTGTCCGCTTGTCTGGAGAAACATATAGCAAAAACAGTCTTTAGGAATGATCATCTGTGGAAAAAAATTTGAAGAATTCTAGGAAAACATAAACTGAACTTACAAGCTCAAATGGGCAGACTGGGTGGGCCATAGGCCCTTATCTGCTGACGCTGTCTATGTATCTATGTAATGCTGTGCCTTTTCCAATAAAAATCATGAATATAAAATTGTCAAATGTCCTAGGTGTGTTTTTTTTTATTTTAACAGACAAATATCTGTGCTACATGTCTTCACTGATAGAAGTGAAGACATCTGACAATATATAGTGTTTGATTCTGAGGCCAGACAAGAATCAGAAATGCACATCATAAGAGAGGCCTTTCGGCACCATGCAATTCTGCTTAAAGTTGGACTAGCTTAACATTCTGTGGTGATTTGCATATGCAGCCCATGGTGCTTTGCATTGTGGAGGGCATGTGTGATTTTGTATTTTATCATAAGCTATGTTTTGCCAAGTAGTTAAAGGGCAAGAGATGTTAGTAGTTTGAATGGAATGACTGTAAATGATTTTGCCAGGCGTGGCATAGATACACAATTCAAACACTATAAATTTATAGCCCACAAAGCCAAAGGCTGTGACAGCTTTTTTACCATTAGCCAGGTAGTCAAGGAAAAAATTGATATCAAGTTGCTAACACAAGGGGGCGGGGATTGTCATGTGCTACTATATCTGCATTACACATCAGATTTATCAATTCAGTCTGCTTCATGCAAATCCACTTATCAAAGCTCCAGGGGCCCTCAGGTTTGCTGAAGAAATCGCTAAATGTCAGTTTCCACATTTTTTTTAACACCACAGCCAGTGATAATTATGTAGGTCCCCTGCCTGATGTTGAATTTAATGGGGTAGAGTACAAGATGCCAGAGAAGAATGATGATTTCTTGCTGTGGTACCTAACCAACCAACATACAGAATTTGATCTGAAAAAAGAGCTTCACTACTATTGACAGATGTTGAAATTCTTCAAAAAGCCTGTGTCAAATTTAAGCAAAAAGTGATGAACATGACAGCCAGGCAGGTTTTAAAACAGTCTGGTGGTGACACATCAGAATATGAAGTAGGTTTTTTTTTATCCCTTCAAGTACATAACAATAGCATATCTCTACATAACTGTCTATAGAATCATGTTTTTGAAGAAAATACAATTTTGATTCTGCAGCCTGATGACCATTACGGGCAACAAAAAGCAGTATGCCACATCTGCTATTCAGTGATTAATGTATGTAGCTGAGAAATAAAACATTTCTATTCAATATGCTCTACGGGGTTGAAGAATTTGACATAGGACCCTATTTTCTTGATGGTTGTGCTGTAGTGGATAGTGTCCCCATTGATTTTGAATTCAACTAGTGTTTTTTTTTTCATGACTGCAACATTCGTTACTGTGAGAAAGATATAAATCACAAGAAAGATACTAGTTTTGAACAGTTACTCAATTGGACTATGCACAAATTTCATTTTCTAAAAAACAAGGGTTTGTTGTTAGAGTACTGTGGGAACATGAGTGGAAAGAAATGTTGGCTACAGATCAGGGATTGGATGATTTATTGAGGGACAGGCAACTACCAATACTGCTACCACTACCACACAAGCCAAGGGAGTCACTATTTGGGGGAGGACAAATGCCATCTGTCTGTAGTATAAGACACAGCCTGAACAGAAAATCTGCTATTATGATGTTACTAGCTTTTACCCTTTTGTCAACAAAACAGTATCCTTTTAGTCATCCTGCTATTCTTTCATTCATGAGAATTTTGCTGACAACAGTCAATACTTGGTTTGGCAAAAGTAAATGTTATATGCCCTGAAGGTCTCTTTTTTCCAGTGCTGCCATCCAGCTTTGGAAAAAAAAACCTTTGTTCACATTATGTAGTGCATGCACTGAAGACAAAGTTTAGATAACATTGTGCTCACACAATGGTGAATAGAATACAATATACTGACTGGTGCCTACTGTACAATGGAACTAAATCTGGCTGTTGAAAAAGGGTACAGAATAGTTACAATTTATCAAGTGTGGCATTTCAGGGAATCATCAACACAGCTGTTTGCCAAATACAATAAGATGCATTTAAAAGGAAAGTAAGAGGTGTCTGGCTTTCCTATATGGGTAAAGGGAGAAACAGACAAAATCTGGTACATACAGCAATATTTTGAAAGAGAACATCTGCATTTGAATCCTGGTAACATTGCTGTTAACATTGCAAAGATACAGAAATCTAAACTGTTTTAAAACTCTCTTAGGGAAACTTTGCAGAGATCCAGTTTACCAACCAAAAGCTTAGTAGCAGACCCTGATGAACTGCTTCAGTACATATTTGCTCACTACTATGATGTTGAAGATGAAACAGAATGGTTATGCTGGAAATATACCTAAGACCACAACCTAAATCTCCAATAATATCAACATATTCATAGCTAGTTTCACTACAGTAAATGCCAGATTGTATCTCTACAAACTACAATAGAAGTTAAAGGACAGGTGCATGTATCATGACACCAGCTCTGTAATTTTTGTGTCTAGACCAGGTTAATTTAAACCCCATGGTGACTATTTAAGGGAACTTATTGGTAAACTTCCTCCAGACAAAAACATTACTGAGTTTGTGTCTGCAGGTCCCAAGACATATGGGTACCATCAGTCTGGATGACAAATTTTCATTAAAGAGAAAAGTTTTACCCTTTATGTAGCTAACAATGAAAGCATTATATTTAGAGCTTGGAAGATTTGGTGCATGAGTACTCAGGGTCACATACATCTAAAACAATCATTGTGAGGCAACCAAACATAGTTAGAAAGAAAAGACAGTGGTCCATTGAAACAAGAACACTGTACAAGACCCAAAAAGTAGTTTATGAAAAGCATGTTTTACAATCAAATTTCAAAACACTTCCTTACAGGTACTGATTGAGGAAAACATGGATATCATATTACAACATCCATTTTCATGCCTGTTAGCTGGGCCATCCATTTCTGTAAAAGCTTTTCAATAAAAAAGTATTGAAACATTCAGGCACCACCCTATGATGCATGTCTGAAAATATTTTATGGTTTTACAGCTGCTGGAAACCTTTTTATAATGAGCTAATCTTACAATTTCCAAAGATTAAATTTGTGGAGGGGCTACCAGAAGAATTAGCCAATGATGATTTGCACCCTCCAGATAAGATTAATCTGATTGTTATTGATAATTTGATAGAATTTGCCTGTCAAAATGATGAGACTGAGTGTTTTTTAACCAGGTACTTTCATCATCACAATTTTAGTGCCTTTTATATTGTCTAGAATGTGTTTTGCCAAGGCTAAAAAACAGAACCATAACACTGGATAACAAATATATGGTTCTGTTTAAAAAAACATGGGATAAACTGCAGATCAGGACTCTGGTTAGGCAGATGTACCACAGCCAGATGAAATTCTTTTATAGAAGCTTTTGAAGATGCCACTAGACAACTTATTGGTAATTAGTTGATTTAAGAAACAGTGCACCATGTGAATATAGGCTGCAAAGTGTGTTGTTTTTCCTTACTGGCTAGTTGTGCATGTCTCAAAAAGAATACATTCTGGTTCTAGAAATATACAATACTGTAAAGTAGTACCTCAGAAAACATAGATACCTTCTAATTATGTCTAAAAGGCTACAGAGAAATTTGTCTGTTCTAAAGCTACTTGTGAAAGGACCTCATTGTTTAAGAGAAACTATTTTGTGTTCTGCATCTGATGACTTAATATCAACTATTTCCAAGGCAGCTTTAAACAACATAAAGGGTAATATTCCATTGTCAGCTAAACAACTAGCTTTCCTGAAAAAAGGGGGGAGGGTCACAAAAAGTTTAACCAACAGAAAAGTGTCTTTAAAAAGAAAAAAACAGATTGTGAACCAGACCAGTGGGTTTATAGTGACATTGTTGGGACTTGCTATACAACTCATCACAGGACTGCTGTCTAACAGATAAGGGATTTTACTCAGAAAATGTATCTGATACTTCAACAGCAGTTGAACAGATCAGTGCAAATTCTCCTAATGAGGTCATCAGAAAAGTTGGAATTTACAGCTTAGATCCTGAAATGAGAACTTTATTTTCCAGAACTGATTTAACAGATCATGACAAAGCCAAGCTAAAGTATGTTCTGCTGTTCTGCAGCAATACATCACTTTAATATGTCAAGGAGAACAGGCTAAAACCAGTTTGACTTTATTCATGTTTCACTCTAAGGCTGTTTCTGAGGACTGCCCCATTGAGACACTTTCTGTCACAAGTGCTATGGAAAAAGATGTCTTGAACAGTGTTACTCAAGGATCTAAACAATGCTGAGATATTATTAAACCAGTTGGAACAAAAGAAATATATTCTGTTTTGGAAGGTGAATTGTCATTTGGATCCTTGAAATCAGTCACACTGACACCTTTTCTTGGCTCAACCGCTGACTTTATTTGGATATATATTTTGTTATATCAGTATTACTTCCACCATATAATCACCAAATCCTTAAAACGTTCCTCTTTATTTGTCAAACAATCACTGGGGGATTGCCCCATTTATTTATATGAATCATTTCCATAAATGTTAATACAATTTTCCAACTTCTGGGCTCTGGTGTGATGACCCAATGCCTCTTCCTCCTGGTTCTGCTGCCTGGCTCAGGTGTTCCACCTGATCCTAGCCCTGTCCCCAATAGGGTGACTGCTCCAAGAGGAGCCCTTGCTTGCCCTGCCATACCTCCTTCTGGCTGAAGCCCCATTTTTCCTCCAGTTCAGAAACCTGTTGCTCTCACCAGCATCCCCCTTTTTCTTTGAATTCCCATTGCCCTCACCTGGCAGCCCACAACTGATCACTTGATCTTTTTCCAGAAACTTCCCTGCTTTTTTTATTTTAGATTGGGTGAGTGGGACCTTGTAAAGCTGCAGGAAAGAGGGGGGTCCCTCATCCTGCAGCCCCTTTTCTACTGCATCTTAGACCCCTCCCACACCTCATCATTGACCAATGGGCTTCCCTGTCAATCTCCCATGTAGTTCTTCCCCCTTCCCGGTGACCTCATCACCTCATTCCTGCCCCTTCCTACCCTCCCCCTGTTTCCTCTCTCACTAGGTAGTTGGCTTGCCTTTTCACATCCCTCCCCTTCCCCTCTTTCCTGTCTAGCCTTCTGCTAATCCCAGGGGTCAAATGACAATCTAGGTTGCCCTTTAATAGGGCAATTGTTTTTGTTGTATAAAGGTAGCTCTGTTTCTGAGTTTCATATAGTTAGCTTAGTAAGAGCTGCTACTGCCACACATGAAATACCTTAGCACAAAAAGCCAAAATGGGTGGGATGTCTTCCTAAAGGCTACAGATGAGGATAATATACCCACCTCTGTCTTTGGTAGAGCAGCAATTAGAGGACAGGTTTAAAGTCTGAAAACAGTAGTTGTAAAGGCTGCCCATGAGCCCCCTCATAATACCACACCAACTAGAGCTGTGCAGATTATATAATTCAGCCTGCAGAATGACCATTCTGATTCTATGGAATTCCATGGAATTTTCATGGAAATTCTACACAATTTCACAAAAATGTAAATTTAAGTTATTTCACTATACTTTTAAAAGTGCGTGTCCAAATAACACCAAATGTGTAACATAAGCAGTGCCCAAGGCTTACAAATGTGTACCAAATTTCAGAGTTGTACATCAAAAAGGGGCAGAGCTATGGGTTGCCAAATATTTAATAAAAATTTAATTTTCAGTTATTTTGAGATAATTTCTTCTCCAAATTTCTCTACAATATCATGATTTAGAGAAGCACATAGAATTCATATATGCACCGTGTTTTAATTCTCAATCTTTAATGGGTGCTGAGTTATAGGTAGTCATACATTTTGCCAAAATTTGGATTTCTGTAATTTTAGTATAACTTTAAAAGTATTCATTGAAATATTCTATAGGCTCGAGCTCCCTTAGCTTCAGGAGGCAAAAGAATGCTATCCTATGGACATATAAGGCAATCACTCATAAATTACCTCAGTACCTCACAAGCTGCCCAACTCCCGCATCCCTAGTGCCTATTCTCTCAGAAGTGCTAACATCTTATCTCTGGCTATCCCTAAAGTTAAAACACACTTTAGTAGAGTCTCAATAAGCTTCACTCTTCCTACGCTCTAGACTAAGATTCAGAAAACTTTAAGGCTTGCTTCCCCTATCACATTCTCCCTCTTCAAATCCTTGTTCCTGAGGACCTTCTCTGAAGCCTGTCATTGCTTCAAGTCAAGGTCTTAACTTCATGATTTGTTACTGCTTCAAATTCTGGACTTAAACCTCAACTAGTGCCTGAGGTGTCATTTGAGTCCTCCTTTCTGTCATGGTCCAAATCAAGGTACCAACATCACAATCTGTCTTTGCTTCAAATATTGGAATTAAACCCCAACCATTGCCGGTGGCATTTGTTGTGTTCTCCCTTCAAACAGTCCTTCCTCTCTAGGCCATCATGTCCAAACATTTCCTATCTTGTCTGACCTTCCCCCCCAACTCCCTATAACCCCTTTCCTTCCCACTCCACTTGCCAGGACATGCCTACAGTACTTATCAAAGGACTCTTACATTTCAGTCTTCTTCACACTTTGACTCTAGAGGAACTGCCACTCCTGCTCACTATGATTTCTCCAATGATGTTTACTGTATAAACATTAGCTCATTACCTTACATCCATATATCTGTATTCATGCAATTGTATTTATATGGCATTACCTCCTGTTGAACCTATTGCTATGTTCTGGTGCAAGTATCTTGTCACATATGATAGTTATATGTTATTATGTTGTTATTATTACTATGTAATTGTTATGTATGTTCACTCAACCTGTTATGTCTTAACCCTGTTGGCAATTGTTTTGCCCCAGGTCCATCTTGTAAATGAGCTTGTCTCAATGATGTTCCACCTGGCAAAATAAAGATTTTGATTGATTGATTGATTGATATTATGAAAATTGCCAGGTATACAGGTTTGTACTACACTTGCATATGCACATAGTTTCAGATTTCTAGCTTTAAATGGGACTGCATAATAGCCTGTCGAACATGTTGCCAAAATTTAAATTGCAGTAAGTTCCCTCTAATTTTAAAACTACATATCCAAATTTAACCAGAGCTGAAACATTTAAACAACTATACCACATGGTAATTTCTGAAATGTGCATATTTTCAGCTTTAAAGGGAATTAAATAAAAAAAGTAGTCAAACTTTCACAATATTAGAAACATTTATTTTGCAAGAATGTAAACTACAAATTTATAAACCCCTGAAACTTTAAAATTAGAGAATGCAATACCATTAAATTTCATAGGTTGATAGACCTTAAAGGGGTCTGTGAGTGCCAATTTTATTAATTGCTTGCTGTGAGAAACTGCAAAATCACATCTCTACTTAAAGTCAGATCCCATGAGTCTTTGTAAAAACTGCAGCATTTCATGAAAAATTCCATAAAAGTATAATTTTCTAATTTCACTCAGCCTTATCTTGGGGTTCTAATTAAAGGATAGGGGTATAAGAGGCAAGTAGCACAGGGGGTCAGCAGGTTGTATCAATCAATCTTTATTTTACCAGGTTAAGCACCATTGAGCAAGCTCATTTCCATGGTGGGCCTGGGCATACAGACATAACATAGGATAAGTAAAGGATATACATATACATAAACAAGAACAGCAATACTACTTCCTAGTAAGGAGCAGCACAAGTGTAACAGGAAGTAAAAATACAAGACTATACATAACATATCTAACCAAACATGATACAAATGTAGCAGCATATATAATATACAAAACTACACATAAATTGGATAAACAAGTAAGATATAGATGATTTGCTCATAAAAGTTTGTATTGAACAATACATATATATATATACCCTGTAATGATGGTAATGAACTATATGTTATAAACCCTAGGAGGGTGGGTAGCATCCAAGGCAAAGTAGGGCATAGGAGGAAACAGGAAGTAGGGTCCTGGAGAGGAATGTTTTAGGTACAGCATATAAGAGGTAAGGTTAATCTAGGAGTGTCAGAAGCTGACAAAGCACATCAAGAGTAGCACTCACAGCCCTTGGAGAAAAGTCTTGCATAGAAGAGTTTGAATTCGGGGACATTTGTGGGAATTGCTAATTTTAGAGTTTTTTTTAAGCTTGTTCCATGTTTGGGGTAGGCTAAAGCTAAAGGATGCTCTGCTGAAGTGGGTTTTTACCTTCAGAATCATTAGGGAGATATAAGAGTGGCTTCTCAGGGCATAGTTACCCGAGGCGCATGGGACAGACAGTCAGAGATGTACTGGAGCAACATCTTGACAATAGCTCTGTAGGTCCAAAGGGCAGTCTTCCTTTGTCTTCTGAAAGAAAGACATGGCCAACCCACTATCGAGTACAGGTCACAGTGATGGGTTGAATAAGGCACCCCAGAAATGAAGCGAAGGGCTCTGTGGTAAAGAACATCAAGTTAGGCTAGGGCTGTCCCATGAACTTGACTGTAGATGAAGTCAGCGTAATCCAATACTGATAAAAAGGTAGCTTGGACCAGCCTCCTCTTGGCCTCATAGGTGAGAAGGTGCTTGATTCTGTAGAATACATTGAGCCTCTGTTTCAGTTTCTTTGCAAGCTCATCTACATGATCCAAGAAGGACAGATGGCAATCAATCCACATTCTGAGGTATTTCAATTTGTCAGCATAGTCAAGGGGTTCATCAAGCAACATAGTGATCGGTTGCACAAAGCCTGCTATAGGTGGTAATGGAGCAGAGCTGTTTGGAGTCAGGAGCATTGCCTTGTTTTTTTTAGCATTTAACAGCAGTTTTTGTTTAAGCAAATTGAGCTGCAGGATGTTGAAATCTTTCTGCAAATCTGTGCATGCCTGCTCAGGAGTAGGACTAGACAAGTAAAGGACAGTATCACCCACGAAGAGATAAATGTCTGAGGATGTAATCCCTAGGTCAATATTGTTGATGTAAAGCATGAAAAGCAGTGGACCCATGATGGAATCCTGTGGTACCCCTCTAGGGATGGGTTTTGCAGGGGAGAGGACACCCACAGCTTTTACCTGCTGAATGCATCCAGAGAGAGGTAAGAGGAGAACCAGTTCAGGGACGTCTTATCTAGGCCAATGCTAGGAAGGGTATTCAGAAGTAGATCATGATCTACGGTGTCAAAGACCTTACTTAGTTCAAGGAAGACTGCACACACCGATAGTTTATCATCAAGGGCTTTCTGTTCAGGAGTCAGATGCACAGTTTCACCAAGAAATGGACAGCTGAGCTGGGTAGCACAATGGTGACACACCTTAGGTTGGAGCAAGAAGGCACAGAGTGTCAACAATTCCAACCTGAATGCAGGATATTTAAGGGTAACATCCAGTAAATTTATGATTCAGGGAGCCTGGTGTACATGCAAGGCTATGACTTAGAGGTACTTGAAAACATTTAGTAGAGGAAGACAATATCTTGGGCAGCAGGAAGAAAGGATTTTGGTTATTCCAACAGGGTAGGTTGATAGGAAAGGGAATAGGTGGCTAACATTTTAAGGAAGTTTTCCACTGTAAAGAAAAAAGTGGATATCAGTGGGATCATTAGTTCTACTGAATCAATCTGGCTATGCCAAAAGTGAAAAGGGGGGTAGTCACCCAGTGAGGAACAGCAGGACTGCAAAAAGTGCAGCCCAGTTTATCAAATGAAGTACTGATATGTGCATTGTTAATGTTAAATTCTACAAAAAAATAAATTCTCGATGCTACATCTACAGAATATGGCATCATAAATATGTGACACAATGTTACTAATCATTATTTTCTTCTGCAAAATGAAAACTGTTTAACCAATTTATCCAGTTGTGTTAGACACCAGGATACATGGTCTATTTACAGTATATGCATGCTGAATGTTAAATCTATACATGCAAGAGCAGAGAAATTACAAACATTCACATTTTTGATCGTTTTCAGAAAGTTTTGCAAATATTTACATAATAAAGTTTTGAACCTCTGTAACTTAAACATTTCTAAACTAATTCACTTCATATTCAGATCACTCTATACGCATCACAAAAAATATTATTCATGCAAATCTACACATGTCTAGCGCCAAAGGTGCCTGAGTTAAATGTAGATGAAATTTGTTCATGACATTTTCTGAAAAAATACAGTTTTGAACACATATAATTTTGAGATGATACATTATATTTTCATGAAATCTGGCATATCGTTAAAACACCTATCATCAAAAAATCATGCCAAATTTAAGATCCATGACCCAATAAATGGTTAAGATATATGCAGACAAAAAAAATATTCATGAAATTTCGCACAAACAATAAAATGGCAACATTAAAGCCCCTATAATTTTGAAACTATCCCACCACATTACATAATATTTGGAAAGTGTGTGGCTATTGTACTAAAAAGTGTATATTCTGAATGTCAGACATCTAGCTCAAATGGTTATTGATTTATAACCAAATAATTACATTTTAAAAGTTTTGTGGAAGTTCACCAAAATTCCACAAAATTTCATGGAAGTTTACAAAATGTTGCTGAAATTCCACAGGTTAAGAATTGTTTTATGTTCTGCACAGCTCCAACACCAACAGTGACACCCAGGAAAAAAGAAGACATTTAAGAAACATGCATAGCTCACCATATAAACTCAAATGCCATCCACATGTAGGAATGTGATTTTTATATACATCAGTTATTGACAAATGTTGTGCTTATACACAAGCATATATTAGCCATGCACCTAATATTCAATATGTAATCATGTTTTTACAAAAGGTGTTTATAGTTATGTGTTACAGTCCTGTTATCTTACTTCATATGCAATGCATAATCATGTTGTACAAAAGTTTCTTATATGTATGTATCTTATCATAATCCTATCACAGTGCATGTCACATTTTGTGTAAGTCTTTTTAACAAGAGATGCTTTTATTTTTGTATCTTATCATAATGCTACCTCTGATGTTTGACTCATTTATGTGCAAGTTTTTCACAATAAATCCCTTTTTTGCACAGTGTGTCATTATTGAAGAAATTACATTTTTTAAAGTTTCAAACACAAAGCCTCCCATGCCTCCTCCTTCTCCTCATATCCTTCCTCCTCATGACCCTATATCACCCCTCCTTTTACTTCCCACAGAAAACTGACAATGAGACAGACAAATCAAAATGTGTCATATATGATTTTATAAATGAAAATTTTGATTGAATTACAGGTTATTGCATATTTTGAACTCATTACGAGACAAACAAGTCAGAATAGGTTGAAAGACACTAGGGGCATGCCATGACATATTTTAGTGTCTGAAGGGCAATGTACAAAACTAGTCACCATTTCATAATTTTTGAGAAATTCATTACAGTACATTTTTAGAACTTGATCATACAGATATCTTTACATCTGTAGTGCAAGAAAAAGATGGAATTAAATCAACAGGTGGTAGAGAATATATCTTGCAGCTGTGTGCTTTGGTGTTTAATGGTTTATTATTCCTGTTTAAAAGTCCCCAATCATTTGTGTATACTTTTCCAGATGAAATCTATATCTGTCAAAAAAAATTCCCAGACCCATTCTTTGAAATGTATATAGATAACCAGAGTTCTTCAAGCTGGTTGTGGGAGTCAGTATTAATGATTAGTGCAGTGGGTGCAATTCTCATAATTTCATTGGGTAGCAGATCACAGGGAAACACAACAAGAAAAGTCTCAGATCTGTGGGTCATTTGTCAAAATATTTTCTAGTTGATTTGTGTTCATTTGTATTGCATATCACATACAATCAAAAATGAAATTTCTTCTCTGGTTTATTTCAATGGTATCAAAAACAACATAGTCAAGCAGTCTGAAGGCAGCAGGAAGGGATTCTGCAAATCTGATGGCTGCTCTGAGGTTTCTGGTTCTAATCAGGGAGTAGTGGTCAACTCATTTCTCACGTGGAGTCAGATCAAAGGCAGAGGATGTACATCTGATGGTTGACAGTGAGGGATTTATTTTTCATGTGGTTACTGGCAGCCTGCACTAGTTAAAAGTTTTCTCTTGCTGCATTCCCATTATTAAAATCAAGATAGAGAGGCTTAGCCTAATCTGTTTGCCATCCAGATACACAGCCACAATGTTAGTGTCATAATGTTTAAAGATCAATGGGGTTTTTAGAGTAGGAACCACTAAAAGCATCATTGTTGACAAATCTCATGACCAGCATTTTTGGTAACTGGCATCAAAACAAATTATCTTGGTGGCAGACTCTACTTCCTGCAGGGATGCTGCATAGTTTCATCATCACTCTATATCTATAGGGAATTTAGCATTGACAGTCAGCAGGGTTTTTGAGAGTCCCAGATGAACATTGGGGGGTCATTTATACCCTTTTGATGGTAGCACATCAACTAAGCTAACCAATATGAGCTAATCAATATGAGCTAGTAAAATACAATGATTACCATTATAGTACATATGCCATATGAGTGGCAATAATTTAAAGCACATACATGTATAACAAGTACAAGAATAGCATGTCACAAGATTAGTGAATTGAGCTTTGGGCAAATGAATGTTTAGCTTACCCCTGTGTCCAAGTGCACCTTGGTGTTAGAATCTTAGAGATTGGGGGTAGGCGGGAGGTGCAGTCCTCCATCAGGGAGTGCAGGGAGCATAGCACCCCCCTGTGTGACCCATATGTATAGGGAGTCTAATAAAGATGGGTGTGTGGGGTGTGTTTAGATGAAGGAAATGGGCATTAAATTCACATGGAGCCAGAGAGGTATGCATCTACTCATCTACTGAGGCTATGTGTTTTGCTGTGATAAAGAGGTGAGGGAGAAAGTGTACTGGAGGTGTGGGGAGTACCATAGGTACAGGTGCCCTGCAAGAGTACATACTGTGGGTGATCTTGTTGTTACTGCATGGTAGGGACACAATCATGCAACAAATGCTGCAGATGTTGGTGCAAGAACGGTGATGACTGACCTTAGAGAGAAGGCCCAGAGTTCTTCATGCAGCACTGCTGAGGTAATGGTTGAAAACTTCTGTAGCTGGAGCACTACCTGATGTTTGGCTTCTTCAGAGGACTGTCCAAAGGATACGGCAATCTGAGCGGGTATGTCCCCTAACACCACAAAGTGCATCTGAGCTAGTTATTCCTTTGCCGTATACCAGGACACTCAGCGGGGTTAGCGATTTCTGTTCTGGGACAGTGGGACAGGGGAGGAATGTATCTTCATGTTCTTCTCTGATTGTGGGTTAAGTTTTCTGACTAATATGACCCAGCGGGTCATGTACAGGACATTTCAGTGCTTCCCACTACTGTTCAATCAGCTGTACACTGTTCATGGATTGAGAAGCAGATGTGTTCTCCCAGTTGTGTTCACAGTGATGACTGCACACAGTACATCAAGTTATGACCAACTGATTGGCTGTCTGAATGGATGATCAGCAGAAATGTCCCCACAGGTAGTAATACTTGATTTTGAAAGAGCTCCCATGCATTCTGTGGCTGCAGTTTTCCCCAATGCCACAGTTAAGAGCTGCTATTTCCACTTCAGCCAGTCATTGTGGAAATGAGCTCAGCAGTGTCCAGAGGTGGCTTTGAGGTATTCCACTGATGCAGAATTCACATTAGATGTGAAGCTATTGTTTGCACTTGCTTCCGTCCCTCCTGATGGTGTAGTAGAAGCCTTTGAAGAGGTGAGGGATTTCTGTTTTTGTGGAGCATGAGGAAATACTACAAGGTATAGTAGATTATTTCAAGGATACATGGGTCTGGCATCGAGTGAGCTGATCTGGAAGATGCAGACCCATGTATTCCTCAAGACATGGAACTGTTATGGGAGTGTACTTGCTGGTCATACACATATGAATAATGCCATCGAGGGGTGGCACTGATGGTTTAATACCCACCTTGGTGCTACACACCCAAATCTTTGGAGATTTTTCAATTGTATTATGGAGGAAGAAAGAATTGCTGCTGTTTGTATAGAGCAAATAGTGTCAGGGCAGCTGACAGCAGTGGCAGGAGGTGGTACAGGGATTTGACAGAGAGACTTGATCAAGTGGTGTGTGAGTATGGTGAATGGAGCTTAACTGAGTATCTCTGTGGCACTGCCTACAATATTTATGTTTCCTAAATATGTATATGGGTAAATTCACCTTACTTAGCATTCATGTTACTAAGTAGTCACTCAAATGATTGCTGCTCATGTTGGTGGTTGCAGTATTTGCTTGCATTCAGCATGTATTCACTGTAATTACACTCACCCATTGCACATCACTGTTATTGATGTCACCCAGTAAACTCTGCTTGATTGACATGGAACCCTTTTGAGAAACAGAGAGGCAGACATGATTTTTAGTTTATAAGGCTTAGCATCTCTGCTCATCAAAGAAAAGCTGTCCCTGTTACAGGCCAGTTGAATTTTAATATCCACAGAAGTCAGCATCAGTTGGAAAAAACTTGGAAAACTTGGAAAAGCAAGTCCCTGTGCAAGTGGCCAGAAGCTCCACCTGCCTGCATTGTCACCATCTCTGTGATTTTTGTTCTCTGGGGTGTCTTTGTAAAATAGTCCTGCCATGAACTGGGTAGAAAGGGTTTCTTCACTGAAGTTCAGATCAGACTCTATGATTGCCCTATAAGGGTAACGGTTATTTCTCTGACTGATAAGCTGATCCCCAACAGTTACATCCAGGTGGCGAAAAATAGTGGCCACCAGATATTTCATTATGCTCACCATGGCAACTGCAGGGATATTTCTGCCATTTGTTTCAGTGATTTTATAAACCAGGTAAAGAAGTGTGCTGTTCAGATGCAACTAGTTTTCACCATTACCCACTTAATAAAATTCAATTGGTGAGGTTTCTGAAAGGGCAGTCAGTGGGGGTATCTTAACATGAATGCTTTTCTCAATGCTTGTCTGTGAGGGAGCTACAGCAAACAAGTCCATTTCTGAAGCTGTGCATTCTTTTGACTTGCAGTGTATGAAGGCCATGTTTTTTAGAACATATCTCTGTTTTTTTAATGCCCCTTTGAAGATCCTTTGGACTTTGACCTCTTTTATTTTTGTGATATTTTGCATTTTGAAACATGCATTTTAAAGTAGCTGGGGATTCCAATGAGAAGTGAAGGGGGTACTCTGCACTTTCTCTTTGTCTTTCTCCCTCTCTTGACCACAATCATACCTGATCCTCCCTGAGTGGGTGGATCTCCACCTGATATCTTTTGAGTGACAGCATGAGTCACATATCCCTCAACATCTTTTGCAACATTTTTAGTGGCTGTTTTGATATGTGGTTTGCAAATTTCAAACACCTTTCTTAAAAATGGAACTACTTTTCTAAACAGACTATGAACTACCCCCCATACCAGAACCATACATAATAGGAAGTCCATGAAGGCCCAGAAGGACATATCTGGCTGGTGTCTTGTAATAGTTTCTGTACAAGGCATGGTACCCATAATGTTAAACAATCACCATCCTTCACTAAATTTTAAAGTAGTCCATGAGTGAAAATTCAAGTTCACAATCACTTTTCCAAACCAAAATGGTGCAAGTTTGTTTTGATCGTTCTTTATTTTAATAGTGACTGCATCAATCTGTTGTTTAATGACTGCTCAGTAGTGTGGTTTATCATAGATAATGATCACAGTCTCATTTTTTTGGTCTCTCACAGGTGCACGTCTTATCAAAGGCACTTGACTATCACTCAATATTTCATGTGTAATAATGTCGGTGTAGATATATGTGTTAAAGCCCTTGTTAGTATCTGTAGAGTTCTTTGCTATAGTCTTTCCTAAATTTACATCGAGTCCGCTAAAACCCAAATGGTGCTGTAATTGCCTTTGCATATACAGAATGCAGTTGATATCACTTTTAACAATTATTTTTCTGCAAAAGAGTTGTCCAAAGAGTGTTCTTAGAAATAATACTTCTATTGATCTGATTGATGATACTTGTAATGTTACAATAATAACTTCTTGGAATTTTAAACACTTCTTCTTCAGTAAAGCGGCAGTTTTGTGGACCTGTACCTAGGCTGAATATTTGAGGCTGATACATGATATTGGACATGTTTTTGTTTGCAGTCACATTGTCCCAGGTATATACATCCTGAATTTCTGCTAGCTCCACTTCAAGTGTTTTTGGCAAGTTTACTGTAAAAGAGGATATGGTATTATTGGGGAAGACATTGGATGAGATGTTGCTGGAAAAGGTATTATAAAAAATTTTTTGAACATCCTGAATGTTATCTGTTTGTGATGTCCTGAACCTGTGTTGTCTCAACCCAGCTATTGAATTTATCGGGACAGCCCTGCTACTTTACCAGATACCAAATTTTTTGTTCACGTTTTTTTCTCTGCCAGGATTTTTTGTACCTAATACAATCTGTCCCTGTCTTGTTTAATTTTCTGCAGCTCCTCTGCATAAAATGTTCATTTGGTATCTTCCCCTGATAGTATTTTAGCTTATAGGTTGGTCATTGTGCTTTTAAGGCCTCTGTCACAATGAATATCTCATCTGTGCATGCCTGTTCATATCCCTTTTCATAAAACTCTTTCAGCTTAGATAGTCTCATGTGATCACCTTTCTGAAAGATACATTTTTTTCCTAAGGAAAGCATTGCCGTAGATGCTCTTCCATACACCCTGAATATTGGAAGGGGTAACATCCACTGGACTGTGTTTAATGCTTTTGTGATAGGTATGATTATAGCTGTGCAGCAGGACAGGCAACACATGAATATATTGTCACATCTTCTGGGTTGTAAAATAATAGCACATTTGTGTCTTTAAAGTTTTGTTAAAGCTTTCTACAATGCTAGCCTTAACTTCATCATTTGTTGCAAAATATTATATTTTGTTTTGTTTTAATAATATTTTAAGGGTGCATTTAGACATCCTTTACCCTGATCAGTCTTCAACATCTGAAGTGTGTTTCCAATTTTAAAATAGTTTTAAAGGCATGTGTCACTGCCTTGCTCTGTTTTAAGGCCACTACCCAGGAATTTGTGGATAGCACAGCAATGCATGTCAGTATGCATTTAAATCCTTTATTGTACTTTTCATATTTACTCATATAAACTAAATTGTCCTGCCATTGTCAATCTATGACAGAAAAAAATGATGTGATTTCTCATGAATTGGAGTCTTGCAGACTTCTCTAATGTGTAAGGATCTTGCCTTAAAATCCATTCTGAAACATGTTTCCTGATGATACCTTCATCAATAGTGTTTGCAGTCTTATATAACTAAGTCACATCAATGAAACTGTTCACTTTTTTTCATTAAAATATATACCCTGGAGCAGAAGATTAGTCATCTTCTTTTATCAGCAACCTAACAGCATCTGTTAGCTAGCAAACCTGTTGTCACCAGTAAAATGAAGTATATGTCTGTGTGCTCCTTTTTCATTAAAAATTATATTACAACCACAAACTGAAATGCTTAATTATATTTTAGTCATATCATACCAAACCTAAACTGATAGATATGCTGGGTACCAACAAAAGTCATAACTATATTTTAAAGAGATTTGTATATGCATCATAACATATTGCAACCATGGGCTGAATGGAATGTCTCAATAGACAGTTATTGCTGTAGTCGTGTTTTTCTATCTTATTGTACTCTAACTTTGCAGCTTACTGTTCATGCTACAGGCATGTCTTTTATTACTTTTAAGAATTCTTCTCAAGTTTCATAATTGCCTTTCAATGTATCCTGTCCTTGACTTCTGGTAAAACAAGTGTTCCTGAAAAAATAAGAGAACGTGAGTAGAGTCTGGAATTTCATGGTGGCTGAATAGCCCATTCCATGGGAGAGCAGCAGAAAGCCTTGCAGAGGGCTGAAATGCAGTAAGGAGGCAGCACTGACGAGATGGTCTAAAGATAAGGAGACAGTGTAAATGAGCCTCTACCTCCACCTCCTGTACTTGAGGTTTTCTTCTCTTCCCTTGATCTGACTTTCGCTAACAAGATTTGTGAACCCAGATATACTGATCTTGTGACAAACCTGCTCTCTTACCAACAAGGGCAGTAATTTTTTACTATCTCATTATACTATCTGCACAGCTGAACCTTTTCCTGTTCTTTTGTTTTAAGTACCCCTCTTTCTGACATTATTATAGTTGTTATTTAACAGTATACATTGTATTCATTGTCATATTTTGTATATATTTTAAATGTTTTTTGTACATTTTTTATATCATACTTTTTCTTTTGTTGTGAAATAATCATATGGTTATCCAACTATATGACTATCTCAGTATATAAATCACTAAATTAGATTATTGAATTAGGCAGTTGTTGCTTCATTACATCTAGTCACATGTCCTATGCTCTAGGACTCATAGCACAGGCAAGGCATTCTGTTCAACAGATCCACTATTTTCAGCCAGTGTGGTCCTGTATGAGAAGTGGATTTGCACAAGACAGTTGAGGCTTATTCCATTTGTATTAGGCATGTAAGCCTTTGACTTTCTCAGCTACTATCTGCGTCTGAAACTTAAGGCTTACAAAACATTGAAATAATATCAGCTGTAGACCAATCAAAATTTGAACTTAACTGGAGCCTTGCACCATTTTGAGAATGTACCCATGGTGGCCATTTTGCAAGTAAAACCCATTTTTAGAAATGTTTTTACTTTTTATCAAAACTGTTTAGTATTTGCACCATTCCTTGACTGCTGAGTTGCTATTTCTATGGTCAGTTTTTCTTCTTTTTTGTTTAGAAGCTCTTTTGAGCTTTTTAATGAAGCAATTTTAAAATTCTTGAACCTGAACTTGAACAATGCTGGCTCATTTATTCTTTATGGTGTAAATAGAACTGGCACTGATTTTGGTATCTAGATTCTAGACTCTATTTAACACTGTTTTAAACTCTAGCTAGTTAAGATAGTCACACCTAGTGGTTTAAGTCTAAAAAGATTTAAAAAGACTTTTAGTGGAGACCATCACTCATTGCCCTTTATAATGTTTTTTAAGGTCTCCCCCAGGGGGCCTTTTTCTTCACTTCCACTTTCCCATTGGACTTGGGATCTTTAAATCTTTTAAAGCTTTTACAATATTCATCAGTTTAGATCCTTGGAGACTTTTAAGATTGTACAAGTTAAACCATCAGATACAAAACTACCATATGGAGGACCTAGAACTTCCTTCAGGATCAAAACAAGCAAGAAGGAGAAAGTGATCTGGAAGGTGATTACAGATGATTTGTGAGGAAGTCCAAGTGAACTTGTAGAAGCAGTGGGACTTGCAAAAACAAAGCAATTAACATTTATAGGAGAGAAATGTATCTGAATTTATATGAATGCTAGCTGAGTCTCTGGATTTCCTGAATTGTGCAATTGGAGAAGAGCTGGAGCACTGTTGCATGTTGTATACTATCTATTGCCTTATTTATTTTTTTTGTCTTCTTATTGTGTATAATCACTTAAACTGTGCCACTGTTAGTACATATTCTATGCAGTTTCAAGGACTACATACTATTCTATTAAATAATGAACCAAGAGCTGCCTTTTAAGAACCTAGAGCAATATTAGAAAAAAAACTTTTACACATCAGTGTGATAGATTAGAGGAGCAATTAGTTAAAAAATGCAACTAAAGAGATAAGGAAACATTCCTGAAATTCATAGGAGAAAATGGGTCAAATGTCACAGAATGGAATTTTCCTGCAGTAAATTATCTGACAGCAAGTGCTTAGTAAGGATGCATATCTTAAAGAATGAAGGTTTGGGGTCCTTTGATACAGTCATTCAGCTTGCCAATAAAGTAAAGTTTGTTACTGAAAGAAGTATCTATTTATTTTGAAAAAGATAGAAAAATATATTTAGTTTCTCATTGAAATACATTGGGCTCCTAACTAGCAGGCAGTTTCTGAGATAACAGTACCAGAATTCTATTGAATTCTTTTTTACTAACAGCATGAAAAGTAAAGACAAAAACCTACCACTAACGCATATTTTGTTACAAATGCAGAAAGTAATTACTAACACATCAAATGCAATAGACAAAATAATAAATTGACAATTTCTTAGAAGTAAACACTTGCTTTTACATGTCTTTCTGAAAGTAAGATGGGAGTGTGTGAGGTGTGAATGTGTGTACGTTACTAGAAACAGCAGGTCTGCTGCATGAAATTACAGTCTATGAACTCATTACTCATCAGTTAAAATGAAACCTCTAACACACATAGTTCAATAAATTAGACAGATCCTATATATAAATATATGAAAATATGTAAGACCAATACAGAGTAATGGTCCCATATTAAAAGATATCAGGATGTCCCTTAAGTCTCTTTCCTTAGTGCAAATTCATACAGTTCACTAGATAAGCTATACTCAAACAAGTTTGGAGCAAAGTACAACTGCCCCAAGAATGTTTGAATACAGCTCCCAAAGCAACAAAATCTGGCCAGAGCCAGTACGGCTGCAGTCAAGCTGATAGAGAAACACTAGGGACCGGAGAAACACGGCACTATCCATGTTGAAGACAGCCACAGGAGCCTTTTGTGCATCAGCGATGGCTCACACATGTGCACTGAACCCCAGTGGCCATCATGGACATGGGGGACTGTGCCATCAAGAGACATTAACAGGACAGTTCAGGACCAGTTTTATCAATTTCTGACACAAATCGTGAATTATTGATGAGCCTCTAATTACAAGAATTTATTGAAATGGTCACAAAACTGCTCAGTATGGCTTGTTGTAGATCCCAAGTAGTCAAGAGATAGCAACTGGACAGTTTTGGGTAATTTTTGGACAGATTCTGTCAATGTTCGTGATTTATTCATGAGCTCATCTAATTGCATGAATCAGCCCTAATTTCCATAAAACTTCTCAGTATGATCTGTTCTCACTCCCACCCAGTCAGGAGACTGCAACCGGACAGTTTGGGACCATTTTTGTCAATTTCTGACACAACTCGTGAATTATTGGTAAGGTCCTGTAATTACATGAATTTGCCAAAATGGCCATGAAACTGCTCAGTATAGCAAGTTATTGCCCCCAAATAGTAAAGAGACAGCAACCAGCCAGTTTGGGACCATTTTTGGACAAATTCTGTCTACGTTCGTGAATTATTTGTGAGCTCATCTAAATGCATGAATGTGTCGTAATTCCCACAAAATGCTCAGTATGGTCCACTCTTGCTCCCATCCAGTCAATAGCCTGCAACCGGACAGTTTGGGGCCATTTTTGTCAATTTCTGACACATTTTGTGAATTATCGGAGCAATCCTCTAAATACCTGAATTTGCCAAAATGGTCACAAAACTGCTCAGTATGGCACATTCTTGCTCCCAAATAGTAATGAGGCAGCAACCAGATAGTTGGGACCATTTTTGGACAGATTCTGTCTATGTTCAGGAAATTGTTTGTGAGCTCATCTAATTGCATGAATGTGCCGTAATCCAACAAAACTGCTCAGTATGGCTGTTCTTGTTCCCACCCAGTCAAAAGCCTGCAACCAGACAGTTTGGGACCATTTTGTCAATTTCTGACACAATTTGTGAATTATCGGAGAGCTTCTCTAATTAGATGAATCTGCCCAAATGGCCACAAAACTGCTCAGTATTAGTGGTGGGCAAAGTGGCCCCAATTCGCTCCACGAAGTGATTCAGAGTGAAGGCAAATTTGCAGAGTGCTCCACAACACGAAGCGGAATACTTTGTGTTATAATGGGTAACACGAAGTCCATTGAAAACAATGACTTTGCGTTACTCCACCTTCCCAAACCACTACTCCACCAATTCTTAAGGCAAAGTACATTGAAAACAATGTACTCTGCCTCACTTCGCCTTCTTTTTAAGCTCCCAAGGTGAATTTTGCAGTGATTCATGGGATTTCAGGTCACATGGGCTCTAGATTGTTCTGCACAGCCTCAGTTTGGGGTAGTGTGTGTATGAAGCTGTAGGAGACAATCTGCTCTGAGAGCTCTCTGCGATTCAAACCTTCTAAAAGCTGTTAAAAAAGCCTTTTTGGGTCATTTGTTTTGCTGAAACTTTAGTTCATCGATTATAGGAAACCCTCCTGTGCTCAAATCATCGAGCGTTTATTGTTTGTGTGTGGATTTTGAATGTTAATGTACAATATTTAGTCTGTGTACTGAGAGACAGTGGAAGTGTGCTTCAGGGGAGAGGCGTATCTGTGGTGTAGGTAGATTAACTTGGAGAAAAAGACAGTGCTTCCTGTTTTGGTGATATTTTTCTTGTATAACTGTGTTAATGGACACACAGTAATATTTTCAATAATTGTTGCCATTTTTTTGCTGATTGTTGTGGTGCAGCATTGCATAATTTTAGTTTGTTTAAAATATGTGATTATATTACTGAAGTTTTCAATTTGCTACGCATTATTTAGTGTGTGTGTGAGTATGTGTGTGACACGTGTCATTAAATCAGGCACCTTTTATTGTGCCACATAATTTCAGCAATGTGAACCTGCTATCCACTGCAGCTGTGTAATTTTGTACTTTTGTGGTATTTTTACTGGTGCTAGTACTAGTGACTGTTACTGCAGCAGTGCAGTACATTGCACACCCCCCACGGCTCCCCCAACCGGCAAAGAACTCTTTTCCAGATTTGAATTTCTGATGGTGAGCACTGGTTAGGTGTTGTGCCTTTGTGTCTGCATCTCTTCAGTGCACAGCTCAATCTTAATCTGTCTGCATTTGCATCTCTTTAGGGCCCACTCTCCATCTCTAACTTAAGTCACAGTTGTTTCTTTGGCTTCCCTTCAGAGTACTGGACAGGTGTGGTGCATAATTCTGCTCAACATTGTACCCATTAATATGTGTTTTTAAGTCAGGACCATCATCACGAGTCACTCATGATATAAATCACGTTCTTCATCATCACGGTCGCAAATGCAGTCACAAATCATGATTTAAGATCACGTCACGAAACATAACATTAATCTTTTTCAGTAGTTACATGGATGTATTGTAAGCCTGTTTTGTAGTATCTCTCCATGCTTCACCACCCTACCATTGTACTCATCAATGAGTGTTTCTAAGTCGGGGAGTTTTGTGCCACACCTCATCGGGGCCTGGGGAGGTACAGCCATAGGCATTCGCGTTTCTTCATCATCACGGTCACAAATGCAGTCACAAATCACGATTTACAATTACGTCACGAATCACAACATTAATTTTTTTACTAGTTACTTGGATGTATTGTAAGCCTGTTTTGTAGTATCTCTCCAGGCTTCACCTTCCCATTATTGTACTCATTAATAAGTGTTTTTAAGTCAGGGATTTGGACAGTGTCTGCAGTACATACACAGACATGAAGGAAGACTGACTGCACACATGAGGTTTAGCACAGTATACTTGCACTGCTCAGAATACAAAGTGTCACGCATACAAAGACAACTAAAAGGGCATAATTAAATACAAGGGTCGGGGATGGTGGAGGAATACATTTTATAACACAGCAAGGAAGGTGTGGGGGGCACATGGTGTGAGGGAAAAAAAACTAATGTGGGATCCCATGGTGATCCAGCAGCAGTTCCAGCATGGACATAATTTGCAGCTGATGTCCCTCTATGCCATCCAGCTGCTGCTCACAGCACTCACCCTCTCTCATTGTTCTCTCTCAACAGCACTCCAGAGAACTGCCAAGTTAGCCTGTGTTACACGCAGTTCTCTGGGGTCCACACATTCTACAGGCTGACCTGCTGGTGGTGGTGGTGGTGGTGGGGGTGGGGTGCTGGTGGAGCAGCAGGTGCTGCTGTGGCCCTCCTCTTCTTAGGGATGCCACCATGCACAGCTGCACCCTCTGCCACAGAATGGCCAGCAGGTGCAGGCATGGTCCGTTCTGTGGCAGCCTGCCACTCCAACTGGTAGTGATTGAGCATATGGGTGTGCTGGCCCCCAGTCCCCAGGTGAGTCCCTCGGGGGCCACGGTGCACCTCCACCTCACATAGGCAGCACTTAACCACACTGCTGTCCCCCCCAACACAGTCAAAAAACTGCCAAACAACAGAGATGCGGGGAGGACCAGGCACAGGCAAGGGAGGGCCAGATGAACTGGCAGCCAACTGGTGCTGAGCAGAAATGGTATCCACACCTGGGCCGGGGAACAGGCACATCCTGCTCCAGAGGACCTGGTGTTGGACTTGGTGGTGGTGGTGTTCAACTGCCTCAGAGTCAGGACAGGAGGTGGTGCTGTCCTGCTTCCAGGGGGACAAACAACTAACTACTTATAAAGGTAAGAAAAATAAAATTTACAGAAAGAACAAATTAAGTAAAAAAGAGTACAGAAAAGACAAAAAAATGTAGCTTTTAAAAAAGCTGTTGGGTCTAAATCAAAGTTTAAATCTCCTCCTCACTCTGATCTCAAAGTATCAGCAGTCACAAAACACATTCCTCTCTCTCCGTCTGCACAGAAGAAAGTAAAAGTATCTGCTTGTATGACTCACTTCCTTCCTGCCTAGCTAAAGAGCAGGTGACATACAGTACTGTAAGCCATGTGATAGCGTAGCACAGTGGCAACGTGAAGTGCCCACTTTGCGTTCACTTCGCAAGTGGAATTTAAATTCACTGCCTCTCTACTCAGTATGGCCCATTATTGCTTCCAAATAGTAATGAGACAGCAACCAGACAGTTGGTATCATTTTTGGACAGATTCTTTCTATGTTCAGGAATTATTGGTGAGCTCCTCTACTTACGCTGTGACAGTGGTACTGTCTTCCTGGATTTTTATTTTTTGTTTTCCCAACCCCCTCTCTCTTTATTATCTGATTTATATGTATTTGGGGATAGTTTAGAATGCATACCGCTATTTGTGTCTTGTCTTGTCCAAAATGTATAGTGTTGAGTCTTGTTTGTTGGGCTGGCCACCCATTTTGTATGTCTTTTTCCTTATCTGTTTGTTTAGCGTCATTCCTGTTATGTCCACACTAAACTACCCTCTAAAAGAAAAGGTTTAAAGAAAGCCCTACGTTAAAAGCCTAAAGAAAAGGTTAAACTGAATATCTTTGTAAAATGCTCTGAAAGAATGTTTAATTCAAATCGGTGTCCTTTTAAAATGCAGAGCCTCTATATCAGAGCGTTTTTCTCCTAGCGCTGCATACGCTTTAAATATGTAGCGAACCTTTGGAAAACCAAACCAAAAAGTGTTTCTTTGTTCGAGTGCTGCTTTGCATCCTAAACGTTAGATTCACTTTTAAACTGCAAAATTCATTTAGCGCTATTACGGATGCCGGTAATTCCTTCGCGAACGTGCGCACTGTCGCAAAGGAATTCCCTTACGAAATGGAGCCTTCCTCCTTTTAAGAAATTAAACAAAGCTTTGTAACTCATACAAGAGAGTGTCTAGGTGGCTAAAATAAAACAGTTACCCTTTTATTTGTTCTTTTGTTTCCGTGGTAAAACAAGGTCTCCTGACTCTGCTGCATTGAGGCTCCTCCTAGGAGCTGGCCGGCCAAACACTCTCTACCTTTATACCATTTTGGAAGAGGTGGGTTCCAGTATTTTTCTTTTGTTTTAGAATCAGGAAAAATAAATATAAGAGCTCCTTTCAAAGGGTAGAAAGGTCAAGAACATATCTAAATATGTAAATTTAAAAAAATAAACTCTATTTACATATTTTTCTTTCTAAAGGTGTTCTATGCTAATAATGGGGGTGGGATTTATGGATCACATGACTGTAAAGAACTATAAAGGTTGTCTCTCTTCAATGATGGTCAGAGTCACCTAGGATGTTGACCTGGTAACATCCTGTCCTGGGATTAGTTCCACCTAGTCCTGGCTGCTGATACTGATGTATATATCAGATGTTATTTATTTTCTGGGTCGTTTAAGTTCGCTGTAGAATAAAAGTTTGTTTTGCTTATCTTATTTTCTGCTAAATTTTGTCTGAGTGCTTTTTCAATTTTCCCACACCTTCACAATTTGGTGTTAGAAGTGGGATATGTTTTCAATGGATCTGCGTCCAGGTTCCTATGGCATGCACTCAGATAAGACAGAAGAGCGAACGGTCATAGCCATAAGGTCTGTTGTACAAGAGTTGGTCTTGCCTCTGCTAACTGGTTTAGACCCAGTGGTTCGTAGAAAAGTGGCCAAGAAAGAAGTGGATGAGGATAATTTTAGGATGGAGGACCGCAAGCCTGTTGAAGGTGGCGCTCATGCAGCCAGAGCCAAGATAGAAGAGCCACCTGAGAGCCCTCAGGAATTACTTCTCTGGTTGTGTTTGCGACAAGTCAAGATGGAGAAGGAAAGGAAAGAGATCGAGAAGAGAGAGAGGAAAATGCTGCCAGATGGACTGATACCCTGCGTGCCATCCAAACCTTGAGCACAACAAGGTCACCTGCAACACCTATGGTAGGCCAAACAGATATCAAATTAGTAAAAATGACTGAGTCCGATGATATTGAAGCATATCTCATGACATTTGAGAGGGTAGCCACCGCATGTGCATGGCCTCGTGATCAGTGGGTTGTTAGATTGGCACCCAATTTGATTGGTAAGGCACAACTAGCTTATAGCCATTCGGATATTGTGCATATCAATGACTATGATTACATTAAGCAAGCCATCCTTAAAAGATATGACATTTGTTCTGAGACATACAGACAAAGGTTTCGAGCATATAAATTTCAGTCTTCAGATACCCCTCAAGATGTTTATATTCAATTAAAAGACTTATGTCACAAATGGTTACAACCCAATACAAGAACTGTGATACAAATAATGGAAAGTATTATCTTAGAACAATTTATTAGAGTGTTACCACAAGATGTACAGTTGTGGGTAAAAGAACATAGGCCAGAAACTGCTGAAGGGGCTATACGACTGGCAGAAGATTATATGACTGCTAGACCTCAAAGACCTAGAATACCTTCCAACTATAGAGGTCCACCACCTATAGTAAAACCTATTTCCCCAAGTCCTACCACTGTACCTCAAGTTACCAGCATCACTGAAGGTCGAACCACCCGAACATATAATCATGATATTATATGTCACGAATGCAAGGCCAAAGGTCACATTGCTAGGTTTTGCCCAAAGAAGAAAATAGAAGCAATACATTTAGTTCTTGCAAACTGGGGACAATATTTAACAAATGTGGAAATTGAAGGGACGAAGGTATCTGGCCTCATTGACTCCGGCAGTAAACAAACTTTGGTTCATGCTTCCCTAATAAAGAATTTAGAGCCTGGGGAGCCAACTACAGGGGTTAGGTGTATACACGGAGACATACACCGGTACCCACTAAGAGAAATGGAGATCCAAAAAGATGGTATGCTACTGAAAATGAAAATAGGCATAGTACCTCAGTTGCGGTACCTGTGATAATTGAGACGATTACCCTATTTTGACTCCATAATATCCACTAATATTGGAATGGTTACCACCTGGGCACAACAAAAACAAGAGGCAGAGTTGGGACAATTGTTTCCTTTGAAGAAGATGTGTATGGGACTAAGGGTAAAGAAAGAAAGAGTAAAACAAAAGAAGACAGGAAAAAATCTGTGGACTGAGAGAAATGTTGGACTTGATATAAAGACTGAAAAGAGTATATCCCTTAACAAGGAGTTTATAGACATGCAAAAAATGATGCAACTTTAATGCCTTTTTTACAGGTGGATCAGAAATCTGAGGCTAATCAACCGTGTTTTAAATTAAACATGAACTACTGTATAGGTGTGTACCAATCCTCAAACTGGAGAAGAGGTAGAACAGGTATTGGTACCAGTAAAATACCGTTCTAAATTGTTATCTATCGCCCATGACATACCATTAGCTGGTCATTTAGGCAGAGATCGTACATTAAAATGTCTGTTATATAGGTTTTTTTGGCCTGGTATCCATGAGCAGGTGGCAGAGTATTGCAAAAGTTGCCCTGAATGTCAGTTAGTAGCAGCATCTGGACAAAAAGATAAGGTACCTTTGTTACCAATGCCCCTAGTGAACAACATGTTTGAAAGGATAGCCATGGATATTATAGGACCCCTTCCCAAAAGTTCGAAAGGGAACCGTTACATATTAGTAGTTGTGGACTATACCACGAAATATTCCCAGGCGATTCCCCTTCATATGATTACTGCATCTAGAATAGCCGAGGAATTGGTGAAAATATTTAGTCGTATGGGCATCCCTAAAACTATCCTAACCAACTGGGGCACTAACTTTTGCTCAAATCTGTTACAATATCTGTACCAAGCCTTAGGTGTGGAAGCCATCTTTACCACACCCTACCATCCTCAAACAGATGGTTTAGTTGAATGCTTTAACCAGACCCTGAAGAGGATGTTAAAAAAATATGTAACAGAGGAAGGAAAAAAATGGGATGTATATCTCCCATACTTGATGTTTGCTTATAGAGAGGTACCCCAAGCATCCACGGGGTTCTCCCCATTTGAATTGTTTACGACAGAACCCAAGGGTCCTCTAGATGTTATAAAGGAAGAATGGGAAGGTAGTGAGGGTAAACAAAAGGCACAACCCTTAGAATACTGGCAGTACATTAAAAGACTGATATCTTATGTGCAGAAAGCTCATCAAAATAATTTACAGCAACAGTCAAAGCAAAAAGCACACTATGACAAGGGACTAAAAATAAGGAATTTGTTGAGGGGGATAAGGTCCTACTGTTACTACCTTCCTCTGATAATAAATTACTAATGAAATGGCAAGGACCGTACAAAATTATCAGGCAAGTAGGTCCAGTAACTTATGAGGTCGAGCGTCCAGAAAAGAAAATCAAACACCGGATATATCATGCAAATCTGTTGAAACTCTGGGTAGACAGGTCTTCCCAGGTATGTAGTTACATTCATCCGGAGACCTTTGAATCTGAATTAGATATAGCACACCAAAGAATTGAAAATGTAGGAGATTTATCAGAAGTACAAATTAATCCAGATTTAACAGAGGAACAAGTAACATCCCTACAGACACTATTACAACCTTTCCAGGCCCTTTTCACAGGTATACCGGGAAAGGTTAAAAACGCTGTACACCACATTATGGTACCAGACAGCCCTCCCATTCGGCAAAAAGCTTACAGAATACCTGAAAAGGTATGAGGAGAGGTTATTCAAGAAATTAAAAAAATGCATAACATGGGTATTATTGAACCTTCACACAGCGAATGGAGTTTTCCCTGGTAGTAGTCAATAAGAAAGAGGAGGCATCAGACTCTGTCTAGACTTCAGACATCTAAACTAATTTCTGAATTTGATTGTTACCCTATGCCTCAGATTGATGATATTTTAGACCACCTAGGCAAAGCCCAATACATCAGCATGCTAGATTTGTCTAAGGGGTATTGACAAATTCCGTTGGAACCAAAAGACAAAGAGAAAACGGCTTTTAGTACACCAATAGGCTTGTTCCACTTTACAGTCATGCCTTTTGGACTTCACGGAGCCCCAGTGACATGTCAGTGGGTTATGGATGACATATTACAACCTCATGTGGCATACAGTGCCGCTTATTTAGATGATGTGATAATATTTAGTCATTCATGGGAGGCACATATGCAACATTTGGCAGCAGTCTTGTCAACTCTTTTCTGAAGCTGGGTTGACAATACTTCCCTCCAAATGTTCTTTAATCATGAAGGAAACCAAATATCTTGGTTTCCTAATTGGAAACAGATAGTAAAACCAGAAGTCACCAAAGTAGAGGCAGTAGCTGATAGCACCGTCCCATAACGAAAAAGAAGTTAGATCATTCTTGGGACTAATTGGCTACTATAGACGGTTTATACCTAACTTTTCGACAATAGCTACACCTTGTCAGATTTGACAAAAAATCTAATCCAGAGAAAATAAATGGACACGGAGTGTGATGAAGCCTTTCATTGTCTAAAGGCCAAAATATGCTCCTCACCTATTTTACATATACCAGATTTCTTCCAAACATTTGTCTTACAAACAGACGCCTCTAATGTCGGAATTGGAGCAGTGCTTACTCAAATAATACAACAAGAAGAACATCCAGTAATTTTCATAAGCTGTAAATTGCATGAAAGAGAAAAACATTACTCAGTTATTGAGAAAGAGTGTTTAGCCATCAAATGGGCGATAGAAGCCCTACGGTTTTATTTATGGGGAAGGGAGTTCGAGTTATGGATTGACCATAACCCTTTACGATGGCTTCACGTAATGAAAGACAAAAACCCACGCATCATGCGTTGGTACCTGGCACTGCAACCATATAGGTTTACTATAAAGTACAGAAAAGGTACTGCTCATGGTAATGCTGATTTTCTATCCCGACATGGCGCGGGAATCTCTTCTGTCTGTCAACAGACCTCGGGGTAATGAGTAAACTTGACTGTTTATTGGAATAATATTCTGATGTTTTACTATATTTAGGGACCCCGAGGTGGAGCCCTGGAGAGGGTGGGCTATGGCTCCATCTCATTTAAATGAGATCTGAGGACAGATAGAAGGCTTTCTCCCAGAAAGTAGAAAGTTAATAAACCAAACAAAGGTATGTTCGGTTCTTGGTGGAAGGAATGGACAGTGGTACTGTCTTCCTGGATTTTTATTTTTGTTTCCACCTCTCTCTTTATTATCTGATTTATATGTATTTGGGGATAGTTTAGAATGCATACCGCTATTTGTGTCTTGTCTTGTCCAAAATGTATAGTGTTGAGTCTTGTTTGTTGGGTGGCCACCCATTTTGTATGTCTTTTTCCTTATCTGTTTGTTTAGCGTCATCCCTGTTATGTCCACACTAAACTACCCTCAAAAGAAAAGGTTTAAAGAAAGTCCTCGTTAAAAGCCTAAAGAAAAGGGTTAAACTGAATATCTTTTGTAAAACGCTCTGAAAGAATGTTTAATTCAAACGAGTGTCCTTTTAAAATGCAGAGCCTCTATATCAGAGCTGTTTCTCCTAGCGCTGCACACGCTTTAAATATGTAGAACCTTTGGAAAACCAAACCAAAAAGTGTTTCTTTGTTGAGTGCTGCTTTGCATCCTAAACGTTAGATTCACTTTTAAACTGCAAAATTCATTTAGCGCTATTACGGAACGCCGGTAATTCCTTCGCGAACGTGCTCACTGTCGCGAAGGAATTCCCTTACGAAACGGAGCCTTCCTCCTTTTAAGAAATTAAACAAAGCTTTGTAACTCATACAAGAGAGTGTCTAGGTGGCTAAAATAAAACAGTTACCCTTTTATTTGTTCTTTTGTTTCCGTGGTAAAACAAGGTCTCCTGACTCTGCTGCATTGAGGCTCCACCTAGAGCTGGTCAGCCAAACACTTCTACCTTTATACCATTTTGAAGGCGTGGGTTTCCAGTATTTTTCTTTTGTTTTAAAATCAGGAAAAATAAATATAAGAGCCTCCTTTCAAAGGGTAGAAAGGTCAAGAACATATCTAAATATGTAAATTTAAAAAATAAACTCTATTTACATATTTTTCTTTCTAAAGGTGTTCTATGCTAATAATGGGGTGGGATTTATGGATCACATGACTGTAAAGAACTATAAAGGTTGTCTCTCTTCAATGATGGTCAGAGTCACCTAGGATGTTGACCTGGTAACATCCTGTCCTGGGATTAGTTCCTCCTAGTCCTGGCTGCTGATACTGATGTATATATCAGATGATATTTATTTTCTGGGTCGTTTAAGTTCGCTGTAGAATAAAAGTTTGTTTTGCTTATCTTATTTTCTGCTAAATTTTGTCTGAGTGCTTCTTCAATTTTCCCACACCTTCACACACGATTTGACAAAATAGTTATGAAACTTGCTCAATATGGCCAGTTCTTGCTCCCAAACAGTCAAGAGACATCAACTGAACAATTTGGGACCAGTCTTGTCAATTTCTGACACAATTCACAAATTATTGGTGAGCTCCTCTAATTATACGAATTTGCCAAAATGGCCATGAAACTGCTCAGTATGGCCCATGTTTGCTCCCAGTCAAGAGACATTAACCGGACAGTTTTGTACCAGTTTTGTCAATTTCTGATACAATTTGTGAATTACTGGTGAGCTCCTCTAATTACAAAAATTTACCAGAATGGTCACAAAATTGCTCAGTATGCCACATTCTTGCTCCTAATCAGTCACAATATTGCAACCAAACAGTTTTGAATTATTTTTGTCAGTTTTAGCCTGAATTTGAGAATTATTGGTGATCTCCTCTAATTACAAGAATTTACCGGAGTGGTCATGAAAATGCTTAGTGTGGCCCAGTCTTATTCCCAAATAGTCACAAGACAGCAATCGGACAGCTATGGACCATTTTTGGACAGCTTCTGTCAATGTTCATGAACTATTCTAGGCTCATCTAATTGCATGAATGTGTTGTAATTCCACTATTCTCATTATTACCGTTTCTTGCCACCCAGTCAACAGACTGCAACTGGACACTTTGAGACCACTTTTGTCAATTTCTGACACAATTCGTGAATTTATTGGTGAGCTCCTCTAATTACTCGAATTTGCCAAAATGGCCATGAAACTACACAGTATGGCCTGTCTCTGCTCCCAAATAGTAAAGAGACAGCACCCAGACAGTTTGGACCATTTTTTGGACAGATTCTGTCTATGTTCGTGAATTATTTGTGAGCTCATCTAATTGTATGAATGTGCTGAAATTCCCACAAAACTGCTTAGTGTGGCCTGTTCTAGCTCCCAACCAGTCAAGATACTGCAACAGGACAGTTTGGGACGATTTTCATCAATTTCTGACACAATTTGTGAATTATCGGCGAGCTCCTCTAATTACATGAATTTGCCAAAATGGTCACAAAACTGCTCAGTATTGCCAAATCTTGCTTCCAAATAGTAATAAGACAGCAACCAGACAGTTGGGACCATTTTTTGGGCAGATTCTGTCTATGTTCAGGAATTATTGGTGAGCTCCTCTAATTACACGCATTTGACAAAATAGTTATGAAACTGGTCAATATGTCCAGTTCTTGCTCCCAAACAGTCAAGAGACATCAACTGGACAGTTTGGGACCAGTCTTGTCAATTTCTGACACAATTCTCAAGTTATTGGTGAGCTCCTCTAATTACAATTTGCCAAAATGGCCATGACACTGCTCAGTATGGCCCATGTTTGCTCCCAAACAGTTAGGAGACATTAACTGGACAGTTTGGTACCAGTTTTGTCAATTTCTGACAAAATTTGTGAATTACTGGTGAGCTCCTCTAATTACAAAAAATTACCAGAATGGTCACGAAACTGCTCAGTATGCCACAATCCTGCTTCTAATCAGTCACAATATTGCAACCAAACAGTTTTGAATTATTTTTATCAATTTTAGTCTGAATTTGAGAATTATTGGTGATCTCCTCTAATTACAAGAATTTACCGGATTGGTCATGAAAATGCTCAGTGTGGCCCAGACTTATTCCCAAATAGTCACAACACAGCAATCGGACAGATATGGACCATTTTTGGACAGATTCAGTCAATGTTCGTGAACTATTCCTGAGCTCATCTAATTGCATGAATGTGTTGTAATTCCCACAAAACTGCTCAGTATGGCCAGTTCTTGTTCCCACCCAGTCAACAGACTGCAACTGGACACTTTGAGACATTTTTGTCAGTTTCTGACACAATTTGTGAATTATTGGTGCGCTCCTCTAATTACAAGAATTTAACAGAATGGTCATGAAACTGCTCAGTATGGCCCATTCTTGCTCCCCATCAGTCATGATATTGCAACCAGACAGTTTGGAACCATTGTTCTCAATTTCTGTCATAATTCGAGAATTATTGTTGAGCTTCTCTAGTTACACAAATTTGCCAAAATGGCTACAGAATTGCCCAGTATGGCCCATTCCTGCTCCCAAATAGTAAAGAGACAGCAACCAGACAGATTGGGACCATTATTAGACAGATTCTGTCAATGTTCGTGAATTATTTTTGAGCTCATCTAATTGAATGAATGTGCTGTAATTCCCATAGAACTGCTCAGTATGGCCCGTTCTTGCTCCCACCCAGTCAAACGACTGAAACCGGACAGTTTGTGACCATTTTTGTCAATTTCTGACACAATTTGTGAATTATTGGTGAGCTCCTCTAATTACACAAATTTGCCAAAATGGCCATGAAGCTGCTCAATATGGCCCATTCTTGTTGCCAAATAGTCAAGAGACAGCAACCAGACAGTTTAGGACCATTTTTAGACAGATTCTGTCAATGTTCATGAATTATTTGTGAGCTCTTCTAATTGCAAGAGTGTACCGTAATTCCCATAAAACTGTTCAGTATGATCTGTTCTTGCTCCCACTCAGTCAAGAGACTGTAACTGGACAGTTTGGGACCATTTCTGTCAATTTCTGTCATAATTCATGAATTATTAGAGAACTCTTTCAATTAGATGAATTTGACAAAATGGTTACAAAACTGCCCAGTATGAAAAGTTCTGCTCCCAAACAGTCAGGAAACATCAACTGGACAGTTTGGGACCAGTTTTGTCAATTTCTGACACAGTTTGAGAATTACTGGTGAGCTCCTTTATGACACTAATTTGCTGAACTGGCTATAAAACTGCCCAGTATGGCCAATGTTTTTCCAAACAGTCAAGAGACATCAACTGAACAGTTTGGGACTAGTTTTGTCAATTTCTGTCATATTTCAAGAATTATTGATGACTTCTTTAATTACGAGAGTTTATCAGAATGGTCAAAAACTATTCAGTATGGCCTATTCTTGCTACCCATCAGTCACGATTTTGCAACCAGACAGTTTGGAACCATTTTTGTCAATTTCTGTCATAATTTGAGAATTATTGGTGAGCTCCTCAAATTACAAGAATTTACCAGAATAGTCATGGAACTGCTTAGTATGGCTCATTCTTGCTCCCAAATAGTCAAGGGACGCAACCAGACAGATTAGGACCATTTCTGGACAGATTATGTTAATGTTTGTGAATTATTTGTGAGCTCATCTAATTGCATAAATGTGCTGCAGTTCCCATGAAACTGCTCAGTATGGCCCATTCTTCCTCCCACCCAGTCAAGAGACTGAAACTGGACAGTTTGTGACCATTTTTGTCAATTTCTGACACAATTTGTGAATTATTGGTGAGCTCCTCTAATTACTCGAATTTGCCAAAATGGCCATGAAACTGCACAGTATGGCCTGTTCTTGCTCCTAAACAGTAAAGAAACAGCAACCAGACCATTTGGGACCATTTCTGGACAGATTCTGTCTGTGTTCGTGGAATTATTTGTGAGCTCATCTAATTGAATGATTGTTCTGTAATTTCCACGAATTGCTCAGTGTGGCCTGTCCTAACTCCCAACCAGTCAAGATACTGCAACTGAATAGTTTGGGACCTGTTTTAGTCAATTTCTGTCATAATTCAAGAATCATTGGTCAGCTCTAGTTACAGGAATGGTCACAAAACTGCTTAGAATGCCCCATTCTTGCTTTCCAATAGTCAAGGGACAGCACCTGGACAGTTTGGGACCATATTTGGACAGATTCTGTCAATGTTCATGAATTATTTGTGAGCTTATCTAATTGCATGAGTGTGCCATAAAGATTCCCATAAAACTGTTTGGTATGGCCTGTTCTTGCTTCCACCAAGTCAAGAGACTGCAGCCAGACAGTTTGGACCATTTGTGTCAATTTGTGACATAATTCATGAATTATTGGTGAGCTTCTCTTACTCAAATTTGTCAAAATGGACATGAAACTGCACTGTTTGGCCCATTCTTGCTCCTCCCAAATAGTAAAGAGACAGCAACCAGACAATTTGGGACCATTTTTGGACAGATTCTGCCTATGATCGTGAATTATTTATTAGCTCATCTGATTGCATGAATGTGCCATAATTCCTACGAAACTGTTCAGTATGGCCTGTTCTTGCTCCCACCCAGTCAAGAGACTACAAACAGACAGTTTGGGATGATTTTTGTCAATTTCTGACACAATTCATGAATTATTAGTGAGCTCCTCTAATTACAATATGAGTCCACAAAGAGAGGTTGCTCTACCTAAAGAAGCCAAAGTCAAGGCTCTGTGTTTTCAACAACTGGCTTCTTTTGTGCATGCACAAATGGAAGGTGAGCAACTGGTACAGGGTCTGAAAAAGATAAGCACTCAATACTGAGAACACTGAGGATAAATTCAGTTGTTTCTTTATTTTTCTTTGCAAAAGATAATAGTGCCCTATATGTACCACTCTTTGTTTCAAGTACACAATAATAGTGCAAAGTAGTAAATAAAATACAGATGGTGAAAAACTTTAAAAACAGACCTACCCTGAGCTCATTAACAAGCCAGCCACCTCTAAAGCCCCAATGCTTTGGCACTCACATTCCTCAGGAGGTGTGGTCTAAATGAATGTTCACTCCTTTTATTCTTAAAAGTGCACATGACAATAAATTAATACTGAATTAATTAACCCGTGTCCATTATTCACCCATATACAATAAAGTGCCTGTTGTTTAAGGAAATATCCAATGATCTAATAAAATATTCTATAGCTGAAATAAGCTGAATAATTAAACAGAACCACTTGTTTCTCCCATATGATGTTAGATAAATATTAACAATTATAATATAACATACCCATTGGGACCAACAATTTAATGGTACATTTCTGCTCTTAGATAGTTCAATAGAGCATACCTGATTAAATTCACAAGTTTAACAATAAATTTCCTGCTTTGTAATAGCCCCTTTAAACATTCTAATACATTGCAGACTCTTGACTGGGTGGGAGCAAGAATGGGCCATACTAAGCAGTTTTGTGGGAATTACGGCACATTCATGCAATTAGGTGAGCTCACGAATAATTCATGAACTTTGACAGAATCTGTCCAAAAATTATCCTAATCTGTCCAGTTCCTGTCTCTTGACTATTTGGGAGCAAGAATGGGCCATACTAAGCAGCTTCATGACCATTCCAGTAAATTCTTGTAATTAGAGGAGCTCACCAATAATTCTCGAATTATGACAGAAATTAACAAAATGGATCCAAACTGTCCAGTTGCAATATCGTGACTGATGGGAGCAAAATGGACCATACTGAGTAGTTTCATGACCATTCTGATAAATTCTTGTAATTAAAGGAGCTCACCAATAATTCACGAATTGTGTCAGAAATTGACAAAACTGTTCCCAGACTGTTCAGTTGATCTCTCTTGACTGTTTGGGAGCAAACATGCACCATACTCAGCAGTTTCATGGCCATTTTGGCAAATTCGTGTTATTCAAGGAGCTCACAAAAATTCGTGAATTGTGTCAGAAATTGACAAAACTTGTCATGCAATTAGATGAGCTCACAAATAATTCATGAACATTGACAGAATCTGACCAGAAATGGTCCTAATCTGTCTGGTTGATGTCTCTTCACTGTTTGGGAGCAAGAACTGGCCATACTGAACAGTTTTGTAACCATTTTGTCAAATGCATGTAATTAGAGGAGCTAACCAATAATTCACGAATTATGACAGAAGTTGGCAAAAATGGTCCCAAACTGTCTGGTTGTAGTATCTTGACAGGATAGGAGCAAGAACAGGCTACACTGAGCAGTTACATAGGAATTACGGCACATTCATGCAATTAGATGAGCTCACAAATAATTCATGAACATAGAATCTGTCCAAAAATGGTCCCAAACTGTCTAGTTGCTGTCTCTTTATTAATTGGGAGCAAGAATGGGTCATACTGGGAGTTCTGTGACCATTTTGGCAAATTCGTGAAATTAGAGGAGTTCACCAATAATTCACAAACTGTGTCAAAAATTGACAACAATTGTCCTAATCTGTCCAGTTGCTGTCTCTTGACTATTTGGAAACAAGAATGGGCCATAATAAGCAGTTTCATGACCATTCTGGTAAATTCTTGTAATTAGAGGAGCTCACCAATAATTCTTGAATTATGACATAAATTGACAAAAATGGTTCTAAACTGTCCAGTTACAATATTGTAACTGATGGGGAGCAAGAATTGGCCATACGGAGCAGTTTTATAACTATTCTGGTAAATTCTTGTAATTAGAGGAACTCACCAATAATTCAGGAATTGTGTCAGAAATTGACAAAACTGGTCCCAAACTGTCCAGTTGATGTCTCTTGACTGTTTGGGCAAAAACATGGGCCATACTGAGCAGTTTCATGGTTATTTGGGGAAATTGTGTCATAAGAGGAGCTCACCAATAATTCATAAATTGTATCAGAAGTTCGACAAACTGGTCCCAAATTGTCCAGTTGTTGCTCCTGACTGTTTGGGAGCAAGAACTGACATACTAGGCAGTTTCATAACTATTTTGTCAAATGCGTAACTAGAAGAGCTCGCCAATAATTCATGAATTATGACAGAAATTGACAAAAATAGTACAAACTGTCCAGTTGCAGTATCTTAACTAGTTAGGAGCTAGAACAGGCCACACTGAGCATTTTTGTGGGAATTATGGCACATTCATGCAATTAGATGAGCTCACAAATAATTCAGGGTCATTGATAGAATCTGTCCGACTTTCATCCCAAACTGTCCTGTTGCTGTCCCTTAATGATTGAGGAGCAAGAACAGGCCATACCAAACAGTTTTGTGACCATTCCTGTAACTTCTTATAATTAGAAGAGCTGACCAATAATTTATGAATTATGACAGAAATTGACTAAAATGGTCCTAAACTGTCCAGTTGCAATATCTTGACTGGTTGGGAGTTAGAACACACCACACTGAGCAATTTTGTGGAAATTTCAGAACATTCATTCAATTAGATAAGCTCACAAATAATTCACAAACACAGACAGAATCTGTCCAGAAATGGTCCCAAACTGTCTGGTTGCTGTCTCTTTACTGTTTAAGAGCAAGAACAGGCCATACTGTGCAGTTTCATGACCATTTTGGCAAATTCAAGTAATTAGAGGAGCTCACCAATAATTCACAAATTGTATCAGAAATTGACAAAATGGTCACAGACTGTCCGGTTTCAGTCTCTTGACTGGGTGGGAGGAAGAACGGGCCATACTGAGCATTTTGTGGGAATTACAGCACATTCATGCAATTAGATGAGCTCACAAATAATTCACGAGCAATCATGGGCCATTCTAAGCAGTTTTCGTGACTATTCGGTAAACTCTTGTAATTGGATGAACTCACCAATAATTCTCGAATTATGACAGAAATTGAGAACAATGGTTCCAAACTGTCTGGTTGCAATATCGTGACTGATGGGGGGCAAGAACAGGCCATACTGAGCAGTTTTATGACCATTCTGGTAAATTCTTTTAATTACAGAAGCTCACCAATAATTCACAAATTGTGTCAGAAAATGACAAAAATGGTCACAAACTGGCTTAAAATGTCTGGTTGATGTCTCTTGACTGTTTGGAAGCAGTTCCATAACCATTTTGTAAATGCATGTTATTAGAGGAGCTCACCAATAATTAATGAATTATGACAGAAATTGAAAAAAAAGGTGCCAAACTGTCTGGTTAAAGTCTCTTGACTAGCTGGGAGCAAGAACCAGCCATACTGAGCAGTTTTGGGGGAATTACGACACATTCGTGCAATTAGAGCAGCTCACGGATAATTTGCAAACATTAAAAGAATCTGTCTAAAAATGGCCCCAAACTTTCTGGTTGCTGTCTCTGCACTATTTGGAAGCAAGAACGGGCCATACTGAACAGTTTCATGGCCAGTTTTTCAAATTTGTGTAGTTAGAGGAGCTCACCAATAATTCACAAATTGTGTCAGAAATTGACAAAATGGTCACAAATTGTCCTGTTTCAGTCTCTTGACTGGTTGGGAACAAGAACGGGTCATGCTGAGCAGTTTTGTGGGAATTATGACACATCCATGTAATTAGATGAGTTCACAAATAATTAATGAACATTGACAGAATCTGTCCAAATATGGGCCCAATCTGTCCAGTTGCTGTCTCTTAACTATTGGGGCAAGAACAAGCCATACTAAGCAGTTTTGTGACCATTCCTGTAAATTCTTGTAATTAGAGAACTCACCAATAATTCACAAATTGTGTTAGAAATTGACAAAACTGAAGCAAACTGTCCGGTTGATGTCTCTTGACTGTTAGTGAAAACATGGGCCATACTGAGCAGTTTCATGGCCATTTTGTCAAATTGCCTCAAAAGATGAGCTCACCAATAATTTGCAAATTGTGTCCAAAATTGAAAAACTGGAACAAACTGTCCAGTTGATGTTTCCTGACTGTTTGGAAGCAAGAACTGGCAATACTGAGCAGTTTTGTAACCATTTTGTCAGATTCATGTAATTAGAAAAGCTAACCAATAATTCATGAATTATGACAAAATTGATAAAATGATCCCAAACTGTCCGTTACAGTCTCTTGACTGGGTGGGAGCAAGAACGGCCATACTGAGCAGTTTTGTGGGATTTATGGCACACTCATGCAATTAGATAAGCTCATGAATAATTCATGAACATTGACAGAATCTGTCTAAAAATGGTCCTAAACTGTCTGAATCCTGTCTCTTGACTGTTTGGGAGCAGGAATGGGCCATACTGAGCAGTTTTGTGGCCATTTTGGCAAATTTGTGTAGTTAGATGAGTTCACCAGTAAATCACGAATTGTGTCAGAAATTGACAGAAATGGTTGCAAACTGTCCTGTTGATGTCTCTTGACTGTTTGGGAGCAAGAACGGGCCATACTGAGCAGTTTCATAAACATTTTTTCAAATGTGTGCAATTAGAGGAGCTCACCAATAATTCATGAATTATGACAGAAATTTACATAAATGGTCCCAAACTGTCCAGTTTCAGTCTCTTGACTGGTTGGGAGCAAGAACAAGCCACACTAAGCAATATTATGGGAATTACGGCACAATCATGCAATTCGATGAGTGCACAAATAATTCACGCATTGCCAGAATCCATTCAAAATGGTCCCAAACTATTTGGTTGCTGTCTCTTTACTGTTTAGGAGCAAGAATGGGCCATACTGTGCAGATTCATGGCCATTTTGGCAAATTCAAGTAATTAGAGGAGCTCACCGATAATTCATGAATTGTGTCAGAAACTGACAAAATGGTCCCAAACTATCCAGTTAAAGCCTTTGACTGGATGGAGCAAGAACGGGCCATACTGAAAGTTTTTGGGGATTACGGCACATTCATGCAATTACAGGCGCCACGAATAATTTGTGATCATTAACAGAATCGGCATAAAATTGTCCCAAACTGTGTGGTTGCTATCTCTTTACTATTTGGGACAAAGAATGGGCCATACTGAACGGTTTCACAGCCATTTTGGAGTATTCTGTAATTAGAGGAGCTCACCAATAATTCACAATTTGTGTCAGAATTTTACAAAATGGTCATAAACTGTCCAGTTTCAGTCTCTTGACTGGGTGGGAGCATGAACTGGCCATACTGAGCAGTTTTGTGGGAATTACAGCACATTCATGAAATTAGATAAGCTCATGAATAATTCACAATCATTGACAGAATCTGTCAAAAAATGGTCCCAAACTGTCTGATTGCAGTCTCTTTACTATTTGGGAACAAAAACGGGCAATACTTGGCAGTTTTTTGGCCATTTTGGAAAATTCATGGAATTAGAGGAGCTCACCAATAATTAACAAATTTTGTCAGAAATTGACAAAATGGTCTCAAATTGTCTGGTTGCAGTCTCTTGACTGGGTGGGAGCAAGAACAGGTATACTACGGTATATATCTCTTTACTATTTGGGAGGAAGAATGGGCCATACTGAACAATTTCATGGCGATTTTGGCGAATTTGTGTTATTAGAGGAGCTCACCAATAATTCACGATTTGTGTCAGAATTTGACAAAAATGGTTGCAAACTGACTGGTTTCAGTCTCTTGAATGGGTGGGAGCAAGAACGAGCATACTGATTAGTTTTAGGAATTACAGCACATCTATGCAATTAGATGAGCTCACAAATAATTCACAAACATTGACAGAATCTGTCCAATATGGTCTGAATCTTTCTGGCTGCTGTCTCTTAACTATTGGGGAGCAAGAATGGGACATACTAAGCAGTTTTGTGACCATTCCAGTAAATTCCTGTAATTAGAAGCTCACCAATAATTCTTGAATTATAACAGAAATTTTCAAAAATGATCCCAAACTGTCCGTTTGCAGCATCTTGACTGGTTGGGAAATAGAAAAGCCACACTGAGCAGTTTCATGGGAATTATGGCACATTCATGCAATTAGATGAGCTCACAAATATTTCATGAGCATTGACAGGAGTCTGTCCAAATAGCATCCCAAACTGTCTGGTTGCTGTCCCTTGATGATTGGGGAGCAAGAATGGCCATACCAAACAGTTTTGTGACCATTCCTGTAACTTCTTGTAATTAGAACTGACCAATAATTTATGAATTATAACAGCAATTGACTAAAATGGTCCCAAACTGTCCAGTTGCAGTATCTTGACTGGTTGGGAGCTAGAACAGGCCACTCTGATCAATTTCATGGAAATGATGGCACACTCATGCAATTAGATGAGCTCACAAATAATTCAGACAAAGACAGAATCTCTCCCAACGGTCCCAAACTGACTGGTTGCTGTCTATGCAGGAGCAAGAACAGGCCATTGCAGTTTCATGGACATTTTGGCAAATTCAGATAATTAGAGGTGTTCACCAATAATTCATAAATTGTGTCAGAAATTGACTCTTGACAGGGATATAGGATTCATTTTATTGATACTGAAGCCCACGATTGGGCAGACAGCGGTCCACTGGACCACCAGGGATATTGGACGTAATTCTTTTTTTATTACAAATGCTCGCAATTGGGTTGACAGCAGTCCACTGGACCACCAGGGATATACAAATTCATTTTATTTATACTTAAGCCCACGATCGGTCTGACAGCGGTCCACTGGACCACCAGGGATATAGAAACTCATTTTATTTATACTTAAGCCAGCTATCAGGCTGACAGCGGTCCACTGGACCACCAGGGATATTGGATGTGAGTCTTTGAACAGATGCCCATGATCAGGCAAGGGGGGGCACCACCACGGAGGTGCAGCCAGAGCTGGTGGCCACCCACAGGTTGCAGCTGCCGTGTTACGTCCTGCAATATGGCAGCTCACCTGTGGGTGGCCAGCCGTTGTTCCTTTTTTGGATCAACTTTGTGTGGCGCAAGCAGAAGTTGCAGATGCATGGACTCAGCACATCCTGGGCTGAATATCGTGATGTGCAGTGTATGCATGGGCACACCCCCACCTGCACTGCATACATTACTGATGTATCCCATGATTGGGATTTGTGCCAGCCAATTACACCATTTGAATATTGCGTCAAGGCATCAGTGGGTTGCGTATGGTGCAACATCATGGCGCCATGCAACCCTTTGAATATCTGGGCCTAAAGGGTCTAGGTTCCTGTTCTTGTCTCGCTGGCTTTTCTTTAACAACTAATAGGTCTTTTCTATTTTTGTTTTTTGCTCTCTGCCTTGCATCCTGTAATAATTCAATATGATACCCTCTTTCTAGAACACATTCTATGATCTGTTCTGACTGTAACTGAAAGTCTTCCATTGTATTGCAGTTTTTTCTAAGACGCAACAATTGACTGTATGGAACAGAACTTTTCAACTTCTTTGGATGTGAGCTTTTAAAATGCAAATATGAATTGCATGCTATTTCCTTACTGAAATTTCTTGTAGTAATACACTGTCCATCTCTGCTCTCTAACATCACATCAAGAAAAGACATAATGTTTTATTTTGTCAATCTTATGTGCAACCCTCAGTCCTAGTCTATTCATATTTAACTATCTGATAAATTCTGGTATTCTTTCTTCTCCTCTCATATGCAGATGACATCATCAATGAAATGAAACCATATAATGACATCATCTGTGTACAGGAAGTCCTCAGCATACATCCTCCAGTTCCCACATGCCCAGAGTAAGATCTGTGTAAGAAGGGGCCATATAAGTCCCCACTGCTGTTCCCAAAATTTGGTAAAAATATTCACCATTAAATCTGAATGAATTATGTTTCAAAATAAAATCAATACTCTCCAGAAAGTTGGTTGGATTTGGCATGGAACTTGTCTCTAAAATATTTACATGCTGTTATACCATCATGGTGCTGTGTGGAGGAATACAGTTGCTCGATATCCACCGATATCCAGGTGTAACTAGCTTGCCACACAACATTTTTTTACTTGGACAGAAGGTCCTCAGTGTCTCAGAGGTGGACTTTACTTGCATACCTCCTTTTTAGTAAAAGTGAACAAACACTGATAAATTATTGGTAATTGATCCCACCCAGAGACAATCGGGTGCCCAGAAACATTCTGTACTTATGAATTTTGGTAAGGAATATAGCACAGAGTCAGAGGGGTTATTTGTCATGAAAAATCAAATCTCGCTTGTTCGTGATGTCCCCTGGTGTTCTTGCATCATTCAATAACTCCTTCAGTTCAGCTTTAAATTTATTGGAGGGGTTATCCTGTAGTTTTCTGTATCTTAAATTATCATTTAATATGTTGTTCACCATATCAACATATTTGGATGTGTCCATTAGGACTATATTGCCACCTTTATCAGTTGGCTTAATCATTACATTGTCCCAACCCTGTATCTGTTTTAGCGTGACTTAAGTTGTCCCAGACCGTTTTGTTTTTTTGACTTTTTAATAATTCAACAATGTCTCTAGAAACATTTTTTTTCAAATATCATAACATTAACATTTGATGTTCTTGGACAAAATTTTGATTTTTGTTTAAACAATCTTTTGTGTTCATCCCAAATGTTGTTTTCAAGATGCTCTACAGTCTCACTAGATTCATTTATAACATTCCCAGTTAGCTCAGTATTTCCTGCTTCTAAGAATAATTCATTTAAAATGTCAAAAGTTATACTTTCCTGCATTCGAGAGAAGTCAGGCACATCTGAGTCATCTGATGCTGCAGTTCTGTCATCTGTATCTGATACGAATCAACAAGAAGCTGCATCTCTGCTGTAGAAGTCCCAGAGTTCGATCTTTCTAAAAAGATCAATGTTAATGTCCAATGAATTTATTTGTGGTGTAGGGACAAAGGATAACCCCATCTACAATACTTGTTTTTGGGGAGACAGTGTCCTTTCGAAAAAATTCACAATACTGTTTCTTCCTGCTATTTTGTAGCCTGAGCGCCTGGGAGCTAAATTGTTTCTCCTTACCCTCGTGTCCCTCCTCATCTTCCTCTTTGTCTTTGGTGCTATGGCTGCAGTTGAACTGATGGAGAAACATGGGGACCTGAGAAATACAGCACTGTCCATGTTGAAGATGGCCACTGGAGCTTTTACGCATGGGCATGACTCGACATGCTCATTGAACTCCAGTGGCCATCTTGGACAGAGGGGACTGTGCTTCAAGAGACATCAACCGGACAGTTTGGGACCAGTTTTTTCTATTTCTTACACAATTTGTGAATTATTGGTGAGCTCCTCTAATTACAAGAATATGGAATGGTCATGAAACTGCTCAGTATGGCCTGATCTAGCCTCCAAGTAGTCAAAAGACAGCAACCGACAGTTTGGGACCATTTTTGGACGCTTCTGTCAATGTTTGTGAATTATTCGTGAGCTCATCTAATTGCATGAATATGCCGAAATGGTCAAGAAACTGCTTAGTATGGCCTGTTCTGATCTCGCCAGTCATGAGACTGCAACTGGACAGTTTGTGACCATTTTATGAGCAGATTCTGACAATATTCGTGAATTATTTGTGATGTCCTTTAATTGCATGAATTTGCCGAAGAGATCAAGAAACTACTACAGTCAGGTGCCTTTTTTTGTGCGTATTATTCTATTTGCTTTCTTCATATGCTGTTGGTCATCATATGTAGTAGAGTTTATTTTTGATACATATGTTGCTATGTTATGTGTTTCATTGGTGCAGTTGATTTGAATATCCCAGTGGCGGTGTAGTGGTGCTAGTGCAGGGCAAGTACAGGGCAGTCACTGCTGGCTGAATATGGGGCCCGTATTCTGATATACTTATGCCATATTACATGTCTACTTTCTATTTTCTCTATAACTGGTCGTCATGTCTATTCCTATATTCCTGTATTTCCAGCTGTGACTCGGTGTGACTCAAGTGTATATCAGCAGCACACTGTACAGACATTGATGTTCAAAGGCTAGATATGCATATGTCACTTGAATTCTTACATGAGTTACTACTGTAGGGCCCAATTCATTAATCATGAGTGGAATCAGAAGGTAAAGTCATAGGATGGCTATGTGATTTCATTAGTAGGAAAATAAATTTCATGTACAATTTGAGCGATAGTACGGAATGTTTTTCTGCTCACATTGCAACACTGCAACATAAACCTTAGTGTTTTCTTTTTTATTAACCTTTTCTTTGTTTATGTTGTTCAATGTGGAATCCCCCATCAATATAACAATTGCACCCCACCCAGGCCAGGGCCGGAATATTTCATCCTCCACAGGTTCACATTGTGAGGGACTTGCAGGACAGTCTGCTCCTGTACTCACCCTGCTGATTTTGTTGGCAGCTCCCTGAAATGACAGCAGACAGGGACATGCTGCCTAGATTACAGCACCACGAGTCAGCAATCAACTAGTGTAAATGGGAAGGAGGGACCCCTTCCTAAATCAAGCAGCTAATTAGACCCAGTCTTCTGTAGAAACATAGCCCTCACAGCACTATTTCTCCAATCATGGTATTGGGCCTGGGGCAGATTTTCAAAGGCTGACACAGGTCCTGTATCAAACAATGTGTCAAACCCTTGAGACACTGCAGCCATGCAAAGGTCAAATGCCCCAACTGCACCCTACTTTACTACTTGGAACACGGATGCAACATTTGGATCTCCTTAATAAGGCTTTGTGGCAACAGTTTGGCCACACACTGCTTGCAGAAGACAGCTAGCATTTACACAAGCTAGACCAAAGAAAAGTGATCCAGCATATATCAATATGATGCACGAGATGGAAAATCCTGTTTTTCTGCCACAAAAGCAGTGTGCCTTATAGACGATGCACCTGGGGCTTGTAGCAAAAAGTGGATTTTTGAAATCTGGCCCACAGTGTCAAAAGCTCTATATCTTCCCATTAATGGGTTACCATCTAGGGGTCACATTAGGTACCTGGAAGCAGAGCCAAGGACATAATGTTGTGGAATAATTTCCAGCCCCAGGATGCAGCTATTCTGTGACCTCAACATGAAACCCGTCCCAAAGAGAGTGCTTCTACAGTAGGTGAACTATCTCTCTCTTCTGCCACCAGCTGATGAGGACCCAGGCTCAGGAGACAAATCGGGTCCCACCAACAGTGGGAAAGTACCTTAACTCTTAAGACTTTGGAACACCCATACTGCTAAATTACACTGCTAACAGGTGATACAAAACCAATTTAAACCTATGTACTGCACATTCTTCCCAACAGTTGCTGCATCCCCTCTAATGATGCTGGATGTCAGATTTTCAAAACAAATACACAAGTAATTAAGTTGCCCCACCAAATTGAATGCATTTTTGTCAGAAAGTAGCCTGTCTAGAATGTCTAGACACACACCCAGAATGTAAAAAGAATTAGAAATCCTGGTGTACTTTTTTGTTCCATTTTTGTTAACCAGATAGTACCACTGGGCCACTTCACCCTTTTACTGGCTAGACATGGGATCAGAAACACAGTACAACATTGATGCAAAACAATTACAGTAAACTGTACATAAAATATGCATGTTTTCAAAATAATTACACAACGAAAACTCTTATAGTCTTCAAAGAAGCTATGCCATTTTAACTAAAAAAAGCACATATAGCCCCTGCTAGAGTTCATTTCTAACTTGGTTCTAAAATGCTGTATATTTGGAGCTTTTCTTATTTCCAAGTTGATGTCGCTCCAAAATTCTACAGCAAAGTATGTAAAACCTTTCAGAGTTTTGTTAGTTCTACACCATGGTTGTACTAAGGCTGGAGAATTATCTGATCTACTGCTGGGAAAAAGTTGCAAATTCCTGTTTTATGAAAAGTTGACAAAATTTTATAAATTTTGCAAAGTTTTCTGAACTTTCACTATTGGTGAGATTAGAATCTTCCAAATGTGTTTGGTAGATTTTCACCCTGTTCTGCATAATTGTTTTTGCATGAATGCAGAATAATGCACATAAACTGTGGAATGACAGTTCTGCAGAATTTTATTCTGCAGTTTAATGGATTATTCCACAATACATTTAATCATTCTGCAGTTCAGTGATCAGTTCTGAGGAATTTCATTCTGCAGTGTAATTCATTAATCCCCAATTCATGCATTCATTCAGCAACTCAGTGACTCACCAAACAGCAGAATGAATGTATGCATTGTAGATTAATGAATTTAAATGTGGAAAAAAAATCTGCAAAACTGATCACTGTCAGTGATCACTTACGCAGAATTTTTTTTCCACCATTTAATATAATAATCCTCAATTCATATGTAACCTCCCCGGTTCCCTGGGGTTACTAGAATCCCATTAGTGTCAATGTTAGGTAGGGAAGGCAGCTGGTGAATATCTAGTTAAATGGATTTCCACTTGCTCCCACTCTGATTGCTTGGTCTCAGCTGAGAGCAGATAGGTGATGTCATTTAGAACTCTCACAGCAACATAAGCCACACAGCTTGCTGTGAGTGTGGGGGAGTTTAGAATTTTCAGTTCATTTCAGTGCCAGCAGCCAAAAGTCTTGGTTCTGTGCTCAGAGAGGGAGCAGTGGAGGAGTGAAGTGCTGCAGTGTGGGCTCTGAGGAGAGCCTACTTTTTCTCACCCTAGTCTGAGAACATCTTTTGCCTGACTTTTGAAGTGGTGGAAACCATCTTCATGATTTCCTGATGTCCTCATCCCCAGTGGGATGAGTAGGACTGCAGAGGATTTGAGGGGCAATCCCGTTTAATACAGAACATTTTGAAGCTGCCTTGTGTACAAACTGTAAGTAATTCAACCTGTGAGTGCCCATTCCTGCCTGTTGTTTTCTGTGGAGTGTTGCTCTGAAAAAGGGACTCATTCACCCATTTCTGTGAGACTTTTCTCAAAAAGTTTCCCTAAAGTTGTCTGACAATAATGGAGTCCCAGGTGTGAATTAGCTTTTTGTACAGAACTTTAATTTTACACCCCTTGTGGTGTTTCTAATGGCAAAATGTGCTACCCATTTGAATAAAGCATCATTTCTACTGTTCATTATCTGTTGATGTGCAACTCTGAAAGAATATGGATGAGGAAGCAAAAAGTGGGCAACCCCCCCATCTGGAGTGACCAGTTCAGCACTTCGGGTTCTGTAAAGGCACCTGTTCTTTCAGCACATATGGCCAATGCCTGAAGATGAAGTTTTCTCCTTGTATGTGGATTTTGCTAGTCCCAAGCACCAGTGTGCTCCATCGTGGCAGGATGCCATATTTTCTACTTTAAATCCTATGCCATATGGGAACTGTTCTAAGTTATGGCCTAGTGCCACTTCCAGGAGAATTTTTATGTTTTGTTGTAGCTAGTTCCACATTTCCAGGTGTAGCACAGTGGTTTAAAGCTCTGAGCTGAAAATCTGGAGACCTGGGTTTGAACCCCACAGCCCCCACTTGAATACCTGCATACTGTGTGACCCTGAGCAAATCACTTAACTTCCTGTGCTTCCAGGTCACACCTGTAAACAAGCTTTCAGCTTAGTGTGCCACTCCTGGTTAAACAATCAGAATAAATAAAAGTTTGAGTTTCTGTTTCTACAGATGTTGTTCTACATTTGCCTTGTGCCAAGAAGTGTAAACCCTTGGGTCCATCCTTGCTTTTGAGTACCAACTGTTTTGGAATAGAGCCACACTCTAGAATCCCAACCTGGTATAGACAATCTAGTTACTGCTTCCTGTGTGGATTTACTGGGTACCCATGTCAGAAGTGCAAACCTAGCACAGCCCTTAGCAAAAGTTCTCTCCTCAGGACCTGGATTTTGGTACAGGTCTGTTTGTGTCTCGTACACACTTTGTGTTTCTGTGCAATAGCTTTGTACCCCACCCCTCTCTCTTCCCCTAGACAGAAAAAGTATGGGAGATGTGCTTACTAGTTAAACAAGTGGCTGGTGGGAGGTTACAAAAATGGGGGCTTGTTCAAGGATGTTGTTTGAATTTGAGGAGAGAACAAGGGATTTTTGCGAGGGTATGGCTAGTGTTTTGTCTGTCTGGTAGCATGGTAGTCCAAAACAGGAAAGGAAGTTTAGCACAAAAGGATTTTGCCCAGGAGAGTGCCATCTGTATGTGCTGCTGTGTGCCTGCTAGTACAGTGCTGCTGTGAGTTTGTGCCAACTTACAATGGACTGTAAAGCCAGAAAATGCATATCCTTGTCTCTGCATCAAGAACATTTTACAGAACTTTTGATCTGCAATTCATTGTCAAATGTAGTGTGGACTTTAGGAAACAAAAGAGAAATATGCTCTAAATGTTTCATTTGTTGGTGCACAAATTGGGAGAGTTGCTAAAGAAATTGCCAAAATCTGTGGAGAAATTGGTCAAAATGGTGCTCCCACTGCTGAAATTGCAACTGAGAAAAAGTTACAGTTTGCAGTTTAAATTTGCCCTGCTCAATGATCGACATGAAGGAAGAGTGAGCAAGAGAGAGAGAGGCTCATTTGTATGGCGTCAAGTGATTGGTGCAACTGCAATCAGTCCAACCCCCATGCCAGCTTCAGTGTGCAACTGAATGTTCTAGGTCTGGGAGGAGAGTGAGAGTGGCATGCAAGCTGGTCAGACCAGGATCTATCATCGAGGGGCTTGTGAACATTCTAATCTGTGAAAAACAGACTTCTGCTGTACAAATTCGGGCTCAACTCATTATCCAACCGACTGGAAAGTGAGCGTGGTGTTGGTGGCTATGATCGGTGGGACCACCAGTCTGTTTCACCCCCGAGGCCTTCCAGGATCAGCACCAGGCCGAAAATTTCCACCAGAGAAAGCAAGCTACTGATTTCCATGAGTACAATCCAAACTTCTGAACATCAAACTGTGCTGTGATTTTCAAGCCAGCTGAATCTGTGTGAGAGCAGTGAGATTGTTTTGTACAGGACTGTGAGTTGGAAGTAGCGACACAACAGACAAAAATTCTGAGCATAGACTGTGAGCATTTATGATGGTTTCAGCAACAGTAAAATGTTCAAAGCAAGTGAGAGGCTGTGAGTTTTACATTAGGCTGCAAAAAACAGGCAAACCTGTGCAGAGAAATACCGTGGCTTGCAAGTGACTTTGAGCATATGTAAATAGGCTTTGATTCGTATACTGATCGCAAAGTCATGTAAAATCAAATGAATGTGCTGAGAGATACAGACAGTGCAACTGACTACAGTTTTGTGCAAAAATCAGTAGCCAGAAAGGTCAAACACCATTTTGAGTCAGAAACAGATTTAATGCATGAGGAGAGCTACTGCTCGCATTACAGGGTGGGGTTAGCAATGTAAACACAGCAGCAGGGAGCCATTTTGTGAGACTGTAATGGAACTAGTAAGAAATTTAATAACAACAAACTTTTATATGCTTTGATTGCAGACATGACTTTGGGAACTTACCACTATCCAGATCATGCCAGAGCTATGTTCGCAGAGGAGGTGGCCACACTAAGAGAAATCGAGAGAACTTTCTATGGTGAAGGGTCTCCAGATGTAGCAATCTCTAGCTATCCAGTGAGACTATGTATTATGTGCCTCAAGGCTGGTAGGGATGTATTTCTGATACCCCACTATTTGGATTGTCTGTGAAGTATGGTATGAGTAGTGGTGCAGTGCCAGAGAGGATATCACAAATTTGTTTGGCTCCCACTTGGACCAAAGTAGGAAACCCTGCAAGCAGCAGCATGCAGTACAAGGTTGAACCTGTTAGGGGAGGCCCCACAAAGTGTGGCACAGAGAGAGATAATATGGATCTACTGCGAGGGCAGACACCTAGAGATGCTTCCACACCTGTGTCCCAGATGAAAAGTATGAAGGAAGGATCCATGGACCCATGGAAGGAGAGTCCTAGTTCTAACCTAGTAGGGGAGAATAAACTGCAAGAGACACTGAACTTGGAGGTGTCTACCTCTGCATCCAGTGAGGAGTGGACTGCCTCGGGAGTGAGAACATCTGCTCACTCCTGGGCTCAGATCCTGAGTAAGGAAGAGGAGGATGAAGATATATATCTTCATGTTGAGGGTTATTGTGAGTCACCTCAGGCTCTTGCCTCAGTGGAGCCAGACAGAGAAGAAGAGGAAGAAGAAGAAGGCTCCAGTACCCTGCCTACAGAGATGGCCATGGACAAGTTCTTTCATTCATTAAGTATGCGGCACTGGCTTAACCAGGACTGGCCACCCCCAAGCCAAGCCATGGACCACACACTTGTGAAGAGTAATAAGGAGGAGAGACTGGTACGTAAGAGGGCCAACGCCATTTATGGGAGGTCCTTTCCTACCTTTCTTTGTAAAGTCTGGGAGGAAATTAAACATATGAAGTCCTGGTTGTTGGAAGAGGCAAGAAAGAATTTGCATCCTGGTGCAGCAGCATGTGTCAGGGACAGAGTCATAAATGATCGACTGAAATTCTGGAAATTGGGCAGAACTTTGTTTATGGACACTGTGCAAATTGTGGACAAGTCAGGGAATGAGACATTCCACAACATCAACTTTGAATGCCCAGATGGTGTCATAGTTCTTGCACCTCATCCCAAGTGGTATTACCCTTAATGATGCCACTTATTGTGAATATTTCCAGCATGTCCAGAGGGAAGCAAAGCAGTGGCAGTGTAGTGTCTGTCATCCAGCAGCAGCAGTATCCAAGGAGGAAGATGCAGCTCTACTGGTGTTCCAGGATTCTGCAGGTACATCCAGATTCATCAGCCCAGCAGCTTTCTCCCATTTATTTATTGCCTGGCCTTCCAGATGACATCAAGTCAGCTGTTTTCCTGTTCCATCATTTGATTTCCAAGATGATATCAGCCCAGCTGTTTTCATGTTTCACCTGGTTTTCCAGAGGAAATCAACCCAGCTGTATCTGAAGATGCTGCCTAGAGGGGAGTCCTCAACTCAGAGAAGTAAGGTGATCCTTTTGTTTCGGTCTTCAAGGATCTGGTAAGACCCATTTTTCTATGTTTTGCTGACTTTGCACAGCACACCTTACACTGATAGACTACCACAAACTGTTTGAACTGTCCTCAAAGACTCTCCCCATGGATTGCAGTGCTTTTCAGGCCCTGCCCTGTTCCAGAACTGTTCTTCAGCAGGCCCCAGCCCAGAAGAGACTCTTTTATTTTATTTATTTTATTTTATTTATTTGAGAGTATTGGATTTACAAACCTTTGAATCAGAGACTTATTTCCAAAGGCTCCTCATCAGTAACATTGCACAAAATAATACAATACAGTACATTAGGTGATACAGTACAATACAATTAAGCGACATAAGACAATACAATATATTTATCACAATTAGATAGCATAATATTATACTAGTTATGGTGTCTACTATTGAAGTTCACTTGGAAACAGTGGTGAGATTGTCAACCAGGCATTGTTAATGCATAGTGCATAGAGATTACATAGAAAATGGCCTATACAAGATTGTAGCTAACACACGTCCCTGGGCTACATAAGCATGCTGTTATTCTATCTACTGTAACTAAGAGAGAAGTTCACTTGGATACAGTGGTGAGATTGTCAGTCAAGCATTGTTAATGCATAGTGCATATAGACTACATAGATGATGGCCTATACAGAGTTGTAGCTAACACAGGTCCCTGTGCTACATAGGCATGCTGTTATTCTATCCAAGAGAGCAGTCTGGGCTGGACTTTGTCAGAGTGCTGTCACAGCTAGAGTGTTACAGCTGATGCAGCTACTTCACTGTGGGCAGGTGCAGGAGCGGGAGGTGAGGAGGTGGCTCCTGAGGGCCCTTTTGAAAGCACCTAGTTTGGGGTGACAGGTGATCAATGTGGGTAGTGAGTTGAACCAGGTTGAGGCTCTGACTGGAAAAGATCTCTGGGCTAATGCGGTTCTAACTCTTGAGATGATTAAGGATGATTTATCTGCACTGTGGATGCGGGACATGGGGGTAGCAGTGACTAGTGTGGCTGAGACTCCTGGGTGTGTCAGCCCTAGGAGGGACTTTTGGTCACGAGACAAGTCTGGTAGAGGAGCTTTTCCTCAAAATTGAGAATCTGTGTAGGGAGCACAGGGTGCAGGTGTGTGTTTTCAGTCTGCTCTGGACAGGAGCCTGCATGCTTTGTTAATAACCACTTTTGTTGATAGCAATGGCATCCATGGCAGCATAGACTGGCAGTCCATAGTCAGTTGGGACATTACAGATGTCTTTGTGGTGCTATAGAAGACCAATACACACATTAGTTGCAGATGTGAGTGTGTTTATGTGTGCATGGAAAGTGAGGGCTGTATCAAAGATAACCCCAAGGTATTTATATGAGTGAACCTGCTCCATGAGTTGGAGGGAACTGGAGAGGATATACAGGTAGGCATTTTTCATTTTGCTCTGGTGGTGTGAGAATAACATGGTGATGTTTTTTTTTGGTTCTGGACTAGTCTATTCTCCATGAACCAGTGCTTGATTTGGCTGAATGAGTGCTGGAGTGAGGCCTGGAGGCTGGTGGGGTTTGTGTGGGAGGTGCAGAGAACAGTGTCATCCATGTATAGGAGGACCTTTCTTGGGCAAGAGGTGGGGAGAAAGTTAAGAAATTGACTAAAAGTAATGGGCCCAGAATGGGGCCTTGACGGACTCAGAGTGGATGGGATGGGTGTTGGACAGTGTGGAATTTATTCACACATTGTGTTCTGGAGGACAGGTAGCTCGAGAACCAGTCCAGGGGTCCTTGTGAGAAACCCATTTACAGGAGGGTGTCAAGCAGGAGGGGTGACTGACCATGTCAAATGCCTTGGAGAGGTCAATAAACATGGATCCAGCCAGTTGTCCTTCTCTAGAGCAGTGTGGATGTGATTTGAGAATTCTAGGAGGGCTGTTGTGGTGCTATGTCAAGCACAGAAACCGTCCTTTTCTTGCATAGAAGGTTATGGGTTTCAAGGTAGGTTGTCAGCTGGTCTGCCACTGCCTTCTGTAAGGTTTTGGAGGGGGAGGAGAATGGAAAATTGGTTGGTAGTTCCAGGAGAGGTTATCTCCTCCTTTGTGGATGGTGTCACTACTGCTTTTCCATTCACTGGGAAGTGTCCAAAGCAGAGGACCGATTAGTATGCCAGTAAGCGGGAGAAGTAGGATGTCTAGGGCCAGGCGTAGCAGTTTGGATATGTAGGGGTCATTTAAGGGGCTTGAGACAGTTAAGGGCCTTAGTTAGGTATGGCTCAGCTTCTAGGGAGTGATAGTCCTGAGGTAGAATGGTGGACATGAGAAGGGGGGTCAGAGGTGGGTATGGGGTTGAAGAAATTTGGGGGAGTATTGCGCTTTAGGTCTTGAAGCTGGTGTTAAGGGTGTCAGCAATTTCTTTTTGGGTCAGTGATGATTGAGCCATTTATTGTGAGCTGGGAGGGGGGAGAGGCACATGTTTTGCCGTTTAGGGTTTCTATGTTATCCCAGAAGTTGTGGGAAGATCCCCAGGAGGCAGTTAGGGTGGCCCTGCAGCATTCAGCCTTTGCCTTGCAAATGGCCCAGGTGCATCTGTTCCTTGTGGCATGGTAGGCCTGTATGTCAGCAGATTTGCCTGAGTCAGAGGCTTTGTGCCACAGGTTGTCCCTGTTTTTTAGTTGCTGGATAAGGGAAGGTGTTATCCAGGGTGCATTCTGTTGTTTAGTGTGGGTCTTTTAAGAGGGGCAAAAGTATCACAGGCCAAGGTGAAGGAGTTGTAGAAGATCTATTGCCACATCCATGTTGGTGGCCTTAAAATTGGGGACCAGTCCCAACAGACCAGGTGTTGCTTGAATTTAGAGACATTGCTTGGGTGGAGGCGGCATCTGAGGGTGACGGAGGAAGCCGTGCAGCTTGTCTGCCTGACCATGTGAAAGTTACAGGGAGTAGTCACTGAGGGAGTTTGGCAGGACTACAATGCCCTTAATTTAATGGGGCCAGTTGGAGAGTATAATGTCCAGCAGGGTATGTGTGCCAGTGGTTGGGTTGTACATAGTTGGCTGGGTTACCAGTTGGTGGAGGTTGAGGGCCATTAGTGTGTCTTTTGAGGTGGCAGCTGTGCTGGTGAGCCAGTTAATATTGAGGTCGCTCACCAGGATATGTTCCGTTTTGTATGGGAGATTGCTAATGTAATCCATGACGGAGTTCAGTGCATGGGTTTGCTTACATGGTGGGATGTATGCCACAGTGATTATAAGGGGTGCTCTGGATGGGTCTGGTGTGATTTTTATTAATAAGGCTTGGGCACCATGCTCCAGGGCTGGGGGTAAGGCTTGTGCCATCAAGGAGTGACTTAGGTAGATTGCACATCCACCCCGTTTACCCACCCTGTTCAATCTGAAGTGTGTTGCAACCTGGGAGGGAAATTAAGAAGTCAGGGGTGGCTTTGGAGACCAGGTCTCACCAGCGGTGATCAAATCAAATCAAATCAAATCAAACTTTATTTGTAAAGGTGCCTTTCCAAAACCAAGGCACCTGTACATAACATAATAAAATCAATAAATAATTAAAACAATGTAAAAAATGTATCCAGCATTGGAGCGCAACATTTTTTAAATTTGCTGCATATGTTCATAGATGCAACACAGAGGCCAGTGACTGGTGTGGGGTGGGTTGTTGCAGATGTTCCTGGGCCAGGGTTGGGGTGGATGTTCCCAGACAGTAGGTGGAGTAGAGTGATAATTCTGTACAGGGGAGGTGCTTTTTAATGCAGCTAGGTGAAGGGTTACTAGTATTACCTATGGTACAGGTGCAGGGAATAGGGAGGGAATGTAGGGCGGTATGGCAAGGGAAAGTGGGGGCCAGAGTTAGCCTGTGGTGTACTGGTGTAGGGGCAAGTGCATAGGAGGGTGTGAAGGGGTGATACTGGTGCAGACAGCGTGGGTGGGCTAACACAGTGAATGGCAGCCTGGGACAACTGAGGGGCATGATAAAGGGGGAGGGTCTTGGACACAGTAAGGGGGGAAGAACATCAGTATTTGGAGAGGAGCCAGGCATAGCAAGCAGGTGAGGTTGGCCATTGTGTCAGGTGGAGGTATATCTGTGTGATACCATAAGGGTGACCCACTGCCTCCCCTGAGTGAGGAAGTCTCTGTGGTGCAGTGGTAGAGTGACAGACTTTGGTGCAGGACGTACCAGGTTCGAGACCGGGAGGGACTCCTGAAAAGCCAGGTAGTATGACCCAGGGTGTTAAAAAAATGAACCACTGAGGGAGGGGTGGATGGCTGTAAAAGATGGGGTTTGGTAGTGACTCCTAATGGTGGCTGGGAGAAAAGCAGCAGGGGGTGGAGTGGTGGTTCAGTAAGGGGCAATGGAGTTAGCAGGGTAAGGTGGGGTGGGGAGGGAGTGGTGAGCTGCTACAGGAGAGAAACAGAGTGAGAGGAATAGCCTAGAGTGCCAGTGAGGAAGTAGACAGGCTTGGTGAGAGAGGAGTGGCTGGATCCTTGGGGGAAGGAGTAAGCCCTCTAATGAGTGGTTTGTATAACCTGCAAATGGGGATCTAGGGACTTAGTTAAAAATGGTGCAGGAAGTCACATGACCAGGGCAGGCTTTAAAATGAGGATTGGGCTTGGTTGGGGGCAATCAACACGTAGTGTTGAGCAGCTAACACCCTAAAAAAAATGTGCAAGAAGGAGGCTGATGGTTACCTCTCGGGAGTGAATCTGGCCTGTCTGTGAGCTGCTTCAAGCAGCTGAGTGCAGTAGTGGGGAGGGGAGATCACGGGAGGCCTATATATGATTAAGAGAATAAAGGGAAAGTTAGTATGCAGTGGGAGGCCTGGCGACTACTGTGCATGCACAGACTGTTTGTACTGTTTTTTCAGACCTCAAGCGCCTACTGGGCATGTGCAAGCTGCTATGTCGGGACAGCCTGTCATGGGTAAGATGGCAAATACAGGGCCCAGCTGAGACGCTACCATGAGGAGAAAGGTCTGGCTGGGACACCCATACAGCTAGAATACACCAGGTAATAACTTACAGTGCCCTTGGGCAACAACATTCTGTCACTAGTATGGGACATTTAGGGCATTCCATCCCCCAAAATGTATTGTATAAATGCCTGTTTTCCATTTCTACTTTTGTACTTTTCTAGAAGAATATTGTTGCGATTCTCTAGTGTTCAGGTGGAGGTTTAGACACTGTGTGGTATGCAGAATGTTTTTTTTTGTGTGTTTTCTTCTCTTACAGGTGTTCCTGAAGAAGAAAAGAAGAGAAAAAGAAGAGGGATGTGGAGCTCAGCCGAGTTCATTTTTTTCATAGAGATTTAGAATTGTTGTGTTAACAGGGTGTTAACATGTTGTTTTTCTTCACAGGTGCAAATGTGGGGAAAGTTTGTGGAAAATCTAATGCATTGTAATGTATTGTTTCCTTGTTGTTTTGTTTGCAAGTACCCTGGGATGGGGAGAGGCTTCCCTGTGGGCAGCTTGGTCAGATAGACTTTCCCTAGGGGGCTAGGGGGATAGACATACTGTGGTCTGGACCTGCAGTAGGGGTCTCAGTTCTGGTCTATTAGGGCATGCTTCAGGCAGTTTTCTTAGAGCCACTGATTTTCCATAGATAGATAGTTGGATAGGGGCTGAAGTTTCATCAGCTGGCCTCTGTGCCTTTAGTGTTGCCTGCCTGTGTCTGGCACATGGCAGGGGAGAAGTAGCGATACCTCCCTCTAGGTAACACAGAGGGTAGGATGGCCTGGTGCCAGGTAGAGAAATGACTGTGGACAGTCATTTACCTGGCTCGGGGTGAGTGTAACCCCCTGGTTCCCTGGGGTTACTAGAATCCCATCAGTGCCAGTGTTAGGTAGGGAAAGCAGCTGGTGAATATCTAGTTAAATGGATTTTCACCTGCTCCCACTCTGCTTGCTTGGTCTCTGCTGAGAGCAGAGAGGTGATGTCATTTAGAACTCTTGCAGCAACATAAGCCACACAGCTTGCTGTGAGTGTGGGGGAGTTTATAATTTTCAGTTCAGTTCAGTGCCAGCAGACAAGAGCCTTGGTTCTGTGCTCAGAGAGTGAGCAGTGGAGGAGTGAAGTGCTGCAGTGTGGGCTCTGAGGAGAGCCTACTTTTTCACCCTAGTTTGAGAACATCTTTGTCTGACTTTTGAAGTGGTAGAAACAGTCTTCAGGATTTCCTGATGTTCTCATCCACAGTGGGATGAGAAGGACTGCAAAGGATTTGAGGGGCAATCCCCTGTTTGATCCAGAACATGTTGAAGCTGCCTTGTGTGCAAACTGTGAGTAATTCTGTCAGTTCTCAGGAGAAATGTACCTGCCTGATGTTTTTTGTGGGGTGTTGCTCTGAAAAAGAGACTCATTCACCCATTTTTGTGAGACTTTTCTCAAGAAGTTTTCCTAAAGTTGGCTGACAATAATGGAGTCCCAGGTGTGACTTAGCACTTTGTACAGAACTATAATTTTACACCCCTTGTGGTATTTCTAACGCTAAAATGTGCTAAGCATTTGAGGAAAGCACAATTTCTACTGTTCATTATCTGCTGAGGTGTAACTCTGAAAAAATGGCTGGGTATGGACAAGGAAGCAAAAGGTGGGCAACCCCATCTGGAGTGACCAGTTCAGCACTTCGGGTTCTGTAAGGGCGTCTGTTCTTCCAGCTCATATGGCCAATGCCTGAAGATAAAGTTTACCCCTTGTATGTGGGTTTTGCTAGTCCTGAGCACCAGTGTGCTCCATCGTGGCAGGATGCCACATTTTCTACTTTAAATCCTATGTCATATGGGAACTGTTCTAACTTATGGCCTAGTGCCACTTCCAGGAGAATTTGTGTGTTTCGCTGCGGCTAGTTCCACATTTCCAGATATCTAATCCTATGCTACATGAAAAGTTCTAGTTTCTGTTTTCTACAGATGTTGTTCTGCATTTGCCTTGTGCCATGAAGTATAAACCCTTTGGGGTCCATCCTTTCTTTTGTGTACCAGCTGTTTTGGAATAAAGCCACACTCTAGAATCCCAACCTGGTATGGACAATCTAGTTACTGCTTCCTGTATGGATTTACTGGGTATCCTGTCCAAGTGCAAACCTAGCATGGCCCTTAGCAAAGTTCTCTCGTCAAGACCTGGGTTTTGGTATAGGTCTGTTTGTGTTTTGTACACACTTTGTGTTTCTGTTTGCAATTGCTTTGTACCCCCTCTCTTTTCCCTAGACAGAAAAAAGTATGGGAGGTGCTTACTAGTTAAACAAGTGGTCAGTGGAGGTTACACATACATTTATTCAGCCATTCTAAGTCAAATTTCTGTGAATGTTGTCAAAGTGCATTCCAAAATTTCATGAAAGTGAAATTCTGTCTTTCACCAAAATTCTGCCAGCTGAGTTTAATTTTTGCAGCTCTAATCTGACCTTATAAATGTGGTGCTATGTTTGGGAAAAACATACTGTACCATCTGTAAATGTACTGTCTTGCAAATTCTTTGCATTTTTTGTTTTCTTTTTTGCCAACAGAAAAGTTTGGCATTTTCTGAAGCAACCAAATTGCAGGTACAAATGTTATGAAATTCAAGGGCACGATCTGTATTTCTTTTTACGGCTGCAGTGGGCATAGTCCTGCAGACGTTTTGCTTTGAGAAAAGGACTCCCTGCATAAATTGCCTTCCAAACAACATGACAGAGTGTTAAAAAATAGTGTCCTCCACTGAAACCTCATTAGTACTCTGCCTGTGTGTGTATGGCAGCTGGAGAGCACTATTGTTTCCTCTGGCTTGAGAAGTTAATTGAGCCCTCCTCAGTACTGCCTTTTTTTGCAAGCTCAAGCCTCCTCCATAGTGTTTTATGGTACTTTTCTTTGTTAAGTTTCTGTGCTTAAGTTGAGCCCTCCCCAGTACTGCCTATTTTGCAAGTTGAAACCTCTTCATTAATGTTTTTTGGGCCTTTTCTCTGGCTTGAGAGAAGTTAACCTCTTCCATAGTGTTTTATGTGCCCTTTCTTTCTTTGTTAAGTTTCAGTGCTTAGTTTACTACCATTTGCAAGCTGAGAAACTTGTTTTGCTGGTATCCCCTTTCCCCACTCATCCAGAGGTGTGCATTCCTTTGTTCTCTAACCATGCTGGTTGATTTTACTTGCTTCCCTCATAGTAAGAATGTGAAACTAAACTTGTGTTATTTTATTTTAAATGATGGATAAAGTGACATGTCCAGTTTGTATCTCTTCGGGATGAAGCTGTATCCCATTACCTGTATGGAGTAATTCACTTGCCACCAACTCTTAAGACCTCAGCTGTAAGATACCTCTGTAGCCACACAAAGCCATCTCTCTCTCTCTCTCTCTCTCTCTCTCTCTCACACACACACACACACACACACTCTTAGATAATCTCTCTCTCTCTCTCTCTCTGAGCATCTCTCTCTCTCAGAGACTCACCCACACACACTCTCTTTCTCAGATAATATCTCTCTCTCTCAGAGAATCACACACACACACACACACACACACACACACACACACACACACTGTCAGAGAATCTCTTTCTCTCTCAGTGAAACACATACACACACTCTCTCAGAGAATCGCTATCTCTCAGAGAATCAGACACACACACACACACACACACGCACACTCTGTCAAAGAATCTCTGCTCTCTCTCAATGAACACACACACTCTAGAGAATCTCTCTTGGATAATCAAACCTACCTCTCAGAGAATCTCTCTCCAGAAAACCACACACACACACACTCTCTCAGAGAATCACACACACACATATACACACACATACATACACTCTCTCTGTCTCAGAGAATATTTGAGAATCAGACACACTCTCTCTCAGATAATCTTTCTCAGAGAATCACACACACTCTCTTTCTCAGAGAATCTTTTCAGAGAATCACACACACACACACTCTCTCTCTCTTAGAGAATCTCTCTCTCAGAGAATCAAACACACACACACACACACACACACACTCTCTCTCTCTCAGAGAATCTCTCTCTCTCTCTCTCTCAGCATAGCTGTCTAAACAAACAAAGCTGTTTTTAAAAGGGTTTTGTCTTGCTTGTTTTTAAGTGCCTGGGTAAGCCACAGGAAAGCATACTGCCAGAGGTGTATAAAAAGTCACAAAATATCTATAGAGAGAAGGGAAGACAACACTTTAAATAATCACAACTGCATTAGACTACAAATGGAGACCATGACGCAAAGTTCTCATGAACTGATTCAACGTTAAACTAACTGAGTTTATATTCTTTATGCTTCTCTTTTCTTGATGTTACTATGATCCCTATTTGCTGTTGCACATATTTATTCTGAAGGTCCCAGCCATCTCAGAAAAGATATAGATTGGGTGAAGGCAGTACAAAGAAGGGCAACCAAAATGGTGCATGGCCTGCACCAGAAGCACTATGGGGAAAGATTTTGGGAGTTAAATATGTACTCTCTAGAGGAAAGGAGGAAAGGAGAGAAATGATTGAAGCATTCAAATACTTCAAAGGTACCAACAAGGCACAGGAAGGTTCAATTCTGCTGAGAAAGAGATGTTCAAGGACAAGGGGGCATGATATGTAGCTGGAAGAGGGAGACTTCGAGGGATTCAATGAAATCCTTTTTTACAGAGAGGGCGGTGGACACCTGGAACAGCCTGCCAGCAGAGGTAATGGGTACCAAAACAGTAACAGGTTTCAAACATGTATGGGACACACATAAGAGGACCTTGGTAACAGCTGGTATGGGGGGGCTAGTGATCAGTTATGGTCCATAGTAGCACAGTAAGTAGGCACCTTAGGGCAGACCTGGCAGGCCAGGAGGTCTTTTTCTGCCAACAGCTCACTTGCCAAAATGGAAGACTTTCACCTAACCTTCGAAAAGCATTTGGAATATTTTCACCCTAGCATTATTTTAGCATGACATTAGCATGGAACTGCCATTCAAACTGTTTTGCCATGATAACAGTGAATTCTATTAGTAATGGCCATCTTGATGGACTTCACAGTCCAAAGCCTTAAATTAGCCTGCCTATAGCAGGAAATATTTAAATCAGAAGCCAAAGACAGCAATTTTCATAACAGTCATAGCAGTCTGGGTGATTGTCAAGGACTGCTTTTTAGCAGTATATTTTTACTGCTTACGAATGAGTCGTATATATTTAAGGTTAAAAGTACTGCTACTGAATGGATATGTAAGGTTAAAAATACTACTTAGGACAGGACTGAGCTTTTACTGTAAAGTGAATGGCAACATTACAATTCACTCAACAGTCACAGCCCAGACCAAAGCAATATTTTTAACCTGCAATTGTCCTGGCCACATGTGGGTGTTGATGTGATATGGCCACCACTACACACTAAGTCACTTCACTATCAGTCACATTGCTTGTAAAGTGCTCTGGGATACATTGTGTATTAAAAGTGCTATAGAAATGCTGATTCTTCTTCTTCTTAAATATGTAATTAATTTATAGGCTAGAAAAGTATGTATTATTATTTTACCTTAAACTTATTTTGTACACAAATAGTGTCCGAAAACCTGTTTCATAAAACAGCCTTATCTTGTGACATGAGGCCTAATATATAAATAATGCATCAATAATACATCGATAATAAATCAAAGTCTTTTGCCCAATCTCAGCACCCTGAAATCAGGTCATGTGAGTTCTAGCATTATAGATTGCTAAAGTGCCACCTTTTGCACTTGGAATTTTTCATTGAGCAAGGAAGTGCTGTTATCAGGCAGTAACCCACACTTCAAAGTGACCATGCTTCTTCCAAGAAAGTTGCCAGTGTAACCCTAGGTGGGGCTATCCCAAGGGCTACTACCCCTGCCTGTTTGGCCAGTAGCAGGTTAAGGGGCCTGAGTTCTGAAATGGGTGCCTCCACCCAGAGGTCAGGGTTGGTAGTGGTCAAGCTAACCTGGGCACAGCCCTCTGGGACACTGTAACCCCTCTTTCCTTACTAGTGGCTGGAACAATACACAATAATCACTTTCACAATACCCGGATACACCACACAAGTACCCACACTGTTTGCACTTACCACAAGGGCTTTCCTCTGGCCTGGCCCTGGGAACCCCCTGTAAAACAAGGTTATACACAGCAAATAACAGCAGTACAGTACTCTTGCACAAACTGGAACCACAGTCAGGGTAAATGCAAAAAAGAGATCTGATTTATTTAAGAGACTTGAACAAGGGAGGGGCGTAATCAGGTTAATTTGCTTAAAGGCTCTATCAATCAAACAGTTATGTATGGACTTCAGCGTCCATAAACAGTCACACATTCTGGGTACCCAGATGGAGAAAGGTGGTTAGCCAGAAGCATTGCAGCTGGTTGAGGCCCCTGATGGAAGAAAACAACATATACAACACACAGTATTTGTAATCCGAGCTGGAGGGCTCAGTTCATGAAAAAACAACAAGACAATCAGATGACACACTTTTAGATTAGGCTGTTGTTTCAGGGAGCTACCTGATGATTACTCAAGATACCCAAGACTGGACACATGCTGAATGAAAATAGAGAGCAGGTGGTTAATCTGGAGTGCCAGGAGAAGCAGGGCCCACATGATTTGCCAGGCATCGTCCTCTTCAAGCGGGAGCAGGGGCTGATCCAAGGCAGGTCTCTCATCAGTGGCTTTCTCTATAGTGGGTAGACTGGCAGGGCCAGCATAGCAGGGCCCAGGCCGAATGTAGATGAATGTGATTCTGTCTGTTAGGCTAGATAAAGCTTCCAGCAAGCAGAACACAGTTCACACAGTGGGGAACCAAATCAAGACCCATTTTCAATACACAGCACATTTACATGTAAGCAATTTTACTGTACCAGGCAAACCGCTCTCTGGTCATGATCGCATAGTCTCTGAACAAACCAGGGATTCAAAAGCAGCTGGAAAGCCTGACAGGCCGATCGCATTCAGCAAAATCTTCAGTCTTCTTCAGGTATGAGCCTGGTAAAAAATCAGTGGCTTACTTCGTTCTCACAAACTTGGATTTAGTCTAAAATAATTCTCTTCTCTACCTCTCAGGGGCAGCAGGCAGACATGCAGGCCACAACAAAGGCATTTCACAGTTCTCCCACACAAAACTACACAGAACTACTGCTCAAAATCACTTGAGCTGTTACTTCTTCACTTCTCAGCTCAAAAACTGAAACTAGCTGCAGCAGCCTGGGAAATTCCCAAGATCCAAAAGTTCGGTTGACTGATCCTCCTGTCAGTCACAACAAAGCCTCCCTTCAGGTGCAAAAAGGCACAAAAGCCCAAAACTACAATTCCTACAGATTTTGACTCCAGACAGCTCCTGTAGTCTGGCTCCATTTAGGTCCCACCAGTTCTGATTGGTCCAATTAGCATTCCAGGACCAAGTTAGTGAAGATAAACAAAACAGTCCTTGCTGCAAAGAAGGCAGGTTAGACAAACCATTATCATTATCACTCTAAATGATTTTCAGCAAATAGTTACATCTTTCAACAGAGATCCCTCTCACATTACTTATGACTGCAATCCAGGCAGCTCTTAAAGAGACAGTACACAGGGGTTATACAGGCACTCTCTGGCAATCACATTTAAACTGCTAAAACACAGGACACCAGCCTGGCAGTGAGCATTTAAGCAATCTCAAGGAAGACCTTTCGAGAACCCCTATTTGTAGGGTGGTTACATCAGTATTAAGAAAATAAAATGGTGCTCATCTCCTGTGTCCAGAGTCACGGTAAGTCCAGATGCATAAATCCCAGGATTTCATACCTTTTTCAGTGTGCTTGAAGGATGTTAAATGTTTTCTTCAAGGGAGATATCACAGACCTCAATCTGCCAAAATGAATAAGTGTCAATAAGGGAAGGACCAAAGTATAAAACTTTTTAGAACTAAACTGAAAACAGCTTTATATGGTCAGTCTCAAACTCCTTTATCTGCATAGAAACTGTTATCATTCCTGCACATCACTTAAAATGCAATCAAGGTGATATAAACAAATTGATATAGAGCCCATTGTATCCTGCTTATCAGTAAATTCTAGAATTTCCATTGCCCCCACATGCACAGTGGACCCCTTTTTTTAGCATGGACAGTGGTTTGTGTTAGTGCTCAGACACTAAGGGGTCTAGCCTGCACTACAAAGGACCCTGAATATTGACCCTACCCACAAAACAGGTGCAAAATCCAGTTAGCACAGGCTAATACCCCTTAGCATCTGCACTAACTTTTGAATATGTGGCCCCTGATCTGAGTCCTCCAGAAGAACTCGGGGGAGGAACCCTGAAGCTTAGTGTGATCAGTACTTGTAAAGTAAGCAACAGACAAGTGCAATCTGGCAGGTGTCAGCATGGCTCAAGGTAGCACATCCACCTCTGGATGAGAAGTTCATGGGTTCTTGTCCCACAGGGATTGGGCTTGCACCTAAAAATTGCTGGCATCCAGTGCAGTATTAGAGGGTGATGTATTGCTGGGGTGTGCTGCCCTTTGGATGAGATGTTAAACCAAGGTATCTTCTACCCATCCTGGTGCTGTCCTGGTGGGTGTCCAGGTAAAGTAAAAACCCAGGGCACTCTTGCAAAGTAGGGACATTCCTGGTGTCCTGGCCAACATTCCTCTTCCCATAAACCAGTTCATGCAATTATCCAGGTTGTATGAGGGTAATGATGTGTGATATGGCCACCACTACACATTTAGTCACTTCACTACCAGTCTAGCATTGCTTGTGAAGCACTTTGAGATACACTGTGTATGAAAAGTGCTATATAAATGCTGATTCTTCAGTTTTTCAGGATTTTCAAAATTATTTATACAAAAATTGGGGGTCATAAGGATGATTACATGAGGGTGCATCTTAGAGGACTGACTTTATTTAACCATGTACTTACTTAGGGTTGTCAATGAAGATGAAGGATCTTGTTTTCAGTTAAGTCCTGCATTTTCTGCACAATTCTTCAGAAGATGAATAGATCCTAGCAAGATCAAATATGATCACAGATGAACAAGAAGCTACTGTGGCAGACCTGAAATATTTCAGCAATAAGGAAAGAACAAGAGTTGCATTAATCATATGTAAATCATACTCTTGGGGTGTAATGTGGTACAAGGTGAAGTCAAGTGCCACATGCCCCTAGGGGCTGATTAACATATGGATAATGCAACCCCGGAGTATCTTATTACTTTTTTAGCAATGTGAATAAAAAAATATTCTAAGTGGCTGTTTATTTTTTTTTAAATTATACCTGATTTTGTATTCAGATGGTCCTTCCTCCAGCTGAGCATGGTCCACAGTCAGGTTATGTTCCAGTTCAGCTTGCAGACATTCAAAGACATCTGTGCTGCTGCATAGCTCTAGTAGCACATCAAGATGGCTGCGCAATTGGCAAAAATGTATGTCAGTTCGTGACATCATGCTGACCTCAGTACTTGCTAGCCAGTGAGTTTATTCAACTAGGAAAAAAGTCAGTTTAGTGTGAATGTGTGGATAAGGTTAATGGTCTAGATGCCAATCTTGAGCCATAATCACAGTGACTGAGTAAACATGCCATCACTGAGGTGACATTTGTGTTAAGAGCATAAGACAGGGACAACGACAACATTATCTCTATGATGGTTGTCATGGCAACAAGTCATGGGTCTTAGTGAGTTCTTTTCACTCTGCATGCTCTACCCATCCACAAAACCACCTCCCCATCTTAGTCAACTACAATCCCTGCAGCTGGGCTAGCCTCCTTACCACCCTCCCGGTAGCTGAGCCACCACTCTACAGCTTGACCACCTTCCACCCCCCAAAGCTTCCTACAACTGGACCAGACCAAAGTCTAGTATCCCTCTAGCTGACCACTCTCTCAGTAGCTAGAACTGTACTGTCTGACTACCTTCCTACCACTGCATTCCCCTTCCAGGCCCCTGACCAGGCTCTCCATGCAAACCTCTCTTGGTTTGTATCACTGGTGGAACTGCGTTTTCTGGTGACATACATGGTGGGAGATGCTGGAGACATTGAGGGTGTTGGAGGGGATTACAGAAGAACTGATGGTGCTGCAAAAACTGTAGGGTGAGGGGGCTAGAGAAAGAATGTGGTGAGGGGAGTTAGTGTTGGGTTGTGGATAAGAGGTTACTCTGGAGGGAGCCATGGGGGAATGTGGAGGGAGGGCGAGTGCAAGACTAAATAAAATCAGTAACGCTGAGTTCTGAACCCAGGTCTGGATGCAGCAACCCTTCACAAGGCCGGTGACTCTAATCTCTAGGCTACAGAGCTAGTATGGCTTCCTCCAGACACTGGCAACCATATTACTCCCTACCTGTACTCCCTACTGTGCTAAACAACACAATCATCGCTCAAACAAACAGGCGCTATTAACACAAGATCGCCAAAATGACATTCACTATTTTTGAAGTGCTCTTGTTCCCTCACTGGTTTGCACTTGCTCTTTTCATGGAATACCTGTACCTTTCACTTTTGCAACGCCAAAAAAGTGTGGATGCTTACCTTCCACTTTGCAGAGACAAGCTGATGATGCATGCTACCTTTTTTCACTCTCTACAGTCCCACAGGGACTTTTCTGTAATGGGAGAAAAGAGGAATGCTGTTGCCAGATGTATGAAGCTACTACAACAAAAAATATCATAAAAATGGTCTCAGGGCCAGCCCATCAGTGCAGCAGTAGTGCTACCACTCACAATGCCAGTGACTGAGGTTCAGAAGTGAGCCCTGATCATTAGGGGTCAGCTGGGGGGAAAGAGGATTAAGCATTCCAGAGGGTTTGTCACTGCCTCCGCTGCACTACTGCCACCTAGGTGACTACCTAGATGACCATGGAAGGAGTGCAATGGAGATGACATCTAGCTTTGTCTTTGCTTCCCAGACCAGATTCTTTTTTTTTTTTGGCACAAACCCCAAATCCCTGCCACGGGAGTACAGCCCCTTCTCCACGCCACCCCATCATGCCCAGGCTTATCCCCCAGGTGGGTTGCCCCCTTCCAATGAATAAAAAGGGCAAGCCCTGTCTTACCCCCACAGGGTAGGACCATGGGAGCCGGACCCCCAGCAGGCAAGAAAGGGCAACGGGAACAGCAGTGGAGTGGGGGCATCATGCCTGGGTGGCAGATTTTTGCTGCAGTGTTCCCCTGGAGGTGGAATGTGCAATGACATCCTTGGGACAAGCCCTTCTGTTCCTTCTCCCACACATCTAGGCACCAGTTGCAGTAGATCCCCCGGCTTCCACCAGGGGTCTCTGCTGCACCAGACACTCGTCCTCTCTCCCCCTGGAGAAGGAGAGCCATCCCTTGGATGTTCAGTCCTTCTCCATTCTGCTGGCCCTCCAACACCCGAGTCTGTTCCTGAACCTAGGATGTTGGCATTGCATGTGGACACCTTCCCACTGCACCAGTGGGCTGGCCCCTCAGACCAGCTTCTTCAGAGCTTGACACTTACCTAGGAAGGTCCCTGGCCCATCCTCCATCTGCAGTGGAACTGTCTACAGTGATGTCACCCTGCCTCAAAGCTCCACCACAGTGTCCCAGCATCAGTTCTGCAATGGTAAGTTGTAGGGAGACGCTAGTCAGGTATCTATTACCAGGGGTCAGTGTCTACTAGATGCCAGTGCCTTCTGCACTCCAGAGAGGGAAAGCAGTCTTTGGGATGCTCATCCTTCTCCATACCCCCTCATCCAGTCTTCCAATGGCCTGAGTTCACTACTGAACCCATATCATCAGTGTTGCAAGTAATCGTATGACTGTCCCGAGTGCTGGCCTGCATTGTTAAACTTTGTAAAGTAGTTCAATCTTATTATAATGTTGCATGTTTGCCTCTGCCAATGGTCTCTGTTAAGCCAGACACTAGCCCCTCCCTTTGAGATGGAAAGCTGTCCTTGGATGTTCAGTCCTTCTCCATCCATTCGGCCCTCTGACACGTGTGTTTAGTCCCAAACTTTGGATGTTGGCATTGCATGAGGCACGCTGCTGCTGTTCCAATGGGCCAGCCCCTAGATCAGCTTCTTCAGAGTCTAACGGTGACCTAGGAAGGTCACCGGCCCATCTCTATCTGCAGCAGACCTGTCTCCAGTGATGTCACTCTGCCTCAAAGCGTCACCACAGTGTTCCAGCATCAATTTGGCTACTACATCTAAATCATCCCATTCCAAGGCAAAAATATGGGACTTCAGAGGAGCTCACTTTGATAAGATGACCAACAGAGTTAAAGTAGCCCTGGCAAAAAGAAACACAGGTGAGGGGGTACAGGCAAAGTGGGCAAGCATTAAGGGTGCAATACTTGAAGCAACATCCCATTGTGTTAGACAGAAAAGGAAGTGCAAAAGAAGAAGGAAACCACTTTGGTTCTCAAATACAGTAGCAGAAAAGGTCAGAGCCAAAAGGCTGGCCTTCAGGAAATATAAGGGAACACAGCGGGATGAAGATAGGGAGGCATACCAAACTGCCCTAAGGGAAGCAGGAAGGCAGTAAGGCAGGCAAAGTCTCAAACTGAGGAAACACTAGCACGAACAGTAAAGAAGTGACAAGACTTTCTATAGATACATTAGTGAAAGGAGAAAGTCCAGAGGGGTATTGCTAAGCAATGGAGAAAGGGAGCATGTGAGGAGGAGGACCCTGTAAACATATATCCTAAATAGATACTTTGCTCAGTATTTACTGAAGAGAAGGTAGGTAGGCCCACAGCTCAGCATCATGGACACAGGGGGAGGGAGGAGCACTACTCCTTCACAAAGAAAGGGTCCTAAAAGAGCTTGATAAGCTCAAGGTGGATAAGGCAATGGGACCTGATGGCATACATCCCAGGGTACTTAAGGAGCTAAGGGGAACTAGCAGAGCCATTAGCAGAACTGTTTAGCGAGTCTCTGAGCACAGGAGAGGTCCCAGAAGACTGGAGAAGGGCTCATGTGATCCCACTCACAAGACTGGTAGCAGGGAGGCGGGGAACTACAGACCAGTCAGTCTTACCTCAGTAGTGGGCAAGATTATGGAGGCACTCCTTAAGGAAAGGATAGTGCAACACCTGGAATCCATAGGGCACAGGATCCAAGACAGCATGGGTTTACAAAGGAAGGTCCTGTCAAACTAATCTCATAGATTTCTTTGACTGGTAACCAGAGTGGTGGACCAAGGGGGAGCAGTTGATGTCACCTACCTTGACTTCAGCAAAGCTTTTGACACTGTTCCACATAGAAGATTGATAAATAAGCTGGGTAAGCTCAGGGTGGGTCAGAAGTTGGTCAACTGGGTGGCAAACTGGTTGACGGGCAGAAAGCAGAGAGTGGTGGTAAACGGTATACAGTCAGAAGAGATGCAAGTCACAAGTGGGGTACCTCAGGGATCAGTCCTAGGGCCAGTCCTCTTCAACATCTTCATTAGTGACCTTGCAGATGGACTAGAGTGTAAGACTTGTCTGTTTGCAGATGACACCAAGATCTGCAACAGAGCATATGATCCAGATGGGGTGGGCAGAATGAGAAGAGATCTGGATAAACTAGCAAAATGGTCAGAAAAGTGGCAACTGTGATTTAATGCAAAGAAGTGCAAGATCATGCACATAGGGAAGAGAAACCCTGAAGCCACCTATAGGCTGGGAGGGGAGTTGCTAGCAGTCACAAAGGAAGAAAGAGTCTTGGGCATCATCATCACTGATGACCTGACATCATCCAATCAGACCTCTAAAGCAGTAGGTAAGGCTAGGGGGGTGTTAGGGTGTATTAGTAGGGGTATCACAAGTCGTAAGAGGGAGGTAATAATCCCTCTTTACAAGACACTGGTTAGGCCCCATCTGGAGTACTGCGTGCAGTATTGGAGGCCACACCTTCACAAGGACATTAACCAAATTGAGGCAGTCCAGAGAAGGGCAACCAAAATGGTGCAGGGACTGCATCAGAAGACATATGAGGACAGATTAACAGAGCTCAATATGTATACCCTTGAGCAAAGGAGGGAGAGGGGTGATATGATTGAGGCATTCAAACACCTTAAGGGCATTAACAAGGTGAAAGAGTCTAACATGTTTAAATATAAGAAAAATAGCAGGACAAGAGGACACAGCATGAGATTGGAGGGGGGCCGATTAAGGGGGAATGTGAGGAAATTCTTTTTCACAGAAAGGGTGGTGGATGCATGGAATGGCCTACCTCAAGAAGTGGTGGCTATGAATACAGTGCAGGGCTACAAACAGGCATGGGATAGGCATAAGGGAGCAATACAAATGAGTATGAATAGATAGGCCACTGACAGAGCAAAGGCCGATGGCACATTTATAAGGTAGAAAAAGAAATGGGCAGACTGGATGGGCCTTGTGGTCCTTATCTGCCATCAACTTCTATGTTTCTATGTTTTTATCAGTTCTGCGATGGCAAGGTGTAGAGAGCTGCTAGTCAGGTATCCATTACCAGCGGTCAGTGTCTACCGGGTGCCAGTGCCTGCTGTACTCCAGAGAAGGAGAGAAGTCAATGATCATCCTTCTCCACACCCCCTCGCCCAGTCTTCCAATGTCCTGAGTTCGCTACCAAACCCATATCATCAGTGTTGCAAGCAGTTGCAACCACTGCACCGGCATGCTGGCCCACATTGTTAAACTTTGCAAAATGGTTCAATCTTATTATTTTTAGGAGGGTCCTACCTGACCTCATAGGTTGTCCTGCCACCCCACCTACCCCACTAAGCATCCCTAGCTCCTCCTTCTGCATGAGTGCCCCAGCCCCGGTGGGGCCACCGGCTCCCGGCAGAACTGCTACTATGGTACTGAGCAGAGGGGAGGTTGCCAACAACCTGTCTTACTCCCCCAGGGCAGGGCCGCCAGGCTTCCTGGTGGGACTTAAGCAGTATCGGTGATGAAGGTCGGGGGATGTGTGGCAAGGTCCAGGTGACTTCATTTAGTCAGCGGACTATTTTTGCAGCTATGCTCCCCGTGGGGGTGGGACATGCAATGGCATCACAGGCTGATGCTAATGTGTGTCCCAGACCCCTGAACTATGTCACTGTCCACTGCATCCACCCTCCTGGCCTCCACCAGAGGACAGCAAGCACCAGTCATTTTACCCCACCTATCCCCAGAAGTAGAGCTGTCCTGAGGAGGCTCAATCCTTCTCCTAACCAGCCAGCCCTCCGATGTCCCGAGTCCATTCCCCAAACCCGGTCGTCAGTGTCACAGACAGTCACCATGCCTCTGCACTGGTGGGACAGTGTGTTCAATTTTATTACAATGTTTTGCATTTAATCATTTCAAGATGACAACATATGCTGTTAATCTGCTCCAAACTGTTCTGAATTATTCTTAAGCATAGCAATAAAGTAATTTGATAAAATGTTTAAACAAGCATTTCAGCAACTTTTATTGCTCTTTCAGTTAATGTTCTGCACAGGTGTTCATGGACTATGCTAGATATTTTCCAGTTCTGTGAAACTCTTTCAACATGGCTATCAATAAATTGTTTGCTTAATGAAAACAAGGTTCTTGCAAAAATATTTGTGTTTTACAGTCCAATTGAAGATTTTGTGAGTCGTGTCACGATATTTGTATTTATTTTAGGTTGCTGCCCGTTGCACTGCTACTACTGTTCTGTGGAATCTTTACACTGCTTCTGATTGCTAATGACTGTAAATAACAGTAAGCATGTTATCAGTATTTAACATTAGTTCAGCTCAGAATGACTGCTAAACTGTATGCTAAACTTACTGACTGCTTTTATACTTCTAAGAAACTTTATTTTGCAGTCAGAAGGCCATCAGCAGTCAATATACTGTTATAGCAGTCTGCTTGGGTAAGGAGTTCTATGTTCAATGTTAAACTAACTGACTTTATATTCGTTATGCTTCTCTTTTCTTGATGTTACTATGATTCCTATTTGCTGTTGCTGCTGCAGTCATTTGTTCTGGAGGTCCCAACCATCTCAGAAAATATATAAATTGGGTGAAGGCAGTACAGAGAGGACAACCGAAATGGTGCATGGCCTGCACCAGAAACACTGTGGGAAAAGACTTAAGGAGTTAAATATCTACACTCTAGAGGCAAGGAGGGAAAGGAGACATCATAGAAACATTTAAATCCCTCAAAAAATAAATAAGGTACAGGAAGATTCAATTCTGCTGAGGAAGAGATGTTCAAGGACAAGGGGGCATGATATGATATGATATAAGGGAGGCAGTATAGAGCGGTGGTCTAAAGCTCTGAGCTGCAAATCTGGTGACATCTAGCAGACCAGACCTGGGTTTGAATCCAACAACTTCCACTTGCATACTGTGTGACCCTGAGCAAGTCCTTAACCTCCTTGTGCTCCCAGGTCGCTCCTGTAAAGCTTTCAACAATATTGCTATACCTGGTTAAACAACTAAATAAAAAAAATAAAATTATGTAGCTGGAAGAGGGATACTTAGAGGGAATGCGATGAAATACTTCTTTACAGTTAGGGCAGTGGACACCTGGAACAGCCTGCCAGCAGAGGCACTGTAATGGGTACCAAAATGGTAACAGGTTTTCACATGTGTAGTGCCCCAGAGTTGGGGGCACCACAGAAAGATAAAGAATAGAAAAGTGGCAGTTTATAGGTGCCTCAATACAGTAAACAGGTGCCCAAGAAATGCCCAGGTGCCCAGTTTAAAATGTCGTTACAAAGCCTGTCAAAAATATTGTAAATAGCTTAGAAATAATGCACAAAATAAGCCTTTCTGCCATGCTGCAGATACTAGAATGATAGGTTGAGCTAATGGAATGCCCACTGTGTGGCACCTCCCATGCTTCCAGAACAAGAATACAGAGTGCTGCAGTTTAAAAAATTAGTTTCTGTTAGAGATAATTGTGGTGATTGTGGAGGAGTGAAGGCACAAAAGTGAGGAGGGATGACAAGGACTTGCCAGGAGGCCTGGAAGCTGTCCCTGAGGGCTTTTCTGTGTGCCTCCTGCCTCCAGTCACTGAAGAAGGTACCTGGTGAAATGTCCGGTCTGGTGCTCTCCGGAGCTGCCTGTAAAGTTCAGATAAGTCTAGCTGTGTCCTGGAAGGGCTTGGTACACCATTTTATTATTTTTAATTTAAAAATCAAGTGTTCGGTTCCCTGGTGGTAGCGATTGCACTGCCGCATCGTGGTATGCTGTCCCAGGATCTCTGTGAAGTCCCCAGTCATCCTGCATCTGCCTGAAAGCTCCCCCTCTCCAGACCACACCTCCCACCTCCCGTCTTCAGCTCCTGCTTCCCAGTGGTGGGGTGAGTTGGCGGCAGCACACTGCAACATGAAGGGGTGGGCCAGGGGCTCCTCATTAAAATAATTAAAGCCTTCGGGGCGTAGCGATGCCCACAGGGGAGGGGACAGCAAAAGGGAAGCCTCAGGAAGGGCATAAATATTTATAAGAAGTGGAGTGGCTGGGGAAAAGAGTGACAGTTTAGCCCAAGCCAGCCTAGCATTTAAAGGGGCCCTGTCAGGAAGAGGCCCAGTGTAAGTGAAGGGTCTGATTCCAGGGAAGCCCAGCGAATTAATAGGGCTTAATACAGAGAAGCCAAGAGTGTATTTGCAGGGGCAGAGCCAAAGGGTAGCCCAGTATTTAAAAGGAGGCCCAGTGGGTTTGGAGGGGCCCAGACAAGCAACCCAGTGCCTTAAAAAGGGCACTGCATTAGGGAAGCACATGATTTAAAAGGGCACAGCTGCACAGAAAAGCCCAGAGTGTTAAAGGGGCAAAGCTGTCCCGAGGGGCCTAAATGTTTATTTGATAGGGGTTCACTCAGATAAGGCCCAGTGATTTTAAAAAGGGAAAGTCAGGCCCATCAGTTCTTAAAGGGGCAAGTTAGGCCCATCACTGTGTAAAGGGGCAAGTCAGGCCCACCACTGTGTAAAGGGGCAAGTCAGGCCCACCAGTTCTTAAAAGGGGCAAGTTAGGCCCACTGCTAGCTATTTAGATTCCCGGGTGTATTGGGGCCCCGTGGCATTAATGACCCGGATGTTTAAGGAGTCTAGCTAGCCATACAGAGTTGCAATAACAGGAAGAACCCGATTTAGTCAGAGGGACCCCTGTTAGTTAGCTCCACCAGTGCTAGGGTTCTATCAGAAAAGTGAATTGCCTGTATATTTACTGATTTGAACATTAAGATTGAATAAGAGACCACTGCAATAAGAACTGAGACTTTATTTTGCATGCAACTATTGCTACAAGCACTGCATGTGCCAGAAAGTATTGTTTTGTTGCCAGCTTTCCAAGTTGCAAGGTGTTTGAATCAGTCTTCCAGAGTTTTCCAGAATCTGTTTACCATTGGTATCCAAATAAATCTTCTTCAAAGTACTCCAGAAGTTGTCTCCAGTGCATCTTCAAAGCAACCAGCAGCAGATCTTCAAAGAATCATGTGGCAGTCGTTTGCAACGTCCTGTTTATTGTTTTCCACTCTTCAAAGTTTCCCCAATGTATGGCCTGGCCTGGTACAAAGGTACCATCCATTTTCTTGTTTTGTTGTCCGTATTGAAGTGCTATCTAGATATTCTGCCACAGTGTTTTGCACCATTGTCCTGTTTCCTATTTTACGTAGTCATTGGCTCATCCGGCCTTGGTGCCCAGAACCCCAATGGTGCTTGCAATTCACAGACTTCCTTTCTTCAGAATCCTAGTCGTGTCCCAGCAGTCCAGAAGAGGACTTTGGACTGGTTGGTCAGCACTTTCTTCTTCTTCTTCCTCGTGTCCCGATAGTCCAGAAGAGGACTTTGGGCTGGTTGGTCTGTACTTTCTTCTTCTTCCTCATGTCCCAGCAATCCAGAAGACTACTTTGGGCCAGTTGGTCAGCACTTTCTTCTTCTTCTTCCTCATGTCCCAGCAGTCCAAAAGGACTTTGGGCTCTTTGGTCAGCTTTTCTTCTTATTCCTCATGTCCTGGTAGTCCAGAAGAGGACTTTGGGCCAGTTGATCAGCACTTTCTTCTTATTCCTCATGTCCCGTCAAGTCCAGAAGAGGACTTTGGGCCAGTTGGTCAGCATCTTCTTCTTCTTTGTCTTACCCTGGCAGTCTGGAAGAGGGCTGTGGCCAGGTTTGGTGTGTCTCAATTCCAGCAGCCCTCAATAGGTTCTGAACTAAGAGAATTGTTGCTTTGTTCTTAACAAGTCCAGCAATCCTAGAGAGGTGGAGTGTGTCAAGAGACTCTTGGCCTGTCAAAATCCTCTGCAATCCCTTAGTTAGCCCAGTCCAGCCAAGTGGTCCCTTTGTGTTTTATCCTGCAATCCAACCTCTTCCCGATGACAGAGAAACTTATCTGTGCATGTACTGCTCTTATGACTGAAGTAGAGTTTTACAGTATTGTGCTATAGAGCTCCTTAAAGTGGAGTACTCCAGGTAATAGGCACTAGGTAGAGGTGCACCTCAGGGTAGTACTGAAAGGATTATATCGTAATTTGCTGATTATAGAGTGTAGACCACTCCTAAAGTGGAGCTGTTACAGCCATTTATTTAGAGTCCTCCTCCTATAAGAGAGTGAAAATAAGTGTAAGTGTCCTCCGGGACTGTGTTTCCCCTTGCTTTAGTATAAATAAAACCTTGTGAAGTATTTGGAATCTATTTCTGGACTCTCACCTCTCTTTGTCTGGTGCCAACATCCACCCCTTTTTGGACCTGTGTTAGTAATTTGTGTGCAAGTTACTGGTGTCATTGACACATTTGCTTTATTACCCCTTTTTATTGATGTGGAAACCCAGCATATGTTAACATCCTTCTTATCAGCTTTGGGGCACCACAACCCAAATTTTGGCACAGTGAGCAGGGTATAGATCAAGTCCTCCAAAGAGACCAAAGCCAGAGGAAGAGTGAAGTACAGATATGGAGCAGAGTAAAGAGCAAGTAAAGAATAGAGTACAGATTCAGATGCCGTCAGGATCCAGAAGTAGTGATGAGATGGATCAAGAGATGGATAGAGAGATGGATGGAGCAAGAGGAGAAGGATAGAGATGAGTGCAATCTTCCCTTTGACCATGCCATATTATTTTGGTGCACCATGGCTTCCTAGCTATACAGGTGAGCCAGGTAGTGAAGACTCCAGTAGTTTAGGAGAATTTAAAGAGAAAATATAGTCTGTGTTTCGACTTTATCTAGTATCTGATCATCAACAAGTATTAAGTTTATTGGGACAGTTGAAAGGAGCTGCCCAACGAGAAATGCAATCATGGCCTGAAAGAGAAAAAGCCACTGCAGATCGAATTTTCAATCGATTAAGAGAAACGTTGATACCAGAACCATGCCTGAATTGAAAATGAAGTTATTTTCAAGAATACAGAGACCAAGAGAAACATTAAGGAGTATGCTCGAGGTACAAGAAGCTCTCTGAGCTATAGAAAGGATCAATGCAAGAGAAGTGTGAGACCCAGACAAGACTCTTAAAGAAAAATTCTTTGGTGGAGTTCTTAGTGATGCTTTCAGGAGAGAGTTATGAATGCTTCACCTTCAAGATCCGGATGCTGTCTTTTTAGATTTTAAAGAGAGGGCAATATGAATTTTTGGACCAAGTCAAGCAGGAGGAGAGGCCATTGTGTGCCAACAGCAGATGATGTTTCCCAGAGAAACATGGTCAGACTACTCCACTGGAAGATGGAGCCCAGAAAGCCATTGGACACCAGGAGCACGTGCAGAAGGGTACTCAAACACTGAAGAGACATACACACAGATGGCTCAGGTGCAGATACAATTTCACAGACCTAGTCCAGGACCCAGTACTGATTGGACAGAAAAAATGGCTGCTCTGACCAGAAAAGTTACAGAGGTATGTCAGAAGGTACGTGACCTCAATAGAGACTGGAAATCTAGACTTTTTTTATTTTTTTTATTTAGCTTTTTGTTGACCGGGTAAGTGCACTAGACAAATCCTGCCTATTTTCAGGCACGATCCGGGGAGGGGGATACAGATGAATGCCAACTGACCTTGAACCAGATTAAGCTGTTGGTGGTATTTTTAGTGAATGAGGGAAATTTGGCCAGGACAGGAAATTCCCCTACTCTTTTCGATAAGTGCCATGGGATCTTTAACATCCACCTGAACTACCACCAATCCAGGCAGATGGGACCTCGGTTTAACGTCTCATCCGAAAGATGGCACCTCAGAAATGCAGCACCCCTCTCATGCTGCACTACAGTGTCAGTACTGGGATATTAACCCAAGTGCCAGATGTGGGAACTAAACCCACAGCCCTCTGATCTCCGGCCTCAGAGCGAGTGTGCTACCTACTGAGCCACTGACACTGCACTGACTTGATGGACAGCAACCAGATAGAAACCAAGGACCAGAGAGATGATGTCCTAGCTGAGGACAGCAGATGGCAATGCTCGACTGATCATTTTAACAGCTATGGTAGACCCATTTGATGACAATGCAGAATAGCTGGACATATAGAAAGGTGATGCAGACAAATGACTACAAGTGCTGTAGCATTAAACAATGAATCCCTTGGAATGCAGACCGATTCTCAGAGATCAGGGACCAGGTCCAGCCTCAAGGGAGGATGAATCCTTTTTCATAGGAAAATGCCCGACCATGACAATGAAAGTCAATGGACAAGACCTACTTAGACTCTTGGATACAGGCTCACAAGTAACCATGTTACAGAAGAGATATTTCCACTGATATTGGGACCCTAAGGAATTGCAACCTCCACCATGATCCTGGATCCGATTGATAGCCAGCAATGGTACCTAAGTCCCATACTCAGGACACGTCAAGGTAGGTATCCAATTAGGCAATCGTGTCCAGACCCAGAAGGCATCATAGTGAGTGACCGATAGCAGCAAATTACCTCCACTCATTCTTGGAATGAATATGCTGCAGCATTGTTTCGAATAATTAATCCTTATCTTATGGCAACATGCTAACCAGGTACCCATTGCAGACAAGCAGGTACTACAGCAGATCATTCAGCTGATCCAATGCCACCAGCATTTTGCCAACCCAGATGGAGAAATTGGAAAAGTTAGAGTTACCGTCTCTTATCCCATAACTCTGAGTCCAGGCACTGAAACCACCTTATCATGTAAAGCAAATGTAGGACCTAGAGGACAGGCTTATGATGCCCTAGTGGAACCATATCGTGATGCCAAAGAGGAGCTTATCATTGTTGCTCACAGCATTGCGACAGTTAGCAAGGGATGGATCCTTATCAGAGTCCTTAATTAGGAAATCATGCCATACAAGTCTACAGGAACCAGCCTATTGCCAAATGGCATACCGTCAGTATCCAGGATGTTGTAGATCCAGAAAATCAAGTTCATGCTACAACCTGTAACCAGACAGCATCCAGAAGATCCAGCCAGATTCAAAAGACAAAGATTACCTGAATGGCTAAGAGAACTTGACATTGGTATGACTCACACTACAGATGTCCAATGAGAAGCGTCCAATCTGTAATAATGCAGCATCATCAAGCATTTAGTAAGCATCCTTTGATTTTGGACTAGCTAAAGAGTTCAACACTACATTCCCATGAATAATCACCCACTCATTCGTGAGAGATTTCGACCTCTGCCTCCTGCTATGTACAAATCCGGTCAAAGATATGTTGAGAGAGATGAAAGAAGCAGATGTAATTCGAGAAAGCCATAGTCCATGGGCTGCCCCAGTGGTATTAGTGAAAAAGAAGGATGGAAAAATCCATTTCTGCATGGACTACAGGAAGCTTACTAACATAACCCATAAGGATGCATTCCCCTTGCCTTGACTAGAAGACTCTCTTACTGCATTACAATCTGTAGCCATGTTCTCTACTTTGGATTTGACCAGTGGCTACTGGCAAGTACCAATCACACCTTCAGATGTGGAGAAAACAGCTTTCATCACCCTGATGGGATCATTTGAATTCACTCATATGCCTTTCGGGTTGTGCAACACACCAGGAACTTTCCAGCATCTGGTAGAACATTGTTTGGGAAGCATAACTTTGAAATACTACTTTTGTATTTGGATGACATCATTATTTACTTGAAGAACCATGAAGACCATTTGAAACACTTAGCAGAAGTCTTTGAATGATTGACCCAGTATGGACTCAAACTCAAACTCAAACTGTCCAAGTGTCATCATTTGAAACCACAAGTCAATTACTTAGGACACATTGTCTCAGCAGATGGAGTAGCACCTGATCCAGAAAAACTATGAGTTGTACAAGAATGGCCTGTACCAATTACCATTAGAGATGTCATAAAATTCCTTGGATTCACTGGATACTACAGAAGAGTTATCCAAAATGTTGCTCGACTAGCGACACCTTTACACAAATTACTTTGAGGGTCAACCACAGGACATACATCCAAAACTCAGCAAGTCACTTGTACTTCCAGACACCAAACCACTTTCGATGGGTTATGCCAAGCCTTGATAGAAGCTCCAATTTTGGCCTACCCAGACTACGCCAAACCTTTCAAAGTATATACAGATGCCAGCAACTTAGGTCTCGGTGCTGTGCTAGTAAAAGAACAGTCAGGGAAAGAAAGAAGAGTAATTGCCTATGCTAGTTGCAGTCTCAGAGGAGCAGAAAGAAATTATAAATGTTACAGCCCATTTAAATTGGAATTCCTTGCTTTGGTATGGGCAATTACAGAAATGTTTCAGCATTATCTAGCTGCCACACCTTTTACTGTGTACACAGATAACAATCCTTTAGCTCATTAAAATACTGCCAGATTGGAAGCATTGCAGCAACGATGGGCCTCACATTTGTCCAATTACCAGTTCACTTTGAAATACCATACAGGAAGACAAAATGCCAATTCTGATGCCTTGTCAAGATTGCCACAACAGACGGAACCTGAGCCTGATGATTCAACTTTAGAAGATATGGAAATGCTGCATCCTTACAAGTTCCCACAGAGATGGTACGTGCATGTTGTCAGGTCAGTCCTACCACAGTGACCAAACCTGAATCTACTCCTTCAACACATGTAGCAGAACAAGTTAATTTATGGATCCAGCTCCAGAACCAGAGTCTTATGTTATAACAAATCAGAAATCTGTTGGACACTTACCAAAGTCTTGGGCCTACACATAAGAAAATTACAAATCCAGTATTAATAAAATTGTTGTGACACAGAAACCGGTTGGTCATACAAGACTCCAAGTTAATAAGACAATGTAGAGACCCTCATACCCATTGTGAGATCCTACAGATCATTGTGCCGCAAGAGAATGCACCAATTGTTTTGGAAGCCTATCACAAGTCTGGACATTTTGGAAGCAAAAAGACAGAAGCCAATGTAAGAAAATGATTCTATTGGGCGGAATGAAACTTCAGATTTAGAAATGGTGTGAAGAATGTCCTACCTATAATCTAAAGAGAAATAGCAAAAAACTCCTCTGCAGCCAATTAACAGTCACGCTTCTTTAGAATTGGTCACCTTAGATCCATAAAACTTGAGCCAAGCAGAAATGGTAACAGTTATGTTTTAACCACATGATAGACCACTACTCTAAGTTTGTTGTAGCTGCACCAGTTCCTGATCTTACCAAAAGCACTGCAGCAACATTTGTTAAGTACTTTATTCAACCAAATGGGTTTCCAACCAGAATATTAACCAATCAAGGAAGTGCCTTTGAGTTGCAACTATTCCAAGAACTTGGTAGCTTATATGAAGTCAAAGATCCGTACAACTGCCTATCATCCACAAGCCAATGAATTGTGAAAGAGCTAATCAAACCTTACTTAATATGCTAAAAGCATTACCTGAGCATCGATGCCTGTATTGGCCTAGCATTTTGCCTGAATTAACTTATCTTTATAATAACACTATACAGAGTTCAATTGGATATACTCCATATTATTTGTTATTTGGACATCATGGTCATTTACCTATGGACTTAGTATTTGATATAGATTTGAAAGCCACTTCTACTCCTAACCTATGTACAGATTGGGTAATTGAACATAGTGACAGATTGCAAGAAGTGGGACAAATCCTAGACAAGCATATAACTCAAGTGAGATTAAAACTAAAGACACTATATGATGCCAATGCTAATGCTTGTCCATTACAGATTGGAGATAGAGTACTAATAAAGAGAACCTAGAGACTAACAAAATTATCCTCCAAATGGGAACCTGAACCCTATCTCATAGTAGAAATACCATGAAGAGGAAGTGCCAGTTTATAAGATTCAAGGAGAAATTGGAAAAGGCATTGTTCACAGAAACCTGTTAAAGCCATGCATGTTTTGTGCAGGATCAGATCATTTAGCTGATGTTGACTCCAAGCTAATAGAGAAACAAGAATATCCTTCAAGAAATCTTACCTTGACTAAACTAGAAACCCCGACAGACTTGCATGTTGATCCTTGGAATTACTTAAGTACTGCTAACTCAGACCATTTTAAGAGTTTGATACCTGAAAATACTAGAAGAATAGAACCTGTTTCTACAGAACCTTTATGTACGCTGCCTCACAGATCTCAGACAGTCAGTTTTGGAATTCCTCCTAGAAGATTTTGTATAGAAAGTCCTTAGTTTTACATCTTAAAACATAGTATGATAAAGAGTTATCTCAACATGGTCACATTAGTTCCTGTTCTTTAGAGTATTAAAGTTACCTTAGATGTCAAGAAAGATTTAATTGTGATAGCCTGTTCTCAAGAACATTTTATAGAATTTATAAGCTTAGGTAATAAAACTGCATTGAATCTCTTAAAGTTCACATAGAAATAGAGTTAAGAAATGGTTGTACAGTCAATCTAAAGTTTTAGAGATGTTTATCATCTAAGTAGAAGTATAGTAAACTCATTTGAATGCAATAGATGTTATAGAAATAACTTTTGGGGGATACATGAGGACATATATCATTTGGAGGCCAGAATCTGTAGTGTCCCAGAGTTGGGGCACCACAGAAAAATAACGAATAGAGAAGTGCCAGTTTATAGGTGCCTCAATACAGTAAACAGGTGCCCAAGAAATGCCCAGGTGCCCAGCTTAAAATGCAAACACAAATCCCTGTTACAAAGCCTGTCAAAGATATTGTAAATATCTTAGAAATAATGCAAAATAAGCCTTTCTGCCATGCTGCAGCTAATGGAATGTTAGGCTGATCTAATGGAATGCCCACTGTGTGGCACCTGCCATGCTTCCAGAACCAGAATATAGAGTGATGCAGTTAAAAATTAGGTTTCTGTTAGTGAGAAGTGTGGTGACTGTGGAGGAGTGAGGACACAGAAAGTGAGGAGGGATGAGAAGGGCTTGTCAGGTGGGCTGAAGCTGTTCCTGAGGGCTTCGTTATTTGCCTCCTGCCTCCAGTCACTGAAAAAGGTACCTGAGTGAAGTGTCTGGTCTGCTGTCCCATCCCAAGCCACCAGTAAAGTCCAGAAATGTCCTGCTGTGTCCTCGAAGGCTTTGTGTCCCATTTATTATTTTTAATTTAAAAAAAAACAAAAGCGTTCAGTTCCCCGGTAGTAGCAATTACACTGCCCCATCGTGGTATGCTGTCCCAGGATCTCCATGAGGTAGCCAGTTGTCCTGCATCTGGCTGAAAGCTCCTGCCTCCAAACTGCACCTCCGGCATCCCATCTTCTGCTCCTACTTCCTGGTGGTTGGGTGAGTCAGCGGCAGCACACTGCAATGTGCTGACCGCCCTGAAAGAGAAAGAAAAGTGAATTTATTTATTTTAAATAGTCCGCTCCAGGAGCAAAGGAAAAATGGCTGAGCACCGTGAAAGGGTGGGGCAGGGGCTCCTCATTTAAATAATTAAAGCCTTCGTGGTGTAGCAATTCCCACAGGAGAGGGGACAGCAAAATGGAAGCCTCAGGAAGGGCATAAATATTCATGAGAAGAGTTGTGGCTGGGAAAAAGAGTGAAAGTTTAGCCCAAGCCAGCCTAGCAATTTAAAGTGGCCCTGTCAGGAAGAGAGGCCCAGTGAATGTGAAGGGGCTGATTCCAGGGAAGCCCAGCAATTTAATAGGGCTTAGTAAAGAGAAGTTCAGAGTGTATTTGCAGGGGCAGAGCCAAAGGGTAGCCCAGTATTTAAAAGAGGCCCAGTGGTTTTGGAGAGGGCCCAAACAAACAAACCAGTGCCTTAAAAGGGCACAACCTTAGGGAGGCTCATCATTTAAAAGGACACAGCTGCACAGAAAAGCCCAGGTGTAAAGGGGCACAGCTGTCAGAGGGCCCACATGTTCATTTGAAAGGTTCACCCAGATAAGGCCCAGTAGGCCCACCAGTTCTTAAAGGGCAGGTTAGGCTCCCCACTGTGTAAAGGGTAAGTCAGGCCCACCAGTTCTTAAAGGAGCAAGTTAGGCCCACCACTGTAAAGTGGCAGGTCAGGCTCATCAGTTCTTAAAAGGGGCAAGTTAGGCTCACCACTCGTGAAGGGGCAATTCAGGCCCATCAATTCTTAAAGAGGTAAGTTAGATCCACCACTGTGTAAAGTGGCAAGTCAGGCCCACCAGTTCTTAAAGGGCCAAGTTAGGCCCACCACTGTGTAAAGGGGCAAGTCAGGCCCACTGCCACATGCTCTGCTATTTAAAGGGGCAAGTTAGGCCTACTGCTAGCCATTTAGATTCCCCAGGTGTTATAGGGGCCCAGCAACATTAGTGACCCCAGATGTTTAAGGAGTCTAACTAGCCATACAGAGTCACAGCAACAAGAAGAACCTGATTTAGTCAGAGGGGCCCCTGTTAGTTACGTTCACCAGTGCTAAGATTCTATCAGAAAAGTGACTTGCCTGTATATTTACTGTGATTTGAACATTAAGATTGAATAAGAGAACACTGCAACAAGAACTGCAACTTTATTTTGCATGCAACTACTGCTACAAGCACTGAATATGCTAGAAAGTATTGCTTTGTTGCCAGTTTCCAAGTTGCAAGGTGTTTGAATCAGTCTTTCAGAGTTTTCCAGAATCTGTTCACCATTGGTATCCAGATAAATCTTCTTCAAAGTACTCCAGAAGTTGTTTCCAGTGCATTTTGAAGCAACCAGCAGCAAATCTTCAAAGAACCATGTCACAGTCATTTGCAACCTCCTGTTTATTGTTTTCCACTTTTCAAAGTTTCCCCAGTGTATTTGTTTTATTTATTTATTTATCAAGTCTAGTATTACAAATACCTTTGAGCCATGGCTCTTTCACAAAGGTTCCACGTCAGAGAAATACAAATTATGGGGAACATCAACACAGGCATTACAACAATGCGGACATTGCAAACAGAGTACAGATTAATACAGTTCAAGGGTAGCACTGTAACAAGGCAGCCAGCAGCATTTGTCAGAGAAAATAGACAACAGATAAGAAGCGCCAGAGTCATAGGGAGAGGGAAGAGGGTAGGGGAGAAGGAATGTAGGAAGGTGGCAAGAGGGTGAAAGTGCAGCATTGGGTATACCAAGATGTGAGAGTAGAATCCAGTGAGGAGGGAGGGTGGGGGACAACTAGAGCAGAAAGGGAAGTGGAGAAACAAGGTTAAGTTGGGCAGTCACAGGAGCTGTTGGCAGTGAGATAGTCCCGGAGCCTAGTTTTAAACATACCAATAGTTGGGGCAGAGGAGATGGTTGGGCTGAGGCCATTGAACCAGAGTGGTGCTCGATAAGCAAAAGAGTAGTTGTCCCTGTGAAGTGTGACAGTGAGAGACTTTCAGTAGCTGTAGCGTGGATCTCCTAAGGCACCATTTGTTAAGTTGGTGTTGTAACAGAGTTGAGACCCCAGAAGGTGCAAGGCCAAGGTAGATTTTTTTGACCATGGAGCAGGTGAGAAACTTTATGCGGTTTGATAGTTGCAGCCAGCCGGTCTGAGTGTACAGGTCACATGTGTGGGTGAGACGGTGAGCACCAGTGATGAGCCGACATGCTTTATTAGAGGCAGTTGAGGGGCGTCTAAGGGTTGTGGTTGTGGCTGAGCCATAAATTATGAGACCATAGTATATTACAGAGATCACAGAGCACAGGACTGCAACCTTCAAAGCTTCTGGTGTAGGTGTGGTCTGTGTTTGTAGAGGAGACCAAGCGTGTATTAGCAGCTCTAGCTACATTATCTACATGAAGTCCATAGGAGAGATTAGGTCAAGCTGAATCCTAAGTATTTGAAGGACACCACCTGATCTAGAGTGTTGCCCTGGGTGGTGGAGATAGCCAAGAGGTGTAGCTTGTGTGGGTTATGAGAGCTGCAGAAGAGCATAGATTTGGTTTTCTTGTCATTGAGGACCAGTTTATGATTAAGAAACCATGTCTCTACAGAACTGAAACCAAGTTGAAGGTTGTGTTGAAGAGTTGCAGGATCTTTGTGAGTGGAAAATACAACAGCATAATCGGCATATAGTATGATCTGCTCAGAGCAGTGGTAAGGGAGGAGTTTAAGAAAGAGGCTAAAAGGAGGGTCCCAGTATGGATCCCTGTGGGACCTCAGAGAACAGGCAGGGTGTTAGAAACAGTGTCATAATTTTACTCTCTGTGACCGGTTTTCTAAGTAGCTTTAAACCAGAGAAAGAGTCAGGTGATAGCCGGCATTCAGTAGTTGGTGTATTAGTAGTCCATGGTGTACTGTATCAAGACCTTGAGAGGTCGATTAAAACGCCCCTGTGAGAAGGCCGTTGTCAAGGGATTTGTGCAAAGCTCCAGTGAACTCAAGAAGGGCTGTGGTGGTGCTGTGACCTTTCCGGAAGCCGTGTTGTTGTGGACAAGGTATATTGTATTTATCCAAGTGGTCGGTAAGTTGATCATACGATGCACTCAAGTGCCTTAGAGAGTGGGGTAGTATGGAATAGGGCGATAATTTGGTGAATGGTCTTTCACCCACTTTTATGGATGGGTGTCATGATGGCTGCTTTCCATAGGTCGGGAATTTTCCACAGCTGAGAGAGAGGTTTAGGATTTTTGTTAATGGATGAATTACCTCATCGAGGGTGAGCAACAGAAGCTTAAGGTCCAGGGTGTCGCTTACTTGATCTAGATTTAGAGATAGCTGCAGTAATATAGCAGCAGCTTCATTCAGCCTTACCTTCCTGAAGTAGAAGAGGGATGGTTAGACTGAGGGCTGAGGTATTTGGGGAGTAGGCCCTGTTTTCAAAAAAGTCATGGGGTAGAACAGCACTAAGGTCTGAAAAAGCCATGTTAAAGATGTTTGCGATCACCTTGGGGTCAAGGGTTGAGGATCCATCAACCATTAACATGGCTGGAGAGGTTTTTGGCTGCTTCCCTGTGACATCCTTGATATTGTCCCAGAAAGCTTGACCATTTCCCATGTATTGGTGAGAGCATCTTTGTAATAGGTGGATTTCATTAGCCGTATGGCTTTTGTGCAGGCATTTCGTGCTTGTTTGTAATTTTGGATGTCCAGTTGTTTGCCAGTGGCCCTGGCAACTGCCCAGATGGTGATCCCTTAGTTTCAGCTGTGAGAGAAGAGCCACGGTGACCCATGGGTTAGAGAGAGATTTTGTTTTGTGCCTTTTAGCAGTGGCAAAGAGGTCTAGAGCTTTGTTGAAAATTGAGATGAAGTGATCAAGAGCCAAGTTAACATCTGTTGCTTCATAGATGGGTTGAGTCTTGTAGAAGCAGGTGTTGTTTGAGATGTGGAAGTTTTCCAAGAGGAAGGACTCTGCTAGCGATAATTTTGGGAGGGACTTAAGGAATTTTTAGACCATGCACACATGACTGGGGAGTGGTCACTGAGTGAGTCTGGGAGAATGGTCATACAGAAATCCTTGTGGGTGAGTGGTGATGACCCAATCCAAGAGGGTACTGGTGCCAGTCTTGTAGTTAATCCTAGTAGGGAGTTTACTATTTGCTTGAGGTTAGCAGCTGAGATGGAGTCTTTATAGGCACTGGCACTTGATGCTAACCAGTTTATGTTGAAATCCCTAGTAGAATAAGTTCAGCTTCAAACGATGAGAGCTGATAAAGTTTAGGGCGTCATTGAATCCATGTTTAGGGTCCCTAGGTGGGATGTATACGGAGACAATAGTCAGGGCTTTATGGTTGAGACCTAGGATTATTTTTATTGGCAGAATCTGGGCTGAGGCAGAAAGTGATGGAGTTGCTACAGGATGCCAAGACAGGAGTCTTTGATATAGATTGCACAACCACCGCCTTTTGCCTGGCCTGGTACAAAAGTACTGTCCATTTTCTTGTTTTGTCATCCGTATTGAAGTGCTATCCATATATTCTGCCACAGTGTTCTGCATCATTGTCCTGTTTCTTATTTTACATTGTCCTTGGCTTGTCCGCCTTGGTGTCCAGAGCACCATTGGTGCTTCTGATTCACAGACTTCCTTTCTTTAAAATTGTTGCCGTGTTCTGGCAGTCCTGAAGAGGACTTTGGGCCAGTTGGTGCTTTCTTCTTCTTCCTCATGTCCCAGCAGTCCAGAAGAGAACTTAGTGCCAGTTGGTCAGCACTTCTTCTTCTTCTTCCTCATGTCCCAGCAGTCCAGAAGAGGACTTTGGATCGGTTGGTCAGTACTTTCTTCTTCTTCCTCATGTCCTGGCAGTCCAGAAGAGGACTTTGGGCCAGATGGTCAGCACTTTTTCTTATTCCTTGTGTCCTGGCAAGTCCAGAAGAGGACTTTGGGCCGGTTGATCAGCATCTTTTTCTTCTTCATCTTTTCCTGCCAGTCTGGAAGACAGCTGTGGTTGGGTTTGGTGTGTCTCAATTCCGGTGGCTATCAGTGGGTTCTGAGCTGAGAGAATCATTGTTTTTTTCTTAACAAGTCCATCAACCCTAGGTGGGGGTGTTGGCCGAGAGAGTCATGGCCTGTACAAAATCCTCTCTACGGTCCCTTAGTTATTAGCCCCAGTCAACAAGTGTTCCCCTTGTGTTTAATCCTGCAAATCAAATTTCTTCCGATGGCAGAGAAGCTTATCTGTGCATGAACTGCTCCTTACGACTTAAGTAGAGTTTTACAATATTATGCTATAGAGTTCCTTAAAGTGGAGTACTAGATAGAGGTGCACCTTAGGGTAGTATTGAAAGGATTATATAGTGATTTGCTGATTATAGAGTGTAGACCACTCCTAAAGTGGAGCTGTTACAACCATTTATTTACATTCCTCCTCCTATAGGAGAGTGAAAATAAGTATAAGTGCCCCCCCCCGGGACTGTGTTTCCCCTTGGTTTTGTATAAATAAAACCTTGTGAAGTATTTGGAATCTATTTCTGGACTCTCACCTCTCTTTGCCTGTGCCAACATCCACCTCTTTTTGGACCTGTGTTAGTAATTTGTGTGCAAGTTACTTGTGTCATTGACACATTTGCTTTATTACCCCTTTTTATTGATGTGGAAACCCAGCACACATTAACATCCTTCTTACCAACTTCGGGCACCACATGCATTGTATACACATAAGGAGACCTTGGTAACAGGGCTGGCACACAAGGGGAGTTAAGGCTGGAGATCAGTTATGGTCCATGGTAGCACAGTAGGTAGATACCTTAGGGCAGACTAGGTGGACAAGGAGATCCTTTTCTGCCAACAGCTTCTATGTTCAATGTTAAATTAATTGACTTTATATTCTTTATGATTCCCTTTTCTTGATATTACTATGACCCCTATTTGCCATTGCTGCTGCAAACATTTGTTCTGGAGGTCCCAGCCAACTTAGAAAAGATACAGATTGAGTGAAGGCAGTACAGAGAAGGGCAATCAAAATGGTGGATGGCCTGCAGCAGAAGCACTGTATAGAAAGACTCAGGGAGTTAAATATGTACTCTCTAGAGGAAAGAAGGGATAAGGGAGACATGATATAAGCATTCAGATATATCAAAGGTATCAATAAGGTACAGAAAGGTTCAATTCTGCTGAGAAAGAGATGTCCAAGGACAAGGGGGCATGATATGTAGCTGGAAGGAGGGAGACTTAGAGGGGATGTGAAGAAATAGTTCTTTACATAGACAGCAGTGGACACTTGGGACAGCCGGTCAGCAGAGGTAATGGGTACCAAAATGGTAACAGGTTTCAAACATGCATGGGATACTCATAAGGGGACCTTGGTAACAAGGCTGGTGCAGGAGGGGAGTAAGGCTAGAGATCAGTTATGGTCCATGGCAGCACAGAAGGTAGAGACCTTAGGGCAGACTAGATGGGCCAGGAGGTCCTTTTCTGCCAACATATTCTATATTTCTATGTTAGTAAATAGCTGGTGCATGAACATTATACATTCATGCTGACATTAATTTCAAGATGTTAAATATACAGCCCATTGTATCAGTAACCCAATACCATTAACAAATACTGCTCAAATATTCAAAATCCACAGATCAACCTATTGTCACTTTAAATCAAAAATATGTATCTCTATAGAACTCAGGACCATAAAGAAAAAGAGAGGAAAAAGGAAACAAACACAGAAGAAAAAGTGTGCATAAAATAAGCCAAAGTAGAGTGGAGGGGGAGGGATAATATGTATAAAGCAAGTCAGCAGCAGTAAAATGCATTTTTGCTATACTTGTGAAAGGATGAAAGCTCAAGTAAAATATAGGTCCTAAATACAGAAAACAGTTGAAAAGGATAAAAAGGAAGGAAAGGATCCTAGATGCAGTAGAAAGAAGAAAACAACCAAAAATCAAAAGAAACTGACTGGCATAAAATGCAAAACAACAAAACAGTGAATGATATTTGACAGATTATAAAGGGTAACATATTATCATTTGCAATAGTTACATTAAAAGGATCAGGGAACATAACAGCACATGATGACAAGCAAGATGGCTAAATAAGGATGTAAAGAAAGTTACTCAGAAAAAAAGCTAAACATGCAATAAAATATCTGAAAACAAAAGCCATGACATAACCACATGGTCAGAATATTAAACATTTTAAAAGAAACATAAAAGCAAAATTAACCATTTCAAAAAGAAAAAGGAACTCAAATTTGCAACAGATGCAGACAAAAGCAACAGCAAGCAATTGTGCAGTTACATCAGTAGCCTAAAAAATAAAAATAAATAAAAATAAGAATGTAAATACTATTAATATTAAAGGGGAAACAGTAAAACAATCCAGTGCAGATAGCAAACCTATGTAATCAATATTTGTGTTCCTTATTCAAACCCAGTCACAACTCAGTCCCCTGCCCCTGTACATTACCAGGAAGGCCAATAGAAATAATATAAATACAGACAATATACTGCAAAAGAATTCCATATGAAAAAAGTTTCCACTAAAATGCTGAAATTAAATATTGGGATAATCCATAAGCAACCACCCCATCAAAAGATTTTTTTAAAATTAATAAATACAGGTTCTGGATAAAATTCTACAATCACTACTTAAAGATATAAATTAGCCACATATCTAACAGTGATTTCAGTAACAGAAACACCAGGGATTCACAAGGGACAATCATGTACCACAAATGAAATCTGTCTCTATGAAAATGTGACACAATTCTTGGATAACAATGCTTCATAGACATCATTTCTGTTATACCTTTGCATAATATCTGCCACTGTACCACATTTGGCAGTCATTGAAAAAATGTCTTCCTAGCTATTCATCTTTGTATTACAAACAGTAGAACCCAAACCAGCCTTACCATATGAAGGTTCATCACTGTAAGTCTTATGTATTATGCAGACTGTGATACTTAACACTTGTAGGGTAAGTTAGTGCAGCTGGACTTTTCTGCTGCACATGCCTCTCAGTTGCTATGGGGTCATGACCATGTTACCCTTTCTCAAGCCAAGCTAGCTACAGTATATCTTACAACTCCTGGTAAGTGACATCACTTTAGCTTATGTATTACTGTGGCAAGCTGCTATTTTCAACAAAAGTTAAAATTTTAAAAGACAGTGATGTGGACTGAGAAGCAGCTTGTGCAGGTGAATCATCATGCTAACCTAGATATTTCCAGGTTGCATTCAGTTAGACTAACCAATGGGAGCAGAAGGGAGAGAGATACAGTACAGGTGTAAAATAGAACCATTTAACCCATTTGTGATTTAAAGTTACATTATGGAAATGCGGCCTCCAGAACTGGACACCATATTCCAAATGAGGCCTCACCAGTGATCTGCACAGTGGCATCACCACTTCCTTCCTTCTGCTGGTGATACCTCTCCCTATGCACCCCAGCATCCCACTGGCTCTTCCCATAGCCTTGATACATTGTTTAGCCACCTTTAGGTCCTCCAATATGATTACCCCCAAATCCCTTTCCTGTTTGGTGACCATCAGTTTCTCCACCCCCCCTTACTCCTCCCTGGGTTCCTGCAACCCAAATGCATACATTTTGCACTTTTTTGCATTAGATCTCAGCTGACACACTTTGGACTATTCCTCCAGTTTACCTAGGTCCCTCTTCATTTTTTCCATCCTTCCCAGAGTGTCCACCCTGTTGCAGATCTTAGTGGCATTCGCAAAGAGTCACATGTCCCCTCCAGCCCCTCCGCAATTTCACTTATTAAGACATTGAACAGGATTGGTCCCAGGGCTGACACCTGTGGCACCCTACTGGTCACACTCCTTTCCTTAGATTGAGCACCATTTACCATGACTCTCCTTCTTCTATCATTCAACCAGTTCCTAACCCCATTTACCACCTTGTGACCCACTCCCAGGCTGCCCAGCTTTTGCACAAGTCATATGTGGAATGGTATTGTCAGCCTTACTAAATGCAATTCATGTTGATGTTTATGTTTAAGCCCATGAAACACCCTTATCTAGTTAATGCATTTGCAGCCATAGTGGCTCTGCCAGATTTTGTTTACTATCTGAGCTCACCTTCCCTCTTCACTGTAGACTGCTGTGCTTTATAGTTTTCTTAGCATTCTAGTGTGGAATAAAATAAATGACCTCATATAATGTAAAGAAAAGCAGAAAAAACATCAGGAAGCAGTAAAGAAGGAAACCTGTAAGGGTTAGCAGCAGTAAAAATTAATAAAAAATAATTTCTTTAAAATAGAAACCCAAGGTACTGTACATCTGAAGTGAGAATGCAATGTTATCACCTTCCCCAGCCCCTCTGATAACTAGAGTTCCACTGGCTGAGCCATTCCTCCAGCTGGGATGGTCAAGCAATTGGCTACCATCACAGCTGATACTGATGCCACATACATAAACCGTGAACCACCCATGCCATCTCTTTTCAGGAGCTCAGATCTTTAGCACCATAAAGCCATTGGCTCCTAATCATGGCTCCCTTATGAGCCTCAGTCTCCCAGGACATACCATTAAAAAGGGTAAATGAGTTACTGAAGATTATTTAAAAAAATGTCCTCTCTCCTTTCACTCTGAATGCAGCATGGGGCATTTGTGATGTTAGAGATTGTGAAAATAACATTTTCCTGCCTTTATTTTCACTTGTTTTAATATGATACTATTAAGGAACTATGGGCCACATGCACACTGTGCTTGTACAGTATTTGTAAAAATAACAACTCATGACAGAGTACAAGTCTGCCCATTCTGGAGTGTGTTACCATGCTCAAAGAATGTATTTGTTTTGTTTGTTTTATTTTGTTGCTGGGAGATGCACTGGCACAAAGGCACCATTTTCAGTAACAGCCTGAGTACAAAAAGGTACATTACAATGTAGCAAAACATTATACAATGTATAAGATTCATACATGAAACTAAAAGCAGGCAAGGAAGTTATCCAGTAAGATGAGGGTTATGCAAAATGTAAACAATAGGTTTTGTACATGATCTTTCAGTTTAACAGTGAAAACTTTGTGTGATGAAGACAGTTTGACAGAGGATGAGATAATATTCCAAAAGAAGCAGTTTGGTAACTGAATGAATTCCTCCATACCCATATGTAGTAACAGATTTTTCTATATGTTTTTTCCTCCTTCGGCAGCCTGGGCTGTGCCTCAACCCGTACCACCAGCCCACGAGTGCTACCACCACCCAGCCCCACCCAGAGACCCCCCACAGATTGCCCCTCATGGTGGGGACAGGAAGGGAGCTCCCTTTCCCACAGCAGAAATCCAAATCCAGGGCAGGCGGTGGCAGAGGACTGATGAGACATGGAGTCAGGGCGTAATGGAGCCCCAGGCTGCCATTTTTCCTCTTTCCTTGTCCCTCTCGGGTGTCTGGCATAAGCATGCATGTGTGGAGGCACCCACACACTATACCTTCCAGCTACGTGTCTCCCATCCTGTATTACCCCAGCCCCTACCAGAGGGCAATCAGCAGGCAGGAGGACAATGCCTCCCTCCTGAAGAAGAAAAGAAGTCCTTTGGAGGCTTGTCCTCTCTCACCCTTGCCAACCCCCAGTGGCCCTGGCTCATTCCCAAACCTTGGTCACCGGTGTGTTGCGAGGTGTGGCGTCCAGCACCTCAACCTTCAGCGCCACTGGGCCTGCCCATGCAGTAACAGAATTTGAATTAAACATGACATGCACACATGTGTGCTGTTTAGCAGTCTTAATTGGCTCAAACTTTACTTTAGACTGCGCTATCATTAGACTGCGCTATCACACATTAACCACTGGTAGAAAAGCTCTTTATGGTGCACTATCCTCCAACGCCCCCAGTCCATGTTCTGTTTTGTCGACCAAACATATGCCACTAGGGGAGTGGTACAACATTCTCGGCTACTCCCCCCATAGAAACATAGACTTTGACAGCAGTGGTGGTCTGCTTTGCCCACTCAGTCTGCTCATTTCCTACTTATTGGATAAGCTGCAGATCCTAGTTAACCAACAACCTACTTTTCCTCCCCACAACAGAATTGTCTTATGTCTGTCCCATGCATTCTTGAATTCCTCACTGTTGTTTACCCGACAGCCTCCTCAGGAAGGCTGTTCCATGCTCCACCACCCTCTGTGTGAAAAAATACTTCCTCACTTTTCCCCTGAGCCATCCACCCTCTATCTTCAAATTGAGCCCCCTTGTTCTTACACATCTCTTTTTCTGAAAGATGCTGCCCTCTTGGACTTTGTTGATTCCCTTGAGGTACTTAAAAGTTTCTATCATGTCCCATCTCTCCCTCCTTTCTTCAAGGGTGTACATATTAAGCTGCTTTAGTCTCTCTGCATATGGCTTCTTGTGCAGACCCTGCACCATTTTAGTTGCCCTCCTCTGGACTGCCTCCATCCTGTCTATGTCCTTATGGAGATGGGGTCTCCAGAACTGCACACAGTACTCCAGATCAGGTCTCGCCAACTGTCTGCACAGAGGGATAACAACTTCCTGTTTTCTACTGATGATACCTCTCACTATACATCCCAGTATCCCCAGCCCTCCTCACTGCCTTCTCACATTGTTTGCTTACCTTTAGATCATCTGATATGACTACCCAGGCTCCTTTCCATTTCCATAGGAAAACCTATTTCAGCCAGTCTAGCCTTTCCTACAGATTTTCCAAAGTATAGAATGATCTACCTCCCTCCTTAAAAGCTGACATCACCTTGAGCCTTTTTAAATCCCAACTCATCTTCTCACTCTCTCTATCTGGAGCTTGCTACTGTTTCTACTGACATTTTGCTGTTACTCTTTTAAGCCAGCTTGAATTGTATTGTTTCTTCCTTGACACCCATGCTTTTGGCTGTGGCAGAACAATTTGTATAATTGTATAATTGTTGCCACGAACTTTTGGCTTGAAGAGCACTATCTGACTAACTGTTGTCTCTTGTCTTACCTGTAACCTTACTTACTATATTGTAAAATGTTGCTCTGTTTCTGTATTGCACTGAGTTCTACTGTTTACATGCAATCCCTGTACTTGCTGTGTTACTGTTGTCACTGACTCTACATCCTTTGTAAATAGACTCTACCTAAATACTTTTATGTGAAATAAATAAATAAAATAAATAAATAAACTGCCAGACCTTTGACCACCCTTCTAGTTTTGTAGGTCCCTCTGTATCCCTTATTCCCTCATCACTATCTACTCTCCAACTTAGTATAGTGACATTTGTAAAAACACAGCATGTCCTGGATTCCCTCACCAATGTCACAAATGAACATGTTGAAGAGGACTGGACACAGGACAGATCCATGTGGAACACCATGCATAACCTCTTTTACATCTGATTTAACCTCATTGACCACCACCTCTACTGCCTGCCTTCTAGCCAACTACCCACCGGTTCACTACAGTTTTAACTGCACTCAGGTCTTCCATCTTTTGAGCAACCTTCTGTGTGGTACTAAATCAAAAGCCTTGCTGAAGTCAAAGTACAACAGATCCACAGTGTGGCCCTTTTCTACTTCCTTAGTCACCCGTAAAGAAAACACTCAAGTTAGTCTGACAAAATCTTCCTGCCATGAAACTGTGTTGCTTATTATCCTGGAGTTTATTGCTCTCTTGGTAGTCCACAAGGTTCCCTTTAATTAGTGATTTTACCAGCTTCCCCGCAATGGAGGTCAGACTGACAGGTCTGTAGTTCCCTGGTTGCTCCCTATGCCCCCCCCCATTGAACCAGTAGAATCCTTCTGTCTTACCCTGTGAAAAGATAGCATCATAACAAAGCAGCAGGATAGAAGCTGCAAGGGGGCCTGGGTTGTATTCTCAGCAGAGAAGTTTTCTTTCTCACCATAATTTATGTTATTAGCATATATTTCTCTTTAGATACCTTCTGTCTCCCCATCTGGAACAACAGTTCAATGGCAGAGCACCAGGACAGTAGTTGTGAGGGTGCCTAAGGTATGATTCCCAGTGGTGAACGCATGTTCTTTCTCACTAAAAATTATGTTGTTCACATGAATCTCTCTCTAGAAACATTTTGTCTCACCTAGTGGTACAAGATCACAATGGCAGAGCACCAGGATAGTAGTTAGTAGGTTGCCTGGGTTTGATTCCCAGTGGGGAACATTTTTACTTTCTCTTTACAATTTGCGTTGTTAGGGTGCATCTCTCTCTTGAAACCTGTCCCATCATGTGGAATAATAGCACAGAAGTAGAGCACCAGGACAGTAGTTGGGAGGGGGCCTTGGTTCAATTATCAACTTACAGAATATTGAACTGTTAGTTCTATTTTGCAGTTAACTTAAGTAGTTCCAGCTGATGCTTTGAGGTTTGTCTAGCTTTGAATGCAACTTGGTGGGAAGAATTACTTTCCCTTATATTCTGTTCATCTCTAAACTCCACTGCAGCTGTTTATGGGGAATATCTTCACTAAATACAGAATATGCTTTCCCATAGCATGCATTTCTGTATAGGAACTATCTGTACCACCATGTGGAACACTAGCACATTATCAAAGCAGCAGGATGGTAGTTAGGATGGGTCCAGGGTTTGATTCCCAGTGGTGATTATTTTTTCTTTCTCATTATAATTTATGTCATTAACATGCATCTATGTCTAGAAACCTTATGTTCCACTATGTGGAACAGTAGTACAATGCACAACACTAAGGCAGTATTTGTGGAGTCCTGAGTTTGATTCCCAGTGGAAACAGTTTGTCTTTCTCACTACAATTCATGTTATAGCAGTCAGCTATTGTATGAAAGTAATTGTTAGATGCCATTGCTGCTATCAATGAGCTAGCTTTCAGGGCTTTATATAGATTCTTATCATGGAACTCTTAGTGACCCTGGAGCAACAACCATGGAAAATGTAGCTGTCCCACTCTAGCAAGAATAGTTAATCACCAGAGAGAATAATGAAACCTTATCAATCATAGATCATGAGATATTTTTTTTTTTTTTACAAATGATCATGCTGATAGCAGAGGCCTTAGTATTGGAATTGATCAGGTTAAATGTTCAGATTTTGAATATTGTGTGGGGTATGCTTTTTATTCTGTGAGGTGTACGTGTGCACTTGCGTGCATGTACAGTATGTCTATGTATTGAACAGTATTTGTGTGTATGTTGTTTAGCATGTAAGTGTGTCTTTTACTATACCAAAGTGATACATCCATATCTGACACCACTCAGTACCATTGGTACTTTGATTTTGCAGTGTTATTTTATTTTTTTGTTTTAATTTGCAGTATTTGTAATGTTGTTCATGTTCTAGTAGCAGGGGCGATGCTACATCCAGCCTGCCACCAAGATCCTTCTTACATTTTCACCCATGAGTGCAGGTGGAGCCAGTGAAGCACCTGACACTTCATTTTGTCCTTCTCCTCTTTTCTTTTCACCCCAAGAGCAGCTCCTGGATTTCCCTGGAAAATGTCTGGTAAAAGAGACAGGATGTGTGTAAATGATGATATGTGAGCTTAAAACTACTGTAATAGTGTATTCAGTATAGACAGTATAAATAGACTGTAAAGTAGAAATAAACATCTGCTAAATGAAATCTCTACATGTACATTGCAGTACTTCAATTCAGTTTCCAAAGGAGAAGGTTGGATGGTAATTTTCCTCAATTGATACTGAGACCAGCAATTGCTGTCCATGATAGCGTATACATAATAATTTTTAAAAAATATTCATTATTAGAATTATTGACAAGAGTTGCTTACACATAGATAACCAAGGTGTAATCTACCATTTATTTATTTAGCTTTCATTGACCAGGTAAGCACACTAGACAAACATTTGTCTATTTTCAGATGCAACCAGGAGATTACATGGAATATGCAGACAAAGACATGGTTACACAATATTAAACAAGTTCGAGGAATATACAGACAGTGCAGGGTACAATAAATGGAGAAAGCTTAGACAGCATACAGTAAAACAGTATTACAGATTGTCTCAACATTATAAAGTAGCAGTCAAATTCAGAGTTTATGCACAAGCTATTTGCAGATGCTTTGTATAAAATCACCAGTCCTCTCACAGAAAATGTTAGCCACAAAACATGCTTAAACATTAAAATGTACACTTCTTCATAGGCCCCATATTCAGAGCTGGGCCAGGTCATCTGTGCCACACACACACACTGGAGCGCTGTGCAGAGTTACCACATGGCTTGCTCAGAGCAATATTCAGATAGTTAGCACACTCCAACCAGAGCGAGATAACTTTCTGAATATGGGCCAATACAACACATAATTACCATGTGCTTTGTTGACGCAGTCCCTGTTGCATTTGGCCCACAGGAGCCCACTGGAGATAGTGCTGCTACAAATGGGATATCTCCAGTGCTCCTGTGTGCCATATTCAGCACTAATATGCCAATGAGTCCATTGGGCATGTAAGGTGCTATAGGGCCATTCATTAATATACCCCATTACAGAGTTTATTAGCATGCCTGTGCAGCCCCTGGAGTACCCGTACTGCCTAAACAGACACATAGCCTGGTGGTCTAGTGACCCCCAACCCCCTGATCACCTGTTCTGATAACATGGCCCTGTTCCCTGCCATTAACATAAAAATCCAGTAATTGCATTCATTAATTTGTAATGATTATGCTTTTACAGGGGGGGGTTCTTAATTGTTATTCTGTTCTTTATCAACCTCTGGTGGTGGTGTCCCATTTCAAAATGGCATCTCACCATGTGTATAATTTTGTTTCTTATGTTCTGGGGGATTTGGCATTTTACCCTGCTGCCATCCCAGTTGACCTGCCTCCCATGCCGGTTATTTCAGCAATGGCACCACACAGTATAAGGCTATTATCCAGTCACCATCTATTGTTACAAGTTCATGTTTCCTTTGCTCACTGAGTCATACAAAGACACAGTCAGGAAATGGTCAATAATTGTTCACTGACTCATTTAAGGATGTTGAGATTACTCAATCATGTGCTCTTTCTGTCAGTAGTCAATGTCTGGTGGAAAAGCAGCTCAACTGGGTTCCATTGACATCATAGGGATGGGTGAGGGGTGGTGAGGCATTTGCCACTGTGCTCTCACTGCTGAAGACCAATTCTTCTGGATCTCTAATGACATCTGCATGACAGAACCTGATCAAAATCCTAGCTGCTATAACCTGTCACAATTTGCTGTCTGTAGCACCAGATCTAGCTTCTGCTAAAATTGACTGTAGCCTCCTCTACACTCCATACCTTCTCAATAACCAGATACAGCTTTTCCTGGAGCTTTTGAAGGTCCTCCAGGGCCTCAACTTCCTCCTGAGTCCTGACTGGCCATGTATTGCTTTTGACCATTGCTCGCATGGTCAGGTGTTGTCTCTGGCACGGAGTCAGGCCTGTTATAGTCCTTCTGCATCTTCTCATCACCAGTGTCACTGTTACCCTCATACTCACTGAGACTGGGTTAGAGCTCATAGATCTTGATAATCTTATGCTACAAAGAAAAAAGCAAAATTTAGGGCCAGTTTTAAGAGGGCAGTTTCACAGTACATTTCTGCCCCCCCCATACACACAGTCTAACATGTGCAGGTTTCCTAACTTAACCATACTTAATTCTGCTACCAGATCCCACCCCCACCCAAACGGCTGTATTGTATAACCCCTCACCACAACACAAGATCCATTTTGTATAATAAAAGACAGCTTTCCACAGTACATTAACAAATTCCTTCTTTTCTCTGGTATAATGCATTTCACCAACACAGACTCTAAACATATACACTTTTATTTTCAATTACCTAATGAATGGATGAAGTAAAATGTAATTAAATGTAGTTTATGCATATTCATTTTTGAGGGGCACCTTGGGAGTTCATTCTTTTGTAGCAACATGGCATCTTGTAAATGTTGGGTCATCATTCTCCTTCACAGCAGCGTTAGACTGAGTTCTCCTGACAGGTGTCTGATTTAGCAGGCATAGAGTTCCCTGTAGCCTTTACTACCTGCTATTTTCTCATAAAACAATAATGTCCCTATGGCAACAAGGAAGATACTGAAAGGCACATTGAGGCAAAGCACTGTACTAATGAAAAAACTGTCATTTAATCAAGAACCAAGTACAGGTTAGCTGAGACATAGGTGTTAATGATGCGTAGCCAAGGGGAGAGGCACCCCAACATGGATCTGGTTGGCAGTGATATGATAGTCTTTGAATTTCCTATGGAAATTCTATAATTCTGGTGCTGGTACCTCACCACACTGCAACCATCCTGTTCTGATGTGCTGTACAGCAAAGTCAAAGTCCCATTGCGACACATTAAATAAGCACTCCACAGAAAAACATATCACAGGGATGTTCTTTCATCAAAAACCTGGATTTAATGTGTTTAATTTTACTGTACTAAAAAATATACAGGTCATTCATTTAAAGTCAGACAACAGTTAATTGACAATCCCATTTCATATGTCCACTCTGAGGTAAATGAATGGTTAGACATAAACAGACACAAATGCCACGTATGTACGCATGCACCTGCAGGTGTTTCGGTATAATGACGTACACCTTTGACAAAGCAACAATACATTGGTCACAGTTTACTTAATGAACCCTTCTGCTATTATGGCAATGCCAAAACCACAATGCAGTACTCAGTACCCAGCCGGACTGCTAACTGTCATTCACATAGTTACACCTTGTACTTAAGAGTCGTGCATAAAAACAAGTGAGTGTACCAGCACTATCATTACAATGGTGAGAGTATGCTCACTTGTTTTATGCACAGAATATTTTAAGTACTGCATTTTGGTATTGTTACCAGTGGTTGGTGTCAAAATAGCATCAGCATAATAGCACAGATCAAAAGCATGCATCCTTAATAGCATGACCTTCTCAACATCGCAATCTGTGTGCTGTTAATCTATGTGCCATTCAATGTGCAGGTTACAGTATAATGAGGGGGCTTTGCTCCACCCCTAATGCAGGGGGCTCTATCTCTGCACCCCCACACTAAATATAACAAACTCTACAGTGGCAACACAGGACACATGGCAATGTCAACATAAACCACCCTAGGAAACCTGATGGCACACAGATTAATGGCACACAGATCGCTGCACTGTACTGGCTCACACTATTATTGACATGCACTTTAGTGTTCTTTTGATCCACGCTATTATATAGACACTATGTTTACCAGATACTGTTATGAGCAACAGTTCAACAGCTAGTCATTAAAGTTTAAGGGGCAGTTAAGTGAATGACAGGCATTTGACAGTGGCAGTTTGTATATGGGACTTTAAATGAGTGACCTGTATCTTTTTCAGTAAAGTACAATTAAACACATTAAATCTAGAATTTGAGGTAAGAACATTCCCCTGAGTTTTTCAATCAAGTGCTGATGCTGTGTCCCCATGGGACTTTGTTTGACTGTTGATGTACCCTGACATCTGGCACCGATAAGTCTAAAGGAGTGTTTTTATGGTATTGAGATCTCTGAGAAAAAATTAACTTTTTGGCTTACTGCACAGTACATCAGGTCCTGGTCTCTGAGTGGAACTGCGTAAGGTACAGCATGTTTATTTGAAAAATAGTGAAGAGATGAGCAGTCAGATAAGTAAAATGCATACTGATTGGACAAGCATGAAAAGAATATATGCATTTCTTATGGTTAACAGAATCACCTGTAAAGACTGTGGGTTCAAGACTTGAAAAGAGCCCAACCTGCTCAGGTCTGTGTGCATGACACTGTTTGACTGTTTGTATCACACAGAGCAGTGCACTTGATTAGCTTCAACACATTAATGCAATACTGTGCATGTTCGCAATACATGCAGTTTTTTTCTATGACTGCTACTGTATCATATTAACCTTCTACCATTCTGTATGTAAACAGTGAGAATATACTTCTTGTCAATGAGCTCCTCAATGAGGATGATGAGTTCACCACCAGAAAAGTTTCTGAGGTGCTGAGAAGGGAATATGGGACTTTGATGTCCACATCCCCATTCAACAGGATGCACAAATGCATGGGCTGCACATATTGGAGGGCATGATATTGAGTGTCTCCCTATTGTATTAGTATGAATACTACCGTATTGTGCAATATGGCCGATCTCTACTAATTGTCCCATGTAATTATATTGTTGTGCTGCTTTCACCTGATAATACAGGGAGCCAGATTTTCAAAGGGCCCTTAGACCAATGCAAAGTGCACCAGACAACCACCTTGCATCAAATCCAAGTTTGCCAAATACTTCATATTTCGCAAGAAAAGCATTTTCTGCAGCAAGGTCCCCCAGAATGATGCAAAAGGACCACTGCATCAAAACTATGATGCATGGGGTGAGAATGATGCAGGCTGAGTCAATGAGATCGAGGTAAAATTAGGCAGTCGAGTCAAAAATACGATGCATGAGTGAGAAAAATGACTCAAGCTGAGTCAAAAATATGATGCATTAGTGAGACAGAAAAAAAATGACCCACATTGAGTCAGAAATACAATGCACGGGTGAGACAGAGCAAAAATAATGCAAGTTGTGTCAAAAATATGATGCATGAGTGAGATAGAGTGAAAGAGTACATAAACTGAATGAAAAATTATGGTAGTTGAAATGACCATTGGAAGCAATATTTTATAATAATAATAATAATAAGTTTATTTTAAACGCTCTTTCCGAGATCAAAGCTTTAACAGGATTTCAACAAAACATATATGGATAAAAACAACATATACAAATTATTTCATAAAATCAAATAAATAAAATCAGACATTCGATCCATAAATAATCAGCAGCGGCATTTTTTTTAAATGGTAAAAGTTTACATGCTATAAACAGGATTATGATGTCTACAATGAAAAACAATTGAAGCAGGATGTCATACTTAGTACCATAGTCAAGTCTGCCCACCTTCTGTGGACCTCTGTATATGGTCTAGTGTCAGACCAGCTCTGGTTGGTCTAACAGCGGCATGCATCTTTGATGAAGTGTCGACAGCTTCCAACTTAGAAAATCTAAAAAGAAAAGGGGATGGTGCATCATTTTTTTTTACACAAGCCCCATTGCAACATGTCGCACCAATATTTTTGACGTAAGCCTGACGCAAGCCATTTTGACACAGGCAGTTGTGCTTTTGATGCAAGCAGTGTTAGAAAATCAGGGTACTGGGTTAATATAGTGCGGACAAAACAGTGCATGGACTAATGTGCATGGAGTAGCATGAATGGCTCTACAGTAACAGGGGTTATTTTAGCGTGCAGTAAGAACCGCTACCCCGTCACTGAAGGCTGCCTTGCAGGAACATGAAGGATGCTGCGGGGCAGTACCTAGCCGAGCCACTCCCATGATGGAGTGGCTACAGCACCTGCCTCTGGTGGCGTCAGGGACCTGGAACTGTGGTTCGGCCCCCTGTCCTACTGATAAGCATTTTGGGTTCTTTTTAAAACAATTTTACCCAGGTCGGGTTTTCTGTCTTCCACAGAGTGCATGGCCCCCGGAGTTGATTATATTAAGTCTGGGAGTGGGGCAGACACCCACATTGGGTGGTGGGGGGTGCGCTATTGTTGTTTGGTCAACATGTTGTGCCAACAATATATTGCACATGCTGTATTGTGTGTGACATTTCTGATGTGTATGGTTTTGGCCATGACATTATGACCCCTTGCCAAAAATCAGAATTGATGCATGTTTTGAAGGCGCTTGCTTCTTGTGCTTTTCTTTTCTTTCCTTATGTCATTCTCGGTCCTTTGAAAATGAAGCCCAGGATGCTTTACTTAATTTGTGTTTTTTATTTTTTAATTTTTGTTCCAGAAATAACAGGCATCCATTGTGGCAAGTGAAACAAGAGAGAGACTACATCACAAATAACCCCAGCGCTTTAAATACAAACTGATTTTTCAATAGAAACACAGTATGCCAGTGTCCCATCCTTATTATTCAGATGATGGCTGGCTGAGGCAGTGAGAGGAGGGCCTATGTCAGTCATCATACACCATTCTGTGTGCCACATCTACTGGCATTTTAGGATGTGTCAGATAAAGGACAGGCAGCGGAGGGAAATGGGTCCTGAGTGGGTAGACCAGGCTGGGGAGGGGAGACATAAATTATTTACAACAGGTACTGGGGCAGGAGGAGGCACCACTGGACAAACAGAGTGCTTTCTTTCCACAAAACGTGTCAGGTGAGCGGGTTGCCACTGGACTATCTGGGTAATTTCATTTTATAATGGGGATTGGGGTTTGAGGACGTTACACTGGACTATTAGGATAATTTCATTTTACATCGGGGACTGGGGTTTGAGGAAGTTACACTGGACTAGCAGGGTAATTTCATTTTACATCGGGGACTGGGGTTTGAGGAAGTTACACTGGACTATCAGGGTAATTTCATTTTACATCGGGGACTGGGGTTTGAGGACGTTACACTGGACTATCAGGGTAATTTCATTTTACATCGGGGACTGGGGTTTGAGGACGTTACACTGGACTATCAGGGTAATTTCATTTTACATCGGGGCTGGGGTTTGAGGACGTTACACTGGACTATCAGGGTAATTTCATTTTGCATCATGGGGATTGGGGTTTGAGGAAGTTACACTGGACTATCAGGGTAATTTCATTTTACATCGGGGACTGGGGTTTGAGGAAGTTGCACTGGACTATCAGGGTAATTTCATTTTACATGGGACTGGGGTTTGAGGAAGTTACACTGGACTATCAGGGTAATTTCATTTTACATCGGGACTGGGTTTGAGGACGTTACACTGGACTATCAGGGTAATTTCATTTTACATCGGGGCTGGGGTTTGAGGAAGTTACACTGGACTATCAGGGTAATTTCATTTTCATGGTGGGGTTTGAGGACTTACACTGACTATCAGTTTCTACATTTTATATCGGGACTGGGGTTTGAGGAAGTTACACTGGACTATCAGGGTAATTTCATTTTACATCGGGGACTGGGTTTGAGGAAGTTACACTGGACTAGCAGGTAATTTCATTTACATCAGGGACTGGGGTTTGAGGAAGTTACACTGGACTATCAGGGTAATTTCATTTTACATCGGGGACTGGGGTTTGAGGAAGTTACACTGGACTAGCAGGGTAATTTCATTTTACATCGGGGACTGGGGTTTGAGGAAGTTACACTGGACTAGCAGGGTAATTTCATTTTACATCGGGGACTGGGGTTTGAGGAAGTTACACTGGACTAGCAGGGTAATTTCATTTTACATCGGGGACTGGGGTTTGAGGAAGTTACACTGGAAAATCAGGGTAATTTCATTTTACATCGGGGACTGGGGTTTGAGGAAGTTACAGTAGGCTACCAGGGTAATTTCATTTTACATCGGGAACTGGGGTTTGAGGAAGTTACACTGGACTAGCAGGTAATTTCATTTTACATCGGGGACTGGGGTTTGAGGAAGTTACACTGGACTAGCAGGGTAATTTCATTTTACATCGGGGACTGGGGTTTGAGGAAGTTACGCTAGACTAGCAGGGTAATTTCTTTTACATCGGGGACTGGGGTTTGAGGAATTTACGCTGGACTAGCAGGGTAATTTAATTTTACATCGGGGACTGGGGTTTGAGGAAGTTACACTGGACTAGCAGGGTAATTTCATTTTACATCGGGGACTGGGGTTTGAGGAAGTTACACTGGACTATCAGGGTAATTTCATTTTACATCGGGACTGGGGTTTGAGGCCATGCTGACTCATCAGGGTAATTTCTGTTTTACCGGGGCTGGGGTTTGAGGAAGTTAAACTGGACAAGCAGGGTACTTTCATTTTACATCGGGGACTGGGGTTTGAGGACGTTACACTGGAAAATCAGGGTAATTTCATTTTACATCGGGGACTGGGGTTTGAGGAAGTTACAGTGGACCATCAGGGTAATTTCATTTTACAGCGGGGACTGGGGTTTGAGAAAGTTACACTGGACTATCAGGGTAATTTCATTTTACATCGGAGACTGGGGTTTGAGGACGTTACACTGGAAAATTAGGGTAATTTCATTTTACATCGGGGGCTGGGGTTTGAGGACGTTACACTGGACTATCAGGGTAATTTCATTTTACAGTGGGGGCTGGGGTTTGAGGAAGTTACACTGGACTAGCAGGGTAATTTCTTTTTACATCGGGAACTGGGGTTTGAGGAAGTTACATTGACTAGCAGGGTAATTTCATTTTACATCGGGACTGGGGTTTGAGGAAGTTACACTGACTATCAGGGTAATTTCATTTTACATCGGGACTGGGGTTTGAGGAATTTACGCTGGACTAGCAGGGTAATTTAATTTTACATCGGGGACTGGGGTTTGAGGAAGTTACGCAGGACTAGCAGGGTAATTTCGTTTTACATCGGGGACTGGGGTTTGAGGAAGTTACGCTGGACTATCAGGGTAATTTCTTTTTACATCAGGGACTGGGGTTTGAGGAAGTTACGCTGGACTAGAAGGGTAATTTCATTTTACATCGGGGACTGGGGTTTGAGGAAGTTACACTGGACTATCAGGATAATTTCATTTTACAATGGGGGCTGGGGTTTGAGGACGTTACACTGGACTATGAGGATAATTTCATTTTACAATGGGGGCTGGGGTTTGAGGACGTTACACTGGACTAGCAGAGAAATTTCATTTTACATCGGGGGCTGGGGTTTCAGGAAGTTACCCTGGACTATCAGGGTAATTTCATTTTATGATGGGGATTGGGGTTAGAGGAAATTGTGCTGTACTGTCAGGGTAATTTCATTTTACATCGGGGACTGGGGATTGAGGAAGTTGCACTGGACTGTCACGGTAATTTCATTTTACATCGGGGACTGCGGTTTGAGGACGTTACACTGGACTCTCAGCGTAATTTCATTATACATCGGATGCTGGGGTTTGAGGACGTTACACTGGACTGTCAGGGTAATTTCATTTTACATCAGGGGCTGGGGTTTGACGACGTTACACTGGACTATCAGGGTAATTTCATTTTACATCGGGGGCTGGTTTTTGAGGAAGTTACACTGGACTATCAGGGTAATTTCATTTTACATCGGGGACTGGGGTTTGAGGAAGTTACACTGGACTATCAGGGTAATTTCATTTTACATCGGCGACTGGGGTTTGAGGAAGTTACACTGGACTATCAGGGTAATTTCATTTACATCGGGACTAGGGTTTGAGGAAGTTACACTGGACTAGCAGGGTAATTTTACTTTACATCGGGGACTGGAGTTTGAAGAAGTTACACTGGACTAGCAGGGTAATTTCATTTTACATCCGGGACTGGGGTTTGAGGAAGTTACACCGGACTAGCAGGGTAATTTCATTTTACATCGGGGACTGGGGTTTGAGGAAGTTACGCTAGACTAGCAGGGTAATTTAATTTTACATCGGGGACTGGGTTTTGAGGAAGTAACACTGGAATAGCAGGGTAATTTCTTTTTACATGGGGACTGGGGTTTGAGGAAGTTACGCTTGACTATCAGGGTAATTTGTTTTTACATCGGGGACTGGGGTTTGAGGAAGTTACGCTGGCCTAGAAGGGTAATTTCATTTTACATCGGGAACTGGGGTTTGAGGAAGTTACGCTGGACTAGCAGGGTACTTTCATGTTACATCCGGGACTGGGGTTTGAGGAAGTTAAACTGGACTAGCAGGGTACTTTCATTTTACATTGGGGACTGGGGTTTGAGGAAGTTAAACTGGACTAGCAGGGTACTTTCATTTTACATCAGGAACTGGGGTTTGAGGAAGTTAAACTGGACTATCAGGGTAATTTCATTTTTCATCGGAGACTGGGGTTTGAGGAAATTACTCTGGACTATCAGGGTAATTCCCTTTTACATCTTGCACTGGAGTTTGAGGAAGTTACACTGGACTATCAGGGTAATTTCATTTTACATCGTGGACCAGGGTTTGAGGAAGTTACACTGGACTAGCAGGGTAATTTTATTTTACATCGGGGACTGGGGTTTAAGGAAGTTACGCCAGACTAGCAGGGTAATTTCATTTTACATCGGGGGCTGGGGTTTGAGGAAGTTACAGTGGACTATCAGGGTAATTTCATTTTACGTCGGGGACTGGGGTTTGAGGAAGTTACACTGTACTAGCAGGGTAATTTCATTTTACATCTGGGCCTGGGGTTTGAGGAAGTTACATTGTACTATCAGTGTAATTTCATTTTACATCAGGGGCTGGGGTTTGCTGAAGTTACACTGGACTATTAGGGTAATTTCATTTTACATCGGGGACTGGGGTTTGAGGAAGTTTCAGTGGGCTACCAGGGTAATTTCATTTTACATCGGGGACTGGGGTTTGAGGAAGTTACGCTAGACTAGCATGGTAGTTTAATTTTACATCGGGGACTGGGGTTTGAGGAAGTTACGCTGTACTAGCAGGGTAATTTCTTTTTACATCGGGGACTGGGGTTTGAGGAAGTTACGCTGGACTATCAGGGTAATTTCTTTTTGCATCGGGGACTGGGGTTTGAGGAAGTTACGCTGGACTAGCAGGGTAATTTCATTTTACATCTGGGCCTGGGGTTTGAGGAAGTTACATTGTACTATCAGTGTAATTTCATTTTACATGAGGGACTGGGGTTTGAGGAAGTTACACTGGACTATCAGGGTAATTTCATTTTACATCGGGACTGGGGGTTTGAGGAAGTTACACTGGACTAGCAGGTAATTTCATTTTACATCGGGACTGGGGTTTGAGGAAGTTACGCTAGACTAGCATGGTAATTTAATTTTACATCGGGACTGGGGTTTGAGGAAGTACACTGTACTAGCAGGGTAATTTCTTTACATCAGGACTGGGGTTTGAGGAAGTTACGCTGGACTATCAGGGTAATTTTTTTGCATCGGGACTGGGGTTTGAGGAAGTTACGCTGGACTAGCAGGGTAATTTCATTTTACATCGGGGCCTGGGGTTTGAGGAAGTTAAACTGGACTAGCAGGTAACTTTCATTTTACATCGGGGACTGGGGTTTGAGGAAGTTACACTGGACTAGCAGGGTACTTTCATTTTACATCGGGGACTGGGGTTTGAGGAAGTTACACTGGACTAGCAGGGTACTTTCATTTTACATTGGGGACTGGGGTTTGAGGAAGTTACACCAGACTAGCAGGGTAATTTTGTTTTACATCGGGGACAGGGGTTTGAAGAAGTTACACTGGACTAGCAGGGTAATTTTACTTTGCATCGGGGACTGGAGTTTGAAGAAGTTACACTGGACTAGCAGGGTACTTTCATTTTACATCGGGGACTGGGGTTTGAGGAAGTTACGCTAGACTAGCAGGGTAATTTAATTTTACATCGGGGACTGGGGTTTGAGGAAGTTACACTGGACTAGCAGGGTAATTTCATTTTACATCGGGACTGGGGTTTGAGGAAGTTACACTGGACTAGCAGGGTAATTTCATTTTACATCGGGGACTGGGTTTTGAGGAAGTTACACTGGACTAGCAGGGTAATTTCATTTACATCGGGGACTGGGGTTTGAGGAAGTTACACTTGACTATCAGGGTAATTTCTTTTACATCGGGACTGGGGTTTGAGGAAGTTACGCTGGACTATCAGGGTAATTTCTTTTACATCGGGACTGGGGTTTGAGGAAGCATGGACTAGCAGGGTAATTTCATTTTACATCGGGACTGGGGTTTGAGGAAGTTACACTGGACTAGCAGGGTACTTTCATTTTACATCGGGGACTGGGGTTTGAGGAAGTTAAACTGGACTAGCAGGGTACTTTCATTTTACATGGGGACTGGGGTTTGAGAGTTAAACTGGACTATCAGGGTAATTTCATTTTACATCGGGACTGGGGTTTGAGGAAGTTACACTGGACTATCAGGGTAATTTCATTTTACATCGGGACTGGGGTTTGAGGAAGTTACTCTGGACTATCAGGGTAATTTATTTACATCGGCACTGGGTTTGAGGAAGTTACACTGACTAGCAGGGTAATTTTATTTTACATCGGGACTGGGGTTTGAGGAAGTTACATTGACTAGCAGGGTAATTTCATTTTACATCGGGACTGGGGTTTGAGAAGTTACAGTGGACTATCAGGGTAATTTCATTTTACTCGGGACTGGGGTTTGAGGAAGTTACACTGGACTAGCAGGGTAATTTCACTTATCATCTGGGCCTGGGGTTTGAGGAAGTTACATTTTACTATCAGTGTAATTTCATTTACATCAGGGCCTGGGGTTTGATGGAAGTTACACTGGACTATTAGGGTAATTATTTACATCGGGGACTGGGGTTTGAGGAAGTTACAGTGGCTACCAGGGTAATTTCATTTTACATCGGGACTGGGGTTTGAGGAAGTTACGCTAGACTAGCATGGTAGTTTAATTTTACATCGGGGACTGGGGTTTGAGGAAGTTACGCTGTACTAGCAGGGTAATTTCTTTTTACATCGGGGACTGGGGTTTGAGGAAGTTACGCTGGACTATCAGGGTAATTTCTTTTAGCATCGGGGACTGGGGTTTGAGGAAGTTACGCTGGACTAGCAGGGTAATTTCATTTTACATCTGGGCCTGGGGTTTGAGGAAGTTACATTGTACTATCAGTGTAATTTCATTTTACATCAGGGGCTGGGGTTGAGAGTTACACTGACTATTAGGTAATTTATTTTACATCGGGACTGGGGTTTGAGGAAGTTACAGTGACTATCAGGGTAATTTCATTTTACATCGGGACTGGGGTTTGAGGAAGTTACACTGGACTAGCAGGGTAATTTCATTTTACATCGGGGACTGGGGTTTGAGGAAGTTACACGACTAGCAGGGTACTTTCATTTTACATTGGGACTGGGGTTTGAGGAAGTTACACTGGACTAGCAGGGTAATTTCATTTTACATCGGGACTGGGGTTTGAGGAAGTTACACTCAGACTAGCAGGGTAATTTCATTTACATCGGGACTGGGGTTTGAGGAAGTTACACTGGACTAGCAGGGTAATTTCATTTTACATCGGACTGGGGTTTGAGGAAGTTACGCTGGACTATCAGGGTAATTTCTTTTTACATCGGGGACTGGGGTTTGAGGAAGTTACGCTGGACTAGCAGGGTACTTTCATTTTACAGTGGGGACTGGGGTTTGAGGAAGTTACACCGGACTAGCAGGGTAATTTCATTTTACATCGGGGACTGGGGTTTGAGGAAGTTAAACTGGACTAGCAGGGTACTTTCATTTTACAGCGGGGACTGGGGTTTGAGGAAGTTACACTGGACTATCAATATACTTTCATTTTACATCGGGGACTGGGGTTTGAGGAAGATACACTGGAATATCAGGGTACTTTCATTTTACATCGGGGACTGGGGTTGGAGGAAGTTACACTGGACTATCAGGGTACTTTCATTTTACATTGGGGACTGGGGTTTGAGGACGTTACACTGGACTATCAGGGTAATTTCATTTTACATCGGGGACTGGCACTTGAGGAAGTTACACTGACTATCAGGGTAATTTCATTTTACAACGGGACTGGGGTTTGAGGAAGTTACACTGACTATCAGGTAATTTCATTTTACATCGGCTACTGGTGTTTGAGGAAGTTACCTGACTATCAGGGTAGTTTCATTTTACATCGGGACTGGGTTTGAGGAAGTTACACTGGACTATCAGGGTAATTTCATTTTACATCGGGGACCGGGTTTGAGGAAGTTGCTGACTAGCAGGGTAATTTCTTTCATATCGACTGGGGTTTGAGAGAGTTACCTGAACTATCTAGTATTTCTTTTGCATCGGGACTGGGGTTTGAGGAAGTTACACTGGACTAGCAGGGTAATTTCATTTTACATCTGGGCCTGGGGTTTGAGGAAGTTACATTGTACTATCAGTGTAATTTCATTTTACATCAGGGGCTGGGGTTTGCGGAAGTTACACTGGACTATTAGGGTAATTTCATTTTACATCGGGGACTGGGGTTTGAGGAAGTTTCAGTGGGCTACCAGGGTAATTTCATTTTACATCGGGGACTGGGGTTTGAGGAAGTTACGCTAGACTAGCATGGTAGTTTAATTTTACATCGGGGACTGGGGTTTGAGGAAGTTACGCTGTACTAGCAGGGTAATTTCTTTTACATCGGGACTGGGGTTTGAGGAAGTTACGCTGACTATCAGGTAATTTCTTTTGCATCGGACTGGGGTTTGAGGAAGTTACGCTGGACTAGCAGTGTAATTTCATTTTACATCGGGGACTGGGGTTGAGGAAGTTAAACTGACTAGCAGGGTACTTTCATTTTACATCGGGACTGGGGTTTGAGGAAGTTACACTGACTAGCAGGGTAATTTCATTTTACATCGGGACTGGGGTTTGAGGAAGTTACACTAGACTAGCAGGGTAATTTCTTTACATCGGGACTGGGGTTTGAGGAAGTTACACTAGACTAGCAGGTAATTTAATTTTACATCGGGACTGGGGTTGAAGTTACACTGGACTAGCAGGGTAATTTCATTTTACATCAGGGACTGGGGTTTGAGGAAGTTACTGGACTATCAGGTAATTTCTTTACATCGGGACTGGGGTTTGAGGAAGTTACGCTGGACTAGCAGGGTAATTTCATTTTACAGTGGGGACTGGGGTTTGAGGAAGTTACACCGGACTAGCAGGGTAATTTCATTTTACATCGGGACTGGGGTTTGAGGAAGTTAAACTGGACTAGCAGGGTACTTTCATTTTACAGCGGGGACTGGGGTTTGAGTAAGTTACACTGGACTATCAATATACTTTCATTTTACATCGGGGACTGGGGTTTGAGGAAGATACACTGGACATATCAGGGTACTTTCATTTTACATCGGGACTGGGGTTGAGGAAGTTACACTGGACTATCAGGGTACTTTATTTTACATTGGGGACTGGGGTTTGAGGACTCACACTGACCATCAGGGTAATTTCATTTTACATCGGGACTGGTATTGAGGAAGTTACACTGACTATCAGGGTAATTCTATTTACAACGGGACTGGGGTTTGAGGAAGTTACACTGACCTATCAGGGTAATTTCATTTACATCGGCTACTGGTGTTTGAGGAAGTTACACTGGACTATCAGGGTAATTTCATTTACATCGGGACTGGGGTTTGAGGAAGTTACACTGACTATCAGGGTAATTTCATTTTACATCGGGAATCGGTTTGAGGAAGTTACACTGGACTAGCAGGGTAATTTCATTTTACATCGGGACCGGGTTTGGAAGTTACACTGGACTAGCTGGGTAATTTGTGTTACATCAGGACTGAGGTGAGGAGTTACACTGGATTAGCATAGTAATTTTATTTTACATCGGGACTGGGGTTTGAGGAAGTTACGCTGACTAGCAGGGTAATTTCATTTTACATCGTGGGCTGGGGTTTGAGAAGTTACACTGACTAGCAGGGTAATTTCATTTTACATCAGGACTGGTGTTTGAGAAGTTACACTGGACTAGCAGGGTAATTTCTTTTACCGGCATTGGGGTGAGGAAGTTAAACTGGACTAGCAGGGTACTTTCATTTACATCGGGGACTGGGGTTTGAGGAAGTTACACTGGACTAGCAGGGTACTTTCATTTTACATTGGGGACTGGGGTTTGAGGAAGTTACACCAGACTAGCAGGGTAATTTCGTTTTACATCGGGGACAGGGGTTTGAAGAAGTTACGCTAGACTAGCAGGATAATTTAATTTTACATCGGGGACTGGGGTATGAGGAAGTTACACTGGACTAGCAGGGTAATTTCTTTTTACATCAGGGACTGGGGTTTGAGGAAGTTACGCTGGACTATCAGGGTAATTTATTTTTACTTCGGGGACTGGGGTTTGAGGAAGTTACGCTGGACTAGCAGGGTACTTTCATTTTACAGTGGGGACTGGGGTTTGAGGAAGTTACACCGGACTAGCAGGGTAATTTCATTTTACGTCGTGGACTGGGGTTTAAGGAAGTTAAACTGGACTAGCAGGGTACTTTCATTTTACAGCGGACTGGGGTTTGAGGAAGTTGCACTGACTATCAATATACTTTTATTTTACATCGGGACTGGGGTTTGAGGAAGATACACTGAATATCAGGGTACTTTCATTTTACATCGGGACTGGGGTTGGAGGAAGTTACACTGGACTATCAGGGTACTTTCATTTTACATTGGGACTGGGGTTTGAGGACGCTACACTGGACTATCAGGGTAATTTCATTTTACATCGGGACTGGCACTTGAGGAAGTTACACTGGACTATCAGGGTAATTTCATTTTACAACGGGACTGGGGTTTGAGGAAGTTACACTGGACTATCAGGGTAATTTCATTTACATCGCTACTGGTGTTTGAGGAAGTTACTCTGGACTATCAGGGTAGTTTCATTTTACATCGGGACTGGGGTTTGAGGAAGTTACACTGGACTATTAGGGTAATTTCATTTTACATCGTGGACCGGGGTTTGAGGAAGTTACGCTGTACTAGCAGGGTAATTTCTTTTTACATATCGGACTGGGGTTTGAGGAAGTTACGCTGGACTATCAGGGTAATTTCTTTTTACATCGGGGACTGGGGTTTGAGGAAGTTACGCTGGACTAGCAGGGTAATTTCATTTTACATCTGGGCCTGGGGTTTGAGGAAGTTACATTGTACTATCAGTGTAATTTTATTACATCAGGGGTGGGGTTTATGGAAGTTACACTGGACTATTAGCGTAATTTCATCTTACATCGGGACTGGGGTTTGAAGTTTCCAGGGCTACCAGGGTAATTTATTTACATCGGGACTGGGTTTGAGGAAGTTACGTAGACTAGCATGGTAGTTTAATTTTACATCGGGGACTGGGGTTTGAGGAAGTTACGCTGTACTAGCAGGGTAATTTCTTTTTACTCCGGGGACTGGGGTTTGAGGAAGTTACGCTGGACTATCAGGGTAATTTCTTTTTGCATCGGGGACTGGGGTTTGAGGAAGTTACGCTGGACTAGCAGGGTAATTTCATTTTACATCGGGGCCTGGGGTTTGAGGAAGTTAAACTAGACTAACAGGTAACTTTCATTTTACATCGGGGACTGGGGTTTAAGGAAGTTAAACTGGACTAGCAGGGTACTTTCATTTTACATCGGGGACTGGGGTTTGAGGAAGTTATACTGGACTAGCTGGGTAATTTCTTTTACATCGGGACTGGGGTTTGAGGAAGTTACGCTGACTAGCAGGGTACTTTCATTTTACAGTGGGGACTGGGGTTTGAGGAAGTTACACCGGACTAGCAGGGTAATTTCATTTTACGGTGACTGGGGTTTGAGGAAGTTAAACTGACTAGCAGGGTACTTTCATTTTACATCAGGGACTGGGGTTTGAGAAGTTACACTGGACTATCAGGTAACTTTTATTTACATCGGGACTGGGGTTTGAGGAAGATACACTGGACATATCAGGGTACTTTCATTTTACATCGGGACTGGGGTTGGAGGAAGTTACACTGGACTATCAGGGTACTTTCATTTTACATTGGGGACTGGGTTTGAGGAGTTACACTGACTATCAGGTAATTTCATTTACATCGGGACTGGTTTGAGGAAGTTACACTGACTATCAGGGTAATTTCATTTTACATCGGGACTGGGGTTTGAGGAAGTTACACTGGACTATCAGGGTACTTTCATTTTACATCGGGACTGGGGTTTGAGGAAGTTACACTGGACTATCAGGGTAATTTCATTTTACATCGGGACTGGGGTTTGAGGAAGTTACACTGGACTATCAGGGTAATTTCATTTTACATCGGGACTGGGGTTTGAGGAAGTTACACTGGACTATCAGGGTAATTTCATTTTACATCGGGACTGGGGTTTGAGGAAGTTACACTGACTAGTCAGGGTAATTTCATTTTACATCGGGACTGGGGTTTGAGGAAGTTACACTGACTAGCAGGGTAATTTCATTTTACATCGGGACTGGGGTTTGAGGAAGTTACACTGGACTAGCAGGGTAATTTCTTTTACATCGTGGGTGGGGTTTGAGGAAGTTACACTGACTAGCAGGGTAATTTCATTTTACATCGGGACTGGGTTTGAGGAAGTTACACTGACTAGCAGAGTAATTTCATTTTACATCGGGACTGGTTTGAGGAAGTTACACTGACTAGTAGGTAATTTCTATTTACATCGGGACTGGGGTTTGAGGAAGTTACACTGGACTAGCAGGGTACTTTCATTTTACATTGGGGACTGGGGTTTGAGGAAGTTACACCAGACTAGCAGGGTAATTTCGTTTTACATCGGGGACAGGGTTTGAAGAAGTTACGCTAGACTAGCAGGATAATTTAATTTTACATCGGGACTGGGGTTGAGGAAGTTACACTGGACTAGCAGGGTAATTTCATTTTACATCAGGGACTGGGGTTTGAGGAAGTTACACTGGACTATCAGGTAATTTCTTTTTACATCGGGACTGGGGTTTGAGGAAGTTACGCTTGACTAGCAGGGTACTTTCATTTTACAGTGGGGACTGGGGTTTGAGGAAGTTACACCGGACTAGCAGGGTAATTTCATTTTACGTCGTGGACTGGGGTTTAAGGAAGTTAAACTGGACTAGCAGGGTACTTTCATTTTACAGCGGGGACTGGGGTTTGAGGAAGTTGCACTGGACTATCAATATACTTTTATTTTACATCGGGGACTGGGGTTTGAGGAAGATACACTGGAATATCAGGGTACTTTCATTTTACATCGGGGACTGGGGTTGGAGGAAGACACTGACTATCAGGGTACTTTCATTTTACATTGGGACTGGGGTTTGAGGATCGCACTGGACTATCAGGTAATTTCATTTTACATCGGGACTGGCATCAGTTACACTGGACTATCAGGGTAATTTCATTTTACAACTGGGACTGGGGTTTGAGGAAGTTACACTGGACTATCAGGGTAATTTCATTTACATCGGCTACTGGTGTTTGAGGAAGTTACTCTGGACTATCAGGGTAGTTTCATTTTACATCGGGACTGGGGTTTGAGGAAGTTACACTGGACTATTAGGGTAATTTCATTTTACATCGGGACCGGGTTTGAGGAAGTTACGCTGTACTAGCAGGGTAATTTTTACATATCGGACTGGGGTTTGAGAAGTTACGCTGACCATCAGGGTACATTTCACATCGGGACTGGGGTTTGAGGAAGTTACGCTGGACATAGCAGGGTAATTTCATTTTACATCTGGGCCTGGGGTTTGAGGAAGTTACATTGTACTATCAGTGTAATTTCATTTTACATCAGGGGCTGGGGTTTGAAGTTACACTGGACTATTAGCGTAATTTCATTTTACATCGGGACTGGGTTTGTGGAAGTTTCCAGGGCTACCAGGTGTAATTTCATTTTACATCGGGACTGGGGTTTGAGGAAGTTACGCTAGACTAGCATGGTAGTTTAATTTTACATCGGGACTGGGGTTTGAGGAAGTTACGTTGTACTAGCAGGGTAATTTCTTTTACTGGGACTGGGGTTTGAGGAAGTTACGCTGGACTATCAGGGTAATTTCTTTTGCATCGGGACTGGGGTTTGAGGAAGTTACGCTGGACTAGCAGGGTAATTTCATTTACATCGGGCCTGGGGTTTGAGGAAGTTAAACTAGACTAACAGGTAACTTTCTATTTTACATCGGGACTGGGGTTTAAGGAAGTTAAACTGACTAGCAGGTACTTTCATTTTACATCGGGACTGGGGTTTGAGGAAGTTAACTGGACTAGCTGGATCATTTTTACATCAGGGACTGGGGTTTGAGGAAGTTACGCTGACTATCAGGGTAATTCTTTTACTGGGACTGGGGTTTGAGGAAGTTACGCTGACTAGCAGGGTACTTTCATTTTACAGTGGGGACTGGGGTTTGAGGAAGTTACACCGGACTAGCAGGGTAATTTCATTTTACGTCGTGGACTGGGGTTTGAGGAAGTTAAACTGGACTAGCAGGGTACTTTCATTTTACAGCGGGGACTGGGGTTTGAGGAAGTTACACTGGACTATCAATATACTTTTATTTTACATCTGGGACTGGGGTTTGAGGAAGATACACTGGAATATCAGGGTACTTTCATTTTACATCGGGGACTGGGGTTGGAGGAAGTTACACTGGACTATCAGGGTACTTTCATTTTACATTGGGGACTGGGGTTTGAGGACGTTACACTGGACTATCAGGGTAATTTCATTTTACATCGGGGACTGGCACTTGAGGAAGTTACACTGGACTATCAGGGTAATTTCATTTTACAACGGGGACTGGGGTTTGAGGAAGTTACACTGGACTATCAGGGTAATTTCATTTTACATCGGCTACTGGTGTTTGAGGAAGTTACTCTGGACTATCAGGGTAGTTTCATTTTACATCGGGGACTGGGGTTTGAGGAAGTTACACTGGACTATCAGGGTAATTTCATTTTACATCGGGGACCGGGGTTTGAGGAAGTTATGCTGTACTAGCAGGGTAATTTCTTTTTACATATCGGACTGGGGTTTGAGGAAGTTACGCTGGACTATCAGGGTAATTTCTTTTTGCATCGGGGACTGGGGTTTGAGGAAGTTACGCTGGACTAGCAGGATAATTTCATTTTACATCTGGGCCTGGGGTTTGAGGAAGTTACATTGTACTATCAGTGTAATTTCATTTTACATCAGGGGCTGGGGTTTGCGGAAGTTACACTGGACTATTAGGGTAATTTCATTTTACATCGGGGACTGGGGTTTGTGGAAGTTTCAGTGGGCTACCAGGGTAATTTCATTTTACATCGGGGACTGGGGTTTGAGGAAGTTACGCTAGACTAGCATGGTAGTTTAATTTTACTTCGGGGACTGGGGTTTGAGGAAGTTACGCTGTACTAGCTGGGTAATTTTTTTTTACATCGGGGACTGAGTTTGAGGAAGTTACACTGGACTATCAGAGTAATTTCTTTTTGCATCGGGGACTGGGGTTTGAGGAAGTTACGCTGGACTAGCATGTAACTTTCATTTTACATCGGGGACTGGGGTTCAAGGAAGTTAAACTGGACTAGCAGGGTACTTTCATTTTACATCGGGGACTGGGGTTTGAGGAAGTTACACTGGACTAGCAGGGTACTTTCATTTTACATTGGGGACTGGGGTTTGAGGAAGTTACACCAGACTAGCAGGGTAATTTCGTTTTACATCGGGGACTGGGGTTTGAAGAAGTTACGCTAGACTAGCAGGATAATTTAATTTTACATCGGGGACTGGGGTTTGAGGAAGTTACGCTGGACTAGCAGGGTAATTTCTTTTTACATCAGGGACTGGGGTTTGAGGAAGTTACGCTGGACTATCAGGGTAATTTCTTTTTACATCGGGGACTGGGGTTTGAGGAAGTTACGCTGGACTAGCAGGGTACTTTCATTTTACATTGGGGACTGGGGTTTGAGGAAGTTACACGGGACTAGCAGGGTAATTTCATTTTACATCGGACTGGGGTTTGAGGAAGTTAAACTGACTAGCAGGGTACTTTCATTTTACATCGGGACTGGGGTTTGAGGAAGTTACACTGACTATCAATATACTTTCATTTTACATCGGGGACTGGGGTTTGAGGAAGATACACTGGAATATCAGGTACTTTCATTTTACATCGGGACTGGGGTTGGAGGAAGTTACACTGACTATCAGGGTACTTTCATTTTACATTGGGACTGGGGTTTGAGGAATTACACTGACTATCAGGGTAATTTCATTTTACATCGGGACTGGGATTTGAGGAAGTTACACTGACTATCAGGGTAATTTCATTTACATCGGGACTGGGGTTTGAGGAAGTTACACTGGACTATCAGGGTAATTTCATTTTACATCGGCTACTGGTGTTTGAGGAAGTTACACTGGACTATCAGGGTAATTTCATTTTACATCGGGGACTGGGGTTTGAGGAAGTTACACTGGACTATCAGGGTAATTTCATTTTACATCGGGGACCGGGGTTTGAGGAAGTTACACTGGACTAGCAGGGTAATTTCATTTTACATCGGGGACCGGGGTTTGAAGAAGTTACACTGGACTAGCTGGGTAATTTTGTGTTACATCAGGGACTGAGGTGTGAGGAAGTTACACTGGATTAGCATAGTAATTTTATTTTACATCGGGGACTGGGGTTTGAGGAAGTTACTCCGGACTAGCAGGGTAATTTCATTTTACATCGTGGGCTGGGGTTTGAGAAAGTTACACTGGACTAGCAGGGTAATTTCATTTTACATCAGGGACTGGTGTTTGAGGAAGCTACACTGGACTAGCAGGGTAATTTCTTTTTACATCGGGGACTGGGGTTTGAGGAAGTTACACTGGACTAGCAGGCTAATTTCATTTTACGTAGGGGACAGGGATTTGAGGAAGTTGCGCTGTACTAGCAGGGTAATTTCTTTTTACATCGGGGACTGGGGTTTGAGGAAGTTACGCTGGACTATCAGGGTAATTTCTTTTTGCATCGGGGACTGGGGTTTGAGGAAGCTACGCTGGACTAGCAGGGTAATTTCATTTTACATCGGGCCTGGGGTTTGAGGAAGTTAAACTGACTAGCAGGTAACTTTCATTTTACATCAGGGACTGGGGTTTAAGGAAGTTAAACTGACTAGCAGGGTACTTATTTACATCGGGACTGGGGTTTGAGGAAGTTACACTGACTAGCAGGGTACTTTCATTTTACATTGGGGACTGGGGTTTGAGGAAGTTACACTAGACTAGCAGGGTAATTTCATTTTACATCGGGACAGGGTTTGAGAAGTTACCTGGACTAGCAGGGTAATTTAATTTTACATCGGGACTGGGTTTGAGGAAGTTACACTGGACTAGCAGGGTAATTTCATTTACATCAGGGACTGGGGTTTGAGTTACGCTTGACTATCAGGGTAATTTATTTTACTTGGGACTGGGGTTTGAGGAAGTTACGTGGACTAGCAGGGTACTTTCATTTTACAGTGGGACTGGGGTTTGAGGAAGTTACACCGGACTAGCAGGGTAATTTCATTTTACGTCGTGGACTGGGGTTTAAGGAAGTTAAACTGGACTAGCAGGGTACTTTCATTTTACAGCGGGGACTGGGGTTTGAGGAAGTTGCACTGGACTATCAATATACTTTTATTTTACATCGGGGACTGGGGTTTGAGGAAGATACACTGGAATATCAGGGTACTTTCATTTTACATCGGGGACTGGGGTTGGAGGAAGTTACACTGGACTATCAGGGTACTTTCATTTTACATTGGGGACTGGGGTTTGAGGACGTTACACTGGACTATCAGGGTAATTTCATTTTACATCGGGGACTGGCACTTGAGGAAGTTACACTGGACTATCAGGGTAATTTCATTTTACAACGGGGACTGGGGTTTGAGGAAGTTACACTGGACTATCAGGGTAATTTCATTTTACATCGGCTACTGGTGTTTGAGGAAGTTACTCTGGACTATCAGGGTAGTTTCATTTTACATCGGGGACTGGGGTTTGAGGAAGTTACACTGGACTATTAGGGTAATTTCATTTTACATCGTGGACCGGGGTTTGAGGAAGTTACGCTGTACTAGCAGGGTAATTTCTTTTTACATATCGGACTGGGGTTTGAGGAAGTTACGCTGGACTATCAGGGTAATTTCTTTTTACATCGGGGACTGGGGTTTGAGGAAGTTACGCTGGACTAGCAGGGTAATTTCATTTTACATCTGGGCCTGGGGTTTGAGGAAGTTACATTGTACTATCAGTGTAATTTCATTTTACATCAGGGGCTGGGGTTTGCGGAAGTTACACTGGACTATTAGCGTAATTTCATTTTACATCGGGGACTGGGGTTTGTGGAAGTTTCAGTGGGCTACCAGGGTAATTTCATTTTACATCGGGGACTGGGGTTTGAGGAAGTTACGCTAGACTAGCATGGTAGTTTAATTTTACATCGGGGACTGGGGTTTGAGGAAGTTACGCTGTACTAGCAGGGTAATTTCTTTTACTGGGACTGGGGTTTGAGGAAGTTACGCTGGACTATCAGGGTAATTTCTTTTGCATCGGGACTGGGGTTTGAGGAAGTTACGCTGGACTAGCAGGGTAATTTCATTTTACATCGGGGCCTGGGGTTTGAGGAAGTTAAACTAGACTAACAGGTAACTTTCATTTTACATCGGGGACTGGGGTTTAAGGAAGTTAAACTGGACTAGCAGGGTACTTTCATTTTACATCGGGGACTGGGGTTTGAGGAAGTTATACTGGACTAGCTGGATAATTTCTTTTTACATCAGGGACTGGGGTTTGAGGAAGTTACGCTGGACTATCAGGGTAATTTCTTTTTACTTCGGGGACTGGGGTTTGAGGAAGTTACGCTGGACTAGCAGGGTACTTTCATTTTACAGTGGGGACTGGGGTTTGAGGAAGTTACACCGGACTAGCAGGGTAATTTCATTTTACGTCGTGGACTGGGGTTTGAGGAAGTTAAACTGGACTAGCAGGGTACTTTCATTTTACAGCGGGGACTGGGGTTTGAGGAAGTTACACTGGACTATCAATATACTTTTATTTTACATCTGGGACTGGGGTTTGAGGAAGATACACTGGAATATCAGGGTACTTTCATTTTACATCGGGGACTGGGGTTGGAGGAAGTTACACTGGACTATCAGGGTACTTTCATTTTACATTGGGGACTGGGGTTTGAGGACGCTACACTGGACTATCAGGTAATTTCATTTTACATCGGGACTGGCACTTGAGGAAGTTACACTGACTATCAGGGTAATTTCATTTACAACGGGACTGGGGTTTGAGGAAGTTACACTGGACTATCAGGTAATTTCATTTTACATCGGCTACTGGTGTTTGAGGAAGTTACTCTGGACTATCAGGGTAGTTTCATTTTACATCGGGGACTGGGGTTTGAGGAAGTTACACTGACTATCAGGGTAATTTCATTTTACATCGGGACCGGGTTTGAGGAAGTTACCTGTACTAGCAGGGTAATTTTTACATATCGGACTGGGGTTTGAGGAGTTACGCTTGACTATCAGGGTACTTTTGCATCGGGACTGGGGTTTGAGGAAGTTACGCTGGACTAGCAGGATAATTTCATTTTACATCTGGGCCTGGGTTTGAGGAAGTTACATTGTACTATCAGTGTAATTTCATTTTACATCAGGGGCTGGGGTTTGCGGAAGTTACACTGGACTATTAGCGTAATTTCATTTTACATCGGGGACTGGGGTTTGTGGAAGTTTCAGTGGGCTACCAGGGTAATTTCATTTTACATCGGGGACTGGGGTTTGAGGAAGTTACGCTAGACTAAGCATGGTAGTTTAATTTTACATCGGGACTGGGGTTTGAGGAAGTTACGCTTGTACTAGCAGGGTAATTTCTTTTACTCGGGACTGGGGTTTGAGGAAGTTACTGACTATCAGGGTAATTTCTTTTTGCATCGGGGACTGGGGTTTGAGGAAGTTACGCTGGACCAGCAGGGTAATTTCATTTTACATCGGGGCCTGGGGTTTGAGGAAGTTAAACTAGACTAGCAGGTAACTTTCATTTTACATCGGGGACTGGGGTTTAAGGAAGTTAAACTGGACTAGCAGGGTACTTTCATTTTACATCGGGGACTGGGGTTTGAGGAAGTTACACTGGACTAGCTGGGTACTTTCATTTTACATTGGGGACTGGGGTTTGAGGAAGTTACACCAGACTAGCAGGGTAATTTCGTTTTACATTGGGAACAGGGGTTTGAAGAAGTTACGCTAGACTAGCAGGATAATTTAATTTTACATCGGGGACTGGGGTATGAGGAAGTTATGCTGGACTAGCAGGGTAATTTCTTTTTACATCAGGGACTGGGGTTTGAGGAAGTTACGCTGGACTATCAGGGTAATTTCTTTTTACATCGGGGACTGGGGTTTGAGGAAGTTACGCTGGACTAGCAGGGTACTTTCATTTTACAGTGGGGACTGGGGTTTGAGGAAGTTACACCGACTAGCAGGGTAATTTCATTTACATCGGGACTAGGGTTTGAGGAAGTTAAACTGGACTAGCAGGGTACTTTCATTTTACAGCGACTGGGGTTTGAGGAAGTTACACTGGACTATCAATAACTTTCATTTTACATCGGGACTGGGGTTTGAGGAAGATACACTGGACTATCAGGGTACTTTATTTTACATCGGGACTGGGGTTGGAGGAAGTTACACTGGACTATCAGGGTAGTTTCATTTTACATCTGGGACTGGGGTTTGAGGAGTTACACTGACTATCAGGGTAATTTCATTTTACATCGGGACTGGGATTGAGGAAGTTACACTGGACTATCAGGGTAATTTCATTTACATCGGGACTGGGGTTTGAGGAAGTTACACTGGACTATCAGGGTAATTTCATTTTACATCGGCCACTGGGGTTTGAGGAAGTTACACTGGACTATCAGGGTAATTTCATTTTACATCGGGGACTGGGGTTTGAGGAAGTTACACTGGACTATCAGGGTAATTTCATTTTACATCGGGGACCGGGGTTTGAAGAAGTTACACTGGACTAGCTGGGTAATTTTGTGTTACATCAGGGACTGAGGTGTGAGGAAGTTACACTGGATTAGCATAGTAATTTTATTTTACATCGGGGACTGGGGTTTGAGGAAGTTACGCCGGACTAGCAGGGTAATTTCATTTTACATCGTGGGCTGGGGTTTGAGAAAGTTACACTGGACTAGCAGGGTAATTTCATTTTACATCAGGGACTGGTGTTTGAGGAAGCTACACTGGACTAGCAGGGTAATTTCTTTTTACGTCGGGGGCTGGGGTTTGAGGAAGTTACACTGGACTAGCATGGTAATTTCATTTTACATCGGGGACTGGGGTTTGAGGAAGTTACACTGGACTAGCAGGGTAATTTCATTTTACGTAGGGACTGGGGTTTGAGGAAGTTACACCAGACTAGCAGGGTAATTTCATTTTACATCGGGACTGGGGTTTGAGGAAGTTACACTGGACTAGCAGGGTAATTTCATTTTACATCAGGGCTGGGGTTTGAGGAAGTTAACTGGACTAGCAGGGTAATTTCATTTTACATCGCCTGGGTTTGAGGAAGTTACACGGACTAGCAGGTAATTTCATTTTACATCGGGCCTGGGTTTGAGGAAGTTACACTGGACTATCAGGGTAATTTCATTTTACATCAGGGCTGGGGTTTGAGGAAGTTACACTGGACTATCAGGGTAATTTCATTTTACATCGGGACTGGGGTTTGAGGAAGTTACAGCTGGACTATCAGGGTAATTTATTTTACATCGGGACTGGGGTTTGAGGAAGTTACACTGGACAAGCAGGGTAATTTCATTTTACATCGGGACTGGGTTTGAGGAAGTTACACTTAGACTATCAGGGTAATTTCATTTTACATCGGGGCCTGGGGTTTGGAGGAAGACACTGGACTATCTATGGATTTCTATCTATAACAACATTCTACCATACACTATAAAACAGTTTCTAAATACCACACATATTACTTCTAACTATATAGTGATTTACAATGTAGAAGAACATGCAAAGTCCATTTACACCATACTGTATGGTACAAATACAACAGGTGTTATTTGTTAAGGAAGAACTGATGTTATAGTTAGTAAGAGCCTAAAAAACTAGTCAGCACAAATACTATTAAAAATGGAGAGATACTGCATGCTATCAGTATAATCTGTTTACAGTGCATGAATATTATAGACTACAAGTAGAGGAGATAATACATGTTACTAGATAAACATACAGGATTTCGTAATAATCTCAGGTTAGTATATATTTGTTTACTCTTCTATTTTTGGGTTTTGTTTTTGTTAGAAAATGGAGTGTTCTGTACATAAAGGGTTAATGATTGCTAGGGATTCCTGGAGAGCTAGTAAAGCTGATACAGGCTAGCTCCACCAGGTCCATTTGAGGTGAGACTTCAAGCCAGGTGCTGCCCGTTAGAACTGTCTGATGTCACGTGGCTAATGATTATTACTTGTTCTAGTAAATCCATGTGTCTGATCTACTAAACAAGACAGTTGTTGTTGTGCCCTTTGAATAGTTTTAATGATATTTACATTTATTTGGAATGTGAGCACATTTGCTCTCAGAGAAAAGCAGCTTGGAGTTATGTCTGCAACATTGTAAACAGAAAGAAGGGAGTATTTTATGTAAGTGACATTATGATTTTCATTTATAGAAGGATACACTGAAAAGTACAAAAAAATGTGTTCCACAAGATCCCATTTTTCAAGCTAGAGCAAGATGGCTGCAGGCTCGGCCCACAGCCATAAAAACAGGTCACCTGGTATAATCTAATACAGATGCTGATAACAATAGAAATAGAAAATATAGATTTTCAGCAGTAAGAAATACACAGAAATGTGGTGGTTCACAAGTACTATAACACAATTTACATAGTAATTTAATAGCATACACATTTTCAAAACAAAACTGACCAAAAAGTACCTTGAAATAAAAGAGACTAACCACATTTACAGTAGCTTAAACAAGTTCTGCAAGGCATTCCAGGCTATAGGGTAGCCAACTGAAGATCATTTTAGCATATTTTGGGAAGTGTCTTGGAACATCAAGCAGAATAACACTATGTTTTCTTTGGCTATACAGCCATCTAGATCTTCGAAGTAAACTTGATATGAATGGTGGCAAACAATTCTGCTAAACTTTTAAGGGCTATAAATGTAGATTGCTAAGACTTCTGGTTTCAAGTGAAAAGCAAAGATTCAAAATGTGTGCTCTGATCCCTATTTCAAGATTTAAATTTCTTATTGTTGGATCTTTTCAGAAACAATGTGATTGTTTTGGCTGAACTTACTGTATGTATCTTTTATCAAATAGTTGTTTAAAATAGGAATCTTATCACGTGATATGTCTGTCTATATTATTTGTTATGAAACACTTGAAATGTTTGTATTGTATTGTTCTTATAAGCATTTCTTATGTATGGACACAATTATAAATGAGAGTTTCTCTCAATATGCCTTACAATAAAATTGATGCTACTGATGATGATGATGAACTGAGGACCATCCCACTTCTGTCTAGAGAAAACAATTATGGGTTTTGGACTGCAGTCCATTAATGAAATAGAGTGCTCTATGGTAAATCACATCTAATTTAGTTAAATGTGTCACAGCAGTGCCTCTGCTTATGAGATCACCATAGTCTAATGGGGGAGAAAAGTCACCTGGATTAGTCTTTTCTTTGCCTCATGGCTGAAACAGAATTTATTTCTATAGTAAACTGCAAGTCTGTGATGTAGTTTTTCTTACAGAGATTATCAATGTGAGTGGTGAAGGATAACCTATTATTAAGCCACGTGTCCATATACTTAAAGGGTTTACCATTTCCAACCTTTCACTCTGACAGGGTTGTAATGTATAAAGTGAGGATGGGTGAGATGGGTTTAGAAGAGAATATGGTATTTTTGTGGCATTTAGATAGATTGTTGATGCACATAGATTAATGTGGAGTTGCTCAAATGCTTCTTGAAGAGCATTCATAGCCATCTCTGGTGTAAGATGTGCAACATAAAGCACAGCTCCAGAATCCACCTAACTGCCCTTCTGAAAACCAGAATGCGCCTCCACAACCGTTGCTCTAATGGTACTCCCCTGTAGCTGTTCCTGGGTAGCCACCAACATGGGTAGCAGAGCTTGGTCTTCAGCTGCCCCTTGGCAGTGGAACAAACTACTGACTGAACTCCACTCCATTGATACACATGGTTCCTGGCAAACTCATCCTGCCTCTGCTCCTTGGGTCTGACACCAACCTACACTAGTCAACTCCCTAGCTCAAGGTACCACCTACCCACACTAGTCAACTCCCTGCCTATAACTGTTATATCATATTTTTCACAGTAATATTTGACTTCCTTGCCTGTACATATTGTATATATTTTTACTGAGTATTCTGTGTATTACTTGCTCACTGGATGATGCAGTCACACACTGTACACTGTGTCTATGATTTGTTTGTTTTGTACCAAATCTCCTCATGTCCAATATTGAAACCTTGTAGTCACTGTTCTCAAATGGACCTATGCATCAAACCTGTATATTAGTGCTTATTGTTGCTTGTATCAAATCTGTTTCATGTGTATTACTGTTACCTTGTTCTCCACTGTCGCCCTGTGCCATGTGTTATGGCCTGGGTCGTGCCTGAAAATGGTCCCTGGGATCAGTGCACTCACCAGGTTTTCAAAGTCATAAATAAATAAAACCAGTATCATATGCATAATAATGTAGATTAGCATTTACAGTGTTAGCACCAAACTCATTTGTATAAAACATAAACAACAATGGTCCCAGTACAGACACTTGTGTCACACCTTTGTAAATTTGGGAACAGGAGGATGGCAATCCTTCATTGCATCGCCAATAAGATACCCTAAACCATGCAACAACATCTGGGTCTATACCAGTAGCTAAATTTCATTCAGCAGAGTATTGTGGTCTGCAGTGTTGAAGCCTTTGCTAATGTCTAAAAATAATGCTGCATTAATAAGTGTTTGGTGAAGTGCAGTGAACCAATCATTGTAACCTTTACTAACACAGTAGTCGTACTATAGCTGTATAAAGCCAGATTGCATAGGATTAATAATGTTACATTTATCAATGTATTCTCTAATCTTCTCATTTACCAGTGTTTCAAGCAGTTTGGTGAGGACAAGTAAAAAGAGATGGGTTGGTAACTACTTAGCACTCTATGAATCCTATGAATCAGGGTGACATTACAAGATGGATAGTTTCCTTGAATATGGTTTATTATGTTTATCCTTAAAAATAGTAATTAATAAGATCCAACCCACCAACAGTGGACCAGAGAATCTATACATATACTGTCAGTAAAAAGTGTCATGTTCAAAAAGGATCATCTAGCCACATGACAAAATGGATTTTAAAAATGATAAAAGGCATAACATACTTGATCACACATGCCCCCACAATGCAAAGCATCATGGGCTGCATATGCAAATCACCACAGAATGTTATGCTGGTCCAACTTTAACATACTTGTACATTCTCACTGACTAAGAAACATTTGAACACAGGATATTGCAACAGACTTCTTACGCTTTGAGTTGTAACAATGAGGCAAAATATGGTTGACCTATAGTGGTGGTAGTATCACATTTGTGTTTCCCATGATGCAGAGCATTTATGATGGACCAGCAGGGGAAGATGTGGTGTCTGAGTAGATGCTATACTCTTATAAAGGTCTAAGACTGTGTATTACCACCCTCTGGAGATCCTAGGGACAGTCAACCAGCAATAGTAGATGATTCTGCAGTATGCATGCATTTGCACTATGAATTAAAATGCTGACATCACTGGGCACAGCTTGTAGAGGAAAAGCATATCTGCTGGCCATGCATAATGGCCGTGAACCATTCTTTACATCATGCCTTCGCTGTAGCATGAATATGCCTCACCTGTGGTGGTGGCAACAGCTAATTAAAGCCATGACAATGGGGAGGGGGGGGGTTAAAAGACAAATGGTCCACAACTTGGCCTGGATTGGTGGCAGATGCAAAGCTATAGCCTTTTCTTTTGGTTCCATGTGATAATGGTGTGCATAACAGCAGTTTTGTTAACCACTTTGCTGATCTAGCCTTAAATACAGAGTTTGTAAATGAAAGTACAAGGAGCCGCCATTTCACTTAAATGAGCAGTGCAATGAAAATGGGCTAAATGTGACCCCACCTTGTTTTCTTCCTAATTGATGCCAGATGTATTCCAGTTTATTTTGGAAGTAACATTTTCAGTTTCCATTATCATTTAAGAATGTTATGAAAATTTTAAATTAATTATTTCTCAAGAAAAAAAGATGGCCATTTCATTTTTGCATAGAAATAATATTGAGGATCTGAGGAGGGTAAGAATCTAGAAAAAATGCAAATGTACAGTACACAGCATAGGAAGAATCCAGAAAATCGAAATCAACAGTTCTGCCAATATTTTTCATAACCATAGCAGAAAAATTGCTTTTTGGAATAACGTTTTTCAGTGCACTGCTGTTTTAAGGTTGCACTCAAGCAGGAGGCAATCTATGTGCATATTTGCCATAATAATGAGTTCATTATTATGGCACATAAAAACTGGCCATCCCCACTGAAAAAAAAATGATTTCAGGGTATTATTAGCAAATAACACAGTGTGAACCAGCGACATCAAGCATTGCAAGTTCCGACTAGGACATTGCGTTAGCAGCATTTGGATATCTTTAGTCATGTGAGAACTTGATGTTGGGCACCGTGGTATATAAATGCAAAGTATGGTAGGATACACTGTGGTATACAAATATAACTTGGAAACAAGAGGTGCGCTCTCCAGAAAGGAGAACTGGCAAGGCAGAAATGAAAATAATTCATATTTTATTCCAGAGAATACAGTCAAAACAGGTTTTGTAGAGCTTACAATACTGATGATAAAGCTGAGTTGGTAGTTATTTCAGCCTGTTTCCCATTAAGTGCTAATAGTTCATCAAAGTTGTAAAATGTCAAACAGTCAATGTCATTCATTGTCACCATTTCATACAGCTGCAAACAACCGATAAAAAAAAAAATGAAACAAAATGTGCAGCATTGCAACAACACACAGAATGAATTGTACCAGAAATACGTTTTTCCCCTTTCATATAGAAACCCTTTGAATTTAGTGAAGAAAAGTTAGGGAAATAGCCCAAGTATGACTTTTAATAATTTCAAACCATTCAAAGAACTTGGTGGCCAAACATGATACTAAATGGATTTTAGTATCTAGTGGCAGATGTCCCTGTTCCTGTTTGCAAGCTCTGTAAGAGCTGTCTTGATTTCATTTTTTGGAATAATATTTACTTTATTTGGATGTCCGCCTTGATTTTTTTTTTCAGTGTGCTGGGGGCACCTCTTTCTTATTTCTGCATATCTGATGTGATGATGGTTTGCCCCTTAGCTTTACCTGGTTCACTTTGCTTTATATAATTTGTTGGCACAATCAGAACAGAAAATGGAATGAAGTAAAAGGAGGTCAAATGAATTGCCCAAGGTGACACAGTAAGCTTCTGGTTGTGGCATGATTAAATCTGCTAGCTCCTGTTTTAGAGTTCAGTGCTCTAGTCACTAAACCACACTGCCATCTTAGCTGTCTGCAGGCCCTCTTGCTACAGACTCAACTATATTGTATATGTGCATTCACTGCAAAATAAATCAGCAAACAACAGGAGTTCTGATACTTTTGTCCCTTACAATCTGTAATATACTGCAAATGGAAAAGTTGTAAAGCTACAGTAAAAATATCAACAGTTTGTAAAAGCCAACAGTCTTTGTCTGTATGGTGTTATTGTGGTATTCTATGTTTTTGGAAATGATGCAGAAATATACTGTGAAGAAGATAATATTTTGGTTGAAGAGTAATGGATATGGGGGGGGTCTGTGGGTAATACTGAAGGTATGGGAAGCATTTGGGTGACAGTGAAAGTGGCAGAGAGCACATGTGTGATGGGGAATCTTAGGGTGGCAGTTCATGCTGTGAAGGATCTGAGAATGTGTTGGGGGTTCTGGGTAACAGTATGTGTGTGTAGAGGTCTGTGTGACAGTGCATATGTTGGGGGTCTGATAGCATCCACATGTGTGTTTGGGCAGTTTAGAACTGAGCATGCATGTATTTGGTGGTCTGGGAGGAAATAGTGCACATGCCATGGGGTTTGTGGGGAACAGAGCATGTGAATAGGGGTTTGGATGTGACAGGAAATATGGGAGCGGTTTTGAGAGTGACAGGACATACAAAGGGTGTAGAGGGTTGTAGTGTATGTGTGCAGGGGGTCTGGAGTAACAGTATGTGTGTGAGTTGTAATATTACATATGTGTGGGAAGTGAGAGTCAAATTCCATGTGCAGGGGTGTCTGTGAAGAGGACATTGCAAATATATTTTTGAAGTGTTAGAGCAGTAAAGCATGCTTGAGCCATGTAATTTTTGAATGGACCTAATGTATGCCTTTAGTTACTCTGCATCAAGCTAAAGGAGTGACCTATATGGTGCATTTCTCCAGAGATGTTTTGTTAGCCACAGCATGCATAAAACATCATGTGTGGGGAAGAGGGGACTCTTCATTTATCGGGTCAGCAACCATTGCAATTAGGGTATGTTCAAAAATACCCTGACTTCAGGCTGCAGGCAGAGAAGAATGGATACTGACTGTCTGACTCTCCTCTCAGCCAAATCCACACAGAGTAAGGGGGCCCAACTCAGGGACCCACCTGCACTGACAACCTTTGGAGAAACAGGAGGTGAGCTGGACAGGGTGGCAGGGAGAAAGAGGTCAATAAAAAAAAAAAGACCATCTCATATTATTTTGTTAGAGGAATTAAAGCAGAGTTCTTCTGCATCCCTGCCTAATTTTATCCTTATATACTATAAATGAACATTTTTTCTTCCAGACTGTAGGCCCTAAAGGAGAGAGGCAGCTATGAAAATTGAAAATGTAATGTCAAAAGGATTTGAGTATTACAAAGGTAAGTAAGAAACAGGGTCATTGTCACTGAGTTGAAGCTGAAGTTTCTAACAGTTTGATGTAGCACAGGTATGTAGGATCCATAGCAAGAAAGAAAAGTCTGTGCAGAATGTGTGCTTCCTTTAGTGCTGTGGGATTGTTAACAGATTTGAAGGGTAGGTATCTCATGCCACCACCTAGCTTTTATGGAACTGTTGATGGTATTGAAGGTTTAGGAGGGGAATACCCCTACTGCATTGATATTCCTGTAGTTCAGCCCCACACTGCCATCCTTCATCTGCTGCTGGTCTCCTAAAAGCATCCAGAATTTTCTGGTGTTTACCTTGATGGCAGTGGAGTCCTGCATAGTAACATCTATGACTGCAATAGCCCTTGGCAGAGCAGCAGATCATGGCTCCAACATACTTCATTTGTTAACAATGCCATGGTGGTGGTCTTGCCCTGAGAAGCATTTTATTTAATATTGCTGGCGGTGGAGGTCCTGCTGGTATGAGTGAAGGGTAGGACACTTGAAAGAAAGTACTGTTGAACAGCTTCCATTAATTCTGGAACTGACAGTGTGTGTGAGTGGGAGACAGACACTAGAGACATAGTGCCCTAGCTGCTTAAGGCAATTCTGGTACTGCAGGTCTGTGTAAAAGGATATATTATGATAGCTCTAAACTTGAGATCCTGAGTCTCAGGATCCCGAGATAGCGACCTGAAATGCACACTTCTGACAGTACAATGTTGGCATCTGATTGAAAACATACAAAAACAATTCAGAGCCCTCCAAACCTGTCTATGTGAGGACTCTGCCCCACACACACACCCGTAAGTAAAATAACTAACTCCAAGGGGAAGCAGACCTCAGAGTTTAAAAAATTAGTTATGGGGGTCAAACAATTAAATGGACACAGTGCAGAACAGAACCCAGTCCTCCCAGGGCATGCTGGTTGAGCTGCCAGTAGTTTAGCCCTCAACACCATTTGAGGCAGCTTGGCCAGCCTACAGATCCAGCCTGGATTTGAATACCATCAACAGGCATAAGGTAGCAAGCCATCATATCCGCTACCTTACCCCTGTAAATGTCTGTCAGGTTTACTACTGCTGGGATTCTCATTATTTTGATACTGAACCTGTCGAGCAATACTGCACAGGCAGGTCAGTGTCAGGATAGTGACTCTGCAAAACATAAGGATACCATGTAGAACGGACACTGGAGAGACAATTATTGAGCTCTCCATATGAATTCTGGCAGTAATCAGACTGCAAACACTGAATGTGTTTCTGGTTGGTGGACAGATGGAAAACAAATCACTCAAGGAAGCTCACTCATGACAGACAAAATGAGTGTGCACAAATGGACACAGTGGACAAATAGACACTGTTTACTCTATACAAACCTGTCTGTATCCTTCAATAAATGAAACAGGGTGGATGATTGCCTTCAAAACCATGAACACAAAGAACAAAGGATAATAAAAGTACCAAGGCATTTATACTGTAGCTGGCTAGCAAAATCTGAAGGCATCAAAACCTGACAGTGGATATGATGAGGTGATAATTCTTTCAACAGCACCTCTTCATATTAACACAAGAAGTTGCTCTGGTGATATAGATAAGGACCAAAGAGTCAGGGAATGGGCCCTTCAAGGGTGATAGGAAATGTTTCTTATGCTGGTGGAGTCCCTACGGTTGTTGGGTCTATGTTAGGTGTGGATCCTGATATACTTTGATAATTTTTAATTAATTAGTCTGCAGTGCCTCAAATCTACATTGCACGCCCTTCATCTCAGCAGCTACAGCTCTTTCTTTTCCTTTTTCCAAGACATTCCATTGCATCATCATCATCATAATTTACATCTGTTAAAACATAACAAATGATCAAATAAAGCCCAAGAAGGCTGAGTTCTCATCTCAGGAAACATTTTGAAACTACAGACTAATTGAATTTCAGTTCTGTGGCTTGTGATGTTACATGGTTCTCCTGATGGAAACTCATCCCTGAAGTGCACTGTTTGCATCTAATATTCTGTAATTGATATCATGCACCATAGAAAATAAATTGCCACCTCATTGCCCGCTGGTAACAGCTTGCAAGTCATACTGTAACTGTTTTCAACCTCTGGTTTGGCAAAATGTATATTAAACTTACCAACAACTGTTTCTTCCAGCTTGTACAATACAAATTGATTTATTTATTGTATTTATTTACTTTCTGTTGACCGGGTAAGTGCACTAGAGAAATTCTGCCTATTTTCAGGCATGACCTGGGGAGGGGATACAGATAAAGGCCAACTGACCTTGAACCAGATTAAACTGTTGGTGGTATTTTAGTGATTGGTGGGAAATTTGGCCAGGACATAGGAAATTCCCCTACTCTTGCCAGTAGGGAGACATGCTGTCTGCAGGATGGCCACTCTGTGTGGGACGCCAGAGGGTGAGGATGTCTGCATGGTGGGAGAACTTGCTTCAGCTCCCACTGTTAGCGACAATGAGGCAGATCTTCATCGATGCACGGATGCTGATTCGGACAATGACTTTCATGATGCTCCTATTTCACGGAGGAAATGGGTAAAATACTTCAAACCTCTACTAATGAGGTAATGGCTCTAAATGAGGAAGTTTTTCTTGTGAATGATAATGTGCATGGAACAGGCTCACCTGGGAAGAGATCTATGCAGCAAATGGCAGCAGTGGAATTTGCTAAGCAGTTGCTTCGGAGGCTCTCTGTCATTAGTGCTGCTGCTCCTGTCAACACAGCAGCTGAAGCTCAACCTTCTGAGGCCCTGCGGGTGCAGTGAGTCAGTACACAGCTTTACTGTCAAAAGAATGCTTTGAACTCTGACGCTGTCAAACCACAGGCTGGCAGTGATTTTAGCTAGTGCCTAAAGCCTGTTCGCTTTAAAAGCTATGGAGAAAACTGTTCCTTCATTGATTGTTGTAGCTGACTGACAAGAGGTCCTGTAGCTTTATCCTCAGCTAAATTTGCTCAAAATGTTCACTCCCGCTTAGTAAATCGGCAGGTTTCGTGTTAAAAACTCTAGCTAGCAAGCAGTTAATGGCCCACCCTGAAGTAGTGTATCAATCCACTGCAGAGTCAAGGTGTTGGGGTTACTGAGTTCTTATTTTCGAAAATTACTCCTCAGCAGCAGAACAATATTGCTATTGAAGTATATCCCATCCCTTTACCTGTCGATACATGTGCTGCATTCATTGCCTCAGACACAACAAAGGAGTCTTGGACTCCAGGTAAAGCCCTAGCAGGGGCTGGATGGAAGCATGCCTCATCTGGTATCTGGATGCCTGATCCCACATGGGATGCTGACTTTTCTTTATCGCAACATTCCCCAGTTTGGAAACCTGATATAAAACTGAGCATTCCTACAGAAGGTTTTATTAATAAAGAGATGTCTGATGTAATTCTGCCTAATTCTACTACCAGACCTTCAGATTTACAGGCCACACAGCCCATCGCTCCCAAGGATGATTCTGGTTTTCCTCTTCCAGATATTTCTCCCTCATTACAGGACTCTTCTTCATTGAACCCTCCTAAACAGATGCCCCTAATGTTTGAGCTGTTCTCTAAAGCCAAACGGGAAGCAGCTCCAAGAAGAAATGCTGTTCGCATACGCTACAAAGGGAGCTCGGACAATAGGCAGGACAGATACTTTGTTGGGAAAACTTTATTGAAAGATTCCCTTCATTTCTCACCTAAGGATGTGTTCACCTTTATAAATATTTCTGGAGAGGACAACTTCGATGTTAGTTTTAGGACATCACATGCCCTAGATTTATTTTGGGAATGATATGGACAGGTCAAATTTTCTCCCACATGGGCCCCCTTTCTGGTCATTCCCTTCACTAACCCCTTGATCAAATTTGTGACAGTGATGTTTTGAAATGAGGGGGTCCATGTGGAATATATTACCTTTTGGTTTTCACAAAAATGTGAAGTATTGAGTGCCCTAGAACCTATCCTAGATTCTGAGCAGTTTTGGACGGGGGTTGGAAATATAAAATTAAATTAAGGCACTCAGATTCAGGTGTGGAACATATACCTAATTATTTTTGTTAGGAAGAGATAGAGGGGTTTGTTTTTACAGGGGGCAGCCTAGAACTTGCTATAAATGTGGCTCTAGAACTCATCTATCCAGTGTCTGTGACCAACCACATTGTGATAACTGTGGGGAAGCTGGGCATGCTACTATGCAATGTGCAAACCACACAAAATGCGATCTTTGTGAAGAATATGGCCATGTTTTCAGAGACTGTCCCTGGGCAGCCAACAACAAAGCATCTTGTATTAGTCCAGACCTTTTAATTAAGAAAGCTCAAGATGCTGCAGGCTCCTCTTCCTCCTCCACCTCTTCTAAGATAAGGAAGGATTCATTTCACCTTGAGCCTACTGCTAGACCTTCCTCCCAGGACCTGAAATGGATGCTCAATCTTCTGTTTCGATTTCTCATGGGACAAAAACCCTGTATGGGACCTCCTGACCCTTTGGAATTTACACCTGTTTGTTATACTGATGCAGAGCTAGTTATTCCTGAGAAAGATTCTAATACTGCTACTCCTTTGCCTCCTCTGCCTCACAGGAGATCTTCCAGGAATTTACACCCCAAAACCCACACTCCTGCTTTTCCTGTAGAATCTAGCAATTCTTACGTGGCCTTATTCACTCCATGGGGGACACAGAAATGGACTTGGGGGACTCGGACTCTCAGAAATCCTCGCTATCCTCCTTTTCCCAACCTGTTGATAATTATAAGAAGAAAAAAAGGAAAAAAAGGAAAAAACAGAGGTTTCTATATTTCTAATGCATTTCAATGTGGTTGTCACAGGGATCTTTGAACACCCATAGTTTATTAAATACTAAAAAAGACAAGCTCTTTTTCACTATATACATGACCAACATGTTTCAGTCTGTTTTTACAGGAAACTTGGATGCACTCAATTGAACAATTATCTGCTTTCAAGAGGAATGGCCCTTGGGGCTTTCCTATTGGTCGTTGGGACTGATAGTGCAGATGGCATAGGCATTTTGTTTAATTCTTTTCTTTTACACTGCACAACTAATAGACCTTATTCCTGGTACAGTAATGATTCTGGATGGGAAATGGCAAAGCATATGTTACCGTTTATTAATATTTATAACCCCCAGTCTAAGGCAGATAGAGTTGCTTGTCTGAAGGCAGTGGAACCTTTCCTGGTTACCTCAGTTAAGGTGTTATGAGGTGGTGATTTTAATTGTACTGTCATCAACTCACCCAAACAGAATAACAAAATCTATTGTGATTCACATGCTCTGGCCCATATAATTAAGATGGCTGGTTTGCTTAATTGTATTTCTAATCTTTCCATGGTCCCAAGTTTTCAATTGTAAAGGAAAATTCACACTTTAATTGATTATATGTTAGTTTCCTGTTCTGTACAGGTGACCTCCTTTCTAATGATACCTGGTGAATTCACTGATCATCTTTTTACTATGCACTTTTCATTCTACTGGGTCTGACTGAACATAAGGTTAGGTGGAAACTAAATACTTCCATCCTAGAGTTACCTCACATACAGGCAGGTGTCAAATTTATTTTAAGAGCTAGATTATCAGTGGCTTTTTTATACACTGATATGGAGGAATGGTGGATGGAGACCAAAACAAATCTGTGCAAATGGTTTAAAAAGCAAGGGGTTATAGCTAAAGATCATAATTTTTTGAGGTATCTGTCACTCAGACAGCAGCTACATTATTACAATTGCATACACTTCCAGGCAGGACTACTCAAAGCAAATGACAAAACTTAAATCTAGTATGAAGGAATACCAGTATGATAGAGCCAAGACTTTACAAGCTATACTTACTAATGGTATAAAAATCCCCATAGGTGATCCTTTAAGGTTTGTAAAACCTTGAGAGAATTTTCTACAATTGATTTTCTGAGAAAGTCTGATGGTTCTAAGGCCACAATGACTGAACAGCTGAGGAATCTGATTAAAAGCCATTATCAATCCTTAGAACCTAACTTCCCTATCCCTGAGGATTTGATACTTTCTTATTTAAGATCTACAAAATCTCCTTCTGTGTGGACAGAAGCTTTAAAACTGTCAGGGCCTATTAACCAAAGGGAAATAATTGAGGCAATTCAGAAGTTGAAGCTGAATATTTCCCAAGGGAAAGATGGTCTTTCTAATAAATTATATAAATGTTTTCATGAAGAGTTAAGTAAATGCCTTCTTATTCTGTTTAAATATTTTTTTGAGAATATTTCTATTTTCCCTTCCTTTTCTGAAGGATTATTAATCCATTTATTTAAATCGGGAGATAGGAATAATATAAAGAATGGAGGCCCATTACCCTGTTAAATTCTGACTATAAAATTTTTGCTAGCATTTTGAATAACAGGCTAAAAAGTTATGCTAAGTGGGTGATATCTCCTTAGCAATTTTGTGGGATTCCAGATAGAAGACTCCAATCTGCTTTGATGATTGTAAGAGATGTCATCAAACACTTATCCTAGCTGGAATTTCTGGATGTATGGTTATTGCAGATTTTGAAAAGGCTTTCGACAGAGTCCATCTACCTTTTCTTTTTAACATTAGAAAACTACGGGTTCCTATTCAAATGGTTAATCTTATTAAGATGCTATATAAGTATAATTCGGTTTTCCTTTTTGAAAGGTTGTACAGCTGAAAGTTTTATTTAAAGACAGGGTGCGCAGGGTTGCCCCGAGCCTTCTTCTTTATGTATTCTCGCTGGAGCCCCCATTTACAGACTTTAGTTAATTCACCACAGTGGATAAGAATTAAAGGGACTACATCTTTAGATAGTCAGCTATTTTTACAAGCCTATGCAGATGATCTAATACTGTACTTTTCTGACCAAGCTCAAATTCATAAATTTTTGGAAGCTTTTAAACTTTTTTCTGTAGTTTTGAATGCAAAATTGAATTTGAAAAAAAAACCTAATGGTTTGTTTATTGGGGCAATAGGGCCTGCTGATGTGGTACAGGATGGTGTTCACATTTCCCAGAGCCCGCTTAAGATTTTAGACATACTTTTTGGTCCCCAAAATATATCGGCTGAAAATTGGGATCTAGTGCTTGAGAAAGAGGACAAAAAGTAAACAGATGGAAGCAGTGGAAATTTTCAAAGCTGAAGTGCATATATTATAAAACAGTTTATTACACCCGTTTACAGTATGTGGCCATGATTTTCCTCTTCCATCCCAGTTGGAGACAAAGACTTATAGTGTGTTTTCCAAATGCTTTGGGGAATCATTTAAACCCAGTAAAGAGACATTATACTTATTTGAGTAAAAATCTGGGGACTTGGAATGATAGACCCAATTGTATTTTGCATGACTTGTTTATCTTGAATGCTATTAAATGTGGTTTGGCTCCAGCAGTAAGTGTTGCAGAGGGTGGGTTATTATGGCCCTTGTTAAATATTTTACAGTTTGGCATAACCTAGCTCCAAAATTGAATTGCCATGTTCATATTCCTCTGTATTTCAGGCCTGCTGTACAAAAGTTACATAAATGACAAATTACTAAATAAATTATTATGAATAATAGTATGCAGGCTTTATATCAGTTGGTTATGAAGGCATTACATCCACAAGACCCCTGTTTTAAGAATTGCCCATCAGCTTTGAATTCTAAGGTATTAGCTCAGCTTAATAATATTAGATTACCTACACATCAGTGGGAAACACAATGGTTGACCTTATATGGGTGACTGAATGTTTGGGGAAATGCAAAGTATAAAGTCAAAGAAGAGAGGAATTGCCCTTCTAAGGACTGTATAAATATTAAAGAAACTATGGAACATTTTTTCTTACAGTGTTCCTATTCAAAAGGTTTGTCAGTTTATTTGGCACAATTATGGAACTTTAAATGGCTTACTTCTGTTATGTATGAAATATTGGTGTTAGGAATTTATCCTACTAGCTTTTCTCATTTCCACATCAGTATGTTATCTTTATTTTTTGTTTGTGTACACTATTTTCTATGGCAGGCTAGATGCCAATGGGTCATTTATCAAAAAAAATGTCTTATGAATGTTTTAGTATCTTGGTTGCCAATGAACTTTCCAGGATATATTCAAAAGATTCCCAGATGCTTGCTTCCCCTGAACTTATGAAATGGTGGAAAGGTTTTACTCACTTTATAAAATGTAAGTAATTTTGTTTATTAATAGTTGATTATTTTTTCCAAGATTAAGGACATTTTTATGTTTGCTTGCACACATGTGCAAGAAACATAGTGCCATCATCCAAGTTTTTGGAGGTGTGTCAACCCCTCTTCCAATTCAGTTAGTGTGTTGGCAGGCACTGCCGCAGTCCTCCAATGCATGCTGGAGCTGTCTATGACAGCTCCAAAATGCAGTGGCATACAGTTGAAAGGGGGAGCTATGCTTCAGTGAGCAGTGATTAGATATTGCCTGCTCATGCACAGCTCCCCCTACACACACACACACACACACACATATGAACACATACTGCTTGCTGCCCCCCCCATGCACACACTGTATAGCCGATGGGGGTAACCAATCCCCCATCGGCTGTGCTGCGCTCCCCCCCAAAGCCTTCCACATGCCATGCTGGGTGCCCACCCCAGCATGGTAACTTTCATGTAGTATAGTAGCGCGGGGTGCCCAATCCCCATCGGCTCCACTGTCCTCCCCGAGTACAGGGTGCCACGCTGGGAGCCCACCCCAGTGTGGCAATAGATGCAATGGCCGATGGGGGTGCCCAATCCCCTGTCGGCTCTATGCCCCCCCAACCAGCCATCCTTGTGCCATGCTGGGAGCCCACCCCAGCGTGGCAAATGTTCCATGTTGTTGTAATAAAAAAAAACAACCTGTAAAGAAAAAATGGTACCACGCAGTCTCCAAGCCCTCCCCCACAACCCGCACCCACCCACTGTGCACCCTGCCTCCCCACACCCCTCTCACCCCATACTTACCTTCAGAGTCCAGCGCGATGATCTTCGGTGGACCGAGAACACGTCTGCACTCTTCAAAGCAGACCGCAAACTGAGGAAATGCCAGTAAGCTGTATAATGGGATAGATAGGGTTTTTTCAACTTTATTGCATATCTCAGGCATTTTTTGGAATTTTTGCACCAAATTTTCAACATGGGGTTTTTGGGACCCCTTCTCATGAATGCTGTCACTGTCATGGCATTATTCGGGCCAAAAGGGTAATTTCGCAGTCACTGCTCGAAATCACCTTTCGGGATCGATTAATGAAATGACACTGCCAGTGTTCATAATGTGGGCTCTAAAGCCTATTTTGAAAATTTGGTGGAAAATTCCAAAAATGACTGTTTACAAGCCGCAAGCAGCAGTTCCCACACCGTAAGTTTGTGAATTTCAATATTTTCACTCCAGATTTTCAACATTGCCATTTCACCACACCTTCTTATGAGCGGTACAGCTGTCATTTTTCACATCTCACCCAAAACATGTTTCCGCCCATGTAGTGCACAATGGCGCAGTCGGTGTGTGAAATCAATATCCGGAACAAATTAAGAAAATCACAGTGACACTGTTCATGAGCAGAGGTCTTAAAATGGCTATGTTGAAAATTTGGTGAAAAAATTCCTAAAAATGACTGTTTTACGAGCGTGCATTGTACAGTTCCTATGCATGCTCGTAATTTCGCGAATTTTCAATATTTTCACTCCAGATTTTCAACATTGCCATTTTACCACACCTTCTTATGAGTAGTACAGCTGTCATTTTTCACATCTCACCCAAAACATGTTTCCGCCCATGTAGCGCACAATGGCGCAGTCGGTGTGGGAAATCAATGTACGAGACAAATTAAGAAAATCACAGTGACACTGTTCATGAGCAGAGGTCTTAAAATGGCTATGTTGAAAATTTGGTGAAAAAAATTCCTAAAAATGACTGTTTCTGACGTGCGGTCTTGTAGTTCCTATCATGCTCGTAAGTTTTGTAGATTTAATATTTTCACTCCAGATTTTTCAACATTGCCATTTATTACTCTCCTTATGAACAGTACAGCTGCCATTTTTCATATGTCACCCAAGTGTGTTTCATACATTAGCGCACAATGGTGCTGTTGGTGCGCGAAAGCAATGTTTGGGACAGATTACGAAAATCACAGTTACACTGTTCATGAGCAGAGGTCTTAAAATGGCTATGTTGAAAATTTGGTGACAAAGTCCATAAAATGACTGTGTTACTGGTGAGCATTGCGCGGTTTCCGCACCCTCATAAGTTCATGACTTTGTAATATTTTCAGTCAGATTTTCACCAGTGGCATTTTTCCACACTTCCTTATGAACAGTACAGTTGTCATTTTTCACAACAACAGCGCAGAGATGCGTGGTCGCTGTGGGAAATCATTGTTCGGGACAGATAAAGAAAATCACAGTGACACTGTTCATGATCGGAGGCACCAAAATGCCTGAGTTGACAAACTGCTGTAAAAAAAACCCAACCTAATTATATTACGGGTGTGCGTTGCACAGTTTCTATGTACGCTCATGACTTCACCAGTTTTTTGATATTTTTACTGCAGATTTGCAACATTGCCATTTTTTACACCTCCCCATGAACAGTACAGCTGTCATTTTTTACATCCTGTTGAATGTTTTGCACCTGTGGTGCTAAATGCCGTAGTCGCTGTGCATAAGCAGCTTTTATTAACAAACTGATATTGCCACTGTTCATGGTGGGTTCACAAAAAAAACATGTTGAAAATTTGGAATGAAAATACCAACGAATGCCTGAGGTATTAGGGTTTCCAACCATGACGCCCAACCCTGTAGAGAATGACAGGCATCAGGGGTGTGACTTGGGATTCTTGCCTGTAATGCTCATACCATTCCACACCCTGCAGCCAGTGAGAGGCTTCGAGGTATGCCTTGGAGTCTTCTGCCCCAAAGTTCACCCCATTCTCCTATATCGCACCCGTCTCACCGTATTTCCTAATCGAATGGGGTGCTCATAAGGGCCAAAGACCCCAAGGAACACTGTGACACTTGTCAGTGTCTGCAGGGTGGGGTGTGGTGAAATGGTGTGGCCGTTATGCCTGATGACCCAAAGGCACCCCAATGCCTGTCACTCTCTGCAGGAGGTGGTGGGGTTGGCTTCAGTTCAATACTTTACTGCCATTCCTATTGCGCAGCTCTGTAACTTCTACACTACCACTGCCAATGCCAGCAAACATTCGCATTGACAAATGCTTGTTTATGTTAGTGTGATTTGTTTTTCATTGCTACCTTGATATACTGTGTTGTTATCTATGTTTATTATTACAATAAAACTCCCCTACTCTTTTTGAGAAGTGCCATGGGATCTTTAATATCCACCTGAACTACTACCAGAACAAGCAGATGGGACCTCAGTTTAATGTTTCATCAGAAAGATGTACCTCAGGAGTGCAGCTTCCCCCTCACGCTGCACTACAGTGTCAGTATTGGGATTTAACTCAAGTGCCTAGTATGGGGATTTACTTAAATTTACTAAAATGTTCTAGCTATTAAAGCAGCAGTGCATGCAGCTTATCACATTTATAAACTTCTGTCCATTAATTTGTTTTCATTTTCAGTAGCCAATGTGTACCATGGAATGAACTACCAAGAAGTGGCATTAACACCTTTAGAAATGTATGCAAAGTAGGACCACATGTAGTAGGATGAATACAAGTGTGCTTCCAACATCAGAAAGTACTGAATTTTGTTACAGTTCATTAAATGGTTCCTGCACAATGGCCTTGAGATCAAACAGCACATATTATCTCATGTATATAGTGCTAACTGCAACAATTCTGGTAACCATTTGTGGAAACGTGGTCATCATCATCTCAATAGCTCACTTCAAGCAGCTTCACACACCCACAAATTTTCTTCTCCTTTCCTTGGCAGTCGCTGATTTTCTGGTAGGAAGCTTTGTCATGCCATACAGTATGATGAGATCTGTCAAAACCTGTTGGTACTTTGGAGACCTGTTTTGCAAGATCCATACCAGCACTGACATTATGTTGAGCACATCATCTGTTCTGCACCTGTCATTCATTTCCATTGATAGATACTATGCTGTATGTGACCCACTCAGATATCAAACAAGAATTACCATCCTCATCATTCTAATCATGATTACCATCTGCTGGGCAGTCTCAGCAGTAATTTCATTTGGAATGGTCTTTCTAGGACTAAACATAAAGGGAATTGAAGCATTTTACTATCAACACATCAAATGTGTTGGAGGATGCACTCTGTTCCTCAGTGAAGCAGCAGCACTGCTTTCTTCCATGATCTCCTTCTACAGTCCAGGGTTTGTTATGGTATGTATCTACTTAAAGATATATTGTGTAGCAAGGAAGCAGGCCAGGTCCATACAAGGTGTAGCAATCCAAAGTCAGACTGAAGAAGAAAGGAAAAGCCGAATTTCAGGAAGCAGAGAAAGGAAAGCAGCAAAGACACTGGGAATAGTAATGGGGGTTTTTCTCATGTGCTGGTTTCCATTTTCTTTTGTAACATAATTGGATCCTTTTATTGGTTATGTAACTCCACCTGTTTTAATAGATGCATTAGTCTGGTTTGGTTATTTTAATTCCACTTTTAACCCAAAGATATATGCATTTTCTATGCCTGGTTTCAAAAGCGCTGAAAATTATTGCATCAGGAAATATTTTAAGCATGATTCCTCTAACACCAAGTTATAATATTTTCATGATGACTAGTGTATGATTTTACAGTAATAGATTTGCAAAAGTGATTGTTGCTCAATAAAGTACAATTTCATAGCCTATTATACACGTGTCTCTAGTAATACCATCATAAAATAAACAAATGTAAGCCAGCCCAGTGGTGCAGAGGGCTGAGGTGCGGGACAGTTTACCTCATGCTACGCCAGTGACATGGGTTCAGGAATTGACTCATGTCTCTTGGAGATTGGCTTGAGAGCAAGGAAGGATTGGAACATCTGCTGACAGCTCTTCTTCCTTGGGTGGGTGGACTCAGTGCCATGATATAGACTGACATCCAGTGGAAGCTGGTGTTAGCACAGGCACAACACTAGAATGGGGTGGACCCATGCACAGGGTGTAAGACTGCCTCTGTGGAGGTGAAGACAATCACCCCACCCATTCCATGTGCATGGGTCTAGAGAGAAAACAGAGAAGGCTCAGAGCTGGCAGGCTCTGTGATGGCTAGCTGCACCTGACCCCTCACCTGGCATTCTAAATGTTGGTTTCTGTGGTGGGGGAGGCTGGCACCCTGGCCACCAGCCTGTTATGGGGGTGTAACCGGGCTTAGCGTGGGGTAGGTGGGGAAAGCCTGACCAGAGACAAGTCCCTTCCAATGGTGCCAGAGCCACCTGCCAGCTCCCATGGAGGAGTACTGTAGCAAATGTAAATTTATAAAAATAAACAAATGTTTATAAAGGTGTTCTATTTTGTGTTCTTGATTTACAGGTAACTTGGTACAGTAGATCAATACATCGTAGGGTGATTTTTAGCCTACTGTGAACCATGATTGACTAACTAGTTTGTACCTGAATTCATTTTTTATTATTTTGCCCACCCCCCTCTCCACAATCTTGTTCACAGCAGCTATATGCTCATATCTCCATTTCACACCACTGCATGTCTATTATTGGTCAACAAGTTGGCTGTGAAGGCCAGGTGGTCCACGCCCTCTTCAAGAGCTAAGAACTACATTTTTGCCTTGAGTACAGTTACTAGCCATTTCCTGTATGAGGTTGTCATGCTCAGATGAGAGCCCAAGCCTGCCTTGTTTAGATGCCACAACACATGGCAAGACAAACTGTGTAATAATTTAGTTAGTTATTTAGTTAGTTCATTGTATTGTATACAACCACTCAAGACATTTTGAATAATGAAATTCAAAGCTCCCAGCTTGTTGATTAAAGCAGCAGCATTTGTTAGCAAAAAATGCCATCATACAGTTTTTACACATTGTTGCAAAACATATATTAGGTTATTTAAAAAAATATGTTTTTATTTATAGTTTTACAATTAGGTGGCAGCTGCAGTTTTTTTTAAATCTCCTCACTTGTGGACACTTTTTGACTGCACATCTAGACTCATACCATGTAGGAATGTATTAGGTTTGTGCTTGCACACATTTCTGATGGTAAACAGTAACACACCAAGATTCAGTTTATTACAGGATAAGATCACTGAGATATTGTTCCATTCTCTGTATCATCCTGCTTTCCACCAAATTACATTGTTACAAGTTTAAAAAGCACACATGAGAATATTTAGTTTGGTCATATTGGGTGTGATGATTGGATTCAGGAAGGGTGCCAGAGGACTGGAGGAGGGCGAATGTGGTGCCATTGCATAAAGGGGGCAGCAGAGAGTTAAAAGAAGATTACCACCCAGACAGCCTCACCTCAGTGGTGAGGAAGGTCATGGAGGCATTCTTTAAGGAGAGGGTTATTGTCTATTGTACCTAGAGGACAATGGACTCATAGATGACAGATAGCATGGATATACTAAAGAGAAGTCATGCCAGACAAACCTAACTGAATTCTTTGACTGGGTGATGCAGGTAATCAACTGGGGGGGGCGGTGGATGTGGCCTACCTGGATTTCAGCAAGGCATTCAACATCCTCCTCCACAGGAGGCTAGTGAACTGGTTGGAAAGCACAGGTGTGGGTGATAAAATAATCAGGTGGGTAGAAAACTGGTTGGCAGGTAGAAGCCAGAGAGGTTGGTGAAGGGGCTTACTTGTGGATGGGGCAGGTGATGAGTGGGGTCCTCTTTGCAACATCTACATGGGGTAAAGCAGAAGAACTGAGAGGATTGATGGGCCTTTTGTGGATGATACAAAGATCTGCAGTCAGGTGAACACAACGGGGGGTGGAGGACATGAGACAGGAGTTGAGGACTTTAGAAGGTTGGGCAGAAACATGGCAGTTGAAGTTCAATGTCAAAAGTGTGCAGTCATGCAGCTGGGGCACACCACCCAAAAGCAAGATACATGCTGGGGGGGGAGACATTAGGGTGACAGAGCATTAGAAGGACTTGGGAGTAATAGTATCTAGCAACCATAAGGCAGGCAACCAGTGCAGCAGAACGGTGGGAAATGCAAATGGTATGCTGGTGTGTCTTGGCAGGGTTACCACTAGCAGGTGAAGCAAGGTACTGATGCCTTTACAAATCCATGGTAAAGTTGCACCTGGAGTATGGAGTCCAGTTCTGGAGGCCACATCTACACAAGGACAAGAACAGGTTGGAAGGGATTCAGAGGAGGGCAACTAAGATGGTGCAAGGTATGCAGGGTAAACCGTATGAACAGAGATGCATTGAACTGGGGCTGTATTCCTTGAAACTAGAAGGAAAGAGGGACATGTTTGAAATGTTCAAATATGTCAAGGAGATCAACAGGGTTAAGGCAGGGCCTATTCCATGGAAAGGATGGTGCAGTAACTAGGGGCCATAGTTTGAGACTATGGGGAGGTTCAGGGTGACATGAGAGGGCAGTTCTTCACAGAGTTGGTGGTGGAGGCATGGAACAGGCTTCTGGAGGATGTGGAAGGGGCCAGAACAGTGATGGGATTTAAAATGACATGGGATAGGCTTAAGGGACTGTGTGGGACCAAGAAGGGGTCTGCAGGGAAGGGGACAGAATAAATGGGGTGGGAAGGGCAGACTAGATGGGCCTGATGGTCTTTTTCTGCTGACAAGATTCTATGATTCTGTGACAACAGATCAAGAACATTTAAAAAACTTCAAAACCATATATCACAGTTCAGGAATGAAGTAACGTGAAATTAAAAAAAATCAGTATACTGATATTTTAGTTTGTGCTAACTGCTGTATATAGTATCTACAAGCATTCTTAACATTACTGATGCTTTGCCACAAAAAGCATAATTTTCAAAAGGGACACATACAGACTCACATGCAGGAGCTATTATTATACTTGTCCAAAAAAATCACTTTGGTATTTTTGGTGCACTGTATTTTTCTGCAGTTGATTTTGTAGTTTTATGATGGCACCAGCTGTTTTCTAAATGCATGCCCTTCTGTGCTGATATCCTTCTGTGTTCAGCAGCACTTACAACATGCAGATCTGGACCCATTCCATGTGGAAGGCTGTGCTATAAAAATGTGTTTCTGCAATACCCCACTAAGACCTGTCTGGTATTAAAGTATTAAGACAGGGATTTTCAAAAGGGCAGGATGGAGATTGAAATGCATGCTGCACCTGTGTTTACATCCATCTATTTGTACCATTCAGCCCTGCTGCTAGTTTAAGACATTGCATCTGTTTATGACAAAAAGTCACAATTTGCAGCAGAAAATGGATACAGTTGCATCTCGATTGAATGCAGCTTCCAAATGCATCCACTAGGGATGCAATTCAATCCATTTTTGTATTCAAACTTTGGATGCTCACATAGGCCACCTAATATTGATGGTCTTGCAGGTCTTGACACATTTCTGTCTTGAAAACAGGGCAGATGAATCTTGGGGATCCTTTTGAAAATCCTGCCTTAAATCTTTTCACAAGTAGGATGCTCTGCTCCATCAAGCGTGAGTTAAATTGAAGACTATATGACGCTAATAACAGTCAAGGGAACAGAAATGCTATTGGTTTAGGAGGCAGGAGAGTGCAGTTCCTTTGGAGCACTGAGACAGCAATTCAATAGAGGCAACTCAGCAAGATATATTTACTTGCCAGTGTCTAAAAAGAACACCTAGTGAGGCACAGGAGGATTTGAAAAGGACATCTTTTGATTCAGAAAAGTTGCAAATCAAAAAAAGTACATTTATAGCACAACTTCAAGATACGGTAATTGAAATTTATTTAGAAAACGTATGGGCACCACATGGTTTGTTTGTAAATGAATGTCTGCCTTTAGATCTTGAAGAATTGCACTACACAGATGAATGAGAAACAGCATTTAAACAGTGACTATTGACAAAAACTAATAACACTACTAATAAAAGAAGATAAACATGCAACAATTTTAGACAAAATTAGCAATCAGTGTTCAGAACTGAGTCAATACTAGGAGACTTCAGCATTTAAACAACTTGAAAAAGAACTTAATGCTGATTTAAAAAAACACGACAAATTATTTGCTAGTAAATTTAAAAAATAGAATGGGATGAAAATGATTATTTAAAAGGCCAAGTACATGTCTGAGACAGAAAAGGAAGATCCTTTAGCTGACATCATCAGCTATACAGTACAGTACAGCACGTGCTCACACCCATGGCCATTTAAGTAACACCAAACACAATGAAGGAGAAAGTCATCTCAGCATTTTATTCTGTTCCTCTGTGTAGTTTGTAGATATGCAGGATTGCCTCAATTGCACTCTCCTAATTTTATCAGGATTTAAATGTAAATGAAGGTACTTACTGTACGTCTGGTGTGAAAAGATGCTTGACTCCATTGTAAATGTTGTGATCTGATTTATGTCAGGTATGCTGTAATTTTATGATGTTTTGGTGCTAAAGTCTGCAGTTGCCATACTGTATTAGTCAGTGCTGTTGCTGTCCTTTGCAGTCCCTATATTTTTGTCTTATGCTGGCCATGAAACTTTTCAAGGCATAGTATTAATAGCTGAGAAAGTGAAGGCAAAAAAAAAATTGCATTCAAACAGTACAAAATGGCACAGGCAGAAGGGGACAGAGAGAAGTACTGGAAGAAACAAAGAGAGGCAGGGAAAGCAGTAAGGGACGCCCAGGCACACATGGAGGAATGCATCACAAAATTAGCAGTGAGGGGGACAACACCTTTACAGGTATATCACAGAAAAAGGAAGGAAATGGGAGGGACAGTGAGACTGAAAGGGGAGGATGGGTGTAGCGTGGAGAATGGCAACCACAAAGCAGATATACTGAACAGATACTTCTGCTCAGTCTTTACAGAGAAGGGGGCAAGACATTGGCCAGAATGGAGTAGAAAGAGCATGAAGGGCATGGAAATTAATAGAAGTCCTTTTTAAGGGAAAGGGCCCTAAGGGAACTGGAAGGAATAAGAGACAGTAAGGCTAAGGGGCCAGATAGGGTACATCCCCGGGTGTTGCGGGAGCTAAGGGATGTGGAGGCGATGGTGGCAAACCTGTTTAGCCTGTCACTGGAAGCAGGGGAGGTACCCAAAGACTAGAGGAGAGCTGATGTAGTCCCCCTATACAAAAGTGAAAACAGAGAGGAAACGGAAACTACAGGCGAGTCAGCCTGACCTCAGTAGTGGTGAAGATGATGATGGAAACACTACCAAAGGAAAGAATAGTGAACACCTGGTTGCCTACAGTCTACCATACCCAAGGCGACATATTTTTACTGGAGGGCGATTGTGCCAGACTAACCTCAACAAGTTCTTTGACTGGGTGACAAGGAAGGTGGATGGGAGGCAGTAGATGTGGCCTACCTGGAATTCAGCAAGGTGTTTGGCACAGTGTCGCATAGAAGGCTGTTAAACAAGTTGGGGAACATAGGAGTGGGTAAGATGGTGGTGAGATGGGTGAAAAATCGACTGGATAGCAGGACAATAAGGTGATGATAAATGACTGGCACTCCACAGAGGGAAAGGTGACTATTAGAGTTCCACAGGGATCAGTGCTGTCCAGTGCTCTTCAATATCTTTATCAGTGACATTTCAGAGGACCTAGAAGGAAAATGTGCCTGTTCACTGATGGCACAAAGCTCTGCAGCAGGGTGGACATGCCGGAGGTGTAGATAGGATGAGGAGAGTTCTGCAGAAGCCTGAGGACTGGTTGAGGACTGGCAGTTGGGATTTAATGCAGAAAAGTGTAAGATATTGCACATGGAGCACAGAAACCCAAGAACAACATATCAGCTGGGGGTTATAGAATGCTCCAAGCAGTAATGGGATCTAGGGCCATCATATCTGATGACATCAAGATAGGGAGTCAGTGTGACAAGGAGCAGAAAAAGCAAACAGGATGCTGGAGTGCATAGCCAGGGTAGCACCAGCAGGAAAAGGAAGCCATAATTCCACCACACAGGATGTTAGTGAGTCCACAGCTTGAGTACAGAGTCCAATTCTGGAGGCCTTACCTGCATAAGGACATAGACAGGGTGGAGGCAGTTTAGAGGAAGACAAGCAAGATGGTGCAAGGGTTGCATCACAAACCCTATGTGGACAAGATGAAATACTTAAATATGTACTTCTTGGAAGGGGGGGATATGATAGAGATATGTAAATACCTCATGGGGAAGAACAAGGTGCAGGAAAACACAAGTTTTCAAAGAAAATGATGCTCTAGGACTAGGGGACATGGGATAAAACTGGAGGGAGAGAGGTTCAGGGGAACGTGAGAAAGTATTTCTTCACAGAGATGGTGATGGACAAATGGAACCATCTGCCAGAAGAGGTGGAGGGGCAGAAACAATAATAGGATTAAGAAAGCATGGATAGGCTTAAGGGAATCCTTGTAGTCAGGGAAGGGAAAGCCTAGTTCCAGAGTAGCATGAAGAAGCACAATTAAGTGCATTCATGGGTAGACTAGGTGGACCTAACGCCTTTATCTGCCACAGCAACATCTATGTATCTTTGTGCTCTGCTGTTTTCTGTAGTTTAATGTGTATCAGAGTTAGAAAAAAATGCTTTTAGAGAATACAGAGACTTCATAAGGCATGTAACAGAACTGAATGACAGCATAACTTCAGCTGGCTTGTTCATGCATTTACTGTATGCATCATCAGCTCCCATAATGCCTTGCATAAGTGCGGTTATGACGTTTGGAATGAAGACAAGCAGGTTTTATTACCAGGGCGAAACAGAGTGAATCAATCTCATTTATATTTTAATTAGGATGACATCAGGCAGGTTGCAAGAGGGAAATCATTGTTCATGCTAACAAAGTATACAGGTATACAGAAAATAGGCTGAAGGACTTCCCTTTAAATGTACAGACAGATAGATAGCTGGCACATAGAATGATCACCTAAAGTTCCACTAAGCCATTGTGCCAAAGATATTTTAGGACAAAGACTACACAATCAAAACCAAGAATAAAATCAGTAAGACAAATCAGAAATCAAAACAAAAAAGAAGGGTTAATATGGAGGAATTAAAAGACACAGTATAAGGCCAAGTATGAAAGTCATAATGAGTAGTAATTAATTTATTTAAAATTTCTGTTACAAACTCACAGATTCAAACATGGTTTAGGTGTTATTTGAACTCCAACAATCAACACATTTACAATTTATAATGAATTATTTCAGGCATTTTGAAAATTATTTTTTTTCAATTTTTTGCAAATCAGAAAGTGAGGAGCCAAAGAGAGGTGGGAGATTCCTCTTTGGACTCTACCCAAGAAAGACTTTGCAACTGAAGAACTTAATACTTAAAACTCAGTGGCAGCAAAGAAAATTTGGTGGGACTATTGGATGATCCAATACAACTAAAGATTTTCTACTAAAGATTTTACAGCCTTGTTGGACAATACTGGTACTGGACAAGTGGATAAAAAAAAGATGGGCAAGGCTTAAATTCAAGGAAAGGCAACATGCATTTAGGGCATCATCCACATTTAATTCTGGTACTTATGATCCAGCAATTATATTTTCAGAGGGTTGTACAATAGGAAGTAATCAGTATGGTTCACAATAAAAAAGCTTAAAAGCAAAACACTTTAATGCAGAAAAATTGATACCAACAGATTAATTAAAAACCTGAGCAACTTTACAAGGGAGATTATAATGGGCCTTAATATAGTGGACTACATCAATTAAGTAGAGAGGTTTCTGAGTGATAGGGAAAGCTATAAGATGTAAAAAATAAATCTGAGCAATTTATTTATGGCATCCATCCACAAATTCCTTGATTATGCCTTCCATGTCAGTTACATCACAAACAAGCATTTGTCAATGCCGAATGTTTGCTTGCTGGTATTAGCATTGGAAATGCAAGAGTTAGGCAGATGCAGAATAGAAATGGCAGTGAAGTACTGAACTTCATGTGAACCCCACCTCCACCCTGCAGAGACAGACAGGCATTGGGGGTATGTGTTTGGGTTGTTGCCCATGAAGTTCATGTCATGTCACCTCACCCTATCCTGCAGACACCAACACATGTTGAGGTGTGCCTGGGGCTGTTCGACTTTACAGTCACCCCATTCCATAAGGACAGACACTGAAATGGGTGCAGTATAAGAGAATGGGGTGAACTCTGGGGCTGAAGAGTCCAAGGCACACCTTGATGCCTGTCACTGGCAGGGGTGGGGGTGGGATGGCATTAGCGTTACAGTCAGCAATCCAAAAGCACAACCCAATGCCTGTCAGTATGTACAGGGTGGGACATTATAGTTAGAAACCCTAATGCCCCGGGTGTTTGTTGGTATTTGCACTACAAATTTTCAATATGGCCTTTTTGTGACCCCACCTCATGAAAGCATTTGGGACCTCTTCTCATGAAGAATGGCAGTGTAATTTTGTTAATGTGTCCCAAACTTTGAGTTCCCACAGCGACTGTGCCATTCTGCACCAGATGTATGAAAACACAGATCAGGATAGGATGAGAAGAATGACAGCTGTACCATCCACAGGGAGGTGTTAAGGGATGGCAATGTTGAAAATCTGTAGTGGAAATATTAAAAATGCTCACACCACTGAGCATACATGGAAACTGCGCAACACATGCACGTAACACAGTCATTTAGTGAAATTATTTCACCAAATTTTCAACATAGGCATTTTGTGACCTCTGCTCATGAACACTGTCACCATGATTTTCTTAATCTATCCCAAACATTGATTTCCAACAACGACTGTGCTATTCTGCACCAGATGTGGAAACACATATTTGGGGCAGGATATGTAAAATAACAGCTGTACAGTTTATAAGGAGGTGTGAAAAAATGGCAATGTTGAAAATCTGGACAGAAAATTTTACAAATGCGTGAAATTACAAGGGTGAATGGAAATTGCGCAATGTACGTTCATAACAAAGTCATTTTATGGACTTTTGTCACTAAATTTTCAACACAGGCATTTTAGCACCTGTGCTGATGAACAGTATCACTGTGATTTTTTTTAATCTGTCCCGAACACTGACTTCCCACAGTGACAACACTATTGTGTGCCAGAAGTGCGAAAACACATTTCGGCCAGGATGTGAAAAATGACAGCTATACTGTTCATAAGGAGGTCTGAAAAATGGCAATGTTGAAAAATTTGGAGGAAAATATTACAAATTTGGAGGTTATGAGGGTGCTTGTAAACTGTGCAACACACGCTCGTAACACAGTCATTTTATGGACTTTCATCACCAGACTTTTAACATAGGTATTTTAGGACCTCTGCTCATGAACAGTGTCACTGTGATTTTCTTAATGTGCCCTGAACAATTGATTTCCCACAGTGACTGTGCTAGTCTGCGCCGGAGTGCAAAAACACATTTTGGCCAGGATGTGAAAAATGACAGCTGAACTATTCATGAGGAGGTATGGAAAAATGCCAATGTTGAAAATCTGGAGTAAAATATTACAAATTCATGAAGTTACGAGTGTGGTGGAAACTAAACACATGCTCTAAAACAGTCATGTTTTGGATTTTTCACCAAATTTGCAACATAGGCTTTTGAGAGACCACTTCATGAACAGTGGCACTGTCATTTTGTTAATCGGTCCCAAAAGGTGATTCCACGCAGTGACTAAGAAATCACCTTTCGGGACTGTATAACGCCATAACAGTGACTGAATTCATGAGGAGGGGTCCCAATAACCCCATGTTGAAAACTTGGTGCCAAAATTCCCAAACATGCCTGAGATATGCACCAAAGTTGAAAAAAAAATCTATTTATACCATTATACAGCTTACTGGCATTTCTTCGGTTTGTGGTCGGCTTTGAAGAGTGCAGACTTGTTCCTGGTCAAACGAAGATCATCGTGGCCGGCCCAGAGGTAAGTATGGGGTGAGGGGTTGTGGGGAGGTAGGTGCACAGTGGGTGGGTGCGGGTTGCGGTGGGGACCCAAACAGTGTGGGACCATTTCCTTTCTTTCAAGAACAGAAAAAAAAAGGATGTCACGGAAGGTTTTTTTTTTCTAGTTTTTTGGCACACTGGAGGGTTCAGTGTGAAGCACCTGCCTTTTTGGGGTGGGAGAACTTAAATTAAGCCAATGGGGATTGGGCCCACATCAGCAAAGAATGACTGTTTGGGGAGGCATGATGCTGAGGGGAATTGGGCAACCCCCACATAACAACAAATTGGTGGGGGCATTATGCAGATGGGGAGTGGGCTGTCCATTGGCAAATTAACTGGGCTGGAGCATGCTGACAGGGGATTGGGCACCCCAGTCAGTCAGCTTGCCTTCACTGCCATGTTTATGGACATGTTACACCAGGCATGTACAGTTCTGCAATGACGGGTCACTCCCACATTGCAGCAGGATAGCTGACACTGCAATGACAAGGTGGCCCGTCATTGCAGTGGCCAAATTGTTTCAACTTGGTGGCACTTATGCAGAACCAGTGGCATCAGGACACTGGGCCTGCATTGGGTGAACAGTGCCAAGCCCACAAATGCAGTGCCTGCACTGGCTGCCACAATGCCACACCTCCACAACCCGCTTTTCTCCTAAGTTGCCACATCATGTTTCTTGCAAATGTGCAAGCAAGCATAAAAAGAAGTGGGGATTTCTGAAGGGGAACATCACAGAAAGCAGTAGGGATTTCTGAAGGGGGGAGTATCCAACTTCACAAACGTTGTATTTTCCAGATTCATGAAAGTTTGATATCTCCGCCAGGGAGGCCCATGGTCTATGATATAGGATCCTCACCAAAAATCTTTTTGAAATATGTAGATTTTTTATCCTACAACATCAAATTCAAACATTGTGATCTTGTTACCAGAGACTCTATGGGTGTCATAAACAAACTTGGAAAAATAATTTGGGAAGAAAAAAAAATTTGGTTCAGTATTTATACAGCTCCATTTTTACTTGTGTACCATATAGCAAATGTCTTAAAGCCAATGAGTACTTTCTAGTAAAAAATACCTGTAGCAGTGCACCACCACTAGGCTTTTTAATGCCAAATGCTGAGTTTATCCTGTCCCAAATTTATTTTAAATAACAGCTATATCTTTATAAACAAGGGACAGCAACAAGAGCCACTGTAACCCTTTCTAATGGGAATCTTTCTTGATGGGAAAACAAATGTGTTAATATTCCAAAAAGTAATGTTTTGAACAAATCATACACTGGTACAGGTACAGTGATACCCCCTAGGATGTAACACAATTCTGCAGAATTCTGTAGCAGAGTTACTGCAGGAAATAATGCAGTTTCAATGGGAATTTAGCCCATTTGTTGAAAATGGTCAATGTCAGGAGGCAGCATGTTTGAAGAGCTCTATAAAACGAATGTGTTATTTATACAGCCTATTCCTTCATTATTTTCTAGTTATTTTCATGTAAAAATGCAGCAAATGGATCCTCACCCCCTGTTCATTTTAAGTTGACTAAGAAAGAAAAAAGTTGCAGGAGAGAGAGCAAAAGGAAAAATGCAAGGAATTAAGCCTGTCACCCTCTAATCTGGTACATCCAGACAAGAAAGAGTGACCTGGTCCTATGGAGAAATACCTAAGTATTGCAATTTTGGGAAGCTCTGGGAAGGTCGATCAATCTGCTGTGACTGAGATGGCAAGTTCTGGTCTCATACAAGAAGAAACTGACTTGCTGTTGTCAACTACAGTAATGCTGAAAGGCAAAGATATGTCTCCTATAAAACAGGAACTTCCTTATGGTAGTAAAAAAGTCTTATATTTCCTTTATATAAATAAAAAAAAGTTTGTTAATTTGGTTTTTTGTTGCATGCTGTGATGCCATGGAATGCCATCTTTCAGAAAATGAAAAAAAAAAACAGCTGTGTATGTTTCAAAGGAAGAAAAACAGCTTTGGCTGATAAAATGAACTTTACCATTTTACTTATGCCCTCTGTGTTGCAAGACTACATCTCCAAAATGTTGCAAGACACGTAAAATAGAACATTTGTAAAATGCTGCAAGAAATAATAATTTGAGAATAGTTGGCCTGCCTCAACAAGACTTCCCTGAAAAGATCAAGTGGGATATTGTAAGGGAACTTTCTGATGCTACTCCAGGCTATACTACAGAAATTGTGCCTCATTTGATTAAGAGGTTTTGACCCTGTTGTCAGGATAAAACTATACAGTCTTCTGCCATTTCTGCTATACATGTCAATTCTCACACTGCTAATTTGCCTACCAAATCAACAACTGCACTAGTTCAATTTGCCCTATAAAGCAACAAAAAACATGTGATAAAAACAAACATGGCTAAAGGGAACTTTAAATGTTCATAATGCTAAAGTTCTCATTTAGCCCAACATAAGTCCTCAAACCCAGAGCCATCAAAGATGTTTCTTGCAATTCAAATCAAGAAATTGGTGGCTTTTCTCATTATTATACCTATGCAAAACCCATGTGCTGTAATACTGGACTCCAACATATTTATTTTGATCCCAACCAACTAACTGAATTCCTGAGAAGCAGAATTTCTGAGAAGCAAACCCAAGAATCTTCCTCAGATGATACTATGAACTCAGTTGTGGACAATCCAGCAGCCACAATGGATGAGCACTGTACACATAATATGGTTCAGAATCAATCCCTGAGTGAATCGATAAACTTCATGGACTTTCAAATGGCTTAATGCACATGATTTTTGAATATTTTAGTACCTCTAGTTCATACTGGGCTTTATTTATATAACTGACTTTATTAGACTTATGTGATATAATTAACACCTTTAATCAGTGGTGCAATAATAATTTGTGAATATAGTACTATGATGGAGAAATCTTTGTAACTAATGTTATACATTTTAGTTTGTTTAATGTGATCTCTCTTAATTTTATGGCTTGAGATATCAGTTTCACCATTAATATAAATTATGAATGCAACATTAATTTGCAGGGTATAACCAGTTGTTCATGGAAAGCACCACTATAATTTACTAATTTTAGTAATAATCTATTCAAGCAATAAGACACAGTGAGGTGTGGGTTATGGCCTGATAAGAGCATGCCCCAGGTGCATTTTGAGGCACAAGGCACTTGCACCAAGTGCCTTTAGCACCTGGGAAGTGGTCTTATAAGGCCATAACCAACACCTTACAGTGTCTTATTGTGCTTATAAAATGGGCCCCGCCAATAAAAAAGTTAATTAAGAAAACACATTAAAAACTGTAAGTTAATATAGTAAAACTGTGATCATATCAACACAAAATAACAAAAAATAGTCCTTGTTATTGTTTTTCAATGGAGAAACTCACTAAAGGGTAGTGATGTCTGTCTTTTCCCCTCACCCCGACATACACACAAACACTAGAAACACTGTACAGTGTGGTTTCTATTATTAGTATTTTTATATTTCTTTGTTTGGCTGTGTTTTCAGTTTTAATCACATATGGAGCAGGAGCGATTGTGTGCCCCTTCCCTCCACACACACACACAATCCAGCATAAGGTTATTTTACTTTTTTATTAATAGTATTTATTAATTTACATTTCTTACTTTCCCACTACTTTGTGATTACTGATGGAATGTGCAGTCAATTTCGATGAGACCAAGTGGGAGTGTGTCTCATATCAGCTGCCATAGTTAGTTTTGCTTACTAAGGCTTCCCTTAAGATAGTGCCACTGTATGAGTGACGCTGTTTGCTCTGGGTTGAAAAGACAGATAAGCTTGACTGTTAAATGTAAAATAACATTCCATCTGGTTGACTCTCAGAGGAACAGGTTTCTGTTATCCTTTGAATGCTGCATCTTGGTGGCATGAGTGATTATCATTAGATCAGGAGCAGCTTTCAGTAGACAAGCAGCAGAGGCGAGAATTTTGTTTTTAAATCAAGGGAGAGACATAAATTCTGTGTGTAGTTAGCATCACAGGTGTGACCACGGCCATGACACAGCTTTCACAACACAAGGGAAACCCATTAGGAGGAAAATATAGTAAAGGTGAGAGTAGTAAAATGATGTCTCTGCAGATGGAGATACTGATTTTAACACTACTGTGCCACCTCTTAGCTGAGGATGAGCCCCAAGAAGAATGGTGGCACACATTGATTTCTTTGTGTGCTTCATTTTCCTTGGCACATGTAGTGCCAGTTAGACAGTTATGTCCTGATAAGAACATGGCTGGAAAACTGTTCCAGCTAATCAGGATCAAGGAAATAATCCGCCCAATTTATAATATTGCATATATGATAGCAACTTATTCCACAAAAATTGGTGCACCCACCTCCACTGAAAGTGCTACAATGTCTCTGAACACTGGTATATAACCATATGAAACAGTCATGTAAGATGATCTGGATTCAAAATATTCATTATCCAGCAAATAACAGAGTATAATTCATACTGACTGGTATTATTCCATAGCACAGGAACAATGAGTAGCATGTTAAAGCATCACTAGCACATGAAGCAGTTTATTCTCTTTGAGCTACACCGAGGACCGGTGAACTGAGACTGAAGTTTTATATCAATAACACAAGGCTTTCTCAGAGTTAAGTCTCAGGGCTAATACAGTCTTTAAATACAGTAATCAGTTGAAGCTGCCTTGGTAATTGATTTGCCTGCTAGGTTAACATAACTGAATACACACATAAAAACGTTTCACAAACATCTAATGTAACAAACATATTTTATGTAAATATATTGTGTATTATAAAGTTACATATACACTTAAAAACAGAACAGACCTAAAACAGCAAACAGTGGCTTAAGATATCAGTAACAGTCTGTTTTCAGTTTTAGTCACTAGTCGAGATCATGCAAGGTCATACAGCTCATTAATAATAATTATACTCTCTGGCTCAGATATTCAAAGGGTTACCTGGTGCAACACAGTTAACTAACTATAACCCCATTGCGGCCAGTGGGATATTGAAAAGACTTCTAGCACAAGCGCAGCTCCCAATGCACCAGGGTGCAAAGTAATGGAATGCAGCGCAGATGCATGGGGCATGCCCATGCATATGCGGCACATTATGATATTCAGCCCAGGATGTGCAGTGTTTGTGCTGGTGCAACCCTGCATTTTGCCACATGGGGGCTCAAAGTTGAACCCTTGCAGAGTAGAAACAACTCCCGGCAACCCAAAGGCAAGCTGCAGTACTGCAGGGTGCAACACAGCAGCATAGCCTTGGGTGGCCACCTGCCCAACCAGAACACCGTCCACAAGCACACACCGAACCTCCCCATTGCTGCAATCATGCTGTATATGTATAAGAAGAAATCCCTGGCAATCTAGTGGACCCCCAGTCCCGATTCCCAAGATATATTATACATGTCCATCCCTGGTGGTCTAGTGGTCCCCCCTCCCACCCGAGTACCCGATATATGATACTATGACTGTCCCTGGTGGTCTAGTGGAACCCCCCGCCTGTTGCTGCGATTACGGTAAATGTAAATTCCAACATTCCCTGGTAGTCCAGTGGACCCCCTCCCACCTGAGTCCCCAATCATGGTAAATAGTCCACATGTACGTCCCTGGTGATCCAGTGGCACCCTTCACCCCTCCCACCCACACAGCCTGGATCTCGGCCAAACATTTATCCAGCTCATCAACAGTGTCAGGTCTCCTGAGTGTGAAAGACAGGTGGAGCTGAGTATCATCAGTGTAACAATGAGAACTCAGCTTATACTATCTAATAACCTTGCCTGAGGCAGCATGCACACTGCAAACAACATGGGGGAGAGGGCAGAGCCTTGGGGAGCTCACAGGGCAGGTCTCTTGGGTTCAAGGAACAATTCCCCAACCCTACCTTCTGGGACCTGCCCCTGAGAAAGGACTCAAACCAACAGAACCAAAGTATTTCACCTGCACACTACTGCTCACAGAGGTAGAGGCTGCAAACAGTTTTTAGCAGAAATAAAGGTAAGTCCATCTAAGTGCAATCAAATAAATGTTTGTTTATTTAAACATTTTGTACCTCAAATGAGGAGATCAGGTCAGAGGTATGAACATGACACACTGTCCCAGCATTTCATTTGGTAGAGCTTCCTCAGAGGGTACCCAAGAGTGCATTGAACAGATCTTTTATACCCACAATGAATTGGAAAATGCTTATATCATAGTATCCATAATGTGTGGTGGACAAGATATCTATAAACACAATGAGTAATGATAATAACTAGGTTAGTGCCACTGAAAATAAAAAAGAATTACCCTCAGTCCTCCTCACTCCATGGAAGATTTGCAAACCAGAAAAATCACAGCCAAATCACATTTAGGATGTACTGGTGAAGATGAGTCCACCGGGGAATTATTGGAACTAAAACAGCACTTTCAAACCTTGGAGCATCGGTTATTTAAAGAGGTAAACTTGACTTATAACATCTGCAACCTCAAACAATATCTCAAGATAAGAATAGCACTGAGAGGACTCAGAAGTACTGTTATCCCATCTGGGGGATTTGATAGCTTTAAACACATCGCTGAATGGGAAAAGGCAGCAGCAACTTCAGTACAAATATTCATTGAGATTCTTGTAAAAGAAGACACCTTAAAATAAGAAGACTTACTTAAACATATTGTTGTAGTCAAATCAGCTTGCAGAAATGTACTGCTAACCCAAACTTCGTCTCACTTGATAAGGACCTTGACAAAAAACTTAAAAAGCATGAAGACAAATTAATAATATGAAAACAAGCCAAGTTATTGTGGGATCAAAATGACCACAAGGAAGGCCGCATCTTTAAATGGCCTAGGCAACACTCTTTACTTTTGTTTTACCAGGAGAGACACTTTTCTAGCAGATGTATTCTATTAAGGAGTACATTGAGATATGGGAGAACGTGGACAAGACGTGGAGGACAGACACCATCCTCTGGTGATAAGGAGAACAATCAGCACCAGATGCAGGACGCCACACCTGTAATTTTGACTGGAGACAAGGAAGTTTCTATTTCTCAAAATATCGAGGGCAACAAAGCAAAAGAAAACACAGCAAGACAAGCCCCCCAAAAACAACAAGGGGGAAGAGGAGCAGCAAGCAGGAAGAGGAAAACCGGGATGTCTCAAAACTCGGAGTGGCAAATAATGAATTTATCCACCCACTGAGCAGATGCTCAAAATATTGAACGTGGCTTATCTTTTGCACTGGATTGAAATCTTAACAAATTCAATACTATTGTGGATGTTGAGAAATTTATTAGGAAGTTATATCTTAAGAACTTTTTCACAAAAACAGTCACAGAGGAGCTCACAATGGGGGCTCTACTGTAGCTGATCTACCAGATAGTGAAGAACGTTTGGAATTATAAACTTCACTTTTGGATTTTTCAACATCAGATGGTGCTTCATCACCTGAACTTGTGCCAGATACAAGAGACTGGACATCTCTGGATTAGGTAAATCTTTACAATTTTGAGTCTCTGTATACTGAACAGTTTAACTCAGCAACTTTTTTGAATACTAACATTTATAATACTAACAGGTCTGCCATAATGAACTATAGGAAAAGGCATTTTGCACCAAAATCTAAATTCAATCCTATTACCAATAACCAGTTTATTAATGCTTCAAGAACTCTGTCTTGAGAGAAATAAATGAGCTATTTGAAAATGAAACAGACAGGAAATTTAGCACTATAACTAGTGATGAAAGAATTGTTCTAAAAGAATTACAAAACATGACACACCTGGAATTCAAACAAGCTGACAAGGGGATAATTTATTTATTATGTTTAGGGATTTTTACAGAAGTAAAGTACTGGAATTGTTAAATGACCAAGCCAGCTACCTACCCTTGTTATCTGATCCAGACCCCATGTATAAGAGAGAGCGCTCTCACATTTGTTTGACTTAGCTATATATCATAAAGAAATTTCAGAAAAGGAACTTAGATTTTTATTGCCTGACTCTCCAGTCACTCCAGTTATGTATATACTGCCTAAAGTACACAAAGATTTTCTCAACTCACCCCTTCATCTAATTGTTTCAGGCATGGGCTCCATTACTGATAATTTAAGTCAGTTAATTGATTATTTTTTTCAGCGGAGTGTACCATGCTTGAAATCATATACAAGGGACACCATGGATATTCTGAATAAGTTTAGAGATTTTGTATGGAAGCCTGAATATCATTGGCTTACAATTGATGTACAGTCCTTGTATACTTGCATTAGCATAATGATGGTATTGATGCCTGTATCTACTTTCTGCATATGGATCCACCTAAAGAGGAAATACCCGTGAATCTGATTAGAGCAGGCCTTCCCCTTCAGCACAACTATTTTGAGTTTGATGGTACCTTCTATAATCAGATCTGTGGCACTGCAATGGTGGCGTCTATGGCGCCCTCATTTGCTAACAATTTCATGGATAAGTGAGAAGAGGATTTCATTTATGACCACACAGTTAATCCATTCTCCAGACACATGGTTACTTGACATCATTATAACAATGACATTCTATGTGTCTGGGATGGAACAGTGTTAGAAGCTGGCAATTTTCTACAGTGAATTAATACTAATAACCTTAATTTGCATTTTACTAGCAGCATCCACCCAACAGAGATTAGCTTCCTGGATATTGCTTTTTATGATATCACCATCTAATTCCAGAGTTACAACAAAGGGATTTATTTATTTTATTTATTTATAACAGTATCAGAATTGCAATCCTTTGAGTCAAAGACTCATTTACAAAGGCTCATTGTCATACACAGAATAGGATGGGGCAGGAGAAACATATAGTGAGTGGAAAACAGATAGCAGTGCAGGAACAGTAGCAGGGCAATAATATTTGCAATAATAATTTGTACAATTAAATACAGGTGGAGTGGGCCATAACAGTGAGAGAAGGCCCATTCTTGCAGGAGACAGGCCTATACATGATGGTAGCTAAGCAAGAAAGGAGTGATTATAGGGTATATATACTTTGAAGACATTACATACGGTAGAGGTAGACAGCAGGAGTGAGGTGCAGAAACTCAAAACTTGCAGGTACAGGCCTATACATGATTGTAGAGCAGCAATCGTGAGATATGCACACTGATATATAAACAGGTTGGGTGGAGTGGGTCAGATGGTTGGATGAGGACCAGTGGTGGTGCAATTATTTGCAATTGCAATGATGGGAGCTGAGAAGGTGGTTGCGCAGGGATAATTTGAATGGTCCAATTCTGAGCTCAGATGAGGTACCAGGAGGGAGGGTGTTGAACCAGGAGGGTGCCCTGTAGGAAAAGGACCTCTGAGCAAGGGTCGTTCTAACCCTAGGGACTACTAGCAGGATCTTAGTGGAGCTACAGATGTGGACAGGAGGGTAGGCCATGCTGCTTAGTTTAGACAGACCGGGGGGGGGGTGTTAAGCTGACACAGATTATTTTGGTGAGCTGACAGGTCTGGTAGAGTAGCCGCTCTTCAAGGGAGAGGAGGTTAGATAAGTCATAAAGCGTGCAGGTGTGTGTTAGCCTGTCAGCCCCAGTGAGTAGCCGACAGGCCTTGTTGATTGAGAGCTCAATTTTGCCCAGAGCAGTGTTGTCCACTGCACCATATATTAGGAGTCCATAGTCCACTAGGGACAGGACTGATGAGTCATTGGCGAGTCTTAATGCTTCTAAGGGGAGACAGACTCTGTGCCGATATAGCAAGCCTATGTGGGAATTTATGGCAGAGCAGAGGGTGTGGATGTGGTCATGGAAGGTGAGGGAAGAGACAAGGATGATACCTAGGTATTTGTATGAGGTGACCTGCTCAAGAGGGTGGTGGGAGAAGGATTGAATGGACAGTGCAGAGCCCTTGAGATTGTTCTGATTGTGGGTGATCAGCAAGGTTTTGGTTTTTTTAAGGTTGATCACAAGCCTGTGGTCAAGGAACCACTGCTCAGTCTGGGCAAAGGTGGGATTGTAGTGCAAGCTGGAGTTGGTCGGGGTCGGGGTAGGATGTGAAGAGGACCGCATCATCTGCGTAAAACAGTATGTTTTCTGAGGAGACATTGGGCAGCGTGTTTAAATATAAGCTAAAGAGTAGTGGTCCCAGGATAGAGCCTTGGGGAACACCGGAGTGGACCTGACGTTGGCTGGAGAGGATATTGTTGATTTTTATGCACTGGGTATGGGCAGTGAGGAAATTGACGATGCAGCTTACAGGGATCTAGGTGAAACCAAGCTGGGTGAGGGTGTTAATAAGAAGAGGGTGGCAGACCATGTCAAAGACCTTTGACAAATTGATGAAGACTGCCCTGGCAGGATGCCCTTTGTCCAGGGTAGAGTGAATGAAAGTGGAGAACTCAATGAGGGCAGTTGTGGTGCTGAAACCATGGCAAAAACCGTGCTGCTCACTGCAGAGGAGGTTGTGCACAGTGAGGTAGTCTGTTATCTGGTCAGTCACAATCTTTCCTAGGTCTTTGTGGGGGGGAGGATAGAGATCGGTCTGTAATTGCCTGGGGTTGTTCTGTCACCACCCTTGTGTATGGGGTGATGACAGCTCTTTTCCATGCTTTGGGGAATTGGCCAAGTTGGAGGAGAGGTTGAGTTGGTCAGTGAGGGAGTGAGAACAACGTCCAGGGTAGCGTAGCGAAGACAGGGATCAAGTGAGTCACTACTGTGTCTGGCACACTTTAGGGCTTTGAGCAGATAGGGTTTTGCAGCAGACGGGGAGAGAGCTTGGAAGTAGAAGGGTTGGTGTTGGAGGGTGGTGGTAGGGGGATTGGGGTGGGATCAACGAAGTTGGTAGGTAGGGTAGAAGAGAGATCCAAGAAGGCATCATTCAGCCCATTTGCAATACTGTGTGGGCCAATGGTGATTGCGCCATCGATATTGAGTTGGGGGGGACTGGGTTTTGCCATTAAGTTCCTTTAGGTTGTCCCACAACTTGCGTGAGGAGACCCAGGTGGATGCAAGGGTATTCCTGTGGTATGCTGTCTTTGCACTATGGATAGCCCATGTGTAGTTGTTGCGCTCTGATCTGTAGGCTTGTCATTGGCAGGCTTCCTGGACTCCAGGGTTTTGTGCCAGAGATCATCCCTGAGACGCATTTGCTTTATGAGAGCAGGGGTGATCCAGGGAGAGTAGTGTTTCCTATGTATGGTTTTGGAAAGGGTGCAAATGCATCACAGGCCCTGTTAAAGTAGTAAATAAAGTAGTTGAGGGCAGTGTCAATATTGGGGCCTAGTTTCACTGGGGACCAGTCCCAGCTGGCAAGGTGATCACGGAGTAAGGAAAGGTTACCCATGGACAGGCGCCTCCTGGAGATTAAGATGGGCTTGGGCTTCTCAAGGTTACATGACCAGAAGAAAATGACTGGGCAATGATCACTAAGGGCATTTGGCAGTACTGTCAAATCGGTGCTCTTATGAGGCCTGTTTGAGAGTACCAGGTCCGGTAGAGTGGCACTACCAGTAGTTGGATGGGGGTGGGTGGGGGAGGAGACAAGTTGGGTGAGATTGAGCACAGCAAAGGCATCTTTGGCACTATTCCTAGCACTGGCAAGCCAGTTAATATTTAAGTCACCTATGATAATTTGTTCCATCTTGCTGGGTTGATGGGAGATGTAGTCTAGTAGAGATTGCAGGGTGCGGTTCTGGTGACGCAGGGGAATGTAGGTGGCTGTGATGATGAGGGGGCTCTTGAGAAGCCCAGGGTGACCTTTAGAGAGATAGCCTGGACACCATGCTCTAGCAGTGGTTTTTTGAGGGGGAGACCTAGGAGGAGTCCCTTAGGTGGATGGCACATCCCCCCTCATTTCCCAACTCTATCCTCCCTGTAGAGTGAGTATCCCGGGAGGCATTGTCTTGGATAACCATGTTTTGACTAGTGCCAGCACATCAGGTTGGTGCTGAGTGACCCAGACTTGCAGGGCAGCAAATTTCTTTAGCAGGCTGTAGATGTTAATGGAGGAAAGTCTGAGTCCTGAGGTTGTAGAGAGATGAGATTTATTGTCAGTGAGGGGGCCTGGGTTGGGATGGACATTACCAGATATCAGGAGGAGTAGTGCAATGAGCCTGAGAAGAGCACTGGTATGCCTATGACGTCCGGAGACAGTACCCTTGGTGGGGGTAGTGGAGAGCAAGACCGGGATGGGAAGGGATCAGAGAGAGAGGGAATGGCAAGTAATAGGGGAGGCCAAGGGTGTCCGGTGGTAGGGGGGAGCAGGGTCAGACAAGGTGTTCTTGTTTTGGCAATGTTTATTACCGACAGCCCAGCATGAAAGGAGGGCGGCAGGATGGAAGCCCCTAAAGACCACTTGTTCAGGGGGCATGGCTGCGGCAGCCATAAGGAGGAAGTGGTGCGATGTGAGGCAGACTGTGCTCTGGGGTAAAAAGTAATGGGGGATGGCTGAGGTAGAGGGTAGATGAAGGGTGTGAAGGAGGCTAGGGGTGTTAGCAGGCATAATATTGACTGATGCCAGGGCAGCATATTGCTGTCAGGGTATTGATAGTTGGGAAATGCGCTAGGGTGGCTACTAGTGGTGAGCTCAGATAATTTGCAGATGGGAAAGTGGGCTGATCGGTTCTATTCCGCACGTGGTACAGTCTATATAACACTCAGCTCACCTAGGGTGGTGGTTGGGATGGTGGGGCAGCCAGCACAAAGTGCCGGCAGGGACCTCACACACAGTTCAAATTCAGAATTTCCCTAAATGGTTCTGAATTCTTTCACCAGGGGAAAATTCGTTTGGCAGGAGTCCATCTTGAGGGAGGGCAGGAAGCACGATTTAGGAAAGCCACAGCTACTAATAGCTATTTGTTGGCAACTAGTAGCCACCACATGAAGCTTAAGGAGTCAATCCCCTTTAGTCAGTTCCCATGTTTATGCAGAAACTGCTCTAAAACAGTAGAATTTGATAACTGGGTGACCAGAGAAGCTGGACTGGGGCCACGCGGTGGATATCCTGTATTTGGACTTCAGCAAGGCCTTTGATTCCATGCCACATAGGAGGCTGGGTGGGGGAGCTGGACTACATAGGGGTGGGAACAAAGATGATCAAATGGATCATCAACTGGCTGAAAGGAAGGCAGCACATGGTGGTGGTGGTGGTGGGAGGAGCTCTCATCACCAAGTGAAGTGACAAGCGGGGTGCTTCAAGGATTGGTACTAGGACTGGTATTGTTTGGCATTTTCATAGCTGATATCTCACAGGGTCCAGAGTAGGATCAGTCTGTTTGCTGACGATATGAAGATGGGAGCTGTGGTAAATTATATCGAAGTGTGGAAGGGGCTGCAGGAGAACCTGCACAAACTACAAGAGTAATCAGCAAAATGGCAGCAGGGATTCAATGCCAAGAAATGCAAGGCACAGCACTTTGGAGCTAAAAACCAGGGGAGGAGCAATCAGCTGGGAGGGGAGCAGCTGGAAAGTAACAAGGAGGAAAAGTATCTGGGGGTGCTTATAACGGGCAGCATGAACAATCTAACTCAGTGCAGGAAGGTGGCAGCAAAGGCCAATAGGATGCTAGTGTGTATATCGAGGGAAATCTCCTCCAGGAAGAGGGAGGTGATCCTTCCCCTGTACAGGTCTTTGGGCAGGCCTCACGTGGAGTACTGCATGAAGTACTGGCGTCCATTCCCGAAGAAGTACATCAAGTTGTTGGAGGGGGTGCAACATAGGGCAACAAAGATGATCCAGGGATTTGAGGGAAAGTCCTATGAGGATAGATTAGCCGAGCTGAACATGTACTCCCTGGAGGAGAGGAGGGATAGGAGGATATGACTGAAACCTTTAAATACCTTAAGGGGATAAATAAGGTTAATACAGAAGGGATTTTCCAGCTTAGAAGAGGGAGGGATATGAAAGGACATCAATTGAGGTTGGAGGGGAAAATTCAGGAGGGAAATCAGGAGACATTTTTTCAAGGAAAGGGTGGTGGACAGATGGCATGCTCTGCTCAAGGGGTGGTGTCCTGTAGAACAGTGGGTGGCTTTAAGAGGGGTTGGGACAGGGTGAGGGGGAGTGTTATGATGAAGAGGGTGGGGAGGGTGGGGCAGCTGCAAGTTGAAGGGCTAGCTGCACACTCGAGCAGACTTGATAGACCGTAAAACCTACTTCTGCTAGCATTTTCATGAGTTCATATGTTCATATGGTAAACAAGCATTGGAATAGAAAAAAATGTTTGAAGCAAGGGGACATAATCAGAAAATCTTGGAAGAGGCATAGAACAGAGTTAAGCAAATTGCAGGCGTGACATTTTGACCCCTAAATCTAGGGCGACCTTGTCTGTCGAACAAGTATGCTTTAGTACAGAATAACTATACCTGGCAGGAAAAAAAGGGAACACAATTCATAAATACTGGCCTTTGTTACTCAATAATCCAGCATTTGCTGAAGCTATTTAGCCTAAACCATTAGTCACCTATAGAAAGAGCAGTAATATAAATACAAAATTGTTAGAAATGATTTTTTGAGTAAATAATTGAAGAATGCTACCAGTCAGTCCCCCAGAGTCTTTTAAATGTGACAATTGTAATATCTGTGCTCTCTGCAATCACTGTTTAAATGTAAACATTCAAAGACTGATGAAACTGTTGACATCAGGCACTTTATATCATGTGTTTCTCCTTTTGTCATTTATGCTATTTGGTGCCCGTGTAAGACACTCTATATAGGCAGAACCACACATCCTCTTAAGCTTTAAATTCAAGAACATGTAAGGGACATTAGGAGTATCAATAATGAAAACACTGTGGCTGAGTACTTTTTCCATCACCACGGTAGCATTCCAAAGGACCTGAAGTTCATGGGCCTGGATGTTGTTAAGGTGGGAAGAAGAGGAGGCAATTGACTGGAACGATTGTTACAGAGGGAGTCTTTCTGGATATTTATACTCAACGCACTGACACCTGATGAGCAATATGGAGCTGGACTTTAAGCCATATCTTTAGTGCAAAACTGCCATTACAGTGCATTGATTAATCCATTATACTTACTCCCTCTCTTCTCTTTGTCTCCCCCCTCCAGTAAACTATGAGCCTTTGATTTGGTTTCCCTATCCTGATGGCCAATACTTCCTCTCCTTTATTCATATATATATATATATATATATATATATATATACACATCTATCTATCTATCTATCTATCTATCTATCTATCTATCTATCTATCTATCATCTGTCTGTGTGTGCCTGTGTGATACACTATATACATATACATACATATATATATATATATATATCTATATATAGATATAGATATATATATATATATATATGTAGGATATGACATGGCCTGACTGAAGATATCATATTTACCTTCACAAGAGGCCAATGATATTGATATCATGATATCTCATGAGTGATGAAGCCCCGAGTGAGATATCTTGATTTCATTGGCCTCGAGTGAAGATAAATATGTTATCTTCAGTCAGACCATGTCATGTTCTGTTTATGCAATGTATGTTTTGGGCAGTAGTGGATGCGGGGTGCGAAGGGGGCAAGTGCACCCACACATTGTAACTTATTTGCTTGCTATTGCTGCATATGTTTTATAATTATGTTAAATAACCTATCTGCTTGATCCTGCCATTTTGTGACACTGAAATAATTTATCTGGTTGGTCCTGCCACTTTTCTGAATTTTAAATAACTTCTTTGGTTGATCCTGCATTGTCTCAGTGTTTACTGGTAAAGGACTTTCACTTTTGATGCCCTCATGTAGCATTACCGTGCGGTGTCCATTGGGGTAAATGATGTGTTAGCAGACTCTCTAAGTTAGGCACCCTCACTTGAAAAGTAAGCAAAATGAGTTTTCAAATTACATTTACTTAGCTTCATTTAAAAAAGATCTTCTGAACTGCAGAGCAATGGGACTGAGGCAGAGCGAGCGAGTCATTTGATTCACAAAAGTGGAATACAGCGTGAGCGTGTGTTGCCTTAGCAATGGCTGCACGGGCTTGCGTCTAGTTTTGTGAAACAGATGGCATGCTAGCTCTGTCCTCGCTCCCCTGTCTCTACAGTTCAGAGGAATCTTTAAATGACTGAAGTAAATGTAAGGTGTAAAGCTCATTTTAGTTTCTTTTGAAGAGTGCCTTACTTAAAGGGTCTGTGGGCACATCATTTACTGCAATGGACACTGCTCGGTCACACTACATGAGGGCATCAAAACTGAAAGTTCTTTACCGGAAAACATTGAAAAATGGCAGGATCAACCAGATAGTTATTTCAATTTTTTAAAGTATAGCAGGAGTAACCAGATGAGTGAGCTACGTGGTGGTGGTGGGTGGTTGCAGGTCGTACAGGACAGCCACATGGTAGCTTGCTGTTGTAGATGTACTGAGATTAAAAATGAAATTGTTTCAGTTTCAGAATGATATATGACATATAGGAATGTGGAGATATATATATGACATATAGGAACATGGCAATATCAATATTATCTTCACTGACTGGCTCAGATATCATGTTTTACACTTGCATTTATCCCAACACATACATTGTATAAATGTATATGTATATATATATATATATATATTAGAGGCAAAAAACTATGTTTAATGCATCAGTTAGGGTTGTTCCACAGTGACAAAAGTGAGGAAATTCGATGTTAGGGTTGAAACCCCCTTTGCACCCTTCCAGCCCACCCCAACTGGTATCGGGGTGCGCTTGGGGTCATCAGACTAACTGTCACCCCATCACATGTGGAAAGAAGCTGAGGAATAGGAGAATGGGGTGACAGTTAGGACCGATGACCCCAATGCACACCCCGATTCCAGTTGGGGGGTGGGCTGGAGGGGTGCAAAGGGGGTTTCAACCCTAACATCGAATTTCCTCACTTTTGTCGCTGTGGAACAACCCTAACTGATGCATTAAACAGGGTTTTTTACCTCTAATTTCCTTCTTTTGAGAATGATAATGAGAAACAGTGAATGTTGGCGGTGGAGCGAGTTCCGGGCCCCACGCCCCTCCACGTGATGTCTTGTCACACAGTAGCATTATGCCCATAAACGCAAATCATAATGCACATGGTGATGCAAAGCAAAACAGAAAGAGAAACAGTACTGTAGACAGAAATGTTAAAAACAACACAAAGCATGACTGCAAGTGAAGCGCAAAAGGTAAAGCACATGGTGCATAAGCGTGAACGGTAAGTGAAATGGAATGGAACCGCGAAGCAGAAATGGTAATGGTAACAGTAATGTAAGCGCACAGGCTGGTTTTCCCCAAAAGCTGTATAGAGAAAGACAGTGAGTAGAAAGAATGTATGCAAAATAATGACTCTCGGAACACAAAAATTAGGACTTTGAACAGTTAATTGCTTATATCTCAGTAAGCGTACAACATTGAAAAAAATTTTAAAAGTCATATGTATTATCACTTTCCTGATTAGTTTTGTACAGGGGCTAAGAATTTTTTTGACAAAAAGTCCGTATCTAATACCGTTTTTGAGATACGGGCCCTGAAAGGCGCGGCGAACACGGTAATGTTATCCTATGGGAAAAAAACAGAAGTTCGGACTGCCATAACTTTGCCTCCCTGTAATATTTTTTCACCAAACCACTGAAAGGCATATCTGTGGGATGTTGGCTGTGGTCCTAAAATTTCAGCCCAAAAGACCAAACCGTTATTTTGCAGCAGGGCGCCAAATGATTGCTGCAATGCGTTGTACGCCGTAATGTTATCCTATGGGAAAAAGCATCAACTTTGGAGTACCATAACTTTGCTGCCATGTAATATTTTTTCAGCAAAATACTGAAAGGCATATCTGTGAGATGTCAGCTGCATTCCCTCTAAATTTCAGCCCAAACTCCAAACCGTTCTTTTGCAGCGGGCTGCCAAAATTACTGATTATTTGGTATAGGTCGCAAAGTAGTGTCGTGATTGTGAAAGCTTTCACAAAAATTCACTTTCTGCGAGTGCGACACTACTTTGTGAAAGTACTTTTTCCAGAAATCTGAAAAACATATTTCTGGGGTGTTTTACCCCAAAATAAAGACATGGCTAGCATCCTCAGGGCCCGACTAGGTGAATACAAAAAGAATTAGGTTGCTAGAGGGTCTCAATCTTAAATGCCAAGCATTATTCTGATCATTAACTGAAAACAAAATGGTGGATTTGTGACAGTAAAAGGGCCATTTGCGACAGTAAAAAATGCATTTGCAAAAGTGTTGAGCTTTTTGTTAACTTTTCCCATTGACTGATAATGAGAACTTGTTTTTTGAATAACTTTTGAACCGTTTAATATTTTTTCACGAAATCTTTGAAAGGCACATTCCCTGAAGATTTCAGGCGGTCGCATAAACCGTGTGACCTGTAAACCTGACCGTAGAATTCAAAAGCATAAGCATACAGCGCGCAGATCATGCTTAATAACTCCGCAGCTGTATATCCGACTGGCACAAAACTTGGCAGATCCCAAAGGTATGGGTCTTGATTCCGTATTCCAAATTTCAGGCAAATCTGTTGAACGGTTGTAAAAGTTATTAAGGTGCAAAAGTTTGGGTTAAACATGTAAATGGCTCCTCAACCCTAGCTATGGTAGCACTACCGTGCTACCATAATATATATTTGTGTGTAGTGGCATCCCCAGGATGAAACCTAATTCTGAAGCATTTTGCAGCACTCTGCAGAATGCTGCAACAGACCTACTGAACAAAGCAATGTAATTTCAATGGCAATTAGCCCCTTTGGTCATTCAGGAAAATGTGACACTGACAGGATGAAGTGGATGCCACTGTTTCCTCCATGACAAAAGGGACTAATTACCATTGAAATTACATGTATTCGAATGATCTGCTACGTACTGCAAATTAATTTAAAAGTGGGTTTAATCCTTGGGGATGAGTCAACATTGTATAATTTTCATTGTAGTTTTATCATTGCCAAACATTAATGATGATTTATGCAATTCTGACCATTAACACTGTTTTTCCTTTTTCTTTTCTCTTTCCCACAGAAGGGAGACTGGTTGAGCGCAGGAAGCTCCTGCAAGACAATATGTATCGTTGCTCCCTGCTCAATCTGTATTTTATCCACACTGGGCACAGTGAAAAAACATTACTCTGTTCTAGGATTCTTTGGACTCATCTCTCCTTTCTGCCCCTCTCCCCAGCCATCAAGTGTATTTAATTTTTTTGTGATAAATAAAAGATTTTGGTTGTAAATGTAAGATTTGGCTTTGAGCCTAAGGACTTTAAACTTAATGACTTTAACAGAGATGTCCTCAAAAATATAAAGATAATTTGAAACATTTATTAAATGTTCATATAAATGCTATTCCTTTTGGCAACAATGTATAAAGTGCCTTTATTATTGTTATTTCTTTTAATTTCTTCTTTGCAATTCATTAATAACCAAATCAACTAATACCTACCCTTTTGCTAAAATGAGTTTTACAAACATGTGATTTATGTTTTGAACAGTGGACTATTGTGATGTCAAATTATCTGTATGTTTAACTTGTATTTGAACCATTGTGATGTCTTTTGCATTGATGCATTATGGGTACTATGACATAAGCATTTTCTAATTCACTGTGGGTATAAAAGATCTGTTGACTGCACTCTAGGGTGCCCCTGAGGAAGCTCTACTGAGTGAAGCACTGGGGCAGTGCATCATGGTCGTACCCTGACCTGATCTCCTGATTTCAGGTATAAATATTTAAATAAACTAAGATTTGTTTGATTGCACTTAATGGACTTACCTTTTTTCTGCAACCGTTTGCAGCCTCTACCTCTATGAGCAGTGGGTGCAGGTGCATTACTTAGTTCTGTTTGTTAACTGTTGGGTTGCACACGTTTATCTTGCACCACTCTCCCAGCACATGGCACAACTCCTTTTGTCTTTGAAAGGACTCAAACCAGCTGATGATCTTGCCAGTGAGTTCCACATACTCCCTCAGCCTATCCAACAACACCCCATGGTCCACAGTGTCAAACGTTGAGGAGAGATCAAGAAAGTAAACATTTGTATTTGTGGTTTGGATTATTCCATGGATCTCTCACTTAGGAAAACTATTCAAACTATAGTTCATAAATAGAGTTTGAATAGCAATTAGAAAAAAAGTTCGAACTGTATTTTGAAAATACAGTTTTAAAAGGTATTCAAAGTTTGGAAATTTCCCTTAGGATAACACTGTGGCTGACACAGTACTTTCAAACCTATATCTCAAAATGGTTTGAGATATGGATGTTTTACTAAACACAGTTTAGTACACCTTTATGTGTACTAAGTAACAGTACAGGTTGTCAGTCCATGATTACAACTGCAGTGGAATTTTTTCAAATGTTCCTATGGTTACTGAGATATTGTGCCATTTGCAGCACAAGGGTTACTTGGAATGTCTCTAGGTCTGCTCTGCATCTCTATAACTATAGGTAGCTTGGCACTGCACTCCCACATATGGTACCTTTAAGCAGTAATGGGACTGCAGGGCTGTCCATTATGCAATACTGGGGGTCCTGTTCTCCCACAGGAAGATGACAGTTCTTTACAATGTCTCTACACTTATGGGAGTGGGATGGGAATGCAGGGCCCAAAGTTTACTGTGCACCCACAGGCAGATGAGGGTTAATTTCAATGTCTATACACTTATGGTTACATAGGAGCAAAGGCCCTGCACTTAAGGACCTGTGCAATCAGAACACACTATAGGTTGATGGGAGTGCAGGGCCCAGGGCCTTGTGCTCCTACAAACACTATCAGGAGTAGATTACACTTTTTCAAAAAGTAAAAATTCATTGCAAAAACACTTTGTTACTGCATTAGTTAGGGTTGAAGCCACAAAAGTAGAGTAAATAGGCATTAGGGTTTCAAACTCTAACCCCTATCTCCACCCCATCCCTCCACACTCCACAACAGCGGGTGTCAGGTGTTCCTTGGGGTCATCGAGCTAACTCTCACCCTATTCTCTATACTGTACCATTTCAGCTTACTTAGACATGGAATGGGGTGAGAGTAGGGTCGATGACCCAAAGGCACAACCTGATGCCTGTTGGGTATGGAGTGTGGAGGTGGAGAGTAAAAGTGGGGGTTAAGATTTGAATTCCTAATGCCTCATTTCCCTACTTTGTTGTTTCAAACTCTAACTGATGCATTAATGAAGTTGTTTTGTAATTACCATATATATATATATATATATAGGTTCAGTATTAGACCGTCCTCTTCAATGTCTTTATAAGCCACATTGCAGAGGGACTGGAAGGAAAAGTATGTCTCTTTGCAGATGACACAAAGATCTGCAACAGAGTTGATGCACAAGGTGGGTGGAAAGGATGAAGGGACTTGGCAAGGTTAGAGGAATGGTCAAATATATGGCAGCTTAGATTCAATGCTAAGAAGTGCAAGGTAATGCACCTGGGAAACAAAAACCCAGGGGAAGAGTACACAATGGGGGTGAGATACTAACAACAACAAAAATGGAAAGGGACCTGGGGTAGTCATTTCAGATGACCTAAAGGTGGGCAAGCAATGTGAGAGGGCAGCAAGGAGGGCTAGGGGATACTGGGATGCATAGGGAGGCATCACCAGTAGAAAACAGGAAGTTATTATCCTCTGTACAGACAGTTGGTGAGACCCCATCTGAGTACTGCATACAGTTCAGGAGACCCAATCTCCTGAAAGACATAAACAGGATGGAAGCTGTCCAGAGGAGGGCAACTAAAATGGTGCAGGGTCTGCACTGGAAGACATAAAGAGAGACTTAAGGAGCTAAATAAGTATAGCCTCAAGGAAAGGAGGGAGGGGGACATGATAGAAACTTTCAAGTACCTCAAGGAATCAACAAAGTCCAAGAGGTAGCATCTTTCAAAAAGAGGTGTGCAAGAACAAGGGCACAATTTGAAAATAGAAGGGCGGCTCAGAGGTAACTTAAGAAGTATTTTTTTACAGAGAGGGTTGTGGATCGTGGAGCGGCCTTCTGGAGGAGGTTGTGGAGTCAAAACAGTGGTGGAATTCAAGCATGCATGGGACAGTCATAAGGCAATTCTAGGGGTTGGGGGTAGGAAGAAGTAGGCTACTGGTTAACTAGGATCTGTAGCTTATCCATTAGGTAAGGAAATGGGCAGACTGGGTGGGCCAAGCGGTCCTTATCTGCCATCAAAATCTATGTTTCTATGAGAGAGAGAGAGAGAGAGATTATTTGCAAAAACTGCATTACTGCAACATTTAGGGTTTAGCCTAAAGTGACAAAAGAAGGGAAATTTGGTATTGGGTTTCCAACCCTAAAACCCCACACCCACCACTGAAGTAAATCAGGGGTGCAGTCTTCCATGGGGTTGTCAACTCTAATGCTCACACCATTCTATATACTCCTGAAACATGCACACCCATGTCCATCGCATCTTTGCTTTCTTGCTACCGCAATGGGTTGAGCTTTTGAGTTCACAACCCCAATGAAGACTGCACCACTTATTTGCTTCAGATGTGGGTGTGGGGTTTTAGGGTTGGAAACCCTAAAACAACATTTTCCTGCTTTTGTCACTTAATGCTGAACCTTAAATGTTGCATTAACCCAGTTTTTTTTCAAAGACTCTCTTTACTTTTTGAGGTAGTACAATCATATCCCCATTTGCCTGTGGGACCTGGGCCCTCCTGGTCCTGTGCTCCCATCCCTCCATAGATGCATACATGTATGTTGCTGTGGAAGCATTGGGCCTTATGGGCCTGTGCTAGCATTGTTGCAAAACACCAAACACATTGTCAGTATAGCCTTTTGTTACCCATCCATAGCCCCATGTTTACCATGATTCTGCAGCCACAGCAATTGCCACAGAATTCAGGGCTGACCATGGAAATTGGTGCCTACAGAAAGCCACAGAAATTACTGAAAACAACCACACAGTGGCAAAATTGTAAGTTAGCCACAGTGTGTAAATGAAGTTAGCAAATTACCATGCCCAAATGAAGTTAAAATGACGCTTGCAATCACCTGTGACACCCCCCCCCCAGCAGTATATGCACTGCAAATGCAAGTATCGCAAGTGTGGGAGTCGGTTTCAGCATGTGGGGGATGTGAGCATAAACCATCATGAGAACTCCAAAATCCCACTTGGTATATTAAAAAATAACCTGGTTTACAACTAGCCCTTAATCGAATTGCCTCTGAAGTGTAGGATCCCAACTCGGGTGAAAGCCCCACACTAAAAAGTCTGAAAAACCTACATTAAAAATCCCTTCACACACAATCAAAATCCTGTTACACAAATGCCAAGTAGTAGTTAAAAACTGTTTGAAGAGCCAGGCACATCACAATAAAAAAAACTTCCATACCGATCCCATCCCAATCCTGCTCCCATATCCATGTAAAAAACAACTTTGGTCTATAAACAGTTATATGATAATAATGAATAATAATAAATAGTTACATGGTAATAGCAACATATAATATATATATATAAGATCGACTGATAATAAATAGCTACATGGTAATAGCAACATATAATATGCTATTTTTTTAGGACTGCAGTGGACAGATCTCTGCAGACCTCCTGCAATCAAAACAGAAGGTAAGGTGGGACTCTCCAGATACTGACTGAAGAACAATTAGGACATCCTTCACAATCTCCTCCATGGTCTGTGAAGCACTCTGCTCTCTCCATTTGCAGGTGCACAGCACTATTGTTCTTGAAGGAGGTCTCTGTATACTGTGCCGTGTTCTGCCATGACTTTCTTCAAGAAAAATCTGCAGTGGAGACAGACTTCTCTTTTTTATATATCTCTGTATTTTCTCTCCCACCCACCTGACCCTCTCTTGCAGCCCACCCCAAAACAAAACATAACAGTAGCACTGGTGGTCACTACTCCCAAGTGTCCCACTGAGGAATCCTTGTTTTTTTTCAGTGACTGCTCCACTACCATGCATGCGTGTTTTTTTTTGGTTTTTTTTTTAGTTGTTTAACCAGGAATAGCACACTAAGCTAAAAGCTTTTTTACAGAAGCGACCTGGGAACACAGGGAAGTTAAGTGACTTGCTCAGGGTCACACAGAATGCAAGTGGAAGCTGTGGAATTCAAACCCAGGTCTGGTCTGCTGGAAGTCACCAGATTTGCAGCTCAGAGCCTTAAACCACTGCACTATACTGCCTCCCTGTTATTTCTTCTTCTTTTTTTTTTCTAAATACAGTATATATACTTTTCCCTCCTGCCCGCCTGACCCTTCCTCTCAGCACCCCCCCAGAAACATGACTGTGACACTGCGGGTGCACAATTCCCCAGTGTCCCAATAAAGAATCCTCTCTTTTTTTCTTTTCTAGCACCCCCTCCACCCACTACTGCTCATGTGTAGTTATTTCTTCTTCTTCTTCTTCCTATTTTTTAAATATATATATATATATATATATTTTTTTTTTCCTCCCCCCTACCTCACCTTCCCTCTAAGCAATCCTCCCACTGAAATGTAACTGTGACACTGGGAGTGCCCAAGCCCCCAGTTTTGCGATCTGGAATTCTCCATTTTTTTTGCTGTTTGTTTTTTAACCCTGTGAAAAAGAAAAACATCCATCAACATCTTCTGCAGTTGTAACTGCCCCACACTAACCCTCCCACTGAGCACTCACCACCTGCAACCCACCCAAGCCCTTACTTACTCATCAGGGGTCCAACACTGTAATCCTCTCTGGACCACAGACACATCTTCACTCTTCAAAGCTGGGCTGTGAACTGAAGAAACAGGCATGCACTTCAATGTATTCCAATGGGGTTTTGAACTTAGTGGCATAACTTGGGCATTTTTGTATATTTTTAGCCCAATGTTTCAATATGCCTTTTTTGGAACCCTGTCTCATGAACAATTGCACTGTCATTCGGCAAATCTGTCCCAAAAGATGATGTTGCAGTCCCTGCACAAAATCACCTTTCAGGCAGGACTTGAAAATTTTCTTTGCCCTTGTTCATGAGGGGTATCCAGTGAAAAGGGTGACTGAATTTGAGTGACTCAGATTTAAGCAACTAAGTCTCAGCACTTGTAATGTCAGCGACCCTGAAATGGTAGAGACCTGGAAGGGACATGTGCTTATGCAACAATTCAGACCTACTCCAAGAGAATCGGGGCTGCAGCCCCTGCTGAGCCAGATACAGGACCTAGTATTTAAACCCCATGAAATCTCCCTCCTGTACTTATGCCTATTGACCACCTTTCACCCCTTCCCCCCTGCTGGCTCCAGGGTCTGGGAAGCTTTGGTGCCTGACTCTTCACTTAACTGGTCACATATCTGGAAGGATCTCTACCTCTACATTACTCAGGATAGGCTAAGACTCACTCAATACCACATCTTAAATAACATGCACTATATGCCAGTTAAAACTGGCCAGGATGGGCTGCCTTTCTTCCCCTATCTGTACTAGGTGTGGGAGGGGCGAGGGCAACATCTTACATGTTTTGCGGTACTGTGAAAAAATATCACCCCTATGAAGCTTGATTGAAGCCCAGATTAATCCTCTTTTGGGGTTGGATGACCTTTTCACCACAGCAGTTTGCATTATAGGTGATTATACCCAGATTGTGATTAAGGAGAGAAGAAGTCATATCACCCTTATTTCTATGGTGGTTAAGGAATTTGTCCCCTAGCATTGGCTAGATCAATTGACCATTACTTAGAATGAATGGTTAATTGAGCTCTCTTTTTGTTTTCGGACTGAGCACCTGATTGCCAGCACTCATAACAGATTACAATCATTCAATAAGTGGAGGTAAACTCTATGCTTTATACCTGAAGTAATTTCTTTGGGTCCTCTGGTCCCCTCTTGTGTATTCCTCTCAACTGTTGTTATTATCTAGCTCATATGAATGTGATACGGCACACTGTGAGGTGGAGAGGGTGGGGGTAAGGGGGATGGGGAGGGTGGAAGGCTGGTATTGTCTTGTCTTGTCATTTTTCAACTCTCTTAATCTGTGATGTAGGTTGTTATATTTTACAAAAAAAAGCTAAAGTTGATTAAATTTAAAAAAAGCTGGCTGTGTGGCATGATGGTTAAGGTGAATGGTTCTCATGGGGAAGGTGCAGGGTTTGGGGCTGTGGGGGAGCACAATATTTTGTGCTCTGGTATTTGTATTTTTTTCCTCTGGTTCTCCCCCTCCCCAACATGCACCCCCCCCGGAGTTTGTTATTTTCAGTGAGGGAGTTGTAAGTGGTGAAGTTCCCCATGGGGGGTGTGGGGCAAAGTCCCCTGCATAAATACTAGAGGGGAGTTTCCTTGCTGCAAATGTACATTGCCATTTTTATTTTCAGCGATGTATATTTGCCCTAATAGTGATTGCCATTTGGCGATCACTGTTATAACATAGAATCTTTATGAGGCAGGGTCATAAGAAGGCTATGTTGAAAATTTGGTGTCAAAATATTAAAAAACAAGAACGGTATAAACCTATTTTGGATTTTGTGAATGCAGGATCATAACTTTGGTAATTATAAATATTTTTTACCCCAAGGGCTAGATATTCAAAGGGAATGTGCCAACAATATTCAAAAGAGGAAATTGCGCAGCACAATTCCCGATGGATCGGAGCACAAAGATAATGTATGCAGTGCATCTCCAGGGGGCACACCCATGCATATGCAGCACAACCCAATATTCAGCCCGGGATGCACTGTGCATATGGTGGCACAACCCTGAGATGTGCTACATACTGATGTGCAAAGTTGAGCCTTAAAAAAAGACTCAAATGATGGCCACCCACAGGCGAGCTGCTGTACTGCAAGGTGCAACACAGTAGCCACCATCCATGGGTGGCCACCCAACCCCCCCCAGTACACTGTGCAAAAGCACCCATAGCGTCACAGGTGGTCTAGTGGTCACCTCTCCCTCTCTGTAGCCCCGATCACTAGAAATAAAATATTTAAATAGCCTGGTAGTCTAGAAGATCCCCCACCCCTCCTGATGCTCCGATCCCCACAAAAATAACATATTTGAAATTCTCCAGTAGTTTAATGGTCCCCCAACCCCTCCCGCAACCCCAATTGAAGTCAGTTGTGCTGCCCCACCACATGCGCCATTGCCAGGTGCACTTCTGAATATCAGGACCCAAATTTATAATATAGCCATATCTTTAGAGCACCTCATGAATGTGGCAGCTGTCATTTTTCAATTCCTGGACAAAATGTTTTGTTTTTTTACATTCTGAAAGGTGATTTTGCGGTCACTGTGTAAAATCAACTTTCAGACAGGAGTTGAAAATTTTCTCTGCCTTTAGTTCATGAGGGGTCATAAGAAGGCTATGTTATTAATTTGTCATAAATTATTAAAAACAACAAAGTTGTGAGCCTACATAGAATTTTGTGAATGCAGGCTCATACCTTTGGTAATGTTCAATATTTGTAGCCCAAATTTAAAACATAGCCATATCTTATAGCACTTCATGAATGTGACAGCTGTCATTTTTCAAATCTTGGCCAACATGTTTCTATACATCCTGAAAGGTGATTTTGTGGTCCCTGCATGAAATCATCTTTCAGACAGGAGTTGATCATTTTCTGCCCTTGTTCATGAGGCGGGTCATACTGAAGGCTGTGTTATAAATTTGGAGTAAAATATTTAAAAACAAAGTTATGAGACTATGTTGCATTTTGCAAATGCAGGCTCGTGAGTTTGGTAATATTCAATATTTTTACCCCAGATTTTCAACATAGCCATTTCTTTTACAGCACTCTCACGATGTGACAGCTGTCATTTTCAACTGCTGCCCAATATGTGTTTTTGCTTCCCAACGCGAAATCAACTTTAGGCCAGCAGTTGAAAAATTTCTCTGCCTTTGTTCATGAGGCAGGGTCATAACAAGGCCATGTTGAAAAATTGGTGCAAAAAAATTAGAAAACAACAAACTTATGAGCCTACATTATATTTTGCGAATGAAGGCTCATAACTTTGGTAATTTTCAATAATTTTAACCCAAATTTGCAACATAACCATTTCTTTACAGCACATCATGAATGTGATGGCTGTCATTTTTCAAATTCATCCCAAAATGTATTTTTGTATCCCAAAAGCTGATTTTGCAGTCCATGCTTGAAATCACCTTTCAGACTAGAGTTGAAACTTTTCTCTACAATTCTTCATGAAGTGGGATCATAAGAAGACAATGTTGACAATTTGTGGCAAATATATTACAACATATCAAAGTTATGAGCCTGCATTCAAATTTACACACACAGGCTCCTACTTTGGAGACATCAGCTGCAACCCTATTGGCTCTGGCCAGAGTTTGTATTAATAACTATTTGTTTATCTCCTTTTGTCTTCGTCTTCCCCAGGTTACCCCTATAACTGAACCTCTTTTCCGTTTGCATTTTCAAGTCACCAATTTTCACACATGCATAAATAAATATATAATGAGAAAATCTAATTTTAAATTTGGTTTTGTCACTTGACTTCCATCAAATTTATCTAGAAGGCAATGAAAAAAAGTTGTTTTTTTTAGCACTGAGGTGGAACAATGTTGCTGCAGGTGGACATCTGTTGTTATGCTATTGATACAAGATGGATAGAGGGAGTGTTTGGTTTTAATTTTATAGACATATAATTTCTACAATTTCTCGGGTAGGGAAAGTAGAACTGGCAGCACATGATTAGTAAAACAAGAATTGACTATCCTGATGTCAAAGTTCTGCTGCTGCCACTTGTAATTGTTTGACAGAAAACTGAAAAAATCACTTTATAATTTATAATTTGACATTTTTAAAACTCCCAATAATTTCAGAAGTGACTATTACATGAATAAGGCAAGTGCTCTCCCAGATCACTATAGGGCATGGGTCCCCACAACATTACCGGCCTTGGGATCACCATAGATGTCATGGTGGCTCCTGTGCTCATTAGGTGTCTCTGGACACTGAGGGGATCATATTCATTAATAGAAAAACAAGTAGTGTAGTACCTCCACCCACAGAAACATTACAGTGGAACTCATGAACTGATGACGAACTCCCTATCTGCCCCTTATTTCACTGTAGACATCCCATCTGTGGACCCGCACGCAGTGGCTGTACAATCTCAATAGTCATGAACATTATTTTAGACAGATAACAGCAAACACATGAATGAAAATGGTTAAACACAGCTTTATTTGGGCTGCAAACTCTAATGGGATGAAAGGGTATGCAGCAGCTGTTGCAAGATGCTAGTCTTTAGTTGATCTATGCCTCTTTCACCATGTGATGCCATGACTGTCTTTCTTCAGAACTTGGTGGGTAGGAGCAACTTTTGCCACACAGGAATCCTTGAGGGTCTTGAGTATCTTACTAGAGCAAATTGTTCTTTAGACATGGCTTAGGCATCTCTTTGAGCAAAGTTGCTTATTTCTATTCTTTGGGATGCACTGTGTATGGATTCCATACACTCCAAAATGCTGCTGTGGTACAGTTCAAAGGTCATGAAAAGTTGTTACAGTATCATTCGGAAGTCACAACAATACCACAAGAACTTTTTAGCCTTGACATTCCACTTGATTGGTTGATGATGCAACTTCAGTGAAACACTCAGGGAAAAATAGCAGTGCCATTTAATGAGCACTGAGCGGATAACCAAGACAGTTTGGACACAGATGATCTTAAATGGCTCTTTGTTACCAAACTATTTTTTTTATTGATTTTTTTTAAGTAACACTGTGGCCATGGATGGATGGTTGAGAGTGGGAGTGATGGAATCTCAGGAGTGATGTGATCAGAATCACAGTGTGGTGCTGTATCGAGCAGGAGCAATTTTTCAAGGTACTGAAAAATGACAAACTGACAGGGATTGAACTGCTGGAGGAAAATCAAACACTACATAAAACAGTGTAGGGTGCCCATACACAACAAAGGCTGTGTTTCCATATTGGCCATGCGATAACATCATGGAGACCTCTTGAGCTTTACTCTTGAGGCCTGTATGATGTCATCCCATGCCCTCAGTGGTTGTGTTTCTGTCTTAGGCATGGGATGACATCATGGAGACCTCTTGAGCTTTACTCTTGAGGCCTGTATAATGTCATCAAATGCCCTCAATGGAAACACAGCCTTGATTGTATGGGCACTCATACACTGTTCTATATACATCTGAGACAAGGATCTCGTACTTGCTCTTGGTGCAGATTAAACTGGCTAAGGTCTGACAATACTGTCCTGTGCAGCTCTGCAAAACTGAAGGAAGTGGTGGTAAGCATTCACTGAAAGCTCCAGGCTGCACACTAGATGATGTGCATTTGCAGGCAAGGATTGTTCATTTGTATCAAATTTCTTGTACAAGGCTTTTATAGTGGTCACCTTGATTATGACCCAATCAGAATTATCTTCAGCAGGGATGGATAGGTAGCAAGACAAAAGCATTTGCAGCTACACAGATCAAGCTGGGATGATACTCTAGATAGTACTACTATGTTGACATTGTCGATAGCCAGAGTCACCCAGCTTCACCATGGTCTGGATATAAATAAATGATTTGCTGTCTGTTTTAACTGTTGTCTGTGCCCCATACAAGTATTCATGGAATTGGTCCAGAATTGCCCACTTTACTGCCTGAATCTTTAATTTATGGATGGGATAGTTACATTCAGCTGATGTCAGTCCTCTTCTGGCAAAAGCTATAGGTCTTAGACCTTCAGGATATCCTTGGTAAAAATACCACCCAATCCAGTGAAGCTGGCATCAGTATGCAGAATATGCAGACTGGCCGGATCTGTAGATTCAAAAATAGGTGAGCTGAACAATCAGGAGAAATTATATCATGTAATACCCTTCTGTAGGATGCTTGACAATTTTGTTGAAAAGGTTCATGGATCTTGAAGTAAGCTGGAGGCTCCTTTCCTTCTTTGGGGCTAATTTTTCAAGTTTTGTTCATGAGCAGATACACCTGAGTCAAGTTCAGCAAGGGGCCTCACCATGTGGGTATAACCTTTAATGAAAACATCTATAATACAAACAGAAACTAAGACAGTTTGTAGTTCTTTGAGGTTCCATGGCCAAGGCCAAGTCTTTTAATAGACTTCACTTTCTCTAGTCAGTTTGCAGCCCATTGGCTAACACCCCATGTACTTTACTGAGCTCTGGAAAAATTGGCACTGGCCTGTAGATAGCTTTAACTCAAATGCCTCAAGGTGGTTAAGTACCTTGAACAGGTGGGTTCCATATTCTTCAAGGGTCTCTCTGAATATAATTATACTGTCCAGAAAGACCAAACACTCCAGCAAGTTCATTCCACCATTTGCTCACTTTGTATGGTGCTGGAGGTGGCAGGTGTACCAGAAATGCCTTGGGGAATGTGTAAGAACTTGTAAAATCAGAGCAGACAGATGAAGGTGAACTTTTCCTAGTCAATATGGGACATGGGTATTGGTAATATTCACTACTTAAAGGAGATGTACTGGAAGACTTAATACCCCGATCACTGCACAGATTGGGGCTTCAGTAGCCAGATCCTCCTGCAATTACTATATGCACCCCACAATTTTTTTACTTTATTACTCATAAAAATGCTGTTCAGCTCTCCTCTAGCTGGCATTTTATAATATTGCGCTGCTCACTCCTGAGATCTTGCAGCAAAATCCATGAGATGATGACGTGGCTTTGCCCTTCCTTTTCGCTACCGTTAGGTATGTAACTATAATCATATTGCTATCTCCCATGCCCTGCTTTATTGTCACAAACTGTTCCTAAATGCCATTTGAAAACCTTTTAAAGGATAAAAATAATTACGTGAAAATAGAAAGTGATCCCACACAAAACATTAAAGATTTGCATTGAGGCTTTCAGGAGAAAGCACTGGAGAATGGATGTATTTCTGAGTGGGAGAGAGGGGCACTTTTAAAGGAGTACCCACTCATATCTATTTTTTACATCTTACCCAAAATACACAAAAAACCTTGCATCCACCAGGTAGACCTACTGTATCTGGGTCAGGGTCTATTTATGTGGATTATCACATCAGAGAATATGTTGAAAAAGCAGAATCCTATTTAAGGGATAGTTCACATTTAGTTAACATTACAGAAGACTTGAACAGAGAGAACTTGGAGGTTAATAACGGTTTGTTGGCAGCATTTAATGTGAAAGACTTGTATACCTCAATCCCTCACAATTTGTGGTGTGAGGCTTTAAAAAAGAAATTAACAGAAGAAAGAACAAGTTCTAAACTGCAAAATGAGCTTTTGGTTAAATTTTCAGAAATAGTTTTAAACCAGAACTATTTAAAATTTGTAAGGGAATTTTTTTTTACAACTAAGAGGTATGGCGATAGGCCCTAGTATGGCCCCATTGTACGCAAATCTATATATGAATCATTTTGAGAAGAACTTTGTACACCATAATAATCTTTTTGTAGATAAAATAAAGCTATGGAAGCATTTTATCAATGATATTGTGATTTTATGGGATGGCACAGAATTAAATCAGTTTCATGAAGATTTAAATCTGAGCACTGATCATTTGAAATTTACACCAACTCAAAGTGAGAATGAAATTGCTTTTTTTGGATTTTGAAATATTTAAACACAATAACAAGCTATGCACAAAATTATTTAGAAAGCAGACAAGCAGGAATACTGTGTTACAAGCTAAACGTTTTCATCCCAGGTCACTAGATGAATCAATATGCTCCAGTCAATTATACATCTTAAAAGAAATTGTAGTCTGGAAACAGATTTTGAGGAAGGAGTGGGAGACGTGGATGAATGGTTTAGACAGATAGGGTACCCATTGACTGTGTTAGACAATGCAAAAGAAACAAGCATTTGTCAATGCCGAATGTTGTCTCGCTGGCATCGACATTGATAGTACAGGAGTTAGAGATGCATAATAGGAATGGCAGTGAAGTATTGAACTGATGCCAACCTCACCCCCATCCAGCAGAAAGTGACAGGTGTTGGGGTGTGCCTTTCAGTTGTCAGCTGTAACACTCATGTCATTTCACCTCAACATACCCTGTAGACACTGACAAGTGTTGTGGTGTGCTTTGGGATTTTTGAGCCTTATACTTACCCCATTCCATAAGGAAATATGCTGAGATGGGTGCAATATAGGAGAATGGGGTGAACTTTGGGGCCAAAACTCCAAGGCACACCTCGATGCCTGTCACTGGCTGCAGGTTGGGAAGTGGGGTGGACTCGTGAGCATTACAGCCGATGTTCTAAGTCACACCCCTGACACCTGTCAGTCTCTACAGGATAGGGTGTTACAGTTGGAAGCCCTAACACTGCAGGCATTTGTTGGTATTTTCACTCCAAATTTTCAACATGGGCTTCTTGTGACCCCACCTCATAAAGAGTGGCACTATCAGTCTGTTAGCCGAAAGGTAATTTTGCACAGGAACTGAGCCATTTGGCACCACAGGTACGAAAACACATTTTGGGCAGGATGTGAAAAATGGTAACTATATTGTTCATGAGGAGGTGTAAAAAAATGGCAACGTTGTAAATCTGGAGTGAAAATATAAAAAATTTAAGTCATGAGCATGCATAGAAACTGCGCAACGGATGTCCGTAACCCAATTATTTTTGGAATTTTTTTAACCACATTTTCAACATAGGCATTTTGGGACCTCCCCTCATGAACAGTGGCACTGTGATTTTATTAATCTGTCCCAAAGTTGATTTCCCACACCGACCACGCCATTGTACGTCACAGGTGCGAAAACACATTTTAGGATGGATGTGAAAAATGACAGCTGTACTGTTCATAAGGAGTTGTGAAAAAATGACAGTATTGAAAATATGGCATGAAAATACTGCAAATTTATTATGTTACAAGGGTGCGTGGAAACTGCACAATGCATGCTTGCAACACAGTCATTTTATGGACCTTCATCACCAAATTTACAACATAGGCATTTTAGGACCTCTGCTCATGAACAGTATCACTGTCATTTTCTTAATCTGTCCCTGAAACTGATTTCCCACAGTGGAAGTGCGAAAACACATTTTAGCCAGGATATGTAAAATGACAGCTGTACTGTTTGTGAGGAGGAGTGGAAAAATGCCAATATTGAAAATCTGGAGTGAAAATATTACAAATTCATAAAGTTACAAGTGTGAGTGGGAACTGCACAACACACGCTCATAAAACAGTCATTTTTTGGATTTTGTTCACCAAATTTGCAACATAGGCTTTTTGAGAGCCTACCTCATGAACAGTGGCACTGTTGTTTCATTAATCAATCCCAAAAGGTGATTCTGTGCAGTGACTGAAAATCACCTTTCGGGACAGAATAACGCTATGACAGTGACTGAATTCATGAGGAGGGGACCCAGTAACTCCATGTTGAAAATTTAGTGTCAAAATTCCCAAAAATGCCACGATATGAACCAAAGTTGAAAAACTATTTATGCCATTATAAAGCTTACTGGCATTTCCTCAGTTCGTCAGCTTTGAAGAGTGGAGACATGTTCCCGGTCCACGAAGATCATCATGCCATACTCCACAGGTAAGTATGGGGTGGGGGGTGTGGGGAGGCAGGGTGGGCGCGGGCTGGGGAAGGGGACACAGGACTTGATGAGGAACCATTTTTTGTGTTACAGGTTTAAACAAAAAAAAAACTTTGCGGGATTTTTTTTTCACAGGGGCATACAGCATCCTGGGGTGGGCTTCCAGGGTGCCACCTGACTGTTTTAGGGGGGGCTGTAGCCGACGGTGGATTGGGCACCCCCGTCAGCACATACCAAGTAGTGGTGGGGGGGCAAGAGCCGAGGGGGATTGGGCACCCCTCCTCAGCACACAACAAATGGGGGGCATTATGCTGATGAGGATTGGGCCCCCCTTCAGCAAAGAAAGACTGTTGGGAAGGCGCATGATGCTGAGGGGGATTGGGCACCCCCTCAGCACAGAACTGAAATGGAAGGGGGGCTATCATGCCGACGGGGTGTGGGCACCCCCGAATTCAGCATTGTGGCAGGCGGTGGCAACAGTCACTGCCGCCATGTTTATTGGACTGCTTCACCAAGAAGGAGAAGTCAGGAGAAATGTTTTGGTGCCATTGCATGAGGAGCTTGCCTCTCATTGCAGTGGCACTTTTCTTAGATCTGGTGGCCACTTTATGTATTGCCGGTGTGGCTCCTGCATGCTGGTTTATTGGAGAATGAGGGACGCACCTACGGATGCTTGCCCTGCATTCGCCCACAGTGACCACATCTCCAAATCTGCTACTACTGCAATATGTTGGCTGGCGTGCATGTGCGAGCCAACTAGAGGTGGGCAAAGTGGCCGAAATTCACTCCAGCGGAGTGATTACATTAGAATAACTTTCGGAATCCAGCGAAGTGCTCCATAATGTGAAGCGGGGTACTTCGCGCCATAATAGGGAATGCAAATTCCATTGAAACCAATGACTTCATGTTATTTCGCCTTCCCCAAACCATTTCTCCACCAATTTTAAGGTGAAGTACATTGAAATCAATGTCCTTCGCATCACTTCGCCTTGTTATTGAGCTCCAAGGTGAATTTGCAGTGCTTGATTGGATTGCAGGTCATATGGGCTCTAGATTGTTCTGCACAGCCTTAGTTCTGTGTAGTGTGTGTGTAGTGGAAGATGGAGACAGTTTCCTCTCAGAGCTCTGCAATTCAAATTCTCTAAAAGCTGTTAAAAAAGCCTTTTTGAGCCATTTTTTTTGCTCAAAATTTAGTGCATCGATTGTGGGAAATTCTCCTGTGCTCATATCATCGAGTGTTTATTGTTTGTGTGTGGATTTTGAATGTTAGTTTAGAACAGTCAATCTGTGTACTGTGAAGTGTGCTTTGGGGGAGGGATGTATCTGTGGTGTAGGGAGATTAACTGGGAGAAAAAGGCAGTCATTCTGTTTTGGTTATATTTTTCTTGTATAACTGTGTTAATGTACACACAGTAATATTTTCAGTAATTATTGACATTTTTTGCTGATTGTAGTGGTGCAGTAGTGTATAATTTCAGTTTGTTTAAAACATTTGGTTATATTGCTAAAGGTTTTGAATTTGCTACGCAATACTTGTAGTGTGTGTGTGTGTGTGTGAGTGTGTATGCGATGCGTATCATTAAATCAGACAACTTTTATTGTGCCAGAGTAACTGCAGCAGTGTGAATCTGCGATCCACCGCACCTGCATGAATTTTTTATACTGCTTTGTGGTATCTTTACTGGTAGTGGACTGTTACTGCCGTGCAGTAGCTCCCGGCCCCCAACTGGCAAAGGTATTCTTTTCCAGATTTGGATTTGTGACTTGTGAGCACTGGTTAGGTGGTGTTGTGCCTTTGCGTCTGACTCTGCATCTCTTGAATGCGCAGCTCAATCTTAATCTGTCTGTGCATTTGCAATACACCATTAACTCTAGGAGACTTTGCATTTCTTGTTATGCTCTCATTTCACTTTGTCAGCACTGGGGAATTTTCTGGACACAAGACAGTAGCATTTTGGGGATGCACATTAATTCTGGTGACTGTGTGTGGCCACTGCTTGCATGACAGAGTGCACCATTAATTCTGGGAGACTTTGCATTTTTTGTTACCCTCTCATTTCACTTCGCCAGCACTGGGTAAGTTTCTGGATACAAGGCAGTAGCATTTTGGGGATGCAAATTAATTGTGGTGGCTGTGTCTGACCACTGCGTACATGGTTGAGTGTGCCATTAATTCTGGGAGACTTCACATTTTTTGTTACAATCTCATTTCACTTCTTCAGCACTGGGGAATTTTCTGGACACAAGACAGTAGCATTTTGGGTATGCACATTAATTCTGGTGTCTGTGTGTGATGTGACCACATCCACTGCATGCATGACTGAGTGTGCCATTAATTCTGGGAGACTTTGTATTTCTTGTTGTGCTCTCATTTCTCTTCATCAGCACTGGGGAGTTTTCTGGACACAAGACAGTAGCATTTTGGGGATGCACATTAATTCTGGTGACTGTGTGTGTGCAGGGGCACTGGGGGGGGCTGCCAATATTGTTGTAACTCCACCTTACTTTGTGTTAAGGTGGAATGACAACGCAAAGTAATAATTACAAGGCGAAGTGAGCCTTTTCTATTGGCCACTCTGCATAGTAGAGTGACAATGCGAAGTAGCCACTTCGCATTCACTTCGTCAGCAAAATTTAATTTCACTGCATCTCTAGAGCCAACATAAAAACCAAAGGGACAACATAGGAAGGACCCTTTGGAGACAGGTGGTGAAACATCACAAAGGACAGGGAATAAAGTATTGCTTTCTATAAAATTTAATGACATGTTCTATATTAAGCGAAGAGTAAGCAAACATTGACACATTCTTTGATCAACTACCATGGGAGAGAAGGCATTTCACCACATCCCATGAATCAAAGCAAAAAAGTTAGATCATTGCAAGATAGATTTATGCACAGACCACAAAATACCAACTCAACAACAGATAGGGCATTTTAACAGTGAAGATGTGAGGGGAAATTACCCATGTGGGAGATGCATCCAATGTAACAGCAGCTATAGGCTGAAAAAAAATCAGGACTGTTAGCAAGAATGAGGACTTGGAAATCGGGGATTTTTCACATGCCAAAAGCACAGGAGTAATATACAGAGTGAAATGTCCCTGTGATAGGATTTATGAAGGTAAAAGTAAGTGACAACTGAAATGGAGAATAGGGGAATAGAAGGGATATGTAAAGCATCTGGATATGAATTCTCCTATCATTAGACATTTTGTTGGGGAGGGACATCAGCTTCCCACACTATGATTTTTTAGGATAGAAAAAGTCATGAAAGACAAAAGAAGAGGACATTTTAATCAGAAACTATTGTTACGGGAGGCTTATTACATTGATTTTTTTTTTCAGGCAACAAACTCAATCTATGCGATGAATGAATGTATTGAATGGCAGCTGATATTATAATTATATCTAGGTAGCCAGCCCGGTGGTGCTGAGGGTTGAGGTGCTGGATGCCACACCTCGTGCCATGGTGGCAACCTGGATTCAGGAACAAGCCCAGGCTGTCGGGGGTCAGCAGGCGAGACAGAGGATCAAGTGTCTAGAGGACTGCTCCTCCTTTCTCGGGAGGAGTTTCCAGGGGTTTGACCAGCACTGCAGTGGCCCCTGGTGGAGGCTGGAGGTACTGCACCACCTAGAGCATGATTAGAGGGATGCAGAGTTCTGACGGACTTCCCCTGGCATCATTGCATGCTCAGGCTCCACCTGGGAGGGGTGGGGGCAAGGGCGTAGCACACGCTACCAGAAAAAAAAAAAACTGCCTCCTGATAGGTGACAGAGGGTCCTGGGGTGCCAGACTACCATGCCCAATGTAGGGCTTCTCCTCTCACTCCTCTTCTCTCCTCCATCTCAGGGCTGCCTGACTGGAATATAGATAGCATGCCAGGAGGAGTATCTGGTGGTCCCACCTCGGGAACTCAGAGCCAAGGGACTGGGTGGCCGGCTGGATGGAATGGAGAGTCCAATCCCCAGAGGAGTAAGAGGCAGCTTCAGGTGGGCGGGATCAAGGCGGACACCATGAAACCACTCTTGAAAGAGTTCAGGAAGGTAGGGAGATAAATAAGGTTCAAAAAAAAAAATTATATCTAGGCTATAACATAATAATGCACCAGGTGTAGAGTTATGACCAAAAATTACTCTCCATTGCAATTTGTCTTTGTACACTGTACTCAGAGATACATTAATGGACAGTGACAATAAAACAAAATCTTAAACAGGAAGGGAGAGTGACATGTGGGAAGTGGTGCAATGTACTGGCTGTGGGGCGGCAGTCTACCGGAGACATTCTGGAGGCTGCGACGCTGCCCTATTTGCAGGCACCTCTCTGCTCTGAGGGAGGAGGTGGCCTGTCTCCAGGCTGATCTGATAAGGAGTAGGGAAACAACCTTCCCCTCCTAGGGACCACCAGGGCTGCCACCGCTGCCTCGGAGGTTGCCAAGAAAGAAGAGCGGTTGGACCACCATGGGCTCAGGAAGGGTGAAGATGGTGAAACTGAGGTGCATCCCCCCAGTTGTACCTCTCCACAATTCATACACCATTCTGATGGAGTGTGGGTCCTCTATGGAGGCACCCCCAGTGGAGACCAAGGAGGATGCTGGGAACCTCCACAAAGGAGACCCACAAGAGGGTGGCATGGGGCATCACAGGGAAGGAAACTGGTCCTGGTGGGGGACTCAATTGTTAGTGGGATAGAACTGGGGGAGAGAGGGAAGAAGGAAGTAAGGTTCCAGCCTGGAGCCAAGGCTGGGAGGGACAGGAAGCAAATCCTCAGGATCGCAGAAACAGCTGCACAGGAGAGGAAGCTGGATGTAACTGTACACCAAAAGGGAAAAATGACCTAGCCAAGTATGGGATCAGAGCAGTGTAGGAGGACTTTGTGAAGTTAGGGAGAAGTCATAGACAAGTAGCATGCATGGTATCCTTCACAGAGGTGCTGCCTGTCTTTGGCATGGGTGAGGCTAGGGTACTCCGCACCATGGGATTCAATGAATGGATAAAGAACTGGTGCGGAGCACAGGGTTTTGGCTTCATCGCAGACTGGGGGTACACCTGGAGGGATACATGCCTATACTGGTGTGATGGTCTTCTTCTGTCTGGTAGGGGAACCAGGATCCTAGGTGATAGGTTTAAACGCTTCACTGGAAAGTTTTTAAACTAGCCAAGGGGGGATGCACTGAAAAGGAACAGGGAATTCCCAGCCTCACCCCACAAAGCAGGGTAGTTAGCTAGCTAAACATCAAGGAAGAGAGGTCGATAAGGAGCAGGACAGGGGAAAATGGAGAAAAAGGCAAAGGCAGTAACAACAGGGATGGGGTAAAAGGGGTAAGGCCATCAAAAAATGGAGAGTGATGAGTACCAATGCTCATAGTCTGGATATCAAGCTTCCTTAAGTAGTGGCATTGATGGAAGAGGGATGCCTGGATATGTGTGCAGTCACAGAAACATGGTTCTCAGAGAACCATGACTGGTATGTCAACATACCAGGGTACACAATACACAGGATGGACAAGAGGGTAAAACTGGGAGAGCAGTAGCTCTCTATGAAAGGGAAGGGATCAAAGCAATGAAACTAAAGAGTAAACAGGGAGGAGAGGAGGCACTGTGGGTCACCCTGGAGACAGGAAATGGCACCACAATCCACACTGAGGTTGTATACAGACTATCATCTCAGGGGAGGAAATGGACAAGTAAATGATGGAAGGCATCCTTATACTGGCAGTAAAAAGGGAGATATTGTTGATGGGAGACCTGAACATGCCAGATGTTAACTGGAGCACATTTGCAAAAGCCACATCCAAGAGCAGGGCCATTCTCGATGCCCTACAGGGGGCATGTCTCAGACAGCTGGTGATGGAACCCACTCAGGACAGAGCAATCTTAGATCTGGTACTCTCAAACTGGGATGGAGAGAGGATCTCAGATTTAAAGTGGGTAGCCATCTGGGAACAAGTGACTACGAAACAGTGTGGCTCAGGATAAACACAGCCATAGAGTCAAGCCACACAAATACGAGGGTAGTGGACTTCAGGAAGGCTGACTTTGGTAAAATGGGAGGGTGCCTAAGGAATGCACTAGCAAATGGGCAGGAAGGAGGGGTGGAGGAACAATGTGGTAAAATCAAAACTGACATCACAGAAGCAACACGCATTTGTGTGAAGCAAATAAACAAAACCAAGGAAAAAAACACTATCATTCTCAAAAGAGGTGGTGGGGAAGGTTAAGGAGAAAACTGATAGCATTCAGGAAGTATAAGGAAACACAGAAGGAGCAGGACAGAGAACTGTATCAGTTAAAGCAGAATGAAACAGGGAAGGCAGTCAGAATAGCAATGGTCCAAACCAAGGAAAAGATAGCCAGCTCTGTTAAGAAGAAGGATAAAACCTTTTATAGGTACATTTTGGAGCAGAAAAAGACCATGGGAGGGATGATGAGGCTTAATAATGGGAATGTGGGGTCGGCAGAGGGTGACAGGGAAAAGGCAGAGATAACGAATGAATACTTTTGCTCAGTATTCACAAAAGAAGAGGAGAGTGAGGAACCTAAACCAAACAATTGAAGCACTCTGGACTGGACGGTCGATACCAGTCCATTCACAGAAGAAAGGGTCCTGAAACTCCTAAAACTGAAGGTGGACAAAGCAATGGGACCTGCTGGGATTCATCCCAGAATTCTAAAAGAACTAAGGCAAGAACTAGTGACACCACTGACTATCCTTTTTAACAAAGCATGGGAGAATGGTATGGTACCTGAAGACTGGAAGAGGGCAGATGTGATTCACCTGCACAAATGTGGAGCAAGGCAGAGGCAGGAAACTACAGACCTGTTAGCTTGACCTCAGTGGTAGAGAAAATGATGGAATCACTTCTGAAAGAAAGAATTGTTGAGTACCTGGAGGCCAGCAGGGTACAGGACCCAAGGCAGCATGGATTCAGAGTGGGAAGGTCATGTCAGATGAATTTAATAGATTTCTTTGACTGGGTGACCAAATTAGTAGACCAGGGAGGGGCTGTGGATATGGCCTACCTAGACTTTAGCAAGGCATTTGACACAGTCCCACACAAAAGATTAATAAACAAGTTAGTCAGCCTGGGAGTGGGTCCAAGGGTGGTATCCTGGGTGAAAAATTGGCTGGACAACAGGACGCAGAGGGTAATACTAAACAGAGTCCACTATGAAGAAAGTGGTGTTATTAGTGGGGTACCGCAGGGTTCGGTAATGGGGCAAATCCTCTTTAATGTCTTTATAGGTAACATTGCGGAGGGGCTGGAAGAAAAAGTATACCTCTTTGCAGATGACACAAAGACCTGCAACAAAGTTGATACACAAGGGGGTTGGAAAGGATGAGAAGAGGATTGGCAAGGTTGGAGAAATGGTCAAATGTGTGGCAGCTTAGATTCAATGCTTAGAAGTGCAAGATAATGCACCTGGGAAACAAAAACCAAGGGGATGAGCACACAATGGGGGGTACTAACAAGAACAAAAATGGAAAGGCACCAGGGGTAGTCATATCAGATGACCTAAAGGTAGGCAAGCAATGTGAGAAGGCAGTTAGGAGGGCTGGGTGGATACTGGGATGGATAGGGAGAGGCATCACCAGTAGAAAACAGGAAGTTGTCATCCCTCTGTACAGACACTTGGCGAGACCCCATCTGCAGTACTGTGTGCAGTTCTGGAGACCTCCATCTTCACAAGAACATAGACAGGATGGAGGTGGTCCAGAGTAGGGCAACTAGAATGGTGCAGGGTCTGCACCAGAAAGACATACGAAGAGAGATGAGAGGAGCTTAATATGTATATCCTCAAAGAAAGGAGGGAGAGGGGGACATGATAGAAACTTTCAAGTACCTCAAGGGAATTATCAGAGTCCAAGAGGGTAGCATCTTTCAGAAAAAGATATGTGCAAGAACAAGAGGTAACAATTTGAAGATAAGGGGGGAAGTCTCAGTGGCAACATGAGGAAGCATTTTTTCACAAAGAGGGTGGTGGATGCATGGAATGGCCTTCCTGTAATGGTGGTGGGGTCAAATGCAGTGGGGAATTCAGGAATGCATGGGACAGACTTAAAGCAATTCTAGTGGAGGGTAGGAGGAAGTAAGCTGTGTGTTAACTAGAATCTGCAGCTTATCCAATAGGTAGAGAAATGGGCAGACTGGGTGGGCCAAGCGGTTCTTATTTGTCATCAAAGTCTATGTTTCTATGTTTCCATGTTAATGTGGGGTTTATGAAGGACTCCATATGAGCCACATGTACTACCACAAAAATAATCTGCAAGGAGCTACCCTGTCAAGTGCTTCCACACGAGTTCCAGAGTTGGTATTAAGTTTACCACTAAACAGCAGGCCACAGATAAGTTTCTGTAGTTAAAAAGGTCCTGATCACAGTTAAGTGACTACAAAAAATGTGCAAAATGCCTACACTGGACATCTTCATAAATAGGTTCCACTAGAGGTAGGTCCGGCACTCCAGCACTCTGGGTCTGGGTCCGGCGCTCAGCTGAGCATGAACGTGCTCACAAGCACGCACTGGTTCCATGCAGAGTGGAGCGTGTGACACTGCCAGATTCTGGTGCATGGTCCACTACACAAATTGCTGCTTTGCAAATAGTACCCTGGCATCCCATTACCTTCAAGTGTATCGAGCAGGTCAGTCATAAAAGAAAAGTTGTAAACGAAGGAGTTTTGAAAATTAAATATTATGCTGAATTGTCTGATGTGAATAAATGTATTCTGGATTGATATCACTATAGATATCAGTAAGAGAAGACTACAGAGATAAAGCATCAGTCTGTTTTAGGTAGGAATCTGTCTACAAACTTTGGAAAGTTTTTAGAATGAAGATACATAGTTTTAAACAGTGACAAACTGAATGTACAGTATATATATTTTAGAAGGAAGCCACAAGTTTTAAAAGGAAAGAACCTAAGAATAGAATGGGATTTTGTGAAACATGAAATAAGTGCAGCATTTAATTTACCCTTAGTTTTAAGAGTAATAGTTACGGAAAGGAAAGCTAAAAAATACTGAATGTTTTATTTTTGATTTAGTATGTAAAAACATAACGGGACTCCTTGAAGAAGGGGTCTCACCCGAAATGCAGGATTTTTGAGTGTCTTCCGGATACACAAATAAAACATGAGTATTATTTGATTATTTGGGTGAGTGGGCTCTTCATTCCAATCAGTATGAGGCAATATCAGTACCAATCAGCCTCAGATGTTTCAGAATAGCATACTGTTTTTAGCATCTTCAGTGTCTTTAATATTCCAGGTGGTGAAGACATAATGTACCCCTATAGTTACATCATAAAGGCAACAGCTGGAGACCCTAATAACCCCAAATATCAGCTAACAAAGAGAAAAGCAGCACTTTCTATCCTCCTAATAGAAAATCCACCAAACACAGTAAGCAAGGAACAATTAACAATGGAAAAGCTAAAAACACCAAAAACAGCTAAATCTAAAGTAACAGAAAACAGAATAAAACATTAAAGTAAAATAATCCTTCCAGGTTCGAAGGACCAAGGCAGGAATCCAAAGTGATCCACGATTCATGCCAACTTGATGCTTGCCAATATCAAGTCCCAGTCCTCCCACTAGTAAACCCAAAGTGGCAAAATATCCTCCATACACTATACCAACTAACAATATGGAACAGTAATACAGCACCCTCTCATTAAGTACCCTGCCAACTTGTAGAGATGAGAGGGAGCTCACAGAATGAGTCCATATGATCATCAAAATATTACAACTATTAATTTTAACTGGGCTGGACATAAGTAGTGAGTGGTTCAACTAAGCAACCACTTGGACCAATCACTAGGAAAGAAATAACACCTACAGCTTATAAAAATATTTGGACTCCTGTTATAACTTCCCTTGTAAAAGAGAGACACTAACATTAAATTATTCCTTTAATACCAGACCATCAACTAGGAGTTTAGATAAGTAAACATAAAAACAGATTTCTAAGATATCTATACAAAAATAACCTGAGAAATATATCATTTTTACAAATGGCCACTAGAGGGAAGCAGAGTACTGTTTAATGAGTTTGCAGTGGCAGAAACAAGTCAGTAACAATCAACATAGGCAAAAGAGCCTGATAATGTACAGTGTAATATGTAACGTTAACACTACAAAATCCCACACTAAGTTATCAAAGCAAAATGAATGCTACCACAAGTAACAAGGCCCAGTTAAGGAACGTCACCATCACATGCCCAAAAATCCACACTAACTTGAAACAGACCTCAAACTTAACAATTAAGAATTGACTAGTGAAAGCTCTTTTTCCTATAAAAGAATTGATTAGTGAAGGCCTCTTTTTTCCTATAACAGAAACAGTCTGTGATATTGTGAATGCAAAAAGTTACTGTTTCTTTTGTCAGGGAAAAGAAGAGGAAGTTCTGTTTGGGCTGACTTAACTGATGTAAAAGTTTGTTGTGATCCTTCCCAAAAGATTTGAAGCTTGGCAGGGTATGAAAGCTCAAAATGAATAGTGGCTTCTGCAAGTTTCAAAGTTAATGGGAGAAACACTGCTTTCTTCTGTCTGGTTTCATATGGCAAGTAATGAAAAATAAAAAGGAGGTTGTCTTCCCATGTCAGCTGTTGTTTGCTATACACCTGCATCAGAATATGCTGCTTGTAAAGGAAATTTAGTAACCTAAAAATCAGAGGATATGTCTTTTCCCCTGTGCCAGGCATTGAAACATAGAAACATAGACATTGACAGCAGATAAGGACTGCAAGGCCCACCCAGTCTGCTCATTTCCCTACCTATTTGATAAGCTGCAGATTCTAGTTAACCAACAACCTACTTCTTCCTACCTCCCACCAGAATTGCCTTATGTCTGTCCCATGCAGTCTTGAACTCCCCCTCTGTTTTTGACCCCACAACCTCCTCAGGAAGGCTGTTCCATGCATCCACCACCCTCTCTGTGAATAAATACTTCCTCATGTTGTCCCTGAGCCATCCACCCTCTATCTTCAAATTGTGTCCCTTGTTCTTGCACATCTCTTTTTCTAGAAAATGCTACCCTCCTGGCCTTTGTTGACTTCCATGAGGTACTTGAAAGTTTCTATCATGTCCCCCTGCTCCCTCCTTTCTTTGAGGGTATACATATTAAGCTCCTTTAAGAGCTCCTGACACCGTTGTAACAACTTTGAGAAAATGTAGTGTCTAGCACAAGTCAGTTTATATTTTAATATTGTTTTGTATTTATCATTCTTCTTTATTACTAAATACATTTGCATGTAAACAGGATTGCTGCCCTATCTGTTCTGGCTGCTTGCCTATATCTGACATCACAGTTCTGTTTATGACATCACAATATGTTGCTGTGGGGATAATTCCAATGCCGTACACAGGGATTATTTATTTATTTATTTAAAAGTTGATAACCAGGAAAAGCACCATGAACAGAAGCTCATTTCCAGGTGCAATCCGGATTATGACGTTATGTAGGATAGCAGAAAGAGCAGATAAAGTCTAAGGCACAGTAAGCCTCTTTCATACAGCTGTCCTCAGTGATAAAGAAAAAAAGGTAAATAATTATAGAAAATACATGAAATATGAATTGAACTATCTAAATCTCACATTTTTTCCAAGTTTCTCTGATGGTGTTAGGGGCTCTTTTAGTCTCTCTGTGTATGACTTCTGGTGCAAACCCTGCACTATTTTAGTTGCCCTCCTCTGGACTGCCTCCATCCCGTCTATGTCCTTGCAGAGACGGGGTCTCCAGAACTGCATGCAGTACTCCAGATGGGGTCTCACCAAGTGTCTGTACAGAGGGATAACAGCTTCCTGTTTTCTACTGTATCAACCCTGTTGCAGATCTTTGTGTCATCTGCAAAGACAAATACTCTTCCTTCCAGTCTGTCCGCAATGTCACTTACAGTACAAGGACATTTAAAATGACTGGTCCCAGTACTGAACCCTGCGATATCCCACTAGTAACCCCCCTTTCTTTGGGGTGGACTCCATTTACTATTGCCCTCTGTGTCCTGTTGTCCTGCCAATTACTTACTCAGGTTACCACCCTGGGACCCACTCCAAGGCTGGTTAACTTGTTTATTAATCTTTTGTGTGGGACTGTGTCAAATGCCTTGCTAAAGTCTAGGTAGGCCATGTTAACAGCCCCTCCCTGGTCTACTACTTTGATCACCCAGTCATAGAAATCTATTAGATTTGCCTGACATGACCCTCCCACTGTGAATCCATGCTGCCTTGGGTGCTGCACCCCACTGGCCTCTAGGTACTCAACAATTCTTTCTTTCAGAAGTGATTCCATCATTTTCCCTACCACTGAGGTCAAACTAACAGGTCTGTAGTTTCCTGCCTGTGCTTTTCTACCATTTTTATAAAGGGGAATCACATCTGCCCCCCTACAGTCCTCAGGTACTACACCATCCTCCCATGATTTGTTAGAAAAGATAGTCAGTGGTGTCACTAGTTCTCATCTTAGTTCTTTTAGAATTTTGGGTGAACCGTGTCAGCCCCATTGCTTTGTCCATCTCCAGTTTTAGGAGTTCTTTCGGAACCCTTTCTTCTGTGAATGGACTGGTATCAACCCCTATCCAGAGTGTTTCTATTGATTGGTTTAGGTACCTCCTTCTCCTCTTCTTTTGTGAATACTGAGCAGAAGTATTTGTTCAGTACCCCTGCCTTTTCACTGTCGCCCTCTGCTCGCCCACCCTCCACTTTATTAAGCCACACTATCCCTCCCTTGGTCTTTCTCCACTCCCTAAGGTACATATAAAAGGTTTTATCCCTCTACTTAACTGAGTTGGCTATCTTTTCCTAGGTTTGAGCCTTTGCTATTCTGACTGTCTTCCCCACTTCCTTCTGCTTTAACTGGTACAGTTCTCTGTCCTGCTCCTTCTGTGTTTTCTTATAATTCCTGAATGCTATCTTTTTCTCCCTTACCTTCACTGCAATCTCTTTTGAGAACCATAGTGTTTTTTCCTTTGTTTTGATTTGTTTACTTGCTTCACACAAAGGCTTGCTGCCTCTGTGATGGAAGTTTTATTTTTCCCACCCCACTTTCTTGTCCATTTGCTAGTGCTTTTCTGAGGCACTCTCTCATTTTGCCAATGTTAGCCCTCCTAAAGTCCAGTACCCTCTCTTTTGCATGGCTTGATTCTACAGCTGTGTTTATTATGACCCACACTGTTTTGTGGTCACTTGTTCCCAGATGGCTACACACTTCTAAATCCGAGATCCTCTATCCATCCCCATTTGAGAGCACCAAGTCTAAGACTGCTTCCTCCCGAGTGGGTTCCAGCACTAGTTGTCGGATGCATGCCCTCTGTAGGGCATCGAGAATGACCCTGCTCTTGGATGTGGTTATAGCAAAGGTGCTCCAGTTAACATCTGGCATATTCAGATCCCCCATCAATAATATCTTAAGGATGCCTTCTATCATTTCCTTGTCCATTTCTTCCCCCTGAGACTGAGGTCTGTATACAACCCCCTTATGGATTGTGGTGCCATTTGCTGTCTCCTGGGTGACCCACAGTGTATCCTCTCCTACCTGTTTACCCTTTAGTTCTGTTGCTTTGATGTCTTCCCTTACATAAAGAGCTACTCCTCATTCTCTTGTACCCTCACTGCCCCTCCTGCAGATTGTGTACCCTGGTATGTTGACATCCCAGTCATGGTTCTCTGTGTACCATGTTTCTGTGGCTGCCACGATATCCAGGTGTCCCACTTCCATCAAGGCCACTAGTTTAGGAAGCTTGTTACCCAGAGTACAGGCACTGGTACTTATTACCCTCCATTTTTTGATCGCCTTACCCATTTTAGCCCCATCCCTGTCCTTAATGTATTTGCCTTATTCTCCATTTACCCCTGTCCTACTCCCTATGGACTCCTCTACCTTGGTGTTTGCCTCATTAACTACCCAACTACCCTGTTTTGTGGGGGGGGCCCTTGGCTTGTTTAAATGTTTGTTAATGAATCATTTTAACCTATCACCCAGGATCCGGGTTCCTGTCCTCGACAGATGCATACCATTGTGCCTGTATACGCTTGTATCCCTCCAGGTGGACCCCCAGTCCCCAGTGAAGCCAAAACCCTGAGCTCTGCACCAGTTTTTCAACCATTTATTGAATCCCATGGTGCAGAGCACCCTAGCCTAACCCATGCCATAGACAGGCAGCACCTCTGAGAAGGATACCATGTGTGCTACTTGTCTACAGCCCCTCCCCAACTCCACAAACTCCTCCTGCACTGCTCTGATTCCATTCTCAGCCAGGTCATTTGTCCCTTGGTGGACAGTGACATCCAGCTCCCTCTACTGTGCTGCTGCTCTAGCAATTCTGAGTATTGACTCCCTGTCCTTCCAAGCCATGGCAGTGGGAAGGCATCTTACCTCCCCTACCTCCCTCAGTTCTACCCTCTTAACAATTGAGTCCCCCACTAGGAGTCGTTTCCTTCCCATGTGGGGTCTAGTGTCACCCACCTGTTGGTCTCCTTTATTTAGGTTCCCAGCATCCTCCTTAGTCTCCACTGTGGGTTCCTCCATAGAGGACCAATGCTCCTCCAGAAAAGCGTATGTATTGTGGAGAGGTACAACTGGAGGCGTGCTCCTCTGTTCCACCACCCTCAGCCTCCCTGAGCCCACTGTGGTCCAACCACTCCTCCTTCTTGGCAATCTCTGAGACAGCAGCAGTGGCCCTGGTGGTCCCTGGGTGGGAGAGGAAATCCCCCGAATCCTGGCAAGCTCAGCCTGGAGATGAGCAACCTCCTCCCTCATCAGAGAGGTGCCTACAGATGGGACAACATCACTCACAGGGAGGAGAGGAGACACTGTGGTCACCCAGGAGACAGCAAGAATGAGGACTTGGAAATCAGGGATTTTTTCACATGCCAAAAGCACAGGAGTAATATACAGAGTGAAATGTCCCTGTGATAGGATTTATGAAGGTAAAAGTAAGTGACAACTGAAATGGAGAATAGGTAATAGAAGGGATATGTAAAGCATCTGAATATGAATTCTCCTATCATTAGACATTTTGTTGGGGAGGGACATCAGCTTCCCACACTATGATTTTTTAGGATAGAAAAAGTCATGAAAGACAAAAGAAGAGGAAATTTTAATCAGAAACTATTGTTACGGGAGGCTTACTACATTGATTTTTTTTTCAGGCAACAATCCCAATCTATGCGATAAATGAATGTATTGAATGGCAGCTGATATTATAATTATATCTAGGTAGCCGGCCTGGTGCTGCTGAGGGTTGAGGTGCTGGATGCCACACCTCATGCCATGGTGGCAACCTGGATTCAGGAACAAGCCCAGGCTGTCGGGGGTCAGCAGGGGAGACAGAGGATCGAGTGTCCAGAGGACTGCTCTCCTCCTTTCTCGGGGAGGAGTTTCCAGGGGTTTGACCAGCACTGCAGTGGCCCCTGGTGGAGGCTGGAGGTACTGCACCACCTAGAGCATGATTAGAGGGATGCAGAGTTCTGACGGACTTCCCCTGGCATCATTGCATGCTCAGGCTCTGCCTGGGAGGGGTGGGGGTGAGGGCATACCACACGCTACCAGAAAAAATTAAAAAACTGCCTCCTGATAGGTGACAGAGGGTCTTGGGGTGCCAGACTACCATGCCCAATGTAGGGCTTCTCCTCTCACTCCTCTTCTCTCCTCCATCTCAGGGCTGCCTGACTGGAATATAGATAGCATGCCAGGAGGAGTATCTGGTGGTCCCACCTCGGGGAACTCAGAGCCAAGGGACTGGATGCCGTCTGGATGGAATAGAGAGTCCAATCCCCAGAGGAGTAAGAGGCAGCTTCAGGTGGGTGGATCAAGGTGGACACTATGAAACCACTCTTGAAAGAGTTCAGGAAGGTAGGGAGATAAATAAGGTTCAAAAAAAAAAATTATATCTAGGCTATAACGTAATAATGCACCAGGTGTAGAGTTATGACCAAAAATTACTCTTCATCGCAATTTGTCTTTGTACACTGTACTCAGAGATACATTAATGGACAGTGACAATAAAACAAAATCTTAAACAGGAAGGGAGAGTGACATGTGGGAAGTGGTGCAATGTACTGGCTGTGGGGAGGCAGTCTACCGCGAGACATTCTGGAGCCTGCGACGCTGCCCTATTTGCAGGCACCTCTCTGCTCTGAGGGAGGAGGTGGCCTGTCTCCAGGCTGATCTGATAAGGAGTAGGGAAACAACCTCCCCCTCCTAGGGACCACCAGGGCTGCCACCGCTGCCTCGGAGGTTGCCAAGAAAGAAGAGTGGTTGGACCACCATGGGCTCAGGAAGGGTGAAGATGGTGAAACTGAGGTGCATCCCCCCAGTTGTACCTCTCCACAATTCATACACCATTCTGATGGAGTGTGGGTCCTCTATGGAGGCACCCCAGTGGAGACCAAGGAGGATGCTGGGAACCTCCACAAAGGAGACCCACAAGAGGTGTGGCATGGGGCATCACAGGGGAAGGAAACTGCTCCTGGTGGGGGACTCAATTGTTAGTGGGATAGAACTGGGGGAGAGAGGGAATAGGGAAGTAAGGTTCCAGCCTGGAGCCAAGGCTGGGAGGGACAGGAAGCAAATCCTCAGGATCGCAGAAGCAACTGCAGAGGAGAGGAAGCTGGATGTAACTGTACACCAAGGAAAAAATGACCTAGCAGAGTATGGGATCAGAGCAGTGTAGGAGGACTTTTGTGAAGTTAGGGAGAAATCATAGACAAGTAGCATGCATGGTATCCTTCACAGAGGTGCTGTCTGTCTTTGGCATGGGTGAGGCTAGGGTACTCTGCACCATGGGATTCAATGAATGGATAAAGAACTGGTGCGGAGCACAGGGTTTTGGCTTCATCGCGGACTGGGGGTACACCTGAAGGGATACATGCTTTTACTGGTGTGATGGTCTTCTTCTGTCCGTAGGGGAACCAGGATCCTAGATGATAGGTTTAAACGCTTCACTGGAAAGTTTTTAAACTAGCCAAGGGGGGATGCACTGAAAAGGAACAGGGAATTCTCAGCCTCACCCCACAAAGCAGGGTAGTTAGCTAGCTAAACATCAAGGAAGAGAGGTCGATAAGGAGCAGGACAGGGGAAAAATGGAGAAAAAGGCAAAGGCAGTAACAACAGGGATGGGGTAAAAGGGGTAAGGCCATCAAAAAATGGAGAGTGATGAGTACCAATGCTCATAGTCTGGATATCAAGCTTCCTTAAGTAGTGGCATTGATGGAAGAGGGATGCCTGGATATTGTGGCAGTCACAGAAACATGGTTCTCAGAGAACCATGACTGGTAAGTCAACATACCAGGGTACACAATACACAGGATGGACAAGAGGGGTAAAACTGGGAGAGCAGTAGCTCTCTATGAAAGGGAAGGGATCAAAGCAATGAAACTAAAGAGTAAACAGGGAGGAGAGGAGGCACTGTGGGTCACCCTGGAGACAGGAAATGGCACCACAATCCACACTGAGGTTGTATACAGACTATCATCTCAGGGGAGGAAATGGACAAGTAAATGATGGAAGGCATCCTTATACTGGCAGTAAAAAGGGAGATATTGTTGATGGGAGACCTGAACATGCCAGATGTTAACTGGAGCACATTTGCTAAAGCCACATCCAAGAGCAGGGCCATTCTCGATGCCCTACAGGGGGGCATGTCTCAGACAGCTGGTGATGGAACCCACTCAGGACAGAGCAATCTTAGATCTGGTACTCTCAAAGTGGGATGGAGAGAGGATCTCAGATTTAAAAGTGGGTAGCCATCTGGGAACAAGTGACTACAAAACAGTGTGGCTCAGGATAAACACAGCCATAGAGTCAAGCCACACAAATACGAGGGTAGTGGATGTCAGGATGGCTGACTTTGGTAAAATGGGAGGGTGCCTAAGGAATGCACTAGCAAATGGGCAGGAAGGAGGGGTGGAGGAACAATGCGGTAAAATCAAAACTGACATCACAGAAGCAACAAGCATTTGTGTGAAGCAAATAAACAAAACCAAGGAAAAAAACACTATCATTCTCAAAAGAGGTGGTGGGGAAGGTTAAGGAGAAAACGATAGCATTCAGGAAGTATAAGGAAACACAGAAGGAGCAGGACAGAGAACTGTATCAGTTAAAGCAGAAGGAAACAGGGAAGGCAGTCAGAATAGCAATGGTCCAAACCAAGGAAAAGATAGCCAGCTCTGTTAAGAAGAAGGATAAAACCTTTTATAGGTACATTATGGAGCAGAAAAAGACCATGGGAGGGATGATGAGGCTTAATAATGGGAATGTGGGGTCGGCAGAGGGTGACAGGGAAAAGGCAGAGATAATGAATGAATACTTTTGCTCAGTATTCACAAAAGAAGAGGAGAGTGAGGAACCTAAACCAAACAATTGAAGCACTCTGGACTGGACGGTCGATACCAGTCCATTCACAGAAGAAAGAGTCCTGAAACTCCTAAAACTGAAGGTGGACAAAGCAATGGGACCTGCTGGGATTCATCCCAGAATTCTAAAAGAACTAAGGCAAGAACTAGTGACACCACTGACTATCCTTTTTAACAAATCATGGGAGGATGGTATGGTACCTGAAGATTGGAAGGGGGCAGATGTGATTCACCTGCACAAATGTGGAGCAAGGCAGAGGCCGGAAACTACAGACCTGTTAGCTTGACCTCAGTGGTAGAGAAAATGATGGAATCACTTCTGAAAGAAAGAATTGTTGAGTACCTGGAGGCCAGCAGGGTACAGGACCCAAGGCAGCATGGATTTAGAGTGGGAAGGTCATGTCAGCTGAATTTAATAAATTTCTTTGACTGGGTGACCAAATTAGTAGACCAGGGAGGGGCTGTGGATATGGCCTACCTAGACTTTAGCAAGGCATTTGACACAGTCCCACACAAAAGATTAATAAACAAGTTAGTCAGCCTGGGAGTGGGTCCAAGGGTGGTATCCTGGGTGAAAAATTGGCTGGACAACAGGATGCAGAGGGTAATACTAAACAGAGTCCACTATGAAGAAAGTGGGGTTACTAGTGGGGTACCGCAGGGTTCGGTAATGGGGCAAATCCTCTTTAATGTCTTTATAGGTAACATTGTGGAGGGGCTGGAAGAAAAAGTATACCTCTTTGCAGATGACACAAAGACCTGCAACAAAGTTGATACACAAGGGGGTTGGAAAGGATGAGAAGAGGATTGGCAAGGTTGGAGAAATGGTCAAATGTGTGGCAGCTTCGATTCAGTGCAAAGAAGTGCAAAATAATTCACCTGGGAAACAAAAACCCAGGGGATGAGTACACAATGGAGGGTGAGGGAGGTACTAACAAGAACAAAAATGGAATGGCACCAGGGGTAGTCATATCAGATGACCTAAAGGTAGGCAAGCAATGTGAGAAGGCAGTTAGGAGGGCTGGGGGGATACTGGGATGGATAGGGAGAGGCACCACCAGTAGAAAACAGGAAGTTGTCATCCCTCTGTACAGACACTTGGCGAGACCCCATCTGGAGTACTGTGTGCAGTTCTGGAGACCCCATCTTCACAAGGACATAGACAGGATGGAGGTGGTCCAGAGGAGGGCAACTAGAATGGTGCAGGGTCTGCGCCAGAGACATACGAAGAGAGATGAGAGGAGCTTAATATGTATATCCTCAAAGAAAGGAGGGAGAGAGGGACATGATAGAAACTTTCAAGTACCTCAAGGGAATTATCAGAGTCCAAGAGGGTAGCATCTTTCAGAAAAAGATATGTGCAAGAACATGGGGTCACAATTTGAAGATAGAGAGGGGACGGCTCAGTGGCAACATGAGGAAGCATTTTTTCACAAAGAGGGTGGTGGATGCATGGAATGGCCTTCCTTTAAAGGTGGTGGGGTCAAATGCAGTGGGGAATTCAGGAATGCATGGGACAGACTTAAAGCAATTCTAGTGGAGGGTAGGAGGAAGTAGGCTGTATGTTAACTAGAATCTGCAGCTTATCCAATAGGTAGAGAAATGGGCAGACTGGGTGGGCCAAGCGGTTCTTATTTGTCATCAAAATCTATGTTTCTATGTTTCCATGTTAATGTGGGGTTTATGAAGGACTCCATTTGAGCCACAAGTACTACCACAAAAGTAATCTGCAAGGAGCTACCCTGTCAAGTGCTTCCACACGAGTTCCAGAGTTGGTATTAAGTTTACCACTAAACAGCTGGCCACAGATCAGTTTCTGTAGTTAAAAGGTCCTGATCACAGTTAAGTGACTACAGAAAATGTGCAAAACGCCTACACTGGACACCTTCTAAATAGGTTCCACTAGAGGCAGGTCCGGCACTCCAGCACTCTGGGGCTGGGTCCGGCGCTCAGCTGAGCATGAACGCGCTCACAAGCACGCACTGGTTCCATGCGGAGTGGAGCGTGTGACACTGCCAGATTCTGGTGCATGGTCCACTACATAAATTGCTGCTTTGCAATAGTACCCTGGCATCCCATTACCTTCAAGTGTATCGAGCAGGTCAGTCATAAAAGAAAAGTTGTAAACGAAGGAGTTTTAAAATTAAATATTATGCTGAATTGTCTGATGAATAAATGTATTCTGGATTTATATCACTATAGATATCAGTAAGAGAAGACTACAGAGATAAAGCATCAGTCTGTTTTAGGTAGGAATCTGTCTACAAACTTTGGAAAGTTTTTAGAATGAAGATACATAGTTTTAAACAGTGACACACTGAATGTACAGTATATATATTTTAGAGGGAAGCCACAAGTTTTAAAAGGAAGGAACCTAAGAATAGAATGGGATTTTGTGAAATATGAAATAAGTGCAGCATTTAATTTGCCCTTAGTTTTAAGAGTAATAGTTACGGAAAGGAAAGCTAAAAAATGCTGAATGTTTTATTTTTGATTTAGTATGTAGAAACTTAACGGGACTCCTTGAAGAAGGGGTCTCACCCGAAATGCAGGATTTTTGTTTGTCTTGAGGATACACAAATAAAACATGAGTATTATTTGATTATTTGGGTGAGTGGGCTCTTCATTCCAATCAGTATGAGGCAATATCAGTTCCAATCAGCCTCAGATGTTTCAGAATAGCATACTGTTTTTAGCATCTTCAGTGTCTTTAATATTCCAGGTGGTGAAGACATAATGTACCCCTATAGTTACATCATAAAGGCAACAGTTGGAGACCCTAATAACCCCAAATTTCAGCTAACAAAGAGAAAAAGGCAGCACTTTTTATCCTCCCTAATAGAAAAATCCACCAAAACACAGTAAGCAAGGAACAATTAACAATGGAAAAGCTAAAAAAAAAAAAACAGCTAAATCTAAAGTAACAGAAAACAGAATAAAACATTAAAGTAAAATAATCCTTCCAGGTTCGAAGGACCAAGGCAGGAATCCAAAGTGATCCACGATTCATGCCAACTTGATGCTTGCCAATATCAAGTCCCAGTCCTCCCACTAGTAAACCCAAAGTGGCAAAATATCCTCCATACACTATACCAACTAACAATATGGAACAGTAATACAGCACCCTCCCATTAAGTACGCTGCCAACTTGTAGAGATGAGAGGGAGCTCACAGAATGAGTCCATATGATCATCAAAATATTACAACTATTAATTTTAACTGGGCTGGACATAAGTAGTGAGTGATTCAACTAAACAACCACTTGGACCAATCACTAGGAAAGAAATAACACCTACAGCTTATAAAAATATTTGGGCTCCCTTTATAACTTCCCTTGTAAAAGAGAGACACTAACATTAAATTATTCCTTTAATATCAGACCATCAGCTCGGAGTTTAGATAAGTAAACATAAAAACAGATTTCTAAGATATCTATACAAAAATAACCTGAGAAATATATCATTCTTACAAATGGCCACTAGAGGGAAGCAGAGTACTGTTTAATGAGTTTGCAGTGGCAGAAACAAGTCAGTAACAATCAACATAGGCAAAAGAGCCTGATAATGTACAGTGTAATATGTAACGTTAACACTACAAAATTCCACACTAAGTTATCAAAGCAAAATGAATGCTACCACAAGTAACAAGGCCCAGTTAAGGAACGTCACCATCACATGCCCAAAAATCCACACTAACTCGAAACAGACCTCAAACTTAACAATTAAGAATTGACTAGTGAAAGCCTCTTTTTTCCTATAAAAGAATTGATTAGTGAAAGCCTCTTTTTTCCTATAACAGAAACAGTCTGTGATATTGTGAATGCAAAAAGTTACTGTTTCTTTTGTCAGGGAAAAGAAGAGGAAGTTGTGTTTGGGCTGACTTAACTGATTTAAAAGTTTGTTGTGATCCTTCCCAAAAGATTTGAAGCTTGGCAGGGTATGAAAGCTGAAAATGAATAGTGGCTTCTGCAAGTTTCAAAGTTAATGGGAGAAACACTGCTTTCTTCTGTCTGGTTTCATATGGCAAGTAATGAAAAATAAAAAGGAGGTTGTCTTCTCATGTCAGCTGTTGTTTGCTATACACCTGCATCAGAATATGCTGCTTGTAAAGGAAATTTAGTAACCTAAAAATCAGAGGATATGGCTTTTCCCCTGTGCCAGGCATTGAAACACAGAAACATAGACTTTAACGGCAGATAAGGACCGCAAGGCCCACCCAGTCTGCCCATTTCCCTACCTATTTGACAAGCTGCAGATTCTAGTTAATCAACAACCTACTTCTTCCTACCGCCCACCAGAATTGCCTTATGTCTGTCCCATGCAGTCTTGAACTCCCCTACTGTTTTTGACCTCACAACCTCCTCAGGAAGGCTGTTCCATGCATCCACCACCCTCTCTGTGAATGAATACTTCCTCATGTTACCCCTGAGCCATCCTCCCAATATCTTCAAATTGTGTCCCCTTGTTCTTGCACATCTCTTTTTCTAGAAAATGCTACCCTCCTGGCCTTTGTAGACTTCCATGAGGTACTTGAAAGTTTCTATCATGTCCCCCTGCTCCCTCCTTTCTTCGAGGGTATACATATTAAGCTCCTTTAAGAGCTCCTGACACCGTTGTAACAACTTTGAGAAAATGTAGTGTTTAGCACAAGTCAGTTTATATTTTAATATTGTTTCTGTATTTCTCATTCTTCTTTATTACTAAAGACATTTGCATGTAAACAGGATTGCTGCCCTATCTGTTCTAGCTGCTTGCCTACATCTGACATCACAGTTCTGTTTATGACATCACAATATGCTGCTGTGGGGATAATTCCAATGCCGCACATGGGGATTATTTATTTATTTAAAAGTTGATAACCAGGAAAAGCACCATGAACAGAAGCTCATTTCCAGGTGCAATCCAGATTATGATGTCATATGTAGGATAGCAGAAAGAGCAGATAAAGTCTAAGGCACAGTAAGCCTCTTTCATACAGCTGTCCTCAGTGATAAAGAAAAAAGGTAAATAATTATAGAAAATACATGAAATATGAATTGAACTATCTAAATCTCACATTTTTTCCAAGTTTCTGTAATGGTGTCAGGGGCTCTTTTAGTCTCTCTGTGTATGGCTTCTGGTGCAAACCCTGCACCATTTTAGTTGCTCCTCCTCTGGACTGCCTCCATCCCGCTTTATGTCCTTGCAGGGAGACGGGTTCCAGAACTGCATGCAGTACTCCAGATGGGGTCTCACCAAGTGTCTGTACAGAGGGATAACAGCTTCCTGTTTTCTACTGTATCAACCCTGTTGCAGATCTTTGTGTCATCTGCAAAGACAAATACTTTTCCTTCCAGTCTGTCTGCAATGTCACTTACAGTATAAGGACATTAAAAATGACTGGTCCCAGTATTGAACCTTGCGGTATCCCACTAGTAAGCCCCCTTTCTTTGGAGTGGACTCCATTTACTATTGCCCTCTGTGTCCTGTTGTCCTGCCAATTATTTACTCAGGTTACCACCCTGGGACCCACTCCAAGGCTGGCTAACTTGTTTATTAATCTTTTGTGTGGGACTGTGTCAAATGCCTTGCTAAAGTCTAGGTAGGCCATGTCAACAGCCCCTCCCTGGTCTACTACTTTGATCACCCAGTCAAAGAAATCTATTAGATTTGCCTGACATGATCTTCCCGCTGTGAATCCATGCTGCCTTGGGTGCTGTGCCCCACTGGCCTCTAGGTACTCAACAATTCTTTCTTTCAGAAGTGATTCCATCATTTTTCCTACCACTGAGGTCAAACTAACAGGTCTGTAGTTTCCTGCCTTTGCTTTTCTACCACTTTTATGAAGGGGAATCACATCTGCCCTCCTACAGTCCTGAGGTACCTCACCATCCTCCCATGATTTGTTAGAAAAGGTAGTCAGTGGTGTCACTGGTTCTCATCTTAGTTCTTTTAGAATTTTGGGGTGAACCGTGTCAGCCCCATTGCTTTGTCCATCTCCAGTTTTAGGAGTTCTTTCAGAACCCTTTCTTCTGTGAGTGGACTGGTATCAACCCCCCGATCCAGAGTGTTTCTATTGATTGGTTTAGGTACCTCCTCCGCCTCTTCTTTTGTGAATACTGAGCAGAAGTATTTGTTCAGTATCCCTGCCTTTTCACTGTCGCCCTCTGCTTGCCCACCCTCCACTTTATTAAGCCACACTGTCCCTCCCTTGGTCTTTCTCCACTCCCTAAGGTACGTATAAAAGGTTTTATCCCTCTACTTAACTGAGTTGGCTATCTTTTCCTAGATTTGAACCTTTGCTATTCTGACTGTCTTCCCCACTTCCTTCTGCTTTAACTGGTACAGTTCTCTGTCCAGCTCCTTCTGTGTTTCTTATAATTCCTGAATGCTATCTTTTTCTCCCTTACCTTCACTGCTATCTCTTTTGAGAACCATAGTGTTTTTTCCTTTGTTTTGATTTGTTTACTTGCTTCACACAAAGGCTTGTTGCCTCTGTGATGGAAGTTTTATTTTTCCCACCCCACTTTCTTGTCCATTTGCTAGTGCTTTTCTGAGGCACTCTCTCATTTTGCCAATGTCAGCCCTCCTAAAGTCCAGTACCCTCTCTTTTGTATGGCTTGATTCTACAGCTGTGTTTATCATGAACCACACTGTTTTGTGGTCATTTGTTCCCAGATGGCTACACACTTCTAAATCCGAGATCCTCTCTCCGTCCCCATTTGAGAGCACCAAGTCTAAGATTGCTTCCTCCCAAGTGGGTTCCAGCACTAGTTGTCGGATGCATGCCCTCTGTAGGGCATCGAGAATGACCCTGCTCTTGGATGTGGTTATAGCAAAGGTGCTTCAGTTAACATCTGGCATATTCAGATCCCTCATCAACAATATCCTAAGGACCCCTTCTATCATTTCCTTGTCATTTCTTCCCCCTGAGACTGAGGTCTCTATACAACCCCCTTATGGATTGTGGTGCCATTTGCTGTCTCCTGGGTGACCCACAGTGTATCCTCTCCTACCTGTTTACCCTTTAGTTCTGTTGCTTTGATGTCTTCCCTTACATAAAGAGCTACTCCTCATTCTCTTGTACCCTCACTGCCCCTCCTGCAGATTGTGTACCCTGGTATGTTGACATCCCAGTCATGGTTCTCTGTGTACCATGTTTCTGTGGCTGCCACGATATCCAGGTGTCCCACTTCCATCAAGGCCACTAGTTTAGGAAGCTTGTTACCCAGACTACAGGCACTGGTACTTATTGCCCTCCATTTTTGATCACCTTACCCATTTTAGCCCCATCCCTGTCCTTAATGTATTTGCCTTATTCTCCATTTACCCCTGTCCTACTCCCTATGGACTCCTCTACCTTGGTGTTTGCCTCATTAACTACCCAACTACCCTGTTTTGTGGGGGGGCCCTTGGCTTGTTTAAATGTTTGTTAATGAATCATTTTAACCTATCACCCAGGATCGGGGTTCCCGTCCTCAACAGATGCAGACCATTGTGCCTGTATACGCTTGTATCCCTCCAGGTGGACACCCAGTCCCCAGTGAAGCCAAAACTCTGAGCTCTGCACCAGTTTTTCAACCATTTATTGAATCCCATGGTGCACAGCACCCTAGCCTTACCCATGTCATAGACAGACAGCACCTCTGAGAAGGATATCATGCATGCGACTTGTCTACAGCCCCTCCCCAACTCCACAAACTCCTCCTGCACTGCTCTGATTCCATTCTCAGCCAGGTCATTTGTCACTAGGTGGACAGTGACATCCAGCTCCCTCTACTGTGCTGCTGCTCTAGCAATTCTGAGTATTGACTCCCTGTTCTTCCAAGCCATGGCAGTGGGAAGGCATCTTACCTCCCGTACCTCCCTCAGTTCTACCCACTTAACAATTGAGTCCCCCACTAGGAGTGGTTTCCTTCCCATGTGGGGTCTCGTGCCACCCACCTGTGGGTCTCCTTTATTTAGGTTCCCAGCATCCTCCTTAGTCTCCACTGTGGGTGCCTCCATAGAGGACCAATGCTTCTTCAGAATAGCGTATGTATTGTGGAGAGGTACAACTGGAGGGGTGCACCTCTGTTCCACCACCCTCACCCTCCCTGAGCCCACTGTGGTCCAACCACTCCTCCTTCTTGGCAATCTCTGAGGCAGCAGCAGTGGCCCTGGTGGTCCCTGGGTGGGAGAGGAAATCCCCCGAATCCTGGCAAGCTCAGCCTGGAGATGAGCAACCTCCTCCCTCATCAGAGAGGTGCCTACAGATGGGACAACACCACTCACAGGGAGGAGAGGAGACACTGTGGTCACCCAGGAGACAGCAAGAATGAGGACTTGGAAATCAGGGATTTTTTCACATGCCAAAAGCACAGGAGTAATATACAGAGTGAAATGTCCCTGTGATAGGATTTATGAAGGTAAAAGTAAGTGACAACTGAAATGGAGAATAGGGGAATAGAAGGGATATGTAAAGCATCTGAATATGAATTCTCCTATCATTAGACATTTTGTTGGGGAGGGACATCAGCTTCCCACACTATGATTTTTTAGGATAGAAAAAGTCATGAAAGACAAAAGAAGAGGAAATTTTAATCAGAAACTATTGTTACGGGAGGCTTATTACATTGATTTTTTTTTCAGGCAACAAACCCAATCTATGCGATGAATGAATGTATTGAATGGCAGCTGATATTATAATTATATCTAGGTAGCCGGCCCGGTGGTGCTGAGGCTTGAGGTGCTGGATGCCACACCTCGTGCCATGGTGGCAACCTAGATTCAGGAACAAGCCCAGGCTGTCGGGGGTCAGCAGGAGAGACAGAGGATCGAGTGTCCAGAGGACTGCTCTCCTCCTCTCTCGGGGGAGGAGTTTCCAGGGGTTTGACCAGCACTGCAGTGGCCCCTGGTGGAGGCTGGAGGTACTGCACCACCTAGAGCATGATTAGAGGGATGCAGAGTTCTGACGGACTTCCCCTGGCATCATTGCATGCTCAGGCTCCACCTGGGAGGGGTGGGGTCGAGGGCATACCACACACTACCAGAAAAAAAACAACTGCCTCCTGATAGGTGACAGAGGGTCCTGGGGTGCCAGACTACCATGCCCAATGTAGGGCTTCTCCTCTCACTCCTCTTCTCTCCTCCATCTCAGGGCTGCCTGACTGGAATATAGATAGCATGCCAGGAGGAGTATCTGGTGGTCCCACCTCGGGGAACTCAGAGCCAAGGGACTGGGTGGCCGTCTGGATGGAATGGAGAGTCCAATCCCCAGAGGAGTAAGAGGCAGCTTCAGGTGGGTGGGATCAAGGTGGACACTATGAAACCACTCTTGAAAGAGTTCAGGAAGGTAGGAGATAGTTCAAAAAAAAAAAATTATATCTAGGCTATAACGTAATAATGCACCAGGTGTAGAGTTATGACCAAAATTACTTCCATCGCAATTTGTCTTTGTACACTGTACTCAGAGATACATTAATGGACAGTGACAATAAAACAAAATCTTAAACAGGAAGGAGAGTGACATGTGGGAAGTGGTGCAATGTACTGGCTGTGGGGGGCAGTCTACCATGAGACATTCTGGAGCCTGCGACATCGCTCCTATTTGCAGGCACCTCTCTGCTCTGAGGGAGGAGGTGGCCTGTCTCCAGGCTGATCTGATAAGGAGTAGGAAACAACCTCCCCTCCTAGGGACCACCAGGGCTGCCACTGCCCTCGAGGTTGCCAAGAAAGAAGAGCGTTGGACCACCATGGGCTCAGGAAGGTGAAGATGGTGAAACTGAGGTGCATCCCCCCAGTTGTACCTCTCCACAATTCATACACCATTCTGATGGAGTGTGGGTCCTCTATGGAGGCACCCCACAGTGGAGACCAAGGAGGATGCTGGGAACCTCCACAAAGGAGACCCACAAGAGGGTGGCATGGGGCATCACAGGGGAAGGAAACTGCTCCTGGTGGGGGACTCAATTGTTAGTGGGATAGAACTGGGGGAGAGAGGGAAGAGGGAAGTAAGGTTCCAGCCTGGAGCCAAGGCTGGGAGGGACAGGAAGCAAATCCTCAGGATCGCAGAAGCAGCTGCACAGGAGAGGAAGCTGGATGTAACTGTACACCAAGGGAAAAATGACCTAGCCGAGTATGGGATCAGAGCAGTGTAGGAGGACTTTGTGAAGTTAGGGAGAAGTCATAGACAAGTGACTGAGAACCATGACTGGGATGTCAACATACCAGGGTACACAATCTACAGAAGGGACAGGGAAGGTAAAAGAGGAGGTGGAGTAGCTCTATACATAAGGGAAGGAATCAAAGCTACAGAGCTAAAAAGTAAAGGAGGAGGACAAGAGGCACTGTGGGTCACCTTGGAGACAGGGAATGGCATCACAATCCACACAGGGGTTGTATACAGACCCCCCGTGTCAAGGGGAGGAAATGGACAACAAAATGATAGAGGACATTCTCAAAATGGCTGAAAAAGGGGAGATATTGTTGATGGGGACCTAAATATGCCAGATGTTAACTGGATAACAGGTACTGCAGCCACATCCAAGAGCAGGGTCATTCTCGATACCCTAAAGTGGTGGCAGACCTTAGACAGCTTATGTTGGAACCCACTGGAAGGAGCAATATTAGACCTGGTCTCTCAAATGGAGAGAGGATCACAAATTTAGAAGTCAGTAGACATCTGGGAACAAGCAACCACTGCACAGTGTGCTTCACAATGAGCACAACCATGGAGATAAGCCATACAAAAACAAGATACTGGACTTTAGAAGAGCTGACTTTGGCAAAATGGGTGAATACCTGAAAAATGCACTAGCAAATGACCAAAAAGGAGGGGTGGAAGAACAATGGAGAAAAATCAAAACTGCCATCATAGAGGCAACAAGCCTTTGTGTGAAGCAAATAAAGAAAACAAAGCGGAGTAAAAAACCACTATGGTTTTCAAATGAGGTGGCAGGGAAGGTTAAGGAGAAAAAGGCTGCATTCAAAAGTATAAGGAATCACAGAAGGAGCATGACAGGGAACTGTATCAATTAAAGCAGAAAGAAGTGGGGAAGGCAGTCAGACTAGCAAAGGCCCAAACCGAAGAAAAAATAGCCAACTCAGTTAAGAAGGGGGATAAAACCTTTATAGGTACATTAGGGAGCATAGAAAATAAGGGAGGATAGTGAAGATTAATAAAGGAGAGGGGAGGTGGGCAGAGGGAGACAGTGAAAAGGCAGAGATACTGAATGAATACTTTTGCTCAGTATTCACAAAAGAAGATGAGGAGGAGTTACCTAAACCTGACAATAGAAGCACTCTGGGTAGGGGGGTTGACACCAGTCCATTCACAGAAGAAAGAGTCCTGAAAGAACTCCTAAAACTCAAGGTGGACAAAGCAATGGGGCCTGACGGGATTCACCCCAGAATCCTAAAAGAACTAAGGGAGGACCTAGTGACACCACTGACCACGCTTTTTAACAGATCATGGCAGGATGGGGCGGTACCTGAGGACTGAAGGAGGGCAGATGTGATTCCCTCACAAAAGTGGGAGCACGGCAGAAGGGAAACTACAGACCTGTAAGTTTGACCTCAGTGGTAGGGAAAATGATGGAATCACTTGAAAGAAAGAATTGTTGAGTACCTAGAGGCCAGCGAGGCACAGGACCCAAAGTAGCATGGATTTACAGCAGGAAGGTCATGTCAGTGAATCTAATTGATTTCTTCAACTGGGTGACCAAAGTAATAGACCAGGGAGGGGCTGTGAGATGGCCTACCTAGATTTTAGCAAGGCATTTGACACAGTCCCACACAAAAGATTAATAACTGCTAGCCAGCCTGGGAGTGGTCCCAGGAGTAGCCGTGGCAGCAAACTGGCTGCTCAACAGGACACAGAAGGTAATTGTGAATGGAACACATTCCTAAGAAAGGGGGTTACTAGTGAGTACCCCAGGGCTCAGTACTGGGTCCAGTCCTCTTTAACATCTTTATAGGTGACATTGCAGAGGGTCTGGAGGGAAAGGTATGCTCTTTGCAGATGACACAAAGATCTGTAACAGAGTTGATACAAGGGGGTAGAAAAGATGAGAAGGGACTTGGCAAGGTTGGAGGAATGGTCAGACATGTGGCAACTTAGATTCAATACAAAGAAGTGCAAAGTAATGCACCTGGGAAACAAAAACCCAGGAGAAGAGTACACAATAGCAGGGGAGGTACTAACAACAACGAAAATGGAAAGGGACCTGGGGGTAGTCATATCAGATGACCTAAAGGTGGGTAAGCAATGTGAAAAGTCAGTAAGGAGAGCCAGGGGGATACTGGGATGCATAGGAAGGGGCATCACAAGTAGAAAAAGGGAAGTGGTTACCTCTGTACAGACAGTTGGTGAGACCCCATCTGGAGTACTAGGTGCAGTTTTGGAGACCTCATCTACGCAAGGACATAGACAGGATGGAAGCAGTCCAGAGGAGGGCAACTAAAATGGTGCAGGGTCTGCAGCAGAAGCCTTATGAAGAGAGACTGAGAGAGCTTAATATGTATACTCTTGATGAAAGGAGGGACAGGGGGGACATGATAGAAACGTTTAAGTACCTCAAGGGAATCAACAAAGTCCAGTAGGGTAGCATCTTTCAGAAAAAGAGATGTCTAAGAACAAGGGGGCACAATTTAAAGATAGAGGGGGGACGGCTCAGGGGTAATGTGAGGAAATTTTTTTTCACAGAGAGAGTGGTGGATACATGGAACAGCCTTCCTGAGGAGGTCGTTGGGTCTAAAACAGTGAGAAATTCAAACATGCATGGGACAGACACAAGGCAATTATAGTTGGGGGTTGCAGGAAGTAGGCTGTTGGTTAACTAGAATCTGCAGCTTATCCAGTAGGTAGGGAAATGGGCAGACTGGGTGGGCCAAGTGGTCCTTATCTGCCGTCAAAGTCTATGTTTCTATGTTTCTAAGTAGCATGCATGGTATCCTTCACAGAGGTGCTGCCTGTCTTTGGCATAGGTGAGGCTAGGGTACTCTGCACCATGGGATTCAATGAATGGATAAAGAACTGGTGTGGAGCACAGGGTTTTGGCTTCATCGCGGACTGGGGGTACACCTGGAGGGATACATGCTTATACTGGTGTGATGGTCTTCTTCTGTCTGGTAGGGGAACCAGGATCCTAGGTGATAGGTTTAAACGCTTCACTGGAAAGTTTTTAAACTAGCCAAGGGGGGGGGATGCACTGAAAAGGAACAGGGAATTCCCAGCCTCACCCCACAAAGCAGGGTAGTTAGCTAGCTAAACATCAAGGAAGAGAGGTCGATAAGAGAGGACAGGGAAAATGGAGAAAAGGCAAAGGCAGTAACAACAGGGATGGGGTAAAAGGGTAAGGCCATCAAAAAATGGAGAGTGATGAGTACCAATGCTCATAGTCTGGATATCAAGCTTCCTTAAGTAGTGGCATTGATGGAAGAGGGATGCCTGGATATTGTGGCAGTCACAGAAACATGGTTCTCAGAGAACCATGACTGGTAAGTCAACATACCAGGGTACACAATACACAGGATGGACAAGAGGGTAAAACTGGGAGAGCAGTAGCTCTCTATGAAAGGGAAGGGATCAAAGCAATGGAACTAAAGAGTAAACAGGGAGGAGAGGAGGCACTGTGGGTCACCCTGGAGACAGGAAATGGCACCACAATCCACACTGAGGTTGTATACAGACTATCATCTCAGGGGAGGAAATGGACAAGTAAATGATGGAAGGCATCTTTATACTGGCAGTAAAAAGGGAGATATTGTTGATGGGAGACCTGAACATGCCAGATGTTAACTGGAGCACATTTGCATAAAGCCACATCCAAGAGCAGGGCATTCTCGATGCCTCAGGGGCATGTCTCAGACAGCTGGTGATGGAACCCACTCAGGACAGAGCAATCTTAGATCTGGTACTTTCAAACTGGGATGGAGAGAGGATCTTAGATTTAAAAGTGGGTAGCCATCTGGGAACAAGTGACTATGAAACAGTGTGGCTCAGGATAAACACAGCCATAGAGTCAAGCCACACAAATACGAGGGTAGTGGACTTCAGGAAGGCTGACTTTGGTAAAACGGGAGGGTGCCTAAGGAATGCACTAGCAAATGGGCAGGAAGGAGGAGTGGAGGAACAATGTGGTAAAATCAAAACTAACATCACAGAAGCAACAAGCATTTGTGTGAAGCAAATAAACAAAACCAAGGAAAAAAACACTATCATTCTCAAAAGAGGTGGTGGGGAAGGTTAAGGAGAAAACGATAGCATTCAGGAAGTATAAGGAAACACAGAAGGAGCAGGACAGAGAACTGTATCAGTTAAAGCAGAAGGAAACAGGGAAGGCAGTCAGAATAGCAATGGTCCAAACCAAGGAAAAGATAGCCAGCTCTGTTAAGAAGAGGGATAAAACCTTTTATAGGTACATTATGGAGCAGAAAAGACCATGGGAGGGATGATGAGGCTTAATAATGGGAATGTGGGGTCAGCAGAGGGTGACAGGGAAAAGGCAGAGATAACGAATGAATACTTTTGCTCAGTATTCACAAAAGAAGAGGACAGTGAGGAACCTAAACCAAACAATTGAAGCACTCTGGACTGGAGGGTCAATACCAGTCCATTCACAGAAGAAAGGGTCCTGAAACTCCTAAAACTGAAGGTGGACAAAGCAATGGGACCTGCTGGGATTCATCCCAAAATTCTAAAAGAACTAAGGCAAGAACTAGTGACACCACTGACTATCCTTTTTAACAAATCATGGGAGGATGGTATGGTACCTGAAGACTAGAAGAGGGCGGATGTGATTCACCTGCACAAATGTGGAGCAAGGCAGAGGCTGGAAACTACAAACCTGTTAGCTTGACCTCAGTGGTAGAGAAAATGATGGAATCACTTCTGAAAGAAAGAATTGTTGAGTACCTGGAGGCCAGCAGGGTACAGGACCCAAGGCAGCATGGATTCAGAGTGGGAAGGTCATGTCAGATGAATTTAATAGATTTCTTTGACTGGGAGACCAAATTAGTAGACCAGGGAGGGCATGTGGATATGGCCTACCTAGACTTTAGCAAGGCATTTGACAGAGTCCCACACAAAAGATTAATAAACAAGTAAGTCAGCCTGGGAGTGGGTCCAAGGGTGGTATCCTGGGTGAAAAATTGGCTGGACAACAGGATGCAGAGGGTAATACTAAACAGAGTCCACTATGAAGAAAGTGGGTTACTAGTGGGGTACCGAGGGTTCGGTAATGGGCAAATCCTCTTTAATGTCTTTATAGGTAACATTGTGGAGGGCTGGAAGAAAAGTATACTCTTTGCAGATGACACAAAGACCTGCAACAAGGTTGATACACAAGGGGGTTGGAAAGGATGAGAAGAGGATTGGCAAGGTTGGAGAAATGGTCAAATGTGTGGCAGCTTAGATTCAGTGCAAAGAAGTGCAAAATAATTCACCTGGGAAACAAAAACCCAGGGGATGAGTACACAATGGGGGGGGGTACTAACAAAAACAAAAATGGAATGGCACCAGGGGTAGTCATATCAGATGACCTAAAGGTAGGCAAGCAATGTGAGAAGGCAGTTAGGAGGGCTGGGGGGATACTGGAATGGATAGGGAGAGGCATCACCAGTAGAAAACAGGAAGTTGTCATCCCTCTGTACAGACATTTGGCGAGACCCCATCTGGAGTACTGTGTGCAGTTCTGGAGACCCCCATCTTCACAAGGACATAGACAGGATGGAGGTGGTCCAGAGGAGGGCAACTAGAATGGTGCAGGGTCTGCACCAGAAGACATATGAAGAGAGATGAGAGGAGCTTAATATGTATATCCTCAAAGAAAGGAGGGAGAGAGGGACATGATAGAAACTTTCAAGTACCTCAAGGGAATTATCAGAGTCCAAGAGGGTAGCATCTTTCAGAAAAAGAGATGTGCAAGAACAAGGGGTCACAATTTGAAGATGGGGGGGGATCAGTGGCAACATGAGGACGCATTTTTTCACAAAGAGGGTGGTGGATGCATGGAATGGCCTTCCTGTAAAGGTGGTGGGGTCAAATGCAGTGGGGAATTCAGGAATGCATGGGACAGACTTAAAGCAATTCTAGTGGAGAGTAGGAGGAAGTAGGCTGTGTGTTTACTAGAATCTGCAGCTTATCCAATAGGTAGAGAAATGGGCAGACTGGGTGGGCCAAGCAGTTCTTATTTGTCATCAAAGTCTATGTTTCTATGTTTCCATGTTAATGTGGGGTTTATGAAGGACTCCATTTGAGCCACAAATACTACCACAAAAGTAATCTGCAAGGAGCTACCCTGTCAAGTGCTTCCACACGAGTTCCAGAGTTGGTATTAAGTTTACCACTAAACAGCTGGCCACAGATAAGTTTCTGTAGTTAAAAGGTCCTGATCACAGTTAAGTGACTACAAAAAATGTGCAAAACGCCTACACTGGACACCTTCATAAATAGGTTCCACTAGAGGCAGGTCCGGCACTCCAGCACTCTGGGTCTGGGTCCCGCACTCAGCTGAGCATGAACGCGCTCACAAGCACGCACTGGTTCCATGCGGAGTGGAGCGTGTGACACTGCCAGATTCTGGTGCATGGTCCACTACATAAATTGCTGCTTTGCAATAGTACCCTGTCATCCCATTACCTTCAAGTGTATCGAGCAGGTCAGTCATAAAAGAAAAGTTGTAAACGAAGGAGTTTTGAAAATTAAATATTATGCTGAATTGTCTGATGTGAATAAATGTATTCTGGATTTATATCACTATAGATATCAGCAAGAGAAGACTACAGAGATAAAGCATCAGTCTGTTTTAGGTAGGAATCTGTCTACAAACTTTGGAAAGTTTTTAAAATGAAAATACATAGTTTTAAACAGTGACAAACTGAATGTACAGTATATATATTTTAGAGGGAAGGCACAAGTTTTAAAAGGAAAGAACCTAAGAATAGAATGGGATTTTGTGAAATATGAAATAAGTGCAGCATTTAATTTACTCTTAGTTTTAAGAGTAATAGTTACGGAAAGGAAAGCTAAAAAATACTGAGGCCGGATATTCAAAAGGGTTGCGCCATGAGCAATAGGGTTGGCCTGCGCAGGTCCGAACTTGCTCCATTCTGCAATATTCAGCAGGAGGCAGTAGCGCCACTGAAAACAGGCTGAGCAACAGCGCAATGCAAATGAATGCATGCTGAACTGGTGGGGGAGGTACCATGCATAAACTGCACAGCCCGATATTCAGCCGGGCTGTGCAGAGTTGTGCAGGTACAACCCCCAACCTACGCCTGCACAACTTTGAGCCAAAAAAAAAAGGCTTAAGTCGAGGGCCACCCACAGGTGAGCTGCTGCATTGCAGGGCGCAACACAGCAGCTGCCACCTGTGGCTGGTCCCCAACCCACTTCCTGTGCCCCGCCGCAGCCCGATCGTGGGGCAGCCGACTGTAAATCCCCACCACCACCCCCCACTGGCCCGATCGTGGGCACAGTGTACTCCCCCCCACCAGCCCGATCGCGGGCAGCAATGTGGCCCCCCCGAACGTATCCCTGGTGGTCCAGTGGACTGAAATGCCTGATCACCGGCAGTAAGTTTTAATAAACCCTCCTCCCCGCAGTCATCCCTGGTGGTCCAGTGGACCGAAATGCCTGATCGCGGGCAGTAAGTTTAATAAACCCCTGAACACAGCCCTGGTGGCTAGCATCCCCCACCCACCCACCACCCCACCAAGCCCTCCACCCCACTCCCCCGGCAGCATCCCACCCGCCTGCCGCCCCGCCACCCACCCACTGACTGCCCGTATGGCTGCACGCCCATTGGTGCAGAGGAAGATCCAATGGGCGTGCAGCCCATACCATACATGACAGTCCAGATTTGTGGTGGTGGTGCTTCGTGGGTGGCACAGTGGGGACAGTGACATCCAGCTCCCTCTACTGTGCTGCTGCTCTAGCAATTCTGAGTATTGACTCCCTGTCCTTCCAAGCCATGGCAGTGGGAAGGCATCTTACCTCCCTACCTCCCTCAGTTCTACCTCTTAACAATTGAGTCCCCCACTAGGAGTCGTTTCCTTCCCATGTGGGGTCTCGTGCCACCCACCTGTGGGTCTCCTTTATTTAGGTTCCCAGCATCCTCCTTAGTCTCCACTGTGGGTACCTCCATAGAGGACTAATGCTCCTCCAGAATAGCGTATGTATTATGGAGAGGTACAACTGGAGGGGTGCACCTCTGTTCCACCACCCTCAGCCTCCCTGAGCCCACTGTGGTCCAACCACTCCTCCTTCTTGGCAATCTCTGAGGCAGCAGCAGTGGCCCTGGTGGTCCCTGGGTGGGAGATGAAATCCCCCGAATCCTGGCAAGCTCAGCCTGGAGATGAGCGACCTCCTCCCTCATCCCAGAGAGGTGCCTACAGATGGGGCAACACCACATCCTCCGGAATGTCTCCCGGAAGACTGCTGCTCTGCAACCACTCCCATCATATCTTATTTGTGGCCCCTAACCTGTTGCTTTGTATGCTTACTCTTTCCTCTTTCTGTTTACTCTTTTTTTCTTCTTTGTTTGTTTTTTCTCCCTTCTTTCCTACTGCCTTTGTACCCTGATAGCTCCTGCCCTTCCCATTCTGGGACAGTAAGTTCCTGTATTCTCCAGTAGTCTCATTCTTACTTGCTCAGAGTCAGACCTCCAGCAGTTTGGGGGGGAGGGAGAGCTACTCTTTTCCTTCTAGGATGGTTAGTATTTTGTGCCTCTGTGATCACTTCTTTCCTGCTCCCAAACAGGAAGTTCCTGTTATCAGTCAAATCCAGTGCCTATAAAATTGGAACTGGCTAAGGGTGGGGATGGGGGAGAGGAGGAAGGAAGGGCTATATAGCCCCAGTAGTGGAGAAGTAAAGTTCTAGCAGCACCTCCTTCCTCTTGCTGCTCTTTGCCAAAAGCTATCTAGTGCAGTTTTAAATGCAAACACCTGGTTTTCTGCTGCCTAATCCACACCACCTAATTTACAGCTCTCTTCTTCACCTAGCTAACTGCACAGATAAAGGTTCCCTTCACCCAACTCAGACAAGCACACTAACTCTTGTTTTATTTTTGTTTGTTTGTTTTTGTACCCTAATTGAAGGTCCCAGTTGTAGGTTCTAGCTCTTTAGTCCCAGTAGTAGAGAAGTAAAGTTCTAGCACCACCTCCTTCCTCTTGCTGCTGAAGAGCCCTCTGTGCATACTGTATTGTATATTGTGGACTGTTGGGTGAGGGTACAACAAGTTGTTCACATAAACTTTCAACAAAGGTAATGACATCCTTAGCCTTGGAGCACTCCAGTAAACCGATTATCACCAGATTGTTGCACCTGCTATGCCCTTATTGAACCTCTAATTTATCTTCCAATGTGGCAAGTTTTTGTTTGATGGAGATCAGAGAAGAGTCAGTTTTATTGTGCCAGTCTTCAAAGAAGCTAATCCTGGCCTCTGCATCCCCTACCTGGCGTGTATGCTCCATGACAGCTGGTTGGAATGCTTGCATGTCCTCTGATAACCAGAGAAAGGAATTCCATAAAGGCAGCAGCTCCTGCAAAAATCTCTCCACTGTAAGTAAACTGATGTCAGAAGTACCTGCAGAGTCTGCAGTGATGTCTGATTTCCAGTGTTTAGGTCCACTATCCTTCTCAGGAGTTGCAGGTGGGGTGTGACACATTGGGGGAGATTCAGCCACAATACCCATTTTTTTGGCCATAGTGAGCATTGACAGGTAGTACAGGAGATGGGAGAGACACTAAATGTAGCAAAAATCAAGCGTACGTAAATTCACTAGGATATTTTACACAAATTAGAAGCTGAAGGAGTGGAGCTATGCTGGAGAGCTGGTTGCTACCACTGGAACATCACGTGACTCCCTGTAGTGTCCTCCATTAATAGCTTAGCAACTTCCAATGCAGTGTAGAAGGAAGCTGTCAGGGTAAGCCATAATAAAGGAAGGCGATCTGGCAGTTAAAGATATTCAGATTGTCTTTTTAATAGCGCCAAACTGTCTGCTTGCAGGTAACTGAATTTCCAGTTTGGAAAGTATTGCCTTGGCTGGTAATGCAGTTGTTGGTATATCCTTTGTAGTACAAACTCCCTTGAATTCTCAGGGGGTTCTACTGAGTTCCTCCTTTAAATGTTGAAAGGCAGTTGTTCTGAAGCCTGTTTAGGACCACTGGCTTTATCATCTATAAGTTTTCCATGGATAATCTGATAGTGTGAGACGTCTTGAATAGTCAGCTTAGCCCAGACACAACTCTACAACAAGTAGTTTAATCAAAGGAGTGAGGGAGGAGGGAGGGACTGAGGGAGGGAGGTCCTCAGTGGTGCCAACCAATAATTTAGCATTAACCATGCCACTGGCTAAGTGGGCACTGCTGTCTCGTCTATGGTTCCCTTTATTGACAAAAAGGAGCTAAGGCTTTACAGCGTTCTGTTTACTTTTGGCTTTAATTATGCTCCTCATGTCAAGTACTGCATGCAATTTATGAGCCCAGTTCTAAAGAAGGACAGGAACAGAGTGGAGGCAGATGCAGAGGAAAGTATGCGAGCTGCTCCAGGGATAGGAAATGACCTACTAGGAGAAGTTGTCAGATCTGAACATGTTCATGCTTGAGGCAAGGAGGAAGAGAGGGGATATGATTGAAACATATGAATACCTCTATGGGGTGAATAAAGTGGCTAGTGGGGAATTGTTCTGACTGTATGGGAACACAAACACCAGGGTGAACTCCAACATGCTGTCGGGTCAAATTTAAGAAAGATGCCAAGAAGTACTTTTCCATGGTAGGGGATGGAAGGGTGGAATAGGCAGTGATTGGAGGTGGTCTGCACAAAATCATTGGGGAATTCTGTATGGTTCTCCATACACAGACAAGGTTTAGCCTGAATCACGAGTATGCCATGGCAAGCAGTGGACCTCTCAAGCTGCACTCTCAAATCTCTGGTTGTCATAGCAATCTCTTGATTCAGACAGAGACTTATTATGTATGGAGAACCATACATAATCCTTTATATTATTAAAGAATAATAATTTATTTATTTATTTTGAAAAAGTTTCGCCAGGAAAGACATACGGAGCTACATAGCTCGTTTCCAGATGCATCCAGGGGAAAGGGGAGAGGGACAGGGGGATACATTGAATAAGAAAACAAAGTACATATACATAGAATGAAGCTTAGACAGGTAATCTATACAATTAAAAATTATCCTAGCATATTGTGATATAGTTAGGCAGCACTTGACATCCAGATAAAGACTAAGTACATAAATGCAATTTACACACACACACACACACACACACACACTGCAAGATAATTAAAGATAATTGAAAATAAATAAATTAATAAATACATACAACCCTCCCATACATCATAAACCTAAACATAAATCATATTCATAAACAACACATTACCATTGATACAATTGGCTGGATTAGCTCTAGAGCAGTATGTGTGGACAATTGCCAGCCAGGAGTATAGGGAGAAGGAGAATGAGGGAGTAAGGTGCACCTGCACTTTTCACCCCTCCGGGATGTAAACTCTGCAAGGGGATAACAGCAAACCGGGTAGGTATGTTGGGGGGGGGGGGTAGATGGAGGAAAGATGTGCTGGTATTTGTACCCAAAAAAAGGGAGGTAGACCATAACACACTAGAGCAGAAAACCTCACAAGGACACAATTACACAAATAGAATAGGAGAGAGGGCACAAGGGATGAGGGAGAGGTAAGAAAGCTAATACCCTCTGGAGTGGATTCCACACTGCTTGATGTAAACCCAGCCAGTGGTAAGGGTGAAAAGCAAGCAAAGGAGGGGCAGACGTGGGGTGGAATTGGTGAAAATAGGACAGTTGTGGAGGAAAAGAGAAGTAGAGAAGGTGAGTAAGTTCAAGAGTCCAAGAGGATGAGGGGGAGGATGGGAGGCATGCCATGACCCTCAGTAGCAAAAATCCACACTGCTCTATGTAAACACAGCCAGAGCTTTATGTTTATGGCATGCAAGAAAGGGCAGAAGGGAGAGAAGGTGAAAAAAATAGAACAGTAGAGGGGAAAAGAGAGGCAGTGAGGAAGGTGGGTAAAGAGCAATTGCAGGATGGAGAAATGTGGAGACTCAGAAGATAAGTCAAAGAGCGAGTAGATGGGGCAGAGCGGATATCTCAGGAGAGGGAGTTCCAGGTGTTTGGAAAGTGATAGTAGAAGGCAGCTCTCCCTGAAGCAGAAGTTTGTGCAGGGAGGGTGAGGGTTCTATAGGGGGAGTTGCAGAAGGAGTAGGAGGGGATGGGAGGGGGGAGAGGAGGGCATAGAGATAAGGTAGATGGGAGCCGAGCCACTACTTACCCACTAATGAGGTACAGTAGGCAAAGTGTCTGGCTCCAAGAGAGGCAAAGGACAGAACAGTGTAGAGGTCGCAATGATGTGTACATGGTGGACAAGCAAGGGGAAACCAACAGAAGGAGTTGAAGAGAGTGTCTAATCTGATAAGGGTGGTCTTAGAGGTAACACTATAGACTTTGTCAACAAAGTCAAAGATAGGGAGGATTATCTTCCGAACAATCTCCAGATGGGCTGGAGGAGGAAGGCAGCCATGGTTTCTGGACAGAGTTCCTAGTTTGGGAAGTAGCATTTTATGGTTAGCATCCACATGACCAGCAAAGTGTAGGTTCCTGTCGAGCCAAAGCCCACGGCATTTCAAGGAGGAGCCATCCTCTATTATGGATCCCTTGAGAGTATGAAAGGAAGGAGTGGTAATAAGCTTGGCAAGCTTTAACCTGGTGCTAAAGGTCATAGAGACTGTCTTTTGGCATTTAGTGCCAGTTGATTTGAGTGAAAACAGAGCTGGACATTATTGAAGTCCAGCTGAAGGCTGGATGTTACATCAGAGGGGGAGGTACTGGAGGCATACAGAACAGTATAATTTGCATACATATGGATATCAGCACTAGAGCAGGCTGAAGGTAAGTCATTCAGAAAAATGGAGAAGAGTATTGGACCCAGTACCAATCCTTGAGGGACTCCTGTGTTTATGGGGAGAGGGGGAGCGAGGGAGTTGCCTATCCTGACTGATTGGGACCAGTGAGTGGATGAATTTGAGAGGCTAGCTGCTGAGAGCTTGTTGAGGAGAAGGGTATGTGCACTAGTGTCAAAGGCATTGGCTAGGTTATGGCAGAGGTTATGCGCCCTGATCCGTGCCAGAGAAAGTGGAGTCCATGAGCTGAGAAGGGAACTTGTGGAGGAGGGCCTTATGGAAACCAGACTGGAAGGGGTGAAGAAGGAGGAGGAGGAGGAGTCAAGGAAAGGAGAAAGCTGGCCCAGTACTAGCTGTTCTTGGAGTTTTGCAGGATAGGGAGCAGAGATATCAGACGGAAGCTACCGAGCTTAGAGGAATCACTGCCCTTGTGGAGAGGAATGACTGTGGCAAGCTTCTAGCATCAGGGATGGTGGCAAAGGAAAAGGAATGATTCAGAAGGGTGGAGCGAGGAAGAGCACTAGCATGAGCAGAGAGGTGCAGGAACTTGGGGTCAAGCTCATCCAGGCTTTTGCCCTTATGGGGTTTAAGGGCTTGGAGAGCTTGGAGGGTGTCAACAGGGCAAACAGGAGAGAAGGAGAAGCAGTGGATAAAGGAAGTAGGGGCAGAAGGAACTTGCAGAGGTTGGTGTGAAGGGGGAAGGGATGCTAGAAAGGTGGACGCATATGTGGTGAAGAAGATGTTGAATTTGGTAGCTACTGCAGGGGGGCAGAGATAGTGATGTCACCAACCTTTAGGACTGGAGGTGGTGATGGGCAGGGGGTGGGAGGTGAAAAAGGCATGGACCACCTTCCGGAATTTGGAGGGGCAGTTGAGGTTCTCCTGGAAGGTGGAAGAGAAATATTCAGCTTTCGAAAGACAGCTAGCCCTGGTGCAGGTGTTACAAGTAGTTCGATATTTAAGAAGATCTGGAAAAATACCTGATATTTTGTAAGTCACCCATGCCAGATAATGAGCTCGCTGGCAGGCCAACAGTTTGGCTAATACCCAGGAGATGTGAGAGCCTCAGACCCTTGTCTTCCTAATAGGATCATGCCGATCCCACATATTTAGGAAATGGGTTTTAAAGTAACTCAGGGCTGCATCAACAGAGGTGGATTTATCATTTATCAAGCAGGAGACTATATGGTGGTCATTGAGTGCATCTGGTAGAATTCCTGAAGTAACAACCCTGTGAGGGTGTGACACAGAAACCCAGTCTAACAGAGTGTGTTTACCTGACGTATGGTTTAAATGGGATGGTTCAGAGATAAGTTGTGCTAGATTTAGGGAAGAGATGTGGTTACAGATTTTGGTTGTGTACTGGACTGTCAATTAATGTTGAAATCACCTAGGATATACAGTAGAGTTCCCCAGCTGAGGAGTGGGTGGTGAGAGTTGAAAAGAGGTCAGTGATAGAGGAGGAAAGTAGGCTAGTGCAGCAATAGACACCACCCACAAAAATAGGTAATGAGAAGGGAAGGGATCATAGCAGAAGTTCATAGGCCGGGTGGGAGAAGGAGGTGGAGAGACAGATAGCATGCTGGATAGCAGATAAAAGCCAACTTGTAACAGGAAGATGCACTAGACCACAGACCATAGAAACATAGAATTTGACGGCAAATAAGGACCGCTTGGCCCACCTAGTCTGCCCATTTTTCTACCTAACAGATAAGCTGCAGATCTTAATTAACCAACAGCTTACTTCCTCCTACCCCCCACTAGGACTGCCTTATGTCTGTCCCATGCATTCTTGAACTCCCCCACTGTTCTTGACTCCACGACCTCCTCAGGGAGGCTGTTCCATGCATCCACAACCCTCTCTGTGAAAAAATACTTCCTCACATTACCTCTGAGCCGTCCCTCTATCTTCAAATTGTGCCCCCTTGTTCTTGCACATCTCTTTTTCTGAAAGATGCCACCCTTTTGGACTTTGTTGATTCCCTTGAGGTACTTGAAAGTTTCTATCATGTCCCCTCTCTCCCTCCTTTCCTCAAGGGTATACATATTAAGCTCCTTTAGTCTTTCTTCATATGTCTTCTGGTGCAGACCCTGCACCATTTTGGTGCCTCCTCTGGACAGCCTCCACTCTGTCTATGTCTTTATGAGATGGGGTCTCCAGAACTGCGACAGTACTCCAGATGGGGTCTCACCAACTGTCTGTACAGAGGATAATAACTTCCTGTTTTCTACTGGTGATGCCTCTCCTTATGCATCCCAGTATCCCCCAGCATTCCTTACTGCCTTCTCACATTGCTTGCCCACCTTTAGGTCATCTGATATAATTACCCCCAGGTCCCTTTCCATTTTTACTGTTGTCAGTATCTCACCCTCCATTGTGTACTCTGCCCTGGGTTTTTGTTTCCCAGGTGCATTACCTTGCACTTCTTTGCATTGAATCTGAGCTGCCGTACATTTGACCATTCCTCCAACCTTGCCAAGTCCCTTCTCATCCTTTCCACTCCATCTGGTGTATCAACCCTGTTGCAGATCTTTGTGTCATCTGCAAAGAGACATACTTTTCCTTCCAGTTCCTCTGCAATGTCACTTATAAAGACATTAAAAGGACCGGTCACAGTACTGAACCCTGCGTGCACTCGCTAGTAACCTCCTTTCTTCACTGTGGACTCCATTTACTACTACCCTTTGCGTCCTGTTGTCTAGCCAATTTTTTATCCAGGCTACGACCTTGGGACCCACTCCAAGGCTGGCTAACTTGTGTATTAATCTTTTGTGTGGGACTGTATCAAATGCCTTGCTAAAATCTAGGTAAGCCATGTCCACAGCCCCTCCCTGGTCTACTACTTTGGTCAACCAGTCAAAGAAATCTATTAGCTTCGTCTGACACTACCTTCCCATTGTGAATCCATGCTGCCTTGGGTCATGTGCCCCTCTGGCCTCTAGGTACTCAACAATTCTTTCCTTCAGAAGTGATTCCATCATTTTACCTACCACTGAGGTCAAACTAACTGGTCTGTGGTTTCCTGCCTCTGTCCTGCTCCTACTTTTGTGAAGAGGAATCACATCCGCCCTCCTCCAGTCCTCAGGTACCACCCCATCCTCCCATGATTTGTTAAAGAGAGTAGTCAGCGGTGTCATTAGTTCTACCCTTAGTTCTTTTAGAATTCTTGGGTGAATCCCATCAGGTCCCATTGCTTTGTCTACCTTCAATTTTATTAGTTCTTTCAGAACCTTTTCTTCTGTAAATGGACTGGTATCGACCCTCAACTTCAGAGTGTTTCTCTTGTTTGGTTTAGGTACCTCCTCTTCCTTTGTGAATACTGAGCAGAAATCTGTTCAGTATCCCTGCTTTTTCATTGTCACCCTCACCCACATTCTCTCCCTTTATTAAACCTCAGTATCCCTCCTTTGGTCTTTCTTCGCCCCTAATGTACCTATAAAAGGTCTTATCCCCCTTCTTAACAGAGCTGGCTATCCTTTCCTCGGTTTGGGCCTTTGCTATTCTGACTGCCTTCCCAGCCTCTTTCTGCTTTAACTGATAAAGTTCTCTGTCCTTCTCCTTCTGTGTTGCCTTATATTTCCTGAATGCTATCCTTTTCTCCTTAACCTTCCCTGCCACCTCTTTTGAGAACCATAGCGGTTTTTTCCTTCGTTGTGTTTTGTTGATTTGCTTTACACAAAGGCTTGTTGCCTCTGTGATGGCTGTTTAGATTACTCTCCATTGTTCCTCCACCCCTCCTTCTTGCCTGTTTGCTAGTGCTTTTCTGATGCACTCTCTCATTTTCCCAAAGTCAGCCCTCCTAAAGTCCAATACTCTTGCTTTTGTATGGCTTGATTGTATGGCTGTGTTTCTCGTGAACCACACTGTTTGGTGGTTGCTTGTTCCCAGATGGCTATCCACTTCTAAATCTGAGATTCTTTCTCTGTCCCCATTTGAGAGTACCAGGTCTAAGATTGCTCCCTCCCAAGTGGGTTCCAATACTAGCTGTCTGAGGCATGCCCCCTGTAGGGCATCAAGAATGACCCTGCTCTTGGATGTGCCTGCAGCAATGATGCTCCAGTTAACATCTGGCATATTCAGGTCTCCCATCAAAAATATCTCCCCTTTTTCTGCCATTCTACAGAAGCCTTCTATCATTTGGGAGGCAGTATAGTGCAGTGGTCTAAGGCTCTGAGCTGCAAATTTGGTGACATCCAGCAGACCAGACCTGGGTTTGAATCCCACAGCTTCCACTTGCATACTGTGTGACACTAAGCAAGTCACTTAACCTCCTTGTGCTCCCAGGTCGCTCCTGTAAAAAAGCTTTCAGCTTAGTGTGCTATACCTGGTTAAACAACAACTAAAAAAATGTCCTTGTCCATTCCCTCCCCCTGAGATGGGGGTCTGTATACAACCCCCATGCGGATTGTGGTGCCATTTCCTGTCTCCAGGGTGACCCAGAGTGTCTCATCTGCTCCATGTTTACTCTTTAATTCTGTTGCTTTGATCCCTTCCTTTACATAAAGAGCTACTCCTCCTCCTCTTTTACCCTCCCTGTCCCTCCTGTAGATTGTGTATCCTGGTATGTTGACATCCCAGTCATGGTTCTCTGTGTACCATGTTTCTGTGACTGCCACAATATCCAGGCAATCCTCTTCCATCAAGGCCACTAGTTCAGGGAGCTTGTTACACAGACTACGGGCATTGGTACTCATCACCCTCCACTTTTGAAGGCCTTACCCCTTTTAGCCCTATTCCTGTCCTTACTACCTTTGCCTTTTTTTACATTTACTTCTGTCCTGCTTCCTAGTGACTTCTCTACCTTGGTGTTTACCTCACTAATTACTGTTTGTGGGGGGAGGCTGGGATTCCTCTGCTCCTTTTCAGTGCCTCCCCGCTTGGCTAGTTTAAATGCTTGCCAATTAAGCATTTAAACCTCTCACCTAGGATCCTGGTTCCCCCTCCGGACAGATGCAGACCATCGCACCAGTATAGGTCTGCATCCCTCCAGGTGGCTCCCCAGTCCCCAATGAAGCCAAAACCTGAGCTCCACACCAGTTTTCAACCATTCATTGAATTCCTGGTGAGAGTACCCTAGCATCACCCTTTGCCATAGACAGGCAGCACCTCCGAGAAGGTTACTGTATGCACTACTTGTCTAAGGCCCTTCCCCAACTCTACAAACTCCTCTTGCACTGCTCTGATCCCATTCCTAGCCAGGTCATTTGTCCCTAGGTGGACAATGACATCCAGCTCCCTCCCTCGTGCAGCTGCTCCCACGATCCTGGGATTTGCTTCCTGTCCCTCCAAGCCGTGGCGCCAGGCAGGCACCTTACTTCCCTCTCCCTTCCTCCCCCATTTCTACCCCCCTAATGATTGAGTCCCCCACCAGGAGTTGTTTCCTTCCCCTGTGGGGTCTCATGCCACCCTCCTGTGTGTCTCCTTTGTGAAGGTTCCCAGCATCCTCCTTGGTCTCCACTGCAGGTGCCTCCATAGAGGAACCACTATCCACCAGAAGAGCGAATGAACTGTGAAGAGGTACAGCTGGAGGGATGCAACTCTGTTCCACCACCTTCTTCCTCCCTGAGTCCACCCTGGTCCAGCCTCTCCTGTTTCTTGGCAACCTCTGAGGTAGTGGCATTGGCCCTGGTGGTCCCTGGGTGGGGGAGGAGGTTTCACGAATCCTAGCCAGGTCAATCTGGAGATGGGCAACCTCCTCCCTCAGACCAGAGAGGTGCCTGCAAATAGGGCAGCATCGCAGCCTCCAGAATGTCTCCCGGAACACTGCCGCCCCACAGCCATTGCACTGCACCACTCCTATCATGTCTTATTTTGTGTCCCTTCTCCTGTTTCTCTGTATGCTTACCCTCTCCTCTCCTTACAACTCTCACCCTTCCTGTTCTGCGACAGTAACTTCCTATATTCTTCAGTAGCCTCCTTCTTCCTTGCTCAGTGTCGGACCACCAACAGCTGGGGAGGAGAGTGAGCTACTTTTTTCCTTTAGGGTTGACAAAACCAGAGTTTCTCTATGATCCTTCCCTTCCTACTGCCAAACAGGAAGTTCCTGTTGACAGTCAAATCCAGTGGCTATAAAAGTAGAACTGGCTTAGGGTGGGTGGAGGGGTGGGATGGAGGGCAATTAGTTAAAAAAAAAGGCTAGCAGCAGGAAGTTGTAATTTGAGTCACCTGCTTTTATAGTGTCTAAGCCACACCCCCAATTAAGCTCTCTCTCCTCCTACTGGTTTAGCAAAGTAAACTGAAACAGAACCCTTCCCAGCACAGAACACACACTGACTTTCTTTCTTTTCTTTTCTTTTTAAACCCTAAATAAGACCCCTTCTACTTCTAATAAAGTATCTGTTTGCTTAATCTCAACAGACACTGACTCCTGCTAAGATATAAGTGTTAAATTAATAAGAAAATGTAGCTTCCTTTAGTTAGCTGCTTTCTGCTCTACAAGCAAGGCTAGCAACAGGAAGTTGTAATTTGAGTCACCTGCTTTTATAGTGTCTAAGCCACACCCCCAATTAAGCTCTCTCTCCTCCTACTGGTTTAGCAAAGTAAACTGATACAGAACCCTTCCCAGCACAGAACACACACTGACTTTCTTTGTTTCTATGCTGGATAGCAGATAAACGCCAACTTGTAACAGGAAGATGCACTAGACCACAGACCAGCACTTGTGAGTATGTTTAGAAAAAATATGCAATGCCCTTTTGCTTTTCTTTATATTCTTGCCTGAGAAAGTTCCAACCATAAAAATACCACAGTACTTAAACAGATTCAGCAGCAAAGTGGACAGCAGTTGCAGTGCAAAGATGAGAGACCAAAGTAAGTTGTCAAACACAACATAACTGAACAAACCATAGTGTTCCCAGCTACCAATCTCTTATGTTTCTCTCTGTCTGGGCGGAGCTTCATCAGAGGTTACCACATTATTCTAAGAAGCCTACTTACAGTATATAGTGCTCTCAATTATTTAAAGTACAATGTGTTAATAAATATCATATGTGAATCAAGCCTGTTAACCAACAGCACCCAAATATGTGTATTAAAAACATTCTAACACTAATGACATAACATATCACTAAAAATATACTGGCACAAAACATCCCTAGAAGCATATCTCTCCCTGAAGCAAGTACCTACAGGACGTAGGATTACCGAAATGCCAGCTGTTGGTGTACATCAGGAAGCCTTTTTAAAGGAATGGAGGGAGATTGCACACAAGGCATCTCTAGAGTAGATCCAATTAAGTTTGAACAATGCAGCACCAATTAGAGAGGCGGTGTCTAAAGAAATTGATCAGTTGGAAAAGAAGCAAGCAGAAAAAAAAAACAGGTATTCAAGCTGCTGAATTTAGAAAGGAGCTAGATGAGAAAATAGCCAAATACGATATAAAACTAAAGGCTGCTAAGGAGAAGAAGCTTAGGTGAGATGCAAATGATTACAGGAACGGCACAGCATTTGATTGGAATTCGAAAACCAGTAATAAAGGTTTAAAATCTATCCTGAAAAGGACAGAGAAGGAGAACCAAAATACTGTACTGTACTAGTTATACATCTGGCCTAGACTCAGATACATCTAGCACAGGTTTAAACTATGCAGTCCAAAGATCAATGGGTCAGAATTTAAACTACCAAGCCCCCCTATCCAACCAAGTGAGTACAGCACCGAGAAGGAGCAATCAGGAACCAGGTTTACATTTCCCCAGGGACAAGGGAGAAACCGAGGACAAGGAGTAGGGGATCAAGGTGGAAGAGGGCTATTGTAAAAACAAGTAGATTACCATCAGTTCCTGAAAATAATGTTATCAACATCTTGTCTAGACCTCTCAGTAAAAATGAGCTTTCAGTTCTGAATAGAGGATTAAGTTTTGTGCCTACTAAATCATTGGATGCTTCCCAAGCTGTGATAGAGCTGTACTTGTTTGCCAGAAAATTAACCCTTAAGACTCTTTTTCATAAAATTGAAGTTGAAGAATCACAGATAGTGGAATCTAATGTGAGTGGTTTTTAGCCCAAATCTACCTTTTGTCCACAACATGAACCAGCTGTTGCGACCTTCTTATGGCAGTCTGAATTGGATTTAATGAAAATCGATCTGAATCAAGAAGGTTCAAGGAAAGTATCCTACAATCTTACATTAGAAGAAAAATAGCTTTGAATACCTTGTGCTCTGATAAAACTATTGTTATTAAAAAGGTCGATAAGGGGGGAGCAACTGTAGTAATGAATAGTGTGGACTTTCAGGCTGAAATCTTACAACTTAGTGATGCTAGTTTCTATCGTAAGCTAACTGGAAATCTAAACTGGGTCTTTAAGGAACAAATTGATACATATTTGAACTGGGCAGTAAGTGTTGGGTGGCTTACAACTTCAAAGAGAAAATATCTTACAGTGGATAAGCCAGTAGTCACAATAATGTACACCCTGCCAAAGATTCATAAAGATGTGAAAAAATGTTTGGATGCCCAATAATATTGGGCATAGGTTGGCTGATAGAACTGATTTCTAGGTTTGTCGATTCGTTCCTGAGACCCTTGGTTCAGGATGTCCCTTCTTACATAAGGGATACAGCAGATATTTTAGAGACAGTTAGCAACACTGAGATGCAGGAGAACTGGTGTTTAGCAACATATGATGTGCAGTCACTATATACATCTATCCCTCATGAAGGAGGGCTCCAAGCGCTAGAGCATTTTTTGAACAAAAGGTCTCACCTCGAAGATCCCCCCACAGAACTGATATTAGATCTTACATATAACGTTTACATTCTGTGGTACCTACTATTTATAAATATGAGGAACTGCAATGGGTGCAACGTTTGCACCAAGCTTTGCAAACCTGTACCTTGCAAAGTGGGAGTAGAATTATATCAGGAATGCATCCACAGATCCATTCTTATATTGTCTGGCTTTGTGGAGACACTTTATAGGTGATATATTAGTTATCTGGAGGTCATGCTTTGGAGGAGTCAGTGTTTTGCTATGTGTGCTGGCAGTTTTGGAGGAGCCGCAGGTAGCAGGGCTGCACCACAAGTTTTATTTTTACAACAGGTATGCCACCTACTGCCTAAGCATGCAGCCTTTCCGGGATAGCTTATTGTGCGCACTCTTCTGTGTGGTCTGTCTTCCTCTTGGTTCTTTTTGTTTCCCCAGGGGGACAGTTTGTGGTGGCAAAACTATCAAAATTATAGAAGACCCTGGAGCGACAGGAAATCATTCAGAAGCTTCTGAGTGAGAGGCTAATGTGGGGTTTTATGCTCCAACTCCATACACCAGACCATCCACTCATGCAGAAGATTTTACACTTCAGTCTCCTCGGACAAACGCTCAAAATGGGTGTATTTCAAGGGCAGGATTCACAGAAGAGATGTGCCAGGCGCAAGTGAGATGCACCAGTGCATCACAAAAATGTGCCATGAAATGATTCACAGACAAGGCTATTGCGCCGGTGCATCCCAGGTGCACTGTGCCACGCAGGATGTGCTGTAGATGCATAATAATGATATGCAGCACATATAGAGGGGGTGTTCACATGCATATACTGTGCAAAGAAATTCACAGTGACAAAGGAATGCGCAACCATGGAGCAAACACTCGGGACAATCAAGCAACTGAAGCAACAAGCAGCTCACCTGAGTAGCTGAGGAAGCCAAATCTCCAGCCTGATAACTTTCGAGGCAGCTCCCCCCAAGCTAGGCACTCGGGACAATCAAGCAACTGAAGCAACAAGCAGCTCACCTGAGTAGCTGAGGAAGCCAAATCTCCAGCCTGAAAACTTTCGAGGCAGCTCCCCCAAGCTAGGCACTCGGGACAATCAAGCAACTGAAGCAACAAGCAGCTCACCTGAGTAGCTGAGGAAGCCAAATCTCCAGCCTGATAACTTTCGAGGCAGCTCCCCCAAGCTAGGCACTCGGACAATCAAGCAACTGAAGCAAGCAGCTCACCTGAGTAGCTGAGGAAGCCAAATCTCCAGCCTGATAACTTTCGAGGCAGCTCCCCCAAGCTAGGCACTCGGGACAATCAAGCAACTGAAGCACAAGCAGCTCACCTGAGTAGCTGAGGAAGCCAAATCTCCAGCCTGATAACTTTCGAGGCAGCTCCCCCCCAAGCTAGGCACTCGGGACAATCAAGCAACTGAAGCAACAAGCAGCTCACCTGAGTAGCTGAGGAAGCCAAATCTCCAGCCTGATAACTTTCGAGGTATAGAGAGCCTCTTCTCTTCATCTGGACACCTGCAGAGGGGTGCTAGCCCGACGGCGCTTTGCGTCGTCTGCCCCTCCCACCCAGGGGCAGCTGTCAATTTAAGGATCCACCCCATGGCATCACATCCGGTGACATCACGTCCTGTTGCCCAGAACCTATCTCCCCACTTTCCCATTTGCAGGTTATACCTGCTGGCCACTAGAGGGACCTATGCTCCCTCACTACTTCCTACTCCTACCTGTACAGCACTACTTCCCTGGAATCTTGCTCACCACAATGTATTGGCCCTGCCTCACGCTCTTCCTGTGCCTATCCCCACTAGCAGTGCACTTACCCACTTACCCATCTGCTAGTCCACACTGTGCCCTGGCACCCCTCCCTCCCCTTGCTCCTGAACCTCCTCTCCTGTCCCTTGGGACCTCTGTGTGTCCCCATCCTCCCTGCCCTCCCTATAGCTTTCTCTTCACCTCAGGCACATCTGGGTGTCTTCTTATTCTTGCTTTCCCCTCCTGTACCTCCCTGCCCACCCCCTGCTCCCTTAGCCTCCCCTCCCCCATGTCAATCGTAGGAAAACCTCTCACCATCTCCCAGCCAGGGTGTTAGTCATGCTACTACTCCTGTCAGGAACATTCATCAAACCCTGGCCTGGTTCCCAGGAGCTCCCCAACTTGCACCACAGGCCTATGCATGGTCTCCATGAATATCTGTAGCCTCCTAAAAAGTTTGACTCACTACAATGCCTGGTCACATCAATTAACCCTGATGTCATCACCCTGGTTGAGACTTGGCTGTCAAAATCCTCCCTGACTCCTAGTCTCCTTCCTGGTTTCACCCTTTTCGGTCCGACCGTGTTGGGAGACAGGGCGTGCTGCGCTATTTATGTCAAGGAATCTCTCCCGTACTAGCCCTGCCCGCTCCCATCCTTGACTCAGGGCCCAGGCGCTTATGCTGAAACTAACCCCTGACCCTTTAAAGGGACCCTTTATCTGACTACTGCATATATGCCCCCAGGACCAAACGCAGGCCATTGCCTCTTACAGAATACCTTACCTTCTACCTCCTTCTGATCAAATTCTGGTGGGTGACTTAAATGTTAACTGGCTCAGCCCCTCCTCCTCCTCTACCCGAGACTCCTTTTCTGCAATAGACCCTAACGCAACTAGTTACCCACCCTACCAGGACTAACCCCAAGAGAGGCTCCAGTACCCTGCTTGATGTGGTACTCACCGACCGCCCTAATCGGATCCCCAATGTACAAGTCCTCCCAGACTCTCTCAGCGATCACTCCCCCATTCTATTCCACTGGTCAACCTCAGTCCCCAAACCCATAGCACAGTCCACATGCCAGCGGCGTCTAATACCTGGTGGACTGATAAAACTTAAGGAACTTCTGTCCCAAATTGACTGGTCTCCTATACTGGCAACTCCTGACATCGACACAGCTCTCTTCTTCTTTACCCAAACTTTTAATAATGCCTGTGATATCTTTGCCCCAGTGTTGACCCACCGTTCTAAAAGGAAGAATGCCCCCTGGGTTACCCCAGCTTTGATCCACCAGCTCAAACATAGGGACAACCTATGGCACTGTGCCATTGAGACTGGCCGGCCCAATGACAGGCGGTTATATGCTGCCGCCCGAAACAAGTGCACTCGGGCCATCAGAAGGCCAAGTCTGAGCACTATTGGTGCTCACTCACTGCCTCATGGGGAATCCCAGAACCTTCTGGGATAACATTAAACAGTTAAATGGGAGTGCACACTCCCCCACCCACCCAGATCAACATTAATGGTGTGATCTCCTCAGACCCAGCCCTCATAGCCAACCACCTCAACACCTCATTCACTGACCTTAGCCCTATCCTCCCTACACATTTTTTTGACCCTCCTCCCCCAGCACCTGCCGTAAATCTTTCTCGCCCTTATTTTCTCCTCCGCCGTGTTTCTGCCCAAGAACTTAGGCCGCACCTTGTCACTGCCCTCAAGAGTAATAGTACAGGCAGTGACACCCTGGATCCGTGTATCCTACGGCTGGTCTTAGACACAGTCCTTACCCGATCACATGCCTCATCAACCACTCTCTTTGCCTGGGAAGGTTCCAACTGCCTGGAAAGTCGCCACTGTCACCCCTATCTTTAAAGGTGGTGATAGGACTGTGGCTGGAAACTATCGACCGATCTGCATTCTCTCTCTCTCTCCAAGGCCTTGGAAAAGTGGTGGCATCTCAAATCTCTGACTACCTCTCCACCTACAATGTCCTTTGTCTGAGCAGCATGGCTTCCAGCGGGCCACAGTACCAACACAGCCCTCCTAGAGTTCTCCAACTTTCTCCACTCCTCCTTAGACACTGGTTCTCTGGCTGGTGCTGTCTTCATTGACCTCTCAAAAGCTTTCGACACTGTCTCCCACCCCTCCTTCTTGATGCCCTCAGTCTCTCTGGTTTGCTGCTGGGCCTATCTCCTGGTGCACCAGTTATCTGTCTGACCGCTCTGGCGTGTAAAAATTAATGGGACCTACTCAGACATCTGTCCCATCTTTTCTGGGGTTCCCAGGGCTCCATTCTGGGCCCTTACTATTCTCCTTTACCTTAACACCCTTCCACTCTCTTGCTCAGGGAACATTCTGTTATGCGCTGATGATGCAGTCATCTTTGCCTCAAGTCGTAACCCTGTTGCCCTCCAGGACTCGCTGCAGAAGTCCTTCACTGAAGCCGAGGGCTGGTTCAAGGAACATAGATTGGTGATAAATCTTAAAAAACAAAACCATGTTCTTCTCTCATCCCAAAACAAGTCCTGCAACTTCAAACTCCTCATTCACTCTGGGTCCTCATTCCCACTTCGAACAAGTTTGCTCCTATAAATACCTAGGGATCCATTTTGACCCTTCCCTCTCCTTTCATGGACACATCGCTGCCCTAGCCACTGCAACTAATATCCGATTGGGCATCTTACATCGGTATAAACACTGCCTCCCCCCGGAGGCTCTTCGACTTGCAGTCACCTCCTCTATCCTGTCCCTAGTGGACCATGGACTGCCGGTGTATGGTGCTGCTGATCAGACCGCACTCCATAAAATTTGCAGTACTCTGAATAAGGCCTGCAGGTTAATTACTGGAGCACCTAGGATGACACACACCTGTCTACTGTATGCTAAAGCGCTGGTACTTGATCTTGATGAGCGCCTCAAATATCTTACCTGTACCCTTACAAAAAAGACCCTCCTTGGGCTTTCCCCACCAGGATTGACCACCACCATACGCCGCACTGTTCCACTAGTTCATACTCGGACCTCTGGGATAACCTCTCTTGTTATCCCTAGAGCTAGGACCTCTCACGGCCAAAGAGCCTTCAGCTTTAGGGCCCCCCTCCTGGTTCAACACACTGCCCCCCTCCATCTCCGAAGCTCCAACTATATCGTGCTTCAAAACTTCCTTACGTAACCACCTTATTAACACCCAATGCTGTAACTGCCGCTAGTCAAAGCCGTACTCAATACTTATGACAAAGCTTATTACTAAGCTGCCAAGGACAACATAACTCTGGTATTGTTTGCATCCATCCTACCTGTACCAGCTTGTTTGTATCTATGTCTTAATTTACTGTTATACTTATGTGTTGTACTGCTATACTGTGTATTTTGGTTTGTCTTACTGTGACAAGGTACCTTTGTAAATGAGCCTATGGCTCAAAGGTTTTCCAAACTGCTGTTTAAATAAAATAAAATAAAATAAAAAAAAAAACCCAGCACAAGTACCAAATGCACCATAAAAAGATAAGTATAAAAGAAGCAGACTTAAGTGCAAGCCACCAGCAGGTCACCGGCAGAACAGCAAGCACCAGCACAGCATGAGAGTGAAAGGGAGAGAGAACACACCATGACCATGAATGGAGCAACATTTTTATGGTTGGACTACTAATGAGGATGAGGAGACAGGGAGGTGGAAGGCACTGTAGGCGGCTGGCCCCATGCTGGTATCGTGCCCGGCTGTCCTTTGAGCAGCTGACAGACACGGAGACAGTAGGCTGATATCACCTGAGGCAGCTCTGTGAGCTGTGCCATGAGGAAATGCAGGCACCCACTGGACGTGGTCATGCCATATCAGTAGAGACCAAGGTGACTACAGTAATGTACTTGCACACCATGGGAACCTTCCAGAGGCCTTCTGGGGACACAACTGGCATATCACAGGTCTCCACATCCGGTCTCTTCAGACAATTCCTCACTGCACTGCTACCACATGCTTCGAATATATCCATTTCCCCAGCACACAGTCAGAGCGGACAGAAGCCATGCAGGAGTTCCACAGGGTGGCATGCATGTCAGGCATCATAGGGTCATAGACTGCACCCATGTAGCAATCTGTAACCACCTGGCAACCATATGGTAACATACATCAACTGCAAGGAATACCACTCCATCAACTGCCAGGTGGTGTGTAATGCCACAGGGTGCATCAGCAATATCTGCACCACACACTCTGGGAGCACACATGATGCCTTCATATGGCACCAGTCCACCCTCTGCCACAGATCTGAGGCAGGGGACATACTAAGTGGCCATTTAGTAGATGTGTGGGACATGGCAACCAGCCACACAACAGGGCACTATGGCACAGGATAGGATAGGGGCAGATGTGCAGATAGCATGATGCACAAAGTGCAGAGGGTGCATCAGATGTGGGCCAGCAGAGGGGTGGAAGGTGACACAGGCAGGCACCAGCCGGTACAGGGTGGCACAAGTGCAATGCATGGATTGTGGGGTGCAGTGCCATTGGGCGCATGTGTGGAAGGGACAAGTGCAACACATGCAGACAGTGGCCACTGGCACAATACACACTTGGCAGGACAATGGTGGGCATGGCACGTTCGACCCCAATGACATTCATGGCCTGGGAACAACAACAGCAGCAGGCCCAGCAACAGCAGGTGGATGGTGGGGATAGGACTGCAGGGAAGGGACAGGTACAGCCAGTGGTGGACACTCAGAACACACAGCTGTGCAGCATGGGGCGAGGGGGGGTGCACGCTGCACACGTGACCAGTGTACTAACAGCCACCCTTCACCCCCCACAGGTGATGCGTCATACCCACTGAGGCCCTGGTTCCTCACCCCCTTCCAATGACCTGGAACAGAGGTGGAGGAGTGTTATAATGAGGCACACACCATTACGCTCACAGTCATCGAGTGTGTTTTTGGCATGTTGAAGATGAGCTTTTTGTGCCTGTGTAGGTCGAGTGGGGCCCTACAGTATAGCCCTGAGAAGGCTGGTGGCATATTCCTGGCCTATTGTATGCTACAGAACATGGCCATCGACTGTGGAATAGCTCTCGAGGCCAGTGAGGGCAATAGTTCCAGGGGAGGAGGAGGAGGAGGAGGGAGTGGAGGAAGAAGCAGTGCCACAGGGCCAGAACACTGGACCACCAATGGGATGGCAGGACCCACGGCTGGCTGCAAGGTCAAGGCTCTATAGGAGCACGCTGGTGAAGGAGCATTTCAGGAACCATAGGTGAGTATCACAGGTATGTATAGGGGAGGTGCACAATGGTGTCAACAGGTAGAAACATAGTAGTGCAGTGCACGGCGGACGGATTACTGTCAATACCGCGCAACATTAATAGTGCAAGTCAAGATGTCGCATACATGATCGTGCATATCTACATTAGCACGACATCAATTTAGCACTAGCAACAATAGCAATGTACAGTGATTTAACTGGAGTACCAATATGGAGTGGCTACCTTTATAAAAATTAAAGTATTACCTGTATAAAAATAAATTTTTACCTACCTTTTTACCTACCTACCTTAGCTAACACTCTGATAGAGGTTCTAACTTCAGTCCCACAAAAACAGTAAATAGAACTGAAATCCTTACTATGACCAGTCCCTAACTAAGTGATGTGATATGGCTTTTTAGTAAGGGCACTTTTTAGTAAGTACAGAGATTTTCAGAGATGTAATGCCAATTTTGTAAACGAGTTACTTACTTCTGCCATCTTTTGTTATGCAAGCGTGAGGGGACTGATGTGGACCTAACACAAACTAATGTCCTGCAACTAAACTGTTCCCCCCTCTACCCCCTATCAGCCTCACTTCCATTCCTTCCACTGCTTCCTCTCTTCCTGTTTTGACCGAAGAATAACAACACAGTCTGTACATGCAGGTAACCTTTATTTAATTATCCAAATGCTACAAATTGATTCATTTAAAAAAATGCACAAGTGGGGGTCACATCAGTTAATCGATATCAGTAGTTCATGCCTGTAACTGAAAGTTATAGGCTTCCGCACAGAATATTCAATCCTGGGTCTCATTTTATATTCAGAAACTATAATGTATTGTGCACAGACAGCGCTGTGTTCTTGCACTTCTCGCCAATATGATTGGCACATGTGGAAAAAGCAGCCCCTGATTTTGGCACTGGGAAATTAATTTTTGAAAGCTTTGACAGCAGCTTGTTTGAAATTGAGCAGAATTGTATTGGGTCACAATGAAGGGTTAAGGTTAAGAAGCTCTGTGAACACACGGGAATATGATCAAGGCCCCTAGAATTCTGCAGCCACAGAATTTTGTGCAGAACTTGCAACCTACCGCAGAACTTCTGCAGTGCCACAGAATTCACCATTCTTGGTGATTCTTTATTAATATTTCCATTTATTCATAGGATCTGGTTCCTTTCCCCTCTTTTTATATCCAAAACACCTCTATGCTCAGAATGTGATGTTATCAATGCTATAACATCATACATTAGCTAATGAAATGGCTGCATTCTGCCACAGAAATTAATAGTCACTTATCTACCACAGCTCCCACTGCCAGAGGCAGTGGCACAGCACATCATGCACAGTGATATTTCCTCAACCTGCACTACAGCCTAATACAATTTTCAGTCTTGTGGTATTACACTAGGGCCAACTTAAACAAAATCTTGACAACAGCATAGACCTGTTAAGTCATACCTTACTTTGTACAAACTTATTTGTGCCTTTAAGGTATGGAGATGCCATCTGAAATGAATAACTGGTAAAATAAATTAACCTGTAATTTTTAAGAAAAATAAAGTAATTATGCCCAGAAAAATCAAATATAATAATGTGTAGACCTGTTGAAAGAGTAGACCTGTTAAATAAATAATTGTGCTGTACACATTTTTGCCAGGGTTATTGATTACATATTGTCTTTGGTTGATAGAATCACCTAAAAGTTATTGAGAATTGTTGTGTGTAGGGCCAGCTGTTGGGCCAGAGGGCAGCATGCTGTGTTTCTGTGCTGGCAACTCAGGTTCAGAGATGAGTTCTGGGAGCTGGCTGGGCAGCACAAGGATTGGGGAACACACATCACTGCTCTGAGCCTGTGAAGGTATGGCGCAGTGTTCTGTCACATGGGGGATACATTGTGATGGGCTGGAGAGCTTCATCTCATAGTGGGTTCACATGCATGTCATGGCCTGATGGTGTTACATAGTGTGTCAGGGGAAGCAGGTTGGCATGAAAACTGAGTTTTGCAATATCTCCTCTGTTCTGCTTATTCCATTTCCAAAGGGACCTGTATGAATGAAGATGCAATTTCATGAAAATAAAAATATATATATATATATATATACACACACACATATTATCTCTTTCTCACTATATATATATATTTACTGTATATACACACACACATGTATACATATGTTACAGATTGTATATAAATGTATAAGTGGTACACAGTGGGGATCTCATGAGTGGTGTAGACAGCACATATAAATATACTGTATATGCTACACAGTGGGGACCTCATGAGTGGCATAGACAGCATGAGTATAGAAATACCTTATTTATCACATAAGGTCCCCTCTGCATATTTCGTTTATGTAATAGATATTTATTTTTACTTTTTTAGGCATAAAATAATTTCTGTAAGTCTTATTTTTTTTAACAAGTGTTACTGTGCTTTTCCCCTATCCTGATTGCTATAACCATTGGCATGGACGTGAAGTCAGGATGATAAGCTGACTCTGTGATGTGGTAGTTCATTAGTGCCGCAGAACTTCCATAGAAGTTATCAACCCACAGCACAGAAGTTCTGCGGCAAATGGTAATCTTGCCGCAGAACTTGGTCCCAATGTGCTACAGAAAAGTAGGAGCCTTGAATATGATGCAGCAGTTCTGTTTGCCATTAGTATGTACACCAGGGGTATTACAGAGTTATTTCGTATTTCATGAATGCAGTACACTTGCTGGAAAATGTGAGGTAAGCACTTGAATGTGTCGTCGGCAAACCAGTGTTCACTGTTTTTTAAGTGTTGCAAGTCCTGAGAGGTAGAGAATATTAGGATCCTGTCTTGGGAGGGTCCGGAGTCATGAAACAGGAATTTCTCCTTTTTAAGAGTATCATACACATCAGGTGTCAGAATCAAAGAAGCAGCATCTGAAGGCTCTGGTGGAGGGCATGCAGCAGCCCTGCATGTTCGCCTTACTGTACGCTTTACCAGGGACATTGCTGGTAGATGGGATGCAACAGAGGGGCATAATTCTGCAACTGCACCGGCAACAATCTGGTGCATCATCTCTGTGCTGGTGGAGGCCCTTTCTTTCATACCTGCCACTGCTTCCTTGACAGAAACAACTGCAGGATCTGGGACATGATTATGATCCCCTATGGTTTTTAAAACAACATCACCACTCAAGTGAATCCTTGCAGTGCAGTGGCCTTTGTCATATTCAAGGCACTTAAAGTATGCCTTTGCAGGTGTTGTTCTTTCTTTCCAGTACAGAAACCCATTTTGAAGTGCAAGTTCTCCACCCTTCTGGCTTATAACAAACCAAACTTTCTCTGACATTTTTGCTGGTCAAATTGGGAAGTGCAGCATTGAGAAGTGCAGTAACACCTGAATATTTATATGTTTGCCAAAAATGAATGCTAGATGGCAGTACCGCGCTATTATTTCAAACTTCTTATTGACATCGCGCCATTTTGACATGCGCTTAATTGTATGTACTTTAATTACTCGCGCTATTCTGTCTGCGCGATTTTAACCGTATACCACGGTGGACACAGCACAGCACACAAACAGCCTAACACAGACGCATACACACAACACATGCTACACAGTGTTGTCGGGGCAGCAGTGGACCCCAGACATGCCAGGGACCATGAGGTCCAGAGATACACACACACACACACACCTTGCAACACACATGCATGTCATAAAGACAGTGCCCGGGATGGCATGGATCAGTGTGTACTGCTGCTAGCACACTGGCACAGAAGACACTGGACTGTATTTATCATGCCCATGCCACATGGCATAACACTGTTGCACACAGACATGCAGATGGCACTGCATGGGGGGCCCACAATGGCATTGCACTGGGGCAGGCACATGCCATCCATGCCACCCCAGGCACTGTTATCCAGGTGAGTAGAACACAGAGGTGGAAAGTGCAGCAGCTGCTGGAATGGGGACCTGGACATCAGAGGGGGCATGATGGCTGCCATGGACATGAGAGTGGCCTCTGCCATGACTAGTGGATCCAGCTGTGGCTCCACGAGCCACAGGGCATGTATCCCACACCCCTGTAGGGGTACTGCAATGAGACCGTGAACAGGCGCTCATTGGTGTGGTGGCCTCATGAGCCATGTCTGTGCCAGGGATGCTGGGAAGTGCAAAGTGAGACAACGGCATCAGCAGCAAAGGGTCCACCTGACACCACTGCCTGGGTGTGCGGGAGGTGCTCCTGGGTGTCTGGCTGAGGGCCCATGGCCACGGCACATAACGGCTGCAGCCACTGCCTCCACAGCAGCTGCAATTGGCTCTAATGCTGTAGTCATGCCCACCCACTGTAGGCATGCCTCTGTCAACATCTGGGCATGCCATGCAACTACAGACTCATGCTTCAGGGCCATCAGTGTCTGGAGGCCTCTGAACTCCACATGTAGGGCTTCCTGCCCCTCCACAGTATCACACACTAGGCGGACATAGCCCTCAATGTTGTCAGTGGGTGATGGCTCACAGTGATGTCACCGATGGGTGGGTGGTGAATCAGCCTGCTGAGGGGCATCCACGGGTGGTGGTTGCAACACAGCAGGCTGCGACATGGGCAGGGCTTGGGCATGATTGGGCAGGGCTTGGGCATGATTGGCCCCAGCATGTCCATGGCCGATGTTGTCAAATTCCAATGGTGTCTGCGTATGTCCCACATCACCTGGCCATGATGCCCTTGATGGCCCCATCACTGGACATGGACTAGATGTAGAGGGTACAGCACCCACCACCATGGGAAGATGTGCAGTCTCTGCAATTGTGCCACATGCAGCAGGGCCATCAATGCCATCAGGGGCCACCTGTACAGGCACCTGTGTGCTGCATGTCGCACTGTCAGCTGTATCTCCCTCTATCTGGGTGGCATCATTATCTGCAGGCCCATTGCTGTACACCCCCTGTGTGCCAGATGCAAGCATAAGAAGAGCATCAGCGATGTCCACTGCATTTGCTGGGTCATCATCAGACAATCTCAGTAGACCCTCCAGCCATGTGGTGACATTGCCGCCAGCACTGGCAGCACTGGCTGAGGGGCCTGACAGGCCTGCCACCACTAGCATCAGAGCAGGTGGCACAGGTGCAATGGGCAGTCCAGGGATAACACCATCCACTGCAGTGTCAACAGCCCTGTGTGACCTGCAAGCATCATCACCCACTAGGGCATCCTTGGTAGCCATGCCCACAGCTCCACCCGTTAGATGTGATGGAGCTGTGACGAGAAGACGAGAGAACATGGTTAGTGTCAATGGATTATACAATTGCATACAAACATACTGTACATACATACATATATACATGTGCAGTCTGACACAGTGTTGTGCCAAGGTTGCGCATGACAGTCCCTGGCACTGCTGTGCAGTGCCTATAATGTCGTTGCAGCCATGCACCTGCTGTGACCGGTGCTATGTGGTGACAGGCCATGGCCACATGGTACCCTGTGTGCCAATGCTACGACTTGGCCATCCAACAGTGTTTGTGTCCCAGCAGCCTGACTGGGACCGGCTCATCACAGGTGCCACCATGGGCATGGACTGTCAGACACAACATAGCACAGCATAGGCCACACAAAGGCCACTGCCACACATGGTACATCGCATGGGATTACAGTCGCACAGTGGCACACATTGGGACTGGCATGACAGCCAGAGCACACACATGGACAGACACATGTCATGTGCATGGCTACTTACAGTACTGTGATTGGCTGCCACCTGTCTGGAACCCCCCCTCCAGGGACACCCTGCACTGCAGACCTGGCAATGGTTGCCACTAGAAGCTCCTCATTAGGGCTCAGGCACACATCTGATTGTGGGTCAACCCTGTCCATTGCCGGGAAGCCTCAATGTTGGCTACCTTCTCCTTTGTCCTCCTTTTCCCATCATTAAGGTGCTTCCTGCACTCCAGGGGGATTCAGTTGTACTTGCCCAGTTCATTCACATGATGGGCGATAGCCTCCCAGCCCTCCTCCCATGCTGTATGGCTGCCACCCCTGCCTGACAGTACATCACACCACAGATTGTAGGCTTTAATGAGGGCCTACTCCTCATCTTTAGTAAAGTTTGGCTACCTGTGATTGGGGGCACTGTCTCCTCCTGACATACTGGTTTCTGTGGGGGAGTACAGACAGACAGACAATAGACATGCACCTGCGGATTCCTGCATGCCCATTACCGACAAACAGTGGTTGCAGAGTGCCACCAAAGCACCTGGCTGACACAGGCTGCAGACAGTGCATGTGTGTTGTGGTGCATAGTGTGTCGTGGCGGTCAGTGCTGCATCCAGCATGGTCAGCCTACCCTACATGGACAACTGCACAGCCATGGACATGCCACCTGTGACACATATCCAGATACACATGCAGCTGGCTGCACATCACTCTCACTATGCACATCTCACTGTTTGTGCAGGCACATCAGCCGCCAGCATACCCCCTCCCCCACTGGAGTCACCTGTGGGACAGAGTGTGGCACACCATGTCATGCAACAGGTGTCCCTACACATGGCTGAATGACAGTAGGCTGTCCACTGACCAGTTCATCATGTGGATTGGCTACACTAGTACTGGACTTGTACACAAATGGATGACTGTGTTCTACAGTCAGTTGGCAGTAATCTATATCGTCCTCCCCTGGGTCATGCCTGAGTCTAGGCAGAGGTTGCCTAGTGCATGAAAATGAGGACTGGGGCAGTGGTAATGAGATACTAAATAGCTGAGATGCTCCTGAATACGTTATTGGGCTGGTTTGGGAGCATTGTCTGTGAATTGCATAATTGCCCTCAGCTCATCTCAATCTGCACGATGCATCTGCTGAGTTGGGCGCATATCTACATAGCACATTACCCATGTATGCTCAGTGCATTCGGGACATCTTCCTGAATGGGGCACAAGTGCCTCAGTGCATTCAGTGTGCATGCACTGTGCATTGTACCTCTGGCGCAACACCGTAGTTGTGATATTGGTCCAACACTCACATCGTGACATGCATATGGTAACATGTCGCGTAGTGCAGTCTGTCTGCTCATGCATGTCCCCCTGCATGGTGCATATTGTGACAGTTGTCAGTAGTTGTCAGTGGGTCATGCATTACATGCCATTGCACAACACTGTGCTACTGTGCATCACAGGCTCTCACTTGCACCCAGCACAACTCTTTTGTGAGTCCTGCCCCCATATTTACTTCTGTATTGTAATAGTCTTTTTGCCACCTTTCTGTCTTCCCCATATATCTAGTACTGTAGTACAATTTATATATTTTAATAGTTATGGGGTTCTAATTGAGGTCATAGTTATATTACCAATTTGAAGGATTGCCTCAAGTGCTTTTAAACATGGTTTTACATGCTTGTATTTTTATTCTTTTATGTATTAGCAATACCTCCTTTCCCTTTAAAACTTCTGGCTATCTGCCTAAAATAGATTGTCTAATTTAGCCCAAGCTGCTCAGCCTAACAGCATAACAAGAGACAGTTCCCTGCATGAGGTAATCTCCATGTGGGTGAACAGCCTAAAAGCAGGTAATTTTCAGCAGGCATTTTGATGGCATTCTAGTCGGGTGCTCACCTTCTTGTTGACTGCTGGGGTGTGTAAGCTCTCGGAGTTCTTGGGTACAGTACAAATAGCTAGGTACTGTTGTGCACAGTTATACAGAGGCTTCACTCCCTGTGGTGGACACTTCTTTTTGTTTGGAAGTTTGTAAAGCCATGATCGATGACTCCCTGAGTTTAGCAGTCTTTCACCTTACACATCCTGATTCTGCAGCTGATTTTGTGGCTTGGTAAAGCCCCTCAATCGGCAAAGCCATTACTCCGGGTACCACTTTGAAACCAGCAAGTTTTTTTCCCCTTTCCTTTTATTTTTAATTAATAGAAGTGTTACTTGGAACCATCTTTATGGCCGAGTTCACTCAGTGGTTTTAATACTTTCGGCAACTAGCAGGGTATTTGGTCATTTTTCTGTTTTCTTCATGGACACTGTATGTGCAGTTGAGCATATAGTTATATAGCTAAGGCTTTTTCAGGCAGCCCTAGGGTTTGTCTGGATTTTCAGTACTCCTGGGGCATTATCTCAGAATTTCCTGTTTTTGTATTTGTAGTGTTACCTTGGGAGAAAGAGATCTATCGCCACCTATGATTACTTCCATGCATTGCTGGGAATATCTGATGGAGATCTAATCAAATATTAACCAGGTAAAATTCAAACACAAAACTCCATGTGCATACTTGCTAAGCAATATCCACGAAGCAAATACTTTACTTGGTGGGATTCAGCTAATAACATTAATCAAGGACAGAATTTTTGACCTGAAGTTTTTCCTACACTCTCCCGGGCTATTAACTGATAGCCTATAGGTTCATGGTAGAGAACTGTGATGGTATTTTGTGGGCTTAGGTTAAATTCTCAGAAGGTCACATATTTCTTTCTCAACATAAACACTGAGAGGCAGCTAAGGGGAGCAATGCAAGCAATCTATGAGTGCATCTGGAGCTATGTCTGAAAATAGGAAATTTCTTTGTCTAGAGCACTTACCCAGTGAACAAAAATTAAATAAATAAAAGTAAATTCAAATGTAAAAACACATGACTCACCTGGTTCCAGGAAATCAAGGTGAGTCACTTGGTCATGGGATGAAAACTATTTATTTATTTATTTATTTTTTAGTGCCTCATTTGCCATTCCCATTAGTCACAACCTGCTTCACCACGACACCCACCCTGATGCCCCCACTCCATGAACACCTCCAACTTACCCCCAAGGGCATGGCTGCCAATTGCAACATGATTCATCCTGCTGGTGACTGCCAATTTTACTGCGATAGTCCTATGTCACTTCCTCAAACCCCAGCCCCCGATGTAAAATGAAATTACCCTGATAGTCCAGTGTCACTTCCTCAAACCCCAGGCCCCGATGTAAAATGAAATTACCCTGATAGTCTAGCGTAACTTCCTCAAACCCCAGCCACCGATGTAAAATGAAATTACCCTGCTTGTCCAGTGTAACTTCCTCAAACCCCAGTCCCCGATGTAAAATGAAATTACCCTGATAGTCCAGTGTAACTTCCTCAAACCCCAGTCCTCGATGTAAAATGAAATAACCCTGATAGTCTAGTGTAACTTCTTCAAACCCCAGCCACCGATGTAAAATGAAATTACCCTGAAAGTCCAGTGTAACTTCCTCAAACCGCAGTCCCCGATGTAAAATGAAATTACCCTGATAGTCCAGTGTAACTTTCTCAAACCCCAGTCCCCGATGTAAAATGAAATTACCTGGATAGTCCAGTGTAACTTCCCCAAACCCCAGCCCCTGATGTAAAATGAAATTACCCTGATAGTCCAGTGTAACTTCCTCAAACCCCAGGCCCTGATGTAAAATGAAAATACCGTGCTAGTCCAGTGTAACTTCCTCAAACCCAAGGCCCCGATGTAAAATGAAATTACCCTGCTAGTCCAGTGTAACTTCCTCAACCCCCAGGCCCTGATGTAAAATGAAATTACTCTGCTAGTCCAGTGTAACTTCTCAAACCCCAGCCCTCGATGTAAAATGAAATTACCCTGCTAGTCAAGTGTAACTTCCTCAAACCCCAGTCCCGTAAAATGAAATTAGCCTGCTAGTCCAGTGTAACTTCCTCAAACCCCAGTCCCCGACGTAAAATGAAATTACCATGCTAGTCCAGTGTAACTTCCTCAAACCCCAGCCCCCGACGTAAAAAGAAATTACCCTGCTAGTCCAGTGTAGCTTCCTCAAACACTAGTCCCTGATGTAAAATGAAATTACCCTACTAGTCCGGCGTAACTTCCTCAAACCCCAGTCCCTGATGTAAAATAAAGTTACTATGCTAATCCAGTGTAACTTCCTCAAACCTCAGTCCCTGATGTAACACAAAATTACCCAGCTAGTCCAGTGTAACTCCTTCAAGCCCCGGTCCCCGATGTAAAATGAAATTACCCAGCTAGTCCAGTGTAACTTCCTCAAACCCTGGTCCCTGATGTAAAATGAAATTACCCTGATAGTCCAGTGTAACTTGCTCAAACACCAGTAGCCGATGTAAAATGAAATTACCCTGATAGTCCAGTGTAACTTCCTCAAACCCCAGGCCCCAATGTAAAATGAAAGTACCCTGCTAGACCAGTGTAACTTCCTCAAACCCCAGTCCCCGATGTAAAATGAAAGTACCCTGCTAGTCCAGTTTAACTTCCTTATACCCCAGTCCTCGATGTAAAATGAAAGTTACCTGCTAGTCCAGTTTAACTTCCTCAAACCCCAGGCCCCGATGTAAAATGAAATTACCCTGCTAGTCCAGCGTAACTTCCTCAAACCCCAGTCCCCGATGTAAAAAGAAATTACCCTGATAGTCCAGCGTAACTTCCTCAAACCCCAGTCCCCGATGTAAAAAGAAATTACCCTGCTAGTACAGCGTAACTTCCTCAAACCCCAGTCCCCGATGTAAAATTAAATTACCATGCTAGTCTAGCGTAACTTCCTCAAACCCCAGTCCCCGATGTAAAATGAAATTACCCTGGTAGCCCACTGAAACTTCCTCAAACCCCAGTCTCCGATGTAAAATGAAATTACCCTAATAGTCCAGTGTAACTTCCTCAAACCCCAGCCCCTGATGTAAATTGAAATTACACTGATAGTACAATGTAACTTCCTCAAACCCCAGGCCCAGATGTAAAATGAAATTACTCTGCTAGTCCAGTGTAACTTCCTCAAACCCCAGTCCCCGACGTAAATTGAAATTACCCTGCTAGTCCACTGTAACTTCCTCAAACCCCAGCCCCCGATGTAAAATGAAATTACCCTGCTAGTCTGGCGTAACTTCCTTAAACCCCAGTCCCCGATGTAAAATAAAATTACCCTGCTAGTCCAGTGTAACTTCCTCAAACCCCAGTCCCTGATGAAAAATAAAATTACCCTGCTAGTCCAGTGTAACTTCCTCAAACCCTGGTCCACGATGTAAAATAAAATTACCCTGATAGTCCAGTGTAACTTCCTCAAACTCCAGTCCAAGATGTAAAGGAAATTACACTGATAGTCAATAGTAATTTCCTCAAACCCATCTCCGATGAAAATGAAATTACCCTGATAGTCAGTTGACTTTCTCAAACCCCAGTTCCCGATGTAAAATGAAAGTACCCTGCTAGTCCAGTTTAACTTCCTCAAACCCCAGTCCCCGATGTAAAATGAAAGTACCCTACTAGTCCAGTTTAACTTCCTCAAACCCCTGTCCCCGATGTAAAATGAAAGTACCCTGCTAGTCCAGCGTAACTCCCTCAAACCCCAGTCCCCGATGTAAAATGAAATTACCCTTCTAGGCCAGCGTAACTTCCTCAAACCCCAGTCCCGATGTAAAACAAATTACCCTGATAGTCCAGCGTGCTTCTCAAACCCCAGTCCCCGATGTAAAAAGAAATTACCCTGCTATTCCAGTGTTACTTCCTCAAAACCAGTCCCAATGTAAATTAAATTACCCTGCCAGTCTAGTGTAACTTCCTCAAACCCCAGCCCGATGTAAAATGAAATTACCCTGTTAGTCCAGTGTAACTTCCTCAAACCCCAGTTCCCGATGTAAAATGAAATTACCCTGGTAGCCCACTGTAACTTCCTCAAACGCCAGTCCCCGATGTAAAATGAAAGTACCCTGCTAGTCCACTGTAACTTCTTCAAACTCCAGTCCCCGATGTAAAATGAAATTACCCTACTAGTCCAGTGTAACTTCCTTAAACCCTAGTCGCCGATGTAAATGAAATTACCCTGATAGTCCAGTGTAACTTCCTCAAACCCCAGTCGCCGATGTAAAATGAAATTACCCTGATAGTCCAGTGTAACTTCCTCAAACCCCAGTCCCCGATGTAAAATGAAATTACCCAGATAGTCCAGTGTAACTTCCTCAAAAACCAGCCCTCGATGTAAAATGAAATTACCCTGATAGTCCAGTGTAATGTCGTCAAACCCCAGCCCCCGATGTAAAATGAAATTACCCTGACCGTCCAGTTAAACGTCCTCAAACCCCAGCATCCGATGTAAAATGAAATTACCGTGATAGTCCAGTGCAACTTCCTCAATCCCCAGTCCACGATGTAAAATGAAATTACCCTGATAGTACAGCATAATTTCCTCTAACCCCAATCCCCATCATAAAATGAAATTACCCTGATAGTCCAGGGTAACTTCCTCAAACCCCAGTCCCGGATGTAAAATGAAATTACCCTGCTAGTCCAGTGTAACTTCCTCAAACCCCAGTTCCCGATGTAAAATGAAATTACCCTGGTAGCCCACTGTAACTTCCTCAAATGCCAGTCCCCCATGTAAAATGAAATTACCCTGATTTTCCAGTGTAACGTCCTCAAACCCCAGCCCCCATTGTAAAATGAAATTATCCTGATAGTCCAGTGTAACGTCCTCAAACCCCAGTCCCCGATGTAAAATGAAATTACCCTTCTAGTCCAGCGTAACTTCCTCAAACCCCAGTCCCTGATGTAAAAAGAAATTACCCTGCTAGTCCAGCATAACTTCCTCAAACCCCAGTCCCCGATGTAAAATTAAATTACCCTGCTAGTCTAGCGTAAATTCCTCAAACCCCAGTCCCCGATGTAAAATGAAATTACCCTGCTAGTCCGGTGTAACTTCCTCAAACCCCAGTCCCGGATGTAAAATGAAATTACGCTGCTAGTCCAGTGTAACTTCCTAAACCCCAGTTCCCGATGTAAAATGAAATTACCCTGGTAGCCCACTGTAACTTCCTCAAACGCCAGTCCCCGATGTAAAATGAAATTACCCTGATTTTCCAGTGTAACGTCCTCAAACCCCAGTCCCTGATGTAAAATGAAATTACACTGATAGTCCAGTGTAACTTCCTCAAACCCCAGTCCCCGATGTAAAATGAAAGTATATTGATAGTCCAGTGTAACTTCCTCAAACCCCAGTCCCCGCTGTAAAATGAAAGTACCCTGCTAGTCCAGTTTAACTTCCTCAAACCCCAGTCCCCGATGTAAAATGAAATACCCTGCTAGTCAGTGTAACTTCCTCAAACCCCAGTCCCCGATGTAAAATGAAAGTACCCTGCTAGTCCAGCGTAACTATGAAACCCCAGTCCCGATGTAAAAGAAATTACCCTGATAGTCCAGCGTAACTTCCTCAAACCCCAGTCCCTGATGTAAAAAGAAATTACCCTGCTAGTCCAGCGTAACATCCTCATACCCCAGTCCCCGATGTAAAATTAAATTATCCTGCTAGTCTAGCGTAACTTCTTCAAACCTCTGTCCCCGATGTAAAACGAAATTACCCTGCTAGTCCGGTGTAACTTCCTCAAACCCCAGCCCCCAATGTAAAATGAAATTACCTTGCTAGTCCAGTGTAACTTTCTCAAACCCCAGTCCCGGATGTAAAATGAAATTACCCTGACAGTCCAGTGTAATGTCCTCAAACCCCAGCCTCCGATGTAAAATGAAATTACCCTGATGGTCCAGTGTAACGTCCACAAACCCCAGTCCCCGATGTAAAATGAAATTACCCTGATAGTCCAGTGCAACTTCCTCAATCCCCAGTCCCCGATGTAAAATGAAATTACCCTGTTAATACAGCACAATTTCCTCTAACCCCAATCCCCATTATAAAATGAAATTACCCTGATAGTCCAGTGTAACTTCCTCAAACCCCAGCCCCCGATGTGAAATGAAATTTCCCTGCTAGTCCAGTGTAACGTCCTCAAACCCCAGCCCCCGATGTAAAATGAAATTACCCTAATTTTCCAGTGTAATGTCCTCAAACCCCAGTCCCCGATGTAAAATGAAATTACCCTGATAGTCCAGTGTAACTTTCTCAAACCCCAGTCCCCGGTGTAAAATGAAATTACCCTGATGGTCCACTGTAACTTCCTCAAACCCCAGTCCCCTATGTAAAATGAAAGTACCCTGATAGTCCAGTTTAACTTCCTCAAACCCCAGTCCCCGATGTAAAATGAAATTACCCTGCTAGTCTAGTGTAACTTCCTCAAACCCCAGTCCCGGATGTAAAATGAAATTACCCTGACAGTCCAGTGTAACGTCCTCAAACCCCAGCCTCCGATGTAAAATAGAATTACCCTGACAGTCCAGTGTAACGTCCTCAAACCCCAGTCCCCGATGTAAAATGAAATTACCCTGATAGTCCAGAGCAACTTCCTCAATCCCCAGTCCCCGATGTAAAATGAAATTACCCTGATAGTACAGCACAATTTCCTCAACCCCAATCCCCATTATAAAATGAAATTACCCTGATTGTCCAGTGTAACTTCCTCAAACCCCAGCCCCCGATGTAAAATGAAATTTCCCTGCTAGTCCTGTGTAACGTCTCAAACCCCAGCCCCCATTGTAAAATGAAATTACCCTGATAGTCCAGTGTAACGTCCTCAAACCACAGCCCCCAATGTAAAATGAAATTACCCTGATTTTCCAGTGTAACGTCCTCAAACTCCAGTCCCCGGTGTAAAATGAAATTACCCTGATAGTCCAGTGTAACTTCCTCAAACCCCATTCCCGATGTAAAATGAAAGTACCCTGCTAGTCCAGTTTAACTTCCTCAAACCCCAGTCCCCGATGTAAAATGAAAGTACCCTGCTAGTCCAGTTTAACTTCCTCAAACCCCAGCCCCGATGTAAAATGAAATTACCCTGATAGTCCAGCGTAACTTCCTCAAACCCCAGTCCCCGATGTAAAAAGAAATTACCCTGCTAGTCCAGCATAACTTCCTCAAACCCCAGTCCCCGATGTAAAAAGAAATTACCCTGCTAGTCCAGCGTAACTTCCTCAAACCCCAGTCCCCGATGTAAAATGAAATTACCCTGCTAGTCCGGTGTAACTTCCTTAAACCCCAGCCCCCGATGTAAAATGAAATTACCCTGCTAGTCCAGTGTAACTTCCTCAAACCCCAGTTCCCGATGTAAAATGAAATTACCCTGGTAGCCTAATGTATCTTCCTCAAACCCCAGTCCCCGATGTAAAATGAAATTACCCTGATTTTTCAGTGTAACGTCCTCAAACCCCAGTCCCCGATGTAAAATGAAATTACCCTGCTAGTCCAGTGTAACTTCCTCAAACCCCAGCCCCTGATGTAAAATGAAATTACCCTGATTTTTCAGTGTAACGTCCTCAAACCCCAGTCCCCGATGTAAAATGGAAGTACCCTGCTAGTCCAGTGTAACTTCCTCAAACCCCAGTCCCCGATGTAAAATGAAATACCTTGCTAGTCCAGTGTAACTTCCTCAAACCCCAGTCCCCGATGTAAAATGAAATTACCCTGATAGTCCAGTGTAACTTCCTCAAACCCCAGTCCCCGATATAAAATGAAATTACCCTGATACTCCAGTGTAAGGTCCTCAAACCCCAGTCCCTGATGTAAAATGAAATTACCCTGATAGTCCAGTGTAACTTCCTCAAACCCCAGTCCCCGATGTAAAATGAAATTACCCTGATAGTCCAGTGTAACTTCCTCAAACCCCAGTCCCCGATGTAAAATGAAATTACCCTGATAGTCCAGTGTAACTTCCTCAAACCCCAGTCCCCTGATGTAAATGAAATTACCTCATAGTCCAGTATAACGTCCTCAAATCCCAGCCCCCGATGTAAAATGAAATTACCCTGATAGTCCAGTGTAACGTCCTCAAACCCCAGCCCCCGATGTAAAATGAAATTACCCTGATAGTCTAGTGTAACGTCCTCAAACCCCAGTCCCCGATGTAAAATGAAATTACCCTGATAGTCCAGTGTAACTTCCTCAAACCCCAGTCCCCGATGTAAAATGAAATTACCCTGCTAGTCCAGTGTAACTTCCTCAAACCCCAGTCCCCGATGTAAATGAAATTATCCTAATAGTCCAGTGTAACGCCCTCAAACCCAATCCCCATTATAAAATGAAATTACCCAGATAGTCCAGTGGCAACCCGCTCACCTGACACGTTTTGTGGAAAGAAAGCACTCTGTTTGTCCAGTGGTGCCTCCTCCTGCCCCAGTACCTGTTGTAAATAATTTATGTCTCCCCTCCCCAGCCTGGTCTACCCACTCAGGACCCATTTCCCTCCGCTGCCTGTCCTTTATCTGACACATCCTAAAATGCCAGTAGATGTGGCACACAGAATGGTGTATGATGACTGACATAGGCCCTCCTCTCACTGCCTCAGCCAGCCATCATCTGAATAATAAGGATGGGACACTGGCATACTGTGTTTCTATTGAAAAATCAGTTTGTATTTAAAGCGCTGGGGTTATTTGTGATGTAGTCTCTCTCTTGTTTCACTTGCCACAATGGATGCCTGTTATTTCTGGAACAAAAATTAAAAAATAAAAAACACAAATTAAATAAAGCATCCTGGGCTTCATTTTCAAAGGACCGAGAATGACATAAGGTCTTGCACTAGAAAAGAAAAGCACAAGAAGCAAGCACCTTCAAAACATGCATCAATTCTGATTTTTGGCAAGGGGTCATAATGTCATGGCCAAAACCATACACGTCAGAAATGTCACACACAATACAGCATGTGGCAATGTATTGTTGGCACAACATGTTGACCAAACAACAATAGCGCCCACCCCCCCACCACCCAATGTGGGTGTCTGTGCCCCCCACACTCCCAGACTTAATATAATCAACTCCGGGGGGGGGGTCATGCACTTCGTGGAAGACAGAAAACTCCGACCTGGGTAAAATTGTTTTAAAAAGAACCCAAATGCTTATCAGTAGGACAGGGGCCGAACCACGTCACTGACACCACCAGAGGTAGGGTGCTCCAGCCACCCACCATGTGAGTGGTTCGCTAGGCACTGCCCCGCAGCATCCTTCATGTTCCTGCAAGGCAGCCTTCAGTGATGGGTAGCGGTTCTTACTGCACGCTAAAATAACCCTGTTACTGTAGAGCCATTCGTGCTACTCCATGCACATTAGTCCATGCACTGTTTTGTCCGCACTATATTAACCCAGTACCCTGATTTTCTAACACTGCTTGCATCAAAGCACAACTGCCTGTGTCAAAATGGCTTGCGTCAGGCTTACGTCAAAAATATTGGTGCGACGTATGTTGCAGCGGGCTTGTAAAAAAAATGATGCACCATCCCTTTTCTTTTAGATTTTCTAAGTTGAAGCTGTCGACACTTCATCAAAGATGCATGCCGCTGTTAGACTAACCAGAGCTGGTCTGACACTAGACCATATACAGAGGTCCACAGAAGGTGGGCAGACTTGACTATGGTACTAAGTATGGCATCCTGCTTCAATTGTTTTTCATTGTAGACATCATAATCCTGTTTATAGCATGTAAACTTTTACCATTTAAAAAAAAAATGCCGCTGCTGATTATTTATGGATCGGAATGTCTGATTTTATTTATTTGATTTTATGAAATAATTTGTATATGTTGTTTTTATCCATATATGTTTTGTTGAAATCCTGTTCAGCGCTTTGATCTCGGGAAAGGCGGTTTAAAAATAAAGCTTATTATTATTATTATTATAAAATATTGCTTCCAATGGTCATTTCAACTGCCATAATTTTTCATTCAGTTTATGTACTCTTTCACTCTATCTCACTCATGCATCATATTTTTGACACAACTTGCATTATTTTTGCTCTGTCTCACCCGTGCATTGTATTTCTGACTCAATGTGGGTCATTTTTTTTCTGTCTCACTAATGCATCATATTTTTGACTCAGCTTGAGTCATTTTTGCTCCATTTCGGTCATGCCTTGTATTTTTTGACTCAACCTGCATCATTTTTGCCGTGTCTCACTCATGCATCGTATTTTTGACTCGACTGCCTAATTTTACCTCGATCTCATTGACTCAGCCTGCATCATTCTCACCCCATGCATCATAGTTTTGATGCAGTGGTCCTTTTGCATCATTCTGGGGGACCTTGCTGCAGAAAATGCTTTTCTTGCGAAATATGAAGTATTTGGCAAACTTGGATTTGATGCAAGGTGGTTGTTTGGTGCACTTTGCATTGGTCTTAGGGCCCTTTGAAAATCTGGCTCCCTGTATTATAAGGTGAAAGCAGCGCAACAATGTAATTACATGGGACAATTAGTAGAGATCGGCCATATTGCACAATATGGTAGTATTCATACTAATACAATAGGGAGACACTCAATATCATGCCCTCCAATATGTGCAGCCCATGCATTTGTGCATCCTGTTGAATGGGGATGTGGACATCAAAGTCCCATATTCCCTTCTCAGCACCTCAGAAACTTTTCTGGTGGTGAACTCATCATCCTCATTGAGGAGCTCATTGACAAGAAGTATATTCTCACTGTTTACATACAGAATGGTAGAAGGTTAATGTGATACAGTAGCAGTCATAGAAAAAACTGCATGTATTGCGAACATGCACAGTATTGCATTAATGTGTTGAAGCTAATCAAGTGCACTGCTCTGTGTGATACAAACAGTCAAACAGTGTCATGCACACAGACCTGAGCAGGTTGGGCTCTTTTCAAGTCTTGAACCCACAGTCTTTACAGGTGATTCTGTTAACCATAAGAAATGCATATATTCTTTTCATGCTTGTCCAATCAGTATGCATTTTACTTATTTGACTGCTCATCTCTTCACTATTTTTCAAATAAACATACTGTACCTTAAGTTCCACTCAGAGACCAGGACCTGATGTACTGTGCAGTAAGCCAAAAAGTTAATTTTTCTCAGAGATCTCAATACCATAAAACACTCCTTTAGACTTATCGGTGCCAGATGTCAGGGTACATCAACAGTCAAACAAAGTCCCATGGGGACACAGCATCAGCACTTGATTGAAAAACTCGGGGAATGTTCTTACCTCAAATTCTAGATTTAATGTGTTTAATTGTACTTTACTGAAAAGATACAGGTCACTCATTTAAAGTCCCATATACAAACTGCCACTGTCAAATGCCTGTCATTCCTTAACTGCCCCTTAAACTTTAATGACTAGCTGTTGAACTGTTGCTCATAACAGTATCTGGTAAACATAGTGTCTATATAATAGCGTGGATCAAAAGAACACTAAAGTGCATGTCAATAATAGTGTGAGCCATTACAGTGCAGCGATCTGTGTGCCATTAATCTGTGTGCCATCAGGTTTCCTAGGGTGGTTTATGTTGACATTGCCATGTGTCCTGTGTTGCCCGCTGTAGAGTTTGTTATATTTAGTGTGGGGGGTGCAGAGGATAGAGCCCCCTGCATTAGGGGTGGGGGCAAAGCCCCCCTCATTATACTGTAACCTGCACATTGAACGGCACATAGATTAACAGCACACAGATTGCCATGCTGCGATGGCTCATGCTATTAAGGATGCATGCTTTTGATCTGTGCTAGTATGCTGATGCTATTTTGACACTAAACCACTGGTAACAATACCAAAATGCAGTACTTAAAATATTCTGTGCATAAAAACAAGTGAGCATACTCTCACCATTGTAATGATAGTGCTGGTACACTCACTTGTTTTTATGCACTGCATTTTTTAAGTACAAGGTGTGGCTATGTGAATGACAGTTAGCAGTCCGGCTGGGTACTGAGTACTGCATTGTGGTTTTGGCATTGCCATAATAGCAGAAGGGTTCATTAAGTAAACTGTGACCAATGTATTGTTGCTTTGTCAAAGGTGTACGTCATTATACCGAAACACCTGCAGGTGCATGCGCATATACGTGGCATTTGTGTCTGTTTATGTCTAACCATTCATTTACCTCAGAGTGGACATATGAAATGGGATTGTCAATTAACTGTTGTCTGACTTTAAATGAATGACCTGTATATTTTTTAGTACAGTAAAATTAAATACATTAAATCCAGGTTTTTGATGAAAGAACATCCCTGTGATATGTGCTTATTTAATGTGTCGCAATGGGACTTTGACTTTGCTGTACAGCACATCAGAACAGGATGGTTGCAGTGTGGTGAGGTACCAGCACCAGAATTATAGAATTTCCATAGGAAATTCAAAGACTATCATATCACTGCCAACCAGATCCATGTTGGGGTGCCTCTCCCCTTGGCTACGCATCATTAACACCTATGTCTCAGCTAACCTGTACTTGGTTCTTGATTAAATGACAGTTTTTTCATTAGTACAGTGCTTTGCCTCAATGTGCCTTTCAGTACCTTCCTTGTTGCCATAGGGACATTATTGTTTTATGAGAAAATAGCAGGTAGTAAAGGCTACAGGGAACTCTATGCCTGCTAAATCAGACACCTGTCAGGAGAACTCAGTCTAACGCTGCTGTGAAGGAGAATGATGACCCAACATTTAGTAGATGCCATGTTGCTACAAAAGAATGAACTCCCAAGGTGCCCCTCAAAAATGAATATGCATAAACTACATTTAATTACATTTTACTTCATCCATTCATTAGGTAATTGAAAATAAAAGTGTATATGTTTAGAGTCTGTGTTGGTGAAATGCATTATACCAGAGAAAAGAATGAATTTGTTAATGTACTGTGGAAAGCTGTCTTTTATTATACAAAATGGATCTTGTGTTGTGGTGAGGGGTTATACAATACAGCCGTTTGGGTGGGGGTGGGATCTGGTAGCAGAATTAAGTATGGTTAAGTTAGGAAACCTGCACATGTTAGACTGTGTGTATGAGGGGGGCAGAAATGTACTGTGAAACTGCCCTCTTAAAACTGGCCCTAAATTTTGCTTTTTTCTTTGTAGCATAAGATTATCAAGATCTATGAGCTCTAACCCAGTCTCAGTGAGTATGAGGGTAACAGTGACACTGGTGATGAGAAGATGCAGAAGGACTGTAACAGGCCTGACTCCGTGCCAGAGACAACACCTGACCATGCGAGCAATGGTCAAAAGCAATACATGGCCAGTCAGGACCAGGAGGAAGTTGAGGCCCTGGAGGACCTTCAAAAAGCTCCAGGAAAAGCTGTATCTGGTTATTGAGAAGGTACGGAGTGTAGAGGAGGCTACAGTCAATTTTAGCAGAAGCTAGATCTGGTGCTACAGACAGCAAATTGTGACAGGTTATAGCAGCTAGGATTTTGATCAGGTTCTGTCATGCAGATGTCATTAGAGATCCAGAAGAATTGGTCTTCAGCAGTGAGAGCACAGTGGCAAATGCCTCACCACCCCTCACCCATCCCTATGATGTCAATGGAACCCAGTTGAGCTGCTTTTCCACCAGACATTGACTACTGACAGAAAGAGCACATGATTGAGTAATCTCAACATCCTTAAATGAGTCAGTGAACAATTATTGACCATTTCCTGACTGTGTCTTTGTATGACTCAGTGAGCAAAGGAAACATGAACTTGTAACAATAGATGGGTGACTGGATAATATGGCTGTACTGTGTGGTGCCATTGCTGAAATAACCGGCATGGGGAGGCAGGTCAACTGGGATGGCAGCAGGGTAAAATGCAAAATCCCCCAGAACATAAGAAACAAAATTATACACATGGTGAGATGCCATTTTGAAATGGGACACCACCACCAGAGGTTGATAAAGAACAGAATAACAATTAAGAACCCCCCCCTGTAAAAGCATAATCATTACAAATTAATGAATGCAATTACTGGATTTTTATGTTAATGGCAGGGAACAGGGCCATGTTATCAGAACAGGTGATCAGGGGTTGGGGGGTCACTAGACCACCAGGCTATGTGTCTGTTTAGGCAGTACGGGTACTCCAGGGGCTGCACAGGCATGCTAATAAACCTGTAATGGGCATATTAATGAATGGCCCCATAGCACCTTACATGCCCAATGGACTCATTGGCATATTAGTGCTGAATATGGCACACAGGAGCACTGGAGATATCCCATTTTAGCAGCACTATCTCCAGTGGGCTCCCTGTGGGCCAAATGCAACTGTGGACTGTGTCAACAAAGCACATGGTAGCTATGTGCTGTACTGGCCCATATTCAGAAAGTTATCTCGCTCTGGTTGGAGTGTGCTAACTATCTGAATATTGCTCTGAGCAAGCCATGTGGTAACTCTGCACAGCGCTCCAGTGTGTGTGTGTGGCACAGATGACCTGGCCCAGCTCTGAATATGGGGCCTATGAAGAAGTGTACATTTAATGTTTAAGCATGTTTTGTGGCTAACATTTTCTGTGAGAGGATTGGTGATTTTATACAAAGCATCTGCAAATAGCTTGTGCATAAACTCTGGAATTTGACTGCTACTTATAATGTTGAGACAATCTGTAATACTGTTTTACTGTATGCTGTCTAAGCTTTCTCCATTTATTGTACCCTGCACTGTCTGTATATTCCCTCAAACTCTTGTTTAATATTGTGTAACCATGTCTTTGTCTGCATATTCCATGTAATCTCCTGGGTTGCATCTGAAAATAGACAAATGTTTGTCTAGTGTGCTTACCTGGTCAATGAAAGCTAAATAAATAAATGGTAGATTACACCTTGGTTATCTATGTGTAAGCAACTCTTGTCAATAATTCTAATAATGAATATTTTTTAAAAATTATTATGTTACCGCTATCATGGACAGCAATTGCTGGTCTCAGTATCAATTGAGGAAAATTACCATCCAACCTTCTCCTTTGGAAACTGAATTGAAGTACTGCAATGTACATGTAGAGATTTCATTTAGCAGATGTTTATTTCTGCTTTTACAGTCTATTTATACTGTCTATACTGAATACACTATTACAGTAGTTTTAAGCTCACAAATCATCATATTTACACACATCCTGTCTCTCTTTTACCAGACATTTTCCAGGGAAATCCAGGAGCTGCTCTTGGGGTGAAAAGAAAAGAGGAGAAGGACAAAGATGAAGTGTCAGGTGCTTCACTGGCTCCACCTGCACTCATGGGTGGAAAATGTAAGAAGGATCTTGGTGCAGGCTGGATGCGGCATCACTCCTGCTACTAGAACATGAACAACATTACAAATACTGCAAATTACAACAAACAAATAAAATAACACTGCAAAATCAAAGTACCAATCGCACTGAGCAGTGTCAGGTATGGATGTATCACTTTGGTATAGTAAAAGACACACTTACATGCTAAACAACATACACACAAATACTGTTCAATACATAGACATACTGTACATGCACGCAAGTGCACACGTACACCTCACAGAATAAAAAGCATACCCCACACAATATTCAAAATCTGAACATTTAACCTGATCAATTCCAATACTAAGGCCTCTGCTATCAGCATGATCATTTGTAAAAAAAAAAAAAAAAATACTCTCATGATCTATGATTGATAAGGTTTCATTATTCTCTCTGGTGATTAACTATTCTTGCTAGAGTGGGACAGCTACATTTTCCATGGTTGTTGCTCCAGGGTCACTAAGAGTTCCATGATAAGAATCTATATAAAGCCCTGAAAGCTAGCTCATTGATAGCAGCAATGGCATCTAACAATTACTTTCATACAATAGCTGACTGCTATAACATGAATTGTAGTGAGAAAGACAAACTGTTTCCCACTGGGAATCAAACTCAGGACTCCACAACTACTGCCTTAGTGTTGTGCCACTGTACTACTGTTCCACATAGTGGAACATAAGGTTTCTAGACACAGATGCATGTTAATAACATAAATTGTAATGAGAAAGAAGAAATAATCACCACTGGGAATCAAACCCTGGACCCATCCTAACTACCATCCTGCTGCTTTGATAATGTGCTAGTGTTCCACATGGTGGTACAGATAGTTCCTATACAGAAATGCATGCTATGGGAAAGCATATTCTGTATTTAGTGAAGATATTCCCCATAAACAGCTGCAGTGGAGTTTAGAGATGAACAGAATATAAGGAAAGTAATTCTTCCCACCAAGTTGCATTCAAAGCTAGACAAACCTCAAAGCATCAGCTGGAACTACTTAAGTTAACTGCAAAATAGAACTAACAGTTCAATATTCTGTAAGTTGATAATTGAACCAAGGCCCCCTCCCAACTACTGTCCTGGTGCTCTACTTCTGTGCTATTATTCCACATGATGGGACAGGTTTCAAGAGAGAGATGCACCCTAACAACGCAAATTGTAAAGAGAAAGTAAAAATGTTCCCCACTGGGAATCAAACCCAGGCAACCTACTAACTACTATCCTGGTGCTCTGCCATTGTGATCTTGTACCACTAGGTGAGACAAAATGTTTCTAGAGAGAGATTCATGTGAACAACATAATTTTTAGTGAGAAAGAACATGCGTTCACCACTGGGAATCATACCTAGGCACCCTCACAACTACTGTCCTGGTGCTCTGCCATTGAACTGTTGTTCCAGATGGGGAGACAGAAGGTATCTAAAGAGAAATATATGCTAATAACATAATTTATTGTGAGAAAGAAAACTGTTCCCTACTGAGAATACAACCCAGGCCCCATTACAGCTTCTATCCTGCTGCTCTGCCATGATGCTATCATTTCACAGGTTAAGACAGAAGGATTCTACTGGTTCATGGGGGATAGGGAGCAATCAGGGAACTACAGACCTGTCAGTCTGACCTCCATCGTGGGGAAGCTGATAAAATCACTAATAAAAGGGAACCTTGTGGACTACCAAGAGAGCAATAAACTCCAGGATAATAAGCAACACAGTTTCATGGCAGGAAGATTTTGTCAGACTAACTTGAGTGTTTTCTTTTACGGGGTGACTAAGGAAGTAGAAAAGGGCCACACTGTGGATCTGTTGTACTTTGACTTCGGCAAGGCTTTTGATTTAGTACCACACAGAAGGTTGCTCAAAAAGATGGAAGACCTGAGTGCAGTTAAAACTGTAGTGAACCGGGTGGGTAGTTGGCTAGAAGGCAGGCAGTAGAGGGTGGTAGTCAATGAGGTTAAATCAGATGTAAAAGAGGTTATGCATGGTGTTCCACATGGATCTGTCCTGTGTCCAGTCCTCTTCAACATGTTCATTTGTGACATTGGTGTAGAGGAATCCAGGACATGCTATGTTTTTTTACAAATGACACTATACTATGTTGGAGAGTAGATAGTGATGAGGGAATAAGAGATATACAGAGGGACCTACAAAAACTAGAGGGGTAGTCAAAGGTCTGGCAGTTTATTTATTTTATTTATTTATTTCACATAAAACTATTTAGGTAGAGTCTATTTACAAAGGATGTAGAGTCAGTGACAACAGTAACACAGCAAGTACAGGGGATTGCATGTAGACAGTAGAACTCAGTGCAATACAGAAACAGAGCAACATTTTACAATATAGTAAGTAAGGTTACAGGTAAGACAAGAGACAACAGTTAGTCAGATAGTGCTCTTCAAGCCAAAAGTTCGTGGCAACAATTATACAATTATACAAATTGTTCTGCCACAGCCAAAAGCATGGGTGTCAAGGAAGAAACAATACAATTCAAGCTGGCTTAAAAGAGTAACAGCAAAATGTCAGTAGAAACAGTAGCAAGCTCCAGATAGAGAGAGTGAGAAGATGAGTTGGGATTTAAAAAGGCTCAAGGTGATGTCAGCTTTTAAGGAGGGAGGTAGATCATTCTATACTTTGGAAAATCTGTAGGAAAAGCTAGACTGGCCGAAAGAGGTTTTCCAATGGAAATGGAAAGGAGCCTGGGGTAGTCATATCAGATGACCTAAAGGTAAGCAAACAATGTGAGAAGGCAGTGAGGAGGGCTGGGGGATACTGGGATGTATAGTGAGAGTTATCATCAGTAGAAAACAGGAAGTTGTTATCCCTCTGTACAGACAGCTGGTGAGACCCCATCTGGAGTACTGTGTGCAGTTCTGGAGACCCCATCTCCATAAGGACATAGACAGGATGTAGGCGGTCTAGAGGAGGGCAACTAAAATGGTGCAGGGTCTACACAAGAAGCCATATGCAGAGATACTAAAGCAGCTTAATATGTACACCCTTGAGGAAAGGAGGGAGAGGGGGGACATGATAGAAACTTTCAAGTACTTCAAGGGAATCAACAAAGTCCAAGAGGGCAGCATCTTTCAGAAAAAGAGATGTGCAAGAACAAGGGGGCACAATTTGAAGATAGAGGGTGGATGGCTCAGGGCAAAGTGAGGAAGTATTTTTTCACAGAGAGGTGGTGGACGCATGGAACAGCCTTCCTGAGGAGGCTGTCGGGTAAACAACAGTGGGGAATTCAAGAATGCATGGGACAGACATAAGGCAATTCTGTTGTGGGGGGAGGAAAAAGTAGGTTGTTGGTTAACTAGGATCTGCAGCTTATCCAATAAGTAGGGAAATGAGCAGACTGAGTGGGCAAAGCAGACCACCACTGCTGTCAAAGTCTATGTTTCTATGGGGGGAGTAGCCGGGAATGTTGTACCACTCCCCTAGTGGCATATGTTTGGTCGACAAAACAGAACATGGACTGGGGGCGCTGGAGGATAGTGCACCATAAAGAGCTTTTCTACCAGTGGTTAATGTGTGATAGCTCAGTCTAGTGATAGCGCAGTCTAAAGTAAAGTTTGAGCCAATTAAGACTGCTAACAGCACATGTGTGCATGTCATGTTTAATTCAAATTCTGTTACTGCATGGGCAGGCCCAGTGGCGCTGAAGGTTGAGGTGCTGGACGCCACACCTCGCAACACACCGGTGACCAAGGTTTGGGAATTAGCCAGGGCCACTGGGGGTTGGCAAGGGTGAGAGAGGATCAAGCCTCCAAAGGACTTCTTTCTTCTTTCAGGGAGGGAGGCATTGTCCTCCTGCCTGCTGATTGCCCTCTGGTAGGGGCTGGGGGGTAATACAGGATGGGAGACACGTAGCTGGAAGGTATAGTGTGTGGGTGCCTCCACACATGCATGCTTATGCCAGACACCCGAGAGGGACAAGAAAAGAGGAAAAATGGCAGCCTGGGGCTCCATTACGCCCTGACTCCATGTGTCATCAGTCCTCTGCCACCACCTGCCCTGGATTTGGTTTCTGCTGTGGAAGGGGCTCCTTCCTGTCCCCACCATGAGGGGCAATCTGTGGAGGGGGGGTCTCTGGGTGGGGCTGAGTGGTGGTAGCACTCGTGGGCTGGTGGTACGGGGTTGAGGTACAGCCCCAGGCTGCCCGAAGGAGGAAAAAACACATATAGAAAAAATCTGTTACTACATATGGGTATGGGGCAAAATTCATTCAGTTACCAAACTGCTTCTTTTTGGAATATTATCTCATCCTCTGTCAAACTGTCTTCATCACACAAAGTTTTCACTGTTAAACTGAAAGATCATGTACAAAACCTATTGTTTACATTTTGCATAACCCTCATCTTACTGGATAACTTCCTTGCCTGCTTTTAGTTTCATGTATGAATCTTATACATTGTATAATGTTTTGCTACATTGTAATGTACCTTTTGTACTCAGGCTGTTACTGAAAATGGTGCCTTTGTGCAGTGCATCTCCCAGCAACAAAATAAAACAAACAAAACAAATACATTCTTTGAGCATGGTAACACACTCCAGAATGGGCAGACTTGTACTCTGTCATGAGTTGTTATTTTTACAAATACTGTACAAGCACGGTGTGCATGTGGCCCATAGTTCCTAATAGTAACATATTAAAACAAGTGAAAATAAAGGCAGGAAAATGTTATTTTCACAATCTCTAACATCACAAATGCCCCATGCTGCATTCAGAGTGAAAGGAGAGAGGACATTTTTTTAAATAATCTTCAGTGACTCATTTACCCTTTTTAATGGTATATCCTGGGAGACTGAGGCTCATAAGGGAGCCATGGTTAGGAGCCAATGGCTTTATGGTGCTAAAGATCTGAGCTCCTGAAAAGAGATGGCATGGGTGGTTCACGGTTTATGTATGTGGCATCAGTATCAGCTGTGATGGTAGCCAATTGCTTGACCATCCCAGCTGGAGGAATGGCTCAGCCAGTGGAACTCTAGTTATCAGAGGGCTGGGAGGTGATAACATTGCATTCTCACTTCAGATGTACAGTACCTTGGGTTTCTATTTTAAAGAAATGATTTTTATTAATTTTACTGCTGCTAACCCTTACAGGTTTCCTTCTTTACTGCTTCCTGATGTTTTTCTGCTTTTCTTTACATTATATGAGGTCATTTATTTTATTCCACACTAGAATGCTAAGAAAACTATAAAGCACAGCAGTCTACAGTGAAGAGGGAAGGTGAGCTCAGATAGTAAACAAAATCTGGCAGAGCCATTGTGGCTGCAAATGCATTAACTAGATAAGGGTGTTTCATGGGCTTAAACATAAACATCAACATGAATTGCATTTAGTAAGGCTGACAATACCATTCCACATATGACTTGTGCAAAAGCTGGGCAGCCTGGGAGTGGGTCACAAGGTGGTAAATGGGGTTAGGAACTGGTTGAATGATAGAAGAAGGAGAAGTCATGGTAAATGGTGCTCAATCTAAGGAAAGGAGTGTGACCAGTAGGGTGCCACAGGTGTCAGCCCTGGGACCAATCCTGTTCAATGTCTTAATAAGTGAAACTGCGGAGGGGCTGGAGGGGACATGTGACTCTTTGCGAATGACACTAAGATCTGCAACAGGGTGGACACTCTGGGAAGGATGGAAAAAATGAAGAGGGACCTAGGTAAACTGGAGGAATAGTCCAAAGTGTGTCAGCTGAGATCTAATGCAAAAAAGTGCAAAATGTATGCATTTGGGTTGCAGGAACACAGGGGAGGAGTAAGAGGGGGTGGAGAAACTGATGGTCACCAAACAGGAAAGAGATTTGGGGGTAATCATATTGGAGGACCTAAAGGTGGCTAAACAATGTACCAAGGCTATGGGAAGAGCCAGTGGGATGCTGGGGTGCATAGGGAGAGGTATCACCAGCAGAAGGAAGGAGGTGGTGATGCCACTGTGCAGATCACTGGTGAGGCCTCATTTGGAATATGGTGTCCAGTTCTGGAGGCCGCATTTCCATAATGTAACTTTAAATCACAAATGGGTTAAATGGTTCTATTTTACACCTGTACTGTATCTCTCTCCTTCTGCTCCCATTGGTTAGTCTAACTGAATGCAACCTGGAAATATCTAGGTTAGCATGATGATTCACCTGCACAAGCTGCTTCTCAGTCCACATCACTGTCTTTTAAAATTTTAACTTCTTGTTGAAAATAGCAGCTTGCCACAGTAATACATAAGCTAAAGTGATGTCACTTACCAGGAGTTGTAAGATATACTGTAGCTAGCTTGGCTTGAGAAAGGGTAACATGGTCATGACCCCATAGCAACTGAGAGGCATGTGCAGCAGAAAAGTCCAGCTGCACTAACTACCCTAGTGTTAAGTATCACAGTCTGCATAATACATAAGACTTACAGTGATGAAACTTCATATGGTAAGGCTGGTTTGGGTTCTACTGTTTGTAATACAAAGATGAATAGCTAGGAAGACATTTTTCAATGACTGCCAAATGTGGTACAGTGGCAGATATTATGCAAAGGTATAACAGAAATGATGTCTATGAAGCATTGTTATCCAAGAATTGTGTCACATTTTCATAGAGACAGATTTCATTTGTGGTACATGATTGTCCCTTTGTGAATCCCTGGTGCTCTCTGTTACTGAAATCACTGTTAGATATGTGGCTAATTTATATCTTTAAGTAGTGATTGTAGAATTTTATCCAGAACCTGTATTTATTAATTTTAAAAAAATCTTTTGATGGGGTGGTTGCTTATGGATTATCCCAATATTTAATTTCAGCATTTTAGTGGAAACTTTTTTTCATATGGAACTTTTTTGCAGTATATTGTCTGTATTTATATTATTTCTATTGGCCTTCCTGGTAATGTACAGGGGCAGGGGACTGAGTTGTGACTGGGTTTGAATAAGGAACACAAATATTGATTACATTGGTTTGCTATCTGCACTGGATTGTTTTACTGTTTCCCCTTTAATATTAATAGTATTTACATTCTTATTTTTATTTATTTTTATTTTTTAGGCTACTGATGTAACTGCACAATTGCTTGCTGTTGCTTTTGTCTGCATCTGTTGCAAATTTGAGTTCCTTTTCCTTTTTGAAATGGTTAATTTTGCTTTTATGTTTCTTTTAAAATGTTTAATATTCTGACCATGTGGTTATGTCATGGCTTTTGTTTTCAGATATTTTATTGCATGTTTAGCTTTTTCTGAGTAACTTTCTTTACATCCTTATTTAGCCATCTTGCTTGTCATCATGTGCTGTTATGTTCCTGATCCTTTTAATGTAACTATTGCAAATGATAATATGTTACCCTTTATAATCTGTCAAATATCATTCACTGTTTTGTTGTTTTGCATTTTATGCCAGTCAGTTTCTTTGATTTTTGGTTGTTTTCTTCTTTTCTACTGCATCTAGGATCCTTTCCTTCCTTTTATCCTTTTCAACTGTTTTCTGTATTTAGGACCTATATTTTACTTGAGCTCATCCTTTCACAAGTATATAAAAATGCATTTTACTGCTGCTGACTTGCTTTATACATATTATCCCTCCCCTCACTCCACTTTGGCTTATTTTAGCACACTTTTTTTTCTTCTGTGTTTGTTTCCTTTTTCCTCTCTTTTTCTTTATGGTCCTGAGTTCTATAGAGATACATATTTTTGATTTAAAGTGACAATAGGTTGATCTGTGGATTTTGAATATTTGAGCAGTATTTGTTAATGGTATTGGGTTACTGATACAATGGGCTGTATATTTAACATCTTGAAATTAATGTCAGCATGAATGTATAATGTTCATGCACCAGCTATTTACTAACATAGAAATATAGAATATGTTGGCAGAAAAGGACCTCCTGGCCCATCTAGTCTGCCCTAAGGTCTCTACCTTCTGTGCTGCCATGGACCATAACTGATCTCTAGCCTTACTCCCCTCCTGCACCAGCCCTGTTACCAAGGTCCCCTTATGAGTATCCCATGCATGTTTGAAACCTGTTACCATTTTGGTACCCATTACCTCTGCTGACCGGCTGTCCCAAGTGTCCACTGCTGTCTATGTAAAGAACTATTTCTTCCATCCCTCTAAGTCTCCCTCCTTCAGCTACATATCATGCCCCTTGTCCTTGGACATCTCTTTCTCAGCAGAATTGAACCTTTCTGTACCTTATTGATACCTTTGATATATCTGAATGCTATATCATGTCTCCTTATCCCTTTTTCCTCTAGAGAGTACATATTTAACTCCTGAGTCTTTCTACACAGTGCTTCTGCTGCAGGTCATGCACCATTTTGGTTGCCCTTCTCTGTACTGCCTTCACTCAATCTGTATCTTTTCTAAGTTGGCTGGGACCTCCAGAACAAATGTTTGCAGCAGCAATGGCAAATAGGGGTCATAGTAATATCAAGAAAAGGGAATCATAAAGAATATAAAGTCAATTAATTTAACATTGAACATAGAAGCTGTTGGCAGAAAAGGATCTCCTTGTCCACCTAGTCTGCCCTAAGGTATCTACCTACTGTGCTACCATGGACCATAACTGATCTCCAGCCTTAACCCCCTTGTGTGCCAGCCCTGTTACCAAGGTCTCCTTATGTGTATACAATGCATGTGGTGCCCCGAAGTTGGTAAGAAGGATGTTAACGTGTGCTGGGTTTCCACATCAATAAAAAGGGGTAATAAAGCAAATGTGTCAATGACACAAGTAACTTACACACAAATTACTAAACAGGTCCAAAAAGGGTGGATGTTGGCACAGGCAAGAGAGGTGAGAGTCCAGAAATAGATTCAAATACTTCACAAGGTTTTATTTATACAAAACCAAGGGGAAACACAGTCCCGGGGGGGGGCACTTATACTTATTTTCACTCTCCTATAGGAGGAGGAATGTAAATAAATGGTTGTAACAGCTCCACTTTAGGAGTGGTCTACACTCTATAATCAGCAAATCACTATATAATCCTTTCAATACTACCCTAAGGTGCACCTCTATCTAGTACTCCACTTTAAGGAACTCTATAGCATAATATTGTAAAACTCTACTTAAGTCATAAGAGGCAGTTCATGCACAGATAAGCTTTCTCTGCCATCGGGAAGAAATTGATTTGCAGGATTAAACACAAGGGGAACACTTGGCTGACTGGGCTAATAACTAAGGGACTGCGGAGAGGATTTTGTACAGGCCATGACTCTCTCGGCCACACACCCCCACTCTAGGGTTGATGGACTTGTTAAGAAAAAAACAATGATTCTCTCAGCTCAGAACCCACTGATAGCCACCGGAATTGAGACACACCAAACCCGACCACAGCTGTCTTCCAGACTGCCAGGAAAAGATAGAAGAAGAAAGATGCTGATCAACCATGCAAAGTCCTCTTCTGGACTTGCCAGGACACAAGGAATAAGAAAAAGTGCTGACCATCTGGCCCAAAGTCCTCTTCTGGACTGCCAGGATATGAGGAAGAAGAAGAAAGTACTACCAACTGATCCAAAGTCCTCTTCTGGACTGCTGGGACATGAGGAAGAAGAAGAAGAAGTGCTGACCAACTGGCACTAAGTTCTCTTCTGGACTGCTGGGACATGAGGAAGAAGAAGAAAACTGACTCAACTGGCCCAAAGTCCTCTTCAGGACTGCTCAGAACACGGCAACAATTTTAAAGAAAGGAAGTTCAGAATCAGAAGCACCAATGGTGCTCTGGACACCAAGGCGGACAAGCCAAGGACAATGTAAAATAAGAAACAGGACAATGATGCAGAACACTGTGGCAGAATATATGGATAGCACTTCAATACGGATGACAAAACAAGAAAATGGACAGTACTTTTGTACCAGGCCAGGCAAAAGGCGGTGGTTGTGCAATCTATATCAAAGACTCCCTGTCTTGGCACCCTGTAGCAACTCCATCACTTTCTGCCTCAGCCCAGATTCTGCCAATAAAAATAATCCTAGGTCTCAACCATAAAGCCCTGACTATTGTCTCCGTATACATCCCACCCAGGGACCCTAAACATGGATTCAATGACGTCCTAAACTTTATCAACTCTCATCGTTCTGAAGCTGAACTTATTCTACTAGGGGATTTCAACATAAACTGGTTAGCATCAAGTGCCAGTGCCTATAAAGACTCCATCTCATCTGCTAACCTCAAGCAAATAGTAAACTCCCCTACTAGGATTAACTACAAGACTGGCACCAGTACCCTCTTGGATTGGGTCATCACCACTCACCCCACAAGGATTTCTCGTATGACCATTCTCCCAGACTCACTCAGTGACCACTCCCCAGTCATGTGTGCATGGTCTAAAAAATTCCTTAAGTCCCTCCCAAAATTATCACTAGCAGAGTCCTTCCTCTTGGAAAACTTCCACATCTCAAACAACACCTGCTTCTACAAGACTGGCTACCCATCTATGAAGCAACAGATGTTAACTTGGCTCTTGATCACTTCATCTCAATTTTCAACAAAGCCTGCGACCTCTTTGCCACTGCTAAAAGGCGTAAAACAAAATCTCTCTCTAACCCATGGGTCACCGTGGCTCTTCTCTCACAGCTGAAACTAAGGGATCACCTCTGGGCAGTTGCCAGGGCCACTGGCAAACAACTGGACATCCAAAATTACAAACAAGCACGAAATGCCTGCACAAAAGCCATACGGCTAATGAAATCCACCTATTACAAAGATGCTCTCACCAATACATGGGAAATGGTCAAGCTTTCTGGGACAATATCAAGGATGTCACAGGAAGCAGCCAAAACCTCTCCAGCCATGTTAATGGTTGATGGATCTCAACCCTTGACCCCAAGGTGATCGTAAACATCTTTAACATGGCTTTTCAGACCTTAGTGCTGTTCTCCCCATGACTTTTTAGAAACAGGGCCTACTCCCCAAATACCTCAGCCCCTCAGTCTAACCATCCCCTCTTCTACTTTAGGAAGGTAAGGCTGAATGAAGCTCGCTGCTATATTACTGCAGCTATCTCTAAATCTAGATCTAGTAACGACACCCTGGACCTTAAGCTTCTGTTGCTCACCCTCGATGAGGTAATTCATCCATAACAAAAATCCTAAACCTCTCTCTCAGCTGTGGAAAATTCCCAGACCTATGGAAAGCAGCCATCGTGACACCCATCCATAAAAGTGGGGACAAGACGATTCACTCAAATTATCGCCCTATCTCCATACTGCTCCCACTCTCTAAGGCACTTGAGCGCATCGTGGCTGATCAACTTACCGACCACTTGGATAAATACAATATACCTTGTCCACAACAACCACGGCTTCCGGAAAGGTCACAGCACCACCACAGCCCTTCTTGAGTTCACTGGAGCTTTGCACAAATCCCTTGACAACAGCCTTCTCACAGGGGCGTTTTAATCGACCTCTCAAGGTCTTGATACAGTACACCATGGACTACTAATACACCAACTACTGAATGCCGGGCTATCACCTGACTCTTCTCTCTGGTTTAAAAGCTACTTAGAAAACCGGTCACAGAGAGTAAAAATTGCGGACACTGTTTCTAACACCCTGCCTGTTCGCTCGGGTGTCCCACAGGGATCCATACTGGGACCCCTCCTTTTTAGCCTTTTCTTAAACTCCCTCCCTTACCACTGCTCTGAGCAGATCATACTATATGCCGATTATGCTGTTGTATTTTCCACTCACAAAGATCCTGCAACTCTTCAACACAACCTTCAACTTGGTTTCAGTTCTGTAGAGACATGGTTTCTTAATCATAAACTGGTCCTCAATGACAAGAAAACCAAATCTATGCTCTTCTGCAGCTCTCATAACCCACACAAGCTACACCTCTTGGCTATCTCCACCACCCAGGGCAACACTCTAGATCAGGTGGTGTCCTTCAAATACTTAGGGATTCAGCTTGACCCTAATCTCTCCTATGGACTTCATGTAGATAATGTAGCTAGAGCTGCTAATACACGGTCTCTCTACAAACACAGACCACACCTACACCCAGAAGCTTTGAAGGTTGCAGTCCTGTGCTCTGTGATCTCTGTAATATACTATGGTCTCATAATTTATGCAGCCACAACCACAACCCTTAGACGCCTCTCAACTGCCTTAAATAAAGCATGTCGGCTCATCACTGGTGCTCACCGTCCTCCCCACACATGTGACCTGTACACTCAGACTGGCTGGCTGCAACTATCAAACCGCATAAAGTTTCTCACCTGCTCCATGGTCAAAAAAATCTACCTTGGCCTTGCACCTTCTGGGGTCTCAACTCTGTTACAACACCGACTTAACAAATGGTGCCTTAGGAGATCCACGCTACAGCTACTGAAAGTTCCTACTGTCACACTTCACAGGGACAACGCTCTTTTGCTTATTGAGCACCACTCTGGTTCAATGGCCTCAGCCCAACCATCTCCTCTGCCCCAACTATTGGTATGTTTAAAACTAGGCTCCGGGACTATCTCACTACCAACAGCTCCTGTGACTGCCCAACTTAACCTTGTTTCTCCACTTCCCTTTCTGCTCTAGTTGTCCCCCACTCCTCCCCTCCTCACTGGATTCTACTCTCACATCTTGGTATACCCAATGCTGCACTTTTCACCCTCTTGCCACCCTTCCTACATTCCTTCTCCCCCCTACCCTCTTCCCTCTCCCTATGACTCTGGCGCTTCTTATCTGTTGTCTATTTTCTCTGACAAATGCTGCTGGCTGCCTTGTTACAGTGCTACCCTTGAACTGTATTAATCTGTACTCTGTTTGCAATGTCCGCATTGTTGTAATGCCTGTGTTGATGTTCCCCATAATATGTATTTCTCTGACGTGGAACCTTTGTGAAAGAGCCATGGCTCAAAGGTATTTGTAATACTAGACTTGATAAATAAATAAATAAAACAAATACACTGGGGAAACTTTGAAAAGTGGAAAACAATAAACAGGAGGTTGCAAATGACTGTGACATGGTTCTTTGAAGATTTGCTGCTGGTTGCTTCGAAAATGCACTGGAAACAACTTCTGGAGTACTTTGAAGAAGATTTATCTGGATACCAATGGTGAACAGATTCTGGAAAACTCTGAAAGACTGATTCAAACACCTTGCAACTTGGAAAACTGGCAACAAAGCAATACTTTCTAGCATATTCAGTGCTTGTAGCAGTAGTTGCATGCAAAATAAAGTTGCAGTTCTTGTTGCAGTGTTCTCTTATTCAATCTTAATGTTCAAATCACAGTAAATATACAGGCAAGTCACTTTTCTGATAGAATCTTAGCACTGGTGAACGTAACTAACAGGGGCCCCTCTGACTAAATCAGGTTCTTCTTGTTGCTGTGACTCTGTATGGCTAGTTAGACTCCTTAAACATCTGGGGTCACTAATGTTGCTGGGCCCTATAACACCTGGGAATCTAAATGGCTAGCAGTAGGCCTAACTTGCCTTAAATAGCAGAGCATGGCAGTGGGCCTGACTTGCCCCTTTACACAGTGGTGGGCTAACACCCTTTAAGAACTGGTGGGCCTGACTTGCCACTTTACACAGTGGTGGATCTACGTACCTCTTTAAGAATTGATAGGCCTGAATTGCCCCTTCACGAGTGGTGAGCCTAACTTGCCCCTTTTAAGAACTGATGAGCCTGACCTGCCACTTCACAGTGGTGGGCCTAACTTGCCCTTTAAGAACTGGTGGGCCTGACTTACCCTTTACACAGTGGGGAGCCTAACCTGCCCTTTAAGAACTGGTGGGCCTACTGGGCCTTATCTGGGTGAACCTTTTCAAATGAACATGTGGGCCCTCTGACAGCTGTGCCCCTTTACACCTGGGCTTTTCTGTACAGCTGTGTCCTTTTAAATGATGAGCCTCCCTAAGGTTGTGCCTTTAAGGCACTGGTTGTTTTGTTTGGCCCCCTCCAAAACCACTGGGCCTCTTTTAAATACTGGCTACACTTTGGCTCTGCCCCTGCAAATACACTCTGAGCTTCTCTTTACTAAGCCCTATTAAATTGCTGGGCTTCCCTGGAATCAGCCCCTTCACATACACTGAGCCTCTCTTCCTGACAGGGCCACTTTAAATTGCTAGGCTGGCTTGGGCTAAACTTTCACTCTTTTTCCCAGCCACAACTCTTCTCATGAATATTTATGCCCTTCCTGAGGCTTTCATTTTGCTGTCCCCTCTCCTGTGGGAATTGCTACACCACGAAGGCTTTAATTATTTAAATGAGGGCCCCTGCCCCACCCTTTCACAGTGCTCAGCCATTTTCCTTTGCTCCTGGAGCGGACTATTTAAAATAAATAAATTCACTTTTCTTTCTCTTTCAGGGCGGTCAGCACATTGCAGTGTGCTGCCCCTGACTCACCAACCACCAGGAAGTAGGAGCAGAAGATGGGATGCGGAGGTGCAGTTTGGAGGCAGGAGCTTTCAGCCAGATGCAGGACAACTGGCTACCTCATGGAGATCCTGGGACAGCATACCACGATGGGGCAGTGTAATTGCTACTACCGGGGAACTGAGCGCTTTGTTTTTTAAATTAAAAATAATAAAATGGGACACAAAGCCCTTCGAGGACACAGCAGGACATTTCTGGACTTTACTGGTGGCTTGGGATGGGACAGCAGACCAGACACTTCACTCAGGTACCTTTTTTCAGTGACTGGAGGCAGGAGGCAAATAACGAAGCCCTCAGGAACAGCTTCAGCCCTCCTGACAAGCCCTTCTCATCCCTCCTCACTTTCTGTGTCCTCACTCCTCCACAGTCACCACACTTCTCACTAACAGAAACCTAATTTTTTAAACTGCATCACTCTATATTCTGGTTCTGGAAGCATGGCAGGTGCCACACAGTGGGCATTCCATTAGATCAGCCTAACATTCCATTAGCTGCAGCATGGCAGAAAGGCTTATTTTGTGCATTATTTCTAAGATATTTACAATATCTTTGACAGGCTTTGTAACAGGGATTTGTGTTTGCATTTTAAGCTGGGCACCTGGGCATTTCTTGGGCACCTGTTTACTGTATTGAGGCACCTATAAACTGGCACTTCTCTATTCGTTATTTTTCTGTGGTGCCCCCAACTCTGGGACACTACAGATTCTGGCCCTCCAAATGATATATGTCCTCATGTATCCCCCAAAATGTATTTCTATAACATCTATTGCATTCAAATGAGTTTACTATACTTCTACTTAGATGATAAACATCTCTAAAACTTTAGATTGACTGTACAACCATTTCTTAACTCTATTTCTATGTGAACTTTAAGAGATTCAATGCAGTTTTATTACCTAAGCTCTATAAATTCTATAAAATGTTCTTGAGAACAGGCTATCACAATTAAATCTTTCTTGACATCTAAGGTAACTTTAATACTCTAAAGAACAGGAACTAATGTGACCATGTTGAGATAACTCTTTATCATACTATGTTTTAAGATGTAAAACTAAGGACTTTCTATACAAAATCTTCTAGGAGGAATTCCAAAACTGACTGTCTGAGATCTGTGAGGCAAGCGTACATAAAGGTTCTGTAGAAACAGGTTCTATTCTTCTAGTATTTTCAGGTATCAAACTCTTAAAATGGTCTGAGTTAGCAGTACTTAAGTAATTCCAAGGATTAACATGCTAGTCTGTCGGGGTTTCTAGTTTAGTCAAGGTAAGATTTCTTGAAGGATATTCTTGTTTCTCTATTAGCTTGGAGTCAACATCAGCTAAATGATCTGATCCTGCACAAAACATGCATGGCTTTAACAGGTTTCTGTGAACAATGCCTTTTCCAATTTCTCCTTGAATCTTATAAACTGGCACTTCTCTTCATGGTATTTCTACTATGAGATAGGGTTCAGGTTCCCATTTGGAGGATAATTTTGTTAGTCTCTAGGTTCTCTTTATTAGTACTCTATCTCCAATCTGTAATGGACAAGCATTAGAACTGGCATCATACAGTGTCTTTAGTTTTAATCTCACTTGAGTTATATGCTTGTCTAGGATTTGTCCCACTTCTTGCAATCTGTCACTATGTTCAATTACCCAATCTGTACATAGGTTAGGAGTAGAAGTGGCTTTCAAATCTATATCAAATACTAAGTCCATAGGTAAATGACCATGACGTCCAAATAACAAATAATATGGAGTATATCCAATTGAACTCTGTATAGTGTTATTATAAAGATAAGTTAATTCAGGCAAAATGCTAGGCCAATACAGGCATCGATGCTCAGGTAATGCTTTTAGCATATTAAGTAAGGTTTGATTAGCTCTTTCGCACAATTCATTGGCTTGTGGATGATAGGCAGTTGTACGGATCTTTTGACTTCCATATAAGCTACCAAGTTCTTGGAATAGTTGCAACTCAAAGGCACTTCCTTGATTGGTTAATATTCTGGTTGGAAACCCATTTGGTTGAATAAAGTACTTAACAAATGTTGCTGCAGTGCTTTTGGTGGTAAGATCAGGAACTGGTGCAGCTACAACAAACTTAGAGTAGTGGTCTATCATGGTTAAAACATAACTGTTACCATTTCTGCTTGGCTCAAGTTTTATGTGATCTAAGGTGACCAATTCTAAAGAAGCATGACTGATAATTGGCTGCAGAGGAAATTTTTTGCTATTTCTCTTTAGATTATAGGTAGGACATTCTTCACACCATTTCTAAATCTGAAGTTTCATTCCATCCCAATAGAATCATTTTCTTACATTGCTTCTGTCTTTTGCTTCAAAATGTCCAGACTTGTGATAGGCTTCCAAAACAATTGGTGCATTCTCTTATGACACAATGATCTATGGATCTCACAATGGGTATGAGGAGTCTCTACATTGTCTTATTAACTTGGAGTCTTGTATGACCAACCGTTTCTGTGTCACAACAATTTTATTAATACTGGATTTGTAATTTTCTTATGTGTAGGCCCAAGACTTTGGTTAGTGTCCAACAGATTTCTGATTTGTTATAACATAAGACTCTGGTTCTGGAGCTGGATCCATAAATTAACTTGTTCTGCTACATGTGTTGAAGGAGTAGATTCAGGTTTGGTCACTGTGGTAGGACTGACCTGACAACATGCACATTACCATCTCTGTGGGAACTTGTAAGGATGCAGCATTTCCATATCTTCTAAAGTTGAATCATCAGGCTCAGGTTCCGTCTGTTGTGGCAATCTTGACAAGGCATCAGAATTGGCATTTTGTCTTCCTGTATGGTATTTCAAAGTGAACTGGTAATTGGACAAATGTGAGGCCCATCGTTGCTGCAATGCTTCCAATCTGGCAGTATTTTAATGAGCTAAAGTTGTTATCTGTGTACACAGTAAAAGGTGTGGCAGCTAGATAATGCTGAAACATTTCTGTAATTGCCCATACCAAAGCAAGGAATTCCAATTTAAATGGGCTGTAACATTCATAATTTCTTTCTGCTCCTCTGAGACTGCAACTAGCATAGGCAATTACTCTTCTTTCTTTCCTGACTGTTCTTTTACTAGCACAGCACGAGACCTAAGTTGCTGGCATCTGTATATACTTTGAAAGGTTTGGCGTAGTCTGGGTAAGCCAAATGGAGCTTCTATCAAGGCTTGGCATAACCCATCGAAAGTGGTTTGGTGTCTGGAAGTACAAGTGACTTGCTGAGTTTTGGATGTATGTCCTGTGGTTAACCCTCAAAGTAATTTGTGTAAAGGTGTCGCTAGTCGAGCAACATTTTGGATAACTCTTCTGTAGTATCCAGTGAATCCAAGGAATTTTATGACATCTCTAATGGTAATTGGTACAGGCCATTCTTGTACAACTCATAGTTTTTCTGGATCAGGTGCTACTCCATCTGCTGAGACAATGTGTCCTAAGTAATTGACTTGTGGTTTCAAATGATGACACTTGGACAGTTTGAGTTTGAGTTTGAGTCCATACTGGGTCAATCATTCAAAGACTTCTGCTAAGTGTTTCAAATGGTCTTCATGGTTCTTCAAGTAAATAATTATGTCATCCAAATACAAAAGTAGTATTTCAAGTTATGCTTCCCAAACAATGTTCTACCAGATGCTGGAAAGTTCCTGGTGTGTTGCACAACCGAAGGCATATGAGTGAATTCAAATGATCCCATCAGGGTGATGAAAGCTGTTTTCTCCACATCTGAAGGTGTGATTGGTACTTGCCAGTAGCCACTGGTCAAATCCAAAGTAGAGAACATGGCTACAGATTGTAATGCAGTAAGAGAGTCTTCTATTCAAGGCAAGGGGAATGCATCCTTATGGGTTATGTTAGTAAGCTTCCTGTAGTCCATGCAGAAATGGATTTTTCCATCCTTCTTTTTCACTAATACCACTGGGGCAGCCCATGGACTATGGCTTTCTCGAATTACATCTGCTTCTTTCATCTCTCTCAACATATCTTTGACCGGATTTGTACATAGCAGGAGGCAGAGGTCGAAATCTCACGAATGAGTGGGTGATTATTCATGGGAATGTAGTGTTGAACTCTTTTAGCTAGTCCAAAATCCAAAGGATGCTTACTAAATGCTTGATGATGCTGCATTATTACAGATTGGACGTCTTCTCATTGGACATCTGTAGTGTGAGTCATACCAATGTCAAGTTCTCTTAGCCATTCAGGTAATCTTTGTCTTTTGAATCTGGCTGGAATCTTCTGGATGCTGTCTGGTTACAGGTTGTAGCATGAACTTGATTTTCTGGATCTACAACATCCTGGATACTGACGGTATGCCATTTGGCAATAGGCTGGTTCCTGTAGACTTGTATGGCATGATTTCCATAATTAAGGACTCTGATAAGGATCCATCCTTTGCTAACTGTCGCAATGCTGTGAGCAACAATGATAAGCTCCTCTTTGGCATCACGATATGGTTCCACTAGGGCATCATAAGCCTGTCCTCTAGGTCCTACATTTGCTTTACATGATAAGGTGGTTTCAGTACCTGGACTCAGAGTTATGGGATAAGAGGCGGTAACTCTAACTTTTCCAATTTCTCCATCTGGGTTGGCAAAATGCTGGTGGCATTGGATCAGCTGAATGATCTGCTGTAGTACCTGCTTGTCTGCAATGGGTACCTGGTTAGCATGTTGCCATAAGATAAGGATTAATTATTTGAAACAATGCTGCAGCATATTCATTCCAAGAATGAGCAGAGGTAATTTTCTGCTATCGGAGTCACTCACTATGATGCCTTTCTGGGTCTGGACACAATTGCCTAATTGGATACCTACCTTGACGTGTCCTGAGTATGGGACTTAGGTACCATTGCTGGCTATCAATCAGATCCAGGATCATGGTGGAGGTTGCAATTCCTTAGGGTCCCAATATCAGTGGAAATATCTCTTCTGTAACATGGTTACTTGTGAGCCTGTATCCAAGAGTCTAAGTAGGTCTTGTCCATTGACTTTCACTGTCATGGTTGGGCATTTTCCTATGAAAAAAGATTCATCCTCCCTTGAGGCTGGACCTGGTCCCTGATCTCTGAGAATCGGTCTGCATTCCAAGGGATTCATTGTTTAATGCTACAGCACTTGTAGTCATTTGTCTGCATCACCTTTCTATATGTCCAGCTATTCTGCATTGTCATCAAATGGGTCTACCATAGCTGTTAAAATGATCAGTCGAGCATTGCCCATCTGCTGTCCTCAGCTAGGACATCATCTCTCTAGGTCCTTGGTTTCTATCTGGTTGCTGTCCATCAAGTCAGTGCAGTGTCAGTGGCTCAGTAGGTAGCACACTCACCTCTGAGGCCGGGAGATCAGAGGCTGTGGGTTTAGTTCCACATCTGGCACTTGGTTAATATCCAGTACTGACACTGTAATGCAGCATGAGAGGGGTGCTGCATTTCTGAGGTGCCTCTTCGGATGAGCGTTAAACCGAGGTCCCATCTGCCTGGATTAGTGGTAGTTCAGGTGGATGTTAAAGATCCCATGGCACTTATCGAAAAGAGTAGGGGTACTTTATTAAGCAAGAAACACAACATCACACAAAATAGGAAAATATAACAGTTGAAACATTACAAAAACATATCTGAAAATGTCGAAAGAAACAAACTAAAAAATTAACAAAAAGAAAAAGCTTTCCATAAATAAATAACATAAGATCTGGAAAAATTTTTCCCATCCTGAAAGCGAACAGTTTGTAAGTCAGCAACAACAGCAGAGAGAATAACATCAAAATTCGTATGAAGTTGTTGCAACACAAAATAACAACGAGCTTGCCATAAATAATATCGTGGAGTGCAAAAAAACATTCAGCATTACTTCTAGTATCGGGCCCCAATCTCCAGAATAATCACCTAATACCAGAGTACTGTAAGAAATTAACCGTAGATGTGCATATTCCAGTGCCTGGCTGCAAATTCCCAAACCTCTGACTATCAGGACATTCAATAAAGAAATGAGACTGGCTTTCTTCAATATTAAGACAATCTGGTCTTAAACAATATCTATCAGTTGCTGGTTTATACTTTAAATTCCCGAACTCCTAAATGACCATGAGCAGAGATCCATATGCGTCCCAAATTTTAACGGAATTCTATTATCAGTTAATTTACCAAGTACATACTTCATATTAGATGGGGAGCAGGATGGAAAGAGTAATATTACTTTTTGCACATCATACCGATGTACTCATAAAAGGATTTTCTGTGTAAGAGCGTAATTTATGTAAGGAATCTTCCATTGATACAATTTCTTCAAGGCCGAGATACCATATTGTGGTAAACCATCTTGATAATAATATTCTAGGGGAAGAATAGACCATTAAAAAATATTTGTGCCATATAGATTTGATCCAGAATTGCCAAGGAAGAGCGGTGCATACCAAATGAATGAAAAAGAGGAAAATAAAAACAGAATGAAAAAATCACAGGATTAATCATATGTAATCCACACTCTCTATATCTAAGATACGTATATCTCTCTTTACAGGGTTTAATCTATTGCCCCATAACATCTGAAAAAAAATACTATAAATCCTAGTTTCTAACGAAAGCGGGGGTGGAAAAAGGTGACTTAAATAAAGAAAAATGGGCAAAACAAATTTTTTAATAATTAAGACTCTTTTCTTTTTCCCAAACTTCCAGCGCTTCCACTGATTGACTTTAATTTCACCCAATCCTAACTGTTTTTCCCAATTATAGAATTCCATATTATCCATCCCAAACCAGACACCCAGTATTTTCTGAGGCTCATTACTGAGGAATATCAAAACAATTCGATAAGTCCGAACAAACTGACCCAATTGCATAACAAAACTTTTTGTGATATTAGAGGCACAGAGTATCTACCAAAGAAAAGAAAAAACTCTAAGGCTTTCCTCAAGAGGATGAGTCAGCTAAAGAAGGATGGCGTCATCCATAAAAGCAGTAACTTGATCACTTCCAGGCCGCTAGAAGGAGCAATACCTGAAATAGAGGTGTCACCCCACATTAACACTAATAATTAACAAATAATGCTTCTAATCACGGATCCAGAATGAAAGTGTATAATAAGGGGCTAAGGGACATCCTTGTCTGACACCTCGGAAATTTTTACTTTCTCCCTAACAGGCCATTTACTATAGGAACTGAAACTGCGATTTATACAACTGAGAAATCCATTGTACAAAAGTATCAGGAATTCCGTAGGCAGAAAGAAAAAATACAAATAAGAATGACTGACTGCATCAAGCGCTTTGGATTGATCCAAGGCTGCTATCAATTCTGAGGAAAAAAACTAGCTCGACATGCAAAAGATCTCAAGCAAAAAGAGGTTGTGCTGGATTTTCCTAGTTTTTTATCGCCTACGTTTGTGCAGGGTGAACTAAAAACCTAGCCAATTTCTCCAATCTATTATTCAAAATTTTAGATAAAATCTTATAATCACTGTTTAGTGAACAGATTGGTCTCAATTTGAGAGCAAGCTTTTATCCCTTTTATAAATGAAAGTCATTAGGACATTGAAAATCTTGGCAGGAGGTCCCTGAAGACAGATAACAATTAAACACAATAGGAAGAAAAAAACCATAAGTCTATGCATTTTTATAGAACTCATTAGGTATCCCATCTATACCAGGGAAGATCCGAGCTTAATTGTTTAATGACTTCAATCACCTCAGAAGTGGAAATAGGTAGTTGCAAGGCCGGATCAGATCACAAGGCAGATGGGAAGAGAAGAAAAAATGTACTTGAGAGGAATCCGTGAGGAAGCACCTGTGGGGATAAGAAATAAGCCTGAATATAATGCTGTACTATGTAGCATACCTACATCAGTGGTATAAGCTCATTATTAGCATTAAGTAAACCAGTCATGATAGTATTCGTAAGTGTGTTTTACATGCATGAAAGGGATCAGCCATTGGAGAATTCTTAAAATTAAAGCGAAATTCAGATCCAAAGACTTGCTCTATTGTATTGGTATGTTTTCATTTGTTGCTTAATATTCTTTATCTGAGAAAGAAAACGGTCATGATTGTTTGGAGGAATGACATGAGTCTATATAACTGGTTTCTAAGAACTAAATATGTCCTATATTCACTGCACCTTAGTTGTACCCCAGGTCTGAAATAAATGTTTAACCTCAATCTTAAATTGTTTCCACCACTCATATGGGGAGGAAAATAGAGCTAAAGTAGAGGATTTTGCTGCTAAAAAAAATTCCAGTTTAGAGAAATAAACAGAGTCTGAGAGAAAAGAAGTGTTCAACCTCCACCGTGACATGCAAGAAAGTAATCTAGGAGGAAGATTTCGTAAAGATAAAGTACAGAATAAGATATGATGATCAGAGAATTCCACCGGAACTACAATGCAAGACAAAACCTGAAGATAGTGTAGTAAAAACATATCTATCCTAGTGGCAAATGTATGTCTATGGTAAGTGTTACCATTAAGTAGGGTGCAAGCTACGGAAGGCATCCATAAGCCCAGCATCTGTTACCACCTCTAATAATGCATTTGAGTCGCAATAAACCTTTCTCCCTTGTGTTTTACGGAGCTGAATATCAAGGGAACAGTTAAAATCCCCTCCCCAAACTAAATGTTTCCTGGTGAATAAAAAGGGTTTAATTTCTGTAAACAGAGCAATACGGCCTGTTTTAGTCTGCGGGCTATAAACATTTAGAAAGCGAAAAAAATATTCACCCCATGAGCAGTCTAATATAAGTGCTCTACCAGGTGATAAATCAATAACCTTTGTGATTTTAAAAGAAGAATTACCAAATAATATAGCTACTCCATCTGCGATTTCAGTACCAAAAGACCAAAAGATGGGCCACAAGTCCATAATCTTTTAATCTGTTTTCTCAGAAATTGAAGACACCCTTGTTTCTTGTAAAATATAACATCTAACTTCAGGGATACAAGATATGAAAATATGGATATCTGCCTATGAAAAGTTCTTAAGCTACACACATTAAAAGCAAATTTCAAAGAGGCCATAGAAATTATTTATGAACTCACGCTTTTGGCTTACTTTCCTTTTTTCCTTTTTTCCCTTTCCTATCTTTTAGCAAGCTCTGTAGATTTACTATCGCCCCTCGTCTGTTATAATTTCAGAGTGATGAGAGGCCTCAGACTCCATCTGAGTCTCTAACTTCATCCTGAAGGGGAAAGAAATTTTCAGTCACCACCGGACTGATTTGGGACTGTTTGAGGATGCTCTAGTGAACCTCCTGCCTTTAATGGTTTCAAAGGTGGCATAATAGAGACCTGACTCTGGCTGTCTCCTGATTGAGGGGACCGGATGTACAGTATTCTGAGGGTCAGGAACCACAGGTGGCACAGACTTAGCAGCATCTGGGGTGAGAGGGTGAAACAGAATCTTGCCTTGGAGGAGGTACCCTTGTCACCGGAGTTTGCAATTTGGCCTGGGCATTTCGAAGCAAACCGTCCTGGTCTAAACCATCAGAGCAATTATACTAGCCCAAGGACACTGATGGAAGGCATGGTCTTTGCTTCACAAAGATTACATTTGGAAGATATTGGTACACATGTCAACAGAATGCCCAAAACCCCACATAAAGGACACTTCATCATGTCACAGACACTACTAATGTGTGTTCTATCCCACATTTATAACATGCTTTAGGTTGCCCCCATAAAGCAAACCCTCTATCCTTTTCCAAAAAGAAACTGTTCGGCAAATGAATAATCTCAGAATTGACTTGTAGCAGTTTCACTTTAAATTTCATCCCCTGTCCAAATGCCTTCAATATCAAAAGGGCTTCAGGTGCCCAAAACCTCACATTTGGATTGCAACCATCAGTAAATATCACTTTACATTAACCCCTCATTTCTGAACATAATTGTGACAAACCTAATCAATGGTTTAGTTAAAGGAATGGCAAAAAGGAAGCCACACCGGGTGATTTTTTGGTTAGCATATTTGTCCCAGAATCTGTCCATTAGGGCAGTAGTTTGAAAGCTAATGTCAAAGGAATCCTCCCAGAGACATGAATGAGGGCATACACATCCTTGGCACAAAAACCCATTTTAGACTTCAAGTTGTTTGAAAACATAATATCTATCGGTGTTCTTTTCAAACCCCTCTATATTTCAAACGCATTGCTATGACGAGGGGCTTGTTCCAACTTCGACTTGAATAACTCAGACATTGTTGGTTTGGGAGTGTGGCTTGTTAAGGGGTAGTAAGACCCGTAGATCCAGTAGTAACATCAGAGAGTTCAGTCACAAGTCCACCCCTACCCTCCCTCAAGTAGATGGCTGAGGGGAACGTTGTAAGACCATCTCAGGTGTCTTCCTACCTGAAAGCGGAGTCCAGTCCAAGTCAGGAACCCAAACTCCAGCATTCCTTCCTCCATCTGGCCTCCATAGCGCCACTTCTTCAGACCAGTCTGCAGAGCTGTTGATACTTCCTCCTTCCTGCAGCCCGAATTGTTGCTGCACTAAATGCTTCGTTACACGGTCTGGCTATTTACGGTCCTCCCGAAACCATCTCCTGGAGAGCAGTTCCTTCCCCTGAATTTATGCGTGTGAAGATCTCCGTAACTGAGTCTCCGTCGCTGGGCAAAGCAAGAACAGGCAATGGCTTCAAATAGAAGACACCGCGAAAAGTGGCGAAAGGCTTATTCTCATGAGTAACTGGCAATTGTGGTAAAGTTTGGACTGCCAGAAGAACTTGTGATAGCGTTGTCCCCTAGCATAGTAAGAGAACAGAACTCTCTCTCTCTGCAATCTTGCACCTCCTCCTCCATCCCGACCTCAGGAACGTCTGCCATGTCGGGTGCTGACGTCAGCGAGAGTCCCCACCAGCCACTGACCAGCAGCCAGTAGGGGAATTTCCCCGGTGTCCTGGCCAAATTTCCCTCATTCACTAAAAATACCACCAACAGCTTAATCTGGTTCAAGGTCAGTTGGCATTCATCTGTATCCCCCTCCCCCCGGGTCGTGCCTGAAAATAGGCAGGATTTGTCTAGTGCACTTACCCGGTCAACAAAAAGCTAAATAAAAAAATTAAAAAAAGTCTAGATTTCCAGTCTCTATTGAGGTCACGTACCTTCTGACATACCTCTGTAACTTTTCTGGTCAGAGCAGCCATTTTTTCTGTCCAATCAGTACTGGGTCCTGGACTAGGTCTGGAAATTGTATCTGCACCTGAGCCATCTGTTGTATGTCTCTTCAGTGTTTGAGTACCCTTCTGCACGTGCTCCTGGTGTCCAATGGCTTTCTGGGCTCCATCTTCCAGTGGAGTAGTATGACCATGTTTCTCTGGAAACATCATCTGCTGTTGGCACACATCGACCTCTCCTCCTTCTTGACTTGGTCCAAAAATTCATATTGCCTTCTCTTTAAAATCTAAAAAGACAGCATCCGGATCTTGAAGATGAAGCATTTATAACTCTCTCCTGAAAGCATCACTAAGAACTCCACCAAAGAATTTTTCTTTAAGAGTCTTGTCTGGGTCTCACACTTCTCTTGCATTGATCCTTTCTATAGCTCAGAGAGCTTCTTGTACACTCCGAGCATACTCCCTTAATGTTTCTCTTGGTCTCTGTATTCTTGAAAATAACTTCATTTTCAATTCAGGCATGGTTCTGGTATCAAACGTTTCTCTTAATCGATTGAAAATTCGATCTGCAGTGGCTTTTTCTCTTTCAGGCCATGATTGCATTTCTCGTTGAGCAGCTCCTTTCAACTGTCCCAATAAACTTAATACTTGTTGATGATCAGATACTAGATAAAGTCGAAACACAGACTATATTTTCTCTTTAAATTCTCCTAAACTACTGGAGTCTTCACTACCTGGCTCACCTGTATAGCTAGGAAGCCATGGTGCACCAAAATAATATGGCATGGTCAAGGGAAAGATGCACTCATCTCTATCCTTCTCCTCTTGCTCCATCCATCTCTCTATCCATCTCTTGATCCATCTCATCACTACTTCTGGATCCTGACGGCATCTGAATCTCTACTCTATTCTTTACTTGCTCTTTACTCTGCTCTATATCTGTACTTCACTCTTCCTCTGGCTTTGGTCTCTTTGGAGGACTTGATCTATACCCTGCTCACTGTGCCAAAATTTGGGTTGTGGTGCCCCAAAGCTGATAAGAAGGATGTTAACATATGCTGGGTTTCCACATCAATAAAAAGGGGTAATAAAGCAAATGTGTCAATGACACCAGTAACTTGCACACAAATTACTAACACAGGTCCAAAAAGGGGTGGATGTTGGCACCAGACAAAGAGAGGTGAGAGTCCAGAAATAGATTCCAAATACTTCACAAGGTTTTATTTATACTAAAGCAAGGGAAACACAGTCCCGGAGGACACTTACACTTATTTTCACTCTCTTATAGGAGGAGGACTCTAAATAAATGGTTGTAACAAGCTCCACTTTAGGAGTGGTCTACACTCTATAATCAGCAAATTACGATATAATCCTTTCAATACTACCCTGAGGTGCACCTCTACCTAGTGCCTATTACCTGGGTACTCCACTTTAAGGCTCTATAGCACAATACTGTAAACTCTACTTCAGTCATAAGCAGCAGTACATGCACAGATAAGCTTTCTCTGTCATGGGAAGAGGTTGGATTGCAGGATAAAACACAAAGGGACCACTTGGCTGACTGGGCTAACTAAGGGATTGCAGAGAGGATTTTGTACAGGCCAAGAGTCTCTTGGCCACACTCCACCTCTCTAGGATTGCTGGACTTGTTAAGAACAAAGCAACAATTCTCTTAGTTCAGAACCTATTGAGGGCTGCTGGAATTGAGACACACCAAACCTGGCCACAGCCCTCTTCCAGACTGCCAGGGTAAGACAAAGAAGAAGAAGATGCTGACCAACTAGCCCAAAGTCCTCTTCTGGACTTGACGGGACATGAGGAATAAGAAGAAAGTGCTGATCAACTGGCCCAAAGTCCTCTTCTGGACTACCAGGACATGAGGAATAAGAAGAAAGTGCTGACCAAAGAGCCTAAAGTCCTCTTTTGGACTGCCGGGACATGAGGAAGAAGAAGAAAGTGCTGACCAACTGGCCCAAAGTAGTCTTCTGGACTGCTGGGACATGAGGAAGAAGAAGAAAGTACAGACCAACCAGCCCAAAGTCCTCTTCTGGACTGTTGGGACACGAGGAGGAAGAAGAAGAAGAAAGTGCTGACCAACCAGCCCAAAGTCCTCTTCTGGACTGCTGGGACACGAATAGGATTCTGAAGAAAGGAAGTCTGTGAATTGCAAGCACCATTGGGGTTCTGGGCACCAAGGCCGGATGAGCCAATGACTACGTAAAATAGGAAACAGGACAATGGTGCAAAACACTGTGGCAGAATATCTAGATAGCACTTCAATACGGACAACAAAACAAGAAAATGGATGGTACCTTTGTACCAGGCCAGGCCATACATTAGGAAACTTTGAAGAGTGGAAAACAATAAACAGGATGTTGCAAACGACTGCCACATGATTCTTTGAAGATCTGCTGCTGGTTGCTTTGAAGATGCACTGGAGACAACTTCTGGAGTACTTTGAAGAAGATTTATTTGGATACCAATGGTAAACAGATTCTGGAAAACTCTGGAAGACTGATTCAAACACCTTGCAACTTGGAAAGCTGGCAACAAAACAATACTTTCTGGCACATGCAGTGCTTGTAGCAATAGCTGCATGCAAAATAAAGTCTCAGTTCTTATTGCAGTGGTCTCTTATTCAATCTTAATGTTCAAATCACAGTAAATATACAGGCAATTCACTTTTCTGATAGAACCCTAGCACTGGTGGAGCTAACTAACAGGGGTCCCTCTGACTAAATCGGGTTCTTCCTGTTATTGCAACTCTGTATGGCTAGCTAGACTCCTTAAACATCCGGGGTCATTAATGCTGCGGGGCCCCAATACACCCGGGGAATCTAAATAGCTAGCAGTGGGCCTAACTTGCCCCTTTTAAGAACTGGTGGGCCTGACTTGCCCCTTTACACAGTGGTGGGCCTGACTTGCCCCTTTACACAGTGATGGGCCTAACTTGCCCCTTTAAGAACTGATGGGCCTGACTTTCCCTTTTTAAAATCACTGGGCCTTATCTGGTGAACCCCTATCAAATAAACATTTAGGCCCTGGGACAGCTTTGCCCCTTTAACACTCTGGGCTTTTCTGTGCAGCTGTGCCCTTTTAAATCATGTGCTTCCCTAATGCAGTGCCTTTTAAGGCACTGGGTTGCTTGTCTGGGCCCCTCCAAACCCACTGGGCCTCCTTTTAAATACTGGGCTACCCTTTGGCTCTGCCCCTGCAAATACACTCTTGGCTTCTCTGTATTAAGCCCTATTAATTCGCTGGGCTTCCCTGGAATCAGACCCTTCACTTACACTGGGCCTCTCTTCCTGACAGGGCCCCTTTAAATTGCTAGGCTGGCTTGGGCTAAACTGTCACTCTTTTCCCCAGCCACTCCACTTCTTATAAATATTTATGCCCTTCCTGAGGCTTCCCTTTTGCTGTCCCTTCCCCTGTGGGCATCGCTACCCCCCGAAGGCTTTAATTATTTTAATGAGGAGCCCCTGGCCCAATTCTTCAGTGCAGTGTGCTGCCAGCCAACTCTCACCCCACCACCGGAAGCAGGAGCTGAAGGCGGGAGGTGGGAGGTGTGGTCTGGAGAGGGCTTTCAGGCAGATGCAGGATGACTGGGGACTTCACAGAGATCCTGGGACAGCATGCCATGATGCGGCAGTGCAATGCTACCACCAGGGAACCGAACACTTGATTTTAAATTAAAATAATAAAATGGTGTACCAAGCCCTTCCAGGACACAGCTAGACTTATCTGAACTTTACAGGCAGCTCCGGAGAGCACCGCAGACCGGACATTTCACTCAGGTACCTTTCTTCAGTGACTGGAGGCAGGAGGCACACAGAAAAGCCCTCAGGGACAGCTTCAGGCCTCCTGGCAAGTCCTTGTCATCCCTCCTCACTTTTTTGTGCCTTCACTCCTCCACAATCACCACAATTATCTCTAACAGAAACTAATTTTTTAAACTGCAGCACTCTGTATTCTTGTTCTGGAAGCATGGGAGGTGCCACACAGTGGGCATTCCATTAGCTCAACCTATCATTCTAGTATCTGCAGCATGGCAGAAAGGCTTATTTTGTGCATTATTTCTAAGCTATTTACAATATTTTTGACAGGCTTTGTAACGACATTTTAAACTGGGCACCTGGGCATTTCTTGGGCACCTGTTTACTGTATTGAGGCACCTATAAACTGCCACTTTTCTATTCTTTATCTTTCTGTGGTGCCCCCAACTCTGGGGGCACTACACATGTGTGAAACCTGTTACCATTTTGGTACCCATTACAGTGCCTCTGCTGGCAGGCTGTTCCAGGTGTCCACTGCCCTAACTGTAAAGAAGTATTTCATCGCATTCCCTCTAAGTATCCCCTCTTCCAGCTACATAATTTTATTTTTTTTTTATTTAGTTGTTTAACCAGGTATAGCACATTAAGCTGAAAGCTTTTTTACAGGAGCGACCTGGGAGCACAAGGAGGTTAAGTGACTTGCTCAGGGTCACACAGTATGCAAGTGGAAGCTGTTGGATTCAAACCCAGGTCTGGTCTGCTAGATGTCACCAGATTTGCAGCTCAGAGCTTTAGACCACCGTGCTATATTGCCTCCCTTATATCATATCATATCATGCCCCCTTGTCCTTGAACATCTCTTCCTCAGCAGAATTGAATCTTCCTGTACCTTATTTATTTTGTTGAGGGATTTAAATGCTTCTATGATGTCTCCCTTTCCCTCCTTGCCTCTAGAGTGTAGATATTTAACTCCTTAAGTCTTTTCCCACAGTGTTTCTGGTGCAGGCCATGCACCATTTCGATTGTCCCTCTGTACTGCCTTCACCCAATTTATATATTTTCTGAGATGGTTGGGACCTCCAGAACAAATGACTGCAGCACAGCAACAGCAAATAGGAATTATAGTAACATCAAGAAAAGAGAAGCATAACGAATATAAAGTCAGTTAGTTTAACACTGAACATAGAACTCCTTACCCAAGCAGACTGCTATAACAGTATATTGACTTGCTGATGGCCTTCTGACTGCAAAAATAAAGTTTCTTAGCAGTATAAAAGCAGTCAGTAAGTTTAGCATACAGTTTAGCAGTCATTCTGAGCTGAACTAATGTTAAATACTGATAACATGCTTACTGTTATTTACAGTCATTAGCAATCAGAAGCAGTGTAAAGATTCCACAGAACAGTAGTAGCAGTACAACGGGCAGCAACCTAAAATAAATACAAATATCGTGACACAACTCCACAAAATCTTCAATTGGACTGTAAAACACAAATATTTTTGCAAGAACCTTGTTTTCATTAAGCAAACAATTTATTGATAGCCATGTTGAAAGAGTTTCACAGAACTGGAAAATATCTAGCATAGTCCATGAACACCTGTGCAGAACACAACTGAAAGAGCAATAAAAGTTGCTGAAATGCTTGTTTAAACATTTTATCAAATTACTTTATTGCTATGCTTAAGAATAATTCAGAACAGTTTGGAGCAGATTAACAGCATATGTTGTCATCTTGAAATGATTAAATGCAAAACATTGTAATAAAATTGAACACACTGTCCCACCAGTGCAGAGGCATGGTGACTGTCTGTGACACTGACGACCCGGGTTTGGGAATGGACTCGGGACATCGGAGGGCTGGCTGGTTAGGAAAAGGATTGAGCGTCCTCAGGACAGCTCTACTTCTCTGGGGATAGGGTGGGGTAAAATGACCGGTGCTTGCTGTCCTCTGGTGGAGGCCAGGAGGGTGGATGCAGTGGACAGTGACATAGTTCAGGGGTCTGGGACACACATTAGCATCAGCCTGTGATGCCATTGCATGTCCCACCCCCACGGGGAGCATAGCTGCAAAAATAGTCCGCTGACTAAATGAAGTCACCTGGACCTTGCCACACATCCCCGACCTTCATCACGATACTGCTTAAGTCCCACCAGGAAGCCTGGCGGCCCTGCCCTGGGGGAGTAAGACAGGTTGTTGGCAACCTCCCCTCTGCTCAGTACCATAGTAGCAGTTCTGCCGGGGAGCCAGTGGCCCCACCCGGGGGGGGGGCTGGGGTACTCATGCAGAAGGAGGAGCTAATGGGATGCTTAGTGGGGTAGCGGTGGGGTGGCAGGACAACCTATGAGGGTCAGGTAGGACCCTCCTAAAAAATAATAAGATTGAACCATTTTGCAAAGTTTAACAATGTGGGCCAGCATGCCGGTGCAGTGGTTGCAACTGCTTGCAACACTGATGATATGGGTTTGGTAGCGAACTCAGGACATTGGAAGACTGGGCGAGGGGGTGTGGAGAAGGATGATCATTGACTTCTCTCCTTATCTGTAGTACTGCAGGCACTGGCACCCAGTAGACACTGACCACTGGTAATGGATACCTGACTAGCAGCTCTCTACACCTTGCCATCGCAGAACTGATAAAAACATAGAAACATAGAAGTTGATGGCAGATAAGGACCACAAGGCCCATCCAGTCTGCCCATTTCTTTTTCACCTTATAATATGTGCCATCGGCCTTTGCTCTGTCAGTGGCCTATCTATTCATACTCATTTGTATTGCCCCTTATGCCTATCCCATGCCTGTTTGTAGCCCTGCACTGTATTCATAGCCACCACTTCTTGAGGTAGGCCATTCCATGCATCCACCACCCTTTCTGTGAAAAGAATTTCCTCACATTCCCCTTAATCGGCCCCTCCAATCTCATGCTGTGTCCTCTTGTCCTGCTATTTTCTTATATTTAAACATGTTAGACTCTTTCACCTTGTTAATGCCCTAAGGTGTTTGAATGCCTCAATCATATCACCCCTCTCCCTCCTTTGCTCAGGGTATACATATTGAGCTCTGTTAATCTGTCCTCATATGTCTTCTGATGCAGTCCCTGCACCATTTTGGTTGCCCTTCTCTGGACTGCCTCAATTTGGTTAATGTCCTTGTGAAGGTGTGGCCTCCAATACTGCCACGCAGTACTCCAGATGGGGCCTAACCAGTGTCTTGTAAAGGAGTTATTACCTCCCTCTTACGACTTGTGATACCCTACTAATACACCCTAACACCCCCTAGCCTTACCTACTGCTTTAGAGGTCTGATTGGATGATGTCAGGTCATCAGTGATGATGATGCCCAAGACTCTTTCTTCCTTTGTGACTGCTAGCAACTCCTCCCAGCCTATAGGTGGCTTCAGGGTTTCTCTTCCTATGTGCATGATCTTGCACTTCTTTGCATTAAATCCCAGTTGCCACTTTTCTGACCATTTTGCTAGTTTATCAGATCTCTTCTCATTCTGCCCACCCCATCTGGATCATATGCTCTGTTGCAGATCTTGGTGTCATCTGCAAACAGACAAGTCTTACCCTCTAGTCCATCTGCAAGGTCACTAATGAAGATGTTGAAGAGGACTGGCCCTAGGACTGATCCCTGAGGTACCCCACTTGTGACTTGCATCTCTTCTGACTGTATACCGTTTACCACCACTCTCTGCTTTCTGCCCGTCAACCAGTTTGCCACCCAGTTGACCAACTTCTGACCCACCCTGAGCTTACCCAGCTTATTTATCAATCTTCTATGTGGAACAGTGTCAAAAGCTTTGCTGAAGTCAAGGTAGGTGACATCAGCTGCTCCTCCTTGGTCCACCACTCTGGTTACCCAGTCAAAGAAATCTATGAGATTAGTTTGACAGGACCTTCCTTTTGTAAACCCATGCTGTCTTGGATCCTGTGCCCCTATGGATTCCAGGTGTTGCACTATCCTTTCCTTAAGGAGTGCCTCCATAATCTTGCCCACTACTGAGGTAAGACTGACTGGTCTGTAGTTCCCGCCTCCTCCCTGCTACCAGTCTTGTGAGTGGGATCACATGGCCCTTCTCCAGTCTTCTGGGACCTCTCCTGTGCTCAGAGACTCGCTAAACAGTTCTGCTAATGGCTCTGCTAGTTCCCTTAGCTCCTTAAGTACCCTGGGATGTATGCCATCAGGTCCCATTGCCTTATCCACCTTGAGCTTATCAAGCTCTTTTAGGACCCTTTCTTTTGTGAAGGGAGTAGTGCTCACCTCCCTCCCCTGTGTCCATGATGCTGAGCTGTGGGCCTACCCTACCTTCTCTTCAGTAAATACTGAGCAAAGTATCTATTTAGGATAGATGCTTTTACAGGGTCCTCCTCCTCACATGCTCCCTTTTCTCCATTAAGCTTAGCAATACCCCCTCTGGACTTTCTCCTTTCACTAATGTATCTATAGAAAGTCTTGTCACCTTCTTTTACTGTTCGTGCTAGTGTTTCCTCAGTTTGAGACTTTGCCTGCCTTACTGCCTTCCCTGCTTCCCTTAGGGCAGTTTGGTATGCCTCCCTATCTTCATCCCGCTGTGTTCCCTTATATTTCCTGAAGGCCAGCCTTTTGGCTCTGACCTTTTCTGCTACTGTATTTGAGAACCAAAGTGGTTTCCTTCTTCTTTTGCACTTCCTTTTCTGTCTAACACAATGGGATGTTGCTTCAAGTATTGCACCCTTAATGCTTGCCCACTTTGCCTGTACCCCCTCACCTGTGTTTCTTTTTGCCAGGGCTACTTTAACTCTGTTGGTCATCTTATCAAAGTGAGCTCCTCTGAAGTCCCATATTTTTGCCTTGGAATGGGATGATTTAGATGTAGTAGCCAAATTGATGCTGGAACACTGTGGTGATGCTTTGAGGCAGAGTGACATCACTGGAGACAGGTCTGCTGCAGATAGAGGATGGGCCGGTGACCTTCCTAGGTCACCGTTAGACTCTGAAGAAGCTGATCTAGGGGGCTGGCCCATTGGAACAGCAGCAAGGCGTCCTCATGCAATGCCAACATCCAAAGTTTGGGACTAAACACACGTGTCAGAGGGCCGAATGGATGGAGAAGGACTGAACATCCAAGGGACAGCTTTCCATCTCCAAAGGGAGGGGGGCTAGTGTCTGGCTTAACAGAGACCATTGGCAGAGGCAAACATGCAACATTATAATAAGATTGAACTACTTTACAAAGTTTAACAATGCAGGCCAGCACTCCGGGACAGTCATAACGATTACTTGCAACACTGATGATATGGGTTCAGTAGTGAACTCAGGCCATTGGAAGACTGGATGAGGGGGTATGGAGAAGGATGAGCATCCCAAAGACTGCTCTCCCTCTCTGGAGTGCAGAAGGCACTGGCATCTAGTAGACACTGACCCCTGGTAATAGATACCTGACTAGCGTCTCCCTACAACTTACCATTGCAGAACTGATGCTGGGACACTGTGGTGGAGCTTTGAGGCAGGGTGACATCACTGCAGACAGTTCCGCTGCAGATGGAGGATGGGCCAGGGACCTTCCTAGGTAAGTGTCAAGCTCTGAAGAAGCTGGTCCGAGGGCCAGCCCACTGGTGCAGTGGGAAGGTGTCCACATGCAATGCCAACATCCTAGGTTCAGGAACAGACTCGGGTGTTGGAGGGCCAGCAGAATGGAGAAGGACTGAACATCAAGGGATGGCTCTCCTTCTCCAGGGGAGAGGACGAGTGTCTGGTGCAGCAGAGACCCTGGCGGGCCGAGGGATCTACTGCAACTGGTGCCTATGTGTGGGAAGGAACAGAAGGGCTTGTCCCAAGGATGTCATTGACATCCCACCTCCAGGGAATACTGCAGCAAAAATCCGCTACCCAGGCATGATGCCCCACTCCACTGCTGTTCCCGTTGCCCTTTCTTGCCTGCTGGGGGTCCGGCTCCCATGGTCCTACCCTGTGGGGGTAAGACAGGGCTTGCCCTTTTATTCATTGGAGGGCAACCCACCTGGGGATAAGCCTGGGCATGATGGGGTGGCGTGGAGAGGGGGCTGTACTCCCGTGGCAGGGATTTGGGGTTTGTGCCAAAAAAAAAAAAGAATCTGGTCTGGGAAGCAAAGACAAAGCTAGATGTCATCTCCATTGCACTCCTTCCATGGTCATCTAGGTAGTCACCTAGGTGGCAGTAGTGCAGCGGAGGCAGTGACAAACCCTCTGGGATGCTTAATCCTCTTTCCCCCCAGCTGACCCCTAATGATCAGGGCTCACTTCTGAACCTCAGTCACTGGCATTGTGAGTGGTAGCACTACTGCTGCACTGATGGGCTGGCCCTGAGACCATTTTTATGATATTTTTTGTTGTAGTAGCTTCATACATCTGGCAACAGCATTCCTCTTTTCTCCCATTACAGAAAAGTCCTGTGGGACTGTAGAGAGTGAAAAAAGGTAGCATGCATCATCAGCTTGTCTCTGCAAAGTGGAAGGTAAGCATCCACACTTTTTTGGCGTTGCAAAAGTGAAAGGTACAGGTATTCCATGAAAAGAGCAAGTGCAAACCAGTGAGGGAACAAGAGCACTTCAAAAATAGTGAATGTCATTTTGGCGATCTTGTGTTAATAGCGCCTGTTTGAGCGATGATTGTGTTGTTTAGCACTGTAGGGAGTACAGGTAGGGAGTAATATGGTTGCCAGTGTCTGGAGGAAGCCATACTGGCTCTGTAGCCTAGAGATTAGAGTCACCGGCCTTGTGAAGGGTTGCTGCATCCAGACCTGGGTTCAGAACTCAGCGTTACTGATTTTATTTAGTCTTGCACTCGCCCTCCCTCCACATTCCCCCATGGCTCCCTCCAGAGTAACCTCCTATCCACAACCCAACACTAACTCCCCTCACCACATTCTTTCTCTAGCCCCCTCACCCTACAGTTTTTGCAGCACCATCAGTTCTTCTGTAATCCCCTCCAACACCCTCAATGTCTCCAGCATCTCCCACCATGTATGTCACCAGAAAACGCAGTTCCACCAGTGATACAAACCAAGAGAGGTTTGCATGAGAGCCTGGTCAGGGGCCTGGAAGGGGAATGCAGTGGCAGGAAGGTAGTCAGACAGTACAGTTCTAGCTACTGAGAGAGTGGTCAGCTAGAGGGATACTAGACTTTGGTCTGGTCCAGTTGTAGGAAGCTTTGGGGGGTGGAAGGTGGTCAAGCTGTAGAGTGGTGGCTCAGCTACCGGGAGGGTGGTAAGGAGGCTAGCCCAGCTGCAGGGATTGTAGTTGACTAAGATGGGGAGGGTGGTTTTGTGGATGGGGTAGAGCATGCAGAGTGAAAAAGAACTCACTAAGACCCATGACTTGTTGCCATGACAACCATCATAGAGATAATGTTGTCGTTGTCCCTGTCTTATGCTCTTAACACAAATGTCACCTCAGTGATGGCATGTTTACTCAGTCACTGTGATTATGGCTCAAGATTGGCATCTAGACCATTAACCTTATCCACACATTCACACTAAACTGACTTTTTTCCCTAGTTGAATAAACTCACTGGCTAGCAAGTACTGAGGTCAGCATGATGTCACGAACTGACATACATTTTTGCCAATTGCGCAGCCATCTTGATGTGCTCTTAGAGCTATGCAGCAGCACAGATGTCTTTGAATGTCTGCAAGCTGAACTGGAACATAACCTGACTGTGGACCATGCTCAGCTGGAGGAAGGACCATCTGAATACAAAATCAGGTATAATTAAAAAAAATAAACAGCCACTTAGAATATTTTTTATTCACATTGCTAAAAAGTAATAAGATACTCCCAGGGTTGCATTATCCATATGTTAATCACCCCTAGGGCATGTGGCATGACTTCACCTTGTACCACATTACACCCCAAAGTATGATTTACATATGATTAATGCAACTCTTGTTCTTTCCTTATTGCTGAAATATTTCAGGTCTGCCACAGTAGCTTCTTGTTCATCTGTGATCATATTTGATCTTGCTAGGATCTATTCATCTTCTGAAGAATTGTGCAGAAAATGCAGGACTTAACTGAAAACAAGATCCTTCATCTTCATTGACAACCCTAAGTAAAGTACATGGTTAAATAAAGTCAGTCCTCTAAGATGCACCCTCATGTAATCATCCTTATGACCCCCTCATTTTGTATAAATAATTTTGAAAATCCTGAAAAACTGAAGAATCAGCATTTATATAGCACTTTTCATACACAGTGTATCTCAAAGTGCTTCACAAGCAATGCTAGACTGGTAGTGAAGTGACTAAATGTGTAGTGGTGGCCATATCACACATCATTACCCTCATACAGCCTGGATAATTGCATGAACTGGTTTATGGGAAGAGGAATGTTGGCCAGGACACCAGGAATGTCCCCTACTCTTTGCGAAGAGTGCCCTGGGTTTTTTTACTTCCACCTGGACACCCACCAGGACAGCACCAGGATGGGTAGAAGATACCTTGGTTTAACATCTCATCCAAAGGGCAGCACACCCCAGCAATACATCACCCCTCTAATACTGCACTCGGATGCCAGCAATTTTTTAGGTGCAAGCCCAATCCCGGTGTGGGACAAGAACCCATGAACTTCTGGTCCAGAGGTGGATGTGCTACCTACTGAGCCATGCTGACACCTGCCAGATTGCACTTGTCTGTTGCTACTTTACAAGTACTAATCACACTAAGCTTCAGGGTTCCTCCCCCGAGTTCTGCTGGAGGACTCCAGATCAGGGGCCACATATTCAAAAGTTAGTGCAGATGCTAAGGGGTATTAGCCTGTGCTAACTGGATTTTGCACCTGTTTTGTGGGTAGGGTCAATATTCAGGGTCCTTTGTAGTGCAGGCTAGACCCCTTAGTGTCTGAGCACTAACACAAACCACTGTCCATGCTAAAAAAAGGGGTCCACTGTGCATGTGGGGGCAATGGAAATTCTAGAATTTACTGATAAGCAGGATACAATGGGCTCTATATCAATTTGTTTATATCACCTTGATTGCATTTTAAGTGATGTGCAGGAATGATAACAGTTTCTATGCAGATAAAGGAGTTTGAGACTGACCATATAAAGCTGTTTTCAGTTTAGTTCTAAAAAGTTTTATACTTTGGTCCTTCCCTTATTGACACTTATTCATTTTGGCAGATTGAGGTCTGTGATATCTCCCTTGAAGAAAACATTTAACATCCTTCAAGCACACTGAAAAAGGTATGAAATCCTGGGATTTATGCATCTGGACTTACCGTGACTCTGGACACAGGAGATGAGCACCATTTATTTTCTTAATACTGATGTAACCACCTACAAATAGGGGTTCTCGAAAGGTCTTCCTTGAGATTGCTTAAATGCTCACTGCCAGGCTGGTGTCCTGTGTTTTAGCAGTTTAAATGTGATTGCCAGAGAGTGCCTGTATAACCCCTGTGTACTGTCTCTTTAAGAGCTGCCTGGATTGCAGTCATAAGTAATGTGAGAGGGATCTCTTTTGAAAGATGTAACTATTTGCTGAAAATCATTTAGAGTGATAATGATAATGTAGTTTGTCTAACCTGCCTTCTTTGCAGCAAGGACTGTTTTGTTTATCTTCACTAACTTGGTCCTGGAATGCGAATTGGACCAATCAGAACTGGTGGGACCTAAAATGGAGCCAGACTACAGGAGCTGTCTGGAGTCAAAATCTGTAGGAATTGTAGTTTTGGGCTTTTTGTGCCTTTTTGCACCTGAAGGGGGAGGCTTTGTTGTGACTGACAGGAGGATCAGTCAACCGAACCTTTTGGATCTTGGGGAATTTCCCAGGCTGCTGCAGCTAGTTTCAGTTTTTGAGCTGAGAAGTGAAGAAGTAACAGCTCAAGTGATTTTGAGCAGTAGTTCTGTGTAGTTTTGTGTGGGAGAACTGTGAAATGCCTTTGTTGTGGCCTGCATGTCTGCCTGCTGCCCCTGAGAGGTAGAGAATTATTTTAGACTAAATCCAAGTTTGTGAGAAGCAAGTAAGCCACTGATTTTTACCAGGCTCATACCTGAAGAAGACTGAAGATTTTGCTGAATGCGATCGGCCTGTCAGGCTTTCCAGCTGCTTTTGAATCCCTGGTTTGTTCAGAGACTATGCGATCATGACCAGAGAGCGGTTTGCCTGGTACAGTAAAATTTGCTTACATGTAAATGTGCTGTGTATTGAAAATGGGTCTTGATTTGGTTCCCCACTGTGTGAACTGTGTTCTGCTTGCTGGAAGCTTTATCTAGCCTAATCAGACAGAATACGCATTCATCTACATTCGGCCTGGGCCCTGCTATGCTGGCCCTGCCAGTCTACCCCACTATACAGAGAAAGCCACTGATGAGAGACCTGCCTTTGGATCAGCCCCCCTGCTCCACGCTTGAAGAGGAACGATGCCTCGGCAAATCATGTGGGCCCTGCTTCTCCTGGCACTCCAGATTAACCACCTGCTGCCTCTATTTTCATTCAGCCTGTGTCCAGTCTTGGGTATCTTGAGTAATCATCAGGGTAACTCTCTGAAACAACAGCCTAATCTAAAAGTGTGTCATCTGATTGTCTTGTTGTTTTCTTTTCATGAACTGAGCCCTCCAGCTCCGGATTACAAATACTGTGTGTTGTATATGTTGTTTTCTTCCATCACAGGGCCCCAACCAGCTGCAATGCTTCTGGCTAACCCACCTTTCTCCATCTGGGTACCCAGAATGTGTGACTGTTTATGGACGCTGAAGTCCATACATAACTGTTTGATTGATAGAGCCTTTAAGCAAATTAACCTGATTACGCCCCTCCCTTGTTCAAGTCTCTTAAATAAATCAGATCTCTTTTTTGCATTTACCCTGACTGTGGTTCCAGTTTGTGCAAAGTACTGTACTGCTGTTATTTGCTGTGTATAACCTTGTTTTACAGGGGTTCCCAGGGCCAGGCCAGAGGAAAGCCCTGGTGGTAAGATGCAAACAGTGTGGGTACTTGTGTGGTGTATCGGGTATTGTAAAGTGATTATGTGTATTGTTCCAGCCACTAGTAAGGAAAGAGGGGTTACAGTGTCCCAGAGGGCTGTGCCCAGGTTAGCTTGACCACTACCAACCCTGACCTCTGGGTGGAGGCACCCGTTTCAGAACTCAGGCCCTTAACCTGCTACTGGCCAAACAGGCAGGGTAGTAGCCCTTAGGATAGCCCACCTAGGGTTACACTGGCAACTTTCTTGGAAGAAGCATGGTCACTTTGAAGTGTGGGTTACTGCCTGATAACAGCACTTCCTTGCTCAATGAAAAATTCCAAGTGCAAAAGGTGGCAGTCTAGCAATCTATAATGCAAGAACTCACATGACCTGATATCAGGGTGCTGAGATTGGGCAAAACACTTTGATTTATTATCGATGTATTATTGATGCATTATTTATATATTAGGCCACATGTCACAAGATAAGGCTGTGTTACGATACAGGTTTTCAGACACTATTTGTGTACAAAATAAGTTTAAGGTAAAATAATACTTCATACTTTTCTAGCCTATAAATTAATTACATATTTAAGAAGAAGAAGAATCAGCATTTCTATAGCACTTTTAATACACAATGTATCCCAGAGCACTTTACAAGCAATGCTTGACTGATAGTGAAGTGACTTAGTGTGTAGTGGTGGCCATATCACACATCAACACCCACATGTGGCCAGGACAATTGCAGGTTAAAAATATTGCTTTGGTCTGGGCTGTGACTGTTGAGTGAATTGTAATGTTGCCATTCACTTTACAGTAAAAGCTCAGTCCTAAGTAGTATTTTTAACCTTACATATCCATTCAGTAGCAGTACTTTTAACCTTAAATATATATAACTTAATCGTAAGCAGTAAAAATATACTGCTAAAAAAGCAGTCCTTGACAATCACCCAGACTGCTATGACTGCTATGAAAATTACTATCTTTGGCTTCTGATTTAAATATTTCCTGCTATAGGCAGGCTAACTTAAGGCTTTGGACTGTGAAGTCCATCAAGATGGCCATTACTAATAGAATTCACTGTTATCATGGCAAAACAGTTTGAATGGCAGTTCCATGCTAATGTCATGCTAAAATAATGCTAGGGTGAAAATAGTCCAAATGCTTTTCGAAGGTTAGGTGAAAGTCTTCCATTTTGGCAAGTGAGCTGTTGGCAGAAAAAGACCTCCTGGCCTGCCAGAGTCTGCCCTAAGGTGCCTACTTACTGTGCTACTATGGACCATAACTGATCACTAGCCCCCCATACCAGCTGTTACCAAGGTCCTCTTATGTGTGTCCCATACATGTTTGAAACCTGTTACTGTTTTGGTACCCATTACCTCTGCTGGCAGGCTGTTCCAGGAGTCCACCGCCCTCTCTGTAAAAAGTTTTCTCAGATCCCTCAAGTCTCCCCTTCCAGCTACATATCATGCCCCTTGTCCTTGAACATCTCTTTCTCAGCAGAATTGAACCTTCTGTGCCTTGTTGGTACCTTTGAAGATTTGAATGCTTCAATCATTTCTCTCCTTTCCTCCTTTCCTCTAGAGTACATATTTAACTCCCAAAATCTTTCCCATAGTGCTTCTGGTGCAGGCCATGCACCATTTTGGTTACCCTTCTTTGTACTGCCTTCACCCAATCTATATCTTTTCTGAGATGGCTGGGACCTTCAGAATAAATATGCAACAGCAAATAGGGATCATAGTAACATCAAGAAAAGAAAAGCATAAAGAATATAAACTCAGTTAGTTTAACGTTGAATCAGTTCATGAGAACTTGCGTCATGGTCTCCATTTGTAGTCTAATGCAGTTGTGATTATTTAAAGTGTTGTCTTCCTTCTCTCTATAGATATTTTGTGACTTTTTATACACCCCTGGCAGTATGCTTTCCTGTGGCTTACTCAGGCACTTAAAAACAAGCAAGACAAAACCCTTTTAAAAACAGCTTTGTTTGTTTAGACAGCTATGCTGAGAGAGAGAGAGAAGTGAGATTCTCTGAGAGAGAGAGAGAGAGAGGTGTGTGTGTGTGTGTGTGTGTTTGATTCTCTGAGAGAGAGATTCTCTAAGAGAGAGAGAGTGTGTGTGTGTGTGATTCTCTGAAAAGATTCTCTGAGAAAGAGAGTGTGTGTGATTCTCAGAGATTCTCTGAGACAGAGAGAGTGTATGTGTGTGTATATGTGTGTGTGTGTGATTCTCTGAGAGAGAGTGTGTGTGTGTGGTTTTCTGAGAGAGAGAGATTCTCTGAGAGAGTGTATGTTTGATTATCCAAGAGAGATTCTCTGAGAGTGTGTGTGTTTCATTGAGAGAGAGCGAGAGATTCTTTGACAGAGTGTGCGTGTGTGTGTGTGTGTGTGTGATTCTCTGAGAGATAGCGATTCTCTGAGACAGTGTGTGTATGTGTTTCACTGAGAGAGAAAGAGATTCTCTGACAGTGTGTGTGTGTGTGTGTGTGTGTGTGTGTGTGTGATTCTCTGAGAGAGAGAGATATTATCTGAGAGAGAGAGTGTGTGTGGGTGAGTCTCTGAGAGAGAGATGCTCAGAGAGAGAGAGAGAGAGATTATCTAAGGTGTGTGTGTGTGTGTGTGTGTGTGAGAGAGAGAGAGAGAGAGAGAGAGATGGCTTTGTGTGGCTACAGAGGTATCTTACAGCTGAGGTCTTAAGAGTTGGTGGCAAGTGAATTACTCCATACAGGTAATGGGATACAGCTTCATCCCGAAGAGATACAAACTGGACATGTCACTTTATCCATCATTTAAAATAAAATAACACAAGTTTAGTTTCACATTCTTACTATGAGGGAAGCAAGTAAAATCAACCAGCATGGTTAGAGAACAAAGGAATGCACACCTCTGGATGAGTGGGGGAAGGGGATACCAGCAAAACAAGTTTCTCAGCTTGCAAATGGTAGTAAACTAAGCACTGAAACTTAACAAAGAAAGAAAGGGCACATAAAACACTATGGAAGAGGTTAACTTCTCTCAAGCCAGAGAAAAGGCCCATAAAACATTAATGAAGAGGTTTCAACAGCAAAATAGGCAGTACTGGGGAGGCTCAACAAGACACAGAAACTTAACAAAGAAAAGTACCACAAAACACTATGGAGGAGGCTTGAGCTTGCAAAAAAGGCAGTACTGAGGAGGGCTCAATTAACTTCTCAAGCCAGAGGAAACAATAGTGCTCTCCAGCTGCCATCACACACAGGCAGAGTACTGAGAGGTTTCAGTGGAGGACACTATTTTAACACTCTGTCATGTTGTTTGGAAGGCAATTTATGCAGGGAGTCCTTTTCTCAAAGCAAAACGTCTGCAGGACTATGCCCACTGCAGCCGTAAAAAGAAATACAGATCGTGCCCTTGAATTTCATAACATTTGTACCTGCAATTTGGTTGCTTCAGAAAATGCCAAACTTTTCTGTTGGCAAAAAAGAAAACAAAAAATGCAAAGAATTTGCAAGACAGTACATTTACAGATGGTACAGTATGTTTTTTCCCAAACATAGCACCACATTTATAAGGTCAGATTAGAGCTGCACAAAATTAAACTCAGCTGGCAGAATTTTGGTGAAAGACAGAATTTCACTTTCATGAAATTTTGGAATGCACTTTGACAACATTCACAGAAATTCTGACTTAGAATGGCTGAATAAATGTATGTGTAACCCTCCACTGACCACTTGTTTAACTAGTAAGCACACCTCCCATACTTTTTCTGTCTAGGGGAAAAGAGAGGGGTGGGGTACAAAGCAATTGCAAACAGAAACACAAAGTGTGTACAAGACACAAACAGACCTATACCAAAACCCAGGTCTTGAGGAGAGAACTTTTGCTAAGGGCCATGCTAGGTTTGCACTTCTGACAGGGATACCCAGTAAATCCATACAGGAAGCAGTAACTAGATTGTCCATACCAGGTTGGGATTCTAGAGTGTGGCTTTATTCCAAAACAGTTGGTACACAAAAGAAAGGATGGACCCCAAAGGGTTTATACTTCATGGCACAAGGCAAATGCAGAACAACATCTGTAGAAAACAGAAACTAGAACTTTTCATGTAGCATAGGATTAGATATCTGGAAATGTGGAACTAGCATGTGAAACACACAAATTCTCCTGGAAGTGGCACTAGGCCATAACTTGAACAGTTCCCATATGGCATAGGATTTAAAGTAGAAAATGTGGCATCCTGCCACGATGGAGCACACTGGTGCTCAGGACTAGGAAAACCCACATACAAGGGGTAAACTTTATCTTCAGGCATTGGCCATATGCACTGAAAGAACAGGTGCCCTTACAGAACCCGAAGTGCTGAACTGGTCACTCCAGATGGGAGGGGTTGCCCACCTTTTGCTTCCTTGTCCATACCCAGCCATTCTTTCAGAGTTACACCTCAGCAGATAATGAACAGTAGAAATTGTGCTTTCCTCAAATGCTTAGCACATTTTAGCGTTAGAAATACCACAAGGGGTGTAAAATTATAGTTCTGTACAAAGTGCTAAGTCACACCTGGGACTCCATTATTGTCAGCCAACTTTAGGAAAACTTCTTGAGAAAAGTCTCACAAAAATGGGTGAATGAGTCTCTTTTTCAGAGCAACACCCCACAAAAAACATCAGGCAGGTACATTTCTCCTGAGAACTGACAGAATTACTCACAGTTTGCACACAAGGCAGCTTCAACATGTTCTGGATCAAACAGGGGATTGCCCCTCAAATCCTTTGCAGTCCTTCTCATCCCACTGTGGATGAGAACATCAGGAAATCCTGAAGACTGTTTCTACCACTTCAAAAGTCAGACAAAAGATGTTCTCAAACTAGGGTGAGAAAAAGTAGGCTCTCCTCAGAGCCCACACTGCAGCACTTCACTCCTCCACTGCTCACTCTCTGAGCACAGAACCAAGGCTCTTGTCTGCTGGCACTGAACTGAACTGAAAATTATAAACTCCCCACACTCACAGCAAGCTGTGTGGCTTATGTTGCTGCAAGAGTTCTAAATGACATCACCTCTCTGCTCTCAGCAGAGACCAAGCAAGCAGAGTGGGAGCAGGTGAAAATCCATTTAACTAGATATTCACCAGCTGCTTTCCCTACCTAACACTGGCACTGATGGGATTCTAGTAACCCCAGGAACCAGGGGTTACACTCACCCAGAGCCAGGTAAATGACTGTCACAGTCATTTCCTCACCTGGCACCAGGCCATCCTACCCTCTGTGTTACCTACAGGGAGGTATCGTTACTTCTCCCCTACCATGTGCCAGACACAGGCAGGCAACATTAAAGGCACAGAACCAGCTGATGAAACTTCAGCCCCTATCCAGCTATCTATGGAAAATCAGTGGCTCCAAGAAAACTGCCTGAAGCATGCCCTAATAGACCAGAACTGAGACCCCTACTGCAGGTCCGGACCACAGTATGTCTATCCCCCTAGCCCCCTAGGGAAAGTCTATCTGACCAAGCTGCCCACAGGGAAGCCTCTCCCCATCCCAGGGTACTTGCAAACAAAACAACAAGGAAACAATACATTACAATGCATTAGATTTTCCACAAACTTTCCCCACATTTACACCTGTGAAGGAAAACAACATGTTAACACCCTGTTAACCACAACAATTCTAAATCTCTATGAAAAAAGGAACTCGGCTGAGCTCCCACATCCTCTTCTTTTTTTTCTCTCTTCTTTTCTTCTTCAGGAACACCTGTAAGAGAAGAAAAACACACACAAAAAAAAAACATTCTGCATACCACACAGTGTCTAAACCTCCACCTGAACACTAGAGAATCCAACAATATTCTTCTAGAAAAGTACAAAAGTAGAAATGGAAAACAGGCATTTATACAATACATTTTGGGGGATGGAATGCCCTAAATGTCCCATACTAGTGACAGAATGTTGTTGCCCAAGGGCACTGTAAGTTATTACCTGGTGTATTCTAGCTGTATGGGTGTCCCAGCCAGACCTTTCTCCTCATGGTAGCGTCTCAGCTGGGCCCTGTATTTTGCCATCTTACCCATGACAGGCTGTCCCGACATAGCAGCTTGCGCATGCCCAGTAGGCGCTTGAGGTCTGAAAAAACAGTACAAACAGTCTGTGCATGCACAGTAGTCGCCAGGCCTCCCACTGCATACTAACTTTCCCTTTATTCTCTTAATCATATATAGGCCTCCCGTGGATTCCCCCCTCCCCACTACTGCACTCAGCTGCTTGAAGCAGCTCACAGACAGGCCAGATTCACTCCCGAGAGGTAACCATCAGCCTCCTTCTTGCACATTTTTCTTAGGGGTGTTAGCTGCTCAACACTACGTGTTGATTGCCCCCAACCAAGCCCGATCCTCAATTTAAAGCCTGCCCTGGTCATGTGACTTCCTGCACCATTTTTAACTAAGTCCCTAGATCCCCATTTGCAGGTTATACAAACCACTCATTAGAGGGCTTACTCCTTCCCCCAAGGATCCAGCCACTCCTCTCTCACCAAACCTGTCTACTTCCTCACTGGCACTCTAGGCTATTCCTCTCACTCTGTTTCTCTCCTGTGCAGCTCACCACTCCCTCCCCACCCCACCTTACCCTGCTAACTCCATTGCCCTTACTGAACCACCACTCCACCCCATGCTGCCTTTCTCCCAGCCACCATTAGGAGTCACTACCAAACCCGTCTTTTACAGCCAACAACCCCTCCCTCAGTGGTTCATTTTTAACACCTGGGCCATACTACCTGGCTTTTCAGGGTCCCCCTCCCGGTCTCGAACCTGGTATGTCCTGCACCAAAGTCTGTCACTCTACCACTGCACCACAGAGACTTCCTCACTCAGGGAGGCAGTGGGTCACCCTATGGTATCACACAGATATACCCCCACCTGACACAATGGCCAACCTCACCTGCTTGCTATGCCTGGCTCCTCTCCAAATACTGATGTTCTTCCCCCTACTGTGTCCAAGACCCTCCCCTTTATCATGCCCCTCAGTTGTCCCAGGCTGCCATTCACTGTGTTAGCCCACCCAGCTGTCTGCACCAGTATCACCCTTCACACCCTCCTATGCACTTTGCCCCTACACCAGTACACCACAGGCTAACTCTGGCCCCACTTTCCCTTGCCATACCCCACTACATTCCTCCCTATTCCCTGCACCTGTACCATGGGTAATACTAGTAACCCTTCACCTAGCTGCATTAAAAGCACCTCCCTGTAAGAATTATCACCCTACTCCACCTACTGTCTGGGAACATCCACCCCAACCCTGGCCCAGGAACATCTGCAACAACCCACCCCACACCAGTCACTGGCCTCTGTGTTGCATCTATGAACATATGCAGCAAATTTAAAAACTGTTAGCTCAATGCTGGATACATTTTTTACATTGTTTTAATTATTTATTGATTTTATTATGTTATGTACAGGTGCCTTGGTTTGGAAAGGCACCTTTACAAATAAAGTTTGATTTGATTTGATTTGATTTGATCACCGCTGGTGGAGACCTGGCTCTCCAAAGCCACCCCTGACTTCTTAATTTCCCTCCCAGGTTGCACACACTTCAGATTGGACAGGGTGGGTAAACGGGGTGGTGGTGCAATCTACCTAAGTCACTCCTTGATGGCACAAGCCTTACCCCCCAGCCCTGGAGCATGGTGCCCAAGCCTTATTAATAAAAATCACACCAGACCCATCCAGAGCACCCCTTATAATCACTGTGGCATACACCCCACCATGTAAACAAACCCATGCACTGAACTCCGTCATGGATTACATTGGTAGCCTCCCATACAAAACTGAACATATCCTGGTGGGCGACCTCAATATTAACTGGCTCACCAGCACAGCTGGCACCTCAAAAGACACACCAATGGCCCTCAACCTCCACCAACTGGTAACTCAGCCAGCTATGTACAACCCAACCACTGGCACACATACCCTGCTGGACATTATACTCTCCAACCAGCCCCATTAAATTAAGGGCATTGTAGTCCTGCCAAACTCCCTCAGTGACCACTCCCCTGTAACTTTCACATGGTCAGGCAGACAAGCTGCACCGGCTTCCTCCGTCACCCTCAGATGCCGCCTCCACCCAAGCAATGTCTCTAAATTCAAGCAACACCTGGTCTGTTGGGACTGGTCCCCAATTTTTAAGGCCACCAACATGGATGTGGCAATAGACTACTTCTACAACTCCTTCACCTTGGCCTGTGATACTTTTGCCCCTCTTAAAAAGACCCACGCTAAACTACAGAATGCACCCTGGATAACATCTTACCTTATCCAGTAACTAAAAAACAGGGACAACCTGTGGCACAAAGCCTCTGACTCAGGCAAATCCATTGACATACAGGCCTACCATGCTGCAAGGAACAGATGCACCTGGGCCATTTGCAAGGCAAAGGCAGAATGCTACAGGGCCACCCTAACGGCCTCCTGGGGATCTTCCCATAACTTCTGGGATAACATAAAAACCCTAAACAGCAAAATACGGGCCTTTCCCCTTCCCAGCTCCCAATAAATGGCTCAATCACCACTGACCCAAAAGAAATTGCTGACACCCTTAACACCAGCTTCACAGACCTAAGCGCAATACTCCCCCCAAATTTCTTCAACCCCATACCCACCTCTGACCCCCCTTCTCATGTCCACCATTCTACCTCAGGACTATCACTCCCTAGGAAGCTGAGCCATACCTAACTAAGGCCCTTAATGTCTCAAGCCCCTTAAATGACCCCCTACATATCAAACTGCTACGCCTGGCCCTAGACATCCTACTTCTCCCGCTTACTGGCATACTAATCGGTCCCTCTGCTTTGGACACTTCCCCAGTGAATGGAAAAAAGCAGTAGTGACACCCATCCACAAAGGAGGAGATAACCTCTCTCCTGGAACTACCAACCAATTTTCCATTCTCCTCCCCCCCTCCAAAACCTTACAGAAGGCAGTGGCAGACCAGCTGACAACCTACCTTGAAACCCATAACCTTCTATGCAAAGAGCAGCACGGTTTCTGTGCTTGACATAGCACCACAACAGCCCTCCTAGAATTCTCAAATCACATCCACACTGCTCTAGAGAAAGGACAACTGGCTGGATCCATGTTTATTGACCTCTCCAAGGCATTTGACATGGTCAGTCACCCCCTCCTGCTTGACACCCTCCTGTAAATGGGTTTCTCACAAGGACCCCTGGACTGGTTCTCGAGCTACCTGTCCTCCAGAACACAATGTGTGAGAATAAATTCCACACTGTCCAACACCCATCCCATCCACTCTGGAGTCCGTCAAGGCCCCATTCTGGGCCCATTACTTTTAGTCAATTTCTTAACTTTCTCCCCACCTCTTGCCCAAGAAAGGTCCTCCTATACATGGATGACACTGTTCTCTGCCCTCCCACACAAACCCCACCAGCCTCCAGGCCTCACTCCAGCACTCATTCAGCCAAATCAAGCACTGGTTCATGGAGAATAGACTAGTCAGAACCAAAAAAAACATCACCATGTTATTCTCACACCACCAGAGCAAAATGAAAATGCCTACCTGTATATCCTCTCCAGTTCCCTCCAACTCATGGAGCAGGTTCACTCATATAAATACCTTGGGGTTATCTTTGATACAGCCCTCACTTTCCATGCACACATAAACACACTCACATCTGCAACTAATGTGTGTATTGGTCTTCTATAGCACCACAAAGACATCTGTAATGTCCCAACTGACTATGGACTGCCAGTCTATGCTGCCATGGATGCCATTGCTATCAACAAAAAAGTGGTTATTAACAAGCATGCAGGCTCCTGTCCAGAGCAGACTGAAAACACACACCTGCACCTGTGCTCCCTACACAGATTCTCAATTTTGAGGAAAAGCTCCTCTACCAGACTTGTCTCGTGACCAAAAAGTCCCTCCTAGGGCTGACACACCCAGGAGTCTCAGCCACACTAGTCACTGCTACCCCCATGTCCCGCACTCCACAGTGCAGATAAATCATCCTTAATCATCTCAAGAGTTAGAACCGCATTAGCCCAGAGATCTTTCCCAGTCAGAGCCTCAACCTGGTTCAACTCACTACCCACATTGATCACCTGTCACCCCAAACTAGGTGCTTTCAAAAGGGCCCTCAGGAGCCACCTCCTCACCTCCTGCTCCTGCACCTGCCCACAGTGAAGTAGCTGCATCAGCTGTAACACTCTGGCTGTGACAGCACTCTGACAAAGTCCAGCCCAGACTGCTCTCTTGGATAGAATAACAGCATGCCTATGTAGCACAGGGACCTGTGTTAGCTACAACTCTGTATAGGCCATCATCTATGTAGTCTATATGCACTATGCATTAACAATGCTTGACTGACAATCTCACCACTGTATCCAAGTGAACTTCTCTCTTAGTTACAGTAGATAGAATAACAGCATGCTTATGTAGCCCAGGGGACGTGTGTAGCTTCAATCTTGTATAGGCCATTTTCTATGTAATCTATGCACTATGCATTAACAATGCCTGATTGACAATCTCACCACTGTTTGCAAGTGAACTTCAATAGTAGACACCATAACTAGTATAATATGTTATCTAATTGTAATAAACATACTGTATTGTCTTATGTCGCTTGATTGTATTGTACTGTATCACCTAATGTACTGTATTGTATTATTTTGTGCAATGTTACTGATGAGGAGCCTTGGAAATGAGTCTCTGATTCAAAGGTTTGTAATTCCGATATTCTCAAATAAATAAAATAAAAAAAATGAAATAAAAGAGTCTGTCCTGGGCTGGGGCCTGCTGAAGAACAGTTCTGGAACAGAGCAGGGCCTGAAAAGCATTGCAATCCATGGGGAGAGTCTTTGAGGACAGTTCAAATAGTTTGTGGTAGTCTATCAGTGTAAGGTGTGCTGTGCAAAGTCAGCAAAACATAGAAAATGGGTCTTACCAGATCTTGAAGACCGAAACAAAAGGATCACCTTACTTCTCTGAGTTGAGGACTCTCCCCTCTAGGCAGCATCTTCAGATACAGCTGGGTTGATTTCCTCTGGAAAACCAGGTGAAACATGAAAACAGCTGGGCTGATATCATCTTGGAAATCAAATGATGGAACAGGAAAACAGCTGACTTGATGTCATCTGGAAGGCCAGGCAATAAATAAATGGGAAAACGCTGCTGGGCTGATGAATCTGGATGTACCTGCAGAATCCTGGAACACCAGTAGAGCTGCATCTTCCTCCTTGGATACTGCTGCTGCTGGATGACAGACACTACACTGCCACTGCCACTGCTTTGCTTCCCTCTGGACATGCTGGAAATATTCACAATAAGTGGCATCATTAAGAGTAATACCACTTGGGATGAGGTGCAAGAACTATGACACCATCTGGGCATTCAAAGTTGATGTTGTGGAATGTCTCATTCCTGACTTGTCCACAATTTGCACAGTGTCCATAAACAAAGTTCTGCCCAATTTCCAGAATTTCAGTCGATCATTTATGACTCGTCCCTGACACATGCTGCTGCACAGGATGCAAATTCTTTCTTGCCTCTTCCAACAACCAGGACTTCATATGTTTAATTTCCTCCCAGACTTTACAAAGAAAGGTAGGAAAGGACCTCCCATAAATGGCGTTGGCCCTCTTCAGTATGAGTCTCTCCTCCTTATTACTCTTCACAAGTGTGTGGTCCATGGCTTGGCTTGGGGTGGCCAGTCCTGGTTAAGCCAGTGCCGCATACTTAATGAATGAAAGAACTTGTCCATGGCCATCTCTGTAGGCAGGGTACTGGAGCCTTCTTCTTCTTCCTCTTCTTCTCTGTCTGGCTCCACTGAGGCAAGAGCCTGAGGTGACTCACAATAACCCTCAACATGAAGATATATATCTTCATCCTCCTCTTCCTTACTCAGGATCTGAGCCCAGGAGTGAGCAGATGTTCTCACTCCCGAGGCAGTCCACTCCTCACTGGATGCAGAGGTAGACACCTCAAGTTCAGTGTCTCTTGCAGTTTATTCTCCCTACTAGGTTAGAACTAGGACTCTCCTTCCATGGGTCCATGGATCCTTCCTTCATACTTTTCATCTGGGACACAGGTGTGGAAGCATCTCTAGGTGTCTGCCCTCATGTAGATCCATATTATCTCTCTCTTGCCACACTTTGTGGGCCTCCCTAACAGGTTCAACCTTGTACTGCATGCTGCTGCTTGCAGGGTTTCCTACTTTGGTCCAAGTGGGAGCCAAACAAATTTGTGATATCCTCTCTGGCACTGCACCACTACTCATACCATACTTCACAAGACAATCCAAATAGTGGGGTATCAGAAATACATCCCTACCAGCCTTGAGGCACATAATACATAGTCTCACTGGATAGCTAGAGATTGCTACATCTGAGCAACCCTTCACCATAGAAAGTTCTCTCGATTTCTCTTAGTGTGGCCACCTCCTCTCGCGAACATAGCTCTGGCATGATCTGGATAGTGGTAAGTTCCCAAAGTCATGTCTGCAATCAAAGCATATAAAAGTTTGTTGTTATTAAATTTCTTACTAGTTCCATTACAGTCTCACAAAATGGCTCCCTGCTGCTGTGTTTACATTGCTAACCCCACCCTTAATGCGAGCAGTAGCTCTCCTCATGCATTAAATCTGTTTCTGACTCAAAATGGTGTTTGACCTTTCTGGCTACTGATTTTTGCACAAAACTGTAGTCAGTTGCACTGTCTGTATCTCTCAGCACATTCATTTGATTTTACATGACTTTGCGATCAGTATCTGAATCAAAGCCTATTTACATATGCTCAAAGTCACTTGCAAGCCACGGTATTTCTCTGCACAGGTTTGCCTGTTTTTGCAGCCTAATGTAAAACTCACAGCCTCTCACTTGCTTTGAACATTTTACTGTTGCTGAAACCATCATAAATGCTCACAGTCTATGCTCAGAATTTTTGTCTGTTGTGTCGCTACTTCCAACTCACAGTCCTGTACAAAACAATCTCACTGCTCTCACACAGATTCAGCTGGCTTGAAAATCACAGCACAGTTTGATGTTCAGAAGTTTGGATTGTACTCATGGAAATCAGTAGCTTGCTTTCTCTGGTGGAAATTTTCGGCCTGGTGCTGATCCTGGAAGGCCTCGGGGGTGAAACAGACTGGTGGTCCCACCGATCATAGCCACCAACACCACGCTCACTTTCCAGTCTGTTGGATAATGAGTTGAGCCCGAATTTGTACAGCAGAAGTCTGTTTTTCACAGATTAGAATGTTCACAAGCCCCTCGATGATAGATCCTGGTCTGACCAGCTTGCATGCACTCTCACTCTCCCAGACCTAGAACATTCAGTTGCACACTGAAGCTGGCATGGGGTTGGACTGATTGCAGTTGCACCAATCACTTGACGCCATACAAATGAGCCTCTCTCTCTTGCTCACTCTTCCTTCATATCGATCATTGAGCAGGGCAAATTTAAACTGCAAACTGTAACTTTTTCTCAGTTGCAATTTCAGCAGTGGGAGCACCGTTTTGACCAATTTCTCCACAGATTTCGGCAATTTCTTTAGCAACTCCCCCAATTTGTGCACAAAGCAAATGAAACATTTAGAGCACATTTCTCTCTTTGTTTCCTAAAGTCCACACTACATTTGACAATGAATTGCAGATAAAAAAGTTCTGTAAAATGTTCTTGATGCAGAGACAAGGATATGCATTTTCTGGCTTTACAGTCCATTGTAAGTTGGCACAAACTCACAGCAGCACTGTACTAGCAGGCACACAGCAGCACATACAGATGGCACTCTCCTGGGCAAAATCCTTGTTGCTAAACTTCCTTTCCTGTTTTGGACTACCATGCTACCAGACAGACAAAACACTAGCCATACCCTCATAAAATCCCTTGTTCTCTCCTCAAATTCAAACAACATCCTTGAACAAGCCCCCATTTTTGTAACCTCCCACCAGCCACTTGTTTAACTAGTAAGCACATCTCCCATACTTTTTCTGTCTAGGGAAGAGAGGGTGGGGTACAAAGCTATTGCACAGAAACACAAAGTGTATCGAGACACAAACAGACCTGTACCAAAATCCAGGTCCTGAGGAAGAACTTTTGCTAAGGGCTTGCTAGGTTTGCACTTCTGACATGGGTACCCAGTAAATCCACACAGGAAGCAGTAACTAGATTGTCTATACCAGGTTGGGATTCTAGAGTGTGGCTCTATTCCAAAACAGTTGGTACTCAAAAACAAGGATGGACCCCAAGGGTTTACACTTCTTGGCACAAGGCAAATGTAGAACAACATCTGTAGGAAACAGAAACTCAAACTTTTATTTTATTCTGATTGTTTAACCAGGAGTGGCACACTAAGCTGAAAGCTTGTTTACAGGTGTGACCTGGAAGCACAGGGAAGTTAAGTGATTTGCTCAGGGTCACACAGTATGCAGGTATTCAAGTGGGGGGCTGTGGGGTTCAAACCCAGGTCTCCAGATTTTCAGCTCAGAGCTTTAAACCACTGTGCTACACCTGGAAATGTGGAACTAGCTACAACAAAACATAAAAATTCTCCTGGAAGTGGCACTAGGCCATAACTTAGAACAGTTCCCATATGGCATAGGATTTAAAGTAGAAAATATGGCATCCTGCCACGATGGAGCACACTGGTGCTTGGGACTAGCAAAATCCACATACAAGGAGAAACTTCATCTTCAGGCATTGGCCATATGTGCTGAAAGAACAGGTGCCTTTACAGAACCAAGTGCTGAACTGGTCACTCCAGATGGGGGTTGCCCACTTTTGCTTCCTCATCCATATTCTTTCAGAGTTGCACATCAACAGATAATGAACAGTAGAAATGATGCTTTATTCAAATGGGTAGCACATTTTGCCATTAGAAACACCACAAGGGGTGTAAAATTAAAGTTCTGTACAAAAAGCTAATTCACACCTGGGACTCCATTATTGTCAGACAACTTTAGGGAAACTTTTGAGAAAAGTCTCACAGAAATGGGTGAATGAGTCCCTTTTTCAGAACAACACTCCACAGAAAACAACAGGCAGGAATGGGCACTCACAGGTTGAATTACTTACCATTTTGTACACAAGGCAGCTTCAGAATGTTCTGTATCAAACAGGGGATTGCCCTCAAATCCTCTGCAGTCCTCCTCGTCCCACTGGGGATGAGGACATCAGGAAATCATGAAGATGGTTTCCACCACTTCAAAAGTCAGGCAAAAGATGTTCTCAGACTAGGGTGAGAAAAAGTAGGCTCTCCTCAGAGCCCACACTGCAAGCACTTCACTCCTCCCCTGCTCCCTCTCTGAGCACAGAACCAAGACTTTTGGCTGCTGGCACTGAAATGAACTGAAAATTCTAAACTCCCCCACACTCACAGCAAGCTGTGTGGCTTATGTTGCTGTGAGCGTTCTAAATGACATCACCTCTCTGCTCTCAGCTGAGACCAAGCAATCAGAGTGGGAGCAGGTGGAAATCCATTTAACTAGATATTCACCAGCTGCCTTCCCTACCTAACATTGACACTAATGGGATTCTAGTAACCCCAGGGAACCGGGGAGGTTACATATGAATTGAGGATTATTATATTAAATGGTGGAAAAAAAATTCTGCGTAAGTGATCACTGACAGTGATCAGTTTTGCAGATTTTTTTTCCACATTTAAATACATTAATCTACAATGCATACATTCATTCTGCTGTTTGGTGAGTCACTGAGTTGCTGAATGAATGCATGAATTGGGGATTAATGAATTATACTGCAGAATGAAATTCCTCAGAACTGATCACTGAACTGCAGAATGATTAAATGTATTGTGGAATAATCCATTAAACTGCAGAATAAAATTCTGCAGAACTGTCATTCCACAGTTTATGTGCATTATTCTGCATTTCAGCCAAAAACAATTATGCAGAACAGGGTGAAAATCTACCAAACACATTTGGAAGATTCTAATCTCACCAATAGTGAAAGTTCAGAAAACTTTGCAAAATTTATAAAATTTTGTCAACTTTTCATAAAACAGGAATTTGCAACTTTTTCCCAGCAGTAGATCAGATAATTCCCCAGCCTTAGTACAACCATGGTGTAGAACTAACAAAACTCTGAAAGGTTTTACATACTTTGCTGTAGAATTTTGGAACGACATCAACTTGGAAATAAGAAAAGCTCCAAATATACAGCATTTTAGAACCAAGTTAGAAATGAACTCCTAGCAGGGGCTATATGTGCTTGTTTTTAGTTAAAAATGGCATAGCTTCTTTGAAGACTATAAGAGTTTTCGTTGTGTAATTATTTTTGAAAACATGCATATTTTATGTACAGTTTACTGTAATTGTTTTGCATCAATGTTGTACTGTGTTTCTGATCCATGTCTAGCCAGTAAAAGGGTGAAGTGGCCCAGTGGTACTATCTGGTTAACAAAAATGGAACAAAAAAGTACACCAGGATTTCTAATTCTTTTTACATTCTGGGTGTGTGTCTAGACATTCTAGACAGGCTACTTTCTGACAAAAATGCATTCAATTTGGTGGGGCAACTTAATTACTTGTGTATTTGTTTTGAAAATCTGACATCCAGCATCATTAGAGGGGGGGGATGCAGCAACTGTTGGGAAGAATGTGCAGTACATAGGTTTAAATTGGTTTTGTATCACCTGTTAGCAGTGTAATTTAGCAGTATGGGTGTTCCAAAGTCTTAAGAGTTAAGGTACTTTCCCACTGTTGGTGGGACCCCGATTTGTCTCCTGAGCCTGGGTCCTCATCAGCTGGTGGCAGAAGTAGAGAGATAGTTCACCTACTGTAGAAGCACTCTCTTTGGGACGGGTTTCATGTTGAGGTCACAGAATAGCTGCATCCTGGGGCTGGAAATTATTCCACAACATTATGTCCTTGGCTCTGCTTCCAGGTACCTAATGTGACCCCTAGATGGTAACCCATTAATGGGAAGATATAGAGCTTTTGACACTGTGGGCCAGATTTCAAAAATCCACTTTTTGCTACAAGCCCCAGGTGCATCGTCTATAAGGCACATTGCTTTTGTGGCAGAAAAACAGGATTTTCCATCCTGTGCATCATATTGATATATGCTGGATCACTTTTCTTTGGTCTAGCTTGTGTAAATGCTAGCTGCTTCCTGCAAGCAGTGTGTGGCCAAACATTGCCACAAGCTGCTATTAAGGAAGTCCAAATGTTGCATCCGTGTTCCAAGTAGTAAAGTAGGGTGCAGTTGGGGCATTTGACCTTTGCATGGCTGCAGTGTCTCAAGGGTTTGACACATTGTTTGATACAGGACCTGTGTCAGCCTTTGAAAATCTGCCCCCAGGCCCAATACCATGATTGGAGAAATAGTGCTGTGAGGGCTATGTTTCTACAGAAGACTGGGTCTAATTAGCTGCTTGATTTAGGAAGGGGTCCTCCCTTCCCATTTACACTGGTTGATTGCTGACTCGTGGTGCTGTAATCTAGGCAGCATGTCCCTGTCTGCTGTCATTTCAGGGAGCTGCCAACAAAATCAGCAGGGTGAGTACAGGAGCAGACTGTCCTGCAAGTCCCTCACAATGTGAACCTGTGGAGGATGAAATATTCTGGCCCTGGCCTGGGTGGGTGCAATTGTTATATTGATGGGGATTCCACATTGAACAACATAAACAAAGAAAAGGTTAATAAAAAGAAAACACTAAGGTTTATGTTGCAGTGTTGCAATGTGAGCAGAAAAACATTCCGTACTATCGCTCAAATTGTACATGAAATTTATTTTCCTACATGGGAAATCACATAGCCATCCTATGACTTTACCTTCTGATTCCACTCATGATTAATGAATTGGGCCCTACAGTAGTAACTCATGTAAGAATTCAAGTGATATATGCATATCTAGCCTTTGAACATCAATATCTGTACAGTGTGCTGCTGATATACACTTGAGTCACACCAAGTCACAGCTGGAAATACAGGAATATAGGAATTGACATGACGACCAGTTATAGGGAAAATAGAAAGTAGACATGTAATATGGCATAAGTATATCAGAATACGGGCCCCATATTCAGCCAGCAGTGACTGCCCTGTACTTGCCCTGCACTAGCACCACTACACCGCCACTGGGATATTCAAATCAACTGCACCAATGAAACACATAACATAGCAACATATGTATCAAAAATAAACTCTACTACATATGATGACCAACAGCATATGAAGAAAGCAAATAGAATAATACGCACAAAAAAAGGCACCTGACTGTAGTAGTTTCTTGATCTCTTGCAAATTCATGCAATTAAAGGACATCACAAATAATTCACGAATATTGTCAGAATCTGCTCATAAAATGGTCACAAACTGTCCAGTTGCAGTCTCATGACTGGCCGAGATCAAGAACAGGCCATACTAAGCAGTTTCTTGACCATTTCGGCATATTCATGCAATTAGATGAGCTCACGAATAATTCACAAACATTGACAGAAGCGTCCAAAAAATGGTCCCAAACTGTCCGGTTGCTGTCTTTTGACTACTTGGGAGCTAGATCAGGCCATACTGAGCAGTTTCATGACCATTCCCGCATATTCTTGTAATTAGAGGAGCTCACCAATAATTCACAAATTGTGTAAGAAATAGAAAAAAACTGGTCCCAAACTGTCCGGTTGATGTCTCTTGAAAGCACAGTCCCCTCTGTCCAAGATGGCCACTGGAGTTCAATGAGCATGTGCGAGTCATGCCCATGCGTAAAAAGCTCCAGTGGCCATCTTCAACATGGACAGTGCTGTATTTCTCGGTTCCCCCATGTTTCTCCATCAGTTCAACTGCAGCCATAACTCAAAGACAAAGAGGAAGATGAGGAGGGACACGAGGGGTAAGGAGAAACAATTTAGCTCCCAGACGCTCAGGCTACAAAATAGCAGGAAGAAACAGTATTGTGAATTTTTTCGAAAGGACACTGACTCTCCCCCAAAAACAAGTATTGTAGATGGGGTTATCCTTTGTCCCTACACCACAAATAAATTCATTGGACATTAACATTGATCTTTTTAGAAAGATCGAACTCTGGGACTTCTACAGCAGAGATGCAGCTTCTTGTTGATTCGTATCAGATACAGATGACAGAACTGCAGCATCAGATGACTCAGATGTGCCTGACTTCTCTCGAATGCAGGAAAGTATAACTTTTGACATTTTAAATGAATTATTCTTAGAAGCAGGAAATACTGAGCTAACTGGGAATGTTATAAATGAATCTAGTGAGACTGTAGAGCATCTTGAAAACAACATTTGGGATGAACACAAAGATTGTTTAAACAAAAATCAAAATTTTGTCCAAGAACATCAAATGTTAATGTTATGATATTTGAAAAAAATGTTTCTAGAGACATTGTTGAATTATTAAAAAGTCAAAAACAAAAGGTCTGGGACAACTTAAGTCACGCTAAAACAGATACAGGGTTGGGACAATGTAATGATTAAGCCAACTGATAAAGGGCAATATAGTCCTAATGGACACATCCAAATATGTTGATATGGTGAACAACATATTAAATGATAATTTAAGATACAGAAAACTACAGGATAACCCCTCCAATAAATTTAAAGCTGAACTGAAGGAGTTATTGAATGATGCAAGAACACCAGGGGACATCACGAACAGCGAGATTTGATTTTTTCATGACAAATAACCCCTCTGACTCTGTGCTATATTCCTTACCAAAAATTCATAAGTACAGAATGTTTCTGGGCACCCGATTGTCTCTGGGTGGGATCAATTACCAATAATTTATCAGTGTTTGTTCACTTTTTACTAAAAAAGGAGGTATGCAAGTAAAGATCCCACCTCTGAGACACAGGACCTTCTGTCCAAGTAAAAAATGTTGTGTGGCAAGCTAGTTACACCTGGATATCGTGGATATCGAGCAACTGTATTCCTCCACACAGCACCATGATGGTATAACAGCATGTAAATATTTTTAGAGACAAGTTCCATGCCAAATCAACCAACTTTCTGGAGAGTATTGATTTTATTTTGAAACATAATTCATTCAGATTTAATGGTGAATATTTTTACCAAATTTTGGGAACAGCAGTGGGGACTTGTATGGCCCCTTCTTACACAGATCTTACTCTGGGCATGTGGGAACTGGAGGATGTGTATGCTGAGGACTTCCTGTACACAGATGATGTCATTATATGGTTTCATTTCATTGATGATGTCATCTGCATATGAGGAGGGGGAGAAGAAAGAATACCAGAATTTATCAGATAGTTAAATATGAATAGACTAGGACTGAGGGTTGCACATAAGATTGACAAAATAAAATTATGTCTTTTCTTGATGTGATGTTAGAGGCAGAGATGGACAGTGTATTACTACAAGAAATTTCAGTAAGGAAATAGCATGCAATTCATATTTGCATTTTAAAAGCTCACATCCAAAGAAGTTGAAAAGTTCTGTTCCATACAGTCAATTGTTGCGTGCCTTAGAAAAACTGCAATACAATGGAAGACTTTCAGTTACAGTCAGAACAGATCATAGAATGTGCTCTAGAAAGAGGGTATCATATTGAATTATTACAGGATGCAAGGCAGAGAGCAAAAACAAAATAGAAAAGACCTATTAGTTGTTAAAGAAAAGCCAGCGAGACAAGAACAGGAACCTAGACCCTTTAGGCCCAGATATTCAAAAGGGTTGCACATGGCGCAACAGTGTTGCACCATACGCAACCCACTGATGCACCCCGGCGCAATATTCAAATGGGAATTGTGCCTGGCACAAATCCCAATGCGCCGGAGTACATCAGTAATGTATGCAGTGCAGGTGGGGGTGTGCCCATGCATACACTGCACATCACGATATTCAGCCCAGGATGTGCTGAGTCCATGCATGCGCAACTTCTACTTGCGCCACACAAAGTTGATCCCAAAAAAAAAGGAACAACGGCTGGCCACCCACAGGTGAGCTGCCATATTGCAGGACGCAACACGGCAGCTGCAACCTGTGGGTGGCCACCCGAGCTCTGGCTGCACCTCCGTGGTGGCGCCCCCCCTTGCCCGATCATGGGAATCTGTTCTAAGACTCATGTCCAATATCCCTGGTGGTCCAGTGGACAGCTGTCAGCCCGATCGTGGGCTTAAGTATAAATAAAATGAATTTGTATATCCCTGGTGGTCCAGTGGACTGCTGTCAACCCAATTGTGAGCATTTGTAATAAAAAAAGAATTACGTCCAATATCCCTGGTGGTCCAATGGACTGCTGTCTGCCCAATCGTGGGCTTCAGTATCAATAAAATGAATCCTATATCCCTGTCAAGGAGTCAATTTCTGACACAATTTATGAATTATTGGTGGAACACCCTCTAATTACATGAATTTGCCAAAATGTCCATGAAACTGCAATGGCCTGTTCTTGCTCCTGCATGAGACAACAACCAGTCAGTTGGGACCGTTTCAGGAGAGATTCTGTCTTTGTCTGTGAATTATTTGTAGCTCATCTAATTGCAGAGTGTGCCATCATTTCCATGAAATTGATCAGAGTGGCCTGTTCTAGCTTCCCAACCAGTCAAGATACTGCAACTGGACAGTTTGGGACCATTTTAGTCAATTGCTGTTACAATTCATAAATTATTGGTCAGTTCTAATTACAAGAAGTTACAGGAATGGTCACAAAACTGTTTGGTATGGCCATTCTTGCTCCCAATCATCAGGGACAGCAACCAGACAGTTTGGGATGCTATTTGGACAGACTCATGTCAATGCTCAGAAATATTTGTGAGCTCATCTAATTGCATGAATGTGCCATAATTCCCATGAAACTGCTCAGTGGCCTTTTCTATTTCCCAACCAGTCAAGATGCTGCAAACGACAGTTTGGGATCATTTTTGAAAATTTCTGTTATAATTCAAGAATTATTGGTGAGCTTCTAATTACAGGAATTTACTGGAATGGTCACTGAACTGCTTAGTATGTCCCATTCTTGCTCCCCAATAGTCAAGAGACAGCAACCAGAAAGATTCAGACCATATTTGGACAGATTCTGTCAATGTTTGTGAATTATTTGTGAGCTCATCTAATTGCATAGATGTGCTGTAATTCCCACAAAACTGATCAGTATGCTCGTTCTTGCTCCCATCCATTCAAGAGACTGAAACCAGTCAGTTTGCAACCATTTTTGTCAAATTCTGACACAAATCGTGAATTATTGGTGAGCTCCTCTAATAACACAAATTCGCCAAAATCGCCATGAAATTGTTCAGTATGGCCCATTCTTCCTCCAAATAGTAAAGAGATATATACCGTAGTATACCTGTTCTTGCTCCCACCCAGTCAAGAGACTGCAACCAGACAATTTGAGACCATTTTGTCAATTTCTGACAAAATTTGTTAATTATTGGTGAGCTCCTCTAATTACATGCATTTACAAAATGGTTATGGAACTGCTTCCAAACAGTCAAGAGACATCAACCAGACATTTTGCGACCAGTTTGTGACCATTTTTGTCATTTTCTGACACAATATGTGAATTATTGGTGAGCTTCTTTAATTAAAAGAATTTACCAGAATGGTCATAAAACTGCTTAGAATGGCCCATGATTGCTCGTGAATTATTTGTGAGCTCATCTAATTGCATGAATGTGCTGTAATTCCCACAAAAATGCTCAGTATGGCCCGTTCTTCCTCCCACCCAGTCAAGAGACTGAAACCGGACAGTCTGTGACCATTTTTGTCAATTTCTGATACAATTTGTGAATTATTGGTGAGCTCCTCTAATTACTTGAATTTGCCAAAATGGTCATGAAACTGCACAGTATGGCCTGTTCTTGCTCTTAAACAGTAAAGAGACAGCAACCAGACAGTTTGGGACCATTTCTGGACAGATTCTGTTTGTGTTTGTGAATTATTTGTGAGCTTATCTAATTGAATGAATGTTCTGAAATTTCCACAAAATTGCTCAGTGTGGTGTGTTCTAACTCCCAACCAGTCAAGATATTGCAACTGGACAGTTTAGGACCATTTTAGTCAATTTCTGTCATAATTCATAAATTATTGGTCAGCTCTTCTAATTATAAGAAGTTACAGGAATGGTCACAAAACTGTTTGGTATGGCCTGTTCTTGCTCCTCAATCATTAAGGGACAGCAACAGGACAGTTTGGGATGAAAGTCGGACAGATTCTATCAATGACCCTGAATTATTTGTGAGCTCATCTAATTGCATGAATGTGCCATAATTCCCACAAAATGCTCAGTGTGGCCTGTTCTAGCTCTAACCAGTTAAGATACTGCAACTGGACAGTTTGGTACTATTTTTGTCAATTTCTGTCATAATTCATGAATTATTGGCGAGCTCTTCTAGTTACACGATTTGACAAAATAGTTATGAAACTGCCTAGTATGTCAGTTCTTGCTCCCAAACAGTCAGGAAACAGCAACTGGACAATTTGGGACCAGTTTGTCAATTTCTGATACAATTTGCGAATTATTGGTGAGCTCCTCTTATGACACGAATTTCCCCAAATAACCATGAAACTGCTCAGTATGGCCCATGTTTTTGCCCAAACAGTCAAGAGACATCAACTGGACAGTTTGGGACTGGTTTTGTCAATTTCTGACACAATTCCTGAATTATTGGTGAGTTCCTCTAATTACAAGAATTTACCAGAATAGTCCTGAAACTGCTCCGTATGGCCAATTCTTGCTCCCCATCAGTTACAATATTGTAACTGGACAGTTTGGAACCATTTTTGTCAATTTCTGTCATAATTCAAGAATTATTGGTGAGCTCCTCTAATTACAAGAATTTACCAGAATGGTCATGAAACTGCTTATTATGGCCCATTCTTGTTTCCAAATAGTCAAGAGACAGCAACTGGTCAGATTAGGACAATTGTTGTCAATTTTTGACACAGTTTGTGAATTATTGGTGAACTCCTCTAATTTCACGAATTTGCCAAAATGGTCACAGAACTCCACAGTATGACCCATTCTTGCTCCCAATTAATAAAGAGACAGCAACTAGACAGTTTGGGACCATTTTTGGACAGATTCTATGTTCATGAATTATTTGTGAGCTCATCTAATAGCATGAATGTGCCGTAATTCCTATGTAACTGCTCAGTGTAGCCTGTTCTTGCTCCTATCCTGTCAAAATACTACAACCAGACAGTTTGGGACCATTTTTAAACTTCTGTCATAATTCGTGAATTATTGGTTAGCTCCTCTAATTACATGCATTTGACAAATGGTTACAAAACTGTTCAGTATGGCCAGTTCTTGCTCCCAAACAGTGAAGAGACATCAACCAGACAGATTAGGACCATTTCTGGTCAGATTCTGTCAATGTTCAGTGAATTATTTGTGAGCTCATCTAATTGCATGACAAGTTTTGTCAATTTCTGACACAATTCACAAATTTTTGTGAGCTCCTTGAATAACACGAATTTGCCAAATGGCCATGAAACTGCTGAGTATGGTGCATGTTTGCTCCCAAACAGTCAAGAGAGATCAACTGAACAGTCTGGGAACAGTTTTGTCAATTTCTGACACAATTCGTGAATTATTGGTGAGCTCCTTTAATTACAAGAATTTATCAGAATGGTCATGAAACTACTCAGTATGGTCCATTTTGCTCCCCATCAGTCACGATATTGCAACTGGACAGTTTGGATCCATTTTTGTTAATTTCTGTCATAATTCGAGAATTATTGGTGAGCTCCTCTAATTACAAGAATTTACTGGAATGGTCATGAAGCTGCTTAGTATGGCCCATTATTGCTCCCAAATAGTCAAGAGACAGGAACTGGACAGATTAGGATAATTTTTGGACAGATTCTGTCAAAGTTCATGAATTATTCGTGAGATCACCTAATTGCATGAATGTGCCGTAATTCCCACAAAACTGCTCAGTATGGCCCATTCTTGCTCCCACCCAGTCAAGAGTCTGCAATGTATTAGAATGTTTAAAGGGGCTATTACAAAGCAGGAAATTTATTGTTAAACTTGTGAATTTAATCAGGTATGCTCTATTGAACTATCTAAGGGCAGAAATGTACCATTAAATTGTTGGTCCCAATGGGTATGTTATATAATAATTGTTAATATTTATCTAACATCATATGGGAGAAACAAGTGGTTCTGTTTAATTATTCAGCTTATTTCAGCTATAGAATATTTTATTAGATCATTGGATATTTCCTTAAACAACAGGCACTTTATTGTATATGGGTGAATAATGGACACGGTTAATTAATTCAGTATTAATTTATTGTCATGTGCACTTTTAAGAATAAAAGGAGTGAACATTCATTTAGACCACACCTCCTGAGGAATGTGGTGCCAAAGCATTGGGGCTTAGAGGTGGCTGGCTTGTTAATGAGCTCAGGGTAGGTCTGTTTTTAAAGTTTTTCACCATCTGTATTTTATTTACTACTTTGCACTATTATTGTGTACTTGAAACAAAGAGTGGTACATATGGGCACTATTATCTTTGCAAAGAAAAATAAAGAAACAACTGAATTTATCCTCAGTGTTCTCAGTATTGAGTGCTTATCTTTTCAGACCCTGTACCAGTTGCTCACCTTCCATTTGTGCATGCACAAAAGAAGCCAGTTGTTGAAAACACAGAGCCTTGACTTTGGCTTCTTTAGGTAGAGCAACCTCTCTTTGTGGACTCATACTGTAATTAGAGGAGCTCACTAATAATTCATGAATTGTGTCAGAAATTGACAAAAATCATCCCAAACTGTCTGTTTGTAGTCTCTTGACTGGGTGGGAGCAAGAACAGGCCATACTGAACAGTTTCGTAGGAATTATGGTACATTCATGCAATCAGATGAGCTAATAAATAATTCACGATCATAGGCAGAATCTGTCCAAAAATGGTCCCAAATTGTCTGGTTGCTATCTCTTTACTATTTGGGAGGAGCAAGAATGGGTCAAACAGTGCAGTTTCATGTCCATTTTGACAAATTCGAGTAATAAGAGAAGCTCACCAATAATTCATGAATTATGTCACAAATTGACACAAATGGCCCCAAACTGTCTGGCTGCAGTCTCTTGACTTGGTGGAAGCAAGAACAGGCCATACCAAGCAGTTTTATGGGAATCTTTTATGGCACACTCATGCAATTAGATAAGCTCACAAATAATTCATGAACATTGACAGAATCTGTCCAAATATGGTCCCAAACTGTCCAGGTGCTGTCCCTTGACTATTGGAAAGCAAGAATGGGGCATTCTAAGCAGTTTTGTGACCATTCCTGTAACTAAGAGCTGACCAATGATTCTTGAATTATGACAGAAATTGACTAAAACGGTCCCAAACTATTCAGTTGCAGTATCTTGACTGGTTGGGAGTTAGGACAGGCCACACTGAGCAATTTCGTGGAAATTACAGAACAATCATTCAATTAGATGAGCTCACAAATAATTCACGAACACAGACAGAATCTGTCCAGAAATGGTCCCAAATGGTCTGGTTGCTGTCTCTTTACTGTTTAGGAGCAAGAACAGGCCATACTGTGCAGTTTCATGGCCATTTTGGCAAATTCGAGTAATTAGAGGAGCTCACCAATAATTCACAAATTGTGTCAGAAATTGACAAAAATGGTCACAAACTGTCCAGTTTCAGTCTCTTGACTGGGTGGGAGGAAGAATGGGCCATGCTGTGCAGTTTCGTGGGAACTGCAGCACATTTATGCAATTAGATGAGCTCACAAATAATTCACAAACATTGACATAATCTGTCCAGAAATGGTCCTAATCTGTCTGGTTGCGTCCCTTGACTATTTGGGAGCAAGAATGAGCCATACTAAGCAGTTCCATGACTATTCTGGTAAATTCTTGTAATTAGAGGAGCTCACCAATAATTCTCGAATTATGACAGAAATTGACAAAAATGGTTCCAAACTGTCTGGTTGCAGTATCATGATAGATGAGGAGCACAAATGGGCCATTCTGAGCTGTTTTGTGACTATTCTGGTAAATTCTTGTAATTTGAGGAGCTCACCAATAATTCTTAAATTATGACAGAAATTGACAAAAATGGTTCCAAACTGTCTGGTTGCAAAATCGTGACTGATGGGTAGCAAGAATAGGCCATACTGAACAGTTTTGTGACCATTCTGATAAACTCTCGTAATTAAAGAAGTCATCAATAATTCTTGAAATATGACAGAAATTGACAAAACTAGTCCCAAACTGTTCAGTTGATGTCTCTTGACTGTTTGGGAAAAAACATTGGCCATACTGGGCAGTTTTATAGCCAGTTCGGCAAATTCGTGTCATAAAAGGAGCTCACCAGTAATTCTCAAACTGTGTCAGAAATTGACAAAACTGGTCCCAAACTGTCCAGTTGATGTTTCCTGACTGTTTGGGAGCAAGAACTTTTCATACTGGGCAGTTTTGTAACCATTTTGTCAAATTCATCTAATTGAAAGAGTTCTCTAATAATTCATGAATTATGACAGAAATTGACAGAAATTGTCCCAAACTGTCCAGTTACAGTCTCTTGACTGAGTGGGGGCAAGAACAGATCATACTGAACAGTTTTATGGGAATTACGGTACACTCTTGCAATTAGAAGAGCTCACAAATAATTCATGAACATTGACAGAATCTGTCTAAAAATGGTCCTAAACTGTCTGGTTGCTGTCTCTTGACTATTTGGCAACAAGAATGGGCCATATTGAGCAGCTTCGTGGCCATTTTGGCAAATTTGTGTAATTAGAGGAGCTCACCAATAATTCTAAATTGTGTCAGAAATTGACAAAAATGGTCACAAACTGTCCGGTTTCAGTCTGTTTGACTGGGTGGGAGCAAGAAGGGGCCATACTGAGCAGTTCTATGGGAATTACAGCACATTCATTCAATTAGATGAGCTCAAAAATAATTCACGAACATTGACAGAATCTGTCTAATAATGGTCCCAATCTGTCTGGTTGCTGTCTCTTTACTATTTGGGAGCAGGAATGGGCCATACTGGGCAATTCTGTAGCCATTTTGGCAAATTTGTGTAACTAGAGAAGCTCAACAATAATTCTCGAATTATGACAGAAATTGAGAACAATGGTTCCAAACTGTCTGGTTGCAATATCATGACTGATGGGGAGCAAGAACAGGCCATACTGAGCAGTTTCATGACCATTCTGGTAAATTCTTTTAATTAAAGGAGCGCACCAATAATTCACAAATTGTGTCAGAAACTGACAAAAATGTCTCAAAGTGTCCAGTTGCAGTCTGTTGACTGGGTGGGAACAAGAACTGGCCATACTGAGCAGTTTTGTGGGAATTACAACACATTCATGCAATTAGATGAGCTCAGGAATAGTTCACGAACATTGACTGAATCTGTCCAAAAATGGTCCATATCTGTCCGATTGCTGTGTTGTGACTATTTGGGAATAAGTCTGGGCCACACTGAGCATTTTCATGACCAATCCGGTAAATTCTTGTAATTAGAGGAGATCACCAATAATTCTCAAATTCAGACTAAAATTGATAAAATAATTCAAAACTGTTTGGTTGCAATATTGTGACTGATTAGAAGCAGGATTGTGGCATACTGAGCAGTTTCGTGACCATTCTGGTAATTTTTGTAATTAGAGGAGCTCACCAGTAATTCACAAATTTTGTCAGAAATTGACAAAACTGGTACCAAACTGTCCGTTAATGTCTCCTAACTGTTTGGGAGCAAACATGGGCCATACTGAGCAGTGTCATGGCCATTTTGGCAAATTCGTAATTAGAGAGCTCACCAATAACTTGAGAATTGTGTCAGAAATTGACAAGACTGGTCCCAAACTGTCCAGTTGATGTCTCTTGACTGTTTGGGAGCAAGAACTGGACATATTGACCAGTTTCATAACTATTTTGTCAAATGCGTGTAATTAGAGGAGCTCACCAATAATTCCTGAACATAGACAGAATCTGCCCAAAATGGTCCCAACTGTCTGGTTGCTGTCTTATTACTATTTGGAAGCAAGATTTGGCAATACTGAGCAGTTTTGTGACCATTTTGGCAAATTCATGTAATTAGAGGAGCTTCGATAATTCACAAATTGTGTCAGAAATTGATGAAAATCATCCCAAACTGTCCTGTTGCAGTATCTTGACTGGTTGGGAGCTAGAACAGGCCACACTAAGCAGTTTTGTGGGAATTTCAGCACATGCATGCAATTAGATGAGCTCACAAATAATTCACGAACATAGACAGAATCTGTCCAAAAATGGTCCAAACTGTCTGGGTGCTGTCTCTTTACTATTTGGGAGCAGAGACAGGCCATACTGTGTAGTTTCATGGCCATTTTGGCAAATTCGAGTAATTAGAGGAGCTCACCAATAATTCACGAATTGTGTCAGAAATTGACAAAAGTGGTCTCTAAGTGTCCAGTTGCAGTCTGTTGACTGGGTGGGAGCAAGAACGGGCAATACGAGCAGTTTTGTGGGAATTACAACACATTCATGCAATTAGATGAGCTCAGGAATAGTTCATGAACATTGACAGAAGCTGTCCAAAAATGGTCCATAGCTGTCCGATTGCTGTCTTGTGACTATTTGGGAATAAGACTGGGCCACACTAAGCATTTTCATGACCACTCCGGTAAATTCTTGTAATTAGAGGAGATCACCAATAATTCTCAAATTCAGGCTAAAACTGACAAAAATAATTCAAAACTGTTTGGTTGCAATATTGTGACTGATTAGGAGCAAGAATGTGGCATACTGAGCAATTTTGTGACCATTCTGGTAATTTTTTGTAATTAGAGGAGCTCACCAGTAATTCACAAATTGTTTCAGAAATTGACAAAACTGGTACAAAACTGTCCGGTTAATGTCTCTTGACTGGGAGCAAACATGGGCCATACTGAGCAGTTTCATGGCCATTTTGGCAAATTCGTATAATTAGAGGAAGTCACCAATAATTTGTGAATTGTGTCAGAAATTGACAAGACTGGTCCAAAATTGTTCAGTTGATGTCTCTTGACTGTTTGGGAGCAAGAACTGGCCATATTGAGCAGTTTCATAACTATTTTGTCAAATGCGTGTGTGAAGGTGTGGGAAAATTGAAGAAGCACTCAGACAAAATTTAGCAGAAAATAAGATAAGCAAAACAAACTTTTATTCTACAGCGAACTTAAACGACCCAGAAAATAAATATCATCTGATATATACATCAGTATCAGCAGCCAGGACTAGGAGGAACTAATCCCAGGACAGGATGTTACCAGGTCAACATCCTAGGTGACTCTGACCATCATTGAAGAGAGACAACCTTTATAGTTCTTTACAGTCATGTGATCCATAAATCCCACCCCCATTATTAGCATAGAACACCTTTAGAAAGGAAAAATATGTAAATAGAGTTTATTTTTTAAATTTACATATTTAGATATGTTCTTGACCTTTCTACCCTTTGAAAGGAGGCTCTTATATTTATTTTTCCTGATTCTAAAACAAAAGAAAAATACTGGAAACCCACGCCTTCCAAAATGGTATAAAGGTAGAGAGTGTTTGGCCGGCCAGCTCCTAGGTGGAGCCTCAATGCAGCAGAGTCAGGAGACCTTGTTTTACCACGGAAACAAAAGAACAAATAAAAGGGTAACTGTTTTATTTTAGCCACCTAGACACTCTCTTGTATGAGTTACAAAGCTTTGTTTAATTTCTTAAAAGGAGGAAGGCTCTGTTTCGTAAGGGAATTCCTTCGCGACAGTGCGCACATTCGTTAAGGAATTACTGGCGTTCGTAATAAGCGCTAAATGAATTTTGCAGTTTAAAGTGAATCTAACGCTTAGGATGCAAAGCAGCACTCAACTAAGAAACACTTTTGGTTTGGTTTTCCAAAGGTTCCTACATATTTAAAGCGTATGCAGCGCTAGGAGAAAACGCTCTGATATAGAGGCTCTGCATTTTAAAAGGACACTGCTTTGAATTAAACATTCTTTCAGAGCGTTTTACAAAAGATATTCAGTTTAACCCTTTTCTTTAGGCTTTTTAACGTAGGACTTTCTTTAAACCTTTTCTTTTGAGGGTAGTTTAGTGTGGACATAACAGGGATGACGCTAAACAAACAGATAAGGAAAAAGACATACAAAATGGGTGGCCAACCCAACAAACAAGACTCAACACTATACATTTGGACAAGACAAGACACAAATAGCGGTATGCATTCTAAACTATCCCCAAATACATATAAATCAGATAATAAAGAGAGAGGTGGAAAACAAAAAATAAAAATCCAGGAAGACAGTACCACTGTCACATTCCTTCCACCAAGAACCGAACATACCTTTGTTTGGTTTATTAACTTTCACTTTCTGAGAAAGCCTCTCCTGTCCTCAGATCTCATTTAAATGAGATGGAGCCATAGCCCACCCTCTCAGGGCTCCACCTCGGGTCCCTAAATATAGTAAAACATCAGAATATTATTCCAATAAACAGTCAAGTTTACCATTACCCGAGGTCTGTTGACAGACAGAAGAGATTCCCGCGCCATGTCGGGATAGAAAATCAGCATTACCATGAGCAGTACCTTTTCTGTACTTTATAGTAAACCTATATGGTTGCAGTGCCAGGTACCAACGCATGATGCGTGGGTTTTTGTCTTTCATTACGTGAAGCCATCGTAAAGGGTTATGGTCAATCCATAACTCGAACTCCCTTCCCCATAAATAAAACCGTAGGGCTTCTGTCGCCCATTTGATGGCTAAACACTCTTTCTCAATAACTGAGTAATGTTTTTCTTTCATGCAATTTATGGCTTATGAAAATTACTGGATGTTCTTCTTCTTGTATTATTTGAGTAAGCACTGCTCCAATTCCGACATTAGAGGCGTCTGTTTGTAAGACAAATGTTTGGAAGAAATCTGGTATATGTAAAATAGGTGAGGAGCATATTTTGGCCTTTAGACAATGAAAGGCTTCATCACACCCGTGTCCATTTTATTTTCTCTGGATTAGATTTTTTGTCAAATCTGACAAGGTGTAGCTATTGTCGAAAAGTTAGGTATAAACCGTCTATAGTAGCCAATTAGTCCCAAGAATGATCTAACTTCTTTTTCGTTATGGGACGGTGCTATCAGCTACTGCCTCTACTTTGGTGACTTCTGGTTTTACTATCTGTTTCCAATTAGGAAACCAAGATATTTGGTTTCCTTCATGTTAAAAACATTTGGAGGGATGTATTGTCAACCCAGCTTCAGAAAGAGTTGACAAGACTGCTGCCAAATGTTGCATATGTGCCTCCCATGAATGACTAAATATTATCACATCATCTAAATAAGCGGCACTGTATGCCACATGAGGTTGTAATATGTCATCCATAACCCACTGACATGTCACGGGGCTCCGTGAAGTCCAAAAGGCATGACTGTAAAGTGGAACAAGCCTATTGGTGTACTAAAAGCCGTTTTCTCTTTGTCTTTTGGTTCCAACGGAATTTGTCAATACCCCTTAGACAAATCTAGCATGCTGATGTATTGGGCTTTGCCTAGGTGGTCTAAAATATCATCAATCTGAGGCATAGGGTAACAATCAAATTCAGAAATTGCGTTTAGATGTCTGAAGTCTAGACAGAGTCTGATGCCTCCCTCTTTCTTATTGACTACTACCAAGGGAAAACTCCATTCGCTGTGTGAAGGTTCAATAATACCCATGTTATGCATTTTTAATTTCTTGAATAACCTCTCCTCGTACCTTTTCAGGTATTCTGTAGCTTTTGCCGAATGGGAGGGCTGTCTGGTACCATAATGTGGTGTACAGTGTTTTAACCTTTCCGTATACCTGTGAAAAGGGCCTGGAAAGGTTGTAATAGTGTCTGTAGGGATGTTACTTGTTCCTCTGTTAAATCTGGATTAATTTGTACTTGATAAATCTCCTACATTTTCAATTCTTTGGTGTGCTATATCTAATTCAGATTCAAAGGTCTCCAGATGAATGTAACTACATACCTGGGAAGACCTGTCTACCCAGAGTTTCAACAGATTTGCATGATATATCCGGTGTTTGATTTTCTTTTCTGGACGCTTACCTCATAAGTTACTGGACCTACTTTCTGCCTGATAATTTTGTATGGTCCTTGCCATTTCATTAGTAATTTATTATCAGAGGAAGTAGTAACAGTAGGACCTTATCCCCTCAACAAATTCCTTATTTTAGTCCCTTGTCATAGTGTGCTTTTGCTTTGACTGTTGCTGTAAATTATTTTGATGAGCTTTCTGCACATAAGATATCAGTCTTTACGTAACTGCTGCCAGTATTCTAAGGGTTGTGCCTTTTGTTTACCCTCACTACCTTCCCATTCTTCCTTTATAACATCTAGAGGACCCTTGGTTCTGTCTGTAAAACAATTCAAATGGGGAGAACCCCGTGGATGCTTGGGGTACCTCTCTATAAGCAAACATCAAGTATGGGAGATATACATCCCATTTTTTTCCTTCCTCTGTTACATATTTTTTTAACATCCTCTTCAGGGTCTGGTTAAAGCATTCAACTAAACCATCTGTTTGAGGATGGTAGGGTGTGGTAAAGATGGCTTCCACACCTAAGGCTTGGTACAGATATTGTAACAGATTTGAGCAAAAGTTAGTGCCCCAGTTGGTTAGGATAGCTTTAGGGATGCCCATACGACTAAATATTTTCACCAATTCCTCGGCTATTCTAGATGCAGTAATCGTATGAAGGGGCATCGCCTCGGGATATTTCGTGGTATAGTCCACAACTACTAATATGTAACGGTTCCCTTTCGAACTTTTGGGAAGGGTCCTATAATATCCATGGCTATCCTTTCAAACATGTTGTTCACTAGGGCATTGGTAACAAAGGTACCTTATCTTTTGTCCAGATGCTGCTACTAACTGACATTCAGGGCAACTTTGCAATACTCTGCCACCTGCTCATGGATACCAGGCCAAAAACCTATATAACAGACTTTTAATGTACGATCTCTGCCTAAATGACCAGCTAATGGTATGTCATGGGCTATAGATAACAATTTAGAACGGTATTTTACTGGTACCAATAGCTGTTCTACCTCTTCTCCAGTTTGAGGATTGGTACACACCTATACAGTAGTTCATGTTTAATTTTAAACACGGTTGATTAGCCTCAGATTTCTGATCCACCTGTAAAAAAGGCATTAAAGTTGCATCATTTTTTGCATGTCTATAAACTCCTTGTTAAGGGATATACTCTTTTCAGTCTTTATATCAAGTCCAACATTTCTCTCAGTCCACAGATTTTTTTCCTGTCTTCTTTTTGTTTTACTTTTTCTTTCTTTACCCTTAGTCCCATACACATCTTCTTCAAAAGGAAACAATTGTCCCAACTCTGCCTCTTGTTTTTGTTGTGCCCAGGTGGTAACCATTCCAATATTAGTGGATATTAGGGAGTCAAAATAGGGGTAATCGTGTCTAATTATCACAGGTACCGGCAACTGAGGTACTATGCCTATTTTCATTTTCAGTAGCATACCATCTTTTTGGATCTCCATTTCTCTTAGTGGGTACCGGTGTATGTCTCCGTGTATACACCTAACCCCTGTAGTTGGCTCCCCAGGCTCTAAATTCTTTATTAGGGAAGCATGAACCAAAGTTTGTTTACTGCCGGAGTCAATGAGGCCAGATACCTTCGTCCCTTCAATTTCCACATTTGTTAAATATTGTCCCCAGTTTGCAAGAACTAAATGTATTGCTTCTATTTTCTTTCTTGGCAAAACCTAGCAATGTGACCTTTGGCCTTGCATCGTGACATATAATATCATGATTATATGTTGGGTGGTTCGACCTTCAGTGATGCTAGTAACTTGAGGTACAGTGGTAGGACTTGGGAAATAGGTTTTACTATAGGTGGTGGACCTCTATAGTTGGAAGGTATTCTAGGTCTTTGAGGTCTAGCAGTCATATAATCTTCTGCCAGTCATATAGCCCTTCAGCAGTTTCTGGCCTATGTTCTTTTACCCACAACTGTACATCTTGTGGTAACACTCTAATAAATTGTTCTAAGATAATACTTTCCATTATTTGTATCACAGTTCTTGTATTGGTTGTAACCATTTGTGACATAAGTCTTTTAATTGAATATAAACATCTTGAGGGTATCTGAAGACTGAAATTTATATGCTCGAAACCTTTGTCTGTATGTCTCAGAACAAATGTCATATCTTTAAGGATGGCTTGCTTAATGTAATCATAGTCATTGATATGCACAATATCCGAATGGCTATAAGCTAGTTGTGCCTTACCAATCAAATTGGGTGCCAATCTAACAACCCACTGATCACGAGGCCATGCACATGCGGTGGCTACCCTCTCAAATGTCATGAGATATGCTTCAATATCATCGGACTCAGTCATTTTTACTAATTTGATATCTGTTTGGCCTACCATAGGTGTTGCAGGTGACCTTGTTGTGCTCAAGGTTTGGATGGCACGCAGGGTATCAGTCCATCTGGCAGCATTTTCCTCTCTCTCTTCTCGATCTCTTTCCCTTTCCTTCTCCATCTTGACTTGTCGCAAACACAACCAGAGAAGTAATTCCTGAGGGCTCTCAGGTGGCTCTTCTATCTTGGCTCCGGCTGCATGAGCGCCACCTTCAACAGGCTTGCGGTCCTCCATCCTAAAATTATCCTTATCCACTTCTTTCTTGGCCACTTTTCTACGAACCACTGAGTCTAAACCAGTTAGCAGAGGCAAGCCCAACTCTTGTACAACAGACCTTGTGGCTATGACCGTTAGCTTTTCTGTCTTATCTGAGTGCATGCCATAGGAACCTGATGCAGATCCATTGAAAACATATCCCACTTCTGACACCAAATTGTGAAGGTGTGGGAAAATTGAAAAAGACTCAGACAAAATTTAGCAGAAAATAAGATAAGCAAAACAAACTTTTTATTCTACAGCGAACTTAAACTGACCCAGAAAATAAATAACATCTGATATATACATCAGTATCAGCAGCCAGGACTAGGAGGAACTAATCCCAGGACAGGATGTTACCAGGTCAACATCCTAGGTGACTCTGACCATCATTGAAGAGAGACAACCTTTATAGTTCTTTACAGTCATGTGATCCATAAATCCCACCCCCATTATTAGCATAGAACACCTTTAGAAAGAAAAATATGTAAATAGAGTTTATTTTTTTAAATTTACATATTTAGATATGTTCTTGACCTTTCTACCCTTTGAAAGGAGGCTCTTATATTTATTTTTCCTGATTCTAAAACAAAAGAAAAATACTGGAAACCCACCCCTTCCAAAATGGTATAAAGGTAGAGAGTGTTTGGCCGGCCAGCTCCTAGGAGGAGCCTCAATGCAGCAGAGTCAGGAGACCTTGTTTTACCACGGAAACAAAAGAACAAATAAAAGGGCAACTGTTTTATTTTAGCCACCTAGACACTCTCTTGTATGAGTTACAAAGCTTTGTTTAATTTCTTAAAAGGAGGAAGGCTCCATTTCGTAAGGGAATTCCTTTGCGACAGTGCACGCTTGTAAAGGAATTACCGCGTTCCAGTAATAGCTTAAATGAATTTTGCAGTTTAAAAGTGAATCTAACGTTTAGGATGCAAAGCAGCACTTCAACAAAGAAACACTTTTGGTTTGGTTTTCCAAAGGTTCGCTATATATTTAAAGCGTATGCAGCGCTTAGGAGAAAACGCTCTGATATAGAGGCTCTGCATTTTAAAAAGGACACCGTGTTTGAATTAAACATTCTTTCAGAGCATTTTACAAAGATATTCAGTTTAACCCTTTTCTTTAGGCTTTTAACGTAGGGCTTTCTTTAAACCTTTTCTTTTAGAGGGGTAGTTTAGTGTGGACATAACAGGAATGACGCTAAACAAACAGATATGAAAAAGACATACAAAATGGGTGGCCAGCCCAACAAACAAGACTCAACACTATACATTTTGGACAAGACAAGACACAAATAGCGGTATGCATTCTAAACTATCCCCAAATACATATAAATCAGATAATAAAGAGAGAGGGGGTGGGGAAAACAAAAAATAAAAATCCAGGAAGACAGTACCACTGTCACAGCGTGTAAGTAGAGGAGCTCACCAATAATTCCTGAACATAGAAAGAATCTGTCCAAAAATGATACCAACTGTCTGGTTGCTGTCTCATTACTATTTGGAAGCAATAATGGGCCATACTGAGTAGAGAGGCAGTGAATTTAAATTCCACTTGCGAAGTGAACTCAAAGTGGGCACTTCACGTTGCCACTGTGCTACGCTATCACATGGCTTACAGTACTGTATGTCACCTGCTCTTTAGCTAGGCAGGAAGGAAGTGAGCTCACAAGCAGATACTTTTACTTTCTTCTGTGCAGACGGAGAGAGGAATGTGTTTTGTGACTGCTGATACTTTGAGATCAGAGTGAGGAGGAGATTTAAACTTTGATTTAGACCCAACAGCTTTTTTAAAAGCTACATTTTGTTGTCTTTTCTGTACTCTTTTTTACTTAATTTGTTCTTTCTGTAAATTTTATTTTTCTTACCTTTATAAGTAGTTAGTTGTTTGTCCCCCCTTGGAAGCAGGACCAGCACCACCTCCTGTCCTGACTCTGAGGCAGTTGAACCACCACCACCACCAAGTCCAATACCAGGTCCTCTGGAGCAGGATGTGCCTGTTCCCCCGGCCCGGGTGTGGATACCATTTCTGCTCAGCACCAGTTGGCTGCCAGTTCATCTGGCCCTCCCTTGCCTGTGCCTGGTCCTCCCCGCATCTCTGTTGTTTGGCAGTTTTTTGACTGTGTTGGGGGGGACAGCAGTGTGGTTAAGTGCCGCCTATGTGAGGTGGAGGTGCACCGTGCCCCCGAGGGACTCACCTGGGGACTGGGGGCCAGCACACCCATATGCTCAATCACTACCAGTTGGAGTGGCAGGCTGCCACAGAACGGACCATGCCTGCACCTGCTGGCCATTCTGTGGCAGAGGGTGCAGCTGTGCATGGTGGCATCCCTAAGAAGAGGAGGGCCACAGCAGCACCTGCTGCTCCACCAGCATCCCCATCCCCACCACCACCACCACCACCACCACCAGCAGGTCAGCCTGTAGAATGTGTGGACCCCAGAGAACTGCGTGTAACACAGGCTAACTTGGCAGTTCTCTGAAGTGCTGTTGAGGAGAACAATGAGAGGGTGAGTGCTGTGGAGCAGCAGCTGGGTGGCATAGAGGGACATCAGCTGCAAATTATGTCCATGCTGGAACTGCTGCTGGATCACCATGGGATCCCACATTAGTTTTTTTCCCTCACACCATGTGCCCCCCACACCTTCCTTGCTGTGTTATAAAAATGTATTCCTCCACCATCCCCGACCCTTGTATTTAATTATGCCCTTTTTAGTTGTCTTTTGTATGCGTGACACTTTGTATTCTGAGCAGTGCAAGTATACTGTGCTAAACCTCATGTGTGCAGTCAGTCTTCTTTCATGTCTGTGTATGTACTGCAGACACTGTCCAAATCCCTGACTTAAAAACACTTATTAATGAGTACAATAATGGGAAGGTGAAGCCTGGAGAGATACTACAAAACAGGCTTACAATACATCCAAGTAACTAGTAAAAAAATTAATGTTGTGATTCGTGACGTAATTGTAAATCGTGATTTGTGACTGCATTTGTGACCGTGATGATGAAGAAACGCGAATGCCTATGGCTGTACTTCCCCGGGCCCCGATGAGGTGTGGCACAAAACTCCCGACTTAAAAACACTCATTAATGAGTACAATGGTAGGGTGGTGAAGCATGAGAGATACTACAAAACAGGCTTACAATACATCCATGTAACTACTGAACAAGATTAATGTTATGTTTCATGACGTGATCTTAAATCGTGATTTGTGACTGCATTTGCGACCGTGATGATGAAGAACGTGATTTATATCATGAGTGACTCGTGATGATGGTCCTGACTTAAAAACACATATTAATGGGTACAATGTTGAGCAGAATTATGCACCACACCTGTCCAGTACTCTGAAGGGAAGCCAAAGAAACAACTGTGACTTAAGTTAGAGATGGAGAGGGCTCTAAAGAGATGCAAATGCAGACAGATTAAGATTGCGCTGTCACTGAAGAGATGCAGACACAAAGGCACAACACCTAACCAGTGCTCACCATCAGAAATTCAAATCTGGAAAAAGGATTCTTTGCCGGTTGGGGCGGGCTGCGGGGGTGTAGAATGTACTGCACTGCTGCAGTAACAGTCACTAGTACTAGCACCAGTAAAATACCACAAAGAAGTACAAAATTACACAGCTGCAGTGGATAGCAGGTTCACATTGCTGAAATTATGGGCACAATAAAAGGTGCCTGATTTAATGACACGTGTCACACACATACCACACACACACTAAATAATGCGAGCAAATTGAAAACTTCAATAATATAATCATATATTTTAAACAAACTAAAATTATGCAATGCTGCACCACAACAATCAGCAAAAATGGCAACAATTATTGAAAATATTACTGTGTGTCCATTAACACAGTTATACAAGAAAAATATCACCAAAACAGGAAGCACTGTCTTTTCTCCAAGTTAATCTACCTACACCACAGATACGCCTCTCCCTGAAGCACACTTCCACTGTCTCTCAGTACACAGACTAAATATTGTACATTAACATTCAAAATCCACACACAAACAATAAACTCGATGATTTGAGCACAGGAGGGTTTCTATAATCGATGAACTAAAGTTTCAGCAAAACAAATGACCCAAAAAGGCTTTTTTAACAGCTTTTAGAAGGTTTGAGTCGCAGAGAGGACTCAGAGCAGATTGTCTCCTACAGCTTCATACACACACTACCCCAAACTGAGGCTGTGCAGAACAATCTAGAGCCCATGTGACCTGAAATCCCATGAATCACTGCAAAATTCACCTTGGGAGCTTAAAAAGAAGGCGAAGTGAGGCAGAGTACATTGTTTTCAATGTACTTTGCCTTAAGAATTGGTGAGTAGTGGTTTTGGGAAGGCGAGTAACGCAGTCATTGTTTCAATGGACTTTGTGTTACCCATTATAACACAAAGTATTCTGCTTCGGTTGCTGGAGCACTCACATGATTTGCCTTCACTCTGAATCACTTTGTGGAGCTAATTGGGGCCACTCTCGCCCACCACTAATACTCGAGCAGTTTTGGGCCATTTTGGCAAATTCATGTAATTAGAGAAGCTCTCCGATAATTCACAAATTGTGTCAGAAATTGACAAAAATGGTCCCAAACTGTCTGGTTGCAGGCTTTTGACTGGGTGGGAACAAGAACCGGCCATACTGAGCAGTTTTGTGGGAATTACGGCACATTCATGCAATTAGATGAGCTCACAAACAATTTCCTGAACATAGACAGAATCTGTCCAAAAATGGTCCCAACTATCTGGTTGCTGCCTCATTACTATTTGGGAGCAAGAATGTGCCATACTGGGCAGTTTTGTGACCATTTTGGCAAATTCAGGTATTTAGAGGATCACTCCGATAATTCACAAAATGTGTCAGAAATTGACAAAATGGCCCTAAACTGTCCGGTTGCAGGCTATTGACTGGATGGGAGCAAAGCGGCCATACTGAGCATTTTGTGGGAATTACGACACATTCATGCATTTTGATGAGCTCACAAATAATTCACAAACATAGACAAAATTTGTTAAAAAATGGTCCCAAACTGGCTGGTTGCTGTCTCTTTACTATTTGGGGGCATGAACTTGCCATACTGAGCAGTTTCATGGCCATTTTGGCAAATTCATGTAATTACAGGACCTTACCAATAATTCACGAGTTGTGTCAGAAATTTACAAAAATGGTCCCAAACTGTCTGGTTGCAGTCTCCTGACTGGTGGGAGTGAGAACAGATCATACTGAGAAGTTTTATGGAAATTAGGGCTGATTTATGCAAATAGATGAGCTCATGAATAATTCATGAACATTGACAGAATCTGTCCAAAAATTACCCAAAACTGTCCAGTTGCTGTCTCTTGACTACTTGGGATCTACAACAAGCCATACTGAGCAGTTTTGTGACCATTTCAGTAAATTCTTGTAATTAGAGGAGCTCATCAATAATTCATGATTTGTGTCAGAAATTGACAAAACTGGTCCTGAACTGTCCTGTTAATGTCTCTTGATGGCACAGTCCCCCATGTCCATGATGGCCACTGGGGTTCAGTGCGCATGTGTGAGCCATCGCTGATGCACAAAAGGCTCCTGTGGCTGTCTTCAACATGGATAGTGCCGTGTTTCTCCCATCCCTAGTGTTTCTCTATCAGCTTGACTGCAGCCGTACTGGCTCTGGCCAGATTTTTGCTTTGGGGCTGTATTCAAACATTCTTGGGGCAGTTGTACTTTGCTCCAAACTTGTTTGAGTATAGCTCATCTAGTGAACTGTATGAATTTGCACTAAGGAAAGAGACTTAAGGGACATCCTGATATCTTTTAATATGGGACCATTACTCTGTATTGGTCTTACATATTTTAAGTATATTTATATATAGGATCTGTCTAATTTATTGAACTATGTGTGTTAGAAGTTTTATTTTAACTGATGAGTAATGAGTTCATAGACTGTAATTTCATACAGCAGACCTGCTGTTTCTAGTACACGCACACACATTCACACTCACACTCACACTCCCCATCTTACTTTCAGAAAGACATGTAAAAAGCAAGTGTTTACTTCTAAGAAATTGTCAATTTATTATTTTGTCTATTGCATTTTGATGTGTTAGTAATTACTTTCTGCATTTGTAACAAAATATGCGTTAGTGCTAGGTTTTTGTCTTTACTTTTCATGCTGTTAGTAAAAAAGAATTCAATAGAATTCTGGTACTGTTATCTCAGAAACTGCCTGCTAGTTAGGAGCTCAATGTATTTCAATGAGAAACTAAATATATTTTTGTATCTTTTTCAAAATAAATACAAACTTCTTTCAGTAACAAACTTTGTACTTTATTAGCAAGCTGAATGACTGTATCAAAGGACCCCAAACCTTCATTCTTTAAGGTATGCATCCTTACTAAGCACTTGCTGTCAGATAATTTACTGCAGGAAATTCCATTCTGTGACATTTGACCCATTTTCTCCTATGAATTTCAGGAATGTTTCCTTATCTCTTTAGTTGCATTTTTTAACTAATTGCTCCTCTAATCTATCACACTGATGTGTAAAAGTTTTTTTTCTAATATTGCTCTAGGTTCTTAAAAGGCAGCTCTTGTAGCAAATGAAATGAGCCAGACAGCAATGAAATAAGAGTCCAGATGTAGTGCAGGCAGGCTGAAAGGAAAAGAAGCAGAAGACAGACAGAAATAGACTATAGCTCTAAATGAGATAATCTGGTCCAAAGCATTGACTTATGTCCACTCTGAAGCACTCAAGGGAAGAACACGGTTATCATTTCCTGTCAGTCCCCTCCCTCTTCTCTGTCTCTCTCTCTGTCTCTCTCTCTCTCTCCTCCTCCCTCTCCTAGCAATCCCAACACGCAGCAGGGGTCCACCCATGCAGCTGTAACAAAAGGGGGGCAAGGAATTAGAGCAATTGGCCATCAGGAGAAAAGATGGGAACAAAATACTAAAGGCAACTGTCTGTAGAAAAGTAGGGGTAGAGCAAAGGAATAAGGCAACCACTCATTAGGAGAAAAGGGGAGGGGCAAATACTGTATTAAGGGCAACTGCCCATTAGGAGAAAAGTGGGGGAGAAAACAAAATACTAGGGGAACTGCCAGTTAACAATCAAAACAAAAACAAGGGCACCCACCTGTGACACAGCAAACAAAACAAAAGGCCACCCAGTTGTCAGCACCTAAATAAAAAAAAGTTCAATGTACCATTAAGGGGTTACAGGCAGTGGTGGTTGTGGTGGTGGCTACTGGTGCAGTTCCTGTGCCAATGCTGCTGACAGTCCTTGAATGATGTGGGTACAGTCCCCACACACTGCAGCAGCACTCATAGCAGGTGGACCTATCTTCACAGGAGGTCATTCCAGCCCTCTTTTAGGGCTGTAGCTCTCTGACCCCTGCTTGCTTCTGCATGCCTCTGAGCACCTTTGGAAATAAATAGCACACACTGAACCCAGCTAGCTGTGCACACAGAATGAGAAACACAGGACTGGCATAACATGCATAACAGAAGTACAACTAGCTGACACATGGGCCACAGTGCCACATGTAGATGGAGGAGTCAACAGTCACAATGGCATGTACGTGATATACCAGAGACAGCAGTGTGGATACAACGAATAGAGGACCGCACTTACAAAGACTGTGACATGCTGCAATGGAGCATGACTGATCTGTGCAAGGGACACATGACACCACAGGTATGTCATATGTGGAAACACAGCACATGCAACAGCAGTGCCAAGTCAAAGCATGATAAGCAGTATAATGGCCCAAGTGCCTAGGAGTCGCACCCACATACCCTGTGCTTTGCAGACCAGTTATCCAGCACACAAGTCAACCCAGGCATGCAGGACAACAGACATCCATGAGTCACTCTGATCATCAGCAGGGGCAGGCCTATGCACACGTACACATGGTACACATAGCACAGTATATAGATGGCACCATCATCCAGCATTGTGTGCAGCAAGCAGGTAGCACCCAGGTGCAGTGGTGCTGTATGTGGGTCGGCACCTGACACACTGACTGAATTGTATTCAGCACAACACTGCTGAGAGATAATGAGCCTCCTAGAGGCACCACCTTCAAGTTGATGCTGGCCGTCAGCTAATTAGAGGCTTTCCACTCATACAGAGCAGGTTCAGGACATTGTTTCAGCAAAGACCCAATTGTGTCATAATGTATGCCTGGTGCTGCTCATGTACCATGGAATAATTAATCAATATACCTCGGGGTGGGTCATGCCAGGATTTACCCATGCCTGGTGTGTTGTTGAGTCACAAGGTGCAGCTGAGTGTTCAACAACACACCAGAAGTGGATAAATCCTGGCATCACCCACACCCTCGAGTGGTATATTGCATTATACAATGTCCACTGTTTCATTTTTGTAAGAAAAAGATAAAGAAAATTGTATTTTTTTTGTCATTCTATGAGTTTTATTGTGTATATTGTTGCACCTCAAAAAGTAGCTCCCAATTGCTAGGGACACTATGGAGGAGACTTCAGTCAGCCCCCCCCCAAAAAAAAAAACACACACACGCAGAAGTCAGAGAGCTGGTTATTCTTTTAATTTTTTGAAGTCAGAGAGCTGGTTATTCGTTTTTTTGTTAAAAGTAGTGTACAGAAAGAGATTGTACAGTATGTGGTTGAAGTGAGCTGGTATGAGTCTGAGGTGTAAAAACAGGGAGAGGCAGTTGACTGTTGGCGCCATGTAATGCTGTGAGGGTGAGGCCTGACACTAAAAAATATACTGTGCTGTTTTTTATTTCTTGGACATACCTGATGGTTTTCTGGTGCATGAAAGGCAGAGTTTATTCATGAATTCTGGCTCCCTTTACACTGTAGAAGCTGTCAGTTCTGTGACTTAAGGAGAAACCGACTCCCGTTACCATTGTGGAGCACCAGCTCCGTTCATACGCATTGTGCAGAAGCTTGGAAGAAATTATGCTTCCTGAATGTTCATTCCATGGCCCTGTTCAGACTCTGGGCTGGGTAACAAAAGGATATGCTTTTTTATTGCAGTTGTGTGCGTCGAAGAATGGAGAGTGTGCAAGGTGCCAAGCAGTAACCGCTGCACTTTTGAAGAGTGTGCAGCTGCAGTCCACATTCTTACTTTTGGTTCCGCTTTTTGAAGTCCCGGGACTGCGCCACTTTGGGAGATGGAAAACGAGGACAGAGTGCAGGAAAAACAAAAGATGGGGCAGTGTTTGATTTTTTGTAATGTTTTGAGTCGGGACAGGGCTGGAGACGGAGACAGATTGGATTGGAGCTGCGAATGACAGGTTAGGTACTGTAGCTGCAGGTGAGTCAGGACAGGACCGGAGATGGAGCCGGATTGGAGCTGCAAGTGAGAGGTTAGGTACTGTAGCTGCAGTTTAGGTGTGTTTAGCATAGAAGAGGACATGGTAGTGAGACAAAAAAATGTTTGTGTTACTAGAGTGGGTTAAACTTGTGGATGTGGTGTGGTGGGGTGTGATTGGGGGAGAGTTAATAGATGATTTTATTTTGGTGTTGTCCACTTGCAACAGACTGGTGTTGGGAGTGGGTGTTTAAAAAGAAATCTGAGGTATGGGGTTTGGTATAGTGGGGAGTAGTTTTGATGTTGGAGGGGTCATAGTGATACTTGGTGAGCATAAGATGAGGCTTGTTGCCACTTTTTCCCGTGGGGTACTATCAGGATTTACACATTGTAAATCCTGATAGCTAGCCAATCAGAAGCCAGGATTTAACTTGCCCACTGTATAATTATACTCTAAACAATACTGTGTTGGGTAGACACTACCAACTATGTATCATAATGTCAATCAAATGTGGTAAGGTACAGGACCATCTGATGGCCCAGTGACAGTAACATGCACTTGTGTGCCAATGACCCAGGTTCTGGAGCAGACCAGTTTAGGAAGCTGATCAAGAGGCCAGGGGCTGGGAGACACTGCCATGCAGTAGCACTACCAGCCAAGGGAGGGAGGTGCCCTGGTTCTGGTGCTGTAGTGACCCCTGCAGTGGGCCAAAGTAGCTGGTCTCCCCTGCAGAACATCACCACATGTGGCCAAGGGATGTGCTTGGAGATGCACAACCTGTGCCATGATATCAGGGAAGGGGAGAAACCAAAAGACCTATGTGCACCAATGGCCACCAACAACATCACCGATGCCCTTGGGTTCCTCCCCATGTGGATCCCTGCTGAAGAGATGGTGAGTGGCAGTTGGGACTAGGTGATCCAGCAATAAGCCTGAAATGGCCAAAAAACTGTATGTAAAAGTACACACACACAGGGAGCATGCCTGTTGCAGTGATGAGCAAAACAGTAGGCTACACAGACCCGATGCACCACAGTGTCAGTGGTAGGACAATTCCCAAAGGGCTGGATGAGTGTCCTCATTTACAACTGCATTTGTATTTGTCCCACAGGAGTGCATGCAGCTTGTTGAGATGCATATGAACATCCATCTCCAACTGCAGCAGCATGCATCATAGTGTAGACATGAAACCCAGATGGCAAAGCACACAATGCAGGGTACTTACGTGGATGAGTATCCACAGACTGTCCCTCTGTGGGGTGGACACACCAGGCACCATTACTGCCGGCATCTCCCCCCTCCGCTGCTTGTCCTGGTAGGCTTGTTTCTCTTACCTAGCTTGATCCTGCTGGGCCCTAGTGTCTGTGGAGGATGACATAGGCATAATCAATAGCATGTAGTGAAACACAAGGCACAGTACCATAAACCCAAAACAGTACACATGCCTACATACTGGAGCTGTGCACCAGCAGCCATGTGTGCATGTTGGGGATGGACAGGACCATGCAGAGCCATGCCTTATATTGTGCATAGCCATTACACACTACACAAACAGGTGTGACCAGGGACTGGGCACAGCCCCATGTTACATACCAGTGTTTTAGCTATGGCCTAATACTGTGGACATATCCAGCCTTCCTTGCTACCCCATCCAACATACCCATACATGTCAGCTACACGCCATATACACCTCATATTATGTAGCAGGATGCATGTAACCCCAGGTTGTATACAACGGGCACAGGAATCACACCAGTTAAACAGTAGGGTGACATCATACTGTAAGTATAGCCCAACACAATGGTAGGTCCTAGAGTGGCACACTCACTCTAGTACAATAACATACCATGCATTAAATGGCATATGAGTACCAGCACCCACACTATATAACACAGACAGTGTACATGGAACAGACATTAACTTTGGCAAAATGCTTGTTGTTAAGGCAAGTACATGGCTCCAAGATCCACCCCGAGTCCTATATTATACAGAGCAATGGAGGCATCTACAGGGACACTGGTCCCATACACCTGCATTGGTTATATGGAGCAACACAGTGGATCAGTTCCAGTAAGACTGAGTGAACTCAAGGGGCTCAATTTTCAAAGCCCAAATGGTGATGCAAGGAGCCTGCATCAAACAGAACTGACGGAAGTTGCTCCTTGTGTCAAAAGCTGTGCCAAGCTCAATTTTCTAATGGAGACTGCATCCAGTACTGGACCCCTTGCCCTAAACTGGCCCTGTGCCAGGGTTGCACCCAACATGGGGGTGCACCATGTCGCTAAGGGTTTGCACCATGGTGGGGCTGCCATATCTCCCAAAACAGGATTCTGGAAGCCCCTGTCCCATGGATGCAAAGAGCCTGCCATTAGATCAGCCCAGAGCTGGTCTACCCTGCCATGCACCAATGCCGCAGCCTTGCCTGTTTGGGGGGTGACCCTGTGGCCCACTGAAGAAGGCACCCATTCATCCCCCAACACCTGCCAGACCACAGCTGGAGTGGCCAATGATACATGGCAGGTTGGACTCCAACTCCACCGTGTTGCCCTATCTGTCCGGGATGTCCCCCTGATGCCCAGTCAGGGCAGTTGTCACCCCTCCCCAGCCTGATCCATCCCACCCCCCCCAGGAGCCTGGGCATGCTTATGACCCACCAGCCACCAGGGTGACTGGTTGGCAGGTCACCATCACTGTCACAGCTGCCAGAAGCTCGTCCTGTGGCTTGTGGCATTTCCATAAGTTGTGCCAAGTCTTTGCTGCAGTTATTGGCTTGCAGCAAACCTGGGACTTTGCCACGGGACTCTGCTTTGTATGAAATTGGGCTCAGGGTCCCTGGTGCACCTGTCATTCACTGCAGCCCTAGATTACCACAAACTGTGGCAATCTACATGCTCTTTGAAAATCACGCCTCATAGGTACATTGCACATTTCCTCAGGGACAGTAACACAATAGTCCAGAATCATGGAAACAGTACTGCACCCAAGACACCACATCAACCTTACATACAGCCAGCTGCACTCAACTGGGTATGACACAGTGGCACTGTCAACCATTGCATGTAGCTGCTTCAGATGCCTTGGCTCCCTCCATGGCAGATCATTGTACTGGTGGTGGCACTGTTCCCATAACTGTGCTACTTCTGTCCTGTGTGACAGGCACCACCCCATTGTTATCCAGACCCCACACCCAAGTCTGTCAGCTAACTCTCCTCCCCCACCCAGCAGCTGCTTCTCCCTGGTGACCACCAGATCAACCAAGTCAACCAGGTTGGTCAGTTCCACCGCTGTTCAGCAGGCATCCCTCTGCCTCACCACTCTTGACTCTGCTTCTTCTATCTGCCATTGTAGTCTATCTAGTGTAGCCCTCACACTAAGGAAAACACCCAGCTGCTGACAGGTCTTCCCTGGCCCTATGTAGAAGGTCAGCCATTAGCACTGCACATTACAGCATTAGTGCAGTGCTAACATCAATTAACACAGTGCTATGCATGTTTCCAGTTGAGAGAGGCTGCCCACGCTCAGTGGGAATGGAGTGGAAGACGTGCATGGTGTGCATGCCGAGGATGAAGGTGCACATGTTCAAGGCCATAGCATGGCATCATAGCCTACATCCTGGAGCAGCACCATGGCATTGCTCCTGATGTGTTACAGAAATGTCTGCATCGCATGGGGATGTAGCTAATTTGATAGCTCATGGGGCAAACCTGCAATATTCAAACATTGTATGCAAATTAGCTAATTTCATAGTTGGAGTGCAAATTCAATATTTGCATGTCATTACTGGATAGTATTCATTCATTTGCATACCTAGCTGCAACTGGAGCATATAAAAGGATCAAAGGGCACCACACATATTCTACAGAAGAATTGCAGGTGGCTAGAGGTAAGTGTATTGTAGAATGGCCTACAACAGAGGCATGGGTGATCATAGCACTGTGTTTAATCTTTATCAGGACTAGACTATTGCTGTATCTGCACATGACCAAGAGCTGTGTAAGGCAGACAGCTAGCTGTGTGTTGCTCACTGCTATGCAGGGACATACATGTGGCTTGGCCAAGGGCCACTGAGGCTGACACACCACTGTACCTCTGCTCTGTGCTCTGGTGTGTGTGTGTGTGTGTGTGTGTGTGTGTGTGTGTGTGTGTGTGTGTGTGTGTGTGTGTGCAGTGCTCAATGTTGTTTGTCCTCCCTGTTTCCAACAGGCACCACGAATGACACAGAGGGACAAAGGGGAAAAAAACTTCATGGTGGAGGATGTGCTGGCCTTGGCCCAAGGCTATGTGGCACGGGAGAGCCTCATATGCAAAAGGAGGGGGACCAGGGCTGAAATAAGGACTGCCTGGGCTGAACTGACAAAGGCTATCAACACCATCAGGGAGAAAGGCCACGCTCTCCAGTAAGTCAAAAAAGGCTGGTAGACCTGAAGAGGAAGACAAAAGTGGTGTTGGCAAAGTCCTGCTGAGATCTCCATGTCACAGGTGGTGGCCACAGCACAGCTGTCCCCCTAGCCCTGCAGAGGAGGTGATGGCTTCCACTCGGCATCGAGTGGGGATGATGGGCATCCCAGAAAGTGGCTACAAAAGTTAGGTTGGACCAGCACAGACATGTGAGTGACCATGTCAACCCCATCCCATTGAGCTTGAGTGTGTGTACATACACTGGTGGTGTTGAGGTGTGCATGGCAAGGGTGAGGAAGGTTCTGATGGTCCTGGCTGGACAGGCAAAGTGTACTGGAACAAGATGTACAGTACAGACCTTAGGTCCACCAGGAAGCCTTGATCATTCCATGTGTTGCCCCACCTCTGTTGGGTTTCATGTCACCTGCTACCCTCTACAGCTCCTTACATTTATTGTCTATTCAGATACAGTAATAGTGTTATTGCAGGTATATTTAGGGGAACATACAGAGCTAGTGTATCACATTCATGTGAAATAGTCACATGCGTGTGTGTCACCCTGGTCCCTCCCCTGCTGATTTCCCAGGTTGGCCGGTGGTGGGCCTCAGGTACCCTCATCAGCCCATTATTGTTGAATGTGTTATACAGTGGGTGCAGGCCTCAAGCTGATCTCCAGTTATCCTGGTGGGGTGGTGTCTGAAGGGTAAGCACCAACTGTGCTACCTGTGAGTTGTCTTTTGAGCGATCACTGGTGATGGCATATGTGGTGTGTACAGCACTGGGGGTGTTTGTCATGTGTGGTATGTACAGCACCGGGGGTGTTTGGCATGTGTGGTGTGTACAGCACTGGGGGTGTTTGCCATGTGTGATGTGTACAGCACTGGGGGTGTTTGACATGTGTGGTGTGTACAGCACTGAGGGTGTTTGTTGTGTGTGGTGTGCACAGCACTGGGGGTGTTTACCTTGTGTGGTGTGTACAGCACTGGAGATGTTTGGCACAGCACTGCAAGAGTGGCATGGGTAGTGATACACATAACACTGGGCCTGCATGCTGCTGTGGTCAACACACAGGTATGTACATTACTCTGCAATATCTCTCTTTTCTCTTCTCTTGACAGCACTGTCCATGGTATAGGCCATCATCCTGGAAGATAGACCAGGATTGTTACTGTGGCAGCTGCCCCTGAGTTCCACCAATGGAGGGGCACACTCAGACTCAGAAGTGAGGAGGAGGATGAGGACGTGGAGATATATTACACCTATGTGGAAGAGAGAGGTCCCAGCTCAGATTGGGAGATGTTGCCTGCCCCAGCCAGCACCCCAATCAATAAAGGCCCAGCCCCCCTCCCTGGCACGGTCAGGCTGCCATAGTCCATTGTCCTTGGCACCTGCCCTAGGACCATGCCACTGGCACAGCCACCACCCTGCCCCCTCAGGCAAATCTCACCAGCCCAGTCACTGCTGCACCACCCCAGAACCCCAACACAGACACTATCACCGTCTCTCCTCCCTGCCAATCCCACCAGTCCAGCCACTGTTGTACTGCTGGTTCCAAAAGAACAGTGAGCAGCACCAACCACAGTGCAACCCTTGGCCACACAACAAACCAGGGTGCAGCCTGACTTTGTCTCCCAGGATAGATCACGCAGACAGCAGGAGGTAGCCAACAGACAGCTGCTGCAGTCAGGCATGGGGGCACAGGAGGATGTGTGGGTCAGACTGGGTCTCATATGACACTTGCTGCAGGACAATGAGCAGCATACAGAGGCTCACCATGCAAAGCACATAGTGGCCTTGGGTGGACTGCAGCAGTCCCTGTCTGCCAGCATGGATGCTGGTTTTGGAGACTGACTGCTGCTGTGCTGCAGGCTGTAGTCATAGTCTCAGGGACCACCAGGGTCTTCCAAAGCACCAGCCATTCTAGTGGGATAATGTTACCCCACAGCATATGTCACATTGTCACAGCACACCCCACAGTTCCATCAGCGGGATGCTGAGCACACCCTAAACACCTAGGATACTGTGCACCACTGGCCATGGCCTGCTCCTCCATGGGTTCATCACCCTGTGAGGCCATGGTCATGGGTGGCTAACATCATCCCTAAACCCTTCCCCCACTGAGTTGACAGTGACCCCACTGCTACCCTCCAGCACTCGCACAACATCCATGTCTACAGTGGTAGTATGGAATGCACCTAGGTTGCATTTTTTCCCCAAGAGCCCTATCCCATATGTGCCACCTCATGCCCCCCTCACATTACCCATGTTTCCCCATCTGACTGGGTGGCCTTTTCTGTTGTTCATTCCCCCCTTTGCCACCCCAGCCTGAATGGCATTGAATGTATGTTTGCTCCTTTGCACTCCCCTGCCTGTATGGCACTGTATTGATGTTTTTCACCATTTGACCCCCACCTTGATGATATTGTATTTAGGTTTCTCCCCCTTTGAATCCCATGCCTGGATGGCATTGGAGTTACATTTGTCCCCCTTCACACCACTCTGCCTGGCTGTCATTCTATTTACTTTTGTCCCCCTTCTCCTGCTTGGATGGCCTTGTATTTAAATTTATCCCTTCCTTGAACCCCTCTCACCTGGATGGCATTTTATTTTGTTTCAGCCCTCTCACCCCCACCTGGATGACTTGTTATTTGAGTTTACCCATTTTTTTCCAGCACATTATTACTTCCTTAATGCATTTTTTGAAAATATGACAGTCACCTGTGTGGTTGTCTGTACTCACCATCTGGGTCCAAAGAGGTCTGTGATGTGGCCTTACATGGCATTAGGGCACCGGCAGTAGTGTATCTGGTCATTACAGCACCGATTTTGGGATTTTCCCCCTTCTCCGAGGTATTAGAATTAGAATACTTAGTGAGGGGGGTGTGGGGGACACGAGGGGGTGCAGCCCCTTGCTAAAAGAGAGGTTGGCGGCATTACAGCTTGGCACTGTAATGACCGGGTGCACTACCGCCGGCACCCAGACATGGTGGAACCATGATGAGGCAGGCTGTATACTTCCATGAACTCCTGACCATCTTGGGGTCATGCCTGTTGAGCTGCTCCTACATACCCTGGTCCACTGGCTCTGCATCAGCTGTAGTGTTTCCCTCTGGGGCTGGCAAGCATATGTCAAAGTTGAGCACTGTATTGTGTAGTAGTATGAAACAGGCAATTAATATGACACAGGCATTTTTATGGGTGTACTGTAGGGCATCACCAGAACGGTCAAGACACCTAAACCTCACCTTGAGCATGCCAAAGACCCACTTCATGGAACTGCATGTAATGATGTGTGCTGCACTGTACATGTCCTCTACAGTGGATGTGGGTCATAGGATAGGTGTTAGGAGCCAGAAACACTGGGGATATGCACTATCTCCTGAGTAGGTAAAGGGCATTGGTTAGCAACATCATTTGTGGCTGTGGTGGTGAACTCCTTGGGCCTATACTCACCAACAAGGTGCCCACTAGGTATATCCCTGCCTTCAGATCTCTGACACAGAATGGGATTGTACCACACAAAGGCATCATGGGCACTGCTGGGGTACCATTCCATGACACTGATGTTGCATGGCACACCACTTAGCAGTTGATGGAGTGGAAGCCCCTTCTAGTCACATAGGCCTCCACCGTATTGCCTCTGGGTGCCAGATGGCAACATGAGTGCAATCAGTGAAACCTAGTATGGCTGGTAGGTATGTATCTCAATAGAAATGCTGCATGGTTGTTGTTTGCACTGTTTGTGTGGTGGAGAATATGAAGAACTCCCCAACATGGGCCAACAGGATATTTAGGAACTGTCCCGAGAGGCACAAGGTGTCCCCCACTGGTATCTGGAATGTTCTGGTGGCTGGAAAGCAAAGTGCTGCTGTCACCTTGACCTCTAAGGACATTGCATGTCTGCGTTGGGTGTCTGTAAGGACATTGCATGTCTGCGTTGGGTGTCTGTAAGGACATTGCATGTCTGCGTTGGGTGTCTGTCCAGAGCTGCTCAGGCAGCAGCTCACCCTGCTGCATGAGCATGGACCTGCTGAGCCAGTACAGACTCACGATTTTATCATCATCGAGGCCTTCAAATGTGGCTCATGGATGGTACTATCTGTTTGCAGCATAGCATCTTCATGGCCTGTGCTGGGGCCCAGGGTGGGGGCTGGCCCACTCCTCATCCTGCTTGACTGCTTGCATCAGGTACACAATGTGTGCCATTTTGCTTTCAGGTGGGTGGGTGTGCTGAGGAGCCTATCCCTGCCTTTGTGGTTTGTCCCAGACCTGCTTTTTATAGTCCATATTTTGTGCTGCACTATGCCATGCTAAATGGTACTAGCGCAGTGCTAAACCTTTGAATATCATGACATGCCAAATATGCATGCCACTGCCCTTGCAGGTGCTGCATACATTAATTTTGTGATTGGGCACTACACTACTGGGTAAATATGGCAAACAAATGCAAAAAATGCCAGTGCTAGCACAAATCAGTTGCACCAGTCGCAAACCTTTTAAATATGGATCCCTTACTGTTGTACTGTTAGTCAAATTCTGGAGCTGTAGAGATGTACACTGAAATGAATGTGTTCTTGATTAGACAATGCTGTAGTTAGTATGTCAGCACATTGCAGACAGATGACAAACACTTGTTTATGGTGGCGTTTATCATGATGATAACTTTGGTTAATATATACTAATATACGTCTAACGCATAGCATTAAAAATGCTTATTCTGATAGTACTTGAAAACCTATCAATATTAAAAACAAATGATCAATAAAGTAAATGTTATTGATTCTGACAATACTTTAAAACACACTAATATTACAAACAAGTGATCAATAAAGTCACTTTTATAATAATCTTTTTATAGGAACTCTTTGATTCCCTTTTTGTATCATCATTAAACTCTGCTGCCCAATGTAATTTTACAGGTCATCACCAGGTAAAACACTAAAGCATTTTGGTAGATTAGATCATTCAGTTATTCACACTAGAGTTTCACAAAAACTGACCAGCTGTACTCAGGAATGTGAACAGCATGGAGATGTACTTTTCTCACTGTTTCATCATTAGCCTAAGTGACTGAATTTGGAAGAACCAAAACAAAACTTCAACTAGAAACTCAGTTCATATCTGTTTACAGCATCAGTGGATCCCTTAGGAAGACTAATGTTAGTAACTGCTATGCTGTTTCCCCAGAGGACTAACAACATAATTTCTGTGACCATTAAGAGTAGAGAAAATGTGTTAATTAGGCACCACGGTCTGTGCTTGAGTTTAATATTATAGCACCTTAGAGTAAACTGAGAAACGCATTTTCACACTTGCCACATTATATTATCAACTGAAGTCTATTATGTGGAAGAAAGCAAACTAGTTTGTAGGTAGCAAACTTTAAATGAAGCTCTAAGGGCAAGAATACTTGCAGATCTAATGATGTCCCCCAGGAAGAGTGTTGGTTCACTTGATTCTTTAGAGAGCAAACATTGCCATCAACTATGTCACTCACATGCAAACTAGCTATCTCGCAAAGCTTTAACTTTTGACAGGCCCACTGCAAACAATTTGATTACATACAGTAAAAATAATGCTACTAAAGAGGCTTCATGAAGAAACAACAAAGGTTTAGTTTTCTTCATATAATCCCATCCTTTCCTCCCTGCATCTGTGGTCCCTCCTCGAATGGTCCGAGTTTATTATTGAAAGAGCACACAGATCTTTGAGGGCAAAACCCGCTCCGGCTGACCCACCTAGACCTATAATCTTTAAATTACTAAACTACCTAGACTGGGAATTCATTCACAGGGAAGCTTGAAAATTATCAGCTATTCTGTGGGAAGGTAAAAATATGAGGCTGGTTCCTGATTTAACATTGAAAACCCATCAGCTAAGAACTTCATTTCACCCCATCACTTCCAAGTTGTGGGCAGCTGGTATAAAGCATCGTATGTTATACCTGGCTCATCTGGAAGTGTCCTTAAAAGAAGGAGCCAAGCATTTTGACACTATAGAGGATGTTGTAAAGACTGAAGAAAAGTTATCCTGATTTATTTCCTAAGTGAGAAGGTTTTGGTTTAGCGGTATGAGGACTTAAAAGACCAGCTCCAGGAACATTCGAGAAGGACTGTGTATCACCGTGCTGTCTAATTACTTTTAAGCAGATCTGCTCTACTAAATGTTTGCTAGAAGAAGAGCATGTATTTCTTTAATTGAATGGGAAAAATTTACTTTTAGGGGCACTTTTGGACACTTTCTGGTTAATCCTAATTATTTGTTCCTTATTTTTTCTCTGGTTGACTTATGAAGATGCTGCAAGGGATGCCATAGTTTGGTTTGTCTGCTAGATGGTGCCAAATACTTCTGGTTAAATGACAAGTGCTTATTGTCAGATCTCTTAATTTTAGGTGCCTAATCTTTCGGTAGTATAGTTATTTCAGCGTCTCCCTCTCTCAACTTTGATTTCTGTGGTGGTTTACACCCCATTGTGTTTCTGGCTCATGGGAAGAGATAGATAATTTTCCTTTTTGATTCTTTGGACAGTCAGTGACATTGAACAGCACTCCCTGGGGAGAGCTGTGATGGTTTAGTCCTGTACAGCTTTGTTGCTTCTTTCTCACCAGTTTCTCGTTCAGCCCCTTCATTATCAGACTATTTAGCTATTCTGGCATAATTTACAATAATTATAGTCATCTCAGAAGAGTGCTTCATAGCCTATATGGGAGCTTGGGACATAGGCTTAAACGGAAGTGTAGTAGGCCATTAAATATGCTTTGGGTGCTACCTTTGCACTGGGAACAGTATGGTCCCTCACGGGAATATCCCTATCAGGATCCCAAGCTTGATTTATTTTATTACCTAATGTTCTGAAGTCTCCTTTTGCAATATATAAATGTTAGAGCCCTAGTAGGGTCAAGTTATATAAAAGTCAGCGATTACATAAGCTGAATAGTATAGGTTTCTTTTTATGTCTATCTCTGGAAACCCGGTTTCCTAACTAATGTTGGGGGTGACATACAGCATCCTTTCTGTTATACCACTTTATTTAGGTGGGGAGAACATATAGGGATGGTAGGATGGTGGGTGTGCCATGAGCTACTCCCATACTTTTTCTCGTTCGGGGGTTGGGGAGGTGGTAGAGCAACTCTCGCTCCTTTGTGAGTATCGTGGACCGTGAGGTAAGGAGGAGGCTTAGGGCCTGGGTATGGAGACTTGTATATAGTTCAAAATTTTTGAGTGTTAGTTTAATTTCAGGGTGTTTGGAGGATATTTTCATGGTAGCTTGTTTTCTTTTTGGAGGGAGGTGGCAGCAGAACAGCCCTTTAACCATTTTTTATTACATGGCACAATTAAGAATTAATTTTTGCTCAACGGCTTGAATATTCTTTCATGGAATATTAATGGGGAAAGACAATAAGAAGAAGAAATATATTATTTTAAACCATCTTGCCAAGTATGACCCTTCTATAGTGTTTCTCCAAGAATGCATATGCTTCCAGAACAGTTAAAGTTCTTTAAAAGAGCTGGTAGGCCAAGCCTTTGAGCGGATTCAGTTCTAATAAATGAGGGTGGCCTTGCTGCTTGCCAAAAACTACTCCTTTACTCTGGTGGAGTCTATTAGTGACCCTGAGGGAGGTTTATTTTTTGTTAGGCAGACTGGCAGTCTTGATATAGTATTGGGATTAGTTTATTGCCCTAATGTGGAAACCCCCTCTTTTTTTACTCAACTAGCTATGGTATTGGCCCCCCTTTTGAAACATCCTATTATAATTGGAGGAGACTGGAATTTAGTTCAAGCAAATGATCTGGACCGTACTTACCTAAGGGGAGTGGGACTGTCTTCAACACAAAAAGCCTTAGGTGAATTTACCTCCTCCTTGGGCCTTATAGACCCTTGGAGAGTACTTAATCCATCAGGAAAAGAGTTTACTTTTTTTCCCCCATTACACAAAAGCTACTCTCGTATCGACTACTTTTTAGTAAGTCATCAACTAATTTCATGCATGATTGATTCCAAAATACTAGCTCAAGTAATTTCTGACCACTCCCCAATACTAATTCAGATAGAAATACCTAACGTCCCTATCAGGTCGCATACATGGTCATTAAACAATAGTTTATTAAAAGACAAGCTAATTATTTCAAAATTCCAATATTTTTTGCAGGATTCCATTAATGTTAAGTATAATTCGATCCCTCCTGTGGATCAGGTTTGGGCAGCTTTAAAAGCAACCTGAAGGGGGAACTTATACGTATTGCTACAGTACAAAAAAAGAAAAAGGTCAGCCAAATGAATAACTGTCTGCAGAGAATTAAAAGCTTGGAAAATAAAGGGGTGGACAAACTTTCACCTTCAGAAGACCAGGAACTTACTAGACTAAGAGCATACAATGCTAGTATATTACTGGAGAGGGTGGAGAGGTCAGCCTCATTATTAAAGGCTTCTTATATTGGCCAAGGTAGTAAAGCAGGTAAATTACTTGCTTGGCAACTAAAGCAGCAGTCAGCATCCAAATGGATCGCAGCTATTAAACATTCTCAATCAGAATCCTTGGTGGTTAGTCCACCAGAGATACTAACTCTATTTAGGGAGTATTATAAGGCATTGTACTCTCCAGATCCATTGCTGGGGGTCCATTTTGAGAAAATGTTAGTATTTTTGGAGAAAGCTGATTTACCCACCTTGTCCAGTGACAGCCAGACCCTTTTAGTAGCCCCAGTCACTGGGGAAGAAATTTCAGCAGTAATCGATTCTTTAAAACCATACAAGGCACCGGGCCCAGATGGGTTCACAGGCCTATTTTATAAAACCTTTAAAAAATATCTTATCCCTCTGTTGCTACAGCTCAATAGTTATTGGAGCTCCCTCCCAGTCCTGGACCAGTCACTATTTGAAGTGAGAATAATCCTCCTACCTAAGCCGGGGAAGGATCCGTCAGTGATTAGCAATTCAGACCTATTTCTTTGCTGAACATTGATGTCAAAATATATGCAAAAATTCTGGCTAACAGGTTGGGGGGAGTATGGAAATGTCTACTAAGCCCTGAACAAGCAGGGTTTGTGGTGGGCGCATTCTTCAGTGGATCATTTTAGGAAATTGTTCCACCTGTTTCTGCATCCAGGACCCAAGCTGGAAGCAGCCGTGTCCTGGATGCAGAAAACTTTGTTGATAGAGTGGAGTGGAAATACATGTTTGGTCCTCTCAAAATTTGGCATACCGTAACCCTTCATTAACCAAATTTGGGTTTTGTATTGCTGTCCGTCAGCATGACTGCAATGCAATAATCACATTTCTGATGTCATTTGACTGTGTCAAGGTATCCGATAGGGCTGCCCTCTTTCCCCATATTTATTTAATCTATACATAGAACCCTTAGCTAGAGTTCTTAATTTGGAACCAGGGATAAAAGATATCCGATTAGAACATCTGAATTTAAACTATCCCTGTTTGCTGATGATTTACTTTTTCACATATTGAGCAGTAGACAGTCCCTCCTCCATGCCCTCCAAATTATTTCTCAGTTTAGTGAATGTTCAGGTTATAAACTTTATAAAAATAAAACTATGGTATATTCCTTATCTCCTCTCCTTACGAGAGACCTAACTGAAAATATGGGCCTCCAATGGGAGAAAGAATGTCTAACTTACCTGAGTATCAAAATCTCTAAAGACATGTCTACTCTTAAGGATCTCAACTTAGTCCCACTGATAAAATCCACTAAAGAAGATCTGGCGAGATGGAATAATTTACCGTTATCCTTTTGGGGAAGGGCCAATATTCTCAAAATGTCAATTTTGCCCAGATTTTTTAGCCCCTGAGTAATCTTAATATTTACCTCTCCAAGTCTTTTTTTTTATTGCTTGAGAGGATTTGTTTGGATTTCCTTTGGAAAGAGAAAGCTTTGCGTAGGGCTTACGGAAACTTACCCACCCTAGAGCATTGGGAGGTCTTCAATTACCTGACTATTATGTCTACTATCTGGAAAATTCATGCTAATTGATTTTTACATTGGTTTATATCTACAGCCTGCATATTGGAGAGCCCCCCATGGTTGCTCTTAGACAATCAACAGGCTGGTTCTTGTAATATGGACCTGGAGGCTTTCCTGTTTAATCCATGGTCAAATATCCCAGTAAAACTTAGGAACTCTCCCCTCGGGTGGGATGTGAGAGCTTTACAGCAATTATGCTCTCTGCTTCAAATTTCCACTATGAAAGACCTGAAGCAACCCCTGCTAAATAACCCAAATTTAAAAATAGATAAGAAAACAATTAAAACATTTTTTGGAGGATCCCACAATGAGCTATACCTAGTCGACTTTGTTTCGGGTAACTCGGTCCTATCTATCTCTACTCTACAAGCAAAGTTTAAGGTGCCTCAAAAAAATCGGTTTTAGTTATATCAAATACGCCAGTGTATTAAACACTTTCTGGGTAAACCTCCATGGTCGGACAACGTGAGGGTAGTATTAAATAGCTTCTGGTCAATATCCAAGGGTCAGAAAGCAATAGCTAAATTGTATAAGAGAATTGTAAGCCACGTTGTGTTAAAGGTTTCCCCCATAGCCTACTATTGGAAAAATAATTACAAAAAAGGCCTTCTCAGATAAAATTTGGGAAAAGATCTGGACGGATAATTATCTTTTAATTAAACAGGACCAACTAAGAAACACTCAGTTCAATATTCTTCACAACTTATATTTTATGCCCACTAAATTATTTCAGATTGGGAGGCTAGCTTCAGTAGAATGTAAGGATGTGGCTGCTGAGCTTGCCACATTACACCATAAATTATGGCGTGCCCTAGAATAGTTAAACTTTGGAACTTGGTCAAACAGTGGGTGGCATCTTATCTTAAAATTGCCACATATTTTAATGAGGACACTTGTTTGCTAGGTATGTATTCAGCGATCCCTACTTATTCTCAAAAAATGCAGTTAGCACTGGTGGCTATGGTCACTAAGTTAGTAATACTTAGACCCTGGAAGAAGGAATGGAAACCTTCATTTGGAGAATGGTGGGCAGAATTTCTTACCGCTGTAAATGCAGAAAGATGTATAGCCTGGTTCTCCCACTCTGGCGAGAAGTTCCAAGAATGCTGGGGTGAACTTTTTTCAATTCTTAAGGACAAATTTGGTTATTGAACTAATTCCCACCAATCCCTTTCCCCTTTGCCTCTATTAGGCCTATGACTCCTCGGTTATAAGTCTACCATAGATGTTTGCTGTGCTATATATCCCTTCGTCTAGAGATGGTTATATTTCTAGGCTTCTATATGGGGGCATAGTAACTTCCAGTATGTTCCTTTTAGCTTATTGTTTCTTTGTTCTTTTTTTATATATAGGTTTCTCTTTGTGTTTGTACCTCTTTTTGTTTCTCCCTTTACTACTCTTCATGTTGGATTGGTTAAGGGCTGTGCCATGAACTTCTACTTATACTACTCAAAGGACCCTTGCATGGGCCTACAAGGTTTATATAATATCAGTTGTAGAAGCATTTAGATTACGGTAAAAGGGCTGCTGTGGGTTGGGGGGGGAAGGGCCTTGTCTTGGTTATATTTAGTTTTTATTTCTTTTCTTGTTTCTGTTTTTATGTTGTTTTATTTTATGGCATATGAACAAAGCTGTGATTGCCTAACCAAGATAGAAGGTTGTTTTGTGACCCTTTTTATTTATGAGCTTTGTAAATTTGTTTTCTAAAAATAAAGTTATTTGCAAAAAAAAAAATATATAACCCAAACCAAAATAATAAATAACCATATAACAAATACAAAACCCCAACCCCTAAAGTAGAACAAATCTATTTAAAGCAGGAAGCAACAGCTTTGAAGCAACAGCAGAGAAATAGTCCAAGACCTATATTTATCTCTATTTAGGGAGCTCTCACCTCCCCAAAGACAAAATAATTATATTTCCCAAACACTACCTCTCACATGTGTTAGGGGAAAAAACATTTAAATAATAAAACTGTTATATTTCCCAAACAATACCTTACAAAAGTGTTACGGAAAACATTTAAATAATATAAGTCTTAGTCATTTTCACTGTCCAGATCTAAACTTTAGGCACTCTCACTGCCCTACTCTGGTCAAAACAGTAAGGAATGAGGAAAAAGTCAAACCAGATTATAGTACAGTTATAAATTCAAATCCGGCTTGGCTTCCCAGGTCTTCAACAGTTTATATGAGGAACCTCCAACCTTCTATAGAGCCAAAAAGAGTCATTCCAAAGCTGGGACCAATATATTCCACCACGATTCCCTCCATCTCCAAACACCAGCAACTACACTCTTCAGCTCTCGTCAGACACAGCCCACTGGCTAAATCTACAAAAATGCTTAGGGATAATAGGCTCAGAGTCAGCCTTCAGGCAACACACTGAACCCAACCCCTGAGTGAGCACTGGCAGCAAGAGAAGGAAGAGGAAAGGGCCCCAGATATCAAAACCAACAGCAGACCAGAAAAAAAAAAGACTCCACCACCAGCCTCCTCAATATCCACATCGAACCTGGGGTTCCTCGAAGCAGTTCCGGCCCACAAACAGTCCGGGAGTGAGACAAGTTCCAACTGCACACTCTCCTATGCACCAGCACTGACCCAGTGCCGCTCCCCCGACAACATATTTGGAGCAGGCGTAAGGCAGAACGGACTCCTCACCAGAATTCAACCACCAATCATGAATCCTCAAGGTTGAAAAGCTAGATAAACAGAATGGACAGAAACTGGTAATTATCCAATTTTTCCACCTCCTCCACCTCTTCCATTTCTAATAAGTCAGATAACTCTTAAATAGAGGACCCCTAACGTAAGGAATCATTCATAAAACTGCTGCTACCAAGCCGAAAAATGCACTGCACTAATTTACTCACTTTTTGTCCCTTACTAACTACACTAACACAAACTAAACTTTACAAAAAAGAATATAGAAAACAAGATAAAAACAAATAAAATGAGGTAAACTAATAAAACTACACTGCTGCTGCTCCATTGATTAGACGGTCAACCCAGCATAGTCACCAACTTAAAAAACCTATGGATGGCCTGATTTGTATTGTCCACATACACCGAGTTGTTAACTGTTTGGACATTAGTTGACGCTGACCTAGGAGGATTCATGGTGCCTGGTGTTGGGGTATTTGGAGCATAATTTGATGTAGTGGTGCAAACACTACTAGTCCCAGCATTATTCTGGTTTACTGCAGTTGTTATCAACCCTGCAATGTCTACATGTTTTCTAGGTGTGTGCCTACTCTTGGAGGAACAAGGTATGGGCTCCGTGACTTTTACAGATAAGGAATTACTTGGTTCAGGTTCAAGAATGTTAATAGTATCTTAATGTAATAGGTTAAACCTATTCATTGTAGGTAAAACAAATTGTTCTCCTTTTTGACCTTTTTTGGGTGCCCTAACATTATGTACTAGGGGCCAGTTGTCCTCTGCAGAGTCATTAGGGTCCTCTTCTCTATCTCTTTTCCTATTTATTGGAATTTGAGTAGTAGGTATTGGTGTAAGTGAAGTGAGGATTAATGGTTCCAGTATAGGCTGGAATGCAATTCAGCAGGGGGGGTATCAAGAATATTCTGCACATCATGATTTGTAATTAATGGGGTGACTAACTTTATGTTATCACACTCAGCCATATTAGAAGCCTTAAACCTGTTAGCCATGTCCTTCTGGCTAGACTCAAGCATGAGTAATCTGGTGTTGAAACAATTTATTTCCTCCAACAATTAAGTATTATGTTTATATTTAATACAAATATATGGCTGTTCAGATGGTACAGCTGAGGTGATTGAGTACATGCAACATCTTCTACATGTTATGCCTAGTTCACCACTCAGAGTAGTTATGATATCCCCTCGATAATGTGTTTAGTGATGGTACTCATTTTGTTTGGAGGACTTAGAGGAGTAGTTACTTAATATCTTAGATGATGGATGCATTATTGAAGGAACAAAGCTATAGCCTTTTAGGAGATTAACACTGACTTAGATCCACTTGTCAGGTAAAATGATATCCTTGAAGTAGTACATAAGTATGCCAACTTAACTGGAAGGAGACAACGACTATATTACCTGGCCCCTGCTCCCTGCTTCTACGCCTGACACTCCAGACATGCACACACTTGTCTTGGCATGCGTCTCCATGCATGGCACCATGCACACCCTACTCAGCTCGCCCTCCTCGCCGTTGGGTCAATTTTTAATGTGATTGGTGACCCAGAAGTGTTAGTCCGGGATTACCAGTCCACCTGAGGTTACCACAAATTAATTATAAATATTTAAAATATACTTGTGCGACTGCCACTCATCCATGACAGTGGCACAGTAAAAAACATGGTCCCAATATTGTCTCCCAATTAAGAGAGACCTGCACACAGACGGCAGTTCAGGGGCAAATCTAGCCAAACTACAGCCTCTCTTCCTGGTTTCTGAGTGCAGGAACCAGGGCTCCAGTAAATAAAAACAGCTTGTGCAGCCTTCAGCAGTGGGAACCACTGCTAAACAAATCTACAACCCTCTGCAGCGGGCAGCAAGGCAATAAATCAAGAAGCATTTATTTTGTTTTACCAGGGGAAAAAAAATTAAGTTGAGCAGTGCCCATTTGCAAGCAGGTCCTGGTTAGAAAAGGTAACATCATATAAATCAACAGTTTTACATAATAGGGCATTATATAGTAGAATATAGAGTTTGCATGCAACAAATACACAATAATGTGCAAGGATGATGTAAGTATAGTAGAAACCAGAAAGAAAGTAAATAATTGAAGCCAGCAAGAATAACAAAAACAGCCAATGAATACAGCAATTAAACAGAAGATATTAACTGACACACTTTCATGGAGTCTTCCAAGTTTCTTTTAGTCTGCATTAGTGTCTGTCTTGTATTCACATATAAGAAGGATTCACAATCCAGTAAAATCTCTGAACATTTTGAGTTACAGTCAATACAAAAATGTTACATTTCATTTCTTTTTCATAGTTTCTGAGAAATTATAGGATTCTAACATTATGAAACATTGTATTGATGTGTTCATTTTCTGCAATAATGTATGCACATTAATGTCACTAAAACACTGGAACATACAGCATGTTCTTATGATCGCTACTGATGTCCACAGTATGCAATAATCTAAGAATGACACTCTGAGGATCCATTCAAAATAATTATTAGACCTTCAAGAAGTAAACACAATTATTTGTGTATGAAGTCAAGTAAGTTCAATGGAGAAAGCAGTTTTTTTTACTTCCCTTTATCATCTAGAAAGCCAATATGCATTTAGTGATTTTCTGAAATTAGTAAAGTTGTAGAAGAACCTTGATGAAATATTTTACCTGATAACATAGTTTTCAATGCTTTTCGAAACCATGAATAAAAGAATCCGTAAATTATGGGATCAAAAGTAGAATTAAAGTATCCAAGCCATACTAGGGCATCAAATAAAACTGACGGAGTAGTGAAATTAAGGAAAGGATCAATAAAAACAGAAATAAATAGGGGAAGCCAACAGAGTACAAAGACTCCCATCACTATACCTAAAGTTCGTGCTGCCTTCCTCTCTTTACTGTTTGAAATCTTATTTTGTTCTCGACAGGAAATGTTTTCTCTGCCATACTGTTGATGACTCTAATGTGCCTTCTTGCTACAATAAAAATGTTACCATAAATGCCTATCATCACAATGCTTGGAATAAACAGCCCAACAAAAAAACTCATCACACCCCATATTTTATTATAGACAAGTATGCACAGACCTATGCAGGAAATTGAAGCCACATACTCCTCTGCTCCATTTAGATTTAGCTCTGAATACACAACACCAAAAGCAAGACTTGCTGGTACTATCCAACTTATCAGTATAAATATCACAATCACTGGGACAGTCATTTTGGTTGGGTAATGTAAGGGATCACATACAGCATAGTAACGGTCAACAGCAATAAAACACAGATGGAAAATGGCAGTTGTGCTTAGCATTATATCAAAACTAGAGTGAATTTTGCAAATTGTATCTCCGAAATACCAGCAGGTTTCAACAGACCTTATCATGCTGCAAGGCATAACAATGACCCCTAAAAGAAAGTCAGCAATAGCCAGGGAGCAGATCAGAGAGTTGGTGGGAGAGTAGAGTTGTTTAAAATGGGATATTGAAATTATAACCACTACATTTCCACATATTGTGACCATGATGGTTCCAAGCATGAAGACATACATTGCTGAATTAATAGCTTTTGACCTCACACTTTTGAGACATGATCCATTAACATATGGAAAACAATACTGCATCTCCTCAAGACTCCAAGCAGAAGATGAATTCATTATTTTTGATCTGTATGCAAAAGTCTTTCTCCTGGATATGGGATTTTCTGCTTTTACATTCTTTAAGGTCCCTAAAGAAAAGCAAACCAGGATTAAGAGCCATCAACAGTCCCATTTTGCATTGATTACATATCTTGCTTCATTGACATGGTTTAATATATTGTTTGTTTGTTATAATTTGTGCAACTAACTAAGAATTATTAAAGGAAAAGCATTTGGAAAAAAAAACTATGGAACCATACATCCAGAAAAAAAACATATTTAGCAAATAGTGGTATTGTATGGTGTGTAATGGAAAGTAAAGAAAGAATATTTTGAAGAAAACCCTTTCTGCAGTGGAGTTCATCCTGACTTATTTCAGATTGTGTTGGTGTTTGGTGCAAAGGGATGACCCAAAAAAGATATTAGTTACATAATAGGGCAACCCGAACATATTTTGTTTCAAAATAGTAGTACTTGGAAAGAAATAATTGAAAGAAGTCCATTGGCTACAAAAAAATCATAAGAAAGATATTTATTTTAAGTCTATTGTTTTCTGTTTTTCTTTGCTTTTGTTGCATCATAAAGTACTATCAAAAAACATGCAGCAGACATTCACTTATGAAAACTACAATTTCCAGCACCAGTAGTATGGAGAAAACATACATTCAATGTGCATACCTAACCAATTTGTGGTGTTGTGCATATGCAACTTGCTGAAAAACATTGTTGTGGCTGTTCACCTCTCTGTGTCTCTGGAATACCACCCTGTAGGGATGCTGAAGGCATGAACCCTGAAGGAGGGTTCCACCCCTAGAGGCACTGTGGGAAGGATTCCCTTAGGCTAAAGGTAGCTTAGAAAAAACCGTGAGAAGAGAGGCTAGCCACTGGAAGAGGATGGTGAGGCAAAGAAAAAAGTTTCTAAAGGAAAAAGGAAAGAATTGTTTAAATAGGTCAGGTGGAGGGATGTGTGACTGTTGTTTCAGCCATTAAACTACAGGCTTACTGCCTTTCAATTCAATGTGCCTACACAACTTGCTGTGGTGTTGTGCTTATGCAATGTGCTGAATAAACTTTGTTGTGGCAGTTAAGCCTCTCTGTGCCTTGGGAATACTGCTCTGTAGGGATACGAGTCAGGAACCCTGGAGTAGGGTTCCAACCCTAGAGGTGCCATGGGAAGGATTCCTTTAGGCTAAAGGTAGCTTAGGAAAAGCCCCAAATAGAGTATAGCTCAGAAAGCATTGCAGACATGATGAGTTGATTAGAAGGCATTTTGGATGTAACAAAGTGGTATTGACAGTGGAATATGCACATGGTCATCAGAGATGAGTGTAGATGTTAATGTTCAAGATAACTGAAATGACTAATGGTTTGAACATAGGTTGAATGAATTATAATAGAGGGCATGACTTCAAGGAAAGAGGAAACAGCAAAAGAGGCCACCATCCATCTCCATTCTACAATGGAAACATACCTAAGGAAACTAGGGAATATACTATGAGCAACTGACTACATATTATGACCTTTGGCACTGAGGAGAGGAAAAAAAAAACTTTTAAGAGGAGGAAACCTCTGGGGATCTGAGGCCCAGGTCACATAACCTCTAGACTAAGGGTGTTTTATTTAGTAACAGCTCTGCCGCTGCAATAAGAAACCCAATCTGAGGGGAGGAAAGTATTCCAATTTGGTGAAAAGCTCTCAGGATCCCTGTAATAGGAACAACATGAAGAGTTGCGAGAGTCCTGTGTAACAGCAGATGCTCTGAAGGTTGTGCAGGACCCCCAAGGTGGTCGGAGGAGAGCAACGACCACTGAGGCACTCAGCTGGCCTATTAACTATAACAGACCAGGTGAACCAGAGGTAGTCATGGGGAGAATAGTGTAGAGGGTACCACTGAACCTGATTTGGCCAGCTAAAGGAGCGCTGCTGGGCATAAGGACCCATCCCTCATAGCTGAAGTCTTAAATTCTACATTGAGAGGTGCCATCCATGGTGGAAATGGCTACAGCTCCACCCAGAGTGAGGACATTCCCACTACAGGCCAGAGGAGAAGGACCTGCTCAAGATGTAGACTTTGGTACAGAGCGAGAATGTCTGCTTCAGGGAATCCCTGAGCCATAGAAAGTAATGGTCATAGTTGGCAAGCCTCTGATTTATGAAGGAGAGCAGACAGATTACTATGAAGCAATACATATGAGGTGGCTGGAAGAAGCCAGCAGCCATCAGTTAGGTATTGGTATATGATATGATTGTCTGAGATAAATGGGTGATGCAATGGACTGATGCGATTGACTGATGAGATTGATGGATAGGAATGCTTAATACGATTGAGTGATATGAGCAAAGCCAGTGAAAGCAGACTAACCAATTCTACTATGGAAGCCAGATTAATGGTGTTATGGAAGGTAGGTGTTGGAGTAGTCAGAGAGTGTGAAGCCATTAAGCAGTTAGAGGCAGTGATGACAGAAATTGATTCAATGAGGTTTAGTAAATTGAATCAATGAGGTTTAGCAGTAATTGCTATGGTTGCAGCATGAACAGAGACTTGATATGGGTGGCATGAATATCTTAAATGCCTTTAAGGTGGAGTTAAATTACTCGAGTAAGGAGCATTTGCAACACGGTAATGGAATGAAATAAATATCTTGAAATCTATGTGATGACTATTGTGTAAGCCATGTCAGCTATGAGGTTAATATAGTTATGCATAGATAACAGAGAAGCCATGTAGGCAATGGGGCAGGATTCATTTAGTAAGCAATAAGACATGATGAGGTGTGGGTTATCTCCTGATAAGAGCACGCCCAGGTGCGTTGTTAGACACGAAGCGCTTGCACCTAGTGCCTTATGCACCTGGGCTTGCTCTTATCAGGAGATAACCCACACTTCGAGTGTCTTATTGTGCTTATAAAATGGGCCCACAAGTAAAGAAGTTAATTTAAAGAAATAAAAAAGTGTACATAAAAAGGGGGCTTGAAAAAGTATAAAATAGGATTATATCAGTAGAAAAGAGAAAAAATCGTCAATTTTTATAGAAGATATGTGTGTCTGTGTCTCTAGGTAGTACCCACTGACTGTGTGGGCTGTAGCACCAAGTATTGAAAAGCATATTTTTTTCTTTTATTTTATTTTGAAGGACCGTGTCAATGTTGAACTTTTAGAGCAAAACAGCGGAGTTTAAAATGCTGGAAGAGAATTGCACCTGCCCCGTCTTTCCAGTCTCAATACACGAACAAAACATCCTCCCTTCTCCCGACTTCACTGTCCTTTAAAAGTGAGCTGCAACAACTGAGAAAATCATAGAAAACACTGCAGCACATTAATGTTATACCAAACTCTTGGGATCTTTTCTTTGAAAAACGCGAACCCGGAAATGGTAGTGTACGGTGGCTGCTGAGAGACACGGTTGCTCCCAGTCAGCCAGACCATTTTTGAAAGAAAATAACTGTAGTGGAGTTTGCTATTATAGTAATGTGCTGCAATGTTTTCTACTATTTCCTGGGTTGTTGTATCTCACTTTTAAAAGACAATGAAGTCGGAGGAGGGAGGCTGTTTTTACTGTATAGGGAGACCTGGAGAGACTTACAGATACAATCGATTTCTGTTATGGCATTTTAAACCTGCTGCCTAGCTCGGTATGTTGCGGTCAGGTTTAAATAATAGCAGAGGTTACACTTTAAAATATGGAAGATTTTCTAGTGTTTTGTGAGGAACTACATCTGTGCCTGTAGTCAGCTTTTACATGTGAGCGGTCAGTGCCACCAGACTGGAAGTGTCCTTTCCCTGCTATGAGCTGTGAGAGGCTGTGTTTTTGTTAGTGGCTGGCACAGCTCACAGATTTTTTGCTGTAATGGGGTTCAGGAGAGGAGGGTAGTGCCAGTTGGCTACAATATCTTCTAGTAAGGACACAGCTCAGAAGATGCTGTAGCCAATCAGGTTAGGAGATTTTTAAAGCCCATTTTATAAACTTAGATAAAGCATGCTCCTGCTATCTGAAGCCATGATGCCACATTGTGACATCACAGTCCCCAGCTGTGGGAATAACAGAGAAGTCATAAACTGAGCACCATGAGTCCAAACAGCAACTATAATGTTGGTAAGGTAACCACCACCCCCCACCCAACAAAAAAATAGAGCCAATTGCAATGCTGAAGTTTCAGTATGGTAGAAGTTAGAAACAGACTGGTGAGGTTTTGGAAAAATATGTTCAGAAATAGACTGCAAAGTTTTTGGTAAAAGTATGGTTTGGAAAAATTCTGAGGCTGTAGAATAGGTAGCAGGTTAGTGAGAAGGCCGGGCAAAGCTCGTGGCCTGGGAGAAGAAGGAGGCTTTTCTGAAATAGCAACATATGAGCATGGATAACATAAACATTGGGAGTGCAGGGAGCAAGCACTGAGTGATTAAAAGCAGAGCTGTAGAACAGGCACAGTATAACAGGGAGCCAGTACTGAGAAAGGCAGGTGTAAACAATTATGGTGATGAGCACAGGGACTGCATTGAAACAGCAGTTGGAAGTTGGAGCACACAGGTAACAAGTATGGATAAAAGAAAGATTGCATGAAACATAACAAGGCAAACAAGGGGTGCTAGAACTAAAAAGCCCCAAAAGCAAACAAAACAAACACAAGCACTGGAGCAGAGGGGAGAAGCAAACTACTGAGATAGAACTAAGCACATACAGACTGCAGCCAGAGGCAAAATACTGACCCAGAAGCAGAAGTATAGAAACCAGGCTGAGAGTCTAGCACAGCCAGCAGATTCTAAATACAAGGGAAGGCAGGAGACAAACAATGCAATGGGGGTGGGTAGGGCCCAAGGAATGGCCTGGCCCAGAGAGAGGACAGACTAAGCCTCTGGCTGCAAAGAAAAAGCTTCTGAATGAAGCTGGAAGGAAGGGTTTAAATAGGTCAGGTGGGATGGGGGGGCACAGATGTTGCTTCAGTCATTGAAGTGCAGGTTTACAGCCTTTCAAGAATACAAGTACCTACCCCACTAGTTGCTACCAACCCCCCAGTGCTTCACCCCAACTCAGAGCTTCATCAGAGAGATGCTTCTCCCCCCCCATGTTTTGTATTTTTTTCTCCATATTACTGGTGCTGGAAATTGCAGTTTAAACAGCTGAATGTTTATGCAAGCAATAAGACATGATGACGTGTGGGTTATGGCCTAATAAGAGGATGTCCCAGGTGCATTATGAGGAATGAGGCACTTATGCTTAAGTACCTTAAGCTTCTTCAAGTGCTCTTATCAGGCCATAACCCAGACTTTGGAGTGTCTTATTGCACTTATACAATGGGTCCCCCAGTAAAGAAGTTAATTAAAAAAATGCACATAAAAACAGTAAAAAAATATGATCAAATCAGCAGAAAAAGTAGTCCTTGCCATTGTCTTGGAATGGAGCTCTTTTATTAAATGTCAGTAGAGGGCACCGGTGTCTGGCTGTATCTCCAGTCCCCACCCACCCACACAAACACTCAAAATCATGTTTTTGTTTTTTAATATTTCTTTGTTTGCCCAGTGACTTTCAGTTACAGTGAGCAGGAACGAGCGTACCCCATATCGGGTAAGGAATTTACTGTGATGTTTCTTGTCCCCCCCCCCAAAATACACAAACCATTTCTTTTGTGTCCTTTTAGTTTTGTTTTTTTTTTTTCACTTTTGTCTTGTTTAATCACTATCAGTTTCATTTGTATTAAAGGGATGGCCTGAATGGGAGTGAGCATGCCTCTCAGAGGCTGCGGTATACAGTCATTTCCTGCTACGCAGCTGTCAAACAGTAACACTCACTAAGATAGAAAACAAAATCTCATCTGAGTTTTGTGGTGACAGTAATGGGCTCCAGTTTTACATAGGAACTTCTGGGTTGTTACAGCTCACATTTAAAGGAGAAGACAAAGTGGGGTTGGGGGAGGAGTCCAGATATGGCAGAAGTGCTCACGGTGCACTGGGGGGAGTTTTGAGCAGTGGGAGTGAGAGCTGGACCTACGAAAAGAAGCAGGTGGTAAGTAAAACAAAATAAGATATTAAAAAATGTAAAGTTTAGGACTGTGCTGGAATTGGGACCTTGGACACAGAGTGGTATCTTTGTGATTTCTCTTCTGTTGCCACTGATCTCACTGTGCAGCTGTTGTGGTTCCCTCAGATGCTAGCTGAGGAACTGCAGCAGGAGACCAGTGGCATGAAATGATTTCATGGTGTGCTAATTTTTTTTTTACCAGGCCCCCCCCCCAATGGCTCAGCCCAGCTCTGCTCATCGCTATCGCTCCCCAGGCTTATCCCCCTGTGGTGGGCCCACTGGGGCACCCTCCCAGAGGACACTGGGGTAGGTGAGACCTGGCTTGCCCCTGGGTCAGGGCTTCAGGAGCAAGACACCCCTGGCAGACATGGGTAGGCAGCAGGACAGCAGCAGGGCCAGCATCATGAGTTGGGCCAGCATTTTCTTTTTCTGCTGGGATCCTGGAGGCAGCGGCATGCAGTGACAACTGTCAGCCCCACCCCCCCTGACAAACGGCGTTGGCTACAGCAGTACCCCCATCCTCTGCCAGAGGTCCGCAATGCGCAGGAAACTCAATCCCCCTTCCCTCTGAGAAGCATAGCAGTCTCCAGGATGCTCAATCCTTCTCCCTCCGACTGGCCCTCGGACTCCCAAGTTCATCCCCGAACCAGAGATGTCGGTGCCGCAAGTGGACACCTTGCTGCTGCGCTGGCGGGCCAGCTCATGGTGTGCTCATTTTGGTTGGTACGGGTAGTGCCAGTTGTAAAGTTATGTCCTGATAAGGACACAGCTGGAAAAGTGTTTTACCCAATCAGAATTGAGGAAATGTTATGCCCATTTTATAAGGAAGTTTGTAAAATGGCAAAAAATGGTATAAAAGAAAAGCTATAAATATCATTAGTTAATTAGTTAAAACAGTTGATCTAACTGTTTAGTGCAGTGGTTTAAGGCTCTAAACTGCAAACTTAGAGACCTGGGTTTGAATCCCACACCCCCACTTGCATACTGTGTGACCCTAAGCAAGTCACTTAACTTCATTGTGCTCTCATGTCGCACTTGCAAACCAGCTTCAGCTTAGTGTGTCTCTCCTGGTTAAAAAAAATCTCTATAGCTGTACTGTCAGGTCTGCAATCTCCTTTCTGTTTACCCCAAAACTGGTTTTCTAACCAAATTCATTTTAGCAGCACAGTAACTAACTCCGGGGTGTGCTTTAAACTATGTGTGAAGCACTTCTCTGGGTTTGTGAGGATACTTAACCATTGGCCATGTGCATCCCAAAATCTCTGGTGTGGGCATTAAAATACTTTAATGTGCACATTGTCATGCATTATTGCTTATGTATCCTGTATATTTTAACAAACATCCTGCATCTGCATGGCACTGCCATGCCAACCTCACTCCAAGCTTTTGTCTAATAAAACTAAAGTTCCTAGCCCTATTGGTCCCAATGCTAGCCATTTTTAAAGATAATTTCTATTATAAGGACCAGCTTTGTAACCATAAGGCTAGTAACTTAATTTTTTTTATTTAAAGCTTGTAGTCAACTTAACATTATATAGAAACAAAGAAATATCAGAACAAAATTTGATGGCAGATAAGAACCCCTTGACCCACCTAGTCTGCCCATTTCCCTACCTACTGCTTACACTCCAGATCCTAATTGATTTGAAGCATACCACCTCTTTCCTAACATTAGGGTTGCCTTCTGTCTATCCCAAGCAGTCTTGAATCCCCTTACCATTTTGGCTCCCACAGCCTCTACAGGGAGGTTGTTCCATGCATCTACCACCCTTTCCATGAAAAATACTTCTTCATGTTGCCCCTAAGTCTCCCCAAGCCTCATATTGGCGGCCCCTTGGTCTTGCGTCTTTTCTTCTGAAAGATGCTGTCCTCTTGTACTTTCTTTATCCACTTTGAGTACTTGAAGGTCTATCATATCCCTTCATCCCCTCCTTTCCTCTGGGAATACATATTGAGTACTTACCGTCTCTCTTCATATGGTTTCTGGTGCAGTCCTTGCACCATTGTTGTTGCCCTTCTCTGAACTGTTTCTACTCTATGTTCTTTCTGAGATGAGTCCTCCAGAACTAGACTCAGTACTCCAGGTGAGGTCTCATCAATTGTCTCTACAGTGGCATCACCACCTCTACTGGTGATGCCTCTCTCTATTGACGCCAGCATCCAGCTGGCTCTCCTCACAGCCGTTTCACTTTTCTTTGTTAACTTTAGGTCATCTGTTATCATTACCCCCAGGTCCCTTTCCTCCCAGGTGTCAGCGTGGCTCAGTTGGTAGCACATCCGCCTCTGGATCAGAAGGTTGTGGGTTTACGTCCCGCACTGGGATTGGACTTGCACTAAAAATCGCTGGCATCTGAGTGCAGTATTGGGGGTGCTGTACTGCTGGGATTTGCCATCCTTCGGATGGGACGTTAAATCGAGGTCCTTCTGCCCATCCTGGTGTTGTCCTGGTGGGTGTCCAGGTGAAGTAAAAACCCAGGGCACTCTTACTCAAAGGCGAGGGAACATTCCCGATGTCCACGCCAACATTCCCTTCCATAAACGGTTCATGCAATTATCCAGGCTGTGTGTGGGTGATGATGTGCGATATGGCTGCCACCACACATTCAGTCACTTCACTACCAGTCTAGCATTGCTTGTAAAGTGCTTTGGATGTATGAAAGCGCTATATAAATGCTGATTCTTCTTCTTCTTCTTTCCAGCTTGGTTGTGGTCTGTACCCCCCCAATGTGTATTCTTCCCCTGGATTCCTGTGCCCCAAGTGCATGATTTTGTACTTCTTTACAGTGAATCTAAGCTGCCACTCTTGACCACTCCTTCAGCTTGCCTAAGTTTCTTCTCATTCCCCCCCCCCTCGGAGTGTCAACCCTACTGCAGATCTTAGTATCATCCACAAAAAGGCATACCTTCCCTTCCAGCCCATCTGCAATGTTGCTTATAAAGACATCAAAGAGGACAAGCCCTAGCACTGATCCCTGTGGCACCCCCGCTGATTACCTCCCTCTCTTCAGATTGGACTCCATTTACCATCACCCTCTGTGTCCTATTGTGCAGCCAATTTCTTACCCAGTTTACCACCTCGGGTCCCACTCTCAGACTGCCCAACTTGTTTACTAGCCTCCTGTGTGGGACGGTGTCAAAGTCCTTGCTAAAATCTAGGTAGGCCACATCTACTGCCCCTCCCTGATCAACTAGTTGGTCTGGCAGTAGAGCCCAGAGATTAGAGTAATGAGCTGTGAACGTGCTTGGTACATCCAGCAGACCAGATCTGGGTTTGATTCTCACAACCTCCACTTGCATACTGTATGATTCTGAGCAAGTCACTTAACCACCCAGTGCTCCCAGATCACCCCTGAAAACAGGCACTTGTGCCTAGTGGGCCTTACCTGGTTATCGAAGACAGAAAAAAAACTACCCTAGTCACCAAGTCAAAGAAATCTATCAGATTTATTTGACAAGATCTTCCTGATGTGAATCCTTGTTGCCTCATTTCTTGTGCCCTGCTGGATTCAAGGTATGCCACAATCCTTTCCTTTAACATTGGTTGCATTATTTTCCCCTCCACTGAGGTCAAACTGACTGGCCTGCCATTTCCAGCCTCCTTCTTGCTCCAGCTTTTGTGGAGGGGTATCACATTCACTCTCCTCCAGCCCTCTGAAGCCACTCCCTCCTCTAGCAATTTGTTGAATAGGGCTGTCAGCGGTGCAACCAGTACCTTTCTTAGTTCTTTCAATATTCTGGGATGTATTCCATACAACCCAATTGCCTTGTCCACTTTCAGGTTTTTGAGTTCCTTTAGAACTCTCTCCTCTGTAAATGGATTGGTGTCCACCTCTCTTTTATGCATGTTTCTACCACCTTACTGTGGTCCCTGCCCTTCCCCTTCTTTTGTGAATACTAAGTAGAAGAATTCATTCAGGATTTCTGCTTTTTCTAGGTCCCCTTCTGCACGCTCCCCTGCTCCTTTATTTAGCCTCACAATCCCTCGCCTGTTCTTTTTTCTTACACAAATATACCTAAAAAACATTTTGTTTCCTTCTATTACTGCCTGGGCTATGTTTTCCTGTTTGTGCCTTTGTGCTCCTGACTGCTTTCCCCACCTCTCTTCGCTTGCCTGGTACAGTTATCTGTCTGCCTCATTCTGTGTTTCCTTGTACTTCAGAAATGCCAGTTTTTTCTTTTCTAATCTTTTCTGCCACTCCCTTCGAAAACCATAGTGATCTTTTCTTTCTTTTTGTCTTGCTTACTTGCTTCACACAAAGGCATGTTGCCTCTGCTATGACTGTTTTAAAGAGCCAGTGTATTGCTTGGGATTAATAGTAATTTTCAGATGCTGTCAGCTATCACTTCTTATTACTCAAGTATTTTTTCTTTTCTTTTTGTTAATTAGAAGATTTTTCACCTGGCAGTACTGGGGTGAATTGTGGAGCAGCACTCTGTCTGGAGGAAAAAAAAAGTCAGTTCTGTTCCTCCCACTACATCGTGAGAAATGAGACCAAACACATTGAGGCAGCACAATCCTTGCAGCTTGAGCAGTGATTCTCACAATCTACCAATCAAAATGTAGGAAACTGCAACATCCCTAGTAACCAGGGAGAACCAGTCCCTACTGTTTCATGTGAAAGTAAAACCTAGCAGTGAGAAATGGTTCTCATTGGCTACTAATGATGTCATAGTTAGTGTGATCTCAGTGTTGATGTAGTGGGACTAACAGAACTGACTTCTTTTCCTCTCCAGACAGAGTGCTGATGTACACATCACCCAAGTGCTGCCAGGTGGAAAATCTTCTAATTAGCAAACTGAAAAGTAAAAAATACTTGAGATATAAGACATGATAGCTGACTATATCTGAAAGTTACAATTAATTGCAAGCAGCTTGCAGGCAGTACACTAGCTCTTTAAGGTTCCCCAAATGTTTCTCTACTTCACCCCCTCCCTCCATGGCAAAACCTTGCCAATATACATTATGCGAGCAATAACACATAATGAGGTGTGGGTTAAGACCTGATAAGAGCAAGCCCCAGGTACATTGCAAGGCACAAGGCGCTTGCACCAAGTGCCGTTAGCACCTGGAAAGGGCTCTTATCAGGCCACAATCCACACCTTGGAGTATGTTATTGTGCTTATAAAATGGGCACTCAATTTCCACACAACTAGCAGGATAAACTTTTAAATGTTTTTTTATTTTAACTTTTAAAAATAATTTATTGACCATTTTTGAAGTGAAATAGTCCCTTAAACTGGACAAACATGAACTGTATTATTATCTGTATTATTATGATTTCATGTTATCTCTTGAAATTTTTTTTTTATTCAATATACTTTATTCCGAATACAGTACAATCAAAGGTGTCATATAACAAAGAAGCCAGTTTATAAAAACAACATCACAATAATCAGGGTAAGAGCTTCATTTTAGGCAAACAATAAGTCAATGTAATTACCACACTACAAAGCTACAATATTATAGTGAACTTATACTGTAACGCCCTTAATGTACTGTACTCTTCCCTTTCAGACCACCCACTAAAATCTAACCCCCTGCCAAGTTCTATAAAACCTAGGTAGGCCAAGAATTGTCCAACTAACTATGGTAGACAAAGATAATCTATGGTTTCCATACTATGAGTGAAACTTCTAGTGGGCCCCATCTATCTAGGTAATTCTGATTTCTGTTAGATAACGAAGCAATGTGCTTTTCCAATTGGAGTGCCAGAACCATTTCTTTGTGCCATTCTGTTATTACAGGGAGATCTTTATCTATCCAATGCATCATAATAATTAACTTAGCCACAGATGAAATCAAGGCAATGTGAGCCTTTCGACGCTTGATAGTTCCTGAGGGAAAATTATTAAGAAGACAAACTTCAGGAACAAATAGTGTCTGTAGCCCAAGAAATGGATCCAGTGAGTTCCTAATATTGTGCCAAAAAGTTGATACTTTAGCACAAGCCCAAAGCATGTGATAAAGGTCGCCTGGGAATTCATTACATCTGTGGCATAAGGAAGATGGAAGCTTTCCCATTTTATGTAGCTGTTCAGGGGAGAAGTATAAATTGTGCATCACATTATACTGTACCAATCAAAGTCTATCTTGCTTAATAAACTGATATAGGTTACCCCAAAGACCCTTTCAGTACGGGATTTCTGTAGGCAATGATAACTTATTCACTCAATAATAACATACCCCTCTGGGCAGACATTGATCTCTAGTTTGTAATTCTTTATATACCTTAGATATTGAATGGGGCTGATTCACTGTTAGAAGTAATGAATGTGGACCAGCCATAGAAGGGGGGAGATGTGCCATTTTTCAGATATAGGACAAAAGTACCTACAGAGTTTGCCAGAATTTAAAAGGATTTGGATTTGCAATACTGTAGACCTGGTAAAATTGTGTAAGAGTATATGGTGTATTTCCACTCAGCAAATCACCAAATGTTAGGTTCTGCACTGGGGGCCAAAAGTGAGTGGAAATGGGATTGTGGTCAATTTGGAAGTTTGGATTCCCAGTTAGGGGTTGGTCTAAGGAATTGTATCAACTGAACCTCCAGTGTTTTTGTATTTGGAATAAGGCCTTTAAGGACCAACTAACTGGGATATTTTTCAGAATTTTAGGTAGGGCCCAAGGGGGAGAATAAAATAACGTGGGTAAAGAGCAATGACAAGTATCCGCTAACACACTCTCAATGTCTAGCCACAAAGGCTTGAAGGAGCCCAGTGGTCATTGTGTTGGAATCAAGATCCACTGGACTAGTTTAGTTATATGAATAGCACAGTAATATGTAAAAAAGTCAGGAAGAGCAAGGGCACCAGAAAGTTTAGGTGCTGTGAGTTTTAAGTACTCTCGTCTGACCTTCTTGCCCTTCCATAGGTAATGATTGATTAGGGTTTGCAATTTAATAAACCATACTTTTGGAAGGAAAATACCCAGTGGCCCAGATATTCAAAAGGGTTGCACCATGCGCAACAGGGATGCACCAGTGCAAGTCCGAAAATGCGCCATTCTGTGATATTCAGCGGGAGGCAGATGCACCCCCAAATCACAATGCGCAAGAGCGCAATGATAATGAATGCATGTGCAACTGAAGGGGGAGGAACCATGCATAAATGGTGCAGTGCAATATTCAACAACATGTGCCATGCGCAATAGAGGAGCAAACGGAAGTTGCACGATAGCGGAAATGATCCAGAATAAAAAGAAACAAGAGAGAGGTGCAAGAACGCTACAGGGAAACCACATGTTGCTGAACTGCAGGCAACAGAACAGGCACACAAAAACTGGGAGCAGGACAGGGCAGGAGAGAGACACAGGACCTGGAACCCCCAGGAACAGGGAAGGTGTGGGGAGCCTCTGCCACAGTGCAGGTCAAAAGGGGGAAGTGCCACACAGCATTGAGGCTACTACAGGGAGGTGTTCCAGTGCAGGGGGAGTAGCAGCAAGGACAGCGGGGAGAACACAGAAACCACTGCCGGGGGGTATCACAAGCCAGGGACATGGCCAGTGCTACCATCCAGATGGAGGCAGTTATGGGGGGGGTGAGAAGGCAGGCAGCAGGGGGCATGGCTGTGGAAGGGTCCATCGGCAGTATGCCCCCAACAGGCAGTACTGAGCCCGCACCAGCTTCGAGCTGTACACTGATACTGAGATCGTGGGCCAGTACCACATGAACTAAGTGATCCTGAGGCGGCTCTGTGAGCTGTGCAGTGATGTGATGCAGGCACCCACATGATGGAGTCATGCTCTGTCAGTGGAGACCAAAGTGACAGCTTGCATGTGCCTGCTCACCACGGGTACCTTCCAGAGACCAACAGGGGACACGTCAGGCATAACCCAGTCAGCCGCGTCACACCTCCTCACCCAATTCCTCAGCGCACTGCTGCCACATGCTGCAGAGTACATCCATTTCCCCAGCACACCGGCAGAGTGCACAGCAAACATACAGGAGTTCCACAGGGTAGCACGTATGCCTGGCATGCTCGGGGCAATAGACTGCACCCATGTGGCCATCCGCATGCCACCTAGCCCTGAAGGGGCCGCATACATGAATCGGAAGGGGTATGCAAGCATCAACTGCCAGGTGGTGTGTGATGCCAGGGGGTGCATAGTCAATGTCTGTGCCACGCACCTTGGGGGAGCACATGATGCCTTCATCTGGCACCATTTCGCACTGTGCCACAGGTTCAAGAGTGGGGACATCCCCACTGGCCACCTAGTGGGTGAGTATGCAAAGCACCCAGAAAGACATGGAGCTTGGGAGGGGCATAGCCAGAGGTGACATGGGTATTGGCCTAGATGGCCCAAGGCAGGGCGACGTTGATCACCAAACTAACTTCCACCCTCTACACACAGGTGACAGTGGATACCCACTCCGTCCCTGGCTGCTCACTCCATTCCAGTGGCCCGCGACCCCATCACAGCAATGCTACAATGAGGCACATGCCACCACATGCAGTGTCATTAAGTGGGTGTTCGGGATGCTGAAGGCACATTTCCGTTGCCTGGACACGCCTGGCGGTGCCCTACAGTATAGCCCCTCAAAGGCCTGTGGGCTATTCCTGGCCTGTTGCATCCTGCACAACATGGCCAATGACTGTGGGATAGCCGTGCAGGCTGAATAGGGGGACAGCGATGAGACGATGAGGATGCTGGTGAAGATGGTGATGGGTAGCCCCGCCTTGGTCGGAGGGACCTCTGACTGATCCGGATGGCACAGCTGCACCGGGACACCATCACAGAGGAGCACTTCAACCAACCCAGGTAAGTCATGGGGCCATGTGCAACCACCAGTGACAAAGGCACAACCCACAAACATGCATGGACAAACCCCAGGCATGCATGTCGTTAAGGGAATTGGCTGAGCATGGAACCTCACACACCATCAGAGATGGGCAAGGTCTAACACGGCACACGGTCACACGCACACACACACACACACTCACAAGACATGCACAAAGGGTAGGAGGCACGCCGACCCCAACCGCCACCCCTAGCAACACACACGTCCACAGACCACCACGCCCCAGTGCCTGTCATTGTGCATGTGTCAGACGCTGGGCACCATTGCACAGTGGTGGACAGCACAACGCAGACATCATCATGCACATGCCACAGCAGACAGCAGCCGGGAGGGTGTGCAGATGGAACATGTGTGTGTGCGTGCAGGGCCAGGTACCCCATCCATGCATTGTATGTTGAACAACATGATGCACACAGGGCAGCATCAGACAGTAGCCATGGTGGTAGACAGGTAAGTCACGTGCCACAGTGCCATGGCTGCCACGGATGCATGGGTGGCCCCACTGAGACCCGCCAGCAGTGACAGGCTTACCAATGGCCTCATGGGGTGGCACCGACGGTCCCCCAGAGGTTCCACTACGTGAACATGACCGTACTCGCTCAGGGGTCTGCAGCACACCGAACATGCCTGCGCCCGGTGAGCTCGGGATACCCACAGCTGAACCCAGTGTCAACAAGGAGGGTGTCGCACGATGCCGGGAATGGGGGTGGACATTGAACTGCGAGGTGTCTGCGATGCATGGGCAAATAAATGTGTTCCCATTGTGGCCATGACAGCTGTGATTGCCTGTGTCTGCCTGTCAATGGCAGTGGTCACATCCTCCTGCATCTGGTCCATCCCTGCCAGGAGCAGAGCGGTGTCTCTGCTGCACTGCTCCTCTGCCTGGCACAGAGCCGCACTGAGTGCATCCACTGCCGTCACAAGCTGCACCTGCTGATCGACTGATTCTTGGAGTATGCAGGTGTGCTCTTCTAAGAGGTCATCTGCCTGATCGGCATGCTGTCCCTCACGGTGTTTGCGGTCCTAATGGGCAGCACCCCTTGAGGGTGGGCACTGCACACCAGGGCCAGGCCTGGGCATGTCCACAGGTGGTGCACTGATGCCGCCCCCTGACACTGTACCCCCATGGCCATTGGCCGACTGCTGACACTGCCCCTCTGGCTGCCGCTCTCCAGGGCTCAACAGTGCTGCCGCAGTGGCCGCAACAGCCCCACCGTCCTGGACACACACCAGTGCTGCCCCACTGGTGCAGACAGGCACAGGCTGGGACTGTGATGTCACACAGGCCTTCACGGTGGCACCACCCACGGCCATGCCCATGATGTCACCTGCTGTGTGGATATCATGCGGCCCACACGTATCACTGCCCATGATGTAAGCTCCATCATCATCAGTGATGGATCCAGCACCAGCCTGAGTCTCAGCATGCTGACATCCATGGATGCTGGCATGCTGGGACACGGGCAGGGCCTCCTCCGCACCTGCTCTACCTACATCAGTCTGGACATCCTGGTGGACCCACTGTCACCCTGCCCCTCGTATGCCTGTGGAGGTGGATGGGCCCTCCTCTATGTCCATAGAACCACCCTCAGTGGACAAGCCCACCACCGCTGACCCATGTAGACACTCAAGAGCTATAAGGGAACACGGTAGCATTAATGTATCTGCCCTACCCTGCCCCCCCTCATTGACAGACCAGGACCTACCATGCAGTGATGGGCTACCACCCATCTGGAATCCACCACCTGGAACACCCTCGATGGCACAATGCTGCATGCTGCCAGCAACCTGCTTTTCTTGTGGGGTCAGGCGTTGCACGTCCAGCTGTCCCCCATGGGTCACAGACTGTGCTGCCCTGATGGCAGCCACCTTGTCCTTAATCCTCCGCCTGTCCATGCCCATCTTCTTTCTGCACTCCTGCATGGACCACTGGTGGCTGCCATGCAGGTTGAAGGCACGCGCCACCTCCTCCCATGCAGCAGCATGGGCCTGTGGTGTTCCCTGCCATCTCACTGAGCAGCGGCTCCTGGTCAAGGTAGGCCTCAAACAGGGCATCTGTTTCTGCTTTTGTGAAGTTAGGCCTCCTCTTCCTCCCTCGTCTCTGTTCCTCTTCCTCCACCTCACAATCACTCATTATTCATCCTGTGAGAATGACAGGTGTTACCTGTGACTGTGCATTCCCATACATGTCCCACACACCGCAGTCCGCACTCCCAAACAGCATGCAACTCACCACAATAGACTGTATTAACTGACTATGGCCAGTGCAGCACAATGTCGTATTTTTATAGTGCAACGCATGCAAATGAGGTGAGGCGCAATTTTAAGTGGATGCAAATGCAGTATCTGTGCCACTGAATGGCTGATTAGCTGATTTGCATATGCCGGCTGAATATCGTGCTGTTGTGCTTTGCGAAATTGTGTTGAACATGCTCAGGCAAGGGCACATTTCTGTGACATGCGCAGTACACACCGAACCGCGCATGCCCGGGGTGATGATGCAGACGCCTGCCATGCTGCTGACGTGCTGTGCACGGGAGGCAATGCAGGGCATGGCCACCATTGTGCCAGTGGCACTACTGCACTGTTCACATATATGGTGCTGTGGAACTGGGGCCACAGCGTGGTAGGCCGTTACAGGAGGTGGCACACAGGCACCCAATTGCGCTACATGCACTGAGTACCAATCGTGCTGTGGTGGTCCATGCGTGAGACCTTTGACCCTGTTCCTGACCTTTGCCCCCTAGGCACCATGCATCCACATGGGTGCACCGCTATCATGCTGTTCGGTGACAGCGCAATAGGGAATGGCAGTGCTGTACCGCGCAGCATCTGCACGTGGTGGACCATGCTACCAAGCACCATTTTGACTCCAATCAGCTGTAGAGATGGCATGGAGGAGGGCTGCTATTTGGATCCAGGTGGAGCTGGCCAGTTTGGTGGCCATAGTAGAGCCCCATGCTGGGGCACTTTATGGAGATGCACCCCTGGACAGGGCCAGGAGTGCAGTATGGGAGGAGGTGGCAGTGGCGCTGGAGGAGGTCACGGGAATCAGGCGCACAGCTGAGCAGTGTCACCACCGATACGGGGACCTCTGTCGCAGTGACCCGGACAGGCTTGCCCACCTGCGGGCATGTGCCAGGAGGGGCATGGTGCTCCAGCCAGGTAGGTGCCCCATCCATACACTGTTAATGTCCATATGGATATCACGGTTGCATGTGTCTGGCACATGGGGGGGGTGTCCAGTGTTGGCAGTGGTGGTGGTATCGGGGTGGGGAGTGGATGGGTATGGCTGTGTGGGATTGCACACACACGGGGCAGGGGGACTCTGCTACTGGATTGTACTGATGTTCCTCTCTCCATGTTTTCACCTTAGGCCCAGAGGAGCGCCGGTGGGTGAGGGAGAGGAGGCACCACCAAGAGGACCAGCAGGCTGGGAGGGATGCAGGACCACAGAGGCACAGGGACCAGACTGATGATGGTGAGTGCCTTATATCCATGATTACTATTGCATGCTGTGTAACAGGGCAGGCAGCAAGGCATGGCCACCATCCATTGACACCACTGCCATGCACACAACTTGTTACAGTCAGCACTGTCCAGTGGCACTGCATGTCTGGGAGTGCATCAATGGTGGTCCATGCATGTACCAGGTACATGGCTGTGCCACTGCCTTCGCACTGCATAGCCATGTCACTGTACAGCCACGGTGGTGCTGTGCGGGACATGGGCGGTGGGTGTATGCAGTGGTCCGCATGGCTGTGGGTGCCTGGGTAGGCAGGTCTTGTGGACACAGTCACTGTGGGTGGTCGCACACCATCACAGGGCATGGCACACAGCTGTATGCCATGCACAGTTGGTGGGCTGCAGGGGGCTGGATAGTCACACGTATTGACTCTGCTCCCTAGTCCTAGGTGGACGACGCTGGATGGCCCTGGAATGGGGCATACAGGAGCTGCTGCAGCTGGCATGGGCATCCCTGGCACTGCTGGAGTGGATGAAGTGGCATGGAGTCCGGAGGAGAAGCACCCAGAGGAGCCATGGGAGTGGACAGCAGGGAAGAGAATAGGCCCTCCATGAACCCCTGACACACCTAACCCCCCTGGACCCACCCTCACACCCCTTCTTCCCTCTTCCATTTGTACACCCCTGCCCCATGCCTGCCCCCACCTGGTTTGTGGCCTTTTCCCCCACCCTTGTATATATTTGTACATATGTTTGAGTGTTTATATTTTTTAATACATGCATTTTGTTATGACAATTGTGGTGGTCTCTGATTTGCAGAGGGCTACAGGTGCTCAGCTGCAGTGGTGTGCATGGCGTCAGGGGTGGTGCAAGCATGGGTGTGTGTGTGTGTCTGGAAGGGAACCGCCTATGGTGTGGGCGGGGGGATCAGTCACTGTCTGTGGTTTGTGTGTTGTTCTCTGTGCACTGGATACCTGTGTGCAGTGGTCCATGCTGCATGCACTGTGTGCATGGCAGCCCTGTCAGACCGTCCATGGCCTGTGCAGCTGACATCCTTGCATGTCTGTGATATGCACAGTCTGCTGGCATGTCAGTGGTGGCTGTCCATGTTGGACAACCACTGTACCCGGCACAATGCCAGGTTGCCTTCCGTCACCAGTATGGTGCAACGTCTGCCTCCGGTGGCACTGTGGCCTCTGCTGTTGTTGTCCCCCCTCCATGCTGTCGCTTATGTCTGTTGCAGGGGATGTGCTCCACTGTCTGTCACTTGTGCTCCGGCCACATGCTGGTGGCATACAGCTTCATGGTGCCTGCGCAGGGTGGCTGGCACACCTCTGCCATGTAGGGGTGCTGGCCGTGTTTACACGGCTGCTGTGGCCACATGCCAGTGGCTTGGTTGACCTGCTACTGTATCCCTGTGTTGGTGTGCCCTTGGGTATGGGTGGCTGTTTGTCCATGCACTGTGTTGCATCCTGTGTGGTGCATGCTTCCATGCCACACTGTGTGTGTCTGTGCTGGCTGTTGTGGCCAGTGCTGGGATGGGATGTGTCCTTGGGAGGGTGTGCAGGGTGCTGTACCACTGGTGGTGGGGCATACCCTGTCACATTTGGGGTACCTCATGTGCTGATGTATTGTCAGTCTCTCAGCTGTACCTCTGGGGGGATGTGCAGGGTGGCACTGTGTATGCAGTTGTTGCATTGCTGTCTGCTGCCACCTGCTGCAGGGTGCACATGGTGGGGCTGCCTTGCATGACTCCATGGTGCACAGGGTTGCATTGTCACAGTGGGGGTGGTGGCATGTATGGGGTGTCCTGCACTGTTGGGCACTTCTCCTGGGCAGGGTGTATGGGGATTGTGGTGCAGGGTGTGCTCTGCATTGGTGGGATGGTGTGGCACATGGTGGTCAGCCCTCCTTGTGTGCCAGTCACAGCTTGCCTGGGGGTGTGCTGGGGCACCATGCCCCAGCTGTGGGTTGGTTGCTGGTATCCATGGGCTGGTAGTTATTCCAGCTCTCCACAGGTTGTGCAGTGCATGGGGTGTGGGGGGTGATGTCTGTTCTGCTGTGTGCTCCTCTGCCCATCTGTGGCATGGGTGGTGGGCCCCTGCATCCTGTCCCTGCGCATCCCTGGTTGTGCTGTTGCACTGCTGCCCTCCTCCACGGAGCATCCCTGGTTGCGCTATGGCACATCTGGACTGCTCAACTGAGCATCCCTGGTTGTGCTATGACACAGGTGGTACAATATTCAGTTGTATGCCGCAAGTGCATCTTGACCTGTGCAGTTTTTGAATATTGTGCTTCTTGGCATGGGTGCAGTGGACTTGCACTTGCTCCTGCTGTTGCACACTTTTGGGGTGCAGTTTGAATATCCGGGCCAGCATGTTTAGAAGGTAAAGGAGATGGGGTAAAATCTTAATTTTAATGGTGGCAATTCTGCCCCAAAGTGAAATTGGTAGGGGACCCCATCTTGCCAAATCAGCCTTAAGAACTGTCATTAAATCCAAAATATTTTCTTTTATTATCTGCGAGGTATTCCTAAAAATCTTCAACCCTAGGTATCTTATAGATTTTGGTTCCCAAGTCAAGTGAAGGCCAGTTATATCATCTGGAAAAGTTTTCCCATTCGTAGGAAATACTTTCATTTTAGAGGGATTCAATTTATAATATGATACCTTTGAGAACATATCTATCTCCCTAAGTAAAATGGGTACACCCTGTACTGAATTTTCTAAGTGTAATAACAAATTATCTGCGTAAACAGAAATAAGGTGATGAGTGGTACCAATCTGTATACCTTGTAGATTAGGGGTACAGAGCAGTTTTTTAATAAGGGGTTCTAAATAAAGATTAAAGAGCAGAGGGGAAAGGGGACAGCCTTTGCTAATATTTTGAAATTGGTGTTTAAAAGTGATATGGGATGATAATTATCTGGGTATTGGAGATCCCTGTCAGGTTTGGGTATATGGGTAATCAAAGCTTCCTGAAAATGTTCTTCTGAAAAGCCCTCAGAAAACCAAAAATGATATACTTCAGCCAAAAAAGGGGTGAGGTCTACCAAGCAGGACTTATACAAATTAATTGTAAGTCCATCGGGGCCTGGTGATTTATCTAGGGGTAAATTATGTATTGCAAACTCCACTTCCATCGTATTAATTGGAGTTCCTAGAGAAGCTGCAATGTCAGAAGGTAATTTGGGAAGGATAATATCATCCACATAATTATCTATTTCCTCCTGGCAAGCAACTTCCTCAATAGGAACTGAGTATAAGGTCTAGAAGTGTAATTTGAAAATGTCCACAATTTTTTGGGGGTAGGTAATCACAGGTCCTTCTTTATCTGGTCTTAATCTAGGAATATAACGATTCATGTCAGCCTGCTTGAGTCGGATCACTAGGAGTTTGCCTGCCCACTCTCCAGACTCCAGGAACTTTAATCTAGTTCTATGTATTGCAAGTTCCGCTTGTTGTGCCATGAGAGCATAAAATTGAGCTTGCAAAGTTTGAAGTTTGGTCCACTCTTCGTCAGAAGAGTGACGGCTGATATTCCTTTCAATCATCTGGATATCACTCAAAAGTGTGCATTTTTTAATTTTAAACTGCCGGGATCTAGTGGCAGCAAGGCGAATACACTCACCATGTAATGCACACTTAAAGGCTGCCCATATATTGTCTGGTCTGGTCACCGAGCCCATGTTTACTTGGAAAAACTGCGAGATAAATTCTTTAATACGTTATTCATGCACCAAAGGTAATCCCTGTACATACCAGGTCCAGGCAGATAGAGGATAGAGACTGGTGAATGATCTGAGATCACCCGGGCATGTATCTGAGTGGTAATTATACCTGGCAGGCGGGACATGCTCAATAAAATATAATCAATCCTTCAGCAAGTATGATGGGGTGAGGAAAAAAAGGTATATGACTTTTCAGTACGATGTAGTACTCACCATATATCCACCAATCCTGCCCCATTTATGAGGTCTCACAAGGCTCTTTGAGCAGGTAAGAGTCCAATTCTCCTATTATCCAATCTACTTAGATGGATATCTGGGGTTATGTTCTAGTCACCACCCAAAAAAAACAAAGTGTGTACAAAAGGGGCAATCAGACTAAGGAGATGTACAAAAAATAAAAGGTGAATCAACATTGGGGCCATATATGGATCTGATCAAAACTGGTTTAGTTTGCGATTCTCCTATAAGCAGGATATATCTGCCGTTCGTGTCCCATATCTCTTGTGTCAGCTTAAATGGTATATTTTTAGCAATTAAAACAGCCAGCTCACCACGATTAGTGAAGGTTCCAGCTCCGTATGCTTGACCCACCCAGTATCTATGCAGAAGGAGGATATCTTATCTTTTTAAGTGTTTCCTGCAAACATGTGATTCCAACTTGGAGATGAGATAGGTGTCTGAGGACAATTTGTCGCTTACATCTATCTCTGACCCCTCATATGTTCCATGTGACAAAGTTATATGGACCACCCATTATAGCACTGGAAGAGTAGATTGGAATTTAGTGAACATGCTAGAAAAATTCTCCCTCATTGAATTTGATCCATCTCTGGCTAATGATAAGAACCTTAGCACATTCCCCCCCTCCCTTTAATTCTACAAATTTCCCCAACATTGTCTATAACTACCACTATTTATAATAAACTCTCTCCAGTTCTATCAACCGCACTAACCAAATATATTGTCAGGCGATGTTAATTATGCACACGTATAAGAACATATTCTCCTCTCCCCCACCCCGTCGAACTCCATCCCCTCTGCTATCATACTAAAGACTATAGACGTTAATAAATCCTACTGGAAATAAATTGTCACCTCTGTTGGGTTATAATCCACCCATTGCAGAACAGTTAGTAAGCATAAAAATAAGTAAGGTATCCTTTGTATTGGTTATCTGTTAAAGAAACAAAAGCAATAGAAAGGTCCAACCATGCTAAGTAATAGTCACACGGGTTTGTCCATTGTAGCTGTGTTCTTGCCAAAAAGAATAATAAAAAAAAGGGAAGAAAAAGAAAGGGTTGCTGTCCTACCAGAAATATCTCATTTCCGAGGATTGTAATGAATTAAAGTCGCAAAACAAAGAAATCATATGGAGATTGATTTGGGTTAATATCTTCTCCGCTGCTTCATAGGGGTTCCAGCAGACAAAGTTTCTAATTAATGGCAGGATTCAAACATCAGGATCTTGTCATACACTGATGCCTGAAGGATCCACACAACAATCCAATTTCCAGCAGGCGAAACCTCAGGATTCTGAACAAAGGCGTCTTACCGACTGAATGACTCAAGTCCTCTCATTTAAACAGATCTGGTAGTAATCGTGTAAGCTCCATTTGTGCTTTCTCTAATGTATCAAAGGTATGCCATTGGTCTGCCAGTTTTACTTGTAGCATGGCCAGGTATCGGACTCTAAATTGTTTTCCAGCCTCGATCAGTTTTGATACGGTGGGGTGCAGCTCTTGTCTTTTGGTCCTAACAGATTGTGGCAAGTCTTGAGTGATCTGTATTTTTTTCCCTCCCACTGGACTTCCTGAAGACCTTTAACTTGTGTCAATATGTGCTGTTTGTCCAAAAAGTTTAAGAGCTTAAAAATTAATGGCCTAGGAGGTGCTCCTGGAGGTGGTAGTGGGTGAAGAGCCCTATGCGCTCTTTCAGTGGTGTAGGTGGGTCCATTGGGTGAGGGACCAGCTAATTTTTCACACAAATTTTGGATGAATAAAATCGGTGCAGCGCCCTCTTCTTTTCCGGGTATCCCGAGAATCAGCAGATTGTTTTGGTGGCTTCTGTCCTCTAGATCCTCTAGCTTTTCTTCCATTTTCCTTATTCTTTTCCCCACAATACTACGATCTATCTCAAATCTGTCACTCTTTTTTTTCCAAAGAAGCAAGGCATTCTTCTGAATCTGTAACATGGATATTTAAGGAGTCTATCGAGGAACGTACCTGATGCAATTCCTCTGAATGGCAGCGATCAAGTTCTGCAGTGGCTGCATGATTTCCAGGAATTGATCTTCTGTAAGCACAGCTGATCGCGATCCAGATTTACTACCAACAGCGGGCTGTAGTTTGGGCCTCTTAGGGGCCTTGTCTTTTTCTGGTGTGAGTGGAGGCGAGTGGCTAGCTGGTGCCTTCCGACATAAAACACTCATTCTGAAGTAGAGAATCCTTCGGCAAGTTGAGAAGGTAATGTAGAACTCATTCTCGGAAAAAGAAAGTAATGTTAATGGTAGCATTCCAGCGGTATAATCGGGAAGGAGACGGACCAAAGGGAGCTAGCTGCTTCTCATGCGAGTGCCATCACTTTATCTCTTGAAATTTATAAATTCAACTTTCTCCATATAACAGTTATTCAAGATAAATGGTGTGTTGGCTATAGTTCTTTAGTGAACTGCTGGATGACAGTGCTGACATTTCTCCTTGGATCACATGTTACTTGATGTGTTGCCTTGTCAGTGAGTGGAGTGTTTGGCTGCAGAGAGGAGCTGCTGGAGCATGGCTGTTGTTCTGCAGAGTTTTTTGGACAGGTATTTTGTTGCGGTTACAACTGTATTTTCCTTTAGAGACAGTATTTCACTTCATCAGCGTGATCTCCAGCTGATGCCACCAGTAGTATGAGAAGAAGCTTGATTCATAATGATGGCCATGATTTCTCTGGCTTCCGGTCCTGTGTCCAAAAGTAGCTGTATGGACATTATTTATACACTGTGGTTTGTGTACCGCATTGAGAGGCCAGCTTCAGCACTGAATTTTGCCATCAGGTTAGCAAAGTAGTTTATGCCAAGAGGCTTACTTGTGTACCAGACCTGTGTTGTGCTGTAACCTGTAGCTGGCAGTCTTCTTTTTGGGTGGCAGTAGAAGACTGACAGGTTAGGTGTCAGTTTTGAAATGTATTTTTTAAAGGATTTTACTGTGCACAGTGGGTTGTCTGGGAGGGCATAGATGTACTCTCTGTACTGTTATCTGTCTGGGTTTTCTTTATGATTTAAGGTGAATCTGTTAAAAGTCAACATTATGTATTCTGCACCTTGATCATCTGTTTATTTTTAAGTGGTCTTTTTTTTTCACTCTCTTTATTCCCTCCTCGGCTGGGGGTGGTGTTGCCTATGGTTCCCCCCATCCACCTGGACCCCAGCACTGCACCACTTCCAGTCCCTGTGCTTGACCCCCTCCTCCGTTCCTCTCACAGGCTGCTTCACAGTGGGTACTTACTCCATGACCATGAAAGCCAGGGATCAAGATGCAGGAGGAGCATCCTGAGTCAGAGTGGTGCAGCGCTGATGGAACTGGACATCATCGTGCTCACTGGAGTTTTTTTTTATTTATTGGTTCCCCCCATGGCATGGGCATGCAGTGGCATCAATGATGCTGCCATGCACGCCTCCATGCACTGCACATCTGACATCTGCCCCTGCTGACCCCACAGCATGCACCAACACCCAGCCACCACCAGGAGTAGAAATGTTGCAAAATTAAATTTTGCCAGAAAAATTGCCATGAAATTGGAAATTTTGCTGCACAAAATTCTTTGCAAAATGGCAGAATTTTGCTACAGTTTTGCACCCTGTCATTCCCTATTTAAAATTCTCTCTGGTGTCTAGTGGTCCCCCCCAACCCCCTGGCTGTTCACCGGCCAAAATTATTCTCCCTGGTGTCTAATAGTCCCCCCAGCCTATCACCAGCCACAACTGAATAAATAATAAGTTACCCTGGCCCCCTCATGTCCTTTTCTACTTAAAAAAATTAAACCCACAATCCCTGGTATCTAGTGGTCCCACCCCCCCATGGCCGCTCAGCCTGGAACACATACATGCTGAGCACCAGTGTCACTAAAGTACATGCCACTCACATTATAAATTGCTGCACAAAAGCGATATAGACCGATTTCACATTCATGTCATTTTCCATTTCCTTTCTCATCTCAAAATGTGGTTAACTCTGACTTGATAAGAACCTAATGCAGTGGTCAGTATCTTAACGCTTCCCTGCTCAGTAGGGTGACTGGCAGGTTATTGTATGAGTCCATCATTTTTACCAATCACTGTGCCCATCTTGCACAGTAATACCTGATGATGTCTTCAGGTTTCAGACTCTTCATATCCAAATACAACAGGATCTGGGAAATGTCTCTGGAGATAGTGAACCAGCACTTGACTGAGGGAGAGTAATATATATATACTTTGTACCATAGCTGTTGACATAATGGTAGGCAACCCACTTGAGTCCCCTCCCAGGCTGCTACCAGACCCAGCTCATCCCATAGCCCGATCCGGGACCAAAGTCAATCCCAGAGGCTTTTCAGCTCAGCCTGAGGGTCTCTCTGGACTTTATCACACCCCCACTGGACTCCATCAGTACCACATTGGAGTGGACACCTGGAAGAACAAAGGAATGTGGTTTGTAGTTATAAGAATTACAACCATTCATAAATTAATCTTGTAAAATAGTGTAAAATAAAAAAAACTCACCTGGTGAATATGATGCACATAAAATATAAAACACTAAAATAACTCTCATACTTATCACTGAAGAAAATACAACTGTTCAGGAATCACAGTCCTACAAGAGAATCAGACACTGCCAGGGATCTCCAGCAGTGGGAGAGCAGTTTCTATTTAAATAAGAATGGGGTCCCTTTATTTGCATCATGGGTTCTCTGAATGGAGACCGACAGCAGCGTTGGCACTAATCTATAACTACAATCAGATCAAGGAAACATCAAAACATCGTGAACTGATGTGCTCTGCTTTTATTGCATTAGTAATCTACTGTGACTGTCAAAAGCAAACTCAGAAAATCATTTCTCTCTCTTTTTATTCTTCTCAGAATCAGAACCTAGAAAATTTTGCCTGTGGGTGCCTAAATTTCACCTGTCAGTATGAAATTTCCTGGTTTGTGGACTAGATTTTGCTCACTCCTGAGGTGAAATTTTGCATTTCTCCCTGAGAAATATTTTGCGTGTAATGTGCAAATTATGCAAAATATTTCGCAGGGTGAAATTTTTCAATTTCACACAACTCTAACCAGGAGCCATCACAGCCGTGGTTGTCCCTCCCCACCCTCCCCAGAGGAGGAGGAGTGCAGTCCCCGGGACTCTCAACCTCCTCCCTCTGGCCAACCCTCTGACACCCAAGGTCACTCCTGACCCTGGGTCAGCAGTGTGGAATGAGGTGTGGCATCCAGTGCCTTGACCCTCAGCACCACAAGGTTGAAGAAGTGGTCTGGTTTTAGTTGGCAGAGACCTTCTCTCCCATGGCGTGCCATTCACCACTGTATATCAAACCAGACCTTGTAAAGAAGACCACAGGGGTCTCCAGTTAAAGGATCATGTTTTTTTTAGTATTTAAAGGTCTGGGGTGCTAACGTCCTCATGGATGGGAGAAAACGGTACAAAAATACCTCACAGCTGGTCCGTCTATGGCTTCCAGTACCACAACAAAGGACCAAACCTGGAAAGCTATGGCCACCAACTAACAAACGTATATGCAGGTCAGAAGAAGTAGCAAGGGAGTGCTCACTCCTTCCCCACCCAGGGGGGCAATGAGAGGCAACATGGAGGCAGAGTACCTGGGATAGTACAGTAGTACACCTAGTACACCTAGTCAGAGGTACATTGAAGGACCCTGAGGGAGTGGCTCTTTTGAGCTAGCTTTCTCAATTCTGTGTGCTCTCTATGTACTGTGGGTGCTTCCCTGGCTTTTGGAATGTGCTTTCCTAATAGTCGACCAGCCTTTGTAATATTCATAGGATTCATAGGATAGATGCAAGTGCATAGATTTTGCCAATGAAACTCAACATTTTTCAATGGATAGAATTTCTCCTTATGTAACTAATTTCTTTTTAAAAGTATCCATATTTTCACTGGTTTCCACGTCATCTGGCAAGCCATTCCAGTGGGTCACCACTTTTTGATTTATCCACCCCCATCTTTCATTTGTTTTGTGTTTTTTCCCCGCTGAGTTGGTAACTGTGTCCTCTATTTGTTCTATTACATACCCTTTTTTCCAGTCCTAAACCTTTCCAAAGATCCATATTATTGAATGCAGAGTATAGTAGTCACAAATCACCTCTTAGCCTTCTATACTCTAAAGTGAACATTCCCAGTTCTTGTAATCTATGTTCATAGCTTAAATGTTGAAGTTTATATATTTTCTTGATTGCTTTTCTCTGCACCCCATCCAGTCACTCAATATCTCTTTGTGATATAGGTTCCTAAACTGAATGCAGTACTATGTCAAAGGCCAAACTATTGGCCCATACAGTGGCATCAAAACTAAACTTTTTCTACTTTGAATTTTCCTTAGGATGCAGTTTAACATTATATTTGCTTTCTTTGCAATATCAATAACATGATCATGAAATGTCAAATCATTTTTAATGAGTATACCCAGATCTTTTTCACTGTCTATGATTTTTAATTATTTTCCACTTAAGTAATATCTATGGCAACCATTTATTTTTCCAAAGTGCATGATATGGCATTTATCAATATTAGAAGCCATCTTATGCTCCAGTGCCTATTCTCCAATAGCATGTAGATCTTTTTGGAGGTCTTCCATAGATTTTGTGTTATTAATTATTGCCCCACTTTTGCAGTCATCTGTCAATTTAGATATCCATGACCTGTCTGATATTTGTAGTGATGATATGAAAATATTGACAAGTATTGGTCCCAATACAGATCCCTGGGGGACTCCACCGGTAACATCACCCCACTCAGATGTCAATCCTTTAATACATACTTGCTGTTTCCTGTCTTCCAACCATGCTGCAATCCATCTGACAATTTTTGGGTCAACACTCAATTCTTTTAATCTATCAATTAATTCTCTATGGGGGACAAGGTTGAAAGCTTTGGAAAAATCCAAATATTCCATGTTGACTGGCAGTCCCTCATCAGAAGCTTTACTAACACGGTGAAAAAATGTTATGAGTTTGGTCTGGCTAGATCTTTTGGGAATAAAACCATGTTGCGTCATGTCAGTATAATCTTTTCATTAACATGTCTGTCAGTCAGTCTTTTTATATATTCATCTAGTATTTTACTGGCTATGCAAGTTAAGCTGATTGTCCTATAATTTTTGACATCACTTCTAGAGCCCTTTTTAACAAGGCAATTTGCATAATTAAAGGGACAGTCCCTATTGTCAACAGGCCCCCGACCAATAGGGTGACCTCAAGGCCAGAAGGAGTAATGCAAGTAAGGGGGGAGAGGGAAAAAGGCAGGCAGGAACAATGATGGGGGAAGGGAGATAAGGTCAGGCAATAGAAGTAGAGGAAGGAAACCATATATGGGGTGAATGATGCAGATCATGACATCACAAGGAGGGTGGAGCCTCATGAGGTCAGGATGAGGTGGAGGATTGTGATTGGAGAGATGAAGAGAGACAGGGGCATGCAAAAAAGAAGCTTATAAGGGAGATTAGGGGTCTGGAGAGCTCACAATTTTTGCTTCAGAGACTTTTTCTGGAAGCACATCAGTTTTGGTAATTTATTTAAGTGACAAGCACTGTATTCTCTTGATTTGAATTCTGAGTTAATCCTTATACACTGGAGTAAATTTTAAAGATACTGAGTTAATTGTTTCACTAGAAAAGGAGTTGATTTGTCCATGTCCACGATTTTGGGGTAAGTAAGTATGCTTGCATTTCTGTGAGAAAAGGATCACTGATGCTGGAAGAGAACGGGAGACAGAAACAAGCCTTTCTAAAATGTTATGAAGTGGACTTGGTAGATCTGTATTAAGAGAGGTAAGAGGCACAGTTCATGGTTTTAGTTCTAGTAGTAGGGAGGTATTAATTGAAGAATCATTAAGGTTTTAGAGGTACTAAATGCTTAGCACAAATGATGGTTACTAGTGGATGCAGCCCGAGGGTTAGTGGCCATCAGAAGCACAATGCCCATGAAGGGAACAGGTGGCAGAGTTGTTTTGTTGTTCAGGAGATTCTGACACATGGTGTGTGCAGAATACAGGCCAGCAGGTTGAAATGGCTTGACATGTTTGTGGGGAGGTAATTTATCATAAAACAAGTAAACTGGGCATAAAATACAGAGGTATATGGGACGGGCCAGCAAAGGTTGCTTAAGAAAGGATGTGGAATGGCAGTGAGAGCCATAATGCGATTGCATGCAAGGGACGCCAGACCACGTGGGTGGAATCAAGGCCTACAATCAGCCAGATAAGCACAGGTAGCACTGTGAATAGAAGTAGGGTGCCCAGCAAGGTAGAGGGGGGAAAACAAGGCTTGGCACAGAGTAAAAAAATGGGCTGAGGGGCCTAAGAGGCTTGTGCCAGGACTTCTGACTATGACAGTCAGACGGAAAAGGAGCATGGCAAGAAAGACCCATGAGCAGTCGGCATTTTAGGCTGTTGGTGGGACAGCCACCATTTTGAAAATGCATAAGGGTGGGTGTGGCAGCCATTTTGAGATGGGCCATGTGGTCTGGGGAGTTGCCATGGTTTTGGGATTGTAAGGGGTGCAGTTATTAGGAGCACCTGCCAGGAAGGGCAGCAAGGGAGCTTAGTGAATTCAATAACAAAAGGGAATCAAAAAGGAATATATAGGGAACACACTTGAAATAAAGGAGCAATTGCTGTGACAGTGGTTGTTTGGAGGAGAACTATATTCAAGATAGTAGATAAAGATACAATTATAACAAAATATTGTATTTCAAGTTAAATAAAAACACAGGAAATTTTGTGTTTTGGAGTCTTTAACATAAAAAAGTCTGTTTAACAGTGGAGATTTGTCAACAAAAAGCATGCAGAATAAGTAATGCAGGACAGAAAGGGGAGGTATCAACAGGAGGATATGGTTTTAATTTATTTTGTGATTTTCAGTTGCTAGTGATAATAAACAGGATCAAGCATGGCACCTAGGAAGAATAAGCCCAGTAAGGAGGATTGCTACAAGGCAGTCATGGAACTGATGGGGAAGGTGAATAAAATACTGGAATCGGTGGAGGAAGAACAACCAGGGAAGGGAGAAGTGGCAGGCCAAAAAGGAGTAGGGAAGGAAGAATAACAAAAAAAAAACACCACAGGATCTGCCAGCACTGGAAACTGCGGGCCTGGCACCTCCTTGGGAGCCTGTGCCTGTTGTCCCAATTCCCATGCCTGTTCCAACTCCAGAACCATGGCCCAAACCTGCTACCACACCCCCTTCCTAACCGGTGCCTCTGATTTCTCAGGCCCCCAATGGTGTGCTCTTGCTGCACGCCCCACCAGCGGAACCAAGCCTGCCAGAAAACACACCACTTTCTACCCCAGTGTTTGTAACACCTGGATCATTGCTGGAGCCCCCAACAACAGGTAATGTAGATCTCACACTGGAAAGCAGTGTGAAGGAATATGTGGAACAAATGTTGAAATCCATGGGTGACAAGGAGATGGGTCAACTAGAGAGAGAGAGTACTAAGGGAAATAAAGAAGGGAAAAGGGGTGGAGACAGAGGAGGAGCAGAAAGGGGAGGAGAAAGAAAAGCCACAGGGGGTGGAAATAGGGTTACCAGGGGTTAGGATTGGGGACCATGTGCAGCTAGCCATAAAAGAAACAAACTCTGGTAGAGCCACTAGGGCTTCTAATACATTAACTTGATGTGTGTGTGTGTGTCTTGGGCTTGGGGGGTGGGGGAAGCGAAGGCATAAACCACATCAATTGCAAAGAATGGGCATAAATTTGTTATTTTTTCCTATTTTGACCCCAAATGTTGAACATAGTCTTCTTATTACCCCTTACTTATTGTATCTCTTTTGAACCCCGTAGGTGAAAATGTTCAAATCTGTGGAAAAACTGCATTCCATGCCACAGGTACAAGAACATGTTTTGGGCAGGATGTGAAAAATGACAGCTGCACTGTTTATGAGGTGGTGTGATAAAATAGCTATATTAAAAATTTTAAGTGAAAATGTGGAAAATTACCAAAGTTACACATGTGCATAGAAAATTTGAACAACCACATGTAACTCTGCCTTTTTTTGGAGTATTTTCACCAAATTTTCAACATGGCCTTTCTGGGGCCCCACCTCATGAAGAATGCCACTGTCATTTAATCCATTCATCCCAAAAGGTGATTTCACACAGTGACCACACCCTTCTGTGCCACAGGTGTGAAAACAGGTTTGGGGCAGGATGTGAAAAATGACAGCTGTACTGTTCATGAGGAGGTGTGAAAAAATGGCAATGTTGAAAATCTAGAGTGAAAATATAAAAAATTGGTGAAGATACAAGTGTTCATAGAAATTGTGCAACACATGCTTGTAACATAGTCATTTGAGAGTTTTTTCACCAAATTTTCAACATGGGCTTTTTGGAACCTCTCCTCATGAACACTGGCACTGTCATTTCATTAATCAGTCCTGAAAGGTGATTCCACGCAGCAACCATGAAATCCCCTTTCAGGACTTAGTAACAAAATGACTGTGCCAGTTTTCGGGGGGGGGGAGGATGGTCCCAAGAACCCTATGTTGAAAATTTGTGGTCAAAATTTCTAAAAATGGTTGAGATATCAACATAAATTGAAAACCCAATTGACAGCCATTATATGGTGCTTACCTTTATTCTTCAGTTTGCAGTTTGGCTTTGAAGACTGCAGTCATGTCCTGGTCCAGAGAAGATTGCAGCCGCTGACCTCCGGAGGTAAGCATGGGCTAAATAGGGTAAGGGGAGGTAAATGCATCCCACCTACAGTGGTCACATCAGTTCATTTAATAGTAATTATTTTTCTGCAAATTCATCTTGTTTTGGATCTCACTTTAAATAAGGTATTTCTAGTGCATAGACAACATAGTTATATTTTCTTAGACAAGTGTCAGTGGCTCAGTAGGTTGCACTCTCCTCTGAGGCCAAAAGATCAGAAGGCTGGGTTCTATCCCCACACCAGGCACTTGGTTTAAAATTCCAATACTTACACTGTAGTGCAGCATGAGGGGGTGCTGCACTCCTAAGGTGACATCTTTTGGATGAAACATTAAAAATGAGGTTCCATCTGCCTGTTCAGGTGTATGTTAAAGATCCCATTGCACTTCTCGGAAAGAGTAGAATTTTTTATTGGTACAAATATATTAAAACTGGGGCTGTTTCTTTGAATCAAAGACCTATATCTTCTAATTTTAAGTTTATTTTGATGTGTTGTTGGTGAAGCTGTTTGAATTGGAGACCTGTTTCTTTTGGTAGCAAACCTATTTTGGGGGCTTTGAGTAGAATTGTGATTAATTTTTGCTGGCTTCACTAGCTGCAAAGGTTAGTGCATAGTGGGGGAAGGGTCCTAATGGTCTGGTCAGGTCTCACTCAGCTAGGGACTAGGGAGGCGAAGCTGAATCAGGAGTGGTGTCAGTTGCTTTGGGTTCTCAGAAGGAACTAGAAGGGAAAGGATCAGATGTGTTACAGTACAGTAGCTTCTTGTTGTTTTTACATTGTTTCTTGTGGATTTTACTTGGTAGAAGGTTATTTCTTTTCTTTCTTACTACTTCTAAGGGGCTAGCAGGGTAGTGTTTTGGGGTTGTTGGAATTTTGAAAACTGTTTTGGTGGCTATAAGTGGGCTCATTTGTTCGATGTTTCACTGTGTAGCAGGCTGCATTTGTAGAGGCCTATTTTTTTCTGATTTAAAACCCATTTGGTGTGATTTAACTGGGGCTGTTTGTTTGAATCAGAGACCTGTATCTTCCAATTTCAAGCCTATTGTGATGTGTTGTTGGTGAAGCTGGTTGAATTAGAGACCTGTTTCTTTGGGTAGCAAACCTATTTTGGGGTCTTTGAGTAAAACTGTGATTCATTTTTGCTGGCTTCACTAGCTGCAAAGGTTAGTGCATAGTGGGGGAAGGGTGCTAATGGTCTGACCAGGGCCTCAGCTACCTGATTGTTTCTGGAACCCTACCTGATTGTTTCTGGAAGACTTGGGTTGGTCCCACCTCAACCCCTCACCCTACCCGCCCCTGTCCAAGATTTCCTTTATACCAGGGGTTCTGACATCACTTCCTCAAATGAGCAAAGGATATGCACCTGTCATAGCAGAAGCAGACATCCAGAAAAGGAACAACTGTGAGTGAAGAGGTGACTGCTATCTCAGTGGAAGGGAAGTAACTGCAAATCTAGGAGCTTTCATTGATACTTCTTTGCATTGCTATTGCATTGTGGAAAGGAGGAGTAGGAGTTTGAAGAAGGTTGTGCAATAGCTACTTAAAGTCTCTTTTTGAGTTTGGATAGGAAGGTTAGGAATATAAAAAGCAGTTGCTCAATCTATCTAAATGTGTACAACAAAGGGGGTAAGGGAAATTAAGAAAAGAATGTTTTGCACTGATGGGGGGGAGGGAAGACTTGGGGGAGTGTTTGGTATCCTGCATCTGGAAGGGTGGGGGGTCGCTGGTGGGCAATGACAGCAATAGGTAGGGTGGTAGGCTGCAAGAACTGCGGTGCACCAATCTTTCTAAAAATTGCCTGGAGTGTGGGAGGATGTTTAGTGTGTAACCACATAGAGAAACTCAGAAAGGAGATTGATGGTCTGCAGGAGGAATTAAGACAGGCAAGGCAGACTGGGGGTGGGTTTAACCCAATACTGGAGAGAGGAAGAATGAGAGTTGAGGGAGGGCGATTTAAGCCAACAGTGGTGAGGAGAGGGTCAGAAGAAGGGAAGCAGGGACAAGGGGGCCCAGACCAGGAAGAAGGATTGCCGGGGAAACCAGGTCAGGAGACAAAAGACAAATGGAAAGAGGAGATAGGGACTTATGAGGGGAGGTGAAGAAGTGGCAAAAGTCATGGAGTCGAAAGGAGAGAACAGGTTACTATGAAGAGAGAGGGAGTGGGCATTTGTGAAGGGTCTTCAGAAAATAGTTTTGCACTGCTAGAGAGGAAGAAGGTGAAGGAGGGAAATGATGAAATTAGCGGAGTAATTGATAAATGCCTGGACCAAACTGGAGCAGGGGGAAGTTCTGCTGGGAGAATTGCAACAGGGACAAAAGGGGGAAATAATGTGCAGGAGGAAGAGGAGGAGCTGGAAATGAGAGAGGGAAATGAATGAAAGCAAGCAGGGAGTAAGAGTGGTGGAATCTTAGTGCTAGGGGACTCAATACTAAGAGGAGTCAGGTGGGGTAGCAAGGGGGAGAGGCATAGTCGCATTTGGGTGGAGGACATGCCAAGAATGACAGCGGAAAGGGTGGGACAATCTGTTCTGAAATATGCTAGAAGGGATAGGGACAAGCCTCATTTAATTATACATCTTGGGACAAATGACCTGGCTGACAAGACAGTATATATATAGTCCAGAGGAGGTTTGAGGAACTAGAACAATTATGTGAGGGGGCAGGAAGATCAGTAACTTTTTTGGAGATACTTCTGGTGCCCAAGGCAAGCACAACAAGAAAGCTGAAAATAGAGGAATTTAACGGATGGCTAAGAACCTGGTGTTGTGCTAAGGACAGACTACACTTGAGTGAGGAGGGAAAGAAAGTGTTGAAACAGAGGATGGAGGAGTACATAGAGAAAGTAGGGAATTTAAACTAGGAGCGGGGGGTGGCAATTGGGCAAGAGACATGCAGAGACCACAGGTTGGGAAACCATATGAGCTTACCCCATATAACAGTGACAAAGGACAAATGGCAAGTACTATTGGTGATGCTAGTAAAGGAGGGCAGGATGGGGGGGAGGGTGGAAGGTGGTTACCCTTAATGCTAGGAGCCTTGGGAGGAAAACTGCAGAGTTACAGGTGCTCATGGCAGAGGGAGAGGTGGACTTTGCAGCCATCTCAGAAACATGGGCCACCCAATATAATGACTGGGACCTGTCTGTACCAGGGTACAGGTTATTTCGTAGGGACAGGGTGTTTGGGAAAGGAGGGAGTGTGGCACTATATGTGAAAGAAGGACTGAAGTGTGTAAAGGAGGAAGGCGAGGAGTGAATTACGGAGTCAATTTGGATGCAAATCCAGGATTCCAAGAATAGGATTCTTAGAATGGGAGTGGTGTACAGGCTGCCATCTCAGATGGAGGCGTTAGACAGGGAACTAGCGGGACAGATCAGGAGGACCTGCAAGAAGGGTAGTGTGGTGATTGTGGGGGACTTCAACATGCCAGGAGTGGACTGGAGTACCCCAACAACCAGGAACAGAAGGGAGCAGGTACTGCTGGATGCCTTTCAGGACAGCTTCCTGCTGCAACTGGTCAGTGAACCAACCAGGTAAGGGGATACCCTTGACCTTGTGCTGGCAAATGGGGACTTTGTGAGAGAACTTACAGTGGAGGAATCGCTGACAGGGAGTGAGCACCACTCAGTATGGTTCACATTTGATATGGGCAAGAAAGGAGTGGAATCTGGCACAAGAGTGCTGGACTTCAGGAGGGCCAACTTTGGGAGGATGGGGGAAGTGGTAAAAGGGTACCTGGCCAGAATTCACTCTATATGGACACTAACCAGAGGTGGGAGCTCATAAAGCTGGGGAATAGTGGAGGCAACCAAAACCTGCTGCAAGGCCCAGAGCAAGAAGGCTAGGGCTAAGAAACCGAGCTGGTTGAGCAAGGAGGTCATGGAAAAAGTAAAGAGGAAAAGAGCTGCCTTTAGGAAGTACAAGAAAACAGGGAGAGGGGAGGACAGGGAGGAGTACTTGACGGAATCAAAGGAGGTGACAAGGGCAGTAAGGGGAGCCAAGGCATCTGTGGAACTCAGGCTGGCACAAGGCATTAAGAAGGGGGAGAAGGACTTCTCTAGGTACACCAGGGAGAAAAGGAGCTGTAAGGACCACATAGTAAGGATTAGGAAGGAGGGGGTTGGGTGGAAGCAAGGGTGCGATAAGGCAGAAATACTAAATGAGTACTTCTGCTCAGTATTTACTAAAGAGAAGAGGAGGGTGACACCCAACAGGGGAGAAATGGCAGAAACAGTGGGGAGGGAAGGAGTGACAGATGGGGAAATCATGGAGGGCAGAGTTCAGGAGGGTTTGAAGGCACTGAGGGTGGATAAGGCACCAGACCCAGATGGTATCCACCCCAGGGTACTGAAGGAGCTGGCAGAGGTCCTTGCAGGACCTTTGGCAGACCTATTTAATGCCTCACTACATTTGGGGTGTGTACCTCAGGACTGGAGGATGACTCATGTGGTTCCCCTCCACAAGAGTGGCCACAAGGATGAACCGGGAAAATACAGACCAGTGAGCCTCACATCCATCGTGGGTAAGCTAATGGAGACTATCTTAAAGGAAAGGCTGGTGGCCCTCCTAGAGGCCAAAGGACTACAGGACAGCAGACAGCATGGTTTCATATGGGGCAGATCCTGCTAAACCAACCTGGTGGAGTTCTATGACTGGGTAACTAGGCAACTGGACAGGAGCCATGCAGTGGATGTCCTGTATCTGGACTTCAAAAGGCATTCGACTCAGTGCCGCATGGAAGGCTGGGAAGTAAATTAGTAGGCACAGGGGCAGGTTCAAAGCTGGTGAGATGGGTAGGGAATTGGCTTCAGGGAAGGCAACAGAGGGGGGTGGTGAGCTCTCACACCCGAGGGTAGTGATGAGCGGTGTTCCACAGGGCTCAGTGTTGGGACCAGTATTGTTTGGGATTGTGACCGGGTGACCCCTGTCATGGAAGAGTGCCCTGAGTCTGTTCTAGATCCCCCCCAAAGACTCACTAAAATGCTTAGGAAGCACAGAAACAAAAAGTAAAAGTGCAGGACAGGAACAGCAGTCCCCCTTGTGTTCTGTTCCCTGTGTTTGCTAGAAACTGCCCTTGGCAAAGGGACAAAATGAAAAGTAAAAGCTGATGGCTGCACTTTTACAGCTGTGAGACAAATGTTGAGAACTGTTTTCTACAGCTCTAAATAAGAGAGTTAATTAAGCAGCTTGTTGCTGCTTTACTTTAAAAATACACCATTCTGTGTGGTATAGGGTTTTCATCTGCTCTAATGAAAGTTTAAAAAGAGCAGACAAATACCCCAAACAATAATAACACAGTTACAATGACAGTAGGACTCTGGGGCCCCATTAAGATTATCTGTGGTGTTTAGCTAAACTCCTAGTAAGGTACACATTGCTTTAAGTAGAAGAAAATAAAATACATGTTTGGGCCTTGTTTACCAAAGGAAATTTACAAGATGCTTACCTGAGTTTAGTGCAGGAGGAGTGCCAGTTTGTAAGTCAGAAAACACAAGAAAGCTAGATAAAGCTCTAAGGATAACTTTTATGAAACAGTCATTCTTTACCTGTGGGAGCCTCTTTGCTGTATCTTGAGTGCTGTTATAGGGGCTGGCAGCCCACAGACTGTCTGATTTTGTGGAACTCCCAGTTAGTGAGGTCACTGCCAGAGATGGAGCTAGGGAAATTAAGTTCCTCATAGCTATAAAATTGTGTAGCCAGGCCAGAATGAATATTATGTTAATGTTGTTAGGACTCCTATTAACCAAGGCTTGGAAACATCCCTTTTTCTTATGTTTAGGCCGGGATATGAGCCTCATAGAGATGTGTGTTTAGTTAAAAGACATAATGTGGGGGTTTCCCAAGGAAGTGATGTCACTAGGACACAGGATAAAAGATTACCACTAGAGGCTTTAATTTAGATAAGGCGTCAGTCTAGAACTGACTATGAGAGGTGTAAGACCTTAAGTTTAGAAGGCTTATGTCTATACCCTAGACAGCATTGATGTTATGTACTTAATGACAATTTTCTTATTTTCTGTTCTAAATAATTATCATTTTATGCTACAAATAATAACATGATAAATGCCAGCCTGGCATTTTTTATGCACTGATTTTGATGTCTGCCTGCTAATTGTCTCCTGAACAACAACCCCGCTACAGTTGGTGTCAGAAGTGGGATATCCTGGCTGAGTGTCTGAAGGACACACGGGAGAGCTCAGTCAGGGGTATTGGAAATAGTACCTCAGGAGAGGCAGAAAAGTGCATGCGCCAGTGGAGATGAGGATATGTGGAGATGGTGACCTGGGCCAGGCACCACGAAACCAGATGGCAGACCAGAGGAGGCTGGCCACGATGGATGAACGAACGTTGGATGGAGGCAGAGCAATGCTGGAGGGAGGCAGAGCGGAGATGCCACGAGCTGGAGATCCAATTGGAGCAGGCCAGGAATGTTTCCAGGAGAGATGACCCTTTGATTACGGACATGGAGACAATCCAGATGGAACATTCAGAATCTGAACTTCCTATCCTTCCTATTTTCCCAGGAATGTATTGGACAAAGGACAATGGAGTGGTAATGCCGGAGAAGTCCCCAGGTAAGACTGTTCTTGTGGACCTAGGGGTGAAGACTACAAGCAAAGTAAAAAAGGCTCTAGGAGCTGAAGGGACTTTAAAATGCATTGGACTCTCTAATTCACAATGTAATGACTTACTTAGAATAAATTGGGAAAAAGAACAAAAGGAAGATCCTGAAGTATCTAGGTTAGGGGCTCATGTCTTAGTTCAGGATGGAAAACAGGTTAATAAAGGGATATTTCCAAGCCTTGGTTAATAGGAGTCCTAGCAACATTAACATAATATTCATTCTGGTCTGGCTACACAATTTTATAGCTATGAGGAACTTAATTTCCCTTAGCTCCACCTCTGGCAGTGACCTCACTAACTGGGAGTTCCACAAAATCAGACAGTCTGTGGGCTGCCAGCCCTATAACAGCACCGTATACAGCAAAGGGGCTCCCCACAGGTAAAGAATGACTGTTTCATAAAAGTTATCCTTAGAGCTTTATCTAGCTTTCTTGTGTTTTCTGACTTAAAAACTGGCACTCCTCCTGCACTAAACTCAGGTAAGCATCCTGTAAATTTCCTTTGGTAAACAAGGCCCAAACATGTATTTTATTTTCTTCTACTTAAAGCAATGTGTACCTTACTAGGAGTTTAGCTAAACACCACAGATAATCTTAATGGGGCCCCAGAGTCCTACTGTCATTGTAACTGTGTTATTATTGTTTGAGGTATTTGTCTGCTCTTTTTAAACTTTCATTAGAGCAGATGAAAATCCTATACCACACAGAATGGTGTATTTTTAAAGTAAAGCAGCAACAAGCTGCTTAATTAACTGCTCTTATTTAGAGCTGTAGAAAACAGTTCTCGACATTTGCCTACAGCTGTAAAGTGCAGCCATCAGCTTTTACTTTTCATTTTGTCCCTTTGCCAAGGGCAGTTTCTAGCAAACACAGGGAACAGAACACAAGGGGGACTGCTGTTCCTGTCCTGCACTTTTACTTTTTGTTTCTGTGCTTCCTAAGCATTTTAGTGAGTCTTTGGGGGATCTAGAACAGACTCAGGGCACCCTTCCATGACAGGGGTCACCCTGTCACAGGGATATTCATTGCAAACATATCATTGGACATCAAGAGCAAGATCAGTCTGTTTGCTGATGATACCAAGGTAGGAGCAGTGGTGGATGACCTAGGGGATGGCAGGGGTCACAGGATGATCTGGCAAAGCTTGAAACCTGGTAACTGGGGTTTAATGCCAAAAAGTGCAAGGTGCTGCATTTTGTGATGAAGAACCCAAGGAGGAGTTACCAGCTGGGGAGTGCAGCTGGCCCAGACAGAGGAGGAGAAGGATCTGGGGGTGCTCATTACAGGATCAATGAACAACTCGGCACAATGTAGGAAGGCAGCTGCAAAGGCCAACAAAATGCTGGGTTGTATTGCAAGGGGGTATATCATCGAGGAGGGAGGAGGTGATTCTGCCACTTCATGGGTCATTAGTTAGACTGCACCTGGAGTACTGCATGCAGTACTGGCAGCCGTATCTGAAGAGGGACATTAAGTTACTGGAAGGGGTGCAGCGCAGGGTGACAAAGATGATCAAGGGGCTGGGGGACTTATCATACGAGAGGAGGCTAAAGGAGTTGAACATGTACTCACTGGAGGAGAGGAGGGATGGGGTACATGATTGAAACCTTTAAGTACATGAAAGGAATAAGCAAGACCGGTACAGAGGGGCTGTTCAAAGTAAGGAAGGGGAGGGACACCAGGGGCCATGATATGAGACTGGAGGGAGGAAGGTTCAGGAGGGAAATGAGAAGAACCTTTTTTACAGAGAGGGTGGTGGCTGGGAGGAATGCGTTACCTGCAGAAGTGGTATCCAGTAGAACAGTGGACTGCTTCAAAAGGGGATGGGACAGGACAGAGGGGAGGGTCAATGAAGGGGAAGGGTGGAAGGGAGGGGCAGCTGCAGAATAAGGGGTGCTGTCTGCACATTTGAGCAGACTTGATAGACTTCTAGGCCTTTATCTGCTGGCAAATGTCTTATGCTCGTATGTCCATATAGAAAATATAATCCAAGATCACATATCAAACACACAAAAAATGCATTTTAAGAGTATATTGATTTCTTCATATTCTCCATATTTCATTTTGTGATACATTTCCCCATACCCCAATACAGTAGGAGGACGTTTTGTTTTAGAAAATATATTGAAAGAAATTCATATTGAGATATTCAAAAAAATTATCTGCATCAAATTAAAATACATTTTGTTGAACATATTCTCTCCATATACCAATCCCTTAAATTATTTTAACACTAAACTTTATCTCACTAGAAACAATGCCTGCCCATTTAATCCTTTTGCAACTTGGCATATGCAAATCATTCCTATATACATTACAAAAAGAAATAAATAAATATATAACTACATGATTTACATATTAAATATTATGACCAGGTCTAGTTCTTAGCCTAAATCTAGAATCAGTAGGTTTAAAGTACACTTCTGTGCCAAATCATACATTGCCATACATAGATTTCATTATAAACCAAGCATAATCATATCCATATTAATCTGGGTCTTTGTGCATATTCCAACCTCCTGCCCCCCCTTCCCCCAAGTGATTTGTTCCCTTCATACATTTCTACCATAATTACATTATTGTTTGGGAAATAAAACAGCCCTGACATATAGTCTACATTATTCCATACTACCCTCCGGCCTTATGCCCATCATATAAGCCCCATGAACCGAATAGAATCACATCTGAATTTACCTAGGTCTTTGTTACAGAAACTAACCTCCATCCCCCTTCCCCTAAATCATTCACTTCTTTTCATACATTTCATCCATAATTCAACTAGTTGAAGCAGGAAGAGAACCCCCCCCCACTACTATACAGTACAATCAACATTATTTTATTATGTCCTTTAATCTCTGACCTGTTATATTTATGTAACACCTTCAAAGATAATCATAGGCAAGGCCCTCCACCAATTTGTCAATAAGGGAAGGGCACAGAATCTTTTCTTTACAGAAAATTGAAGACATTTCTTTAATAACTTTTTCCAATAAACCCGTGATAGGTGTTCATTTCTGTTGTAGTATGAACTGGCATCTGACTTGCCAAATGCACCACTTAATTACTGCACATACTACTCTTAATGTTCCTAAGTGAAAACTTTTTGCACTCTGCTCCAAAATTCCCATACACTAAGATATCATAAGACATCTCTTGGAATTTGGGACAGGCCTAAGTGTGAGCTAATAAGCTCCAGAATTCCCTGCTATATGGGTACTCAAAAAATAGGTGCTGCATGATTTCAATTTGTATTACACAACTCTCTCTTTAACAATATACTTTGTCTATTGCTTTATGAAAAATGATTTCCTCTTACATTTAGCTTATTATGGCAACACAGCCATATGGTGTGGAATTCTGCTCTCAATTAATTGATCTAATAAGCATTTTCCACTATCCTCCAGGGGCATGTAAAACATGGGAATGTTAAGAAACAAGAATTAAGTATTTGACTATACATTTCTTTCCTATTACGGTTCATACACTCCTGGAGAGATATTTTCCAGGTCTTAATTTTTTTGAAATAGTCAATAAGATATAGGGATGTTCACAGAGAGATATTTCCAAGTGAACTCCATTTTGGGGCTTCCCATTTCTGGGTATGCAGGCACGATGTCGACATTTTGACAGTAGAGTCCCCTACAGAGACAACAGTGCCATGACGCTGTAGGGAACCCACTGAAACCTGGCACTGTCTGTTGGGGGTCATGCACCCCTCAATCAGCTCTGACTCGGAGTTGAGAATCCTAAGTGAGGGGTGTGGGGGACAGCCCCCCATGGGGGTTAGAGGGCAACCCTGAAGAAATTACTAGTGTGTTGTGCAAACCAGCAGCTGACTGCAAAATGCAGTCGACCTGACGGTTTTGCTGTCAGGTCCTTCGACAAATATTTTGTCGACAACCCATCGTGGATCCCCATTTCTGTAGGAAAAAAAAACACCTTGTTCTTAAACTTAAACTTAAAACCCATGCTTGTTGTTTCCCTAACAAGATCAGGAGTATGTTGGCATAGAGGAATATTGTAAAGAAAAAAGTACAGGGTTAACCATATTTAAACCGCCCTTTTTCATGCTTGTCTTGGGACACTCTCTGAGCATGACCTCTGGAAAGATCAAGCTACACACACGCTGGTGAAACTGATACCCCACCATACACAATTAACTAGCTGAAAATGAAACTAGCAAAGTGGGATATGAAAGCTGAGTAGATTAGTGTGGCACAGGAGGTAAGCAGTAGTGGGAAGGCTGGAAGTAAGGAACTTCAAAAGGAGCAAATTCACAGAATTAAAAGAAAAAAGTACTGAAATGCCCTTACTGTGTGTTCCAGCCCACATTCATCACAAGAAGAAAAAGAACCACTCAAATTGAGACCGGAGGGGTGGGGGTGGTACAGCTTACAGTGGGCGGTTGTGGGAGGGTGTGTTTTGGGTGGGGGTGGTACAGCACACAGTGGGTGGTTTTGGGACAGTTTGTTTTGGGTGAGGGCAGTACAGTGCACTGTGGGCAGTTGTGGAGAGTGTGTTTTGCTGACAGAACATGAATTGGGACCAGAGGAGTGAGGATGGTACAGCGCACAGTGGGTGGTTGAGGGAGGGTTTGTCTTTAAAAGTCAATCTGGGTTCTTTAAATCTTTGGAAGGAATGTGGAGTCCCTTTAATCACTGATTGAAAAGGACTGCAAGGCTATGCCCACTGCCGCCCTTAAAAGTATTAGTATCTTAGATCCACCCACTCTGCCCTTTGACCTGCTGTGTTGCAGTCTGAGAAAGAACTGGGGGGTGCTGCAGAACTCTAGCAAGGGCAGGGCTGCGCAGTATTGGAATGCAGAAATGCCTTTATATAGATACATATATATACATTTAGAAAATTAGCAAATCCTCCAAATCCAAATCCAGTGTTCTGACTGTATAAAACACATCACATGACCATGTGTATATCAGAGTGTGACCATGCACCTGCACTTTCAACCCCCTCCAAACAATTTTGACATTTTATAAGATAGGTAAACCACTCTGAGGTGTGTGGTCATGCTCTGATATACACGCCTTGGGCAGTTGATGAACACCCAAGGCAGCGTATATCAGAGCATGACCGACACCTCAGAATGGTTTATGTATTATATATATATATATATATATATATATATATATATACAGTATATATATATATACTGTATGTATATATTATGGTAGACAGTAGTGCTACCAGATTAGGGATGAGCCATTTACATATTAAACCTAAAATTTTGCACCTTAATAACTTTGCAACCATTAAACAGATTTGCCTGAAATTTTGAATACACAATCAAGAACCATACATCTTGGGATCTGCCAACTTTTGTACTGTTAGGATATACAGCTGCGAGTTATGACTGCGGATCATGCCAGCAAGATTTAGGCTTTTTGGAATTCTTTTGTTTTCTCACAGGTCACACGGTTTGTGCAACTGGTCTGAAATCTTCAGGGAACATGCGACCAGGGTCCCCAATGTGCCTTTTAAAGATTTAGTGAAAAAATCTTAAATGGTTCAAAGTTATTCAGAAAACAACTTCCCATTATAAGTCAATAGGAAAAGTTAACAAAAGGTTCGACAGTGTCGCAAATGCAGTTTTTACTTTCCCAAATGGCCCTTTTACTGTCACAAATCTACCATTTTGTTTTCAGTTGGTCATCAGAAAAATGCTTGCCATTTAAATTTGGGACCCTCTAGCAACCTAATTTGTTTTGTATTCACCTAGTCGGACCATGAGGATGCTAGGCATGTCTTTATTTTGGGGTAAAACACCACAGAAATATGTTTTTCAGATTTCTGGAGAAAGTGCTTTCGCAAAGTACTTTTGCATTTGTGACACTGTGGAATGAATTTGAGAAAGCTTTCACAAAGTTCGACAATACTTTTCCAGGCTGTGGGAAAATGACAGCAAGGGGGTAGCATCTTTCAAAAAAAGAGGAGTGCAAGAACAAGGGGGCACAATTTGAAGATAGGGAGTGGCAGCTCAGAGGTAATTTAAGGAAGTAATTTTTCACAGAGAAGGTTCTGGATGCATGGAACGGCCTTCCGGAGGAAGTTATGGAGTCAAAAACAGTGGTGGAATTCAAGCATGCATGGGACAGTCATAAGGCAATTCTAGTGGTTGGGGGTAGGAAGAAGTAGGCTGCTGGTTAACTAGGATCTGCAGCTTATCCATTAGGTAGGGAAATGGGCAGACTGGGTGGGCCAAGCGGTCCTTATCTGCCGTCAAATTCTATGTTTCTAATTCTTTGCCACCCTGCTGCAAAACAACGGTTTGGTCTTTTGGGCTGAAATTTGGAGGAAATGCAGTCAACATCTCACAGATGTGCTTTTCAGTATTTTGGTGAAAAAATATTACAGGGCAGCAAAGTTATGGCACTCCAAAGTTGATGCTTTTTCCAATAGGATAACATTACCTTATCTGCCGCATTACAGGAATCCTTTGCCGCCCTGCTGCAAAATAACCATTTTGGTCTTTTGGGCTGAAATTTGAAGGGAAGAAAGCCAACATTCCACAGATGTGCCTTTCAGTAGTTTGGTGAAAAAATATTACAGGAAGCCAAAGTTATGGCACTCAAACTTCTCTTTTTTTCCCCATAGGATAACATTACAGTGTTCGCACACCTTTCAGAGCCTGTATCTCAGAAGCAGTGCGAGATACGGACTTTTCATCAGAAAAATACTTAGCCCCCTGAAAAGGGCTAAGAAAAAAACTAGCCAGGAAGGTCATAAATCATACGACTTTTAAATTTTTTTTCTACGTCTTACGGTTCCTGAGATATAAGCAATTTAGTATTCCAACTCCTCATTTTCTGCTCCGAGACCTATTATTATGCATACATTCTTTGTACTCAATGTCTTTCTCTATGCAGCTTTTGGAGAAAACCAGCCTGTGTGCTTATATTACAGTTACCCTTACCGCTTCTGCTTGAGGTTGCGTACCCATTTCACTTACTGTTCCCATCTACGGCACCATGTGCGTTACCATTTGCATTTTCATTTGCGCTTGCATTTGCATTATTGTAACCATTTGTGTCTACAGTACTGTTTATCTTTCTGTTTTGCTTTGCGTCACCATGCGTTTTACCATTTGCGTTTGCGGGCACCGTGTTACTATGTGACAAGATATCACATGGCGGGCCCGCCACTGCATTACAGTCACTATTTCTCCTTATCCTTCTCAAAAAGAAGGGAAATTAGAGGCAAAAAACCTCTGTTTAATGCATTAGTTAGGGTTGTTCCACAGCAACAAAAGTGAGGAAATTCAGTGTTAGGGTTGAAAGCTCCTCTTGGACCCCCGCCCCACACCCCTAACTGGCATTGGGGTGCACATTGGGGTTGTCGGTCATAACTCTCACCCATTCTCCTATACCTCTGCTTCTTCACATATCTGATGGGGTGAGGTTAGAGCCGACAACCCCAACTGCGCACCCGATGCCAGTTTTGGGGTGTGGGAGGGTCAGGGAGGCTTTCAACCTTAACACGAATCTCACTTTTATCGCTGAACAATATTCTATCATTAAATGGAGATTTTAGTTATAATTATATATATATATATATATATATATATTTATATTCATGGCAATAAAATCCATTTAATGCAACAGCTAGGGTTGTTCCACAGTGACAAAAGTGAGGAAATTCGATGTTAGGGTTCCCACCCCTTGTATTCCATGCCCACCCCACCCCCACCGACAGGCATCGGGGTGTCCGTTGGGGTCACTGGTCCTAACTCTAACCCCATTACATGTGTAAACAAGCTGAAGTGGTGTAGTATACTGTAGGAGAATGGAAAGTAAACAAAAGGAAACAAACAAAACCAGTAATGGAAAGGCAAATGTTAACAGTAACGCAAACACAAAGGGTAATGCACACGGTGGCGTAGATGGGAACACTAACACAAATGGTTACGGAAATGCAAATGGGAACACTAAGTGTAACAGCAACAGAAACGCACACCCTTTTTTTCCCCCAAAAGCTGTATTGAGAAACACAGTGAATACAAAGAATGTATGCATAATAATGGGCCTCGGAGCAAAAAATGAACATTTGGAATACTAAATGGCTTATATCTCATGAACACTGTATGACATAGAAAAAATAAAAATGTCATATAATTTATTACTTTCCTGGCTAGTTTTGCACATAGTCCCCTAGTGGGGAGCTAAGCATTTTTCTGATGAAAATTCTGTATCTCGAAGCGTTTCTGAGATATGGGCCCTGAAAGGCGTGGTGGAGGCCGTAATGTTAGTCTTTGGGAAAAATTGCCAACTTTGGAGTACCATAACTTTGCAGCCCTCTAATATGTTGTCACCAAACCACCAACAGGCTCATCTGTGTGAACTTGGCTTTCTTCCCTCCAAATTTCAGCCCAAAAGACCAAACTGTTCTTTTGCAGCAGGGTGGCAAAGATTTCCTAATCTTTCGGCCATAGTGTTGCAAAGTAGTGCCGTGATTTGCGACACTTTCACAAAAATTAAAAATCACGAAAGTGTCACAAGTGCGACACTGCTTTGTGATACTACAGTTTACAAACATTTTAAAAACATATTTCTGCAGTGTTTAACCCCAAAAATAAGACATGGCTAGCATCCTCAGGGTTCGACTAGGTAAACACAAAAAGAATTGTGTTCCTAGAGGGTCCCAAATTTAAATGCCAAGCACTTCTGTGACCTAACTGAAAACAAAATGGCGGATTTGCAACAGTACAGGGTACGTTTGCGACACTAAAAACTGCATTTGCAACACTGTCGAATATTTTGTTAACTTTTCCCATTGACTACAATGGGAAAATTCTTTTTTGAATAACTTTTGAACCATTTAATATTTTTTCATGAAATCTCTGAAAGGCACATTGGGGACTCTGGCTGCATGTTCCCTGAAAGTTTCAGACTGGTTGTGCAAACTGTGCAACCTGTGAGTGTTAGCAAAGAATGCACAAAAAAGCATAATTATCACATTCTATGGTGCTACGTAGCTTCACAACCATATATCCGACCATTACAAAACTTGGCAGATCTAGAGGTCTATGGTACTGCTCTGTAAGCTCAATTTCAGGAAAATACATCATACACTGGCAAAGTTATTAAGCTGCCAAATTTCACACTTTAACCTTATATGGGGTACTAGACCCTAGCTACAGTGGCACTACCATGCCACTATTGTATATATATATATATATATATATATATATATATATATATATATATATATATATATATATATATATATATACATTATATGGTAGTGCCACTATAGTTGGGGTTGAATACCCCTCTTAAGGTTAAAGTGTACAATTTGGCAGCTTAATAACTTTGCCACCATTTGATAGATTTGCCTGAAATTGTGCATGCATGGAGCAATACCATAGATCTCTGGATCTGCCAAGTTTTGTAATAGTCGTTTATACGATTATGGAGCCATATAGCGCCGTTGAATGTGGTATTTATGCTTTTTTGCACATTCTTTGCTCATGCCTATAGGTCACACGGTCTGTGTGACCAGTCCAAAATCTTCAGGAAACATGCAGCTGGGGTCCCTGATGTGCCTTTCGAAGATTCCATAAAAAAATATTAAATGGTTCAAAAGTTATTCAAAAAACAAGTTTCCCATTATAGTCAATGAGAAAAGTTAACAAAAGTTTGACAGTGTCACAAATGCAGCTTTTAGTGTTGCAAATGACCCCTGTAGTGTTGTAAATCTGCCATCTTGTTTTCAGTTGGTGGTCACAGAAATGCTTGGCATTTAAATTTGGGACCTTCTAGGGACACAGTTCTCGCTGCGTTCACCTAGTCGAGCCCTGAGTATGCAAGCCATGTCTTTTTTGGGCGGTTAAACACCCCAGAAATATGTTTTTGAAATGTTTGTAAACAGTAGTGTCACAAAGTAGTGTTGCACATTCGACACTTTCGTGCTTTTTTTTCTGAAAGTGTTGCAAATCACGACACTACTTTGTGACACTATGCACAAAAGAATAGGAAATCTTTGCCACCCTGCTGCAAAAGAACAGTTTGGTCTTTTAGGCTGAAATTTGGAGGGAAGAAAGCCAAGATCGCACATATGTGTCCTTCAGTGGCTTGATGACAAAATATTAGAGGGCTGCAAAGTTACGGCACTCCGAATTTGACAATTGTTCCCATAGGCTAACATTACGGTGTCCATCAGGCCTTTTGGGGCCTGTATCTTGGAAATACTTTGAGATACAGACTTTTCATCTGAAAAATGCATATCCCTCCATTAGGGGGCTAAGTACAAAACTAGCCAGGAAAGTCATAAACTATATGAGATTTACATTTTTTTTCTATGTTGTACGGCTCCTGAGATATAAGCAATTTAGTATTACAAGTCTTCATTTTCTGCTCTGAGGCCCACTATTATGCATACATTCTTTGTATTCACTGTGTTTCTCAATGCAGCTTTTGGGGAAAAAAAGGGTGTGCATTTTCATTACTGTTACAGTTAGCGTTTCCACTTGCATTTCCGTAACCGTTTGTGTTAGCCTTCCCGTCTACGTCACCGTGTGCATTACCCTTTGCATTTGCATTTGTGCTTGTGTTTGCGTTACTGTTAACATTTGCATTTACATTACAGTTTTTGTTTGTGTTTCCTTTTGCGTTACCGTGTGTATTTCCATTTGCGTTTGCATATGCGCTTCCGTTTGCATTTCCGTTTCTGTTTGTGTTTCCTTTGGCTCTTCGTTGCTGTTATCGTAAGCGTTTGCATTTCCAGTTGCATTACCGTGATCATGCACATTACAATTTGCATTTCTGTACGTGCTTGTGTTTGTGTTTCTGTTTTCGTTGACGTTTGCGCTTGCATTTCTATTACCATTTATGTTAACGTTTACGTTTTCGTCACCATGTGCATTACCATTTGCACTTGCATTTGCATTACAGTTACTTCACTATTTATAGTGCACATTCTCAAAAAGAAGGTGAATTTATGGCAAAAAACTCTGTTTAGTGCATTAGTTAGGGTTGTTCCACAGTGACAAAAGTGAGGAAATTCAGTGTTAGGGTTGAAAACTCTAACTGCGCATTCCCCCACCATCCACACCACCACCACACATACACACACACATATACATGCAAGTAGGGGAAGGACCAAGGCAACACAACCAATCACACACAACCAGCAGCAGGTAACAGGAATAATGTACACCTATCTAAACCACAAAACCACACACCCATGATCCCATCGGGCTGTGGCAGGGGGTCGTCACTGCTAACTGTCATCCCAGACATTCCACGCACCACTAAACACATATAGTGTTAATGACACTTTCATGTTTGTGAAAGTATTTTGTGAAAGTATGCTCCTAATGACTGCACATCTTTGCCATCATCCTGCAAGCAAATGATTGGGTCCTTTGGGCTGACATTTGCAGGGTGGCAAGACCTGGTCCCGCAGATGTGCTTTTTCCTGATATTGTGCTGAAATACTTAAGGATTACAAAGTTACAGTGCTCCAAAATCGAGTAATTTGCCATAGACTCACATTGCGACATCCATGGTGCCTTTCACCACCCATATGTTGAAAATGAAGCAAGGTACACCATTTTCGCTACGGCCAACTTGGTTCACCTTTATTTGAACTTATCTAGAAGAACAACTTTGTAACTAATGTATCATATCTGAAGTTGTATTTCTCAACTTCCTACAGTGACACCTCCTGCTGAATTTGTGTGATTGGTTGTGTTGCCTTGGTCCTTCCCCTACTTGCAAGTATATGTGTGTGTGTGTGTGTGTGTGTGTGTGTGGTGGGGGGGGATGCGCAGTTAGGGTTTTCAACCCTAATACCGAATGTCCTCACTTTTTGTCACTGTGGAACAATCCTAACTGATGTATTACACTGAGTTTTTGCCATGTGTATATATTGTGTATATATATATATATATATATATATATATATAGATATATCTATGAACACCGGCACTGTGAAATAGTGCAGTGCTGCAGTCGGTAGGAAAACATAGGCAGATTGTTTCACAGATGCAGAGGCAACTGTGACACAATCCAACAAGTTATTAGTTCAGAAAGGAGCCCTTTTATTGATCATGAAAGGACTGCAGGGCTCTGCCCATCTGCAGCCCCAAAAATATGGAAAGGAGAATATGTGGATGTTTTTGTGTTAGCCAATGCAGACAGTATGGACAAATATGAAGAAAAAGAAAGTTTCAAGAAAAAGGACGTGGCAGCAGCAGTGGTACTCTTAGGGAAAGGGGAAGAGGATAAATCTTTTTTAAAGGGAAAGACATGGGATGCATGGTCCACAGGGTTTACATACTATACAGCTATAGCAGTGGAAAGAAACCAGAATTGACAATACCCTTATTAACCAATTCACAAATAATTAAAAATGCCTACAAAGCAAAAGAGGGTGATAGCTGGCTTTGATACAACAAAAAGTTTAGGAAGCAGATGGCCCATTTTGGTGATGTCAGATGGGATACTAGACAGATAGATCTGTGGTTGAAGATATGCACAGGAGAGAACAGAGCAGAGGGAGAATGGGAGAAGAAGTCTGAGGTGTTGCAGAAATGCTGTTGGGGATACAACAGGGCATTTTGCTTGTGGCCTCAGTGTCAATTTCAGCATGCCTGCTCAAGGTGCAGGGGCACCCACCCAGCTTCTAAGTGTAGGATGGGGTGGGACAGGGGTAACAACAATGCCTATTTTATTCAGCCCTTTCGACCATGCCATTCCAGTTTTAGGGGAGCAACAATGAGGGAAGTAGGCTAAGGAAGGGGCAATGGAGGGGGGCTGGGGAATAATTACTATGTGGGTCAACAGGACAGTTGAAAAGAAAGATTCCAGGCCATTTGATCTGGCTCGCACACCTATAAAGGCTAAGGTATTACTGAATGGTTACAAGGTTATCCTGACAGAGATACAGCAAGGCAGTTAGGGCAGGGTTTAAAAAGGGGTTTTAGTTTACACTTTCAGGGCATCAAGAGAGGGACAAGTGCAAAGAATCTGAAATCAGTAAAAGGAAAGAGGAGATTTTAGAAAATAGATAAAGAAAAGAGAACTGGCAGGGTCAAAGGACCATTTACAGTGCCCCCCATACTGTAATTGAGAGTATCACCATTGAGACTAGTACTCAAAAAACATGTGATGGAATCTAGGGTGATACACCACCTATCATACCTGGAAGGGAACTCTGAGAATGATCACATAGATGAGGTGGACAGCAAGGTAAAATACGCCACTTTAGAAGAAGTAGTTCAGCTAATAGGAGCAGCCCAGGGAGTGTGGTTAGCAAAGACTTGACATAGAGTCAGCATTTCAGTTACTGCCTGTTACACCTGAAGATTAGGACCTGTTAGGTTTTCAGATAAACATGTTGTACTGTTTTAATAAAGCAATGTGAATGGACTGTTCAGTGGTGTGTGCTACTTTCAAGATGTTTAGTAATTGGATGCAGTTGGTATCCCAAAAATAAATATGGGCATAGAACAGTAGTCCATTACCTGGATAATTTCCTTTTAAGTGGAGACGGAAGAAAAGAGATGAAGAAGATACCAGCTGACTTTGGTGAGATGTGCCGGGAATTAGGGGTCCCTTTAGCAGCTGATAAGACAGAATGACCCAACCAGGGGCTTGAGTTTTTGGGCATAGAAATAGACACAGCGGGGGATTGTTAAGGTTGCCCCTAAATAAAGTAAATAACCTGAAATCCCTGGTGAGGGCAGTGAAGTTATGAAAAAGAGCCAAGTTGCAACAAGTACAACAATTAATGGGACATTTGAATTTCACTTATAGAGCAGTGGCACCAGGTTGTACATTTACACGGTGGCTGGCCAGGGCAACCAGGGGAGCTACCAGGCCTCATCATTGAGTTGACATTTCTAGGAGAACTTAAGGTGAAAAAAGGGTTGCTACTAGGAGAATGGTGCTTGTCTAGGGGAACCAGACATGATTTACAGATATGGGAGATGTTCCTATTAGAATACAGTGGGACAACCTTTTGGCAGAAGGACTGGGTGTATAATACTGATTTGCAGTTACACACGGACATGGTGTGGAGTTTGGGGATGGGAGCCTATTTTAGGGGTAAATGGTTTTTGGAAGCATGGCCTACTAAGTGGGTACAATCTGGTATAACTAGAAACATCATGTTTTTAGAGATCTTCCCTATTTGGGTGGCCACAATAATGTGGGAAGAGGACTTACAAAACCAGAAGGTCATATTTTGGTGCAACAACAGTGCCATGGTAGAGATACTGAATAAGAAGGGGCCATGTCAGAGATGGTAATGAGGGTTCTGAGACAATTGACATTGCAAGGCTTAAGACTGAACATATCATTTAGGGCTAGACACATTGAGGGGTGAACAACATTATAGCTGACTGCCTCTCCTGATTATAGCTGGACAAGTTCCACAATGTCAATACCAAAATATACATGGGAGATTGGATGCAGGGAGCTGAACTGGTGTTTCACAACTCCTGGTCCCTAGAACCCTGAAAGCCTATGAAGGCTCTTGGAGGGTATTTCAAACATTTAGGGAATTATATGGCTTTAAGGTAAGTGAGCCAGTGCTGGAGGACCAGGTGGCAAAATTTGTGGTTTGGGGATGGCAATGGAAGATAGCACATGCAACCATGGGAGTGCACTTAGTAGCAATAAGCTTGGTGTGTAGCTTTAAAGGGTGGGGGGATCCGACAAAAGGTAATTTAGTAAGGCGCATGGTGCAAGGGTCGCTGAGAGTATCTGAAAAATCAATAGATGGCAGAAAGCCAATCATGGAAGGGCTGTTGCAGAGATTAATAGGTGCCTTGAGCATGATATGCAAGTCCAGTAATGAAGCGGCAGTGTTGAGGGCAGTTTACACCACCATGTACCATGGGGCTTTTAGGATTAGTAAAGTGTTAAGACATGGGAAGGGAGATGAGTTAATGGTTTTTAGATGGGAGGACATTATTTGGACACTGGAAAAAATAGGGTTGCCCTAAGAAAATCGATGACAGACCAGGTGGGGAAGAGGTGTATTGTTGAAATAATACAATAGGGAGCCAGTGCAGTTTGTCCCGTGGAAGCACTGTTAGCATACACTGCAGTGCGACCAGGAGTAAGGTCCCATTGTTTATACATGGAGAAGGGACAAGGGTGACTGGCATGCAAGTCATTGCCATGCAAAAGAAATGAATGTGTTTTTAGGTGAAGATCTGAAAGGATACTCGTCACATTCTTTCAGAACTGAAGCAGCTTCAGAGACTGCAGCGTGGGGTGGGACAAGAGAGGAGATAAAACAAAAGGGCTGATGGGCCTCAGGTTGCCTTAAAAGAAACACTTGGAATGAAAAACAGAATGATGATAATAACTTTGTTCTTTTTTTCTTTCCTCAAGCAGGTAAAGGAGCAGATGTTCAAAAAAAAATGGAGAGGGGGAGGTGGAGTGAAAGGAGGAAAAGGAGAATAATTTCATACACTCATGTCTGTGATTTATTTACTTAATAGGTCAGAAGGAGAGGCTAGAGGTGTAGATCTGTGGCCACTCCTTTATTTATTAAGCAGAAAAATGGGCATCCAAACAGCCCAGGGGGTGCCAACTCTACATGGATCTGAACCTGATTAAACTAACCTGGTGAGGAGTTGAGGGATGAATTGACCGTAGCTGTTACCAGTTTTACATGATTGGAAAGGGGACAACAGGAGACCAGACATGATTATACTACACCTAGGGGGGAATGATCTTGGAACAAGGCCATGGTTGGACATTTTCTATCAAGTAAAATAGGACATTACAACAATAAATAAATTATGACCCATGGTCAGTTTGGTGTGGTCTGACATGGTTGCTAGAAGGATATGGTGACGTGTACAACCACAAGGCTATGGAGAAGGCACAGAAGCACGTGAATGTAAGAGATGGTAAGCTGTTTGCAGAAATTGGGGGTAGGACCATAAAAAAGGGGAATAGAGGAACAACAGGATGTGTTTTATGGGGGGCATAGGGCACCTCTCAGGTCTGGGTTTGGCTCTTTTTACTTCAGTAATAGGGGAATTACTGGAAATAAAGAAGAGAGAGTCTGGCAACTCAAAGGACCACATCCACTTCTACTTAAAGTGAAATATCAAAAATTTATTATAAAGTGCATAATCATGGTAGTAGCAGCACAAATTATACCCACTGTGCAAACAACGCCAAAAGAGACACAAGCACACCAACGTTTCATATTTTCCAATGCTTTGTCAAGGTACTGGAAACATGGCTAAAGGAAAGAATAGCATAAAAAAGAGGTGGGGTGAAAGGGGGAAGCCTACTGTCTGGTGCAAGTTGGAGGTGGGCTAGTAGAAAATAGGGGTGGAGGAGGCTGGGCGGGGTGGGGGGAACAGGACACAGATGGCTGCAGGACGATGCAGGACAGAAGATGGTATGGGTGTACACTTGTACCCAGACAGAGAAGCAAGAGGAGAGCAGCCCCTGGATGTACATTTGGGGGGAGAAGAGAAGAATAAACATGTATTTATAGAATTGTACATAATAAGGAGAATGATGGATAAACAACAAATATGTTTTTGAATAATTACGGAAATTAATTTGTGGATTGTATGGAGTAAAATAATGTAGAAGGAGTAAAATAATTGCCAACTGAGCACCCACACAACAGTTGTCTGTGTGTTATTGGGGGGGGATCTTGGACAATGGGTTCATGTTTGCAGTTCTCAAGTTGTTGGGAACATCCCCTTCCTCCAAGGATCTGTTGAATAAGATGATCAGAGGACCTGACAGTTACCTCAAAACCTGCAGATGCAGATCATTCAGACCCGAAGATTTATCCACCTTTAATTTTTTAGCTTATTTGAAATATCCTGAGATTCAATGATAGTACATTCTCTGTTTTCACCTGTTATTGATTCTGTTATGGCATCACCTATCTCTTTCTGTTGGTTTATACTCAAGAAATGGTTACTAAAAATATCAACCATGACTTGTTCATCTGTAATTCATTTTTATCTATCTCTAATGGTCCATTTTTTTGTGTTGTATTTTTTTGGTTGTTGATGTAACCAAACAATGCATTTTTGTTGTCTTTTACTTTAGATGCTATTCTCTCCTCTTCATCCCCCCCATAGAGATTTTGCATTCCTTTGCTCTTTCCTTAAACTTGTGCCATTTGTCTGGTGTCAGATTTTTTCACATTTTGTGTAGGCTCTAGTTTCTAATTTTATTATCGTACCAGGGTGGAATTTTCCCATTGTGATTATATTTGGTCCTTATTGGTATAAACATTTCCATACACTGCTCTATTGAACATTTGATTTTATCCCATGTTTCATGTACATCTAGATCTTTTAAGTAAGTTTCCCAGTTCCATTGTTTAATGAAATTTCACATTCCTGAGAGATGTGTCTTGTTTAAACATCTGATTTTAGTTGTTCCTTTTCCATTTTTCCATTTGCACAATAATTTAAACTCTACCATAGTATGATCCCTTGTACTTAATGGTTATTTTACTACACATGTACTGAGTTTGTCTTCCATGGTGCTAAAAACTAGGTCCAATAAATTTTGTCATCTTGTGTTATGATGTACATACATATTGTTTTAGATTGTTTGAAATTAAAATATCCTTCAGTCTATTTTCAAAATCAGATGTTCCCAATGGGCTATCCCAGTTTATGTTTGGTAAGTTAAAATCCCCAATTATTAGAGCTCTTTCACTTAAATCATTCTTCTCCATAGCACCTAGGAACTTCATATTATCATCAATTCTCAAATTGGGTGCCCTATAGCAAACTCCTAAAGTATTTATTTATTTTTTGTTCCCTGGTTGCAATATGTTCACCCAAACCTGTTCGATAATAGTTCCTTTTTCTAATCCTAAATAAATTTTACGTGCAGCGATGGTGTCTTTAAGGAAGAGGGCCACCCCTCCACCTCTTTTGTTTGAGCAATTTGAACTAAATAGATTGCATCCTGGGATATTTTTACCCCAGTCTCCATCTTGCCACCATGTTTCAAATATTGCACATATTCCTATATTTTCATTTTTTAACAGGAGATGCAGTTCTTCCTTTTGTTAAGTAAGCTTTCTGGTGTTCACCAATAAGACCTTTATCTCATTTTTGTTAGCTTGCAAAATTATTTTATTCTGGCATGAAGTAGACCATGAAGGTACATTCAGTATGTTTACTTTTTTTGTGTTTTAGAAACTAATCCTTATTTGTTCTGATAAGATTCATTGGGCCAGATTTCAACAAAATGGACACAGATGCAATTGTATGCTGCCCCTGGGTCTGCATCTGCTCAGTTGTGTTGTTGTCCATCCACCCTTTTCAAAACAATGCAGTTAGCATGACCAAAGCTGTTTTGATAGTGTCCTCCTTCCTAAAGCCATGTTGATTTCAGCTAAGAAAGTGTGCACTTTATAGATGCTATTAGCTGTTTATTAAGATGCCTTCCCATCATCTGAGATAAGACTAGAGGACTGATATAGGATAATCATTGAAGGGATTTGCTTTAATATCAGATTTATGAATTGAGGTGCTGGTTGCATTTTTCCAAATTTGAGGGATTAAATTAGGGATGGAGAAAGTTGTGTGATTCTGACCACTACTAAAATGTTTCTCTTTGTTTTCCTATGTATTGAAATATTTTTGTTGATGTATCTGTTAAGTTTTGCAAATGACCTGAGCATCAGGTTTTTTTCTTAGCATTCTGCTACTTGAAGATTCAGTTCATGTTATTTTTTTTTTCATTTTATTTTTTATTCTGGTTAGCTGATGAACACAAAATGCTCACTTTCACAAGCGACCAGATCACATATAAATACAAACAATAAAAATAATTAAACATATACAGTAATCATGAATAACATTAACATTTTGTTTTTTGCAATTGTTTAAAATACAATATTCATAGAAACATAGACATTGACAGCAGATAAGGACTGCTTGGCCCACCCAGTCTGCCCATTTCCTTACTTATTGGGAAGGCTGCAGATCCTAGTTAACCAGCAGCCAATGTCCTCCTACACTGCACTAGAATTGCCTTATGTCTGCCTATGCATTCTTCAATTCCCCCACTGTTTTTGACCCCACGACCTCCTCTTGAAGGCCATTCCTTGCATCCACCACCCTCTCTGTGAAAAAATACTTCTTTATATTGCCCCTGAGATGTCCCTGCTCTATCTTCAAATTGTTCCCCCTCCCCTTGTTCTTGCACATCTCTTTCTCTTAAAGATGCTGCCCTCTTCGACTTTGTTGATTACATTGAGGTACTTGAAAGTTTCTATCATACCCCCCCTTTCCTCAAGGATATACATATTAAACTCTTTTAGTCTCTCTTCATATGGCTTCTGGTGCAGACCCCGCACCATTTTAGTTGCCCTCCCCTGGACTGCCTCCATCCTGTCTATGTCATTACAGAGGTGGAGTCTCCAAAACTGCACACAGTACTCCAGATTGGGTCTCACCAACTGTCTGTACAGAGGAATAACAGCTTCCTGTTTTCTACTGGTGATGCTCTCCCTATGCACCCCAGTATTCCCCAGACCTCCTTACTGCCCTCTCACATTGCTTGCCTACCTTTAGATTGTCTGATATGACTAGCCCCAGGTTCCTTTCCATTTTTGTTGTTGTTAATAACCCCCCTCCCATTGTGTACTCTTCCCTTGGGTTTTTGTTACCCAGGTGCATTACTTTTAACTTATTTGCATTGACTCTAAGCTGCCATTTTTTTGACCATTCCTCCAACCTTGTCAAGTCTTTTCTCATCCTTTCCACCCCCTCCTTGTATATCAACCCTGTTACAGATCTTTGTGTCATCTGCAAAGAGGCATACCTTTCTTTCCAGTCCCTCCACAATGTCACCTATAAAGACATTAAGGAGGACCGGTCCCAGTACTGAACCCTGCGGTACCCCACTAGTAGCCTGCCTTTCTTTGGAGTGGGCTCCGTTTGCTATTACCCTCTGCATCCTTTTGTCCAGCCAATCTTTTACCCAGGTTACCACCCTGGGACCCACTCCCAGGCTGCCTAACTTATTAACCTTTTGTGTGAGAATGTCTCAAATGCCTTGCTAAAGTCTAAGTAGGCCATGTCCACAGCCCCTCCCTGGTCTACTACTTTGGTCATCTAGTCAAAGAAATCTATTAGCTTTGTCTGACATGATCTTCCCACTGTAAATCCATGCTGCCTTGGGTTCTGTGCCCTGCTGGCATCTAAGTACTCAATAATTCTTTCTTTCAGAAATGATTCCATCATTTTCCCTACCACTGAGGTCAGACTAACAGGTCTGTAGTTTCCTGCCTCTGCCTTGCTCTCACTTTTGTGAATGAGAATCACATCTGCCCTCCTCCTGTCCTCAGGTGCCACACCATCCTCTCATGGTTTGTTAAAAAGGGTAGTTAGTGGTATCACTAGTTCTCCCCTTAGTTCTTTTAGAATTCTGTGGTGAATCCCATCAGGCCCTGCTTTGTCCACCTTCAGTTTCAGGAATTCTTTCAGGACCCTTCCTTTTGTGAATGGACTGGTATCGACCCCCCCTATCCACAGTGCTTCTTTTAATTAGTTTAGGTACCTCCCCTCCTTCTTTTCTGAATACTGAGCAGAAGTATTCTTTCAGTATCCCTGCTTTTTTCACTGTCACCCTCTGTCCACCCCCTGTTCCCCTTTGTTAAGCCTCACTATCCTTCCCTTTGTCATTCTACCCTCCCTAATGTACCTGTAAAAGGTTTCATCCCCCTTCTTAACTGAGGTCGCTGTCTTTTCCTTGGTTGGGGCCTTTGCTATTCTGGCTGCCTTCCCCACTTCCTTCTGCTTTAACTGGTACAATTCTCTGTCCTGTTCCTCCTGTGTTTCCTTATAGAGTACTTCCTGAATGCTATCTTTTTCTCCCCAACCTTCCCTGCCACCTCTTTTGAGAACCATAGCATTTATCCTTCAGTGTGTTTAGTTTATTTTCTTCACACAAAGGCTTATTGCCACTGTGATAGCAGTTTTGGTTTTTCCCCATTGTTCTTCCACCCCTTCTTCGTGCCTGTTCGCTAGTACTTTTCTGAGACACTCTCCCATTTTGCCAAAGTTAGCCCTCTTAAGTCCAATATCCTTCCTTTTGTATGGCTTGGCTCTGCAGCTGTGTTTATCATGAACCACACTGTTTGGTGGTCACTTGTTCCCAGATGGCTACCGACGTCTCAGTCTGAGATCCTCTCTTCATCCCAATTTGAGAGTATCAGGTCTAAGACTGCTCCCTTCCAAGTGGGTTCTAACATTAGCTATCTAAGGCATGCCTCCTGTATGACATCGAGATTGAACCTGCTCTTGGATGTGGCTGCAACAAAGGTGCTCCAGTTATTATCTGGTATATTCAAGTCCCCCATCAACAATATCACCCCTTTTTCTGCTATTCTAAGAATGTCTTCTATCATTCCTTGTCCATTTCCTCCCCTGAGATGGGGGTCTTTATACAACCCCAGAGCAGATTGTGGTGCCATTTCCTATCTCCAGGGTGACCCACAGTGCTTCCTCCTCTATATTTATCCTTTAGTTCTGTTGCTTTGATCCCTTCCCTTACGTAGAGAGCTACTCCTCCTCCTCTTCTTTTACCCTCCCTGTCCCTTCTGTAGATTGTGTACCCTGGTATTTTGACATCCCAGTCATGGTTCTCTGTGTACCATGTTTCTGTGGCTGCAATGATATCCTGGCATCCCTCTTACATCAAGGCCACTATTTCAGGGAGCTTGTTACTCAGACTATGGGCATTGGTACTCATCGCCCTCCATTTTTTGATGGCCTTACCCCTTTTAGCCCCATCCCTGTTCTTACTGCCTTTGCCTTTTTCTCCATTTACCCCTGTTGTGCTCCCTATGGACTTCTCTACCTTGATGTTTACCTCATTAATTACCCTGTTTTTGGGGGGGGTGGCTGGAATTTCTGTGCTCCTTTTCAATGCCTCCCCAGCTAGTTTAAATGCTTGCCAATTAATCATTTAAACCTATCACCTAGGATCATGGTTGCCATCCCAGATAGATGCAGGCCATCATGCCAATATAGGCCTGTATCCCAACAAGTGGATCCCCAGTCCCCAACAAAGTCAAAACCCTGAGCTCTGCACCAGTATTTCAACCATTCATTGAATCCCATGTTATGGAATACCCTAGCCTCACCCACGCCATAGACAGGCAGCACCTGTGAGAAGGTTACCATGCATGATACTTGTCTAAGGCCCCTCCCCAACTCCACAAACTCCTTCTGCACTGTTCTGATCCCATTCCTAGCTAGGTCATTTGTCCCTAGGTGGACAATGATGTCCAGCTCTCTCTCCTGTGCAGCTGCTTCCATGGTCCTGAGGATTTGCTTTCTGTCCTTCCAAGCCATGGTGCCGCCAAACAGGCACCTTTCCTCTCCTCTCCCTCCCCAGTTCTACCCCCATTCAATCATAATTCAACTTGTATTGCTTTATCTTTTTATGTTAATGCCCACTAATTCTTACTAATGAGGATATTTTCATAAAAATATTGGGCTTGATTTTCTACGTATACCATCACAACAATGAAACATTAACAGTGAAGACCATTACAGCGACAAATATCAGTAGGTCACTATAATGTTCCTGCTGTACACTGACACTGTTTCTTCCAGTGTTTACCCCCACCCCTAAGTACCCCTGACTCAGAGTTGGTTATTTAAAGATGGTGGGGTGCGGGGACAAAGCCCCCCATAAAAAAACACTTTCTTTCTGACAGAAAAATGCTGACTGTCAGCATTGTGCCTGTCACTGTCCTGGATTTTGACAACAATGTTGTCACTGCTGCATGGTAGATCCAATTTTCAATACACAGAGAATGCCACAAGCCCATGGTGCATCTGTCATTTGGTGCACAGGGCTTGTGGCATTCTCCCAACTAGTGATCAGGATTTTCAATCCCAAGTGCCAAATGCCACAAGTTAGACCAGCTTTTCTCTGGTCTAACTTGCATCATTTGGGGGACCTTTTTACGGGGCTACACCAAATCTTTGGTGCAAGCTGCCATAAACTGAGGAAACTGTTTCAACTGTGCCCGATATACTAAGATTGGGTGCAGTTGTGTCAAAGATGTTTGGTGCAGCTGTGCCAAAAAACAGGTTTGATGCAGGGCTTGATGTAAGCCTGTGTTACCCTTTGAAAATCGAGCCCATTATCTTTATCCTCCAGACCTTATCTGACCCATCTCTTCCTTCCTTTGCTGGAGTAAGAATTCATTGTTTGTGACATCATAATCTGTTACTATTTTTTTTTCACAGACAGAGGATGATACCTTCAGTAAGGGGGAGCAGAAGAACAGGCTGAAGTCTTATTTTCATGTTAATGTCCAAAGAAACAAATACTTGAGAAAATAAAAGCTAATGAAATAACATCTGAGTTATGCCTAAATATTAAATTTTAAAACGTTTTCCTGGATACAAGAAACATGCTTTAAGTACCTTCAACAGCATGTGTGTGGTTTTAGTGATCCACAGTAAACCTTACAGATGCTTGTTTGATACAGGGGAATTTATGTTATAGAAATGTTTTAAATAACTCAGCTACTCTCACACAGTACATTTTATGTTAAACCAGATGTACAGTAGTTTTCACTAGATGTCTTACCTGAAACAATGTTTTTATTGCTAACCATCCTTTGAACAGAAATTTATTTTTGGACTTGGTGTCAAAGAATGGCAAAGGACCAGACTTATTTTAGCAAAAGGCCAAGAATGAAATGCAAAAAGAAATAGCAAAGATAAATTGCTGCCTGCCTCTTCCTCTTCCTCAAGTCATGTGGCCCTTTACAATAGTTAGCCCAGCAATGCTGAGAAATCCAATGTGGTCCAACATCTACAGGAAAAAAAAAGAGGAGACATTGCAAGTTGCCATGCAAGATACTGGATAATTCCCTGAATGAACAGAGAGACAATTGTTAACAAGAAAGGAAAAAGACATGAGGATTACCAACAAGGCAGAAAGCATTACCTGTGCAGGCAAAAACATGAATTTGGATTTACAGTTACTGGTTACATTATAGTACATCTGAACACAGTAATTGTATGCCACAATGAAGAGTACTTCATCTCTGAAACACTGGCTTTTGTGTACAATACTATTATCAGTCATTTGACAATAAATTGAAATAAGTTACACCCTGGATGAATGTGTCTAATTTCTCCAGATTTAATTATACAATTGTTTCCAGGTCTGCAGAACTCTCATACAGTGGTTCTACTGAGAACAAGATACTAGTGTCAATAGTAAATGAATGAGAAATTGTAGCACTTTCTAGTCCACATAATTTAGTAATTTGTAGGAAAGATATTAAAGACTGTGGCATTCATAAACAATATAGGGAACCAAGTAAGACAGCTGCCAGCAAGCTTCTGAATGGGTACTATTCCCAAGTCTTCTGTGGGTCTGATTCCATTGCCTAACTCTAAGCAGGTAAAACCTTAGCAAAAATAATTTAGGAATCACTTTGGTCTTTGTATGGCCTTGTCTGGAATAGGGTGGTAAGCAATTGGGTATGCCAATAACATGACTCCATTTTGTACTGTGAATGTGTTTGGACATGAATGGTAAGGGTGTCATATAGCCAGAAATTAGTTTGATGTTGCTCCATTTGTAATGTACCCCACTAATGAAGCAAGTCATGACAAAGTTACGGAACACATTTAAGTAGGTGTGATTGGACATGGACACTACATGGTAACAATTAATGTAGAATGTCCCAGCTTGACTTGAATTATTCTCAGCCACCTGTGGTGGACAAGCCCCAGCTGGCTGACAGAGTCATTGTTTTTTTTTTTATGAGTACCATAGTCTAGTAAATACATAGTTAACCTGGATCGTAATAAACAGAGTATGTGCTATACCAATTAGTATGTATACACAACCTCCTAGCCATAGTGATCCTCCTTTTCAGCTGTTTACTCTTGGTACCTGTGACAGGCATGAGTGACATGACATTAAATACTTGGATAGTGATGATTCTGAGACAACCAAGGACATTTGAGAGCTTTTGGACATCAAATGCCAGCACCACTTGGACATTCTGTAGTCAGACTCAGTCTTGCTACCACAGTACATGATGCAGTCTTATCTAGGAAAGCCACTGTCAAGCTAAAATAGGGATCCAACCAAATTCTGGCAAGACATGGAAGCCATTTGGCATACACCATTTAAAGGGGCTTTTTATTAGATACCCTCCAACATCTTTCAAATCAGAAAAAAAATTTCAGTACCACTGTAGATGTTACAGAAAAAAGTATTTCTTGAAGTGTGAGGCAACTGTCAGTTATGTAATCATTTGTGTAAAGTTGTAAAGCAACAATCCTGTTGTGCAGCTCAGTGCTTAGCAGGTGCAGCACAGTTGTTTTCCCAAGAAAGAAATCAGAAATATTAAAGAAAACATATGTTTGGGCTGTGTGAGACAACAGACAGTTATTTAGGGTTGTAAAGCAACAGTTCTGTAGTTATGCAGTGCTCATCAGATCATGCATTACTTAATAATAACCCAATAATCACCATTACAAACAAACTGGCAGTCCCACTGGAAAACGAGTACTGTTTCAAGTACCTAGGGGTCCTGATAGATGACACTCTATCCTTTACGAGGCATGTCAATCTCATGGTAAAAGTCATCTACATTAAGCTTGGTGTCCTATATAGACACCACCAGTACCTTACATCTGCAGCTCTTTGCCTCTCCATTGCCAGCTCAATCCTATCCATGATTGATGATGGCTTGGTAGTGTATGGTGCTGCATCATATACAGCACTGAAATGGGTGGCCTTGACACTCAATAAAGCATGTAGGCCAGACCTGGGGCAGATAAACTCACTTACACTTTTACCCTGTATGAACAAACAAATTGGCTTAATTTGGGTGAAGAGATGAAACTACAATATTGCCTACTAGGTAAAAAAGTCCACCTTGGCCTTGCACCCTCCTGCATTTGCTAAATCCAACCAGCGTGCTCACAACATCTCACAAGAGGCAGCATCAATGGCATATTCTGTATTACCTTCTGGAAGACAACTCTTAGCCAGCACTCATTCACCTACAGGTATATATTGATGGGACAGCTACACCCCCACAGTGAAACCTTGATGGTGACAAACATTGCAGTGACAGAGTTTCCACAATGATGGACTATGCAGTGACAGGGGCAGGCACATAACTCCACTGTCTGTGCAATGTGGAGTTAGTTATCTAAAGTAGGGGAGGTGCAGGGGGCACAGGGTAGAGCGTGGGGGCACAGCCCCCCTCACATTGATGTCAGGGTATCAGGGATGTTGATATGCTTGTGGTGCTGTGGGGGAAGTCACCACTGCATGGTAAATCTACTTACAGGGCCCCCCTCTGGCTAAATGAGCTACCAGCTGAGGTAAGCAATACCAAAAATTTCCCAACATTTAAGAAAGAATTGAAGCAATTACTAGTCACCAGCAGAATCTACAATTGCAAGTTAGGAACAGGCACCTCCATCCTTGCAAAGAAATAGCACCCTATATATGTTCACCCTGCTAGGCTAATAAGACTCCTCAGCTCCCCCTACACATGAAAATTAATCCCTCAGTCGGTAGTTTTTATTCCCTTCTGACTTCTTGTCCTAAGTTCCAACTATCTCCTATCATTTCTAATGGGACTTCATCCAATGCTCCCATCCTCACTCAACTAACAATATCATTGCAGAAAAAATAAGCAGCAACCATCCCACACACTTTCTCTAAACCTGTCCTCCCCTCCCCCCCACCAGTGACTCATCTGCTCCCACGTCCCTTTCTTCCCCTTTCCTGTAGGCTAACTAATACAAATACCCACAGTACCTTCTGCAGAAGTAGTAGGACCCCAGTTCTTAAGACAAAGCCTGGTTCAGACAGCTCTGTCACCTCTCTCACACATGTGCTTAGAAACTATTTTTAATCCATCTTATTTAGGAATGTGTTGTACCTAGTATCACAATGTTAGCTGCCTATTTACTTTTTGTAACATGTGCCAATGTAACTCTTCTAATTGTATCATTGTTTTTTTTTACTGTTTGTTATTGTTGTTTTTTCAGACTTCATGATGTGGAACCTTTGCAAAAGAACTCTTTGCTCAAAGGTTTGTTTCTGAAGAATTTAAATAAATAAATAAATAATCTTATTAAAGGGACTCTGTCAACCTGTTTTTCATCATATTATTTCTAGTTGAAACCCCACATTTTATGATTGCTTACCCTCTCTAAATTTCATTGATGTTGCTGTTTGTTTTGTCTGTTTCCTTATTTAGTAAAACTGAAATGCATGGCAGTGTATATTTATAAACAACCTTGTTTTGTTTACAATCCTGGATCTGTTCTTTCTGCATTCTTCCTGAGCATTACAAACACACCCAGATAGTGCAGTCACTATAGTGCAGTCGGTTACGCAGCTGCCTGACCGTCGAGAGTTTTAAGTCAGAGTTAAAAACTTATTTATTCCAAAAGCGTATGGAGAGTGATCTTATTGTGATTTTACTGTGAATTTTATTGTGATTTTATTGTTATCATATTACTTTTATATAGTTTGTAAATTCTAATGTTTGCTTGATTGTACAGCGCTTTGGTTTTGAAAAGCGCTTAAAAATAAAAATTTACTTACTTACTTACTGATAAAGCAGTAGCTTCCTAAACTCCCACTGCATTATGAGGGGCTAGACTCTTTTGTGGGTGTTCCAAATCCAGGAAAGATGTATTTGGAGTTGATCAAGGAATGTAAACAAACCTGTTTTGGTGTGATAACACCAGTATGTTGGGCAGTCTGTTTTTTACTTTTTCAAAGAAAATAAGAGTCAGAATCAAACTGCCAGCTACATCAACAATCTTTACAGAATTTTGGCAATTATAAAATATGTTTTTTAAACTAGGGACACTTTGAGACCTAAGGGGGTTGACAGTGTCCCTTTAAAGGACAGAGATAGGAAAGTCAGGGCAAGGAGACTTGTTGTCAAAATTGGGAGACAGAAAAGCAGTGATCATAGCCACCAGAAAGGGTATGTACAAGCACTAACTTTTCAGCATCACAAGGCAGAGGCAATTGGACACCAGTTTACTTTGCTGGTATGATTTTATATTAGAGAGGAGGAAAATTGAGCCCCAGGCTACCCTCACAGTAGTTCCAACACCTATGGAGGGTGCGACAAACAAGTAAAAGATTGTTGAAGATAACAAGGAGGATGGCTAGCCTGAAGAGACCAGTAAAGCAGAGGTACAGTAGAGAAGATTAAGGGCAATGGTTGATGATGTAATAGATGCTCCTTGGTAATATCAATCTAAAAAAAAACAAGATTCAACAAGATTAACCCAACCCCCAAATAAGTGTCTGATCCTACTTATCAAAGGGTTAAAAGTGCAAAAAATGTAAAAAGTGACACTATCATTGATGTGGTAGACAAATACCAAAAGCAAGATTAATCACCCCCAAAAAAAAAAAAATTAGCAGTGGCAAGCCTTAAAGCCAGAGAAATGAGTTGAGGAGTCACCATCTTCTACTCTCACTCCAAGTTCCCATTGCCCATCCTAATCCTTTGTGCATCACTATTTGTTTATCTTGTGTTTATTCCTCCTGTCCCTCCCAACCTGCCTCGTTCCAATAGCAAACCCCAACCCCATCAACACAGTCCTGGGTCTTACCCATCAACACAGTGCAGTGTTGGCATTGCCCTAACTTCACCACCTTCTATACAGGCACAGAAAAAAGTCACACACCAATGCTTGGGAGAGGGTACAAAAGTTAATATAATGCCATCACTGTATTGCATGATCACTTTGACCCTGAATAATACCATGCCACAGAATCACTGAGGCTCAGAAGACTTTTTACCCTAACACTGCATTTCCGTGCTTCTCTGTAAACCCTGACTGACATATTAATGCAGTTTTCTTTGTTTTTTAAAGTTAACAACAATGTAGAAAAGATAAATAAAAACTGCTGCACACAACTTCATAGTAACAAATAGCCCCTAGATTGTCAATGCCAGCTGTTGGCTTACATCATCAATTCATTAAGTGACAAATAGTCATTGAATTGGCAATGGCAACTGCCTCTATACTAACAATGCCTCAGTACTTTTACTAACAAACCATCCCTGCATTGTCAATACTTTTGATGACAATCCCTGTTTTGAAAGGGTTGCATTGCTAATAATATACTTTTAATGCGAAGCATTTCGTACATTCACAATTCTAGCTGAATACCTTTCATGGCAAAACGACCATTGTCACTCATCAACAGTTCTTATGACCAAATTTTCCACTCACAAAAGATCTGAAGACCACATTTTTGATTCATAACAACAGTTCTCATGACAATCTCTTCACCTTACAAAAGTTTTCATGGCATGTTCATTTAAGGACACAGTCTGGCATAACTTTTTTGCTGCTTAAAAAGCTCTGCATGAAACAGAGAAGTGTAAATCCGTGAACAAATATTTTTCTATTAAGTTCAAAATGTACTGTAGATGTTTTCAAAGTTTTAAGTTTCAGCTCTCAGCCATTTTTAGTTATTGATCGGCAAAACCAAATTTTGTGTTTAACAGTGAGGTGCCTTCTAGTTTTCACAATGCTATGTTTGTCTCAATACAGCAGTTTACACCACAACATTTTTTGTCTCGCTACACTGCCTCACATGTCACAAAAACACCATATGGAAAAATTAAACTCTACATGTGCAAATATTTTTATTTTTGTAAAATTTTTGAATGTAGACTTTTTGACATAAACAAAAGGACAGGGGTCACCCTTGCCTCAGAATTATATTAACCTGAATCGTTCAAGTTTCAGCTCCCAAAAGTTTTTATGGCTGAATAGCCACAGCTTTGTATGACGTAGTGCAATTACTTTCAAAAGGGCTTTTTGGTAGGACGTGACTGTGAATACACCACATCTGTATATACAGCTGTGTACTTCTTACCACCTGAGTGGAACTGAATCTCTCTGCATCCTATTTTCTTGCTCCCCGGCCCGCAGCATCATGTAAAGGGGCAGCTTTCAGCAATGAGAGCATGTTGGCTTTCAGACCATCAAGAGGGTTTAACTTTGCTGAGGAGCCCATGCAGGCAGACTCAGAAAATGTGGAAGATGATGATGATGAAGAGGAATTCACAGGTAGTCACATGAGCAAGCTTTTCTGTAACACAGCCACATAGTCCAAATACTTTGTTGTCAGATGTGTACCAAATTGAGGTCTGGAATGGCTAAACCAATTTCCAAAAACCCTTCCAAGCTATGTTTTGAACATATTTGGTGCATGGATAGGGCTTGCTATATAGTTGACTTTTTGATAGCTTTTACTACAGCATGATTAAGTGTTAACAAAGAGAGCTTCCAAAACCCAACGATGAAGCATTTAATCAGGCACTGAGCATATTCTGTCAGTGCCTTTTGTGCTGCACCACTGGGCATTTCACCACTTGAGATATGATTCCCACACTGCAGTAGGTACTGGTACCACAGGATTTAGTTCCTGACTGGAGTTGGGGATGCCAAGCCTCCTACATGATGTAAGACAGTAATGGATTTGATGGCAGGTGGACAGGAACATGGTGAGTGGCAAAACAGCAGTGACTTTCCTCTCTCATCCTGCTGTTAGCTAGAGCGAGAGAAAGTGTGGGTATTCAGTCTGGGACAGATTGACTTGCTGATCCATAAGTTCAACTGAGTTCATCACTGAATGTTATGCTACTTTTTGTCAGAGAAACAAATCAGAAAATCCATGTGTTTACCATGTTTATTGCTACTGGCTATTAAATCTATCTTATAATAAACATAATTGTAATTTAAGAAGCCACAGATATCAATTGTCTCTAACATACCCAAAAAAATAATAAAAGGAGATCCTTTTTTACCCAGAGAATAATAACCTTGTGGAACTCATTACCTAATTCCTTGTTTGATAATAGATATCACAAAATCTTTAAGCATAAACTCGATTAAATCCTGTTAAAATAAACATGGAAATTACCAGCTTGGCTGGAGACATACCAAAAGTGGCCTCGGCTTTCTGTATGTCTATACCTCCTAGTATAACTCCTAGTATTTTGACAGACTACAGCATGTATGAACTAATGAGGTTCACTGCACTGCCTGTCAATGTTTCTGCAGTGCTTTTGGTGTTTATTATAGGAAGAATGACTTTGCAGTATTCTTTTTTGTCACTAAAACTAAGGTTCATTTAATAAGGGTGCTCAAATGGAACCATCATTTAGTAAAGTAATCTTGGTTTTGAATGGCTTCAGAATATAGGAATGAATATGATTTACTTAATCGTCAGATTGACAGTGCTTCTCTGACACACACAGTGGTTGAATATGAGTGACTCACTATACCCTCATGAAATATATGAGGACAAATATAATGGAAAAAAGACACAGTTTTTATTTCATTCAGGCTGATTTGAGAAACAAATCAGAAAATCTATGTGTTTACGATGCCTTGTTGTGACAGACTGCAGCACATATGAACTAATGAGTTTCACTGCATTGTCAGTTTGTCAATGTTTCCTGCAGTGCTTTTGGTGTTTATTATAGGAAGGATGACTTTGCAGTATTTTTTTGTCACTGAAACTAAGGTTCATTTCCCAAAGGTACGCAAATGGCATGGGGACATAATGTCACATGTCAAAACAGCACAGCACTATACCGCACTGTCTAAACAGTAACCACTTGGAAAAAAACAAATATCTTGTTTCTGTGGGAGGCTCCATCCTCCAATCATTGGGGCTGTGCTCCCTGAAACCCCCCTACTGAAATAACCTCCTCCAGGGAGGCAACTTGGGGAGAGGGTAAAAGTCAGGCTGGAGGCACCACAAGACAAAAATAAATAAAATAATTTACCTGCTCTGGGACTAGGAATAGAACTCTGGTCCAAAGCCACTCCATTGCCCTCCAGCACTGATGGCTGTACTCCCTGAGCAATGGCAGCTGTTCGGTGGACCCCCTTCTTGGCAGACTTCTCACCCTCTTTCCCAGAAATAGCACCAGGGTCACACACTATGTCCTTCAGGCAGCATGGTACATCCTGCAGCTCTTTTGATTTGCACTGTTCCTGATGTGTGATTTTGCCCTATGACATTCTCCTTGTGAGAATGTCACCCAGTAGGCACACAAACTAAACCATCATTTAATAAAGTAATCATGGTTTTGAATGGCTTCAGCACACAGGAAGGAACAAAGGGCCTTTTACATACAGTGGTCTGTATCATTACCAGCGGTACCAACCAACTGCAGTGTTACCACGAGTGGTGTGTACAAGTGATCAGTGCTGCAACAGAACTACTGTAACTGTTCACTATTTCTGCAATCCCTGCTTTCCTGGGTTTGCCGACTCTTGCAACTTCATACCCAGTTGTATACTCATGCCCTTCTGTCATGTGATGACCACTTATGAGAGAAAATACACAACAGGTAGAGTTCCAATGAATGAAACCACTATTTTTTCACTAAATTAAATAATAAGCTATAAAGTTGAAGACAGAATTCCTTTTGGGAGACGTTTGCCTAACAAATTCTGTTACAAGCACTTGCAAATTTGTCCCTGTGGAGTTAAAATCATTACTTTATGTGGAGTCTGAGTCCTTTTGGTTACTGCACATGTAACATAATGAATACAATTCTACAGGGATGATTTTTCTAATGTTTGCAACAGAATTCATTAGGAAAAATCCTTCCAAAACAAATTCTGCACTGAATATTATAACTTATTAATGAATTCCCAGTGAAAAATGTGGGTTTCTGAAGCATGGGTCTGAACTCGTTGCCAACCTCCTCCCTACCCAAACTGGCAAGCAAATCTTGTGTGCTCTTGGCTGCCATGAAAACACTAAAGAGTGACCAAAGCAGTACAAGGAAGTGTGTGTAAAAGGGGACTGTAAACGCAATAGAAGGAGCTGAACAAAACACGTCACAAAATGAACATTGTGGGTAGGCGCAGTGTAAACGCTCCTAAAGATTCACCCAGTTGTCAGCTTGACAGTGCTACTTGGATATGAGTTACTTGCTACACCCCCATGAAATATATGAGAAAAATAAAATATAAAAAAGATACAGTTTTTATTTCATTGACACTACATGGTCTGTGAGATGGCAAACAACCCTTTTCATCTCACTTGTTTCCCAATTTGGTGCCAGCCTCTTTTCAATTCACTTGTTCACACAGCAAGAGCAAGTGATGATAACTGTGCTAATAGCATGTCATACAGTAGTGATGACTTGAGCATACTCTGGTATTTGACATTGAAAATAATTTACTATGACTGACATGCACATCGGAATAGACGTTTACAATGGAATACCTTTTTTTCACAAGCTCTAGCATGTAGGAGTGATAGATATTTACTCAGATGCCAGCACTGTCACCCTCAATGGTTGTATTGAGCACCACCCCCTTCACCCACACAAAAGACACAGAACCAACACTCATTGTAGTTTTTTGGGGGGTTGCTGTCCACTACAGTGACAGTGAGTGTGGTCTTTTAGTTTGGGACATATTGGCTTGCTGATCCTCAAGTTCAAGTGAGTTAATTGCTGAATGTTATGCTACTTTGTTTTAGCCATCATATCCTTTGTAAATAAATTGTTATAAAGATTGTGTGCATGTTGCAGAGACCAGGTGATTTATTTGAAAAGCAGACATCGCCCCATCACTATTTAAAATGGATATAATAGCTAGGATGCAACCACCATCAATAATATTATTTTGTAGCCATATTGGCTCTGACCAGAGTTTGTCTACTTGCTGATGAGAAGAGAACAGCATTAGTAAATCTGCTGCTGTTTTCAGTCATGCCATGAAAGCATTAACATATATAATGAAACCAATCTCATGACATCATTTTGTCTCCTTGATGACATGATTGCCTGGAAAACATCATAAGCAACTCCCTAAAACAAACTAGTCTATAGCAAGGCAACCAAAATCACTGGTGGCACCCCCCCACACCTGAGAAAAGACAGAGGCAGGCTGGAGAAGGTACAGCATAAGGTGACCAAAATGTATCAGGGACAACAGGGCAGATCCTAGGATCAGCTTATGGTACTACACATGTACTTAATCAAGGCCAGAAGGAAGAGGACAACATGATAGAGGCCTTCAAGTTCCTGAAAAGAATATACAAGGTAAACTGTAAGGAAATATTCAGCAGGAATTACTTGCCAAAAGCAATAGGGGGGGGAGTGGAAGCTGGAGGAGGGATTCAGGATGGGTGTTAGAAAATTATATTTTATGTCTGAGGTATGTAACAGCCTACCAACAGAGGTGTTGGACACAGAAAACATTAATAGCTTCAAGTATGGCTGGGGCAGAGTTAAGGCTTAATAGTTACTCAAGGGGGGTAGCAGTATAGCAAGAAGCATGGTTGGCAGCAAAGGCAGAAACTCCATCTAGACAATAGGGCATGGGGCATGGTAGGGGAAAAACAGGGCAGATTGAATTGCCAATGGTATTTTCTGCCATCAATGTCTATGTTTCTTTGTCACATGACAAAGATTGAGAAAGAGAAACCAAGAGAACAGATAGGTTGGAAAGCATCATGTGGCACAGTTTGGAGATGGCATTAATTCTGCAATAGTGCCCACTCCAAATTGAAGCACCAATCTCAACCACAGAGTAGAAATAAGCAGTAAAGAAATAGACCTGTGGCAAGGTAGGAAAACCGCTATATGTCCTTCCCACCCAACCTGACTGTCTCGCAAGAAATTGAACTTGAATATTCCTTAAATATGACACAGTGTAGAAATCCAGCAATCGCTATGTTAATTATTGCAGCAACAAACCGAGTGGAGAAAATCAAAAGTAGTGTGATGAGTGTCAAAAAATGTGAGTAATGCAGTGTTACACAGTAACAGATGCATTGAACAAAACATGCAACAAGTACTTGAAAGGATATTGGAGTAGTGAGGGACACACAACACGGAAGATCACCAGATATGTAAATTAGAACAGAAGAAGGGATCACCCAGCATCATGAAATGCAGATATTTAGTTATTTATTTATTTGATATATCGGTTTACAACCTTTGACCCAGAGGCTCATTTCCAAAGGTACCTCGTCACATATAAGACAGAAGCTAATACAGACAGGGTATAACAACCATTACATAGAGCATGTGTTACATATATTTGTCACTGACATTATTTACAGTATTTACAGTAAGTACAGGATGTAGATACTTTCAGACTTTATTTACAATATTTGGATGATGATATTTACATCATCACAGCAGAGACATTATTAGCTTGAGAAAGCATCTAAACAGAGTAGTCAGTCCTATTCATGGGTTTGGTATTATTGACGTAGGTTGCAATCCATAATGGACTTTGTCAGAGAATTTGGATCAGAGAGAGTGAGAGAGTGAAATGTTAGTTGCAGTTACAGGAGCGGATATTGAAGTGGTGGTTGTGAAGAGTGGTTTTGAAGTGGACGATATTGGGTGTGCTGAAATGATGGACCTCCTAGTCAGGGTATTGAAATAATAGCCATCAGGAATCATTTAAAAACTTATGATATATATTAAAGGAAAATTACTCTCAAAAAAGATGTGCTGTTGTGCTGACAACATTAGCATATTAATAAATGTAAGTCTTATCTTCACAGTACTTGATAAAGTACAGTAAACATGTTACAGCAGTACAAGAAGTGTGTATCGTTTTGTGACAGTAGTGTGCAAAAATGAAAGTTAAGGAAAACCCCAAAATAACCATGTTACAAGAGCATTAAGCCACTCTGAAAAAGGCATCTAATGGGAAATGGTGCTATGTGACAAGGGCGACTGCAGGACGGCGACCCGTGGAAGGGCACAAAACCACCAGGGTGACTGAAAAACAGTTTGTTGTTTAATGCGGGGGGCTTTACCCCCTGCAACCCCCCACACACCCCTTGCTTAGGATTCCTGCTCCAGGGTGGGTGCAGCTGGCTGAAAGAGGAGAAATCCCAGGTTGCTCACATTGTTGGCGCAGTTGTGCTGTCGTCCTAATGACCAGTCACTGACATACAGTCGCCCACATCACAGGCTACCATGGGAAATTAATGCATGGTTGGGTGGTTGTAGGCACTTGGCCTTTGGCCTCATACCCACAACTCCCCCAGCCATGAATTAATTCCCCATTAGATGCCTCCTTCATCATGGCTTAATGATTACTTGTTTCTCTTTCATGACACAATGTTTCTTTTCTGTTGTACAAAATCCTAACAAACAATTGAAAAGTGCATGCACAAAGCATTATTTTTCTTTCACTAATAATTAAAAATGTAGAACACTTTTTTGTGGTAACACTTTTTGTTAGACTAACTGAAGAATGACATTTCTTTACAAGAACAAAATTGAATGGAACACTCATGATCACAAATCTAATGATCTTGAATGTTTTAATTATCACCAGCTTTCTAGTTATTGATAACAAAATAATCATAAAAAGCAAATCTTTAGACGTTTTAAACTTGTAGAATATTCAACAGCAAAAGACCCTAGGACATGGAGATTCTGAGTCATATATCATGCAAGCTAATTATCAAATATATCAAGTTAATTTGTGTGTTATTTGGTTTAAATACAACTGTGTTATTTGCACTTAAATTGAGGTTAACTTAGACATGCCTTCTCAACCATAACCATGCCACTATAATGAGTCTTATTCCGAGGTGCTTATTGTGGTAGCACAAGAGAGGTGCGTTGTCCATACTCAGTGCCATTGCCACTCAGAACTGCTCATTACAAACCTGAGTACAGGCCTCAGAATGAGGTGTCCCCATGTGAAAGAGACACAATAAAAATTGCCTAACCAGATGTTAAATTCCTAACCCCACTCACCATAGGATTCCTGAGTCATAGTTGTTGCATGGGAAATGGAAGTCACATCCAGGGACTCACCCCCTCTTTAGTTCATTGAAATGTTATGGACCCTTGAACTCCAAATATGCCTATTTTATTTGTTTATTTTAGTTTTAGTTTTTGTTGACTGGGTAAGGAGGACTAGACAATTTTACCTATTTTCAGCCTTGTATTCACCTGGAGGAGGGGGATTCAGATGGATGCCAACTGATATCAAACCAGATTAAGCAGTTGGTGGTACATTTTAGTGAGTGGGAGAAATTTGGCCAGGATACAGTGGAAATTTCACCACTCTATGCTGCAGGGGGCACTGCCTCCTGTGAGCAGCATGGAGGATGTCAGTCCTGAGTTGGAAAGAGATGGAGACTGAGGTACTATGGGTGTAGCAGGAGCGGCACCGGTTTTCATACTTGAGACTGCTGAAATGGCGAACACAGGACAGCAATCATCAGATCCACAGTTGCAAATGAGAGAACAAGCTCATGCTGTAGTCATGATGGAGGGCATAGGAGGAGAAAAGGATGGACTTCAGGAAGAACTCAAGGTACTGAAATCATTATTACAACAGCAGATTGTTGCAGCTGAAAAAGCAGTGCAAGATGTTTCCTCTAAAATAGAGGAAACAAAAAAATGAAAGTGGATTGAAGGAGCTTCTCCAGGTAACATAGCAGAGAAATCTTCAAAAGTATTTTTCTTCAATGCGGCTGCCCAAGACCTGGATGTACTGGAGGTAATTACTGTTGCTGTGGAGCCGGTGGTTCCCGCACAGAATACTACCACTTGATCACCAAAAATAGCCCTGAAGGGAGCAAGCTGGATACAGTCACTGCCAGGATTGTGGATACCTGATCCAGGGATACCACTTCCAGGTACTAGTATGGTGACATTGGCTCCTTTATCAGAACAGGTTCCTTCTAGGGAACAGATGCAGAGCCCTCCCTCCTACTCTAAAGATACACAGGCAAGTTCTATTAGTTGTTCACCTTTAGCCACACCAATTGTGGAAGAATTTTTTGATGTACCTTCCAGTTTTCCTGAAGCCATATCAGCATCACAAAATGGGGTAGAGCCCACGAGACAGCCTATTGAACCCCAAAAAAATCTCACTTCTGAAAAATACAACACAGCAGAGGTACTTACTTATGCCAGTCTTCTCCCCAAACCAGTGGAGCTGGCTAAAAGATGGAATGCAGTTGGGCTTCACTCTCTAGGGGACATACAAGAACTTTGAGACAAATTTTATGTTGGAAAAATACTTTAAAAACAATCATTAGGGTTTTCCCCAGTGGAGGTACAGTATATGCATTTATTCATACCCCAGGGGAGATCACTTTTGTTATCAGCTTTCAAACACCAGATATTCTAGATAGTTTCTGGGTTAAATATGCTACTTTAAAAACCAATCTAATCTGGGCTCCATTTCAGGCGATTCCTCTCATCAAACAAACTTTTAAAGTCATCATGGTGCTTTTCAGGAATGAAGGTGTTAACATCACTAATATCCTTTATTGGTTAGAGAAACACTGTGCAGTTCAGGGCACTCCAAAGTCTATTATGGATCCAGAAGGATTCTGGAATGAGGGATGGTGCAACCAGGTGAAACTCTATCAAATTTTGACAGAGATCCAGCATTTACCAAATTGCTTTTATCTAGGCTGGGATAAGGGCTTTATTTTTTATTTGGGCTAACCTCACCACTGTTATAAATGTGGCTCAGTAGGACATTTGAGCAGGACATATGAAGTTATAAAATGCACACAATGTGGGGAAATTGGTCACACCTGTCTCTACTGTAGACAACCACTAAAATATAATCTCTGTGAAAAAGAAGGGCACTCCTTTATTGAGTGTCAGTAAGCAGCACACAATACTACCAATGCTGACTTTGGGGTGCAAGATTATTATATTAATAAATTAGCTAAAGTAGCTGGCCATACTTGGCCTGAAAGGCCAGGCATTGCCCTACCAATTGTAGTACCTACAGAGACAAAACCCCAACAAAAAGGAGGTACTTCACAGGACTCTGTGCCCCCACCTCAAGAGCAGGAGCTCCCACCTCAACAACCATCACTCCAACAGATGGAGGAAGTTGCTCCCTCCTTTGAATCAATGCCTCCCACACCCCACCCAGAAAAGAGTAATTTCTAAAAAGCAAAGGAAAAGGAAAGGCAAAGCCCAAAGCAGGGATACCTCATGAGGAAGTGAAAGTCCAGAACAGATATGAAATTTTAAACTGGGGAGATACTAATGTTGACATGGACTCTGACTCTGCTTCACTTGCTTTATCTCAGAGAGATGCGACTGCAAACATGAAGACTGCAGACATTACCCCCAATACAAAACTCATAAAAGAACGCTGGTAAAAAGAAATCCAAATAATCTTTGATGCTTTTGACTTCTTATAAAGAGCCATTTATAGAATGTAGCTGTGGCCTCCCTGAATGGCAACAGCTTAAAATCAGAAATAAAACACCTTTTAACTTTTGTCCAGTTTAACATATGCCCTTATGATTTTTTTAGGACACTAGACTTCATTCAGAAACAGAGATTCAAGAAGCTAGTTTAGCCTGGTTATGGGGGGATGCATACTGGTAGATTGCGGAGGAGTTATGTAGTGGGGTGGGCATTTGTATTAATAACTCACAGGCTCAGTTATCCATATGGTGGATATTTTTCCTGGGAGGGCACTTTTATTGGATGTTAAGTTGAATAATATAAATTTTAGATCGATTAACATTCATGGTCCCCATCCTAGGCATGTATGATAGAACTGTTGCAAATGATTTGGCCATATCTTTTTACAGCTAGATATGTGTTGTTTGGTGGGGACTTTAATTGCAGTAGATTTCTTTCAAATAGGGGGTTGTCTATGTCAGAAAGCCTTTGTGATGTTATTTTTTTAATTCCTTGTTAGAACTTATTGTATTGATAGATGCTTTCACTCTGTTAAATAAGCCAGTAGAAAATACATATTTTAGAGGCACTATTGCAGCAAGGATTGATTATTGGTTTATCTCTCCAGCATAAGAAATTAAAATGACTAAGGTTCAGCCAGTTGTTTCATCTGACCATGGCATGTTACATATGTCACTAGCAAATTTGTCCCAAATGCCCCATGGACCAGGATATTGGCATATGGATTTGGAACTGCTTAATAATGATTGGATTCATCAAGAGTATGAAACTGTTTTAGATGCCCAAAGGTCAGTTTTCTTTCTATATGATTCCCCATTGGTTTGGTTGGACAATACTAAGAAGGAATTTAGGGAGTACTTTCAAAAAATGGGTAAATTAAATATCACCCCAAAAAAGATACCTATAAAAATTTGCATCACCAAATGACACTTCAGATATCACAACAAAATGAAAGTGGGAAAAATTTGGCAGAACAAGTAAATTATGTCAAACAAAAAATTGACAGACCTGCAATATGATAGATTAAAACCTTTACAGATGGAGCAACTGTTTTGAACACAAGGGAAACAAGACCACGTAGGCCCTTGTGAATTGTGTAAATCCAAAAGAAAAAAAATGAATAACTACTTTACAGGATCCAGGTGAGACTTTGCTTACAGATAAATCTGATGTTATGGCAGAAATTGATTCTTACATCAAGAACATGTTTTAGGAGCAACATATAACATCATATTTGTCAGAATGGCTTAAAAGATGTGCAGTACCACAATTTTTTTAATTTTATGTAACTGCATTAACCCAACCTATCACTAAGCAAGAACTCTTGGGCATAGTGCAACACTTAAAAATAGAACTTCCAAATGAACTGTATTCTTTTTATTTTTTCAAAATTACACAAGGAAATGGTTAGTGTTTTTAATGCAATGTTGCTTTCTGAAGATCTTCCAGACAGCATGTACACTGGCCTAGTCCTTCTGCATAAGACAGGTACTCCTACTGAGCTTGCAAATTGGGGGCCTATTACACTTTTAAAGTCTAATTTTGAGATACTTATGAAATTACTGAGCAACAGGTTGGCTTTTTTGTTTTCTGAGATTATTGATCCATCTCAAACTTGTTCATTTCCTGGACAAAGTATAATGGACAGTTTATTCCTGCTCAGGAAAATTATGGAAAAATGGAACTTGGGAGAACTGTCAAGTTTTCTAGTAACTCTAGACCAAACAAAAGCCTTTGTTAGGGTTTCCCACCAATATTTATGGGAAACTGTGTCTGCATATGGGATTCCCCAACAGTTCATATCATGTGTACAGGCTTGCTGCACCAAGGCTACAGTTATACCATATATAAATGGCTGGATGGGAACCAAGTGCATGACAGCAGAGGGGTATGGCAAGGGTGCCCTTTAAGCCCCCTCCTCTATATTCTGTCTTTAGACCCATTATTACACCTTTTGAATAGCTCAACACACATTACAGGAATTTCCTTTTCTAGTTCAGACCCTGAGATATGCACTACTGTTTATGCAGATGATCTCTGTTTATTATTAGCTGGTGTTGTTTCCAGACATGGCAGCAGAAAACATGTTATATTCCTTTTTGGTTATGATGGGTTCAGATATCAACTACAAAAAAAAGTATTTGTTTACCTGTTGGAGATGAACATATTTTATATCTTCAAGTGATGGGAATTCCAGTAACAAATAGCCCCTGTAAAATACTTGGCATACTGTCTTTTTTTTGGGAAAGGGGATTTAGCACTTATAAATTGGACAAATCTGTTGAAAATAGCACAACATAAAGTACAGTGCTGCAATAAATGGAGAATAGCAAAGATAAAAATAATTTACATGGTCAAAACCTTCTTACTGTCTATGTTTTTACATCTTAGCAGTGTCTACCCTCACCCAAAACAACTAGAGACCTCTATTTAGACCTGTTTCTTTCAATGCATCTGAGGCATCCATTTAAATCCTATTAAAAGAGGTATTTTATATTTAGGGAAGGCCAAAGGAGGCCTTAATATGATAAACCCAATTGTTGTTTTTTTTTAATATATGTATTTTTACAAATTTAAATCCCCTTCTTACACATAAAGATACCTTATGGAAGGCATGGGTACTAGATAGCATAGCCTCCATTTTTCCTTTTTGGCCTATGAATTCACATATCCCCAGACAAAGGTCCCTTCTACAATTACCATCCTATTTTCAGTCTTGTTTTAGTAAGCTTAAACTGTGGCAATGTAATACATACATGATTTTTTCCTTATCCCGCAGAGAATTTTATAGTCATGTTATGTCTAAATTTTTTGAGGAGGCCCCCTTTTTTACACACAGACTGGTGAAAGAAGTTCAGATGTTTAGTTCAATGTTACTTTCTTTAAGAATTCCACATAATATGTGGGATGTTCTATGGTTAGTGGGTCATAGCAAACTAAATGTCAAAAATAACCTCAAACATAAAGAGGCAGATGAATGAAACTGTCCCAGAGAAACCTATTTGGGAGTTCTAGAAACAATGAGACATTTATATTTTTCATGTCCTTTCATAGTGCAGTTTTGGGCTTTGGTATATCAGAAATGGCCTATGGCAGCTATTCAGCGTTTAACCCCAGATATTTGGTATTTAGGTATCTTACTAAAACAGTGGTTTTGTTATGACAAACACACAATGTGGTTATTTTTTATTTGTTTTAAATATTTATTTGGCAAGTGACATGTCGTGTGAAATTACAGTAGTTGGTTTTGTCTGGGGAGCATCTTTCTGGTTTGATTGAAGAAGAACAGTACTTCTAACTTACTATAAAAAAGATAAGTGTTCCTTATCTCAACAACAATTTCTTCTAAGATAGGAAACTATTAAGTGGCTTACTGCTTACCTTTTGGTTTTTATTCTAACTATTACGGTTAGGGATAATTTTGGCATGGGTACTAAGACGTATTCTTTCTTTACAGACATATCATATTTTATGTTAATTTCTCATGATATCTGCTATGAGAAACCCTAGAGAGGTGTAAGACTTTAATCTTGTTCTAAGGTAACTATGTGTTTGAACATTTGAAAGACACAGTAATTTGGTTGGTTTTCAGAATTTCTTGTGCATGATTCATTTATTTTTCTAGATATATTCCCCCACTCTTATAGTGGTGGAAGGGGGTAGGGATTATGATGAAATACTTAATTTCCTTTTGTTTTCTTGTGATTATGATTGCATGTTTTTCATGAACTTTTCAACATGTATTATCATGGTATTTGATTTATTCTATTGAAGTTATAATAAAAACACCCCCTACTCTTTTCAATAAGTATCATGGGATCTGTAACATCAACCTGACCTCCAAAACAGGCAGATGGAACCTTGGTTTAACATATCATCTGAAAGACGACACTCAGGAGTGCAGCACTCCTCTTGTGCTGCATTGCAGTGTCAGTATTGGGACATTAACCCAAAAGCCTAGTGTGGGGATAGAACCTACAGCCTTCTGATCTTCTGGCCTCAGAGGCAAGAGTTCTGCTGGCCAGTGCAACTGAAAATCAAGCAGAAACATTTTTAAGACAGAAAACATGTGAGCAGTCAATGATTTGAGTCCTGCTCCCCTGGATTGCTTTCAGTGACTTACCATCTGAGCTACAAGACCAACTGACTAACCTGAGCATCCTCTGGTCATTTTTACCTCTCCATCTAATACTGCATCACCTTGCTACAAGGAACATGTTATATGAGTGGACTATTCTGTTTTGTGTAGTAGTAGTCCATCCTCCAAGTGCAGGTAATTTGACAAAGTAGAATTGTATGTATTTAATTAGTGTGCAATTTAAGTAGCTTAACTCTGATTGATTGACAAAGATAATTTTATACATTCAAAAATACAAAGAATTTGGTTGTGATGTGAGTAAAACATGTAAGTGAACATTAACTGATGTGCTTTATAAAATGACTAAAATTACAATATTTGCAAAACTAGTGAAGCACCAAGAAAGGGCCATTTAACCTGATTCTATGCATGCCATCTAACATGCAGTCAGTGCTGCAGGGATGTATTAATTTGGCTCCTTGTCTTCTGCTTTGTACATTTCATAGGAGGTTTAATCCATCAAGAATGTCAGGTCAAGTCAAGTTTATTATTCTTCCAAAACATGTTAATTTTGGACATTACAAAACTGCAGTTTAATACAATAAATACAATTGTAAATATATAACAAAACACAGTACATGTTTACACTATAAATATTACAGACAGAAGGAGAAGTTAAAAAGAATGTAATAAAACCTTTTATTTACTGCTTTAGTTTATTCTTTTGGTAACCAAGTAAGGCCCACTAGGTACAAGTGCCTGTTTTCATGGGTGACCCAGGAGCATTGGGGTGGTTTAATGACTTGCTTAGAGTCACACAGTAGACAAGTGAAGGTTGTGGAATCAAACCCAGGTCTGGTAATGTGCCAATCTCATTCACAGCTCATTACTCTAACCACTAGGCTATACTGCCAGACCCTCATTATGCTTGGATTGCTTGAGCCATTTTTTTACGCAGAGCATACCACTAATTTATTTGTGGTGGTAGCACTTGGACAGAAAGTATTTTTTTATAAACAAGTGCAAAGTCTATAGGAATACCACTAGTTTTGTATAAAATACATATTTCATATTTGTGTCTGCTGTATGTGCAAGGAAAACAAAGGCTGTATAATTAATCTCTAAGAGAATGTTGACTGTATCATGTATTACCTGTGGTAAGTTCTAACAGTTTTAGTGTATTTGCCCAGTTATTGTGCAGTAGTGGTTTGTCCCCCCCCCCCATCATTAATTCTTGAATATCATGTATAACAGGGTGTAGTACTCAGTACTTTAATACTAATAATAGGTAGACTGGCACTCGGGATAGCCCCCCTAAAATAAAATAAAAAAAACTCCAACCCTTCTCAGTTGGCCAGGGTTAGTCCCCGGGCCACTGCCTCCTCAACCCAATCATTTTCCCTGTCTGTCTCTCTCCCTTCACCATTTCTCCAAGCACTTTTATCTGAAAAAAATAATTAATGTCAGGAGTCAGCCTCATCTTTTAAAAGATATTTCCCTCCTTAACCTAACCCCCTGCCCAAAAATACTATTCATTAAAGAATGGGCCTCCCTACTGACCTCCAAGACATGATTTTGTGGGGGGGTACAGGAGAAGTAGTGAAACTCTTAGCTATCTTAGCTGTTCCCTTTTGCAGCATGCCTGATCCTCAGTAAGTATAGATACAGCTAGACTGAACAGGAGTGGAATCTGAAGGGGGAAAAGTAGTCTGCTTCACTGATGACATTAGGTAGTGCAGTGAATGCCACATACCATACACTACATGAGCATCATCTAGAGCACAGAAACAGACCCATGTCCAAGCACTGGCTGAGGCTGGGCTACCACTACAGTCAAAATTACAAAAAAAAAAGCTTTGCATTGAAACTCAAGTGGTAGAAATTATTTATTGCAGTGAATTCAACAGGTTCTGCTATGCCAAACTCTACTACGTTCTGTCACTCTATCACTCTCGAAGGGGGGCTCAGTAGAATTTATAGTCATGAGTTCTAATGAGTGGCTGTTTTCTGAAGTCACATACAACACCTTGTAAGTGCAATCCTCTGACTGTAAAAACAAACATTTTGCTTTGCTAGTGAATGCCTTGTCCCAATTTCTAGTTATCTAAATCTGTAGTTGCTGTTTTATTGTAAGAGGTTTTCTAGTGTAAATGGACTAGTAGCTTTCTGCATCTAATTTTCTGATAGGCACTGAAAGTACAAACCATTTTAATTCTCATCTGTTCCACGTCTATTGTTTCATAATGAGCTTTTACTTCTCTAAAAGATATTGGCACAGCAAGGGTTAAAGTACAAATAGATAAATAAATACAAATGCTTTATTTCTAGAGATACAAAATGGATCAAATATTCATTTCTAGAGGATGATTAAAAAACTCATTTTCTGTGATAGCATTTCTTTCAAACACTTATCAAACTGATGATGTAAATATTTTCAGAGTTATGGCTGAAAAAGATATTGAATGCAAATCCTTAAGATGCTTATCTTTTTTGTATATCTTAGCCTGTAAACATTTTCCAGAACAAATTACCCATATTACCTTAGTAGAAAGATCCTTCCACTTCAATTCCACTAGCCGTACTTAAGTTATCTGTTTTAGATGCACTCCTCCAACCTTCACATGAGGTGCCTAAAGTATAATGCAAGTGTCTTTTTATTTAAATGCCACTTGTCTCTCGAGAACTGCAGCACTGTGTAATGTTAGCTGGTTAAAGACTGCCTCTGTAGAGAAAGATAAATCCTGTAGCAGCACTTGTCAAGTGGCTCTGATGAAGAACATAATGTATATCTGATTGTCTGCCTATATGACTGTCTCTTATGGTTAAAATGGTGAACATCCTTGGAGAATCCTTTCATCTTGGATGTTAACAAACACATTTCTGTAGAAATCTAGAGAGACATGACTCATTGAAGCATGGCATGTTCAATTTATACATCTTATTTAACACCCGTTGATGTATTTTAGAGCTACATTTCAGAGATCATAATGTATTCTCATTTTTCCTGTAAAGAGATAAATTGTTAATTGCAAAACTGGAAATATTTCCCTGCAAGTGCCCCCTTCCATCAACTATCTACCATATTTAAAGCCTCCAAGAGAGCTAAAATATTACTTAAAGAAAAAATATTTTACCCAAAGATCACCATGTGTGTGTCCCTCCGAAGTCCCTAGGGGGCTGTTGCGATAGTCTTACTTATATGTCCGTCCGCCACCACCCCAGCTTCCATCTGCGCACGGTATCTGCTCGGGAGGCCAGACCCATCCTTATCAAAGCTTAACATGGCAAAAATCCCGGCAGTGATTCACTGGATCCCAGTATCCTCAGGTTGCTGCTAGAGGAAGTCCTTGCCCGGCTCACCAGCCTGCGAAACCGATCGCTCTGCCTGGGACAATTTCCTTCTGCCTGGAAAACAGCCATAGTCACGCCCATTCATAAAGGTGGTGATAGGTCTGCAACCAACAACTACCAACCAATCTCCATCCTCCCTCCCCTCTCAAAAGCCCTGGAAAAAGTCATGGCCATTCAAATCACCGAATATCTATCCAAGCATGACATCTTATGCCCAGAGCAGCATGGCTTCCGTGCTGGCCACAGTACCAGTACTGCACTAATTTAATTCTCCAACTTCCTTCACTCCTCCCTGGACACCAGCTCACTAGCTGGTGCAGTGTTCATTGACCTATCAAAGACTTTTGACATTGTCTCCCACCCTCTTCTGCTGAATGCCCTCTGTCACACTGGTCTCGTGGATGGCCCACTAGCATGGTGCTCAGGCTACCTAAGCGCCCGGTTACAGTGTGTTAAAATCAGTGGAACACTCTCTGATACCCATCCCATACACTCAGGAGTTCCCCAAGGCTCCATCCTGGGCCCCCTCCTCTTCTCACTCTATCTGAACACCCTGCCCAGTGCTTGCTTGGGCAAAATGCTTCTGTATGCTGATGATGCTGTCATTTTTGCCACCCACCGCAACCCCCATCTCCCTTCAGGATTCCCTACAACAGTCCTTCAATGAGGCTGATGCCTGGTTTAAGGAGCACAGACTCATCGTTAATCTTAAAAAAAACAAAGCTATGCTTTTTGCCCACCCCCAAAACAAAGCTAGCAACCACCCTCTCCATATTCTTCCTAGTACCAAACAACCTCTGGAACAAGTGTGTTCCTACAAATATCTCGGGATTACCTTCAATTCAGCCCTCACATTCCACGAACACATTGATGCCCTTGCATCCACCACCAACATATGGCTTGGCATCCTCTTCCACCATCAAAACTGCCTCCCCCCAAATGCTCTCCGGCTCGCTGTCACATCCTCAGTACTGTCCCTGGTAGACTATGGCTTTCCAATCTATGGTGCCGCTAACACAACTGCCCTCAAAAAAATACACATAACCCTAAATAAGGCTTGCAAACTGATTACTGGTGCCCCCAGGCTCACACACACCTGTCAACTGTATAACGATGTTAAACTCCTGACCCTAGAGGAACGGCTTCGCTATCATACCTGCCTACTTACAAAAGAAACCCTGCTCAGGCTCTCTCCACCAGGGGTGACTGCATCCATCCTCCAGACCCCGCCCACTGTTGCTACACGGTCCTCCCACAAGACCACTCTACTAGGCCCCAGATCAAGAACCACTCATGGTCAGAAGTCCTTCTGGCACAGAGCCCCACTCTGGTTTAACTCTCTCCCTGCCACCATCTCCATTGCCACCACGATCTCCAAATTCAAAACCACCCTTCGCAACCAACTCCTCAACACTCGTAGCTGTTCCTGCCTCTGAATGAGGCCCTACCTCAACCTCTCCACTCATGACAATGCCCACCAGGCAGCTCCAGCCCCCCACCTAGCCCACCCAATCCCTTACCCAGCACTCCACTCCTAAGTATAACTTGGCCAGAGCCTGCTGCCTCATGCCAGTTGATTGCTCAGCAAGTGAAACCAATTATGTCAGACCTATTTCTATTACATGTACCCTGTAAATGTATGTTGTTTGACCACGGTGTGACGTGGCACCTCTAACAAATGCCTACTTGAAGAAAACCTGTACTATATAATCTAAATGCTATGTATGTCTCAATGTGACGAGGTACCTTCAGAAACGAGCCTCTGGCTCAAAGGTTGTAAACTGATTCTCACAAATAAACAAATAAATAATATGCACTGCCTTGTATTTGAACCCAGAAGGCCTTTGCTTGCATCATACACTATAAAAAATAGCAGATGGGCAACACTCTGCTCAGCCAGTGTGTTGTGCCACCTCAGAGTTCTGATTCTCTGTGACCTCTCAAGTTTCACTCCAAAGGTTATAGGGAATCAGAACCCCTCAGTGGCAAAATACACTGAGTTGTCCATCCACTATTCTAGATGTTGAAGATGGCCTGCTTGCTGTAAATTCTTTAATCTGATCATGAGATTTGAGGACACAACATCAGTTTTCTTTGTAGTTGACATTCAAGTACCGTATTGACTCAGAGTTCCCATACAAGCAGGTTCTGATCAACTGGACACTGGCTTCATAGGCTCTACATTCATGGTGTGACAGACTTTATTAACGCTAGCAACCACAGCAATGAAAAGAAAGATATATCTGTTACTGTTGCACAAATCTTCCCAAAGCTCCTGCAAGCAGGTTTGCTTGTTCTTGGTAATGTTGGAGGTCACATACCATATCAGGGCCATGGAACTGTCTGCAACAACCTGCACATCAATGCTAGCCTGCCACATGAACAACAAAGATGGACTGTAATTGTTTATGAATGCTTGTTTTCCTTTCTGGGCAACTCATAGACTCACTTTGTGGATTTTGCTTTCAGATGATGCTGCATTGTACAGAACAAGTCATTCACATGGCCATTTTCACATGCACATCTTGGAAATCTGAAGCAGCTCCTTGCATATGACTTGTCATGATGTTTCACCTTTTTATGACAATAGTTGCAAAACAAATGATGCTGAAACTTTTCCAACAGATTCTATAGTATCAGACTGGTGTACTTGTCAGGAATATGACATCTATTGTACTGCATGATAAGCTTGAGGATCTCTGAGTCCTCACTGACACCAATGTGGGGAGCATCCTTTACTGACAGCAGCATGTGACTATGAGGAGCTCCTTGTGCCTGATTTTCCACTCTCCAGAAGTAGGGTCCCACAATACCAAGAGGTGGATTGATCTTTGACGGAATGATAATGATTCTTACTGAGGTAGAAGTGATTTATCAGTAAGAAAGCTGTAGTTCTAGTCTACTGTTAGTTGCTCTGAGGAGAATCTTGCTTTCAGAGCAAGTAACAGCAGACTAGACCATGATATGACACCTATCACATACCGCCTACAATTTCTCCTTTAGACCCCTGATTTTTCCTCCTGTCCTAAACCCTCTACTTTCCCCACTTTCCCTCAGTACTCCCACTTTCCCTCACCTCTTTCTGTACCCCTTCTGTACCTGGCTCTCCCTTCTGTACTTCAAGCCAACTCCTCGGGATTCTTTCCCTTCTCATTTCCGCAACTACGTGCACTTACTAGTTATTTACTAGCTACCTTCTCACATGATAAATGCCTCTGGCTGCCTACATACTCATACCACCCTCTCCCCCCATTGGTTGTTGCTATTTTTTGTTATCATGTTGTAACCATTGTGTGTTGATTTTCCTTGCCTTTTTCATATAATGTTATCTCTGATGTGGAACCTTTGTAAAAGATCCTTGGCTCAAATGTATTGTAATCCTAGACCTCATAAATAAATAAAAAAAATAAATAAGAACTACAGCTTTCTTCCTGATAAATCACTTCTATCTCAGCAGGAGTCAGCACCTGTTTGGATAAAGCAAACAGATACTTTATTAGAAGCAGGGGGTCTCATTTAAGTAAAAAAAAAGAAGAAAGTCACTGCATGTTTCTCTGCAGAAGGAGGCTGTATCAACTTAATTTGCTAAGTCAGAAGCAGTGGAAAGAAGCTAATTGGAGGTGTGGCTTAGGAACTTAGGAGTACAAAAGCAGGTGCCTCAATTACAACTTCTTGCTGTCAGTTTTGGCAGAGGAGAATCTTGCTTTCAGATCAAGTAACAGCAGACTAAACTACAAGTTTCTTACTAATTGCCCTCCTTCCCACCCTAAGCCAGTTCTACTTTTATAGCCACTGGATTTGACTGACAACAGGAACTTCCAGTTTGGCAGAAGGAAGGGAAGGATCACTAAGGCACATTAGTTTCATCAACCTTGAAGGAACATAAAAAATAGCTCTTTCTCCCCCCCCCCCAGCTGCTGGAGGTCTGAATCCAAACAAGGAAGAAGGAGACTATTGAAGACTACAGAAAGTTCCTGTCCCAGAACAGAAGAGTGAGAGTTGTAAGGGCACATATGCAGTAGGAACGTAGGTGTAAAAATACAGAGATGGAGGAGACAGTAAGCATACAAACAACAGGAGAAGGGACACAAAATAAGTCAAGATAGGAGTGGTGCAGTGCAATTGCTGTGGGGCAGCAGTGTTCCGGGAGACATTCTGGAGGCTGCGATGCTGCCCTATTTGCAGGCACCTCTCTGGTCTGAGGGAGGAGGTTGCTCATCTCCAGGCTGACCTGGCTAGGATTCATGAAACCTCTTCCCCCACTCAGGGACCACCAGGGCTACCACCGCTACCTCAGAGGTTGCCAAGAAAGAGGAGCAGTTGGACCAAGGTGGGCTCAGGGAGGAAGAGTGTGGTGGAAGGGGGGCATCCTTCCAGTTGTATCTCTCCACAATTCATATGCTGTTCTGGCAAAGAGTGGCTCCTCTGTAGGGGCACCTGCAGTGGAGACCAAGGAGGATGCTGGGAACCTCCACAAAGGAGACCCGCAGGAGGGTGGCATGAGATCTCACAGGGGAAGGAAACAACTCCTGGTGGGGGACTCAATCATTGGGGGAGGAAGGGGATAGGAAGGTAAGGTGCCTGCCTGGCACCACAGCTCAGAGTGACAGGAAGCAAATCATCAGGATCATGGAAGCAGCTGCATGAAGGAGGAGCTGGATGACATTGTCCACCTAGGGACAAATGACCTGGCTGAGAATTGGATCACAGCAGTGCAAGAGGAGATTGTAGAGTTTGGGAGGGGCCATAGACAAGTAGCATGTACAGTAACCTTCTGGGAGGTGCTGCCTGTCTATGGCAAGGATGATGCTAAGGTATTCCGCACCATGGGATTCAATGAATGGTTGAAGAACTGGTGCAGAGCTCAGGGTTTTGGCCTCATTGAGGACTGGGGAGCCATCTGGAGAGATGCAGGCCTATTCTGGTGAGATGGTCTGCATCTGTCTGGGGGGAACCAGAATCCTATGTGATAGGTTTAAATGCTTCATTGGCAAGCATTTAAACTAGCCAAGGGGGAGGCACTAAAAAGGAGCAGGGAAATCCCAGCCTTCTCCCACAAAACACAGTAGTTAGAGGGGTAAACACCAAAGTAGAGAAGTCATTTGGGAGCAGGATTGGGGTAAATGCAGAAAAAGGCAGTAAGGACAGGAATGGGGCTAAAAGGGGTAAGGCCATCAAAAAATGGAGGGTGATGAGTATCAATGCCCATAGTCTGTGTAACAAGCTCCCTGAACTAGTGGCCTTTATGGAAGAGAGATGCCTGGATATTGTGGCAGTCACTGAAACATGGTACACAGAGAACCATGACTGGGATGTCAACATACCAGGATACACAATCTACAGGAGGGACAGGGTGGGTAAAAGAGGAGGAGGAGGAAGAGCTCTTTATATAAGTGAAGGGATTAAAGCAACAGAACTGAAGAGTAAACAGGAAGTTGATGAGTCACTATGGGTCACCCTGGAGACAGGAAATGGCACCACAATCTGCATGGGGGTTGTGTAAAGATGCCTATCTCAGGGGGAGGAAATAGACAAGGAAATGATAGAAGGCATCCTTAAAATGGCAGAAAAAGGGGAGATATTGTTGATGGGGGACCTGAATATGCCAGATGTTAAGTGGAGTACCTTTGCTGCAGGCACATCCAAGAGCAGGGTCATTCTTGATGCCCTACATGGGGCATGCCTCAGACAGCTAGTGTTGGAACCCACTCAGAAGGGAGCAATCTTAGACCTGGTACTCTCAAATGGGGATGGAGAAAGGATCTCAGATCTAGAAGTGAGTAGCCATCTGGGAACAAGTGACCACGAAACAGTGTGGTTCACAATAAACACAGCCATAGAGCCAAGCCATACAAAAACAAGAGTATTAGACGTTAGGGGGGCTGATTTTGGGAACATGAGAAAGTGCCTCAGAAAAGCACTAGCAAATGGGCAAGAAGGAGGGACGAAGAAACAATGGGGACTAATCAAAACTGCCATCACAGAGGCAACAAGCCTTTGTGTGAAGCAAATCAACAAAACAAAATGAAGGAAAAACACTATGATTCTCAAAAGAGGTGGAATGGAAGGTTAAGGAGAAAAAGATAGCTTTCAGGAAATATAAGGAAACAGAAGGAGCATTACAGAGAAATTTATCAGTTGAAGCAGACGGAGGCAGAGAAGGCAGTCAGAATAGCAAAGGCACAAACTGAGGAAAAAATAGCCAACTCTGTTAAGAAGGGGGATAAAACCTTTTATAGGTACATTAGGGAATGAAGAAAGACCAATGGAGGGATACAGAGACTTAATAAAGGGAAGGGAATGTGGGCAGTGGGTGACAGTAAAAAAGCAGGGATACTGAATGAATATTTTTGCTCAGTTTTCACAACAGAAGAGGAGGGGGAGGTACCTAAACCAAACAAGAGAAACATTCTGAATGGGGGGTCGATACCAGTCCATTCACAGAAGAAAGGGTTTTGAAAGCACTCTTAAAACTGAGGGTGGACGAAGCAATGGGGCCTGATGGGATTCACCCCAGAATTCTAAAAGAACTAAGGGTAGAACTAGTAACACCAATGACTACTCTCTTTAACAAATCATGGGAGGATGGGGTGGTACCCGAGGACTGGAGGAGGGCAGATGTGATTCCACTTCACAAAAGTGGGAGCAGGGCAGAGGCAAGAAACTACAGACCAGTTAGTTTGATCTCAGTGGTAGGGAAAATGTTGGAATCACTTCTGAAGGAAAGAATTGTTGAGTACCTAGAGGCCAGTGGGGCACAGGACCCAAGGCAGCATGGTTTCACAGCAGGAAGGTCATGTCAGAGGAACCTAATAGATTTCTTTGACTGCATGACCAAAGTAGTAGACCAGGGATGGGCTGCGGATATGGCCTACCTAGATTTTAGCAAGGCATTTGACACAGTCTCACACAGAAGATTAATATACAAGTTAGCCAGCCTTGGAGTGGGTCCCAAGGTGGTAGCCTGGATAAAAAACTGGCTGGGCAACAGGATGCAAAGGGTAATAGTAAATGGAGTCCACAGTGAAGAAAGGATGACAACTAGTGGGGTACCACAGGGTTCGGTACTGGGACCGGTCCTCTTAAATGTCTTTATAAGTGACATTGGAGAGCACCTGGAAGGAAAAGTATGTCTCTTTGCAGACAACACAAAGATCTGCAACAGAGTTGATACACATGGTGGGGCAGAAAGGATGAAAAGGGACTTGGCAAGGTTGGAGGAATGATCAAATATATGGCAGCTCAGATTCAATGCAAAGAAGTGCAAAGTAATGCATCTGGGAAACAAAAACTCAGGGGAAGAGCACACAATGGGGAGTGAGATAATAACAACAACAAAAATCGAAAGAGACCTAGGAGTAATTATATTAGAATACCTAAAGGTGGGCAAGCTATGTGAGAAGGCAGTAAGGAGGGCTGGGGGGATACTGGGATGCATAAGGAGAGGCATCAATAGCAGAAAACAAGAAGTTGTTATCCCTCCGTACAGACAGTTGGTGAGACCCCATCTGGAGTACTGTGTGCAATTCTGGAGACCCCATCTCCACAAAGACATAGACAGAGTGGAGGCTGTTCAGAGGATGGCAACCAAAATGGTGCATGATCTGCACCATGAGACATATGAAGAAAAACTAAAGGAGCTTAAGATGTATAGCCTCGAGGAAAGGAGGGAGAGGGGGGACATGATTGAAACTTTCAAATACCTCAAGGAAATCAACAAAGTCCAAGAGGGTAGCATCTTTCAGAAAAAGAGATGTGCAAGAACAAGGGGGCACAATTTGAAGATAGAGGGGACAGCTCAGAGTAATGTTAGAAAGTACTTTTTCACAGAGAGGGTTGTGGATGCATGGAACAGCCTTCATGAAGAGGTTGTGGAGCTAGAAACAGTGGGAGAATTTAAGAATGCATGGGATAGACATAAGGCAATTCTAGTGGGGGGTAGGAGGAAATAAGCTGTTGATTAACTAGAATCTGTAGTTTATCCATCAGGTAGGGAAATGGACAGACTGGGTGGGCCAAGCGGTCCTTATCTGCTGTCAAATTCTATGTTTCTATGTTTCTATGAATGAATCTAGCAGTGCATGAAAACAGTGATGAAAGTGTCATGATGCAGACACTGGCCTAGAGAGCACATCTTCACTGAGAGTCATAGATGATATGCCATCTACATCTGCATTCACTAGCTTGAGAATGTCTGCCAGTTCTTCCCAGCTTTATTCCACACAGCTTAGATTAACAAACCAAGTGGCTGCACCATATTCTTATAGCATACACATCACTTCCAAGTGCCTTCAGTACCAAAGTTCTTTGGTGCCATGCACAGTGGAAAATTGCCGACATTGCTGGACTGTAAATCTGGTAAACAGCCAGAAGACCAAGCAGCGGTCTGTGAAGCATCACAGCTGAGAACACAGATTGCCTTTTGCCCAAAAGTGACCGAGGAGTATAGCTCAAGCTATCTGCACTTGAAGGTATTATTAACTGTGTCCAGGTTTTGGTGGCCATCAGTTCCCTGAGAGTGGTGAGAGCACTCTAGGAAATAAAACTATATTCATTAGTGCTATTCTCAGAGGCTGTGAGAAAGCTTGTGTTTGCTTGGACATATTTTGGATATTTGCTTAGTTACTGAAGGGACCAAAGGGGTTAGGAGCCCCATGGCTTTTTCAGAAAAACGTCTTCATGGTGAGTGGTGAGAGCACCACAAAATAACTCTTCAGTTTATGGACTAAAGTGTTGAGACTGATCAGTGTACATGGGATTTTACTCAAGAATTATTTGGACTGCCTGGGATAATTATATTTGCCAGTTGGTTTGGGAGGGAGTGTGGTTTTGATGTGTATGTGTTGTGTTTTGTGTGTATGTGGAAAGTGAATAGGTGACTGATTGTGTGATAACACTGTATTTTAAGTAGTAAATTTGATAATTAAAATTGGGGGGAGGTGTCACTTATTTATTTAGAGATGTGGGGATTTTTTGTAATTGTAATTTGTAGATATAGTGACAGTCAGGATGTGTCTGTGGTACAGGCCCTTAAGGTACAGTTACTTTCCTGCCCATCTGGGCAGCCTCCAACCTTTTGATCCCCTCCCTTTGCCAGCAGAAACATATGCAAGGTGAATTTCTTTGGGAATTGCATGAGAATGGGGGTTTTGTGGAGGGGCAGGGGAGGGACTGTCAGGAGTCAGCGATTTGGGTGGTGAGGCCCAGAGGGTGCTCTGGGGTAAAATGGGTATTGGAAAGGAGACCTCCCTGCCTGGTGCCCATACCCAAGGGCTCCACTATGGATAGTGGACAGGTGGTTGTTGATACAGCAGCTATCTCCCATCCAACTCAGGATGTGCTTTGCAGTGCCAGGTCTGTGAGGAGTAAGACTGCTGTAATGGCAGACTTGATCTCCTCAGTAGACCTGGCTTGCATTACAGAGGCTTGGCTGGATGATAATGTTGCACCCATTTTGGAGGTAGCAATTCCGGACAGGTACTCTGTGGTACATACCCCAAGGAAGGATAGCAGAGGTAGGAGAGTGGTCATCTGTTTTAAAGCTAGCCTAGGCCTTACAGTGCCATCAGTTGGCTCTACCAGGTCTTTTAAGAGTGTTGCCATGTGGAGGGGGTGGGGTCCTGGTGCAGGCTATAGAATCTTTCTTATTTACCAACCACCTCGTGAGGAGAGGGAGTTCTTGCCAGAGGTGGGGAATTTGTCACCAGCCTGATGTTGGAATCCCCCAGATGGTTAGTTCTGGAGGATTTCAATGCTTGGGCCTGTTGCAGATTGTCACCTAAGTGACCCACTCACAGAGATACACATTGGACCTTGTGTTCACACTGAGTCAGGATTGATCTGGTCATTTGGTCAGATCATAGCACTGTGAGGTTCTTGTTTGGGACCCACCATGAGGATCCTTCCTTTGTGGAGATGGTACGGTACCACCCTTTATGAGGATTGTCTCCAACTGGACTCCAGGTGGTGATGGACCTATTGGGTGTTGAAGCTGCTTGCATGTTGGGTCCGGAGGAGGTGGTGGCAGCCTATAACAGGTTTGTCACTGTGGCCTTTGACTCTATTGGGCCTGTCCATGTCTGACCCTTATCTACTTGCCAGAGGTCCCCCTGGTTTGATGGGGAACTCAGAGTGTTAAAGATTAAGGGACGAAGGTTGGAGCAATGCTGGAGGAGTTTGGGACTGATTAAGAACAAATTGGCTCTGAGGTCACATTGTGGTGACTATCAGAGGGAAATCTCCCCTGAATAAGGCAGATTTTCTGTCAAGGGAGATTGCTGTGGCAAGGAATAGACCAGCTCTGCTTTTCCATATGGTGGAGAGGCTGCTGCACCCAGCCATCTCCATACAGGAGGAGTTAGTTCAAGCACATGGTGCAATGAGTTTGCTCTATTCTTTGCTGACAAAGTGTCCTCTATCAGGACCAAGATCTCCAGTGCTGTTCATGGAGCTTGCAGGTTGGACCGGAGATGTGCTGGGGCATCCCTCTTGTCTGGACTGACTGTCATCCAGTTGGAGTGGAGGAGGTGGCTGAGTTGGTCTCAAAACTGTGACCTACCCATTGCGATCTAGACCCAGTTCCATCCCGACATTGGATCAGTTGTGTGGACATGATTGGATCTGTGTTGCTGGGATCATCCAGTGTTATTTGAGGATTGGGGCCTTCCCAGTGGCCTTGAAAGAGGCATTGGTGAGACCCCTTTTGTAGAACCCTCACTGGACCTGGATTGTCTCATCAACTACAGACCAGTCTCAAACCTCCCTTTTTTAGGGAAAGTTTTAGAAAAAGTGGTGGCTGTTCAAGCTTGAGGCTCATCTTGCCTCCTCTGCCACTTTTCAATGCTTCCAGTCTGGGTTTAGGTCTGGGCATAGCACAGAGATTACCCAGGTGAAGGTGCTTAATGATCTCCTAATAGCAAGAGATGTGGGAGAGCATACCATCCTTGTTCTTCTGGACCTTTCTGCGGTATTCAACACCATGCACCATGAGGTGCTATTGGACCACCTGCAGAACTGGTGTGGATTAACTGGCACTGTCATCAGCTGGTTTAAATCCTACCTCATGGACAGAGGGCAGATAGTGATGATGGGGATATCCTCATCTAATCCAGTGCCCCTACACTGTGGAGTTCTGCAAGGTTTGGTCCTGGCACCTCTGTTGTTCATGGTGTACATGCTGCCATTGGGAGACGTTATCAGGTGGTATGGGCTGGGGTTTCATTGCTATGCTGATGATACCCAGCTATACCTGGTCTGTGCACCTGGAAATGAGATGGTGGCCTCTGTGTTTAACACCTGCCTGGCTGATATCCAGAACTGGATGACTCAAAGCTGGCTATGACTCAACCCAGAAAGATGGAACTACTGGTGGTGGATCCTGGTAGGGAACTGGTTAGTGAAGGATTGGGGCATGATTCTGGCTTGAGGCTAGGAGGTGTCCCTCTGATCTCTTCCAATCTGGTCAGGGATCTGGGTGTGTTCCTTGATGATGACCTGACACTTGATGCTCAGGTGTTGACCATTGTCCAAAGTGGCTTCTACCATCTGAGGAACATTGTCCGGATTCAGGCCCTGTTACTGGCCGAGGACCTCACCACCTGGGTGCGTGGCTTTTTCACATCTAGGTTGGATTACTGCAATGCTCTCTACCTAGGGCTATCTGAAGGCAATATCTGCTGTCTGCAACTTGTGTAGAATGCAGCAGCCAGGATGTTGATAGGTTCACTAAGATCTGATCATATTACACCTGTTCTCCATGGACTGCACTGGCTGCCTGTATGGCAGAGGATTGTCTTCAAGGACAGATTGCTGACCTATAAAGCCCTACATGGCCATGGACCAGACCATCTGCAAGACCTCCTGGTTTCTCAATGCCCAACCTACTCTCTCCATTCCTCTGAGGGTTGCCTCCTAGTGGTTCCCAGAGCTAGGATGAGGCTGTCAGATGATTGAGCTTTCTCTGTGGAAGCCCTGTGGAATTCATTGCTAAGTTATCTGAGGGAGGCACCCTTGGTGGAAAAAGGTCCTGGAAAAATGTTTGTTTGGTCAAGCATATGAGTTGTATCACTAGTGTAGTTATATGTTTGCTGACTGTCTTATCTGATAGGTAGGTAAGTTATATGTAATCTGTGTTTAGAGTTATTGTTGTTATTGTTAGTTAGTCTGTAAGTTTATTGTTGCTGTTTCTGCATGTTTATTTGATGCTTTTTAATACAGAAAGTGTGCAGCGCTTTGAGCCTCTGGAAAGAAGAGCTGTACAAATAAAGTTATCTATCTATCTATCTATCTATCTATCTATCTATCTATCTATCTATCTATCTATCTGTCTCACTGTCTCTCTGTCTGTCTGTCTATCTTTCTATCTACAGTGTCTATCTATCTATAGTGCCTGCTACAGAAAAGTTGAGCGGTATTGCATTCTGATGGTCGTTAACAAGCCCTGCTGCTCAGTAATGAGAGTTACCACTTCTTACCAAGGTAGCGTAGCAGTTACACATGCTAAATGCCAGCAGTACAAAAGCTGCTTTAATGTACTTCCTCACTTGGCCTCATGATGACAATCAGTGTCCTGGAATATGATATTGCCTTTTTTAATGCAGTGATTCACCGTCTAGCAGATGGCAGTGTTTTTGAGACCCCTATTTCTCTCGGGCAGTTCTGTACTTACACTGTACTTTGCCACTGAGTCGTGAATTGCAATAATATTTAATTTAATCCCTGCAGTTCTGTTCCCATACTGTCAGCTGCACTGTGGCTTTTTTATTGCAATAAAGTAGTATTTGAATTAAACTGTTTCTGTGTGGTGTTTCTCTTGTGCTTTCATTTTGTTTTCTGATTTTTGGCGAAAAATGTTTTTTTTCATTGAAATCATTTTACCAGCAGCCTGTATAATAATTACAACAGGCCCCCCTCTCCACCCCCTACTCACACTTATTGTACTGGAAAAAGTCTTCCCCTGTTTAGTGTTGACAGAATAAACTGAATAAACTTGATAAACTGTGTTTCAGATAAGTGTGATTCAACAGATGCTCTGATACAGTACTACAGTGGGTGGTCAGCGAGCGGGTGGTAAGTGTTCTTCCTAATTCCCATCCTGTATTTTTTTTAATGCTTCAGCATACTTGACAAAACAAATGTTTTGAAAGTAAACAGAATAATGAGAAGAAAAATAATGAGAAGAAAAAAATCAGCAACCTTCAGCAACTGAATATATTATACAGTACATACTGCTCTGCTTACCCCAATCTGCTAAAACATTCTCTTTCTGACTGTTGTTTGTGTCCATGTCTTGCCAGCTGACACGCTAAACCAGTTGCACAATAAACTCCACATACGAGATTTTTTTGCCATAAAATAAAAGCCATCCTCTCCGAATCTGAAAAAATTTAACCTGAATGCCCCTTTCTCCACCAATTAATTGAATTTATTGAGGGAGATAACCATATAAAAATGGGTGCAAAACTCTCTTGTTTGACAGTGGTGGATAATACCACAGAACTGTACAACACAGCCACCTCTATGAGGCTGACACTCTAGGACAGTGCAGGCATCTTGAAGAAGACATTGTGTAAAATTAAGAACAACTACTGCTGCATCTCACCATCCTTCACTGGAAATATGTAGATTCAATCACCACACAGAACCAAATATCCGCACTGTAACATGTTCATCCAAAGATAAAAGCATGCCTTTACAAATAGAACATGTAAACAGTTTTTTATAGCGCACTGTCCTCATTCTCTGAAACTGGTTTGGTGTCCTAAAATTTTACTGGGGCAACTGCCAGTCACCATATGGAATAAGGGGACCAGACTATACTATACTGTATGTGCACATCCAGCAATGGAAACTCACCCTCCCTATAAGCATGACATATAATGTGCAAATGCTGATATAAACACTTTAAAAAAATACTTTATTTAAACCCAAACAGCATAAATGAAAATCCTATTTCACAAAAGTATAGCGAAGCATGGGTAATGTGGCAGGAATTAGATGTAGGCCACAACACACTGTTGTTTACTGTTTATTGAACCTGAACTATTTCACCTTTGCAGTTTACAGAAATGCATACACCCCCCCCCACCACCAAAAAAAGGAAATGGACAGAAACAGATTGCTCTGTGACCACATTCTGAAATAGGAATAGCTGTCTGTCAGATGCAGCAGGAGAATTAACCCTATCCTTGCTATGTAAGCGCATAACACATACAGTATGCGTGCAGAAGAAGGGCACCAAATTGTACCTTCTTGGTGGAGTGGCCTAGCCTGCTACCTTGCTATCTGCCAACTGGAGACAAAATGCAAACTGAAAACTTCTACTGCATTCTCCTTTCAGTATTGTTTGTTGGTGCAGTCCCTGGCAGCATTAGTATATAAAATGTAGGGGTAACCTAACTGGCTCAGCAGACGTTGAAAAAAGTTTTATAGATTTAGAAATTAGTCAATCAATTTGATGGGCTATGGAATCTTGAAACAGAATTGGTTGTAAATCAAATTTTGCAGTACCAGGATGTATTCCTAATGAAGCTGCATGTTGGCTGAGCTGTTTATTTCAATAACGGCATAAGGGGGAAAAAACATGAGATTTCTTTATGGGAAATGTTGTGAATGCATTGAAAGATATTAAATATGTATGGACAAGTGCTGAATGGCAGTCATCTACTCTCCATTTCTGACCAGAGGGCTGGGATAAATATAGGAGGCTTGTGGTTATGTACAGGGAATGCTGAAGCCTGCTAATACACCTGGATGGCAATATCTGATACTGCAGACATTACTTTTTGGTATTAACTTAAGCCCCCCCCTCCCCCAGCCAGGCATATACTTGTGATGCGAGAAAAGCAACATGGTAAAACATAATGCAGCTTGTTGTATAGTGGGAAAATAAACATGTATGTCTGCAGTCAAAATGCAACACAAAAGATACCCCAGTTCATCCTGGAGAGGAACTCCGCAGTGTCTGCAAATTGTGGAGCTTCGCTGCCGTGTTGCATTTGAAAGGAAGTTGTATGATGAATGCCACAGTAGTCAATGTGTTTATATGTAGGGAGTTTTCCAGTTTGTGAAGGATTTTAATGTTTTTGGATTTCTGAATTGGAAAATCGTCCTACATGGCTGCCTTTTTGACCTGTTAGCCTCTTCTTGCTTTCATTTCTGCATGTGAGTGTGATCTTGCAGGGCTAACATTTCCAGGTGATTACACTTTAAAACATTTTTTTGTCAGTGTCTTGTTGTCTGAGGAATGCCTGTAGCCCGTTAGCGTTGTGAACAATTTTGATTAATCTGAATAGATTTTTACACTTATTTACCTCATCAAGATGAGGCACCATCTGGGGGCCATCAGACAAGTTCATAATGTTTTGATCTGTTTGTGTTTTTGCTTTGTCAGTAGTATTAGTCTAGTTTTTTTGATCCCAAGTAATTTCTGACCTTTCTCAGTTGTCATCATGGAAAAAAAATGCAAGTTTCACAGTAGTTTTATTTCCTCTTATTCAATTCCTGTTTGACAACCCTTCCTTATCACCTGATCTTAATGTACATTTTGGTAACGTCACTATTTATTGGGTTAATAACACCCTTGTTGTCTGTAATGTTATGCTGCAGACCCCCACCCCAGTCCTCCATGCCCCAGGGAACCATCTCTCACCCATACACCCCAAACCTCTGTGTTATTAAAACATAAAATACTGCAATTGTAAGTATGACCAGGATGTAATTAGCAAATAGTGGTTCAGATAACTGTAGGTAAATAAGGTAACTAAAAAGAGAACATGTTCTCATCATTAAAGCTGAATGGCTAAGCCCTATTAATTAACAAAGTGGAGTCAGTTCATTAATTCCCCCCTACACACACACATGACAATTGGATAGTAGTATTTTTATCATGTAGACTCCCAATCTAGCAGTTTGCCTTGTATTGAGAAATTATAAATTCAAGAGCAGCTGAACCTTTAATTCAGCTCTATGCAATAAACAAAGTGAACTATTCATTCAGATTCAGTTTTTGGAGTCCCAATATCTTCTGTGCACTGATAAATAAATGGAGATATGAAGCTTTTTATTTTCAGTTGTGTTTATCTAATTTAGTCCACCAGCCCCCATACATATTGCCTCACCTGCTTCACAACTCGCCATCTCCTCAAGATTGCCTTCCACTTTCTCTCACTGTTGATCTAGTGTCACGGATCTGTAGGCAGGTCACATTGCCTGTCCCCCCGCCCCACCCCAGGATCATGTCAGTGGGTTTGGTGGTTAGTGTAGTGTCTAGGTAGCTGATGCCTGGCTTGCAAAAGCAAGACATAACCCTGCATGGCTGAAATCTGTTTTATATCCGGAGTCTCCCACCTGCTGTTAAACTAATTTTTTTTTCTATTGGGTTCTCTACTTAAAGGATCCAATACTGAAAATTCCAGTCCCCATCAATAGGGAACTAAGCAACCAGTACCACAGCTCCCTTTATATTTTATTAAGGTGAGCATCAGGAAAAACTACTGAGGGACATCAATAAAAATCCAGGATCTCAAGCAGGCTTCAAGGTACAGGACAATGGGGCCAATACTTAATCTGTAGTAGCTTTTCCATAGTTACCCATGAAAGGCATATGACTGAAGCTGTGCAATACACAAAAATTCCATAGGTAAAACAATGAAGATGTCAACTGATATGACCCCAGTTGGTTTCCAGTAAAATCTGGTGACCCTAATCTGAATTACGACTAAGGCAATGGGGAATTTTTCCCCAGACAGCTAAATCAGCTCCGTGTTTATAGCTTACTGGTCAGAGGTTGCAGCAGATATAGGTACAGGTACCTTAAATGTCTGGTTTGCCTAATGAATATCACCTTCACCATACATTGCAAAGGTCCCAAGCACTGTACACAACATGTTCTTCTCAATGAAGGTCAGTCGGGGCTGCTTACTGCCCCCCCCTCAAAAAAAACCTCTGAAATGAAGTAGCTGCTGACATTCCCGCTAATCCAAAATTAATTTCCTTTCCTCTTTAAAGAATATTCCTGGCTGCCAGCACTAGGTAAAGTATGAATAGAAAATACTGATTAGACTATTCTGAGTTACAAATAGATTGGGATACTAAACTTTTGAAATGTACAGTATTTAGCATGACATTTGCAAAGTAATGTAAACTAAGTCTTTGGGATTGGAGTTATTTGCTGGAGGGCATCCAAACTGTATTGAAAAAAGAGAAATACTCACTGTGATACAGTGAGGAGGACAGAGACAGACAGATACAGTAGATGGCATGTAAGAAGAGGCAGCATGTGTAATTTTGGCTATGCCAGAAATCTCTCCCCTGCCCTTGCACATTGTGTACTATTACTGCAAGTGGAGATTCTGAGAATCAAACCCAGGTCTGGTCTGCTGGATGTACCAAGCTCGTTTACAGCTCGTTACTCATTCAAAAATAAGATGTCACAATTGAAAAAAAATCCATACAATCTGAGTTTAAACTGACATAAACAAAAACACTTAAAAAACAACTAATATTAACATTTTGATTTAAATGCATAAACTATCTCATCAAACAGTCAGGGTAAAAAATACCAGACTTTTTGTTACTTGCATACTCAGATGTTCTTGATTTTTTTTTATGTTTTTATGGCTAGCAATGTTACACTCTCCTGGAAACACTGCAGTGTGGGATTGATGCAAAATTTCAGAATACTGCAACGCTGAATAATGCAGAATCTGACCACCGTACTGTATACTGTATGTAAACCTAGCAAATGTAGTTTCTCTGCCCACATACAGTATGTTTTAATACTTCTTAAAAGTCTTGCTCAGTAGGTTAATATAATAAATTGTAAATTTGCAGGTTACAGCTTGTCATTTCACAATCAGACATCTATAACTTTGCAAGTTGTCCAGAGTTCTAGTATGGAAGCTACAGTATGCCTGAGTGAGTTACTGTTTCAGATTTACCTTGTATGAATCTCTGTCTCTCTGTCTCTGTCTCTCTCTCTCTCTCTCTCTACCTCCATTTCAAAAAAATAAATCATGCCTGCCAAAATTATTAAATTACAGTAAGCCAATTTGTCACACTGAATACCCGAGAGTGAGTCAGAGAATGATCTGTATCATGTTATGTGACCCAGTAACACACAGGCAACTCTTCTCCAGGAGAACTTTTGACAGCCTGCAGAGCTACAGTTTTGTGAATGTGACATGGCAAACTGCAAAGTTCAATTTTACCTCCTGCAATGGCTGTATGTTGTTAAGGTGTAACTCTGTACATCCTTACCCTGCTTGTACTTGTGGTCTGATGAGTTAAAAGTAATTGGCACTAATTGGACACCTGTATATATGACAATTCTATAACCTATCTTATATGCTTTCTGACCTATTCCTTAAACTTATGAGTCCCCTACACCATGACCAAAGAATCACTGGACTTCTTTATTTCATGTTCTGACCCAGAAATCAAAACATTGGCATATGCTGAAGACTTGATACTTGTTTTAGCAGACTAATCTTCTGCTAACATAGTTAAGAAATTAATACAGGAATATGAACCTATTTCAGGCTCATCTATCAACTGTCAGAAACGTACAGGAATTTGAATAGGTAATAGCATTTCAAATCAGGAAACAATTATGGGAATTCAACTATCCACAGAGCCAATCAAAATATTAGGTACTGTGTTACCTTTGGGTCAGGAGACCTAGCTTTTTTAAATTGTGACACAATGCTAAACACTGCAATGAACAGCATTAAAATGTGGAACTCCTGGTACATGGGGATAAAGAAGAGAATGTATTTAGTTAAGAGATTCCCAATCCCTATATTTCTTCACCTTAGCCACATATGCCCTATACCATCCACATTAAAGACTAAAATATTAGGATCTTTATTTTTACAGTATCTTTTTTATACCAATATTACACCAGTATGTCTAAATTTAAATTCCTATTGGATCCTCGGGGTATCTGATTACATTTCTCAGATTCTTTCCACATTGGGAGGCAGTATATTGCTGTGGTTTAAGGCTCTGAGCTGCAAATCTGGAGACCTGAGTTTGAATCCCATAGCCCACTTATACATACTGGGCCAGATATTCAAAAGGGTTGCGCCATGCCAATAATATGCCTTCAAGAAGTCCCAACTTGTCTATCTCATGACATATTCAGCAGGAGGCAGTTGCACCACAGAAAACATGCTGAGCAACAGCGCAATGCAAATGAATGCATGCTGAACTGGAGGAGAGACCATGCATAAACTGCACAGCCCGAATATTCAGCCGGGCTGTGCAGGGTTGTGCAGCGCAACCCCCAACCTCGCTGCACAACTTTGAGCCAAAAAAAGGATCAAGTTGAGGGCCACCACAGGTAAGCTGCTGACATTGCAGGCGCAACACAGCAGCTGCCACCTGTGGCTGGCCTCAACCCACTCCTCTCATACCTTCAACCTTTTGTCCCCCAAATGTGGAACACTGCCTCTCAAAATGTGGAAAGAATGGGCAAAATGTGGAACACTTAATCAAATCTTTACATTAGAAGCTCACAACACTGTGAAAATGTTTGCATTTATGTTCAGAAAGTCTGCTATTAATTAAAATTATATATTTTGCATCATTTACTATGGAGTTTTGCTTTAAAATGTTAACACTGAATGTGGGACAAGTCCTCACAATGTGGAACAGGGAGCTTTTGTGAAGTAAAATGAGGAACGTTCCTCGTAATGTGGTACAGTTGAGAGGTATGCTCTCTCTGTGCCCCCCCTCACCAGCCCGATCGCGGGCAGCAATGTGTCCCCCAACACATCCCTGGTGGTCCAGTGGACTGATAAGCCCGATCGCGGGCTGGAGTATTCAAACACCCCCCACCTCCCGATCATATCCCTGGTGGTCCAGTGGACCGAAAATCCCGATCGCGGGATGTAGTTGGAACCCCAAACACATCCCTGGTGACCTAGTGTCCCCCACCCACCACCCACGAAGACCCACCACCCGCTCCCCACCGCAGCGGCGGGCGGCAGCATCACCCACCTGCCACCCGCCTGCCCGCCCGACTGACTGCCGGTGGGCTGCGTGCCCATTGGTGCAGAGCAAGAGCCAATGGGCATGCAGCCCATACCGTACTAAGACAGTTCAGTTTTGTGAATGAAATTCATTCACAAAACTGAACTGTCTGGTACAGTATAGGCTGCATGCCCATTGGCTGCTTGCTCTGCACCAATGGGTGTGCAGCTCTACGGGCAGTCAGTCGGCGGGCGCAGGGTGGCGATGGGTGGATGCTGCCGCCCGCCGGCCGCGGGGAGCGCGGTGGGGCTGTGGGTGGGTGGGGTGGGGACACTAGGTCACCAGGGATGTGTTTGGGGGTTAACCACATCCCGCGACGATTTTTCGGTCCACTGGACCACCAGGTTATGATCGGGAGGTGGGGGTGTGTTTGAATACCCGCCCGCGATCGGGCTTATCGGGTCCACTGACCACCAGGGATATATTCGGGAGGTGGGGAGTGTTTACCACGCTACCACAATCGGGCTTATGTGTCCACTGGACCACCAGGGCTGTGTTGGGGGGGAGACACATTGCTGCCCGCGATCGGGCTGGTGAGGGGGTATTTACGCTATGCCTGCGATTGGGCCAGTGGGGGGGTGGTGGTGGGGTTTTTACACTCTTTTGCCCTCGATTGGGCTGCAGGGGGCGTCCTTCCCCGACAGCTGCAGCCTGGCAGGGCGCCAGGCGCAAGTCCTCGGGGATCGGCGCACCTGCATGCTAATGGCATGCAAATGGGGCCATAATCAGATGCAAATGGCCCCCCCTGTGCCTTGCATGAATTATAGCCCCATTTGCATGTCACCTTTTGAATATCGGGATTTTGCGCATGGCGCAATGGTACTTGCATCACCGCAAGTTGAATGCTCCACTTTGTCAACTTGCGGTGGAGCAAGTTCCACTGCACCATGCAGAGTGGCTGTGGCTGGGGGGTGATATTCAAAGGAGTTGCTCAATGGCGCAACTCCTTTGAATATCGCACTAGACACACCCCTGTGCAACTATTTTGCGCAGCGCAAGGGCTTGCGCCTATGAATGGTGCAGTTTGAATATCCAGCCCACTGTGTGACCCCGAGCAAGTCACTTAACTTCCCTGTGCTCCCAGGTTGCACCTGTAAACAAGCTTTCAGCTTAGAGTGTCTCACATGGTTAAACAATTGGAGAAAAAAAAACATGGGCACTTAATTCCACAGTTCTTAAACAGAAACAATTACAACAGCTACCACTAAATTTGAAATATGATTTTCAAAAAACTTAAACAGTGACAAGTCCCCAAAGCCTCACTTATATATATGACTCAGAAGGAATTTTATAAGAATATTCAGATAAAATACTTCCTTACAATAACCCCCTTTGTTCAGAAATCCGTAACTGACGATAAACATATTAACGCAATGCTGGCAGACCCAAGAATCCCTGAATACATGTGGGACACTGTCTGGCTAGGTGCTTACTCTAAACTAAATGTTAAAAATAATTTTGAACATATTCTCAGATAACTGGGAATCGTCGTAAACATCATATAGCCTTGATCTCCATGTCTGTTAAAAAGCTGGTCCTCAAATACTGGAAAAGTTCACAATTGGTCCTCTACTCTGAATGGCTTAATGAGTTGTTAGCTAACCTTAGGACAGAGAAGATTATTTCTAGTCTTAATAACAACAATTTTAAATACAAAAAGATATGGGCTCCTTTACATACGTTATACACTTCCTAACCTGTATTTGCTGTTCTAAATTTGTTACTGTGAATTGCTTGTATGTCGGGACTGTGGGGGAAGGGGGAGGGAGGATGGGATCATGTATCCGGATTTCCTTTATGTTACACATTCTGTTTCTATCTTCATGATCCTGTCCATTGTAAAGTTAATAATGTTAATAAACTTTAAATGAAAAAAAAAAATTATTTTAAACATAAAGAGCAGAAAGATAGACATTGCTCAAGGGTCAGCTGCCCCAGTACACTCAAAACTATGGAAGATTTATATTATGAATGCCCCTCTATAATTATATTTTGGCACTTGATGAAGCATAGATGGGGACATTCTCCCTTCTATAATTTACCTCCTGATGTTCTATTTTTAGGAATTCTGCGCATGACATGGGGGAAGGTACAGAAAAGCACAGCTCGAGTAGTCTTAATTTGCATCAAATACTACATATAGAATACCAGATGTAAGCTAATATTATAACAGTTAGAAATATCACAAGATCAATTATACCACCAGATCAAGTCTACCTTAGAGAATATTAAGAAGAAGGAAGAGGGAAGTTTCCCCTGACAAAGTACTGTAAGAGAATGATGGGAATCAATTAAAATGCCTTCTTGAGTTAAGGTTAGATAGATAAAGGTATTAAAGAGAGAAAAAGGTGGATCTGAATTTTATTATGATAATGCTTCCTTTGTGACAGGCTAAGGAGAGAATATAACATCTAATCCTTTGTTTTATGGAAAACTCATTGTAAACATTTACTTTTAAGTTGTATCACAAATTCCTCTACATATTGAGTGGGGTGGGAGGAGCTCACTTGTCATTACTTTGATTTACAATGTGAGTCTAAAAAATGGGTTTATTCGGAAAGACAAAATTTGAGGATGTATGAATATAATACTTATTTGATTTTTTTATTAGAATTTTGTTTGTTTTATGGTTTATGTATTGATTATTGGGCAGTTAACACCATTTTTTATCATTTTGATTATTATAATAACAATTCCCCTACTGTTTTGCTGGGGGGTTGTTCATTTCAACTTTATGATTATGAGAAGCAGTATAGCGCAGCAGTTTAAGGCTCTGAGCTGTAAATCTGGAAAGGGTTTGAATCCCACAGCCCCATATGCATTCTGTGTGACCCTGAGCAAGTCACTTACCTTCCCTGTGCTCCCAGGTCACACCTGTGAACAAGGTTTAAGCTTAGTGTGCTACTCCTGGTTAAACAATTGGAAAAAAAATTATGTCTACATATTCCTTTGAAAGCAAACTAAAAAGTGAATGAATGTAATACTTATTTGATTTCTCTTGCCTTATGATTTGTATATTATTTTGTGTGAGTCAACAGGAAGCATGTGTCAGTGGGGATTCTTCCCACAGTGCTGTTAATAGTTGCACCTCATCCCATGAAAACCTATCTGAAACAGAAAATGACTTCTCCATGCTAGAGGGACGTACCTGGCTTCACAGCCTTGCCTGGATGAGAAAAAAATGGAAAAGGGCACCAGTAGACTCTCCAGGGCTGACACCTGACACAGCTTCTAAAGTTTTTATTTTTTCCAGTTCTATGCATGCTCCAGAAACTGGAACAACTTCTACATCGACCACAGTTCCATCCGGAGGGGTTCTGATCACACCAGGGTCCCCAGAACAGGTGCTTGCCAAGGCTGGATGGCTTCTGGAACTTACAGGTATCTGAGTTCCTGACTCTGCTATTCCTTTACCTGGATCTCCTCCACAACATTCCCCTTTCTCTTTCTCTGCCAGCAGATCATTTGGAACAGCAGAACCAAAATTCAACAATGCAAAGGGGCCCACCAAACTACTCAGCAGATCCCACTTTCTACAGGAAACTACACAGGTACTGTGTCCTTTTCACCTATCATTTCTACTCCCTCTGAAGCTTTTTTGATGCACTCTCAGGACTGCAAACTGCAGGTCAGCAGCCTCCACCCATGGGAGGACTGAGGATCAACAAGCTCTAACTGAGGCCATTATAGACAAGCTGGATTTAGAAGACTCCTCTCTTCCAACCTCACAGACTGAGTCTATAGAAACTCCCACATATGCTAGCTTGTTCAAAAAACTGGTAGAAGTTGCTAAACGTTGCAATGCTGCGCGACTTCAATTTCTGGGGTCAACAGATGACATGCCTGATAGGTTTTATGTCGGTAAAGTCTTATTAAAACAATCGTTAGGTTTCTTCCCATCTGAGGTATATGCTCTCATCCATACCCTGGGGGAAACAACATCTGATGTTAGTTTTCATACCCAGATATTTTGGAGAGATTCTGGTTAAAATATGCAACCCTTAAAACTAATCCTGTATGGCATCACTTCCAAACCATTCCATTAACAAAACAGACATTTGAGGTACTCACTGTCATTTTTTGTAATGAAGGGGTCAATGTGGCAGACATTTTATATTGGTTAGAGAAACTTTGCAAAATAGAAGGTAACCCAGAGCCCATCCTAGATGAAGAAGGCTTCTGGAATGGTGGTTGTAGGGCGAAAGTCAACTTGTTTCAGGATGACACCGGTCTACAGCATTTGCCCAATTGCTTTTACCTCAGGAGAGACAAAGGGTTTCTTTTTTATCCAGGTCTGTTGAGACACTGTTACAAGTGTGGCTCCCCTAGACATCTTAGCTGTACTTGTGAGGTTGCAAAGTGTGCACAGTGTGGAGAGACTGGTCATTCTATGTTCCACTGCAAGGGGCTCCTAAGATGTAGTCTCTGTGAAGAAGGCCATTCTTTTCCAGAGTGCCCCAGGCCACTCACAACACAGCCGATGGAGACCTTGTGTTTCAGGACTTTTATATTAACACTGCAGTAAGGTCCATTCAGAGAGGACACCAGCAGAGATCTCCTACACATGCTATAATTTCACATCTTGCTCCTCCAACCTGTGGCTTACCTCTAGTACCTCTTGTGGGAAAGGTTGCCCTCCACCCACCATTGTTTCTGTTCCAGCCACTGTGGAGGTGCAACATCCTCCTATGATTCCCAAACCTGTAGCATCTACTTCCATGCCCCCCCCCAGACCTGAGGATGAGCCATTTAAGATGGTTAAAAAGAGAGGGGGTCTCAGGATAAGGAGTTGAGAGAAGTAAAAAATGTACCCATTCTGGTTCCTCTGCAAAACAAATTTGATACTCTTCAAGATGATGAAGGTGACCCTAAGACTGATTCTGCATCATTCCACTCTTCAGCTCTGGATGATGGATCTGAAAGGGAGATGATCATTGATGATCCTGACCCTAAACCCACGGCCAGATGAATGGGTACTAGAGCACAGGTTTGGAAAAAGCAATGATGTTTTGTTAAATGCATTCCCCTATTTACAACCTAGAAGTGGCATCATTGAATGTCAACTGTCTCAAATCTGATAGGAATCATATTTTAACCTATGCTTTGTTTCATGCCACTAAATTTGATATTGTTTATTTCCAGGATACCTGGCTGAATTATTTGGATGAAATGCACATGGCCAGTTTGGCTTGAGTTCATGGTGACGTGAACTGGTCTATGGGAGAGGAACCCTGTAGTGGGGTGGGGATCTGTGTAAATAACCAATCTGCAAAACTCATCCATCAAAGTTGATATTGCTCCACGGAGGGCACTATTGTTGGATTTACATATATCTAACATGGATTTCAGATGCATAAGTGTTTATGCACCACAGTCCAAGGCAGCTAGGATTGACCTCTTACATGCTATTAAACTATTTTTATTTACTTCCATCTACATTTATCTACGGGGGGGATTTCAACTGTAGTAGGTACAACACTGATAAAGATGGTAAAACTACCAAAATCTACTGTGACACCACCTGTTTAAATTCCCTCTTACAACAGGTGGGGCTAGAAGATACCTTTGCACAGCTGGGGGTGACACCCCAGAAGACATGCTTCAGGAGGACTCTTTCCACAAGAATCAACTTCTCATTCATTTCAAATAATCTGGAGATTAAATCAACTAAGGTTACCCAGGCAAAGTCATCTGATCATGGTATGCTCTCCCTCACTGTGTAATATGTAATAGGACCGTCGACCCCAATGCACACCCCAATGCCTGTTGGTGGGGGCGGGTGAGGGTGGGGTGCAAGGGGTGGCAACCCTAGCATCAAATTTCCTCACTTTTGCCACTGTGGAACAACCCTAACTGATGCATTAAACTGATTTTTTTTGCCATGAATTTCCCTAATTTTTGTGAATGTGCACTATAAATAGTGAAGTAATGGTAACGCAAATGCAAGCGCAAATGGTGACACACATCAAGGTGCAAACGTTAACAGTAATGCAAACGGTATTAGAAACACAAGCCCAAACATTACTGAAAACAGAAACACAAATGCAAGCATGTATGCAAATGCAAATCATAATGCGCAAGGTCACGGTAACACAATTGGAAATGCAAACATTGATGGTAACACCAACGATGACACAAAAGGAAATACAAATGCAAACATAAATGCAAATGGAAGAGCGTATGCAAATGCAAACGGTAATGCACAAAGTGATGCAAAGTGACGCAAATCTAAACGATAATGCAAACAGTAATAGAAATGCAAGTGCAAACGGCAATGGAAACAGAAACGCAAATGCAAGCGGGTATGGAAATGCAAACCGTAATGCACATGGTCATGGTAACACAATTGGAAATGCAAAATGGTAACAGTAACAGCAACGATGATGCCAAAGAAAAGACAAACAGAAACGGAAGTGCGTACGCAAACGTAAATGGTAATGCATACGGTGATGCAAAATGAAACAGAAACAGTAGTGGAAATGCAAATGGTAACAATAACGCAAATGCAGGTGCAAATGAAAACGCAAAGCAAAACGTACATGGTGGCGTACATGGGAATGCTAATGCAAATGGGTATGGAAACGCAAGTGGGAACACTAACTGTAACAGTAACGGAATAGCACACCCTGTTTTTGCCCAACAGCTGCATAGAGAAACACAGTGAGTACAAAGAATGTATGCATAATAATGGGTCTAGGAGCAGAAAATGAGCACTTGGAATACTAAATTGCTTATATCTCAGGAACCGTACCACGTAGAAAAAAAAATTAAATTTTTTTATGATTTATGACTTTCCTGGCTAGTTTTGCACTTATCCCCCTGATGGGGGGCTAAGCATTTTTCCAACGAAAAGTCCATATCTTGAAGTGTTTCTGAGATACGGGCCCCGAAAGGCGCTGCGGATGCCACAGTGTTAGTCTAAGGGAAAAATTGTCAACTTCAGAGTATCGTAACTTTGCATCCCTGCAATATTTTGTCACCAAACCACCAAAAGGCACATCTGTGGGATGTTGGCTTTCTTCCCTCCAAATTGCAGCCCAAAAGACCAAACTGTTCTTTTGCAGCAGGGTGGCAAAGAATTTCTGTTATTTTGGCCATAGTGTCACAAAGCAGTGTAGCAAATCACAACACTTTCGCAAAAAAAATCACAAAAGTGTCACAAGCTCAACACTACTTTGTGACACTACAGATTACAAAAATTTGAAAAACATATTTCTGGAGTTTTTAACCCCAAAAAGAGACATGGCTAGCATCCTCAGGGCTCGACTAGGTGAACACAAAAAGAATTGTGTCCCTAAAGGGTCCCAAATTTAAATGCCAAGCATTTCTGTGACCACTAACTGAAAAATAAATGGCTGACTCATGACACTACAGGGGTCATTTGTGACACTAAAAACTGCATTTGCGACACTGTCAAACTTTTTGTTAGCTTTTCCCATTGACTATAATGGGAAAATTGTATTTTGAATAACTTTTGAATCGTTTAAAGGCACATTGGGGACCCCAGCTGCTTGTTCCCTGAAGGTTTTGGACCTGTCGTCAAACCAAACAACCTATAGGCAGAAGCAAAGAATGTACAAAAAAGCATAAATGCGCTATGGAATGTTGCTTTATAACTCCACAACTGTGTATCCAACCAGTACAAAACCTGGCAGATCCAAAGATCTATGGTACCGCTCCTTGCCTGCCAAGTTTCATGCAAATTCGTACGTATAGTGGCAAAGTTATTAAGCTGCAAAATTTCAAACTTTAACCTTAAATGGGGTACTCAACCCTAACTATAGTGGCACTACCGTGCCACTATAATATATATAAATATATATATATATATATACCTTGCAAAAACTACATTAATGCATCAGTTAGGGATGGTATCAAAGTCTCAAAAGTGGAGAAATTCGATGCTAGGGTTTCCAACCCTAACTCCCCACCCCCCAAACAGCAAAAGGACAAGATCACACAAGCAACCACAGCCAGCCATCATCAGGTAAGGCAAAAAACATAACAATGTTTTTCACTGCAGATGTAAACTGCAATACTGGTGTATGCCTGGAACATTCTCCCAGCATAGGTGGTGGGGACAAAAATGGTAACGAGATTCAATAATGCATGGGGTAGGCATAGGGGAACCTTAGTGATAAGGAAAGTGGGGGGGCATAGATCAAGTAGGATATGTAGCATTACAGTATGTGGAAAATGGCAGACTAGGTGGGAAAAGTGGTCCTTTCAGCTGTTCTGTAGTCTCATGTAGCCATGGACACCATAAAACAAACACATAATTGATGGGCCTGCTCATCTGCAGATGCAGGTATAAGACATACACACCAACCTCTGGGTGCAAAAGTGCAGATACCACAAAATTCACGATACAAAAAGTGCAGCAGTGCTTTTGTATGCAGAGATAAAGTCTCCTGAGGGTCCTGTGTCTCTTCAGAGGTTTTCTATATGCAAGAGGACTGCTGTTCTGGAGCCAGAAGTTGCATATGTCTTACACCTCTGGCTGAAGAGATAAAGGACCCTCTTTGCTACAGAAAGGCTGGCCCCCATAGAGAAAAGAAGTCTTGTAATTTGGATATACTGGGTTTGTATCTGGTTGGAGTGCCTGTACTTCTGTATACAGAAGCAGTGTGGTGATTTTAGTATAAAACAGTCTGCCATCTTCCTACCCACTGTAACACCGCAGACCCTACTTGCTCTCCTGCCCCCCTTTCTTTACCACTAAGGTTCCCTTATGCTTACTCCATGCATTCTTAATCATGTTACTGTTTTTGCCCCACTATCTATGCTGGGAAGATGTTGCAGGCATCCACCAATATCGTGTATTCCTCTCTGCAGCGACAATTGAGTGTATCTATTTTGCAGTTTGCATGCAGCAGATACAAATCCACAAATGTACCACATCAGTGCAACTGCATATGTGTCATCTGGAAACAGTTGTATGTTGTTTGTCTTACCTGATGATTGCTGTCTGTAGTTGTTTGTGTGGGCTTGTCCTTTTGTGCTGGGGGTTGGGGGTGGGGAGTTAAGGTTGGAAACCCTAACAACAAATTTCTCTGTTTTTGATACTTTAATACCAACCCTAACTGATGCATTAATGTAGTTTTTTGCAATTAATTTCCTTACTTTTTGAGAAAGCATAATCATAGCCTTATTTGCTTATGGGCACTGCACTCCCATCTATTCATAAGTGTACATAAAGTAGAATGTAATTGACCCACATTTTCCAGTGGGCGCATAGGCCCCTCCAGGCCCTTCACTGCCATCTTCCCATAATGGTATCCATATGTCCATGTGGGAGCATGGGGACCTTGACCCTCATTTCCATGTGGGAGTACAGTGCCTTCTGGGCCCTGCACTCCCTTCAGTACATAGTGAATGGTTGGCACACAGGGCCCTCCGTCACAGTCTGAGCCATTGTTTTAAAGCTTTAAGTTCCTTGTTTGTCTACTGGGTGTGCTACTGATTGCCTGCAAAAAGGGTCAGTGGTTTGGGGAGTTTTCTTATTAGCCCTCGATGATAATTCATCATCAATCCCCCTGCTTACTTAGAGTGCATCAGTAGAGACCCTTAGATTTCAAAATCTATGGGCAAATCAGTGCAGGGCTGTATTGTATGACTCCCTCTCTCCCAGCATTTCAGGGCTACCTACTCACTCCTGTCCTCAGAACACAGAAGAAGGAAAGGGTTGGGAAGGGAACCTTGGAAGGGACCTGTGCCCCCCCCAACTGCTGCCTTCCCTGCATCTCAAGGGAAACTCTGCAGGAAGCTATCCTCAATGGGCTGATTGATACTGAGCACTCCAGCTGGGCGTGGCACAGTGAGATAGAGGAGTAACCCCACCCCCACCCACCCTTTCTATACTTCTATACTTCCTCCTATCTGCTTGTCCTTTCCCTAATTCAAGCTACACCTGGCTGTAATCAATTGAGGCAATCTGTCAGATGAGTTCTCTCCTGCTCCACATTCAGCTCCTCCTGCCTAAGTGTGGTTTTCAGTTCCAATCACAGTTTCCTGCACAGAGGTGGGCTACAGATACGTCTAGCTACCTATTCTACATAGTCTGTTCTGCCCTATGCTGGCTTGTTTCTCCCAGAACCACTCCAGATCTCCAGTAGCTTGACCTATATTTAGTATTTCTGTGCACCTGCTCTCCCTCATGACTCCCACCATGAGTTTACTCTTCTTTCTCCCAATTTATCTCTTTCCCTTGCTCTTCCCTGCTACTTTCCTGCCTTCTCCTCCTCCTCCAGTCACTGCTCTCTTTCACCTCACTCCACCCAGCTTCTCCCTTGTGTGTCACTACTCGTACATCCCATTCCCTTCCCCCTGTCTACTGTCTCTACCTTTCTCTCCTTCCCACTGTTCACCCTTGCTTACCTCTCTTTCCCTCCTCCCCTCTGCATACTCCTTGCACACCTCAGCTTCCCCCTCACCCCACTACTACACTACTCATCCACCGTGCACTGCACCCCTCATACCTTCTAAACCTTGAGACCCTACTTCACTGTTCAAATCCATGCACTCCACCTTCCTCTCACAACTGCAGAGGCACAAGTACCCCCTCACCTGTCCCTTTTTTTATTTCTCCTGCTTTTCTCTGCTGATGTCCAACCCAATTCTGGCCCTCCCACTATTCCTTCCATATCAGCCACTCCCTACACAGGCACTTTACTGAGCTCAACACCCTCTCCTTTGCCAAAGGGGACTTTGCGCTTTTCACCTAAATGCCAGACACCTACCCCCAAACTGGATGCTCTTAAAGTTTGGATCACCCAGCAACTGCCTGACATTCTTTTTGTTACCAAAACTTGGCTATCCACCAGAATTCCTGACTCCACTCTCTCTATCCCTGACTTCAATTTATCCTGTCAAGACTGAGGCAAGCATGGTGGTGGCATAGCTTTGCATATCAGACAGTCTCTTTCCTGCTCCATCACCTTCAAAGAATCTTGCACCTCCTCCCACAAACTTATCATTGCCCTATTATCTCTCCCATCCTCAGCCACACTCTACATTGCGTACTCTATGCCCTACCTAAAACTACACCTAACTCCTAAGTCACCATTATCTCCTCTATCTCCCCTCATGAAGCTAATGGAGAACTCCTGCTTCTAGGTGATTTCAGCTTTGGCTGGCTCTCCCCATCTTCAATGCCTACTGCCCTCAGGATTGATGCTCTTAACCTCACACAACTGATTCATGAACCCACCCATATAAACCCTCACTCCCAGAATCACTCCCTGCTTGACTGGGTGTTATCTTCACATCCCCACCGTATCACTACAGCAGACATCCTACTGGATGCCTTCAGTGATCACTGCATCATGTATTGCACACAGAAGATACACGTTCCTCGAGCTCTCCCTAAATACATATGTTCCCACCCCCTCCATGCTCTAGACATAACAGCCCTGCAACTAGATCTCACAGAGACTGATTGGCAACCTGTATTCTCAGCCCAAAATGTCGACTCTGCCCTACCACTCTTCTCTACCATATTCAACCACATTTGGAACCACCACTCCCCCCTTAAGAAAGCCAGAGTAAAACATCACTATAACCCCTGGATAACAGCAGACCTGCTGGCAAAATACAGAGCAAGGGACAAAGCCTGCTACCACTAGAAAGCATCCTTAACTCAGGCAGACATCCAAGCTTACAAAACGCTCAGAAATAATTACACTAAGGCCATCCACCTCTCCAAGGCTAAATACTTCATGTCCTACCTGCAACAAGATCAAAACACTCCTGCTTCATTTTGGAAAGTACTACGCTCTCTCCTTGATATCTCTACCAAACAGGCCTTCCCAGTCCTCAGAAATGATGGCTCACCTGTCTCTGATCCTTCTACAGTAGGAGAGATCTTCAATAATTTCTTTGCCACTTGCGCACTCCCCAAAAGCCCCTCTCCCATCCCTCCTGACTCTTCCTCCATCCCTCCTGATTCACTAACTCCTCCTTCCAGATTCCTCTTCCCCTCATTCTCCCCCTTTGAAGTCTATACAGCCCTCACTGCCCTAAACCCAACCAAAACCAGCCTTGATGGTCTCCATCCTAGGCTTCTCCATATCTCTGCCCCAGTTATAGCCACTCCTTTAGCCCACATTTTAAACCTCTCAACCTCCACTGTCCCTAAGGCTGAGAAAACTGCTAAGGTGTTACCTCTCCACGAGGGTAGTAACCATTCTGCACCTGGAAACTACCAGCCCATCTCAATCATCCCATCTCTCTAGTCAAACTCCCGGAGTTTCTCATTCACTCCAGGTTGTCTGAATATCTTGCCTCAGACAACTCTCTCTCTCTCACCCATGTAATCAGGTTTTAGGAAACATCATTCAAGCAACTGCTCCCTGTTGCAGGTCACTGGCTCCATTTTCTCATCAATGGATAAATGCCACATTACAGCTACCATCTTCATTCATCTGGCAAAGGCATTCGACTCAGTCTCCCATCCCCTTCTGCTTTATAAAATTAAATCTGTTGGCCTTGCAGAACCAACTGGTAGCTGGTTCTGCTCCTATTTACATGACAGGCAGCAATCTGTCTAAATAGGCGACATTCTTTCCTTCCCTCTCCCTGTCCTTTCTGTGGTCCCCCAAGGCTCTATTCTTGGCCCCCTTCTATTCTCCCTTTTATAAATGACTTCCCCTCCATTTGCATCTCCTCCAGTATGCATATGTACACAGACAACACTATCATCTTTACTTTGGGTCCCTCTTCCATCAGCATGCAATCCCCTCTCCCACAAGACTTCAACAGGGTGCATTCTTGATTTCAGTCTAATCAACTGAAACTTAATACTAAAAAAACTGTGGCCATGATGTTCAATTCAAGACAAAAACTAGCCACCCTCTAGTCTCCCCCAGTCTTCTCAACTTTGGACTACTCCCCTCTAGAGACTGTTCCAGCTTTTAAATACCTAGGGGTCTGATTGGATAGCCACCTGGACTTCTCAACCCATGTAAACACCATCTGTACCAAACTGTGTCCTAAGCTTGCTGTCCTCTATCGTCACAAAGAGAGTCTTCCTCTCCCCACCTGTAGGGTACTGGTATCCAAAATGATTCTCTCTGTCATTGATTATGCTGGTGTGGTCTATGGCACTTCTCCAGTCATGTTCCTTTCCATACTGGACACACTCCTGAACTCTTTCTGCCATTTTGCTACCATCTCCCCTCCCCTCACACACCACTGTCTCCTGTATTCTGCTATCTCTTTTTAGCTCCTTTCTCATACAGGAGGATGGTTTACTGTGCCTCCCTTGTTACTAAGTTCTGGTTAGGAACTCTTCCCACCTACCTCTCCTCCCTCCTTTCTCAAGCAACCGCTTCAAAGTACTCCCATCATCACAGAGACCAACACACCTTCTCTATCCCACACCCCCATTCTGCCACTGGCCAAACCGCCTTCTCCTACCATCTCCCACTACTCTGGAATAAACTTCCTTCTGATCTTTGCCTATCCTCCTCTTTATACTCCCTCAAAAGATTCATCAGACTTTTTCCCTCTCCAGAGTGCTCACAATGTTCCCAGTCCTCCCCCTCTGCTACCTAAGTGGCCCCCCTTTTAGAAGTAAGTGCTTTATAGTTCACCCCTCATCTCCCCAAGATCCTGTGGTGGGCAGTGCCCTCTGCTCCTACTTCTATTAGTATGAATGTTCTAGGTATAGTTGTGCTTGTCTGTACAATGCCAGCATTTGTTTTTGAAGATGTTTTATGTGTTTTTGACTATTTATTACTGTATTGTGTGTTATCTACTTTTATTTTCAGTCTTGAAACCATGACCCTTTAAAATGTTTAATTACTGATTTTCCTAAGTTACCCAGTCCCCGGGTCTCACCTGGAAACAAGCTTTGACTCAGTGTGCCTTTTCCGATTATCAAATTTAAAATAAAATACATAAATAAATGATTATGGGCAGTGCACTCCCTACAGTCCATAGTGAGTGCTCTCACACATGCCTATTGCAAAAGTCCCTCATTTCCATGTGGTAGTGCAGGACTCCCTGAGCACTGCACTACCATCAGTACACAGTGACTGGAGGGAGCACTGGGTCCTCCAAAGCAGTACTGCTGACACATTGAGAATGTATGCCACAGCACTAGTCACCTTTTCCCCATCTGTTACAATTCTCCAACAGTTTCAAACAAGGTCTGGAAAAATGCAAAACAGCTTAGTACCCCTAAAGGTATAATAAGGTGCTAGTTACAGCAAGTCCATATCTCAAAGTATTTTCGAGATATAGCTGCCGAAAGGTACCCCGACCAGTACAGTGCTATCCTATGGGATGTGCTGAAACTTCAAAGTCTTATAACTATGTAGCACAGTAATATTTTTCCACCAAACCACCAAAAGGCACATTTGTGGGCAAGCCCTTTGTATCCTGGAAATTTCAACCCAAAATTCCAAACTGTTTTCTTGTTAAGAAATGACAAATGTTTATTTAATGTTTGAACACTTAATGATTATTTACCATTTGAACAAAAAACTTTGAATGAAAAATGGCCATTTACTATTCAAACAGTAAAGTTCAAACAGTAAATGGCTATTTACTGATCGAACAGTAAAGTTTGAACATTAAATGGTTATTTACAGTTCGAACAGTAGCGTTTGAACAGTAAATGGTTATTTACAGTTCAAACAGTATAGTTTGAACAGTGAATGGTTATTTACCATTTGAACAACATGTCTTGTGGCTATCACAATAATAATTTTAATTCAAAAATGGTACTACATTTTCACACCAAGCCACCCAAAGGCACACCTTTGGCACACATCACATCATCCCTAAAAAATTCAAAGTAAATTTTCATTCTGCATCAGCTGTATATCATGGAAAAAAGCCCATGTTATCCTATGGGGAAAAAACATTATTTCTTCCCATTTTGACAACTTTATATCTCAAAAGCTGTACAGGCTTCTGGCATGAAAATGTCTAGATCTCATGACACTCACAAAACAACAGCACATCCCAATTTTTGTGCTATTTCATTGAAAAATGCCAAATTTCTTAAGGTGCAAAAATTGAGATATAGCATTGAAGTGCTGGATCAACCCTAACTATACAGTAGGTGTGCTACAACCAATTTTATACAATTTTTTGTTCCTTTGTCACTTCACTGCAAAGAAATAGTTTGGACTTATGGGCTGAAATTTTCAGGGTACAGAGGGCTTGCCCCACAGATGTGTCTTTTGTTGGTTTGCTGAGAAAATTTACATTTGTCCCATAGTTACAAAATTTAGAAGTTTACTGATTTCCCATAAGATAACATTGCAATGGTCAGGGTACCTTTCAGCATATATGTCTCAAAAACACTTTGAGATATGGACTCACTGTGACTCACAGCTCAGTACACCTTTAACTATAGTCAGCTGAATTGTATGTCTCCAGATCTTAGTTACAGTTGTGGGGGAAATTTATATGAATGGGGCTAAGGTGACTGTGATATTATGCCATTATGGACTGATGGGAGCAAAGAGTGTGCTTCCACACATAAATGAGGGATGGTTGCTATGATATATTAATGGCATCACAAGGTCCAAAGGGCCCTACGCTCCTACAAGAGAGAAGAAGGTAAACTACATTTTCACTACATTTATGGTCACCACATTCTCTTATTGTGTACCCATCTTAGTTTACTTTGTCTTGGAATCGAGTGAGCATTAGTGTTCACAACCCCAAGGCACAACCCTCACACATGGTCCTGCATGCCAGGCAGGGGTGGAATGTTAGGGTTGGAAACCAAGGGTGATGGGTGGGGTGTTTGGGCTTGGAATCCTAATATACCTTGAGAATTTCAGACCAAAACCTCAAGCTGTTTTTGTGCAGCAGCATGACAAATTAATTGACAAAATGGTAAATTACACATATTTTGAGACACTATATTTCCACACTTGCACATTCAACTGGAACAAAGCTTACCAAATCAACAGATCATTGGTCCTTGATGGTGCATGCTAAATGTCATCCAAATCACTTGAACAGTTGCAAAGTTATCAAAGCACACAATTTTCAGTTTAACATAAAAATCAAGAAAGATTTGACAAAAAAAAATGATTTTTACATTTTTGGGAGTCTATATTTCCACACCCTCACATTTAACTAGAACAAAACATATCATATCAAGAGACCCTTAGTCCCTAATGAGGTATACCAAATTTAATGCAAATCACCTGTACGGTTGCTAAGTTATTACAGTACAAAACATTAATTTTATCATAGAAGTGAAGAAAGATTTTTGACAAAAAATGGAGATTTACACATTTTGGGAATCTATATCTCCACACCATCAGATCCATTTAAAATGAAACATACCAGTTTGTGAGATTTTTGCTTCATGACTGGGCACGCTGAATTTCCTGCATATAACCTGAACTGTTTCAAAGTTATTAAGGAACAAAATATTAAATTTATCATAAAAGTGAAGAAAGAATCAGATAAAAAATGGTGATGTACACAATTTGGGACTACATATCTCCAGACTTGCACATTAAACTGGAATGAAACTTGACATATCAAGAGACCATTAGTTCTGAAGGGACGTGCCAAAATCAGTGCATATAGCAACAACAACTGCAAAGTTATTAAAGCGTAAAGTTCAAACAATAAATGGTTATTTACCATTCAAACAGTAAATGATTATTTGCAGTTCGAACAGTAAATGGTTATTTACAATTCAAACAGTAAATGGTTATTTACAGTTGAAATAGTAAATGGTTATTTACCTTTCAAACAGCCTGTCATGAGGCTATCACAAAAATCATTTTCATTCAAAAATGGTAATACATTTTCATATCAAACCTTCTAAAGGCACACCCTTGGCGCACACCCTTGGCACAGTCCCCATAATCCCTATAAATTTCAGAGAAAAATATCATTCTGTGTGAGCTGTAGATGACAGCAAAAAATCCCATTTTATCCTATTGGGGAAAAAAACATAATTTCATCCCTTTTTGACCACTTTATATCTCAAAACCAAACAAGCTGCCATCACAAAACTTTTCAGATCTTGTAACACTTACAAAATGACAGCACATCCCAATTGTTGCACTATTTCATCAAAAAATGACAGAGTTATTAAGGAGCAAAAATTGAGATTTGATATTGAAGTGCTGTACCAACCCTAACTATAGGGGTGCTACCGTGGCCTATAATATAAAATTGTTTATTTGTCACTTCACTGCAAAGAAATGGTATGGACTTATGGGCTGAAATTCTCAGGGTACAAAGGGCTTGCCCCACAGATGTGCCTTTTGCTGGTTTGCTGAGAAAAAATTCATCTGTCCTATAGTTCTAAGATTTTGAAGTTTAGCAATTTCCCATAGGATAAAATTTTAATGGCCAGGGTACCTTTCAGCAGCTATATCTTGAAAACACTTCGCGATATGGACTGGCTACAACTAACAGCTTAGTGCACCTTTAGGTGTACGCAGCTGTTTTGCATGACTCCAGGCCTTGTTTACAGCTGCGGGGGAAATTTTTATAAATGGGGCTAAGGTGACTGTGATACTGTGCCATTATGGATTGATGGGACCACAGGGTGCACTTCTATATATAAATGAGGGACAGCTACTATTATGGACTGATGGCACTACAGAGCCCTTGGCCTTCCTACAGGGAGATCGGGATTAATTACATTGTCTCTACAGTTGCAGTATGGTCACTCCATTTTCTTATTGTGTACCAATCTTAGCTTACTTACTCTTGGAATAGGATGTGCATTAGTGTTTGCAATCCCAAGGCACAACACTCACACCTGTTCCTGCATGCAGTAGCGGTGGGGTGTTAGCGTTGGAAACTGAGATTGGGGGAGTGGGGTGTTAGGGTTGGGAATCCTAATATGCCCTGAGAATTTCAGACCAAAACCCCAAGCTGTTTTTGCACAGAGGCATGACAATGAATTTGACAAAAATCATAATTTGCACATTTGTGAGACACCATATCTCCAAACCTGCACATCCAACTGGAACAAATCAACAGATCATTGATTCCTCATGGTGCATGGCAAATGTCATCCAAATCACTTGAATGGTTGCAAAGTTTTTAAAACACAAAAATTTTCAGTTTAACTGTGAATCACACATTCTGGGACTCTATATCTCCACACCCGCACATTTAACTTGAACAAAACTTACCATTTCAAGAGACTTTTACCCCTAATGAGGCATTCCAATTGTAATGTAAATTACCTGAAACATGAAAGCGAAGACAGAATTTTACAAAAAAAGGTGATGTACACATTTTGGGACTACATATCTCCAGACTTGCTCGGCCAACTAGAATGAAACTTGCAAGGTCAACAGACCATTGGTTTCTGAGAGTATTTTTATTTTTCTTTGGTGGTTAGCAGCTCCTCCCTTGTATAGTTTTTATGTCCTGAAAAAAGAAAACTGTCCCTAGCTGGTTTCTTTTTAAACCTGTAAAAAAATACTGTCCACTATCAGATCTGCACCACCCACCTGACCTCCGACTGTGCAGACACCTCCCCACACCCTCCTGGACCCGCCCCCCAAACACCTTCACTCTCCTGAGCAGGTCCCAGGTTCGAGATCCACTCTGTGATCAAAGAAAGTCTTGCTGCCGGAATAGGTGACTGCTATAAGAGAAATTAAGGTACTGTACATGCAGTTTAAGGTATTTCAATGGGGGTTTCAACTTTTATGCCTAACTCAGCCCATTTTTGAGATTTTCTCCCCAAATTTTCAACATGGCCTTTTGGGATCCCTACCTCATGAACAATGGCCCTGTCATTTTGTTACTCAACCTGTCAATCTTCTCTGCTACTGTTCCCACTACCTGGAAGTTTGCCATGGTCCTCCCCCTATTCAAAGGGGGTGATGCCACTGTCTCTGGCAAATACCATCCTATTTCACTTCTCCCTTCACTTGCCAAGGTACAAGAGTCCCTAGTCCTCTCTAGGCTAAACAATTTCCTCCTGGCTTCAAACTCCCTATCCCCTGTTCAATCTGGTTTCAAGAAGCACCTCTCTACCTCTACCACCCTTCTACGCCTTACAGATGCCATCCAGTCTGCCATGGATCAAGGCCAGATTACCTGGGCCATTTTTATTGACTTGCTAAGGCCTTTGACTCCATGTCCCACCCTCTCCTCCTAAAAAAACTTGGTGCCCGGGGTCTCTCTCCATTTTCTATGTCCTGGTTCAGATCTTACCAGATGGGCCATTCACAATCCGCCAAAATCTGCAATGCTCTCTCTTCCCCCTCTCCCTGTTCTGGCTGCTGTACCTCAAGGCTTGATTCTCAGGCCTGTACTCTTTTCTCTGTTCATTAATAACCTCCCTTCCACATGCTGCCATGCCAAGATCCACATGTATGTGGTCGATACCATCCTCTGCCTTTCTGGATCTTCCATCTCGGCCATCCAAGCTCCACTGCAAAATGACTTCACAACTGTCACCTCCTGATTTAATGCAAACTGTCTAAAATTAAATGTAAAGAAAACTATAGCGATGACTTTTGGAACCAAGCAAAAATTGTTCAAGCTCCACACCTTATTCTTCTTGCTCTCTGAAGCATCCACTCCCCTCGAAAATGTCCTCTGTTATAAGTACCTCGGAGTCTGGCTTGATCCCTCACTTGACTTCTCCTCCCACTTCAGTGTTCTCCACTTGAAGATGTGACCTAAACTGGGACTACTCTACCGACATAAGGCTAGCCTTCCCCTCTCCATTAGACATGATCTACTGGTTTAATGGGTACTCCTCACCTTTGATTATGCTGACGTTGTCTTCAGCACTGCCCCTGCAACCTCCCTCTCCAAACTCGATGTGCTCTACCATGCCTTCTGCAGGTTTACCTCAAACTCCCCCATTTGACCTACCACTGTGACCTCTTCTCCTTCCTATCCCTCCAATCTCTCTCTCAGTGATGCTTTTCCCACTGCGCCACCTTCATATCTAAATACTGGTTTGGGACTCTCCCTCCATACCTTGCCTCTCTCCTCAAACCTGCCACCTCCTCCCCTTATAACTCACGTTCAGTCAGTGACCATTCCTTCACCCTCCCATGTGTCTGCACCTCTGCTGGCAAGTTGGCCTTCTCTTATAGGCTTCTGTCCCTCTGGAACAGCATTCCCCCAACTCCACCTCACCCCCTCCTTTCCTGCCATTAAGTGACTACTCAGACCCTCCCCTTCCTCTTCCTGCATCTGTTCTGTCTCCTCCTAAATGCTTCTCCTCCCTATGGCCCTGCTTGCTTCTCTTTAGCATCTGCCCTGTATTAGCAGGCTCTGCTCTACCTAGGTGTTTGCAGGCTCCTGTCTGTCTGTTCCCATTATAGCTGGTCTGCCACTGTAAAGTGCTAGCAGAAAAGGAAAAAAAAACTGTATATGTGAACATATATACTCTGGGTAGGCCTCATAAAACAGATGCACCTGGCGCAACTCAGATGTGTAGGCGCAAGTCGAAAATGCACCGGAGGGTGATTCAGGTACAGGGAGGAAGCTCCAGTGCAAACGAGATGCCTGACACTGAAAGACATGCCCATAGGGGCAACGTAATGACATGCGGTGCATATACAGGGGGCATATCCATGTACACCGCACATCCCAATTCACAGAGCACAACCTAGGCGCAGCAATGGAGCAACTCCAGCACAAATCCAAGATGTGTCAAAGAAAGATAAGTACAAAAGAAGGAGACTTAAGTACAGCACACCAGCAGCCCGTCAATGGAACGACAACAGCAGGTCACACCCAGAGGGGAAGTTGAACCAGATGGAGAGGCACAGGCAGACAAACAGCCAGCAACAACCCCAGGTAGGACGCCACACCAGAGGGCCACAGCAACAGAGAGGATGAACCCAGCAGCAGTCGCCATTGCTGGTGCCCTAATGAGGAGAAGGAGGCAGGGTGCTGGAAGTAACCGTAGGTGGCTAGCCCCATGATGGTACTGCACCTGGCTGTCCTTCGAGCAGCTGACAGAGGTGGAGACAGTCGGGCAATACCGCCTCAACAGGGCCATGCTGAGGCAGCTATGTGAGCTGTGCTATGATGTGATGCAGGCACCGACTACATGAGGACATGCCATCTCGGTGGAGACCAAGGTGACAATGGTCATGTGCCTGCTCACCATGGGAACTTTCCAGAGGCCTACAGGGGACACCACTAGCATATCACAGGCCTCAACATCCCGCCTCCTCACACAGTTCCTCACTGCATTGCTACCACATGCTTCGGAATACATCAGATTCCCCAGCATGCAGGCACAGCGGACAGAAGTCATGCAGTGGTTCCAAAGGGTGGCACGCATGCCAGGTGTCATAAGGGCCATCGACTGCACCCATGTGGCAATCCACGCACCACCTGGTGAGGAGGGCATCACATATGTGAATCAATAGAGGTACCATTCAGTGAACTGTCAGGTGGGGTGTGATGCCACGGGGTGCATCACCAATGTCTGCACCACACACCCTGGGAGCGCACATGACGCATACAAATGGCACCAGTTGGCACTCTGCACAAGGTTCAAGGCTGGGGACATTCTCAGTGGACACCTGTTAGGTACATGTGACCGGGTGCCAGCAGCATGGGGGGCATCATGTCCGGGACACCTAGGGCGAACTGTGGGAGGGAGGTTGCTCAGTATTTACTGAAGAGAAGGTAGGGCAGGGCCCACAGCTTAGCATCATGGACACAGGGGAGAGGGAGGTGAGCACTACTCCCTTCACAAAAGAAAGGGTCCTACAAAAGCTTGCTAAGCTCAGGGTGGATAAGGCAATGGGACCTGATGGCATACATCCCAGGGTACTTAAGGAGCTAAAGGTGGAACTAGCAGAGCCATTAGCAGAACTGTTTAGTGAGTCTCTGAACACAGGAGAGGTCCCAGAAGACTGGAGAAGGGCTCATGTGATCCCGCTCCACAAGAGTGGTAGCAGGGAGGAGGCGGGGAACAACAGACCAGTCAGTCTTACCTCAGTAGTGGGCAAGATTATGGAGGCACTCCTTAAGGAAAGGATAGTGCAACACCTGGAATCCATAGGGGCACAGGATCCAAGACAGCATGGGTTTACAAAAGGAAGGTCCTGTCAAACTAATCTCATAGATTTCTTTGACTGGGTAACCAGAGTGGTGGACCAAGGGGGAGCAGTTGATGTCGCCTACCTTGACTTCAGCAAAGCTTTTGACACTATTCCACATAGAAGATTGATAAATAAGCTGGGTAGTCTCGGGTGGGTCAGAAGTTGGTCAACTGGGTGGCAAACTGGTTGACAGCAGAAAACAGAGAGTGATGTAAATGGTATACTGTCAGAAGAGATGCAAGTCACAAGTGAGGTACCGAGGATCAGTTCTGGGGCCAGTCCTCTTCAACATCTTCATTAGTGACCTTGCAGATGGACACAAGATCTGCAACAGAGTAGATGATCCAGATGGGGTGGGCAGAATGAGAAGAGATCTGGATAAACTAGCAAAATGGTCAGAAGAGTGCAACTGGGATTTAATGCAAAGAAGTGCAAAATCATGCACATAGGAAGAGAAACCCTGAAGCCACCTATAGGCTAGGAGGAGTTGCTAGCAGTCACAAAGGAAGAAAGAGACTTGGGCATCATCATCACTGATGACCTGAAATAATCCAAGCAGACCTCTAAAGCAGTAGGTAAGGCTAGGGGATGTTAGGGTGTATCAGTGAGGGTATCACAAGTCGTAAGAGGATGTAATAATCCTCTTTACAAGACACTGGTTAGGCCCATCTGGAGTACTGCATGCAGTATTGGAGGCCACACCTTCACAAGGACATTAACAAATTGAGGCAGTCCAGAGAAGGCAACCAAATGGTGCCGGACTGCATCAGAAGACATATGAAGACAGATTAACAGAGCTCAATATGTATACCCTTGAGCAAAGGAGGGAGAGAGGTGATATGATCGAGGCATTCAAACACTTTAAGGGCATTAACAAGGTAAAAGAGTCTAACATGTTTAAACATAAGAAAAATAGCAGGACAAGAGGACACAGCATGAGATTAGAGGGGGGCTTATTAAGGGGGAATGTGAGGAAATTCTTTTTCACAGAAAGGATGGTGGATGCATAGAATGGCTTACCACAAGAAGTGGAGGCTATGAATACAGCGCAGGGCTTCAAACAGGCATGGGATAGGCATAAGGGAGCAATACAAATGACTATGAATAGATAGGTCACTGACAGAGCAAAGGCCAATGGCACATTTATAAGGTAGAAAAAGAAATGGGCAGACTGGATGGGCCTTGCGGTCCTTATCTGCCGTCAACTTCTATGTTTCTATGTTTCGCAGGCATGAGGGCATTGGGTCAGCAGGTTTGTGGAAGGGTGCTGGGGTGGATGCAGGGTGGCATGAGACCGATGTGCACTACAAGATGGACGGGGGCAGGCAGGGGCAGCCGAAGCAGGGGATGCAGGACTGCCAGGCATGCGGCTGCATGGGTGGGGGGACAGGACAGGGGCACACAACACAGGGTGGGATGGAGTTGAGCCACATGCCACAGTGTAACACCATGTACTAATGGAGACACATCTACCCCACAGGTGACGCTGTATACCCATTGCGGCCCTGGCTCCTCACCCCCCATCCGATGACCCAGAACAGTGGCAGAAGAATTCTACAATGAGGCACACATCGTGACACGCGCCAACATCAAGCGTGTCTTCAGCATGTTAAAGATGCGTTTCTGGTGCCTGTGTCTGTCAGGTGGTGCCCTACAGTACAGCCCTGAGAAGTTCTGTGGCATATTCCTTGCCTGTTGTATGCTACACAACATGGCTCATGACCATGGGATACCTGTCGAGGCCAGTGAGGGCAACAGTTCCGGGGAGGAGGAGGAGGAGGAGGAGGAGGAGGGGGTGAGGGAGGGCACAGCAGGGGCACACCCAGGGGAACATGGAGCTGAAGGTGGACATGGGTGCAGGGATCCCAGGCTGGTGGCTAGGGCACAGGTATACTGCACACGAGTAGTGGAGGAACATTTTGGGACATGCAGGTTGGTACATGTGCAGGTTTGAGCACCACAGTGGGACAGCATGGCGGAGGAATGGCAGGCACTGTATGCCACACCAGGGCACACATGTAGGTGCATGCACATGGTGGGGGACAGACACATACACAGGCACCATGCATGCACCACACCAGAACCACACAGGCTATGCCCACACTGTCATGGGTTCATGTGCACTGCGTCTGGCACACTGGCACTGCATACGCTGTACCGCACTCATCATTCCCATGACACATGTCACAATGATGGTACAAACAAACAGCCTGGTGCACCTGCACAGGTGATACGGTGGGGTGCCAGGGCAACCATGTGGCTGGAGACAACCACACACAGTGGCACTGCACCACCCGCAGGGCAGCCAGTACAGACGGCCATGCCACCCACCACCACAGGCCCTGGGCATGGACATCACAAGACTGCCCTACAACCACCATGGACAAGTGGGTGGCCTCTGCCATGGCCACTGGTGATAGGGATGCCACCACCAGCCACAGGGGGTGTTCCTAGGGACCCCTCAGGGGTGCTGCACTGAGACTGTGAATGGGTGCTCAGTGGGGTGTCTGTTCTATGCCCACCAGCTGAGCCATGGCTGTGTGAGTGGATGCCAGTGGCAACAGGGTCAGCAGCAGGAGGCCCACCTGGCCCCACCATCGGGGTGTTCAGGACGTGCTCCTGGGCATCCAACTGGATGCACGCTGTCCACAGCATGCTGTGGAAGCAGCCACTGCCTCTACAGCAGTTGTGATCCACTCCATGGCTGTGGTCATGCCCACCCACATGAGGCATGTCTCAGCCAGCATCTGAGCATGCCACACTGCCACGGACTCATGCTCCTGGACCATGACGGCCCGGTGGCTCTGGAACTCCACCTGGACTGCCTCCTGACTGTCCACAGTTGCCCATAACAGGTCAAGGTAGACACCCATGTCATCAGCAGGTGATGCAGCATGGGGGCAGTGCCAACAAACTGGGGAATGGTCAGCCTCACCAGGGTCTTCCACCGGTGGTGGACACACCCTGTCAGGCTGTGCTGTGTGCATATCTGGGCTGGGAACAGGTGCCTGCTGTCTATGCATGTCATCCAGTGGGTCCACTGGCACCTTGCCTGGATGCCACTGACACCACCAGCACTGTGCTGGGCAGTGGTACAGGGGACATGGCACACACAGCCCCAGGCAGCTGTGCCACCACTGCACTGGTGTCCAGCATGGGGGGAATGCTGTTGGCACCCAGGGTCCCATGCACAGGCATCCCCTCACCATGTGCACTGCAGTCACCCATGGCAGTGGTGCTGCTGATAGTGGAACATGCATCGATGCAAATGCTCTCTCCCTGCAAGCCACTGGCAAGCATGATGAGTGCATCTGCTATGTCCACCACCTCATCCTGGTCACCATCAGACAACCCAGCCAGGCCCCCCAACCATGAGATGTACCCACCTGCAGTACTGCCATCACTGGTGGAGGGCTCCGCAGGGCCCTCTGCCACAGGTACCATGACTGGTGGTGTGTGGAGCATGGAAATCACAGGTGTGGACATGCCCACATTAGTGTCAATGGCCCCATGGGGTGGCCCCACATCATTGCCTGTGGGAGCTGTGCTGTCAGCCATGGCCATGCCCTGAAGTAGCGATGGAGATGTGGAAGAAAGAAAGGGAAACATGGTTAATGCACAGGATGCACATGACACAGCACAGTCAGCCACACACTGCCGGGTATGCATGCCTGTCCATGGCAGGCGCAGACAGGGTGCACAGCTACTCACCATGCCGCGATGGGCTGCCCCCCGTCTGGATGCCACCCCCAGGGACTCCATGCACGGCCGTCCCTGACACACTGGCAGCCAGGAGGGCCTTGTTGGGGCTGAGCTGTGCCACCGAGCTGGGTCTAGCCCCTGTCTGCTGCAGGGAGGCCTGGATGCTGGCTACCCTCTCCTTAGCCTTCCCATCGGCCATCATTCCAATGCTTCCTGCACTCCTGCACTGTGCAGTTCTATGGTGCAACCGCATTCACGTGCCGGGCCACCTCCTCCCAGGCCTCCGCATGCACCATCCTTCTGCCACCCCTGCCGGTGAGTACCTCCAGGGATAGATGGCATGCCTCAATGAGTGCCCTCTCTTCATCCCTTGTGAAGTTTGGTTGCTGCCTGGCGTGGCACCTGACTCCTCAGACATTCAAAACACTGTGGGGGGAGGCAACCTTGTGTCAGACCCACCCATGTGTACACACAGACCCGCACCCATCTCCCACTGTCAGCGAACTCACCATCATCTGTGTTGCCTGTGACCTGTGCTGTGGCACACGTGTGGGCTGCCAAGCACATGTGGATATGCACCATGGAGTGCGGTCCATATGGGACGGCGCACGTGCCTCACATGGCAGCCAGGACATGGTTGGGGTACCGTGTAGCCACCACGGGGTGTGTAACACTGCTCTGCCTACCGTGGGTATGTCCCAATATCCCAGCAGTGTGTGTTCCACCACTATGGTGCAACATCATACCTGGGTGCCACCCCTGTGATGGCTGCAGGGCGGAGGGGGACTGCCATGTGGTGGCATGCACTGTTGGGATGGCGGCAGTGTGTGCGCTGGCAGTGGTGACACTGTGCCTGCACAGGTGGTGTACTGTGCGTAGTACATACATGTGTCATGGCGCTGCATGCGCCTCACAGTACAGTCCAACCCCAGCCATCCGTACCATCCCTGTGCCCCTGTGTAGTTTGTGTGGTCCTCTGTACGCATTGAACCCCCCCCTGCACATTGCCAACCACGCCACAGTTTGGTAGTGGTGCTCCGAACATGCTGTGCTGTGTGTGTGTCCCAGTGACACGGTCTTCCATTGTGGACTCGGCAGGGACCAGTCCAATGTCACCCATGGATACATACCTGCGGTTGTACAACATGGTTTGCTGTGGGAGCCACCTGATGGATGTCTGGTCCCACATGCAGTGTACTGGGGCACCATCAGCTGTGCACGCTCTGATGCAGGCACACCAGTGTGTGCTGTAGCCCTGTAAATGTGGCAGTATACTCACCCTGTAGGCACTGACTTCTCTCAGTGCCCTGGACTCAACCTGCTGAACTGGGAGTATTTATGGCTTAGGGCATGCAAATGAGGCCTGAGCACCTGTTAATAAGATGCTAATCGGCTGAGTTGCCCATGCATGGTTGATGAGGCTGTTTGGGGCACATTCTCCCCTGAATAGCATAATTGCTCCCAGCTCATCTCACTTTGCATGGAGCATCTGTGTAATGCGCCAACTATCGTACAGCACATTCCCAGTGCATGTGTGGTCTGGGTGGCACATCTGCATGGCTTGGGGCAGTCTACACGGCGCATCTCTCGCACATGTGCGGTGTCCATGTGATACGGCACATCATCTCTGATCCACCATTCCGCCATAGTCTGGTGCACCATAGTGTGCCTGACAATTGCAGTGCCATGCACCACACATATTGTGCAGCGTGTCCCACAATGCGCCGCCCATGTGGCATTGTCCGGCCCTCCCCACGTATCGTGCACTGTGCAGGGTACACCTTAATGACATATGCTGTGCATAACATGGTGCCCACATGCACACCACACATGCACAACTGTGTCCTTGCCATGCGGCACCATAGCGTGGTGGTGTGCACATGCGCAGGTCCGTTGGCAGTGGCCAATCGCTCGTCACATTCAGTGCGTGCTGTGCTGCACGTGCATCACTGTTTCACGTGGCGCATAACGGTCGGTAGATGGCACATTCCCTGTTTGCACCTTGCCACTATATGAATACAGTGTAGGATGCCTGGGGCTGGGAGAATGGTGCCTAGGACCATGAACTGGTCACATTTGGAGCTGCTACATCTACTAGCACAGGTCATGACTGTGGGGGGCCACCTGTTTGGACAGGAGGACCTCCATGAGCCCAGGACCCAGGTGTGGGCCACCATTGCTTCATGGATTGTGCAACGTACTAGGATGCCATGCACAGGGGAAGCAGTGCAGGCATCGCAATGGTAACCTCCAGAGGTAGGACCCAGAGAGGCTTGCGTGGCTGTGGTGCCGTGTACACAGGGGTGCACTGCCTCATCCAGGTAGGTGTTCTTCGGCTGTATCCTTCTGTGGCATATGCTGGGTGTGTCTATCACTGCCCCATGGTACTTCTGTGCTGCATTGCCTTGGTGCCAGGGGGGGCCAGGGCATGGCTACGTATGCCTGCATACACCGGGTGCTTCAGACACTGGCATCACTGTCTGCTGCATGGCCACGTGCCAGTGGGGGGTTGCAGGACATGCATCCTGCACTGTGGCAGTGTTCACTCATGGTGCTGTTTGTTGTGTTTTGCAGGACCAGGGGCCAGGCAGCATGCCTCGGACACAGCTGAGGAGCATCGTCGGTGATTCTTGGGTGCCAGGCCTGGTGCCCCATCAGGGGCAGGTGAGTACCGCTTTCCATGATTGCAGTCTTTCTGGTGTTGTGCAGTCTGTGGTGGGTGAGGCTGTGTTCCACGTTCTGGCCCTCAGTGTGTGTTACTTCTGTCATTTTCTGTAGGTTTTCTTGATCGTCGTGCTGTTTCAGGTGGTGATGGTGGTGGCGCTGTGCCAGTGGATGTGGACCAGAGGATCCATGTGGCCATCCTGCGGCCCTGCACCCTCTTACATGGACTGTTCAGTGCGTGTCAGCTGCCCTGCGGGGCATCCTGCTGCACCATCTGGGCCACACTAGGGTGCTGCATGGCAGGGCATGGAGCCTCTAGTGTCCCCATGTGAATTTCTGAGTGCCATCCTGTGTAGATAGTTGCCTTACCCTGTCCCCTGTTTCTGTCCCTTTCCCATCCTCCTACCTGTCCCTGCTCCCCCTCTTACCCGTCTGTGGATGTTGTTGTTGTTCCTTTTCTAGCATTTGATTTGTACAGTTTATATGGCCATTACATTTTATAAACATATTTTACTCTACACTTGTGTCCGTGGGTCTGTTTGTACCAGCTCTGTGGTTGCTCCTCCTGCCCTGCTGCTTTGCTCCAGTTGTTCTGCTGGCTTCCCTGTGTGGCTGCAGAGCTGCCTGCCTGCCCTGGCACATCACTGGATTTGCTGGCGCATCTGCGGTTGTGCTGTTGTGTCCTGTGGTGAGTCACAATGGTGTTGTGCTTGGTGCTTGGCACAGCACATCCCTCCGTGAATGCCAGTGCTTGGGCTTGGCACATCTGACTTGTGCCGGTGCATCTGACTTATGCCGGCACATCTGAGTTATGCCAGGCATCTTCTTTGTGAATCCTGCCCTCTATGTCTTACGTTTACATGTATTTTGTTATTTGTTTCAAGCTGTCAAAAAATATACTGTAATTACCATGTAACTGACACTTGCTACCCTCTGTTCTGTATCCCTCCCCCGGGTCACATCTGGAAGTGAGATTCTGCTCATGGTGCCCCTCCCGGTTATCAAATTTTACATAAATAAACAAAGCAGTGCATCAGGAAATAACTGAAACTTTTCAGCACATTTCATCACGTTATTTCTCTCAATCTGGAGTCTGGCATTTTCGGGACACTTTGACAGCAGCTATTTTGGGGGGGCACACTTGTGCAGCATGGGTGTACACATAAAGCAGTGTGTCAGGAAATAATTGAGAATTTCCAGTGCATTTTATCATGTTATTTCTCTTGATCTGGAGTCTGGCATTTTTGGGACAGTTTGACAACAGCCAGATCACATCTGGAGTACAGCAAGCAGTTCTGAAGAGCATATCTCTGCAAGGACATAGACAGGATGGAAGCTGTACAAAGCAGGGCAACTAAAATGTTGCAGGGTCTGCACCATAAGTTAGATGAAGAGAAGGAGTTTAATATGTATAACCACATGGAAGGGGGGGATGATAGAAACTAACAAGTGCCAAAAGGTACCAACAACATACAAAAGGGTAGTATTTTTCAGAAAAAGAGATGCGTACGAACAAGGGGCAACATTTGAAGATGGAGGGATGGATCAGAGGTAATGTCAGGAACTATTTTTTCATGGAGAAGGTGGTGGGTGCAAGGACAAACAAAAACTAATGATAAGTGCTACTCTACAAATGCTACTCTGCATTGTCAATCCAGTGGTTCACATGGTCCAACTCAATCCACATCAGGCCCAAATCGCCATGTGTGGCAGGTATTCATGCAGGATTGCCACCATCACTGGCAGGTTGTGGAGCAGCCGCTTGCTCCATGGTCCTCCCCCACTTGATACCATGTGCAGATGGAGGCCGTGCTGCCACTTGTTGCCCAGCAGAGCATGCAGGCGCATTCCTGCCCTGTTCAGCAAGCTTGGCCTGCCACTCTGCACGGTGGTGATTGTATAGGTGGGTGCACTGACCACCTGTGCCTAGATGACTTCCATTGGGGCCATGGCACACCACCATACCACACAGATTGCACTTCACTACACAGGTGTCCACAGGCAGTGTAATGAAGAACTCCCACACTAATGAGCTGTGGGGAGGAACGGGCACAGACGGGGGGGCCCAGATGTTGTTGGCGGCTGCTGGTGGTGTTCAGTTGGGGCCAGGGGTGGGGAAATCTACTACTGCTGCTACGACTGCGACTGCTGCAGCTCTTCCCTCACTTGCTGCTCAGCAGCTGGTGCAGGGGCCATGGTAGGTGATGGCATTAGTGGGGGGGGGCGCTAGTGGTAGATGCCACCAGAGGAGGTGCTTCCATAGTACCACTACCTCCTGCTTCAGGTAGGGAACCACTAGCCTGGAAGGTGCTCCGGTTCAGATGTGGGGTGCCATCACGCATGCGTACACCTAAATGATCTCTGCTCCATGGATGAGAACCATCTCTTTCTATTTTTATCTCTTTCTATTTTTGTCTCTCTCACACACACACACACACACACACAAAGATTAATAATTAACAAATACTAGACTGAAATAGGTGCACAAACACAACTCAAGACAACAAATAGACTATTAAACTACAAAGAAATCAGCTAATTATGAAACAAATTCAAAAGGTTTATAAGATTTTTTGCTCTTTCTCTCCTGAGTCTCCTTTCAACCACAACTCTTTCTCTCACACTAGGTAAGGTGAAAGTGAAAGTTTTTCACTGTCTGCATGATTAACTTCCTGCCTGAAGCATGTGACCTTCAGACTGTGAGCCATGTGACCTGTGGACTGTTTCAATGTTCACTCACTCAGCCTTTAAAAGAAAAATAAAGTGGATTGAAGTGGAGTAAGTAATGCAAAGTCATTATGACGTGAAGTGGACGAAATGGTGCATTTCAGTGGCCACTTCACACAGCTACAAAGCAAGGTGGAGTGGGCTACTCTGCCTTTACTTCTCTAGTGGAGTTAAACTTTGCTGCATCTCTAGGTGCGACCAAATAATTTCTGACTTGGGCTACCATCAAAGTTTGGAATGCAAGTCTCCCCTGGATGTAAACTAAAAGATGTCAGGTGGGGAGAGCCCCCTTCATCTTACAGCAGATTTACAAATGCCAAAAACACCCATTGTCTCCCTACCTCCGGAGAACAGGGATAGAATGGAATTTAGTCTTCCTCTAAGGACAAAGGAAGCTTCCCCAGCTGGTCAGATTGAAACTGACAAACCTTTAACTTTAGCAGAAGAAAATCCCCCCCCCCATAGAACAAACACCTGTAAACAAACTTGAACAGGAGGCATCACATCAGAATGCTCTTCCTCCAATATCATATGCAGATTTGTTTCATGCCCCACCAATATCAGCTAAATGAAGAAATGCTGTATACATCAAATAAAGGGGAGGCTTGGAGGTTTTCCCTGATCATTTGTATGTCAGAAAATCTTTGATTAAAGGCAGTTTACAGTTTCAAGCGAAATAAGTATATGTCCTGATAAACACTTCAGGTGACTTCAGTTTGATGTTAACTTTAAAACTGTGGCTAACCTTGAACTGTTCTGGACAAGGTACCAGCAAGTTCGATACACACCACTATGGTCACCATTCTCCGTCATTCCATTTACAAAGCCAGCTTTTTGGATCATCACAATACTCTTTAATAATGAAGGAGTCTGTATTAATGATGTCCTGCACTGGTTGCAGGCGAGGTGTTCTGTATTAGATAGTCCAGATCCCATCTTGGACGAGGAACAGCTGTGGGCAGGAGGCTGGAAAAAAAAAAGTACATCTACCAACCATGAACAGTGGCATTCAACACCTGTCAAGGGATAGGGGTTTCATCTTCTACCCGGGCCAACCTAAATCCTGCTTGTGATGTGGGGCATGGACTCACATCAGCAGCTCATGTGACAAGCTGAAATGCTCCTTATGTGGGGGCATAGGTCACACAAGCATAGGATGTCTAACACTGGCGTACTGTAACCTGTGTGGAGAACTGGGGCACTCTTTTCACAACTGTATGAAAGCTTCCCATAATCAAATATCAAATGAACAAGAATATCAAGAGGACATTGTGACCAGAGTGCAGGAGCATTTTAATAATGCACTGGAATTCATTCCATGTAGTCAGTCCTTCTTGAATGATATCCCCACCTCTAACTGTAGAGAGGACATGATGCAGGCTGCCTCCATGACTACCTTGGATAAGCAGCATGATGAGACTATTGATGTACAAGTGACAAACACCATGGTCAGTGCTCCATCAAAGGAAGTAGAGGAAGTCTCAGTCGGCACCCAAAAGTGGACACAGGTTCCACTAAGGAGAAGTTTTAGGAATAAACCTAATTCAAATCTCTTCCAAGAAAATGCTGAAACCCCTATTTTCATGGAGAATAACTACATTGCTGTAACAAAGCATAAGGATTGAGGAGATTCTGATGATGAATCAGACACATTATCAGTGGTCTCCTCAGTGGCAACTGACACTGACTTAGTATCCACGGACTCTCAACCTTCAACCAGAAAGAAGGTCCGAATGCAAAGGTCTGCTAAGGAACCAGACTATATACTAATGGAATTATACCTGATTAACTCTCTGGCAAGTTTTCAATTAACCACATTAAATGCAAATAGCATTAAGAATGATAAACTGTGTGAGACAACATTTTCTATATTAAGGGATTTTGATTGTCAGGTTTAATTTTTTACAGGATACCAGATTATGTACAGTACATGACATTTCCCAAGCTTCCAGGGAATGGTTTGGAGGGCCTTCATTTTGATTGATAGGGGAAGATTCAGTTTCGGGGGTAGGTATTTTATTTAATACTTCAGGGATAATAGTTAATAGACTATTGGATTTGGCTCCAGGGAGGACTTTATTATTGGATACATATTATCAACATCAGGAATATAGATTTATTACTGTATATGCACCTCAAATAAAGACAGCCAGAATAGAACTTTTTTGCATAATACAACCATATCTATTTACAACAAAAACGGTGGTGCTTGATGGAGACTTTAATTGTGTTTTAGCCTTTCAGGATAAAACCGGACTAACCAAAAAATGATATAATGGTTCAAACTTTTTAAACAAGATGATAGTATGGGCATCCACTAGGGATTGGGCTGCAAGCAGACATAGACCTCCAGACCATACCTTTTTCAAAGGCTTGCAGTCCTCTAGAATTGATTATTTCTTCATTTTAAAATGGGTGATATGTACGGGGTTAAGGGTGATCCCCATTGAAACCACTGATTGTGGTATCTTGGTTATTTCAATTGAAGCAGCTTTCAATAAACCACTTACACATCATATGTGGAGACTAAATATATATTTAATGGAAGATCAAGAAATATGGATGGAACTACAGGGATTGATGAATGCGAGAAAATCTGTAACGGATTTATATGACACAATTATAGAATGGTGGGTAGACACCAAATTTGAGATAAGGTACTTATTTAAAATATGGGCTAAATATTGACATTCCAAAAACTACCATCAGTATTTGGAACTCCGGTAGCAATTAAAATCCTTAATCCCTCAGGCATTTGAGACAGGTCAAGATTTTAGGGATCACATCATACATATCAAGAAAGACATGTGTACCATACGATATAATCATGTTGCCTCCTTAGTAGCTGAACAAAAATATGGTACCCAATAAAAGAAAGCTCAGGTTAATCCGTATGAAATCTATAAAGACAGAGTGGATTCAAAATATATGTCTGATTTAAAGAAATTGGAAGGGACTATAATGTCTCATAATTGGGAAATGAACAACATAGCCTCCCATTATGCTATGAATCTCTACAAAAAAAGTGAACAATAAAAATGAAATTGAAAGGTTTCTATTGGAGTTAGATACACCTAACTTGCTACATGAAATGCAGGGGATTATGACAGCCTCCATTTCAGAAAGTGAAGTTCAGGAAGCAATTAAAACAAGCCGGGGTGGGGGTGCTCCGGCCCTGATGGATTGCCTATTGAAATATATAAGAAATTACTGGAGCTATTACAGGGTTTTATTTAACTCTAAAAATTGATTAGCATTTTGCTCATGAAAGTTCTAAAACATTGTGAAAATGCATAGCACTTGCCTCACTGTGTTTAACAAACATAATACTTCTAGAAAACCTATATAAATGCTTTCTGTACAGTTAGTATTGTCCCTAGAAAAAAACTGCTAATCAATTATTTAAAACCCTGTATTAGTACCACTTTTAGCTCATTTGTTTAATTATATTCTGGAGACACATCAGGAAATTCCGGGGGAGATGTTGGAAAGTTATTGAATCTTTCTGTATAAAAAGGGGGTTAAAACAAATTTGGGTAACTGACAGTCCATTAGTTTATTAAATGTGGATTGGAAACTTCTGAGTAAAATTCTAGGTAGTCATTTAAAAATGCAGCTCAAATTTTGATTTCACCAATGCAGACATGCACAATTCCACAAAGATCTTCACAAGACAACTTATTATTATTAAGAGAGATCTGTGCTGTGTTTGACACCAAAGGGTGTATTGTAAGTTTGGATCAAGCAAAAGCATATGATGCTGTGTCTCATGGTTATCTTTTTCTGGTTTTAGAAACCTATGGCATCCCTTTGCAGTATGTGAAATGGATAAAGAACTTATACAGCGGTCGTAATGACTAAGCTCATGATTAATGGTCAAGCAGGGACATCGATATCATTGGAAAGAGGTGTGAGGCAAGGGAGTCCTTTAAGTCCCATCTTATTTAATTTTTGTATAGATCCTTGCATAAAGAAGTTAGAACAAATTACATTAATACGTCATATCACAAACATTCAGGATCAGGCATTCCCATGTGTTATGGCCTACGCTGATAACTTATGCTTAATGCTAGCAGATAATCATTCCATAGCAACTGCATTACATATCATGTCACAATTTTCTAGAATATCAGGTGCTCTCTTAATATATCAAAAAGCCAGTGACTTTGGCTGAATAATATGAATGGTACCAATGCACCTTTAATTAGAGGAATTCAGGTGGTTCCCGGCCCCATAAATGTCTTGAGTATCCTATTTGGTGATGAGGATTTAGCTTACATAAATTGGATGGAGGTATTAGACACTGGTGAACAAAAGGTTGAAAAGTGGAAGGGATGGCCAATGACAAAGAAAAAAAGTATATCTAGCTAAAACTTTCTTATTCAAATCCTTTTATATATTAGTTATATTTTCCTCTTACCTACTAAACTAGAAGTCAGATTATACAGTGGCCCAGATATTCAAAAGAGTTGAGCCATGCGCAATAGGGTTGGGCATGCGCAAGTCCGAAATTGCGCCATTCTGTGATATTCAGCAGGAGGCAGTTGCAGCCCCTAAATCACGCTGAGCAACAGCGCAATGATAATGAAGGCATGCGCAACTGAAGGGGGCGGAACCATGCATAAATGGCACAGTGCGATATTCAACAACTTGCGCCATGCGCAATGGGGAGCAAGCGGAAGTTGCGCCATAGTGGAAATGAGCCAAAATAAAAAGGAGCAAGGAGAGGCGCAAGAACACTAGGGAAGGCACAGGAGACAGAACTCTAGCCACACAGACAGGGCAGGAGGGACACACAGGGCAGGCCAGGAAAGGGCACCTGAACACAGAGGCACAGGAAGGTGTGGGGAGCCACAGCAGGTGCAGAAGGGGCAGTGCCACACAGCACAGAGGCCACCACAGGCAGGTGTTCCGTGCAGGAGAAGTAGCAGTGAGGACAGCAGGGGAATACAGTAACAGCTGCCGGGGGAAACACAAGCCAGGACATGGCCAGTGCCACCTTCCAGATGAAGGCCATTATGAGGGGGATGAGATGGTGGGCAGCAGGGGGGCATGGCCGTGGAAGGGCCCATCGGCGGTATGCCCCCAACAGGCAGTACCGAGCCCACACCAGCTTCGAGCTGTACAGTGATACCGAGATTGTGGGCTGGTACCGCCTGAATCAGGCAATTCTGAGTCGGCTCTGTGAGCTGTGCAGTGATGTGATGAAGGCACCCACATGATGGAGCCATGCCCTGTCAGTGGAGACAAAAGTGACAGCTTGCATGTGCTTGCTCACCACAGGTACCTTCCAGAGACCAACTGGGGACACCACAGGCATAACCCAGTTGGCCACGTCACGCCACCTCACCCAATTCCTCAGCGCACTGCTGCCACATGCTGTGGAGTACATCCATTTCCCCAGCACACCTGCAGAGCACACAGCAAACATACAGGAGTTCCACAGGGTAGCACGTATGCCTGTCATGCTAGGGGCAATAGACTGCACCCATGTAGCCATACGCACACCACCTGGCCCCGAGGGGGCCGCATACATCAATTGCAAGGGCTATGCCAGCATCAACTGCCAGGTGGTGTGCAATGCCAGGAGGTTCATAATCTAATGTCTGTGCCACGCACCCTGGGGGAGCACATGATGCCTTCATCTGGCACCAGTTGGCACTGTGCCACAGATTCAAGAGTGGGGACATCCCCACTGGACACCTAGTGGGTGAGTATTCAAACCACATGGACAATCATAGGGCCTGGGGGGGCATGGCCAGAGGTGACATGGGTAGTGGCCTACATGGCCCGAGGCAGGGCGATGCTGATCACCAAACTAACCTCCACCCTTTACACAGGTGACAGTGGATAACCCACTCTGTCCCTGGCTGCTCATACCCTACCAGCAGCCCACGACCCCATCACAGCAGTGCTACAATGAGGCACATACCACCACATGTAATGTCATCGAGCGGGTGTTCAGGATGCTGAAGGCACATTTCCGTTGCCTGGACACCTCCGGCGGTGCCCTACAGTACAGACCCTCAAAGGTCTCCAGGCTATTCCTGGCCTGTTGCATCCTGCACAACATGGCCAACGAATGTGGGATAGCTGTACAGGTCGAAGAGGGGAACAGCAATGGGGACAATGAGGGTGCTAGTGATGATGGTGATGGGCAGCCCCCCCTTGGGTGACGGTACCCCTGACTGATCCGGCTGGCACAGCTGCACCGGGACACCATCATGGAGGAGTACTTCAGCCAACCCAGGTAAGTCATGGGGCCATGTGCAGGCAACAGTGGCTAAGGCACAACCCACAGACACGCATGGACACACATCAGGGGTGCATGCCATCAAGGGAAGTGGCAGGGCATGGAACCACACACACAACCAGGGATGAGTGAGGACTAACATGCCATGTGGATGGAAACACACACACACACACACACAATGCACCGAACTTGCACAAAGGGCAGGGGGCACACCGACCCAGAATGCCAACCCTAGCCACACACATGTCCACAGACCACTATGCCCGCTGCCTGTCCAAGGGTGTATGTCAGATGCTGAGCACCATTGCACATTGGTGTACAGCGCAATGCAGGCATCATCATGCACACACAACTGTGGACAGCAGCCGGGAGGGTGAGCAGACGGACTGTGTGTCTGCGTGCAGGGCCGGGTACCCACCTGTGCACTGCCCACTGAAAGACACAATGCACACAGGGCAGCACCAGACAGTAGCTGCGTTGGGAGACAGGTCAGTCATGTGACACAGTGCCCCGGCCACCATGGATGCGTGGGCGGCTGAGGCCCACCAGCACTGACAGGCTGACCACTGGTCTCATGGGTTGGCACTGATGGTCCCCCAGGGGTTCCACTGCGTGAACGCAACCATGCTCGCATCAGGGTCGGCAGCATACCGAACATGCCTGCACCAGGCGTGCTCAGGATGCCCACAGCTGAACCCGGTGTTGACAGGGAGGATGTCGCATGACGCCGGGAATGGGGGGTGGACAGTGCACTGCGTGGTGCCTGCGACGCATGGACACATGACTGTGTGCCCATTATGGCCATGACGGCACTGAATGACTGTGCATGCCTGTCAATGGCAGTGGTCACATCCTCCCACAACTGGTCCATCCCTGCCAGGATCAGAGCAGTGTCCCTGCTGCTACTCTCCTCTGCCTACTCCAGAGCCGCACGCAGTGCATCCACTGATGTCACAAGCCACATCTGCTGCTGGACTGATGCTTGCAGTAGGTGGGTGTGCTCCTACAAGAGGTCATCTGCCTCCTCGGCATCCTGTCCCTCAGGGTGAGCACGGCCCTGATGCTCAGCACCCCTTGACAGTGGGCGCTGCGCACCAGGACCAGGTCTGGGCATGTCCACAGGCGGTGCACAGACGCCACCGCTGAACCCTGTACCCCCAAGCCCATTGGCTGACTGCTGATGCTGCCCCTCCAGCTGCCACTCCCCAGGGCTCAGTGGTACTGCCGCAGTAGCCGCAACAGTCCCACTGTCCTGAACAAACACCAGTGTGGCCCCACTGGTGCTGACAGGCACAGACTGGGATGTGCTGACACGCAGGCCTCCACGGCAGCACCATCCACAGCCATGGCCACGATGTCTCCTGCTGTGTGGCCATCCTGTGGCACACACATGTCACTGCCCATGATGTTAGCAACATCATCATCGGTGACGGACTCGGCACTGGCCCCAGGCACAGCATGCTGGCATCTGTGGACGCCGACATGCTGGGACACAGGCAGGGTTTCCTCCGCACCTGTTACAACAACATCAGTGTGGACAGCCAGGTGGCCCCAATGTTGCACTGAGCCACGTATACCTGTGGAGGTGGATGGGCCCTCCTCCATCTCCAGCTGACTGTCCTCACTGGACAGGCCCACCACTGCTGACCCATGCAGACACTCAAGATCTGTAAGGGAAAGCAAAGTCACATTACTGCATGTGACCTACCCTGCCCCCCCATAGACAGACCATGACTTACCATGCAGTGATGGGCCACCACCCGTCTGGAAGCCACCACCCGGAACACCCTCAATGGCACTACGCTGCATGCTTCCAGCAATCCTCTCCTCCTGTGGGGTCAGGTGTACCACCTCCGGCTGTCCCCCACCTGTTGCAGCTCATGCTGCCCTGATGGCAGCCACCTTCTCCTTTATCCTCTCCTGTCCGGGCCCATCTTTTTCTTGCACTCCTGCACGGAGTGCTGGTGGCTGCCATACAGGTTCAAGCATGTGCCACTTCCTCCCATGCAGCATCACAGGCTTGAGGTGTTCCCTGCCATCCTCTGAGAAGCGGCTCCTGATCTAGGTAGGCCTCAAACAGGGCTTCGGTCTCAACCTTGGGAAAATTAGGCCTCCTCCTCCTCCCACCACTGTGTTCCTCCTCTCCCACAACTTGCTCAGTCATTATGTAGCCTGTAAGAATGTCAGTTATTACCTGTGACTGTGCAGTCCCATGCATGTCCCCAAATCCACAGTCCACACTCCCAAACAGCATGCAACTCACCAATAGACTGCAGTAACCAACTATGGCCACTGCAGTCCAATGTCGCACTTTTATAGCGCAACCCATGCAAATGAGGCGAGGCGCAACTTTAAGTGGATGCAAACTGCAGTGCTGCACCATTGAATGCCTGATTAGATGTTTTGCATATGATGGCTGAAAATCACGCTTTTGGGCTTTGCGCAATTGTGTTGAACGTGCTGAGCCAATGGCGCAGTTCTGTGACATGCGTAGTACACACCTCACTGCGCATGCCCGGGTTGATGATGCAGGCATCTGCCACACTGCTGATGTGCTGTGCACGGTAAACAATGCAGGGCACGGTCACCATTGTGCCAGTGGCATTATAGCGATGGTCTCCTACATGGCGCTGTGGCACTAGGCCATCATAGGCGCACTGGGGCAACTGCGCGGTAGGCCGCTACTGGCGGTAGCACACAGGCAGCCAATCACGCTACATGCATTGGGTTCCAATGGCACTGTGCTTGTCCATGCGCCAGAGACCCTTGACCCTGTGCCCAACCTTTGCCCCCAGGCACCATGTGTCAGGCATGGGTGCACCTCTATCGTGCTGTTCAGTGACAGTGCGATAGGGAATGGCAGTGCTGTACTGTGCAGCATCTGCATGTGGGGAGCCGCACTGCAGAGCACCATATTTGCAGATCGAGCAGAGAGCATAGCATGCAGGAGGGCTGCTCAGTGGTCACAGATAGAGCTGGCCAACCTAGTGGCCATTGTGAAGCCACACCATGGGCCACTGTTCGGGGAGGCACCCCAGGACAGGTCCAGGACCCAGGTGTGGGAGGAGGTGGCCACTGCACTCGAGGAGGCCACTGGATGGGGAAGTGCAGAGCAGTGCTGCCACAGGTATGGGGATCTGCGGCGGAGGGAGCCTGAGCTGCTAGCCCGCCTGCGGGCACGTGCCAGGAGGGGCACGGTGCCACGGCCTGGTAGGTGTTACATCAACACACATTTATCTTCCATATGGGTATCACAGTTGTATGTGTCCAGCACATGGGGAGGGACCGTCTGGGGTTGGCTCTGGTGGTGTTATCAGGGTGTGGGGTGGGTGGGTCTGGCTAGGTGGGAGGGCACACACCTGGGTGCAGGGGAGCTTTGCTATGGGATTGTACTGATGTTCCTCTCTCCATGTTTGCACCACAGGCCTGGAGGAATGGAGACTTGCCCATGATCTGCGGTGGCAGGAAGAACAGAGGGAAGCCAGGCGGGGCGAGGCTCACACCACCCAATGGACTGGCCCGATGATGGTGAGTGCCATAACTCCACGATTACTATTGCATGCTGTGTAACAAGGTGGGCAGCAGGGCATGGCCACCATCCATCGACACTACTGCCATGCATGCAACTTGTTACAGTCAACACTGTCCAGTGGCAATGCATGTCTGGGAGTGCATCGATGGTGGTCCATGCGTGCACCGGGTACATGGCTGTGCCACTGCCTTTGCACCACATAGCCATGTCACTAAATGGCCATGGTGGTGCTGTGCGTGACTTGGCTGGTGGGTGTGTGCAGTGTTCCGCATGGCTGTATGCGCCTGGGTGGGCAGGTCATGTGGACATGACCACTGTGGGTGGTCACACACCATCACAGAGGTATGTCCCATGGCCGTATGCCATGCACAGTGGGCGGGCTGTATGAGGCTGTGCATTCACACCTATTGACTGTGCTCCCTTGTCCTAGGTACACGCCATCTCCGACAGATCAGGGAGGTGCTTCGGGAGATCCTGCAGGTGGCAAGGGTGTCACTGGACATCCTCCGCAGGATTGATGACACCGGGATCCTGCGGAGGCACCGACAGAGACGGAGCCAGAGTGGGGAGCGGTGCTCCCGCTAGAAATCCCTCTGCCCCTGAAATCCCATACCCCCTGGACCCACCCTCACACCCCTCTTTCCTGTCCCATTTGTCCACCCCTGCCACTTACCCACCCCCACCTTGTTTGTGGCCCTCACCCCCACCTTGTATATATTTTGTAAATAGTTTTGTAAATAGTTAACTTTTATATGTTTTTTCAATACAGTTATTTTGATATGAATACTGTGGTGGTCTCTGATTTGCAGCGGGCTATAGGTGCTCAGCTGCAGTGGTGTGCATGGCGTCAGGGGTGGTGCGGTCATGGGTATGTGTGTGTGTCTGTGTGGAGGTGACTATGGTGTGGGGGTAGCTATCAGTCAGTGTCTGTGGTATGTGTGTTGTTCCCTGTGCACTGGATGACTGTGTGCAGTGGTCCATGGTGCGTGCTCTGTGCTCATGGTGCCCCTATCAGCCCATCCATGGCCTGTGCAGCTGACATACATGCATGTCTGTGACCTGCACGGTCCGCTGGCATGTCAGTGGTGGCAGTCCCTGCAGGGCAGCCACTGTACCCGTCACACTGTTGGGTTGCCTCCTGTCACTGGTGTGGTGCATGTCTGCCTTGGGTGACACTGTGGCCTCCACAGTTGTTGTCCCACCTCCATGCTGTGCCTTGTGTGTGTTGCAGGGGATGTGCACCACTGTCTGTGACTTGTGCTCCGGGAAATGCTGGTGGCATACAGGTCCACAGTGCCTGTGCAGGGTGGCTGGCACTCCACTGCCATGGAGGACTGTGGGTTGTGTGTACACAGTTTACGTGGGCCCATGCTGGGGGCTTGGTTGCCCCGTCACTGCGTCCCTGTGTTGTTGTGCCCTTGGGTATGGGTGGGTGTCTGTCCATGCGCTGTGTGGCATCCGGTGTGGTGCATGCTTCCACGCACCACTGTGGGTGTCTGTGCTGGCTGTTGTGGCCAGTGCTGGGTCAGGGTGCATGGGGTGTGGGGGGACGATGTCTGTTTTCCTGTGTGTTCCTGTGCCCATCTGTGGCATGGTGGTGGGCCCCTACCTCCCTGGTTGTGCAGTTGCATTGCTCTGCTGCTGGGGAGCATTCCTGGTTGTGCTATGGTGCCTCTGGACTGCTCAGCCGAACATCCCTTGTTGTGCTATGGCGCAGGTGGTGCGATATTCCGTTGTCGGCTCGAGGCACAGTTTGGCCTGCTCCATTTTTGAATATCGCGCCTCTTGCGCATGGGCGCAATGGACTTGCGCTTGCTCCTGCTATTGCGCACTTTTTGGGCGCAGTTTGAATATCTGGGCCAGTGTATTTTTTTGTTTACTGTGGGGGAGCCATTTGAATCCTATTAAGAGAGCAATCACTTATACTGTAAACCCATTAATTTAGGGCTGGCAAATAGCCTAGAGGTTAGAGTAACAGTGTATCAATGAGCTTAGTACATTCAGCAGACCAGACCTGGTTTGATTCTGATAGCCTCCACTTGCATACTGTGTGATTCTGAGCAAGTCACTTAACTGCTCAGTGCTCCCAGGTCGCCCCTGAAAACAGGTACTTGTGCCTAGTGGGCCTTACCCAGTTACCAAAGACTAAAAAAAATTAGGTGGTTTAAATATGGTGAATCCCATAGTTTTCTTCTTTTCTATTTTTGTTTATAATAATTTCTTACCAGTCATGAGGAAGCAACAATTAACACGGGTGACTTTGTTTCATGGGAGATGTCGTAGTCTCTTTGATAAATGGGATATGAATAAATGGGGACTTACAAATGTGGATCCAGCAATAGGAAATGATTTGATTGCTCATTTTAAAAAACTTTAGTTTTGAACATTTGGCAGTAACAATGATCTGTCAAACTACTAGAAAGGATTGTTACAAAAGAATAATTAATGGGCATTTTAACTGTGACCCAGTTTTTAAATGTCAACCATTAATAGAGGAGCGAGTATTATTAGATCAAATATTAGAACCAAGACTGCCTACAAAAATGTGGGATTTTGTGTGGTAATGCTGTCACGAAAAATTAAGTGTTAGAAGTAATCACCACCACAAAGCACAAAGTGAACAGTATTGCCTCCATACTGCATGCATCGACAGAGAAGAAACCATGCACCACTCATTTATAGAATGTTTCTATGTACAGAATTTATGGACAGTGTTGGTACGGGCATGGTTGATTCCTGAAATGGCCACAATGACATATGAGATATTGGTATTTGGTATCTTACAGAATAGGTGGTTACATTTCTACCCAGGGACACTAAGATTGGTGTTTAATTGTATTAAATGGTGTATTTGGCATATAAGGTGTCAGATCAGTTTGCAACAGAAAATTACTCCACTGGAAGGACTACAACAAATGATACGTCATGAAGTTCAAGGTCTTTATTGAAAAGATGTTGAGAAGTTGCTGAAAAAAGTTGTCAACCCATGGTGGTGACATTTCCCATGGTTAACACCTTGAAAAGCAGAATAAGCAACTGATCAGTAGAGATGCAGTGAAATTAAATTCTGCCTGCGAAGTGAATGCAAAGTGGCCACTTCGCATTATCATCACGCTATGCAAAGTGGCCATTGGAAAGTGCTTACTTCATTTTGTTATTATGACTTTACCTTGTTATTTCACCTTAATGCAAAGTAAGGTGGAATGACAACAATATAGGCACTTTAGGCAGCCCTCCCACACATCACATGGCTTACAGTACTGTAAGTCACATGCTTTAGCCAGGCAGGAAGGAAGTGAGTCATACAAGCAGATACTTTCACTTTCTTCTTTGCAGAGGTAGAGAGAGGAAGCATTTTGTGTAGAAGAGGAGAGTTCGTGTTAACAAGTTTCTTTCTTGACCAAATTCCAAAAACCAAAAACCTTTTTTAAAAGCTAATTCTTCAGTTTTTTTTACTGTTTTGTCAGTTCTTTTTTGTCACCGATTTCTTTGTTTTATAAGTTTTGTTTTGTGTGTGTGTGTGTGTGTGTGTGTATGTGTGTGTGACTGGGTGTGTCTCTGTGTTGTGTGAGTGTGTGTGAAGTCGCTTATTGCATTGGAGAGGGAAGGAGTGTTTTTTTGTGTGATGGAACAGGGACAGTATGTGGCCCATGGCCGGAGGGGAATGCGCACGCATGGGGGTCATAGCCAGGTAGCATTGGACTGCTCCAGACTCTTTGAACCTGCCTCCCCCTCCAGAAGCAGCAGCAGCAGCACCAACAGTGCCACCACCATGTCCACCAAGTCCGCCACCACCACCACCACCAGTAGCAGTTGCAGGAGCTCCAGCAGCAGCACCACCTGCACAACAGCAGGTGGAGCCCCAGTGTATCATCATGCTGCCAGCACTGCATCTGCCCCTCCTGTGCCTGATCCCTCCCTGCAGCTCCCCAGTTTGGTAGTTTTTCAACTGTGTCAGGGGGTGGACAGCAGCCTTGTGGTGTGTCTGCTTTGTGGTGTGCAGGTGCGCCATGGACCTGGGGGACACATCTGGGGACTGGGGGACAGCGCATATGCTGAACCAATACAAAGTGGAGTGGCAGACTGCCACAAAACAGGCCAGGCCTCCACCTGCTGGCCATTCTGTGGCAGTGGCAGAGGGTGCTGCTATTGTGCATCACCGCAGCAGGAGGAGGGCCACAGCAGCAGTTGCTCCACCACCACCCTCACCACTGCCACAAGCACCACCCTCACCACCACCACTACCTGGTTTTCTCCCACACACATGGACCCCACAATACCTGCAACTCAAGCAGACATAGCACTTTTGTGGGCCACAGTGGAGAAAAATAACGAGAGGGTGGGTGCTGTCCAGCAGCAGGTGGAGCAGATCGAGTAACACTAGTTACAGATTGTGGCAGTGCTCCATTTGCTGCTGAAGCGTCAGGGATCCCCATTAGCTTTTTTTTAGCACACTCCCCACTGCTGTAGTGTTTTGTATTTTGTTTATGTTCAATAACAGACAGAGGGAAGGCCACAGTATTAGTTTAAAGGGAAGCAGTCAGCAAAAGGAGGTCCCACCCTGCAAGGCTTACCTTCCGGTTAAGCCTTGTAAGTATGTTGCAGCATTTTTCTCGTGCCACAACATACTTTATTTTAATAAAGAAAAGTCAGCAACCCAGAAGTATGGTGGGCACTACAGGGGCTCCATCATGTGTAAAGGTGCAATGGTCACGCATCCTTCCTTTACACATAATGGAGCCCCATAGCGTCTGCCATACTTCCGTCCGTGACATTTCTTTATTAAAATAAAGTATGTTGCGGTGTGAAAGCTACAACTGCTCTCTAATTTATACATGCTCCTTATTGCCCTGTTATTATAATCCAGTGCCTCAGTAATGTTTACTTTCTTTTGTGGAATGGTTGTGGAGAAGCTGGTGTGAGCAGTGCAAGTATGATGTGCTAAATTGCATGTGTGTAGTCAGTGTTATTTCCTGTGTGTGTGTGTGTGAGATATCAGACATTATCCAGCTTCTTGCAAACATATATATGCTGATTTGTTGCAGTGTTTATGGTATAAAGAATAGTGATAAGAATATTGTATATTTTATTGTCACCATCATCATCAGCAGACTAAGTGATATGATACTTTTTCAGAGGTGTCTGGCCAGAGTGCACCTTAGTCACATACTGCACACATAACTTTTAGGAGAGCATGTGTTTTTTGTGCTATGATCTCTGAAAAGTCATGTGTGTACTGTGAGTGAATGAGGTGCACAGTGACCCGATACCTCTGAAAAAATATCATATCACTTACTCCACTGGTGCTGATGGTACAAATAAAATATACATCATATATTCTTTCTTATCTTTATTCTTTACATCCTCCAACAAGTCACACCATATATATGTTTGCATGAAGCTGGACAATGTCTACACACACAGAAAAGAACACTGATGGTACACATGCAGTTTTGCACAACATACTTGCATTGCTCAGTCCTCCTTTTTGCAAAACACTTCATGAGTCCCAACACAAAGTAAACCTTACTGAGGCTCCAGAAGTATTTCTTTTTTGAAATAGACATTGCAGTGCAACAGTTTGGTGAACATTTTTACCTATACTTTTTTATACTATTTTACATTGCCACTTTACTTACCTCCTGACTTGTATGATACCACTCTTTCCAGTGTTTCAGTCTGCTTTAGTACTTTTTTATGTCTGAAATAATAAAAGGAGCACTTCTTTTAATACAGTGCAGACCAGGTCTTTGTCAGTATTTTCAGCTGTTTTTCTCCATCAGTTGATAATATATTATAACTCTTGCAAAATTAACAATTATGCAGCAGGCAGTGTTTTATGACCTCACAGAACAATATTTGTTCGAAAACAGCTGCAAATAGTGATGAAAACCTGGTCAGAGCCATATTAAAAAGTGTGCTCCTTTTATTTTTTCAGACCTAAGAAAAAGGAGTAAAGCAGACACAAATTGTGAAAAGAAGGGTATCATACAAGTCAGGCAGTAACTAGTAGCTGGCAATCTAAAATAGCATAAAAAAGTATAGGTTAAAAATGTTCACCGCATTGTTGCACTGCTGCTTTAATTTATAATTTAAATATGACATTATGTGCTCACAATCACAACACACAAAATGCAACTGTCTTGTGTCCAGAAAATTCCCAAGTGCTATTGAAGTGAAATGGGAGCGTTACACCACATGCAAAGTCCTCCAGAATCTATTGCGCAGTCACTCATGCACGCAGTGGTCACACAGAGTCCCCAGAATTTTTCTGTATGCCCAAAATACAACTGTCTTGTGTCCATAAAATTCCCAAGTGCTGATGAAGTGAAATGGGAGTGTTACACCACATGCAAAGTCCCCCAGAATGTATTGCACAGTCACTCATGCACATAATGGTCACACAGAGTCCCCAGAATTTTTCTGTATCCCCAAAATGCAACTGTCTTGTGTCCAGAAAATTGACAAGTGGTGACAAAGTCAAATGTGAGCATTACACCACATGCAAAGTCCCCCAGAATTAATGGCGCACTCAGTCATGCACACAGTACTCACACAGAGTCCCCAGATTTTTTCTGCATGCCCAAAATGCATCTGTCACGTGTCCAGAAAATTGACAAGTGGTAACAAAGTGAAATGGGAGTGTTACAGCACATACAAAGTCCCCCAGAATTAATGGCACACTCAGTCACGCATGCAGTGGTCACACAGATTCCCCATATTTTTTCTGCATCCCCAAAATGCATCTGTCTTGTGTCTAGAAAATGGATAAGTGGTAACAAAGTGAAATGTGAGCATTACAGCACATACAAAATCGCCCAGAATTAATGGCACACTCAGTCACGCATACAGTGGTCACACAGAGTACCTAGAATTTTTCTGAATCCCCAAAATGCAACTGTTCTGTGTCCAGAAAATTTACATACTCTGTGATGATGATGTCATGATGCACAGTGTCTTACCAAACCATGTGAAGGAGGGATAACATGACATGAATCCATTCAGTATTCCGTCAGAAATGATACCCGTGACAGAACTGTTGCTGGTCCAAAGTATGCTGCGATTCCTACGACTGCGATGGGATCACCTCAACTGGATAGAAGGGTGCCCTTTGTGTGTACACTAATAGTAGCCTTGGTGAATCGATATATATACAGTATATATATGGAGATATGTGATGGGGAACCGTAGAATAAACTAGTTATTTTCACAAGTCCCTGGTGACCACGGGTAACCTCACGAGTGGCGTAGCATAGCAGAGCCATGAGTGATTTACCTGAGGTCACTGGGGATGTGTGAAAATAACTAGTTTATTCCACGGTCCCCCATCGCATGTGCGATTTATGCAATGGGTTTTGTGGTGATTTTTATGATGTTTGTGGTTGAACTGTGGTTGGTATTTAATTTTTTTTGATGGAGGACTATTAGGTTTTCATGATGGAAGGGTTTTTTTTGATTGCTGTGTGAATGGATGTGTGGTTGTAGGCTTTGATTGGTTGTAGTGGCTGGAGAGTGTTTGGTGTGATGTTATTGGCTGACGTAATGTGGGAAAGTAGTTTTGATTGGCTGGAGGGGCGTGTCTTACAATGGGAGGGTTAGAGTGATTGATGTGTGTGTGTGAATTGCTGTGATTGGGTGTGCGTGTGGTGAGCATGCTTTTTGATTGGTTGGTGGGCGTGGCTGAGATTTGTAGCATAGTTTCAGTAGAAAGGAGTTCGAGGAGGATGTGCTGTTGGATTGCTCGAGGTGGCAGCCTTTTGGAGAGCAGGAGTTCGTGTTTCGTGTTGCCGGAGAGCGTTGCGTTGTTGTGGGCGTCGAAGTACTACAGTGTCGGTCAGTGGATGTATGGAAGAGTTTGAGGAGGACGCTGTGGATTTTAGTCATGGAGTGGAGTTTTCTTCGTCGATGGACCTTGGAGGAAGATTTCGTGGCTATCTGAAGAATTTGGAGTGGTATCCTGTTTGGGTGTTTCATTTTTGTTCGAGATGGATGTATTGGGGCTTTTTTGGGGGCAGCTGCATTTGTAAAGGTTTTATTTTTTTTTTTGGTATGTCAGACTTTGGCGTGATGGATTGGAAGGAACAAGACTGAGAAGATAAGTTTTTGCAACATTTATTGAACAGAAAAACAAACAGTAGCATTTATTTTTATTGTACAGAGGAGAATTCTAATAGTTTTGAACACTGTATGGGTTTGTATGATTTTTGCAACTTGCAGTAAAAAGTTCATTTTCAGAAAAGAACAGTTTTGTAGAAGATTTGGGTATGGGGGTTGAGGTGGGGTAAGGGTAGTGGGGTGAGGGTTCAGTGTATTTTTGTGTTGTAGTCCATAGGGTTTGATAGAGTATTTTTGCTGTGTAGAATATGTATTTATTTTTCATTTTCAGTCTGTTAATTCAGATCGTCTTTCCGCTAGTAGTTGGTCTGTATTCCAAAAGATGGTGAATATCCAGGATGTGTTTGAAGAAAGAAAAGTCCAGTTTTGTTAGAAATTTGTTCTAGTTTGCGAGCCTTCATTTGCCTTTTTTTGCTTGTAGGTTCAGGTTATTCAGAGGGTTTTTTTTTATTTGTACAGTATTTCAGAAAGGAATGTTTAGGTCTGCACAGATCTTCTTTCTGGCTTGACAGTATTTTTTGTAGGAAGATGAATTTATGTTCAGGTCTTTTTCTTTGCTGTATTCAGATCTTGTCTTCATTTTTAGAGGTTTTTGATATTTTTTCATCGAGAATATATGGTCATTTGCAACTTTATTCAGAGTCGCTGTCACTATCTAAAACCATCTGTCTTTTCTTGGCGTATTTGTCATACTTGTTACCTGCATTGAGGGGGGAGAAAAAAAGAGCATTATGAGTTTGTTTGCAGTGTGTAGTAATGTGGGTGGTGTTTGGAAAGGTGAAAGTGGTGGTGATGGGTGGGTATTGGGTGGGAGGAGGGTTTATGTAGTACTTTTGTGAATTTGTTGGTAGTATAATTATACTTACCTTGAATGATATTGAAGGTGACTTGCTTTGACTGTATGGTGGGTTTGCTGATGCAGGTTCCAAGTAGGTCTTTGTAGTTGGTAGGAATAGTGGTCAGTTGTTGTTGTTGACGGGAAGGTTTGGCTTCTGGAGTCTGATCATAACTTAGTAAAGTGCTTATTTGGTGTTGTTTGGAGTCATTGAGCTTTGAATATTCGTTGAGGCTTTGGAGCTGTTTGTGGCCTGAAATTTGTATGATTTCGGTTTGTGGTATTCCACTGTCCACTAATTTTTGTACCAGGTGCTTTCGTACAGAATGGTTAGTTAGTTAGTCGTTTATCAGTTTGTATGCCCGCATTGGTAACCATGTTTTTTGACAATAGTGGAAGCTTATTAAAACCCACAGGTTGATTTTAAACCATTTGTGCACTTTTGATGTTTGTATGTTGTTGTTGATAGCTAAAGAAAAATGGTGCTTCAGGGTGGTTACTGACTGGGCCTGTGGGTACTGTAGAGTTTGTAGTTGGTGACTGGGCATCTAGTAGGATTTTGTTGTACTTGTATGCTCGTGGCTTTAGTTTTCTGCATTCTTTTGGGTTGGAGCCTTGTCTAGTTTTAGTTTGACGTTCACTGGTATACTGGAGGTAGAACAGTCTGTTTTCATCTTTTTGAATGATGATGTCTCCCCATTTGACTGCTCTCATTTCCATTATGCCTCTGACACCAAAGTATAGGCTAACTATTAACCACATGGTGTTAAGCAAGGCATCAGGGTTGTGTGGGCCTAGTTGTTGAGTGTTGTATAGTTTGTTGATAAGGGAATCTGTGAGCTCATCTGCTGCTTTTGGTCTGTTACCCTTGCCATAACTTTTGAGACATTTTTGTTTGCACTGTAGAATTTCTCTGGTTGTGAGGAAAGCAGGTGATGTTGATAGAGATTCTGGATAGCGTTTCTGTTTTAAATATCTTTCAACACTCTGGAATGTAGGTACATAGTGTTAAGGGCTCAAGAGAGGGTTCTCTTTTCTGGTTGAGTGCATGAAAAGGTAGCAAGTAATTTATCCAGGCTTGCCGGTGTAATAGTTTCAAGCGGAGTTTCTATATTGTGGTTTTCTTTGAGGTATTTTGAATGGTCATGACATCACTGTGAGTCTTTTCATTTGTGTTACGGTTTTGCCTGCTTGGATATATTTTTGTATGGCATCTTCAGCTATGTCCACTGCGGTGCTAGTACTGGGTCTTGGTTCTTCTGGTATGTCTGTGTTTTGTGAATTATTTAATTGCTGGGGTTCCAGTAGAGGTTCAGTGTCTTCTTCAAATTGTGTTAGTATTTGGGTTAGTTCCATTTAAATGTCTGCAGCAGTTTCCTGTGTTGCCATTTTGTATGCAGTAACAGTCATTTTTTCTTCTGTGATACTTGCTGTCAGAAAAGGTATCGGAAATTGAGAGTCACGAAGTTGGTGCTTTTTATAGTTTGATAATGGAAACAGCGTCTTTTCTGTGACGAAAATGGTTGTGCTGCTTGCGATAGTAATGTAGTATGGTGGAGTGTCGTTTGCATGCAGTTTTCTTGTTGACTGCACGAGGGGTTATGCAGGTGGATGATTTACTGGTTGTGCCAGTGTTGATTGAGTTTATGTGTGCCAGCTGTGTGGGTGGCAGAATGTAGGTCCGGCACAGTGCTTGTGATTGACAGTTTTCATTTATCCCACATATGTGGGATAAATCTAGGTTGGTTAGATTTATTCCACATATATAGAAATAAATGGATTTATTCAATGGCTTTTGGTCTCACACCTATTGCATAAAGATATATATAGATATACACACACACACATATATATATATCTCTATATATATATATATATATATATATATGGATATATATATATGTGTATTCTAGGTGGGGGTTGATATATATATATATATATATATATATATATATATATATACATGTACTCATTGTATAGTTTTGTCACAGGTCACATACTGTTGGGTGTGCACATTTCAGTGATGATGAAATGTTGAGGCGGTCAGAGTGCAGAGAAGGAATACTCTCAGGCCAATGAAGGTAAGTATTTTCAGGGGAGGCGTGATTTGCAAGTTGGTCTCATTAATGGTTTATTATTTGGTTACTTCTTCACAGATTTCATCTGCATCCTTCTCCAGTCTGGAAATGATGGTCATGGTCATCGATTGAAAAGACTTTTGCTTGTTGCATGTCTGCCCTAGTCCCAGGGGGGGCATGATGTTGAAGAAGTTCTTTGGATAAGGCAACTATGACACAACAAAGCATCTGGAAGTTTCCTAAAAAAAGGAATGAAGGACTTATTACTACTTGATTGCAGCAGTAAGACATTATGTTTAAGCCATGGCTCTTCCACAGGTATCTGGATTAACACAGATAGCAAGCTGTCCCACTGCAATTGTTCAGATCACAATTTAATTTAGTACCAGGCTGTGTAACAAATATACTTTGTCAGTGTCCTTGTATCTCAACTCAAGTTACATTTTAAAACCCCATCTTGTCAAGTAATACAACCTTGGGTCCAACTGTTTCAACTGCTGTCATTGCCACACAGCTGCAAATTTGGAATACAGTGCATGATATGTTGCAGAAATATTTTTTGTGATGTAAATGTCATCTAGTTTATGAATCAACAGTTGGATTTGTTGCACTCTTATAAAAAAAGGAACAGATGAAATAAAATTGATATACTTACCAGTATGGATTGAAAATGGATATACCATAGGTTCCTGCAGACAGTACTGCTGCTCTACCATTGATACAGACCTTCAGTGAAGGAGAGTCATTTGTTGTTAATGTGTAATAAAACAATATAAGTTGACTGTATGTGTTTGACCATTGCAGCTCAGAAAAGCAAGAGAAAACAAAACACACAGCTAAAGGAAGTTGAATAGCGTGAAAAACATCAGTACACATACTTACTTTATAGTTTTAATAGTAAGAAGCCTTGTTCCTGTGGCTGATGGATGTGGTCTCCTGTTCGGCCCCCCCTCTGCCTTGCATGGTCAATGTAATGGAAAAACACTGTCACAATGGCACTGGTGGTGGGTGGTGGTGGTCATAGCTGTGGCACATGATGACATTCCCTCTCACATCTTCCTGCATCTGGCGGTGGTGGCAGTGGCAAACAGTGGTCTTATGGTGGTGGTACTCCAGGGGGACACACAGTCACATTCCCTATGGTGGCAATGGAGAACAGCGGTCTTATGGTGGTGGTAGTCTGGGGGGACACAAAGTCACATTCCCCATGATTGCAGTGGAGAACAGTGATCTTATGGTGGTGGTAGTCCACGGCCAGGATATACTGTGCTCTGTGCTATAAATGTGATGACATGACATATGGAGTTTGAGTCACTATGAGTGGGCCAGTGATTTAACTTTATGGAAAAGAGAACATATATCATACAAGACATGTTACAGCCTTGTAACCACTTAAGTTAAAACCTGACAGCATTAACCTCATCATCATCATCATCCAGAAAGCTGCCCTCAGAGTCTTCTATGTCTGAATTCTAACCACGGGGAAATTATTTCTCCGTTGTGTTATCATCTACATCAGTGGTAGGCCACTTCATGCTGTCACTGCCACCAGTATGGTCCCTTTCTTCAACATCAGCAAAACCATGAGTATGCCAGGGTATGAATACTGAGGTTGCAGTCTGAGCTGGTATGTGCCTCTCATTCATTTTTATGAATGTCAGCAAAATGATATTTGCAGGAGAAAGTTTTGTATGATGATCCCAAGCTATTGCACCTGCTAAGCTGAATACCCTTTCGACACTCACACTGGAGGGTGGGCATGTCAGGTACTTCAGTGCCACAGCGGTCAGCTCTGGCCATTCACTGACCCTCCCACTCCAGTATAAAAGGGAATCATCAGTGACTGACAGATGCCTGTTTTCAGACACATAAGACTCAACCATTCTCTGTGCTGCTCTAAGTTCAGTGGCTGATGCATCATCCATTTCTTCGGAATCATTTATTCACAAATCCCCATATGGGGCAAAGCCTCCCAAAGTGGGTTAAAGCTAGACGCTTTTGATGACAGACCACCTGGAACTGCAGTCTCCTTCTCCTTACTGGGTATGCTTGATACTACTCCTTCAGGTTCACCTTCAGCCTGATTATGCTGCTCAGGTTTGCTGACCTTGGCGCATGACTTCTGTGCCCCATGAAGCAAGCGTACCAGTTGCCCACTGACATTTTTTACCTGTTCAGGCCCACCCTCTAGTACTAAGGCAATTCCACGTTTGTATCATGGGTCCAGCATTGTTGCTATTGCAAAGCTGTCACTACACTTAAGGCTCAAGATGTGATGATTCTGGTTAAATACTGTCAGCATGTGTTTCAGCAACACACTACTAGCACTGTCTCCGGCAACATCAAGGCTATGCTGTACATTCACCAATGTCTGCCTCAGCACCCACAGCAGTGGGATTGATTGGCTAATGGAGGCAGACTGCCACTCACTGCCTGTATGGCATGTTCAAAAGGCCGCAAAATTATTATTACAGAGTCCATGAGGCACCACTGTTCAGTCATCATAGACATGGAGGCCTCAGAACTGTCACGGCTAGTGTACATGACAAGATATTCTGAGATGGCTTTCTACTGTTCATACAACTTCTCTGCCATGTATAAAGTGAAGTTCTACCAGGTGACAACTTCCAGCTTCAAGCGGTGCTGCGGGAGGCTGTTTCAGATCTGCAACTGCCGAAGTTGGTCACGGGCCTTTGAAGAATGTGAAAAGTGAGAATAGATATGACATGCAACTGTCAGCATTTCCTTTATATCAGGGTGCTGCAGAAACTCCTGCACCACAAGATTTAAACAGTGGCCCATGCATGGAACCGGAAAAAAAACACCATTCATGATACATTTCACCACATTTGACCCATTGTCACTTGCTATGAACCCAGCCGTCAGAGACAGGGGTTCAGCCACTTGTCAATTTCAGTCAATACCACGTCCAACATGTTTTCACCAGTGTGTGAACAGGTCACATTTTGCATAGCAATTGTTGAATGCTGTTGAATTCCTGGAAGATTGCTACCATGACACTCCACCTTACTGCACTGATTATTCACACTACCAACAGTAGAAACAACTCCCGGCACCTGCGCCCAGTGTGCAGTTATACACAAATATGAACTCCCCAGTGTTCTGCCACTTGTCCACATATCCATACTGTACTTAAATGGATGATTAGAGAGGAGGAATGTTGGAGGGCATGTCTTACTGAGTCGGACACAGTACGGTATAACTCAGGGACAGCACGGGTCAAAATGTATGTCCTGGATGGGACTTTCCATTTTGGACAGGCACATGCAGCAAACTGCAGGAATCCTGAATTCTCCACAAAGGAGAAGGGCTAAAGATCAATTGCCAGCATTTCAGCTACAGCAGCATTAAGTTTACATGACACTGTATGATTGGGTGGGTACTTCAGCTTATGTGCAAAAACACTCTGTAATGTGGGCTGGCTTAAATGTTTTACATGGGGTGTGATGAAAAATGGTTCTGCTCTGTGAATAGCAGGGGGTGGAGTGTGGACGTGTGATGAAGATAGTTGCACAGGTGATGATAAACCCAGAAATGCAGTTATTTTCCCAGATTTACCAACAGGCGTTGATGTACCACTTGCACGAGACATACCGCATTGACCACCACCACCACCAAAACTGTTACTCTCACCAGCACTGGACAAGACTTCAAAATCATTCTGCTTTTCCACCTCATCATGCCTGTAGTAATCCTCTGCTTTTATTTCATCACTACTGCAAGCATTTAATTTTCTACTTGATGCTACAGTGATGGAAGGAGATAATATGCTCATTATGTTTGATTGCAAGGGTGAATGCCCCACTGTGGTACAGGTATTAGCTACTACTTGTGCTGGGTCCACAGTGCCATGTGCCTATTCTTAAGATGTGTATGCTGTCCCCTGTGCCCAGATGGCTCCCCTTTTTACCTCAGCTCACACGCACCTTTCAAACCTGGCAGATTGCAGCTGACTCATCATTTGCATCTACCACAAAAAAATCCCAAACAAGGGATTTTGATGCTCTAGTTATAACATGTCCCCTGATGCTGCTTATTGGACTAAGGTTTTTTAAGCCATGAAGTGGGAGAGGGGCGTGCTACATGATTTTTCAGGCAGGACACATTTGGACTGCAACTGACCACTGTGACTACCTATCAGTATTACTGGGTCATCATCATCAACTGAAACTGGTAAGTCACAATGTTTTACAGGAGTGGGGGAATGCAAACAGACCCAGACATAGCCACTTTGAGTTTCTTTTTCACTGGTTCCCAACAGGGGTCACTGACATTATTATCATATTCATCAACATCATCCACATCTTCGGCTTGGATGATAGCACAAGGACTGCATGTTGCAACCACAGCAACATCATCATCATCAAGCACCACCACCACCCAAAATGTTTTCACCACACTGTGGATTACTACATTGCAAATTCATGACCTGAACCGTGGTGGAAGAAATGCGACTTTGTGTGCTATCATTGACATGCTGATCAGAATCCTCATGTTCAGTTACTGGGATGTTACTGGGGAGTATGACATCATCTACACTGTCACTCACTGCCACTGCTTCACACTCCACTATTTTTTTGGACACGGTAAACTGATCAGAAGTGGAACTAGAGGCAGCAATATTCATACCACCACCAGTAACTGCACTAACACAATCAGCTGGGACAACATCATCTCCTCCAACTACGAGTGAAGCTACTGATTACAGTGTAAAAAACATTGATGGAGTAATACCTTTCCTCACATCAGCAACGCACTTCTGTGACTGCATACTACTACCACACCCACAGACAATCTTACTACTGGCAGCAGTGCCACTGCGAGAAATAGCTTTGCTTGCATGTCTCTTTGCGGGCATTTTGGGGGATCAACAGGAATATTCTAAACAAATTTAGATTTTGGAACATTCACTCTGGGTGGTCAGGGTTTGATGCTGGATGTGAAGCCAAAAACAACTGTGGCTTCAACAACAGATACAGACGCAAAGTCACAACAAGTTCAACAACACCTTAACTAACTAGTGGTGTTCTCAAGTCACAAACAATCCAGTCTGGAAAGGAATACCTTTTGCTGGTTGGGGGGGGGCACTGACTGCAGATTACTGCAGTGCAAAACCAAGAAAAGATGCCACAATGGCAGTACAAAATCATGCAGCAGCAGTGGATAGCAGGTTCACACTGCTGCACCTGCAGTTACACTGTGGCACAATAAAAGGTGTATTATTTGATGTCACTCACCGCACACACACACTCACTCACACATAGAATTTGCCTACTAGCAATGCGTAGCAAATTTAAAACTTCAGTAATATACAACATATTTTAAACAACCTCATTGCTGCACCAGGTCCCTCCAGACCACAACACACACAATCAGCAAAAAAATGGCAACAATTACTGAAAATGTTACTGTGTGTACATTAACACAGTCAGTTATACAAGAACAATGTAACCAAAAAGCAAAGAACTCCCTATTTCTTCAACTTAAATCTACCTACACCAGATACGCCCCTCCCCAAAGCACATTTCCACTGTCTCTCAGCACACAGACTGAATGTTGCACATTAACATTCAAAATCCACACACAAACAATAAATGCTAGATTGTATGAGCAGAGGGCTTTCTACAATTGATGAACTAAAGTTTCAGCAAATAAAATGACCCAAAAAGACTTTATTAACAGCTTTTCGAAGGTTTAAATCACAGAGAGCTCTCAGAGCAGACTGTCTCCTACAGCTTCCTACACACACTACCCCGAACTGAGGCTATGCAGAACAATCTAGAGCCCATGTGACCTGAAATCCCATGAATCACAGCAAAATTCACCCTTGGAGCTTAAAAACGAGGTGAAGTGAGACGAAGTACATTGTTCTCAATGTACTTCACCTTAAAATTTGGTGGAGTAGTGGCTTGGGAAGGCGGAATAACACAAAGTCATTGTCTTTAATGGACTTTGTGTTGCATATTATAATGTGAAGTACTCCACTTCGTGTTGCGGAGCACTATGCGAATTCACCTTTACTCCATGAATCACTCTGTGGAATGAATTGAGGCCACTTCGCCCATCTCTACTGATCAGTGGCTGATACACTTAGGGGTGTTTTCTCCTTTTTGGTGAAAGGCATAACAGCACTCTTTTCTTTCCTACTACTGTCTGGGGAGAACCTAGCTTTTGATAAACTAAGTCTTGAGTTGCATATGGATGAGATATAGTTTAGTTTTACTTAGACTTTTAACAAATAATTTGCATATTGTAAGACATGAATTGTGGTTCTGAAAAGATTCCCTCACTATTTGAGTGATGAAAAGTAGGGTAGGAAATATGAGGTACTACCTTACTAATTTTGTGTTTTGGTTGTATTAAGAGATATTACCAGGCTTTACAATATTGTTTGATTCTGGGATTTAATACGTTACCCACTCTTAGGGGTTGGGGGGGTTTACAGAACCAGTATGAATTAATAAGTATTTTTTTTTATTACAGAGTTTCTGTTTTATGTTACTATTTGGAATGTGATTTAAAAGGTTTGTAAGGAAATATATGCATGAATACTTATTTGTTTTACAATTTATGTTTTGGTTTTGTTAATAATGTAAATAGTTATTCAAGTTTGTATAAAAAATTCCCCATCTCTTTTTGAGAAGTGCCATGGGATCTTTAACATCCACCTGAACTACCACCATAACAGGCAGATGGGACCTCAGTTTAACATCTCATCCAAAAGATGGCACCTCAGGAGTGCAGCATCCCCTCATGCTGCACTGCAGTGTCAGTATTGGGATTTAATCCAAGTGCCTGGTGTGGGGATAGAACCCACAGATTTGTAATCTCCCAGCCTCAGAAGCAAGTCTGCTACCTGCTGAGCCACTGACACCGACAGCATGATATGTACAAACAAAGACAATATAATCAATGGGATTCAACGCATGTGCAGGTCATTTTTGAACAAACAGTATGTAATCCTTAAGTAAACATTTAAGAGAAGACAGTACTGGAATTCTTAACCTCAGCTGGGAGAGAATTATAATGTGATGGAGCCCTATATAATGGAGATCTCTGACTGTAAGATTTTTTTTTAAAACAATGCACTGTATATTGCCTAAACAAGGCTAATCTGTTGTCATGTGAATTTGCATTAATCTTAAATAACCCTGAGGTTGATGAAGGAAGTGTACCCCAAAAATGTTTTTTGCGTTAATACAACAAAGTTGAACTTGAATCTGTTCTCTAAAGTGAGAGACAGTCAGCAGCAGATTAGAGAACACAATGGTGCGTACATCTTGATATGTTGGCTATGAATCTATAAACACTGGTGTGTGTCACTTGTAGTTTTGAGATAACAGAGTAGTTAGCTGAGTATTAAACAATGAGATCATAATCCACCACAGAAAATAAGAAACTACATGCAAGTAGTTTCCTTGACTCAGGGGACAAACAATTCCTGATCCTAAATAAAATGCCTAATCTCTGATGCACTATTTTAATCTCAGATTTAACTCGATGCTCAAATGATAGAGATTTGTCAATATTTATATGCCATGGTACTTAAAACATTCGACTGGATCTAGTGGTTCACCACTGAGATCATAAATTAGTGTTTTGGGATTCCTAGTTGTTCTTGGCCCTGTATAAATCATATATATATATATTTTTTTTTCTATAGGGGCACAATAGTGCCCCTATAGTTAGGGTTGGTACTGCCTTTCAATGTTAAATCTCAATTTTTGCACCTTAATAACTTTGTCTTTTTTCAGCCAAATAACACACAAATTTGTATTTGCAGTCGTGTTGTCAGTGTCACAAGATACTGAAAGTTTCACGATGACTGCTTTTGCGGTTTAAGAGATATAAAGTGATCAAAAACGCTAAACAGAACATTTTTTCACATAGGATAATGTGATTTTTTTTTTGCTCTCATGTACAGCACACATGGAGTTAAGATTGCCTCTGATACTTTCAGGGATGATAGGGTGTATGCCAAGGGTGTGCCTTTGGATGGTTTGGTGAAAACATATATAACCATTTTGAATTATAATATTTTTTTGTGATAGATGCAAGACAGGCAGTGTGCAGGGTAAATTGCATTTACCGTGCAAACAGTAATTTGCAAATGGTAACTGTCATTTACCATTCGCAAATTACTGTTTGCACTGTAAATGTGTGAACAGTAAATGCCATTTTACATTTGCATAGTAAATGTGCGAATGGTAAAAGCCATTTACTATTCGCACTTTACTGGTCTCAGTCACAGTTTTATTTCAGATTTCAGCCATCTTGTTTTCAGTTAGCAAGGCTGGAAATCTGAAATATTTATAAAAATAATGCCCCTTGATAAACACTTAACAGTTGTGTTTACCTAATGGGGGCCTGAGGAACATGCTCCCAACTTTTTTTTAAGAGACCCCCCTCCCTGATGTGGCTCAGGAGAGACACAACATCCTGCATCGAACTGTCATGCTTTGATGAACAGCATGGCAGTTCAATGCGGGATGGTGTATGTTGTATTTTGCCAACAGCAGGGTGCTCAATCCCTGTGTAGGCAGTAGCCCCCCTCCCCTGATAGTGTGGGACACTGGGTAGCCCATTCCCAGTGTCCCCAGTATATTCCTTTAGTTTGCCAACAGCGGGGTGCCAAATCCTCATATTGGCAGTAATCCCTCTCCCCCGATAGTGTGGGACATTGGGTAGCCCACTCCCAGTGTCCCCAGATGTCTGTGCACCCTTAAAATTTTCTTGGACTCTGGGGAGCCCACTTCTAGAGTCCACAAATATAAATAAAAAACGTGAAATAAAGAAATCAGTCCCCCAATGTCTTTTTCCTTAAAAAGAAGAAAAAGATCCCTTGTTGTCTCCCCTGTACCCCTCCAACCCATCCCCACCCTCTCTCTGTGCACCCCACCTTCCTGCACCCCCCTCACCCCATACTTACCTCCGGTGGTCAGCAGCTGCAATCTTCAGTGGACCGGAACACGTCTGCACTCTTCAAAGATGAACTGCAAAATAAAGAAATGTCGGTAATCTATATAATGGAAGTCATGGAGGGGGTTAAACTTATGTTGGTATCTCAGACATTTGGGGGAATGTTGGCCCCAAATTTTCTACTTGGGGTTCTTGGGACCCCATCTATGAACACTGGCACTGCCATCTCGTTTCTCATCCCAAAAGATGATTTTGCATTCGCTGTGTGGAATCACCTTTGGGACTGATTAACGAAATGACAGTGCCGCTGTTCATGAGGTGGGGTCTCAAAAGCCCATGTTGCAAATTTGGTGGAATAATTTTAAAAAATGACTGTGTTACAAGAGTCTGTTGCACAGTTTCTACACACACTCATAATATTGCCAAATGTTAACATTTCCACTCCAGATTTTCAACATTGCCATTTTTTCACACCTCCTCATGAATGGTACAGCTGTCATTTTTCACATCCTGCCCAAAACATGTTTTTGCACCTGTGGTGCAAAATGGCATGACCTCTGTACAAAATCATCTTTTGGGATGGGTTAACAAAATTACAGTGCCACTGTTCATGAGGGAAGGTCACAAAACACCCATGTTAAACATTTGGTGAAAAAATTACAAAAAATGACCGCATTACGAGTGTGCATTGCACAGTTTCTAAGGCATGCTCATAACTTCACCAATTTTTAATATTTTTATTCCAGATTTTCAACATTGCCATTTTTTACACCTCTTCATGAGCAGCATGCAGCAGTCACTTTTCACATCCTGACCGAAACATGTTTTCGCATCTGTTGCGCAGAATGGAGTGGCCACTTTGCAAAATCATCTTTCGGGACAGACTAACAAAATGACAGTGCCAGTGTTCATGATGTGGGGTCATCAAAGGCCCATATTGAAAATTTGGAGAAAAAAATACTGAAAATGCCCAAGTTATGTACGCCTATTGAATGTATTCTATGCATGCACATACTATTATAATGCAAAACTATATAAATGCATCAGTTAGGATTTTTATTGAAGTGTCAGGTGCAAATTCGGCAGCAGGTTGCCACCCACCACCTCACCCCTACCTCCACACATCAACAGGCATCGGGTGCCTTGGGGTCATTACCAACTCTCACCCCATTCTCCTATACTGTACCATCTCATCTTGTTTACACATGTAATGGGGTGAGAGTTAGGCCAATGACCCAAGTTACGCCCCTGCCTGTTGTGTGGAGGGTGTGGGTGGGGTGGTAGGGTTGGTAACCCTAACATCGAATTTCCCAGCTTTTGATACTTTGATAAAAACCCTAACTGATGCATTAACGTATTTTTTGATGAATGTATATATATATATATATATATATATATATATATATATATATATAGGATATGCCATGGGTCTGTCTGAAATATCTGTAACATCTTTCTGAGTGCACTGTGAATAATGACATCATGAGTGGTGAAGCTATGAATGATGGCATACTTCATAGAGCAGAAGAAAAGATATCATAGATATTTCAGACAGGCCAATGGCATTTTGATTTATGTAATGTTTTTTTGTGTGTATGTGGTTCTGTTACTTCATTGGTGTTCTTTATGTTTTATTTTTTGGTAATTTGGTGAATGCTATACCACTCTACTGTATGTGATCCAGTTTTTTTTTTGTATGGGATGTGGATTTTCTATTTCACCCATATGATTATATTGCCACTTTCCAATTGGCTACTGTAATGTGGGAAAATGGATCCGATTGGATAGTTTGGCCGTGACCCATGTGGTCTATGTGCTGTGATTGGGTAGCGTGATTCAGCTTCTGACTGGCTGATCTGTGCTGTCTGTCTTTGGTGTCTTTTTCTGATTGGTTTATTATTGATGGGGAAGTGTATTTATTTGGAGAATTTGCAGTTTCTGCAGTCACTGGCCATAGGTCCTCAATGAGTGCGGCTGCACATGCCTGAGTATTTTTCGGATGACGCCATCAATCTTTGGGCCTTCATGGATGTATTTGGAGCAGTGGTACAACATTGATTTACACTGTTTGAAGTGTGTGGTGCTCAGGACTCATTGAATGGATGTTGAGAATTGGTGTCTTCAGTTAATGGTGAATGGCAGGACCGGTGTTGGTGGGTTAGGGACTTCATTCAAGGACTGAATTTTTTTGCTGCATCAGGACCACTCTTACATCATTCTTTGGATGAAGTCTTCTTTTGGGTGGATTTTTCTGCTGCATTGGGATCTTTTTGGATTATTTTCTGGAAGGAGTCTTCATATTGAGCTTTTTGTTCAGTCTCTGTGGATTTTTTTGCATATGTAATTTTTGGGTTTTTGTGGGTTTTCTCCTGTCCTCTACATCCAAATGTCCTCAATGTAGCATGTGCATATGTAGGCAAGTGTGAGCATGCCATTCGGAATGCCCCTCCCTTCCAGTTGTGCCATTGACTGTCTGCGCCGGTACCGAACCCCCATTCAGTGATGGTGGGACTGTGGGCGGTGACTCCAACCATTACCTGGGAGAGGAGAGGAGAGCCAATGCATGAAGTCTGCTCCCTCTGTGCCAGTACCCCGGCGACTTGAGGTCATTCCTGAACCCAGGTCACCGGCATAGTGTAAGGTGTGGTGTTCAGTGCCTCAACCCTCAGCGCCACCGGGACGGGTACAGTGGATTATATTTTAATGGCTTTTTTTACCTATTTTTGTTTCATTTGTTGCAACCTATGCTTTTTTTTTTTTTGACATCGGTCTTGTGTGGATTTATTTTGGGTTTTTTATGTTTTCTGGGTGTCACATTTGGCATTTGTTGCATTTAAGAAATACAAGGACTTTCTCAACAAAAACACTATTTTTTGAATAGTTTGTACTCAAAGAAACATTTGAAGAAAACAATTTCTGACGTGGAAGGTAAAAGGCAATCAAATATCACTAAGGTTAGGGAGGGTTGTTAGTATGGGAGGTTTCTTAACTTGGGTTAGTGGTCAGCTGTGCAGTTACAGGTGAAAAAGTCTTGAATCTTTTTTTTGCAAGGAATCAATAGTTTGTACTGTTTTTTGAATTATTAGAATAACTATTCTGCTATAGTTTAGTATTCTATCTAGAAACGCATGTACTTTATTATTTCTTCTTGAAAAAAGAAAACTCGAGAATATTAGTAAAGAATCATGTCCAAAATGTCCATTCCTTTCTCCCATGCTTGGCCTAACTGTCCACATTGTTTCATGGGTAGTTTTTTTTCTTTTTTTCACTTGGGTTTTCTTGTGACTGATGTTCCCTTGCTGTTTTCATACTGGTGGTTCCTGCTGTCCTTACCTGTGGAGGAAAACAGACATGGATTTAGAATCTGGTTGTAGGATATTTCTATGACTTGTGGCAGAGGGTGCTGGGGGTGGTGCAAGTGCTGATACACGTACAGTATATGATGTTCTTTTTCCCTTTTTTATGGGGGTTGGGGGTTATTTACTTTGGTACTTCAAACTGTGTCACTGCTGGAATCTTCAATAATATAGATTCTTTTTTTGGGAGTCTGTTTTATCTGTGGGGTAGAGGTGAGTTTGTGAGTTACATTACAAGCATGGGTATAAGTTTGTTACTTTTCTTGGGGGGAGGGGGGTTTGCACTTACATTGATGTATTTGTATGGTTATAGTTTTAGCACTGAAGACAGGGTTTGTGAAGTACATTTCTAGGCTGTTTTGGGGCCTGCTGGAGTACTTGCTTGAGGCTGTTATATTGCTGGTAGTAGCCTGGTAAGATGTCCCTGGTTGCTCAACCTGGCTGTGCAGAATTGAAGAAATTTTCTTATGTTGCTCATCATTTAGTTTGCAGTAGTTGTTGTTGCTGACTATGCTCTTGTGGCCTGTCACTTGCATGAGCTCGACTTGGGGGACTCCTGCATCATTCAGTTTTTGCACTAGATTCTTGCTTGCTGAGAGGTTTGTAAGATGCTTTTCAGTTGTTATTTAGATCTCTGTCAGCATTTTTTTTATTATTGTTTCAATTTTATTGATACCTAGGTGCAGATTCTTAAACCAGGTGGCAGATGTCTTGTACATGTTTTGGTTAGTATTGATGGAGAGAAGAAATGGAACTTCTTCATGAAGGAAGGTTGCTGGTCTCTGGCCTTTGTATAGCTTGTAGTTTGAGAATGGACATTTGATTGCATTTTCTGGGTTGCCACATGCTCATGGTTTGATTCGGCAGATGTCTTTAGGCTTTTGTCCAGTACTTGTTTTTGTGCACCTTTCTCAACTGTACTCTATGCATTCTATGCTGTTGCTGTCTTTTTTAAGTGTGATATCACCCCATTTTAAGTCCCTTATATCTGTATTTCCTCTCAGACCAAAGAATATTGTGCAGACCAACCACATGGAGTTTAGAAGAGACTGTGGACTATATGGACCTAGCTGTTCTTTTTCATACAGTGTCTCTATTATTTCATTGGTTAACTTAGGGAGGCAGTACAGCACAGTGGTTTAAGGCTCTGAGCTGCAAATCTGGAAACCTGGGTTTTAATCCCACAGCCTCCACTTGCATACTGTGTGATCCTGAGCAAGTCACTCAACTTCCTTGTGCTCCCAGGTCGCACCTGTAAACAAGCTTTCAGCTTAGTGTGCCACTCCTGATTAAACAATAAAAAAAAAATACATAAAAAATGAATTAATTGGCTGTATGTTCTCTACAGCCCTTGCCCTTGTCCTTTAGTTTTTTTTGTTTTGCTAATAACACTTGCCTTAGTGTTTCAAATGCTAGGTCAGTGGCTTGTGAAACTTGGTAACTCTGTGCTCTTAGATGCCTTTCTATGCTCTGGAAATGGGAGCAGAGTGTTAATGGTTTATATGGGGTGTTGTCTTTTTTTGTTGCTTCAATGAAATATCTTTCCAGTATTGTATTTAGTTTCGTGGGTGGGATGTTCTCAAGGCGTTGTTGCTCACTATATTTCTTCGTTAGATAGTGCTATATCATTGCCACATCCATCGCTGTTTTTTTTGGTAGTATTCTTGATTTTACTTGCTTTTATGTATGCCTCAATGTGTATTGTTGTTAGGTCACTCAGGCTGCTTATTGTAGGTTGCTGTGGTAACTCGTTGTCTTTTATTGTTTTTCCATGGTTTGTTCTTCCAGTAGTGGGTCATCCTGTGTGAAGGCTGTAATTAGATCTTCACATTCCACTTCAAAGCTAACATCTGCTTCACTCATTCTTCTTTTTAACTTGACCTTATTGGGAATGCTTTTCATTGACTGCTCCTTCTGTACTTCTTGACAGTTGTTGTCTGACAGGAATACTCTCGAGTGTTGCTTGCCATTTATGAAGGAAGTGCTTGTGCTGCTCTGCTGATATTCTCACTCTAGGTCTGACTAGTCAAAGAGATTGCTGATATTTTCCATTTTTTATCCTCACTCCCATTGTAAAAATATTATAGTGGCGTGGTTGCACCAATATATTTAGGATTGAGATGTCACTTCTTTGTTAAAGTAAAACTTTTGTGCGCTAATAACTTTGGACCTGTTCAATGGGTTTGCCTGAAATCTGGTATGCATGGTGGGACATGGCAGGTCTCACAATCTGCCAAATTTCATTTCAGTCAGACTTAAGGTCTTTGCGTACCAAAACGCTGAAAAATGCAAAATTATCCGGTTTTGGAGGCAGCTTTTTGTATTTTGTACATGGCCCTGCGTGGCCATTGTGTGGCATGCTGCTCTGCAGGATGGCTCATTTGAAAGAGCTTTGGTGGCCAGATATGCCGCTTTTCATTTGGTGAAAAAATATCAAGGCATTCAAAAGTTATGCCACTTTTAAATTTCCATTATAAGTCAATGGGAAAATGTATATATATGTTTTGCAAACAAAGAATGTGGTTCTGGCCATCTCATCCTGCCTGGCGGTGAAATAAGTTGCAGCTTTGCAATTCAAGAATCTTTGTCCCAGAGAATTCTTTGATTGTGAGGTCCACCATCTTGTTTTTAGATTTCTGATCATAAAAACACAAATATCTTGGCTCAGGGGTCAATCCTGAAGTAAAACCTGGATGGGTTTTACTCTGAGGGCTCCAATCTATTGAGCCATGTCTTTGGTTTCATCCAAAATGGTTAAAAAATAGAGTTATAAGCTTTCAAATTCTTTGATTGTAGCTCGCTAACCATCTTTGTTCGTGAGCCTGCAAATTCTTTGATTGTGATATTCTTTGATCGCGATCTTGCATCACAACCTAAAAATACAATTTTCTCAGCTGAGGGGTGACCTAGGAAGACAAATGTGGGTAGGTTTTGATCAGGAGGCTCCATTCTATTGAGGCATCAAGGTGATTTTATCTAAATCATCCAAAAACTCGTGTTTCACCATTTTTTATTCTTTGATCATGAGAGTGCAATTTCTTTGATTGTGAGCTTGCAAATTCTTTGATTGTCAGATTCTTTGATCACGATCTTGCAACGTGAGAGAGGGATGAAATGGCCCTTTGAAAAATGCAATTTTCTCAGCTCAGTGGTGACCTAGGAAGACAAATGAGGGTGGGTTCTGCTCAAGGGGCTTTGTTCTGTCGAACCATGGTGGTGGTTTGCCGCATTTGTGTCAAAAGTTTGATTTTCAGCATTTTTTATTCTTTGATCGTGGGCCTGTAAATTCTTTGATTGCGTGCCTGCAAATCCATTGATTGTGAGATTCTATGATCGCAATCTTTGATCATGAGATAGGGACAAGATGGGCAGATTTTATAATGCATTAGATAGGCCAATTTTACTAATCTTTAACATTATATATCTTGGAAACGGTTTGGTATTTTTACTTGAAATTTGGAGGGTGTTTACGGCATGCCCTGTAGATGTTAGTTACCATGTTTACATGTCAGACAATATATTTTCTGTGGAGATATTGTGTGGCGCACTTTACGCTTTGCAGACAGTGTTTTGCATTGTCATGGTAGCTTGAAATTTTTAGGATACCTAGCCTTAGTGTCATGGATGCAGTTTTCAGTCATTGTGTCTGTAAAATGTCAACAGGTGTGGAATTGTGCAACTCTGACAAATGAAAATCTCAAATTTTAACATGTTATATTTTGGAAATGGTTTGGTCTTTTTACTTGAAATGTGGAGGGTATTCTCGGCATGTCCGGTAGATGTGAATTACTGTGTTTATGTGTCAGAGAAATTTTTTTTTTTTGCGGAGATATTGCGTGACACAATTTAAGTGTTGCGGACAGTGTTTTGCATTGTGCTTGTGGCTTGAAATTCATAGGGTACCTAGCCTTAGTGTCATGGATGTAGTTTTCAGTCATTGTGCCTGTTAAGTGTTAACAGGTGTGGAATTCTGCATCTCTGACAAATGAAAATCTCGAACTTTTACATGTTATATCTTGGACACCGTTTGGTGTTTTACATTGAAATTTGAAGGGTGTTGATGGTATACACATTTACAAGTTGGTTGAACTGGGGCTGAAGGACTAATTCCTACCAGCTTCTGCAGGTTGGGGGTGCATGAGTCTAAGGCCTGTGCTCCCACTCAACTTCCACAGGTTGGTGGGAGTACAGGGCCCAAAGGGTCCCAAGCCAACCAAGTTCCATAGGTTGGTCAGGCCCATGCTCCTATCAACTTCCGCAGGTTGGTGGGAGCATAGGACCCAAAGGGCCTGTGCTCCCACCAACTTGCACAAGTACTTAGTTTTGTATTCTTTCTCAAAAAGTAAGTAAATTCTATACAAAAAACTGCATTAATGCATCATTTAGGGTTAAAACAAAAAAGTTGGGAAATGAAAAAATATTTAGGGTTGCCCTCCCCCACCTGCCAATCATTCCCAGATTGAAAGATGACAGGGTGTGTCATTATGGTTGTAACTTTTCTTCTGAGGCAGGATCTGCGTCTGGGCAGAATGGCTAATCCAGGTCTCAAAATGCTTCACTAGAGGGCATAGTTCTTGAAGAGTTAGAATACTCTAACTTAAATCTGTCCATGCAGGTGCTTGAAGTTTTAAAGGTTGCCAGGAAGCCTGCAACCCAGAATATATACTGTACATGATAAAGTAGAAAAGATTCAGTATTTGGTGTGTGTGTTCCATCAGATCCTAGCTATGTGGCTGTGGACTTGTCATTGGTTTTGAATTCCATGACAATTTGCGATCTCAGAGCTCCTGTATCTTCTTGTGAGGGCTCCAGTGTTCCACAAGAGTTGAGCCTGGTCTTGGCACAGCTAAGGAAACCAACATTCAAGTCCATGTTTTCTGCTGAGCACAAATATTTAACATGCAAGACAGTGGGCTTGATTCTCAAAACTCAGTGCAAACAGCACCAAAGAAGGTGCACCTGGAAAGGTTGTCACACGGTTTGGCAATGTGCATAAGCAGACCCTTGATCTAGCACTCCCCAAGCCCTGATTCCCCATTATACTATTTAAATTATTTTCGATAGTCTTGCACCCCCCAAGCCCCAATCACCCATAATAATAGATAAAATAACCCTGGTGGTCTAGTGTACTGCCCAAGACCTGATCTCCTGTTATATCATATTTTTTATTCCTGGTGGTCTAGTGAACCACCTAACCCTTGATCCCCTGTCATATCTGCAGTCAACCACTGAGCACGAACTACAGTACATGCTCAGTCAGAGTTCAGTTGATGGCTGGCCCTGGTTGTGAGTGGTGGGCTATGCCAGTCACAGCTCAGATATGGGTTGGGGAAAGCAGGGTGGTAGGGCACTGTGGGTGGGAATTCCACTAGACCACCAGGTATAGTACAATTTGATATAATGAGGGATCAAGGTTTAGGAGGTGCACTAGACCACTAGGTATAATAAAATATGATATAACGAGGGATCAGGAGGTCCACTAGACCACCAGGGTTATTTTATTTATTATTACAAGAGATTGGGGCATGGGGGGATGCTAGACTATCTGGGGATAATTTACATATTATAATAGGGGATCAGGGCTGGGAGCCACTAGACTAGCTGGGATAATTTACATAGTGTAATGGGTGATCAGGGCTGGGGGTGCGGCACTTTGGTGCACCCTTCAAGAGGATTTCTAAATACCATTAGATCAGCCCTTGGCTGGTCTAATGGTACTTAGACAATTGCCCTTTGGGAGGGTTTTGAGAATAATAAATGAGGAGATATGACAGCCTGCATCTGCCACATGCCCCCAGTGCCATGCTGCAACCCATTTTGTGGTGCAAGGTTGGCACAAGTCCCCTTTGGCATATGCAGCCTGCGGTTGATGCAGGCTACATTTGAGAATAGCTTAGGGTGCATTTTTAGATGCAAGGTGCCACTTACATTATTTATGTTTGACACAGGCACCTTGCATCAATCTAAGGGCTTTGAGAATTGGGCCCAGTGTTTCTAGTAGTTATTACTTCTACCAGAAGGGTAAGCGAACTACAGGCCCTCTGTGCAGATCCTTATTTTATTATCTTAAACAGGGATAAAGTTGAACTTCAGACACATAAAAGTTTTTACCAAATGTAGTTTCTGTATTTCACATGAACCAGTCCATGACTTTGTCTACTTATTTCCCCAAACCTCACTCAAATACAGGTGAGGAGAAACTGCACAGCCTAGATGTAACAATGGCTTGGAGAGTCTACTTTGATAAAATCAAGAGGCCCAGAACTGACAATACTCAGCTGTGGGTAATTGATCAGTAGGATAAAAGACTGTTTCTCATAGGATAGCCTTTTGCATACAGTTTTGCTATGGGAAGGCTGTGACACAGCCACCCAAAAGCCTGAAGGCACATTTCATTAGAGCTACATCTGCCACGGTGATAACTCTAAAGGATGTACCCTTACTTGAGGTCTGTAAAGCATCTATCCAGTCCTCAGTTCACACCTGTACTTCCCATTATTACCTCAACATCCAGACTAGAAGGGATGCTAGGTCTGATAATTCAGTTCTTCAAAATGTTTTTCCTAAATAGGTTCCAGACCCTATTTCCCAAGGTACCACATGGAGTCATCAACAATGTATGCCAATACAAGTATTGATATCTTGTTGATGTAGGGGTCCCTTGGTACAGTATGGCAGAAAAGTGCTTAGATAACAGTGCAGTAAAGCAGATACACAAGTGTTAGCTCCAAAAGGATGCACACATACTGTGCAAGGTACATACACAATACTAGATACAGTATTGTATGGCAACAGAGCAGAACAATTACTTAAACAGTGGGAAATAGGGTGATAAACATGGGCATTTAAACAGCACCAATCATGCTTAATGGTAGCCAACCTCTTCAGGACCTAAGCAGTAATAAATACAGATTTTTTGACATTTCTTTTTCACAAGGGGAAGGGATTTTAATTCTTGCTCCAATGAGATTGCCATCTGATCCCTTCCTCTTCCTGGTACCTTGCTTGCCACAGTTCCTCCCTTGTACTGTACCCAGGCTCAGACATTTTGAGAATCTTAGTTTAGACAGCACGGGGTGTGCGCCATAGATGTTATTGGGAGCTTTGCTAGTTATGCAGCGGTTTTGATTTCACCACAGAGAACCTTTAAAATATTATAAAAATACAAGTGACTCGCTTATCATGTTTACATATGTGAAGCACACTCCCATGCTCCCCAAATTAAGACATCACAAAATGTCTGAGCACAAGTATGATGTGAGGGCAGAGCAGAGGAGGACAAGGAACCAAGAAGGGAGGGAACTGAGTGGCCACCTTCTCTGAGGAAGAATTGTGATCCAACATGCATTCAGTGGCTTTGCAGCATCATCCATAATATACTCCCAGACTGCAGAGGATATTTTTGGCTTCTTAGTGACCATGGCCTGGGGGGTTACTTCTGTAGGAACAGGGCGACAACTGGGGGATGATTGTTTTTGGGGCACTGTGGTATAGCTTTGCTTAGAATGAGCTGCAGGTGGTATAGTACTATGGAGCTGATTCGATAACTGGGGATTGGCTTTTAATTTTTCTGGTTGAGAAAATTATTTCCTTGCTTTTCTCATTTAATATCTTTTCATTTTTCCATCTTCTCCTGTGATGGCCTCCACTCTGCAGAATCAAACTTATTACCACTAGACATTGGTACAACTGACATTAACGTTTCAAGCTCCTCCCACTCTTCATCCTTCTGTCATGAATGTTCTTCCCCAGGCCCCTCCTACTCTCATTCTTCCCCCTGCTCTTCCTCCTTCTTATGTGCTTTTCCTCATGCTTCCCAATGACCTTGCCCCCTCCTCCTCTTCAGCTTCCACCCTCCTTGACCTTCCCTGCCTCTGCTTCTGTCATCTGCTCCTCTGAGTGCTCCACTTCCATATCTTCCTCTTCAGTTGTTCCCTCCCTTAAAAGCTGCTTTGTTGGTACTCACTTCATTTTGTGGAACTGAGGTATCGTATACCTTACCTTCCTCCTATGATCAACTGTACCATTCCCTCTGCTGACAGGATTATAGTCAAGTCCCCTGGAATTCTGCAATTTTATGGTTGCAAAATTTTTCACAGAATTTGCATCATGCCGCAGTGTGTGTATATATATATATATATATATATATATATTTTTTTTTTCATGGCAAAAACTCAGTTTAATGCATCAGTTAGGGTTGTTCTACAGTGACAAAGTGAGAAATTCGATGTTAGGTTCCCACACCCTTGCAGTTCACCTCCACCCTTCTCGTTAACAGGCATCGGGTAGCATTGGGGTCATCGGTTTTAACTCTCACCCCATCCCATGTAAACAAGCTGAGGTGGTACAGCATAGGAGAATGGGGTGAGAGTTAGGACCATGACCCCAAGGCACTCCCCAATGCCTTTTGGTGGGGAATGGGGTGGGGTGCAAGAAGGGTGGGAACCCTAACATCAAATTTCCTTACTTTTGTCACTGTGGAACAACCCTAAGTGATGCATTAAACAGAGTTTTTTGCCATGAATTTCCCTTCTTTTTGAGAATGTGCACTATAAATAGTGAAGTAACGGCAGCACAAATGCAAGTGCAAATACTAACGCACATGATGATGCAAACTTAAATGATAACGCAAACAGTAACAGAAACACAAGCGCAAATGTTAATGAAAACAGAAATGCAAACACAAGCACATACGGAAACACAAGCTATAATGCACACAGTCACAGTAATGTAATTGGAAATGCAGACACTTATGGTAACAGCATCGATGACACCGAAGGAAACAGAAACAGAAACGCAAACGCAAATTGAAGCACGTATGCAAATGCAAATGGAAATGCACACGGTGTTGCAAAAGGAAATGCAAACAAAAACACTAATGGAAACGCAAATGTTAACAGTAACGCAAACACAAGCACAAACGAAAACGCAAAGGGTAACGCACATGGTGGCGTAGATGGAAATGGTAATGCAAATGGAAATGCAAACACAAGTGCATAAGGAAATGCAAATGGTAATGCCCACGGTCACAGTACCACAATAGGAAATGCAAATGCTAATGGTAACAGGCATTTGCGTGTGGATTTTGAATGTTAATTTAGAACATTCAGTCTGTGTGCTGACAGACACTTGAAGTGTGCTTTGGGGAAGGGGCATATCTGTGTGGTGTAGGTAGATTAACTGGGAGAAAAAGGCAGCCTTTGTGTTTTGGTTATATTTTTGTTGTATAACTGTGTTAATCTACACACAGTGATATTTTCAGTAATTCTTGACATTTGTTTGCTGATTGTTGTGGTGCAGCAGTGATAATTTCAGTTTGTTGAAAACATTTGGTTATATTACTGAAGTTTTCTATTTGCCGCATTTCTTGTAATGTGTGTGTGTGTGTGTGTGTGTGTGTGTGTGCAGTGCAGAGCGTGCCATCAAATCACAGACACCTTTTATTGTGCCACAGTGTAATTGCAGCTTTGTGAACCTGCTGTCCACCTCAGCTGCGTGATTTTATACTGCTTTGTGGATAGTGGTATCTTTGTTTTGGACTGTTGCTGCAGTGCACTGCCCTCCCACTTACCAGCAAAGGTATTCTTTCCATATTGGAGAGTGACTTTTGAGCAGCAGTGGTTAAGGTGTTGTTGTGACTTTGCATCTGCATCTTTTCTTGATTGCACAGTGCAATCTAATCTGTCTGTGCCTTTGCATCTGTTTAGTGCCCAATCTCCATCTGCAAGCCACAGTTGTTTTTTTCGGGCTTCACATCTACCGGGCCAGACTGAAAGTTCCGAAATCTCAATTTGTTTGCAATTTTCTTTGTGATCCCCCAAAATGCCTGCAAAGAGACATGCAAGCAAAGCTGTTTCTGGCCATGACTCTGCTGCCAGTAGCAAGATTGCCTGTGGGCATGGTACTATGCAGAAGTTCATAGCTGATGTGAGTAAAGGTATTTCTCCATCAATGTTTTTTACAGCGCAATCTGTAGCTTCACTCATAGTTGGAGGAGATGATTTTGTCTGAGCTGGTGATGTTAGTGCAGTTTCTGCTGGCATGAGTATTGCTGCCTCAAGTTCCACTTCTGACCAGTTAACCATTTCAAAAATATAGTTGAGTCTAAAGCTATGACTGACAGTGTAGATGATGTCATACTCCCCAGTAACATCCCCATGGTAGTTGAACATGATTCTGATCATGGCGACGATAACTCACAATGTTACATTTCTTCCACCGTGGTTGAGATCATACCTTTGCCATCCAATGATTCACAGTGTGATGCAAAAATATTGGGTGATGATGATGATGATGATGATGATGATGTTGCCGTGATTGCAACATGTAGTTCACAAGATGGCATCCAAGCAGAAGATGTGGATGTGGATGATGCTGATGAATATGATGATGATGATGTTAGTGACCCCTGTTGGGAACCGGAGAAAAGGAAAGTCAAGGTGGCTGTGTCTGGGTCTGTTGCCATTAAATCCCCCCTCCTCAAAAAAGCTGTGATTTAGCAGTTCCGCTTGATGCTGATGATGATGATAATGATGACCCAGAAATAATCATATGTAGTCGTGGTGGTCAGTTGGAGACCGAGTGTGTCCAGCCTGAAAAATCATGTAGCATACCACCCATTTCAGGGGTTAAAAAAACGGAGTCCAATAAGTAGCATCAGGGACATGTTAAAAGTAGAGGATCACAATCCCTTGTTTGGGATTTTCTTTTGTGCAAGATGCAAATGATGAGTCAATTGCAGTCTGCCAGCTTTGCCATGCGCATGAGTCAAGGTAAAAAGAGGAGTCACCTTGGCACGGGGGACCAGCATACACATCTTAAGAACAGGCATATGGCACTGTGGACCTGGCACCAGATGGCAGCTAATGCCACAGTGGGGTGTTCACCCTCATCAACCTTAATGAGCATGTTATCCCCTTCCATGAGTGTAAGACCAAGTAGAAATGTCTGCAATAGTGATGAGATAACAACAGATGATTACTACAGACATGATGAGGGGGAGGATAATGATTTTTAAATCTTGTCAAGTGGTAGTCACAGTAGCAGTGGTGGTGGTGGTGGTCAATGCAGTATGTCTAGTGCAAGTGGTACATCAACTCCTGTATGTAAATTGGGGAAAATAATTTGTGGATTTGTCAGCTGTGCAGCCCTCTTCATCATCACATGTCCACACCCCACCCCTGGCCATTCGCAGAGCACAGCCATTTGTCACACCCCGTGCAAAACGTGTAAGTCAGCCCATGTTGGAGAGTGTTTTTGCTGTAGCCTGAACTATCCACCCAATCATGCAGTGTTACATGAACTTAATGCTGCTGTAGCTGAAATGCTGGCAATTGATCTTTTGCCCTTCTCCTTCATGGAGAATTCCAGAGTCCGGCGGTTTATGGAATGCGCCTGTCCAAATTGGAAAGTCCCATCTAGGACATACTTTTCTACCCGTGCTGTCCTCGTGTTATACCGTGCTGTGGCTGACTCAATAAGACATGCCCTTTAACATTCCTCCTCTACATTCATCCATTTAAGAATGGATATGTGGACAAGTGGCAAAACAGCGGGGAATTCATATTTGTGTATAACTGCACATTGGGCACAGGTGCTGGGGGTTGTTTGTACTGGTGGTAGTGTGAATAATCAGTGTAGTAAGGTGGACTGTCATGGTAGCAATCTTCCAGGAATTCAACAGCATGCAACGCTTGCTATGCGCAGTGTGACCTGTTCACACACTGGTGAAAACATGCTGGACTTGCTACTGACCGAAATTGACAAGTGGCTGAACCCTCTGTCCCTGACAGCTGGGTTTATAGCAAGTGACAATGGGTCAAATGTGGTTAAATGCATCATGAATGGTGGCTTTGTTCAGGTTCCATGCTTGGACCACTGTTTAAATCTTGTGGTGCAGGAGTTTCGCAGCACCCTGCTATAAAGGAAATGTTGATAATTGCACGCCATATCTGTTCTCACTTTTCACACTCTGCAAAGGCCTGTGACCAGCTTTGGCAGTGTAGATCCAAATCAGCCTCCCACAGCACTACCTCAATCTAGAAGTTGTCAACCGGTGGAACTCCACTTTATACATGGCAGAGGGTTGTAGTGAACAATACAAAGCCATCTCAGAATATCTCATCATGCACACTAGCTGTGACACTCCAGCCTTCATGTCTCTCACGACTGAACAGTGGCACCTCATGGACTCTGTAATAACAATTTTGAGGCCTTTTGAACATGCCACACAGACAGTGAGTGGTGAGTCTGCCTCCATTAGCCAATCAGTTCCACTGCTGTGGGTGTTGAGGCAGACATTACTGAATCTACAGCATAGCCTTGATGGTTCCAGAGACTGTGCTAGCAGTGTGTTGCTGAAACACATGCTAACACTATTCAACTGCAATTGGCACATCTTGAGCATTCAGCAGGGTGACGACTTTGTAATAGCAACAATGCTGGACCTACGATATAAATGTGGAATTGCCTCACTACTGAAGGGTGGGCCTGAACAGGTGAAAAATGTCAGTGTGCAACTGGTGCACTTGGTTCATGGGGCACAGAAGTCACATGCCAAGGTCAACAAACCTCAGCAGCATAAGCAGGCTGAAGGTCAGTTTGGAGTAGTATCAAGCACATCCTGTAAGGCGGCTACAGTTCCAGGTGATCTGTCATCAAAAGCGGCTGTCATTAACCCACTTTGTGGTGCTTTGTCCCGAGTCGGGATTTGTGACATAAATGAATCTGGAGAACAGCATGATGCATCAACCACCAGACTTCATGCAGCACAGCAAATGGCTGACTCATATTTGGTTGAAAACAGGCATCTGTCAGTAACTGATGATCCTTTTTATACTGGAGTGGAAAGATCAGTGAATGGTCAGAACTGGCCTCAGTGGCACTGAAGCACCCTACATGCCCACCCTCCAGTGTAAGTGTCAAGAGGGTATTCATTTCAGCGGGTGCAATAGTTCAGGATCATCGTACAAACCTCTCTCCTTCCAATATCAGCTTCCTGACATTCATAAAAATGAATCAGGGACACATACCAGCTTGAACTGCAACTTCTGTATTCATACCTTGGCATGGTCATGGTTGTGCCGATGTTGGAGAAACGAACCATCCTGGTGACACTGACAGCATGAAACGGCCTACCAGTGAGGTAGATGATGACATGATGAAGAAAGAATTCCCTAGTGGGCACAATTGAGACACTGATGACTGCGAGGGCAGCTTTCTGTATGATGATGCTGATGAGGTTGATGTTGGTAGGTTTTAAGTGAAGTGGTTAAAAGGCTGCCACATTTTTTCTATGGTATATGTTTTGTTTTTCATAAAGTTAAATCAGTGTCCCACTCAGAATGACTCAGATTCCATATGTCATATCATAACACAGTGCACACTATATCCTGCCCACCACCCACCCATGTGAGAGGGAATGTCATCATGTGCCCCCATGACCACCACCAGAAAACTGCCTTTAGCCAAAGCCACCAGATAGTGAGAGGAATGTATCATGTGCACCTTGACCACCACCAGAAAACCGCTGTTAGCCACAGCCACCAGATAGTGAGAGGAATGTCATCATGTGTCCACATGCCAACCACCAGAAAACTGCTGTTAGTCAAAGCCAACAGATAGTATACAGGAATGTTATCATGTGCACCCATGACCACCACAAGAAAACGGCTGTTAGCCAAAGCCACCAGATACTGAGAGGGAATGTCAACATCATGTGCTCATGACCACCACCAGTATGCCGAGGTTTTCCATCTGGTGTCCTACACATGCCATGGCAGACGGAGTCAGAGAGAAGACCACATTCATCAGCCACAGCCGCAAGGCTTTTTATTATCAATACTTTAAAGTGAGTATGTATACTAGTTTTTCATACTAGGAACTTTATTGAGCTGCGTTATATTTCCTGTTGCTTTTCTGAGATGCAGTGGTGAAACACATACGGTCAACTTATTTTCTTTTTTTACAGGTTAACAGTTTCAAGCACTGTCCTTCACTGGAGGACTATGGTACTGCAGTACTGTCTACAACCACCTACAGGATATCCATTTCTGGTAAGTATATAAGTTTTATTTCAGCAGTTCATTTTTGTTGTTCATTTTTTCAAAAGAGTGCAAATCATATAAAGCAGGTGACATACACATCACATAATACATTTGTCCCTCATGCACAACACACACTGTGTTGCTGCAGCAGCCATGCCAGTGTTGAACAAAGTTTGATCCAGGTTGTGACTTGACAAAATGTGTTTTACAATGTAACTTTAGTTGAGATGTAGGGACAGTGACAGTGTATGGGTCAGAGGTACTAGATGTTAGATTGTGATTTGTGATGATTTGGTCTTCATGTGGCTTAAGTGAGACAGCTTGCTATCTGTTACTCAGCATATATGACAGGATGGATCAGCCACACGTTAAACATAATGTGTTACTGCAGTCAAGTACTAATACCTCCTTCTTCATCTCTTTTAGCAGGAAACGTTCTGATGCTGTGTGCTGTCATTGTTGCTTTCTCCAAATAGCAAGTTCAACATCATACCCCGGGCCGGGAGACAGACAACAAGTAGTATGAATCCATGACCATCATTACTGGACTGGAGAATGCAGATAAAACCTATGAAGACTTAACAAAACAATAAACCATTAATGAAACATGCTTGCAAATGCCCCCCAAAAAAAATACTTACTTCACTGGCTTGACAGTATTCCAATGCCAAAATTCATCATCAAACACAGAAATGCACTCAACAGCAACTATGTGACCTGTGATACAAAACAAAACAATGATTACATGTATGTAGATAGAAAACAAATTATATGTCTATATATATATATATATATATATATACACACACATATACATGAAACATTTAAGGTCAGATTCTATGCAAAACAATGATAGTGCCAGGCAGGTACATTAATTAACTGACCAAGGGTACTATTACTGTACACACAAAGGGCATCCTTCCTGTAGTTGTTAGCGCATCACACTTTGGGCAACCAAAAACGTTATCAGTCACATCATCTTGGACGGTTAGGTCAATGGTCGGGTCATCCTTCTAGCACAACATTTGGCAAGACACTGTGCATCAGCCCAGTCAGGTCAACAGCAGCATTACATGAAATTCCAACAGCAGCAGCAGAACATTGAGTTCTTATTGGAGACAGTGTGTGCACACATGACTGAGTGCGCCATTAATTCATGGAAACTTTTCATTCCCATGTTATGCTCTCATTTCTCTTTGTCTGGAGTGAGAAATTTTCTGGACACAAGACAGCAGCATTTTGGGAGTGCACAATAATTTTGGGGACTGTGTGGCAGCACTGCACACATGATTGAGTGCGCCTTTAATTCATGGAGACTTTTCATTTCATGTTATGCTCTCATTTCTCTTCATCTGGAGTGGGGAATTTTCTGGACACAAGACAGCAGCATTTTGGTTGTACACAATAATTCTGGGGACTGTGTGGCAGCACTGCACACATGATTGAGTGCGCCTTTGATTCATGGAGACTTTTCATTCCATGTTATGCTCTCATTTCTCTTCATCTGGAGTGGGGAATTTTCTGGACACAAGACAGCAGCATTTTGGGGGTACACAATAATTCTGGGGACTGTGTGGCAGCACTGCACACATGACTGAGTGTGCCATTAATTCATGGACACTTTTCATTCCATGTTATGCTCTCATTTCTCTTTGTCTGGAGTGGAGAATTTTCTGGACACAAGACAGCAGCATTTTGGGAGTGCACAATAATTCTGGGGACTGTGTGGCAGCACTGCACACATGACTGAGTGTGCCATTAATTCATGGACACTTTTTATTCCATGTTATGCTCTCATTTCTCTTCATCTGGAGAGAGGAATTTTCTGGACACAAGACAGCAGCATTTTGGGAGTGCACAATAATTCTTGGGACTGTGTGGCAGCACTGCACACATGATTGAGTGCGCCTTTAATTCATGGAGACTTTTCATTCCATGTTATGCTCTCATTTCTCTTCATCTGGAGTGGGGAGTTTTCTGGACACAAGACAGCAGCATTTTGGGGTGCACATTAATTCTGGGGACTGTGTGGCAGCACTGCACACATGACTGAGTGTGCCATTATTCATGGAGACTTTTCATTCCATGTTATGCTCTCATTTCTCTTTGTCTGGAGTGGGGAATTTTCTGGACACAAGACATCAGTATTTTGTGGGTGCACATTAATTCTGGGGACTGTGTGGCAGCACTGCATGCATGACTGAATGTGCCATTAATTCCCTTCCTTGTTATAGTCTGATTTAATAATGTCTCTATCCAAAAATAAATTATTTTAGTGGTGTCAGTAATGTTTTATTTCTGTCTTGCTCTGTGTGTGTGTGTGTGTGTGTGTGTATGTGTGTTGAAAAGCAGGAGTGAGCGGTGTAATAATCGACTAAACAGCATGTGTGCAGTGCACTGTCATGCACACACTCCATTCAGCTCCCTGAAAACATTCATGATGATTTGTTCCACTGTTGATGGTATAAAGAATAAAGATAAGAATATATAATGTATGTTTTATTTATACGATCATCAGCAGTGGACCAAGTCATATAATATGTTTACAATGGGCTCGATGTGGGCAGTGTGAACCTCACAGTGCACACATGCAGTTTAGCAGATCATAGCACTGCTCACTCCTGCTTTTCAACAAACCAGATAGAAATGAAATATTACTGAGGCACCCAAAATATTGCATGGTAAACCGACATTATTAAGTAGGAATATAACAGGTCCAGTCCAGTAGAATGCTGTGCTAACACTTGGACCGGGTGCTGGTGGAGAGCAGCTATCTGCAAAACTGCCACTGCCAGACTAAACCAGAAAGCCAGCACTCCATAGGAATAAATGCAAACAAAAATGTTCACTGCTACTGCGAATTTCTTGATGGAAAAACAAGACACACAAAAATTACCCCTGTGCTTCAGTGCTTAGGCCTTCGTTATGGGCCACCAGAAGAAGGCCTAACCACCAAAACGCAAGGGTCATTTCTGTGCTTTATTTTGCCATCAATACATTTGCACTAGCAGACTGTAAACATTTTTTCTTTACATTTATTCCTATGGAGTGCTGGCTTTCTGGTTTATTCTGGCAGTGGCAGTTTTGCAGCTAACTGCTCTCCACCAGCGCCCGACCCCAGTGTTAGTGCAGTGTACTACTGGAATGGACCTGTTATATTCCTACTTAATAATGTCTGTTTACCATGAAATATTTTGGGTGCCTCAGCAATATTTCATTTCTGTCGGATTGTTAAGAAGTGGGAGCAAGCAGCAAAGGCGCCGGGTTGTATGGGCCCGTGGGACATCAGCCCCAGCAATATTTTACTACATGCTGCCAGTGCAATTTTTGGCCCCCTGGTTAGTTTCTCTATTGTGTGCACACCCTTTGCTGACTGTTACCACATGCGTACCACTGCACCCCCCCTCCGTTTGCCCACCTGCTGCTGTTTAATTGACTGGCGGCACTGGCATTATTTAAAATTACCATGAATTGGATGATGCCTTTTGACTGCTTTTGCTTGGTATCACCTCCCCCCCCCACCATAAATCAAGTTGTGGCTGGTTCATTGGCAAGAAGTGCCATTTTTCAATTTGCTGCATGCACTGCGATTGGCCGGGGTGGGAGGGCTTATTAGGCGTGATAGGCATGTGTCTGACTGGGGAGGCGCTCAGGCAGCTGTAACGGGTGACGGTTTTCAATAGTGTGTTGTGCAATGGGCCAGCCTGGAAGTAGTTGAAGACGAGGGAGAGATGATGGTCCAGGCATCCAATCCAGCAATCCAGCCAGCCAAGATGAGTGGAGCTTAGTCAGAAAGGGAGAGCAAGGTAGTGTTCAAGTTCAAGTTCAAGTTTATTGCAGGAAAACTCCATTGAGCAAGCTCATTCACAAGGAGGTCCTGTGACATAAACACTTAAAGTACAAACACAGATAGGTAATAACAGTATATACATGAAATACATGTTACATGATACAGGCTGGATATACATACAAGGGTACCACATAGGGTGACCGCAGGTGGTAAACATTGATATGAGACAGGAAAGCGACTTGTAGGTCGCATACTGATAAATGAAACATGATGACTGGTGTGATTTGATTTAATCAAATCAAATCAAATCAAATATACAGTATTTTGGCAGCTAGAACAAACAACAGTCTACAACTGATATGGGAGGAGGAGAGATTTGATAGAGTAGCAGTGAGCGAAGCAAAGATAAAGCCAGGAGTAGAAGGGAAGGAAAGCAGTTAATATGACAAATCAATTATACCTTACCAGTGGATAAATATGGCACACATGGGGAAGGAAGAGACTTAATGACAGTTACAGGTGTCTTTATTTTGGCTGAACTTAGCGATTTCTAGAAGTTTAATTGAAACTGTGCTAGTTAGTTTCAGTCACGGTTTGTAATTGGTTCCAAATGGAGGAAGGGCATATGCAATAGCACGTTTACCAAAGGAAGTCCGGTCTTGGTATGTCAAGCATAATAAAGTCAGATTTTCTTAACAGTATGCACTATGAGATACTAATATGGGAAGAGAGATAGCTTGGCAATTTCTGCAGGAGCAGTTTAAGAGTCCATAGCCCAGCATGGAGCAGGTGTCTAGTAGTAAGGGATGTCCAACCAACAGCTGCATATAAGTCCCAGTGGTGCGAACGGTAAGGGGAGTTGGTAATGAACCATATCGCAAGGTGATAAAGGATGTCCAGTTTACTTAGATTTGCAAGAGTGGTGGAACTGGCATTATTAGTGTGGCTGGAGTTGGCTCAGCAGTTGGCTGGGGGGAGAGAGTCCTGGATCAAGAGTTGGCCAGTCAGGAGTCTGGGGCAGCAAATGACACCACCACCACCAGGCAGTAAAGAAGGCCAGCAGGATGAGCAGCAGACTAGCGGTGCGGAGTTGCAGGAGAGTGTTGGGGTGAGTATAGTGAGTGTGTCAGGCAACTCAAGCACACCGGGTGGGATTACAAAGTGGCGGGTGGCCGGTTTATGTAGTGGTGGTGGTTGATGAGGGTCCTTCTTTGGTCTGGGCGGCTGGAGTGGCAGCAAGGCACCAGGTCCAGCAGAGCAGCCAGCAGGTCAGTTGGAACCTCAAAGCAGAGGAGCGAGGTGAGCAACAGCAGAGGAGGTCAATGGAGAGCTGCCATCAGCACACCCAGCCAGCATCATCCCCCAGACCCCCAGCAAAGGTAGGCAGCTGCCAGCAGGCTAGGACATTGTTTATCATTGCATGTGGCCATTATAAGCCAGTCAGGAACTCTGCAAATACCTCAGGTTTAAGAAAGACTGCCATTTTTGCAATTGCATGACCATTGGGTTTGGGGTTATCTGAGCAGTAGCAACAGGTGCCCAGCATTTAATTTAAAATGCAAATTTGCCAGCCCTCCCATGGCAACATCAATGGGGTCAGTACTGATTCAATACTGGGTGCACAGGGACAATTTATTTTAGTCTTTGGTAACCGGGTAAGGCCCACTAGGCATGAGTGCCTGTTTTTAGGGGCGACCTGGGAGCACTGGGCAGTTAAGTGACTTGCTCAGGGTCTCGCAGTATGCAAGTGGAGATTGTGAGAATCAAACCCAAGTCTGGTCTGCTGGATGTACCAAGCTTATTTACAGCTCGTTACTCTAACCTCTAGGCTATACTGCCACTTTATAAGAGCTCCCTAGATTGGTTAAAAGAGAAATACTGGTATCAAGCTGTGTTGTGGTGTGATGGCAAGCAGAGTGTGAAGGCTGCACTTGGGGGGACCTGTTTTTGGTGGCAGTCCCAGAAAAGTTTATTTGGCTGCTTATAGCATGGAATAATGACTACGTGTGGTTGTGATGAAATCTGCATAAGGCACCAGAAGACCAGTCTGACAATGCAGTACCTCATTTGCATTAACCCTGAATGAATCTGTGTTCTTGTTGAAGCCATTTCTCATTGTCTCCAAAGAGTATCAGTGCAGGCTAATTGTTGGAGTAGTGACCACAGTGGGGAGGTGGGCAGGTACAGTGTCCTGGGGGTTATGCTGACCAGTCAATAATCTTTCTTTGGGCAGAGGCACTGCACAATTACTGCTATCTGGATGAGGAGTGTGCAAATCCCATTGCCCCCTGTCTGGGGCATGTACAATTTAACTGAAGGGCAAGTACATAAAAAGAGCTAATTTCATTGTAACAAATAGGGGGCAAGTGGATATTCAGCTAGGGTCATGCCTGGGCAAGTCCTAAAATGTTGATTTGAACACCCCTGATCTGGAAGGGATACCACCCCCCCTTGATCTGGATGGGATATCCCCCCCAACTAGTGAAGAAGAAAAAGAACCCTTTGAGTCATCCTTTGCAGGCACCAGGCTTCATCCAGTCTCTTCCACTATGCACCCCATGCTGAACCAGGATGTTCATGTAACCTTGTGATTGAAGGGGTAACGTTGTGGTGATGGTGAACTTTTTTTTTGCTATACTTTTTCCCCCTGGGCCCCCAGTCTGCCTTACCTCTACATGTCTGGCATCCTCCAGGTATTCAGGCTGCCATCTCCTGGGACTACTTCTTGGCTCCACATTCGGGCCCGCAGCTTGCTCCCTGTGGCGGGGAGGTGGGGAGTTCTTCCCCTAGCTCAATCCCCCAGATCAGGATCCAGTCTGCCTCACACCCTCAGTGCTAAACGAGTCCCCTCAGGAGACAGCCATCATGCCGCTGTGACTAGTGCCCCCTATTTCCACAGGTTTTCTCCCCATCGGCTGAGGCGTGTAATGATGCCTAAGGCCCCGAGCGCGCACGAATCCGCACCCACTCTGAACAAAGTGTCTGCCCCAGCATGCACCCTCCATGTCCCAGCCAATGCTCTGCAGCCACCCCCAGCCACTGCCAGAGGCTGTTACAGCACCGATGGCAACCCAACCCCCTCTCTGGAGAAGGAGAGCAGTCCTCTGGATGCTCTATCCTTCTCCTCCCTTGCTGACCCCTGACAACCCTGGCTCATTCCTGAACCCAGGTCGCTGGCGTGGTGCGAGGTGTGGCATCCAGCGCCTCAACCCTCAGCGCCACCGGGCCGGCTGGTGATGGCAAACTTTTAATGTGTTGCATGGAATTTATGTTTGTGTGTCTTGTATCATCCTAGGCAGACCATGTAAAAAAAAATGCCACAGTCTATCTCTCATGTCACAATCTGCGACCTCTGCTTAAACCCATAGGGGCAGCCAGCCAAACAAGGGGTGGATCACCATCATGATTCATGCTCAGAAATTGTTTGTGTGAGTGACTTGATGTGGGGGACCTGGGGTTTGGGTGCAGGGGGTATTGGTGCTTCTCTTCCTCTCAGAAGAGGAGGAGGAGGATGGATAGATGAATGAGACAGTCAGGAATAATGTAGGGAATGACCGCAGCAGACAAGGGAATTGTGTTTCTTATTTTGTCCTCCCATCCAATTTATTGGCCACATGGCCCATTTTGACAGTGTGTAAGCAGTTGGGTGTAAGCATTGGACTGGAGGCCCTTGGTGAGTTATCCTTTGCAGGCTGCAGCGCCAGGCTTCATACAGTCATTTCCACAAACTACACATCCCAGGAGCCATGATAATGATGAACATGTCACTTTGTGTTGGAAGGTACAATGTGGTGATGGTGAAATGTAATGAGTTGCATGGGTTTTACCTTTGTGTCTTCTATGTACTCAGACTATCCTCCCCAAAAGAAATCTCTTGTGTGTGTATGTCCCTGAGTTCCCATGTCTCTAACCTGACAATGGTGTATGTTTAGTGAAATATAGTGACTCATTCCACTTATGTTTTGCTCTCTCATTTCTCAACCTCTGCTAAACCCGTAGGGGCAGCCAGCCAGACAGGGGCTGGGAGTACACTATATTCAGGAATTACAGTACATGTGTGAGTGACTTGATGAAGGGGACCTGAGGTGTTTGGGGGGATTGGGGCTTCTTTCTTCTTTCTGCTGTCTCTACTAGCCTACAGATTACAAAAACTGGTGTTTCCTGCTGTGTTTTGGACTTTGTATTATTTACTGATAACTGGTATGGGGTGCCCAGTCCCCAGCCAATGCAGAGCAACCAAACTATCGGCAATTTAGGAGTATGGGGCACTGGGCCAGAACTTAGTGTGCAGGAAATAGAAATGATTGTGGTCCATTTTGCAAACAGGGGACATCCCTGGCCTACAGCATTACCTTGATATGCTGAAGGCTGTGTAGGTGTAAGTGTTTCAGCAGGCCTCCTCGACTTATTATGGCAGCATGCCTGATTAAATGGCACCTTGTAAGTTTTGGGGTCAGGACACTGTTGTGTTGTGCCACAGTTGTTGATGATCCCAAGGGATATCAGTGTGGGTTAGGTAGTTATTACAGGAGTACAGACAGTAACTAAATTACAGCATCTGATTTTGGAGGGATTTGCTAGACTAACTTTCTTGTTCTTACACATGCACATGTTTCGAAACCTCTTAATTGGGACTTGCCTAATTGATGCGAGGGGTTGGGGGTGGAAAGAGAAAGCTTGGGTGATGAGTGCCTTGTTGAGGAGGTTGTGCTTCATTTTACCATTCAAGAAAGTCACTGATGACAATGTTTATTTTGTCTGCCTGTTGAATATATTACACTGCTGGAAAAATTCATGAGTCTCAGGACTTGTTGATTCAAAGTAGATAACTTTAACATTTTTAAGGTGTGCAACCAGTGGCCCATAAAGTATACATAGAGGATAATGTAATACTCCAGTATACTTTAACAAGTGTTTGTTGTCATTGAGAGGTTGCCATGGCCCGTGGTGCCCATTTGAACCTCGAGACTGGAACTCGAAAGGTTCGGTCACCATGGTAATTTCAATATGACTACACACACTTGTTTATAGATAGTGAAGAAGACATGTCTTTTACAGTATGCTGAAATGAATATATATAGGCCCAGATATTCAAAAGGGTTGCGCCATGCGCAGTAGGGTTGCTCCAGCAAGTCCAAAAATGCACCATTCTGCGATATTCAGCAGGAGGCAGATATGCCCCACAAATCATGCTGAGCAAAAGCGCAATGATAATGAATGCATGTACAACTGAAGGTGGAGGAACCATGCATAAATGGCACAGTGTGATATTCAACAACATGCGCCATGCACAATAGAGGAGCAAGCGGAAGTTGTGCGATAGCGGAAATGAGCCAAAATAAAAAGGAACAAGGGAGAGGTGCAAGAACGCTACAGGGAAGGCACATGTGGCTGACCTCTTGGCAGACATAAAGGGCAGGACAGGGAAAGGGCACCCTGAATCCACAGGCACAGGGAAGGTGTGGGGAGCCACAGCCAAACACAGTGCAGAAGGGGGAAGTGCCACACAGCACTGAGGCCACCAGAGGAAGGTGTTCCCGGTGCAGGGGAAGTAGCAGCCAGGACAGCAGGGGGAACATAGAAACAGCTGCCAGGGGGGAACACAAACCAAGAACATGGCCAGTGCCACCATCCAGATGGAGACAGTAATGAGGGGGGTTAGAAGGCAGGCAGCGGGGGGGCGTGGCCATGGAAGGGCCCATCGGCGGTATGCCCCCAACAGGCAGTAACAAGCCTGCACCAGCTTCGAGCTGTACAGCGATACTGAGATCGTGAGCCAGTACCACTTGAATCGGGCAATTCTGAGGCGACTCTGTGAGCTGTGCAGTGATGTGATGCAGGCACCTACACGACAGAGCCATGCTCTGTCAGTGGAGACTAAAGTGACAGCTTGCATGTTCCTGCTCACCACGGGTACCTTCCAGAGACCAACAGGGGACACCCAGGCATAACCCAGTCGGCCGCGTCATGCCACCTCACCCACCCTCAGCGCACTGCTGCCACATGCTGCGGAGTACATCCATTTCCCTAGCACACCAGTGGAGCACACAGCAAACATACAGGAGTTCCACAGGTTTGCATGTATGCCTGGCATGCTAGGGCAATGACCTGACCCATGTGGCCATCCGCTCCACCCTGGCCCGAGAGGCCACATATATCAATCAGAAGGGCTATGCAAGCATCAACTGCCAGGTGGTGTGCGATGCCAGGGGGTGCATAATCAATGTATGTGCCACGCACCCTGGGAAAGCACATGATGCCTTCATCTGGCACCAGTCAGCACTGTGCCACAGATTCGAGAGTGAGGACTTAGTGGGTGAGTATGCAAACCACGTGGAAAAACATAGAGCTTGGGAGGGCATGGTCAGAGATGACATGGGTATTGGCCTAGATGTCCCAAGGCAGGGCGACGCTGATCAATAAACTAACCTCCACCCTCTACACACAGGTGACAGTGGATACCCACTCTGTCCCTGGCTGCTTACACCATACCGGTGGCCCGCTACCCCATCGCAGCAACACTACAATGAGGCACATGCCACCACACACAATGTCATCAAGCGGGTGTTCAGGATGCTGAAGGCACGTTTCTGTTGCCTGGACACGTCTGGCGGTGCCCTACAGTACAGCCCCTCAAAGGCCTGTGGGCTATTCCTGGCCTGTTGCATCCTGCACAACATGGCTAACGACTGTGGGATAGCCGTACAGGTCAAAGAGGGGGACAGCGATGGGGAGGATGAGGACGCCAATGACGATGGTGATGGGCAGCCCCCCCTTGGGCGACGGGACCTCCGACTGCTCCGGCTAGCACAGCTGCACCGGGACACCATCACGGAGGAGCACTTCAGCCAACCCAGGTAAGTCATGGGGCCATGTGCAACCACCAGTGACAAAAGCACAACCACCAAACACACATGGACACACACCAGGGGTGCATGCTGTCAAGGGAAGCGATCAAGCATGGAACCGCACACACCTGCCAGGGATGGGTGAGGTCTAACATGGCACGCAGTCATACACACACACACACACACACACACAAGACATGCACAAAGGGTAGGAGGCATGCCAACCCAGACCGCCACCCCTAGCCACACACACATCAACAGACCACCATGCCCACTGCCTGTCATTGTGTGTGTGTGTCAGACGCTGGGCACCATTGCACAGTGGCATACAGCACAACACAGGCATCATCATGCACATGCCACAGCAGACAGCAGCTGGGAGGGTGTGCAGATGGAATGTGTGTGTGCGTGCAGGGCCGGGTACCCACCTGTGCATTGCCCGCTGAATGACACAATGCACACAGGGCAGCATCAGACAGTATCTATGCTGCGAGATAGGTCAGTCATGCGCCACAGTGCCACGGCTGCCACAGATGCATGGGCGGCCCCGCCGAGACCCGCCAGCAGTGTCAGGCTGACCACTGGCCTCATGGGGTGGCACCGACGATCCCTCAGGGGTTCCACTCCGTGAACATGACCATGCTCGCGCAGGGGTCTGCAGCACACCGAACATGCCTGCACCAGGCATGCTCGGGATGCCCACAGCTGAACCCGGTGTCAACAAGGATGGTGTCGCATGACGCCAGGAATGGGGGTGGACATTGCACTGCACACTGTCTGCGACGCATGGGCAAATAACTGTGTGTCCATTGTGGCAATGACAGCGGTGAATGTCTGTGTCTGCCTGTCAATGGCAGTGGTCACATCTTCCCGCAACCAGTCCATCCCTGCCAGGAGCAGAGTGGTGTCTCTGCTGTGCCACTCTTCTGCCTGAAACAGAGCCACACTCAGTGCATCCACCGCCTTCACAAGCCGCATCTGCTGATTGACTGATGCTTGCAGTATGTGGGTGTGCTCATCTAAGAGGTCATCTGCCTGATCGGCATGCTGTCCCTCAGGGTGTTCGCTGCCCTGATGCTCATCACGCCTTGAGGGTGGGTGCTGCACACCAGGGCCAGGCCTGGGCATGTCCACAGGTGGTGCACTGATGCCGGCAACTGACACTGTACCCCCATGGCCATTGGCCGACTGCTGATACTGCCCTTCTGGCTGCTGCTCTCTGGGGTCTAAATGGGCTGCCGCAGTGGCCGTAACAGTCCCACTGTCCTGGACATACACCAGTGCTGCCACACTGGTGCAGACAGGCACAGGCTGGGACTGTGATGTCATGCAGGCCTCCACAGTGGCACCACCCACAGCCATGGCCACAATGTCACATGCTGTGTGTCCATCCTGCGGCCCACATGTCTCGCTGCCCATGACGTTATCTCCATCATCATCGGTGATGGATCCAGCACCAGCCCGAGTATCAGCATGCTGGCATCCATGGATGCTGGCACACTCGGACATGGGCAGGGCCTCCTCCGCACCTGCTCCACCAACATCAGTCCGGATGTCCAGGTGGGCCCACTGTTGCCCTAACCCCCGTATGCCTGTGGAGGTGGACAGACCCTCCTCCATCTCCATGATACTGCCCTCAGTGGAGAAGCCCACCACCACTGACCCATGTAGATGCTCAGGAGCTGTTAGGGAAAAACAGTAGCATTATTGCATGTGACCTACCCTGCCCCCCCCAATTGACAGACCATGACCTACCATTCAGTGAAGAGCTACCACCCATCTGGAATCCACCCTCAATAGCGCAACGCTGCATGGTGCCAGCAACCTACTCTTCCTGTGGAGTCAGGCATTCCACCTCCGGCTGTCCCCCACCGGTCACAGACCATGCTGCCCTGATGGCAGCCACCTTCTCTTTAATTCTCCGCCTGTCCGTGCCCATCTTCTTTTTGCAGTCCTGCACAGAGCACTGGTGGCCACCATGCAGGTTGACAGCACGTGCCACCTCCTCCCATGCAGCAGCACAGGCCTGTGGTGTTCTCTGGCATCCACTGAGCAGTGGCTCCTGGTCGAGATAGGCCTCAAACATGGCATCTGTCTCTGCCTTTGTGAAGTTTGGCCTCCTCTTCCTCCAATGTCTCTGTTCCTCGTCCTCCACCTCACGCTGAGTCATGATTCATCCTGGGAGAATGACAGGTGTTACTTGTGACTGTGCAGTCCAATGCATGTCCCAAACACCACAGTCCACACCCTAAACAGCATGCAACTCACCGCAATAGACTGCAGTAACCGACTATGGCCAGTGCAGCCCAATGTCGCATTTTTATAGCGCAACCCATGCAAATGAGGTGAGGCGCATCTTTAAGTGGATGCAAATGCAGTGACTGTACCATTGAATGGTTGATTAGATGATTTTCATATGCCGGCCGAATATCGTGCTCTTGCTCTTTGCGCAGTTTGTGTTGAATGTGCTGAGCCAAGGCGCAGTTCTGTGACATGCGCAGTACACACCTAACTGCGTATGCCCAGTTTGATGACACAGGCGTCTGCCGAGCTGCTGACGTGTTGTGTGTGGGAGGCAATGCAGGCACGGTCACCATTGTGCCAGTGGCGCTACAGCGCTGTTCACATGTAGGCGATGCTGTGGCACTGGGGCATCGTGAGGCGCACTGGGGGCAACAGCGCGTAGGCCGCCATGAGGTGGCACAGCAGCACCCAATCTCCACACGCATTGGGTTCCACCTGCGCTGTGGCTGTCCGGGCGCCAGAGACCCTTGACCCTGTGCCTGACCTTGTTCGCTAGGCACCATGCATCAGGCATGGTGCACCACTATCATGCTGTTCGATGACAGCGCATAGGGAATGGCAGCGCTGTACCACGCAGCATCTGCACGGCAGGACCGCGCTGATGAGCGCATTTTGATTCAACCACATGAAGAGATGGCATGGAGGCGCGAGAAACATTTGAGCCAGGTTGAGCTAGCCAACCTGGTGGCAATAGTTGAGCCCTATGCTGGGGCTTTGTATGGAGAGGCACCGCTGGACAGGGCCAGGAGTGTGATGTGGCAGGAGGTGGCTGATGCCCTGGAGTAGGCCACCAGTATAGGGTGCACAGCGAAGCAGTGTCGCCATCGTTACATGGACCTGAGGCACAGGGACCCAGACCTGCTTGCCCACCTGCAGGCACGTGCCAGGAGGGGCACAGTGCCATGGCCAGGTAGGTGTAACATCCATACACTATTATCGTCCATACGGGTATCACGGTTGCATGTATCCGGCACATGGGGGGGGCCGTCTGGTGTTTGCTGTGGTGATATCGGTGTGGGGTGGATGGCTGTGTGTGATTGCACACACATGGGGCAGTGGACTTGCTACCGATTGTATTGATATACTCTCTCCATGTTTGCACGTTAGGGGCACGAAGAATGCCGCAGAACAGAGACGAGGTGCCGCCGAGGAGCAGCAGGGCAGGAGGGATAATGGTGGTCAGTGGCGCATGGACCAGCCTGATGATGGTGCTGCCTTACATCCATGATTACCATTCCATGTTGTATAACTGGTGGGCAGCGGGGCATGGCCACCATCTATTGACACCACTGCCATGCATGCAACTTGTTACAGTCAGCACTGTCCAGTGGCACTGCATGTCTGGGAGTGCATCAATGGTGGTCCATGCATGTACTGGGCACATGGCTGTGGCACTGCCTTCACACCGCATAACCAAGTCACTGTACGACCATGGTGGTGCTGTGCAGAACATGGGCGGTGGGTGTGTGCAGTGGTCCACATGGCTGTGGCTGCTTGGGTCAGCAGGTCTTGTGGACATGGTCACTGTGGGTGGTCAGCACACCATCAAAGGGGCGTGGCACATGGCTGTATGCCATGCACAATGAGTGGGCTGCAGGGGGCTGGACAGTCACACTGATTGACTCTGCTCCCTCGTCCTAGGTGGAAGGCAACTCCAGGCAATTGAGAGGGGTGTTTGTGAGCTGCTCCAGGTGGCAAGGGGGACATTGGAGCTGCTTCACAGGATCCACCGCCATGGGGTCAGGAGGAGGAGGAGCAGCAGACGTCAGTGCCATGTTGAGGAGGACCGGGATGCACGTTAATGTCCCCATGCCACTACTACCACCTTCCCCCCTTTGACCCACCCTCACCCCCCTTCCTCCTTCTCCCATATGTTCACCCTGCCCTTACCGCCCCCACCTGTTATGCGCCCTTCCACCCTCTGTAAATAGTTGTATATATGTTTTGTTACTTTAAATATGCCGTTTGGTTATGACAACCGTGGTGGTCTCTGATTTGCAGCAGGCACGTGTGCTTCAGCTGCAGTGGTGTGCATGGAATCAGGGTGGTGACGATGGGTGTGTGTGTGTGTGTGTGTGTGCAAGGTGAACCGCCATGGTGGGGTGCAGGGATCAGTCACTGTCTGTGGTTTGTGTGTAGTTGTACTCTGTGCACTGGATGCCTGTGTGCAGTGGTCCACGGGCCTGCACTGTGCACGGTGCCCCGTCAGACCATCCATGGCCTGTGCAGCTGACACCTTTGCATGTCTGTGCTATGCATGGTCTGGCTGGCATGTCAGTGGTGGTTGTCCATGCTGGATATCAACTGTACCTGGCACAATGCCAGGTTGCCTTCCATCACCATTATGGTGCACTTCCGCCCTGGTGGCACTGTGGCCTTCGTTGCTGTTGTCCCCAACCATGCTATCACTTGTGTCTAGGTTGCAGGATGTGCTCCAGTGTGTCTGTCACCTGTGCTCCGCAGCGGTTGGTGACATACAGCTTCATGGTGCCTGCGCAGGGGTGGCTGGCACACCTGGGCAAGGTAGGGGTGCTGGCCATGTGTACACGTCAGCAGTGGCCACACGCCAGTAGCTTGGTTGACCAGCTACTGTGTCCCTGTGTTGGTGTGCCCTTGGGTATGGGTGGGTGTTTGTCCATGCACTGTGTTGCATCCTGTGTGGTGCATGCTTCCATGCTACGCTGTGCATGTCTGTGCTGGCTTTTGTGGCCAGTGCTGGGACGGGATGTGTTCTTGGCAGGGTGTGCAGGGTGCTGTACCACTGGAGGTGGGGTCCGGAGCATGCCCTGTCGCATGTGGGGTACCTCATGTGGCAACGCATGGTCAGTCTCTCAGCTGTACCTTGGGGGGACGTGCAGGGTGGCACTGTGTATGCTGTTATTGCACTGCTGACTGCTGCCGCCCACAGCAGGGTGCACATGGTGGGGATGCCTTGCATGGCTCTGTGGTGCACAAGGTTGCATTGTCACAGTAGGGGTGGTGGCATGCATAGGGTGTCCTGCACTGTTGGGTGCTACTCCTGTGACGGGTGTATGGTGATTGTGGAGCAAGGTGTGCTCTGCATTGGTGGGATGGGGTGCCATGGGGTGGTTGGCCCTCCTTGTGTGCTGGTCACAGCTTGCCAGGGGGTGTGCTGGGGCACCATGGCCCGGCTGTGGGTTGGTTGCTGGTATCCATGGGCCGGTGGTTATTTCAGCTGTCCCCCAGTTGTGCAGTGCATGGGGTGTGGGGGACGATGTCTGTTCTGCTGTGTGCTCCTCTGCCCATCTATGGCATGGGTGGTGGGCCCCTGCATCCCTGGTTGTGCTGTTGCATTGCTGCCCTGCTGCAGGGGCATCCCTGGTTGCACTATGGTGCATCTGGACTGCTCTGCTGAGCATCCCTTGTTGCACTATGGTGCATCAGATATGCTCAGCTTCACAGCCCTAGTTGCGCCATGGCACAGGTGGTGCGATATTCAGTCGTCGGCCATAGGCGCATCTTGGCCTGCGCAGTTTTTGAATATCGCACTTCTTGCACATGGGCGCAGTGAACTTGCTCTTGCTCCTGCTGTTGCACACTTTTTTGGCACAGTTTGAAAATCTGGGCCTTAGTGTATAGTGGAGTGTTCTGTATAGAATTCCATTCCTTTCAAAATGCTGTTCTACCACAGTTCCAAGGTAATGGAATGCTGTTCTACCCTACTGTGGTAGAACAGCATTCTAGGACCTCTAGAGACTGCATGAGTCAGTTTCATTTTGAAAGCAAAAGAACTCACAACACACATTTTTCACACAGTACTATACACTATAAAAATACAGGATGAGCAACTCTATGCACAACCAGTGTGTTTTGCCACCTCATGGTTCTGATTCCCATGGACCTCTCGACCTTTGCTCTCGAGGTCAGAGGGAATCGGAACCCCTCTGTGGCAGAATACATTAGTTCTGCATAGTTGCCCATCCAGTATTCTCTGACATCCCTACTTAGTCTCTTAGTCGCATGCTGTGTGTATATCTTTTAACTTGTGACAGCTTGACTAATTATGTTATTGATCCTTCAAGGCAAGCAGCTTGTATCACATTATATTATCTAAATTAATTTACAAGTTGTAAACTAAATGCATTTAATGGAATTGTTGTGAAATAAAGGATATGTGGTTTGATGAGGAAAACTATGATGTATTTGGGAACAAAAGGCCTGTTGCCAATACTCTCACTGTGGCAGTATGTGTTTGCTGTCAAAGAAATCATATGGTCTTTAAGCAACAATGTATTTCTGACATCCTATGATAATACTTGGTATATTTGTGGTTTTCTCAGACCTTTTGCAGGTCATGTAGTAATTAATGACTTGTGCCATTAAAGATGCCCACCACTAACCACATGCAGTTATTAGATTTCTGGTCTCTGAGGTTACCTTGAAAGGTACATGCTAGATTCATACTGTGGATGTATTAGATGGTGCTGCCACTGTACAGTAGCAGTTGGTGGGAGTGTGCCTGAGTCAGCATGGCCATCACCTCTTCCACACACATCACACACTACTCCCTCCCCTCCAAGCCTGCTCCTGTATAGTAGGGAATGTGTTGCTGGTATGTGGTGGTGCATCTACCCCTCGCCTTTCTGATCCCAACCGCTTATAAAGAGGAACATGTTCCTCTGATCCCATCCCTTCAAATGTGAATGGTTCCCTAATCCTTTCCCTCATTTCCTGCATTCCCTCCCCCGCCTGCATCCCATGCCCTATGTTGTATGTATTAGTTCCTAGTGTGTAGCGGTACCTCCCCACATCCAGTACCCAACCAAGTTGGGATAAGAGCCTCCCCAATGTTTGTCAAGTCCCCACCCCATGGCAACAGCCTGAGTGCTCCCAGTCCTGCAACAACTGTGTGGAAATCTGCTTGCAAGGAAACATGCACAAATATATACATACACACACACACACACAAACAATGCCCTGGCCTTATACTCCAGTGATTTATCCCATTCCCACAAGGAATGTTCCACGCTTTCCCAGTTGAGTCATCAGCACACACACCCACACACACACCTGTTGGTCCCTCTGTCTGACCTGACTGTTTTGCCATGGTGACTGAGCCTGGCACAGCTCACCACACATGGGCCACCTGCTGTCTAACAGTAACAGGTAGTGCAGCTAAAGAATAGGGCATAGGTGATGACTTGCCATACTAGGCTGTGCTCCTTCTTATTACTGTTAGAGGTAGCTGAGGTAGTATGTGGCAGAGTGTGTCGGTCACAATTGATTTGGTCACTGTGGCTCAGTCTGATCAAACAGGGGCACCAATGAGTGTGTGTGTGTGGGGGCGCATGTGTTGATGCGGCAGCTGGGAAGGCGGGGAGTTGGACACTAACCACCACTGAGGAATCGGCAGAGATGGTGCAAATCACTGGGGTACAGGACCATTTTGACTGAACGCCAGCCAAAACGGGGAACAAAGATCAGAAGACACCTCACATCCACTTTCTGTTGAAGTCCCCGCCATGGACCAAAACAAAGAAGAAGAAAGAAAACCACAACATGCTAAAATACACCACATGGTAAGTACAATATTTATTAACATTCACACACAGTAACAAACAAAATATAAAGTTTCTAAGGGAAATCAGTCACCAACCCCAAAATGCCTCCACTCCCCCCCGAAAAGGTGTCTTCTTATTAAAGTTTAAAAACAAGCCTTTTAAATAGTATTTCAATGTACTTCCTATACCTGAGGCCAGGAGCTTAACCCCTGACCCCCATGTCATGATACAAGGTGCTATGCTCCCATAATGCCGTGGTGGTGGTGGTGGGTTGACATCTTACCCCTTGCCCATGGAGTGGGGCTTTGAACCCCGACCCCTTGGTAGTTGACCTCTGACCCCACTGGTAGATGACCTCTGACCCCTGGACCAGGGGTGGGGCTTTGACCCCGACCCCTGGGCCACAACAAAAATGTTACAAACCCGGTTCCTATGGCAAACAGTGCTATGATCTGCTAAACCGCATGTGTGCACTGTGAGATGCACACTGCCCACTCCGAGCCCGCTGAAAACATATTATATGACTTGGTCCGCTGTTGATGATGGTACAAATAAAATATATGTTATATATTCTTATCTTTATTCTTTATACCATCAACAGTGGAACAAGTCATCATATAGGTTTTCAGGGAGCTGGACAGTGTGTGTGCATGACAGTGCACTGCACACATGCTGTTTACCACATTATTATTGCACTGCTCAATCCTGCTTTTTACAAACACTCCACGACAGAAAGGAAACATTAAAGGCACCAAAAATATTTCAGGGTAAACAGACATTGTTAAATAGGAATATAACAGGCCCGCAAGAAGCATGCTGCACTATGTGGATGGCTGCTGGTATGCAGTAGCTGGCTCCGAAAGTGCAAGGCAAACCCACAAAACCACCACTCTGTATGAATACATGGCAAGAAAAATTGTTCAATGGTACTGCAACTTTATTGACGGCAAAACAAGGCACACACAAATGCACACTGCGCTTCAGCGCCTACGCCTTCATTAGGGGGCACATTAATGAAGGCCTAACTGCCAAAGTGCTAGGGTCATTAATTTACTGTATGCCTTGTTTTGCCATAAATACATTTGCACTAGCAGTGAAAATATTTTATTGGTATTTATTCATGTGGAGTTATGGCGTCCTGGTTTTGTTAAGTTGGAATATAATGAGGACAAGGACAACCCTTTTTTACTTAATTTTATTTCACCTGTTTTTGGGCATGGTTATCACCATTTTGGGGAGCTAAACAAGGTTACGCAAAACAAAATGGAACACACACTTAACATTTTTATACACATAACAGTACACAATGGGGAGGACAAACAACAACAAAAATGGATAGTAAAACCTGTGTCAGATTACCTAAAGGTATGCAAGATAAATGCCAGAAGGAACTAGGGAGGGATGGTGGACAGGGCATACTGGGATGCATTGGGCACCTTCACATCAAAATTAAGTCAGAAAAGGGCTGTACAAAGGAGGGGTAACTAATATGCTGAAGGGTAGGCACCAGAATGAAGACAGGTGAAGATACACTAAAGGACATTACATGCAAACACAAGAAAAGGAGGGGCAGGACAGAAACTATTAAGTAAAGAAATGGACTCAACAGGATAGATACATCCAGAAAAAAGATGTGCATTAAAAAGGGACCACAATTCAAGATAGAGGGTGGAAGGATCAGGGGCAAGATCAGGAAATATTTATTTTTCACAGAGGGTGGTGGTGGGGGACGAAAGCCAGGACAAACTGAAAAACTAATAGTCATTGTTATTGTGGTACAGCAGCAGTTGAAGCATCCCCATGATTTGAAGTTGGTGCCCCTCGATGTAGTCTAACTGCTGCTCAACATTATTGAGCCAGTGGTTGGCAGCATCCATTGTGCTCCACAGCACTGCCAAATCGGCTGTGTGGCAGGCAGTTCCAGAGGGTTGCCACCCTCAGTAGGAGGTGCTGCAGGTTGTAGTGGTGATGGAGCTGCAGATTCTGCCATGGCCCTCCCCTGCTGCACACCACGTGCAGGTGGGCGACATTCTGACCCCTCTTCCCCAGCAGGTGCATTGCTGGCCTCTTCGGCTAACTTAACCTGCCACTTTATGCTGTGGTGATTGTACATATGGGTGTGCTGACCCCCTGCGCCGAGGTGACTTCCTAGGGGGCCACGGCGTACCTCCACACTGCACAAATTGCACCTAACTACACTTCTGCCCCCCAACAGTGTAGCCCACACTAAGGAGATGAAGGGAGGACCAGGTACAGGCATGGAGGGGTCCAGATGGTGTAGGAGCCAGGGGCTGTGGCCCTACAGTTGGGGCCAGGAGTACAGAAACCTGCTGCTGCATTTGCTGCTGTAGCTTCTCCTCCTCCCTGACTTCCTGCTGCTCAGCCACTGGCAAGAGGGACATAGGTGCTGCTGGCACTGGGGGGGCACTGGTCGGTGGTGCCACAGGAGGTAGTGGTTCCATGGCAGCACCAACCATATCTCTTGCTTTGGGTGGGGGCCCTCAAGATGGTGCTCCGGTCCAGACGAAGCCAGCCACCATGCGTGCGCAAGCCCACCCAATCACCACCACGTTGATTAAATCCCCAGCTGTGTCTCTCACCCTTCATTGTGGGATCACTAAAACTCTCCACAACAAACAGCACACACACACAGACACACAGAAACAATTAATAAAACAAATACTAAACAGAAATACTGACCAAACACAAATCCACACAACAAATACTCAAACAAAAGCACCTAGAGCAAAAAAACAAGATTTAAAGTGTTCTTTTCTAAATAACTTTTCTTCTGTCTCACTCTCCAAGTTCTCCCAACCTCTTTCTCCTAATGCAAGACAAAAGTGAAACTCTCTTCCAAGCATGAGTTACTTCCTGCCTGCCTGGCTGAAGCATGTGACTTACACTAGTGTAAGCCATGTGATGTGTGTGGGCTGCCAATAGACTTCTCACTCCGCCTTAAAATGAATTAAGGCAGAGTAAGCAATGCAAAGTCATAATTACAATGCAAAGTGGTGAACTGGGGCTTTATAATGGGCACATCATGTTTTGGAGTAGTAATGCGAAGTGCCCACTTTGTGGCCACTTTGCGGGAGGAATTTTACTTAGCTGCATCTCTACTATGAACAGGTGCATGGTGGCTGGCATTTTCAATTTCTGGCCACTGCAGAGTACCTGTCCATGCCCCCCAGTGCACTGGTGCATGGGGGTAGATCGGAGGACACAGGCAGGCATCTAATTGGATGCCTGACCTGGTCCAGTAGTGGATCCACTGCTCTGCACAGAGCAGGGGATTGTGGGATGGTATGGGTCTCTAAATTTAAAATAGTCAGGTGAGTACACGAATGGCTGCCCACCGCCTTCCTTGCCTCACCAGAGGACTAGGACAGGATGGTGACTGGTGGGTGTAATCTGTGGAGGGCATGCAATGGATACAGAAGGGTCCCTACTACTATATCCTGTGCTATCCTTACCCAATGCTCTGCGCTCATGAATGGTGCAGAGTGCGGGCATGCCACTTGACACTGCCCTGGACCTTCTCCACCCATAGTTGCATGAACAACTGGGGGATTTAGTGAAGAATGGGAATGCACCCCTTCCCTGAATGCCACCTGGGGGTCCATGGCCCACCTTCAGTGTGCAGCACTCCAACTTAAGGTTGCCTATGTGCCACAGATACATGCCACATATGCAATTCCCTTTGTTGAGCATTGCCCCCACCTGTTAGTACAAGAAAGACTGAGGAAGTGCTTACTTTTTCAGTTATGAATGTATCATTTCTATCTCATTCTCTTGTAGAGGAAGTGTAACTGGTATTGGCAGTACTTGCAAGAGGGGGAGGAAACTAGTGAGATTCTGGATTGCTCAGGGCGATGTGTCAACTGAACAAGGAAACCACTACGTTAAAATCACCCACAGCGACAATTTCGACAGGTTTCGAAATTGTCACTGTGGGGGACCTGAGAGAGATATTTCACCCTTTTGCCATGTGTCTCCCCCCAAATCATCTCTGACTTGGAGTTGATAATATGTAGAAGGGAGGGCATGGAGGCACAGTCCCCCCAAGAGAAAAACTCAAAAGTTGGACAGGCGCAATTTCACCTGTCGACATTACGGATCTCGCAATGTCAAACTACAACAACAATTTTGTTGATCTGGCATAAGTAAACCGCTCAGGGCAGTGTTAACTGCACAGGAAGTCCTGGGAAGGCAGCTAGAAGGAGTGGGACTAGAACATCTGTTGACTACTGAAGTGTTGTTTTTTTGCCATACTATTACATGCCCAGTCCTAGTCCTCACTGCCCCACAGCTCCGAGTCCCACAAAGACAATCTCCACCACCACCAGTTGCAGATATTTTACTGAACTGGTATGGTGGAACCTTTATTGTCTGCACCATTCCTCCTCTTGCATCTCTTTCTCCTCGCACACACACACACACACACGCACACACACACACACACACACCCTTATCTTCATGTTTTCTGCATGACACAAGATACAACACTTTAACCATGGCTCAGCAGCAGTGCCCAAAGCAGTACAAAAAACTATGATGACTCACTTCAGTAATAAGATTAGATGAGCATTTGCAGTGTGATATTCGACAAGAGGGAGACAATGAGCAAGAATGACACCACACACACACACACCCAGCTCACAGACCACATCTACTGAGAGGCCTAACACTATCTCATCAATAAAGCCTCATAACAGTCCCCTGCTTCTCTTTCTCTCAGTGTTCACTTTACCAACTGGCTGACACCTGGCTGGCTCACAATTCACACAGAGGGAAAATAATAAAAAGATGGATTTTGCACTCTGCACAACCAGCAGTCAGTAAAATAAAAATTAAATGCAAAATGAACATTCAGAAATTTCTCCTGCCCCGTCCTGTCCCTGTCCACTGCTGGGCTGACCCTAAGTCCTGGCTCTGCTGCAGGTTGCAGCTGCAGCAAGCACGCACTGCACTGACTCCCCCATGTAGCAGCACACAAATCTTTGGCCTGCCCTGCACGGAAACTACAGTTAATTGCTCTTAACTAGCTAACTGCAATAAATATTTATGATTCTTTGATGGGTTTTTGTAATCAAAACAGCTGTTAGAAGAACCGATGAGCTATGCCTTTCAGTGCATATATCAGTGGAATACATCTAGGTGACAATGAGAATCATAGATACATAGATACATTGACAGTGTCGGCAGATAAGGGCCTATGGGCCCACCCAGTCTGCCCATTTGAGCTTGTAAGTTCAGTTTATGTTTTCCTAGAAGTCTGTTGCCCCTTACCCCTGACCTCCAGAATTCCTTTATGTCTATCCCATGCATTCTTAAATCCCATGATCTGGGTAGCTAGTTCCCCCAGAGGATGTGTGTGTGTGCTGGGTCAATTGTGGATAGTACCAGACAATGTGGGGAGGAGAAGAGGAGAAAATGGGGAGAAAAAACAAACCACCAATTGGTGATGGCCAGTGACAGCACTGGACCTTGCACTTTGTACCATCACTGGATAGATGGTGGGATTAGTGGTGGATGGGGCTGGCAGTGTAACCAAGCAGGTTTACCCCGGACTTGGGTGGAAGGCGGCAAAGAAGGAGGAGCAGCTATATAACAAATATGAAGTTAACTTGTCCACTGCCTATGACACAAACGCTGCTGTCATTGTCACTTTTGTTCTTCATTCTTCCCCAATACCCATACTTTCAAGACCAAGCTGAAGTGAAAACATTATTTGTACCCCACTGTCTTTGATCTGGCTCCTTGTTAGTTTACTGAATTTGTATTTTATCAATAGTATTTATCCTGTTTTGTGTTCAGCACTATGAAACCCATGTAAGGACTTCAATAAATAAAGTTTACTATTATTATTATTATTGTCACTGCTCATTTAAAGCATAATGGCTCCTATGTTTGAAAGCACGGACTGCCTCTGTGCCACATTTGTGAGACACAGAGATACTCCACACCCATTGTGGCCCCCACATGGAATTCACAAAACAGGGTGCACAGCCCCTACACACTCAATCCCCCACCCGTGCGGATCGCAACGTGCTTGGGAAGGGCAGGGTGTGTGCCAGCACTATGCAGCATGCACATAGCCATGCAGAGCTGTGCACCAGGGCACGTAGGTGGGTATCCGGTACACCAGGGAAATCCTGCATAAGTCCCTTATGCACCCCATGCCACCATACCACACCATCGTCAGCCATAGTTACAGGCGACCCACGGCCACCCACCCCAGCACCTAGTCAAACCCCACCCCAGCACACACACATGGGGGCACTGGCCCCCAGATGGCAAACCCCCCCAATACAGCACCTCCTCTGTGGCTCCCGGACCTCAACCCCTCTGGGCATGATGCAGTGGGCTGTAGTACCCCAGTACCCCCACACACACACCCTCGTGGCATCGCCCCCACCCCGTACCTCCCTGTCAGTTTGGTGGCATGGCACGGCCAGTGGCACATCCCACCTCTTACCTCCATAGCCTCCAGTCATTGCGACATCCAAGGGGAGCACAGCCAACATGCCCCCACCATAAAGGGATCTAGGATGGGCATCCCGCCGGATGCCCGCCCAGGTGCAGCTCTTCCCACTGCCACCCACATGATCCTGAACATACCCATGCACCGGGAGGTGGGGCCATGGATAGGTGGCCAGCTGTCATGCATGCCACCGGTGTGCGCCTGTCCACACGTGCAGAGCTCCACAGGCAAGATACGCACCTTGGGTGAGTAATTCCTGCCCTTTGGAGCATAGGCCCCATTGTGCTGTTGCTCTGACATGCTGGGCAGCATTACTGATAAGTGCTGCTGAGAAATGCAGCACCAGCGGTGCTCTAAGATAACTGCAGTGGTAGCAGTGATTGAATGCAGGGATGGGGACTAGTTGGTAATGTGGGATTAGGTTTTCAGCAGCTCGGCAGTGTGAAGGAGTTATATAAAGCATTTCATGCAGTTTTGGGTAATTGGTAGAGATTGATTGCTGGATGGTGGTCAGGGGTTGTATTTAATTAAAATTATAAACACTGTCTGAGAAGTAGTGCTTCCTGATTAACTGTAAGCATTCTGTCACTCCTTTGTTCATCTCTGGTTAGCACACATCTAGAGCCTCTGAATAAAGTACACTATTTAAAATTGACATTTTTATTACAATAGCAAGAAGGCACTTCCACAGGTTATATTTATAGTCAGTTAATCACTGTATAGGGGTGTGCAGCATAAGGTGTACAGTATGATTAAGATTAAGAGACCATAAAAATAACCTCTATCCCTTCCTTATTGCTTAAAAGTGGGGATTTACTGCAGGGAGGGAAAGGATGGGATTATATGAAGAAAACTAAACCTTTGTTGTTTCTTCATGAAACCTCTTTAGTAGCATTATTTTTACTGTATGTAATCAAATTGTTTGCAGTGGGCCTGTCAAAAGTTAAAGCTTTGTGAGATAGCTAGTTTGCATGTGAGTGACATAGTTGATGGCAATGTTTGCTCTCTAAAGAATCAAGTGAACCAACACTCTTCCTGGGGGACATCATTAGATCTGCAAGTATTCTTGCCCTTAGAGCTTCATTTAAAGTTTGCTACCTACAAACTAGTTTGCTTTCTTCCACATAATAGACTTCAGTTGATAATATAATGTGGCAAGTGTGAAAATGCGTTTCTCAGTTTACTCTAAGGTGCTATAATATTAAACTCAAGCACAGACCGTGGTGCCTAATTAACACATTTTCTCTACTCTTAATGGTCACAGAAATTATGTTGTTAGTCCTCTGGGGAAACAGCATAGCAGTTACTAACATTAGTCTTCCAAGGGATCCACTGATGCTGTAAACAGATATGAACTGAGTTTCTAGTTGAAGTTTTGTTTTGGTTCTTCCAAATTCAGTCACTTAGGCTAATGATGAAACAGTGAGAAAAGTACATCTCCATGCTGTTCACATTCCTGAGTACAGCTGGTCAGTTTTTGTGAAACTCTAGTGTGAATAACTGAATGATCTAATCTACCAAAATGCTTTAGTGTTTTACCTGGTGATGACCTGTAAAATTACATTGGGCAGCAGAGTTTAATGATGATACAAAAAGGGAATCAAAGAGTTCCTATAAAAAGATTATTATAAAAGTGACTTTATTGATCACTTGTTTGTAATATTAGTGTGTTTTAAAGTATTGTCAGAATCAATAACATTTACTTTATTGATCATTTGTTTTTAATATTGATAGGTTTTCAAGTACTATCAGAATAAGCATTTTTAATGCTAGGACGCTAGAGCGTATATTAGTATATGTTAACCAAAGTTATCATCATGATAAACGCCACCATAAACAAGTGTTTGTCATCTGTCTGCAATGTGCTGACATACTAACTACAGCATTGTCTAATCAAGAACACATTCATTTCAGTGTACATCTCTACAGCTCCAGAATTTGACTAACAGTACAACAGTAAGGGATCCATATTTAAAAGGTTTGCGACTGGTGCAACTGATTTGTGCTAGCACTGGCATTTTTTTGCATTTGTTTGCCATATTTACCCAGTAGTGCAGTGCCCAATCACAAAATTAATGTATGCAGCACCTGCAAAGGGGCAGTGGCATGCATATTTGGCATGTCATGATATTCAAAGGTTTAGCACTGCGCTAGTACCATTTAGCATGGCATAGTGCAGCACAAAATATGGACTATAAAAAGCAGGTCTGGGACAAACCACAAAGGCAGGGATAGGCTCCTCAGCACACCCACCCACCTGAAAGCAAAATGGCACACATTGTGTACCTGATGCAAGCAGTCAAGCAGGATGAGGAGTGGGCCAGCCCCCACCCTGGGCCCCAGCACAGGCCATGAAGATGCTATGCTGCAAACAGATAGTACCATCCATGAGCCACATTTGAAGGCCTCGATGATGATAAAATCGTGAGTCTGTACTGGCTCAGCAGGTCCATGCTCATGCAGCAGGGTGAGCTGCTGCCTGAGCAGCTCTGGACAGACACCCAACGCAGACATGCAATGTCCTTACAGACACCCAACGCAGACATGCAATGTCCTTACAGACACCAACGCAGACATGCAATGTCCTTAGAGGTCAAGGTGACAGCAGCACTTTGCTTTCCAGCCACCAGAACATTCCAGATACCAGTGGGGGACACCTTGTGCCTCTCGGGACAGTTCCTAAATATCCTGTTGGCCCATGTTGGGAGTTCTTCATATTCTCCACCACACAAACAGTGCAAACAACAACCATGCAGCATTTCTATTGAGATACATACCTACCAGCCATACTAGGTTTCACTGATTGCACTCATGTTGCCATCTGGCACCCAGAGGCAATACGGTGGAGGCCTATGTGACTAGAAGGGGCTTCCACTCCATCAACTGCTAAGTGGTGTGCCATGCAACATCAGTGTCATGGAATGGTACCCCAGCAGTGCCCATGATGCCTTTGTGTGGTACAATCCCATTCTGTGTCAGAGATCTGAAGGCAGGGATATACCTAGTGGGCACCTTGTTGGTGAGTATAGGCCCAAGGAGTTCACCACCACAGCCACAAATGATGTTGCTAACCAATGCCCTTTACCTACTCAGGAGATAGTGCATATCCCCAGTGTTTCTGGCTCCTAACACCTATCCTATGACCCACATCCACTGTAGAGGACATGTACAGTGCAGCACACATCATTACATGCAGTTCCATGAAGTGGGCCTTTGGCATGCTCAAGGTGAGGTTTAGGTGTCTTGACCGTTCTGGTGATGCCCTACAGTACACCCATAAAAATGCCTGTGTCATATTAATTGCCTGTTTCATACTACTACACAATACAGTGCTCAACTTTGACATATGCTTGCCAGCCCCAGAGGGAAACACTACAGCTGATGCAGAGCAAGTGGACCAGGGTATGTAGGAGCAGCTCAACAGGCATGACCCCAAGATGGTCAGGAGTTCATGGAAGTATACAGCCTGCCTCATCATGGTTCCACCATGTCTGGGTGCCGGCGGTAGTGCACCCGGTCATTACAGTGCCAAGCTGTAATGCCGCCAACCTCTCTTTTAGAAGGGGGCTGCACCCCCTCGTGTCCCCCACACCCCCCTCACTAAGTATTCTAATTCTAATACCTCGGAGAAGGGGGAAAATCCCAAAATCGGTGCTGTAATGACCAGATACACTACTGCCGGTGCCCTAATGCCATGTAAGGCCACATCACAGACCTCTTTGGACCCAGATGGTGAGTACAGACAACCACACAGGTGACTGTCATATTTTCAAAAAATGCATTAAGGAAGTAATAATGTGCTGGAAAAAAATGGGTAAACTCAAATAACAAGTCATCCAGGTGGGGGTGAGAGGGCTGAAACAAAATAAAATGCCATCCAGGTGAGAGGGGTTCAAGGAAGGGATAAATTTAAATACAAGGCCATCCAAGCAGGAGAAGGGGACAAAAGTAAATAGAATGCCAGCCAGGCAGAGTGGTGTGAAGGGGGACAAATGTAACTCCAATGCCATCCAGGCATGGGATTCAAAGGGGGAGAAACCTAAATACAATATCATCAAGGTGGGGGGGGTCAAATGGTGAAAAACATCAATACAGTGCCATACAGGCAGGGGAGTGCAAAGGAGCAAACATACATTCAATGCCATTCAGGCAGGGGTGGCAAAGGGGGGAATGAACAACAGAAAAGGCCACCCAGTCAGATGGGATAACATGGGTAATGTGAGGGGGGCATGAGGTGGCACATATGGGATATAGCTCTTGGGGAAAAAATGCAACCTAGGTGCATTCCATACTACCACTGTAGACATGGATGTTGTGCGAGTGCTGGAGGGTAGCAGTGGGGTCACTGTCAACTCAGTGGGGAAGGGGTTTAGGGATGATGTTAGCCACCCATGACCATGGCCTCACAGGGTGATGAACCCATGGAGGAGCAGGCCATGGCCAGTGGTGCACAGTATCCTAGGTGTTTAGGGTGTGCTCAGCATCCCGCTGATGGAACTGTGGGGTGTGCTGTGACAATGTGACATATGCTGTGGGGTAACATTATCCCACTAGAATGGCTGGTGCTTTGGAAGACCCTGGTGGTCCCTGAGACTATGACTACAGCCTGCAGCACAGCAGCAGTCAGTCTCCCAAAACCAGCATCCATGCTGGCAGACAGGGACTGCTGCAGTCCACCCAAGGCCACTATGTGCTTTGCATGGTGAGCCTCTGTATGCTGCTCATTGTCCTGCAGCAAGTGTCATATGAGACCCAGTCTGACCCACACATCCTCCTGTGCCCCCATGACTGACTGCAGCAGCTGTCTGTTGGCTACCTCCTGCTGTCTGCGTGATCTATCCTGGGAGACAAAGTCAGGCTGCACCCTGGTTTGTTGTGTGGCCAAGGGTTGCACTGGTTGGTGCTGCTCACTGTTCTTTTGGAACCAGCAGTACAACAGTGGCTGGACTGGTGGGATTGGCAGGGAGGAGAGACGGTGATAGTGTCTGTGTTGGGGTTCTGGGGTGGTGCAGCAGTGACTGGGCTGGTGAGATTTGCCTGAGGGGGCAGGGTGGTGGCTGTGCCAGTGGCATGGTCCTAGGGCAGGTGCCAGGACAATGGACTATGGCAGCCTGACCGTGCCAGGCAGGGGGGCTGGGCCTTATTGATTGGGGTGCTGGCTGGGGCAGGCAACATCTCCCAATCTGAGCTGGGACCCTCTCTCTTCCACATAGGTGTAATATATCTCCACGTCCTCATCCTCCTCCTCACTTCTGAGTCTGAGTGTGCCCCTCCATTGGTGGACCTCAGGGGCAGCTGCCACAGTAACAATCCTGGTCTATCTTCCAGGATGATGGCCTATACCATGGACAGTGCTGTCAAGAGAAGAGAAAAGAGAGATATTGCAGAGTAATGTACATACCTGTGTGTTGACCACAGCAGCATGCAGGCCCAGTGTTATGTGTATCACTACCCATGCCACTCTTGCAGTGCTGTGCCAAACATCTCCAGTGCTGTACACACCACACAAGGTAAACACCCCCAGTGCTGTGCACACCACACACAACAAACACCCTCAGTGCTGTACACACCACACATGTCAAACACCCCCAGTGCTGTACACATCACACATGGCAAACACCCCCAGTGCTGTACACACCACACATGCCAAACACCCCGGTGCTGTACATACCACACATGACAAACACCCCCAGTGCTGTACACACCACATATGCCATCACCAGTGATCGCTCAAAAGACAACTCACAGGTAGCACAGTTGGTGCTTACCCTTCAGACACCACCCCACCAGGATAACTGGAGATCAGCTTGAGGCCTGCACCCACTGTATAACACATTCAACAATAATGGGCTGATGAGGGTACCTGGGGCCCACCACCGGCCAACCTGGGAAATCAGCAGGGGAGGGACCAGGGTGACACACACGCATGTGACTATTTCACATGAATGTGATACACTAGCTCTGTATGTTCCCCCTAAATATACCTGCAATAACACTATTACTGTATCTGAATAGACAATAAATGTAAGGAGCTGTAGAGGGTAGCAGGTGACATGAAACCCAACAGAGGTGGGGCAACACATGGAATGATCAAGGCTTCCTGGTGGACCTAAGGTCTGTACTGTACATCTTGTTCCAGTACACTTTGCCTGTCCAGCCAGGACCATCAGAACCTTCCCTCACCCTTGCCATGCACACCTCAACACCACCAGTGTATGTACACACACTCAAGCTCAATGGGATGGGGTTGACATGGTCACTCACATGTCTGTGCTGGTCCAACCTAACTTTTGTAGCCACCTTCTGGGATGCCCATCATCCCCACTCGATGCCGAGTGGAAGCCATCACCTCCTCTGCAGGGCTAGGGGGACAGCTGTGCTGTGGCCACCACCTGTGACATGGAGATCTCAGCAGGACTTTGCCAACACCACTTTTGTCTGCCTCTTCAGGTCTACCAGCCTTTTTTGACTTACTGGAGAGCGTGGCCTTTCTCCCTGATGGTGTTGATAGCCTTTGTCAGTTCAGCCCAGGCAGTCCTTATTTCAGCCCTGGTCCCCCTCCTTTTGCATATGAGGCTCTCCCGTGCCACATAGCCTTGGGCCAAGGCCAGCACATCCTCCACCATGAAGTTTTTTTCCCCTTTGTCCCTCTGTGTCATTCGTGGTGCCTGTTGGAAACAGGGAGGACAAACAACATTGAGCACTGCACACACACACACACACACACACACACACACACACACACACACACACACACACACACACACAGAGCACAGAGCAGAGGTACAGTGGTGTGTCAGCCTCAGTGGCCCTTGGCCAAGCCTCATGTATGTCCCTGCATAGCAGTGAGCAACACACAGCTAGCTGTCTGCCTTACACAGCTCTTGGTCATGTGCAGATACAGCAATAGTCTAGTCCTGATAAAGATTAAAACACAGTGCTATGATCACCCATGCCTCTGTTGTAGGCCATTCTACAATACACTTACCTCTAGCCACCTGCAATTCTTCTGTAGAATATGTGTGGTGCCCTTTGATCCTTTTATATGCTCCAGTTGCAGCTAGGTATGCAAATGAATGAATACTATCCAGTAATGACATGCAAATATTGAATTTGCACTCCAACTATGAAATTAGCTAATTTGCATACAATGTTTGAATATTGCAGGTTTGCCCCATGAGCTATCAAATTAGCTACATCCCCATGCGATGCAGACATTTCTGTAACACATCAGGAGCAATGCCATGGTGCTGCTCCAGGATGTAGGCTATGATGCCATGCTATGGCCTTGAACATGTGCACCTTCATCCTCGGCATGCACACCATGCACGTCTTCCACTCCATTCCCACTGAGCGTGGCCAGTGTCTCTCAACTGGAAACATGCATAGCACTGTGTTAAATGATGTTAGCACTGCACTAATGCTGTAATGTGCAGTGCTAATGGCTGACCTTCTACATAGGGCCAGAGAAGACCTGTCAGTAGCTGGGTGTTTTCCTTAGTGTGAGGGCTACACTAGACAGACTACAATGGCAGATAGAAGAAGCAGAGTCAAGAGTGGTGAGGCAGAGGGATGCCTGCTGAACAGCGGTGGAACTGACCAACCTGGTTGGCTTGGTTGATCTGGTGGTCACCAGGGAGAAGCAGCTGCTGGGTGGGGGGAGGAGAGTTAGCTGACAGACTTGGGTGTGGGGTCTGGATAACAATGGGGTGGTGCCTGTCACACAGGACAGAACTAGCACAGTTATGGGAACAGTGCCACCACCAGTACAATGATCTGCCATGGAGGGAGCCAAGGCATCTGAAGCAGCTACATGCAATGGTTGACAGTGCCACTGTGTCATACCCAGTTGAGTGCAGCTGGCTGTATGTAAGGTTGATGTGGTGTCTTGGGTGCAGTACTGTTTCCATGATTCTGGACTATTGTGTTACCGTACCTGAGGAAATGTGCAATGTACCTATGAGGCGTGATTTTCAAAGAGCCTGTAGATTGCCACAGTTTGTGGTAATCTAGGGCTGCAGTGAATGACAGGTGCACCAGGGACCCTGAGCCCAATTTCATACAAAGCAGAGTCCCTGTGGCAAAGTCCCAGGTTTGCTGCAAGCCAATAACTGCAGCAAAGACTTGGCACAACTTATGGAAATGCCACAAGCCACAGGACGAGCTTCTGGCAGCTGTGACAGTGATGGTGACCTGCCAACCAGTCACCCTGGTGGCTGGTGGGTCACCTTAGGCATGCCCAGGCTCCTGGGGGGTGGGATGGATCAGGTTGGGGAGGGGGTGACAACTGCCCCTGACTGGGCATCAGGAGACATCCCGGACAGATGGGCGAACACGGTGGAGTTGGAGTCCAACCTGCCATGTATCATCGGCCACTCCAGCTGTGGTCTGGCAGGTGTCGGGGGATGAATGGGTGCCTTCTTCAGTGGGCCACAGGGTCACCCCCCCAAACAGGCAAGGCTGCGGCATTGGTGCATGGCAGGGTAGACCAGCTCTGGGCTGATCTAATGGCAGGCTCTTTGCATCCATGGGAAGGGGGCTTCCAGAATCCTGTTTTGGGAGATATGGCAGCCCCACCATGGTGCAAACCCTTAGCGACATGGTGCACCCCCATGTTGGGTGCAACCCTGGCACAGGGCCAGTTTGGGGCAAGAGGTCCAGTATTGGATGCAGTCTCCATTAGAAAATTGAGCTTGGCACAGCTTTTGACACAAGGAGCAACTTCCGTCAGTTCTGTTTGATGCAGGCTCCTTGCATCACCATTTGGGCTTTGAAAATTGAGCCCCTTGAGTTCACTCAGTCTTACTGGAACTGATCCACTGTGTTGCTCCATATAACCAATGCAGGTGTATGGGACCAGTGTCCCTGTAGATGCCTCCATTGCTCTGTATAATATAGGACTCAGGGTGGATCTTGGAGCCATGTACTTGCCTTAACAACAAGCATTTTGCCAAAGTTAATGTCTGTTCCATGTACACTGTCTGTGTTATATAGTGTGGGTGCTGGTACTCATATGCCATTTAATGCATGGTATGTTATTGTACTAGAGTGAGTGTGCCACTCTAGGACCTACCATTGTGTTGGGCTATACTTACAGTATGATGTCACCCTACTGTTTAACTGGTGTGATTCCTGTGCCCGTTGTATACAACCTGGGGTTACATGCATCCTGCTACATAATATGAGGTGTATATGGCGTGTAGCTGACATGTATGGGTATGTTGGATGGGGTAGCAAGGAAGGCTGGATATGTCCACAGTATTAGGCCATAGCTAAAACACTGGTATGTAACATGGGGCTGTGCCCAGTCCCTGGTCACACCTGTTTGTGTAGTGTGTAATGGCTATGCACAATATAAGGCATGGCTCTGCATGGTCCTGTCCATCCCCAACATGCACACATGGCTGCTGGTGCACAGCTCCAGTATGTAGGCATGTGTACTGTTTTGGGTTTATGGTACTGTGCCTTGTGTTCACTACATGCTATTGATTATGCCTATGTCATCCTCCACAGACACTAGGGCCCAGCAGGATCAAGCTAGGTAAGAGAAACAAGCCTACCAGGACAAGCAGCGGAGGGGGGAGATGCCGGCAGTAATGGTGCCTGGTGTGTCCACCCCACAGAGGGACAGTCTGTGGATACTCATCCACGTAAGTACCCTGCATTGTGTGCTTTGCCATCTGGGTTTCATGTCTACACTATGATGCATGCTGCTGCAGTTGGAGATGGATGTTCATATGCATCTCAACAAGCTGCATGCACTCCTGTGGGACAAATACAAATGCAGTTGTAAATGAGGACACTCATCCAGCCCTTTGGGAATTGTCCTACCACTGACACTGTGGTGCATCGGGTCTGTGTAGCCTACTGTTTTGCTCATCACTGCAACAGGCATGCTCCCTGTGTGTGTACTTTTACATACAGTTTTTTGGCCATTTCAGGCTTATTGCTGGATCACCTAGTCCCAACTGCCACTCACCCACAATCTCTTCAGCAGGGATCCACATGGGGAGGAACCCAAGGGCATCGGTGATGTTGTTGGTGGCCATTGGTGCACATAGGTCTTTTGGTTTCTCCCTTCCCTGATATCATGGCACAGGTTGTGCATCTCCAAGCACATCCCTTGGCCACATGTGGTGATGTTCTGCAGGGGAGACCAGCTACTTCGGCCCACTGCAGGGGTCACTACAGCACCAGAACCAGGGCACCTCCCTCCCTTGGCTGGTAGTGCTAGTGCATGGCAGTGTCTCCCAGCCCCTGGCCTCTTGATCAGCTTCCTAAACTGGTCTGCTCCAGAACCTGGGTCATGGCACACAAGTGCATGTTACTGTCACTGGGCCATCAGATGGTCCTGTACCTTACCACATTTGATTGACATTATGATACATAGTTGGTAGTGTCTACCCAACACAGTATTGTTTAGAGTATAATTATACAGTGGGCAAGTTAAATCCTGGCTTCTGATTGGCTAGCTATCAAGATTTACAATGTGTAAATCCTGATAGTACCCCACGGGAAAAAGTGGCAACAAGCCTCATCTTATGCTCACCAAGTATCACTATGACCCCTCCAACATCAAAACTACTCCCCACTATACCAAACCCCATACCTCAGATTTCTTTTTAAACACCCACTCCCAACACCAGTCTGTTGCAAGTGGACAACACCAAAATTAAAAATCATCTATTAACTCTCCCCCAATCACACGCCACCACACCACATCCACAAGTTTAACCCACTCTAGTAACACAAACATTTTTTTGTCTCACTACCATGTCCTCTTCTATGCTAAACACACCTAAACTGCAGCTACAGTACCTAACCTCTCACTTGCAGCTCCAATCCGGCTCCATCTCCGGTCCTGTCCTGACTCACCTGCAGCTACAGTACCTAACCTGTCTCTCGCAGCTCCAATCCAATCTGTCTCCGTCTCCAGCCCTGTCCCGACTCAAAACATTACAAAAAAATCAAACACTGCCCCATCTTTTGTTTTTCCTGCACTCTGTCCTCGTTTTCCATCTCCCAAAGTGGCGCAGTCCCGGGACTTCAAAAAGCGGAACCAAAAGTAAGAATGTGGACTGCAGCTGCACACTCTTCAAAAGTGCAGCGGTTACTGCTTGGCACCTTGCACACTCTCCATTCTTCGACGCACACAACTGCAATAAAAAGCATATCCTTTTGTTACCCAGCCCAGAATCTGAACAGGGCCATGGAATGAACATTCAGGAAGCATAATTTCTTCCAAGCTTCTGCACAATGCGTATGAACGGAGCTGGTGCTCCACAATGGTAACGGGAGTCGGTTTCTCCTTAAGTCACAGAACTGACAGCTTCTACAGTGTAAAGGGAGCCAGAATTCATGAATAAACTCTGCCTTTCATGCACCAGAAAACCATCAGGTATGTCCAAGAAATAAAAACGAGTACAGTATATTTTTTAGTGTGAGGCCTCACCCTCACAGCATTACATGGCGCCAACAGTCAAACTGCCTCTCCCTGTTTTTACACCTCAGACTCATACCAGCTCACTTCAACCACATACTGTACAATCTCTTTCTGTACACTACTTTTTACAAAAAAACAAAGGAATAACCAGCTCTCTGACTTCAAAAATTAAAAAGAATAACCAGCTCTCTGACTTCTGCGTGTGTGTGTTTTTTTTTTTGGGGGGGGGCTGACTGAAGTCTGCTCCATAGTGTCCCTAGCAATTGGGAGCTACTTTTTGAGGTGCAACAATATACACAATAAAACTCATAGAATGACAAAAAAAATACAATTTTCTTTATCTTTTTCTTACAAAAATGAAACAGTGGACATTGTATAATTGCAATATACCACTCGAGGGTGTGGGTGATGCCAGGATTTATCCACTTCTGGTGTGTTGTTGAACACTCAGCTGCACCTTGTGACTCAACAACACACCAGGCATGGGTAAATCCTGGCATGACCCACACCGAGGTATATAGCTTAATTATTCCATGGTACATGAGCAGCACCAGGCATACATTATGACACAATTGGGTCTTTGCTGAAACAATGTCCTGAACCTGCTCTGTATGAGTGGAAAGCCTCTAATTAGCTGACGGCCAGCATCAACTTGAAGGTGGTGCCTCTAGGAGGCTCATTATCTCTCAGCAGTGTTGTGCTGAATACAATTCAGTCAGTGTGTCAGGTGCCGACCCACATACAGCACCACTGCACCTGGGTGCTACCCTGCTTGCTGCACACAATGCTGGATGATGGTGCCATCTATATACTGTGCTATGTGTACCATGTGTACGTGTGCATAGGCCTGCCCCTGCTGATGATCAGAGTGACTCATGGATGTCTGCTGTCCTGCACCTGGGTTGACTTGTGTGCTGGATAACTGGTCTGCAAAGCACAGGGTATGTGGGTGCGACTCCTAGGCACTTGGGCCATTATACTGCTTATCATGCTTTGACTTGGCACTGCTGTTGCATGTGCTGTGTTTCCACATATGACATACCTGTGGTGTCATGTGTCCCTTGCACAGATCAGTCATGCTCCATTGCAGCATGTCACAGTCTTTGTAAGTGCGGTCCTCTATTCGTTGTATCCACACTGCTGTCTCTGGTATATCACGTACATGCCATTGTGACTGTTTGACTCCCTCCATCTACATGTGGCACTGTGGCCCATGTGTCAGCTAGTTGTACTTCTGTTATGCATGTTATGCCAGTCCTGTGTTTCTCATTCTGTGTGCACAGCTAGCTGGGTTCAGTGTGTGCTATTTATTTCCAAAGGTGCTCAGAGGCATGCAGAAGCAAGCAGGGGTCAGAGAGCTACAGCCCTAAAAGAGGGCTGGAATGACCTCCTGTGAAGATAGGTCCACCTGCTATGAGTGCTGCTGCAGTGTGTGGGGACTGTACCCACATCATTCAAGGACTGTCAGCAGCATTGGCACAGGAACTGCACCAGTAGCCACCACCACAACCACCACTGCCTGTAACCCCTTAATGGTACATTGAACTTTTTTTTATTTAGGTGCTGACAACTGGGTGGCCTTTTGTTTTGTTTGCTGTGTCACAGGTGGGTGCCCTTGTTTTTGTTTTGATTGTTAACTGGCAGTTCCCCTAGTATTTTGTTTTCTCCCCCACTTTTCTCCTAATGGGCAGTTGCCCTTAATACAGTATTTGGTCCCCTCCCCTTTTCTCCTAATGAGTGGTTGCCCTTATTCCTTTGCTCTACCCCTACTTTTCTACAGACAGTTGCCTTTAGTATTTTGTTCCCATCTTTTCTCCTGATGGCCAATTGCTCTAATTCCTTGCCCCCCCCCTTTTGTTACAGCTGCATGGGTGGACCCCTGCATGCGTGTTGGGATTGCTAGGAGAGGGAGGGGGAGAGAGAGAGAGAGACAGAGAGAGAGACAGAGAAGAGGGAGGGGACTGACAGGAAATGATAACCGTGTTCTTCCCTTGAGTGCTTCAGAGTGGACATAAGTCAATGCTTTGGACCAGATTATCTCATTTAGAGCTATAGTCTATTTCTGTCTGTCTTCTGCTTCTTTTCCTTCAGCCTGCCTGCACTACATCTGGACTCTTATTTCATTGCTGTCTGGCTCATTTCATTTGCTACAAGAGCTGCCTTTTAAGAACCTAGAGCAATATTAGAAAAAAAACTTTTACACATCAGTGTGATAGATTAGAGGAGCAATTAGTTAAAAAATGCAACTAAAGAGATAAGGAAACATTCCTGAAATTCATAGGAGAAAATGGGTCAAATGTCACAGAATGGAATTTTCCTGCAGTAAATTATCTGACAGCAAGTGCTTAGTAAGGATGCATATCTTAAAGAATGAAGGTTTGGGGTCCTTTGATACAGTCATTCAGCTTGCCAATAAAGTACAAAGTTTGTTACTGAAAGAAGTATCTATTTATTTTGAAAAAGATACAAAAATATATTTAGTTTCTCATTGAAATACATTGAGCTCCTAACTAGCAGGCAGTTTCTGAGATAACAGTACCAGAATTCTATTGAATTCTTTTTTACTAACAGCATGAAAAGTAAAGACAAAAACCTACCACTAACGCATATTTTGTTACAAATGCAGAAAGTAATTACTAACACATCAAAATGCAATAGACAAAATAATAAATTGACAATTTCTTAGAAGTAAACACTTGCTTTTTACATGTCTTTCTGAAAGTAAGATGGGGAGTGTGAGTGTGAGTGTGAATGTGTGTGCGTGTACTAGAAACAGCAGGTCTGCTGTATGAAATTACAGTCTATGAACTCATTACTCACAGTTAAAATGAAACCTCTAACACACATAGTTCAATAAATTAGACAGATCCTATATATAAATATATAAAAAATATGTAAGACCAATACAGAGTAATGGTCCCATATTAAAAGATATCAGGATGTCCCTTAAGTCTCTTTCCTTAGTGCAAATTCATACAGTTCACTAGATGAGCTATACTCAAACAAGTTTGGAGCAAAGTACAACTGCCCCAAGAATGTTTGAATACAGCCCCCAAAGCAACAAAATCTGGCCAGAGCCAGTACGGCTGCAGTCAATCTGATAGAGAAACACTAGGGACCGGAGAAACACGGCACTATCCATGTTGAAGACAGCCACAGGAGCCTTTTGTGCATCAGCGATGGCTCACACATGCGCACTGAACCCCAGTGGCCATCATGGACATGGGGGACTGTGCCATCAAGAGACATTAACAGGACAGTTCAGGACCAGTTTGATCAATTTCTGACACAAATCATGAATTATTGATGAGCTCCTCTAATTACAAGAATTTCTTGAAATGGTCACAAAACTGCTCAGTATGGCTTGTTGTAGTCCCAAGTAGTCAAGAGATAGCAACTGGACAGTTTTGGGTAATTTTTGGACAGATTCTGTCAATGTTCATGAATTATTCATGAGCTCATCTAATTGCATGAATCAGCCCTAATTTCCATAAAACTTCTCAGTATGATCTGTTCTCACTCCCAACCAGTCAGGAGACTGCAACGAGACAGTTTGGGACCATTTTTGTAAATTTCTGACACAACTCGTGAATTATTGGTAAGGTCCTGTAATTACATGAATTTGCCAAAATGGCCATGAAACTGCTCAGTATGGCAAGTTCATGCCCCCAAATAGTAAAGAGACAGCAACCAGCCAGTTTGGGACCATTTTTGAACAAATTCTGTCTACGTTTGTGAATTATTTGTGAGCTCATCTAAATGCATGAATGTGCTGTAATTCCCACAAAATGCTCAGTATGGCCCGTTCTTGCTCCCATCCAGTCAATAGCCTGCAACCGGACAGTTTAGGGCCATTTTTGTCAATTTCTGACACATTTTGTGAATTATCGGAGTGATCCTCTAATTACTTGAATTTGCCAAAATGGTCACAAAACTGCTCAGTATGGCACATTCTTGCTCCCAAATAGTAATGAGGCAGCAACCAGATAGTTGAGACCATTTTTGGACAGATTCTGTCTATGTTCAGGAAATTGTTTGTGAGCTCATCTAATTGCATGAATGTGCCGTAATTCCCACAAAACTGCTCAGTATGGCCGGTTCTTGTTCCCACCCAGTCAAAAGCCTGCAACCAGACAGTTTGGGACCATTTTTGTCAATTTCTGACACAATTTGTGAATTATCGGAGAGCTTCTCTAATTACATGAATTTGCCAAAATGGCCACAAAACTGCTCAGTATTAGTGGTGGGCGAAGTGGCCCCAATTCGCTCCACGAAGTGATTCAGAGTGAAGGCAAATCATGTGAGTGCTCCAGCAACCGAAGCAGAATACTTTGTGTTATAATGGGTAACACAAAGTCCATTGAAACAATGACTGCGTTACTCGCCTTCCCAAAACCACTACTCACCAATTCTTAAGGCAAAGTACATTGAAAACAATGTACTCTGCCTCACTTCGCCTTCTTTTTAAGCTCCCAAGGTGAATTTTGCAGTGATTCATGGGATTTCAGGTCACATGGGCTCTAGATTATTCTGCACAGCCTCAGTTTGGGGTAGTGTGTGTATGAAGCTGTAGGAGACAATCTGCTCTGAGTTCTCTCTGCGACTCAAACCTTCTAAAAGCTGTTAAAAAAGCCTTTTTGGGTCATTTGTTTTGCTGAAACTTTAGTTCATCGATTATAGAAACCCTCCTGTGCTCAAATCATCGAGTTTATTGTTTGTGTGTGGATTTTGAATGTTAATGTACAATATTTAGTCTGTGTACTGAGAGACAGTGGAAGTGTGCTTCAGGGAGAGGCGTATCTGTGGTGTAGGTAGATTAACTTGGAGAAAAAGACAGTGCTTCCTGTTTTGGTGATATTTTTCTTGTATAACTGTGTTAATGGACACACAGTAATATTTTCAATAATTGTTGCCATTTTTGCTGATTGTTGTGGTGCAGCATTGCATAATTTTAGTTTGTTTAAAATATATGATTATATTATTGAAGTTTTCAATTTGCTACGCATTATTTAGTGTGTGTGTGAGTATGTGTGTGACACGTGTCATTAAATCAGGCACCTTTTATTGTGCCACATAATTTCAGCAATGTGAACCTGCTATCCACTGCAGCTGTGTAATTTTTGTGCTTCTTTGTGGTATTTTTACTGGTGCTAGTACTAGTGACTGTTACTGCAGCAGTGCAGTACATTCTACACCCCCGCAGCCCGCCCCAACCGGCAAAGAATCCTTTTTCCAGATTTGAATTTCTGATGGTGAGCACTGGTTAGGTGTTGTGCCTTTGTGTCTGCATCTCTTCAGTGACAGCGCAATCTTAATCTGTCTGCATTTGCATCTCTTTAGAGCCCTCTCCATCTCTAACTTAAGTCACAGTTGTTTCTTTGGCTTCCCTTCAGAGTACTGGACAGGTGTGGTGCATAATTCTGCTCAACATTGTACCCATTAATATGTGTTTTTAAGTCAGGACCATCATCACGAGTCACTCATGATATAAATCACGTTCTTCATCATCACGGTCGCAAATGCAGTCACAAATCATGATTTAAGATCACGTCATGAAACATAACATTAATCTTGTTCAGTAGTTACATGGATGTATTGTAAGCCTGTTTTGTAGTATCTCTCCATGCTTCACCACCCTACCATTGTACTCATCAATGAGTGTTTCTAAGTCGGGGAGTTTTGTGCCACACCTCATCGGGGCCTGGGGAGGTACAGCCATAGGCATTCGCGTTTCTTCATCATCACGGTCACAAATGCAGTCACAAATCACGATTTACAATTACGTCACGAATCACAACATTAATTTTTTACTAGTTACTTGGATGTATTGTAAGCCTGTTTTGTAGTATCTCTCAGGCTTCACCTTCCCATTATTGTACTCATTAATAAGTGTTTTTAAGTCAGGGATTTGGACAGTGTCTGCAGTACATACACAGACATGAAAGAAGACTGACTGCACACATGAGGTTTAGCACAGTATACTTGCACTGCTCAGAATACAAAGTGTCACGCATACAAAAGACAACTAAAAAGGGCATAATTAAATACAAGGGTCGGGGATGGTGGAGGAATACATTTTTATAACACAGCAAGGAAGGTGTGGGGGGCACATGGTGTGAGGGAAAAAAACTAATGTGGGATCCCTGGTGATCCAGCAGCAGTTCCAGCATGGACATAATTTGCAGCCAGCAGTGCATAATTTTAGTTTGTTTAAATTATGTGGTTATATTACTGAAGTTTTTGATTTGCTATGCATTACTTAATGTGTGTGTGAGTATGTGTGTGATGCGTGTCATCAAATCAGACACCTTTTATTGTGCCACATCATAATTTCAGCAATGTGAAGCTGCTATCCACTGCAGCTGTGTGATTTTTATACTTCTTTGTGATATCTTTATTGGTACTAGTACTAGTGATTGTTACTGCCACAGAGCATCATTTTAGTTTAACTAATGTGTGTGTGAGTATGTGTGTGATGCATGTCATCAAACCAGACACCCTTTATTGTGCCACATAATAATTTCAGCAACGTGAAGCTGCTATCCACTGCAGCTGTGGATTTTTGTACTTCTTTGTGGTATCTTTTACTGGTACTAGTACTAGTGACTGTTACTGCAGTACAGTGCACTGCCCCCCGCAGCCAGTCCCCAACCGCAAAGGTATTCTTTTACGATTGAATTTCTGATGGTGAGCACTGGTTAGGTGCTGTGCCTTGTGTCTGCATCTCTCTCAGTGCACAGCGCAATCTTAATATGTCTCTGCATTTGCATCTCTTTAGGGCCCAATCTCCATCTGTAACTTAACATACTAACATACTAAAATGACAACAGAATAGGCCTAATGGTCTTTCGCATCTGCTCGTTTGGTCAGCCTCCACCCTGGGAGCTGACCTTGCTGCCCCCGCTTCTGGCTTCTCCTTCCCAGTTCCGATATTCTAAATGCATTGATTTTGCTTCCAGAACCCTTCCCTGTACCTGTCCCACCCCTCTTGAACACCTCCACCATCTCTGCCTCCACCAGCCCCTAGGCAGTGCATTCCATGGCTCCACCACCCTCTCAGTGAAGTAGCACCTCTCCTTTCTCCCCTGAATCTTACCCTCCAGCTTCCACCCATGTCCTCTAGAGCCCCTCCTCCTTTCTTCAAGCACCCTGACTGTTCCTCCCTATTTACCCCTTCATGTACCTGAAGACTCTATCATGTCCCCCCAGTCCCTGCTCCCTTCCACTGTGTACATATTTAGCTCTTCGAGCCTCTCCCTCACAGGTCCTGTCCCCTGCAAGCCCCAAATCATTTTGGTTGCCCTCCCCAGGACCCTCTCCAGGAGTTTAATGTCCTCCTTTAAGTGTGGGCCCAAAACTGCATCGTAGGCACTCCGAGGTGCAGCCTCACCAAGCAGTTATACAGAAGGAGCATCACTCCTCCTTCTGGAGGTGATCCCCAGCCATGCATCCCAGCATCCTGTTGACCTTGGCTGCTGCCCTCCTCCAGGTCTCTAAGTTGTTCATCTTGACATCCACCACCACCCCCATGTCCCTCTCAACCATTGAGACTTGTAGCATCCCCCCCCAAGGCGTACACTTGGCCCGGGTTTCTGGCCCCCAGGTGGTACCTTGCAGTTCCCGTATTGAACCTCAGCTTCCACTTTCTAGACCATCTTTCCAGAGCCTCCAGGTCCCCCTGTAAGGCCACCCTCCCATCCTCCCCATTCACCACTGGCCCCAGTTTTGAGTCATCAGCTGTCTCAGTCACAGTTGTTTCTTTGGTTTCCATTCAGAGTACTGGACAGGTGTGGTGCTTAATTCTGCATGAACTCATTAATATGCAATTTTAAGTCAGGACCATCATCACGAGTCACTCGTGATACAAATCATGTTCTTCATCATCATGGTCACAAATGCAGTCACGTATCATGATTTATGATCACGTCATGAATCATAGCATTAATTTTTTTTTAGTAGTTACTTGGATGTATTGTAAGCCCATTTTGTAGTATCTCTCCATGCTGCACCACCCTACCATTGTACTCATTAATGTTTGTTTTTAAGTCAGGAAGTTGGACAGTGTCTACAGTACATACACAGACTGGAAAGAAGACTGACTGCACACATGCAGTTTAGCACAGTATACTTGCACTGCTCAGAAAACAAAGTGTCACACATACAGAAGACAACAAAATAAGGGCATAATTATATAGAAGGGTTTGGGATGGTGGAGGAATACATTTTATAACACAGCAAGAAAGGTGTGGGGGCACAATGTGAGGAAAAAAAACTAATATGATATCCCATAGTGATCCAGCAGCAATTCCAGCATTGACATAATTTGCAACTGTTGTCCCTCTATGTGATCCAGCCACTGCTCCACAGCACTCACCCTCTCGTTGTTCTGGTCCTGCTTCTGGGGGGGAGGACTCACAAGTTTTGAGCGGTCCAACAGAGATGAGCACTCATGTCCTCCACACATGCACATGGTACGATGCTTACCACTACCATGCTCTCACAGAGCTGCCCTCGCCCCAGACATTCCCTCACCCTGGTCCATCTCTCCTACTGAGCTCCCTCAGTCTGAGCAATCACTATTCACACTGTCACACAACACACTCACACAGTCACACAGACACAGACAAACAACTAACTACTTATAAAGGTAAGAAAAATAAAATTGACAGAAAGAACAAATTAAATAAAAAGAGTACAGAAAAGACAAAAAAATGTAATTTTTAAGAAGGCTGTTGTGTCTAAATCAAAGTTTAAATCTCCTCTTCACTCAGATCTAAAAGTATCAGCCATCACAAAACATACTACTCTCTCTCCGTCTGCACAGGAGAAAGTAAAAGTGTCTGCTTGTATGACTCACTTTCTTCCTGACTAGCTAAAGAGCATGTGACTTAAAGTACTGTAAGCCATGTGATGTGGGTGGGGCTGCCAAATCTGAAACACCAAGTGGATCACTTAGAATCATAATGAGGAATGCGAAGTCCGTTAAAAACAATGACTTCACTTTGCTTCGCATTGCCATTCCACCTTAAAGCAAAGTGGTAATGACAAGGTGGAGTGAGCACTTTGAACTTCCCACTCCACATAGTGGAGTGGAAACGTGAAGTGTCCACTTCGCGTTCACTTCACCGGTGGAATTTAAATTCACTGCATCTCTAGGGAGAACCATAAAGGGGGGGAAGGCCAGTCATCCAATGCAAGCTGGAGACAGGCTATGGGGAAAAAGGGGGTTGGGGGAATGAAAAGAAATATGATGGAGAAGAAGAAGAAAATGAAGGACAAAAAGCAGTCTCGGTTCCCACTGTTACCTACCAGAAAAGAGAAGAAGAAGACACCCTGGTTTTCACCTGGGGAAGCGAGAAGAAAAGAAAGAGAGTGAAATGATCAGAGATTGATATGTGGATGCAATACAAATACAATTGTGAAAAAGACATTAACAAATGATGATGGGAATGGAAAATGAAATTATGATATATAATAAATTAATTGCCAATCTGAGCACAACAACATACAAGTAGTTTGTCTTTTGTGGTGGGGAAGGGGGGAATCTGGGACAATGGAGTTTGCTTTTTAAGGGGCAGACCAAGTTGTTCTGGTGCACCCCTTCCCCTTTTTCTGGAAGTGGTTTGCTCAAGCAAGGAGGGGGGAAGGTAAGGGGAGGGGCTGAGAGCATGGACAATAGGCAAGCAGGCAGGAAGGAAAGGGGCAAAAGGGGATACAAAATGGTCAGCACAAGGGTGGCTTAGCCACTTTTGCTGAAGTTTTGTTACCTCCCAACCACCCGACAAAAAGAAAATGAAAACGTGGGTATTCGAGAAGGGAATGACTTTGTCTGTCAGAGGTGGAAGACAGAGGATGTTGGGTAAGACGTTTTGGTGGACTGCCAGAGGTGGATGGCAGCGAAGGGGGAAGGGGGGGGATGAAAACTAAATACGATGATAAGAAGAAGAAGAAAATGAAGGACAAAAAGTGGTCTTGGTTGTCATCGTTACCTACCAGCAAAGAGAAGAAGAAGGCACCCAGGTTTTCACCTGGGGAAGCGAGAAGAAAAAAGAGAGAGATGATCGATATGTGGATGCAATACAAATACAATTGTGAAATAGACATTAATAAATGATGATGGGGTTGGAAAATGAAATTATGATATATAATAAATGAATTGGCAATCTGAGCACAGCAACATACTAGTAGTTTGTCTTTTGTGGGGGGAAAAGGGGGGAATCTGGGACAATTTCAATTGCACGTAATGTGAAATGAGTTTCAGTGCCTTGGCTAGATAGTTACCCTCAACTCTGAAATAGTTATAGATATCCATTAGCATGGTTATATGGATAGAAATGAGGTGCTGTAATTTAAAGTGGAACACTCATGTAAAGGAAATATCACAATATTGTTGGCAGGAAAATCTGTTCCAAATGAGCTATTGGTTAAACCTCTAACTCCCTTAGTGCCAGAATAAAAGACATTTAGCTCCCCCTCTTTTCACAGATGCAGGTATCCATTTTATAAATAGCTACACTAGGAAATTACATCACAGAAGAGAAGTCTAGATGTAAAACACATGACTGCTAGTAATTCCCAATTCCAATTTCTAGATTCCTACAGTTCTGAATGTGATTTTTGGTGCTGCTGCTGATGATGATTTAGTGAACTGTTTTGCGCCTGTGTGGACTGCTATATTTCATTTTGCATATGCCACCTTAAATCAATTATGTACCAGTGCCACTCAACACATTTGTTGTACAGGTGCCGTTTTGTTTACTATACTGTATAAGCAGCATGCACTATTTTACATATATTTTTGTGGCAATTCTGTTTTGCATTTTTTTGTACTGATGATGATGACATACTGTGCAATTTTTTTTGTAATGGTGACCACTAAAAATTATGGAAAATAGTACCAATGAAAATAATTATAAAAAATAACTTAGAGTGGCTGCATGATATGGGGTATACATTTCCTATGTCCAGTTAAGTAACAAGTCTACAAACAGATGTCCATTACCAGGGTTGTTTGCAGGAGAGCAATGGGGCTTACAGCACAAGCATCACTCATTGACATTACCAGTCCTATCATAGAGACGCCCTGGAACAGTGTGAACCACCATTGCAGGTTTCTTACATTCAGGATGGGTAGCATAACAGGCATCTCACATACAGGAAAGGTAAAAGAAAAATGACATTTTTTATTGCTCCCTTGAATGTGTAGATTTGAATTTGGGGATTATCTCTAAGGGATTATGCCATTTGCTGTCCTGATCAGAACAAGCCAGCCACCAAGTACTTTACTGATTGCAGCAGTGAGGGCTGGATAACTAAAATGGTCTTCTGTTAGGAGAATGGGCCACTGTACTGTAGAACACATGTTGGAAAAACAGGCAGAAAGGGTATGTGAGAGAAAAAGCTGAAATCTGACTGAAAACAAAACCTTTTTTTTTTTAGTTGAACTGAGCAAAGCTTATTTATTTTATCTTAAAAATTTATTCAAATAAAGTTTTTTTTTAATTTTTCAACCTTGAAAAAGGTCCTCAATTGAGCATTCTAAGAATTGTTTATACTAGCAGTGTACTGTAGCACACATCATCACAGCACAGTTATTTTATGTTACAATCTTTTTAACCAGGCTTCCCTGCTGCTCTCTAACCTCTGAGTTCCATTGCTGCATCTACCAATTTCCATAGTCGGATTGATTTGAGCACTTTGAGATTATATAACTTACACAAGGCCATGTCACACAGAACAAATTTTGCATTGTTGTGGCTCGAACCTGAGATTCCCCCAATTCTGAAGCTATTCTCTAACCTCTCGTCCATACAACTTCTTATTACACAAATGGTGCCTGCACAACAAATTATAAAACATTGTATCATTGCAAACAAATATGTAAAATGGCACTGGCACAAAAAGGTTTAGAATGGTAGTATCAGAAATAGATTTTGCAAATATCATATGCATAAAACTGTTCACAAAAGGGGGATATCTTAAAACATTATGTAAAGCAACTGAACCACAAACATTTATTTACATTTTGGTAACCAGGTAGGCCTGCTGAGACCATAACAGTCCCTTTTTCAGCGGCGACCCAGATTTAGTTACATGTGGTCCTCCTCCAAAGCCATTTATTATATCATCAAAAGACAACACTTAAAGCAGCAGTTCAACAAAAGTGTTAAAATACTATATTGTACCCATTAAAGTTACTTTCCTCGTTTATTTCTAGTTATTTATTCCACTTATGTGGGCATGTATTTATTTATTCATTTAATGACATTGGTTTACCAGAAAAAAATACAGCAATAAAATAAATATAATTTACAGATGTGATCTGAGGGTATACAAGGGAAATACTGTAAATAACATAGATTAGAATATATGATATAGAATACACAATAAAGAAATTGTTTCCTATTTTGTGTACTTTATAACTTGTTCTGGCTCCATTTCCTTTTCATGTCCACAGTACTATTTCAAAGTCAAAGAAGTGACCATACTTTTTTTTGGGGGATAATTTAAAACATTTCAAAATGTCTGAATTCTGTTTTGGCAAAAAAAAAGTTTACCAGCAAATGAAAGTGGAAGTCTACTGGAAGACTACTGGCTCTGTTACTGTTACAAAAGGTGGGGGAAGCTTTCATGCTATGCCATGTTAAGATGTGGTGGAAAAGATTAGGCTAAGAAAGTGCTAACAGTGTTAATGGCCCTGCTTTATACCTCCCAGGTTGACTGCTTTAACAAACAAAATACTATGGGCTGGATATTCAAACTGCGCCATTCAAAGGCGCAAGTCCTTGTGCTGCATAAAATAGATGCATGAGGGTGTGTCATGCGATGTCAAAGGAGTTGAGCTATTGAGCAACTCCCTTTGAATATCGCCCACAGCCACAGCCACTGTGCATGGCGCAGTGAATTGCGCAAGCGCAAGTTGACAGAGTGGAGCAGTCAACTCTAGCGGTGGCGCGAATACCAGTGCGCCCATGCTGCAACCACGATATTCAGGTAGACATGCAAATGGGGCTATAATACATGCAAGGTGCAGGGGGCCATTTGCATGTCATTATAGCCCCATTTGCATGCCATTAGCATGTAGGTGCACCGATCCCCGAGGACTTGCGCCTGGCGCCCTGCCAGGCATCAGCTGTCGGGGACCGACGCACCCTGCAGCCCGATCGCAGGCATCAATGTGGCTTCCCCCCCTCCCGTTCACACCCCTGGTGGTCCAGTTGACCTTAATGCCCGATCAGGGGCAGAATATAACAAGAACCCCCTGTGCCCGATCGCGGGCAGTAAGTAAAGTGCCCCCAACCCGAATATCTCCCTGGTGGTACAGTGGACCATAATGCCCAATCGCGGGCAGAATGTATATTGACACCCCCACAAACATCTCCCTGGTGTCTAGTGTCCTCCACCCCACCCACCCGAAGCCCCACCACCCCGCTCACCCGGCGGTCAGCAGGCGGCGGCATCTCACCCGCCTGCCACCCCGGCGCCCACCGACTGACTGGCCGGTAGGGCTGCACGCCCATTGGTGCAGAGCTAGTGCCAATGGGCATGCAGCCCATACTGTACATGACATTCCAGGGAGAGGGATGGTGGGGCCATCGGGCACTGGGGTGGTTCTTATTACATTCTGCCCGCGATCGGGCACTAGGGGGGGTTCTTATTACATTCTGCCCACGATCGGGCATTATGGTCCACTGACCACCAGGCATGTGAACGGGAGGGGGCTACATTGATGCCCTTAACTGGGCTGGTGGGGCACAGGGACTGAGTTGGGGGCCAGCCACGGGTGGCAGCTGCTGTGTTGCGCCTGCAATACAGCAGCTCACCTGTGGGTGGCCCTCAACTTAAGCCTTTTTTTTTGGCTCAAAGTTGTGCAGGCGCAGGTTGGGGGTTGCGCCTGCACAACTCTGCACAGCCCGACTGAATATTGGGCGCAGTTTATGCATGGTTCCTCCCCCTCCAGTTGCGCATGCATTCATTTGCATTGCGCTGTTGCTCAGCCTGTTTTCAGTGGCGTAACTGCATCCTGCTGAATATCGCAGAATGGCGCAATGTAGGACTTGCGCATACGCAACCCTGTTGAGCATGGCGTAACCCTTTTGAATATCTGGCCCTATATTGATAACAGAACTTGTTTGTAACCTGAACATGTAGCTGAAACAATTAATGATATGACAAAATCTATTTTAAAAGTATGTGAGCATTCAAAATGGCAGGATTGCCTGATAGGGACCCTGAACACCTGATCACCAGATAAAAAACCTAACAGGTGGCAACCCTAAGTGAGAATCACAGGTAACAAGGCTGGGTGGTTAAATGCTGATATACTCTGTAAGCTGGAACTCAGGAATAAATCTGGAAAAAATATAAATCGACAGGAAATCCACAAGATTTACTAAAATAAAAAATTGCAAAAAATGTGTAAAACTCAAGTCCGAAATGCCAACTCCTCCTATTATAAAGCATGCCAAGAAACAAAATGTGCCTAATCCAAAAACATCTAGCAGATTTACAAAGAGCTAACAGGGAACAACCTTGCTTGGGATTTCTATACCCTAGAGGTTGATGGTAACATGGTTAATAACCAGAGTTTAGTAGCTAACCACTTTATTAGACAATGAAGGGACCTTCCCAAGTACAGGGTTTCACAACACCACACCTCTACAACTCCAAATGGCATTGATCTCTCCCAAACTGGCACTCACTAGAAATTTTATTTCAGAGTACTTACCAACAATTTTTTTTTAAATACATTTAAAATATAACCCAAATCCCTCACTGGACCTGAAGACCTGGACTACTGTTTCTTAAAACATGGGAGGGAGGCCCTTGCAGAACCAGTCAGGAAGCTATTTAATTTCTGCATCAGATGTGGAGGCTTTCTGGACATCTGGAAGCTGGCAATTGTTAGAGCCATCTAAAAATCATGCCCCAAGACCCTGTCATCTAACTACAGGCCCATATCTCTCCTGCATCCCCTATCCAAATTGTTAGAATGCATAGTCTTTGAACAGGCACTTGAATATCTAACACAAAACTACCTTGTCAGTCCCACACAACACAGCTTCTGAAAGTTGCACAGCACAAAGACGGCTCTGTTGACATTCACAGACTCTGTTTTCAATGCCTTGGATGCACGCAACTACCTAGGCTGCATATTCATTAACCTCACCGAGGCATTCAGTCTAGTTAACCACCCACTTCTACTGGATACCCTGGCTCTACTTAACTTTCCCCTGATGACATAGCATGGTTTAAAAGCTACCTGGGAAACAGAACACAGAGGACAAACATCCAAAATGCCCTCTTTGACCCAGTTAAGGTTACCTGTGAAGTGCCCCAAGAATCAATCCTTGGTCCTCCCCTAGTCTCACTCTTTATTAACTCTGTACTGGCATCCTGCCCCCACACTGGTGTGGTCTTCTATGCTGATGACAGTGTCAGCTTCCATGATGGCAGGGATACCAGCAGTATAGAAAAAATCCTACAATCGGACCTCTCCTCCATGGAGATCTGGTTTTATCAACATCAATTGGTCTTTAACACACATACACAAAAAATGAAGGCAATGATCTTCTCAGGACCTTGTAATCAACATCCTGACACCATAACCTTGACAGATTCCTCAGGTGAGCAAATAGAACTAGTTACTGAATTCCATTATCTGGGAGTCATGCTTGACAACTCCCTTTCCTTTGAGCCTCATGTTGCTTATATCACAAAAAAAACGCCATCAAAGGCTGGGAGTGCTACACAGAATAAAACAATTCCTCATAGCTGATTCTCAGAAAATTCTTTTTCATGGTCTGCTACTGTCCCTTATTCAGTATGACTTGTTAATGTACTCCTCTGCAAGGGAATCTGTTCTGGAAAGTGTAGGAGTATATTACAACTCAATCTATAGATTTCAAACCAACCTTCCTACCCGAACCATCACTATCACTTCCTCTCCTCTACTTCACACCTTTCCTTGACTTTCTAATAAAGCTCCTTGCTCTCTATTCCTACAGAAAGTGGCAGTAGGCCAAGACCCCCAGAGCATCCAGGAAATCTTCCCTGAACTAGTAAAAATAGGATCATTAGATCTTCTGAGGGCTGCTCATTTGTTATCCCAAGAATGAACAGCAAACTAGGAAAGAGATCTCTTTCTTACAGTGCTATGTGTTGTTACAACAAGATGTGTACCTCCACAACTGCAATGACATCCATTTCAGTTTTAAAAAGCAGTATGCACAGTACCTGACCACGCAGTCTATCTGTAAATGTTACAGACACCTCAGCACACAAGCATCCTCATTGCAAACATGCCAAGGAGGAGTGATGGGACTACATTTAGAGTCTAAAGAATGGGTAGCAGAGCAATATTCAGCTTTGTCAAGCCAATATTTCCTACAAAGAATGACGGACAAATGGTCACCAGTTGGGTACATATTAATACATTTTCATAGTTTGATTCCTGGGCTGGAGGGCATGTCAGAATATGAAAACGTTCCTTAAGTCCAGCCACACACAAAACAAGTTCTGAAATTCTTGCAGAATATTTATTTCATGGATCAGTTTGAGTTTTTAGATCCTGTCCTAGGAAGAAAGTTTTATTAACTGTTCTAATCAGACGCTAGCATTAACCAATGCACACCACAGCCCTTAGTTACCAGCATTTCATCCAGTTTTCCATTCATACTTATCTTGTCCAATGTGTTTAATGCAAAAAGCAAGTACATTTCTAATTTCTCTAATATTATATTCCAGCCTATCCCTCTGGTTGATTCTGGAACTTCCAAAATGCCCTCAAACTGATTTATTTCTTTATTGGATTTTGTTTACCGAGAGGGCCCACTGAGACTAAAATTCCTTTTTTCAGAGGCAATCCAGAATTAGTTAACTGATTAACAGCGATGCAAAGCATCAGTCCATTAATAAGGGATATCTGAACATAACATTACATAACAGTACCAGGAGAACAAGAACATACGTAGCAGTGACACAGAAGATACAACACATACAAAGTTATCAGTTAGCTATAACAGTGGTACAGTAATAGAACTAATATTTTGGACTGCAAGCATAGGATGTGGACAAAAACAGCAAGTAAAACAATGAGCAACAAGCAAGGAACCTGAATGTAAAACCTGATACCATAACAGAAGCCATTTCACTTTCCACCACCCAAGTACAAGGATTTTACACAAGACTTAAACTGTATAACCTCTTACAGTCCCTGGTTTCAGGTGAGAGATTATTCCATAAAGGAGGAGCAAAGCAGGCAAAAGATCTGCTACCAGACATAGACAAAGGGAGGTCTGCCTGTATACTGGAAGAGGAGTGAAGAGTTCTCCATTGAGGCTTAAACTTTAATAGCTCTTTTAGGCTAGGTGGAGGGATGCCAAAAATGAGCTTGTGCAATATACAGTGCACAGTACAGGGAATTGCAATTTGCATTTCATCAGGGCAATGTAAGCAGGGAGAGGACCAGAGAGGCTGCTGTATGCCCTGATTTGTTAAAATGTAAGGGGACAGGGGAGTCTTCAGCAGTTCTTAATCACACTCTTGTTCTCGTTAGTCATTATTGTTTGTAATGCCCTTCTGGTCTTCCCTATATAATACTTGGAACATGGACATGCAGTCAAATAAATCACAAGATGTGAGTCACTTAATAGTTGACTGGATTTTGTATTTTTTATCTCCGCTAAGGTGGTCACATTCCTTCTTTCTGGAAGTATTGTTGCATCGCATTCATTTAACACATGGTGCTATCGCAAGACTAAGTGGACCTAATAGTAGCTGGGCACTAGCTCCTTGTGTATGATATTCTCTGCAGCAATCTATTTTAAAGATTTTACTTTTTTCAAAGCAGTAATAGGTAATAGCTGAAATTATCTAACAGGCAATTTTAAAAAAATACCCTAGGGTTTGTGAACTGGCTTCTTAATCTTTTCTATAAGGTCAGAAAATTCCAAATCCATAAATATACCATTTTGGTTCTCCCTGTCTTCAAGCCTAGTTTCTTGTAAGTTATTCCTTTAGAGGTTCTCTTATTGTCTTGGAGAATATTCTATTTAAATAACCTATTTGTACAAATCTCTTAGCCATAGTTTCCATTTCCTGATTTCTGACTGCTTCCTTGCTTAAATGTAACCTGTCCAGTTCATACAGGTCCTTGTTATTTCAGGACCCTCCCCAGCCACCAGCGAACCTGTACTCTTCCAGCTTACGCCACCCTCTAAGCCATCCATTTAATTCCTCTGTTCTTTCCTTCCTAGCTGTACTAGCCCTTGGGACCATTATTACCTCTGAGAAGTCTAGCATGTTTGGTAAAGTCATTGAAGCCATTATAAAAGACAAAATAATTGAGCAATTTATTGAGGATAGAGTTCTTACCCCCCTTTAAATATGATTGTATGAGGGGCATATCATGTCAGACTGACCTAATCCTTGTGTTAGAAGAGGTAATAAATACATAAAATGATGCACACACTATCAACACGTGGGCAAATTTTTTTTTATTTGCTACATTTAGATGGGCCAGTTGCACTTTGGGGGCAGGAGTACATCTTTGTCTGCTCTCTATTTGCCTTTGAAGAGGTGACAATGGAGATGAGAAGGGGAAGAGTCATAGTTATAGCCTATCTGGACGTAAATAAAGACTTTGACTCTGTGGTGAATGACAAGCTTCTGGGCAAAGTGCACCAATGTGCTATACATAAGGCAAACACAAAGTGAACTGCAAATCTGCTTGGGGCAGAAAGCAGAGGGTTTGCAGTGGGTAGGCACTACTATGAGAGGGCAACATGCTGCATCCCTCAGTGATTTGTGCTGGGACCACTTCTGTTCAATATTTTCATTAGGAATCTGTTAGCTGCTAGCCATATGGCTTAGCAGTTGTGCTACCACCCACCACACCAGTGACCATAGATCGGGTGCAGACTTGGGTTGCTGGGGCCATCTGGGGGAACTGGTTGGGGTGATAGACTGAGCAGGTTGAGATAGAATACGAGAGGGGAAAGGCAAATGCAGAAGAAGTATGGAGTGCATCCTCAATTATTCAAACGGTGTCCAAGAATCCGTGATTCTGAATGGCCGACTACTACCTTTCTGCCATGGTAAATCCTATGACAACCCATGCAAAAGGAGCCAATCAGCTACATCTACAGTCTCCAGTTTTTAAAATCAGTACAAGCCTCCAAACATCAAAGGTGAAAAACCACCATCTTTACTCCCCGTTAAACCATGACACAAAAGCTGGAGTTTCTTCTTTTTTTTTAGTATGCTTTTTACTACTTACCACTGAATGCTCGGCCCTGCACTCCCCAGGCCACTGACTGGCCTCCATTTAGACTTACCTCCCAGACGATACCTCCTGGATTGCCCTGTAGGGCAGGGTCACTGCACCAATGTGAGTTTACACTGCACAGGAAAAGGTTGCCAGTAGGGGTGCCTACTGACATTGCCTCCCTGGTTTTTCCCATGGTAGGGTGTGAGGTTGGGCCAGAGCCAGTGGAAGGCAGAATAGGTCAGCTTGGGGATTACTGCAGCTGGTGATTGGGGACATGAAGCGGGTGTCATTTAGGTGCCTACAATTTTCCCTGTTGCTGTTTTTTGTTGAAGGATTCTGACTTGCACCGGACACACAATTCCCCCTCCCCCCAGAGTAGGGGAGCCATCCCAGGGATGCTCAATCCTTCTCCCCCCAGCCAGGCAGCCATCCAACTTCCTGGGTCTGTTCTTGAACACTGGACATCAGTGTCGCAGATAGACACCATGCCACTATGTCAGTGGCTGGCCTCAAAAGCTGGATTTTCAAAGGGGCTGTAGATTTTAACTAATAGATCCCAACAGTCCCCAAAGCCATTTTACATGCCAAAAAAACTTTTTCACATAAAAAGTTGCTCATTGTTTCTGTTTCTCAGTCCCCTGTTTGTTGATAGAAACTAAAGCTGGTGTTTGCTGTGTGTTAGCCACAAATGCTTCTGTCTTGTTACAATTGTAACAAGCAGCCTTTACACTTAATATAACAAACACAAGCAGCCCTTGCACTTAATGTAACATACATATTAATTAAAAAGGAAAAAAGCACTGTTGTAACACTGTCTTTCCATCTCACACCCATTTCTGTTAAGTAAAAAAACACATTTTCATAGCCCATAGAAAACATTGTTGTCACGCTGCCCAGACTCAGTTCACTTATGATAACAAGGTGCTTGCTAGCAATGTTTACCTTCTCAGCCCACATCGTCACTTCCAGCAAACACTGAAAAATGGAAAACCTTGTTCTCCAATGCATTGCTCCATTGGTCTCCCAGCCACTTCCCACTTGAAAAATGCTCCCTTGTCTTGCTAAGGCTTCAGTACAGCACTGCTTGCTCACTCTCTGGTGCTACCATGAAACAAAATATAAAATGAAAAAAGACAGGGGGGGTAAGAATCTGCCCATTTAAAGAAAATAATTAAAAGCTCACAAACACTAGATGAGGTGCAGTCAGTGGCCAGCAACATTTTCAGCTATAATCTACCCAGCAACAAAATACTATATTTTATTACAGCAGAAGAATATTTCAATAAAAAATAGATGAAACTGCCGAACTATAAATCTTTTAATTTTAAACTAATTTTAGCAATTTTCTCATTGTATAATTGCTAAACCACTGCAGGGTGGGTTATACTGGGATTTATCCACTGGATTTGGTCACTTTGCCTGTGGCCTTGTGACCAAACAACACCAGGCATGGGTAAATCCGAAACACCAGCACTCTGTTGTGGTTTATTGCTTAATCAGTCCATACTTTTCTATAAGGATTCCAGTGTCACAAGGGATCACAGTTTTTCATACAGTGGCTTGCAATAACATGTCAGCATGTTTTCAGCATCATTTGAAGTAAAGGTGTACTTTACAGAAATACATTTCTAATGAATATTAATGAGAAGAACCTTTAAAATGTTTATGTGATTAAGCACTTGAATTATGATGGATGCAGAATAACCTTGAAAATGATTGCTTCATTAAGTTAACTAGCTCCAGAACATTGTAGCAGCATCCTGGTAAAACAGAAGTGCCTAAATATTATCCACAATTGTGACTTAATTTATGAATGTTAATAAGATGCTTATAAATAAGTTTTATAATGTGGATGCTAACACAATGAAAATTGCTGTATTATATTAGAAATGTTCTTTTATATATTTTGAAATTTTTCTACCATTTCCTTTGTATACATGTTTTTTGTAATTTCTGTTTATATGTGATAATAAACATTTATGGAAATGGGGAATTTATTGAATAGTTGGTCTTCAACAACCCACCCTCACGAAGACTAAAGAAATTTGAAGCACTGGGTCAGAGTCGAGGCAACTCTGGTTTGTTATTTTGGAACAGAGTATTTTGCTGCATACCTTTACAAAAACTTGAAAAATATGAATCTGAACCAGTGTGTTTACTAGAGAGATTACAGTAAGTATCAGAGAAAAAAACACACCTTTAGGCAGTTCAAGGAGCCACAGAGGGAAGGTGATGGGAGATCTTCAAGGAGAAGCTCAAGGAGGCTGAAAGGCTATCAGTTTAGCCAAGCCCAAATGGAGGAATAAATAGCACTGGGAATCAAGAAGGGGGACAAAACCATTTTTAGATACATAAGCAAAAAAAGGAAGAGCAAAGGTGGGTAGTCAGAAAATCAACAAGCAATGGTGAGATAGTGGAAAAAGATGAAGACAACGCTGAAGCACTCAATGCATTCTTGTGCTCAGTTTTCACAGATGAGCAGAACTGTAGTGGTCCAGCACTAAACAGAACCCAGCACCCTGCATGGAAGGCAGACATAATCCCCTTCACAAGGGAAAGGGTGCTGAAAGAACTAAAATATTGAAGACAGGCAAAGCCATGGGTCTGGATGGAATTCACTAAAGAATACTTAGAGAGCTTCAAGAAGAAATAGCTGCACCATTAGATGAGCTATACAATGAATCTCTGGAAAGCAGCAAGGTGCCACTTGACTGGAAGAGGGCTACCAAGGTTCCCTTGCATAAACGTGGCAGTAGAGAGGAGGCAGGAAATTACCAGCCAGTCAGCTTGGCCTCGGTAGTGGGCAAAATCATGGAGCCACTCCTTAAAGAAAGGATTGTAGACTTCCTAAAAGAGGCAGGAAAATTCAACCCCAAACAGCATGGATTTATCACAGTTAGATCATGTCAGACTAACCTGATCAAATTCTTCTACTAGGTGACCAAAGTAGTGGACCAGGAGGGGGCAATGGACATGGTGTATCTGGACTTCAGCAAGGCCTTTAACACTGTCCCACACAGGAGGCTGATCAATAAACTTGAACACACAGGTGTCAGTTTTAAGATAGTACGCTGGGTAGCACACTGGCTGCAGGATAGAACTCAGAAAGTCACAGTAAATGGCACCATGTCCAAAGAGGGTTTTGTGAAAAGTGGATTCCCGCAGTGATCAGTGCTGGGTCCACTTCAACATATTCATCACTGACATTGTTGATGGTCTTGATGGTAGAGTCTGCCTGTTTCCAGACAATACACAACTATGTAATAGGGTGGGCAATCAGGAGAGAGAGAGTCCAGTAGGAAGGAGGATCTCAATAAACTTGAACAATGGTCCAATGACTGACAACTTAGATGTGATGCTAAAAAATGCAAAATGATGCACCTGGGAAAACAGAACCCAAGAACGCAATATTTCCTAGATGAGAATCGACTTAAAGAGACCAGGACCAAATGGGACATAGGTGTAATCATATCAGATGACCTTAAAGTAGGGAATCAATGTGAAAAAGAGGCATGCAAACTAAGCAGCATCCTAGGATGCATAGGCAAGGGAAAAACTAGCAGGAATCAAAAAGTGATCATTCCAATCTATAGATCCCTGGTGAGGCCATTCCTGGAGTACAGTGTCCATTTCTGGAGGCCCCACCTGAAGAAGGACATAGAATACTTTGAATCAATTCAGAAGGTGGCCACAAAGATGTTGAAGGGCCTCCATCACAAGCCATATGAGTCAAGACTCCAAGACTTAAACTTGTACTCCCTGGAACAGGGAAGGGACAGAGAGGGTATGATAGAAACATTCAATTCATCAAAGGTATAAACACTGTTCAGGTAGACAAACTCTTTCTTGCAAATGGAAAGGCATGTACAAGAGGGCAGAACCTATGCCTGAGAGGGGGAAGACTCAAAGGCAATATCAGGAAGTACTTTTTTACAGAGAGGGTAATAGACACATGGAGCAGCCTGCATCCAGAGGTGTTTGCAGCAAAGATGGTGAATGCATTTAAACACACATGGGACCTGCACTGTGGTATAAACAAAACAGCAAAATATAGGGGAGGGGGTTAGGTTCATGGGCAGACTAGATAGGCCACTTGGTTCCCATCTGCCATTAAATTCTTATGTTCTTAAGTGTTCCTCATCAGTTACTGAGTCTGATCTTCTCCAAGTGCTGCAACGTGTTGATTTCTATTGGATAATGTCACCCAGTAAAAATGGCTTGGCATGATACTTGATCAAGAACTGTCTTTCTCATCACACATTAATACTATCCTATCCAAGTGCTTTACTAAACTAGGTGCATGGTATAGGTTGCAGAGTAGTCTCTTGCTGTTCACCTGAAAATGCATAATTGTACAAATGATGCTGCATGGATTACAGTGATGTAGTACACACACAGCTGTCTAAACAGTCTCTTTCTCCAAGCTGAACAAGCTATTAAATGCCCTACATAGATGTTCCCTTAAATGTGTACCTCATAGCCATCATCACATAACTCCATTTCAGCCTGTCCCAGTCTAGACTCAAGGCATGTATTCTGCATTACCTTACTTGGAGCCACATTCTGAGCTGACAAGCTTCCTTGATGCCTTGGTGTCCTATTCTCTCTAGCTGTGAACCATATCCACGTTGCATTTCAACATAAAAGGATGCATATACCCTCATGAAAATGAAAGCTGGCCAAGCAGTAATTAGCTTCTGCTTGCCCAAAGAATGAAGTAGGTTGCCTCTGACATTACTTGTTTCCTTCATCTTCAGTACCTAATCAAAATTAAAACAGCACTTTATATCCACTTGTGAGTGCACTACCTGACTGCCATGGAACTCTATTATAAAACTGAAAACTGCCTTGAAATTTATGGTGTACCAGCTGCTGCCAAATCTGTGTATGTACTGTATACTGCAGTAACTAATACAGTAAATCTGTTACATTATCATTTTATTTTTGTCTTATTGCTAGTACTGTATCTCTTCCCCTCTCATACACTCCCTTCCCCTCTGTCCAGGTCAGATCTGTAAACAAGACTGCTGTTCTCTGTTGGTGCACCTAATAAAACACTTTCAAATAAATAAATTAGTAAACAATGGCTGCTTGCATGGAGAGATATATAGGCTCAAATGACACCACAGAGCCCTGCTATAATGTGCTTCAAACCCTCAGTGTTCAGAGTTTAAATTAAGTTTCCACTGGAAGAATGTCAGACTACTACTGCACCAGTGAGACCAAATGCTGACAGATGCTCAGCAAAATGTCTTGCTTTATCTCACTGTGGACACCTGGCTTTCACCACTGAAGTTGCAGTCTGTAGCCCTTAAAAGAAGTAGTGATCCCAGAGTTCAATAGAATCTAAAAGCTCCCATACAGGGACAGAGGGTACCCCAAACAACATTTAGTTGACAGTTGACCATAGAACATCTGATTACATTAGTATAATGTGTACACAAACTATAAATAAACATGATCTGATTTATTGCAACTTGAAGTTTTGTGTCCTGTATCTGACTGTCCAATATTATGACCAGAGATGCAACGGTATAAAAGAAGCACTGAATATTAATGTTAAAATATGGGGCTGTTTGTTTATGAAGCTTTGTGCTAGGTATACCATCAAAATAGCAAAGTTTCAAAAGCAAAAGCCATTACTGAGACAATTTTGACAGAATTCAAAATTTCATTGTGATGGTCCACTAGCAAACTGTGGCTGCTTGCCCCACTGTGTCTCCTCCTTCAAACAAACTCCAACTGGGAGGGTAAAACAGTCAATGTCTGACAGGCAAAATTTCACCTATCAACACTGTGGATGTCGCCAAGTCACATGTCGACAACTTTGTTGTCGATGCAGTTTGGTGGAACCATGACCCAGTCAGTATAGGCCTGTGAAGTACTCAGTCATAAAGGAAGTTGCAATCACTGAGTTTGTACCACTGACCCCCTCACACCCACATGAAACAATGATGGCTAAGTGATTGTCTACCATCTGTACTATTGCAGAGGGACAGCAACTTTAGTCTGGCTCTATGACAGGAGCATCTCTGATAGAGGCACGATGATAGCAAACCAGCATCATTTACTGCTGAGCCCATGGTCAATCTGCCGACGAGACTGGTCCTCTAAATCCCATGCACCTGGGCTTAGTCACTTTTTGTGGACAGGGGTTACACTACTAAATTTTTATTTCATTTATTTACTTATTGAATTGATTCATCAGGAAAGGCACACTGAGCAAAGAGATGTTCGTCTCCCGGTGCAACCTGGGGGGAAGGGTTACAAGGAAAGGATAACAAGCAGGTTATCACCATAGCAATTAATCAGATATACAGAAGAAAATATGACAATTTTGTCACATAGGTTAACAGACAGCTAATATCAGATATACAGAGAAAAATGTAACAATTTTGTCACATAGGTTAACAGACAGCTAATATCAGATATACAGGGGAAAATGTAACAGTTTTGCCACATAGGTTAACAGTCAGCTAAAAGTGAGTACCAGAGGCATACATACTTACCTACATACATGCATAGAGAACAGCTTGCTGCGTCAGATAGCCACATCTTATTTTATATAAGCAAGCTTCGAAGGGTAGGGCATAGCCGCTGGTCAGGCAATGGGAATTTTGAGGGGTGGGACAAACAGAGTTAATGAGCGCAGGAAAGTTTATCATGAGGTAGTTAGCCAGTGTGATTAATAGGGAATGGTTGGAGGAAGATTGGTGAATCTGAGGGGGGAGAGCATTCCAGACTTTTGGGAATCAGTGTGAGAAGGCTGTCTGTTCAAGAGAGGTCTTTCATCTGGGGATATTTAGCCGGGTGTCAAAGGACCGGAGGGCATGAGAGGTATGGGAGCTGACAACAGTATGGTGGAGAGGTAGGAGAGGAAGGCACCAAGGCAGAATTTTAAGACAAATTTGGAGCAGTGCAGTTGTTCAAGATTTTCAAGAGATGGGAGGGTGAGGGAGCAGTAGAGCTTACACTGGTGGGAAAGGGGGGCATTGAGAGTGGAACGGAAGAAGGCATTGAAAGAGGGTCTAGTTTAGATAAGGTGGATTTAGGTGCAGTGCTGTAGACTATGTCACAGTAGTCTAAGGAGGAAGGATCATCTTCTGCACTAGTTCTCACCTAACTGAAAGGGGAGGCAAGAGCAGTTCCTGTACAAAGCACCTAGCTTGGGGGGCAGTGTTTTATGATTGCATCAATGTGGTTAGAGAAGGTATGGTGATGGTCAAGCCATACCCCTAGATAGCAGAAGGAAACAACGTCCTCCAGAGTTGTCCCATCCAGATTGTGAAGGAGGGGTGGGAAGGGAGTTGGGATAGCTGCTGACTCATACTGAAGGTCATGGTGACAGTTTTTTTAGCACTGAAAGAGAACTGGTGCGAACTGAACCAGAGTTTAACTTTATTGAAATCAGACTGGAGATTGAGTGATACTTCTTCCAGTGAGGAGCCATTGGCAAATAGGATGGTGTCATCCATGTACATGTGTATAGATGTGGTTGTGCAGATTTGTGGCAGGTTGTTCAGGAAAATGGAGAACAGGATGCGGCCAAGTACTGACCTTTGGGGGACACCAGTAGTCACAGTTAGGGGGGAGGAAGTGGCATCTGCAATTTTTACTGATTGTGTTCTTCCTGAGAGTTAGGCACTGAGCCAGTTAGTGGCTGAGATAGTGAGACCTGCATCGAGAGGCTTGTTAACAGCAAGGTGGAGACAGCATTGAATATGCTTCAGCAAGGTCAACAAATATTGCCAGGAGATATGCCCACTATGCATTCCAGAGAGGATGGTGTCAGTGAGTCTTAACAAGCAGGATGCAGTAGAGTGACCCTTCCAAACCCAGACTGAAATGGCATGAAGAAGTTAGAGTCATAGAGAAAGGAGGTAAGTTGGGTGAGCACCAGGTGTTCTTAGAGTTTAGCAAGGACTAGGGAAGAGAGATAGGAGGTAGTTTGAAATGGAAGAGGGGTCCCTTTAGGAGGGAATGACAATGGTGTGTTTCCAGGCCTGTGGAACAACAGCAGTGGTAAAGGAGAGGTTTAGGAGAGTGGCAAGAGGTGACACTATGGCTGGTGCAGAGAAGTGGAAGAGTTTGATGTCCAGCCAGTTGGGGGAATTAGATTTTGATAGGTTTAGGGCCAGTCGGGCCTCAAGGGCTTCAGATTGTGTGATAGCTTTGAAGGAGAAGGAGCATGGCCCTAGTGAGTTTGAGGCTCCCGCAGTAGGGTTGGAAGGAGTAGTGGGAGGGTAAGGAGAAGAGAAGAGTTGAGATTCAAGAGATAAAAATACGTATTTAACTCAGCAGCCACTGCCCCTGAGTCAGGGAGGAGTGAGTTGTTTACTTTAGGAGTGTGTGGGGTTTGCAGCTGGAGGGGTGAAGAGAGAGTGATGACCTTCCAGAATTTGGATTGGCTATTTAAGTTTGACTGGAGGGAGGAGTTGAAGTATTCCACTTTAGTGAGCCGAGTTGCTCTGGTGCATTTGTTACACAGCATATGGTACATGGTGAAGTGTTGCAGGAGGCATGAAGATTTATGCACTCACCATGCTTTGTCACAGGCATGTTGGAAATCTATAAGTTCTTGGGTAATCCAAGGCAGGTGGTTACTACCTACCCTTGAGTTATGCAATGGGGCATGTGTATTCCAGACATTTAGGAATGTGTCTTGGAGGTGTATGAGGCATCGTCTATGAAGCAGACAGTAGCAGGTGTGGTCCAGTTAGCGAGGGCTAGGTCTTCGAGCATGGTGGCTAGGTTGAGGGATTTATAGGACTGTTGGATGAGAAACTTTGGTGCAGATGTGAGGTACTGGATTTTTGACTAGGTATATAATATGGTGGTCACTCAGGAGCCAGGAAGCAGGCTAGCTTGGATGACCAGGTGAGTGTAGATGGTGAGTGCCCAGTCTATTAGTGAGTGGTTTCCTGATTTGAGGTTAAGGCGGGTGGGCTCGGTGATGGATTGTGACAGGTTTAGTGCAGAAATGTCAACAGAGTTTTGCTGAGAGCAGGAGATAACCAGTTGTGGTTAAAATCCCCCAAAATATACAATTCCCCCATTGAGGTAAGGGAGGAAATTTGTCTGAGTAGGTCAGTGACAGATGATGCTGGAGTACCTGGCAGTGAGTATACCCCGGCGATGTAAATAGGGAGTGAGAAGGGTAGTTCCAGTTGAACCAGTATAAGTTCATGGGCTTTAGGTTCAGACTTGGCTAAGGCTACAGAGCTATGTAGTTTTGAATTAATGTAACGACACACCGCCACCTCTGGTAGCCCAGTTCTGGCAAGTCATGACATAGCCTGGGATTGAGACCGAGAGCTTAGAGATATTTTAATTTAGCCAAGTCTCAGACAGGTTAATGATGTCGGGGACATAATGGGCTGCTAGTACCTATAGGGAGTTGAGTTTTTGGGCCAGGCTTCTTATGTTTAGGTGCAAGATGTGCAGGCCATGTGGGAGGGGGCTGCCACAGGGGATTGCAGCAGTAGGTGAGTTAGGAGAGGGTCCAGGAGAATTTTGCAGGGTAGGGGTGTGGAGGGGATCTGGGTTCAGATGTTTGTCACCAGCTGCGAAGAGCAGGAGGGCAATAGTAACATAGTGCGCTATAAAGTGTTGCCACCTATAAGCAGCTGAGCATTGTCTTGTATGTGCCTGCGGGCAGCTGTAATAGGTTCTATGGGAGGTAAGAAGATGGAGAATTATCCCAGTGTGTGAGGGTGGAAAAGGAAGGAGCAGGGCATGTTTTGAGTGGACTCTCTTTTGGCTGAAAGGAGTGGTGGTCGCAGTGCATCGGAGGTAGTGGGACCCTATTAGATCAGGCAAGATAGGGGGTTGCAGTTTATTGGATATTTGTGGTAAGTTGGAGAGGAGTGGTGGGTGGCAGATGATTAAGATAGTAAGAAGGGGCAGGTAACCTAACAGTAGGGACATGGCTAGAGGCATGCAGGGGAAAGAACACTGGCAGTTAAAGTTGTACAAGTATCAAGTGAGTTAAATTGCTGGAGGTGGGAGAGGGTGACAGAGGTTTAAAGGAAGAGAAGGTGTTGGCAGCACTGAGGCAGAGAGAAAGAGAACCAGGTGCTAACCGGCAACCACTGGTGGTCAATTAATATAATGAGCAAATGGGAAACCAGGGAGATAGTAAATTACATCACATGAGAGGAGACAGAGGGCAGTTTCTGTAAAAGTAATACCAGCTAAGGGTGGGAGGGTATTGGGGTGGTGGGGAGCCATTGCAAAGCAACTGCAGGGATCAGCTACAGCTGCGTTCGACCAGAGTGCAGAAACAGCTGGAGCTCTAAGCGCACTTCTGTGTTTTGTGGGTGGGTGAGGCAGATTCAGCATGGCCCTCATGACCTGTACTGGGACCCTCAGTGATCCTGAGCTGTGGAGACAGAAGGGTGGTGTATAAGAGTTTATACAGACCAGTATTAAATGGCTTAAATTATTAGCATACGAGGAGGCACCTCATTTCCAGGCAAGTAGGATGTAAAAATAAAATGCAAGGACAAATCTTGTGGGCTACAGTGTTTGTGAATCTAACTCCAGGACTAGTGTTTCTGAAAGCACTGAATCAGATTCCTAATGCATTGTAGCACAGTACACTTTCACCAAAGCAGCATTTGTTTTACATTTATTGCATGCCCAGGACAGAGGTTTATAAACAGCAGGGTTTGCAATCATTTAAATGCCCATAAGGAGAGGATCATAAGTAAAGCAATGTTTAACATACATTATTTAATTAATTATTAAGGCTCCATTCGGAAAGCACTGAAAGCCAAGCCTAGCACAGAGGTTCTTAAAGTAAGAGGTTCTTAAAACAAAGTTTACATTTGTTTAAATGCCCCAATCCCTGTGACTTCTTAAAACTCCATACTAAAGGTGTTTAAAAGTATGCAGAGTTTACAGAAAGGACCTTGTAGAAAAACTATCTCCACTGTTATGGCAACACAATTAAATAAAAATGGTGCCAACAGCCACAACTGTGTTTGACCAGTGTGCAAAAACAGCTGCCGGACCTCTTGCGTACTTTCTGTGTTTCGGGAGTTGGGGGAAGGAAGATTCAGCACAGCCCTCGCGGCCTGTCCTGGGACCCTCGGTGGATCCTGAAGCTTCTGTGTTTCAGGGAGTGGGGAAGGGCAGATTCAGCATGGTCCTCGCAACCTGTCCTGGGACCCTCGGTGGATCCTGAAGCTTCTGTGTTTCGGGGAGTGGGGAAGGGCAGATTCAGCATGGTCCTCAAAACCTGTCCTGGGACCCTCGGTGGATCCTGAAGCTTCTGTCTTTTGGGGGGTGGGAGAGGGCAGATTCAGCACAGCCCTTGTGACCTGTTCTGGGACCCTCGGGGGATCCTGAAACTGTGAAGTACATACTAGCTAACACAGCCCATATGTAGGTAAGTAAAGTAACACTCATAAAAATTAAAACAGTAAGAATGCATCTTCCAAGACAATACAGCCATCCCATTTATTCTTCTGGAGCACTGTAACTCCAAATAATGCTTCCTCGCAGATCAGGTGATGGACAGGATGATACTGTGCATTTGTAGCAAGCACAATCTCCTGACAATGTACAGGTGCACACACTGTCCTCCTGTCCTCCACCTAATCTCAAACAAACGTTATGTGATTTGTATATGACTTGGGTACAATAAAGGCTCCTTGATTTGATAAAAGCATGTTTTCTGTTCAAACTATCTATGAGTGCTGCTCCACCCATACAGACCACAGTTTGTCTTTAGCAAGGGATCATTTCATATAAAATTTAGACTACTACATCCCTCATCCAGCTGAGCCCACCATAGTACAATTTAATTTCTACTGTCCCAGTGATTCTCCACCCACAAAAAAGTTTTTCCTTTATGAACATTACCAGAAACAGTTCACCTCTTAAGCTACTACTGAACTGGATGTGATGGATGTAAGATAAATTTAGATGTGTAGGCCCCTTTATTAATATTCTTTGCAAAAAAAACTGCATTAATGCAACATTTATGATTCAGCCTAAAGCGGCAAAAGTAGGGCAATGTGGTTTTAGGGTTTCCAACCATAAACCCTCACCCCCAACCCTAAAGCAAATTGGGTTGCATTCTTCCTTTGGTTGTCAACCTAAAGTTCAGCCTATTCTGTTCACTTCTGAAACATACACACCTGTGTCACTCATGTCTGTGCTTCTTCTACTGCAGTAGGGCAAGATTTAGGTTGTCAACCAAGGAAGACTGCACCTCTGATTTGCTTCAGGGTGGGTGCGGGGTTTTAAGGCTGGAAACCTTAAAAACACATTTCTCTACTTTTGTCACTTTAGGTTGAACCCTAAATGTTGCATTTATGCAGTTTTTTTGCAAAGAATCTCCTTACATTTTGAGATAGTATAATCATATCTTTATTTGCATGTAGATCCCAGCATGCCCATCCATCTACAGATACATACCTGTATGTTGCTGTGGAAGCTCAGGGCCCAGATGAATTTGTATTTGTAGAAAAATAGCAACCAAATCATCAGCATAGCATTCTTTTTACTCCACATCATAAACCAGGTACTGAAAATCTTCAAATCATCTGTGACATGTTATTCATTGCCACTGCAATGTCATTCTGTGCCGCAGGTGCAAAGACACATTTTTGCCAGGATTTGAAAAATGACAGCTGTCACGTTTCTATGAGGTGCTGTAAAAAAATGGCTTTGTTGACAATTTGGGGTCAAAATAATTTAAAATTACCAAAGTTATGAGTGAGCATTTCAAAATTTCAATGGATGCACATAACTTTGCCATTTATACATGTTTTGAGCTCAAATTTTCAGCATAACCTTGTGATGACCACATCTCATAAATAAGATTGGTGAAAATGTTCAAATCCCACCCAAAAGGTGATTTTGACAATTGACCACCAAAATTGTCTTTCTGACTTGATTTGTGAAATTCCACTAGCATTGGTCATGCTGAGTTCCCAAAAAGACCATTATGAAACTTTGGGGTTAAAATATGCATCAAAGCTCAAACTCCATTGAAATACATTGAACTGCACTTACTTAGTTTCTCATATTGCAACTGGTGGTTCCAGCAACAACATGTGTCTTCAATCACAGAGTGGCTGTTCACCCCGCAATCTATTAAGGGGACTGAAGGTGTGCACCATATTGTGGTTCAATATAAGGACTTGGGCAGAATCGAACCACAGAAGGGCAAGGGTCCTGGACTTCAGGAGGGCTGAACTTGAAAAGATGGGGAATGCCTTAGGGTTGCCATGGTGGGGGCGGGGGTAGACTTCGGTGTAGTAGAGGAACTTTGGGTGAAACTGAATGGGGGCATAGAGAGGCAAGAAACCTCTGAGTCAGACTGGTAAGCAAAGCCAAGAGAAAAAAGAGACACTGTGGTTCTCTAAGGAGGTAGCTGGATGGTAAAGGCAAATGTTAGCATTCAGGAGGTATAAGAAGACACAAAAGAGGAGGATAGGGAACTGCATCTGGAGAAACAGAGGGAGGCAGGGAATTAGTCAGAGTACAAAGGCGACAAACAGTGAGAAAATATCCCAAGAAGTAAAGATAGGCAACAAGACATTTTTTAAGCATGTAAATGAAAAGAGAAAGACCAGAGGAGGAATTGTAAGACTAAGAAGGGAAGGGGGACATTAAGTGGCTGGGGACAAGAAAAAGCAGATATCTTTAACAACTACTTTTGCTCAATGTTCTCTGCATAAGCTGGACCCTGAAAAAAAAAATGTATGGGTCCAGCTTAAAACACTAAAAACATCAGAATACACCTAAAGGGGTCCTTTTTAGCTGTTTTCTGATTTCTTTTGTACTAAAAAGGTTCAGTACTTTCTTACTAAGTGGGCAAGCAAGATGGCGGATTGAACACTCAGTGGATCTCAGGACTGTGAACTGTATGAAATGAAGCTGGTATTTTTTACACAGTAGTCCTATTGTTCAAAAATAAGTTGCTATTTTTTGCACAATACTCCTATTGTGCAAAAAAAATATATCTTTCATGCCTGACATATACATTTTCTCATAGGAAACAATGGGAAAATTAAAAATGTCATAACTTTTGAATAGATTAATATTTTTTCACCACAACTTCAAAAGTCACATCTGTTACCCAAATTATTCTATCCTGAAAGGTTCAGACCACATCATAAAGGCATTCCTGAGATACAGGTGAGAAGAAATGTTTAAAAACAGATGTTTCGTTTTTTCAACACTTTATATCTCAGAAACCACTTGAAGGATTCTCACAGAATTTGACAGGTCAAGAGACCTCCATAAAGATTATGCATGCCAAATTTATGCAAACCACTGAAGGGCTCCAAGTGTTATTAAATCTTAAAGTTTGACTTTTACACAGAAAGGCCGCTTTTACCCTAACTATACTGGTGTGACCGAACCAGTATACTATACATGTTGTACTCAGCAAGGTTCTTTTGAGGTCTCAATTTAGGAATTCAAAAACAAATTCTTGAGAACTTCTGAGCAAAGTTTCAGACCAAATCTGTGTAAAAAGATAACCTTAAAGGAGGACAGCATTTTTAATTACTGTTATCAGGCCCAAGTGGTAACCCAGCTTCTAAAAGTACCAACTGCAGACAAATCTGAGCCAGGTTTGGTTGGGTGACCGATGAGTGCACTGTTCTTATTTTCTCTCAGCAATCCTCTGCCTGACCACCAGCTGGTGAGTGTCATTTGGATAGGCATGCTTGTAAAAGGGACACTGACCTGTTTTCATCTGCTGGTACTCTAGTGCACTACTGTTTTCTGCATCTTCCAGATATCTTTTGCTACAGCTGCATACTCTATCAGCCCTGTGGATCGTGCAAGTTCACCTGACCGCTGTTTGCACCTGTAACATCGGCCCAGTAAGTGAGGGGGCTACCGGGGTACAGGCAGTCAGGTGAGCAAAGGGGACAGAGTGTACCTGCATTAACGGAGTACTGCGTTTGAACTATTCAGATCACTGTTGCAACAGGGGACACTGACCTGTTTTCATCTGCTAAAACTCTGGTATGACTGTTGTTTTCTGTGTCTTCTAGACATCTTTTCCTACAGCTGCTGTGTTTGAACTATTTAGATCACTGTTGCAAAAGGGGACATTGACCTGTTTTCATCTGCTGAAACTCCACTGCTACTGCTGTTTTCTGCATCTTCCAGACAACATCTTTTCCTACAGCTGCACACTCTATCAGCCCTGTAGACTACCTGTTCACCTCACCACCATTTGCACCTGTACCATTGGCCCGGTAAGTGAGGGGGCTACCAGGGTACGGGCAGTCAAGTGCACAAATGGGGCAGGGTGTACCGGCATAGAAGAAGCACTGTGTTTGAACGATACAGATCACTGCTGAAAGGGGGCACTGACCTGTTTTCATCTGCTGAAACTCCATTGAGACTGCTGTTTTCTGTGTCTTACAGACAATATCTTTTGCTACAGCTGCACGCTCTATCAGCCCCATGACCACCTAACTAGACCACCGTTTACACATGTAGCATTAGTCTGGTAAGTGAGGGGGGCTACCGAGGTATGAGCAGTCAGTTGAGCAATGGGGAGGCGTGAATCTGCATAAAAAGAGTGAGACATGGCTTAGGCCAGCCACAGCAGATAGGGATGTCAACCTACCTAACTACCAACTTTTCAGAGCTGATCAACAAACTAGAGGGGGAAGTGTAGCTATTTACGTGAAGAACAAACTTGCAGCAACTTGCCTTACGTCAAAATCTGTGGCACACGAGTTTGAATGCATATCTCTTAAAGTGGTAATATCACATTCCACATCTCTACAGGTAATAGGCTGCTATAGACCCCCTAATGCGGAGCTCAAATTGCTATCCCATTTAGGGGACATAATTGAAAAAGGACCTCCAGAAATCACTATCCTAGGAGACTTTAATCTAAACTGGCTCTCCAAAGCTGCTTCTCCACTCTTATCCTTCTGCAACACCCACGGCTTAACACAACTAATCAGTGAGCTGACCAGAATTAATAAAAAGACCCAAAGTAACAGTACCCTCCTGGACATTATCCTGGTGAACAAACCTCATTTATTCTCCTATGCTGGCGCCTTCTTCAACGATCTTAGTGACCACTGTTTTATTGCCAGCATAAGGACATCTAACAAACCCATCTCCCCTTTAAATTCTCAGTTTGTAGATCAAAACAGAATTTTGACAGTATAGGCATATCGAAGATATGAAACACTTGACTTGTTGGCAAGAATTCTACCTGGCAAAATGGTGGATGCAACCTATAACATCCTCAATGGACATAATCACAGGAGCCCTTAACAAATATGCACCCCTATCTAAAGTGTGAATAAGAAACAAGTCCTGCCTCTGGTTTACTCCAGACCTTAAAACTGCACTCCTAGAAGAGACAAAACTATGGAAAAAGGCACGGAAAACAAAGACTCAGTCAGACTGGGACCAGTTTAGAAAAGCTAGGAATGCATGTACCAGAAAGATCAGAGACGCAAAGGCAATTTTCATCGTACTGAGTTAGACTCTTCTTCCCAAAACCCTGCTAAATTCTGGAATACCATTAAGGACATATCTGACACACACCAAGTAACTCACTTCCAGCTAAAATTCTGTCCGAACTACCATCATCAATGACAATTTGGAAATCCTAGACTCATTTCACAATCACTACTGCAGGCTTGGCAATTGACAACTCTCCAGCTAATTGACTGCGTTCCCAGTTAGGCATACAACCCCCCAAAACCATGGTGACAGACTCCCATTTCTCACTGCACCCTGCTATGCTAAAACAAGTGGAAGAATTGATTTGGCAGCTAGACATCAAGAAAAGTGCAGGTGTGGACGCCCTTGACCCCTACATTCTGAAGGTTGCCATCCTTGTGTTAGCAGTACCAACAACACATCTGTTCAGCCTCTCATTACTACAAGGAACCATCCCTTCTATCTGGAAAACTGCACAGGTGATCCTGTTATTCAAATCAGGAGACCCTTGCACCTCAACAATTACAGGCCAATATCTATCCTCCTGTACTATCTAACCTACTGGAAAAGACTGTATGTACTCAACTGAAAGCCTACTTAGAAACTAATAATCTCCTAAACCAGTACAATCTGGCTTCAGGGCCAAGCACAGCTCCATCACAGCCCTAGCAAAAGTAACCAATGATTGGCAATTGGAATTGGATAACAGACATTGTATCTGTGCTGTGTTCCTGGATCTAAGTAAGACATTCAACACAGTTGACCATGACCTTCTCCTTACATCCCTGAAATCCATAGGTCTGGATTATCTTTCCCTGCATTGGTTCAATAATTACCTCTCTGGATGGCTCCAGCAGGTTAAGGCTGAAGGTGATCTGTCCCCCCCTTAAGTCATTACAAAGAGGCGTACCACAGGGATCTATCCTCGGTCCTATCCTATTCACTATCTATATCAACAACATCGATAGTAATACCAGAAAGGCCACTGTACACCTATTCACCAATGATATGGTACTGTATGTCAGTCACCCTTCCCCAGAGGCAACCTGCAAAGATCTACAAACTGACTTCAACCTACTCCAGTGCCAACTTCTGAGCAAAACACTGTTGCTTAATGCAAAGAAGGCAAAAGCAATGTTTATCTCTCCATATAAGCATGCAGGACTTGCAGGAGCACACACACTCCCGCACTTATCCACTATCCTTGGCAAAATCTTGACTTTGTATCCAAGTTCGTTCCTGGAGTCTGGCGACAACAGACCTCCTTCCTTGAACATATGGAAGAACTATTAAAAACATCAGTCAGAAAAACCTTGCCTGGGGAGATAGTGCAGGAATTTAGATGTTACTTTGAATCCCTGTACAGTAAAATGGATAATTCCCCTACTGAGAAAGAGATTCTCACCTTTTTAGAAGGCTTGGATCTCCCTTTGTTGTCTGAGTCCCAACGGACACAGCTAACGATCTGATATCACCCAGAATGAGATTCAGACGATCATTCAGAGTCTCCCATTGATAAAACCCCAGGGCTGGATGGGTTCTCATCTAATTTCTATAAAAGTTTTCTAAATTATTATCCCTTTACTTTTAGGTTATTTAAACATATTTTATGTCATCAAGTACAGGATCAATCCTTGTTTGAAGCACTCATTGTTTTAATTCCCAAGCAAGATAAACCTCCGAACAACCATCTAGTTATAGACCTATATCCCTGCTTAATTATGATATTAAAATTTTGGCCAAATTGTTGGCAGAACATGTAAATCGGTACTGCCCGGACTTATTGGCTCAGAACAAGTCGGTTTTATGAAGAACAGGTCTTCTACCGATCACTTGAGAACCTTGGCCATGCCCTTTCGGGTGTCTGAAGGCAGTGGTACCGCCATGGCCCTGCTGTCTTTGGACACTCAAAAGGCTTTATAGGTCCATTGGGGGTTCCTTTTAACTACCATGGGGAAGTTTGGGTTTCCTGATTCTTTTCTGAAATGGATAGGTTCCCATTATTCAAACCCTACAGCAAGAGTAAGTTGTAATGGAGCCACTTCGGACCCCTTCAATCTTTATGTAGGTACTAGGCAAGGATGTCCTTTGTTCCCTCTCCTTTTTAATTTATACCTCGAACCCCTTATCAGGACAATAGTGCATAAGCAAGAAATTTCTGGTATTAGAATCCTAGACTATACTGTGAAAATTACGGCATACGCAGATGACCTTTTGATTTATGTTTCTAACCGAGGTGTCTATTCCAGCTCTTCTGATGTTATTCGGTATTCAGTAAATTGGACAATTACAGATTAAATCTAGATAAATCAGTTGTATTTCCTCAGCAAAAATATTTTAAGCAGGAAATTACTGAACTGGGTTTGTCCTGGAAATCAGATTCTATAAAATATCTCTGTCTGAATTTGACAAGGAGTAGGACTAAAATATTTCAGTTAAATTTAGATCCTTTGTGCGTACTCATTGAGCTAGATCTAGAAAGATGGGCAAGACTTCCAATTTCATTATGGGGGAGGATTAATTTAGTTAAAATAAACATCTTTCCCAGATTGTTTTACCCTCTCAGTATGTTGAATATCTGGATATCACTTTCATGGATTAGAAAATTACATAATATTATAGCTAATTTTGTATGGGGCTACAAGAAATCTTGTATGGCCTACCATAGGTTGGCCACTCCCAAGTCATTGGGGGGGTTAAGGTTCCCACATTTTGCCTTGTACTCTGGGCAGCTCTATGCCTGCAAATACCTGAGGTGGATGAAGGGTGCAGAAGGTTCAATGCAGCATTTTTATACCTCTATGGTTACAAATTGAACTGGCTTTAATTCGGGAATATGGGTTGAAGCGAGCCCTTCTTCATCTCACTCCGAAACTATTGCCTCCCCAGCTGTGAATTCCCAATTGGGATCTCTGTGAGAGCCCATTCCCAGCTTTGTAGTTTTCTCAAATATGATCACCTCAGTGACTGGGTGCAGTCAATTTGGGTAAACCGCTTTCCTAATAGATAATAAATTTCTCAACCCGGCATGGTTGCCTACCTAGTGCATGTTGTCTGAAAGATTTTCTTATGCCCGATGGAGAGATACTCTCCTCTGAGATCCTGAATAAATTCGGGATGCCCACCACGCAGTTTTTAAAGTATATCAGCTCAGACACCTTCTGATTAGTAAGGTGGGTAGGGGGACACAGAGCCCTAGGGTGGATTTTTATGATGCATTAGGGCTGTTGGCAGGCCTAGCACATGCAATTTCCAAAATATATTTAGTGTTATTTGAATGGGCTTATTCTCAAAATCCAGTTCAAGGTGTTATTATTGGGCCTCATTGTTTCCCAATACTGTACTCAACTGGAAGGCCTTATGGATGAACTGTCACAGACTCTTTACAAGATCGTTTAAGATTGATGCAGTTCAAAATTCTTCATAATATTTACTACTCCCACAAAAGCTGGCTAGATTAAAATTGTCACAAATTCTACATGTTACAGGTGTCAAGCTCGGGTAGGGGACTTGATGCATATTTTTGAGTTGTCCAAAGGTAACCTTGTAGGGCAGAAATTAAAACCAGAATAAACCCACTACTGGGACTAGAGGACCTCTTCACTCCTGAAATATGTTTGCTGGGAGATGTTTCTCATATTCCCGTTTCGAGTAGGAGGTTCCACATAGTTCTGATTGCTGCCATGTTAAAGAAAATTGTTCTCAGACACTGGAAGGACTCCATCGTGCTCAGTTACACTGAATGGCTGGAGGAATTACTAGCAAGTTTGAGGGTTGAGAGAATGATAGCTATCCTCCAGAATCAGCTTGCAAGATTTGACAAGATCTGGGGTCCCTTTTATGCTATTTATTCTCTATAGTAGAGTATAGATTATCTCCTGTATGATGGTATGCTACCTTATTGGACTTGTGCTGGGAGGTTTATTGGGTGGAAGGGTAGGGAGTGGTGGGGGTTTAAGGGTATGTTACAGGGAATGCATTATTTTACGTATTGCTATAAGTGTGTATGTACTCCTACATGTCTGTATTTAATGTTGCTGGATTGAATCCCTGTAACTATAAATGTAATAAAAACTTAATGGGACAAAAAAAAAAAACCTCAGTCAGAGACTTGGCCTCTATTTTAGAATCAAGCATTTCCTCACAAGCAATGCGAAGCTAAGTTTGGTACAGACCACGTTTCTCTGTATAATTGACTATGCTGACTTCTTATATTGTTGTTGTCCTGCCTCCGATTTGGGTAAGTTAGATACGCTCTATCATAGGGCACTGAGGTTCATTACAGGACTGCCATATGTCACCCATCATTGCTCTGTATATGCAGCAGTTGGATGGACCTCACTCCATTTCAGAAGGGACAGAAACACAGCATTTTGGACATTCAGAGCTATATCCAAGCAACTACTGCAATACATCTTGGATTGCTTCTCACAAACTTCTATAAGCAAATATGCTCTAAGAAGCTAATCCTCCATCCTGCTCAAAGTACCCAAAGTCAATACCTACTTTGGAAGAACAGCCATCAGTTTCATGCTGCCCTCACTATGGAACAAACTGCAGAAAGTCCTGAAACTGAGTATACCCATATTCATTACGTCCTTCAAACCCCTTTACTCAAAGCTTGTCAAGGAGCAATGCAAATGTTTTTGATAGCACAAAAGTGAATTGTGCCATCTCTGCCTTCTGCATCTCTTCTCCTTCCTACCAACTTCCACATGGTCTGCAATCCCTCCATACTTCTCCCATGGTGTTTCCCTCTTGTATGTCCTTCCCTCCATCTTTCCCCCATTGCCAACTTTTCCCTTCCCCCTTCCTCCCTTCCAGACACCTGCCTCCCCCCTTAGCTCCCCCACTGCTAAAGCTGCTGAAGCCTATCACCCACCTCTGACCCAGATCCTTCATTGACTACTTCCTTGTGCCCTATCAAATCCATCTTTTCAACCATGTATACAAGTCATCAACAACACTTCCTCCTTGCCACATTTCAATATTCTGTCTATGACCTTAAAGTTATGTAAAAATTGTAAATAAAAAAAAATGGTATAGAGTTATCAGAATTTCCTGATAATTCAACTATGTAAGTTGTATAAATCAACAGTATGTATATTGTATTTTGTTCCTTGCATTGCACTATGTTTATGTAATTGTCCCTGACCTAACCAGGTCCATCTTGCAAATGAGCATTGCTCAATGATGCCCGCCTGGATAAATAAAGATTTGACTGATTGATTGATTGACACTAGTGGCTGCCCATGGAGTGACTGCAAATGTGAGTGGCTCAAGCAGGGAGCATGAGTCACCAGCATGAGTCTATGGTGGGAGGCAGCGGGGAAGCAGACTAGTTGTGAGCTGCAATAACAGCAGACACATAATAAGGATTATATATTTATTGGTGATAGGGCTGGTGTATATGTGAGGGGGCTATACATCATCCAGATATGCCTTGGGATGGAACATGGAGTGCCCATAAGACTACTATAGCTGAAGATCCAGAGTATGCACCGAATAGGGTTCACTGATTCAGTACAATTACCTACATATTGATGAGAGACAGGGTACCATATCTCTTACATTTTACATCACTCTTGGTAGGTCTTGGTAGACTTGTAAGCAAAACCAAAACACCCAGATATAAGTCGGCTGAGGTAGAGAGAAATATGTTTTGGCAACTGGTTGCTAGTATGTTGATTTTATTAGCAGGCGATTTTAAAGTAAACCCAGGTCCCCAAGTAATCAGTGATCAAACTGATATGACAACTGAAATTAAAATTCATAAAGGTTTGAAGGTTACACATTTAAATACAAGAAGTTTGCAGTGCCAATTTAGTGAAGTTGAGGCGGGATTCAAACTGAAGGCATAGACGTGATAGGCTTCAGTGATACTTGGCTTACAAATGCAAACCCCCTAATGAATACATACAATTAAAGGGATGCAATGTGTTTAGACACGATAGAGGAAGGAAAAAGAAAGGGGATGGTGTATTATTTTATACAAGAAGTACATTTATGGCACAGGAAGTTGAGAAAGGGAATTTCAGAGACTACTGATTTTTTAACAATTAAATTAATGTTTCTGGAAACTAGGGGTAAACACCTTTATATAACTTGTTTTTATCATTATCCTAAATGCACAGATAATGAGTTAGCATGTTTACAACATTTAGTGGCTAATCATAATAACTTGAGAGAGCATATTATGATAGGGGATCAGAATTTGGATTGGCTAATTAATAAGAAACAAAGATCGGCAAATAATAACACAACATTAGACTGGTTTATAACTAATAGACCACAAAACATATTGTGTTGGGATGTACAGGCAGATAATATCTCTGATCACTGTCCAATAATTGGTGTGAGGTAATTTCATAAAGTAAACATTCCTTTTAAAATAATTGAGACCAGAAATATAGCAAGAACAGATGTTAAAGGTCTCAAAAAGGAAATGGCCTTAATTAACATGAGACAAATTGAAGAAATAACAGATTCTGAAGAGGTAGAAAATTGGCTAACACTTAAGTTTCTGGAAGCCTATGAGGCCTACTCACCCATTACAAAACAAAGATTAAAAGGCCAATATTCCCCTTGGTTAAAGAAAGATCTGAGATAACGAATGAGACACAGAGACAGAGTACAGAAGAAATACCTGAAAACCAGGAATCTGGACTGACTTAAGTGTGTACAAGCAATTAAGAAATAAAGTTAAGAGTGAAATTACTCAGGCTAAGTCTCACTTTTCTAAGCAACAAAAGTTAAAGAGCTTAAAGAACCCACAAGCTTTTTGATCCTCTTTTCGAAACATCTGTACTAGTAAAAAAAGTTCTTGAATTATTGGTCTGTCTACTGAGGGGGCGGTATAATATCATGGGAAAAGGATATTGCAGATAATGTAAATGAATATTTAATAAATCAGACTACTGAAAGTACAGATGAGGTAGCAAAGGAACAATTAGTGGAACAGATATTCTCAATGGGGAAAGATGGGGAGTTTAAATTTGAAGACATTATTGAGCAGGAAGTCTTGACACTAGTGCAACAACTGGATGTCAGGAAGGGTGGCGGATCTGAGTTGATATGCCCTGGATTGGTATAATTGGTAACAGATGATATTGTGCGGCCTCTGACATACTTATTTAATTTATGCCTAGAAATAGGGATTGTTCCTCAAATCTGAAAGGAATCAATTGTGATGCCCATATTAAAGGCTGGGAACAAAATAAAAGTTGTTAATTACAGACCAATAGCTCTGCTACCAATCATGGGCAAACTGTTGGAAAGGTGAGTTTTTGGACAGTTGGTGTTCTACTTGGAGAGGTGTGGTACACTGGCTGAACAAAAGCATGGCTTTTGAAAAGGCTTCAGCACTGTCCCTGCCTTGGTTGGGTTTACGAGCACCTTGCTGGATGCCAATGACAGGAAGATGGTGACGGGCACTGTGTTTGTCAACCTAACCAGGGCATTTGATTTAGTTAGTCACAAAATACTATTATCAAGACAGAAGTCCTGTGGTATATCTGAGACTAGTTTGAAATCGTTAAACAGTTATTTGTATTCTCAGCAGCAAATGGTTAGAACAGGGAGTACTACATCAGGATTCAGCCAGGTAAAGACTGGAGTCTCCAAGGGGTCAGTACTTGGGACACTGTTGTTTTCTATGTTTGTTAATGATCTTCCTAATGTGTTAAATAATACTAATTTTATTTTATATTCAGATGACACATTTCTTTTCACTTCTGGCACCTCTGGATGAAATCCAAACAGTATTACAAAATGAGTATACTAAATTAACAAATTGGCTCTTTACAAGTAAATTAAAACTGAATGAGTCTAAAACAAAGGTAATGGTATTTTTAACACCACAGTGGTTGGCCAGAATTGGAAAAGAACTGTGCATCAAAGGTGGAAAAAATGTATTGTTATCTTGGGTAGACTCAGCTAAATACTTGGGGGTCCATTTGGATGCTTCACTAAATTTACTGGGGCACCTGGATATGATATGCAAAAAATGTAACCAGAAGTTGGGTTTCCTGTATAGGAATGCTGATGCTTTGACAGATGAGGCTAGGTTGTTAATTGCAAGGCAAATACTTTTATCAATATTAGATTACAGGGCTCCCCTGTGTTTTGGACAGGGCAGTTCCTTTCTGATGAAGTATAGATTAATACTAAGCAACATATGTAGATTGCTTTAAGGGATCAGTTAGAAGACACCATTGTTCACTGTTCTTTATAGCAGTGTTGTCTCTGCAGCACAATGGGGTAGTGCATTGGATCCTTAATCGAAAGGTTGGTGGTTCAAGGCCACCTAAGAACACTTTGCAGTGTCATTGGCTCAGTAGGTAGCACACTCACCTCTGAGGCTGGGAGATCAGAGGACTGTGGGTTCAGTTCCCACATCTGGCACTTGGGTTACTATCCCAGTACTGACACTGTAGTGCAGCATGAGAGGGTGCTGCACTTCTGAGGTGCCGTCTTTCAGATGAGACGTTAAAACTGAGGTCCCATCTGCCTGGATTGGTGGTAGTTCAGGTGGATGTTAAAGATCCCATGGCACTTATTGAAAAGAGTAGTGGAATTTCCCCGGTGTCCTGGCCAAATTTCCCTCATTCACTAAAAATACCACCAACAGCTTAATCTGGTTCAAGGTCAGTTGGCATTCATTTGTATCCCTCTCCCCCTGGTCATGCCTGAAAATAGGCAGGATTTGTCTGGTGCACTTACCCGGTCAACAAAAACTATATAAATAAATTGTATAAAAGGTTGAATGTTATCCAACAGAATACACAACTGGGTATACTACAGCTATTTTAGTTTTTTCAGTATATCATAGGGGGTCTCCTTGTTTTCCCAATGACAGGCTTTTAAAACATCCAGAGGCCTATTCAACTACAGTCATGGCTTCTTTATTCTGCCCAAATTCATATAGACTATCTCAGACTGAACGTTCATTTAAATGTTACGGTCCTCAAGTGTTAAACAAGTTTACACAAATTACTAAAAAAGCAAATGGCATAAAGCACTTTAAAAAAATGCTTGTTTCTCATTATAGTCAAACAGCTCATTGTTCTTGTGACAGTAACTGAACTGTGTATTTTTTGTTTCTTGTATCCTATTTAAGGGAGTTGTTATGTGTTTGTTATTAATGTTTTTGTACTTCTGTGTCAGGCATGACTGAAAAAGGGCTGTGCCCAGTCATTTTTCCTGGTAAAAATAAATTAATGAAAAAATGAAGAACTCTGTGGGGCTGACTCTGCCAACCACAATGCTAGCCCACAGAACCAACAGGAATACTAAGTGTGCCATTTGCAGAATATGGACATGCAGGCCCCAGTAAATCCACACCAGGCAACAAGAATTCCCAGATAGAAAGCAGATGAAATCTGGTATAACAACTAAAAGTGATGAGTGAATGAAATAGTGTAAAAAGCATGGTCTGCATATTTAGCAGATTCTAACTTGAATCCTAGACTCCAGTATTAGGGATGTTTATAACTTTACTAAGCCTCACTAAAGAGCAGATTTATGTGATAACATTGAAAGCTTAAAGGTGATGGGTGTTATCGAGAAGCCAGAGCGCCGATAATCAATTTGGGCACTATGACTCCCCAACGCAGAGCAAAATGGCGCCAGGGACTTGTATTTTAAATGGTTATGTGGTGGGCTGTGCCCCCCACACCACCCTACTTAAGGATTCTCAACTCTTGGGGGGGGGTGCATGTCTGAGGGGTACCAAAAGTTTACAAATAATAATTTGGCCGGGAGAAAAAAAAAATGCACCAATGCCCAGACCCTAATCCAGCACCTTGCTCACTGAAGCCGCCAACCCACCCACCATGCAATGGGGCCAGCTTGGCAACCCACTATGGCACCACCCCTCACAATTCCTCCTGCCCCTCGCTGTGGGTGCTCGCTTGCTCCCATGAGTACATATAGCAACATCTCATCGCTATATTCTCAGACCTACATCAGGACACCCTACCTCATCAGTAGCCCCATTGACATGCACCTGGATTGAGTCGCCATTATTGCAGGCACTTAATGTCCGACACCCATGTTACAGGCTACACTAAAGAGCAGAGTTGATCCTGGCTTTCTGTTATTTTCCTGAAGCTGTTGATCATGTTGGAATACTGGAGTTCCGAGATCTGAAGAGAGGTTTGAAGAGTGAATGGGGCTCCAATCAACAGCTTTTTTTAACCCTTCACTCTCTGCCTCCATCCAGAGGCCCATACTCGAGCACCTTCCCACCCCAATGGGCAGAACCCTACTTGCCTGCCTAAGGCTAGGTTACTGGGGAGCTGACAAAGACAAGGTGACAACTGATGCAATGCTTGGCTAAAGTTCTATTAACAAGTTTAAAACACATCACAGTTGTCAAACTGTTGTAACAAATCAATGTAATATTGTTTTAGACTTGTATTTAAAAACAATTAAAAAAATTAGACAATTTCTAATTTTGTTATGTATACTTAGAAACTTTATAATGATGTGGTTTTTGGCATGAAGTTCTTTTTGAAAGTGATTTAATTGCATTGCAAAAATTAAGCATCATTTTTTCTCATTAAACAAATACAGCAGCTTCCTTGCCTCTGAAAGCATTATAAGGTAACAAACAATGAGAATATCATTTGGCAGTATTTATTTTGCTTTGAAACTACAGTAGGGTTGTGTAAATGCCTCTCTTTTTTCAAATTGTGAACATTATGGGGTGAACAAGAAAATGTCTGACTTGTTTGTGAAACCCAGGCCCTGTCGTAAAATCATTTAATTAGAGGTGTGGTAACAACTATCTGAGCACATCAGCAACTCAGCCAAACACTTTGGATTCTGAGGGCTGCACTTTGTGCCACAGTAGCATGGGTGGCAGATATCAGTCTAGAGTCGCAGGCTCACAACTGCACATAAACAATAGATACTGCCTTTTGGGGGGATCAAATGCCTATATCCCATACAAACACACTGAATCTGAATAGATATTTTAACTTTAAAACATATTTCAGTTTTTGAAAACAGTACAAACACACCCTTGTTAATAGAAGTGACAAAAAAACACTTTTTGTTTATGTAAATGCATTTCACAAACAACCCTCATATGCTAACTCATATGAAATCAGTCTGCTAATGTATTCCCTGCACTAAATTAATTCACCTGAGATCAACCTGTATTCATTATATATTGGTAACTGACTGCAGTGTACATCTAGCATCTCTGAGTGTTGTTCATTCAATAAACAATGCCAGACTTGAAGAAGTGCTCTAAAGGGGTAAGATGCAATTTGAAAACTGCTATTCACTGCTGATATTAACAAACCTTTATTTTGAGGAGATTTGCATTTATACACAAAGTACTAGCAATTATAGAAAATGTGTATGCAACTAATGGCTGCAACAGAATGTAGGTGTTTTATGTTTTGAATTTGCTTCCAGGGAAAATTTCACTATGATATTAACACAGCTCCAGGCACCTATTGAGTCATGATAATAACAGCAATTTCACAAAGTGTAAGGAAGGTTATATGCACATAGCATTATATGATCTGAAAATATTTTTCTGCACAACTTCAACTTCCAAAACTGTTCTATGCTGATTGATGAAGTGATAAAAACTAGACCATGTTTCTACTTGTCTTCACTTGAGATTGTTGTAGAAAACTACAGTTGCTTAAACAACATAAAAGTGCTATATGTTTTTATCTCTTGAAAGCAATGATGGGGATTTGACAGATATCTGTTTAAATCACCATTCATAAGCACTTCAACAAATTAAAATATACAGTAATAGTGATTTAGAAAATTCCAAATATGAAAAATCAATAACACAGTTAACTTTAAACACCCAGCCCCATAAAAAAGTTAAAGATGTGGAAGATGTTACAGTTAAAATGCCCTGAATCTGTTTAAAGTGCTTAGTCTTGTCTCAATGATTTTTTTTTTATGTTCCTAAGTTGCATGGCACTATGGAAAACTAATCACGATTCTGTCCATGTCTAGTCTAGCTCCAAGGCAGTCAATAGATGATTAATAAAATCATTTTTCTTTCTGTGCTATATTGCCTTATTTTTTCATCAAGAATTTCCTGTCTCAGGATTATAATAAGCATTTCTCAATGCTGAACATTCGCTGTTGGTATGCCTATTGTATGGGTGGGGCAGGACTACAGCTCTCAACAGCCTCAGATGCTAGCTAATTTATATTCACTTGTTTGTGCTTTTAAAAAAAACTTTTGTGGCCACTCCAGTCCCTTCCTGTCTCCGGACCCGATTAGGCAATTCGGGGGTCTGAGGGAACCTTCATTTTGCGGCAGGAGTGGTTTTAATATTTCAGGCAGTATAACAAAATCCCAGCTGTACTATTCTCCTTCTATCACTGCTACTTAAGGAAATAAATGTAGTACAGTGCAACAGAGTCAAATTTAAAAGTCAGACTTTACAAGCAGGCTCGGTGAAGACCTAGCTGCTGGTGTATTTCAGTTCCAGAGCAGGGTTAAAGCAACAAGATAAAAGAGCCAGATAGCCTGCTCTACTGAACTAGTGGGTTAATTATGGAACACTGTATCATGATCAAACCAGCTCCCCGTAGAAGCTGCAGTACTCACAAAGCAAACATGTGCAACCTTCCATCATGGAAGCCAACTTTAATTTTTCAGGTGAGGGTTCAAGAAATGGCTGGGGGTTGGGGCAGCCAAGACCTCTAGAAGCGCTGGGGTTTTTAATAGTCTGTGGTGTATTTTGATGGTTTCACTGAAGAGCTAACACAGCATAACAAACACCATGTCAGTGCTAGCACATTAGTCACATTTGCCTGTATTTTGTTGTCACTCACCACCTTGACTTACTGCCCAATATGTGTTGCAGACACTGATGGTGTCTTTCATCCACATTGCCCCCTATCCAGATACTGGCATAGCCTCTGATGGTGCCACTCAGCCACCTTGACCCACTCCACAGTGAATGTTGCAGACACTACTGGTGTCACTTACCCACCCTGATCCCTTTCCCTGTTACTGGCATAGCCTCTGCTGTTGTCACTCACCACCTTGACCCACTCCCTAGCAAGTGTTGCAGGCACACTGGTGGTGTCCCTCACCCACATTGATCATCTCCCAGCAAGTGTTACAGACACTGGTGGTGTAACTCACCCACTTTGCCGCCTCCAAGCTAAAATGTGTATACTACATGATGACAGGTGACTACATGTGTAAGCTGCAGGCTACTCTAGCAAAATAAATGGATTGTTTTAGATCAGAATACTCCCATGATACCTATACAGATAGTAGCTCTGAGACACATAGGCTGCCCATTTTAAGAAAGAAAAGGGTGCTGTTCAAAAGCGCTGGGCTAATGGGGAGTGCTGGTATCTCAAACTTGCTTAAATAAATATCTTAAAAATGTTTAAACTCAAAGTGGTTATTTTTTGCCTATGGCTTATTCAAGACTTCAGTTCCACAGCAGATCATACAGAACTCTGACCAAAAAGAAAAGCTAAAGTACTTTAACAGAATTTTAAACAAACAGGGACCAGAAAATATTGATATAATGAGTAGGAACCATAACTTACAAATTTTATTTATTTGGTTTTTGGTAGCCAGGTAAGAACTTTAGATGGCAGTGTGCCTATTTTGAGGTATGACCCAGGAGATGACATTTCACAGGAACAAGAACAACTAACAATTTAAATAAGCATTTTTGTATTTCACAGGAACACTAACAAAAGCAATTCACTTAAGCATTTTCACAAGAGAGATTACAGTTCATGAAAACTGCAATGTAGGGTTAGCAGTACATTTCAAACAAATGGGAAAAAGTGATTATACAGGCAGTTCTGATTAAATGAATAATTATACAACAGCTATAAAGAGAGACTTAGAAACAGAGGTTTACATTGAGTAGTACATGGTAGACAATGAGGGATGCCCGGAGAGCATCCATGTACATCAGGATTATTCTCACAGGCAGTAGGGCAGTGAGTGACCATGGGTACACAGACTTGTTATACTGGATTATATATAGATGCAGTGGCATCCACAAGGATGAAACCTACTTTTAAAGCACTCTGCCGTGCAGCCGTACTCATAAGGGTATTGGAATAGAGAAATAAGTTGTGTAGGCAGTAGGTTAGATTTGGGAGTCAAGAGGTCATGGGGTTTTAAGCATTTATTGGTTGGGGATTGGAAGAAATGGTCTTTAAGGGCTGATTTGACAGACAGGGTGGAGGTGGAGCTGTACTGTTGAGGAAGACAGTTCCAGAGTCTAGATGCAAAGGATATAAAGACCTGTTTTCCCATTTTGGTAGCATATCTGAGTGTAGCAAGTTGGGTGAGACCGCAAGATCTGAGGGAGTTGGCAGCACTAGTGCTAGCAGATGGTGGGATGGCTATAGCAGGAGAGTGGGACTGTAGTTGCTTATATATAAAGTAGTCTAGAGTGAAGGATCACAATGCCAAGTGGGATAGCTACCCTAGAGAGTTGTAGAGTGATCAGTGGTGAGATAGCTGATGGGGTGAATGAACAAAGTGGCAGATGTTGTGATAGGTGATGCCCCACTTGTGCAAAGAACCCAAGGGGGCATTAGAGATGAGTAGAGACCCATATCGTAGATAGGGGTGGAGTACGCAAGGGGCAATAGTCTTCCAGGCAGGGGGCACGAGAAGATGCTTAAGGCAGTAGATTATCCCAATATGGGTGTTGGTGATATGGAAATTGAAATTTAGGCTAGGTTCTGGGGTGATACCTAGGTATTTTAATCCCTGGACTGAGGAAGTTGGAAGGGAGTTCCACATATGAGGGACATGGTAGAATAAAGCAGCCTTCATGGGGTTTGATTGGGGTTGGGAATGGAGAAGGTCCAAGGGTTTCTGGAGCAGAGACGATAGGATGAGTGGGAGGCAGGGGAAAGGAAGGTGGCAAGGTAAGGGGTGAGTGAATCAAACCAGCACTTGGCTTGGAGGAATGGTGGTGGTGGTGGTGTGAGGATAAGTGGGGGTGAAAAAAGGAGTAAAGGGTACAGTGGTGGGTTCTAGGGAGAGCATTTAGTGTGAAGCAACAAAAGGCACTGTATAAAAAGAGTCCAGCCTAGACAGGGCGGAGGTGGTGGTGGATCCTTAAGCAATGTCAGCCCATTTAAAGAGGGGAAAGTATTGTTTTTGTGAGTAAAGTGTGGTGGACTCAGATGGAGAATGCATCTTTGTTTCTGTAGAGAGCACAGAGCTTTGGACAGAATTTAGAGTGGATGCAATTGATGTGGGTAGTGTAATCTAGTTGTGTGTCTAGCTAGACACCTAGGTACTTGTAGGAAGAAACAGTGTCCAGTGTGGTACCTTTGAGGGTATGGTAAGAGGTGTGTGGGTGTGAAGATTGGAGAGTTTTTGTGGGGTGCTGAAAGTTTTTCGGTATTGACTTAATTGGTTGGCTTTGAACCATTTTAGGATGTGGCTAAAGTAATTTTGCATCAGTGTAGTCACTGTGGGGAGGGGGCAGGGTCCAGAGGCATAAAAATGGTCTCACCTGCATAAAGGTGAATATGGAATGATGAGCAAACAAGAAGGAGATCATTTAGGAAGAAAAAAGGATGGCAATTATGTTAATTTCCATGTGATATTTTAAATCAGCAGTAACCAGAGGCTCAAAGGGAGTGTTCATCAGCTGGTCAAGACAGGTATTTAGGTCCCATGCAGGGACTGGGTCCCTTACAGGTGGACATAGGTGATTGAGGCCTTTAAAAGAACTTTTAAAAACAGTTTGTGAGGCCAACAATTTGTTTTTGCCTGCTGATATCTAGACTGATACCACTGTGAGCTGTATCTTCAGTGCTGAATGTTGTAGATTGAAGGACTGCAAGTGTACCTGTGGACAGCTCTGCCTGCATTCGGATCATCTTGCTGAGGGCATACTAGTATGAGCATCTCATCCACGTAGAGAAGTATGCTTTCCTTTTTGCTAGTTTTCTGGAAGACCTTCAGCACAGATCTAAGCTAGTAAATTTTAGCTCTTCAAGAACCATGCCCTCAATCATAATGTTCTGCTGGGAATGTTATTCTGCCCTAAGACAGAGTCAGCAGGTTGTATCTCACTTGCAGGTTGACTGGAGTTCTGCTGGACAGGGTCAGCAGCACTCAGAACCATGCCTGCCTGGCCCAGTCCAGGACAATCAGAACCATTATTGCTGGCTTTCTCCTAAGATTTATGAGCACTCTCTCTATGAATGGTGGTATATCACTGACATTGAAATCCATTACAGTGACAACTTCAGACAGATTAGAGGTTGTCACTCTAATCGATCCAATATACGCCAGCATTACTTTTGCCGGCGTCTCGCCCCCTTTTCAAGTGATCTCCAACTCAGAGTTTGCTATTTAAAAGTCAAGGAGTGTGGGGGGCAAAAAAACACTCAATGTCTGACAGGCAAAATTTCACCTGTCAACATTGTGGATTTTGCCATGCCACATTTCAACAACTTGTTTGTCAATGTGGCTTAGTGGAACCATGAGTGGTAATGGTGGGAAGGCATACAGGAACCTCCCCATTCCAAACTATGGTGTTATCTGTGACTATACATCTTGCTGGTGGCCTACAGCAAAACTGTGGGAGCTGACTGTTCTCCAGGAGGTGAAACAGATATATTTCTTGAATGCCCCCTCTTCTGAAGACCGAGAATAGCACTTGCAGGTTCAGAGCCTTCTTGTGGTTTTCCCAGCTGATTTTGCTTAGTGAGTCTACCAGCACATTGTCCTTGTGAGGCAGATGCACTGCAGAAATCTTTTGCATCTAGGGAATAAACTAGATCCCAGATCCTCATAGCTCCTAAGCAGTTTTGAGGATCTTGTTTTACCTTGCTCATTTCTGTAATACATTGTTGTTGTGTTGTGTTCGAATTTGAACAGACTGGCTTTGTAGCATGGATTAAAAAAGGACTGCACTGCCAGCAATACTGCCATGAGCTCTAGGAGATGTATGTGCTCCTGGGTCTCCTGTGGGCTACAAATGCCACTTATGTTTAGATCCTGCAGGTGGGTGCCCCACCTTAGGAGTGAGGAATCTGTTGTGAGCATACTTGTTGGGGACAGCTGGAGAAAGGAATGCCCTCTTCGAGGTTGCTATCATCTTCCTATCACTGTAGTACTTGCAGAAAGGTCCTTGTGACTGACACTAGCCTGGACAAGTTCCACCTTTGTAATCTGTGGTCCCTTAGGTGGAACTGATATGTCCTTCATTTAAAATCTGACAATTGGCACCACAGCTGAGGATGATGCCATGTGGCCAAGTAACTACAGAAAATCCCTTGTAGGCCTTGTGTGGCCCAGTGTGAAGGATTCTGCAGTACCAATCAGATGTGATATCCTTTCCTGTGGGAGGAAAGCCTTCACTTATTAGGTATCCAGTTCTGTATGAGAATTCTGTAGATTTACAAGGAATCCCAGGTTCTTGAGGGAGCTTTCTACTTTTAGATAGAGCATCTTCCTTCTTGCTGTGCCACCTCCCCCCCGCCTGTTCACTAGGCACTTTTTTAACCCCTGGAGCTGAGGTGAGGTGAAGGGGAAGAGCTATAAGCTAATACTGCCAGCTTCCAAGCCTGAACCTGAGATATTTTGTGATTGGGTCTGACTGGAATGTGAAAGTAGGCATCTTTCATATCCAATGATTCCGAACAAATCTCCTGACTACAGGGATGGTATCACTGTGCCAAGTGTGACCAGCATGCATTTTTCTTTTTTGATATATTTATCTTAGAACTAAAATAGGTTGTTACTCAACATTTTTCTTGTGGGTCAGAAGTAACTCGAGAATAGGTCCTTTCCCAATTGTGAAATTTGGCGTATCTTTACTTCAGTTCAAGCTGATTTTTTTTCTGGTACTGATTGAGCTGGCACGTTTTTTGGTCTCTGAAGTTTTGGAAACTTTCTCACTGCAGTGACAATCATGATCCACTAGTCTTATGATCATTTTTACCTATTCTTGATAGTAGTGGATCAGCCTTCCCTCCACTGGCTATGGTTGACTGGCAACCTGGGCAAAACTATTTTGGGTTTTGTTATGGCTGTGGCTTATCGGCTGGTGCTACAGCACATCTGGAGCCCCTCCTGCCCCTGTAATAACCTCCATGGGGTTGTGTGATGGACAGTATATCTATCATGCTCTTTTTCACCTGTTATGTGCTTCACAACCCTGCAATACAGACAATACAGGTTTGAACAGGGGCTGTGGCAGGATTTGTACCAAACCTCTTTTGTTTAAAAGTTGGCCCCTTAAGTCCTCACAGCACTGGAAGTTCAACCTGTAGGCTATCTCACAGTGGATGAGGGAGTGCTAACAAGCAACACCTGAGCCCGATAAAGGGAGGAGGGTGAACAAGCAGAAGGAGGTTTCTGTTTCAGTAAGATGCATGTAGCGACAAGCTGTTTCTTTTTCCTTTAAACAGAAAGTAAAGCAGATGGTGTTTGGAGGCACAAATGCCTGTTTTCATGGGTTACCTGGGAGCACTGTGGGATTAAGTGAGTTGCAAAGAGTCACACAGTATGCAAGTTGAGTTTTGTGGGAATCAAACCCAGGTTTGTTGGATATACCAAGCTCATTCACAGCTGGTTACTCTAACCTCTAGACTATACTGCCAGTCCAAAATTCTCTCTTAACATGAACTGTATTTCACTGCAGAAAACTACATTCCCTTTTTAATATTAAATGTCTCCCACTCAGAAAATGTTGACATTCTCACCATTTAGTAATCCTGATGTGTTTATCCCACAACTGGACAATAGATCATTATAAGAGGTAGAAGACTTGGTTTGCTGGCCAAGGCACCTAGCTTCACCTGAGCTCTTTCCTTCTAAAATTGCTTGAAAGGACAGAGCAGAAAACCTTACCAGAGCAAGGGAAAAGGATTAAGACTTCTTTTGGCTAAGCAGATTTACTGTGTGTTGTTATTTTTATTTTGTACTCACAGGGAATGCTACTGTTTGTTGCTAACATTTCATTGCTTTACTTTTCTCTGATTCAAATTGTTGTTGCTGGTATACCTTCTTCTGCATGATTACAAGGTGTGCCTACAGGTGTGTGCTAACAGATTACTGCTGTAATCTTCTGATTCAAATTGTCTTTTGCAAGGTATATCTTCGGTTACTGCTTTATTTTTCTCTGTAGGAAAGTGTTTCTCACAGGGTATATCTTCTCTGAATTATTACAGGTGGTGCTTTACAGGTTTTACAGTTTTATCTAACATTAGGATACGCTTTCAGGGTTACTGCATTTGTTGTTGACTGATTGTTTCTGCTGTTACCTCCTTGTTCTTTCATCTGTGGTTCTTCTTTTTTGGCAGGGGAAGGGCCCACCCAACCACCCCACACTACACTCCTTTTATAGGGTACCACAGTTGTGACATTTCCTGTGGCAGAGCAGGAATGGGCAGATCAGTGGGGCATCCACAAGGTGAGCTCATTTATAGGGGCACTAGTAATTTAACTTGTTGTTACTAGCTTTACAAAAACAAAACACAAAATCAAACCATTACTTGCATTTTATTCCTTCTAATTATTCTGTCTAGGTTATAAACCCAGCAACTTATCTGGAATGGATATCATTAACTGCAGGTACCGTGGAACACTTTTCAGAAGGACAGTCTTACAGGATTTAGGACACTGTCCTACATGCTGGGCCATTGGAGATCTTAGGGCTCAACTCCGGGCAGCATGGGCAGAGATTGTGCACCTGAAGTTTCATATTCAAGAAGAAATACATTATAAGAACCACCAGCCATTTCACCAACATCCAACAGAAAAACCTTGACTGCAGAGGGTAGTTGGTCCAGGAGGTTGGCAGGTGGTTAGAAGGGGCAGATCGGGTGCCCCATCACTCTGTGCTCTCCAACATATTACCTCCAAAAACCATATAAATGCTACAAACAGGTATCTGCCTCTATCTCTGAAATCAAACAAAGGGACAGAGGACACTGCAGAGCAGGACACTGCAGCACAGGAGCTAACACAACAAACTCACCCAAATCAGGAACCAAAACAAAAAAAGCAAAAAGGAAATGCAAAAAACTTCTGATCCTAGTAGACTCCATGATTTGGGGAGATTATACCCATCTCCAGCCAGGGGTAATGGTCAGATGTCTCCCAGGTACATCAGTGTGGCGATACACTGACTGCAATGCTAAAATTGTTCACAAAGCAGGAGCAAACATTGACGTCCTGGTACACATAGGGACTAATGATCTCACCAGCCAGTCAGTTATGGATACCAAGGAACACCTGACCAGGCTGGGTGACAAACTATCATCCATTTCATCTGGCATCTCCTTCTCTGAGATCCTGCCAGTCTTGGAGAGGGGGGCAGATGGACGGAAGGTCAGAGAAGGGGAGATAGGGGAGCTAAACATGTGGCTCAAGGACTGGTGCCAGGAAAAAGGACACAAATTTGTAGGGAACTGGCAACAGTTCTGGGAGAAAGTTCTTTAAATTTGATGGACTGCAACTGACTAAGGAGGGAGTCAGTGCATTGGGGCAGAAGTTTGACGTCTTTGCAGAATATTTAAATTAGCAAATGGGAGAGGGTGCAGCTCCCATATGTCGAATGGGAAGAACACCTCCCCTCAGCTAGTGGTCAAACAGGGATTCAGCATGTTTGCAGTTCATTTGCATCACCAGGAAAGAAAAAAGGTCTGTCTCCCGATACGACGCACAGGGAAATGTCAAACCTCACCCAACAACAAACACACTGAAATGTAGCCAATGGAAAATCATGTATACAAATGCTCACAGCCTGGGAAATAAGATCCCAGACCTTCAGGCAATAATGTCAGAGGCTAAACTGGACATAGTAGCAATTTGAGAGACACGGTTTACCAGTAACCACACTTGGGAGACTTGAGTACCTGGCTATGTACTGTTCAGAAGAGACCGAGGTGCAAAAAGAGGGAGGGTGGAGTGGCCCTGTATGTCAATAAAAATATCAACACTACAGAAATTCAGAATACACATAAGGAGCCAGAAGAACTGTGGGTCACCCTGGAAACAGGAAATGAGACAGCCATAAGAACCGGGCTTGTCTACAGGCCCCCAGACCAGGGGGAGGACATAGACACATTACTGTTAGAAGATAAAGAAAACATGACAGCTAAAGGGGAGGTTCTGATAATTGGAGACTTCAACATGTCGGATACAGATTGGTCAATACCAGCAGGAACATCTGCCAGAACTAGATACACGGTGGATTCCCTGCAGGGGGAGGGCCTCAAACAACTGGAACAACAACCCATAAGAGACAGGGCTATTCTAGATCAAGTACTGACTAACAGGGAAGGGAACATAGATCTCCAGGTAGAAGGTCACCTGGGGGCCAGTGACCATCACATTGTATGGTTAAATTTGGCCACTACATCTAAATCATCCCATTCCAAGGCAAAAATATGGGACTTCAGAGGAGCTGACTTTGATAAGATGGCCAACAGAGTTAAGCTAACCTTAGTAAAAAGAAAGACAGGTGAGGGGGTACAGGCAAAGTGGGCAAGCATTAAGGATGCAATACTTGAAGCAACATTCCATTGTATTAGACAGAAAAGGAAGTGCAAAAGAAGAAGGAAACCACTTTGGTTCTCAAATACAGTTGCAGAAAAGGTCAAAGCCAAAAGATGGCCTTCAGGAAATATAAAGGAACACAGTGGGATGAAGATAGGGGCATACCAAACTTCCCTAAGGGAAGCAGGGAAGGCAGTGAGGCAGGCAAAGTCCCAAACTGAGGAAACACTAGCTAGAACAGTAAAGAAGGTGACAAGACTTTCTAGATACATTAGTGAAAGGAGAAAGTCCAGAAGGGGTATTACTATGCTCAATGGAGAAAAGAGGACATGTGAGGAGGAGGAACATGTAAAGCATCTATCCTAAATAGATACTTTTGCTCAGTATTTACTGAAGAGAAGGTAGGCAGGGCCACAGCTCAGCACCATGGACACAGGGAGGGAGGTGAGCACTACTCCCTTCACAAAAGAAAGGGTCCTACAAGAGCTTGCTAAGCTCAGGGTGGATAAGGCAATGGGACCTGATGGCATACATCCCAGGGTACTTAAGGAGGTAAGGGTGGAACTAGCAGAACCATTAGCAGAACTGTTCAGTGAGTCTCTGAGCACAGGAGAGGTCACAGAAGACTGGAGAAGGGCTCATGTGATCCTGCTCCACAAGAGTGGTAGCAGGGTGGAGGCAGGGAACTACAGACCAGTCAGTCTTACCGCAGAAGTGGGCAAGATTATGGAGGCACTCCTTAAGGAAAGGATAGTGCAACACCTGGAATCCATAGGAGCACAGTATTCAAGACAGCATGGGTTTACAAAAGGAAGATCCTGTCAAACTAATCTCATAGATTTCTTTGACTCGGTAACCAGAGTGGTGGACCAAGGGGAAGCAGTTGATGTCGCCTACATTGACTTCAGCAAAACTTTTGACACTGTTCCACATAGAAGATTGATAAATAAGCTGGGTAGGCTTGGAGTGGGTCAGAAGTTGGTCAACTGGGTGGCAAACTGGTTGATAGGCAGAAAACAGAGAGTGGTGGTAAATGGTATACAGTCGAAGAGATGCAAGTCACAAGTGGAATCTCGTGGATCAGTCCTGGGGCCAGTCCTCTTCAATATCTTCATTAGTGACCTTGCAGATGGACTAGAGGGTAAGGCTTGTCTGTTTGCAGATGACACCAAGATCTGCAACAGAGTAGATGATCCAGATGAGTGGGCAGAATGAGAAGGGATCTGGATAAACTAGCAAAATGGTCAGAAGAATGGCAACTGGGATTTAATGCAAAGACATGCAAGATCATGCACATAGGGAAGAGAAACCCTGAAGCCACCTATAGGCTGGGAGGGGAGTTGCTCGCAGTCACAAAGGAAGAAAGAGACTTGGGCATCATCATCACTGATGACATGAAATCATCCAAGCAGACATCTAAAGCAGTAGGTAAGGCTAGGGGGATGTTGGGGTGTATTAGTAGGGGTATCACAAGTCATAAGAGGGAGGTAATAATCCCTCTTTACAAGACACTGGTTAGGCCCCATCTGGAGTACTGCATGCAGTACTGGAGGCCACACCTTCACAAGGACATTAACCAAATTGAGGCAGTCCAGAGATGGGCAACCAAAATGGTGCAGGGACTGCATCAGAAGACATATGAAGACAGATCAATGGAGCTCAATATGTATACCCTTGAGCAAAGGAGGGAGAGAGGTGATATGATCGAGACATTCAAACACCTTAAGGGCATTAACAAGGTGAAAGAGTCTAACATGTTTAAGTATAAGAAAATAGCAGGACAAGAGGACACAGCATGAGATTAGAGGAGGCCTATTAAGGGGAATGTGAAATTCTTTTTTCACAGAAAGGGGGATGCATGGAATGGCCTACCTCAGGAAGTGGTGGCTATGAATACAGTGCAGGGCTTCAAACAGGCATGGGATAGGCATAAGGAGCAATACAGATGAGTATAAATGGATAGGCCACTTGACAGAGCAAAGGCCGATGGCAAATTTTAAGGTAGAAAAGAAATGGCAGACTGGATGGACCTTGCAGTCTTATCTGCTATCACTTCTATGTTTCTATGTGAAGAGTGCGTGTGTGTATGTATGTGTGTGTGTGTGTGATGCGTGCATGTTCTTGTGTGTGTGTGTGTGTGTGTGTGTGTGTGTGTGTGTGTGTGTGTGTGTGTGTTAGGAATGGGGGGCAGGTTGAACTGCTGAGACATCAATTACCAATTCGGCTCCGACTGGGTCTCAGACCTTTCTCTTCACAACAAAATCTTTCTTCAGAAAACTAATCAAGATTGTTTAAAGATTGGGGAGTTTGTTTTGTTCCCGTGGTTGTGGTACAATCACTTTTATCCACTTTTTATAGTCTCTACCCATTTATTTGTATTTCTGGCAAACAGGTCTTTTTCTTCAGGCAAAGATGGAAACATGTTTTGTTTTCTAACAGTCCAGTCCAAGGATAGGAAGTTCTGTGGTGGTCACAGTTTGTACTATTCACCATTCATATAGCATTTATTCTCTTAAACTTTTAATGCTTGGACTTTGAAGGACACTCAAACTAGTCGGGGAAAGATAAAATGTTCCACCAAACTAAAGAGTGTTGTCATTAATAATTGAAGCTCATTTTGCAGGCAGAAACTTGCTAAAAATGTTACAGAAGTTATTCTAAAAATATTTTATTACTGCACTAACGGTTTATGTTTTACAAAGGGTATTATTATTATCCTCTTATGATCATGTAAGGAGAAGTGTCAATAAATAAATATATGTGACAAAATATTTCTACATTGAAAATGAATTCTGAAATGAAGCAAGTACTGGGATTGGGATAAAAGCATACATTTATTTATCAGGAGACAGAAATGCTGCTAGATTTCATCATATGAGCACGCACCGTGATGACTCAGGGCATCCTGCTCACTTGATGTGAGCTACAGGATTTGAAATTTAGCAAGGCATGCAACTGGGTAATGCACTGAACATTACTGAGAGGCTTTAAGCAACAGCACTTATTATAAATCATCTCCCACTCAGGAAATGTGGATGTTTTCATCACTTACTACTCCTAAAGTAGTATTTATCCCATAACTAGACAAAGACTCATTTATAATAGGTGTGTGTGGGGGGTGGGGCATTGTCTTAGGAAGTTTGAAACATTTGAGCTGCAGATACATCAATTAACCAATTTGGCTCTGACTGTCTTTTTATACCCACTGTCAGCTAGGGCTAGATAGTGGCGTATAGCCTATCAGGGGCTCCTTCTCCCCCATTGGGGACCACACTGCATGACACTGGGATGGGATTTTTGTAGTTGCAGAAGTAGCTATGTTGTCCTGTCTCCATCACCCAATGACACTGATGAACAGGACTAAAGTCCAGGTGGTAAGCTGTGGTGAGACACTGCTTCCGCCAATCGCCTAACTGTGCCCTCGCCCTCCCAACATCATCCACTATTCGGTACAGTGCCCAACCCACCCCAGGAGTGGAGAGTTGCCTATTGGCTACTCAATCCAGCCCTCCCAGCTGACACCTGGCATCCCAGTCTTTTTTCTGAACCCTGGTTGCCAGTGTAGCGCAAGGTGCGGCATCCAGTGCTTCAACCATCGGCATCACTGGGCTTTGTCAAGCATTTCTCTTCATAACTAAAACATCATTGATACACAAATTGAGATTGTTTTAAGATTAGGGAGTTAGTTTTGTTCCACAGGTTGTGCTACAGCTACTGTTCCAGCTTGTTTTATATCCTCCACCAGTTTATCTATATTTTTAACAAATCTGCCCTGTTCCTTCAGGCACAGAAGAAAGCATTTTTTTGCTGCATAACAGTCCAGTCCAGTCCAAGGACAGGCAGTCCTGCAGTGGTTACAGTTTGCAGGAGGTGCTGATTAAATGGCTCTGTGAGTTGTCTTTCATTTAGAATTTATACTCTTAAACTTTCAAAGTTTGGACATTACAGGACATTGATTCTAGCGGGGAAGAGATGAAAAGTTCCAGCAAAGTAAAGAATGATGTCAGTATTACCTGAGGCTTGTTTTGCTGGAAAAAATAGCTGAGAATGTTACAAATGTTACTGCAAACATATTTAATATATTCCAATGGGTATAATATCCCTTTATGATCTTGTAAAGGAAGCATCAATAAATATGTGACATAACATTTAACCACTGACATTGAATCCCCACCCACCCCACAAACTGTTTAACCAGACAATATAGCACAGTGGTTTAAGGCTCTGTGCTGCAAATCTGAAGACATGGTTTGAATACCACAGCCCACACTTGCATACTGTGTGACCCTGAGCAAGTCAATTAACTTTCCTGTGCTCCCATGTCACACCTGTAATCAATCTTCCAACTGAGTGTGCTACTCCTGGTTAAACAATTGGGGAAAAAAATTGGAGTTTTCTGAGAGTATTCCCATAAGCCACCAGGTTTGCTACCCTGTCACACATGGCTGGCTTTAGCAGTGAGATCAAACATCCCACTTCTTGTGTAAACAGAGGTAAGATGGATGCAGAAAACTACTGAAATGGCTGATAGAACAAGCCTGCACAACCAACCCAGATACAAGCACCATCAGCTGAGATGCAAAAAGACTGGCTGGCCCAGCAAGCACAACTGTAGGTTCAGAGAGACCAGCAAGAGTTTATGAAGCAGGTGCTGCAAACACAGAAATACACTGGCCACTGCTCCAAGTCACCAAATCCAATCACTGTAGGATTTCATAGCCTACCTATGACTGTACAGACAGTTGCCAATACCACTGCCTGGCCACAAGAAAGATGGGCTACTTGCACTGCACCGTACCTGACTGGAGATGCACAAGTTACATACAGAAGCCCAACTATTGCCACCATCAGAGAGTAGGATCAGGTAAATGCAGCTATCTTAACATCAGGTCGAAAGAACTGATGAGAGTTACCGATGGAACGTTTCACACCCTGAGTTTCAAGGTTGGAACATGATCTAGATTGTTGACACAAAAATTACAAGACTTGGCTACTCTGTGGTTAATACCAGAGGTATGCACTAAATAGAAGATTATGGATGTGATTATTCTGGTGCAGAACCAGAACATTTTACCAGACAGAGTCCATGATGGGGTAAGCTGACTTGAACAGACCACTCTGGCTACAGCAGTAAAAATTACAGCACATTATCTGGAAGCTGGAAGACCAGAGTTTGCCAAGAAGATTGGAAATCACAATAAACCTCGGGTGGTGGCCTCAGAAGACTCTGACAGAAGTGAGGAAAAAGGACTCTGGAGGATGGGAAGAAACATGCTGGTATGGGTAAGTGATCAAGTGGTGATATATTACTTACCCTTCACTTCAAAAACAGGGCTAGAAATTCATTTAAATTGTGGTGTTCCATATGGAATACCCTTACCCAAGATTTGGTATTCAGACTTTAAAACTAATATACAACCCCCCCCTTTTTTGTATACCACCATTTGTAATTATTACACACTAAGAAAATGCTGAAGAGCAACTCTCTATTATAATAAAAAGGTTAAGGAGCATTAGATATACGCCAATTATGTTTTACTTTCTTGTTTTCTAGTTATCTGTTTGTTTTCTTCACTTTTCCATGCTATTAGTCTGCTTAATACTATAGGTTATGCAGCACTTATTTCACAAAGTCTTACAAAATGTATCTCACTCTCCTGGCTAACCACACAACTGCTGTTTTGTGACATCACAGTCCTTTGCCGTGGTGAGCACTATGATGTCATAAATAAAGGTATTATGAGATTAATAGTGAGAGAAGTGTTTTATGCAGATCTTTTAGACAGACTAACAAGATGTTCTGTAAACACTGAATAGAAGCATTGAAAATGAATAAATGTATTTTCTAGTAAATTATAATAGCTGAAACGTCTTATTTATAAAAGTACATGCTGATGTGCAGAGTTGCTCTTTAACTTAAAGTTTTTTTTTTTCTTTAATGACACCACCAGTCTGTTTTCTGTGAATTAATTGCTAGGACACTGGACAAGCCAGGCTTGCAATAACCCACTGGCACTGATGGGAAGTTTGGAGAACGATGACCAGAGTATGAGGGAAAAGGCAACTAGCTGCAGCCCACAATATTTAACAGAAAGCAAGCAAATTAGCACTTGATCTGCCGACATTTTGCCCAAATTCACTTTTAAAACAGTTCTTCAAGCTACCTTCTTATCTTTCTTCTCCTGCTTGCTAAGACACCATGTTTCACTATCTTGCTGCTGGTTTAAGCAGTGCAGTAGGTACTGTAAATGGCACAGTTTATCTGTGGAACCCACCAGTTTTGGTTCAAAAGGATTCTGAGTAGAATGTTCAGTGCTAAAGATTCTCAAGGCAATAACATCTCTGAAATTCAGTATTTCAGAAAAAAGCAAACTAAATGACAAAGAATCTCATCACAGAAGCAGTGAAGCAAGGATTTACCCTAATGGGTACCCTGTGATGAGGATGACCGCTATTGAGCACTTTCAAAAGGGCAACTCAGTAATGGTGCCTGTTCACAGGGCTACTGGATGGGGAGGGTGACCAGATTGGGGGTCAGCGAATGTAGCAACATCCTTCCACTATATGTACACACATATGGGGGGAGCGAGCAGGCCATGTGACAGGCAGAATGGAAGGGAGTGCTTGTGAGGTGTAGCACAGTGCTTGGCTGACAAGCTGGCCATGTGGCATGGTGGGTTGTTGGCAGGCTAGGGTTGGGAGGGTGAAATGTTTGATTCCGGGAACACTTTTTTTTTTTTTGCTCTGGTCCAGGATTTTCTCTTTTTTTTTTTTGCACCCCAACATGTCGCCCCAGTTGAGAATCCTTTATTAGGGGTCGAGGGGTGCAGCCACCTGCATAAACAAAAAGTCTATGTCTTTGGCACCGTGAGTGTACATCACCGAAATTTATTTTTCACGATGAACACTCTCCCTAACAGAGATCACCTTTCCGCAACTGCCATTATGACATGGAACCTCCAGAGATACCAATGGCAGTAAAGTTGAATTTCACAGTAAAACATCACATATCACATCATGTGAAGGATCATGTAAATCACCATGAAACAATTCAGCAATTAATTATTCTTTACAATGAAAGAGCAACACATTCTAGCCTTTGCTCTAAAATTGCACTTGTAAGGGCAGCTACTATGCATTTTGGTATGCGTCTCTTGTGTCGAATTGGGTCCATCATCAAACAGAGACAATCAACTGTAGAACTCCCTGTTGCCATGGTCCATTGCATGTAGGTCAAGAAGAAATTTGGAAGTTATAGTATACTATTTTGTTAGCAATAACATGCAGAAGGAAACAAAATATGCTCTGACATACCCTAGGTTGCTGTCCCTTGGCTAAGGTGCTTTCAGTACTAGTACTACAGTGAGATCATGACCCTGAGCTAACTATGCAGATTGCTCTCAGAATGACATCCTTATCAGGTAACAAGATGGGATGCATTTTTACTCGCTCAGGTGGGGTCACAGACATCTGGTAGTACTGTGGCAGGAGTCTCCCTATCTCTCTTCTGTGCTGCAAGCTGCTAATTGTGTGGTGAGGTCCTGGTGGAGGGACACTCAGTCAAGTCCTAACGTGGATGGGTCTCTTTTTTTGGTCACCAGAGTGAAGAGGACATCACGGAGCTTGTGAGTCAAGCACTCTTCACTTTTTCTTTAACTCCTCTGAATCACTGCAGTTGCTCTGCTAGTGGCCCTCAAAGTGGGTCTCCGTTTGCCACTCATCATCTGTCCCAGTTGAATAAATCATTGGGGGGGGTTGTTCAGTGCTGCTGCTGGGCCTAATAAGTTCACACTTTTAATGGCACAAAGGAAACCACACAACTCTGCCAGCACTGATCAAGTCTAAATGATGTGTCATCAGCAAAATGCAATGATTGGTAGAGATTTACTCCGAGATTCTGCACACAGATTCGCTGTCTGATGATGTATTGGGGGTTGAAGTTAGGTCATAGAATGGACTCCAGTCTTTGTGACTGTGTGCTAAGTGCATCCATTCAGTTCCTTGTGGTTTCATTATCCTGTTGGGACAGGCTGGGCACAGGTGGCAGGGAGTCTAGGTGGCAGGTGGGGCTAGAGACCTAGTGAATGTTAAACTGACTGGCTGTGAAGAGAAACAGTGTTCCAGACTGTTCCACCTCCATTTAATTCTGAGAGGTCAGAGTATCTAAATAATCTTCCTGGTGGGGCTTCAGCCCTCAGCCCCAGCAGTTGGCACCTATTCCCACAATCTTGCTCTTTCAGAATGGTGTTGCATAGCGGTCATGTGTCTGTGCTCCTCTATCCTTTTGCTTCCAAGAAACTCAATGGGGACTGGCAGGAGATTTCAGGTGGTGGCACAGGACCTGAGCTGCTGGCAGTGAGCAGCTGGAGCATTCAGTGGCAGGAGCTAAGCCCCACACTTGGGGAGAAGTATAAGATTGCCCTGCTCCATTCTGGAGTGGAAACAATAGGAAAGGACTGGTGGAAAGCATACCAAAGGGGTGACATCAGCTAAGCTGATCAGGACACTGAACAGCTGTTTGCTGGATCGGTGTCCTGCAGATCAAAGAAAAAGACCCATATGATTGGTTTAGCTTTCTCTTTGAACTACACAAAGTTCTGCCCATCAAGGCAAAATGGCATCACAATATGTCTCTTATAATTGGTGTGGCACTGTTTCATCCCTTGCAGACTACTCTGCATTGGATGGACAGTGTCACACCCTTCAAATATCACTTTTATAGCAAGACGTTTGCTGCACATGAACACATGGTGAACTTAAAAAGTGGACTGTGGAACACTACATGTTCCAGTGTTTCTAGATCTACCTTGTTACATGGGGAAGTGGCATATTTTGTTTATTAGATGTGTTGCTATCCCTAGCTTCTAAAACCTGGGTGGGAATTAGTTTGTCTCTCACCAGGGTATGTTCCTCTGACACTGGGGACATTAACATATATGGTTCAAGGTTATGAGACATTTGGTTCTTAACATACTACACTAATACTGCTGGATTTCTTTCATATCCATTAAATGGGCATGATCAAATAGCTTTTGTCTAATATATTTCTTATAACTATCTGAAACTGTGCTCCCCTACCCTGAATCTTCCCACAGATTTAGTAAGTTCACGTTGTTCATATTAGTTATGATTGTTCATAACAAGCTTATACTATATTCTTTCACAACAGTCTGATCTTTTCCTGGAAGCACTTATAGTGAAGAGAAAGCAGAACTGCCTGCATCATCCTTAGCCAGCATGATAGGGATTATATTTTAACAAATATTCACTTTTAACAGATATTTAATTAGCATTCTATCTTGTTCTGATCTTACAATTACTCTTAATGTAAACTAAGGTACTGTGCAGGGAAGGTAGTAAGGCAGGCAAAGGCCAAAACTGAAGAAACATTAGCACAAACAGTAAAAGAAGGGACAAGAATTTTTATAGATTCATTAGTAAAAGGAGAAAGTCCAGAGGGGGTATTGCTAAGATCAAAGGGGTCATGGGGGTGTGTAAGAAGAATTAGGACCATGTTAAAGCAACTATCCTAAATAGATACTTCTGCTCAGTATTTACCGAAGAGAAGGTAAGGCAGGGCCCACAGCTTAGCACCATGGACACAGGGAGGATGGAAGGAGGTATACACTAGTCCCTTCACTAAAGGAAGGGTCTTACAAGAGCTCGATAAGCTCAGGGTGGACAAAGCAATGGGATCTGATGGCATATATTCCAGGGTATTAAAGGACCTAAGGGTTGAACTTGCAGAGCCATTATCAGAACTGTCTAGTGAGTCTCTGAGCACAGGAGAGGTCACAGAAGACTGGAGAAGGGCTCATGTGATCCTGCTCCACAAGAGTGGTAACCGGGAGCAGGCAGGGAACTACAGACCAGTCAGTCTTACCTCAGTAGTGGGCAAGATTATGGAGGCACTCCTTAAGGAAAGGATAGTGCAACACTTGGAATCTATAGGAGCACAGGATCCAAGACAGCATGAGTTTACAATAGGAAGGTCCTGTCAAACTAATTTCATAGATTTCTTTGACTGGGTATCCAGAGTGGTGGACCAAGGGGGAGCAGTTGTTGTCACCTACCTTGACTTCAGCAAAGCTTTTGATACTGTTCCACATAGAAGATTGATTAATAAGCTGGGTAGGCTCATGGTGGGTCAGAATTTGGTCAATTGGGTGGCAAACTGGTTGACGGGCAGAAAACAGAGAGAGGTGGTAAATGGTATTTAGTCAGAAGAGATGCAAGTCACAAGTGAGGTACCTCAGGGATCAGTCCTGGAGCCAGTCCTCTTCAGTATCTTCATCAGAGACATTGCAGATGGCCTGGAGGGTAAGGTTTCTCTGTTTTCAGATGACACCAAGGTCTGAAACAGAGTAGATAATCCAGATGGGGTGGGCAGAATGAGAAGAGATCTGAGTAAACTGGCAAAATGGTCAGAAGAATGACAACTGGGGCTTAATGCAAAGAAGTGCAAGATCATGCACATAGGGAAGAGAATCCCTGAAGCCACCTATAGGCTGGGAGGGGAGTTGCTGGCCATCACAAGGGAAGAAGGAGACTTGGGCATCATCATCACAGATGACCTGAAATCATCCAAGCAGACCACTAAAGCAGTAGGTAAGGCTAGGGGGATGTTTGAGTGTATTAGTAGGGGTGTCACAAGTCGTAAGAGGGAGGTAATAATCCCTCTTTACAAGACACTGGTTAGGCCCCATCTGGAGTACTGCATGCAGTACTGCAGGCCACACCTTCTCAAGGATAGTAACCAAATTGAGGCAGTCCAGAGAAGGGCAACCAAAATGGTGCAGGGACTGCGTCAGAAATCATATGAGAACAGATTAATGGAGCTCATATGTATACCCTAGAGCAAAGGAGGGAGAGAGGTGATATGATCAAAACATTCAAACACTTTAAGGGCATTAACAAGGTGAAAGAGTCTAACATGTTTCAATATAAGACAAATAGCAGGACAAGAGGACACAGCATGAGATTAGATGGAGGCCGATTAGGGGGTAATGTGAAGAAGTTCTTTTTCACAGAAAGTGTGATGGATGCATGGAACAGCCTACCTAAGGAAGTGGTGGATATGAATACAGTGCAGGGCTTCAAACAGGCATTGAATAGGCATAAGGGAGCAATACAGATGAGTATGAATGGATAGGCCATTGACAGAGCAAAGGCGGATGGCACATTCATAAGGTAGAAAAAGAAATGGGCAGACTGGATGGGCCTTGAGGTCCTTATCTGCCGTCAACTTTTATGTTTCAATGTTTAATTCTTGCTGTGCCACAGACTGATATATCAGTTCAGAATTCTTATACATTGTAATTCTGTCAGCAGCAAAATGGATTTAATAAAGATTTGTAAAATGAGGACAATGGAACTTCTATTTTGGGGTTATAATAGTAGCCCAAAATGTGCACCCCATATGAAACAAAGAGATTAAGTTTCATCTCCTCAGTCTTAAGGGATCACAACATTGCTAAACCTATATGCCATTTTATATGTATTTCATTTTTTAATCTGTTTTGCAAAAAGTTTATTCTGCTTCAAATTTACTGACAGAGTGACTCACAAATAGACATAGCTTTTTACTCTGAGGCCCAGATATTCAAAGGGATTGCACCTGGAGCAACTGAGTTGCGCTGGTGCAATCCCAATATCACCTGAGCCAATATTCAAGGGACTTGCACAATGCAAGTCCTGATGCCTGAGGGTGCAATGGTAATGTATTTGGCGCATCTGAAGGTGGCATGCCCATGCATAGGTGGCACATCCTAATATTCAGCCTGGGATGTACAGCGCATCTGCTGGCACAATCCCTAGATGCACTGCATACTGGGGCACAGAGTTGAGCCCCCAAAAAGTGGCTCAAATGCTGGCCACCCACAGGCTGGCTGCTGTACAGTACTGCATGGTGCAACACAGCAGCTGCCAGCCATGGGTGGCCACCAGCACAGAACACTGTACACAAGCACCCATATGTGCCCTGATGGTCTAGTGGTACACCTCCCCTCCCCGTAGCCCGATTGCCATGGATTGCATTAATAAAAGTTCCCTGGTACTCTAGTGGCACACCCTCCCTCCTGTACATCTGATTTCCATGATCAGATGTGAAATAACTTCCCTGGTGGTCCAGTGGTACCCTTCTCCCCATCCTGACCCTCCAATAACTGTGAAAATAATATCTACAATCCCTTGTAGTCTAGCCGTATCCCCACCCCACCCAGGTCTAGGAGTGCCAGTGACCCATCCTACGATATCACTCTGGTGGTCCAGTGGCCCCCATACAGGCTTCCTTCCCACACAGCACCCCCATCATTAGTGGGCAGCTGCAACCCACCTGCATACTGACTTGTCACCCGCTGAATGACAGCTTGCTGTATGAACTGTAAGCCCATTGGTTCACACTGTGGACCAATGGCCTTACAATGCATACTGTACATATCACTCACAAATATGTGAATGAATCCATTCATTCACATATTTGTAATGTTTATACACAATATACATTACAAAACCATTATCCACAATGTGAACAATAAACTTGACAGCTATAGCAGTCGTCAGACGGAGCTAACGAGTGGTATGTGGGCGTGTTGCAGCTGCATGCTAATGATGGGATGGTGCTGGGTGGGCAGGGTGCCTGTGGGGGAGCCACTGGACCACTAAAGTGACATGTAGCATGGATCACTAGCACTCCTGGGCACAGGCAGGGTGGGGGTACCGCTAGACTACAAGGGATTGTAAACATCATCTTCAAAGTGATTGGATGGTCAGGATGAGGAGGAGTACCACTGGACCACCAGGAAGATTATTCACATCTCATCATGGTGATCGGAGGCACAGAAGGAAGGTGGCCACTAGACTACCAGGGAACTTTGATTAATTCAAGCCACAATGATTGGAGCTATGGGGAGGGAGAGGGAGTACCACTAGACTAGCAGAGACTCTACCGTTATGGTCCAGTGCTCACCACTCTGGAGAAGGGGGGCTCTGCATGTCATCCTATCGGGGCACTGCATGCTGTGCAGGGTGCAAGGTGCATTTCACTGGCCTGTCTTGCTGAACACATGCAAATGGGGCCATAATGATATGCAGATGCCCCCATTTGCACCTTGCATAAATTATGGCCCATTTGCATGTCCAGGAATGAATATTTGGTAATTGCACCCTGAGCAGCTACAGGTGCGCTGGAGCATTCCCAGTCCTATCTGTCTGTGGGATGTGCCGGTGCATTGTATATGCGCCCTGCACATTATGTGCTGTATTCAAAGGTGATGAAACATGGCACATCTCCTTTGACTATCTCCCTGTCTTGCTATGGTGCACCTCGGTTGTGCTGTGCCTCCACTTGCAAGTGCCAGGCACAGTCTTAATATCTGGCCCTCTATGTTTTGTCTTTGTTAAGAAACCAGAAAGGGTGTTCCTGGAACTGAAAGACATAATCTTTGTTTTGGCAGATTAGTTAAAAGCTCATAGAGCTAAATAACTAACTGAGATGTATTTAATTTACATTTAAGCAGATACCAAAAATTGCTAACATGTTAAAATGTATTTCATTTTAGGACTGGTATTCAGTATGTGAATCAATATAGCTTTTACCATAAAAAGTAAAATAGCAAAATGGTCATGAATATTTTTGTATGAAGCTAAGAGTTTTATTTACTTATACCTGAGATCTGTCAATACAAATGTTCAGAGAAAAAGACAATGCTATAATATATACAAGAGTGCATTTCATTGGGCCTGCAACTTTCAACACTGCAGTATATCAATATGTGGTATTAGATACAATAATTTTACTTTGTTTTGCATTAAAGAAAACGTGGGTGGACATACTAGGTGTGAAACAGTCCTTATCTGACATCAAATTCTGTGTTTCTATGAGTGCTTTGGAGACCATATAATTTCGTAAAATATTTTATTTGGCATCTGTATTTTCCATCTCTTATCAACTGATTATGACAATTTTGTTTTCCTCAGGTTTTCAAATCTAATTTTGCAGTTAGAATGGACTGAGGCAAAAGGTCATGTGATTCCAACTTTTATGAAAACATACAGTACAAAACAGTATCTTATTAGACACTTTTGGAAATGACTCAACAAAACAAAGACTTTGGAAATCAAAGATTATTACAGAAAACACATTCTGACTATTTGATGAAGGCATAACATTATTTGATAATGAAGACACAAAATAAAGCTTTTGGCACAGTTGATAGCATTCAAATATTCATCAAGAGTAATGAGTTTGTCAAACAACTGGAGTCTGAAGGATATTGAGTATTGTTTTGAATCTATCAATGGATCTTGCCCAAAGAGTATACAGCCAAGAGCAATTCTCAGTGTCATGTATGTCTTCATGATTGGATCCATAATGATCACAATAAGTGGGAATTTGGTAGTGATTATTTCAATCTTCACTTCAAACAACTTCACTGTCCCTCTAATGTCCTGGTCTGTTCTCTGGCTGTTGTTGATTTTCTTTTAGGTTTCCTTGTCATGCCCTACAGCATGATAAGATCTATTACAAACTGCTGGTATTTTGGGATGTACTTTGTAAAATCCACTCTAGTTTTGATATACTGCTTGGTACAGCCACCACCCTCCATCTCTGCTTCATTGCTGTTGACCGTTACTATGCTGTATGTGACCCTTACACTACTCCACCAAAATAACCTTCTCTATTACAATGATGTTCACTAGCATAAGTTGGATTGCATCAACAATTTTTGCTTTTGAGAATTTTCTCTGAGGTAAATTTAGTAGGGATTGAAGAATATGTTGCTTCAGTTTCTTGCATAGGTTTAGTATGGGATTATAGTTTAACAGGTTTTGGGCTCTGTCAAGTATTACCCTAGATTTTTATTCCAACCACTGTGATGATAGGCATGTATATTAAAATTTTTCTGTTGCACAAAGGCATGTGAGTCATTACTAACATAACAGACAAAACATCATACTTTAGATGTGGGCCAAAACAAAAATCTCAAGCAGTAAGGAAAGAAAAGCAGCAAAGACTTTATGTATAGTAATGGGTGTATTTGTATTGTGTTTGGGTTCCTATTTATGTAGCTATTCTGTTGAGCCTTTCCTTAATTATACTACTCCTGCAATTTTATTTGATGCATTTTATGGTTAGGGTACTTTAACTCTACCCTTGACCCCATAATTTATAGTTTCTATTATTCTTGGTTTGAAATCATTTAATATTATGCTATCAGGTAAAATATTTAGTCAGGTTCTTCTGAAATAAGTGTATTTTCAGTAAACCTACTGATGATAGCTTTTAGTTTGGGCTTATACAAAAACAAGAAATAACATACTATACAATTTCTGTTTTCAGAGTTCAATTGTCTTGTAATTTTCATTCTGACAAAGCATGGTACTTTTCAAGGAAAGAGGTGACTCGTATGCCCAGGATATTTCCATTTCACTGGTCGTGGAAAAAAACTCAATGGTCCAATAGTATTTAATATTCATAACATGTTATTGTTGCATGTTTGCAATATCATTATAGTTTAGAAATGGAATAATTATAGAATGTATGGCATGTGCTCTTTTTCAGATTTTGAATAAAATCTGCATCTCCCTCCATGATGACAGTGTTGTGGTGCCTCATACCATCCATGTCAATCCAAGTAAATTTTTGAAAGTGCTGAGTCACTCTGGATTTGAATGTGAGCTCAAATATTGAGTGGATCCATATAACTTAATATTTTTACAAAAATGGAAGGAGGAGGATGATGGAGTGGCTAGTATCTCTTAACCCAGGGCATTTGGGACCTTTGGAAAGAGCCAGTGGCAATTGCTGGGATGCCGAATGAAAACTATGCATCAGTATTTAACAAAGTACTGCAGTGTAGGGTGCCAATTCAGAAGGCCCCTGATATCAGGGGCAGTCATGCTGCAGCCTGACATCAAAACCCATACTGGTAACTGACTAACTGGTGAAGATCAAGCAATGTAAGTGCTGGGCAATGTAACAGAGGCAACATGTCAAGGTTCTTGCCCCATCTTAGTATAGTTCAATGAGGGCACATAATTCAAAAAAACTTGATTACCATGTTTGAAGAGGTAATAAAATTGGTACTCAGACTAGTGTGGTGGGGGGAAGATAAATGTTTAATACAAACCTACTCAAATGTCATAGAAACACACACAAAAGACAAACAACCCTACATAGAATCTCCAAAATGAAGCTTTATCACCCTGATGAAGACTCATTTTGGAGAAAGCAATGATTAAGGTGCTTGTTTCCATGAGATTCTGTGGCATATGAACAACTTTGTATTTAACTTTAAATTTATTCTTAGTTTGCTAATGTATGCACCTGTCTTATTCTTTATTGAGTCAATGCGTTCAGTGTGACTGGCTGCACTGGACAGACAGGAATGCTACATTTTCTGCTCTCTGTCTTTGAGGAAATGACTACAGAGGTGAACTGGGGAAGAGTCATAGATGTAGTCTATATTTTATTTCACTCTATGCACCTCAGGCTGTGGAGGAGAACTTTACCCCTAGCGACCTGGCACACTGACCCCTCAAGTTCCACCTAACCTATTCTCAACCTCAACAATGGGACAGGGAGGACTGTGACTTACCCCTCATGGAGGGCACCCCACCGGAAGGGACAAAAGGTAGAGACCATATCACTCTTGAGTCCCTGCCTGCCACTGGGCTTTATTTGGTCCAGGGTAGCATGGGTCAATTGGGGAATCATACTGCTTGTTGCAAGTTTTCTTTTTAGTTCCTTAGGTGGAGGACAAGCAATGACACCACCATCCAGCCACATGTTCCTGAGTGGGTCACATAGGCCTCCTGCCTCTCCATGCCCTCTCCAGGTGGTCCCTGTTGTAGAGACACTCGCAGCACCACTGGGTGCCACTGTGGTGCTGAGACCCACAGAATCCCTCCCAGGAGGGAGGGCTTGCCGGATGTCTGCTCAATCCTGCTCCCTCTTCCCCATGGCCACCCCCAGCAAACAAGCTCACTCCTGAGCCCAGGTTGCTGGTGGGATATCAGTGTAGCATCCAGCATCTCAACCCTCAGTGCCACTGTGCCTGTCAGAGATTAAATCCAGCTGAACTTCAGCACAGGTTTTTGCATCTGTTAAGCATTATAAACTTCAGGGCAAAGAACCTCATTGTGGTGTACATTAGGTAGGCACAAGGTAACCTGAAAACTGGATTGGGAAAAAATAGAAGGCTATGGAGGGCAATCACTTCTTTGTGTGCAAAACATGTCATAGCCCACTAGGATTTGTAATGGGGCCACAGATATTCAATATGTTCATTGATGATCTGGAAGCTGGAATGTCCATTAGGCTGCTAATGACATTAAGCTGGACAAGGTAGATGACTCACTTTAAGATGGAGACAAACTTCAGATAGTCCTAAATAATCTGGTTAGTGCCCAGACTCATGGAAACTCTGATTCAATATACCAAATTCAAGGTGCTACACTTGGGAAGGGCAACAATGAGGTGGGACCAACATACTGTGTGTAACTCATTTACTACAGTGCATCATTAAAATGACCGAAAACCATAATAGACAAGAATCTGAAGCATGGCAAGCAGTGCACAGCTTCTGTCAAGAGGGCCAGCAGAATGACTGGGTGCATTAAAAGATGGAAGGCAAAAATGGGAGGGTAAGTAAATCTTCCACATTACAAGGTCCTGTTTGCATTTAAGCTGGAGTACTGTGTTCAGAAATGAGTTCCTCAGAAAAGGAAGGACATTTACTGTATATGGTTGAGTGGAGATGAGCACAACAGCGTGTTAGTTGCATTGGAATAACTACATTCCCAGGGGTGTAGTGAGGCATAAGGCCAAAGGACGATTGCATTTAGCCCACAGTAGTGTGGCTGTCCCAGCACATCCTACACCCTGGAGTGTCTTATTCTGCTGATAAAATGATGTACTGTAAGTATAAATGATTAAAAAAATAATGTATAGGTGCTTGAATACTGTATTAATAGAAAATGTACTAAAAGATCAAAAGTAGCCTTTTCATACATTGAACACCACTTTTTTTAAAGATGCTCAAACATTATCCCAGTGCTCCCAGTTGCACAAACATCCCTAAAAGAGGTTTGTACTGGCAGGAGACATAGTTCTAAGGAAGGGGGACAATTCTGGTGCACTGGCAACATGGGCTCCTGCCATGAATCAGGGACATCAGGAGCTAAGGCTGACAGGGAGCAAGCAATGCATCCATGCCTATGATCTCCTCCCAGTCAGGGATGGATGCAATGTGCAGTCAAGGAGCTGCAGCTGAAGAAGACATGCTGTTGGTGCTATTGGCCTCATAGGTAAGCACACATTACCTAACACCCTCTCCAGTCCTGTTTTAAAATCAGTTTGCTAGAATGAGGGAGGTGGGTGGGAAACATAGGGTAAAATAACCTCTTATTGGTTGCAAGGTGACACACAGCTGGGCCTCACCCACAGTCAGCAAACTAAACAGGCACTCCTCTAACTGCTCCTGCATGTGATCCATATGTGTCCCAGAGTATGCCAACAAGGGGAAGATGGAAAAAAGGAACCCCTCTAGCAGGTAAACTGGTGGGCAAAAGTAAAGCAGAAGAGTGTAGGCCTCAGTAGGTGGAGTCCCTGAATGTGAGACAGAAGGACCCAGCAGAGTTGAGGTAAATAAACAGTGGAGGACTCAGTACAAAAAAATCTTGCAATACTCTGTTGATCAGTTTGCAAAGTTCCAAAGATTTCATCTGTGTAACATGAGGTAAAACAGCTTGCCTATGCAGCCCAGGAGGCAATCCACAGATCAATGTTTCACTCTCTTCAGAAGTGCTTTGTTAAGGTATCAGTCGAGGTAAGCACAATGTGGGAGAAATAAAAAAAAGAAATAAAAATTCATGGTCTGTGAGTGCTTAATATATGTATTTTGGGACTTCTTTATGGTCATTATTTTTTCTGAGCCACACCTCCCCCAATTTTAATCTATTAGTTTTCTGTATTTTTTTTAAATAGCTGCTTTTTATTCCCTGCTGGTCAGCCGCTATCTGACCGACCACCCAGTCCCATCTCCTGGATAAACCATCTCTTATATTGCCTGGCCTGGGAGCAGCACCTGCAGAGTCTGTCATCATTCTGCTGACAAGCATCTTTTTCCTTATCCTTTTATCTCTCCTGGAGGCCCCAGGAGTCAGCGACATGCGTGTGAAGGCATGCATGCACCGAACAGCCCTGGTAATGGCCTCCTCCTCCCCACCCCTTTGCATAGTGCCTTATGCACCCTCAGGTACCCATGCTTCCCCAGCTTCTACTGGGGGTCATCATCAGCCAAGGAAGCTGCCTCCCTCCAGGAGAGAGCTTACCTGCTAGTAGCTCTATCCAGCTCTGCCCTCCATCTGTGCCAACCTCCAATGCCTTGGGCATGTTCCGAACCCAGGTCACCCATGTGGGTGAAGGTAAGGTACCAGTGCCTCAGCCCTCTATGCCATCGGGCTGGCCTACTTTTCTGTAATTAATCCTGCCACTCATCTGCAGAATCGCTTCCTTCAAGTCTACAGTAGCATAGGCAAGGCCCTTGACATTTGAGTTTCCATTGTGCAAAACAGCAGCAGAGTTTGGGACTGCTGGAAAATTACTGCAGAAATCTGTCCAGTTCCTGTGATTTCATGTCCTACAAGCTCACACCTTGCATCCATAGAGTGGCACCAACACATTTTGCAACATGGTCACTTTAAAAAAAAAATCACTGGCTGGTCTGCCAGTTCTGGAGGGTACCTGCAATTATGTGTCTTGTAGTACATACCTAACTTCTTACAGGTGCAAACAGAAACTTTCATAAAATCACTGGCTACTAACTGGTTCAGGATAGCACCCATGGTTTGATATCCCGCAGCACACTGTCATGTCCATATAATGATGCACACACTTAATGGTTTGTCACAGAGAGCAGCCACTTTTATAAATTACCAGACTTCCTGACTGTTATAGGTAGACACCCCTGGTTCTGCATCTTGCACTACACAGCTACATTCATAGTGGTGACCACCTTTGGTATTGTCCTTCAAAGTAGTAATATCATGAAAAAAGTGCTAAACAGATGGAGTCTTGGGGTAGGACAACACAGCTAATAAGGCAGAGCTACAAGCTGCTTTCATATGGGAGTTGCTCTCACTCACTAGAGTGGTGGAGGCTATAAGGAAGCACAGTCTGTTGCTAGTTGATGCTTGAGTTTAGTTCAAGCCTGTAGTTATATACATTTTGATTTTTATTGCCAGTGTTCCTAAGCATATTTCTTTTGCACAGTTTTACTGCAGCAGTATAGCTCAAGTTGCCTGATTTTAATTTGGGTCCATTTCATGTCAGCAAAAAGCTTTGCAGGGTTAATGCTCATTTCTTTCAAGGCTGCAGTAATAACCCATAGAACAAAGGAGGTACTGGTCCAGCAGTTGTATATACTGAAAGACCCCGAAAGATAGTATATCAAGTTTTCAACACTCACCAATACGGCGACGATCCAGAACATTTATATAAGTCAGAGGTTGACAGGAGGATGGTTATATCCTGAGTATGCTCACCTTTCGGGCTGGGAATGGTCTCTGCTGTACTGTCACTTACAGCTCTGACGCGGAAGTATAGGTAGAGCTGGAAAGAAGGTGACATGTGACATCTCATACGGCATCATGCAGATGCATCCCAGGTAAACTGAAGCCCTAGCATGCAGGTGTCCACAGAGTAGGATAGGGATAAATTCTTGGCCCAAGGTATGACACAAACTACATTAGACTCTGCCACTGTTTCCCTGGCTACCCTTGCTTCCAGGAGGCCCCTGCCCCACTGGCCACACCAAAAAGAGAAACTGAGGGGTTCAAAAGAAGGCTGCATGTGGGGGCAAAAGGCTGATGGATTACTTGAGCAATAGAATCAGGTTGAAAAGCTGGGAATTTAAAAAAGGAGAACAAATAACAACAATAAAAATTAAAAGCTCAAAGTGCAAATGTTTTATTTTCTCAAATTACTAATATATCCTCCTTACATCTTTGCCTGAAAAGCATTTTACTAAAGAGACTTATTCCTTTGTCACATTGTCATAATAATTATACAATAGATTAAATATTAGCCAAATGTTAGGCCCCAAGATATAGCTCAGAAAGGTGCAATAGCAAACAGGATGAAGAAGTAACTAGAAGATAAGAAGGTCGAGGAATGGAACATTTGTTTCTATAGAAGGGGCAGGGGCACTAGGTTAAGATGGAGGTAGGCATTAGCACAAAGTGACAACAATTGAAGAAAATTAATAAATATAGAACTTTATCCAGGAAAAAAAGTTTTACTATAATCTTCAGTGACTAACACTTACTAAGGATAATTATGTCTCAAGTACCAAATATAGCTGATGGAATGTGGGGCTTAAGAAAAAATAAATGAAAAAAATAATATTGAAAAAAACGATCAACTGTTTATTTTTCAAAAAACATTTTCTTGAGACTGATTTTCAATAGTTTCGATAAATAAAAACTCATCCACATACCTTAATTCAAAGGGGGTTATATTCTTCCAAAATAAATAAATCCCTAATCTGTAGGCAAACATTGATAAAAGAGATACATTATTATGGAAGTATAAATGGATCAACCAATAACATTAACTACACTATATGACAGAATCAAATAATCTACCAAGTATACATTTCTTTATAATTATCATTATAATACACCCAGAATAGGAGGATTGTAATATTCCATTAAAAAAAAGATAGAACCGCAACACTTTACTAACTTTAAATCAACACTAAAAGTTATTAAAACTTATAGCAATGAAAATAATAGATCCTGGACAGCCTCCCCTACTATTTAAATATTCATATCACTCCCGAGTTCATTATTTAGTCTAGATAGATTATTTTAATATCTGAGATGCAATCACAACATAAATGAGGACATCTTGGCATCATTATCAGATCACGCTATTTTACTAAGTTTGGAAATGAAAAAAAATGTTCTCTACATTTTGTTGGAAAGGATATTCCGTTGAACAATGAAATATTTATACAATATACTCACAGAAATAAAATACTATTAGATGATAAGAGCAAGAGACTAGTATTGACAATATTGGGAATCATTGATTTGATGGAGGCCATTTGCAAACCTTAAATAACCATAGGTCAAAAAAAAAGGGAAACAACAAAGTCAATTAGAGATGAATATTCATGTCTAGAACAACTGCAGCCTCCTTTGAAGAAAAACAATCTTGAACAACCAATTAAGAGAAGGTTATATTCTCATCTTATGACCAAGGCAGAAAGCAAATGTTATATACAAAATGAATTATATATAACTGCAAAAACTTAACTGATTGCTTACAATTAAAAGTATAAGAGAATCAGAACAAACTCATTCACAGATCATAAGGGCACTCCAGAAAGCATCCCCAAAATTAACCAGATATTTAGGATTATTGAATTTTATACACCATAATTCATCTTCACAAACCTAGTATATGGAGTTCTTAGATGAACACAACAACAAAAATAGCAACAGGTCAAAAATAGTCGGAAGCTCATTACATTACTGTACACAACATGTATTGATACCCAAATTAGAGCACCAGGCCCAGATGGATTATCAATAGAAATTTAAGAAATACAAAGATCCCTAACCCCTTCAAAAAAATATTTAACAAAATACGTTTGTTTATTAATATTCCATCTTTTTTTTCAGAAAAGCATTATATTATATTCCACAAACAAGGAAAGACCCAGTGCTAACTCAATCTTATAGACCAATTTCTCTGCTCAATGCAGATTATAAACATTAGCTAAAAATACTAAAAAATAGACTCGAGAGTAATACCAATTAATTGACCAAGATCAAATGGACGAAGGAGAAGAATCACTGAAAATATAAGGTGCACAGTAAATATGATACAAAATACAAAACATCAGGATCTTTACTCAGAAGTGATGCAGAAAAAAATGGATAGATGAATGGGACTTTATATCAAACACCAATAAACAATTTGGGAAGATGCCCATAGCTAAACCATTGTGTCATCATCTCCAGAAAAAACTATAACCAGTAATTTAGTTTCAACCCCATAGGCTCAAGGAGACAAGACAGTGCTGTCCCTTTCCCTTGACCTCCTTATAATGGATCCTTTGCATACTAACTAGGAATATTCAAGATATTCCAGGAAAATATGTACTACAGAGCATAAAATAAGTCTGTATGCAGAAATACCCTCACACCACATGATGAATTCAAATCATTAATTAATTTATTAAAATTAGTAATTATCTGAGATGTTCAGTTTGTAAGATCAATTGGTAAAAGTCACGATTCTCAATTGAAAAAACAACAAACATTTATCTTCCTAACAACTGTCATCCCTACTGGATAACTTGTTTAGTACCAGAATTACCATTACCTCACAAATGGGACACTATATTAAGCAATCTACAAACTTTTGCAAACACTACAGACTTACAAACCAACACCTTCCATTAACTCTAACAGGAAGAATTAATATTTAAAAATAAACTCTTCCTAAATTACTTTATGTCTTTCAAGTATTACTGATTCCAGTTACAAACAATTTTTCATACATTAAAAAGTTGATTCTAATTGTTAAAATAAACAACCTGAATCTCTATGAAAAACTTACTTCCCAAAAGAAAAAGGTGGCATGTCACTACCAGATTTTACTCTTACTACTTAGTGACTCAAGTAACTTTTGGAATTGGGTAAAATACCCCATCAAACATTGAAAGTATGAAATGAATTTAAAGAACACAGTGCTTGAAACTAATAATCTATTTCTGGGATATATCAAAGAAAGCAACTCTATAGGAAACATAGCCAAAAACAATAATTAAATCGTGCGAATTTCACAGAAATTAAATTAGATTAGTTACCTATGTACCCTGATCTATAAAACGTTGGGCTCCACCTATCAATAATAATACAGTAATATTGCACAATGAACTTAAATGAATAGTACAAGTTATTTGTAATAATCAATTTAAATCTTTGCTCAATTAAAAACTCAGTATAACATCTAATAAAGCATCATTTGGTTAACTAAAACATAAAGCTACAAGAAAAACAATAGGACCAATTCTAAAATCAAACACAGTTAGATGTTTTAATTCTCAAAATGAAAAAAAGCCTCTTTCAAAAACTATACGCATGCATGCCAAACTTCAAAACAAATTTCAGTACTTAAAAATGGAACAAGATCTAAGTTTGAATTTACACAACAGCAGGGATATAATTTCTTCAAATCTCTGTTAATTTACAAACCTAAAGATGAAAGATGCATTCAACGCATTTTACAGGGTCTATACTCCTTATAAATTACAAAATATTCAGACATTATCAGATATGCCTAGATGCTCACTCCATGGAACCTTGATACACTTAAACATCAATGTCCTTACTTTCAACTACTGGTTAAAAATCACGTTAACAGGAAAAAAATTTAAATACACAACTTATATTTTCTACAAACGCACTCTTCTAGCGAAGAACACAATATGTCTTAGATACATTTAAATTCATTTAGTCATAGCAAGAGCCAGGCAATATATTCTGCTGAAGTGGAAAGACCACAGCTCCCATTATTATCTCATGGATTAATTTTATGCAGGTCCAAAAAATGAACTGACACCAGTGAAGATTGGGAAGAAAACACTTTCATAAAGTTTGGAAACTTTTATGGACAGATTCAAAGCTTAACAGGATTTACATAAAGAATCAATTTCAGTCTAAAGTAGGTTAAATAATTATAACATAAACAGATAAGGTTACTGTTATAGGGGTTAATAAATATAGCTAAAATAAACTTATCTAAAGTAATATTTAGTGGGTCCTGGTCAACAGGATAGGTAGGCCAGGAGATAATGACTTCAGCAAAACTTTTGACACTGTTCCACATAGAAGATTGATAAATAAGCTGGGTAGGCTTGGGGTGGGTCGAAGTTGGTCAACTGGGTGGCAAACTGGTTGATAGGCAGAAAACAGAGAGTGGTGGTAAATGGTATGTAAGTCAGAAGAGATGCAAGTCACAAGTGGGGAATCTCGTGGATCAGTCCTGGGGCCAGTCCTCTTCAATATCTTCATTAGTGACCTTGCAGATGGACTAGAGGGTAAGGCTTGTCTGTTTGCAGATGACACCAAGATCTGCAACAGAGTAGATGATCCAGATGAGGTGGGCAGAATGAGAAGGGATCTGGATAAACTAGCAAAATGGTCAGAAGAATGGCAACTGGGATTTAATGCAAAGACATGCAAGATCATGCACATAGGGAAGAGAAACCCTGAAGCCACCTATAGGCTGGGAGGGAGTTGCTCAAGTCACAAAGGAAGAAAGAGACTTGGGCATCATCATCACTGATGACATGAAATCATCCAAGCAGACATCTAAAGCAGTAGGTAAGGCTAGGGGATGTTGGGTGTATTAGTAGGGGTATCACAAGTCATAGAGGGAGGTAATAATCCTCTTTACAAGACACTGGTTAGGCTCCATCTGGAGTACTGCGTGCAGTACTGGAGGCCACACCTTCACAAGGACATTAACCAAATTGAGGCAGTCCAGAGATGGGCAACCAAAATGGTGCAGGGACTGCATCAGAAGACATATGAGGACAGATCAATGGAGCTCAATATGTATACCCTTGAGCAAAGGAGGGAGAGAGGTGATATGATCGAGACATTCAAACACCTTAAGGGCATTAACAAGGTGAAAGAGTCTAACATGTTTAAGTATAAGAAAAATAGCAGGACAAGAGGACACAGCATGAGATTAGAGGGAGGCCTATTAAGGGGGAATGTGAGGAAATTCTTTTTCACAGAAAGGGAGGTGGATGCATGGAACGGCCTACCTCAGGAAGTGGTGGCTATGAATACAGTGCAGGGCTTCAAACAGGCATGGGATAGGCATAAGGGAGCAATGCAGATGAGTGTAAATGGATAGGCCACTGACAGAGCAAAGGCCGATGGCAAATTTTAAGGTAGAAAAAGAAATGGGCAGACTAGATGGACCTTGCAGTCCTTATCTGCCGTCAACTTCTATGTTTCTATGTGTGACAGAGTGCGTGTGTGTATGTATATGTGTGTGTGTGTGTGATGTGTGTGTGTGTGTGTGTGTGTGTGTGTGTGTGTGTGTGTGTGTGTGTGTGTGTGTTAGGAATGGGGGGCAGGTTGAACTGCTGAGACATCAATTACCAATTCGGCTCCGACTGGGTCTCAGACCTTTCTCTTCACAACAAAATCTTTCTTCAGAAAACTAATCGAGATTGTTTAAAGATTGGGGAGTTTGTTTTGTTCGCGTGGTTGTGGTACAATCACTTTTATCCACTTTTTATAGTCTCTACCCATTTATTTGTATTTCTGGCAAACAGGTCTTTTTCTTCAGGCAAAGATGGAAACATGTTTTGTTTTCTAACAGTCCAGTCCAAGGATAGGAAGTTCTGTGGTGGTCACAGTTTGTACTATTCACCATTCATATAGCATTTATTCTCTTAAACTTTAATGCTTGACTTTGAAGGACACTCAAACTAGTCGGGAAAGATAAAATGTTCCACCAAACTAAAGAGTGTTGTCATTAATAATTGAAGCTCATTTTGCAGGCAGAAACTTGCTAAAATGTTACAGAAGTTATTCTAAAATATTTTATTACTGCACTAACGGTTTATGTTTTACAAAGGGTATTATTATTATCCTCTTATGATCATGTAAGAGAAGTGTCAATAAATAAATATATGTGACAAAATATTTCTACATTGAAAATGAATTCTGAAATGAAGCAAGTACTGGGATTGGGATAAAAGCATACATTTATTTATCAGGAGACAGAAATGCTGCTAGATTTCATCATATGAGCACGCACCGTGATGACTCAGGGCATCCTGCTCACTTGATGTGAGCTACAGGATTTGAAATTTAGCAAGGCATGCAACTGGGTAATGCACTGAACATTACTGAGAGGCTTTAAGCAACAGCACTTATTATAAATCATCTCCCACTCAGGAAATGTGGATGTTTTCATCACTTACTACTCCTAAAGTAGTATTTATCCCATAACTAGACAAAGACTCATTTATAATAGGTGTGTGTGGGGTGGGGCATTGTCTTAGGAAGTTTGAAACATTTGAGCTGCAGATACATCAATTAACCAATTTGGCTCTGATTGTCTTTTTATACCCACTGTCAGCTAGGGCTAGATAGTGGCGTGATAGCCTATCAGGGCTCTTCTCCCCATTGGGTACCACACTGCATGACACTGGGATGGGATTTTTGTAGTTGCAGAAGTAGCTATGTTGTCCTGTCTCCATCACCCAATGACACTGATGAACAGGACTAAAGTCCAGGTGGTAAGCTGTGGTGAGACACTGCTTCCGCCAATCGCCTAACTGTGCCCTCGCCCTCCCAACATCATCCACTATTCGGTACAGTGCCCAACCCACCCCAGGAGTGGAGAGTTGCCTATTGGCTACTCAATCCAGCCCCTCCCAGCTGACACCTGGCATCCCAGTCTTTTTCTGAACCCTGGTTGCCAGTGTAGCGCATATGCGCATCCAGTGCTTCAACCATCGCATCACTGGGCTTTGTCAAGCATTTCTCTTCATAACTAAAACATCATTGATACACAAATTGAGATTGTTTTAAGATTAGGAGTTAGTTTTGTTCCACAGGTTGTGCTACAGCTACTGTTCCAGCTTGTTTATATCCTCCACCAGTTTATCTATATTTTTAACAAATCTGCCCTGTTCCTTCAGGCACAGAAGAAAGCATTTTTTTGCTGCATAACAGTCCAGTCCAGTCCAAGGACAGGCAGTCCTGCAGTGGTTACAGTTTGCAGGAGGTGCAGATTAAATGGCTCTGTGAGTTGTCTTTCATTTAGAATTTATACTCTTAAACTTTCAAAGTTTGGACATTACAGGACGTTGATTCTAGCGGGGAAGAGATGAAAAGTTCCAGCAAAGTAAAGAATGATGTCAGTATTACCTGAGGCTTGTTTTGCTGGAAAAAAAATAGCTGAGAATGTTACAAATGTTACTGCAAACATATTTAATATATTCCAATGGGTATAATATCCCTTTATGATCTTGTAAAGGGAAGCATCAATAAATATGTGACATAACATTTAACCACTGACATTGAATCCCCCCACCCACCCCCACAAACTGTTTAACCAGACAATATAGCACAGTGGTTTAAGGCTCTGTGCTGCAAATCTGAAGACATGGTTTGAATACCACAGCCCACACTTGCATACTGTGTGACCCTGAGCAAGTCAATTAACTTTCCTGTGCTCCCATGTCACACCTGTAATCAATCTTCCAACTGAGTGTGCTACTCCTGGTTAAACAATTGGGGAAAAAAATTGGAGTTTTCTGAGAGTATTCCCATAAGCCACCAGGTTTGCTACCCTGTCACACATGGCTGGCTTTAGCAGTGAGATCAAACATCCCACTTCTTGTGTAAACAGAGGTAAGGTGGATGCAGAAAAACTACTGAAATGGCTGACAGAACAAGCCTGCACAACCAACCCAGATACAAGCACCATCAGCTGAGATGCAAAAAGACTGGCTGGCCCAGCAAGCACAACTGCAGGTTCAGAGAGACCAGCAAGAGTTTATGAAGCAGGTGCTGCAAACACAGAAATACACTGGCCATAGCTCCAAGTCACCAAATCCAATCACTGTAGGATTTTATAGCCTACCGAATGACTGTACAGACAGTTGCCAATACCACTGCCTGGCCACAAGAAAGATGGGCTACTTGCACTGCACCGTACCTGACTGGAGATGCACAAGTTACATACAGAAGCCCAACTATTGCCACCATCAGAGAGTAGGATCAGGTAAATGCAGCTATCTTAACATCAGGTCGAAAGAACTGATGAGAGTTACCGATGGAACGTTTCACACCCTGAGTTTCAAGGTTGGAACATGATGTAGATTGTTGACACAAAAATTACAAGACTTGGCTACTCTGTGGTTAATACCAGAGGTATGCACTAAATAGAAGATTATGGATGTGATTATTCTGGTGCAGAACCAGAACATTTTACCAGACAGAGTCCATGATGGGGTAAGCTGACTTGAACAGACCACTCTGGCTACAGCAGTAAAAATTACAGCACATTATCTGGAAGCTGGAAGACCAGAGTTTGCCAAGAAGATTGGAAATCACAATAAACCTCGGGTGGTGGCCTCAGAAGACTCTGACAGAAGTGAGGAAAAGGACTCTGAGGATGGGAAGAAACAGTGGTATGGGTAAGTGATCAAGTGGTGATATATTACTTACCCTTCACTTCAAAAACAGGGCTAGAAATTCATTTAAATTGTGGTGTTCCATATGGAATACCCTTACCCAAGATTTGGTATTCAGACTTTAAAACTGATATACAACCCTCCTCTTTTTATACCACCATTTGTAATTATTACACACTAAGAAAATGCTGAAGAGCAACTCTATTATAATAAAAGCTTAGGAGCATTAGATATACGCCAATTATGTTTTTACTTTCTTGTTTTCTAGTTATCTGTTTGTTTTTCTTCACTTTTCCCATGCTATTAGTCTGCTTAATACTATAGGTTATGCAGCACTTATTTCACAAAGTCTTACAAAATGTATCTCACTCTCCCTGGCTAACCACACAACTGCTGTTTTGTGACATCACAGTCCTTTGCCGTGGTGAGCACTATGATGTCATAAATAAAGGTATTATGAGATTAATAGTAGAGAGAAGTGTTTTTATGCAGATCTTTTAGACAGACTAACAAGATGTTCTGTAAACACTGAATAGAAGCATTGAAAATGAATAAATGTATTTTCTAGTAAATTATAATAGCTGAAACGTCTTATTTATAAAACTACATGCTGATGTGCAGAGTTGCTCTTTAACTTAAATGTTTTTTTTCTTTTCTTTAATGACACCACCAGTCTGTTTTCTGTGAATTAATTGCTAGGACACTGGACAAGCCAGGCTTGCAATAACCCACTGGCACTGATGGGAAGTTTGGAGAACGATGACCAGAGTATGAGGGAAAAGGCAACTAGCTGCAGCCCACAATATTTAACAGAAAGCAAGCAAATTAGCACTTGATCTGCCGACATTTTGCCCAAATTCACTTTTAAAACAGTTCTTCAAGCTACCTTCTTATCTTTCTCTCTCCTGCTTGCTAAGACACCATGTTTCACTATCTTGCTGCTGGTTTAAGCAGTGCAGTAGGTACTGTAAATGGCACAGTTTATCTGTGGAACCCACCAGTTTTGGTTCAAAAGGATTCTGAGTAGAATGTTCAGTGCTAAAGATTCTCAAGGCAATAACATCTCTGAAATTCAGTATTTCAGAAAAAAAGCAAACTAAATGACAAAGAATCTCATCACAGAAGCAGTGAAGCAAGGATTTACCCCTAATGGGTACCCTGTGATGAGGATGACCGCTATTGAGCACTTTCAAAAAGGGCAACTCAGTAATGGTGCCTGTTCACAGGGCTACTGGATGGGGAGGGTGACCAGATTGGGGGGGGTCAGCGAATGTAGCAACATCCTTCCACTATATGTACACACAAATGGGGGGAGCGAGCAGGCCATGTGACAGGCAGAATGGAAGGGAGTGCTTGTGAGGTGTAGCACAGTGCTTGGCTGACAAGCTGGCCATGTGGCATGGTGGGTTGTGGCAGGCTGGTTGGGAGGGTGAAATGTTTGATTCCGGGAACACTTTTTTTTTTTTTGCCTGGTCCAGGATTTTCTTTTTTTTTTTTGCACCCCACAACATGCGCCCGGAGTTGAGAACTTTATTAGGGGGTCCGAGGGGTGCAGCCACCTGCATAAACAAAAAGTCTATGTCTTTGGCACCGTGAGTGTACATCATCAAATTTATTTTTCACGATGAACACTTCCCTAACAGAGATCACCTTCCGCAGAACTGCCATTATGACATGGAACCTCCAGAGATACCAATGGCAGTAAAGTTGAATTTCACAGTAAAACATCACATATCACATCATGTGAAGGATCATGTAAATCACCATGAAACAATTCAGCAATTAATTATTCTCTTACAATGAAAGAGCAACACATTCTAGCCTTTGCTCTAAAATTGCACTTGTAAGGGCAGCTACTATGCATTTTGGTATGCGTCTCTTGTGTCGAATTGGGTCCATCATCAAACAGAGACAATCAACTGTAGAACTCCCTGTTGCCATGGTCCATTGCATGTAGGTCAAGAAGAAATTTGGAAGTTATAGTATACTATTTTGTTAGCAATAACATGCAGAAGGAAACAAAATATGCTCTGACATACCCTAGGTTGCTGTCCCCTTGGCTAAGGTGCTTTCAGTACTAGTACTACAGTGAGATCATGACCCTGAGCTAACTATGCAGATTGCTCTCAGAATGACATCCTTATCAGGTAACAAGATGGGATGCATTTTTACTCGCTCAGGTGGGGTCACAGACATCTGGTAGTACTGTGGCAGGAGTCTCCCTATCACTCTTCTGTGCTGCAAGCTGCTAATTGTGTGGTGAGGTCCTGGTGGAGGGACACTCAGTCAAGTCCTAACGTGGATGGGTCTCCTTTTTTGGTCACCAGAGTGAAGAGGACATCACGGAGCTTGTGAGTCAAGCACTCTTCACTTTTTCTTTAACTCCTCTGAATCACTGCAGTTGCTCTGCTAGTGGCCCTCAAAGTGGGTCTCCGTTTGCCACTCATCATCTGTCCCAGTTGAATAAATCATTGGGGGGGGTTGTTCAGTGCTGCTGCTGGGCCTAATAAGTTCACACTTTTAATGGCACAAAGGAAACCACACAACTCTGCCAGCACTGATCAATTCTAAATGATGTGTCATCAGCAAAATGCAATGATTGGTAGAGATTTACTCCGAGATTCTGCACACAGATTCGCTGTCTGATGATGTATTGGGGGTTGAAGTTAGGTCATGTTAGAATGGACTCCAGTCTTTGTGACTGTGTGCTAAGTGCATCCATTCAGTTCCTTGTGGTTTTCATTATCCTGTTGGGACAGGCTGGGCACAGGTGGCAGGGGAGTCTAGGTGGCAGGTGGGGCTAGAGACCTAGTGAATGTTAAACTGACTGGCTGAGAAAGAGAAACAGTGTTCCAGACTGTTCCACCTCCATTTAATTCTGAGAGGTCAGAGTATCTAAATAATCTTCCTGGTGGGGGCTTCAGCCCCATAGCCCCCAGCAGTTGGCACCTATTCCCACAATCTTGCTCTTTCAGAATGGTGTTGCATAGCGGTCATGTGTCTGTGCTCCTCTATCCTTTTGCTTCCAAGAAAACTCAATGGGGGACTGGCAGGAGATTTCAGGTGGTGGCACAGGACCTGAGCTGCTGGCAGTAAGCAGCTGGAGCATTCAGTGGCAGGAGCTAAGCCCCACACTTGGGGAGAAGTATAAGATTGCCCTGCTTCCATTCTGGAGTGGAAACATAGGGAAAGGACTGGTGGAAAGCATACCAAAAGGGGGTGACATCAGCTAAGCTGATCAGGACACTGAACAGCTGTTTGCTGGATGGTGTCCTGCAGATCAAAAGAAAAAGACCCATATGATTGGTTTAGCTTTCTCTTTTGAACTACACAAAGGTTCTGCCCATCAAGGCAAAATGGCATCACAATATGTCTTATAATTGGTGTGGCACTGTTTCATCCCTTGCAGACTACTCTGCATTGGATGGACAGTGTCACACCCTTCAAATGTCACTTTTATAGCAAGACGTTTGCTGCACATGAACACATGGTGAACTTAAAAAGTGGACTGTGGAACACTACATGTTCCAGTGTTTCTAGATCTACCTTGTTACATGGGGAAGTGGCATATTTTGTTTATTAGATGTGTTGCTATCCCTAGCTTCTAAAACCTGGGTGGAATTAGTTTGTCTCTCACCAGGGTATGTTCCTCTGACACTGGGGACATTAACATATATGGTTCAAGGTTATGAGACATTTGGTTCTTAACATACTACGCTAATACTGCTGGATTTCTTTCATATCCATTAAATGGGCCTGATCAAATAGCTTTTGTCTAATATATTTCTTATAACTATCTGAAACTGTGCTCCCCTACCCTGAATCTTCCCACAGATTTAGTAAGTTCACGTTGTTCATATTAGTTATGATTGTTCATAACCAAGCTTATACTACATTCTTTCACAACAGTCTGATCTTTTCCTGGAAGCACTTATAGTGAAGAGAAAGCAGAACTGCCTGCATCATCCTTAGCCAGCATGATAGGGATTTATATTTTAACAAATATTCACTTTTAACAGATATTTAATTAGCATTCTATCTTGTTCTGATCTTACAATTACTCTTAATGTAAACTAAGGTACTGTGCAGGGAAGGTAGTAAGGCAGGCAAAGGCCAAAACTGAAGAAACATTAGCACAAACAGTAAAAGAAGGGGACAAGAATTTTTATAGATTCATTAGTAAAAGGAGAAAGTCCAGAGGGGGTATTGCTAAGATCAAAGGGGTCATGGGGGTGTGTAAGAAGAATTAGGACCATGTTAAAGCAACTATCCTAAATAGATACTTCTGCTCAGTATTTACCGAAGAGAAGGTAAGGCAGGGCCCACAGCTTAGCACCATGGACACAGGGAGGATGGAAGGAGGTATACACTAGTCCCTTCACAAAAGGAAGGGTCTTACAAGAGCTCGATAAGCTCAGGGTGGACAAAGCAATGGGATCTGATGGCATATATTCCAGGGTATTAAAGGACCTAAGGTGAACTTGCAGAGCCATTATCAGAACTGTCTAGTGAGTCTCTGAGCACAGGAGAGGTCACAGAAGACTGGAGAAGGGTCATGTGATCCTGCTCACAAGAGTGGTAACCGGGGCAGGCAGGAACTACAGACCAGTCAGTCTTACCTCAGTAGTGGGCAAGATTATGGAGGCACTCTTAAGGAAAGGATAGTGCAACACTTGGAATCTATAGAGACAGGATCCAAGACAGCATGAGTTTACAATAGGAAGGTCCTGTCAAACTAATTTCATAGATTTCTTTGACTGGGTATCCAGAGTGGTGGACCAAGGGGAGCAGTTGTTGTCACCTACCTTGACTTCAGCAAAGCTTTTGATACTGTTCCACATAGAAGATTGATTAATAAGCTGGGTAGGCTCATGGTGGGTCAGAATTTGGTCAATTGGGTGGCAAACTGGTTGACGGGCAGAAAACAGAGAGAGGTGGTAAATGGTATTTAGTCAGAAGAGATGCAAGTCACAAGTGAGGTACCTCAGGGATCAGTCCTGGAGCCAGTCCTCTTCAGTATCTTCATCAGAGACATTGCAGATGGCCTGAGGTAAGGTTTCTTGTTTGCAGATGACACCAAGGTCTGAAACAGAGTAGATAATCCAGATGGGGTGGGCAGAATGAGAAGAGATCTGAGTAAACTGGCAAAATGGTCAGAAGAGTGGCAACTGGGGCTTAATGCAAAGAAGTGCAAGATCATGCACATAGGGAAGAGAATCCCTGAAGCCACCTATAGGCTGGGAGGGGAGTTGCTGGCAATCACAAGGGAAGAAGGAGACTTGGGCATCATCATCACAGATGACCTGAAATCATCCAAGCAGACCACTAAAGCAGTAGGTAAGGCTAGGGGGATGTTTGAGTGTATTAGTAGGGGTGTCACAAGTCGTAAGAGGGAGGTAATAATCCCTCTTTACAAGACACTGGTTAGGCCCCATCTGGAGTACTGCATGCAGTACTGCAGGCCACACCTTCTCAAGGATAGTAACCAAATTGAGGCAGTCCAGAGAAGGGCAACCAAAATGGTGCAGGGACTGCTCAGAAATCATATGAGAACAGATTAATGGAGCTCATATGTATACCCTAGAGCAAAGGAGGGAGAGAGGTGATATGATCAAAACATTCAAACACTTTAAGGGCATTAACAAGGTGAAAGAGTCTACATGTTTCAATATAGACAAATAGCAGGACAAGAGGACACAGCATGAGATTAGATGGAGGCCGATTAGGGGTAATGTGAAGAAGTTCTTTTTCACAGAAAGTGTGATGGATGCATGGAACAGCCTACCTAAGGAAGTGGTGGATATGAATACAGTGCAGGGCTTCAAACAGGCATTGAATAGGCATAAGGGAGCAATACAGATGAGTATGAATGGATAGGCCATTGACAGAGCAAAGGCGGACGGCACATTCATAAGGTAGAAAAAGAAATGGGCAGACTGGATGGGCCTTGAGGTCCTTATCTGCTGTCAACTTTTATGTTTCTATGTTTAATTCTTGCTGTGCCACAGACTGATATATCAGTTCAGAATTCTTATACATTGTAATTCTGTCAGCAGCAAAATGGATTTAATAAAGATTTGTAAAATGAGGACAATGGAACTTCTATTTTGGGGTTATAATAGTAGCCCAAAATGTGCACCCCATATGAGACAAAGAGATTAAGTTTCATCTCCTCAGTCTTAGGGATCACAACATTGCTAAACCTATATGCCATTTTATATGTATTTCATTTTTAATCTGTTTTGCAAAAGTTTATTCTGCTTCAAATTTACTGACAGAGTGACTCACAAATAGACATAGCTTTTTACTCTGAGGCCCAGATATTCAAAGGGATTGCACCTGGAGCAACTGAGTTGCACTGGTGCAACCCCAGTAATATGCACCAGGCCAATATTCAAAAGGGGGAGTTGCACAATGCAAGTCCTGATGCGCAGGGGTGCAATGGTAATGTATTTGGCGCATCTGAAGGTGGCATGCCCATGCATAGGTGGCACATTCTAATATTCAGCCTGGGATGTACAGCGCATCAGCTGGCACAATCCCTAGATGCACTGCATACTGGGGCACAGAGTTGAGCCCCCAAAAAGTGGCTCAAATGCTGGCCACCTACAGGCTGGCTGCTGTACAGTACTGCATGATGCAACACAGCAGCTGCCAGCCATGGGTGGCCACCAGCCCACCCAGAACACTGTACACAAGCACCCATATGTGCCCTGATGGTCTAGTGGTACCCTCCTCCCTGTAGCCCCGATTGCCATGGATTGCATTAATAAAAGTTCCTGGTACTCTAGTGGCACACCCTCCCTCCTGTACATCTGATTTCCATGATCAGATGTGAAATAACTTCCCTGGTGGTCCAGTGGTACCCTTCTCCCCATCCTGACCCTCCAATAACTGTGAAAATAACATTTACAATCCCTTGTAGTCTAGCGGTATCCCCACCCCACCCAGGTCTAGGAGTGCCAGTGACCCATCCTACGATATCACTCTGGTGGTCCAGTGGCCCCCATACAGGCTTCCTTCCCACACAGCACCCCCCATCATTAGTGAAGCTGCAACCCACCTGCATACTGATCTGTCACCGGCTGAATGACAGCTTGTTGTATGAACTGTAAGCCTATTGGTTCACACTGTGGACCAATGGCCTTGCAGTGCATACTGTAATATCACTCACAAATATGTGAATGAATCCATTCATCTCACATATTTGTGAGTGACATGCACAGTATGCATTGCAAGGCCATTGGTCCACAGTGTGGACCAATGGGCTTACAGTTCATACTGTAAGCTGTCATTCGGCGGGCAGCTGGGTGGTATGTGGGCGTGTTGCAGCTGCATGCTAATGATGGGAGGGTGCTGGGTGGGCAGGGTGCCTGTGGGGGGGCCACTGGACCACTAAAGTGACATGGTAGCATGGATCACTAGCACTCCTGGGCACAGGCAGGGTGGGGGGGGTACCGCTAGACTACAAGGGATTGTAAACATCATCTTCAAAGTGATTGGATGGTCAGGATGAGGAGGGGGTACCACTGGACCACCAGGGAAGTTATTTCACATCTCATCATGGTGATCGGAGGCACAGAAGGAAGGGGCTGCCACTAGACTACCAGGGAACTTTGATTAATTCAAGCCACAATGATTGGAGCTATGGGGAGGGAGAGGGAGTACCACTAGACTAGCAGAGACTGTACCGTTATGGTCCAGTGCTCACCACTCTGGGGAAGGGGGGCTCTGCATGTCATCCTATCGGGGCACTGCATGCTGTGCAGGGTGCAAGGTGCATTTCACTGGCCTGTCTTGCTGAACACATGCAAATGGGGTCATAATGATATGCAAATGCCCCCATTTGCACCTTGCATAAATTATGGCCCATTTGCATGTCCAGGAATGAATATTTGGTAATTGCACCCTGAGCAGCTACAGGTGCGCTGGAGCATTCCCAGTCCTATCTGTCTGTGGGATGTGCCGGTGCATTGTATATGCGCCCTGCACATTATGTGCTATATTCAAAGGTGATGAAACATGGCACATCTCCTTTGACTATCTCCCTGTCTTGCTATGGTGCACCTCGGTTGTGCTGTGCCTCCACTTGCACCAGTGCCAGGCACAGTCTTAATATCTGGCCCTCTATGTTTTGTCTTTGTTAAGAAACCATGAAAGGGTGTTCCTGGAACTGAAAGACATAATCTTTGTTTTTGGCAGATTAGTTAAAAGCTCATGAGAGCTAAATAACTAACTGAATGTATTTAATTTACATTTAAGCAGATACCAAAAATTGCTAACATGTTGAAATGTATTTCATTTTAGGACTGGTATTCAGTATGTGAATCAATATGGCTTTTACCATAAAAAAGTAAAATAGCAAAAATGGTCCTGAATATTTTTGTATGAAGCTAAGAGTTTTTATTTACTTATGCCTGAGATCTGTCAATACAAATGTTCAGAGAAAAGACAATGCTATAATATATACCAGAGTGCATTTCATTGGGCCTGCAACTTTCAACACTGCAGTATATCAATATGTAGGTATTAGATACAATAATTTTACTTTGTTTTTGCATTAAAGAAAACGTGGGGTGGACATACTAGGTGGGCGAAGCAGTCCTTATCTGACATCAAATTCTGTGTTTCTATGAGTGCTTTGGAGACCATATAATTTCGTAAAATGTTTATTTGGCATCTGTATTTTCCATCTCTTATCCAACTGATTATGAACAATTTTGTTTTCAGCAGGTTTTTCAAATCTAATTTTGCAGTTAGAATGGACTGAGGCAAAAGGTCATGTGATTCCAACTTTTGTGAAACATACAGTACAAAACAGTATCTTATTAGACACTTTGGGAAATGACTCAGCAAAACAAAGACTTTGGAAATCAAAGATTATTACAGAAAACACATTCTGACTATTTGATGAAGGCATAACATTATTTGGATAATGAAGACACAAAATAAAGCTTTTTGGCACAGTGATAGCATTCAAATATTCATCAAGAGTAATGAGTTTGTCAAACAACTGGAGTCTGAAGGATATTGAGTATTGTTTTGAATCTATCAATGGATCTTGCCCAAAGAGTATACAGCCAGGAGTAATTCTCAGTGTCATGTATGTCTTCATGATTGGATCCATAATGATCACAATAAGTGGGAATTTGGTAGTGATTATTTCAATCTTCCACTTCAAACAACTTCACTCTCCCTCTAATGTCCTGGTCTGTTCTCTGGCTGTTGTTGATTTTCTTTAGGTTTCCTTGTCATGCCCTACAGCATGATAAGATCTGTTACAAACTGCTGGTATTTTGGGATGTACTTTGTAAAATCCACTCTAGTTTTGATATACTGCTTGGTACAGCCACCACCCTCCATCTCTGCTTCATTGTTGTTGACCGTTACTATGCTGTATGTGACCCTTTACACTACTCCACCAAAATAACCTTCTCTATTACAATGATGTTCACTAGCATAAGTTGGATTGCATCAGCAATTTTTGCTTTTGGGGGAATTTTCTCTGAGGTAAATTTAGTAGGGATAGAAGAATATGTTGCTTCAGTTTCTTGCATAGGTTTGTGTGGGATTATGTTTAACAGGTTTTGGGCTCTGTCAAGTATTACACTAGGATTTTTTATTCCAACCACTGTGATGATAGGCATGTATATTAAGATTTTTTCTGTTGCACAAAGGCATGCCAGAGTCATTACTAACATGGCAGACAAAACACATACTTTAGATGTGGGCCAAAACAAAATCTCAAGCAGTAAGGAAAGAAAAGCAGCAAAGACTTTATGTATAGTAATGGGTGTATTTGTATTGTGTTGGTTCCTATTTATGTAGCTATTCTCGTTGAGCCTTTCCTTAATTATACTACTCCTGCAATTTTATTTGATGCATTTGTATGGTTAGGTACTTTAACTCTACCCTTGACCCCATAATTTATGGTTTCTATTATTCTTGGTTTAGGAAATCATTTAATATTATGCTATCAGGTAAAATATTTAGTCCAGGTTCTTCTGAAATAAGTGTATTTTCAGTAAACTACTGACGATAGCTTTTAGTTTGGGCTTATTACGAGAAGCAAGAAATAACATACTATACAATTTCTGTTTTCAGAGTTCTCAATTGTCTTGTAATTTTCATTCTGACAAAGCATGATACTTTTCAAGGAAAGAGGTGACTGTGTATGCCCAGGATATTTCCATTTCACTGGTCGTGGAAAAAAACTCAATGGTCCAATAGTATTTAATATTCATAACATGTTATTGTTGCATGTTTGCAATATCATTATAGTTTAGAAATGGAATAATTATAGAATGTATGGTATGTGCTCTTTTCAGATTTTGATTAAAATCTGCATCTCCTCCATGATGACAGTGTTGTGGTGCCTCATACCATCCATGTCAATCCAAGTAAATTTTTGAAAGTGCTGAGTCACTCTGGATTTGAATGTGAGCTCAAATATTGAGTGGATCCATATAACTTAATATTTTTACAAAATGGAAGGAGGAGGATGATGGAGTGGCTAGTATCTTAACCCAGGGCATTTGAGGGACCTTTGAAAGAGCCAGTGGCAATTGCTGGGATGCCGAATGAAAACAATGCATCAGTATTTAACAAAGCACTGCAGTGTAGGGTGCCAATTCAGAAGGCCCCTGATATCAGGGGCAGTCATGCTGCAGCCTGACATCAAAACCCATACTGGTAACTGACTAACTGGTGAAGATAAAGCAATGTCAGTGCTGGGCAATGTAACAGAGGCAACATGTCAAGGTTCTTGCCCCATCTTAGTATAGTTCTATGAGGGCACATAATTCAAAAAAACTTGATTACCATGTTTGAAGAGGTAATAAAATTGGTACTCAGACTAGTGTGGTGGGGGGAAGATAAATGTTTAATACAAACCTACTCAAATGTCATAGAAACACACAAAAAAGACAAACAACTCTACACAGAATCTCCAAAATGAAGCTTTATCAACCTGATGAAGACTTATTTTGGAAGAGCAACATTAAGGTGCTTGTTTCCATGTGAGATTCTGTGGCATATGAACAGCTTTGTATTTAACTTTAAATTTATTCTTAGTTTGCTAATGTATGCACCTGTCTTATTCTTTATTGAGTCAGTACGTTCAGTGTGACTGGCTGCAATGGACAGACAGGAATGCTACATTTTCTGCTCTCTGTCTTTGAGGAAATGACTACAGAGGTGAACTGGGGAAGAGTCATAGATGTAGTCTATATTTTATTTGACTCTATGCACCTCAGGCTGTGGAGGAGAACTTTACCCCTAGCGACCTGGCACACTGACCCCTCAAGTTCCACCTAACCTATTCTCAACCTCAACAATGGGACAGGGAGGACTGTGACTTACCCCTCATGGAGGGCACCCCACCGGAGGGGACAAAAGGTAGAGACCATATCACTCTTGAGTCCCTGCCTGCCACTGGGCTTTATTTGGTCCAGGGTAGCATTGGTCAATTGGGGTATCATACTGCTTGTTGCAAGGGGGATTTTCTTTTTAGTTCCTTAGGTAGAGGACAAGCAATGACACCACCACATCCAGCCACATGTTCCTGAGTGGGTCACATAGGTCTCTGCCTCCTTCATGCCCTCTCCAAGGTGGTCCCTGTTGTAGAGACACTCAGCACCACTGGGTGCCACTGTGGTGCTGGGAGCCACAGAATCCCTTCCCAGGAGAGGAGGGCTTGCCGGATGTCTGCTCAATCCTGCTCCCTCTTCCCCATGGGCCACCCCCAGCAAGCCAAGCTCACTCCTGAGCCCAGGTTGCTGGTGGGATATGAGGTGTAGCATCCAGCATCTCAACCCTCAGTGCCACTGTGCCTGTCAGAGATTAAATCCAGCTGAACTTCAGCACAGGTTTTGCATCTGTTAAGCATTATAAACTTCAGGGCAAAGAACCTCATTGTGGTGTACATTAGGTAGACACAAGGTAACCTGAAAACTGGATTGGGAAAAAATAGAAGGCTATGGAGGGCAATCACTTCTTTGTGTGCAAAACATGTCATAGCCCACTAGGATCTGTAATGGGGCCACAGATATTCAATATGTTCATTGATGATCTGGAAGCTGGAATGCCCATTAGGCTGCTAATGACATTAAGCTGGACAAGGTAGATGACTCACTTTAAGATGGAGACAAACTTCAGATAGTCCTAAATAATCTGGTTAATTGCCCAGACTCATGGAAACTCAGATTCAATATACCAAATTCAAGGTGCTACACTTGGGAAGGGCAACAATAAGGTAGGACCAACGTACTGTGTGTTACTCATTTACTACAGTGCATCATTAAAATGACCGAAGAGCCATAATAGACAAGAATCTGAAGCATGGCAAGCAGTGCACAGCTTCTGTCAAGAGGGCCAGCAGAATGACTGGGTGCATTAAAAGAGGGAAGGCAAAAATGGGAGGGTAAGTAAATCTTCCACATTACAAGGTCCTGTTTGCATTTAAGCTGGAGTACTGTGTTCAGAAATGAGTTCCTCAGAAAAGGAAGGGCATTTACTGTATATGGTTGAGTGGAGATGAGCACAACAGCGTGTTAGTTGCATTGGAATAACTACATTCCCAGGGGTGTAGTGAGGCATAAGGCCAAAGGACGATTGCATTTAGCCCACGGTAGTGTGGCTGTTCCAGCACATTCTATACCCTGGAGTGTCTTATTCTGCTGATAAATGATGTACTGTAAGTATAAATGATTAAAAAATAATGTATAGGTGCTTGAATACTGTATTAATAGAAATGTACTAAAAGATCAAAAGTAGCCTTTTCATACATTGAGCACCACTTTTTTTAAAGATGGTCAAACATTATCCCAGTGTTCTAGTGGTACACAAACATCCCTAAAAGAGGTTTGTACTGGCAGGAGACATAGTTCCAAGGAAGGGGACAATTCTGTGCACTGAGCAACATGGGCTCCTGCCATGAATCAGGGACATCAGGAGCCAAGGCTGACAGGGAGCAAGCAATGCATCCATGCCTATGATCTCCTCCCAGTTAGGATGGATGCAATGCACAGTCAAGGAGCTGCAGCTGAAGAAGACATGCTGTTGGTGCTATTGGCCTCATAGGTAAGCACATTACCTAACACCCTCTCCAGTCCTGTTTTAAAATCAGTTTGCTAGAATGAGGGAGGTGGTGGAAACATAGGGTAAAATAACCTCTTATTGGTTGTCAGGACACACAGCTGGGCCTCACCCACAGTCAGCAAACTAAACAGGCACTCTCTAACTGCTCCTGCATGTGATCCATATGTGTCCCAGAGTATGCCAACAAGGGAAGATGGAAAAAAGGAACCCCTCTAGCAGGTAAACTGGTGGGCAAAAGTAAAGCAGAAGAGTGTAGGCCTCAGTAGGTGGAGTCCCTGAATGTGAGACAGAAGGACCCAGCAGTGTTGAGGTAAATAAACAGTGGAGGACTCAGTACAAAAAAATCTTGCAATACTCTGTTGATCAGTTTGCAAAGTTCCAAAGATTTCATCTGTGTAACATGAGGTAAAAACAGCTTGCCTATGCAGCCCAGGGAGGCAATCCACAGATCAATGTTTCACTCTCTTCAGAAGTGCTTTGTTAAGGTATCAGTCGAGGTAAGCACAATGTGGGAGAAATAAAAAAAAGAAATAAAAATTCATGGTCTGTGAGTGCTTAATATATGTATTTTGGGACTTCTTTATGGTCATTATTTTTTCTGAGCCACACCTCCCCAATTTTTAATCTATTAGTTTTCTGTATTTTTTTTAAATAGCTGCTTTTTATTCCCTGCTGGTCAGCCGCTATCTGACCGACCACCCAGTCCCATCTCCTGGATAAACCATCTCTTACATTGCCTGGCCTGGGAGCAGCACCTGCAGGGAGTCTGTCATCATTCTGCTGACCAGCATCTTTTTCCTTATCCTTTTCTCTCCTGGAGGGCCCCAGGAGTCAGCGCACATGCGTGAGAAGGCATGCATGCACTGAACAGCCCTGGTAATGGCCTCCTTCTCCCACCCCTTTGCATAGTACCTTATGCACCCTCAGGCCCATGCTTCCCCAGCTTCTACTGGGGGTCATCATCAGCCAAGGGAAGCTGCCTCTCCTCCCTGGAGAGGAGAGCTTACCTGCTAGTAGCTCTATCCAGCTCTGCCCTCCATCTGTGCCAACCTCCAATGCCTTGGGCTTGTTTCTGAACCCAGGTCACCCATGTGGGTGAAGGTAAGGTGCCAGTGCCTCAGCCCTCTATGCCATCGGGCTGGCCTACTTTTCTGTAATTAATCCACTGCCACTCATCTGCAGAATCCCTTCCTTCAAGTCTACAGTAGCTTAGTGCAAGGCCCTTGACATTTTGAGTTTCCATTATGGCAGAAACAGCAGCAGAGTTTGGGACTGTGGAAAATTACTGCAGAAATCTGTCCAGTTCCTGTGATTTCATGTCCTACAGCGCACACTTGCATCCATAGAGTGGCACCAACACATTTTGCAACATGGTCACTTTAAAAAAAAAATCACTGGCTGGTCTGCCAGTTCTGGAGGGTACCTGCAATTATGTGTCTTGTAGTACATACCTAACTTCTTACAGGTGCAAACAGAAACTTTCATAAAATCACTGGCTACTCACTGGTTCAGGATAGCACCCATGGTTTGATGTCCCGCAGCACACTGTCATGTCCATATAATGATGCACACACTTAATGGTTTGTCACAGAGAGCAGCCACTTTTATAAATTACCAGACTTCCTGACTGTTATAGGTAGACACCCCTGGTTCTGCATCTTGCACTACACAGCTACATTCATAGTGGTGACCACCTTAGGTATTGGCCTTCAGAAGTAGTAATATCATGAAAAAAGTGCTAAACAGATGGAGTCTTGGGGTAGGACAACTTTGCTAATAAGGCAGAGCTACACAAGCTGCTTTGTATGGGAGTTGCTCTCACTAGAGTGGTGGAGGCACATAGGAAGCACAGTCTGTTGCTAGTTGATGCTTGAGTTTAGTTCAGCCCTGTAGTTATATACATTTTGATTTTATTGCCAGTGTTCCTAAGCATGTTCTTTTGCACAGTTTTTACTGCAGCAGTATAGCTCAAGTTGCCTGATTTTAATTTGGGTCCATTTCATGTCAGCAAAAGCTTTGCAGGGTTAATGCTCATTTCTTTCATGGCTTATACAGTAATAACCTCATAGGACTAAAGGAGGTAATTGGTCCAGCAGTTGTATTACTAGAAAGGGACCCTGAAATATAATGTATATCAAGTTTTCAATACTCACCAATATGAGCGATCGCATCCAGAACATTTATCAGAGATCAGAGAGTTGGCAGGAGGATGGTTAAGTATCCCTGAGTATGCTCACCTTCTCTAGGCTGGGAAGATGGTCTCTGCTGCAGTACTGTCACTTGTTACAGCACAAGTGGAAGTATAGGTAGAGCTGGAAAAGAAGGTGGACATGTGACATCTCATCATGGCATCATGCAGATGCATCCTGTAGTATGCATTAAAGCCCTAGCATGCAGGTGTCCACAGAGTAGGATAAAGGGGATAAAATTCCTTGGCCAAGGTATGACACAAGCTACATTCGGGCTCTGCCTACTGTTTCCTGGCTACCTCTTTGTTGCTTCAGTGAGGCAGCCCTGCCCGCACTGGCCACACCAAAAAGAGTAAACTGAGGGGTTCAAAAGAAGGCTGCATGTGGGGGGCAAAAGGCTGATGGATTACTTGAGGCAATAGAATCAGGGTTGAAAAAGCTGGGGGAATTTAAAGAAAAGTGGAGTGAACAAATGGGTCAACAATAAAAAAAATTAAAAGCTCGAAAGTGCAAATGTTTTTTGTTTTCTATCAAAATTACTATTACTATATCCTTGCTTACATCTTTATGTCTGAAAGCATTTTTACTAAAAGAGACTTTATTCCTTTGCTTCACATTGTCATAACACTATAGTTAATGTAGTAGATTAAATATTAGCCAAATTTTTAGGCCCTAAGATATATTAGCTCAGAAAGGTGCAATCAGTGTGCAACAGTGATGAAGAAGTAATCTCAGCTGATAAGGAGGTCGAGGGAATGGAGACATTTTTGTTTCTATAGAAGGGGCAGGGGGCACTAGGGTTAAGGATGTGAGGTTGTAGGTGCATTAATAATACAAAGTGACAATTCAATTGAAGAAAATTAAATAAGTATAAGAACTCTTTATCCAGGAAAAAGTTTTACCTATAATCTTTCTGATGACTAGCTTACTTACTAAGGATAATTATGTCTCAAGTATTAAATATAGCTGAATGGAATGTTAAGGGTTTAAGAAAAAAATAAAATGAATAAAAATATTAATTGGAAAAAACAGATCAACTGTTTATTTTTTCAAGAAACATATTTTCTTGAGACTGATTTTCAATAGTTTCAGATAAAATGGCGCATACAATTCTCCATACAATTCTAATTCAAGAGGTGTGTCTATATTCTTCCATAAAATAAATAAATCCCATAATCTGTAGAGTAAACATTGATAAAAAGAGGAGATACATTATTATGGAAGTATAAATAGGATCCAACCAAATTACATTAACTACACTATATGGACAGAATCAGAATAATCTTACCTGTTATTCAGATTTCTTTTTATAATTATCATCATATAATACACCTTATAGAATAGGAGGGGATTGTAATATTCCATTAAATAAAAAAGATAGAACCTCAAGCACTTTTACTAACTTTAAATCAACATTAAAAGTTATTAAAAACTTTATAGCAGATTAAAAACTAATAGATCCTTGGATACAGCTCTCCCCTACTATTTAGAAATATTCATATCACTCCCGAGTTCATTATTTGTATTCATGAATAGATTATTTTTTAATATCTGAGATGCAATCACATAACATAAAATGAGGTGACTATCTTGGCATCATTATATTAGATCATTGCCATTGTTTACTGAGTTTGGAAATGAAAAAAAAAATATGGTTCTCTACATTTTGTTGGAAAAAGGATATTTCCCTGTTGAACAATGAGAATATTTATAGTATAATATACTCTCACAAGAAATAAAATAATACTTTGTGAATGATACAGAGCAAGAGACTAGTATTGACAATATTTGGGAATCATTTAAGATTTGGTTGAGAGGCCATTTGCAAACCTTAAATAGCCATAGGTCAAAAAAATGGGAAAACAGCAAAGTCAATTAGAGATGGATATTCATGTCTTAGAACAACTGCATGCTTCCTCCTTTGATGAAAAACAATCTTGACCAACTAATTAAGAAGAAGGAGTTATATTCTCATCTTATGACTGAAGGGGCAGAAAAGCAAATGTTATATACAAAAATGAATTACTGTATAACTTCAAACAAGCTTCTTAAACTGATTGCTTGCAATTAAAAAAGTATAAGAGAATCAGAACATAAACTCATTCACAGATCATACGGGCACTTCAGAAAAGCATCCCCAAAAAATTAACCAGATATTTGCGGATTATTATGAATCTTTATACACATCGCAATTACATCTTCATAAACCTAGTATATTGAAGTTCTTAGATGAAACACAACTACAACAAATATCGCAACAGGTCAAAAAATAGTCCGGATAGCTCTATTACATTACTGTATATACAACATGTTATTGATACTCTAAAATTAGGAAAAGCACCAGGCCCAGATGGATTGTCAATAGAACTTTTTAAGAAATATAAAGATCCCCTAACCCCATTCAAAAAAATATTTTAAATAAAATGCGTTTGTTTATTAATATTCCATCTTTATTTTCAGAAGCATGTATATTGCTATTCCATAAACAAGGAAAAGACCCAGTGCTAACTCAATCTTATAGACCAATTTCTCTGCTCAATGCAGATTATAAAACATTAGCTAAAATACTTGCAAATAGACTGGAGGAAGTAATGCCCAATTTAATTGACCAAGATCAAAATGGGTTTATTAAGGAAAGAAGAATCACTGAAAATATAAGGTGTACAGTAAATATGATACCAAATACAAAAACATCAGGATCTTTTCTACTCAGAATTGATGCAGAAAAAGAATTGGATAGCGTTGAATGGGACTTTATGCTCCAAACACTCAATAAAATGAATTTTGGGAAGATGTTTTTAAACTGGCTAAACCATTGTGTCATCATCTCACAGCAAAAACTATAACTAGTAATTTAGTTTCAACCCCCATAGAGCTCACTAGAGGACAAGACAGTGCTGTCCACTTTCCCTTTGCTGTTTTCCCTTATAATGGATCCTTTAGCATAATTAATTAGGAATATTCAAGATATTTCAGGAAAAATATGTAATGCTACAGAGCATAAAATAAGTCTGTATGCAGAAAATGCCCTACTGTACATGATGAATTCATGAAATCATTAGATTAATTTATTAAAATTAGTAATTCATCTTGGGAATGTTCAGTTTGTAAGATCAATTGGTAAAAGTCACGATTCTCAAATTGAAAGAAACAACAAGCATTTATCTTCCTAACAACTGTCCATGCCTACTGGATAACTTGTTTAGGTACTTAGGTGTTACCATTACCTCACAAATTGGGACACTATATTCAAGTAATCTGGAAACTTCTTTGCAAACAATTAAGCAAGACTTCACTAAATCTCAGCACCTTCCATTAACTCTAACAGGAAGAATTAATGTTTTAAAAATACAAACTCTTCCTAAATTACTTTATGTCTTTCAAGTATTACTGATTCCAGTTACAAACTAATTTTTTCATACATTAAAAAAGTTGATTACTAATTTTTTGTTAAAAAAAAAACACCCTGAATCTCATATGATAAACTTACTCTCCCAAAAGAAGAAAGGTGGCATGTCACTACCAGATTTTTACTCTTACTACTTAGTGACTCAAGTAACTTCTTTGTGGAATTGGGTAAAAATACCCCATCAGCCATTGAAAAGTATGGAAATGGAATTTAAGGAACACAGTTACTTGAAACTAATAATTTTATTATTTTCTGGGATATATCAAAGAAAGCAAACTTAATATGGGAAACATAGCCACAAAATAATAATTAGGAGTCGTGTGAATTTCACAGAAATTATCAAATTAAGATTAGGGTTACCTTATGTACCCTGATCTATAAAACGTTGTGGGTTTCACCTCTATCAATAATAATACCTGTAAGTATTATTGCACAATGGACTTAAATGAATGGTACCAGTTATTTGCTAATAATCAATTTAAATCTTTGCTCAATTAAAAACTCAGTATAGCATCTTAATAAAGCATCATTTTGGTTATCTACAAATATAAAGCTATAAGAAGAAAACAAATGGAGACCTAATTTTAAAATCAACCCAGAGGTTAGATGTTTTAATTCTTCAAAATGAAAATAAAAGCCTCTTTTCAAAACTATATGCGACATGCATGCCAAGCTTCCCAAAATAAATTTCAGTACTTAAAAAAATGGAACAAGATCTAGGATTTGAATTTACACAACAGCAGTGGGATATAATTTCTTCAAATCTCAGTGTTAATTTACAAACCTCAAAGATGAAAGAGATGCATTTCAATGCATTTTACAGGGTCTATTATACTTCCTTATAAATTACACAAAATAATTCAGACATTATCAGATAAGTGCCCTAGATGCACTCACTCCACTGGAACCTTGATACACTTAATACATCAATGTCCTTACCTTTCCAACTACTGGTTAAAAATCATGTTAATAGTGAAAAAAAAAAATTTAACTGCACAACTTATATTTTCTACTAAACGCGCTCTTCTAGCCCAAGAAGAACACAATATGTCTTTAGATACATTTTAGAAAATTCATTTGGTCATGGCAAGAGCCATGGCCAAAAAAATGTATTCTGCTGAAGTGGAAAGACCTGAGCTCCCCCCTATTATTATCTCATGGATTAATTTTATGCTGGATTCAATAAAAATGGAGCACTGACACTACGTGAAGATTGGGGAAGAAAAACACTTTCATAAAGTTTGGAAAACATTTTATGGACAGATTCAAAAAGGCTTAATATAGGTTACATAAAAGAATCAGAATTTCAGTCTAAAGTAGGTTAAATAATTGTAATATAAACAGATAAGGTTTACTGTTATAGGGTTAAATAAATATATTTAAAATAAACTTATCTAAAGTAATATTTAGTGGGTCCTGGATCAACAGGATAGAGTAGGCCAGGAGATAAGAGGGCTGTGGGTTCAGTTCCCACATCTGGCACTTGGGTTAATATCCCAGTACTGACACTGTAGTGCAGCATGAGAGGGGTGTTGCACTTCTGAGGTGCCATCTTTTGGATGAGATGTTAAACCAAGGTCCCATCTGCCTGGATTGGTGGTAGTTCAGGTGGATGTTAAAGATCCCATGGCACTTATCAAAAAGAGTAGGGGTAATTTTAATTAAAACATAAAATGCATGCAGACTGCAGAAAAATAAGGAAAAAAAGAACAATACAGCAAAACATTCAAAGAATAAAATCATCAAACTACATAAAATTAAAATTCTAACCTCCCAAATACAATACATGACACAGAAATAATTATACTAAGAATAAGAGACAGTGAACATAGTACATCTAAACCTCAGTAAATAAAAACTGAAATAAAGTTCCAACAAGAAAAAAAAAGGCAGTCTTTCCACTGGAATCATGGAGGACAAGAAAAAACTTAAAGGGGGTAAGTCAGAAAACACCTAGGCTTAGGCTAAAACCATTACAGGGATCACCACATTGGAAATGCCCAAACAGAAATTGAACATGCAAAATGAACAAAAAAAGTAGACAAGTCATGTTAGAACCCCAACAAAGCTCTGACCCCCAATCACCCAAAATGCCAATATCTCCCAGATTCTTTTTAATGGTGTGTCTTCATCTTTGTTATCACGGTCTATACTGCTTTTAATTTTCTCATATAAATCAATAGGAGACACATATTTTTGTTGGAAACAAGAAACAACATTGAACTTGCACATATCCAATATAAGAGAAGTACTGCTATCAAATTTAAAGTACTAGCATTATATTTATCCCAAGCTGTTGGAAAGAGGTCTAAAACAAAGATCTAGAATCCAGCAAATAAAACCAAAATTGAACAATAAAAGGACAATCAAAGTATAAATGACATAATGATTCAATCTCTGTAGGACATGTCTCCCAAAAACAAAACCTATCCACAAGTTGCTTATGTTTATGATTTTCCCTCATATTAATTTTCCCATGAACCACAAGTCAATTAATATCCCACACAGAAATATGTGTCATATCATGAGTTAAATGTTTACCAATCTTTTTCTTCTCTAAATCACTGAAATCCAGGAACATTGGTTTCCGTAAAAAAGGAACCAATTATTGCATGATAAAATTGTTTTCGAGAGAGTTTATGAAGCATTCAACTTGTAACCTTCCTAGACCTTAATAGGTCAAAAACCAAGGACCAATCTGAGGGTAACACATACTTCCTACTGTTTTTATGGAGAAAACACTCAGCTCACCATTCTTGCAGGATGCCCTCTATTCAGTCAGTCACCATCCATACCCATACAGTATTAACTGACTGGCAAAGAGGCTAAAGGTTAGTGTAAACAAAAATTGAAAAAAAGAAAACCACAGGTTGAATGATATGAACTCCTCCCTGTTTATAGTCTAAATATAAAATATTCCTTTAAATAGGATTTAGTCTGCTCCCCCAAAAGCAAGAAAAAAAGATTGTCTGAAGAGGCACAAAAAATCATCTATGTAAAGGAAAAACATGGCCATCATATAAAAAGAGGGGCAAAAAAAAGTCTTAATTAGATAAACCCTCTTTTTTTTCCCCAATGGACCATTTATTCCATGTGCTCACTTTTTCTCTCCCCATATTTAGTGTAGTGGGCTATGTCCTGACCTCCAAAAAAAAAAAAAAACAGCCCCAAAATCTTTTGTGAAGAGTTTGTGACCCGGACACCCCCCAGCCAGGAATCTCCAACATGAAACCCTAGTAAATTCAAACAAACACTTTTACCAAAATTTAAATGAGAACCAACACAGCGTAGAAGGACAGGAAGGACTTGACACAACAATTGACCAGTACTGCGGGAAGAAACTACAACACATAAATCATCAGCATAACTCATAGTCTTAATGACATTCAAAGCCAGCCCTCCTATACCTGGTAATAATGGAGATCTCTGCAAATTTCCGAATAATAGGGATTAGGGGGCCACCTCGTCTAACCCCTCTGCGAATATAACATAAATCCCCAAGCCATTCATTAACATATGGTCTTACATAAGCCAAAGAGTCATCACATTCATAGCCAATTAATACAAATGGGAGGAAAATCATATGACCCAAGGGTTAACCAAAGGAATTCATGTGAAACATTATCAAAGGCTTTAGTCAGATCAAAACTGAGCAAAAATCCCCTGGAACAACCACTAAGCCCCCAATTAAATAATTCACTTATCACAATCAAGCCATCCTGAATAAATCTGCCAGGAACCGTGCAATATTGTGATGGGTGAATCAAAAAAGATAAGAGTTTCTGCATCCTATTGCCCAACAGTTTTGCAAAAATCTTAAAATCAGAATTTAACAAAGTAATATGTCTCCAGTTATTTAGATCCTGTTTGTCTCCTTTTTTATACAAAAATATCACCAACCCTTCATATATCTGAGCGGTTAAACAATCTTCAGCCAGAAAGGCATAAAATACAGATAACAAATAATCATGTAACAAAACTCACAATTTTTTATAAATTTCAGGAGGCAAACCATCAGAACCAGGTGCAATCATGTCCTTCATAGCACTAATCTCCTCACTCAATTCCTCTAACATGAAAGGACTTATCAAAACCATTTGTTGAACATGCATTAAAACAGGTAATGCCACTGCTTGTACTAATAAAGCCATGTCAGGGGTTTCTTCAAATGGGGATTCAAATGATTGCTTAACATGGTCTGCAACACAGGACAAAATATCTGGGGACCCCATAACACTGCGTCCTTGCTTATCAGTAAGACTGTGTATCTATTTATTTTGTACTCTAGACCTGCAAGATTCATAAGGATTAACTCTACTCTTATTCCCCCTTACTCCAAATTTCTGTTTGAAATCCAATGATTTTTGCCTATCATATTGGACCTGAGCCAATTGTTGTTTAACATCACTTATACATTCTGCCAGTATACCCTTAGAATCCTGTTGTAATGAAAACAGGGAGTACAATTCTTTCCTCAATCTAGCAGCTTGAAGGTGACGGGCATCTGAAATAAATCTGGAATGAGTTTTAAAAAACAATGTGAGTCATTCCTTAGTATCCGTCCACCAATCAATAATGGAGTCATAAAGAAAGCAAACAGTGCATCTGTCAACTAGTATATCTTCAGGACTGCTACTAAACCCAGGCTGAGACAATAAATGTACATTCGCCCTCCATACACCAGGGCCATTCAAACCTACCGGACTCAAATTTATGTGTAAGCCTATTAAGTTATGGTCCAAAGTTGCAACCGGTCTTACCTTTCCCTCATAGACCTCAACAGTCGAAGATCACAACCAATAATAAATCCGAGAAGTCAATTTCCCTTGCGAAAAGGTAGAGTATATAGTGGATTCTGTACAACTACATCCTGAAGACCCTGCACATCACAATACACCTTCCACATAGATTTTAAATCCAAACTAGAATTAAATTCCCCCCTCCCCCAAATAACTATCCTAGAAGTCAATAAATAATGCTTAATTTTTTTCAACAAGTGAACCCTAGCTGCTTTCTGTTGTGGAGCATATATATTGATCAATCTATAGTTCACCCGATGCCAAACCAAATCCAACAACATCACTCTTCCAGGCTCAAGATCAACTAGCTTATGAATAATAAAACCTTGTGATGTTGAACAAAACCCCAACGTTGATATAAATCTTGGCCTAAAGACCAATAAGAAGGACCTACAACCCACTTCTTTGTGGCTTTATCTATATCATATAAAGAATGCAAGCGAACATCCTGTAAAAAATAAACAGCATAAATTAAAGCCTGTAAAGTAAAACATGTTGCTTTTCTTTTAAAGTCAGATCTAATACTATTCACATTAAGACTAGCTAGGGAAAATGAAACAGTATTCATAAAGAAAAAGAAGAAAAGGAAAAAAAAACTGGAAAAAAAATCAGCAATCATTTCTTCTTCCGTGATCTAGTGGCCCTTTTCTTTACTCCCCCCACTGAGGTCTCCATCCCTGCAGGGTGGACAGTTGCTGAATCTGTTAATGAAGAGGATCAGGGCAAATCTTGATCGTCATCCTCCATAATGTCCCCGCAAGCCTGCAAAGGTTAATATGGATTTTCCACAGGAACTGGGAGGAGTTGTTTGTCCTCAATCCGCTTAGTAGATTGAGACCTTGTCCGAACAGGTTGAAAGTCTCAAGATGATATAGTCACTGGCTCCTTGAGCACTTCATCCAAGGGCGAAGAAGAATTGGGATTGAAACTGAAGAAGAACTGGGCTGGGTGGATGATCTAGAGTGGTGCAGAAGTATCCTGAAAACCAGGATCCTGGCATGGTGGTGCCTGCTGTCCATGTTCTGCATCTGGGAAACTTTTGTAAATCTCTCATCAGGGGCAAATGGGCAAGAGTCAGTAGATATTCTTAGCAACTTATTAATATAAAGTCTTGTTCCATATAGTCTGCAGAATTTGAGCCACCTAGGACATGTACTGAAAGCATGAGAGTCATCTCACATAAATTACAAGTGGAAATTGTACAAGTTGTGGATGTATACTAAGGTACCACATGCCTTACATTTAAGCTGTTCACAGTCTGAATTCAAATGAGACAATGATCCGCACTAATAACAAGAATGGGGCTGCCCAGGATAGAACAAAATCCCTCTGTCCCTGCCAATACAAAAGCAATTGGGAAGATGTTGAATACCCTCTTCAGACATCCGCCACTGCACATTGAACTTCCAGCCCCCTGTCCCAAATCCATTCTCATCAATTAAAGCATGGGGAATGCCATTCACCTTACAGTGTTTTCCTAACTATATATACGATGATCCAAGACATTCACCCCTCATTCTGAACAGGATGGTAACTACCTTGGCTATAGATCTAGTAAGAGGTATAACTACAAAGGGCTTCTAGAGAGGCTGGGAGTGAACCTCACAGTAAGCTGCCCAAAATTTATCCAAGAGTCCAGCAGAACAAAAGGAGACATCAAAGTTGTGGTCTCCAGAGGTGTGGATAAAGGCATACACATCGGAGGGCTTAAATCTCAGAGTTAATAATGAGGTGTTTGCCAACATAAATCTGATCTGGGGGCAATTCCAAGCCCTCTCTATAATAAATCCTTGCAACAAAACATTTCCGTGCAGGCATCTTAGGGTTTTATTAAATAAAGAAGCATAAAAAGCATGTGCTGTAGTAGGACCTCTAGTAGAATCATCCTGCTTACGAACACTTCAAGGCCTTGGAAGAAGTAACAGGCGATACCTGGAAGCTCCGACTGTTGTCTGATACTCTCCGCAGCAGGGGAGAGTGGTATCGAGTCCTGTTCAAGGCCTTTGGTAGACAAATGCACTGGAGTTTCTGCCACCACTGAAGTAGTGGCATCTGGTGCAGTACCCGAGGGATTAAGAGCCACACCCAGAATCCCCTCTGCAGCTAGAGGTATGCTGGGTTCAGACCCAGCAGCTCGCACCATTCAACTCTCTTCTCGAGCACCAAACTCGATGTCCATTTGGAGCACACCGACTCTACTAGCAAGGGGAAACTTTGGGTCAGGAACCCACCTCGACTGATTCTTCACCCACCCCTCACTAGCAAGCACCAACTCTGGAGACTAGGTGGAGTCATGCATGGTAAAGGGGAAGGGAAATGAATCTGAGTCAGGATCCACCATCTCCGCCTGCTTAGGTGGTGAATCTGTAGCAGCAGTCAGTAAACTTTTTCTTTACCTTACCGTTTGTAAGATAAGACTGCGATACAGTCTGTTTCCATTTGTTCTCCTGCCTAGCATCTCATCCTCTGAAAAAGAACTCAGCAGTTTCCAGCAAGTCGTCCTCATCAGATACCATGGTTGAACACCAGTAGAACCTTGCATTTTCTCTGGGACATCAACACCTTGTGCACCTATTCCTGGATCTACAGAGCACACATAGCTCCATGTCCTCACCCTCCAACTCCAGGGTTGTACTGAGACCACAGCCACGGACCAGGGACCCTACTGAGAGTAGAGGAATTTCCTGTGTCCTGGCCAAATTTCCCTCATTCACTAAAAATACCAAAACAGCTTAATCTGGTTCGATGTCAGTTGGCATTCATTTATATCCCTCCTCCCGGTCGTGGCTCGAAAATATGCAGGATTTGCCTAGTGTACTTACCGGTCAACAAACACCAAATAAAACAAAAAAAATAAAATAGTGTAGGAGGTTATGATGATGTTAAAAGAAGGGATGATATTTCCTGATAATTACAGAAATCACAGATAAATATTCCCTAATTACTTATCTGACCATCATCAGAAAAAATACGATGGAAAAGGTGCAACAAAATAGATTACTCTCCAGTTGTTTGACTAAATCCTAAACTTCCTCAAAATTTGTTTTGTAGAACTGATGTTTGGTAACTTACAAGGAGTGAGGGAGATGGGGAAGGGGCTGGGAGTCAGGACAATAGGCAAGCAGGCAGGAAGGGGAGGGGCAAAAGTGGGTATGAAAAGGTCAGGACAAGGGTGGCTCAGCCACTTTTGCTGAAGTTTTGTTGGTTTACAATAATCAGTAGAGCTACAGCACATTGGATTGGCATTTGGAATCGTTGTTTGGAACACTGGGGAAAAATCTTGAAAAGGTTTTGGTGTACCAGGACAACTAAGAGGTGAGGCTAAGCATTTGATGAGAGAATATATATGAAAAGTAGATGGCTTTGTGTGGGGGGCCTTGCCCATGAGTGAGGGACCTTGGGGTAGAATGGCAGGAAATGCTTTGTGTAGATGTGCAGCAGAGAATATGGGATGGTTTTCAGGTAGGGCCTTGGCCCCCTGTTGTAACCTGGGAATTGAGCAATGAATCGCGGTTTAAAAAAAAAAGGGGGGTGCAGGTCAAGCGTTTTGTGCATTAAACACACAGAGTGCAGTGAGAGGAAGTTTTAATGGTGTCTGTGGGCCACGGCCCACTAGTTGTTTTGATTGAAGTCAATTATTGGTGAGAAACAATGAGAGCGCTACAGAAGAGAGCGTGATGGTTCAGTGGGGTCTAGGCCCATTGGCAAAGAAAGACAGTAGCATTTGTTAAAAGCAGGCAGGCACTTGCTGCAGACAGCGTAGGGTGTAACAGAACACAGCTTGCTGGCGTTTGCATCAGGCCTTGGCCCATAGATGGGGAGACATAAGAAAGGAAAAACAGCATGGTGGGAGGTGGCTTGAGGGGCAAGTTTTTGGGAGAATGGAGCTCCAGAACAGGGAGTGCAGTAAGGGACAGATGGAACAGAGGGAAGGTAGCTTATCGTGCCAGCTGGAGGTGATGAGGGAGAACAGCGGCCTGTGAGGCTGGGGCTGCAGGCGCAGAATCCAAAGGAAGTGTGGGGATCTTTTGTTTTAAAAAAAAGAGAAAAGAGTGTTTTTGCATTGGATCAAATGGTGGTGTTGGGGCTGCAGAGGGGCTGGTGGTTGGAGGCCTAGCTGAACAGGAGAACGCAGGGCTCACGTGAGACGGCGACATGGTGTGACGTCAGATGCTGTGGATACAATGTGGCTGGAGATTTATGGATTGGGGAGTTGGGGGGTTCTGTTTAAAGGGCAGTGGGGAGAAACAGGATAATGGGGCATGAAGCAGCCACTGGACGAACAGGCTGGAAAGGCATCAGACTCGGTGGGGTCCTTTGAGTGAGATGGAGTGTGTGTATAGGCCAAGAGGCAGTGCAGTGCAGCCATAGGCATATGGGGCAGGGAGGGGGTGAATGGATATGCCTAGAGGGCCAGCAGCTAGAGGCATATAGGGGCATGAATGGGAAGAACGAATAGGCCTAGAGGGTTACGAGATGCAGTGTCAAGTGCAGGGCATGCTGAGTGGCCATGGGAGGCCAGAGGCTAGTGGATGGCCCCAGAAAGAAAAAGATTGGGCCCAGAAGGCAAGGGGCTCAGTGGTAGAAGCCATGAGGGGCTGGGAAGCTTTTATATCAGTCAATCAATTAATATTTTTATTAATCCAGGTGGGCACCATTGAGCAAGCTCATTTACAAGGTGGACCTGTGACACACAACAATAATACAATTGAACATATAAGTACAGGCATAGGAACAACCATTGAGCAAGCTTATTTACAGGGTAGATCTACGACATACAAATAATAATATTGTTGAGCATATAGTACAGCCATTGGGACATAAGCACAGCCATTGAAACAACATGTTTGGTAACAGTCTATAATAATACTACATATGCAGTGGAAATGACAGAAGACATCGGTCAGAAAAATGGGCATAGAAACAGTGCTAGTATAGGCTTAGTGCATGATGTTGAGCATTTCTGCAAGGTTTAGTTGTAATACCCGAGGGGAAGGGCAGGAGCAGGAGATTTATGCAGCATGGACTAGATAGTACAGACAGGGCAGGGAATCATAGTGTTCTAGTGTACAGTAGGCTGACGGTCAAGGTTGTATAGGAGCGGCAGCCAGTGTGCTGGCACAGAGATGAGACTTCCAGCTGATTATTGTCCATTTACCATAATTGCAGCAAATACGGCAGATATGAGGATGAAAACCATTGAGATCATGTACTCCGTGGGCTCGGATTTGAGCAGTGGTACAGGCTGGGGCTTAGGACCGTAGGAATATTTGAATGCCTTCGATCAAATTAGGGGGAAGCGCAGAGCTGGCATAAAGAATTGCTAAGGAGGAAGAAAGACAAACTAGGGACAAGCAAGGCAGTTGCAGGTTTGTGTTATGCCATTACAGTATAGGGTTTTAAACATGTCAATGCTAACTGGGGATTTCAGCTTTAATGTTTTTAGGAGTCTATTCCAGAGCGAGGGTAGCGTGAAGCCTATAGCGGCTCTCCCAAAGCCTGTGTCAGCCCTGGGTATATGCAATGAGATGAGGGAGCAACTTCTTAGAGCATAGCTTCCAGCAACAATAGGGGTCAGGCAGTCAGCAATGTACTGTGGGAGTTTGCCACTAATGGCTCTGAATGTCCAGAGTGCCACGTTCATGTTGCGCCTTTATTGTAGGGAGGTCCAACCCATAGATGTATATAGTGTGCAGTGGTGGGTGATATGGGGCAGATCAGTGATGAAGAGTAGTGCTCTGTGGTACAGTGTGTCCTGTTTTCCAAGGTATGACACAGCACAGCTGCTATATATGAAGTCCACATAGTCAATTAAGGAAAGAAATGTAGATTGGACTATCTGCCTCTTCGCTTCTGTAGTTAGTAGCCATCTTATCCCATAAAAAAGGCCAAGCCTTTGTCTTAACTTTTTCAGTAGGTCATCCAAGTGATCTGCAAAAGAAAGTTTGTGGTCTATCCAAACTCCCAAGTATTTGAATTTTGTGACATACTCTAGGTTCTTGCCTAGGATCGTGGAGATGGGGGGCGGGGTACTGGTCACTGCTGGGTAAGCCAGGTGGTTAACAGGGGAAAATATCATGTCTTTTGTTTTCTTAGCATTGAGTAGCAGCTTTTTGCTGAGTAGTTGATGCTACAGATGATTAAAGTCTTTTTGTAGATCCACACATGCAGATTCAGATGTAAGGTGGCTTAGGTAGAGCACTGTATCGTCCACGAACAGGTGGATGCTTGCCTGTTTGACGCCCACATCTATATTGTTGATATAGATGGCAAATAAAAGTGGTCTCAGGATGGATCCCTGGGGGACCCCTCTTTTTAACAATTTGGGGGCAGAGAGTTCGCCTTTGGCCTTGACTTGTTGCCGCCTGTCAGACAGATAATCGTGGAACCAGTTCAGAGAGGTAGGATCTAGCCCTATTGATTCTAGTGAGGGGAGTAGCAGACTATGGTAGACCGAGTCAAACACTTTACTTAGGTCAAGAAACACAGCACAGACAAACTTTTTTCACTCTAAATCTTGTTGCCAATCATTTGTTACCTTAGCTAATGCTGAAATTGTGTAATGATTGGCTCTGAAGTCAGATTATAGGGGGTTTAAAAGTTATGTACTGTCAATGAAGGATCTCAATTGGGTATTCACAATTTTTTCCAAAAGTTTTGAAAGAGTAGGGATAAGAGAGATCAGCCTATATTTATCTAGGTCACAGGGGTCTCCAGATTTAAATAACGGGATAATATATGCAGTTTTCTATATTTGGGGGAGAGTTCCTTGTGGTAAGTACAGGTTAAATAGATGAGTAATAGGAGTAGCCAGTACATGATATGCTATCTTTAGAAAGTAGGGGTCGAACGTATTTGCACCGGCGCTTTTCCTAGTGTCCAAGTGGAGAAGCAGGTCTTCTACTTCATTGAGGGAGACAGGGGAGAAGGAAAAAGACCATCTCGTAGGGCTAGAGGTTGGAGGCTGTACATAAAGTTGGGAGCGCAAGTTGCATGCAGGTGAATTATCGAATGCAAAACCTGCTGTGCCGAAGTGAGTATTAAATGCTTGCAGGATCTCTGTTTTATCATTAATTTGTGCATTGCCTGCAATAATTTATGGAGGGAGCATATTTTGCGATGTGTGCCCAGACAGTTCTTTCAGTGTGGCCCAGAATTTGGAGGGGTGAGTGGATACAGTATCTAGCTTTGTTCGATAGAAGCTAGCTTTGGACTCTCTAATCATCTTGGTGCAGTGATATGGCAAGGAAGAAAATGGGGGGGAGGCATGGGGGGTGACTAGACCTAGGCCAGGACCCAGGCCATGGGGCATGACGTCAGATGCTGTTTAGCATGGTGAAGCAGGCCATGTGATAGGCCTTGCCAGAGGGATGTCGGTATGCAGGGGCACAAGGCTAGAAAAAGGGAAAAAGAAGGGATTATGGCAACAAGGAACAGAGGCCTATCTATATAGGGGCCTAGATAAAAAAAAAAAGAAGGGGGGTAGCATGGCAAGTCATTAATAGAAATGCTTTGTCAGTTCTCACAGATTTTATATAGGCAAAGAAGAAAGGATGGCACCAAAGAGGAACAGGCCATCAAAGAAAGATAGCTACAAGGCTATTGTGGAGCTGGCGGAAAGGGCCAACAAGATGTGGCAGATGGTGGAAGAAGAGGATGGTGCAGATCCAGGGAGAAACAGAAAGTGGGAAAAGGAAAAGTGGGTGGCAGGAAACGACCAGTGAGGAGAACACATAGTCCAAAGAGAGTGCAAGCACCAGCAGTGGTGCCTCCCCGAGTGGTCAGCCCAGTACTGCCGCAATCCTGTGTACCTGAACCACCAGTACCTCCTCAAGAGCTGGTGGTGTTCCCACTGGTGGAACCCAGACCAGCTCCCCCAAACACAGTGGCTAGATAGTGCCCCAACCAAGCCGTCCTGCCACAGGAACCCAGACTGGGACATCTCGATGACAGTAGGCTTCAGGAGCTGAAAAACACACAGGTAATGTATCAGGTACAGTGGGAGACAGCATTAAGGATACAAAGGGCAAATTATTATGTCCCTTGGGTCCAGGGGTTGGGGCAGATGGAATCAGCATTAGCAGAGATCAGATCAGATAATGGAACAATGGGGGGGTGGGGAATAAGGGGACCGAAAATATGGGAAAAGGAACAAGGGAGATAGGATCCCCAGGGATGAGAATAGGGGAGCATGTACCGCTGGCTACAAAAGAGAAAATATGGAAAGGGAAGTACGTAGACATTTTTGCTTTAGTGAGTAGGGAGTCGATGGCCAAATATGAGGAAATGGAGAATATTGGGAAAAGTGAGATGGCGTCAGCAGTGGTTTTATTGGTCAAGAAAAAAGAGGACACATTTACAAAAGGAAAGATGTGGGATGGATGGTTTGTAGGTTTCGCCATGTACTCAGCGATAGTGTTGGAAAAGAAGCCAGAATTGGGAATCCCTCTTATTACGTATTAGCTGATTATCAAAAGAGCGAAAGCAAAAGGGGGGTTAGGTTGGATATATTATGATGAGTTCTTCCGGCAAAGGATGACAACATATGGGAATGTGAGGTGGGACACAAAGCAGTTGGACTTGTGGACAGACTATGTTATGGATCAATCCATGCCAGAGGGAGAAATAGGAAAAAAAGGGGGACTACCCCAGAAGCGTTGTTGGGGCTATAACAGGGCATCTTGCTCATGGCCCCAGTGCTGGTTTTGGCACGCATGCTCAAAATGTGGGGGATCCCACCCTGAAAATAGATGCAGAACAGCATGGACACAGGGGGCCCAGGAGGAAGGGGGACAGGTAATAGGCCAGCAGCCCTTTTGGGAAGGCCATGGCTACAGGGGCCAGTCATCAAACAGAGGATCGAGAGGAAGAGGGTGTGGGGTTGGGGGAACCAAACATACTGATCAGAAGAGGAAGCAAGACTGGGTGTGGGGCAGGGGGATCAAGAAACCAGGGGGAGGGTGGTAAGAAATCAATTTTCGGAAGCAAGTACTCCCAACAAGATTATGGCATGGGAGAGATGGTTGAAAGTGTACCCAAACAGAGAACTGGCAAAAATGATAAATAAAGGCTTTAGGACAGGTTTTTAGCTATAGTGTGAAGGCCCAGGAAAGGCAACAGAGGCTAACAATCTGGGGTCAGTTAAAGGGAAGGAGGATACTATGAAGAAAAAGATAGAAACATAGAAACATAGAATTTGATGGCAGATAAGGACCACTTGGCCCACCCAGTCTGCCCATTTCCCTACCTAATGGATAAGCTGCAGATCCTAGTTAACCAGCAGAATACTTCTTTCTACCCCCACACCCTAGAATTGCCTTATGGCTGTCCCATGCATGCTTGAATTCAACCACTGTTTTTTGACTCCACAACCTCCTCCGGAAGGCTGTTCCATGCATCCACAACCCTCTCTGTGAAAAAATACTTCCTTGCATTACCTCTGAGTCGCCCCCCCCATGTTCAAATTGTGCCCCTTGTTCTTGCACATCTCTTTTGAAAGATGTTACCCTCTTGGACTTTGTTTATACCTTGAGGTACTTGAAAGTTCTATCATGTCCCCCTCTCCTCCTTTCCTCGAGGCTATACATATTAAGCTCTTTAGTCTCTCTCTTCATATGTCTTCTGGTGCAGACCCTGCACCGTTTAATGGTCTCCTCTGGACAGCTTCCATCTTGTCTATGTCCTAGCGGAGATTGGGTCTCCAGAACTGCACACAGTACTCCAGATGGGGTCTCACCAGCTGTCTGTACAGAGGATAACAACTTCCTGTTTCTACTGGTGATGCCTCCCTAATGCATCCCAGTATCTCCCCAACCCTCCTTACTGCCGTTTCCCATTACTTGCCCACCTTTAAGTCATCTGATATGACTCCCCAGGTCCTTTCCATTTTTGTTGTTGTTAGTATCTCACCCCCATTGTGTACTCTTCCCTGGCTTTTTGTCCCAGGTGCATTACCTTGCACTTCTTAGCATTAAATCTAAGCTGCCATACATTTGACCATTCCTCTAACCTTGCCAAGTCCCTTCTCATCCTTTCTACCCTGCCTTGTGCATCAAATCTGTTGCAGATCTTTGTGTCATCTGCAAAGAGACATACTTTTCCTTCCAGTGCCTCTGCAATGTCGCTTATAAAGACTCGAAGAGGACCGGTCCTAATACTGAACCCTGCTGCACCCCATTAGCAACCCCCCCTTTCTTCAGAGTGGACTCCATTTACTATTACCCTCTGTGTCCTTTTCTCCAGCCAATTCTTTACCCAGGCTATCATCTTGGGACCCAGTCCCTGGCTGGCTAACTTGTATATTAATCTTTTGTGTGGGACTGAGTCAAATGCCTTGCTAAAGTCTAGGTAGACCATGTCCACAGCCCTTCCCTGATCTACTACTTTGGTCACCCAGTCAAAGAAATCTATTAGATTCGTCTGGCATAACCTTCCTGCTGTGAATTCATGCTGCCTTGGTCCTGTACCCCTCTGGCCTCTAGGTACTTGACAATTCTTTCCTTCTGAAGTGATTCCATCATTTTCCCTATCACTGTGGTTAAATTAACAGGTCTGTAGTTTCCTGCTTCTGCCCTGCTCCCACTTTTGTGAAGGGGAATCACATCTGCCCTCTTCCAGTACTCAGGTACCTCCCCATCTTCCAATGATTTGTTAAAGAGGGTAGTCAGTGGTGTCACTAGTTCTACCCTTAGATCTTTTAGAATTCTGGGATGAATCCCATCAGGCCCCATTGCTTTGTCCACCTTCAGTTTTAGGAGTTCTTTCAGAACCCTTTCTTCTGTAAATGGGCTGGTATCAACTTCTGTATCCAGAGTGTTTCCTTTGTTTGTTATAGGTACCTCCCCTCTTCTTTTGTATATACTGAGCAAAAATATTTGTTTAGTATCTCTGCCTTTTCACCATCACCCTCTGCCCACCCACCTAAAGTGGCGAAGATGAAGGACCTGATCCATGTGCATACGAGCAGGAGGTGGGTGCAATTGATGCAGGTGCAGCAAGTGATGGGGCATCTGAATTTCACCTGTAGGGCAATTGGACCATGGAGGGCTTTCACTAAGCGGCCCTTCTACTCTGCGGCAGGCAGAGTAGAAGGGCCGTACCCAACCCCCCACTATGGAATATGAGAATTTCCCCATTGGTCCTAATTCCCAAGAAACAAAGTGGGGAATACAGGGGGATTCACCATCTATCATTTCCGGTGGGGGACTCAGTGGATGATTTTATAAGTGAGAAGCACAGCAGAGTTACCTACACCACATTAGAGGAGGCCGTACAGATTATACATGTGATGCCCAATGCATGGATGGCCAAGACAGACATAGAGTCTGCTTTCTGATTGCTCCCAGTTAGAAGGGAGGATTGGGATCTATTGGGTTTTAAATTGGGGGGTCAGTACTATTTTGACAAGGCTATGCTCATGGGCTGTTCTGTGGCCTGTGCCACCTTTGAAGCATTCAGTACCTGTTTGCAGTGGATATTTCAAGAGAAAACAGGTTACAAGGCAGTCATACATTACCTGGATGACTTTCTGTTAATAGGCAGTGGATGGAGTGAGACAGAGAGGATGCTTGCCAGTTTTCAAGAACTGTGTAGAGCTGGAGGTACCATTGGCACCGGACAAAACTGAAGGCCCCAGTAAGTGTTAGAATTCTTAAGAATTGAGTTAGACATGCTGAGAGAGGTGTTTAGGTTACTAGATAGCAAGGTGATGAAGTTGAAGGTTTAGGTTACCAGATAGCAAGGTGGCGAAGTTGAAGGACCTGATCCATGTGCATACTAGTGGGAGGCGGGTGCAATTGATGCAAGTGCAGCAAGTGATGGGTCATCTGAATTTCATCTGTAGGGCAATTGGACCAGGGAGGGCTTTCACTAAGTGGCTAGTGAGGTCCACAGCAGGAGTAACCAGACTACACCACTTGGTGGACATAACAAAGGGAGTAAAAGAAGATTTCAAAGTGTGGGAAGAATTCCTCAGCAGCTACAATGGCTGCTCATTCTGGCAGGGTGATTGGGTTTACAGCACTGATCTGGACTTATATACAGATGCAGAGGGGGTTATGGGATGGGGGGCTATTTGAGAGGAAAATGGTTCTCAGAGCCATGGCCAACAGATTGGGTGAGAGATGGATGGATAAAGGACATCACATTGTTGGAAATTATGCCCATTTAGGCCTGTACCCTAGTATGGGGAGAGGAATTACGAAATCAGAAGGTCACATTTTGGTGTGACAACAAGGCAGTGGTAGAGGTTCTGAACAACATGGGGGTCAGCTTTGAGATGGTCATGAGGGTATTGAGACAGTTAGTGTTGAGAGCCATACAGTTGAATATGTCATTCAGTGCCAGGCACATAGAAGGGGTTAAAAATATCCTAGCTGACAGCCTTTCCTGTCTGCAGCTGGATCATTTCTGGATGCTGGCACCGGTAGCAGAGGAATGGACAACACCCACACCAACAAACATCTGGGATGTTAGTTAGAAGGGGCTGAAATGCTGTTTCACAGCTCATGGGCACTGCGGACCTTGAGGGCCTATGAAGAGGCATGGCGGGCATTACAAGCATTCAGGGAAGCACACCATAAGGAGATAAGTGGACCACTTACTGTGGAGCAGCTAGAGAAGTTTACAGTGGACCAATGGCAGAGAGGAATGGCCCACACCATAATGGGGGTGTACCTAGCGGGGATTAGTCTAGTTTGTAGCCTAAACGAGGAGGAGGAAGGACCCTACAAAATCAATGTTGATAAGGAGAATGATGCAAGGGTGGAGTAGGTTGAACAAGAGGACCAAGGATGGTAGGCGGCCAATAGCACATCATTGGCTAGCAAAGCTAGGGGACGTACTCCCAGCAATTTGCAGATCCAAAGATGATGCGCAGCTATTTCACACCATTTACCTAGTAATGTTTGCAGGGGACCCTATGAGTAAGTGAGGCAGTAGGGCATGGCCGTAGGGACGAAGAAGGGGGTTTGGAATGGGGAGACATAATCTGTGGGCAGAGTGAGATACAAGTTATAGTTAAGAGGTCAAAAACAGATCAGGAAGGGAATGGGTGTGCTGTAACTATTAAGGCACACGTAGACAAGGCAGTGTACCCAGTAAGGGCTTTGTGGGCTTAAGCCGCAGAACGTGGAATTAAACAAGGGAGTTTATTTGTGCATGAAGATGGGAGGAAGGTGATGAGTTACCAAGTAATGGCCATACTCAAAAAAGGCATGGAGTTCCTGGGCAAGGACCCGGGCAATTATTCCTTTCACTCCTTTCGAATAGGAGTAGCTTCAAAATGGGCAGCTGCAGGGGAAATGATGGACAGTATGTTGCAAAAGGGGTGCTGGTGGTCTGCCAGTTACGGGAGGTCTATTCGGACCCTACAGGAATGAGATTTTAACATGTCATCTGTGCTTGTTTTGCAGGAGCAAAAAAAAAAAGATTATAGGGAAACAAACAAGGCAAGCAGGTGATTAAGATGTATATTTTGTCTAAATTCTATAGGTAGAGGGAGGATCACAGAAGTTTGCATCTGTGGACACTCATATATTTATTTGGTGGAAAGGAGAGTGTAGAAAAAGGCTTGGGTAAAACAGCTGTACTAGGATGTCAGACAATGTAGGTTGGCATGGCATAGCATCCAAGAGATGAGACGGGCACAATTACTTCCAATCCTGAAAGAAATGGAGGAGCGATGACCCATCCATGATTTAACATTGTACACCTGGGGGGCAATGACACCGGGGGGAAGCCATGGTTGGACACGTATAAGCGGTAAAACAGGACTTGTGGAAGATTCAGGAGTTGTGGACAAGAATGAGCATAGCCTGGTCGGACATGATACCAAGGAGGGTATGGAGGTATGAACACAGCCATGTAGCAGTGGACAGGGCCAGGAGAAAGATGAACAGAAAGGGTAGGAACATTTTAAAGGAACATGGGAGGACACATAATTCTATGAGGGGTGGAAGAATGGGTAGAGGATTTTTACAGATCAGATGGAGTGTACCTGTCAGACTTAGCAATAAACATGTTTAATACTGAAATTATGGAATTTGTCAAGGCATGGAGGAGACAAGAAGGGAGATAAAAAATGGGGGAGAACTAGTGATGGTCGAAGTGGCACCAATTCACTCCACAAAGTGATTCGTGGAGTAAGGCGAATTCACAGAGTGCTCTGCAACGCGAAGCGGAGTACTTCGCGTTATAATGGGTAACACGAAGTCCATTGAAAACAATGACTTCACATTACTCCGCCTTCCACTTCGCCTCACTTCATCTTGTTTTTAAGCTCAAAGGTGAATTTTGCAGTGATTCATGGGATTTCAGGTCACATGGGCTCTAGATTGTTCTGCACAGCCTCAGTTTGGGATAGTGTGTGTAGGAAGCTATAGGAGACAATCTGCTCTAAGAGCTCTCTTTGCGATTCAGACTTTCAAAAAGCTGTTAAAAAAGCCTTTTTGAGTAATTTTTTTTGCTGAAAGTTTAGTTTATCGATTATAGGAAACCCTCCTGTGCTCATATCATTGAGCGTTTATTGTTTGTGTATGGATTTTGAATATGAATGTACAACATTCAATCTGTGTACTGAGAAACAGTGGAAGTGTGCTTTGGGGGAGGGGCGTATCTGTGGTGTAGGTAGATTGACTTGGAGAAGAAGACAGTGCTTTCTGTTTTGGTGATATTTTTCTTGTATAACTGTGTTAAAGTACACACAGTAATATTTTTTACATTTCTTGTCATTTTTTGGTGATTGTTGTGGTGCAGCAGTGCATAATTTTACTTTGTTTAAAATATGTGTTTTTATTACTGAAGTTTTTGATTTACTATGCATTACTTAATGTGTGTGTGATGTGTGTCATCAAACCAGACACCCTTTATTGTGCCACATAATAATTTCAGCAATGTGAAGCTGCTATCCACTGCAGCTGGTGATTTTTGTACTCCTTTGTGGTATCTTTTCTGGTACTAGTACTAGTGACTGTTACTGCAGCAGTACAGTGCACTGCCCCCCCCCCCGCAGCCCGCCGCAACTGGCAAAGGTATTATTTTCCATATTTGAATTTCTGATGGTGAGCACTGGTTAGGTGTTGTGCCTTTGTGTCTGCATCTCTTCAGTGCAAAGTGCAATCTTAATATGACTCTGCATTTACATCTCTTTAGGGCCCAATCTCCATCTGTAACTTAACATACTAACATACTAAAATGCCAACAGACTAGGCCTAACGGTCTTTCGCATCTGCTCGTTTGGTCAGCCCCCACCCTGGGAGCTGACCTTGCTGCCTCCTTGCCTTCTCTGGCTTCTCTCTTCCAGTTCCGGATATTCTTGCTGCATTGGATTTTGCTTCCAGAACCCTTCCTGTACCTGTCCCACCCTCTTGAACCCTTCACCATCTCTGCCTCCACCAGCCCCCTAGGCAGCGCATTCCATGGCTCCACCACCCTCTCAGTGAAGTAGCACCTCCTCCTTTCTCTCCTGAATCTTCCTCCAGCTTCCTACCAAGCCTCTAGTGGCCCCTCCTCCTTCCTTCAAGCACCTGACTGTTCCTCCCTATTTACCCTTCATGTACCTGAAAACCTCTATCATGTCCCCCGGTCCCTTCTCTCTTCCAATGTGTACATATTTAGCTCTTCAGCCTCTCCTCAAGGTCCTGTCCCCAAGCCCAAAATCATTTTGGTTGCCCTCCTCTGGACCCTCTCCAGGAGTTTAATGTCCCTCTTAGTGTGGTCTCCAAAACTGCATGCAGTACTGAGTGTGGCCTCACCAAGCAGTTATACAGAGGAAGCATCACTTTCCTCCTTCTGGAGGTGATCCCCCTAGCGATGCATCCCAGCATCCTGTTGGCTTAGGCTGCTGCCCTCCTACAAGTCTCTGAGTTGTTCATTTTGACATCCACCACCACCCCCAGGTCCCTCTCAGCCATCGAGACTTGTAGCATTTCCCCCCCCTCAGGTGTACACTTGGCCCGGGTTTCTGGCAGGTGCAGTACCTTGCAGTTCCCTGCATTGAACCTCAGCTTCCACTTTCTAGACCATCTTTCCAGAGCCTCCAGGTCCCACTATAAGGCCACCTTCCCCTCCTCCCCATCCACCATTAGCCCCAGTTTTGAGCCATCCACTGTCTCAGTCACAGTTGTTTCTTTCGTTTCCCTTCAGAGTACTGGACAGGTGTGGTGCTTAATTCTGCATGAACATTGTACTCATTAATATGCAATTTTAAGTCAGTACCATCACCACGAGTCACTATGATACAAATCATGTTCTTCATCATCATGGTCACAAATGCAGTCACAAATCATGATTCATGCTCATTCACTTTTCGAATCACAACATAAATTTTTTTTCTAGTTACTTGGATGTATTGTAAGCCTGTCTTGTAGTATCTCTCCAGGCTTCACCACCCCACCATTGTACTCATTGATACATGGTTTTAAGTCTGGGAGTTTTAAGCTACAGCTCATCAGGGCCCAGGGAAGCACAGACATAGGCATTCATGTTTCTTCATCATCACAGTCTCAAATGCAGTCACAAATCATGATCTACGATCACGTCATGAATCACAACATTAATTTTTTTTAGTAGTTACTTGGATGTATTGTAAGCCCATTTTGTAGTATCTCGCCATGCTGCACCACCCCACCATTGTACTTATTAATGTTTGTTTTTAAGTCAGGGAGTTGGACAGTGTCTGCAGTACATACACAGATTGGAAAGAAGACTGACTGCACACATGCAGTTTAGCACAGTATACTTGCACTGCTCAGCATACAAAGTGTCATGCATATGGAAGACAACAAAATAAGGGCATAATTACATAGAAGGGTCTGGGATGGTGGAGGAATACATTTTATAACACAGCAAGGAAGGTGTGGGGGGCACATGATGTGAGGAAAAAAAACTAATATGACATCCCATAGTGATCCAGCAGCAGTTCCAGCATGGACATAATTTGCAACTGATGTCCCTCTATGTGATCCAGCTGCTGCTCCACAGCACTCACCCTCTCGTTGTTCTGGTCCTGCTTCTGGGGGCACTCACAACTTTTGAGCGGTCCAACAGAAATGAGCACTCATGTCCTCCACACATGCTCACGGTATGATGTTTACCACTACCATGCTCTCACAGAGCTGCCCTCACCCCAGACATTCCCTCACCCTGGTCCATCTCTCCTACTGAACTCCCTCAGTGTGAGGAATCACTACTCACACTGTCACATAACACACTCACACAGTCACACAGACAAACAACTAAACTAAATACTTATAAATGTAAGAAAAATAAAATTGACAGAAAGAACAAATTAAGTAAAACAGAGTACAGAAAAGACAAAAAAATGTAATTTTTAAGAAAGCTGCTGGGTCTAAATCAAAGTTTAAATCTTCTCTTCACTCAGATCTAAAAGTATCAGCAGTCACAAAACACACTACTCTTTCTCCATCTGCACAGGAGAAAACAAAAGTGTCTGCTTGTATGACTCACTTTCTTCCTGCCTAGCTAAAGAGCATGTGACTTAAAGTACTGTAAGCCATTTGATGTGTGTGGGGGGGGGCTGCCAAATCTGAAACACCAAGTGGATCACTTAGAATCATAATGAGGAATGTGAAGTCCATTAAAAACAATGACTTCACTTTACTTTGCATTGCCATTCCACCTTAAAGCAAAGTGGTAATGACAAAGTGGAGTGAGCACTTTGAATTGCAGACTCCACATAGTGGAGTGGCAACGTGAAGTGCCCACTTCATGTTCACTTCACCGGCGGAATTTAAATTCACTGCAACTCTAGGGAGAACCATAAAGGGGGGGAAGGCCAGTCATCCAATGCAAGCTGCAGACAGGCTAAGGGGAAAAAGGGGGTGGGGGGAATGAAAAGAAATATGATGGAGAAGAAGAAGAAGAAAATGAAGGACAAAAAGCAGTGTTGGTTCTCACTGTTACCTACCAGAAAAGAGAAGAAGAAGGAGGCACCCAGGTTTTCACCTAGGGAAGTGAGAAGAAAAGAGAGAGCGAGAGAGAGAGAGAGAGAGAGAGAGAGAGAGAGATGATCAGAGATTGATATGTAGATGCAATACAAATACAATTGTGAAAAAGACATTAACAAATGATGATGGTAATGGAAAATGAAATTATGATATATAATAAACTCATTGCCAATCTGAGCACAACAACATACAAGTAGTTTGTCTTTTGTGGGGGGAAGTTTGGAATCTGGGACAATGGAGTTTGCCCTTTGTGGGGCAGACCAAGTTGTACTGGTGTACCCCTTCTGCTTTTTCTGGAAGTGGTTTGCTCAGGCAAGGAGGGGGGAAGGTAAGGGGAGGGTCTGGGAGCCAGGACAATAGGCAAGCAGGCAGGAAGGGAAAGGGCAAAAGGGGGTACAAAAAGGTCAGCACAAGGGTGGCTTAGCCACTTTTGCTGAAGTTTTGTTACCTCCCACCCACCTGACAGAAAGAAAATGGAAAAGTGGGTAATCGAGAAGGGAATGACTTGGTCTGTCAGAGGTGGATGACAGAGGATGTCTGGTAAGACGATTTGGTGGACTGCCAGAGGTAGATGGCAGCGAAAGGGGAACGGGAGGGGGGAATGAAAATGAAATACGATGAGAAGAAGAAGAAACTGAAAGACAAAAAGTGGTCTCGGTTCTCACCGTTACCTACCAGAAAAGAGAAGAAGAAGGCACCCAGGTTTTCACCTTGGGAAGTGAGAAGAAAAAAGAGAGAGATGATCGATATGTGGATGCAATACAAATACAATTGTGAAAAAGACATTAATAAATGATGATGGGCATGGAAAATGATATTATGATATATAATAAATGAATTGGCAATCTGAGCACAGCCACATACTAGTAGTTTGTCTTTTGTGGGGGGAAAAGGGGGGAATCCTGGACAATTTCAATTGCACGTAATGTGATGTGAGTTTCAGCGCCTTGACTAGATAGTTACCCTCAACTCTGAAATAGTTATAGATATCTATTAGCATGGTTGTATGGATAGAAATGAGGTGCTGTAATTTAAAGTGGAACACTCAAGTAAAGGAAATATCACAATATCGTTGGCAGGAAAATCTGTTCCAAATGAGCTATTGGTTAAACCTCTAATTCCCAATTCCTTTAGTGCCAGAATTAAAGACATTTAGCTCCCCCTCTTTTCACAGATGCAGGTATCCATTTTATAAATAGCTACAATAGGAAATTACATCACAGAAGAGAAGTCTAGATGTAAAACACATGACTGCTAGTAATTCCCAATTATAATTTCTAGATTCCTACAGTTCTGAATGTGATTTTTGGTGGTGCTGCTGATGATGTTGATGATTTAGTGAACTGTTTTGCACCTGTGTGGACTGCTATATTTCATTTTGCATATACCACTTTAAATCAATTATGTACCAGTGCCACTAGACACATTTGTTGTACTGGTGCCATTTTGTTTACTATACTGTATAAGCAGCATGCACTATTTTACATACATTTTTGTGGCAATTCTGTTTTGCATTTTTTTGTGCTGATGATGACATACTGTGCAATTTTTTTTTGTAATAGTAACCACTAAAAATTATGGAAAATAGTACTAATGAAAATAATTATAAAAAATAACTTAGAGTGGCTGCATGTTATGGGGTATACATTTCCTATGTCCAGTTAAGTAACAAGTCTGCAAACAGATGTGCCTTACTAGGGTTGTTTGCAGGAGAGCAATGGGGTTTACTGCACAAGAATCACTCATCAAAATTACCAATCCTATCATGGAGACCCCTTGGAAACAGTGTGAACCACCATAGCAGGTTTCTTACATTCAGGATGGGTAGCATAAAAGGCATCTGACATACAGGAAAGGTAAAAGAAAAATAACCTTTTGTATTGCTCCCTTGAATCTGTAGATATGAATTTGGGGATTATCTCTAAGGGATTATGCCATTTGCTGTCCTGATCAGAACAAGCCAGCCACCAAGTACTTTACTGATTGCAGCAGTGAGGGCTGAATAACTAAAATGGTCTTCTGATAGGAGAATGGGCCACTGTACTGTAGAACACATGTTGGAAAGACAGGCAGAAAGGGTATGTGAGAGAAAAAGCTGAAATCTGACCGAAAACAAAACCAATTTTGTTTTGTAGTTGGACTGAGCAAAGCTTATTTATTTTATCTTAAAAATTTATTCAAATAAAGTTTTTTTTTTAATTTTTGAACCTTGAAAAAGGTCCTCAATTGTGCTTTCTAAGAATTGTTTATACCAGCAATGTACTGTAGCACACATCATCACAGCACAGTTATTTTATGTTACAAAGAGGATAATGGCTGGGGATCAGGTGATAACCACACTGTAATCACCTCGAGTGGTTGCTAGGGCAACATGGTAAACCTCAAGAGCGCAGCTCGAGAGGTTTACTCTAGCCTTAGCAACCACGAGAGGTGATTTCAGCGTGGTTGTTACCCGATCCATAGCCATCATCTTTTATAGTGTATGGTCAAAAAAACACTGTTTGCATTCTATGTGTGAGAATTATGGAACTCTGGTGCATTCTTTTTCATTATGCCACTGTTTGAAAGTTCTGAAGTGTGGTTAACAACTTTTAAAATTCTAAACAGTGTGTAACAAAGCTGTGTGACTGCTGATTATGGTGGTTAATGGGCACTTACCATACATTATAATCTTTTTAACCAGGCTTCCCCTGCTGCTGTCTAACCTCTGAGTTCTATTGCTGCATCTACCAATTTCCATATTGGGGTGATTGGAGTACTTTGAGGTTATGTAACTTACACAATGCCATGCAACACAGAACAAATTTTGCATTGTTGTGGCTCGAACCTGAGGTCCCCCAATTCCCAAGCTAGTGCTCTAACCTCTCGTCCATACAACTTCTTATTACACAAATGGTGCCTGCACAACAAATTATAAAACATTGTATCATTGCAAACAAGTATGTAAAATGGCACTGGCACAAAGAGTGTTTAGAATGGTAGTATCAGAAATAGATTTTTCAAATATCACAGGCATAAAACTGTTCACAAAAGGGGGATATCATAAAACATTACGTAAAGTAACTGAGCCACAAACATTTATTTATTTACATTTAGATAACCAGGTAGGCCCGCTGAGACCATAACAGTCCCTTTTTCAGTGGTGACCCAGATTTAGTTACATGTGGTCCTCCTCCAAAGCCATTTATTATATCATCAAAAGACAACACTTAAAGCAGCAGTTCAACAAAAGTGTTAAAATACTATATTGTACCCGTTAAAGTTACTTTCCTCATTTTTTTGTAGTTATTTATTCACTTATGTGGGCATGTATTAATTTATTCATTTAATGACATTGGTTTACCAGATAAAAATACAGCAATAAAATAAATATAATTTACAGATATGATCTGACAGTATACAAGGGAAATACTATAAATAACATTGATTAGAATATATGATATAGAATAATACACAATAAAGAAATTGTTTCCTATAATGTGTACTTTATAACTTGTTCTGGCTCCATTTCCTTTTCATGTCCACAGTACTATTTCAAAGTCAAAGAAGTGACCACACTTTTTTTTTTTTTGGGGGGGGGATTAATTGAAAACATTTCAAAATGTCTGAATTCTGTTTTGGCAAAAAAAAGTTTACCAGCAAATGAAAGTGGAAGACTACTGGCTCTGTTACTGTTACAAAGGTGGGGGCAGCTTTCATGCTATGCCATGTTAAGATGTGGTGGAAAAGATTAGGCTAAGTAAGTGCTAATAGTGTTAATGGCCCTAATTTACACCTCTCAGGTTGACTGCTTTTACAAACAAAATACCATACTGATAACAGAACTTGTTTGTAACCTGAACATGTAGCTGAAACAATTAATGATATGACAAAATCTGTTTTAAAAGTATGTGAGCATTCAAAATGGCAGGATTGCCTGATAGGGACCCTGAACACCTGATCACCAGATAAAAAACCTAACAGGTGGCAACCCTAATGAGAATCACAGGTAACAAGGCTGGGTGGTTAAATGCTGATATACTCTGTAAGCTGAAACTCCAGGAATAAATCTGGAAAAAATATAAATCGACTGGGAATCCACAAGATTTGCTAAAATACAAAATTGAAAAAAAAACAAGTGTAAAACCCAAGTCCGAAATGCCAACTCCTCCTATTATAAAGCATGCCAAGAAACAAAATGTGCCCAATCCAAAAACATCTGGCAGATTTACACAAAGAGCTAACAGGGAACAACCTCGCTTGGGATTTCTATACCCTAGAGTTTGATGGTAACATGGTTAATAACCAGAGTTTAGTAGCTAACCACTTTATTAGACAAAGTAGGGACCTTCCAAGTACAGGGTTTCACAACACCACACCTCTACAACCTCCAAATGGCATTGATCTCTCCCAAACTGGCACTCACTAGGAATTTTATTTCAGAATACTTACCAAAAAAATAATTTTTTTTAAATACATTTAAAATATAACCCAAATCCCTCAATGGACCTGGTGACCTGGACTACTGTTTCTTAAAACTTGAGAGGGAGGCCCTTGCAGAACCAGTCAGGAAGCTATTTAATTTCTTCATCAGATGTGGTGGCTTTCTGGACATCTGGAAGCTGACAATTGTTAGGCCCATCTACAAATCAGGCCCCAAGACCATGTTATCTAACTGCAGGCCCATTTCTCTCCGGCATTCCCTATCCAAATTGTTAGAATGCATAGTCTTTGAACAGACACTTGAATATCTAAAGCAAAACTAACTTGTCAGTCCCACACAACATGGCTTCTGAAAGTTGCACAGCACAAAGACAGCCCTGGTGACATTCACAGTCTCTGTTTTCAATACCTTGGATGCAGGTAACTACCTAGGCTGCATATTCATTAACCTCACTGAGACATTCAGTCTAGTTAACCACCCAATTCTACCGGATACCCTGGCTCTACTTAACTTACCCCTGATGACATAGCATGGTTAAGAAGCTACCTGTGAAACAGAATACAGAGGACAGAGATCCAAAATGCCCTCTTTGACCCAGTTAAGGTTACCTGTGGAGTGCCCCAAGAATCAATCCTTGGTCCTCCCCTAGTCTCACTCTTTATTAACTCTGTACTGACATCCTGCCCCCACACTGGTGTGGTCTTCTGTGCTGATGACAATGTCAACTTCCAGGAGGGCAAGGATACCAGCAGTATAAAAAAATCCTACAATCAGACCTCTCCTCCATGGAGATCTGGTATTATCTACATAAATTGGTCCTTAACACACACACACAAAAAAAATGAAGGCAATGATCTTCTCAGGACCTTGTAAACAACATCCTGACACCATAACTTTGACAGATTCCTCAGGTGAGCAAATAGAACTAGTTACTGAATTCCATTATCTGGGAGTCATGCTTGACAACTCCCTTTCCTTTGAGCCTCATGTCACTTATATCACAAAACAAAATGCCACCAAAGGCTGGGAGTGCTACACAGAATAAAACAATTCCTCATAGCTGATTCTCGGAAAATTCTTTCTGATGGTCTGCTACTGTCCCTTATTCAGTATGACTTGTTAATGTACTCCTCTGCAAGGGAATCTGTTCTGGAAAGCATAGGAGTATATTACAACTCAATCTATAGATTTCAAACCAACCTTCCTACCCGAAGCATCACTGTCACTTCCTCGCCTCTGCTTCACACCTTTCCCTTGACTTTCTAATAAAGCTCCTTGCTCTCACATTCCTACAGAAAGTGGCAGTAGGCGAAGACCCCCAGAGCATCCAGGAAATCTTCCCTGAACTTGTAAAAATAGGATCATTAAATCTTCTGAGGCCTGCTCATTTGTTACTCCAAGAATAAACAGCAAACTAGGACAGAGATCACTTTCTTACAGGGCTATGTGTTGGTAGAACAAGATGTGTACCTCCACAACTGCAATGACATCCATTTCCAGTTTTAAAAAAGCAGTATGCACAGTACCTGACCACTCAGTCTACCTGTAAATGTTACAGACGCCCCTGAAAGCATGCTATTGCACTTACATACCTGACATATACTGTATGAATTACTGTCTCCCATATCATTTTTGTTCACTGTGTTTCATTTGTACCCAACTGCTTGTCATTTTCTCAGGGTATGTATGTAAAAGGTTATTTGCCCATTAAGGTTTTCCAGTATAACAGATCAAAATAAAATGAAATGTAATCAGCTCAGCACACAAGCATCCTCATTGCAAACATCTCAAGGAGGAGTGATGGGACTACATTTAGAGTCTAAAGAATGGGTAGCAGAGCAATATTAAGCTTTGTCAAGCCAATATTTCCTACAAAGAATGACGGACAAATGGTCAGCAGTTGGGTACATATTAATACATTTTCATAGTTTGATTCTGGGGCTGGAGGGCATGTCAGAATATGAAAACGTTCCTTAAGTTCAGCCACACACGAAACAAGTTCTGAAATTCTTGCAGAATATATTTATTTCATGGATCAGTTTGAGTTTTTAGATCCTGTCCTAGTAATAAAGTTTTATTAACTGTTCAAATCAGATGCTAGCATAAACCAATGTACACCACAGCCCTTAGTTACCAGCATAACATCCAGTTTTCCATTCATACTTATCTTGTCCAATGTGTTTTAATGCAAAAATCAAGTACATTTCTCATTTCTCTAATATTTTATTCCAGCCTATCCCTCTGGTTGATTCTGGAACTTCCAAAATACCCTCAAACTGATTTATTTCTTTATTGGATTTTGTTTACCAAGAGGGCCCACTGAGACTAAATTCCTTTTTTCAGAGGCAATCCAGAATTAGTTAACAGATTAACAGCAATGCAAAGCAGCAATCCATTTATAAGGGATATCGGAACATAACATTACATAACAGTACCAGGAAAACGAGTACATACATAGCAGTGACACAGAAGATACAACACATACAAAGTTATCAGTTAGCTATAACAGTGGTACAGTAATAGAACTAATATTTTGGACTGCAAGCATAGGATGTGGACAAAAACAGCAAGTAAAACAATGAGCAACAAGCAAGGAACCTGAATGTAAAACCTGATACCATAACAGAAGCCATTTCACTTTCCCCAACCCAAGTACAAGGATTTTACACAAGACTTAAAACTGCATAACCTCTTGCAGTCCCTGATTTCAGGTGAGAGATTATTCCATAAAGGAGGTGCAAAGCAGGCAAAAGATCTGCTACCAGACATAGACAAAGGGAGGTCTGCCTGTATACTGGAGGAGAAGTGAAGAGTTCTCCATTGAGGCTTAAACTTTAATAGCTCTTTTACACTAAGTGAAGGGGTGCCAAAAATGAGCTTGTGCAATATACAGTGCACGGTACAGGGAATTGCAGTTTGCATTCCATCAGGGCAATGTTCACAGGGAGAGGACCAGAGAGGCTGCTGCATGCCCTGATTTGTTAAAATGTAAGGGGACAGGGGAGTCTTCAGCTGTTCTTAATCACAATCTTGTTCTCATTAGTCATTATTGTTTGTAATGCCCTTCTGGTCTTCCCTATGTAATACTTTGAACATGTACATGCAGTCAAATAAATCACAAGATGTGAGTCACTTAACAGCTGACTGGATTTTGTATTTTTTTTATCTCCACTAAGGCGGTCACATTCCTTCTTTCTGGAAGTATTGTTGCATTGCATTCATTTAACACATGGTGCCATCGCAAGACTAAGTGGACCTAATAGTAGCTGGGCACTAGCTCCTTGTGCATGATATTCTCTGCAGCAATCTATTTTAAAGATTTTACTTTTTTCAAAGCAATAATAGGTAATAGCTGAAATTATCCAACAGGCAGTTTTTTTTAAATACCCTAGTGTTTGTGAACTGGCTTCTTAATCTTTTCTATAAGGTCAGAAAATTCTAAAGCCATAACCATTCCATTTTGGTTCTCCCTGTTTTCACGCCTAGTTTCTTGTAAGTTATTCCCTCTTTAGAGGTTCTCTTATTGTCTTGGAGAATATTCTATTTAAATAACCTATTTGCACAAATCTCTTAGCCATAGTTTCCATTTCCTGATTTCTGACTGCTTCCTTGCTTAAATGTAACCTGTCCAGTTCATACAGGTCTTTGTTATTTCAGGACCCTCCCCAGCCACCAGTGAACCTGTACTCTTCTAGCTTACGCCGCATTCTAAACCATCCATTTAATTCCTCTGTTCTTCCTTCCTAGCTGTACTAGCCCTTGGGACCATTATTACCTCTGAGAATTCTAGCATGTTTGGTAAAGTCATTGAAGCCATTATAAAAGACAAAATAATACAGCAATTTGCTGAGGATAAAGTTCTTACCCCATTTAAATATGGTTGTATGAGGGGCATATCATGTCAGACTGACCTCATCCTTGTGTTAGAAGAGGTAATAAATACACAAAATTTTGCACACTCTATCAACACGAGGGCACATTTTTGTTTTTTATTTGGTACATTTGGATGGGCCAGTTGCACTTTGGGGGCAGGAGTACATCTTTCTCTGCTCTCTACTTGCCTTTGAAGAGGTGACAATGGAGATGAGAAGGGAAGAGTCATAGTTGTAGCTTATCTGGACGTAAATAAAGACTTTGACTCTGTGGTGAATGACAAGCTTCTGGGCAAAGTGCACCAATGTGCTATATGAGCAAACACAAAGTTGAACTGCAAATCTGCTTTGGGGCAGAAAGCAGAGGGTTGCAGTGGGTAGGCACTACTATGAGAGGGCAACATGCTGCATCCCTCAGTGATCTGTGCTGGGACCACTTCTGTTCAATATTTTCATTAGGAATCTGTTAGCTGCTAGCCATATGGCTTAGCAGTTGTGCTACCACCCACCACACCAGTGACCTGAGATTGGGTGCAGACTTGAGTTGCAGGGGCCATCTGGGGGAACTGGGGGGGTGATAGACTGAGCAGGTTGAGATGGAATATGAGTGGGGAAGGCAAATGCAGAAGAAGTATGGAGTACACCCTCAATTATTCAATCGTGTGTCCAAGAATCCGTGATTCTGAATGGCCAACTGCTACTTTTCTGCCATGGTAAATCCTATGACAACCCATGCAAAAGGAGCCAGTCAGCTACATCTACAGCTCCCAGTTTTTAAAATCAGTACAAGTCTCCAAGCATCAAAGGTGAAAAATCACCATCTTTACTCCCCATTAAACCATGACACAAAAGCTGTAGTTTCTTCTTTTTTTTTTTTAGCATGCTTTTTGCTACTTACCAGCGAATGCTCAGCCCTGCTCTCCCCAGGCCACCAATTGGCCTCCATTTAGACTTACCTCCCAGACGATGCCTCCTGGATTGCCCTGTAGGGCAGGGCCACTCCACCAATGTGAGTTTACACTGCACAGGAAAAGGTTGCCAGTAGGGGCGCCTGCTGACATTGTCTCCTTGGCTTTCCCCAAGGTGGGGTGTGAGGTTGGGCCAGAGCCAGTGGAAGACAGAATAGGTCAGTTTGGGGAGTGCTGCAGCTGGTGATTGGGGACATAAAGCAGGTGTCATTTAGGTGCCTACAATTTTTCCTGTTGCTGCTTTTTGTTTAAGGATTGTGACTTGCACCGGACACACAATCCCCCTTCCCCCCGGAGTAGGGGATCCATCCCTGGGATGCTCAATCCTTCTCCCCCCAGCCAGGCAGCCATCCAACTTCCTGGGTCTGTTCTTGAACACTTTACGTCAATGTGGCAGATAGACACCATGCCACTACATCAGTGGCTGGTCTCAAAAGCTGGATTTTCAAAGGGTCTGTAGATTTTAACTAATGGACCTCTACAGTCTCCAAAGTCATTTTACATGTAAAAAAAAATTTTTTTTCACATAAAAAAGTTGATCTTTGTTTCTGTTTCTCAGTCCCCTGTTTGTTGATAGAAACTAAAGCTGGTGTTTGCTGTGTGTTAGCCACAAATGCTTCTGTCTTGTTACAATTGTAACAAGCAGCCTTTACACTTAATATAACAAACACAAGCAGCCCTTGCACTTAATGTAGCATACATATTAATTAAAAAAAAAGAAAAAAAGCACTGCTGTAACACTGTCTTTCCATGTCACACCCATTTCTGTTAAGTGAAAAAACACATTTTCATAGCCCATAGAAAACATCGTTGTCACGCTGCCCTGACCCAGTCCTCTCATGATAACAAGGTGCTTACTAGCAATGTTTACCTTCTCAGCCCACATCGTCACTTCCAGCAAACACTGAAAAATGGAAAACCTTGTTCTCAATGCATTGCTCCATTGGTCTCCCAGCCACTCCCCACTTGAAAAATGCTCCCTTGTCTTGCTAAGGCTTCAGTACAGCACTGCTCGCTCACTCTCTGGAGCTACCATAAAACAAAATATAAAACAAAAAAAGACGGGGGTAAGCAAATCTGCCCAATAAAAGAAAATTATTAAAAAGCTCACAAAAACTAGATGAGGTGCAGCCAGTGGCCAGCAACATTTTCAGCTATAATCTACCCGGCAACAAAAGACTATTTTTTATTACAGAAGAAGAATATTTCAATAAAAAAACCTATGAAACTGCTGAACTAGAATTCTTTTTAATTTTAAACTTATTTTAGCAATTTTCTTATTGTATAATTGCTAAACCACTCCAGGGTGTGGGTTATACTTGGATTTATCCACTGGATTTGGTCACTTGGCCTGTGGCTTTTTGACCAAAGAACACCAGGCATGGGTAAATCCCAGAAACACCAACACTCTGTTGTGGTTTATTGCTTAATCGATCCATACTTTTATGTAAGGATTCCAGTATCACAAGGGATCACAGTTTTTCATACAGTGGCTTGCAATAACATGTCAGCATGTTTTCAGCATCATTTGAAGTAAAGGTGTACTTTACAGAAATACATTTCTAATGAATATTAATGAGAAAAACCTTTAAAATATTTAGGTGATTAGGCACTTGAATTACCGTATGATACATGCAGAATAACCTTGAAAATGATTGCTTCATTAATTTAGCTAGCTAGCTCCAGAATATTGTAGCAGCATCCTGGTAAAACAGAAGTGCCTAAATATTATCCACAATTATGATTTAATTTATGAATGTTAATAAGATGCTTACAAAGAAGTTTTACACTGTTGATGCTAACACAAAGCAAATGGCTGTATTATATTAGGAAATGTTCTTTTTATATATTTTGGTCAATTTTTCTTCGATTTCCTTTGTATACGTGTTTTTTGTAATTTCTGTTTATATGTGATAATAAACTTTTATGGAAAAGGGGTATTTATTGAGTAGTTGGTCTTCTCAACAACCATGCCCCCTCACGAAGACTTAATGAAATTTGAAGCACTGGGTCTGAGTCGCAGGCAACTCTGGTTTGTTATTTTTGGAACAGAGTGTATTTGCTGCATACCTTTTACAAAAAACTTGAAAAAATATGAATCTGAACCAGTGTGTTTACTAGAGAGATTACGGTAAGTATCAGAGAAAAGAAACACACCTTTAGGCAGTTCAAGGAGCCACAGAGGGAAGGTGATGGGGAGCTCTACAAGGAGACGCTCCAGGAGACTGGAAAGGCTATCAGTTTAGCACAAGCCCAAATGGAGGTATAAATAGTGCTGGGAATCAAGAAGGGGGACAAAACCATTTTTTAGATACATCAGCAAAAAAAGGAAGAGCAAAGGGGGTGGCAGTCAGAAAATCAACAAGCAATGGTCAGATAGTGGAAAAAGATGAAGACAACGCTGAAGCACTCAATGCATTCTTGTGCTCAGTCTTCACAAATGAGCACAACTGTAGTGGTCCAGCACTAAACAGAATCCAGCACCCTGTATGGAAGGCAGACACAATCCCCTTCACAAGGGAAAGGGTGCTGAAAGAACTAAAAATATTGAAGACAGGCAAAGCCATGGGTCTGGATGGAATTCACTAAAGAACACTTAGAGAGCTTCAAGAAGAAATAGCTGCACCATGAGATGAGCCATACAGTGAATCTCTGGAAAGCGGCAAGGTGCCACTTGACTGGACAGGGCTACCATGGTACCCTTGCATAAAAGTGGCAGCAGACAGGAGGCCAGAAATTACCAGCCAGTCAGCTTGGCCTCAGTAGTGGGCAAAATCATGGAGCCACTCCTTAAAGAAAGGATCATAGACTTCCTAAAAGAGGCAGGAAAACTCAACCCCAAACAGCATGGATTTATCACAGGTAGTTCATGTCAGACTAACCTGATCAAATTCTTCTACTAGGTGACCAAAGCAGTGGACTGGGAGGGAGCAGTGGACGTGGTGTATCTGGACTTCAGCAAGGCCTTTGACACTGTCCCACACAGGAGGCTGATCAATAAACTTGAACACACAGGTGTCAGTTTTAAGACAGTAAACTGGGTAGCACACTGGCTGCAGGATAGAACTCAGAAAGTCACAGTAAATGGCACGATGTCCAAAGAGGGTTTTGTGAAAAGTGGATTCCCACAGGGATCAGTGCTGGGTCCACTTGAACATATTCATCACTGACATTGTTGATGGTCTTGAAGGTAAAGTCTGCCTGTTTGCAGACAATACAAAACTATGTAATAGGGTGGACAATCAGGGGAGAGATTCCAGTAGGAAGGAGGATCTCAATAAACTTGAACAATGGTCCAATGACTGACAACTTAGATGTGGTGCTAAAAAATGCAAAGTGATGCACCTGGGAAAACAGAACCCAAGAACGCAATATTTCCTAGATGAAAATCTACTTAAAGAGACCAGGACTAAATGGGACTTAGGTGTAATCATATCAGATGACCTTAAGGTAGGGAATCAATGTGAAAAAGAAGCATGCAAAGTAAGCAGCATCCTCGGATGCATACGTAGGGGAATAACTAGCAGGAATCAAAAAGTGATCTTTCCAATCTATAGACTCCCTGGGAGGCTGTACACTGGAGTACTGTGTGTCCATTTCTGGAGGCCCCACCTGAAGAAGGACATAGAATACTTGAATCAACTCAGAAGGCAGCCACAAAGATGGTGAAGGGCTCCATCACAAGCCATATGAGTCAAGACTCTAAGACTTAAACTTGTACCTCTGGAACAGGGATGGGAGCAGAGAAGGTATGATAGAAACATTCAAATTCATCATAGGTATAAACACTGTTCAGGTAGACAAACTCTTCCTTGCAAATGGAAAGGCATGTACAAGAGGCGCAATCTATGCCTGACAGGGAGAAGACTTAAAGGCAATATCAGGAAGTACTTTTTTGCTAGAGAGGTATTAGACATGGAAACAGCCTGCACCCAGAGGTGTTTGCAGCAAAGATGGTGAATGCATTTAAACACACACGGGATAGGCACTATGGTAGAAACAAAAACAGGAAAATATAGGGAAGGGGGTTAGGTTCATGGGCAGACTAGATAGGCCACTTGGTTCCCATCTGCCATTAAATTCTTATGTTCTAGGGGGCGTGGCTTGGACGCCGGAGAGCCTGGCCGCTTAATGCTGTAGAGCGAGCCCCAGCTCTGTCATTTCAGAACTGTTAGCTGGCATCGAGTCTGACATTACGGAAATACACATTATGCCCCTGTAGCCACAGTAGAGTTGGTTCCGTGAGGTATTCGGCTGCTTGCAGTAGCAGCAATGACAATTGGAAGCATGTGCATGAGACTTGCATGGCAGTGTGTAGGCCTCAGGCCCCCCACGCTCGAGTGATTAGAACGTCGCCTCTGAAAGCCTGGCTGGAGCTGCACGGTCATTTTGTACAGCTTGGGAGCATTTAGCCCTTGATTGTGTTTTGTTTTTACCTGTCGGAATTGAAGCAGTTTAACAGGGAATCAGCTGTGAATATAAACTGTCAGTGCACGCTGGATGGCTGCAGTTGTGTAGGGTCAGTACACAATGGCCTCAGAATCCCTTGCTCATGAATCGAAGGTTCAAGTCTTCTCTGCAGCATATTACATCCTTGTTGGAGACTTTGCTTTCCAGGGTCGACTCCCTATCAACCACTCTTGCCGGGAATGTAGCTGAGGTGCAAGAATTAAAGGATAAATTCAATGTGGTAGAGCAAAGGACTGAAAGTTTAGAGCTAAACCAAGTCAAACTCCTTCAGCATCTTCAAGAGCATGAGAGCAGGCTGGCTACCTTATGGCATTGGGCTGAAGACCAGAAGAATCACAGTAGAAGGAACAATATCAGGATTTGGGGCATGCCGGAGGAGTCTGAGGGGGTTAATATGGAGAGATTCCTAAACGAGGAGCTCCCCAAGATGCTGGGGGATAGGTGGCAAGGGCTTATAGAAGTGGAGAGACCACAACAGGTTCCTGGAGGCCCCTGCCTGATTTCACCTGGGCCTCGACCTATAGTGGCATACCTTCTGAGATCCCCCACAAAGGAGCGAGTGTTGCGTGCCGCCAGGGACCTTGAGGAGGTGATGTGGCACAGGATTGAAATCTCATTTTATGGAGACTTTTCCACTGAAGTGGCAGCTCGGAGAAAGACCTTTGCCCCTGTTAAAAAGATTCTGGCTTAGCATGGCTTCGAGTACGGATTCCATCAATTGGCTTACTTGGCTGTATCGAAGGAAGGGAAGGAGATAGTGGCTGAGTCTCCTTGGGAGGTGGAAGCCTGGGTCTCCAAATACTGGCCGCGTCTGGCCACGTCTGAACTTAAAAAATGCGTCTCCCAAGAAGTTATGGCATTATGGCATCCTGACAAAGGTGGCAGGAACCCGATTGGGGTAGAAACTTGCATGGAGACATTAGCAGGGATCTGATAAGCCCCTCAGGGAGTGGGTCCCCCAAACCCTCTCAACCCCGGCATGCAGATATGGAGAGCTCTAGGCGAGGACATGACCAGGCTGCGTTCCTTAGTACTACTTTCTCCACAAAACCTCGGTAGGACAATAACTCTGTGCCTGTGTTAGACACCGGTCTCATAGTGATGCTGATTTTGCAGAAGCGCAAGAGATGGCACCTCCGGCTAAGCTAACCAAAGAGCAGTCGTTGCAAAGGGAACAAATAGACCCAGAGGATATATCTGACAAAGCTATTATGGAAGCGGTGGAAGCAGGAATATGGTCTGACAACCTGCCAGATGCAGAGGAGCCTGCAGCTAACTCCTCCCCATACATTAAGCCGGGAACTCTGTCCTTTACAGAAGTGTTGTCTAAGGGTCTGCAAGGTGCAGGCGGCGAATCTCTACCAGCGGATGGAGCATCTCTACTGGACTGAAAGATTAAAGGGCTGTATTTGCTATTAGTTTTTGGGGAGCATGTGCTGGGACAGTCTTGTGGGATTTGGAGGGTTGCAAGGGATTTGGCTGCCTAGTATATACCCTTGGCTGGCAATATTTGCTGTCTGGGCCCCCCCCTCTCCATTTCTCTTTGGTTCTTTTTTATCCCCGACACAGATGCCCCATCCTACTGTGGGGTATGGGTGGTATTGGGGACAATGTTTATTTCAGGCGGGGCTGGGGTTGAACCTATCAGTAATCAGACGGTTGATCTCTTCTTCCCTATCCCAGCCTTTGGCTAGCACTGTCAGAGGGCTTACTTTCTATGCTTGGCCTGGGTATAGCACCATTGTGCATACACCAAGACTCGTTAGCTTGTTGCTTTATACTTATTGTTATACTGTGCTAGAAGTTTGAGGAATAATATAGTTAATGTAGTTTTTTTTTCTTAACTCACAGTTTAGTGGGGGTTTTTATAGTTACATAATATCTCAGTAGGTTAGTGAGTGTTGTCTAATCTCACATGTATTTCTTTCTCAGCTATTTGGTCAATTGGGGCTGCATCCTGCCCGGTACATTTTACCAGACCTGACTTTACTGAACTCCTTGTAAACCTCAGGTATCCTGAACTAATACACTTGCTCATTTTCTTGGGGCTCCTGAGGTGAGTACTACATTTATTTTTCCCCTTTTCCCCTTTACAGAAACCTCAACATAGTGGCGATGCATTCCAGTACGGGGCTTAAGCTCATATCTTGGAATGTGAAGGGGCTTAACCATCCAGTTAAGCGGAATGTTGTCCTCAGGCACCTCCACTCCTTGCATGCAGATATTGCGCTATTGCAGGAAACGCATCTGGTTTTAAGGACTATGGGCTGGCTCAAGAAAACGTGGGTTGGGACGGTAATTGCTAGCTCAGCCCAGACTAAGTCCAAAGGGGTGGCCATTCTGATTAGGAAATCATGCCCATGGACGTTAGATAAAACAATCACGGATACCCAAGGTCGATGGATAGGGGCTAGGTTCTCTCACCGGGTGGGGGGCATGTGGTGTTAGCAAATATCTATGGCCCGAATACAGATTCTCCCGAGGTACTCCTTGACCTTAATCAGGCATTGGAGTCTCTCACTGAGGGACACCAAAACTGTCCACTTTTGATAGGGGGAGATTTTAATCTGGCACCCGATATTTTTCTGGATAAATCTAAGCCCACACCACAAACTCACCCTAGAGTATTGGGCACCCTATCCGAAATGATGGGAGAATGGGGCGACTGATATCTCAGTGAGAGACCACTCTAATAGGAGGGAATATTCGTTTTCCAGTCATGCAACGATAGCCGAATCGATTTCTGGCTTGCAAATAGATGGCAGCCCAGGATGTTGTAGCAACCAGATCAAGGATATTATAATATCTGATCATGCTCCCGTTTCCTGCACTTTTCAGACAGGGAGGCATTCGGGGGGGCACTAGATGGCGGTGTAACCCCTTGCTGATTAAGGATCCCTCTTTTCGGAGTATGGTCCAGGACTTTGCTCGGAAGTACTTCACTCACAATAAGCCGGGAGATACATCCGCTAATATGGTGTGGGAGGCCTTTAAAGCAGTGTTAAGAGGGTATTTTAGCTTATGCGCCCAGAAGAATAGGAACGAAAGCGGAACTCAATTGGCTCCAAGTGGAACTTTCCACCATAGCGCAGTTTAAATCGCTCACCGCCGGTGAACCGGACACTACCATACTGCGGGGGACTGTCGGCTTAAAGTATCGGATTAATGCTATACTTCACCAACAGGTTGAGTGGTATATGACCAGGACTAAACATGCACATTGGGAGGGTGGGGACAAGAACGGGAAACTACTGGCATTCCAGCTGAGGAAGCAGCAGGCTGCTTCCCGTATTCAGGCCCTTAGAACTGAGAGAGTGGAGATAGCTACAGGCCCTAAGCAGATCAATGAGTGTATGGTGCGTTACTATCAGCTACTGTATCAATCCCGTATCTCTCAGGAGACAGGCTGTATTAGGGGTCAGTTGAGGGATTTCTGCTCATCTGTGCATATCCCTCAGCTATCAGAAGCCATGAAAAGTGCCTTGGATGCACCTTTTACTGAGGCTGAAGTTCGTGAAGCTCTGTCTCAGCAGGCTAAGGGGAAAGCTCCTGGGCCCGATGGCATGACCACTGAATTATACCAACTACTAAGCACTGAAATTTGCCCCCCTCTACTCGCTGCTCTGCAGGAATCGCACTCAACTGGCTACCTTCCACCAACGATGTGGGAGGCATTGATTACCCTTACCCTTATCCTGAAGAAATCTGAAGACCCGTTAAACTGTGCCAGTTATCGCCCTATCTCATTAATCTCGGTAGATACTAAGAATGTAGCCAAGGTACTTACCAAATGGGTAATGGAGGTCTTGCCCTCCATCGTACACCCATCTCAGGCTGCCTTTACCAAAGGTAGGGCAGTGGCGGATAACATCCGTCTGTTGCTCAACATTAAATGGCTAGCCCTGTGATCCTCCACCCCTATGGCAGCTATAGCAGTTGATTTCTCGATAGCTTTTGGCTCGGTGGAGTGGCCCTACCTGCACGAAGTACTCGAACCTATATGGTTTTGGCGCTTACTTCAAACAATGGGTCCACGTTTTGTATAATAAACCCATGGCGAGGATACTTACCAATAAGGATATATCTGCGCCTTTTTCCCTGCAGCAGGGCACTCGTCAGGGGTGTCCACTGTCCGTGCTACTTTTTCTGTTGGCCCTAGACCCCCTCATATGGGTACTCCAGGCCAACGAGAGGGTTCAAGGCATTATGGTTGGTGACCATGAATACTTGACAATGGCGTACATAGATGACCTGCTTCTCACCCTCTCTCGCCCACAAGAGTCCCTCTGCCCATACTGAAGTTAATGCATTTGTTTGCTATTATATCAGGGTTGCATATCAACCAAAAGAAGACTAGTGTTGCCTGTTTGAATGGGGCGTGCACTAAAGAGTGTTTACGGGGGACGGAACTATCATGGACACCTGACAATCTGCATTATTTGGGTATACATATCCCTTTTGCCTGAGGGCATATAGAGTCCAGGAACTTTACCCCTCTAATTACCCAATTGACTACTGAGGTAGCACACTGGAAGCACCTAAATTTGTCCCTTTTAGGTAAAGCAGGGGCACTTCAAATGCTTACGCTGCCCTGTGTAGCATATTTGTTAAATAACCTCCCCATAGTGTTATCAAATAAAGTATTTCAGGTGTTAGACAAGCTAATATCAGATTACTTGTGGGAAGGATGGAAGCCTAGATGGGTTGTTAATAAACTGCGGGCACATTGGTCACGGGGTGGCTTAGGGCTTCCCTGTTTTCGGGGATACCACTGGTCCTTCCTTGCTGCCCAGGCAGTCAAATGGTTTGTTCCAGCTTCTGGTAATCCACTGCCGTGGTTGAAGCTGGAGAGACAGATCTGTCAGTCTTTTCTTCTTAGCTTGCTGCTAACTTATGCTGACATACCCCGGGATAAACTTACTCCAGTCATGGACACTACAAGGAGAGCTTGGTTTTGCCTTATGAGGTCAGCTAGGACGGCAAAGAAGGGTACCAGGATGCCTTTTAGGTACACTGGACTATGGCGCAACCCACTCATCAGGGTCGGCAATAAGACCCTGTTGTGGGTCTTGTGGGAAGAGAAAGGGATTCATATCATGCAAGACCTCTATCTACCAAACTCTAGTACCTTAATGTCCTTTGAACAACTGCGTGCACGTTTTTTGTTAAAGGCACAGGACTTTTGGAGGTTCTTGCAACTTCGTAATGCAGTGCAGGCAACTGACTGGTTGAGTAAAGAGGATTCGAAGTGGCATTGGCTGTCCTCGCTGCACTTAAAATCCACCTTTCGTGGGCTAGCGGGCAAATTTATAGTACCTGGTGGGAGGCACAATTGGATCACACGGAGTCATGCAGGTGGGCATGAAGCACGGAAGCTGGTAGTTATATTGGTTCGGAAACCTGGTCTCCTGCCTTTGTGCAGCGCACACCACTTACAAAGATGCTAGAAGCCAATTAATTCAGCTTAAGATACTGCTTACGTGGTGTAGAACACCTGCTATCTTATCTAAGTGGGGGGTTCTTTCACATGATAGATGTTGGAGATGTGAGCACAGCCCTGCTGACACCTTGCATCTCCTATGGAAATGCCAGTGCTGGCTCCTTTTTGGTCAGCGGTAGCAATGGACTGTTCAGGGGTGCTGGGACAGCCTATAGACCTCTCACACCCCATGTTGCTGTTGGGAGATCAGGCTCCGTTAGAGCATCTGAGTCCACAGCATCAGAACTGGGTCCTAGTGGTTCTGCTGGAGGCTAAACGGCTCATACTAAGACAATAGCGGCAACCTCTACCTCTGCCTATTTCAGTATGGCATGCAGCTATTTCCAGGCTAACTACCTCTGAAAGGTTAACCTATGCTGTGAGAGGGCAGCTTCCCGTTTAACTTTCCAAATGGGAGGCCTATCTTAACTCGGCTTTGTGTCAGGTTCTCCCCTCCCCTCTGGTATGGTAATTACTCCCTTGGGCCTCTGTCAGTGGCATAGGCCCCACCCAGGTTATGTGCTAAACTAGTATAGGAAGCTGACCCCTATGTGAGATCTTGGGGATGGTCCTGGTTGCTGCTACGCTGAGGTTTGATGTGACCTGTTTCCCCTTATATACTTCTTCAGGAGCCGGATATGAGTCATATACTTGACCTGAGTAGGGTATGGGAAACTTAGTGTTGGGGAGGCGGCACCCATGTGACCCAAATAGAAGTGTGAGATATGGACAAATTATGCTATATTATGGCTGTTAGGTGTTGTAAGCTGTTTTATAAGGAAGTTCAGAGATCTAAGTTATAGTAATGTGTGTGACAAACATTGACATGTGTACACTATTCATGTTAAGCCTTATGTTGACAGAAGTTTTCTTGTTTCTGAATGTGATGTTTATTTAAACAATAAAAATTATTCTACAATAAAAAAGAAAGTACAATTCAGGGTGACCCAGAGGACATACTGCCGTCCTAAGCACACATGAATAGCTGCATGTCATTCGCAAACAAGGGAATGCAAAAATACGCGCATGACTTCAAAATGCCTGCAAGTACTGTATAACAGATCCACAGTCATCATGTTACAGTTGAAACATCTGGCAAGACTAGAATAAAGGAAGCATTTTGCTAGCTTGAATACAGCTCTGTGAATTGTTTCAGATGCACTCTGCCTGTTGAGTACCAGTTTTGTAAATGTGAATCGTTCCACTGTTTTGCTAACTAATTAATAAAGTATGCATACCCCTGATGCCTGTCATTCTCTACAGGGTTGGGCGTTATGGTTGGAAACCCTAATACCTCAGGCATTCGTTGGTATTTTCACTCCAAATTTTCAACATGTTTGTTTTGTGACCCCACCTCATGAACAGGGGGAATATCAGTTTGTTAGCCGAAAGCTGCTTATGCACAGTGACTACGGCATTTAGTACCACTGGTGCAAAAACTCAAACAGGATGTAAAAATGACAGCTGTACTGTTCATGGGGAGTGTAAAATGGCAAATGTTGCAAATCTGCAGTAAAATGTTAAAAAATGGTGAAGTCACAAGCGTATATAGAAACTGTGCAATGAACACCGTAATATAATTAGGTTGGGGATTTTTACAGCAGATTGTCAACTCAAGCATTTTGGGCCTCCGATCATGAACAGTGTCACTGTGATTTTCTTTATCTGTGCCAAACAATGATTTCCCACAGCAACCACGCAACTCTGTGCTGAAAGTGTGAAAACACACTTCAGCCATGTTGTGAAAAATGACAGCTGTACTGTTCATAAGGAAGTTTTTTTTGACTAGGTATATAATATGGTGGTCACTCAGGGAGTCAGGAAGCAGACTAGCTTGGATGACCCGGTGAGTATAGATGTTGAGTGCCCAGTCTATTAGTGGGTGGTTTTCTGATTTGAGGATAAGGCGGGTGGGCTTGGTGATGGATTGTGACAGGTTTGGTGCACAAATGTCAGCACAGATTTTGCTGAGAGAAGGAGATAACCAGTTGTGGTTAAAATCCCCCCAAACATGCAATTTCCCCATTGAGGTAAGGGAGGAAATTTGTGTGAGTAGGTCAGTGACAGATGATGCTGGAGTGCCTGGCCGTGAGTATACCCCGGCGATGTAAATAGGGAGTGAGAAGGGTAGTTCTAGTTGAACCAGTATAAGTTCATGGGCTTTAGGTTCAGACTTGGCTAAGGTTACAGAGTAGTGTAGTTTTAATGTAAACGGCCACACCGCCACCTCTGGTAACCCTGTTCTGGTGAGTCATGATGTAGCCTGAGATTGAGACTGAGGGCTTAGAGATATTTTTATTTAGCCAAGTCTCAGACAGGATAAAGATGTTGGGGATATAATGGGCTGCTAGAACCTATAGTGGGTTGAGTTTTTGGGGCCAGGCTTCTTATGTTTAGGTGCGAGATGTGCAGGCCATGTGGGAGGGGGCTGCCGCAGGGGTTTGCAGCAGTAGGTAAGTTAGGAGAGGGTCCAGGAGAATTTTTGCAGGGTAGGGGTGTGGAGGGGATCTGGGTTCAGATGTATGTCCCCAGCTGCGAAGAGCAGGAGGGCAATAGTAAGGTAGTGCGCTATAAGGTGTTGCCACCTATAAGTAGCTGAGCCCTGTCTTGTATGTGCCTGCAGGCAGCTTAATGGGTTTGATGGGAGGTAAGAAGATGGAGAATTATCCCAGTGTGTGAGGAGGAAAAAGGAAGGAGCAGGGGTGCACGTTTGAGTGGACTCACTTTTGGCTGAGGGGAGTGGTGGTATCAGTGAATCGGAGGTAGTGGGACCCTATCAGATCAGGAAAGACAGGGGGTTGCAGTTTATTGGATATTTGTGGTAAGTTGGAGAGGAGTGGTGGGTGGCAGATGATTAAGATAGCAAGAAGGGGCAGGTAACCTAGCAGTAGAGACATGGCTAGAGGCATTGAGGGGGGCAGAACACTGGCAGTTAAAGTTGTACAAGTATCATGTGAGCTAAATTGCTGGAGGTGGGAGAGGGTGACGGAGGTTTAAAGGAAGAGAAGGTCTTGACAGCACTGAGGCAGAGAGAAAAAGAGAACCAGGTGCTAACCACCAACCTCTGGTGGCCAATTAATATAATGAGCAAATGGGAAACCAGGGAGATAGTAAATTACATCTCATGAGAGGAGACAGAAGGCAGTTGCTGTAAAAGTAATACCAGCTAAGGGTGGGAGGGTATTGGGTGGGTGCTTCATCAAAGCAACTGTGGGGATCAGCTAACACTGCATTTGATCAACATGCAGAAACAGCTGCTGGAGCTCTTGCGTACCTTCTGTGTTTTGGGGGGTGGGGGAGGGAAGATTCAGCATGGCCCTCATGACCTGTACTGGGACCCTCAGTGGATTCTGAAGCTGTGGAAACAGAAGGGAGGTGTGAGAGTTTTATACAGACCAGCAGAACATGGCTTAAATTATTAGCATACGAGGTAAGCACCTCATATTTCAGGCAAGTAGGATGTAAAAATAAAACACAAGGACAAATCTTGTGGGCTACAGTGTTTGTGAATCTAACTCCAGGACTAGTGTTTCTGAAAGCACTGAAGCAGACTCCTAATGCACTGCAGCACAGTACATTGTCACCTAAGCAGCATTTTTTTACATTTATTGCATGCCCAGGGCAGAGGTTTATAAATAGCTGGGTTTACAATCATTTAAATGCCCATAAGGAGAGCATCATAAGTAAAGCAACGTTTAACATAAATTATTTAATTAATTATTAAGGCTCCCTTCGAAAGCACTGAAAGCCAAGCCTAGCACAGAGGTTCTTAAAGTAAGAGGTTCTTAAAGCAAAGTTTACATTTGTTTAAATGCCCCAAACCCCTGAGACTTCTTAAAACTCCATACTAAAGATGTTTAAAGGTATCAGAGTTTACAGAAAGGACCCTGAAGAAAAACTATCTCCTCTATTACGGCAACACAATTCAAATAAAAAATGGTGCCAACATCCACAACTGTGTTTGACCAGTGTGCAAAAACAGCTGCCGGACCTCTTGCGTACTTTCTGTGTTTCGGGAGTTGGGGGAGGGAAGATTCAGCACAGCCCTCGCGGCCTGTCCTGGGACCCTCGGTGCATCCTGAAGCTTCTTTGTTTCAGGGAGTGGGGAAAGGCAGATTCAGCATGGTCCACGCAACCTGTCCTGGGACACTCGGTGGATCCTGAAGCTTCTGTGTTTTGGGGGTTGTGGGAGGGCAGATTCAGCACAGCCATTGCGTCCTGTCCTGGGACCCTCTAGGATCCTGAAACTGTGAAGTACATACTAGCTAACACAGCCCATATGTAGGTAAGTAAAGTAACACTCATAAAAATTAAAACATTAAGCATGCATCTTCCAAGACAATCCAGCCATCCCATTTATTTTTCTGGAGCATTGTAACTCCAAATAATGCTTCCTCGCAGATCAGACGATGGACAGGATGATACTGTGCATTTGTAGCAAGCACAATCTCCTGACAATGCACAGGTGCACATACTGTCCTCCTGTCCACCACCTAATCTCAAACAAACGTTATGTGATTTGTATATGACTTGGGTACAATAAAGGCTCCCTTTGATTTGATAAAAGCATGTTTTCTGTTCAAACTATCTATGAGTGCTGCTCCACCCATACAGAACACAGTTTGTCTTTAGCAAGGGATCATTTCATATAAAATTTAGACTACTACATCCCTCATCCAGCTGAGCCCACCATAGTACAATTTAATTTCTACTGTCCCAGTGATTCTCCACCCCCAAAAAGTTTTTCCTCGATGAACATTACCAGAAACAGTTCACCTCTTAAGCTACTACTGAACTGGATGTGATGGATGTAAAATAAATTTAGATGTGTAGGCCCCTTTATTAATATTTTTTTGCAAAAAAAAATACATTAATGCAACATTTGTGATTCAGCCTAAAACGGCAAAAGTAGGGAAATGTGGTTTTAGGGTTTCCAACCATAAACCCTCACCCCACCCCTAAAGCAAATTGGGTTGCATTCTTCCTTGGGTTGTCAACCCTAAAGTTCAGCCTATTCTGTTCACTTCTGAAACATACACACCTGTGTGAATCATGTCTGTGCTTTCTTGCTACTGCAGTGGGGCGAGATTTAGGGTTGTCAACCCCAAGGAAGACTGCACCTCTGATTTGCTTCAGATGTGGGTGTGGGGTTTTAAGGCCACTGCCTCCTCCTCCCATACTGCACTCCTGGCCCTGTCCAGGGGTGCATCTCCAAAAAGTGCCCCAGCATGGGGCTCTACTATGGCCACCAAATTGGCTAGCTCCACCTCACTCCAAACAGCAGCTCTCCTCTTGCCATCTCTGAAGCTGGTTGGAGTTAAAATGGTGCTCGGTAGCATGGTCTGCTACATGCAGATGCTGCTCGGTACTGTGCTGCCATTCCCCATTGTGCTGTCACAGAACAGAGCAATAGTGGTGCAACAATGCGGACGCATGGTTTCTAGGGGCCAAAGGTCGGGCACAGGGTCAAGGGTCTCTCGTGCATGGACCACCACAGCACGATTGGTACTCACTGTGTGTAGCACGATTGGGTGCCTGTGTGAGATGCCCTGTAGTGACCTACCATGCTCTGGCTCCACGTCACCTATGATGCCCTAGTGCAAGAGCACCATACATGTGAACAGTGCAGTAGCATCACTCTCACAATGGTGGCTGTGCCCTGCACTGCCTCCCATGCACAGCACGTCAGCAGCACGGAAGGCATCGTTGTCAGCACCTGGGGCATGCGCCATTCAGTGTCCACTGCGCACGTCACAGAACTGCACCCTTGCCTGAGCATGTTCAACACAATTGCGCAAGGCGCAACAGCGTGATATTCAGCTGGCATATGCAAATCAGCTCATCAGCGATTCAATGGTGCAGATACTGCATTAGCATCCACTTAAAATTATGTCTCACCTCATTTGCATGTGTTGCACTATATAAATAGACACTGGACTGCAGAAGCCCTAGTATGGTATTGCAGTCTATTGTGGTGAGTTGAATGCTGTTTGGGAGTGTGGACTGTGGTGTGTGGGAGATGCATGGGACTGCACAGTCAGAGGTAACACCTGTCATTCCCACAGGATCAATGATAAGTGTCCGTGAGGTGGAGGAGGAGGAACAGAGACATGGGAGGAAGAGGAGGCCAAATTTCAAGAAGGCAGAAGCAGATGACCTATTTGAGGCCTACCTTGACCAGGAGCTGCTGCTCAGCGGACAGCGGGGAACACCACAGGCCCATGCTGCTGCATGGGGAGAGGTGGTGCGAGCCATCAACCAGCATGGCAGCCACCAGTGGTCCATGCATGAGTGCAAGAAGAAGGTGGGCACGGATAGGAGGAGGATTAAGGATAAGGTGGCTGCCATCAGGGCAGCACGGGCTGCGACTGGTGGGGGACAGCCGGCTGTGCAACTCCTGACCCCACAGGAAGATCCGGTTGCTGGCAGCATGCATCGTTGTGCCATTGATGGTGTTCCAGGTGGTGGCTTCCAGATGGGTGGTAGCCCGTCACTGCATGGTAGGTCCTGATCTATCACTGTGGGGGGGGATGCCACAGGGTAGGGCAGATACATTAATGCTACTGTGTTCCCTTACAGCTCCTGACCATCTGCATGGGTCAGCAGTGGTGGGCTTGTCCACTGAGGGCAATACCCTGGACACAGAAGAGGGCCCATCCACCTCCACAGATGTCCGAGGGTCAGGATGACAGTGGGCATGCCTGACTGTCCGGACTGATGTTGGTGGAACAGGTGCAGAGGAGGCCCTGCCCGTGTCCCAGCATGCCAGCATCCACTGATGCCAGCATGCTGAGACTCGGACTGCTGCCGGATCTGTCACTGATGATGATGGAGCTCACATCATGGACAGTGATACGTGTGGACTGCAGGATGGCAACACAGCAGGTTACAGCACAGGCATAGCCATGGGTGGTGCCACCGTGGAGGCCTGCATGACATCACAGTCCCAGCCTGTGCCTGTCTGCACCAATGGGGCAGCACTGGTGTGTGTCCAGGACAGTGGGGCTGTTGCGGCCGCTGCGGCGGTACCATTGAGCCCTGGAGAGTGGCAGCCGGAGAGGCAGTATCAGCAGTCGGCCAATGGTGATGGGGGGTCAGTGTCGGGGGCAGTGTCAGTGCACTGCCTGTGGACATGCCCAGGCATGGCCCTGGTGTGCAGCACCCAACCTGAAGGGGCGCTGCCCGTCATGGCCGTGAACACCATGAGGGACATCATGCCGATCAGGTAGATGATCTCTTAGATGAGCACATCAGCATACTACATGATTCATTGGATCAGGAGTTGTGGCCTGTGATGGCAGTGGTTGCACTCAGTGCAGTCCTGTGCCAGGCAGAGGAGCAGCGCAGCAGGGACACTGGTCTGCTCCTGGCAAGGATGGACTGGTTGCGGGAGGATGTGACTGCCGTCATTGACAGGCAGACACAGGCATTCACAGCTGTCATGGACACAATGGGCACACAGTAATTTGCCCATGCGTCGCACACACCGCGCAGTGCAATGTCCACCCCCCCATTCCCGGCATCGTGCGACACCATCCTTGTTGACACCGGGTTCAGCTGTGGGCATCCCGAGCACGCCTGGCGCAGGCATGTTCAGTGAGGTGCAGACCCCTGCTCAAGAACAGTTATGTGCCACCCCATGAGGCCATTGATCAGCCTGTCACTGCTGGTGGGTCACGGTGGGGCTGCCCATGCATCCATGGTGTCCGTGGCACTGTGCAGTGCGACTGATCTGTCTCCCACCATGGCTACTGTCTGACGCTGCCCTGTGTGCAGTGTGTTGTTCAATGTGCAAGGCTCGGGTGGGGTACCCGGCCCTGCAGACACACACATATGTTCCATCTGCACACCCTCCTGGCTGCTAGCCACTGTGGCATGTGCATGATAATGCCTGCATTGCGCTGTCTGCCACTGTGCAATGGTGCCCAACATCTGACACATGCACAATGACAGGCACTGGGCGTGGTGGTCTGTGGACGTGTGTGTGGCTAGGGGTGGTGGTTGGGGTCGGCAGCTTCCTACCCTTTGTGCATGTCTTGTGGGGTGTGTCTGTGTGTGTGTGACCGATGTCGTGGTTAGACCTTGCCCATCCCTGATGGCGCAGTGCGGTTCCATGCTTAGACATCCCTTTACGACATGCACCCCTGGGTTTGTCCATGTGGTTTGTGGATTTGTGCCTTTGCCATTGGTGGTTGCACATGGCCCCATGACTTACCTGGGTTGGTTAGCGTTCCTCTGTGATGGTGTCCCGGTTGCTGCTGCACCATCCGGATCAGTCAGGGTTCCCTTCGACCAAGGGGGGGCTGCCCATCATCATCTGCACCAGCATCCTCATTGTCCCCATCGCTGTCCCCCTTTTCGACCTGTACAGATATCCCACAGTCAGTGGCCATGTTGTGCAGGATGCAACAGGCCAGGAATAGCCCACAGGCCTTTGAGGGGCTGTACTGTAGGGCACCTCCAGTTGTGTCCAGGCAATGGAAACGTGCCTTCAGCATCCCGAACACCCGCTCTATGACATCGCATGTGGTGGCATGTGTCTCATTGTAGTGATGCTGCGATGGGGTCGCTGGCCACCGGTATGGTGTGAGCAGCCAGGGATAGAGTGGGTATCCACTGTCACCTGTGTGTAGTGGGTGGACATTAGATTGCTGATCAGCGTCGACCTGCCATGGACCATCTAGGCCAGTACCCATGTCACCTCTGACTATGCCACTCCCAAGATCCATGTCTTTCTTTGTGATTTGCATACTCACCCACTAGGTGGCCATTGGGGTTGTCCCCACTCTTGAGCCTGTGGCACAGTGCAGATTGGGGCCAGATGAAGGCATCATGTGCTCCCCCAGGGTGCATGGCACAGACATTGGTTAAGCACCCCCTAGCATCGCACACCACCTGGCAGTTGATGCTTGCATAGCCCTTCTGATTTGTGTATGCTGCACCTTCCAGGCCAGGTGGTGTGTGGATGGCCACAAGGGTGCAGTCAATGGCCCCGAGCATGCCAGGCATACGTGCTACCATGTGAAACTCTTGTATGTGTGCTGTGTGCTCCACAGTGTGCTGGGGAAACAGATGTACTCCACAGCATGTGGCAGCAGTGTGCTGAGGAATTGTGTGAGTAGGCATGACACGGCCAACTGGATTATACCTGTTGTGTCCCCTGTTGGTCTCTGGAAGGTACCCATGGTGAGCTGGCACATGACAGCTGTCACTTTTGTCTCCATTGACAGAGCATGGCTCCGTCATGTGGGTGCCTGCTTCACATCACTAGACAGCTCACAGAGCCTCCTCAGGATCGCCTGGTTCAGGCGGTACCAGCCCACTATCTCAGTGTCACTCTACAGCTCGAAGCTGGTGCATTCTTGGTATTGCCTGTTGGGGTCATACCGCCGACGGGCCCTTCCGCGGCTTCCCCCCCTGCTGCCTGCCTTCTCACACCCCTCATTACTGCCTCCATCTGAATGGTGGCACTGGCCATGTCCCTGGCTTGTGTTACCCCCCCTGCAGCTGTATTCCCTGCCTCCACTGTCCTTTCTGCATACCCCCGGCACCGGAACACCTCCCAGATTTGGATGTCCTGCCCACTGTCAGTGCCTTCAGTCCAGTGTTGCACTTCCCCTTTCCTCCTGCACAGTGGCACAGGTTCCCCCCTCCTTCCCTGTTCCTGGTGGTTTCCAGGTGCTCTGTCCTGCTCCAGCCCTGTCCTGGTCATTGCTACTGTGTGCCTGGTTGCTGTCAGCTTGCTCCTAAATCTGGCTTTCCTGTAGCATTCTTGTGCCTCTTGTTCCTTTTATTTTGGATAATTTCCACTATCACAAGAACTTCCATTTGCTCCCCTTTTGTAGCATGGTTAGTATGCTGTTGAATATCGCACTGCACCATTTATTCATGGTTCCACCCCTCAGTTGCGCATGCATTCATTACTATTACACTCTTTGTGCATTATGATTTAAAAGTAAGCGCTGTCCTGCTGAATATCGCACAGTGGAGCATTTTCAGATTTGCGCTGGTGCATCCCTGTTGCGCATGGTACAACCCTTTTAAATATCTGAGCCAGGAAGTTTAAATTTGAAGCCATTATTGAGCAGGAACTCTTGACACTAGTGGAACAACTGGATGTCAGGAAGGGTGGTGGATCTGAGTCAATATGCCCTGGATTGGTATGATTGGTAACAGATGATATTGAGAGGCCACTGACATACTTATTTAATTTATACCTAGAAAAGGGGATTGTTCCCCAAATCTAGAAGGAATCAATTGTGATCCCCATATTAAAGGTGGCGGACAAAATAAAAGCTGTTAATTACGGACCAATAACTCTGCTACCAATCATTGGCAAACTGTTGGAAAGGTGTGTTTTTGGACAGTTGGTGTTCTACTTGGAGAGGTGTGGTGCACTGGCTGAACAAAAGCATGACTTTTCAAAAGACTTCAGCACTGTTACTGCCTTGGTTGGGTTTACGAGCACCTTGCTGGATGCCAATGACAGGGGGATGGTGATGGGCACTGAGTTTGTCAACCTAACCAGGGCATTTGATTTAGTCACAAAATACTATATATCAAGACAGAAGTCCTGTGGTATATCTGAGACTAGTTTGAGATAGTTAAACAGTTATTTGTATTCTCAGAAGCAAATGGTTAGAACAGGGAGTACTACATCAGGATTCAGCCAGGTAAAGACTGAAGTCCCCCTGGGGTCAGTACTTGGGACACTGTTGTTTTCTATTTTTGTTAATGAACTTCCTAAAGTGTTAAATAATACTAATTTTATTTTATATGCAGATGACACATTTCTTTTCACTTTTGCACTTCTCTGGATGAACCAAACAGTATTCACAAAATGAGTACACTAAATTAACAAATTGGCTCTTTACAAGTAAATTAAAACTGAATGAGTCTTAAAATAAAGGTAATGTATTTATAACACCACTGTGGTTACTAGAATCGGAAAAGAACTGGTGTAATAAAGGTGGAAAAATGTATTGGTAGATCTTGTGTAGACTCAGTTAAATACTTGGGGTCCACTTCTGGATGCTTCACTAAATTTACTGGGGCATCTGGATATCATAGGTAAAAATTTAACCAGAAGTCTGGTTTCCTGTATAGGAATGTTGATGCTTTTGATTGATGAGGTTAGGTTGTTAATTGCAAGGATAACATTTTACCAATATTAGATTACGGGCTCCTGTGTTTTGACAGGGCAGTTCCTTTCTGATGAAGTACAGATTAATACTAAGCAACATATGTAGATTCACTTTAAGGGCTCCAGTTAGAAGACACCATTGTTCATTGTATAAAAGGTTGAATGTTATCCAACAGAATATACAACTGGGTATTCTACAGCTATTTTAGTTTTTTCAGTATATCATAGGGGTCTCCTTGTATTCCCAATGCCAGGCTTTTAAACATCCAGAGGCCTATTCAACTACAGTCAAGGCTTCTTTATTCTGCCCAAATTTATATAGACTATCTCAGACTGAACAATCATTTACATGTTACGGTCCTCAAGTGTTGAACAAGTTTACTCAAATTACTAAAAAAGCAAATGACATAAAACACTTTAAAAATATGCTTGTATCTCATTATAGTCAAACAGCTCATTGTTCTTGTGACAGTAACTGAACTTTGTATTTTTTTTTTTTTATTCTATTTATTATGTATATAGGAGTTGTTATGTATTTGTTGTTAATGCTTTTTGTATTTCTAGCGTCAGGCATGACTGAAAAGGGCTGTGCTCAGTCATTTTCTCTGAAAAAAAATTAATGAAAATATGAAAACTGTAGGCTGACTCTGTCAACCACAATGCTAGCTCCACAGAACCAACTAGGAATACTGAGTGTGCCATTTTGCAGAATATGGACATGCAGGCCCCAGCAAATCCACATCAGGCAACAAGTATTCTTCAGATAGAAAGTAGACTAAAATCTGTATAACAATCCAAAAGTGCTGAGTGAATGGAATAGTGTAAAAAGTATGGTTGCATATTTAGTAGATTCTAACTTGAATCTGTAGCCTCCAGATTTAGGGATGTTTATAAATCCTACTAAGCCTCACTGGAAGGAGCAGATTTACGGATAACATATGAAAGCCTAAAGACAATCATGATTTCGAGAAGCCAGAGTGCTGAAAATCAATTTGGGCACTAAGTGACTCCCCAGCACAGAGCAAAATGGCCCCAGGGACTTGTATTTTAAATGGTTTATGTGGAGGGCTGTGCCCCCAACACCACCCTACTTAAGGATTCTCAACTCCGGGGGGGTGCATGTCTGAGGGGGTACTAAAAGTTTAAAAATAATAATTTGGCCCAGGAGCAAAAAAAATGCACCAGTGCCCAGACCCTAATCCAGCACCTTGCCCACTGAAGCTGTCAACCCACCCACCATGCAACAGGGCCAGCTTGGCAACCCACTATGGCACCACCCTTCACAATTCCTCCCGCCCCTCGCTGGGGGTGCTCGCTTGCCCCCTTGAGTAAGTATAGTGACATCCCATCGCTATATTCTCTGACCTACATCTGGTCACCCTACCTCATCAGTAGCCCCTTTGACATGCACCTGGATTGAGTCACCATTATTGCAGGCACTTAATCTCTGACACCCATGTCAAGGGCTACACTAAAGAGCAGAGTTGATCCTGGCTTTCTGTTATTTTTTCCTGAGGCTGTTGATCATGTTGGAATACTGAGATCTGGGATCTGAAGAGAGGTTTGAAGAGTGAATGGGCTACAACCTGAGACAGCTCTTTTAACCCTTCACTCTCTGCCTCCATCCAGAGGCCTTTACAGAGCACCTCCCCACCCCTAAATGGGCAGAACCCTCACTTGGCTGCTCTAAGGCTAGGTTACTGGGAGCTGACAAGACAAGGTGACAATTGGTGTAATGTTTGGCTAAAGTTCTGCTTAACAAGTTTAAAACACATCACAGTAGTCAAACTGTATAATAAATCAATGCATATTGTTTTTAGACTTGTATTTTAAACAATTAAAAATTAGACAATTTCTAATTTTGTTATGTATACTTAGAAACGTTATAATGATGTGATTTTGGCAAGAAGTTCTTTTTGAAAGTGGTTTAATTGTATTGCAAAAATCACATCTTTTTTTTCTCATTAAACAAATACAGCAGCTTCCTTGCTCTGGAAAGCATTAAAGGTAATAAATAATGAGAATATAATTTTCAGTATTTATTTTGGTTTGAAACTACAGTAGGGTTGTGAATGCCTCTTTTCAAATTGTGAACATTATGGGGTGAACAAGAAAATGTGTGACTTGTTTGTGAAACTCAGGCCCTGTCATAAAATCATTTAATTATAGGTGTGGTAACAACTATCTGAGCACATCAGCAATTCAGCCAAACACTTTGGATTCTGAGGGCTGCACTTTGTGCCACAGTAGCATGGGTGGCAGATATCAGTCCAGAGTCGCAGGCTCACAACTGCACATAAAAGGTAGATACTGCCTTTTGGGGGATCAAATGCCCTATATCCCATACAACCGATTGAATCTGAATAGATATTTAACTTTAAAACATATTTCACTTTTTGAAAACAGTACAAACACACCCTTGTTAATAGAATGACAAAACTCCACTTTTGTTTGTAGTAATGCCTTATAAACAACCCTCATATGTTAAACTCATATGAAATCAGTCTGTTAATGTATTCCTGCACTAAATGAATCTCACCTGAGATCAACCTTATTCATTATATATTGGTAACTGACTGCAGTGTACATCTAGCATCTCAGAGTGGTGTCCATTCAATAAACAATTCCAGACTTCTGAAGAAGTGCTCTAAAGGGGTAAGATGCAATTGAAAACTGCTATTCGCTGCTGATATTAACAAACCTTTATTTTGAGGAGATTTGCACTTACAGACAAAATACTAGCAATTATTGAAAATGTGTATGCAACTAATGGCTGCAACGAGAATGTAAAGTTTTTATGTTTTGAATTGACTCTCAGGGAAAATTTCACTATGTTATCAACATAGCTCAGGGTACTCTACTGAGTCATGATAATAACAGCAATTTACTAAGAAGCTTATGAAGGTTATACTGTAGCATTATGTGATCTGGTAAATATTGCACACAACTTCAACTTCCAAAACTGTTCATGCTGATGGATGAAATGATAAAACTAGACCATGTTTCACTTGTCTTCACTTGAGATTGTCAGAAAACTACAGTTGATTAAACAAATATAAAAGTGCTATATGTTCTTTATCTCTTGAAAGCAATGAATGATGGAGAGATTTTGATAGATATCAGTTTAAATCGCCATTGATAAGCATGTCAACAAATTAAAATATAGTACTGATTTAGAAAATCTCATATGAAAAATCAATAACACAGTTAACTTTAACACCCAGCCCTATAAAAGTTAAAGATGTGGAAGATGTTACAGTAAAAGCCTTTGAATCTGTTTAAAGTGCCTAGTCTTGTATTACTGATTTTTATTTTTTATGTTCCTGTTGTATGGCACTATGGAAAATACTTCAGATTCTGTCCATGTTCAGTCTGCTCCAAGGCAGTCAATAGATGGTTAATAAAATCATTTTTTTTCTGTGTTATATTGCCTTATTTTTTTCATCTAGAATTTCCTGTCTCCTAGGATTATAATATGTATTTCAATGCTGAACATTCATGTTGGTATGGCTATTGTATGGGTGGGGCAGGACTATAGCTCTCAACAGCCTCAGCTGCTAGCTTATTTATATTCTACTTTGTTTGTGCTTTTAAAAACTTGTGGCCACTGCAGTCTCTTCCTGTCTCGGACCCCAATTAGGTAATTCGGGGTCTGGGGGAACCTCCATTTTGCAGCAGGAGTGGTTTTAATATTTCAGGCAGTATAACAAAATCCCAGCTGTACTATACTCCTTCTATCACTGCTACTTAAGGAAATAAATGAAGAATGGTGCAACAGAGTCAAATTTAAAAGTCAGACTTTACAAGCAGGCTCGTTGAAGGCCTAGCTGCTGGTGTATTTCAGTGAGAGTGCAGGGTTAAAGCAGCAAGATAAAAGAGCCAGATAGCCTGCTCTCCTGAACTAGTGGGACAATTATGAACACTGATCATGACTGAAACCAGCTCCCACAGAAGCTGCTGTACTCACAAAGCAAACATGTGCAACCCTCCATCATGGGAGCCAACTTTAATTTTTCAGGGAGGGCTCAAGAATGGCTGGGGTCGGCAGCCAAGACCTCTAGAAGCGCTAGGGTTTTAGTGGTCTGGTGTATTTTGATGGTTTCACTGAAGAGCTACCACAGCATAACAAACACCATGTCAGTAGCTAGTACATTAGCCAAATTTGCCTGTATTTTGTTGTCACTCACCACCTTGACCTACTGCCCAATATGTGTTGCAGACACTGATGGTGTCCTTCATCCACACTGCCCCTCTCTCCAGATACTGGCATAGCCTCCTGATGGTGTCACTCAGCCACCCAGACCCACTCCACAGTGAATGTTGCAGACTATTGGTGTCACTTACCCACCCTGATCCCTTCCCCAGTTACTGGCATAGCCTCTCTGTTGTGCACTCACCACCTTGACCCACTCCCAGCAAGTGTTGCAGGCACACTGGTGGTGTTCCCTCACCCACATTGATCATCTCCCACCATGTGCTACAGACACTGGTAGTAACTCACCCATTTTGCCACCTCCAAGCTAAAATGTGCTAAATGTGTATAACTACATGATGACAGGTGACTACATATGTAAGCTGCAGGCTACTCTAGTAAAATAAGTGGGTTGTTTTAGATCAGGAATACTCCCATGATGCCTATAACAGATAGTGGTGATTATTGTGCTCTGAGACACATAGACCGCTCCATTTTAAGAAAGAAAGGGTGTTGTTCAAAGTGTCATTAGTGGTGGGGTGCTGGTTTCTCAACCTGCTTAAATAAATATCTTTAAAACGCTTTAAACTCAAAGTGGTTATTTTTGCCTATGGCTTATTCAGGACTTCAGTTCCACAGCAGATCATACAGAACTCTGACCAAAAGAAAAGCTAAAGTACTTTAACAGATTTTTAATAACCAGGGACCAGAAATGTTAATATAATGAGTAGGAAACATAACTTACAAATTTTATTTTTTGGTTTTTGGTAACCAGGTAAGAACTTTTAGATGGCAGTGTGCTTATTTTGAGGTATGACCCGGGAGATGACATTTCACAGGAACAAGAACAACTGTTAATCCAAATAAGCATTTTCAGTATTTCACAGGAACACTAACAAAAAGCAATTCACTTAAGCATTTTCGTAAGAGAAGATTATGAGTTCATGAAAACTGCAAAGGTAGGGGTTAGCAGTACATTTCAAACAAATAGGAAAAGTGATTATATAGGACAGTTCTGATTAGATGAACAATTGTACAACAGCTATGAAGAGAGACTTAGAAACAGAGGTTTACATTGAGTAGTGATAGACAATAAGGGATGCCTAGAGAATATCCATGTACATCAGGATTATTCTTACAGCAGTAGGGCAGTGAGGACCATGGTATACAGTCTTTGTTATACTGATTATGTATAGATACAGTGGTATATCCACAAGGATGAAACCTACTTTTAAAGTATCATTCTTTAGCAGCCATACTCATATGGGTATTGGAATAGAGAAATAAGTGGTGTAGGCAGTAGGTTAGATTTGGGGAGTCAAGAGGTCATGGGGTTCTAAGCATTTATTGTTGGGGATTGGAAGAAATGGCCGGTAGGGCTGATTTGACAGACAGGGTGGAGGTGGAGCTGCATCTGTTGAGGAAGACAGTTCCAGAGTTCTAGGATGCAAAGGATATAAAGACCTGTTTGTCCATTTTGGTAGATAGCCTGAGTGTAGTAAGTTGGGTGAGACCACAAGATCTGGTGGGAGAAAGTGCTAGTGCTGTAGCAAGAGGGCGGATGGCTATAGCAGGAGGTGGGACAATGCTTGAGTGGGATAGCTACCCCAGAGAGTTGTAGTATGATCATGTGGTGAGGAGCTGTGGGGTGAAATGAACAGGATGGCAGATGTTGTTATAGGTGATGCCCCACTTAGCAAGGAACCCAAGGGGGCATTAGAGATGAGTAGAGACCTATATGTAAGACAGGGAGGAGTGTTAGGGCAAGTAGTCTTCCAGGCAGGGGCGTGAGAAGATGCTAAAGGCAGATCATCCCAATATGGGTGTTGGTGATATGGCAATTGAAATTTAGGCTAGGGTCTAGGGTGATACCTAGGTATTTTAATTCTGACTGGAAGAAGTTGGAAGGGAGTTCTGCATGAGGGACATTGGTAGAAGAAAGCAGCCTCATGGGGATTGATTGAGTTAGGAAATGGAGAAGGTCCTGAGGTTCTGTGGAGCAGAGATGATAGGATGAGTGGAGTGGGGTAGGGGAAAGAAGGTGGGCAAGTAAGGTGAGTGGAATCAAACCAGCACTTGGCTTGAGGAATGGTGGTGGTGGTGGTGTGAGGGTAAGTGGGGTGAAAAAAGGAGTGAAGGGTACTCTGGTGGGTTTTAGGGAAAGTCATTAGTGTGAAGCAACAAAAAGGCACTGTATAAAAAGAGTCCAGTATAGGGAGAGTGGAGTGTGGTGGATCCTTATGATGTCAGCACATTTAAAGAGGGAAAGTATTGTTTTGTGAGTAAAGTATGGTGGACTCAGATGGAGAGTGCATCTCTGTTTCTGTAGAGAGTACAGAGCTTTGACAGAGTTTAGAGTGGATGCAATTGATGGGTAGTGTAATCTAGATGTGTGTCTAGCTAGACACCTAGGTACTTGTAGGAATAGACAGTATCCAGTGTGGTGCCTTTGATGCATAGTAAGAGGTGTGTGTGTGAATATTGGAGAGTTTTTGTGGGTGCTGAAAGTTTTGGTATTGACTTAATTAGTTGGCTTTGAACCATTTTAGGATGCGGTTAAAGTCATTTTGCAGCTGTGTAGTCACTGTGGGGGGGGGGAGAGGTCCAGAGGCATAAAAAATGGTCTCACCTGCATAAAGGTGAATATGGGATGATGAGCGAACAAGAAGGAGATCATTTAGGAAGAAAAAAGGATGGCAATTATGTTAATTTCCATGTTATATTTTAATTCAGCAGCAACCAGAAGCCCAAAGGGAGTGTTCTTCAAAGGTCAAGACAGGTATTTAGGTCCCATGTAGGACTGGGTCCCTACAGGTGGACACTGGTGATTGAGGCCTTAAAAGAACTTTTAAAACAGTTTGTGAGGCCAAGGATTTGTCTTTGCCTGCTGATATTCTAGGCTGATGCCACTGTGAGATGTATCTTCAGTGCTGAAATGTTATAGACCAAAGGACTGCAAATGTACCTGTGGGACAGCTTCTGCCTGCATTGGATAATTCTTTGTTGAGGGCATACTAGTATGAGAATCTCATCCACATAGAGAAGTATGCTTTCCTTTTGCTGGTTTTCTGAAGACCTTCAGCACATATTTAAGCTTAGAGAATTTTAGCTCTTCAAGAACCATGCCTCAATCATAATGTTCTGGTGGAATGTTATTCTGTCCCAAGACAGAGTCAGCAGGTTGTATCTCACTTGCAGGTTGACTGGAGTTCTTGATCGGGTCAGAGCACTCAGAACTCATGCCTGCCTGGCCCAGTCCAGGACAATCAGGACCATTATTGGCTTCTCTCCTGAGATTTATGAGCACTCTCTCTATGAATGGTGGTATATCACTGACACAGGAAATTTTGACATTGAAATCCATTACAGTGGCACTCAAACAGATTAGAGATAGTCACCTAATCGATCCAACTACCAGCATTACTTTGACCGTGTTTCGCCTTTCCAAGTGGACTCCATGTCGAGTTTGCTATTTAAAGTCAAGGAGGTGGGGCAAAACACTAATGTCTGACAGGCAAAATTTCACCTGACTCACATTGTGGATTTTGCCATGAAACATTTCACCAACTTCGTTGTCAATGTGGCTTAGTGGAACCACTAACGGTATTGGTGGGAAGGCATACAGAACCCCCCATTCTGAACTGTGGTGTCCTCTTGTGACTATGTGATCTTGCTGGTGGCTCACAGGAAATACTATGGGAGCTGACTGTTCTCTGAGAGGCAAAACAGATATATTTCCTGAATGCCCCTCTTCTGAAGACCGAGATAGCACTTGCAGGTTCAGAGCCTCTTGTGGTTTTTCCCAGCTGATTTTGCTTAGTGAGTCTACTGTTACATTATCTCTTGTGAGGCAGATGCACTGCAGAAATCTTTTGCATCTAGGAATAAACTAGATCCAGATCCTCCATGGCTCTGAGCAGTTTTGATGATCTTGTTCTACCTTGCTCATTTCTGTAATACATTGTTTCGTGTGTTATGTGTTTGAATTTGAACAGACTGGCTTTGGGGCATGGATTAAAAAAGGACTGCACTGCCAACAATACTGCCATGAGCTCTAGGAGATGTATGTGCTCCTGGGTCTCCTGTGTGCTCCAGATGCCACTTATGTTGAGATCCTGCAGGTGGGTTCCCCACCTTAGGAGTGAGGAATCTGTTGTGAGGATAATTGTTGGGGACTGCTGAGAAAGGAATGCCTCTCTGAGGTTGCTATCATCTTCCTACCACTGTGGTAGTTGCAGAAAGGTCCTGTGACGACACTAGCCTGGACAAGTCCCACCTTGTAATCTGTGGTCCTTGGGTACTGATATGTCACTCATTTAAAATCTGGCAATTGGCTCTACAGCTGAGGATGAGGCCATGTGCGTTGCAATCACAGAAAAATCCCTTGCAGGGCCTTGTGTGGCCCAGTGTGAAGGATTCTGCAGTACCAATCTGAGATGTGATATCCTTTTCTGTGGGAGGAAAGCCTTCACTTATAAGGTATCCAGTTCCTGGTGAGAATTCTGTAGATTTACAAGGAATCCTAGGTTCTTGAGGAGCTTTCTACTTTAGATAGAGCATCTTCCGTCGTGCTGTTCCCCCGCCTGTTCACTAGGCACTTTTTAACCCCTGGAGCTGAGGTGAGGTGAAGGGGAAGAGCTATAAGCTAATACTGCCAGCTTCCAAGCCTGAACCTGAGATATTTTGTGATTGGGTCTGACTGGAATGTGAAAGTAGGCATCTTTCATATCCAATGATTCCGAACAAATCTCCTGACTACAGGGATGGTATCACTGTGTCGAGTGTGACCAGCATGAATGTTTCCTTTTTGATACATTTATTACGGTATCTTAGAACTAAAATAGGTTGCCACTCAACATTTTTCTTGTGGGTCAGAAGTAACTCGAGAATAGGTCCTTTCCCAATTGTGAGATCTGGCCTTTCTTTACTTCAGTTCAAGCTGATTTTTTTTCTGGTACTGATTGAGCTGGCACGTTTTTTGTCTCTGAAGTTTTGGAAACTTTCTCAACTGCAGTGACAATCATGATCCACTAGTCTTATGATCATTTAGTGTATTTCTGCACCCTGTTCCTCCCTGTAAGATACTTGTATGTCTCTATCTTATCCCCACTCTTCCCTCCTCTCCTCCAGGGAGTACATGTTCAGTTCCTTCAACCTGTCCTCATAGGACTTGTGATGAAATCCATGCACCTTCTTCACATTATTACAAGGTGTGCCAACAGGTGTGTGCTAATAGATTACAGCTGTGATCTTCTGATTCAAATTATCTTTGCAAGATATATCTTCTGTTACTGCTTTATTTTTCTGTAGCAAAGTGTTTTTACAATGTATACTTCTTGAAATTATTACAGGTGAAGCTTACATTTCTGTGACTTTTTATCATTGGACTAAGCAAAATTACTGTTTGACACTGTTTTATTTTATTCTTTTTGTTGAAAAGGTTTGTTGTCTCAGAGGTGTTGCTCTTCTTCTCACATTGAAGGAGCTAATTGCTTTCCTCCCACAGCTCTTCCAAAGGATTAGGTGTGTATCTCGGGTGGAGTGGCAAACTATGAGTAATTTCCAACAGAAAGAGGGTGAAAAGGTCCAGGTTAGTTGATATCTTGAGGTAGAAGACTTGGTTTGCTGGCCAGGACACCTTAGGTTCACTTGAGCTCTTTCCTTCTAAGATTGCTTGAAAGGCAGAGCAGAGAACCTTACCAGTGCAAGGGAAAAGGATTAAGACTTCTTTTGGCTAAGCAGATTTACTGTGTGTTGTTATTTTTATTTTGTACTCACAAGGTTGCTACTGTTTGTTGCTAACATCTCATTGCTTTATTTTCTCTGATTCAAATTGTTGTTGCTGGTATACCTTCTTCTGCATTATTACAGATTGTGCCAACAGGTATTGTGCTAACAGATTACTGTTGTAATCTTCTGACTCAAATTGTCATTTGTAAGGTATATCCTCTGTTACTGCTTAATTTTTCTCTTAGCAAAGTGTTTCTTATAGGTATATCTTCTGAAATTATTACAGGTGGTGCTTTACAGGTTTACAGTTTTATCTAACATTAGAATAAGCTTTCAGGTTACTGCATTTGTTGCTGACTGATTGTTTCTGCTCTTACCTCCTTGTTCTTTCATCCATGGTTCTTCTTTTTGCAGGGAAGGGCCCAGCCACCCACCCCATCCCCAACCACCCCACACTACACTCCTTTATAGGGTACCACAGTTGTGACATTTCCTGTGGCAGAGCAGGAAGGGCAGATCAGGTGGGCATCCACAATGTGAGCTCATTTACAGGGGCATTAGTAATTTAACTTGTTATAATAAGTTATACAAAAACAAAACACAAAATCAAACTATTACTTGCATTTTCTTCCTTCTACTTACTCTGACTAGGTTATAAACCCAGCAACTTATCTGAATGGGTATCATTAACTGCAGGTATTGTGGAACACTTTTCAGAAGGACAGTCTTACAGGATTTAGGACACTGTTCTACATGCTGGGCCATTGGAGATCGGGCTCAACTCGGGCAGCATGGGCAGAGATTGCGCCTCAAATTTCATTTCTGAGAGGAAATACATTATAAGAACCACCCACAATTTCCACAACATCCAACAGAAAAACCTGGACCGCCAGAGGGTAGTTGGTCCAGGAGTTGGCAGGTGGTTAGGAGGGGCAAATTAGATGTCCCATCACTCTCTGCTCTCCAACATATTACCTCCAAAAACCATATAAACACTACTAACAGGTATCTGCCTCTATCTCTGAAATCAAACAAAGGGGCAGAGGACACTGCAGAGCAGGATACTGCAGCACAGGAGCTAGCACAACAAAACTCACCAAATCAGGAACCAAAACAAAAAAGCAAAAAGAAATCCAAAACTTCTGATCATAGGATACTCCATGATTCAGGAGTTGATACCCATCTCCAGCCAGGGTAATGGTCAGGTGTCTCCCAGGTACATCAGCGTGGAGAGACACTGACCGCATTGCAAAATTGTTCACAAAGCAGGAGAAAACATTGACATCCTGGTACATATAGGGTTAATGATCTCACCAGACGGTCAGTTGTGGAGACCAGGAACACCTGACCAGGCTGGGTGACAAACTATCATCCATTTCATCTGCATTCCTTCTCTGAGATCCTGCCAGTCTGGGAGAGGGGCAGATGGACGAAGGTCAGAAGGGGAGAAGGGGAGATAGGGGAGCTAAACATGTGGCTTATGGGCTGGTGCCAGGAAAAGGACACAGTTTTGTAGGAATGGGCAACAGTTCTAGGAGCAAAGTTCTTTAAATTTGATGGACTGCATCTGACTAAGGAGGAATCAGTGCATTGGGGCAGTTGTGATGTCTTTGCAGAATATTTAAACAAGCAAATGAGAAGAGGTGGGCACCCATATGTCAAATGGGAAGAACACCCTCCCCTCAGCTAGTTGTCAAACAGGAATTCAGCATGTTTGCAGTTCATTTGCATTACCAGGTAAGAAAACAGGTCAGTCACCCCCAAACGATGCACAGGGAAATGTCAAACCTCACCCAACAACTAACACACTCGAAATCTGGCCAATAGAAAATCATGTACAAATGCTCACAGCCTGGGAAATAAGATGCCAGACCTTCAGGCAATAATGTCAGAGGCCAGACTGGACATAGTAGCAATTAAGAGAGACATGGTTTACCAGTAACCACATTTGGGAGACTTCAGTACCTGGCTATGTACTGTTCAGAAGAGACCGAGGAGTGGAAAAGGGGGTGGAGTGGCCCTGTATCAATGGAAAATATCAAAGCTACAGAAATTCAGAATACACATAAGGAGCCAGAAGAACTGTGGGTCACCCTGGAAATAGGAAATGGGACAGCCATAATTGGGGATGTCTACAGGCCCCCAGACAAGGGGGAGGACATACTCACATTACTGTTAGAAGATATACAAAAGATGACAGCTAAAGGGGAGGTTCTGATAATGGGAGACTTCAACATGCCAGACACAGATTGGTCAATACCAGCAGGAACATCTGCCAGAACTAGACACATAGTGGATTCCCCGTAGAGGAGGGCCTCAACAACTGGTATAACAACCCACAAGAGACAGGGCTATGCTAGATCTAGTACTGACTAACAGGGAAGGGATCACAGATATCCAGGTAGAAGGTCACCTGGGGCCAGTCACCATCACATGGTATGGTTCAGTTTGGCCACTACATCTAAATCATCCCATTCCAAGGCAATAATATGGGACTTCAGAGGAGCTGACTTTGATAAGATGGCCAACAGAGTTAAGCTAGCCCTGGCAAAAGAAACACAGGTGAGGGTACAGGCAAAGTGTGTAAGCATTAAGGATGCAATACTTGAAGCAAACATCCATTGTTTAGACAGAAAAGGAAGTGCAAAAGAAGAAGGAAACCACTTTGTTTCTCAAATACAGTAGCAGAAAAGGTCAGAGCCAAAAGGCTGGTCTTCAGGAAATATAAGGGAACACAGTGGGATGAAGATAGGAGGCATATCAAACTGCTCAAAGGGAAGCAGGGATGGCAGTAAGGCAGGCAAAGTCCCAAACTGAGGAAACACTAGCACGAACAGTAAAAGAAAGTGACAAGATTTTCTATAGATACATTAGTGAAAGGAGAAAGTCCAGAAGGGTATTGCTAAGCTCACTGGAGAAAAGGGGCAGTGAGCAGGAGGATCCTGTAAAAGCATCTATCCTAAATAAATACTTTTGCTCAGTATTTACTGAAGAGAAGGTAGGCAGGGCCACAGCTCAGCACCATGGACACAGGGGGAGGGAGGTGAGCACTACTCCCTTCACAAAAGAAAGGGTCCTACAAGAGCTCTCTAAGCTCAGGGTGGATAAGGCAATGGGACCTGATGGCATACATCCCAAGGTACTTAATGAGCTAAGGATGGAACTAGCAGAGCCATTAGCAGAACTGTTTAGTGAGTCTCTGAGCAAAGGAGAGGTCACAGAAGACTGGAGAAGACTCATGTGATCCTGTTTCACAAGAGTGGTAGCCGGGAGGAGGCAGGGAACTACAGACCAGTCAGTTTTACCTCAGTAGTGGGCAAGATTATGGAGGTACTCCTTAAGGAAAGGATAGTGCAACACCTGGAATCCATAGGAGCACAGGATCCAAGACAGCATGGGTTTACAACAGGAAGTCCTGTCAAACTAATTTCATAGATTTCTTTGACTGGGTATCCAGAGTGGTGGACCAAGGGGAGCAGTTGTTGTCACCTGCTCTGACTTCAGCAAAATCTTTTGATACTGTTCCACATAGAAGATTGATTAATAAGCTGGGTAGGCTCCATGGTGGGTCAGATGTTGGTCAATTGAGTGGCAAACTGGTTGACGGGCAGAAAACAGAGAGTGGTGGTAAATGGTATACAGTCAGAAGAGATGCAATTCTCCAAGCGGGTACCTCAGGGATCAGTCCTGGCCAGTCCTCTTCAGTATCTTCATCAGAGACAGTTCAGATGGCCTGGAGGGTAAGGTTTCTCTGTTTGCAGATGACACCAAGGTCTGAAACAGAGTAGATGATCCAGATGGGGTGGGCAGAATGAGAAGAGATCTGGATAAACTAGCAAAATGGTCAGAAGAGTGGCAACTGGGATTTAATGCAAAGAAGTGCAAGATCATGCACATAGGGAAGAGAAACCCTGAAGCCAGCTATAGACTGGGAGGGGAGATGCTGGCAGTCACAAGGGAAGAAGGAGACTTGGGCATCATCATCACAGATGACCTGAAATCATCCAAGCAGACCACTAAAGCAGTAGATAAGGCTAGGGGAATGTGTTGTGGTGTATTATTAGGTATCGCAAGTCGTAAGAGGAGGTAATAACCCCTCTTACAAGACACTGGTTAGGCCCCATCTGGAGTACTGCATGCACTACTGCAGACCACACCTTCTCAAGGACAGTAACCAAATTGAGGCAGTCCAGAGAAGGGCAACCAAATAGTGCAGGACTGCATCAGAAATCATATGAGGACAGATTAATGGAGCTCATATGTATACCCTAGAGCAAATGAGGAGAGAGGTGATATGATTGAAACATTCAAACACCTTAAGGGCATTAACAAGGTGAAAAGAGTCTAACATGTTTCAATATAAGACAAATCGAGGACAAGAGAGACAGTATGATGAGATTAGATGAGGCCAAATAAGGGGTAATGTGAAGAAGTTATTTTTCACAGAAATGGTGGTGGATGCATGGAACAGCATACCTAGGAAATGGTGGATATGAATACAGTGCAGGGCTTCAAACAGGCATTGGATAGGCATAGTGAGTCAATACAGATGAGTATGAATGGATAGGCCATTGACAGAGCAAAGGCGGATGGCACATTCATAAGGTAGAAAATAAATGGGCAGACTGGATGGACCTTGAGGTCCTTATCTGCTGTCAACTTTTATGGTTCTATGTTTAATTCTTGCATGCCACAGACTGATATATCAGTCCAGAATTCTTATACATTGTAATTCTGTCAGCAGCAAAATGGATTTAATAAAGATTTGTAAATGAGAACAATGGAACTTCTATTTTGGGGTTATAATAGTAGCCCAAAATGTGCACCCATATGAGACAAAGAGATTAAGTTGCATCTTCTCAGTCTTAAGGGATCACAACATTGCTAAACCTATATGCCATTTTATATGTTTTTCATGTTTTAATCTGTTCTGCAAAAAGTTTATTTTATTTCAAATTAACTGACAGAGTGGCTCACAAATAGACATAGCTTTTTACTCTGAGGCCCAGATATTCAAAGGGATTGCACCTGGAGCAACTGAGTTGCGCTGGCATAACCCCAGTAATACGCACCAGGCCAATATTCAAAAGAGGGACTTGCACAATGCAAGTCCTAATGTGCAGGGGTTCAATGGTAATGTATTTGGTGCATCTGATGGGGGCATGCCCATGCATAGTCGGCACATCCTGATATTCAGCCTGGGATGTACAGCGCATCTGCTGGCACAACCCCTTGATGCACTGCATACTGGTGCACAGAGTTGAGCCCCCAAAAAATGGCTCAAATGCTGGCCACCCACAGGATGGCTGCTGTACTGTACTGCATGGTGCAACACAGCAGCTCACAGCCATGGGGGCCACCAGCCCCTAGAACTCCGTACACAAGCACCCATATGTGCCCTGATGGTCTAGTGGTACCCCCCTCCTCCCTGTAGCCCGATTGCCATGGATTGCATTAATAAAAGTTCCTTGGTACTCTGGTGGCATCCCTCCCTCCTGTACATCTGATTTCTGTGATCAGATGTGAAATAACTTCTCTGGTGGTCCAGTGGTACCCTTCTCCCCATCCTGACTCTCCAATATCTGTGAAAATAATGTTTACAATCCCTTGTAGTCTAGCGGTATCCCCACCCCACCCAGGTCTAGGAGTGCCAGTGACCCATCTTACGATATCACTCTGGTGGTCCAGTGGACCCCATATAGGCTTCCTTCCCACCCAGCACTCCCCATCATCAGAGGGCAGCTGCAACCCACCCGAATACCACCTGGTCGCCCGCTGAATGACAGCTTGCTGTATGAACTGTAAGCCCATTGTTCACACTGTGGACCAATGGCTTTGCAGTGCATAGCTATGATCACTCACAAATATGTGAATGAATCCATTCATTCACATATTTGTGAGAGTGACATGTACAGTATGCATTGCAAGGCCATTTGTCCACAGTGTGGACTAATGGGCTTACAGTTCATACTGTAAGCTGTCATTCGGGCGGCGCTGGGTGGTATGTGGGCGTGTTGCAGCTGCATGCTGATGATGGAGGGTGCTGTGTGGGGCAGGGGGCCTGTGAGGGGGACACTGACCACCACAAAGTGACATGGTAGCATGGATCACTAGCATTCCTCCACAGGCAGTGTGGGGGCCGCCACACTACAAGGGATTGTAAATGTCATTTTCACAGTAATTGGATGGTCAGGATGAGGAGGGGGTACCACTGGACCACCAGGGAAGTTATTTCACATCTCATCATGGTGATCGGAGGCACGGAAGGAAGGGGGTGCCACTAGACTACCAGGGAGCTTAGATTAATTCAAACCACATCGATTGGAGTTATGGGGAGGGAGAGGAGTACCACTAGACTACCAGGGACTGTACCATTATGGTCCAGTGCTCACCAATCTGGGGAAGGGGGGTTCTGCATGTCATCCTCTAGGGGCACTGCATGCTGAGCAGGGTGCAAGGTGCATTTCACTGGCCTGTCTTGCTGAACACATGCAAATGGGGCCATAATGATATGCATTTGCCCCCATTTGCACCTTGCATTCATTATGACCCCATTTGCATGTCCAGGTATGAATATTTGGTAATTGCGTCCCGAGCAGCTACAGTTGCACTGGAGCATTCCCAGTCCTATCTGTCTGAGGGATGTGCTGGTGCATTGTATATGCGCCCTGCACATTATGTGCGATATTCAAAGGTGATGAACCATGGCACATCTCCTTTGACTATCTCCCAGTTTTGCAACTGTGCACCTCGGTTGTGCTGTGCCTCCACTTGCACCTTTGCCAGGCACAGTCTTAATATCTGGCCCTCTATGTTTTGTCTTTGTTAAGAAACCATGAAAGGGTGTTCCTGGAACTGAAAGACAATCTTTGTTTTTGGCAGATTAGTTAAAAGCTCATGAGAACTAAATAACTAACTGAATGTATTTAATTTACATTTAAGCAGATACCAAAAAATTGCTAACATGTTGAAATGTATTTCATTTTAGGACTGGTATTCAGTATGTGAATCAATATAGCTTTTCCCATAAAAAAGTAAAATAGCAAAAATGTACCTGAATATTTTCGTATGAAGCTATGAGTTTTTATTTACTTATGCATGAGATCTGTCAATACAAATGTTCAGAGAAAAGGCAATGCTATAGTATATACCAGAATGCATTTCATTGGGGCCTGCAACTTTCAACACTGCAGTATATCAATATGTAAGTATTAGATACAATAATTTTACTTTGTTTTTGCATTAAAGAAAATGTGGGTGGGCATACTAGGTGGGCCAAGCAGTCCTTATCTGACATCAAATTCTGTTTTTCTATGGGTGCTTTGGAGACCATATAATTTCATAAAATGTTTATTTGGCATCTGTATTTTCCATCTCTTATCCAACTGATTATGAACAATTTTGTTTTCAGCAGGTTCTTCATATCTAATTTTGCAGTTAGAATGGACTGAGGCAAAAGGTTATGTGATTCCAACTTTTGTGAAACATACAGTACAAAACAGATATCTTATTAGGCACTTTGGAAATGACTCGGCAAAACAAAGACTTTGGAAATCAATGATTATTACAGAAGACACATTCTGACTATTTGATGAAGGAATAACAGTATTTGGATAATGAAGACACAAAATAAAGCTTTTTGGCACAGTGATAGCATTCAAATATTCATCAAGAGTAATGAGTTTGTCAAACAGCTGGAGTCTGAAGGATATTGAGTATTGTTTTGAATCTATCAATGGATCTTGCCCAAAGAGTATACAGCCAGGAGCAATTCTCAGTGTCATGTATGTCTTCATGATTGGATCCATAATGATCACAATAAGTGGGAATTTGGTAGTGATTATTTCAATCTTCCACTTCAAACAACTTCACTCTCCCTCTAATGTCCTGGTCTGTTCTCTGGCTGTTGTTGATTTTCTTTTAGGTTTCCTTTTCATGCCCTACAGCATGATAAGATCTGTTACAAACTGTTGGTATTTGGGGGATGTACTTTGTAAAATCCACTCTAGTTTTGATACACTGCTTAGTACAGCCACCACCCTCCACCTCTGCTTCATTGCTGTTGACCGTTACTATGCTGTATGTGACCCTTTACACTACTCCATCAAAATAACCTTCTCTGTTACAATGATGTTCACTAAGCATAAGTTGGATTGCATCAACAATTTTGCTTTTGGGAATTTTCTCTCAGGTAAATTTAGTAGGGATTGAAGAATATGTTGTTTCAGTTTCTTGCATAGGTTTGTGTGGGATTATGTTTAACAAGTTTTGGGCCCTGTCAAGTATTACCCTAGGATTTTTTATTCCAACCACTGTGATGATAGGCATGTATATTAAAATTTTTTCTGTAGCGCAAAGGCATGCCAGAGTCATTACTAACATGGCAGACAAAACACATACTTTAGATGTGGGCCAAAACAAAATGTCAAGCAGTAAGGAAAGAAAAGCAGCTAAGACTTTATGTATAGTAATGGGTGTATTTGTATTGTGTTGGATTCCTATTTATGTAGCTGTTCTCGTTGAGCCTTTCCTTAATTATACTACTCCTGCAATTTTATTTGATGCATTTTTATGGTTAGGGTACTTTAACTCTACCCATGACCCCATAATTTATGGTTTCTATTATCCTTGGTTTAGGAAATCATTTAATATTATGCTATCAGGTAAAATATTTAGTCCAGGTTCCTCTGAAATAAGTGTATTTTCAGTAAACCACTTACTGTAGCTTTTAGTTTGGGCTTATGACGAGAAGCAAGAAATAACATACAATAACATTTCTGTTGTCAGAATTCTCAATTGTCTTGTAATTTTCATTCTGACAAAGCATGGTACTTTTCAAGGAAAGATGTGACTGTGTATACCCAGGATATTTCCATTTCAATGGTGGTGGAAAAACTCAATGGTCCAATAGAATTTTTTTTTTTTTATTGTTTTAACCAGGAGTAGCACACTATGCTGAAAGCTTTTTTACAGGAGCAACCTGGGAGCACAAGGAGGTTAAGTGACTTGCTCAGGGTCACACAGTATACAAGTGGAAGCTGTGGGATTCAAACCCAGGTCTGGTCTGCTGGATGGCACCAGATTTGCAGCTCAGAGCCTAAAACCACTGCACTATACTGCCTCCCAAACATTCATTCATTCATTCATTCATTCATTCATTCATATCATGTTATTGTTGCATGTTAGCAATATCAGTATAGTTTAGAAATGGAATAATTACAGAATTTATGGCATGTGCTCTTTTTCAGATATTAATTAAAATCTGCATCTCCCTCCATGATGACAGTGTTGTGGTGCATCATACCATCCATGTCAATCCAAGTTATATTTTTGAAAGTGCTGAGTCACTCTGGATTTGAAAGTGAGCTCGAATATTGAGTGGATCCATATAACTTAAAATGTTTACAAAAATGGAAGGAGGAGGATGATGGAGTGGCTAGTATCTCTTAACCCAAGGCATTTGAGGGACCTTTGAAAGAGCCAGTGACAATTGCTGGGATGCTGAATGAACACTATGCATTAGTATTTAACAAAGCACTGCAGTGTAGGGTGCCAATTGAGAAGGCCCTGATATCAGGGGCAGTCATGCTGCAAGCAGACATCAAAACCCATAATGGTAACTGACTAACTGGTGAAGATCAAGCAATGTCAGTGCTGTGCAATGTAACAGAGGCAACATGTCAGGTTCTTGCCCCATCTTAGTATAGTTCTATGAGGGCACATCACTCAAAAAACTTAATTGCCATGTTTGAAGAGGTAATAAAATGGTACTCAGACTAGTATGGTGAGGGAAGATGAAAGTTTAATACAAACCTACTCAAATGTCATAGAAACACACACAAAGACAAACAACCCTAAATAGAATCTCCAAAATGAAGCTTTATCACCCTGATGAAGACTCATTTTGGAAGAGCTATAAGGTGCTTGTTTCCATGTGAGATTCTGTGGCATATGATCAGCTTTGTATTTAACTTTAATTTACTCTTAGTTTGCTAATGTATGCACCTGTCTTATTCTGTCTTGAGTCAGTATGTTCAGTGTGACTGGCTGCACTGGACAGACAGGAATGCTACATTTTCTGCTCTCTGTCTTTGAGGAAGTAACTACGGAGGTGAACTGGGGAAGAGCCATAGATGTAGTCTATTTTTTATTTGACTCGCTTTATGCACTCAGGCTGTGGAGGAGAACTTGAGCCACTAGCGGCCTGGCACACTGACCCTCAAGTTCCACTCTAACCTATCCTCAACCTGAACAATGGGACAGGGAGGACTGTGACATACCCCTCATAGAGGGCACGCCACCAGAGGGACAAAGGGAGAGACCATATCACTCTTGAATCCTTGCCTGCCACTGGGCTTTATTTGGTCCAGGGTAGCATGGGTCAGTTGGCATCATACTGCTTGTTCCAAGGGAATTTCTTTTAGTTCCCTAGGTGGAGGACAAGCAATGATGCCACCACATCCAGCCACATGCTCTTGCATGGCTCACATAAGCCTCTGCCTCCTCCATGCCCTCTCCAAGGTGGTCCCTGTTGTAGAGACACTCGGCACCACTGGGTGCAACTGTGGTGCTGGGGCCACAGAGAATCCCTCCCAGGAGAGGAGGGCTTGCGGATGGCTGCTCAATCCTGCTCCCTCTTCCCCTAGCCACCCCCAGCAAGCCGAGCTCACTCCTGAACCCAGGTTGCTGGTGTGATATGAGTGTAGCATCCAGCATCTCAACCCTCAGTGCTACTGTGCCTGCCAGAGATGAAATCTAGCTGGACTTCAGCACAGGTTTTGCCTCTGTTAAGCAATATAAACTTCAGGGGCAAAGAACATCATTGTAGTATGCATTAGGCAGACACAAGGTAGCCTGAAAACTGGATTGGGAAAAAGTAGAAGGCTATGAAGGGCAGTCACTTCATTGTGTGCAAAACAAGTCATATCCCACTAGGATCTGTAATGGGGCCACTGATGTTCAACATGTTCATTGATGATCTGGAAGCTGGAATGTCCATTAGGCTGCTAATGACATTAAGCTGGACAAGGTAGAAGACTCACTTTAAGATGGAGACAAACTTCAGATAGTCCTAAATAATCTGGTTAATTGGCCAGACTCATGGAAACTCAGATTCAATACGCCAAATTCAAGGTGCTACACTTGGGAAGGGCAAAAATAAGGTAGGACCAACATACTGTGTGTAACTCATTTACTACAGTGCAGCATTAAAATGACCTGAGAGCCATAATAGACAAGAATCTGAAGCATGGCAAGCAGTGCACAGCTTCTGTCAAGAGGGCCAGCAGAATGACTGGGTGCATTAAAAGAGGGAAGGCAAAAATGGGAGGGTAAGTAAATCTTCCACATTACAAGGTCCTGTTTGCATTTAAGCTGGAGTACTGTAATCAGAAACGAGTTCCTCAGAAAAGGAAGGACATTTATTGTATATGGTTGAGTGGAGATGAGCACAACAGCGTGTTAGTTGCATTGGAATAACTACATTCCCAGGGGCGTAGTGAGGCATAAGGCCAAAGGACGATTGCATTCAGCCCACAGTAGTGTGGCTGTCCCAGCACATCCTACACCCTGGAGTGTCTTATTCTGCTGATAAAATGATGTACTGTAAGTATGGATGATTAAAAAAATAATGTATAGGTGCTTGAATACTGTAATAATAAAAAGTGTACTAAAAGATCAAAAGTAGCCTTTTCATACATTGAGCACCACTTTTTTTTTAAAGATGGTCAAACATTATCCCAGTGCTCCCAGTTGCACAAACATCCCTAAAAGAGGTTTGTACTGGCAGGAGACATAGTTCCAAGGGAGGGGGACAATTCTGGTGCACTGGCAACATGGGCTCCTACCATGAATCAGGGACATCAGGAGCCAAGGCTGGCAGGGAGCAAGCAATGCATCCATGCCTATGCTCTCCTCCCAGTCAGGGATGGATGCAATGCACAGTCAAGGAGCTGCAGCTGAAGAAGACATGCTGTTGGGCTATTGGTCTCATAGGTAGCACACATTCCCTAACACCCTCTCCAGGCCTGTTTTAAAATCAGTTTGCTAGCATGAGGGAGGTGGGTGGGAAACATAGGGTAAAATAACCTCTTATTGGTTGCAAGGTGACACACAGCTGGGCCTCACCCACACTCGACAAACTAAACAGGCACTCCTCTAACTGCTCCTGCACGTGATCCATGTATGCCCCAGAGTATGCCAACAGGGGAAAGATGGAAAAAAAGAACCCCTATAGCAGGGAGGCAGTATAGCACAGTGGTTTAAGGCTCTGAGTTGCAAATCTGGAGACCTGGGTTTGAATCTCACAGCCCCCACTTGCATACTGTGTGACACTGAGCAAGTTACTTAACTTCCCTGTGCTCCCAGGTTACACCTGTAAACAAACTTTCAGCTAGTGTGTCTCACTTGGTTAAACAATTGGGAAAAAAAAAGGTAAGCTGGTGGGCAAAAGTAAACCAGAACAGAGTAGGCCTCAGTAGGTGGAGTCCCTATGTGAGACAGAAGGCCCCAGCAGAGTTGAGGGTAAGAAAACAGTGGAGGACTGTGTACAAAAAATATTTCGATACACCGTTGAACAGTTTGCAAAGTTCCAAAGATTCCATCTGTGTAACATGAGGTAAAAAACAGCTTGCCTATGCAGCCCAGGAGGCAATCCACAGATCGATGTTTCACTTTTTCAGAAGTGCTTTGTTAAGGCATCAGTGAGGTAAGCACAATGTGGGAGGAATAAAAAAATTAAATAAAAATGTCATGGTCTATAAGAGCTTAATATCACGTGTTTTTGGACTTCTTAATGGTCATTATTTTTTCTGAGCCACACCTCCCCCATTTTTAATCTATTAGTTTTCTGCGTTTTTTTTTTAACATAGCTGCTTTTTATTCCCTGCTGGTCAGCCGCCATCTGACTGACCCCCCAGTCCCATCTCCTGGATAAACCGTCTCTTGCATTGCCCGGCCTGGGAGCAGCACCTGCAGGAGTCGGTCATCATTCTGCCGCCAGCATCTTTTCCTTATCCTTTTCTCTCCCAGAGGCCCAGGAGTCAGTGCACATGCGTGAATGCTGCATGCAACAACAGCCTGGTATGGCCTCCTTCCCCATTCTTTGGCCCATTGTCTTAGGCACCCTCAGGCCCATGCTTCCACCAGCCTCTACCGGGGGTCATCATCAGCCAAGGGAAGCTGCCCCTCCTCCCTGGAGAGGAGAGCTTACCTGCTGGTAGCTCTATCCAGCTCTGCCCTCCATCTGTGCCAACCTCCAATGCCCCGGGCTTGCTCCCGAACCCGAGTCACCCATGTGGGTTGAGGTAAGGTACCAGCACCTCAGCCCTCTATGCCACTGGTCTGGCCTAGTTTTCTGTAATTAATCCACTGCCACTCATCTGCAGAATCCCTTCCTTCAAGTCTACAGTACCTTAGTGCAAGGCCCTTGACATTTTGAGTTTCCATGATGGCAGAAACAGGCAGCAGAGTTTGGGACTGCGGGAAAATTATTGCAGAAATCTGTCCAGTTCCTGTGATTTCATGTCCTACAGGTCACACTTGCATCTGTATAGTGGCACCCACACATTTTGCAGCATGGTCACTTTTTTAAGAAAAAATCACTGGCTGGTCTGCCAGTTCTGGAGGGTACCTGTAGTTATGTGTCTTGTAGTACATAACTAACTTCTTACAGGTGCAAACAGAAACTTTCATAAAATCACTGGCTACTCACTGATTCAGGATAGCACCCATGGTTTGATGTCCTGCAGCACACTGTCATGTCCATATAATGATGCACACACTTCATGGTTTGTCACAGAGAGAAGCCACTTTTTAAATTACCAGACTCTCTGACTGTTATAGGTAGGCACCCATGGTTCTGCATCTTGAACTTCACAGCTACATCCATAGTGGTGACCACCTTAGGTATTGTCATTCAAGTAGTAATATCATGAAAAAGTGCTAAACAGATGCAATCTTGGGTAGGACAACTTTGCTACTAAGGCAGAGCTACACAAGCAGCTTTGTATGGGAGTTGCTCTCACAGGAGTGGTGGAGGCACATAGGAAGCACAGTCTGCTGCTAGTTGATGCTTGAGTTTAGTTCAGCCCTGTAGTTATATACATTTTAATTTTATTGCCAGTGTTCCTGAGCATGTTCTATTGCACAGTTTTTACTGCATCAGTACAGCTCAAGTTGCCTGATTTTAATTTGAGGCCCTTTCATGTCAGCAAAAGCTTTGCAGGGTTAATGATCATATTCTTCATGGCTTATACAGTAAACCTCACTAGAACTAAAGGAGGTAATTGGTCCAGCATTTGTATTACTAGAAAGGAACCCTGAAATATAATGTATATCAAGTTTTCTATTCTCACCAATATGAGCGATCATCTATCAGAGATCAGAGAGTCAGCAGGGGGATGGTCAAGCATCCCCGAGTATGCTGTCCTTCTCTAGGCTGGGAAGATGGTCTCTGCTGCAGTACTGTCACTTGTTAGAGCACAGGTGGAAGTATAGTTAGAGCTGGAGAAGAAGGTGGACATGTGACATCTCTTCTTGGCATCATGCAGATGCATCCTGTTGTATGCATTAAAGCCCTAACATGCAGGTGTCCACAGAGTAGGATAAAGGGGATAAAATTCCTGGCCTAAGGTATGACACACGCTACATTCGGCTCTGCCTACTGTTTCCCGGACTACCTCTTTGGTGCTTCAATGAGGCAGGCACTGCCCTGCTCTAGCTACACCAAAGAGAGTAAACTGAGGGGTTCAAAGCAAGGCTGTGTGTGGGCAATAAGGCTGAGGGATTACCTGAGGCAGTAAGATCAGGGTGGAAAAAGCTGGGGGAATTTAAAGAAAAGTGGAGTGAACAAATGGGTCAACAACAAAAAATAAAAATTAAAAGCTCGAAAGAGCAAATTTTTTTTTTTCTTTTCTATCAAAATTACCTTTTACTATATCTTTGCTTACATCTGTACGTCTGAAAGCATTTTTACTAAAAGAGACTTTATTCCTTTGCTTCACATTGTTATTCCACTATAGTTAATGTAGCAGATTACATATTAGCCAAATTTGTAGGCCCTAAGACATATTAGCCCAGGAAGGTGCACTCAGTGTGCAAGGATGATGAAGAAGTCATCTCGGCTGATAAGGAGGTTGGGAGAATGGAGAAACTTTTGTTTCTACAGAAGGGGGCAGGGGGCATCAGGGTAAAGGATGTGAGGTTGTAGGTTCATTAATAATACAAAGTGACAATAAAATAGAAGAAAATTAAATAAGTATAAGAACTCTTTATCCAGGAACTAAAGTTTTGCCTATAATCTTACTGCTGACTAGCTTACTTACTAAGGATAATCATGTCTCAAGTATTAAATATAGCTTCATGAAATGGTAAGGTTTAAGAAAAAAATAAATGAATAAAACATTAATTAATTGGAAAAAACAGATCAATTGTTTATTTTTTCAAGAAACACGTTTTCTTGAGACTGATTTTCAATGGTTCCAGAAAAAGGGTGCCTACAATTCTCCACACAATTCTAATTCAAGAGGTGTGGCTATATTCTTCCATAAATAAATAAATCCCATAATCTGTAGTGTAAACATTGATAAAAAGGAGATACATTATTATGGAAGTATAAATAGGGTCCAACCAAATAACATTAACTACACTATATGGACCAAATAAGAGTAATCCTACCTGTTATACAGGATTCTTTTTATAATTATCATCATAACTCCACCTACTTGGGCTGTGTGGCTGGGTGTTTGTGTTGTCTCTGTCAATAGTTTAGTTTGTGGATTTTCATGTGTTTTGGCTTGGAGGAACTAGACCATTCTTGGATATGTGATCTATGAAGTTTCCTGGACTAAGAAACTGGAGGGCATCACCAACAGATATTGGGATTCTCATGATAAATCAACTTTTTGGAAGCCATCACAATCAAAGTAAGTACAGCTAAGAAATTCTACAAGCTCTGACCTGGGAATGCAAACTGAATCCACATTTCCATCTACCTTGTTGCTAAAGGGAACTGCATGTCTTTGAGAACCATTCACAATCTATTGTTTGTTTGATTTGTCTCATATTGGTGGGAGCCATTTCCCTTTTTGGACCTTTTAACATCTGTTCTTGCTATATTTCTTGGTATTCAATTATTTTCAAATTAATGTTTGATTTTATGAAATTATATTCACACCAATTATTGGACAGTGATCAGAGATAATATCTGCCTGTGCCATCACAACACAATATGTTTTGTGGTCTACAGTTATAAACCAGTCTAATGTTGTGTTATTATTTGCCAATCTCTGTTTCTTATTATCTAGCAAATCAAATTTGATCCCCTATCATATCGCTATCTCAAGTTATTATGATTAGCCACTAAATGTTGTAAACATGCTAACACATTATCTGTGCATTTAGGATAATGATAAAAACAAGTTATATAAAGCTGTTTACCCCTAGTTCCCAGAAACATTAATTTAATTGTTAAAAAATGAGTAGTGTCTCTGGAATTCCCTTTCTCAACTTCCTGTGCCATAAATGTACTTCCTGTATTAAATAATACGCCATCCCCTTTCTTTTTCCCTCCTCTATCATGTCTAAACATATTGTATCCTTTAATTGTATGTATTCATCAGGAGTTTGTATTGTAAGCCTAGTATCACTCAAGCCTATCACGTCTATGCCTTCAGTTTGAAGCTGCACCTCAACTTCACTAAAGTGGCACTACAAACTTCTTGTGTTTAAATGTGCAACATTCAAACCTTTGTGAGTTTTAATTTCAGTTGTCCAATCAATTTGATCACTGATTACTTGGGGAACTGGGTTTACTTCAAACTCAAATGTTAATAAAATCAACCTACTGGCAACCAGTTGCCAAAACATATTCCTCTCTACCTCGGCCGACTTATATCTGGGTTCTTTGGTTTTACTTACAAGTCTACCAAGTCCTACCAAGAGTGACATGAAATGTAAGAGATATGGTACACCGTCTCTCATCAATATGTAGGTAATTGTACTGAAACAATGAACCCTACTAAGATTCACATACTCTGGATCTTCATATAATGGTCTTGTAGGAACTCCGACCATTTTTCATGTTCCATCCCAAGGCATATCCGGATGATGCCTTGGCCCCTCCCCACATATACACCAAACCTTATCACCAATAAATATACAATCCTTATTATGTATTGCTGTTATTGCATCTCACGACTAGTCTGTTTCCCTGCTGCCTCCCACTATAGACTCATGCTGGTGACTCATGCTACTCCTGCTTGAGTCCCCTCACATGTGCAGTCACTCCATGGTAGCCACTAGTGTCAATCAATCAATTAATCAAATCTTTATTTATCCAGTATGCGATATCATTGAGCAATGCTCATTTGCAAGATGGACCAGGTTAGGTCAGGGACAATTATATAAACATAGTGCAATGTAAGTGAACAAAATACGCTATACATACTGTTGATTTATACAACTTATATATTGAATTATCAGGAAATTCTGATAACTCTATACCATTTTTTTATTTACAATTTTTGTATAACTTTAGGGTCTAGATAGAATATTGAAATGGCATCAGGAGAAGTGTTGTTGATGACATATACATGGTTGAGGAAGACTGATTTGATATGGCTTACAGGAAGTAGTCAATGAAGGATCTGGGTCAGAGTATTGATAGGCTCAGCAGCTTTATCGGGGGTGCTAAGGAAGGGAGGTGGCGGGTGTCTGGAAGGAGGGAGGGAGGGAAAAGTTGGCAATGGGGAAAGATGGGGAAGGATGTACAGAGGGAAACACCTATGGAGAAGTAGAGGGATTGTAGACCATGTGGAAGTAATGGATGAACTGCAGACCATGTGGAAGTTGATAGAAGGAGAAGAGAGAAGTGTTAGAGAGGGCACACCACTTTTTTGTGCTATCAAACATTGCATTGCTCTGTGACAAGCTTTGGGTAAAAGGGGTTTGAAGGACGTAATGGTTATGGGTATACTCAGTTTCAGGACTTTCTGCAGTTTGTTCCATAGTGAGGCAGAAGAAAACTGATGGCTGTTCTTCCAAGTAGTTACTGACTTGTTGGCTACTTTGGAGCAGGATGGAGAAGCAGTTTTAGAGCATATTTGTTTTATAGGAGTTTTTGAGAAGCAATCCGAGATGTATTGCAGTAGTTGCTTGATATAGCTATGAATGTCCAAAATGCTGTGTTTCTAGTCCTTTCTGAAATGGAGTGAGGTCCATCCAACTGCTGCATATAGAGAGTCATATGTATGTCATATGGCAGTCCTGTAATGAACCTCAGTGCCCTATGATGGATATATCCAACTTACCCAAATGGAGGCAGGGCAACGACTATATAAGAAGTCAGTAGTCAATTATACAGAAAGTGTGGCCTGTACCAAACTTAGCTTCGCATTGCTTGTGAGGAAATGCTTGATTCTAAAATAGAGACCAAGTCTCTGAATGAGTTGTTTTAATAGTTCTTCCATATGTTCGATAAAGGAGAGTCTGTTGTTGAGCCAGACTCCCAGGTACTTGAACTTGGATTCAAATTCAAGATTTTCGCCGAGGATAATGGATAAGTACAGGAGTGTATGTGCTCCTGTATGTCCTGCATGCTTATATGGAGAGATAAACATTGCTTTTGTCTTCTTTGCATTAAGCAAGAGTTTTTTGCCAGAAGTTGGCACTGGAGTAAGTTGAAGTCAGTTTGTTGATCTTTGCAGGCTGCCTCTGGGGAAGGGTGACTGACATAGAGTGCCGTATCATCAGTGAATAGGCATACAGTGGCCTTTCTGATATTAATATCGATGTTGTTGATATAAATAGTGAATAGGATAGGACCGAGGAAAAATCCCTGTGGTACACCTCTTTGTAATGACTTAAGGTGGGACAGATCACCTTTGGCCTTAACCTGCTGGAGCCATCCAGAGAGGTAATTATTGAACCAATGCAGGGAAAGAGAATCCAGACCTCATGGATTTCAGGGATGTAAGGAGGAGGTCATGGTCAACTCTGTTGAATGCCTTACTTAGATCCAGGAACACGCACAAATACAATTTCTGTTATCCAATTCTGATTGCCAATCATTGGTTACTTTTGCTAGGGCTGTGATGGTGCTGTGCTTGGTCCTGAAGCCAGATTGTACTGGGTTTAGGAGTTTATTAGTTTCTAAGTGAGGCTTTCAGTTGAGTACATACAGTCTTTTCCAGTAGCTTAGATAGTACAGGGAGGATAGATATTGACCTGTAATTGTTTAGGTCGCAAGGGTCTCCTGATTTGAATAACAGGATGACCTGTGCAGTTTTCCAGATAGAAGGGATGGTTCCTTGTAGCAATAAGATGTTGAACAGATGTGTTATCGGTACTGCTAACACATGGATGGCAACCTTCAGAAAGTAGGGGTCAAGGCGTCCGCACCTGCACTTTTCTTGATGTCTAGCTGACAAATCAATTCTTCCACTTGTTTCAGCGTAGCAGAGTGTAGTGAGAAACTAGAGTCTGTCGCCATGGTTTTGCGGCAGGTTGTATGCCTAACTGGGAATGCAGTCAATTAGCTGGAGAGTTGTCAATTGCCATGCCTGCAGTCGTGAAATGATTAGAAATGAGTCTAGGATTTCCAATCTGTCATTGATAATGGTAGTTCCGGACAGAATTTTAGCTGGGAGTGAGTTACTTGGTGTGTGTCCAGATATGTCCTTAATGGTATTCCAGAATTGAGTAGGGTTTTGGGAAGAAGAGTCTAACTCAGTACGATAGAAAAATTGCCTTTTGCGTCTCTGATCATTCTGGTACATACATTCCTAGCTTTTCTAAACTGGTCCCAATCTGACTGAGTCTTTGTTTTCCGTGCTTTTTTCCATAGTTTGTCTCTTTCTAGGAGTGCAATTTTAAGGTCTGGAGTAAACCAGAGGCAGGATTTGTTTCTTATTCACACTTTAGATAGGGGTGCATATTTGTTAAGGGCTCCTGTGATTATGTCATTGAGGATGTTATAGGCTGCATCCACCGTTTTTGCCATGTAGAATTCTTGCCAGCAAGTTGAGTGCTTCATATCTTCCGAATATGCCTGTACTGTCAAAATTCTGTTTTGATCTATGAACTGATAATTTAGAGAGGGAGATGGGTTTGTTAGATGTCCTTATGCCGGCAATAAAACGGTGGTCGCTAAGATCATTGAAGAAGACTCCAGCATAAGGGAATAAATGAGGCTTGTTCACCAGAATAATGTCCAGGAGGGTACTGTTACTTTGGGTCCTTTTATTAATTCTGGTATGCTCACTGATTAGTTGTGTTAAGCCGTAAAAGGTGCTGAAGGATAAGAGTGGAGTAGCAGCTTTGAGAGCCAGTTTAGATTAAAGACTCCTGGATAGCGATTTCTGGAGGTCCTTTTCAATTATGTCCTCAAATGGATAGCAATTTGAGCCCAGCATTAGGGGTCTATAGCAGCCTATTACCTGTAGAGATGTGGAATGATATTACCACTTTAAGTGATGTGCATTCAAACTCATATGCTACAGATATTGGATGTAAGACAAGTTGCTGCAAGGTTGTTCTTCACATAAATAGCTACACCACCTCTCTAGTTTGTCGATCGCTCTGAAAGTTGGTAGTTAGGTAAGTTGGCATCCTCTCTGCTGTGGCTGGCCTAAGCCATGTCTTACTCTTTTATGCAGGTTCACGCCTCCCTATTGCTCAACTGACTGCCCATACCTTGGTAGCCCCCTCACTTACCAGGCTAATGTTACTGGTGTAAACAGTGTGTGGTGTGTGGTGGTCATGGGGCTGATAGAGTATATGCAGCTGTAGTAAAAGATATTGTCTGTAAGACACAGAAAACAGCAGTCTCACTGGAGTTTCACAGATGAAACAGGTCAGGTTCCCTTTCAGCAGTGATCTGAATAGTTCAAACACAGTGCTTCTTCTATGCAGGTACACTCTGCCCCCTTTGTGCACTTTGCTGCCTGTAGCCAGGTAGCCCCCTCACTTACTGGGCCAATGGTACAGGTGCAAATGGTGGTGAGGTGAACTGGTAGTCTGCAGGGCTGATAGAGTGTGCAGCTGTAGCAAAAGATGTGGTCTGGAAGATGCAGAAAACAGCAGTAGCAGCAGAGTTTCAGCAGATGAAAACAGGTCGATGTCCCCTTTTGCAACAGTGATCTAAATAGTTCAAACACAGCAGCTGTAGGAAAAGATGTCTGGAAGGCACAGAAAACAGCAGTCATACCAGAGTTTTAGCAGATGAAAACAGGTCAGTGTACCCAGCAGCAGTGATCTGAATACTTCAAATGCAGTACTCTATTTGCAGGTACACTCTGTCCACTTTGCTCACCTGACTGCCTGTACCCCGGTAGCCCCCTCACTTACTGGGCCGATGTTACAGGTGCAAACAGTGGTCAGGTGAACTGGCAGCCCACAGGGCTGATAGAGTATGCAGCTGTAGCAAAAGATATCTGGAAGATACAGAAAACAGTAGTCGCACTAGAGTTCCAGCTGATGAAAACAGGTCCGTGTCCCCTTTTACGAGCATGCCTATCCAATAGACACTCACCAGCTGGTGGTCAGGCAGAGGATTGCTTAGAGAAAATAAGAACAGTGCACTTATCGGTCACCCCAACCAAACCTGGCTTGGATTTGTCTGCAGTTGGTACTTTTAAGAAGCTGGGTTACCACTTTGGGCATGATGACAGTACTTAAAAATGCTGTCCTCCCTTTAAGGTTATCTTTCTTATGCAGATTTTGGTCTGAAACTTTGCTCAGAAAGTTCTCGCAAGAATTTTTTTTGAATTTCTAAATTGAATGCTCAAAAGAACCTTGCTGGGGTACAATATGTATAGTATACTGGCCTGATCAGACCAGTATAGTTAGGGTAAACGGCTTTCTGTGTAAAAGTCCAAACTTTGAGATTTAATTAACTCGGAGCTCTTCAATGGATTTGCATACCATTTGGCATGCATAATCTCTATGGAGGTCTCTTGACCTTCCAAATTCTGTGAGAACTGTCAAGTGGTTTCTGAGATATAAGTGTTGAAAAACAGAAACATCTGTTTTTTAACATCTTTGATCACCTGTATCTCAGGAATGCCTTTATGATGTGGTCAGAACCTTTCAGGATAGAATACCTTGGTCACAGATGTGACTTTTGAAGATGTGGGGAAAAAATATTAATCTATTCAAAAGTTATAAAATTTTTAATTTTCCCATTGTTTCCTATGAGAAAATGTATAGGTCAGGCATGAAAGATATATTTTTTTGCACAACAGCAGTATTGTGCAAAAAATAGCAACTTATTTTTGAACAATAGGACTACTGTATAAAAAATACCAGCTTCATTTCATACAGTTCACAGTCCTGCGATCAATTGAGTGGTGTTCAATCTGCCATCTTGTTTTCCCACTTAGCGAGAAAGTACTGAACCTTTTTAATACAAAAAAAAAATCAGAAAACAGATAAAAAGGACCCCTTTAGGTGTATTCTGATGTTTTTTGGGTTTTAAGCTGGACCCAAATATTTTTTTTTTCGGGGTCCAGCTTATGCAGAGATCATTGAGCAAAAGTAGTTGTTAAAGATTTCTGCTTTTTCTTGGCCCCAGTTACTTAATGTCCCCCTTCCCTTCTTAGTCTTACAATTCCTCCCCTGGTCTTTCTCTTTTCAGTTACATGCTTAAAAAATGTCTTGTTCCCTATCTTTACTTCCTGGGATATTTTCTCCACTGTTTGCGCCTTTGTGCTCCTGACTAATTTCCCTGCCTCTCTCTGTTTCTCCAGATACAGTTCCCTATCCTCCTCTTTTTGTGTCTTCTTATACCTTCTGAATGCTAACTTTTTCCTTTACCATCCAAGCCACCTCCTTAGAGACCCATAGTGGTCTCTTTTTTTCTCTTGGCTTTGCTTACCAGTCTGACTCAGAGGTTTCTTGCCTCTCTATGCCCCCATTCAGTTTCACCCAAAGTTCCTCTGCTACACCCAAGTTTACCCCGCCCCACCAGGGCAACCCTAAGGCATTCTTCATCTTTTAAAGTTCAGCCCTCCTGAAGTCCAGGACCCTTGCCCTTCTGTGGTTTGATTCTGCCAAAGTCCTTATATTGAACCACACAATGTGGTGCACACCCCCAGTCCCCTTAATAGATTGCAGGGCGAAGAGCCACTCTGTGATTGAAGACACATGTTGTTGCTGGAACCACCAATTGCAATTTGAGAAACTAAGATAAGTGCAGTTCAATGTATTTCAATGGAGTTTGAGCTTTGATGCATAACTTTATCATCTTTGCATATTTTAACCCCAAGGTTTCATAATGGCCTTTTTGGGAACTCAGCTCATGACCAATGCTAGTGGAGTTTCACAAATCAAGTCAGAAAGACAATTTTGGTGGTCAGTTGTCAAAATCACCTTTTGGGTGGGATTTGAACATTTTTACCAATCTTATTTATGATATGGGGTCATAACAAGGTTATGCTGAAAATTTGGGCTCAAAATATGTATTAATGGCAAAGTTATGTGCATCCATTGAAATTTTGAAATGCTCACTCATAACATTGGTAATTTTAATTTATTTTGACCCCAAATTGTCAAGAAAGCCATTTTTTTACAGCACCTCATAAACGTGACAGCTGCCATTTTTTAAATCCTGGCAAAAATGTGTTTTTGCACCTGCGGCACAGAAAGACATTGCAGTGGCAAGGAATAACAAGTCACAGATGATTTGAAGATTTTCAGTACCTGGTTTATGATGTGGAGTAAAAAGAATGCTATGCTGATGATTTGGTTGCTATTTTTCTACAAATACAAGTCCCTCTGGGCCCTGCGCTTCCACAGCAATATACATGTATGCATCTGTAGATGGATGGGCATGCTGGGACCTGCATGCAAATAAAGATATGATTATACTATCTCAAAATGTAAGAAGAATCTTTGCAATAAAACTGCATAAATGCAACATTTAGGGTTCAACCTAAAGTGACAAAAGTAGAGAAATGTGTTTGTAGGGTTTTCAGCCTTAAAACCCCTCACCACCCCTGAAGCAAATCAGAGGTGCAGTCTTCCTTGGGGTTGACAACCCTAAATCTCGCCCCACTGCAGTAGCAAGAAAGCACAGACATGAGTGACACAGGTGTGTATGTTTCAGAAGTGAACAGAATAGGCTGAACTTTAGGGTTGACAACCCAAGGAAGAATGCAATCCAATTTGCTTTGGTGGGGGTGAAGGTTTATGGTTGGAAACCCTAAAACCACATTTCCCTACTTTTGCCACTTTAGGCTGAATCATAAATGTTGCATTAATGTAGTTTTTTTTTTGCAAAGAATATTAATAAAGGGGCCTACACATCTAAATTTATCTTACATCCATCACATCCAGTTCAGTAGTAGCTTAAGAGGTGAACTGTTTCTGGTAATGTTCATATAGGAAAACTTTTTGGGGTGGAGAATCACTGGGACAGTAGAAATTAAATTGTACTATGGTGGGCTCAGCTGGATGAGGATGTAGTAGTCTAAATTTTATATGAAATGATCCCTTACTAAAGACAAACTGTGGTCTGTAGGGGTGGAGCAGCACTCATAGATAGTTTGAACAGAAAACATGCTTTTATCAAATCAAAGGGAGCCTTTATTGTACCCAAGTCATATACAAATCACATAACGTTTGTTTGAGATTAGGTGGTGGACAGGAGGACAGTGTGTGCACCTGTGCATTGTCAGGAGATTGTGCTTGCTACAAATGCACAGTATCATCCTGTCCATCACCTGATCTGCGAGGAAGCATTATTCGGAGTTACAATGCTCCAGAAGAATAAATGGGATGGCTGTATTGTCTTGGAAGATGTATGCTTACTGTTTTAATTTTTATGAGTGTTATTTTACTTACCTACATATGGGCTGTGTTAGCTACTATGTACTTCACAGTTTCAGGATCCCCCGAGGGTCCCAGGACAGGTTGCAATGGCTGTGCTGAATCCACCCTCCCCCACCCCCAAAACACAGAAGCTTCAGGATCCACTGAGGGTCCCAGGACAGGTTGCGAGGACCGTGCTGAATCTGCCCTTCCCCACTCTCCGAAACACAGAAGCTTCAGGATCCATCAAGGGTCCCAGGACAGGTCATGAGGGCTGTGATGAATCTTCCCTTCCCCACCTCCCGAAACACAGAAAGTACGCAAGAGGTCCAGCAGCTGTTTTTGCTCACTGGTTGAACACAGTTGTGGCTGTTGGCACCATTTTTTATTTGAATTGTGTCGCCATAACAGTGGAGATAGTTTATCTAGAAGGTCCTTTCTGTAAACTCTGCATACCTTTAAACACCTTTAGTATGGAGTTTTAAGAAGTCACAGGGGATTGGGACATTTAAACAAATGTAAACTTTGCTTTAAGAACCTCTTACTTTAAGAACCTCTGTGCTAGGCTTGGCTTTCACTGCTTTTCGAAGGGAGCCTTAATAATTAATTAAATAATGTATGTTAAAAGTTGCTTTACTTATGATGCTCTCCTTATGGGCATTTAATTGATTGTAAACCCTGCTCTTTATAAACCTCTGTCCTGGGCATGCAATAAATGTAAAAAAAATGCTGCTTAGGCGACATTGTACTGTGCTAGAATGCCTTTGGAATCTACTTCAGTGCTTTCAGAAACACTAGTCCTGGAGTTAGATTCACAAACACTGTAGCCCGCAAGATTTGTCCTTGCATTTTATTTTTACATCCTACTTGCTTGGAAATGTGAGGTGCTTTCCTTGTATGCTAACAATTTAAGCCATTTCCTGCTGGTCTGATGAAACTCTCACACTTCCCTTCTGTCTCCACAGCTTCAGGATCCACTGAGGGTCCCAGTTCAGGTCACGAAGGCCATGCTGAATCTTCCCTCCCCCAACCCCCAAAACACAGAAGGTACGCAAGAGCTCCAGCAGCTGTTTCTGCATGTTGGTTGAATGCAGCTGTAGCTGATCCCCGCAGTTGCTTTGCGATAGCTTCCCTACCCACCCCAATACCCTCCCACCCATAGCTGGTATTACTTTTACAGTAACTGCCCTCTGTCTCCTCTCATGAGACGTAATTTACTATCTCCCTGGTTTCCATTTGCTCATTATATTAATTGGCCACCAGAGGTTGCTGGTTAGCACCTGGTTCTCTTTCTCTCTGCCTCAGTGCTGCCAAGACCCTCTCTTCCTTTAAACCTCTGTCACCCTCTCCCAACTCCAGCAATTTAGCTCACTTGATACTTGTACAACTTTAACTGCCAGTGTTCTGCCCCCTGCGTGCCTCTAGCCATGTCCCTACTGCTAGGTTACCTGCCCTTCTTGCTATCTTAATCATCTGCCACCCACCACTCCTCTCAAACTTACCACAAGTATCCAATAAACTGCAACCCCCTATCTTGCCTGATCTAATAGGGTCCCACTACCTCCAATGCTCTGTGACCACCACTCCCCTCAGCCAAAAGTGAGTCCACTCAAACGTGCACCCCTGCTCCTTCCTTTTCCCTCCCTCACACACTGAGATAATTCTCCATCTTCTTACCTCCCATCAAACGCATTACAGCTGCCCGCGGGCACATACAAGACAGTGCTCAGCTGCTTATAGGTGGCAACACCATATAGCGCATTACCTTACTATTGCCCTCCTGCTCTTCGCAGCTGGGGACATACATCCAAACCCAGTTTCTCCCCACACCCCTACCCTGCAAAATTCTCCTGGACCCTCTACTAACTCACCTACTGCTGCAATCCCCTGCGGCCGCCCCCTCCCTCATGGCCTGCACATCTTGCACCTAAACATAATAAGCCTGGCCCCAAAAACTCAACTCATTATAGGTACTAGCAGCCCATTATGTCCCTGACATCATTATCCTGTCTGAGACTTGGCTAAATAAAAATATCTCTAAGCCCTCAGTCTCAATCCCAGGCTACGTCATGACTCACCAGAACAGAGCTACCAGAGGTGGCAGTGTAGCCGTTTACATTAATTCAAAACTACACTACTCTGTAGCCTTAGTCAAGTCTGAACCTAAAGCCCATGAACTTATACTGGTTCAACTGGAACTACCCTTCTCACTCCTGATTTCCATCGCCGGGTTATACTCCCGGCCAGGCACTCCAGCATCATCTGTCACTGACTTACTCATGCAAATTTCCTTCATTACCTCAATGGGAGAATTTTATATTTTGGGGGATTTTAACCACAACTGGTTATCTCCTTCTTTCAGCAAAATCTGTGCTGACATTTCTGCACTAAACCTGTCACAATCCATCACCAAGCCCACCCGCCTTAACCTCAAATCAGGAAACCACTCACTAATAGACTGGGCACTCACCATCTACACTCACCGTGTCATCCAAGCTAGTCTGCTTCCTGACTCCTTGAGTGACCACCAAATTATATACCTAGTCAAAAAAATCCAGCACCTCACATCTGCACCAAAGTTTCTCATCCCACGGTCCTATAAATCCCTCAACCTAGCCACCATGCTCGAAGACCTAGCCCTCGCTAACTGGACCACACCCACTACTGTCTGCTCCATTGACGATGCACTCATGCACTTCCAAGACACATTCCTAATGTCTGGAATACACATGCCCCATTGCATAACTCAAGGGTACGTGGTAACCACCTGCCTTGGATTACCCAAGAACTTATAGATTGCCAACATGCCCATGACAAAGCATGGTGAGTGCATAAATCTTCATGCCTCCCGCAACACTTCACCATGTACCATATGCTGTGTAACAAATGCACCAGAGCAACTCGGCTCACTAAAGCAGAAAACTTCAACTCCTCCCTCCAGTCAAACTTAAATAGCCCATCCAAGTTCTGGAAGGTCATCCACTCCCTCTTCACCCCTCCAGCTGCAAACCCCACACCACTCCTAAAAGTAAACAACTCACTCATCTCTGACTCAGGGCCAGTGGCTGCTGAGTTCAATACATATTTTATCTCTTGCATCTCAACTCTTCTCTTCTCCTTACCCCCACCCCCACTACTCCTCCCAACCCTACTGCAGGAGCCTCGAACTCACTAGGGCCATGCTCCTTCTCCTTCAAAGCTATCACACAATCTGAAGCCCTTGAGGCCCTACTGGCCCTAAACCTATTGAAATCTAATTCCCCTGACTGGCTGGACACCAAACTCCTCCACCTCTCTGCACCAGCCATAGCGTCACCTCTTGATACTCTCCTAAACCTCTCCTTTACCACTGCAGTTGTCCCACAGGCCTGGAAACACACCATTGTCATTCCCCTCCCTAAAGGGGCCCCTCTTCCATTTCAAACTACCTTCCTATCTCTCTTCCCTGTCCTTACTAAACTATAAGAACACCTGGTGCTCACCCAACTTACCTCCTTTCTCTATGACTCTAACTTCTTCATGCCGTTTCAGTCTGGGTTCAGAAAGAGTCACTCTACTGCATCCTCCTTGTTAAGACTCACTGACACCATCCTCTCTGGAATGCATAGTGGGCAGATCTCCTCTGCAATATTTGTTGACCTTGCTGAAGCATATTCAATGCTGTCTCCCACCCCTTGCTGTTAACAAGCCTCTCAGATGCAGGCCTCACTATCTCAGCCACGAACTGGCTCAGTGCCTACCTGTCAGGAAGAACACAATTAGTAAAAACTGCAGATGCCACTTCCTCCCCCCTTCCTGTGACTACTGGTGTCCACCAAAGGTCAGTACTTGGCCACATCCTGTTCTCCATTTTCCTGAGCAACCTGCCACAAATCTGCACAACCACATCTATACACATGTACGTGGATGACACCATCCTATTTGCCAATGGCTCCTCACTGGAAGAAGTATCACTCAATCTCCAGTCCAATTTCAATAAAGTTAAACTCTAGTTCCGTTCACACTAGTTCTCTCTCAGGGCTAAAAAAACTGTCACCATGATCTTCGGTATGAGTCAGCAGCTATCCCAACTCCCATTCCTCCCCTCCTTCCATAATCTGAATGGGACAACTCTGGAGGACGTTGTTTACTTCTGCTGTCTAGGGGTATGGCTTGGCCGTCACCTTACCTTCTCTAACCACATTGATGCAATCATAAAAAAACTGCCCCCCAAGCTAGGTGCTTTGTACAGGAACTGCTCTTGCCTCCCCTTTCCAGTTAGGTGAGAACTAGTGCAGAAGATGATCCTTCCCTCCTTAGACTACTGTGACATAGTCTACAGCACTGCACCTAAATTCACCTTATCTAAACTAGACCCCCTTTCAATGTCTTCTGCTGTTCTGCTCTCAATGCCCCCCTTTTCCACCACTGTAACCTCTACTGCTCCCTCACCCTCCCATCTCTTGAAAATCTCCGACAACTACACTGCTCCAAATTTGTCTCAAAATTCTGGCTTGGTGCCTTCCCCTTCTACTTCTGCACCATACTGTTGTCAGCTCCCACACCCCTCATGCCCTCTGGTCCTTTGACACCCAGCTAAATATCCCAAGATGAAAGACCTCTCTTGAACAGACAGCCTTCTCACACTGATTCCCAAAAATCTGGAATTATCTCCCCCCTCAGATTCACCAATCTTCCTCCAACCATTCCCTATCAATCACATTGGCTAACTACCTCATGATAAACTTACCTGCACTCATTAATTCTGTTTGTCCTACCCCTCAAAATTCCCATTGCCTGACCAACGGCTATGCCCTATCCTTGGAAGCTGGCTTATATAAAATAAGATGCAGCTATCTGGCGCAGCAAGCTGTTCTCTATGTATGTATGTATGCATATATGTTTGCAAGTATGTATACCTCTGGTACTCACTTTTAGCTGACTGTTAACCTATGTGGCAAAATTTTTACATTTTCCTCTGTATATCTGATATTAGCTGTCTGTTAGCCTATGTGACAAAACTGTTACATTTTCCTCTGTATATTTTATATTAGCTGTCTGTTAGCCTATGTGACAAAATTGTCACATTTCCCTCTGTATATCTGATTGATTGTTATGGTGATAACCTGCTTGTTATCCTTCCCTTGTAACCCTCCCCCCTAGGTTGCACTGGGAGAAAAGCATCTTTTTGCTCAGTGTGCCTTTCCTGATGAATCAATTCAATAAATAAATAAATAAAATAAAAATTTAGTAGTGTAACCCATGTCCACAAAAAGTGGCTAAGCCCTGGTACATGGGATTTAGAGGACGAGTCTCTTTGGCAGATTGATCATGGGCTCAGCAGTAAATGATGCTGGTTTGCTATCATGGTGTCTCCATCAGAGATGCTCCTGTCATAGAGCCAGACTAAAGTTGCTGTCCCTCAGCAATAGTACAGATGGTAGACAATCACTTAACCATCATTGTTTCATGTGGGTGTGATGGGTTCAGTGGTACAAACTCAGTGATTGTAACTTCCTTTATGACTGGGTACTTCACAGGTCTATACTGACTGGCTCATGGTTCCACCAAACTGCATCGACAACAAAGTTGTCGACATGTGGCTTGGTGACATCCACAGTGTTGATAGGTGAAATTGTGCCTGTCAGACATCGACTGTTTTACCCCCCCAGTTGGAGTTTGTTTGAAGGAGGAGACACAGTGGGGCAAGCAGCAACATTTTGCTAGTGGACCATCACTACGAAAATTTCGATTTCTGTCAAAATTGTCTCAGTAATGGCTTTTGCTTTAGAAACTTTGCTATTTTGATGGTATACCCTAGCACAAAGCTTCATGAAGCAAACAGCCCCCACATTTTAACATTAATATTCAGTGCTTCTTTTATTCTGTTGCATCTCTGATCATAATATTGGACAGTCAGATACAGGACACACAAACTTCAAGTTGTAATAAATCGGATCATGTTTATTTATAGTTTGTGTACACATTATCCTAATGTAATCACACATTCTATGGTCAACAGTCAACTAAATGTTGTTTGGGGTACCCTCTGTCCCTGTATGGGAGCTTTTAGATTCTGTTGAACTCTGGGATCACTACTTCTTTTAAGGGCTACAGACTGCAACTTCAGTGGTGAAAGCCAGGTGTCCACAGTGAGATAACAAGACATTTATGCAAACCATCTCTTAGCATTTGGTCTCACTGGTGCAGTAGTAGTCTTACATTCTTCCAGTGGGAAACTTAATTTAAACTCTGAACACTGAGGGTTTGAAGCACATTTTAACGCAGGGCCTCTGTGGTGTCATTTGAGCCTATATGCTTCCACTTACAAGCAGCCATTGTTTACTAATTTATTTATTTGAGAATGTTTTACTAGGTGCACTATACAGAGAACAGCAGTCTTGTTTACAGATCTGACCTGGACAGAGGGGAAGGGAGAGTATGAGAGAGGAAGAGATACAGTACTAGCAATAAGACAAAACTGAAATGATAATGTAACAGATTTACTGTATTAGTTACTGCAGTATACAGTACATACACGGATTTGGCAGCAGCTGGTACACCATAAATTTCAAGGCAGTTTTCAGTTTTATAATAGAGTTCCATGGCAGTCAGGTAGTGCACTCACACAGAGATATAAAGTGCTGTTTTAATTTTGATTAGGTACTCAAGATGAAGGGAAAATAAATAATGTGAGAGGGCAATCTATTCCATTCTTTGGGCAAGCAGAAGCTAATTACTGCTTGACCAGCTTTCATTTTCATGAGGGTATATGCATCCTTTTATAATGAAATGCACCTGTAAATATGGTTCACAACTAGAGAGAATAAGACACCAAGGCATCAAGGAAACTTGTCAGCTCAGAATTTGGCTTCAAGCAAGGTAATGCAGAATACATGCCTTGAGTCTAGACTGGGCCAGGCTGAAGTGGAGTTTATTTGATAGTGATGGCTATGAGGTACACATTTAAGGGAACATCTATATAGGGCATTTAATAGCTTGTTCAGCTTGGAGAAAGAGACTGTTTAGAAGCAGCTGTGTGTACTACATCACTGTACTCCAATGCAGCATCATTTGTTCAATTATGCATTTTCAGGTGAACAGCAAGGGGCTACTCTGCAACCTATACCATGCACCTTGTTTAGTAAATTTGGATAGGATAGTATTAATGAGTGATGAGAAAGACAGTTCTTGATCAAGTATCATGCCAAGCCATTTTTACTGGGTGACATTATCCTATAGAAACCAACACGTTGCAGCACTTGGAGATGATCAGACTCAGTAACTGATGAGGAACACTTAAGAACATAAGAATTTAATGGGAGATGGCAACCAAGTGGCCTATCTAGTCTGCCCATGAACCTAACCCCCTCCCCTATATTTTGCTGTTTTTTTATACCATAGTGCCGGTCCCATGTGTGTTTAAAGGCATTCATCATCTTTGCTGCAAACACCTCTGGGTGCAGGATGTTCCATGTGTCTATTACCCTATCTGTAAAAAAGTACTTCCTGATATTGCCTTTGAGTCTTCCCCCTCTCAGGCATAGGTTGTGCCCTCTTGTACATGCCTTTCCATTTGCAAGGAAAAGTTTGTCTACCTGAACAGTGTTTATACCTTTGATGAATTTGAGTGTCTCTATCATACCCTCTCTGTATCTTCCCTGTTCCAGGGAGTACAAGTTTAAGTCTTGGAGTCTTGACTCATATGTCTTGTGATGGAGGCCCTTCACCATCTTTGTGGCCACCTTCTGAATTGATTCAAAGTATTCTATGTCCTTCTTCAAGTGGGGCCTCCAGAAATGGACACAGTACTCCAGGTATGGCCTCACTAGGGATCTATAGATTGGAAAGATCATGTTTTGATTCCTGCTAGTTATTCCCCTGCCTATGAAAGTGAGGATGCTGCTTACTTTGCATGCCTCTTTTTCACATTGATTCCCTACTTTAAGGTCATCTGATATGATTACACCTAAGTCCCATTTAGTCCTGGTCTCTTTAAGTCGATTCTCATCTAGGAAATATTGCGTTCTTGGGTTCTGTTTTCCCAGGTGCATCACTTTGCATTTTTTGGCATCACATCTAAGTTGTCAGTCATTGGACCATTGTTCAAGTTTATTGACATCCTCCTTCCTACTGGAATCTCTCTCCTGATTGTTCACCCTATTACATAGTTTTGTATTGTCTGCAAACAGGCAGACTTTACCTTCAAGACCATCAACAATGTCAGTGATGAATATGTTGAAGTGGACCCAGAACTGATCCCTGTGGGAATCCACTTTTCACAAAACCTGTTTGGACATGGTGCCGTTTATTGTGACTTTCTGAGTTCTATCCTGCAGCCAGTGTGCTACCCAGCTTACTGTCTTAAAACTGACACCTAGGTGTTCAAGTTTATTGATCAGCCTCCTGTGTGGGACAGTGTCAAAGGCCTTGCTGAAGTCCAGATACACCACATCCACTACTTTGGTCACCTAGTAGAAGAATTTGATCAGGTTAGTCTGACATGAATCTACCTGTGATAAATCTATGCTGTTTGGGGTTGAGTTTTCCTGCCTCTTTTAGGAAGTCTACAATCCTTTCTTTAAGGAGTGGCTCCATGGTTTTGCCCACTACCGAGGTCAAGCTGACTGGCTGGTCATTTCTTGCCTCCTCTCTGCTGCCACTTTTATGCAAGGGAACCTTGGTAGCCCTGTTCCAGTCAAGTGGCACCTTGCCACTTTCCAGAGATTCATTGTATTGCTCATCTAATGGTGCAGCTATTTCTTCATGAAGCTCTCTAAGTATTCTTTAGTGAATTCCATCCAGACCCATGGCTTTGCCTGTCTTCAATATTTTTAGTTCTTTCAGCACCCTTTCCCTTGTGAAGGGGATTATGTCTGCCTTCCATGCAGGTTGCTGGGTCTGTTTAGTGCTGGACCCTACAGTTGTGCTCATCTGTGAAGACTGAGCACAAGAATGCATTGAGTGCTTCAGCTTTGTCTTCATCTTTTTCCACTATCTGACCATTGCTTGTTGATTTTCTGACTACCTCCCTTTGCTCTTCCTTTTTTTGCTGATGTATCTAAAAATGGTTTTGTCCCCCTTCTTGATTCCCAGCGCTATTTATTCCTCCATTTGGGCTTGTGCTAAACTGATAGCCTTTCCAGCCTCCTTGAGCTTCTCCTTGTAGAGCTCCCCATCACCTTCCCTCTGTGGCTCCTTGAACTGCCTAAAGGTGTGTTTCTTTTCTCTGATACTTACCGTAATCTCTCTAGTAAACACACAGGTTCAGATTCAAGTTTTTACAAGTTTTTTTGTAAAAGGTATGCAGCAAAAATACTCTGTTCCAAAAATAACAACCTAGAGTTACCTGCGACTCAGACCCAGTGCTTCAAACTTCATTAAGTCTTCGTGAGGGGGTGTGGTTGTTGAGAAGACCAACTACTCAATAAATACCCATTTTCCATAAATGTTTATTATCACATATAAACAGAATTTACAAAAAACATGTATACAAAGGAAATGGCAGAAAAAATTTACCAAAATATATAAAAAGAACATTTCCTAATATAATACAACAATTTTCATTGTGTTAGCATCCACGTTGTAAAACTTCTTTGTAAGCATCTTACTAACATTCATACATTAAATCTCAATTGTGGATAATATTTAGGCACTTCTTTTTTTAGGATGCTGCTACAATGTTCTGGAGCTAGTTAAATTAATGAAGCAATCATTTTCAAGGTTATTCTGCATGTATCATACTGTAATTCAAGTGCTTAATCACATCAACATTTTAAAGGTTCTTCTCATTAATATTCATTAGTAATGTATTTCTGTAAAGTACACCTTTACTTCAAATGATGCTGAAAACATGCTGACATGTTATTGCAAGCCACTGCATGAAAAACTGTGATCCCTTGTGACACTGGAATCCTGATATAAAAGTATGGACTGATTAAGCAATAAACCACAACAAAGTGTTGGTGTTTCTGTGATTTACCCATGCCTGGTATTGTTTGGTCACAAGGCTACAGGCCGAGTGACCAAATCCAGTGGATAAATCCCAGTATAACACACACCCTGGAGTGGTTAGCAATTATACAATGAGAAAATTGCTAAAATAAGTTTAAAATTAAAAAGAATTCTAGTTCAGCAATTTCATAGATTTTTTTATTAAAATATTCTTCTGCTGTAATAAAAAATAGTCTTTTGTTGCTGGGTAGATTATAGCTGAAAATGTTGCTGGCCACTGCCTGCAACTCATCTAGTTTTTGTGAGCTTTTTAATAATTTTTCTTTTATTGAGCAGATTCGCTTACGCCATCCCCCGTGTCTTTTTTCATTTTATATTTTTTTTTATGGTAGCACCAGAGAGTGAGCGAGCAGTGCTATACTGAAGCCTTAGCAAGTCAAGGGAGCATTTTTCAAGTGGGGAGTGGCTGGGAGACCAATGGAGCAATGCATTGGAGAACAAGGTTTTCCATTTTTCAGTGTTTGCTGGAAGTGACGATGTGGGCTGAGAAGGTAAACATTGCTAGCAAGCACCTTGTTATCATGAGTGGACTGGGTCAGGGCAGTGTGACAACAGTGTTTTCTATGGGCTATGAAAATGTTTTTACTTAACAGAAATGGGTGTGAGATGGAAAGACAGCATTACAACAGTGCTTTTTTTCTTTTTTTTAATTAATATGTATGTTACATTAAGTGCAAGGGCTGCTTGTGTTTGTTATATTAAGTGTAAAGGCTGCTTGTTACAATTGCAACAAGACAGAAGCATTTGTGGCAAACACACAGCAAACACCAGCTTTAGTTTCTATCAACAAATAGGGGACTAAGAAACAGAAACAACGAGCAACTTTTTTTATGTGAAAAAAGGTTTTGTAGCATGTAAAATGGCTTTGGGGATTGTTGGGGTCCATAAGTTAAAATCTACAGTCCCTTTGAAAATCCAGCTTTTGTGGCCAGCCACTGACGTGGTGGCAAGTTGTCTATCTGCGACACTGACGTCCAGTGTTCAAGAACAGACCCAGGAAGTTGGATGGCTGCCTGGCTGGAGGGAGAAGGATTGAGCATCCCAGGGATGGCTCCCCTACTCTGGGGGGAGGGAGGATTGTGTGTCCAGTGCAAGTCAGAATCCTTCAACAAAAAGCAGCGACGGGGAAAATTGCAGGCACCTAAATGACACCTGGTTCATGTCCCCAATCACCAGCTGCAGCACTCCCCAAGCTGACCTATTCTGTCTTCCACTGGCTCTGGCCCAACCTCACAACCCACCATGGGGTAAGCCAGGGAGGCAATGTCTGTAGGCACCCATACTGCAACCTTCCTTGCGGTGTAAATTCCATTGATGCAGGTGGCCCTGCTCTTACAGGGCAATCCAGGAGGTATCGTCTGGGAGAGGTATAAATGAAGGCCAGTCAGTGGCCTGGGAGGCAGGCTGAGCATTTGGTGGTAGTAGTAAAAGTATACTAAAAAAGAAGAAACTCCAGCTTTTGTGTCGTGGTTTAATAGGGAGTAAATGATGATTTCACCTTTGATATTTGAGGCTTGTACTGATTTTAAAAACTGGGGACTGTAGATGTAGCTGACTGGCTTCCTTTGTATGGGTTGTCATAGGATTTACCATGGCAGAAAGGTAGCAGTCAGCCATTCAGAATGACTGATTCTTGGACACTGATTGAATAATTGAGGAGTACTCCATACTTCTTGCATTTGTCTTTCCCTCTCATATTCCATCTCAACCTGCTCTGGTCTATCACCCCCAGTTCCCCAGCTGGCCCCAGCAACTCAAGTCTGCACCGATCTCTGGGTCACTGGTGGTGGTAGTAGCACACGTCTGCTAAGCCATATGGCTAGCAGCTAACTAGATTCCTAATGAAAATATTGAACAGAAGTGGTCCCAGCACAAATCATTGAGGGATGCAGCATGTTGCCCTCTCACAGTAGTGCCTACCCACTGCACCTCTGCTTTACGCCCAAAGCAGATTGCAGTTCACTTTGTGTTTGTCTGTATAGCACATTGGTGCACTTGCCCAGAAGCTTGTCATTCACCACAGAGTCAAAGTCTTTATTTAAGTCCAGATAGGCTATAACTATGACTCTTCCCCTTCTCATCTCCATTGTCACCTCTTCAAAGGCAAATAGAGAGCAGACAAAGATGTACTCCTGCCCCCAAAGTGCAACTCTCCTGTCCAAATGTACCAAATAAAAAAAAAAAAAATTTGCCTTCGTGTTGATAGCGTGTGCATCATTTTATGTATTTCTTACCTCTTCTAACACAAGGATCAGGTCAGTCTGACATGACATGTCCCTCATACAACCATATTTAATTGGGGTAAGAACTTTATCCTCAATAAATTGATCTATTATTTTGTCTTTTATAATGGCCTCAATGACTTTACCAAACATGCTAGAATTCTTAGAGGTAATAATGGTCCCAAGGGCTAGTACAGCTAGGAAGGAAAGAATGGAGGAATTAAATGGATTTTGGAAGAGTACAGGTTCACTGGTGGCTGGGGAGGGTCCTGAAATAACAAAGACCTGTATGAACTGGACAGGTTACATTTAAGCAAGGAAGCAGTTAGAAATCAGGAAATGGAAACTATGGCTAAGACCTTTGTACAAATAGGTTATTTAAATAGAATATTCTCCAAGACAATAAGAGAACCTCTAAAGAGGAATAACTTACAAAAAACTAGGCATGAAGACAGGGAGAACTAAATGGAATGGTTATGGCTTTAGAATTTTCTGACCTTATAGGAAAGATTAAGAAGCCAGTTCACAAACATTAGGGTATTTAAAAAATTGCCTGTTAGATAATTGCAGCTATTACCTATTATTGCTTTGAAAAGTAAAATCTTTAAAACAGATTGTTGCAGAGAATATCATGCACAAGGAGCTAGTGCCCAGCTACTATTAGGTCCACTTAGTCTTGCGATGGCAGCATGTGTTAAATGAACGCGATGCAACAATACTTCCAGAAAGATGGAATGTGACCACCTTAGTGGAGATAAAAAATACAAAATCCAGTCTACTATTAAGTTACTCAAATCTTGTGATTTACTTGACTGCATGACCATGTTCCAAGTATTAATTAGGGAAGACCAGAAGGCAATTACAAACAATAACACCGATCAGAACAATTGTGATTAAGAACAGCTGAAGACCCCTGTCCCCTTACATTTTAACAAACCAGGGCACAGCAGCCTCTGGTCCTCTCCTGCTTACATTGCCCTGATGGAAAGCAAATTGCAGTTCTCTGTACTGTGCACTGTATATTGCACATTAGGCTCATTTTAGCCCCTTCACTTAGCCTAAAAGAGCTATTAAAGTTTAAGCCTCAATGGAGAGTACTTCACTTCTCCTCCAGTATATGGGCAGACCTCCCTTTGTCTATGTCTGGTGCTTGATCTTTGCTGCTTGCCCCTCCTTTTATGGAATAATCTCTCACCTGAAACCAGGGACTGTAAGAGGTTATACAGTTTAAGTCTTGTGTAAAATCTTGTACTTGGGTAGGGGAAAGTGAAATGGCTTCTGTTATAGTATCAGGTTTTACATTCAGGTTCTTTGCTTGTTGCTCATTGTTTTACTTGATGTTTTTGTCCACATCCTATGCTCGTAGTCCAAAATATTAGTTCTATTACTGTACCACTGTTATAGCTAACTGATAACTTTATATGTGTTAATCTTCTGTGTCACTGCTATGTATGTACTCGTTTTCCTGGTACTGTTATGTAATGTTATGTTCAGATATCCCTTATTAATGGACTGATGCTTTGCATCGCTGTTAATCTGTTAACTAATTCTGGATTGCCTATGAAAAAAGGAATTTTAGTCTCAGTGGGTCCTCTTGGTAAACAAAATCCAATAAATAAATAAATCAGTTTGAGGGCATTTTGGAAGTTCCAGAATCAACCAGAGGGCTAGACTGGAATAAAATATTAGAGAAATGAGAAATGTACTTGATTTTTGCCTTAAACACATTGGACAAGATAAGTATGAATGGAAAACTGGATGGTATGCTGGTAACTAAGGGCTGTGGTGTGTATTGGTTTATGCTAGCATCTGATTTGAACAGTTAATACAACTTTCTTCTTAGGACAGGATCTAAAAACTCAAACTGATCCATGAAATAAATACATTCTGTAAGAATTTCAGAACTTGTTTTGTGTGTGGCTGAACTTAAGGAATGTTTTCATATTCTGACATGCCCTTCAGCCCCAGAACTATGAAAATGTATTAATATGTACCCAACTGGTGACCATTTGTCCGTCATTCTTTGTAGGAAATATTGGCTTGACAAAGCTTAATATTGCTTTGCTCCCCATTCTTTAGACTCTAAATGTAGTCCGATCACTCTTCCTTGGAATGTTTGCAATGAGGATGCTTGTGTGCTGAGATTACATTTCATTTATTTTAGTCGGTTATACTGGAAACCTTAATGGCAAAGACCCTTTTACATACATGCCCTGAAAATGACAAGCAGTTGGGTACAAATGAAACACAGTGAACAAAAATTATATGGGAGATAGTAATTCATACAGTATATGTCAGGTATGTAAGTGCAATAGCACTCTTTCAGGGGTGTCTGTAAAATTTATAGATAGACTGAGTGGTCAGGTAGTGTGCATACTGCTTTTTTAAAGCTGGAAATGGATGTCATTGCAGTTGTGGAGGTACACATCTTGTTGTACCAACACATAGCCCTGTAAGAAAGAGATCTCTGTCCTAGTTTGTGTTCATACTTGGGGTAACAAATCAGCAGCCCTCAGAAGATCTAATGATCCTATTTCTACTAGTTCAGGGAAGATTTCCTGGATGCTCTGGGGTCTTGGCCTACTGCCACTTTCTGTAGGAATGTGAGCAAGGGAGCTTTATTAGAAAGTCAAGGGAAAGGTGTGAAGCAGAGGAGAGGAAGTGACAGTGATGGTTCGGGTAGGAAGGTAGGTTTGAAATCTATAGATTGAGTTGTAATATACTCCTACACTTTCCAGAACAGATTCCCTTGCAGAGGAGTACATTTGCAAGTCATACTGAATAAGGAGCAGTTGCAGACCATCAGAAAGAATTTTCCGAGAATCTGATATGAGGAATTGTTTTATTCTGTGTAGCACTCCCATCCTTTGATGGCATTTTTTTTGTGATATAAGCGACATGAGGCTCAAAGGAAAGGGAGTTGTGAAGCTATAACTCCCAAATAATGGAATTCAGTAACTAGTTCTATTTGCACACCTGAGGAATCTGTCAAGGTTATGGTGTCAGGATGTTGTTTACAATGTCCTGAGAAGATCTTTGCCGTCATTTTTTTTGTTGTGTGTTAAGGATCAATTTATGCAGATAAAACCAGATCTCCATTGGGGAGAGGTCTGATTATAGGATTTTTTTCTATACTGCTGGTATCCTTGCCCTTCTGGAAGTTGACACTGTTATCAGCATAGAAGACCACACCAGTGTGGGGGCAGGATGCCAGTAAAGAGTTAATAAAGAGTGACACTAGGGGAGAACCAAGGATTGATTCATGGGGCACTCCACAGGTAAACTTAACTGGGTCAAAGAGGGCATTTTGGATGTTTGTCCTCTGTATTCTGTTTCCCAGGTAGCTTCTAAACCATGCTATGTCATCAGGGGAAAGTTAAGTAGAGCCAGGGTATCTAGTAGAAGTGGGTGGTTAACTAGACTGAATGCCTCGGTGAGGTTAATGAATATGCAGCCTAGGTAGTTACCTGCATCCAAGGTATTGAAAACAGAGTCTGTGAATGTCACCAGGGCCATCTTTGTGCTGTGCAACTTTCAGAAGCCATGTTGTGCTGGACTGACAAGATAGTTTTATGTTAGATATTCAAATGTCTGTTCAAATACTATGCATTCTAACAATTTGGATAGGGGATGCAGGAGAGAAATGGGCCTGTAGTTAGATGACAGGGTCTTGGGGCCTGATGAGTAGATGGGCCTAACAGTTGCCAGCTTCCAGATGTCCAGAAAGCCTCCACATCTGATGCAGAAATTAAATAGCTTCCTGACTGGTTCCTTGCAGGCCTCCCCTCTCAAGTTTTAAGAAACAGTAGTCCAGGTCATCAGGTCCAGTGAGGGATTTGGGTTATATTTTAAATGTATTTAAAAAATTATTTTTTGGTAAGTATTCTGAAATAAAATTTCTAGTGAGTGCCAGTTTGGGAGAGATCAATTCCATTTGGAGTTGTAGAGATGTGGTGTTATGAAGCCCTGTACTTGGGAAGGTCCCTACATTGTCTAAGAAAGTGGTTAGCTACTAAACTCTGGTTATTAACCATGTTACCATCAACCTCTAGGGTATAGGAATCCCAAGCAAGGTTGTTCCCTGTTAGCTCTTTGTAAATCTGCCAGATGTTTTTGGATTGGGCACATTTTGTTTCTTGGCATGCTTTATAATAGGAGGAGTTGGCATTTTGGACTTGGGTTTTACACTTGTTTTTTGCAATGTTGTATTTTAGCAAATCTTGTGGATTCCCAGTCGATTTATATTTTTTCAGATTTATTCCTGGAGTTTCAGCTTACAGATATCATCTGCATTTAACCACCAAGCCTTGTTACCTCTGATTCTCCATTAGGGGTTTGCCACCTGTTAGGTTTTTATCTGGTGATCAGTGTTCAGGGTCCCTATCAGGCAATCCTGCCATTTTGAATCTGAACACAGTTTTAAAACAGATTTTGTCATATCATTAATTGTTTCAGCTACATGTTCAGGTTACAAACAAGTTCTGTTATCAATATAGTATTTTGTTTGTAAAGCAGTCAACACTGGAGTGTAAAGTAAGACCATTAACACTGCTAACTTATAACCTAATCTTTTCCACCATGTCTTAACATGGCATAAGCATAAACTGCCCCCACCTTTGTAACAATAACAGAGCAGTAGTCTTCCACTTTCATTTTGCTGGTCAACTTTTTTTTTTGCCAAAACAGAATTCAGACATTTTGAAATGTTTTAAATTAATCCCCCAAAAAAAAGTATGTCTCTTCTTTTGACTTTGAAATAGTACTGTGGACATGAAAAATGGAGCCAGAACAATTTATAAAGTTCACATTATAGAAACAATTTCTATTGTGTTATTCTATATCATATATTCTAATCTATGTTATTTACAGTATTTCCCTTGTATACCCTCAGATCATATCTGTAAATTATATTTATTTTATTCTGTATTTTTATCTGGTAAACCAATGTCATTAAATGAATAAATAATACATGCCCATAGTAAGTAAATAAATAACTAGAAAAACTCGGAAAATAACTTTATGGGTACAATAATGTATTTTAACACTTTGTTGAACTGCTGCTGTAAGTGTTGTCTTTTGATGATATAATAAGTGGCTTTGGAGGAGACCATGATTACTAAATCTGGTAGCTGCTGAAAAAGGGACTGTTATGGTCTCAGTGGGCCTACCTGGTTAGCAAAATGTAAATAAATAAATGTTTGTGGTTCAGTTGCTTTACGTAATGTTTATTGACATCCTCCTTTTGTGAACAGTTTTACGCCTGTGATATTTGCAAAATCTATTTCTAATACTACCATTCTAAACAGTTTTTGTGCCAGTGCCATTTTACATATTTGTTTGCAATGATACAATGTTTTATAATTTGTTGTGCAGGCACCATTTGTGTAATAAGAAGTTGTATGAATGAGAGGTTAGAGCACTAGCTTGGGAATTGGGGGATCTCAGGTTCGACCCACAACAATGCAAAATCGTTCTGTGTGACATTGCCTTTTGTAAGTTATATAGCCTTAAAATGCTCCAATCAACCTGACTATGGAAATTGGTAGATGCAGCAATGGAACTCAGAGGTTAGAGAGCAGCAGGGGAAGCCTGGTTAAAAAGATTGTAACATAAAATAACTGTGCTGTGATGATGTGTGCTACAGTACATTGCTAGTATAAACAATTCTTAGAATGCTCAATTGAGGACCTTTTTCAAGGTTCAAAAATTAAAAAAAAACTTTATTTGAATAAATTTTTAAGATAAAATAAGTAAGCTTTGCTCAGTCCAACTACAAAAAAACATGGTTTTGTTTTCGGTCAGATTTTAGCTTTTTCTCTCGCATACCCTTTCTGCCTGTCTTTCCAACATGTATTCTTTAGTACATTGGCCCATTCTCCTAACAGAAGATCATTTTAGTTCTCAAGCCCTCACTGCTGCAATCAGTAAAGTACTTGGTGGCTGGTTTGTTCTGATCAGGACAGCAAATGGTATAATCCCTTAGAGATAATCCCCAAATTCATATCTACAGATTCAAGGGAGCAATAAAAAATGTCATTTTTCTTTTACCTTTCCTGTATGTGAGATGCCTGTTATGCTACCCATCCTGAATGTAAGAAACCTACTATGGTGGTTCACACTGTTTCCAGGGTGTCTCCATGATAGGACTGGTAATTTTGATGAGTGATGCTTGTGCAGTAAACCCCATTGCTCTCCTGCAAACAACCCTGGTAAGGCACATCTGTTTGTAGACTTGTTACTTAACTGGACATAGGAAATGTACACCCCATAACATGCAGCCACTCTAAGTTATTTTTTATAACTCTTTTCATTAGTACTATTTTCCATAATTTTTAGTGGCCACCATTACAAAAAAAAATTGCATAGTATGTCATCATAAGTACAAAAAAATGCAAAACAGAATTGCCACAAAAATGAATGTAAAATAGTGCATGCTGCTTATACACTATAGTAAACAAAATGGCACCTGTACAACAAATGTGTTGAGTGGCATTGGTACATAATTGATTTAAAGTGGTATATGCAAAATGAAATGTAGCAGTCCACACAGACGCAAAACAGTTCACTAAATCATCATCAGCAGCAGCACCAAAAATCACATTCAGAACTGTAGGAATCTATAAATTGTAATTGGGAATTACTAGCAGTCATGTGGTTTACATCTAGAATTCTCTTCTGTGATGTAATTTCCTATTGTAGCTATTTATAAAATGGATACCTGCATCTGTGAAGAGAGGGGGAGCTAAATGTCTTTTATTCTGGCACTAAGGGAATTGGGAATTAGAGGTTTAACCAATAACTAAATTTTAACAGGTTTTCCTGCCAACAATATTGTGATATTTCCCTTACATGAGTGTTCCACTTTAAATTACAACACCTCATTTCTATCCATACAACCATGCTAATAGATATCTATAACTATTTCAGAGTTGAGGGTAACTATCTAGCCAATGCCTGAAAGTCACATCACATTACGTGCAATTGAAATCGTCCCAGAATCCCCCCTTTTTCACCCCACAAAAGACAAACTACTAGTATGTGGCTGTGCTCAGATTGCCAATTCATTTATTATATATCATAATTTCATTTTCCATCCCCATCATCATTTATTAATGTCTTTTTCACAATTGTATTTGTATAGCCTCCACACATCAATCTCTGATCATCTCTCTTTTTTCTTCTCGCTTCCCCAGATGAAAACCTGGGTGCCTTCTTCTATTTTCTGGTAGGTAACGATGAGAACAAGACCACTTTTTGTCCTTCATTTTCTTCTTCTTCTCATCGTATTTCATTTTCATCCCCCCCCCATTTTTCCCCTCTCACTGCCATCCACCTCTGGCAGTCCACCAAAACATCTTACTGGACATCCTCTGTCATCCACCTCTCACAGACCAAGTCGTTCCCTTCTCAATTACCCACTTTTCCATTTTCTTTGAGGTAACAAAACTTCAGCAAAAGTGGCTAAACCACCCTTGTGCTGACCTTTTTCTACCTCCTTTTGCCCCTTACCTTACTGCCTGCTTGCCTATTGTCCTGGCTTCCAGCCCCTTCACTTACCTTCCCCCCTACTTGCCTGAGCAAACCACTTCCAGAAAAAGGAGAAGGGGTGCACCAGGACAACTTGGTCTGCCCCTTAAAGAGCAAACTCCATTGACCCAGATTCCCCCTTTCCCCCCACAAAAGACAAACTACTTGTATGTTGTTGTGCTCAGACTGGCAATTAATTTATTATATATCATAATTTCATTTTCCATTCCCATCATCATTTGTTGATGTCTTTTTCATAATCGTGTTGTATTGCATCCACCATATCAATCTCTGATCTCTTTCTCTCTTTCTTCTCACTTCCCAGGTGGCTACCTGGGTGCCTCTTCTTCTCTCTTCTGGTAGGTAACAGTGAGAGCGAGACACGTTTTTTGTCCTTCATTTCTTCTTCTTCTTCCCATCATATTTCTTTTCATTTCCCTCCCTTTTTCCCCTTGTCTGTCTCCAGCTTGCATTGGATGACTGGCCTTCCCCCCCTTTAGGGTTCTCCCTAGAGATGCAGTGAATTTAAATTCCACTGGTGAAGTGAACACGAAGTGGACACTTCGCGTTGCCACTCCACTACGTGGAGTGGGCAATTCAAAGTGCTCACTCCTCCTTGTCTTTACCACTTTGCTTTAAGGTGGAATGGCAATGCGAGGTAAAGTGAAGTCATTGTTTTTAATGGACTTCGCATTCTTCATTATGATTCTAAGTGATCCACTTGGTGTTTCAGATTTGGCAGCTCCCCCACACACCATATGGCTTACAGTACTGTAACTCACATGCTCTTTAGCTAGGCAGGAAGAAAGTGAGTCATAAAAGCAGACACTTTTACTTTCTTCTGTGCAGACGGAGAGAGAGTAGTATATTTTGTGACTGCTGATACTTTTAGATCTGAGTGAAGAGGAGATTGAAACTTTGATTTAGACCCAACAGCTTTTCTGTACTCTTTTTTTACTAAATTGTTCTTTCTGTCAATTTTATTTTTCTTACCTTTATAAGTAGTTAGTTGTTTGTCTGTGTCTGTGTGACTCTGTGTGTAGTGTGACAGTGTGAGTAGTGATTGCTCAGACTAAGGGAGCTCAGTAGGACAATTGGACCAGGGTGAGGGAATGTCTGGGGCGAGGGCAGCTCTGTGAGAGCGTGGTAGTGGTAAGCATCATACCGTGTGCATGTGTGGAGGACGAGTGCTCATTTCTGTTGGACCACTCAAAACTTGTGAGTGCCCTCCCCCAGAAGCAGGACCAGAACAACAAGAGGGTGAGTGCTGTGGAGCAGTGGCTGGATGACATAGAGGGACATCAGTTGCAAATTATGTCCATGCTGGAACTGCTGCTGGATCACTATGGGATATCATATTAATTTTTTTTTCCTCACCATGTACTTACATCTTCCTTGCTGTGTTATAAATGTTCCTCCACCATCCCAGACCCTTCTGTAATTATGCCTTATTTTGTTGTCTTCTTATGCGACTTTGAATTCTGAGCAGTGCAAGTATACTGTGCTAAACTGCATGTGTGCAGTCAGTCTTCTTTCCAGTCTGTGTATGTACTGCAGGCACTGTCCAACTCCCTGACTTAAAAACAAACATTAATGAGTACAATGGTGGGGTGGTGCAGCATGGAGAGATACTACAAAATGGGCTTACAATACATCCAAGTAACTACTAAAAAAAAATTAATGTTGTGATTCATGATGTGATTGTAAATCATGATACGTGACTGCATTTGTGACTGTGATGATGAAGAAACATGAATGCCTATGGATGTACTTCCCCGGGCCCCGATGAGCTGTAGCTTAAAACTCCCAGACTTAAAAACCACGTATCAGTGAGTACAATGGTGGGGTGGTGAAGCTTGGAGAGATACTATAAAACAGGCTTACAATACATTCAAGTAACTAGAAAAAAAAATGTATGTTGTGATTCGTAAAGTGAATGATCATGAATCGTGATTTGTGAATGCATTTGTGACCATGATGATGAAGAACGTGATTTGTATCATGAGTGACTCATGATGATGGTCCTGACTTAAAATTGCATATTAATGAGTACAATGTTCATGCAGAATTAAGCACCACACCTGTCCAGTACTCTGAAGGGAAATCAAAGAAGCAACTGTGACTGAGACAGCGGATGAGTCAAAACTGGGGGCAGTAGTGGATGGGGAGGAGGGGAAGGTGGCCCTACAGGGGAATCTGGAGGCTCTGGAAAGATGGTCTAGAAAGTGGAAGCTGAGGTTCAATGCAGGGAAATGCGAGGTACTGCACCTGGGGCCAGAAACCAGGGTCAAGTGTACACCCTGGGAGGGAATGCTACAAGTCTCGATGGCTGAGAGGGACCTGGGGGTGGTGGTGGATGTCAAGATGAACAACTCAGAGACTTGTAGGAGGGCAGCAGCCAAGGCCAACAGGATACTGGGATGCATCGCTAGGGGGGATCGCCTCCAGAAGGAGGGAAGTGATGCTCCCTCTGTATAACTGTTTGGTGAGGCCACACCTCGAGTACTGCGTGCAGTTTTGGAGGCCACACTTAAAGAGGGACATTAAACTCCTGGAGAGGGTCCAGAGGAGGGCAATCAAAATGATTTGGGGCTTGGGGGACAGCACCTATGAGGAAAAGCTCGAAGAGCTAAATATGTACACGTTGGAAGAAAGAAGGGACTGGGGGGACATGATAGAGGTCTCCAGGTGCATGAAGGGGTAAATAGGGGAGGAACAGTCATTGTGCTTCGAAGGAAGGAGGGGGGCCCCGGGAGGGCATAGGTGGAAGCTGGAGGGAGAAAGATTCAGGGGAGAATGGAGGAGGTGCTACTTCACTGAGAGGGTGGTGGAGCCATGGAATGTGCTGCCTAGGGGGCTGGTGGAGGCAGAGATGGTGGAGGGGTTCAAGAGGGGGTGGGACAGGTACAGCGGAAGGGTTCTGGAAGCAAAATCCAATGCAGCCAGAATATCTGGAACTGGGAAGGGAGAAGCCGAAGAATGTGAGGGGGGCAGCAAGGTCAGCTCCCAGGGTGGGGGCTGACCAAACGAGCAGATGTGAAAGACCATTAGGCCTATTCTGTTGGCATTTTAGTATGTTAGTATGTTAAGTTACAGATGGAGATTGGGCCCTAAAGAGATGCAAACGCAGAGACATATTAAGATTGTGCTGTGCACTGAAGAGATGCAGACCCAAAGGCAAAACACCTAACCAATGCTCACCATCAGAAATTCAATTATAGAAAAGAATACCTTTGCTGCCGCTGGCTGCGGGGAGGGGCAGTGCACTGTTCTGCTGCAGTAACAGTCACTAGTACTAGTACCATTAAAGATACCACAAAGAAATACAAAAGTCATACAGCTGCAGTGGATAGCAGCTTCACATTGCTGAAATTATTATGTGGCACAATAAAAGGTGTCTGATTTGATGACAAGCATCACACACATACTCACACACACATTAATTAAACTAAAATTATGCATTGTAGCAGTAACAGTCACTAGTACTAGTACCAGTAAAGATACCACAAAGAAGTATAAAAATTACACAGCTGCAGTGGATAGCAGCTTTACAATGCTGAAATAATTATGTGGCACAATAAAAGGTGTCTGATTTGATGACATGCATCACACACATACTCACACACACACTATGTAATGCATAGCAAATTGAAAACTTCAGTAATATAACCACATATTTTAAACAAACTTAAATTATGCACTGCTGCACCACAACAATCACCAATAAATGGCAAGAAATATTAAAAATATTACTGTGTGTACATTAACACAGTTATACAAGAAAAATATCACCAAAACAGAAAACACTGTCTTTTTCTCCAAGTTAATCTACCTACACCACAGATACGCCCATCCCCCAAAGCACACTTCCACTGTCTCTCAGCACACAGACTGAATGTTGTACATTAACATTCAAAATCCATACACAAACAATAAATGCTTAATGATATGAGCACAGGAGGGTTTCCTATAATCGACGAACTAAACTTTCAGAAAAAAAATTACTCAAAAAGGCTTTTTTAACAGCTTTTTGCAGGTTTGAATAGCAGATAGCTCTCAGAGCAGATTGTCTCCTACAGCTTCCTACACACACTACCCCAAACTGAGGCTGTGCAGAACAATCTAGAGCCCATGTGACCTGAAATCCCATGAATCACTGCAAAATTCACTTTTGAGCTTAAAAACAAGGCGAAGTGAGGCGAAGTGGAAGGCGGAGTAACGTGAAGTCATTGTTTTCAATGGACTTCGTGTTACCCTTTATAACGTGAAGTACTCTGCTTAGCGTTGAGGAGCACTCCACAAATTACTTTCACTCCGCAAATCACTTGAGAGCTGGAATTGGCTTACCGCCCATCACTAGTTCTCCCCCATTTTTAATTTCCTTTCCTGACTCCTCCATGCCTCGATGAATCCCATAATTTCAGTATTTAACATGTCTATTGCTAAGTCTGATAGGTGCACTCCATCTAATCTGTAAAAATCCTCTACCCATTCTTCCACCCCTCATAGAATTACGTGTCCCCCGATGTTCCTTATCAATGTTTCTACCCTTCTGTTCATCTTTCTCCTGGCCCTGTCCACTGCTACATGGCTGTGGTCATACCTCCGTACCCTCCTTGGTATCATGTCCGACCAGGCTATGCTCATTCTTGTCCACCACTCCCGAATGTTCCCCAAGTCCTGTCCTACCTGCATATACGTGTCCAACCATGGCTTCCCCCCCCGGTGTCATTGCCCCCCAGGTGTACAATGTTAAATCAAGGATGGGTCATCGCTCCTCCATTTCTTTCAGGGTTGGAAGTAATTGTGCCCATCTCATCCCTTGGATGCCACGCCATGCCAACCTACATCGTCTGACATCCTGGTACAGCTGTTTTCCCACATCCTTTTTCTCCGGTCTCCTTTCCGCCAAATAAATATATGAGTGCCCGCAGATCCAAACTTCTGTGATCCTCCCTTTATCTATAGAATTTAAACAAAATATACATCTTAATCACCTGCTTGCCTTGTTTATTTCCCTATAATCTTCTTTTTTGCTCCTGCAAAGCAAACACAGATGACATTTTTAACATCTCATTCCTGTAGGGTCCGAATATACCTCTTGTAACTGGCAGACCACCAGCGTCCCTTTTGCAACATACTGTCCATCATTTCCCCTGCAGCTGCCCATTTTGAAGCTGCCCCTATTCGAAAGGAGTGAAAGGAATAATTGCCCGGGTCCTTGCCCAGGAACTCCATGACTTTTTTGAGTATGGCCATTACTTGGTAACTCGTCACCTTCTTCCCATCTTCATGCACATAAACTCCCTTTTTATTCCACGCTCTGCGGCGTAAGCCCACAAAGCCTTTACTGGGCACACTGCCTTGTCTACGTGCGCCTTAATAGTTACAGCACACCCATTCCCTTCCTGATCTGTTTTTGACCTCTTAATTATAACTTGTATCTCATTCTGCCCCCAGGTTCTGTCTCCCCATTCCAATCCCCCTTCTTCGTCCCTACGGCCATGCCCTACTGCCTCACTCACTCATAGGGCCCCCTGCAAACATTACTAGGTAAATCGTGTGAAATAGCTGCGCCTCATCTTTGGATCTGCAAATTGCTAGGAGTACGTCCCCTAGCTTTGCTAGCCAATGATGTGCTATTGGCTGCCTTCCATCCTCGGGCATCTTGTTCAACCTACTCTCCCTTGCATCATTCTCCTTATCAACATTGATTTCATAGGGTCCTTCCTCCTCTTTAGGTTACAAACTAGACTAATCCCCACTAGGTACACCCCCATCATGGTGTGGGCCATTCCTCTCTGCCATTGGTCCACTGTAAACTTCTCTAGCTGCTCCTCAGTAAGTGGTTCACTTACCTCCATATGGTGTGCTTTCCTTTATGCTTGTAATGCCCACCATGCCCCTTCATAGGCCCTCAAGGTCCATGGTGCCCATGAGCTGTGAAGTAGCATTTCAGCTCCCTCTAACTAATGTCCCAGATGTTTGTTGGTATGGGTGTTGTCCATTCCTCAGCTACCGGTGCCAGCATCTGGAAACAATCCAGCTGCAGACTGGAAAGGCTGTCAGCTAGGATATGTTTAACCCCTTCTATGTGCCTGGCCCTGAATGACATATTCAACTGTAAGGCTCTCAACACTAACTGTCTCAATACCCTCATGACCATCTCAAAGCTGGCCCCCCTGTTGTTCAGAACCTCTACCACTGCCTTGTTGTCACACCAAAATGTGACCTTCTGATTTCGTAATTCCTCTCCCCATACTAGGGTACAGGCCTAAATGGGCATAATTTCCAACAGTGTGATGTCCTTTACCCGTCCATCTCTCACCCAATCTGTTGGACATGGCTCTGAGAACAATTTTCCTCTCAAATAGCCCCCCATCCCATAACCCCCTCCGCATCTGTATATAAGTCCAGATCAGTGTTGTAAACCCAATCATCCTGCCAGAATGAGCAGCCATTGTAGCTGCTGAGGAATTCTTCCCACACTTTGAAATCTTCTTTTACTCCCTTTGTTATGTCCACGTAGTGGTGTGGTCTGGTTACTCCTGCTGTGGCCCTCACTAGCCGCTTAGTGAAAGCCCTCCCTGGTCCAATTGCCCTACAGGTGAAATTCAGATGTCCCATCACTTGCTGCACCTGCATCAATTGCACCCACCTCCTGCTCTTATGTACATGGATCAGGTCCTTCAACTTCGCCACCTTGCTATCTGGTAACCTAAACCATCAACTTTGCCACCTTGCTACCTGGTAACCTAAACACCTCTCTCAGCATGTCTATCTCAATTCTTAAAATTCTAACACCTTACTGGGGCCTTCAGTTTTGTCCAGTGCCAATGGTACCTCCAGCTCTACACAGTTCGTGAAAACTGGCAAGCATCCTCTCTGTCTCACTCTGTCCACTGCCTATTAACAGAAAGTCATCCAGGTAATGTATTACTGCCTTGTAACCTATTTTCTCTTGAAATATCCACTGCAAACAGGTGCTGAATGCTTCAAAGGTGGCACAGGCCACAGAATAGCCCATGGGCATAGCCTTTTCAAAATAGTACTGGCCCCCCAATTTAAAACTCAATAGATCCCAATCCTCCCTTCAAACTGGGAGCAATCAGAACGCAGACTCTATGTCTGTCTTGGCCATCCATGCATCGGGCATCACCTGTATAATCTGACGGCCTCCTCTAATGTGGTGTAGGTGACTCTGCTGTGCTTCTCACTTATAAAATCATTCACTGAGTCCCCCACCAGAAATGATAGATGGTGAATCCCCCTGTATTCCCCACTTTGTTTCTTGGGAATTAGGACCAATGGGGAAATTCTCATATTCCATAGTGGGGGGTTGGGTACGGCCTTTCTACTCTGCCTGCCGACCTTTCTTTCGCTATCTTTTTCTTCATAATATCCTCCTTCCGTTTAACCAACCCCAGATTGTTAGCCTCTCTTGCCCTTCCTGGGCCTTCACACTGTAGCAAAAAACCTGTCCTAAAGCCTTTATTTATTATTTTCGCCAGTTATCTGTTTGAGTACACTTTCAACCATTTCTCCCATGCCTCAATCTTGATGGGAGTACTTGCTTCCAAAATTGATTTCTTACCACCCTTCCCCTGGTTCTTGACCCCCCTGCCCCCCACCCAGTCTCGTTCCCTCTTCTGATCAGTGTCTGTCTTGGCCATCCATGCATCGGGCGTTGATTGTATAATTTGTACGACCTCCTCTAATGTGGTGTAGGTGGTTCTGCTGTGCTTCTCACTTATAAAATCATTCACTGAGTACCCCACTGAAAATGACAGATGGTGAATCCCCCTGTATTCCCCACTTTGTTTCTTGGGAATTAGGCCCAATAGGGAAATTCTCATATTCCGTAGTGGGGGAGGTTGGGTACGGCCTTACTGCCCTGCCTGCCACTGAGTAGAAGGGCTGCTTAGTGAAAGCCCTCCATGGTCCAATTGCCCTACAGGTGAAATTCAGATGCCCCATCACTTGCTGCACCTGCATCAATTGCACCCACCTCCTGCTCGTATGCACATGGATCAGGTCCTTCAACTTCGCCACCTTGGGGGTGAGCAGAGGGTGATGGTGAAAAGGCAGTGATACTAAACAAATATTTTTGCTCAGTATTTACAAATGAAGAAGGAGAGCTGCCTATAACAAACAATAGAAACACTCTGGCTACTGAAGCTGATACCAGCCCATTTACAGAAGAAAGGGTTCTGAAAGAACTCTTAAAACTGAAGGTGGACAAAGCAATGGGGCCTGATGGGATTCATCCCAGAATTCTAAAAGAACTAAGGGTAGAACTAGGGGCACCACTGACTACCCTCTTTAACAAATCATGGGAGGATGGGGTGGTACCTGAGTACTGGAGGAGGGCAGATGTGATCCCCTTCACAAAGTGGGAGCAAGGCAGAAGCAGGAAACTACAGACCTGTTAGTTTAACCTCAGTGACAGGGAAAATGATGGAATCACTTCTGAAGGAAAGAATTGTCGAGTACCTAGAGGCCAGAGGGGCACAGGACCCAAGGCAGCATGGATTCACAGCAGAAAGGTCATGCCAGGTGAATCTAATCGATTTCTTTGACTGGGTGACCAAAGTAGTAGATCAGGGAGGGGCTGTGGACATGGCCTACCTAGACATTAGCAAGGCATTTGACTCAGTCCCACACAAAAGATTAATATACAAATTAGCCAGCCTGGGAATGGGTCCCAAGATGATAGCCTGGGTAAAGAATTGGCTGGAGAATAGGACACAGAGGGTAATAGTAAATGGAGTCCACTCTGAAGAAAGGGGGGTTACTAGTGGGATGCTGCAGGGTTCAGTATTAGGACTGGTCCTCTTCAATGTCTTTATAAGCTACATTGCAGAGGGACTGGAAGGAAAAGTATGTCTCTTTGCAGATGACACAAAGATCTGCAACAGAGTTGATGCACAAGGCAGGGTGAAAAGGATGAGAAGGGACTTGGCAAGGTTAGAGGAATGGTCAAATGTATGGCAGCTTAGATTTAAAGCTAAGAAGTGCAAGGTAATGCACCTGGGAAACAAAAACCCAGGGGAAGAGTACACAGTGGGGGGTGAGATACAAACAACAACAAAAATGGAAAGGGACCTGGGGGTAGTCATATCAGATGACTTAAAGGTGGGCAGGCAATGTGAGAGGGCAGTAAGGAGGCTGGGGGGATACTGGGATGCATAGGGAGAGGCATCACCAGTAGAAAACAGGAAGTTGTTATCCCTCTGTACAGACAGCTGGTGAGACCCCATCTGGAGTACTGTGTGCAGTTCTGGAGACCCAATCTCCACAAGGACATAGACAAGATGGAAGCTGTCCAGAGGAGGGCAACTAAAATGGTGCAGGGTCTGCACCAGAAGACATATGAAGAGAGACTAAAGGAGCTTAATATGTATAGCCTTGAGGAAAGGAGGGAGAGGGGGGACATGATAGAAACTTTCAAGTACCTCAAGGGTATAAACAAAGTCCAAGAGGGTAGCATCTTTCAAAAAGAGGTGTGCAAGAACAAAGGCACAACTTGAAGATGGGGAGCTACTAAAATAATATAAGGAAGTATTTTCACAGAGAGGGTTGTGGATGCATGGGCGGCCTTCCGGAGGAGGTTGTGGAGTCAAAATAGTGGTTGAATTCAAGGATGCATGGGACAGCCATAAGGCAATTCTAGGGATTGGGGGTAGAAAGAAGTAGGCTGCTGATTAACTAGGATCTTCAGCTTATCCATTAGGTAGGGAAATGGGCAGACTGGGTTGGCCAAGCAGTCCTTATCTGCTGTCAAATTCTATGTTTCTATGTTTCTATCTTTTTCTTCATAATATCCTCCTTCCCTTTAACTGACCCCAGATTGTTAGCCTCTCTTGTCTTTCCTGTGCCTTCACACTGTAGAGAAAAACCTGTCCTAAAGCCTTTATTTATCATTTTCGCCAGTTCTCTGTTTAGGTACACTTTCAACCATCTTTCCCATGCCTCAATCTTGATGGGAGTAGTTGCTTCTGAAAATTGATTTCTTACCACCCTCCCCCTGGTTTCTTGACCCCCTACCCCCCACCCAGTCTTGCTCCCTCTTCTGACCGGTACGTTTGGTTCCCCCTACCCCCACACCCTCTTCCTCTCGATCCTCTATTTCATGACTGGCCCCTGTAGCCATGGCCTTCCCAAAAGGGCTGCTGGCCTGTTACCAGTCCCCCTTCCCCTTGGACCCCCTGTGTCCATGCTGTCCTGCATCTATTTGCAGGGTGAGTTCCCCCACATTTTGAGCATGTGTGCAAGAACCGGCACTGGGGCCATGAGCAAGATGTCCTGTTATAGCCCCAGCAACACTTCTGGGGTAGTCCCCCTCTTTTTCCTATTTCTCCCTCTGGCATGGATTGATCCATAACATAGTCTGTCCACAAGTCCAACTGCTTTGTGTCCCACCTCACATTCCCATATGTTGCCATCCTTTGCCGGAAGATCTCATCATAATATATTCAGCCTAACCCCCCTTTTGCCTTCGTTCTTCTGATAATCAGCGAAAACGTAATAAGAGGGATTCCCAATTCTGGCTTCTTTTCCAACACTGTCACTGAGTACATGGCGAAACCTGCAAACCATCCTTTCCACGTCTTTCCTTTTGTAACTTTGTCCTCTTTTTTCTTGCCCAATAAAACCACTGCTGACGTCATCTCACTTTTCCCAATATTATCCATTTCCTCATATTTGGCCACCGACTCCCTACTCACTAAAGCAAAAATGTCTACGTATTCCCCTTTCCATATTTTCTCTTTTGTAGCCAGCGGTACATGCTCCCCTATTCTCATCCCTGGGGATCCTATCTCCCTTGTTCCTTTTCCCATGTTTTTGGTCCCCTTATCCCCCCCATTGTTAAATTATCCAATCTGATCTCTGCTAATGCTGATTCCATCTGCCCCAACCCCCCTGACCCAAGGGACACAATAATTTGCCCTATGTATTCCTTAATGCTATCTCCCACTGTACCTGATACATTACCTGTGTGTTTTTCAGCTGCCTGAAGCCTACTGTCATTGAGATGTCCCAGTCTGGGTTCCTGTGGCAGGACGACTGGTTGGGGCATTATCTGCAGGGGAACCACTGTGTTTGGGGGAGCAGGTCTGGGTTCCACCAGTGGGAACACCACCTGCTCTTGTCGAGGTACTGTTGGTTCTGGTACACAGGATTACAGCGGTACTGGGCTAACCACTCGGGAAGGCACCACTGCTGGTGGTTGCATTCTCTTTGGACTATGTGTTCTCCTCACTGGTCGTTTCCCGCCACCCACTTTTCCTTTTCCCACTTTCCGTTTCTCTCCGGATCTCCACCGACTTCTTCAACCATCTGCCACATCTTGTTGGCCTTTTCCGCCACCTCCACAATAGCCTTGTAGGCATCTTCCTTTGTTGGCCTGTTCCTCTTTGATGCCATCCTCTCTTCTTTGCCTATATAAAATCTGTGAAAACTGACAAAACATTTCCATTAATGACTCGCCATGCTGCCCCCCTTCTTTTTTTTTTTTGTTTATCTAGGCCCCTATATAGATAGGCCTCTGTTCCTTGTTGCCGTAATCCCTTATTTTTCCCTTTTTCTAGCCTTGTACCCCTGCATATCGACATCCCTAGGGCAAGGCCTATCACATGGCCTGCTTCACCATGCTAAACGGCATCTGACGTCATGCCCCATGGCCTGGGTCCTGGCCTAGGTCTATCTGCCCCCCATGGCCCCCCCTGTTTTTTTTCCCTTGCCATATCACTGCTACAAGATGATTAGAGAGTCCAGAGCTAGCTTCTATTGAACAGAGCTAGACACTGTATCCACTCAACCCTCCAAATTCTGGGCCACACTGAAAGAACTGTCTGGGCACACATCGCAAAATACGCTCCCTCCATAAATTATTGCAGGCAATGCACCAATTAATGATAAAAAAGAGATCCTGCAAGCATTTAATACTCACTTCGGCACAGCAGGTCTAGCATTCGATAATTCACCTGCGTGCAACTTGCGCTCTCAGCTTTATGTACAGCCTCCAACCTCTAGCCCTATGAGCTGGTCTTTTTCCTTCTCCCCTGTCTCCCTCAAAGAAGTAGAAGACCTGCTTCTCCACTTGGACACTAGGAAAAGCGCGGTGCAGATACATTCAACCCCTACTTTCTAAAGATAGCATATCATGTACTGGCTACTCCTATTTCTCATCTATTTAACTTGTACTTATCACAAGGAACCCTCCCCCAAATATGGAAAACTGCACATATTATCCCGTTATTTAAATCTGGAGACCCCTGTGACCTAAATAACTGTAGGCCAATCTCTCTTATCCGTACTCTTTTGAAACTTTTGGAAAAAATTGTGAATACCCAATCGAGATCCTTCATTGACAGTACAGAACTTTTAAACCCCCTACAATCTGGCTTCAGAGCCAATCATAACACAATTTTAGCATTAGCTAAGGTAACAAATGATTGGCAACAGGATTTAGAGTGCAAAAAGTTTGTCTGTGCTGTGTTTCTTGACCTAAGTAAAGTGTTTGACACGGTCGACCATAGTCTGCTACTCTCCTCACTAGAATCAATAGGGCTAGATCCTACCTCTCTGAACTGGTTCCGCGATTATCTGTCTAACAGGCGGCAACAAGTCAAGGCCAAAGGGCGAGCTCTCTGCCCCCAAATTGTTAAAAAGAGGGGTCCCCCAGGGATCCATCCTGGGACCACTTTTATTTGTCATCTATATCAACAATATTGATGTGGGCATCAAAGAGGCACGCATCCACCTGTTCGTGGATGATACAGTGCTCTACCTAAGCCACCTTACACCTGAATCTGCATGTGCGGATCTACAAAAAGACTTTAATCATCTCCAGCATCAACTACTCAGCAAAAAGCTCCTACTCAATGCTAAGAAAACAAAAGCCATGATATTTTCCCCTGTTAACCACCTGGCTTACCCAGCAGTGACCAGTACCCCCCCATCTCCACGATCCTAGGCAAGAACCTAGAGTATGTCATGAAATTCAATTACGTGGGAGTTTGGATAGACCACAAACTTTCTTTTGCAGATCACTTGGATGACCTACTGAAAAAATTAAGACAAAGGCTTGGCCTTTTTTATAGAATAAGACAGCTACTAACTACAGAAGCGAAGAGGCGGCTAGTCCAATCAACATTTCTTTCCTTAATTGACTATGTAGCCTTCATATATAGCAGCTGCGCTGTGTCATACCTTGGAAAACTGGACGCACTGTACCACAGAGCACTTCTCTTCATCACTGATCTGACCCTCATCACCCACCACTGCACACTATATACGGTTATGGGTTGAACCTCCCTTCAATAAAGGTGCAACATGAACGTGGCACTCTGGACATTCAGAGCCATTAGTGGCAAACTCCCACAGTACATTGCTGACTGCCTGACCCCTATTGTTGCTGGAAGCTATGCTCTAAGAAGTTGCTCCCTCATCTCATTGCATATACCAAGGGCTCACACACGCTCTGGGTGAGCCGCTATAGGCTTCACGTTCCCCTCGCTGTGGAATAGACTCCAGAAAACATTAAAGGTGAAGTCCCCAGTTAGCATTGAAATGTTTGAAACCCTATATTGTAATGGCATAACATACACCTGCAACTGCCTTGCTTGTCCCTAGTTTGTCTTTCCTCCCCCTTAGCACTTCTTTATGCCAGCTCTGCACTTCCCCCTAATTTGATCGAAGGCATTCAAATATTCCTTCAGTCCTAACCCCCAGCCTGTTCCACTGCTCAAATCCGAGCCCACGGAGTACATGATCTCAATGGTTTTCATCCTCATATCTGCTGTATTTGCTGCAATTATGGTAAATGGACAATAATCAGCTGGAAGTCTCATCTCTGTGCCAGCACACTGCCTGCCGCTCCTATACAACTGTGACCGTCAGCCTACCATACACAAGAACACTATGATTCCCTGCCCTCTCTGTACTATCTAGTCCATGCTGCATAAATCTCCTGCTCCTGCCCTTCCCCTCAGGTATTACAACTAAACCTTGCAGAAATGCTCAACATCATGCACTAAGCCTATACAAGCACTGTTTCTATGCCCGTTTTTCTGACCGATGTCTTCTGTCACTTCCACTGCATATGTAGTATTATTATAGACTGTTACCAAAATGGCTGTACTATATGCTCAACTATATTATTATTTGTATGTCGTAGATCTACCCTGTAAATGAGCTTGCTCAATGGTTGTTCCTATGCCAGTACTTATATGTTCAATTGTATTATTGTTGTATGTCACAGGTCCACCTTGTAAATGAGCTTGCTCAATGGTGCCCACCTGGATTAATAAAGATATTGATTGATTGATATAAAAGCTTCTCAGCCCCTCGTGGCTTCTACCACTGAGCCCCTTGCCTTCTGGGCCCAACCTTTTTCTTTCTGGTGCCATCCACTAGCCTCTGGCCTCCCATGGCCACTCAGCATGCCTTGTGCTTGACACTGCATCTCGTGGCCCTCTAGGCCTATTCGTTCTTCCCATTCATGCCCCCACATGCCTCCAGCTGCTGGCCCTCTAGGCATATCTGTTCACCCCCTCCCTGCCCCCATATGCCTATGGCTGCACTGCGTGGCCTCTTGGCCTATACACACGCTCCATCCCACTCAAAGTACCCCGCGGAGTCTGATGTCTTTCCAGCCTGTTCCCCCAGTGGCTACATGATGGCCCATTATCCTGTTTCTCCCCACTGCCCTTTAAACAGAACCCCCCAACTCCCCTATCCATAAATCTCCAGCCGCATTGTATCCACAGCATCTGACTTCACACCACGTGGCCGCCTCACGTGAGCCCTACGTTCTCCTGTTCAGCTAGGCCTCCAACCACCAGCCCCTCTGCAGCCCCAACACCACCATTTGATCCAATGCAAAACCCCTCTTTTATCTTTTTTTTTAAATAAAAGATCCCCACACTTCCTTTGGATTCTGCACCTGCAGCTCCAACCTCACAGGCAGCTGTTCTCCCTCATCACCTCCATCTGGCACGATGAGCTACCTTCCCTCCATTCCATCTGTCCCTTACTGCTCTCCCTGTTCTGGAGCTCCATTCTCCCAAAAACTTGCCCCTCAAGCCACCTCCCACCTTGCTGTTTTTCCTTTCTTATGTCTCCCCATCCATGGGCCAAGGCCTGATGCAAACGCCAGCAAGCTGTGTTCTGTTACACCCTACACTCTCTGCAGCAAGCGCCTGCCTGCTTTTAACAAACGCTACTGTCTTTCTTTGCCAATGGGCCTAGGACCCACTGCACCATCATGCTCTCTTCTGTAGCGCTCCCCTTGTTTCTCACCAATGCTTGACTTCAATTAAAACAACTAGTGGGCCGTGGCCCACAGAGACCATTAAAACATCCTCCCGCTGCACACTATGTGTTTAATGCACAAAACGCTTGACCTGCACCCCCTTTTTTTTTAAAACCGCGATTCATTGCTCAATTCCCGGGTTACCACAAGGGGCCAAGGCCCTACCTGAAAACCATCCCATATTCTTTGCTGCACATCTACACAAAGTGTTTCCTGCCATTCTACCCCAAAGGTCCCTCACTCATGGGCAAGGCCCCACACAAAGCCATCCACTTTTCATATACATTCTCTCATAAAATGCTTAGCCTTACCTCTTAGTTGTCCTGGTACACAAACCTTTTCAAGATTTTTTCCCCAGTGTTCCAAACAAAGATTCCAAATGCCAATCCAATGTGCTGTAGCTCTACTGATTATTGTAAACCAACAAAACTTTAGCAAAAGTGGCTGAGCCACCCTTGTCCTGACCTTTTCCATCCCCCTTTTGCCCCTCCCCTTCCTGCCTGCTTGCCTATTGTACTGACTCCCAGCCCCTTCCCCTATCTCCCCCACTCCTTGCCTGAGCAAACCACTTCCAGAAAAAGGGAAAGGGGTGCATCAGGACAACTTGGTCTGCCCCTTAAAGGGCAAACTCCATTATCAGGATTTTTTATTAATCAGTTGTGTAAATTAAACTACAAGCATTAGTCTGGTACAGATTATGTTGCTTTTGTTGGCCCTGGGTTCATTTCCACATCACCTCTCAAAAGCAGGACTAGTGATACATATTTGCCATAAAGATTGGGAAGGGCAGGTGTGATTATAAATAAGTTATCAAACATCAGTTCTACCAAACAAATTTTGAGGAAGTTTAGGATTTAGTTAAAAAAACTGGAGAGTAATCTGTTTATTTTGTTGCACCTTTTCCATCCTTTTATTTTTTTTCTGATGGGGTTCAGATAAGTAATTAGGGAATATTTATCTGTGATATCTGTAATTATCAGTAAACATCATCCCTTCTTATAACATCATCATAACCTCCTACACTATTTTATTTATTTTATTTTATTTGGTGTTTGTTGACCGGGTAAGTGCACTAGACAAATCCTGCCTATTTTCAGGCATGACCCAGGGGAGGGGAGATACAGATGAATGTCAACTGACCTTGAACCAGATTAAGCTGATGGTGGTATTTTTAGTGAAAGAGGGAAATTTGGCCAGGACTCTGGGGAAATTTCTCTACTCTCCAGTAGGGGTCCCTGGACGGTGGCTGTGGTCTCAGTATGTCCCTGGAGTTGGAGGGTGAGGACATGGAGCTGCGGTGCTCTGTAGATCCAGGAATAGGTGCACAAGGTGTTGATGTCCCAGAGAAATTGTTGGGTTCTGCTGGTAATTCAACCATGGTATCTGATGAGGAGCGACTTGTTGGAAACTGCTGGAGTTCTTTTTTTTTGAGGATGAGATGCTAGACAAGGAGAACAAATGGAAACGGGCTGCTTGCAGTCGTATCTCACAAACGGGTAAGGTAAAGAAAAAAGTTTGCTGACTGCCGCTATGGATTCACCACCTAAGCAGGCAGAGAAGGCAGATTCTGACTCAGATTCATTTCCCTTCCCCTTTACTGCGCATGACTCCACCTGGTCTCCAGAGCTGGCGCTTGCTATTGTGGGGTGGGTGAATAATCAGTCGAGGTGGGTTCCTGACCCAAAGTTTTCCCATACTAGTGCAGTCGGTGTGCTCCAAATGGACGTCAAGTCTGGAGCTTGAGAAGAGAGTTGAACGGTGCGAGCTGCTGGGTCTGAACCCAGCATACCTGTAGCTGCAGAGGGGATTCTGGGTGTGGCTCCTAACCCCTCGGGTACTGCGCCAGACGCCACTACTTCAGTAGTGGGGGAAACTCCAATGCATTTGTCTACCAAAGGCCTTGAACAGGACTCGATACCACTCTCCCCTGCTGCGGAGAGTATCTGACAACAGTCGGAGATTCCAGGTACATCCGTTCTTCTCTTCCTAAGGGCCTTGAAGTGTTTGCTTAGCAGGATGATTCTACTAGAGGTCCTACTACAGCAAATGCTTTTTATGCTTCTTTATTTAAAAAAACCCTAAGATGCTTGCACGGAAATGTTTCATTGCAAGGATTTATTATAGAGGGGGCTTGGAATTGCCCCCAGATTGGATTTATGTTGGCAAACACCTCGTTATTGACTCTGAGATTTAAGCCCTCTGATGTGTATGCCTTTAGCCACACCTCTGGAGACCACAACTTTGATGTCTCCTTTCGTGCTGCTGGGCTCTTGGATAAATTTTGGGCAGCTTACTATGAGGTTCGCTCCCAGTCTCTCTGGAAACCCTTTGTAGTTATACCTCTTACTAGACCTACAGCCAAGGTAATTACCATCCTGTTCAGGAATGAGGGGGTGAATGTCTTGGATACTGTATATTGGTTAGAAAAACGCTGTAAGGTGAATGGCATTCCCCATGATTTAATTGATGAGAATGGATTTTGGACAGGGGGCTGTAAGTTCAATGTGCAGTTGCGGATGTCTGAAGAGGGTATTCAACATCTTCCCAATTGCTTTTATATTGGCAGGGATAGAGGGATTTTGTTTTATCTTGGGCAGCTCCATTCTTGTTATTGGTGCGGATCATTGTCTCATTTTAATTCAGACTGTGACAAGCTTAAATGTGGGGCATGTTGTACTTTGGGGCATACAGCCTCAACTTGTACAATTCCCCCCCCACTTGTAATTTATGTGGAGATGACTCTCAAGCTTTCAATACATGTCCCTGGGTGGCTCACAATTCTGCGGACTATATGGAACATGACTTCTATATTAATAAGTTTGCTAGAGAAAATCTACTGACTCTTGCCCATCTGACCCTGATAGAGATTTCCAAAGTTTCCCAGATGCAGAACATGGACAGCAGGCACCACCATGCCAGGATCCTGGTTTTCAGGATACTTCTGCACCACTTCCCCCTGATCCTCCTACCCAGCCCAGTTCTTCTTCAGTTTCAATCCCAATTTCTTCTTCCCCTTCGGATGAAGTGCTCAAGGAGCCAGTGACTGTATCATCTTTAGACTTTCAACCTGTTCGGACAAGGTCTCGATCTACTAAGCGGTTGGAGGACAAACAACTCCTCCCAGTTCCTGTGGAAAATCCATATTAACCTTTGCAGGCTTGGGGGACATTATGGAGGATGACAATCAAGATTTGCCCTTATCCTCTTCATTAACAGATTCAGCAACTGTCCACCCTGCAGGGATGGAGACCTCAGTGGGGGCAGTAAAGAAAAGGGCCACTAGATCACGGAAGAAGAAATGATTACTGATTTGTTTTCCAGTTTTTTTTCCCTTTTCTTCTTTTTCTTTATGAATACTATTTCATTTTTCCTAGCTAGTCTTAATGTGAATAGTATTAGATCTGACTTTAAAAGAAAAGCAAGAATTTTTACTTTACAGGCTTTAACTTATGCTGTTTATTTTTTACAGGATGTTCACTTGCATTCTTTGTATGATATGGATAAAGCCACAAAAGAGTGGGTTGTAGGTCCTTCTTATTGGTCTTTAGGCCAGGATTTATGTTTCGGCTTGGGGTTTGTTCCACATCACAAGGTTTTATTCTTCAGTAAGCTAGTTGATCTTGAGCCTGGAAGAGATATTGTTGGATTTGGTTTGGCATGAGGTGAACTATAGACTGATCAATATATATGCTCCACAACAGAAAGCAGCTAGGGTTCACCTGTTGAAAAAAATTAAACCTTATTAATTGACTTCTAGGATAGTTATTTGGGGGAGGGGGGAATTTAATTCTAGTTTGGATTTAAAATCTAAGGAGAAGGTGTATTGTGTTGTGCGTGAACTTCAGCACCTTATTCGGGAGTCGAGTCTTCAGGATGTATTTGCACAGAATCCACTATATACCTTTTCAAAAGGGAAATTGACTTCTTGGATTGCTTATTGGTTGTGATCTTTGACTGTTGGGGTCTATGAGGGGAAGGTAATACCGGTTGCAACTCCGGACCATAACTTAATAGGCCTACACATACATTTCAGTCCGGTAGGTTTGAATGGCCCTGTTGCATGGAGGGCGAATGTACATTTATAGGCTCATCCTGGGTTTAGGAGCAGTCTTGAAGATATACTAGTTGACAGATGCACAGTTTGCTTTCTTTATGACTCCGTCATTGATTGGGGATGGATACTAAGGAATGTCTCACGTTGTTTTTTAAAACTCATTCCAGATTTATTTCAGATGCCCATCACTTTCAAGCTACTAGACTGAGGAAAGAATTGTACTCTCTGTTTTCATTACAACAGAATTCTAAGGGTATACTGGTAGAATGTATAAGTGATGTTAAACAGTTGGCTCAGGTCCAATATGATAGGCAAAAATCATTGGATTTCAAACAGAAATTTGGAGTAAGGGGGAATAAGAGTAGAGGTAATCCTTATGAATCTTGCAGGTCTAGAGTACAAAATAAACAGATACACAGTCTTACTGATAAGCAAGGCCGCATTGTTCAGGGGTCCCCAGATATTTTGTCCTGTGTTGCAGACCATGTTAAGCAATCATTTGAATCCCCATTTGAAGAAACCCCTGACATGGCTTTATTACTACAAGCAGCAGCATTACCTGCTTTAATGCATATTCAACAAATGGTTTTGATAAGTCCTTTCATGTTAGAAGAATTGAGTGAGGTGATTAGTGCTATGAAGGACATGACTGCATCGGTTCGGATGGTTTGCCTCCTGAAATTTATAAAAAATTGTGGGTTTTGATACCTGATTATTTGTTATCTGTATTTAATGCCTTTTTGGCTGAAGATCGTTTAACCGCCCAGATTTATGAAGGGTTGGTGATATTTTTGTATAAAAATGGAGACAAATAGGATCTAAATAATTGGAGACCTATTACTTTGTTAAATTCTGATTTTAAGATTTTTGCAAAACTGTTGGGCAATAGGATGCTGAAACTCTTATCTTTTTTGATTCACTCATCACAATATTGCTCTGTTCCTGGCAGATCTATTCAGGATGCCTTGATTGTGTTACGTGAATTATTTAATTGGGGGCTCAGTGGTTGTTCCAGGGGAATTTTGCTTAGTTTTGATCTGACTAAAGTCTTCGATCATGTTTCACATTAATTCCTTTGGTTAACCCTTAGGTCATATGGTTTTCCTCCTATTTTTATAATTTGGCTATGCCTGTGTTACTCTTTGGCTTATGTAAGACCATATGGTAACGGATGGCTTGGGGATTTATGTTATATTTGCAGAGGGGTTTGACAGGTCTGCCCCAAAGCCGTAGTATTCGTATATTGCAGAGATCTCCATTATTACCAGGTATAGAAGGGCCGGGTTTGAATGTAATTAAGACTATGAGTTATGCTGATGATTTATGTGTTGTAGTTCCTTCCTGCAGTACTGGTTGATTTTTGTGTCAAGTCCTTCCTGTCCTTCTACGCTGTATTGGTTCTCATTTAAATTTTGGTAAAAGTGTTTGTATGAATTTACTAGGGTTTCAGCTTGGAGATTCCTGGCTGGGGGGTGTCCGGGTCACAGAGTCTCCACAAAAGATTTTGGGGCTGTTTTTTTTTGGAGGTCAGGACATAGCACACTATAATAAATGTGGGGAGAGAAAAAGTGATCACATGGAATAAATGGTCCATGGGGGAGAAAAAGAGGGTCTATCTAATTAAGACTTTTCTTTGCCCTCTTTTTTATATTAGCCATGTTTTCCTTTACCTAGATGATTTTGTGCCTCTTCAGAGCATCTTTTTTCTTGCTTTTGGAGAACAGACTAAATCCTATTAAAGGAATATTTTATATTTAGACTATAAACAGGGAGGAGTTCATATCATTCAACCTGTGGTTTTCTTTTTTCAATTTTTGTTTACACTAACCTTTAGCCTCTTTGTCAGTCAGTTAATACTGTATAGGTATGGATGGTGACTGACTGAATAGAGGGCATCCTGCAAGATGGCGAGACGAGTATTTTATCCATAAAAACAGTAGTAAGTATGTGTTACCCCCAGATTGGTAATTGGTTTTTAACCTATTAAGGTCCTGGAAGGTTACAAGTCGAATGCTTCATAAACTCTCTCAAAAATAATTTTATCATGCAATAATTGGTTCCTTTTTTACAGAACCTACTGTATGTTCCCAGATTTCAGTGATTTAGAGAAGAAAACGATTAGTGAACATTTAACTCATGATAGGATACCTATTTCTATGTCGGATATTAATTGGTTTTTGGTTCATGGGAAAAGTAGTACGAGGGAAAATCATAAACATAAGCAACTTGCGGATAGGTTTTGTTTTCGGGAGACATGTCCTACACAGATTGAATCATTATGTCATTTATACTTTGATTGTCCTTTTATTGTTCAATTTTGGTTTATTTTGTGGGATTCTAGATCTTTGTTTTTAGGCCTCTTTCCTACAGCTTAGGATAAATATAATGCTAGTACTTTAAATTTGATAGAAGTACTTCTCTTATCTTGGATATGGCAAGTTCGATGTTGTTTCTTGTTTCAACAAAAATATGTGTCTCCTATTGATTTATATTAGAAAATTAAAAGCAGTATAGACCATATTAAGGAAGGTGAGAGACGCGCCATTAAAAAGGGTATCTGGGAGAGATACTGGAATTTTTGGTGATTGGAGGGTCAGAGCTTTGTTGGGGTTCTAACATGACTTGTCTAATATTTTTTTTTGGTTTTGCATGTTCAATTTCTGTTTGGGCATTTCCAAAGTGGTGATCCCTGTAATGGTTTCCGCTTAGCCTAGGTGTTTTACTAATTTACCCCTTTTAGGATTTTTTTTCTTGTCCTCATGATTCCAGTGGAAAGACTGCCTGTTTTTTCTTGTTGGAACTTTATTTCAGTTTTTATTTACTGAGGTTTAGATGTATTATGTTCACTGTCTCTTATTCTTAGTATAATTATTTCTGTGTCATGTATTTTATTTGGGAGGGTTAGGATTTTAATTTTATGTAGTTTGATGATTTTATTCTTTGAATGTTTTGCTGTATTGTTCTTTTTTTCCTTATTTTTCTGCAGTCTGCTTGTATTTTGTTATGTTTTAATAAAAATTACCCCTACTCTTTTTGATAAGTGCCATGGGATCTTTAACATCCTCCTGAACTACCACCAATCCAGGCAGATGGGACCTTGGTTTAATATCTCATCCCAAAGATGGCACCTCAGAAGTGCAGCACTCCTCTCTTGCTGCACTACAGTGTCAGTACTGGGATATTAACCCAAGTGCCAGATGTGGGAACTGAACCCACAGCCCTCTGATCTCCTGGCCTACTCTATCCTGTTGATCCAGGACCCACTAAATATTACTTTAGATAAGTTTATTTTAAATATATTTATTTAACCATATAACAGTAAATCTTTTCTGTCTATATTACAATTATGTAACCTACTTTAGACTGAAATTCTGATTCTTTTATGTAACCTATATTAAGCCTTTTTAATCTGGTCATAAAATGGTTTCCAAACTTTATGAAAGTGTTTTTCTTCCCCTAGCTTCAGGTAGAGTCAGTGCTCCATTTTTATTGAATCCAGCATAAAATTAATCCATGAGATAAAAATAGGGGGGAGCTCAGGTCTTTCCACTTCAGCAGAATACATTTTTTTGGCCATAGTGCTTGCCATGACCAAATGAATTTTCTGAAATGTATCTAAAGACAAATTGTGTTCTTCTTGGGCTAGAAGAGTAAGTTTAGTAGAAAATATAAGTTGTGCATTTAAATATTTTTTCTATTATTAACATAATTTTTAACCAGCAGTTGGAAAGGTAAGGGCATTGATGCATTGAATGTATCAAGATTTCAGTGGAGTGAGTGCATCTAGGGCACTTATCTGATATTGTCTGAATTATTTTGTGTAATTTATAAGGAGTATAATAGACCCTGTGAAATGCATTGAAATGTATCTCTTGCATCTTTGAGGTTTGTAAATTAACACTGAGATTTGAAGTAATTATATCCCACTGCTCTTGTGTCAATTCAAATCCTAGATCTTGTTCCCTTTTTTTAAAACACTGAATGCGTGGCATGCATGTTGCTTGCAGTTTTGAAATTAGGCTTTCATATTCATTTTGAAGAATTAAAACATCTAACAAGTGGGTCGATTTTAAATTAGGTCTCTATTTGTTTTCTTTCTATAGCTTTATATTTGTAGATAACCAAAATGTTGCTTTATTAAGATCTGATACTTAGTTTTTAATTGAGCAAAAGATTTAAATTGATTATTAGCAAATAACTGGTATCATTCATTTAAGCCCATTGGGCAATATTACTTATAGGTATTATTATTGATAGAGGGTGGAATCCGTAACGTTTTATAGATCAGGGTACATACATTACTTCAATCTTAATTTGAAATTTTCTGTGAAATTCATACCAACTCGTAATTATTGTTTAGTGGCTATGTTTCCCATATTAAAGTTTGCTTTCTTTGATATATCCCAGAAAATAATAAAATTATTAGTTTCAAGTAACTGTATAAACAAGTTCCATTTCCATACCTTTCAATGGCTGATGGGGTATTTTTACCGAATTCCACAGAGAAGTTACTTGAGTCACTAAGTAGTAAGAGTAAAAATCTGGTAGTGACATGCCACCATTTTTCTTTTGGGAGAGTAAGTTTATCATAAGAGATTCAGGGGTTTATTTTCTAACAAAAAAATAAGTAATCAACAGGGCTGAACAGGGTTGCTTCAGCTCCCCCACGGTCGGCCGGAACCCAGCCTGCCACCGACTGAGACCAGGATGCCCACCTGCAGCTCCTTGGAAGGTACTGGACAGCACAGCCAATTGTACCACGGGTGCTTCCAGGAAATCCCGCTCTGATTGGCAAGGACTTTTTCCCTGCTTCAGCCATCTGGCACTCTTTACACACAGATTTTTGATAGAACTAAGCACATTTCAAATGTGTAATAGAAGTTTTCCAACTGTACAAGCTGGATTGTAATTTCTACTAGTGTTTTAAAGTGCTTACACCTCTTCTGTCTCAGTGCGAGCCCCCACCATCCAAGCACTCTGCCTTGCTGCCAAAAAGTTTGACTACCTTTTGTTGTACTAAACTGCTCAGATACAACCCATCCTAACCTCTATGCTACTTAAGACCTACTCTTTTTTCTTCTCTCCAGCTGCTTGCCCTTGAACCGGGCTGCTTCTGCTCCCCAATGGTCGGCCGCCACCAGCCCGCCATCGATCGAGACCAGGACGCCCACCTGCAGCTCCTTGGAAGGTACAAGACAGCGCAGCCAACTGGAACACGGGTGCTTCCATCAAACCGCTCTGATTTTCCAGGACTTTTTCCCTGCTTCAGCCATCTGGCACTTTTTACAAACAGATTTTCGATAGGACTAAGCACATTTCAACTGTGTAACAGAAGTTTTTCAACTGTATTCGCTGGATTGTAATTTCTACTAGTGTTTTAAAGTGCTTACACCTCTTCTGTCTCAGTGCTAGCCCCCCCATCCAAGCACTCTGCCTTGGCACCGAAAAGTCTAACTACCTTTTGTCTTACTAAACTGCTCAGATCTAACCCATCCTAACCTCTATGCTATTTAAAACCTACTCTTTTTCCATCTCTCCAGCTGCCTGCCTTTGAACAGGGTTGCTTCAGCTCCCCCATGGTTGGCCGGCACCCAGCCAGCCATCGACCGAGACCAGGACGCCGACCTGCAGCTCCTTGGAAGCTGCCTGCCCTTGAACATGGCTGCTTCAGCTCCCCCACGGTTGGCCTGCAACCCAGCCAGCCAATGACTGAGACCAGAATGCTGACCTACAGCTACTTGGAAGCTGCCTGCCCTTGAACAGTGCTGTTTCAGCTCCCCCATGGTGGGCCGGCATGCAGCCATCCACCGACTGAAACCAGGATGCCCACCTGCAGCTCCTTGGAAGCTGCCTGCCCTTGAACATAGCTGCTTCAGCTCCGCCACGGTCGGCCGGCACCCAGCCAGCCACCGACCGATACCAGGATGCCCGCCTGAAGCTCCTTGGAAGCTGCCAGCCCTTAAACAGGGCTGCTTCAGCTCCCCCACGGTTGGCTGGAACCCAGTGAGCCATCGACCGAGATCAGGATGCCCACCTGCAGCTCCTTGGAATCTCCCTGCCCTTGAACAGGGCTGATTCAGCTCCCCCACGGTTGGCCAGCACCCAGCCAGCCACTGACCGAAACCAGGACGCCCGCCTGTAGCTCTTTGGAAGATGCCTGAAGTTGAACAGGGCCGCTTCAGCTCCCCCACGGTTGGCCGGAACCCAGCCAGCCACAGACCGATACCAGGATGCCGCCTGGAGCTCCTTGGAAGGTACATGACAGCGCAGCCAACTGGAAAACAGGTGTTTCCAGCAAACCCACTCTAATTGTCCAGAACTTTTCCCCGCTTCAGCCATCTGGCACTTTTTACAAATAGATTTCAATAGAACTAAGCACATTTCAACTGTGCAATAGAAGTTTTTCAACTGTAGTAGCTGGATTGTAATTTCTACTAGTATTTTAAAGTGCTTACACCTCTTCTGCCTCAGTGCTAGCCCCCCCCATCCAAGCACTCTGCCTTGGCGCAGAAAAGTCAAACTACATTTTGTCTTACTAAACTGCTCAGATCTAACCCATCCTAACCTCTATGTTATTTAAGACCTGCTCTTTTTTCTTCTCTCCAGCTGCCTGCCTTTTAAGAGGGCTGCTTCAGCTACCCCATGGTGGAACGGCACCTAGCCAGACACCGACCGAGACCAGGACGCCCGTCTGCAGCTCCTTGGAAGCTGCCTGCCATTTAACATGGCTGCTTCAGCTCCCCCACAGTCACCCGGCACCCAGCCAGCCACCGACTGAGACCAGGACGCCCACCTGCACCTCCTTGGAAGCTGCCTGCCCTTGAATAAGGCAGCTTCAGCTTCCCCTCGGTCAGCCGCAACACAGCCAGCACCGACTGAGACCAGGATGCCCCACCTCCAGCTCCTTGGAAGCTGCCTGCCCATGAAAATGGCTGCTTCAGCTCCCCCACGGTTGGCCGGCACCCAGCCAGCAACTGACCAACACCAGGACGCCCGACAACAGCTCCTTGGATGCTGCCTGCCCTTGAACATGGCTGCTTCAGCTTCCCGACGGTCGGCCGGCACCCAGCCAGCCACTGACCGAGATTAGGATGCCTGTCTGAAGCTCCTTGGAAGCTGCCTGCCCTTGAACAGGGCTGCTTCAGCTCCCCCATGGCCAGCCGGCACCCAGCCAACCACCAACCGACACCAGGCCTCCTGCCTGCAGCTCCTTGGAAGCTGCCTGCCCTTGAACATGGCTGCTTCATCTTCCCCATGGTCGGCCGGCACCCAGCCAGCCACCGACCGAGTCCAAGGTGCCCTCCTGCAGCTCCTTGGAAGCTGCCTGCACTTGAACAGGGCTGCTTCAGCTCCCCCACGGTCGGCCGGCACCCAGCCAGCCACTGACCAAGACCAGGACACCTGCCTGTAGTTCCTTGGAAGCTTCCTGCCTTGAACAGGGCTGCTTCAGCTCCCCCACGGTCGGCCGGCACCCAGCCAGCCACCGACTGAGACCAGGATGCCCGCCTGCAGCTCCTTGGAAGCTGACTGCCCTTAAGCAGGGCTGCTTTAGCTCCCCCATGGTCAGCCGGCACCCAGCCAGCCACCGTTTGAGACCTGGACACCTGCCTACAGCTCCTTGGAAGCTGCCTGACCTTGAACAGGGCTGCTTCAGCTCCCCCACGGTCGGCTGGAACCCAGCCAGCCACCGACTGAGACCAGGATGCCCCCCTGCAGCTCTTTGGAATGTACGGGACAGTGCAGCCAACTGGAAAATGGGTGCTTCCAGCAAACCCGCTCTGATTGTCCAGGAATTTCCCCTGCTTCAGAGATCTGGCACTTTTTACAAATTGATTTTCGATAGAAATCAGCACATTTCAACTGTGTAATACAAGTTTTTCAACTGTATTAGCTGGATTGTAATTTCTACTAGTATTTTAAAGTGCTCACACCTCTCCTGTCTCAGTGCTAGCACCCCCCATCCAAGCACTCTGCCTTGGCGCAGAAAAGTCTAACTACCTTTTGTCTTACTAAACTGCTCAGATCTAACCCATCCTAACCTCTAAGCTATTTAAGACCTACTCTTTTTTCTTCTCTCCAGCTGCTTGCCCTTGAAAAGGGCTGCTTCAGCTCTCCCATGGTCGGCCGGCACACAGCCCACCACCGACCTAGACCAGGATGCTGCCTGTAGCTCCTTGGAAGGTACGGGACAGCGCAATCAATTGGAACATGAGTGCTTCCAGCAATCCCGCTCTGACTTGCCAGGATGTTTCCCCTGCTTCAGCCATCTGGCACTTTTTGCAAATGTGTTAGCATTAGTGTTAGTATTAGCTGGATTGTAATTTCTAGTAGTGTTTTAAAGTGCTTACACCTCTTCTGTCTGTTCTATCCCCCCCCCCAATATAAGCACTCAGGCTTGGCGCAAAAAACTCAAACTACCTTTTGTCTTACTAAACTGCTCAGGTGTATCCCATGCTAACCTCTATGCTTTTTAAGACCTACTCTTTTTTCTTCTCTTCAGCTGCTCGCCCTTGAACAGGGCTGCTTCAGCTCCCCCACGGTCAGCCGGCACCAAGCCCGCCACCGACCGAGACCAGGACGCCCAACTGCAGCTCCTTGGAAGGTAAGGGACAGCACAGCCAACTGGAACACGGGTGCTTCCAGCAAACCCGATCTGATTGGCTTCGACTTTTCCCCTGCTTCAGCCATCTGGCACTTTCTTCAAACAGATTTTCGATAGAACTAAGCACATTTCAACTGTGTAATAGCAGTTTTTTAACTGTATTAGCTGGATTGTAATTTCTACTAGTGTTTTAAAGTGCTTACACCTCTTCTGTCTCAGTGCTAGCTCCCACCATCTAAGGACTCTGCCTTGGTGCCAAAAAGTCTAACTACCTTTTGTCTTACTAAACTGCTCAGATCTACTCCATCCTAACCTCTATGCTATTTAAAACCTACTCTTTTTTCTTCTCTCCAGCTGCCTGCCTTAGAACAGGACTGCTTCAGCTCCCCCACGGTCGGCCGGCATCCAGCCAGCCACCAAACGGGACCAAAATGCCCACCTGCAGCTCCTTGGAAGCTGCCTGCCCTTGAATAGGGCTGCTTCAGCTCCCCCTCTGGCGGGCGGCACACAGCCAGCCACCGACCGAGACCAGGACGCCCACCTGCAGCTCCTTGGAAGCTGCCTGCCCTTGAACTCAGCTGCTTCAGCTCCCCCACGGTCAGCCGCCACCCTGCCAGCCACCGACTGAGACCAGGACGCCCGCCTGCAGCTCCTTGGAAGTTGCCTGCCTTTGAACACGGCTGCTTCAGCTCCCCCAAAGTCGGCCGGCACCCTGCTCACCACCAATCGAGACCAGGATGCCCGCCTGCAGCTCCTTGGAAGCTGCCGGCCCTTGAACATGGCTGCTACAGCTTCCCCACAGCTGTCCGGCACCCAGCCAGCCACCGACCGAGACCAGGACGCCTGCCTGTAGCTCCTTGGAAGCTGCCTAACCTTGAACAGGGCTGCTTCAGCTCTCCCACGGTCGGCCAGCACCCAGCCATCCACCGACTGAAACCAGGACGCCCACCTGCAGCTCCTTGGAAGCTGCCTGCCCTTGAACAGGGCTGCTTCAGCTCCCCCACGGTCGGCCGGCACCCAGCCAGCCACCGACCGATACCAGGACGCCTGCCTGCAGATCCTTGGAAGCTGCCAGCCTTTAAACAGGGCTGCTTCAGCTGCCCCACGGTCGGCTGGAACCCAGCCAGCCATCAACCGAGATCAGGATGCCAACCTGCTGCTCCTTGGAAGCTGCCTGCCCTTGAACAGGGCTGATTCAGCTCTCCCACGGTCGGCCGGCACCCAGCCATCCACCGACCCAAACCAGGATGCCCGCCTGCAGCTCCTTGGAAGCTGCCTGAACTTGAACAGGGCCGCTTCAGCTCCCCCACGGTTGGCCGGAACCCAGCCAGCCACCGACAGTGACCAGGACGCCTGCCTGGAGCTCCTTGGAAGTTACGGGACAGCGCAGCCAACTTGAAAATGGGGTCTTCAAGCAAACCCACTCTGACTGTCCAGAACTTTTCCACTGCTTCAGCCATCTGGCACTTTTTACAAATAGATTTCTATAGAACTAGGCACATTTCAACTGTGTAATAGAAGTTTTTCAACTGTAGTAGCTGGATTGTAATTTCTACCAGTATTTTAAAGTGCTTACACCTCTTCTGTCTCAGTGCTAGCCCCCTCCCATCCCAGCACTCTGCCTTGGCACAGAAAGTCTAACTACATTTTGTCTTACTAAACGGCTCAGATCTAACCCATCCTAACCTCTATGTTATTTAAGACCTGCTCCTTTTTCTTCTCTCCAGCTGCCTGCCTTTGAACAGGGCTGCTTCAGCTACCCCATGGTCGAACGGCACCCAGCCAGACACCGACCAAGACCAGGACAACCGACTGCAGCTCCTTGGAAGCTGCCTGCCATTTAACATGGCTGCTTCAGCTCCCCCACGGTCGCCCAGCACCCAGCCAGCCACTGACTGAGACCAGGACACCCACCTGCAGCTCCTTGGAAGCTGCCTGCCCTTGAACAGGGCAGCTTCAGCTTCCCCTCGGTCGGCCGCAACACAGCCAGCTACCGACTGAGACTAGGATGCCCCACCTGCAGCACCTTGGAAGCTGCCTGCCCTTGAACAAGGCTGCTTCAGCTCCCCCACGGTCAGCCAACACCCAGACAGCCACCAACCGACAACAGGATGCCCGCCTGCAGCTCCTTAGATGCTTTCTGCCCCTGAACATGGCTGCTTCAGCTTCCCGAAGGTTGGCCGGCACCCAGCCAGCCACTGACCGAGATCAGGATGCCCACCTGTATCTCCTTGGAAGCAGTCTGCCCTTGAACAGGGCTGCTTCAGCTCCCCCACGGTCGGCCAGCACCCAGCCAACCACCGACCAACACCAGGACTCCGGCCTGCAGCTCCTTGGAAGGTGCCTGCCCTTGAACAGGGATGCTTCAGCTCCCCCAAGGTCGGCCGGCACCCAGCCAGCCACCGACCGAGACCAGGATGCCTGCCTTCAGCTCCTTGGAAGCTGCCTGCACTTGAACAGGGCTGCTTCAGCTACCCCACGGTCGGCCGTCACCCAGCCAGCCACTGACCGAGACCAGGACACCCACCTGTAGCTCATTGGAAGCTGTCTGCCTTGAACAGGGCTGCTTCAGCTCCCCCACGGTCGGCCGGCACCTAGCCAGCCACCGACCGAGACCAGAACACCCGCCTGCAGGTCCTTGGAAGCTGACTACCCTTGAGCAGGGCTGCTTTAGCTCCCCCATGGTCGGCTGGCAGCCTGCCAGCCACCGTTCGAGACCTGGACACCTGCCTACAGCTCCTTGGAGGCTGCCTGACCTTGATCAGGGCTGCTTCAGCTGCCCCACTGTCAGCTGGAACCCAGCCAGCCACCGACCTAGACCAGGATGTCCCCCTGCAGCTCCTTGGAATATACGGGACAGTGCAGCCAACTGGAAAATGGCTGTTTCCAGCAAACCCGCTCTGATTGTCCAGGACTTTTCCCCTGCTTCAGAGATCTGGCACTTTTTACAAATAGATTTTCGATAGAAATCAGCACATTTCAACTGTGTAATAGAAGTTTTTCAACTGAATTAGCTAGATTGTTATTTCTACTAGTATTTTAAAGTCCTTACACCTCTTCTGTCTCAGTGCTAGCCCACCAATCCAAGCACTCTGTCTTGGTGACGAAAAACCTAACTACCTTTTGTCTTACTAAACTGCTCAGATTTAACCCATCCTAACCTCTATGCTATTTAAGACCTGCTCTTTTTTCTGCTCTCCAGCTGCCTGCCATTGAACAGGGCTGCTTCAGCTCCCCCACAGTTGGTCAGCACCCAGCCAGCCACTGACCCAGACCAGGACGCCCACCTGCAGCTCCTTGGAAGGTACGGGACAGCGCAGCCAATTGGAACACAGGTGCTTCCAGCAATCCCGCTCTTACTGTCCATGACATTTCCCCTGCTTCAGCCATCTGGCACTTTTTACAAATAGATTTTTGATAGAACTAATCACATTTCAAATATGTAATAGAAGTTTTTCAACTCTATTAGCTGGATTGTAAATTCTACTTGTGTTTTAAAGTGCTTACACCTCTTCTATCTGTTCTAGCCCCTCCGCCATATAAGCACTCAGCCTTGGCGCCAAAAAGTATAACTACCTTTTGTCTTACTAAACTGCTCAGATCTAACCCTTCCTAACCTCTATGCTATTTAAGACCCTCTCTTTTTTCTTCTCTCCAGCTGCTTGCCCTTGAACAGGGCTGCTTCAGCTCCCCCACGGTCTTCCGGCACCCAGCCAGCCACCGCCCGAGACCAGGATGCCCACCTGCAGCTTCTTGGAAGCTTCCTGCACTTGAACAGGGCTGCTTCAGCTACTCCACAGTCGTGCGGCACCCAGCCAGCCGCCGACCAAGACCAGGATGCCCACCTGCAGGTCCTTAGAATGTACAGGACAGCGCAGCCAATTGGAACAAGGGTGCTTCCAGCAAACCCGCTCTGATTGGCCAAGACATTTCACTTGCTTCAGCCATCTGGCACTTTTTACAAATAGATTTTCGAAACAACTAAGCTCATTTCAACTGTGTAATAGAAGTTTATCAACTGTACTAGCTGGATTGTAATTTCTACTAGTGTTTTAAAGTGCTTACACCTCTTCTGACTCAGTGCTAGCTCCCAACATTCCAAGCACTCTGCCTTGGCGCTGAAAAGTCTAACTACCATTTGTCTTACTAAACTGCTCAGATATAACCCTTTCTAACCTCTATGCTATTTAAGACCTACACTTTTTTCTTCTCTCCAGCTGCTTGCCCTTGAACAGGGCTGCTTCAGCTCCCCCACGATCTTCCGGCACCCAGCCAGCCACCGACCGAGACCAGGATGCCCACCTGCAGCTCCTTGGAAGCTGCCTGCCCTTGAACAGGGCTGCTTCAGCTCCCCCATGGTCAGCTGGCACCCAGCCAGCCACCAACTGAGACCAGGATGCCCGGCTGCAGCTCCTGGGAAGCTGCCTGCACTTGAGCAGGGCTGCTTCAGCTACCTCACGGTCGGCCGGCACCCAGCCAGCGACTGACCGAGACCAGGACACCCGCCTGCAGCTCCTTGGAAGCTGCCTACCCTTGAACAGGGCTGCTTCAGCTCCCCCATGGTCAGCCGGCATCCAGCCAGCCACCGACCGAGACCAGGAAGCCCGCCTGCAGCTCCGTGGACGCTGTCGGCACTTGAACATGGCTGCTACAGCTCCCCCATGGTCGGCCAGCACGCAGCCAGCCATCGAACGAGACCGGGACGCCCACCTGTAGCTCCTTGGAAGCTGCCTGCCCTTGTACAGGGCAGCTTCAGCTCCCCAACGGTCGGCCGGCACCCAGCCAGCCACCGACCGACACCAGGACGCCCACCTGCAGCCCCTTTTAAGATGGCTGCCCTTGAACAGGGCTGCTTTAGCTCCCCCATGGTCAGCCAGCACCTAGTCAGCCACCGACCGAGACTAGGACACTCGCCTGCAGCTCCTTGGAAGCTGCCTGCACTTGAACAGGGCTGCTTCAGCTATCCCACGGTTGGCCAGCACCCAGCTAGCCACCGACTGAGACCAGGCACCCGCATGCAGCTCCTTGGAAGCTGACTGCCCTTGATCAGGGCTGCTTTAGCTCCTCAGCGGTTGGCCGGCATCCAGCCAGCCACTGACCGAGACCAGGACACATGCCTACAGCTCCTTGGAAGCTTCCTGACCTTGAACAGGGCTGCTTCAGCTTCCCCACAGTCGGATAGAACCCAGCCAGCCACCGACCGAGACCAGGACGCCCACCTGCAGCCTCTTGGAAGGTCCAGGAGAGCGCAGCCAACTGGAAAATGGGTGCTTCCAGCAAACCCGCTCTGATTGTCCAGGACTTTTCCCAAGCTTCATCCATCTGGCACTTTTTCCAAACTGATTCTCAATAGAACTAAGCACATTTCAACTGTTTAATTGAATTTTTTCAACTGTGTTAGCTGGATTGTAATTTCTACTAGTGTTTAAAATGCTTACACCACTTCTGTCTCAGTGCTAGCCCCCGACATCCAAGCAGTCTGCCTTAGTGCCGAAACGTCTAACTACCTTTTGTCTTATTAAACTGCTCAGATCTAACCCATCCTAACCTCTATGCTATTTAAGACCTACTCTTTTTTCTTCTCTCCAGCTGCCTGCCCTTGAACAGTGCTGCTTCAGCTCCCCCACGGTCGGCCGGCACCCAGCCAGCCACCGACCTAGACTGGGACGCCCGCCTGCAGCCCCTTGGAAGGTACTAGACAGTGCAGCCAATTGCAACACAGGTGCTGCCAGCAAACCCACTCTGATTGGCCAGGACTTTTCCCCTGCTTCAGCCATATGGCACTTCTTACAAATAGATTTTCAATAGAACTAAGCACATTTCAATGGTGTAATAGACGTTTTTCAACTGTATTAGCTGGATTGTAATTTCTGCTAGTGTTTTAAAGTCCTACCACCTCTTCTCTCAGTGCAAGTCCTCCCACCATCCAAGCACTCTGCCTTGGTGCCAAAATGTCTAACTACCTTTTGTCTTATTAAACTGCTCAGGTCTAACCCATCCTAACCTCTATGGTATTTAAGACCTACTCTTTTTTCTTCTCTCCAGCTGCCTGTCCTTGAATAGGGCTGCTTCAGCTCCCCTGTGGTTGGCCAGGACCCAGCCAGCCACCGACCGAGACAAGGACGCCCACCTGAAGCTCCTTGAAAGGTACGGGACAGCGCAGGCAAATAGAACACGGGTGCTTCCAGCAAACCCGCTCTGAATGGCCAGGACTTTTCCCCTGCTTCAGCCATATGGCACTTTTTACAAATTGATTTTCGATAGAACTAAGCACATTTCAACTCTGTAACAGAAGTTTTTCAACTGTATTAGCTGGATTGTAATTTCTGCTAGTGTTTTTAAGTGCTTACACCTCTTCTGTCTCAGTGCTAGCCTCTCACATCCAAGCACTCTGACTTGGTGCCGAAAAGTCTAAATACTGTTTGTCTTACTAAACTTCTCAGATCTAACCCATCCTAACCTCTATGCTAGTTAAGAACTACTCTTTTTTCTTATCTCCAGCTGCCTGCCCGTGAACAGGGCTGCTTCAGCTCTCCCACAGTCGGCCGGCGCCCAGTCAGACACCAACCTAGACCAGGACGCCCACCTGCAGCTCCTTGGAAGGTATGGGACAGAGCAGCCATTTGGAACACGGGTGCTTCCAGCAAACCCGATCTGATTGTCCTGGACTTTTCACCTGCTTCAGCCATCTGGCACTTTTTACAAATAGATTTTCGATATAGCTTAGCACATTTCAAATGTGTAATACAAGTTTTTCAACTGAATTAGCTGGATTGTAATTTCTACAAGTGTTTTAAAGTGTTTACACCTCTTCTGTCACAGTGCTAGCCCTCCATCCAGACACTCTGCCGTGGCGCCAAAAAGTCTAACTACCTTTTGTATACTAAACTGCTCAGATCTAACCCTTCCTAACCTCTATGCTATTTAAGACCTACTCTTTTTTTCTTCAATCCAGCTGCCTGCCGTTGAACAGGGCTGCTTCAGCTCCCTCAAGTTTGGCCAGCACCCAGACAGCCACCTAGCGACACCAGGATGCCTGATTGCAGCTCCTTGGAAGATAAGGGAGAACACAGCCAATCGGAACATGGGTGCTTCCAGCAAACCCATTCTGATTGGCCAGGACTTTTCCCCTGCTTCAGCCATCTGGCACTTTTTACAAATAGATTTTCGATAGAACTAAGCACATTTCATCAGTGTAATAGAAGTTTTTCAACTGAATTAGCCAGATGGTAATTTCTACTAGTGTTTTAAAGTGCTTACACCACTTCTGCCTCAGTGCTAGCCGCCCCATCCAAGCACTCTGCCTTGGCGCCGAAAAGTCTAACTACCTTTTGTCTTACTAAACTGTACAGATCTAACCCATCCTAACCTCTATGCTATTTAAGACCTACTCTTTTTTCTTCACTCCAGTTGCATGCAAATGGATAGGGCTGCTTCAGCTCCCGCATGGTCGGCCAGCACCCAGGGAGCCCGTGACTGAGACCATGATGCCCGCCTGCAGCTCCTTGGAAGGTACAGGACAGCGCAGCCAATTGGAACACGGGTGCTTCTAGCCACCCCGCTCTGATTGGCAAGGACTTTTCCTCTGCTTCAGCCATCTGGCACTTTTTACAAATAAATTTTCGATAGAACTAAGCAGATTTCAGCTCTGGTATAGAAGTTTTTCAACTGTATTAGCTGGATTATAATTTTTACTAGTGTTTTAAAGTGCTTACTCCTCTGCTGTCTCAGTGCTAGCCCCCCCATCCAAGCACTCTGCCTTGGCGCCGAAAAGACTAACTACCTTTTGTCTTACTAAACTGCTCAGGTCTAACCCATCCTAACCTCTATGGTATTTAAGACCTACTCTTTTTTCTTCTCTCCAGCTGCCTGTCCTTGAATAGGGCTGCTTCAGCTCCCCACGGTGGCGGCGCAGCCACCCACCGACCTGACTGGGACGCCTGGCTTGCAGCCCCCTTGGAAGGTACTAGATGGTGCAGCCAATTGCAACACAGGTGCTGCCAGCAAACCCACCTGATTGGCCAGGACTTTTCCCTTGGCTTCAGCTTACATGGCACTTCTTACAAATAGATTTTCAATAGAACTAAGCACATTTCAATGGTGTAATAGACGTTTTTCAACTGTATTAGCTGGATTGTAATTTCTGCTAGTGTTTTAAAGTCCTACCACCTCTTCTCTCAGTGCAAGTCCTCCCACCATCCAAGCACTCTGCCTTGGTGCCAAAATGTCTAACTACCTTTTGTCTTATTAAACTGCTCAGGTCTAACCCATCCTAATCTCTATGGTATTTAAGACCTACTCTTTTTTCTTCTCTCCAGCTGCCTGTCCTTGAATAGGGCTGCTTCAGCTCCCCTGTGGTCGGCCAGGACCCAGCCAGCCACCGACCGAGACAAGGACACCACCTGAGCTCCTTAGAAAAGGTACAGGACAAGCGCTGGGCAAATGGGAACGGGTGCTTCCAGCAAACCCTCTCTGAATGCCAGGACTTTTCCCTGCTTCAGCCATGTGGCACTTTTGCAAATTGATTTCCGATGGAACTAAGCACATTTCAACTCTGTAACAGAAGTTTTCAACTGTATTAGCTGGTTGTAATTTCTGCTAGTGTTTTTAAGTGCTTACACCTCTTCTGTCTCAGTGCTAGCCTCTCACATCCAAGCACTCTGACTTGGTGCCGAAAAGTCTAAATACTGTTTGTCTTACTAAACTTCTCAGATCTAACCCATCCTAACCTCTATGCTATTTAAGAACTACTCTTTTTTCTTATCTCCAGCTGCCTGCCCGTGAACAGGGCTGCTTCAGCTCTCCCACAGTCGGCCGGCGCCCAGTCAGACACCAACCTAGACCAGGACGCCCACCTGCAGCTCCTTGGAAGGTACGGGACAGAGCAGCCATTTGGAACACGGGTGCTTCCAGCAAACCCGATCTGATTGTCCTGGACTTTCACCTGCTTCAACCATCTGGCACTTTTTACAAATAGATTTACGATAAATAACAGCACATTTCAAATGTATGTAACAGAGTGATTTTCAACTGAATTAGCTGGATTGTAATTTCTACAAAGTGTTTTAAAGTGTTTACACCTCTTCTGTCACAGTGCTAGCCCTCCATCAGACACTCTGCCGTGGCGTAAAGAATCTAACTACCTTTGTATACTAAACTGCTCAGATCAACCCTTCCTAACACTCTATGCTATTTAGACCTACTCTTTTTTCTTCAATCCAGCTGCCTGCCGTTGAACAGGCCTGCCCAGCTCCCCAAGCCTGGCCAGCACCCAGCCAGCCACCTAGCGACACCCAGGATGCCTGATTGCAGCTCCTTGGAAGATATGGGAGAACACAGCCACCCAAACATGGGTGCTTCCAGCAAACCCATTCTGATTGGCCAGGACTTTCCCCGCTTCAGCCATCTGGCACTTTTACAAATAGATTTCGAGAGAACCAAGCACATTTCATCAGTGTAATAGGAGTTTTCAACTGGATTAGCCGGATGGTAATTTCTACTAGTGTTTTTAAGTGCTTACACCACTTCTACTGCCTCAGTGCGCCGTACGCCCCATCCAAGCACTCTGCCCTACGCCAGAAAAATCTAACTACCTTTTGTCTTACTAAACTGCACAGATCTTAACCCATCCTAACCTCTATGCTATTTAAGACCCCACTTCTTTTTCTTCACTCCAGCTGCATGCAAATGGATAGGCTGCTTCCAGCCCTGCATGGCTTCGGCCAGCACCGGGAGCCCGCAACTGAGACCATGATGCCCGCCTGCAGCTCCTTGGAAGGTACAGGACAGCGCAGCCAATTGGAACACGGGTGCTTCTAGCCACCCCGCTCTGATTGGCAAGGACTTTTCCTCTGCTTCAGCCATCTGGCACTTTTTACAAATAAATTTTCGATAGAACTAAGCAGATTTCAGCTCTGGTATAGAAGTTTTTCAACTGTATTAGCTGGATTATATATTTTACTAGTGTTTAAAGTGCTTACTCCTCTGCTGTCTCAGTGCTAGCCCCCCCATCCAAGCACTCTGCCTTGGCGCCGAAAAGACTAACTACCTTTTGTCTTACTAAACTGCTCAGGTCTAACCCATCCTAACCTCTATGGTATTTAAGACCTACCTTTCTTCTTCTCCAGCTGCCTGTCCTGAATAGGCTGCTTCAAGTTCTGTGGTTGGCCAGGACCCAGCCAGCCACCGATCGAGACAAGGGACGCCCACCTGAAGCTCCGGAAAGGTACTGAGAAGAGGCAACAGAACACGTGGTGCTTCCAGCAAACCCGCTTCTGAATGGCTGCATTTTTCCCCCAAGCTTCAGCCACATATGGCACTCTTTTACAAATTGATTTTCGATAGAACTAAGCACATTTCAACTCTTGTAACAGAAGTTTTTCAACTACGTAATAGCTGATTGTAATTTCTCGCTAGTGTTTTAAAGTGCTTACACCTCTCTACTGTCTCAGTGATAGCCTCTCACATCCAAGCACTCTGACTTGGTGCGAGAATCTAAATACCGCTTGTCTTACTAAACTTCTCAGATCTAACCCATCCTAACCCCATGCTATTTAAGAACTACTTTTTCTTATCTCCAGCTGCCTGCCCTTGAACAGGGCTGCTTCAGCTCTCCCATGTCGGCCGGGCGCCAGTCAGACACCGATTTAGACCAGGACGCCTACCTGCAGCTCCTTGAAGCAGAATATGCAGAGCAGCCAGTTGGAAACACGGGTGCTTCCAGCAAACCCGATCCGATTGTCCTGACTTTTCACCAGCTTCAGCCATCTGGCACTTTTACAAATAGATTTTCGATATAGCTTAGCACATTTCAAATGTGTAATACAAGTTTTCAACTGAATTAGCTGGATTGTAATTTCTACAAGTGTTTATAGCGTTTACACCTCTTCTGTCACAGTGCTAGCCCTCCATCCAGACACTCTACGGGACAGACAAAAAAGTTCAACTACCTTTGTATACTAAACTGCTCAGATCTAACCCTTCCCACCTCTATGCTATTTAAGACCTACTCTTTTTCTTCAATCCAGCTGCTTGCCATTGAACAGGGCTGCCTTCCCAGTTCTCGTTTGGCCAGCACCCAGCTGAAATACTCTAGCGACACCAGGATGCCTGATTGCAGCCCTTGGAAGATAAGGAGAACACAATAATCGAATGGGTGCTTCCAGCAAACCCATTCTGATTGGCCAGGACTTTTCCCCTGCTTCAGCCATCTGGCACTTTTTACAAATAGATTTTCGATAGAACTAAGCACATTTCATAAGTGTAATAGAAGTTTTTCAACTGAATTAGCCAGATGGTAATTTCTACTAGTGTTTTAAAGTGCTTACACCACTTCTGCCTAAGTGCTAGCCGCCCCATCCAAGCACTCTGCCTTGGCACCGAAAAGTCTAACTACCTTTTGTCTTACTAAACTGCACAGATCTAACCCATCCTAACCTCTATGCAATTTAAGACCTACTCTTTTTTCTCTCCAGTTGCATGCAATGATAGGCACTTCCAGCCCCCATGGTCGGCCAGCACCCAGAAACCCACAAAATCAGACCATGATGCCGCACGACTCCTGGAAGGTACAGACAACACAGCCAATTGGAACACGGTGTTTAGCCACCCCATCTGATTAGCAAGGGACTTTGCCTCTCTTTCAGCCATCTGCACTTTTACAACAAATTTCGATATAACCAAGCAGATTTCAGCTCTGTAATAGAAGTTTCAACTGTATTACGGGATTATATTTTTACCAGTGCTTAAAAGTGCCATCCTCTGCTGTCTCATGCTAGCCCCCCATCCAAGCACCTGCCTTGGCGCAGAAAAACTAATCACTTTTGTCTTACTAAACACTCAGATCTCACCCATCCTAACTCTATGCAATTAAAACCTACTTTTCTTCTCTCCGCTGCCTTGAACATGGCTGTTCAGCTCCCATGGTCAGCCCGGCACCCAGAATGACACCAACGAGACCAGTGCACCACCTGGCTCCTTAAAGGTAAGGTACAATGCAAACTGGAACATGGTTCTTCCAGCAAACCGCCGGATTATCAGGACATTTTTGATTCAACATTCACAATTTTTAACATAAATTTCAATAGAACTAAGCCACTTAACTGTAAAATAGAAGTTTTCAAATGTAATAGCTGGTTATAATTTTACACTGTAACATAGTGCTTACCTCTTCTGTCTCAGTGCTAACCTCATCCAAACATTCTGCCTTGGCGCGAGAAACCAACACCATTTGTCTTACTAAACTGCTCGTCTAACCCATCCTAACCTCCACAAGAACCTACTTTTTCATCTTCCAGCTACAGCCGAAAAGGCTGCTAACTCCCCACAGTCAGACGCACCCAGATAGCCACAAACGAGACCAGACGCCTGCAGCTCTTTGAGATTGACAGAAGCCAATTGGAAGGAGGTCTGCCGGAAACCCGCTCCTGATTGGCCAAGACCCTTCCCTCTTCCAGCCATTCACATGCAAATAGATTTTAGATTGAACAAAGCACATTTCAACTGTGTAATAGGTTTTTCAACTGTATTAGCTGGATTGTAATTTACTAATGTTATAAAGTGCTTCCACCTTCTGTCTAGGTGCTAGCACCCCATCCAACACTCTACCACAGTTGAAAAGTCTAACACCTTTATCTTACTATCCTGCTCAGATAACCCTTCCAAACCCACATACTCATTAAGACCCACCCATCTCTCCTGCTGACTGCTATTGAAGAGCTGCCAGTCCCACAGTCGGCCGCACCCAGACAGCCACCGACCCGAACAGAATGCCCACTACAGCTCCTCCGAAGCTGGACAGTGCAGCCAATTGGAACACAGGTACTTCCAACAAACCAGCTCTGATGCCAGGACTTTCCTGCTTCAGCCATAGCACTTTTTACAAAGGATTTTGGACGAATAACACATTTCAACTGTAATAGAAGTTTTCAACCGTATTAACAGTGTAATTTCTACCAGTGTTTTAAAATGCTTACACCACTCTGTCTCAGTGCTAACCCCCGACAACCAAACAGTCTGCCTCAAAAAAAAAAACATCTAACTACCTTTTGTCTATTAAACTGTTCAGACCTAACCATCCTAACTTATGCTATTTAAGACCAACTTTTTCTCTTCCAGCTGCTTACCCAGACAGCGCTGGCTCCCCACGGCGGCGGCACAGCCAGTCAACAACTGAGACAGGACCGCCACCTGCAGCCCCTTGGAGGTACTAGACAGTGCAGCCAATTGCAACACAGGTGCTCCCAGCAAACCCACTCTGATTGGCCAGGACTTTTCCTGCTTCAGCCAAATGGCACTTCTACAAACATTTTAGGTAAAACTAAGCACATTTCAACGTAATAGACATTTTGACTGCATTAGCGGATTGTAATTTCTAACAGTGTTTAAGTCCCACCACCCCTGTCTCAGTGCAGTCTCCCTCCATCCAAGCACTCTGCCTTGGTGCCAAAATGTCTAACACCTTTTGTCTTATTAAACTGCTCATATAATCTCCTAACTCTATGTATTTAAGACCTACTCTTTTTCTCTTCCAGCTGCCTGTCCTTGAATAGGGCTGCTCAGCTCCCGTAGTCAGCCAGGACCCAGTCAGCCACCGACCGAGACAAGGATGCCCCAGGCATGGGATAGGCATAAGGAGCAATACAGATGAGTACATGAATGGTTAGGCCACTGACAGATAGAAAAAGAAATGGGCAGACTAGATGGGCCTTGCAGTCCTTATCTGTCGTCAACTTCTATGTTTCTATGTGTGAGAGTGTGTGTGTGTGTGTATGTATGTGTGTGTGTGTGTGTGTGTGTGTGTGCACGTGTATGTGTCCTTGTGTGTGTGTGTGTTAGGAATGAGGTGCTGGCTGAACTGCTGTGACATCAATTACCAATTTGGCTCCAACTGGGTCTCAGACCTTTCTCTTCACAACAAAATCTTTCTTCAAAAACTAATCAAGATTGTTTAAAGATTGGGGAGTTTGTTTTGTTCCCATGGTTGTGGTACAATTACTTTTCTCCACTTTTTATAGTCTCTACCCATTTACTGTATTTGTATTTCTGGCAAACAGGTAATTTTCTTCAAGCAAAGATGGAAACATGTTTTGTTTTCTAACAGTCCAGTACAAGAATAGGAAGTTCTATGGTGGTCACAGATTGTACTATTCACCATTCATATAGCATTTATTCTCTTAAACTTTTAATGCTTGGACTCTGAAGGACACTCAAAGTAGTCGGGGAAAGATAAAACGTTCGACCAAACTAAAGAGTGTTGTCATTAATAATTGAAGCTCATTTTGCAGGCAGAAACTTACTAAAAATGTTACAGAAGTTATTCTAAAACAATTTTAATACTGCACTAACTGTTTATGTTTCACAAAGGGTATTACTATTATCCTCTTATGATCATGTAAGCAGAAGTGTCAATAAATAAATGTATGTGACAAAATGTTTCTCCTTTGAAAATGAATTTTGAATTGAGGCAAGTACCGGGATTAAGATAATAGCATACATTTATTAATCAGGAGACAGAAATGCTGCTAGATTTTATCATATGAGCATGCACCATAATGACTCAGGCCATCCTGCTCACTTGATGTGAGCTACAGGATTTGAAATTTAGCAAGGCATACAAATGGGTAATGCAATGAGTATTATTGAGAGGCTTTAAGCCACAGAACTTATTATTAACCATCTCCCACTCAGGAAATGTGGATGTTTTCATCACTTACTACTCCTAAAGTAGTATTTATCCCATAACTAGACAGAGAATCATTTATAACAGGTGTGTGCGTGTGTGTGTGGGGAGGGGGGGCATTGTCTTTGGAAGTTTGAAACATTTGAGCAGCAGATACAATAATTAAACAATTTGGCTCTGACTGTCTTTTTATATCCACTGTCAGCTAGGGCTAGATAGTGGCATATATCCTATCACGGGCTCCTTCTCCCCTCATTGGGGACCACACTGCACGACACTGGGATGGGATTTTTGTGGTTGCAGAAGTAGCTATGTTGTCCTGTCTCCATCACCCAATGACGTTGACGAACAGGACTAAAGTCCAGGTGGTAAGCTGTGGTGAGACACTGCTTCTGCCAATCGCCTAACTGTGCCCTCGCCCTCCCCACATCATCCACTATTCGGTACGGTGCCCAACCCACCCCAGAAGTGAAGAGTTGCCTATTGGCTACTCAATCCAGTCCCTCCCCGCTGACACCTGGCATCTGAGTCTTTTTCCTGAACCCTGGTTGTAGTGCAATGTGCGGCATCCAGTGCTTCAACCATCAGCGTCACTGGGCCTTTTCAAGCATTTCTCTTCTTAACTAAAACATCATCAATACACAAATTGAGATTGTTTTAAGATTAGGGAGTTAGTTTTGTTCCACAAGTTGTGCTACAGCTACTGTTCCAGCTCTTTTATATCCTCACCAGGTTTATCTGTATTTTTAACAAATATGCCCTGCTCCCTCATACACAGTAGAAAGCATTTTTTGCTGCATAACAGTCAGTCAAGGACAGAGTAGTCCTGCAGTAGTTACAGTTTGCAGGAGGTGCTGATTAAATAGCTCTGTGAGGTTGTCTCTCATATAGAGTTATACTCTTAAACTTTCAAAGTTTGGACATTGCAGGACATTGATTCTAGCGGAGAAGAGACGAAAAGTTCCAGCAAAGTAAAGAATGATGTCAGTATTACAGGAAGCATGTTTGCTGGAAAAAATTAGCTGAGAATGTTACAAATGTATTGTAAACATATTTAATATATTCCATGGGTATATTATCCCTTTATGATCTTGTAAAGGAAGCATCAATAAATATGTGACATAACATTTAACCACTGACATTGAATCCCCCACCCCACACAATTGTTTAACCAGGCAATACAGTGCAGTGGTTTAAGGCTCTGTGCTGCAAATCTGGAGACATGGTTTGAATCCCACAGCCCACACTTGCATACTGTGTTACCCTGAGCAAGTCAATCAACTTCCCTGTGCTCCCATGTCGCACCTGTAATCAGTCTTCCAGCTGAGTGTGCTACTCCTGGTTAAACAATTGGGGGAAAAAAATTGGAGTTTTCTGAGAGTACTCCCATAAGCCACCAGATTTGCTACCCTGTCACTCGTGGCTGGCTTTAGCAGTGGGATTAAACATCCCACTTCTTGTGTAAACAGAGGTAAGATGGATGCAGAAAGCTACTAGAAATGGGTAATAGAACAAGCCTGCTGATGTGACAGTACAAGCACCATCAGCTGAGATGCAAAAAGACTGGCTGGCCCAGCAAGCACACTGCATGTTCAGAGAGACCAGCAAGAGTTTATGAAGCAGGTGCTGCAACAAAAATACACTAGTACAGCTCCAAGTCACCAAATCCAATCACTGTAGTATTTCATAGCCTACCGAATGACTGTACAGACAGTTGCCAGTACCACTGCCTGGCCACAAGAAAGTTGAGCTACTTGCACTGCACCGTACCTGACTGGAGATGCACAAGTTCCATACAGAAGCCGAACTATTGCCACCATCAGAGACTAGGATCAGGTAAATGCAGCTATCTTAACATCAAGTCGAAAGAACCGATGAGAGTTATAGTTTCACACCCTGGGTTTCAAGGTTGGAACATGACCTAGATTGCTGACACAAAAATTACAATACTTGGCTACTCTGTGGTTAAACCAGAGGTATCATTAAATAGAAGATTATGGATTTGATTGTTCTGGTGCAGTACCAGAACATTTAACTGAACAAGGTCTGTGATAGAGTAAGCTGACATGAACAGACCACTCTGTCTACAGCAGTAAAGTACAGCACATTATCTGGATGCTGGAAGACCAGGACACGCCAGAAGATTGGAAACCACAATAAATCTTGGGTGGTGGCCTCAGAAGACTCCGACTGAAGTGAGGAAAAAGGACTCTGGGGGATGGGAAGAAACATGCTGGTATGGGTAAGTGATCAAGTGGTGAAATATTACTTACCCTTAACTTCAAAAACAGGGCTAGGAATTCATTTAAATTGTGGTGTTCCATATGGAATACTCTCACCCAAGATTTGGTATTCAGACTTTAAAACTGATATACAACCCCCTTTTTATACCACCATTTGTAATTATTACACTAAGAAAATCTGAAGAGCAACTCTCTATTATAATAAAAGATTAAGAGACATTAGATATCGTAAGTTATGTTTTACTTTCTTGTTTCTAGTTATCTGTTTTGTTTTTTCACTTTTCCCATGCTATTAGTTTGCGTAATACTATAGGTTATGCAGCACTTATTTCCTAAAGTCTTACAAAATGTTTCTCACTCTCCTGGCTAACCAACATTGACATGTTTATGACATCACAGTCCTTTGCCAGTGGTGAGCACTATGATGTCATAAATAAAAATATGAGATTAATAGTGGAGACATGTTTTTATACAGATCTTTTAGACAGACTAACAAGATATTACTAAACACTGAATAGAAACATTGAAAATGAATAAATGTATTTTCTAGTAAATTACAATAGCTGAAATGTCTTATTTATAAAAGTACATGCTGATGTGCAGAGTTTCTTTAACTTAAAGTATTTTTTTTCTTTTCCTTTAATGACACCACCAGTCTGTTTTCTGTAGAATGAATTGCTAGGACACTGGACAAGCCAGGCTTCCAATAACCACACAGCACTGATGGGAAGTTTGGAGAATGATGACCAGAGTATGAGGGAAAGGCAACTAGCTGCAGCCCACAATGTTAACAGAAAGCAAGAAAATTAGCAATCTACCAACATTTGCCCAAATGCACTTTTAAAACAGTTCTTCATGCTACCTTCTTATCTTTCTCTCTTCTTGCTAAGACACCATGTTTCACTATCTTGCTACTGGTTTAAGTGTCAGTAGGTACTATAAATGGTACAGTTTATCTGTGGAACCCACCAGTTTTGGTTCAAAGGATTCTGAGTAGAATGTTCAGTGCTAAAAAGTTCAAGCAAACAATCACCTCTGAAATTCAGTATGTCAGAAAAAAGCAAACTAAATGACAAGAACTCATCACACAAAGCAGTGAAGCAAGGATTTACCCTAATAGGTACCCTGTGATGAGAAGACCACTATTGAGTACTTTCAAAGGGCAACTCAGTAATGGTGCTAGTTCACAGGGCTACTGGACGGGGATGGTGACCAGATTGGGGGTCAGCAAATGTAGCAACATCCTTCCACTATATGTCACACACATACGGGGGCGAGCAGGCCATGTGACAGGCAGAAGGAAGGAGTGCTTGTAGGTGTAGCATAGTGTTTGGCTGCGTGGCCATGCAGCATGGTGGGTTGTTGGCAGGCTAGGTTGGGAGGGTGAAATGTTTGATTCTGGGAACACTGTTTTTTGTTCTGCAGTCCAGGATTTTCTCTTTTTTGTTTTTACCCCCCACCAACATGCGCCCGGAGTTGAGAATCCTTTATTGGGGGTGCAGCTGCAGCCCTGCATAAACAAAAGTCTATGTCTTTGGCGCTACGAGTGTACATCACCGAAATTTATTTTTGGCGATGAACACTCTCCCTAACAGAGATCACCTTTCCGCAATTGCCATTATGACATGGAACCTCCAGAAATACCAATGGCAGTGAAGTTGAATTTCACAGTAAAACATCACATATTACATCATGTGAAGGATCATGTAAATCACCATGAAGCAATTAAGCAATTAATTATTCTTTTCAATGAAAGAGCAACACATTCTAGCCTTTGCTCTAAAATTGCATTTGTAACGGCCACTACTATGCATTTTGGTATGCATCTCCTGTGCCTAATTGGGTCCATCATCAATCAGAGACAATGAACTGTACAACTCCCTGTTGCCGTGGCCCGTTGCATGTAGGTCAAGAAGAAATTTGGAAGTTATAGTATACTATTTTGTTAGCAATAACATGCAGAAGGAAACAAAACATGTTCTGACATACCCTAGGTTGCTGTCCCATTGGCTAAGGTGCTTTCAGTACTAGTACTACAGCGAGATCATAGAACATAGAACATAGAAGTTGACGGCAGATAAGGACCGCAAGGCCCATCCAGTCTGCCCATTTCTTTTTCTACCTTATAAATGTGCCATTAGCCTTTGTCAGTGACCTATCTATTCATAGTCATTTGTATTGCTCCCTTATGCCTATCCCATGCATGTTTGAAGCCCTGCACTGTATTCATAGCCACCACTTCTTGTGGTAGCCATTCCATGCATCTACCACCCTTTCTGTGAAAAGAATTTCCTACATTCCCTCTTAATCGGCCTCCCTCTAATCTCATGCTGTGTCCTCTTGTCCTACTATTTTTCTTATATTTAAACATGTTAGACTCTTTCACCTTGTTTATGCCCTTAAGGTGTTTGAATGCCTTGATCATATCACCTCTCCTCCTCTGCTCAGGGTATACATATTGAGCTCCGTTAATCTGTCCTCATATGTCTTCTGATGCAGTCCCTGCACCATTTTGGTTGCCCTTCTCTGGACTGCCTCAATTTGGTTAATGTCCTTTTGAAGGTGTGGCCTCCAATACTGCACGCAGTACTCCAGATGGGGCCTAACCAATGTCTTGTACAGAGGATTATTACCTCCCTCTCACGACTTGTGATACCCCTACAATACACCTAACACCCGCCTAGCCTTACCTACTGCTTTAGAGGTCTGCTTGGATGATTTCAGGTCATCAGTATGATGATGCCCAAGTCTCTTTCTTCCTTTGTGACTGCTAGCAACTCCTCCCAGCCTATAAGTGGCTTCAGGGTTTCTCTTCCCTATGTGCATGATTTTGCACTTCTTTGCATTAAATCCCAGTTGCCACTCTTCTGACCATTCTGCTAGTTTATCCAGACCTCTTCCCATTCTGCCCACCCATCTGGATCATCTACTCTGTTGCAGATCTTGGTGTCATCTGCAAACAGACAAGCCTTTCCCTCTAGTCCATCTGCGAGGTCACTAATGAAGATGTTGAATAGGACTGCCCCAGGACTGATCCTGGAGGTACCCCACTTGTGACTTGCATCTCTTCTGACTGTATACCATTTACCACCACTCTGTTTTCTGTCAGTCAACCAGTTTGCCACCCAGTTGACCAACTTCTGACCCACCCCAAGCCTACCTAGCTTATTTATCAATCTTCTATGTGGAACAGTGTCAAGCTTTGCTGAAGTCAAGGTAGGCGACATCAACTGCTCCCCTTGGTCCACCACTCTGGTTACCCAGTCAAAGAAATCTATGAGATTAGTTTGACAGGACCTTTCTTTGTAAACCCATGCTGTCTTGGATCCTGTGCCCCTATGGATTCCAGGTGTTGCACTATCCTTTCCTTAAGGAGTGCCTCCATAATCTTGCCCACTACTGAGGTAGACTGACCGGTCTGAGTTCTCGCCTCCTCCCTGCTACCACTCTTGTGGAGTGGGATCACATGAGCCCTTATCCAGTCTTCTGGGACCTCTCCTGTGCTCAGAGACTCACTAAACAATTCTGCTAATGGCTCTGCTAGTTTCTTCTTTAGCTCCTTAAGTACCCTGGGATGTATGCCATCAGGTCCCATTGCCTTATCCACCCTGAGCTTAGCAAGCTCTTGTAGGACCCTTTCTTTTGTGAAGGGAGTAGTGCTCACCTTCTTACCCCCTGTGTCCATGATGCTGAGCTGTGGGCCCTGCCCTACCTTCTCTTCAGTAAATACTGAGCAAAAGTATCTATTTAGGATAGATGCCTTTACAGGGTCCTCCTCCTCACTTGCTCCTTTTCTCCATTAAGCTTAGCAATACCCCTCTAGACTTTCTCCTTTCACTAATGTATCTATAGAAGATCTTGTCACATTCTTTACTGTTCGTGCTAGTGTTTCTCAGTTTGGGACTTTGCCTGCCTTACTGCCTTGCCTGCTTCCCTTAGGACAGTTTGGTATGCCTCCCTATCTTCATCCCTGTGTTCCCTTATATTTCCTGAAGGCCAGCCTTTTGGCTCTGACCTTTTCTGCTACTGTATTTGAGAACCAAAGTGGTTTCCTTCTTCTTTGCACTTCCTTTTCTGTCTAACACAATGGGATGTTGCTTCAAGTATTGCATCCTTAATGCTTGCCCCTTGCCTGTACCTCCTCACCTGTGTTTCTTTTGCCAGGGCTAGCTTAACTCTGTTGGCCATCTTATCAAAGTCAGCTCCTCTGAAGTCCCATATTTTTGCCTTGAATGGGATGATTTAGATGTAGTAGCCAAATTGAACCATACCATGTGATGGTCACTACCCCTAGGTGACCTTCTACCTGGAGATCTGTGATCCCTTCTTTGTTAGTCAGTACTAGATCTAGGATAGCCCTGTCTCTTATGGGTTTGCTGTACCAGTTGTTTGAGGCCCTCCTGCAGGAATCCACTATGAGTCTAGTTCTGGCAGATGTTCCTCTATGGTATTGACCAATCTGTATCTGGCATGTTGAAGTCTCCCATTATCAGAACCTCCCCTTTAGCTGTCATGTTTTGTATATCTTCTAACAGTAATGTATGTCTATGTCCTCCCCTGGTCTGGGGCCTGTAGACAACCCCAGTTCTTATGGCTGTCCCATTTCCTGTTTCCAGGGTGACCCACAGTTCTTCTGGCTCCTTATGTGTATTCTGAATTTCTGTAGCTTTGATATTTTCATTAACATACAGGGCCTCCTCCCCCTTTTCACCACGGTCTCTTCTGAACAATACATAGCCAGGTACTGAAGTCTCCCAAGTGTGGTTACTGGTAAACCACGTCTCACTAAGTGCTACTATGTCCAGTTTTAGCCTCTGACATTATTGCCTGCAGGTCTGGGATCTTATTTCCCAGGCTGTGAGCATTTGTGTACATGATTTTCCATTGGCCAGATTTTGGTGTGTTAGTTGTTGGGTGAAGTTTGGCATTACCCTGTGCATCGTATGGGGACAAACCTTTTTCTTACCTGGTGATGCAAATGAAGCAGCAAACCACGCTGAATTCCTGTTTGACCACTAGCTGAGGGGAGGGTGTTCTTCCCATTCGACGTATGGGGTGCTGCACCCCTCTCCCCATTGCTAGTTTAAATATTCTGCAAAGACGTCAAACTTCTGCCCCAATGCACTGACTCCCTCTTTAGTCAGATGCAGTCCATCAAATATAAAGAACTTTACCCCCAGAACTGTTGCCAGTTCCTACAAATCTGTGTCCTTTTTCCTGGCACCAGTCCTTGAGCCACGTGTTTAGCTCCCTATCTCCCTTCTCTGACCTTCCGTCCATCTGCTCCCTTCTCCCAGACTGGCAGGATCTCAGAAGGAGATGCCGGACGAAATAGATGATAGTTTGTTACCCAGCCTAGTCAGGTGTTCCTTGGTCTCCACAACTGACCGGCTGGCGAGATCGATAGTCCTTATGTGTACTAGGACATCAATGTTTTCTCCTGCTTTGTGAACAATTTTAGCAATGCAGTCAGTGTCTCTCCATGCTGATGTACCTGGAAACATCGACCATCACCCTGGCTGGAGATGGGTATCAACTCCCAGATCATGGAGTCTCCTATGATCAGAAGTTTTTGGTTTCCTTTGTGCTTGTTTAGTTTGGGTTCCTGATTTGGGTGAGTATTGTTGTGCTAGCTCCTGTGCCGCAGTGTCCTGCTCTGCAGTGTCTTCTGCCTCTTTATTTGATTTCAGAGATAGAGGCAGATACCTGTTTTAGTGTTTATATGGTTTTGGAGCTAATGTGTTGGAGAGCAGAGAGTGATGGGCACCTGATTTGCTCCTCTAACCACCTGCCAACCTCCTGGACCAACTACCCTCTGCGGTCGAGGTTTTCTGTTGGATGCTGGGGAAATGGCAGATGGTTCTTATAATGTATTTCCTCTTCAATATGAAATTTGAGGCGTGCAATCTCTGCCCATGCTGCCTGGAGCTGAGGACCTAAGATCTCAAAGGCCCAGCATGTAGGACAGTGTCCTAAATCCTGTAAGACTATCCTTCTGAAAATTGTTCCACAGTACCTGCAGTTAATGAAATCCATTCCAAATAAGTTGCTGTGTTTGTAACCTAGTCAGAGTAATTTAGAAGGAAAAAAAGGAAAAATGCAAGTAATGGTTTAATTGTGCTTTGTTTAACTTGTTATATAACAAGTTAAATTACTAATACCCTATAAATGAGATCACCTTGTGGAGGCCCCACTGATCCACCCCTTCCTGCTCTGCCACAGGAAATGTCACAACTGTGGTACCTATAAAAGGAGTGTAGCGTGGGGTGGTTGGGGATGGGGGTGGGTGGCTGGGCCCTTCCCTGCCTAAAGAAGAACCACGGATGAAAGAACAAGGAGGTAAGAGCAGAAACAATCAGTCAACAACAAATGCAGTAACCTGAAAGCTTATCCTAATGTTAGATAAAACTGTAAAACCTGTAAAGCACCACCTGTAATAATTTCAGAAGATATACCCTATGAAACACTTTGCTCCAGAGAAAATAAAGCAGTAACAGAAGATATACCTTGCAAAGACAATTTGAATCAGAAGATTACAGCAGTAATCTGTTAGCACACACCTGTAGGCACACCTTGTAATAATGCAGAAGAAGGTATACCAGCAACAACAATTTGAATCAGAGAAAAAAAATAAAGCAATGAAATGTTAGCAACAAACAGTAGCAATCCCTGTGAGTAAAAATATAAAAACACCACCACACAGTAAATCTGTTTAGCCAAACTAAGTCTTAATCCTTCTCCCTTGCTCTGGTAAGTTTCTCTACTCTGCCTTTCAAGCAGTCATGACCCTGAGCTAACTATGCAGATTGCTCTCAGAATGACATCCTTATCAGGTAACAAGATGGGATGCATTTTTACTTGCTCAGGTGGGGTCACAGACATCTGGTGGTACTGTGGCAGGAGTTTCCCTATCTCTCTTCTGTGCTGCAAGCTGTTAATTGTGTGGTGAGGTCCTGGTGGGTGGATGCTCAGTCAAGTCCTAACGTGGATGGGTCTCTTTTTTGGTCACCAGAGTGAGGAGGATATTATGGAGCTTGTGAGTCAAGCACTCTTCACTTTTTCTTTAACTCCTCTGAATCACAGCAGTTGCTCTGCTAGTGGCCCTCAAAGTGGGTCTCCAGTTGCCACTCATCATCTGTCCCAGTTGAATAAATCATTGGGGGGGGTTGTTCAGTGATGCTGCTGGGCCTAATAAGTTCACACTTTTAGTGGCACAAAGGAAACCACACAATTCTGCCAGCACCGATCAAGTCTAAATGATGTGTCATCAGCAAAATGCCATGACTGGTGGAGATTTACTCCAAGTTTCTGCACACAGATTGGCAGTCTGATGATGTATTGGGGGGTGGGGGTTAGGTCATGTTAGAATGGACTCCAGTCTTTGTGACTGTGTGCTAAGTGCTTCCATTCAGTTCTTTGTGGTTTTCATTATCCCGTTGGGACAGGCTGGGCACAGGTGGCAGGGGAGTCTAGGTGGCTGGTGGGGCTGGAGACTGAGTGAATGTTAAACTGACTGGCTGAGAAAGAGAAACAGTGTTCCAGAGTGTTCCACCTCCATTTAATTGTGAGAGGTCAGAGCATCTAAATAATCTTCCTGACGGGGGCTTCAGCCCCTCAGCCCCCTGCAGTTGGCACCTATGCCCGCAATCTTGCTCTTTCAGAATGGTGTTGCATAGCGGTCATGTGTCTGTTCTCCTCTAGCCTTTTGCTTCCAACAAAACTCTCTCGGGGGCTGGCAGGAGGTTTCAGGCAGTGGCACAGGACCTGAGCTGCTGGCAGTGAGCAGCTGGAGCATTCAGTGGCAGGAGCTAAGCCCCAGACTTGGTGGGGGAGAATTATAAGATTGCCCTGCTCCCATTCTGGAGTGGAAACAATAGGGAAAGGACTGGTGGAAAGCATACCAAAAGGGGGTGACATCAGCCAAGCTGATGAGGACACTGAACATCTGTTTGCTGGATGGTGTCCTGCAGATCAAAAGAAAAAGCCGCCATATGATTGGTTTAGCTTTCTCTTTTGAACTACATAAAGGTTCTGCCCATCAAGGCAAAATGGCATCACAACCCACCTCTCTTATAATTGGTGTGGCACTGTTTCATCCCTTGCAGACTACTCTGCATTGGAAGGACAGTGTCACACCCTTCAAATGTCACTTTTATAGCAAGACGTTTGCTGCACATGAACACATGGTGAACTTAAAAACTGGACTATGGAACACTACACGTTCCAATGTTTCCAGATCTACCTTGTTACATGGGGAAGTGGCATATTTTGTTTATTAGATTTGTTGCTATCCCTAGCTTCTAAAACCTGGGTGGGAATTAGTTTGTCTCTCACCAGGGTATGTTCCTCTGACACTGGGGACATTAACATATATGGTTCAAGGTTATGAGACATTTTGTTCTTAACATACTATGCTAATACTGTTGGATTTCTTCCATGTCCATTAAATTGGCATGATCAAATAGCTTTTGTCTAATATATTTCTTATAACTATCAGAAACTGTGCTCCCCTACCCCGAATCTTACCACAGATTCAATAAGTTCACGTTGTTCATATTAGTTATGATTGTTCATAACCAAACTTATACTACATTCTTTCACAACAGTCTGATCTTTTCCTAGAAGCACTTATAGTGAAGAGAAAGCAGAACTGCCTGCGTCATCCTTAGCCAGTGTGATAGGGATTGATATTTTAACAAATATTCACTCTTAACAGATATTTAATTTGTATTCTATCTTGTTCTGATCTTACAATAACTCTTGATGTAAACTAAGGAACTGTGCAGGGAAGGTAGTAAGGCAGGCAAAGGCCGAAACTCAAGAAACATTAGCACAAACAGTAAAAGAAGGGGACAAGAATTTTTATAGATTCATTAGTAAAAGGAGAAAGTCCAGAGGGGGTATTGCTAAGATCAAAGGGGATATGGGGGTGTGTAAGAAGAAGGAGGACCATGTTAAAGCAACTATCCTAAATAGATACTTCTGCTCAGTATTTACCGAAGAGAAGGTAAGGCAGGGCCCACAGCTTAGCACCATGGACACAGGGAGGATGGAGGGAGGTATACACTAGTCCCATCACAAAAGAAAGGGTCTTAAAAGAGCTCGATAAGCTCAGGGTGGACAAGACAATGGGACCTGATGGCATATATACCAGGGTATTAAAGGACCTAAGGGTTGAACTTGAAGAGCCATTATCAGAACTGTTTAGTGAGTCTCTGAGCACAGGAGAGGCCCCAGAAGACTGGAGAAGGGCTCATGTGATCCTGCTCCACAAGAGTGTAACCGGGAGCAGGCATAGAACTACAGACCGGTCAGTCTTACCTCAGTAGTGGGCAAGATTATGGAGGCACTCCTTAAGGAAAGGACAGTGCAACACCTGGAATCCATAGGAGCACAGGATCCAAGACAGCATGGATTTACAACAGGAAGGTCCTGTCAAACTAATTTCATAGATTTCTTTGACTGAGTATCCAGAGTGGTGGACCAAGGGGGAGCAGTTGTTGTCACCTACCTTGACTTCAGCAAAGCTTTTGATACAGTTCCACATAGAAGATTGATTAATAAGCTGGGTAGGCTCATGGTGGGTCAGAAGATGGTCAATTGGGTGGCAAACTGGTTGACAGACAGAAAACAGAGAGAGGTGGTAAACGGTATTTAGTCAGAAGAGATGCAACTCACAAGTGAGGTACCTCAGGGATCAGTCCTGGGGCCAGTCCTCTTCAGTATATTCATCAGAGACATTACAGATGGCCTGGAGGGTAAGGTTTCTCTGTTTGCAGATGACACCAAGGTCTGAAACAGAGTAGATAATCCAGATGGGGTGGGCAGAATGAGAAGAGATCTGAGTAAACTGGCAAAATGTTCAGAAGAGTGGCAACTGGGGCTTAATGCAAAGAAGTGCAAGATCATCCACATAGGGAAGAGAATCCCTCAAGCCACCTATAGACTGGGAGGGGAGTTGCTGGCAGTCACAAGGGAAGAAGGAGGCTTGGGCATCATCATCACAGATGACCTGAAATCATCCAAGCAGACTACTAAAACAGTAGGTAAGGCTAGGGGGATGTTGGAGTGTATTGGTAGGGGTATCTCAAGTCGTAAGAGGGAGGTAATAATCCCTCTTTAAAAGACACTGGTTAGGCCCCATCTGGAGTACTTCATGCAGTACTGCAGGCCACACCTTCTCAAGGACAGTAACCAAATTGAGGCAGTCCAGAGAAGGGCAACCAAAATGGTGCAGGGACTGCATCAGAAATCATATGAGAACAGATTAATGGAGCTCATATGTATACCATAGAGCAAAGGAGGGAGAGGGGTGACATGCTCGAAACATTCAAACACCTTAAGGGCATTAACAAGGTGAAAGAGTCCAACATGTTTCAATATAAGTCAAATAGCAGGACAAGAGGACACAGCACGAGATTAGATGGAGGCCGATTCAGGGGTAATGTGAAGAAGATCTTTTTCAAGGAAAGGGTGATGGATGCATGGAACAGCCTACCTAAGGAAGTGGTGGATATGAATACAGTGCAGGGCTTCAAACAGGCATTGGATAGGCATGAGGGAGCAATACAGATGAGTATGAATGGATAGGCCATTGACAGAGCAAAGGCAGACAGCACATTCATAAGGTGGAAAAAGAAATGGGCAGACTGGATGGGCCTTGAGGTCCTTATCTGCCGTCGACTTTTATGTTTCAATGTTTAATTCTTGCTGTGCCACAGACTGATATATCAGTTCAGAATTCTTATACATTGTAATTCTGTCAGCAGCAAAATGGATTTAATAAAGATTTGTAAAATGAGGACAATGGAACTTCTATTTTGGGGTTATAATAGTAGTCCAAAATGTCACCCATATGAAACAAAGAGATTAAGTTTCATCTCCTCAGTCTTAAGGGATCACAACATTGCTAAACCTATATGCCATTTTATATGTATTTCATTTTTTAATCTGTTCTGCAAAAAGTTTATTCTGCTTCAAATTTACTGACAGAGTGACTCACAAATAGACATAGCTTTTTACTCTGAGGCCCAGATATTCAAAGGGATTGCACCTGGAGCAACTGAGTTGCACTGGTGCAACCCCAGTAATATGCAACAGGCCAATATTGAAAAGGGGGACTTGCACAATGCAAGTCCTGATGCGCAGGGGTGCAATGGTAATGTATTTGGCGCATCTGAAGGGGGCATGCCCATGCATAGGTGGCACATCCTGATATTCAGCCTGGGATGTACAGCGCATCTGCTGGCACAATCCCTAGATGCACTGCATACTGGGGCACAGAGTTGAGCCCCCAAAAAGTGGCTCAAATGCTGGCCACCTACAGGCTGGCTGCTGTACAGTACTGCATGGTGCAACACAGCAGCTGCCAGCCATGGGTAGCCACCAGCCCATCCACAACACCATACACAAGCACCCATATGTGCCCTGATGGTCTAGTGGTACCCCCCTTCCTCCCTGTAGCCCCGATTGCCATGGATTGCATTAATAAAAGTTCCCTGGTACTCTAGTGGCACACCCTCCCTCCTGTATATCTGATTTCCATGATCAGATGTGAAATAACTTCCCTGGTGGTCCAGTGATACCCTTCCCCCCATCCTGACCCTCCAATAACTGTGAAAATAATGCTTACAATCCCTTGTAGTCTAGCGTATCCCCACCCCACCCAGGTCTAGGAGTGCCGGTGACCCATCCTACGATATCACTCTGGTGGTTCAGTGGCCCCCGTACAGGCCTCCTTCCCACACAGCACCCCCCCCATCATTAGCGTGCAGCTGCTGCCCACCTGCATATTGCCTGGTCACCTGCTGAATGACAGCTTGCTGTATGAACTGTAAGCCCATTGGTTCACTGTGGACCAATGGCCTTGCAATGCATACTGTACATGTCACTCACAAATATGTGAATGAATCCATTCATTCACATATTTGTGAGTGATCATGTGCACTATACATTGCAAAGCCATCGGTCACAGTGTGGACCAATGGGCTTACAGTTCATACTGTAAGCTGTCATTTGGGGGGGCAGCTGGGTGGTATGCGGGCACATTGCAGCTTCATGCCAATGATGAGAGGGTGCTGGGTGGGCAGGGGGCATGTGAGAGGTGGCCACTGGACCACCAAAGTGACATGGTAGCATGGATCACTAGCACTCCTGGGCACCGGCAGGGTGGGGGTACTGCTAGACTACAAGGGATTGTAAACATCATCTTCAAAGTGATTGGATGGTCAGGATGAGGAGGGGGTACCACTGGACCACCAAGAAAGTTATTTCACATCTCATCATGGTGATCGGAGGCACAGAAGGAAGGGGGTGCCACTAGACTACCCGGGAACTTTGATTAATTCAAACCACATTGATTGGAGCTATGGGGAGGGAGAGGGAGTACCACTAGACTACCAGGAACTGTACCGTTATGGTCCAGTGCTCACCACTCTGGGGAAGGGGGGCTCTGCATGTCATCCTCTCGGGGCACTGCATGCTGTGCAGGGTGCAAGGTGCATTTCACTGGCCTGTCTTGCTGAACACATGCAAATGGGGCCATAATGATATGCAAATGCCCCCATTTCCACCTTGCATAAATTATGGCCCCATTTGCATGTCCAGGTATGAATATTTGATAATTGCACCCCAGCAGCTACAGCTGCGCTGGAGCATTCCCAGTCCTATCTGTCAGAGGTATGCGCCGGTGCATTGTATATGCGCCCTGCACATTATGTGCTATATTCAAAGGTGACGAACCATGGCACATCTCCTTTGACTATCTCCCTGTCTTGCAATGGTGTACCTCGGTTGTGCTGTGCCTCCACTTGCACCTTTGCCGGGCACAGTCTTAATATCTGGCCCTCTATGTTTTGTCTTTGTTAAGAAACCATGAAAGGGTGTTCCTGGAACTGAAAGACATAATCTTTGTTTTTGGCAGATTAGTTAAAAGCTCATGAGCTACATAACTAACTGAATGTATTTAATTTACATTTAAGCAGATACCGAAAATTACTAATATGTTGAAATGTATTTCATTTTAGGACTGGTATTCAGTATGTGAATCAATATGGCTTTTCCCATAAAAAAGTAAAATAGCAAAAATGTACCTGAATATTTTTGTATGAAGCTATGAGTTTTTATTTACTTATGCCTGAGACCTGTCAATACAAATGTTCAGAAAAAAGGCAATGCTATAATATATATACCAGAGTGCATTTCATTGGGCCTTCAACTTTCAACACTGCAGTATATCAATATGTAAGTAGATGATACAATAATTTTACTTTGTTTTTGCATTAAAGAAAAAGTGGGTGGGCATACTGGGTGGGCCAAGCAGTCCTTATCTGACATCAAATTCTGTGTTTCTGTGGGTGCTTTGGAGACCATATAATTTCATAAAATGTTTATTTGGCATCTGTATTTTCCATCTCTTATCCAACTGATTATGAACAATTTTGTTTTCAGCAGGTTCTTCAAATCTAATTTTGCAGTTAGAATGGACAGAGGCAAAAGGTCATGTGATTCCAACTTTTGTGAAACACAGTACAAAACAGTATCTTATTAGACACTTTGGAAATGAATCAGCAAAACAACGACTTTGGAAATCAATGATTATTACAGAAGACACATTCTGACTATTTGATGAAGGAATAACATTATTTGGATAATGAAGACACAAAATAAAGCTTTTTGGCACAGTGATAGCATTGAAATATTCATCAAGAGTAATGAGTTTGTCAAACAGCTGGAGTCTGAAGGATATTGAGTATTGTTTTGAATCTATCAAAGGATCTTGCCCAAAGAGTATACAGCCAGGCGTAATTCTCAGTGTCATGTATGTCTTCATGATTGGATCCATAATGATCACAATAAGTGGGAATTTGGTAGGGATTATTTCAATCTTCTACTTCAAACAACTTCACTGTCCCTCTAATGTCCTGGTCTGTTCTCTGGCTGTTGTTGATTTTCTTTTAGGTTTCCTTGTCATGCCCTACAGCATGATGAGATCTGTTACAAACTGCTGGTATTTTAGTGATGTACTTTGTAAAATCCACTCTAGTTTTGATATACTGCTTGGTACAGTCACCACCCTCCATCTCTGCTTCATTGCTGTTGACCGTTACTATGCTGTATGTGACCCTTTACACTACTCCACCAAAATAACCTTCTTTGTTACAATGATGTTCACTAGCATAAGTTGGATTGTATCAACAATTTTTGCTTTTGAAGGAATTTTCTCTGAGGTAAATTTAGTAGGGATCGAAGAATATGTTGCTTCAGTTTCTTGCATAGGTTTGTGTGGGATTATGTTTAACAAGTTTTGGGCCCTGTTAAGTATTACCCTAGGATTTTTTATTCCAACCACTGTGATGATAGGCACGTATATTAAAATGTTTTCTGTAGTACAAAGGCATGCCAGAGTCATTACTAACATGACAGACTAAACACATACTTTAGATGTGGGCCAAAACAAAATCTCAAGCAGTAAGGAAAGAAAAGCAGCTAAGACTTTATGTATAGTAATGGGTGTATTTGTATTGTGTTGGGTTCCTATTTATGTAGCTATTCTCGTTGAGCCTTTCCTTAATTATACTACTCCTGCAATTTTATTTGATGCATTTTTATGGTTAGGGTACTTTAACTCTACCCTTGACCCCATAATTTATGGTTTCTATTATCCTTGGTTTAGGAAATCATTTAATAGTATGCTATCAGGTAAACTATTTAGTCCAGGTTCCTCCGAAATAAGTGTATTTTCAGTAAACCACTGACTATAGCTTTTAATTTGGGCTTATGATGAGAAGCAAGAAATAACATACTATACAATTTCTGTTTTCAGAGTTCTCAATTGTTTTGTAATTTTCATTCTGACAAAGCATGGTACTTTTCAAGGAAAGAGGTGACTGGGTATGCCCAGGATATTTCCATTTCACTGGTGGTGGAAAAAACTCAATGGTCCAATAGTATTTAATATTCATAACATGTTACTGTTGCATGTTTGCAATATCAGTATAATTTAGAAATGGAATAATTATAGAATGTATGGCATGTGCTCTTTTTCAGATTTTGATTAAAATCTGCATCTCCCTCCATGATGACAGTGTTGTGGTGCCTCATACCATCCATGTCAATCCAAGTAAATTTTTGAAAGTGCTGAGTCACTCTGGATTTGAATGTGAGCTCAAATATTGTGTGGATCCATATAACTTAATATTTTTACAAAAATGGAAGGAGGAGGAGGATGGAGTGGCTAGTATCTCTTAACCCAGGGCATTTGAGGGACCTTTGAAAGAGCCAGTGGCAATTGCTGGGATGCTGAATGAACACTATGCATCAGTATTTAACAAAGCACTGCAGTGTAGGGTGCCAATTGAGAAGGCCCCTGATATCAGGGGCAGTCATGCTGCAGCCTGACATCAAAACCTATACTGGTAACTATCTAACTGGTGAAGACAAGAAATGTCAGTGCTTTGCAATGTAATAGAGGCAACATGTCAAGGTTCTTGCCCCATCTTAGTATAGTTCTATAAAGGGCACATCATTAAAAAAAAAACTTGATTACCATGTTTGAAGAGGTAGTAAAAATGGTACTCAGACTAGTATGGTTGGGGGAAGATGAAAGTTTAATACAGACCTACTCAAATGTCATAGAAACACACACAAAGACAAACAACCCTACATAGAATCTCCAAAATGAAGCTTTATCACCCTGATGAAGACTCATTTTGGAAGACACTTATAAGGTACTTGTTTCATGAGATTCTGTGGCATATGATCAGCTTTGTATTTAACTTTAAATTTACTCTTAGTTTGCTAATGTATGCACCTGTCTTATTCTGTATTGAGTCAGTACGTTCAGTGTGACTGGCTGCACTGGACAGACAGGAATGCTACATTTTCTGCTCTCTGTCTTTGAGGAAATGACTACAGAAGTGAACTGGGGAAGAGTCATAGATGTAGTCTATTTTTTATTTGACTCTCTTTATGCACCTCAGGCTGTGGAGGAGAACTTGACCCCCTAGCGGCCTGGCACACTGACCCCTCAAGCTCCACCTAACCTATCCTCAACCTCAACAATGGGACAGGGAGGACTGTGACTTACCCCTCATGGAGGGCACCCCACCAGGAGGGACAAAAGGGAGAGACCATATCACTCTGGATCCCTGCCTGCCACTGGGCTTTATTTGGTCCAGGGTAGCATGGGTCAATTGGGGCATCATACTGCTTGTTGCATGGGGGATTTTCTTTTTAGTTTCCTAGGTGGAGGACAAGCAATGACACCACCACATGCAGCCACATGCTACTGCATGGCTCACATAGGCCTCTGCCTCCTCCATGTCCTCTCCGAGGTGGTCCCTGTTGTAGAGACACTCAGCACCACTGGGTGCCACTGTGGTGCTGGAAGCCACAGAATCCCTCCCCAGGAGAGGAGGACTTGCCAGATGTCTGCTCAATTTTGCTTCCTCTTCCCCATGGCCACCCCCAGCAAGCCAAGCTCACTCCTGAGCCCAGGTTGCTGGTGGGATATGAGGGTGTAGCATCCAGCATCTCAACCCTCAGTGCTACTGTGCCTGTCAGAGATGAAATCCAGCTGAACTTCAGCACAGGTTTTGCATCTGTTAAGTATTATAAACTTCAGGGCAAAGAACATCATTGTGGTGTACATTAGGCAGACACAAGTTAACCTGAAAACTGGATTGGGAAAAAGTAGAAGGCTATGGAGGGCAGTCACTTCTCTGTGTACAAAACAAGTCATATCCCACTAGGATCTGTAATGGGGCCACTGATGTTCAATATGTTCATTGATGATCTGGAAGCTGGAATGCCCATTAGGCTGCTAATGACATTAAGCTGGACAAGGTAGAGGACTCACTTTAAGATGGAGACAAACTTCAGATAGTCCTAAATAATCTGGTTAATTGGCCAGACTCATGGAAACTCAGATTTAACACTCCAAATTCAAGGTGCTACACTTGGGAAGGGCAAAAATGAGGTAGAACCAACATACTATGTGTAGCTCATTTACTACAGTGCAGCATTAAAATGACCTGAGAACCATAATAGACCAGAATCTGAAGCAAGGCAAGCAGTGCACTGCTTCTGTCAAGTGGGCCAGCAGAATGACTGGGTGCATTAAAAGAGGGAAGACAAAAATGGAAGGGTAAGTAAATCTTTCACATTACAAGGTTCTGTTTGCATTTAAGCTGGAGTACTGTGTTCAGTAATGAGTTCTTCAGAACAGGAAGGACATTTACTGTATATGGTTGAGTGGAGATGAGCACAACAGGGTGTTATTTGCATTGGAATAAGTACATTCCCAGGGTTGTAGTGAGGCATAAGGCCAAAGGGCGATTGCATTTAGCCCAAGGTAGTGTGGCTGTCCCAGCACATCCTACACCCTGGAGTGTCTTATTCTGCTGATAAAATGATGTACTGTAAAGTATAAATGATTAAAAAAATAATGTATAGGTGCTTGAATACTGTATTAGTAGAAAATGTACTAAAAGAGCAAAAGTAGCCTTTTCATACATTGAGCACCACTTTTTTTTTAAAGATGGTCAAACATTATTCCAGTGCTCCCAGTTGCACAAACATCCCTAAAAGAAGTTTGTACTGGCAGGAGACATAGTTCCAAGGGAGGGGGACAATTCTGGTGCACTGACAACATGGGCTCCTGCCATGAATCAGGGACATCAAGAGCCAAAGCTGGCAGGGGAGCAAGCAATGCATCCAAGCCTATGCTCTCCTCCCAGTCAGGGATGGATGCAATGCACAGTCAAGGAGCTGCAGCTGAAGAAGACATGCTGTTGGTGCTATTGGCCTCATAGGTAAGCACACATTACCTAACACCCTCTCCAGGTCTGTTTTAAAATCAGTTTGCTAGAATGAGGGAGGTGGGTGGGAAACATAGGGTAAAATAACCTCTTATTGGTTGCAAGGTGACACACAGCTGGGCCTCACCCACACTCGACAAACTAAACAGGCACTCCTCTAACTGCTCCTGCATGTGATTCATATATGCCCCAGAGTATGCCAACAAGGGGAAGATATAAAAAAGGAACCCCTCTAGCAGGTAACCTGGTGGGCAAAAGTAAAGCAGAAGAGTGTAGACCTCAGTAGGTGGAGTCCCTGAATGTGAGACAGAAGGCCCCAGCAGAGTAAAGGTAAGTAAACAGTGAAGGTCTCAGTACAAAAAAATCTTTCAATGCACCATTGATCAGTTTGCAAAGTTCCAAAGATTTCATCTGTGTAACATGAGGTAAACATAGCTTGCCTATGCAGCCCAGGGAGGCAATACACAGATCAATGTTTCACTCTCTTCAGAAGTGCTTTGTTAAGGTATCAGTCGAGGTAAGCACAATGTGGGAGGAATAAAAAAAAATTAAATAAAAATTCATGGTCTGTAAGAGCTTAATATATGTGTTTTTGGACTTCTTTATGGTCATTATTTTTTCTGAGCCACACCTCCCCCAATTTTAATCTATTAGTGTTCTGTATTTTTTTAACATAGATGCACTTTATTCTGAGTTTCCATGATGGCAGAAACAGCAGCAGAGTTTGGGACTGCTGGAAAATTATTGCAGAAATCTGTCCAGTTCCTGTGATTTCATGTCCTACAGCTCACACTTGCATCCATAGAGTGGCACCAACACGTTTTGCAACATGGTCACTTTTAAAAAAAAATCACTGGCTGGTCTGCCAGTTCTGGAGGGTACCTGCAGTTATGTGTCTTGTAGCACATAACTAACTTCTTACAGGTGCAAACACAAACTTTCATAAAATCACTGGCTACTCACTGGTTCAGGAGAGCACCCATGGTTTGATGTCCTGCAGCACACTGTCATGTCCATATAATGATGCACACACTTAATGGTTTGTCACAGAGAGCAGCCACTTTTATAAATTTGCAGACTCTCTGACTGTTATAGGTAGGCACCCATGGTTCTACATCTTGCACTACACAGCTACATCCATAGTGGTGACCACCTTAGGTATTGTCCTTCAGAAGTAGTAATATCATGAAAAAAGTGCTAAACAGATGGAGTCATGGGGTAGGGCAACTTTGCTACTAAGGCAGAGCTATACAAGCAGCTTTGTATGGGAGTTGCTCTCACAAGAGTGGTGGAGGCACCTAGGAAGCACAGTCTGCTGCTAGTTGATGCTTGAGTTTAGTTCAGCCCTATAGTTATATACATTTTGATTTTATTGCCAGTGTTCCTGAGCATGTTCTATTGCATGGATAGTTTTAACTGCAGCAGTACAGCTCAAGTTGCCAGATTTTAATTTGGGGCCCTTTCATGTCAGCAAAAGCTTTGCAGGGTTAATGCTCATTTCCTTCATGGCTTATACAGTAATAACCTCATAGGACTAAAGGAGGTAATTGGTCCAGCAGTTGTGTTACTAGAAAGGAACCCTGAAATATAATGTATATCAAGTTTTCAATACTCACCAATATGAGCGATCACATCCAGAACATTTATCAGAGATCAGAGGGTCGGCAGGGGGATGGGCAAGTATCCCCGAGTATGCTCTCCTTCTCTAGGCTGGGTAGATGGTCTCTGCTGCAGTACTGTCACTTGTTAGAGCACAAGTGGAAGTATAGCTAGAGCTGAAGAAGAAGGTGGACATGTGACATCTCTTCGTGGCATCACGCAGATGCATCCTGTTGTATGCATTAAAGCCCTAGCATGCAGGTGTCCTCAGAGTAGGATAAAGGGGATAAAATTCCTTGGCCCAAGGTATGACACAAGCTACATTCAGGCTCTGCCTACTGTTTCCCTGGCTACCCCTTAGGTGCTTCAGTGAGGCAGGCCCTGCCCTGCACTGACCACACCAAAGAGAGTAAACTGAGGGGTTCAAAAGTGAAGGCTGCATGTGGAGGCAAAAAGGCTGATGGATTACTTGAGACAATAGGATCAGGGTTGAAAAAGCTGGGGGAATTTAAAGAAAAGTGGAGTGAACAAACGGGTCAACAATAAAAAAATTAAAAGCTCGAAAGAGCAAATTTTTTTTATTTTCTATCAAAATTACTATTACTATATCTTTGCTTACATCTGTATGTCTGAAAGAATTTTTACTAAAAGAGACTTTATTCCTTTGCTTCACATTGTTATACCACTATAGATAATGTAGTAGATTAACTATTAGCCAGATTTTTAGGCCCTAAGATATATTAGCTCAGGAAGGTGCAATCAGTGTGCAACGATGCTGAAGAAGTCATCTCAGCTGATAAGGAGGTCGAGGGAATGGAGACACTTTTGTTTCTACAGAAGGGGGCAGGGGGAACTAGGGTGAAGGATGTGAAGTTGTAGGTGCATTAATAATACAAAGTGACAATAAAATTGAAGAAAATTAAATAAGCATAAGAACTTTTTATCCAGGAACTAAAGTTTTACCTATTATCTTATTGATGACTAGCTTACTTACTAAGGATAATCATGTCTCAAGTATTAAATATAGCTACATGGAATGTTAAGGGTTTAAGAAAAAAATAAAATGAATAAAAACATTAATTAATTGGAAAAAAACAGATCAACTGTTTATTTTTTCAAGAAGCATTTTTTCTTGAGACTGATTTTCAATGGTTCCAGATAAAATGGTGCATACAATTCTCCATACAATTCTAATTCAAGAGGTGTGGCTATATTCTTCCATAAAATAAATAAATCCCATAATCTGTAGAGTAAACATTGATAAAAAAGGGGAGATACATTATTATGGAAGTATAAATAGGATCCAACCAAATAAAATTAACTACACTATATGGACAGAATCAGAATAATCCTACCTTTTACACGGATTTCTTTTTATAATTTTCATCATATAATATACCTTATATAATAGGAGGGGGTTATAATATTCCATTAAATAAAAGAGATAGAACCTCAAGCACTTTTACTAACTTTAAAGCAAAATTAAAAGTAATTAAAAACTTTATAGCAGATTAAAAACTAATAGATCCTTGGATACATCTCTCCGCTACTATTTGGAAATATTCATATCACTCCCCAGTTCATTAGTTGTGTTCTTGAGTAGATTATTTTTTAATATCTGAGATGCCATCACATAACATAAAATGTGGTGACTATCCTGGCATCATTATATCAGATCATTGCCATTGTTTACTGAGTTTAGAAATGGAAAAAAAAAAAACATGGTTCTCTACATTTTGTTGGAAAAAGGATATTTCCCTGTTGAACAATGAGAATATTAACAGTATAATATACTCTCACAAGAAATAAAAGAATACTTTGTGAATGATACAGAGCAAGAGACTAGTATTGACAATATTTGGGAATCATTTAAGGTTTGGTTGAGAGGCCATTTGTAAACCTTGAATAGCCATAGGTCAAAAAAATGGGGAAAACAGCAAAGTCAATAAGAGATGGATATTCATGTCTTAGAACAACTGCATGCTTCCTCCTTTGATGAAAAACAATCTTGACCAACTAATTAAGAAGAACGAGTTATATAATCATCTTATGACTGAATGGGCAGAAAAGTAAATTTTATATACAAAGACTAATTACTGTATAATTTCAAACAAGCTTTTTAAACTGATGGCTTGGCAATTAAAAAAAGTATAAGAGAATCAGAACATAAACTCATTCACAGATGGTACGGACACTTTAGAAAAGCATCCCCCCCAAAAAATAACCAGATATTCGTGGATTATTATGAATCTTTATACACTTCACAATTACAGCTTCATAAACCTAGTATACTGAAGTTCTTAGATGAAACACAACTACAACAAATATCGCAACAGGTCAAAAAATAGTCTGGATAGCTCTATTACATTACTGGATATACAACATGCTATTGATACTCTAAAATTAGGAAAAGCACCAGGCCCAAATGGATTGTCAATAGAATTTTTTAAGAACTATAAAGATCCCCTAACCCCATTCAAAAAATATTTTCAATAAAATGTGTTTGCTTATTAATATTCCATCTTTATTTTCAGAAGCATATATATATTGCTATTCCATAAACAAGGAAAAGACCCAGTGCTAACTCAATCTTATAGACCAATTTCTCTGCTCAATGTAGATTATAAAACATTAGCTAAAATACTTGCAAATAGACTGGAGGAAGTAATGCCCAATTTATTTGACCAAGACCAAAATGGGTTTATTAAGGGAAGAAGAATCACTGAAAATATAAGGTGTACAGTAAATATGATACCAAATACAAAAACACCAGGATCTTTTCTACTCACAATTGAAGCAGAAAAAGCATTTGATAGAGTTGAATGGGACTTTATGCTCCAAACACTTAATAAAATGAATTTTGGGAAGATGTTTTTAAACTGGATCAAACCATTGTATCATCATATCACAGCAAAAACTATAACTAGTAATTTAGTTTCAACCCCCATAGAGCTCACGAGGAGGACATGAATGAGCTGTCCACTATCCCTTTGCTGTTTGCCCTTATAATGGATCCTTTAGCATAATTAATTAGGAATATTCAAGATATTTCAGGAATAATATGTAATGCTACAGAGCATAACATAAGTCTGTATGCAGAAAATGCCCTACTGTACGTGATCAATTCATTAAATCATTAGATTAATTTATTAAATTAGTAATTCATCTGGGGAATGTTCAGTTTGTAAGATCAATTGGCAAAAGTCTATGATTCTCGAATTGAAAGAAACAACAAGCATTTATCTTCCTAACAACTGTCTATGTCCACTGGATAACTTGTTTAGGTACTTAGGTGTTACCATTACCTCACAAATTGGGACACTATATTCAAGTAATCTGGAAACTTCTTTGCAAACAGTTAAGCAAGACTTCAATAAATCTATGCACCTTCCATTAACTCTAATAGGAAGAATTAATGTTTTAAAAATACAAACTCTTCCTAAATTACTTTATGTCTTTCAAGTATTACTGATTCCAGTTCTGAACTAATTTTTTAATGCATTAAAAAAGTTGATTACTAATTTTTTGTTAAAACATAAACCCCCTGAATCTCATATGATCAACTTACTCTCCCAAAAGAAAAAAGGTGGCATGTCACTACCAGATTTTTACTCTTACTACTTAGTGACTCAAGTAACTTCTCTGTGGAATTGGGTAAAAATACCCCATCAGCCATTGAAAAGTATGGAAATTGAGCTATGAATACAGTTAATTGAAACTAATAATTTATTATTTTCAGGATATATCAAAAGAAAGCAAACCTCTAATATAGGAACCATAGCCACACAAACAATAATTTAGGGTTGGTATAGAATTTCACGAAAATTTCAAATTAAGATTGGGGTCACTCTGTGCACCTGATCTATAAAACGTTATGGGTTTCACCTCTATCTATAATAATACCTATAAGTAATATTGCACAATGGGCTTAAATGAATGATACCAGTTATTTGCTAATAATAAATTTAAATCTTTTGCTCAATTAAAAACTCAGTATAACATCTTAATAAAGCATCATTTTGGTTATCTACAAATATAAAGCTATAGAAAGAAAACAAATGGAGACCTAATTTTAAAATCGACCCAGTTGTTAGATGTTTTAATTCTTCAAAATGAAAATAAAAGCCTAATTTCAAAACTATATGTGACATGCATGCCAAGCTTCCCAAAAGAAATTTCAGTGCTTAAAAAAATAGGAACAAGATCTAGTATTTGAATTTACACAAGAGCAGTGGGATATAATTACTTCAAATCTCAGTGTTAATTTACAAACCTCAGAGATGAAAGAGATACATTTCAATGCATTTCACAGGGTCTATTATACTCCTTATAAATTACACAAAATAATTCAGACAATATCAGGTAAGTGCCCTAGATGCCCTCACTCCACTGGAACCTTGATAGATTTAATACATCAATGCCCTTACCTTTCCAACTACTTGTTAAAAATTATGTTAATAATAATAATAAAAAAAAAATGCACAACTTATATTTTCTACTAAACTTACTCTTCCAGCCGAAGAAGAACACAATATGTCTTTCAATACATTTCAGAAAATTAATTTGGTCAAGGCAAGAACCATGGCCAAAAAAATGAATTCTGCTGACATGGAAAGACCTGAGCTCCCCCCAACCCCATTTTTATCTCATGGATTAATTTTATGCTGGATCCAATAAAAATGGAGAACTGACACTACTTGAAGCTAGGGGAAGAACAACACTTTCATTAAGTTTGGAAACCGTTTTATGACCAGATTCAAAAAAGGCTTAATATAGGTTATATAAAATAATCAGAATTTCAGTCTAAAGTAGGTTAATAATTGTAATATAAACAGAAAAGGTTTACTGTTATAGGGTTAAATAAATATATTTAAAATAAACTTATCTAAAGTAGTATGTAGTGGGTCCTGGATCAACAGGATAGAGTAGGCCAGGAGATCAGGGGGCTGTGGGTTCAGTTCCCACATCTGGCACTTGGGTTAATATCCCAGTACTGACACTGTAGTGCAGCATGAGAGGGGTGCTGCACTTCTGAGGTGCCGTCTTTTGGATGAGATCTTAAACCAAGGTCCCATCTGCCGCGATTGGTGGTAGTTCAGGTAGATGTTAAAGATCTAATGGCACTTATCAAAAAGAGTAGGGGTAATTTTAATTAAAACATAACAAAATACATGCAGACTGCAGAAAAATAAGGGAAAAAGTAACAATACAGCAAAACATTCAAAGAATAAAATCATCAAACTACATAAAATTAAAATCCTAACCCTCCCAAATAAAATACATGACACAGAAATAATTATACTAAGAATAAGAGACAGTGAACATAATACATCTAAACCTCAGTAAACAAAAACTGAAATAAAGTTCCAATAAGAAAAAAAAACAGGCAGTCTTTCCACTGGAATCAAGAGAACAAGAAAAAAAAATCCTAAAAGGGGTAAATAAGTAAAACACCTTGGCTAAACGGAAACCATTACAGGGATCACCACATTGGAAATTCTCAAACAGAAATTGAACATGCAAAAACAAAAACAAAAAAAAAGTAGACAAGTCATATTAGAACCCCAACAAAGCTCTGACCCCAAATCACCAAAAATTCCAATATCTCTCCCAGATACCCTTTTTAATTTTGTGTCTCTCACCTTCCTTAATACGGTCTATACTGACTTTTTAATTTTCTTATAAATGAATAGGAGACACATATTTTGTTGAAACAAGAAACAATATCGAACTTGCCATATCCAATATAAGAGAAGTACTGCTATCACATTTAAAGTACTAGCATTATATTTATCCCAAGCTGTTGGAAAGGGACCTAAAAACAAAGATCTAGAATCCCACAAAATAAACCAAAATTGAATAATAAAAGGACAATCAAAGTATAAATGACATAATGATTCAATCTCTGTAGGACATGTCTCCCGAAAACAAAACCTATCTGCAAGTTGCTTATCTTTATGATTTTCCCTCGTATTCATTTTCCCATGAATCCCAAACCAATTAATATCTCACACAGAAATAGGTATCATATCATGAATTAAACGTTCACCAATCTTTTTCTTCTCTAAATCACTGAAATCCATTAACATAGGTTCTGTAAAAAAGGAACCAATTATTGCATGATAAAATTGTTTTTGAGAGAGTTTATGAAGCATTCAAGTTGTAACCTTCCTAGACCTTAATAGGTCAAAAACCAAGGACCAATCTGGGGGTAACACATACTTCCTACTGTTTTTATGGAGAAAACACTCGGCTCGCCATTCTTGCAGGATGCCCTCTATTCAGTCAGTCACCATCCATACCCATACAGTATCAACCGACTGACAAAGAGGCTAAAGGTTAGTGTAAACAAAAATTGAAAAAAAGAAAACCACAGGTTGAATGATATGAACTCCTCCCTGTTTATAGTCTAAATATAAAATATTCATTTAAATAGGATTTACTCTGCTCTCCCAAAAGCAAGAAAAAAAGATGGTCTGAAGAGGCACAAAAAATCATCTAGGTAAAGGAAAAACATGGCTAACATATAAAAAGAGGGGCAAAAGAAAAGTCTTAATTAGATAGACCTCTTTTTTCCCCCATGGACCATTTATTCCATGTGCTTACTTTTCTCTCCCCATATTTATTATAGTGCGCCATGTCCTGAGCTCCAAAAAAACAGCCCCAAAATCTTTTGTGGAGAGTGTGCGACCTGGACACCCCCAGCCAGGAATCTCCAACCTGAAACCCTTGCAAATTCAAACAAACACTTTTACCAAAATTTAAACGAGAACCAATACAGTGTAGAAGGACAGGAAGCACTTGACACAACAATCGACCAGTACTGTGGGAAGGAACTACAACACATAAATCATCAGCATAACTGATAGTCTTAATGACATTCAAACCCTGCTCTTCTATACCTGGTAATAATGGAGATCTCTGCAATATACGAATAATAGGGCATAGGGGGCAGCCCTGTCTAACCCCTCTGCAAATATAACATAAATCCCCAAGCCATCCATTAACATATGGCTTTACATAAGCCAAAGAGTAACACGTACATAGCCAATTAATAAAAATGGGAGAAAAACCATATGACCTAAAGGTTAACCAAAGGAATTCATGTGAAACATAATCAAAGGCGTTAGTCAGATCAAAACTGAGCAAATATCCCCTGGAACAACCACTGAGCCCCCAATTAAATAATTCACGTAACACAATCAAGGCATCCTGAATAGATCTTCCAGGAACCGAGCAATATTGTGATGGGTGAATCAAAAAAGATAAGAGTTTCTGCATCCTATTGCCCAACAGTTTTGCAAAAATCTTAAAATCAGAATTTAACAAAGTAATAGGTCTCCTATTATTTAGATCCTGTTTGTCTCCTTTTTTATACAAAAATATCACCAACCCTTCATACATCTGAGTGGTTAAACGATCTTCAGCCAAAAAGGCATTAAATACAGAAAACAAATAATCAGGAATCAAAACCCACAATTTTTTATAAATTTCAGGAGTAAACCATCCGAACCAGGTGCAATCATGTCCTTCATAGCACTAATCATGTCACTGAATTCCTCTAACATGAAAGGACTTATCAAAACCATTTGTTGAACATGCGTTAAAACAGGTAATGCTGTTGCTTGTAGTAATAAAGCCATGCCAGGGGTTTCTTCAATGGGGATTCAAATGATTGCTTAACATGGTCTGCAACACAGGACAAAATATCTGGGGACCCCTGAACACTGCGGCCTTCCTTATCAGTAAGACTGTATATCTGTTTATTTTGTACTCTAGACCTGCAAGATTCATAAGAATTAACTCTACACTTATTCCATCTTACTCCAAATTTCTGCTTGAAATCCAATGATTTATGCCTATCATATTGGACTTAGCCAATTGTTGTTTAACATCACTTATACATTCTGCCAGTATACCCTTAGAATCCTGTTGTAATGAAAACAGGGAGTACAATTCTTTCCTCAATCTAGCAGCTTGAGGATGACGGGCATCTGAAATAAATCTGGAATGAGTTTTAAAAAAAAAATGTGAGACATTCCTTAGTATCCGTCCACCAATCAATGACGGAGTCATAAAGAAAGCAAACAGTGCATCTGTCAACTAGTATATCTTCAAGACTGCTACTAAACCCAGGCTGAGACAATAAATGTACATTCGCCCTCCATACACCAGGGCCATTCAAACCTATCGGACTCAAATTTATGTCTAGGCCTATTAAGTTATGGTCCAAAGTTGCAACCAGTATTACCTTCCCCTCATAGACCCCAACAGTCGAAGATCACAACCAATAATCAATCCGAGAAGTCAATTTCCCTTTTGAAAAGGTATATAGTGGATTCTGTGCAAATACATCCTGAAGACCCGACTCCCGAATAAGGTACTGAAGTTCATGCACATCACAATACACCTTCCCCTTAGATTTTAAATCCAAACTAGAATTAAATTCCCCCTTCCCCAAATAACTATCCTAGAAGTCAATAAATGAGGCTTAATTTTTTTCAACAAGTGAACCCTAGCTGCTTTCTGTTGTGGAGCATATATATTGATCAATCTATAGTTCACCCCATGCCAAACCAAATCCAACAACATCACTCTTCCAGGCTCAAGATCAACTAGCTTATTAATAATAAAACCTTGTGATGTGGAACAAAACCCCAAGCTGGAACATAAATCCTGGCCTAAAGACCAATAAGAAGGACCTACAACTCACTGTTTTGTGGCTTTATCCATATCATACAAAGAATGCAAGCGAACATCCTGTAAAAAATAAACAGCATAAGTTAAAGCCTATAAAGCAAAAAATTTGCTTTTCTTTTAAAGTCAGATCTAATACTATTCACATTAAGACTAGCTAGGGAAAATGAAACAGTATTCATAAAGAAAAAGAAGAAAAAAAAAAAACTGGAAAAAATCAGTAATCATTTCTTCTTTCGTGATCTAGTGGCCCTTTTCTTTACTCCCCCCCTCTAAGGTCTCCATCCCTGCAGGTTGGACAGTTGCTGAATCTGTTAATGAAGAGGATAAGGGCAAATCTTGATCGTCATCCTCCATAATGTCCCCCCAAGCCTGCAAAGGTTAATATGGATTTTCCACAGGAACTGGGAGGAGTTGTTTGTCCTCAATCTGCTTAGTAGATCGAGACCTTGTCCGAACAGGTTGAAAGTCTAAAGATGATACAGTCACTGGCTCCTTGAGCACTTCATCCAAGGGGGAAGAAGAAATTGGGATTTAAACTGAAGAAGAACTGGGCTGGGAGGAGGATCAGGGGAAGTGGTGCAGAAGTATCCTGAAAACCAGGATCCTGGAATGAGTGGTGCCTGCTGTCCATGTTCTGCCATCTGGGAAACTTTGGAAATCTTATCAAGGTCAGATAGGCAAGAGTCAGTAGATTTTCTCTAGCAAACTTATTAATATAGAAGTCATGTTCCATATAGTCCAGCAGATTGAGCCACCCAGGGACATGTGCTGAAAGCATGATAGTCATCTCCATGTAAATTACAAGTGGGGGGAATTGTACAAGTTGAGGCTGTATGCCCCAAAGTACCACATGCCTCACATTTAAGCTTGTCACAGTCTGAATTCAAATGAGACAATGATCCACACCAATAACAAGAATGGGGCTGCCCAGGATAGAACAAAATCCCTCTATCCCTGCCAATATAAAAAGCAATTGGGAAGATGTTGAATACCCTCTTCAGACATCCGCTGAATCATATTGAACTTCCACCCCCTGTCCAAAAATCTATTCTCATCAATTAAAGCATTGGGAATGCCTTTCACCTTACAGCATTTCTCTAACCAATATACAGTATGCAAGACATTCACCCCCTCATTTCTGAACAGGATGGTAATTACCTTGGCTGTAGGTCTAGTAAGAGGTATAACTACAAAGGGCTTCCAGAGAGGCAGGGAGCAAACCTCATAGTAAGCTGCCCAAAATTTATCCAAGAGCCCAGCAGAACGAAAGGAGCCATCAAAGTTGTGGTCTCCAGAGGTGTGGATAAAGGCATACACATCAGAGGGCTTAAATCTCAGAGTCAATAATGAGGTGTTTGCCAACATAAATCTGATCTGGGGGCAATTCCAAGCCCCCCTCTATAATAAATCCTTGCAATGAAATGTTTCCGTGCAGGCATCTTAGGGTTTTTTTAAATAAAGAAGCATAAAAAGCATGTGCTGTAGTAGGACTTCTAGTAGAATCATCCTGCTTAGCAAACACTTCAAGGCCCTTAGGAAGAGAAGTAACAGACATACCAGGAAGCTCCGACTGTTGTCTGAAACTCTCCACAGCAGGGGAGAGTGGTATCGAGTCATGTTCAAGGCCTTCGATAGACAAACGCACTGGAGTTTCTCCCACCACCGAAGTAGTGGTGTCTGGCGCAGTACCCGAGGGATTAGGAGCCACACCCAGAATCCCATCTGCAGCTACAGGTATGCTGGGTTCAGACCCAGCAGCTCACACCATTCAACTCTCTTCTCGAGCACCAGACTCTTCGTCTGTTTGGAGCACATGACTCCACTAGTAAGGGGAAATTTGGGGTCAGGAACCCACCTCGACTGATTCTTCACCCACCCCACACTAGCTAGCACCAACTCTGGAGACCAGGTGGAGTCCTGCACGGTAAAGGGGAAGGGAAATGAATCCGAGTCAGAATCCGCCGTCTCCGCCTGCTTAGGTGGTGAATCCATAGTGGCAGTCTGCAAACATTTTTCTTTACCTTACCCAGTTGTAAGTTAGGGCTGCAAGCAGCCCGTTTCCATTTGTTCTCCCAGTCTAGCATCTCATCCTCAGAAAAAAAAACTCCAGCAGTTTCCAACAAGTCGCTCCTCATCAGATACCATGGTTGAATTACCAGCAGAATTCAACAATTTCTCTGGGACATCAACACCTTGTGCACCTATTCCTGGATCTACAGAGCACCGCAGCTTCATGTCCTCACCCTCCAACTCCAGGGACATACTGAGACCTCAGCCACCGTCCAGGGACCCCTACTGGAGAGTAGAGGAATTTCCCCAGAGTCCTGGCCAAATTTCCCTCATTCACTAAAAATACCACCAACAGCTTAATCTGGTTCAAGGTCAGTTGGCATTCATCTGTGTCCCCCCTCTCCCGGGTCATGCCTGAAAATATGCAGGATTTGTCTACTGCACTTACCCGGTCAACAAACACCAAATAAAATAAAATAAATAAAATAGTGTAGGTGCTTATGATGATGTTAAAAGAAGGGATGATGTTTACTGATAATTACAGATATCACAGATAAATATTCCCTATTTACTTATCTGAACTGCATCAGAAAAAAAAGGATGAAAAAGGTGCAACAAATAAATAGATTACTCTCAGTTTTAACCGATCCTAAACTCCTCAAAATCTGTTTGGTAGAACTGATGTTTGGTAACCTATTTATACTCACACCTGCCCCTCCTAGTCTTTATGGCAAATATGTATCACTAATCCTGCTTTTGAGAGGTGATGTGGAAATGAACCCAGGGCCAACAAAAGCAGCATAATCTGTACCAGACTAATGCCTGTAGTTTAATTTACACAACTGATTAATAGAAAATCCGGATAATGGAGTTTGCCCTTTAAGGGGCAGACCAAGTTGTCCTGATGCACCCCTTCCCTTTTCTGGAAGTGGTTTGCTCAGGCAAGGAGTGGGGAGATAGGGGAGGGCTGGGAGTCAGGACAATAGGCAAGCAGGCAGGAAGGGAGGGGGCAAAGGGGGTACGAAAAGGTCAGGACAAGGGTGGCTCAGACACTTTTGCTGAAGTTTTGTTGGTTTACAATAATCAATAGAGCTACAGCACATTGGATTGGCATTTGGAATCTTTGTGGGGAAAAATATTTGAAAAGGTTTGTGTACCAGGACAACTAAGAGGTAAGGCTAAGCATTTTATGAGAGAATATATATGAAAAGTAGATGGCTTTGTGTGGGGCCTTGCCCATGATTGAGGGACATTGGGGTAGAATGGCAGGAAACACATTGTGTAAATGTGCAGCAGAGAATGTGGGATGGTTTTCAGTTAGGGCCTTGGCCCCCTGTTGTAACCTGGGAATTGAGCAATGAATCGCGGTTTAAGGAAAAAGGTGGTGCAGATCAAGCATTTTGTGCATTAAACACATAGTGTGCAGCAGGAGGAAGTTATAATGGTCTCTGTGGGTCGCAGCCCACTAGTTGTTTTAATTGAAGTCAAGCATTGGTGAGAAACAAGGGAAGCGCTACAAAAGAGAGCGTGATGGTGCAGTGGGGCCTAGGCCCATTGGCAAAGAAAGACAGTAGAGTTTGTTAAAAGCAGGCAGGCGCTTGCTGCGGAGAGCGTAGGGTGTAACAGAACATTGCTTGTTGGCGTTTGCATCAGGTCTTGGCCCATGGATGGGGAACATAAGAAAGGAAAAACAGGAAGGTGGGAGGAGGCCTGAGGGGCAAGTTTTCGGGAGAATGGAGCTCCAGAACAGGGAGTGCAGTAAGGGACAGATGGAATGTAGGAAGGTATCTCATCGTACCAGTTGGAGGTGATGAGGAGAACAGCTGCTGTGAGGGCTGGGCTGCAGGCGCAGAATCAAAAGGTAAGTGTGGATCTTTTTTTTTAAAAAAAGATAAAGAGGGTTTTTGCATTGGATCAAACGGTGGTGTTGGGGCTGCAGAGGGGCTGATGATTGGAGGCCTAGCTGAACAGCAGAATGCAGGGTTCACGTGAGATGGCCACATGGTGTGACGTCAGATGCTGTGCATACAATGTGGCTGGAGATTTATGGATTGGGGAGTTGGGGGGTTCTGTTTAAAGGGCAGTGGGGAGAAACAGGATAATGGGCCATGAAGCAGCCACTGAGGGAACAGACTGGAAAGACATCAGACTCTGCGGGGTCCTTTGAGTGGGATGGAGTGTGTGTATAGGCCAAGAGGCCACACAGTGCAGCCATAGACATACGGGGGCACAGAGGGGTGAATGGATATGCCTAGAGGGCCAGCAGCCAGAGGCATGTGGGACATGAATGGAAGATAGAATATGTAGAGGCCATGAGAGGTGTCAGCGGGGATGCTGAGTGGCCATGGGAGGCCAGAGGCCAGTGTTTGGCACCAGAAAGAAAAAGTTGGGTTCTGAAGGCAAGGGGCTCAGTGGTAGAAGCCATGAGGCTCTGAGAAGCTTTTATATCTATCAATCAATCAATCAATCAATCAATATCTTTATTAATCCAGTCAGGCACCATTGAACAAGCTCATTTACAAGGTGGACCTGTGACACAACAATAATACAATTGAATATGTAAGTACAGGCATAGGAACAACCATTGAGCAAGCTCATTTACAGGGTATAGTTGAGCATATAGTACAGCCATTGGGACATAAGTACAGTCATTGGAACAACATGTTTGGTAACAGTCTATAATAATACTACATATGCAATGGAAATGACAGAAGAGATCAGTCAGAAAAATGGGCATAGAAACAGTGCTTGTATAGGCTTAGTGCATGATGTTGAGTATTTCTGCAAGGTTTAGTTATAATACCTGAGGGGAAGGGCAGGAGCAGGAGATTTATGCAGCATGGACTAGATAGAACAGAGAGGGCAGGGAATCATAGTGTTCTTGTGTACCGTAGGCTGACAGTCACAATTGTATATGAGCGGCAGGCGGTGTGCTGGCACAGAGATGAGACTTCCAACTGATTATTGTCCATTTACCATAATTGTGGCAAATACGGCAGATATTAGGATGAAAATCATTGAGATCATGTACTCCATGGGCTCGGATTTGAGCAGTGGTACAGGCTGGGGGTTAGGACCGTAGGAATATTTGAACGCCTTCGATCAAATTAGGGGGAAGCGCAGAGCTGGCATCAAGAAATGCTAAGGGGGAGGAAAGACAAACTAGGGACAAGCAAGGCAGTTTTCAGGTTTGTGTTATGCCATTACAGAATAGGGTTTTAAACATGTCAATTCTAACTGGGGACTTCAGCTTTAATGTTTTCTGGAGTCTATTCCAGAGCGAGGGGGGCGTGAAGCCTATAGCGGCTCTCCCAAAGCGTGTGTGAGCCCTGGGTATATGCAATGAGATGAGGGAGCAACTTCTTAGAGTATAGCTTCCAGCAACAATAGGGGTCAGGCAGTCAGCAATGTACTGTGGGAGTTTGCCACTAATGGCTCTGAATGTCCAGAGTGCCACGTTCATGTTGTGCCTTTATTGTAGGGACTTCCAACCCATAGCCATATTTAGTGTGTAGTGGTGGGTGATGAGGGGCAGATCAGTGATGAAGAGTAGTGCTCTGTGGTACAGTGTGTCCAGTTTTTCAAGGTCCACCTAGTCAATAAAGCAAAGTAGATTGGACTAGCGGCCTCTTTGCTTCTGTAGATAGTATCCGTCTTATCCTATAAAAAAGGCCAAGCCTTTGTCTTAATTTTTTCAACAGGTAATCCAAGTGATCTGCAAAAGAAAGTCTGTGGTCTATCCAAACTTCCAAGTATTTGAATTTCGAGACATAATCTAGGTTTTCGCCTAGGATCGTGGGGATGGGGGGGTACTGGTCACTGCTGGGTAAGCCAGGTGGTTAACAGGGGAAAATATCATGGCTTTTGTTTTCTTAGCATTGAGTAGCAGCTTTTTGCTGAGCAGTTGATGCTGGAGATGATTAAAGACTTTTTGTAGATCCACACATGCAGATTCAGATGTAAGGCAGCTTAGGTAGAGCACTGTATTGTCCACGAACAGGTGGATGCCTGCCTCTTTGACGCCCACATCTATATTGTTGATATAGATGGCAAATAAAAGTGGTCCCACGATGGATCCCTAGGGATCCCCTCTTTTTAACAATTAGGTGGCAGAGAGCTCGCCTTTGGCCTTGACTTGTTGCCACCTGTCAGACAGATAATCGTGGAACCAGTTCAGAGAGGTAGGATCTAGCCCTATTGATTCTAGTGAGGAGAGTAGCAGACTATGGTCAACCATGTCAGACACTTTACTTAGGTCAAGAAACACAGCACAGACAAACTTTTTGCACTCTAAATCTTGTTGCCAATCATTTGTTACCTTAGCTAATGCTGAAATTGTGTTATGATTGGCTCTGAAGCCAGATTGTAGGGGGTTTAAAAGTTAAGTACTGTCAATGAAGGATCTCAATTGGGTATTCACAATGTTTTCCAAAAGTTTTGAAAGTGTATGGATAAGAGAGATCGGCCTAGAGTTATTTAGGTCACAGGGTCTCCGATTTAAATAACGATGATATGTACAGTTTTTCCATATTTGGGGAGGTTCCTTGTGATAAGTACAGGTTAAATAGATGAGTAATAAGAGTAGCCAGTACATGATATACTATCTTTAGAAAGTAGGGTTGAATGTTTCTGCACCACTGCTTTCCTAGTGTCCAAGTGAGAAGCAGGTCTTCTACTCTTTGAGGGAGACAGGGAGAAGGAAAAAGACCAGCTCATGGGGCTAGAGGTTGGAGCTGTACATAAAGCTGAGGCGCAGTTGCATGCAGGTGAATTATCAGATATGAAAGCCTGCTGTGCCGAAGTGGATTTTATTCTTGCAGGATCTCTTTTTTATCATTAATTGGTGCATTGCCTGCAATAATTTATGGAGGGAGCGTATTTTGCGACATGTGCCCAGACAGTTCTTTCAGTGTGGCCCAGAATTTGGAGGGGTGAGTGGATACAGAGTCTAGCTCTGTTCGATAGAAGCTAGTTTTGGACTCTCTAATCATCTTGGTGCAGCGATATGGCAAGGGAAGAAAACAGGGGGCCATGGGGGGGTGGATAGACCTAGGCCAGGACCCAGGCCATGGGGCATGACGTCAGATGCTGTTTAGCATGGTGAAGCAGGCCATGTGATAGGCCTTGCCAGACAGATGTCAGTATGCAGGGGCACAAGACTAGGAAAAGGGAAAAAGAAGGGATTACGGCAACAAGGAACTGAGGCCTATCTATATAGGGGCCTAGATAAAAAAAAAAGAAGGTGGCAGCATGGCAAGTCATTAATGGAAATGCTTTGTCAGTTTCCACAGATTTTATATAGGCAAAGAAGAGAGGATGGCACCAAAGAGGAACAGGCCAACAAAGGAAGATGCCTACAAGGTTATTGTGGAGCTGGTGGAAAAGGCCAACAAGATGTGGCAGTTGGTAAAGAAAGAGACAGTGGAGATCCGGGGAGAAATGGAAAGCGGGAAAAGGAAAAGTGGGTGGCGGGAAATGACCAGTGAGGAGAACACATAGTCCAAAGAGAGTGCAACCACCAACAGTGGTGCCTCCCAGAGTGGTCAGCCCAGTACTGCCACAATCCTGTGTACCAGAACCACCAGTATCTCCCCAAGAGCAGGTGGTGTTCCCACTGGTGGAACCCAGACCAGCTCCCCCAAACACAGTGGTTCCCTTGCAGATAATGTCCCAACCAACCGTCCTGCCACAGGAACCCAGATTGGGACATCTCGATGAGAGTAGGCTTTGGGAGCTGAAAACACACGAGTAATGTAAGGTACAGTGGGAGACAGCATTAAGGATATAGGCAAATTATTGTGTTCTTGGGTCGGGGGTTGGGGCTAGATGGAATCAGCATTAGCAGAGATCGGATCGGATAATGGAACAATGGGGGTAGAGGGGACCCAAAACATGGAAAAGGAACAAGGAGATAGGATCTCCAGGATGAGAATAGGGAGCATGTACCACTGGCTACAAAGAAAATATGGAAGGGGAGTCGAGATATTTTGCTTTAGTGAGTATGAGTCAGTGGCCAAATATGAGGAAATGGAGAATATTGGGAAAAGTGAGATGACGTCAGCAGTGGTTTTATTGGGCAAGAAAAAAGAGGAGAAATTTACAAAAGGAAAGACATGGGATGGATGGTTTGTAGGTTTCGTCATGTACTCAGCGATAGTGTTGGAAAAGAAGCCAGAATTGGGAATTCCTCTTATTACATATTCACTGATTATCAGAAGAGCAAAGGCAAAAGGGGGGTTAGGTTGGATATATTATGATGAGTTCTTCCGGCAAAGGATGGCAACATATAGGAATGTGAGGTGGGACACAAAGCAGTTGGACTTGTGGACAGACTATGTTATGGATCAATCCATGCCAGAGGGAGAAATAGGAAAAACAGGGGGACTATCCCAGAAGTGTTTTTGGGGCTATAACAGGGCATCTTGCTCATGGCCCCAGTGCCGGTTCTGGCACGCATGCTCAAAATGTGTGGGAACCCACACTGCAAATAGATGCAGGACAGCATGGACACAGGGGGCCCGGGGGGAGGGGGACAGGTAATAGGCCAGCAGCCCTTTGGGAAGCCCATGGCTCTAGCGGCCAGTCATGAAATAGAGGATCTAGAGGAGGAGGTGTGGGGTAGGGGAACCAACATACTGATCATTAGAAGAGGGAGTGAGACTGGGTGGGGGAATAAAACCAGATGGAGGAGGGAGTTAATAAATAAATTTTTGGAAGCAAGTACTCCCATCAAGACTGAGGCATGGGAGAGATGGTTGAAAGTGTACCTAAACAGAGAACTGGTGAAAATGATAAATAAAGGCTTTAGGACAGGTTTTTTGCTACAGTGTGAAGGCCCAGGAAAGGCAAGAGAGGCTAACAATCTGGGGATCAGTTAAAGGGAAAGAGGATATTATGAAGAAAAAGATAGAAACATAGAAACATAGAATTTGACAACAGATAAGGACCGCTTGGCCCACCCAGTCTGCCCATTTCCCTACCTAATGGATAAGCTGCAGATCCTAGTTGACCAGCAGCCTACTTCTTTCTACCCCCACCCCCTAGAATTGCCTTATAGCTGTCGCAGGCATGGTTGAATTCAACCACTGTTTTTGACTCCACAACCTCCTCCGGAAGGCCGTCTCCATGCATTCACAACCATCTCTGTGAAAAATTCTTCTTACATTACCTCTGAGCTTCCCCCATCTTCAGATTGTGCCCTTGTTCTTGCACACCTCTTTGAAAGATGCTACCTCTTGGACTTTGTTTATACCCTTGAGGTACTTGAAAGTTTCTATCATGTTCCCCCTCTCCTCCTTTCCTCAAGGCTATACATAAGCTCCTTTAGTCTCTTTTCATGATGCTCTTCTGGTGTAGACCCTGCACCATTTTAATTGCCCTCCTCTGGACAGCTTCCATCTTGTCTATGTCCTTGCGGAGATTGGGTCTCCAGAACTGCACACAGTACTCCAGATGGGGTCTCACCAGCTGTCTGTACAGAGGGATAACAACTTCCAGATTTCTACTGGTGATGTCTCTCCCTTGCATCCCAGTATCTCCCAGCCCTGCTATACTGCCCTCTCACATTGCTTGCCCACCTTTAAGTCATCTGATATGACTACCCCAGGTCCTTTCCATTTTGTTGTTGTTAGTATTTCACCCCTATTGTGTACTCTTCCCTGGGTTTTGTTTCCAGGTGCATTACCTTGCACTTCTTAGCATTAAATCTAAGCTGCCATACATTTGACCATTCTCTAACCTTGCCAAGTCCCTTCTCATCCTTTCCACCCTGCCTTGTGCATCAACTCTGTTGCAGATTTTTGTGTCATCTGCAAAGAGACATACTTTTCCTTCCAGGGCCTCTGCAATGTCACTTATAAAGACATTGAAGAGGACCTGTCCTAAGACTGAACCCTGTGGCACCCTACTAGTAACCCCCCTTTCTTCAGAGTTAACTCCATTTACTATTACGCTCTGTGTCCTATTCTCCAGCCAATTCTTTACCCAGGCTATCATCTTGTGACCCACTCCCAGGCTGGCTAACTTGTATATTAATCTTTTGTGTGGGACTGAGTCAAATGCCTTGCAAAAGTCTAGGTAGGCCATGTCCACAGTCCCTCCCTGATCTACTACTTTGGTCACGCAGTCAAAGAAATCTATTAGATTCATCTGGCATGACCTTCCTGCTGTGAATCCATGCTGCCTTGGGTCCTGTGCCCCTCTGGCCTCTAGGTACTCGACAATTCTTTCCTTCAGAAGTGATTCCATCATTTTCTCTATCACTAGGGCTAAACTAACAGGTCTGTAGTTTCCTGCTTCTGCCCTGCTCCAACTTTTGTGAAGGGGAATCACATCTGCCCTCCTCCTGTACTCAGGTACCAACCCAACCTCCCATGATTTGTTAAAGAGGGTAGTCAGTGGTGTCACTAATTCTAACCTTAGTTCTTTTAGAATTCTGGGATGAATCCCATCAGGCCCCATTGCTTTGTCCACCTTCAGTTTTAAGAGTTCTTTCAGAACCCTTTCTTCTGTAAACGGGCTGGTATCAAGTTCTGTATCCAGAGTGTTTCTATTGTTTGTTATTGGTACCTCCCCTCTTCATCTGTAAATACTGAGCAAAAATATTTGTTTAATATCTCTGCCTTTTCACCATCACCCTCTGCTCACCCCCCCCCAAGGTGGCGAAGTTGAAGGACCTGATCCATGTGCACATGAGCAGGAGGCGGGTGCAATTGATGCAGATGCAGCAGTGATGGGCATCTGAATTTCACCTGTAGGCAATTGGACCAGGAGGGCTTTCACTAAGCGGCCCTTCTACTCTGTGGCAGGCAGAGTAGAAGGGCCATACCAAATCCCCCCACTATGGAATATAAGAATTTCCCCATTGGTCCTAATTCCCAAGAAACAAAGTGGGGAATACAGGGGGAATCACCACCTGTCATTTCCAGTGGGGACTCAGTGAATGATTTTATAAGTGAGAAGCACAGCAGAGTCACCTACACCACATTAGAGGAGGCTGTACAGATTATACAGGTGATGCTCGATGCATGGATGGCCAAGACAGACGTAGAGTCTGCTTTCTGATTGCTCCCAGTTAGAATGGAGGATTGGGATCTATTGGGTTTTAAATTGGGGGGTCAGTACTATTTTGACAAAGCTATGCCTATGGGCTGTTCTGTGGCCTGTGCCACCTTCAAAGCATTCGGCACCTGTTTGCAGTGGATATTTCAAGAGAAAACAGGTTACAAGGTAGTCATACATTACCTGGATGACTTTCTGTTAATAGGCAGTGGACAGAGTGAGACAGAGAGGATGCTTGCCAGTTTTCAAGAACTGTGTAGAGCTGGAGGTACCATTGGCACCGGACAAAACTGAAGGCCCCAGTAAGGTGTTAGAATTCCTAAGAATTGAGATAGACATGCTGAGAGAGGTGTTTAGGTTACCAGATAGCAAGGTGGCGAAGTTGAAGGTTTAGGTTACCAGACAGCAAGGTGGCGAAGTTGAAGGACCTGATCCATGTACATACGAGCAGGAGGTGGGTGCAATTGATGCAGGTGCAGCAAGTGATGGGGCATCTGAATTTCACCTGTAGGGCAATTGGACCAGGGAGGGCTTTCACTAAGTGGCTAGTGAGGGCCACAGCAGGAGTAACCAGACCACACCACTGGGTGGACATAACAAAGGGAATAAAAGAAGATTTCAAAGTGTGGGAAGAATTACTCAGCAGCTACAATGCCTGCTCATTCTGGCAGGATGATTGGGTTTACAACACTGATCTGGACTTATATACAGATGCAGAGGGGGTTATGAGATGGGGGGGCTATTTGAGAGTAAAATGGTTCTCAGAGCCATGGCTAACAGATTGGGTGAGAGATGGACTGGTAAAGGACATCACACTGTTGGAAATTATGCCCATTCAGGCCCATACCCTAGTATGGGGAGAAGAATTACGAAATCAGAAGGTCACATTTTGGTGTGACAACAAGGCAGTGGTAGAGGTTCTGAACAACAGGGGGGCCAGCTTTGAGATGGTCATGAGGGTATTGAGACTGTTAGTGTTGAGAGCCTTACAGATGAATATGTCATTCAGGGCCAGGCACATAGAAGCGGTTAAAAATATCCGAGCTGACAGCCTTTCCTGTCTGCAGCTGGATCATTTCCAGATGCTGGCACTAGTAGCAGAGGAATGGACAACGCCCATACCAACAAACATCTGGGACATTAGTTAGAGGGAGCTGAAGTGCTGTTCCACAACTCCTTGGGCACACGATCTTAGTGGCCTATGAAGGGTGTGGTGGGAATTACAAGCATTCAGGAAAGCACTTGACCATAAGGAGGTAAGTGGACCACTTACTGAGGAGCAGCTAGGGAAGTTTACAGTGGATCAATGGCAGAGAGGAATGGCCCACACCATGATGGGGGTGTACCTAGCGGGAATTAGTCTAGTTTGTAACCTAAAGAGGAGGAAGGACCCAATGAAATCAATGTTGATAAGGAGAATGATGCAAGGGTGGAGTAGGTTGAACAAGAGGCCCAAGGATGGTAGGCGGCCAATAGCACATCATTGGCTAGCAAAGCTAGGGGACGTACTCTCAGCAATTTGCAGATCCAAAGATGAGGTGCAGCTATTTCACATGATTTACCTAATAATGTTTGCAGGGGGCCCTACGAGTGAGTGAGGCAGTAGGGCATGGCCGTAGGGATGAAGAAGGGGGATTGGAATGGGGAGACATAACCTGAGGCAGAATGAGATACAAGTTATAATTAAGAGGTCAAAAACAGATCAGGAAGGAATGGGTGTGCTGTAACTATTAAGACTCACGTAGGCAAGGCAGTGTGCCCAGTAAAGGCTTTTGTGGGCTTCGCGCCATGAGGCGTGGAATTAAAAAGGAGTTTATGTGTGCATGAAGATGGGAAGAAGGTGACGAGTTACCAAGTAATGGCCATACTCAAAAAAGGCATGGAGTTCCTGAGTGAGGAACCGGGCAATTATTCCTTTCACTCTTTTTGAATAGGGGCAGCTTCAAAATGGGCAGCTGCAGGGGAAATGATGGACAGTATGTTGCAAAAGGGGCATGGTGGTCTGCCAGTTACAAGAGGTATATTGGACCCTACAGGAATGAGATTTTAACGTCATTTGTGTTTGCTTTGCAGGAGCAAAAAAAAAAAAAGATTATTGGGAAATAAGTAGGTGATTAAGATTTATATTTTGTTTAAATTCTATAGGTAGAGGGAGGATCACAGAAGTTTGGATCTGCGGGCACTCATATATTTATTGGGCGGAAAGGAGAGCGGAGAAAACAGCTGGGGGAAAACAGCTGTACCAGGATGTCAGACAATGTAGGTTGGCATGGCATAGCATCCAAGGGATGAGATGGGCACAATTACTTCCAACCCTGAAGGAAATGGAGGAGTGATGACCCATCCTTGATTTAACATTGTAAACCTGGGAGGCAATGACACTGCGGGAAAGCATTGGTTCGACACATATATGGAGGTAAAATAGGACTTGGGGAAGATTAGGGAGTGGTGGACAAGAATGAGCATAGCCTGGTCGGACATGATACCAAGGAGGGTATGGAGGTATGAAGACAACCATGTAGCAGTGGACAGAGCCAGGAGAAAGATGAACAGAAGGGTAGGAACATTGATAAAGAACATGGGGGGGCACGTAATTCTATGAGGGGTGGAAGAATGGGTAGAGGATTTTTACAGATCAGATGGAGTGCACCTGTTAGACTTAGCAATAGAGATGTTTAATACTGAAATGATGGGATTCATCGAGGCATGGAGGAGACAGGAAGGGACATAAAAATAGTCGGGGGAGAACTAGTGATGGTCGAAGGGTTCTAATTAGCTCCATGAAGTGATTAGGGAGTAAGATGGCCATGGGTGCTCACAATGTAGTCGAGTACTTCGTTATAATGGGTAACAGAGTCCATTGAAAACAATGACTTCACCGTATACTCCGCTTTCCTTTCGTCTCACTTCACCTTGTTTTAAGCTCAAAGGTGAATTTTGCAGTGATTCATGGGATTTCAGGTCACATGGGCTCTAGATTGTTCTGCATAGCCTCAGTTTGGGGTAGTGTGTGTGTAGGAAGCTGTAGGAGACAATCTGCTCTGAGAGCTCTCTGCAATTCAAACCTTCAAAAAGCTGTTAAAAAAGCCTTTTTGGGTAATTTTTTTTGCAGAAAGTTTAGTTCATTGATTATAGAAAACCCTCCTGTGCTCATATCATTGACCGTTTATTGTTTGTGTATGGATTTTGAATGTTAATGTACAATATTCAGTCTGTGTACTGAGAAACAGTGGAATATGTGCTTTGGGGGAGGGGCGTATCTGTGGTGTAGGTAGATTAACTTGGAGAAAAAGACAGTGCTTTCTGTTTTGGTGATATTTTTCTTGTATAACTGTGTTAATGTACACATAGTAATATTTGTAATATTTCTTGCCATTTTTTGGTGATTGTTGTGGTGCAGCATTGCATAATTCTAGTTTGTTTAAAATATGTGGTTATATTATTGAAGTTTTTGTTTTGCTATCCATTGCTTAGTGTGTGTGTGAGTATGTGTGTGTAATGCGTGTCATCAAATCAGACACATTTTATTGTGCCACATAATAATTTCAGCAATGTGAAGCTGCTATCCACTGCAGCTGTGTGATTTTTGTACTACTTTCTGGTGTCTTTACTGGTACTAGTACTAGTGACTGTTACTGCAGCAGTACAGTGCACTGCCCCCCCCCCGTAGGCTGTCCCAACCGACAAAGGTATTCTTTTCCATATTTGAATTTCTGATGGTCAGCACTGGTTAGGTGCTGTGCCTTTGTGTCTGCATCTCTTCAGTGCACAGCGCAATCTTAATATGTCTCTGCATTTGCATCTCTTTAGGGACCACTCTCCATCTGTAACTTAACACACTAGCATACTAAAATGCCAACAGAATAGGCCTAACGGTCTTTCGCATCTGCTCATTTGGTCAGCCCCCACCCTGGGAGCTGACCTTGCTGTCCCCCTCACCTTCCCTGGCTTCTCCCTTTCCAGTTCCGGATATTCTCACTGCGTTGGATTTTGCTTCCAGAACCCTTTCCCTGTACATGTCCCACCCCCTCTTGAACCTCTCCACCGTCTCTGCCTCCACCAGCCCCCTAGGCAGCACATTCCATGACTCACCAATCTCTCAGTGAAGTAGCACCTTCTCCTTTCTCCCTGCATCTTCCCCCTCCAGTTTCCACTCATGTCTCTAGTTGCCCCCCTCCTCCTTCCTTCAAAGCACCCTGACTGTTCCTCCCCTATTTACCCCCTTCATGTACCTGAAGACCTCTATCATGTCCCCCCGGTCCCTTCTCTCTTCCAGTGTGTACATATTTAGCTCTTCGAGCCTCTCCTCATAGGTCCTGTCCCACAAGCCCCAAATCATTTTGGTTGCCCTCCTCTGGACCCTCTCCAGGAGTTTAATGTCCCTATTTAATTGTGGCCTCCAAAACTGCACGCAGTACTCGAGGTGCAGCCTCACCAAGCAGATATACAGAGGGAGCATCACTTCCCTCCTTCTGGAGGTGATCCCCCTAGCGATGCATCCCAGCATCCTGTTGGCCTTGGCTGCTGCCCTCCTACAAGTCTCTGAGTTGTTCATCTTGACATCCACCACCACCACCCCCAGGTCCCTCTCAGCCATTAAGACTTGGAGCACCCCCCCCAGGGTGTACACTTGGCCCGTGTTTCTGGCCCCCAGATGCAGTACTTTGCAGTTCCCTTCATTGAACCTCAGCTTCCACTTTCTAGACCATCTTTCCAGAGCCTCCAGGTCCCCCTGTAAGGCCACCCTTCCCTCCTTCCCATCCACCACTGGCCCAGTTTTGAGTCACCCGCTATCTCAGTCATAGTTGTTTCTTTGGTTTCCATTCAGAGTACTGGACAGGTGTGGTGCTTAATTCTGCATGAACGTTGTACTCATTAATATGCAATTTTAAGTCAGGACCATCATCACGAGTCACTTGTGATACTAATCACATTCTTCATCATCATAGTCACAAATCACGATTCATGATCATTCACTCTACAAATCACAACATAATTTTTTTTTTCTAGTTACTTGGATGTATTGAAAGCCTGCTTTGTAGTATCTCTCCAGGCTTCACCACCCCACCATTGTACTCATTGATATGTGGCTTTAAGTCTGGGAGTTTTAAGCAACAGCTCATCGGGGCCTGGGAAAGAACAGCCGTAGGCATTTATGTTTCTTCATCATCACAGTCACAAATGCAGTCACAAATCATGATTTATGATCACATCATGAATCACAACATTAATTTTTTTTTAGTAGTTACTTGGATGTATTGTAAGCCCGTTTTGTAGTATCTCTCCATGCTGCACCACCCCACCATTGTACTCATTAATGTTTGTTTTTAAGTCAGGGAGTTGGACAGTGTCTGCAGTACATACACAGACTGGAAAGAAGACTGACTGCACACATGCAGTTTAGCACAGTATACTTGCACTGCTCAGAATTCAAAGTGTCACACATACGGAAGACAACAAAATAAGGGCATAATTACATAGAAGGGTCTGGGATGGTGGAGGAATACATTTTATAACACAGCAAGGAAGATGTGGGGGGCACATGGTGTGAGGAAAAAAAAACTAATATGATATCCCATAGTGATCCAGCAGCAGTTCCAGCATGGACATAATTTGCAACTGATGTCCCTCTATGTGATCCAGCCGCTGCTCCACAGCACTCACCCTCTCGTTGTTCTGGTCCTGCTTCTGGGGAGGGCACTCACAAGTTTTGAGCGGTCCAACAGAAATGAGCACTCATGTCCTCCACACATGCACATGGTATGATGCTTACCACTACCACGCTCTCACAGACCTGCCTTCGCCCCAGACATTCTCTCACCCTGGTCCATCTCTCCTACTGAGCTCCCTCAGTCTGAGCAATCACTACTCACACTGTCACACAACACACTCACACAGTCACACAGACACAGACAAACAACTAACTACTTATAAAGGTAAGAAAAATAAAATTGACAGAAAGAACAAATTAAGTAAAAGAGAGTAAAGAAAAGACAAAAAAATGTAATTTTTAAGAAAGCTGTTGGGTCTAAATCAAAGTTTAAATATCTTCACTCAGATCTAAAATTATCAGCAGTCACAAAGCACACTCGTCTCTCTCCATCTGCACAGAATAAAGTAAAAGTGTCTGCTTGTATGATTCACTTCCTTCCTGCCTAGCTAAAGAGCATGTGATTTACAGTACTGTAAGCCATGTGATGTGTGGGGGGCTGCCAAATCTGAAACACCAAGTGGATCACTTAGAATCATAATGAGGAATGCAAAGTCCATTAAAAACAATAACTTTGCTTTTCTTCGCATTGCCATTCCACCTTAAAGCAAAGTGGTAATGACAAGGTGGAGTGAGCACTTTGAATTGTCCACTCCACGTAGTGGAGTGGCAAAACAGTGCGTTCACTTCACGTTCACTTCACGGGCAGAATTTAAATTCACTGCATCTCTAGGGAGAACATAAAGGTGGAGGAAGGCCAGTCAACCAATGCAAGCTGGAGACAGGCTATGGGGAAAAGGGGGGAGATGAAAAGAAACATGATGGAGAAGAAGAGAAAAATGTAGGACAAAAAGCAGACTCAGTTCTCACCGTTACCTACCAGAAAAGAAGAAGAAGGCACCCACGTTTTCACCTGGGGAAGTGAGAAGAGAAGAGAGACAGAGATGATCAGAGATTGTTATGTGGATGCAATACAAATACAATTGTGAAAAAGACATTAACAAATGACGATGGGAATGGACAATGAAATTTTGATACATAATAAATTAATTGCCAGTCTGAGCACAACAACATACAAGTAGTTTGTCTTTTGTGTGGGGGGGAGGGGGGAATCTGGGACAAAGGAGTTTGCCCTTTAAGGGGCAGACCAAGTTGTCCTGGTGCACCCCTTCCCCTTTTTCAGGAAGTGGTTTGCTCAGGCAAGGAGGGGGATGGTAAGGGGAGGGGCTGGGAGCCAGGAAAATAGGCAAGCAGGCAGGAAGGGAAGGGGCAAAAGGGGGATACAAAAAGGTCAGCACAATGGTGGCTTAGCCACTTTTGCTGAAGTTTTGTTACCTCCCACCCACCCGACAAAAGGAAAATGGAAAAGTGGGTAATTGAGAGGGAAAAACTTGGTCTGTCAGAGGTGGATGACAGAGGATGTCTGGTAAGATGTTTTGGTGGACTGCCAGAGGTGGATGGCAGTGAGAGAGGTAAAGGGGGGGGAATGAAAATGAAATACGATGAGAAGAAGAAGAAAGTGAAGGACAAAAAGTAGTCTCGGTTCTCACCGTTACCTATCAGAAAAGAGAAGAAGAAGGCACCCAGGTTTTCACCTGGGGAAGCGAGAAGAAAAAAAGAGAGAAATGATCGATATGTGGATGCAATACAAATACAATTGTGAGAAAGACATTAATAAATGATGATGGGGATGGAAAATGAAATTATGATATATAATAAATTAATTGGCAATCTGAGCACAGTAACATACTAGTAGTTTATCTTTTGTGGGGGGAAAAGGGGGGATTCTGGGACAATTTCAATTGCACGTAATGTGATGTGAGTTTCAGCGCCTTGGCTGGATAGTTACCCTCAACTCTGAAATAGTTACAGATATCTATTAGCATGGTTGTATGGATAGAAATGAGGTGCTGTAATTTAAAGTGGAACACTCATGTAAAGGAAATGTCACAATATTGTTGGCAGGAAAATCAGTTCCAAATGAGCTATTGGTTAAACCTCTAATTCTCAATTCCCTTAGTGTCAGAATAAAAGGTATTTAGCTCCCCCTCTTTTCACAGATGCCGGTATCCATTTTATAAATAGCTACAATAAGAAATTACATCACAGAAGAGAAGTCTAGATGTAGAACACATGACTGCTAGTAATTCCCAATTACAATTTCTAGATTCCTACAGTTCTGAATGTGATTTTTGGTGGTGCTGCTGCTGATGATGATTTAGTGAACTGTTTTGCACCTGTGTGGACTGCTACATTTCATTTTGCATATACCACTTTAAATCAATTATGTACCAGTGCTACTAGACACATTTGTTGTACAGGTGCCATTTTGTTTACTATACTGTATAAGCAGCATGCACAATTTTACATACATTTTTGTGGCAATTATGTTTTGCATTTTTTTGTGCTGATGATGACATACTGTGCAATATTTTTTGTAATGGTGACCACTAAAAATTATGGAAAATAGTACTAATGAAAATAATTATAAACAATAACTTAGAGTGGCTGCATGTTATGGGGTGTACATTTCCTATGTCCAGTTAAGTAAAAAGTTTACAAACAGATGTGCCTTACCAGGGTTGTTTGCAGGAGAGCAATGGGGCTTACAGCACAAGCATCACTCATCAAAATTACCAGTCCTATCATGGAGACCACCGGAAACAGTGTGAACCACCATAGCAGGTTTCTTACATTCAGGATGGGTAGCATAACAGGCATCTCACATACAGGAAAGGTAAAAGAAAAATTACATTTTTTATTGCTCCCTTGAATCTGTAGATATGAATTTGGGGATTATCTCTAAGGGATTATGCCATTTGCTGTCCTGATCAGGACAAGCCAGCCACCAAGTACTTTACTGATTGCAACAGTGAGGGCTGGAGAACTAAAATGGTCTTCTGTTGGGAGAATGGGCCACTGTACTATAGAATACATGTTGTAAAGACAGGCAGAAAGGATATGTGAGAGAATGAGGTGATATCTGACCGAAAACAAAACCATTTTTTTTGTAGTTGGACTGAGCAAACCTTATTTATTTTATCTTAAAAAATTATTCATCTAAAGTTTTTTTTCATTTTTTAACCTTGAAAATGGTCCTCAATTGAGCATTCTAAGAATTGTTTATACCAGCAATGTACTGTAGCACGCATCATCACAGCACAGTTATTTTATGTTACAATCTTTTTAACCAGGATTCCCCTGCTGCTCTCTAACCTTTGAGTTTCATTGCTGCATCTACCAATTTCCATATTCGGGTTGATTGGAGCACTTTGAGGTTATGTAACTTACACAAGGCCATGTCACACAGAACAAATTTTGCATTGTTGTGGCTCGAACCTGAGATCCCCCAATTCCCAAGCTAGTGCTCTAACCTCTCATCCATACAACTTCTTATTACACAAATGGTGCCTGCACAACAAATTATAAAACATTGTATCATTGCAAACACATATGTAAAATGGCACTGGCACAAAAAGTGTTTAGAATGGTAGTATCAGAAATAGATTTTGCAAATATCACAGGCATAAAACTGTTCACAAAAGGGGGATGTCATAAAACATTACGTAAAGCAACTGAACCACAAACCTTTATTTATTTACATTTTGGTAACCAGGTAGGCCCGCTGAGACCATGACAGTCCCTTTTTCAGTGGCGACCCAGATTTAGTTACATGTGGTCCTCCTCCAAAGCCATTTATTATATCATCAAAAGACAACACTTAAAGCAGCAGTTCAACAAAAGTGTTAAAATACTATATTGTACCCCTTAAAGTTACTTTCCTCATTTTTTTGTAGTTATTTATTCACTTATGTGGGCATGTATTTATTTATTCATTTAATGACATTGGTTTACCAGATAAAAATACAGCAATAAAATAAATATAATTTACAGATATGATATGTGGGTATACAAGGGAAATACTGTAAATAACATTGATTAGAATATATGATGTAGAATAATACACAATAAAGAAATTGTTTCCTATAATGTGTACTTTATAACTTGTTCTGGCTCCATTTCCTTTTCATGTCTACAGTACTATTTCAAAGTCAAAGAAGTGACCATACTTTTTTTTTGGGGGGGGGGGGATAATTTAAAACATTTCAAAATGTCTGAATTCTGTTTTGGCAAAAAAAAGGTTACCAGTAAATGAAAGTGCAAGACTACTGGCTCTGTTACTGATACAAAAGGTGGGGGCAGCTTTCATGCTATGCCACGTTAAGATGTGGTGGAAAAGATTAGGCTAAGTAAGTGCTAACAGTGTTAATGGCCCTACTTTACACCTTCCAGGTTGACTACTTTTACAAACAAAATACTATATTGATAACAGAACTTGTTTGTAACCTGAACATGTAGCTGAAACAATTAATGATATGACAAAATCTGTTTTAAAAGTATGTGAGCATTCAAAATGGCAGGATTGCCTGATGAGGACCCTGAACACCTGATCACCAGATAAAAAACCTAATAGGTGGCAACCCTAATGAGAGTCAGAGGTAACAAGGCTTGGTAGTTAAATGCTGATATACTCTGTAAGCTGAAACTCCAGGAATAAATCTAGAAAAAATATAAATCAACTGGGAATCCACAAGATTTGCTAAAATACAAAACTGCAAAAAACAAATGTAAAACCCTAGTCCGAAATGCCAACTCCTCCTATTATAAAGCATGCCAAGAAACAAAATGTGCCCAATCCAAAAAACATCTGGCAGATTTACAAAGAGCTAACAAGGAACAACCTTGCTTGGGATTTCTATACCCTAGAGGTTGATGATAACATGGTTAATAACCAGAGTTTAGTAGCTAACCACTTTAATAGACAATGTAGGGACCTTCCCAAGTACAGGGTTTCACAACACCAAACCTCTACAACTCCAAATGGCATTGATCACTCCCAAACTGGCACTTACTAGAAATTTTATTTTAGAATACTTACCAAAAAAGGAGTTTTTTTAAATACATTTAAAATATAACCCAAATCCCTCACTGGACCTGATGACCAGGACTACTGTTTCTTAAAACTTGAGAGGGGAGGCCCTTGCAGAACCAGTCAGGAAGCTATTTAATTTCTGCATCAGATGTCGAGACTTTCTGGACATCTGGAAGCTGGCAATTGTTAGGCCCATCTACAGATCAGGCCCCAAGACCCTGTCATCTAACTACAGGCCCTTTTCTCTCCTGCATCCCCTATCCAAACTGTTAGAATGCATAGTCTTTGAACAGACACTTGAATATCTAACACAAAACTACCTTGTCAGTCCCGCACAACATGGCTTCTGAAAGTTGCACAGCACAAAGACAGCCCTGGTGACATTCACAGACTCTGTTTTCAATACCTTGGATGCAGGTAACTACCAAGGCTGCATATTCAGTGACCTCACTGAGGCATTCAGTGTAGTTGACCACCCACTTCTACTGGATACCCTGGCTCTACTTAACTTTCCCCTGATGACATAGCATGGTTTAGAAGCTACCTGGGAAACAGAGTACAGAGGACAAACATCCATAATGCACTCTTTGACCCAGTTAAGGGTACCTGTGGAGTGCCCCAAGAATCAATCCTTGGTCCTCCCCTAGTCTCACTCTTTATTAACTCTGTACTGGCATCCTGCCCCCAACACTGGTGTGGTCTTCTATGCTGATGACAGTGTCAACTTCCAGGAGTGCAAGGATATCAGCAGTATAAAAAAAAATCTTACAATCAGACCTCTCCTCCATGGAGACCTGGTTTTATATACACAAATTGGTCCTTAACACACACACACTAAAAAAATGAAGGCAATGATCTTGTCAGGACCTTGTTAACAACATCCTGACACCATAACCTTGACAGATTCCTCAGGTGAGCAAATAGAACTAGTTACTGAATTCCACTATCTGGGAGTCATGCTTGACAACTCCTTTTCCTTTGAGCCTCATGTCATTTATATCACATAAAAAAACTCCATCAAAGGTTGGGAATGCTACACAGAATAAAACAATTCCTCATAGCTGATTCTCGGAAAATTCTTTCTGATGGTCTGCAATTGCCCCTTATTCAGTATGACTTGTTAATGTACTCCTCTGCAAGGGAATCTGTTCTGGAAAGCGTAGGAGTATATTACAACTCAATCTATAGATTTCAAACCAACCTTCCTTCCCGAACCTTCACTGTCACTTCCTCTCCTCTGTTTCACACCTTTCCCTTGACTTTCTAATAAAGCTCCTTGCTCTCACATTCCTACAGAAAGTGGCAGTAGGCCAAGACCCCAAAGCATCCAGGAAATCTTCCCTGAACTAGTAAAAATAGGATCATTAAATCTTCTGAGGGCTGCTTATTTGTTACCCCAAGAATGAACAGCAAACTAGGAGAGAGATCTCTTTCTTACAGGGCTATGTGTTGGTACAACAAGATGTGTACCTCCACAACTGCAATGACATCCATCTTCAGTTTTAAAAAAAGCAGTATGCACAGTACCTGACCACTCAGTCTCTCTGTAAATGTTACAGACACCCCTGAAAGAGTGCTATTGCACTTACATACCTGTCATATACTGTAAGAATTACTGTATCCCATATAATTTTTGTTCACTGTGGTTCATTTGTACCCAACTGCTTGTCATTTTCTTGGGGCATTTATGTAAAAGAGTCTTTGCCCATTAAGGTTTCCCAGTATAACAGATCAAAATAAAATGAAATGTAATCACCTCAGCACACAAGCATCCTCATTGCAAACATCCCAAGGAGGAGTGATCGGACTACATTTAGAGTCTAAAGAATGGGGAGCAGAGCAATATTAAGCTTTGTCATGCCAATATTTCCTACAAAGAATGACGGACAAATGGTCACCAGTTGGGTACATATTAATACATTTTCATAGTTTGATTCTGGGGCTGGAGAGCATGTCAGAATATGAAAACGTTCCTTAAGTCCAGCCACACACAAAACAAGTTCTGAAATCCTTGCAGAATATTTATTTCATGGATCAGTTTGAGTTTTTAGATCCTGTCCTAGGAAGAAAGTTTTATTAACTGTTCAAATCAGATGCTAGCATAAATCAATACACACCACAGCCCTTAGTTGCCAGCATACCATCCAGTTTTCCATTCATACTTATCTTGTCCAATGTGTTTAAGGCAAAAATCAAGTACATTTCTCATTTCTCTAATATTTTATTCCAGTCTAGCCCTCTGGTTGATTCTGGAACTTTCTAAATGCCCTCAAACTGATTTATTTCTTTATTGGATTTTGTTTACCAAGAGGGCCCACTGAGACTAAAATTCCCTTTTTCAGGGACAATCCAGAATTAGTTAACTGATTAACAGTGATGCAAAGCAGTCCATTAATAAGGGATATCTGAACATAACATTACATAACAGTACCAGGAAAACGAGTACATACATAGCAGTGACATAGAAAATAATGGATGGGGAAGGGTTTGATATGAGAATTTAATGCACACCCGAGTTGTGAGATGCTACATAAACCCTGAGGGCGAAGCCCGAGGGGTTTATCAAAGCATCCCACAACAAGGGTGTGCATTAAATTCTCATATGAAACACCCTCCCCATCTTTTATTTTTTATAATAACAGGCCAGCAATTTTTCTCCAGCAGTCTATGTGACTGTTTGGCCCCGCCCACATACAGAATGTTGGCCAATGAGGCAGCAGCATAGTTTGACTGGCATGGCTCATGAATGTCATAACAACCAGCTGGTTGTTATGGAAAATATCAACCTGGTCAGTACATTGAGAGAAATTGCTGACCAGTTATTATACAGAAGATACAACACATACAAAGTTATCAGTTAGCTATAACAGTGGTACAGTAATAGAACTAATATTTTGGACTACAAGCATAGGATGTGGACAAAAACATCAAGTAAAACAATGAGCAACAAGCAAGGAACCTGAATGTAAAACCTGATACCATAACGGGAAGCCATTTCACTTTCCCCTACCCAAGTACAAGGATTTTACACAAGACTTAAAACTGCATAACCTCTTGCAGTCCCTGGTTTCAGGTGAGAGATTATTCCATAAAGGAGGGGCAAAGCAAGCAAAAGATCTGCTACCAGACTTAGACAAAGTGGCATATGTCTGTATACTGGAGGAGGAGTGAAGAGTTCTCCATTGAGGCTGAAACTTTAATAGCTCTTTTAGGCTAAGTGAAGGGGTGCCAAAAATGAGCTTGTGCAATATACAGTGCACAGTACAGGGAATTCCAATTTGCATTCCATCAGGGCAATGTAAGCAGGGAGAGGACCAGAGAGGCTGCTGTATGCCCTGATTTGTTAAAATGTAAGGGGGACAGGGGAGTCTTCAGCTGTTCTTAATCACACTCTTGTTCTCGTTAGTCATCATTGTTTGTAATGCCCTTCTGGTCTTCCCTATATAATACTTGGAACATGGACATGCAGTCAAATAAATCACAAGATGTGAGTCACTTAATAGTTGACTGAATTTTGTATTTTTTATCTCCACTAAGGTGATCACATTACTTCTTTCTGGAAGTATTGTTGCATCGCATTCATTTAACACATGGTGCCATCGTAAGACTAAGTGGACCTAATAGTAGCTGGGCACTAGTTCCTTGTGCGTGATATTCTCTGCAACAATCTATTTTAAAGATTTTACTTTTTCAAAGCAATAATAGGTAATAGCTGAAATTATCTAACAGGCAATCTTTTTTTAAATACCCTAGTGTTTGTGAACTTTCTTCTTAATCTTTTCTATAAGGTCAGGAAATTCTAAAGCCATAACCTTTTCATTTTGGTTCTCTCTGTCTTCATGCCTAGTTTCTTGTAAGTTATTCCTCTTCAGAGGTTCTCTTATTGTCTAGGAGAATATTCTATTTAAATAACCTATTTTGTACAAATCTCTTAGCCATAGTTTCCATTTCCTGATTTCTGACTGCTTCTTTGCTTAATTGTAACCTGTCCAGTTCATACAGGTCTTTGTTATTTTAGGTCCCTCCACAGCCACCAGTGAACCTGTACTCTTCCAGCTTATATCACCCTCTAAGCCATCCATTTAATTCCTCCGTTCTTTCCTTCCTAGCTGTACTAGCCCTTGGGACCATTATGACCTCTAAGAATTCTAGCATGTTTTTCAAAGTTGTTGAAGCCATTATAAAAGACAAAATAATTGAGCAATTTATTGAGGATAAAGTTCTTACCTCACTTAAATATGGTTGTATGAGAGGCACATCATGTCAAACTGACCTGATCCCTGTGCTAGAAGAGGTAATAAATACATAAAATGATGCACACACTATCAATACGAGGTTAAATGCTTTTTTTTATATATTTGATATATTTGGATTGGCCAGTTGCACTTTGAGGGGCAGAGTACATCTTTTTCTGCTCTCTATTTGCCTTTGAAGAGGTGACGATTGAGATGAGAAGGGGAAGAGTCAGAGTTATAGCCTACATGGACTTAAATAAAGACTTTGACTCTGTGGTGAATGACAAGCTTCTGGGCAAAGTGCACCAGTGTGCTATACTTGAGCAAACACAAAGTGAACTGCAAATCTGCTTGGGGCATAAAGCAGAGGGGTGCAGTGGGTAGGCACTACTATGAGAGGGCAACATGCTGCATCCCTCAATGATTTGTGCTGGGACCACTTCTGTTCAATATTTTCATTAGGAATCTGTTAGCTGATAGCCATATGGCTTAGCAGTTGTGCTACCACCCACCACACCAGTGACCAGAGATCGGGTGCAGACTTGGGTTGCTGGGGCCATCTGGGGAACTGGGGGGTTGACAGACTGAGCAGGTTGAGATGGAATATGAGAGGGGAAAGGCAAATGCAGAAGAAGTATGGTGTGCATCCTCAATTATTCAATCAGTGTCCAAGAATCCATGATTCTGAATGGCTGACTGCTACCTTTCTGCCATGGTAAATCCTATGACAACCCATGCAAAAGGAGCCAGTCAGGTACTTCTACAGTCCCTGGTTTTTAAAATCAGTACAAGCTCCCAAACATCAAAGGTGAAAAATCGCCATCTTTACTCCCTGCTAAACCACGACACAAAAGCTGTTTCTTCTTTTCTTTATATGCTTTTTGCTACTTACCACTGAATGCTCAGCCCTGCCCTCCCCAGACCACTGATTGGCCTCCATTTAGACTTACCTCCCAGACGATACCTCCTGGATTGTCCCGTAGGGCTGGGCCACTGCACCAATGTGAGTTTACACTGCACAGGAAAAGGTTGCCAGTAGGTGTGCCTACTGACTTTGCCTCCCTGGCTTTCCCCATGGTGGGGTGTGAGGTTGGGCCAGAGCCAGTGGAAGACAGAATAGGTCAGCATGGGGAGTGCTGCGGCTGGTGATTGGGGACATGAAGCAGGCATCATTTAGGTGTCTGCAATTTTCCCTGTTGCTGCATTTTGTTGAAGGAGGCTGACTTGCACCGGACACACAATACCCCCTCCCCCCAGAGTAGGGGAGCTATCCCTAGGATGCTTAATCCTTCTACCCCAAGCCAGGCAGCCATCCAACTTCCGGGGTCTGTTCTTGAACACTGGACGTCAGTGTCGCAGATGGACGCCATGCCACTACGTCGGTGGTTGGCCTCAAAAGCTGGATTTTCAAAGGGACTGTAGATTTTAACTAATGGACCCCAACAGTCCCCAAAGCCATTTTACATGCCACAAAACCTTTTTTTCACATAAAAAAGTCACTCGTTATTTCTGTTTCTCAGTCCCCTGTTTGTTGATAGAAACTAAAGCTCGGTGTTTGCTGTCTGTTAGCCACCAATGCTTCTGTCTTGTTACAATTGTAACAAGCAGCCTTTACACTTAATATAACAAACACAAGCAGCCCTTACACTTAATGTAAGATACATATTAATTAAAAAAAAGGAAAAAAGCACTGTTGTAACACTGTCTTTCCATCTCACACCATTTCTGTTAAGTAGAAAAACACATTTTCATAGCCCATAGAAAACATTGTTGTCACGCTGCCCTGACCCAGTCCACTCATGATAACAAGGTGCTTGCTAGCAATGTTTACCTTCACAGCCCACATCGTCACTTCCAGCAAACACTGAAAAATGGAAAACCTTGTTCTCCAATGCATTGCTCCATTGGTCTTCCAGCCACTCCCCACTTGAAAAATGCTCCCCTGTCTTGCTAAGGCTTCAGTATAGCACTGCTGACTCCATCTCTGGTGCTACCATTAAACAAAATATAAAACGAAAAAAGACACAGGGTGGGGGGGTAAGCGAATCTGCCCAATAAAAGAAAAGTTATTAAAAAGCTCACAAAAACTAGATGAGGTGCAGCCAGTGGCCAGTAACATTTTCAGCTATAATCTACCCAGCAACAAAAGACTATTTTTTATTACAGCAGAAGAATATTTCAATAAAAAAATCTATGAAACTGCCGAAATATAATTCTTTTTAATTTTAAACTAATTTTAGCAATTTTCTCATTGTATAATTGCTAAACCACTCCAGGGTGTGGGTTATACTGGGATTTATCCACTGGATTTGCTCACTCAGCCTGTGGCCTTGTGACCAAACAACACCAGGCATGGGTAAATCCCAGAAACACCAGCACTCTGTTGTGGTTTATTACTTAATCGGTCCATACTTTCACATAAGGATTCCAGTGTCACACGGGATCACAGTTTTTCATATAGTGGCTTGCAATAACATGTCAGCATGTTTTCAGCATCATTTGAAGTAAAGGTGTACTTTACAGAAATACATTTCTAATGAATATTAATGAGAAGAACCTTTAAAATGTTTATGTGATTAAGCACTTGAATTATGATGGATGCAGAATAACCTTGAAAATGATCGCTTCATTAATTTAGCTAGCTCCAGAACATTGTAGCAGCATCCAGGTAAAACAGAAGTGCCTAAATATTATCCACAGTGTTGATTTAATTTATGAATGTTAATAAGATGCTTACAAAGAAGTTTTACAATGGGGATGCTAACACAATGAAAATTGCTGTATTATATTAGGAAATGTTCTTTTTATATATTTTGGTCAATTTTTCTACCATTTCCTTTGTATGCATGTTTTTTGTAATTTCTGTTTATATGTGATAATAAACATTTATGGAAAAGGGGTATTTATTGAGTAGTTGGTCTTCTCAACAACCACATCCCTCACGAAGACTTAATGAAATTTGAAGCACTGGGTCTGAGTCAGAGCAACTCTGGTTTGTTATTTTTGGAACAGAGTATTTTTGCTGCATACCTTTTACAAAAAATCTTGAAAAAATATGAATCAGAACCAGTGTGTTTACTAGAGAGATTACGGTAAGTATCAGAGAAAAGAAACAAGCCTTTAGGCAGTTCAAGGAGCCACAGAGGAAGGTGATGGGGAGTCTTCAAGGAGACGCTCCAGGAGGCTGGAAAGGCTATCAGTTTAAAGAGCCCAAATGGAGGAATAAATAGTGCTGGGAATCAAGAAGGGGGACAAAACCATTTTTAGATACATCAGCAAAAAAAGGAAGAGCAAAGGGGGGTAGTCAGAAAATCAACAAGCAATGGTCAGATAGTGGAAAAAGATGAAGACAAAGCTGAAGTACTCAATGCATTCTTGCACTCAGTTTTCACAGATGAGCACAGCTGCAGTGTTCCAGCACTAGACAGAACCCAGCAACCTGCATGGAAGGCAGACATATTCCCCTTCACAAGGGAAAGGGTGCTGAAAGAACTAAAAATATTGAAGACAGGCAAAGCCATGGGTCTGGATGGAATTCACTAAAGAATACTTAGAGAGCTTCAAGAAGAAATAGCTGCACCATTAGATGAGCAATACAATGAATCTCTGGAAAGCGGCAAGGTGCCACTTGACTGGAACAGGGCTACCATGGTACCCTTGCATAAAACTGGCAGCAGAGAGGAGGCAGGAAATTACCAGCCAGTCAGCTTGGCCTCGGTAGTGGGCAAAATCATGGAGCCACTCCTTAAAGAAAGGATTGTAGACTTCCTAATTGAGGCAGGAAAATTCAACCCCAAACAGCATGGATTTATCACAGTTAGATCATGTCAGACTAACCTGATCAAATTCTTCTACTAGGTGACCAAAGTAATGGACTGGGAGGGGGCAGTGGATGTGGTGTATCTGGACTTCAGCAAGGCCTTTGACACTGTCCCACACAGGAGGCTGATCAATAAACTTGAACACACTGGTGTCAGTTTTAAGATAGTAAGCTGGGTAGCACACTGGCTGCAGGATAGAACTCAGAAATTCACAATAAATGGCACCATGTCCAAAGAGGGTTTTGTGAAAAGTAGATTCCCACAGGGATCAGTGCTGGGTTCACTTCAACATATTCATCACTGACATTGTTGATGGTCTTTAAGGTACAGTCTGCCTGTTTGCAGACAATACAAAACTATGTAATAGGGTGGACAATCAGGAGAGAGATTCCAGTATGAAGGAGGATCTCAATAAACTTGAACAATTGTCCAATGACTGACAACTTAGATGTGACGCTAAAAAATGCATAGTGATGCACCTGGGAAAACAGAACCCAAGAACGTAATATTTCCTAGATGAGAATCGACTTAAAGAGACCAGGACTAAATGGGACTTAGGTGTAATCTTATCAGATGACCTTAAAGTAGGGAATCAATGTGAAAAAGAGGCATGCAAAGTAAGCAGCATCCTCGGATGCATAGGCAGGGGAATTACTTGCAGGAATCAAAAAGTGATCATTCCAATCTATAGATCCCTGGTGAGGCCATATCTGGAGTACTGTGTCCATTTCTGGAGGCCCCACCTGAAGAAGGACATAGAATACTTTGAATCACTTCAGAAGGTAGCCACAAAGATGGTGAAGGGCCTCCATCACAAGCCATATGCGTCAAGACTCCAAGACTTAAACTTGTACTCCCTGGAACAGGGAAGGGACAGAGAGGGTATGATAGAAACATTCAAATTCATCAAAGGTATAAACACTGTTCAGGTAGACAAATTCTTCCTTGCAAATGGAAAGGCATGTACAGAGGGCACAACCTATGCCTGAGAGGGGAAAGACTCAAAGGCAATATCAGGAAGTACTTTTTTACAGAGAGGGTAATAGACACATGAACAGCCTGCACCCAGAGGTGTTTGCAGCAAAGATGGTGAATGCATTTAAACACACATGGGACCAACACTATGGTATAAACAAAAACAGCAAAATATAGGGGAGGGGGTTAGGTTAATGGGCAGACTAGATGGGCCACTTGGTTCCCAACTGCCATTAAATTCTTATATTCTTACGTGTTCCTCATCAGTTACTGAGTCTGATCATCTCCAAGTGCTGCAACATGTTGGTTTCTATTGGATAATGTCACCCAATAAAAATGGCTTGGCATGATACTTGATCAAGAACTGTCTTTCTCACCACATATAAATATTGTCCTATCCAAGTGCTTTTCTAAACTACGTGCATGCTATAGGTTGCAGAGTAGTCTCTCACTGTTCACCTGAAAATGCATAATTGAACAAATGATGCTGCATTGGATTACAGTGATGTAGTACACACAGCTGATTCTAAACAGTCTCTTTCTCCAAGCTGAACAAGCTATTAAATGCCCTACGTAGATGTTCCCTTAAATATGTACCTCATAGCCATCACTGTCAAATAAACTCCACTTCAGCCTGGCCCAGTCTAGACTCCAGGCATGTATTCTGCATTACCTTGCTTGGAGCCAAATTCTGAGCTGACAAGTTTCCTTGATGCCTTGGGGTCCTATTCTCTCTAGCTGTGAACCATATCCACAGTTGCATTTCAATATAAAAGGATGCATATACCCTCATGAAAATGAAAGCTGGCCAAGCAGTAATTAGCTTCTGCTTGCCCAAAGAATGAAGTAGGTTGCCCCCTGACATTACTTGTTTCCCTTCGTCTTCAGTATCTAATCAAAAGTAAAATAGTGCTTTATATCCACTTGTGAGTGCACTACCTGACTGCCATGGAACTCTATTATAAAACTGAAAACTGCCTTGAAATTTAAGGCATACCAGCTGCTGCCAAATCTGTGTATGTACTGTATACTGCAGTAACTAATACAGTAAATCTGTTACATTATCATTTTATTTTTGTCTTATTGCTAGTACTGTATCTCTTCCACTCTCATACACTCCCTTCCCCTCTGTCCAGGTCAGATCTGTAAACAAGACTGCTGTTCTCTGTATGGTGCACCTAGTAAAACATTTTCAAATAAATAAATTAGTAAACAATAGCTGTTTTTAAAGGGAAGCATATAGGCTCAAATGACACCACAGAGGCCCTGCGTTAAAATGTGCTTCAAACCCTCAGTGTTCAGAGTTTAAATTAAGTTTCCCACTGGAAGAATGTGAGACTACTACTGCACCAGTGAGACCAAATGCTAAGAGATGCTCTGCATAAATGTCTTGCTTAATATCACTGTGGACACCTGTCTTTCACCACTGAAGTTGCAGTCTGTAGCCCTTAAATCAAAGTAGTGATCCCAGAGTTCAATAGAATCTAAAAGCTCCCATACAGGGACAGAGGGTACCCCAAACAACATTTAGTTGACTGTTGACCATAGAATGTGTGATTACATTAGTATAATGTGTACACAAACTATAAATAAACATGATCAGTTTTATTGCAACTTGAAGTTTGTGTGTCCTGTATCTGACTGTCCAATATTATGACCAGAGATGCAACCGTAAAAAAGAAGCACTGAATATTAATGTTAAAATGTGGGGGCCTTTTGCTTCATGAAGCTTTGTGCTGGAGTATACCATCCAAATAGCAAAGTTTCAAAAGCAAAAGCCATTACTGAGAAAATTTTGACAGAATTCGAAATTTTCATTTTGATGGTCAACTAGTAAAATTTTGCTGCTTGCCCCACTGTGTCTCCTCCGTCAAAATAACTCCAACTGGGGGGGGGGACAGTCAATGTCTGACAGACAAAATTTCACCTATCAACACTGTGGATGTCTCTAGCCACATGCTGACAACTTTGTTGTCGATGCAGTTTGGTGGAACCATGAGCCAGTCAGTATAGGCCTGTGAAGTACCCAGTCATAAAGGAAGTTGCAATCACTGAGTTTGTACCACTGACCCCGTCACACCCACATGAAACAATGATGGCTAAGTGATTGTCTACCATCTGTACTATTGCTGAGGGACAGCATCTTTAGTCTGGCTCTATGACAGGAACATCTGTGATGGAGGCACCATGATAGCAAACCAGCATCATTTACTGCTGAGCCCATGGTCAGTCTGCCAAAGAGACTGGTCCTCTAAATCCCATGCACCAGGGCTTAGCCACTTTTTGTGGACAGGGGTTACACTACTAAATGTTTATTTTATTTACTTATTTATTGAATTGATTCATCAGGAAAGGCACACTGAGCAAAAAGATGCTCGTCTCCCAGTGCAACCTTGGGGTAAGGGTTACAAGGGAAGGATAACAAGCAGGTTATCATCATAACAATTAATCAGATATACAGAGGAAAATGTGACAATTTTGTCACATAGGTTAACAGACAGCGAATATCAGTTATACAGAGGAAAATGTAACAACTTTGTCACATAGATTAACAGACAGCTAATATCAGACATACAGAGGAAAATGTAACAATTTTGCCACATAGGTTAATAGTCAGCTAAAAGTGAGTACCAGAGGCATACATACTTACATACATACATACATACATACATAAATAGAGAACAGCAGATAGCCACATCTTATTTTATATAAGCCAGTTTCCATGGGTCAGGCAATGGGAATTTTGAGGGGTGGGACAAACAGAGCTAACAAGTGCAGGTAAGTTTATCATGAGGTAGTTAGCCAGTGCAATTGATAGGGAATGGTTGGAGGAAGATTGGTGAATCAGAAGGAGGAGAACATTCCAGATTTTTGGGAATCAGTGTGAGAAGGCTGTCTGTTCAAGAGAGGTCTTTCGTCTGGAGATATTTAGCCAGTTGTTAAAGGACCAGAGGGCATGAGGGGTGTGAGAGCCGACAACAGTATGGTGGAGAGGTAGGAGGAGAAGGCACCAAGCCAGAATTTTGAGACAAATTTGGAGCAGTACAGTTGTCGGAGATTTTCAAGAGATGGGAGGGTGAGGGAGCAGTAGAGGTTACAGTGGTGGGAAAGGGGGGCATTGAGAGCAGAACAGCAGAAGACATTGAAAGGGGGTCTAGTTTAGATAAGGTGAATTTAGGTGCAGTGCTGTAGACTATGTCACAGTAGTCTAAGGAGGGAAGGATCATCTTCTGCACTAGTTCTCGCCTAACTGGAAAGGGGAGGCAAGAGCAGTTCCTGTACAAAGCACCTAGCTTGGGGGACAGTTTTTTATGATTGCATCAATGTGGTTAGAGAAGGTAAGGTGACGGTCAAGCTATACCCCTAGATAGCAGAAGGAAAAGTCGTCCAGAGTTGTCCCATCCAGATTGTGGTAGGAGGGGTGGAGGGGAGTTGTGATAGCTGCTGATTCATACCGAAGGTCATGGTGACAGTTTTTTTAGCACTGAGAGAGAACCGGTGTGAACTGAACCAGAGTTTAACTTTATTGAAATCGGACTGGAGATTGAGTGATACTTCTTCCAGTGAGGAGTCATTGGCAAATAGGATGGTATCGTCCACATACATGTGTATAGGTGTGGTTGTGCAGATTTGTGGCAGGTTGTTCAGGAAAATGGAGAACAGGATGCGGCCAAGTACTGACCTTTGGGGACCCCAGTAGTCACAGGGAGGGGGGAGGAAGTGGCATCTGCAATTTTTACTGATTGTGTTCTTCCTGAGAGGTAGGCACTGAGCTAGTTAGTAGCTATGATAGTGAGGCCTGCATCTGAGAGGCTTGTTAACAGCAAGGGGTGGGAGACAGCATTGAATATGCTTCAGCAAGGTCAACAAATATTGCCGAGGGATCTGCCCACTATGCATTCCAGACATGATGGTGTCAGTGAGTCTTAACAAGGAGGATGCAGTAGAGTGACCCTTTCTGAACCCATACTGAAATGGTGTGAAGAAGTTAGAGTCGTAGAGAAAGGAGGTAAGTTGGGTGAGCACCAGGTGTTCTTAGAGTTTAGCAAGGACTGGGAAGACAGAGATAGGGAGGTAGTTTAAAATGGAAGAGGGGGCCCCTTTAGGGAGGGAATGACAATGGTGTGTTTCCAGGCCTGTGGAACAACAGCAGTGGTAAAGGAGAGGTTTAGGAGAGTGGCATGAGGTGACGCTATGGCTGGCGCAGAGAGGTGGAGGAGTTCGGTGTCCAGCCAGTCAGGGGGAATTAGATTTCGATAGGTTTAGGGCCAGTAGGGCCTCAAGGGCTTCAGATTGTGTGATACTTTTGAAGGAGATTGAAGGAGCATGGCCCTAGTGAGTTTAAGGCTCCCACGGCAGGGTAGGGAGGAGTAGTGGGGGTGGTAAGGAGAAGAGAAGAGTTGAGATGCAAGAGGTAAAATATGTGTTGAACTCAGCAGCCACTGCCCCTGGGTCAGAGAGGAGTGAGTTGTTTACTTTTAGGAGTGGTGTGGGGTTTGCAGCTGGAGGGGTGAAGAGGGAGTGGATGACCTTCCAGAATTTGGATGGGCTATATAAGTTTGACTGGAGGGAGGAGTTGAAGTATTCCGCTTTAGTGAGCTGAGTTGCTCTGGTACATTTTCTACACAGCATATGGTACATGGTGAAGTGTTGCGGGAGGCATGAAGATTTATGCACTCACCATGCTTTGTCACGGGCATGTTGGCAATCTATAAGTTCTTGGGTAATCCAAGGCAGGTGGTTACTGTGTACCCTTGAGCTATGCAATGGGACATGTGAATTCCAGACATTTAGGAATGTGTCTTGGAAGTGTATGAGGGCATCGTCTATGGAGCAGACAGTAGGGGTGGTCCAGTTAGCGAGGGCTAGGTCTTCGAGCATGGTGGCTAGGTTGAGGGATTTATAGGACCGTTGGATGAGAAACTTTGGTGCAGATGTGAGGTGCTGGATTTTTTTGACTAGGTATATAATTTGGTGGTCACTCAAGGAGTCAGAAAGCAGACTAGTTTGGATGACCAGGTGAGTGTAGATGGTGAGTGCCCAGTCTATTAGTGAGTGGTTTCCTGATTTGAGGTTAAGGCATGTGGGCTCGGTGATGGATTGTGACAGGTTTAGTGGAGAAATGTCAGCACAGATTTTGCTGAGAGAAGGAGATAACCAATTGTGGTTAAAATCCCCCAAAATATACAATTCCCTCATTGTGGTAAGGGAGGTAATTTGCATGAGTAGGTCAGTGACAGATGATGCTGGAGTGCCTGGCCATGAGTATACCCTGGCAATGTAAATAGGGAGTGAGAATGGTAGTTCCTGTTGAACCAGCATAAGTTCATGGGCTTTAGGTTCAGACTTGGCTAAGGCTACAGAGTAGTGTAGTTTTGAATTAATGTAAACGGCTACACTGCCACCTCTGGTAGCTCTGTTCTGGCGAATCATGACGTAGGCTGGGACTGAGCCCGAGGGCTTAGAGATATTTTTATATAGCCAAGTCACAGACAGGATAAAGATGTTGGGTTATAATGGGCTGCTACTACCTATAGGGAGTCGAGTTTCTGGGCCAGGCTTCTTATGTTTAGGTGCAAGATGTGGAGGCCACATGGGAGGGGGCTGCCGCAGAGGATTGCAGCAGTAGGTGAGTTAGGAGAGGGTCCAGGAGAATTTTGCAGGGTAGGGGTGCAGAGGGGATCTGGGTTCGGATGTATGTCCCCAGCTGCGAAGAGCAGGAGGGAAATAGTAAGGTAGTGCGCTATAAGGTGTTGCCACCTATAAGCAGCTGAGCATTGTCTTGTATGTGCCTGCGGGCAGATGTAGTAGGTTTGATGGGAGGTAAGAAGATGGAGAATTATCCCAGTGTGTGAGGGAGGGAAAAGGAAGGAGCAGGGGCACACATTTGAGTGGACTCACTTTTGGCTGAGGGGAGTGGTGGTTGCAGTGCATTGGAGGTAGTGGGACCCTATTAGATCAGGCAAGATAGGGGGTTGCAGTTTATTGGATATTTGTGGTAAGTTGGAGAGAAGTGGTGGGTGGCAGATGATTAAGATAGCAAGAAGAGGCAGGTAACCTAGCAGTAAGGACATGGCTAGAGGCACGCAGGGGGCAGAACACTGGCAGTTAAAGTTGTACAAGTATCAAGTGAGCTAAATTGCTGGAGGTGGGAGAGGGTGACAAAGGTTTAAAGTAAGAGAAGGTCTTGGCAGCACTGAGGAAGACAGAAAGAGAACCAGGTGCTAACCGGCAACCTCTGGTAGCCAATTAATATAATGAGCAAATGGGAAACCAGGGAGATAGTAAATTACATCTCATGAGAGGACACAGAGGGCAGTTGCTGTAAAAGTAATACCACCTAAGGGTGGGAGGGTATTGGGGTGCGTAGGGAGCCATCGCAAAAAGCAACTGCGGGGATCAGCTACAGCTGCGTTCAACCAGTGTGCAGAAACAGCTACTGGAGCTCTTGCGTACCTTCTGTGTTTTGGGGGGTTGGGGAGGCAGATTCAGCACGGCCCTGGTGACCTGTACTGGGACCCTCAGTAGATCCTGAAGCTGTGGAGACAGAAGGGAGGTGTGAGAGTTTTATACAGACCAGCAGGAAATGGCTTAAATTATTAGCATACGAGGTAAGCACCTCATATTTCCAGGCAAGTAGGATGTAAAAATAAAATGCAAGGACAAATCCTGCAGGCTACAGTGTTTGTATATCTAACTCCAGGACTAGTGTTTCTGAAATCACTGAAGCAGACTTCTAATGCATTGTAGCACAGTGCATTGTAGCCTAAGCAGCATTTTTTTTTACATTTATTGCATGTCCAGGACAGAGGTTTATAAAGAGCAGGGTTTACAATCATTTAAATGCCCATAAGGAGAGCATCATAAGTAAAGCAACGTTTAACATAAATGATTTAATTAATTATTAAGGCTCCCTTCGGAAAGCACAGAAAGCCAAGCCTAGCACAGAGGTTCTTAAAGTAAGAGGTTCTTAAGGCAAAGTTTACATTTGTTTAAATGTCCCAAACCCCTGTGAATTCTTAAAACTCTGTACTAAAGGTGTTTAAAGGTATGCAGAGTTTACAGAAAGGACCTTGTAGAAAAACTATCTCCACTGTTATGGCAACACAATTCAAATAAAAAATGGTGCCAACAGCCACAACTCTGGTTGACCAGTGTGAAAAAAACAGCTGCCAGATCACTTGCGTACTTTCTGTGTTTCAGGAGGTAGGGGAAGGAAGATTCAGCACAGCCCTCGCCACCTGTCCTGGGACCCTCGGTGGATTCTGAAGCTTCTGTGTTTCAGGGAGTAGGGAAGGGCAGATTCAGCATGGTCCTCACAACCTGTCCTGGGACCCTTGGTGGATCCTGAAGCTTCTGTGTTTTGTGCGGTGGGGGAGGGCAGATTCAGCACAGTCCTCACAACCTGTCCTGGGACCCTCGGTGGATCCTGAAGCTTCTGCATTTTGGGGGGTGGGGGAAGGCCGATTCAGCACAGCCCTTGCGACTTGTCCTGGGACCCCTTGGGGATCCTGAAACTGTGAAGTACATACTGGCTAACACAGCCCATATGTAGGTAAGTAAAGTAACACTCATAAAAATTAAAACAGTAAGTATGCATCTTCCAAGACAATACAGCCATCCCATTTATTCTTCTGGAGCATTGTAACTCCAAATAATGCTTCCTCACAGATCACATGATGGAAAGGATGATACTGTGCATTTGAAGCAAGCACAATCTCCTGACAATGCACAGGTGCACACACTGTCCTCCTGTCCACCACCTAATCTCATACAAATGTTATGTGATTTGTATATGACTTGGGTACAATAAAGGCTCCCTTCGATTTGATAAAAGCATGTTTTCTGTTCAAACTATCTATGAGTGCTGCTCCACCCATACAGACCACAGTTTGTCTTTAGTAAGGGATCATTTCATATACAATTTAGACTACTACATCCCTCATCCCGCTGAGCCCACCATAGTACAATTTAATTTCTACTGTCCCAGTGATTCTCCACCCCCAAAAAAGTTTTTCCTCTATGAACATTACCAGAAATGGTTCACCTCTTGAGCTACTACTGAACTGGATGTGATGGATGTAAGATAAATTTAGATGTGTAGGCCCTATTATTAATATTCTTTGCAAAAAAACTGCATTAAGCAACATTTATGATTCAACCTAAAGCAACAAAAGTAGGGAAATGTGGTTTTAGGGTTTCCAACCATAAAACCTCACCCCCAACCCTAAAGCAAATTGGGTTGCATTCTTCCTTGGGTTGTCAACCCTAAAGTTCAGCCTATTCTGTTCACTTCTGAAACATACACACCTGTGTCAATCATGTCTGTGCTTTCTTGCTACTGCAGTAGGGCAAGATTTAGGGTTGTCAACCCCAAGGAAGACTGCACCTCTGATTTGCTTCAGGGGTGGGAGTGGGGTTTTAAGGCTGGAAACCTTAAAAACACATTTCTCTACTTTTGTCACTTTAGGTTGAACCCTAAATGTTGCATGTATGCAGCTTTTTGCAAAGAATCTCCTTACATTTTGAGATAGTATAATCATATCTTTATTTGCATGTAGGTCCCAGCATACCCATCCATCTACAGATACATACATGTATGTTGCTTTGGAAGCTCAGGGCACAGATGGATTTGCATTTGTAGAAAAATAGCAACTGAATCATCAGCATAGCATTCTTTTTACTCCACATCATAAACCAGGTACTGAAAATCTTCAAATCACCTGTGACATGTTATTCCTTGCCACTGCAATGTCATTCTGTGCCACAGGTGCAAAAACACATTTTTGCCAGGATTGAAAATGGCAGCTGTCACGTTCAAGAGGTGCTGGAAAAAATGGCTTTGCTGAAAATTTGGGGTCAAAATAATTTAAAATTACCAAAGTTATGAGTGAGCATTTCAAAATTTCAATGGATGCACATAACTTTGCCATTTATACATGTTTTGAGCCCAAATTTTCAGCATAACCTTGTTATGACCCCATCTCATAAATAAGATTGGTGAAATTGTTCAAATCCCACCCAAAAGGTGATTTTGACAACTGACCACCAACATTGTCTTTCTGACTTGGTTTGTGAAATTCCACTAGCATTGGTCATGAGCTGAGTTTCCAAAAAGACCATTATGAAACTTTGGGGTTAAAATATGCAGAGATGACAAAGTTATGCATTAAAGCTCAAACTCCATTGAAATACATTGAACTGCACTTACCTTAGTTTCTCATATTGCAATTGGTGGTTCCAGCAACAACATGTGTCTTCAATCACAGAGTGGCTCTTCACCCTGCAATCTATTAAGGGGTCTGAGGGTGTGCACCATATTGTGTGGTTCTATATAAGGACTTGGGCAGAATCGAACCACAAAAGGGCAAGGGTCCTGGACTTCAGGAGGGCTGAACTTTAAAAGATGGGGAATGCCTTTGGGTTGCCCTGGTTGGGGGGGTACACTTGGGTGTAGTAGAGGAACTTTGGGTGAAACTGAATGGGGGCATAGAGAGGCAAGAAACCTCTGAGTCAGACAGTTAAGCAAAGCCAAGAGAAAAAAAGAGGCCACTATGGTTCTCTAAGGAGGTAGCTGGGATGGTAAAGGCAAAAAAGTTAGCATTCAGGATGTATAAGAAGACACAAAAAGAGGAGGTTAGGGAACTGTATCTGGAGAAACAGAGGGTGGCAGGGAAATTAGTCAGGAGCACAAAGGCGCAAACAGTGGAGAAAATATCACAGGAAGTAAAGATAGGTAACAAGACATTTTTTAAGCATGTAACTGAAAAGAGAAAGACCAGGGGAGGAATTGTAAGACTTAGAAGGGAAGGGGGACATTAAGTGGCTGGGGCCAAGAAAAAGCAGATATCTTTTAACCTAATTTTGCTCAACATTCTCTGCATAAGCTGGACCCCGGAAAAAAAATTATTTGGGTCAGGCTTAAAACACATAAAAACATCAGAATACAACTAAAGGGGTCCTTTTTAGCTGTTTTCTGATTTTTTTTTTGTATTAAAAAGGTTCAGTACTTTCTCGCTAAGTGGGCAAACAAGATGGCGGATTGAACACCACTCAGTGGATCACAGGACTGTGAACTGCATGAAATGAAGCTGGTATTTTTTACACAGTAGTCCTATTGTTCAAAATAAGTTGCTATTTTTTGCACAATACTCCTATTGTGCAAAAAAATATATCTTTCATGCCTGACATATACATTTTCTCATAGGAAACAATGGGAAAATTAAAAATGTCATAATTTTTGAATACATTAATATTTTTTCACCACATCTTCAAAAGTCACATCTGTGACCCAAAGGTATTCTATCCTAAAAGGTTCAGACCACATCATAAAGGCATTCCTGAGATACAGGTGAGCAAAGAAATGTTAAAAAAACAGATGTTTCTGTTTTTTCAACACTTTATATCTCAGAAACCACTTGAGGGATTCTCACAGAATTTGGCAGGTCAAGAGACCTCCCATAGAGATTATGCATGCCAAATTTCATGCAAATCCATTGAAGGGCTCCAAAGTTATTAAATCTCAAAGTTTGGACTTTTACACAGAAAGGCCATTTTACCCTAACTATACTGGTGCGATCGAGCCAGTATACTATACATGTTGTACCCCAGCAAGGTTCTTTTGAGCATTCAATTTAGGAATTCAAAAAAACAAATTCTTGAGAACTTTCTGAGCAAAGTTTCAGACCAAAATCTGCGTAAGAAAGATAACCTTAAAGGGAGGACAGCATTTTTAAGTACTGTCATCAGGCCCAAAGTGGTAACCCAGCTTCTTAAAAGTACCAACTGCAGACAAATCCAAGCCAGGTTAGGTTGGGGTGACCGATAAGTGCACTGTTCTTATTTTCTCTAAGCAATGCTCTGCCTGACCACCAGCTGGTGAGTGTCTATTGGATAGGCATGCTCGTAAAAGGGGACACGGACCTGTTTTCATCAGCTGGAACTCTAGTGCGACTACTGTTTTCTGCATCTTCCAGATATCTTTTGCTACAGCTGCATACTCTATCAGCCCTGTGGACTGCCAGTTCACCTGACCACTGTTTGGACCTGTAACATCGGCCCAGTAAGAGAGGGGGCTACCGGGGTACAGGCAGTCAGGTGAGCAAAGTGGACAGAGTGTACCTGCATAAACGGAGTACTGCGTTTGAAGTATTCAGATCACTGCTGCAACGGGTACACTGACCTGTTTTCATCTGCTGAAACTCCATTGAGACTGCTGTTTTTTGTGTCTTACAGACAATATATTTTGCTACAGCTGCACGCTGTATCAGCCCCATGACCACCTCACCAGACCACTGTTTACACCTGAAACATTAGCCTGGTAAGTGAGGGGGCTACCGAGGTATGGGCAGTCAGTTGAGCAATGGGGAGGCGTGAACCTGCATAAAAAGAGTGAGTCATGGCTTAGGCCAGCCACAGCACATAGGGATGTCAACTTACCTAACTTCCAAATTTTCAGAGCTCATAGACAAACTAGAGGGGGCAGTGTAGCTATTTATGTGAAGAACAACCTTGCAGCAACTTGCCTTACATCAATATCTGTGGCACATGAGTTAGAATGCATATCCCTTAAAGTGGTAATATCACATTCCACATCACTACAGGTAATAGGCTGCTATAGGCCCACTAATGCTGGGCTCAAATTTCTATCCCATTTTGTGGACATAATTGAAAAAGGACCTCCAGAAATCACTATCGTTGGAGACTTTAATCTAAACTGGCTCTCCAAAGCTTCTACTCCACTCTTATCCTTCTGCAACACCCATGGCTTAACACAACTAATCAGTGAGCATACCAGAATTAATAAAAAGACCCCAAGTAACAGTACCCTCCTGGACATTATCTAGGTGAACCAGTCTCATTTATTCTCCTATGCTGGCATCTTCTTCAATGATCTTAGCGACCACTGTATTATTGCTGGCATAAGGACATCTAACAAACCTTCTCCTTCTCTAAATTCTCAGATTCGTAGATCAAAACAGAATTTTGACATACAGGCATATTTGGAAGATATGAAGCACTCAACTTGCTGGCAAGAATTCTACCTGGCGAAAACAGTGGATGCAGCCTATAACGTCTTCAATGACATAATCACAGGAGCCCTTAACAAATAAGCACCCCTATCTAAAGTGCGAATAAGAAGCAAGTCCTGCCGCTGGTTTACTCCAGACCTTAAAATTGCACTCCTAGAAAGAGACAAACTATGGAAAAAGCACAGAAAACAACAACTCAGTTAGATTGGGACCAGTTTACAAAAGCTGAGAATGTATGTACCAGAAAGATCAGAGATGCAAAAGGCAATTTTCTATCATACTGAGTTAGACTCTTCTTCCCAAAACCCTGCTAAATTCTGGAATACCATTAAGGACATATCTGGACACTTACCAAGTAACTCACTCCAAGCTAAAATTCTGTCTGGAACTACCATTATCAATGACAGATTGTAAATCCTAGACCCATTTAACAATCATTTCACGACTGCAGGCTTGGCAATCGACCACTCTCCAGCTAATTGACTGCATTTCCAGTTAGGCATATAACCCCCCCCCAAAACCACAGTGACAGACTCTAGTTTCTCACTACACCCTGCTATGCTGAAACAAGTTGAAGAATTGATTTGGCAGCTAGACATCAAGAAAAGCACAGGTGCGGATGACCTTGCCCCCTACTTTCTGAAGGTTGCCATCCATGTGTTAGCCGTACTGATAACACATCTTTTAACCTCTCATTGCTACAAGGAACCATCCTTCAATCAGGAAAACTTCACAGGTCATCCTGCTATTCAAATCAGGAGACCCTTGCGACCTCAACAATTAAAGGCCAATCTCTATCCTTCCTGTACTATCTAAGCTACTGGAAAAGATTGTATGTACTCAACTGAAAGCCTACATAGAAACTAATAATCTCCTAAACCCGGTACAATCTGGCTTCAGGGCCAAGCACAGCACTATCACAGCCCTAGCAAAAGTAACCAATGATTGGTAATCGGAATTGGATAACAGAAATTGTATCTGCGCTGTGTTCCTGGATCTAAGTAAGTCATTCAACAGAGTTGACCATGACCTTCTCCTTACATCCCTGAAATCCATAGGTCTGGATTCTCTTTCCCTGAATTGGTTCAATAATTACCTCTCTGGATGGCTCCAGCAGGTTAAGGCCAAAGGTGATCTGTCCCCCCTTAAGTCATTACAAAGAGGTGTACCACTGGGATCTATCCTTGGTCCTATCCTATTCACTATCTATATCAACAACATCAATACTAATATCAGAAAGGCCATTGTATGCCTATTCAATGATGATACGGTACTCTATGTCAGTCACCATTCCCCAGAGGCAGCCTGCAAAGATCTACAAATTGACTTCAACCTACTCCAGTGCCAACTTCTGAGCAAAAAGCTTTTGCTTAATGCAAAGAATACAAAAGCAATGTTTATCTCCACAATTAAGCATGCAGGACATACAGGAGTGCACACACTCCCGCACTTATCCAGTATCCTTGGTGAAAATCTTGAATTTGTATCCAAGTTCAAGTACCTGGGAGTCTGGCTTAATAACAGACTCTCCTTCATCAAACATATGGAAGAACTATTGAAAAAACATAGTCAGAGACTTGGCCTCTATTTTAGAATCAAGCATTTCCTCACAAGCAATGTGAAGCTAAGTTTGGTACAGGCCACGTTTCTCTGTATAATTGACTACGCTGACTTCTTATATAGTCATTGCCCTGCCTCCCATTTGGATAAGTTGGATACGCTCTGTCATAGGGGACTGAGGTTCATTACAGGACTGCCATACGACACCCATCATTGCTCTGTATATGCAGCAGTTGGATGGACCTCACTCCATTTCAGAAGGGATGGAAACACAGCATTTTGGACATTCAGAGCTATATCCAAGCAACTACTGCAATACATCTCGGATTGCTTCTCACAAACTCCTATAAGCAAATATGCTCTAAGAAGCTACTCCTCCATCCTGCTCAAAGTACCCAAAGTCAATACCTATTTTAGAAGAACAGCCATCAGTTTCATGCTGCCCTCACTATGGAACAAACTGCAGAAAGTCCTGAAACTGAGTATACCCATAACCATTACGTCCTTCAAACCCCTTTACTCAAAGCTTGTCAAGGAGCAATGCAAATGTTTTTGATAGCACAAAAGTGAATTGTGCCCTCTCTACCTTCTGCATTGCTTCTCCTTCCTACCAACTTCCACATGGTCTGCAATCCCTCCATACTTCTCACATGGTATTTCCCTCTTGTACATCCTTCCCCCCATCTTTCCTTCCATTGCCAACTGTTCCCTTCCCCTTCCCTCCCTTCCGGACACCCACCTCCCCCCAGCCACCCTTAGCTCCCCCACTGCTAAAGCTGCTGAAGGCTATCACCCACCTCTGACCCAGATCCTTCATTGACTACTTCCTTGCACCCCATCAAATCCGTCTTCTCAACAATGTATACAAGTAATCAACAACAGTTCCTCCATGCCACATTTCAGTATTCTGTCTATGACCTTAAAGTTATGTAAAAATTGTAAATAAAAAAATGGTATAGAGTTATCAGAATTTCCTGATAATTCAGCTATGTAAGTTGTATAAATCAACAGTAGGTATATTGTATTTTGTTACTTGCATTGCACTATGTTTATGTAATTGTCCCTGACCTAACCTGGTCCATCTTGCAAATGAGCATTGCTCAATGATGTCTGCCTGGATAAATAAAGATTTTGATTGACTGATTGATTGACACTAGTGGCTGCCCATGGAGTGACTGCACATGTGAGTGGCTCAAGCAGGAGTAGCATGAGTCACCAGCATGAGTCTATGGTGGGAGGCAGCGTGGGAAGCAGACTAGTTGTGAGCTGCAATAACAGCAGATACATAATAAGGATTATATATTTATTGGTGATAGGGTTGGTGTATATGTGAGGGGGCTATACATCATCCAGATATGCCTTGGGATGGAACATGGAAAATGGTAGGAGTGCGCACAAGACTACTGTAGCTGAAGATCCAGAGTATGCACCAAGTAGGGTTCACTGTTTCAGTACAATTATCTACATATTGATGAAAGACAGTGTACCATATCTCTTACATTTTACGTCACTCTTGGTAGGTCTTGGTAGACTTGTAAGCAAAACCAAAACACCCAGATATAAGTCGGCTGAGGTAGAGAGGAATATGTTTTGGCAACTGGTTGCCAGTATGTTGATTTTATTAGCAGGTGATTTAACAATGTAGGACGGCAGCTGCAAAGGCCAACAAAATGCTGGGTTGTATTGCAAGGGGTATATCCTCGAGGAGGGAGGAGGTGATTCTGCCACTGTATAGGTCATTTGTTAGACCACACCTGGAGTACTGAGTGCAGTACTGGTGCCCATATCTGAAGAGGGACATTAAGTTACTGGAGGGGGTGCAGCGCAGGGTGACAAAGATGATCAAGGGGCTGTGGGACTTATCTTACGAGAGGAGGTTGAAGGAGTTGAACATGTACTCACTGGAGGAGAGGAGGGACGGGGTGACATGACTGAAACCTTTAAATACATGAAAGGAATAAACAAGATGGGTACAGAGGGGCTGTTCAAAGGAAGGGAGGGGAGAGCCACCAGGGGCCATGATATGAGACAGGAGGGAGGAAGATTCAGGAGGGATGAGAAAACACTTTTTACAGAGAGGGTAGTGGCTGGGTGGAATCGTTACCTGCAGAAGTGGTATCCAGTAGAACAGTGGATTGCTTCAAAAGGGATGGGACAGGACAAGGGAGGGTTAATGAAGAGGAAGGGTGGAAGGGAGGGGCAGCTGCAGAATAAGGGGTGCTAGCTGCACATTCGAGCAGAGTTGATAGACCTTTAGGCCTTTATCTGCTGGCAAATTTCGTATGTTCTAAGTAAACCCAGGTCCCCAAGTAATCAGTGATCAAATTGATAGGACAACTGAAATTAAAACTCCTAAAGGTTTGAAGGTTGCACATTTAAATACAAGAAGTTTGCAGTGCCACTTTAGTGAAGTTGAGGCGTGGATTCAAACTGAAGGTATAGACGTGATAGGCTTGAGTGATACTTGGCTTAAAAATACAAACCCCTGATGAATACATACAATTAAAGGGACACAATGTGTTTAGACATGATAGAGGAGGGAAAAGGAAGGGGATGGTGTATTATTTTATACAAAAGTACATTTATGGCACAGGGAGTTGAGAAAGGGAATTTCAGAGACACTACTGATTTTTTAACAATTAAATTAATGTTTCTCGGAACTAGGGGTAAACACCTTTATATAACTTGTTTTTATCGTTATCCTAAATGCACAGATAATGAGTTAGCATGTTTACAACATTTCGTGGCTAATCATAATAACTTGAGAGAGCATATTATGATAGGGGATCAGAATTTGGATTGGCTAAATAATAAGAAACAGAGATTGGCAAATAATAACACAGCATTAGACTGGTTTATAACTAATAGGCCACAAAACATATTGTGTTGGGATGTACAGGCAGATAATATCTCTGATCACTGTCCAATAATTGGTGTGAGGTAATTTCATAAAGTAAAAATTCCTTTTAATATAATTGAGACCAGAAATATAGCAAAAACAGATGTTAAAGGTCTCAAAAAGGAAATGGCATTAATTAACATAAGACAAATCAAACAAATAACAGATCCTGAAGAGGTAGAAAATTGGCTAACACATACATTTCTGGAAGCCTATGAGGCCTACTCACCCATTACAAAACAAAGATTAAAAGGCGAATATTCCTCTTGGTTAAAGAAAGATCTGAGACAGCAAATGACACACAAGGATAGAGTACAGAAGAAATACCTGAAAATCAGGAATCTGACTGACTTAAGTGTGTACAAGCAATTAAGAAATAAAGTTAAGAGTGAAATTACTCAGGCTAAGTCTCACTTTTCTAAGCAACAGCAGTTAAAGAGCTTAAAGAACCCAAGAACTTTTTGAGCCTCTTTTTGAAACACCTGTACTAGTAAAAATAGTTCTCGAATTATTTGACTGTCTACTGAGGGGGCGGTATAACATCATGGGAAAAGGATATTGCAGATTATGTAAATGAATATTTAATAAATCAGACTACTGAAAGTACAGATGAGGAACAATTAGTGGAACAGATATTCTCAATGGGGAAAGATGGGTAGTTTAAATTTGAAGACATTATTGAGCAGGAAGTCTTGACACTAGTGCAACAACTGAATGTCAGGAAGGGTGGTGGATCTGAGTTGATATGCCTCGATTGCTATGATTGGTAACAGACGATATTGTGAGGCCACTGACATACTTATTTAATTTATACCTAGAAATGGGGATTGTTCCCCAAATATGGAAAGAATCAAATGTGATCCCCATATTAAAGGTGGGGGACAAAATAAAAGCTGTTAATTACAGACCAATAGCTCTGCTACCAATCATGGGCAAACTGTTGGAAAGGTGTGTTTTTGGACAGTTGGTGTTCTACTTGGAGAGGTGTGGTACACTGGCTGAACAAAAGCATGGCTTTTGAAAAGGCTTCAGCACTGTTACTGCCTTGGTTGGGCTTACGAGCACCTTGCTGGATGCCAATGACAGGGGGGATGGTAACGGGCACTGTGCTCATCGACCTAACCAGGGCATTTGATTTAGTTAGTCACAAAATACTGTTATCAAGACAGAAGTCCTGTGGTATATCTGAGACTAGTTTGAGATGGTTAAACAGTTATCTGTATTCTCATAAGCAAATGGTTAGAACAGGGAGTACTGCATCAGGATTCAGCCAGGAAAAGACTGGAGTACCCCAGGGGTCAGTACTTGGGACACTGTTGTTTTCTATTTTTTGTTAATGATCTTCCTAATGTGTTAAATAGTATTAATTTTATTTTATATGCAGATGACACATTTCTTTTCACTTCTGGCACTTCTCTGAATGAAATCCAAACAGTATTACAAAATGAGTATACTAAATTAACAAATTGGCTCTTTACAAGTAAATTAAAACTGAATGAGTCTAAAACAAAGGTAATGTTTTTTTTTTTTTTAACACCACAGTGGTTGGCCAGAATTGGAAAAGAACTGTGCATCAAAGGTGGAAAAAATGTATTGTTATCTTGTGTAGACTCAGTTAAATACTTGTGGGTCCACTTGGATGCTTCACTAAATTTACTGGGGCACCTGGATATCATAGGTAAAAAATGTAACCAGAAGTTGGGTTTCCTGTACAGGAATGCTGATGCTTTGACAGATGATGCTAGGTTGTTAATTGCAAGGCAAATACTTTTACCAATATTAGATTACAGGGTTCCCTTGTGTTTTGGACAGGGCAGTTCCTTTCTGATGAAGTATAGATTAATACTAAGCAACATATGTAGATTCGCTTTAAGGGCTCCAGTTAGAAGACACCATTGTTCATTGTAGAAAAGGCTGAATGTTATCCAACAGAATACACAACTGGGTATACTACAGCTGTTTTAGTTTTTTCAGTATATTATAGGGGGTCTCCTTGTATTCCCAATGACAGGCTTTTAAAACATCCAGGGGCCTATTCAACTACAGTCGTGGCTTCTTTATTCTGCCCAAATTCATATAGACTATCTCAGACTGAGCAATCATTTACATGCTATGGTCCTCAAGTGTTAAACAAGTTTACACAAATTACTAAAAAATCAAATGGCATAAAGCACTTTAAAAATATGCTTTTATCTCATTATAGACAAACAGCTCATTGTTCTTGTGACAGTAACTGAACTGTGTATTTTTTGTTTGTTTTATCCTATTTATTATGTATAAGTGAGTTGTTATGAGTTTGTTGTTAATGTTTTTGTATTTCTATGTCAGGCATGACTGAAAAGGGGCTGTGCCCACTCATTTTTCCTGGTAAAAATAAACTAATGAAAAAATGAAAAACTCTGTGGGGCTGACTCTGCCAACCACAAATGCTAGACCACAGAACCAACAGGAATACTAAGTGTTTCATTTGCAGAATATGGACAAGCAGGCCCCAGCAAATCCACACCAGGCAACAAGTATTCTCAGATAGATGGCAGATGAACTCTGGTATAACAACTAAAAGTGATGAGTGAATAAAACAGTGTAAAAAGCATGGTCTGCACATTTAGCAGATTTTAACTTGAATCCTAGCTTCCAGTGTTAGGGATGTTTATAAATCTACTAAGCCTCACTGAAGAGCAGATTTATGTGATAACATTGAAAGCCTAAAGGCGATTAGTGTTATCGAGAAGCCAGAGTGCCGAAAATCTATTTGGGCACTATGACTTCCCAAAGCAGAGCAAAATGGTGCCAGGGACTTGTATTTTAAATGGTTTATATGGTGGGCTGTGCCCCCCGCACCACCCTACTTAAGGATTCTCAACTCCAGGGGGGGTGCATGTCTGAGGGGTACCAAAAGTTTAAAAATAATAATTTGGCCTGGGAACAAAAAAAATGCACCAATGCCCAGACCCTAATCCAGCACCTTGCCCACTGAAGCCGCCAACCCACCCACCATGCAATGGGGCCAGCTTGGCAATCCACTATGGCACCACCCCTCACAATTCCTCCCGCCCCTCGCTGTGGGTGCTTGCTTGCCCCGTGAGTACGTATAGCGACATCCCATCACTATATTCTCTGACCTACATCTGGTCACCCTACCTCATCAGTAGCCCCATTGACATGCACCTGGATTGAGTCGCCATTATTGCAGGCACTTAATCTCCGACACCCATGTCACGGGCTACACTAAAGAGCAGAGTTGATCCTGGCTTTCTGTTATTTTCCTGAGGCTGTTGATCATGCTGGAATACTGGAGATCTGAGATCTGAAGAGAGGTTGGAAGAGTGAATGGGGCTACAATCAACAGCTCTTTTTAACCCTTCACTCTCTGCCTCCATCCAGAGGCCCATGCCAGAGCACCTCTCCACCCCAATGGGCAGAACCCTACTTGCCTGCCTAAGGCTAGGTTACTGGGGAGCTGACAAAGACAAGGTGACAACTGGTGCAATGCTTGGCTAAAGTTCTATTAACAAGTTTAAAACACATCACAGTTGTCAAACTGTAACAAATCAATGTAATATTGTTTTAGACTTGCATTTAAAAACAATTAAAAAAATTAGACAATTTCTAATTTTGTTATGTATACTTAGAAACATTATAATGATGTGATTTTTGGCATGAAGTTCTTTTTGAAAGTGGTTTAATTGTATTGCAAAAATTAAGCATCTTTTTTTCCCATTAAACAAATACAGCAGCTTCCTTGCCTCTGAAAGCATTCTAAGGTAACAAACAATGAGAATATCATTTGGCAGTATTTATTTTGCTTTGAAACTACAGTAGGGTTGTGTAAATGCCTCCCTTTTTCAAATTGTGAACATTATGGGGTGAACAAGAAAATGTCTTACTTGTTTGTGAAACCCAGGCCCTGTCATAAAATTACTTAATTAAAGGTGTGGTAACAACTAACTGAGCACATCAGCAACTCAGGCAAACACTTTGGATTCTGAGGGCTGCACTTTGTGCCACAGTAGCATGGGTGGCAGATATCAGTCCAGAGTCGCAGGCTCACAACTGCACATAAAAGGTAGATACTGCCTTTTGGGGGGAACAGATGCCCTATCTCCCATATAAACACATTGAATCTGAATAAATATTTTAACTTTAAAAGATATTTCAGTTTTTGAAAACAGTACAAACACACCCTTGTTAATAAAAGTGACAAAAACCCACTTTTGTTCATGTAAATGCATTTCACAAACAACCCTCATATGCTAACTCATATGAAATCAGTCTGCTAATGTATTCCCTGCACTAAATTGATTCATCTGAAATCAACCTGTATTACTTTATATATTGGTAACTGACTGTAGTGTACATCTAGCATCTCAGACTGTTGTTCATTCAATAAACAATGCCAGACTTGGAGAAGTGCTCTAAAGGGGTAAGTTGCAATTTGAAAACTGCTATTCACTGCTGATTTTAACAAACCTTTATTTTGAGGAGATTTGCAATTACACACAAAATACTAGCAATCATTGAAAATGTGTATGCAACTAAAGGCTGCAACAGAATGTAAGTTTTTTTTACGTTTTGAATTTGCTTCCAGGGAAAATTTCACTATGTTATCAACACAGCTCAGGGCACCTATTGAGTCATGATAACAGCAATTTCACAAAGTGTAAGGACGGTTACATGCATGTAGCATTATATGATCTGAAAATATTTTTCTGCACAACTTCAACTTCCAAAACTGTTCTATGCTGATAGATGAAATGACAAAAACTAGACCATGTTTCTACTTGTCTTCACTTGAGATTGTTGTAGAAAACTACAGTTGCTTAAACAACATAAAAGTGCTATATGTTTTTATCTTTTGAAAGCAATGATGGGGATTTGACAGATATCAGTTTAAATCTCCTTCGATAAGCACTTCAACAAATTAAAATATACAGTAGTAGTGATTTAGAAAATTCCAAATATCAAAATTAATAACACAGTTAACTTTAAACACCCAGCCCCATAAAAAAGTTAAAGATGTGGAAGATGTTACAGTTAAAAAGCCTTGAATCTGTTTAAAGTGCTTAGTCTTGTCTCACTGATGTTTATTTTTTTATGTTCCTAAATTGCATGGCACTATGGAAAAATAATCAAGATTCTGTCCATGTCTAATCTAGCTCCAAGGCAGTCAATAGATGGCTAATAAAATCATTTTTTTGCTGTGCTATATTGCCTTATTTTTTCATCTAGAATTTCCTGTCTCAGGATTATAATAAGCATTTCTCAATGCTGAACATTCACTGTTGGTATGGCTATTGTATGGGTGGGGCAGGACTCCAGCTCTCAACAGCCTCAGCTGCTAGCTGATTTATATTCACTTGTTTGTGCTTTTAAAAAAAACTTTTGCGGCCACTCCAGTCCCTTCCTGTCTCCGGACCCCGATTAGGCAATTCGTGGGTCTGGGGGGAACCTCCATTTTGCTGCAGGAGTGGTTTTAATATTTCAGGCAGTGTAACAACATCCCAGCTGTACTATTTTCCTTCTATCACTGCTACTTAAGGAAATAAATGTAGTATGGTGCAACAGAGTCATATTTAAAAGTAAGACTTTACAAGCAGGCTCGGTGAAGCCTAACTGCTGGTGTATTTCAGTGGCAGTGCAGGGTTAAAGCAGCAAGATAAAAGAGCCAGGCAGCCAGCTCTCCTGAACTAGTGGGTTAATTATGGAACACTGTATCATGATCAAACCAGCTCCAATAGAAGCTGCAGTACTCACAAAGCAAACATGTGCAATCCTCCATCATGGGAGCCAACTTTAATTTTTCAGGGAAAGGTTCAAGAAATGGCTGGGGGTTGGGGCAACCAAGACCTCTAGAAGCGCTGGGGTTTTTAGTGGTCTGTGGTGTATTTTGATGGTTTCACTGAAGAGCTAACACAGCATAACAAACACCATTTCAGTGCTAGCACATTAGCCAAATTTGCTTGTATTTTGTTGTCACTCACCACCTTGACCTACTGCCCAATATGTGTTGCAGACACTGATGGTGTCTTTCGTCCACACTACCCCCTCTCCAGATACTGGCATAGCCTCTGATGGTGTCACTCAGCCACCTTGTCCCACTCCACAGTGAATGTTGCAGACACTATTGGTGTAACTTTCCCACCCTGATCCCTTCCCCAGTTACTGGCATAGCCTCTGCAGTTGTCACTCGCCACCTTGACCCACTCCCTAGCAAGTGTTGCAGGCACACTGGTGGTGTCCCTCATCCACCTTTATCATCTCCCAGCAAGTGCTACAGACACTGGTGGTGGAACTCAGTCACTTTGTAGCCTCCAAGCTAAAATGTGCTAAAATGCGTATACTACATGATGACAGGTGACTACATGTGTAAGCTGCAGGCTACTTTATCAAAATAAGTGGGTTGTTTTAGATCAGAATACTCCCATGATGCCTATACAGATAGCAGATTATTGTGCTCTGAGACACATAGGCTGCCCATTTTAAGAAAGAAAAGGGTGCTGTTCAAAAGCGCTGGGCTAGTGGGGAGTGCTGGTATCTCGAACCTGTTTAAATAAATATCTTAAAAATGTTTAAACTCAAAGTGGTTATTTTTTGCATATGGCTTATTCAAGACTTCAGTTGCACAGCAGATCATACAGAACTCCGACCAAAAAGAAAAGCTTAAGTACTTTAACAGATTTTTAAACAACCATGGACCAGAAAATATTGATATAATGAGTAGGAACCATAACTTACAGATTTGATTTATTTGGTTTTTGGTAACCAGGTAAGAACTTTAGATGGCAGTGTGCCTATTTTCAGGTATGACCCGGGAGATGACATTTCACAGGAACAAGAACAACTATCAATTCAAATAAGCATTTTCATATTTCACAGGAACAGTAACAAAAAGCAATTCACTTCAGCATTTTCACAAGAGAAGATTACAGTTCATGAAAACTGCAACATAGGGTTAGCAGTACATTTCAAACAAATGGGAACAAGTGATTATACAGGCAGTTCTGATTAAATGAACAATTATACAACAGCTATAAAGAGAGACTTAGAAACAGAGGTTTACATTGAGTAGTACATAGTAGACAATAAGGGTTGCCCAGAGAGCATCCATGTACATCAGGATTATTCTTACAGGCAGTAGGGCAGTGAGTGACCATGGGTATACAGTCTTGTTATACTGGATTATGCATAGATACAGTGGCATCCACAAGGATGAAACCCACTTTTAAAGCACTCTGCCAAGCAGCCATACTCATAAGGGTATTGGAATAGAGAAATAAGTGGTGTAGGCAGTAGGTTAGATTTGGGAGTCAAGAGGTCATGGGGGTTCTAAGCATTTATTGGTTGGGGATTGGAAGAAATGGGCTTTAAGGGCTGATTTGACAGACAGGGCGGAGGTGGAGCTGTACTGTTGAGGAAGACAGTTCCAGAGTCTAGATGCAAAGGATATAAAGACCTGTTTGCCCATTTTGGTAGCATACCTGAGTGTAGCAAGTTGGGTGAGACTGCAAGATCTGAGGGAATAGGCAGCACTAGTGCTAGGAGAGGGTGGGATGGCTGTAGCAGGAGAGTGGGACTGTAGTTGCTTATATATAAAGTAGTCTAGAGTGAAGGATCACAATGCTGAGTGGGATTGCTACCCTAGAGAGTTGTAGAGTGATCAGTGGTGAGTGAGCTGAGGGGGGTGAATGAACAAAGTGGCAGATGTTGTTATAGATGATGCCCCACTTGTGCAAAGAACCCAAAGGGGAATTAAAGATGAGTAGAGACCCATATTGTAGGCAGGGGAGGAGTAAGCAAGGGGGCAATAGTCTTCCAGGCAGGGGCATGAGAAGATGCTTAAGGCAGTAGATCATCCCAATATGGGTGTTGGTGATATGAAAATTGAAATTTAGGCTAGGGTCTAGGGTGATACCTAGGTATTTTAATTCCTGGACTGAGGAAGTTGGAAGGGAGTTCCATGTATGAAGGACAAAGTAGAAGAAAGCAGCCTTCATGAAGTTTGATTGGGGTTGGGAATGGACAAGGTCCGAGGGTCTCTGGAGTGGAGATAATAGGATGAGTGGGAGGTAGGGGAAAGGAAGGTGGCAAGGTAAGGGGTGAGTGAATCAAACCAGAACTTGGCTTGGCGATATGGTGGTGGTGGTGGTGGTGTGAGGATAAGTGGGGGTGAAAAAAAGGAGTAAAGGGTACACTGGTGGGTTCTAGGGAGAGCATTTAGTGTGAAGCGACAAAAGGCACTGTATTAAAAGAGTCCAGCCTGGAGAGGGTGGAGGTGGTGGTGGATCCTTAGGCGATGTCAGCACATTTAAAGAGGGGGAAAGTATTGTTTTTGTGAGTAAAGTATGGTGGACTCAGATGGAGAGTGCATCTCTATTTCTATAGAGAGAACAGAGCTTTGGACAGAGTTTAGAGTGAATGCAATTGATGTGGGTAGTGTAATCTAGATGTGTGTCTAGCTAGTCACCTAGGTACTTGTAAGAAGAGACAGTGTCCAGTGTGGTGCCTTTGAGGGTATAGTAAAAGGTGTGTGTGTGTGTGTGAAGATTGGAGAGTTTTTGTGGGGTGCTAAAAGCTTTCTGGTATTGACTTAATTGGTTGGCTTTGAACCATTTTAGGATGTGGTTAAAGTCATTTTGCAGCTGTGTAGTCACTGTGGGGGGGTGGGAAGAGGGTCCAGAGGCATAAAAAATGGTCTCACCTACATAAAGATGAATATGGGATGATGAGCAAACAGAAGGAGATCATTTAAGAAGAAAAAAGGCTGGCAATTATGTTAATTTCCATGTAATATTTTAAATCTGCAGTAACCAGAGGCTCAAAGGGAGTGTTCATCAGCTGGCCAAGACAGGTATTTAGGTCCCATGCAGGGACTGGGTCCCTTACAGCTGGACACAGGTGATTGAGGCATTTAAAAGAACTTTTAAAAACAGTTTGCGAGGCCAAGGATTTGTCTTTGCCTGCTGATATCTAGGCTAATACCACTGTGAGATGTATTTTCAGTGCTGAATGTTACAGACCAAAGGACTGCAAGTATACCTGTGGACAGCCCTGCCTGCACTGGGATCATCTTGCTGAGGGCATACTAGTATGAGAATCTCATTAACACAGAGAAGTATGCTTTCCTTTTTGCTGGTTTTCTGGAAGACCTTCAGCACAGATTTAAGCTAGAGAATTTTAGCTCTTCAAGAACCATGCCCTCAATCATAATGTTCTGGTGGGAATGTTATTCTGCCATAAGACAGAGTCAGCTGGTTGTATCTCACTTGCAGGTTGACTGGAGTTCTGCTGGACAGGGTCAGGAGCACTCAGAACCAAGCCTGCCTTCCCAGTCCAGGACAATTGGGACCATTATTGCTGGCTTTCTCCTGAGATTTATGAGCACTCTCTCTATGAATGGTGGTATGTCACTGACACAGGAAATTTTGACATTGAAAACCATTACAGTGACAACTTCAAACAGATTAGAGGTTGTCACTCTAATCGATCCAATGTACACCGGCATTACTTTTGCCGGTGTTTCGCCCCCTTTCCAAGTGATCTCCAACTCGGAGTTTGCTATTTAAAAGTCAAGGAGTGTGGGGAGCAAAAAAACACTCAATGTCTGACAGGCAAAATTTCACCTCTCGACATTGTGGATTTTGCTGTGCCACATTTCAACAACTTTGTTGTAAATGTGGCTTAATGGAACCATGAGTGGTAATGGTGGGAAGGCATACAGGAACCTCCCCATTCTGAACTATGGTGTTCTCTGTGACTATACATCTTGCTGGTGGCCTACAGCAAAACTGTGGGAGCTGACTGTTCTCCGGGAGGCAAAACAGATATATTTCCTGAATGCCCCCTCTTCTAAAGACCAGGATAGCACTTGCAGGTTCAGAGCCTCTTGTGGTTTTCCCAGCTGATTTTGCTTAGTGATTCCACCAGCACATTGTCCTTTTGAGGCAGACGCACAGCAGAAATCTTTTACATCTAGGGAATAAACTAGATCCCAGATCCTCATGGCTTCTAAGCAGTTTTGAGGATCTTGTTCTACCTTGCTCATTTCTGTAATACATTGTTGTTGTGTTGTGTTTGAATTTGAACAGACTGGCTTTGTAGCATGGATTAAAAAATGACTGCACTGCCAGCAATACTGCCATGAGCTCTAGGAGTTATATGTGCTCCTAGGTCTCCTGTGGGCTCCAGATGCCACTTATGTTGAGATCCTGCAGGTGGGTGCCCCACCTTAAGAGTGAGAAATCTGTTGTGAGGATACTTGTTGGGGACTGCTGGAGAAAGGAATGCCCTCTCTGAGGTTGCTATCATCTTCCTACCACTGTAGTACTTGCAGAAAGGTTCTTGTGACTGACACTAGCCTGGACAAGTTCCACCTTTGTAATCTGTGGTCCCTTAGGTGGTACTGATATGTCCCTCATTTAAAATCTGACAATTGGCACCACAGCTAAGGATGAGGCCATGTGGCCAAGTAACTACAGAAAATCCCTTGCAGGCCTTGTGTGGCCCAGTGTGAAGGATTCTGCAGCACCAATCAGATGTGATATCCTTTCCTGTGGAAGGAAAGCCTTCGCTTATAGGGTATCCAGTTCTGTATGAGAATTCAGTAGATTTACAAGGAATCCCAAGTTCTTGATGGAGCTTTCTACTTTTAGATAGAGCATCTTCCTTCTTGCTCTGCCACCCCCCCCCCCGCCTGTTCACTAGGCACTTTTTTAACCCGTGGTGCTCAGGTGAGGTGAAGGGGAAGAGATATAAGCTAATACTGCCAGCTTCAAGCCTGAACCTGAGATATTTTGTGATTGGGTCTGACTGGAATGTGAAAGTAGGCATCTTTGAGATTCAATGATTCCGAACAAATCTCCTGACTACAGGGATGGCATCACTGTGCCAAGGGTGACCAGAATGAATTTTTCCATTTTGATATATTTATTCCGGTGTCTTAGAACTAAAATAGGTTGTCACTCAACATTTTTCTTGTGGGTCAGAAGTAACTCGAGAATAGGTCCTTTCCCAATTGTGAGATTTTGCCTTTCTTTACTTCAGTTCAAGCTGATTTTTTTTGGTACTGATTGAGCTGGCACATTTTTTGGTCTCTGAAGTTTTGGAAACTTTCTCAACTGCAGTGACAATCATGATCCTCTAGTTGTATGATAATTTTTACCTGTTCCTGAAAGAAGTGGGTCAGCCTTCCCTCCACTTGCAATGGTTGACTGGCAACCTCAGTAAAACTGTTTTTGTCATGGCTGTGGCTAGGGGTCTGGTGCTGCAGCAGCACATCTGGAGCCCCTTCTGCCTCTGTAATAACCTCTATGGGGTTGTCTGATGGAGTGTATGTCTATCATGCTCTTTTTCATCTGTTATGTGCTTCACAACCCTGCAATACAGACAATGCAGGTTTTGACAGGGGCTCTGGCAGTATTTGTACCAAATACCTTTTGTTTTAAAGTTAGCCCTTTAAGTCCTCGCTGCACTGTATATTCGGCCTGTAGGTTATCTCACAGGGGAAGGGGGAGTGTTAACAAGCAACACCTGAGCCCAATAAAGGGAGGAGGGTGAACAGGCAGAAGGAGGTTTCTGTTTCAGTAAGATGCATGTAGCGACAAGCTGTTTCTTTTTCCTTTAAACAAAAAGTAAAGCAGATGATGTTTGGAGGCACAAATGCCTGTTTTCATGGGTTACCTGGGAGCACTGTGGGATTAAGTGAGTTGCTCAGAGTCACACAGTATGCAAGATGAGTTTTGTGGGAATCAAACCCAGGCTTGTTGGATATACCAAGCTCATCCACAGCTGGCTACTCTAACCTCTAGGCTATACTGCTAGTCCAAAATTTTCTAACATGAACAGTATTTCACTAAGAAACTACTTTCCCTTTTAATATTAAATGTCTCCCACTCAGAAAATGTTGACATTCTCACCATTTAGTAATCCTAATGTGTTTATCCCACAACTGGACAATAGATCATTATAAGAGGTAGAAGTCTTGGTTTGCTGGCCAAGGCACCTAGCTTCACCTGAGCTCTTTCCTTCTAAAATTGCTTGAAAGGCAGAGCAGAGAACCTTACCTGAGCAAGGGGAAAGGATTAAGACATCTTTTGGCTAAGCAGATTTACTGTGTGTTGTTATTTTTATTTTGTACTCACAAGGATTGCTACTGATTGTTGATAACATTTCATTGCTTTATTTTTCTCTAATTCAAATTGTTGTTGCTGGTATACCTTCTTCTGCATTATTACAAGGTGTGTCTACAAGTGTGTGCTAACAGATTACTGCTGTAATCTTCTGAGTCAAATTGTTTTTTGGAAGGTATATCTTCTATTACTGTTTTATTTTTCTCTGTAACAAAGTGTTTCTTACAGGGTATATCTTCTCTGAAATTATTACAGGTAAGGCTTACATTTTTGTGACTTTTTTATCATTGGGCTAAGCAAAATTACTGTTTGACACTGTTTTATTTTATTCTTTTTTGTTGTAGAAAGGTTTGTTGTCTCAGAGGTGTTTCAGTCTCTCTCACATTGAAGGAGATAATTGCTTCCTCCCACAGTTCTTCCAAAGGATTAGGTGTGTATCTGGGGGAGGTGGAGCCAGCAAACTGTCACTAATTTCCAACAGAAAGAAGGTTAAAGGGTCAATTAGTTGATATCTTGGAGGTAAAATACTTGGTTGCTGGCCAAGACACCTAAACTTCCCACTGAGCTCTTTCAAGATTGCTTGAAAGGCAGAGCAGAGAACCTTACCAGAGCAGGGAAAAGGATTAACGACTTCTTTTGGCTAAACATATTTACTGTGTGTTATTATTTTTATTTTGTACTCACAGGATTGCTACTGTTTGTTGCTAACATTTCATTGCTTTATTTTTCTCTGATTCAAATTATTGTTGCTGGTATACCTTCTTCTGCATTATTACAAGGTGTGCCTACAAGTGTGTGCTAACAGATTACTGCTGTAATCTTCTGATTCAAATTGTCTTTTGCAAGGTATATCTTCTATTACTGCTTTATTTTTCTCTGTAGCAAAGTGTTTCTTACAGGTATATCTTCTCTGAAATTATTACAGGTGGTGCTTTACAGGTTTTACAGTTTTATCTAACATTAGGATATGCTTTCAGGGTTACTGCATTTGTTGTTGACTGATTGTTTCTGCTCTTACCTCCTTGTTCTTTCATCATGGTTTTCTTTTATAGGCAGGGAAGGGCCCAGCCACCACCCCCATCCCCAACCACCAACTACACTCCTTTTATAGGGTACCACAGATGTGACATTTCCTGTGGCAGAGCAGAAAGGGGCAGATCACTGGGGCATCCACAAGGTGAGCTCATTTACAGGGGCACTAGTAATTTAACTTGTTGTAACAAGTTATACAAAAACAAAACACAAAATCAAAACATTACTTGCATTTTCTTCCTTCTAATTACTCTGACTAGGTTATAAACCCAGCAGCTTATATGGAATGGTTATCATTAACTGCAGGTACTGTGGAACACTTTTCAGAAGGACAGTCTTACTGGATTTAGGACAATGTTCTACATGCTGGGCCATTGGAGATCTTAGTGCTCAACTCCTGGCAGCATGGGCAGAGATTGCGCGCCTTAAATTTCATATTCAAGAGGAAATACATTATAAGAACCACCAGCCATTTCCCCAACATCCAACAGAAAAACCTTGACACGCAGAGGCTAGTTGGTCCAGAGGTTGGCAGGTGGTTAGGAGGGAGCAATCGGATGCCCCATCCTTTCTGCTCTCCAACATATTACCTCCAAAAACATATAAACACTACAAACAGGTATCTGCCTCTATCTCTGAAAATCAAACAAAGGGGTAGAGGACACTGCAGAGCAGGACACTGCAGCACAGGAGCTAGCACAACAAAACGACACAAATCAGGAACCAAAACAAAAAAAAAGCAAAAATCCAAAAACTTCTGATCATAGGAGACTCCATGATTTGGGGGTTGATACCCATCTTCAGCCGGGGTAATGGTCAGATCTCTCCCAGGTACATCAGCATGGAGACACTGACTGCATTACTAAAATTATTCAAAAGCAGGAGAAAACATTGATGTCCTGATACACATAGGGACTAATGATCTTCGCCAGTTGGTCAGTTGTGGAGACCAAGGAACACCTGACCTGGCTGGGTGACAAACTATCATCCATTTCATCCAGCATCTCCTTCTCTGAGATCCTGCCAGTCTGGAAGAGGGGGCAGATGGACGGAAGGTCAGAGAAGGGAGATAGAGCCAAACATGTGGCTCAAGGCTGGTGCCAGGAAAAGGACACAGATTTGTAGGAACTGGCAACAGTTCTGGAGAGAAAGTTCTTTAAATTTGATGGACTGAAGTGACTAAGGAGGGAGTCAGTGCATTGGGGCAGAAGTTTGACGTCTTTGTAGAATATTTAAACTAGAAAATGGGGAGAGGGGTGCAGCACCCCATACATAGAATGGGAAGAACACCCCCCCAACTAGTGGTCAAACAGGGATTCAGCATGTTTGCAGTTCATTTGCATCACCAGGTAAGAAAAAGGTCCGTCTCCCATACAACGCACAGGGGAAATGTCAAACCTCACCCAACAACTAACGCACCGAAATCTGGCCAATGGAAAATCATATACACAAATGCTCACAGCCTGGGAAATAGGATCCCAAACCTTCAGGCAATAATGTCAGAGGCTAAACTGGACATAGTAGCAATTAGAGAGACATGGTTTACCAGTAACCACACTTGGGAGACTTCAGTACCTGACTATGTACTGTTCAGAAGAGACCGAGGTGCAAAAAGGGGTGGAGTGGCCCTGTATGTCAATAAAAATATCAAAGCTACAGAAATTCAGAATACACATAAGGAGCCAGAAGAACTGTGGGTCACCCTGGAAACAGGAAATGGGATAGCCGTAAGAACTGGGTTTGTCTACAGGCTCCCAGACCAGGGGGAGGACATAGACACATTACTGTTAGAAGATATACAAAACATGACAGCTAAAGGGGAAGTTCTGATAGTGGGAGACTTCAACATGCCGGATACAGATTGGTCTATACCAGCAGGAACATCTGCTAGAACCAGACACATGGTGGATTCCTTGCAGGGGGAAGGCCTCAAACAACTGGTTCAACAACAACCCATAAGAGACAGGGCTATTCTAGATCTAGTACTGTCTAACAGGGAAGGGATCACAGATCTCAGGTAGAAGGTCACCTGGGGCCAGTGACCATGACATGAGTATGGTTCAATTTGACTACTACATCTAATCATCCCATTCCAAGGCAAAAATACAGGACTTCAGTGGACTGACTTTGATAAGATGGCCAACAGAGTTAAGCTAGCCCTGGTAAAAAGAAACACAGGTGAGGGGTACAGGCAAAGTGGGCAAGCATTAAGGATGCAATACTTGAAGCAACATCCATTATGTTAGACAGAAAAGGAAGTGCAAAGAAGAAGAAACCACTTTGGTTCTCAAATACAGTAGCAGAAAAGGTCAAAGCCAAAAGGCTGGCCTAGAGGAAATATAGAGAACACAGCGGGATGAAGATAGGGAGGCATGCCAAACTGCCTAAGGGAAGCAGGGAAGACAGTAAGGCAGGCAAAGTCCCAAACTGAGGAAACACTATCACGAACAGTAAAAGAAGGTGACGACTTTCTATAGATACATTAGTGAAGGAGAAAGCCAGAGGGGATATTGCTTAGCTCAATGGAGAAAAGGGGACATGTGAGGAGGAGGATCCTGTAAAAGCATCTATCCTAAATAGATACTTTTGCTCAGTATTTACTGAAGAGAAGGTAGGGCAGGGCCCACAGCTCAGCACCATGGACACAGGGGGGAGGGAGGTGAGCACTACTCCCTTCACAAAAGAAAGGGTACTACAAGAGCTTGCTAAGCTCAGGGTGGATAAGGCAATGGAACCTGATGACATACATCCCAGGGTACTTAAGGAGCTAAGGGGATTAGCCATTAGCAGAACTGTTTAGTGAGTCTCTGACCACAGGAGAGGTCCCAGAAGACTGGAGAAGGGCTCATGTGATCCCGTTCCACAAGAGTGGTAGCAGGGAGGAGGCAGGGAACTACAGACCAGTCAGTCTTACCTCAGTAGTGGGCAAGATTATGGGGGCACTCCTTAAGGAAAGGATAGTGCAACACCTGGAATCCATAGGAGCACAGGATCCAAGACAGCATGGGTTTACAAAAGGAAGATCCTGTCAAACTAATCTCACACATTTCTTTGACTGGGTAACCAGAGTGGTGGACTAAGGGGAAGCAGTTGATGTTGCCTATCTTGACTTCAGCAAAGCTTTTGACACTGTTCCACATAGAAGATTGATAAATAAGCTGGGTTTGCTCTGGGTGGGTCAGAAGTTGGTCAACTGGGTGGCAAAGTGGTTGATGGGCAGAAAACAGAGAGTGGTGGTAAATGGTATAAAGTCAGAAGAGATGCATGTCACAAGTGGGGTATCTCAGGGATCAGTTCTGGGGCCAGTCCTCTTCAATATCTTCATTAGTGACCTTGCAGATGGACTAGAGGGTAAGGCTTGTCTGTTTGCAGATGACACCAAGCTCTGCAACAGAGTAGATGATCCAGATGGGTTGGGCAGAATGAGAAGAGATCTGGATAAACTAGCAAAATGGTCAGAAGAGTGCAACAGGGATTTAATGCAAAGATACAAGATCATGCACATAGGGAAGAGAAACCCTGAAGCCACCTATAGGCTGGGAGGGAGTTGCTCGCAGTCACAAAGGAAGAAAGAGACTTGGGCATCATCATCACTGATGACCTGAAATCATCCAAGCAGACTTCTAAAGCAGACGGTAAGGCTAGGGGGATGTTGGGGTGTATTAGTAGGGGTATCACAAGTCATAAGAGGGAGGTAATAATCCTTCTTTACAAGACACTGGTTAGGCCTCATCTGGAGTACTACATGCAGTACTGGAGGCCACACCTTCACAATGACATTAACCAAATTGAGGCAGTGCAGAGAAGGGCAACCAGAATGATGCAGAGACTGCAACAGAAGACATATGAGGACAGATCAATGGAGCTCAATATGTATACCCTTGAGCAAAGGAGGGAGAGAGGTGATATGATCGAGACATTCAAACACCTTAAGGGCATTAACAAGGTGAAAGAGTCTAACATGTCTAAATATAAGAAAAATAGCAAGACAAGAGGACACAGCATGAGATTAGAGGGAGGCCGATTAAGGGGGAATGTGAGGAAATTCTTTTTCACAGAAAAGGTGGTGGGTGCATGGATTGGCCTACCTCAGGAAGTGGTGACTATGAATACAGTGCAGGGCTTCAAACAGGCATGGGATAGGCATAAGGGAGCAATACAGATGAGTATGAATGGATAGGCCATTGACAGAGCAAAGGCCGATGGCACATTTATAAGGTAGAAAAAGAAATGGATAGACTGGATGGGCCTTGCAGCCCTTATCTGCTGTCAACTTCTATGTTTCTATGTGTGAGAGTGCGTGTGTGTGTGTATGTGTGTGTGTGTGTGTGTGTGTGTGTGTGTGTGTATGCTATGTATGTGTGTGTGTGTGTGTGTGTGTGTGTGTGTGTGTGTGTGTGTGTGTGTTAGGAATGGGGGCTGGATGAACTGCTGAGACATCAATTACCAATTCAGCTCTGATTGGGTCTTAGACCTTTCTCTTCACAACAAAATCTTTCTTCAAAAACTAATCAAGATTGTTTAAAGATTGGGGAGTTTGTTTTGTTCCCGTGGTTGTGGTACAATTACTTTTCTCCACTTTTTATAGTCTCTACCCATTTATTTATATTTCTGGCAAACAGGTCATTTTCTTCAGGCAAAGATGGAAACATGTTTTGTTTTCTAACAGTCCAGTCCAAGGATAGGAAGTTCTGTGGTGGTCACAGTTTGTACTATTCACCATTCATATAGCATTTATTCTCTTAAACTTTTAATGCTTGGACTTTGAAGGACACTCAAACTAGTCGGGGAAAGATAAAATGTTCCACCAAACTAAAGAGTGTTGTCATTAATAATTGAAGCTCATTTTGCAGGCAGAAACTTGCTAAAAATGTTACAGAAGTTATTCTAAAAATATTTTATTACTGCACTAACGGTTTATGTTTTACAAAGGGTATTATTATTATCCTCTTATGATCATGTAAGCAGAAGTGTCAATAAATAAATATATGTCACAAAATGTTTCTCCATTGAAAATGAATTCTGAAATGAGGCAAGTACTGGGATTGGGATAAAAGCATACATTTATTTATCAGGAGACAGAAATGCTGCTAGATTTCATCATATGAACATGCACCGTAATGACTCAGGCCATCCTGCTCACTTGATGTGAGCTACAGGATTTGAAATTTAGCAAGGCATGCAACTGGGTAATGTACTGAACATTACTGAGAGGCTTTAAGCAACAGCACTTATTATAAACCATCTCCCACTCAGGAAATGTGGATGTTTTCATCACTTACTACTCCTAAAGTAGTATTTATCCCATAACTAGACAAATAATCATTTATAATAGGTGTGTGTGTGGGGTGGGAGGCATTGTCTTAGGAAGTTTGAAACATTTGAGTTGCAGATACATCAATTAACCAATTTGGCTCTGACTGTCTTTTCATACCCACTGTCAGCTAGGGCTAGATAGTGGCGTATAGCCTATCAGAGGCTCCTTCTCCCCCCCATTGGGGACCACACTGCATGACACTGGGATGGGATTTTTGTAGGTGCAGCAGTAGCTATGTTGTCCTGTCTCCATCACCCAATGACACTGATGAACAGGACTAAAGTCCAGGTGGTAAGCTGTGGTGAGACACTGCTTCCGCCAATCGCCTAACTGTGCCCTCGCCCTCCCAACATCATCCACTATTCGGTACAGTGCCCAACCCACCCCAGGAGTGGAGAGTTGCCTATTGGCTACTCAATCCAGACCCTCCCAGCTGACACCTGGCATCCCAGTCTTTTTCTTGAACCCTGGTTGCCAGTGTAGCGCAAGGTACGGCATCCAGTGCTTCAACCATCAGCATCACTGGGCCTTGTCAAGCATTTCTCTTCATAACTAAAACATCATCGATACACAAATTGAGATGTTTTAAGATTAGGGAGTTAGTTTTGTTCCACAGGTTCTGCTACAGCTACTGTTCCAGCTCGTTTTATATCCTCCACCAATTTATCTGTATTTTTAACAAATATGCCCTGTTCCTTCAGGCACAGTAGGAAGCATTTTTTGCTGCGTAACAGTCCAGTCCAAGGACAGGCAGTCCAGCAGTGGTTACAGTTTCCAGGAGGTGCTGATTAAATGGCTCTGTGAGTTGTCTTTCATATAGAATTTACACTCTTAATCTTTCAAAGTTTGGACATTACAGGACATTGATTCTAGCGGAGAAGAGATGAAAAGTTCCAGACAAAGTAAAGAATGATGTCAGTATTACCTGAAGCTTGTTTTGCTGGAAAAAAATTAGCTGAGAATGTTACAGATGTTATTGTAAACGTATTTAATATATTCCAAGGGTATATTATCCCTTTATGATCTTGTAAAGGAAGCATCAATAAATATGTGACATAACATTTAACCACTGACATTGAATCCCCCCCAACTCACCCCCCACAAATTGTTTAACCAGGCAATATAGCACAGTGGTTTAAGGCTCTGTGCTGCAAATCTGGAGACATGGTTTGAATCCCACAGCCTACACTTGCATGCTGTGTGACCCTGAGCAAGCCAATTAACTTCCTTGTGCTCCCATGTCACACCTGTAATCAGTCTTCCAGCTGAGTGTGCTACTCCTGGTTAAACAAATGGGGAAACAACATTGAAGTTTTCTGAGAGTATTCCCATAAGCCACCAGGTTTGCTACCCTGTCACACGTGGTTGGCTTTAGCAGTGGGATCAAACATTCCACTTCTTGTGTAAACAGAGGTAAGATGGATGCAGAACAACTACCGAAATGGCTGATAGAACAAGCCTGCACAACACCAGATACAAGCACCATCAGCTGAGATGCAAAAAGACTGGCTGGCCCAGCAAGCACAACTGCAGGTTCAGAGAGACCAGCAAGAGTTTATGAAGCAGGTGCTGCAAACAGAAATACACTGGCCACAGCTCCAAGTCACCAAATCCAATCACTGTAGGATTTCATAGCCTACTGTATGACTGTACAGACAGTTGCCAGTACCACTGCCTGGCCACAAGAAAGTTGGGCTACTTGCACTGCACCGTACCTGACTGAAGATGCACAAGTTACATACAGAAGCCCAACTATTGCCACCACCAGAGACTAGGAATGGGTAAATGCAGCTATCTTAACATCAGGTCGAAAGAACTGATGAGAGTTACTGATAGAACGTTTCACACCATGGGTTTCAAGGTTGAAACATGACCTAGATTGTTGACACAAAAATTACAAGACTTGGCTACTCTGTGGTTAAAACCAGAGGTATGCATTAAATAGAAGATTATGGATTTGATTGTTCTGGTGCAGTACCAGAACATTTTACCAGACAGAGTCTGTGATGGGGTAAGCTGACATGAGCAGACCACTCTGGCTACACCAGTAAAAATTACAGCACATTATCTGGATGCTGGAAGACCAGAGTTTGCCAAGAAGATTGAAACCACAATAAATCTCGGGTGTTGGCCTCAGAAGGCTCCGACAGAAGTGAGGAAAAAGGACTCTGGGCGATGGGAAGAAACATGCTGGTATGGGTAAGTGATCAAGTGGTGATATATTACTTACCCCTTCACTTCAAAAACAGGGCTAGAAATTCATTTAAATTGTGGTGTTCCATATGGAATACCCTTACCCAAGATTTGGTATTCAGACTTTAAAACTGATATACAACCCCCCTTTTTTGTATACCACCATTTGTAATTATTACACACTAAGAAAATGCTGAAGAGCAACTCTCTATTATAATAAAAAGCTTAAGGAGCATTAGATATACGCCAATTATGTTTTTACTTTCTTGTTTTCTAGTTATCTGTTTGTTTTTCTTCACTTTTCCCATGCTATTAGTCTGCTTAATACTATAGGTTATGCAGCACTTATTTCACAAAGTCTTACAAAATGTATCTGACTCTCCTGGCTAACCACACAACTGCTGTTTTGTGACATCACAGTCCTTTGCCGTGGTGAGCACTATGATGTCATAAATAAAGGTATTATGAGATTAATAGTGGAGAGAAGTGTTTTTATGCAGATCTTTTAGACAGACTAACAAGATGTTCTGTAAACACTGAATAGAAGCATTGAAAATGAATAAATGTATTTTCTAGTAAATTATAATAGCTGAAACGTCTTATTTATAAAAGTACATGCTGATGTGCAGAGTTGCTCTTTAACGTAAAGTATTTTTTTTTCCTTTTCTTTAATGACACCACCAGTCTGTTTTCTGTGAATTAATTGCTAGGACACTGGACAAGCCAGGCTTGCAATAACCACTGGCACTGATGGAAGTTTGGAGAACGATGACCAGAGTATGAGGGAAAAGGCAACTAGCTGCAGCCCACAATATTTAACAGAAAGCAAGAAAATTAGCACTTAATCTGCCAACATTTTGCCCAAATTCACTTTTAAAACAGTTCTTCAAGCTACCTTCTTATCTTTCTCTCTCCTGCTTGCTAAGACACCATGTTTCACTATCTTGCTGCTGGTTTAAGCAGTGCGGTAGGTACTGTAAATGGCACTGTTTATCTGTGGAACCCACCAGTTTTGTTCAAAAGGATTCTGAGTAGAATGTTCAGTGCTAAAGATTGTCAAGGCAATAACATCTCTGAAATACAGTATTTCAGAAAAAAAGCAAACTAAATGACAAAGAATCTCATCACACAAGCAGTGAAGCAAGGGATTTACCCCTAATGGGTACCCTGTGATGAGGATGACCACTATTGAGTACTTTCAAAAAGGGCAACTCAGTAATGGTGCCTGTTCACAGGGCTACTGGATGGGGAGGGTGACCAGATTGGGGGGGATCAGCGAATGTAGCAACATCCTTCCACTATATGTACACACACAGGGGGGGGCAGCGAGCAGACTATGTGACAGGCAGAAGGGAAGGGAGTGCTACTGAGGTGCAGCACAGTGCTGGGCTGCCAAGCTGGCCATATGGCGTGGTGGGTTGTTGGCAAGCTAGGGTTGTGAGAGTAAAATATTTGATTCTGGGAACGCTGTTTTTTTTTTTGTTCGGTCCAGGATTTTCTCTTTTTTTGTTTTGCACCCCGTAACATGCCCCCCGGAGTTGAGAATCCTTTATTAGGGGTGCGGAGTGCAGCCACTGCATAAACAAAAAAGTCTATGTCTTTGGCACTGCGAGTGTACATCACTGAAATTTATTTTTGGCAATGATCACTCTCCCTAACAGAGATCACCTTTCCGCAATTGCCATTATGACATGGAAACTCCAGAAATACCAATGGCAGTAAAGTCTAATTTCACAGTAAAACATCACATATCACATCATGTGAAGGATCATGTAAATCACCATGAAATAATTAAACAATGAATTATTCTTTACAATGAAAGAGCAACACATTCTAGCCTTTGCTCTAAAATTGCATTTGTAAGGGCCGCTACTATGCATTTTGGTATGCATCTCTTGTGTCGAATTGGGTCCATTCTCAATCAGAGACAATGAACTGTAGAACTCTCTGTTGCCATGGCCCATTGCTTGTAGGTCAAGAAGAAATTTGAAGTTATAGTATACTATTTTGTTTGCAATAACATGCAGAAGGAAACAAAATATGTTCTGACATACTCTAGGTTGCTGTCCCCTTGGCCAAGGTGCTTTCAGTACTAATACTACAGTGAGATCATGACCCTGAGTTAACTATGCAGATTGCTCTCAGAATGACATCCTTATCAGGTAACAAGATGGGATGCATTTTTACTTGCTCAGGTGGGGTCACAGACATCTGGTAGTACTGTGGCAGGAGTTTCCCTATCTCTCTTCTGTGCTGCAAGCTGTTAATTGTGTGGTGAGGTCCTGGTGGGTGGATGCTCAGTCAAGTCCTAACATGGATGGGTCTCTTTTTTGGTCACCAGAGTGAGGAGGACATCACGGAACTTGTGAGTCAAGCACTCTACACTTTTTCTTTAACTCCTCTGAATCACAGCAGTTGCTCTGCTAGTGGCCCTCAAAGTGGGTCTCTGGTTGCCACTCATCATCTGTCCCAGTTGAATAAATCACTGGAGGGCTTGTTCAGTGCTGCTGCTGGGCCTTATAAGTTCACACTTTTAATGGCACAAAGAAACCACACAACTCTACTGCCACCGATCAAGTCTAAATGACATGTCATCAGCAAAATGCCATGATTGGTGGAGATTTACTCCAAGATTCTGCACACAGATTGGCTGTCTGATGATGTATTAGGGGGTGGGGGTTAGGTCACGTAAGAATGGACTCCAGTCTTTGTGACTGTGTGCTAAGTGCTTCCATTCAGTTCTTTGTGGTTTTCACTATCCTGTTGGGACAGGCTGGGCACAGGTGGCAGGGGAGTCTAGGTGGCTGGTGGGGCTGGAGACCGAGTGAATCTTAAACTGACTGGCTGAGAAAGAGAAACAGTGTTCCAGAGTGTTCCACCTCCATTTAATTGTGAGAGGTCAGAGCATCTAAATAATCTTCCTGACGGGGGCTTCAGCCCCTCAGCCCCCTGCAGTTGGCACCTATGCCCGCAATCTTGCTCTTTCAGAATGGTGTTGCATAGCAGTCATGTGTCTGTTCTCCTCTAGCCTTTTGCTTCCAAGAAAACTCTCTGGGGGGCTGGCTGGAGGTTTCAGGTGGTGGCACAGGACCCGAGCTGCTGGCAGTGAGCAGCTGGAGCATTCAGTGGCAGGAGCTAAGCCCCAGACTTGGGGGGGGAGAAGTATAAGATTGCCCTGCTCCCATTCTGGAGTGGAAACAATAGGGAAAGGACTGGTGGAAAACATACAGAAAGGGGGTGACACCAGCCAAGCTGATCAGGACACTGAACAGCTGTTTGCTGGATGGTGTCCTGCAGATCAAAAGAAAAAGCTGCCATATGATTGGTTTAGCTTACTCTTTTGAACTACACAAAAGTTCTGCCCATCAAGGCAAAACAGCATCACAATCCACCTCTCTTATAATTGGTGTGGCACTGTTTCATCCCTTGCAGACTACTCTGCATTGGATGGACAGTGTCACACCCTTCAAATGTCACTTTTATAGCAAGACGTTTGCTGCACATGAACACACGGTGAACTTAAAAACTGGACTGTGGAACACTACATGTTCCAATGTTTAGATCTACCTTGTTACATGGGCAAGTGGCATATTTTGTTTATTAGATTTGTTGCTATCCCTAAGCTTCTAAAACCTGGGTGGAATTAGTTTGTCTCTCACCAGGGTATGTTCCTCTGACACTAGGGACATTAACATATATGGTTCAAGGTTATGAGACATTTTGTTCTTAACATACTATGCTAATACTGATGGATTTCTTCCATGTCCATTAAATTGGCATGATCAAATAGCTTTGTCTAATATATTTCTTATAACTATCTGAAATTGTTCTCCCCTACTCCAAATCTTCCCACAGATTCAATAAGTTCACCTTGTTCATATTAGTTATGATTGTTCATAACAAAGCTTATACTATATTCTTTCGCAACAGTCTGATCTTTTCCTGGTAGCACTTATAGTGAAGAGAAAGCTGAACTGCCTGCATCATCCTTAGCCAGCATGATAGGGATTGATATTTTAACAAATATTCACTCTTAACAGATACTTAATTTGTATTCTATCTTGTTCTGATCTTACTATAACTCTTGATGTAAACTAAGGAACTGCTTCCCTGCTTCCCTAGGAAGCAGGGAATGATAAGACAAGCAAAGGCGAAACTGAAGAAACATTAGCACAAACAGTAAAAGAAGGGACAAGACTTTTATAGATTCATTAGTAAAGGAGAAAGTCCAGAGGGGTATTGCTAAGATCAAAGGGGATATGGGGGTGTAAGAAGAAGGAGGACCATGTAAAGCATCTATCCTAAATAGATACTTCTGCTCAGTATTTACTGAAGAGAAGGTAAGGCAGGCCCACAGCTTAGCACCATGGACACAGGGGTAGGGGAGGTGTACACTAGTCCTTCACAAAAGAAAGGGTCTTACAAGAGCTCAATAAGCTCAGGATGGACAAGCAAAGGGACCTGATGGCATATATTCCAGGGTATTAAAGGACCTAAGGGTGGAACTTGCAGAGCCATTATCAGAACTGTTTAGTGAGTCTCTGAGCACAGGAGAGGTCTGAAGACTGGAGAAGGGCTCATGTGATCCGCTCCACAAGAGTGGTAACCGGAGGAGGCAGGGAACACAGACCAGTCAGTCTTACCTCAGTAGTGGGCAAGATTATGGAGGCACTCTTAAGGAAAGGATAGTGCAACACCTGGAATCTATAGGAGCACAGGATCTAAGACAGCATGGGTTTACAAAAGGAAGGTCCTGTCAAACTAATTTCATAGATTTCTTTGACTGGGTATCCAGAGTGGTGGACCAAGGGGGAGCAGTTGTTGTCACCTACCTTGACTTCAGCAAAGCTTTTGATACTGTTCCACATAGAAGATTGATTAATAAGCTGGGTAGGCTCATGGTGGGTCAGAAGTTGGTCAACTGGGTGGCAAACTGGTTGACGGGCAGAAAACAGAGAGGTGGTAAATGGTATTTAGTCAGAAGAGATGCAAGTCACAAGTGAGGTACCTCAGGGATCAGTCCTGGAGCCAGTCCTCTTCAGTATCTTCATCAGAGACATTGCAGATGGCCTGGAAGGTAAGGTTTCTCTGTTTGCAGATGACACCAAGGTCTGAAACAGAGTAGATAATCCAGATGGGGTGGGCAGAATGAGAAGAGATCTGAGTAAACTGGCAAAATGGTCAGAAGAATGACAACTGGGGCTTAATGCAAAGAAGTGCAAGATCATGCACATAGGGAAGAGAATCCCTGAAGCCACCTATAGGCTGGGAGGGGAGTTGCTGGCAGTCACAAGGGAAGAAGGAGACTTGGGCATCATCATCACAGATGACCTGAAATCATCCAAGCAGACCACTAAAGCAGTAGGTAAGGCTAGGGGGATGTTGGGGTGTATTAGTAGGGGTATCACAAGTCATAAAGGAGGTAATAATCCCTCTTTACAAGACACTGGTTAGGCCCCATCTGGAGTACTGCATGCAGTACTGCAGGCCACACCTTCTCAAGGACATTAACCAAATTGAGGCAGTCCAGAGAAGGGCAACCAAAATGGTGCAGGGACTGCATCAGAAATCATATGAGAACAGATTAATGGAGCTCATATGTGTACCCTACAGTAAAGGAGGATGAGAGGTGATATGATTGAAACATTCAATCACCTTAAGGGCATTAACAAGGTGAAAGAGTCTAACATGTTTCAATATAAGTCAAATAGCAGGACAAGAGGACACAGCATGAGATTAGATGGAAGCCGATTAAGGGGTAATGTGAAGAAGTTCTTTTTCACAGAAAGGGTGATGGATGCATGGAACAGCCTACCTAAGGAAGTGGTGGATATGAATACAGTGAAAGGCTTCAAACAGGCATTGGATAGGTATAAGGGAGCAATACAGAAGAGTATGAATGGTTAGGCCATTGACAGAGAAAAGCGGATGGCACATTCATAAGGTAGAAAAAGAAATGGGCAGACAGTATGGACCTTGAGGTTCTTATCTGCTGTCAACTTTTATGTTTCTATGTTTAATTCTTGCTGTGCCACAGACTGATATATCAGTCCAGAATTCTTATACATTGTAATTCTGTCAGCAGCAAAATGGATTTAATAAAGATTTGTAAAATGAGGACAATGGAACTTCTATTTTGGGGTTATAATAGTATCCCAAAATGTGCACCCCATATGAGACAAAGAGATTAAGTTTCATCTCCTCAGTCTTAAGGGATCACAACATTGCTAAACCTATATGCCATTTTATATGTATTTCATTTTTTAATCTGTTCTGCAAAAAGTTTATTCTGCTTCAAATTTACTGACAGAGTGACTCACAAATAGACATAGCTTTTTACTCTGAGGCCCAGATATTCAAAGGATTGCACCTGGAGCAACTGAGTTGTGCTGGTGCAACCCCAGTAATACGCACCAGGCCAATATTCAAAAGGGGGACTTGCACAATGCAAGTCCTGATGCGCAGGGTGCAATGGTAATGTATTTGGCGCATCTGAAGGGGGCATGCCCATGCATAGGTGGCACATCCTAATATTCAGCCTGGGATGTACAGCGCATCTGCTGGCACAATCCCTAGATGCACTGCATACTGGGGCACAGAGTTGAGCCCCCAAAAAGTGGCTCAAATGCTGGCCACCTACAGGCTGGCTGCTGTACAGTACTGCATGGTGCAACACAGCAGCTGCCAGCCATGGGTGGCCACCAGCCCACCAGAACACATCACAGCACCCATATGTGCCCTGATGGTCTAGTGGTACCCCTCCTCCCCGTAGCCCCGATTGCCATGGATTGCATTAATAAAAGTTCCCTGGTACTCTAGTGGCACACCCTCCCTCCTGTACATCTGATTTCCATGATCAGATGTGAAATAACTTCCCTGGTGGTCCAGTGGTACCCTTCTCCCCATCCTGACCCTCCAATAACTGTGAAAATAATATTTACAATCCCTTGTAGTCTAGCGGTATCCCCACCCCACCCAGGTCTAGGAGTGCCGGTGACCCATCCTACGATATCACTCTGGTGGTCCAGTGGCCCCCGTACAGGCTTCCTTCCCACACAGCACCCCCCCCATCATTAGCGGGCAGCTGCAACCCACCTGCATATTGCCTGGTCACCTGCTGAATGACAGCTTGCTGTATGAACTGTAAGCCCATTGGTTCACACTGTGGACCAATGGCCTTGCAGTGCATACTGTACATATCACTCACAAATATGTGAATTAATCCATTCATTCACATATTTTGAGTGACATGTACAGTATGCATTGCAAAGCCATTTGTCCACAGTGTGGACCAAATGGGCTTACAGTTCAAACTGTAAGCTGTCATTTCGGCAGGAGGCTGGGTGGTATGCAGGCGCATTGCAGCTGCATGCTGATGATGGGGGGGTGCTGGGTGGGCAGGGGGCCTGTGAGGGGGGACCACTGGACCACCAAAGTGACATGGTAGCATGGATCACTAGCACTCCTGGGCACAGGCAGGGTGGGAGGTACCACTAGACTACAAGGGATTGTAAACATCATTTTCACTGTGATTAGATGGTCAGAATGAGGAGGGGGTAGCACTGGACCACCAGGGAAATTATTTCTCATCTCATCATGGTGATCAGAGGCACGGAAGGAAGGGGGTGCTGCTAGATGACCAGGGAAATCTGATTAATTTAAACCACATCAATTGGAGCTATAGGGAGGGAGAGGAGTACCACTAGACTAGCAGGGACTGTACCGCTATGGTCCAGTGCTCACCACTCTGGGGAAGGGGGTCTGCATGTCATCCTCTCGGGGCACTGCATGCTGTGCAGGGTGCAAGGTGCATTTCACTGGCCTGTCTTGCTGAACACATGCAAATTGGGCCATAATGATATGCAAATGCCCCCATTTGCACCTTGCATACATTATGGCCCATTTGCATGTCCAGGTATGAATATTTGGTAATTGCACCCCGAGCAGCTACAGTTGCGCTGGAGCATTCCCAGTCCTATCTGTCTGAGGGATGAGCCGGTGCATTGTATATGCGCTCTGCACATTATGTGCTATATTCAAAGATGATGAACCATGGCACATCTCCTTTGACTATCTCCCTGTCTTGCTATGGTGCACCTCGGTTGTGCTGTGCCTCCACTTGCACCTTTGCCAGGCACAGTCTTAATATCTGGCTCTCTATGTTTTGTCTTTGTTAAGAAACCATGAAAGGGTGTTCCTGGAACTGAAAGACATAATCTTTGTTTTTGGCAGATTAGTTAAAAGCTCATGACAGCTAAATAACTAACTGAATGTATTTAATTTACATTTAAGCAGATACCGAAAATTACTAATATGTTGAAATGTATTTCATTTTAGGACTGGTATTCAGTATGTGAATCAATATGGCTTTTACCATAAAAAAGTAAAATAGCAAAAATGTACCTGAATATTTTTGTATGAAGCTATGAGTTTTTATTTACTTATGCCTGAGATCTGTCAATACAAATGTTCAGAAAAAAAGGCAATGCTATAGTATATACCAGAGTGAATTTCATTGGGCCTGCAACTTTCAACACTGCAGTATATCAATATGTAAGTATTAGATATAATAATTTTACTTTGTTTTTGCATTAAAGAAAGCATGGGTGGGCATACTAGGTGGGCCAAGCAGTCCTTATCTGACATCAAATTCTGTGTTTCTATGGGTGCTTTGGAGACCATATAATTTCATAAAATGTTTATTTGGCATCTGTATTTTCCATCTCCTATCTAACTGATTATGAACAATTTTGTTTCAGCAGGTTCTTCAAATCTAATTTTGCAGTTAGAATGGACTGAGGCAAAAGGTCATGTGATTCCAACTTTTGTGAAACATACAGTATAAAACAATATCTTTTTAGGGACTTTGGAAATGTCTCAGCAAAACAAAAACTTTGGAAATCAATGATTATTACAGAAGACACATTCTGACTAGTTGATGAACGAATAACATTATTTGGATAATGAAGACATGAAATAAAGCTTTTTGGCACAGTGATAGCATTCAAATATTCATCAAGAGTAATGAGTTTGTCAAACAACTGGAGTCTGAAGGATATTGAGTATTGTTTTGAATCTATCAATGGATCTTGCCCAAAGAGTATACAGCCAGGAGCAATTCTCAGTGTCATGTATGTCTTCATGATTGGATCCATAATGATCACAATAAGTGGGAATTTGGTAGTGATTATTTCAATCTTCCACTTCAAACAACTTCACTCTCTCTTTAATGTCCTGATCTATTCTCTGGCTGTTGTTGATTTTCTTTTAGGTTTCCTTGTCATGCCCTACAGCATGATAAGATCTGTTACAAACTGCTGGTATTTTGGGGATGTACTTTGTAAAATCCACTCTAGTTTTGATATACTGCATAGTACAGCCACCATCCTTCATCTCTGCTTCATTGCTATTGACCGTTACTATGCTGTATGTGACCCTTTACACTACTAAACCAAAATAACCTTCTCTGCTACAATGATGTTCACTAGCATAAGTTGGATTGCATCAACAATTTTTGCTTTTGTGGGAATTTTCCCTTAGGTAAATTATGTAAGGATTGAAGAATATGTTGCTTCAGTTTCTTGCATAGGTTTGCGTGGGATTATGTTTAACAAGTTTTGGGCCCTGTCAAGTATTACCCTAGGATTTATTATTCCAACCACTGTAATGATAGGCATGTATATTAAATTTTTTTCTGTAGCGCAAAGGCATGCCAGAGTCATTACTACCATGGCAGACAAAACACATACTTTAGATGTGGGCCAAAACAAAATCTCAAGCAGAAAGAAAAGAAAAGCAGCTAAGACTTTATGTGTAGTAATGGGTGTATTTGTAGTGTGTTGGGTTCCTATTTATGTAGCAGGTGTCGTTGAGGTTTCCTTAATTATACTACTCCTGCAATTTTATTTGATGCATTTTTATGGTTAGGTACTTTAACTCTACCCTTGACCCCATAATTTATGGTTTCTATTATCCTTGGTTTAGGAAATCATTTAACATTATGCTATCAGGTAAAAAATTTAGTCCAGGTTCTCTGAAATAAGTGTATTTTCAGTAAACCACTGACTATAGCTTTTAGTTTGGGCTAATAACGAGAAGCAAGAAATAACATACTATACAATTTCTGTTTTCAGAGTTCTCAATTGTCTTGTAATTTTCATTCTGACAAAGCATGGCAGATTTTCAAGGAAAGAGGTGACTATGTATGCCCAGGATATTTCCATTTCACTGGTTGAAAAAACTCAATGGTCCAATAGTATTTAATATTCATAACATGTTATTGTTGCATGTTTGCAATATCACTATAGCTTAGAAATGGAATAATTATAGAATTTATGGTATGTGCTCTTTTTCAGATGTTGATTAAAATCTGCATCTCCTCCATGATGACAGTGTTGTGGAAGTTCTTTTGAAAGGGTCTAAGTGTACGCAAAATTAAGCATCTTTTTTCTCAATAAAACAAATACAGCAGCTTCCTTGCCTCACCAAGCATTATACAACAAACAATGAGAATATTGTCAGCAGTATTTATTTTGCTTTGAAACTAGAGTAGGTTGTGTAAATGCTCCTTTTTCAAAATTGAACATTATGCAAACAGAAAATGTCTGACTTGCTTGTGAAACCCAGGCCCCGTCATAAAATCATTAATTAAAGGTCTGCAACAACTAACTGAGCACATCAACCACCAAACACTTTGGATTCTGAGAGCTGCACTTTGGCCACAATGCTGGGTGGAGATATCAGCCAGAGTTGCAGGCTCACAACAGCCACAAACAACAGATACTGCCTTTGGGGACAAAGCCCTATATCCCATACAAACCGATTGAATCTGAATAGATATTTTAACTTTAAAATACATCAATTTTGAAAACAGTACAAAGAACCCTGTTAATAGAAACCCACTTTACTGTGTAAATGCATTTCACAAACAACCCTCATATGCTAATCATGAAATCAGTCTGCTAATGTATTCTGCACTAAATGAATTCACCTGAGATCAACCGTTTACATTACATGAGGTAACAGCTGCAGTGTACATCTAGCATCTCAGAGTGTTCATTCAATAAACAACAGACTTGAGAAGTGTCTAAAGGGCTAAGATGCAATTTGAAAACTGCTATTCCTGCTGATATTAACAAACCTTTATTTGAGGAGATTTACTTATACAAAAAATACTAGCAATTATTGAAATATGTATACAACCAAGGCTGCAACAGAATGTAAGTTTTATGTTTTAACGGCAAGGAAAATTTCACCTATTATAACAGCTCAGGGCACTTATTGAGTCACAATATACAGCAATTTCTACAAGTGTAGGAAGTACATGCATGTAGCATGTAGCATTATATGATCTGAAAATATTTTTTCTGCACAACTTCAACTTCAAAACTACCCTAAGTGATAGATGAATGATAAAATAACCATGTTTCTACTTGTCTCACTTGAGATTGCCGTAGAAAACCACAGCTCAAACAACATAAAAGTGCTATATGTTTTATCTTGAAAGCAATGATGGGATTTGACGACATCAGTTTAAATCGCAATTGATAAGCACTTCAACAAATAAAATATACAGAGTAGTGATTTAAAAAATTCCAAACATGAAAAATCAATAACAGTTAACTTTAATCACCCAGCCCAATAAAAAAGTTAAAGATGTGGAAGATGTTACAGTCAAAAATCCATTTAAAGTGCTTAGTCCTGTATCACTGATTTTTATTTTTTTATGTTCGAAGTTGCATGGACTATGGAAAACAATCAAGATTCTATCCATGTCTAGTCTGCTTAAGCAGTCAATAGATAGTTAATAAACCTTTTTTTTCTGTGCTATATTGCCTTATTTTTCATCTAAATTTCTGTCCAAGGATTTAATAAGCATTTCAATGCTGACATTCACTATTGCATGGGAATTGTATGGTGGGGCAGGACTACAGCTCTCAACAGCCTCAGCTGCTAGCTTATTTACATTCACTTGTTTGTGCTTGAAAAACTTCTAGCTACCCAGTCCCTTCCTGTCTCTTGGACCCTGATTAGCAATCAGGGTCGGGTAACTCCATTTGCACAGGAGTGGTTTAATATTTCAGACAGTATAACAAAATCCGGCTGTACTATTCCTCCTCTATCACTGCTACTTAAGGAAATAAATGTAGTAGTGCAACAGAGTCAAATTTAAAAGTCAATTTTAAACAGGCTGGTGAAGACCTAGCTGGTGTATTTGTAGAGAGAGCAGGGTTAAAGAAGATAAAAGACAGATAGCCTGCTCTCCTGAACTAGTACAATTATGAACACCGTATCATGACCAACCAGCTCCCCATAGAAGCTGTACTACAAAGCAACATGCAACCTCCTCATGAGACCAACTTTTATTTTTTTCAGGAAGGCTCAAGAAATGGCTGGGGGTCGGGCAGCCAACACCTCTAGGAGCACTGGGGTTTTAGTGGTCTGTGGTGTATTTTGATGGCCTCACTGAAGGCTAGCTCACCATAACAACACCATTTCAGTGCAGCAATTAGCCAAATTTGCCTGTATTTGTTGTCACCACCACCTGACCTACTGCCCACAGCCCAGACACCGATGGTGTCTTCATCCACCTTCCCTATCCAGATGCAGCCTCGATGAAGTCACTCAGCCACCTTGACCCTCCACAGTGAATGCTGAGACACTATTGGTGTCCTTACCCCGCCTGATCCCTTCCCAGTGCTGGCAGCCTCTGCTGTTGCCACCAGCACCTTGACTACTCCCAGCAAGTGTTGCAGCCACACTGGTGTCCCTCACCCACCGCTATCATCTCCACGAGTTCTACAGACACTGTGGTGTAACCCACCCACTTTGCGCCTCAAGCTAAAAAAAGCAAAATGTATACCACATGATGACAGGTGGCAAATAAGTGGGTTGTTTTAGATCAGAATATCCCATGATCTATACAGATAGCAGACAGCCTGAGACATAGGCTGCCCATTTTAAGAAAGAAAGGTACCAAAACGCCAATAGTGGGGAGTGTTATTCAACCTGCTTTTAAACAAATATCTAAAAAATGTTTAAACCAAAGTGGTTATTTTATTATGGCTTATTCAAGACTTCAGTTCCACAGCAGATCACTGACTCGACCAAAAAGAAAAGCTAAGTACTTTAACAGATTTTAAACAAGGACAGAAAATATTGATATAATGAGAGAACCAACACAAATTTTATTTATTTGGTTTTGGGAAAAGGTAAGAACTTTAAGATGGCAGTGCCTATTTGGGGTATGACCAGGAAGAGACATTTTCACAGAACAAGAACAACAACTAAATAAGCATTTTCATATTCCACAGGAACACTAACAAAAGCAATTCTTAGCATTTTCACAAGGAAGTACAGTTCGAAACTACAACGTAAGGTTAGCAGTATGTTTCAAACAACAGCAAAAGATCATGCAGGCAGTTTTGATTAAATGAACAATTATACAACAGCTATAAGAGACTTAAAACAGAGGTTTACATTGAGTAGTACATGATAGACAAAAAGGGATGCCTAGTATCCATACATCAGGATTATTTTACAGGCAGGACAGTGAGTGACCGGCATACAGTCTGTTATATGATATAGACACAGTGGCATCCACAGGATGAAACCACTTTTAGCACTCTGCAAGCAGCCATACTCATAAGGGTATTGGTAGAGAAATAAGTGCAGGTAGGTTAGATTTAAGTCAAGAGGTCATGGGGGTCTAAGCATTTATTGCTGGAAGATGGAACAAATGGGCTTTAAGGGCTGATTTGAGATAGGTGGAGGTGGAGCTGTACGTGAGAGACAGTTCAGAGCCCAGATGCAAAGGATATAAAACCTGTTTGCCCATTTTGGTAGCACAACGAGTGCAGTTTGGGTGAGACCGCAAGATCTTTGAGGGAGGAAAAGTGGCACTAGAAAAGTAGGGGAGAGGTGATGGCTGTGCAGGAGAGGGGACTATAGTTGCTTATATGTAAAGTAGTCTATAAGGATCACAATGCTGAGGATTGCCACCAAGAGCGTAGAGGATAGTAAGAGCTGATGGGGAATGAACAAAGTGGCAGAGGTACATGGTGATGCCCACTTGTGCAAAGAACCAAAGGGGGCATGAGAGATGAGTAGAGACCCATATTGTAGGCAGGAAAGGAGTAAGCAGGCAATAGTCTTCCAGGGGGCGGAGAAGATGGGCAGTAGATCATCCCAATATGGGTGGTGGTGATAAAATAGAAATTTAGGCTATGGTCTAGGGCAATACCTAGTATTTTATTTCTCAGGACTGAGGGAAGTTGGAAGGAGTTCACGTATGAGGACAAAGGTGAAAGCAGCAACTAATGGGTTTTGATTGGATTGGGAATGGAGAAGGTCCGAAGGTCTCTGGAGGAGAAGATAGGATGAGTGGGAGGTAGAGGAAAGGAGGTGGGGTAAGGTGTGAGGAATCAAACCAGCATGGCAGGTATGGTGGTGGTGGTGTGGGGATAAGTGGGTGAAAAAGGGTAAAGGGTGAGATGGTGGGTTCTAGGCAGAGATTTAGGAAGCAAACAAAGGCACTGTATAAAAGTGGCTAACTAGAGAGGGGTGGATGGTGGATCAAAGCGATGTCAGTATTAAAGAGGGAAAGTATTGTTTTGTGGGTAAGTATGGACTCAGAAGGAGGCGCATCTTTGTTTCTCAGAAACCACGAGCTTTGGAAGGGATTTAAGTGGATACAATTGATGTGGGTAGTGTAATCTAGATGCGTCTAGCTAGACACCGGGTACTTGTAGGAAGAGACAGGTCCAGTGTGGCACCTTGGGTATAGAGGAGGTGTGTGTGTGTGTGAAGATTGAGTTTTGTAAAAGGAAAGAAAGTTTTGAGTATTGACTTAATTGGTTGGCTTTGAACCATTTTGGATGGGTGAAATAATTTTGCATCATGTAGTCACTGTGGGGAGGCAATCAGGGCTAAAGATGTCCACCCGCATAAGGTGAATATGAATGATGAGCAAACAAGAAGGAGATCATTTTGAATAAAAAAGTTCGCAATTATATAATTTCACCTCATATTTAAATCAGCAGTAACCAGAGGCTCAAAAGTTCACCAACAGGTCAAGACAGGTAATAGGTCCCATCCACGGACTGGGTCCCTTAAGGTGGACACAGATGATTGAGGCCTTAAAAAACTTTAAAAATGTTTTGAGGCCAAAGTTTGTCTTGCCTGCTGAAGTACAGCTGATACCACTGTGAGCATCTTCGCGCTGAATGTTGCAGACCGAAGACTGCAAGTGTACCTGGACAGCTCTGCCTGCACCAGGATCATCTTGCTGAGGAATACTAGCATGAAATCCCATCCACATAAAGAAGTATGCTTCCTTGCGCTAGTTTTCAAAGCCTTCAGCACAGATTTAGCTAGATAATTTTAGTCAAGAGCCATGCCCTCAATCATAATGTTCTGGTGGGAATGTTATTCCGCCCTAAGACAGAGTCAGCAGGTTGTATTTCACTCTTGACTGAGTTCTAAGGAAGGGTCAGGAGCATTCAGAACCAAGCACCTGCTCCATCAGGACAATCAGGACCATTATTGCTGGCTTCTGAATTAAGAGCACCTCTATGAATGGTGGCATATCACTGACAGGCAAACGGTAGAAATCCTTTACAGTGACAACTTCAAACAGACTCAAGACGTCACCTAAGGGACCCAATGTACACCAGCAGTACTTTGATTGTGTTTTACCCTTTCCAACTCAGAGTTTGCTATTTAAAAGTCAAAAGGGGGCAAAAAAAACACCAATGTCTGATATGTACTTCACCTGTCGACATTGTGGATTTTGCCATGAAACATTTCACCAACTCATTGTCAATGTGGCTTAGTAAACCAATGGTGGTAATGGTAGAAGGCATACAACAACCATTCTGAACTATGGTGTCTTCAGACTATACATCTTGCTGGTGGCCTTCAGAAAACTGTGGAGTTGACTGTTGTCAGGAGGTGAAACAGATATATTACCTGATGCCCCTTCTTCTGAAAAACGAGGATAGCACTTGCAGATTCAGAGCTTTACGGTTTCCCAGCTGATTTTGCTTAGTGAGTCTACCACACATTGTCCTTGTAGAGGCAGATGGACTGCAGAAATCTTTGCATCTAGAAAAACTAGATCCCAGATCTCATGGCTCCTAAGCAGTCGAGGATCTTGTTCTACCTGCTCATTTATGTAATACATTGTTGCTGTGTTAGCCTCGAATTTAAACAGACTGGTATCATGGCTTAAAAAGACTGCACTGCCAGCACACTCATGGCTCTAGGAGATGTATGCTCCTGGGTCTCCTGGGCTCAGATACCACTTATGTTGAGATACTGCAGGTGGGTGCCCACCAGCAGAGGAGTCTGGCTGTGAGGATAATTGTTGGGGACAGCTGGAGAAATGGAAATGCCTTCCGAGGTTGGGTATCATCTTACTACACTGTAGTACTTGCAGAAAGGTCCTTTGACACTGACACTAGCCTGGACAAGTTAACTTTTGTAATCAGGTCCCCAAGGTACTAATATGTCCTCATTTAAAATCTGACAATTGCGCCACAGCTGAGATGAGGCCATGTACAAGTAACTACAAAAACCCTTACAGGCCTTGTGTCCCAGTGTGAAGTATTCCAGTACCAACAGTGTGAATCCTTTCCTGTGGAAGAAGCCTTAACTATAAAGTATCAGTTCTTAAAATTCTGTAGATTTAAAAGATCCAGGTTCTTGTGAACTCCTACTTTTAGATAGGCATCTTCCTACTTTGTGCCACCCCACTCCCATGCCTGTTCACTAAGCACTTGCTTAACCCCTAGAGCTGAGGTGAGGTGAAGGAAGGCTATAGCTAATCTGCCAGCTTCCAAGCCTGAACCTGACATATTTTGTGATTGGGTACAGGCTGGAATGCGAAAGTGAGCATCTTTGAGATCAATGATTCCGAACAAATCTCCTGACTACAGGGATGGAATCACTGTGCCAAGAATGTGACCAGCATGAATTTTTCCTTTTAGATATATTTGTTCCGGCATCTTGGAGAACTAAAATATGTTGTCCTCAACATTTTCTTGTGGAGTCAGAAGTAAATCGAATGAGCTCCTTTCCCAATTGTGAGATTTGGCCTTTCTTTACTTCTGTTCAAGCTGATTTTTTTTCTGGTACTGATTGAGCTGGCAAGTTTTTTGGTCTCTGAAGTTTTGGAAACTTTCTCAACTGAAGTGACAATCATGATCCACTAGTCTTATGATCATTTTTACCTGTTCCTGAAAGTAGTGGGTCAGCCTTCCCTCCACTTGCAATGGTTGACTGGCAACCTGGGTAAAACTGTTTGGGGTTTTGTCATGGCTGTGGCTTGGGGTCTGGTGCTGCAGCAGCATCTGGAGCCTCCTGCCTGCCTGTAATAACCTCAATGGGGTTGTGTGATGGAGTGTATGTCTAGCATGCTCTTTTTCATCTGTTATGTGCTTCACAACCCTGCAATACATACAATGCAGGTTTTGACAGGGGCGGTGGCAGTATTTCTACCAAATACCTTTTGTTTTAAAGTTGGCCCTTTAAGTCCTCACTGCACTGGATATTTGGCCTGTAGGTTATCTCACAGGGGAAGGGAGAGTGTTAACAAGCAACACCTGAGCCCAATAAAGGGAGGAGGGTGAACAGACAGAAGGAGGTTTCTGTTTCAGTAAGATGCATGTAGCGACAAGCTGTTTCATTTTCTTTTAAACAAAAAGTAAAGCAGATGGTGTTTGGAGGCACAAATGCCACTTCTCATGGGTCACGTGAGAGCACTGTGGATTAAGTGAGTTGCTCAGAGTCAACAGTATACAAGTTGAGTTTGTGGGAATCAAACCCAGGTTTGTTGGATATACCGAAGCTCATCCACAGCTGGTTACCCTAACCTCTAAATATATTGCCAGTCAAGAATTCTCTCTTAACATGAACTGTATTTCCACTGCAGAAATCACTTTCCTTTAATATTAAGTGTTCCCACTCAGAAAATATTGACATTCTCACCATTTAGTAATCCTAATGTGTTTATCCCACAACTGGACAATAGATCATTATGAGAGGTAGAAGACTTGGATTGCTGGCCAAGGCACCTTGCTTCACCTGAGCTCTTTCCTTCTAAGATTGCTTGAAAGGCAGAGCACAGAACCTTACAAGAGCAAGGAAAAAGGATTAAGACTCATTTGGCTAAGCAGATTTACTATGTGGTGTTATTTTATTTTGTACTCACAGGATTGCTACTGTTTGTTGTTAACATTTCATTGCTTTATTTTCTCTGATTCAAATTAGTGTGGTACTGCTACCTTCTTCTGCATTATTACAAGGTGTGCCTACAGGTGTGTGCTAACAGATTACTGCTGTGATTTCTGATTAAAATTGTCTTTGCAAGGGTATATCTTCATTACTGCTTTATTTTTCTCTGTAGCAAAGTGTTTCTTACAGGGTATATCTTCTCTGAAATTATTACAGGTGGTGCTTCTAAGGGTTTACAGTTTATCTAACATTAGGATGCGCTTTCAGGGTTACTGCATTTTGTTGTTGACTGATTGTTTCTGCTCTTACCTCCTTATTCTTTCATCCATGGTGCTTTTTTTGGGAGGGGAACACCCAGCCACCCAACATCCCCAACCACCCCACATTACACTCCTTTTATAGGGTACCACAGTTGTGACATTTTCCTGTGGCAGAGCAGGAAAGGAGTAGAACAGTGGGGCATCCACAAGGGGAAGCTCATTTACAGGGCACGTAAGTAATTTAACTTGTAAGAACAAGTTATACAAAAACAAAACACAAAAATCAAACCATTACTTGCATTTTATTCCTTCTAATTACTCTGACTAGGTTATAATCCCATCAACTTATCTGGAATGGATATCATTAACTGCAGGTACTGTGAAACACTTTTCATAAGGACAGTCTTACAGGATTTGGGCCACTGTCCTACATGTTGGGCCATTGGAGATCTTAGTGCTCAACTCTGGGCAGCATGGGCAGAGATTGCGCACCTCAAATTTCATATTCAAAAGGAAATACATTATAAGAACCACCAGCCATATCCCCAACATCCAACAGAAAAACCTCGGACCGCGAGAGGTAGTTGGTCCAGGAGGGTTGGCAGGTGGTTAGCAGGGCAAATTGGGTGCCCCATCACTCTCTGCTCTCCAAAATATTACCTCCAAAAACCATATAAACACTACAAACAGGTATCTGCCTCTATCTCTCAAATCAAACAAAGGGGCAGAGGACACTGCAGAGCAGGACACTGCTGCACAGTACTAGCACAACAAAACTCACCCAAATCAGGAACCAAAACAAAAAAAGCAAAAAGGAATTCAAAAAAACTTCTGATCATAGGAGACTCCATGATTCGGGGACTTGATACACATCACCAGCCGGGGTAATGGTCTGATGTCTCCCAGATACATCAGTGTGGACAGACACTGACCGCATTGCTAAAATTGTTCACAAAGCAGGAGAAAACATTGATGTCCTGGTACACATAGGGACTAATGATCTCACCAGTTGGTCAGCTGTGGAGACCAAGGAACACCTGACCAGGCTGGGTGACAAACTATCATCCATTTAAGTCGGCATCTCCTCTCTCTGAGATCCTGCCAGTCTGAGGAAAGGAGGCAGATGTACAGGAAGGTCAGAGAAGGGGAGATAGAGGAGTCAAACATGTGTCTCAAGAGGCATGTTGCCAGGAAAAAGGACACAGATTTGCAGGAACTGGCAACAGTTCTGGGAGAGAAAAGTTCTTTAAATTTGATGGACTGCAACTGACTAAGAGAGAGTCAGTGCATTAGGGCAGAAGTTTAACGTCTTTTGCAGTGTATTTAAACTTGCAAATACGGAGAGGTGCCAGCACCCATCGTCCAATGGGAAGAACACCCCTCCCTCAACTAGTGGTCAAACAGGGATTCAACATGTTTGCAGTTCATTTGCATCATCAGATAAGAAAAAGTCAGTCTCCACAATACGATGCACAGAAATGTCAAACTCACCCAACAACTAACACACCAAAATCTGGCCAATGGAAAATCATGTACACAAATGCTCACAGCCTGGGAAATAAGATCCCAGACCTTCAGGCAATAATGTCAGAGGCTAAACTGGACATAGTAGCAATTAGAGGCGATGGTTAACCAGTAACCACACTTCGGAACTTCAGTACCTGGCTATGTACTGTTCAGAAGATACAAGGTGCAAGGGGGTGGAGTGGCCCTGTATGTCAATAAAATATCAAAGCTGCAGAAATTCAGAATACATAAGGAGCCAGAAGACTCTGAATCACCCTGGAAACAAGAAATGGGACAGTCATAAGAACTGGAAACATCTATAATCCCCAGACCAGGGAGGACATAGAACACATACTGTTATAGATATACAAAACACATGGACAGCTAAAGGGAGGTTCTGATCAAGGAAGACTTCAACATAGCCGGATACAGATTGGTCAACACAGCAGTGAACATCTGCCAGAACTAGACACATGGTAGATTCCTGCAGTGAGGGCCTCAAACAACTGGCACAACAAACTCATAAGAGACAGGGCTATTCTAGATCTAGTACTGACTAACGAGGGAAGGGATCACAGATCTTCAGGTAGAAGGTCACCTGGGGCCAGTGACCATCACATGGTATGTTCAATTGGCCACTACATCTAAATCATCCCATTCAAGGCAAAATATGGGACCTCAGGTAGCTGACTTTTGATAACATGGCCAACAGAGTTAAGCTAGCCCTGTAAAAAAGAAACACAGGTGAGGGGGTACAAGAAGTGGGCTAAGCATTAAGGATGCAATACTTGAAGCGACATCCCATTGTGTTAGATATGAAAAGGAAGTGCAAAAGAAGAAGGAAACCACTTTGTTCTCAAATACAGAAGCAGAAAGGTCAGAGCCAAAAGGCGGCCTTCAGGAAATATAAGGGAAGACAGCGGGATGAAGATAGGAGGCATGCCAAACTGCCTAAGGGAAGCAGGAAGGCAGTAAGGCGAGCAAAGACCCAAACTGAGGAAACACTGCACGAACAGTAAAGAAGGTGACAAGACTTCTATAGATACATTAATGAAAGGAGAAAGTCCAGGGTGGTATTGCTAAGCTCAATGGAGAAAGGGGCATGTGAGGAGGAGGACCACCTAAAGCATCTATCCTAAATAGATACTTTTGCTCAGTATTTACTGAAGAGAAGTGCAGGACAGCTCCACAGCTCAGCACCATGGACACAGGGAGGGAGGTGAGCACTACTCCTTCACAAAAAGAAAGGGTCCTACAAGAGCTTGCTAAGCTCAGGGTGGATAAGGCAATGAGACCTGATGACATACATCCCAGGGTATTAAAGGAGCTAACGGTGGAACTAGCAGAGCCATTAGCAGAATGGTTTAGTGAGTCTCTGAGCACAGGGCAGTTCCCAGAAGACTGGAGAAGGGCTCATGTGATCCCTCTCCACAAGAGTGGTAGCAGGGAGGAGGCTGGGAACTACAGACCAGTCAGTCTAACCTCAGTAGTGGGCAAGATTATGGAGGCACTCCTTAAGGAAAGGATAGTGCAACACCTGGAATCTATAGGAGCACAGGATCCAAGACAGCATGGGTTTACAAAAGGAAGGTCCTGTCAAACTAATCTCATAGATTTCTTTGACTGGGTAACCAGAGTGGTGGACCAAGTGGAATTAGGTGATGTCGCCTGCCTTGACTTCAGCAAAGCTTTTGACACTGTTCCACATAGAAGATTGATAAATAAGCTGGGTAGGCTCAGGGTGGGTCAGAAGTTGGTCAATTGGGTGGCAAACTGGTTGTGGGCAGAAAACAGAGAGAGGGTGGTAAACGGTATTTAGTCAGAAGAGATGCAAGTCACAAGTGAGGTACCTCAGGGGATCGGTCTGGGGCCAGTCCTCTTCAATGTCTTCATTAGTGACCTTTGCAGATGGACTAGAGGGTAAGGCTTGTCTGTTTGCAGATGACACCAAGATCTGCAACAGAGTAGATGATCCAGATGGGAGTGGGCAGAATGAGAAGAGATCTGGATAAACTAGCAAAATGATCAGAAGAGTGGCAACTGGGGTTTAATGCAAAAGAAGTGGAAGATCATGCACATAGGGAAGAGAAACCCTGAAGCCACCTATAGGCTGGGAGGGGAGTTGCTGGCAGTCACAAAGGAAGAAAGAGACTTGGGCATCATCATCACAGATGACCTGAAATCATCCAAGCAGACCTCTAAAGCAGCAGGTAAGGCTAGGGAGATGTTGGGATGTATTAGTAGGGGTATCACAAGTCGTAAGAGGGAGGTAATAATCCCTCTTTACAAGACACTGGTTAGGCCCCTTCTGGAGTACTGCATGCAGTACTGCAGGCCGCACCTTCTCAAGGACATTAACCAAATTGAGGCAGTCCAGAGAAGGGCAACCAAAATGGTGCAGGGACTGCATCAGAAATCATATGAGGACAGATCAACGGAGCTCAATATCTATACCCTTGAGCCAAGGAGGGAGAGAGGTGATAAGATCGAGACATTCAAACACCTTAAGTGCATTAACAAGGTGAAAGAGTCTAACATGTTTCAGTATAAGTCAAATAGCAGGACAAGAGGACACAGCATGAGATTAGAGGGATGCCGATTAAGGGGTAATGTGAAGAAGTTCTTTTTTACAGAAAGGGTGATGGATGCATGGAACAACCTACGTAAGGAAGTGGTGGCTATGAATACAGTGCAGGGCTTCAAACAGGCATTGGATAGGCATAAGGGAGCAATACAGATGAGTATGAATGGATAGGCCATTGACAGAGCAAAGGCGGATGGCACATTCATAAGGTAGAAAAAGATGGGCAGACTGAATGGGCCTTGAGGTCATATCTGCTGTCAACTTTTATGTTTCTCGTTTAATTCTTTGCTGTGCCACAGACTGATATATCAGTCAAGAATTTTATTCATTGTAATTCTGTCAACAGCAAAATGGATTTAATAAAGATTTTTAAATGAGGACAATGGAACTTCTATTTTGGGGTTATAATAGTAGCTCAAATATAATCCCATATAAGGACAAAGAGATTAAGTTTCATCTCCTCAGTCTTAAGGGATCACAACATTGCTAAAACCTATATGCCATTTTATATGTATTTCATTTTTAATCTGTTCTGCAAAAGTTTATTCTACTTCAAATTTACTGACAGAGTGACTCACAAATAGAATAGCTTTTTACTCTGAGCCCCTAGATATTCAAAGGTTGTACCTGGAGCAACTGAGTTCGCTGAATTGCAACACCATTAATACAGCACCAGGCCAATATTCAAAAGGGGACTTGCACAATGCAAGTCCTGATGCACAGGTGCAATGGTAATGTATTTGACATCTGAAGGGGTATGCCCATGCACAGGGTGGCACATCCTAATATTCAGCCTGGGATGGCAAGGCGCGATCTGCTGGCACAATCCTAGATGCACTGCATGCTGGGGCACAAGTTGAGCCCCAAAAAGTGGCTCAAATGCTGGCCACCTACATGCTGGCTGCTGAACAGTACTGCATGGTGCAACACAGCAGCTGACAGCCATGGGTGGCCACCAGCCCACCCAGAACACCGTACACAAGCACCCATATGTGCCCTGATGGTCTAGTAGTAGCCCCCTCCCTCCCCGTAGCCCCTGATTGCCATGGATTGCATTAATAAAAGTTCCCTGGTACTCTAGTGGCACACCCTCCCTCCTGTACATCTGATTTCTGTGATCAGATGTGAAATAACTTCCCTGGTGGTCCAGTGGTACCCTTCTCCCATCCTGACCCTCAAATAACTGAGAAAATAACATTTACAATCCCTTGTAGTTTAGTGGCATCCCCACCCCACCAAGGTCTAGGAGTGCAGTGACCAATCCTCTATATCACTCGTGGTGGTCAAGTGGCCCCGTACAGGCTTCCTTCCACACAGCACCCCATCATTGGCGGGCAGCTGCAGCCACACCTGCATACCGCCTGGTCACCCGCTGAATGACAGCTTGCTGTATGAACTGGAAGCCCATTGGTTCACACTGGACCAATGGCCTTCTAGCTATACATGTACATATCACTACAAATATGAATACCAATCATTCACATATGTGTGAGTGACATGTACAGTATGCATTGCAGGCCATTTGTCCACAGTGTGGACTCAATGGGCTTACAGTTCATACTGTAAGATGTCATTCAGCGGGTGGCTGTGAGGCGCGGGTGCCAGCAGCTGCTTGCCAATGATGGAGGGTGCTGGGTGGTAGGGGGCCTGTGGGGGCCACTGGACCACCAAAGTGACATGGTAGCATGGATCACTAGCACTTCTGGGCACAGGCAGAGTGGGGGGGGGACCGCTAGACTACAAGGGATTGTAAACATCATTTTCAAAGTGATTGGATGGTCAGGATGAGGAGGGGGTACCACTGGACCACCAGGGAAGTTATTACACATTTCATCATGGTGATCGGAGGCTCAGAAGGAAGGGGGTGCCACTAGACTACCAGGGAACTTTGATTAATTCAAATCACATTGATTGGAGCTATGGGGAGGGAGAGGGAGTACGACTAGACTACCAGGGACTGTACCGTTCTGGTCCAGTGCTCACCACTCTGGGGAAGGGAGGGTTCTGCATGTCATCCTCTCAGGGCACTGCATGCTGTGCAGGGTGCAAGGTGCATTTCACTGGCCTGTCTTGCTGAACACATGCAAATGGGGCCATAATGATACACAAATGCCCCCAATTGCACCTTGCATAAATTATGGCCCCATTTGCATGTCCAGGTATGAATATTTGGTAATTGCACCCCAAGCAGCTACAGTTGTGCTGGAGCATTCCCAGTCCTATCTGTCTGAGGGATGCACTGGTGCATTGTATATGCACCCTGCACATTATGTGCTATATTCAAAGGTGATGAACCATGGCACATCTCCTTTGACTATCTCCCTGTCTTGCTATGGTGCACCTCAGTTGTGCTGTGCCTCCACTTGCACCATTGCTGGTCACAGTCTTAATATCTGGCCCTCTATGTTTTGTCTTTGTTAAGAAACCATGAAAGGGTGTTCCTGGAACTGAAAGACATAATCTTTGTTTTGCTCATGAGAGCTAAATAACTAACTGAATGCAGATACCAAAAATTGCAAACATGTTGAAATGTATTTCATTATAGGACTGGTATTCAGTATGTAAATCAATGTGGCTTTTCCCATAAAAAAGTAAAATAGCAAAAATGTACCTGAATATTTTTGTATGAAGCTATGAGTTTTTATTTACTTATGCCTGTGACCTTGACTTCAGCAAAGCTTTTGACACTGTTCCACATAGAAGATTGATAAATAAGCTAGGTAGGCTCGGGGTGGGTCAGAAGTTGGTCAACTGGGTGGAAAACTGGTTGACTGGCAGAAAACAGAAGTGGTAGTAAAATGGTATACAGTCAGAAGAGATGCAAGTCACAAGTGGGTACCTCAGGGATCAGTCCTGGGGCCAGTCCTATTCAACATCTTCATTAGTGACCTCGCAGATGGACTAGAGGGTAAGGCTTGTCTGTTTGCAGATGACACCAAGATCTGCAACAGAGTAGATGATCCAGATGGGGTGGGCAGAATGAGAAGAGATCTGGATAAACTAGCAGAAAGGTCAGAAGAGTGGCAACTGGGATTTAATGCAAAGTGCAAAATCATGCACATAGGGAAGAAAACCCTAGAAGCCACTTATAGGCTGGGAGGAGTTGCTAGCAGTCACAAAGGAAGAAAGAGACTTGGGCATCATCATCACTGATGACCTAAAATCATCCAAGCAGACCTCTAAAGCAGTAGGTAAGGCTAGGGGTGTTAGGGTGTATTAGTAGGGGATCACAAGTCGAAGAGGGAGTAATAATCCCTCTGTACAAGACATTAGTTAGGCCCCATCTGAGTACTACGTGCAGTATTGGAGCCACACCTTCACAAGGACATTAACCAAATTGAGGCAGTCCAGAGAGGGCAACCAAAATGGTGCAGGGACTGCATCAGAAGACATATAAGGACAGATTAGCAGGCTCAATATGTATACCCTTGAGCAAAGGAGGAGAGGTGATATGATCGAGACATTTCAAACACCTAAGGGCATAAACAAGGTGAAAGAGTCTAACATGTTTAAATATAAGAAAATAGCAGGACAAGAGGACACAGCATGAGATTAGAGGAGGCTGACTAAGGGGGAATGAGAAATTTTTTCACAGAAAGGGTGGTAGATGCATGGAATGGCTTACCACAAGAAGTGAGTGGCTATGAATACAGTGCAGGGCTTCAAACAGGCATGGGATAGGCATAGGGAGCAATACAAATGACTATGAATAGATAGGTCACTGACAGAGCAAAGGCGATGGCACATTTATAAGGTAGAAAAAGAAATGGGCAGACTGGATGGGCCTTGCGGTCCTTATCTGCCGTCAACTTCTATGTTTCTATGTTTCTATCTGTCAATACAAACGTTCAGAGAAGCCGGCCCAGTGGCGCTGAGGGTTGAGGCAGTGGACGCCACACCTCGTGCTACACCGGTGACCTGGGTTCGGGAACAGACTCAGGTGGCCGGGGGTTGGCAGGGGAGAGGGAGGATCGAGCATCCCAACGGATGCTCTCCTCCCTCAGGGGTGGGAACCAAGAATGCACTCGCATTCTGCATCCTCTTCACAGCTGGTGGAAGCACCAACAATTGAAGGAGATGGAGGCAGCTCCGTTCGTCAGAGCCGGGGAGGGGGGATGTTGATGGCGCATGCGAGGGCTGGCATGCATCAGCACGTCACCACTCAGGACGTACGTCCTAGTGCTCGACGTCCCAGAGGGTAGGGGGAAACCAGGGAGAAAACGGAAAAAACACCTCCAGGCGGCCTACATGACAGCCTCTCAGGCACTATCCGGACCACCAAAGAGGGACAGACCCCAATATGCAGGAGGAGGAAAAAGAGGAGGTACTTTAGGGGCAGATCCCACCAAAGGTGGAACGGGTGATGAGAGTAAGGAAGGAGAGGACTCCGGGAGCAGGCAAGGAGAGATAAAGAAATAAAGTAAAAAAAAAAAATGTTCAGAGAAAAGGCAATGCTATAATATATACCAGAGTGCATTTCACCATGCCTGCAACTTTCAGCACTGCAGTATATCAATATGTAAGTATTAGATATAATAATTTTACTTTGTTTTTGCATTAAAGAAAACGTGGGTGGGCATACTAGGTGGGCCAAGCAGTCCTTTTCTGATATCAAATTCTGTGTTTCTATGGGTGCTTTGGAAACCATATCATTTTATAAAATGTTTATTTGGCATCTGTGTTTTCCATCTCTTATCCAACTGATTATGAACAATTTTGTTTTCAGCAGGTTCTTCATATCTAATTTTGCAGTTAGAATGGACTGAGGCAAAAGGTCATGTGATTCTAACTTTTGTGAAACATACAGTACACAACAATATCTTATTAGGCACTTTGGAAATGACTCAGCAAAACAAAGACTTTGGAAATCAATGATTATTACAGAAGACACATTCTGACTATTTGATGAAGGAATAACAATATTTGGATAATGAAGACACAAAATTAAGCTTTTTGGCACAGTGATAGCATTCACATATTCATCAAGAGTAATGAGTTTGTCAAACAGCTGGAGTCTGAAGGATATTGAGTATTGTTTTGAATCTATCAATGGATCTTGTCCAAAGAGTATACAGCCAGGAGTAATTCTCAGTGTCATGTATGTCTTCATGATTGGATCCATAATGATCACAATAAGTGGGAATTTGGTAGTGATTATTTCAATCTTTCACTTCAAACAACTTCACTCTCCCTCTAATGTCCTGGTCTGTTCTCTGGCTGTTGTTGATTTTCTTTAGGTTTCCTTGTCATGCCTCTACAGCATGATAAGATCTGTTACAAACTGCTGGTATTTTGGGGATGTACTTTGTAAAATCCACTCTAGTTTTGATATACTGCTTAGTACAGCCACCACCCTCCATCTCTGCTTTATTGCTGTTGACCGTTACTATGCTGTATGTGACCCTTTACACTACTCCACCAAAATAACCTTCTCTGTTACAATGATGTTCACTAGCATAAGTTGGATTGCATCAGCAATTTTTGCTTTTGTGGGAATTTTCTCTGCGGTAAATTTAGTAGGGATAGAAGAATATGTTGCTTCAGTTTCTTGTATAGGTTTGTGTGGGGTTATGTTTAACAAGTTTTGGGCCCTGTCAAGTATTACCATAGGAATTTTTATTCCAACCATTGTGATGATAAGCATGTATATTAAAATTTTTTCTGTAGCACAAAGGCATGCTAGAGTCATTACTAACATGGCAGACTAAACACATACTTTAGATGTGGGCCAAAACAAAATCTCAAGCAGTAAGGAAAGAAAAGCAGCAAAGACTTTATGTATAGTAATGGGTGTATTTGTATTGTGTTGGATTCCTATTTATGTAATGGGTGTCATTGAGCCTTTCCTTAATTATACTTCTCCTTCAATTTTATTTGATGCCTTTTTATGGTTAGGGTACTTTAACTCTACCCTTGACCCCATAATTTATGGTTTCTATTATCCTTGGTTTAGGAAATCATTTAATATTATGCTATCAGGTGAAATATTTAGTCCAGGTTCCTCTGAAATAAGTGTCTTTTCAGTAGACCACTGACTATAGCTTTTAGTTTGGGCTTATGATGAGAAGCAAGAAATAACATACTATATAGTTTCTGTTTTCAGAATTCTCAATTGTCTTGTAATATTCATTCTGACGAAGCATGGTTCTTTTCAAGGAAAGAGGGGACTGTGTATACCCAGGATATTTCCATTTCACTGTTTGTGGAAAAAACTCAATGGTCCAATAGTATTTAATAATCATAACATGTTATTGTTGCATGTTTGCAATATCAGTATAGTTTAGAAATGGAATAATTATAGAATGTATGGTATGTGCTCTTTTTCAGATTTTGATTAAAATCTGCATCTCCCTCCATGATGACAGCGTCGTGGTGCCTCATACCATCCATGTCAATCCAAGTAAATTTTTGAAAGTGCTGAGTCACTCTGGATTTGAATGTGAGCTCAAATATTGAGTGGATCCATATAACTTAAAATGTTTACAAAAATGGAAGGAGGAGGATAATGATGGAGTGGTTAGTATCTCTTAACCCAGGGCATTTGAGGGACCTTTGAAAAAAACAGTGGTAATTGCTGGGATGCTAAAGGAAAACTGGGCATCAGTATTTAACAAAGCACTGAAGTGTAGGGTGCCAATTAAGAAGGTCCCTGATATCAGGGGCAGTCATGCTGCAGCCTGACATCAAAACCCATACTAGTAACTGACTAACTGGTGAAGATCAAGCAATGTCAGTGCTGGGCAATGTAATAGAGGCAACATGTCAAGGTTCTTGCCCCATCTTAGTATAGTTCTATGAGGGGCACATCATTCAAAAAAAACTTGATTACCATGTTTGAAGAGGTAATAAAAATGGTACTCAGACTAGTATGGTGGGGAAGATGAAAGTTTAATACAAACCTACTCAAATGTCATAGAACACACACAAAGACAAACAACCCTACATAAAATCTCCAAATGAAGCTTTATCACCCTGATGAAGACTCATTTTGAAGAGCAACATTAAGGCGTTTGTTTCATGCGAGATTCTGTGGCATATGATCAGCTTTGTATTTAACTTTAAATTTACTCTTAGTTTGCTAATGTGTGCACCTGTCTTATTCTGTATTGACTCAGTACATTCAGTGTGACTGGCTGCACTGGACAGACAGGAATGCTACATTCTATGCTCTCTGTCTTTGAGGAAGTGACTACAGAGGTGAACTGGGGAAGAGCCATAGATGTAGTCTATTTTTTATTTGACTCTCTTTATGCATCTCAGGCTGTGGAGGAGAACTTGACCCTAGCGGCCAGCCACACTGACCCCTCAAGTTCCACCTAACCTATCCACTACCTCAACAATGGGACAGGGAGGACTGTGACTTATCCCTCATGGAGGGCACCCCACCGGAGGGGACAAAAGGTAGAGACCATATCACTCTTGAGTCCCTGCCTGCCACTGGGCTTTATTGGTCCAGGGTAGCATGGGTCAATTGGGGCATCATACTGCTTGTTCCAAGAGGATTTTCTTTTTAGTTCCCTAGGTGGAGGACAAGCAATGACACCACCACATCCAGCCACATGTTCCTGCATGGCTCACATAGGCCTCTGCCTCCTCCATGCCCTCTCCAAGGTGGTCCGTGTTGTAGAGACACTTGGCACCACTGGGTGCCACTGTGGTGCTGGGAGCCACAGAATCCCTCCACAGGAGAGGAGAGGAGAGCTTGCCAGATGTCTGCTCAATCCTGCTCCCTCTTCCCCATGGCTACCCCCAGTAAGCCAAGCTCACTCCTGAGCCCAGGTTGCTGGTGGGATATGAGGTGTAGCATCCAGCATCTCAACCCTCAGTGCCACTGTGCCTGTCAGAGATGAAATCCAACTGAACTTCAGCACAGGTTTTGCATCTGTAAGCATTATAAGCTTCAGGGCAAAGAACATCATTGTGGTGTACGTTAGGCAGACACAAGGTAACCTGAAAACTGGATTGGGAAAAGTGAAGGCTATGGAGGGCAGTCACTTTTGTGTGCAAAACAAGTCATATCCCACTAGGATCTGTAATGGGCCACTGATGTTCAATATGTTCATTGATGATCTGGAAGCTGGAATGTCCATTAGGCTGCTAATGACATTAAGCTGGACAAGGTAGAGGACTCACTTTAAGATGGAGACAAACTTCAGATAGTCCTAAATAATCTGGTTAATTGGCCAGACTCATGGAAACTCAGAATCAATATGCCAAATTCAAGGTGCTACATTTGGGAACGGCAAAAATGAGGTAGGACCAAGATACTGTGTGTAACTCATTTACTACAGTGCAGCAATAAAATGACCTGAGAGCCATAATAGACAAGAATCTGAAGCATGGCAAGCAGTGCACAGCTTCTGTCAAGAGGGCCAGCAGAATGACTGGGTGCATTAAAAGAGGGAAGACAAAAATGGGAGGGTAAGTAAGTGTTCCACATTACAAGGTCCTGTTTGCATTTATGCTGGAGTACTGTGTTCAGAAACAAGTTCCTCAGAAAAGGAAGGACATTTACTGTATATGGGTGAGTGAAGATGAGCACAACTGTGTGTTAGTTGCATTGGAATAACTACATTCCCGGGGGTGAAGTGAGGCATAAGGCCAAAGGATGATTGTATTTAGCCCACAGTAGTGTGGCTGTCCCAGCACATCCTACACCCTAGAGTTTATTATTCTGCTGATAAAATGATGTACTGTAAGTATGGATGATTAAAAAAATAATGTATAGGTGCTTGTGTACTATATTAATAGAAAACATACTAAAAGATCAAAAGTAGCCTTTTCATACATTGAGCACCACTTTTTTTTTAAAGATGGTCAAACATTATCCCAGTGCTCCCAGTTGCACAAACATCCCTAAAAGAGGTTTGTAGTGGCAGGAGACATAGTTCCAAGGGAGGGGGACAATTCTGGTGCACTGGCAACATGGGCTCCTACCATGAATCAGGGACATCAGAAGCCAAGGCTGGCAGGGAGCAAGCAATGCATCCATGCCTATGCTCTCTTCCCATTCAGTGATGGATGCAATGCACAGTCAAGGAGCTGCAGCTGAAGAAGACATGCTGTTGGTGCTATTGGCCTCATAGGTAAGCACACATTACCTAACACCCTCTCCAGGCCTGTTTTAAAATCAGTTTGCTAGCATGAGGGAGATGGGTGGGAAACATAAGGTAAAATAACCTCTTATTCGTTGCAAGGTGACACACAGCTGGGCCTCACCCACACTCGACAAACTAAACAGGCAGTCCTCTAACTGCTCCTGCACGTGATCCATATATGCCCCAGAGTATGCCAACAAGGGGAAGATGGAAAAAAGGAACCCCTCTAGCAGGAAAGCAGGTTGGCAAAAGTAAAGCAGAAGAGTGTAGGCCTCAGTAGGTGGAGTCCCTGAATGTGAGACAGAAGGTCCCCGCAGAGTTGAGGTAAGGAAACAGTGGAGGACTCGGTGCAAAAAAATCTTTCAATACACCGTTGATCAGTTTGCAAAGTTCCAAAGATTTCATCTGTGTAACATGAGGTAAAAACAGCTTGCCTATGCAGCCCAGGGAGGCAATCCACAGATCATTGTTTCATTCTCTTCAGAAGTGCTTTGTTAAGGTATCAGTCAAGGTAAGCACGATGTGGGAGGAATAACAAAATGAAATAAAAATTCATGGTCTGTAAGAGCTTAATATATGTGTTTTGCGACTTTTTTATGGTCATTATTTTTTCTGAGCCACACCTCCCCCATTTTTAATCTATTAGTTTTCTGTATTTTTTTTAACATAGCTGCTTTTTATTCCCTGCTGGTCAGCCGCTATCTGACTGACCCCCCAGTACCATCTCCTGGATAAACCGTCTCTTACATTGCCCGGCCTGGGGGCAGCACCTGCAAGGAGACGGTCATCATTCTGCTGACCAGCATCTTTTTCCTTATCCTTTTCTCTCCTGGAGGGCCCCAGGAGTCAGCGCACATGTGTGTGAAGGCGTGCATGCACCTAGCAGCCCTGGTAATGGCCTCCTTCACCCACCCCTTTGCATATTGCCTTAGGCACCCTCTGGCCCATACTTCCTCCACTTTCTACTAGGGGTCATCATCAGCCAAGTGAAGCTGCCTCTCCTCCCTGGAGAGGAGAGCTTACCTGCTGGTAGCTTTAATCCAGCTTTGCCCTCCATCTGTGCTGACTTCCAATGCCCTGGGCTCGTTCCCAAACCCGGGTCTCCCAAGTGGGTCAAGGTAAGGTGCCAGCGCCTCAGCCCCCTATACCATCGGGCTGGCCTACTTTTCTGTAATTAATCCACTGCCACTCATCTGCAGAATCCCTTCCTTCAAGTCTACAGTACCTTAGTGCAAGGCCCTTGACATTTTGAGTTTCCATGATGGCAGAAACAGCAGCAGAGTTTGGGACTACTGGAAAATTATTGCAGAAATCTGTCCAGTTCCTGTGATTTCATGTCCTACAGCTCACACTTGTATCCATATAGTGGCACCAACACATTTTGCAACATGTTCACTTTTAAAAAGAAATCACTGGCTGGTCTGCCAGTTCTGGAGGGTACCTGCAGTTATGTGTCTTGTAGCACATAACTAACTTCTTACAGGTGCAAACAGAAACTTTCATAAAATCACTGGCTACTCACTAGTTCAGGAGAGCACCCGTGATTTGATGTCCCACAGCACACTGTCATGTCCATATAATGATGCACACACTTAATGGTTTGTCACAGAGAGCAGCCACTTTTATAAATTACCAGACCTCTGACTGTTATAGGTAGACATCCATGGTTCTGCATCTTGCACTACACAGCTACATCCATAGTGGTGACCGCCTTAGGTATTGTCCTTCATAGTAGTAGTAATATCATGAAAAAGGTGCTAAACAGATGGAGTCTTGGGGTACTACAACTTTGCTACTAAGGCAGAACTACAAAAGCAGCTTTGTATGGGAGTTGCTCTCACAAGAGTGGTGGAGGCACCTAGGAAGCACAGTCTGCTGCTAGTTGATGCTTGAGTTTAGTTCAGCCCTGTAGTTATATACATTTTGATTTTATTGCCAGTGTTCCTGAGCATGTTCTATTGCACGAATAGTTTTAACTGCAGCAGTACAGCTCAAGTTGCCTGATTTTAATTTGGGGCCCTTTCATGTCAGCATAAGCTTTGCAGGGTTAATGCTCATTTCCTTCATGGCTTATACAGTAATAACCTCATAGGACTAAAAGAGGTAACTGGTCCAACAGTTGTATTACTAGAAAGAAACCCTGAAATATAATGTATATCAAGTTTCAATACTCACCAATAAGGAGCGATCGATCCAGAACATTTATCTGAGATCAGGAGAGTTGGCAGGGGATGACTAAGTATCCCCGAGTATGCTCTCCTTCTAGGCTGGGAAGATGGTCTCTGTTGCAGTACTGTCACTTGTTAGACATTGGCGAAGTATACCGTGAGCTGGAGAAGAAGCTGGACATGTGACATCTCTTCATGGCATCACGCAGATGCATCCTGTTGTATGCATTAAAGCCCCAGCATGCAGGTGTCCACAGAGTAGGATAGGGATAAAATTCCCTGGCCCATGGTAAGACAAGGTTAATACTCGGGCTTCTTCCTTCTGTTTCCCTTTGCTACCCTTGGTGCTTTCAGTGAGGCAGGCCTTGCTCTCACTGGCCACACCAAAAAGAGTAAACCGAGGGGTTCAAAAGTGAAGGCTGTATGTGGGGGAAAAAAGCCTGAGGGATTACTTGAGGCAATAGGATCAGGGTTGAAAAAGCTGGGGGAATTTAAAGAAAAGTGGAGTGAACAAACGGGTCAACAATAAAAAAAAATTAAAAGCTCGAAAGAGCAAATTTTTTTTTATTTTCTATCAAAATTACTATTACTATATCTTTGCTTTCATCTGTATGTCTGAAAGCATTTTTAACAAAAGAGACTTTATTCCTTTGCTTCACATTGTTATACCACTGTAGTTAATGTAGTAGATTAAATATTAGCCAAATTTCTAGGCCCTAAGATATATTAGCTCAGAAAGGTGCAATCAATGTGCAACGATGATGAAGAAGTCATCTTGGCTGATGAGATCAAAGGAATGGAGACACTTTTGTTTCTACAGAAGGGGCAGGGGACACTATGGTGAAGGATGTGAGGTTGTAGGTACATTACTAATACAAAGTGACAATAAAATTGAAGAAAATTAAATAAGTATAAGAACTCTTTATCCAGGAACTAAAGTTTTACCTATAATCTTATTGATGACTAGCTTACTTACTAAGGATAATCATGTCTCAAGTATTAAATATAGCTACATGGAATGTTAAGGGTTTAAGAAAAAAATAAAACGAATAAAAATATTAATTAATTGGAAAAAACAGATCAACTGTTTATTTTTTCAAGAAACATATCTTCTTGAGACTGGTTTTCAATGGTTCTTGATAAAATGGTGCATACAATTCTCCATACAATTCTAATTCAAGAGATGTGGCTATATTCTTCCATAAAATAAATAAATCCCATAATCTGAAAAGTAAACATTGATAAAAAGGTCAGATACATTATTATGGAAGTACAAATAGGATCCAACCAAATAACATTAACTACACTATATGGACAAAATCAGAATAATCCTACCTTTTATACAGATTTCTTTTTATAATTATCATCATATAATACACCTTATATAATAGGAGGGGATTTTAATTTTCCATTAAATAAAAAAGTTAGAACCTCAAGCACTTTTACTAACTTTAAAGCAACATTAAAAGCAATTAAAAACTTTATAGCAGATTAAAAACTAATAGATCATTGGATGCAGCTCTCCGCTACTATTTGGAAATATTCATATCACTCCCCAGTTCATAATTTGTATTCCTGAATAGATTATTTTTTAATATCTGAGATGCCATCACATAACACAAAAGGAGTTGACTATCCTGGCATCATTATATCAGATCATTGCCATTGTTTACTGAGTTTAGAAATGAAAAAAAAACATGGTTCTCTACATTTTGTTTTAAAAAGGATATTTCACTGTTGAACAATGAGAATATTTGCAGTATAATATACTCTCACAAGAAATAAAAGAATACTTTGTGAATGATACAGAGCAAAAGACTAGTATTGACAATATTTAGGAATCATTTAAGGTTTGGTTGATAGGCCATTTGCAAACCTTAAATAGCCATAGGACAAAAAAATGGGAAAAACAGCAAAGTCAATTAGAGATGGATATTCATCTCTTAGAACAACTGCATGCTTCCTTCTTTGATGAAAAACAATCATGACCAACTAATTAAGAAGAAAGAGTTATATAATCATCTTTTGACTGAATGGGCAGAAAAGCAAATTTTATATACAAAAAACTAATTACTGTATAACTTCAAACCAGCTTCTTCAACTGATGGCCTGGCAATTAAAAAAGTATAAGAGAATCAGAACATAAACTCATTCACAGATGGTACAGGCACTTTAGAAAAGCATCCCCAAAAAATTAACCAGATATTCACGGATTATTATGAATCTTTATACACTTCACAATTACAGCTTCATAAACCTAGTATACAGAAGTTCTGAGATGGAACACAACTACAACAAATATTGCAACAGGTAAAAAAATAGTCTGGATAGCTCTATTACATTACTGGATATACAACATGCTATTAATACTCTAAAATTAGGAAAAGGACCAGGCCCAGATGGATTGTCAATAGAATGTTTTAAGAAATATAAAGATTTCCTAACCCCATTCAAAAAAAATATTTTAAATAAAATGCATTTGTTTATTAATATTCCATCTTTATTTTCAGAAGCATATATATTGCTATTCCATAAACATGGAAAAGACCCAGTGCTAACTCAATCTTATAGACCAATTTCTCTGCTCAATGCAGATTATAAAACATTATCTAAAATACCTGCAAATAGACTGGAGGAAGTAATGCCCAATTTAATTGACCAAGACCAAAATGGGTTTATTAAGGGAAGAAGAATCAATGAAAATATAAGGTGTACAGTAAATATGATACCAAATACAAAAACAACAGGATCTTTTCTACTCACAAGTGATGCAGAAAAAGCATTTGATAGAGTTGAATGGGACTTTATGCTCCAAACACTTAACAAAATGAATTTTGTTAAGATGTTTTTAAACTGGATCAAATCATTGTATCATCTTCTCACAGCAAAAACTATAACTAGTAATTTAGTTTCAACCCCCATAGAGCTCACCAGGAGGACAAGACAGGGCTGTCCACTATCCCTTTGTTGTTTGCCCTTATAATGGATTCTCTAGCATAATTAATTAGGAATATTCAAGATATTTCAGGAACAATGTGTAATGCTACAGAGCATAAAATAAATCTGTATGCAGAAAATGCCCTACTGTACATGATGAATTCATGAAATCATTAGATTAATTTATTAAAATTAGTAATTCTTCTGGGGGAATGTTCAGTTTGTAAGATCAATTGACAAAAGTCTACGATTCTCAAATTGAAAGAAGCAACAAGCATTTATCTTCCTAACAACTGTCCGTGTCCACTGGATAACTTGCTTAGGTACTTAGGTGTTACCATTACCTCACAAATTGGGACACTATATTCAAGTAATCAGGAAACTTCTTTGCAAACAATTAAGCAAGACTTCAATAAATCTCAGCACCTTCCATTAACTCTAATAGGAAGAATTAATGTTTTAAAAATACAAGCTCTTCCTAAATTACTTTATGTCTTTCAAGTTTTATTGATTCCAGTTCTGAACTAATTTTTTAATACATTAAAAAAGTTGATTACTAATTTTTTGTTAAAAAATAAACCCCCTAAATCTCATATGATAAACTTACTCTCCCAAAAGAAGAAAGGTGGCATGTCACTACCAGATGTTTACTCTTACTACTTAGTGACTCAAGTAACTTCTCTGTGGAATTGGGTTAAAAATACCCCATCAGCCATTGAAAAGTATGGAAATGGAACTTAAGGAATACAGTTACTTGAAACTAATATGTTTTTTTATTTTCTGGGTTATATCAAAGAAAGCAAACTTCTAATATGGGAAACATAGCCACATAAACAATAATTAGGAGTTGGTATGAATTTCACAGAAAATTTCAAATTAAGATTGGGGTTACTCTATGTACCCTGACCTATAAAATGTTATGGGTTTCCACCCTCTATCAATAATAATACCTGTAAGTAATATTGCGCAATGGGTTTAAATGAATGATACCAGTTATTTGCTAATAATCAATTTAAATATTTTTCTCAATTAAAAACTCAGTATACCATCTTAATAGAGCATCATTTTGGTTATCTATAAATATAAAGCTATAGAAAGAAAACAAATGGAGACCTAATTTTAAAATTGACCCAGTTGTTAGATGTTTTAATTCTTCAAAATGAAAATAAAAGCCTAATTTCAAAACTATATGCGACATGCATGCCAAGCTTCCCAAAAGAAAATTTCAGTACTTAAAAAAATGGGAACAAGATCTAGGATTTGAATTTACACAACAGCAGTGGAATATAATTACTTCAAATCTCAGTGTAAATTTACAAACCTCAAAGATGAAAGAGATACATTTCAATGCATTTCACAGGGTCTATTATACTCCGTATAAATTACACAAAATAATTCAGACAATATCAGTTAGGTGCCCTAGATGCACTCACTCCACTGAAACCTTGATACATTTAATACATCAATGCCCTTACCTTTCCAACTACTGGTTAAACATTATGTTAATAATAAAAAAAAAATATTTAAATGCACAACTTATGTTTTATACTAAACTTACTCTTCTAGCCCAAGAAGAGCACACTATGTCTTTAGATACATTTCAGAAAATCAATTTGGTCATGGCAAAAACCATGGCCAAAAAAAATGTATTCTGCTGATGTGGAAAGACCTGAGCTCCCCCCTCCCCCCAATTTTTATCTCATGGATTTATTTTATGCTGGATTCAATAAAAATGGAGCACTAACACTACTTGAAGCTGGGGAAGAAAAACACTTTCATAAAGTTTGGAAAACATTTTATGACCAGATTCAAAAAGGCTTAATATAGGTTACATAAAAGAATCAGAATTTCAGTCTAAAGTAGGTTAAATAATTGTAATATAAACAGAAAAGATTTACTGTTATAGGGTTAAATAAATATATTTAAAATAAACTTATCTAAAGTAATATTTAGTGGGTCCTGGATCAACAGGATAGAGTAGGCCAGGAGATCAGAGGGCTGTGGGTTCAGTTCCCACATCTGGCACTTGGGTTAATATCCCAGTACTGACACTATAGTGCAGCATGAGAGGGGTGCTGCACTTCTGAGGTGCCATCTTTTGGATGAGATGTTAAACCAAGGTCCCATCTGCCTGGATTGGTGGTAGTTCAGGTGGATGTTAAAGATCCCATGGCACTTATCAAAAGAGTAGAGTTAATATTTAATTAAAACATAACAAAATACATCAGACTGCAGAAAATAAGGAAAAAAGAACAATACAGCAAAACATTCAAAGAATAAAATCATCAAACTCATAAAATTAAAATCCTAACTCTTCCAAATAAAAATACATGACACAGAAATAATTATACTAAGAATAAGAGACAGTGAACATAATACATCTAAACCTCAGTAAATAAAAACTGAAATAAAGTTCCAATAAAAAAAAACAGGCAGTCTTTCCACTGGAATCAAGAGGACAAGAAAAAATCCTAAAAGGGGTAAATAAGTAAAACACCTAGGCTAAGCGGAAACCATTACAGGGATCACCACATTGGAAATTCCCAAACAGAAATTTAACATGCAAAAACAACAAAAAAAAAGTAGACAAGTCATGTTAGAACCCCAACAAAGCTCTGACCCCTCCAATCACCAAAAATTCCAATATCTCTCCCAGATACCCTTTTTAATGGTGTGTCTCTCACCTTCCTTAATATGGTCTATACTGCTTTTAATTTTCTCATATAAATCAATAGGAGACGCATATTTTTGTTGAAACAAGAAACAACATCAAATTTGCCATATCCTATATAAGAGAAGTACTGCTATTCAAATTTAAAGTACTAGCATTATATTTATCCCATGCTGTTGGAAAGAGGCCTAAAAACAAAGATCTAGAATCCTACAAAATAAACCAAAATTGATCAATAAAAGGACAATCAAAGTATAAATGACATAATGATTCAATCTCTGTGACATGTCTCCGAAAACAAAACCTATCCGCAAGTTGCTTATGTTTATGATTTTCCTTCATATCTTTTCCCATGAACCCCAAGCCAATTAATATCCCACATATAAATAGGTATCCTATCTGAGTTAAACATTCACCATCTTTTCTTCTCTGAATCATTGAAACTCAGTAACATAGGTTCCGTAAAAAGGAACCAATTATTGCATGATAAAAATTGTTTTGAGAGAGTTTATGAAGCATTCAACTTGTAACCTTCCAGACCTTAAAAGGTCAAAACCAAGGACCAGTCTGGGGTAACACATACTTCTACTGTTTTATGGAGAAAACACTCAGCTCGCCATTCTTGCAGGATGCTCTCTATTCAGTCAGTCACCATCCATACCTATACAGTATTAACTGACTGACAAAGAGGCTAAAGGTTAGTGTAAACAAAAATTGAAAAAAAGAAACCACAGGTTGAATGATATGAACTCCTCCCTGTTTATAGTCTAAATATAAACTATTCCTTTTAATAGGATTTAGTCTGCTCCCCAAAAGCAAGAAAAAAAGATGCTCTGAAGTGGAACAAAAAATCATCTAGGTAAAGGAAAAACATGGCTAACATATAAAAAGAGTGGCAAAAGAAAAGTCTTAATTAGATCGACCATCTTTTTTTCCTCATGGACCATTTATTCCATGTGCTCACTTTTTCTCTCCCCATATTTATTATAGTGCGCTATGTCCTGACCTCCAAAAAAAACAGCCCCAAAATCTTTTGTGGAGAGTCTGTGACCCAGACACCCCCCAGCCAGGAATCTCCAACCTGAAACCCTAGTAAATTCAAACAAATGCTTGCACCAAAATTTAAATGAGAACCAATACAGCGTAGAAGGACAGGAAGAACTTGACACAAGAATCGACCAGTACTGCAGGAAGGAACTACAACACATAAATCATCAGCATAACTCATAGTCTTAATGACATTCAAACCTGGCACTCATATACCTGGTAATAATGGAGATCTCTGCAAAATATGAATAATAAGGCTTAGGGGGCAGCCCTGTCTAACCCCTCTGTGAATATAACATAAATCCCCAAGCCATCCATTAACTTATGGTCTTACATAAGACAAAGAGTAACACACATACATAGCCAATTAATAAAAATGGAGGAAACCATATGACCTATGGGTTAACCAATGAAATTCTGTGAAACAAGATCAAAGGCTTTAGTCAGATCAAACTGAGCAAAAATCCCCTGGAACAACCACTGAGCCCCCAATTAAATAATTCAAGTAACACAATCAAGGCATCCTGAATAGATCTGCCAGGAACCGAGCAATATGGCGATGAGTGAATCAAAAAAGAAGAGTTTCTGCATCCTATTGCCCAACAGTTTTGAAAAAATCTTAAAATCAGAATTTAAGAAAGTAATAGGTCTCCAATTATTTAAATCCTGTTTGTCTCATTTTTTATACAAAAATATCACCAACCCTTCAAACATCTGAGCGGTTAAATGATCTTCAGCCAAAAAGGCATAAAATACAGAAAACAAATAATCAGGTATCAAAACCCACAATTTTTTATAAATTTCAGGAGGCAAACCATCCGAACCAGGTGCAATCATGTCCTTCATAGCACTAATCACCTCACACAATTCCTCTAACATGAAAGGACTTATCAAAACCATTTGTTGAACATGTGTTAAAACAGGTAATGCTGCTGCTTGTAGTAATAAAGCCATGTCAGGGGTTTCTTCAAATGGGAATTGAAATGATTGCTTAACATGGTCTGCAACACAGGACAAAATATCTGGGGACCCCTGAACACTGCGGCCTTGCTTATCAGTGAGACTGTGTGTTTATTTTGTACTCTAGACCTGCAAGATTCATAAGAATTAACTCTACTCTTATTCCCCCTTACTCCAAATTTCTGTTTGAAATCCAATGATTTTTACCTATCATATTGACCTGAGCCAATTGTTGTTTAACATCACTTATACATTCTGCCAGTATACCCTTAGAATCCTGTTGTAATGAAAACATGGAGTACAATTCTTTCCTCAATCTAGCAGCTTGAAGGTGACGGGCATCTGAAATAAATCTGGAATGAGTTTTAAAAAACAATGTGAGACATTCCTTAGTATCTGTCCACCAATCAATGACGGAGTCATAAAGAAAGCAAACAGTGCATCTGTCAACTAGTATATCTTCAAGACTGCTACTAAACCCAGGCTGAGACAATAAATGTACATTCACCCTCCATACACCAGGGCCATTCAAACCTACCAGACTCAAATTTATGTGTAGGCCTATTAGGTTATGGTCCAGGTTGCAACCGTATTACCTTCCCTCATAGACCCCAACAGTCAAGATCACAACCAATAATCAATCCGAGAAGTCAATTTCCCTTTTGAAAAGGTATATAGTGGATTCTGTGCAAATACATCCTGAAGCCCAACTCCCGAGTAAGGTGCTGAAGTTCATGCACATCACAATACACCTTCCCCTTAGATTTTAAATCCAAACTAGAATTAAATTCCTCCCCCCAAATAACTATCCTAGAAGTCAATAAATAAGGCTTAATTTTTTTCAACAAGTGAACCCTAGCTGCTTTCTGTTGTGGAGCATATATATTGATCAATCTATAGTTCACCCCATGCCAAACCAAATCCAACAACATCACTCTTCCAGGCTCAAGATCAACTAGCTTATGAATAATAAAACCTTGTGATGTGGAACAAAACCCCAAGCCGAACATAAATCCTGGCCTAAAGACCAATAAGAAGGACCTACAACCCACTCTTTTGTGGCTTTATCCATATCATACAAAGAATGCAAGCGAACATCCTGTAAAAAATAAACATCATAAGTTAAAGCCTGTAAAGTAAAAATGTTGCTTTTCTTTTAAAGTCAGATCTAATACTATTCACATTAAGACTGGCTAGGGAAAATGAAACAGTATTCATAAAGAAAAAGAAGAAAGGAAAAAAAACTGGAAAAAAATCAGTAATCATTTCTTCTTCCGAGATCTAGTGGCCCTTTTCTTTACTCCCCCCCACTGAGGTCTCCTTTCCTGCAGGGTGGACAGTTGCTGAATCCGTTAATGAAGAGGATAAGGGCAAATCTTGATCGTCATCCTCCATAATGTTCCCCCAAGCCTGCAAAGGTTAATATGGATTTTCCACAGAAACTGGGAGGAGTTGTTTGTCCTCAATCCGTTTAGTAGATCGAGACCTTGTCCGAACAGGTTGAAAGTCTAAAGATGATATAGTCACTGGCTAATTGAGCACTTCATCCAAGGGCGAAGAAGAAATTGGGATTGAAACTGAAGAAGAACTGGGCTGGGTAGGAGGATCAGGGGGAAGTGGTGCAGAAGTATCCTGAAAACCAGGATCCTGGCATGGTGGTGCCTGCTGTCCATGTTCTGCATCTGGGAAACTTTGGAAATCTCTATCAGGGGCAGATGGGCAAGAGTCAGTAGATTTTCTCTAGCAAACTTATTAATATAGAAGTCATGTTCCATATAGTCTGCAGAATTGTGAGCCACCCAGGGACATGTACTGAAAGCATGAGAGTCATCTCCACATAAATTACAAGTGGGGGGAATTGTACAAGTTGAGGCTGTATGCCCCAAAGTACCACATGCCTCACATTTAAGCTTGTCACAGTCTGAATTCAAATGAGACAATGATCCGCACCAATAACAAGAATGGGGCTGCCCAGGATAGAACAAAATCCCTCTATCCCTGCCAATATAAAAGCAATTGGGAAGATGTTGAATACCCTCTTCAGACATCCGCCACTGCACATTGAACTTCCAGCCCCCTGTCCAAAATCCATTCTCATCAATTAAAGCATGGGGAATGCCATTCACCTTACAGCGTTTTCCTAACCAATATACAGTATCCAAGACATTCACCCTTCATTCCTGAACAGGATGGTAATTACCTTGGCTGTAGGTCTAGTAAGAGGTATAACTACAAAGGGCTTCCAGAGAGGCTGGGAGCGAACCTCATAGTAAGCTGCACAAAATTTATCCAAGAGCCCAGCAGAACGAAAGGAGACATCAAAGTTGTGGTCTCCAGAGGTGTGGATAAAGGCATACACATCAGAGGGCTTAAATCTCAGAGTCAATAATGAGGTGTTTGCCAACATAAATCTGATCTGGGGGCAATTCCAAGCCCCTCTATAATAAATCCTTGCAACGAAACGTTTCCGTGCAGGCATCTTAGGGTTTTTAAATAAAGAAGCATAAAAAGCATGTGCTGTAGTAGGACCTCTAGTAGAATCATCCTGCTTAGCAAACACTTCAAGGCCCTTAGGAAGAGAAGTAACAGACATACCTGGAAGCTCCGACTGTTGTCTGATACTCTCCACAACAGGGGAGAGTGGTATCGAGTCCTGCTCAAGGCCTTTGGTAGACAAACGCACTGGAGTTTCCCCCACCACTGAAGTAGTGGCGTCTGGTGCAGTACCCAAGGGATTAGGAGCCACACCCAGAATCCCATCTGCAGCTACTGGTATGCTGGGTTCAGACCCAGCAGCTCGCACCATTCAACTCTCTTCTTGAGCACCAGACTCGATGTCCGTTTGGAGCACACCGACTCCACTAGTAAGGGGAAACTTTGGGTCAGGAACCCACCTCAACTGATTCTTCACCCACCCCACACTAGCAAGCGCCAACTCTGGAGACCAGGTGGAGTCATGCATGGTAAAGGGGAAGGGAAATGAATCCGAGTCAGAATCCTCCATCTCCGCCTGCTTAGGTGGTGAATCCGTAGCGGCAGTCAGCAAACTTTTTTCTTTACCTTACCCATTTGTAAGATAGGACTGCAAGCAGTCCATTTCCATTTGTTCTCCTCGTCTAGCATCTCATCCTCAGAAAAAAAGAACTCCAGCAGTTTCCAACAAGTCGCTCCTCATCAGATACCATGGTTGAATTACCAGCAGAACCCAGCAATTTCTCTGGGACATCAACACCTTGTGCACCTATTCCTGGATCTACAGAGCACCGCAGCTCCATGTCCTCACCCTCCAACTCCAGGGACATACTGAGACCACAGCCACCGTCCAGGGACCCCTACTGGAGAGTAGAGGAATTTCCCAGTGTCCTGGCCAAATTTCCCTCATTCACTAAAAATACCACCAACAGCTTAATCTGGTTCAAGGTCAGTTGGCATTCATCTGTATCCCCTCCCGGGTCATGCCTGAAAATATGCAGGATTTGTCTAGTGCACTTACCCAGTCAACAAACACCAAATAAAATAAAATAAATAAAATAGTGTAGGAGGTTATGATGATGTTAAAAGAAGGGATGATATTTCCTGATAATTACAGATATCACAGATAAATATTCCCTAATTACTTATCTGAACCTCATCAGAAAAAAAAAAGGATGGAAAAAGTGCAACAAAATAAATAGATTACTCTCCAGTTTTTTAACTAAATCCTAAACTTCCTCAAAATTTGTTTGGTAGAACTGATGTTTAGTAACTTATTTATACTCACACCTGCCCCTCCTAATCTTTATGGCAAATATGTATCACTAGTCCTGCTTTTGAGAGGTGATGTGGAAATGAACCCAGGGCCAACAAAAGCAACATAATCTGTACCAGACTAATGCTTGTAGTTTAATTTACACAACTGATTAATAGAAAATCCAGATAATGGAGTTTGCCCTTTAAGGGCAGACCAAGTTGACCTGATGCACCCCTTTCACTTTTTCTGGAAGTGGTTTGCTCAGGCAAGGAGTGAGGGAGATGGGGAGGGCTGGGAGTCAGGACAATAGGCAAACAGCCTTAGGAAGGAGGGGCAAAGAGGTACAGAAAAGATCAGGACAAGGGTGGCTCAGCCACTTTTGCTGGAGTTTTGTTGGTTTACAATAATCAATAGAGCTACAGCACATTGGATTGGCATTTGGAATCATTGTTTGGAACACTGGGGAAAAATTCTTTGAAAAGGTTTGTGTACCAGGACAACTAAGAGGTAAGGCTAAGCATTTTATGAGAGAATATATATGAAAAGTAGATGGCTTTGTGTGGGGGGCCTTGCCCATGAGTGAGGGACCTTGGGGTAGAATGGCAGGAAACGCTTTCTGTAGATGTGCAGCAGAGAATGTGGGATGGTTTTCAGGTAGGGCCTTGGCCCCCTGTTGTAACCTGGGAATTGAGCAATGAATCGCGGTTTAAAAAAAAAAGGGGGGTGCAGGTCAAGCGTTTTGTGCATTAAACACATAGTGTGCAGCGGAAGAAAGTTTTAATGGTCTCTGTGGGCTGTGTCCCACTAGTTGTTTTAATTGAAGTCAGGCATTAGTGAGAAACAAGGGGAGCACTACAGAAGAGAGCGTGATGGTGCAGTGGGGCCTAGGCCTATTGGCAAAGAAAGACAGTAGCATTTATTAAAAGCAGGCAGGCGCTTGCTGCAGAAAGCGTAGGGTGTAACAGAACACAGCTTGCTGGTGTTTGCATCAGGCCTTGGCCCATGGATGGGGAGACATAAGAAAGGAAAAACAGCAAGGTGGGAGGTGGCTTGAGGGGCAAGTTTTTGGGAGAATGGAGCTCCAGAACAGGGAGCGCAGTAAGGGACAGATGGAACAGAAGGAAGGTAGCTCATCGTGCCAGCTGGAGTTGATGAGGGAGAACAGTGGCCTGTGAGGCTGGGGCTGCAGGCGCAGAATCCAAAGGAAGTGTGGGGATCTTTTGTTTTTAAAAAAAGATAAAAGAGGGTTTTTGCATTGGATCAAACGGTGGTGTTGGGGCTGCAGAGGGGCTGGTGGTTGGAGGCCTAGCTGAACAGGAGAACGCAGGGCTCACGTGAGACGGCCACGTGGTGTGACGTCAGATGCTGTGGATATAATGCGACTGGAGATTTATGGATAGGGGAGTTGGGGGGTTCTGTTTAAAGGGCAGTGGGGAGAAACAGGATAATGGGCCATGAAGCAGCCACTGGGGGATCAGGCTGGAAAGACATCAGACTCCGCAGGCTCCTTTGAGTGGGATGGAGTGTGTGTATAGGCCAAGAGGCCATGCAGTGCAGCCATAGGCATACAGGGGCAGGGAGGGGTGAATGGATATGCCTAGAGGGCCAGGAGCTGGAGGCATGTGGGGGCATGAATGGGAAGAACGAATAGGCCTAGAGGGCTACGAGATGCAGTGTCAAGCGCAAGGCATGCTGAGTGGCCATGGGAGACCAGAGGCTAGTGGATAGAACAGAAAAGAAAAGTTGGGCCCAGAGGCAAAGGGGCTCCAGCGGTGAGAAGCCACGAGGGGCTGAGAAGCTTTTATATCAATCAATCAATCATTCAATCGATCAATCAATATCTTTATTATTCCAGGCAGGCACCATTGAGCAAGCTCATTTAAAAGGTGGACCTGTGACATACAACAATAATACAATTGAACATATAAGTACAGGCATAGGAACAACCATTGAGGAAGCTCATTTACAGGGTAGATCTACGACATACAAATAATAATATAGTTGAGCATATAGTACAGCCATTGGGACATAAGTACAGCCATTGGAACAACATGTTTGGTAACAGTCTATAATAATACTACATATGCAGTGGAAATGACAGAAGACATCGGTCAGAAAAACGGGTATAGAAACAGTGCTTGTATAGGCTTAGTGCATGATGTTGAGCATTTCTGCAAGGTTTAGTTATAATACCCGAGGGGAAGGGCAGGAGCAGGAGATTTATGCAGCATGGACTATATAGTACAGAGAGGGCAGGGAATCATAGTGTTCTTGTGTACGGTAGGCTGACGGTCACAGTTGTATAGGAGAGGCAGGTGGTGTGCTGGCATAGAGATGAGACTTCCAGCTGATTATTGTCCATTTACCATAATTGCAGCAAATACGACAGATATGAGGATGAAAACCGTTGAGATCATGTACTCCGTGGGATCAGATTTGAGCAGTGGTACAGGCTGGGGGTTAGGACCGTAGGAATATTTGAACGCCTTCGATCAAAGTAGGCGGAAGTGCAGAGCTGGCATACAGAAGTGCTAAGGAGGAGGAAAGATAAACTAGGGACAAGCAAGGCAGTTGCAGGTTTGTGTTATGCCATTACAGTATAGGGTTAAACATATCATACTAACCAAGGACTTCACCCTAATGTTTTTGGGTCTATTCCAGAGCGAGGGAACGCGAAGCTCTAGCAGCTCTCCCCAGAGCGTGTGTGAGCCCTTGTATACAATGAGATGAGGGAGCAACTTAGAGCATACTTCCAGCAACAATAGGTCAGGCAGTCAGCAATGTACTGTGGGAGTTTGCCACTAATGCTCTGAATGTCACAGTGCCACCTTCATGTCAACCTTTATGGGAGGGGTCAACCCATAACCATTAGTGTGCAGTGGTGGGTGATGAGGTCAGATCAGTGATGAAGGTAGTGCTCTGTGGTACAGTATCCAGTTTTCAAGTTATGACACAGAGCAGCTATATATAAGTCACATGTCAATTAAGAAAGAAATATAGATTGGACTAATAGCCTCTTAAACTTCTATAGTTAGTAGCCATATTATTCTATAAAAAAGGAGCCTTATCTGAATTTTCAGTAGGTCATCCAAATGATCTGCAAAGAAAGTTTGATTATCAAACTCCAAATCTAAATTCATGACATACTCTAGGTTCTCGCCTGGATCGTGGAGATGGGGGTTACTGGTCACTGCTGGGTAAGCAGTTGAACAACAAGGGAAAATATCATGGCTTTTGTTTCTTAGCATTAGTAGCAACTTGTGAGTAGTTGATGGAGATGATTAAAATCTTTTGTAGATCCACATGAGATTCAGGTGTAGGCGACAGGTGAAACTGCATCATCCACCAACAGGTGGATACCTGCCTCTTCGGCCCCACATCTATATTGTTGATAGATGGCAAATAAAAATGGTCCCAGGATGGATCACAGAGACCCTCTTTTTAACAATTTAGAGGCAGAGGCTCACCTTTAGTTGACTTTTGCCACTATTAGTCAGATAATCTGAACCAGTTCAGAGGTAGAACTACCTACTGATTCTAGTGAGGAGGTAGCAGACTAACATCGACGTGTCAAACACTACTTAGGTCAAGAAACACAACACAACAAACTTTGTGCACTCTAAATCTTGTTGCAATCATTTGTAGCTAATGCTGAAATTGTGTTATATTGGCACTGGAGATGTCAGGGGTTTAAAGTTATACACTGTCAGTAAAGGATCTCAATTAATTCACAATTTTTCCAAAAGTTTGAAGGTAGGGATAAGAAGTTGGCTATAGTTATTTAGGTCACAGGTCTCAGATTTAAATAACGGGATAATATAACACAGTTTCCATATTTCGGGAGGGTTCCTTGTGATAAGTACAGGTTAAATAGATGAGTATAGGAGTAGCCGTACATGATATACTATCTTTGAAAGCAGAAGTGAATGTATCTGCACGGCACTTTTCTAGTGTCCAAGTGAAGCAGGTCTTCTACTTCTTTAGGGAACAGGGAGAAGGAAAAAGACCAGCTCATGGGCTAAGATTGGGCTGTACATAAGATGAGGCGCAAGTTGCATGCAGGTGGTGTCGATACTAAACTGCTGTGCTGAAGTGGTATTAAATGCACGGGATCTCTTTTATCATTAATTTGTGCACTGCAATAATCTATGGAGGGCGTATTTTGCGATGTGTGCAGACAGTTTTCAGTGTGGCCCGAATTTGGAGGGTGAGTGGATACAGTGTCTAGCTCTGTTCAATAAACTAACTGGACTCTCATGATCTTGGTGCGATATGGAAGGAAAGAAAACAGGGGGCCATAGGGAAGTAGATGAACTAGGCAGGACCCAGGCCATGAGGGCATGATGTCAGATGCCGTTTAGCATGGGAAGAAGGCCATGATAGGTCTTGCCAAAGAATGTCGGTATGCAGGGCACAAGGCTAGAAAAGGAAAGCAGAGATTACGGCAACAGGAACAGAGGTATCATATAGGGTCCTAGATAAAAAAAAAAAAAAAAGAGGTGCAACATGTTGGGTCATTAATGGAAATGCTTTGTCAGTTTTAGATTTTATATAGGCAAAAGAGGATGGCACCAAAGACGGCCATCAAAGAAGATGCCTAAAGGCTATTGTAGACTGGCGAAAAGGCCAACAAGATGTGGCAGATGGTGCAAAAGAGGACAGTGGAGATCCAGGGAGAAGCAGGCGGGAAAGGAAAAGTGGGTGGCAGGAAATGACCTGTGAGAAGACAGAGGCCCTCTTCAGGCCTACCTGGAGGATGAGCAGCACGAGGTGGGCGGGGCGGGCACCCCCTCCCTCGGCATGCAGCTGCATGGGAGGTAGCTCAGGCCGTCAACTGCAAACCCCAGCGCTCCGTGCAGGAGTCCTAAGAAGATGAGGACCACAGGAAGCTGAAGGAAGGTGGCAGCCTTCAGGGTGGCATGTGCTGCCACTGGTGGGGACCACCAGTGGTGCTGCAAATGACCCGACAGGGGAACTGGTCATGGCTGATCAGTGCCATTGGGTGTTCCTGGCCGAATTCCAGGCACAGGTGAAGCCCATCACTGCCGCGGTATGTCATGGTGATGATGTTGTGGGCGACTGTTGCTCACATGCACTCACATGTGCTCTCTTTCTATTTCAGTCCTGTTGGTCTGGGAAGGCAGTGGTGGTGGGTGCTGACAGTGCGTGCTGGACAGGAGGAGGACCTTCCCTCCACCCAGCAGCCTGCACACTTACTGCAACATGAAACTTGGCTGGGCGACAACTCACGCCCGGCAGTGATGCAGATGCAAGAGGGTGCACAGCCTGTGTCACAGCAGTCCTGGCATGCAGGTGTGCCAGCATGCACAATGCCTATAGCAGTGACGCACTTTAGCACCTATTGACAGGCGCCAGGCCTGCAATGGCCAGTGAGGGGTGTCAGCAACACGCGCATGACAGGCTGCTGCGTGCCCTGGGCCATCAGCTCCACACACCGCAATGACACCAGCGCCACAGCACAGTCACAGGCTGGAGCCTGTCAGCACGGTGGGCAGCAGCCGGTGGCTGAGCAGGTGTCTGGCATTGACAACACAGGAGTGGAACAGGTAGACCTGGGGCTCAGCAGTTGGAGGGCGGCAGCAGTTGCACACCAGGCCTGGGGAACAGCGATCAGCAGTGGCACTTGTCCACCACCCTTAGATCACCACACATGGTCCTGGTGAACAGCGGACCCCCAAGGTGCTGTGCACCAGACCATCCACCCTAAGAAGTCATGATGCCATGGGGCACGTACCCTTTGGATGCACACCGCCTGCTGCAGGTCAGTACAGCTGGGGCGGGTTGCAAGGTCGTGGAGGCACTGACTGGCAATGCGTGGGCTGACATAGCAGGGGTGTGCTGGACGGGCGAGATAGTCCATATGCAGACGGATGTGCTGACCGCTGCCATGACAAACCAGGCAGTGTTCTGTGGTGACCGCGTCACCACTCTGTCTGATGACCTGACCATGCACACGATGCACTCCTCCCATTCCCGGTTGCGCGACACCAGGCCTGTCGGCCGGGTTCTGCTATGAGCATCCAGACACTGGTTAAAAATTTGTTGAGGATACAAACCCACAATTGAACAGGTCACAGCCGCAGGCACTGGTGATGCAAGCCACCCGATGTAACCTGTCACAGCCTGCCAGTGCTGCTGAAGCGCGGTGGGGCCACCCATGCATCCGGGTGGTAACGGGACGAGTGCTCCTGACTGAGCTGTGCCTCAATGCAGGCCCTGTCTGGCGCTGCCTCAGTGCAATATGTGTCATGGTGGGCAGTGCACTGCTGGAGTGCTCTGCTCACCAAACAAACACACGGACCACCTGCACACCTCCCAACCGCTGTCCACAGGTGCGCAGGATGATGATGCCTGCATTGCACTGTACACCAGGTGCAAGGTTGCCCAGGTCCCGACTTACGTGCATGGACAATCAAGTAGTGAGGGTAGTTGGTAGTGCTGTGTGATAGCGTGTAATTCCACGCGAGTGCCGTGCTGCTGCCCAGCATGCTGCCTGTGGTGTGTGTGTGTGTGTGTTTCATTTTGAGTGCTCACCCTCTCTGATGATGTGTTGGTAGCCACTAGAACCCTTCAACTCCCCAACATCACGCACACGGTGTGTTCCCTGTGTGCCTGTGGTTTATGACAGACAGTGTTGCCTGCACATGTCCCTGACTCACCTGTGCTGGGTGTAGTGCTCTTCTGCAATGGTGTCCCGGTGCAGCTGGGCCTGCACGTGTCAGTCGGGGTCCCTCCATCCTGAGGGGCGGCTCATCACCCATATCACCGGGCGCCACTGGGCGCCCCATCGCTGTCCCCTCTTGGACCTGTACGAGTCCCATGGTCTTTGGCCACACAGTAGAGATGCAACAGGCCAGGAATATCCCACAGGCCTTTGGCTGGCTGTACTGTAGGGCTCCACCGAGGTGTCCAGGCATCGGAGCGTGCCTTGAGTATCCACGAACACCCGCTCTATGATGTTCGTGTTGCAGCATGTGCCTCATTGAAACCGTAAGCGCGCTGGGGGACGGGGCCGGTATGGTGTGAGCAGCCAGGGACGGAGGCTACATCCACAGTCACCCGTGTGGGAGATAGTGGAGATCAGTGTTAGGTCAGGTCCATGTTGCCCATATCCTTGTGTGCCACTACCATGGCACCTGTGTAATTCCACCCTTGCACAGAGTTTGCATTCCATACATGTGTACTCACCCACAGATGACCATGGGGATGTTCCCACTCTTGAATTGATGGCACAGTGCAGATTGGTGCCGCATGAAGGCATCATGTACTCCGCCAGGGTGTGTGCACAGACATTGATGATGCGCCCAGTGGCATCACACACCACCTGGCAGTTGACACCGAGAAGCCATTTTGGTTCCGATATGCTTGCCCCGTCGGGAGCCAGGTGGCGTCTTGACGAACGCCACATGGGTGCAGTCTGTAGCACCCAACACGCCAGGCATTTCGTGCTACCCTGTGGAACTCCTGCATGTTTGCTGTATGCTCTGCCACAGTGCTGGGAAATGGATGTACTCCGCAGCATGAGGCAGCAGAAAAGCTGAGGAATTGGGTGAGGATGCGTGACGTGGCACGACTGCGTAATGCCTGTGGTGTCCCCGTCGGCCTCTGGAAGGTGCCTATGGCGCAGCAGGCACATGCAGGCTGTCGCCTTGGTCTCCATGGACAGAGCATGACTCCGCCGTGAGGGTGCTCGCATCACACATCACTGCACAGCTCACTGAGCCATCTCAGTATTGCCCTGTTCAGGTGGTACCGGGCCATGATCTCGACATCGCCACAGCTCTGCGAAGCTGATGCGACACGATACCGCCTGTCGGGGCATACCTGATGGGCCCACGGCCACGCCCCTGCAGCATGCTGCCTCACCCCTCATTACAGCTTCCATGTGGAAGTGACACTGTCCATCTCCCTGGCTCTGCCTCCCCAGCTGCTGTTCCTGTGTTACCCCACTGCCCCCACTGCTGCTTCCACTGCACCAGGCACCCCCCACTGGCCTTCTCTGTCCTCCAGACCCACTGTCCCTCTCTGTCCTTCCTGCCCTGTCTCTGTCTCTCTCTCTCTGTCTCTCCCGGGTTTGCGCCTGCTCGAGTTCTTGCGCCGCTCCCTGTAGGGCCGCTTTATTTTGGCTCACATCCGGTACAGCGCATCCTCCGGCTGAGCCACCTTATGCATTGCGTCAGTGTTCAAATATCATTGCGCACTTTATGTATGGACCCGCCTTCAAGTTGCGCATGTCTTCATTTCCATTGCCTGTGGCTCAGCGTAGTTTTCGGTGGCTAATCCGGCTCCCTTCTCAATATCGGAATGGCGCATTTTGGAGTTGTGCACGCAGAACCCTGTTGCGTATATGGCGCAACCCTTTTGAATATCCAGGCCAATATGTTCTTTAGATACATTTCAGAAAATTAATTTGGTCATGGCAAGAACCATGGCCAAAAAATGTATTCTACTGAGTGGAAAGACCTGAGCTGCCCCCTCATTTTTATCTCATGGATTAATTTTATGCTAGATTCAATAAAAATGGAGCACTGACACTACGTGAAGGTAGGGGAAGAAAAACACTTTCATAAAATTTGGAAACCATTTTATGACCAGATTCAAAAAGGCTTAATTTAGGTTACATAAAACAATCATAATTTCAGTCTAATGTAGGTTAAATAATTGTAATATAAACAGAAAAGGTTTACTGTTATAGGGCTAAATAAATGTATTTAAAATAATCTTATCTAAAGTAATATTTGGTGGGTCCTGGATCAACAGGATAGAGTAGGCCAGGAGATCAGAGGGCTGTGGGTTCAGTTCCCACATTTGGCACTTGGGTTAATATCCCAGTATTGACACTGTAGTGCAGCATGACAGGGGTGCTGCACGTCTGAGGTGCCATCTTTTGGATGAGACTTTAAACCAAGTTCCCTTCTGCCTGGATTGGTGGTAGTTCAGGTGGATGTTAAAGATCCCATGGCACTTATCGAAAAGAGTAGGTTTAATATTTATTAAAACATAACAAAATACACACAGACTGCAGAAAAATAAGTGAAAAAGAACAATACAGCAAAACATTCAAAGAATATAATCATCAAACTACATAAAATTAAAATCCTAACCCTCCCAAATAAAATACATGACACAGAAATAATTATACTTAGAATAAGAGACAGTGAACATAATACATCTAAACCTCAGTAAATAAAAACTGAAATAAAGTTCCAACAAGAAAAAAAAACAGGCAGTCTTTCCACTGGAATCATGAGGACAAGAAAAAAATTCCTAAAAGGGGTAAATAAGTAAAACACCTAGGCTAAGCGGAAACCATTACAGGGATCACCACATTGGAAATGCCCAAACAGAAATTGAACATGCAAAACCAAAAAAAAAAAAATAGTAGATAAGTCATGTTAGAATCCCAACAAAGCTCTGACCTCCCAATCACCAAAAATTCCAATATCTCTCCCAGATACCCTTTTTAATGGTGTGTCTCTCACCTTCCTTAATACGGTCTATACTGCTTTTAATTTTCTCATATAAATCAATAGCAGACACATATTTTTGTTAAAACAAGAAACAACATCGAACTTGCCATATCCAATATAAGAGAAGTACTGCTATCAAATTTAAGGTACTAGCATTATATTTATCCCAAGCTGTTGGAAAGAGGCCTAAAAACATTGATCTAGAATCCCACAAAATAAACCAAAATTGATCAATAAAAGGACAATCAAAGTATAAATGACATAATGATTCAATCTCTGTAGGCCATGTCTCCCGAAAACAAAACCTATCTGTCAAGTTGCTTATGTTTATGATTTTCCCTCATATGAATTTTCCCATGAACCCCAAGCCAATTAAAATTCCACATATAAATAGGTATCCTATCATGAGTTAAACATTCACCGATCTTTTTCTTCTCTGAATCACTGAAATCCAGGAACAGAGGTTCCATAAAAAAGGAACCAATTATTGCATGATAAAATTGTTTTCGGGAGAGTTTATGAATCATTCGACTTGTAACCTATCAAGACCTTAATAAGTCAAAAACCAAGGACCAGCCTGGGGTTAACACATACTTTCTACTGTTTTTATGGAGAAAACACTCGGCTCACCATTCTTGCAGGATGCCCTCTATTCAGTCAGTCACCATCCATACCTATACAGTATTAACCGACTGACAAAGAGCCTAAAGGTTAGTGTAAACAAAAATTGGAAAAAAGAAAACCACAGGTTGAATGATATGAACTCCTTCCTGTTTATAGTCTAAATAAAAAATATTCCTTTTAATAGGATTTAGTCTGCTCCCCCAAAAGCAAGAAAAAAAGATGCTCTGAAGAGGCACATAAAATCGTCTAGGTAAAGGAAAAACATGGCTAACATATAAAAATAGAGGGGCAAAAGAAAAGTCTTAATTAGATAGACCCTCTTTTTTTCCCCATGGACCATTTATTCCATGTGCTCACTTTTTTTCTACCCATATTTATTATAGTGCCCTATGTCCTGACCTCCAAAAAAAAAACAGCCCCAAAATCTTTTGTGAAGAGTCTATGACCCGGACACCCCCCAGCCAGGAATCTCCAACCTGAAACCCTAGTAAATTTAAACAAACACTTTTACAAAAATTTAAATGAGAACCAATACAGCATAGAAGGACAGGAAGGACTTGACACAACAATTGACCAGTACTGCGGGAAGGAACTACAACACATAAATCATCAGCATAACTCATAGTCTTAATGACATTCAAACCTGGCCCTCCTATACCTGGTAATAATGGAGATCTCTGCACTATACAAATAATAGGGCTTAGGGGGCAGCCCTGTCTAACCCCTCTATGAATATAACATAAATCAACAAGCCATCCATTAACATATGGTCTTACATAAGACAAAGAGTAACACATACATAGCCATTTAATAAAAATTGGAGGAAAACCATATGACCTAAGGGTTAACCAAAGAAATTCATGTGAAACAAGATCAAAGGCTTTAGTCAGATCAAAACTGAGCAAAAATCCCCTGGAACAACCACTGAGCCCCCAATTAAATAATTCACATAACACAATCAAGGCATCCTGAATAGATCTGCCAGGAACCGAGCAATATTGTGATGGGTGAATCAAAAAAGATAAGAGTTTCTGCATCCTATTGCCCAACAGTTTTGCAAAAACCATAAAATCAGAATTTAACAAAGTAGTAGGTCTCCAATTATTTAGATCCTGTTTGTCTCCTTTTTTATACAAAAATGTCACCAACCCTTCATACATCGGAGCGGTTAAAGGATCTTCAGCCAAAAAGGCATTAAATATAGATAACAAATAATCAGGTCTCAAAACCCACAATTTTTTATAAATTTCAGGACGCAAACCATCTGAACCAGGTGCAATCATGTCCTTCATAGCACTAATCACCTCACTCAATTCCTCTAACATGAAAGGACTTATCAAAACCATTTGTTGAACAAGTGTTAAAACTGGTAATGCCACTGCTTGTAGTAATAAAGCCATGTCAGAGGTTTCTTCAAATGGGGATTCAAATGATTGCTTAACATGGTCTGTAACACAGGACAAAATATCTGGGGGACCCTTAACACTGCAGTCTTGCTTATCAGAAAGACTGTGTATCTGTTTATTTTGTACTCTAGACCTGCAAGATTCATGAGGATTAACTCTACTCTTATTCCCCCTTACTCCAAATTTCTATTTTGAAATCCAATGGTTTTTGCCTATCATATTGGACTTGAGCCAATTGTTGTTTAACATCACTTATACATTCTGCCAGTATACCCTTAGAATCCTGTGGTAATGAAAACAGGGAGTACAATTCTTCCTCAATCTAGCAGCTTGAAGGTGACGGGCATCTGAAATAAATCTGGAATGAGTTTTAAAAAACAATGTGAGACACTCCTTAGTATACGTCCACCAATCAATGACGAAGTCATAAAGAAAGCAAACATTGCATCTGTCAGCTAGTATATCTTCAAGACTGCTACTAAACCCATGCTGAGACAATAAATGTACATTCGCCCTCCATACACCAGGGCCATTCAAACCTACCGGACTCAAATTTATGTGTAAGCCTACTAAGTTATGGTCTGAAGTTGCAGCCGGTATTACCTTCCCCTCATAGACCCCAACAGTTGAAGATCACAACCAATAATCATTCCGAGAAGTCAATTTCCCTTTTGAAAAGGTATATAGTGGATTCTGTGGAAATACAACCTGAAGCCCAACTCCCGAATAAGGTGCTGAAGTTCATGCACATCACAATACACCTTCCCCTAAGATTTTAAAATCCAAACTAGAATTAAATTCCTCCTTCCCCCAAATAACTATCCTAGAAGTCAATAAATAAGGCTTAATTTTTTTTCAACAAGTGAACCCTAGCTGCTTCTGTTGTGGACCATAAATATTAATCAATCTATAGTTCACCTCATGCCAAACCAAATCCAACAACATCTCTCTTCCAGGCTCAAGAACAACTAGCTTATGAATAATAAAACCTTGTGATGTGGAACAAAACCCCAAGCCGAAACAGAAATCCTGGCCTAAAGACCAATAAGAAGGACGTACAACCCACTCTTTTGTGGCTTTATCCATATCATGCAAAGAATGCAAGCGAACATCCTGTAAAAAATAAACATCATAAGTTAAAGACTGTAAAGTAAAAAATGTTGCTTTTCTTTTAAAGTCAGATCTAACACTATTCACATTAAGACTAGGTAGGGAAAATGAAACAGTATTCATAAAGAAAAAAAAACTGGAAAAAAAATCAGTAATCATTTCTTCTTCCGAGATCTAGTGGCCCTTTTCGTTACTCCCCCCACTGAAGTCTCTGTCCCTGCAGGGTGGACAGTTGCTTAATCCGTTAATGAATAGGATAAGGGCAAATCTTGATCGTCATCCTCCATAATGTCCCCCCAAGCCAAAAGGTTAATATGGATTTTCCACATTACCTGGGAGGAGTTGTTTGTCCTCAATCCGTTTAGTAGATTAAGACCTTGTCCGAACAGGTTGAAAGTCTAAAGATGATATAGTCACTGGCTCCATGAGCACTTCATCCGAGGGGGAAGAAAAAATCGGGATTGAAACTGAAGAAGAATTGGGCTGGGTAGAAGAATCAGGGGGAAGTGGTTCAGAAGTATCCTGAAAACCAGGATCCTGGCATGGTGGTGCCTGCTTTCCATGTTCTGCATTTGGGAAACTTTGGAAATCTCTATCAGGGGCAGATGGGCAAGAGTCATTAGTTTTTCTCTAGCAAACTTATTAATATAGAAGTCATGTTCCATATAGTCCACAGAATTGTGAGCCACCCAGGGACATGTACTGAAAGCATAAAAAGTCATCTCCACATAAATTACAAGTTGGGGGAATTGTACAAGTTGAGGCTGTATGCCCCAAAGTACCACATGCCCCTCATTTAAGCTTGTCACAGTCTGAATTCAAATGAGACAATGATCCGCACCAATAGCAAGAATGGGGCTACACGGGATAGAACAAAATCCCTCTATCTCTGCCAATATAAAAGCAATTGGGAAGATGTTGAATACCCTCTTCAGACTTCCGCAACTGCACATTGAACTACCAGCCCCCTGTCCAAAATCCATTCTCATCAATTAAAGCATGGGGAATGCCATTCTCCTTACAGCGTTTTTCTAACCAATATACAGTATCCAAGACATTCACCCTTCATTCCTGAACAGCATGGTAATTACCTTGGCTGTAGGTCTAAGAGGTATAACTACAAAGGGCTTCCAAAGAGGCTGAGAGTGAACCTCATAGTAAGCTGCCCAAAATTTATCCAAGAGCCCAGCAGAATGAAAGGAGACATCAAAGTTGTGGTCTCCAGAGGTGTGGACAAAGGCATACACATCAGAGGGCTTATATCTCAGAGTCAATAATGACGTGTTTTCCAACATAAATCCAATCTGGGGGCAATTCCAAGACCCCTCTATAATAAATCCTTGCAACGAAACATTTCCGTGTAGGCATCTTAAGGTTTTTTTAAATAAAGAAGCAAAAAAAGCATGTGCTGTAGTAGAACCTCTAGTAGAATCATCCTGCTTAGCAAACACTTCAAGGCCCTTAGGAAGAGAAGTAACAGACGTACCTGGAAGCTCCAACTGTTGTCTGATACTCTCCACAGCAGGGGAGAGTGGTATCGAGTCCTGTCCAAGGCCTTTGGTAGACAAACGCACTGGAGTTTCCCCCACCACCGAAGTAGTGGCATCTGGCGCAGTACCCGAGGGATTAGGAGCCACACCCAGAATCCCCTCTGCAGCTACAGGTATGCTGGGTTCAGACCCAGCAGCTCGCACCATTCAACTCTCTTCTCAAGCACTAGACTCGATGTCCATTTGGAGCACAATGACTTCACTAGTAAGGGGAAACTTTGGGTCAGGAACCCACCTCGACTGATTCTTCACCCACCCCGCACTAGCAAGTGCCAACTCTGGAGACCAGGTGGAATCATGCGCAGTAAAGAGGAAAGGAAATGAATCCAAGTCAGAATCCACCGTCTCCACCTGCTTGGGTGGTGAATCCGTAGCGGCAGTCAGCAAACTTTTTTCTTTACCTTACCCATTTGTAAGATAGAACTGCAAGCAGCCCGTTTCCATTTGTTCTCCTGGTCTAGCATCTCATCCTCAGAAAACAAGAACTCCAGCAGTTTCCAACAAGTTGCTCCTCATCAGATACCATGGTTGAATTACCAGCAGAACCCAGAAATTTCTCTGGGACATCAACACCTTGTGCACCTATTCCTGGATCTACAGAGCACCGCAACTCCATGTCCTCACCCTCCAACTCCAGGAACATACTGAGGCCACAGGCACCATCCAGGGACATCTACTGGAGAGTAGAGGAATTTCCCCAGTGTCCTGGCCAAAGTTCCCTCATTCACTAAAAATACCACCAACAGCTTTATCTGGTTCAAGGTCAGTTGGCATTCATCTATAGCCCCCCCTCCCCCGGGTCGAGCCTGAAAATAGGCAGGATTTGTCTAGTGCACTTACCCGGTCAACAAACACCAAATAAAATAAAATAAATAAAATAGTGTAGGAGCTTATGATGATGTTAAAAGAAGGGATGATGTTTACTGATAATTACAGATATCACTGATAAATATTCCCTAATTACTTATCTGAACCTCATCAGAAAAAAAAGGATGGAAAAGGTAACAAAATAAATAGATTACTCTCCAGTTTTTTAACTAAATCCTAAACTTCCTCAAAATTTGTTTGGTAGAACTGATATTTGGTAACTTATTTATACTCACACCTGCTCCTCCTAATCTTTATGGCAAATATGTATCATTAGTCCTGCTTTTGAGAGGTGATGTGGAAATGAACCCAGGGCCAACAAAAGCAACATAATGTGTACCAGACTAATGCTTGTAGTTTAATTTACACAACTGATTAATAGAAAATCCAGATAATGGAGTTTGCCCTTTAAGGGGCAGACCAAGTTGTCCTGATGCACCCCTTTCCCTTTTTCTGGAAGTGGTTTGCTCAGGCAAGGAGTGAGGGAGATGGGGGAGGGGCTGGGAGTCAGGACAATAGGCAAGCAGGCAGGAAGGGGAGGGGCAAAAGGGGGTACGAAAAGGTCAGGACAAGGGTGGCTCAGCCACTTTTGCTGAAGTTTTGTTGGTTTACAATAATCAATAGAGCTACAGCACATTGGATTGGCACTTGGAATCTTTGTTTGAATGTTGGGGAAAAAATATTTGAAAAGGTTTGTGTACCAAGACAACTAAGAGGTAAGGCTAAGCATTTTATGAGAGAATACTGTATATATGAAAAGTAGATGGCTTTGTGTGGGGGGCCTTGCCCATGAGTGAGGGACCTTGGGGTAGAATGGCAAGAAACGCTTTGTGTAGATGTGCAGCAGAGAATATGGGATGGTTTTCAGGTAGGGCCTTGGCCCCCTGTTGTAACCTGGGAATTGAGCAATGAATGCGGTTTAAAAAAAAGGTGCAGATCAAGCATTTTGTGCATTAAACACATAGTGTGCAGCGGGAGGAAGTTTTAGTGGTCTCTGTGGGCCGTGGCCCACTAGTTGTTTTAATTGAAGTCAGGCATTGGTGAGAAACAAGGGGCGCGCTGCAGAAGAGAGCGTGATGGTGCAGTGGGGCCTAGGCCATTGGCAAAGAAAGACAGTAGAGTTTGTTAAAAGCAGGCAGGCGCTTGCTGCAGAGAGCGTAGGGTGTAACAGAACACAGCTTGCTGGCGTTTGCATCAGGCCTTGGCCCATGGACGGGGAGACATAAGGAAGGAAAAACAGCAAGGTGGGAGGTGGCTTGAGGGGCAAGTTTTCGGGAGAATGGAGCTCCAGAACAGGGAGCACAGTAAGGGACAGATGGAACAGAGGGAATGTAGCTTATTGTGCCAGCTGGAGGTGATGAGGGAGAACAGCGGCCTGTGAGGCTGGGGCTGCAGGCGCAGAATCCAAAGGAAGTGTGGGAATCTTTTGTTTTAAAAAAAAGAGAAAAAAGGTTTTTGCATTGGATCAAACGGTGGTGTTGGGGCTGCAGAGGGCTGGTGGTTGGAGGCCTAGCTGAACAGGAGAACACAAGGCTCACATGAGATGGCCACGTGGTGTGATGTCAGATGCTGTGGATACAATACAGCTGGAGATTTATGGATAGGGAAGTTGATGGGTTCTGTTTAAAGGGCAGTGGGGAGAAACAGGATAATGGGCCATGAAGCAGCCACTAGGGGAACAGGCTGGAAAGACATCAGACTCCGCAGGCTCCTTTGAGTGGGATGGAGTGTGTGTATAGGCCAAGAGGCCTCGCAGTGCAGCCATAGGCATACAGGGGCAGGAAGGGGGTGAATGGATATGCCTAGAGGGCCAGCAGCCAGAGGCATGTGGGGGCATGAATGGGAAGATCGAATAGGCCTAGAGGGCCATGAGATGCAGTGTCAAGTGCAGGGGATGCTGAGTGGCCATGGGAGGCCAGAGGCTAGTGGATGGCACCAGAAAGTAAAAGGTTGGGCCCAGAAGGCAAGGGGCTCAGCGGCAGAAGCCATGAGGGGCTGAGAAGCTTTTATATCAATCAGTCAATCAATCAATATCTTTATTAATCCAGGTGGGCACCATTGAGCAAGCTCATTTACAAGGTGGACCTGTGACATACAACAATAATACAACTGAACCTATAAGTACAGGCACAAAAACAAACCATTGAGCAAGTTCATTTACAGGGTAGATCTACGACATACAAATAATAATATAGTTGAGCATATAGTACAGCCATTGGGACATAAGCACAGCCATTGGAACAACATGTTTGGTAACAGTCTATAGTAATACTACATATGCAGTGGAAATGACAGAGGACATCAGTCAGAAAAAACGGGCATAGTTGAGCATTTCTGCAAGGTTTAGTTGTAATACCTGAGGGGAAGGGAAGGAGCAGGAGATTTATGCAGTATGGACTATATAGTACAGAGAAGGCAGGGAATCATAGTGTTCTTGTGAAGGGTAGGCTGATGGTCACAGTTGTATAGGAGCGGCAGGTGGTGTGCTGGCACAGAGATGAGACTTTCAGCTGATTATTGTCCATTTACCGTAATTGCGGCAAATACGGCAGATATGAGGATGAAAACCATTGAGATCATGTACTCTGTGGGCTCGGATTTGAGCAGTGGTACAGGCTGGGGGTTAGGACCACAGGAATATTTGAATGCTTCCAATCAAATTAGGGGGAAGGACAGAGCTGGCATAAAGAAGTGCTAATGGCTCTGAATGTCCAGAGTGCCACGTTCATGTTCCGCCTTTATTGTAGGGAGGTCCAGCCCATAGCCGTATATAGTGTGCAGTGATGGGTGATGAGGAGCAGATCAGTGATGAAGAGTAGTGCTCTGTGGTACAGTGTGTCTAGTTTTCCCAAGGTATGACACAGCGCAGCTGCTATATATGAAGTCCGCATAGTCAATTAAGGAAAGAAATGTAGATTGGACTAGCCACCTCTTCGCTTCTGTAGTAAGTAGCTGTCTTATTCTATTAAAAAGGCCAAGCCTTTGTCTTAATTTTTTTAGTAGGTCATCCAAGTGATAAGCAAAAGAAAGTTTGTGGTCTATCCAAACTCCCAAGTATTTGAATTTCGTGACATACTCTAGGTTCTTGCCTAGGATTGTGGAGATGGGGGGGGTACTGGTCACTGCTGGGTAATCCAGGTGGTTAACAGGGGAAATTATCATGGCTTTTGTTTTCTTAGCTTTCAGTAGGAGCTTTTTGCTGAGTAGTTGATGCTGGAGATGTTTAAAGTCTTTTTGTAGATCCACACATGCAGATTCAGGTGAAAGGCGGCTTAGGTAGAGCACTGTATCGTCCACAAACAGGTGGATGCTTGCCTCTTTGATGCCCACATCTATATTGTTGAATATAGATGGCAAATAAAAGTGGTCCCAGGATGGATCCCTGGGGACCCCTCTTTTTAACAATTTGGGGGCAGAGAGCTCTCCTTTGGCCTTGAATTGTTGCTGCCTGTCAGACAGATAATCGCAGAACAAGTTCAGAGAGGTAGGATCTAGCCCTATTGATTCTAGTGAGAGAGTAGCAGACTATGGTTGACCGTGTTAAACACTTTATTTAGGTCAAGAAACACAGCACAAACTTTTTACACTCTAAATCTTGTTGCCAATCACTTGTTACCTTAGCTAATGCTGAAATTGTGTTATGATTGGCTCTGAAGCCAGATTGTAGGTGGTTTAAAAGTTATGTACTGTCAATGAAGAATCTCAATTGGGTATTCAAAATTTTTCCAAAAGTTTCAAAAGACTAGGGATAAGAGAGATTGGCCTATAGTTATTTAGGTCACAGGGGTCTCCAGATTTAAATAACGGGATAATATGTGCAGTTTTCTATATTTGCGGGAGGGTTCCTTGTGATAAGTACAGGTTAAATAGATGAGTAATAGGTGTAGCCAGTACTTGATATGCTATCTTTAGAAAGTAGGGGTCGAATGTATCTGCACCGGCAGTTTTCCTAGTGTCAAAGTGGAGAAGCAGGTCTTCTACTTCTTTGAGGGAGACAGGGGAGAAGGAAAAAGACCAGCTCGTAGGGCTAGAGGTTGGAGGCTGTACATAAAGTTGAGAGCTCAAGTTGCATGCAGGTGAATTATCAAATGCTAAACCAGCTGTGCTAAAGTGAGTATTAAATGCTTGCAGGATCTCTTTTTTATCATTATATGGTGCACTGCCTGCAATAATTTATGGAGGAAGCGTATTTTGCGACGTGTACCCAGACAGTTCTTTCAGTGTGGCCCAGAATTTGGAGGGGTGAGTGGATACAGTGTCTAGCTCTGTTCGATAGATGCTAGCTTTGGACTCTCTATTCATCTTTGTGCAGCAATATGGCAGGGGAATAAAACAGGGGGGGCCATGGGGGGGCGGAAAGACCTAGGCCAGGACCCAGGCCATGGGGCATGACATCAGATGCCATTTAGCATGGTGAAGCAGACCATGTGATAGGCCTTGCCCGAGGGATGTCGGTATGCAGGGGCACAAGGCTAGAAAAAGTGAAAAAGAAGGGATTACGGCTACAAGGAACAGAGGCCTGTCTATATAGGTGCCTAGATAAAAAAAAAAAAAAAGAAGGGGCAGCATGGCGAGTCATTAATGGAAATGCTTTGTCAGTTTGCACAGATTTTATATAGGCAAAGAAGAGAGGATGGCACCAAAGAGGAACAGGCCAACAAAGGAAGATGCCTACAAGGCTATTGTGGAGCTGGCGGAAAAGGCCAACAAGATATGGCAGATGGTAGAAGAAGAGGACGGTGGAGATCTGGGGAGAAATGGAAAGCGGGAAAAGGAAAAGTGGGTGGCGGGAAACGACCAGTGAGGAGACCACATAGTCCAAAGAGAGTGCAACCACCAACAGTGCTGCCTCCCAGAGTGGTCAGCCCAGTACTGCCACAATTCTGTGTAAAAGAACCACCAGTACCTCCCAAAGAACAGGTGGTGTTCCCACTGGTGGAACCCAGACCAGCTCCCCCAAACAGAGTGGTTCCCCTGCAGATAATGCCCCAACCATCCATCCTGCTACAGGAACCAGACTAGGACATCTCAATGAGAGTAGGCTTCAGGGAGCTGAAAAACACACAGGTAATGTATCAGGTAGAGTGGGAGACAGCATTAAGGAATACATAGGACAAATTATTGTGTCCCTTGGGTCAGGGGGGTTGGGGCAGATGGAATCAGCATTAGCAGAGATCAGATCAGGTAATGGAACAATGGGGGGTGATAAGGGGACCGAAAACATGGGAAAAGGAACAAAGGAGATAGGATCCCAAGGGATGAGAATAGGGGAGCATGTACCACTGGCTACATAAGAGAAAATATGGAAAGGGGAGTACATAGACATTTTTGTTTAAGTGAGTAGGGAGTCGGTGGCCAAATATGAGGAAATGGAGAATATTGGGAAAAGTGAGATGACGTCAGCAGTGGTTTTATTGGGCAAGAAAAAAGAGGACAAATTTACAAAAGAAAAGACGTGGGATGGATGGTTTGTAGGTTTTGCCATGTACTCAGCGATAGTTTTGGAAAAGAAGCCAGAATTGGGAATCCCTCTTATTACGTATTCGCTGATTATCAGAAGAGCAAAGGCAAAACGGGGGTTAGGTTGGATATATTATGATGAGTTCTTCTGGCAAAGGATGGCAATATATGTGAATGTGAGGTGGGACACAAAGCAGTTGGACTTGTGGACAGACTATGTTACGGATCAATCCGTGCCAGAGGGAGAAATAGGAAAAAGAGGGGGACTACACCAGAAGTGTTGCTTGGGCTATAACAGGGCATCTTGCTCATGGCCCCAGTGCCGGTTCTGGCATGCATGCTCAAAATGTGGGGGAACCCACCCTGCGAATAGATGCAGGACAGCATGGACACAGGGGGCCAGGGGGAAGGGGGACAGGTAACAGGCCAGCAGCCCTTTTGGGAAGGCCATGGCTACAGGGACCAGTCATGAAATATAGGATTGAGAGGAAGAGGGTGTGGGGGTAGGGGGAACCAAACGTACTGATCAGAAGAGGAAACGAGACTGGGTGGGGTGCAGGGGGGTCAAGAACCAGGGGGAGGGTGGTAAGAAATCAATTTTGGAAGCAAGTACTCCCATCAAGATTGAGGCATGGGAGAAATGGTTGAAAGTGTACTCAAACAGATAACTGGCGAAAATAATAAATAAAGGCTTTAGGACAGGTTTTTTGCTACAGTGTGAAGGCCCAGGAAGGGCAAGAGAGGCTAACAATCTGGGGTTGGTTAAAGGGAAGGAGGATATTATGAAGAAAAAGATAGCGAAAGAAAGGGCGGCAGGCAGAGTAGAAGGGCCGTACCCATCCCCCCATTATGGAATATGAGAATTTCCCCATTGGACCTAATTCCCAAGAAACAAAGTGGGGAATACAGGGGGATTCACCATCTGTCATTTCCGGTGGGGACTCAGTGAATGATTTTATAAGTGAGAAGCACAGCAGAGCCACCTACACCACATTATTAGGAGGCCGTACAGATTATACAATCAACGCCCGATGCATGGATGGCCAAGACAGACACAGAGTTTGCATTCTGTTTGCTCCCAGTTAGAAGGGAGGATTGGGATCTATTGGGTTTTAAATTGGGGGGCCAGTACTATTTTGGCAAGGCTATGCCAATGGGCTGTTCTGTGGCCTGTGCCACCTTTGAAGCATTCAGCACCTGTTTGCAGTGGATATTTCAAGAGAAAACATGTTACAAGGCAGTCATACATTACCTGGATGACTTTCTGTTAATAGGCAGTGGACAGAGTGAGACAGAGAGGATGCTTGCCAGTTTTCACGAACTGTGTAGAGCTGAAGGTACATTGGCACCGGACAAAACTGAAGGCCCCAGTAACGTGTTATAATTCTTAAGAATTGAGATAGACATGCTGAGAGAGGTGTTTAGGTTACCAGATAGCAAGGTGGCGAAGTTGATGGTTTAGGATACCAGATAGCAAGGTGGCGAAGTTGAAGGACCTGATCCATGTGCATACGAGCAGGAGGTGGGTGCAATTGATGCAGGTGCAGCAAGAGATGGGGCATCTGAATTTCACCTGTTGAGCAATTGGACCAGGGAGGGCTTTCACTAAGCGGCTAGTGAGGGCCACAGCAGGAGTAACCAGACCACACCACTGGGTGGACATAACAAAGGGAGTAAAAGAAGATTTCAAAGTGTGGGAAGAATTCCTCAGCAGCTACAATGGCTGCTCATTCTGGCAGGATGATTGGGTTTACAACACTGATCTGGACTTATATACAGATGCAGAGGGGGTTATGGGACGGGGGGCTATTTGAGAGAAAATGGTTCTCAGTGCCATGGCCAACAGATTGAGTGAGAGATGGATGGGTAAAGGACATCACACTGTTGGAAATTATGCCCATTTAGGCCTGTACCCTAGTATGGGGAGAGGAATTACGAAATCAGAAGGTCACATTTCGGTGTGACAACAAGGCAGTGGTAGAGGTTCTGAACAACAGGGGGGCCAGCTTTGAGATGGTCATGAGGGCATTGAGACAGTTAGTGTTGAGAGCCTTACAGTACAATATGTCATTCAGGGCCAGGCACAAAGAAGGGGTTACAAATATCCTAGCTGACAGCCTTTCCTGTCTGCAGCTGGATCATTTCCAGATGCTGGCACGACAGCAGAGGAATGGACAACACCCATACCAACAAACATCTGGGACGTTAGTTAGAGGGAGCTGAAATGCTGTTTCACAGCTCATGGTCACCGCAGACCTTGAGGGCCTAAGAAGGGGCATGGTGGGCATTACAAGCATTCAGGGAAGCACACCATATGGAGGTAAGTGGACCACTTACTGAGGAGCAGCTAGGGAAGTTTACAGTGTACCAATGGCAGAGAGAAATGGCCCACATCAAGATGGGGGTGTACCTAGAGGGGATTAGTCTAGTTTGTAGCCTAAAGAGGAGGAAGGACCCTATGAAATCAATGTTGATAAGGAGAATGATGCAAGGGTGGAGCAGGTTGAACAAGAGGCCCAAGGATGGTAGGCGACCAATAGCACATCATTGGCTAGCAAAGCTAGGGGACGTACTCCCAGCAATTTGCAGATCCAAAGATGATGCGCAGCTATTTGACACGATTTACCTAGTAATGTTTGCAGGGGGCCCTATGAGTGAGTGAGGCAGTAGGGCATGGCCGTAGGGATGAAGAAGGGGGATCGTAATGGGGAGACATAACCTGGGGGCAGAATGAGATATAAGTTATAATTAAGAGATCAAAAACAAATCAGGAAGAGAATGGGTGTGCTATAACTATTAAGGCACATGTAGACAAGGCAGTGTGCCTAGTAAAGGCTTTGTGGGCTTACGCCGCAGAACGTGGAATTAAAAAAGGGAGTTTACTTGTGCATGAAGATGAGAAGAAGGTGACAAGTTACCAAGTAATGGCCATACTCAAAAAAGGCATGGAGTTCCTGGGCAAGGACCCGGGCAATTATTCCTTTCACTACTTTCGAATAGGGACAGCTTCAAAATGGACAGCTGCAGGGGAAATGATGGACAGTATGTTGCAAAAGGGGCGCTGGTGGTCTGCCAGTTACAAGAGGTATATTCAGACCCTACAGGAATGAGATGTTAACATGTCATCTGTATTTGTTTTGCAGGAGCAAAAACAAAAAAAAAGATTATAGGGAAATAAACAAGGCAAGCAGGTGATTAAGATGTATATTTTGTTTAAATTCTATAGGTAGAGGGAGGATCACAGAAGTTTGGATCTGCGGGCACTCATATATTTATTGGGCGGAAAGGAGAGAGGAGAAAAAGGCTGGGGGAAAACAGCTGTACCAGGATGTCAGACAATGTAGGTTGGCATGGCGCAGCATCCAAGGGATGAGATGGGGACAATTACTTCCAACCCTGAAAGAAATGGAGGAGCGATGACCCATCCTTGATTTAACTTTGTACACCTGGGAGGCAATGACACCAAGAGGAAGCCATGGTTGGACATGTTTATGCGGGTAAAACAGGACTTGGGGAAGATTCAGGAGTGGTGGACAAGAATGAGCATAGCCTGCTCAGACATGATACCAAGGAGGGTATGGAGGTATGAACACAGCCGTGTTGCAGTGGACAGGGCCAGGAGAAAGATGAACAGAAGGGTAGGAACATTGATAAGGAACATGGGGGACACGTAATTCTACGAGGGGTGGAAGAATGGGTAGAGGATTTTTACAGATCAGATGGAGTGCACCTGTCAGACTTAGCAACAGACATGTTTAATACTGAAATGATGGGATTCATCGAGGCATGGAGGAGACAGGAAGGAGATAAAATGAGAGGAGAACTGGTGATGGGTGAAGTGGCATAGTCGCTCCTGATGGATCGTAGAGTGAAAGCGGGCGGAGTGCTCCACAATGCAGGCGGATACTTCGTTATAATGGGTAACACGGTCCATTGAAAAAATGACTTACGTTACTCCACCTTCCACTTGCCTCCTTCGCCTTGTTTTTAAGCTCAAAGATGAATTTTGCAGTGATTCATAGGATCTCAGGTCACATGGGCTCTAGATTGTTCTGCACAGCTCAGTTTGGGGTAGTGTGTGTAGGAAGCTGTAGGAGACAATCTGCTCTGAGAGCTCTCTGTGATTCAAACCTTCAAAAAGCTATTAAAAAAGCCTTTTTGAGTAATTTTTTTTGCTGAAAGTTTAGTTTATCGATTATAGGAAACCCTCCTGTGCTCATATCATTGAGCGTTTATTGTTTGTGTATGGATTTTTAATGTTAATGTACAACATTCAGTCTGTGTACTTAGAAACAGTGGAAGTGTCCTTTGGGGAGGGGTGTACCTGTGGTGTAAGTAGATTAACTTGGAGAAAAAGACAGTGCTTTCTGTTTTGGTGATATTTTTCTTGTATAACTGTGTTAATGTACACACAGTAATATTTTTAATATTTCTTGACATTTTTTAGTGATTGTTGTGGGGCAGCAGTGCATAATTTTAGTTTGTTTAAAATATGTGGTTATATTACTGAAGTTTTCGATTAGCTATGCATTACTTAGTGTGTGTGTGAGTATGTGTGTGATGCATATCATCAAATCAGACACCTTTTATTGTGCCACACAATAATTTCCGCAATGTGAAGCTGCTATCCACTACAGCTGTGTGACTTTTGTACTTCTTTGTGGTATCTTTACTGGTACTAGTACTAGTGACTGTTACTGCAGCAGTACAGTGCACTGCCCCCCCCACGCAGCCCGCCCCAACCGGCAAAGGTATTCTTTTCCATATTTGAATTTCTGATGGTGAGCACTGGTTAGGTGTTGTGCCTTTGTGTCTGCATCTCTTCAGTGCACAGCGCAATCTTAATATGTCTCTGCATTTGCATCTCTTTAGGGCCCAATCTCCATCTGTAACTTAACATACTAACATACTAAAATGTCAATAGAATAGGCCTGACGGTCTTTCGCATCTGCTCGTTTGGTCAGCCGACACCCTGGGAGCTGACCTTGCTGCCCCCCTCGCCTTCTCTGGCTTCTCCCTTCCCAGTTCCAGATAATCTCGGTGCATTTGATTTTGCTTCCAGAACCCTTCCCCTGTACCTGTCCAACCCCCTCTTGAACCCCTCCACCATCTCTGTCTCCACCAGCCCCCTAGGCAGCACATTCCATGGCTCCACCACCCTCTCAGTGAAGTAGTACCTCCTCCTTTCTCCCCTGAATCTTCCCCCTCCAGCTTCCATCCATGCCCTCTAAAGGCCCACTCCTCCTTCCTTGGAAGCTCCATGACTGTTCCTCCCCTATTTATCCCCTTCATGTACCTGATGACCTCTATCATGTCCCCAGTCTCTTTCTCTTCCAATATGTACATATTTAGCTCTTTGAGCCTCTCCTCATAGGCCCTGTCACAAACCCCCAAATCATTTTGGTTGCCCTCCTCTGGACCCTCTCCAGGAGTTTAATGCCCTCTTTAAGAGTGGCCTCAAAACTGCCGCATGAGTACTAGAGTGCGGCCTCACCCAGCAGTTATACAGAGAGCATCACTTCCTCCTTCTGGAGGTGATCCCCCTAGCGATGCATCCCAGCATCCTGTTGGCCTTGGCTGCTGCCCTCCTACAAATCTCTGAGTTGTTCATCTTGACATCCACCACCACCCCCAGGTCCCTCTCAACCATCGAGACTTGTAGCATTCCCCCCCAGGGTGTACACTTGGCCCGGGTTTCTGGCCCCCAGGTGCAGTACCTTGCAGTTCCCTGCATTGAACCTCAGCTTCCACTTTCTATATCATCTTTCCAGATCCTCCAGGTCCCCCTGTAAGGCCACCCTCCCTCCACCCTATCCACCACTGGCCCAGTTTTGAGTCATCCGCTGTCTCAGTCAAAGTTGTTTCTTTGGTTTCCTTTCAGAGTACTGGACAGGTGTGGTGCTTAATTCTGCATGAACATTGTACTCATTAATATGCAATTTTAAGTCAGGACCATCATCACGAGTCACTCATGATACAAATCACGTTCTTCATCATCATGGTCACAAATGCAGTCACAAATCACGATTCACGATCATTCACGCATTACGAACACACATTTTTTTTCTAGTTACTGGATGTATTGTAAAGCCTGTTTTATAGTATCTCTCAGGCTTCACCACCCCACCATTGTACTCATTGATACGTGTTTTTTTAAGTCTGGGAGTTTTAGCTACAGCTCCTCGGGGCCCGGGTACAGCCATGGGCATTCATGTTTCTTCATCATCACGTGTCACAAATGCAGTCACGTATCCTAATTTATGATCACGCCATGAATAACATTAATTTTTTTTTAGTAGTTAGTTGGATGTATTGTAAGTCCGCTTTGTAGTATCTCTCTCCATGCTGCACCATCCCACCATTGTACTTCATTAATGTTTGTTTTAAGTCAGGAGTTGGACAGTGTCTGCAGTCATACACAGACTGGAAAGAAGACTGACTGCACATGACAGTTTAGCACAATATACTTACACTGCTCAAATTCAAAGTGTCATGCATATGGAAGACAACAAAATTAGGGCATAATTTCATAGAAGGGTCTGGGATGGTGGAGGAATACATTTATAACACAGCAAGGAAGGGTGTGCGGGGACATGATGTGAGGAAAAAACCCAATATAATATCCCATAGTGATCCCTAGCTTGAGTTCCAGTATGGACATAATTTGAAACTGATGTCCCTCTATGTAATCCAACCACTCATTAGGGGTTTGCATTTTGTAAGCCAAGTATCACTAAGCCTATCCGTCTATGCCTTCCAGTTTGAATCAGCGCCTCAACTTCACTAAATGGCACTGCAAACTTCTTGTATTTAAATATGAACCTTCAAACCTTTATAAATTTAATTTCAGTTGTCATATCAGTTTGATCACTGATTACTTGGGGACCTGGGTTTACTTTAAAATCGCCTGCTAATAAAATCAACATACTAGCAACCAGTTGCCAAAACATATTTCTCTCTCACCTCAGCCGACTTATATCTGGGTGTTTTGTTTTGCTTTACAAGTCTACTAAGACCTACCAAGAGTGATGTAAAATGTAAGAGATATGGTACCCTGTCTCTCATCAATATGTAGGTAATTGTACTGAATCAGTGAACCCTATTCCGTGCATACTCTGGATCTTCAACTATAGTAGTCTTATGGGCACTCCATGTTCCATCCCCAAGGCATATCTGGATGATGTATAGCCCCCTCACATATACACCAGCCCTATCACCAATAAATATATAATCCTTATTATGTGTCTGCTGTTATTGCAGCTCACAACTAGTCTGCTTCCCCCGCTGCCTCCCACCATAGACTCATGCTGGTGACTCATGCTACTCCTGCTTGAGCCACTCACATGTGCAGTCACTCCATGGGCAGCCACTAGTGTCAATCAATCAATCAGTCAAATCTTTATTTATCCAGGCGGGCATCATTGAGCAATGCTCATTTGCAAGATGGACCTGGTTAGGTCAGGGACAATTACATAAACATAGTGCAATGCAAGGAACAAAATACAATATACATACTGTTGATTTATACAACTTACATAGTTGAATTATCAGGAAATTCTGATAACTCTATACCATTTTTTTTATTTACAATTTTTACATAACTTTAAGGTCATAGACAGAATATTGAAATGTGGCAAGGAGGAAGTGTTGTTGATGACTTGTATACATGGTTGAAAAGATGGATTTGATGGGCACAAGGAAGTAGTCAATGAAGGATCTGGGTCAGAGGTGGGTGATAGGCTGCAGCAGCTTTAGCAGTGGGGAGCTAAGGGGAGGCAGGTGTCTGGAAGGGAGGAGAAGGGAAAGGATGGCTGAATGGGAAAGATGGAGGGAAGGACATACAGAGGAAAACACCATGGGAGAAGTATGGAGGATTGCAGACCATGTGGAAGTTGGTAGGAAGGAGAAGAGATGCAGAAGGCAGAGATGGCACAATTCACTTCTGTGCTATCAAAACATTGCATTGCTCCTTGACAAGCTTTGAATAAAGGGGTTTGAAGGACGTAATGAATATGGAGTATACTCAGTTTCAGGACTTTCTGCAGTTTGTTCCATAGTGAGAGCATGAAACTGATGGCTGTTCTTCCAAAGTAGGTATTGACTTTGGGTACTTTGAGCAGGATGGAGGATAGCTTCTTAGAGCATATTTGCTTATAGAATTTGTGAGAAACAATCAGAGATGTATTGCAGTAGTTGCTAGATATACTCTGAATGTCCAAATGCTGTGTTCTGTCCCTTCTGAAATGGAGTGAGGTCCATCCAACTGCTGCATATACAGAGCAATGATGGGTGCATATGGCAGTCCTGTAATGAACCTCAGTGCCCTATGATAGGCGTATCTAACTTACCCAAATCGGAGGCAGGGCAACAACAATATAAGAAGTCAGCATAGTCAATTATACAGAGAAGCGTGGTCTGTACCAAACTTAACCGCATTGCTTGAGAAATGCTTGATTCTAAAATAGAGGCCAAGTCTCTGACTGAGGTTTTTTTTTTTTTCCCATTAGTTTTTATTACATTTATAGTTACAGGATTCAATCCAGCAACATTAAATACAGACATGTAGGAGTACATACACACTTATAACAATACGTAAAATAATGCATTCCTGTAACATACCCTAAACCCCCCACCCACTCCCTACCCTTCCCACCCAATAAACCTCCCAGCACAAGTCCAATAAGGTAGCATACCATCATACAGGAGATAATCTATACTCTACTATAGAGAATAAATAGCATAAAAGGACCCCAGATCTTGTCAAATCTTGGAAGCTGATTCTGAGGATAGCTATCATTCTCTCAACCCTCAAACTGCTAGTAATTCCTCCAGCCATTCAGTGTAACTGAGCACGATGGAGTCCTTCCAGTGTCTGAGAACAATTTTCTTTAACATGGCAGCAATCAGAACCTGTGGAACCTCCTACTCAAGCTTGAATATGAGAAACATCTCCCAGCAAACATATTTCAGAAGTGAAGAGGTCCTCTAGTCCCAGTAGTGAGTTTATTCTGGTTTAATTTCTGCCTACAACGGGTTACCTTTGGACAACCCCAAAAATAGCATCAAGTCCCCTACCCAGGCTTGACACCTGTAACATGTAGAATTTGTGACAATTTTAATCTAGCCAGCTTTTTGTGGGAGTAGTAAATATTACAGAAAATTTTGAACTGCATCAATCTTAAACGATCTTGTAAAAAGTCTGTGACAGTTCATCCATAAGGCCTTCAAGTTGAGTACAGTATTGGGAAACAATGAGGCCCAATAATAACACCTTGAACTGGATTTTGAGAATAAGCCCATTCAAATAACACTAAATATATATTTTGGAAATTGCATGTGCTAGGCCTTGCCAACAGCCCTAATGCATCATAAAATCCACCCTAGACTCTGTGTCCCTCTACCCACCTTACTAATCAGAAGGTGTCTGAGCTGATATACTTTAAAAAACTGCCGTGGTGGGCATCCCGAATTTATTCAGGATCTCAGAGGAGAGTATCTCTCCATCGGGCATAAGAAAATCTTTCAGACAACATGCACTAGGTGAGGACAACCATGCCGGGTTGGAAATTTATTATCTATTAGGAAATGCCGGTTACCCCAAATTGACTGCACCCAGTCACTGAGGGTGATCATATTTGAGAAAACTAAAAGCTGGGAATGGGCTCTCACAGAGATCCCAATTGGGAATCACGCAGCTGGGGAGGCAATAGTTTCGAGTGAGATGAAGAAGGGCTCATTCAACCCATATTCCGAATTAAAGCCAGTTCAATTTGTAACCATAGAGGTATAAAAAATGCTGCATTGAACCTTCTGCACCCTTCATCCACCTCAGGTATTTGCAGGCATGAGCTGCCCAGAAGTACAAGGCAAAATGTGGGAACCTTAACCCCCCCAATGACTTGGGAGTGGCCAACCTATGGTAGGCCATACAAGATTTCTTGTAGCCCCATACAAAATTAGCTATAATATTATATGTAATTTTCTAATCCATGAAAGTGATATCCAGATATTCAACATACTGAGAGGGTAAAACAATCTGGGAAAGATGTTTATTTTAACTAAATTAATCCTCCCCATAATGAAATGGAAGTCTTGCCCATCTTTCTAGATCTAGCTCAATGGTACGTCATCAAAAGGATCTAAATTTAACTGAAATATTTTAGTCCTACTCCTTGTCAAATTCAGACAGAGATATTTTATAGAATCTGATTTCCAGGACAAACCCAGTTCAGTAATTTCCTGCTTAAAATATTTTTGCTGAGGAAATACAACTGATTTATCTAGATTTAATCTGTAATTGTCCAATTTACTGAATACGAATAACATCAGAAGAGCTGGAATAGACACCTCGGGTTAGAAACATAAATCAAAGGTCATCTGCGTATGCGTAATTTTCACAGTATAGTCTAGGATTCTAATACCAGAAATTTCTTGCTATGCACTATTGTCCTGATAAGGGGTTAGTATAAATTAAACGGAGAGGGACAAAGGACATCCTTGCCTAGTACCTACATAAAGATTGAAGGGGTCAAGTGGCTCCATTACAACTTACTCTTGCTGTAGGGTTTGAATAAAGGGAACCTATCCATTTCAGAAAAGATCAGAAACCCAAACTTCCCATGGTAGTTAAAAGGAACCCCAATGGACCTATCGAAGCCTCTTTTCGTGTCCAAAACAGCAGGGCCATGGCGGTACCACTGCCTTCAGACACCGAAAGGGCATGGGCCAAGGTTCTCAAGTGATCGGTAGAAGACCTGTTCTTCATAAAACCGACTTGTTCTGAGCCAATAAGTCCGGGCAGTACCCGATTTACATGTTCTGCCAACAATTTGGCCAAAATTTTAATATCATAATTAAGCAGGGATATAGGTCTATAACTAGATGGTTGTTCAGGAGGTTTATCTTGCTTGGGAATTAAAACAATGAGTGCTTCAAACAAGGATTGATCCTGTACTTGATGACATAAAATATGTTTAAATAACCTAAGAAGTAAAGGGATAATAATTTAGAAAACTTTTATAGAAATTAGACGAGAACCCATCCGGCCCTGGGGTTTTATCAATGGGAGACTCTGAATGATCGTCTGAATCTCATTCTGGGTGATATCAGGCGTTAGCTGTGTCCGTTGGGACTCAGACAACAAAGGGAGATCCAAGCCTTCTAAAAAGGTGAGAATCTCTTTCTCAGTAGGGGAATTATCCATTTTACTGTACAGGGATTCAAAGTAACATCTAAATTCCTGCACTATCTCCCCAGGCAAGGTTTTTCTGACTGATGTTTTTTAATAGTTCTTCCATATGTTCAAGGAAGGAGAGTCTGTTGTTGAGCCAGACTCCCAGGAACTTGAACTTGGATACAAAGTCAAGATTTTTGCCAAGGATAGTGGATAAGTGCGGGAGTGTGTGTGCTCCTGCAAGTCCTGCATGCTTATATGGAGAGATAAACATTGCTTTTGCCTTCTTTGCATTAAGCAACAGTGTTTTGCTCAGAAGTTGGCACTGGAGTAGGTTGAAGTCAGTTTGTAGATCTTTGCAGGTTGCCTCTGGGGAAGGGTGACTGACATACAGTACCATATCATTGGTGAATAGGTGTACAGTGGCCTTTCTGGTATTACTATCGATGTTGTTGATATAGATAGTGAATAGGATAGGACCGAGGATAGATCCCTGTGGTACGCCTCTTTGTAATGACTTAAGGGGGGGACAGATCACCTTCAGCCTTAACCTGCTGGAGCCATCCAGAGAGGTAATTATTGAACCAATGCAGGGAAAGATAATCCAGACCTATGGATTTCAGGGATGTAAGGAGGGTCATGGTCAACTGTGTTGAATGTCTTACTTAGATCCAGGAACACAGCACAGATACAATGTCTGTTATCCAATTCCAATTGCCAATCATTGGTTACTTTTGTTAGGGCTGTGATGGAGCTGTGCTTGGCCCTGAAGCCAGATTGTACTGGGTTTAGGAGATTATTAGTTTCTAAGTAGGCTTTCAGTTGAGTACATACAGTCTTTTCCAGTAGGTTAGATAGTACAGGGAGGATAGATATTGGCCTGTAATTGTTGAGGTCGCAAGGGTCTCCTGATTTGAATAACAGGATCACCTGTGCAGTTTTCCAGATAGAAGGGATGGTTCCTTGTAGTAATGAGAGGCTGAACAGATGTGTTGTTGGTACTGCTAACACAAGGATGGCAACCTTCAGAATGTAGGGGTCAAGGGCGTCCACACCTGCACTTTTCTTGATGTCTAGCTGCCAAATCAATTCTTCCACTTGTTTTAGCATAGCAGGGTGCAGTGAGAAATGGGAGTCTGTCACCATGGTTTTGGGGGTTGTATGCCTAACTGGGAACGCAGTCAATTAGCTGGAGAGTTGTCAATTGCCAAGCCTGCAGTAGTGATTGTGAAATGAGTCTAGGATTTCCAAATTGTCATTGATGATGGTAGTTCCGGACAGAATTTTAGCTGGAAGTGAGTTACTTGGTGTGTGTCCAGATATGTCCTTAATGGTATTCCAGAATTTAGCAGGGTTTTGGGAAGAAGAGTCTAACTCAGTACGATAGAAAATTGCCTTTTGCTTCTCTGATCTTTCTGGTACATGCATTCCTAGCTTTTCTAAACTGGTCCCAGTCTGACTGAGTCTTTGTTTTCCGTGCCTTTTTCCATAGTTTTCTCTTTCTAGGAGTGCAGTTTTAAGGTCTGGAGTAAACCAGTGGCAGGACTTGTTTCTTATTCACACTTTAGATAGGGGTGCATATTTGTTAAGGGCTCCTGTGATTATGTCATTGAGGATGTTATAGGTTGCATCCACCATTTTTGCCAGGTAGAATTCTTGCCAACAAGTCAAGTGTTTCATATCTTCCGAATATGCCTATACTGTCAAAATTCTGTTTTGATCTACAAACTGAGAATTTAAAGAGGGAGATGGGTTTGTTAGATGTCCTTATGCTGGCAATAAAACAGTGGTCACTAAGATCGTTGAAGAAGGCGCCAGCATAGGAGAATAAATGAGGTTTGTTCACCAGGATAATGTCCAGGAGGGTACTGTTACTTTGGGTCTTTTTATTAATTCTGGTCGGCTCACTGATTAGTTGTGTTAACTCCGTGGGTGTTGCAGAAGGATAAGAGGGAGAAGCAGCTTTGGAGAGCCAGTTTAGATTAAAGTCTCCTAGGATAGTGATTTCTGGAGGTCCTTTTTCAATTATGTCCCCTAAATGGGATAGCAATTTGAGCTCCGCATTAGGGGGTCTATAGCAGCCTATTACCTGTAGAGATGTGGAATGTGATATTACCACTTTAAGAGATATGCATTCAAACTCGTGTGCCACAGATTTTGACGTAAGGCAAGTTGCTGCAAGTTTGTTCTTCCAAGTAATATTACACTTCCCCCTCTAGTTTGTTGATCAGCTCTGAAAAGTTGGTAGTTAGGTAGGTTGACATCCCTATCTGCTGTGGCTGGCCTAAGCCATGTCTCACTCTTTTATGCAGATTCCGCCTCCCCATTGCTCAACTGACTGCTCATACCTCAGTAGCCCCCTCACTTACCAGACTAATGCTACATGTGTAAGCGGTGGTCTAGTTAGGTGGTCATGGGGCTGATAGAGCGTGCAGCTGTAGCAAAAGATATTGTCTGTAAGACACAGAAAACAGCAGTCTCAATGGAGTTTCAGCAGATGAAAACAGGTCAGTGCCCCCTTTCAGCAGTGATCTGAATAGTTCAAACACAGTGCTTCTTCTATGCCGGTACACCCTGCCCCCTTTGTGCACTTGACTGCCCGTACCCTGGTAGCCCCCTCACTTACCGGGCCAATGGTACAGGTGCAAATGGTGGTGAGGTGAACAGGTAGTCTACAGGGCTGATAGAGTGTGCAGCTGTAGGAAAAGATGTTGTCTGGAAGATGCAGAAAACAGCAGTAGCAGTGGAGTTTCAGCAGATGAAACAAGGTCAATGTCCCTTTTGCAGCAGTGATCTAAATAGTTCAAACACAGCAGCTGTAGGAAAGATGTCTAGAAGACACAGAAAACAACAGTCATACCAGAGTTTTAGCAGATGAAAACAGGTCAGTGTCCCCTGTTGCTACAGTGATCTGAATAGTTCAAACGCAGTACTCCGTTAATGCAGGTACACTCTGTCCCCTTTGCTCACCTGACTGCCTGTACCCCGGTAGCCCCCTCACTTACTGGGCCGATGTTACAGGTGCAAACAGCGGTCAGGTGAACTGGCAGTCCACAGGGCTGATAGAGTATGCAGCTGTAGCAAAAGATATCTGGAAGATGCAGAAAACAGTAGTCGCACTAGAGTACCAGCAGATGAAAACAGGTCAGTGTCCCCTTTTACAAGCATGCCTATCCAAATGACACTCACCAGCTGGTGGTCAGGCAGAGGATTGCTGAGAGAAAATAAGAACAGTGCACTCATCGGTCACCCCAACCAAACCTGGCTCAGATTTGTCTGCAGTTGGTACTTTTAAGAAGCTGGGTTACCACTTTGGGCCTGATAACAGTAATTAAAAATGCTGTCCTCCCTTTAAGGTTATCTTTTTTACACAGATTTGGTCTGAAACTTTGCTCAGAAAGTTCTCAAGAATTTGTTTTTTGAATTCCTAAATTGAGACCTCAAAAGAACCTTGCTGGAGTACAACATGTATAGTATACTGGTTCGGTCACACCAGTATAGTTAGGGTAAAACGGCCTTTCTGTGTAAAAGTCCAAACTTTAAGATTTAATAACTTTGGAGCCCTTCAGTGGATTTGCATAAAATTTGGCATGCATAATCTTTATGGGAGGTCTCTTGACCTGTCAAATTCTGTGAGAATCCGTCAAGTGGTTTCTGAGATATAAAGTGTTGAAAAAACAGAAACATCTGTTTTTTAAACATTTCTTTGCTCACCTGTATCTCAGGAATGCCTTTATGATGTGGTCTGAACCTTTCAGGATAGAATAATTTGGGTAACAGATGTGACTTTTGAAGTTGTGGTGAAAAAATATTAATCTATTCAAAAGTTATGACATTTTTAATTTTCCCATTGTTTCCTATGAGAAAATGTATATGTCAGGCATGAAAGATATATTTTTTTGCACAATAGAGATATTGTGCAAAAATAGCAACTTATTTTGAACAATAGGACTACTGTGTAAAAATACCAGCTTCATTTCATACAGTTCACAGTCCTGAGATCCACTGAGTGTTCAATCCGCCATCTTGCTTGCCACTTAGTAAGAAAGTACTGAACCTTTTTAATACAAAGAAATCAGAAAACAGCTAAAAGGACCCCTTTAGGTGTATTCTGATGTTTTTTAGTGTTTTAAGCTGGACCCATATATTTTTTTTCAGGGTCCAGCTTATGCAGAGAACATTGAGCAAAAGTAGTTGTTAAAGATATCTGCTTTTTCTTGTCCCAGCCACTTAATGTCCCCCTTCCCTTCTTAGTCTTACAATTCCTCCCTGGTCTTTCTCTTTTCATTTACATGCTTAAAAAATGTCTTGTTGCCTATCTTTACTTCTTGGGATATTTTCTCCACTGTTTGCGCCTTTGTACTCCTGACTAATTTCCCTGCCTCCCTCTGTTTCTCCAGATGCAGTTCCCTATCCTCCTCTTTTTGTGTCTTCTTATACCTCCTGAATGCTAACATTTTGCCTTTACCATCCCAGCTACCTCCTTAGAGAACCACAGTGGTCTCTTTTTTTCTCTTGGCTTTGCTTACCAGTCTGACTCAGAGGTTTCTTGCCTCTCTATGCCCCCATTCAGTTTCACCCAAAGTTCCTCTACTACACCGAAGTCTACCGCCCCACCAGAGGGAAACCTAAGGCATTCCCCATCTTTTCAAGTTCAGCCCTCCTGAAGTCCAGGACCCTTGCCCTTCTGTGGTTCGATTCTGCCCAAGTCCTTATATTGAACCACAATATGGTGCATACCTTCAGTCCCCTTAATAGATTGCGGGGTGAACAGCCACTCTGTGATTGAAGACACATGTTGTTGCTGGAACCACCAGTTGCAATATGAGAAACTAAGGTAAGTGCAGTTCAATGTATTTCAATGGAGTTTGAGCTTTGATGCATATTTTAACCCCAAAGTTTCATAATGGTCTTTTTGGGAACTCAGCTTATGACCAATGCTAGTGGAATTTCACAAATCAAGTCAGAAAGACAATTTTGGTGGTCAATTGTCAAAATCACCTTTTGGGTGGGATTTGAACATTTTCACCAATCTTATTTATGAGATGTGGTCATCACAAGGTTATGCTGAAAATTTGAGCTCAAAACATGTATAAATGGCAAAGTTATGTGCATCCATTGAAATTTTGAAATGCTCACTCATAACTTTGGTAATTTTAAATTATTTTGACCCCAAATTGTCAACAAAGCCATTTTTTTACAGCATCTCATGAACGTGACAGCTGTCATTTTTCAAATCCTGGCAAAATGTGTCTTTGCACCTCGCAGCAGAATGACATTGCAGTGGCAATGAATAACATGTCTGCAGATGATTTGAAGATTTTCAGTACCTGGTTTATGATGTGGAGTAAAAAGAATGCTATGCAGATGATTTGGTTGCTATTTTTCTACAAATACAAATCCATCTGGGCCCTGAGCTTCCACAGCAACATACATGTATGTATCTGTAGATGGATGGGCATGCTGGGATCTACATGCAAATAAAGATATGATTATACTATCTCAAAATGTAAGGAGATTCTTTGCAAAAAAACTGCATAAATGCAACATTTAGGGTTCAACCTAAAGTGACAAAAGTAGAGAAATGTGTTTTTAAGGTTTCCAGCCTTAAAACCCCGCACCCACCCCTGAAGCAAATCAGAGGTGCAGTCTTCCTTGGAGTTGACAACCCTAAATCTTGCCCCACTGCAGTAGCAAGGAAGCACAGACATGAGTGACACAGGTGTGTATGTTTCAGAAGTGAACAGAATAGGCTGAACTTTAGGGTTGACAACCAAAGGAAGAATGCAACCCAATTTGCTTTAGGGGTTGGGGTGAGGGTTTATGGTTGGAAACCCTAAAACCGCATTGCCCTACTTTTGCCGCTTTAGGCTGAATCATAAATGTTGCATTAATGCAGTTTTTTTTGCAAAGAATATTAATAAAGGGGCCTACACATCTAAATTTATCTTACATCCATCACATCCAGTTCAGTAGTAGCTCAAGAGGTGAACTGTTTCTGGTAATGTTCATAAAGGAAAAACTTTTTTTGGGTGGAGAATCACTGGGACAGTAGAAATTAAATTGTACTATGGTGGGCTCAGCTGGATGAGGGATGTAGTAGTCTAAATTTTATATGAAATGATCCCTTGCTAAAGACAAACTGTGGTCTGTATGGGTGGAGCAGCACTCATAGATAGTTTGAACAGAAAACATGCTTTTATCAAATCAAAGGGAGCCTTTATTGTACCCAAGTCATATACAAATCACATAACGTTTGTTTGAGATTAGGTGGAGGACAGGAGGACAGTGTGTGCACCTGTGCATTGTCAGGAGATTGTGCTTGCTACAAATGCACAGTATCATCCTGTCCATCACCTGATCTGCGAGGAAGCATTATTTGGAGTTACAGTGCTCCAGAAGAATAAATGGGATGGCTGTATTGTCTTGGAAGATGCATTCTTACTGTTTTAATTTTTATGAGTGTTACTTTACTTACCTACATATGGGCTGTGTTAGCTAGTATGTACTTACAGTTTCAGGATCCCCGAGGGTCCCAGAACAGGTCAAGAGGCTGTGCTGAATCTGCCCTCTCCCACCCCCCAAAAGACAGAAGCTTCAGGATCCACGAGGGTCCCAGGACAGGTTTTGAGGACCATGCTGAATCTGCCCTTCCCCACTCCCCGAAACACAGAAGTTTCAGGATCCACCAAGGGTCCCAGGACAGGTTGCGAGGACCATGCTGAATCTGCCCTTCCCCACTCTCCGAAACACTGAAGTTTCAGAATCCACTGAGGGTCCCAGGACAGGTCACGAGGGCTGTGCTGAATCTTCCCTTCCCCACCTCCCGAAACACAGAAAGTACGCAAGAGGTCCGGCAGCTGTTTTTGCACACTGGTTGAACACAGTTGCGGCTGTTGCACCATTTTTATTCAATTGTGTTGCCATAACAGTGGAAATAGTTTTTCTACAAGGTCCTTTCTGTAAACTCTGCATACTTTTAAACACCTTTAGTATGGAGTTTTAAGAAGTCACAGGGGATTGGGGCATTTAAACAAATGTAAACTTTGTTTTAAGAACCTCTTACTTTAAGAACCTCTGTGCTAGGCTTGGCTTTCAGTGCTTTCCGAATGGAGCCTTAATAATTAATTAAATAATGTTATGTTAAACATTGCTTTACTTATGATCCTCTCCTTATGGGCATTTAAATGATTGCAAACCCTGCTGTTTATAAACCTCTGTCCTGGGCATGCAATAAATGTAAAACAAATGCTGCTTTGGTGAAAGTGTACTGTGCTACAATGCATTAGGAATCTGATTCAGTGCTTTCAGAAACACTAGTCCTGGAGTTAGATTCACAAACACTGTAGCCCACAAGATTTGTCCTTGCATTTTATTTTTACATCCTACTTGCCTGGAAATATGAGGTACTTACCTCGTATGCTAATAATTTAAGCCATTTAATACTGGTCTGTATAAACTCTTATACACCACCCTTCTGTCTCCACAGCTTCAGGATCCACTGAGGGTCCCAGTACAGGTCATGAGGGCCATGCTGAATCTGCCCTCACCCACCCCACAAAACACAGAAGGTACGCAAGAGCTCCAGCAGCTGTTTCTGCACTCTGGTCGAACGCAGCTGTAGCTGATCCCCGCAGTTGCTTTGCAATGGCTCCCCACCACCCCAATACCCTCCCACCCTTAGCTGGTATTACTTTTACAGAAACTGCCCTCTGTCTCCTCTCATGTGATGTAATTTACTATCTCCCTGGTTTCCCATTTGCTCATTATATTAATTGACCACCAGTGGTTGCCGGTTAGCACCTGGTTCTCTTTCTCTCTGCCTCAGTGCTGCCAACACCTTCTCTTCCTTTAAACCTCTGTCACCCTCTCCCACCTCCAGCAATTTAACTCACTTGATACTTGTACAACTTTAACTGCCAGTGTTCTTTCCCCTGCATGCCTCTAGCCATGTCCCTACTGTTAGGTTACCTGCCCCTTCTTACTATCTTAATCATCTGCCACCCACCACTCCTCTCCAACTTACCATAAATATCCAGTAAACTGCAACCCCCATCTTACCTGATCTAATAGGGTCCCACTATCTCCGATGCACTGTGACCACCACTCCCCTCAGCCGAAAAGAGAGTCCACTGAAACATGCACCCCTGCTCCTTCCTTTTCCCACCCTAACACACTGGGATAATTCTCCATCTTCTTACCTCCCATAGAACCTATTACAGCTGCCCGCAAGCACATACAAGACAGCGCTCAGCTGCTTATAGGTGGCAACACTTTATAGCGCACTATGTTACTATTGCCCTCCTGCTCTGCAGCTGGGGACAAACATCTGAACCCAGATCCCTCCACACCCCTACCCTGCAAAATTCTCCTGGACCCTCTCCTAACTCACCTACTGCTGCAATCCCTGTGGCAGCCCCTCCCACATGGCCTGCACATCTTGCACCTAAACATAAGAAGCCTGGCCCAAAAACTCAACTCCCTATAGGTACTAGCAGCCCATTATGTCCCCGACATCATTAACCTGTCTGAGACTTGGCTAAATTAAAATATCTCTAAGCTCTCGGTCTCAATCCCAGGCTATGTCATGACTTGCCAGAACTGGGCTACCAGAGGTGGCGGTGTGGCAGTTTACATTAATTCAAAACTACATAGCTCTGTAGCCTTAGCCAAGCCTGAACCTAAAGCCCATGAACTTATACTGGTTCAACTGGAACTACCCTTCTCACTCCCTATTTACATCGCCAGGGTATACTCACTGCCAGGTACTCCAGCATCATCTGTCACTGACCTACTCACGCAAATTTCCTCCCTTACCTCAATGGGGGAATTGTATATTTTGGGGGATTTTAAACACAACTGGTTATCTCCTGCTCTCAGCAAAACTCTGTTGACATTTCTGCACTAAACCTGTCACAATCCATCACCGAGCCCACCCGCCTTAACCTCAAATCAGGAAACCACTCACTAATAGACTGGGCCCTCACCATCTACACTCACCGGGTCATCCAAGCTAGCCTGCTTCCTGGCTCCCTGAGTGACCACCATATTATATACCTAGTCAAAAAAATCCAGTACCTCACATCTGCACCAAAGTTTCTCATCCAACAGTCCTATAAATCCCTCAACCTAGCCACCATGCTCGAAGACCTAGCCCTCACTAACTGGATCACACCCACTACTGTCTGCTCCATAGACGATGCCCTCATACACTTCCAAGACACATTCCTAAATGTCTGGAATACACATGCCCCATTGCATAACTCAAGGGTACGTGGTAACCACCTGCCTTGGATTACCCAAGAACTTATAGATTTCCAACATGCCTGTGACAAAGCATGGTGAGTGCATAAATCTTCATGCCTCCTGCAACACTTCACCATGTACCATATGCTGTGTAACAAATGCACCAGAGCAACTCGGCTCACTAAAGTGGAATACATCAACTCCTCCCTCCAGTCAAACTTAAATAGCCAATCCAAATTCTGGAAGGTCATCCACTCTCTCTTCACCCCTCCAGCTGCAAACCCCACACCACTCCTAAAAGTAAACAACTCACTCCTCTCTGACCCAGTGGCAGTGGCTGCTGAGTTCAATACATATTTTACCTCTTGCATCTCAACTCTTCTCTTTTCCTTACCCCCCCACTACTCCTTCCAACTCTGCTGTGGGAGCCCCAAACTCACTAGGGCCATGCTCCTTCTCCTTCAAAGCTATCACACAATCTGAAGCCCTTGAGGCCCTACTGGCCCTAAACCTATAGAAATATAATTCCCTTAAATGGCTGGACACCAAACTCCTCCACCTCTCTTCGCCAGCCATAGCGTCACCTCTTGCCACTCTCCTAAACCTCTCCTTTACCACTGCTGTTGTTCTACAGGCCTGGAAACACACCATTGTCATTCCCCTCCCTAAAGGGGACCCCCTCTTCCATTTCAAACTACCTCCCTATCTCTCTCTTCCTAGTCCTTGCTAAACTCTAAGAACACCTGGTGCTCACCCAACTTACCTCCTTTCTCTATGACTCTAACTTCTTCATGCCATTTCAGTCTGGGTTTGGAAAGGGTCACTCTACTGCATCCTGCTTGTTAAGACTCACTGACACCATCCTCTCTGGAATGCATAGTGGGCATATCTCCTCGGCAATAGTTGTTGACCTTGCTGAAGCATATTTAATGCTGTCTCCCACCCCTTGCTGTTAACAAGCCTCTTCGATGCAGGTCTCACTATCTCAGCCACTAACTGGCTCAGTGCCTAACTCTCAGGAAGAACACAATCAGTAAAATTGCAGATGCCACTTCCTCCCCTAACTGTGACTACTGGTGTCCCCAAAGGTCAGTACTTGGCCATCCTGTTCTCCATTTTCCTGAACAACCTGCCACAAATCTGCACAACCACATCTATACACATGTACATGGATGACACCATCCTATTTGCCAATGGCTCCTCACTGGAAGAAGTATCACTCAATCTCCAGTCTGATTTCAATAAAGTTAAACTCTGGTTCAGTTCGCACCAGTTCTCTTTCAGTGCTAAAAACTGTCACCATGACCTTCAGTATGAGTCAGCAGCTATCCAAACTCCCCTCCCACCCCTCCTTCACAATCTGGATGGGACAACTCTGGAGGACGTTGTTTCCTTCTGCTATCTAGGGGTATGGCTTGACCATCACCATACCTTCTCTAACCACATTGATGCAATCATAAAACACTGCCCCCCAAGCTAGGTACTTTGTATAGGAACTGCTCTTGCCTCCCCTTTCCAGTTACACGAGAACTAGTGCAGAAGATGATCCTTCCCTCCTTAGACTACTGTGACATAGTCTACAGCACTGCACCTAAATCCACCTTATCTAAACTAGACCCTCTTTCAATGCCTTCTTCCGTTCCACTCTCAATGCCCCCCTTTCCCACCAGTGTAAGCTCTACTGCTCCCTCACCCTCCCATCTCTTGAAAATCTTGAACAACTGCACTGCTCCAAATTTGTCTTAAAATTCTGCCTTGGTGCCTTCCTCTCCTACCTCTCCACCATACTGTTGTCAGCTCCCATACCTCTCATGCCCTCCGGTCCTTTGACACCGGCTAAATATCCCCAGATGAAAGACCTCTCTTGAACAGACAGCCTTCTCACACTGATTCCCAAAAGTCTGGAATGCTCTCCCCCTCAGATTCACCAATCTTCCTCCAACCATTCCTATAATCACTGGCTAACTACCTCATGATAAACTTTCCTGCGCTCATTAACTCTGTTTGTCCCACCCTCAAAATTCCCATTGCCTGACCAGCTGGCTATGCCTACCCTTGGAAGCTTGCTTATATAAAATAAGATGTGGCTATCTGACGCAGCAAGCTGTTCTCTATGCATGTATGTATGTAAGTATATATGCCTCTGGTACTCACTTTTAGCTGACTGTTAACCTATGTGGCAAAACTGTTACATTTTCCCCTGTATATCTGATATTAGCTGTCTGTTAACCTATGTGACAAAATTGTTACATTTTTCTCTGTATATCTGATATTAGCTGTCTGTTAACCTATGTGACAAAATTGTCACATTTTCTTCTGTATATCTGATTAATTGTTATGGTGATAACCTGCTTGTTATCCTTTCCTTGTAACCCTTCCCCCAGGTTGCACTGGAGATGAACATCTCTTTGCTCAGTGTGCCTTTCCTGATGAATCAATTCAATAAGTAAATAAATGAAATAAAATTTAGTAGTGTAACCCCTGTCCACAAAAAGTGACTAAGCCCAGGTGCATGGGATTTAGAGGACCAGTCTCTTTGCATGGGCTCAGCAGTAAATGATGCTGGTTTGCTATCATCGGTGCCTCTATCAGAGATGCTCCTGTCATAGAGCCAGACTAAAGTTGCTGTCCCTCTGCAATAGTACAGATGGTAGACAATCACTTAGCCATCATTGTTTCATGTGGGTGTGAGGGGGTCAGTGGTACAAACTCAGTGATTGCAACTTCCTTTATGACTGAGTACTTCACAGGCCTATACTGACTGGGTCATGGTTCCACCAAACTGCATCGACAACAAAGTTGTCGACATGTGGCTTGGCGACATCCACAGTGTTGATAGGTGAAATTTTGCCTGTCAGACATTGACTGTTTTACCCTCCCAGTTGGAGTTTGTTTGAAGGAAGAGACACAGTGGGGCAAGCAGCCACAGTTTGCTAGTGGACCATCACAATGAAAATTTTGAATTCTGTCAAAATTGTCTCAGTAATGGCTTTTGCTTTTGAAACTTTGCTATTTTGATGGTATACCTTAGCACAAAGCTTCATGAAGCAAACAGCCCACATATTTTAACATTAATATTCAGTGCTTCTTTTATACCGTTGCATCTCTGGTCGTAATATTGGACAGTCAGATACAGGACACACAAACTTCAAGTTGCAATAAATCAGATCATGTTTATTTATAGTTTGTGTACACATTATACTAATGTAATCAGATGTTCTATGGTGAACTGTCAACTAAATGTTGTTTGGGGTACCCTCTGTCCCTGTATGGGAGCTTTTAGATTCTATTGAACTCTGGGATCACTACTTCTTTTAAGGGCTACAGACTGCAACTTCAGTGGTGAAAACCAGGTGTCCACAGTGAGATAAAGCAAGACATTTATGCAGAGCATCTGTCAGCATTTGGTCTCACTGGTGCAGTAGTAGTCTGACATTCTTCCAGTGGGAAACTTAATTTAAACTCTGAACACTGAGGGTTTGAAGCACATTATAACGCAGGGTCTCTGTGGTGTCATTTGAGCCTATATATCTCTCCATGCAAACAGCCATTGTTTACTAATTTATTTATTTGAGAGTGTTTTATTAGGTGCACCATACAGAGAACAGCAGTCTTGTTTACAGATCTGACCTGGACAGAGGGGAAGGGAGTGTATGAGAGGGGGAAGAGATACAGTACTAGCAATAAGACAAAAATAAAATGATAATGTAACAGATTTACTGTATTAGTTACTGCAGTATACAGTACATACACAGATTTGGCAGCAGCTGGTACACCATAAATTTCAAGGCAGTTTTCAGTTTTATAATAGAGTTCCATGGCAGTCAGGTAGTGCACTCACAAGTGGATATAAAGTGCTGTTTTCATTTTGATTAGGTACTGAAGATGAAGGGGAAACAAGTAATATCAGAAGGCAACCTGCTTCATTCTTTGGGCAAGCAGAAGCTAATTACTGCCTGGCCAGCTTTCATTTTCATGAGGGTATATGCATCCTTTTATGTTGAAATGCAACTGTGGATATGGTTCACAGCTAGAGAGAATAGGACACCAAGGCATCAAGGAAGCTTGTCAGCTCAGAATGTGGCTCCAAGTAAGGTAATGCAGAATACATGCCTTGAGTCTAGACTGGGACAGGCTGAAATGGAGTTTTATGATGATGGCTATGAGGTACACATTTAAGGGGAACATCTATGTAGGGCATTTAATAGCTTGTTCAGCTTGGAGAAAGAGACTGTTTAGAAGCAGCTGTGTGTACTACATCACTGTAATCCGATGCAGCATCATGTGTACAATTATGCATTTTCAGGTGAACAGCAAGAGACTACTCTGCAACCTATACCATGCACCTAGTTTAGTAAAGCACTTGGATAGGATGGTATTAATATGTGATAAGAAAGACAGTTCTTGATCAAGTATCATGCCAAGCCATTTTTGCTGGATGACATTATCCAATAGAAACCAACATGTTGCAGCACTTGGAGATGATCAGACTCAGTAACTGATAAGGAACACCTAAGAACATAAGAATTTAATGGCAGATGGGAACCAAGTGGCCTATCTAGTCTGCCCATGAACCTAACCCCCTTCCCTATATTTTGCTGTTTTTGTTTATACCACAGTGCAGGTCCCATGTGTGTTTAAATGCATTCACCATCTTTGCTGCAAACACCTCTGGATGCAGGCTGCTCCATGTGTCTATTACCCTCTCTGTAAAAAAGTACTTCCTGATATTGCCTTTGAGTCTTCCCCCTCTCAGGCATAGGTTCTGCCCTCTTGTACATGCCTTTCCATTTGCAAGAAAGAGTTTGTCTACCTGAACAGTGTTTATACCTTTGATGAATTGAATGTTTCTATCATACCTCTCTGTCCTTCCCTGTTCCAGGGTACAAGTTTAAGTCTTGAGTCTTGACTATATGGCTTGTGATGGAGGCCCTTCAACATCTTTGTGGCCACCTTCTGAATTGATTCAAAGTATTCTATGTCCTTCTTCAGGTGGGGCCTCCAGAAATGGACACTGTACTCAGGAATGGCCTCACCAGGGATCTATAGATTGGAATGATCACTTTTGATTCCTGCTAGTTTTTCCTTGCCTATGCATCCTTGGATGCTGCTTAGTTGCATGCCTCTTTTCACATTGATTCCCTACTTTAAGGTCATCTGATATGATTGCACCTATGTCCCATTTGGTCCTGGTCTCTTTAAGTCGATTCTCATCTAGGAAATATTGCGTTCTTGGGTTCTGTTTTCCCAGGTGCATCATTTGCATTTTTAGCATCACATCTAAGTTGTCAGTCATTGGACCATTGTTCAAGTTTATTGAGATCCTCCTTCTACTGGACTCTCTCTCTGATTGCCCACCCTATTACATAGTTGTGTATTGTCTGAAACAGGCAGACTCTACCATCAAGACCATCAACAATGTCAGTGATGAATATGTTGAAGTGGACCAGCACTTGATCACTGTGGGAATCCACTTTCACAAAACCCTCTTTGGACATGGTGCCATTTACTGTGACTTTCTGAGTTCTATCCTGCAGCCAGTGTGCTACCCAGCGTACTATCTTAAAACTGACACCTGTGTGTTCAAGTTTATTGATCAGCCTCCTGTGTGGGACAGTGTTAAAGGCCTTGCTGAAGTCCAGATACACCATGTCCATTGCCCCCTCCTGGTCCACTACTTTGGTCACCTAGTAGAAGAATTTGATCAGGTTAGTCTGACATGATCTAACTGTGATAAATCCATGCTGTTTGGGGTTGAATTTTCCTGCCTCTTTTAGGAAGTCTACAATCCTTTCTTTAAGGAGTGGCTCCATGATTTTGCCCACTACCGAGGCCAAGCTGACTGGCTGGTAATTTCCTGCCTCCTCTCTACTGCCACGTTTATGCAAGGGAACCTTGGTAGCCCTCTTCCAGTCAAGTGGCACCTTGCTTCCCTTTCAGAGATTCATTGTATAGCTCATCTAATGGTGCAGCTATTTCTTCTTGAAGCTCTCTAAGTATTCTTTAGTGAATTCCATCCAGACCCATGGCTTTGCCTGTCTTCAATATTTTAGTTCTTTCAGCACCCTTTCCCTTGTGAAGGGATTATGTCTGCCTTCCATGCAGGGTGCTGGGTTCTGTTTAGTGCTGGACCACTACAGTTCTGCTCATCTGTGAAAACTGAGCACAAGAATGCATTGAGTGCTTCAGCGTTGTCTTCATCTTTTTCCACTATCTCACCATTGCTTGTTGATTTTCTGACTACCCCCCTTTGCTCTTCCTTTTTTTGCTTATGTATCTAAAAATGCTTTTGTCCCCCTTCTTGATTCCCAGTGCTATTTATTCCTCCAGTTTGGGCTTGTGCTAAACTGATAGCCTTTCCAGCCTCCTTGAGCTTCTCCTTGAAGATCTCCCCATCACCTTCCCTCTGTGGCTCCTTGAACTGCCTAAAGGTGTGTTTTTTTTTTCTCTGATACTTACTGTAATCTCTCTAGTAAACACACTGGTTCAGATTCATATTTTTTCAAGTTTTTTTGTAAAAGGTATGCAGCAAAAATACTCTGTTCCAAAAATAACAAACCAGAGTTGCCTGCAACTCTGACCCAGTGCTTCAAATTTCTTTACGTCTTCGTGAGGGGGCGTGGTTGTTGAGAAGACCAACTATTCAATAAATTCCCCATTTCCATAAATGTTTATTATCACATATAAACAGAAATTACAAAAAAACATGTATACAAAGGAAATGGTAGAAAAATTTACCAAAATGTATAAAAAGAACATTTCCTAATATAATACAGCAATTTTCATTGTGTTAGCATCCACATTATAAAACTTATTTATAAGCATCTTATTAACATTCATAAATTAAGTCACAATTGTGGATAATATTTAGGCACTTCTGTTTTACCAGGATGCTGCTACAATGTTCTGGAGCTAGTTAACTTAATGAAGCAATCATTTTCAAGGTTATTCTGCATCCATCATAATTCAAGTGCTTAATCACATAAACATTTTAAAGGTTCTTCTCATTAATATTCATTAGAAATGTATTTCTGTAAAGTACACCTTTACTTCAAATGATGCTGAAAACATGCTGACATGTTATTGCAAGCCACTGTATGAAAAACTGTGATCCCTTGTGACACTGGAATCCTTATAGAAAAGTATGGACTGATTAAGCAATAAACCACAACAGAGTGCTGGTGTTTCTCGGATTTACCCATGCCTGGTGTTGTTTGGTCACAAGGCCACAGGCCAAGTGACCAAATCCAGTGGATAAATCCCAGTATAACCCACACCCTGCAGTGGTTTAGCAATTATACAATGAGAAAATTGCTAAAATTAGTTTAAAATTAAAAAGATTTATAGTTCGGCAGTTTCATCTATTTTTTTATTGAAATATTCTTCTGCTGTAATAAAATATAGTATTTTGTTGCTGGGTAGATTATAGCTGAAAATGTTGCTGGCCACTGACTGCACCTCATCTAGTGTTTGTGAGCTTTTAATTATTTTTCTTTAACTGGGCAGATTCACTACCCCCCCCCGTGTCTTTTTTCATTTTATATTTTGTTTCATGGTAGCACCAGAGAGTGAGTGAGCAGTGCTGTACTGAAGCCTTAGCAAGACAAGGGAGCATTTTTCAAGTGGGAAGTGGCTGGGAGACCAATGGAGCAATGCATTGGAGAACAAGGTTTTCCATTTTTCAGTGTTTGCTGGAAGTGACGATGTGGGCTGAGAAGGTAAACATTGCTAGCAAGCACCTTGTTATCATAAGTGAACTGGGTCTGGGCAGCGTGACAACAATGTTTTCTATGGGCTATGAAAATGTGTTTTTTTACTTAACAGAAATGGGTGTGAGATGGAAAGACAGTGTTACAACAGTGCTTTTTTCCTTTTTTTTAATTAATATGTATGTTACATTAAGTGCAAGGGCTGCTTGTGTTTGTTACATTAAGTGTAAATGCTGCTTGTTACTATTGTAACAAGACAGAAGCATTTGTGGCTAACACACAGCAAACACCAGCTTTAATTTCTATCAACAAACAGGGGACTGAGAAACAGAAACAATGAGCAACTTTTTTTATGTGAAAAAAAGGTTTTTTTGGCATGTAAAATGGCTTTGGGGACTGTTGGGATCTATTAGTTAAAATCTACAGCCCCTTTGAAAATCCGGCTTTTGAGGCCAGCCACTGACATAGTGGCATGGTGTCTATCTGCGACACTGATGTCCAGTGTTCAAGAACAGACCCAGGAAGTTGGATGGCTGCCTGGCTGGGGGGAGAAGGATTGAGCATCCCTGGGATGGCTCCCCTACTCTGGGGAGGGGGAATTGTGTGTCCGGTGCAAGTCAGAATCCTTCAACAAAAACCAGCAACAGGGAAAATTGTAGGCACCTAAATGACACCCGCTTCATGTCCCCAATCACCAGCTGCAGTACTCCCCAAGCTGACCTATTCTGTCTTCCACTGGCTCTGGCCCAACCTCACACCCCACCATGGGGAAAAACCAGGGAGGCAATGTCAGTAGGCACCCCTACTGGCAACCTTTTCCTGTGCAGTGTAAACTCACATTGGTGCAGTGACCCTGCCCTACAGGGCAATCCAGGAGGTATCGTCTGGGAGGTAAGTCTAAATGGAGGCCAGTCAGTGGCCTGGGGAGTGCAGGGCCGAGCATTCAGTGGTAAGTAGCAAAAAGCATAATAAAAAAAAAAGAAGAAACTCCAGCTTTTGTGTCATAGTTTAACGGGGAGTAAAGATGGTGGTTTTTCACCTTTGATGTTTGGAGGCTTGTACTGATTTTAAAAAACTGGAGACTGTAGATGTAGCTGATTGGCTCCTTTTGCATGGGTTGTCATAGGATTTACCATGGCAGAAAGGTAGTAGTCGGCCATTCAGAATCACGGATTCTTGGACACCGTTTGAATAATTGAGGATGCACTCCATACTTCTTCTGCATTTGCCTTTCCCCTCTAGTATTCTATCTCAACCTGCTCAGTCTATCACCCCCACCAGTTCCCCAGATGGCCCAGCAACCCAAGTCTGCACCGATCTATGGTCACTGGTGTGGTGGGTGGTAGCACAACTGCTAAAGCCACATGTATGGCTAGCAGCTAACAGATTCCTAATGAAAATATTGAACAGAAGTGGTCCCAGCACAGATCACTGAGGGATGCAGCATGTTGCCCTCTCATAGTAGTGCCTACCCACTGCAACCCTCTGCTTTCTGCCCCAAGCAGATTTGCAGTTCACTTTGTGTTTGCTCAAGTATAGCACACTGGTGCACTTTGCCCAGAAGCTTGTCATTCACCACAGAGTCAAAGTCTTTGTTTAAGTCCAGATAGGCTATAACTCTGACTCTTCTCCTTCTCATCTCCATTGTCACCTCTTCAAAGGCAAATAGAGAGCAGAAAAAGATGTACTCCTGCCCCCAAAGTGCAACTGGCCCATCTAAATGTAGCAAATAAAAAAAAAATTTGCCCACGTGTTGATAGTGTGTGCATCATTTTATGTATTTATTACCTCTTCTAACACAAGGATCAGGTCAGTCTGACATGATATGCCCCTCATACAATCATATTTAAAGGGGGTAAGAACTATAATAATGGTCCCGAGGGCTAGTACAGCTAGGAAGGAAAGAACAGAGGAATTAAATGGATGGCTTAGAGGGTGGCGTAAGCTGGAAGAGTACAGGTTCGCTGGTGGCTGGGGAGGGTACTGAAATAACAAGGACCTGTATGAACTGGACAGGTTACATTTAAGCAAGGAAGCAGTCAGAAATCAGGAAATGGAAACTATGCTAAGATTTGTACAAATAGGTTATTTAAATAGAATATTCTCCAAGACAATAAGAGAACCTCTAAGAGGGAATAACACAAGAAACTAGGCTTGAAGACAGGGAGAACCAAAATGGTATATTTAATGGTTTGGAATTTTCTGACCTTATAGAAAAGATTAAGAAGCCAGTTCACAAACCTAAGTGTATTTTTTAAAAATTGCCTGTTAGATAATTTCAGCTATTACCTATTACTGCTTTGAAAAAGTAAAATCTTTAAAATAGATTGCTGCAGAGAATATCATACACAAGGAGCTAGTGCCCAGCTACTATTAGGTCCACTTAGTCTTGCAATAGCACCATGTGTTAAAAGAATGCGATGCAACAATACTTCCAGAAAGAAGGAATGTGACCACCTTAGCGGAGATAAAAAATACAAAATCCAGTCAACTATTAAGTGACTCACATCTTGTGATTTATTTGACTGCATGTCCATGTTCCAAGTATTATATAGGGAAGACCAGAAGGGCATTACAAACAATAATGACTAACGAGAACAAGAGTGTGATTAAGAACTGCTGAAGACTCCCCTGTCCCCTTACATTTTAACAAATCAGGGCATGCAGCAGCCTCTGGTCCTCTCCTGCTTACATTGCCCTGATGAAATGCAAATTGCAATTCCCTGTACTGTCACTGTATATTGCACAAGCTCATTTTAGCATCCCTCCACCTAGCCTAAAAGAGCTATTAAAGTTTAAGCCTCAATGGAGAACTCTTCACTCCTTCTTCAGTATACAGGCAGACCTCCCTTTGTCTATGTCTGGTAGCAGATCTTTGCCTGCTTTGCTCCTCCTTTATGAATAATCTCTCACCTGAAACCAGGGACTGTAAGAGGTTATACAGTTTAAGTCTTGTGTAAAATCCTTGTACTTGGGTGGTGGAAAGTGAAATAAGCTTCTGTTATGGTATCAGGTTTTACATTCAGGTTCCTTGCTTGTTGCTTATTGTTTTACTTACTGTTTTGTCCACATCCTATTGCAGTCCAAAATATTAGTTCTATTACTGTACCACTGTTATAGCTAACTGATAACTTTGTATGTGTTGTATCTTCTGTGTCACTGCTACGTATGTTCTTGTTCTCCTGGTACTGTTATGTAATGTTATGTTCAGATATCCCTTATTAATGGACTGCTGCTTTGCATCACTGTTAATCAGTTAACTAATTCTGGATTGCCTCTGAAAAAAGGAATTTTAGTCTCAGTGGGCCCTCTCGGTAAACAAAATCCAATAAAGAAATAAATCAGTTTGAGGGCATTTTGGAAGTTCCAGAATCAACCAGAGGATAGGCTGGAATATAATATTAGAAAATTAGAAATGTACTTGCTTTTTACATTAAACACATTGGACAAGATAAGTATGAATGGAAAACTGGATGATATGCTGGTAACTAAGGGCTGTGGTGTGCATTGGTTAATGCTAGCGTCTGATTAGAACAGTTAATAAAACTTTCTTCCTAGGACAGGATCTAAAAACTCAAACTGATCCATGAAATAAATATTCTGCAAGAATTTCAGAACTTGTTTTGTGTGTGGCTGGACTTAAGGAACGTTTTCATATTCTGACATGCCCTCCAGCCCAGGAATCAAACTATGAAAATGTATTAATATGTACCCAACTGGTGACCATTTGTCCGTCATTCTTTGTAGGAAATATTGGCTTGACAAAGCTGAATATTGCTCTGCTACCCATTCTTTAGACTCTAAATGTAGTCCCATCACTCCTCCTTGGGATGTTTGCAATGAGGATGCTTGTGTGCTGAGGTGTCTGTAACATTTACAGATAGACTGCGTGGTCAGGTACTGTGCATACTGCTTTTTTAAAACTGGAAATGGATGTCATTGCAGTTGTGGAGGTACACATCTTGTTGTAACAACACATAGCCCTGTAAGAAAGAGATCTCTTTCCTAGTTTGCTGTTCATTCTTGGGATAACAAATGAGCAGCCCTCAGAAGATCTAATGATCCTATTTTTACTAGTTCAGGGAAGATTTCCTGGATGCTCTGGGGGTCTTGGCCTACTGCCACTTTCTGTAGGAATGAGAGAGCAAGGAGCTTTATTAGAAAGTCAAGGGAAAGGTGTGAAGTAGAGGAGAGGAAGTGATAGTGATGGTTCGGGTAGGAAGGTTGGTTTGAAATCTATAGATTGAGTTGTAATATACTCCTACACTTTCCAGAACAGATTCCCTTGCAGAGGAGTACATTAACAAGTCATACTGAATAAGGGACAGTAGCAGACCATGAGAAAGAATTTTCTGAGAATCAGCTATGAGGAATTGTTTTATTTGTGTAGCACTCCCAGCCTTTGATGGCGTTTTATTGTCTCTAAACATGAGGCTCAAAGGAAAGGGAGTTGTCAAGCATGACTCCCAGATAATGGAATTCAGTAACTAGTTCTATTTGCTCACCTGAGGAATCTGTCAGGTTATGGTGTCAGGATGTTGATTACAAGGTCCTGAGAAGATCATTGCCTTCATTTTTTGTATGTATGTCTCAGCCTGGATTTAGTAGCAGTCTTGAAGATATACTAGTTAACAGATGCACTGTTTACTTTCTTTATGACTCCCTCATTGATTGGTGGACAGATACTATGGAATGTCTCACATTGTTTTTTAAAACTCATTCCAGATTTATTTCAGATGCCGTCACCTTCAAGCTGCTAGATTGAGGAAAGAATTGTACTCCCTGTTTTCAGTTCTACAGGATTCTCAGGGTATACTGGCAGAATGTATAAGTGATGTTAAACTACAGTTAGCTCAGGTCCAATATGATAGGCAAAATCATTGGATTTCAAACAGAAATTTGGAGTAAGGGGAATAAGAGTAGAGTTAATCCTTATGAATCTTGCAGGTCTAGCGTACAAATAAACAGATACACAGTCTTACTGATAAACAAGGCCGCAGTGTTCAGGGGTCCCCAGATATTTTGTCCTGTGGGCAGACCATGTTAAGCAATCATTTCAATTCCCATTTGAAGAAACCCTGACATGGAATTATTACTACAAGCAGCGGCATTACCTATTTTAACACATGTTCAACAAATGGTTTTGATAAGTCTTTTCACGTTAGAGGAATTGCGTGAGGTGATTAGTGCTATGAAGGACATGATTGCACCTGGTTGGATGGTTTGCCTCCTGAAATTTATAAAAATTGTGGGTTTTGATCCCTGATTATTTGTTATCTGTATTTAATGCCTATTTGGCTGAAGATCGTTTAACTGCTCAGATTTATGAAGGGTGGTGATATTTTGTATCAAAAGGAGACTAACAAGATCTAAATAATGGAGACCTATTACTTTGTTAAATTCTGATTTTAGATTTTTGCAAAACTGTTGGGCAATAGGATGCAGAAACTCTTATTTTTTGATTCACCCATCACAGTATTGCTCGGTTCCTGGCAGATCTATTCAGGATGCCTTGATTGTGTTACATGAATTATTTAATTGGGTTTTCAGTGGTAGTTCCAGGATTTTTGCTCAGTTTTGATCTGACTAAAGCCTTTGATTATGTTTCACATGAATTCCTTTGGTTAACCCTTAGGTCATATGGTTTTCCTCCCATTTTTATTAATTAGCTATGTATGTGTTACTCTTTGGCTTATGTAAGACCATATGTTAATGGATGGCTTGGGGATATATGTTATATTAGCAGAGGGGTTAGACAGGGCTGCCCCCTAAGCCCTATTATTTGTATATTGCAGAGATCTCCATTATTACCAGGTATAGAAGGCCAGGTTTGAATGTCATTAAGACTATGAGTTATGCTGAAGATTTATGTGTTGTAGTTCCTCCAGCAGCACTGGTTGATTGTTGTGTCAAGTCCTTCCTGTCCTTCTACATTGTATTGGATCTCATTTAAATTTTGGTAAAAGTGTTTGTTTGAATTTACTAGGGTTTCAGCTTGGAATTCCTAGCTGGGGGTGTCGGTCACAGACTCTCCACAAAGATTTTGGGCTGTTTTTTGGAGGTCAGAACATAGCGCACTATAATAAATATGGAGAGAGAAAGTGGGCATGTGGAATAAATGCTCCATGAGGAAAAAAAGAGGGTCTATCTAATTAAGACTTTTCTTTTGCCCTTCTTTTTATATGTTAGCTATGTTTTTCCTTTACTTAGATGATTTTTGTGCCTCTTCAGAGCATCTTTTTTCTTGCTTTTGGGGAGCAGACTAAATCCTATTAAAAGGAATATTTTTATTTAGACTATAAACAGGAGGAGTTCATATTATTCAACCTGTGGTTTCTTTTTCAATTTTGTTTACACTAACCTTTAGCCTCTTTGTCAGTCAGTTAATACTGTATGGTTATGGATGGTGACTGACTGAATAGAGGACATCCTGCAAGAATGGTGAGCCGAGTGTTTTCTCCATAAAAACAGTAGGAAGTATGTGTTACCCCAGATTGGTCCTTGGTTTTTAACCTGTTATGGTTTTGGAAGGTTACAAGTCGAATCGTCATAAACTCTCTTGAAACAATTTTATCATGCAACAATTGGTTCCTTTTAAGGAACCTATGTTCCTGGATTTCAGTGATTTAGAGAAGAAAAGATTGGTGAACATTTAACTCATGATAGGATACCTATTTCTATGTGGGATATTAATTGGCTTGGGGTTCATTGGAAAAGTAATATGAGGGAAAATCATAAACACAAGCAACTTGTGGATAGGTTTTGTTTTGGAGACATGTCCTACAGAGATTGAATCATTATGTCATTTATACTTTGATTGTCCTTTTATTGTTCAATTTTGGTTTATTTTGTGGGATTCTAGATCTTTGTTTTAGGCCTCTTTCCAACAGCTTGGGATAAATATAATGCTAGTACTTTAAATTTGATAGCAGTACTTCTCTTATATTGGATATGGCAAGTTTGATGTTGTTTCTCGTTTCAACAAAATATGTGTCTCCTATTGATTTATATGAGAAAATTAAAAGCAGTATAGACCGTTTTATGGAAGGTGAGAGACACACCATTAAAAAGGGTATCTGGGAGAGATATTGGAATTTTTGGTGATTGGAGGTTCAGAGCTTTGTTGGGGTTCTAACATGACTTGTCTACTATTTTTTTTGTTTTGCATGTTCAGTTTCTGTTTGGGCATTTCCAATGTGGTAATCCCTGAAATGGTTTCCACTTAGCCTAGGTGTTTTACTTATTTACCCCTTTTAGGATTTTTTCTTGTCCTCATGATTCCAGTGGAAAGACTGCCTGTTTTTTTTTTCTTGTTGGAACTTTATTTCAGTTTTTATTTACTGAGGTTTAGATGTATTATGTTCACTGTCTCTTATTCTTAGTATAACTATTTCTGTGTCATGTATTTTATTTGGGAGGGTTAGGATTTTAATTTTATGTAGTTTGATGATTTTATTCTTTGAATGTTTTGCTGTATTGTTCTTTTTTTCCTTATTTTCTGCAGTCTGCATGTATTTTGTTATGTTATAATAAAAATTACCCCTACTCTTTTGATAAGTGCCATGGGATCTTTAACATCCACCTGAACTACCACCAATCCAGGCAGATGGGAACTTGGTTTAATGTCTCATCCAAAAGCGGCACCTCAAAGTGCAGCACCCTCTCATGCTGCACTACAGTGTCAGTACTGGGATATTAACCCAAGTGCCAGATGTGGGAACTGAACCCACAGCCCTCTGATCATCTGGCCTACTCTATCCTGTTGATCCAGGACCCACTTAATATTACTTTAGATAAGTTTATTTTAAATATATTTATTTAACCGTATAACAGTAAACCTTTTCTGTTTATATTACAATTATTTAACATACTTTAGACTGAAATTCTGATTCTTTTATGTAACCTGTATTAAGCCTTTTGAATCTGGTCATAAAATGGTTTCCAAACGTTATGAAAGTTTTTCTTCCTTAGCTTCATGTAGAGTCAGTGCTCCATTTTTATTGAATCCAGCATAAAATTAATCCATGAGATAAAAATAGGGGAGCTCAGGTCTTTCCACTTCAGTAGAATACATTTTTTTGGCCATGGTTCTTGCCATGACCAAATGAATTTTATGAAATGTATCTAAAGACATATTGTGTTCTTCTTGGGCTAGAAGAGTAAGTTTAGTAGAAAACATAAGTTGTGCATTTAATTTTTTTTTATTATTAACATAATTTTTAACCAGTAGTTGGAAAGGTAAGGGCATTGATGTATTAAATGTATCAAGGTTCCAGTGGAGTGAGTGTATCTAGGGCACTTATCTGATATTGTCTGAAATATTTTGTGTAATCTATATATAGGATAAAGTATGGGTCAGGGTGTGTAACGAGTTTTACCACACTCGAGTCGTGGATGCTACTTTAAACCTCGAGGGCCCTCAGGATTTGTGACAAGTATCCATTACGAGGGTGTGTGTAAATCAAGTTTTACACACACCGACACATATTTTATTTTATATAATTGTTGGCTTTCTTTTTTCCATCAGCAATTATATAAAATAAAAAGGCGACGGGTTTGCGGTTCCGAAGTAAAAGCTCTCTCTGTTTCCGTCCCATCCCTTTCAAATACATGAGGAGGCAGTCCATAGCTTTTTTTGCTCAACATCACCCTCTTCTCTGCCATAACAACAGCGCTCACTTCCGCTGTCACCATCCTAAAAATTGAGCAAGTTGAGAGCGCATGCGCAGAGAGGGGGAAACTGTGTCTGTGTTTGCCGTTATAAACGCCTTTTTTAGGCAAATTACGCCAACTAGTTTCCTTATGGAAAAGAGGAAGCCATTAATTATAGGGAGTATAATAGACCCTGTGAAATGCATTGAAATGTATCTCTTGCATCTTTGAGGTTTGTAAATTTACACTGAGATTTGAAGTAATTATATCCCTCTGCTCTTCGATAATTCAAATCCTAGATCTTGTTCCCATTTTTTTAAGTACTGAAATTTCTTTTGGGAAGCTTGGCATGCAAATTGCATGTAGTTTTGAAATTAGGCTTTTATTTTCATTTTGAAGAATTAAAACATCTAACAAGTGGGTCGATTTTAAAATTAGGTCTCCATTTGTTTTCTTTCTATAGCTTTATATTTGTGGATAACTGAAATGATGCTTTATTAAGATGTTATACTGAGTTTTTAATTGAGCAAAGATTTAAATTGATTATTAGCAAATAACTGGTATCATTCATTTAAGCCCATTGTGCAATATTACTTACAGGTATTATTATTGATAGAGGGTGGAACCCATAACGTTTTATAGATCAGGGTACATAGAGTAACCCCAATCTTAATTTGAAATGTTCTGTGAAATTCATACCAACTCCAAATTATTGTTTGTGTGGCTATGTTTCCCATATTAGAAGTTTGCTTTCTTTGATATATCCCAGAAAATAATAAAATTATTAGTTTCAAGTAACTGTATTCCTTAAGTTCCATTTCCATACTTTTCAATGGCTTATGGGGTATTTTTACCCAATTCCACAGAGAAGTTACTTGAGTCACTAAGTAGTAAGAGTAAAAATCTGGTAGTGACATGCCACCTTTTTCTTTTGGGAGTAAGTTTATCATATGAGATTCAGGGGTTTATTTTTAACAAAAGTCTGCCTGCCCTTGAACAGGGCTGCTTCAGCTCCCCATGGTTGGCCAGCACCCAGCCAGCCACTGACCGAGACCAGGACACCCGCCTGCAGCTCCTTGAAGGTACGGGACAGCACAGCCAATTGGAACATGGGTGCTTCCAGCAAACCTGCTCTGATTGGCCAGGACTTTCCTCCTGTCAGCCATCTGGAACTTTTACAAATAGATTTTCAATAGAACCATGCACATTTCAACTGTGTAATAGAAGTTTTTTTAAGTGGCTAGTTTTCCATTTGCAGGTTATACAGACCTCTGACTAGAGGATTCTTGGCCTTTCTACACAAATCACTGTACTCAATCGTGGGAAATATAGCCTGCATTATCTTTCTCAATATCATTATCATTGCCTTAAAGTGCTAATTTTTGCCCCCACTGCATTGCTAACGTTTGCCATTGCAAAGTGTTTAACCTGCAGTGCTCTGTATTTTTCATCAGAGAGGACCTCGCTAAGTGCCCACAGTCACACGGGCCAGTCTCTGTTAGTGGGCAGTCGGCAGCCACAAGTCGATGCTTGAACCGCCAGACTGAGGACTGCCAGGAAAGGTACGGCAAAACGGCAATTTTTATGCCCACCCACCTTTCCCCTTCTGTAGCCTTTCTTATATAGACACCTTCACCAAAACACAAATCACACCCCTGCATCTTGCTGCCCTGTAGCTGCTCTATACCCTTGTTAGCTACTAAATCAGCAGACTACCTTTCTGTTCACTCATGCTACTCCACACTGTTGAGCCGAAGCTTGACCATTGTTTGCCCTAAACATCACAGTGAGAAACACATATGCTAGGCACCCGCTATTGTGTTTTTATCCTTCTCCTCTAATTTATATTCCCTTTTTAAACTCTACTCACCGACAGTAGCTGAACAAGTCATTTATATTAGCAATCTACTGAGGGCACCACGAAAGACATTTGATATAGTACCCTCTGCATACCAGTTATACTTTTCATAATGGGGATTTCTCTGGATTCTTCTAGCTCTATTACTGTATCCTGAGCACAGTGAAAAAGGATATTCTCAGAGGATGCCACAGGAGATGTGTTACATTACTCGACTTACTGCATTACTGCAACAGTCACAAGGGACTGGGTATGTATATATGACCTCTCAATGCTACAACATAACCCATGGAGCAGCTGCCATGGAGGACTCAGGCAGATTTACTATCTTATGGGACCTTGTTTCAACTCTGTACAGAAATTATTCAATGCACCTGTCTGCAAGACTACTAATCAGCACTCTAACAGGAGGCCAAAGCTCCATATCTGGATGGCAAACAAAGTGGTATCAGAATAAAAAAATGGGCAAGGCAAGAATCTTTAACCTATCTCTTGTGGCAACTATGAAACTATTGATACTATTATTAATATGCTCAGGAAATGTAGAACTTAACCAGGACCCCAGAGGTCATCACTGCACCAACAGACTTAGCCAAGATCAAAGGGCTAGCTTTCTCCATATTAATGTATGTAGTCTGTTAAAGAAGATCACGATGATCCAAGCCTGGCTAACCATACCCTACCAGATATACTAGTAGTGTCTGATATGTGGCTCAGGCCTGTCACAGCCGACAAAGACATAAACTTACCTAATTATCAAGTATTCAGGAGCTGACCACCAAACTAGGGGTGGGACATAGCGATATATGTGAGGACAGCCTAACTGTAACCTGCCTAAACTCATTATCCATGGTAGAGGAATTTGACGCCTATCCCTCAAAGTGGCCCTCTCCCACCACCATATCGCTGCAGCTAATCGGCTGATAGGCCCCTCAGCTGACCTCAAGCTATTATCCTACTTGGGTGACCTAATCAAAAGGGAACAGAAGAAACTATAATCAAGGAGACCTAAACCTAAACTGGCTCTCAAAAGCAGCTGCACCTTAATATTCTGCAATACACATGGGTTTACTCAGCTCATAAATGAACCCACCAGAATCAACAAAAAGAATACAAGCAACAGCACACTATTAGATGTTATACTAGTAAATAACGTCACCTTTTCGCCATGTTGGAGTACTATTCAATGACATCAGTGACCACCGCCTTATTGCGGGAATAAAGATCAGCATGCAAGCTGTCATCCCCCATTAAGTTCACAATGAGGAGATCAAAGCAAAATTCAACATTGAGGCATATCTGGAAGAGTATGCAAATCCACACGATGGCAAGAGTTTTATTTAGCAAACACAGTGGAGACAGCGCATAAGGTGCTAATGATTATTACAGCCCTTAATATCCATGCTCAATTTCTAAGGTACGCATCAAAATAAAACCTACCATTGGTTTACTCCTGACCTTAAAGCCACCTCCTTGACAGAGACAAGTTATGGAAAAAAGCACGAAAAACTAAGATATCAACTGATTGGGGCTGTTCAAAAAGCCAGGAATATCTGTACAGGAAAGTATGAGATGCTAAGGCTGCTTATTATGTCTAAACTAGACTCCTCCTGCCACAACCCTGCCAAGTTCTGAACACCATAAAAGACATAACAGGATATGATATAACACACCCCAGCCAAAATACACAATGGCAGGGAACCATCTCTGATAGACTGAAGTCCTGGAATCATTCAACATCACTTTACAACTGCTGGTCTAGCATTTGATACCTCTCTGGCTAACCAAATGTGTTCCCAGTTAGGTATCAAGAACACTGAAGCCGGTAACAGAGTCCACCTTCTCCTTCATACCAGCCACCCTGAAGCAGGTGGAAGAATTAATATCACAGCTGGACACCAAAAAAAGTGCAGGTGCAGACTCCCTTGATCCCTATTTTTTAAAATTGCCATACAAGTATTAGCAGTGCCAATAACACCTTTTTAACCTCTCACTACAACTAGGATCTATTCCATTGATCTGGAAAACAGCCAAGTTATCCCGCTACTGAAAGCAGGGGACCCCATGGACTTCAACAACTACAGGCCAATCTCTATCCTCCTGTGCTATCCAAGCTGGTAGAAAAAATTGTAAGCACCCAACTTAAGGATATCTTGAAGATGCTAATCTTTTAAATCCAGTGCAATCTGGGTTTAGAACCAGCCACAACACCATCACAGCTCTGGCTAAAGTAACCAATGACTGGCAACTCAAACTGGACAAAAAAAATTAGTGTCTGTGCTGTATTTATTAGACCTGAGTAAGGCATTCATCACGACCGACCACAAACCTCCCTCTCCTCCTGAAATCCCACAGGACTCGACTCAACCTCCATTGGATGGTTTAATAACTATCTCATGGGAAGGACAACAATTGAAGGCCGAAGGACCTAACTACACACAAATCTCAAGAGGAGTTCCCCAGGATCATCCTCAGCCCAATCCCTACTTGCCATCTATATCAATAGCATCGAAATAACCTCACCAAAGCCACTGTACACCTGTTTGCAGCTGATACAGTATTGTATATCAATCACCCTCTCCACGTAACAGCATGCATAGAGCTGAAAATTCAACCTATTACAACACCAACTACTGGAAAAAGACTCCTGCTAAATGCAAAAAAAAAAAACAAAATGTTTTCTCCCCCCAAACAAAACTGAACACTCCTTCCCAAACAATCCCACATATCCACTGTCCTTGGTGAAAATCTTGAATATGTTACAAAATTAAAATATCTGGGGTCTTGGTAGACAGTAGACTCGACTACTTAGGTCATCTGGAAGATCTACTAAAAAACTCCGTCAGAGGCTTGGGATCTATTACAGAATAAAGCACTTTCTCACAAGTGATTCTAAAAAGCTGGGTCAGGCCACATTTCTATCAGTATTAGATTATGAAGATTTCCTATATGGTCATTGCCGTAACTCATATCTGAGCAAACTGGACACACTTTACCATAGAGCCTTGAGGTTTGTACAGATCTTCCTCAGCACTCACCACTGCTCACTTTAGGCTGCAGTTGGATGGACTTCGCTCCAATTTAGAAGAGACAGAATGCCACACTATGGACTTATAGAGTGATATCAAGATGCTACAAATTACATCTCAGACTGCTTCACACAAATCACATCAAGTAAATATGCCCTAAAGTCTAAACTTCATCATCGTGTAAAGTGCCCAAATTCAATTCTCGATAGTGGTAAGACCTGCTATCAACTATGTCTTATCTGCCTTATAGAATATGATGCAGAAGACCTGAAAGTGAACAGATACATCTCATTTACATCCTTTAAATATCTGTATTCGAGGCTTATCAAAGAAAATGTAATTGTTTCCACAAACAGTAGAGTATTCTAATCTTATCCATCTCTCTCCCAGATAGCCAACTCATGGAGGCATCCATCTTTACTAAAGTCACCACCCCTCACACTCCATGCCTCTCCTTTCCATCTGCCTCCCCTTAATCCCTTGGCATATATCACAGTGCTATACCCCTGTTATACAAACCCCCACAGTGCCACCCTCCTGCCCTCTTCATAAGGCCCACAGTTTATCCGTTCCACAGTATAGACCCCACCATCTTCCTCCTCCCCACCAGCCAGGCACACCACTTCCGCCCCTTCCCTCACCCCTTATTACCACCACACCTGAATTTAATGTATAGTCTGATTAGAATGTATCCTTAGACTGTGTGTATACTAAATATTCTATGTAGTATAATAGAGTGTGTGTATATTGAATGTTTTTTATATATCTATGTAAACTGAACCTTGACCTAACAGGTCCATATTGCAAATGAACTGTGCTCAATGATGTTCACCTGGATAAATAAAGATTTGATTGCTTGATTGATTAATGTATTAAAAAATTAGTTTGGAACTGGAATCAATACTTGAAATACAAAGTATTTAAGGAAGAGTTTGTATTTTTAAAACATTGATTCTTCCTATTAGAGTTAATGGAAGGTGCTGAGATTTATTGAAGTCTTGTAATTGTTTGCAAAGTTTCAGATTACTTAAATATAGTGTCCCAATTTGTGAGGTAATGGTAACACCTAGGTACCTAAACAACTTATCCAGTGGACATGGACGGTTGTTAGGAAGATAAATGCTTGTTTTTCTTTCAGTTTGAGAATCGAAGACTTTTGCCAATTGATCTTACAAACTGAACATTCCCAGATGAATTACTAATTTTAATAAATTAATCTAATGATTTCATGAATTCATCATGTACAGTAGGGAATTTTCTGTATACAGACTTATTTTATGCTCTGTAGCATTCATATTATTTCTGAAATATCTTGAATATTCCTAATTAATTATGCTAAGGATCCATTATAAGGGCAAACGGCAAAGGGATGAGTGGACAGCTCTGTTCTGTCCTCCTGGTGAGCTCTATGGGGTTGAAACTAAATTACTAGTTATAGTTTTTGCTGTGTGATGATGACACAATGGTTTGATCCAGTTTAAAAACATCTTCAAAAATTCATTTTATTAAGGGTTTGGAGCATAAAGTCCCATTCAATCTATCAAATGCTTTTCTGCATCAATTCTGAGTAGAAAAGATCCTGGTGTTTTTGTATTTGGTATCATATTTACTGTACACCTTATATTTTCAGTGATTCTTCTTCCTTAATAAACACATTTTGGTCTTGGTCAATTAAATTTGGGCATTACTTCCTCCAGTCTATTTGCAAGTATTTTAGCTAATGTTTTATAATCTGCATTGAACATAAATTGTTCTATATAAGACAGAGTTAGCACTGGGTCTTTTGTTGTTTATAGAATAGCAATATATATGCTTCTGAAAATAAAGATGGAATATTAATAAACAAAAACATTTTATTGAAAATATTTTTTTGAATGGGGTTAGAGATCTTTATCTTTCTTAAAAATTCTATTGTCAATCCATCTGGGCCTGGTGCTTTTCTAATTTTAGGTAACAATAGAATGTTGTATATCCAGTAATGTAATAGAACTATCCAGACTATTTTTGACCTGTTGAGATATTTGTATGTAGTTGTGTTTCATCTAAGAACTTCAGTATACTAGGTTTATGAAGCTGTAATTGCAAAGTGTATAAAGATTCATAATAATCTGCAAATATCTGGTTAATTTTGGGGATGCTTTTCTAAAGTGCCAGTACCATCTGTGAATGAGTTTTATGTTCTGATTCTCTTATACATTTTTAATTACCAAGCCATCAGTTAAAGAAGCTTGTTTGAAGTTATACAGTAATTAGCATTTTGTGTATAAAATTTGCTTTTCTGCCATTCAGTCATATGATGATTATATAACTCCTTCTTCTTAATTAGTTGGTCAAGATTGTTTTTCATCAAAAGGAGGAAGCATGCAGTTGTTTTAAGAGATGAATATCCATCTCTAATTGACTTTGCTGTATTCCCATTTTTTGTCCTATGACTATTTAAGGTTTGCAAACGGCCTCTCAACCAAACCTTAAATGATTCCCAAATATTGTCAATACTAGTCTCTTGCTCTGTATCATTCACAAAGTATTCTTTTATTTCTTGTAGAGTATATTATACTATAAATATTCTCATTGTTCAAGGGAAATATTCTTTTCCAATAAAATGTAGAGAACCATATTTTTTTCCATTTCTAAACTCAGTAAACAATGGCAATGATCTGATATAATGATGCCAGGATAGTCACCTCATTTTATGTTATGTGATGGCATCTCAGATATTAAAATAATCTATTCAGGAATACAAATATATGAAATGGGGAGTAATATGAATATTTCCAAATAGTTGAGAGGAAGCTGTAACGAGATCTATTAGATTTTAATCTGCTATAAAGTTTTCATTAACTTTAATAGTTGCTTTAAAGTTAGTAAAGTGCTTGAGGTTCTATCTTTTTTATTTAATGGAATATTAAAATCCCTCCTATTATATAAGGTGTATTATATGATGATAATTATAAAAGAAATCCAGTATAAAAGGTAGGATTATTCTGATTCTGTCCATATAATGTAGTTAATGTAATTTGGTTTGGATCCTATTTATACTTCCATAATAATGTATCTCCTCTTTTTTATCAATGTTTACTCTACAGATTATGGATTTATTTATTTTATGGAAGAATATAGCCACACCTGTTGAATTAAATTGTATGGAGAATTATATGCACCATTTTATCCGGAAACTATTGAACAATCAGTCTCAAGAAAATATGTTTCTTGGAAAAATAAACAGTTGATCTGTTTTTCCAATTAATTAATTTTATATCAATTTTATTTTTCTCAAACCATAACATTCCATGTCAGCTATATTTAATACTTGAGACATGATTATCCATAGTAAGTAAACTAGTCATCAATAAGATTATAGGTAAAACTTTGGTTCCTGGATAATAGTTCTTATACTTATTTAATTTTCTTCAATTTTATTGTCACTTTGTATTATTAATACCTACAACCTCACATCCCTTCACCTAGTGCCCCTGCCCCCTTCTGTAGAAACAAAATGTCTCCATTCCCTCGACCTCCTTATCAGCTGAGATGACTTCTTCTTCACTGTTGCACGATTGCACCTTTCTGAGCTAATATATCTTAGGGCCTAAAAATGTGGCTAATATTTAATCTACTACATTAACTATAGTGTTATGACAATGTAAAGCAAGGAAATAAAGTCTCTTTTAGTAAAAATGCTTTCAGACATAAAGATGTAACAAAGGATATAGTAATAGTAATTTGATAGAAAATTAAAAACATTTGCACTAGAGCTTTTAATTTTTTATTGTTGACCCATTTATTCCTCCACTTTTCTTTAAATTCCCCAGCTTTTCCAACCCTGATTCTATTGCCTCAAGTAATCCATCAGCCTTTTGCCCCCACATGCAGCCTTCTTTTGAACCCCTCAGTTTACTCTCTCTTTGGTATGGACAGAGCAGGGCAGGCCTGCCTCACTGGAAGCACCAAAAGGAGGTAGCCAGGAAACAGTAGAGCAGAGCCTGATGTAGCTTGTGTCATACCTTGGGCAAGAGAATTTTATCCCTTTATCCAACTCTGTGGACACCTGCATGCTGGGGCTTTAATGCATACTACAGGATGCAGCACTGCATGATGCCATGATGAGATATCACATGTCCACCTTCTTTCCAGCTCTACCTATACTTCCACTTGTGCTCTAACAAGTGACAGTACTGCAGCAGAGACCATCTTCCCAGCCTAGAAGGCGAGCATACTCGGGGATGCCCAGTCATCCCCCTGCGACTCTCTGATCTCTGATAAATGTTCTGGATCGATCCTCATATTGGTGAGTATTGAAAACTTGATATACATTATATTTCAGTGTTCCTTTCTAGCAATACAACAGCTGGACCAATTACCTCCTTTAGTCCTATAGTTATTATTGTATAAGCCATAGAAGGAAATGAGCATTAACCCTGCAAAGCTTTTGCTGACATGAAATGGACCCAAATTAAAAATCAGGCAACTTGAGCTATACTGCCTGCAGTAAAAACTGTGCAAAAGAACATGCTTAGGAACACTGGCAATAAAATCAAAATGTATATAACTACAGGGCTGAACTAAACTCAAGCATCAACTAGCAGCAGACTGTGCTTCCTAGGTGCCTCCACCACTCTAGTGAGCAACTCCCATACAAAGCTGCTTGTGCAGCTCTGCCTAATAGCAAAGTTGCCCTACCCAAGACTCCATCTGTTTAGCACTTTTCATGATATTACTACTTCTGAAGGACCAATACCTAAGGTGGTCACCACTATGAATGTAACTGTGTAGTGCAAGATGCAGAACCAGAGGTGCCTACCTATAACAGTCAGAGAGAGTCTGATAATTTATAAAAGTGGCTGCTCTCTGTGACAAACCATTAAGTGCGTGCATCACTATATGGACATGACAGTGTGCTGCAGGACATCAAACCATGGGTGCTATCCTGAACCAGTGAGTAGCCAGTGATTTTATGAAGATTATGTTTGCGCCTGTAAGAAGTTAGTTATGTACTACAAGACACATAACTGCAGGTACCCTCCAGAACTGTCAGACCAGCCAGCGATTATTTTTAAAGTGACCATGTTGCAAAATGTGTTGGTGCCACTCTATGGATGCAAGTGTGAGCTGTGGGACATGAAATCACAGGAACTGGACAGATTTCTAATAATTTTCCAGCATGTCCCAAACTCTGCTGCTGTTTCTGCCATAATGGAAACTCAAAATGTCAAGGGCCTTGCACTAAGGTACTGTGAGACTTGAAGGAAGGATTCTGCAGATGGTGGCAGTGGATTAATTACAGAAAAGTAGGCCAGCCCGATGGCATAGAGGCTGGCACTGGCACCTGACCTTCACCCACATGGGTGACCTGGGTTGAGAAACAAGCCCAGGCATTGGAGGTTGCACAGATGGAGGCAGAGCTGGATAGAGCTACCAGCAGGTAAGCTCTCCTCTCTAGGGAGGAGGGCAGCTTCCCTTGGCTGATGATGACCCCGAGTAGAAGCTGGGGAAGCATGGGCCTGAGGGTGCATAAGGCACTATGGAAGGGGTGGGAGAAGGAGGCCATTACAGGGCTGTTCAGTGCATGCATGCCTTCACACGCATGTCGCTGGCTCCTGGGGCCCTCCAGGAGAAAAGGATAAGGAAAAAGATGCTGGTCAGCAGAATGATGACAGACTCCCTGCAGGTGCTGCTCCCAGGCCAGGCAATATAAGAGATGGTTTATCCAGGAGATGGGACTGGGTGGTCGGTCAGATAGCGGCTGACCAGCAGGGAATAAAAGCAGCTATTTAAAAAATACAGAAAACTAATAGATTAAAATGGGGAGTGTGGCTCAGAAAAATAATGACCATAAAGAGTCCCAAAATACATATATTAAGCTCTTACAGACCATGAATTTTTATTTATTTTTTTATTTCTCCCACATTGTGCTTACCTCGACTGATACCTTAACAAAGCACTTCTGAAGAGGTGAAACATTGATCTGTGGATTGCCTCCCTGGGCTGCACAAGGCAAGCTGTTTTTACCTCATGTTACACAGATGAAATCTTTGGAACTTTGCAAACTGATCAACAGAGTATTGAAAGATTTTTGTACAGAGTCCTCCACTGTTTACTTACCTCCAACTCTGCTGGGTCCTTCTGTCTCACATTCAGGGACTCCACCTACTGGAGCCTACACTCTTCTGCTTTACTTTTGCCCACCAGTTTACCTGCTAGAGGGTTCCTTTTTCCATCTTCCCTTGTTGGCATACTCTGGGCACATATGGATCACATGCAGGAGCAGTTAGAGAATGACCTGTTTAGTTTCTGACTGTGGGTGAGGCCCAGCTGTGTGTCTGCTGCAACCAATAAGAGGTTATTTTACCTATGTTTCCCACCCACCTCCCTCATTCTAGCAAACTGATTTTTAAAACAGGACTGGAGAGGTGTTAGGTAATGTGCCCTTACCTATGAGGCCAATAGCACCAACAGCATGTCTTCTTCAGCTGCAGCTCCTTGACTGCGCATTGCATCCATCCTGACTGGGAGGAGATCATAGGCATGGATGCATTGCTTGCTCCCTGTCAGCCTTGGCTCCTGATGTCCCTGATTCATGGCAGGAGCCCATGTTGCCAGTGCACCAAATTGTCCCCTTCCTTAGAACTATGTCTCCTGCCAGTACAAACCTCTTTTAGGGATGTTTGTGCAACTTGGAACACTAGGATAATGTTTGACCATCTTTAAAAAAAAGTGGTGTTCAATGTATGAAAAGGCTACTTTTGATCTTTTAGTACATTTCTATTAATACAGTATTCAAGCACCTATACATTATTTTTAATCATTTATACTTACAGTACATCATTTTATCAACAGAATAAGACACTCCAGGGTATAGAATGTGCTGGAACAGCCACACTACAAGTGGGCTAAATGCAATCGTCCTTTGGCCTTATGCCTCACTACACCCCTGGGAATGTAGTTATTCAATACAACTAACACGCTGTTGTGCTCATCTCACTCAACCATATACAGTAAATGCCCTTCTTTTTCTGAGAACTCATTTCTGAACACAGTACTCCAGCTTAAATGCAAACAGGACCTTGTAATGTGGAAGATTGCTTACCCTCCATTTTGCCTTCCCTCTTTAATGCACCCAGTCATTCTGCTGGCCCTCTTGACAGAAGCTGTGCACTGCTTGCCATGCTTCAGATTCTTGTCTATTATAAGCTCTTGGTCATTTTAATGATGCACTGTAGTAAAATAGCTAACACACAGTACGTTGGTCCTACCTCATTGTTGCCCTTCCCAAGTGTGCACCTTGAATTTGGTATATTGAATCTGAGTTTCCATGAGTCTGGGCAATTAACCAGATTATTTAGGACTATCTGAGTTTGTCTCCATCTTAAAGTGAGTCATCTACCTTGTCCAGCTTAATGTCATTAGCAGCCTAATGGGCATTCCAGCTTCAGATCATCAATGAACATATTGAATATCAGTGGCCCATTACAGATCCTAGTGGGCTATGACATGTTTTGCACACAAAGAAGTGACTGCCCTCCATAGCCTTCTATTTTCCCAATCCAGTTTTCAGGTTACCTTGTGTCTGCTAATGTACACCACAATGATGTTCTTTCCCTAAAGTTTATAATGCCTAACAGATGCAAAACCTGTGCTGAAGTTCAGCTGGATTTAATCTCTGACAGGCACAGTGGCACTGAGGGGTTGAGATGCTGGATGCTACACCTCATATCCCACCAGCAACCTGGGCTCAGGAGTGAGCTTGGCTTGCTGGGGGTGGCCATGGGAAGAGGGGCAGGATTGAGCAGACATCCGGCAAGCCCTCCTCTCCTGGGAGGGATTCTGTGGCTCCCAGCACCACAGTGGCACCCAGTGGTGCCGAGTGTCTCTACAACAGGGACCACCTTAGAGGGGCATGGAGGAGGTAGAGGTCTATGTGAGCCACGCAGGAGCATGTGGCTGGATGTGGTGGTGTCATTGCTTGTCCTCCACCTAGGGAACTAAAAAAAATCCACTTGCAACAAGCAGTATGATACCCCAATTGACCCAATGCTACCCTGGACCAAATAAAGCCCAGCGGCAGGCAGGGACTCAAGAGTGATATGGTCTCTACCTTTGTCCCCTCGGTGGGGTGCCCTCCATGAGGGTAAGTCTCAGTCCTCCCTGTCCCATTGTTGAGGTTGAGATAGGTTAAGTGGAACTTGAGGGGTCAGTGTGCCAGGCCGCTAGGGGTCAAGTTCTCCTCCACAGCCTGAGGTGCATAGAGAGTCAAATAAAATATAGACTACATCTATGACTCTTCCCCAGTTCACCTCTGTAGTCATTTCCTCAAAGACAGAGAGCAGAAAATGTAGCATTCCTGTCTGTCCAGTGCAGCCAGTCACACTGAGACTACTGACTCAATACAGAATAAGACAGGTGCATACATTAGCAAACTAAGAATAAATTTAAAGTTAAATACAAAGCTGTTCATATGCCACAGAATCTACATGAAACAAGCACCTTAATGTTTGCTCTTCAAAATGAAGTCTTCATCAGGGTGATAAAGCTTCATTTTGGAGATTCTATGAGAGTTGTTTGTCTTTGTGTGTGTTTCTATGACATTTGAGTAGGTTTGTATTAAACTTTCATCTTTCCCCCACTATACTAGTCTGAGTACCATTTTATTACCTCTTCAAACATGGTAATCAAGTTTTTTTTGAATGATGTGCCTCCATATAACTATACTAAGATGGGGCAAGAACCTTGACATGTTGCCTCTATTACATTGCAAACACTGACATTTCTTGATCTTCACCAGTTAGTCAGTTACCAGTATGGATTTTGATGTCTGGCTGCAGCATGACTGCCCTGATATCAGGGCCTTCTCAATTGGCACCTACACTGCAGTGCTTTTGTTAAATACTGATGCATAGTGTTCATTCAGCATCCCAGCAATTGCCACTGGTTCTTTCAAAGGTCCCTCAAATGACCTGGGTTAAGAGATACTAGCCACTCCATCATCCTCCTCCTTCCATTTTTGTAAAAATATTAAGTTATATGGATCCACTCAATATTTGAGCTCACTTTCAAATCCAGAGTGACTCAGCGCTTTCAAAATTTTCTTGGATTGACATGGATGGTATGAGGCACCACAACACTGTCATCATGGAGGGAGATGCAGATTTTAATCAAAATCTGAAAAAGAGCACATACCATAAATTCTGTAATTATTTCATTTCTAAACTATGATGATATTGCAAACATGCAACAATAACATGTTATGAATGTTAAATACTATTGACCATTGAGTTTTTTCCACTACCAGTGAATGGAAATATCCTGGGTATACAGTCAACTTCTTTCCTTGAAAAGTACCATGCTTTGTCAGAATGAAAATTACAAGACAATTGAGAACTCTGAAAACAGAAATTGTATAGTATGTCATTTCTTGCGTTTCATCATAAGCCCAAACTAAAAGCTATAGTCAGTGGTTTACTGAAAATACACTTATTTCAGAGGAACCTGGACTAAATATTTTACCTGATAGCATAATATTAAATGATTTCCTAAACCAAGGATAATAGAAACCATAAATTATGGGGTCAAGGGTAGAGTTAAAGTACCCTAACCATAAAAATGCATCAAATAAAATTGCAGGAGAAGTGTAATTAAGGAAAGGCTCAACGACACCCATTACATAAATAGGAATCCAACACAATACAAATAAACCCATTACTATACATAAAGTCTTTGCTGCTTTTCTTTCCTTACTGCTTGAGATTTTGTTTTGGCCACATCTAAAGTATGTGTTTTGTCTGCCATGTTAGTAATGACTCTGGCATGCCTTTTCACAGAAAATATTTTAATATACATGCCTATCATTACAGTGGTTGGAATAAAAATCCTAGGGTAATACTTGACAGGGCCCAAAACTTGTTAAACATAACCCACACAAACCTATACAAGAAACTGAAGCAACATATTCTTCGATCCCTACTAAATTTACCTCAGAAAAATTGCCCCAAAAGCAAAAATTGTTGATGCAATCCAACTTATGCTAGTGAACATCATTGTAACAGAGAATGTTATTTTGGTGGAGTAGTGTAAAGGGTCACATACAGCATAGTAACGGCCAACAGCAATGAAGCAGAGATGGAGGGTGGTGGCTGTACCAAGCAGTATATCAAAACTAGAGTGGATTTTACAAAGTACATCCCCAAAATACCAGCAGTTTGTAATAGATCTTATCATGCTGTAGGGCATGACAAGGAAACCTAAAAGAAAATCAACAACAGCCAGAGAACAGACCAGGACATTAGAGGGACAGTGAAGTTGTTTGAAGTGGAAGATTGAAATAATCACTACCAAATTCCCACTTATTGTGATCATTATGGATCCAATCATGAAGACATACATGACACTGAGAATTACTCCTGGCTGTATACTCTTTGGACAAGATCCATTGATAGATTCAAAACAATACTCAATATCCTTCAGACTCCAGTTGTTTGACAAACTCATTACTCTTGATGAATATTTGAATGCTATCACTGTGCCAAAAGCTTTATTTTGTGTCTTCATTATCCAAATAATGTTATTCCTTCATCAACTAGTCAGAATGTTTCTTCTGTAATAATCATTGATTTCAAAGTCTTTGTTTTGCTGAGTCATTTGCAAAGTGCCTAATAAGATAACTGTTTTGTACTGTATGTTTCACAAAAGTTGAATCACATGACCTTTTGCAGCAGTCCATTCTAACTGCAAAATTAGATATGAAGAACCTGCTGAAAACAAAATTGTTCATAATCAGTTGGATAAGAGATGGAAATACAGATACCAAATAAACATTTTATGAAATTATATTGTCTCCAAAGCATCCATAGAAACACAGAATTTGATGTCAGATAAGGACTGCTTGGCCCACCTAGTATGCCCCACCACGTTTTCTTTAATGCAAAACAAAGTAAAATTATTGTATCTAATACTTACATATTGATATACTGCAGTGTTGAAAGTTGCAGGCCCAGTGAAATGCACTCTGGTGTATACTATAGCATTGCTTTTTCTGAACATTTGTATTGACAGATCTCAGGCATAAGTAAATAAAAACTCATAGCTTCATACAAAAATATTCAGGTACATTTTTGCTATTTTACTTTTTATTGTAAAAGCTATATTGATTCACATACTGAATACTGAGTCCTAAAATGAAATACATTTCAACATGTTAGCAATTTTTGGTATCTGCTTAAATGTAAATTAAATACACTCAGTTACTTATTTAGCTCTCTATGAGCTTTTAACTAATCTGCCTAAAACAAAGATTATGTCTTTCAGTTCCAGGAACACCCTTTCATGGTTTCTTAACAAAGACAAAACATAGAGGGCCAGATATTAAGACTGTGCCCGGCAATGGTGCAAGTGGAGGCACAGCACAACCGAGGTGCACCATAGCAAGACAGGAGATAGTCAAAGGAGATGTGCCATGGTTCATCACCTTTGAATATAGCACATAATGTGCAGGGCGATATACAATGCACGAGCATCCCTCAGACAGATAGACTGGGAATGCTCCAGCGCAACTGTAGCTGCTGGTGCGATTACCAAATATTCATACCTGGACATGCAAATGGGGCCTATAATGTGTGCAAGGTGCAAATGGGGCATTTGCATATCATTATGGCCCAATTTGCATGTGTTCAGCAAGACAGGCCAGTGAATGCACTTGCACCCTGCACAGCATGCAGTGCCCTGAGAGGATGACATGCAGAGCCCCCTTCCCAGAGTGGTGAGCACTGGACCATAACGGTACAGTCCCTGGTAGTCTAGTGGTACTCCCTCTCCTCCCCATAGCTCCAATCGATGTGGTTTAAATTAATCAAAGTTCCTGGTCGTCTAGTGGCACCCTTCCTTCCGTGCCTCTGATCACCATGATGAGATGTGAATAACTTCTCTGGTGGTCCAGTGGTACTCCTCCTCATCCTGACCATCCAATCACTGTGAAAATGATGTTTACAATCCCTTGTAGTCTAGCGGTACCTCCCACCTGCCTGTGCCCAGGAGTGCTAGTGATCCATGCTACCATGTCACTTTGGTGGTCCAGTGTTCCCCTCTCACAGGCCCCCTGCTCACCCAGCACCTCCCATCATCAGCGTGCAGCTGCAATGCGCTGCATACCACCCAGCCTCCTGCAGAATGACAGTCTGTTATGGGAGGTCTAGCTTGGTTGGTTCCACACTTGGGATAAATGGTTTTGTGAGTCTATTTAGAAATTATGTGAATGAATGGATTCATTCACATATTTGTGAGTGATATGTACAGTATGCATTGTAGGCCATTGGTCCACAGTGTGAACCAATGGGCTTACAGTTCATACAGCAAGCTGTCATTCAGCGGGTGACCAGGCGGTATGCAGGGGGCAGCTGCTCCGCTAATGATGGGGTGCTGTGTGGAAGGAAGCCTGTACGGGGCCACTGGACCACCACATAGTAATATTGTAGATGGTTCACCGGCACTCCTAGACCTGGGTGGGGTGGGGATACTGCTAGACTACAAGGGATTGAAAATGTTATTTTCACAGTTATTGAGGGTCAGGATGGGGAGAAGGGTACCACTGGACCACTAGGAAGTTATTTCACATCTGATCATGGAAATCAGATGTACAGGAGGGAGGGTGTGCCACTGAGTACCAGGGAACTTTATTAATGCAATCCATGGCAATCGGGCTACGGGAGGGGGAGTGTACCACTAGACCATCAGGGCACATATGGGTGCTTGTGTACAGTGTTCTGGTGGGCTGGTGGCCACCCATGGCTGGCAGCTGCTGTGTTGCATCATGCAGTACTGTACAGCAGCCAGCCTGTGGGTGGCCAGCATTTGAGCCACTTTTTGGGGCTCAACTCTGTGCCCCAGTATGCAGTGCATCTAGGGTTGTGCCAGCAGATGTGCTGTACATCCCAGGCTGAATATCAGGATGTGCCACCCTATGCATGGGCATGCCCCTTCAGATGCGCCAAATACATTACCATTGCACCTTATCATCAGGACTTGCATTGTGCAAGTCCCCTTTGAATATTGGCCTGGTGACATTGGGATTGCACCAGCAACTCAGTTGCTCCAGGTGCAATCCCTTTGAATATCTGGGCTTCAGAGTAAAAGCTATGTCTATTTGTGAGTCACTCTGTCAGTAAATTTGAAAAGAATAAACTTTTGCTGAACAGATTAAAAATGAAATACATATAAAATGGCATATAGGTTTAGTAATGTTGTGATCCCTTAAGACTGAGGAGATGAAACAATCTCTTTGTTTCATATGGGGTCACATTTTGGGCTACTATTATAACCCCAAAATAGAAGTTCCATTGTCCTCATTTTACAAATCTTTATTAAATCCATTTTGCTGTTGACAGAATTACAATGTATAAGAATTCTGAACTGATATATCAGTCTGTGACACAGCAAGAATTAAACATAGAAACATAAAAGTTGATGGCAGATAAGGACCTCAAGGCCCATCCAGTCTGCCCATTTCTTTTCTACCTTATGAATGTGCCATCCGCCTTTGCTCTGTCAATGGCCTATCCATTCATACTCATCTGTATTGCTCCCTTATGCCTATCCAATGCCTGTTTGAAGCCCTGCACTGTATTCATATCCACCACTTCCTTAGGTAGGCTGTTCCATGCATCCATCACACTTTCTGTGAAAAGAACTTCTTCACATTACCCTAATCGGCTCCATCTAATCTCATGCTGTGTCCTCTTGTCCTGCTATTTGACTTATATTGAAACATGTTAGACTCTTTCACCTTGTTAATGCCCTTAAGGTGTTTGAATGTATTGATCATATCACCTCTCTACCTCCTTTGCTCTAGGGTATACATATGAGCTCCATTAATCTGTTCTCATATGATTTCTGATGCAGTCCCTGCACCATTTTGGTTGCCCTTCTCTGGACTGCCTCAATTTGGTTACTGTCCTTGAGAAGGTGTGGCTGCAGTACTGCATGCAGTACTCCAGATGGGGCCTAACTCAGTGTCTTGTAAAGAGGGATTATTACCTCCTCTTATGACTTGTGATACCCCTACTATACACCCCAACATCCCCTAGCCTTACCTACTGCTTTAGTGGTCTGTTTGATGATTTCAGGTCATCTGTGATGATGATGCCCAAGTCTCCTTCTTCCTTGTGACTGCCAGCAAGTCCTTCCAGCCTATAGGTGGCTTCATAGGATTCTCTTCCTATGTGCATGATCTTGCACTTCTTTGCATTAAGCCCAGTTGCCACTCTTCTGACCATTTTGCCAGTTTACTCAGATCTCTTCTCATTCTGCCCACCCCATCTGGATTATCTACTCTGTTTCAGACCTTGGTGTCATCTGCAAACAGAGAAACCTTACCTCCAGGCCATCTGTAATGTCTCTGATGAAGATACTGAAGAGGACTGGCCCCAGGACTGATCCCTGAGGTACCTCACTTGTGACTTGCATCTCTTCTGACTAAATACATTACCACTCTCTCTGTTTTCTGTCCTGTCAACCAGTTTGCCACCCAATTGACCAACTTCTGACCCACCATGAGCCTACCCAGCTTATTAATCAATCTTCTATGTGGAACAGTATCAAAAGCTTTGCTGAAGTCAAGGTAGGTGACAACAACTGCTCCCTTGGTCCACCACTCTGGATACCCAGTCAAAGAAATCTATGAAATTAGTTTGACAGGACCTTCCTGTTGTAAACCCATGCTGTCTTAGATCCTGTGCTCCTATTGATTCCAGGTGTTGCACTATCCTTTCCTTAGGAGTGCCTCCATAATCTTGCCCACTACTGAGGTAAAACTGACTGGCCTTAGTTCATGCCTCCTCCCAGTTACCACCTGTGGAGCGGGATCACATGAGCCCTTCTCCAGTCTTCTGAGACCTCTCCTGTGCTCAGAGACTCTCTAAACAGTTCTGATAATGGCTCTGCTAGTTCCACCCTTAGGTCCTTTAATGCCCTGGTATATATGCCATCAGGTCCCATTGCCTGTCCACCCTGAGCTTATTGAGCTCTTGTAAGACCCTTTCTTTGTGAAGGGACTAGTGTACATCCCTCCATCCTCCTCTGTCTCCATGGTGCTAAGCTGTGGGCCCTGCTTACCTTCTCTTCAGTAAATCTGAGCAGAAGTATCTATTTAGGATAGATGTTTTGCATGGTCCTCCTCCTTCTTACACCCTCCATATCCCCTTAGATCTTAGCAATACCCTCTGGACTTTCTCCTTTTACTAATGAATCTATAAAAAGTCTTGTCCCTTCTCTTTACTGTTTGTGCTAATGTTTCTTCAGTTTCTGCCTTTGCTTGTTTTATCACTTCCTGTTTCCTATTGGGAAGCAGGGAAGGCAGTTCCTTAGTTTACATCAAGAGTTATTGTAAGATCAGAACAAGATAGAATACAAATTAAATATCTGTTAAGAGTGAATATTTGTTAAAATATCAATCCCTATCATGCTGGCTAAGTGTGATGCAGGCAGTTCAGCTTTCTCTTCACTATAAGTGCTTCCAGGAAAAGATCAGACTATTGTGAAAGAATATAGTATAAGCTTGGTTATGAACAATCATAACTAATATGAACAATGTGAACTTAATGAATCTGTGGGAAGATTCAGGGTAGGGGAGAATAATTTCAGATAGTTATAAGAAATATATTAGACAAAAGCTATTTGACCATGCCAATTTAATGGACATGGAAGAAATCCAACAGTATTAGTATAGTATGTTAAGAACCAAATGTCTCATAACCTTGAACCATATATGTTAATGTCCCCAGTGTCAGAGGAACATACCTGTGAGAGACAAACTAATTCACCCAGATTTTAGAAGCTGAGGATAGCAACAAATCTAATAAACAAAATATGCCACTTCCCATGTAACAAGGTAGATCTAAAATAACATAGGAACGAGTAATGTTCCACAGTCCAGTTTTAAGTTCACCGTGTGTTCATGTGCAGCAAACGTCTTGCTATAAAAGTGACATTTGATAGTGACACTGTCCATCCAATGCAGAGTAGTCTGCAAGGGATGAAACAGTGCCACACCAATTATAAGAGAGGCGGATTGTGATGCTATTTTGCCTTGATGGGCAGAACTTTGTGTAGTTCAAAAGAGAAAGCTAAACCAATCATATGGTGGCTTTTTCTTTTGATCTGCAGGGCACCGATCAGCAAACAGCTGTTCAGTGTCCTGATCAGCTTGGCTGATGTCACCCCTTTGGTATGCTTTCCACCAGTCCTTTCCTCATTGTTTCCACTCCAGAATGGGTGCAGGGCAATCTTATACTTCTCCCCCAAGTGTGGGGCTTAGCTCCTGCCACTGAATGCTCCAGCTGCTCACTGCCAGCAGCTCGGGTCCTGTGCCACCACCTGAAACCTCCTGCCAGCCCTCCAAAGAGTTTTCTTGGAAGCAAATGCTAGCGAGCACAGACACATGACTGCCATGCAACACCATTCTGAAGAGCAAGATTGCGAGCATAGGTGCCAACTGCAGGGTGCTGAGGGCTGAAGCCCCCAGGAAGATTAGTTAGAGGCTCTGACCTCTCACAATTAAATGGAGGTGGAAAGGTCTGGAACACTGTCTCTCTTTTCAGCCAATCAGTTTAACATTCACTCTGTCTCCAGCCTCACCAGCCACCTAGACTCCCCTACCACCTGTGCCCAGCCTGTCCCAACGGGATAGTGAAACCACAAAGAACTGAATGGAAGCACTTAGCACACAGTCACAAAGACTGGAGTCCATTCTTATGTGACCTAACCCCACCCTAATACATCATCAGACAGCCAATCTGTGTGCAGAATCTTGGAGTAAATCTCCACCAGTCATGGCATTTTGCTGATGACACGTCATTTAGACTTGATTGGTGCTGGCAGAGTTGTGTGGTTTCCTTTGTGCCATTAAAAGTGTGAACTTATTAGGCCGCAGCAGCACTGAACAACCCCCAATGATTTATTCAACTGGGACAGATGATGAGTGGCAACGGAGACCCACTTTGAGGGCCACTAACTGCTGTGATTCAGAGGAGTTAAAGAAAAAGTGAAGAGTGCTTGAGTCACAAGTTCCATGATGTCCTCTTCACTCTGGTGACAAAAGAGACCCATCCATGTTAGGACTTGACTGAGCATCCCCACCAGGACCTCACCACACAATTAGCAGCTTGCAGCACAGACGAAAGATAGGGAAACTCCTGACACAGTACCACCAGATGTCTGTGACCCCACTTGAGCGAGTAAAATGCATCCCATCTTGTTACCGATAAGGATGTCATTCTGAGAGCAATCTGCATAGTTAGCTCAGGGTCATGATCCCACTGTAGTACTAGTACTGAAAGCACCTTGACAAGGGGACAGCAACCTAGGGTATGTCAGAGCATGCTGTATTCTGTTTTGCATGTTATTGCTAACAAAATAGTATACTATAGCTTCCAAATTTCTTCTTGACCTACATGCAATGGGCCATGGCAACAAGAAGTTCTACAGTTCATTGTATCTGATCGATGGACCTAATTCGATACAAGAGATGCATACCAAAATGCATAGTAGCGGCCTTTACAAATGCAATTTTAGAGCAAAGGCTAGAATGTGTTGCTCTTTCATTGTAAAGAATAATTAATTGCTTAATTATTTCATGGTGATTTACATGATCCTTCACATGATGTGATATGTGATGTTTTACTGTGAAATTCAACTTTACTGCCATTGGTATTTCTGGAGGTTCCATGTCATAATGGCAATTGAGAAAGGTGATCTCTGTTAGGGAGAGTGTTCATTGCCAAAAATAAATTTCAGTGATGTACACTCGCAGAGCCAAAGACATAGACTTTTTGTTTATGCAGGTGGCTGCACTCCCGCACCCCAATAAAGGATTCTCAACTCCAGGGGTGGGGTCCATGTTGGTGGGGTGCAAAACAAAAAAAAAAGAAATCATGGACCATGGACCGGAACAAAAAAAAAAACAGCGTTCCCGAATCAAACATTTCACCCTCCCAACCCTAGCCTGCCAACAACCCACCATGCCACATGGCCTGCTTGGCAGCCAGCACTGTGCTACACCTCACTAGCACTCCCTTCCTTCTGCCTGTCACATGGTGTGCTCACTCCCCCATGTGCGTGTACATATAGTGGAAGGTTGTTGCTACATTCGCTGACCCCCAATCTGGTCATCCTCCCATCCAGTAGCCCTGTGAACAGGCACCATTACTGAGTTGCCCTTTTGAAAGTGCTCAATAGTGGTCATCCTCATCACAGGGTACCCATTAGGGTAAATCCTTGCTTCACTGCTTGTGTGATGAGGTTCTTTGTCATTTAGATTGCTTTTTTCTGAAATACTGAATTTCAGAGATGTTATTGCCTTGACAATCTTTAGCACTGAACATTCTACTCAGAATCCTTTTGAACCAAAACTGGTGGGTTCCATAGATAAACTGTGCCATTTACAGTACCTACTGCACTGCTTAAACCAGCAGCAAGATAGTGAAACATGGTGTCTTAGCAAGCAGGAGAGAGAAAGATAAGAAGGTAGCTTGAAGAACTGTTTTAAAAGTGAATTCGGGCAAATGTCGGCAGATCAAGTGCTAATTTGCTTGTTTTACTGTTAAATGTTGTGGGCTGCAGCTAGTTGCCTTTTTCCTCATACTCTGGTCATCATTCTCCAAACTTCCCATCAGTGCCAGTGGGTTATTGCAAGCCTTGCTTGTCCAGTGTCCTAGCAATTAATTCACAGAAAACAGACTGGTGGTGTCATTAAAGAAAAAGAAAAATACTTTAAGTTAAAGAGCAACTCTGCACATCAGCATGTACTTTTATAAATAAGACGTTTCAGCTATTGTAATTTACTAGAAAATACATTTATTCATTTTCAATGCTTCTATTCAATGTTTACAGAACATCTTGTTAGTCTGTCTAAAAGATCTGCATAAAAACATTCTCTCATTATTAATCTCATAATACCTTTATTTATGACATCATAGTGCTCACCATGGCAAAGAACTGTGATGTCATAAAACAGCAATTGTTTGGTTAGCCAAGGAGAGTCAGATACATTTTGTAAGACTTTGTGAAATAAGTGCTGCATAACCTATGTATTAAGCAGATGAATAGCAAAAGTGAAGAAAAACAAACAGATAACTAGAAAACAAGATGTAAATACATAATTGGTGATATCTAATGCTCCTTAAGCTTTTTATTATAATAGAGAGTTGCTCTTCAGCATTTTCTTAGTGTGTAATAATTACAAATGGTGGTATACAAAAAGGGGGTTGTATATCAGTTTTAAAGTCTGAATACCAAATCTTGGTAAGGGTATTCCATAAGGAACACCACAATTTAAATGAATTTCTAGCCCTGTTTTTGAAGTGAAGGGTGAGTAATATATCACCACTTGATCACTTACCCATACCAGCATGTTTCTTCCCATCCCCAGAGTCCTTTTTCCTCACTTCTGTCGGAGTCTTCTGAGGCCACCACCCAAGGTTTATTGTGGTTTCCAATCTTCTTGGCAAACTCTGTTCTTCCAGCATCCAGGTATTGTGCTGTAATTTTTACTGCTGTAACCAGAGTGGTCTGTTCATGTCAGCTTACCCCATCATGGACTCTGTTCATAAAATGTTCTGGTACTGCACCAGAACAATCAAATCCATAATCTTCTATTTAATGCATATCTCTGGTTTTAACCACAGAGTAGCCAAGTCTTGTAATTTTTGTGTCAATAATCTAGGTCATGTTCCATCCTTGAAACCCACGGTGTGAAACATTCCAACTGTAACTCTCATCAGTTCTTTCAACCTGATGTTAAGATAGCTGTATTTACCTCATCCTAGTCTCTGGTGGTGGCAATAGCTGGGCTTCTGTATGTAGCTTGTGCATCTCCAGTCAGGTACAGTGCAGTGCAAGTAGCCCAGCTTCCTTGTGGCCAGGCAGTGGTACTGGCAACTGTCTGTAAAGTCATACGATAGGCTATGAGATCCTACAGTGATTGGATTTGGTGACTTGGAGCTGTGGCCAGTGTATTTCTGTGTTTGCAGCACCTGCTTCATAAACTCTTGCTGGTCTCTCTGCACCTTCAGTTGTGCTTGCTGGGCCAGCCAGTCTTTCTTCATCTCAGCTGATGTTGCTTGTATCTGGGTTGGTTTGCAGGCTTGTTCTATCAGCCATTTCAGTAGCTTTTCTGCATCCATCTTGCCTCTGTTTACACAAGAAGTGAGATGTTTGATCCCACTGCTAAAGCCAGCCACGTGTGACAGGGTAGCAAACCTGGTGGCTTATGGGAATACTCTCAGAAAACTCAATTTTTCCCCAATTGTTTAACCAGGAGTAGCACACTAAGCTGGAAGATTGATTACAGGTGTGACATGGGAGCACAGGGAAGTTAATTGACTTGCTCAGGGTCACACAGTATGCAAGTGTGGGCTGTGGGATTCAAACCATGTCTCCAGATTTGCAGCACAGAGCCTTAAACCACTGCACTATATTGCCTGGTTAAACAATTTGTGGGGGTGGGTGGGGGATTCATTGTCAGTGGTTAAATGTTATGTCACATATTTATTGATGCTTCCCTTTACAGGATCATAGAGATAATATACCCACCAGAATATATTACATATGTTTACAATAACATTTGTAACATTCTCAGCTAGTTTTTTCCAGCAAAATAAGCCTCTGGTAATACTGACATCATTCTTTACTTTGCTGGAACTTTTCATCTCTTCTCCTCTAGAATCAATGTCCTGTAATGTCCAAACTTTGAAAGTTTAAGAGTATAAATTCTATATGAAAAGTAACTCACAGAGCCATTTAATCAGCACCTCCTGCAAACTGTAACCACTGCAGGACTGTCTGTCCTTGGTCTGGACTGTTACGCAGCAAAAAATGCTTCCTACTGTGCCTGAAGAAACAGGGCATATTTGTTAAAAATATAGATAAACTGGTGGAGGATAATAAAACGAGCTGGAACAGTAGCTGTAGCACAACCTGTGGAACAAAACAAACTCCTAATCTTAAAACAATCTCAATTTGTGTATCAATGATGTTTTATGAAGAGAAATGCTTGACAAGGCCCAGTGACACTGATGGTTGAAGCAATGGATGCCGCACCTTGCGCTACACTGGCGACCAGGGCTCAGGAAAAGACTGGGATGCCAGGTGACAGCTGGGAGGGCTGGATTGAGTAGCCAATAGGCAACTCTCCACTTCTGGGATGGGTTGGGCACCGTACCGAATAGTGGATGATGTTGGGAGGGAGGGCACAGTTAGGCGATTGGCGGAAGCAGTGTCTCACCATAGCTTACCACCTGGACTTTAGTCCTGTTCATCATCGTCATTAGGTGATGGAGACAGACAACATAGCTACTTCTGCACCTACAAAAATCCCATTCCAGTGTCATGCAGTGTGGTCCCAATGGGGGAAGAAGGAGCCCTGATTGGCTATACGCCACTATTCAGCCCTAGCTGACAGTGGGTATAAAAGACAGTCAGAGCCAAAGTGGTTAATTGATGTATCTGCAGCTCAAATGTTTCAAACTTCCTAAGCCAATGCCCCCCACACACACACCTATTATAAATGATTATTTGTCTAGTTATGGGATAAATACTACTTTAGGAGTAGTAAGTGATGAAAACATCCACATTTCCTGAGTGGAGATGGTTTATAATAAGTGCTGTTGCTTTAAGCCTCTCAGTAATGTTCGGTGCATTACCCAGTTGCATGGCTTGCTAAATTTCAAATCCTGTAGCTCACATCAAGTGAGCAGGATGGCCTGAGTCATTATGGTGCATGCTCATATGATGAAATCTAGCAGCATTTCTGTTCTCCTGATAAATAAATGTATGCTTTTATCCCAATCCCAGTACTTGCCTCATTTCAGAATTCATTTTCAATGGAGAAACATTTTGTCACATATCGGTATTTATTGACACTTCTCTTCACATGATCAGAAGAGGATAATGATATTACCCTTTGTAAAACATAAACCGTTAGTGCAGTAATAAAATATTTTTAGAATAACTCTGTAACATTTTTAGCAAGTTTCTGCCTGCAAAATGAGCTTCAATTATTAATGACAACACTTTAGTTTGGTGGAATATTTTATCTTTGCCCAACTAGTTTGAGTGTCCTTCAAAGTCGAGGCATTAAAAGTTTAAGAGAATAAATGCTATATGAATGGTGAATAGTACAAACTGGGACCACCACAGAACTTCCTATTCTTATATAGATACATAGATACATAGATACATAGACAGTGACGGCAGATAAGGGCCTATGGCCCACCCAGTCTGCCCATTTGAGCTTGTAAGTTCAGTTTGTTTTCCTAGAAGTCTGTTGCCCTCACTCCTGACCTCTAGAATTCCTTTATGTCTATCCCATGCATTCTTAAATCCCGTGATTGTTTCAGCCCCACCACTTCCTCTGGCAGGGAGTTCCACGTGTCTACCACCTGTTCTGTGAAGAAATTCTTTCTCATGTTTCCTCTGAATCGTCCTCCCTCCAACTTCATCCCATGCCCTCTAGTCCTAGAACATCTTTTTCACTTAAAATAGTGTTTTCCTGCACCCTGTTCCTCCCTGTGACATACTTGTATGTCTCTATCATATCCCCTCTCTCCTCCCTCCTCTCCTCCAGGGAGTACATGTTCAGTTCCTTCAACCTGTCTTCATAGGACTTGTGATGCAATCCATGCACCGTCTTTGTTGCCCTCCTCTGAACCTTCTCACCCTGTCTATGTCCTTACGTAGGTATGGTCTCCAGAACTGTACACTGTACTCCAGGTGGGGCCTCACTAGTGCCTTGTATAGCGGAATTATGACCTCCTTTCCTGCTGGTGATGCCCTGCCTATACATCCCAGCATCCTTTTGATTTACCTGCTGCCTTGTCACACTGTTTCCCTACCTTGAGGTCATCAGAGATGACAACCCCAAGATCCCTTTCCTGCTTGGTGCATGCATATCCTAACCCCCAACTCGATATATTGTGCCAGGGATTTTGTGCCCCATATGCATTATCTTGCACTTCTTTGCATTGAATTTCAACTGCCAAACCCTGACCATTCTTCAAGTTTCTGCAGGTCGCTTCTCATTCTGTCTACACCCTCTGGTGTGTCTACTCTGTTACAGAGCTTTGTGTCATCAGCCTAACAGTGAAATTCTGCCTTCTAGATCCTGCACAATGTCACTGATGAAGATGTTGAATAGGACCGTCCCAGCACTGATCCCTGTTGTACCCACTGGTCACTCTTCCTCTGTGGAGTGACAGCCATTTACCACCACCCTCTGTGTCCTGCCACCCAGCCAGTTACCTACCCACCACACTACTGTCCTGCCCACACCCATATTCCCCAGTTTGTGTAATAGTCTTATATGTGGCACAGTGTCAAAGGCCTTGCTGAAGTCCAGATAGGCCATGTCCACTGCCCTCCCTGATCCACCTCCTAGTCACCCAGTCAAAAATTAAATGAGGTTGGTCTGACATGACCTCCCCTGGTGAAACCATGCTACCTTGGGTCCTGTAGTCCATTGATAACCAGATGTTCCACCAATCTCTCCTTCAGTAGTGCTTCCATGATCCTCCCCACTACCAAGGTGAGGCTGACTGGTCTGTAGTTCCCTGTTTCTCTTTGTTCCCACTTTTGTATAAGGGGACTACATCTGCTGTCCTCCAGTCTTTGGGTACTCCCTGTTTCCAGTGATCTTGTCAGTGATTCTTGCACTGGACTGTTAGAAAACAAAAATGTTTCCGTCTTTGCCTGAAGAAAATGACCTGTTTTGCCAGAAATACAAATAAATGGGTAGAGACTATAAAAAGTGGAGAAAAGTAATTGTACCACAACCACGGAACAAAACAAACTCCCCAATCTTTAAACAATTTTGATTAGTTTTTGAAGAAAGATTTGTTGTGAAGAGAAAGGTCTGAGACCCAGTTGGAGCTGAACTGGTAATTGATGTCTCAGCAGTTCAACCAACCCCCGATCCTAAAACACACATACACACACACACACACACACGGACACATACACGTGCACACACACACACACACACATATATAGACACACACATGCACACTCTCACACATAGAAACATAGAAGTTGATGGCAGATAAGGACTGCAAGGCCCATCCAGTCTACCCATTTCTTTTTCTACCTTATAAATGTGCCATTGGCCTTTGCTCTGTCAGTGGCCTATCCTTTCATACTCATCTGTATTGCTCCTTATGCCTACCCAATGCCTGTTTGAAGCCCTGCACTGTATTCATAGCCACCACTTCCTGAGGTAGGCCATTCCATGCATCCACCCCTAATCAGCCTCCTCTAATCTCATGCTGTATCCTCTTGTCCTGCTATTTTTCTTATATTTAAACATGTTAGACTCTTTTCACCTTGTTAATGCCCTTAAGGTGTTTGAATGTCTCGATGATATCACCTCTCTCCTCCTTTGCTCAAGGGTATACATATTGAGCTCCGTTGATCTGTCCTCAGTATGTCTTCTGATGCAGTCCCTGCACCATTTTGGTTGCCCTTCTCTGGACTGCCTAAATTTGGTTAATGTCCTTGTGAAGGTGTGGCTTCCAGTGCTGCATGCAGTACTCCAGATGGGGCCTAACCAGTGTCTTATAAAATGGATTATTACCTCCTCTTATGGCTTGTGATAACCCTACTAATACACCCCAACATGCCCCTAGCCTTATCTACTGCTTTAGATGTCTGCTTGGATGATTTCAGGTCATCAGTGATGATGATGCCCAAGTCTCTTTCTTCCTTTGTGACTGCCAGCAACTCCTTCCCAGCCTATAGGTGGCTTCAGGGTTTCTCTTCCCTATGTGCATGATCTTCCACTTCTTTGCATTAAATCCCAGTTACCACTCTTCTGACCATTTTGCTAGTTTATCCAGATCTCTTCTCATTCTGCCCACCCCATCTGGATCATTTACTCTGTTGCAGATCTTGGTGTCATCTGCAAACAGACAAGCCTTACCCTGTAGTCCATCTGCAAGGTCACTAATGAAGATTTTGAAGAGGACTGGCCCCAGGACTGATACCTGCAGTACCCCACTTGTGACTTGCATCTCTTCTGACTGTATACCATTTACCACCACTCTCTGTTTTCTGCCCGTCAACCAGTTTGCCACCCAGTTGACCAACTTCTGACCCACCCGAGCCTACCCAGCTTATTTATCAATCTTCTATGTGGAACACTGTCAAAGTTTTGCTGAAGTCAAGGTAGGTGACATCAACTGCTTCCTTGGTCCACCACTCTGGTTACCCAGTCAAAGAAATCAATGAGTTTGGCAGGACCTTCCTTTGTAAACCCATGCTGTCTTGGATCCTGTGCCCTATGGATTCCAGATGTTGCACTATCCTTTCCTTAAGGAGTGCCTCCATAATCTTGCCCACTACTGAGGTAAGATTGACTAGTCTGTAGTTCCCTGCCTCCTCCCTGCTACCATTCTTGTGGAGCGGGATCACATCAGCCCTTCTCCAATCTTCTGGGACCTCTCCAGTGCTCAGAAACTCACTAAACAGTTCTGCTAATGGCTCTGCTAGTTCCATCCTTAGCTCCTTAAGTACCCTGGGATGTATGCCATCAGGTCCCATTGCCATATCCTCCTGAGCTTAGTGAGCTCTTGTAGGACCCTTCTTTGTGAAGGAGTAGTTCTCACCTCCCTCCCCCTGTGTCCATGATGTTGGCTGTGGGCCCTGCCCTACCTTCTCTTCAGTAAATACTGGAGTAAAAGTATCTATTTAGGATAGATGCTTGTCAGGGCCCTCCTCCTCCTCCTCCTCACATGCCCCTTTCTCCATTGAGCTTAGCAATACCTCTGGACTTTCTCCTTTCACTAATGTATCTATAGAAAGTCTTGTCACCTTCTTTACTGTTCGTGCTAGTGTTTCCTCAGTTTGGGACTTTGCCTGCCTTACTGCCGTCCGTGCTTCCCTTAGGGCAGTTTGGTATGCCTCCCATCTTCATCCCGCTGTGTTCCCTTATATTTCCTGAAGGCCAGCCTTTTGGCTCTGACCTTTTCTGCTACTGTATTTGAGAACCAAAGTGGTTTCCTTCTTCTTTGCACTTCCTTTTCTGTCTAAAACAATAGGATGTTGCTTCAAGTATTGCATCCTTAATTCTTGCCCACTTTGCCTATACCCCTCTCACCTGTGTTTCTTTTGCCAGGGCTAGCTTAACTCTTTGACCATCTTATCAAAGTCAGCTCCTCTGAAGTCCCATATGTTTGCCTTGGAATGGGATGATTTAGATGTAGTGGCCAAATTGAACCATACCATGTGATGGTCACTGGCCCCAGGTGACCTTCTACCTGGAGATCTGTGATCCCTTCCCTATTAGTCAGTACTAGATCTAGGATAGCCCTGTCTCTTGTGGGTTGTTGTACCAGTTGTTTGAGGCCCTCCCCTGCAGGAATCCACTATGTGTCTAGTTCTGGCAGATGTTCCTGCTGGTATTGACCAACCTGTATCTGGCATGTAGAAGTCTCCTATTATCAGAACCTCCCTTTAGCTGTCAAGTGTTGTATGTCTTCTAACAGTAATGTGTCCATGTCCTCCCCGGTCTGGGGGCCTGTAGACAACCCTGGTTCTTATGGCTGTCTCATTTCCTGTTTCTAGGGTGACCCACAGTTCTTCTGGCTCCTTATGTGTAGTCTGAATTTCTGTAGCTTTGATATTTTCATTGACGACAGGCCACTCCATCCCCCTTTGCACCTCGGTCTCTTCTGAACAGTAAATAGACAGGTACTGAAGTCTCCCAAGTGTGGTTTCTGGTAAACCACATGTGTCTAATTGCTACTATGTCTAGTTTGGTCTCTGACATTATTGCCTGAATGTCTGGGATCTTATTTCCCAGGCTGTGAGCATTTGTGTACATGATTTTCCATTGGCCAGATTTGTGTGTTAGTTGTTGGGTGAGGTTTGAGATTTCCCGTGAGTCGTATGGGGAGACTGACCTTTTTCTTACCTGGTGATACAAATGAACTGCAAACATGCTGAATCCCTGTTTGACCACTAGCTGAGGGGAGGGGTGTTCCCATTCGACATATGGGGTGCTGCACCCTCTCCCCATTTGCTAGTTTAAATATTCTGCAAAGATGTCAAACTTCTGCCCCAGTGCACTGACTTCCTCCTTAGTCAGATGCAGGCCATCAAATTTAAAGAACTTTTGCTCCCAGAACTGTTGCCGTTCCTACAAATCTCTGTCCTTTTTCCTGGCACCAGCCCATGAGCCACATCTTTAGCTCCCTATCTCCCTTCCAGGTTTTTCTGTTGGATGTTGGGGAAATTGCAGGTGGTTTTATAACGTATTTCCTCTTGAATATGAAATTTGAAGTGTGCAATCTCTGCCCATGCTGCCCAGAGTTGAGCCCTAAGATCTCAAATGGCCCAGCATGGGACAGTGTAACAAATCCTGTAATACTGTCCATCTGTAAAGTGTTCCACAATACCTGCAGTTAATGATATCCATTACAGATAAGTTGCTGTGTTTATAACCTAGTCAGAGTAAGTAGAAGGAAGAAAATGCAAGCAATGGTTTGATATTGTGTTTTGTTTTTGTATAACTTATTATAACAAGTTAAATTACTAGTGCCCCTGTAAATGAGCTCACCTTGTGGATGCCCCACTGATCTGCCCCTTCCTGCTCTGCCACAGGAAATGTCACAACTGTGGTACCCTATAAAAGGAGTGTAGTGTGGTGGTTGGGGATGGGGTGGGTGGCTGGGCCCCTCCCTGCCGAAAAAGAACATGGATGAAAGAACAAGGAGGTAAGAGCAGAAACAATCGGTCAACAACAAATGCAGTAACCCTGAAAGCTTCTCTAATGTTAGATAAAACTGTAAAACATGTAAAGCACCACCTGTAATAATTTCAGAGAAGACATACCCTGTAAGAAACACTTTGCTACAGAGAAAATAAAGCAGTAACAGAAGATATACCTTGCAAAAGACAATTTGAATCAGAAGATTACAGCAGTAATCTGTTAGCACACACCTGTAGGCACACCTTGTAATAATGCAGAAGAAGGTATACCAGCAACAACAATTTGAATCAGAGAAAAATAAAGCAATGAGATGTTAGTAACAAACAGTAGCAATCCCTGTGAGTACAAAATAAAATAACAACACACAGTAAATCTGCTTAGCCAAAAGAAGTCTTAATCCTTTTCATTTGCTCTGGTAAGGTTCTCTGCTCTGCCATTCAAGCAATCTTAGAATGGAAGAGCTCAGGTGAAGCTAGGAGTCTTGGCCAGCAAACCTCAAGATATCAACTAACCTGACCTTTTAACCCTTCTTTTCTGTTGAAATATTGACAGTTTGCCAGCCTCCCCACCCTCAGATACACACTTAACTTTTGGAAGAGCTGTGGGAGGAAAGCAATGCTCCTTCAATGTGAGAAGGAGACTAAAACACCTCTGAGACAACAAACATTTTCAACAAAAAGAATAAAATGAAACAGTGTCAAACAGTAATTTTGCTTAGTCCAGTGATAAAATAGTCACAGAAATGTAAGCTCCACCTGTAAAATTTCAGAAGATATACATAGAAACATGGAAACATAGAATTTGACGGCAGATAAGGACCGCTTGGCCCACCCAGTCTGCCCATTTCCACCTGATGGATAAGCTGCAGATCCTAGTTAGCCAGCAGCCTACTTCTTCATACCCCACCCCTAGAATTGCCTTATGACTGTCCCATGCGTGCTTGAATTCCACCACTGTTTTTGACTCCACAACCTCCTCCGGAAGGCCATTCCATACATTCACAACCTCTCTGTGAAAAATACTTCCTTAAATTACCTCTGAGCTGCTCCCCATCTTCAAATTGTGCCCCCTTGTTCTTGCACACCTCTTTTTTGAAAGATGCTACCCTCTTGGACTTTGTTGATCCCCTTGAAGTACTTGAAAGTTTCTATCATGTCCCCCTCCTCCTCCTTTCCTCGAGGCTAAACATATTAAGCTCCTTAAGTCTCTCTTCATATATCTTCAGGTGCAGACCCTGCACCATTTTAGTTGACCTCCTCTGGACAGCTTCCATCCTGTCTATGTCTTTGCAGAGACTGGGTCTCCAGAACTGCATGCAGTACTCCAGATGGGGACTCACCAGCTGTCTGCACAGAGGATAATAACTTCCTGTTTTCTACTGGTGATGCCTCTCCTATGCATCCCAGTGTCCCCCCAGCCTCCTTTCTGCCCTCTCACATTGCTTGCCCACCTTTAGGTCATCTGATATGACTATCCCAGGTCCTTTTCCATTTTGTTGTTGTTAGTATCTCACCGCCCATTGTGTACTCTTCCCTGGGTTTTACTGCTTTATTACTTTTGTTTAAAGGAAAGAAATAGCTTGTCGCTACATGCATCTTACTAAAACAGAAACCTCCTTCTGCCTGTAAGAAACACTTTGCTACAGAGAAAATAAAGCAGTAACAGTAGATATACTTTGCAAAAGACAATTTGAATCAGAAGATTACAGCAGTAATCTGTTACCACACACCTGTAGACACACCTTTAATGCAGAAGAAGGTATACCAGCAACAACAATTTGAATCAGAGAAAAATAAAGCAATGAAATGTTTGCAACAAACAGTAGCAATCCCTGTGAGTACAAAATAAAAATAACACCACACAGTAAATCTGCTTAGCCAAAAGAAGTCTTAATCCTTTTCATTTGCTCTGGTAAGGTTCTCTGCTCTGCCTTTCAAGCAATCTTAGAAGGAAAGAGCTCAGGTGAAGCTAGGTGCCTTGGCCAGCAAACCAAGTCTTCTACCTCTTATAATGATCTATTGTCCAGTTGTGGGACAAACACATTAGGATTACTAAATGGTGAGAATGTCAACATTTCCTGAGTGGGAGACATTTAATATTAAAAGGGAAAGTAGTTTTCTGCAGGGAAAAACAATTCATGTTAAAAGAGAATTTTGGACTGGCAGTATAGCCTAGAGGTTAGAGTTACCAGCTGTGAGTGAGCTTGGTATATCCAACAAACATGGGTTTGATTCCCACAAGCTTAGCTTGCATGCTGTGTGACTCTAAGCAACTCACTTAATCCCACAGTGCTCCCAGGTAACCCATGAAAACAGGCATTTGTGCCCAAACACCATCTGCTTACATTTTGTTTAAGGAAAAAGAAACAGCTTGTCGCTACATGCATCTTACTGAAACAGAAACCTCCTTCTGCCTGTTCACCCTCCTCCCTTTATTGGGCTCAGGTGTTGCTTGTTAACACTCTCCTTCCCTGTGAGAGAGCCTACAGGGTGAATATGAGTGCAGTGAGAACTTAAAGGGCCAACTTTAAAACAAAAGGTATTTGATAGAAATACTGCCATAGCCCTTGTCAAACCTGCATTGTCTGTATTGAAGGGTTGGGAAGCACATAACAGATGAAAAAGAGCATGATAGACATACACTCCATCACACAACTCCATAGAGGTTATTACAGAGGCAAGAGGGGCTCCAGATGCTGCTGCAGCACCAGACCCCAAGCCACAGCCATGACAAAACCTGAATAGTTTTACTCCGTTGCCAGTCAACCATTGCAAGAGGAGGAAGGCTGACCCACTACTTTCAGGAACAGGTAAAATGATCATAAGACTAGTGGATCATGATTGTCACTGCAGTTGAGAAAGCTTCCAAAACTTCAGAGACCAAAAACGTGCCAGCTCAGTCAGTACCAGAAACAAAATCAGCTTGAACTGAAGTAAAGAAAGGCCAAATCTCACAATTGGGAAAGGACCTATTCTCGAGTTACTTCTGACCCACAAGAAAATGTTGAGTGACAACTATTTTAGTTCTAAGATACCGGAATAAATATATCAAAATGGAAAATTCATGCTGGTCACACTTGGCACAGTGATAGCATCCCTGTAGTCAGGAGATTTGTTCGAATCATTGGATCTCAAAGATGCCTACTTTCACATTCCAGTCAGACCCAATCACAAAATATCTCAGGTTCAGGCTTGGAGGCTGGCAGTATTAGCTACAGCTCTTCCCTTCACCTCACCTCAGCTCCAGGGTTAAAAGTGCCTAGTGAACAGGCGGGGTGGGACACAGCAAGAGGGAGATGCTCTATCTAAAAGTAGAAAGCTCCATCAAGAACCTGGGATTCTCTGTAAATCTACTGAATTCTCATACAGAACTGGATACCCTATAAGCTAAGGCTTTCCTTCCACAGGAAAGGATATCACATCTGATTGGTACTGCAGAATCTTTCACACTGGGCCACCAAGGCCTGCAAGGGATTTTCTAGTAGTTACTTGGCCACATGGCCTCATCCTCAGCTGTGGTGCCAATTGCCAGATTTTAAATGAGGGACATATCAGTACCACCTAAGGGACCACAGATTACAAAGGTGGAAGTTGTCCAGGCTAGTGTCAGTCACAAGGACCTTTCTGCAAGTACTACAGTGGTAGGAAGATGATAGCAACCTCGGAGAGGGCATTCCTTTCTCCAGCAATCCCAACAAGTATCCTCACAACAGATTCCCTCACTCCTAAGGTGGGGCACCCACCTGTGGATCTCAACATAAGTGTCATCTGGAGCCCACAGGAGACCCAGGAGCACATACATCTCCTAGTGCTCATGGCAGTATTGCTGGCAGTGCAGTCCTTTTAATCCATGCTACAAAGCCAGTCTTTTCAAATTCAAACACATAACACAACAACAATGTATTACAGAAATGAGCATAGAACAAGATCCTCAAAACTGCTCAGCAGCCATGAGGATCTGGGATCTAGTTTATTCCCTAAATGCAAAAGATTTCTGCAGTGCATCTGCCTCACAAGAACAATGTGCAGGTGGACTCACTATGCATAATCAGCTGGGAAAACCACAAGAAGGCTCTGAACCTGCAAGTGCTATCCTTGGTCTTCAGAAGAGGGGCATTCAGGAAATATATCTGTTTTGCCTCCCAGAGAACAGTCAGCTCCCACAGTTTTGCTGTAGGCCACCAGCAAGATGTATAGTCACAGAGAACACCATAGTTCAGAATGGGGAGGTTCCTGTATGTCTTCCCACTATTACCACTCGTGGTTCAACTAACCACATTGACCATGAAGTTGTTGAAATGTGAATAGCATGTACACTTAATGTCAACAGATGAAATTTTGCCTGTCAGACTTTGAGTGTTTATTTGCCCCCATACTCCTTGACTTTTAAATAGCAAACTCGAGTTGGAGTTCACTTGGAAAGGGGGTAAACACGGGCAAAAGTAATGTTGGTGTACATTGGATCGATTAGAGTGACAATCTCTAATCTGTTTGTAGTTGCCACTGTAATGGATTTCAATGTCAAAATTTCCTGTGTCAGTGATATGCCACCATTCATAGAAAGAGCGCCATAAATCTCAGGAGGATGCCAGCAATAATGGTCCTGATTGTCCTGGACTGGGCCAGGCAGACATGGTTCTGAGTGCTCCTGACCCTGTCCAGCAGAACTCCAGTCAACCTGCAAGTGAGATACAACCTGCTGACTCTATCTTAGGGCAGAATAACATTCCCACCAGAACATTATGATTGAGGGCATGGTTCTTGAAGAGCTAAAATTTCTAGCTTACATCTGTGCTGAAGGTCTTCCAGAAAACTAGCAAAAGGAAAGCATACTTCTATGTGGATAAGATTCTCATACTAGTATGCCCTCAGCAAGATGATCCCAATGCAGGCAGAGCTGTCCATAGATACACTTGCAGTCCTTTGGTCTGCAACATTCAGCACTGAAGATACATCTCACAGTGGTATCAGCCTAGATATCAGCAGGCAAAGACTAATCCTTGGCCTCACAAACTGTTTTTAAAAGTTATTTTAAAGGTCTCAATCACCTGTGTCCACTGTAAAGGACCCAGTTCCTGCATGGAACCTAAATACCTGTCTTGACCAGCTGATGAACACTCCTTTGAGCCTCTGGTTACTGCTGATTTAAAATATCACATGGAAATTAACATAAGTGCCATCCTTTTTCTTCCTAAATGATCTCCTTCTTGTTTGCTCATCATTCCATATTCATCTTTACAGGTGAGACCATTTTTATGCCTCTGGACCCTCTCCCCACAGTGACTACACAGCTGCAAAATGACTTTAATTGCATCCTAAAATGGTTCAAAGCCAACCAATTAAGTCAATACCGAAAACTTTCAGCACCCCACAAAACTCTCCAAACTTCACACACACACACACACACACACACACACACACACACACACACCTCATACTATACCCTCAAAGGCACCACACTGGACACTGTCTCTTCCTACAAGTACCTATGTGTCTAGCTAGACACATCTAGATTACACTACCCACATCAATTATGTCCACTCTAAACTCTGTCCAAAGCTCTGTGTTCTCTACAGAAATAAAGATGCACTTTCCATCTGAGTCCACCATACGTTACTCACAAAAAATACTTTCCCCTCTTGAAATGCGCCACATCCCTTAAGGATCCACCAACACCTCCACCCTTTCTAGGCCGGACTCTTTTAATACAGTGCCTTTTGTTGTTTCACACTAAATGCTCTCCCGAGAACCCACCAGTGTACCCTTTACTCCTTTTTTTCACCCACACTTATCCTCACACCTCCACCACCACCACCATACCTCCAAGCCAAGTGCTGCTTTGATTCACTCATGCCTTACCTTGCCACCTTCCTTTCCCTACCTCCCACTCATCCTACCATCTCCACTCCAGAGACCTCGGACCTTCTCCATTCCCAACCCCAATCAAACCCCATGAAGGCTGCTTCCTTCTACCATGTCCCTCATACGTGAACTCCTTTCCAACTTCCTCAGTCCAGGAATTAAAATACCTAGGTATCACCCTAGAACCTAGCCTAAATTTCAATTTCCATATCACCAACACCCATACTGCCTTAAGATTCTTCTCATGCCCCTGCCTGGAAGACTATTGCCCATTGCTTTCTCCTCCGCTGCCTACAATATGGGTCTCTACTCATCTCGAATGCACCCTTGGTTCTTTGCATTAGTGGGCATCACCAATAACAACATCTGCCACTTTGTTAATTCATCCCCTAGCTTACTCACCACTGATCACTCTTACAGTCCTCTAGGGTAGCAATCCCACTCAGCATTGTGATCCTTCACTCTAGGATACTTTATATATAAGCAACTACAGTCCCACTCTCCTGCTATATCCATCCCACCCTCTCCTAGCACTAGTGCTCCCTATCCCTCAGATCTTTGCGGTCTCACCCAACTTGCTACACTCAGGTATGCTACCAAAATGGACAAACAGGTCTTTATATCCTTTGCATCTAGACTCTGGAACTGTCTTCCTCAACAGTGCAGCTCCACCTACACCCTGTCTGTCAAATCAGCCCTTAAAGCTCATTTCTTCCAACCCTCAACCAATAAATGCTTAGAACCCCATGACCTCTTGACTCCCAAATCTAACCTACTGCCTATAACACTTATTTCTCTTTTCAAATACCCTTATGAGTGTGGCTGCTCGGCAGAGTGCTGTAAAAGTAGGTTTCATCCTGGTGGATGCCACTGTATCTATGTATAATCCAGTATAACAAGACTGTATACCCACTGTCACTCACTGTCCTACTGCCTGTAAGAATAATCTTGATGTACATGGATGCTCTCTGGGCATCCCTTATTGTCTACCATGTACTACTCAATGTAAACCTCTGTTTCTAAGTGTCTCTTTATAGCTGTTGTATAATTGTTCATTTAATCAGAACTGCCTGTATAATCAATTTTTCCCATTTGTTTGAAATGTACTGCTAACCCTACATTTCAGTTTTCATGAACTGTAATCTTCTCTTGTGAAAATGCAAAAGTGAATTGCTTTTTGTTAGTGTTCCTGTGAAATACGAAAATGCTTATTTGAATTGTTAGTTGTTCTTGTTCCTGTGAAATGTCATCTCCCAGGTCATACCTCAAAATAGGCACACTGCCATCTAAAGTTCTTTCCTGGTTACCAAAACCAAATAAATAAAATTTGTAAGTTATGGTCCCTACTCATTATATCAATATTTTCTGGTCCCTGTTTTGTTTAAAATTCTGTTAAAGTACTTTAGCTTTTCTTTTTGGTCAGAGTTCTGTATGATCTGCTGTGGAACTGAAGTCTTGAATAAGCCATAGGCAAAAAATAACCACTTTGAGTTTAAACATTTTAAGATATTTATTTAAGCAGGTTCAAGATACCAGCACTCCCCATTAGCCCAGTGCTTTTGAACAGCACCCTTTTCTTTCTTAAATGGGCAGCCTATGTGTCTCAGAGCACAATAAGCTGCTATCTGTATAGGCATCATGGGAGTATTCTGATCTAAAACAACCCACTTATTTTGGTGGAGTAGCCTGCAGCTTACACATGTAGTCACCTGTCATCATGTAGTATACACATTTAGCACATTTTAGCTTGGAGGTGGCAAGTGGGGAGTTACACCACCAGTGTCTGTAGCACTTGCTGGGAGATGATAAAGGTGGGTGAGAGACACCACCAGTGTGCCTGCAACACTTGCTAGGGAGTGGGTCAAGGTGGGGAGTGACAACAGCAGAGGCTATGCCAGTAACTGGGGAAGGGATCAGGGTGAGTAAGTGACACCAATAGTGTCTGCAACATTCACTGTGGAGTGGGTCAAGGTGGCTGAGTGACACCATCATAGGCTATGCCAGTATCTGGAGAGGGGCAGTGTGGATGGAAGACACCATCAGTGTCTGCAACACATTTTGGGCAGTAGGTCAAGGTGGTGAGTGACAACAAAATACAGGCAAATTTGGCTAATGTGCTAGCACTGAAATTGTGTTTGTTATGCTGTGCTAGCGCTTCAGTGAAACCATCAAACACACAATAGACCACTAAAAGCCCAGCGCTTCTAGAGGTCTTGGCTGCCCGACCCCTGGCTCTTTTTCTTGAGCCTCCCTAAAAATTAAATTTGGCACCCATGATGGAGGGTTGCACATGTTTGCTTTGTGAGTACTGCAGCTTCTATTGAGCTGGTTTGATCATGATACAGTGTTCCGTAATTAACCCACTAGTTCAGGAGAGCTGGCTGCCTGGCTCTTTATCCTGCTGCTTTAACCCTGCACTGCCACTGAAATACACCAGCAGCTAGGTCTTCACCGAGCCTGCTTGTAAAGTCTGACTTTTTAAATTTGACTCTGTTGCACCGTACTACATTTATTTCCTTAAGTAGCAGTGATAGAAGGAGAATAGTACAGCTGGGATTTTGTTATACTGCCTGAAATATTAAAACCACTCCTGCGGCAAAATGGAGGTTCCCCCAGACCACCAAATTGCCTAATCGGGTCCGAGACAGGAAGGGACTGGAGTGGCCACAAAGTTTTTTTAAAAGCACAAACAAGTGAATATAAATTAGCTTGCAGCTAAGGCTGTTGAGAGCTGGAGTCCTGCCCCACCCATACAATAGCCTTACCAGCAGCGAATGTTCAGCTTTGAGAAATGCTTATTATAATCCTGAGACAGGAAATTTAGATGAAAAAAAAGGCAATATAGCACAGAAAAAAAATGATTTTATTAACCATCTATTGATTGCCTTGGAGCTAGACTAGACATAGACAGAATCTTGATTATTTTTCCATAGTGCCATACAACTTAGGAACATAAAAAATAAAATCAGAGAGACAAGACTAAGCACTTTAAACAGATTCAAGGCTTTTAACTGTAACATCTTTCACATCTTTAACTTTTTATTGGGCTGGGTGTTTAAATTTAACTGTGTTATTGATTTTTCATATTTGGAATTTTCTAAATCACAACTACTGTATATTTTAATTTGTTGAAGTGCTTATCAATGGCGATTTAAACTGATAAACTGATATCTGTCAAATCACCCATTGCTTTCAAGAGATAAAACATATAGCACTTTTATGTTGTTTAAGCAACTGTAGTTTTCTACAACAATCTCAAGTGAAGACAAGTAGAAATATGATCTAGTTTTATCATCTCATCTATCAGCATAGAACACAGTTTTGAAGTTGAAGTTGTGCAGAAAATATTTTCAGATCACATAATGCTACATGCATGTAACCTTCCTTACACTTTGTGAAATTGCTGTTGCATGACTCAATAAGTGCCCTGAGCTGTGTTGATAACATAGTGAAATTTTCCCTTGAAGCAAATTCAAAACATAAAAAGTACATTCTATTGCAGCCATTAGTTGCATACATATTTTCAATAATTGCTAGTATTTTGTGTATAAATGCAAATCTCCTCAAAATAAAGGTTTGTTAATATCAGCAGTGAACAGCAGTTTTCAAATTGCATCATACCCCTTTAGAGCACTTCTCCAAGTCTGACATTGTTTATTGAATGAACAACACTCTGAGATGTTAGAACTACTCTGCAGTCAGTTGCCAATATATAAAGTAATACAGGTTGATCTCAGGTGAATCAATTTAGTGCAGGGAATACATTAGCAGACTGATTTCATATGAGTTATCATATGAGGGTTGTTTGTGAAATGCATTTACATAAACAAAAGTGGGTTTTGTCACTTCTATTAACAAGAGTGTATTTGTACTGTTTTCAAAATTGAAATATATTTGAAAGTTAAAATATCTATTCAGATTCAATGCGGTTGTATGGGATATAGGGCATTTGATCCCCCAAAGGCATTATCTATCGTTTATGTGCAGTTGTAAGCCTGCGACTCTGGACTGATATCTGCCACTCGTGCTACTGGGCACAAAGGGCAGCCTCAGAATCCAAAGTGTTTGACTGAGTTGCTGATGTGCTCAGTTATATGTTACCACACCTATAATTAAATGATTTTATGATAGGCCTGGGTTTCACAAAAGTCAGACATTTCTTGTTTACCCCATAATGTTCACAATTTGAAAAACAGGGAGGCATTTACACAACCCTACTGTAGTTTCAAAGCAAAATAGATACTGCTTAATTATATTCTCATTGTTTGTTACCTATAATGCTTTCAGAGGCAAGGAAGCTGCTGTTTTTGTTTATTGAGAAAAAAAGATGCTCAATTTTTGCAATATAATTGAACAACTTTCAAAAAGAACTTCATGCCAAAATCACATCATTATAATGTTTGTAAGTCTACATAACAAAATTAGAAATTTTTAAGTTTTTTTAAATGCAAATCTAAAACAAAATTATATTGATTTGTTACAACAGTTTGACAACTGTGATGTGTTTTAACTTGTTAATAGAACTTTTAGCCAAGTATTGCACCAGTTGCCACCTTGTCTTTGTCAGCTCCCCAGTAACCTAGCCTTAGGCAGGCAAGTATTGTTCTACCCATTGGGGTGGAAAGGTGCTCTGGCATGGGCCTCTGGATGGAGGCAGAGAGTGAAGGTTAAAAAGAGCTGTTGATTGTAGCCCCATTCACTCTTCCAACCTCTCTTCAGATCTCAGATCTCCAGTATTCCAACATGATGAACAGCCTCAGGAAAATAACAGAAAGCCAGTATCAACTTGTTTTAGTGTAGCCCGTGACATTAGTGTCGAGATTAAGTGCCTGCAATAATGGCAACTCAATCCAGGTGCATGTCAATGGCTACTGATGAGGTAGGGTGACCAGATGTAGGTCAGACAATGTAGCGATGGGATGTCACTATCACATCACGGGGCAGCGAGTGCCCACAGCAAGGGATTGTGAGGGTGGTGCCATAGTGGGTTGTCAAGCTGGCCCGTTGCATGGTGGGTCGGTTGGTGGCTTCAGTGGGCAAGGTGCTGGATTAGGGTCTGGGCATTGGTGCATTTTTTGCTCGGGCCAAATTATTATTTTAAACTTTAGCACCTTTTCAGACTTGCACACCCCCGGAGTTGAGAATCCTTAAGTCGGGTGGTGCGGGAGGCACAGCCCACCACATAAACTATTTAAAATACAAGTCCCTAGAACCATTTTGTTCTGCGCTGGGAGTCATAGTGCCCAAATAGATTTTTCGGCACTCTGGCTTCTCGATAACACCGCATCATCTTTAGGCTTTCAATGTTATCACATAAATCTGCTCTTCAGTGAGGCTTAGTAGATTTATAAACATCCCTAACACTGGAGGCTAGGATTCAAGTTAGAATCTCGCTAAATATGCAGACCATGCTTTTACACTGTTTCATTCACTCATCACTTTTAGTTGTTATACCAGATTTGTCTGCTTTCTATCTGAGAATACTTGTTGCCTGGTGTGGATTTGTTGGGGCCTGCATGTCCATATTCTGCAAATGGCACACTTAGTATTCCTGTTGGTTCTGTGGGCTAGCATTATGGTTGGCAGAGTCAGCCCCACAGAGTTTTTCATTTTTCATTAATTTATTTTACCAGGAAAAATGACTGGGCACAGCCCTTTTTCATTCATGGCTGACATAGAAGTACAAAAACATTAACAACAAACTCATAACACCTCACTTATACATAATAAATAGGATAAAAGAAACAAAAATACACAGTTCGGTTACTGTCACAAGAACAATGAGCTGTTTGACAATAATGAGACACAAGCATATTTTTAAAGTGCTTTATGCCATTTTGTTTTTTAGTAATTTGTGTAAACTTGTTTAACACTTGAGGACCGAACGTGTAAATGATTGTTCAGTCTGAGATAGTCCATATGAATTTGGACAGAATAAAGAAGTCACGACTGTAGTTGAATAGGCCCTGGATGTTTTAAAAGACTGTCATTGGGAATACAAGGAGACCCCTATACTGAAAAACTAAAATAGCTGTAGTATACCCAGTTGTGTATTCTGTTAGATAAACATTCAACCTTTTATACAATGAACAATGGTGTCTTCTAACTGGACCCCTAAAGCTAATCTACATATGTTGCTTAGTATTAATCTATATTTCATCAGAAAGGAACTGCCCTGTCCAAAACACAGGGAGCCCTGTAATCTAATATTGGTAAAGTATTTGCCTTGCAATTAACAACCTAGCCTCATCTGTCAAAACATCAGCATTCCTATACAGCAAACCCAACTTCTGGTTACATTTTTACCTATGATATCCAGGTGCCCCAGTAAATTTAGTGAAGCATCCAAGTGGACACCCAAGTATTTAACTGAGTCTACACGATAACAACATTTTTTCCACTCTTTGATGCACATTTTTCAATTCTGGGCTAACCGCTGTGGTGTTAAAATACCATTACCTTTGTTTTAGACTCATTCAGTTTTAATTTACTTATAATGAGCCAATTTGTTAATTTAGTATACTCATTTTGTAATACTATTTGGATTTCATCCAGAGAAGTGCCAGAAGTGAAAAGAACTGTGTCATCTGATATAAAATACAATTATTATTTAACACATTAGGAAGATAATTAACAAAATAGAAAACAACAGTGGCCCAAGTACTGATCCCTGGAGGACTCCAGTCTTTACCTGGCTGAATCCTGATGTAGTACTCTGTTCTAACCATTTGCTTATGAGAATACAAATGACTGTTTAACTATCTCAAACTAGTCTCAGATATACCACAGGACTTCTGTCTTGATAATAGTATTTTGCGACTAACTAAATCAAATGCCCTGGTTAGGTTCGATGAACACAGCGCCTGACACAATCCCCTGTCATTGACATCCAGCAAGGTGCTTGTAAACCAACGAGGGCAGAAACAGTGCTGAAGCTTTTTCAAAAGCCATGCTTTTGTTCAACTAGTGTACCACACCCTCTCCAAGTTGAACACCAACTGTCCAAAAGCACACCTTTCCAACAGTTTGCTCATGATTGGTAGCAGAGCTATTGGTCTGTAATTGACAGCTTTTATTTTGTCCCCTGCCTTTAATATGGGGATCACAATTGATTCCTTTTAGATTTGGGAACAATCCCATTTCTAGGTATAAATTAAATTAGTATGTCAGTGGCCACACAATATCATCTGTTACCAATCATACCAATCCAGGGCATATCGACTAAGATCCACCACCCTTCCTGACACTCAGTTGTTGCATTAGTGTCAAGACTTCCTGCACAATGATGTATTCAAATTTAAACTCCCATTCTTTCCCATTGAGCATATCTGTTCCACTAAATGTTCCTTTGCTACCTCATCTGTACTTTCAGTACTTTATTAAATATTAATTTACATAATCTGCAATATCCTTTTCCATGTTATTATAATGCCCCTCAGTAGGCAGACAAATAATTCGAGAACTATTTTTACTAGTACAGATGTTTTAAAAGAGGCTCAAAAAGTTCTTGGGTTCTTAAGCTCTTTAACTGTTGTTGCTTAGAAAAGTGAGACTTAGCCTGAATAATTTCACTCTTAACTTTATTTCTTAATTGCTTGTACAACTTAAGTCAATCAGGTTCCTGGTTTTCAGGTATTTCTTCTGTACTCTATCCCTGTCTCATTTGTTATCTCAGATCTTTCTTTAACCAAGGGGAATATTGGCCTTTTAATCTATATTTTGTAATGGGTGAACAGGCCTCATAGGCTTCCAGAAACTTATGTGTTAGCAAATGTGCTACCTCTTCAGGATCTGTTATTTGTCTGATGTGTCTCTTGTTAATTAAGGCAATTTCCTTTTTGAGACCTTTTAACATCTGTTCTTGCTATATTTCTGGTCTCAATTATTTTAAAAGGAATTTTACTTTATGAAATTACCTCACACCAATTATTGACAGTGATCAGAGATATTATCTGCCTGTACATCCAACACAATATGTTTTGTGGTCTATTAGTTATAAACCAGTCTAATGCTGTGTTATTATTTGCCAATCTCTGTTTCTTATTATTTAGCCAATCCAAATTCGATCCCTATCATAATATGCTCTTCTCAAGTTATTGTGATTAGCTACTAAATGTTGCAAACATGCTAACTCATTATCTGTGCATTTAGGACAAGGATAAAAACAAGTTATATAAAGGTGCTTACCTAGTTCCCAGAAACATTAATTTAATTGTTAAAAAATCAGTAGTGTCTCTGAAATTCCCTTTCTCAACTTCCTTTGCCATAAATGTACTTCTTGTATAAAATAATATACCATCCCTTTCTTTTCCCTCCCTCTATCATGTCTAACACATTGTATCCCTTTAATTGTATGTATTCTTCAGGGGTTTGCATTTGTAAGCCAAGTATCACTCAAGCCTATCACGCTATACCTTCAGTTTGAATCCACGCTCAACTTCATTAAAGTGGCACTGCAAACATCTTGTATTTAAATGTGCAACCTTCAAACCTTTAGGAGTTTTAATTTCAGTTTGTCCTATCAATTTGACCAGTGATTACTTTGGGACCTGGGTTTACTTCAAAATCACCTGCTAATAAAATCAACATACTGGCAACCAGTTGCCAAAACATATTCCTCTCTATCTCAGCCATCTTATATCTGGGTGTTTTGGTTTTGCTTACAAGTCTACCAAGACCTACCAAGAGTGACATAAAATGTAAGAGATATGGTACCCTGTCTCTCATCAATATGTAGATAATTGTACTGAAACAGTGAACCCTACTTGGTGCATACTCTGGATCTTCAGCTATAGTAGTCTTATGGGCACTCTACCATTTTCCATGTTCCATCCCAAGGCATATCTGGATGATGTATAGCCCTCCCACATATACACCAACCCTATCACCAATAAATATATAATCCTTATTATGTGTCTGCTGTTATTGCAGCTCACAACTAATCTGCTTCCCGCTGCCTCCCACCATAGACTCATGCTGGTGACTCATGCTACTCCTGCTTGAGCCACTCATGTGTGCAGCCACTCCATGGGCAGCCACTAGTGTCAATCAATGAATCAAATCTTTATTTATCCAGGCGGACATCATTGAGCAATGCTCATTTGCAAGATGGACCTGCTTAGGTCAGGGACAATTACATAAACTTAGTGCAATGCAAGGAACAAAATACAATATACATACTGTTGATTTATACAATTTACATAGCTGAATCATCAGGAAATTCTGATAACTCTATACCATTTTTTTATTTACAATTTTTCCATAACTTTAAGGTCATAGACAGCATATTGAAATGGGCATGGAGGAAGTGTTGTTGATGACTTGTATACATGGTTGAGAAGATGGATTTGATAGGGCACATGGAAGAAGTCAATGAAGGATCTGAGTCAGAGGTGGGTGATAGGCTTCAGCAGCTTTAGCAGTGGGGAGTTAAGGGAGGGTGAGGCAGGTTCAGAAGGGAGGGAGGGAGGGAAGGGAACAGTTGGCAATGGGGAAAGATGGGGGAAGGATGTACAAGAGGGAAATGCCATGGGAGAAGTATGGAGGGATTGCAGACCATGTGGAAGTACAGAGGAATTGCAGACCATGTGGAAGTTGATAGGAAGGAGAAGAGATGCAGAAGGCAGAGACGGTACAATTCACTTTTGTGCTATCAAAATATTTGCATTGCTCCTTGACAAGCTTTGAGTAAAGGGTTTTGAAGGACGTAATGGTTATGGGTATACTCAGTTTCAGGACTTTCTGCAGTTTGTTCCATAGTGAGGCAGCATGAAACTGATGTCTGTTCTTCCAAATAGGTATTGACTTTGGGTACTTTGAGCAGGATGGAGGAGTAGTTTTTAGAGGATATTTGCTTATAGGAGTTTGTGAGAAGCAATCTGAGATGCATTGTGGTAGTTGTTGGACATAGCTCTGAATGTCCAAAATGCTGTGTTTCTGTCCCTTCAGAAATGGAGTGAGTTCCATCCAACTGCTGCATATAGAGAGCAATGATAGGTGTCATATGGCAGTCCTGTAATGAACCTCAGTGCCCTATGATAGGCGTATCCAACTTACCCAAATGGGAGGCAGGGCAATGACTATATAAGAAGTAGCATAGTCAATTATACAGAGAAACGTGGCCTGTACCAAAGTTAGCTTTGCACTGCTTGTGAGGAAATGCTTGATTCTAAAATGGAGGCCAAGTCTCTGACGGAGATTTTTAATAGTTCTTCCATATGTTTGATGAAGGAGAGTCTATTGCTGAGCCAGACTCCCAGGAACTTGAACTTGGATACAAAGTGAGATTTTCGCCGAGGATAGTGGATAAGTGCAGCAGTGTGTGCACTCTATATGTCCTGCATGCTTATATGAGAGATAAACATTGCTTTTGTCTTCTTTGCATTAAGCAAGGGTGACTGACATAGAGTACCGTATCATCAGTGAATAGGTGTATAGTGGCCTTTCTGATATTAATATCGATGTTGTTGATATAGATAGCGAATAGGATAGGACTTAGGATAGATCCCTGTGGTGCACCTCTTTATAATGACTTAAGGGGACAGATTAGCTTCGGTCTTAACCTGCTGGAGCCATCCAGAGGTAATTATTGAACCAATACAGGGAAAGAGAATCCAGACCTATGGATTTCAGGATGTAAGTAAAAGTCATGGTCAACTGTGTTGAATGCCTTACTTAGATCCAGGAACACAGCGAGATACAATTTCTGTTATCCAATTCTGATTGCCAATCATTGTTTATTTTCCTAGGGCTGTGATGGTGCAGTGCTTGTCCCTGAAGCCAGATTGTACCGGTTTAAGAGATTATTAGTTTCTAAGTAGGCTTTCAGTCTAGTACATACAATCTTTTCCAGTAGCTTAGATAGTACAGGGAGGATAGAGATTGGCCTGTAATTGTTGAGGTCGCAAGGGTCTCCTGATTTGAATAACGGGATGACCTGTGCAGTTTTCAAGATTGAAGGGATGGTTTCTTGTAGTAATGAGAGGTTGAACAGATGTGTTATCGGTACTGCTAACACATGGATGGCAACCTTCAGAAAGTAGGTGTCAAGGGCATCCACACCTGCACTTTGTTGATGTCTAGCTGCCAAATCAATTCTTCCACTTGTTTCAGCATAGCAGGTTGTAGTGAGAAACTAGAATCTGTCACGGAGTTTCGAGGTTGTATGCCTAACTGGGAACACAATCAATTAGCTGGAGAGTTGTCGAATGCCAAGACTGCGGTCATGAAATGATTGTTAAATGAGTCTAGGATTTCCAACCTGTCGTTGATAATGGACAGAATTTTAGCTGGCAGTGAGTTACTTGGTGTGTGTCCAGATATGTCCTTAATTGTATAACAGAATTTAGCAGGGTTTTGGGAAGAAGAGTCTAACTCGGTACGACAGAAAATTGCCTTTGCATCTCTGATCTTTCTGGTGTATACATTTCTAGCTTTTCTAAACTGGTCCAAATCTGACTGAGTCTTTGTTTTCCATGCATTCTTCCATAGTTTGTCTCTTTCTAGAGTGCAATTTTAAGGTCTGGAGTAAATCAGCGGCAGGACTTGTTTCTTATTTGCACTTTAGATAGGAGTGCATATTTGTTAAGGGCTCCTGTGATTATGTCATTGGGGATGTTATAGGTTGCATCCACCATTTTGCCAGGTAGAATTCTTGCCAGTGAGTCGAGTGCTTCATATCTTCTGAATATACCTGTATGTCAAAATTCTGTTTTGATCTATGAACTGAGAATTTAGAGATGGAGATGGGTTTGATAGATGTCCTTATGCGGCAATAAAACCGTGGTAGCTAAGATCATTGAAGAAGGCAGCAGCATAGGAGAATAAATGAGGCTTGTTCACCAGATAATGTCCAGGACGGTACAGTTACTTGGGGTCTTTTTATTAATTTTGGTTGGCTCACTGATTAGTTGTGTTAAGCCGTGGATGTTGCAGAAGGATAAGAGTGGAGTAGCAACTTTGGAGAGCCAGTTTAGATTAAAGTCTCCTAGGATAGCTATTTATCTAGGTCCTTTTCAATTATGTCCCCTAAATGGGATAGCAATTTGAGCCCAGCATTAGGGGTCTATAGCAGCTTATTACCTGTAGTGATGGGGAATGTGATATTACCACTTTAAGGGATATTCATTCAAACTCATGTGCCACATATATTGATGTAAGACAAGTTGCTGCAAGGTTGTTCTTCACATAAATAGCTACACCGCCAACTCTAGTTTGTCGATCGGCTCTGAAAAGTTGGTAGTTAGGTAGTTGAGATCCCTGTCTGCTGTGGCTGGCCTAAGCCATGTCTCACTCTTTTATGCAGGAACACGCCTCCCATTGCTCAACTGACTGCCCATACCTCGGTAGCCCCTCACTTACCAGGCTAATGTTACTGGTGTAAACGGTGGTCTGGTGAGGTGGTCAAGTGGCTGATAGAGTGTGCAGCTGTAGCAAAAGATATTGTCTGTAAGACATAGAAAACACAGTCTCACTGAAGTTTCAGCAGATGAAAACAGGTCAGTGTCCCTTTCAGCAGTGATCTGAATAGTTCAAACACAGTGCTTCTTCTATGCAGGTACCTCTCCCCTTTGTGCAACTGACTGCCCATACCCCGTAGCCCCTCACTTACTGGGTCAATGGTACAGGTGCAAATGGTGGGCAGGTGAACTGGTAGTCTACAGGGCTGATAGAGTGTGCAGCTGTAGCAAAAGATGTTGTCTGGAAGATGCAGAAACAGCAGTAGTAGCGGAGTTTCAGCTTGCCGATGTCCCCTTTGCAGCAGTGATCTAAATAGTTCAAACACAGCAGCTATAGGAAAAGATGTCTGCAAGACACAGAAAACTGTAGTCATACCAGAATTTCAGCAGATGAAAACAGGTCAGTTTCCCTGTTGCAGCAGTGATCTAAATAGTTCAAACACAGTGCTCCTTTTGCAGGTACCTTCGCTCCCTTGTGCGCCTGACTGCCTGTACCCCAGTAACCCCTCACTTACTGGGCCAGTGTTACATGTGCAGTGGTGGTCAGGTGAACCAGTAGTCTGCAGAGCTGATAGAGTGTGCAGCTGTAGCAAAAGATGTTGTCTGGAAGATTCAGAAAACAACAGCAGCAGCCGAGTTTCAGCAGATGAAAACAGGTCAGTGTCCCCAGTTGCAGCAGTGATCTGAATAGTTCAAACACAGCACTCTGTTTATGCAGGTACACTCTGTCCCTTTGCTCACCTAAAACAACCCCTTTGAGGGCACAGAGCCAGCGCGGGGGTTTGGACTTGCCATTTGGATTAAATCACTTGCAGTATATTTTTCTGTGTGCTGGAGTGCTCATTACCTTGGCTTTTGTGTGAAGTATTGAGGTTTGCACCTCACGCTGTGAGCACCAGCTAAGTAGTTGCGCTGCTTTTCTGTTGGATTCGGACCTTTGCTCACTTGACTGCCTGTACCCGGTAGCCCCCCACTCACTGGGCCGATGTTACAGGTGCAAACAGTGGTCAGGTGAACTGGCAGCCCACAGGGCTGATAGAGTATGCAGCTGTAGCAAAAGATATCTGGAAGATACAGAAAACAGTAGTCGCACTAGAGTTCCAGCTGATGAAAACAGGTCCGTGTCCCCTTTACGAGCATGCCTATCCAATAGACACTCACCAGCTGGTGGTCAGGCAGAGCATTGCTTAGAGAAAATAAGAACAGTGCACTTATCGGTCACCCCAACCTAACCTGGCTTGGATTTGTCTGCAGTTGGTACTTTTAGGAAGCTGGTTACCACTTTGGGCCTGATAATAGTAATTAAAATGCCGCCTTCCCTTTAAGGTTATCTTTCTTATGCAGATTTTGATCTGAAACTTTTCTCAGAAAGTTCTCAAGAATTTGTTTTTGAATTCCTAAATTGAGAGCTCAAAAGAACCTTGCTGGGGTACAACATGTATAGTATACTGGCTCGTCGCATCTAGTATAAGTTAGGTAAAATGGCCTTCTGTGTAAAAGTCCAAACTTTGAGATTTAATAACTTCGAGCCTTCAATGGATTTGCATACCATTTGGCATGCATAATCTCTATGGGAGGTCTCTTGACCTGCCAAATTCTGTGAGAATCCGTCAAGTGGTTTCTGAGATATAGTGTTGAAAAACAGAAACATCTGTTTTTTAACATTTCTTTGCTCACCTGCATCTCAGGAATGCCTTTATGATGTGGTCTGAACCTTTCAGGATAGAATACCTTTGGGTCACAGATGTGACTTTTGAAGAAGTGGTGAAAATATTAATCTATTCAAAAGTTATGACATTTTAATTTTCCCATTGTTTCCTAAGAGAAAATGTATAGGTCAGGTATGAAAGATATATTTTTTGCACAACAGAAGTATTGCAAAAATAGCAACTTATTTTTGAACAATAGGACTACTGTATAAAAATACCAGCTTCATTTCATACAGTTCACAGTCCTGCGATCCATTGAGTGGTGTTCAATCTGCCATCTTGTTTGCCCACTTAGCGAGAAAGTACTGAACCTTTTAATAAATATTAAAAATCAGAAAACAGCTAAAAAGGACTGCTTTAGTTGTATTCTGATGTTTTTTGTGTTTTAAGTTGGACCAAAATACTTTTTTTCAGGTCCAGCTTATGCAGAGAATGTCGAGCAAAAGTAGTTGTTAAAGATATCTGCTTTTTCTTGTCCCCAGCCACTTAATGTCCCCCTTCCTTCTTAGTCTTACAATTCCTCCCTGGTCTTTCTCTTTCAGTTACATGCTTAAAAAATGTCTTGTTCCCTATCTTTACTTCCTGGGATATTTTCTCCACTGTTTGTGCCTTTGTGCTCCTGACTAATTTCCTGCCTCCTCTGTTTCTCCAGATACAGTTCCCTATCCTCCTCTTTTGTGTCTTCTTATACCTCCTAAATGCTAACTTTTTGCCTTTACCATCCCAGCCACCTCTTAGAGACCCATAGTGGTCTCTTTTTTCTCTTGGCTTTGCTTACCAATCTGACTCAGAAGTTTCTTGCCTTTCTATGTCCCCATTCAGTTTCACCCAAAGTTCCTCTACTACACCTAAGTCACACACCCCCACCAGCAGGGCAACCTTAAGGCATTCTCCATCTTTTAAGTTCAGCCCTCCTGAAGTCTAGGACCCTTGCCCTTCTGTGGTTCAATTCTGCCCAAGTCCATATATTGAACCACAATATGGTGCACACCCTCAGTCCCCTTAATTGGTTGCAGGGTGAAGAGCCACCTGTGATTGAAGACACATGTTGTTGCTGGAACCACCAGTTGCAATATGAGAAACTAAGGTAAGTGCAGTTCAATGTATTTCAAATGAGTTTGAGCTTTGATGTATAACTTGTCATCTCTGCATATTTTAACCCCACATTTTCATAATGGTCTTTTGGGAACTCAGCTCATGACCAATGCTAGTGGAATTTCACAAATCAAGTCAGAAAGACAATTTTGGTGGTCAATTTTCAAAATCACCTTTTGGGTGGGATTTGAATATTTTCACCAATCTTTATTTATGAGATGGGGTCATAACAAGGTTAAGCTGAAAATTTGAGCTCAAAACATGTACGAATGGCAAAGTTATGTCATCCATTGAAATTTTGAAATGCCCACTCATACCTTTGGTAATTAAAATTATTTTGATCCTAAATTTTCAGCAAAGCCATTTTTTACAGCACCTCATGAATGTGACAGCTGCCATTTTTCAAATCCTGGCAAAATGTGTTTTGCACCTGTGGCACAGAATGACATTGCAGTGGCAAGGAATAACATGTCACAGATGATTTGAAGATTTTCAGTACCTGGTTTATGATGTGGAGTAAAAAGAATGCTATGCTGATGATTTGGTTGTTATTTTTCTACAAATACAAGTCCCTCTGGGCCCTGCACTTCCACAGCAACATACATGTATGCATCTGTAGATGGATGGGCATGCTGGGACCTGCATGCAAATAAAGATATGATTATACTATCTCAAAATGTAAGGAGATTCTTTGCAAAAACTGCATACATGCAACATTTAGGGTTCAACCTAAAGTGATAAAGTAGAGAAATGTGTTTTAGGGTTTCCAGCCTTAAAACCCCTCACACTCCTGAAGCAAATCAGAGGTGCAGTCTTCCTTGGGTTGACAACCCTAAATCTCGCCCCCACTGCAGTATCAAGAAAGCACAGACATGATTGACACAGGTGTGTATGTTTCAGAAGTGAACAGAATAGGCTGAACTTTAGGGTTGACAACCCAAGGAAGAATGCAACCAATTTGCTTTAGGGTTGGGTGAGGTTTTATGGTTGGAAACCCTAAAACCACATTTCCTACTTTTGCCGCTTTTAGGCTGAATCATAAATGTTGCATTAATGCAGTTTTTTGCAAAGAATATTAATAAAGGGCCTACACATCTAAATTTATCTTACAACCATCACAGCCAGTTCAGTAGTAGCTTAAGAGGTGAACTGTTTCTGGTAATGTTCATATAGGAAAAATTTTGGGGTGGAGAATCACTGGGACAGTAGAAATTAATTTGTACTGTGGTGGGCTCATCTGATTGAGGGATGTAGTAGTCTAAATTTTATATGAAATTATCCTTTACTAAAGACAAACTGTGGTCTGTATGGGTGGAAGAGCACTCATAGACAGTTTGAACAGAAAACATGCTTTTATCAAATCAAAGGAGCCTTTATTGTACCCAAGTCATATACAAATCACATAACGTTTGTTTGAGATTAGGTGGAGGACAGGAGGACAGTGTGTGTACCTGTGCATTGTCAGGAGATTGTGCTTGCTACAAATGCACAGTATCATCCTGTCCTTCACCTGATCTCTGTGAGGAAGCATTATTTGGAGTTACAATGCTCCAGAAGAATAAATGGAATGGCTGTATTGTCTTGGAAGATGCATGCTTACTGTTTACATTTTTCTGAGTGTTACTTTACTTACCTACACATGGGCTGTGTCAGCTAGTATGTACTTCACAGTTTCAGGATCCACTGAGGGCCCAGGACAGGTCACAGGGCTGTGCTGAATCTGCCTCCCCACCCCCAAAACACAGAAGCTTCAGAATCCACTGAGGGTCCCAGGATAGGTCACAAGGGCCATGCTGAATCTCCCTCCCACCAACCCAAAACACAGAAGTTTCAGGATCATCTGAGGACAGGTTACGTGGACCATGCTGAATCTGCCTTCCCCACTCCTGAAACACAGAAGCTTCAGGATCCACTGAGGGTCCCAGGACAGGTCGCGAGAGCTGTGCCGAATCTTCCTATGCCCACCTCCCGAAACACAGAAAGTATGCAAGAGCTCCAGCAACTGTTTTTGCACACTGGTCTAACACAGCTGTGGCTATTGGCACCATTTTTATTTGAATTGTGTCGCCATAACAGTGGACATAATTTTTCTACAAGGACCTTTCTATAAACTCTGAATACTTTTAAACATCATTAAGATGGAGTTTTAAGAGGTTACAGGGTGTGGGGATTTAAACAAAAGTAAACTTTGCTTTAAGAACATCTTACTTTAAGAACCTCTGTGCTAGGCTTGGTTTTCAGTGCTTCAAGGGAGCCTTAATAATTAATTAAATAATTTATGTTAAACGTTGCTTTACTTATGATGCTCTCCTTATGGCCATTTAAATGATTGTAAACCCTGCTCTTTATAAATCTCTGTCCTGGGCATGGAATAAATGTAAAACAAATGCTGCTTAGGTGACAGTGTACTGTGCTAGAATGCATTAGGAGTCTGCTTCAGTGCTTTCAGAAACACTAGTCCTGGAGTTAGATTCACAAACGCTGTAGCCCACAAGATTTGTCCTTGCATTTTAGTTTTACATCCTACTTGCCTGGAAATATGAGGTGCTTACCTCGTATGCTAATAATTTAAGCCATTTCCTGCTAGTCTGTATAAACTCTCACACCTCCTTTCTGTCTCCACAGCTTCAGGATCCACTGACGGTCCCAGGACAGGTCTGCGGGCTGTGCTTAATCTGCCCTCCTCCACCCACAAAACACAGAAAGTATGCAAGAGCTCCAGAAGCTGTTTCTGCATGCTGGTCGAATGCAGCTGTAGCTGATCCCCTCAGTCAATTTGCGATGGCTACCACCCCCCAATATCCTCCCACCCTTAGCTGGTATTACTTTTACAGCGACTGACCTCTGTCTCCTCTCATGAGACATAATTTACTATCTCCCTGGTTTCCATTTGCTCATTATATTAATTGGCCACCAGAGGTTACCGGTTAGCACCTGTTCTCTTTCTCTCTGCCTCAGTGCTGCCAAGACCTTCTTTTTCTTTAAACCTCTGTCATCCCTCCCACCTCCAGCAATTTAGCTCACTTAATACTTGTACACCTTTAACTGCCAGTGTTCTGCCCCCGCGTGCCTCTAGCCATGTCCCTACTGCTAGGTTACCTGCCCCTTCTGCTATCTTAATCATCTGCCACCCACCACTCCTCTCCAACTTGTCACAAATATCCAGTAAACATAGAAACATAGAAACATAGAATTTGACGCAGATAAGGACCATGACCCACCCAGTCTGCCCATTTTCCTACTCTAACAGATAAGCTGCAGATCCTAGCTAACCAACAGCTACTTCCTCCCACACCCCACTAGACTGCCTTATGCATGTCCCATGCATTCTTGAAGTCCCTCACTGTTCTTGACTCCACAACCTCCTCAGGGAGGCTGTTCCATGCATCCACAACCCTTCCTCACATTACCTCTGAGCCGTCCCCTCTATCTTCAAATTGTGCCCCTTGTTCTTGCACATCTCTTTTTCTGGAAGATGCTACCCTCTTGGATTTTGTTAATCTCTGAGGTACTTAAAGTTTCTATCATGTTCCCTCTCTCTCTTCTTTCCTCAAGGGTATACATATTAAGCTCCTTTAGTCTCTCCTTGATATGTCTTCTGGTGCAGACCCTGCACCATTTTTGTTGCCCTCATCTGGACAGCCTCCACTCTGTCTATGTCTTGCGGAGATGGGGTCTCCAGAACTGCACACAGTACTCCAGATGGGGTCTCACCAACTGTCTGTACAGAGGATAACAACTTCCTGTTTTCTACTATTGTTGCCTCTTCCTATGCATCCCAGTTTCCCCAGCCTTCCTTACTGCCTTCTCACATTGCTTGCCCACCTTTAGGTCATCTGATATAATTACCCCAGGTCCCTTTCTATTTTTACTGTTGTCAGTATCTCACCCCCATTGCAACCCCTATCTTGCCTGATCTAATAGGGTCCCACTACCTCCCATGCACTGCGACCACCACTCCCTCTGCCAAAGTGAGTCCACTCAAACATGCACTCCTGCTCCTTCCTTTTCCCTCCCTCACACTGGGATAATTTTCCATCTTCTTACCTCCCATCGAACCTATTGCAGCTGCCCACAGGACATACAAAACAGCACTCCATTGCTTATAGGTGGCAACACCTTAGCACACTACTCATTATTGCCCTCCTGCTCCTCGCAGCTGGGGACATACATCCAAACTCAGAACTCTCCACACACCTACCCTGAAAAATTCTCCTGGACCCTCTCCTAACTCACCTACTGCCACAATCCCTGTGGCAGCCCCCTCCACCGTGGCCTGCAAATCTTGCACCTAAACATAAGAAGCCTGGCCCAAAAACTCGACTTCCTATAAGTACTAGCAGCCCATTATGTCTTCGACATCATTATCCTGTCCGAGACTTAGCTAAATAAAAATATCTCTAAGCCCTCTGTCTCAATCCCAGGATACGTCATGACTCACCAGAACAGGGCTACCAGAGGTGGTGGTGGTCTTACATTAATTAAAACTACACTACTTCTGTAGCCTTAGTCAGGTCTGAACCTAAAGCCCATGAACTTATACTGGTTCAACTGGAACTACCCTTCTCACTCCCTATTTACATCCACCGGGTATACTCACTACCAGACACTCCTGCATCATCTGTCACTGACCTACCCACGCAAATTTCCTCCCTTATCTCAAAGGGAAGAATTGTATATTTTAACCACAACTGGTTACCTCCTTCTCTCAGCAAAATCTGTGCTGCCATTTCTGCACTAAACTTGTCACAATCCATCACTGAGCCCACCTGCCTTAACCTCAAATCAGGAAACCACTCACTAATAGACTGGGCCTCACCATCTACACTCACCGGGTCATCCAAGCTAGTCTGCTTCCTGACTCCCTGAGTGACCACCAAATTATATACCTAGTCAAAAAATCCAGCACTTCACATCTGCACCAAAGTTTCTCATCCAGCGGTAATATAAATCCTCAACCTAGCCACCATGCTCAAGACCTAGCCTCGCTAACTGGACCACACCACTACTGTCTGCTCCATAGACGATGCCCTCATACACTTCCAAGACACATTCCTAAATGTCTGGAATTCACATGCCCTATTGCATAACTCAAGGCACGTGGTAACCACCTGCCTTGGATTACCCAAGAACTTATAGATTGCCAACATGCCCATGACAAAGCATGGTGAGTGCATACATCTTCATGCCTCCACAACATTTCACCACGTACCATATGCTGTGTAACAAATGCACCAGAGCAACTTGGCTCACTAAAGCAGAATACTAACCTCTCTCCAGTCAAACTTAAATAGCCCATCCAAATTCTGGAAGGTCATCCACTCTCTTCACCCTCCAGCTGCAAACTCCACACCACTACTAAAAGTAAACAACCCACTCTTCTCTGACCCAGGGCAGTGGCTGCCGAGTTCAATATATTTTACCTCTTGCGCCTCAACTCTCTCTTCTCCTTGCCCCCACTGCTCCTCCCAACCCTACTGCAGGAGCCTTGAACTCACTAGGCCATGCTCCTTCTGCTTAAAAGCTATCACACAGTCTGAAGACCTTGAGGCCCTACTCGCCCTAAACCCATCAAAAGGTAATTCTCCCAATTGGCTGGACACCAAGCTCCTCCACCTCTCGCCCAGCCATAGCATCACCTCTTGCCAATCTCCTAAACCTCTCCTTTACCACTGCTGTTGTCCCACAGGCCTGAAAACATGCCATTGTCATTTCCCTCCTAAAAGGGTCCCCTCTTCCATTTCAAACTACCTCCCTATCTCTCTTCTCCCAGTCCTTACTAAACTCTAAGAACACCTGGTGCTCACCCAACTTACCTCTTTTCTACGACTCTAACTTCTTCATGCCATTTCAGCCTAGGTTCAGAAAGGGTCACCCTACTGCATCCTCCTTGTTAAGAGTTACTGACACCATCCTCTCTGGAATGCATAGTGGGCAGATCTCCTCGGCAGTATTTGTTGACCTTGCTGAAGCATTCAATGCTGTCTCCCACTCCTTGCTGGTAACAAGCCTCTCGGATGCAGGCCTCACTATCTCAGCCACTAACTGGCTCAGTGCCTACACTCATGAAGAACACAATGAATAAAATTGCAGATGCCACTTCCTCCTCCCTCCTTCCTGTGACTACTGGTGTCCCCAAAGGTCAGTATTTGGCTGCATCCTGTTCTCCATTTTCTTGAACAAACTGCCACAAATCTGCACAACCACATCTATACACATATGCGTGGATGACACCATCCTATTTGCCAATGGCTCCTTGCTGGAAAAAGTATCACCAATCTCCAGTCCGATTTCAATAAAGTTAAACTCTGGCTCGGTTCGCGACCGCCTCTCTCAGTGCTAAAAACTGTCACCATGACCTTTGGTATGAGTCAGCAGCTATCCCGACTTCACTCCTCCCTCCTTCCACAATCTGGATGTGGCAACTCTGGAGGACGTTGTTTTCTTCTGCTATCTAGGGATATATGGCTTGACCATCACCTTACCTTCTCTAACCACATTGATGCAATCATAAAAAACTGCCTCCCAAGCTAGGTGCTTTGTACAGGAACTGCTCTTGCCTCCCTTTCTGGTTAGGCGGGAACTAGTGCAGAAGATGATCCTTCCTCCTTAGACTACTGTGACATAGTCTACAGCACTGCACCTAAATCCACCTTATCTAAACTAGACCCCTTTCAATGCCTTCTGCCATTTCCTCTCGATGCCTCCTTTCCCACCACTGTAACCTCTACTGCTCCCCTCACCCTCTATCTCTTCAAAATCCCAACGACTGCACTGCTCCAAATTTGTCTCAAAATTCTGGCTTGGTGTCTTCCCTCCTACCTCTCCACCATACTGTTGTTGGCTCACACCCTCATGCCCTCCGTCCTTTGACACCCGGCTACTAAATATCCCCAGACGAAAGACCTCTCTTGAACAGACAGTCTTCTCACACTGATTCCCAAAAATCTGGAATGCTCTCCCCTCAGATTCACCAATCTTCCTCCAACCATTCCTTATCAATCGAACTGGCTAACTACCTCATGATAAACGCACTGCTCTCATTAACTCTGTTTGTCCCACCCTCAAAATTCCATTGCCTGACCAGCGGCTATGCCCTACCCTTGAAGCTGGCTCATATGAAATAACATGCTACTGCTGCTGCAAGCTGTTCTCTATGTATGTATGTATGTATGCATGCATATATGTATGTAAGCATGTATGCCTCTGGTACTCACTTTTAGCTGACTGTTAACCTATGTGACAAAATTGTTACATTTTCCTCTGTATATCTGATTAATTGTTATGGTGATAACCTGCTTGTTATCCTTCCCTTGTAACCCTTCCCCTAGGTTGCACCGGAGATGAGCATCTTTTGCTCAGTGTGCCTTTCCTAGAATCAATTCAATAAGTAAATAAATAAAACAAAATTCAGTAGTGTTACCCCTGTCCACAAAAAGTGGCTAAGCCCTGGTGCATGGGATTTAGAGGACCAGTCTCTTTGGCAGATTGATCATGGGCTCAGCTGTAAATGATGCTGGTTTGCTATCATGGTGCCTCCATCAGAGATGCTCCTGTCATAAAGCCAGACTAAAGTTGCTGTCCCACGGCAATAGTACAGATGGTAGACAATCACTTATCCATCATTGTTTCATGTGGGTGTGAGGGGTCAGCGGTACAAACTCAGTGAGTGCAACTTCCTTTATGACTGGCCTATACTGACTGGCTCATAGTTCCACTAACTGCATCGACAACAAAGTTGTCGACATGTGGCTTGGCAACATCCGTAATGTTGATAGGTGACATTTTGCCTGTCAGACATTGATTGTTTTACCCCCAGTTGGAGCTTGTTTGAAGGAGGAGACACAGTGGGGCAAGCAGCAAAATTTTGCTAGTGGACTATTACTATGAAAATTTTGAATTGTGTCAAAATTGTCTCAATAATGGCTTTTGCTTTTGAAACTTTGCTATTTTATTTATTTATTTATTTTTATTTAGCTTTTGTTGACCGGTAAGTGCACTAAACAAATCCTGCCTATTTTCAGGCACGACCCAGGGAGGGGATACAGATGAATGCCAACTGACCTTGAACCAGATTAAGCTGTTGGTGGTATTTTTAGTGAATGAGGGAAATTTGGCCAGGACACCGGGAAATTCCCTACTCTTTCGATAAGTGCCATGGGATCTTTAACATCCACCTGAACTACCACCAATCCAGGCAGATGGGACCTCGGTTTAACGTCTCATCCGAAAGACAGCACCTCAGAAATGCAGCACCCCTCTCATGCTGCATTACAGTGTCAGTACTGGGATATTAACCCAAGTGCCAGATGTGGGATCTGAACCCACAGCCCTCTGATCTCCCGTCAGAGGCGAGTGTGCTACCTACTGAGCCACTGACACTGTACTGAGCCACTGACACTGTAACTGTAACTGTAATTTTGATAGTATACCCTAGCATAAAGCTCCATGAAGTAAACAGCCCCTACATTTTAACATTAATATTCAATGCTTCTTTTATACCATTGCATCTCTGGTCATAATACTGGACAGTCAGACACAGAACACGCAAACTTCAAGTTGCAATAAATCTGATCATGTTTATTTATAGTTTGTGTACACATTATACTAATGTAATCACACATTCTGTGGTCAACAGTCAACTAAATGTTGTTTGGGGTACCCTCTGTCCCTGTATATAGAGCTTTTAGATTCTATTGAACTCTGGGATCATTACTTCTTTTAAGGGCTACAGGCTGCAACTTCTGTGATGAAAGTCAGGTGTCCACAGTGAGATAAAGCAAGACATTTATGCAGAGCATCTCTTAGCATTTGGTCTCACTGGTGCAGTAGTAATCTGACATTCTTCCAGTGGGGAACAATTTAAACTCTGAACACTGAGGGTTTGAAGCACATTTTAACGTTAGGGCCTCTGTGGTGTAATTTGAGCCTATATGCCTCCCCTACATGCAGCCATTGTTTACTAATTTATTTATTTGAGAATGTTTTACTAGGTGCACCATACAGAGAACAGCAGTCTTGTTTACAGATCTGACCAGGACAGAGGGAAGAGAGTATGAGAGGGAAGAGATACAGTACTAGCAATAAGACAAAAAAATGCTAATGTAACAGATTTACTGTATTGTAACCTGCAGTATACAGTACATACACAGATTTGGCAGTGGTTGGTACACCATATATTTCAAGGCAGTCTTCAGTTTTATAATAGAATTCCATTGCAGTCAGGTAGTGTACTCACAAGTGGATATAAAGTGCTGTTTTAATTTTGATTAGGTAGTGAAGATGAAAGGAAACAAGTAATGTCAGAGGTAAACCTACTCCATTCTTTGGGCAAGCAGAAGCTAATTACTGCTTGGCCAGCTTTCATTTTCATGAGGGTGTATGAATCCTTTTATATTGAAATGCAACTGTGAATATGGTTTACAGCTAGACAAAATAGACCACCAAGACATCAAGGAGCTTGTCAACTCAGAATTTGGCTCCAAGCAAGGTAATGCAGAATACATGCCTTGAGTTTAGACTGGGCCAGGCTGAAGTGCAGTTTATTTGACAGTGATGGCTATGAGGTACACATTTAAGGGAACATCTATGTAGGGCATTTAATAGCTTGTTCAGCTTGGAGAAAGAGACTGTTTAGAAGCAGCTGTGTACTACATCACTGTAATCCAATGCAGCATCATTTGTTCAATTATGCATTTTCAGGTGAACAGCAAGAGACTACTCTTCATGCTATTGCATGCACCTAGCTTAGTAAAGCACTTGGATAGGATGGTTTTAACATGTGATGAGAAAGACAGTTCTTGATCAAGTATCATGCCAAGCCATTTTACTGGGTGACATTATCCAATAGAAACCAACACGTTGCAGCACTTGGAGATGATCAGACTCAGTAACTGAAGAGGAACACATAAGAACATAAAATTTAATGGCAGATGGGAACCAAGTGGCCTATCTAGTCTGCCCATGAACCTAACTCCGTCCTCTATATTTTGCTGTTTTGTTTATACCATAGTGCTGGTCCCAGGTGTGTTTAAATGCATTCACCATCTTTGCTGCAAACACCTCTGGGTGCAGGCTGTTCCATGTGTCTATTACCCTCTCTGTAAAAAGTACTTCCTGATATTGCCTTTGAGTCTTCCCCTCTCAGGCATAGGTTGTGCCCTCTTGTACATGCCTTTCCATTTGCAAGGAAGAGTTTGTCTACCTGAACAGTGTTTATACCTTTGATGAATTTGAATGTTTCTATCATACCCTCTCTGTCCTTCCGTGTTCCAGGAGTACAAGTTTAAGTCTTTTAGTCTTGACTCATGTGGCTTGTGAAGGAGACCCGTTACCATCTTTTTGCAGCCTTCTGAATTGATTCAAAGTATTCTATGTCCTTCTTCAGGTGGGGCCTCCAGAAGTGGACACAGTACTCCAGGTATGGCCTCACCAGGGATCTATAGATTGGAATGATCACTTTTGATTCCTGCTAGTTATTCCCTGCCTATGCATGGAGGATGCTGCTTACTTTGCATGCCTCTTTTTCACATTGATTCCCTACTTTAAGGTCATCTGATATGATTACACCTAAGTCCCATTTAGTCCTGGTCTCTTTAAGTCGATTCTCATCTAGGAAATATTGTGTTCTTGTGTTCTGTTTTCCAAGGTGCATCACTTTGAATTTTTAGCATCACATCTAAGTTGTCAGTCATTGGACCATTTTTCAAGTTTATTGAGATTCTCCTTCTACTGGAATCTCTCTCCTGATCGTCCACCCTATTACATAGTTTTGAATTGTCTGCAAACAGGCAGACTCTACCATCAAGACCATCAACAATGTCAGTGATGAATATGTTGAAGTGGACCAGCACTGATCCTGTGAGGAATCCACTTTTCACAAAACCCTCTTTGGACATGGTGCCATTTACTGTGACTTTTGAGTTCTATCCTGCAGCCAGTGTGCTACCCAAGCGTACTGTCTTAAAACTGACACCTGTGTGTTCAAGTTTATTGATCAGCCTCCTGTGTGGGACAGTGTCAAGGCCTTGCTGAAGTCCAGATACACCACGTCCATTGCCCCTCCTAGTCCACTACTTTGGTCACCTAGTAGAAGAATTTGATCAGGTTAGTCTGACATGATCTAACTGTGATAAATCCATGCTGTTTGGGGTTGAATTTTCCTGCCTCTTTTAGGAAGTCTACAATCCTTTCTTTAAGGAGTGGCTCCATGATTTTGCCCACTACCAAGGCCAAGCTGACTGGCTGGTAATTTTCTGCCTCCTCTCTGCTGCCACTTTTATGCAAAGGGTACCATGGTAGCCCTCTTCCAGTCAAGTGGCACCTTGCCGCTTTCGAGATTCATTGTATAGCTCATCTAATGTTCCAGCTATTTCTTCTTGAAGCTCTCTAAGTATTCTTTAGTGAATTCCATCCAGACCCATGGCTTTTCCTGTCTTCAATATTTTTAGCTCTTTCAGCACCCTTTCCCTTGTGAGAGGGATTATGTCTGCCTTCCATGCAGGGTGCTGGGTTCTGTTTAGTGCTGGACCACTACAGTTGTGCTCATCTGTGAAAACTGAGCCCAAGAATGCATTGAGTGCTTCAGCTTTGTCTTCATCTTTTTCCACTATCTGACCATTGCTTGTTGATTTTCTGACGACCCCCTTTGCTCTTCCTTTTTGCTTATGTATCTAAAATGGTTTTGTCCCCTTCTTGATTCCCAGTGCTATTTATTCCTCCATTTGGGCTTGTGCTAAACTGATAGCCTTTCCAGCCTCCTTGAGCTTGTTTTGTAGAGCTCCCCATCACCTTCCTCTGTGGCTCCTTGAACTGCCTAAAGGCTTGTTTCTTTTCTCTGATACTTACCGTAATCTCTAGTAAACACACAGGTTCTGATTCATATTTTTCAAGTTTTTTGTAAAAGGTATGCAGCAAAACTTCTCTGTTCAAAAATAACACACCAGAGTTGCCTGCGACTCAGACCCAGTGCTTCAAATTTCTTTAAGTCTTCATGAGGGCGTGGTTGTTGAGAAGACCAACTACTCAATAAATACCCCTTTTCCATAAATGTTTATTATCACATATAAACAGAAATTACAAAAAACATGTATACAAAGGAAGCGGTAGAAAATTTACGAAACTATATAAAAGAACATTTCCTAATATAATACAGCAATTTTCATTGTGTTTGCATCCACATTGTAAAACTTCTTTGTAAGCATCTTATTAACATTCATAAATTAAGTCACAATTGTGGATAATATTTAGGCACTTCTGTTTTACCAGGATGCTGCTACAATGTTCTGGAGCTACTTAACTTAATGAGCGATCATTTTCAAGGTTATTCTGCATCCATCATAATTCAAGTGCTTAATCACATAAACATTTTAAAGGTTCTTCTCATTAATATTCATTAGAAATTTATTTCTGTAAAGTACACCTTTACTTCAAATGATGCTAAAACATGCTGACATGTTATTGCAAGCCACTATATGAAAACTGTGATCCCTTGTGACACTGGAATCTTTATATAAAACTATGGACTGATTAAGCAATAAACCACAACAGTGTGCTGGTGTTTCTGGGGTTTACCCATGCCTGGTGTTGTTTGGGTGCAAGGCCACAGGCAGTGACCCAATCCAGTGGATAAATCCTAGGATAACCCACACCCTGGAGGTTTAGCAATTATACAATAAGAAAATTGCTAAAATTTGTTTAAAATTAAAAGAATTATAGTTTGGCAGTTTCATAGATTTTTTTATTGAAATATTCTTCTAATATAATAAAAATAGTCTTTTGTTGCTGGGTAGATTATAGCTGAAAATGTTGCTGGCCACTGGCTGCACCTCATCTAGTTTTATGAGCTTTTTAATAATTTTTCTTTTATTGGGCAGATTTGCTTACCCCGTGTCTTTTTCATTTTATATTTTGTTTATGGTAGCTCCAGAGGTGAGTGAGCAGTGCTGTACTGAAGCCTTAGCAAGACAAGGAGCATTTTTCAAGTGGGGAGTGGCTGGGAGACCAATGGAGCAATGCATTGGAGAACAAGGTTTTCCATTTTCAGTGTTTGCTGGAAGTGATGATGTGGGCTGAGAAGGTAAACATTGCTAGCAAGCACCTTGATATCATGAGTGGACTGGGTCAGGGCAGCATGGCGACAATGTTTTCTATGGGCTATGAAAATGTGTTTTTACTTAACAGAAATATGTGTGAGATGGAAAGACAGTGTTACAATAGTGCTTTTTAATTAATATGTATGCTACATTAAGTGCAAGGGCTGCTTGTGTTTGTTATATTAAGTGTAAGGCTGCTTGTTATAATTGTAACAAGATAGAAGCATTTGTGGCTAACACCACGGCAAACACCAGCTTTAATTTCTATCAACAAACAGGGGACTGAAAACAGAAACAATGAGCAACTTTTTATGTGAAAAAAATGATTTTGGCATGTAAAATGGCTTTGTGGACTGTTGGGGTCCATTCGATTAAAAGCTACAGTCCTTTGAAAATCCAGCTTTTGAGGCCAGCCACTGACATAGTGGCATGGTGTCTATCTGCGACACTGATGTCCAGTGTTCAAGAACAGACCCAGGAAGTTGGATGGCTGCCTGGCTGGGGGAGAAGGATTGAGCATCCAGGGATGGCTCCCCTACTCTGGGAGGAGGGATTGTGTGTCTGGTGCAAGTCAGAATCCTTCAACAAAAAGCTGCAACAGGGAAAATTGTAGGCACCTAAGCGACACCGCTTCATGTCCCTAATCACCAGCTGCAGCACTCCCCAAGCTGACCTATTCTGTCTTGCACTGACTCTGGCTCAACCTCGCACCCCACCATGGGGAAAGCCAGGAGGCAATGTCAGTAGGCACCCTACCGGCAACCTTTTCCTGTGCAGTGTAAACTCACATTGGTGCAGTGGCCCTGCCCTACAGGGCAATCTAGGAGGTATCATCTGGGAGGTAAGTCTAAATGGAGGCCAATCGGTGGCCTGGGGAGGGCAGGGCTGAGCATTTGGTGGTAAGTAGCAAAAGCATGCTAAAAAAAGGAAGAAACTCCAGCTTTTGTGTCGTGGTTTAACGGGTAGTAAAGATGGTGATTTTCACCTTTGATGTTTGGAGGCGTGTACTAATTTTAAAAACTGGGTACTGTAGATGTAGCTGACTGGCTCCTTTTGCATGGGTTGTCATAGGATTTACCACGGCAGAAAGGTAGCAGTCGGCCATTCAATCACAGATTCTTGGACACCGATTGAATAATTGAGGATGCACTCCATACTTCTTCTGCATTTCCTTTCCTCTCATATTCCATCTCAACCTGCTCAGTCTATCACCCCCCAGTTCCCCAGATGGCCCCAGCAACCCAAGTCTGCACCCAATCTCAGGTCACTGGTGTGGTGGGTGGTACCACAACTGCTAAGCCATATGGCTAACAGCTAACAGATTCCTAATGAAAATATTGAACAGAAGTGGTCCCAGCACAAATCACTGAGGGATGCAGCATGTTGCCCTCTCATAGTAGTGCCTACCCACTGCACCCCTCTCCTTTATGCCCCAAGCAGATTTGCAGTTCAGTTTGGGTTTGCCTCAAGTATAGCACACTGGTGCACTTTGACCAGAAGCTTGTCATTCACCACAGAGTCAAAGTCTTTATTTAAGTCCAGATAGGATACAACTATGACTCTTCCCTTCTCATCTCCATCGCACCTCTTCAGAGGCAAATAGAAGCAGACAAAGATGTACTCCTGCCCTCAAAGTGCAACTCTCCTGTCCAAATGTACCAAATAAAAAAAAAATTTGCCTTCGTGTTGATAAGCGTGTGCATCATTTTATGTATTTATTACCTCTTCTAGCACAGGGATCAGGTCAGTTTGACATGATGTGCCTCTCATACAACCATATTTAAATGAGGTAAGAACTTTATCCTCAATAAATTGCTCTATTATTTTGTTTTTATAATGGCTAACGACTTTACCAAACATGCTAGAATTCTCAGAGGTAATAATGGTCCCACAGCTAGTACAGCTAGGAAGGAAAGAACAGAGAATTAAATGGATGGCTTAGAGGGTGGTGTAAGCTGGAAGAGTACAGGTTCACTGGTGGCTGGGAGGGTCCTGAATAACAATGACCAGTATGAACTGGATAGGTTACATTTAAGCAAGGAAGCAGTCAGAAATCAGGAAATGGAAACTATGGCTAAGAGATTTGTGCAAATAGGTTATTTAAATAGAATATTCTCCAAGACAATAGAGAACCTCTAAAGAGGAATAACTTACAAGAAACTAGGCATGAAGACAGGAGAACCAAAATCGAATGGTTATGGCTTTAGAATATTCTGACCTTATAGAAAAGATTAGAAGCCAGTTCACAAACACTAGGGCATTTTAAAAAATTGCCTGTTAGATAATTTCAGCTATTACCTATTATTGCTTTGAAAAAGTAGAATCTTTATAATAGATTGCTGCAGAGAATATCATGCACAAGGAGCTAGTGCCCAGCTACTATTAGGTCCACTAAGTCTTGCGATGGCACCATGTGTTAAATGAATGCAATGCAACAATACTTCCAGAAAGAAGGAATTTGACCACCTTAGTGGAGATAAAAATACAAAATCCAGTCAACTATTAAGTGACTCACATCTTGTGATTTATTTGACTGCATGTCCATGTTCTAAGTATTATATAGGGAAGACCAGAAGGGCATTACAAACAATAATGACTAGCGAGAGCGAGGTGTGATTAAGAACAGCTGAAGACTCCCTGTCCCTTACATTTTAACAAATCAGGGCATACAGCAGCCTCTCTGGTCCTGTCCCTGCTTACATTGCCCTAATGGAATGCAAACTGCAATTCCCTGTACTGTGCACTGTATATTGCACAAGCTCATTTTGCACCCTTTCACAGCCTAAAAAGCTATTAAAGTTTAAGCCTCAATGGAGAACTCTTCACTCCTCCTCCAGTATACAGGCAGACCTCCCTTTGTCTATGTCTGGTAGCAGATCTTTGCTTGCTTTGCCCTCCTTAATGGAATAATCTCTCACCTGAAACCAGGGACTGCTAGAGGTTATACAGTTTTAAGTCTTGTGTAAATTCCTTGTACTTGGGCAGGGAAAGTGAAATGGCTTCTGTTATGGTATCAGGTTTTACATTCAGGTTCCTTGCTTGTTGTTCATTTTTTTAATTTATTTATTTATTTATTTAGTGTTTGTTAACCGGGTAGGAACACTAGACAAGTTATATGCCTATTTTCAGGAGCGACCGGAGAGTACAACAGGTTCAACAGTTAACAGTGACAGGGTATAGTAAGTACATCAAATACAGCAAGCAGTAGAGAAAGACAGTTTACAATTTACATTGGATTGGAAAGGTACACACAATTAGTGAAATAAGAGTGCATTGACCAGCAGGGCTGGCGGTATAAACACGGGCAAGGTGAATCCTGCTATCCAGTGTACACCAGAGCTGTGTTCTAGGGAGGCTTTGGGCAGGCGCAGTGAGAGGCCAGCTTTAGATGTTCCCACAGGAGGTCCAGAAAAGTTTGTGAGAAGGGTAGTATGGACATTTTCAGGAAGGAGTTCCAAAGCTTGGGAGCTTGAGCGGCAAACTCCAGGTCCCCCATGGCGGTCGGGTGGTAGGTATATTCAGTAGGCCAGGGCCCTGGGATCTAAGAGGTGAGGGGAGATATCAGCTGGGGCAGAAGACAGGCCAGTTCGGAGGTGCGGAGCTGATTACTTTGCTCGTGAGGCACCCAGTGCTAAAGAAGAGGTGATTGACCGGGATAGCCAGCCAAGCTTATCATAGAGTTCACAGTGATGGGTGAGATGGGGGCAGCCAGGGCAAACTGACAGATGTTGTTGTATGCCGTGCTCCACATGCTTAGGAGGACCTTGGAAGTATGTGCAAATAGGAGGAACCATAGCTAAGGAAGGAGTAGTACTCCTCTGGCAATAGCTAGACATGCCGCTTGGGGTGGAGATTGTACCGAGCCCTGTAGGCCAGTCCCAGTGCAGGTTTACCCCACTGCAGGCATTGTGGATATGATTTCCAGGTCCAGTTGGGGATCGAGTGTCACACCAAGATATTTAAGGAGGTCACTGTAGGAAGGGAATACCATCATTGTAGGTGATTTGCAGGGAGTTAGGGAGGCCAGAATCTTGGCTGAGGAGCCAAATAGCATGGCCTGGGTTTTTTGGTTAGGACAAGCTTATGGTTGGAGAGCCAGGCTTGGATGTTCCAGAGGTCCTCTGATAGGTGACGATTTAGAGTGGCTGTATGCGGGAGTGAGCCAGGAGAACCAGATCATCCACGTACATGGTAACTTACTTGATGTTTTTGTCCACACCCTATGCTTGTAGTCCAAAATATTAGTTCTATTACTGTACCACTGTTATAGCTAACTGATAACTCTGTATGTGTTGTATCTTCTGTGTCACTGCTATGAATGTACTCATTTTCCTGGTAATGTTATGTTCAGATATCCCTTATTAATGGACTGCTGCTTGCATCGCTATTAATCTGTTAACTAATTCTGGATTGCCTCTGAAAAAGGAATTTTAGTCTCAGTGGGCCTCTAGTTAAACAAAATCCAATAAAGAAATAAATCAGTTTGAGGGCATTTAGGAAGTTCCAGAATCAACCAGAGGCTAGACTGGAATAAAATATTAGAGAAATGAGAAATGTACTTGATTTTCACATTAAACACATTGGACACGATAAGTATGAATGGAAAACTGGATGGTATGCTGGTAACTAAGGGCTATGGTGTGTATTGGTTTATGCTAGCGTCTGATTTGAACAGTTAATAAAACTTTTTCCTAGGACAGGATCTAAAACTCAAACTGATCCATGAAATAAATATTCTGCAAAATTTCAGAACTTGTTTGTGTGTGGCTGGACTTAAGGAACGTTTTCATATTCTGACATGCCCTCCAGCCCAGGAATCAAACTATGAAAATTTAATGATATGTACCCAACTAGTGACCATTTGTCCGTCATTCTTTGTAGGAAATATTGGCTTGACAAAGCTTAATATTGCTTGCTCCCCATTTTTAGACTCTAAATGTAGTCCCATCACTCCTCCTTGGGATGTTTGCAATGAGGATGCTTGTGTGCTGAGGTGATTACATTTCATTTTATTTTGATCTGTTATACTGGAAAACCTTAATGGGCAAAGACCCTTTTACATACATGCCCTAAGAAAATGACAAGCAGTTGGGTACAAATGAAACACAGTGAACAAAATGATATGGGAGACAGTAATTCATACAGTATATGTCAGGTATGTAAGTGCAAAAGCACTCTTTCAGGGGTGTCTGTAACATTTACATATAGACTGAGTGGTCAGGTACTGTGCACACTGCTTTTTAAACTGGAAATGGATGCATTGCAGTTGTGGAGGTACACATCTTGTTGTACCAACACATAGCCCTATAAGAAAGAGATCTCTGTCTAGTTTACTGTTCATTCTTGGGAGCAAATGAGCAGCCCTCAGAAGATCTAATGATCCTATTTTTACTAGTTCAGGGAAGATTTCCTGGATGCTCTGGGGTCTTGGCCTACTGCCACTTTCTGTAGGAATGTGAGAGCAAGGAGCTGTATTAGAAAGTCAAGGGAAAGGTGTGAAGCAGAGGAGAGGAAGTGACAGTGATGGTTCAGGTAGGAAGGTTGGTTTGAAATCTATAGATTGAGTTGTAATATACTCCTACGCTTTCCAGAACAGATTCCCTTGCAGAGAGTACATTAACAAGTCATACTGAATAAGGGACAGTAGCAGACCATCAGAAAGAATTTTCCATGAATCAGCTATGAGAATTGTTTTATTCTGTGTAGCACTCCCAGCCTTTGATGGTGTTTTTATGATATCTGTGACATGAGGCTCAAAGGAAAGGGAGTTGTCAAGCGTGACTCGAGATAATGGAATTCAGTAACTAGTTCTATTTGCTCACCTGAAGAATCTGTCAAAGGTTATGGTGTCAGGATGTTATTTACAAGGTCCTGAGAAGATCATTGCCTTCATTTTGTGTGTGTGTGTGTGTGTGTGTTTGTTAGGACCAATTTATGTAGATAAAACCAGATCTCCATGGAGGAGAGGTCTGTTTGTAGGATTTTTCTATACTGCTGATATTCTTGCCCCCTGGAAGTTGACACTGTCATCAGCATAGAAGACCACACCAGTGTGGGGGCAGGATGCCAGTACAGAGTTTTAAAGAGTGAGACTAGGGAGGACCAAGCATTGATTCTTGGGGCACTCCACAGGTAACCTTAACTGGGCCAAAGGGCATTTGGATATTTGTCCTCTGTATTCTGTTTCCCAGGTATCTTCTAAACCATGCCATGTCATCAGGAGAAAGTTAAGTAGAGCCAGGGTATCCAGTAGAAGTGGGTAGTTAACTAGACTGAATACCTCGGTGAGGTTAATGAATATGCAGCCTAGGTAGTTACCTGCATCCAAGGTATTGAAAACAGAGTCTGTGAATGTCACCAGGGCCGTCTTTGTGCTGTGCAACTTTCAGAAGCCATGTTGTGTGGGACTGACAAAGTAGTTTTGGGTTAGATATTCAAGTGTCTGTTCAAAGACTATGCATTCTAACAATTTGGATAGGGGATAACGGAGAGAAATGGGCCTGCAGTTAGATGACAGGGTCTTGGGGCCTGATTTGTAGATGGATCTAACAATTGCCAGCTTCCAGATGTCCAGAAAGTCTCCACATCTGATGCAGTAATTAAATAGCTTCCTGACTGGTTCTGCAGGGCCTCCCTCTCAAGTTTTAAGAAACAGTAGTCCAGGTCATCAGGTTCAGTGAGGGATTTGGGTTATATTTTAAATGTATTTAAAAAATTATTTTTGGTAAGTACTCTGAAATAAAATTTCTAGTGAGTGCCAGTTTGGGAGAGATCAATGTCATCTGGAGTTGTAGAGGTGTGGTGCTGTGAAACCCTATACTTGGGAAGGTCCCTACATTGTCTAATAAAGTGGTTAGCTACTGAACTCTGGTTATTAACCATGTTACCATCAACCTCTAGGGTATAGAAATCCCAAGCGAGGTTGTTCCTGTTAGCTCTTTGTAAATCTGCCAGATGTTTTTGGATTAGGCACATTTTGTTTCTTGGCATGCTTTGTAATAGGAGGAGTTGGCATTTCGAACTTGGGTTTTACATTTGTTTTTGCAGTTTTGTATTTTAGCAAATCTTGTGGGTTCCCAGTCGATTTATACTTTTTAGATTTATTCCTGGAGTTTCAGCTTACAGAGTATATCAGCATTTAACCACCCAGCCTTGTTACCTCTGATTCTCATTAGGGTTGCCACCTGTTAGTTTTTATCTGGTGATCAGGTGTTCAGGTCCCTATCAGGCAATCCTGCCATTTTGAATGCTCACATACTTTTAAAACAGATTTTGTTATATCATTAATTGTTTCAGCTACATGTTCAGGTTACAAACAAGTTCTGTTATCAATATAGTATTTTGTTTGTAAAAGCAGTCAACCTAGGAGGTGTAAAGTAGGGCCATTAACACTGTTAGAACTTACTTAGCCTAATCTTTTCCATCACATCTTAACATGGCATAGCATGAAAGCTGCCCCACCTTTTGTAACAGTAACAGAGCCTGTAGTCTTCCACTTTCATTTGCTGGTAAACTTTTTTCAAAAAGAATTCAGACATTTTGAAATGTTTTAAATTACCCCAAAAAAATATGGTCACTTCTTTGACTTTTAAATAGTACTGTGGACATGAAAAGGAAATGGAGCCAGAACAAGTTATAAAGTACACATTATAGGAAACAATTTCTTTATTGTGTATTATTTTATATCATATATTTTAATCTATGTTATTTACAGTATTCCCTTGTATACCCTCAGATCATATCTGTAAATTATATTTATTTTATTGCTGTATTTTTACCTGGTAAACCAATGTCATTAAATGAATAAATAAATACATGCCCACATATGTGAATAAATAACTAGAAAAAAATGAGAAAATAACTTTACAGGTACAATATAGTATTTTAACACTTTTGTTTTAACTGCTGCTTTAAGTGTTGTTGTTTGATGATATAATAAATGGCTTTGAGGGAGGACCACATGTAACTAAATCTGGGTCACCGCTGAAAAGGGACTATTATGGTCTCAAGCGGTCCTACCTGATTACCAAAATGTAAATAAATAAATGTTTGTGGTTCAGTTGCTTTTACATAATGTTTTATGACAGCCCCAGTTTTATGCCTGTGATATTTGCAAAATCTATTTCTGATACTACCATTCTAAACACTTTTTTGCCAGTGCCATTTTACATATTTGTTTGCAATGATACAATGTTTTATAATTTGTTGTGCAGGCACCATTTGTGTAATAAGAAGTTGTATGGGCAGAGAGGTTAGAGCACTAGCTTGGGAATTGGGGAATCTCAAGTTTGAGCCACAACAATGCAAAATTTGTTCTGTGTGACATGGCCTTGTGTAAGTTACATAACCTCAAAGTGCTCCAATCAACCGACTATGGAAATTGATAGATGCAGCAATGAAACTCAGAGGTTAGACAGCAGCGGGGAAGCCTGGTTAAAAAGATTGTAACATAAAATAACTGTGCTGTGATGATGTGTGCTACAGTACATTGCTGGTATAAACAATTTTTAGAATGCTCAATTGAGGACCTTTTCAAGGTTCAAAATTAAAAAAACAACTTTATTTGAATAAATTTTAAGATAAAATAAATAAGCTTTGCTTAGTCCAACTACAAAAAAAAGGTTTTGTTTTCGGTCAGATTTCAGCTTTTTATCTCACATACCCTTTCTGCCTGTCTTTCCAACATATATTGTATAGTACAGTGGCCCATTCTCCTAACAGAAGACCATTTTAGTTATCCAGCCCTCACTGCTGCAATCAGTAAAGTACTTGGTGGCTGGCTTGTTCTGATCAGGACAGCAAATGGCATAATCCATTAGAGATAATCCCCAAATTCATATCTACAGATTCAAGGGAGCAATACAAAATGTCATTTTCTTTTACCTTTCCTGTATGTGAGATGCCTGTTATGCTACCATCCTGAATGTAAGAAACCTGCTATGGTGGTTCACACTGTTCTAGGGCATCTCCATGATAGGACTGGTAATGTTGATGAGTGATGCTTGTGCAGTAAACCCCATTGCTCTCCTGCAAACAACCCTGGTAAGGCACATCTGTTTGTAGACTTGTTACTTAACTGGACATAGGAAATGTACACCCATAACATGCAGCCACTCTAAGTTATTTTTTATAATTATTTTCATTAGTATTATTTTCCATAATTTTTAGTGGTCAGCATTATAAAAAAATTGCACAGTATGTCATCAGTACAAAAAGTACAAAACAGAATTCCACAAAATGTATGCAAAATAGTGCATGCTGCTTATAGAGTATAGTAAACAAAATGGCGCCTGTACAACAAATGTGTCTAGTGGCACTGGTACATAATTGATTTAAAGTGGTATATGCAAAAGAAATGTAGCAGTCCACACAAGTGCAAAACAGTTCACTAAATCATCAGCAGTAGCAACACCAAAATCACATTCAGAACTGTAGGAATCTAGAAATTATAATTGGGAATTACTAGCAGTCATGTGTTTTACATCTAGACTTCTCTTCTGTGATGTAATTTCCTATTGTAGCTATTTATAAAATGGATACCTGCATCTGTGAAAAGAGGGGAGCTAAATGTCTTTTATTCTGGCACTAAGGAATTGGGAATTAGAGGTTTAACCAATAGCTCATTTGGAACAGATTTTCCTGCCAACAATATTGTGATATTTCCTTTACATGAGTGTTCCACTTTAAATTACAGTACCTCATTTCTATCCATACAACCATGCTAATAGGTATCTATAACTATTTCAGAGTAGAGGTAACTATCTAGCCAAGGTGCTGAAACTCATTTCACATTATGTGCAATTGAAATTGTCCCAGTTCCCCCTTTTTCCCTCCACAAGCGACAAACTACTAGTATGTTGCTGTGCTCAGACTGCCACTTCATTTATTATATATCATAATTTCATTTTCCATCCCATCATCATTTATTAATGTCTTTTTCACAATTGTATTTGTATTGCATCCACATATCAATCATCTCTCTTTTCTTTCTCACTTCCCCAGGTGAAACCTGGTGCCTTCTTCTTCTTTTTCTGGTAGGTAATGGTGAGAGCCGAGACCACTTTTGTCCTTCATTTCTTCTTCTTCTTCTCATTGTATTTAGTTTTCATCCCCCCTTCCCCTCTCGTTGCCATCCACCTCTGGCAGTCCACCAAAACATCTTACGGACATCCTCTGTCATCCACCTCTGACAGACCAAGTCATTCCTTCTCGATTACCCACTTTTCCATTTCTTTTGTGTTGGGTGGGAGGTAATAAAACTTCATCAAAGTGGCTAAACCACCCTTGTGCTGACCTTTTGTACTGCCTTTTGCCCTTCCCTTCTTGCCTGCTTGCCTATTGTCCTGGCTCCCAGCCCTCCCTTGCCTTCCCCCTCCTTGCCTGAGCAAATCACTTCCAGAAAAGGGAAGGTGCACCAGGACAACTTGGTCTGCCCTTAAAGGGAAAACTCCATTGTCCCAGATTCCCACCTTTTCCCCCACAAAAGACAAACTACTTGTATGTTGTTGTACTGAGACTGGCAATTAATTTATTATATATCATAATTTCATTTTCCATTCCCATCATCATTTGTTAATGTCTTTTCACAATTGTATTTGTATTGCATCCACATATCAATCTCTGATCATTTCTCTCTCTCTTTTCTTCTCACTTCCCCAGGTGAAAACCTGGGTGCCTTCTCTTTTCTGGTAAGTAACGGTGAGAACCAAGACTGCTTTTTGTCCTTCATTTTCTTTTTCTTCTTCTCCTCATCGTATTTCTTTTCACCTTCCTTTTTCCCCATAGCCTGTCTCCAGCTTGCATTGGATGATGGGCCTTCCCCCCTTTATGGTTCTCCCTAGAGATGCAGTGAATTTAAATTCCGTCGGTAAAGTGAATGCAGTGGACACTTTGCGTTGCCACTCCACTCACATGAGTGGGCAATTCAAGTGCTCACTCCACCTTGTCATTACCACTTTGCTTTAAGGTGGAATGGCAATGGATGTAAAGCGAAGTCATTGTTTTTAATGGACTTACATTCCTCATTATGATTCTAAGTGATCCACTTGGTGTTTCAGATTTGGCAGCCTCCCGGCACATCACATGGCTTACAGTACTGTAAGTCACATGCTCTTCAGCTAGGCGTGAAGAAAGTTAGTCATACAAGCAGACACTTTTATTTTCTCCTGTGCAGACGGAGAGAGAGTAGTATGTTTTGTGACTGCTGATACTTTAAGATCTGGGTAAAGAGGAGATTTAAACTTTGATTTAGACCAACAGCTTTCTTAAAAATTACATTTTTGTCTTTTCTGTACTCGTTTTACTTAATTTGTTCTTTCTGTCAATTTTATTTTTCTTACCTTTATAAGTAGTTAGTTGTTTGTCTGTGTTTGTGTGACTGTGTGTGTGTGTTGTGTGACAGTGTGAGTAGTGATTGCTCAGACTGAGGGAGCTCAGTAGGAGAGATGGACCAGGGTGAGGGAATGTCTGGGATGAGGCAGCTCTGTGGAGGCGTGGTAGTGGTAAAGCATCGTACCAGTGTGCATGTGTGGAGGACATGAGTGCTCATTTCTGTTGGACCGCTCAAAACTTGTGAGTGCCCCACCAAAAGCAGGACCAGAACAATGAGAGGGTGAGTACTGTGGAGCAGCGGCTGGATCACATAGAGGGACATCAGTTGCAAATGATGTCCATGCTGGAACTGCTGCTGGATCACTCTGGGATATCATATTAGTTTTTTTCTTACATCATGTGCCCTGCACACCTTCCTTGCTGTGTTATAAAATGTATTCCTCCACCATCCCAGACTCTTCTAAGTAATTATGCCCTTATTTTGTTGTCTTCCATATCGTGACACTTTGTATTCTGAGCAGTGCAAGTATACTGTGCTAAACTGCATGTGCAGTCAGTCTTCTTTCAGTCTGTGTATGTACTGCAGACACTGTCCAACTCCTGACTTAAAACAAACATTAATGAGTACAATGGTGGGGTGGTGCAGCATGGAGAGATACTACAAAACGGGCTTACAATACATCCAAGTAACTACTAAAAAAATTAATGCTGTGATTCATGACATGATCGTAAATCATGATACGTGACTGCATTTGTGACCGTGATGATGAAGAAACATGAATGCCCATGGCTGTACTTCTCCGGGCCCTGATGAGCTGTAGCTTAAAACTCCCAGACTTAAAAACCACGTATCAATGAGTACAATGGTGGGTGGTGAAGCCTGGAGAGATACAAAATAGGCTAACAATACATCTAAGTAACTAAAAAAAATTTTATGTTGTGATTAAGTAAAGTGAATGATAGTGAATCGTGATTTGTGACTGCATTTGTGACCATGATGATGAAGAGCGTGATTTGTATCACGAGTGATTAAGTGATGATGGTCTGACTTAAAGTACTATTAATGAGTACAATCTTCATGCAGAATTAGCACCACACCTGTCCTGTACTCTGAAGGAAACCAAAGAAACAACTGTGACTGAGGCAGTGGATGACTCAAAACTGGGCCAGTGGTGGATGGGGAGGAGGGAGGTGGCCTTACAGGGGACCTGGAGGCTCAGGAAAGATGGTCTAGAAAGTGGAAGCTGAGGTTCACTGCGGGAACTGCATGGTACTGCACCTGGGGCCAGAAACCCGGGCTAAGTGTACACCCTGGGGAAATGCTACAAGTCTCGATGGCTGTGAGGGACCTGGGGGTGGTGGTGGATGTCAAGATGAACAACTCGGAGACTTGTAGGAGGGAAGCAGCCAAGGCCAACAGGATGCTGGGATGCATTGCTAGGGGATCACCTCCAGAAGGAGGGAGGTGATGCTCCCTCTGCATAACTGCTTGGTGAGGCCGCACCTCGAGTACTGCGTGCAGTTTTGAGGCCACACTTAAAGAGGGACATTAAACTCCTGGAGAGCGTCAGAGAAGGCAACCAAAATGATTTGGGGCTTGGGGACAGAACCTAAGAGGAGAGGCTCAAAGAGCTAAATATGTACAAATTGGAAGAGAACGGACAGGGGACATGATAGAGGTCTTCAGGTACATGAAGGGGGTAAATAGGGAGGGAACAGTCAAGGTGCTTGAAGGAAGGAGGAGGGGGCCTCTAGAGGGCATGGGTGGAAGCTGGAGGGGAAGATTCAGGGAGAAAGGAGGAGTGCTACTTCATTGAGAGGGTGGTGGAGCCATGGAATGTGCTGTCTAGGGGCTGGTGGAGGCAGAGATGGTGGAGGGTTCAAGAGGGTGGGACAGGTACAGGGAAGGGTTCTGGAACTAAAATCCAATGCAGCGAGAATATCCAGAATGGGGAAGGAAGAAGCCAGAGAAGGTGAGGGGGCAGCAAGGTCCAGCTCCCAGGGTGAGGGGCTGATGAAAATGAGCAGATCACGAAAGACCATTAGGCCTATTCTGTTGGCATTTTAGTATGTTAGTATGTTAAGTTACAGATGGAATTGGGCCCTAAAAGATGCAAATGCAGAGACATATTACGATTGCACTGTGCACTGAAGAGATGCAGACACAAAGGCACAACACCTAACCAGTGCTCACCATCAGAAATTCAAATATGGAAAGAATACTTTTTGCGGTTGGGGCGGGCTGCAGGGTGGGCAGTGTACTGTACTGCTGCAGTAACAGTCACTAGTACTAGTACCAGTAAAGATACCACAAAGAAGTACAAAAATCACACAGCTGCAGTGGATAGCAGCTTCACGTTGCTGAAATTATTATGTGGCACAATGAAAGGTGTCTGATTTGATGACACCCATCACACACATACTCACACATTAATTAAACTAAAATTATGCATTGTGGCAGTAACAGTCACTAGTACTAGTACCAGTAAAGATACCACAAAGTATAAAATCACACAACTGCAGTGGATAGCAACTCACAATGCTGAAATTATTAAGTGGCACAATAAAGGTCTGATTTGATGACACACATCACACACATACTCACACACACACTAAGTAATGCATAGCAAATCGAAAACTTCAGTAATATAACCACATATTTTAAACAAACTAAAATTATTCACTGCTGCCCACAACAATCACCAAAATGGCAAGAAATATTAAAAATATTACTGTGTGTACATTAACACAGTTATACAAGAAAAATATCACCAAAACAGAAAGCACTTTCTTTTTCTCCAAGTTAATCTACCTACCACCACAGATCGCCCCTCCCCAAAGCACATCTTCCACTGTTTCTTAGTACACAGACTGAATGTTGTACATTAACATTCAAAATCCATACACAAACAATAAACACTCAATGATATGAGCACAGGAGGTTTCCTATAATCGACGAACTAAACTTTCAGCAAAAAAATTACTCAAAAAGGCTTTTTAACAGCTTTTGAAGGTTTGAATCACAGAGAGCTCTCAGAGCAGATTGTCTCCTACAGCCTACACACTACCCCAAACTGAGCTGTGCAGAACAATCTAGAGCCCATGTGACCTGAGATCCTATGAATCACTGCAAAATCCACCTAGGAGCTTAAAAAACAAGACAAGTGAGGTGAAGTGGAAGGTGGAGTAACGTAAAAGTCATTTTTTTCAATGGACTTCATGTTACCCATTATAACACCAGAAGTGCTCCACCCGTTGCAGAGCACTCTCTGGTCGCCTTCACTCCATGAATCACTTGGTGAGCCGAATTGAGCCACTAGCCCATTACTAGTTCTCCCCATTTTCTTTTATCTCCTTCCTGTCTCCTGCATGTCTCGATGAATCCTATCATTTCAGTATTAAACATGTCTATTGTTAAGTCTGACAGGTGCACACCATCTGATCTGTAAAAATCCTCTACCGATTCTTCCACCCCTCATAGAATTACGTATCCCCATGTTCCTTATCAATGTTCCTACCCTTCTGTTTATCTTTCTCCTGGCCCTGTCCACTGCTACATGGCTGTGTCCATACCTCCATACCCTCCTTAGTATCATGTCCGACCGGCTATCCTCATTCTTGTCCACCCTCCTGACTCTTCACAAGTCTGTTTTACCCGCATATCGTGTCCAACCATGGCTTCCCCTGGTGTCATTCCCCCCAGGTGTCAATGTTAAATCAAGGATGGGTCATCGCTCCTCCATTTCTTTCAGGGGTTGGAAGAAATTGTGCCCATCTCATCCTTGGATGCTGTGCCATGCCAACCTACATTGTCTGACATCCTGGTACAGCTGTTTCCCCAGCCTTTTCTCCGCTCTCCTTTCTGCCCAATAAATATATAAGTGCCCGCAGATACAAACTTCTGTGATCCTCCATCTACCTATAGAATTTAAACAAAATATACATCTTAATCACCTGCTTGCCTTGTTTATGTCCCAATAATCTTTCTTTTTTGCTAATCCAAAACAAACACAGATGACATGTTAACATCTCATTCCTGTAGGGTCGAGTATACCTCTTGTATTTGGCAGACCACCAGCTCCCATTTGCAACATACTGTCCATCATTTCCCCTGCAGCTGCCCATTTTGAAGCTGTCCCTATTCGAAAGAGTGAAAGGAATAATTGCCCGGTCTTTGCTCAGGAACTTCATGCCTTTTTGAGTATGGCCATTACTTGGTAACTGTCACCTTCTTCCCATCTTCATACAAATAAACTCCCTTTTTTAATTCCACGTTCTCTGGCGTAAGCCCACAAAGCCTTTGCTGGGCACACTGCCTTGTCTACATGCGCCATTAGTTACAGCACACCCATTCTCTTCCTGATCTGTTTTGACCTCTTAATTATAACTTGTATCTCATTCTGCCCCCAGGTTATGTCTCCCCATTCTGATCCCCCTTCTTCGTCCCTACAGCCATGCCCCACAGCTTCACTCACTCATATGGCCCCTGTAAACAATACCAGGTAAATCATGTAAATAGCTACATCATCTTTGGATCTGCAAATTGCTGGGAGTCAGTCCCCTAAGCTTTGCTAGCCAATGATGTACTATTACGCCTACATCCTTTGGGCCTCTTGTTCAATCTACTCCACCCCTTGCATCATTCTCCTTATCAACATTGATTTTGTAGGTCCTTCCTCCTCTTTGGGCTACAAACTAGACTAATCCCACTAGGTACACCCCATATCATGATGTGGGCCATTCCTCTCTGCCATTGGTCCACTGTAAACTTCCTAGCTGCTCCTCAGTAAGTGGTCCACTTACCTCCATATGCTATTGCTTCCTCTGAATGCTTGTAATACCCACCATGCCTTCATAGGCCCTCAAGGTCCGCGGTGCCCATGAGTTGTGAACAGCATTTGAGCTCCTCTAACTAACGTCCCAGATGTTCGTTGGTATGGTGTTGTCCATTCCTCTGCTACCGGTGCCAGCATTTGAAACAATCCAGCTGCAGACAGGAAAGGCAGTCAGCTAAGATATTTTAACCCCTTCCATGTGCCTGGCCCTGAATGACATATTCAACTGTAAGGCTCTCAACACTAACTGTCTCAATACCCTCATGACCATCTCAAAGCTGGCCCCCTGTTGTTCCAGAACCTCAACAACTGCCTTGTTTTCATACAAAATGTGACCTTCTGATTTCGTAATTCCTCTCCCCATACTAGGGTACAGGCCTAAATGGGCATAATTTCCAACAGTGTGATGTCCTTTACCTGTCCATCTCTCACCCAATCCATTGGCCATGGCTCTGAGAACCATTGTCCTCTCAAATAGCCCCCATCCCATAACCCCTCTGCATCTGTGTATAGAGTCCAGATCAGTGCTATAAACCCAATCATCCTGCCAGAATGAGCAGCCATTGTAGCTGCTGAGGAATTCTTCCACACTTTGAAATCTTCTTTTACTCCTCTTGTTATGCCCATGTAGTGGTGTGGTCTGGTTACTCCTGCTGTGGCCCTCACTGCAGCTTAGTGAAAGCCCTCCCTGGTCCAATTGCCCTACAGGTGAAATTCAGATGTCCCATCACTTGCTGCATCCATCAATTGCACCCACCTCCTGCTCGTATGCACATGGATCAGGTCCTTCAACCCGCCACCTTGCTGTCTGGTAACCCTAAACCTTCAACTTTGCCACCTTGCTACTGGTAACCTAAACACCTCTCTCAGCATGTCTATCTCAATTCTTAGAATTCTAACACCTTACTGGGGCCTTCAGTTTTGTCTGCGGTGCCAATGGTACCTTCAGCTCTACACAGTTCTTGAAAACTGGCAAGCATCTCTCTGTCTCTCCGTCCACTGCCTATTAACAGAAAGTCATCCAGGTAATGTATTACTGCCTTGTAACCTATTTTCTCTTGAAATATCCACTGCAAACAGGTGCTGAATGCTTTGAAGGTGGCACAGGCCACAGAACAGCCCATTGTCAAAATAGTACTGACCCCCAATTTAAAACCCAATGATCCCAATCCTCCCTTCTAACTAGGAGCAATCAGAATACCAGACTCTGTGTCTGTCTTGGCCATCCATGCATCAGGCGTTGCTTGTATAATCTGTACGGCCTCCTCTAATGTGGTGCAGGTGACTCTGCTGTGCTTCCCACTTATAAAATCATTCACTGGTCCCCACCAGAAATGACAGATGGCGAAATTCCCTGTATTCCCCATTTGTTTCTTGGGAATTAGGTCAAATGGGAAATTCTTATATTCCGTGAGTGGAGGTTGAATGGGGTCCTTCTACTCTGCCTGCCACCCTTTCTTTCTCTGTCTTTTTTCTTCATAATATCCTCCTTCCCTTTAACTGACCCAAGATTGTTAGCCTCTCTTGCCCTTCCTGGGCCTTCACACTATAGCGAAAAAAATGTCCTAAAGTCTTTATTTATTATTTTCTCCAGTTCTCTGTTTGGGTACACTTTCAACCATCTCTCACACCTCAGTCTTGATGGGAGTACTTGCTTCAAAATTGATTTCTTACCACCCTCCCCTGGTTCTTGACCCCCTGCCCCCCACCCAGTCCCGTCCCTCTTCTGATCAATACGTTTGGATCCCCTACCCCACACCTCTTCCTCTAGATCCCTCTATTTCATGACTGACCCCTGTAGCCATGGCCTTCTCAAAGGGCTGCTGGCCTGTGCCATCCCCTCCCCTGGGCCCCCTGTGTCCATGCTGTCCTGCATCTATTCATGGGTGGGTTCCCCACATTTGAGCATGCATGCCAGAACTGGCACTGGGGCCATGAGCAAGATGCCTGTTATAGCCCCAGCAACACTTCTGTAGTAGTCCCCTCTTTTTCCTATTTCTCCTCTGGCATGGATTGATCCATAACATAGTCTGTCCAAAGTCCAACTGCTTGTGTCCCACCTCACATTCCCATATATTGCCATCCTTTGCGGAAGAATTCATCATTATATATCCAACCTAACCCCTTTTGCCTTTGCTCTTTTGATAATCAGCGAATCGTAATAAGAGGAATTCCCAATTCTAGCTTCTGTTCCAACACTATCGCTGAGTACATGGCGAAACCTACAAACCATCCATCCCATGTCTTTCCTTTTGTAAATTTGTCCTCTTTTTTCTTGCCCAATAAAACCACTGCTGGCGTCATCTCACTTTTCCCAATATTCTCCATTTCCTTATATTTGGACACACGACTCCTACTCACTTAAGCAAAAATGTCTATGTACTCCCCTTTCCATATTTTTCTCTTTTGTAGCCAGAGGCATGCTCCCTATTCTCATCCTCCAGGATCCTACTCCCTTGTTCCTTTTCCCATGTTTGGTCCCGTTATCCCGCCTGTTGTTCCATTATCTGATCTGATCTCTGCTAATGCTGATTCCATCTACCCAACCCCCTGACCCAAGGGAGACAATAATTTGTCCTATGTATATCTTAATGCTGTCTCCCACTGTACCTGATATCATTACCTGTGTGTTTTCAGCTCCCTGAAGCCTACTGTCTTGAGAGGTCCCAGTCTGGGTTCCTGTGGCAGGATGGATGGTTGGGGCATTATCTGCAGGGGACCACTGTGTTTGGGGAGCTGGTCTGGATTCCACCAGTGGAAACACCACCTGCTCTTGGGAGGTACTGGTGGTTCTGGTACACAGGATTGCGGCAGTACTGGGCTGACCACTGGGAGGCACCACAGTGGTGGTTGCACTCTCTTTGGACTATATAGTCTCCTCAGTGGTCATTTCCCACCATCCACTTTTCCTTTTCTGCTTTCCATTTCTCCCCAGATCTCACCGTCCTCTTCTTCCACCATCTGCCACATCTTGTTGGCCTTTTCGCCAACTCCCACAGCCTTATAGGCATCATCCTTTGACGAGCCTGTTCACTTTGGTGCCATCCTCTCTTCTTTGCCTATATAAAATCTGTGAAACTGAGTAAAGCATTTCATTAATGACTCGCCATGCTGACCCCTTTCTTTTTTTTTTTAATCTAGGACCCTATATAGATAGAACTCTGTTCCTTGTAGCCATAATCCCACCTTTTTCCTTTTTCTTGCCTTGTGCCCTGCATACCGACATCCTTGAAGAAGACCTATCACATGGCCTGCTTCCCCATGCTAAATGGCATCTGATATCATGCCCCATGGCCTGGGTCCTGGCCTAGTCTATCCGCACCACAGCCCCCTGTTTTATTCCCCTGCCATATCGCTGCGCCAAGATGATTAGAGGGTCCAAAGCTCAGCTTCTATCGAATAGAGCTAGACACTGTATCCTCACCCCTCAAATTCTGGGCCACACTGAATGAACTGTCTGGGCAATACTTACAAAATACACTTCCTCCACAAATTATTGCAGGCAATGCACCAATTAATGATAAAAAGAGATCCTGCAAGCATTTAATATTCAATTCAACAAAACAGGTTTAGCATTCAGTAATTCACCTGCATGCAACTTGAGCTCTCAGCTTTATGTACAGCCTCCAACCTCTAGCCCTATGAGCTGGTTACTCTTCCTCTCCTGTCTCTCTCAAAGAGTAGAAGACCTGCTTCTCACTTGGACATTAGGAAAAGTGCCGGTGCAGATACATTCGACCCTTACTTTAGAAACAGAAACATAGAATTTGACGGCCAGATAAGGACGATTTGGCCCACCTAGTCTGTCCATTTTCCTACCCTAACAGATAAGCTGCAGATCCTAGTTAACCAACAGCTTACTTCCTCTACCCCCACTAGGACTGCCTTATGCCTGTTCCATGCATTCTTGAATTCCTCCACTGTTCTTGACTCCACGACCTCCTCTGGGAGGCTGTTCCATGCTTCCTCAAGCCCTCTCTGTGAAAAATACTTCCTCACATACCTCTGAGCCATTCCCCCCTCTATCTTCAAATTGTGTCCCCTTGTTCTTGCGCATTTCTTTTCTAGGAAGATGCTATCCTCTTGGACTTTGTTGATTCCCTTGAGAGTACTTGAATGTTTCTATCATGTCCCCTCTCTCCCTTCTTTCCTCAGGGTATACATATTAGCTCCTTTAGTCTTTCTTCGTATGTCTTCTGGTGCAGACTCTGCACCTTTTGGTTCCCTCCTCTGGACAGACTCCACTCTGTCTATCTCTTCTATGAAGATGGGGTCTCCAGAACTGCACACAGTACTCAGATGGGGTCTCACCAACTGTCTGTACAGAGGGATTACAACTTCCTGTTTTCTACTATTGATGCCTCTTCCTATGCATCCCAGTATCCCCCAGCCTTCCTTACTGCCTTCTCACATTGCTTGCACCTTTAGGTCATCTGATATAATTACCCCGGTCCCTTTCTATTTTACTGTTGTCAGTATCTCACCCCCCTATTGTGTACGCTTCCCTTGGTTTTGTTTCCCATGTGCATTACCTTGCACTTCTTTGCACTGAATCTGAGCTGCCATACATTTGACCATTGCTCCATCCTTGCCAAGTCCCTTCTCATCCTTTCTACTCCATCTTGTGTATCAACCCTGTTGCAGAATCTTTGTGTCATCTGCAAAGAGACATACTTTTCCTTCCAGTTCTTCTGCAATGTCCCTTATAAAGACATTAAAGGACCCGGTCCAAGTACTGAACCCTCCGGTGCCCAGCTAGTAACCCTCCTTTCTTCACTGTAGCCTCCATTTACTGCTACCCTTTGTGTCCTGTTGTCTAACCAATTTTTATCAGGCTACCACCTTGGACCCACTCAAGGCTGGCTATCTTGTGTATTAATCTTTTGTGGGACTGTATCAAATGCCTTGCTAAAATCTAGGTAAGCCATGTCACAGCCCCTCCTGGTCTACTACTTTAGTCACCCAGTCAAAGAAATCTATGAGATTCATCTGACACAACCTTCCCATCATGAATCCATGCTGCCTTGGGTCCTGTGCCCCACCAGCATCTAGGTACTCAACAATTCTTTCCTTCAGAAGTGATTCCATCATTTTGCCTACCACTGAGGTCAAACTAACTGGTCTGTAGTTCCTGCCTCTGTCCTGCTCCCACTTCTGTGAAGAGGAATCACATCTGCTCACCTCAGTCCTCAGGTGCCACCAATCCTCCCATGATTTGTTAAAGAAGTAGTCAAGCCGGTGTCACTAGTTCTACCCTTAGTTCTTTTAAATTCTTGGGTGAATCCATCAGGCCCATTGCTTTGTCCACCTTCAATTTTATTAGTTCTTTCAGAACCCTTTCTTCTGTAAATGGACTGGTATCGACCCCATCTTCAGTGTTTCTCTTGTTTGGTTTTAAACCCCTACAATCTGGCTTCAGAGTCAATCATAACACAATTTCAGCATTAGCTAAGGTAACAAGTGATTGGCAACAAGATTTAGAGTGCAAAAGTTTGTCTGTGCTGTGTTTCTTGACCTAAATAAAGTGTTTGACATGATGGACCATAGACTCTGCTACTCTCCTCACTAGAATCAATAGGGCTAGATCCTACCTCACTGAACTGTTCCGTGATTATCTGTCTGACTGGCGGCAACAAGTCAAGGCCAAAAGCGACTCCTCTGTCCCAAATTGTTAAAGAGGATCCCCAGGGATCCATCCTGGGACCACTTTGTTGCCATCTATAACAACAATATAGATGTGGGCATCAAAGAGGCAAGCATCCACCTGTTAAGTAGACGATACAGTGCTCTACCTAAGCGCCCTACACACATGAATCTATGTGCAGATCTACAAAAGAACTTTAATCATCTCCAGCATCAACTACTCAGCAAAAAGCTGCTACTCAATGCTAAAAACTAAAGCCATGATATTTTCTCCTGCTAACCACCACAACACCCAGCAGTGACCAGTACCCCCCATCTCCACGATCCTAGGCAAGAACCTAGAGTAGTCACGAAATTCAAATACTTAGGGAGTTTGGATGACCACTAAACTTTCTTTGCATATCATTGGATGACCTACTAGAAAAAATTAAGACAGAGCTTGGCCTTTTATAGGATAAGACGACTACTAACTAGAGAAGCGAAGAAGCTAGTCAATCTACATTTCTTTACTAATTGACTATGCAGACTTCATATATAGCAGCTGTGCTGTGTCACTACAGAAAACTGGACACACTGTACCACAGAGCACTACTCTTCATCATTGATCTGCCTCTTATCACCCACCACTGCACACTATATCTGACTCATGGGTTGGACCTCCTACAACAGAGGGCTAACATGAACGCAGTCACTCTGACATTCAGTGCAGTGGTGGCAAGCTCCCACAGTACACTGCTGACTGCCTGACCCCTATTGTTGCTGGAAGCTATGCTCTAGAAGTTGCTCCTCATCTCACTGCATATCCCAGGGCTCACACACGCTTTGGAGGCTGCTACAAACTTCACGCTCCCTTAAGCTCTGGAATATACTCAGAAAACATTCAAGCTGAAGTCCCCAGTTAGCACCGACATGTTTAAAACCCTATACTGTAATAGCATAACACAAACCTTCAACTGCCTTGCTTGTCCCTAAGTTTATCTTTCCTCCGCTTAGCACTTCTTTATGCCAGCTCTAAATCCCCCTAATTTGATCAGAAGGCGTTCAAATATTCCTGAGTCCTAACCCAACCTGTACCACTGCTCAAATCTGAGCCCACAGATACAAGGCTCAATGGTTTTCATCCTCATTCTGCCGTGTTGCTGCAATTATGGTAAATGGACAATAATCAGCTGGAAGTCTCATCTCTGTGCAGCACACCGCCTGCTGCTACTATACAACTGTGACTGTCAGCCTACTGTACACAAGAACACTATGATTCCCTGCCCTCTCTGTACTATATAGTCCATGCTGCATAAATCTCCTGCTCCTGCCCTTCCCCTCAGGTATTACAACTAAACCTTGCAGAAATGCTCAACTATGCCCATTTTTATGACCGATGTCTTCTTTCATTTCCACTGCATATGTAGTATTATTATAGACTGTTACCAAACAAGTTGTTCCAATGGCTGTACTTATGTCCCAATGGCTGTACTATATGCTCAACTATATTATTATTTGTATGTCGTAGATCTACCCTGTAAATGAGCTTGCTCAATGGTTGTTCATACCTGTACTTAAATGTTCAATTGTATAATTGTTGTATGTCACAGGTCCACCTTGTAAATGAGCTTGCTCAATGGTGCCCACCTGTATTAATAAAAGATATTGATTGATTGATATAAAAGCTTCTCAGCCTCGTGGCTTCTACCACTGAGCCCCTTGCCTTCTGGGCCCAATCTTTTCTTTCTGGTGCTATCCACCCAGCCTCTGGCCTCACATGCCCACTCAGCATGCCCTGCGCTTGACACTGCATCTCGTGTCTCTCTAGGTCTATTCGTTCTTCCCATTCATGCCCCCCATGCCTCTGGCTGTTGGCCCTCTAGCCATATCCATTCACCCCTCTGTGCCCCCTATGCCTGCATGGCTGCACTGCGTGGCCTCTTGGCCTATACAACACTCCATCCCACTCAAATGAGCCCACAGATCTGATGTCTTTCCGGCCTGTTCCCCAGTGGCTGCTTCATGGCCCATTATCCTGTTTCCCTACTTCCCTTTAAACAGAACCCCACAACTTCCATACATAAATCTCCAGCCGCATTGTATCCACAGCATCTGATGTCACCACGTGGCCATCTCATGTAGCCTTACATTCTCCTGTTCAGCTGGGCCTCCAACCACCAGCACCTCTACAGCCCCAACACCACCATTTGATCCAATGCAAAACCTCTATCTTTTTTTAAAACAAAAGATGCACACACTTCCTTTGATTCTGCGCCTGCAGCCCCAGCCTCACAGGTCATTGTTCTCCTCATCACCTCCAGCTGGCATGGCGAGCTACCTTCCTCCATTCCATCTGTCCTAACTGCGCTCCCTGTTCTGGAGCTCCATTCTCCTGAAAACCTGCCCTCAGGCCACCTCCCACCTTGCTGTTTTTCCTTTCTTATGTCTCCCATCCATGGGCCAAGGCCTGATGCAAGCAGCCAGCAAGCTGTGTTCTGTTACACCCTACGCTCTCTGCAGCAAGCGTCTGCCTGCTTTTAACAAACACTACTGTCTTTCTTTGCCAATGGGCCTAGGACCCACTGCACCATCACGATCTCTTCTGTAAGCGCTCCCATTGTTTCTCACCAATGCTTGACTTCAATTAAAACAACTAGTGGGCATGACCCTTGAGACCTTAAAAACTTCCTCCCATGCACTATGTGTTTAATGCACAAAGCAGCTTGATCTGCACCCCTTTTGTTTTAAACGCAATTCATTGCTCAATTCCCAGGATACAACAGGGGCCAAGGCCCTAACTGAAAACCATCCCATATTCTCTGCTGCACATCTACACAAGCATTTCCTGCCATTCTACCCAAGTCCCTCACTCATGGGCAAGGCCACACACACACAAAGCCATCTACTTTTCATATATATTCTCTCCTTAAATGCTTAGCCTTACCTCTTAGTTGTCCTGGTACAAAACCTTTTTTTTTCTCAACATTCAAACAAAGATTCCAATGCCAATCCAATGTGCTGTAGCTCTATTGATTATTGTAAACCAACAAAACTTCAGCAAAGTGGCTGAGCCACCCTTCTCCTGACCTTTTCGAACCCCCTTTTGCCCCTCCTTCCTGCCTGCTTTCGCCTGTGTCCTGACTCCCACCCCCCCATCTCCTCACTCCTTGTCTGAGCAAACCACTTCCAGAAAAGTGAATGGGTGCATCAGGACAACAGGTCTGCCATAAAGAGGCAAACTCCATTATCTGGATTTTCTATTAATAAGTTGTGTACATTAAACTACAAGCATTAGTCTGGTACAGATTATGTTGCTTTTATTTGACCCTGGGTTCATTTCACATCACCTCTCAAAAGCAGAACTAGTGATACATATTTGCCATAAAAAGATTAGGAGGGCAAGTGTCAGTATAAATAAGTTACCAAACATCAGTTCTACCAAACAAATTTTGAGGAAGTTTAGGATTTGGTTAAAAACTGAGAGTAATCTATTTATTTTGTTGCACCTTTCCATCCTTTTTTTCTGATAAGGTTCAGATAAGTAATTAGGGAATATTTATCTGTGATATCTGTAATTATCAGTAAACATCATCCTTCTTTTAACATCATCAAACCTCTTACACTATTTTATTTATTTTATTTTATTTGGTATTTGTTGATCGGGTAAGTGCACTCAGACAAATCCTGCCTATTTTCAGGCATGACCTGGGGAGGGGATACAGATGAATGCCAACTGACCTTGAACCAGGTAAAGCTGTTGGTGGTATTTTTAGTGAATGAGGAAAATTTGGCCAGGACTCTGGGGAAATTCCTCTACTCTTCAGTAGGGTCCCTGGACAGTGGCTGTGGTCTCAGTATGTCCCTGGAGTTGGAGGGTGAGGACAGGAGCTGTGGTGCTCTATAGATCCAGGAAATAGGTGCACAAGGTGTTGATGTCCCAGAGAAACTGCTGGGTTCTGCTGGTAATTCAACCATGGTATCTGATGAGAGCAACTTGTTGAAACTGCTGGAGTTCTTTTTTCTGAGGATGAGATGCTAGGCGAGGAGAACAAATGGAAATGGGCTGCTTGCAGTCCCATATCACAAACGTGGTAAGTAAAGAAAAAAAGTTTGCGACTGCCACTACAGATTCACCACCTAAGCAGGTGGAGATGGCGCGATTCTGACTCAGGTTCATTTCCCTTCCCTTTACCATGCATGACTCCACCTGGTCTCCAGAGTTGGCGCTTGCTAGTTAAGGGTGGGTGAAGAATCAGTCGAGGTGGTTCCTGACCCAAAGTTTTCCCTTACTAGTGGAGTCGGTGTGCTCAAATGGATGTTGAGTCTGGTGCTCGAGAAGAGAGTTGAGCAGTGCAAGCTGCTGGGTCTGAACCCAACATACCTGTAGCTGCAGAGGGATTCTGGGTGTGGCTCCTAATCCTCAGGTACTGCAGCAGATGCCACTACCGGTGGTGGGGAACTCCAGTGTGTTTGTCTACCAAAGACCTTGAACAGGACTTGATACCACTCTCCCTGCTGTGGACAGTATCAGATAACAGTTGGAGCTTCCAGGTACATCTGTTACTTCTCTTCAAAGGGCACTGAAGTGTTTGCTAAGCAGGATGATTCTACTAGAGGTCCTACTACAGCACATGCTTTTTTGCTTCTTTATTTAAAAAACCTAAAATGCCTGCGGAAACATTTGTTGCAAGGATTTATTAAAGAGGACTTGAATTGCCCCAGATCGGTTATGTTGGCAAACACCTCATTATTGACTCTGGATTTAAGCCCTCTGATGTGTATGCCTGTATCCACACCTCTGGAGACCACATACTTTGATGTCTCCTTTCGTTCTGCTGGGCTCTTGGATACATTTTGGGCAGCTTACTATGAGGTTCGCTCCCAGCATCTCTGGAAACCCTTTGTAGTTATACCTCTTACTAGACCTACAGCCAAGAGTAATTACCATCCTGTTCAGGAATGAGGGGTGAATGTCTTGCATACTGTATATTGGTTAGGAAAATGCTGTAAGGTGAATGGCATTCCCATACTTTAATTGATGAGAATAGATTTTGGACAGGGGTGGAAGTTCATATGCAGTTTGCAGATCTCTGAAGAGGTATTCAACATCTTCCCAATTGCTTTTATATTGGCAGGGATAGAGGATTTTGTTCCTATCCTAGGCAGCCCCCCTTGTTATTGGTGCGGATCATTGTCTCTATTTGTATTCAGACTGAGACAAGTATGTCGACTGCCCACCCATCCACCCTGGGTCAGCATTTCCTTTATAAGCACTGGCCTCTGACATCACTTCCTGTCTGTCAATATTTTAACTCCCACTTCCCATTTGCAGATTATACTGACTTGCCACTAGAGGGACCCCACCCTTGATGCACTTCCTGTAGTCTGCCTACCTTCCCTGGAATCCTCCTTACGCCTCCTGCACCCTCCTCCAACATTCCTCCTCTGCCCTAACCCCATCCCTCACCTGCCCCCTTTTTTTTTCAATACCATCCACCTTCAGACTCACCCTCCTCCCGTGCCTGCACCCAGTGACCACTAGGTCACTATATACCAACCCCTCACAGTAGTCCATTCCCAACCCTTTTGACCCCTAGACTATGGCTCTCCGCCCTCTCCCAGGCATATTCTGTGCTGCCCTGGCAGGGACTTGAACCCTGTACCCTGTCCACCAGAGTCCATGTCACTGCCACTAATCTAAAGTGGCAGCCACACTCTCTAGGAGGCAGTACAGTTATCTTAACCTACACACTACCACACCTGTATACCATGCTAGTTCACCTACTATTAAACTCCTCCCGTCATCCTCCTCCTGGTTCCCCCTCCCTCCAACGTATATCTCCCCTAGGTTACAGGCTATTTCACCTTTAATTCCCACCAACATAGTTCCTCTACCCTACTATGTCCATTTACACTGACCTACAACTCCCATCTCCAGCACTCCCCTCCTCCCTCCTGCCTTTTTGGACAGCTCGCTATCCTTGCCCTCCTGCCATGGAAATCCCCACCTATCCCTGCTCCTCTACGATCCCACCCCTAACTCCTCCTAGCCATAGGCAAATCTATACCGCCGTCCCTGGCCAGAGCTGTTGTCCTCCTACTACTCTTATCTGGCAATATCCACCCCAACCCCGACCCACCTGACTACCTCAGCAGTGGGCGTCTCCTGTGACTGCTGATTGCCCATGAATATATGCAGCGTCCTGAAAAATTCGACTCCCCTCCAATGTTGGGTCTCACAGCTAAACCTGACATCATTATGCCAGGAAATGTGGCTATCTAATTCCACCCTGACACCCTTGTTACCCTCCTGGCTACACCCTATATCGTGAGGATCAAGTAACCAAACGTGGGAGGCTGCACTTTCACACCAGGAACTCCTCACTGGTCTTGCCCTCCCTGCACGGACCCTTGTAAATGGGACCCAAGCCTCACCATTAAGCACCCTGGACCCAGCCAGATCACCCCTTTACCTCACCACCTATATACGCCCAGGTGCAAAAACCCAGCTCTGTATATCTCTAGCTGACTATCTTGCCACCCTTCCCCACAACGCCGATGAAAATCATTGTTGGGGACCTTAATGTGAACTGGCTGTCCCTCCTCCTCCCCCACTGGACTCCTTCACAGCCCTGGATCTAACCCAACTAGTCTCCCAACCCACACGTGTGAACCCCAAGAGAGGTACCAGCACCCTCCTAGATGTCATCATCACTAACCGCCCCCTAAAATCCTGGACATCCAAGTCCTCCTGATCCACTCAGTGACCACTCCCCTGTGCTGTTCCTCTGGTTGGCCACCCTACCCCGACCAACTGCACAGTCGTTCCCGTCAGGCTTTCAGACCATATGGCCTAAAAAACCTTAAACAATATCTTGAACTGCAAGACTGGTCCCCATTCTCCATGCACCTGATATAGATACGCTCTTGCCTTCTTTACCTTCACCTTTAATAAAGCCATGCGATCTCTTTGCTCCTCTCTCTGCCATCCGATCCAAAAGCCCCAACCGCCCTGGATTACCCCTGCCACTCACAGCTGCTCAGGCACAGGGACAACCTTTGGTACCGTGCCAAAACTAAGCGCACCAGCTGACAGACAGGCCTACAATGCTGCGTGAATAAGTGTACATGGGCAATCAGGAAAGCCAAAGCCGACCACCATCAGACCGCATCACCGCCTCTCCTGGGGTGTCGCCCGACTCTTGGGACAAGGTCAAATAACTGAATAGAACACTCGCCTCCCTCCCCATCCCAGATTACCACCAACAACATCACCATCACAGACCCCGACGACATTGCAAACCTCCTCCATCCACCTTTACTGACCTTAGTCCTATCCTCGCAGTAGCTTCTTTGATCAGCCACCCTCCATCCTACCCTGCCCTTCATCGCCCTTGCTTCCACCTTAGTAGGGTAACTACCAGGAAGCCAGACTGCCTGACCCATGCACTAAAGGCAACAGTCCCAGTACATCTCCCTGACCACAAAATTCTCCGGTTGGTCCTGGATCAAGTCACCCCACTCACCAACCTTCTAACAATCCTCTGCCTGGGACAATTCCCCTCCTCATGGAAAACTGCAACGGTTATCCAATCCATAAAGGGGTGACAGGTCCTTAGCTGGGAACTATCGACCGATCTCCATTCTCCTATCCCTTTCCAAGGCACTGGAAAAACTAGTTGCTACACAAATATCTGATACCTGACCAAATACAACATCCTCTGCCCTGAACAACACTGGCTTCCATGCAGGACACAGTACTAGCACTGCTCTTGTTGAATGCTTCCTTCCTTCACTCCTCCACGATGGGCGCTGGCTCCTAGGCGGACGTGTTCGCCATGACCTATCAAAGGCCTTTGACACGGTCTCCCACCCCTACTACTGGAAGCCCTCTGTCACGCTGGTTTTGCCTCTGGACCACTTGCTTGGTGCTCCAGCTACCTATCCGCCCGCTCCCAACGTGTCAAAATTGGTGGGACACTTTTGATCCACGATGCGATCCTCTCAGGGGTTCCACAGGGCTCCATCCTGGGCCCCTTCTCTTCTCGCTATAACTTAACTCCCTGCCCAGTGCTTGCCTGGGAAAATTCTGCTGTATGCAGATGATACCGTCCTCTTGTCACTGACTGTAACCCTCTTCCTCTCAGGTTTCCCTACAAAGTGCCTATAATGGCGCTGAAACTTGACTTAAAAGAGCATAGATTGGTCATAAATCTTAAAAATCTAAAACCATACTCTTCGCCCACCCTCAAAATAAGCTTCCAACTCCTCTCCGTATCCTCTCCAGCTCTAAACAACAACTGGAGCAAGTCCACTCCTATAAGTATCTAGGGATCTCATTTGACTCAGCCCTCTCCTACCATACCCACATCAAGCACTCGCTTCTGTAACCAATATATGACTTGGTATCCTGTACAGCTACAAAACTGTCTCCTCCCGATGCCCTCCGGCTTGCAGTTACATCCTCCATACTATCCCTGGTGGACTATGGGCTACCTGTCTACAGTGCTGCCAACTGACTGCCCTCAACAAAATCCGCCTCTCTCTAAATAAGGCATGCAGGAGGCTAATCACTGGGGCCCCTAGGCTCACTCATACCTGCCAACTTTATGACCTTGCAACAATGTTTGACCTCGACGAACGCCTGCTATGTACCAAACGTGCCTCATCTCAAAAAAAAACCTTACTAGGACTTTCTCCTCCCGGGCTGACTTCCTCCCTCCTCCTGGCCCAGCCCCTAGTCAACACCGGACCTCCTGCAAAGCCACCTTCCTGGTTCCTCGAGCTAGGACCTCACTTGGACAGAGAATCTTTCTGCCATAAGAGCCTTCTTGGTATAACATCTTCCTCGGGCCATCACTGAAATCCCACCATCTCCACTTTCAAAACTGCCCTCAAAAGCGAGTTGTTCAGCAAGCGCTGCTCCTGTGCTTAACGGATGCTCAAAGCCCCCTCTGTCCTGACAATGCCCTCTTGGCAGCTCCATCTCCTCACCTTCTTATTTCTAACAACTACACTACTGCCATGATTCCGCTGCCTACTGTATCGCTACTGACAAGACGAACCATGTTTACATTCCTTGATGCTGCTTGCTGTGATGCCCAACTTATATGCTACTCTGTTACCATACGGATCAAACCTCCGTCTGTACTATTCCTGTATCATGCCTTACGCTTCTTGTAATCTGATATCATGTGACCTGTTTGGCTGTTTTATCGATTTACCTGTACTGTTCCTGTCTCATGCCTTACGTTCCTTGTAATCTGACACAGTTAACCGGTTTGGCTGTTTTCACACTGCAATGACATACCTTTATGCTACTAAACCCTGTATTTTACCATGTTTTCGATTATACCAGAACTTGCTCTGTATTACACTGCAATGTCGGCTGTATCCATGTGCCATTTACTTGTCTCTTTTATGCTCATGCTCTCCTACCGATGTATTCTGTTTTCTGTATTATCTGTATTATCTTCCATTGTTCGAGGTACCTTTGAAATGAGCCTCTGGCTCGAAGGTTATAAACTGATTGCAATATAAAATAAAAAAATAAATAAAAATAAATGTAGGGCATGTGGTACTTTGGGGCATACAGCCTCAACTTGTACAATTCCCCCACTTGTAATTTATGTGGAGATGACTCTCATGCTTTCAGTACATCTCCTGGGTGGCTCACAATTCTGCAGACTATATGGAACATGACTCTATATTAATAAGTTTGCTAGAGAAAATTGACTGACTCTTGCCCATCTGCCCAGATAGAGATTTCAAAGCTTCCTGGATGCAGAACATGGACAACAGGCACCATCATGACAGAATCCTGGTTTTCAGGATACTTCTGCAGCACTTCCACTGATCCTTCTACCCAGCCCAGTTCTTCTTCAGTTTCAATCCCAATTTCTTCTTCCCCTCAGATGAAGTGCTCATGGAGCCAGTGACTGTATCATCTTTAGACTTTCAACCTGTTTGGACAAGGTCTCAATCTACTAAGCGAATTGAGGACAAACAACTCCTCCCAGGTCCATGGAAAATCCATATTAACCTTTGCAGGCTTGGGGGACATTATGGAGGATGACGATCAAGATTTGCTCTTATCCTCTTCATTACAGATTCAGCAACTGTCCACCCTGCAGGACAGAGACCTCAGTGGGGAGTAAAGAAAAGGGCCTCTAGATCTCGGAAGAAGAAATGATTACTAATTTTTTCCAGTTTTTTTTCCTTTTCTTCTTTTCTTTATGAATACTGTTTCATTTTCCCTAGCTAGTCTTAATGTGAATAGTAATAGATCTGACTTTAAAGAAAAGCAACATTTTTTACTTTACAGGCTTTAACTTATGAAGTTTATTTTTTACAGGATGTTAGCTTGCATTCTTTGTATGATATGGATAAAGACACAAAAGGTGGGTTGTATGTCCTTCTTATTGGTCTTTAGGCCAGGATTCATATTTGACTTGAGGTTTTGTTCCACATCACAAGGTTTTATTATTCATAAGCTAGATGATCTTGAGCCTGGAACAGTGATGTTTGTTGGATTTGGTTTGGCATGGGGTGAACTATAGATTGATCAATATATGCTCACAACAGAAAACAGTAGGGTTCACTTGTTGAAAAAATTAAGTTATTTATTGACTTCTAGGATAGTTATTTGGGGAGAATTTAATTTCTAGTTTGGATTTAAAATCTAAGGAAGGTGTATTGTATGTGCATGAACTTCAGCACCTTATTCAGGAGTGAGTTCTTCAGGATGTATTTGCACAGAAGATCCACTATATACCTTTTCAAAAGGAAATTGACTTCTCAGATTGATTATTGGTTGTGATCTTCGACTGCTGGGGTCTATAAGGGAAGGTAATACGGTTGCAACTTTGGACCCATAACTTAATAGGCCTACACATAAATTTGAGTCTGGTAGGTTTGAATGGCCCTGGTCTATGGAGGCGAATGTACATTTATTGTCTCTGCATGGGTTTAGTAGCAGTCTTGAAAGATATACTAGCAGACAGATGCAATGTTTGCTTTCTTTATGTCTCTGTCATTGATTGGTGAGAGGATACTAAGGAATGTCTCACATTGTTTTTAAAACTCATTCAGATTTATTTCAGATTCCCGTCACCTTCAAGCTGCAGACCCCGGAAAGAGATTGTACTCCCTTTTTTCATTACAACAGGATTCTAAGGGTATACTGGCAGAATGTATAAGTGATGTCAAACAACAATTGGCTCAGGTCCAATATGATAGGCAAAAATCATTGGATTTCAAACAGGAAATTTGGAGTAAGGGGAATAAGAGTAGAGTTAATCCTTATGAATCGTGTAGGTCTAGAGTACAAAATAAACAATACACAATCTTACTGATAAGCAAGGCCACAGTGTTCAGGGGTCCCCTAGATATTTTGTGTTGCAGACCATGTTAAGCAATCATTTGAATCCCCATTTGAAGAAACCCTGACATGGCTTTATTACTACAAGGCAGCATTACCAGTTTTAACACATGTTCAACAAATGGTTTTGATAAGTCCTTTCACGTTAGAGGAATTGCGTGAGGTGATTAGTGCTATGAAGGACATAATTGCACCTGGTTCAGATGGTTTGCCTCCTGAAATTTATAAAAATTGTGGTTTTGATACCTGATTATTTGTTATCTGTATTTAATGCCTTTTGACTGAAGATCGTTTAACCACTCAGATGTATGAGCGGTTGGTGATATTTTTGTATAAAAAGAAGACAAACGGGATCTAAATAATTGAGACCTATTACTTTGTTAAATTCTGATTTTAAGATTTTTGCAAAACTGTTGGGCAATAGGATGCAGAAACTCTTATCTTTTTGATTCACCATCACAATATTATCAGTTCCTGGCAGATCTATTCAGGATGCCTTGATTGTGTTACATGAATTATTTAATTGGGGCTCAGTGGTTGTTCCAGGGATTTTGCTCAGTTTTGATCTGACTAAAGCTTTTGATCATGTTTCATATGAATTCCTTTGGTTAACCCTTAGGTCATATGGTTTTCTCCCATTTTTATTAATTGGCTATGTAACGTGTTACTCTTTGGCCTATGTAAGACCATATGTTAATGGATGGCTTGGGGATTTATGTTATATTCATTGAGGGGTTAGACAGGGCTGCCCTAAGCCTTATTATTCATATATTGCAGAGATCTCCATTATTACCAGGTGTAGGAGGGCGGGTTTAAATGTCATTAAGATTATGAGTTATGCTGATGATTTATGTGTTGTAGTTCCTTCCCGCAGTACTGGTCGATTGTTGTGTCAAGTCCTTACTGTCCTTCTACGCTGTATTGGTTCTCATTTAAATTTTTGTAAAGTGTTTTTTGAATTTACTAGGTTTCAGGTTGGAGATTCCTGCTGGGGGTGTCCGGGTCAGACTCTCCACAAAGATTTTGGGGCTTTTTTTTTTTGGAGGTCAGGACATAGCGCACTATAATAAATATGGGGAGAAAAAGTGAGCACATGGAATAAATGGTCCATAGGAAAAAGAGGTCTATCTAATTAGGACTTTTCTTTTGCCTCTCTTTTATATGTTAGCCATGTTTTCCTTTACCTAGATGATTATATTTGCCTCTTCAGAGCATCTTTTTTCTTGCTTTTGGGGACAGACTAAATCCTATTAAAATGAATAATTTATATTTAGACTATAAACAGGAAGGAGTTCATATCATTCAACCTGTGGTTTTCTTTTTTCAATTTGTTTTACACTAACCTTTAGGCTCTTGTCAGTCGATTAATACTGTATGGGTATGGATGGTGACTGACTGAATAGAGGGCATCCTGCAAGAATGGCGAGCCAAGTGTTTTCTCATAAAAACAGTAGAAAGTATGTGATACCCCAGACTGGTCCTTGGTTTTTGACCTATTAAGGTCTTGGAAGGTTACAAGTTGAATGCTTCATAAACTCTCCCAAAACAATTTTATCATGCAATAATTGGTTCCTTTTTACGGAACCTATGTCCTGGATTTCAGTGATTTAGAAGAAAAAGATTGGTGAACGTTTAACTCATGATAGAATACCTATTTCTATGTGGGATATTAATTGGCTTGGGGTTCATGGGAAAATGAATACGAGGGAAAATCATAAACATAAGCAACTTCGTGATAGGTTTTCTTTCAGGAGACATGTCCTACAGAGATTGAATCATTATGTCATTTATACTTTGATTGTCCTTTTATTGTTCAATTTTGGTTTTATTTTGTGGGATTCTAGATCTTTGTTTTAGGCCTCTTTCCAACAGCTTGGGATAAATATAATGCTAGTACTTTAAATATAATGGCAGTACTTCTCTTATATTGGATATGGCAAGTTCGATATTGTTCTTGTTTCAACAAAATATGTGTCTCCTATTGATTTATATGATAAAATTAAAAGCAGTATAGACCCGTATTAAGGAAGGTGAGAGGCGTACCATTAAAAGGGGTATCTGGGAGTGATATTGGAATTTTTGGTGATTGGAGGGTCAGAGCTTTGTTGGGGTTCTAACATGACTTGTCTACTATTTTTGTTTTGTTTTGCATGTTCAATTTCTGTTTGGACATTTCCAATGTGGTGATCCCTGTAATGGTTTCCGCTTAGCCTAGGTTTTTTACTTATTTACCCCTTTTAGGATTTTTTCTTGTCCTCATGATTACACTGGAAAGACTGCCTGTTTTTTTTCTTGTTGGAACTTTATTTCAGTTTTATTTACTGAGGTTTAGATGTATTATGTTCACTGACTCTTATTCTTAGTATAATTATTTCTGTGTCATGTATTTTATTTGGGAGGGTTAGGATTTTTATTGTATGTAGTTTGATGATTTTATTCTTTGAATGTTTTGCTGTATTGTTCTTTTTCCTTATTTTTCTGCAGTCTGCATGTATTTTGTTATGTTTTAATAAAATTTCCCTACTCTTTCAATAAGTTCCATGGGATCTTTAACATTCACCTGAACTACCACCAATCCAGGCAGATGGGACCTTGGTTTAATGACTCATCCAAAGATGGCACCTCAGAAGTGCAACACCCTCTCATGCTGCACTTCAGTGTCAGTACTGGGATATTAACCAAGTGCCAGATGTGGGAACTGAACCCACAGCCCTCTAATCTCCCAGCCTACTCTATCCTGTTGATCCAGGACCCACTAGATATTACTTTAGATAAGTTTATTTTAAATATATTTTTTAACCCTATAACAGTAAACCTTTTCTGTTTATATTACAATTATTTAACCTACTTTTGACTGAAATTCTGATTCTTTTATGTAACCTATATTATGCCTTTTGAATCTGGTCATAAAATGGTTTCCAAACTTTATGAAAGTTTTTCTTCCTCTAGCTTCAAGTAGTGTCAATGCTCCATTTTCATTGAATCCAGCATAAAATTAATCCATGAGATAAAAATGGGGTGCTCAGGTTTTTCCACTTCAGCAGGATACATTTTTTGGCCATGGTTCTTGCCATGACCAAATTAATTTTCTGAAATGTATCTAAAGACATATTGTGTTCTTCTTGGGCTAGAAGAGCACGCTTAGTAGAAAATAAAAGTTGTGCATTTAATTTTTTTTTACTATTAACATGATTTTTAACCAGTAGTTGGAAAGGTAAGGGCATTTATGTACTAAATGTATCAAGGTTCCAGTGGAGTAGAGTGCATCTAGGGCACTTATCTGATAGTGTCCAATTATTTTGTGTAATTTATAAGGAGTATAATAGACCCTGTGAAATGCATTGAAATGTATATCTTGCATCTTTGAGGTTTGTAAATTTACACTGAGATTTGAAGTAATTATATCCCACTGCTCTTGTGTAAATTCAAATCCTAGATCTTGTTCCTATTTTTTAAGTACTGACATTTCTTTGGGAAGCTTGGCATGCATGTTGCATATAGTTTTGAAATTAGGCTTTTATTTTCATTTTGAAGAATTAAAACATCTAACAAGTGGGTCGATTTTAAAATTAGGTCTCCATTTGTTTTCTTTCTATAGCTTTATATTTGTAGATAACCAAAATGATGCTTTATTAAGATGTTATACTGAGTTTTTAATTGAGCAAAAGATTTAAATTGATTATTAGCAAATAACTGGTATCATTCATTTAAGCCCATTGTGCAATATTACTTACTGGTATTATTATTGATAGAGGGTGGAAACCATAATGTTTTATAGATCAGGTACATAGAGTAACCTCAATCTTAATTTGAAATTTTCTGTCAAATTCATACCAACTCCTAATTATTGTTTGTGTGGCTATGTTTCCCATATTAGAAGTTTGCTTTCTTTGTTATATCTCAGAAAATAATAAAATTATTAGTTTCAAGTAACTGTATTCCTTAAGTTCCATTTCCATACTTTTCAATGGCTGATGGGGTATTTTACCCAATTCCACAGAGAAGTTACTTGAGTCACTAAGTAGTAAGGTAAAAATCTGGTAGTGACATGCCACCTTTTATGTTTGCTTGCATGCATGCTGAGGAATGTCTTGGGAGAATGGGACACTTTGGAGGTGTGCCTCTCTGAGCAATCCCTGCTCCCTTGAGCAGGCATGGCGGTCCTGCACCAATCCGCACTGGTGCTGTGTATGACAGTGGTGGTCTCTCTTCAAAGAAAACCACCACTGTGTGTTGCACCGCATCACGCCCCAAATCTTTGCTGCCATGCTGGGAGCCCACCCCAGCATGGCAAACATCCCACATTGTCTGCTGACAGGGGTACCCAATCCCCGTTGGCTCCATGGCCCCCAACCATCCTTCTGCCATGCTGGGAGCCCACCCCAGTGTGGCAAATGTCCCACGTCGTCTGCTGACGAGGGTGCCCAATCCCCATCAGCTCCACGCCCCAGCCATCCTTCTGCCATGTTGGGAGCCCACCCCAGTGTGGCAAATGTCCGTGTTTTCAAAGTACAAAAACCCTGTAAATTAAAAAGCGGTCCCACGCAGTCTCCCCACCCCTCCCTCACCCACCCACTGTGCACCCTGCCTCCCACACCCTCCCACCCCATACTTACTTCCTCTGAGCTTAGCGCGACGATCATCGCTGGACCGGGAACACGCCTGCACTCTTCAAAGCTGACCACAAACTGAGGAAATGCTGGTAAGCTGTATAGTGGGCTAAATGTTTTTTCAACTTTGTTGCATATCTCAGGTAGTTTTTGGAATTTTTGCACCAAATTTTCAACATGGGGTTTTTGGGATCCCTTCTCATGAATTCTGTCACTGTCATGGCGTTATTCAGGCCCAAAGGATGATTTCACAGTCACTGCATGAAATCACCTTTTGGGCCTGATTAATGAAACAACAGTGCCAGCGTTCATAAGGTGGTCTCAAAAGCCTATTTTGAAAATTGGGTGGAAAATTCCTGAAAATGACGGTTTTAAAGCATGCGTTGTGCAGTTCTACACAGGCTTGTAAGTTAGCGAATTTTCAATATTTCCATCCAGATTTTCAACATTGCCATTTTACCACACCTTCTTATGGTAGTACAGCTGTCATTTTTCACATCTCACCCAAAATGTGTTTCCGCCCATGTAGCGCACAATGGCGCAGTCGGTGTGTGAAATCAATGTATGGGACACATTAAGAAAATCACAGTGACACTGTTCATGAGCAGAGATATTAAAATGGCTATGTTGAGAAGTTTAGTGAATAAATTCCTAAAATGACTGTTTCTGGCGTGTGTTGCACAGTTCCTTGCGTACAAACCAGGTTTCACAATTTTCAATATTTCCATCAGATTTTCAACATTGCCATTTTACCACACCTTCTTATGAGTAGTACAGCTGTCATTTTTTTCATCTCACTCAAAACATGTTTCTGCCCATGTAGCGCACAATGGTAGCGGTCGGTGTCTTGAAATCAATATATGGGACACATTAAGAAAATCACAGTGACACTGTTCATGAGCAGATGTCTTAGAAATGGCTATGTTGAAAATTTGGTGAAAAAATTCCTAAAAATGACTTTTCTGACGTGCGCTACATAGTTCTCATCTTTCGTAAGTTCGCAAATTTTAAATATTTCCACTCCAGATTTTCAACATTGCCATTTTACCACACCTTCTTATAAGCAGTACAGCTGTCATTTTTCACATCTCACCCAAAGTGTGTTTCCGCTTCATGTAGTGCACAATGGCTTAGTCAGTATACGTAAATCAATGTATGGCACAAATTAAGAAAATAACAGTGACACTGTTCATTAGCAGAGGTCTTAAAATGGCTATGTTGAAAATTTGGTGACAAAATTCCTAAAATAACTGTTTCACGAGTCTGCGTTCGCGCAGTTCCACTGACGCATCGAAAGTTGCGAATTTTCAATATTTTCACTCCAGATTTTCAACTTTGCCATTTTACCACACCTCCTTATGAGCAGTATAGCTGTCATTTTTCACATCCTGCCCAAAATGTGTTTCCATCCATGTAAGCGCACAATGGCGCAGTCGGTGTCGTAAATCAATGTATGGGACACATTAAGAAAATCACAGTGACACTGTTCATGAGCAGAGGTCTTAAAATGGCTATGTTGAAAATTTGGTGAAAAAATTCCTAAAATGACCGTAGGAATCTGTAACGCACGTCGTAAGTTCGCGAATTTTCAATATTTGCACTCAATGAGTTCCAAATACCTAAACAGCATATAAAGCAAAGCAACATTCGCATTGACAAATGCTTGTACTTCTTTGTCACTGATTTTTTAAGCCATGTCCAAGAGCCAAATACCACTGCAAATACCTGCAAGCGAACGCTCGGCATTGACAAATGCTTGTTTCTTTGGGAGAGTAAGTTTATCATATGAGATTCAGGGGCTTATTTTCTAACAAAATTAGTAATCAACTTTTTAATGTATTAAAAATTAGTTTGGAACTGGAATCAGTAATACTTGAAAGACGTAAAGTAATTTTGGAAGAGTTTTATTTTTAAAACAATTCTTCCTATTAGAGTTAATGGAAGGTGCTGAGATTTATTGAAGTCTTGCTTAATTGTTTGCAAAGAAGTTTCCAGATTGCTTGAATATAGTGTCCCAATTTATGAGGTAATGGTAACACCTAAGTACCTAAACAAGTTATCCAGTGGACATGGACAGTTGTTAGGAAGATAAATGCTTGTTGTTTCTTTCAATTCAAGAATCGTAGACTTTTGCCAATTGATCTTACAAACTGAACATTCCCCAAATGAATTACTAATTTTAATAAATTAATCTAATGATTTCATGAATCCATCATGTACAGTAGGGCATTTTCTGCATACAGACTTATTTTATGCTCTGTAGCATTACATATTATCCTCTTACAGACCATGAATTTTTATTTCATTTTTTATTCCTCCCACATTGTGCTTACCTTGACTGATACCTTAACAAAGCACTTCTGAAGAGAATGAAACATTGATCTGTGGCTTGCCTCCTGGGCTGCATAGGCAAGCTGTTTTTACCTCATGTTACACAGATGAAATCTTGGAACTTTGCAAACTGATCAACGGTGTATTGCAACATTTTTTTGTACTGAGTCCTCCACTGTTTACTTACCTCAACTCTGCTGGGGCCTTCTGTCTCACATTCAGGGACTCCACCTACTGAGGCCTACATTCTTCTGTTTACTTTTGCCCACCAGCTTACCTGCTGGAGGGGTTCTTTTTCCATCTTCCCTTGTTGGCATACTCTGGGGCATATATGGATCACGTGCAGGAGCAGTTAGAGGTGACTGTTTAGTTTGTCGAGTGTGGGTGAGGCCCAGCTGTGTGTCACCTGCAACCAATAAGAGGTTATTTTACCCTATGTTTCCACCCACCTCCCTCATTCTAGCAAACTGATTTTAAAACTGGCCTGGAGAGGGTGTTAGGTAATGTGTGCTTACCTATGAGGCCAATAGCACCAACAGCATGTCTTCTTCTTCAGCTGCAGCTCCTTGACTGTGTATTGAATCCATCCCTGACTGGGAGGAGAGTATAGGCATGGATGCATTGCTTGCTCCTGCAAGCCTTGGCTCCTGATGTCCCTGATTCCTGGTAGGACCACATGTTGCCAGTACACCAGAGTTGTCCCCTCCCTGGAACTATGTCTCCTGCCAGTACAAACCTCTTTTAGGGATGTTTGTGCAACTGAGAGCACTGGGATAATGTTTGACCATCTAAAAAAAGTGGTGCTCAATGTATGAAAGGTTACTTTTGATCTGTTAGTACATTTTCTATTAATACAGTATTCAAGCACCTATACATTATTTTTTAATCATCCATACTAACAGTATATCATTTTATCAGCAGAATAAGACACTCCAGGGTGTAGGATGTGCTGGGACAGCCACACTACCATGGGCTAAATGCAATCGTCCTTTGGCCTTATGCCTCACTACACCCCTGGGAATGTAGTTATTCAATGCAACTAATACGCTGTTGTGCTCATCTCCACTCAACCATATACAGTAAATGTCCTTCCTTTTCTGAGGAACTCATTTCTGAACACAGTACTCCAGCTTAAATGCAAACAGGACCTTGTAATGTGGAAGATTTACTTACCCTCCTATTTTGTCTTCCTCGTTTAATGCACCCAGTCATTCTGCTGGCCCTCTTGACAGAAGCTGTGCACTGCTTGCCATGCTTCAGATTCTTGTCTTTTATGGCTCTCAGGTCATTTTAATGCTGCACTGTAGTAAATGAGCTACACACAGTATCTTGGTCCTACCTAATTTTGCCTTCCCAAGTGTAGCACCGTGAATTTGGTGTGTTGAATCTGAGTTTCCATGAGTCTGGCCAATTAACCAGATTATTTAGGACTATCTGAAGTTTGTCTCCATCTTAAAGTGAGTCCTCTACCTTGTCCACTTAATGTCATTAGCAGCCTAATGGACATTCCAGCTCCAGACCATTAATGAACATATTGAACATCAGTGGCCCCATTACAGATCCTAGTGGATATGACTTGTTTTGCACAAAAAGAAGTGACTGCCCTCCATAGCCTTCTACTTTTCCCAATCCAGTTTTCAGGTTACCTTGTGTCTGCCTAATGTACACCACAATGATGTTCTTTGCCCTGAAGTTTATAATGCTTAACAGATGCAAAACCTGTGCTGAAGTTCAGCTGGATTTCATCTCTGGCAGTCACAGTGGCACTGAGGGTTGGATGCTGGATGCTACACCTCATATCACACCAGCAACCTGGGTTCAGGAGGAGCTCGGCTTGCTGGGGTGGCCACAGGGAAGAGGGAGCAGGACTGAGCAGCCATCTGGCAAGCCCTCCTCTCCTGGGGAGGGATTCTGTGGCTCCCAGCACCACAGTGGCACACAGTGGTGCTGAGTGTCTCTAACAGGGACCACCTTGGAGGGGCATGAAGGAGGCAGAGGCCTAAATGAGCCATGCAGGAGCATATGGATGGATGTGGTGGTGTCATTGCTTGTCCTCCACCTAGGGAACTTAAAAGAAAATCCCTTTGGAACAAGCAGTATGATGCCCCAAATGACCCATGCTTCCCTAGACCAAATAAAGCCCAGTGGCAGGCAGGGACTCAAGAGTGATATGGTCTCTCCCTTTGTCCCCTTCATTCGGGTGCCCTCCATGAGGGGTAAGTCACAGTCCTCCCTGTCCCATTGTTGAGGTTAAGGATAGGTTAGGTGGAACTTGAGGGGTCAGTGTGCCAGGCCGCTAGGGGGTCAAGTTCTCCTCCACAGCCTGAGGTGCATAAAGAGAGTCAAATAAAAAAGACTACTTCTATGGCTCTTCCCTAGTTCACCTCCACAGTCACTTCCTCAAAGATGAGAGCAGAAAATGTAGCATTCCTGTCTGTCCAGTGCAGCCAGTCACACTGAACGTACTGACTCAATACAGAATAAGACAGGCACATACATTAGCAAACTAAGAGTAAATTTAAAGTTAAATACAAAGCTGATCATATGCCACAGAATCTCTCATGGAAACAAGCACCTAATGTTGCTCTTCCAAAATGAGTCTTCATCAGGGTGATAAAGCTTCATTTGGAGATTCTATGTAGAGTTGTTTGTCTTTGTGAGTGTTTCTATGATATTTGAGTAGGTTTGCATTAAACTTTCATCTTCCCCCACCATACTAGTCTGAGTACCATTTTTATCCTCTTCAAACATGGTAATCAAGTTTTTTGAATGATGTGCCCTCATAGAACTATACTAAGATGGGGCAAGAACCTTGACATGTTGCCTCTATTACATTGTCCAGCACTGACATTGCTTGATCTTCACCAGTTAGTTAGTTACCAGTATGGGTTTTGATGTCTGGCTGCAGCATGGCTGCCCCTGATATCAGGGGCCTTCTCAATTGGCACCCTACACTGCAGTGCTTTGTTAAATACAGATCGCAGTGTTCATTCAGCATCCCAGAAATTGCCACTGGCTTTTTCAAAGGTCAGTCAAATGCCCTGGGTTAAGAGATACTAGCCACTCCATCATCCTCTTCCTTCCATTTTGTAAAAATATTAGGTTATATGGATCCACTCAATATTCGAGCTCACTTTCAAATCCAGAGTGACTAAGCACTTTCAAATATTTACTTGGATTGACATGGATGGTATGAGGCACCACAACACTGTCATCATGGAGGTAGCTGCAGATTTTAATCAATATCTGAAAAGAGCACATACCATAAATTCTATAATTATTCCACTTCTAAACTATACTGATATTGCAAACATGCAACAATAACATGTTATGAATATTAAATACTATTGGACCATTGAGTTTTTCCACCACCAGTGAAATGGAAATATCCTGGTATACACAGTCACCTCTTTCCTTGAAAAGTACCATGCTTTGTCAGAATGAAAATTACAAGACAATTGAGAACTCTGAAAACATAAATTGTATAGTATAGTTATTTCTTGCTTCTCGTCATTAGCCCAAACTAAAAGCTATAGTCAGTGGTTTACTGAAAACACACTTATTTCAGAGGAACCTGGACTAAATATTTTACCTGATAGCATAATATTAAATGATTTCCTAAACCAAGGATAACAGAAACCATAAATAATGGGGTCAAGGGTAGAGTTAAAGTACCCTAACCATAAAAATGCATCAAATGAAATTGAAGGAGTAGTATTATTAAGGAAACACTCAACGACACCAGCTACATAAATAGGAACCCAATACGCTACAAATACACCCATTACTATACATAAAGTCTTAGCTGCTTTTCTTTCCTTACTGCTTGAGAATTTGTTTTAGCCCACATCTAAAGTATGTGTTTGCCTGCCATGTTAGTAATGACTCTGGCATGCCTTTCTACAGAAATTTTTTAATATACATGCCTATCATCACAGTGGTTGGAATAATAAATCCTAGGGTAATACTTGACAGGGCCCAAAACTTGTTAAACATAATCCCACACAAACCTATGCAAGAAACTGAGGCAACATATTCTTCGATCTCTACTAAAATTTACCTCGGAAGAATTCCCACAAGCAAAAATTGTTGATGCAATCCAACATATGCTAGTGAACATCAGTGTAACAGAGAAGGTTATTTTGGTGGAGTAGTGTAAGGGTCACATACAGCAAGTAACGGCCAATAGCAATGAAGCAGAGATGGAGGTGTGGTAGCTGTACTAAGCAGTGTGTCAAAACTAGAGTGGATTTTACAAAGTACATCCCAAAATACCAGCAGTTTGCAACAGATCTTATCATGCTGTAGGGCATGACAAGGAAACCTAAAGAAAATCAGCAACAGCCAGAGAACAGACCAGGACATTAGAGGACAGTGAAGTTGTTTGAAGTGGAAGATTGCAATAATCACTGCCAAATTCCCAATTATTGTGATCATTATGGATCCGATCATGAACATACATGACACTGAGAATTGCTCCTGGCTGCATACTCTTTGGACAAGATCCATTGATAGATTCAAAACAATACTCAATATCCTTCAGACTCCAGCTGTTTGACAAACTCATTACTCTGATGAATATTTGAATGCTATCACTGTGCCAAAAAGCTTTATTTCGTGTCTTAATTATCCAAATAATGTTATTCCTTCATCAACTGGTCAGAATGTGTCTTCTGTAATAATCATTGATTTCCAAAGTTTTTGTTTGCTTGAGACATTTCCAAAGTCCCTAATAAGATATTGTTTTGTACTGTATGTTTCACAAACATTGGAATCACATGACATTTTGCCTCAGTCCATTCTAACTGCAAAATTAGATTTGAAGAACCTGCTGAAAACAAAAGATCGTTCATAATCAGTTAGATAAGAGATGGAAAATACAGATGCCAAATAAACATTTTATGAAATTATATGGTCTCCAAAGCACCCATAGAAACACAGAATTTGATATCAGATAAGGACTGCTTTGCCCACCTAGTATGCCCACCCATGCTTTCTTTTAATGCAAAACAAAGTAAAATTATATCTAATACTTACATATTGATATACTGCAGTGTTGAAAGTTGCAGGCCCAATGAAATGCACTCTGGTATATATTATAGTATTGTCTTTCTCTGAACATTTGTATTGACAGATCTCAGGCATAAGTAAATAAAAACTCATAACTTCATACAAAATATTCAAGTATATTTTTGCTATTTTACTTTTTATTGTAAAGTCTATATTGATTCACATACTGAATACCAGTCCTAAAATGAAATACATTTCAACATGCTAAGCAATTTTTGGTATCTGCTTAAATGTAAATTAAATACATTCAGTTAGTTATTTAGCTCTCATGAGCTTTTAACTAATCTGCCAAAAACAAAGATTATGTCTTCAGTTCCAGGAACACCCTTTCATGGTTTCTAACAAAGACAAAACATAGAGGGAAAGATATTAAGACTGTGTCTGGCAATGGTGCAAGTGGAGGCACAGCACAACCGAGGTGCACCATAGCAAGACAGGATAGTCAAAGGAGATGTGCCATGGTTCATCACCTTTGAATATAGCACATAATCGTGCAGGCGATATACAATGCAACTGAGGATCCTCAGACAGATAGGACTGGGAATGCCCAGCGCAACTGTAGCTGTCTGGGAGCAATTACCAAATATGCATACCTGGACATGCAAATGTACATAATGTATGCAAAGGTGCAAATGGGGCATTTGCATATCATTATGGCTCAATTTGCATGTGTTCAGCAAGACAGGCCAGTGAAATGCACTTGCACCTGCACAGCATGCAGTGCCCTGAGAGGATGACATGCAGAACCTCCCTTCCCCAGAGTGGTGAGCACTGGACCATAACAGTACAGTCCCTGGTAGTCTAGTGTATCCTTCTCCTCCCCTATAGCTCCAATCGATGTGGTTTAAATTAATCAAGATTCGCTGGTAGTCCAGCAGCACCCCCTTCCTTCCATGCCTCTGATCACACATGATGATGAGAAGAACTCCCTGGTTGTCCTGCTACCTCCTCCCATCCTGACCATTCAATCACAGTGAAATGATGTTTACAATCCCTTGCAGTCTAGCGTTTGCCCCACCCTGCCTGTGCCCAGGGTGCTAGTGATTCATACTACCATGTCACTTTGGTGGTCAGTGGTTCCCCCTCACAGGCCCCAGCCCACCCCAGCACCCCCATCATCAGCATGCAGCTGCAATGCCCTGCATACCACCACCTGCCCACAGAATGACAGCTTACAGTATGAACTGTAAGCCCATTGATTCACACTGTGGACAAATGGTTTGAGTACGATACTGTACATAGTCACTCACAAATATGTGAATGAGTGGATTAATTCACATATTTGTGAGTGACATGTATAGTATGCACTGCAAGGCCATTGTCCATAGTGTGAACCAATGGGCTACAGTTGACTGGAGAGCAAGCTGTCATTCAGTGGTGACCAGGCTGTATGCGGTGAAGTGCAGCTGCCCACTGATGATGGGGGTTTGGGTGGGAAGGAAGCCTGTATGGGGGCCACTGGACCACCAGAGTGATATCGCATAATGGGTCACTGGCACTCCTAGACCTGGGTGGGTGGGATACCGCTTAGACTACAAGGGATTGTAAACATTATTTTCACAGTTATTAGAGGGTCAGGATGGGGAGAAGGGTACCACTGGACCACCAGGTAGTTATTTCACATCTGATCACAGAAATCAGATGTACAGGAGGAGGTGGCACCTAGAATACCAGGGAACTTGATTAATGCAATCCATGGCAATCGGGGCTACAGGAGGGAGGCGCTGACCACTAGACCATCAGGCACATATGGGTGCTTGTGTACAGTGTTCTTGAGGACTGGTGGCCACCATGGCCGGCAGCTGCTGTGTTGCACTATGCAGTACTGTACAGCAACCAGCCTGTGGTGGCCAGCATTTGAGCCACTATTTGGGGAGCTCAACTCTGTGCCTTAGTATGCAGTGCATCTAGGGTTGTGCCAGCAGATGTTAGCACATCCCATGCTGAATATCAGGATGTGCCACCTATGCATGGGCATGCCCCTTCAGATGCCCAAATACATTACCATTGCACCCTCAGGCATCAGGACTTGCATTGTGCAAGTCCCCCTTTGAATATTGGCTGGTGCGTAATACTGGGATTGCGCCAGCACAACTCAGTTGCTCCAGGTGCAATCCCTTTGAATATCTGGGCTTCAGAGTAAAAACTATGTCTATTTGTGAGCCACTCTGTCAGTTAATTTGAAATAGAATAAACTTTTGAAGAACAGATTAAAAAATGAAATACATATAAAATGACATATAGGTTTAGCAATGTTTTGATCCCTTAAGACTGAGGAGATGAAACTTAATCTCTTTGTCTCATATAGGGTGCACATTTTGGGCTACTATTATAACCCCAAAATAGAAGTTCCATTGTCCTCATTTTACAAATCTTTATTAAATCCATTTTGCTTTTGTGCAGAATTACAATGTATAGAATTCTGGACTGATATATCAGTCTGTGGCACAGCAAGAATTAAACATAAAACATAAAGTTGACAGTAGATAAGGACCAAGGCCCATACTGTCTTCCCATTTCTTTTCTACTTATGAATGTGCCATCCGCTTTTGCTCTGTCAATGGCCTAACCATTCATACTCATCTGTATTGCTCCCTTATCCCTATCCAATGCCTGTTTGAAGCCCGCACTGTATTCATATCACCACTTCCTTTGGTAGGCTGTTCCATGCATCCATCACCCTTTCTGAAAAAGAACTTCTTCATATTACCCCTTAATCAGCTTCCATCTAATCTCATGCTGTGTGCTCTTGTCCTGCTATTTGACTTATATTTAAACATATTTAGACTCTTTCACCATGTTAATGCCCTTAAGGTGTTTGAATGTTTCAATCATATCACCTCTCACCCTCCTTTGCTCTAGGGTATACATATGAGCTCCATTAATCTGTTCTCATATGATTTCTGATGCAGTCCCTGCACCATTTTGGTTGCCCTTCTGGACTGCCTCAATTTAGTTACTGTCCTTAAGAAGGTGTGGCCTGCAGTACTGCATGCAGTACTCCAGATGGGCCTAACCAGTGTCTTGTAAAGAGGATTATTACCTCCCTCTTACGACATGTAATACTCTACTAATACATCCCAACATCCCCTAGCCTTACCTACTGCTTTAGTGGTTTGCTTGGAGATTCCAGGTCATCTGAGATGATGATGCCCAAGTCTCCTTCTTCCTTGTGACTGCCAGCAACCTCCTTCCAGCCTATAGGTGGCTTCAGGGATTCTCTTCCCTATGTGCATGATCTTGCATTCTTTGCATTAAGCCCCAGTTGCCACTCTTCTGACCATTTTGCCAGTTTACTCAGATCTCTTCTCATTCTGCCCACCCCATCTGGATTATCTACTCTGGTTCAGACATTGGTGTCATCTGCAAACAGAGAAACTTTACCTTCATGCCATCTGCAATGTCTCTGATGAAGAAGCTGAAGTGGACTGGCCCCAGGGCTGATCTCTGAGGTACCCACTTGTGACTTGCACCTCTTCTAACTAAATACCATTTACCACATCTCTCTGTTTTCTGCCTTTCAACCAGTTGCCACCCAGTTGACCAACTGACCCAGCCCGAGCCTACCCCACTTATTTATCAGTCTTCTACTGGAACAGTATCAAAGCTTGCTGAAGTCAAGGTAGGCGGCAACAAAACTGCCCTTGGTCCACCACTCTGGATACCCAGTCAAAAATCTTTGAAATTAGTTTGACAGGACCTTCCTGTTGTAAACCCATGCTGTCTTGGATCCTGTGCTCCTATAGATTCCAGGTGTTGCACTATCCTTTCCTTAAGATGCCTCATAATCTGCCCACTACTGAGGTAAGACTGACTGGTCTAGTTCTCTGCCTCCTTCCTGCAACCACTCTTGTAGAGCGGGATCACGTGAGCCCTTCTCCAGTCTTCTGGGACCTCTCCTGTGCCCAGAGACTCACTAAACAGTTCTTCTAATGGCTCTGCTAGTTCCACCTTAGCTCCTTAAGAACCCTGGGATGTATGCTATCAGGTCCCATTGCCTTATCCACCTGAGCATAGCAGCTCTGCAAGACTCCTTTTCTTTTGTGAAGGGACCAGTGTACAACTCCTCCTCCCTGTGTCCATGGTGCTAAGCTCTGGGCCCTGCCTGACCTTCTTTTCAGTAAATACTGAGCAGAATATTCTATTTAGGATAGATGCTTTACAGGGTCCTCCTCCTCACATGTCCCCTTTCTCCATTGAGCTTAGTAACACTCGTGGACTTTCTCCCTTTCACTGATGTATCTATAGAAAGTCTTGTCACCTTCTTTTACTGTTCATGCTAGTGTTTCCTCAGTTTTGGACTTTGCCTGCCTTACTGTCTTCCCTGCTTCCCTTAGGGCAGTTTGGTATGCCTCCTATCTTCATCTCACTGTGTCTCTTATATTTCCAAAAGACCAGCCTTTTGGCTCTTGACCTTTCTGCTACTGTATTTGAGAACCAAAGTGGTTTCCTTCTTCTTTGCACTTCCTTTTCTGTCTAACACAATGGGATGTTGCTTCAAGTATTGCATCATAAATGCTTGCCCACTTTGCCTGTACCCCCTCACCTGTGTTTCTTTTACCAGGGGCTAGCTTAACTCTGTTGGCCATCTTATCAAAGTCAGCTCCTCTGAAGTCCAGTATTTTTGCCTTGAATGGGATGATTTAGATGTAGTGGCCAAATTGAACTATACCATGTGATGGTCACTGGCCCCAGGTGACTGTCTACCTGAGATCTGTGATCCCTTCCTGTTAGTCAGTACTAGATCTAGAATAGCCCTGTCTCTACTATGGGTTGTTGTACCAGTTGTTTGAGCCCTGCCTCTGCAGGGAATCCACCATGTGTCTAGTTCTGCAGATGTTCCTGCTGGTATTGACCAATCTGTATCCGGCATGTTGAAGTCTCCCATTATCAGAACCTTCCCTTTAGCTGTCATGTTTTGTATATCTTCTAACAGTAATGTGTCTATGTCCTCCCCTAGTCTGGGGAATACCTCAGACTAACCCAGTTCTTATAGCTGTCTCATTTCCTGTTTCAGGGTGACCCACAGTTCTTCTGGCTCCATATATATATTCTGAATTTCTGTAGCTTTGGTATTTTTATTGACATACAGGGCCCTCCACCCCCTTTCACACTCGGTCTCTTCTGTAGCAGTACATAGACCAGGTACTGAAGTCTCCCAAGTGTGGTTACTGGTAAACCACATCTCTACTTGCTACTATGTCCACTTTAGCCTCTGACATTATTGCCTGAAGGTTTGGGATCTTATTTCCCAGCTGTGAGCATTTGTGTACATGATTTCCATTGGCCTGATTTGAGTGTGTTAGTTTGTTGGTGAGGTTTGACATTTCCCTGTGCATTGTGGCGGGAAGCGAACCTTTTCTACCTGGTGATGCAAAATAGAACTGCAAACATGCTTGAATCCCTGTTTGACCACTAGTTGAGGGGAGGGTGTTCTTCCCATTCACGTCAAGGGGTGTGCACCCCTCCCCATTTGCTAGCTTAAATATTCTACAAAGACATCAAACTTCTGCCCCAATGCACTGACTCCTCCCTTAGTCAGTTGCAGTCCATCAAATTTAAAGAACTTTCTCCCAGAACTGTTGCCAGTCCCCTACAAATCTGTGTCCTTTTCCTGCCCAGCCCTTAGAGCCACATGATTAGCCCCCTATCTCCTCTTCTCTGACCTTCTGTCTATCAGCCCCCTCTTCCAGACTGGGATCTCAGAGAAGGAGATGCTGGAAGAAATGGATGATGATTTGTCACCCAGCCTGGTCATGGTGTTCTTGGTCTCCACAACTGACCAACTGAAGAGATCATTATTCCATATGTGTACCAGGATGTCAATGTTTTCTCCTGCTTGCAGAACAATTTTAGCAATGCAGTCAGTGTCCCTCCACGCTGATGTACCTGGGAGACACCTGACCATTACCCTGGCTGGAGATGAGTGGCACTCAACTCCCAAATCTTGAAGTCTCCTTAGTATCAGAAGTTTTTGGATTTCCTTTTTGCTTTTTTTGTTTTGGTTCCTGATTTGGATGAGTTTGTTGTGCTAGCTCCTGTGCTGCAGTGTCCTGCTCTGCAGTGTCCTCTTCCCCTTTGTTTGATATAGGAGATAGAGGCAGATACCTGTTTGTAGTGTTTATATGGTTTTTGGAGGTAATATGTTGGAGAGCAGAGAGGATGGGGCACCCGATCACCCCTTCTAACCACCTGCCAACCTCCTGGACCAACTACCCTCTCCAGTCAAGGTTTTTCTGTTGGATGTTGGGCAAATGGCTGGTGGTTCTTATAATGTATTTCCTCTTGAATATGAAACTTGAGGTGCGCTAATACCTGCCCATGCTGCCTGGAGTTGAGCTCTAAGATCTCCAATGGCCCAGCATGTAGGGACAGTGTCCTCAATCCTGTAAGACTGTCCTTCTGAAAAGTGTTCCACAGTACCTGCAGTTAATGATATCCATTCCAGATAAGCTGCTGGGTTTATAACCTAGTCAGAGTGTAATTAGAAAGAAAATGCAAGTAATGGTTTGATTTTGTGTTTTGTTTTGTATAAATTGTTATAACAAGTTAAATTACTAGTGCCCCTGAAATGAGCTCACCTTGTGGATGCTCCACTGATCTACCCTTCCTGCTCTGCCACAGGAAATGTCACGAACTGTGGTACCCTATAAAGGAGTGCAGTGTGGGTGGTTGGCTGGGCCCTTCCCTGCTGAAAAGAAGAACCACAGATGGAAAGAACAAGGAGGTAAGAGCAGAACAATCAGTCAACAACAAATGGTAACTGTGAAAGCATAGTCCTAATGTTAGATAAAACTGTAAAACCTGTAAAGCACCACCTGTAATAATTTCAGAAGATATAACCTATAAGAAACACTTTGCTACAGAGAAAATAAAGAAGAAACAGAAGATATACCTTACAAAGACAATTTGAAATCAGAAAATTACAGCAGTAATGTTAGCACACAATCAGAAAGTACACCTTGCAATAATGCAGAAGAAGGTATACCAGCAACAACAATTTGAACTAGAGAAAAATAAAGCAATGAAATGTTAGCAACAAACAGTAGCAATCCTTGTGAGTACAAAATAAAATAACAACACACAGTAAATCTGCTTAGCCAAAAGAAGTCTTAATCATTTCCCTTGCTCTAGGTAAGGTTCTCTGCTCCTGCCTTTCAAAGCAATCTTAGAAGGAAAAGAGCTCCAGGTGAAGCGAGGTGCTTTGGCCAGCAAACCAAGTCTTCTACCTTCAAGTTATCAACTAACCTGACCTTTTAACCTTCTTTCTGTTGGAAGTACTGACAGTTTACCAGATCCATCCCCAGATACACACCTAATCCTTTGGAGAAGAACTGTGGGAGGAAAACAATTGGCTCCTTCAATGTGAGGAGACTGAAACACCTCTGAGAAATAAACCTTTTCAAAAAAAAAGAGTCAAATAAAACAGTGTCAAACAGTAATTTTGCTTAGCCCAATGATAAAAAGTCACAAAATGTAAGCCCCACCTGTAATAATTTCAGAGAAGAATATACCCTGTAAGAAACACTTTGCTACAGAGAAAAAAAAATAGTAATAGAAGATACACCTTCCAAAAACAACTTGAATCAGAAGATTACAGCAGTAATCTGTTAACACACACTTGTAGGCACACCTTGTAATAATGCAGAAGAAGGTATACCAGCAACAACAACTTCAACAGAGAAAATACAGGAATGAAATGTTAGCAACAAACAATAGCAATCCTGTGAGTACAAATAAAATAATAACACACAGAAAATCTGCTTGTAAAAGAAGTCTTAATCCTTTCCCTTGCTCAGGTAAGGTTCTATACTCTCCCTTTCAAGCAATCTTAGAAGGAAAGAGCTCAGGTGAAGCTAGGTGCCTTGGCTAGCAAACCAAGTCTTCTACCTCTTATAATGATCTATTGTCCAGTTGAGGGATAAACACAATAGGATTACTAAATGTCACAATTTTCTGAGTGGGAGACATTTAATATAAAAAGGGAAAGTAGTTTTCTGCAGTGAAAAACAGTTCATGTTAAGAGAGAATTTTGAACTGGCAGTATAGCCTAGAGGTTAGAGTAACCAGCTGTGAATGAGCTTGGTATATCCAACAAACCTGTGTTTGATTCCCACAACCTTAGCTTGCATACTGTGTGACTCTGAGCAACTCATTTAATCCCACAGTGCTCCCAGGTAACCCATGAAAACAGGGCATTTTGTGCCTCCAAACATCATCCGCTTTACTTTTGTTTAAAGGAAAAAAAACAGCTTGTCGCTACATGCATCTTACTGAAACAGAAACCTCCTTCTGCCTGTTCACCCTCCTCCCTTTATTGGGCTCAGGTGTTGCTTGTTAACACTCCCCTTCCCCTGTGAGATAACCTCAGGGCGAATATCCAGTGCAGTGAGGACTTAAAGGGCCAACTTTAAAACAAAAGGTATTTGGTACAAATACTGCCACAGCCCCTGTCAATACCTGCATTGTCTGTATTGCAGGGTTGTGAAGCACATAACAGATGAAAAAAGAGCATGATAGACATACGGCTCCATCACACAACCCCATTGAGGTTATTACAGAGACAGGAGGGGCTCCAGATAGTGCTGCTGCAGCACCAGACACCAAGCCACAGCCATGACAAAACCCTGAATAGTTTCCCAGGTTGCCAGTCCAACCATTGCAGAGTGGAGGAAGGCTGACCCACTACTTTCAGGAACAGGTAAAAATGATCATAAGACTAATGGATCATGATTGTCACAGCAGTTGAGAAAGTTTCCAAACTTCAGAGACCAAAACGTGCCTGCTCAATCAGTACCAGAAAAAATTCAGCATGAAGTGAAGTAAAGATACGCCAAATTTCACAATTGGGAAAGGATCTATTCTTGAGTTACTTCTGACCAACAAGAAAAATATTGAGTGACAACCTATTTTGAGTTCTAAGATACCGGAATAAATATCAAAAAGGAAAAATTCATGCTGGTCACTTGGGCACAGTGATACTCATCCCTGTAGTCAGGAGATTTGTTCGAAATCATTGGATCTCAAAGATGCCACTTTCACATTCCAGTCAGACCCAATCACAAAATATCTCAGGTTCATGCTTGGAAGCTGGCAGTATTAGCTATAGCTCTTCCCCTTCACCCTCACCTCAGCTCCAGGGGTTAAAAAAGTGCCTAGTGAACAGGTGGGGGAGGGGTGGCACAGCAAGAAGGAAGATGCTCTATCTAAAAGTAGAAAGCTCCATCAAGAACCTGGGATTCTCTGTAAATCTACTGAATTCCTCATACACAGAACTGGATACACTTATAAGCGAAGGCTTTCCTTCCACAGGAAAGGATATCACATCTGATTGGTACTGCAGAATCCTTCACACTGGGCCACAAGGCCTGCAAGGGATTTTCTGCAGTTACTTGGCCACATGGCCTCATCCTCAACTGTGGTGCCAGACTGTCAGATTTTAAATGAGGGACAATCAGTACCACCTAAGGGACCACAGATTACAAAGGTGGAACTTGTCCAGGCTAGTGTCAGTCACAAGGACCTTTCTGCAAGTACTACAGTGGTAGAAGATGATAGCAACCTCGGAGAGGCATTCCTTTCTCCAGCAGTCCCCAACAATTATCCTCACAACAGATTCCTCACTCCTAAGGTGGGGAACCCACCTGCAGGATCTCAACATAAGTGTCATCTGAGCCCACAGGACCTAGGAGCACATATAACTCCTAGAGCTCATGGCAGTATTGCTAGCAGTGCAGTCCTTTTTTTAATCCATGCTACAAAGCCAGTCTGTTCAGAGATTCAAACACAACACAACAACAATGTAATACAGAAATGAGCAATAGAACAAGATTCCCACTACTGCTTAGAAGCCATGAGGATCTGGGATCTAGTTTATTCCTAGATGCAAAGATTTCTGCAGTGAGTCTGCCGACAAGGATAATGTGATGGTAGACTCACTAAACAAAATCAGCTGGGAAAACCACAAGAAGGCTCTGAACCTGCAAGTGCTATCCTCGGTCCTCAGAAGAGGGACATTCAGGAAATATATCTGTTTCGTCTCCGGAGACAGTCAGCTCCACAGTTTTGCTGTAGGCCACCAGCAAGAATTATAGTCACAGAGAACACCATAGTTCTGAATGGGGAGGTTCCTGTATGCCTTCCCACCATTACCACTCATGGTTCCACTAAGCCACATTTACAACGGTTGTTGAATGTAATGGCATAGCCATCCATAATGTTGACAGGTGAAATTTTGCCTGTCAGACATTGATTTTTTTGCCCCCACCTCCTTCACTTTTAATATAGCAAACTCCGAGTTGGAGATCACTTGAAAGGGGGTGAAACACCGGCAAAAGTAATGCTGGTGTACATTGGATCGATTAGAGTGACAACCTCTAATCTGCTTGAATTGTCACTGTAATGGTTTTCAATGTCAAAATTTCCTGTGTCAAGTGATATACCACCATTCATAGAGAGAGTGATCATAAATCTTAGGAGAAAGCCAGCACAATGGTCCTGATTGTCCTGGACTCGCCCAGCAGGCATGGTTCTGAGTGCTCCTGACCCTGTCCAACAGAACTCCAGTCAACATGCAAGTGAGATACAACCTGCTGACTCTGTCTTAGGCAGAATAACATTCCCACTAAAACATTATGATTGAGGGCATGGTTCTTGAAGAGCTAAAATCTCTAGCTTAAATTTGTGCTCAAGGTCTTTCAGAAAACCAGCAAAAAGGAAAGTATACTTTATATGGATAGAGATTCTCATACTAGTATGCCCTCAGGAAGATGATCCCAGCAGGCAGGGCATCAAAGGTACACTTGCAGTCCTTCGGTCTGCAACATTCAGCACTGAAGATACATCTCACAGTGGTATCAGTACCTAGATATCAGCAGGCAAAGACAAATACCTAGCCTCACAAACTGTTTTAAAAGTACTTAAAAGCTCAAATCACCTGTGTCCACATGTAAGGGACCCAGACCTGCATGGGACCTAAATACCTGTCTGGCCAGCGGATGAACACCCTTTGAGCCTCTGGTTACTGCTGATTTAAAATATCACATGAAAATTAACATAACATACAAGCAATGGGTCTTGATGGAATTCACCCTAGAATTCTAAAAGAATTAAGGGATAAACTAGTGAAACCCTGGCTACTCTTTTTTTAATAAATCAGGTGGATGGTGTGGTACCTGAGGATTGAGGAAGGTGGATGTGATTCCCTTCACAAAAAGTGGGTCCAAGACAGAGGCAGGAAACTACAGACCTGTCAGTCTGACCTCATGGTAGGAAAGTGATGGAGTCACTCTGAAGGAAAGAATAGTCAGTACCCAGAGGCCAGTAGACACAGGACCCAAGGCAGCATGGATTCACAGTGGGAAGGTCATGTCAGACGAATCTAATAGATTTCTTTGACTGCGTGACCAAAGTAGTAGACCAGGGAGGGCTGTGACATGACTACCCAGACTTTAGCAAGGCATTTGACACAGTCCCACACAATAGATTAATAGTCAATTAACTAGCCTGGGAGTGGGACCCAGGGTGATAGCCTGATAAAACATTGGCTCAGACAACAGGACACAGAAGGTAATGGAAATGAGTCCACTCTGAAGAAAGGGGGTTACTGGTGGGGACCATCGCAGGGTTCAATATTGGGTCCAGTCCTTTTAACGCCTTCATCAGTGACATTGCAGAGGACTGAAGGAAAAGTATGCCTTTTGCAGATGACACAAAGATTCAACAGAGTTGATACACAAGGAGGTGGAAAGGATGAAAAGGACTTGGCAAGGTTGGAGGAATGGTCAGAAGTATGGCAGCTAGGATTCAATGCAAAGAAGTGCAAAATAATGCACCTGGGAAACAAGAACCCAGGGAAGAATACACAATTGTGAGAGGTAGATAACAACAACAAAAAGGAAAGGGACCTGGGGGTAATCATATCAGATGACCTTAAGGTGACAAAGCAATGAGAAGGCAGTAGGAAGGGCTGGGGTATACTGGGATGTATAGGAGAGGCATCATCAGTAGAAAACAGGAAGTTGTTATCCTCTGTACAGACAGTTGGTGAGACCCCATCTGAGTACAAGATCCAGTTCTGGAGACCCCATCTCCGCAAGGACATAGACAGGATAGAGGCAGTCCAGAGGAGGGCAACTAAAATGTGCAGGGTCTGCAAGAGAAGCACGTATGAGGAGAGACTAAAGAGCTAATATGTATACCCTTGAGGAAAGAAGGGAGAGGAGGGACATGATAGAAACTTTTAAGTACCTCAGAGGAATCAACAAAGTCCAAGAGGGTAGCATCTTTAAGAAAAAGAGACTTGCAGAACAAGGACACAATTTAAAGATAGAAGGAGGGCAGTTCAGGGGCAAGTGGGAAGTATTATTTCTACAGAGAGAGAGGTAGTGGATGCATGGAACAGCCTTCCTGAGGAGGTTATTAATGGTCTAAAACTGTGGGAGGGAATTCAAGAATGCATGGGACAGACATAAGGCAATTCTTGTGAGGGGTAGGAAGAAATAGGCTGTTGGTTAACTAGGATCTAAGCCCCATCCTGTAGGTAGGAAATGGAAGGCAGACTAGATGGGCCTAACGGTCCTTATCCCGTCAAAGTCTATGTTTCTATGTTTCTATAATTGCCATCCTTGTTTCTTCCTAAATGATCTCCTTTTATTTGCTCATCATCCCATATTCACCTTATGCAGGTGAGACCATTTTTATGCCTCTGGACCATCCCCCACCCCCGACAGTGACTACACAGCTGCACAATGACTTTAACCGCATCCTAAAATGGTTCAAAGCCAACCAATTAAGTCAATACCAGAAAACTTTCCACGCACCCCACACAAAGTCTTAACATCACACACACACACCTCTTACTATACCCTCAAAGGCACCACACTGACACTGTCTCTTCCTCACAAGTACCTAGGTGTCTAGCTAGACACATCTAGATACACCTCCCACATCAATTAGCGCCAATCTAAACTCTGTCCAAAGCTCTGTGTTCTCTACAGAAACAAAGATGCATCTACATCTGAGTCCACCATACCTACTCACAAAAACAATACTTTCCCCTCTTTAAATGCGCTTGACATCGCCTAAGGATCCACCACCACCTCCACCCGCCTAGGCTGAATCTTTTATACAGTGCCTCGTTGCTTCACACCAAATCCCTAGAACCCACCTCTGTACCTCACATGCTCTTCCACCCCCACTTATCCTCACACCACCACCACCACCACCACCACCGCCTCCCAAGTCAAGTGTGGTTTGATTCCTCCACGCCACCTGTCACCTTCCTTTCCCTACCCCCACTCATCCTATCATCTCCTACAGAGACCTCAGAACTTCTCCATTCCCAACCCCAAATAAAACCTCATAAAGGCTGCTTTCATCTACCATGTCCTCATACATGGAACTCCTTCCAACTTCCTCAGAACAGGAATTAAAATACCTAGGTACCACCTTAGACCCTAGCTTAAATTCAATTTCCATATCACCAACTCCCATATTGGGATGATCTAACGCCTTAGCATCTTCATGCCCCTGCCTGGAAGACTATTGCCCTTGCTTGCTCCTCTGCTTACCATATGGGTCTCTACACATCTCTAATTCCCTTGGGTTCTTGTAATAAGGGGCATCACCTATAACAACATCTGCCACTTTGTTCATTCACCCCCTCAGCTCACTCACCACTGATCACTCTACAACTCTCTAGGGTAACTATCCCACTCAGCATTGTGATCCTTCACCCTAGACTACTTTATATATAAGCAACTACAGTCCCACTCTCCTGCTACAGCCATCTCGCCCCCTCATAGCACTAGTGCTGCCGCTACACCCTCCAGATCTTACGGTCTCACCCAACTTGCTACACTCAGGTATGCTACAAAATGGGCAAACAGGTCTTTATATCCTTTGCATCTAGACTCTGGAACTGTCTTCCTCAACAGCAGCAGCTCCACCTCCACCCTGTCTGTCGTCAAACCACCTCAAAACCCATTTTCCAATCCCAACCAATAAATGCTTAGAACCCCATGACCTCTTGACTCCCAAACCAACACCTACTGCCTACACCACTTATTTTTCTATTCCAATACCCTTATGAGTATGGCTGCCGGCAGAGTGCTTTAAAAGTGGGTTTCATCCTGGTGGATGCCACTGTATCTATATATAATCCAGAATAACAAGACTGTATACCATGGTCATTCACTGCCCTACTGCTTGTAAGAATAATCCTGATGTACATGGATGCTCTGGGCTCCCTTATTGTCTACCATGTACTACTACAATGTAAACCCTGTTTCTAAGTCTTTTATAGCTGCTGTATAATTGTTCATTTAATCAGAACTGACTGTAATCACTTTTTCTCATTCGCTTGAAACGCACAGCTAACCCTAACGCTGCAGTTTTCATGAATCAATCTTCTTGTGAAAATGCTGAAGTGAATTGCTTTTAGTTACTGTTCCTGTGAAATACAAAAATGTTTATTTGAATTGTTAGTTGTTCTGTTCCTGTGAAATGTCATCTCCCAGGTCATGCCTGAAAATAGGCAAACTGCCATCTAAAGTTCTTACCTGTTACCAAAACCAAATAAATAAAATTTGTAAGTAATGGTTCCTACTCATTATATCAAAATTCTGGTCCCTGGTTGTTTAAAAAATCTCAAAAAGTACTTTAGCTTTTCTTTTTGGTTGGAGTTCTGAAATGATCTGCTGTGGAACTGAAGTCTTGAATAAGCCATATGCAAAAAAAAAACCACTCTGAATTCTAAACATTTTAAAGATATTTATTTACAGGTTCAAGATACCAACCTCCCCCACTAGCCCAGCTTTTGAACAGCACTCTTTTCTTTTCTTAAAATGGGCAGCATATGTGTCTCAGAGAGCAATAATCTGCTATCTGTATAGGCATCATGGGAGTATTCTGATCGAAAACAACCCACTTATTTTGATAAAGTAGCCTGCAGCTACACATGTAGTCACCTGTCATCTTGTAGAGACATTTAGCACATTTTAGCTTGAAGGCCGCAAAGTTGGTGAGTTCACACCACCAGTGTCTGTAGCACTTGCTGTGAGATAGAGATGGGTGAGGACACCACCAGTGTGCCTCCAACACCTTGCTGAGGAGTGGGTCAAGGTGGTGAGTGACACCATCAGAGCCATGCCAGTATCTGGAGAGGGGGCTGTGGATGCATGACAACCATCAGTGTCTGCAAAACATATTGGGCAGTAGGTGCAAGGTGAGTGACTACAAAAATACAGGCAAATTTGGCTAAGTGCTAGCACTGAAATGGTGTTTGTTATGCTGCTGCTAGCTCTTCAGTGAAACCATCAAAATACACCACAGAGCACTAAAACCTGCTGCCTCTAGAGGTCTTGGCGCCTGACCCCAGCCATTTCTTGAGCCCTCCCTGAAAAATAAAGTTGGCTCCTATGATGGAGGGTTGCACATGTTTGCTTTGGGAGTACTGCAGCTTCTGTGGGAGCTGATTTGATCATGATACAGTGTTCCACAATTAACCCACTAGTTCAGGAGAGCAGGCTATCTGGCTTTATCTTACTGCTTTAACCCTGCACCCACTGAAATACACCAGCAGCTAGGTTCACCCAGTCTGCATGTAAAGTCTGACTTTAAATTTGACTCTGTTGCACCATACCACATTTATTTCCTAGCAGCAGTGATAGAAGGAGAATAGTACAGCTGGGATATTATTATACTGCCTGAAATCTTAAAACCAGTCCCAAGGGAAAATGGAGGTTCCCCAGGCCTCAAATTGCCTAATCGGGGCCCGGAGACAGGAAGGGACTGGAGTGGCCACAAAAGTTTTTTTAAAAGCACAAACAAGGAATATAAAACAGCTAGGAGCTGAGGCTGTTGAGCTGTAGTCCTGCCCCACCCATACAATAGCCATACTAACAGCGAATGTTCAGCATTGGAGAAATGCTTATTATAATCCTGAGACAGGAAATTTAGATGAAAAAATAAGGCAATATAGCACAGAAAAAAATGATTTTATTAACCAACTATTGATTGCCTGGAGCTAGACTCAGACATGGACAGAATCTTGTTTATTTTTCCATAGTGCCCAACTAAGAACATAAAAAATAAAACCAAAGAGACAAGACTAAACACTTTAAACAGATTCAGGCTTTTTAACTGTAACAGACTCCACATCTTTAACTTTTTATGGGGCTGGTGTTAAAAGTAACTGTGTTATTGAATTTTCTTATGGAATTTTCAAATCACTACTACTGTATATTTTAATTGTTGAAGTTTATCAATGGCGGTTAAAAGTGATATCTGTCAAATCCCACCATTGCTCAAGAGATAAACATACGCCTTTTTCGTTGTTTACAACTGTAGTTTTCACAACAATCTCAAGTGAAGACAAGTAGAAACATAGTCTTGTTTTCGTCATTCATCCATCAACACAGAACAAGTTTTGAAGCTAGTTGTGCAGAAAAATATTTTCAGATCATGTAATGACATCTGGCCTTCACACACTTTGTGAATTGCTTTAATATCATGACCAATAGGTGCCCGAGCTATGTTGATAACATAGTGAAATTTTCCTCAAATAAATTCAAAAGATAAAACTTACATTCTGTTGCAGCCATTAGTTGCAAACACATTTTCAACAATTGCTAGTATTTTGTGTATAAATGCAAATCTCTCAAATAAAGGTTTGTTAATGTCAGCAGTAACAGCAGTTTTCAAATTACATCTTACCCCTTTAGACAATTCTTCAGTTCGCATTGTTTAACAATGAATAACACTGAGATGTAGATACCACTGCAGTCATTACCAACACATAATATAACACGGGTTGATCCAGGTGAATCAACCCAGTGGGAACCATTAACAGACTGATTTATAAGAGTTAGCACATGAGGTTGTTTGTGAAATGCATTTACATAAACAAAAGTGGATTTTTGTCACTTTTATTAACAAGGGTGTTTATACTGTTTCAAAAAATAACATTCTAAGTTAAATATCTATTCAGATTTAATGTGTTTGTATGATCTAGGGCATTTGATCCCAAAAGGCAGTATCTACCTTTGATGTGCAGCGAGGTACCAATCTGACTGATATCTGCCACCCATGCTACTGTAGAGAAAAGGCAGCCTCAGAACCAAAGTGTTTCACTGAGTTGATGTGCTCATTAGTTGTTACCACACCTTTAATTAATTTTTTATGACGGGCCTGGGTTTCACAAACAAGTCAGACATTTTTGTCCAATGTTAACAATTGAAAAAGGAGGCATTTACTCAACCTACTGTAGTTTCAACAAATAAATACTGCCAATTATATTCATTGTTTGTTACCTTTATCAGCCAGAAACAGAAGCTGCTGTATTTGTTTAATGAGAAAAAGATGCTTAATTTTGCAATACAATTAAACCACTTTCAAAAGATTCACAAAATCATATCATTATAATGTCATATATGACAAAATTAGAAATTATCTAATTTTTAACTGTTTTTAAATGCAAGTCTTAAACAATATTACATTGATTTATTACAATTTGACAACTGTGATGTGTTTTAAATGGCTACAGAACACAACAAGCATTGCACCAGTTATACCTTGTCTTGCCAGCTCCCCAGTAACCTAGCCTTAGGCAGGCAAGGGCATTCTTCCCATTGGGGTAGGAGGTGCTCTGGCAGGCCTCTGGATGGAGGCAGAGTGAAGGTTAAAAGAGCTGTTGATTGTAACCCAATTCACCTTCAGCCTCTCTTCGATCTCAGATCTCCAGTATTCCAACATGATCAACAGCCTCAGGAAAATAACAGAAAGCCAGGATAACTCCGTTTTAGTGTAGCCCATGACATGGGTGTCGATAAGAGCCTGCAATAATGAAGCTCAATCCAGGTGCATGTCAATGGGGCTTGTGATGCAGTGGTGCTGGATGTGAGCCAGAAATATAGTGATGGGATGTGCTACACGTACCCACGAGGCAGCGAGAAACCACAGGAGGCGGGAAGTGTGAGGCGGTGCCACAGTGGCTGCCAGCCAACCAAGCAGCATGGTGGGTGGGTTGGTGCCTTTTGAAAAGGTGCTGATGAGGTCTGGGCATTGCTGCATTTTTGCCCCGGGCCAAATTATTTTAAACTATTGGTACCCTCAGATATACCCCCCTGAGTTGAGAATACTTAAGTGAGGTGCAGAGGGCACAACCCACCATAAACCATTTAAAATACGTCCCTGAATCCATTTTGCTCTGTGCTGGGGAGTCATAGTGCCCAAATTGATTTCGGCACTCTGGCTTCTCGATAACAACAATCGCCTTTAGGCTTCAATGTTATCACATAAATTGCTCTTCAGAGTTAGTAGATTTATAAACATACCCAACACTGGGCTATCAGCTAGAATCTAAGAAACATACGAACATGCTTTTACAATATTTCATTTACCATCACTTTAGTTGTTATACCAGATTTTGTCTGCTTTCTCTCGAATACTTGTTGTCAGTGGAATTTGCAGCACATGTCCATATTCTGCAAATGGCATGATGTTCTATTGGTTCTGTAGAGCATTGTGAAGTTAGCAGAGTCAGCCCACAGGATTTTCATTTTTCAACTTATTTTACCAGGAAAATGACTGAGCACACCCCTTCAATAATACCCGACATGAAGTACAAAACAAACAACAAACACACAACAACTACTATACATAATAAATAGATAAAACAAACAAAAAATACAGTTCAGTTACTGTCACAAGAACAATGAGCTATTTGACTATAATGAGATACAAGATATTTTTAAAGTGCTTTATGCCATTTGCTTTTAGTAATTAAAATCATTAAACTTGAGGACGTACATATAAATGACTGTTCGTCTGAATAGTCTATAAAGTTGGGCAGAATAAAAAGCTCGAATGAAGTTGAATAGGTCTCTGGATGTTTTAAAAGCTGTCATTGGGAACAAGGAGACCCCTGATATACTGAAAAACTAAAATAACTGTAGTATACCCAACTGTGTATTCTGTTGGATAACATTCAACCTTTATACAATGAACAATGGTGTCTTCTAAATGGAGCCTAAAAGTGAATCTACATATGTTGTAATATTAATCTATACTTCATCAAAAGAACTGCCCTGTCCAAAATACAGGGACTATAATCTAATATTTTTAAAAGATCAGTTTGCAGTTAACAAACTAGCGCCATCTGTCACATCAGCATTCCTATACAGGAAACACAACTTCAAATTTGTAACAAGGATATCCGTGCCCATAAATTGAGTAAAACATCCAAGTACTCCGTATTTAACAAGGTCACACAAGACAACAATACATTTTTCCACCTTTGATGCACAGTTCTTTTCAATTTCAACAACCACTGTGGTGTCAAAAACCATTGCCTTTGTTTTAGACTCATTCAGTTTTAATTTATATAAAGAGCCAATTTGCTATTCAGGATACCATTTGTAATACTGTTGGTTCATCCAGAGAAGCGCCAAGTGAAAAAGATATGTTGTCTACATGTAAAATAAAATAGCATTATTTAACACATTAGGAAGATCATTAACAAAAATAGAAACAACAGTGTCCCAAGCACTGACCCCGGGGACTCAAAATTTACCTGACTGAACCTGATGTATTCTGTTCTAACCATTTGTCATGATAATAAATAACTGTTTAACCACTCAAACTAGTCTCAGACATAACACAGGACTTCTGTCTTGATAATAGTATTTCACGAACTAACTCAAATCAAATGCCTGGTTAGGTTGATGAACACAGTGCCCGCCACCATCCCCTGTCTGGCATCCAGCAAGCTCAGAAACCCAACCAAAACAGTAACAGTTGACCTTGCAAAGCTTCTTCGTTCAAACAGTGCCACACCTCAAATAGAACACCAACTGTCCAAAACACACCTTCCAACAGTTTGCCGCGATTGGTATGAAAAAGTGGTCCGTAATTAACAGCTTATTTTTGTCCCTAGTTTAATATGATACAATTGATTCTCCCAGATTTGGGGAAATCCCATTTCTAGGTATAAATTAAATAAGTATGTCAAAATCACAATATCACCTGTTACCAATCATACCAATCCAGCATATAAACCAGATCACCACCTTCCTGACATCCAGTTATTGCCTAGTTTCAAGACTCTGTCAATAATGTCTCAATTTAAACTCCCATCTTTCCCCATTGAGAATATCTGTTCACTAATTGTTCCTTTGCTACCTCATCTGTACCTCAGTAAACGATTTATTAAATATTAATTTACAATCTGCCATCCTTCCCATGATATTATACCATCCTCAGTAGACAGACAAATAATTTGAGAACTATTTTTACTAGTACAAATGTTTAAAAGAGCTCAAAGGTTCTAGGTTGTTTAAGCTCTTAACTGTTGTTGTAGAAAAGGAGACTTAGCCTGTTCCTCTAACTTTTCTTAACTGTATACACACTTGCTAGTCAGATTCCTGGTTTCAGGTATTTCTTCCGTACTCTATCCTGTGTGTCATTTGTTGTCTCAGATCTTTCTTTAACCAAGAGAATATTGGCCTTTAATCTTTGTTTTGTAATGGGTGAGTAGGCCTCATAGGCTCAGAAACTTATGTATTAGCCAATTTCTACCTCAGCAGCATCTGTTATTTATTTGATTGTCTTATGTTACTAACAATTTCCTTTTTGAGACGCTAACATCTGTTCTTGCTATATTTCTGGTCTAATTATTTTAAAAGAAATTTACTTTGAAATCATCACACCAATTATTGGACAGTGATCAGAGATATTATCTGCGGTACATCCCAACACAATATGTTTTGTGTCTATTAGTTATAAACCAGTCTAATGTTGTTATTATTTGGCAATCTCTTCTTATTATTTAGCCAATCCAAATTCTGATCCCCACATAATATGCTCTTCATTATGTAGCCACTAAATGTTGTCAACATGCCAACTCATTATTAAGCATTTAGATAACAATAAAACAAGTTATATAAAGACGTAACCATACAACCTGTCCTGGGACCCTGGTGGATCCTGAAGCTTCTGTGTTTGGGGGTGGGGAGGGCAGATTCAGCATGTCCTCACAACCTGTTCTGGGACCCTTGGTGGATCCTGAAGATTCTGTGTTTTGGGGGAAGGAGGGCAGATTCAGCACAGTCCTCACAACCTGTCCTGGGACTCTCGGTGGATCCTGAAGCTTCTGTGTTTTGGGGGTGGGGAGGGCAGATTCAGCTCAGCCCTGCGACTTGTCCTGGGACCCTTGGGGATCCTGAAACTGTGAAGTACATACTGGCTAACACAGCCCATATGTAGGTAAGTAAAGTAACACTCATAAAAATTAAAACAGTAAGTATGCATCTTCCAAGACAATACAGCCTTTCCCATTTATCTTCTGGAGCATTGTAACTCCAAAGAATGCTTCCTCACAGATCAGGCAATGGACAGGATGATACTGTGCATTTGTAGCAATCACAATCTACTGACAATGCACAGGTGCACACACTGTCCTCCTGTCATCCACCTGATCTCAAACAAACGTTATGTGATTTGTATATGACTTGGGTACAATAAAGGCTCCCTTTGATTTGATAAAAAGCATGTTTTCTGTTCAAACTATCTATGAGTGCTGCTCCACCGATACAGATCACAGTTTGTCTTTAGTAAGGGATACTTTCATATAAAATTTAGACTACTACATCCCTCATTCAGATGAGCCCACCACAGTACAAATTAATTTCTACTGTCCCAGTGATTCTCCACCCCCAAAAAAGTTTTTCCTTTATGAACATTATCAGAAACAGTTCACCTCTTTAGCTACTACTGAACTGGATGTGATGGATGTAAGATAAATTTAGATGAGTAGGCCCCTTTATTAATATTCTTTGCAAAAAAAAATGCATTAGGCAACATTTATGATTCAGCCTAAAGTGGCAACAGTAGGGAAATGTGGTATTAGGGTTTCCAACCATAAAACCTCACCCCCACCCCAAAGCAAATTGGGTTGCATTCTTCCTTTGGTTGTCAACCCTAAAGTTCAGCTTATTCTGTTCACTTCTGAAACATACACACCTGTGTCAATCATGTATGTGCTTTCTTGCTACTGCAGTGGGGCGAGATTTAGGGTTGTCAACCCCAAGAAAGACTGCACCTCTGATTTGCTTAAGGGTGGAGTGGTTTTAACGCTGGAAACCTTAAAAACACATTTTCTACTTTTGTAACTTTAGGTTGAACCCTAAATGTTACATTTATGCGATTTTTTGCAAATAATCTCCTTACATTTTGAGATAGTATAATCATATCTTTATTTGCATGTAGGTCCCAATGCCCATCCATCTACAGATGCATACATGTATGTTGCTGTGGAAGCTCAGGGCCTAGATGGATTTGCATTGTAGAAAAATAGCAACGAATCATCAGCATAGCATCTTTTACTCCACATCATAAACCAGGTATTGAAAATCTTCAAATCATCTGTGACATATTATTCTCTTGCCAGTGCAATGTCATTCTGAGCCACAGGTGCAAAACACATTTTGCCAGGATTTGAAAATGGCAGCTGTCATGTTCTTGAAGTGCTGTAAAAAAATGGCTTTGTTGAAAATGTGGGGTCAAAATAATTTAAAATTACCAAAGTTATGAGTAAGCATTTCAATATTTCAATGGATGCACATAACATTGCCGTTCATATATGTTTTGAGCCCAAATTTTCAGCATAACCTTGTTATGACCCCATCTCATAAATAAGATTGGTGAAAATGTTCAAATCCCACCCAAAAGGTGATTTTGACAACTGACCACCAAAATTGTCTTTCTGACTTGATTTGTGAAATTCCACAGGCATTGGTCATTAGCTGAGTTCCCAAAAAGACCATTATGAAACTTTGAGGTTAAAATATGCAAAGATGACAAAGTTATGCATCAAAGCTCAAACTCCAATGAAATACATTGAACTGCACTTACCTTAGTTTCTCATATTGCAATTGGTGGTTCCAGCAACAACATGTGTCTTCAATCACAGAGTGGCTTTTCACCCTGCAATCTATTAAGGGGAATGAGGGTGTGCACCATATTGAGTGGTTCAATAGAAGGACTTGGGCAGAATCGAACCACAGAAGGGCAAGGGTCCTGGACTTCAGGAGGGCTGAACTTTAAAAGATGGGGAATGCCTTAGGCTTTGCCCTGGTTGGGGGGGGTAGACTTGGGTGTAGTAGAGAAACTTTGGGTGAAACTGAATGGGGACATAGAAAGGCAAGAAACTTCTGAGTCAGACTGCTAAGCAAAGCCAAGAGAAAAAAAGAGACCACTATGGATCTCTAAGGAGGTGGCTAGGATGGTAAAGGCAAAAAGTTAGCATTCAGAAGGTATAAGAAGACACAAAAAGAGGAGGATAGGGAACTGTATCTGGAGAAACAGAGGGAGGCAGGGAAATTAGTCAGGAGCACAAAGGCACAAACAGTGTAGAAAATATCCCAGGAAGAAAAGATAGGGAACAAGACATTTTTTAAGCATGTAACTGAAAAGAGAAAGACCAGGGGAGGAATTGTAAGACTAAGAAGGGAAGGGGGATATTAAGTGGCTGGGGACAAGAAAAAGCAGATATCTTTAACAACTACTTTTGCTCGACATTCTCTGCATAAGCTGGACCCTGAAAAAAAATTATTTTGGTCCAGCTTAAAACACATAAAAACATCAGAATACACCTAAAGCAGTCCTTTTAGCTGTTTTCTGATTTTTTGTATTAAAAAGGTTCAGTACTTTCTCGCTAAGTGGGCAAACAAGATGGCGGATTGAACACCACTCAATGGATCGCAGGACTGTGAACTGTATGAAATGAAGCTGGTATTTTTTACACAGTACTCCTATTGTTCAAAAATAACTTGCTATTTTTTGCACAATAGGAGTATTGTGCAAAAAAATATATCTTTCATGCCTGACATATATATTTTCTCATAGGAAACAATGGGAAAATTAAAAATGTCATAATTTTTGAATACATTAATATTTTTTCACCACATCTTCAAAAGTCACATCTGTGACCCAAAGGTATTCTATCCTGAAAGGTTCAGACCACATCATAAAGGCATTCTTGAGATACAGGTGAGCAAAGAAATGTTAAAAAAACAGATGTTTCTGTTTTTTCAACACTTTATATCTCAGAAACCACTTGACGGATTCTCACAGAATTTGGCAGGTCAAGAGACCTCCCATAGAGATTATGCATGCCAAATTTCATGCAAATCCATTGAAGGGCTCCAAAGTTATTAAATCTCAAAATTTGGACTTTTACAGATAGAGCCATTTTACCCTAACTATACTGGTGCACGAGCCAGTATACTATACATGTTGTACCCCAGCAATTTCTTTTGAGCTCTCAATTTAGGAATTCAAAAAAAATTCTTGAGAACTTTCTTAGCAAAGTTTCAGACCAAAATCTATGTAAGAAAGATAACCTTAAAGGGAGGACAGCATTTTTAATTACTGTTATCAGGCCCAAAGTGGTAACCCAGCTTCTTAAAAGTACCAACTGCAAACAAATCCAAGCCAGGTTTGGTTGGGGTGACCGATAAGTGCACTGTTCTTATTTTCTCTAAGCAATGCTCTGCCTGACCACCAGCTGGTGAGTGTCATTTGGATAGGCATGCTTGTAAAAGGGGACACTGACCTGTTTTCATCTGCTGGTACTCTAGTGCGACTACTGTTTTCTGCATCTTCCAGATATCTTTTGCTACAGCTGCATACTCTGTCAGCCGTGTGGGCTACCAGTTCATCTGACTACTGTTTGCACCTGTAACATCAGCCTAGTAAGTGAGGGGGCTACCGGGGTACAGGCAGTCAGGTGAGCAAAGGGGACAGAGTGTAACTGCATGAACGGAGTGCTGTGTTTGAACTATTCAGATCATTGCTGCAACAGGGGACACTGACCTGTTTTCATCTGCTGAAACTCTGGTATGACTATTGTTTTCTGTGTCTTCCAGACATCTTTTCCTACAGCTGCTGTGTTTGAACTATTTAGATCACTGCTGCAAAAGGGGAGATCAACCTGTTTTCATCTGGTGAAACTCCACTACTACTGCTGTTTTCTGCATCTTTACACAACATCTTTTGCTACAGCTGCACACTCTATCAGCCCTGCAGACTACCAGTTCACCTCACCACTATTTGCACATGTACCATTGGCCTGGTAAGTGAGGGGGCTACCAGAGGTCACGGACAGTCAAGTGCACTACAGGAGGCGGAGTGTACCTGCATAGAAGAAACACTGTGTTTGAACTATTCAGATCACTGCTGAAAGGGGACACTGACCTGTTTTCATCTGCTGAAACTTCAGTGAGACTGCTGTTTTCTGTGTCTTACAGACAATATCTTTTGCTACAGCTGCATGTTCTATCAGCCCCATGACCACCTCACCAGACCACTGTTTACACCAGTAACATTAGCCCGGTAAGTGAGGGGGCTACCAAGGTATGGGCAGTCAGTTGAGCAATAGGGAGGCGTGAACCTGCATAAAAAGAGTGAGACATAGCTTAGGCCAGCCACAGCAGACAGGGATGTCAACTTACCTAACTACCAACTTTTCAGAGCCGATCGACAAACTAGAGGGGGTGGTGTAGCAATTTATGTGAAGAACAACCTTGCAGCAACTTGCCTTACATCAATATCTGTGGCACATGAGTTTGAATGCATATCCCTTAAAGTGGTAATATCACATTCCACATCACTACAGGTAATAGGTGCTATAGACCCCTAATTCTGGGCTCAAATTGCTATCCCATTTGGGGACATAATTGAAAAGGACCTCCAGAAATTGCTATCCTAGGAGACTTTAATCTAAAGTGGCTCTCCAAAGCTGCTACTCCACTCTTATCCTTCTGCAACACAGACGGCTTAACACAACTAATCAGTGAGCATAACAGAATTAATAAAAATACCCCAAGTAACTGTACCCTCCTGGACATTATCCTGGTGAACAAGTCTCACTTATTCTCGTTTGCTGGCATCTTCTTCAATGATCTTAGTGACCACTGTTTTATTGCCGGCATAAGGATATCTAACAAACCCATCTCCCTCTCTAAATTCTCAATTCGTAGATCAAAACAGAATTTTGACATACAGGCATATTCGGAAGATATGAAGCACTCGACTTGCTGGCAAGAATTCTACGTGGAAAAAAGCGGTGGATGCAGCCTATAAGTCCCTCAATGACATAATCACAGGAGCCCTTACAAATATGCACTCCTATCTAAAGTGTGAATAAGAAGCAAGTCTTGCCACTGGTTTACTCCAGACCTTAAAATTGCACTCATAGAAAGATACAAACTATGGAAAAAAGCACAGAAAGCAATGACTCAGTCAGATTGGGACCAGTTTAGAAAAGCTAGGAATGTATGTACCAGAAAGATCAGAGATGCAAAAGGCAATTTTCTACCATACTGAGTTAGACTCTTCTTCACAAAACCCTGCTAAATTCTGGAATACCATTAAGGACATATCTGGACACACACCAAGTAACTCACTCCCAGCTAAAATTATGTCCAGACCTACCATTATCAATGACAGATTGGAAATCCTAGACTCATTTAACAATCATTTCACGACTGCAGGCTTGGCAATCGACAACTCTCCAGCTAATTGACTGCATTGCCAGTTAGGCATACAATCCCCGAAACCACAGTGACAGACTCTAGTTTCTCACTACATCCTGCTATGCTGAAACAAGTTGAATAATTGATTTCGCAGCTAGACATCAAGAAAAGTGCAGGTGCGGACGCCCTTGACCCCTACTTTCTGAAGGTTGCCATCCAAGTGTTAGCCGTACTGATAACACATCTGTTAAACCTCTCATTACTACAAGGAACCATCCCTTCAATCTGGAAAACTGCACAGGTCATCCTGTTATTCAAATCAGGAGACCCTTGCGACCTCAACAATTACAGGCCAATCTCTATCCTCCCTGTATTATCTAAGCTACTGGAAAAGATTGTATGTACTCAACTGAAAGCCTACTTAGAAACTAATAATCTCCTAAACCCGGTATATTCTGGCTTCAGGGCCAAGCACAGCACCAGCCCTAGCAAAAGTAACCAATGATTGGCAATTGGAATTGGATAACAGAAATTGTATATGCGCTATGTTCCTGGATCTAAGTAAGGCATTCAACAGGAGTTACTATGACCTTCTTACATCCCTGAAATCCATAGGTCTGGATTCTCTTTCCTGCATTGGTTCAATAATTACCTCTCTGGATGGCTCCAGCAGGTTAAGGCCAAAGGTGATCTGTCCCCCCTTAAGTCATTACAAAGAGGTGTACCACAGGTATCTATCCTCAGTGCTATCCTATTCAATATCTATATCAACAACATCAATATTAATATCAGAAAGGCCACTGTATGCCTATTCATTGATGATACGGTACTCTGTGTCAGTCACCCTTCCCCAGAGGCAGCCTGCAAAGATCAACAAACTGACTTCAACCTACTCCAGTGCCAACTTCTGAGCAAAAAACTTTTGCTTAATGCAAAGAAGACAAAAGCAATGTTTATCTCTCCATATAAGCATGCAGGACATACAGGAGCGTACACTCTTCTGCACTTATCCACTAACCTCGGCGAAAATCTTGAATTTGTATCCAAGTTCAAGTATCTGGGAGTCTGGCTCAACAACAGACTCTCCTTCATCAAACATATGGAAGAACTATTAAAAAAACTTAGTCAGAGACTTGGCCTCTGTTTTAGAATCAAGCATTTCTTCACAAGCAATGTGAAGCTAAGTTTGGCACAGGCCACGTTTCTCTGTATAATTGACTATGCTGACTTCTTATATAGTCATTGCCCTGCCTCCCATTTGGGTAAGTTGGATATGCTCTATCATAGGGCACTGAGGTTCATTACAGGACTGCCATATGACACCCATCATTGCTCCGTATATGCAGCAGTTGGATAGACCTCACTCCATTTCAGAAGGGACAGAAAAACAGCATTTTGGACATTCAGAGCTATATCCAAGCAACTACTGCAATACATCTCAGATTGCTTCTCACAAATTCCTGTAAGGAAATATGCTCTAAGAAGCTACTCCTCCATCCTGCTCAAAGTACCCAAAGTCAATACCTACTTTAGAAGAACAGCCATCAGTTTCATGCTGCCCTCACTATGGAACAAACTGCAGAAAGTCCTGAAACTGAGTATACCCATAACCATTATGTCCTTCAAAACCCTTTACTCAAAGCTTGTCAAGAGCAATGCAAATGTTTTTGATAGCACAAAAGTGAATTGTGCCTCTCTACCTTCTGCATCGCTTCTCCTTCTACCAACTTCCACATGGTCTGCAATCCCTCCATACTTCTCCCATGGTGTTTCCCTCTTGTACATCCTTCCCCATCTTTCCCCCCATTGCCAACTGTTCCTTCCCCTCCCTCCCTTCCGGACACCCGACTCCCCCACCCTTAGCTCCCACTGCCAAAGCTGTTGAAGGCTATCACCCACCTCTGACCCAGATCCTTCATTGACTACTTCCTAGCACCCTCTCAAATCCATCTTCTCAACTGTGTATACAAGTCATCAACAACAGTTCCTCCATGCCACATTTCAATATTCTGTCAATGACCTTAAAGTTATGTAAAAATTGTAAATAAAAAAATGGTATAGAGTTATCAGAATTTCCTGATAATACAACTATGTAAGTTGTATAAATCAACAGTATGTATATTGTATTTTGTTCCTTGCATTGCACTATGTTTATGTAATTGTCCCTGACCTTACCTGGTGCATCTTGCAAATGAGCATTGCTCAATGGTAGTCTGCCTGGATAAATAAAGATTTGATTCATTGATTGATTGACACTAGTGGCTGCCCATGGAGTGACTGCACATGAGTGGCTCAAGCAGGAGTAGCATGAGTCACCAGCATGAGTCTATGGTGGGAGGCAGCGGGGAAAGCAGACTAGTTGTGAGCTGCAATAACAGCAGATACGTAATAAGGATTATATATTTATCAGTGATAGGGTTGGTGTATATGTGGGGGGGGGCTATACATCATCTGGATATGCCTTGGGATGGAACATGGAAAATGGTAGGGGTGCGCACAAGACTACTCTAGCTGAAGATCCAGAGTTTGCACTTAGTAGAGTTCACTGTTTCAGTACAATTATCTACATATTGATGAGAGACAGTGTACCATATCTCTTACATTTTATGTCACTCTTGGTAGGTCTTGGTAGACTTGTAAGCAAAACCAAAACACCCAGATATAAGTCGGCTGAGGTAGAGAGGAATATGTTTTGGCAACTGGTTGCCAGTATGTTGATTTTATTAGCAGGTGATTTAGAAGTAAACCCAGGTCCCCCAAGTAATCAGTGATCAAATTGATAGGACAACTGAAATTAAAACTCATAAAGGTTTGAAGTTTGCACATTTAAATACAAGAAGTTTGCAGTGCCACTTTAGTGAAGTTGAGGCGTGGATTCAAACTGAAGACATAGACGTGATAGGCTTGAGTGATACTTGGCTTACAAATGCAAACCCCTGATGAATACTTACAATTAAAGGGATATAATGTGTTTAGACATGATAGAGAGGGAAAAAGAAAGGGATGGCGTATTATTTTATACAAAAGTACATTTATGGCACAGGGAGTTGAGAAATTGAATTTCGAGAACACTACTGATTTTTAACAATTAAATTAATGTTTCTGGGAACTACGGGTAAACACCTTTATATAACTTGTTTTATTGTTATCCTAAATGCACAGATAATGAGTTGGCATGTTGACAACATTTAGTGGCTACACATAATAACTTGAGAGGCATATTATGATAGGGGATCAGAATTTGGATTGGCTAAATAATAAGAAAAGAGATTGCCAAATAATAACACAACATTAGACTGGTTTATAACTAATAGACCACAAAACATATTGTGTTGGGATGTACAGGCAGATAATATCTCTGATCACTGTCCAATAATTGGTGTGAGGTAATTTCATAAAGTAAAAATTCCTTTTAAAATAATTGAGACCAGAAATATAGCAAGAACAGATGTTAAAGGTCTCAAAAAGGAAATTGCCTTAATTAACATAAGACAAATCAAACAAATAACAGATGCTGAAGAGGTAGAAAATTGGCTAACACATAAGTTTCTGGAAGCCTATGAGGCCTACTCACCCATTACAAAACAAAGATTAAAAGGCCAATATTCCTCTTGGTTAAAGAAAGATCTGAGACAACAAATGACACACAGGGATAGAGTACAGAAGAAATACCTGAAAACCAGGAATCTGACTAACTTAAGTGTGTACAAGCAATTAAGAAATAAAGTTAAGAGTGAAATTACTCAGGCTAAGTCTCACTTTTCTAAGCAACAACAGTTAAAGAGCTTAAACAACCCTAGAACCTTTTGAGCCTCTTTTCGAAACACCTGTACTAGTAAAAATAGTTCTCAAATTATTTGTCTGTCTACTGAGGGGATGGTATAATATCATGGGAAAAGGATATTGCAGATTATGTAAATTAATATTTAATAAATCAGACTACTGAAAGTACAGATGAGGTAGCAAAGGAACAATTAGTGGAACAGATATTCTCAATGGGGAAAGATGGGGAGTTTAAATTTGAAGACATTATTGAGCAGGAAGTCTTGAAACTAGTGCAACAACTGGATGTCAGGAAGGGTGGTGGATCTGAGTCGATATGCCCTGGATTGGTATGATTGGTAACAGGTGATATTGTGATTGACACTGACATACTTATTTAATTTATACCTAGAAATGGGGATTGTTCCCCAAATCTGGAAGGAATCAATTGTGATCATATTAAACTAGGGGGACAAAAATAAAAGCTGTTAATTACAGACCAATTGCTCTGCTACCAATCACGGGCAAACTGTTGGAAAGGTGTGTTTTGGACAGTTGGTGTTCTACTTGGAGAGGTGTGGTACACTGGCTGAGCAAACATAGCTTTTGAAAAAGCTTCAGCACTGTTACTGCCCTTGGTTGGGTTCTGAGCACCTTGCTGGATGCCAGTGACGGGGGATGGTGGCGGGCACTGTGTTCATCAACCTAACCAGGGCATTTGATTTAGTTAGTCGCAAAATACTATTATCAAGACAGAAGTCCTGTGGTATATCTGAGACTAGTTTGAGGTGGTTAAACAGTTATTTGTATTATCATAAACAAATGGTTAGAACAGGGAGAAGTACATCAGGATTCAGCCAGGTAAAGACTGGAGTCCCCCAGGGGTCAGTACTTGGGACACTGTTGTTTTCTATTTTTGTTAATGATCTTCCTAATGTGTTAAATAATACTAATTTTATTTTACATGCAGACAACACATTCCTTTTCACTTCTGGCACTTCTCTGGATGAAATCCAAACAGTATTACAAAATGAGTATACTAAATTAACAAATTGGCTCTTTATAAGTAAATTAAAACTGAATGAGTCTAAAACAAAGGCAATGGTATTTTTGACACCACAGTGGTTGACCAGAATTGGAAAAGAACTGTGCATCAAAGGCCGAAAAAATGTATTGTTATCTTGTGTAGACTCAGTTAAATACTTGGAGGTCCACTTGGATGCTTCACTAAATTTACTGGGGCACCTGGATATCATAGGTACAAAATTTAACCAGAAGTTGTGTTTCCTGTATAGGAATGCTGATGCTTTGACAGATGACGCTAGTTTGTTAACTGCAAAGCAAATACTTTTAAAAATATTAGATTACAGGGCTCCCCTGTATTTTGGACAGAACAGTTCCTTTTTGATGAAGTATAGATTAATATTAAGCAACATGTAGATTCACTTTAAGGACTCCATTTAGAAGACACCATTGTTCATTGTATAAAAGACTAGAATGTTATCCAACAGAATACACAGCTGGGTATACTACAGTTATTTTAGTTTTTTCAGTATATCATAGGGGGTCTCCTTGTATTCCCAATGACAGGCTTTTAAAACATCCAGAGACCTATTCAACTACAGTCGAGGCTTCTTTATTCTGCCCAAATTCATATAGACTATCTCAGACTGAACAGTCATTTACATGTTACGGTCCTCAAGTGTTAAACAAGTTTACACAAATTACTAAAAAAGCAAATGGCATAAAGCACTTTAAAAATATGCTTGTATCTCATTATAGTCAAATAGCTCATTGTTCTTGTGACAGTAACTGAACTGTATTTTTTTGTTTGTTTTATCCTATTTATTATGTATAAGTGAGTTGTTATGTGTTTGTTGTTAATGTTTTTGTACTTCTATGTCAGGCATGACTGAAAAAGGGCTGTGCCCAGTCATTTTTCCTGGTAAAAATAAATTAATGAAAAAATGAAAAACTCTGTGGGGCTGACTCTGCTAACCACAATGCTAGCCCACAGAACCAACAGGAACACTAAGTGTGCCATTTGCAGAATATGGACATGCAGGCCACAGCAAATTCACACCAGACAACAAGTATTCTGAGATAGAAAGCAGACAAAATCTGGTATAACAACTAAAAGTGATGAGTAAATGAAATAGTGTAAAAGCATGGTCTGCATATTTAGCAGATTCTAACTGAATCATAGCCTCCAGTGTTAGGTATGTTTATAAATCTACTAAGCCTCACTGAAGAGCAGATTTATGTGATAACATTGAAAGCCTAAAGGCGATTGGTGTTATCAAGAAGCCAGAGTGCCGAAAATCAATTTGGGCACTATGACTCCCCAGCACAGAGCAAAATGGATCCAGGGACTTGTATTTTAAATGGTTTATGTGGTGGGCTGTGCCCTCTGCACCACCCTACTTAAGTATTCTCAACTCCAGGGGGGGTGCATATCTGAGGGGTACCAATAGTTTAAAAATAATAATTTGGCCCGGGAGCAAAAAAAATGCACCAATGCCCAGACCCTAATCCAGCACCTTGTCCACTAAAGCCACCAACCCACCCACCATGCAACGGGGCCAGCTTGGCAACCCACTGTGGCACCGCCCCTCACAATTCCTCCCGCCCCTCACTGTGGGTGCTCGCTTGCCCCGTGGGTACGTATAGCGACATCCCATCACTATATTCTCTGACCTACATCCAGTCATCCTACCGCATCACAAGCCCCATTGACATGCACCTGGATTGAGTCGCCATTATTGCAGGCCCTTAATCTCCGACACCCATGTCATGGGCTACACTAAAGAGCAGAGTTGATCCTGGCTTTCTGTTATTTTCCTGAGGCTGTTGATCATGTTGGAATACTGGAGATCTGAGATCTGAAGAGAGGCTGGAAGAGTGAATGGGGTTACAATCAACAGCTCTTTTTAACCCTTCACTCTCTGCCTCCATCCAGAGGCCCATACCAGAGCACCTCCCTACCCCAATGGGAAGAATGCTACTTGCCTGCCTAAGGCTAGGTTACTGGGGAGCTGACAAAGACAAGGTGACAACTGGTGCAATGCTTGGTTAAAGTTCTATTAACCAGTTTAAAACACATCACAGTTGTCAAATTGTAACAAATCAATGTAATATTGTTTAAGACTTGCATTTAAAACAATTAAAAAATTAGACAATTTCTAATTTTGTCATGTATATAGAAACATTATAATGATATGATTTTTGGCATGAAGTTCTTTTTGAAAGTGGTTTAATTGTATTGCAAAAATTAAGCATCTTTTTTTTTCTCATTAAACAAATACAGCAGCTTCCTTGCCTCTGAAAGCATTAAAGGTAACAAACAATGAGAATATAATTTGGCAGTATTTATTTTGCTTTGAAACTACAGTAGGGTTGAGTAAATGCCTCCCTTTTTCAAATTGTGAACATTATGGGGTGAACAAGAAAATGTCTGACTTGTTTGTGAGCAGGCCCTGTCATAAAATCATTTAATTAAAGGTGTGGTAACAACAACTGAGCATCAACAACTCAGCCAAACACTTTGGATTCTGAGGGCTGCACTTTATGCCACAGTAGCATGGGTGGCAGATATCAGTCCAGAGTTGCAGGCTCACAACTGCACATCAAAGGTAGATACTGCCTTTTGGGGGATCAAATGCCCTAGATCCCATACAAACACATTAAATCTGAATAGATATTTTAACTTTAAAAGATATTTCAATTTTTGAAAACAGTACAAACACACCCTTGTTAATAAAAGTGACAAAAATCCACTTTTGTTTATGTAAATGCATTTCACAAACAACCCTCATGTGCTAACTCATATGAAATCAGTCTGTTAATGTATTCCCTGCACTAAATTGATTCACCTGAGATCAACCCGTATTACATTATGTGTTGGTAACTGACTGCAGTGAACATCTAGCATCTCAGAGTGTTATTCATTCAATAAACAATGCCAGACTTGAAGAAGTGCTCTAAAGGGGTAAGATGCAATTTGAAAACTGCTATTCACTGCTGACATTAACAAACCTTTATTTTGAGGAGATTTGCATTTATACACAAAATACTAGCAATCATTGAAAATGTGTTTGCAACTAATGGCTGCAACAGAATGTAAGTTTTTTTATCTTTTGAATTTACTTCAAGGGAAAATTTCACTATGTTATCAACATAGCTCAGGGCACCTATTGAGTCATGATAATAAAAGCAATTTCACAAAGTGTAAGGAAGGTTACATGCATGTAGCATTACATGATCTGAAAATATTTTTCTGCACAACTTCAACTTCCAAAACTGTGTTCTGTGCTGATAGATGAAATGACAAAAAACAAGACCATGTTTCTACTTGTCTTCACTTGAGATTGTTGTAGAAAACTACAGTTGCTTAAACAACGTAAAAGTGCTATATGTTTTTATCTCTTGAAAGCAATGGTGGGGATTTGACAGATATCACTTTAAATCGCCATTGATAAGCACTTCAACAAATTAAAATATACAGTAGTAGTGATTTAGAAAATTCCACATAAGAAAATTCAATAACACAGTTAACTTTAAACACCCAGCCCCATAAAAAAGTTAAAGATGTGGAAGATGTTACAGTTAAAAAGCCTTGAATCTGTTTAAAGTGTTTAGTCTTGTCTCACTGATTTTTATTTTTTTATGTTCCTAAGTTGGGCACTATGGAAAAATAAACAAGATTCTGTCCATGTCTAGTCTAGCTCCAAGGCAATCAATAGTTGGTTAATAAAATCATTTTTTTTCTGTGCTATATTGCCTTATTTTTTCATCTAGAATTTCCTGTCTCAGGATTATAATAAGCATTTCTCAATGCTGAACATTCGCTGTTGGTATGGCTATTGTATGGGTGGGGCAGGACTACAGCTCTCAACAGCCTCAGCTCCTAGCTGTTTTATATTCACTTGTTTGTGCTTTTAAAAAAACTTTTGTGGCCACTCCAGTCCCTTCCTGTCTCCGGGCCCCGATTAGGCAATTTGGGGGCCTGGGGGGAACCTCCATTTTGCCGCAGGACTGGTTTTAAGATTTCAGGCAGTATAATAATATCCCAGCTGTACTATTCTCCTTCTATCACTGCTACTTAAGGAAATAAATGTGGTATGGTGCAACAGAGTCAAATTTAAAAGTCAGACTTTACATGCAGACTCGGTGAAGACCTAGCTGCTGGTGTATTTCAGTGGCAGTGCAGGGTTAAAGCAGTAAGATAAAAGAGCCAGATAGCCTGCTCTCCTGAACTAGTGGGTTAATTATGGAACACTGTATCATGATCAAATCAGCTCCCCACAGAAGCTGCAGTACTCCCAAAGCAAACATGTGCAACCCTCCATCATGGGAGCCAACATTAATTTTTCCGGGGAGGGCTCAAGAAATGGCTGGGGGTCGAGGCGCCAAGACCTCTAGGCAGCACAGGTTTTAGTGCTCTGTGGTGTATTTTGATGGTTTCACTGAAGAGCTAGCACAGCATAACAAACACCATTTCAGTGCTAGCACATTAGCCAAATTTGCCTGTATTTTGTAGTCACTCACCACCTTGACCTACTGCCCAATATGTGTTGCAGACACTGATGGTGTCATGCATCCACACTGCCCCCTCTCCAGATACTGGCATAGCCTCTGATGGTGTCACTCACCACCTTGACCCACTCCCTAGCAAGTGTTGCAGGCACACTGGTGGTGTCCCTCACCCATCTCTATCTCACAGCAAGTGCTACAGACACTGGTGGTGTAACTCACCAACTTTGCAGCCTTCAAGCTAAAATGTGCTAAAATGCCTATACTACAAGATGACAGGTGACTACATGTGTAAGCTGCAGGCTACTTTATCAAAATAAGTGGGTTGTTTTAGATCAGAATACTCCCATGATGCCTATACAGATAGCAGATTATTGCTCTCTGAGACACATATGCTGCCCATTTTAAGAAAGAAAAGAGTGCTGTTCAAAAGCGCTGGGCTAGTGGGGAGTGCTGGTATCTTGAACCTGCTTAAATAAATATCTTAAAAATGTTTAAATTCAGAGTGGTTATTTTTTTGCATATGGCTTATTCAAGACTTCAGTTCCACAGCAGATCATACAGAACTCCAACCAAAAAGAAAAGCTAAAGTACTTTAACAGATTTTTAAACAACCAGGGACCAGAAATATTGATATAATGAGTAGGAACCATTACTTACAAATTTTATTTATTTGGTTTTTGGTAACCAGGTAAGAACTTTAGATGGCAGTTTGCCTATTTTCAGGTATGACCTGGGAGATGACATTTCACAGGAACAAGAACAACTAACAATTCAAATAAGCATTTTTGTATTTCACAGGAACAGTAACTAAAAGCAATTCACTTCAGCATTTTCACAAGAGAAGATTACAGTTCATGAAAACTGCAACGTAGGGTTAGCAGTACGTTTCAAACGAATGAGAAAAAGTGATTACACAGTCAGTTCTGATTAAATGAACAATTATACAGCAGCTATAAAGAAAGACTTAGAAACAGAGGTTTACATTGAGTAGTACATGGTAGACAATAAGGGATGCCCAGAGAGCATCCATGTACATCAGGATTATTCTTACAAGCAGTAGGGCAGTGAATGACCATGGGTATACAGTCTTGTTATTCTGGATTATATATAGATACAGTGGCATCCACCAGGATGAAACCCACTTTTAAAGCACTCTGCCAAGCAGCCATACTCATAAGGGTATTGGAATAGAAAAATAATAAATTAGTATGAGCAGTAGAGTTAGATTTAGGTCAAAGGTCATGGGGTTCTAAGCATTTATTGGTTGGGGATTGGAAGAAATGGGATTTAAGGGCTGATTTGACAGACAGGGTGGAGGTGGAGCTGTACTGTTGGGAAGACAGTTCAGAGTCTAGATGCAAAGGATATAAAGACCTGTTTGCCCATTTGGTAGCATACCTGAGTGTAGCAAGTTGGAAGGGTGAGACCGTAAGATCACAGGGAGTAGAGCAGCACTAAGTACTATGAAAGGGGCGAGATAACATGGCAGGAAGTGGGACTGTAGTTGCTTATATATAAAGTAGTCTAGAGTGAAGGATCACAATGCTGAGTGGGATAGTTACCCTAGAGAGTTGTAGAGTGATCAGTGGTAGGTGAGCTGAGGGGGTGAATGAACAAAGTGGCAGATGTTGTTATGGGTGATGCTCCACTTGTGCAAGAACCCAAGAAGTAGAGATGAGTAGAGACCCATGGTAAGCAGGAGAGGGTAAGCAAGGGGCAATGAGTCTTCCAGGCAGGGGCATGAAGAAGATGCTTAAGGCAGTAGATCATCCCAATATGGGAGTTGGTGATATGGAGTGAAATTTAGGCTAGGGTCTAAGGTGGTACCTAGGTATTTTAATTCCTGGACTGAGGAAGTTGGAAGGGAGTTCCACGTATGAGGGACATGGTAGAAGAAAGCAGCCTTCATGAGGTTTATTTGGGGTTGGGAATGGAGAAGTTCTGAGGGTCTCTGGAGCAGAGATGATAGGATGAGTGGGAGGTAGGGGAAAGGAAGGTGACAAGGTAAGGCGTGAGTGAATCAAACCAGCACTTGACTTGGAGGTATGGTGGTGGTGGTGGTGGTGGTGGTGTGAGGATAAGTGGGGGTGGAAAGAAGGAGTAAAGGGTACAGAGGTGGGTTCTAGGGAGAGCATTTAGTGTGAAGCAACAAAAGGCACTGTATAAAAAGATTCCAGCCTAGAGCGGGTGGAGGTGGTGGTGGATCCTTAGGCGATGTCAACGCATTTAAAGAGGGGAAAGTATTGTTTTTGTGAGTAAAGTATGGTGGACTCAGATGGAGAGTGCATCTTTGTTTCTGTAGAGAACACAGAGCTTTGGACAGAGTTTAGAGTGGAGCACAATTGATGTGGGAAGTGTAATCTAGATGTGTGTCTGCTTAAACACCCTAGGTACTTGAGGAAGAGACAGTGTCAGTGTGGTGCCTTTGAGGAGTATAGTAAGAGGTGTGTGTGTGTGAAGATTTAAGACTTTTGTGGGGTCGCGGAAAGTTTTCTAGTGTGTAACAGGTGGTTGGCTTTGAACCATTTTAGGATCACGGTTAAAGTCATTGTGCAGCTGTGTAGTCACTGTCGGGGGTGGGGGGGGGATGGTCCAGAGGCATAAAAAATGGTCTCACCTGCATAAAGGTGAATATGGGATGATGAGCAAACAAAAAGGAGATCATTTAGGAAGAAACAAGGATGGCAATTATAGAAACATAGAAACATAGACTTTGACGGCAGATAAGGACCGCTAGGCCCATCTAGTCTGCCCATTTCCCTACCTACAGGATAGGCCGCAGATCCTAGTTAACCAACAGCCTATTTCTTCCTACCCCTCACAAGAATTGCCTTATGTCTGTCCCATGCATTCTTGAATTCTCCCACAGTTTTAGACCCCACAACCTCCTCAGGAAGGCTGTTCCATGCATCCACTACCCTCTCTGTGAAATAATACTTCCTCACATTGCCCCTGAACTGCCCTCCTTCTATCTTTAAATTGTGTCCCCTTGTTCTTGCAAGTCTCTTTTTCTTAAAAGATGCTACCCTCTTGGACTTTGTTGATTCCACTGAGGTACTTAAAAGTTTCTATCATGTCCCTCCTCTCCCTTCTTTCCTCAAGGGTATACATATTAAGCTCCTTTAGTCTCTCCTCATCGGCTTCTCTTGCAGACCCTGCACCATTTGAGTTGCCCTCCTCTGGACTGCCTCTATCCTGTCTATGTCCTTGCGGAGATGGGGTCTCCCAGAACTGGACACAGTACTCAGATGAGGTCTCACCAACTGTCTGTACAGAGGATAACAACTTCCTGTTTTCTACTGATGATGCCTCTCCTTACATCCCAGTATACCCCAGCCCTTCCTACTGCCCTTCTCCATTGCTTGCTCACCTTAAGGTCATCTGATATGATTACCCCAGGTCCCTTTCCTTTTTTGTTGTTGTTACTACCTCCCTACCAGTGTGTATTCTTCCCCTGGGTTCTTGTTTCCCAGGTGCATTATTTTGCACTTCTTTGCATTGAATCCTAGCTGCCATACTTCTGACCATTCCTCCAACCTTGCCAAGTCCTTTTCATCCTTTCCATGCCTCCTTGTGTATCAACTCTGTTGCAGATCTTTGTGTCATCTGCAAAAGGCATACTTTTCCTTCCAGTCCTCTGCAATGTCACTGATGAAGCGTTAAAAGGACTGGACCCAATATTGAACCCTGCGGTACCCACTAGTAACCCCCTTTCTTCAGAGTGGACTCCATTTACAATTACCTTCTGTGTCCTGTTGTCTAGCCAATGTTTTATCCAGGCTATCACCTGGGTCCACTCCCAGGCTGGTTAATTGACTATTAATCTATTGTGTGGGACTGTGTCAAATGCCTTGCTAAAGTCTAGGTAGGCCATTCACAGCCCCTCCCTGGTCTACTTTGGTCACCCAGTCAAAGAATCTATTAGATTAGTCTGAGCATGACCTTCCACTGTGAATCCATGCTGCCTTGGGTCCTGTGCTCCACTGGCCTCCTAGGTACTCGACTATTCTTTCCTTCAGAAGTGACTCCATCACTTTCCCTACCACAGAGGTCAGACTGACAGGTCTGTAGTTTCCTGCCTCTGTCTTGGACCCACTTTTGTGAAGGGGAATCACATCCACCTTCCTCCAATCCTCGGGTACCACACCATCCACCCATGATTTATTAAAAAGAGTAGCCAGAGGTTTCACTAGTTCCTCCCTTAATTCTTTTAGAATTCTAGGGTGAATTCCATCAAGACCCATTGCTTTAGTATGTTATGTTAATTTCCATGTGATATTTTAAATCAGCAGTAACCAGAGGCTCAAAGGGAGTGTTCATCCGCTGGCCAAGACAGGTATTTAGGTCCCATGCAGGGTCTGGGTCCCTTACATGTGGACACAGGTGATTGAGGCTTTTAAAAGTACTTTTAAAAACAGTTTGTGAGGCCAAGTATTTGTCTTTGCCTGCTGATATCTAGGCTGATACCACTGTGAGATGTATCTTCAGTGCTGAATGTTGCAGACCGAAGGACTGCAAGTGTACCTGTGGACAGCCCTGCCTGCACTGGGATCATCTTCCTGAGGGCATACTAGTATGAGAATCTCATCCACATAAAGAAGTATGCTTTCCTTTTTGCTGGTTTTCTGAAAGACCTTCAGCACAAATTTAAGCTAGAGATTTTTAGCTCTTCAAGAACCATGCCCTCAATCATAATGTTTTGGTGGGAATGTTATTCTGCGCTAAGACAGAGTCAGCAGGTTGTATCTCACTTGCATGTTGACTGGAGTTCTGTTGGACAGGGTCAGGAGCACTCAGAACCATGCCTGCCGGGCCCAGTCCAGGACAATCAGGACCATTATTGCTGGCTTTCTCCTAAGATTTATGATCACTCTCTCTATGAATGGTGGTATATCACTGACACAGGAAATTTTGACATTGAAAACCATTACAGTGACAACTTCAAGCAGATTAGAGGTTGTCACTCTAATCGATCCAATGTACACCAGCATTACTTTTGGCGGTGTTTCACCCCCTTTCCAAGTGATCTCCAACTCGGAGTTTGCTATTTAAAAGTCAAGGAGTGTGGGGGGCAAAAAAAAATCAATGTCTGACAGGCAAAATTTCACCTGTCAACATTATGGATTTTGCCATGCCACATTTCAACAACTTCGTTGTAAATGTGGCTTAGTGGAACCATGAGTGGTAATGGTGGGAAGGCATACAGGAACCTCCCCATTCAGAACTATAGTGTTCTCTGTGACTATAAATCTTGCTGGTGGCCTACAGCAAAACTGTGGGAGCTGACTGTTCTCCGGGAGGCGAAACAGATATATTTCCTGAATGTCCCCTCTTCTGAAGACCGAGGATAGCACTTGCAGGTTCAGAGCCTTCTTGTGGTTTTCCCAGCTGATTTTGCTTAGTGAGTCTACCATCACATTATCCTTGTGCGGCAGACTCACTGCAGAAATCTTTTGCATCTAGGGAATAAACTAGATCCCAGATCCTCATGGCTTCTAAGCAGTATTGAGAATCTTGTTCTACCTTGCTCATTTCTGTAATACATTGTTGTTGTGTTGTGTTTGAATCTGAACAGACTGGCTTTGTAGCATGGATTAAAAAAGGACTGCACTGCCAGCAATACTGCCATGAGCTCTAGGAGTTATATGTGCTCCTAGGTCTCCTGTGGGCTCCAGATGACACTTATGTTGAGATCCTGCAGGTGGGTTCCCCACCTTAGGAGTGAGGAATCTGTTGTGAGGATAATTGTTGGGGACTGCTGGAGAAAGGAATGCCCTCTCCGAGGTTGCTATCATCTTCCTACCACTGTAGTACTTGCAGAAAGGTCCTTGTGACTGACACTAGCCTGGACAAGTTCCACCTTTGTAATCTGTGGTCCCTTAGGTGGTACTGATATGTCCCTCATTTAAAATCTGACAATTGGCACCACAGCTGAGGATGAGGCCATGTGGCCAAGTAACTACAGAAAATCCCTTGCAGGCCTTGTGTGGCCCAGTGTGAAGGATTCTGCAGTACCAATCAGATGTGATATCCTTTCCTGTGGAAGGAAAGCCTTATGCTTATAGGGTATCCAGTTCTGTATGAGAATTCAGTAGATTTACAGAGAATCCCAGGTTCTTGATGGAGCTTTCTACTTTTAGATAGAGCATCTTCCTTCTTGCTGTGCCACCCCACCCCACCTGTTCACTAGGCACTTTTTTAACCCCTGGAGCTGAGGTGAGGTGAAGGGGAAGAGCTATAAGCTAATACTGCCAGCTTCCAAGCCTGAACCTGAGATATTTTGTGATTGGGTCTGACTGGAATGTGAAAGTAGGCATCTTTGAGATCCAATGATTCCGAACAAATCTCCTGACTACAGGGATGGTATCACTGTGCCAAGTGTGACCAGCATGAATTTTTCCTTTTTGATATATTTATTCCGGTATCTTAGAACTAAAATAGGTTGTCACTCAATATTTTTCTTGTGGGTCAGAAGTAACTCAAGAATAGATCCTTTCCCAATTGTGAAATTTGGAGTATCTTTACTTCACTTCATGCTGAATTTTTTTCTGGTACTGATTGAGCAGGCACGTTTTTTGGTCTCTGAAGTTTTGGAAACTTTCTCAACTGCTGTGACAATCATGATCCATTAGTCTTATGATCATTTTTACCTGTTCCTGAAAGTAGTGGGTCAGCCTTCCCTCCACTTGCAATGGTTGACTGGCAACCTGGGAAAAACTATTCAGGGTTTTGTCATGGCTGTGGCTTGGTGTCTGGTGCTGCAGCAGCACATCTGGAGCCCCTCCTGCCTCTGTAATAACCTCAATGGGGTTGTGTGATGGAGCGTATGTCTATCATGCTCTTTTTCATCTGTTATGTGCTTCACAACCCTGCAATACAGACAATGCAGGTATTGACAGGGGCTGTGGCAGTATTTGTACCAAATACCTTTTGTTTTAAAGTTGGCCCTTTAAGTCCTCACTGCACTGGATATTCGGCCCGTAGGTTATCTCACAGGGGAAGGGGGAGTGTTAACAAGCAACACCTGAGCCCAATAAAGGGAGGAGGGTGAACAGGCAGAAGGAGGTTTCTGTTTCAGTAAGATGCATGTAGCGACAAGCTGTTTCTTTTTCCTTTAAACAAAAAGTAAAGCAGATGATGTTTGGAGGCACAAATGCCTGTTTTCATGGGTTACCTGGGAGCACTGTGGGATTAAATGAGTTGCTCAGAGTCACACAGTATGCAAGCTAAGGTTGTGGGAATCAAACACAGGTTTGTTGGATATACCAAGCTCATTCACAGCTGGTTACTCTAACCTCTAGGCTATACTGCCAGTTCAAAATTCTCTCTTAACACGAACTGTTTTTCACTGCAGAAAACTACTTTCCTTTTAATATTAAATGTCTCCACTCAGAAAATGATGACATTTAGTAATCCTATTGTGTTTATCCCTCAACTGGACAATAGATCATTATAAGAGGTAGAAGACTTGGTTTGCTAGCCAAGGCACCTAGCTTCACCTGAGCTCTTTCCTTCTAAGATTGCTTGAAAGGGAGAGCAGAGAACCTTACCTGAGCAAGGGGAAAGGATTAAGACTTCTTTTGGCTAAGCAGATTTTCTGTGTGTTATTATTTTTATTTTGTACTCACAGGGATTGCTATTGTTTGTTGCTAACATTTCATTCCTGTATTTTTCTCTGATTGAAATTGTTGTTGCTGGTATACCTTCTTCTGCATTATTACAAGGTGTGCCTACAAGTGTGTGCTAACAGATTACTGCTGTAATCTTCTGATTCAAATTGTCTTTTGGAAGGTGTATCTTCTATTACTATTTTATTTTTCTCTGTAGCAAAGTGTTTCTTACAGGGTATATCTTCTCTGAAATTATTACAGGTGGGGCTTACATTTTTGTGACTTTTTTATCATTGGGCTAAGCAAAATTACTGTTTGACACTGTTTTATTTGACTCTTTTTTTGTTGAAAAGGTTTGTCGTCTCAGAGGTGTTTCAGTCTCCTCACATTGAAGGAGCTAATTGCTTTCCTCCCACAGTTCTTCCAAAGGATTAGGTGTGTATCTGGGGGATGGATCTGGCAAACTGTCAGTAATTTCCAACAGAAAGAAGGTTAAAAGGTCAGGTTAGTTGATAACTTGAAGGTAGAAGACTTGGTTTGCTGGCCAAAGCACCTAGCTTCACCTGAGCTCTTTCCTTCTAAGATTGCTTGAAAGGCAGAGCAGAGAACCTTACCAGAGCAAGGGAAAATGATTAAGACTTCTTTTGGCTAAGCAGATTTACTGTGTGTTGTTATTTTTATTTTGTACTCACAAGGATTGCTACTGTTTGTTGCTAACATTTCATTGCTTTATTTTTCTCTGATTCAAATTGTTGTTGCTGGTATACCTTCTTCTGCATTATTGCAAGGTGTGCCTACAGGTGTGTGCTAACATTACTGCTGTAATTTTCTGATTCAAATTGTCTTTTGTAAGGTATATCTTCTGTTTCTTCTTTATTTTTCTCTGTAGCAAAGTGTTTCTTATAGGGTATATCTTCTCTGAAATTATTACAGGTGGTGCTTTACAGGTTTTACAGTTTTATCTAACATTAGGATATGCTTTCACAGTTACTGCATTTGTTGTTGACTGATTGTTTCTGCTCTTACCTCCTTGTTCTTTCATCTGTGGTTCTTCTTTTTTCAGCAGGGGAAGGGCCCAGCCAACCACCCCACACTGCACTCCTTTTATAGGGTACCACAGTTGTGACATTTCCTGTGGCAGAGCAGGAAGGGGTAGATCAGTGGAGCATCCACAAGGTGAGCTCATTTACAGGGGCACTAGTAATTTAACTTGTTATAACAATTTATACAAAAACAAAACACAAAATCAAACCATTACTTGCATTTTTCTTCCTTCTAATTACTCTGACTAGGTTATAAACCCAGCAGCTTATCTGGAATGGATATCATTAACTGCAGGTACTGTGGAACACTTTTCAGAAGGACAGTCTTACAGGATTGAGGACACTGTCCTACATGCTGGGCCATTGGAGATCTTAGGGCTCAACTCCAGGCAGCATGGGCAGGTATTGCGCACCTCAAATTTCATATTCAAGAGGAAATACATTATAAGAACCACCAGCCATTTACCCAACATCCAACAGAAAAACCTTGACCACAGAGGGTAGTTGGTCCGGGAGGTTGGCAGGTGGCTGAAGGGCAAATCGGGTGCCCCATCACCTCTGCTCTCCAACATATTACCTACAAAACCTATATAAACACTTACAAACAGGTATCTGCCTCTATCTCCTATATCAAACAAAGGGAAGAGGACACTGCAGAGCAGGACACTGCAACACAGGAGCTAGCACAACAAAACTCATCCAAATCAGGAACCAAAACAAAAAGCAAAAAGGAAATCCAAAAAACTTCTGATACAAGGAGACTTCAAGATTTGGGGAGTTGATACCCATCTCCAGCCAGGGGTAATGGTCAGGTGTCTCCCAGGTACATCAGCGTGGAGAGACACTGACTGCATTGCTAAAATTGTTCACAAAGCAGGAGAAAACATTGACATCCTGGTACACATATGGAATAATGATCTCGCCAGTTGGTCAGTTGTGGAGACCAAGGAACACCTGACCAGGCTGGGTGACAAACTATCATCCATTTCTTCCAGCATCTCCTTCTCTGAGATCCTGCCAGTCTGGAAGAGGGGGTCAGATAGACAGAAGGTCAGAGAAGAGGAGATAGGGGAGCTAATCATGTGGCTCAAGGGCTGGCGCCAGGAAAAAGGACACAGATTTGTAGGGAACTGGCAACAGTTCTGGGAGAGAAAGTTCTTTAAATTTGATGGACTGCAACTGACTAAGGAGGGAGTCAGTGCATTGGGGCAGAAGTTTGATGTCTTTGTAGAATATTTAAGCTAGCAAATGGGGAGAGGGGTGCAGCACCCCATACGTCGAATGGGAAGAACACCCCTCCCCCCTCAACTAGTGGTCAAACAGGGATTCAGCATGTTTGCAGTTCATTTGCATCACCAGGTAAGAAAAAAGGTTCGCCTCCCCATACAATGCACAGGGGAAATGTCAAACCTCACCCAACAACTAACACACCTAAATCAGGCCAATGGAAAATCATGTACACAAATGCTCACAGCTGGGGAAATAAGATCCCAAACCTTCAGGCAATAATGTCAGAGGCTAAAGTGGACATAGTAGCAATTAGAGAGATGTGGTTTACCAGTAACCACACTTGGGAGACTTCAGTACCTGGCTATGTACTGTACAGAAGAGACCGAGGTGCAAAAAGGGGGGGTGGAGTGGCCCTGTATGTCAATAAAAATACCAAAGCTACAGAAATTCAGAATATATATAAGGAGCCAGAAGAACTGTGGGTCACCCTGGAAACAGGAAATGAGACAGCCATAAGAACTGGGTTAGTCTACAGGCCCCCAGACCAGGGGGAGGACATAGACACATTACTGTTAGAAGATATACAAAACATGACAGCTAAAGGGAAGGTTCTGATAATGGGAGACTTCAACATGCCGGATACAGATTGGTCAATACCAGCAGGAACATCTCCCAGAACTAGACACATGGTGGATTCCCTGCAGAGGCAGGGCCTCAAACAACTGGTACAACAACCCATAAGAGACAGGGCTATTCTAGATCTAGTACTGACAAACAGGGAAGGGATCACAGATCTCCAGGTAGACGGTCACCTGGGGGCCAGTGACCATCACATGGTATGGTTCAATTTGGCCACTACATCTAAATCATCCCATTTCAAGGCAAAAATACTGGACTTCAGAGGAGCTGACTTTGATAAGATGGCCAACAGAGTTAAGCTAGCCCTGGTAAAAGAAACACAGGTGAGGGGTGCAGGCAAAGTGGGCAAGCATTTATGATGCAATACACAAAGCAACATCCAATTGTGTTAGACAGAAAAGAAGTGCAAAAGAAGAAACCACTTTGGTTCTCAAATACAGTAACGAAAAGGTCAGAGCCAAAAGGCTGGTCTTTAGGAAATATAAGGGAACACAGTGAGATGAAGATAGGAGGCATACCAAACTGCCCTAAGGGAGCAGGGAAGACAGTAAGGCAGGCAAAGTCAAAACTGAAAACACTAGCATGAACAGTAAAAGAAGGTGACAAGACTTTCTATAGATACATCAAGTGAAAGGAGAAAGTCCAGAGCGGAGCATTACTAAGCTCAATGGAGAAAAGGGGACATGTGAGGAGGAGGACCCTGTAAAAGCATCTATCCTAAATAGATACTTCTGCTCAGTATTTACTGAAAAGAAGGTAAGGCAGGGCCCAGAGCTTAGCACCATGGACACAGGGAGGAGGGAGTTGTACACTAGTCCCTTCACAAAAGAAAGGGTCTTACAAGAGCTTGCTAAGCTCAGGGTGGATAAGGCAATGGGACCTGATGGCATACATCCCAGGGTACTTAAGGAGCTAAGGGTGGAACTAGCAGAGCCATTAGAAGAACTGTTTAGTGAGTCTCTGAGCACAGGAGAGGTCCCAGAAGACTGGAGAAGAGCTCCAGTGATCACATCTACAAGAGTGGTTGCAGGAAGGAGGCAGAGAACTACAGACCAGTCAGTCTTACCTCAGTAGTGGGCAAGATTATGGAGGCACTCCTTAAGGAAAGGATAGTGCAACACCTGGAATCTATAGGAGCACAGGATCCAAGACAGCATGGGTTTACAACAGGAAGGTCCTGTCAAACTAATTTCAAAGATTTCTTTGACTGGGTATCCAGAGTGGTGGACCAAGGCGGAGCAGTTGTTGCCGCCTACCTTGACTTCAGCAAAGCTTTTGATACTGTTCCATGTAGAAGATTGATAAATAAGTGGGGTAGGCTCGGGCTGGGTCAGAAGTTGGTCAACTGGGTGGCAAACTGGTTGAAGGGCAGAAAACAGAGAGATGTGGTAAATGGTATTTAGTTAGAAGAGGTGCAAGTCACAAGTGGGAATCCTCAGGAGATCAGCCCTGGGGCCAGTCCCTTCAGCTTCTTCATCAGAGACATTGCAGATGGCATGGAAGGTAAAGTTTCTCTGTTTGCAGATGACACCAATGTCTGAACCAGAGTAGATAATCCAGATGGGGTGGGCAGAATGAGAAGAGATCTGAGTAAACTGGCAAAATGGTCAGAAGAGTGGCAACTGGGGCTTAATGCAAAGAAGTGCAAGATCATGCACATAGGGAAGAGAATCCCTGAAGCCACCTATAGGCTGGGAGGGGAGTTGCTGGCAGTCACAAGGGAAGAAGGAGACTTGGGCATCATCATCTCAGATGACCTGAAGTCATCCAAGCAAACCACTAAAGCAGTAGGTAAGGCTAGGGGGATGTTGGGATGTATTAGTAGAGGTATTACAAGTCGTAAGAGGGAGGTAATAATCCCTCTTTACAAGACACTGGTTAGGCCCCATCTGGAGTACTGCATGCAGTACTGCAGGCCACACCTTCTTAAGGACAGTAACCAAATTGAGGCAGTCCAGAGAAGGGCAACCAAAATGGTGCAGGGACTGCATCAGAAATCATATGAGAACAGATTAATGGAGCTCATATGTATACCCTAGAGCAAAGGAGGGTGAGAGGTGATATGATTGAAACATTCAAACACCTTAAGGGCATTAACATGGTGAAAGAGTCTAACATGTTTAAATATAAGTCAAATAGCAGGACAAGAGCACACAGCATGAGATTAGATGGAAGCTGATTAAGGGGTAATATGAAGAAGTTCTTTTTCACAGAAAGGGTGATGGATGCATGGAACAGCCTACCAAAGGAAGTGGTGGATATGAATACAGTGCAGGGCTTCAAACAGGCATTGGATAGGGATAAGGGAGCAATACAGATGAGTATGAATGGTTAGGCCATTGACAGAGCAAAGGCGGATGGCACATTCATAAGGTAGAAAAAGAAATGGGAAGACAGTATGGGCCTTGAGGTCCTTATCTACTGTCAACTTTTATGTTTTTATGTTTAATTCTTGCTGTGCCACAGACTGATATATCAGTCCAGAATTCCTATACATTGTAATTCTGTCAAAAGCAAAATGGATTTAATAAAGATTTGTAAAATGAGGACAATGGAACTTCTATTTTGGGGTTATAATAGTAGCCCAAAATGTGCACACAATATGAGGCAAAGAGATTAAGTTTCATCTCCTCAGTCTTAAAGGGATCAAACATTGCTAAACCTATATGTCATTTTATATGTATTTCATTTTTTAATCTGTTCTTCAAAAGTTTATTCTATTTCAAATTAACTGACAGAGTGGCTCACAAATAGACATAGTTTTTTACTCTGAGGCCCAGATATTCAAAGGGATTGCACCTGGAGCAACTGGTTGTGCTGGCGCAATCCAATGTCACCTGAGCCAATATTCAAAGGGACTTGCACAATGCAAGTCCTGATGCACAGGGGTGCAATGGTAATGTATTTGGCGCATCTGAAGGGGGCATGCCCATGCATAGGTGGCACATCCTGATATTCAGCATGGGATGTACAACACATCTGCTGGCACAACCCCTAGATGCACTGCATACTGGGGCACAGAGTTAATGAGCTCCCAAAAAGTGGCTCAAATGCTGGCCACCCACAGGCTGGTTGCTGTACAGTACTGCAGGTGCAACACAGCAGCTGCCAGCCATGGGTGAGCCAGCCCACCAAGAACACTGTACACAAGCACCCATATGTGCCCTGATGGTCTAGTGGTACCCCCCCCTCCCTCCCAGCCCCGATTGCCATGGATTGCATTAATAAAAGTTCCCTGGTATTCTAGTGCCACCCCCTTCCTCCTGTACATCTGATTTCTGTGATCAGATGTGAAATAACTTACCTGGTGGTCCAGTGGTACCCTTCTCCCCATCCTGACCATCTAATAACTGTGAAAATAATGTTTACAATCCCTTGTAGTCTAGCGGTATCCCCACTCCACCCAGATCTAGGAGTGCCAGTGACCCATTGTACGATATCACTCTGGTGGTCCAGTGGCCCCCATACAGGCTTCCTTCCCACCCAAAACCCCCCCATCATCAGTGGGCAGCTGCAACCCACCCGCATACAGCCTGGTCACCCACTGAATGACAGCTTGCTCTATTAACTGTAAGCCCATTGGTTCACACTATGGAACAATGGCCTTGCAATGCATACTGTACATGTCACTCACAAATATGTAATTAATCCACTCATTCACATATTTGCTTATGTATGTACAGCATCGTACAAAACCATTGTCTGATAATGAACCAATAGGCTTCAGACATCATACTATAGCTGTCATTATTGATAACAACTAGATAAAGTATGCAGGTGCATTACTTCTGCGCTGATGATGGGGGAATACTAGGCTGAGAGCTTTCTATGAGAGGAACCACTGGACCGTCCAATATTTAGTAGTATGAATCACTTTAGCACTCCTGGGCACAGGCAGGGTGGGGGTACACGCTTAGACTGCAAGGGATTATGATACATCATTCACTAATGATTGAATATGGTCAGGATGAGGAGAAGTACGCAGAACAACCAGGAAGTATTTCTCATCTCATCATGGTGATCAGAGGCATGGAAGGAAGGGGGTGCTGCTAGACTACCAGCGAACTTTGATTAATTTAAACCACATCGATTGGAGCTATAGGGAGGGAGAAGGAGTACCACTAGACTACCAGGGACTGTACTGTTATGGTCCAGTGCTCACCACTCTGGGGAAGGGAGGGTTCTGCATGTCATCCTCTCAGGGCACTGCATGCTGTGCAGGGTGCAAGGTGCATTTCACTGGCCTGTCTTGCTGAACACATGCAAATTGGGCCATAATGATATGCAAATGCCCCCATTTGCACCTTGCATACATTATGGCACCATTTGCATGTCCAGGTATGCATATTTGGTAATTGCTCCCCGAACAGCTACAGTTGCGCTGGAGCATTCCCAGTCCTATCTGTCTGAGGGATCCTCCGGTGCATTGTATATGCGCCCTGCACATTATGTGCTATATTCAAAGGTGATGAACCATGGCACATCTCCTTTGACTATCTCCCTGTCTTGCTATGGTGCACCTCGGTTGTGCTGTGCCTCCACTTGCACCATTGCCAGACACAGTCTTAATATCTTTCCCTCTATGTTTTGTCTTTGTTAAGAAACCATGAAAGGGTGTTCCTGGAACTGAAAGACATAATCTTTGTTTTTGGCAGATTAGTTAAAAGCTCATGAGAGCTAAATAACTAACTGAATGTATTTAATTTACATTTAAGCAGATACCAAAAATTGCTAGCATGTTGAAATGTATTTCATTTTAGGACTGGTATTCAGTATGTGAATCAATATGGCTTTTACAATAAAAAAGTAAAATAGCAAAAATATACTTGAATATTTTTGTATGAAGCTATGAGTTTTTATTTACTTATGCCTGAGATCTGTCAATACAAATGTTCAGAGAAAAGACAATACTATAATATATACCAGAGTGCATTTCATTGGGCCTGCAACTTTCAACACTGCAGTATATCAATATATAAGTATTAGATATAATTTTACTTTGTTTTGCATTAAAGAAAGCATGGGTGGGCATACTAGGTGGGCAAAACAGTCCTTATCTGATATCAAATTCTGTGTTTCTATGGTGCTTTGGAACCATATAATTTCATAAAATGTTTATTTGGCATCTGTATTTTCCATCTCTTATCTAACTGATTATGAACGGATTTTGTTTTCAGCAGGTTCTTCAAATCTAATTTTGCAGTTAGAATGGACTGAGGCAAAATGTCATGTGATTCAATGTTTGTGAAACACAGTACAAAACAATATCTTATTAGGGACTTTGGAAATGTCTCAGCAAAACAAAAACTTTGGAAATCAATGATTATTACAGAAGACACATTCTGACCAGTTGATGAAGGAATAACATTATTTGGATAATTAAGACACGAAATAAAGCTTTTTGGCACAGTGATAGCATTCAAATATTCATCAAGAGTAATGAGTTTGTCAAACAGCTGGAGTCTGAAGGATATTGAGTATTGTTTTGAATCTATCAATGGATCTTGTCCAAAGAGTATGCAGCCAGGAGCAATTCTCAGTGTCATGTATGTCTTCATGATCGGATCCATAATGATCACAATAATTGGGAATTTGGCAGTGATTATTGCAATCTTCCACTTCAAACAACTTCACTGTCCCTCTAATGTCCTGGTCTGTTCTCTGGCTGTTGCTGATTTTCTTTTAGGTTTCCTTGTCATGCCCTACAGCATGATAAGATCTGTTGCAAACTGCTGGTATTTTGGGGATGTACTTTGTAAAATCCACTCTAGTTTTGACACACTGCTTAGTACAGCCACCACCCTCCATCTCTGCTTCATTGCTATTGGCCGTTACTATGCTGTATGTGACCCTTTACACTACTCCACCAAAATAACCTTCTCTGTTACACTGATGTTCACTAGCATATGTTGGATTGCATCAACAATTTTTGCTTGTGTGGGAATTTTCCCTGAGGTAAATTTAGTAGAGATCGAAGAATATGTTGCCTCAGTTTCTTGCATAGGTTTGTGTGGGATTATGTTTAACAAGTTTTGGGCCCTGTCAAGTATTACCCTAGGATTTATTATTCCAACCACTGTGATGATAGGCATGTATATTAAAAAAATTTCTGTAGCGCAAAGGCATGCCAGAGTCATTACTAACATGGCAGGCAAAACACATACTTTAGATGTGGGCTAAAACAAATTCTCAAGCAGTAAGGAAAGAAAAGCAGCTAAGACTTTAAGTATAGTAATGGGTGTATTTGTAGCGTATTGGGTTCCTATTTATGTAGCTGGTGTCGTTGAGTGTTTCCTTAATAATACTACTCCTTCAATTTCATTTGATGCATTTTTATGGTTAGGGTACTTTAACTCTACCCTTGACCCCATTATTTATGGTTTCTGTTATCCTTGGTTTAGGAAATCATTTAATATTATGCTATCAGGTAAAATATTTAGTCCAGGTTCCTCTGAAATAAGTGTGTTTTCAGTAAACCACTGACTATAGCTTTTAGTTTGGGCTAATGACGAGAAGCAAGAAATAACATACTATACAATTTATGTTTTCAGAGTTCTCAATTGTCTTGTAATTTTCATTCTGACAAAGCATGGTACTTTTCAAGGAAAGAGGTGACTGTGTATACCCAGGATATTTCCATTTCACTGGTGGTGGAAAAAACTCAATGGTCCAATAGTATTTAATATTCATAACATGTTATTGTTGCATGTTTGCAATATCAGTATAGTTTAGAAATGGAATAATTATAGAATTTATGGTATGTGCTCTTTTTCAGATATTGATTAAAATCTGCAGCTACCTCCATGATGACAGTGTTGTGGTGCCTCATACCATCCATGTCAATCCAAGTAAATATTTGAAAGTGCTTAGTCACTCTGGATTTGAAAGTGAGCTCGAATATTGAGTGGATCCATATAACCTAATATTTTTACAAAAATGGAAGGAAGAGGATGATGGAGTGGCTAGTATCTCTTAACCCAGGGCATTTGACTGACCTTTGAAAAAGCCAGTGGCAATTTCTGGGATGCTGAATGAACACTGCGCATCTGTATTTAACAAAGCACTGCAGTGTAGGGTGCCAATTGAGAAGGCCCCTGATATCAGGGGCAGCCATGCTGCAGCCAGACATCAAAACCCATACTGGTAACTAACTAACTGGTGAAGATCAAGCAATGTCAGTGCTGGACAATGTAATAGAGGCAACATGTCAAGGTTCTTGCCCCATCTTAGTATAGTTCTATGAGGGGCACATCATTCAAAAAAAACTTGATTACCATGTTTGAAGAGGTAATAAAAATGGTACTCAGACTAGTATGGTGGGGGGAAGATGAAAGTTTAATGCAAACCTACTCAAATATCATAGAAACACTCACAAAGACAAACAACTCTACATAGAATCTCCAAAATGAAGCTTTATCACCCTGATGAAGACTCATTTTGGAAGAGCAACATTAAGGTGCTTGTTTCCATGAGAGATTCTGTGGCATATGATCAGCTTTGTATTTAACTTTAAATTTACTCTTAGTTTGCTAATGTATGCGCCTGTCTTATTCTGTATTGAGTCAGTACGTTCAGTGTGACTGGCTGCACTGGACAGACAGGAATGCTACATTTTCTGCTCTCTATCTTTGAGGAAGTGACTGTGGAGGTGAACTAGGGAAGAGCCATAGAAGTAGTCTATTTTTTATTTGACTCTCTTTATGCACCTCAGGTTGTGGAGGAGAACTTGACCCCTAGCGGCCTGGCACACTGACCCCTCAAGTTCCACCTAACCTATCCTCAACCTCAACAATGGGACAGGGAGGACTGTGACTTACCCCTCATGGAGGGCACCCGAATGAAGGGGACAAAAGGGAGAGACCATATCACTCTTGAGTCCCTGCCTGCCACTGGGCTTTATTTGGTCTAGGGAAGCATGGGTCATTTGGGGCATCATACTGCTTGTTCCAAAGGGATTTTCTTTTAAGTTCCCTAGGTGGAGGACAAGCAATGACACCACCACATCCATCCATATGCTCCTGCATGGCTCATTTAGGCCTCTGCCTCCTTCATGCCCTCTCCAAGGTGGTCCCTGTTGCAGAGACACTCCAGCACCACTGTGTGCCACTGTGGTGCTGGGAGCCTAAGAATCCCTCCCCAGGAGAGGAGGCTTGCCAGATGGCTGCTCAGTCCTGCTCCCTCTTCCCTGTGGCCACCCCAGCAAGCCGAGCTCACTCCTGAACCCAGGTTGCTGGTGTGATATGAGGTGTAGCATCCAGCATCCAACCCTCAGTGCCACTGTGACTGCCAGAGATGAAATCCAGCTGAACTTCAGCACAGGTTTTGCATCTGTTAAGCATTATAAACTTCAGGGCAAAGAACATCATTGTGGTGTACATTAGGCAGACACAAGGTAACCTGAAAACTGGATTGGGAAAAAGTAGAAGGCTATGGAGGGCAGTCACTTCTTTTGTGCAAAACAAGTCATATCCCACTAGGATCTGTAATGGGGCCACTGATGTTCAATATGTTCATTAATGGTCTGGAAGCTGGAATGTCCATTAGGCTGCTAATGACATTAAGTGGACAAGGTAGAGGACTCACTTTAAGATGGAGACAAACTTCAGATAGTCCTAAATAATCTGGTTAATTGGCCAGACTCATGGAAACTCAGATTCAACACACCAAATTCACGGTGCTACACTTGGGAAGGCAAAAATTAGGTAGGACCAAGATACTGTGTGTAGCTCATTTACTACAGTGCAGCATTAAAATGACCTGAGAGCCATAATAGACAAGAATCTGAAGCATGGCAAGCAGTGCACAGCTTCTGTCAAGAGGGCCAGCAGAATGACTGGGTGCATTAAACGAGGGAAGACAAAAATAGGAGGGTAAGTAAATCTTCCACATTACAAGGTCCTGTTTGCATTTAAGCTGGAGTACTGTGTTCAGAAATGAGTTCCTCAGAAAAGGAAGGACATTTACTGTATATGGTTGAGTGGAGATGAGCACAACAGCGTGTTAGTTGCATTGGAATAACTACATTCCCAGGGGTGTAGTGAGGCATAAGGCCAAAGGACGATTGCATTTAGCCCATGGTAGTGTGGCTGTCCCAGCACATCCTACACCCTGGAGTGTCTTATTCTGCTGATAAAATGATATACTGTTAGTATGGATGATTAAAAAAATAATGTAAGGTGCTTGAATACTGTATTAATAGAAAATGTACTAACAGATCAAAAGTAACCTTTTCATACATTGAGCACCACTTTTTTTTTTTTAGATGGTCAAACATTATCCCAGTGCTCTCAGTTGCACAAACATCCCTAAAAGAGGTTTGTACTGGCAGGAGACATAGTTCCAAGGGAGGGGGACAACTCTGGTGTACTGGCAACATGTGGTCCTACCAGGAATCAGGGACATCAGGAGCCAAGGCTTGCAGGGAGCAAGCAATGCATCCATGCCTATACTCTCCTCCCAGTCAGGAATGGATTCAATACACAGTCAAGGAGCTGCAGCTGAAGAAGAAGACATGCTGTTGGTGCTATTGGCCTCATAGGTAAGCACACATTACCTAACACCCTCTCCAGGCCAGTTTAAAATCAGTTTGCTAGAATGAGGGAGGTGGGTGGAAACATAGGGTAAAATAACCTCTTATTGGTTGCAGGTGACACACAGCTGGGCCTCACCCACACTCCGACAAACTAAACAGTCCTCCTCTAACTGCTCCTGCACGTGATCCATATATGCCCCAGAGTATGCCAACAAGGGAAGATGGAAAAAGAACCCCTCCAGCAGGTAAGCTGGTGGGCAAAAGTAAACAGAAGAATGTGGCCTCAGTAGGTGGAGTCCCTGAATGTGAGACAGAAGGCCCCAGCAGAGTTGAGGTAAGTAAACAGTGGAGGACTCAGTACAAAAAAATGTTGCAATACACCGTTGATCAGTTTGCAAAGTTCCAAAGATTTCATCTGTGTAACATGAGGTAAAAACAGCTTGCCTATGCAGCCCAGGGAGGCAAGCCACAGATCAATGTTTCATTCTCTTCAGAAGTGCTTTGTTAAGGTATCAGTCAAGGTATGCACAATGTGGGAGGAATAAAAAAATGAAATAAAAATTCATGGTCTGTAAGAGGGGATAATATGTAATGCTACAGAGCATAAAATAAGTCTGTATGCAGAAAATGCCCTACTGTACATGATGGATTCATGAAATCATTAGATTAATTTATTAAAATTAGTAATTCATTTGGGGAATGTTCAGTTTGTAAGATCAATTGGCAAAAGTCTACGATTCTTGAATTGAAAGAAACAACAAGCATTTATCTTCCTAACAACTGTCCATGTCCACTGGATAACTTGTTTAGGTACTTAGGTGTTACCATTACCTCATAAATTGGGACACTATATTCAAGTAATCTGGAAACTTCTTTGCAAACAATTAAGCAAGACTTCAATAAATCTCAGCACCTTCCATTAACTCTAATAGGAAGAATTGTTTTAAAAATAAAACTCTTCCAAATTACTTTACGTCTTTCAAGTATTACTGATTCAGTTCAAACTAATTTTTAATACATTAAAAAGTTGATTACTAATTTTGTTAGAAAATAAGCCCCTGAATCTCATATGATAAACTTACTCTCCCAAAGAAACAAGCATTTGTCAATGCGAGCGTTAACACCAGTATTTCAGTGGTATTTGGCTCTTGGACATGGCTAAAAAATCAGTGACAAAGAAGTACAAGCATTTGTCAATGCGAATGTTGCTTGCTTCTATATGCTGTTTAGGTATTTGGAACTCATTAGAGTGCAAATATTGAAAATACATGAACTTACGGCGTCCGTTATACAATTCCTAAGTCATTTTAAAATTTTTTCACAAATTTTCAACTAGCCATTTTAAGACCTCTGCTCATGAACAGTGTCACTGTGATTTTCTTAATGTGTCCCATACATTGATTTAGCACACCGACTGCGCCATTATGCGCTACATGGATGGAAACACATTTTGGGCAGGATATGAAAAATGACAGCTATACTGCTCATAAGGAGGTGTGGTAAAATGGCAAAGTTGAAAATCTGGGTAGAAAATATTGAAAATTCGAAGAACTTGCGAGCTGTCAAGCGAACTGGCGCGAACGCAGACCTGTGAAACAGTCATTTTAGGAATTTTGTCACCAAATTTTCAACATAGCCATTTTAAGACCTCTGCTAATGAACAGTGTCACTGTTATTTTTCTTAATTTGTGCCATACATTGATTTCGTATACTGACTGCGCCATTGTGCACTACATGGGCGGAAACACATTTTGGGTGAGATGTGAAAAATGACAGCTGTACTGCTTATAAGAAGGTGTGGTAAAATGGCAATGTTGAAAATCTGGAGTGGAAATATTTAAAATTTGCGAACTTACGAGTGTGCGTAGGAACTGCGTAGCGCACGCTCGTAAAAGTCATTTTTAGGAATTTTTTCACCAAATTTTCAACATAGCCATTTTAAGACATCTGCTCATGAACAGTGTCACTGTGATTTTCTTAATGTGTCCCATATATTGATTTCAGACACCGACCGCTACCATTGTGCGCTACATGGGCAGAAACACTGTTTGAGTGAGATGTAAAAATGACAGCTGTACTACTCATAAGAAGGTGTGGTAAAATGGCAATGTTGAAAATCTGAGTGGAAATATTGAAAATTCGTGAAACCTGGTTTGTACGCAAGGAACTGTGCAACACACGCTCGTAAAACAGTCATTTTTAGGAATTTATTCACCAAACTTTCAACATAGCCATTTTAATATCTCTGCTCATGAACAGTGTCACTGTGATTTTCTTAATGTGTCCCATACATTGATTTCACACACCGACTGCGCCATTGTGAGCTACATGGGCGGAAACACATTTTGGGTGAGATGTGAAAAATGACAGCTGTACTACTCATAAGAAGGTGTGGTAAAATGGCAATGTTGAAAATCTGGAGTGGAAATATTGAAAATTCGCTAACTTACAAGCCTGTGTAAGACTACTGTAGCATGTATAAAACCGTCATTTTCAGGAATTTTTCACCCAATTTTCAAAATAGGCTTTGAAGCCACCTTATGAACACTGGCACTGTTGTTTCATTAATCAGGCCCAAAGGTGATTTCATGCAGTGACTGTGAAATCATCCTTTGGGCCTGAATAACGCCATGACAGTGACAGAATTCATGAGAAGGGATCCCAAAACCCATGTTGAAAATTTGGTGCAAAAATTCCAAAACTACCTGAGATATGCAACAAAGTTGAAAACAAATTTAGCCCACTATACAGCTTACCAGCATTTCTCAGTTTGTGGTCAGCTTTGAAGAGTGCAGCGTGTTCCCGGTCCAGCGATGATCGTCGCGCCAAGCTCCAGAGGTAAGTATGGGGTGGGAGGGTGTGGGAGGCAGGGTGCACAGTGGGTGGGTGAGGGAGGGGTGGGGAGACTGCGTGGGACCGTTTTTAATTTACAGGGTTTTTTTTGTACTTTGAAAACACGGGACATTTGCCACACTGGGGTGGGCTCCCAACATGGCAGAAGGATGGCTGGGGGGCCGTGGAGCTGATGGGGGATTGGGCACCCTCGTCAGCAGACGACGTGGGACATTGCCACACTGGGGTGGGCTCCCAGCATGGCAGAAGGATGGTTGGGGGCCATGGAGCCAACGGGGATTGGGCACCCCTGTCAGCAGACAATGTGGGATGTTGCCATGCTGGGGTGGGCTCCCAGCATGGCAGCAAAGATATAGAGGCGTGATGCGGTGCAAGCACACAGTGGTGGTTTTCTTTGAAGAAGACCACCACTGTCATACACAGCACCAGTGCGGATTGGTGCAGGACCGCCATGCCTGCTCAAGGGAGCAGGGGATTGCTCAGGAGAGGCACACCTCCAAAGTGTCCCATTCTCCCAAGACATTCCTTGCGCATGCATGCAAGCAAACATAAAAAGGTGGCATGTCACTACCAGATTTTTACTCTTACTACTTAGTGACTCAAGTAACTTCTCTGTGGAATTGGGTAAAAATACCCCATCAGCCATTGAAAAGTATGGAAATGGAACTTAAGGAATACAGTTACTTGAAACTAATAATTTTATTATTTTCTGGGATATAACAAAGAAAGCAAACTTCTAATATGGGAAACATAGCCACACAAACAATAATTAGGAGTTGGTATGAATTTGACAGAAAATTTCAAATTAAGATTGGGGTTACTCTATGTACCTGATCTATAAAACATTATGGGTTTCCACCCTCTATCAATAATAATACCAGTAAGTAATATTGCACAATGGGCTTAAATGAATGATACCAGTTATTTGCTAATAATCAATTTAAATCTTTTGCTCAATTAAAAACTCAGTATAACATCTTAATAAAGCATCATTTTGGTTATCTACAAATATAAAGCTATAGAAAGAAAACAAATGGAGACCTAATTTTAAAATCGACCCACTTGTTAGATGTTTTAATTCTTAAAATGAAAATAAAAGCCTAATTTCAAAACTATATGCAACATAGCATGCCAAGCTTCCCAAAGAAATGTCAGTACTTAAAAAATAGGAACAAGATCTAGGATTTGAATTTACACAAGAGCAGTGGGATATAATTACTTCAAATCTCAGTGTAAATTTACAAACCTCAAAGATGCAAGATATACATTTCAATGCATTTCACAGGGTCTATTATACTCCTTATAAATTACACAAAATAATTTGGACACTATCAGATAAGTGCCCTAGATGCACCTACTCCACTGGAACCTTGATACATTTAGTACATAAATGCCTTACCTTTCCAACTACTGGTTAAAAATCATGTTAATAGTAAAAAAAAATTAAATGCACAACTTTTATTTTCTACTAAACGTTATCTTCTAGCCCAAGAAGAACACAATATGTCTTTAGATACATTTCAGAAAATTAATTTGGTCATGGCAAGAACCATGGCCAAAAATGTATCCTGCTGAAGTGGAAAAACCTGAGCACCCCATTTTATCTCATGGATTAATTTTATGCTGGATTCAATGAAAATGGAGCATTGACACTACTTGAAGCTAGAGGAAGAAAAAACTTTCATAAAGTTTGGAAACCATTTTATGACCAGATTCAAAAAGGCATAATATAGGTTACATAAAAGAATCAGAATTTCAGTCAAAAGTAGGTTAAATAATTGTAATATAAACAGAAAAGGTTTACTGTTATAGGGTTAAAAAAATATATTTAAAATAAACTTATCTAAAGTAATATCTAGTGGGTCCTGGATCAACAGGATAGAGTAGGCTGGGAGATTAGAGGGCTGTGGGTTCAGTTCCCACATCTGGCACTTGGGTTAATATCCCAGTACTGACACTGTAGTGCAGCATGAGAGGGGTGTTGCACTTCTGAGGTGCCATCTTTTGGATGAGTCATTAAACCAAGGTCCCATCTGCCTGGATTGGTGGTAGTTCAGGTGAATGTTAAAGATCCCATGGAACTTATTGAAAAGAGTAGGGGAAATTTTTATTAAAACATAACAAAATACATGCAGACTGCAGAAAAATAAGGGAAAAAAGAACAATACAGCAAAACATTCAAAGAATAAAATCATCAAACTACATACAATAAAATCCTAACCCTCCCAAATAAAATACATGACACAGAAATAATTATACTAAGAATAAGAGACAGTGAACATAATACATCTAAACCTCAGTAAATAAAACTGAAATAAAGTTCCAACAAGAAAAAAAACAGGCAGTCTTTCCAGTGTAATCATGAGGACAAAAAAAAAATCCTAAAAAGGGTAAATAAGTAAAAAACCTAGGCTAAGCGGAAACCATTACAGGGATCACCACATTGGAAATGTCCAAACAGAAATTGAACATGCAAAACAAAACAAAAAAAAGGAGACAAGTCATGTTAGAACCCCAACAAAGCTCTGACCCCTCCAATCACCAAAAATTCCAATATCACTCCCAGATACCCTTTTTAATGGTGCGTCTCTCACCTTCCTTAATACGGTCTATACTGCTTTTAATTTTATCATATAAATCAATAGGAGACACATATTTTTGTTGAAACAAGAAACAATATCGAACTTGCCATATCCAATATAAGAGAAGTACTGCCATTATATTTAAAGTACTAGCATTATATTTATCCCAAGCTGTTGGAAAGAGGCCTAAAAACAAAGATCTAGAATCCCACAAAATAAACCAAAATTGAACAATAAAAGGACAATCAAAGTATAAATGACATAATGATTCAATCTCTGTAGGACATGTCTCCTGAAAAGAAAACCTATCCGAAAGTTGCTTATGTTTATGATTTTCCCTCATATTCATTTTCCCATGAACCCCAAGCCAATTAATATCCCACATAGAAATAGGTATTCTATCATGAGTTAAACGTTCACCAATCTTTTTCTTCTCTAAATCACTGAAATCCAGGGACATAGGTTCCGTAAAAAAGGAACCAATTATTGCATGATAAAATTGTTTTGGGAGAGTTTATGAAGCATTCAACTTGTAACCTTCCTAGACCTTAATAGGTCAAAACCAAGGACCAGTCTGGGGTATCACATACTTTCTACTGTTTTTATGGAAAAACACTTGGCTCGCCATTCTTGCAGGATGCCCTCTATTCAGTCAGTCACCATCCATACCCATACAGTATTAATCGACTGACAAGAGCCTAAAGGTTAGTGTAAAAACAAATTGAAAAAAAGAAAACCACAGGTTGAATGATATGAACTCCTTCCTGTTTATAGTCTAAATATAAATTATTCATTTTAATAGGATTTAGTCTGCTCCCCCAAAAGCAAGAAAAAAAGATGCTCTGAAGAGGCAAATATAATCATCTAGGTAAAGGAAAAACATGGCTAACATATAAAAAGAGAGGCAAAAGAAAAGTCCTAATTAGATAGACCCTCTTTTTTTTCCCTATGGACCATTTATTCCATGTGCTCACTTTTTTTCTCCCCATATTTATTATAGTGCGCTATGTCCTGACCTCCAAAAAAAAAAAGCCCCAAAATCTTTTGTGGAGAGTCTGTGACCCGGACACCCCCCAGCCAGGAATCTCCAACCTGAAACCCTAGTAAATTCAAAAAACACTTTTACAAAAATTTAAATGAGAACCAATACAGCGTAGAAGGACAGTAAGGACTTGACACAACAATCGACCAGTACTGCGGGAAGGAACTACAACACATAAATCATCAGCATAACTCATAATCTTAATGACATTTAAACCCGGCCCTCCTACACCTGGTAATAATGGAGATCTCTGCAATATATGAATAATAAGGCTTAGGGCAGCCCTGTCTAACCCCTCAATGAATATAACATAAATCCCCAAGCCATCCATTAACATATGGTCTTACATAGGCCAAAGAGTAACACGTACATAGCCAATTAATAAAAATGGGAGGAAAACCATATGACCTAAGGGTTAACCAAAGGAATTCATATGAAACATGATCAAAAGCTTTAGTCAGATCAAAACTGAGCAAAAATCCCCTGGAACAACCACTGAGCCCCCAATTAAATAATTCATGTAACACAATCAAGGCATCCTGAATAGATCTGCCAGGAACTGAGTAATATTGTGATGGGTGAATCAAAAAAGATAAGAGTTTCTGCATCCTATTGCCCAACAGTTTTGCAAAAATCTTAAAATCAGAATTTAACAAAGTAATAGGTCTCCAATTATTTAGATCCCGTTTGTCTTCTTTTTACAAAATATCACCAACCGCTCATACATCTGAGTGGTTAAACGATCTTCAGTCAAAAGGCATTAAATACAGATAACAAATAATCAGGTATCAAAACCACAATTTTTATAAATTTCAGGAGGCAAACCATCTGAACCAGAGTGCAATTATGTCCTTCATAGCACTAATCACCTCACGCAATTCCTCTAACGTGAAAGGACTTATCAAAACCATTTGTTGAACATGTGTTAAAACTGGTAATGCAGCACCTTGTAGTAATAAAGCCATGTCAAGGTTTCTTCAAATGGGGATTCAAATGATTGCTTAACATGGTCTGCAACACAAAATATCTAGGGACCCCTAGACACAGTGGCCTTGCTTATCAGTAAGATTGTGTATTGTTTATTTTGTACTCAAGACCTACACGATTCATAAGGATTAACTCTACTCTTATTCCCCTTACTCCAAATTTCCTGTTTGAAATCCAATGATTTTTGCCTATCATATTGGACCTGAGCCAATTGTTGTTTGACATCACTTATACATTCTGCCAGTATACCCTTAGAATCCTGTTGTAATGAAAACAGGGAGTACAATTCTTTCCTCAGTCTTGCAGCTTGAAGGTGACGGGCATCTGAAATAAATCTGGAATGAGTTTTAAAAAACAATGTGAGACATTCCTTAGTATCCGTCCACCAATCAATGACAGAGACATAAAGAAAGCAAACATTGCATCTGTCTGCTAGTATATCTTCAAGACTGCTACTAAACCCATGCAGAGACAATAAATGTACATTCGCCCTCCATAGACCAGGGCCATTCAAACCTACCAGACTCAAATTTATGTGTAGGCCTATTAAGTTATGGTCCAAAGTTGCAACCGGTATTACCTTCCCCTTATAGACCCCAGCAGTCGAAGATCACAACCAATAATCAATCTGAGAAGTCAATTTCCCTTTTGAAAAGGTATATAGTGGATCTTCAGTGCAAATACATCCTGAAGAACTCACTCCTGAATAAGGTGCGAAGTTCATGTACACACTACACACACCTCCTTAGATTTTAAATCCAAACTAGAAATTAAATTCTCCCCAAATAACTATCCTAGAAGTCAATAAATAACATTAATTTTTTCAACAAGGAACCCTACGCTTTCTGTTGTGAGCATATATTGATCAATCTATAGTTCACCCATGCCAAACCAAATCCAACAAACATCACTGTTCCAGGCTCAAGATCATCTAGCTTATGAATAATAAAACCTTGTGATGTGGAACAAAACCTCAAGTCAAACATGAATCCTGGCCTAAAGACCAATAAGAAGGACATACAACCCACCTTTTGTGTCTTTTATCCATATCATACAAAGAATGCAAGCTAACATCCTGTAAAAAATAAACTTCATAAGTTAAAGCCTGTAAAGTAAAAAATGTTGCTTTTCTTTTAAAGTCAGATCTAATACTATTCACATTAAGACTAGCTAGGGAAAATGAAACAGTATTCATAAAGAAAAAGAAGAAAAGGAAAAAAAAACTGGAAAAAATTAGTAATCATTTCTTCTTCCAGATCTAGAGGCCCTTTTCTTTACTCCCCCACTGAGGTCTCTTGTCCCGCAGGGTGGACAGTTGCTGAATCTAGTAATGAAGAGGATAAGAGCAAATCTTGATCGATCATCCTCCATAATGTCCCCCAAGCCTGCAAAGGTTAATATGGATTTTCCACAGGACCTGGGAGGAGTTGTTTGTCCTCAATTCGCTTAGTAGATTGGAGACCTTGTCCAAACAGGTTGAAAGTCTAAAGATGATACAGTCACTGGCTCCATGAGCACTTCATCTGAGGGGAAGAAGAAATTGGATTGAAACTGAAGAAGAACTGGGCTGGGTAGAAGGATCAGTGGAAGTGCTGCAGAAGTATCCTGAAACCAGGATTCTGTCATGATGGTGCCTGTTGTCCATGTTCTGCATCCAGGAAGCTTTGAAATCTCTATCTGGGCAGATGGGCAAGAGTCAGTCAATTTCTCTAGCAAACTTATTAATATAGAAGTCATGTTCCATATAGTCTGCAGAATTGTGAGCCACCCAGGAGATGTACTGAAAGCATGAGAGTCAGTCTCCACATAAATTACAAGTGGGGGAATTGTACAAGTTGAGGCTGTATGCCCCAAAGTACCACATGCCCCATTTATTTTTATTTATTTTTTTATTTTATATTGCAATCAGTTTATAACCTTCGAAGCCAGAGGCTCATTTCAAAGGTACCATCAACAATGGAAGATAATACAGATAATAAAGAAAACAGAATACATCCGTAGGAGAGCATGAGCATAAAGAGACAAGCATAAATGGCACATGGATACAGCCGACATGGCGGTGTAATACAGAGCAAGTTCTGGTATAATCGAAAACATGGTAAAATACAGAGTTAGTAGCATAAGGTATGTCATTGCAGTGTGAAAACAACCAAACCGGTTAACTGTGTCCAGATTACAAGGAACGAAGGCATGAGACAGGAACAGTACAGGTAAATCGATAAAACAGCCAAACAGGTCACATGATATCAGATTACAAAGCGTAAGGCAATGATAGGAATAGTACAGACGGAGGTTTGATCCGTATGGTAACAGAGTAGCATATAAGTTGGGCATCACAGCAAGCAGCATCAAGGAATGTAAACATGGTTAGTCTTGTCAGTAGCGATACAGTAGGCAGCGGAATCATGGCAGTAGTGTAGTTGTTAGAAATAAGAAGGTGAGGAGATGGAGCTGCCAAGAGGGCATTCTCAGGACAGAGGGGGTTTGAGCATCCGTTAAGCACAGAAGCAGCAGCTTGCTGAACAACTCGCTTTTGAGGGCAGTTTTGAAAGTGGAGATGGTGGGATTTCAGTGATGGCCGAGGAAGAGTGTTATACCAAGAAGGGCTCTATGGCAGAAAGATCTCTGTCCAAGTGAGGTCCTAGCTCGAGGAACCAGGAAGGTGGCTTTGCAGGAGGTCCGGTGCTGACTAGGGGCTGGGCCAGAGGAGGGAGGAAGTCAGCCCGGGAGGAGAAAGTCCTAGAAAGGTTTTTTTTTGGAGATGAGGCCATTTGCTTATAGCAGGCGTACGCCGAGGTCAAACATTGTTGCAAGGTCATAAAGTTGGCAGGTATGAGTGAGCCTAGGGGCCCCAGTGATTAGCCTCCTGCATGCCTTATTTAGAGGGAGGCGGATTTTGTTGAGGGCAATGCCAGTTAGCAGCACTGCAGACAGGCAGCCCATAGTCCACCAGGGATAGTATGGAGGATGTAACTGCAAGCCGGAGGGCATCGGGAGGAGACAGTTTTGTAGCGTGCAGGATACCAAGTCATATTGGTTACAGAAGCGAGTGCTACGTGATGTGGGTATGGTAGAGAGGGCTGAGTCAAATGAGATCCCTAGATACTTATAGAGTGGACTTGCTCCAGTTGTTGTTTAGAGCTGGAGAGGATAGGAGAGGGGAGTTGGAAGCTGAGTTTGAGGGTGGGCGTAAGAGCATGGTTTTAGATTTTTTAAGATTTATGACCAATCTATGCTCTTTAAGCCAAGTTTCAGCGCCATTATAGGCACTTTGTAGGGAAACCTGGAGGGAAGAGGGGTTACAGTCAGTGACAAAGAGGACGGTATCATCTGCATACAGCAGAATTTTCCCAGGGCAAGCACTGGGCAGGGAGTTAAGTTATAGCGAGAAGAGAAGGGGCCCCAGGATGGAGCCCTGTGGAACCCCTGAGAGGATCGATCGTGGATCAGAAAGTGTCCCACCAATTTTGACACGTTGGGAGCGGGCGGATAGGTAGCTGGAGCACCAAGCAAGTGGTCCAGAGGCAAAACCAGCGTGACAGAGGGCTTCCAGTAGTAGGGGGTGGGAGACCGTAGCAAAGGCCTTGATAGGTTTGGCGAACACGCCACGCCTAGAGCCAGCGCCCATCGTGGAGGAGTGAAGGAAGGAAGCAATTCAACAAGAGCAGTGCTAGTACTGTGTCCTGCATGGAAGCCTGTGTTGTTCAGGGCAGAGGACAATGTATTTGGTCAGGTATTCAGATATTTGTGTAGCAACTAGTTTTTCCAGTGCCTTGGAAAGGGATAGGAGAATGGAGATCGGTCGATAGTTCCCAGCTAAGGACCTGTCACCCCTTTATGGATTAGATAACCGTTGCAGTTTTCCATGAGGAGGGGAATTGTCCCAGGCAGAGGTTTGTTAGAAGGTTGGTGAGTGGGGTGAGGACTTGATCCAGGACCAACCGGAGAATTTTGTGGATCAGGGAGATGTCACTGGGACTGTGCCTTTAGTGCATGGGTCAGGCAGTCTGGCTTCCTGGTAGTTACCCTACTAAGGTGGAAGCAAGGGCGATGAAGGGCAGGGGTAGGATGGAGGGTGGCTGATCAAAGAAGCTACTGCGAGGATAGGACTAAGGTCAGTAAAGGTGGAAGGAGGAGGTTTGCAATGTCGGCGGGTCTGTGATGGTGATGTTGTTGGTGGTAATCTGGGATGGGGAGGGAAGCGAGTGTTCCATTCAGTTATTTGACCTTGTCCCAGAGTACGGGCGACACCCCAGGAGAGGCGGTGATGCGGTCTGATAGTGGTTGGCTTTGGCTTTCCTGATTGCCCATGTACACTTATTCCACGCAGCATTGTAGGCCTGTCTGTCAGCTGGTCGCTTAGTTTGTGGCACGGTACCAAAGGTTGTCCCTATGCCTGAGCAGCTAGTGAGAGGCAGGGTAATCCAGGGCAGGTTGGGGCTTTTGGATCGGATGGCAGAGGAGGGAGCAAAGAGATCGCGAGGCTTTATTAAAGGTGAAGGTAAAGAAGGCAAGAGCAGTATCTATATCAGGTGCATGGAGAATGGGGACCAGTCTTGCAGTTCAAGATATTGTTTAAGGTTTTTTAGGCCATATGGTCTGAAACTGACGGGAACGACCGTATGCAGTTGGTCGGGGTAGGGTGGCCAATCCAGAGGAACAGCACAGGGAGTGGTCACTGAGTTGAATCAGGAGGACTTGGATGTCCAGGAGTTTTGGGGCGGTTAGTGATGATGACATCTAGGAGGGTGCTGGTACCTCTCTTGGGGTTCACACGTGTGGGTTGGGAGACTAGTTGGTTAGATCCAGGGCTGTGAAGGAGTCCCAGTGGGGGAGGAGGAGGACACAGCCAGTTCACAGTAAGGTCCCTAACAATGATTTTATCGGCGTTGTGGGGAAGGGTGGCAAGATAGTCAGTAGAGATAATAGAGCTGGGTTTTTATGAACCTGGGCGGTATATAGGCAGTGGTGAGGTAAAGGGAGGATCTGGCTGGGTCAGGGTGAAAACTGTCTGATGAGGTCCCATTTGCAGGACCGGTGCAGGAGAGACAGTGAGGGAACTCCTGGTGTGAAAGCAGCCTCACGTTGGTTATCATCCTCAATTAGTGGGACCTACAAAGGGGGACGGGTGGGTCCGGGGTTAGGGTGGATATTGCCAGATGAAGTAGGAGGACAACAATACAGCCAGACGCACGGTGGTAGATTTTGCCCACGGCTAGGAGGAGTTGGGGTGGGATGAAGTAGAGGGCAGAGATGGTAGGATTTCATGGCAGGGAGGGGCAAGGATAGCCAGGCTGTCCAAAAAGGCAAGAGGGAGGAGGGGAGGGCTAGGAGATGGGAGTTGTAGGTCAGTGTAAATGGACATAGTAGGGTGAGTAGGAACTATAGCTGGTGGGAATTAAAGGTGAAATAGCCTGTAACCTAGGGAGATATCACAGTTGGAGGGAGAGGAACCAGGAGGAGGATGAGAGGAGGGAGGTTAATAGTGAGTGAACTAGCATGGTATACAGGTGGTAGTAGTGTAGGAAGTTAAGATAACTGTACTGCCTCCTAGAAGTGTGGCTGCCACTGGAATGGCATATGACACACAGACTCTGGTGGACAGGGTACAAGGTTCAGAGTCCCTGCAGGGCAGCACAGAATAGCCTGGGAGAGGGCGGAGAGCCATAGTCTAGGGGTCCAAAGTGAGGCTGGGAAATGGACCCCATGAGAAGGTATATAGTGACTCTAGTGGTCACTGGGTGCAGGCACGGGGAGGAGGGGTGAGTCTGAAGGTGGATGGCTATTGAAAAAAAGACAAAGGGGCAGGTGAGGATGGGGTTAAGACAGAGGAGGGAATGTTGGAGGAGTGGTGCAGGAGAGCGAAAGGAGGATTCCAGGGAAGGTAGGCAGACTACAGGAAGTGCATCAAGGGTGGGGTCCCTCAGTGGCAAGCCAGTATAATCTGCAAATGGGAAAGTGGGGAGTTAAAATATTGACGAGACAGGAAGTGATGTCAGAGGCCAGTACTTATAAAGGAAATGCTGACCCAGGGTGGATGGTAGGCAGACGACATATTGTCACAGTCTGAATACAAATGAGACAATGATCCGCACCAATAACAAGAGTGGAAGGCTGCCCAGGATAGAAACAAAAATCCCTCTATCCCCGCCAATATAAAAAGCAATTGGGAAGATGTTGAATACCCTCTTCAGAGATCTGCAACTGCACATTGAACTACAGCCCACTGTCCAAAATCAATTCTCATCAATTAAAGTATGGGGGAATGCCATTCACCATACAGCATTTTCCTAACCAATATACAGTATCCAAGACATTCACCCTCATTCCTGAACAGGATGGTAATTACACCTTAGCTGTAGGTCTAGTAAGAGGTATAACTACAAAGGGCTTCCAGAGATGCTGGGGCTAGAACCTCATAGTCAAGCTGCCCAAAATGTATCCAAGAGCCCAGCAGAACGAAAGGAGACATCAAAGTATGTGGTCTCCAGAGGTGTGGATACAGGCATACACATCAGAGGGCTTAAATCTCAGAGTCAATAATGAGGTGTTTGCCAACATAAATCCGATCTGGGGGCAATTCCAAGCCCCTCTTTAATAAATCCTTGCAACAAATGTTTCCGTGCAGGCATTTTAGGTTTTTTTTAAATAAAGAAGCAAAAAAAGCATGTGCTGTAGTAGGACCTCTAGTAGAATCATCCTGCTTAGCAAACACTTCAGTGCCCTTAGGAAGAGAAGTAACAGATGTACCTGAAGCTCCAACTGTTATCTGATACTGTCCACAGCAGGGGAGAGTGGTATCAAGTCCTGTTCAAGGTCTTTGGTAGACAAACACACTGGAGTTCCCCCCACCACCGAAGTAGTGGCATCTGGCGCAGTACCTGAGGGATTAGGAACCACCCAGAATCCCTCTGCAGCTACAGGTATGCTGAGTTACAGACCCAGCAGCATGCACCGTTCAACTCTCTTCTCGAGCACCAGACTCAACATCCATTTGGAGCACACCGACTCCACTAGTCAACACACAGTAACTTGCTTAGCTAAAAGAAGTCTTAATCATTTTCCCTGCTCTGGAAGGTTCTCGCTCTGCCTTCAAGCAATCTTAGAAGGAAAGAGCCATAGCTAGGTGCTTTGGCCAGCAAACCAAGTCTTCTACCTCAAGTTATAACTAATCTGACCTTTAACCTTCTTTCTGTTGAAATATTGATAGTTTGCGGGATCCATCCCCCAGATACACACCTAATTTGGAAGAACTGTGGGAGGAAAGCAATTAGTTCTTTCTACGTGTAGGAGACTGAACACCTCTGAGACGACAAACCTTTCAACAAAAAGAGTCAACAGCCAGTGTCAAATTGGTATTTTGCTTAGCCCAATGACAAAAGTCACAAAAATGAAGCCCCACCTGTATTAATTTCAGAGAAGATATACCCTGTAAGAAACACTTTGCTACAGAGAAAATAAATAGTAATAGAAGACACCTCCAAAAGACACTTGAATTAAAGATTACGCAGTAATCTGTTCACACACTTGTAGGCACACCTTGTATTGATGCAGAAGAAGGTATATCAGCAACAAATAATTTCAATCAGAAAATACAGGAATGAAATGTTAGTAACAACAGCAATCCTTGTGAGTACAAATAAAATATAACACACAGAAAATCTGTTTAGCCAAAAGAAGTCTTAACCTTTCCCTGCTCAGAAGGTTCTCTGCTCTCCTCACAATTTAGAAGGAAAGAGCTCAGGTAGCTAGGTGCCTTGGCTAGCAAACCAAGCTTCACCCTTATACTGATCTATTGTCCAGTTGAGGATAAATATAATAGATTACTAAATGTCATCATTTTCTGAGTGGGAGACATTTAATATTAAAAGGAAAGTAGTTTTCTGCAGTGAAAACAGTTCATGTTAAGAGAGAATTTTTGAACTGGCAGTATAGCCTAGAGGTTATAAACAGCTGTGAATGAGCTTGGTATATCCAACAAACCTGTGTTTGATTCCACAACTATTTTGTATACTGTGTGACTCTGAGCAACCTATTAATCCCACAGTGCTCCAGGTAACCTATGAAAACAGGTATTTGTGCCCAAACATCATCGCTTTTTTTGTTTAAAGGAAAAGAAACAGCTTGTCGCTACATGATCTTATTGAAACAGAAACCTCCTCGCCTGTTCACCCTCCTCCTTTATTGGGCTCAGGTGTTGCGTTACACTCCCCTTCCTGTGAGATAACCTACGGGCCGAATATCAGTGGTGAGGACTTAGGGCCAACTTTAAACAAAAGGTATTTGCACAACATTTCACAGCCCTGTCACCTTTGGTTTGTCTGTATTGCAGGGTTGTGAAGTACATAACAGATGAAAGAGCATGATAGACATACGCTCCATCACACAACCCCATTGAGGTTATTACAGAGGCAGGAGGGGTTCAGATGTGCTGCAGCACCAGACACCAAGCCACAGCCATGACAAAACCCTGAATAGTTTTTCCCAGGTTGTCAGTCAACCATTAAGTGGAGGGCGGTTGATCCACTACTTTCAGAACAGGTAAAAATGACTTCAGACTGTGGATCATGATTGTCACAGTAGTTGAGAAAGCTTCCAAACTTCAGAGACCAAAAACGTGCCTGCTCAATCAGTACCAGAAAAATTCAGCATGAAGTGAAGTATACCAATTTCACAATTGGGAAAGGATCTATTCTTGAGTTACTTCATCTACAAGAAAAATATTGAGTGACAACCGTCTTTTAGTTCTAAGATACTGAATAAATATATCAAAGGGAAAATTCATGCTGGTCACACTTGGTACAGTGATACCATCCCTGTAGTCAGGAGATTTGTTCGAATCATTGGATCTCAAAGATGCCACTTTCACATTCCAGTCAGACCCAATCACAAAATATCTCAGGTTCATGCTAGTTGGCAGTATTAGCTTATAGCTCTTCCTCACCTCACCTCGGCCCAGGGGTTAAAAGTGCCTAGTGAACAGGTGGGGGGGGTGGCACAAGAAGGAAGATGCCTATCTAAAGTAGAAAGCTCCATCAGAACCTGGGATTTCTGTAACTACTGAATTCTCACAGAACTGATACCCTAGGTTTAAGGCTTTCCTTCCACAGGAAAGGATATCACATCTGATTGGTACTGCAATCTCCAGTTGCTGCCTGCCCGGGATTTTCTGTAGTTGCTTGGCCACATGGCCTCATCCTCAGCTGTGGTGCCAATTCAGATTTTAAATGAGGGCTATCAGTACCACCTATGGGACCACAGATTACAGTGGGAACTTGTCCAGGCTAGTGTCACAAGGACCTTTCTGCAAGTACTACAGTGGTAGGAAGATGATAGCAACCTCGAGAGGGCATCTTTCTCCAGCAGTCCCCAACAATTATCCTCACAACAGATTCTCACTCCTAAGGTGGGAACCCACCTGCAGGATCTCAACATAAGTGTCATCTGAGCCCACAGGAGACCTAGGAGCACATATAACTCCTAGAGCTCATGGCAGTATTGCTGGTGTGCAGTCCTTTTTAATCCATGCTACAAAGCCAGTCTGTTCAGATTCTAAACAACACAACAACAATGTATTACAGAATGAGCAAGGTAGAATAAGATTTCAATACTGCTTGGCTATGAGGATCTGGGGATCTGGTTTATTCTAGATGCAAGATTCTGCAGTGAGTCTGCCGCACAAGGGTGGTGTGATGGTAGACTCACTAAGCAAAATCAGCTGGGAAACCACAAGAAGGCTCTGAACCTGCAAGTGCTATCTCGGCTCAGAAGAGGGAGATCAGGAATATATCTGTTTCTGTCTCCCGGAGAACAGTCAGCCCCCACAGTTTTGCTGTAGGCCACTACAAGATTTATAGTCACAGAGAACACCATAGTTCTGAATGGGAGGTTCCTGTATGCCTTCCCACCATTACTACTATGGTTCCACTACTACTTTCTTAACTCGTTGTTGAAATGTGGCATGTAAAATCCATAATGTTGACAGTGAAATTTTGCCTGTCAGACATTGATTTTTTTTTTTTTGCCCCCACACTCCTTGACTTTTAAATAGCAACTCCGAGTTGAGATCACTGGTGGGGGGTGAAACACTGCAAAGTAATGCTGGTGTATTGACGATTAGAGACAACCCTAATCTGCTTGAAGTTGCACTAATGGTTTTCATGTCAAAATTTCCTGCGTCAGTGATATACCACCATTCATAGAGAGAGTGATCATAACCAGGAGAAAGCCAGCAATAATGGTCCTGATTGTCCTGGACTGGGCCCGCAGGCATGGTTCTGAGTGCCCTGACCCTGTCCAACAGAACTCAGTCAACATGCAAGGAGATACAACTGCTGACTTGTCTTAGGGCAGAATATTCCACCAAAAACATTAAGTGATTGAGGGCATGGTTCTTGAAGAGCTAAAATCTCTAGCTTAAATTTGTGCTGAAGGTCTTTCGAAAACCAGCAAAAGGAAAGCATACTTTTATGTGGGATGATTCTATACTGGTATGCCTCAGGAAGATGATCCCAGTGCAGGCAGGGCTGTCCATAGGTACACTTGCAGTCCTTCGGTTCGCAACATTCAGCACTGAAGATACATCTCACGGTGGTATCAGCTTAGATATCAAAGCAGGCAAAGACAAATACTTGGCCTCACAAACTGTTTTTAAAAGTACTTTAAAGCCTCAATCACCTGTCCACATGTAAGGACCCAGACCTGCATGGGACCCCAATACCTGTCTTGGCCAGCGCGGATGAACACTCCCTTGAGCCTCTGGTTGCTGATTTAAAATATCACATGGAAATTAACATAAATATACCAAAGCAATGGGTTTGATGGATTCACCCTAGAATTCTAAAAGAATTAAGGAGGAACTAGAAACCTCTGCTACTAATAAATCATGGGTGGTTGGTACCCGAGATTGGAGGAAGGTGGATGTATCCCTCACAAAAGTGGGTCCAAGACAGAGTAGGGAAACTAGGGACCTGTCAGTCTGACCTCTGTAGGAAAGTGGATGGAGTCACTCTAGGAAAGAATAGTCGAGTACCTAGAGGCCAGTGGAGCACAGGACCCAAGGCAGCATGGATTCACAGTGAAGGTCATGTCAGCCGAATCTATTAGATTTTGACTGGGTACCAAAGTAGACCAGGAGGGGCTGATATGGCCTACCTAGACTTTAGCAAGGTATTTGACACAGTCCCATACAATAGATTAATAGTTAATTAACCAGCTGGAGTGGGACCCAGGGTGATAGCCTGATAAAACATTGGCTAGACAACAGGACACAGAAGGTAATTGTAAATGAGTCCACTCCGTTGAAAGGGGTTACTAGTGGGGACTGCAGGGTTCGATATTGGGTCCAGTCCTTAACGCCTTTATCAGTGACATTGCAGAGGACTGGAAGAAAGATGCCTTTGCAGATGACACAAAGATCTGCAACAGAGTTGATACACAAGGAGGTGGAAAGGATGAAAAGGACTTGGCAAGGTTGGAGGAATGGTCAGCATAAGGAGTTTGGATCAATGCAAAGAAGTGTAGATAATGCACCTGGGAAACAAGAACCTAGGGAAGAATACACACTGGTAGGGAGGTAGTAACAACAACAAAAAAGGAAAGGGACCTGGGGTAATCATATCAGATGACCTATGAGCAAGCAATGAGAAGGCAGTAGGAAGGGCTGGTATACTGGGATGTATAGGGAGGTATCATCAGTAGAAACAGGAAGTTGTTATCCTCTGTACAGATAGTTGGTGAGATCTTATCTGAGTACTGTGTCCAGTTCTGGGAGACCCCATCTCCGCAAGGACATGACAGGATGAGGCAGTCCAGAGGAGGGCAACTAAATGGTGCAGGGTCTGCAAGAGAAGCCGTGTGAGGAGAGACTAAAGGAGTTAATATGTATACCTTGAGGAAAGAAGGGAGAGGAGGGACATGATAGAAACTTTAAGTACCTGTGTGGAATCAACAGTCCAAGAGGGTAGCATCTTTAAGAAAAGAGACTTGCAAGAACAAGGGGACACACTTTAAGATAGAAGGAGGCAGTTCAGGGCAATGTAGGAAGTCTTATTTCACAGTGATGGTACGTATTGCTCCTTCCTGAGGAGGTTGTGTGGTCTAAAATTGTGGGAGAATTCAAGAATGCATGGATAGACATAAGGCAATTCTTGTGAGGGTAGGAAGAAATAGGCTGTTGGTTAACTAGATCTGCGGCCTATCCTTAGGTAGGAAATGGGCAGACTAGATGGGCTTAGCGGTCCTTATCTGTCAAAGTCTATGTTTCTATGTTTCTATAATTGCCATCCTTGTTTCTTCCTAAATGATCTCCTTTTGTTTGCTCATCATCCCATATTCACCTTTATGCATGTGAGACCATTTTTATGCCTCTGACCATCCCCCAATTTCCTCGACAGTGACTACACAGCTGCACAATGACTTTAACCGTGATCCTAAAATGGTTCAAAGCCAACCAATTGTCATATACCAGAAAACTTTCCCGACCCCACAAAAGTCTTAAATCTTCACACACACACCCTCTTACTATACTCTTCAAAGGCACCACACTGACACTGTCTCTTCCTATAGTACCTAGGGTGTTTAGCTAGACACACATCTAGATTACACTTCCCACATCAATTATGTCGTCTCACTTTAACTCTGTCCAAAGTTCGTGTTCTCTATAGAAACAAAGATGCACTTCCATCTGAGTCCACCATACTTTACCATAAAAACAATACTTTCTCTTTAAATGCGCTGACATCGCCTAGGATCCACCACTCACCTACCCGCTCTAGGCTGAATCTTTTATACAGTGCCTTTTGTTGCTTCCACAATTAAATGCTCTCCCCTGGAACCCACCTCTGTACCCTCTTTACTCCTTCTTTCCACCCCACTTATCCTCACACCACCACCACCACCACCACTCACCATACCTCCAAGTCAAGTGCTGGTTTGATTCACTCACGCCCCACCTTGTCACCTTCCTTTCCCCACCTCCCACCATCCCATCCTGCTCCAGAGACCCTGTCAGAACTTCTCCATTCCCAACCCCAAATAAACTTCTCATGAAGGCTGCTCTTTCACCATGTCCCCATATGGAACTCCCTTCCAACTTCCTCAGTCCAGGAATTAAATACCTAGGTACCACCTAGACCCTAGCCTAAATTTCATTCCATATCACCAACTCCCATCTGGGATGATCTACTGCCTTAAGTATCTTCTCATGCCCCTGCCTGGAAGACTATTGCCTTGCTTACTCCCTCCTGCTTACCTATATGGGTCTCACTCATCTCTAATTCTTGGGTTCTTTGCACAAGTAAGCATCACTCTATAACAACATCTGCCACTTTGTTCATTCACCCCCCAGCTCACTCACCACTGATCACTCTACAACCTCTAGGTAACTATCCCACCTAGCATTGTGATCCTTCACTCTAGACTACTTTATACATAAGCAACCACAGTCCCACCTCCTGCTACAGCCATCTCACTCCCCCTCACAGCACTAGTGCTGCCTCTACTCCCTCAGATCTTTACGGTGTCTCACCCAACTTGCTACACTGTAGGTATGCTACCAAAATGGCAAACAGGTCTTTATATCCTTTGCATCTAGGACTCTGAACTGTCTTCCTCAACAGTACAGTTCCATCTCCACCCTGTCTGTCAAATCAGCCCTTAAATCCCATTTCTTCCAATCCCCAACCAATAAAATGCTTAGAACCCCATGACCTCTTGACCTAAATCTAACCTAATGCTCATACTAATTTATTATTTTTCTATTCCAATACCCTTATGAGTATGTACATGTTTGGCAGAGTGCTTTAAAAGTGGGTTTCCATCCTGGTGGATGCCACTGTATCTATATATAATCCAGAATAACAAGACTGTATACCCATGGTCATTCACTGCCTCTACTGCTTGTAAGAATAATCCTGATGTACATGGATGCTCTCTGGGCATCCCTTATTGTCTACCATGTACTACCAATGTAAACCTCTGTTTCTAAGTCTTCTTTATAGCTGCTGTATAATTGTTCATTTAATCAGAACTGACTGTAATCGCCTTTTTCTCATCCGGTTGAAACGACAAGCAATCCCTACGCTGCAGTTTTCATGAACTGTAATCTTCTCAGAAAATGCTGAAGTGAATTGCTTTTAGTTACTGTTCCTGTGAAATACAAAAATGCTTTAGTTTGAATTGTAAGGGTTGTTCTTGTTCCTGTGAAATGTCATTCCTTAGGTCATACTGTAAAAATAGCAACCTGCCATCTAAAGTTCTTACCTGGTTACCTAAAACCAAATAAATAAAATTTGTAAGTAATGGTTCCTACTCATTATATCAATATTTCTGGTCCCTGGTTGTTTAAAAATCTGTTAAAGTACTTTTAGCTTTTCTTTTTGGTTGGAGTTCTGTATGATCTGCTGTGGAACTGAAGTCTTGAATAAGCCATATGCAAAAAAATAACCACCTGAATTTAAAACATTTTTAAGATATTTATGTTATGCAGGTTCAAGATACCAGCACTCCTTACTCAGCCCAGCGCTTTTGAACAGCACTCTTTCTTTTCTTAAATGGGCAGTATATGTGTCTCAGAGAGCAATAATCTGCTATCTGTATAGGCATCATGGGAGTATTCTGATCTAAAACAACCCACTTATTTTGATAAAGTAGCCTGCAGCTTACATGTAGTCACCTGTCATCTTGTAGTATAGGCATTTTAGCACATTTTAGCTTGAAGGCTGCAAAGTTGGTGAGTTGCACCACCAGTGTCTGTAGCACTTGCTGTGAGATAGAGATGGGTGAGGGCACCACCAGTGTGCCTGCAACACTTGCTAGGGAGTGGGTCAAGGTGGTGAGTGACACCATCAGAGGCTAGTGCCAGTATCTGGAGAGGGGCAGTGTGGATGCATGACACCATCTGTGTCTGCAACACATATTGGCAGTGGGTCAAGGTGGTGAGTGACTACAAAATATCAGGCAAATTTGGCTAGTGTGCTAGCACTGAAATGGTGTTTGTTATGCTGTGCTAGCTTTTCAGTGAAACCATCAAAATACACCACAGAGCACTAAACCTGTGCTGCCTAGAGGTCTTGGCGCCTGACCCCAGCCATTTCTTGAGCCCTCCCCGAAAATTAATGTTGGCTCCCATGATGGAGGGTTGCACATGTTTGCTTTGGGAGTACTGCAGCTTTGTGGGGAGCTGATTTGATCATGATACAGTGTTCTTATAATTAACCCACTAGTTCAGGAGAGCAGGCTATCTGGCTCTTTTATCTTACTGCTTTAACCCTGCACTGCCACTGAAATACACCAGCAGCTAGGTCTTCACCGAGTCTGCATGTAAAGTCTGACTTTTAAATTTGACTCTGTTGCACCATACCACATTTATTTCCTTAAGTAGCAGTGATAGAAGGAGAATAGTACAGCTGGATATTATTATACTGCCTGAAATCTTAAAACCAGTCCTGCGGCAAATGAGAGTCTCCCAGGCCCCTAAATTGCCTAATCGGGGCCCGGAGACAGGAAGGGACTGGAGTGGGCCACAAAAGTTTTTTAAAAGCACAAACAAGGAATATAAAACAGCTAGGAGCTGAGGTTGTTGAGAGCTTGTAGTCCTGCCCCACCCATACAATAGCCATACCAATAGCGAATGTTCAGCATTGAGAAATGCTTTTTTATAATCCTGAGACAGGAAATTTAGATGAAAAAATAAGGCAATATAGCACAGAAAAAAATGATTTTATTAACCAACTATTGATTGCCTTGGAGCTAGACTAGACATGGACAGAATCTTTGTTTATTTTTCCATAGTGCCCAATTTAGGAACATAAAAAATTCAAAATCAGTGAGACAAGACTAAACACTTTAAACAGATTCAAGGTTTTTTAACTGTAACATCTTCCACATCTTTAACTTTTTTATGGGGCTGGGTGTTTAAAGTTAACTGTGTTATTGAATTTTCTTGTGTAATTTTCTAAATCATCTACTACTGTATATTTTAATTTGTTGAAGTGCTTATCAATGGCATATTTAAAGTTGATATCTGTCAAATCCCCACCCATTGCTTTCAAGAGATAAAAACATATATTACTTTTATGTTGTTTAAGCAACTGTAGTTTTCTAACAATCTCAAGTGAAGACAAGTAGAAACATGGTCTTGTTTTTTGTCATTTCATCTATCAGCACAGAACACAGTTTTGGAAGTTGAAGTTGTGCAGAAAATATTTTCAGATCATGTAATGCTACATGCATGTAACCTTCCTTACACTTTGTGAAATTGCTTTTATTATCATGACTCAATAGGTGCCCTGAGCTATGTTGATAATATAGTGAAATTTTCCTCAGTAAATTCAAAAGATAAAAACTTACATTCTGTTGCTGCCATTAGTTGCAAACATATTTTCAATGATTGCTAGTATTTTGTGTATAAATGCAATCTCCTCAAAATAAAGGTTTGTTAATGTCAGCAGTGAATAGCAGTTTTCAAATTGCATCTTACCCCTTTAGAGCACTTCTTCAAGTCTGGCATTGTTTATTGAATGAATAATACTTGAGATGCTAGATGTTCTACTGCAGTCAGTTACCAACACATAAGTGTAATGGGTTGATCTCAGGTGAATCAATTTAGTGCAGGGAATACATTAACAGACTGATTTCATATGAGTTAGCACATGAGGGTTGTTTGTGAAATGCATTTACATAAACAAAAGTGGATTTTTTGTCACTTTTATTAACAGGGGTGTGTTTGTACTGTTTTCAAAAATTGAAATATCTTTTAAGTTAAACTATCTATTCAGATTTAATGTGTTTGTATGGGATCTAGGCATTTGATCCCCAAAAGGCAGTATCTACCTTTGATGTGCAGTTGTGAGCCTGCAACTCTGGACTGATATCTGCCACCCATGCTACTGTGGCATAAAGTGCAGCCCTCAGAATCCAAAGTGTTTGGCTGAGTTGTTGATGCTCAGTTGTTGTTACCACACCTTTAATTAAATGATTTTATGACAGGGCCTGTTTCACAAACAAGTCAGACATTTTCTTGTTCACCCCATAATGTTCACAATTTGAAAAAAGGGAGGCATTTACTCAACCCTACTGTAGTTTCAAAGCAAAATAAATACTGCCAAATTATATTCTCATTGTTTGTTACCTTAATGCTTTCAGAGGTAAGGAAGCTGCTGTATTTGTTTAATGAGAAAAAAAAGATGCTTAATTTTTGCAATACAATTAAACCACTTTCAAAAAGAACTTCATGCCAAAAATCATATCATTATAATGTTTCTAAGTATACATGACAAAATTAGAAATTGTCTAATTTTTTTAATTGTTTTTAAATGCAAGTCTTAAACAATATTACATTGATTTGTTACAATTTGACAACTGTGATGTGTTTTAAACTGGTTAATAGAACTTTAACCAAGCATTGCACCAGTTGTCACCTTGTCTTTGTCAGCTCCCCAGCAACCTAGCCTTAGGCAGGCAAGTAGCATTCTTCCCATTGGGGTAGGGGAGGTCTTGGTATGGGCCTCTGGATGGAGGCAGGAGAGTGAAGGGTTAAAAGAGCTGTTGATTGTAACCCCATTCACTCTTCCAGCCTCTCTTCAGATCTCAGATCTCCAGTATTCCAACATGATCACCAGCCTCAGGAAAATAACAGAAAGCCAGGATCACCTCTGTTTTTAGTGTAGCTCATGACATGGGTGTCGGAGATTAAGGGCTCGCAATAATGGCGACTCAATCCAGGTGCATGTCAATGGGCTTGTGATGCGTAGGATGACTGGATGTAGGTCAGAGAATATAGTGATGGGATGTTGCTATACGGCTCCACGTGGGCAAGCGAGCACCCACAGTGAGGGGCGGAGGAATTGTGAGGGTGGTGCCACAGTGGAAGTGGCTGCAAGCTGGGCCCGTTGCATGGTGGGTGGGTTGTGGCTTTAGTGGGCAAGGTGCTGGATTAGGGTCTGGGCATTGGTGCATTTTTTTTTTCTCCCGGCCAAATTATTATTTTTAAACTATTGGCACTTCAGATATGCACCCCCCTGGAGTTGAGAATACTTAAGTAGGGTGGCAGAGGGCACAGCCCACCACATAAACCATTTAAAAATACAAGTCCCTGGATCCATTTTGCTCTGTGCTGGGGAGTCATAGTGCCCAAATTGATTTTCGGCACTCTGGCTTCGATAACACCAATCGCCTTTAGGCTTTCAATGTTATCACATAAATCTGCTCTTCAGTGAGGCTTAGTAGATTTATAAACATACCTAACACTGGAGGCTATGATTCAAGTTAGAATCTGCTAAATATGCAGACCATGCTTTTTACACTATTTCATTTACTCATCACTTTTAGTTGTTATACCAGATTTTGTCTGCTTTCTATCTCAGAATACTTGTTGTCTGGTGTGAATTTGCTGTGGCCTGCATGTCCATATTCTGCAAATGGCACACTTAGTGTTCCTGTTGGTTCTGTGGGCTAGCATTGTGGTTAGCAGAGTCAGCCCCACAGAGTTTTTCATTTTTTCATTAATTTATTTTTACCAGGAAAAATGACTGGGCACAGCCCTTTTTCAGTCATGCCTGACATAGAAGTACAAAAACATTAACAACAAACACATAACAACTCACTTATACATAATAAATAGGATAAAACAAACAAAAAATACAGTTCAGTTACTGTCACAAGAACAATGAGCTATTTGACTATAATGAGATACAAGCATATTTTTAAAGTGTTTTATGCCATTTGCTTTTTTAGTAATTTGTGTAAACTTGTTTAACACTTGAGGACCGTGAACATGTAAATGACTGTTCAGTCTGAGATAGTCTATATGAATTTGGGCAGAATAAAGAAGCCTCGACTGTAGTTGAATAGGTCTCTGGATGTTTTAAAAGCCTGTCATTGGGAATACAAGGAGACCCCCTATGATATACTGAAAAACTAAAATAACTGTAGTATACCCAGCTGTGTATTCTGTTGGATAACATTCAGTCTTTTATACAATGAACAATGGTGTCTTCTAAATGGAGCCCTTAAAGTGAATCTACATATGTTGCTTAATATTAATCTATACTTCATCAAAAAGGAACTGCCCTGTCCAAAATACAGGGGAGCCCTGTAATCTAATATTTTTAAAAGTATTTGCTTTGCAGTTAACAAACTAGCGTCATCTGTCAAAGCATCAGCATTCCTATACAGGAAACACAACTTCTGGTTAAATTTTGTACCTATGATATCCAGGTGCCCCAGTAAATTTAGTGAAGCATCCAAGTGGACCTCCAAGTATTTAACTGAGTCTCACAAGATAACAATACATTTTTTCTGCCCTTTGATGCACAGTTCTTTTCCAATTCTGGTCAACCACTGTGGTGTCAAAATACCATTGCCTTTGTTTTAGACTCATTCAGTTTTAATTTACTTATAAAGAGCCAATTTGTTAATTTAGTATACTCATTTGTAATACTGTTTGGATTTCATCCAGAGAAGTGCCAGAAGTGAAAAGGAATGTGTTGTCTGCATGTAAATAAAATTAGTATTATTTAACACATTAGGAAGATCATTAACAAAATAAAGAAACAACAGTGTCCCTAGTACTGACCCCTGGGGACTCTAGTCTTACCTGGCTGAATCCTGATGTACTTCTCCTGTTCTAACCATTTGTTTATGATAATACAAATAACTGTTTAACCACCTCAAACTAGTCTCAGATATACCACAGGACTTCTGTCTTGATAATAGTATTTTGCGACTAACTAAATCAAATGCCCTGGTTAGGTTGATGAACACAGTGCCCGTCACCATCCCCCTGTCACTGGCATCCAGCAAGGTGCTCGTAAACCCAACCAAGGCAGTAACAGTGCTGAAGTCTTTTCAAAAGCTATGCTTTCGTTCAGCCAGTGTACCACACCTCTCCAAGTAGAACACCAACTGTCCAAAAACACACCTTTCCAACAGTTTGCCCGTGATTGGTAGCAGAGCAATTGGTCTGTAATTAACAGCTTTTATTTTTGTCCCCCTAGTTTAATATGATCACAATTGATTCCTTCCAGATTTGGGGAACAATCCCCATTTCTAGGTATAAATTAAATAAGTATGTCAGTGGCCGCACAATATCACCTGTTACCAATCATACCAATCCAGGGCATATCGACTCAGATCCACCACCCTTCCTGACATCAGTTGTTGCACTAGTTTCAAGACTTCCTGCTCAATAATGTCTTCAAATTTAAACTCCCCATCTTTCCCCATTGAGAATATCTGTTCCACTAATTGTTCCTTTGCTACCTCATCTGTACTTTCAGTAGTCTGATTTATTAAATATTAATTTACATAATCTGCAATATCCTTTTCCCATGATATTATACCATCCCCTCAGTAGACAGACAAATAATTTGAGAACTATTTTTACTAGTACAGGTGTTTCGAAAAGAGGCTCAAAAGGTTCTAGGGTTGTTTAAGCTCTTTAACTGTTGTTGCTTAGAAAAGTGAGACTTAGCCTGAGTAATTTCACTCTTAACTTTATTTCTTAATTGCTTGTACACACTTAAGTTAGTCAGATTCCTGGTTTTCAGGTATTTCTTCTGTACTCTATCCCTGTGTGTCATTTGTTGTCTCAGATCTTTCTTTAACCAAGAGGAATATTGGCCTTTAATCTTTGTTTTGTAATGGGTGAGTAGGCCTCATAGGCTTCCAGAAACTTATGTGTTAGTAATTTTCTACCTCTTCAGCATCTGTTATTTGTTTGATTGTCTTATGTTAATTAAGGCAATTTCCTTTTTTGGACCTTTAACATCTGTTCTTGCTATATTTCTGGTCTCAATTATTTTAAAAGGAATTTTGACTTTATGAAATTACCTCACACCAATTATTGGACAGTGATCAGAGATATTATCTGCCTGTACATCCCAACACAATATGTTTTGTGGTCTATTAGTTATAAACCAGTCTAATGTTGTGTTATTATTTGGCAATCTCTCTTTCTTATTATTTAGCCAATCCAAATTCTGATCCCCTATCATAATATGCTCTCTCAAGTTATTATGTGTAGCCACTAAATGTTGTCAACATGCCAACTCATTATCTGTGCATTTAGGATAACAATAAAAACAAGTTATATAAAGGTGTTTACCCGTAGTTCCCAGAAACATTAATTTAATTGTTAAAAAATCAGTAGTGTCTCTGAAATTCAATTTCTCAACTCCCTGTGCCATAAATGTACTTCTTGTATAAAATAATACGCCATCCCCTTTCTTTTTCCCTCCTCTATCATGTCTAAACACATTATATCCCTTTAATTGTAAGTATTCATCAGGGGTTTGCATTTGTAAGCCAAGTATCACTCAAGCCTATCACGTCTATGTCTTCAGTTTGAATCGACGCCTCAACTTCACTAAAGTGGCACTGCAAACTTCTTGTATTTAAATGTGCAAACTTCAAACCTTTATGAGTTTTAATTTCAGTTGTCCTATCAATTTGATCACTGATTACTTGGGGGACCTGGGTTTTACTTCTAAATCACCTTAATAAAATCAACATACTGGCAACCAGTTGCCAAAACATATTCTCTCTTACCTCAGCCGACTTATATCTGGGTGTTTTGGTTTTTGCTTACAAGTCTACCAAGACCTACCAAGAGTGACATAAATGTAAGAGATATGGTACACTGTCTCATCAATATGTAGATAATTGTACTGAAACAGTGAACTCTACCAAGTGCAAACTCTGGATCTTCAGCTAGAGTAGTCTTAGGCGACCTTACCATTTTCCATGTTCCATCCCAAGGCATATCCAGATGATGTATAGCCCCCCACATATACACCAACCCTATCACTGATAAATATATAATCCTTATTACGCATCTGCTGTTATTGCAGCTCACAACTAGTCTGCTTTCCCCGCTGCCTCCCACCATAGACTCATGCTGGTGACTCATGCTACTCCTGCTTGAGCCACTCATGTGCAGTCACTCCATGGGCAGCCACTGAGTGTCAATCAATCAATGAATCAAATCTTATTTATCCAGGCAGACACCATTGAGCAATGCTCATTTGCAAGATGCACCAGGTAAGGTCAGGGACAATTACATAAACATAGTGCAATGCAAGGAACAAAATACAATATACATACTGTTGATTTATACAACTTACATAGTTGTATTATCAGGAAATTCTGATAACTCTATACCATTTTTTTATTTACAATTTTTACATAACTTTAAGGTCATAGACAGAATATTGAAATGTGGCATGGAGGAACTGTTGTTGATGACTTGTATACACAGTTGAGAAGATGGATTTGAGAGGGTGCTAGGAAGTAGTCAATGAAGGATCTGGGTCAGAGGTGGGTGATAGCCTTCAACAGCTTTGGCAGTGGGGGAGCTAAGGGTGGCTGGGGGGAGGTGGGTGTCCGGAAGGGAGGGAGGGGAAGGGAACAGTTGGCAATGGGGGGAAAGATGGGGGGAAGGATGTACAAGAGGGAAACACCATGGGAGAAGTATGGAGGGATTGCAGACCATGTGGAAGTTGGTAGGAAGGAGAAGCGATGCAGAAGGTAGAGAGGGCACAATTCACTTTTGTGCTATCAAAAACATTTGCATTGCTCTTGACAAGCTTTGAGTAAAGGGTTTTGAAGGACATAATGGTTATGGGTATACTCAGTTTCAGGACTTTCTGCAGTTTGTTCCATAGTGAGGGCAGCATGAAACTGATGGCTGTTCTTCTAAAGTAGGTATTGACTTTGGGTACTTTGAGCAGGATGGAGGAGTAGCTTCTTAGAGCATATATTTCCTTACAGGAATTTGGAGAAGCAATCTGAGATGTATTGCAGTAGTTGCTTGGATATAGCTCTGAATGTCCAAAATGCTGTTTTTCTGTCCCTTCTGAAATGGAGTGAGGTCTATCCAACTGCTGCATATACAGAGCAATGATGGGTGTCATATGGCAGTCCTGTAATGAACCTCAGTGCCCTATGATAGAGCATATCCAACTTACCCAAATGGGAGGCAGGGCAATGACTATATAAGAAGTCAGCATAGTCAATTATACAGAGAAACGTGGCCTGTGCCAAACTTAGCTTCACATTGCTTGTGAAGAAATGCTTGATTCTAAAACAGAGGCCAAGTCTCTGACTAAGTTTTTAATAGTTCTTCCATATGTTTGATGAAGGAGAGTCTGTTGTTGAGCCAGACTCCCAGATACTGAACTTGGATACAAATTCAAGATTTTACGTCGAGGTTAGTGGATAAGTGCAGAAGAGTGTCGCTCCTGTATGTCCTGCATGCTTATATGGAGAGATAAACATTGCTTTTGTCTTCTTTGCATTAAGCAAAAGTTTTTTGCTCAGAAGTTGGCACTGGAGTAGGTTGAAGTCAGTTTGTTGATCTTTGCAGGCTGCCTCTGGGGAAGGGTGACTGACACAGAGTACCGTATCATCAATGAATAGGGCATACAGTGGCCTTTCTGATATTAATATTGATGTTGTTGATATAGATATTGAATAGGATAGCACTGAGGATAGATACCTGTGGTACACCTCTTTGTAATGACTTAAGGGGGGACAGATCACCTTTGGCCTTAACCTGCTGGAGCCATCCAGAGAGGTAATTATTGAACCAATGCAGGGAAAGAGAATCCAGACCTATGGATTTCAGGGATGTAAGGAGAAGGTCATAGTCAACTCTGTTGAATGCCTTACTTAGATCCAGGAACATAGCGCATATACAATTTCTGTTATCCAATTCCAATTGCCAATCATTGGTTACTTTTGCTAGGGCTGGTGCTGTGCTTGGCCCTGAAGCCAGAATATACCGGGTTTAGGAGATTATTAGTTTCTAAGTAGGCTTTCAGTTGAGTACATACAATCTTTTCCAGTAGCTTAGATAATACAGGGAGGATAGAGATTGGCCTGTAATTGTTGAGGTCGCAAGGGTCTCTGATTTGAATAACAGGATGACCTGTGCAGTTTTCAGATTGAAGGATGGTTCCTTGTAGTAATGAGAGGTTTAACAGATGTGTTATCAGTCACTAACACTTGGATGGCAACCTTCAGAAAGTAGGGGTCAAGGGCGTCCGCACTGCACTTTTCTTGATGTCTAGCTGCGAAATCAATTATTCAACTTGTTTCAGCATAGCAGGATGTAGTGAGAAACTAGAGTCTGTCACTGTGGTTTCGGGGGGGGGGGATTGTATGCCTAACTGGCAATGCAGTCAATTAGCTGGAGAGTTGTCGATTGCCAAGCCTGCAGTCGTGAAATGATTGTTAAATGAGTCTAGGATTTCCAATCTGTCATTGATAATGGTAGGTCTGGACATAATTTTGCTGGGGTGAGTTACTTGGTGTGTGTCCAGATATGTCCTTAATGGTATTCCGAATTTAGCAGGGTTTTGTGAAGAAGAGTCTAACTCAGTATGGTAGAAAATTGCCTTTGCATCTCTGATCTTTCTGGTACATACATTCCTAGCTTTTCTAAACTGGTCCCAATCTGACTGAGTCATTGCTTTCTGTACTTTTTTCCATAGTTTGTCTCTTTCTATGAGTGCAATTTTAAGGTCTGGAGTAAACCAGTGGCAAGACTTGCTTCTTATTCACACTTTAGATAGGAGTGCATATTTGTTAAGGGCTCCTGTGATTATGTCATTGAGGACTCTATAGGCTGCATCCACCGTTTTTGCCACGTAGAATTCTTGCCAGCAAGTCGAGTGCTTCATATCTTCCGAATATGCCTGTATGTCAAAAAATTCTGTTTTGATCACTAATTGAGAATTTAGAGAGGGAGATGGGTTTGTTAGATATCCATGTGCCGCAAAAAACAGTGGTCACTAAGATCATTGAAGAAGATGCCAGCAAACGAGAATAAGTGAGACTTGTTCACCAGGATAATGTCCAGGAGGGTACAGTTACTTGGGGTATTTTTATTAATTCTGTTATGCTCACTGATTAGTTGTGTTAAGCCGTCTGTGTTGCAGAAGGATAAGAGTGGAGTAGCAGCTTTGGAGAGCCACTTTAGATTAAAGTCTCCTAGGATAGCAATTTCTGGAGGTCCTTTTTCAATTATGTCCCCAAATGGGATAGCAATTTGAGCCCAGAATTAGGGGGTCTATAGCAGCCTATTACCTGTAGTGATGTGGAATGTGATATTACCACTTTAAGGGATATGCATTCAAACTCATGTGCCACAGATATTGATGTAAGGCAAGTTGCTGCAAGGTTGTTCTTCACATAAATTGCTACACCACCCCCTCTAGTTTGTCGATCGGCTCTGAAAAGTTGGTAGTTAGGTAAGTTGACATCCCTGTCTGCTGTGGCTGGCCTAAGCTATGTCTCACTCTTTTATGCAGTTCACGCCTCCCTATTGCTCAACTGACTGCCCATACCTTGGTAGCCCTCACTTACCGGGCTAATGTTACTGGTGTAAACAGTGGTCTGGTGAGGTGGTCATGGGGCTGATAGAACATGCAGCTGTAGCAAAAGATATTGTCTGTAAGACACAGAAAACAGCAGTCTCACTGAAGTTTCAGCAGATGAAAACAGGTCAGTGTCCCCTTTCAGCAGTGATCTGAATAGTTCAAACACAGTGTTTCTTCTATGCAGGTACACTCCGCCCCTGTAGTGCACTTGACTGTCCGTACCCTGGTAGCCCCCCTCACTTACCAGGCCAATGGTACATGTGCAAATAGTGGTGAGGTGAACTGGTAGTCTGCAGGGCTGATAGAGTGTGCAGCTGTAGCAAAAGATGTTGTCTGTAAGATGCAGAAAACAGCAGTAGTAGTGGAGTTTCACCAGATGAAAACAGGTTGATCTCCCCTTTTGCAGCAATGATCTAAATAGTTCAAACACAGCAGCTGTAGGAAAAGATGTCTGGAAGACACAGAAAACAATAGTCATACCAGAGTTTCAGCAGATGAAAACAGGTCAGTGTCCCCTGTTGCAGCAATGATCTGAATAGTTCAAACACAGCACTCCGTTCATGCAGTTACACTCTGTCCCTTTGCTCACCTGACTGCCTGTACCCGGTAGCCCCCTCACTTACTAGGCTGATGTTACAGGTGCAAACAGTAGTCAGATGAACTGGTAGCCCACACGGCTGACAGAGTATGCAGCTGTAGCAAAGATATCTGGAAGATGCAGAAAACAGTAGTCGCACTAGAGTACCAGCAGATGAAAACAGGTCAGTGTCCCCTTTACAAGCATGCCTATCCAATGACACTCACCAGCTGGTGGTCAGGCAGAGCATTGCTTAGAGAAAATAAGAACAGTGCACTTATCGGTCACCCCAACCAAACCTGGCTTGGATTTGTTTGCAGTTGGTACTTTTAAGAAGCTGGGTTACCACTTTGGGCCTGATAACAGTAATTAAAAATGCTGTCCTCCCTTTAAGGTTATCTTTCTTACATAGATTTTGGTCTGAAACTTTGCTAAGAAAGTTCTCAAGAATTAATTTTTTGAATTCCTAAATTGAGAGCTCAAAAGAAATTGCTGGGGTACAACATGTATAGTATACTGGCTCGGTCGCCCAGTATAGTTAGGGTAAAATGGCCTATCTGTGTAAAAGTCCAAATTTTGAGATTTAATAACTTTGGAGCCCTTCAATGGATTTGCATGAAATTTGGCATGCATAATCTCTATGGGAGGTCTCTTGACCTGCCAAATTCTGTGAGAATCAGTCAAGTGGTTTCTGAGATATAAAGTGTTGAAAAAACAGAAACATCTGTTTTTTAACATTTCTTTGCTCACCTGTATCTCAAGAATGCCTTTATGATGTGGTCTGAACCTTTCAGGATAGAATACCTTTGGGTCACAGATGTGACTTTTGAAGATGTGGTGAAAAATATTAATGTATTCAAAATTATGACATTTTAATTTTCCCATTGTTTCCTATGAGAAAATATATATGTCAGGCATGAAAGATATATTTTTGCACAATACTCCTATTGTGCAAAAAATAGCAAGTTATTTTTGAACAATAGGACTACTGTGTAAAAAATACCAGCTTCATTTCATACAGTTCACAGTCCTGCGATCCATTGAGTGGTGTTCAATCCGCCATCTTGTTTGCCCACTTAGCGAGAAAGTACTGAACCTTTTTAATACAAAAAAAATCAGAAAACAGCTAAAAAGGACTGCTTTAGGTGTATTCTGATGTTTTTTTGTGTTTTAAGCTGGACCAAAATAATTTTTTTTCAGGGTCCAGCTTATGCAGAGAATGTCGAGCAAAAGTAGTTGTTAAAGATATCTGCTTTTTCTTGTCCCCAGCCACTTAATATCCCCCTTCCCTTCTTAGTCTTACAATTCCTCCCCTGGTCTTTCTCTTTTCAGTTACATGCTTAAAAAATGTCTTGTTCCCTATCTTTTCTTCCTGGGATATTTTCTACACTGTTTGTGCCTTTGTGCTCCTGACTAATTTCCCTGCCTCCCTCTGTTTCTCCAGATACAGTTCCCTATCCTCCTCTTTTTGTGTCTTCTTATACCTTCTGAATGCTAACTTTTTTGCCTTTACCATCCTAGCCACCTCCTTAGAGATCCATAGTGGTCTCTTTTTTTCTCTTGGCTTTGCTTAGCAGTCTGACTCAGAAGTTTCTTGCCTTTCTATGTCCCCATTCAGTTTCACCCAAAGTTTCTCTACTACACCCAAGTCTACCCCCCCCAACCAGGGCAAAGCCTAAGGCATTCCCCATCTTTTAAAGTTCAGCCCTCCTGAAGTCCAGGACCCTTGCCCTTCTGTGGTTCGATTCTGCCCAAGTCCTTCTATTGAACCACTCAATATGGTGCACACCCTCATTCCCCTTAATAGATTGCAGGGTGAAAAGCCACTCTGTGATTGAAGACACATGTTGTTGCTGGAACCACCAATTGCAATATGAGAAACTAAGGTAAGTGCAGTTCAATGTATTTCATTGGAGTTTGAGCTTTGATGCATAACTTTGTCATCTTTGCATATTTTAACCTCAAAGTTTCATAATGGTCTTTTTGGGAACTCAGCTAATGACCAATGCCTGTGGAATTTCACAAATCAAGTCAGAAAGACAATTTTGGTGGTCAGTTGTCAAAATCACCTTTTGGGTGGGATTTGAACATTTTCACCAATCTTATTTATGAGATGGGGTCATAACAAGGTTATGCTGAAAATTTGGGCTCAAAACATATATGAACGGCAATGTTATGTGCATCCATTGAAATATTGAAATGCTTACTCATAACTTTGGTAATTTTAAATTATTTTGACCCCACATTTTCAACAAAGCCATTTTTTTACAGCACTTCAAGAACATGACAGCTGCCATTTTTCAAATCCTGGCAAAAATGTGTTTTTGCACCTGTGGCTCAGAATGACATTGCACTGGCAAGGAATAATATGTCACAGATGATTTGAAGATTTTCAGTACCTGGTTTATGATGTGGAGTAAAAAGAATGCTATGCTGATGATTCGGTTGCTATTTTTCTACAAATGCAAATCCATCTAGGCCCTGAGCTTCCACAGCAACATACATGTATGCATCTGTAGATGGATGGGCATGCTGGGACCTACATGCAAATAAAGATATGATTATACTATCTCAAAATGTAAGGAGATTATTTGCAAAAAAACTGCATAAATGTAACATTTAGGGTTCAACCTAAAGTTACAAAAGTAGAGAAATGTGTTTTTAAGGTTTCCAGCGTTAAAACCACTCACCCACCCCTTAAGCAAATCAGAGGTGCAGTCTTTCTTGGGGTTGACAACCCTAAATCTCGCCCCACTGCAGTAGCAAGAAAGCACATACATGATTGACACAGGTGTGTATGTTTCAGAAGTGAACAGAATAAGCTGAACTTTAGGGTTGACAACCAAAGGAAGAATGCAACCCAATTTGCTTTGGGGTGGGGGTGAGGTTTTATGGTTGGAAACCCTAATACCACTTTCCCTACTGTTGCCACTTTAGGCTGAATCATAAATGTTGCCTAATGCATTTTTTTGCAAAGAAATTAATAAAGGGCCTACTCATCTAAATTTATCTTACATCCATCACATCCAGTTCAGTAGTAGCTAAAGAGGTGAACTGTTTCTGATAATGTTCATAAAGGAAAAACTTTTTTGGGGGTGGAGAATCACTGGGACAGTAGAAATTAATTTGTACTGTGGTGGGCTCATCTGAATGAGGGATGTAGTAGTCTAAATTTTATATGAAAGTATCCCTTACTAAAGACAAACTGTGATCTGTATCGGTGGAGCAGCACTCATAGATAGTTTGAACAGAAAACATGCTTTTTATCAAATCAAAGGGAGCCTTTATTGTACCCAAGTCATATACAAATCACATAACGTTTGTTTGAGATCAGGTGGATGACAGGAGGACAGTGTGTGCACCTGTGCATTGTCAGTAGATTGTGATTGCTACAAATGCACAGTATCATCCTGTCCATTGCCTGATCTGTGAGGAAGCATTCTTTGGAGTTACAATGCTCCAGAAGAATAAATGGGAAGGCTGTATTGTCTTGGAAGATGCATACTTACTGTTTTAATTTTTATGAGTGTTACTTTACTTACCTACATATGGGCTGTGTTAGCCAGTATGTACTTCACAGTTTCAGGATCCCCCAAGGGTCCCAGGACAAGTCGCAAGGGCTGAGCTGAATCTGCCCTCCCCCACCCCCCAAAACACAGAAGCTTCAGGATCCACCGAGAGTCCCAGGACAGGTTGTGAGGACTGTGCTGAATCTGCCCCTCCTTCCCCCAAAACACAGAATCTTCAGGATCCACCAAGGGTCCCAGAACAGGTTGTGAGGACATGCTGAATCTGCCCTCCCCCACCCCCCAAAACACAGAAGCTTCAGGATCCACCGAGGGTCCCAGGACAGGTTGTGAGGACCGTGCTGAATCTGCCCTTCCCCACTCCCTGAAACACAGAAGCTTCAGGATCCACCGAAGGTTCCAGGACAGGTTGCGAGGGCTGTGCTGAATCTTCCTTCCCCCACCTCCCGAAACACAGAAAGTGTGCAAGAGGTCCGGCAGCTGTTTTTGCACACTGGTCGAACACAGTTGTGGCTTTTTCACCATTTTTTATTTGAATTGTGTTGCCATAACAGTGGAGATAGTTTTTCTACAAGGTCCTTTCGGTAAACTCTGCATACTTTTAAACACCTTTAGTATGGAGTTTTAAGAATTCACAGGGGTTTGGGGCATTTAAACAAATGTAAACTTTGCTTTAAGAACCTCTTACTTTAATAACTTCTGTGGTAGGCTTGGCTTTCAGTGCTTTCCGAAGGGAGTCTTAATAAATAATTAAATAATTTATGTTAAACGTTGCTTTACTTATGATGCTCTCCTTACGGGCATTTAAATGATTATACACCCTGCTCTTTATAAACCTCTGTCCTAGGCATGCAATAAATGTAAAAAAATGCTGCTTAGGTGACAATACACTGTGCTACAATGCATTAGGAGTCTGCTTCAGTGCTTTCAGAAACCCTAGTCCTGGAGTTAGATTCACAAACACTGTAGCCCGCAAGATTTGTCCTTGCATTTTATTTTTACATCCTACTTGCCTGGAAATATGAGGTGCTTACCTCGTATGCTAATAATTTAAGCCATTTCCTGCTGGTCTGTATAAAACTCTCACACCTCCCTTCTGTCTCCACAGCTTCAGGATCCACTGAGGGTCCCAGTACAGGTCACGAGGGCCGTGCTGAATCTGCCTCCCCACCCCCAAAACACAGAAGGTACGCAAGAGCTCCAGCCGCTGTTTCTGCACGCTGGTCGAATGCAGCTGTAGCTGATCCCCGCAGTTGCTTTGCGTTGGCTCCCAACCCACCCACAATGCCCTCCCACCCTTAGCTGGTATTACTTTTACAGCAACTGCCTTCTGTCTCCTCTCATGAGACGTAATTTACTATCTCCCTGGTTTCCATTTGCTCATTATATTAATTGTACCAGAGGCTGCTGGTTAGCACCTGGTTCTCTTTCTTCTGCCTCAGTGCTGCCAAGACCTCTCTTCCTTTAAACCTCTGTCACCCTCTCCCACCTCCAGCAATTTAGTTCACTTGATACTTGTACAACTTTAACTGCCAGTGTTCTGCCCCCTGCGTGCCTCTATCCATGTCCCTACTGCTAGGTTACCTGCCCCTTCTTGCTATCATAATCATCTGCCACCCACCACTCCTCTCCAACTTACCACAAATATCCAATAAACTGTAACCCCGTATCTTGCCGGATCGAATAGGGTCCCACTACCTCTGATGCACTGCGACCACCACTCCCCTCAGCCAAAAGTGAGTCCACTCAAATGTGTGCCCCTGCTACTTCCTTTTCCCTCCCTCACACGCTAAGATAATTCTCCATCTTCTTACCACCCATTGAACCTATTACAGCTGCCCACGGGCACATACAAGACAACGCTCAGCTGCTTATAGGTGGCAACACCTTATAGCGCACTACCTTACTATTGCCTTCCTGCTCTTCGCAGCTGGGGACATACATCTGAATCCAGATCCCCTCCACACCCCTACCCTGCAAAATTCTCCTGGACCCTCTCCTAACTCACCTACTGCCACAATCCCCTGCAGCAGCCCGCTCCCATGCGGCCAGCACATCTTGCACCTAAACATAAGAAGCCTGGCCCAAATACTTGACTCTCTATAGGTACTAGCAGCCCATTATGTCACCAACATCTTATCCTGTCTGAGATTTGGCTAAATAAAAATATCTCTAAGCCCTCGGTCTCAATCCCAGGCTACGTCATGATTCACCAGAACAGAGCTACCAGAGGTAGCGGTGTAGCCGTTTACATTAATTCAAAACTACACTACTCTGTAGCCTTAGCCAAGTCTGAACCTAAAGCCCATGAACTTATACTGGTTCAACAGGAGCTACCATTCTCACTCCCTATTTATATCACCAGGGCATACTCATGGTCAGGCACTCCAGCATCATCTGTCACTGACCTACTCATGCAAATTTCCTCCCTTACTTCAATGGGGGAATTGTGTATTTTGAGGGATTTTAACCACAACTGGTTATCTCCTTCTCTCAGCAAAATCTGTGCTGACATTTCTGCACTAAACCTGTCACAATCCATCACCGAGCCCACCCACCTTAACCTCAAGTCAGGAAACCACTCACTAATAGACTGGGCCCTCACCATCTACACTCACTGGGTCATCCAAGCTAGTCTGCTTCCTGACTCCCTGAGTGACCACCATATTATATACCTAGTCAAAAAAATCCAGCACCTCACATCTGCACCAAAGTTTCTCATCCCATGGTAATATAAATCCCTCAACCTAGCCACCATGCTCGAAGACCTAGCCCTCGCTAACTGGACCATGCCCGCTACTGTATGCTCCATAGACGATGCCCTCATACACTTCCAAGACACATTCCTAAATGTCTGGAATACACATGCCCCATTGCATAGCTCTAGGGTACGCGGTAACCACCTGCCTTGGATTACCCAAGAACTTATAGATTGCCAACATGCCCGTGACAAAGCACGATGAGTGCATAAATCTTAATGCCTCCCACAACTCTTCACCACGTACCATATGCTGTGTAGCAAATTCACCAGAGCAACTCAGTTCACTAAAGTGGAATACTTCAACTCCTCCCTCCAGTCAAACTTAAATAGCACATCCTAATTCTGGAAGGTCATCCACTCACTCTTCACCTCTCCAGCTGCAAACCCCACACCACTCCTAAAAGTAAACAACTCACTCCTCTCTGACCCAGGGGTAGTGGCTGCAGAGTTCAATTCATATTTTACCTCTTGCATCTCAACTCTTCTCTTCTCCTTACCCCCCACTACTCCTCCCAACCCTGCCTCGGGAGCCTCAAATTCACTAGGGCCATGCTCCTTCTCCTTCAAATCTATCACACAATCTGAAGCCCTTGAGGCTCTACTGGCCCTAAACCTAATGAAATCTAATTCTCCTGACTGGCTGGACACCAAACTCCTTCACCTCTCTGCACCAGCCATAGCGTCACCTCTTGCCACTCTCCTAAACCTCTCCTTTACCACTGCTGTTGTCCCACAGGCCTGGAAACACACCATTGTCATTCCCCTCCCTAAAGGGGGCCCCCTCTTCCATTTCAAACTACCTCCCTATCTCTGTCTTCCCAGTCCTTGCTAAACTCTAAGAACACCTGGTGCTCACCCAGCTTACCTCCTTTCTCTATGACTCTAACTTCTTCACGTCGTTTCATTCTGGGTTCAGAAAGAGTCACTCTACTGCATCCTTCTTGTTAAGACTCACTGTCACCATCATCTTTGGAATGCATAGTGGGCAGATCTCCTCGGCAATATTTGTTGACCTTGCTGAAGCATATTCAATGCTGTCTCCCACCCCTTGCTGTTAACAAGCCTCTCAGATGCAGGCCTCACTGTCTCAGCCACTGACTGGCTCAGTGCCTACCTCTCAGGAAGAACACAATCAGTAAAAATTGATTGCCACTTCCTCCCCCCTCCCTTTGACTACTGGTGTCCCCCAAAGGTCAATACTAGGTTCTCCATTTTTCTGAACAACCTGCCACAAATCTGCATAACCACATCTATACACATGTACGTGGACAATACCATCCTATTTGCCAATGGCTCCTCACTGGAAGAAGTATCACTCAATCTCCAGTCCGATTTCAATAAAGTTAAACTTTGGTTCAGTTCACACCAGTTCTCTCTCAGTGCTAAAAAAAACTGTCACCATGACCTTCGGTATGAATCAGCAGCTATCCCAACTCCCCTCCCACCCCTCCTTCCACAATCTGGATGGGACAACTATGGAGGACGTTTCCTTCTGCTATCTAGGGGTATGGCTTGACCGTCACCTTACCTTCTCTAACCACATTGATGCAATCATAAAAAACTGCACCCCAAGCTAGGTGCTTTGTACAGGAACCGCTCTTGCCTCCCCTTTCCAATTAGGCGAGAACTAGTGCAGAAGATGATCCTTCCCTCTTTAGACTACTGTGGCATAGTCTACAGCACTGCACCTAAATCCACCTCATCTAAACTAGCCCCCCTTTCAAAGCTTTCTGCCGTTCCACTCTCAATGCCCCGCTTTCCCACCACTGTAACCACTACTGCTCCCTCACCCTCCCATCTCTTGAAAATCTCCGACAACTGCACTACTTCAAATTTGTCTCAAAATTCTGGCTTGGTGCCTTCCCCTCCTACCTCTCCACCATACTGTTGTTGGCTTCCACAACCCTCATGCCCTCTGGTCCTTTAACACATGGCTAAATATCCCCAGATGAAAGACCTCTCTTGAACAGACAGCCTTCTCACACTGACTCCCAAAAATCTGGAATGTTCTCCCACCTCAGATTCTCCAATCTTCCTCCAACCATTCCCTATCAATCACACTGGCTAACTACCTCATGATAAACTTACCTGCATTTGTTAACTCTGTTTGTCCCACCCCTCAAAATTCCCATTGCCTGACCAGCGGCTATGCCCTACCCATGGAAGCTGGCTTATATAAAATAAGATGTGGCTATCTGCCGCAGCAAGCTGTTCTCTATTTATGTATGTATGCATATATGTATGTAAGTATGTATGCCTCTGGTACTCACTTTTAGCTGACTGTTAACCTATGTAGCAAAATTGTTACATTTTCCTCTGTATATCTGATATTAGCTGTCTGTTAACCTATGTGACAAAATTGTGACATTTTCCTCTGTGTATCTGATTAATTGTTATGGTGATAACCTGCTTGTTATTCTTCCCTTGTAACCCTTCCCCCATCGGTTGCACTGGGAGAGGAGCATCTTTTTGCTCAGTGTGCCTTTCCTGATGAATCAATTCAATAAATAAATAAATAAAATAAAAATTTAGTAGTGTAACCCCTGTCCACAAGAAGTGGCTAAGCCCTGCTGCATGGGATTTAGATGACCAGTCTCTTTAGCAGATTGACCATGGGCTCAGCAGTAAATGATGCTGGTTTGCTATCATGGTGCCTCCATCAGAGATGCTACTGTCATAGAGCCAGACTAAAGTTGCTGTCCCTCAGCAATAGTACAGATGGTAGACAATCACTTAGCCATCATTGTTTCATGTGGGTGTGAGGGGGGTCAGTGGTACAAACTCAGTGATTGCAGCTTCCTTTATGACCGGGTACTTCACAGGCCTATACTGACTAGCTCATGGTTTCACCAAACTGCATCAACAACAAAGTTGTTGACATGTGGCATGGCGACATCCACAGTAATGATAGGTGAAATTTTGCCTGTCAGACATTGACTGTTTTACCTTCCCAGTTGGAGTTTGTTTGAAGGAAGAGACACAGTGGGGCAAGCAGCAAAATTTTGCTAGTGGACCATCACAATGAAAAGTTCGAATTCTGTCAAAATTGCCTCAGTAATGGCTTTTGCTTTTGAAACTTTGTTATTTTGATGGTATACCCTAGCACAAAGCTTCATGAAGCAAACAGCCCCCACATTTTAACATTAATATTCAGTGCTTCTTTTATACCGTTGCATTTCTGGTCATAATACTGGACAGTCAGATACAGGACACACAAACTTCAAGTTGCAATAAATCTGATCATGTTTATTTATAGTTTGTGTACACATTATACTAATGTAATCACACATTCTATGGTCAACAGTCAACTAAATGTTGTTTGGGGTACCCTCTGTCCCTGTATGGGAGCTTTTAGATTCTATTGAACTCTGGGATCACTACTTCGTTTAAGGGCTACAGACTGCAACTTCAGTGGTGAAAGCCAGGTGTCCACAGTGAGATAAAGCAAGACATTTATGCAGAGCACCTCTTAGCATTTGGTCTCACTGGTGCAGTAGTAGTGTGACATTCTTCCAGTGGGAAACTTAATTTAAACTCTGAACACTGAGGGTTTGAAGCACATTTTAACGCAGGGCATCAGTGATGTCATTTGGGCCTATATGTCTCCTGTTGCAAGCAGCCATTGTTTACTAATTTATTTGTTTGAGAATGTTTTACTAGGTGCACCATACAGAGAACAGCAGTCTTGTTTACAGATCTGACCTGGACAGAGGGGAAGGGAGTGTATGAGAGGGGAAGAGATACAGTACTAGCAATAAGACAAAAATAAAATGATTATGTAACAGAGTTACTGTATTAGTTACTGCCATAAACAGTACATACACAGATTTGGCAGCAGCAGCTGGTACACCATAAATTTCAAGGCAGTTTTCAGTTTTATAATAGAGTTCCATGGCAGTCAGGTAGTGCTCTCACAAGTGGATATAAAGTGTTGTTTTACTTTTGATTAGATAATGAAGAAGAAGGGGGAAACAAGTAATGTCAGAAGACAACCTACTCCATTCTTTGGGCAAGTAGAAGCTAATTATTGCTTGGCCAGCTTTCATTTTCATGAGGGTATATGCATCCTTTTATATTGAAATGCAACTGTGAATATGGTTCACAGCTAGAGAGAATAGGACACCAAGGCATCGAGGAAGCTTGTCAGCTCAGAATTTGGCTCCAAGCAAGGTAATGCAGAATACATGCATTGAGTCTAGACTGGGCCAGGCTGAAGTGGAGTTTATTTGATAGTGAAGGCTATGAGGTACACATTTAAGGGAACATCTATGTAGGGCATTTAATAGCTTGTTCAGCTTGGAGAAAGAGACTGTTTAGAAGCAGCTGTGTGTACTACATCACTGTAATCCAATGCAGCATCATTTGTTGAATTATGCATTTTCAGGTGAACAGTGAGAGACTACTCTGCAACCTATAGCATGCACCTAGTTTAGAAAAGCACTTGGACAGGACAATATTTATATGTGGTGAGAAAGACAGTTCTTGATCAAGTATCATTCCAAGCCACTTTTATTGGGTGACATTATCCAATAGAAACCAACATGTTGCAGCACTTGGAGATGATCAGACTCAGTAACTGATGAGGAACACATAAGAACATAAGAATTTAATGCAGATGGGAACCAAGTGGCCTATCTAGTTTGCTCATGAACCTAACCCCTTCCCCTAAATTTTGCTGTTTTTGTTTATACCAGTGTTGGTCCCATGTGTGTTTAAATGCATTCACCATCTTTGCTGCAAACACCTCTGGGTGCAGGCTGTTCCATGTGTTTATTACCCTTTCTGTAAAAAAGTACTTCCTGATATTGCCCTTGAGTCTTCCCCCCTCTCAGGCATAGGTTGTGCCCTCTTGTACATGCCTTTCCATTTGCAAGGAAGAGTTTGTCTACCGGAACAGTTTTTTGTACCTTTGATGAATTTGAATGTTTCTATCATACCCTCTCTGTCCCTTCCCTGTTCCAGGGAGTACAAGTTTAAGTCTTGGAGTCTTGACTCATATGTCTTGTGATGGTGGCCCTTCACCATCTTTGTGGCCGCCTTCTGAATTGATTCAAAGTATTCTATGTCCTTCTTCAGATGGTGCCTCCAGAAATGGACACACTACTCCAGGTATGGCCTCACCAGGGATCTATAGATCGGAATGATCACTTTTTGATTCCTGCTAGTTATTCCCCCTGCCTGTGCATCCGAGGATGCTGCTTGCTTTGCATGCCTCTTTTTCACATTGATTCTCTACTTTAAGGTCATCTGATATGATTACACCTAAGTCCCATTTAGTCCTGGTCTTTTTAAGTGGATTCTCATCTGGGAAATTTTGCATTCTTGGGTTCTGTTTTCCCAGATGCATCACTTTGCATTTTTTAGCTTCACATCTAAGTTGTCAGTCATTGGACCATTGTTCAAGTTTATTGAGATCCTCCTTCATACTGGAATCTCTCTCCTGATCGTCCACCCTATTACATATTTTTGTATTGTCTGCAAACAGGCAGACTTTCCTTCAAGACCATCAACAATGTCAGTGATGAATATGTTGAAGTGGACCCAGCACTGACCCCTGTGGGAATCCACTTTTCACAAAAACCCCTTTGGACATGGTGCCATTTACTTTGACCTTCTGAGTTCTATCCTGCAGCCAGTGTGCTACCCAGCTTACTATCTTAAAACTGACACCTGTGTGTTCAAGTTTATTGATCAGCCTCCTGTGTGGGACAGTGTCAAAGGCCTTGCTGAAGTCCATATACACCATGTCCACTGCCCCCTCCCCGTCCATTACTTTGGTCACCTAGCAGAAGAATTTGATCAGGTTAGTCTGACATGAACTACCTGTGATAAATCCATGCTGTTTGCGGTTGAGTTTTCCTCCCTCTTTTAGGAAGTCTATGAGCCTTTCTTTAAGGAGTGGCTCCATGATTTTGCCCACTACCGAGGCCTAGCTGACTGGCTGGTAATTTCCAGCCTCCTCTCTGCTGCCACTTTTAGGCAAGGGTACCATGGTAGCCCTCTTCCAGTCAAGTGGCACCTTGCCGCTTTCCAGAGATTCATTGTATTGCTCATCTAATGGTGCAGCTATTTCTTCTTGAAGCTAAGTATTCTTTAGTGAATTCCATCCAGACCCATGGCTTTGCCTGTCTTCAATATTTTTAGCTCTTTCAGCACCCTTTCCCTTGTGAAGGGGATTATGTCTGCCTTCCATGCAGGGTGCTGGGTTCTGTTTAGTGCTGGACCACTACAGTTGTGCTCATCTGTGAAAACTGAGCACAAGAATGCATTGAGTGCTTCAGCTTTGTCTTCATCTTTTTCCACTATCTGACCATTCCTTGTTGATTTTCTGACTACCCCTTTGCTCTTCCTTGTTTTGCTGATGTATCTAAAAATGTTTTTGTCCCCCTTCTTGATTCCCAGCACTATTTATTCCTCCATTTGGGCTTGTGCTAAACTGATAGCCTTTCCAGTCTCCTGGAGCTTCTCCTTGAAGAGCTCCCCATCACCTTCCCTCTGTGGCTCCTTGAACTGCCTAAAGGTGTGTTTCTTTTCTCTGATACTTAGTGTAATCTCTCTTGTAAACACACTGGTTCAGATCCATATTTTTTCAAGATTTTTTGTAAAAGGTATGCAGCAAAAATACTCTGTTCCAAAAATAACAAACCAGAGTTGCCTGCGACTCAGACCCAGTGCTTCAAATTTCATTAAGTTCAAGTTTATTGCAGGAAAACGCCATTGAGCAAGCTCATTCACAAGGAGGTCCTGTGACATAAACACTTAAAGTACAAACACAGATAGGTAATAACAGTATATACATGAAATGCACGTTACATGATACAGGCTAGATATACATACAAGGGTACCACATAGGGTGACCGCAGGTGGTAAACATTGATATGAAACAGGGAAGCGACTTACAGGTTGCATACTGATAAATGAAACATGATGACTGGTGTGTGCAATACATATATTTTGGCAGCTAGAACAAACAACAGACTACAACTGATATGGAGGGAGGAGTGATTTGATAGAGTAGCAGTGGAGCATAAGCGTAGATAAAGCCAGGAGTAGAAGGAGAAGGGAAAGCAGTTAATATGACAAATCAATTATACCTTACCAGTGAATAAATACGGCACACATGGGGAAGGAAGAGACTTAATGACAGTTACAGGTGTCTTTTATTTTGGCTGAACTTAGCGATTTGTAGAAGTTTATTGAAACTGTGCTAGTTAGTTTCAGTACAGTTTGTAATTGTTTCCAAATGGAGGGAAGGGCATATGCAATAGCACGTTTACCAAAGGAAGTCTGCGTCCTTGGTATGTCAAGCATAATAAAGTCAGATTTTCTTAACGAGTATGCACTATGTGAGATAATAATAAGGGAAGAGAGATAGCTTGGCAATTTCTGCAGGAGCAGTTTAAGAGTCCATAGCCAAGCATGGAGCAGGCGTCTAGTAGTAAAGGATGTCCAACCAACAGCTGCATATAAGTCACAGTGGTGCGAATGGTAAGGAGTTGGTAATGAACTGTAACGCATGGTGATAAAGGATGTCCAGTTTACTTAGATTTGCAAGAGTGGTGGAGGAATAGATTACATCGCCATAGTCAAGTAGGGCAGAAAAGTGGCCTGTACAAGCTTGTTTAGAGTTTCAAGGGGAAAGGGCCTATTTCTGTAGAAGAAACCTAACCTTGCTTTTTAACCTTCTAGAGACATCTTCGACGTGGTCATTGAAAGATAATTTATTGTCGCTCAGATACCCAGATTTTTAAATTTGGTTACAATCTCCAGAGGCTCGTTTACGTGGTGACAATGAAGTCTTGGGCAAGGGTATTAGGCCTGAGACAGCACTGTGGGAGAATATCATCGCTTTAGTCTTCTTAGCATTGAGCAGAAGCTTTGCCTTTATTAGATTATGCTCAAGTTGTGTGAAGTCCGCTTGAAGCACTCCCTTGACTTCAGATAATGATGAGCCAGAAGTATACAATACAGTGTCATCTGCAAAAAAGTGCAGATTGGACGTAGATATGTTAGCATCTAAGTCATTAATGTACAAAGAAAACAAGATAGGGCCTAAGATGGATCCTTGGGGAACTCCTCTTGCAACTGGCAAGGCAGCAGAAAAAAAGCCTTCCACCTTTACTTTTTGGAATCTTCCAGTTAGGTAGCTAGAGAACCATTGGGTGGTATGGTATGTGGCACCCAACTTTGCAAGGCAATTGACTAATAGTTTGTGATCAACAGTATAAAAAGCTTTGCTGAGGTCCAAAAAGACTGCACCAGTTACCTTCTTAGGGCCAGATATTCAAAACTTTGCCCTGGGGCTAAATTAGCACTGCCCGGCGGGCAAACTGTGCCCAGAGCAAAAACATAGCTATATTCAAAATGAATAGCCCGGTGCAAAACCAGCTGAATATAGCAAGCGAAGGAAGCCGGGCAAACAGGCCCAGGAGTGCAGGGCAAACATTGCCCAGGATTAAGACAGCACTAAATATAGCAGAGAAGGCAGCACTGAATATAGCAATCAGACAGAGGCAGTGCAAACACCCACAAAAACAAAAGTGTCACAGAGGTGTAAGCAGCTGTCCAGGAACACAGGAAAGCAGAAGAGCCCAGCCAGACACAACTACAGTACCAGTGAAAGGAATGGAATAACCTACAACCACAAGTGAAATCAGAACGCCACAGAACACTGTCAAATCCCAAGTCCACCCCAAAAAGACACAGGACACAGGAATGTCAACTTCAAAGAAGTGTAATGTAAACTGTGAAAATCCAAAGTGCAAAGGCAACATGAACATATTTACAGAAAAAAATCAAAACACAGCAGAACACTTTTATGTACCAAACGGGTGCAGAAAAACCTAATGAAAGGGAAAGGCAGGCGTAACAAAGGGTTGAAAACAATGGGAAAACAACAGTAATAGTGCAAACAGTCAAATGTTAAATAAAGCAACAGAACAATGGGGTAAGAATGTGGTTGTGAGAGGGATGTGGAAATGCAAAGCAATGATGGAGAACAGGATGGCAGAAACAGGGCTAGGGACACTGGGCCAGGGACAGGAAGCAGGATAATACATAGAATGCAGGGGTTAGGTGCGGGCAGGTGCTGGCAGACGTTCTAATACAGCTGCAACACGCCTTGTCTCCGATATGAGCACAGCCTGTTGTTCAATTAGGGTGCTGCTGGCGCACTATCCTCCTCAGAGCTCCTCTGTTCCCTCACCCTCCTCTGGACGGCTGGCCCACAGTGATGACCCACGTGGACCTACAGGAGAAAGGGGACCACATCAGGGCATGATAATGACACAAAGGCGCCATGTACCACCACACGGTGGACAGCATGCCCCAACAACCATGCCCATGTGCTAGTATGTAACAAAACCACAACACACACTAACATGTGCCTGCAGGACAAGGCAGTATGTAACAGGCAGCATGCAACACCCCAGTGTACATCGACATGCATGGAAGTATGCTGAGAAACCCAACAACGTGGAGGCCAGCCAGCACAGTGGTGTGCAGACTGTAACAGTGCAAACAGACAGCCACCCCAGAGATGTGAACGACAAGTGGACACTGACTGATATGCACATGGGATGACATAATGGGACATGCTGCCCACGGTCAGACAGCTATGATACTAAATACAGATGACACCAACTGGAGAAATTGCCACAGGCCCAACCACATTGTAACCACACATGCCTGTCATGTACACCCCAACAGTGGCCCACCTCACTGCTGCCCTCCACAAGAACTGTAGACACCCAGCCAAACTGCCACCCATGATGCCATAATACAGCAGCTGTACAAATGATGACAGGAAACCCTGACCAGGTGGGTGGGTGATCGACATAAGTGTGCAACAGTGGCAAGTGACACAGATAAAGACTCGACAATGACCACAGAGAACAATGACACTGGCATCAGAACAGTAGGGATTGCAGGACAGGTAACCAAGCAGTACACAACCAGGGAAGTGCCAGTCACACCATTTGCTGCAACAGAAGGGTGAGGGGCCCACAGTGGTGTACAATATGGCACAGTGCCGTGACACCACCCATGCAAGAAGACACACACATGAAACACAGACACTGGGCATGGTCCACCAGTGGCACTGCAGCGGTGGGCCAAAGGCATGACAGGACAGTGTCACCCTGGTGGTCAAGGCATGGCGAGGCACACACACACCTGTGGGAGCAGCATCTGCCATAGGGGCTGACAAACAGCACACCATGCTACCACAGAACAACTCCTGCAGCACACCTGCATAACATGTGCACAAACAGTGTGCAGTACAGGGACAGAGGGCAGCACTCTCTTAGGGACAATGGCCCACACATCAGAGCATGAGCCCACAGGCAGAGGTGTAGCCAGACATTCACATGTTCTACATACAATCCCAAACAGCTGCACCCCTCATAAATGCTGTACTCAGCAACCCCTAAACAGTAAACCCTTCCAAAAGGTATGATGTCTGTCAGATAATTCCCCACTCTCTAATGAGGTTGTACATTCCCAGGTGGGCCCCTCAGTTGAGTAAGTGGTTACCTTCTGAACTCTGGAAACGTTTGCATTTAGTATCGTGTTTCCTTATTAAATGGGGTATCTGGGACACTGTTGGTAAATGTGAGATGCAAACACAGAACTAGTGTATCCGAATGAAGTGGAATATTGATATAAGTGTGTCAACCTGGGCCCTCCTCTATTGATGTTCCAGGTGGGCCCTTGCATCATCTGTCCAGGTGGGCCCTTTGCACCCCAGTCCGACCCTCTGTCCTACACAACAGCATTTAAAACAGGGCCACACCCCAGTGGCCTACAGTGACCCAAAACGTCTGGTGTACCTAGGAACAGTTGACAGACATGCAGTACACCAAAGTGTACACTAATGTGTACAGTGCGTATGCCTACATACACACTTGCTCAACTGCCTGCCCTGTAAAGCCAGACTCATAGTGAAAAGCATAACATTGCACAGTACTCACTGTAACACCACTATCACCGTCCGTGCTTTCTCTGCTGCACGGCTGTGCCAGTGGAGGCACCCTCGCCTCTGTCGGATGATGGCCCCTGTCTGGCTTGTGGCACGTCCTCCTGCCTGTGGTTTGTTGTCGGCGCCTGCAGTGAGAAGAGGGTACAGCATCGTCGTACAATATCAGCCACCACGGTACGCTAAAGACCACCCTGTACCCCAGTGGTGCAGCACAACACACGCAGTGCCAGATGGGTGCAGTGCACCACCAAGCCATGCCAGCATGACAGGGTCCATGCACACTGTCTCACCCCTATCCCACACAGTACACACATGGCTTCATGGACTCCATGAGTAACATGTGTAGTTCAGCAACACATAAGCACACCACGAACACACTGCCCCACCACCCAGGCCAGCAGTCGTGCTACAGTCATCCCTTACCTAGCACAGGCACAGTCCCCTCATGAACCATGGCCCTGCAGCATTCTAGCAGTGGTCGCTGCCTGCGCCTGAGGTCAGCATAACGATGCCGGCACTTTTCACCATCACGTGGGATACCTGTGATGGCACTTAGTCTGCGGGCAATGGAAGCCCAGGCCTGTGTACGGGGCAAGTCACCCTCCCGCACAGGTCCAAATAGGCGGCGATGGCACCTTTCTGTGAACTGCACGAGGTTGGCAGTCTCAACCTCATCCCACCGCCTGTCACGCCCACCACTGCCCTTGCCTAGCTCGCCCAGACATATTTGTGCTATGGAGGGGCAAATAAACTGAACAACAGTGCAACAACTGTGCATACACCCTGACACACAGTACAACTGAAGTGCACGCGCCGCTGCCTGCCGTATGCCGTAGCGGCGCTAACAGGAAGTGATTGCAATGCGGGCGTGACCCCTACCATCACCCTGGTCCGATATTGCACGCGATGCGTAGCGCCGCTGCTGAAGTTGGCTAGCGCGGTGCAGCTGGTTAGCGCAGCGCTAAAGCTGGTTAGCGCAGCGCTGGACCGCGCTATGACAAGGGTAACATGAGCATGCATGCTGCACATAGCGCGGTGCTGTTCCTCAAATAGCGCTGCTGTGCTAGCTCCGGGCTATTCAGAGCCATATTTAACGGCTGTATGCAAATGAGGGTACTTGTGTATGCATGGGGCAAAACGTGTGATTAGCATATAATTATTCTCTCATTTGCATGACTAACAGGCAGGATTGCCTGGCCGGGCTATAAAAGGGCAAGCAGTGCACCACCAGTGTTGTATTGTGGAACTGCGGTGGGAATACAGCAGTGAACAACATGGAGAGAGACATGCAACAGGGGGATGGGCAGCAACAGCCAGGTATGTATCAAGGGTGTGGATAGGCATATTCATTGTACACAGTTGTGTCCAGTTTGGTCGACCGCCTGTCACAAACCAATTATCAATCTAATCTGTGGTATTTGGGTTAGTGTTGGCCACTGTGGACTGTGTCATGCATGTATGATCTCTTTAGAGTGTAGAGGAATCATCTGACAATTGTTTGAAGGGGTGCAGTTTTGATGGGCCGTGTACATTATGTAATGGGGGACGGTTGGAACTGTGTACACTCCTGGTATGTATGACCACCGTGGGACAACATACATCCACTGCTTGTGCACATCCCCTGCAGTACAATGTGTCATGTGCCAATGTTTGCACATTTGTGTCTCAGCGCCAGGTGCACTGCTGCTGTACCATGACAGTGCACCGTCTTGTCTTCCTGCATATGTGGAGTGATGGCCTCTGCCCCCCCTTGGGAGTACACAATGTACCAGTAATGTGCGCCCCATGCCACAAACAGTCATGGGGGTTCATGGCACATGTGCACACCACTCCAGACGCAGGACAGACAGTGGCAATGTGGGCATGGTAACGACAGGCACATGCAGCCATCTGATATGTCCATGTGGCCTGTAGCACTGAGGGTGATATCATGCTGTCCACTGTGTGATGCAGTGCAGCACCGATGCAGCCACTGACACCTGTCCACTTTTTATTATCCCATAGGTGTGCAGGCTCAACCGGAGAGCATCCGTGCACCGAAATTCTCACAAGATGAGCTAAACACCCTGGCACATGAGGTAAAGGTGAGAGAACATGTGTTGCACACACAGGGCCACCGATGCTGCTGTGCAGCAGGCTTGGGAGGAGGTGACTGCTGCGGTGAATGCGGTTGGTGGTCGTGGGAGATCGACTGAGGCAGTCCGGAAGCGTTGGAATGACCTCCTGCGGCGTGCAAAGGAGGAGGTGGCACAGCGCCACAGAGACAGGACCAGAACTGGTGGTGGTCCACAGGAACACCAGCAACGGTGCAGGAGCCACACATGGTGGTGGTGGCATCCACATTGCGGATGGTGGCAGTGGCAGGTGTGCCAGGTGGTGGTGCTATAGACATCCCTTGCACTTCCAAGGCCAGGTCTGTATTCACATGTGCAACCCCTGTATGTGGTGCAGGCAAGGGTGCATGGTCCTGCTTTTGGTGTCCTGCACAGGCTGCACTGTATCCTGCAGAAATGATGGCTGGCATGGTCAAGATCACTGTGGGGTGGGTGGGTGCATGTTGGCACAGGCTTGTGTGAGGTGGGTACCTGTCCTGAGGGCTGCATGGTGTGGTGGTGGTGGTGGTAGTGGTGGTGGTTTGCCACAGTGTCCATGGATGGATGACTGACCCTGTCCCTATTCTCCTCCTCAGCACTCTCGGACAGGCCTGCACCACCACAGCATGGGCCACAGATGTCTAGCCAGGTTCCTGAGGTTGTGGAGGAGTTTGAAGATGATCGCCAACAACATCTGGACATTGTGTATCTCAGGGTCGTAGGGCCCAATGCATGTTGGGCATACCCAGGGACAGGGCATGCAACTGCCTTGGGAGGAGGGCACACCTCACCAGGGCTGTTAGGAGACAGTGGCACCTGGATGTTGCCCCAACTGAGAGTGATGGGGTGGGAGAGGTACTGCTGGTCACTGTCACCAGTGCAGATGACAGTGATGTCTCTACATATGCACATCAGCTGGACATTCCTGTGCCAAGGGATGTAGGGGTGGGGCTTGCTGAAGGCCATGGAACAGGTCTGGGTGCTTCTGTAGGTGTCGGCAGTGTGGCTGAACACATGGTGGTGGGTGGTGTGGGTGGTGTTGCAGGACAGCAAGGCGTGCATTTTCTGACAACTGCTGAGGTTCCAGTCCATATGGTGCCACAGCCCACTGCCACTGTACACAGCAGCCCGCTGTAGCAGTTGGTGCAGTGCCACAGGCCCCCTGCCAGCTGCTGCTGTGGGTCCTGTGCCTCTGGTCCATGAAGGTCATGGTGCCCGCCACTCCTGCAGGCTGCTGTCACATCACAGCAGGAGGCCCGTCTGGACCTGCATGCCATGCGGGCGTGAGCTGCGGCACGAGCTGGGTCAGATCACGGGAGGCAATAAGAGTGGGCTTTGCTCATGCTGAGCAGCAGGCAGAGGACAGGTTTGGCCACCTGGTGGGTGCCATGACCGTGGCTTCTCGGGGTTGACTGCTGCAGTGGTGGCAATTGGTGGTGTCATGCAGGGTGTGCCTATTAGTCGGCAACATGGGTTTGTTGGCTCTGGTGCACATGGCAGAGGGCACACAGGCAGGCACACCGTGGGCCAGGGCTGCCACTGTTACCAGTTCAGAGCCATCACAAACTCCACCTGCAACCCAGCCGCGCCGGCTATCCATATCCCCTATCTGCCTCCACCAACCCCCGGGGCACAGGAGGCCAACCGTGCCTGCCTCACCTTCCACTTCAGCTGTGTCCTCTGCACAGAGCACCCCAGGGTCCGTAACCCATGGTACGGGAGCACGCCGCATGCGTGGGTTGCGTCGCCGGTGATGCCCACAGACTGTCTGGCGTACTCTAGGTGCTTCCCTGTCATGCATGGGCAGATCTGTGCACACACACACACACACACACACACACACTCCCACCAACACAGTTGCCCCCCCTTTCCCTCACAGCACACATTGCACCTCCCCATCATGATTACACCGTTTGTGTGTATCCCCACCACATATGTGCTGCACAATCATGGAGTCACACCACATGCACACACTATTTGTATTACACTGGGTTTGTTTGCTGTTGTGATTCTGGTTTTCACTGTAATGTTAATCTGTGCACATTAAAATTGTTGCTCACTTGTACTCTTCTGGTTGTTGTGCAGTCTGTACTTACCCTCTGGTCTGTTGCAGTATCCTGATGATGTCGTCCGGTGCTGTATGGCCCTCGTGCCATGCGAGGTCCCTCCTCTCCAGTTGCTCCACTATCCCCTGACCACTGGCTCTGGCTCACTGTCAGACTGTCCCTCAGGTTCAGGTGCCTGTATCCCACGGTTCATTGCCATGTTGTGCAGCATACAACAGGCTAGGAAGATACTGCATACCTTCTGAGGTGTATATTGTAGGGCACCACCTGATGTGTCAAGGCATCTAAATCGCATCTTCAGGATGCCAAACACCTCTCTATAATGTTTCTTGTTCTGGCATGTGCCTCATTAGAGCTCCTCCGCCACTGTGGCCGGTCGAGTATGGGTGAGCAGCCAGGGCCGCAGAGGATAGGCACTGTCTCCTGTCAAAACATATAACATGTTAGTGCTGCTACTGTGGTCTGTCAGCTGCTGTCCTGCACCTGTCAGTGGCCCTCCACATCCCTTCCCTGGCCTGCAATGCCTGCCCCCATCCATGCTGTTGTGTGTTTGCCTTGTGTGCTACAACTCACCGACTAGTTGTCCACTGGGTATTCTGCCCTCCTCAAAGGCCTGACACAGCTGAGACTGGTGCCAGATAGGCGTCGTGGGCACTGCGGGTACTGTGCATATACCATTGGTGATGCGCCCACCATCGCACGCACCACCTGGCAGTTGATGGAGTGGTACCCTTCCTGTTCACATACACATCACTGCCATCTCCAGGTGGTGCACGGATGGGGACATGGGTGCAGTCAATGGCACCCAGTACAGATGGTAGGTGCGCAACTCGATGGAACTGCTGCATTGTTTCACTGCGCCTGCTGCTGTGCTGGGGAATACTATGAATTCGAAGCATGTGGCAGGAGAGCCTCTAGGAACTGGGTCAGGATGCGTGAGGTGGCAGACTGTGTTTACCCAATGGTGTCCCCGTTGGGCGTTGGACGATCCCTGTGGCAAGGAAGCACATCGCTGCGGTCACCTTCTCCTCACTGTCATGGCATGACCCATCTGGTGTTTGACTGCAGCTGCTCATGCAGGAGTTCGCAGAGCTGCCTCAACATTCCCTGTTCATCCGGTACCGGCCAACAATGTGGTCATCAGGCAGGGTCTCAAGGAGACCCTGGGCTGGTACAGCCTGTTTGCAGCATACCGCCTCTGTGCTCATGCTAGGCCCATGTTGTGCCTGCTCCTTCTCCACCTCCTCCTCCACTACAGCTGCTATCAATGGCAGGATCACTGTTATTGGGACTGCACATATTCCTACTTCCTGTGCTGCTCTCTCCTCTGTGTTTTGCGCTGTGTTTAGACCGGCCTTTTATAGGCGGTAACTAGCGCGCACTAAGGCTGCGCTATGTATCCTAGCGCGCTGGATCCTGAATATCCCCTCGCGCTGTTTCTCTGCGCACCCCGCCCATCCTTTTGCCCCTTGCATACATTACTGGTTAGCCCAGCGCTACTGCAGTTTGGCAGCGCTATTTGGCCTTTTGAATATGGCAGACCCGCGCTAATCCCGTGCTAAACCTGCGCAAATGCTTTTTGCCCGGTGCAGGGTTTTGAATATCTGGCCCTTAGCATCTATAGCAGAGATCCAATCATTGGTTACTTTTGCTAGTGCAGTGATTGTGCTATGATTAGCCCAGAAGCCAGATTGAGCTGGGTTAATGAGAGAGAAGGTTTCTAAGTGAGATTTTAACTGAATATGGATCAGTTTTTCGAGAACTTTAGAAAGGATAAGCAATATGGAATAGGCCTATAGTTGTTTACATCGCATGGGTCACCAGATTTAAATAGAGGGGATATGTGCTGATTTCCAGCAGGACAGCACAGTAGCAGATGTAATGGAAAGATTGAAGATGTGGAGAATTGGGGCAGTGAGATGGGCGTAGCCTGACCTTAGGAAAAGGGTTCCAAGCCATCGTCCCTGCGCTTTTTGGTGTCTAAGTTAAGAAGAGAATCTTCTACTTCTTTATAAGTTATCGCATGCAGTTGGAAGGGGCTGGGTGCAGGACTAGATGAAGGGGAAGGGGTATGCTGGCTCACGGCAGCACCAGCATAAGGTGACGAGTCAAAGGCTAATCCAGCTGTGGCAAAGTGGGAGTTAAGTTCCTCCAGGATTAGGGACTTGTTTTCCACAATCTTGCCACTTGCAACTATCTTTGTTGGGACAGAGGGGGCCATGGGCCGTCCATCTATAGCTTTGATAGTCTTCCATATTTTATGAGGGTTACCGTTAGCTTGTTCGAGAGTAGAAATATAATAGTTAGCTTTAGCAGAGCGAAGTTTTTTCACACAGTTATTCCTGGCTGTTCTAAAGGCCTGCCAATCCGAAGATTCTTTGGAATGTCTAGCTTTATCCCAGAGCTTATCATGAGCTATAAGGGCTGCCTTGAGATCTGAGGTGAACCAGGGGTTGGAATTGTTCCGTACCCTTACTTTGATTAAAGGGCATGCTTATTTATTATTGTAGAGAGTTTGTCATTAAGGATGTAAGCTGCCTTGCTGACATCTTTGACTAGGTAGAGATCTTGCCATCTGATCATGCTCAGGTCAGATAGGAAGTTTACTGCACTGAATTTGTGAAAGGATCTTTTTGTTATAAAGATGGGTTGCGGCTGGGCCTTAATTTGAGATCTTATGCAAGCAACAATTCCGTGATCGCTCATGTCTTCGTGAGGGGGCGAGGTTGTTGAGAAGACCAACTACTCAATAAATACTCCTTTTCAATAAATGTTTATTATCACATATAAACAGAAATTACAAAAAACATGTATACAAAGGAAATGGCAGAAAAATTGACCAAAATAGATAAAAAGAACATTTCCTAATATAATACAGCAATTTTCATTGTGTTAGCATCCAATCTGAAAAACTTCTTTGTAAGCATCTTATTAACATTCATAAATTAAGTCACAATTGCAGATAATATTTAGGCACTTCTGTTTTACCAGGATGCTGCTACAATGTTCTGGAGCTAGCTAAATTAATGAAGCAATCATTTTCAAGGTTATTCTGCATGTATCATATGGCAATTCAAGTGCTTAATCATCTAAACATTTTAAAGGTTCTTCTCATTAATATTCATTAGAAATGTATTTCTGTAAAGTACACCTTTACTTCCAATGATGCTGAAAACATGCTGACATGTTATTGCAAGCCACTGTATGAAAAACTGTGATCCCTTGTGACACTGTAATCCTTATATAAAAGTATGGACCGATTGAGCAATAAACCACAACAGAGTTTTGGTGTTTCTGGGATTTACCCATGCCTGGTGTTGTTTGATCACAAGGCCAGAAGCTGAGTGACCAAATCCAGTGGATAAATCCCAGTATAAACCCACACCCTGGAGTGGTTTAGTAATTATACACTGATAAAATTGCTAAAATAAGTTTAAAATTAAAAAAAATTCTAGTTCAGTAGTTTCATAGATTTTTTTATTGAAATATTCTTCTGCTGTAATAAAAAATTAGTCTTTTGTTGCTGGGTAGATTATAGCTGAAAATGCTGCTGGCCACTGGCTGCACCTTATCTAGTTTTTGTGAGCTTTTTAATAATTTTTCTTTTATTGGGCAGATTCGCTTACCCCCCAGTGTCTTTTTTTGTTTTATATTTTGTTTTATGGTAGCACCAGACAGTGAGCGAGCTGTGCTGTACTGAAGCCTTGGCAAGACAAGGAAGCATTTTTCAAATGGGGAGTGGCTGGGAGACCAATGGAGCAATGCATTGGAGAACAATGTTTTCCGTTTTCAGTGTTTGCTGGAAGTGATGATGTGGGCTGAGAAGGTAAACATTGCTAGTAAGCACCTTGTTATCATGAGTGGACTGGGTCAGGGCAGTGTGACAACAATGTTTTCTATGGGCTATGAAAATGTGTTTTTTTACTTAACAGAAATGGGTGTGAGATGGAAAGACAGTGTTACAACAGTGCTTTTTCCTTTTTTTTTTAATTAAAATGTATGTTACATTAAGTGCAAGGGCTGCTTGTATTTGTTCTATTAAGTGTAAAGGCTGCTTGTTACAATTGTAACAAGACAGAAGCATTTGTGGCTAACACACAGCAAATACCAGCTTTAGTTTCCATCAACAAACAGGGGACTGAGAAACAGAAACAATGAGCAACTTTTTTTTATGTGAAAAAGGTTTTGTGGCATGTAAAATGGCTTTGGGGACTGTTGGGGTCCATTAGTTAAAATCTACAGCCCGTTTGAAAATCCAGCTTTTGAGGCCAGCCACTGACGTAGTGGCATTGTGTCTATCTGCAACACTGATGTCCAGTGTTCAAGAACAGACCCAGGAAGTTGGATGGCTGCCTGGCTGGGGGGAGAAGGATTGAGCATCCCAGGGATGGCTCCCCTACTCCGGGGGGAGGGGGGATTGTGTGTCCGGTGCAAGTCAGAATCCTTCAACAAAAAAGCAGAAACAGAGAAAATTGAAGACACCTAAATGACACCCACTTCATGTCCCCAATCACCAGCCACAGCACCCTCCAAGCTGACCTATTCTGTCTTCCACTGGCTCTGGCCCAACCTCACACTCCACCATGGGGAAAGCCAGGGAGGCAATGTCAGTAGGCACCCCTACTGGCAACCTTTTCCTGTGCAGTGTAAACTCAGATTGGTGCAGTGGCCCTGCCCCACAGGGCAATCCAGAGGTATTGTCTGGGAGGTAAGTCTAAATGGAGGCCAATCGGTGGCCTGGGGAGAGCAGGGCTGAGCATTCGTGGTAAGTAGCAAAAAGCATACTAAAAAAAAAAAAGAAGAAACTCCAGCTTTTGTGTTGTGGTTTAACGGGGAGTAAAGATGGCGATTTTTCACCTTTGATGTTTGGAGGCTTGTACTGATTTTAAAAACTGGGGACTGTAGATGTAGCTGACTGGCTCCTTTTGCATGGGTTGTCATAGGATTTACCATGGCAGAAAGGTAGCAGTCGGCCATTCAGAATGACGGATTCTTGGACACCAATTGAATAATTGAGGATGCACTCCATACTTCTTCTGCATTTGTCTTTCCCCTCTCATATTCCATCTCAACCTGCTCAGTCTATCACCCCCCCAGTTCCCCCAGATGGCCCCAGCAAGCCAAGTCTGCACCCGATCTCTGGTCACTGGTGTGGTGGGTGGTAGCACAACTGCTAAGCCATATGGTTAGCACCTAACAGATTCCTAATGAAACTATTGAACAGAAGTGGTCCCAGCACAGATCACTGAGGGATGCAGCATGTTGCCCTCTCACAGTAGTGCCTACCTACTGCAACCCTCTGCTTTCTGCCCCAAGCAGATTTGCAGTTCAGTTTGTGTTTGCCTCAAGCATAGCACATTGGTGCACTTTGCCCAGAAGCTTGTCATTCACCACAGAGTCAAAGTCTTTATTTAAGTCCAGATAGGCTATAACTATGACTCTTCCCCTTCTCATCTCCATCGTCACCTCTTCAGAGGCAAATAGAGAGCAGACAAAGATGTACTCCTGCCCCTCAAAGTGCAACTGGCCCATCCAAATGTACCAAATAAAAAAAAAAATGACCCTCATGTTGATAGTGTGTGCATCATTTTATGTATTTATTACCTCTTCTAGCACAAGGATCAGGTCAGTCTGACATGATATGCCACTCATACAACCATATTTAAATGGGGTAAGAACTTTATCTTCAATAAATTGATCTATTATTTTGTTTTTTATTATGGCTTCAACGACTTTACCAAACATGCTAGAATTCTTAGAGGTAATAATGGTCCCACAGGCTAGTACAGCTAGGAAGGAAAGAACGGAGGAATTAAATGGATGGCTTAGAGGGTGGCATAAGCTAGAAGAGTACAGGTTCACTGGTGGCTGGGGAGGGACCTGAAATAACAAAGACCTGTATGAGCGGGACAGGTTACATTTAAGCAAGGAAGCAGTCAGAAATCAGGAAATGGAAATTATGGCTAAGAGATTTGTACAAATAGATTATTTAAATAGAATATTCTCCAAGACAATAAGAGAACCTCTAAAGACGAATAACTTACAAGAAACTAGGAATGAAGACAGGGAGAACCAAAATGGAATAGTTATGGCTTTAGAATTTTCTGACCTTATAGAAAAGATTAAGAAGCCAGTTCACAAACACTAGGGCATTTTAAAAAAATTGCCTGTTAGATAATTTCAGCTATTACCTATTATTGCTTTGAAAAAAGTAAAATCTTTAAAACAGATTGTTGCAGATACATAGATACATAGATACATAGACAGTGTCGGCAGATAAGGGCCTATGACCCACCTAGTCTGCCCATTTGAGCTTGTAAGTTCAGTTTGTTTTCCTAGAAGTCTATTTCCCCTTACCCCTGACCTCTAGAATTCCTTTATGTCTATCCCATGCATTCTTAAATCCCGTGATTGTTTCAGCCCCCACCACTTCCTCTGGCAGGGTGTTCCACTTGTCCACCACCCGTTCTGTGAAGAAATTCTTTCTCATGTTTCCTCTGAATCGCCTCCTCCAACTTCATCCCATGCCTCTAGTCCTGAAACATCTTTTCGCTTAAAAATAGTGTTTTCCTGCACCCTGTTCCTCCCTGTAAGATACTTGTATGTCTCTATCATATCCCTCTCTCCCTCCTCTCCTCCAGGAGTACATGTTCAGTTCCTTCAACCTGTCTTCATAGGATTTGTGATGCAACCCATGCACCATCTTTGTTGCCTCCTCTGAACCTTCTCTACCCTGTCTATGTCCTTACGTAGGTATGGTCTCCAGAACTGTACACTGTACTCCAGGTGGGGCCTCACTAGTGTCTTGTATAGCGGAATTATGACCTCCCTTTTCCTGCTGGTGATGCCCTGCCTATACATCCCAGCATCCTATTTGCTTTACCTGATGCCTTGTCACACTGTTTCCTACCTTGAGGTCATCAGAGATGACAACCCCAAGATCCCTTTCCTGCTTGGTGCATGCTATATCCTCACCCCCCAACTGATATATTGTGCCAGGGTTTTTGTGCCCCATATGCATTATCTTGCATTTCTTTGCATTGAATTTCAACTGCCAAACCCTTGACCATTCTTCAAGTTTCTGCAGGTCCCTTCTCATTCTGTCTACACCCTCTGGTGTGTCAACTCTGTTACAGAGCTTTGTGTCATCAGCGAACAGTGAAATTCTGCCTTCTAGATCCTGTGCAATGTCACTGATGAAGATGTTGAATAGGACCGGTCCCAGCACTGATCCCTGTGGTACCCCACTGGTCACTCTTCCCTCTGTGGAGTGACAGCCATTTACCACCACCCTCTGTGTCCTGCCACCCAGCCAGTTGCCTACCCACCACACTACTGTCCTGCCCACACCCATATTCCCCAGTTTGTGTAAACTAACACTAAAGATAATATCTTGCACAAGGAGCTAGTGCCCAGCTACTATTAGGTCCACTTAGTCTTGCGATGGCACCATGTGTTAAATGAATGTGATGCAAGAATACTTCCAGAAAGAAGGAATGTGACCACCTTAGTGGAGATAGAGAATACAAAATCCAGTCAGCTATTAAGTGACTCATATCTTGTGATTTATTTGACTGCATGTCCATGTTCCAAGTATTATATAGGGAAGACCAGAAGGGCATTACAAACAATAATGACTAACGAGAACAAGAGTGTGATTAAAAACAGCTGAAGACTCCCCTGTCCCCTTACATTTTAACAAATCAGGGCATACAGCAGCCTCTCTGGTCCTCTCCCTGCTTACATTGCTCTGATGGAAAGCAAATTGCAATTCCCTGTATTGTGCACTGTATATTGCACAAGCTCATTTTTGGCACCCCTTCACTTAGCCTAAAAGAGCTATTAAAGTTTCAGCCTCAATGGAGAACTCTTCACTCCTCCTCCAGTATAAAGACAGATGGGCCTTTGTCTAAGTCTGGTAGCAGATCTTTTGCTTGCTTTGCCCCTCCTTTATGGAATAATCTCTCACCTGAAACCAGGGACTGCAAGAGGTTATGCAGTTTTAAGTCTTGTGTAAAATCCTTGTACTTGGATAGGGGAAAGTGAAATGGCTTCCGTTAAGGTATCAGGTTTTACATTCAGGTTCCTTTCTTGTTGCTCATTGTTTTACTTGATATTTTTGTCCACATCCTATACTCGTAGTCCAAAATATTAGTTCTATTACTGTACCACTGTTATAGCTAACTGATAACTTTGTATGTGTTGTATCTTCTGTGTCACTGCTATGTATGTACTCATTTTTCTGGTACTGTTACGTAATGTTTTGTTCAGATATCCCTTATTTATGGACTGCTGCTTTGCATCACTGTTAATCTGTTAACTAATTCTGGATTGCCCCTGAAAAAGGGAATTATAGTCTCAGTGGGCCCTCTTGGTAAATAAAATCCAATAAAGAAATCAATCAGTTTGAGGGTATTTTGGAAGTTCCAGAATCAGCCAGAGGGCTAGACTGGAATAAAATATTAGAGAAATGAGAAATGTACTTGATTTTTGCATTAAACACATTGGATAAGATAAGTACTAATGGAAAACTGGATGGTATTTTGGTAACTAAGGGCTGTGGTGTGTATAGGTTTATGCTAGCATCTGATTTGAACAGTTAATAAAACTTTCTTCCTAAGACAGGATCTAAAAACTCAAACTGATCCATGAAATAAATATTCTGCAAGAATTTCAGAACTTGTTTTGTGTGTGGCTGGACTTAAGGAACGTTTTCATATTCTGACATGCCCTCCAGCCCCAGAATCAAACTATGAAAATTTAATAATATGTACCCAACTGGTGACCATTTGTCCGTCATTCTTTGTCGAAATATTGGCTTGACAAAGCTTAATATTCTTCTGCTACCCATTCTGTAGACTCTCAATGTAGTCCCACCACTCCTCCTTGGGATGTTTGCAATGAGGATGCTTGTGTGCTGAGGTGATTACATTTCATTTTATTTTGATTTGTTATATTGGGAAACCTTAATGGGCAAAGACCCTTTTACCTAAATGCCCTGAGAAAATGACAAGCAGTTGGGTACAAATGAAATACAGTGAACAAAAAATGATATGGGAGACAGTAATTCATACAGTATATGTCAGATATGTAAGTGCAATTGCACTCATTCAGGGGTGTCTGTAACATTTTCAGATAGACTGAGTGGTCAGGTACTGTGCATACTGCTTTTTTAAAACTGGAGATGGATGTCATTGCAGTTGTGGAGGTACATATCTTGTTGTACCCACACATAGCCCTGTAAGAAAGAGATCTCTGTCCTAGTTTGCTGTTCATTCTTGGGGTAACAAATGAGCAGCCCTCAGAAGATCTAATGATCCTATTTTTACTAGTTCAGGGAAGATTTCCTGGATGCTCTGGGGGTCTTGGCCTACTGCCACTTTCTGTATGAATGTGAGAGCAAGGAGCTTTATTAGAAAGTCAAGGGAAAGGTGTGAAGCAGAGGAGAGGAAGTGACAGTGATGGTTCGGGTAGGAAGGTTGGTTTGAAATCTATAGATTGAGTTGTAATATACTCCTACGCTTTCCAGAACAGATTCCCTTGCAGAGGAGTACATTAACAAGCCATACTGAATCGGGGGCAGTTGTTGACCATCAGAAAGAATTTTCCAAGAATCAGCTATGAGGAATTGTTTTATTCTGTGTAGCACTCCCAGCATTTGATGGAGTTCGTTTTGTGATGTAAGCGACATGAGGTTCAAAGGAAAGGGAGTTGTCAAGCACTCCACAGGTACCCTTAACTGGGTCAAAGAGGGCATTATGGATGTTTGTCATCTGTACTCTGTTTCCCAGGTAGCTTCTAAACCATGCTATGTCATCAGGGGAAAGTTAAGTAGAACCAGGGTATCCAGTAGAAGTGGGTGGTCAACTACACTGAATGCCTCAGTGGGGTCAATGAATTTGCAGCCTAGGTAGTTACCTGCATCCAAGGTATTGAAAACAAGAGTCTGTGAATGTCACCAGGGCCGTCTTTGTGCTGTGCAACTTTCGGAAGCCATGTTGTGTGGGACTGAGAAGGTAGTTTTTATGTTAGATATTCAAGAGTCTGTACAAAAACTATGCATTCTAACAGTTTGGATAGGAGATGCAGGAGAGAAATGGGCCTGTAGTTAGATGACAGTGTCTTGGGGCCTGATTTGTAGATGGACCTAACAATTGCCAGCTTCCAGATGTCCAGAATGTCTCCACATCTGATGCAGAAATTAAATAGCTTCCTGACTGGTTCTGCAAGGGCCTCCCTTTCAAGTTTTAAGAAACAGTAGTCCAGGTCATCAGGTCCTGTTAGGGATTTGGGTTATATTTTAAATGTAATTAAAAAACTCCTTTTTTGGTAAGTATTCTGAAATAAAATTTCCAGTGAGTGCCAGTTTGGGAGAGATCAATGCCATTTGGAGTTGTAGAGGTGTGGTGTTGTGAAACCCTGTACTTGGGAAGGTCCCTACATTGTCTATTAAAGTGGTAGCTACTAAACTCTGGTTATTAACCATGTGACCATCAACCTCCAACAGCCACCGAATTTTCCCCATGGACTACGGAGCAGCACAGAGCACCAGTGCGGTCATGAGAGCAAGCTGTTCAGCCCTCCCCACAGCCACCAAATTTCCCCCACAGACTACAGAGCAGCACAGAGCGCCAGTGCAGTTGCGAGGGCAAGCTTTTCAGCATTTCTCACAGCCACCGAATTTCCCCCTCGGACTACAGAGCAGTACAGAGTGCCAGGTTGTGATCCCAGCTTGCAGTTGCTTCAGGGAACTGAGCCATAGAATTCAAACTTGGTGTCTTTTTTTCCTAACAAAGACTGACTGTGCATTTGCATTTTGTATCGGTGGAGCAGTGCTGATAGTTTTTTTTACAGCACGCTGCCTCCAAAACCAACCTGAATTTGTATTCAGAGGAACAGTATTTTAAAGGGGAATAGAGCTGTACTGCCTTGTACTTTAAGGGGAACAGAGCTGTACTGCCTTTACTTAAATTAGGAACGAAACACCAAGGGGAATCAGAGCTGTATTACCGTGCACCTTAATTAGGAACAAAAGCACCAAGGGAATAAGAGCTGTACTGCCTTTTACTTTAAATTAGGCACAAAATCACTTAGGGGAATAGTGCTGTACTGCTTCTATGCTATTAGGAAGTGAACTCTGCGTGTAAAAGATCTTTTACCCAGTTAAGCTGCTCTGCACTAGACTGTTTAAACCAAGCCTGAATCCCATTTACTTTTTTCTGAAAACTGCAGCCTGTAACACTGCTTTAGAGATTTTAAACTGCATAATTATAAATTGCTGCATGTTAAGACAACATAGAAGTAATAACTCCTCCTCCCTACCTACCTCTACTAAAAGCAGCCTATTTTGTCCCTTCCTGCAGTGCGGTCGCGAGGGCAAGCTGTTCATCCCTCCCCACAGCCACCAAATTTCCCCCGCAGACTACGAAGCAGCACAGAGTGCCAGGTAGTGATCCCAGCTTGCAGCTGCTTCAGGGAACTCTAGCCTGCCTGCGCTACATGCAAGCTCCCCACCGCCCCTACCACCACCCTTGGTGAGCTCCTCCTTATATAGCTTTGACCTCATGAGCTCGTAAACCAATCAGCCCACTTGCCCATTAGCTCCTTATATTATTCAGCCACTAGTGGCCACCGCAGAGCAGATTTCAATCTACTACTGAAAAAAAAATGCAGTTTCTCTCATTAACAATCATTATGCTTTACCTAACCTTATCTTCCCTTCCACCTTCATCCCATCCTATTTTACCTGACTCATTGCCACTTCTCTCTTCAGTTACTAAGCCACCCCTCCACTCCTCCTCAGCACTAGTGGACCACAACCAGTACCATTGGCATAATTGGTCCCTGGGGGCCTCTATCCTCCCTCCCTCTTTTCATGCTGAGAAACCTGCTGTATATATCCCTCTCTACTCAGACCCTAAGACTAACTTACTAACTCCCAACCTTCCCACTCGATGCGGGTCATCACTAAAGACCATGCGCTTATTAAGGCACACCCTGGCTCTCCTTCTCCTTATAGCCGAGGACATTGAATGTAACCCAGGACCACCTGCAACCATAGCTGGCAAACCCCCCACATCAGCTACGCACCTCCCTAAAGGTTTTAAAATTGTCCACCTAAACATTTGCAGCATCCTAAACAAAATAGCAGCCCTACAAACCACTGTCCTTGCCCTTCGCCCTGATATTGTAATCATCACTGAATCTTGGCTGAAGCCCCATAACTGGGATGAAGAATTCTCAATACCCGGGTTCTCCTTAATCCGCCAAGACAGACAGGGCAGAAAGAAGGGTGGTGGCACTGCCATGTTTATCTCCTCCAATCTCCAGTTTTCCATAATCACACTGACGGCATCCATGCAATCTATAGATTCCCTTCTAATCAAAATCCCCCTGCCACACTCTATCCCAGTATACATAGCAGGGTCATACTGCCTGCCAGATACACCTCTGGGTTGCATTCTGACCACCTCGGCAACCTGAGGTCCCATACGGAAGGCAGCGAACTTCATATCCTTGGTAATTTCAATCAGAACTGGCTAGGCAGTGCAGCCTCCAAATCGCAATGCCAAATAAATGCTCTAAACTTGTCCCAGCAAACAGAGGAACCCACTCACCTAAGCCACAAATCCAACAAACACACACTACTGGATTGGACATTTACTACCCACCCTCATCGGATAGTTAAAGCTGGCCTACCATCTGACTCCCTTAGTGACCACCATATAATTTATATGGTGTGTAAAATCTTCCAATCCATGGCCCCCCTCACCCCGCACACTTCACAACAGAGTTTATAAATCCCTTGATCTGACAGCTCTCCTAAATGACCTCACCAGCATCAACTGGTCTTTCATCCCTAGTGCCACCTCCATGGACAAGACCCTGAAATTTTTCTCTACTGACTTCCTAGCCATCTGGGACCTCCACGCTCCTCTCAGGAGATCCCGAGTAAGAGGATCCCACTTACCATGGATAACAACTAACCTCATGGAACACCTACGAGCCAGAGACCGTGCCTGGAAATCCTTCAAGGTCACAGGTGCTCAAACAGCTCAGCAACACTACCAATCGCTCCGAAATGCCTATACAAGACTCATACAACAGACCAAATCAAATCACTTTAAAACTGCGTTCAACAATAACTTCGCTCACCCTACTCAATTCTGGAAGTCAATAAAATCCCTTCTTTCCTCACCGGCCCAACCCACACTCCCACTCTCAACCTTGAAGGAAAAATCATAATGGATCCTAGCTTGGTTGCCACTGAGTTTAATTCATATTTCTCCACCACTGCTTCTTCCCTATTCTCCTCCCATCCCCATCCTCGCCCTTTGTTCCCCCCTACTGTATCTTCCCCACCCTTTTTCTCACTCTGCCCAGTCTCACCTGGCCAGGTGCTAAAAATACTGCAGTCACTCAACCCATCCAAAGGTAAATGTGCATCGGACCTTGATTCCAAAATGCTCTTGCTCTCAGCACCTGCCATAGCCCACCCTCTAACCTTGCTCTAAAACCTGTCTTTTAAACTTGGGGCAGTCCCCAACATATGGAAACAAGCCACAGTCATTCCCCTAGCCAAAGGAGGGGGGACCTCTCCTCCCTATCCAACTGCCGTCCCATATCTCTTCTCCCCATCCTAGCCAAAATTCAAGAGCACCTTGTATTCTCCCAGCTCCACCACTATCTAGATACCATATCATTTTTCACCCCCTACCAGGCCGGCTTCAGAAAAAAAATCATTCCACCACCACCTCCCTCCTTCGCCTCGCTAACTCCATCCTTACGGGTATGGACAAAAGGGAAATAACAGCAGCCATATTTATCGACCTGGCGAAAGCCTTTGACACGGTCTCCCGTCCCCTGTTGCTGGCTAAACTCACTCAAGTTGGACTGTCTGTGAATGCAAATAACTGGTTCCACTCATACCTGACAGGCAGGTCCCAATCAGTCGGCATTGGCTCAGCTAGATCCACCTCACTCCCTGTCACCAGTGGAGTCCCCCAAGGGTCTGTACTCAGCCTGCTGTTGTTCTCTATTTTTATCAATGTCCTGCCTGCTGCCTGCCCACAAATGGCTATCCATATGTACGCAGATGATACGGTGCAGTTTGCCTCTGGCCCATCCACAAGTGCCGTGCCAGCCTGTCTACAGAAGGACTTTGACTCCATCCAACATTGGTTCCTCTCTAACCAACTATTCCTAAACTCAAAAAAAAACAGTCTCCCTGACCTTCGGCTCTCGGGCCAAACTAACCTGACTTACTGCACCACCCACGTTCTACACTCTGGATAGCTCCCCACTAGAGGCCTGCACCTCATATCGTTATCTCAGTGTCTGGTTAGATCAGTACCTTGACTTTTCAGTGCATATAGATGTTCTACACAAAAAATTGCATCCCATGCTAGGAGCCCTCTACCGGAATACAAATTGCATACCTCTACCAACCAGACAAGCAATAGTCCAAAAAATGATCCTCCCGATTATGGATTATGGTGATGTTGTCTACTGTGCCACCCCCCAAACTTCCTTAGCTAGGCTTGATCCCCTCTTCAACTCCTTCTGCCGGTTCTCATTGGACCGTCCTCCCAATACCCATCACTGTGTCCTCTACCAGTCCTTGGACCTCCCCTCTCTACACAACTGACGATTGCTTCACTGTGCTAGAACCTCTGCTAAGTTCTGGTCACAGACACTCCCTTCCTACCTGTCATCCTCCCTAACCGCCCTCTCCCCACCTGCCTACACTCTCAGAAACATAGACTCCAGACTCCTGCACATTCCACACAGATCCACCCGGTCTGGCCAGGCTGCTTTCAGCTTCAGGTTGCCCAAATTATGGAACTCCCTGGCAGACGATATTAGACACTCCACAAGTACTCCACAATGGAATGCCCTTCTTAAAATGCACTTCTCTACCAACTGTTCTTGTAACCCCCCCATAGAACCTCTCTCATTTCCTAACTTCCAGCTGTTAGCACCAGTCTGGTTACTCCATTTTCAGTCAGCACCTAATGTTATTATAATGCTAAAGAAAATGTACCTACTCTATTGTATTATGACTGCTTCATCCATTGTTTGTCCCAAACACATTATGAATGTTTTTGTTTCTGCTGTATTACTGTACCATTGTAACTCCCTACCCCAAGGGCACATCTGGAATCGAGCAGTACTCTGCTCAGCATGCCTTCCTGGTAAATCTCTTAAATAAATAAATAAATAAATAAACCTCTAGGGTATAGATATCCCAAGTGAGGTTGTTCCTTGTTAGCTCTTTGTAAATCTGCCAGATTTTTTTTGATTGGGCACATTTTGTGTCTTGGCATGCTTTATAATAGGAGGAGTTGGCATTTCGGACTTGGGTTTTACACTTGTTTTTTGCAATTTTGTATTTTAGCAAATCTTGTGGATTGCCAGTCGATTTATATTTTTTCCAGATTTATTCCTGAAGTTTCAGCTTACAGAGTATATCAGCATTTAACCACCCAGCCTTGTTACCTCTGATTCTAATTAGGGTTGCCACCTGTTAGGTTTTTTATCTGGTGATCAGGTGTTCAGGGTCCCTATCAGGAAATCCTGCCATTTTGAATGCTCACATACTTTTAAAGCAGATTTTGTCATATCATTAATTGTTTCAGCTACATGTCCAGGTTACAAACAAGTTCTGTTATGAATATAGTATTTTGTTTGTAAAGGCAGTCAACCTGGGAGGTGTAAAGTAGGGCCATTAACACCGTTAGCACTTACTTAGCCTAATCTTTTCCATCACATCTTAACATGGCATAGCATGAAAGCTGCCCCCACCTTTTGTAACAGTAACAGAGCCAGTAGTCTTCCACTTTCATTTGCTGGTAAACTTGTTTTTGCCAAAACAGAATTCAGACATTTTGAAATGTTTTAAATTATCATCCCCCAAAAAAAAAAAAGTATGGTCACTTCTTTGACTTTGAAATAGAACTGTGGACATGAAAAGGAAATGGAGCCAGAAAAAGTTATAAAGTACACATTATAGAAAACAATTTCTTTAGTGTGTATTATTCTATATCATATATTCTATTCTATGTTATTTACAGTATTTCCCTTGTATACCCTTAGATCATATCTGTAAATTATATTTATTTTATTGCTGTATTTTTATCTGGTAAACCAATGTCATTAAATAAATAAATAAATAAATAAATAAATAAATAAATAAATAAATACATGCCCACATAAGTGAATAAATAACTAGAAAAAAACTAGGAAAGTAACTTTAATGGGTACAATAAAGTATTTTAACACTTTTGTTGAACTGCTGCTTTAAGTGTTGTCTTTTGATGATATAATAAATGACTTTGGAGGAGGACCACATGTAACTAAATCTGGGTTGCCACTGAAAAGGGGACTGTAATGGTCTCAGTGGGCCTACCTGGTTACCAAAATGTAAATAAATAAATGTTTGTGGTTTAGTTGCTTTAAGTAATGTTTTATGATATCCCCTTTTGTGAACAGTTTTATGCCTGTGATATTTGCAAAATCTATTTCTGATACTACCATTCTAAACAATTTTTGTGCCAGTGCCATTTTATATATTTGTTTGCAATGATACAATGTTTTATAATTTGTTGTGCAGGCACCATTTGTGTAATAAGAAGTTGTATGGATGAGAGGTTAGAGCACTAGCTTGGGAATTGGGGGATCTCAGGTTCGAGCCACAACAATGTAAAATGTGTTCTGTGTGACATGGCCTTGTGTAAGTTACATACCTCAAAGTGCTCCAATCAACCCGACTATGGAAATTGGTAGATGCAGCAATGGAACTCAGAGGTTAGATAGCAGCAGGGAAAGCCTGGTTAAAAAGATTGTAACATAAAATAACTGTGTTGTGATGATGTGTGCTACAGTACATTGCTGGTATAAACAATTCTTAGAATGCTCATTTGAGGACCTTTTTCAAGGCTTGAAAATTAAAAAAAAACTATTTGAATACATTTTTAAGATAAAATAAATAAGCTTTGCTCAGTCCAACTACAACAAAAATGGTTTTGTTTTCAGTCAGATTTCAGCTTTTTCTCTCACAGACCCATTCTGCATGTCTTTCCAACATGTATTCTACAGTACAGCGGCCCATTCTCCTAACAGAAATCCATTTTATTTCTCCAGCCCTCATTGCTGCAATCAGTAAAGTACTTGGTGGCTGGCTTGTTCTGATCAGGACAGCAATTGGCATAATCCTTTAGAGATAATCCCCAAATTCATATCTACAGATTCAAGGGAGCAATAAAAAATGCAATTTTTCTTTTACCTTTCCTGTATGTGAGATGCCTGTTATACTACCCATCCTGAATGTAAGAAATCTGATATGGTGGTTCACACTGTTTCCAGGGAGGTCTCCATGATAGGACTGGTAACGTTGATGAGTGAAGCTTGTGCTGTAAGCCCCATTGCTCTCCTGCAAACAACTCTGGACTTGTTACTTAACTGGACATAGGAAATGTACACCCCATAACATGCAGCCACTCTAAGTTATTTTTTTATAATTATTTTCATTAGTACTATTTTCCATAATATTTAGTGGTCATCATTACAAAACAAATTGCACAATATGTCATCATCAGTACAAAAAATTGCAAAACAGAATTGCCACAAAAATGTATGTAAAATAGTGCATGCTGCTTATACAGTATAGTAAACAAAATGGCACCTGTACAACAAATGTGCCTAGTGGCACTGGTACATAATTGATTTAAAGTGGTATATGCAAAATTAAATGTAGCAGTCCACACAGGCACAAAACAGTCAACTAAATCATCAGCAGCAGCACCAAAAATCACATTCAGAACTGTAGGAATCTAGAAATTATAATTGGGAATTACTAGCAGTCATGTGTTTTACATCTAGACTTCTCTTCTGTGATGTAATTTCCTATTGTAGCTATTTATAAAATGGATACCTGCATCTGTGAAAAGAGGGGGAGCTAAATGTCTTTTATTCTGGCATTAAGTGAGTTAGAGGTTTAACCAATAGCTCATTTGGAACAATTTTCCTGGCAACAATATTGTGACATTTTCTTTACATGAGTGTTCCATTTTAAATTACAGCATCTCATTCCTGTCAGTTCAACCATGCTACTAGATATCTAAAACTATTTCAGAGTTGAGGGTAACTATCTAGCCAAGGCTCTGAAACTCACATCACATTATGTGCAGTTGACATTATCCAGATTGTCTATTCATCAGTTGTGGAAATTATTAATAAATAATAATAATAATAATAATAATAATAATGTTATTTCTCTAGTGCAATTCAGGTACCAAAGCGCTTTACGGGCAACATTTTAAACAGTTCAATAAAACAACAACTAAAGTACAAGCATTAGTCCGGTACACAGATTATGTTGCTTTTGTTGGCCCTGGGTTCATTTCCACATCACCTCTCAAAAGCAGGACTAGTGATACATATTTGCCATTAAGATTAGGAGGGGCAGGGGTGAGTATAAATAAGTTACCAAACATCAGTTCTACAAAACAAATTTTGAGGAAGTTTAAGATACAGTTAAAAAAGTGGAGAGTAATCTGTTTATTTTGTTGTACCTTTTTCCATCCTTTTTTTTTTGTCTGATGAGGTTCAGATAAATAAGTAAGTAGGGAATATTTATATCTGATATCTGTAATTATCAGTAAACATCATCCCTTCTTTTAACATCATCATAACCTCCTACACTACTCTATCCTATTGATCCAGGACACACTAAATATTACTTTAGATAAGTTTATTTTAAATATATTTATTTAACCCTATAACTGTAAACCTTTTCTGTTTATATTACAATTATTTAACCTACTTTAGACAGAAATTCTGATTCTTTTATGTAACCTATATTATGCCTTTTTGAATCTGGTCATAAAATGGTTTCAAACTTTTTGAAAGGTTTTTTCTTCCCCTAGCTTCAAGTAGTGTCAGTGCTCCACTTTCATTGAATACAGCCTAAAATTAATCCATGAGATAAAAATGTGGGGGGGCTCAGGTTTTTCTGTTTCAGCAGAATACATTTTTTGGCCATGGTTATTGCCATAACCAAAATAATTTTCTGAAATTTATCTAAAGACATATTGTCTTCTTCTTGGGCTAGAAGAGTACATTTTGTGGAAACTATAATTTGTGCCTTCAAAGATTTTTTTTTTTACTATTAACATAATTTTTAACCAGTAGTTGGAAAGGTAAGGGCATTGATGTATTAAATGTATCAAGGTTCTAGTGGAGTGAGGGCATCTAGGGCACTTATCTGATATTGTCTGAATTATTTTGTGTAATTTATCAGGAGTATAATAGACCCTGTGAAATGCATTGAAATGTATCTCTTTCATCTTTGAGGTTTGTAAATTAACACTGAGATTTGAAGTAATTATATCCCACTGCTCTTGTGTAAATTCAAATCCTAGATCTTGTTCCCATTTTTTAAGTACTGAAATTTCTTTTGGGAAGCTTGGCATGTATGCTGCATATAGTTTGGAAATTAGGCTTTTATTTTCATTTTAAAGAATTAAAACATCTATCAACTGTGTCGATTTTAAAATGAGGTCTCCATTTGTTTTCTTTATATAGCTTTTTTATTTGTAGAAAACCAAAATGATGCTTTTCTAAGATGTTATACTGAGTTTTTAATTGAGCAAAATATTTAAATAGATTATTAGCAAATAACTGGTAGCATTCATTTAAGCCCATTGTGCACTATTACTTATAGGTATTATTATTGATAGAGGGTGGAAACCCATCATTTTTATAGATTGGGGTACATTGAGTAACCCCAATCTTAATTTTAAATTTTCTGTGAAATTCATATCCTAAGTGCTGTTTGTGTGGCTATGTTTCCCATATTAGAAGTTTGCTTTTTTTGATATAATCCAGAAAATAATTAAATTATTAGTTTCAAGTAATCATATTCCTTAAGTTCTATTTCCATACCTGTCAGTGGCTGATGGGGTATTTTTACCCAATTCAACACAGAAGTTACTTGAGCCACCAAGTAGTAAGAGTAAAAATCTAATAGTGACATGCCACCTTTTTCTTTTGGGAGAGTACGTTTATCATATGAGATTCGTTTTTTTTTTTTCAACAAAAAAGTAGTAATCGACTTTTTTAATGTATTAATAAATTGGTTCTGAACTGGAACAGGTAATACTTGAAAGACATAAAATAATTTATGAAGAGTTTGCATTTTTATAACATTAAAGGTGCTGCCATTTATTGAAATCTTGCTTATTGGTTTGCAAAGAAGTTTCCAGATTACTGGATTATAGTGTCTCATTTTGTGAGTAATGGTAACACCTAGGTACCTAAATGAGTTATCCAGTGGATACGGACAGTTGCTAGGAAGATAAATGCTTGTTATTTCTTTTAATTCGTGAATTGTAGACTTTTGCGAATTGATCTTACAGACTGAACATTCCCTGAATGAAGTAGTAATTTCAATAAATTGATCTAATGATTTCTGTAAATTCATTATGTACAGTAGGCCATCGTCTGCATACAGACTTATTTTATGCTCTGTAACATTACATATTATTCCTGAAATGTATTGAATATTCCTAATTCATTGTGATAAAGGTTCCATTATAAGGACAAACAGCAAAGGGAAAGTGGGCAGCCCTGTCTTGTCTCCCTGGTGAGCTCAATGGGGGTTGAAACTATAGTATTCATTTTCATTTTTGCTGTGAGATGATGATACAATGGTTTGATCCAGTTTAAAAATGTCTTCCCAAAATTCATTTTATTAAGTGTTTGGAATATAAAGTCCCATTCAGCTCTATCAAATGTTTTTTATGCATGCATAGTGAGTAGAAAAGATCCTGGTGTTTCTGTATTTTGTATTATATTTACTGTAAACCTTATATTTTCCGTGATTCTGCTTCCTTTAATAAACCCATTTTGGTCTTGGTCAAGTAAATTGGGCATTATTTCCTCCAGTCTAATTGTCAGTACTTTAGTGAGTATTTTATAATCTGTGTTGAGCAGAGAAATTGGTCTATAAGATTGAGTTAGTGCTGGGTCTTTTCCTTGTTTATGGACTAGCAATATATATGATTCTGAAAATAAAGATGGAATATTAATAAACAAACACATTTTATTGAAAAGTTTTTTTTAGAATAGGGGTTAGGAGATCTTTATATTTCTTAAAAAATTCTATTGGCAATCCATCTGGGCCTCATGCTTTTCCTAATTTTAGAGTATCAATTGCATGTTGTATCTCCAGTAATGTAATAAAGCTATCCAGACTATTGTTTTCCTGTTGAGAAATTTGTTGTAGTTGTGTTTCATCTAAGAACTTCAGTATATTAGGTTTATGAAGCAGTAATTGCAAAGTGTATAAACATTCATAATAATCCGCAAATATTTGGTTAATTTTTTATGGATGATTTTCTAAAGTGCCCATACCATCTGTGAATGACTTTATGTTCTGATTCTCTTTTCTTTTTTCAATTGCCAAGCCATCCATTTAAGAGGCTTGTTTGAAGTTATACAGTAATTAGTTTTTGTATATAAAATTTGCTTTTCTGCCCTTTCAGTCAAAAGATGATTATAAGACTCCTTCTTCTTAATTAGTTGGTTAAGATATTTTTTAATCAAAGGAGGAAGCATGCAGTTGTTCTAAGAGTTGAATAGCCATCTCTAATTGCTTTTGCTGTTTGTCCCACTTTTATGGCTGCAGTAGGCAGAGCCTGCAGATGTTTTGCATGTACAAAAGGAGTGATGTCATGTTTTCTGTCCATGGAACTGATTGAAGGTGTAAATAGTCTCTTCCACCTTCCCCTACTCCAAGCAATGTTTTCCATCCCTCAAAAAAATATGCTTTCATGTTAGTCAGTGATTGTAGGGTACTATTTTCTTTCTTAAATGGGTGGTACAAGCACTGGAACCTGAGTTGTGGGAGGCAGCATTAGTTTTTTTTTTTTTTTAGTAAGATCCATGCCCACCTCCACTCAAGAAACTCATAAAGATCCATCCACCAACTTTTTTTTAATTTATATGTGAGGGGCATGAGGTGGCTGTATCATGCTGCAACAGGACACATAGTTTGGGACCTGTATTAAGCAACAGAACAAGTCTAAAGTTGTGAAGCCCCTGCATTTTATTAAGGGCTAGGAGAACAGAAGATACTTAATGCCTTTCTTAAGGACTAGGAGAACAGAAGATATTTAATGCCTTCAAACTGACTTAAAAAACCTTTGGAACAAATGATTATCAGAGCCACCTGGGGCATCAGAAGAAGAAAGCAAGTGAAACTACATCTCCCAAGGATAAACATAGACACAGCATTTTAATTTACAGTAAGAGCCTCATGTTTTTCTTAATCATTTATATAATAAAAACATAAAGTTCAGCTTTTGGGATTAACAATATTTGTTTACTATATTCAATATATAGTTTATATATAATTTGCCTTTTTAGTAGTTTCAAAACTTTGAAAGCATTGGTAATATTAATGCATTTAGAAATACATTTTTAATTGTCTTTGCAGTTAAACATGCAGTTTAATGTCAGGGCACATTTTTTTGGGGGGGGGGTTCAAATTATTTTAATCCTGGGCACAGAGTAATTGATAAACACAGGTGTTGATGATAAAGTGTGTTCTTTCTTCTAAATTTGAGAAGTATGTATTAGAAAACATTGAACAAGAAAACAATTGGTGATTTTAAAAGCTATTCTGAACAGAGCTGACAATAAAAAAAAATCTCAGTTGTACTTTTTATTTCATTTTATCAGGGACACTAGAAACAGGATGTTAACATTTACTCCCAAAACCTGTTATTCAGTTTTTTTATTGCATCTTGTCCCAGGCAATCTTCCCAGAGTGCAGTTTGTCAGGGCACATTTTTGGGGAAGGGGGTTCAAATTATTTTAATCATGAAGCATTGGTTTTAGTAATGCATTTAGAAATACATTTTTTAATTGTCTTTACAGTTAAACATGCAATTTCATGTCAGGGCACATATTATTTTTTGGAGGGTGTCAAATTATTTTAATCCTGGGCACAGTACTTGATAAACACTGACTTTGATGATAAAGTGTGTTTTTTCTTTTAAGTTTGAGAAGTATGTATTAGAAAACATTGAACAAGAAAACAATTGGAGATTTTAAAAGCTATTCTGATCAGACCTGACATTAAAAAAAATCTCAGCTGTATTTTTCATTTCATTTTATCAGGGACACTAGAAACAAGATGTTAATTACTTGCAGGAACCTGTTTTTCAGGTTTTTATTGCATCTTGTCCAAGGCAATCTTCCCACAGTGCAGTTTGTCAGGGCACATTTTTGGGGGGAGGGGGTTCAAATTATTTTAATCATAAAGAATTGGTTTTAGTAATGCATTTAGAAATACATTTTTTAATTGTCTTTACAGTTAGACATGCAGTTTCATGTCAGGGCACATTTCTTTTTGGGGGGGGTCAAATTATTTTAATCCTGGGCACAGTACTTGATAAACACTGACTTTGATGATAAAGTGTTTTTTTTTTGTTTTGTTTTGTTTTTTGTTGAAGAAATAGAGAACTCCTTGTTGTGGTGATGCCAAGTTCACAATTAGAAATGCTGCTATGACACACAATGGGGCAGCACACATCTCATTTCAATGGAGTAAGTAGACCTCCTTCATTTTCCATTTATGCGGGTTCAGTGATTACCGCTGGCACATCTTGTGATACTAGTGCTAAGACAGCTCTTTATTGAAAATGTAGGTGTCTCAATACAAGATGAGAAAGAGCAGCTAGAAAAAGTAACATCCATGTAGAATTCTTACATATTTGTTTAAGACACCAGCTCATCATCCAGCTGTTAAAATTCCCAACTGATCTTTTACACTTTGCACATCCTCAAAGTACTGTGCAGCAATTTGTTAGCTATAATTTAAGTTCTGTCAGTGTGTATAATAACCTGGCAATGGCCTTCCATTGATCCAGTTCTTAATTACATGCCTACATTGCTTTGGCATACAATTGCTAGGTAACCATAATGTCACTTGTTACACATTCATTCTTTGGCTCCTAAATGGCAAAACAGTCCATTATACACACTTAAAACAGGAATTTGAAATATGTTCATATCAGGCTATAACAGGAGACAAGTTCAACATGAATTTTTTTTGTTTCAAAAATGGAAGCTGCAGTCCCAAGCAACTTTTGCCCCCCCTCCCTCAGTTGTTGTACCTCTGCATGTCTTGTTGGTAGAATGACTGATCTGTGTGTTTTTTTTTTGTTTGTTATAACAACCTACTGTCTAGCTAGTGAAGGAGCACACCTTGCTCCTGGGGACACTTAGCACATCCCAAACCACTGACTGTCATAATTTACATTAGTCCAGTCAGAAGAAAGGTGCTACTTCTTTTTATCATTAATTTAAAATAAAAAGAGGAAAGGCCTAATATCTTGAAACAAATTTAAGAAAAAATATTCTGCACTTACTCTGAGACACATTTTTTTAGCTCTCCTCTTTATAATCAGAGCTTCTGATGCCATAGTGAAAACTTTGAAAAAACTTGCAACTTGGTACAACTCAGCTTACATTTTAAATATATTTTGTAGATTTCTCCTGCCTATCTTTTATTACAGAGGAAATTTGGATGAATATATGATCTTTATCTGTTAGACTCCATCTGCCTCTGTAGCTTACTCCCTACTTCAAGTCATAATGCTATGTTGTGACATCACAGTCTGCTGTCATGGGAGCAACTGTGATGTCACAAGCCATACATTATGACCTCAGGTAGGGAGAAAGCACTAGGAATACATGAAGACTTCTGTAGCAGCGATCCTCTTTTATTGCAAATGGCTTCAGTAAAAAATAATGGGGGGAAATACAGAACTAATGTGAAATATAATCTGATCTGTGTCTAAATATTATGTTTTCTTTCACTTATCCTGAAGACATCAGATGCTCTTTAAGACTGGCACTCTGCTTGGGGGAGGGTGCTCATTGGAGTAAGGTGGCAACATGTATGTTACATGTATGTCTCAATACTAAACTGTAACACAATTGCTTTCATTATTTTTCCTGTACTATAACTATTTTAAGACATTCCAATACATGCTAAAACCCATAGGCGATAACTGACAGTGAAATAGTGCTGTTTGAAAAGTTTTTCAACCCAAATTAGTGAACATTGCTGTGACTCTTGGGGCAGTTGCCTCTCCAAAGACTGTCATGACTATAACTTCTCCCTCTGTCTGTCTGTCTATCTGTATGTCTATCTATGTAATTATCTATATTTCTATCAATTGCATCTATTCCTATTTTTACATACTGTATATGTATAATAAACCTGCATATCACATTTGCCTGCACTCTGAACACATACTTATGATACAGTGCATATTTTGTACTCCACTCCTGTATAGACCTCATACTGTCCTGATATTCCCATTATCACAGGCATAACTACCTTAACCTTATAGAAACATAGAAGATGATGGCAGATAAAGACTGAAAGGCCCATCCAGTCTGCCCATTTCTTTTTCTACCTTATGTATGTGCCATTTGCCTTTGCTCTGTCAATGGCCTATCTATTCATACTCATCTGTATTACTCTCTTATGCCTATCCCATGCCTGTTTGAAGTCTTACACTGTACTCATATCCCCCACTTCCTGAGGTAGTCTGTTCCATGCATCCACCACCCATTCTGTGAAAAAGAACCTCCTCACTTTACCCCTTAATCAGCCTCCCTCTAAGCTCATGCTGTGTTCTCTTGTCCTGCTATTTTTCTTATATTGAAACATGTTAGACTCTTTCACCTTGTTAATGCCCTTAAGGTGTTTGAATGTTTTGATCATATCACCTCTCTCTCCCCCGCCCTCTTTTGCTGTTGGGTATACAGATTCAGCTCCATTAATCTGTCCTCATATGTTTTCTGATGCAGTCCCTGCACCATTTTGGTTGCCCTTCTCTGGACTGCATCAATTTGATTAATGTTCTGTGAATGTGTGGCCTCCAGTACTGCATGCAGTACTCCAGATGGGTCCTAAACAGTCTTTTGTAAAGGGGGATTATTACCTCTCTCTTCCAACTTGTGATACCCCTACTAATTCCCCTTATTGGCATACTCTGGGGTATATACAGATGACCTGGAGGAGCATTCAGAGGAATGCCTTTTTAGTTTGTCTAGTGTGGGTAAGGCCCAGCTGTGTGTCACCTTGCAACCAATAAGAGGTTATTTTACTCTATGTTTCCCACCCACCTCCCTCATGCTAGCAAGTTGATTTTACAACAGGCCTGCAGGGGGTGTTAGGCTATGTGCGCTTACCTATGAGGCCAATAGCACCAACAGCATGTCTTCTTCAGCTGTTGCTCCTTGACTGTGCATTGCATCCACCCCTCACTGGGAGGAGAGCATAGGCATGGATGCACTGCTTGCTCCCTGCCAGCCTCTGCTCCTGATGTCCCTGATTCATGGCAGAAGCCCATGTTGCCAGAGTACCAGAATTGCCCCCCTACCTTGGCACTATGTCTCCTGCCAGTACAAACCACTTTTAGGGATGTTTGTGTAAATGGGAAAACTGGGAAAATGTTTGACCATCTTTAAAAAAAAACAAGTGGTGCTCAATGTATGAAAAGACCACTTTTGATCTTTTAGTACATTTTCTATTAATAAAGTATTCAAGCACATATACATTATGACACCTACATCAATTGTTAAACTTGCAACACTGTTTCTTTTGTCTTATATATGAATTTTTTTAATCATCCATACTTACATCATTTTATCAGCACAGTAAGACAGTCCAGGGTGTAGGATGTGCTGGGAAAACCACACTACCATGGGCTAAAGGCAACCATGCTTTGGCCTTATGCCTCATTACACCCTTGGGAATGTCGTTATTCCAATACAACCAACATGCTGTTGTGCTCATCACCGATCAACCATAACAGTAATTGTCCTTCCAGTTCTGAGGAACTCGTTACTGAAAACAGTACTCCAGCTTAAATGGAAACAGGACCTTGTAATGTGGAAGATTTACTTACCCACCTTTTTTTGTCTTCCATCTTTTAATGTACCAGTCATTCTGCTGGCCCTCTTGACAGAAACTGTGCAGTGCTTGTCATGCTTCAGATTCTTGTCTATTATGGCTCTCGGGTCATTTTAATGCTGCACTGTAGTAAATGAGTTACACACAGTATGTTGGTCCTACCTCATTTTTGCCCTTCCCAAGTGTAGCACCTTGACTTTGGCTATATTTGAACATGAGTTTCCATGAGTCTGGATAATTAGCCAGATTATTTAGAACTATCTGAAGCTTGTATTTTCCACTCAAAGAAGTGCCTGCCCACCACAGCCTACTACTTTTTCCCAATCCAGCTTTCAGGCTACATTGTGTCTGCCTAACATATACCACAATGATGTTCTTTTCCCTGAAGTTTATAACACTTAACAGAGACAAAACCTGTGCTGAAGTCCAGCTAGATTACATCCCTGGAGGCACAGTGGCACTGAGGGTTGAGATGTTGGATGCCACACCTCACATAAAGCTAGCAACCTGGGTTTGGGAGCGAGCTCAGTGGTGCTGAGGGTAGCCATTGGGGGGAGGGAGCAGGATTGAGCAGCCATCTGGCAAGCTCTCCTCTCCTGGGGAGGTATTCTGTGGCTCCCAGCACCACAGTGGCACCCAGTAGTGACCGAGTGTCTCTACAGCTGGGACTACGATGGATGGGGCATGGAGGAGGTGGAGGCCTATGTGAGCCAAGTGGGAGCATGTGGCTGGATGTGGTGGTGTCATTGCATGTCCTCCTCCTATGAAACTACTCAGAAAATCTCCTTGGAGTGAGCAGTATGATGCCCCAACTGACCCACGCTACCCTGTACCAAACAAAGTCAAGTGGCAGGTGGGAACTCAAGGGTGATATGGTCTCTCCCTCTGTCCTTTCCAGTGTGGGTGCCCTCCTTGACAGGGAAAGTCACAATCCTTCCTGTCCCATTATTGAGGCAGAGGATAGGTCAAGTGGAGCTTGAGGGGTCAGTGTGCCAGGTCACTAGGGGACCAAGTTCTCCTCCACAGTCTGAGGTGCATAAAGAGAGTCAAATAAAAAAATAGACTACATCTATGGCTGTTCCCAAGTTTACCTCTGTAGTCACTTCCTCAAAGACAGAGAGCAGAAAATGCAGCATTCCTGTCTGTCCATTGGAGCTGGTCACACTGAATGTTCTGACTCAAGACAGAATAAGACAGGTGCATACTGTACATTAGCAAACTGAGAGTAAATTTAAAGTTTAATACAAAGCTGATCATATGCCACTGAATCTCACATGGACACAAGCACCTTAATGTAGCTCTTCCAAAATGAGTCTTCATCAGGGTTATAAAGCTTCATTTTGAAAATTCTATGTAGTGTTGTTTGTCTTCCTGTGAGTTTCTATGAAATTTTATTAGGTTTGCATTAAACTTTAATCCCCCTCCCACAGCATACTAGTGTGTGTACCATTTTTATTACCTCTTCAAACATGGTAATAAAGTTGTTTTGGAATTATGTGCACCACATTGCACTATACTAAGATCTGGCAAGAACCTTGACCTGTTGCCTCCATTACATTGCCCAGCACTGATATGAAGCTGAATGACCAGCAGTTTCATGAGTCTGACCCTGTTTCTACTTGATTATGAGGACCTCATAATCCTTTGCTCTGTCCTCTAGCACCACATAAGTTTAAAAGAATTATGAAGGATTACTGAAACCAATCTGATAATTGTGCTTATAGAGTAGCTCAACTATAATCCTGGGATATATCCTGTTTTCCCTATGGGACTGGCATGGCTTGATCTTCACCAGTTAGTCAGTTACCAGTATGAGTTTTGATGTCAGGCTGCAGCATGACTGCCTCTGATATCAGGGGCCTTCTCAACTAGCACCCTACACTGCAGTGCTTTGTTAAATACTGATGTATAGTGTTAATTCAGCATCCCAGCAATTGCCACTGGCTCTTTCAAAGGTCCCTCAAATGCTCTGGGTTCAGATACTGTATACTAACCACTCCATCATCCTCCCCCTTCCATTTTTGTAAAAATATTAAGTTATTTGGATCCACTCAATATTCAAGCTCACATTCAAATCCAGAGTGACTCAGCACTTTCAAAAATATACTTGGATTGACATGATGGTATGAGGCACCACAACACTGTCATCATGGAGGGAGATGCAGATTTTAATCAAAAGCACATACCATAAATTCCCTAATTATTTCATTTCTAAACTATACTGATATTGCAAACATGCAAAAATAACATGTTATGAATGTTAAATACTAGTGGACCATTGAGTTCTTTCCACCACCAGTGAAATGGAAATATCCTGAGTATGCACAGTCACCTCTTTCCTTGAAAAGGTACCATGCTTTGTCAGAATGAAAATTACAAGACAATTGAGAATTCTGACAATAGAATTTTTATAGTATGTTATTTCTTACTTCTCATCATAAGCCCAAACTAAAAGCTATAGTCAGTGGTTTACTGAAAATACACTTATTTCAGAGGAACCTGGACTAAATATTTTACCTGATAGCATAATATTAAATGATTTCCTAAACCAAGGATAATAGAAACCATAAATTATGGGGTCAAGGGTAGAGTTAAAGTACCCTAACCATAAAAATGCATCAAATAAAATTGAAGAAGTAGTATTATTAAGGAAACACTCAACGACACCCCGTTACATAAATAGGAATCCAACACAATACAAATACACCCATTACTATACATAAAGTCTTAGCTGCTTTTCTTTCCTTACTGCTTGAGATTTTGTTTTGGCCCACATCTAAAGTATGTGTTTTGTCTGCCATGTTAGTAATGACTCTGGCATGCCTTTGTGCTACAGAAAAAATTTTAATATACATGCCTATCATAACAATGGTTGGAATAAAAAAATCCTAGGCTAATACTTGACAGTCCCCAAAACTTGTTAAACATAATCACACACAAACCTATGCAGGAAATTGAAGCAACATATTCTTCTATCCCTACTAAATTTACTTCAGAGAAAATTCCCACAAAAGCAAAAATTGTTGATGCAATCCAACTTATTCCAGTGAACATCATTGTAACAGAGAATGTTATTTTGGTGGAGTAGTATAAAGGGTCACATACAGCATAGTAACGGTCAATAGCAATGAAAAAGAGATGGAGGGTGGTAGCTGTACTGAGCAGTGTATCAAAACAGGAGTGGAATTTACAAAGCACATCCCCAAAATACCAACAATTTGTAACTGATCTCATCATGCTATACGGCATGACAAGGAAACCTACAAGAAAATCAGCAACAGCCAGAGAACAGACCAGGACATTAGAGGGAGAGTGAAGTTGTTTGAAGTGGGAGATTGAAATAATCACTACCAAATTCCCACTTATTGTGATAATTATAAATCCGATCATGAAGACATACATGACACTGAGAACTGCTCCTGGCTGCATACTCTTTGGGCAAGATCCATTGATAGATTCAAAACAATACTCAATATCCTTCAGACTCCTGTTGTTTGACAAACTCATTACTCTTGATGAATATTTGAATGCTGTTACTGTTCCAAAAAGCTTTATTTCATGTCTTCATTATTCAAATAATGATATTCCTTTATCAACTAGTCAGAATGTGTCTTCTGTAATAATTCTTGATTTCCAAAGTTTTTGTTTTGCTGAAACATTTCCAAAGTCCCTAATAAGATATTGTTTTGTACTGTATGTTCCATAAAAGTTGGAATGACATGATCTTTTGCCTCAGTCCATTCTAACTGCAAAATTAGATATGAAGAACCTGCTGAAAACAAAATTGTTCATAATCAGTTGGACAAGAGATGGAAAATACAGATGTCAAATAAACATTTTATGAAATTATATGGTCTCCAAACCACCCACAGAAACACAGAATTTGACGTCAGATAATGACTGCTTGGCCCTTGTCAGTGTCAGTGGCTCAGTAGGTAACACACGCCCCTCTGAGGCCGAGAGATCAGAGGGCTGTGGATTCAGTTCCTACATCTGGCACTTGGGTTAATATCCCAAAACTGACACTGTAGTCCAGCATGAGAGGGGTACTGCACTTCTGAGGTGCCGTTTTTTGAATGAGATGCTAAACTGATGTCCCATCTATCTGGATTGGTGGTAGTTCAGGTGGATGTTAAAGATCCCATGGCACTTATCAAAAAGAGTATGGAAATTTCCCCATTGTCCTGACCAAATTTCCCTCATTCACTAAATATACCAACAATAGCTTAATCTGGCTCAAGGTCAGTTGGCATTCATCTGCATCCCCCTCCCCCGGGTTGTGCCTGAAAATAGACAGGATTTGTTTAGTGCACTTACCCGGTCAACAAAAACTAAATAAATAAATATGCCCACCCACATTTTTTTATGCAAAAACAAAGTAAAATTATTGTATCTAATACTTACATATTGATATACTGCAGTGTTGAAAGTTACAGCCCCAATGAAATGCACTCTGGTATGTAGCATTACCTTTTTTCTGTACATTTTTATTGACAGATCTCAGGCATAAGTAGATAAAAACGTAGAGTGTCACACAAAAATATTCAGGTATATTATTGCTATTTTACTTTTTTATGGAAAAAGCCATATTGATTCACATACTGAATACCAGTCCTAAAAGAAAATACATTTCAATATATTAGTACTTTTTGGTATCTGCCTAAATGTAAATTAAATACCTTCAATTAGTTATTTAGCTCTCATGAGCATTCAATTAATCTGCCAAAAACAAAGATTATGACTTTCAGTTCCAGGAACACCCTTTTATGGTTTCTTAATAAAGACAAAATATAGAGGGCCAGATATTCAGACTGCACCCAGAAATGGTGCAGGTGGAGATGCAGCACAACCGAGGTGCACCACTGCAAGACAGGGAGATATTCAAAGAAGATGTGCCATGGCGCATCACCTTAGAATATAGCACATAATGCGCAGGGTGCATATACATTGCACTGGTGTATCCCTCAGACAGGTAGGACTGGGAATGCTCCAGCACAGCTCTAGCTGCATAGGGTGCAATTCCCAGATATTCAGACCTAGACATGCAAATGGGGCCATAATGTCTGCAACGTTCAAATGGGGGAATTTGTATTTCATTATGGTCCCATTTGCATGTGTAGAGCAGGACAGGCTGGTGAAATGTGCCTGTCACCCTGCACAGCATTCAGTGACCCCAGAGGATGACATGCTGAACTTTCCTTCCCCAGAGTGGTGAGCACTGGACCATACAGGTGCAGTCCTTGGTAATCTATCTGTACCCCTTCCCTCCCTGTAGCTCCAGTCACCATGGTTTGAATTAGTAAAAGTTCCCTGGTAGTCTAGTGGCACCCCCCTTCCTTCTGTGCCTCTGATCACTGTGCTGAGATTGGAAAATGTCCCCGGTGGTCCATTGGCACACCCTTTCCATCGTGACCCTCCAATCACTATGAAAATTACTTATACAATCCCTGGTTGTCTTGCAGTAGCCCCCATCCTGCCTTTGCCCAGGAGTGCCAGTGACACATCCTACCATATCACTCCAATGGTCCAGTGGTCCCCCCACAGGCCCCCTACCCACCCAGCACCTCTTGTCATTGGTGTGCAGCTGCAGTCTGCCCACATAGCACCTGGCTAGATGCTGAATGACAGCTTAAAGTATGAACTGTGAGCCTATTGGTCCACACTGTGGACCAATGGCCTTGCAGTGCATACTATACATGTCACTCACAAATATGTGAATGAGTGGGCTTATAGTTCATACTGTAAGCTGTCATTTGGCAAGTGGCTGGGCAGTATGCAGGTGGGTTTCAGCTGCCTGCTGATGATGAGGGGTGATAGGTGGGAAGGGGGCCTGTGGGGGGGGAACTGGACCACCAGAGTGATATCATAGGATGGGTCACTGGTGCTCCTGGGCATGGGGGGGTGAAGGGCACTGCTAGACTACAAGGGATTGTAAACATTGTTTTCTCAGTTATCAGAGAGTCAGGATGGGGAGAGGGGTACCACTGGACCACCAGGGAAGTTTTTTCACATCTTATCATGGTGATCAGATGTATGTGAGGAAGGGGGTGCCACTAAACTACCAGGGAACTTTTATTAATTCACATCATGGCAATCAGGGTTACAGAGAGGGAGGGGCTACCACTAGACCATCAGGGCACATATGGGTGCTTGTGGATGGTGTTTCTGGTGGGCAGGTGGCCACCAATGGCTGGTGGCTGTTGTGTTGCACAATACAGTACAGCAGCCCACCTGTGAGTGGCCAGCATTTGAGACATTTTTGGGGGGCTCAACTCTATTCTCCAGTATGCAGCACATTTAGGGATTGTGACAGCAGATGCGCTGCACATCCCGGGCTGAATATCAGGATGTGCCACATATGCATGGGCATGCCCCTTTCAGATGCACCACATACATTACCATTGCCCCCCTGTGCATCTGGACTTGCGATGTGCAAGTCCCCCTTTTGAATACTGGTCTGGGATGCATTACTGGGGTTGCACAAGGTTCAACCTCTTTGAATATCTGGGCCTCAGAGTAAAAAGGTACGTATATTTGTGAGTTACTCTGTCAGTGAATTCTAAATGGAATAAACATTTTATGGAAGAGATTAAAAAATGAAATACATATAAAATGGCATATAGATTTAGCAGTTGTGTGATCCCTTAAGACTGGGGTGATGAAACTTAATCTCTTTGTGTTATATGGGATGCACATTTTGGGCTACTAATATAACCCCAAAATAGAAGTTCCATTGTCCTCATTTTACAAATCTTTATTAAATCCATTTTGCTGCTGACAGAATTGTAATGTATAGGAATTCTGGACTGATATATCAGTCTGCGGAACAGCAAGGGTTAAGAGTTTGTTAGTTTACATCAAGAGTTATAGTAAGATCAGTACAAGATGGAATACAAATTAAATATCTGTTAAGAGTGAATATTTGTTAAAATATCAATCCCTACTATGCTGGCTAAGGATGATGCAGGCAGTTCTGCTTTCTCTTCACTGTAAGTGCTACCAGGAAAAGATCAGAATGTTGTGAAAGAACACAGTATAAGCTTGGTTATGAGCAATCATAACTAATATGAACAACATGAACTTACTGAATCTGTGGGAAGATTAGGGGTAGGGGAGCACAGTTTCAGATAGTTATAAGAAATATATTAGACAAAGCTATTTGATCATGCCAGTTTGATGGACATGGAAGAAATCCAACTGCATTAGCATAGTATGTTAAGAACAAACTGTCTCATAACCTTGAACCATATATGTTAATGTCCCTAGTGTCAGAGGAACATACCCTGGTCAGAATCAAACTATTTCCCACCCAGGTTTTAGAAGTTAGGGATGGCAACAAATCTACTAAACAAAATATGCCACTTGCCCATGTAACAAGGTAGATCTAAACATTGAAACATGTAGTGTTCCACTGCTCTGTTTTAAGTTTGCCACGTGTTCGTGTGCAGCAAACCTCTTGCTCTAAGAGTGACATTTGAAGGGCCTGATACTGTCCATCCAATTCAGAGTAGTCTGCAAGGGATGAAACAGTGCCACACCAATTATAAGACAGGCTGACTGTGATGCCATTTTGCCTTGATGGGCAGAACCTTTGTGTAGTTCAAAACAGAAAGTTGAATCAATCATATGCTGTCTTTTTCTTTTGATCTGTCGGACACCATCCAGCAAACAGCTGTTCAGTGTCCTGATCAGCCTGGCTGATGTAACCCCCTTTTGGTATGCTTCTCACCAGTCCCTTCCCTATTGTCTCCACCACAGAATGGGAGCAGGGCCATCTTATACTTCTCTTCCCCCAAATGTTGGGCTTACTTCCTGCCTTGAATGCTCCAGCTGCTCACTGCCAGCAGCTCAAGTCCTGTGCCACCATCTGCAACCTCCTTCTGACCCCCCAGAATGTTTTCTTGAAAGCAAAATGCTGGAGGAGCACAGATGGATGACTGCAATTCAACAATATTCTGAAAGAGCAAGATTGTGGGCATAGGTGCTGATTGAGGGGGGCTAAGGGGCTGAAGCACCCCCAGGAAGATTAGTTAGACGCTCTGACCTCTAAGAATTAAATGGAGGTGGAACAGCCTGGAACACTGTTTCTCCTTCTCAGCCAGTCAGCTTAACATTCACTCAGCCTCCAGCCTCACCAGCCAGCTAGACTCCTCTGCCACCTGTCCCCAGCCTGTCCCAATGACATAATGAAAACCATAAGGAACTGAATGGAAGCACTTAGCACACAGTCACACAGATTGGAGTCTACTCTGATGTGAACTAAATCCCCCAAACATCAGCAGACAGCCAATCTGTGTGAAGAGTCTTGGAGTAAATCTTCACCAATCATTGCAGTTTGCTGATGAACAGTCATTTTGACCAGATCGGTGCTGGCAGAGTTGCATGGGTTCCTTTGTGCCATTAAAAGTGTGAACTTATTAGGCCCAGCAGCAGTACTGAACAACCCTCTCAATGATTTATTCAGCTGTGACGGATGACAAGTGGCAACTGGTGACCCACTTTGAGGGCCACTAGCAGAGTAACTGCTGTGATTCTTTAGCCAACTATGTTAAGAAAGGGGATAAAACCTTTTATAGGTACATTAGGGAGCATAGAAAGGTTTAGGGAGGGATAGTGAAGATTAATAAAGGAGAGGGGAGGTGGGAAGAGGGAGAGAGTGCAAAGGCGCAGATACTGAATAAATACTTTTGCTCAGTATTCACAAAAGAAGAAGAGGAGGAGTTACCTAAACCAAACAGTAGAAGCCCTCTGGGTAGTGGGGTTGACCCCAGTCCATTTACAGAAGAAAGAGTCCTGAAAGAACTCCTAAAACTCAAGGTGGACAAAGCAATGGGGCCTGATCAGATTCACCCTAGAATCCTAAAAGAACTAAGGGAGGACATAGTGACACCACTAACAACACTTTTTAACAAATCATGGGAAGATGGGGTGGTACCGGAGGACTGGAGGAGGGCAGATGTGATTCCCTTCACAAAAGTGGGAGCAAGGCAGAAGCAGGAAACTACAGACCTGTTAGTTTGACCTCAGTGGTGGGGAAAATGATGGAATCACTTCTGAAAGAAAGAATTGTTCAGTACCTAGAGGCCAGTGGGGCACAGGACCCTAAGCAGCATGGATTCACAGCATGAAGGTCATGTCAGACAAATCTAATCAATTTCTTTGACTGGGTGACCAAAGTAATAGACCAGGGAGGGGCTGTGGATATGGTCTACCTAGACTTTAGCAAGGCATTTGACACAGTCCTGCACAAAGATTAATAATCAAGTTAGCCAGCCTGGGAGTAGGTCCCAGGTGTGGTAGCTGTAGCAAACTGGCTGCACAACAGGACACAGAAGGTAATAGTGAATGGAACACATTCTGAAGAAAGGGGTATAGTGGAGGACACCTCAGGGCTCAGTACTGGGTTCAGTCCTCTTTAACGTCTTTATAGGTGACATTGCAGAGGGTCTGGAAGGAAAGGTATGCCTCTTTGCAGATAACACAAAGATCTATAACAGATTTGATACACAAGGGGGGTAGAAAGGATGAGGAGGGACTTGGCAAGGTTGGAGGAATGGTCAGACACATGGCAACTTAGATTCTATGCAAAGAAGTGCAAACAATGCACCTGGGAAATAAAATCCAGGAGAAGAGTACACAATAGCAGGGAGGTACTAATGACAACAATAATGGAAAGGGATCTGGGTGTAGTCATATCAGATGACCTAAAGGTGGTAAGCAATGTGAGAAGTCAGTAAGGAGAGCCAGGGGATACTGGGATGCATAGGGAGGGCATCACAAGTGAGAAAAGGGAAGTGGTTATCCTCTGTACAGACAGTTGGTGAGACCCCATCTGGAGTACTGCATGCAGTTTTGAGACCTCATCTATGCAAGGACATAGACAGGATGGAAGCAGTCAGAGGAGGGCAACTAAAATGGTGCAGGTCTACATCAGAAACCATATGAAGAGAGACTGAAGAGCTTAATAGGTATACCCTTGATGAAAGGAGGGACGGGGGACATGATAGAAACTTTAAGTACCTCAAAGGAATCAACAAAGTCCGGAGGGTAGCATCTTTCAGAAAAAGAGATGTGTAAGAACAAGAGGGCACAATTTAAAGTTAGAGGGGGATGGCTCAGGGATAATGTGAGGAAATTATTTTTCATGGAGAGAGTGGTGAACACATGGAACCGCCTTCCTGGAGAGGTTGTGGGGTCTAAAACAGCTGGGGAATTCAAACATGCATGGGACAAACATAAGGCAATTATAGTGGGAGGTTGCAGGAAGTAGGCTGTTGGTTAACTCATTACCTCCTAGAAATGTCTATAGACATCAGCAGATCTAACAGCAGTGTGTCCCAGAGTGCCTACAGAAGTCACCTACAGACTTCCTGTGTGCCCTAGAAACGTCTGGAGAAGTCACTCACATGTTTTAATATTACTTGCCAGCCAGAATAGATTAGAATTGACTGCATAGTACCATTAGAAAGGTAATGTTGTGCTGAACAACTTTGCCTCTGACACTTTGTGTGTATCATGTTCACTTTAGGAGTTATTCATATTTGTTTATGACATTTTGTCCATCTAGAACCACCTAAGCACTTTGAAAAAAACACATATTCTGGGTATCTCAGCCAGTATAAAACAGAAACCAAATTGAGTATAGTTGATTGCATAGAATGGTTGGAAAGGCAATTTTGTGTGCAACAATTTTGCCACTGATACATTGTGTGTATCATGTATACTTTAGGAGTTATATGCATTTGTTTATGGTATGATGTGTATGGTTCAGATTTGTCCCTCAAACCTCACCAACACACCTTGACTCAAATGGGGAAAAATGATGTTTAATACTACAGAAATAGCTGTTTGTTTTACAAATTATTAAAATTACATCTAATGTCTATTCCTTGCATATGACCATTGGAAAGGTAATTTTATGCTGAACAGTTTTGCTACTCGTACTTTGCATCTCGCACTTACGTTTTTTGTGCTATTAGCATTTGTTTGCGGCATGCCAATTGTGGCTTGATTTTGCTTAGAAAGGCCCAGGATTAACTGTTAACAGTATAGAGGAGACAAGTGCTGCAACTTCAGAAAGCTCCTGTGGAGGCAATGGGTTAACTAGAATCTGCAGCTTATCCAATAGGTAGGGAAATGGGCAGACTGGGTGGGTCAAGTGGTCCTTATCTGCCATCAAAGTCTATGTTTCTATGAGTTAAAGAAAAAGTGAAGAGTGCTTGACTCACAAGCTCCGTGATGTCTTCCTCACTCTGGTGACCAGAAAAGAGACCCATCCATGTTAGGACTTGACTGAGCATCTACCCACCAGGACCTCACCACACAATTAGCAGCTTGCAGCACAGAAGAGAGATATGGAGACTCCTGCCACAGTACCACCAGATGTCTGTGACCCCACCTGAGTGAGTAAAAATGCATCCCATCTTGTTACCTGAAAGGATGTCATTCTGAGATCAAACTGCATAGTTATCTCAGGGTCATAATCTCACTGTAGTACCAGTACTGAAAGCACCTTGGCCAAGGAGACAGCAACCTAGGGTATGTCAGAACATATTTGGTTTCCTTCTGCATGTTGTTGCTAACAAAATAGTATACTATAACTTCTTAATTTCTTCTTGACCTACATGCAGTGGGCCACGGGCACCCAAGAGTTCTACAGTTCATTGTTGCTGTTAGATGATGGACCTGATTCGAAAAGAGATGCATACCAAAATGAATAGCAGCAGCCCTTACAAATGCAATTTTAGAGCAAAGGATAGAAAGTGTTGCACTTTCATAGTAAAGAATAATTTGTTACTAAATAGTTTCATGGTGATTTACATGATCCTTCACATGATGTGATATGTGATGTTTTACTGTGAAATTCAACTTTACTGCCAGTGGCCTTTCTGGAGGTTCCATGTCATAACGGCAATTGAGGAAAGGTGATTTCTGTTAGGGCAAGATTCATTGCCAAAAATAAACTTTGGTGATGTACACTCGTGGCACCAAAGACAGAGACTTTTTTTGTTTATGCAGGTGGCTGCACCCCCCACACACCCTAATAAAGGATTATCAACTCCAGGGGGGCACATGTTGGGGAGGTGCAAACCAAAAAAAGAGAGCAAATCCAGGACAGAACAAAAAAAAAAACAATGTTCACAGAATCAAACTTGGCACCCTCCCAACCCTAGCCTGCCAACAACCCATTATGCCACACAGCCAGCCCAACAGCCCAGCCCAGCACTGTTCTACACCTCACAAACCCCATGAGCATGTACATATAGTGGAAGGATGTCACTACATTCGCTGAGCCCCCCAATCCTGTTGCCCTCCCTGTCCAGTAGCCCTGAGAACAGGTGCCATTATTGAGTTGCCATTTTTGAAAGTCCTCAATAGCACTGCAAGTGGCACAGTGGTAGTATACTTGTCTTTGGTATCAAGAGCTGAGGGTTTGAATCCCAGGGGCAGGCTGTAGAAATGGAGGAAGGTACAAGGAAGTCTGGAAGGCAAGTGTCAATGAAAGTAGCTGAAAGAAAGGAAGAACAAGGATGGTAGTGAAAAGGGAGTATGTACCAGAGAAAGATACACTAGTGACTCCTAGTGGTCACAGATTACCCTGCTGAGAGAGAGAGAGAGAGAAAGAGCAGCCAAAGCTTCCTTAAATCAAGGAGGTTAATTACTAGATTACACTGAATTGAATTATTACTTTTTAAACCTGTGTAAGTAACTAGTATTGATTCTCTTTTTTTTGAGTTGCCTTTTCTTAGTTTAACTTTAATTTGCCAGGGAGGAACTGTATCTGGGAGATATTTGTAGTCATTTGTGACTAGACCTGTTACTTAACCTCTGTGAAATAGGTGTCTGTTAAGGGGAGGAGCTGAAAGGGGCCTGGTTGAACTGTGGATTTAAAACAGGAGTTGTTTGTGGTCTCTGTCTGCAGAGACAGAGAGGGAAAGAGAGAGAGATAGGAAAGAGCAGCCAAAGCTTCCTTAAATCAAGGAGGTTATTTACTAGATTTCACTGAATTTAATTATTACTTTTTGGAACTGTGTAAGTAACTAGTATTGATTCTCTGTTTTGGGAGTTGTCTTTTCCTAGTTTAACTTTAATTTGCCAGGGAGGAACTGTAGCTAGAAGATATTTGCAATCATTTGTGACTAGACCTGTTGCTTAACCTCTGTGAAATAGGTGTCTGAATGGAAGGAAGGCACTCCCTGGGGTGGAGGGTCAGAGTTGTAGTTGTTTTTGGAGAACACAGGTTTACTCCCACCCACCGAACCCCTCACCCCACCTGCCCCAAGCTCATAACTACCTTTATAGCAAGGGTTCTGACATCACTTCCCCAAAACTGTTAACAACATACACCTGTTCATATCCTTAAAGGCACAGCACACTGAATAGGGGGTAGAGACACTCACAAGCTTGCACACACTAAAACGAAAACAAACAAAAAAATAAATAAATAAACTAGCATCTGTAACAAGAAGGGACACAGACATGTGGGGAGTGGTACAATGCACTGGCTGTGGAACAGCAGTTTTCTGGGAGACAATCTGGAGACTGCATTGATGCCCTATTTGCAGGCACCTCTCTGGTCTGAATGAGGAGGTTGTTCGTTTCCATGCTGACCTGGCAGAAAATCAGGAAACCTGCTCCCCCACCCATGGACCACCCAGACCACTGTCACTACCTCAGAGGTTGCCAAGAAAGAGGAGTGGTGGGACCACGGTAGGCTCAGAGAGGGTGAGGGTGGTGGAACAGTGGCACATCCCTCCAGTTGTACCTCTCAACAATTCATTTGCAACTGTGGCAGAGCATGGTTCCTCTATGGAGGCACCCACAGTGGAGACCAAGGAGGATGCTGGGAACCTCTACAATGGAGACCCACTGGAGGGTGGCACAGGACCCCACAGGGGAAGCAAACACCCTCTGGTAGGGAACTCAATTATTAAGGGGTAGAACTGGGGGAGGGAGGGGAAAGGGAGGTAAGGTGCCTGCCTGGCACCATAACTTGGAGGAACAGAAACAAATTCTCAAGATTGAGGGAGCAGCTGAAGGGGGGTGAGCTGGATGTCATTATCCACCTAGGAACAAATGAACTGGCTGAGAAATGAATCAGAGCAGTGCAACAGGAGCTTGTGGAGTTGGGGAGGAGCCTTAGACCAGTAGCACACACAGTAACATTCTCAGAAGTGCTACCTATCTATGGCATGGATGAGGCTAGGGTACTCCTCACCATGGGAATAAATGACTGGTTGAAAAACTGGTGCAGAGCTCAGGGATTTGGCATCATTGGGTACTGGGGTTCCACCTGGAGGGATGCAGACCTATACTGACATGATGGTCTTCATCGATCCAGAAGGGAACCAGGATCCTAGATGATAGGTTTAAATGCTTCATTGGCAAGCCATTTAAACTAGCCAAGTGGGGAGGACTCAAAAGGAGAAGGGAATCTAGCCCTCCAAAAAATCAGGGTAGTTAGTGAGGTAAACACCAAGATAGAGCAGTCAATAGAGAAGGGCAGGGAAACAGAGAAAAAGACAAAGGCAGTAAGGACAGAGATGGGGCAAAAAGAAATAAAGCCATTCAAAATGGAGGGTAATGAGTACCAGTGCCCATAGTCTAGGTAAAAAGCTCCCCGAAATGGTAGCTTTGATGGAAGAGGAATGCCTGGATTTCATGGCAGTCACAGAAACATGGTACACAGAGAAGCTTGACTGGGATGTCAACATACCAGGGTACACAATCTACAGGAGGGACATGGAGGGAAGAAGTGGAGGAGGAGTAGCTCTCTATGTAAGGGAAGGGATCAAAGCAACAGAACTAAATGATAAACAGGGAGGAAAGGAGGCACTGTGGGTCACCCTGGAGACTAGAAATGTCACTAACAATCCATACAGGGGTTGTATACAGACTCCCATTTCAGGGGGAGGAATTGGACAAGGAAATGACAGAAGGAATCCTTAGGATGGCAGAGAAAGGGGAAATATTGCTGATGGGGGACCTGAATATGCCAAATGTGAACTGGAGCACCTTTGCTGCAGCCACATCCAAGAGCAGGGCCATTCTCAATGCAGTACAGGGGCATGCCTCAGATAGCTAGTTTTGGAACCCACTCAGGAGGGAGCAATCTTAGACCTGGTACTCTCAAATGAGGATAGAGAAAGGCTTTCTGATCTTGAAGTAGGTAGCCATCTGGGAACAAGTGACCATCAAACAGTGTGGTTTATAATAAACTTAGCTGTAGAGTCAAGTCATACAAAATTGAAGGTACTGGACTTCAGGATGGATGATTTTGTCAAAATGGGAGAATGCCTCAGAAAAGCACTAGCAAACAGGCAAGAAAGTGGGGTGGAGAAACAAATGGAAACATCAAAACTGCCATCACAGAGGCAACAAGCATTTGTGTGAAGCAAATAAACAAATCAAAATGAAAGAAAAACACTATGGTTCTCAAAGAAGTGGGGAAGGTTAGGAGAAAAGATAGTCATTCAGGAAGTATAAGGAACACAGAAGGAGCAGACAGAGAACTGTACAAGTTAAAGCAGAAGGAAGCTGGGAAGGCAGTCAGAATAGCTAAAGGCCCAAACCAAGGAAAAGATAGCCAACTCAGTTAAGAAGGGGATAAACCTTTATAGGTCATTAGGGAGCAAAGAAAGACTAAGGTAGGGATACTGAGGCTGAAAAAAGAGGAAGGTGGTGGGGCAGAGAGGACAGTGAAAATGCAGGAATACTGAATAAATATTTCTACTCAGTATTCACAATGGAAAAGCAGGGGAGATACCTAATCCAGTCAATAGAAGTACCTGGATAGGGGTTGATATTAGTCTTTTCACAGAAGAAAGGTTTCTGAAAGAACTCTTAAAACTGATGGTGGATAAAGCAATGGGGTCTGATGGGATTCACCCCAGAATTCTAAAAGAACTAAGGGAAGAACTAGTAACACCACTGACTACCCTTTTTAATAAATCATAGGAGGATTGTGTGGTACCTGAGGACTGGAGGAGGGGAGATGTGATTCCTTCACAAAAGTGGGAGCAAGACAGAGGCAGGAAACTACAGACCTGTCAGTTTGACCTCAGTGGTAGGGAAAATGATGGAATCAGTTCTGAAAGAAAGAATTGTTGAGTACCTAGAGGCCAGTGGGGCACAGGACCCAAGGCAGCATGGATTCACAGTGGGAAGGTCATGTCAGACAAATCTAATTGATTTCTTTGACTGGATGACAAAAGTAGTAGACCAGGGAGGGGCTGTGGACATGGCTACCTAGACTTTAGCAAGGCATTTGACACAGTCCCACAGAAAACATTAATAAACAAATTAGCCAGCCTGGGAGTGGGTCCCATGGTTGTAGCCTGGGTAAAACACTGGCTGGACAACAGGACACAGAGGGTGATAGTAAATGGAGTCCACAGTGAAGAAAGGGGGTTACTAGTGAGGTACTGCAAGGTTCAGTACTGGGTCTGGTCCTTTTTAATGTCTTTATAAGTGACATTGCAGAGGGACTGGAAGGAAAAGTGTATGTCTTTGCAGATGACACAAAGATCTGCAACAGGGTTGATACACAAGGTGGGGTGGAAAGGATGAAAAGGGACTTGGCAAGGTTGGAGGAATGGTCAAATGTATGGCAGCTTAGATTCAACGCAAAGAAGTGCAGAGTAATGCACCTGGGAAACAAAAACCCAGGGGAAGAGTACACAATGGGGGGTGAGATACTGACAACAACAAAAATGGAAAGGGACCTGGGGTAGTCATATCAGATGACCTAAAGGTGGGCCAGCAATGTGAGAAGGCAGTAAGGAGGGCTGGGGGATACTGGGATGCATAGGGAGAGGCATCACCAGTAGAAAACAGGAAGTTGTTGGCCCTCTGTACAGACAGTTGGTAAGACCACATCTGGAGTACTGTGTACAGTTCTGGAGACCCCATCTCTGCAAAGACATAGATAGGGTGGAGGCTGTCCAGAGGAGGGTAACCAAATGGTGCAGGTCTGCACAGAAGACATAAGAAGAAAGACTAAAGGAGCTTAAGATGTATAGCATCTAGGAAAGGGAGGATAGGAACTTTCAAAATACTCAAGGGAATCAACAAAGTCCAAAGGGTAGTATCTTTCAGAAAAAGAGATGTGCAGGAACAAGGAGGCACAATTGACGATAGAGGGGGGATGGATCAGAGGTAATGTGAGGAAGTATTTCTTCACAGAGAGGGTTGTAGATGCATGGAACAGCCTTCCTGAGGAGGTCATAGAGTCAAAAACAGTGGGGGAATTCAAGAATGCATGAGACAGACATAAGGCAATTCTAGTGGGGGGGTAGGAGGAAGTATGCTGTTGGTTAACTAGGATCTGCAGGTTATCCATTAGGTAGGGAAATGGGCAGACTAGGTGGGACAAGAGGTTCTTATCTGCCATTGGATTCTATGTTTCTATGTTTCTAGTGGTCACCCTCATCACAGGGTACCCTTTAGGGGTAGCTCCCTTGTTTCACTGCTTGTGTGATGAGGTTCATTGTCATTTATTTTATTTTTTTTTCCTGAAATACTGTATTTCAGAGATGTTATTTGCCTTGAGAATCTTTAGCACTGAACATTCTACTCAGAATCCTTTTGAACCAAAACTGGTGGGTTCCAAAGATAAACAGTGCTATTTACCTACTGCACTGTTTAAACCAGCAACAAGATAGTGAAACAATTTGTCTTAGCAAGCAGTAGAGAGAAAGATAGGACAGTAGCATAAAGAACTGTTTTAACAGCGTATTAGGGCAAAGTGTTGGCAGATCAAGTGCTGATTTGCTTGCTTAACTGCTAAAATGATGTGGGCTGCAGCTAGTTGCCTTTCTCTCATACTCTGGTCATCATTCTCCAAATTTCCCATCAATGCCAGTGGATTATTGCAAGCCAAGCATGTCCAGTGTCCCTGCAATTAATTTACAGAAAATAGACTGGTGGTGTCATTAAAGAAAAAGAAAAATACTTTTAGTTATAGAGCAACTCTGCACATCAGCATGTACTTTTATAAATAAGACAGTAGTATAAGTTCATATATCTCGTCAAATGTTAAATTTCAGTCAATTGGGACATGCCATGTCATTTGACAGGTGAGTGTGGCCTAAAATGGACCAATAAGAATCGCCCCTTGTTTAACCAGAAGTCCCTCCCTAAATGTGTTAGCCCTGCCAACTTCTGTTGGAAATGAAATGTGCTCAAACCCGTGTCCCACCCCTTGCACAGGAAATGACATGTACTCGAACCTGTGTCCCGCCCCTTGTGTAGGAAATGACATGCACTAAAACCCATGTCCCACTTCTTGCTTAGGAAATGAAATGCTCTTAAACCTGTGTCCCACCCCCACTTGCACAGGAAATGACCTGCTCTGAACCCCCAGAAGTGACATAACACCACCATTTTGTAAGTGTCTTATGCCCCTTCTTCTCATGCACCCCTTGAACCTCTGCCATGCCATCCTGGCTTGAACCAGAGTCCCACCATTCTAGCTCGAACTCCTGTTCACCCTCCTTTCTCCTGTAACCCCCACCATCCTGGCTCTAACCCTGTCCCTCTTCACACCATGCTCCACCCAACCCACAAAAAATAAGTTAGGGTTTATGTAGTGTTATGTGCCCCTGTTGGCTTGGGGTTAAATCTGTAGTGCACGTGTGTGTGTTTTTTGATTAAGATATTTTTGAATGCTTATCTAGGAGGCAGCTTCATCATGCATAGTTTCAGAGATCTGTTTGGAGACCCCACAGAGGAAATCGATCTGCCTATGTAAGTACCCTTTTCTGTTTTATTAAACAAGGTATAAAATAATTTAATATGCATCTTTAGGCCTGTGTAAACTTGCATCAAAAATGCTACTTTATGTTTATGTATATGCATGTACTATTCATAAGCTAAGACAGGGACCTCAATGTAAATAAGCTGGTTCAACAGTTTCTCTGGATAGCAAGGCAAATGCTAGCAGTCACACACTAATCATTTATACCCATCTTGAATTGCAGAATAAAATACATTTGAATCAGAAAAAAGAAAGACGCATATCTATAGTTCTCCCATCAGCTCTGTGTAGTATCAAGAAGAAGGCTGAATGAAATGTGAGTGATATTTATAATGTTTTTAAAAAGGGGGGTGGGGGCTACAATAGATGTGTCTGTGACACATGTTACCATGTATAGTATGGTGGGTGTGGTGATGGTTCTACCAAGGGGTAGTCCATCCTACTAAGCCTTATATTAACCCTGCAGTTGAAGACAGAAGGCATAGCTTTTTGAGAGACTCCTCAGATTCTGTGTTATAGACTTGGAGCAGATTATCCAAAAACATCAAGATGAAGATGTCACAGAGCAGTGCTTCTCAATTCAACCTCCCAGCAACAGAACAGACTGTCACACCACTGATTGAAATGTCTGGAGATGAAAAGCCAAGCAAGAAGATGTCTATCGGGGTCCCACAACCCAAGCCAACCTATGCGTGCTTCATAAGGTGTGAAAAAGGATGTCCCACACAAGTCTTGTTGAGTGGAAGAGTGTCTGACATAAAAAAGAAGCACGCTGCACAATTTGGTGAATTAGAAAATCCTAAATCTGACTGTCCTTCTGAAGAGGCACCAATGTAAGACCATGAAAAGGTGCTAGGTTGTGAATCTGATGCAGAAAAAGATGTTACTATGAAACCCAAAACAGAAAGTGACAAGAAGGAGGAGCTAGAGAAGATGGTTGGTGAGACACCGCCAACAAAAGCTTCAGAGCAAGTTGTGAAAAAGAAAGCCAAGACACAGCCAAAAGGTGCCTCTGCCCAAGAGGTGGATAATGATGATGCAGCCACAAGCAGTCAAGCCCAGGCTAAGAGAGAGAAAGATAAGAAAAATGAAGAAGGCGAAAAGAGTTGCTTTGATGAGGTAAATGCATTTTTAACATTAAAAAAAGAGTGAGTGGTGACATGCATACATGGTGTAACTGAGGAGATGAGCTAGCAGTAGAATTACATCTTACCTGTTATGAGTCACAGGACCAATGCTGTTTTATGTTTTACTTTAATAGACTGAAGGATTTGTGATGGAGCAGCAGTCATATTCAGACAGCATGGATTCATGACTTTCCATAAATATACTGCTCGACTGTGTTTGCTGTGTGAAAGATACTAATGTGGTTGTTAATGAGATGTGTGAGGACCAGTATGTTAGAAATAAAGAGAGCGATAGAATGTTTCAAAATGTCACAGAACAGGCTTTGATCACAACCCAACCCTCTTCTTCTACTGAGATTCGACAGGGATCCTCATGTGAAAAACCAGGCCTCAGTAGTAAACCCCGCAAAACTGAGCATGATATGTAGTGTAAGTACGTTACATATCATACCATCCATGGCATAATTGCTGCAGTAATAGAGAGGGTGATACATGCTGAATTGGTTGATGCCTGTCCCGGGTGCAAGATAGATGACCCTAATTAGAAAAATAATTCTTGTATTACTGATGAACTGACAGCTAGACAATTATACAGAAATGTTTCTGAAGCCTCATATATAGGGCAACTTATGCCTGTGATTTTAACAATAGCAATGAAACAACAGGGCTTAAATTTGACCAACGAAACACTACATCATATTGATCATGTTTTAAATTATGTGAAAAGAGCTGAGAATCCCAGGTGTTGTATTAAAAATATGTACTACAAGATAGACAGAGAGATTAGAAGAGAGGCCCCATGTCTGGTCAGCAAAGGCCCCTTTAAAAAATTTCTTAAAAGAAATTCAGGGACCCTGTTTATATTGTAAAATACATTACCCCCAACTGCTACATGTAAACATTTCGGTACCAAAAAGTGTCATATTTTATTTTACAGATAATCATATGGATGCAAGTACAGAGAGAATCCAAAGACTTATGTATCTGAACCTAAGCCATTACTGTCATCCATCACTGTTTGGTTCACCTCAATATGAAATTTGCCTTTGTGAGATACATGCAGCCTTTGAACTGATGATGTGTGCCCTTTCAGAAGTATGGGAGGATACAGATAAATATATGAATGTCGGTGTTGCCACTTATATAAAATGTTAAACTTTTTGCCAATATAATCATGAATGACAATGAATGTCTTTGTGGGATTTACATCATTATCATCATAGTCATGTGTGTGTACTATAAAGCAGAAAAACCTTGTGATATTGTATGTTGTTAACCTGGCTTCTCTGCTTGCTGAAATGATCCACTGGTCAGCAAGGGCCCTTTAAAACAATTTCTATAAGGAAATTAGGGTCCCTGTTTATGTTGAAAAAACATTTACCCCCTAAACAGTTACTTGTTACCATTTTAATATTGTTCATATTGTTACTCTGGCTTTTCCGCTTGCTAAACTGCACCATGCAATGAGAGGTCAGTATAACATAGTGCTGTATGCTTTTTTTCAGAGCATACCACAATGGGAAACGCCCTGTCAACGAGCCCAGAGGCTTATTTACCAACTAGTCAGACACAGAGCTAAACAACCTGGTTTAAATCTACCTACAGGACAAACACCATCTGTACTTTTACAGACATGTCAAGGACTTTTTGTCGGTCTCCCATAGGGACCCCAAAAGGAAACTATGGATTATTTTAAGGATGAGGGTGCTACTCTTGAGGAAGTGATGTATAAAATAGCTATATAGTGTTTATGCATAGCCCATGTGATCCAGAAAACTTTTTTGGTTTTATGTGTACTGCTGTTGATCTCTTAGTGTTTAGTCTGCAGAACGGGGTGCTGAGTCTGTCATCATATATTTTGCTTATTTTATCACTTTTGTTGTGCTTCATAAATCAAGTTTAGCATATGCTTTCCTAAATAGTGTATTATAATGTACTTTCAGATGGAACAGCATTGGCATGTTCCCAGTTTTCCAGTCAGTCTTGATGTCTACAATGTACCGATGTGATAAAGGACATTTTAAAGGAACCTATATACTTGGAAAGCAGCCTGCATTAAATGTCTGCTCTGAAGATGCTGCTGCTTCACTGGCAGAAAACACTGACTCTGATTAAAGAGTTGCCTCACTTGTATGGAGACACTATGTTGACTGATAATGGAAAACAGTAACCGTAGAGCAGTATGCAAGGTGAATGACATTTTAGATGTAACAGATTTTCTTAAAATCAGTCTTGTTATTTTGGGTATATGGCATATGTGTGTATTGTGCCTGCCTCATCACTAAGGGGAAGTGGACGATGCCAATGCTTGTGTAAAACATACAGCTCAAAAGTTGCTGTTTCTGGGTATTGTAAACATGTAAAATGAGAAGTGAAAAACAAGATATTATGTAATCATTGCATGCTTGCTATGTGTTATGCCTTTTTAGGTAGCTATATGCATAGTTTATGTATTATTGTATGTATTATAAATATATAAAGTAAACTTTCAAATACTGTATGACTTGTGTATTTATAAATAAAATATAATCATGCATTGCACTTTGTGGTTGTCATAGTGTTTTTAAAAGAACAGAAAGAGCACATACTTTATTTTACTGGTGACAAGAGTTTTGCTAGCTAACAGATGTATCGGAGTTGATGAAAGAAGATGAATGATCACCTGTTCCAGAATATATATTTTAATGCAAAAAGTGGGTAGTTTCACAGGGGTGACTCAGCTGTATAAGGCTACAAAAAACTTGATAAAGATGTCACCAGGAAAGGTGTTGCAGAATGGCTTGTGAAGCAGGACCCCTATTCATTACACAAAGCAGCCAGAGTCCGATTTAAGAGAAATCCTGTCATTGTTTCTGACATAGACAGACAATGGCAAGCTGATTTAGTGGATATGAGTCAATATGCAAAGTACAATAATGGGTTTAAGTACATACTGACGTGCATCGATGTGCTGTCCAAGTATGCCTGGGTAGTGACTTTAAAAGACAAATCAGGCAAGGCAGTGATGCAAGCCTTTAAAACTATTTTTAAAAGTGGACGCACACCTCAGAAGTTGCAGACTGATCAGGGTAAAGAGTTTCTAAATGCCTCCTTAAAGAACCTATTAAAACAAAATAAAATACACCATTTTGTGACGAATAATGAAGTTAAGGCCAGCATTGTAGAAAGATTTAATAGGACACTGAAGTCACACGTAGGCTGTTACTTTACAGCCCAGAATACTTGAAATATACAGATGTGTTGTCAGACCTGGTGCACAGCTATAACCATACTTATCACAGAAGCATTAAACACAGACCTGTGGATGTTAACCCTTCCAATGCCCTGGTGTATGGAAGATCCTCCTGTAATTCTGTTCTTGGCAAAAACAAAAGGGTACCCTTCAGAAAGATGATCACGTGAGACTATCTAAGCTAAAAGGGGTGTTTGAAAAGGGATATGAACAGACGTACACAGATGAGATATTTATTGTGACGGAGGTCTTAAAGACACAGAGGCCCACCTATAAGCTAAAAGACTATCGGGGAAGACATCAAAGGTACTTTTTATGCTGAGGAGTTGCAAAAAATTGAACCTGATGAGGACCGTGTGTATAGGGTGCAGAAAATCCTGGCAGAGAAAAAGCGTGGCAGAAAAACTTGGTATCTGGTAAAGTGGAGAGGGTGGCCTGATAAATTTAATAGCTGGGTTGAGGCAACACAGGTTCGGGACATTAGAAGCAGATAAGGCTTAAAATGCTCAAAAATGGATTTTATATCACCTTGCCCAGCAACGCCTCGCACAACATTTTCCCCAACAATACTATATCCACTTTTACAGTAAAGTTACCACAAACGCTTGAACTACCTGGTGAATGGGAAGTGGGCTTAGCAGAAATTCAGTACCCTCATACCTGGGACAATGTGCCTGCACAGAAAAACAGGTTCAGTATGCTCTATCAGCCTCTAAGCGTAGCCCACAGTAAAACACCACCAACTGGACCCTTTACTGAGTCAGCAGCATTTAAAATTCCATTGGGCTATTATCCTAACATGGCTGGTGTTATTTCTCAAATTAATAAAAGCATATTTGAAGTAAATGAACTGCCAGTGGTTTTGGAACAACAAGCCGTCGGGAGAGAAATAAGCATTGACAGTGACATCAAACAGAACAGAACAAAAAAAAAAAACAATGTGCACAATCAAACGCACCCTCAACCTAGCCTGCCAACAACCCATTATGCCACACAGCCAGCCCAACAGCCCAGCAGCACTACACCTCACAAACCCCATGAACATGTACATATAGTGGAGGATGTCACTACATTCGCTGAACCCCCCAATCCTTTGCCTCCCATCCAGTGACCACAAGACAGGTGCCATTATTGAGTTGCCTTTTGAAAGTCCTCAATAGCACTGCATGGCACAGTGGTAGTATCTTACCTTTGGTATCAGGCGGGTTTGAATCCCAGGAAGGCTGTAGAAATGGAGGAAGGAACGAGGTCTGGAAGGCAAGTGTCAATGAAAGTAGCTGAAAGAAAGGAAGAACAAGATGGTAGTGAAAGGGAGTATGTACCAGAAAGATACACTAGTGACTCTAGTGGTCACAGATTACCCTGCTGAGAGAGAGAGAGAGAGGCAGCCAAAACTGTAAATCAGGAGTTAATTACTAGATTACACTGATGAAGATTACTTTTAAACCTGTGTAGTAACTAGTAGCGATTCTCTGTCTCTTGAGTTGCCTTTTAGTTTAACTTTAATTTGCAGGGAGACTATCTGGGAGATATTTGCAGTCATTGTGACTAGACCTGTTACCTAACCTCTGTGAAATAGGCTATTAAGGGAGGAGCTAAAAGGGGCCTGGTCAAACTGGATTTAAAACAGGAGTTGTTTGTAGTCTCTGTCTGCAGAGACAGAGAGAAAAGAAAGAGAGATAGAAAAGAAAAAAGCTTCCTTAAATAAGGAGGGTTACTAGATTACCTCAATTTAATTATTACTTTTTGGAACTGTGTAAGTAACTAATATTGATTCTCTATTTTAAGGTTGTCTTTCTAGTTAACTTTAATTTGCCAGAGGAACTGTAGCTACAAAGATATTTGCAATATTTGACTAGACCTGATGGCAACCTCTATGAAATAGGTGTCTGAATGGAAGAAGAGGCACTCCCGAGAGTGGAGGTCAGAGTTGTAGTTGTTTTGGAGACACAGGTTACTCCCACCCAACCCCTCACCCACCACCCCAAGCTCATAACTACCTTTATAGCAGAGTTCTGACATCTTCCAAAAGGTTAACAACATACACTGATACATACGTAAAGGCACAGCACTGAATAGGGGGTAGAGACTCAAGCTTACACACACTAAACAAAAACAAAAAAAAAAAAAAATAAATAAACCAGCATCTTAACAAGAGGACACAGACATGTGAAAGTGGTACAATGCACTGGCTGGAACAGCGATTTCTGAGGACAATCTGGGCATTGATGCCTATTTAGACACCTCTGGTCTGAATGAGGTTGTTCATTTCCATACTAACTGGCGAAATCAGAAACCTGATCCCCCACCCTGGCACCAGACCACTGCCACTACCTCAAGTTGCCAAGAAGAGGTGGTGGGACCACGTGGCTCAGGAAGGTGAGGGTGGTGGAACAGTGGCCTCCCTCAGTTGTACCTCTAACAATCCATTGCAACTGTGGCCAGCATGGTTCCTCTATGGGCACCACAGTGAAGATAGAGATGCAGAACCTCCAGTGGAACCCACAGGAGGTGGCACAGGACCCCACAGGAAGCAAACACCCTGATGGAGACTCAATTATTAAGAGGTAGAACTGGGGGAGGGAAAGGAGGTAAGGTGCCTGCCTGGCACCAAACTTGGGGAACAGAAACAAATTCTCAAGATTGAGGGGCAGCTGAGAGAGGTGAGCTGGATGTCATTATCCACCTAGGAACAAATGAACTGGCTGAAATGAATCAGAGCAGTGCAACAGGAGCTTGTGGAGTTGAGGAGAGCCTTGAACAATAGCACACAATGAAACATTCTCAGAAGTGCTGCCTATCTATAGCATCGATGAGGCTAGGTGCTACTCACCATGGGAATAAATGACTAGGTTGAAAAACTGGTGCAGAGCTCAGGGATTTGGCGATCATTGGGTGCTGGGGTTCCACCTGGAGATGCAGACTATACTGACATGATGGTCTTCCATCGATCCAGAAGGGAACCAGGATCCTATATGATAGGTTTAAATGCTTCATTGGCAACCGTTTAAACTAGTCAAGTGGGGGAGGGACTCAAAAGGAGAAGGGGAATCTTAGCCCCTCCAAAAAATCAGGGCAGTCAGTGAGGTAAACACCAAGACAGAGCAGTCAATAGGGAGAAGGGCATGGGTAAACAGAGAAAAAGACAAAGGCAGTAAGGACAGAGATGGGGCAAAAATAAATAAAGCCATTCAAAATGGTGGGTAATGAGTACCAGTGCCCATAGTTTAGGTAAAAAGCTCCCCGAAATGGTGGCTTTGTTGGAAGAGAAATGCCTGGATTTCATGGCAGTCACAGAAACATGGTACACAGAGAAGCTTGACTGGGATGTCAACATACCAGGGTACACAAGCTACAGGAGGGACATGGAGGGAAGAAGTGGAGGAGAGTAGCTCTCTATACGAGGAGGATCAAAGCAACAGAACTAAATGGTAAACAGGGAGGAAAGGAGCTTTTGTGGGTCACCTGGAGACAAGAAATGTCACCAACAATCCATACAGGGTTGTATACAGACTCCGATTTCAGGGGGAGGAATTGGACAAGGAAATGACAGAAGGAATCCTTAGGATGGCAGAGAAAGGGGAAATATTGCTGATGGGGGACCTGAATATGCCAAATGTGAACTGGAGCACCTTTGCTGCAGCCACATCCAAGAGCAGGGCCATTCTCAATGCAGTACAGGGGCATGCCTCAGATAGCTAGTTTTGGAACCCACTCAGGAGGGAGCAATCTTAGACCTGGTACTCTCAAATGAGGATAGAGAAAGGCTTTCTGATCTTGAAGTAGGTAGCCATCTTTGAACAAGTGACCATCAAACAGTGTGGTTGTAATAAACTTACAGAGTCAAGCCATACAAAATTGAAAGTGCTGGACTTCAGGATGGATAATTTGTCAAAATAAGGAAATGCCTCAGAAAAGCACTAGCAAACAGGCAAGAAAGTGGGGTGGAGAAACAAATGAAAAACAATAAAACTGCCATCACAGAAGCAACAAGCATTTGTGTGAAGCAAATAAACAAATCAAAATGAAAGAAAAAACTACCATGGTTCTCAAAAGAAGTGGCAGGGAAGGTTAGGGAGAAAAAGATCTCATTCAGGAAGTATAAGGAAACAGAAGGAGCAGCATAGAGAACTGTACCATTTAAAGCAGAAGGAAGCTGGGAAGGTAGTCAGAATAGCTAAGGCCCAAACCAAGGAAAAGACAGCTAAATCAGTTAAGAAGGGGGATAAATTCTTGTATGGGTCATTAGAGAGCAAAGAAAGACTAAGGTAGGGATGCTGAGGCTGAAAAAAGAGGAAGGTGGGGGGCAGAGAGTGACACTGAAATGCAGAGAAGAAGACAAAGATTCTACTCCAGTATTCACAATGGAAAGGAAGAGATACCTAATCCAGTCAATGAAGTACTCTGGATAGGGGTTGATATTGAATCTTTTCACAGAAGAAAAGGTTCTGAAAGAACTCTTAAAACTGATGATGGATAAAGCAATAGGTCTCATGGATTCACCCAGAATTCTAAAGAAGTAATGGAAGAACTAGTATTACTGCACTACCCTTTTAATAAATCATAGGAGGATTGTGTGGTACCTGAGGACTGGAGCGGGCAGATGCGATTTCCTTCACAAAAAGTAGAGCAAAACAGAGGCAGAAACTACAGACTTGTCAGTTTGACTTCAGTGGTAGGAAAATGATGAAGTCAGTTCTGAAAGAAAATTGTTGAGTACCCTAGAGGCCAGTAAGAAGTTTTGGGACCCAAGGCAGCATGGATTTACAGTGGGAAGGTTATGTCAGACAAATCTAATTGATTTCTTTGACTGGATAAACAAAGTAGTAGACCAGGGAGGGGCTGTGAACATGGCTACCTAGACTTTAGCAAGGCATTGACACAGTCCACACAAAACATTAATAAACAAATTAGCCAGCCTGGGGTGATGCCCATAGTTTGGCAGCCTGGAGTAAAACACTGGCTGGACAACAGGACACAGAGGTGATAATGAAATGAGTCCCACAGTGAAGTGGGGGTTACTAGTGAGGTTCTGCAAGGTTCAGTACAGGTCTGGTCCTTTTAATGTTTATAAGTGACATTGCAGAGGACTGGAAGGAAAAGTTGATGTCTCTTTACAGATGACACAAAGATCTGCAACAGGGTTGATACACAAGATAGGGCTGGAAAAGAATGAAAGGGACTTGCCAAAGTTGGAGGAATGGTCAAATGTATGGCAGCTTAGATTCAGCATAAAGAAGTGCGGTAATACACCTGGAAACAAAAACCCGGAAGAGTACACAATGGGTGGGTGAGATACCAATGACAACAAAAATGGAAAGGGCCCTGGGGGCAGTCATATCAGATGACCTAAAGGTGGGCCAGCAATGTGAGAAGGCAGTAAGGAGGGCTGGGGAGATACTGTGACGCATAGGGAGAGGCATCACCAGTAGAAAACAGGAAGTTGTTGGCCCTCTGTACAGACAGTTGTTAAGACCACATCTGGAGTACTGTGTACAGTTCCAGAGAACCCATCTCTGCAAAAGACATAGATAGGGCAGAGGCTGTCCGGAGGAGGGTAACCAAAATGATGCAGGGTCTGTACCAGAAGACATAAGAAGAAAGACTAAAGGCGCTTAAGATGTATAGCATCTAGGAAAGGATGGATAGAAGCTTTCAAATACATCAAGGGAATCATCAAAGTCCAAAAGGGTAGTATCTTTCAGAAAAAGAGATGTGCAGGAACAAGGAGGCACAATTGACGATAGAGGGGGGATGGATCAGAGGTAATGTGAGGTTTCTTCACAGAGGTTGTAGATGGAACAGCCTGAGGAGGTCATGAGTCCAAAAACAGTGGGGGAATTCAAAGGCATGAGACAGACATAAGGCAATTCTAGTGGGGTAGGAAGTATGCTGTTGAGTTACGGGATCTGGATTATCCATTAGGTGATGGGCAGACTAGGTGGGACAGAGTTCTTATCTCCATTAGTTCTATGTTTCTATGTTTCAGTGGTCCCTCATCACAGGGTACCCAATGAGATAACTCCTTGTTTCACTACATTGTGATGAGGTTCATTATCATTTATTTTATTTTTCCTGAAATACTGTATTTCAGAGATGTTATTACTCAAGAATCTTTGCATGAAACATTCTCAAGTCCTTTTAGACCAAACTGGTGGGTTCAAAGATAACAGTGCTATTTACCTGCACTGTTAAACCAGCAACAAGACAGTGAACAATTTGTCTTAGCAAGCAGTAGAGAAAGATAGGACAGTAGCATAAAAAACTGTCTTTAACAGCGTGTTAGGGCAAAGTGTGGCAGATCAAGTGCTGATTTAGCACTTGAACTACTAAATGATGTGAGCTGCAACTAGTTGCCTTTTCTCTCATACTCTGGTCATCATTCTCCAAATTTCCCATCAATGCCAGTGGATTATTACCAAGCCAAGCATGTCGAGTGTCCCTACAATTAATTTACAGAAATAGACTGGTGGTGTCATTAAAAAAAAAAATACTTTTAGTTATAGAGCAACTCTGCACATCAGCATGCACTTTTTATAAATAAGACAGTAGTATAAGTTCCATATATCTCGTCAAATGTTAAATTTCAGTCAATTAGGCACATGCCATGTCATTTGACAGGTGAGTGTATTTAAAATGGACCAATAGAATCGCCACTTGTTTAACCAAGTCCTCCCTAAATGTGTTAGCCCTGCCAACTTCTGTTGGAAATGAAATGATACTCAAACCAGATGTCCCACCCTTGCACAGGAAATGACATGTACTCGAACCTGTGTCCCGCCCCTTGTGTAGGAAATGACATGCACTAAAACCCATGTCCCACTTCTTGCTTAGGAAATGAAATGCTCTTAAACCTGTGTCCCACCCCCACTTGCACAGGAAATGACCTGCTCTGAACCCCCAGAAGTGACATAACACCACCATTTTGTAAGTGTCTTATGCCCCTTCTTCTCATGCACCCCTTGAACCTCTGCCATGCCATCCTGGCTTGAACCAGAGTCCCACCATTCTAGTTCAAACTCCTATTCACCCTCCTTTCTCCTGTACCCCCACCATCTGGCTCTAACCCTCGTCCTCTTCACACCATGTCCCCACCCCAAAAAATAAGTTGGGGTTTATGGTGTTATGTCCCCTGTTGGCTTGGGGTTAAAACTGCAGTGACACGTGTGCACTTTTGAGTCAAAAATATTTTTGGAATGCAACATCAGGAAACGCTTCATCATACAATAGGTTCAGAGATCTGTTTGGAGACCCCCACAGAGAAATCGATCTGTCTATGTAAGTACCCTTTTCTGTTTATTACAAACAAGGTATAAAATAATTTAATATACATCTTAGGCCTGTGTAAACTTGCATCAAAATACACCCTCTATGTATGTATATGCATGTGCCATTCATAAATAAGACAGGGACCTCAATGTAAAAAGCTGGTTCAACAGTTTCTCTGGATATAAAAGAGCAAATACTTGATCACACACTAATCATTTATACCCATCTTGGTGCAGAATAAAATACATTTGAATCAGAAAAAAAAGGAAGAGCATATCCATAGTTCTCCCATCAGCTCTGTGTAGTATCAAGAAGAAGGCTGAGATAAATGTGATGATATTTATAATGTTTTTAAAAAAGGGTGAGGGCTACAATAGATGTGTCTGTGACACATGTTACCATGATATATAATATGGTGGGTGCAGGTGATGGTTCTACAAAGGGTAGTCCATCTACTAAGCCTTATATTAACCCTGCAGTTGAAGACAGAAAGGCATAGCTTTTAGAGAGACTCCTCAGATTCTGTGTTATGAACTTGGGCAATTATCAAAAACATCAAAATGAAGATGTCACAGAGCAGTGCTTCTCAATTCAACCTCCAGCAACAGAACAGACTGTACACCACTGATTGAAATGTCTGGAGATGAAAAGCCAAGCAAGAAGATGTCTATCGAGATCCCAGACCCAACCGGCAACCTATCCGTGCTTCATAAGGTGAAAAGGATGTCCCACACAAGTCTTGTTGGTGGAAGAGTGTCTGACATAAAAAAGCACGCTGCACAATTTGGTGAATTAGAAAATCCTAAATCTGACTGTCCTTCTGAAGAGGCGCAAGTAAGACCATGAAAAGGTTGCTGGGTTGTGAATCTGATGCAGAAAAAGATGTTACTATGAAACCCAAAACAGAAAAGTGACAAGAAGGAGGCTAGAGAAGATGGTTGGGTGAGACACACGCCAAAAGCTTCAAACAAGTTGAAAAAAAAGCCAACACAGCCAAAAGGTGCCTCTGCCCAAGAGGTGGATAATGATGATGCAGCCACAAGCAGTCAGCCCAGGCTAAGAGAGAAAGATAAGAAAAATGAAGAAGGCGAAAAGTTGATTTCAAGATGAGGTAAATGCTTTTTAACATTAAAAAAGTCGTGGTGACATGCATACATGGTGTAACTGGGAGATGAGCTAGCAGTAGAATTACATCTTACCTGTTATGAGTCACAGGACCAATGCTGTTTTATGTTTTACTTTAATAGACTGGAAGGATTTGTGATGGGCAGCCCAGTCATATTGAACCAGCATGGATTCACTGACTTTCCATAAATATATACTGCTTTCGACTGTGTTTGCTGTGACAGAAGATACTAATGTGGTTAATTAATGACGGAGATGTGTGAGGACCAGTATGTTAGAAATAAAGGAAGCGATAGAATGTTTCAAAATGTCACAGAACAGGCTTTGATCACAACCCTCTTCTTCTACTGAGATTAGAGCAGGGATCCTCATGTGAAAACCAGGCCTCAGTAGTAAACCCATAAAACTGGGCATGATATGTGAGTGTAAGGCGTTACTATCATACCATCCATGGCATAATTGCTGCAGTAATAGAGAGGGTGATACATGCTGAATTGGTTGATGCCTGTCCCAGGTGCAAGATAGATGACCCTAATTAGAAAAATAATTCTTGTATTACTGATGAACTGACAACTAGACAATTATACAGAAATGTTTCTGAAGCCTCATATATGGGCAACTTATGCCTGTGATTTTAACAATAACAATGAAACAACAGGGAACTTAGAATTTGACCAACGAAACACTACATCATATTGATCATGTTTTAAATTATGTGAAAGAGCTGAAAATCCCAGGTGTTGTATTAAAAATATACTACAAGATAGACAAGAGATTAGAAGAGAGGCCACATGTCTGGTCAGCAAAGCCCCTTTAAAAATTTCTTAAAAGAAATTCAGGGACCCTGTTTATATGTAAATACATTACCCCCAACTGCTACATGTAAACATTCGGTACCAAAAGTGTCATATTTATTTACAGATAATCATATAGGATGCAAGCACAGAAGAGAATCAAAGACTTATGTATCTGAACCTAAGAAGCTACTGCCATCGTCCTGTTTGAGTTCACCTCAATATAAATTGCCTTTGTGAGATACATGCAGCCTTTGAACTGATAATGTGTGCCCTTTCAAGTATGGGAGGATACAGAATAAATATATGAATGTCGGTGTGCCACTTGTATAAAATGTTAAACTTTTTGCCAATATAATCATGAATGACAATGAATGTCTTTGTGGGATTTACATCATTATCATCATAGTCATGTGTGTGTGTACTATAAAGCAGAAAAAACCTTGTGATATTGTAAGTGTTGTTAACCTGGCTTCTCTGCTTGCTGAAATGATCCACTGGTCAACAAAGGGCACTTTAAAACAACTTCTGTAAGGAAATTCAGGGTCCCTGTTTATGTTGTAAAAAACATTTACCCCCTAAACAGTTACTTGTTACCATTTTAATATTGTTCATATTGTTACTCTGGCTTTTCCGCTTGCTAAACTGCACCATGCAATGAGAGGTCAGTATAACATAGTGCTGTATGCTTTTCAGAGCATACACATGGAAACACCCTGTCAATGAGCCCAGAGGCTTATTTACCAACTAGTCGACACACAGAGCTAAAACAACCTGGTTTAAATCTACCTGGGACAAACACCATCTGTACTTTTACAGACATGTCAAGGACTTTTTGGCGGTCTCCCATAGGGACCCCAAAAAACTATGGATTATTTTAGGATGAGGTGCTACTCTTGAGAAGTGATGTATAAAATAGCTATATAGTGTTTATGCATAGCCCATGTGATCCAGAAAACTTTTTTGGTTTTATGTGTACTGCTGTTGATCTCTTAGTGTTTAGTCTGCAGAACGGGGGGCTGAGTCTGTCATCATATATTTTGCTTATTTTATCACTTTTGTTGTGCTTCATAAATCAAGTTTAGCATATTCTTTCCCTAAATAGTGTATTATAATGTACTTTCAGACTGAACGTACTGGCATGTTCCCAGTTTTCCAGTCAGTCTTGAAGCATACAATGTATCATGTGATAAAGGATATTTTAAAGGACCCTGTATACTTTGGAAGCAGCTTACATTTAATGTCTGCTCTGAAGATGCTGCTACTTCACTGGCAGAAAACACACTGACTCTGATTAAAGAGTTGCCTCACTTTCTGCGGACACTATTTACTGAAGTAATGGAAAAAACTAACCGCAGAGCCATATGAAAGGTGAATGACATTGTAGATGTAACAGCTTTTCTTAAAAATCAGTCTTGACTGGTGCATGGCATATGTGTATATATTTTGTGCCTGCCTCATCACTAAGAGGGAATTGGACAAAGCCCATGCTTGTGTAAAACATACATTTCAAAAGTTACTATCTCTGGGTATTGTAAAACATGTAAAACCAGAAGTGTAAGAAACAAGATATTATGTAATCATTGCATGCTTGCTATGTGTTATGCCTTTTGTAGGTAGCCGCTATATGCATAAGTTTATGTATTACTATGCGTGCTATGTATTATAACATATATAAAGTAAACTTTAAAATACTGTTATGACTTGTGTATGTATAAATAAAAATATAATCATGCATTGTACTTTGCCATTGTCATAGTGTTTTTAAAGAAATAGAAACACATACTTTATTTTACACAAGTGACAAGAGGTTTGCTAGCTAACAGATGTATTGGGTTGATGAAGAAGATGAATTATCACCTGCTCCAGAATATGTATTTTAATGCAAAAAAAGTAATTCGTTTCACAGGGTGTCTCAATGTATAAGGCTACAAAAAACTTGATAAGATGCTACCAGGAAGGTGTTGAAGAATGGCTTCGAAGAAGGACATATTCATTACACAAAGCAACCAGAGTCCAATTTAAGAAATTCTGTCATTGTTTCTGACATAGACAAGGCAATGGTAAGTTTATTTAGTGGATATAAGTCAATATCAAAAGTACAATAATGGGTTTAAGTACATACTGACGTGCATTGATGTGCTGTCAATTATGCCTGGGTAGTGACTTTAAAAAGAAAATCAGGCAAGGCAGTGATGCAAACCCTTAAAGCTTTAAAAAGTGACGCACACCTCAGAAGTTACCAGAATGATCAGGGTAAAGGTTTCTAAATGTCTCCTTAAAGAACTATTAAAACAAAATAAAATACACCATTTTGTGACAAATAATGAAGTTAAGGCCAGCATTGTAGAAAGATTTAATAGGACACTGAAGTCACACGAGATGTTACTTTACAACACAGAACACTTGTAAATATACAGATGTGTAGTCAGACCTGGTGCACAGCTATAATAATACTTATACGGAAGCATTAAACACAGACCTGTGGAGGTTAACCCTTCCAATGCCCTGCGTGTATGGAAGATCCTCGATGGTAATACTGTTCTTAGCAAAAAAGAAATGGGTACCCTTCAGAAAGATGATCATGCGAGACTATCTAAACTAAAAGGGGTATTTGAAAAGGGATATAAATAGACGTACACAAATGAGATATTCCATTCTGACAGAGGTCTTAAGAACACAAGACCCACCTATAAGCTAAAAAGACTATGGAAGACATCAAAAGTACTTCTTATGCAGAGGTTGCAAATAATTGAACCTGATAAAGGGCCATGTGTATAGTTTGCAGAAAATCCTGGCAGAGAAAAAGCATGGCAGAAAAACTTGGTATCTGGTAAAGTGGCTAGGGTGGCCTGATAAATTTAATAGCTGGGTTGAGGCAACACAGGTTCAGGACATTAGAAGCAGATAAGGCTTAAAATGCTCAAAAATGGGTTTTATATCACCTTGCCCAGCAACACCTCGCACCACATTTTCCCCAACAATACTATATCCACTTTTACAGTAAAGTTGCCACAAACACTTGAACTACCTGGTGAATGGGAAGTGGGCTTAGCAGAAATTCAGTACCATCATACCTGGGACAATGTGCCTGCACAGAAAAATAGGTTCAGTATGCTCTATCAGCCTCTAAGCATAGCCCACAGCAAAACACCACCAACTGGCCCCTTTGTTGAGTCAGCAGCATTTAAAATCCATTGGGCTATAATCCTAACATGGCTGGTGTTGTTAATCAAATTAATAAAAGCATATTTGAAGCAAATGAACTGCCAGTGGTTTTGGAACAACAAGCTGTTGGGAGAGAAATAAGCACTGACAGTGACATCAAATGCATTTTGTTTATGCAAAGGCAGTTACAGTACCTTTTGGGTTTTGGCAGACTCAAGGTATGTGTAGGAAAGACTCTAACAAACAACCCTACAGATATTAATGGGGGCTTTTACACATTATATATCTACACTGGCATTAACAAGCATGAAATAGTGGGTGACAGTCTAGTGCCTTTGCTGAGATACATACTCGTCAGGGGCCAAGACAATGAGATAGTGACTGTGACCTACAATAAATCCCATTATCAAACAGTCAGTAAACATCAGATCGATACAGTCACTATTGAAATAAAGAATGATCAAAATGAACCTGTGGCATTTTGATTTGGAAAGGCAATTGTGAAGTTGCATTTTCGCCCCCAGCGAGTGCTTTAAAATTTGAACAAGGATGGTGATCGTTCAACATTATGGAGACCCTGTCTTGTACAGAAGCGATTACAAGGCACAGGCAGGATATGGCCTGCCTGGCTTTCATGCAGTTCCTACTATGTATGGTTCTGGTATAGAAGGGATATTTCGTAGTCAATTTAGAAAAGCAGTTCCATTTTTAAGAAGGGAGTTTGGGATTGCAAAACCACATCTACAGACAGCTGCTAAAATTGTTGCAAAGATATTGTGGGGGTTGTGACTAGTGCTGTCGCTCAAAAGATGTCAGGGTGTGATAAGCCTACTCAGGGTGGTTCAGGGCTGTTTGTATTCAAGAGAGCTAGAAAGAGAAAGTGCAGACTACACCCTTCGCTTCTCATTGGACCTCTCAGCTACTTTAAAAGAGTTGTTTCAAAATGTAAAACTTCACATAAAAGAAAGCATTCAAAGACCAAAGGACCTTCAAGGGAGTGTAAAAAAAGCAGAGACTTGTTCTAAAAAACAAAACATGGCTTTCGTGCACTGTGGTTCTGAAGAATGCACAAAATCAGAACTTGACTTGTTTGCTGTTGCTCCCACACAGACAAGCATTGAAAAAAGCATTTATGTAGAGATACACCCTCTGGCTGCCCTTTCAGAAAACTCACTGATTGAATTTTATATAGTGGGGAATGGTGAAGACTATTTGGATCTAAACAACATGCTTCTTTACCTGGTTTGCAAAATCACTGAAGTGGATGGTGGTGATATACCTGCAGTGGCCAAAGTGGGCCTTACAAACTACCCAGGGGCCACCATTTTTCAGTTAGCTGAATGTGACTGTCGATGACCGGCTAATCAGTCAGAGCAAGAACTGTTACCCCTACAGGGCAGTCATAGAATCTGTGCTGAACTTCAGTGAAGAGACCCTTTCTACCTAATTCACTGCAGGGTTATTTTAGAAAAACACCCAAGGGAAACATGAAATCACAGAGTGAGATGATGACGATGTAGGTTTTAATAAAAGAAGCTCCTTCACAAATCTCAGTAGAGGGGTAGAGCTGCTGGAACACTTGCACATGGACTTGTTTTTCATTAGAAACTGAAGCTGAATGGTGTGGATATTAAAATTAAACTGACATGAAACAGGGACAGCTTTTGCCTGATGAGTAGAGATGCTGAGACTTATAAGCTAAAAATCATGACTGCCTCTCTGTTTTTCAAAAGAGTTAAAGTGACCTCCAGTGTTTATCTGGGGCACTCAGAAGCCCTGCTGACTTCCAATGCTAAATACCCTATAGACAGAGTGGGAATGAGAGTGTTCAGCCTCCCTGCAGGCAGCAGGGTCTGCAACCAAGATAATTTGTTTTGGAACAGTTATCAAAAATGATGGCCATGGGATTTGTTAACAATGATGCTTTTAGCAGTTCCTACACTAAAACAACCCTTTAACTTTAAACATTATAACATTAATTTTGTGACTCTGTATCTGGACAGTGAACAAATCCCCACTAAACCTCTGCATCCTGATTTTAGAAATGGGAATGCTGTGAGAGAATATTTTAATCTAGTACAAGCAGTCAGGAAATCTATGAAAGATCAGCCATTAGTTGTCAACTGTCAGGAATTTACCCAAGGGTACACATCGATGCCTTTGCTCTCACTTCAGACCAAGAATGTGCTGATCTTTACTCTTTAATTAAAACTGGGAACCTCAGAGCAGAGATCAGATTTGCAGAAGCCCTTCCACAAGCAGCTTATCTTATTGTCTATACTGTGTTTGATAATGTCATTGAAATCAACCAGAAAAAAAAGTCATGTTTGATTATATGTGATAAACCATAAAAAATGAACACAAAGCAGCTGGAAAAAATTGTAACCAATGACTCCCACATCTGTAACTGCTTTCTGGGTGTGTTCCCCTGTGATCTGCTACCTAAGGAGACACTGAGAAACTTTCCCACAGCACTAGTCATCAATACTGACTCCATGATCTCCCTGGACTGTACTGGTTAGCGATATACATTTCAGAAAATGGGACCGGGGGGTTCTTCAACAGCTACGGTTTTCATCCCAACAATCATGCACAAATGATTGGGGGCTTTTTAAACAGAAATGCAAAGAACATTTTATACCAAAACACACAGTTGCAAGATGCCTTCTCTACCACCTGTGGATTTGACTGCATCTTTTTCTTACATCACAGATGCAAAAGACTTTCTTATGATCAGATTCTAAAAATGTTCTGCAATGATTTGATGAAAAATGATGCCATGGTAGCTAGTTTTGCATGTCACCTTTTCAGACATCTGAACATGTCAGGGCATGTATCAGTGAGGTTGCAACACGTTCACACTTGTTTGTCTTGTAATGAATTTAAAATATGCAACCGCTTGTAATTTTATTCAAAACCAGTCACTTATAAAATCATATATAAACACTCATAATTTTGTGTCTCTGTCAGTTTTTCTGGGGGCCTGTGTTTAAACTTTGGGGATGGGGGCACCTGTGTTTAAAATTTTCAGATATGTAATGTCTTCAGTAATAACAAAAATATATAAAATATAAAGGTATTTATTGGTAAAAAAACATGTCAATAAAATACAACATACATCAGTGGTAACATCATGGCTAAGATATAATAAACAGAAGCAGCTCCAGTTAAAAAATACACACTATATACGACATAGCACTGAGGTAGAATTATGATAAGCACCTCTTTCTAAAAAAACATGTTAACATATTTAACTATGAGGTAGGCTAATGTGCATCAATATAAACACTTTTTTTGTAAAAACAGGATTACATATTTAATATGAGGTAAAAGGTTAACATAGGCCATGCACAGCCGTCACTGAGGTAGGATTACATATTTAATATGAAGTAAATGGTTAACATAGGCTGTACACAGCGGTCACTGAGGTATATAACATTTATACATAGAGGTGGTACTTAAGTTCTACATAATGAGCCATGTAGGTTTTTTAAAAGACTTTCATCTTTTGGGTGTCACTGACCATTGGTTAATTGAAGATGGCTGTGGCTGTTTTGCATTAGCTGTTTTAAGACTTTTCACAAAACTCCTGTTTGCTGAATGAACAAACACAGAGGTGGGTATATTAGTCTTAACCATTGCTTTGACAAAAATACCTTAGCCTTTTGACTTTCTGTGGTCAGGGATTGTTTGAGTGGCTTTAGCCACTCTTACCAAATCGACCATGTGAGACCCAGAAACAACAGTACCTTTACCGATTAATTCCCCCTTATCACTCCAAAAAAACAATATCCTTGTTCTTTGCCATATGCTTTAACAAAAGTTCAGCATTGGTTTTAGAATGATGAGAAACACTACTTAAAATGTCTTTTTTCATAGCTCTCAGGGCAGAAACTGTCAACAGCTGCTGCAGGGGGGTCAGAAACTGATTCACTCTCAGGCATAAGTAAGGTCAAACTGGATTTAGCTTGTTCTCCTTGTCTTAACAAAGTCAGATAGTGCTAAAACACAGCAAAGTACATTTTGGCTTTGTCATAGTCTGATAAATCAGTCCAGGACTTTAAAGCTCTCATGTCAGTGTCCAAACTGTTAGTTGCAACATTTCTCATATCCTGATCAGGGTAATTAATTTTAATGTGATCCATCTGTTGCTGAGGCACCAAATACATTTTCAGAGTAAAATCCATTATCTGTTAGCCAGCATTGAAGTGATCAAAGGAATGGCAATTCCTAACAGTATCCTTATAAATCCACCTGTCTAGTTAACTATTTTCTTTTCCCTTTTTAAGGTTATTTGTTTATTGCTCAAAGTTTTAATGACTCTCCATTTTTCTCAGCAAACCAAACTGTTTTGCTGACAGTGGAATATTTCATTTGAGACTGTTTAAGGCTATCTCAGCTATAGCTGATATCAGATCATCAGAGGCTGAACATAAAATAGCTTTTCTTAAGCTGGGAGGCCCTTTAATGAGTAACTTTAGGACAGATAGAGTTCTCTGCAGTCTTTTAGACATAATGACAGTACAGTATCATATATTTTTAAAAGCAGAATGTGTTTTTGTCATGACATATGCCACAGGCCAGTCAGGGGAAACAACCCACTGTGTAGTCTATATTCATCTTGTGTACTGGATCTTAAATCAACCAGTAAATATCCATGAGGCTTTCTTGTGGCATCTTCAAAAACTTGTAATATACATCTGCCTAGCCAAAGTTATGATCTCCAGCTTGTCTCTGGGATTTTTAAACACAATCATGTGTCTGCAGGGTTTTAAATAATTGATTGGCAGTTTTTTTTTGTGGGACTATACTGACTGTACAGAAAATATTTATATAGATTTTTCTAGAAGTCCTGTGTTTGTTAAACACAGTGAGGCAAGAGCTATGCATTTTCACAAAGATTTAGCACTTTTATGAGCAAAATGCTAATCAGTTTTTAGAGTTAAATAAATCCCTGTGTTTGGCATTTAGTGTGATGGTCCTGTTTTTGGTTTACCTTCACAGAACACATTCTGGACAATTAAAAATATTGTTTATGATGGCTATACTTGGTAAACCCATAGTTGGCTTCACTATTGTGAGAGGCAGGTCCATTAAATCATCTATAACAACAAAATTTACCTTCCAAGGGGAAATAGATAATTGTCAGCTAGTGATATCTGTAGCCCCTCCACCAATTTAATCTGTGAGAACCTTAACAACAATTCATTATATAAAGGTTACCAACAGCTGTAGAACCAGACAATATTTTCAGGCTTTGTGGGATAAAGTGGCATTAGCATTTTCCAACAACTGTTTTATAAAGAAGCTCTTCCCACTATTAGAGGGGCCAGCCAACAGACAAGTAAAGGGATGCTGCAACCAAATATCCATTTTTCACAATCAGTATCCATAAGGAGGTGTTTTAAAATTGGCTTGTAAAACTCGCTTGTTATAAACTACCCTCTGGGTCTTGGACAGCAATTTGTTTCAAGGGACCACTGCTTTTTATTTCAAATACTGCTGGGTTGAGTCACGGTAATTTCTTTAGAAATCTGTGACCCTGTATAATCAAAGACCAGGTCCTTCAGACTTTCACAATTAATGTGTTTACTGCTAGCTACATTAAAGGTAAAACCTTTCACTTTAAGAACAAACTCTCCTCTAGCCAGTCAGTAGCCATACATTTTTGGACCTGCAGAAACAAACTATGTAATGTGTTCATCTGCAGGAACTTCACTGGTTAGCTCCCCTAAATAATCACCCAGAGGTGGGACCCAGTCACCTGGTCCAGACACAAAAATGACAGAGTCAGTGTCATGGTAAAGGTACCCGTCCTATAACTTATCTAGCAGGTTGTAGAATTCCACTCTGGCATATGCTGTTGTAAAACTAGCTATAAATATGTTAATATTATTAGAATTTGGGTAATGATCTTTGGTGTATTTCCAGCTTAAACAAGCTGTTTCATCATTGATAAAACAGCATGAGGCAATATCATAGTAAGGGGCTAACACATACTGAAACAGCATGTCAGGGTCTGTTACTATGCTTGTGGTAGGCAAATTAGCTCTCTGCCCAAATTTGCCCCAAAGAGAATTTAAAAACAGTTTAGCTATCTGTCTCCTTGTAGGGTTAACAGCTATGACTGCAGGGTTCAAATGTACATTTTCCCTTTCAGAATACTGTTGTATGTACCTGACTTTATGTGCTTCATTTTTTTACCCATGAAGGGAAACCAGACATCTCTTGCTTGCCTTTTAGATGCAGCATGATGTACTCTGCAAAAAGGTCTGTGTATGATTCTTTAAAATTCCAAACTTCATAAATGTTAATGATTTTGTAGCCTTTTTCCAGTGCCAGGTTTAGTCCTACAGTACAGTAGGTACCTGTCAGTGCCCTTTGTTCATCATTGTGTGTGCACTATATTGTTTGAAGTCTGTCTTCAGAACATGCACAACATAATTTAAACACAAGTTTTTTTTTTCCAATCCAGGATGGCAGCACTGGGAAAAAAAAGGCCTCTAGGGGGTAAGAATTTTACTTTTGCTAAACCAAAGTACTGAGTGAGGTCATCAAAATTTTCATAAATGATGTCAGGATGACTGACTGGACACTATTTGGTTTCATTAACAAAAAGGTAGAGGTCGGTAAAATCATAACAGTGTATTTTCTCATCAGGCTGCATCTTATGGTACAGAAAAATGGCATTTGTTCTCCCTCGCAAACAGTGACTGCCCAGGTTTGAGTGGTTGTGGTAGTTTACTGTTCCTCAATAAATTATTTAATCCCTGATCTGTAGCCAGCATTGCTTTCCATTCATGTTCTCATAATACTCTAATAGCAAAACCCTTGCTTTTTAGAAAATGAAATTTGTGCATGGTCCTATTGAATAACTGTCCACAACTAGTCCCTGTCATGTGTTTTTTATCTTTCTCACAGTAACAGATGTTGCTGCCATGAAAAAAAAACATTAAATTCAAATGCTGTGGGTATTCCATTTATTAAAGCATAACCATCCAAAAAGTAAGACCCTACCTTAAATTCATTGCCCCTTAGAGCATGCAGAATAGAAATGTTTTCTTTCTCAGATATGTACATAAGCCACTGAATATCTGGTGTGAAGTATCTTTTTAATTGTCTGCAATAGTCATCTGGGGGAGAACAGTGATAGTGCATTATTTAAAAATTAAAAATCTATACATGGTCATAAAGACTGAGGCTATTGTGACATACTGGAAGGGGTCTAAGGATACTGTTCCTTACTGTACTGTATCACCATCTGACTGTTTTAAAACACTTTTGGCTGTCATGTTCATCACTTCTTTCCTAAATCTGTCACAGGCTTTTTGAAGAATTTAAACATCTAACTGACAATAGTAGTGAAGTTCTCTTTTCAGATCAAATTCTTTCTGTCGGTTAGCTAGGTGCCATTGCACAAACTACTGCTTTTCTGCAGGCAGCATATATTCAGAACCATAAAACTGAACATCAGGCAGAGGACCTACATAATTTTCATTGGCCTTGGTGTTAAAAAAAATGGGGAAGTAACCTTTAGCAATCTCATTCTCAAATCCAAGGGCTGCAGGGATTTTTGCTAGTTTAAAAGGAAGAAAACAATGACTGTCAATAAATCTGATGTGTAGGGATGGCACTGTTACATAGAGAAGTTTTTCTCCTTGGGTGAGCAATTTAATATCAATTCTTTCCTTGACTTGCTGGCTAACAATAAAATAACTGTCATAGCTGTTGGCATTGTGTGCTATAAATGTGTAGTGTCTAAATGGTGCATCAATAAAATATCCTACAAAATCTTTTATGCAATCTTCCCCTTCAAATTCCCAGGACCTCTTCCCATTTAATTGCTTAGCATACACAAAATTTAGTATGTGAGTCCCACTTTCCTGTCTGGCCTCAAAATCAAACACTATATATTTCTCAGAGATTTTTACATCTGTGAAGTGGTGACATGTAACACAGATGCTTGTCTGCGATCATGAAAGAAGCGCATCTGTCACACTGAATCAACGTACATGTACGAGAACCCTTGTAAAAGACAAAACATTCTTCACACAGTTTCATGGATTTACAAGGCACTGTACCCACATCAGCTCTAGCAAAATGCCTTTCTAAGCATGCTAAAAACCTTCAAATCTTTTTACAGTAGAGGCAGGATGCAGTGTCAGTTTCCTGTTCAAGACAGTTTGGGTCAAAGCAGACTTTGCATTGTAGTACACAGACGTGATGTTCCTTGTGGCTAAAAGGAACATGACAATATTCACATACGTATCTAGCTCCCAATAAATTTCTTCATGTCTTTTATGTCATAATAGTGATTGTCATGCAGTAATACAAATAGTGTTTTAGGAAGTCTTTTTGGCCTTGTGGAAAATGTTTGCCAGTTTCCTTCATTATGATATAAAATCATAATTTTGACTCCCAAAAAATGTTCAAACTGGAACCCATCACTGAAAGTGACAGGGTTTGGTCTGACAAACCTAGCTCAGCATGCAATATTTTAGCCTTATTCAGCAACTGACTGTCACTCACGTGTGGATTTAGGAGTGCAAGAATGAAGCCACCAGAACACAAACTATTATCTATGTTATTTAAATCAGTCAAGTATTGTCTCTTTTTTTGTAAAATCCTGCTATACAAAATAGAGCTCAATGTCCATCTACCGCCCACCCCTGCCCCCTAGTGATTCCTGATAGTGGTTACTAAGAGATGTATAGTGTCATCAGCAATTACTTCTGCATTGCTCTGTCACATGTCAGCTATCTGATCTAAGAAGGTGGCTGCATTTAACTCATTAGGTCACATTTTCCTTGAGAACAAGGGGTGATTTAAAGAGTCAGCATTGAAGCGTAACTGTATAAAGTCCCCATGATTTATTTCATCACACTGTCCAGCAATTCTTGAATAGCCTAATGTATTGCAGCAATGGCCTCTGTAAAATATTTTATTTTATCTAGGTTCACAAAGTGGTATAGTTCATGAAATTCAGTAGCCTTGAACTTTTTAAGAATGTGTTCATAATGCTGCACACTTTCTAAAAAAAAAAAACTATAGAGGGCTCCCTGTTTGCCAGCTCATCATCTTGCATATGTACAGCAAGCTGGTTTTCTAATTCATAAGCTTAATGAACATCAGAAACATGCTGTAATACCCTACAATGTAATATTTTCCTGCCACACTTTACTTTTCAAATTTTCTCTGATTGTTTTATTTTTTTTACACATATTTTTCTTTTTTGACACCATTTGTTTTTTTTTCAGTTTGTTAGTGCTGCCCCCCTTTTTCATTCAGCATGTCAGAGCTTCTGTTTTTTTACTTTATTTCTTTCTTTTTTGGACAGCTTTTGCTCCAATGTCCTGACCTTTTCAAACATTTGTGCCACATTCACCATCTGTTTCAGCTCTGAGCATGAGTACTTGGCAGCACATAATATAGAAAATACACTATTTAGCAAAGTACCTTTACAAAATTCAAATTTAAAAATCTGATTATCATAATCCTCACTAGATAATCTGCTCTCAATTACCATGCCATTGAACAAGACATCAACTGTAGCAAGAATACAGTTTTTGCTAAATTTACAGTCTCACGGTCTTTCTCTAGAAAGCATGGGTGCAATGACACTTTGACCCTGTCCACACTACACTGGAAAATGCCCACTGTAACATTACAGAGTGCCTATAATGGTACCATAATGGCTAGTGTTTACACTGGTAACGTTACAGCAGGCGTTTCTGAAACTGTTGTGAAAACCTGTTGGGAAGTGGTTTCAACAATGGTTTCCATAAAGTTTGCACTGCTGTAACATTACAGAGCACTGTGTAAATGGACATCCGTGTAGCCTCAGGTCCCCTCCTGCCAACCGGTATACCACAATGCCATGCAGCAGCTTGATGATGCCAGCACCCAGCACAGGAGGCAACCAAGGAGAGAAGCACAGCAAGCCACACCTGACATTGCATGCCCACAGCATCACACTCCACAGATGTCCCACCCCCCCGTAAGATGCCCAGTGCAGCCATTCCAGAACAAGTACTGCAGCAGCCTTGAAAGATGCATATGAAGAACTAATGGGATCCGTACATATTCCCGACATGCGTATGCCCACCAAATCACACCTTGACTCTAATTGCCCAACAAGGTGTGTATTCCGACAAGTATGTAACCAACCACAAGTAACCTGATGGTAGTGTACCCGACATTCCTGACATAGTGATGCATGGTGATACTAGAGGTACTATGCATGGAGAGTAGTCATCAGTTACCAGAGTTGGGACTACAAAGTGCCAATACCCAGTTGCATGCACAAGAACAGTTCACAGGTCACAGATACAGAGTGGCACAGATTAAGGACAGCAGACTATACACAGAGGGGTTACCTGCAGTGAAAGGAATTGCACATATACAAGCAGGTGGATAACTGACGGAAAGGCATGTGCCTGTGTGTAAGCTTTGCATGCCCTTCCTTGATAGCACAATATAGAATATGCCATGTTCCATGTTATCAAGCTTGATGATACCCCAGGGCATTAATGTATCCATGTTCTAGGGCATGGCAGTTTGACATGGCACATGTTCCAAAAGGTGTTGACTGTCATTCCATAGGTGTATCCTGGGTCATACTACTGCATGACATCACGGTAACAATAAGGTACATGACATTCAAATCACCAAGTGCACATCATATACATGCACTGCTGAACCACAACATGTTGTGTGATGTTCCATGAATGGAGACGTGGGAGGTGGGCACAGATCAGCTACACGTGAGGTGTCAGGATGTCAGGGTACTGCAGGAGTGGTTAAATGCAGGCACATGCTATGTCATCCATTTGCCTCTGGACTGTATCAGTGCAAATACGTGTATGTGGATATGAAAACTCCATGCTCTGGTATGATTATACTCAACATCACTGTCTTGATGCATTACAAATATGTGTCTGTTGCTCGTGCATCTCGGTAGTACCCCATTGCCATCCCAACTATTGCAATCTGAACCTGTAGTGATGGTCTGAACATGATGGAATGGTGACTGTACATGCACTCAGTGTGTATGGAAATACTTTGTCAGTGTAATGGACCAGTCATTGGGCATATGTGTTTTGGTAGGAATGACCTGACAGTATGCCGCAATGCAGGCATTCGGAGGTCGGATATTAATACTCGGAACAGTATATGGCAGGTATTGGTGCTAGACCCTAACAGACAACTGCCATGCCACATAGGGAGGCCTGCCATCTGCTGCTCTCTAACACCCCTTGCCCTCCCAGGCTATAATGCCTGTCGCATATCACAATATGTCTGTCCGTGTGTACCAGTAGTGGCACCCATAACAGCCATGGTTACAACGGACAATGTGATGTCCCCCAAACCTCACAGATGAGGGGCTGTGACTCCCCACCACTGTACATATGTCTCATAGTTTGGTTCAACACTGTGACATGGCTGCCGATCATGGGGGATTGGTACATGGGGATGATTACACAGCTCCAATCCACACCCCTGCTTGATGGACCACTGTATGCAGTCACACATGCTCTTTCCCAGCATCCAGAGCATGGGATGGTTGACACGGGTGGAGGGTAGGGGGCAGGCTTGGTATGCAGCAGCAGTGACCAGGGACAGGGTGGGTTGGGGCAGACTGCAGGTAGGCAGGGGCCAGCAGGGGTGGACCGGGAACCAGACCCACATCTCACACAGTACTCCTCTGGACACAATGTCTGATATGATCTGTATGTCCCTGCACCACATATCCTGCAGGGACATATCGCCTAGCACGTACAGTACTAGAGTGGGGTGGCACCAGGGCAGATTACTGAGAGTGGGTCCATGGGATGTAGTTGGGCAGCTGTAATGTGTCATAGACCCACTGCAGTCATGGGAAATCTTGCAGTACAGTCCATCGCAGTAAGTGCAGGCATTACAGAGTCCGGCAACCTTCTGAGGTGTGGGGCACTTCTGCATGTCTCTACTGCTCCACTTCCACAGGCATATGGATGTGTGGTGCAGTGTGGAGCATGCCTAGTGTCAGGCCCTGCAGTGGAGGAGCCACTGCAGCCCAGTGCAGCTGTGTCCCACACCACAGGGAAGCACCATATTGTTTATTGCCTGCACTTCTGGATCATGGCCTATCTGCAGGATGTCTGGTGGCAGCATGTATTGGTGCCTGACTTTGGGGGGGCAGTGCCCCAAGCAGCCCACTGCACAAAACATGCTGGATGTTCTGCTGCCAGGACATTGCACTGTGGCTTCCGTACCCAATACCACACCATGGCACTGTGGCATTCACATGCTTAGCTCTCGGTGGTGATATTGTGCTGGGGAGGACATACCAGGAGTGGGAATGGTTCTCTGCATACTGCTGCATCATGGGATATGCCCAGTTCTACATGGGTTGGTAACTGTTTGGGCTCCAGTAGCAGTGTGGACAGGCTGTACTGTTTTGGAACCATTTCCACTTCTAGTGTGGACACACTATAACAGTTTCAATCTGTACTATTTTCAGACTACTTCAGACCTTTCAGGTGTAGTGTGGACAGGGCCTTTGTCAGAAATCATTGCACTGCTGCTGCTCATGGATAGCTGTAACGTCATCATTCAAATTCACACAAGATCTATTTTGCTCGTGACTGATACCAGTAGAAACTTGTGAGCATTTCTGGGTCACTTCACAAGGCCTTTCCTTCCCATTGGCCCTATCCACACTACGCCTCTGTAACGTTACAGAGTACCCAAACCGTTACCGCAATGGTTTGCGTTTACACCTGTAACATTACAGAGGGCATTTTCGTAACCGTTGTTGAAACCACATATGAGGTGGTTTCAACAACGGTTATGAAACTGGTCCCACCTTGGTAACATTACCGGCAGTAGTGTAGATGGGCGGTAATGGTCCCTTGCAGGGCCCGAAGTGCAGCACGAGCTGCATTGTGGGATCGGGCTCCACCGTAACAGTTGCCTGGCTCCTGAAGTGTGGACCGACAGTGCTGGTCCCATAGCAGACACTGCCATGGTCTGGACACACTGCACCACTCCCCGGCCATAACAGATTACATCTGTTGCTGGGCCAGAGGGGTGTAGCGTGGACAGGGCCTTCCTCTCTCCTGAAGGATTTCTCTGAGCTGTTGGAAAGAACAGAAAATACCCCGTCACTAATTTTGTATTTTCAGCATTATACTGTAGAACAAATTTCAAATCTAAAACCTGCAGCCTTTTCTTAAAACCCCCCCCAAAAAATATAAAACGTTGCACAACACAACAAACAAGCTTTTATTCAACTTAGTTGGGAAAACCCAATACATAACAAAACAGATTATCTTACTTACATGTTTTTAAACATTATATGGGTAAATATTAAGCTATAGCAAAATAAAGTCAAACAGGTAAACAAGCAACATTTTAAACAAGCATCTAAACTACTATTCCCAGTTAAAAATAAAAATACACACCTTCTGTAGTGATAGACTCTACACTATTCATCTCTTCAAACACTTGCAAAACGTCTTCAGGTTGACATATACTAATTTCTCAATAAGAATCCATTCGTTTTGACTGTTTAATGCTTTTTTTTCAAATTCTACAACTCAAGCTTTTGTCCTAGTCAAGGATACACAGCTCCTTAAATATAAAATGTGTGTTTCCATCCCCCAAGTACATGGCTAATACTGAAAAAATGTCTGAACATCTGGCATTGTCAATGCAACTCCCTTCCCCACACATCCCCATGGGAAAAATATATAAAAGCCCTCACAAAACTGCTTACAAGGTTTTCTTCAACTCAGAGTGATTGCTGGGTAAGGGGGGCTTTAATGACTTTCCATTCTGCTAAAGCCAGGATCACAGTATAATAGAAGGTATGCAGACGCTTTTTTTTTCCTAAAGCCATTAGTCTAGTAGCTTATACTGTTTTTTTAGTACTGATGTTTAAAGCTTTGCTTTTCTGAAGAGTATATAATGAAAAACACATTGTTTCTTTCTTCACATGGAGGAACAATAGCCCTTTCTCACCACTGCTGTATAAATGAAAAACAGATGTTGTTTCAGTCTTAAAAGACACAAAGACATGCAGCACACTGCCAACAGTGCCATGGGATCCAGAGAGTCCATCTATATTGCTTTTCCTGCTTGTTTAATGAGGAACAGACACACACATGTACACACACACACACACACACACACACACACACACGGAATCTTAGCCTTTCTCACTCTCAATTTAAAACATGGAATTTTATTTTTTAAAACAAAAGCTTATATCTACATTTTTACACATCCCTGTAAATACAGAAATCTTGACACACACACACAGCCAGCATTTGCCTTGCTATCCAGAGAAACTGTTGAACCTGCTTATTTACATGGATGCCCATGCACATGCCCACATGCACACACACACACACACACATGCCATTGCTAGCATTTGCACTGCTATCCAGAGAAAATTATTGCACCAGCTTATTTACATGGAGGTCACTGTTTTAGCTTATGAATGGTACATGCATATACTTAAACATAAAGGTGACCTTTCTGGTACAAGTTTAAACAGGCCTAAAGAAACATTAAATTATTTTATACCTTGTTTGTTATAAAACAGAAAAGGGGCACTTACACAGACAGATGGAGTTCCCTCTGTGGGGGTCTCCAAACAGATCTCTGAAACCTTGGCACAATGAAGCTGCCTCCTAGATACAGCATTCCAAAACTATCCTAATCAAAAAAACACACATGCCCCAGCAATTATAACCCCAAGCAAACAGGGGGCACATAACACTACATAAACCCTAACTTATTTTTGGGGTGGGGTTGAGAGCACGGTGTGAAAAGGAACAGGGTGGTGGGTATGCAGAAGAAAGGAGGGGGGACAGGAGTTTGAATTAGCATGGTGGGACGAAGGTTCCAGCCAGGATGGCATGGCAGGGGTTCGAGGGGTGCACGAGAAGAAGGAGTGTAGGATGCTTACAAAATGGTGGTGTTATGTCACTTCTGGGGGTTCAGCACAGGTCATTACCTGCACAAGTGGGGGCAGAATACAGGTTCGAGAGCATGTCATTTCTTGTACAAGGGGTGGGACAAGGGTTCTAGCGCATGTCATTTCTGGCAGAAGTGGGTGGGGCTAACACATTTAGGGAGGGACTTCCTGTTAAACAAGGGGTGATTCTGATTGGTCTATTTTAGGCCATGCCCACATGTCAAATGAAGTGGCAAGCTTTGATTAGCTGAAATTTAACATCTGATGAGATATATGAACTTATACTACTAAGACATTTCAGCTATTATAATTTACTAGAAATATATTTATTCATTTTGAATGCTTCAATTCAAGGTTTACAGCACATCTTGGTAGTCTGTCTGAAACATCTGCATAAAACACTTCTCTCCACTATTAATCTCATAATACCTTTATTTATGACATCATAGTTCTTCCATAGCAAAGGACTGTGATGTCACAAAACAGCAGTTGTGTGGTTAGCCAGAGAGAGTCAGATATACTTTGTAACACTTTGTGAAATAAGTGCTGCATAACCTACAGTATTCAGTAGACCAATAGCATGGGAAAGTGAAGAAAAACAAACAGATAACTAGAAACAAGAAAGTAAAAACATAATTGGTGTACATCTAGTGTTCCTTAAGCTTTTTATTATAATAGAGAGTTGCTCTTCAGTATTTTCACAGTGTGTAATAGGTACAAATGGTGGTATACAAAAATTGGGAGGGTGTGTGTATACCAGTTTTAAAGATGGAATACCAAATCTTGGGTAAAGGTATTCCATGTGGAACACCACAATTTAAATGAATTTCTAGCCCTGTTTTTGAAGCGAAGGGGTAAGTAATATATCACCACTTGATCACTTACCCATACCAGCATGTTTGTTCCCATCCACTGAAGTCCTTTTTCTCCACTTCTGTTGGAATCTTTTCAGGTCACCACCCAAGGTTTATAGTGGTTTTCAATCTTCTTGGCAAACTCTGGTCTTCCAGGATCCAGGTAATGTGCTGTAATTTTTACTGCTGTAGCCAGAGTGGTCTGTTCATGTCAGCTTACCCCATCACAGACTCTAACCGGTAAAATGTTCTGGTACTGCACCAGAACAATCAAATCCATAATCTTCGATTTAATGCATACCTCTGGTTTTAACCACAGAGTAGCCAAGTCTTGTAATTTTTGTGTCAACAATCTAGGTCATGTTCCAACCTTGAACCCCAGGGTGTGAAATGTTCCATCGGTAACTCTCATCAGTTCTTTCAACTGATGTTAAGATAGCTGCATTTACCTGATCCTAGTCTCTGGTGGTGGCAATAGTTGGGCTTCTGTATGTAGCCTGTGCATCTCCAGTCAGGTACAGTGCAGTGCAAGTAGCCCAACTTTCTTGTGGCCAGGCAGTGGTACTGGCAACTGTCTGTACAGTCATACGGTAGGCTATGAGATCCTACAGTGATTGGATTTGGTGACTTGGAGCTGTGTCCAGTGTATTTCTGTGTTTGCAGCACCTGCTTCATAAACTCTTTCTGGTATCTCTGAACCTGCGGTTGTGCTTGCTGGGCCAGTCAGTCTTTTTGCATCTTGGCTGGTGGTGCTTGAATCTGGGTCAGTTGGGTGGGCTTGTTCTACCAGCCATTTCATTAGTTTTTCTGCCTCCATCCTACCCCCTGTTTACACAGAAAGGGGTTGTTCAATCCCACTGCTAAAGCTAGCCACGTGTGATAGGGTAGAGAACCTGGTGACTTATGGGAATTCTCTCAGAAAACTCTAATTTATTTTCTTCAATTTTTTAACAAAAATTAACACTGAACTGAAAGCTTGTTTACAGGTGTGACTCAGGAGCACAGGGAAGTTAATTTACTTGCTCAGGGTCACACAGTATGCAAGTGGGGGCTGTGGTATTCAAACCATGTCTCCAGATTGACTGCTCAGATCCTTAAACCACTGCACTATTATGCCTGGTTAAACAATCTGTGGGTGGTGGGTGGGGATTCATTGTCAGTGGGGAAACGTTATGTTACATATTTATTGACACTTCCCTTGACAAGATCATAAAGGGATAATATACCCATTGGAATACATTAAACATGTTTACAATAACTTTTGTAACATTCTCAGCTAGTTTTTTTCAGCAGAACAAGCCTCTGGTAATACTGCCATCATTCTTTACTTTGCAGGAACTTTCCATCTCTCCTCCACTAGATTCAGTGTCCTGAAATGTCCAAACTTTGAAAGTTTAAGTGTATAAATTATATATAAAAAGCAACTCACAGAGCCATTTAATTATCACCTCCTGCAAATTGCAACCACTGCAGGACTGCCTGTCCTTGGACTGGACTGTTAAGCAACAAAAAATGCTTCATATTGTGCCTGAAGGAATAGGGCATATTTGTTAAAAAATCAGATAAACCAGTAGAGGATAAAAAATTAGCAGGAAAAGTAACTGTAGCACAACCTGTGGAACAAAGCTAACTCCCTAATCTTAAAACAATCTTGGTAGTACAACCTGTGGAACAAAACAAACCTCCCACTCTTAAAACAATCTCAGTTTGTGTGTTGACAATGTTTTAGTTGTGAAGAGAAAGGCTTGACATGGCCAAGTGACACTGAGGGTTGAGGCACTGGATGTCGCATCTTATGCTACACTGGTGACCTGGGTTCAGGAACAAACCTGGGATGTTGGGTGTCAGCTGAGGGGGCTGGATTAAGAAGCCAATAGGCAAGTCTTCACTCCTGGAGTGAGTTGGGCACAGCTGGGCAATTGGCGGAAGCTGTGTCTCACCACAGCTTAATGCTTGGACTTCAGTCCTGTTCATCAGCATCATTTGGTGATGGAGACAGGAAAACATAGCTACTTCTGCAACCACAAAAATTCTGTCCCAGTGTCATGCAGTGTGGTCCCCAACAGGAGGAAGAAGGAGCCCCTGGTAGGCTGTATATAAAAAAATGAAAGGTTTGACAGTCAGAGCCAAATTGATGTATCTGGAGCTCAAATGTTTCAAACTTTCTAAGCCAATTGCACCCCCCCCCACTTACACACACACCTATTATAAATGATTATGAGTCTAGTTATGGGATAAATACTGCATTAAGAGTACTAAATGATGAAAACATCCACATTTCCTGAGTGGGAGATGGTTTATAACAAATGCTGCTGCTTTAAGCCTCTCAGTAATGTTCAGTGCATTACCCAGTTGCATGCCTTGCTAAATTTCAAATCCTGTAGCTCATATCAAGTGAACAGGCTGTTCTGAGTCATCACAGTGCATGCTCATATGATAAAATCTAGCAGCACTTCTGTCTCCTGACTTCAGAATTCATTTTCAGTGGAGAAATATTTTGTCACATACAGGTATTTATTGACACTTGTTACATGATCGTAAGAGGATAATAATATCCTTTGTAAAACATAAACCGTTGGTGCAGTATCAAATTGCATTTAGAATAACTTCTGTAACATGTTTAGCAAGTTTCTGCCTGCAAAATGAGCTTCAGTTATTACTGATAACACTCTTTAGTTTGGTGGAATATGTTCTCTCTCCTCCACTGTTGTCAGTGTCCTTCAATGTCCAGGCATTAAAAGTTTAAGAGAATGAATGCTATATGAATGGTGAATAGTACAATCTGTGACCACCATAGAACTTCCTATTAGAAAATGACCTGTTTGCCAAAATTTAATTAAATGGGGTGGAGACTATAAAAAGAGCAGAAAAGTAATTGTACCACAACCACAAGAACAAAAAAACTCCTCAATCTTTAAACAATCCCAGTTAGTTTTTGAAGGAAGATTTTGTTGTGAAGAGAAAGGTCTGAGACACAGTCAGAGCCAAATTGGTAATTGATGTCTCAGCAGTTCAACCAACCCCCATTCCTAACACTAACACACATACACACACACACACATATATATGTATGCAAGTACACACACACGCTCACTTTCACACACACACCTCTTATAATGATTTATTATCCAGTTGTGGGATAAACACATTTGGAGCATTCAATGGTGAAAATGTCAACATTTCCTGAGTGGGAGACAATTAATATTAAAAAGGAAAAGTAGCTTTCTGCAGAGAAATATAGTTCATGTTATGAGAGAGTTTGAGGGTGGTAGTATAGCCTAGAGGTTAGAGTTACAAGCTGTGAATTAGTTTGATACATGCAGCAAACCTGGGTATGATTCCCACAACCTCAACTTACGTACTGTGTGACTCTTATCAACTCATTTAATCCCCCAGTGCTCCCAGGTAACCCATGAAAACAGGCATGGGTGCCTCCAAACACCATCTGCTTTACTTTTCATTTAAAGGAGAAAGAAACAGCTTGTCTCTACATGAAACTTACTGAAACAGAAACCTCCTGCTGCCTGTTTACCCTCCTCCCTTTATTGGGCTCAGGTGTTGCTTGTTAACATTCCCCCTTCACCTGTGAGATAGCTTACAGGTTGAACATACAGTGCAGTGAGGACTTAAAGGGCCAATTTTAAAACAAAAGGGGTTGGGTGCAAATCATGCCACAGCCCCTGTCAAAACCTGTATTGCAGGGTTGTGAAGCACATAACAGTTGCAAAAGAGCATGATAGACATACGCTCCATCACACAACCCCACAGAGGTTATGACAGAGGCAGAAGGGGCTCCAGATGTGCTGCTGCAGCTCCAGCCAAAAAGCCACAGTCATAACAAAACCCAAAATAGTTTTGCCCAGTTTGCCAGTCAACCACTGCCAGTGGAGAGAAGGTTGACCCACTACTTTCAGAAATAGGTAAAAATTATCATAAGACTAGTGGATCATGATTGTCACTGCAGTTGAGAAAGTTTCCAAAACTTCAGAGACCAAAAACTTGCCAGCTCAATCAGTACTAGAAAAAAATCAGCTTGAACTGAAGTAAAGAAAAGAAAGTCCCAAACTCACAAAGGACCTGTTCTCAAGTTACTTCTGACCCACAAGAAAATTGTTGAGTGGCAACCCATTTTAGTTCTAAGATACCTGAACAAATATATCAAAAAGGAAAAATTCATGCTGGTCACACTCGGCACAGTGATACCATCCCTGTAGTCATGAACTTTGTTGGGAATTATCGGATCTCAAAGATGCCTACTTTTGCATTCCAGTCAGACCCAATCACAAAATATCTCAGGTTTAGGCTTGGAAGCTGCCAGTATTAGTTTATAGCTCTTCCCTTGGCCTCACGTCAGCTCCAGGGGTTAACAAAGTGCCTAGTGTACAGGCGGGGGACACAGCAAGAGCGAAGATGCTCTGTCTAAAAGTAGATAGCTCCCTCAAGAACCTGGGATTCCTTGTAAATCTACAGAATTTTCATATAAAACTGGATACCCTATAAGCGAAGGCTTTCCTTCCACAGGAAGGGATATCGCATCTGATTGGTACTGCAGAATCCTTCACACTGGGCCACTCAAGGCCTGCAATGGATTTTCTGCAGTTACTTGGCCACATGGCCTCATCCTCAGCAGTGGTGCCAATTGCCAGATTTTAAATTAGGGACATATCAATACCACCTAAGGGACCACAGGTTACAAAAGTGGGAATTGTCCAGGCTAGTGCCAGTCACAAGGACCTTTCTGCAAGTATTACAGTGGTAGGAAGATGATAGAAACATCAGAGAGGGCATTCCCTTCCCCAGAAGTCCCCAACAAGTATCCTCAAAGCAGATTCCTCACTCCTAAGGTGGGGCACCCACCTGTAGGATCTCAACTTAAGTGGCATCTGGAGCCAACAGAAGACCCAGAAGCACATATATCTCCTAGAGCTCAGGGCAGTATTGCTAGTAGTGCAGTTCTTTCCATCCAAGCTACAAGGCCAGTCTACTCAAATTCGAACACATAACCCCACAACAATGTATTACAGAAATGAGCAAGGTGGAACAAGATCCTCAAGACTGCTCAGGAGCCATGAGGATCTGGAATTTAGCCTATTCCCTAGATGCAAAAGATTTCTGCAGTACATCTGCCACACAAGGACAATGTGCAGGTGGACTTACTAAGCAGAATCAGTTGGGAAAACCACAAGAAGGCTTTGAACCTGCAAGTGGTGTCCTTGGTCTTCAGAGAGGGGGCTCTCTGGAAAAATACTTGTTTTGCCTCCTGGAATACAGTCAGCTCCCACAGTTTTGCTGTAGGCCACCAGCAAGATGTATTGTCACAGAGAACACCATAGTCCAGAATGGGGAGGTTCCTGTAAGCCTTAACACCATTGCCACTCATGGTTCCACCAAGCAACATCAACAATGAAGTCGTTGAAATGCAGCATGGCAAAATCCACAATGTCTACAGGCAAAATTTTGACTGTAAGACATTGACTTTTTTTTGTCCCATACACTCCCTGACTTTTCAATAGCAAACTCCGAGTTGGAGTTCACTTGGAAAGTGGACGAAACACCAGCAAAAGTAATGCTGGTGTACAATGAGTCCCTTAGAGTGACAATCCCGAATCTGTTTGAAGTTATCACTGTAATGGATTTCAATGTCAAAATTTCACTGCATCAGTGATATAGCACCATTCATAGAGAGAGTGCTCACAAATCTCATGAGAAAGCCAGCAATAATGATCCTGATTGTCCTGTACCGGGTCAGAGCGGCTTGGTTCTAAATGCTCCTGACCCTGTCCAGCAGATCTCCAATCGATGTGCAAGTGGGATACAACTTGCTGACTCTGTCTTAAGGCAGAATAACATTCCCACCAGAATTTAAATATGTGCTGAAGGTCTTCCAGAAAACCAACAAAAAGGAAAGCATACTTCTCCATATGGAAGAGATTCTCATACTAGTGTGCCCTCAACAAGATGATCCCAATATAGGCAGGGCTGTCCATAGGTACACTTGCAGTCCTTCAGTCTGCCACCTTCAACACCGAAGATACATCTCACAATAGTATCAGACTAGACATCAGCAGGCAACGACAAATCCTTGGCCTCACAAACTGTTTTTTAAAAAGTTATTTTAAAGGTCTCAATCACCTGTGTCCACCTGTAAGGCACCCAGTCCTTGCATGGGACCCAAATACCTGGCTTGACCAGCTGATGAACACTGCCTTTGAGCCTCTGGTTACTGTTGATTTAAAATATCATGGAAAACCACATAATTTTCAACCTCTTTTCTTCCTAAAAAATCTCCTTTTTGTTTGCTCATCATCCCATATTCATCTTTATGCAGATGAGACCATTTTTTTATGCCTCTGGACCCTCTTCTCCCACAGTGACTACACAGCTGCAAAATGACTTTAAACACATCCTAAAATGGTTCAAAGCCAATCAATTAAGTCAATACCAAAAGACTTTCAGCACTCCACAAAAACTCTTCAATCTTCACACACACACACACACCCCTTACTACACCCTCAAAGGCACCACACTAGACACTGTCTCTTCCAACAAGTACATAGGTGTCTTGCTAGACACACATCTAAATTACACTATCCACATCAATTGCATCCACTCTATAAACTCTGTCCAAAGCTCGGTGCTCTGTACAGAAACAATGATGTACTCTCCCTCAGAGTTCACCATACTTTACTCACAAAAACAATACTTCCCCTCTTTAACTGTGCTGACATCGCTTAAGGGTCCACTGCCACCTCCACCCTCTCTAGGCTGGACTCTTTTTATAGTGTCTTTTGTTGCTTCATACTAAATGTTCTTCCTAGGACCCACCACTGTACCCTTTACTCCTTTCTTTCACCCCCCATCCTCACACCACCACCACCACCACCATTCCTCCATCTTCACAGCCAAGTACTGGTTTGATTCACTCATCCTCTACTTTACCACACTCCTTTCCCCTACCTCCCACTCAACCTATCATCTCTGACCCAGAGACCCTTGAATCCTCTCCATTCCCAGCCCCCAATCAAACTCCATAAAGGCTGCTTTCTCCTACCACTTCCCTCATATGCAGAACTCCCTTCCAACTTCCTCAGTCCAGGAATCAAAATACCTAGGCAACACCCTAGACCCTAGCCTGGATTTCAACCTCCATGTCACAAACCAATGCAAATAAACCAACACCCATATTGGGATGATCTACTGCCTTAAGTATCTTCTCACACAGACACCCTGCCTGGAAGACTATTGCCCAAGGCTTACTTCCCCCTGCCTACAATATGGTTTTCTACTCATCTCTTATACCTCCTTGGGTTCCTTGCACAAGTGGGGCATCACCTATAACAGCATCTGCCACTTTGTTCATTCACCTCCTCAGCTCACTCACCACTGATCACTCTACAACTCTCTAGGGTGGCAATTCCACTCACCATTGTGATCCTTCCCTCTAGGCTGATTTATACATAAGCAACTACAGTCTCACTCTCCTGCTATAGCAATCCCACCCTCTCCTAACACTAGTGCTGCCTATTCCCTCAGATGTTGCAGTCCCACCCAACTTACTACACCCAGGTATGCTACCAAAATGGGCAAACAGGTCTTTATATCCTTTGCATCTAGACTCTAGAACTGTCCTCCTCAAACAGTATGACTTCACCACCACCCTGTCTGTCAAATCAGCCCTTAAAGCCCATCTCTTCCAATCCACAACCTTTAAATGCTTCAAACTCCCATGACCTCTTGAATCCCAAATCTAACCTACTGCCTACACCACTTATTTCTCTATTCCAATACCCTTATGAGTATAACTACTCGGCAGAGTGCTTTAAAAGTTGGTTTCATCCTGGGGGATGCCACTGTATCTATGTATAATTCAGTATAACAAGACTGTATACCCACAGTCACCCACTGCCCTACTGCCTATAAGAATAATTCTGATGTACATGGATATGATCTGGGCATCCCTTATTGTCTACCCTGTACTATTCAATGTAAACCTCTGTTTCTAAGTCTCTCTTTATAGCTGTTGCATAATTGTTCGTTTAATCAGGGCTACCTGAATAATCACTTGTTCCCATTTGTTTGAAATGTACTGCTAACCCTACATTGCAGTTTTTATGAACTGTAATCTGCTCTTGTGAAAATGCTTAAGTGAATTGCTTTTTGTTAGTGTTCCTGTGAAATACGAAAATGTTTATTTGAATTGTTATTTGTTCTTGTTCCTGTGAAATGTAATCTCCCAGGTCATACCTGAAAATAGACACACTGTCATCTAACAGTCTTACCTGGTTACCAAAAAACAAATAAATAAAATTTGTAAGTTATGGTTCCTACTCATTATATCAGTACTTTCTGGTCCCTGTTTTTTTTTTGTTGTTGTTTTTTTTTTAATATGTTAAAGTACTTTAGCTTTTCCTTTTGGTCAGAGTTCTGTAATCTGCTGTGGAACTGAAGTCTTGAATAAGCCATAAGCAAAAATAACCACTCTGAGTTTGAACATTTTTAAGATATTTATTTAAGCAGATTCAAGATACTAGCACTCCCCACTAGCCCAGTGCTTTTGAACAGCACCCTTTTCTTTCTTAAAATGGGCAGCCTATCTGTCTCAGAGCAAAATAATCTGCTATCTGTATAGGCATCATGCGAGTATTCTGATGTAAAGCAACCAACATATTTTGCTAGAGTAACCTGCAGCATACACCTGTAGTCATCTGTCATCATGTAGTGTACCCATTTTAGTTTGGAAGTGGCAAAGTGGGTGAGTTACACCACCAGTGTGTATAGCACTTGCTGGGAGATGATAAAGGTGGGTGAGGAACACCACCAGTGTGCCTGCAACACTTGCTAGAGAGTGGGTCAAGGTGATGAGTGACACCAGCAGAGGCTATGCCAGTAGCTAGAATAGATAAGGGTGGGTAAGTTACACCAATAGTGTCTGCAATACTCACTGTGGAGTGGGTCAAGGTGGCTGAGTGACACCATCAGAGGCTACGCCAGTTGCTGTAGAGGGGGCAGTGTGGATGAAAGACATCATCAGTGTCTACAACATATACTGGACAGCAGGTTAAGGTGGTGAGTGACAACAAAATACAGGCAAATGTAGGTAATGTGCTAGCACTGACATGGTGTTTGTTATGCTGGGGTAGCTCTTCAGTAAAATCCCTCAAAACACACCACAGACCACTAAAAACCCTAGCACTTCTAGAGGCATTGGCTGCCCCGACGCCCAGCCATTTCGTGTGCTCACCCTGAAAAATAAAAGTCAGCTCTCATGATGGAGGGTTGCACATGTTTGCTTTGTGAGTATTGCAGCTTCTATGGAGAGCTGGTTTGATCATGATAGAGTGCTCCATAATTAGCCCACTAGTTCAGGAGAGTAGGCTATCTGGCTCTTTTATCTTGCTGCTTTAACCCTGCACTGCCACTCAGGTACACCAGTAGCTATGTTTTCACTGAGCCTGCTTGTAAAGTCTGACTTTTAAATTTGACTCTGTTAAACCGTACTACATTTATTTCCTTAAGTAGCAGTGATAGAAGAAGAATAGTACAGCTGGGATTTTGTTATACTGCCTGAAATATTAAAACAACTCCTGCCGCAAAATGGAGGTTCTAACCATGCTCCCATACCCCTGAATTGCCTAATCGGGGTCCGAGGCATAAGGAAGGGACTGGAGGGTCCACAAAAGTTGTTTTTTAAAAGCACAAAAAAGGAAATGTAAATAAGCTAGCTGTTGATGACTGTAGTCCTGCCCCACCTGTACAATAGCCATACCAACAGCGAATGTTCAGCATTGAGAAATGCTTATTATAATCCTGAAACAGGAAATTCTAGATGAAAAAATAAGGCAATATAGCACAGAAAAAAAATGATTTTATTAACCATCTATTGACTGCCTTGGAGCTAGACTAGACATGGACAGAATCTTGACTATTTTTCCCTAGTGCCATGTAACATCCTTCACTTCTTTAACTTTTTTATGGGGCTGGGTGTTTAAAGTTAACTGTGTTGTTGATTTTTCATGTGTGGAATTTTCTAAATCACTACTATATTTTAGTTTGTTGAAGTGCTTATCAATGGTGATTTAAAGTGATATCTGTCAAATCCCCACCATTGCTTTCAAAAGATAAAAACATATAGCACTTTTATGTTGTTTAAGCAACTGTAGTTTTCTACAACAATCTCTAGTGAAGACAAATAGAAACATGGTCTAGTTTTTATCATTTCATCTATCAGCATAAAACAATTTTAGAAGTTGAAGTTGTGCAGAAAAATATTTTCAGATCACATAATGCTACATGCATGTAACCTTCCTTACACTTTGTGAAACTGCTGTTATTATCATGACTCAATATGTGCTCTGTTCTGTTTTGATAACATAGTGAAATATTCCCTTGAAGCAAATTCAAAACATAAATAACCTACACTCTGTTGCAGTCATCAGTTGCATACACATTTTAAATAATTGTTAGTATCTTGTGTATAAATGCAAATCTCTCAAAATAAAGGTTTGTTTATATCAGCAGTAGATAGCAGTCTTTCAAAATGCATCTTACCCCTTTAGAGCACTTCTTCCAGTCTGGCATCATTTGTTGAATGGACACCACTCTGAGATGCTAGATGCACACTGCAGTCAGGTACCAATATATAATCTAATACAGGTTGATCTCAGGTGAATCAATTTACTGCAGGGAATATATTAGCAGACTGACTTCATATGACTTAGCATATGAGGGTTGTTTGTGAAATGCATTTACATAAACAAAAGTGGGTGTTTGTCCCTTCTATTAACAAGGGTGTGCTTGTACTGTTTTCAAAAATGGAAATATATTTCAAAGTTAAAATATCTATTCAGATTCAAGATGTTTGTATAGGATATAGGGCATCTGACCCCCAAAAATGCAGTATCTACCTTTTATGGGCAGTTGCGAGCCTGCCACTCTAGACTGATCTCCGCCACTGATGCTACTGTGGCACAAAGTGCAGCCCTCAGAATCCAAAGTGTTTGACTAAGTTGCTGATGTGTTCAGTTAGTTGTTACCATACATTTAATTAAATGATTGTATGCCTGGGCCTGGGTTTCACAAACAAGTCAGACATTTTCTTGTTTACTTCATAATGTTCACAATTTGAAAAAGGGAAGCATTTATGCAACCCTACTGTAGTTTCAAACCAAAATAAATACCGCCATATTCTATTGTCATTGTTTGTTAACGTATAAAGCTTTCAGAGACAAGGAAGCTGCTGAATTTGTTTACTGAAAAAAAAATTAAGATGCTTAATTTTTGCAATACAATTAAACTGCTTTAAAAAGGAACTTCATGCCAAAAATCACATCATTATAATTTTTCTAAGTATACATAACAAAATTATAAATTGTCTAATTTTTTTTAAATGCAAGTCTAAAACAATATTACATTGATTTGTTTCAACAGTTTGACAACTGTGATGTGTTTTAAACATTAGCCAACCATTGCACCAGTTGTCACCTTGACTTTGTCCGCTCCACTGTGACCTAACCTTTGGCAGGCAAGTAGTGTTCTGCCCATTGGAGTGGTGAAAATGCTCTGGTGTGGGCCTCTGGATGGATGCAGATAGTGAGGGGTTAAAAAGAGCTGTTGATGGTAGCACCCATTCATTCTCCCAACCTCTCTTCAGATCTCAGATCTCCAGTTTTCCAGCACAATCAACAGCCTCAGGAAAATAACAGAAAGCCAGGATCAACTCTGCTCTTTAGGGTAGACCGTGACATGGGCATCAGAGATTGAGTGCCTGCAATATTGGCAACTCAATCCAGGCACGTATCATCAGGGATACTGATGAGTAGGGCAACTGGATGTGGGTCCGCTCATATAGTGATGGGATATCACTATTCGTACTTTTGGGGGTGAATGAGCACCTACAGCGAGGGGTGGGAGGGATTGTGAGGGGTGGTGTCATAGTGGGTTGCCAAGCTGGCCCTGTTGCATGGTGGGTGGGTTGATGACTTCAGTGGCAGGGTGCTGGGTTAGGGTCTGGGCGCTGGTGAATTTTTGTTGTGCCCAGCCCAAGTTATTATTTTTAAACTTTTTGTACCCCCCAAGACATGCACCTCCATGGAGTTGAGAATCCTTCCTTAAGTAGGGTGGTGTGGGGGGCACAGCCCATCACATAAACCATCTAAAGTAGCCATTTAGCTCTGTGCCGGGAGTCATAGTGCCCAAATAAATTATCGTAACTCTGGCTTTGGAATAACTCCGATCGCCTTTAGGCTTTCACTGTTATCACATAAATCTGCTCTTTAGTATGGCTTAGTAGGATTTATAAACATTCCTAACACTGGAGGCTAGGATTTAAGTTAAAATCTGCTAAATATGCAGACCGTGCTTTTTACACTATTTCATTCACTCATCATTTTTAGTTGTTATACCAAATTGCATCTGCTTTCTATCTGAGAATACTTGATGCCTGGTATGGATTTGCTGGGGCCTGCTTGTCCATATTCTGCAAATGGCACACTTAGTATTCCTGTTGGTTCTGTGGGCTAACATTGTGGTTGGCAGAGTCAGCCCCACAGAGTTTTTCATTTTTTTCATTTATTTATTTTCACCAGGAAAAATGAATGGGCACAGCCCTTTTTCAGTCATGCCTGACATAGAAGTACACAAACTTTAACAACAAACACATAACAGCAGACTTATACATAATAAATAGGATAAAAGAAGCAAAAGATACACAGTTCAGTTACTGTCACAAGAATAATGAGTTGTTTGCTTATAATGAGATACAAGCATATTTTAACAGTGCTTTATGCCATTTGATTTTTTAGTAATTTGTGTAAACTTGTTTAACACTTGAGGACTGTAACATGTAAATGATCGTTCAGTCTGAGATAGTCTATATGAATTTGGACAGAATAAAGAAGCCTCGACTACAGTTGAATAGGCCCCTGGATGTTTTAAATGCATGTCATTGAGTATACTAGGATATACTGAAAAAAACAAAAATAACTGTAGTATACCCAGTTGTGTATTCTGTTGGATAAACATTCAGCCTTTTATACAATGAACAATGGTGTCTTCTAACTGGAGCCCTTAAAGCGAATCTACATATGCTGTTTAGTATTAATCTATACTTCATCAGAAAGGAACTGCCTTGTCCACAACACAGATGAGCCCCATAATCTAAAGTTGGTAAAAGTATTTGACCTGCAATTAGCAACCTAGCCTCATCTGTCAAAGCATTAGCATTCCTGTACAGGAGACCCAACTTCTGGTTAAATTTTTTTACCTATGATATCCAGGTGTCCCAGTAAATTTAGTGAAGTATCCAAGTGGACACCCAAGTATTTAAATGAGTCTACACAAGATAACAATACATTATTTCCACCTTTGATGCACAGTTATTTTCCAGTTCTGGCCAACCTCTGTGGTGTTCCAAATACCATTACATTTGTTTTAGACTCATTCAGTTTTAATTTACTTGTAAAGAACCTGTTTGTTAATTTAGTATACTCATTTTGTAATACTGTTTGGATTTCATCCAGAGAAGTGCAAGAAGTGAAAAGAACTGTGTCATCTGAGTATAAAATGCAATTAGTATTATTTAACACATTAAGAAGATCCTTAACAAAAATAGAAACAACAGTGGCCCCTGGAGGACGCCAGTCTTTACCTGGCTGAATCCTGATATAGTACTCCCTACTATAACCATTTGCTTGCGAGAATCCAAATAACTGTTAAACCATCTCAAACTAGTCTCAGATATACATCCTAGGAAACTTCGTTGACAATATAGTTCAAATGTCCACTCCCGCTTCACTCACCCTTCCCCAGAAACATGTCTCCCCCATCTACCACCTCAGGTCATATGTGTCCCAGACTCACCTGGTCCCTAACACCCGCACCCTTGCAGGCTATCAGGCATTCACCATCCACGCGCCTAAATTGTGGAACTCCCTTCCGGCACAAGTTTGTGCCTCCCCCTCCCATCCCTCCTTCAAAACTTCCCTCTGGAACTTCCTAAAAGCTGGTGTGACCTGCCTGTGTGCCACTTAATGCCCAGTCCTGCAGCCTTCTTACATTCACTGGTACCCCTGCTAGGCACTTACTGCCTCACTATTTGAGTTGCATTTATTCAAATGGCTATGCTATGTACTGTTTTTCTAAATGCCTAGGGTATGTCTTGTTGTCTTATACCCCCACATGATGCCTCTTTGAGTCTGTATGTACTTTATGCTGTGTTACCCACTGTTGGAGCATTTATTCTAATTGCTATGCTATGTACTGTTGTTCTAAATTCGGTTATGTCTTGTTGTTTTTACACCCCCCCCCATGATGCTTCTATGAGCCTGTATGTATCTTACACTGTTTTTACCCGCTGTTGGAGCATGTTGCTCTGGTTTGTAATATTGACTCTGTATTTGTTTCATGGATACCTTGTAATTCTCCCGGGTCGCACCTGAATATAGGCACTAGCTGTCTAGTGTGCTTACCTGGTTACCAAAAACAAATAAATAAATACCACAGGACTTCAGTCTTAATAATAGTATTTTGTGACTGACTAAATCAAATGCCCTAGCTAGGTCGATGAACACCATGCCCATCACCATCCCCCTGTCACTGGCATCCAGCATGGTGCTCATAAACCCAACTAAGGCAGTAACAGTAATGAAGGCTTTTCAAAAGCCATGCTGTTGTTCAGCCAGTGTACCACACCTCTCTAAGGAGAACACCAACTGTCCAAAAACACACCTTTCCAACTGTTTGTCCATGATTGCCTCTACAGGCAGTGGTCACGATCCAGCCATAGCACCTCTACGGTGCAAGGAGCCTGATCCACCAACCCCCCAAAGAGATAGATAAGGTACGACACTTGAAAAATTGCCACAATTTCTCTGGGCTGTGTGAACATTGAACCCGATCATCACTTGCAATTTGCTGTTTTCAATTTCAGTGTCTTCTCAGGGTAGTGCTATTGGCTCCACACCTGTGTAGAGCTCCCTGATTGGCTGGTCTCACTCACTTGAGACAAGATCACCTGAGACGTGAGGCTTAATGTAAGCCTGCATCCTTGCACTCAGTTTCTAATTTATATATTTTAATTTAGCCTGTTCTGCTCGGCCTGTGTAAAGTAACTTACCATTCCCCCACCCCGCTGCAGTTTCTCTCCAACTGTATGTGCACTGATTCAGTGCTAGCTCTGAATACTTTCCCTTGATTTTTCCCCAATTAAGCTTTCACTCTGTACACTGCCTTGAACTGAGTTTGTAAAAAAGTTTTACTGGCTTTGTTAATATATTTTTTTAATCCTATTTAAGACTGTACTGGGTTTACATGCTTACGGCTATGGACTTAGAAAATTCAGTGCATTGTAAAATCTGTATAGCCTCTGTCTTGAGCCTAAGGCTCCTGCCCTTGACTTTCATTCTTAATCATCTTCCTTTATCTCCCTGTCTTGCTTTGTCTCTGTTCTGTCCCTCCTGCCCTCCCCATCAATTTGTTCTTTTGTGCTTGTTTTGGATTCCCGAGTTAGCCGGCACCTTGCCTCTGTCTGAGACCACCCCCAACTTGTCTTTCAAGTTGGTACTCAGCTCTCTTTGTCTGTCTCTGTTTAGACACACCCCCATCTGCTCCTATTTAATCTGCTGTCTCCTTGTTTGCAGGTGCCACTTGCCCCCAAGGGCAGTGGTCACGATCCAGCCATAGCACCTCTACAGTGCAAGGAGCCCCATCCACCCCCCCAAAGAGATAATACAGTTCGATGCTTGAAAAATTGCAATTTCTCTTGGCTGTGTGAACACTGAACTAGATCACCACTTGCAATTTGCTGTTTTCAATTTCAGCACCTTCTCAAGATAGCACTGTTGGCTCCACGCCCGTGTAGAACTCCCTGATAGGATGACCTCACTCACCTGAGACAAGAGCACCAGAGATGTGTGGCTTAATGTAAGCCTGCATCCCTGTACTAAGCTTCTAATTTATATATTTTAATTTAGCCTGTTTTGCTCAGCCTGTGTAAACTAACTTACCATTCCCCTCACTGCAGCTTCTCTCCAACTGCATGTGCACTGATTCAGTGCTAGCTCTGCAAACTTCCCCTTTATTTTTCATCCCACCCCCTCCCAGTCCTCCTTTAAATACACACAGTTTCTGCCCACTCTGATCTGATGTTTCAATTTATTGGTTACTTACTGTCAACAACTGCCATTCCTCCCATCCCTTTTTTGCAACTAAGCCTTCTAGCAGCTTTATCTCATTCTGTCTTGCTGAGGCATACCATTTTGGTACTTTAGGTTTGCTTATTGCTGACTAGCATATCCTGTCTTGCTAAGGCAGTTGATTTAGGTCAGGTGATCTCTCTAGTACTTAGTCTGCTCCAGGGTAGTAGCTAAGAAATTTGCTTCAAAGTCTCTCTGCCCCAGTACTACTCTATAGTCAGGTGAACTCTTTTCTTATTAGCCTGACTAGGAGCTGTACTTAAGGATTACTGCTTCATGCTCCACTGCCTATAATAGTATTCTGCAGGGATTAAGAAATTATCCTCCATTGAGAATCCCTTCTCTTGCCCGCACTTGTAGTGCCCATTGGGTGATAGTCTCATAATGAGGGCATATTACCTGCTTCTATGCTTGTCTCTGCTCATCTTACATGTATTGGACCCAAACATGAATCAAAAAATAACTCAGAGTGGAGAATGCCTCTCTTTTTAGATTGTCCAACCTGAACTTTCCCTATCAAGTAGAAGAATTTGTATGTGTTCTAACTTCCCCAAGCCAGCTGCTGATCCTTCACCTGCACCAGCATACATGAACTCTCCTAGATTCTGCACACAGGGCTACACCACCTTCTGCATATTCCCCCCTACTCCTATTGACTCTCTCAGTCAGGGTATTATTGTATGCAGCATCAGGAAAACTGGGAACTAGCCTCAGAACTCCCTATACTGCTGCAGACAAATCACATAACTGAAAGAAGATCCAGCCACCCACACTTCTCCTAGGACTCTGCAGGAAACTCTTGTTCCTGCTTTTACTATGCTCAGAAAATGTTGAGCTTAATCAAGGCCCTCTGGCACCCATGGAATCCCCAGCAGAGCTACAAAGCCTCAGGGGGCTTACATTCTTGCTTGTTAATGTATGTAGCCTATTAAAAAAATCACTTCTGTTCAGGCCTGGGAATGTCATACTGCTCCAGATGTTCTGGTGATTACAGAGTCCTGGCCCCGACCGGTGAGCAGTAACAATGAAGTTAACATCCCCTCCGACTCTTTGTTCAGGGCCGACAGGCAAACCAGGGGTGGTGGGGTAGCTATTTACATCAAGGATAAATTCCCTGCCTCCATAATTGACTCAACCTCTGTCCCAAAAGAATTTGAAAGCTTGTATTAAAGATTGAAATTGCCACCGGTGTCTCTTTATGTATAATAGGATGCTACAGACCCCCATCAGCTGGACTACAGTTGTTAAAACATCTCAAAAACATCCTGGGTTCGGCATCTTCAGAGTGTATCATACTAGGGGACTTCAGCTTAGACTGGCTCTCCAGTGCATCCACCCAACTTAAAAAGTTCTGTGATTCCCTTGGGTTATCACAGCTAATAAACGAATCTCCTCATCCAAACAAGCTCAACCCTATTAACAGTACTCTCTTGGATATAATTTTAGTTAACAAACCCTATTTATTCTCCCATGCTGGTGTCTTTTTCTCTGATATTAGCGACCATTACTTCATCGCGTGTGTAAAATCCACTCTTAAATCCACAACTGTACCAAAATTCTCCTTTAAAAGGTGCATAATCAACTTTGACTTCCATGGGTAAATATCAGGTGTAAGAGACTCCATGTAATGGCAGGACTTCTATCTAACTAAGTCCCTGACTACGGCTTATGATATTTTCTCAGAAATTGTGCTAGGGGCTCTCAATATGTATGCTCCCATAGTAAAAGTCTGTGCCAGAAACGAATCCTGTCAGTGGGTTACAGAAGACCTGAAAGATGCTTTGCGGAGTAGGGATGTACTCTGGAGAACTGCTAGGAAAACTGATTTAATAAATGACTGGAATTCTTTCTGGATGGTGAGGAACCTCTGCATCAAAATGGTCAGAGAAGCCAAAGCTAATTTCTACAGCTCTCAGCTGGAGAGCTCCACAAGAAATGCCTCCAAATTCCGGAGGACTATCAAAGACACTGAAGGTCAAACCACTGTAAATTCCCTATCTATAAAAGTATTGATCGACAATACTGTCATCTCCGACAGACCGTCTATCCTCGATGTTCCCAATAATCATTTTGCCACTACAGTGCTAGCCTTTGCTCCTCTCCCGTGAATATCCTCCGTCAACAACTTAGATTGGATACACAAGAAAAATCCATCCCCAGTCCATCCTTCTCTCTGCTGCCTACCTCCCTGAAAGAAGTCAAAGATCTTTTCCTTCAGGTGGACACTAGGAAAAGTGCTGGGGCTGACCTCATTGACCTGTACTTCTTAAAGGTTGGCTACCGTGTCCTTGCAGTCCCAACCAATCGTCTCTTCAACTTATCCTTGTCCCAGGGTGACCTACCACCCATTTGGAAAAATGTACTTGTGGTCCTTTTGTTTAAGTCAGGAGATCCTAGTGACCTCAATAACTACAGGCTAATCTCCCTATGTCCAATCCTGTCAAAGATGCTGGAGAAAATAGTGAACTCCCAGCTTCGGAAGTACCTGGAATCAGAAAAATTGCTCAACCCATTACTATCCCGTTTTAGAGCACAGCACAGTACAATCTCTGCTCTAGCCAAGGTGACAAATGACTGACAGCTTGAATTAGACAAAAACAAACTTTGTATGAGTAGTTTTCTTGGACCTGAGAAAGACGTTCAATACCGTTGATCACAGACTGCTTCTGTCGTCCCTCTGGAACATTGGTTTGGATACCACATCCCTTAAATGGTTCTCCAACTACCTCTCAGGGCAACTTCAACAAGTAAAGACAGAAGGGGAAGTTTCTGCACCAAAACCCCTATTGAGGGTTGTACCGCAAGGTTCCATTCTTGGTCCCTTGCTCTTCACCATTTATATTAACAACGTAGATGCCCCCATCAAAGAAGCACAAATACACCTATTCGTGGATGATACGGTACTCTATGCTAGTAGCCCCACACTTGAAGCAGCCTGTAAAGCCCTTCAAAATGAATTTAATCTGCTGCAACATCAGCTTATTAACCAGAAACTGCTCTTAAATGCAAAAAAAACCCAAAGCAATGTTTCTCTCGCCCCTTCAAAATACAATAAATCCTGCAATTGCTGGGACACTCCAACAGATCACTACCATTCTAGGTGAGCAGTTGGACTACATATCAAAGTTCAAGTACCTGGGGATCTGGTTAGACCATAAACTTACTTTCACAGATCACTGAGAAGAACTGGCAAAGAAACTTAGACAAAGACTTGGTCTGTTCTTTAGGACTAATAATCTCCTCTCAAGAGACGCTAAACTGAAACTGGTTCAAACTACCTTTCTTTCCCAATTGGATTACACAGACTTTCTATATAGTCAGGGACCTGCAGGTACCCTAGCCAAACTCGATACGCTTTATCACAGAGCCATAAGATTTAGCATGAGTCTTCCATACTCAACCCACCACTGCGCATTGTACACGGCAGTGGGATGGTCATCCCTTGCTTACAGATGGCAAAAAAATGCTGTGGTTTTGGATATATAAAGCTATCTCAAATAAACTGTTCCAGTGGGGAAGTATGCCTTGAGAAGCACCTCATATATCTACCTTTATGTTTACAAAGCAAAATCTTGCATTGGCAGAGCAGCCATCAGCTTTGTGCTCCCTCAACTGTGGAACAAGCTGCAAAAAACTTAGAAATTAACTCACACCATCAACCTAGCAGCTTTTAAATCTCTAATATCTACATCATAATAAGGAGTCCTGTGCCTGTCTACCCTAAATAGTGACTCCTATAAGTCCAATCACTCTCTAATTACTACTGTTAAAAGACTGATCACATCTATAATCGACTCTTCCCTCTCTCCTTTTTCTACCCCCATATCTGTCCCTTCCACATTCCTTTGACCCTGGTTCCAGCTCTAAATTCTCCTTACTGTATCACTATATATTTTTTTATACTAGGTTTTATTTGTGTTCGGTGCACCTGATAAGTATATTTCTTTACTTTTATGAAAAATGGTGTCCTACCCAAAACTAGTTGTATCTTACTACTGTCAATGCTACCTACTGATAATTTGTATATACTGTATTATTGTATCTCACTTTATTTGTATTATTACTATTTTCTTGTGTGTTGCATCCCATGTATATTGTCCCTTGTTACTTGTTAACAAACCCAGGTTCACCTTGAAAATAAGCTTGCTCAACAGTGATCGCCTGGTTAAATAAAGAATTTGATTGATTGATTGATTGATTGATTGGTAGCAGAGATATTGGTCTGTAATTAGCAGCCTTTGTTTTGTCCCCTGCCTTTAATATGGGGATCACAATTGATTCCTTCCAGATTTGGGGAACAATCCCCTTTCTTGGGATGAGATAAATAAGTATGTCAGCAGTTGCACAATATCATCTGTCACCATTCGTAGCAATCCAGGGCATATCGAGTCAGGTCCATCACCCTTCCTGTCATCCAATTGTTGCAGTAGTGTCAAGACTTCCTGCTCAAGGATATCTTCAAATGTAAACTCCTCATCTTTCCCCATTGAGCATATCTGTTCCACTAATTGTTCCTTTGCTACCTTATCTGTACCGTCAGTAGTCTGACTTATTAAATATTCATTTACATAATCTGCAATATCCTTTTCCCATGTTATTATACCACCCCGCTCAGTAGACAGACACATAATTTGAGAACTATTTTTACAAGTACAGATGTTCGAAAAGAGGCCCAAAAAGTTATTGGGTTCTTTAAGATCTTTAACTGTTGTTGCTTAGAAAAGTGAGACTTAGCCGGAGTAAATTCACTCTTAACTTTATTTCTTAATTGCTTATACTCAATTAAGTCAATTAGATTCCTGTTTTTTTAGGTATTTCTTCTGTACTCTATCCCTGTGTCTCATTTGTTGTCTCAGATCTTTCTTTAACCAAGGGGAATATTGGCCTTTTTATCTTTGTTTTGCAATGGGAGTATAGGCCTCACAGGCTTCCAGAAAATTCTGTGTTGGCCAGTTTGCTACCTCTTCAGGATGTTATTTGTTCAATTTGTCTCATGTTAGTTAATGCCATTTCCTTTCTGAGACATTTAACATCTGTTCTTGCTATATTTCTGGTCTCAATTATTTTAAAAGGAATTTTTACTTTAAGAAATTACCTCACACCAATTATTACATAGAAACTTAGAAACATATACTTTGTCGGCAGATAAGGACTGCTTGGCCCACCGAGTCTGCCCAATTCCCTATCTACAGGATAAGCTGAAGATCCTAGTTAACCAACAGCCTATTTCTTCCTACCCCCCACAAAAATTGCCTTATGTCTGTCCCATGCATTCTTGAATTCTCGAACAGTATTAGACCCCACAGCCTCCTCAGGAAGGCTGTTCAATGCATCCACCACCCTCTCTGTGAAAAAAATAGTTCCTCACATTGCCCCTAAACTGCCCCCTCTTTCTTCAAATTGTGTCCCCTTGTTCTTGCACATCTCTTTTTCTGAAAGATTCTACTGTCTTGGACTTCTTTGATTCCACTGAGGTACTTAAAAATTTCTATCATGTCCCCCCCCTCTCCCTCCTTTCCTCAAGGGTATACATACAAAGCTCCCTTAGTCTCTCCTCATATGGCATCTCTTGCAGACCCTTCACCATTTTAGCTGCCCTCCTCTGGACTGCCTCTATCCTGTCTATGTCCTTGCAGAGATAGGGTCTTCAGAACTAGATGCAGTACTCCAGATGGGGTCTTACCAACTGCCTGTACAGAAGGGTAACAACTTCCGGTTTTCTGCTGGTGATACCCCTCCCTATACTTTCCAGTATTCCCCAGCCCTCCCTACTTTCTTCTCACATTGCTTGCTAACCTTAAGGTCATCTGATATGATTACCCCCAGGTCCCTTTCCATTTTTGTTATTGTTACTACCTCCCACCACCATTGTGTAATCTTCCCCTGAGTTTTTGTTTCCCAGGTGCATTACTTTGCACTTCTTTGCTTTGAATCCAAGCTGTGATACTTCTGACCATTGCTCCAACCTTGCCAAGTCCCTTCTCATCCTTTCCATACCTCCTTGTGTATCAACCCTGTTGCAGATCTTTGTGTCATCTGCAAAGAGGCATACTTTTCCTTCCAGTCCCTCTGCAATGTCACTTATAAAGACATTAAAAAGTACTGGATCCAGTGCTGAACCCTGCGGTACCTCACTAGTAACCCTTCTTTCTTCAAAGTGGACTCCATTTACAATTATCTTCTGTGTCCTGTTGTCCAGCCAATGTATTACCCAGGCTACCACCTTGAGACCCACTCCCATGCTGGTTAATTTGACTTTTAACCTTTTGTGTGGGACTGTCTCAAATGCCTTGCTAAAGTCTAGGTAAGCCATGTCCACAGCCCCTCCCTGGTCTACTTCATTGGCCACCCAGTCAAACATGTCCTTCCCACTGTAAACCCATGCTGCCTTGGGTCCTTTGCCCCACTGGCCTCGAGGTACTCAACAATTCTTTCCTTCAAAAGTGATTCCATCACTTTCCCTACCACAGAGGTCAAACTGATAGGTCTGTAGTTTCCTGCCTCTGTCCTGGTGCCACTTTTGTGAAAGGGAATCACATCTGCCTTCCTCCAGTCCACAGGTACCATACCATCCTCCCATGATTTGTTGAAAAGGGTAGTCAGTGGTTTCACTAGTTCTCCCCTTAATTCTTTTAGAATTCTGGGATGAATTCTGTCAGACCCCATTGCTTTGTCCACCTTCAGTTTTAGGAGTTCTTTCAGAACCCTTTAAAAGGACTGGATTGACCCCCATCCAGAGTTTTTCTGCTAATTGGATTAGGCACCTCCCCTCCTCCTCTTTTGTGAATACTGAGCAGAAATATGTGTTCAGTATCCCTGATTATTCACTGTCCCTCTCTGTCGACCCACCGTCCACTCTTTTCAGCCTCAGTATCCCTCCCTCTGTCTTTTTATGCTCCCTGATGTACCTGTAAAAGGTTTTATCCCCCTTCTTAACTGAGTTGGCTATCTTTTCCTCAGTTTGGGGCTTTGCTATTCTGACTTCCCTCCTTGCTTCCTTCTGCCTTAACTGGTACAGATCTCTGTCCTGTTCCTTCTGTGTTTCCTTATACTTCCTGAATGCTATCTTTTTCTCCCTGACCTTTCCCACCACCTCTTTTGAGAACCATAGTGTTTTTTTCTTACATTTTGATTTGTTTATTTGCTTACACAAAGGTCTGCTGCCTCTGTAATGGTAGTTTTGATGTTTCCCCAATGTTGCTCCACCCCTCCTTCTAGCCTATTTGCTAGTGCTTTTCTAAGGCACTCTCCCATCTTGCCAAAGTCAGCCCTCCTGAAGTCCAGTACCCTCACTTTTGTGTGGCTTGACTCTGTAGCTGAGTTTATCATGGACCACACTGTTTGTTGGTCACTTGTTCCCAGATGGCTACCCACTTCTAGATCTGAGATCCTCTCACTGTCCCCATTTGAGAGTATGAGGTCTAAGATTGCGCCCTCTTGAGTAGGTTCCAAAACTAGCTGTCTGAGGCATGTCACCTGTAGGTCATGGAGAATTGACCTGCTCTTGGATGTGGCTGCAGCAAATGTGCTCCAGTTAACATCTGGCATATTCAGGTCTCCCATCAGCAGTCTCTCCCCTTTCTCTGCCATTCTAAGAATGCCTTCTATCATATCCTTGTCCATTCCTTCCCCCTGACATGGGGGTCTATATAAAACCCCTGTGTGAATTGTGGTGCCATTTCCAGTCTCTAAGGTGACCCACAGTGCCTCCTCTGCTCCATATTTACTCTTATGTTCAGTTGCTTTTATCCCTTCCCTTACATAGAGATCTACTCCTGCCCCTCTTCTCCCCTCTCTGTCTCTCCTGAAGGTTGTGTACCCTAGTATGTTAACATCCTAGTCATGGTTCTTTGTGTACCATGTTTCTGTGACTGCTACAATATCCAGGCAGAGGACCTGATCCAGGACCTGACGTAAAAGGCAGGGATCAAGTGAGTCATTACCGATGGTGTTATCTTTTAGGGCTTTTAGCAAGTAAGGCCTAGCTACTTGCATGGTGACATGACGCAGGTGGAAAGAGGGGCAGGCAATGGGTGGTGGTACAGATGGAGGAGGCGGACTGAAAAAGTTACCAGGAAGTACTGAGCTAAGGTCAGTAAAGGGAGTTATTGAGGTGGGTGGCAATGAGGGCAGGGTCAGAGAGCGGTACCATTGATGTTGAGAAGAGAAGGAGGGGACTGGGAGTGACCATTCAGTTGCTTGATGTTGTCCAGAAGCACCTGGGGTTCCCCAGGAGGAGGTAAGAAGAGGCTTGGTAGTATTCGCCTTTGCTAGGATGGCCCAGGTGCACTGGTTGCGGGGCTGACAACATAGGACTGCCTGTCAGCTGAATGGCCAGTAGCAACAGCAAGGTGCCAAGGTGTCACGTTGTAAGTTGCCACAGTAGGGTAGGGATGATCCAAGGGGCATGTTTCACTTTGGACCTCCTAGCAGTTATAGGAGCAAAGATATCACAGGCAAAGTTGAAAGTGCTTACAAAGAAGGCCAGGGCCAAGTCAATGTTGGTTGCCCTCGTCAGAGGGGACCAATCAGTGTGGGCAAGGAAGCACTTAAGGCCTATGAGTCCCCCAGGCCTAAGCCACCTTCGAGAGGTGGTTTTGACCAGGGATGAGGGCTGAGGGGTTTACCAGTTGAAAAGCACAGGGAGTGGTCACTGAGGCAGTCAGGGAGGATTTGGATGTTGTGGATCGGATTGGCCTGTTGGTGAGGACCACATCCAGGAGGTGCTTGTCCACCCTAGGGTTTTAGTAGGCTGTGTGACCAGTTGAGTTAGGTCAATTGAATCAAAAGCCTCACGGTGGGAGGAGGATGAGGGCAGAGCCAGTTTATATTCAAGTCGCCCACCAAGATTTGGTCCGGCCGAGTTGGGTAGGGAGGTGAGGTAGTCAATTAGTGGGCCCAGGGCCTGGAATTGGTTCTTGGGGTATGTAAGGCTATGGTTAGGAATAATGGGCCTCTAGCTGGGTCAGGGGACAGCTTTAGAGTAAGTGCCTGGGCCTTATGGTCGAGGTCAGGCGGGGGGAGTGGTAGCCCCATGAGAGAATCCTTCAAATAGAAGACACAGCCCCCACCTCTCCTGCTGACACGGTCCAACTGGTGGAGGTGTAGCGGAGAGAGAGACATGAGGATTAGGAGTGGAGGAGCAGCCAGGTTTCAACCAGGCAACAACATCAGGTTTATGAAGCGTCACCCAGCAGTGTAGAGTCCAGTTTTTCAGGAGGCTACAGATGTTCATAGAAGCAATGCACAGCCCAGGAGATTTCAGGGGAGGACCAGTGCTACCAGGCCCAGGATTGGGGTGGACATTGCCTGACAGGAGCAGGAGGAGGAGGGCTGATCTGGGAGTGCACAATGGCAGGATAGCTTTCGTGATTGGAGAGGGTGATGAGGGGTGATCACGGTGAAAACAGCTACTAGAGAGCAGTAAATGCTGACAAGTGAGGTATTGGGAGCAAATTGTTCAAACTTAATCAGGCTCCCTCTAGTGGCAAACCAATATAAGGAGCTAATGGAGAAGTTGGGTGTTAAAAAAAAAAAAAAAAGATCAAGCACAGGCAAAAGATTAACTTGCTGGGGGCGGGCTGGTAGTGGGTGTGGGGAGAAGAGCAAATGGACTGTGGGCTATCAGGTACTATTGTGATTCAAAAAGAAGGTGATTACTAGCAGGGCAAACTGAAATTCTGCACACAGGAAAAGCACTTAGAAGTTAAACAGTCCCCAAATGAGTTTTTCACAGGGGGGTAATTCAGTTACAACTGGAAATGCACTTTACAAATTAACAAACAGTCCCCAGTGAGATTTGCACATTTAAACTCATCACCTAGGATCCTGGTTCCCCTCCTGGACAGATACAGACCATCACTCCAGTGTAGGCCTGCATCACTCCAGATGGACCCCCCAGTCCCCAATGAAAACAAATTCCTGAGCTCTGCACCAGTTTTTCAACCACTGATTGAATCCCATGGTGTGGAGCACCCTAGCCTCACTTATGCCATAGACAAGCAGCACCTCCGAGAAGGTTACTATGCATGCTACTTGTCTAAGGCCCCTCCCCAACAACACAAACTCTTCCTGTACTGCTCGGATCTCTTTCTTAGCAAGGTCATTTGTCCCTAGGTGGACAATGACATCCAGCTCCCTCCCCTGTGCAGCTGCTCCGGTGATCCTAAGGATTCACTCCCTGTCCCTCCAAACCATGGTGCCAGGTAGGCACCTTACCTCCCTCTCTCCTTCCTCCCCCAGTTCTACCTTCCTAACAATGGAGTCCCCCACCAGGAGTTGTTTTCTTCCCCTGTGGGATCCCATACCACCCTCCTGTGGGTCTCCCTTGTGGAGGTTCACAGCATCCTCCTTGGTCTCTACTGTATAGAGGAATCACATGTTGCCAGAATGGCATATGAATTGTGGAAAGGTACAATTGGAGGGATGCACTTCTGTTCCACCACCCTCACCCTGTTTGAGCCCACTGTGGTCCAACCGTTCCTCTTTCTTGGCAACTTCTGAGGCAATGGCAGTGGCCCCGGTGGTCCCTGGATGGAAGTGGAGGTCCCTCAAATCCTGGCCAACTCAGCTTCTAAATGAGCAACCTCCTCCCACAGCCCAGAAAAGTGCCTGCAGATGGGACAGTGATCAGAGATTGTATCTGCCTGTACATCCCAACACAATATGTTTTGCGGTCTATTAGTTATAAACCAGTCTAATGTTGTATCATTGTTTGTTTTATAGTTAAAACACATGGGTTGGTCAATTAACGGATAATGAAAAAATGAGGCTAATCTATCGGCCAATCTCTGTTTCTTATTGTTTAGCCAATCCAAATTCTGGGCCTCTATCATAATATGTTCACTCAGGTTATTATGATTAGTTGATAAATGTTGATAACATGCTAACTCATTATCTGAGCATTTAGGATAATAATAAAAACCAGTTATATAAAGGTGTTTACCCCTAGTTCCTGGAAACAATAATTTAATTGTAAAAAAATCAATAGTGTCTCTGAAATTCCCTTCTCAACTTCTTGTACCATAAATGTACTTCTTATATAAAATAACACACCACCCTCTTTCTTTTTCCCTCCTCTGTCATGTCTTAACACATTGTATCCCTTTAATTGTATGTATTCATCAGAGGTTTGTGTTTTTAAGCCAAGTATGACTCAAGCCTATCACATCTAGACCTTCAGTTTGAATCCACGCCTCAACTTCACTAAAGTGGCACTGCAAACTTCTTGCATTTATCCCATTCAAGGTGATGCACCACTTTTGTGGTGCATTTTGTCATTATTTATATTGAAATCAGCTGTTTTCAAAGTAGTATAAACACTCATTTTTTTTGTGTCCCCCATAAGAAAATCATCAATATGCTAGTGTTACAACAATAATAGTGTTTCTGACATGATTTTTTGCAGAAAATACTTTTTACTGAGCAGTAAAATTAGTTTTATAACAACTCCTGAAACTGGAAGTGCCTGCCGACGTATTGCGGTCTGTTTTTTTTTTTTTTTATGCATCTTTATTTTAGCTGTTTCAAAGTAGAGCAAGATCCTATGTAAGATACATTCATTTTTACTAAAGAAAGTAAATTACAGTTCAAAATGAAGGTAACGCTAAAACTCTTATTTAGGTGAGACCAGGAGCTGCTCTCTCTGGCATGGAGCTGGACAACTATAGATTTCCCTGAGTACGTGTCGTGCGTAACGAGATAACCACATGTCTATGTCATGCCAAATCTGTTTACTGAGCTAACAGTTCTCAGGCTCTGCTCTGTAAAAATACAAAAAATACTGCTACTGTACTTGCAGAGTGAATCTTGGCATACAGCATGTCATAATACACAGCCGAGCTCTAGAATCTGCTACCTGTGTCTTGCATTCATGATGGATGTGATGTCAAGATTTATTTTGCGGTTTCTGTGGCAATATGTTTTTAGTGCTGCTGCAAACTTGGCTATTTTGTAACCATCGTCTACAAAATGTAACAGCGCCACCACCACCACCTCCACTTCCACCTCCAACTGTATTGTTATGTGCTGTTAGGTATGGCATGAACAAAATAAGCAGTGTTTTAATGTTCTAGAGGTGGATTGTAGCTTGCACACAGATAGTAATGCTTCACTGGCAAGAATGATTAGTCTACATCATGTTAAATTTTTCTGAGATGGGTCACATCTAATAATCAAAAAATGAACTAAGCATTCTGGAATTTGGGACAGACTTTGGTCTCTGGCTGTATAAATCCTGTTTTTTTTTTCCAGTGCTGGTCTCCTTGCTGGAGCTGTGTCACAAAAGTAAGTTTGCATGAAACAAGCTGAGCAACTGGGGATTTTTGTTTTCAGTTTTGCAAAATATTTTATTTTTGTGTAAGGGGGGGGTCACAAGCTTGTAAACAGGTTTACCAAGCCCCAGTTACTAGAAAACAATAAAGAGTTCTACAGAAAGTCTTTGCTACAGTACTAGAAACTCATTCTATGTGAAAAACAATATGACGGCATATGTAAACTTGAGCAGTAATGCGACAACACCCCAAAACAATATTGCATATTAATGTTCTCCAAGTTTTTGGCACATTGTGATGTTCTGAAAAATTACTAAATTGAAGCTGGTCACTTGAAAAGCTTATTTTCTCAGCAATGCCTTACCTTCTTCTATTTTACTGCTTTTCTTTTGTTCCTCTAACAAATCTCTGTCTCTTTTATTTGTATCAGTTCTGAAGAGAGGTGGGCTACTACCATTTCAGATAAGTATATTTTATTGTATCATGTTCCTTGTGCCACTCAGGACCTCATAAGAGCTACAGATTCTTTGTGACCTCTGTTCTATTTTTTTTCTTTTACAGGTACCTTGCCAACACCCCTTGAGACCGTGACCCAGCATCCTGTGGCAGGTAAGTCCATTGGCCCACCTGTTATGGGTTGGTAGACTATAATTGCGTATGTCACCTAGCTAAGCACGTTATATTGTAGCAATTAGTTTGTAGCACATTGTCGCAAGGTTTTTTTGGTCAGTACAGTTCATGAACATCACTAAAATTTTGGGTACTGCAGAAGATTTGCCTTCCCTAAAAGTAATTTTTGCAGCAATGCCTCGACACATAGACATCAGGTTTTCTTTACTGGGGGAGTAGGACGTGAACTACTATACCAGACCTAGCGGAGCAAAACCAAACCCCACAGGCACACCTCAGGCACACATACGCGACCATAAAATTGTGTGAACTTCTCTAAAAATCATTTTTGCAGCCATACCACCATATATCAACATAAGGTTTTATACATTGATGCAGCGGGACCAGAGGTACTACCCCAGACCCACACAGATCAAAACAAACTTCCTAAAGTGCACCTAAGGTAAACCCATATCAACCTCAAAAATTGCTAAATAATAGTATTAATGGAAGGAATCAGCACCCAGTCAAGGCCAAATATATTGAAAAAATATTTATTAACAAAAGTGCATTGGTGCAAAAATACTGGCTCACAACAGCATAATGCTAAAAGGCAAAACATCTTACATTTCATGAGACTAAATGCCAAGCTTCATCAGAGATGAATGACATCAACAATATTCTTTCTTAAATAGTGCTATATCCACATGCAAATAAAACAAAATTAATCACCATACTCTTAAGTGAAATAAAAGTTTTTGCATTCCTGCATTTCATTATATGCGTGGCAATTAAGAGAAACAAGCTAGTCTCTCAATTAGTACAATCTCTCTAGAAATGTTTCATTTATAATTAGCAACTATTGCTGAAGTACAGGGAGTCTCTAATTATAAATTGATTCCCAAATCACCTGGATATACCAGTACATAGTGACACAGTCAATTGCTTAATAATAATGCCATTATGGCTTCCTTCATAAGAAAGGGATCTAATTTAACCAAAGATACTTTATAACCATGCTCACTGGCACAAAAGCTAACTTTTTATTTATTTCAACAAGCCTAAAAAAGGCTTGTTAGGATACCCTGTCTCAGAAGAATGACTGTTACATACACATCATATAAAAAAAATACAAAACACATTTCAATAACTTTATATAAATTATGTATGATCTACAATGCAGAACCAGAACCTGGACTGCAGTCATAATTAATCTGAGAGGGAGTTTTGTTAGAAGACGTACTTGTTTTCTGATCATTTGTTACAGTAGTAATAATATTGCAGTTTGTTTTAATAACCTGAATTATTTGCAGCATGGACAGTTCTGTTTGTTTCCATCGTCTTGGTCCTGGACTGTCAGAACAGGCCAATCAGTACATTTGGGACTCTAAAATCAGCCTGCCTATAGGGGCTTGGTGGGGCCAAAACTTGTAGGAATTGTAGTTTTGGGCTTTTGGAACCTAAAATAACCTGGAGTGGGTGGGGGGGGGCCCTTGTTGTGACTGACAGACAGATCAGCCAACTAAACCTGTTGGATGTTAGGGAAAGTCCCACACTGCTTGCAGTTTCAGTTAGATCTGAGCTGGGAAGAAAGAAGTAACAGCTCAAGATAGTTCAAGCAGCAATCCGTAGTGGATTCACATGGGAGAACTGTGGAAAGGCCTGAGTTTGGCCTGCATGCCTACCTGCTGTTCCTGAGAGGGAACCTGCACTTTTTTTCGGACTGAATCCGAATTTGGAGAGTGAATTAAGCCACTGAATTGTGACCAGGCTTTAATCTGAAGAAGACTGAAGATTTGCTGAATGCGATCAACCTGTCAGGACATACAGCTACCTCTGAACTCCCCAGATAGTGCAGAGACTCTGTAATTGTGACAGGAGAGCCATTTGCCTTGTTCAGTTGAATTTTCTTACATGTGAATGTGCTGTGTGCTTATTGTGGGTCGTGATTTGGTTCCCACTGTGTGTCTGCATTGTGTTTTGCTTGCTGGAGGCTGTATCCAGCTCCATGGACTGAATCCGTATCCATTTCTGTATGCCTGGGCCCTGCTACACTGGCCCAGCCAGAATACCTGCTACACAGAGAAAGTCAACTCCTTGAACAGGAATGACGCCGTGGTGATTCGTGTGGCCCGTGCTACTCCGGGCACTCCAGTTCAACAACCTGCAGTCTCAATTTCATCCTGCCTGTCTCCCAGTATTAGGTACCATAAGTAAACTTCATGGTAACTCCCTGCAGCAACAGCTAAATCTTAAAGTGTTGTCATCTGATTGTCTAGTTGCCTTTTCTTTCATGAACTGAGCCCTCGGCTCCGGATTACAAATAGTGTGCAGTGTGCATTGTGCATGTTGCTTTCTTCCATCACAGGGCCCCAACCAGCTGCAACGTTCCTGGCTAGCCCACCGTTTTCCTACCTGGGTACCCAGAGTGTGTTACTGTGTAAGGACTCTGAAATGCATGCATAACTGTCTAAATCAACCTGATTACACCCCTCCCTTGTTCAAGGCCCCTGAATAAATCAGATTTAACTTTGTTTGCATTTAACCTGACTGTGGTTCCAGCTTGTGCCAAAAGTATTGCACTGTTGCTATTTGCTGTGCTTAACCTTGTTTTACAGGAGGTCCCCAGGGTCAAGCAAGAAGAACCAGCCCTGGTGGTAAGTGCAAAGACTGTTGGTAATTGCCTGGTGAATAAAAGTTATTGTGAAAGTGATTATTGTATATTGTTCAGGCCAATAGCAGGGAAAGAAGGGGGTTACAGTGTCTCGGAGGGCTGTGCCCAGGTTAGCTTGACCACTAACAACCCTGACCTCCAGGTGGAGGCACCCGTTTCATTACCCAGGCCCCTTAACCTGCTGCTAGCCAAGGAGGGAGGGGACGTAGCCCTTGGGATAGCGTCACCTAGGGGTTACACATGTGTGTCACGTGACAATGCACAGGCACCAGGCTGTATAAAAATGTATGATCTTGGTTGGTATCACATTGCTAGTGGGTCACTGTTGTGTTTTTTTTGTTGGCCCATACCTCTAAATGCAATTCAAGAGAAATACTACATTGAGGCTTTATTCTCCCTAAAATCCAATTTCTGAGCCATGCCACAACATAGAGAAGTAAAGTTTTCTGATTTGGATGCAGTGGGACTTTGGCTACTACCACTGACCCTGTAGAGACCAAATTGAGACCAAAAAGTCACACCGGAGGTATACAAGTATCATTGTGCAACTGTGATGCAAAAATAGCCTGAAATTCATACCTGATCACACCTACAGACCTGCAAAAAAACAAAATCTAGGTTTTTGTAGTCCATGCATATCACGAGACAATGCACAGGCACCAGGCTGCAGAAAAAAGTATGATTTCGGTTGGTATCACATTGCTAGTGGGTCATTGTTTTGTTTTCTGTTGGTCCATACCTCTAAACGTATTTCAGGAGAACCACTAAATTGAGGCCTTATTATCCCTAAAACCTTTTTTCTCAGCTATGCCACAACATAGAGATGTAAGGTTTTTTCTTTTGGATGCTGTGGAACCTGGGCTACTAACACGGATGCTGTATGGACTGAATTGAGACCCCAAAGTCACAATGGAGGTAAACAAGCATCACAACTGTGATGCAAAAGTGGCCTGAAATTCATGTCTGATCACACCTAGAGACCTGCAGAAATACAAAATCTAGGTTTTTGTAAGTTATGTATGTCCCATGACAACGCACAGGTACCAGGCTGCATAAAAATGTATGATCTGGGTTGGTATCGTATTGCTGGTGGGTCATTGTTGTGTTTTCTGTTGGTCCATACCTCTAAACGCAATTCAGGAGAACCACTAAATTGAGGTCTTATTCTTCCTAAACCCCATTTTCTCAGTGATGCCACAACACAGAAACATAAGATTTTCTGTTTTGGATGCAGTGGGACCTGGGCTACTACCACTGACCCTGTGTGGATGGAATTGAGACCCCAAAGTCACAAAGGAACTACACAAACATCAGAACTGTGATTCAAAAATGGCCCAAAATTTATGACTAATCAACCCTACAGACCTGCAGAAACACAAAATCTAGGTTTTTGTAAGCCATGCATGTCACGTGACAATACACAGGCACCAGGCTGCATAAAAAAGTATGATCTGGTTGGTATCACATTGCTGGTGGGCTACTGTTGGTCCCTATCTGGAAACACAATTTAGGATAACCACTAAATTGAGGCCTTATTATCCCTAAAACCCATTTTCTCAGCCGTGCCACAACACAGAGACATAAGGTTTTCTGTTTTGGATGCAGTGGGACCTGGGCTACTACCAGTGAGCCTGTATAGTCTGAACTGAGATCCCAAAGTCACACCGGCGGTACACAAGCATCACAACTATGATGCAAAAATGGCCTGAAATTCATGTTTGATCACCTCCTCAGACAAGCAGAAATACAAAATCAAGGTTTTTGTAAGCCACGCATGTCCCATGACAATGCACAGGTACCAGGCTGCATATAAACCTATGATCTGGGTTGGTATCACATTGCTAGTGGGTCATTTTTGTGTTTTCTGTTGGCCCATACCTCTAAAAGTAATTCAGGAGAACCACTAAATTGAGGCCTAATTCTTCCTAAAACCCATTTTCTTAGTGATTCCACAACACAGAAATGTAAGGTTTTCTGTTTTGGATGCAGTGGGACCTGGGCTACTACCAGTGACCCTGTATGGATGGAACTGAGACCCCCAAAGTCACAACTGAGGTACACAAGCATCATAACTGTGATGCAAAAATGGCCCAAAATTCATGCCTGATCACAACTACAGACCTGCAGAAACACAAAATCTATGCTTTTCTAAGTCATGCATGTCACGTGGCAATGCACAGGCACCAGGCTGCATAAAAAATATGATCTTAGTCAGTATCACATTCCTGGTAGGTCAATGTTGTGTTTTTTGTTGTCCCATACCTCCAAACCCAATTCAAGAGAAATACTAAATTGAGGCTTTATTCTCCCCAATACATATTTTTTTATTTTCTGAGCCATGCCACAACATAGAGAAGTAAGGTTTTCTGTTTTGGATGCAGTGGGACCTGCGCTACTACCTCTGACCCTGTATGGATTGACTTGATACCCCGAAAGTCACACCAGTGGTACACAACCATTACAACTGTCATGCAAAAATGGCCTGAGATTATGCCTGATCACAACTACAGACCTGCAGAAATACAAATTCTAGGTTTTTGTAAGCCACGCATGTCATGTGACAAGGCACAGTCACCAGGCTGCATAAAAAAGTATGATCTGGGTTGGTATCACATTGCTGATGAGTCATTGTTTTGTTTTCTGTTGGTCCATACCTCTAAAAACGCAATTCAGGAAAACCACTAAACTGAGGCCTTATTATTCCTAAAACCTTTTTTCTCAGCTATCCTACAACATAGAGATATAAGGTTTCCTGTTTTGGATGCAGTGGAACCTGGGTTACTAACATGGACCTTGTATGGACTGAATTGAGACCCCAAATTCACACTGGAGGTAAAAAATCATCACAACTGTGATGCAAAAATGGCCTAAAATTCATGTCTGATCACCCCTAGAGACCTGCAGAAATACAAAATCTAGGTTTTTTCAAGTCATGCATATCCCATGACAATGCACAGCTACCAGGCTGCATAAAAATATATGATCTGGGTTGCTATTGTATTGCTAGTGGGTAACTGTTGTGTTTTCTGTTGGTCCATACCTCTAAAGCAATTCAGGAGAAACACTAATTTGAAGCCTTATTCTTCCTAAAAGACAAATTTTCAGCGATGCCACAACACAGAAACATAAGATTTTCTGTTTTGGATGTAGTGGGACCTGGGCAACTACCACTGACTCTGTATGGATGGAATTGAGACCCTAAAGACACAATGGAGGTACACAAGCATCACAACTGTGATGCAAAAATGGCCACAAATTCATGACTAATCTCCATTACAGACCTGCAGAAACACAAAATCTAGGTTTTTGTAAGCCATGCATGTCACATGACAATGCACCGGCACCAGGCTGCATAAAAAAGTGCTATCTTTGTTGGTATCTCATTGCTAGTGGGTCATTGTTGTGGTTTTTGTTGGTCTATACCTCCTAACCCAATTCAGGATAACCACTAAATTGAGGCCGTATTATCCCTGAAATTCATTTTCTCAGCCGTACCACAACATAGAGAATTAAGGTTTTCTGTTTTGGATGCAGTGGGATATGAACTACTACCAGTGACCCTGTATAGTCTGAACTGAAATCCCAAAGTCCAACCGGAGGTACACAAGCATCACAACCATGATGCAAAATTGTCCTGAAATTCATGCCTTATCACACCTATAGACCTGCAGAAATACAAAATCTAGGTTTTTGTAAGCCATGCATATCACATGCAACATATAACACCAGGATGCATAAAAAAGTATGATCAGGGTTGGTATCACATTGCTAGTTGGTCACTGTTCCATTTTTAGTTGATCCATTTATCTACACAAAATTCAAGAGAACCACTGAATTGAAACCTTATTCTCCCTAAAACCCATTTTCTCAGCCGTTCCATAACATAGAGATGTCGGGGGTTTCGATGCAGGGGGACCTGGGCTACTACCACTGACCCTGAATGGACTGAATTGAAATCCCAAAGTCACACCAGAGGTACCCAAGCATTACAACTGTGATGCAAAAATGGCCTGAAATTCATGCCTGATCACCCCTACAGACATACAGAATCACAAAATCTAGGTTTTTGTAAACCATGCATGTCACATGACAATGCACAAGCACCAGGCTGCATAAAAAAGTATGATCTGGGTTATTATCACATTGCTTGTGGGTAATGTTTGTGTTTTTTGTTGGTCCATATCACTAAACGCAATTCAGGAGAACCAATGAATTGAGGCTTTATTCTCCCTAAAAAAAATTTTCTCAGATTTGCCACAACATAGAGACTTCATTTTTTCTGTTTTGCATTCAGTGGGACATGGGCTACTATCCCTGATGCTGTATGTGCTGAACTGATACACCAAGATCACACTGGAGGTACACAATCTTCACAACAGTGATGCGAAAAAGGCCTGAAATTCATGCTTGATCACCCGTACAGACCTGCAGAAATACAAAATGTAGGTTTTTGTAAGTCATGCATGTCATGGGACAATGCATAGGCACCAGGCTACGTAAAAAAGTATGATATGGGTTGGTATCATATTGCTGGTGGGTCATTGTTGTATTTTTTGTTGGTCCTTACCTTTAAACGCAATTCAAGATAACCACTTAATTGAGGCCTTATGATCCCTAAAATCCTTTTTCTCAGCCATGCCACAACATAGAGACTTATGGTTTTCTGTTTTGGATGCAGTGGGACCTGGACCACTACCAGAGACCCTGCATGGACTGAATTGAGACCCCAAAGTCACACCGGAGGTAAACAAACATCACAACTGCGATGCAAAAATGGCCTGAAATTCATACCTGAGCACTCCTACAGACGGAAATACAAAATCTAGGTTTTGTAAATCATGCATGTCACATGACAATGCAAAGGCACCAGGCAGCATAAAAAAGTATAATCTGGGTTGGTATCGTATTGCTGGTGGGTCATTGTGTTTTTCTCGTCCATACCTCTAAACGTAATTCAGGAGAAATATTTAATTGAGGCTTTATTCTCCTGAAAATCCATTTTGTGAGCCATGCCACAACACAAAGAAGTAAGGTTTTCTGTTTTGGATGCAGTCAGATTTGGGCTACTACCACTGACCTTGTATGGACTAAATTGAGACCACAAAGTCACACCGGTGGTACACAAACATCACAACTGTGATGTAAAAATGGCCTTAAACTGATGCATAATCACACCTACAGACCTGCAGAAATTCAAATTGTAGGTTTTTGTGAACCACGCATGTCACGTGACAAAGCACAGACACCAGGCTGCATAAAAAAGTATGATCTGGGTTATTATCATATTGCATGTGGGTAATTGTGTTGTTTGTTGGTCCATGCCTCTAAACGCAATTCAGTTGAACCACTAATTTGTAGCTTTATTCTCCCTAAAACATATTTTCTGAGCTGAGCCACAACATAGAGATGTGAGGTTTTCTGTTTTGGATGCAGTCGGACCTGGGCTACTACCTCTGACCCTGTATGGACTGACATGAGACCCCAAAGTCACACCGGAGGTACACAAGCATTACAACTGTGATGCAAAACTGGCCTGAAATTCGTACCTGATCACCCCTACAGACCTGCGGAAATACAAATTCTATGGTTTTGTAAGCCACGCATGTCATGTGACAATACTCCGGCACCAGGCTGCATAAAAAGTATGATTTGGGTTGGTATCACATTGCTAGTGGGTCATTGTTGTGTTTTTAGTTGGTCCATACCTCTACACAAAATTCAGGAGAACCCCTGAATTGAGGCCTCATTCTCCCTAACACCCATTTTATCAGCTGTGCCACAACATAGAGATGTAAGGTTTTCTTTTTTGGATGCCGTGTGATCTGGGCTACTACCACTGACCCTATATGGACTGAATTGAGATGCCAAAGTCACAGCGGAGGTACACAAGTATCACAACTGTGATGCAACAATGGCCTGAAATTCATATCTGATCACCCCTACAGAAATACAAAATCTAGGTTGTTGGAAGTCTTGCATGTCATGGAACAATACATAGGCACCAGGCTGCATAAAAAAGTATGATATGGGTTGGTATCGCATTGCGGGTGGGTCACTGTTGTATTTTTTTGTTGGTCCTTACCTCCAAACACAATTCAGAAGAACCACTAAATTGAGGCCTTATTATCCCTAAAATCATTTTTCTCAGCCATGCCACAACATAGAGACTTAAGGTTTTCTGTTTTGGATGCAGTGGGACCTGGGCTACTAACATAGAAACATAGACTTTGACTGCAGATAAGGACCACTTGGCCCACCTGGTCTGCCCATTTCCCTACCTACTGGATAAGATGCAGATTTTAGTTAACCAACAACCTACTTCCTGCCCCTCCCACTATAATTGCCTTATGTCTGTCCCATGCATGTTTGAAGTCCTCCACTGTTTTAGACCCCACAGCCTCTCCAGGAAGGCGGTTCCATGCATCCACCACTCTCCCCGTGAAAAAAAAATTTCCTCACATTACCCCTGAATCGTCCCCCCTCTGTCTTTAAATTGTGCCCCCTTGTTCTTACACATCTCTTTTTCAGAAAGATGCTACCTTCCTGGACTTTGCTGATTCCCTTGAGGTACTTGAACGTTTATATCATGTCCCCGCTGTCTCTCCTTTCATCAAGGGTATACATATTAAGCTCTCTCAGTCTCTCTTCATATGGTTTCTGATGTAGACCCTGCACCACTTAAGTTTCCCCTCCTCTGGACAGCTTCCATCCTGTCTATGTCCTTGTGTAGATGTCTCCAAAACAGCACGCAGTACTCCAGATGGGGTCTCACCAACTGTCTGTACAAAGGGATAACCACTTCCCTTTTTCTACTTGTGATGCCCCTTCCTATGCATCCCAGTATCCCCCTAGCTCTCCTTACTGACTCCTCACATTGCTTACCCACCTTTAGGTCATCTGATATGACTACCCCCAGGTCCCTTTCCATTTTTGTTGTTGTTAGTACCTCCCCTGCTATTGTGTACTCTTCTCTTGGGTTTTTGTTTCCCAGGTGCATTACTTTACACTTCTTTGCGTTGAATCTAAGTACCAGAGACCCTACATGGACTGAATTGAGACCCCAAAGTCACACCGGAGGTACAAAAGCATCTCAACTGTGATGTAAAAATGGCCTTTAACCCATGCATAATCACACCTACAGACCTGCAGAAATACAAATTCTTGGTTTTTGTAAGCCATGCATGTCACGTGACAATGCAAAGGCACCAGGATGTATAAAAATGTATGATCTGGGTCGGTATCATATTGCTGGAGGGTCATTGTTGTGTTTTTAGTTGGTCCATACCTCTAAATGCAGTTCAGGAGAAATACTAAACTGAGGCTTTATTCTTCCAAAAATCCATTTTGTGAGCCATGCCACAACATAGAGAAGTAAGGTTTTCTGTTTTGGATGCAGTGGAACCTGGGCTACTACCACTGAACCCTGTATGGACTGAATTGAAACCCCAAAGTGACACCGGAGGTACACAAGCATTACAACTGTAATGCAAAAATGGCCTGAGATTGATGCCTGATCACACCTACAGACCTGCAGAAATATAAATTCTAGATTTTTATAAGCCATGCATGTCATGTGACAAGGCACAGGCACCAGGCTGCATAAAAGAGTATGATCTGGGTTGGTATCACATTGCTTGTGGGTAATTTTTGTGTTTTTTGTTGGTCCATACCTCTAAACACAATTCAACTGAACCACTAAATTGAGGCCTTACTCTCCCCAAAACATATTTTCTGAGCCGTGCCACAACAAAGTCCCACCGGAGGTACACAGGCATCACAACTGTGATGCAAAAATGGCCTGAAATTCATTCCTGATCACGCTTACAGACCTGCAGAAATACAAAATCTAGGTTTTTGTAAGCCAGATGCAACCCTCCTACAAATAGGGATTCCTGAAAAGTCTTCCTTAAGCTTGATTAAATGATCACTGCCAGGCTGGTGTCCTGCATTTTAGCAGTTTAAATGTATTGCCATAGAGTGCCTGTATAGCCTCTGTGTACTGTCTCTGTAAGAGCTGCCCGGATTGCAATCATAATTAATCTGAGAGGGAGTTCTGTTAGAAGATGTACTTGTTTGCTGTTCATTTGCTAGAGTAGTAATAATATTGCAGTTTGTTTTAACCTGAATTATTTGCAGCATGGACAGTTCTGTTTGTTTCCATTCCCTTACGAAAATATCCTCGGAAACCCATAGCATTACCATTTGTCCACCATTTCTATACCATTGTAAATTCCACTGCAGTACCACTGTATCCCCTTGACTGGTGACACATTGGATTTGTTTCAATTTCATTGTGAAACCATTGTTGCCACTGTGATACCACATGGACAGTGGTATCGTAATGAGAATGTGTGCATGGATGGTACTACAATGGTTCAAACACACACCACTGTATTCCCACTGCTGTTTTGGTAACACAATGGATTTGTTTCAATTCCAGTGTATTACCACTGCTGCCACTGTGGTAGCATGTACCATGGTGGTAACACTGGGGCGATTTCCATGTAGAATGGTAACACAATGAGCTGCCATTGCAAAACCATTGAAATTGGTCTCACAATGGATTTGTTTCAATTCCATTGCCATACCATTGGTGACACTGTGGTACCATCTGTGTGCAATGGTAGTGCTGTGGTTCTGTAAGGGGATGCTGGTTGCTCAATGATGACATTGCACTACCACTGCTATTGGTAATCAGGGGGTAGCACATTAGTACAGTGGTTCTCATGTGGTATAACATCGACCACTCCAGGTCCTCCTGCTAGTCCCCTCCATCAGACTTGACATCAGATCCTTCCCCCAGTGCTCCCCCTCCCCACATACCTCTCACACCCTCCACTTTGGCTCCCCATGCCTGTCTCCCCCCTCACCAGTTCTCACCGAAGTTAGATCTGACAGCTGCACAATAAGGACCACTCAAGCAACAGTTTTGCTTGGTCATAATAATTTTTAATCAGTACTTTTGGTGATGCTAAATCACTATCTATCATTATCGATCAATACCCAAAGCAGCCATAAACCATAAGTTTTCTTTCACTGCTGATGGTGTTTTCTTTTATCACCATAGTTAATCAATACCTGATGCAGGTTATTGGCAGCTAATCAGGATCTGCTTCACAGATCATGCTTGGTCATAGGCATTCACTAAAACAAATACCACCGACAGCTTAATCTGGTTCAGTTTCAGTTGGTTACCCTCTGTATCCGCCTTCCCCCTGGTCACCTGTGAAAAAGGGACATCTAGTTTTGATGGGCCTACTGGGTCAACAAAATGTAATAAAATAAAATAAACAAATAATAAATAAATAGGCTTATAATATTTAGCCATGATTAAAGAGCATCTCTCAACTAGCCCTCCACTGACACGTATATGGCAACTAACCTGGCCAGGAGTCTTTTCCACAAATGATTCCTTTGTGGGCTATCACTGTAAAATGTTAATCCATTCATAAATTTATTCCCTGACCCGATCAGTCATTACCTTTTAAAATAAAGGTGTGACATTCTGTATTGGGCTTCATTAACCCCATCCTGCAGTGATGATAGTCTGTCCGTGCATAAATCATAACATTTACTGCTGTCCTGTAAGGGAAGGAAGGGACGGTAACTTCAACTGCTGTCCAGCTGATCCCTTTCCACTTCCTGGTCTGCTTGCTCTGCCCCACATTCTGACATTACATGTCTCCAGAGAGGGCACGGGGAATGCCCCATACTAGTCTATGGGGCTCATTTTCAGAATGGTTTTATAGACATTTAAGCAACCTTTGATGGAAAATGAAAACCACTGCTCAACTAATAGGGACCCTCCTGAATGCTGATCTTTTTGCCTTAACCTTCCCCAGCATCTCCTCTGAAAACCATAGTGGCCTTGTTTTCCTCTTGCTTCTGTTTACATGTCTAACACCTTTCGTTATAATTATTTTTAATTTCACCAACTGTCCCTGTATTTCTCCCCAGTCTCTCTCCCTTCCAGGGCATTCCTGAGGCAATCCCCCATCTTTGGAAGTCTTTAACTGCATTTCCTGTTATAAGGGAAAGTTAACTTACTTGTTCTTGGTTATACAGTGTATAAGTGGGCAGGGGCTGGGGATTCAAACCTGTGTCTCCGTCCATGTTTGCTGCTCAGTGCTCTGCCTTCAAGCATACAGTGCCCAAGTGCTTCAAAAACAGCACATAATGTCCCCACTACATATACATACAGTATATACAGTACTTGTTGCAAAGCAAAAAACACTATATTATGCAAAGTACACAAAACAAGAAAATGAAAAACAGGGTTTGAGCATCATGAGTCTTGGCAAACTGGTTATGTGGTGTTCCTTGGAGTTGCCAACCTTAATGCCCATCCCCTACCCCCCAGCCCATAGCCTCCTTTCTAAAGCACAAGGTACAGCTCCAACCCAGTGCCTCATATAGCAGCCATTCATACCTGTAAAACAAGAACAGCAATGGGCTCACAAAGGATCTGTATCCCTTTATGAACTATGAAAAACAGTGTAGGGTAAACACAAACATTATACTTGCTGATACGTATGGTCAGTGTCCTGCTATACCTGGTCAATGCCATGTTAGACCTGTAGATATAAAAGGGAAAATGGGTCAGTATGAAAAGGAAAAAAAAAGTGGGTTGTGTTTTGGGGGGGGGGGGGACCAGACCTACACCACACCATCAACCTTGCTTTTAGAATGGACTTGGTCACTCAGGAGATGTCATGGTTGGGGAAGGGAGGAAGATTCATTGCCTCTGTGCCCCTAGAACTGATTATTTTTGGGGGGTAGGAGGCCATGTTGCTTCACACATCGACCAACACAGGGCAAGATAAAGACACTAAGGGACAAATATTCAAAAACTTTGCCCAGGCAAAATATATGCTTCCCTGGTAGTGTAGTGGATCTGCCTCCCTTTCCTAGCCTGCCTATAGAACACATGGAAACACATGTATGTGACAGCAGAAAAGGTCGCAGGCCCATCTAGTCTGCCTAGTTTGCCTATATCCACTAGGCCTTTTCTGTAGTTCCCCCCCATGACAATTGCCCTCTGTGCTTATCCCATGCCCTCTTGAACCCTCCAACCATCCTTCCCCCCACCACTTCCCTCAGCAGCCAATTCCAGTTGTCCACCACTCTCTCAGTAAAGAAGTACTTCCTCATGTTTCCTCTAAATGTCCCCCTTGATCTGGAATTTCCAACCACCATCCACTGCAGTATAGCAGACCACAGCAGGCCAAGTATGACTATATCTAGGCCATCATCCCCAGCCACAACCAGTCCCATAACTCCCTGCAGCTCACACCAGAGCAACAGACAGCAATTGAAGCTCCAAAAGCCTGCAGTGCACATTCGAGCTTCCACAACCTCTGATCAGATGTTTTCCACTTCTGCTTTTCTCCAGGGGCTAAGTTCAGTCCTCAGTGACAGAACTTAGCCCAGGGAGTACAGTGGGGCCAGAAACAAAAAGATGAGAGCTTATATAAACTCTTAACATGCACTGTAGGACACTATCTCCCACCACTGCCCACCACACCAAAGCCAGCCACAGAAGACTCCAGGAGCTGCTGCAAACGAAGCTGTCAGTACAGAGTCAAGCAAAACCAGTTCACCATAATCCACTAAACTACAGCAGCCATGCCAAAATGGCTCCACATGCAAAGTGCACATTGGGACCAGACCCACGCTTGTGTTGGATCCCTGGCACAAGCCAGCCAGTTAGTGCAATGGTAAAGTGGGACAAAACCTTTTACATACAGGTACATCAGTGAGAAAAGGAAGGCAAAGGGGAGGGATTGTGAGTCTGAAAGGGGACTGAGGGTAAACGATGATGACCACCAAAAAGCAGTAATACTGAACAAATACTTCTGTTTGACTTTTACAAAGAAGGGGGCAGGAAATTGGCCAGTAATAAGGATAGGGAGATCACAGAAATGGACACAGATCCCTTTGCAAAATAAAGGATCCTCATGAAACTGGCAGCATCAAGGCAATGGGGCCAGATATGGTACACCCCAGGATACTGAGGGAGCTAAGAGAGGTGTTAGCAGGGCCTCCGACTACCCTGTTCAAACTGTCATTGTAAACAGATGATGTGCCCAGGGATTGGAGGAGGGCTGATGTGGTCCCTTTCTATACAAAAGTGTTAACAGGGAGGATGCAGGGAACTACATACTGGTCAGCCTGACCTCAACAATGGGACAAGTCATGGAAATACTACTGGAGGAAAGAATAGTAGAACACCTGATTGTCAATAGTCTACAGGGTAAGGGGGGTAGGGAACAGTGTTTAACCAGCAGTAGCACACAAAGCTGAAGCTTGTTTCCAGATGTGACTTAGGTGCACAAGGAAGTTAAATGACTTGCTCAGGATCACACAGTATGCACCTTAGCAGCTGTGGGATTCAAATCCAAGTCTCCAGATCTGCAGCTCAGACCCATAACCCACTGCACTATACTGCCTCCAGGACTCTAGGCAGCTTGGTTTTATGGGAGGAAGGTTGTGCTAGATGAACCTAATTGAGTTTTTCGACTGGGTAAATAGGGAGGTGGATTTGTGAGGGGGGGGGGTTATGTGGCCTACCTGGATTTAAGCAAGGCCTTTGAAACCTTGCTGCACAGAAGGCTGGGAAATTAGCTGGAAGGCTTAGGGGTGGGACAGAAAATAACAAAGTGGGTGGAGTACTGGTTGGAGGACCGAAGCCAGAGGGTGGTGGTAAATGGGGTGCATTTCAGGGTGGAAGAGGTGATGAGTGGTGTGCCTCAGGGATCGGTGCTGGGACCCATCCTTTTTTTGATATCTATAGCAATGATATAGTGGAGGAACTGCAGGGAAAGGTGTGCCTATTTGTAGATGGTACGAAGATCTGCAATAGGGTGGACACCCAGGGGAAGGGAGGAGGCAATGAGGAAGGACCTAAAGATTCTGGAGAGGTGGTCGGAAACTTGGCAGCTGAAATTCAATGCCAAAAAGTGTACAGTAATGCACATGGGGTGCAATAACCCACAGACCATTTACACATGGGGGGGTTAAGCAAAACTGAGCAGGAGAGAAATCTGAGGATTATAATTTCAAATAATTTTAAGGTGGGGAACCAATGCAGCATGATGGTGGCCAAAGTGAATAGAATGCTGATGTGCATAGGGAGGGGTATAAAACAGAAAGAGGGAGGTGCTGATGTTCCTTTATAATTCCATGATGAGGCGTCATCTGGAGTATGGGGTTTAGTTCTGGAGGCCTCACCTACACAAGGACAGACAAGATTGAAAGGGTTCAAAGAAGGACAACCAAGATGGTGCATACTATGCATAGGAAGCCCTATGAGGAGAGGTGGAGGGAATTGGATCTATGCCTACTGGAGACTAGTAAGGTGAGAGTGTGAAGCTTTTTTACAAGGAATGTAAGTGCTAGAACTAGGGATCATAGTGTAAGATTAGAAGAAGGAAGGTTTAGGGGCAATGTGAGGGGGCATTACTTCACTGAGAGGGTGGTGGGAGTCCTGGAGCAAACTACTGGAAGAGGTGGGGGGCAAAATGGTGAAAGTATTTAAGAGGGCATGGGACAGACACCAGGAGTTGACCAATCGAAGGAGTGGGGTGTCTCTTGACAAAGGAGATGAGTTGGGGGGCAGACTCGATTGACCAAAATGGTCCTTTTCTGTCACCCGATTTCTAGGATTCTAAAGCAGTTAAGAAATTACGACTTACCTGCTGTATCAGAGTTGGGGTGTCCTTGGTTCGGGGTATTCTGATAGAAACTAAAAGAGAAGAACAGAGAAGGTTAAGGGGACACAAAGGGTCGGAGGTGCCAGAGTAGAGGGTGTTAGAATTAAACAAAGATACTTATTCGACTGGTATACAGTTTGGCCAGACCTGTAGAAATAAAGGGAAACATAGATCAGTATGGGGAACTTATTGTAGCGAGACTAGAGAGATACAAAAAGGGTACAGTACAGCATGGGTGTAAAGGGAGGAGAGTTTTAAAGAAAAAGATAAATTAGGTTAAGGTAAGGAAACTAGAGATAGAAAAAAATGCAGACAACTAAGAACAGAGAATAAAGTGTAACCCCTAGATGGCACTATCCCAGGGGCTACTACCCCTGCCTGATTTGCCACTAACAGGTTGAGGGGCCTGGATCCGATGGCGGGTGCCTCTACCCAGAGGTCAGGGTTTGCAATAGTTAAATTAACTTGGTCACAGCCCTCTGAGACACTGCAACCCCCCTTTCTTCCCACTAGTGGCCCACACAGTATATCAAATTACCTTCACAGTATACACTTACCCCCAGGACTGGTTCAGGCACTGGGACCCCCTGTAAAATAAGAAGATACAGTGCAACAATCACAGTACAATACTTTAACATAGACAAATACCTCAGGCAGTATAACTTTGCTGAAACAAGCAGCTCTGATTTATTTGGGGGATATAACAAGGACGGAGAAATCAGGTTAATTAGCTTATCACTTTACTCATCTACCTAAGGTCTGTGCACAGGCCTATCCCTACCAGTTACTGTCCCTGGGTACCAAGCCTAGTGGCTGGTCCAACCATGGCAGCTGGTAGGGCCTTTCACACAGACCAAAGAAAAATTAAACAGTCGGCAGTACAGTAATTCCATTTGGATTCAATGTGGCAATTCAACAGGGGCGACCCTGAATTAGTACTCCGACCTCCAAACAAGATAGGGTCCTTCAACATGCCAGCAGGGCTACTCTTGAGCTCCACGAGACTCCTCACACATTTATATGACAAACTGCAACAGGCAAAAGTCCTTTAATGGCAGCAGGATTCACTTGAGCTACATGCCTCCTCACACATTTATATGGTAAACAGTAACAGGCAAAAAGTCCTTTAATGGCAGGATTCACTTGAGCTACACAAGCCTCCTCACACATTTATATGGTAAAGAAAGTACTATACCGAGGCAGGCTGCTTCTCTATCCCGATCGCATACTGCACAATACCCTGGAGAACACACAGCAGATTCAGTTCCTGACAGACCGAGTGCAATTCAGCAATTTCTCCAGTCTTCTACAGAGTGAGCCTGGTTTCTACTCTTCAGATATTCCTTTGATTTCTTCACAGGATGGATTCAGTCCTAACAAGCAGTTACACTGCTGCAGACTGAACTCGTCCTTACACACGTTTCCGACTAAAACTGCACACCGAAAAGCACAGGGCTCTTCCTCTTCACTGCCAGAGCTCAACTGAAACTCCAGCAGACAAAACCGGGCACTCTTTGAGTTCCTCCCAGTTCTTGGCTGGATTGGCTGTCACTCACAATAGACTGCCCTGTTGGTCCAAAAAGGCGTCAAGTCCAAACCATCTCCCAGAGTTACTGCCCATACAATCCTCTTGTGGCTGGCTCAGATTCACGGTCCAAGTTCTGATTCGTCCAAGGCACCATTTAGAGCTACCTTAGCCACGCTGATTGGTCCAGTTCAGCAGTTCCAAAGCTAGAATGGGGAACTAGGCAAACACAGTTCTGACTGCAAAGAAGCGGGTTAAGACAAACTGTATTTTCATTATTACTCTAAATGATTTCTGACAAACAGTTACATCTTTCAGATAGGTTCCCTTTGCACTCTAGTGACTGCAAAATGGAGTGAATTACAGCAGCTCGAGGTACTCATGCAGAGAAACACACAGTCCCCACATACAAATCCAATTATGTCTGCAACCAGACAATTTAAAGAGAAATTTAGAGGCTCTAAAACACTCACAGATAAATGGCTTAAATGCCAAACACCATTCAGGCTTGGAGCATTCAAGCAAGCTCCTGGAAGTCTTTTTGGGAACTCCTTATTTGCAGGGGGTTACACCTTCCTGGCCTGGGAAAGCTTAGCGTTCGCGTCAAGCAAGTACCATAAGTTTTCAACTGAAGCCATATACATTTGCATTAGGCTCACACATGTAATCATCAGTTAATATATCATTTTACCAAGAACATATTTCTGAAACATTGCAGTACGTCTCTTTACACAGTATTACTACACATTGTACCATAACTCAGGTTATTACCTCTTGTCATGAAACCTGAAGAGAAGGGCCTTCCTATCAGTTACCTTGGGGCTGGATGGGGCAAGGGCACCATACTTAGAGGAAACACAAGTAACTTGAGCTAGCACTGATGCTCAGTTTGGGCAATGAGCTCGGGGACACATACACCCTTTATGGACAACATTGAGAGGCAAGTCCACAGGCCTCTCAAGGAATCATAACTGAGGTGCACCAGGCTTTACAGCTTGACCAGTCTTTCTAGGGGAACTGTTAAAGTCTCTGCACTCTGAGCCTCATTTTCAGCATTGTCCTCACTTGTCAGGAGTCTCCATGGGGTAGAGAGGCTAGAACTTAGGGCACTTTTGCTCCAGGAGTTACAGTTCTGAGTCCACAACATTTGGCTTGCATGAGCTTTCGGACACTGGCGGTGGATGGTCAGGCACTTAAAATACTCTTTCTTGTTCTGGTGTATCACTCAGTCTGCCCTAATCCATCATTTCCTCCCTGAAAGCTCAAACAGTTCAACCATGCACAATGATTCCATTTCATCTGATCTGATGCTTCTTCACTTTCTGGGAGCATTGCTCCAGGACTAAGCTTGGGGTTTAGACAGTCCAGAAGGCCCAGCTTCATCTCCAGTATTGACTAGGATTGCCCCAAACAATTGACTCAGTTTGTAAGAAGGATAGTATTCAAAGTCACTTCTACTTTCTTCTGATATGGATTGACAGTCATGCTCAACTGGGACTTGTGGAGGGGAACACTTTAACTCTGCTTCTGTAGGTGCAGACTTTCTTGATCTTTTCTTAGCAGCAGCTCTAGTCACTGGTCCAGGGGGGGCATCTTCTGGGGGCTCAGACTCAATCAAGGTTTGTCCAATGGGCAGTAAATGATTTCTATGCATTGTTTTTACATCTTTTGAATTATTCTCAGGCCTTACTTTGTACACTGGCAGATCATCTAGTTTGCCCACTACAATGTGAGGGAGATGGTGCCATATGTCAGCAATCTTGTGTTTGCCATGTGTCCCAGATTTCTTAAAGGCAATACCCGATCTCCCTCCTGGAGTTTCTGTGCTTTCACCTTTATCATACCTTTCTTGTTGGCTGATTTCTTTTGGCAGCCATTGGTTTTGAGCTAGTTGAATGCATGAGTTGTTGGGCCTTTAACTTTTACACATACTGTAAATAGTTGTCAGCTTGACCATCAGAGAGACCTCAAACACACATCTACCAGTAGTCGAGCTTCTCTTTCAAACATCTAGGAGGTGGGGAGACCTAGTGGCATCACTTTTGGTGCAGCTTAAGCATGTACCAGGGTGTTATTTGTTGGCTCCATCTGAACTTCATCCTTTGGGTGCAGGGTGCTAGCATATCTAGCAAAGTGCGGTTGAAACATTCAGGCTGTGGGTCCCCTGGGGTGGTAAGGAGTGGTTCTGGACTTGCACTCCCCACAGAGAAAGCATCTCTTTGATCATACGACTCTCAAAGTCTTCCTTAATCAGAATGGATTCTTTGTGAGCCCATAGTGAACAAAAAGTTTTCTACAAGTACTTTGGCCACAGTGGATGCTTTCTGGTCTTTGGTGAGAAAGCTTGGGCATATCTGGTAAATGGTCAGTGACCACCAGCACATTACTGATATTTCTTTTGATCTGACTCAAACTCGAAAATCAATACTAGACCAGCTCCATGGGTACTGGTGGTGATGTTAACGAGGGGCTGCCCTCTGGGGCAAAGCTTTCCTCTGTGAGCAGTGACTACAAGTTCGGAATGTGTTGCCCACATCAGCCCCCATCTTAGGCCAATAGAATCTGGATCTCACTAAGTCAAGTGTTCTGTCTATACCAAGGTGCCCCATTGGTTGTGCAAGGACCTCAATATTGAGTCTCGAAGGCAGTGGGTAGCATGGTTGTTGTTTATCTACTTGTCCCCCTCTGTCTACTGTTTCTCTGTATAATAGTTATTGATAGTTTCAACAGGACCTTCTTTGTATAACAGTGCAGTTCTCAAATCCAGTGAGTTTAATTTGGTTTATCTTTTCCTGCACAGAGGCTTTTCTAAAGCTGATTTGATCATGGGATCGCGGGACTGAGCCGCGAATACTGTCATTGTCCAGCTGAGGCAGTGCACCAATGTCTATTGCAGAAAGTGGCATAAGCAGCGGGTATGCAATTTCTCAGAGGGTCCCAAGCAATCCACCATGCAGTCCACTGCATCCGTGGATATTGTTCCTCCCTGTCAAACTTCCAGCAGAGTGCCTGAATGTCGGGTTCTGCCAATCTGACCCAATCATTCTGGGGAACAGGCCTCGGAGTAGCATCAACATCTATGTGGTTCAGACCTGCTCGGTGATTCGAGAGCATATGTCGATATGTAGATAATGCAGCCACTGTGGTCAGTGTGGCATCCAACTTAGCTGAGGTCTGCACATAGGTCAAAAGGATTATTGTTAGTTTTTACTAGTATTTTAGCCCTATACTAGTACTCATGGAATTGGTCAACAATAGCCACTTAAAAGCTAGGAGCTCTAACTTATGTACAGGATAGTTGTTTTCGGATGGGGTCAGGCTTCTACTGGCAAAGGCCACTGGTCTCAGGCTGGTTCTCGTTTGGTACAACACAGCTCCAACCTTGCAAGCTAGCATCAGTGTGCAGGATGTAAGGTTTCTTGGATCAGCATAGGCCAGCACTGGAGCATGGGCAAGTTGATATATGATCTCATGAAAGTAGTCATTAATCAGGAGTCCAGCGGGGCCCAAATACTTCACTGGACATCACACTCTTTTCAGTCTTGAGGAGCTGACTTTTGGTATTTTTTTGTGGGTTGGGGATACCCTTGAGTGGGAGTTAGTTAAAGGCGGATCACTCTTGAATAGTCCTTGATGAAACACTGATAATAACCAGACAGAATCCCAGGAATCTTTGGAAGTTCTTTTTAGATTTTGGGCTGTGGCCAGGTGGCTTTGGAAGGTCTCAACTTTACTTGGTTGGTCTCTATTCCCTCGGTATACTATGTGTCCACATACTTTTACTGATGTTTGAAAGAATTGACACTTATCAATGGACAGTTTAAGGCTAAAGTCCTCCAGTCGGTCCATAATACCTTAAATAATCTGCTCTCATGTCCTCCAGTGAGCTGCCAAACACAATAACATCATTTAGGTATGCCAGGCACTCCTGGTAAGTTCATGTCCCCACTGCACGCTCCATCAATCGTTGAAAAGTGGCTGGGGCACCTGAAATCCTTTGAGGCATCCTCATGAATTCATTCAGAAGCCAAGTGGACTGATAAAGGCTGTCTTCTCACGGTCCTCTGGGGCCATTGGGATCTAGTGGTACCCACTGCGTGAGATCCAACACAGAGAACCACTGTCTTCTATTTAGGCAGTCAAAGCATCCTGAATACAGGGCATTGTTACTGATCAGGGATAGTCACCAGTTTAAGGTCGTGATCACGCTTTGTCCTTACTGTCCCTGCTTTTTCCTCACTACACAATGGGGGCTTATAAAGAGCTTCTAGTTTTGTAATACACTAGCCAACATCTTGCAGATGCCATCTCACATCATCATGTCTGTCGGTGCCGGCGTCAGACCTCTCACAAAATGGTCTTTTGTCATGCAGCCGATAGTGTGCTCAGCTCCTTGCACGCATCGTCCCATCCTTTGAAAACACATGGTCTCTCTGGGCAGCTTCTCACTGATCATCACTTTCCATTCAGCTGGCGAAGTCATCGAAAATCAAACAAGTGGCGTTACTCTGTTATTCACTAAACTCTGCTGGTATACTGCAGTGTTTACCTGTGCACATTAGCCGGATGCAACCTTTATTTATCGAGTGTCTTTTTCAGACAGATATGAACTTGGACCATTACCCTTCTGCATAAGCATGGGCTCTAAGCGGGCAAAATACTAAGCTTGACTAGCAGTCCCTCTACAATTTTCCATCCCTGGTGCATCCAACATTAATTTTTTCTTATCCTTTCTGATATGGACTCTCCTGTAAGGTACACTGGGCATTTGGTCACCGGGATCAGAGACTCAGGATCCTTTCCATACAATTCCGACCGGTTCCTCTGGTTCTATTTTTCAGCATCTCTGTGCCTCATAGGTCTTCTTAATTAAACCCAGAACTCTAGCTCTACTAGTCTTTGGCGCCTGTTTTCATAACACAACTAGCCAGCCTTCCGGTTACATGAGCATTTGGTCCACTCAACAAAAAGACACCATCATACAGTCCAGTGGGGGGACACACTAAGCTAGGGTCTCTACTTGTTCCAGCCATCTATGGAGGTGGGAAGACAGCCAAATTGGATATACCTGAATAGGGTGAGCCTTCTCCTTAACCCCCTATACATGCAGTCCTTCTAATGGTTGTAAGGTGCGTCTGACAAATGCTTCTGATACCAATCCTGGAACATAATTGTCCTTGGGAGCCACTGTCTAATACAGCTCTTGTAGACATCCATTCACCTTTACAGTGGTCTCCTGGGAGGGACCCACTATTCTGGACCAGCTGGAGATCACGGTGGTGGGGACTGGGCAGCCCAACCTTACAAGGACTGATTCATTCTGGTGTCTCACTGGGATCATTTCATTGTCTTAACCACTGGTTTGTTCTAATCTCTTGTAGCCTATATGCAGCGTCGGTGTCTTTGGGACATTCCTTCATGCTCATCTTCCCAATTATAGCAAAAACTTTCTGAGTTTGAGCTGGCCGGTGCACTGGGAGTCAGGGCGGATACTAACGAATTGCCATCTCTGTCTGGTGATAAGCATTTGGAGACATCTCGTAGTTCTCACTTCCATGGTCAGGAATCAGTTTGAGCCTTATCAGCAGGAGATATGGGTGGGCAATTTCACCCCATGGCAGATGCAGTCGATATAGGTCAGGGCCCAGATTGCAGGCGTGGCCTTCATAAAGGACTGTTTTGGAATTCCTCGGTCTCTCAACAGTTCACCCCATTGTGGCATATCTTTCCTTGTCAGAGCTCCTTGACTGCCAACCTCTGCCTCGACTTCTTGATGGGTCCTCGGTCACCAGGTCGTGTTGCATTATTGGTGCAGGTCCTCCGAGTCGTTTTTCTCAGCTCTCTAGTTTCTCATCCATCATGGAGGGTGGAATTCAGTCAATTTGCCAGGTAACTGAGCAACAGCAGTTCTGAGAGGGGCAGACTCAGTATCCTGTCAGCCAGGTTGGTCCTGTTAATGGCCAATACCCTTTCTGAGGCATTTGCAAAATAATTTTCCAGCCGAGATACACACAGACAACAACTCCCCTTGCACCACAAGTGCATTTCTTACTCTCCACCATAGGTCCCTCATCAGAATCTGGCCCCATACACATTCTCCAAGTGCTTCAAGATAGGCTCAGCTAATGCCTCAGGTTACTGGCCCGCTTAGCACATGGATGGTAGCCAGGGCAGGACCTGAGGCTCTCAGCCCTTCACTTTTCGGCTTCTGAGTATTGCCATTCTAGCTCTGGGGCAGCAGTTCTGCAGATCTCAGTCATCCTCCCCTTGGGGGGTGTTGAGAAGATCTCAGCCTCGTGAAGTGGGATAATGGCAGGTGCAGAAATGAAGTCTGTGGTTCAGCCACCATTACGGTTACTGGGCGGAGAGGTGTTGGGGAGGAATACCCCCAGGTGGCAAGAATAGTTTCTTCCAAGTCCTTACAGTTTTTCCTTCCCCCAGCAACCATTTAGTAAATTTCTCCTCAAAAAGTTTCAGACAGTGGTGGGAGCTCATTCTCCGGTCTTTACTGTCCTAGTTATCAATCTCCAGGCAGTGAGGGCTTCTGTGGGTAATGATGGCTTTGGAACTACCTATGGGATCCCAACCTATTGGGGCAGGGGGTGTGGGTGAGCAGATTATGCGTCCCACCTACAGGGTTTCAAACCTTCCACTTGGAAAGTACTCACTGTACAATTATCCGCATTGATACAGGGATGTCAGACAAGCCTAGCATTTGGGTGTCGATCTCCTCCTTAGTACCTCCACCAGCTGCATGTTACTTCTGTCGGCCATTTTTTCTTAACATTGGTTGTGAATGTGGCTACTACAGGGCCCGTAGTCTGCCGTGTCTCCAAGATGTAACCCTAGATGGCGCTATCCCAGGGGCTACTACCCTGCCTGATGCCACCAACAGGTTGAGGGGCTGGATCGATGGCGGGTGCCTCGCCCAAGGTCAGGGGTTTGCGTGATTCATTAGCAGTCACAGCCCTCTAGGACACTGCGCCCTTTCTTCCCACTAGTGGCTGGTGTGTCAGAATTTGTCTTGATGTCCTTCCCTAGGAGGCCAGGCACTGGGACCCCATGTAAAATACGAATTTCATTTGTAATCACAGTACAATACTTTAACATAGACAAATACTTTCAGGTAGTATAACTTTGCTGAAACAAGCAGCTCTGAATTTTTTGGATATAACAAGGACAGGGGTCAGGTTAATTAGCTTGTCACTTACTCATCTACCTATGGCTCTGGCTGACCCTATCCTACCAGTTACTGTCCTGGGTACCCAAGCCCTAGTGGCTAGTCAAACCATGGCCTGGTGAGTCTTTCACATAGAAAAAATTAGTTAAACAGTCATGATAGTTCCATTTGGTTCAATGTGGCAATTCAATAGGGCGACCTGAATTAGTACTCACGACCTCAAACAAGATAGGGTCCTTCAACCAACAGGGCTACTCTGAGTCTACAAGACCTCACACATTTATATGACAAACTGCAACAGGCAAAGTCCTTATAGCATGAGAATTCACTTGACTACAAGCCTCCTCACATTTATATAATGCTTATTAACAATTAAAGTCCTTTAATAGCTTGTAGGATTCACTTGAGCTGCCTGGCCTCCCACATTTATATGGCAGCAGTAACAGGCAAAAGTCCTTTAATGGCAGGATTCATGAGCTACAAACCTCCCTCATTTATCTGTTAAACATTAACAGGCAAAGTCCTTTAATGGCGGCAAGTTCTTGAGATACACAAGCCTCTCACACATTTATATGGTAAAAGTATTACCAGGCAGGCTGCTTCTCTCGATCGCATTACTGCATGTACCGGAGAACACATAGTTCAGTTCCTGACAGACCCGGTGCATCAGCAATTTCTCAGTCTCTACAGGTGAGCCTGGTTTCTACTCTTCAAATATCCTTTGATTCTCTTCACAGGATGGATTCCAGTCTCAAGCAGTTGGCCAGACAGAACTGGATCCTTTGTTTCCTCGACTAAAACTGCACAGCTAAAAGCACAGGGCTCCTTCCCCTCGTCGCTGTCAACTGAAACTCCAGTAGACAAACCTGGCACTTCCTTTGTTCCTCCCAGTTCTTGGCTGATTGGCTGTCACTCTGTGTAGCTGCCTGTTGTCCAAAAAGGCAGTCCAAACCATCTCCCAGGTCACTGCCATACAATCCTCTTGTGGCTGGCTCAGATTGTGAGTTGAATTCTGGTTCATCAAGGCATCTTTAGAGCTACCTTAACCACATTGTTGGTCCAGTTTGCAGTTCAAACTAGAATGGGAACCAGGCAAATACAGTTCTGACTCAAAGAAAGCAGGTTAGACAAACTATATTTCATTATTACCTAAATGATTTCTGACAAACAGTTACATCTTTCAGATAGTTCCTGAACTCCTAGTATTGCAAAAATGGAGTGACTTGGCAGCTTGAGTGGTACTCACTGAGAAACACAGTCCCATACAAACTAATTATGTCTGCAAACAGACAGTTTGAAGAGAGTACCAGAGTCTCCAAACACTCCTGATAAATGAAACGCCTTAAACACCATCCGGCTTGAGCATCAAGCAAGCCCTGAAGTCTTTTGGAACCCCTATTTGCAGTGGAGTTACAAAAGTGATGTTTGAGCTCAGCATAACTCTAGCACCCTGGTGATCTGAGGTAGCCAGTAAATTTTACTGGTAGTCTAGATGGACGGGTGGGGATGCTTTTGGACTAGTAGCCCTATTATTTAAGAAAGGGGACACTGGTGGTAAATAGTGATTTAATTATATTTAACATTTCCGACATCTGCTGGGGAATGGTGTGTGTTCTGTTGTATGAAGCAGGAATGTGTTGGTGAAAACTGCCAATCGAAATGATGTGGTGCAGCTATCAGTTTTGTGCTACTCACTACAGTGACAGTGCCTGCAGGTGCTTTGTCTCAGCCCACGAGTTCAGACTGTGGCCTGCAACATTGGATCGTTAAAAGATGGGAATTTTGGGGAATTGGAGGCCAGAACAACTATGCCTCACTCTACCGATCAGCCATGCAGTGCCTTTGTGAAGACCACTAGGGAGCTTGCTATGAGGTCTGGAGGAAGCCAGCAGAAAGTGACAAAATTAGCTGCATGGCAGCTGGTGTGGTGTCCTGAGGCATGGTAGTAAGTAATTTGAAAAAAAAAGCACAGATGGGGCCTTAAGGCTGGCCCAGTGGCACTAAAAGTTACAAACATGTAAGAAATTGCCAGCAGATAAAGACCATTCAGTCTATCTAATTTGCTAAAGTGTGCAGCACTTCAGTCCATTGTCTGCCCCTCTCCTCATATGCCCTTCCCCATCTCCCACCCCTACAGATTTGTACACTCTCGCTGAATGCACCAAGGCTACAACAGCCAATCTTTCAAGGGAACTGTTAAAGTCTCTGCACTCTGAGCCTCATTTTCAGCATTGTCCTCACTTGTCAAGTCTCAATAGGGGAGAGGCTAGAACAGAACTTTTGCTCCAGGAGTTACAGTTTCTGAGTCACAACATTTGGCTTGCATGGAGGCTTTCGGACACTGGCAGTGGATGGTCAGAGCACTCAAAATACTCTGCTTGTTCTGGTGTATCACCAGTCTGCCAATCATCATTTCCTCCTAAGCTCAAACAGTTCAACCATACACAATGATTCCATTTCTATCTGATCAGTGCTTTGCACTTCACTTTCTGGGAGCATGGTCCGGGACAACTGGGGGCAGAGCAGTCCAGAAGGCCCAGCTTCATCTCAATATCGATAGGGATTGCCCAAAACAATTGACTCAGTTGCCAAGAAGGATAGTATTCAAAGTCACTCCCCTTTCTTCTGATATGGTTGACAATCATGCTCAACTGGGACTTGTAGGAACACTTTAACTCTGCTTCTGTGGTGCAGACTTTCTTGATCTTTTCGTAGCAGCTCTAGTCACTGGTCAGGGGCTCTTCTGGGGGCTCAGACTCAATCAAGGTTTGTCAATGGGCAATAATGTTTCTATGCATTGTTTTACATCTTTTGAATTATTCTCAGGCCCCACTTTTGTACTGGCAGATCATCTAGTTGCCCACTACAATGCAGGGAGATAGTGCCATATCAGCAATCTGTGTTTACCATGATCCCAGATTTCTTAGCAATACCGATCTCCCCTCGAGTTTCTGTGCTTTCACCTTTATCATACCTTTCTTTGTTGGCCAGTTTCTTTTAGCAGCCATGGTTTGAGCCAGTTGGGCATGAGTTAGCTGGGCCTTCTTTTACACATACTGTAAATAGTTGTCAACGAACCCCATCGGAGAACCCCAAAACACATCTACCAGTAGTGAGCTTCTCTTCAAAAGGTGAGAGAACAGTGGCATCACTTTGGTGCAGTTATAAGCATGTACCAGGGTGTTAACTAATTTGGCTCCATCGGCGCATCCTTTGGGTGCAAAGTGCCTAGCATATCTAACAAACCCGGTTGAAACATTCAGGCTGTGGGTCCCCGGGTAGATGGTTCTGGACTTGCACTCCCCGAGAAAGCATCTCAGTCATCTGACTCTCAAAGTCTCCTTAATCAGAATGGATTCTTTGAGCCCATAGTGAAAACAAGATTTCTAAAGTACTTTGGCCACAGTGGATGCCTGGTCTTTAGGAAGCAGGCATATCTCGTGAAATGGTCAGTGACCACCAGCACACTGATATTTCCGTGATCGACTCAAACTCAATCAGCACAGACCAACTCCATGGGTGCACTGGTGGTGATGTTAACAAGGGGCAGCCTCAGAACAAGCTTTCCTCTGTGAGCAGTGACTACAAGTTCGAATGTGTTGCTCCACATCAGCCCCCATCTTAAGCCAATAGAATCTGGATCTCACCAAGTCAATGTTCTGTCTATACCAAGGTGCCCCATGTGGTTGTGCAAGGACCTCAATACTGAGTCTCGAAGGCAGTGGGTAGCACTGGTTGTTGTTTGTCTACTTGTCCCCTCTGTCTACTGTTTCTCTGTACAATAGTTTATTGATCAGTTTCAACTTAGGACCTTTGTATAACAGTGCAGTTCTCAAATCAGTGGGCGTAATTTGGACATCTTTTCCTGCACAGAAACCTAAGCTGATTTGATCCATGGATCACAGGACTAGCAGCCCGAATACTGTCATTGTCCAGCTGAGGCAGTGCACCAATGTCTATTGCAGAAAAGTGGCAATAAGCAGCAGGTATGCAATCCTCAGAGGGTCCCAAGCAATCCACCATGCAGTCACTGCATCCGTGAACATTGTTCCTCCCTGTCAAACTTCCAGCAGAGTGCCTGAATGTCAGGTTCTGCCAATCTGACCAATCATTCTGGAGAACAGGCTCGGAGAGCATCAACATCTGTGGTTCCAGACCTGCTCAGTATTCGAGCAGCAGTCATATGAGATAATGCAGAAAGCCACCTATGGACAGTATCCAACAACTGAGGTCTGCACATAGGTCAAAGGATTATTGTCAGTTTTACTAGTATTTTAGCCCCATACTAGTACTCATGGAATTGGTCAACAATAGCCCATAAAAGCTAGGAACTCCTATATGTACAGGATAGTTGTTTTCTCGGATGGGGTCAGGCTTCTACTGCAAAGGCCACTGAACTACAGGCCATTCTCGACTCTTGGTACCAACTCACCTAAACCTTGCAAGCTAGCATCAGTGTGCAGGACGTAAGGTTTTCTTGGATCAGCATAGGCCAGCACTGGAGCATAGGCAAGTTGATATATGATCTCATGAAAGCAGTCTACAATCAGAGTCCAGCGGGCCCAAATACTACTACTCGGACGAAAACACTCTTTCAGTCTTGAGGAACGCTGACTTGCAGTATTTTTGTGGGTTGGGGATACCATCAAGTAAGGTTAATTAAAGGCGGATCACTTGAATAGTCCTTGATGAAACTGAGTAATAACCACAGAATCCGAATCTTTGAAGTTCTTTTAGAGTTTTGGGCTGTGGCCAGGTAGTCAAGGTCTCAACTTTACTGAGGTTGGTCTCTATTCCTCAGTGGATACTATGTCCCACATACTTTTACTGATGTTGAAAGAATTGACACTTATCAATGGACAGTTTAAGGCCAAAGTCCTCCAGTGGGTCCAATACCTTAAAATAATCTGCTCTCATGTTCCTCAGTGAGCTGCCAAACACAATAACATCATTTAGGTATACCAGGCAATCTAGTAGTTCATGTCCCCACTGCACTCCATAATGCGTTGAAAAGTGGCTGGGACACCACAAATCCCTTGAGGCATTCTCATGAATTCATAGAAGCCAAGTGGACAGATAAAGGCTGTCTTCTCACGGTCCTCTGGGGCCATTGGGATCTGGTAGTACCCACTGCGAGATCCAACACAGAGAACCACTTGCTCCCATTTAGGCAGTCCAAGCATCCTGAATGCAGGGCATTGTGAACTGATCAGGGATAGTCCGCCAGTTTAGAGTGCGATAATCCGCACATCACACTGTCCCATCTTTTCCTCCACAACCACAAGGGAAGCATAAAACTTCTGGATTCTTGTATTACACAGCAGCCAACATCTCTTGCAGATGCCATCACATCATCTATGTCAGCAGGTGCCAGGCGCGAGACCTCTCACAAAATGGTCTTTTGTCATGCAGCCGGATAGTGCTCAGCTCGTGCACGCATCCTCGTCCATCCTTTAAAGAAAACACATGCTCTCTGGGCAAGCTTCTCACTGATCATCACTTTCCATTCAGCTGGGAGGGAGTCGCGAAATCAAACAAGTCAGGCGTTACTCTGTTATTCTTCCTTAAACTCTTGCTGCTGTAGCACTGCGATGTTGAACAATGCACACATTAGCAGGATGCAACCTTTATTTTCGAATGTCTCTTTCAGACACATTATGAACTTGGACCATTACCCTTCTGGCATAAGCATGGGCTCTAGCGGGCAAAATACTGAAGCTTGACCAGCAGCGTCCTCTGGCAATTTTCCATCGCCTGGTGCATCCAACATTAATATTTTATTCTTAACATCCTTCTGATATGGACCTCCCCTGGGCACACTGGGCATTTGGCACCAGGATCAGAGACTCAGGATCCTTTTTCCATACAATTCGACCGGTTCCTCTGGTTCTATTTTTCAGCATCTCTCTGTGCCTCATAGGTCTTACTAATTAAAAGCCAGAACTCTTAAAGCTCTACTAGTCTTTGACAGTTTTTCATAACACAACTAGCCACAGCCTTCCCGAACATATGAGCATTTGGTCCACTCAACAAAAGACACCATCATACAGTCCAGTGAAGGACACACTAAGGCTAGGGTCTCTACTTGTTCAGCCACTCCAGCCACGGAGGTGGGAAAGACAGCCAAGTCGGATATACCAGAATAGGGTGAAGCCTTCTCATTAACCCCCACACATGCAGTCCTTCTAATGGCTTGAGTGCGTCGACAAATGCTTCTGATACCAATCCTGGAACATAATTGTCACTTAGACCACTGTCTAATACAGCTCTTGTAGACACTCCATTCACCTTACAGTGGTCTCCATGGAGGGACCCACTATTCTGGACCAGTCTGGAATGCGGTAGTGGGGGACTGGGCAACAACCTTGCCACAAAGGACATGAGTTAGCATTTTGGTGTCCTCACTGGGATCATTTCGTAACACCTCTTAACCACTGATTTGTTCTCCTAAGCTCTCCTTGCCAGCCTATGCAACTTTGTCAGTGTCTTTTGAGGACCCCGGCATTCCTTTTCAATGCTCATCACTTCCCACAATATAGCAAAACATACTTTCTGGAGTTTGGCTGGCCGGCCACACTGGACCAGGCGGGGGTATTACTAACTGGAAACCTTGGTGCCATCTCTGTCTCAGGCGTGATAAGCATTTGGAGACATCTAGCCAGTTTCTCCCTATGGTCAAGGAATCGAGTTTGGAGCCGTTATCAGCAGGAGATACATGGGTGCGTGCCCCCACCCCATGGCAAATACAGTCGGATATAGGTCAGGGCCGCGCTTGCAGGCGTGGCCTTCCATAAAGGAACTGTTTGTTGAATTCACGGATCTCTCAACAGTTCACCCATTGTGGCATATCCATTTTTCCTTGTCAGACACTCATTGACTGCCAACCTCTCCCCTGAACTTCACTTGATGGGTCACCCTCAGTCCTCAGGTAGCTGCAGCTAGGTGCAGGACCCTCCGAGGAGCCTTTTCTCCTCCTCAAAATTTCTCTCAATACTAACTCATCATAGGAGGGTGGAGATTCCAGTCAATTGCCAGGTGTAACTGAACAACAGCAGTTCTGAGAAGGGCAGACTGTAGTATACTGTCCAGCCAGGTTCGGTCCAGTTCAATAAGCTGGCAAACTACCCTTTCTGAGGCATTCTTGCAACAATTTTTCCGCAGATACATACACAGACAACAACTCCTTGGTACTGTTGTGCATTTCCACTCTCCCCACATGGTCCTCATAAGATCTGGGCTCCCATACATTCTCCAAGGCTTCAAGATAGCCCTGCTGTCGCTTCCAGGGTTACTGGCCCGTTTAGCATGGATGGTAGCCAGGGCAGGACCTTGAGCTCCTCACTAACCCTCTTTCACTTTTAGGCTTCAGCATTGCCATTCTAGCCCTGGGGGCAACAGTCTATCCAGATCTCACAGTCATCCCCCCTTAGGGGTGGGAGAGTGCAGAGAACATCAAACCTTCGGTAAGAGTCGTGACTAATGGCAGGTGCAGAAATAGAAGTCTAGTGGTCAGCCACCATTCCACCAGTTACTGGGCGGGAGAGGGTGTTGGGAGAACACCCCAGGTGGCAAGAATAGTTTCTTCAAGTCCTCCACAGTTTTCCTTCCCCAGCAACCATTTAGCAAATTTCTCCTCAAGTTTCAGACAGTGGTGGGAGCTCAGTTCCTCCCGGGTCTTTACTGTCATAGTTATCAATCTCCAGGCAGTGAGGGCTTCCTCTGGAGTAAGATCTCTGGCACTTTGGAACCACCTATGGGATCCTTAAACCTACTAGGGCCAGGAAAGTGTGGCTGAGCAGATTAGCATGCCGACCCACCACCACAGGGTTTGTAAACCTTCCACCTTGAAAGTACTCCTGTACAGTGTCGCATTGATACCAGGGGATGTCAGGACAAGCATAGCATTTGGGTGTCGATCTCGCGCCTGACACCACTCCACCAGCGATTGCAACCACTTCTTCGGGGCACCCATTTTTTCTTAACAGTGGTTGTAACATGGCCACTAGGACACAAATCCCAGCCGTGCCTCCAAGATGTAACCCTAGATGGCGCTGATCCAGGGCTACTACCCTGCCTGATTTGCCACTAACAGGTTGAGGAGCCTGGATCGATGGCGGTGCCTACCCAGGAGGTCAGGTTTGCAATAGTTAAATGCACGGATGCAGCCTCTGAGACACTGCAACCCCTTTCTTCCACTAGTGGCCCACAGTATATCAGAATTACCTTGAAGTATCACTTACCCCAGGACTGGTTCAGGCACGGACCCCCTGTAAAATAAGAAGATACAATGCAACAATCACAGTACAATACTTTAACATAGACAAATACCTCAGGCCAGTATAACTTTGCTGAAACAAGCAGCTCTGAATTATTTAGGGATATAAGGACAGGGAAACAGGTTAATTAGCTTATCACTTTACTCATTACCTATGGCTCATGCACTGACCTATCCTGATTACTGTCCTGGGTACCCAAGCCCTAGTGGTGAGCAAACCATGGCAGCTGGTAGGGCCCTCCATAGAAAGAAAATTAGTTAAACAGTCCGGCGGGACAGTAAGTCCATTTGGATTCAATGTGGCAATTCAACGAGAACCACCTGAATTAGTACTCACGACCTCCAAACAAGATAGGGTCCTTCAACGTAGCAGGACTGCTCTTGAGCTCACAAGACTCCTCACACATATACGACAAACTGCAACAGGCAAAAATCGCTTTAATAGCAGCAAAATTCACTTGAGCTACACAAGCCTCCTCACACATTATATAGTAAACAGTAACAGGCAAAAAGATCCTTTTAATGGCAGCAGGATTCACTTGACTACACAAGCCTCCTCACACATTTATATGGTAAACAGTAACAGGAAAGTCCTTTAATGGCAGCAGGATTCACTTGAGCTACACAAACCTCCTCACACATTTATATAGCAAAACAGTAACAGGCAAAGTCCTTTAATGGCAGCAGGATTCACTTGAGATACAAACCTCCTCACATTTATATGGTAAAAAAAAGTACTATACCAGGCAGGCTGCTCTCTATCCCGATCGCAATTACTGCACAATACCGGAGAACACATAGCAGATTCAGTTCCTGACAGACCGGCGCAATTCAGCAATTCTCCAGTCTTCACACAGTGAGCCTGGTTTCTACTCTTCAAATATCCTCTGATTCTCTTCACAGGATGGATTCAGTCCCAACAAGCAGTTACACAAGCTGCAGACCAGAACTCGGATCCTCACATGTTTCCGACTAAAACTGCACAGCTTAAAAGCACAGGGCTCCTTCCTCTCTCACTGCCAGAGCTCAACTGAAACTCCAGCAGACAAAACTGGGCACTTCCTTTGAGTTCCTCCCAGTTCTTGGCTGGATTGGCTGTCACACAATAGACTGCCCTGTTGGTCCAAAAAAGCGCGAAGTCCAAACTACATCTCCCAGAGTCACTGCCCATACAATCCTCTTGTGGCTGGCTCAGATTATGAGTCCAAGTTCTGATTCATCCAAGGCATCATTTAGAGCTACCTTAACCCACACCAATTGGTCCAGTTCAGCAGTTCAAAACTAGAATGAGGAACCAGGCAAACACAGATTCTGACTGCAAAGAAAGCAGGTTAGACAAACTATATTTTCATTATTACTCTAAAATGATTTCTGACAAACAGTTACATCTTTCAGATAGGTTCCTTTGAACTCCTAGTGACTGCAAAATGGAGTGAATTGACAGCAGCTTGAGTGGTACTCAAGCAGAGAAACACAGTACAGTCCCATACAAATCTGTTAATTATGTCTGCAAAACAGACAGCTCTTAAAGAGACAGTACCAGAGGCTCTAAAAACACTTCACAGATAAATGGTAAACGCTCAAACACCATTCAGGCTTGGAGCATTCAAGCAAGCTCCTGGAAGTCTTTTGGGAACCCCTATTTGCAGTGGAGTTACAAAAGTGATATTTGGAGCTCAGCATAAACCCCCTTAGCACCCCTAGGTGATCTGCAGGTAGCCAGTAAATTTACTAGTAGTCTAGATGGACAGGTGGGGATGCTTTTGGACTAGTGGCCCCTATATTATTTAAGAAAGGGGACACTGGTGGTAAATGGTGATTTTTAATTATATTTAACATTTCCTGACATCTAGCTGGGGGAAGGGTCTGTGTGTTCTGACTGTATGAAGCAGGAATGTAGGTTGGTCAGAAAACTGCCAATCAGAAATGATGTGGCAATGCAGCTATCAGTTTTGTGCTACTTCACTACAGTGACAGTGCCTGCAGGTGCTTTCAAGTCTCAGCCCACGCAGAGTTCAGACTGTGGCCTGCAACATGTAGGTGGGGTAAAAAAAGATGGGAATTTTTGGGAGGTGGAGGGGGCCAGGGCAACTATGCCTCACTCTACCGATCAGCCATGCAGTGCCTTTGTGAAGACCACTAAGGGGCTTGCTATGAGGGTCTGGAGGGAAGCCAGCAGAAAGAGACAAAAATTGCTAGCTAAGCTGCATGGCAGCTGAGTGTAAGTGTCCTGAGGGCATGGTAGGAAGTAATTTGAAGAAAAAAAGGACAAGATGGGGGCCATAAGGCTGGCCCAGTGGCACTCAAAGGTTACAAACATATGAAATTGCCAGCAGATAAAGACCATTCAGTCTATCTAATTTGCTCGAGTGTGCAGCACTTCAGTCCATTAGGCTGCAACTGCCCCCTCCTCCCTCATATGCCCTTCCCCATCTCCCACCCCCTTCAGATTTGTACACTTCCCTCAAATCTATCCCAACCCCTCTTGAAGCCCCAACACTCTGAATAATATAACTTCCTCTGGCAGAGCGTTCCACCTTGCCAGCATCCTTTCTGTGAAATAGTGCCTCCGCAGTTCCTTCTTGAACCTGCCCCCTTCCAGCTTCATAGAGTGTCCCCTGGTTTCCCTTCTGCCTTTCAGATTGAACATACACCTGGTGTCTACTTTGTGCAAACCTTTCAGGTACTTGAAGTTCTCAATCATATCCTCTCTCTCCCTTCTTTCCTCCAGGGTATGCATATTGAGCTCTCTCAGCCTCTCCTCATATGGTCTGTCCCCCAACCCCAGGATAATTTTTGTTGCCCTACGCTGTACCCCCTCCAGTAGTTTGATGTCCCTTTTCAAGTAGGGGTGCCAGAATTGCACACAGTACTCTAGGTGCGGTCTCAAGAGAGACCTGTACAGGTGCAAGATGACATCTCCACTCCTAGAAGTAATCCCCCTTGCTATACACCCTAGCATCCTGTTTGCCTTCGCTGCTGCCTTCCTGCACTGAGCAGAGTGGTTCATCTCCCCAGTTTCCAGCACTCCCAGAGCCTTCTCCTCCTCCTCCTCTTTGGATTTTGTTAATGGGACATCCTCCAGCCAGTAATTGTGTCCTGGGTTCTTACCTCCTAAGTGCATCATTTTGCATCTCTTGGCATTGAAACCAAGCTGCCAAATGTGAGACTATTCCTCCAGTTTCATCAAATCCTCCTGAAGTACTTTTGCTCCCTCCTCCCTATTTACTTCAGCACAAATCTTTGTGTCATCTGCAAAAAGACTGATGTTACTCTTACTCCCCACTGCAATGCCAGCTATGAAAATGTTAAACAGAACTGGTCCCAGCACTCGAGACATGTGGTACACCACTTGGCACTGCCCTGGGTTCAGATGCCTCCCCTTCCACTACTACCTTCTGCTGTCTACCCTACAGCCAGTTCTCAACCCATCTTACTATTTTCCTCCTTGCTACCAGACTCCACAACTTGCAGGTCAGCCTATCGTGTGGCACTGAGCCAAAAGCCTTGCTGAAATCCTGGTAGAGGACATTCACCACATATGCCCTGTCTAGTGCTCTCATAACCAAGTTGTAAAAATCAACCAAGTTCATCTGGCAGGATCTGCCTGAGACAAACCAGTGCTGCCTGCTGTCCTGGAGATTGTTATCCTCAAGAAATTGTACCAGTCTTTCCTTGATGATTATCTCCATCAGTTTTCCCACAATTGCAGTAAGGCTTACCGGTCTATAATTCCCCGGTTCATCCTTGAGCCAACTCTTATGGAGGGGTACCACATGTGCTTTCCTCCAGTCCCTGGGCATGCACCCCGAGAGGCACTGAATAGGTTCACCAATGGCCTTGCCAGGACCTCTGACAACTCTTTCAGCATCCTGGGGTGGATTCCATCTTGGCCAGGTGCCTTGTCCACTTTCAGGGACTTTAGGCCCTCCCTTACCCTTTCTACCATGATTTCCCCATCTGCGTTTGCTTCTTCTCCACCCTCTCCCACCTCGCCCTTCTTCTCAGGTATGGGCCCATCCCTTTCCTTGGTGAAGACTGAACAGAAGTATTCATTAAGTACTTCTGCCTGCTCAGCCCCCTTTTCTACCCATCCACTTCCCCTCCTGATCCTAACAGTTTGATCCTTGCTCTTCCTCTTTTCTCTGATACATCTGAAGAAATCCTTTTCTCCTTCTTTGATCCCCTGTGCTAACCTTTGCTCCCTAGCCGCCTTTGCTGTCCTTACCACTCTGCTCACTTCTCCCGATTTCTTCACATACTCTTCTCTGTCTTCTGCCCTGTTGGATCTCTTGTAGATCCTAAATGCATTTCTCTTCTCCCTCACCTTCTCCACTGCCTCTCTACTCATCTAGCTTGGTTTCTTGGTCCTGGCTTTCTTGCTCTGGCTCTTGACACATGTTTTAGGGGCTTCAGCCAGTCCTGCCTTGATGACTGTTCATTTTTGTTCTGTGTCTGTTTCTGGGTGGATGCTTGCCATATGACTTTCCAGTATTTGTCCCATCCTGCCAAAGTCCACCCTTTTGAAGTCCAGGACCCTCGTTTTTGTAGTGGTTACTTCCCTACCCAGATTTGATTGAGAACTACACTGTGCAGTGGTCACTGCTTGCTAGTGGTTCCGCCACCTATACATCCCTAACCTGTTCATCATCCTCCAGTACCAGGTTTAGTATATTTCTCTCCCTCATTGTCTCCATTTCCCTATGGGTAAGGAAGCCATACTGGAACGCTTCCAGGATGATCTGCTCCCTGGTGCAAGTGATTGCTGCAATGCTCCAATCCCCCCCTGGTAGATTAAAATCTCCCTCCACCACTGTGCTCCCTTTGCCACTATGCCTCCTTATCTGCTCACCCAGTTCCCTGTCAATGTCCTCCTCCTGGGCTGGAGGTCTATAAATGGTGCCCAGACAAATCTTGGTCCTTTCTGGTTATGTATTGCAGCCAGATTACTGATCTGCCCCCTACTCTTCCTCCCAATTACTGTCACATCTGATCCTTCCTGATGTGACAGCAACCCCCAGCCTTCCCTTTATCTCTATCCCTTCAGAATAGTTTGTACCCTGGGATAGTTAGGTGCCAGTCATGCTGCCTCATTGCTCATGTCTCAGTAATCGCAGCTATGTCCACCTCCCCCTCTGTCTTCAATGACTGCAACTCTGCTAACTTATTCTCCAGGCTCCTAGCATTTAGTGAAACCAGTCTCCATTCTGCTTCTAGCCTTCTGGCTTCTTTACCCTTCACTTCAACCCCTATTTCACATAAGCTCGTATCTATCCCAGTGGTGGAGGGAGGTCCGTTGGACCCCCTCTCCTGGTGATTCCCAGCTCCAATACCTCCCCCATCTAGTTTAAAGGATACATGTTGATGAAATCCCTCAGCTTCTGCTTCAACACCTGTGACTTTGCCCTGCTGAGGTGTAAACTATCCCTTGCATAAAGATCTGTGTTATTCCATGTGCTACCCCAATCTCCCACCAGTCCAAACCCCTTGGACGCATACCATTCCCTCAGCCACTTGTTGAGGTCACTGATTCTTCTCTTCCTGTTTGTACTAGCCATTGGCACTGGCAGAACTTCTGAGAAGGCTACCATTGTTCCCTATTTGCTGCATACAGTAGTTTCACCACTTCCCTGAAGCTGCCTTATACCATCTTTATCCTTCTCCCTACTAGATCATTTATTCCCAGGTGCACCACAATGTGCGACTTCTCCACATATCTGACCATATTCTTCCCCACTCTACTTGATGTCATGCCTGGCATGCATTCTACTCAGATGTTACTTTTGCTGGCACCCTTCCCTCCCATTTTATACCCTTAAGTATAGAATCCCCCCAAATCAGGACTCGCTGGCACTTATCCTGCTCTCTTGTTGACCATCACTCCCCTACCCCCCCAACTTGTGAGGCTCTTTCATCCCCGCTTGTCCAGCCTCCCTTTTTCCTCCTCTAAGCTTTGCTCTTTCCTCTACCTCCCTCGCAAATATGACCGGGGCACTGACCTCCACCTCTGAACTATTTTCTGCATGTGAAACCTCCCCTTTGCACTCATTTATTGCTCCATCCACCATGCTATTACCTCATTTGCTATTACTTCCCCATGTCTTCCCTGAAATGTGGCCATCCCCCCCACTCTGACTCCCCTCCTGTCCCTATCCTTAGCCTTCCCCAAGCTGCCTGCTGCTTTCCTTGTCCTCCTGTCTCCTTGTTCCTAACTTCCCTCCAGAGAGACTGCATCTCCTTGCTGAGCCCCACCACCACTGTGTCTTATTGGTGTACAGCCTACTGCCTCCCTGCTATGTAATGTTTCCCCTATAGTGACCTGTCCCTGCTCCTTCACTGTAACTTCCTTCCTCTCTGCTTCCTGGTCTTCTGGACTAGCCAACCCTGAGAATCTGTTTGCAGTGCTGATCTCCTTTCCGTTAATGAGTTCAGTTCCCCTTCCTCCAGGCTGGTATCTTTGCTCTGGCCAAGTTGTAGTCATGCCCCTGTGCTGGACCCACCTCCAGTTATCACTTCCTTCCCTAGCCTACAGCCACTTGTGTGGTCCTCCTGCTGTCCCACCTAGTTCCCTCTTATCTGTGCCTGTTATGAGCTCTTTTGAATGCCTCATTAGTTTTTCTCCTGGTTGTGTTCCCCCCCATCCTGTCTTCTCCATGCTTCCAGTTCCCTTATCAACCACCCTATTTCCTGCCTGAGCTGGCCTATCTGCCAACACACTCTGCAGCCCCCTTCCCTCCAAGCCACTCTCAGGAATATGGCTGCTCCACATCCTTTGCAACATACAATCCTTCCCATCTCCCACCCTAATTGACTGCCACTGCACATCCTCTCCTCCCGTAACCTGGTCCTTCCCCTCTCAATGGACCCCTTCCCCCCACCTTGAACTCCCCATGTCTGTAATGGTTATATGTGGTCCTCCCAGTAAGGCTTTTACTGTCTACTAGCATGTTCTGCTGCCTGCTCTCCTCCCTGCAGATGCTACTCAAGATGCTGCACTCCTGCTATGTGACACTCAAGCTTCAGGGTCACTTGATCCACTTGAAATATAAGTGGACCCCAGCCCCATTATTGGCTGGTCCAAGTCATGTGACCACCCCTTCCCTCCTGTGTATTTCCAACTTCTCTCCCTCAGTTAAATGCCCTCCTCCTCCTCCTCCCAGCCAAGACAAAATCATTTGTTTTGAACTTGTACTGTTGAAATCACACAGCTCACATTGCCATTTCATAAAATGCTAGCTCAATCCTAAACGAAAACAAACAGCACAGAGAAAGTACTTATCTTCTACCTCCAACTGCCTGTTTTCTTCTGCTGGGTTTCACTCCAACTGGGTTGAGGCACTGGATGCCACAATGGTGACCCAGGTTCAGGAGCAAGCTCAAGAACTTGGCAGTTGGCAGGGGAGGGAAGGGATTGAGCATCCAGAGGACTGATCTCCCTTCCCAGGGAAGGACCCAGGGAACTTGCTGCTCTTGAGCAGCCCCTGATGGTGGTGGGGCAGTGTAAGGAACAAGCAGCATTGCAGCTGCAAGAAGCAGAATTCCAGTGTACGTCGACATGTAGTGCCATTGAACACAATTGCACGTTTGTAACTCTGAGGGGCAGCCATGTAGAAAAACCCTCTGGTGACCAGAGGAAATGAAGGTGACCCTGGAGACCTGCCAGCATACTGCCATTAGACCCACTCATATCATGATATCCCACAGGCAACCTGATCTCATGGTAGATTCCTCTAATTCAAACCCAGGTCACCAAGGGTGGGCAGGCCCTCCCCAAGGGGTGAACTTGGGGGCTGGGCTTGCCATGGATCAGCAAGGAGATCAATGTGTGTGTGTGCGTGTGTGTGGGGGGGTGCAGGCTGGGAGTAGAAGGCAGAGCTGAGTGGGTATTCTGGAAGGATGCCCTAGCCATCCAGAACACAAAAAATAGAGTCTACAAAAAAAAAAAGATGGGGACCACAATGGAAAAGCCTGACTGCAGTTAAAGGTCAGTGCCCAAAATGGGCTTAAAAGGAGCTGTAGGAAGTAGGCAGGGGGAAATCAGTGGACTCCCTGAGAGAAGCGTGAAGGCAGCAAGCACCACATACTGTAGACTTGTGCAGTGGCCGATTAGTTAGCCCCTGGTGCTCTAAAGGATTGGCTGCAGGAAAAAAGCATAACAGCCAGGAGTGCCCATAATAAAGAACTCATAGCAACAAATAGAAGGAACCCTTAAGTTTTGTTGGAAAATTGGAGTTGTTTTGCTGGCAAAAATAGTCAAGAGCTCTTGGGTTTTAGATGCACGCTGGTGTATCTTGGAACTTAATATGACCATATAACACACGTTTGTTAAAGTAAAGGTGTCAGATTTTTGGGCTTAGTAGACCATTACTCTGCTGTAGTGATAGCTCCTCCTTGTCAAAACTATAAATGTTAATGCTGTCCTGTAAAAGACGGATGGGATTGTAACTCTGGCTGAACTACTGGCGAGCTGATCCCTTCCACTTCCCGGGCTGCTGACTACACCCCCACACTCTGACATTTTGTGACATCTGTCTACAGCACTCTTCACCAGCCCACCTCCATCAACAGAACCTTATGTCAGGCCACCTCTGCCCAAAGCACCCTACACCAGACCACCTCCATCCAAAGCACCCACCAACCACCTCCCCCAATGGCCCCCTCCATACTAGCTTTTTCCCCCACCACAGCCCCAATTCAAATGCCCCTCACTCCACAGCTTTGGACAATAGTCTCCCTACCACCATGCTCCAATACTAGCCCCTTTCCTCCACAACACAAGACAGTTGCCCAGACACTAGGTCCCACCCTAAACTAGCCCCCTTCCTCCATTGCCACAGTCAGCACCCTCCCTCCCTGATGACCACCATATCCTGATCTCCACTGTCCCACAAAATGACGCTGTTTCCTCCACAACCACAGTACTAACCCTCTCCCTCCAAGGTCCCGGACATTCTCATTCTCTCTCTCTCTCTCTCTCTCTCTCTCTCTTTCTCTGTCACTGTCTCACTATCTCTCACCTCCCTCTGACACACACTGTAATGGGCATGGCCACAGCATTACAGCCAACCCACATATAGGTAGAATCCGAGTCTCTTACCTGAGGAATAGCAAGCTAGAGGCAGGTCTGTAAGGGATGATGTACACGGGACCCTGTAAAATAAAACACAAAAAAGGGTCACAAAGGATTTGCAGTTCTTAGAGAGTAAATAGGGTAGAAAGAACAAGTTAAAGACAGATGATACTTATCTGATGAGGAAGAACAATTTGTGTGCAGTCAGACCTGTAATATAAAATCAGATTAATATGGAGAAAATACTGTAGCAAGAGCAGAAACAAAAAGCTGAGAAATGCAACAGGTGTAGAACAGCACAGAAGTAAGGAAAGGGATACATTTAGAATTAAAGGTACATTGGGTCAAAGTAGGAAAAAAGACACAAAGAAAGGAAATAATCAAATAATACAGGAAATAAAAGAGAATGAATTTGGGAAGGAGCTCAGCTAAATCCTCTTAGTGCACTGGATGGCCAGGTGGCCAGTATTTAAGAACAGTAGCCCAGGTGGGTTAGTAGCACTTCTGATGGGCTAATGGCTCAGCTTTAATGAAATGGGGAAAGGGAAGGGGAAACTGATTAACCAGGAAAAGCACACTAAGCCAAAGCTTGTTTTCAGGTGAGAGCTAAGAACACAGGGAAATTAAGTGACTTGCACAAGGTTACACAGTTTGTAACAAAGGGCTGTGGGATTCAAACCCTGGTCTCCAGTTTGCTGCTCATTTCAAAAGGTGCAGTGTGGTGCACACTTCCAAGGTCCTATGCAGCACAGAGTGTTGAGTACATCCATAGTAGCTGTAGGTTTTTCAAGCTAAAAATTGCCATTTTCACTGTGAGCACATGGCGAAAAATGATTTTTCACAGAAGCAAGTCTGCATTTGATTTTGTGCACAGTTGGCAGCCAATCAGTGCATGGAGCAAATTAGCCCCTTTCCATTTCTAGGACAGATGTGATGCAGCAAATATTTGGACTGCATTCCTATTTTAGCACAGTCGGCAGCCAAACAGGACTTGGAGCAATAGCCCCCACCCCTTACAGCAACCTGATGCCTGTGCTCCCATTTATCCAGAAAGTGGAGGCCAAGAGGTTCCATGATGCAAGACTGCATTCCTTTTTTAGCACAGCTGGCAGCTGAACGGGACTTGGAGCAACATCCTATACCCTTCCAGCAATCTGAGGTCCAGCAGCTCCACGACGTAAGGCTGCATTCCTTTTTGAATACAGTTGACAGCAGAATGGGACATGAATCAACACCACCCACCCTTCCAGCAACAGGAGGTTAAGCGGCTCCATGAAGCAAGGCTGCAGGACAGAGAAATAACCTTGTTTTTTTTAGCTGCAACAAGCATACTAGTTAACAAACATGACAAGTTAGGAATTATGTAATATATCACAGAGACACCTGGATTACACGGTAATTGTGAAATCCATGCACTGCATGAAAAACTTACAGTCTTGTTCATAGTGTAACCATGTTCTGCAGACTGAGACACAATCATTTGCCAGATGCATGGGTCAAGAGGCCCCTCCCCACAGCTACTGGCTCTCTTGGCCTTCTTCCCCACTGGCACCTACAGGCTCCCCCCTTTCCCCTTCAGCAACTATTACTTGCAACCCCCCAGCACCATTTGAACCCCCTGTCTCCTTCCAACCTCTGTAGTGAACTCCTGTAGCCCACACATCACTGCTAATAAATGGGAAGATAGATCTACAGATTGTAGCTCAATGTTTAATTCCAGTACTGCAGTAATTAACTCCAACTCCCGTCAGGTTTGAATTTTAATAGAACAGCTGCCCCCTCAAATATCTAAGTATTTTCTTCTCCCTTACTTAATCTCAGGTTTGAATTCAAAGGCTACAGTACAGACCCCTCAATCTTCCATAGCTCAAAATGTAATTTACTGCACTAACCAACTCCCTTCCCCCTCACTCAGATTTGAATTTGCAGAGATACAGTAGCTTCTTGCTAATGGCTGGGATTGTGGAGCAAGGCCCCTTGCCTTTTACTTCTATATTATGTTCAAACTTTTTGTGGCCCCTCCTTCAGACTGACAGATCTTGCTCTGTAAGTTTGGCCTAGATGTTTTTAATCAAATTACTGTTTAAAAAATAAACAAAAAAATTCTACCATTTCCTCAGCCTGCTCCAAATTTTTCTTCTGTTTGCAGACCATTTCTTGTTGCTTGGTGTAAGAATGCTTTGAAGTCTATCTGTAGTAGCTGGTTTTTCATGCATTATTCACTGAAGCATGCCTTTCTTAAGCTCAGAGTTGTGCAACCACATTCCTTCCCTTCTGGTGTAGTGCCACAATGAAAGGAGTCCCCAGGTGCACAATGTGCCTGTGGAATAGTCCTACTGAACCTTAAGATTTGTGCTGCTGTTTCCAAGCTGGCATATTTTTAATGCCGTACGCCTTCCAGAGAAATTGACCCATTAATTCTGTTTTTTGGTTTTTTCTCATAGTTTTTTTGCTGTTTGACATTTTTTCTACATTATGCTGTATTTGTTAGAAGGAACCTAAATAAGTCCCCAACAGAAAAAAAGTAGGAACAACTAAAAGGTAGGAAAGCTATGTGCATGACAAAACAACATTGTTGAAATGAACTGTTCTGGGCTACTGAAAATCTTGTCAGGCAGATGGACTTTTAGCCCTGTCTGCTAGTGGCTGTACAAGTTATTTTCAGCTGGAAATGACAAAGGGGATGATGATAAAAGGAGGTGCAGCACAAAAAAAAAAGGAAAAACATGAATGTGGCTAAAAGGGGGACTTGAAAGAACTGCAACCATGAAAGGGAGAATATTAATTGGAGGCTACAGTAATGAAAAAGAAATGAGGACTTCTTGTAATGGAGAGGGGAATCAAAGAAATTAAGCTAGGACTACAAAAGAAAATGGGAATAGGGAGCATGAGATCCAAGAGGGCAACCTCAGTATTCCTCCTGGGGAGCTGAGTACCATCCAGCTAAGGAATTTTCTCCAGCTTTTGCACCCTCTCAGCTTCTCTCAATGGCCACCTACAGTTCAGGTTGCTGTGTAGCGACACATGATGTATGGTTACCCACAATGACATGGCCATCACGAATCTGCCATAGATGATGCTCAAGCTGGGGGAGAATTTACTGGGCACAGTAGTTGCTAATGGGGACTATTGAGGCTACTGGCAACTTGTTTGGGCAGAATATGCCTAAAGTAAACATGTTTTTCTCTCCTGCAGGCAAACTAAATTGTTCACCTCATGGAGGGGTGCCACCACAGATTCCCCGATGGCAGGGCCAATGGAGGGAGAAAGGGCCATACTCCCACCCCCCACCTGAGACAGTCTAGTTCAGACCATGGTTAGGGTGGCAGTACGGGTCCACAGACAAACATGCAGGGCTTCACTGAAATGCCAGCTTCCATTTTCCAGTTTTCTCCCATCACTTCTGCAGCCAGTGTGAGGCATGCATGTAGAGGCATGCAAGCATCACCAGCCCACAGTACCTCTCTTCTGCACCACCCTAGCCTGTGCTATTACCAGTCAGAGGTTAGGGCATACAAGCCCTCCCTCCCTGGAAAAGGAGAGCAGTCCCAAGCTCAGTCTCTTCCCCCTTCCAAGCTGGCCCCAGCAACTGGAATTCACTTCCAAACTCAGGTCATCAATGTAGAGTGACATGTGTCATCCAGCACCTCAATCCCTCAGCACCACTGATCCAGCCCCTTTATATGATTAAAAATTGTTTTTTATATAGATATACACACACACACACACACACACACACACACACACACACACACACACAATATTTACTGTATATAAGCATCTTGATGGGAGAGGGTTTTGCATTCTCGACATCACACCTTGAAAAAAATGCATAAGGCAACTGTGAAGTATGAGCTGTGAGAGTGTGTGATATACAATGAATTCAATAAAGGTAATTACTGTCCTGCAACACAGCAGTGTCCTTTGGCATTTGATGAACATTGATGAATGATGGGCCAACTTCTTGTAACTGCTAGAGCCAGAAGTGATCACTCTGACACCCACGTGTAGTGGGCAGTGTACGGAATCCCAGCATGGGTTTGGGGATGGGTCTGGGAGCCTGTAGCTGAGGAAGGAGAAAACCAGATTCCACGGCTGGCTTGGTGGGTCTTCAGGTACTAAGAACCAAGGCTGAGTGGAATCAGTATACAGCTACAGTTGTTGGAGGATGGGGACTATTTGAGCATGCAATCTGGCAAGTTGAGTTTTTGTTGAGTGCTTTCTGAAAGTTTAACATCTCAATCTGTGCTCAAATGCATCTCTAATTAACATATTCTGAAACTAAAATCCTGAACTAGTACTCAGTTACTAATTTAAATACTCAAAAAGCATTCAAGTGTACAAGTTGAGTGCTGGTTTAAAGTACTCAACACCTAGCACTCAAAAAATGCTGGTGACTGCAGTTCTGAATGGGTTATTCTGTGGAATCTTTATACTGCTTCTGATTGCTAATGACTTTTTTTAACCTTGTATTTATGCACCCTACTGCTTCTTATTTCCAGTCTTTCGGTCAACCCCTCTTGCACCATCCACCCTCATTGTGGTCTGCCCCTAGAGTACATGGTTCCACTAACCTAGGTGCCCGGTTAACCCCTCCCCCGGGTAGGGTGAGGAGGGACCTCCCATTCTTACCTCCTCAGAACCATGCATACTGTGACGTGGAACTGGTACAGCAGAGTTTGCCTCGATGAGCCAAAGACTTACAGTGATGTGTCATCGCCTAGGAGAGACCGAGGTTTTTTTGCTCTTGTTCGCCCCCAGACGTTGGTGTGCAGTGAAGACCAATGAGCCAGGAGGCGCACTTAGACATGCCTCCTGCTCTTCCCCTCTGCCGACATCTGTCCAATGCCCTTACTGCTTCCTCCAACTACAGCACCTTCCACCCAAGCTCCCCCAGATGGTGGTATTGTGGTGGGATCGTGCAGATGACCCCCCCCCCAGAAAAGGACAGCAGCCACTGAGCACTTCATCCTTCTCCTCCCCAGCTGAGCCCTTGTGGCCCATGCCTGAACACAGGTCACTGGCGTGGTACAAGGTAACACGTCCAGCACCTCAGCCCTCAGCGCAATAGGGCCAGTTGCTAATGACCATTAATAACAGTAAACATGGTTAGCAGTATTTAACATTAGAATTAGCTCAGAATGACTGTACTAAACTGAATGCTAAACTGATTGACTGCTAAAATACTACTAAGGAACTCTATTTTTGCAGTCAGAAGGAATCTGCATGCTAATATACTGTTAATATAGCAGTCGGCTTGGGTAAGGGCAGTCAGTACTCCTGCAATTCCTCAGGCTGGGCAGGGACAGGAAGTGATTGAAGGAAATTAGTTCACTGATGTGTTCAGTACAGACTTTTAAAGGGACACGGCCAACCTTTTTTTTTGCATCATATTATTTCTAGATAAAGACCCACATTTTATGATTGCTTACCTTCTCTAAAATTCATTGGTGTTGCTGATTGTTTTATCTGTCTCCTTGCTTAGTAGAACTGAAATGCATGGTAATGTACCCAGCCTTAATTGGCTAATTTAAATCCTTGAAATACTTGGCTGGCTAATTTTCATTCATGATTCAGTAGTATTAAAAAAACAAATTGTACATTGAAGAGCATTACAGTTTGACACAGCAGTATTAATGTCTTAGCATTCACAGCAGTGTAGCCGCCAGCAAGTCAGCAGGGAATCCCCATCCCCAAGCAGGCCTTGATCAGTCCTCCAGCTCCTACTCCATCCTCTCTGCTTTATCCCACACCTCCAGGCCGTGTTGAGTCGGACTTCCGGTCCAACGACACTGGCATCCACACACCTCACCACCACTGCCCTGCTGACTCCCCCAGGCCCCCAACGATTGTCCAATCAAAAATCAACCTCAAGCCAAGTCTTAAGAGGCTTCTCTAAGGCAAGCCAGTGCCCAGCAATTGGAAGTGCAGCTCCTTAAATTTATTTAGTCCCTCTTGTTGGTATTGGATCTGGTTGAGTTGTGGTCTGGAGTCATGGATGGAGAGATAAAAAACGTGAATACAGCAAGCGACTCACTCAAAGAATCACAGGCAGGCAAGGCAGCTCAACTCAGATCACAGCAGCAGCAGCAGGCTGCTTCACTTTGTTTCCCACTCTCTTTACCATCCCGTGGTGAGTCAGGCTGTCTTGTGCATGCGTGCAAACGTTCACGGCCACTGTGGATCTTGGAACAGTGATTTTTTTTTTTTACTTGTTTGTTCAATACGCCTTTCCTGGTGAAACTTTTTAGTAAATAAACAAAATAAATAAATGTATTCAGAAATAAGCACCAATGGCCAATTAGGTTACATAAAACCCAGAGTGTAAAGTGAGTGTGTCCAGGGTGATACAGTAAAGGTGGCTATAGCCAAGTGGCAAACAGTAGCCAAGCTAGTGTTGTGAAATAGTAGAATTTACTGTTTTAAAGTGCACTTGAGTATCAGTTTCAGTCAGGAACAAGAGTAAGGGAGTGGACCAGGCAGTTATCCACACAAGCAGCATACTTGCCACAGCTTTAGCCTGTTAGCCACCCCAGTAGCATAGTTGCCACAGCCCCAGCAAAGGACTAGTCACCTGATAGCACTAGCCTGGCTATTGGAGGCAACTTGGCTACTATAGTCACCTGTTTCATCCTGGGGCACTCTGACTTTATAATCTGGGACTTACTTCCCACAACTAGCTCCCCGGCATTTAGTTTTGAATAGAAAAACCATTGGGACAGCTAGCAATTATTCACTAGCCCAACCATCTAGCCTGGCTATAACTAGGGCTTTACTCTAACCTTGCTCCTTAGCACCTTGTTCACTATCTAATTCAGGGCCTGCCTACCCGCCCTCTGCTCCACCTCCAATAACTACTTCATTTGAATGCTGCCTACTCCTGTGTTCCATTTAGGAGTGTGAGTTAAATAAATTTAGGTAATTTTGAATAAGGCCACCATCTCACTGTATGCTCCCTTCCGGGGCCTTGCCCTGACCACACTAACATCCACAGCCATCCTTTATTGTGCTCACTGCATGAAAAAAAAAAACATTTTTTTTTATTTCAGTATTAGATCAGATGGACAGTGCCTGCTTTATGACACTGTCAATGACTCACCACCCAAAACTAGGAAGAAGTTGAGACAGGAGGAGGGTTAAGTGTATGCTGGATGCCCTGATGGCTGCAGGCAGGTGGGAGGTCTTCCCTTGATAGGTAGCTGGCTCCTCCTGATACTCGTTCATCTAATGATGCTTTCTTGTTTGTGGGGACCACTGCCAAGGAACTGCCATTTACTTTTTCCTTACAAAAAAAACACAAATGGGACTAAACAGAACCCACACTACAGCTGCCAACTGCTGATCCTGGGGACTGCCACAACTACTGGACCACTGACACTGCTGAGACCACTGAGACTGACATAGGGATGAAAGGAGGACTGCAGGTGCTGCCTTTTGCTCTGAATTTACTTCTCTGTGTCCCCTCTTTATTCAGCTGCACTTTCTTCATGTATTTGTTTTTCTTTGGGGCATCTGAACTCCCCTGACTGTCCTCCTTCGCTGTCAATTCAAACTCTCCTAATGGCCATTACTGGCCATTCTCAGTATTCTCCATGGCATCCAGGATGCTGAATCCATAACAACCAGCTGACCAGTAAAAGCTGGACCTTAGATGTGACACTGACTTGTGCCACCTTTACTGGGCAAGCTGCAATAAGAAGAAAAAACTTTTTAACTGCAGGCCAGCACTTTATTTTTATATGGCTCTGGCCACTATGTTCACCCCCCTTGCAACTTAAACTATAGAGACACCTGAGGTCACCTTACTGGGGCTTACTGGCATCAACAGAGTTTACTGGTGACCTGATCTTTGGGGATATTACACACCTGCCTTTGCTGCCCAATAAAACATACTCAGAAATGAAACTACCTCTAAAACAAGAGGCTGTCATATCTCCCCTCATTTTGATGACTGCTCCTTCCTCATCTGTGTACAAAAGTAACAGTCCTCTTCATAAGCTTCCAGCAGGAAGTCACATCCCACACTGATTTCCTTTCCTATTGGCCTGGTATCCGGTCTGAGCCAGGACCGTTTGCTGTTGCTACGCAAATATCAAGAACAAAATGCAATTGAAATGAATGGGCCTATATACATTTTGATGGGACTGTTCATTTCAAAGGAAATTTATCTGGTCATTTTGTGCTGGGCTAGTGAAACTCCTGTTGGGTCAGTGGATTTTTCTAATCACTAGCCCTGATGGCTAGTGGCTAAAAAAGTTAGTATCAACCCCTGTGACAGTCTGAAAAATCTCTAGCATCACAGTACAGGGTGGCCACACATGGGAAAGGGACTGTACTATACCTCTCAACAGCCCCTTAGTGACATGTCCCTCATTTTATCCATCAGCATTGCTGTGTCCCTCACTGTAAATGGTGTTGCCAAGGTGCTGTAGCAAAAAGTTAGTCTTCATCTGTGGGGGTCCAGCTGCAGGCAGGGGGTCCAGCTATAGGGGACAGAATCTGGAGAGACTGATCCCATACCTCTTAACTGTTCCTCATTACAATATAGTGTCATGGCAACAACCATCTGGACTCCCATTGTAATGGATGCAGATTCAACTATGGCTCAAACTCCCCATCCCCAATCACGTAACTAATTCATGGGTACTTTATAGTCCAGATGAGGGAACCTCTTTGGAGATGCAGATTCTGGAGAGTGGATGGGGAGTACCTGTAAAACAAAAGGTTACACAGTAGTCAAAGGGGACCCATAGTTATTTGGGAATAGTAGTACAGCCAGATAGTAAATAAAACTATCCTTAATGGCCATCAATGTATTGCCCAAGAGGACCGTTATTTTCATGGTAACAGAAAGCTCATTTGGACAGTTTCAATGGCAATTAATGGATTAGCGGTACGTGACCATCATTTTCATGGCAATGAAAAGCTCATTGCTCAGTTTCAATGGTTATTAAACATGCCATTAAAATAGTCTGATACAAAATTTAAGGGGCGTACCACACACATTAAATACTTAATGGATACCTGTAGTGGTTAATTTAAGGCATGGGTGAGTACATTAATGGTTTGCACGCATGAAACATCAACAATTAATGGAGATGTAATGGGAATAAAAACGGGCCATTAACAAGGGTGATACAAAATGTAATGGTGAAAAGTAATGGGTTTGCATGAAGAAAATGGAAGATTAATGGAATTTAATGGAATTTTAATGGATTTCAATGAAGCAGTGATATCCCATTCAATTTGGGAACTTAACTGATGGTTGTTATTGTAATTTGCATATATTGTGCAGTTCATAATGCATTTCTTTATCAGTGTATGTTTCATTTTGTATTTCTTTCAAACTTTGATTTTGATGTGTACCATGTTGGTACCACAGTGGTATCAAATTTCTAGATGCATTCATACCACAGTGATACCAAATAAACTTGGGATTTATATGTGCACCAATCTGCTCCTCTAACGTAATACCCTTGTGGTGACATTACAAAATACTGATACCACGGTGGTACCAAATAAGCCTTGGTGGTATATAGAAAACAGTGTCGTACCACCACTGCACTATCATTGGGAACTTCTAGGGCAATACAGAGTCCCACATAAAAGTGGACTCAAAATTACGTAATACCACTGTGGTATCATTACCTGTTTACCAGTCTGGTCAACCTGCCAAAATTGCCATAGGGATGCCACTGGGCCATGGCACTACCACTGAGGCCAGAAACCTGACTTGGTTGACACCATTGTACTCCCAAACTACCACTGGGTAGTACCATTGCACAACTTCAGGCATACACAGGTATTGCCATTAATAAAACACTGTGTTGCCATTGCAACACATTTGGTAAGGGTTGGTCCTGGACTATCAGAATGGGCCAATCAGTACATTTGGGACTCTAAAATCAGCCTGCCTACAGGGGCTTGGTGGGGCCAAAACTTGTAGGAATTGTAGTTTTGGGCTTTTGGCACCTAAAATAACCTGGAGGGGGGGAGCCCTTGTTGTGACTGACAGACAGATCAGCAAACCGAACCTTTTAGATCTTGGGGAAAATCCCACACTGCTTGCAGTTTCGGTTAGATCTGAGTTGAGAATGAAGAAGTAACAGCTCAAGATAGTTCAAGCGGCAATCCATAGTGGATTCACGTGGGAGAACTGTGAAAAGGCCTGAGTTTGGCCTGCATGCCTACCTACTGATCCTGAGAGGGAACTTGTGCTTTTTTTTGGACTGAATCCGAATTTGAAGAGCGAATTAAGCCACTAAATTGTGACCAGGCTTTAATCTGAAAAAGACCAAAGATTTGCTGAATGTGATCAACCTGTCAGGACTTCCAGCAACCTCTGAACTCCCAGAATGTGCAGAGACTCTGTAATTGTGACTGGATAGCCATTTGCCTGGTACAGTGGAATTTCCTTACATGTGAATGTGCTCTGTGCTTATAGTGGGTCATGATTTGGTTCCCCACTGTGTGTCTGAATTGTGTTTTGCTTGCTGGAGGCTGTATCCAGCTCCATGGACTGAAATCGTATCCATGGTGTATGTGCTGAACTGATACACCAAGGTCACACCGGAGGTACACAAGCATCACAACAGTGATGCAAAAATGGCCTGAAATTCATGCCTGATCACCCGTACAGATCTGCAGAAATACAAAATCTAGGTTTTTGTAAGTCATGCATGTCACATGACAACGAATAGGCACCAGACTGCATAAAAAAGTATGATATGGGTCGGTATCGAATTGCTGGTGGGCCATTGTTGTGTTTTTTGTTGGTCCATACCTCGAAACACAATTCAGAAGAACCACTAAACTGAGGCCTTATTATCCCTAAAACCCATTTTCTCAGCTATGCCACAACATAGAGACTTAAGGTTTTCTGTTTTGGATGCAGTGGGACCTGGGCTACTACCACTGACCCTGTATGGATGGAAATGAGACCCCAAACACACACCGGAGGTACACAAGCATCACAACTGCGATGCAAAAATGGCCTGAAAGTCATACCTGATCACCCCTACAGACCTGCAGAAATACAAAATCTAGGTTTTTGTATGCCATGCATGTTACGTAACAATGCATAGGCACCAGGTTGCATAAAAAAAAAATATGATCTGGGTTGGTATCACATTGCTAGTGGGTCACTGTTGTGTTTTAAGTTAGTCCATACCTCTTCACAAAATTCAGGAGAACCACTGAATTGAGGCCTTATTCTCCCTAAAACCCGTTTTCTCAACCGTGCCACAACATAGACATAAGGTTTTCTTTTTTGGATGCTGTGGGATCTGGGCTACTACCACTGACCCTGTATGGACTGAATTGAGATGCCAAAGTCACACCGGAGGTACACAAGCATCACAACTGTGATGCTACAATGGCCTGAAATTCATGTCTGACCACACCTACAGACCTGCAAAAATACAAAATCTGAGTTTTTTAAGTCATGCATGTCACATGACAATGCATAGGCACCAGGCTGCATAAAAAAGTATGATATGGTTGGTATCACATTGCTGGTGGGTTATTATTGTGTTTTTGTTGGTCCATACCTCCAAACTCAATTCAGGAGAACCACTAAATTGAGGCATTATTATCCCTAAAACTCTTTTTCTCAGTCATACCACAACATAGAGACATAAGGTTTTCTGTTTTGGATGCAGTAGGACGTGTGCTACTACCACAGACCCTACATTGACTGAATTGAGACCTTAACATCACATTGGAGGTACACAAGCATCTTAACTATGATGTAAAAATGGCCTGAAATTTATACCTGATCACCCTACAGACCTGCAGAAATACAAAATCTAGGTTTTTGTAAGCCATGCATGTCATGTGACAATGCATAGGCACCAGGCTGCAAAAAAAAATATGATCTGGGTTGGTATCACATTGCTAGTGGGTCTTTGTTGTGTTTTTAGTTGGTCCATACCTCTAAACGCAATTCAGGAGAACTGCTGAATTGAGGCCTTATTCTTCCTAAAACCCATTTTCTCAGCCGTGCCACAACATAGAGATGTAAGGTTTTCTTTTCTGAATGCCGTGGGACCTGGGTTACTACCACTGACCTGTATGGACTGAATTGAGATGCCAAAGTCACACCGGAGGTACACAAGCATCAAAACCGTGAAGCAAAAATGGCCTGAAATTCATGTCGGATCACCCCTACAGACTTGCAGAAACACAAAATCAAGGTTTTTTTAAGCCATGCATGTCACGTGACAATGCACAGACACCAGGCTGCATACCAAAGTATGATCTGGGTTGGTATCACATTGCTGGTGAGTCATTGTTGTGTTTTTGTTTTTGGCCGATACCTCTAAACACAATTCTAGAGAACCAATGATTTAAGGCCTTATTCTACCTAAAAAAAAAAAAGATTTTCTCAGCCATGCCACAACATAGAGACATAATGTTTTCTGTTTTGCATGCAGTGGGACCTGGGCTACTATCACTGACCCTGTATGGGCTGAACTGAGACACCAAGGTCACACTGGAGGTACACAATCATCAGAACAGTGATGCAAAAATGGCCTGAAATTCATGGCTGATCACCCTTACAGACCTGCAGAAATACAAACTCTAGGTTTTTGTAAGTCATGCATGTCACGTGACAATGCACAGGCACGGGCTGCATAAAATGTATGATCTAGGTTGGTATCACATTGCTAGTGGGTCATTGTTGTGGTTTTTATTGGTCCATACATCGAAACGCAATTCTGGAGAACCAATGATTTGAGGCCTTATTATCCCTAAAACCCATTTTCTCAGCCATGCCACAACATAGAAAATTAAGGTTTTCTGTTTTGCATGCAGTGGGACTTGGGCTACTACCAGTGACCCTGCATGGACTAAATTGAGACTCCAAAGTCACACCGGAGGTACACAAGCATCACAACTATGATGCACAAATGGCCTGAAATTTATACCTGATCACCCGTACAAACCTGCAGAAATACAAAATCTAGGTTTCTGTAAGCCATGCATGTCATGTGACAATGTATAGGCACCAGGCTACATAAAAAAATATGATCTGGTTTGGTATCACATTGCTAGTGGGTCATTGTTGTGTTTTCTGTTGGTCCATACCTCTAAACGTATTTCAGGAGAACCACTAAATTGAGGCCTTATTATCCCTTAAACCCTTGTCTCAGCGATGCTGCAACACAGGAACATAAGGTTTTCTGTTTTGAATGCAGTGGGACCTGGACTACTACAACTGACCTTGTATGGACTGAATTTAAACCCCAATGTCACAACGGAGGTACAGAAGCATCACAACTGTGATGCAAAAATGGCCTGAAATTCATGTCTGATCACCCCTAGAGACCTGCAGAAATAAAAAATCTAGATTTTTGTAAGTCATGCATGTCCCATGACAACATACAGGTACCAGGCTGCATATAAAAGTATGATCTAGGTCGGTATCACTTTGTTGTTGGGTCATTGTTGTGTTTTCTTTTTGGTCCATACCTCGAAATGCAATTCAGGAGAACCAATGAATTGAGGCCTTATTCTCCCTTAAAAAAAACATTTTCTCAGCCGTGCCACAAGATAGAGACTTAAGGTTTTCTGTTTTGGATGCAGTGGGACCTGGGCTACTACCACAGACCCTGCATGGACTGTATTGAAACCCCAAAGTCACACCGGAGGTACACAAGCATCACAACTGCGATGCAAAAATGGCCTGAAATTTATACCTAATCACCCCTACAGACCTGCAGAAATACAAACTCCAGGTTTTTGTAAGTCATGCATGTCACGTGACAATGCATAGGCACCAGGCTGCATAAAAAAATATGATCTGCATTGGTATCACATTGCTAGTGGGTCATTGTTGTGTTTTCTGTTGGTCCATACCTCTAAACGCAATTCAGGAGAACCACTAAAATGAGGCCTTATTCTTCCTAAATCCCATCTTCTCAGCCATGCCACAACATAGAGACGTAAGGTTGTCTTTTCTGGATGCTATATAACCTGGGCTACTACTGATACTGTATCTTCTGAATTGAGACCTCAAAGTCATACCGTAGGCACACAAGCATCACAACTGTGATGCAAAAATAGCCTGAAATTCATACCTGATCAACCCTACAGACCTGCAGAAACACAAAATCTAGGTTTTCTAAGTCATGCATAACACGTGACAACGCACAGGCACCAAGTAGCATAAAAAAGTATGATCTGGGTTGGTATCACATTGCTAGTGGGTCATTTTTGTGTATTTTTTGGTCCATACCTCTAAACGCACTTCAGGAGAGCCACTGAATTGAGGCCTTATCCCCAAAATATATTTTCTCAGCCGTGCCACAACATAGAGATGTAAGGTTTTCTTTTTTGGATGCCGTGGGACCTGGGCTACTACCACTTATGCTGTATGGACTGAATTGAGACCCCAAAATCACACCGGAGGTACACAGCTATCACAACTGTGATGCAAAAATGGCCTGAAATTCATACCTGATCACCCCATAGACGTGCAGAAACACAAAATCTAGGTTTTTGTAAGTCATGCATATCACGTGACAATGCACAGGCACCAGGCTGCATAAAAAAGTATGATCTGGGTTGGTATTACATTGCTACTGGGTGATTGTTGTGTTTTTTGTTGGTCCATACCTCTAAACGCAATTCAGCAGAACCACTAAATTGAGGCCTTATTATCCCCAAAACCCATTTTCTCAGCTGTGCCACAACATAGAGATGTAAGGTTTTCTGTTTTGGATGCAGTGGGACCTGCTTATTACTATTGACCCTGTATGGACCAAACTGAGACCCCAAAGTCACACTGGAGGTACAAAAGTTGGGCTGGCGGTATAGCCTAGAGGTTAGAGGAATGAGGTGTGAATAACCTTGGTACATCCAGCAGGGCAGACCTGAGTCTGATTCTCACAACTTCCACTTGCATACTGTGTGACTCTGAGCAAGTCACTTATCCACCCAGTGCTCCTGGGTCACCCCTGAAAACAGACAGTTGTGCCTAGCGGGCCTTACCCAGTTACCAAAGACTAAAATAAAGAAAAAAAAATTAATAAAACTGTGATGCAAAAATGGTCTCAAATTCATGCCTGATCACCCCTACAGATCTTCAGAAATACAAAATCTAGGTTTTTGTAAGCCATGCATGCCACTTGACAATGCACAGGCACCAGGCTGCATAAAAATGTATGATGTGTGTTGGTATCACATTGCTAGTGGGTCATTGTTGTGATTTTTGTGGGTCCATACTTCTAAACGCAATTCAGAAGAACCACCAAATTGAGGCCTTATTGTCCCGAAAACCCATTTTCTCAGCCATATGCCACAACACACAGTCACTGTAGTGTTGGCTTTTATTCTGCTCCTTACAATACAATTCTGTAAAATCACCAGCTTGTGACTTGCCGTAGCAAACGCTCATTTCTCAGCAACTGTTTTGTACTTGAAAATATACAAGTTAGCCATGATAAATGTTCCATACTTTAGTACTTTCCCACTTTATAAAACTCACAGTGGTTAACTTTTCTTTTAGCTTCCCCATCATTCAGCAATTTAAATTGCTGTACACTGTTTTCCAGCAAGTTTCTAGCATTATTTCTCGATTATCCTCTCCCCCTAAACTCATCTGCTCTTTGTCTCTCCATCTCTCTGTGTCAGCCTCTCTCTCTCCCTCTGCTGGTTTGACTGTGATGCAACTCTGATAAAAGGTATGTTTTTTAAGCAGTTTTCATAATAATTACGAGAATGGCAGTGGTTTTATGTGGTATATATTTGTTCACACCTATATTTCAGTCACATGCAGTGTAATCCCAGGAAACAGTTTTATTTGTCCACTGATTTACAGTATTTGGTAAACAATCTGTAGTCTCTGACAATAGCACCTTAGAGAAATTTTGAATAATTGTTTGTGAAAAAACAAAAATGTCAACAAGAAAGTCACTAAAGATGGCTCATGAGGCATTGGAGGATATTTTAAATGGCAGCGATGATCTAGCATCAAGTGTCAGCAGCAGTAGTTCGGATTCAGATACTGAGGTAATGTGGCCATCACTCAGCAATATAAAAATACAGAACACAGGAAACAGAATGACAGAAAAAAGTGATTTGTGGTGTCTTCAGTGCCAACTGATAAGCATGTTCGTTGTGCTACACATACAAGGATAGGAAATAGGAAAATGCCATCCAACTGTATACCTTTACTGTCTGTAGCAACACCTTTGTGTAGCAGTAATGTAATTATACACAGAAGAAGGAAAAATCTTTGTGTAGCAGTGCTAGTATTGAGAAAATTGATGAAACACAAAACATGCATTTGTCAATGCTGAATCTTGTCTCGCTGGCATTGGCATTGGTAGTGCAGGAGTTAGAGATGTATAGTAGGAGTGACAGTGAAGTATTGAACTGACACCAACCCCACACCCACCATGCAGAGACTGACAGGCATTGGGGTGTGCCTTTCGGGTCATCAGCTACAACGCTCATGCCATTTTACCTCACCCTACCCTGTAGACACTGACAAGTGTCATGGTGTGCTTTGGGGTATTTGGGCCTTAAACTTACCCCAGTCTATAAGGAAATATGCTGAGATGGGTGCAGTATAGGAGAATGGGGTGAGTTTTGGGGCCAAACAGTCCAAGGCACACCTCAATGCCTGTCACTGGCTGCAGAGTGTGGGTGGGGGTGGAATGGCAGGATCATTAAAGCTGAAGATCCCAAGTCACTCTCCTGATGCCTGTCAGTCTGTACAGGGTGGGGTGTTACAGTTGGAACCCCAATGCCATAGGTGTGTGTTGGTATTTCCACTCTAAATTATCAACATGGGCTATTTGTGATTGCACTTCATGGAGAGCGGCACTATAAGTTTGTTAGCCGAAAGGTGATTTTGCACAGTGTCTGTGCCAGTTGGCGTCACAGGTACGTAAACACATTTCGGGCAGGATGTGAAAAATGACAACTGTATTGTTCATGAGGAGGTGTAAAAAAATAGCAACGTTGAAAATCTGGAGTGAAAACATAAAAAAATTGGTGAAGTCGTGAGCATGCATAGAAACTGCGCAATGCATGTCTGCAACCCGATTATTTATGGGATTTTTTTAACCACATTTTCAACAGCCATTTTGGACCTCCCCTCATGAACAGTGGCACTGTGATTTTGTTAATCTGTCCCAAAAGTTGATTTCCCACAGCGACCATGCCATTGTACGACACAGGTGTAAAAACACATTTCAGGCAGGATGTGAAAAATGACAGCTGTACTGTTCATAAGGAGGTGTGAAAAAATGCCAGTGTTGAAAATCTGGCATGAAAGTATTGCAAATTTGCGAAGTTACAAGGGTGCATGGAAACTGTGCAATGCATGCTTGTAACACAGTCATTTTATGGTCTTTCGTCACCAGATTTTCAACATAGGCATTTTAGGACCTCTGCTCATGAACAGTATCATTGTCATTTTGTTAACTGTCCCAAAAACTGATTTTTCACAGCAACCATGCTATTCTGTGCCAGATGTGCCAAAACACATTTTAGCCAGGATATGTAAATTGACAGCTGTACTGTTCATAAGGAGATGTGGGAAAATGGCAATGTTGAAAATCTTGAGTGAAAATATTACAAACTCACAAAGCTGCAAGCGTGATTGGAAACTGTGCAATGCATGCTAGTAAAGCAGCCATTTTTTAATTTTGTCACCAAATTTGCAACATAGACATTTTGTGAGCTCCCCTAATGAACAGTGGCACTGTCATTTTGTTACTGGGTCCTGAAAGGTGATTCCATGCAGTGACCACAAAATCACCTTTCAGGGCCGAATAATGCCATGACAGTGACTGAATTCATGAGGAGGGGTCCCAATAACCACATGTTGAACATTTGGTGCCAAAATTCCCAAAAATGGCCGAGATATGCACCAAAGTTGAAAAAACCCTAGTTATGCTATTATACAGCTTATCGGCATTTCTTCAATTCGTGGTCGGCTTTGAAGACTGCAGACATGTTCCTTTTCCACCGAAGATTGTTGTGCCGGCCTCTGGAGGTAAGTATGGGGTAAGGGGGTGTAGGGATGTGAGGTATGCAGAGGGTGGGTGCAGGTTGAAGGTGGGAGCAGAACAGACCACGAGGGTCCATTTTCTGATTTACAGGTTACAAAAAAAAATATTGTGGGACAGTTTTTTTTTTTACAGGGGCATTTGGCACACTGGGGTGGGCTTCCAGCATGCCACCTGAGTGTTTGTTTTTTTTTGGGGGTGCTGTAGCCGACTGGGGATTGGGCACCCCCATTGGCACACAACAAATGGGGGGACATTATGCAGATGAGGAGTGGGCTCCCCATTGGCAAAGTTAACTGGGAAGGGGTGACTACAGACGATGAGGATTGGGCCCCCCTTCAGCAAAGAAAGACTGCGGGGGTGCACATGATGCTGAGGAGGATTGGGCACCCCCTTGGCAGAGACTTTAAATGGGAAGGAGGGGGCATTATGCTGATGGGGAGTGGGCTCACCCATCGGCAAATGATGTGTCAGGGCATGCCGACAGGGGGATTGGGCACCCCTGAAATTGGTGCTCTGCACAGCAGCAGTCAATGCCGCCATGTTCATTGAACTGTTTCACCAGGAAAGGCACACTCACTGGATGATGAGCTTGGCTGTCATTGCAGCAGACCTTTCCTTAGATCTGGTGGCCAGTTTAGGTGTTGAGGGTGCTGGCGCCTGCAGCTGTCTTATGGGGAATGAGGGACACACCTACTGATGTGTGCCTGCATTCACCCACAGTGATCGCACCTCCAAAGTTGCTACTATTGCAATATGTTGGCTGGCACGCACATGCGAGCCAACATAAAAATAATACCAATCAGGAAAATCAGAGTAAAACAAATGTGAACCTTTCAAGGCAGAATAAGAGCAAAAAATGCCAGGCTCATACTAACTTACAAGCAGCACATGAGCAAGAAAAATGTAATCAGAGTGATGAAGATTATAGTCCATCAGCAAAACAAAGCAAACATGTTGCCCAAAAATGAAACAGTAACAGAAAAACCAAAGCAGCACCACCCAAAAATGGTTTTAGAGACTCTTCTGAAACTGAATGGTCACATACATTGACAGATACATGTGCCATTCTGTTCTGTCTTCCTGTGGGTGTGATTCACCACTTTACAGGTGAATTTACTGAAGCTGCATACATGTCAAGATTTTTTCTGAAGACACATATGGGAAAATTGCGCAGCAAAAAAATTCATATACTGCTGCTGTGAGAAGTGCATAACCTGAGAAACATAAAATGCCTTGGGAGCCAACAAATGCAGAAGAGAAGAAAGCATACATTGGATTATGCATAATTGTGGGCATTGTACACCTGCCAAGATTATCAATGCATTGGTGCTCTGAGAAATGTATTAAACAACCTGATGTCAGTCACATCATGATAAGAGACCACTTTTGTATGCTTGGAAGATACCTGCATGTAGAACAGGACATCAGTGATATGAGTATTGGTGGCTCAGTTCCACATGACAAACTTAGGAAAGTAAAGAATTTCCTTGACACGATAGTACCCAAGTTTGCGACTGAGTATGCATGTGACAAGAACTGATTATTGATGAGGCAATGGTTCCATACAAAGGATGCCTTTCATTTATCCAGTATCTGAAAGCCAAGCCCCAGAAATGGGGATTGAAAGTATGGGTACTTTCTGAGGCCAAATCTGGGTACAGTTCGAACTTACAATTGTACACCAGGAAACATGTGATTGAAAATACAGAGGCAACAGACACAACACTACCTGCAAGAGTTGTCTTAACGCTGACAGAAAAACTAACTAATACATATCACCACCTGTACATGGACAATTATTACAGAAGTCCAGAGCTAATGAGGATGCTTTTGACTAAGGGACTTTATGGATATGGCACTATCCATTCAAACAGGAAAGACTTCCCAAAGGACAGCGTAGCATCCAAACATGAAGTTAACAAAATGGAACATGAGGAAATGGATTGGAGAACTATGGTGGTATGATAAGAGGGCAGTATACTGCTTGTTATCAATCCACAATCCACATGATGGCAGAGAGCCCTTACCAACAGTAGACTGGGTGAAAAAAGATGATATTACTGTGGCTCTGCCTTGTCCTGCACCACTTGTGGATTAAATGAACCATATGAGGGGAGTTAATAAAGAAGAACAAATGATCTCATTATACAACATCTACCGCCGGGCAAAGAAATGGTGGAAGCGACTGTTTGGTTACATAATTGAATGCTGCCTTCTCAATGCTTATATCGTTCATAAGTCACATTGCAGAGAAAGTGATATGGACACAGATGCGCTGGCACCCAATACATCATCCAGAAGCAGAGACTATTTGTCATTTGGCCTCGCTGTGGCATGAGAACTCATTGAAGTGCTTAGTTCCAGAAAAATGCCCTGAAGACCATCAGTTACTCCATGTCAGGATCGTATGATGAATGAACTCATATGCCATTAATCAGTGAGACAACTGAACAGTGTTTTGCCTGCAGTGAGGCATGGAAAAGAGAGGGAAATGACCATCGTGAGGGAAGACACAGGTCCCGTGTTGTCTGTGGAGTACATCTGTGCCTTTCAGCAGAGCAAAACTGCTTTCAGAAATTTCACACTGTGATAAACTACTGGCAATGACAAGGCAAGTAGATATTCCATTTTTTTAACATTTTTTTCAGTAACTGTTCAGCTCCTTCATATCCCCTTCAGCACAGATTCATAGGTTTATTGATGTGAATTTCTCAGCTGTATATGTTTCATGTGCTTTTCTAATTGTACTTCTTTTCAATTCTTTCACAGTTTACCAATCTGTATTCCCCACAGAAGCATAATGACAAAGAACAGTCCATCTTCATCAAACTTCAATCCAGATGAAGGAATGTGTTCATCCACACATAGTTTGCACTGGCTGGTGCATCACCAGAGAGTGTTGATAAAAACAATTAAAGGGACACATTCATGTACAGTGGCACATATAGTTTGAAAGCTCATAAAACGTTCTTTCAATTGAGGTATTGGGCATACCTGTACCTGGAAGCAGTCCAGAGATATAGATGACTGTGTCTGTGCAATATAAATACTACATTGGAGCCATTCTTAGAACCTTGTGATGTCAGTGACAATCAAGCAGGGCGTAACTGCATTGAGTTAAGCACTTCTTGGTCATCACTGACATCACAAGGTTCTAAGAATGGCTCTAATGTAGTATTTATATTGCACAGACTCAATCACCGATATCTCTGGATTGCTTCCAGCTCCAGGTATGCCCAATACTTCAACTGAAAGAACTTTTCATGGGCTTTCAAACTAGGCCTGCCGCTGTACATGACTGTGTCCCTTTAAGCTGTAAAAGAATAAGCTTGTGTCCATGCCCATATCCAATTATAGTTGTACAGTTTTTAAAATTTATTGTTTCATGTTGTATAAAATTAGAAATATAATGTTAAAAAAATTGTAGTCACGTTTGTTGTGTCCCATTGATTTTTCCTTAGGTTTCATACCCTGGCATGCAAGAGGTTCACTAAAGGACATTTGTTTTGGTGATTTCTCTGAGTTGTGTTGAGGGGTGTAGACTAACAAAAACACATGACAATGTGTCACAAACTATGTATTACCAACCCAGATCATACTTGTTCATGCTGTATGGTGTGGGGTTGCTGTCCCAACACATGCCTGAAGTACACATACCTACATTTGGTATTTTAACAACCAACAGGTGACACTTAAACTTGATTTTGACACAATTTTATGATCAAAGTTGTGTTTGTGCACCCCTAGTGTGACATTAGGGTCTCATATCAGTCAATACAGAACCTGCTGTAGTGCCACAGTCAATCCAGCATCCAAAACAGAAAATATTAGGCCTCTATCATGTGACATTGCTGAGAAAATGAGTTTTAGGTATAGCAAGGCTTAAATTTGGTGATTTCTCTGAGTTGTGAAGAGGGGTCTAGACTAACAAAAACACACAGCAATGTGTCAAAAACTATGTGTTGCCAACCCAGATCATACTATTTCATGCTGTATGGTGTGGGGTTGCTGTCCCAACACATGCCTGAAGTACACATACCTACATTTGGTGTTTTACCGACCAACAGGGAACACCCGAACTTGATTTTGACACAATTTTATGATCAAAGTTGTGTTGTTTGTGCACCTGTAGTGTGATGTTAGGGTCTCATATCAGTCAATACAGGACCTGCTGTAATGCCACAGTCAATCCAGCATCCAAAACAGAAAATCTTAGGCCTCTATCATGTGGCATTGCTGAGAAAATGAGTATAGGTATAGCAAGGTCTGAATTTTGTAATTTCTCTGAGTTGTGTTGAGGGGTCTAGACTAACAAAAACACGCAAAAATGTGTCACAAGCTAAGTGTTGCCAACCCAGATCATACTTGTTCAAGCAGTATGGTGTGGGGTTGTTGTCCCAATACATGCCTACATTTGGTATTTTACCGACCAACAGGCGGCACCAGATCTTGATTTTGACACAATTTTATGATCAAAGTTGTGTTGTTTGTGCACCTGTAGTGTAATGTTAGGGTCTCATATCAGTCAATACAGGGCCTGCTGTAATGCCCCAGTCAATCCTGCATCTAAACAGAAAACCGTAGGCCTCTATCATGAATTTTGTGATTTGTTTGTACACCTCTGGTGTGACTTTGGGGTTTCAGATAAGTCCATGCAATATGTGTTTTAGTAGGCCAGGTAATATTGGATCGAATATAGAAAACCTTTTGTCTCTATCTTGTGGTATTGCTGAGAAAATTATTTTTTTATGCAACATACAAAATTTATTAATATTCTAAATGAAAGAAATTCATGTGTGAGGGGGTTAAATGTGTAACCTTTAAACCATCATGAGTTTTAATTTCAGTTGTTCTATCAAGTTGATCACTGATTACATGGGGACCATGGTTTACTTCAACATCATCCACTAATAGAGTTAGCATACTGGCAACCAGTTGCCAAAACATGTTCCTCTCTACCTCAGCAGACTTATATCTGGGTGTTTTGATTTTGCCTACAAGTTTAACAAGACCTACCAAGAGTGACATCAAATGTAAGGGATATGGTACCCTATCTCTCATCAATATTTAGGTAATTGTACTGAAATAGTGAACTCTACTCAGTGCATACTCTGGATCTTCTGCTATAGTAGTCTTATGGGCACCCCTACCATTTTCCATGTTCCATCCCAAGGCATATCCAGATGATGTATAGCCCCCCATATATACACCAACCCTATCACTGATAAATATACAGCCCTCATTATGTACCTGCTGTTACTGCAGCTCACAACTGGTCTGCTTCCCACGCTGCCTCACACCATAGACTCACGCTGGTGACTCCTGCTACTCCTGCTTGAGTCACTCACGTGTGCAGCCACTCCATGGGCAGCTGCTAGTGTAACACTCTTTTTATATAGGTACACTCTTCCCCCATTTCCCAACTGACTGCCCATACTTCAGTAGCCCCCTCACTTACCAGGCCAATGTTACAGGTGTAAAAGGCAGTCAGGTGAACCGGTAGTTCATGGGGCTAATAGAGTTTGCAGGTTTAGGAAAAGATGTCTGGAAGACACAGAAAACAGCAGTTACACCGGAGTTGCAGCAGATGAAAACAGGTCAGTGTCCTCTGTTGCAGCAGTAATCTGAATAGTTCAAACACAGCACTCCTTTTATGCAGGTATACTCTGCCCCCTTTGTGCACCTGACCACCCGCACCCCAGTAGCGCCCTCACTTACTGGGCCAATCTTACAGGTGCAAACAGCAGTCAGGTGAATTGGTAGTCTGTGGGGCAGATAGAGTGTGCAGCTGTAGCAAAAGATGTTGTCTGGAAGATGCAGAAAACAGCAATAGCACCAGAGTTTCAGCATAAGAAAACAGGTCAGTGTCCCCTTTTATGATCATGCCTATCCAATGGACACTCACCAGCAGGTGGTCAGGCAGCACATTGCTTAGAGAAAATAAGAACAGTGCACTCCTTTTATGTAGGTACACTCTTCCCCCTTTGCGCACCTGACCACCTGCACCCAGTAGCTCCCTCGCTCACCGGGCCAATGTTACAGGTGCAAACGGTGGTCACCCCAACCAAACCTGGCTCACCTTTGTCTGCAGCTGGTACATTTAAGAAGCTGGGTTACCATTTTGGACCTGATAACAGTAATTGAAAATGCTGTCCTCCTTTTAAGGTTATCTTTCTTATGCAGATTTTGATCTGAAATTTTGCTCAGAAAGTTTTCAAGAATTTGTTTTTGAATTCCTAAGTTGAGAGCTCAAAATAACCTTGCTGGGGTACAACATGTATATTATAATATTATACTGGCTCGATCGCACCAGTATAGTTAGGGTAAAATGGCCTTTCTGTGTAAAAGTCCAAACTTTGAGGTTTAATAACGTCGGAGCCTTTAATGGATTTGCATAAAATTTGGCATGCATAATCTCTTTGGGAAGTTTCTTGACCTGCCAAATTTCATTAGAATCTGTAAAGTGGTTTCTGAGATAGAAAGTGTTGAAAAAAACAGAAAAATCATTTTTTTAACATTTCTTTACTCACCTGTATCTCAGGAATGTCTTTATGTTATGATCTGAACCTTTCATGATAGAATACATTTGGGTCACGGATGTGTCTTTTGAAGATGTGGTGAAAAAATAGTAATCTATTCAAAAGTTATGACATTTTTAATTTTCCCATTGTTTCCTATGGTAAAATGTATATGTCAAGCATGAAATACATATTTTTTGCACAACAGGAGTATTGTGCAAAGAATAACAACTTATTTTTGAAAAATAGGATTAGAGTGTAAAAAATGGCAGCTTCTTTTCACAAAGAATGCTGGTATTTTTCATGCAGTTCACAGTCCTGCAAATCGATTGAGTGGTGTTCAATCCACCATCTTGTTTGCCTGCTTAGCGAGAAAATACTGAACCTTTTTAATACAAAAAAAAAAATCTGAAAATAGCTAAAGAGGACCCTGTTAGGTATATTCAGATTTTTTGAGTGTTTTAAGCTGGACCCAATCAATTTTTTTTCAGGATCCAGCTTATACAAAGAACGTTGAGCAGAAGTATTTCTTAAAGATGTCTGCTTTTTCTTGGCCCTAGGCCGTTTAATGCTCTCCTCCCCTTCTTAGTCTTATGGTTTTTCTCTTTTTAGTTACATGCTTAAAAAATGTCTTGTTCCCTATCTTTACTTCCTGGGATATTTTCTCCACTGTTTGTGCCTTTGTGCTCCTGACTAATTTCACTGCCTCTCTCTGTTTCTCCAGATACAGTTATTCTCCTCTTTTTGTGTCTCCTTATACCTACTGAATGCTAGCTTGTTTGCCTTTACCATCCCAGCCACCTCCTTAGAGACCCATAGTGGTCTCTTTTTTTCTCTTGCCTTTGCTTACCAGTCTGACTCAGAGGTTTCTTGCCTCTTTATGCCCCTGTTCAGTTTCACCCAAAGTTCCTCTACTACACCCAAGTCCACCATCCCAACAAGGGCAAACCTGAGGCATTCCCCATCTTTTCATGTTCAGCCCTCCTAAAGTCCTGGACCATCGCCCTTTTGTGGTTTGATTCTGCCCAAGTCCTTATACTGAATCACACAGTATGGTGCACACCCTCAGTACCCTAAGCAGGCCACAGGGTGAAGAGTCACTCTGTGACTGAAGACACATTTTGTTGCTGGAACCATCAATTGCAATAAGAGAAATTAAGGTAAGTGCAGTTCAATGTATTTCAATGAAGTTTGAGCTTTGATGCATACTTTGTCATCTTTGCATATTTTGACCCCAGATTTTCATAATGGTCTTTTTGGGACCTTACCTCATGACCAATACCCATGGAATTTCACAAATCAAGTCAGAAATACAATTTTAGTGGTCAATTGTTGAAATCACCTTTTGTGTGGGATTTGAACATTTTCACCAATCTTATTTATGAGATGGAGTCATAACAAGGTTATGCTGAAAATGTGGGCTCAAAACATGTATGAATGGCAAAGTTATGTGCATCCATTGAAATTTTGATATGCTCGCTCATAACTTTGGTAATTTTAAATTATTTTGACCCCAAATTTTCAACAAAGCCATTTTTTTAAAGCACCTCATGAATGTGACAGCTGCCATTTTTCAAATCCTGGGAAAAATGTGTGTTTGCACCTGTAGAGCAGAATGACATTGCAGTGGCAAGGAATAACATTTCACAGAGGATTTGAAGATTTTCAGTACCTGGTTTATGATGTGGAGTAGAAAGAAGGTTATGCTGATGATTTGGTATCTGTTGTTCTACAAATGCAAGTCCCTCTGGGCCCTGCGCTTCCGCAGCAACATGTATGAATGCATCTGTAGAGGAATGGGCGCGATGGGCCCTACATGCAAATAAAGATATAAATATACTATCTTAAAATGTAAGGAAATTCTTTGCAAAACCAACTGCATAAATGCAACATTTAGGGTTCAACCTAAAGTGACGAAAGTAGAGAAATGTGTTTTTAGGGTTTCCAGCCTTAAAACCTCTCACCCACCCCTGAAGCAAATCAGAGATGTAGTCTTCCTTGGGGCTGACAACCCTAAATCTCACCCCGCCACAGTAACAAGAAAGCTCAGACATGATGGACACAGGTGTGTATGTTTCAAAAGTGAACAGAATAGGGTGAACTTTAGGGTTGACAACCCAAGGAAGAATGCAACCCTATTTAGGGATGGGGTGAGGGTTTTATTGTTGGAAACCCTAAAACCACATTTCCCTACTTTTGCCACTTTAGGCTGAATCATAAATGTCGCATTAATGCAGTTGTTTTGCAAAGAATATTAATAAAGGGGCCTACACATCTAAATTGATCTTGCATCCAGTTCAGTAGTAGCTTAACAGGTGAACCATTTCTGGTAATGTTCATAGAGGAAAAACTTTTTGGGGGGTGGAGAATCACTGGGACAATAGAAATTAAATTGTACTATGGTGGGCTCAGCTGGATGAGGGATGTAGTAGTCTAAATTTTATATGAAATGATCCCTTGCTAAAGACAAACTGTAGTCTGTATGGGTAGAGCAGCACTCATAGATAGTTCAAACAGAAAACATGCTTTTATCAAATCAAAGGAGACTTTATTGTACCCAAGTCATATACAAATCACATAACGTTTGTTTGAGATTAGGTGGAGGACAGGAGGACAGTGTGTGCACCTGTGTGTTGTCAGGAGATTGTGTTTGCTACAAATGAACAGTATTATCCTGTCCATCGCCTGATCTACGAGGAAGCATTATTTGGATTTACAATGCTCCAGAAAAATAAATGGGATGGGTGTACTGCCTTGGAAGATGCATGCTTACTGTTTTAATTATTTATGAGTGTTACTTTACTTACCTACATATGGACTGTGTTAGCTAGTATGTACTTCTCCATTTAATAGTGTAAAGCCATGTCCACAAAAAGTGGCTAAGTCCTGGTGCATGGGATTTAGAGGACCAGTCTCTTTGGCAGATTGGCCATGGGCGCAGCAGTAAATGGTGTTGGTTTGCTATCATGGTGACTCCACCAGAGATATTCCTGCTGTAGAGCCAGCCTAAAGTTGCTGTCCCTCGGGAATAGAACAGATGGTAGATAGGCACTTTGCCATCATTGTTTCATGGGGGTGTGAGGGGGTCAGTGGCACAAACTCAGTGATTGCAACTTCCTTTATGACTGGGTACTTCACAGGCCTATACTGACTGGCTCATTGTTCCACCAAACCGCATCGACAACAAAGTTGTCGACATGTGGCTTGGCGACATCCACAGTGTTGATAGGTGAAATTTTGCCTGTCAGACATTGACTGTTTTACCCCCCAGTTGGAGTTTGTTTGAAGGAGGGGACACAGTGGGGAAAGCAGCAAAATGTTGCCAGTGGACCATTACAGAGACAATTTCAAATTCCATCGAAATTGTCGCTACAATGGCTTTTGCTTTTGATACTTTCCTTTTTTGTTGGTATTCCCTAGATCACAGCTTCATGAAGCAAACAGCCCCCACATTTTAGCATTAATATTCAGTGCTTCTTTTATACCATTGCATCTCTGGTCATCATATTGGACAGTCAGAGACAGGACACACAGACTTCAAGTTGCAATAAATCTGATCACGTTTATTTATAGTTTGTGTACACATTATACTAATGTAATCACATATTCTATGGTCAACAGTCAACTAAATGTTGTTTGGGGTACCCTCTGTCCTTGTACAATATGGGAGCTTTTAGATTCTATTGAACTCTGGGATCACTACTTCTTTTAAGGGCTACAGTCTGGAACTTCAGTGGTGAAAGCCAGGTGTCCACAGTGAGATAAAGCAAAAGACATTTATGCAGAGCATCTCTCAGCATTTGGTCTCACTGGTGCAGTAGTAGTCTGACATTCCTTCAGTGTGAAACTTAATTTAAACTCTGAACACTGAGGGTTTGAAGAACATTTTAATGCAGGGCCTCTGGTGTCATTTGAGCCTGCATGCCTCCCCTTATAAGCAGCCATTGCTTACTAATTTATTTATTTGAGAATGTTTTACTAGGTGCACCATACAGAGAACATCAGTCTTGTTTACAGATCTGACCTGGACAGAAGGAAAGGGAGTGTATGAGAGGGGAGAGAGGTACAATACTAGCAATAAGACTTAAATAAAATGCTAATGTAACAGATTTACTGTATTAGTTACTGCAGTATACAGTACATACACAGATTTGGCAGCAGTTGGTACACCATAAATTACAACTCAGTCTTCAGTTTTATAATAGAGTTCCATGGCAGTCAGATAGTGCACTCACAAGTGGATATAAAGTGCTGTTTTAATTTTGATTAGGTAGTGAAGATGAAGGGGAAACAAGTAATGTCAGAAGGCAACCTACACCATTCTTTGTACTAGCAAAAGCTAATTACTGCTTGGCCAGCTTTCATTTTCATGAGGGGATATGCAGCCTTTTATATCGAAATGCAACTGGTGGAAACTGTTCACAGCTAGAGAGAATAGGCCACCAAGGCATCAAGGAAGCTTGTCAGCTCAGAATTTGGCTCCAAGCAAGGCAATGCAAAATACATGCCTTGAGTCTAGACTGGGCCAGGCTGAAGTGGAGTTTATTTGACAGTGATGGCTATGAAATACACATTTAAGGGAACATCTATGTAGGGCATTTAATAGCTTATTCAGCTTGGAGAAAGAGGCTGTTTAGAAGCAGCTGTGTGCACTACAGCACTGTAATCCAATGCAGCACCATTTGTTCAATTACGCATTTTCTGGTGAACAGTGAGAGACTACTCTGCAACCTATAGCATGCACCTAGTTTAGAAAAGCACTTGGATAGGACAGTATTTATATGTGGTGAGAAAGACAGTTCTTGATCAAGTATCATGCCAAGCCATTTTTACTGGGTGACATTATCCAATAGAAACCAACAAGTTGCAGCACTTGGAGATGTTCAGACTCAGTAACTGATGAGGAACACATAAGAACATAAGAATTTAATAGCAGATGGGAGCCAAGTAGCCCATCTAGTCTGCCCATGAACCTAACGCCTCCCCTATATTTTGCTGTTTTTGTTTATACCATAGTGCCTGTCCCATGTGTGTTTAAATGCATTCACCATCTTTGCTGCAACCACCTCCGGGTGCAGGCTGTTTCATGTGTCTATTATCCTTTCTGTAAAAAAGTACTTCCTGTAATTGCCTTTGAGTCATCCCCCTCTCAGGCAGAGGTTGTGCCCTCTTGTATGTGCCTTTCCATTTGCAAGAAAGAGTTGGTCTACCTGAACAGTGTTTATACCTTTGATGAATTTGAATGTTTCTATCATACCTTCTCTGTCCCTTTTCCGTTCCAGGGAGAATGAGTTTAAGTCTTGGAGTCTTGACTCATATGGCTTGTGATGGAGACCCTGCACCATCTTTGTGGCCCTCTTCTGAATTGATTCAAAGTGCTCTATGTCTTTCTTCAGGTGGGGCCTCCAGAACTATACACAGCACTCCAGGTGTGGCCTCAGTAGGGATCTATACAGTGGAATGATCACTTCTTGTTTCCTGCTAGTTATTCCCCTGCCTATGCTGCCGGGGTTGCTGCTTACTTTTCATGCCTCTTTTTCAAACTGATTCCCTACTTTAAGGTTGTCTGATATGATTACACCTAAGTCCTGTTTGGTCCTGCTCTCTTTAAGTAGATGCTCATCTAGGAAGTATTAAGTTCTTGGGTTCTGTTTTCCCAGATGCATCATTTTGCATTTTTTAGCATTAAGTCTAACTTGCCAGTCATTGGACCACTGTTCAAGTTTATTGAGATCCTCCTTCATACTGGAATCTCCCTCCTGATTATCCACCCTCTTACATAGTTTTGTGTTGACTGCAGACAGGCAGACTTTACCTTCAAGATCATCAACAATGTCAGTGATGAATATGTTGAAGTGGACTGGACCCAGCACCGATCCCTGAGGGAATCCACTTTTCTCAAAACCCTCTTTGGACACGGTGCCATTTACTGTGACTTTCTAAGTTCTATCCTGCAGCCAGTGTGGTACCCAGCTTACTGTCTTAAAACCGACACCTGTGTGTTCAAGTTTATTGATCAACCTCCTGTGTGGAACAGTGTCAAAGGCCTTGCTGAAGTCCAGGTACACCACATCCACTGCTGCCCCAGTCCACTACTTTGGTCACCCAGTAAAATAATTTGATCAGGTTAGTCTGACATGATCTACCTCTGATAAATCCATGTTGTTTGAGGTTGAGTTTTCCTGCCTTTTTTAGGAAGTCTGTGATCCTTTTTTTAACTAGTGGCTCCATTATTTTGCCTACCACTGAGGCCAAGCTAACAGGCTGGTAATTCCCTGCCTCCTCTCTGCTGCCACTTTTATGCAAGGGTACCATAGTAGCCCTCTTCCTGTCAAGTGGCATCTTGCTGCTTTCCAGAAATTCATTGAATAGCTCTTGTAATGATGCAGCTATTTCTTCTAGAAGCTCTCTCAGTATACTTAGGCGAATTTCATCTGGTCCCATGGCTTTGTCTGTCTTCAATATTTCTAGTTCTTTTAGCACCCTTTCCCTTGTGAAGGGGATTATGTCTGCCTTCCTTTCAGGGCGCTGTGTTCTGTTGAGTGCCGGACCACTACAGTTGTGCTCATCTGTGAAAAATGAGCCCAAGACTGTATTGAGTGCTTTAGCTTTGTCTTCATCCTTTTTCCAGTATCTGATCATTGCTTGTTGATTTTCTGACAACCACCCCCCTTTGCTCTTCCTTTTTTTGCTGGTGTATCTAAAAAAGGTTTTGTCCCCCTTCTTGATTCCCAGCACTACTTTTTCCTCCATTTGAGCTTGTGCTAACCTGATAGCCTTTCCAGCCTCCTTGAGCTTCTCCTTGTAGAGCTCCCCATCACCTTCAGGTCTATGTGATAATGGCGAACGCCAAAAGGCGATCGCCGTTATCACTCAGTCAGAGTGCTGAGCACATTTTTGCACCCTGACAATGCTGGCGTACCAGCACAAGGGTGCCACAACACATTTTTACTACTTTCTGTGGGGGGGCTGTCCTCCCCACACCCCCTCTCGTGGGGGCTTCACCCCCCTCACCCCCTCTACTTAAGGATTCTCAACTCCAGGGGGTGCATGTTGCAGGGAGTGAAAGTAGTAAAAATGAAAAAGTTCGGGCTGGGCGCAATAAAAATCACACCGGCGCCCGGACCCAAACCCAATACCTCAACCACCCCAGCCATTGCCCAATCCCCGACACCATGCCGCAGCTTGACTGACAACTCCAGTACCACCCCCTACAGGATCTCCACCCCCCAGCCCATGCTCGCCGTGCTTGCTCCCACCCTTCCACGCGCATACACATAGCAACATCCTGTTGCCTAGTTCGCCAACCCCCTCATCGGGTCGCCCTACCTGTTGGCCACCATGAGTGGATTGCATGAGGAAGGCGTCGCCATAATGGACAGTGCCCTTCCTCATGCACCCACTTCACGGGTTACCATCACCTTCCCTCTGTGGCTCCTTGAACTGTCTAAAGGCTTGTTTCTTTACTCTGATCTTTAGTGCCATCTCTCTAGTAAACACACTGGTTCAGATTCAAACTTTTACAAGTTTTTTTGTAAAAGGTATGCAACAAAAACACTCTGTGCCAAAAATATCAAACCAGAGTTGCCTGCAACTCAGATCCAGTGCTTCAACTTTCATTAAGTCTTCGTGAGGGGATGTGGTTGTTGAAAAGACCAGCCACTCAATTAGTACCCCTTTTCCATAAATGTTTATTATCACATATAAACAGAAATTACAAAAAACATGTATACAAAGGAAATAGTAGAAAAATTGACCAAAATATATAAAAAGAACATTTTCTAATATATACAGCATCATTCATTGTGTTTGCATCCACATTGTAAAAATTATTTGTAAGCATCTTATTAACATTCATAAATTAAATCACTATTGTGGATAATATTTAGGCACTTCTGTTTTACCAGGATGCTGCTACAATGTTCTGGAGCTAGCTAAATTAATGAAGCAATCATTTTCAAGGTTATTCTGCATATATCATAATTCAAGTGCTTAATCACATAAACATTTTAAAGGTACTTCTCCTTAATATTTATTAGAAATGTATTTCTGTAAAGTACACCTTTGCTTTAAATGATGCTGAAAACATGCTGACATGATATTGTGAGCTACTATATAAAAAACTGTGATCCTGTGTGACACTGGAATCCTTATTTAAAAGTATGAACTGATTAAGCAATAAACCACAACAGAGTGTGGGTTTTGCTAGGACTTACCCACGCCTGGTGTTGTTTGGTCACAAGGCCACAGGCTGAGTGACCAAATCCAGTGGATAAATCTCAATATAACCCACACCCTGGAGTGGTTTATTGCAATTATACAATGAGAAAATTGCTAAAATAAGTTTAAAATAAAAAAAAAATTAATTTCAGCAGTGTTACAGATTTTTTATTGAACTATTCTTCCGCTGTATTTAAAAATAGTCTTTTGTTGCTGGGTAGATTATAATTGAAAATGATGCTGACCACTGGCTGCTCCTCATCTAGTTTTTGTGAGTTTTTTAATAATTTTTCTTTTATTGGGCAGATTCGCTTACCCCCCGTGTCTTTTTTCATTTTATATTTTGTTTTATGGTAGCACCAGAGAGTGAGCGAGCAGTGCTGTACTGAAGCCTTAGCAAGTCAAGGGAGCATTTTTCAAGTGGGGAGTGGCTGGGAGACCAATGAAGCAATGCATTGGAGAACAAGGTTTTCCATTTTTCACTGTTTGCTGGAAGTGACGATGTGGGCTGAGAAGGTAAACATTGCTAGCAAGCACCTTGTTATCATGAGTGGACTGGGTCAGGGCAGCATGACAACAATGTTTTCTATGGGCTATGAAAATGTGTTTTTGTTTCTTGACAGAAATGGGTGTGAGATGGAAAGACAGTGTTACAACAGTGTTATTTTTTCTTTTTTAATTAGTATGTATGTTACATTAAGTGTAAGGCTGCTTGTGTTTGTTGCATTAAGTGTAAAGGCTGCTTGTTACAACTGTAACAAGAGAGAAGCATTTGTGGCTAACACACAGCAAACACCAGCTTTAGTTTCTATCAACAAACAGCGGACTGAGAAACAGAAACAGCAAGCAACATTTTATGTGAAAAAAAGGTTCTGTGACATGTAAAATGGCTCTTGGGACTGTTGGGGTCTGTTAGTTAAAATCTGCAGTCCCTTTGAAACTCCAGCTTTTCAGTCCAGCCTGCTGGTGTAGTGGCATGAATTCCATCTGCGACACTGATGTCCTGGGTTCAAGAATGGACCCAGGAAGTTGGATGACTGGCTGGCTGGGGGGAGAAGGATTGAGCATCCCAGGAATGGCTCCCCTACTCTGGGGGGAAGGGAGATTAAGTGTCCATTGCAAGTCAGCCTCCTTCAAGAAAATGCAGCAACAGGGAAAATTGCAGGCACCTAAATGATGCCTGCTCCATGTCTCAAATCGCCAGCCCCAGTGCTCCCCAAGCTGACCTATTCTGTCTTCTACTGGCTCTGGCCCAATCTCACACCCCACCATGGGGAAAGCCAGGGAGGCAATGTCAGTAGGTGCCCCTACTGGCAACCTTTTTCTGTGCTATGTAAACTCACATTGTTGCAGTGGCCCTGCTCTAGGGGATAATCCAGGGGGTTTCGTTTGTGAGGTAAGTCAGAATGGAGGCCAATTGGTGGTCTGGGGAAGACAGGGCTGAGCATTCGGTGGTATATAGCAAAAAGCATACTAAAAAAAAAAGTAAAAACTCCATCTTTTGAGTCCTGGTTTAGCAGGGAGTAAAGATTGTGATTTTTCACCTTTGATGTTTGGGGGCTTGAACTGATTTTAAAAACTGGGGACTGTAGATGTAGCTGACTGGCTCCTTGTACATGTTGTCATAGGATTTACCATGGCAGAAAGGTAGCAGTCAGCCATTCAGAATCATGGATTATTGGTCACCCATTGAATAATTGAGGATGCACACCAGACTTCTGTGTTTACCATTCCCCTCTCATATTCTATCTCGACCTCAGCCCCCCCCCCGTTCCCTCAGCTGGCCCCAGTAACCCAAGTCTGCACCCAATCTCTGTTCACTGGTGTGGTGGGTGGTAGCACAACTATGAAGCTATATTGCTAGCAGCTAACAGATTCCTAATGAAAATATTGAACAGAAGTGGTCCCAGCACAGATCACTGAGGGATGCAGCATGTTGTCCTCTCATAGTAGTGCCTACCCACTGCAACCCTCTGCTTTCTGCCCCAAGCAGATTTGCAGTTCACTTTGTGTTTGCCTTAAGTATAGCACACTGGTATACTTTGCCCAGAAACTTGTCATTCACCACAGAGTCAAAGCCTTTATTTAAGTCCAGATAAAGTACAACTATGGCTCTTCCCTGCTCATCTTCATCGTCACCTCTTCAAAGGCAAATAGAGAGCAGAAAAAGATGTACTCTTGCCCCTCAAAGTGCAACTGGCCCATCTAAATGTAGCAAATAAACAAAAATAAACATTTACCCTCGTGTTGATAGTGTGTGCATCATTTTTTGTATTTGTTACCTCTTCTAACACAGGGATCAGGTCAGTTGGACATGATGTGTCCCTTGTACAACCATATTTAAATGGGGGTAAGAACATTACCTTCAATAAATTGCCCTGTAATTTTTTCTTTTATAATGGCTTCAACAACTTTGCTAAACATGCTAGAATTCTCAGAGGTAATAATGGTCCCGAGGGCTAGTACAGCTAGAAAGGAAAGAATGGAGGAATTAAATGGATGGCTTAGAAGGTGGTACAAGCTGAAAGAGTACAGGTTCACTGGTGGCTGGGGAGGGACCTCAGATAACAAAGACCTGTATGAACTGGACAGGTTACATTTAAGCAAGAAATTACAGCAAAGAAGCAGTAAGAAATCAGGAAATGGAAACTATGGCTAAGAGATTTGTACAACCACGCTATTTAAATGTAATATTCTCCAAGAGCAACCCTAAAGAGAAATAACTGACAAGAAACTAGGCAAGTAGACAGGGAGAACCAAAATGGAATGGATATGGCTTTAGAATTTTCTGACCTTAATGAAAAGATTAAGAAGCCAGTTCACAAACACTAGGGTATTTTAAAAAAAATTGCCAGTTACAGGATTTCAGCAATTACCTATCATTGCTTTAAAAACAGTAAAGTCTTTAAAATAAATTGCTGCAGAGAATATCATGCACAAGGAGCAAGTGCCCAGCTACTATTAGGTCCATTAAGTCTTGGGATGGCACCACGTGTTAGGTGAATGCGATGCAACAATACTTCCAAAAAGAAGGAATGTGACCATCTTAGTGGAGATAAAAAATAGAAAATCCAGTTAACTATTAAGTGACTCACATCTTGTGATTTATTTGACTGCATGTCCATGTTCAAAGTATTATACAGGGAAGAGCACAAGGGCATTACAAACAATGATGACTAATGAGAACAAGAGTGTGATTAAGAACAGCTGAAGACTCCCCTGTAACCTTACATTTTAACAAATCAGGGCATACAGCAGCCTCTGGTCCTCTCCCTGTTTACATTACCCCAATGGAATGTAAATTAGAATTCCCTGTACTGTGTACTGTATATTGCACAAATTTATTTTTGGCACCCCTTCACTTAGCCTAAAAGAGCTATTAAAGGTTAAGCATCAATAGAGAACTCTTCACTCCTCCTCCAGTATACAGGCATATGCCACTTTGTCTATGTCTAGTAGCAGATGTTTTGCTTGCTCTGCCCCATCTTCATTGAATAATCTCTCACCTGAAACCAGGGACTGCAAGAGGTTAAGCAGTTTTTTTTTTCAATTTAAACTTTATTAATACATTTTCCATTATAAAGGGCAGTTACAATGAAAGTAATATGTAACACAACCACTTATAGGAACAAAACTGTCCAACCCACCCCACCCACCCATACCTCCCTTACAGCAGCAACTACTCCTTATAACCCCTAAGTGCAAAGCTCATTCCCAGAGGGCCTGTGAGAGGTTTTGAGATATAACATAATTACGATTGAGCCAGTGAAATTAAAGAGTGAAGGGGATCCTATATTTTGTTATAAACTGCGAGTCTGTTATGGAGACTGGCAATCGTCTTTTCTGTTTGAAGGTTAGCAAGAATTTCATACAACCATTCTTGAAAGGTTGGGATGTATTTGTCTTTCCAATGACTTAAGATAAGTTTCTTAACAGATAGGGCAATCATGGAGATATGAAATTTCCTTACTTTGACCCTGACAGCAGACAGGTCCCCTAAAAGGTATATATCAGGGGTGAAATACTCCTGAAGGCCCAGTAAGTGATCCAGGGAAATCCTGATTGAATCCCATAAAAGGTAAACTTTGGGACAGGACCAGAACATATGAAGAAGTGTTCTTCTTCCCGCATACACTTAGTACCAGTACTAGAATAAAAAAACATTTCTTTAGTTTTACAGTAGTGCAATACATGTTGTGTAATATATGGTATTGCATGAGGCACAATCTGACTTGGGAAACATATTTATGGCAAGATCTCCATAGAGATTGCCAATCCAACCGGTACTGAGGAAGAAGCAAGTTCCAGAATCTAGTGGGTCTAAAAGAGTCCCCGTATCTTTTGTGAAACAACATTCAGTATAATTTAGATAGGGCACCTGAAGATCCAGTAATTGAGGAGTCCTCCGGTATCAGGGCTGAGACCATCTGGGAGGATGAAATATTCCCCAAAGCTATTGTGAGTAGATAACTGCATAACTTTGAAATGAGAGGAAAAAGGAATGAGAAATTTTTTGGTAATATCACCTGGGGACAACCAATACCCCTCATCGTCCACCAAAGAAAACAGTTTCCCATCTCCCAGTTGGGGCAACCATTTACAGGAAATCTGCTTCTTATTGATAGTGAAGGATGGGGAATTCCAAATAAACTGAGCTAGATCTGCCTGGGGGTATAATGTAGAAATGAACATAATTGTGCATATACCCTTAGTGAGATACCTACTGTGAAACAATCAACTATACGCACCTGGGATATTTTAAGGTAAAATAAGGTTAGGGGGTCCAGATTCTTAGATTTAATTGCATCTGATTCGATCCTAAGCCATATTGGTTGTTCCTTTTCAGGGCCCGGGGATACCCATCTCAAGCATTTTACTGAGTGTCTGCCCAGTAGTATATAGCCAAATAGGGAATCCGCACTCCCCCTCTCAAATTTTGGAGCAGCTAATTTATAATAGGCCAAACGGGGATATTTATCTGCCCAGATAAATTTAGTGAATATGCTGTGTCATTTTTTAAACCAGCATAGAGGGATAAAAGTATTGAGAAGAGATAAAGGATAAAAAATTCTAGGAAAAACATTCATCTTGATTATATTAATCCTGCCCCATAATGATATGGGAAGTTTAGACCACCTGTCAAGGTCATGAATAATAAGCTGTAAGAGGGAGTCAAGGTTATCCTTAAACCATGTTAGGGGATTACGGGATAGTTTAATGCCCAAATACTTAAATGACCTGGGAGTCCAACATAAATCTAAGGGACTAATATCATTCTTAAATACCTTGTGGTTTAATGGAAAGAATAGAGATTTACTGGCATTCAACTTGTAATTGGATAATTCACTAAATCTAGCTATTTCATTCAATAAGGCCGGTACAGGAGATACCGGGTGGGATAGATGTATCAATAAATCATCCGCATATGCGGTGACTTTAATTTAATGACACCAAACCCAAATGTATTGTATTGAGATGCTATTGAGAATATTTTGAATAAGGGGTTCCAGATATAAATTAATTAACAGAGGCGATAGGGGGCAACCCTGCCTAGTCACTGAATGGAGTGGGAAAGATTTAGAGAAGGCCTCGTCCGCCAAAATTTTTGCTGTAGGGGTTTTATATAGTGCAGCAACCCAAGATATAAATACAGGAGTAAATTGAAAGGCATTCAAAACCTTGAGCAAAAAGCGCCAATTTACCCCATCAAATGCCTTCTCAGCATCCAGAGAAACCAGACCTGTGGAGAACTCAGCATCTCTGGTAGCCAAGAAGACATGAGATAATGTACGCAGATGGTCAGCTAATGAGCATCCTTTCATAAATCCTACCTGATTCATACCTATTAACTCAGGGAGTACAACAGATAGCCTATTAGCTAAAATCTTCGAAATAATTTTGATGTCTTGATTTAGGAGAGATATGGGTTTGTAACTTTGGATGAGCTCCGGGTCTTTGTCTGGTTTAGGGAGAAGTACAATCAAGGCCTCAAAGAGATGAGAATCAACCTCTGTCCCTGATAGGATATATTGGAATAATCAATTAAGTGCTGGTAGTAAGAGATCTCGAAACATCTTGTAAAAAGGGAGCAGAATCCATCAGGACTGGGAGCTTTATCTGAGGGTAATCCGTTAATGACCTCAGCAATTTCCTCCTGTGATATAGGAGATACCAGAAAGTCCTTATGATGTGCTGAAAGGGAGGGCAAATGGGAATCCCTCAGATATGCCTCTGTACTCTCAGGACTGGGAGGGTGCTCCATGTCACTGTACAGCATTTTATAGTATAGGGCAAATTCTTGAACTATTTCAGTAGGAGATATTTTCAGAGACCCATCTGCTAAAGCCCTAATTGGAGGGATAATCTCGCAGATTCTTGTTGCTTAATACGGAGTGCCAATAGGCACCCTGCCTTCTCTCCCTGATCTGTGTAACTAGCTGTAGTACGAATAATAGTTAATTCTGCCTTTTCCTTGAGCAACTCTAAATATCTATCTCTCAGCAGTAAGAACTTCCCCCTGTCTTCTTCTGGAGCATTAACCAAAATGTAATTTCGAGTACCCAAATTTGAGATAGTAATGATAATAGTTCCTTCTCCCTTGCCCTTTTCCTACTCACCACCATACTAATAAGGATCCCTGTCATGTAGGCCTTAAAGGCCCCCCATATGATATCCGGTTTTGCACTGTCTAAGGGACTGGATAAGAAAAAGGCCTTAGTTTGTTCCCTTATGAGCTTACAGTACTTAGAATCCTTAAGGAGTTGATCATTAACTTTCCATCTTGTTTCCCTATTTAAAAAGTCCTGAAATGCCAGTTTACATAACACCAATAAATGATCAGAGACAGGACCAGGTTGGATCAAAGAAGTCTTAACCCCAGGTAGGAGAGCCTGAGAAATAAGAATATAGTCGATGCAGGACTGCGAGCCGTGCACCAATGACCTCTAGGTGAACTCCTTAAAGTCCGGATATAAGACGCGCCAGACATCACAGAGCCCACGTTAATCCAATAAGTCTCTAAAAGCCCTCTGACCTGGAGAAATCCCTCCTGGCCCACTGCCTGACCTGTCGAGATTAGAATCTACAACTTGATTAAAGTCACCTCCCAAAATAATCCTAATAGGAAGCAAAGGCAGGATTATGTTTATGTGTCTCATAATAAAAAAACAAGATCATCCACATTAGGACCATATATTCTGCCAAGTAACAGTGGGACTGACCAGAGGGTACCTTTAACTAAGACAAACCTACCCTTGGGGTCTTTAATGACTTGTGTAGAGACAAAGGGAATGCCCCTGTTAATAATAAGCATGACCCCACAGCTATTGGTGGAGCCTTGAGCATCGTACATCATCCCCACCTGCTGTCTCCTCAACTGTGAAGCTTCCACTTCTAATAAATGGGATTCCTGTAGAAAGGTTATCTGTGAACGTAGTAGGCTTAAGTGTTGGAGAACCTGATATTGTTTACATTTTTTCCTGATCCCCTTATCATTCCATGTTGCAAAAGTCACCTCCTTGGCCACCCAATAATAATTGCTAGATTTAATAGATTCAGCCCTGCACTCGGGATATATATTACGTGTAACCCAACCCCACAACTTGCTGCTGTAAGACCCTCCTGCCACCCTAACCCCCCCACCATTAGCCTATTTTAGACCCCATATACCCCCACCCCCACCAACAGCCCATACCTCCCACCCCTCCCAACCCCCCAAACTGTCACAAGCAATGTTTAACACAGTACTGGGTCATTTCCTCCCTCTCTGCCCCCCCGATAATATATCTCTGCTAATGATGACCCACTTATATCTCAAGGTGCATGTATAGACTACAAACAATTTTAGCTAGCCCCTAACACCTAAAGAGCAGTCTCGAGCTTCCAGAACCTGTAGACTATGATTACGAATCCAATAGGACCAGGGAAAATGAAACAAACTGTCAGAAACATGAGTATGACAGGTAGCCACACAAACCAGAGTGAGAATTAGGGGTTATCTAACCCCAAAAGAGAGCTGTACCAAGACCAGAAGCAGAGGAAAAACTAATAGTGGGGGATATCCCCAATCACGAGCTGAGAACAAGAAACAAGATAACAATTGAAAACGAGACCCTGAAAAGAGAAAACTGAGAAATGTGACTACCCTAGGGCTGCCAGCCCCTGTTTCCAAAGTACCCCCTGAAGAAAGCTGGAGTAGCTCAAGGACTGGGAGAGATCCTTCTCGAATTCAAAGCCACTCAGGTGTATATTAGTTAGTCGAGCTGCACCCTCTTGTGGTTGTCCCCTGATCCTAACAAGGTATGTCAGAATGGCAATGAAAGCCCGAAACTGCTCTGGAGCCTACCAAACTAAAACATGGAGACTACTCCCATAGTCAACAACCCAAAGCTTTCCCCCTATATGCAACCCCCCAAAACTGAGTGTATAATAATATCCAAACTACACTTCTAAATGAGCCATCCCCAGGACCCTAAATGGCTTCGCCCTGAACCAGAATTAACACTAGAAAGCCAGGGCTTGGAAGAATGTTAACAATTAGGCCATGTAAAGGGTAGCCCAGTTCCAGATGAGAAAACTTGCAAGTCCAATCTCAGTTAGTGGAAATTGCTTTCTCCCAAAGGAAAAAGAATGACAGTTCCAACAGCAGCTCTCAGTGAATCCCGATACTTTAGAAGAACTGTCAGGTCTCCCGGAATGAATCTGGTAGCATAGATTTAAGGCTTGACAGAGCAGCTTCAGGATCTTCATAGTTAAACCAAGAACCGTTGACTGAGACTTGTAACCTGGCTGGATACCCCATCCTGAATTTTAAACCTGCTGTGATAATCTTAGATACAATAGAGTGAAACGCTTTCTGCTTCAGACGGACCGAACCAGGGAGATCTTGTGCAATTCTCAACTTTGTCTTCTCCCAATGAACCTCTTGTAGAGCCCTCACTTTCTGGAGAAAATGCTGCTTTTCCAAATAATTCAAGAAGCGGCAAATAATGGGACGGGGGGAGCATCCGGAGAAGGCTTTGGTCACAGGGACTGATGAGCTTGTTCTATCATGTACACTGGGCTGAAGGGAGAGGGACCAGCAACCCAATCCACCAGTTTCTGTACAAAAACTACAGCATGCTGGCCCTCTTCCCCTTCTGGTAGCTCTAGTATTACAATGATATTTCTGTGGCTACGGCCCTCCAAATCTTCAAGTTTAGCCTCTAAGTGAGACAGTTTCTGTCTCATTGACACCAATTCAGGATCCAGGCTTTCCAGCTTCCTCTCCATCGAGACTATTCAAGCAGTATTGTCAGAGACCATGAGCGAAACTTCATCCAATTTTCTTGAGAGGGTTTTCAAATCAATCACCATTTCTTTCATCTCTTCTTGAAAAGGCTTAAATTCTTCCAAGAACCTATTATGTGTTAAAGGCTCTTGTTCCCCAGCTTGAAACGAAGGATCAGGCTTGTCTGGCCCACTCGAGGCTCAGGATTTCTTTGGGTCCTTTCAGGCATAGCGGGGAGGGTATGTTTCTGTGGGACTTTCTTCATGTAAGCCTCCATCTACCAATCTGACACCCAAAACCGGAGCACAAGATGTTTAAGCAATGGAAGAATTCATAGGCAGAGGAATTAGATAGGTTTAAACATTTAAAAAAGACAAATTTATACTCGGGGGGGAGGAGCTTAACGGAGAAGCTTCTACTCAGCACTCTGCATCACATGATCCCCCTCTGCAGTTTTAAATCTTGTGTAAAATCATTGTACTTGGGTAGGGTACAGTGCAATGGCTTCCATTAAGGTGTCAGGTTTTACATTCAGGTTACTTGCTTGTTGCTCATTGTTGTACTTGTTGTTTTTGTCCACATCCTATTCTTGCAGTCCAAAATATTAGTTCTATTATTGTACCACTGTTATAGCTATCTGACAACTTTGTATGTGTTGTATCTTCTGTGTCATCACTATGTATGCACTCAGTTTCCTGGTAATGTTATGCAATGTTATGTTCAGATATCTCTTATTTATGGACTGCTGCTTTGTATCACTGTTAACCTGTTAACAAATTCTGGATTGTCCCTGGAAAAGGGACTTTTAGTCTCAGTGGGCCTTCTTGGTAAACAAAATCCAATAAAGAAATAAATCAGTTTGAGGACATTTTGGAGGTTCCAGAATCAACCAGAGGGAGAGTCTGGAATAACATATTAGACAAATGAGAAATGTACTTGATTTGTGCATTAAACACATTGGACAAGATAAGTATGAATGGAAAACTGAATGGTATGCTGGTAACTAAGGGCTGTGGTGTATATTGGTTTATGCTAGTGTCTGATTTGAACAGTTAATAAAACTTCTTTCCTGGGACAGGATATAAGAACTCAAACTGATCCATGAAATAAATATTTTGCAAAAATTTCAGAAATTATTTTTTGTGTGTCTGGACTTAAGGAACTTTTTCATATTCTGACATGCCCTCCTGCCTCGGAATGAAACTATAAAAATGTATTAAGATGTACCCAACTGGTGACCATTTGTCCATCATTCTTTGTAGGATATATCGGCTTGACAAAGCTTAATATTGCTCTGCTATCCCTTCTGTAGACTCTAAATGTAGTCCCACCACTCCTGCCTGGGATGTTTGCAATGAGGATGCTTGTGTGCTGAGGTGACTACATTTAATTTTATTTTGATTTGTTATACTGGGAAACCTTAATGGGCAAAGACCTTTTTACATAAAATGCCCCATGACAATGACCAGCAGTTGGGTACAAATGAAACACAGTGAACAAAAATTATATGGGAGACAGTAATTCATACAGTGTATGTCAACTATATGTGAAGGAAGGACTGAAGTGTGTAAGGGAGGAAGGGGAGGAGGGTAGTACGGAGTCACTTTGGATGCAAATCCAGGATTCCAAGAATAGGATTCTTAGAATGGGAGTGGTGTACAGGCCACCATCTCAGACAGAGGAGTTAGACAGGGAACTAGCGGAACATATCAGGAGGACCTGCGAGAAGGGTAATGTGTTGATTGTGGGGGACTTCAACATGCCAGGAGTGGACTGGAGCACCCCAACAACCAGGAACAGAAGGGAGCAGGTACTGCTGGATGCCTTCCAGGACAGCTTCCTACTGCAAATGGTCAGTGAACCAACCAGGTTAGGGAATACCCTTGACCTTGTGCTGGCAAATGGGGACTTTGTGAGAGAACTTACAGTGGAGGAACCGCTGTCAGGGAGTGACCACCACTCAGTATGGCTCACATTGGTTATGGGCAAGGAAGGAATGGAATCTGGCACAATAGTGCTGGACTTCAGGAGGGCCAACTTTGGGATGATGGGGGAAGTGGTAAAGGGTACCTGGCCAGAATTCAATCTAGTATGGACACTAACCAGAGGTGGGAGCTCATAAAGCTGGGATATTGGAGGCAACCAAACCTGCTGCAAAGCCCAGAGCAAGAAGGCTAGGCTAAGAAACCAATCTGGTTAAGCAAGGAGGTCACGGAAAAGGTAAGGAGGAAAAGAGCTGCCTTTAGAAGTACAAGAAAACAGGAGGGGGAGGACAGGGAGGAGTACTTGACAGAATCAAGGAGGTGACAAGGGCAGTAAGGGGAGCCAAAGCATCTATGGAACTCAGGCTGGCACAAGGCATTAAGAAGGGGAGAAGGACTTCTTAAGACATCAGGGAGAAAAGGAGCTGTAAGGACCACATAGTAAGGATTAGGAAGGAGGGGTTGGTGGAAGCAGTGGTGCGTATAAGGCTGAAGCACTAAATGAGTACTTCTTGCTCAGTATTTACCAAAGAGAAGACGGGGTGACACCCAAGGTGGTAGAAATGGCAGAAGCAGGGTGGGAAGTGATGACAGATGTGGAAATCATGGAGAGCAGAGTTCGAGAGGGTTTGAAGGCACTGAGGGTGGACAAGGCGCCAGGCCCAGATGGCATCCACCCCAGGGTACTATAGGAGCTGGCAGAGGTCCCTGCAGGACCTTTGGCAGACCTATTTAATGCCTCACTACATTCAGGGTGTGTACTCTCAGACTGAGGATGGCTCATGTGATGCCCCTCCACAAGAGTGGCCCCAAGGATGAACTGGGAAACTACAGACCAGTGAGCCTCACATCCATCGTGGGTAAGCTAATGGAGACTATCCTGAAGGAGAGGCTGGTGGCCTCTCCGAGGTCAAAGGACTACAGGACAGCAGGCAGCATGGCTTCATACATGGCATATCCTGCCAAACCAACCTGGTCGAGTTCTATGACTGGGTAACTAGGCAACTGGACAGGGCCATGCAGTGGATGTCCTGTATCTGACTTCAGTAAGGCATTCGACCCAGTGCCACATGAAAGGCTGGGAAGGAAGTTAGTAGGCACAGGGGCGGTGCAAAGCTGGTGAGATGGGTAGGAAACTGGCTGCAGGGAAGGCAACAGAGAGTGGTGGTGGGTGGGAGCTCTCACACCAAGGGCAGTGACGAGCGGTGTTCCACAGGGCTCGGTGTTGGGACCAGTGTTGTTTGGGATATTCATTGCAGACATATCATGGGACATCAAGAGCAAGATCAGTCTGTTTGCTGATGATACCATGGTAGACGTTGTGGTGGATGACCTAGGGGGATGGCAGTGGTTGCAGAATGATCTGGCAAAGCTTGAAACCTGGTCAGACACCTGGCATCTGGGCTTTAATGCTAAAAAGTGCAAGGTGCTGCATTTTGGGATGAAGAACCCAAGGAGGAGTTACCAGCTAAGGGGAGTGCAGCTAGCCCAGACAGAGGAGGAGGAGGAGAAGGATCTGGGTGTGCTCATTACAGGGTCAATGAACAACTTGGCACAATGTAGGAAGGCAGCTGCAAAGGCCAACAAAATGCTGGGTTGTATTGCAAGGGGTATATCCTAAAGGAGGGAGGAGGTGATTCTGCCACTGTATAGGTCATTAGTTAGACCACACCTGGAGTACTGCGTGCAGTACTGGCATCCGTATCTGAAGAGGGACATTAAGTTACTGGAGGGGGTGCAGTGCAGAGTGACAAAGATGATCAAGGGGCTGGGGGACTTATCATACGAGAGGAGGTTGAAGGAGTTGAACATGTACTCACTGGAGGAGAGGAGAGACAGGGTGACATGATTGAAACCTTTAAATACATGAAAGGAATAAACAAGATGGGTACAGAGGGGCTGTTCAAAGTGAGGGAGGGAAGGGCCACCAGGGGCCATGATATGAGACTGGAGCGAGGAAGGTTCAGGAGGGAGATGAGGAGACACTTTTTTACAGAGAGGGTGGTGGCTGGGTGGAATGTGTTGCCTGCTGAAGTGGTATGCAGTAGAACAGTGGACTGCTTCAAATGAGGATGGGACAGGACAAGGGGGAGGGTTAATGAAGGGGAAGGGTGGAGGGGCAGCTGCAGAATAAGGGGTGCTATCTGCACATTCGAGCAGACTTGATAGACCTCTAGGCCTTTATCTGCTGGCAAATTTAGTATGTTCGTATGTCAAGTACATAAGTGCAGTAGCACTCTTTCAGTGCGTATCTGTAACATTTACAGATAGACTGAGTGGTGATGTACTGTGCATACTGCTTTTTTAAAACTGGAGATGGACATCATTGCAGTTGTGGAGGTACACATCTTGTACCAACACATAGCCCTGTAAGAAAGAGATCTCTGTCCTAGTTTGTGTTCATTCTTGGGGTAACAAATGAGCAGCCCTCAGAAGATCTAATGATCCTATTTTTACTAGTTCGGGGAAGATTTCCTTGATGCTTTGAGGGTCTTGGTCTACTGCCACTTTCTGTAGGAATGTGGGAGCAAGGAGCTTTATTAGAAAGTCAAGTAAAAGGTGTGATTCAGAGGAGAGGAAGTGACAGTGATGGTTAGGGTAGGAAAGTTGGTTTGAAATCTATAGATTGAGTTGAGATATATTCCTACCCTTGCCAGAACAGACTTCCTTGCAGAGGAGTACATTAACAAGCCATACTGAATAAGGGGCAGTAGCAGACAGTGTGAAAGAATTTTCTGAGAATCAGCTAGGAGGAGGTGTTTTATTCTCTGTAGCACTTCCAGCCTTTGATGGAGTTTTTTCGTGATATAGGCGACATGAGGCTCAAAGGAAAGGGAGTTGTCAAACATGACTCTCAGATAATGGAGTTCAGTAACTAGTTCTATTTGCTCACCTGAGGAGTCTGTCAAGGTTATGGTGTCAGGATGTGGTTTACAAGGTCATGAGAAGAGCATTGCCTTAATTTCTTTTTATGTTGAGGACCAGTTTGTGTAGATAAAACCAGATCTCCATGGAGGAGAGGTCTGATTGTAGGATTGGTTTTTATACTGCTGGTATCCTTGCCCTCTTGGAAGATGACACTGTCATCAGCATACAGGACCATACCAGTGTGGGGGCAGAATGCTGGCACAGAGTTAATTAAGAGTGAGACTAGGCGAGGACCAAGGATTGATTCTTGGGGCACTCCACAGGTAACCTTAACTGGGTCAGAGAGGGCATTATGGATGTTTGTCCTCTGTACTCTGTTTCCCAGGTAGCTTCAAATTCATGCTATGGCATCAGGGGAAAGTTAAGTAGAGCCAGGGTATCCAGTAGAAGTGGGAGGTCAACTAGACTGAATGCCTTGGTGAGGTCTATGAATATGCAGCCTAGGTAGTTACCAGCAACCAAGGCATTTAAAACAGAGTTTGTGAATGTCACCATGGCCGTCTCTGTGTTGTGCAACTTTCAGAAGCTATGTTATGTGGGACTGAGAAGGTTGTTTTGTGTTAGGAATTCAAGTGTCTGTTCAAAGACTATGAATTCTAACAGTTTGGATTGGGGATGCAGGAGAGAAATGGGCCTGTAGTTAGATGACAGGGTATTGGGGCCTGATTTGTAGATGGGCCTTACAATTGCCAGTTTCCAGATGTTCAGAAAGACTCCACATCTGATGCACAAATTAAATAGCTTCCTGATTGGTTCTGCAAGGGCCTCCCTCTCAAGTTTTAAGAAATGGTAGTCCAGGTCTTCAGGTCCAGTGAGGGATTTGGGGTTATATTTTTTCTGTATTTAAGAACCTCCTTTTTTGGTAAGTATCCTGAAATAAAATTTCTAGTGCATGCTAGTTTGGGAAAGATCAATGCCAGCTGGAGTTGTAGAGGTGTGGTGTTGTGAGATTATGTACTTGGGAAGGTCTTTACATTGTCTATTAAAATGGTTAGCTACTAAACTTTGGTCATTAGGTATGTTACCATCAACCTCTAGGGTATAGGAATCCCAAGAGAGGCTGTTCCCTGTTAGCTCTTTGTAAATATGCCAGATATTTTGGGATTGGGCACATTTTGCTTCTTGGCATGCTTTATAATAGGAGGAGTTGGCATTTCTGACTTGGGTTTTACATTTGTTTTTTGCAGTTTTTTATTCCTGCAAATCTTGTGGATTCCCTGTTGATTTATATATTTTCCAAATTTAGTCCTGGAGTTTCACCTTACAGGGTATATCAGTATTTAAACACCCAGTCTTGTTTCCTCTGATTTTCATGAGGGTTGGCACTTGTCGTTTTTTTTTAACCTGGTGATCAGGTTTTCAGGATCCCTATCAGGTAATCCTGCCATTTTGAGTGCTCACATACTTTTAAAACAGATTTTGTCATATCATCCATTGTTTCAGCTACATGTCTAGGTTAGAAACCAGTTATGTTATCAATATAGTATTTCGTTTGTAAAAGCAGTCAACCTGGGAGGTGTACAGTAGGGTCATTAACACCGTTAGCACTTACTTAACCTAATCTTTTCCACTACATCTTAACGCGACATAGCAGCAAAGCTGTCCCCACCATTTGTAACAGTACCAGAGCAAGTAGTCTTCCACTTTCATTTGTTGGCAAACCTTTTTTTTGCCTAAACAGAATTCAGGCATTTTGAAATTTTGAAATTATTTTTTCTCCCAATAAAAGTATGGTAATTTATTTGGCTTTGAAATAGTACTGTGGACATGAAAAGGAAATGGAGCCAGAAAAAGTTATTAAGTATTGACTGCAAGTGGTAGCGGCTGAAATTTTATGCCCATCCCCCCCACCTCCAACCTTAATTAAATAGACCTTCCCCATGCCCCCTTACTTGCCTTTCCCCTCTGCTTATCTTCTTTTGGGTGCCTTGCCAGGACCTCCTCCTTTTCATCCTTCCATATCGCACTCTCACTCTTTTACTCCTGGTATCACAGTACCTCTGTGTTGCTGTGTCCACCTTTTTCAGTGCACATATCTCACTCTTCTACTCATTTACCTTTGTTGCCTTTCTCTTCTCACCTTGCCTATCCCTGCGCCCTCCCTCCACTGCCATCCTCTCTGACAGCTAATCATGTACCCCACCCATACTCTGTACCCCTTCTCCTCTTCCTTGTTCCCCTCTTTCTACTACTCCACCCTCCTAGTGCCTGCTTCCCTCCCTCCCCAGCAGCTACCTACTCACTTCTATGTACTGCCACCTAGGTACCCTACATCAAGAACTTTGCTACCCACCCCGGGCCCTGCCTACCCCTAAGGAACTATCCTCTCCCACCCATGGGTTTTGGGTACCTTCCTCCTCCACTTATACTGCTTTCTCCCTGAACAATTGCCTTCACCCCATGACATACACTAGCAAACCAAGCTCTCGACACACATGATGGCATAAGCACCTGATTAGGGAACTATGCATGTGTACTAACAAGCTAGTGCTTCTTCTTCTGCTGTTGTCTGGCAACATTCATCCTAATCCCAGCCCAGCCCCTACTAAGGTCCCAAACCTGAATAAGCACACAGGCACCCTCTCAATCATTTCACTCAACATTTGTGGTCTCCTGCCCAAAATTGATGCCCTTCAGACATTTGCTAGCTAACATTATCTGGACATCCTAGCTATTGTTGAAACCTGGCTCTCTCCATCTGTCCCAGACCACTCTATTGCTATCCCTGGGAACAATGTTTTTCAGCTTGACTGGACGACAAAAAGAGGTGGCAGTTGTGCATTATACCTAAAGGATACTATCCTGGGTCACCACATCAACACTGCTCCTCAAACCACTGTGGCACAGATTCTTCCCATCAAAATCCTCCTTGGTGCTTACAACAAAGCCCTCACAGTTACCATGATCTACATTCCACCAAAAGAGCAGGATTGTGGCCTAAACACAGCTCTGGACTATGTCAGGTCTCTCCTACTGTACACTGAATCTATCCTTCTTGGTGACTTTATTATAAATTGGCCTGCTGCTGAGGCTGTGGCACACAGGGATTCTATAGCAGTGGCAAACCTCATCCAGATGGTTGACTCTCCAACCAGGAAAAACTATAAAATGGGCACCAGCACCCTACTGGACTGGATCCTTACCAGCCACCTGACCTGGATTTCCAACACCACTGTCCTCCCTGACTCAGTCAGTGACTACTCCCCTGTCAGCTGCTCCAGGTCCAACAAATTCAGCAAACCTCCCCAAAAACCATAACCAGCAGAGTTTTACCTCATGGAGAGCTAACTTATCTCGAAACCTAAATCCTCCAACTGGACTGGTCACCAATCTTCACTACAACAAATGTGAACACTGCCCTGGACCACTTTATCAAAATCTTTAATGAAGCCTGCAACAAATACGCACCTCTTAAAAAGTGAAAAGGAAAAGCCCTCTGTACCCTTGGCTCTCAGAAGACCTCCTACAGTGATTAAAGGCAAGGAATCATCTTTGGGAGCTTGCTAGAAGCACTGGGAAGCAAATAGACATTTTAACTATAAACGTGCATGAAATGACTGCACCAAAACCATCTGGCAAACAAAATCTGCCTATTTCAAGAGCGCTCTCACAAGTTCCTGGGGAAACAGAAGAGACTTCTGGAACAACATAAAAGAAGTCACCAGGAAGCAGTATAAATCCCCCCCATCCATGCTCGGCATAAATGGTGATACCACACTTGACCCCAAAATCATTGCTGACACATTCAATTCTGCCTTCACTGGTCTTAGTTCTGTATTTCCCCCTTATTTTTTCAAAGAGAAGGACACTTCAATGTCCCCAATCTCCTCTGCCTCCACTAGCCACCCTCCCTTCAACTTTAAATCAGTCAAGATGTACCAGGTCCGCAGCTACATTACCAAGGCTATTACCAAGTCCAGAAATAGCAATGACTCACTTGACCTCAAACTTCTATCCCTCAGCCTTGACGAAGTTCTCAGGACTGTGACCAGGATTTTTAACCTCTCCCTTAGCCTCAGCCAATTCCCTGACAAATGGAAATCTGTCACTGTAACCCCTGTACACAAAATTGGTGACAAAACTACCCATGAAAATTTCTGTCCAATCTCCATCCTAATCCATTCTCCAAGGCCCTGGAACATATTGTGACAGACCAGCTTACTGAATTCCTGGACATGCACAACATCCTGTGTAGGCAGCAGCATGGTTTTAGAAAGGGTCACCGTACTTCCACGGCACTACTTGAATTCACCATCGCTATTCTCCACTCTCTGGAAAATGGTAAACAAATGGGGGCTGCTTTCATCAAGCTAACAAAGGCCTTGGATACTGTCAAACACAGTCTCCTGCTTGTCCAGCTCCAGAAGGCAGGGCTCTCAACCAATTCAATGAACTGGTTCATAAGCTTACCTAGACAACTGGTCCCAAAGAGTAAAAATAGCTGATATGCTCTCAGATGCCAGACCGGTCTGCTCTGGTGTTCCACAAGTGTCAGTGCTGGTCCCCTCCTCTTTAGCCTATTCCTGAACACACTGCCGGATTCCAGTCTAGAATAAATCATTCTCTACACAGATGATGCAGTTATCCTTGTCTCCCACCATGATCCAGAACAACAGCAAGGAAACCTACAATGGGGTTTCACATCGGTTGAAAACTGGTTCTTAAAACACAAAATGATACTAAACCAGAAAAAAACTAAGACCATGATTTTCAGTAGCTCCCACAACAAAGATAAACAGTATCACATCTCCATTAATACCAAACAAGGAGTCACTCTTGACCAAGTCAATACCTTCAAATACCTTGGCATCACTCTTGACTCCAAACTCTCCTATCCTGCCCATATTAATAATGCTGTGAAGGTGGCAAACACCAGGCTGGGCCTTCTGTTCCGTCACTGGAAACATCTAACTCCTGAAGCCTTGTCTGTTGCCATCCAAAGCCCCATTGTGAGTGTTATTGACTATGGACTCATTGTTTATGGCTCTGCCATTGCCTCCACACTCAAACATGTTACTACCTCTCTAAATAATGCCAGCCGTCTCATCACCAGAGCCCACTGTCTCACCCATACCTGTGACCTCTACTCTCTAACTGGATGGCTGCAACTCAAAAACTGAATAACTATCAAATCTGCATCACAGCCAAGAAAACAATGATGGGCAATGCTCCCCCAGGGGTCTGCTCCCTTCTCAAAACCAGAATCAACAACTGCAACACCAGGAGCTCAAAACAACAATTCCTGCAAATCCCTCATTGTCATACAATCCAAGGGCTATGGTAATTTGCATACAGGGCACCCAGCTGACTTAATAGTCTTACCAGTGATATCTCTGCCTCCCCAACTCTGGGTACTTTCAAGACAAAACTCTGTCTCACCCTTATTGCCTCAAGCACCTGTGATTGCCCTGTATAAGCAATTCTCCTATCGCTGCAGCCCTTAATCTTTGCTGCCCGTTGTTGACTCCACACCTAGCACTTCATTATTTCCAATGCCCAACCCTTGCACTCACCACTGTTCTGCCTTGACAAAGCCCCGTAGGCTGTCATACTGTGTCCCACCCCATGTCCTCTCCTCCATTCTTCCCCTATCCTATGTTGTCAACACCTCCTAGTGTTTCATGTAATGCACTTGTAACTAATATGTTATAACTATTGGTGTTACTGATTATTTTATACTGTAACTCTGATGCCTGTACTGCCTGTTCTTACTGACATGGAACCTTTGTAAAAGAGCCTCAGCTCAAAGGTACTTTCTAATCCTACACTCAAAATAAAAAAAATCAACAAAACTAAACACATTATAGGAACCAATTTCTTTATTATGTATTATTCTATATCATATATACTATTTTATGTCATCTACAGTATTTCCCTTGTATACCCTCAGATCATATCTTTAAATTATATTTATTTTATCGCTGTATGTTTATCTGGTAAACCAATGTCATTAAATAAATAAATAAATGCTCACATAAGTAAATAAATAACTAGAAGAAACCTAGGAAAGTAACTTTAACAGGTACAGTATAGTATCGTAACACTTTTGTTGAACTGTTGCTTTGAGTGGTGTCTTTTGGTGATATAATAAATGGCTTTGGAGAAGGACCACATGTAACTAAATCTGGGTCGTCCCTAAAAAAGGGACTGTTATGGTCTCAGTGGGTCTACCCGGTTACCAAAATGTAAATAAATAAATGCATGTTGAGTCATGAAAAGGGGCGGAGCTAGGAGCAGAGCTTAGGATATGGTTTTTGCTTCATTCAAAGATGGCAACCCTAATTCTTATCCATATAAGGGAGGTAACCTGGTTTAAAATGTTTGTGAGGGTACTGCAGAAATTATCGCAGGCAAGAATTAGGTTGGTGATGTTGTCAAGGAAGGAGCAATCAACAGAGTTAAGGCTGTGCAAATAGAGTTCGCCATTTAGTTTCTTCATGTTTCTAGTCTGGATATAGACTGGATGGGATGGGACTTCATGACAGACCAGCAACAGAAAATGGGACAGTGATCACTAAGATCATCAGGAAGGATGTCTGCTGAGTGAACCCAGGATGGATTGAAGACTACCAGGGAGTCCAGAGTTCTTTGGAAGCCTTTTTTTAGTTGGCACAGGTAGGGGTGTCAATCATCTGATGTAATCCAAGCTCCTGGAAGATGAATTGGCTGGGTCCTGCCAAGTAGTGCCCAGCTGGTAGCCATGGTGATTTTGGGAAACCTCTAAACTGTAGGGCTGCAAGACTCGGATCGGCTTCACCTGGAATGGAGTATCAGTTGCTTTGCTTATGTTGTAGTCCATGGTAGTGTGAGTTCTGTTGCCTTGGAGAAAGCAAAGGTGGGAATCTTCAGACACAAGAGTATCAGTCTCAGAGTGTCTTTTGCCTCTGGCAGATCTAAGAGTCTAACACAATTTACAGGATTTACTGGGACAGGAGGCTTCAATGCAAATTGGCTAAGTCTCACCTACTAGCACGAGATTATCATCCCCCAGTGCTTGAAGGGAACCTACAAATTGGAATGGGCTCAAGGCAGCATTCTGATCAGCTGCTCCCTGTAGCACTAAAAGTGGTGGCTATGAGAAGGCACAGTCTACATTCTAATAGCTCCACACAGGATTGTTTTCACATCCTTATGGAAATTCTAGATAAACAGAAACCTGTACAACACATAGAGTTTCAATCACCAGTCGATCTCCCACCAGATTTTTTCAGAAGGAGAGACTGACTCTCTCTCTCTCTCTGCTGTACCTTTCATATCACATTTATCACTAAATAACAGAGTTGAAACCAGTGCCATAATGGATAAACCTACAGGAGAGGACTGTTGTTGAGACACAGGTCAGGAAGCATAGGAAAACCAGGAGCAGTTACAGAATTTGCCAAAAAATATTTATTTACATTATAAGTAAAATAATAGATAAACTGGTTCAGAATAACTATGTACAGAGTAGAAACTATTTTATTCTGTCAGTCTCTATGTCCTTTTTCTTCTAAAATCTGTTTAGCAGTTCCAGCTTAGCTCTTTTATCAGTATTTTCAAACCCCACTCTTAGCAAACATCTTGTACATGTAAATATTCTGTTCTTGTAGCTTTCAGGAGCTGCTAGAACACAATGTGCTTTGAGCTGGGGGGGGCCCTTTGCAAAAGGCTGGAAGATTTGCACTCAAGTAGCCTCTACAGTTCACAGTCATCTCAAATTATCTATCTATCTATCTCTATATATAAAATATATATATATATATATATATATATATATATATATATATATATATACACATACACATATATCTTGATTATGGGATGAGGTAACCAGACTCAGAGCTGAAGTAAACTGGGTCAGGAGTACCATCACCCCTATCCAGGGACCACCCAGTCCAATGCAGCTGCCTCAAAGGATGCCAAGAACGAGGAGCACTTGGATGACAGTGGGCCTAGGGAGGGTTAGAGCAGTCAGGAAGAGGCACATCCCAGATCCTATTCCTCTCAAGAACTCATATGCCACACTGGCAAATGAGGACAACCAAATAGAGGTACCCAGAGAAGTGGAAGGAAAGGATGTGGAGGTTAGCCAAGGAGGTGACCTCAGTGGAGAAAGCAGTGGACCCCAGAGGAGGAGGAGGAAGTGAATCCTGGTGGGGGACTCCATCATAAGAGGGATACAGCTAGGAACACAGGAGGGGGAGGACAGGGAGGTGAGGTGCCTACCAGGTGCTATGGCATGGAGGATGGAAGGAAGATACTGGGGATCACTGGGAAGGCAAGATGGGAGGGTGAGCTGGATGTCATTATCCATCTAGGTACTAATGACTTGGCAAATGGGGAGCCAAAGGAAGTTCAGGAAGAGTTTAAGAAACTGGGGAGGGGTCTCAAGCAAGTAGCTACTTCTGTCACTTTTTCAGAAGTACTACCTGTGAGAGGCAAGGGAGAGCATAGGAGTGCATGCACCAGGAACTTTAACTCATGGTTGAAGAACTGGTGAAGTGAGGAAGGGTTTGGATTCATTAGTGACTGGGGACCCACCTGGAGGGATGGAGGTTTGTTCAAGCTTGATGGCCTGCATCCATCCTGGAGGGGAATACAAGCACTCAATGATAAGTTTAAATGCTACATTGACAAGCATTTAAACTAGCAAAGGGGGGTGGCAGCCCAGCAAGGAGGGTACCTACTTGCTCACCCCCCACAGCTAGCAGTGGAACCAGTGAACCAGAGGAGGGCTATCTCTGCAAAGCAGTGTGCAAAAGATGGAGATTAGTGTCCAAAAGGTGGATAAGAAGAAAGGGCAAAATTCAGCAGAAAGGCAGACAGCAAGGAGAACCAGGGATAAATGACAACCAAGGAAGTGGGTGGAGTAGAACAGTGAAGCAGGCTAGGGAGGTCAAATCATGGAAAGCCATGTGCAAATGCCAGGAGTCTTAGCAACAAGATGGAAGATCTGGAGGCTGTCATGGTACAGTCAGACCTGGACATTGTGGCCATCACTGAAACCTGGTGTAATGATAACCATGACTGGGAGATGGCCATACCTGGCTACAACATATCTCAGAAGAGACAGAGGAGGCAGGAAGGGAGGAGGAGGGCACTGTATGTGAAAATGACATAAGGGCCACAGAGATCCAGGAGGAACAAATGGGGAGAGATACTGTGGGTTAAGTTGAAAGGAAAATGGGGCCAGCCATCCACACAGTGTGGTCTATAGACCACCAGCCCAGGAGGAAGAAACAGATAGGAGTTGATGCTAGCCATCCAAAGGATGGCAGACAAGGGTGAGTTAGTACTGGTTGGAGACTTCAATATTCCAGACTTGGACTGGAGCATCCCAGAAGCAGCATCAACTAGGAGCAGATTTATTGTGGACTCCCTTCAGGGTGCCTTCCTCAACAACTGGTCATGGAACCAACTCAGCAGAAGGCATACTGGACCCTTCTGCCTCACAAACAGGGACAGTGTGATGGGGTAACAGTGGGGGAGCACCTGGGTAACAGTGACCACCAGTCATTGTGGTTTGAAATCACAGAAAGAGCAGAACCAAACCACACAAAACACGATCCTGGATTTTAGGGTGGCAGACTTTGGGAAAATGGGAGATACTTGAAAGAGGCATTAAGGGAATGGGACAGGAATCAGGGGTTGAGGAACAGTGGTCAGTATTTTAAATGGGGATTATAAGAACAACAGAATTGTGCATTAAGCAGGTTAGCAAGAGGAAAAGGAAGAGGAGACCATTATGGTTTTCCAAAGAGGTAGCAAAGAAAGTGAAAGCCAAAAAGATTGCATTCAGGCAATACAAAAGACACAGGCAGAAGGGGATAGGGAGAAGTACCAGGAGAAACAAAGGGAGGCAGGGAAGTCAGTAAGGAAGCCAAAGCTCAGACAGAAGAACACATTGCAAAATCAGTGGTTAAAGGGGACAAACCTTTACAGGTACATAAGTGAAAAGAAAGACAAAGGAGGGATAGTGAGACTGAAGGGGAGGATGGGAGTTGTGTGGAGGATGACAACAGTAAAGCTGACATATTGAACAGGTATTTCTGCTCAGTCTTTACTGAGGAAGAGGGGGTAATGGGTCTGAAGGAGTACAAGGGTGAGAATGGTGCAGAAATGGACACAAGTCCTTTACAGAGAAAGGGTCCTGAAGGAACTGGAAGTAATAAGAGTTGACAAAGCAATGGGGCCAGATGGGGTGCACCCCAGGGTCCTCAAAGAACTAAGAGAGGTGGTGGCTGGAACCTCTGGCTATCCTGTTTAGCCAATCACTGGAAATAGGGAGGTACCCAAAGACTGGAGGACAGCAGATGTAGTCCCCTTATACAAAAGTGGGAACAAAGAGGAAGCAGGGAACTACAGACCAGTCAGTCTCACCTCAGTAGTGGGAAAGATCATGGAAGCACTACTGAAGGAGAGGCTAGTGGAACATTTGGTTGTCAATGGACTACAGGACCCAAGGCAGCATGGCTTCACCAGGGGGAGGTCATGTCAGAGCAACCTCATTGAATTTTTTGACTGGGTGACTAGGGAGGTGGATCAGAGGAGGGCAATGGACATGGCCCATCTGGACTTCAGCAAGGCCTTTGACACTGTGCCACATAGAAGACTATTACACAAACTGGGGAATATGGGTGTGGGCAGGACAGTAGTGTGGTGGGTAGGAAACTGGCTGGGTGGCAGGACACAGAGGGTGGTGGTAAATGGCTGTCACTCCACAGAGGGAAGAGTGACCAGTGGGTACCACAGGGATCAGTGCTGGGACCGTCCTATTCAACATCTTCATCAGTGACATTGCTGAGGATCTAGAAGGCAGAATTTCACTGTTCGCTGATGACACAAAGCTCTGTAACAGAGTAGACACACCAGAGGGTGTAGACAGAATGAGAAGGACCTGCAGAAAATTGAAGAATGGTCAAGGGTTTGGCAGTTAAAATTCAATGCAAAGAAGTGCAAGATAATGCATATGGGGCACAAAAACCCTGGCACAATATATCAGTTGGGGGTGAGGATATAGCATGCACCAAGCAGGAAAGGATCTTGGGGTTGTCATCCTGATGACCCCAAGGTAGGGAAACAGTGTGACAAGGCATCAGGTAAAGCAAATAGGATGCTGGGATGTATAGCAGGGGCATCACCAGCAGGAAAAAGGAGGTCATGATTCCGCTATACAAGACACTAGTGAGGCCCACCTGGAGTACAGTGTACAGTTCTGGAGACCATACTCACGTAAGGACATAGACAGGGTAGAGAAGGTTTAGAGGAGGGCAACAAAGATGGTGCATGGATTGCATCACAAGTCCTATGAAGACAGGTTGAAGGAACTGAACATGTACTCCCTGGAGGAGAGGAGGGAGAGCGGGGATATGATAGAGACATACAACATCTTACAGGGAGAAACAGGGTGCAGGAAAACACTATTTTTAAGCGAAAAAGATGTTCCAGGACTAGAGGGCATGGGATGAAGTTGGAGGGAGGATGATTCAGAGGAAACATGAGAAAGAATTTCTTCACAGAATGGTGGTGGACAAGTGGAACACCCTGCCAGAGGAAGTGGTGGGGGCTGAAACAATCACAGGATTTAAGAATGCATGGGATAGACATAAAGGAATTCTAGAGGTCAGGGATAAGGGGAAACAGACTTCTAGGAAAACAAACTGAACTTACAAGCTCAAATGGGCAGACTGGGTGGGCCATAGGCCCTTATCTGCCGACACTGTCTATGTATCTATGTATCTATGTATAGGGGGTACATGATGTGCATGAGTGTGATATGGCAAATATTGTCCCTCCTGCAGAGTGAGCTTGGGATAACTCACGAGTGTCAAGGCACGCAGGAGATATCCACAATAATGATGCAGGAGTGACAAGAGCTTACAAAGCACATGATCTGGACCATCATGTATTCGATATATACAATAGGACCAAGAGTTTAGAAGTTTTGTTATGCTCTCTTGTGTTCTGTTCCTGTTTATGTGTTTGTTCATTCTGTGCGTGAGCTTTTCTGAATGGGCTGGCAGTGTTATAAACTCTGGGAGACATATGAGTGTGTTTTGCAATGCTAAATGAGTTAGTTTTAGGTAGAAGTGAGAAACATGCTTTTGTGAGGTTGTATTGTTTAGAAGTCTGGCTGCAGTGAAGCTGAGAGCATCACAGTAATTGTAATGAGCTGAGAGGCAGAGTGTCAAAACAGCTGATACTGTTTTCAGTGGTTATTAAGTTAGCTGCAGACAGAGTGCACAGTGCTCTGTGAAATTATGCTCTTTAGGATTCTGGCTGTAGTCAAGCTGATAGTATCACAGTAATTGTAATGGGTGAGAATCAGAGTTTGATGAACAAGTAAGAGTGTGTTTCAATGGTAGCTTGAGTTAGCTTCAGGCAGTAGTTTAGACTGTTTTGTGAAGCAGTGCTGTTTAGAATTCTGGCTGCAGTCACAGCAATGAGCTGGAAGTTGGTGGGGGGATAGGTGTGTTTTGTAATGCTCACTGAGTTAGCTGTAAGCAGCAGTGAGACCTCTGAAGTAGTTCTGCATTTGTGGATATGGTAACAGCACAGGTGTTTCTTGCATGCTGAGGGGAAAGCTGTCTAGAGTGGTGACCTTTTGTGACCTGTGTGTGTGTAAATGGCTGATATCATCACAGTAGAACAGAGGATAAAAATATCACACTGCAGTGGATGATACACTGTTTTACCTCACTCATTTACCACTCACCCCTATTGTGTATATATATATACAGTATATATACACACATATATATATACTGTATATATATATATATATATATATATATATATATATAGTAATACTATATATATTTTCCAAACAAAAGTGATCCCATTATCAGTTACATTTCCATACACTGATTTGCACATATTTTTTATATTGTCAGATAAGCATATGCAAGGGGAGAAAAACAGACAGCAAGAGAAGACAGACAGTGAGAGGTAAATAGTTGTGAGACTTTTTGGGTTGATCAAGTGCAAGGTCTCACAGAAACATTTGGCTGAGTAACCAGACAGAGAAGAGACAGAAAAGGAAAGTACCTTGCATTTTAAACATTTTCTGTAACAAAGGGGACAGGGTCCTATTCCACTCTGTCGCATACACCCCTCCCCCCTTAAGAGGGAACCTGTTTTACTAAATAGGTTTTCAAAACTTTTTATTCTCTAATAACATTTACCAATTTCAGCTATTAAGCACATGTGCATTCAGTTTTTTCTTCTATAACAGTACAGCAAAAAGTACAGTTCAAACCTACACATTAGGTTTTTTTTTACAACCCTCAATTCCTGAGCCATATCTTGACAGAAAATCAGCATTGCTATTCTCTTTACCAGATTTGTTCATCACAGAGAATTTAAATGGCTTTAGTGCCAGGTACCACCATGTGATTATGGAATGTTTATCTTTCATCTGGTTAAGCCAGCAGAATTGATTGTGTTCTGTTACAAGAACAAAGTCAATTCCTACTAAATAAAACTTGAGGGACTCCATGGACCACTTTGCTGCTAAACACTCCTTTTCGATAGTGGAGTACCTTTTCTCTCTGTCATGCAATTTCCTACTTATATACAGAATAGGGTGTTCTTTCCCATCTATATTTTGACTTAGGACAGCACCTATGCCTACCTCAGATGCATCTGTTTGTAGAAAAATGGTTTCTTAAAGTCTGGGCTTCTTAAAACAGGTGCTGAACATAATGCAGCCTTTATGGCTTGAGAAGCTTCATCACACTCTATGGTCTATTTCACATTATTTGGGTATCATTTTTTCATTAGTTCAATGTAGGGAGTAGCTAATTCAGCAAAGCTAGAAACAAATCTGTGATAAAAAACTAGTCTGCCCTTAAAATGACCTGACATGTTTCTTTGTTTTAGGTACAGGGCTGTTAATTACAGCTTCTGTTTTAGAAAACTCTGACTTAATATTTGGATTTCCCAACACATAGCCCAAATATCTGGTTTCCTACATGCCCAATGCACATTTGGTAGGATTAATAGTCAGACCTGCATTTTTGATAGCTTGGATAACTGCTCATAGATGTTCCAGGTGACTTTTCCAGTCTGGACTTTACACCACAACATCATCCAGATATGCAGCACAATAATCAGTGTGATGGGATAAAATGACATCCATGTAACATTGGAATGTAGCTGGTGCATCATGTAAACCAAAGGGCATGGTGGTGAACTGATAGAACCCTATGGGCTGGAAAATGCAATTTTATCTCTGGATTATTTAGCTAAAGGTATTTGCCAGTAACCCTTGGTGAGATTGAGGGTATTGATATATTTTGCACTCCCCAGTCTGTCCACCAAATCATCTATTCTGGGCATAGCATAACTGTCAAATTTTGACACTTGATTAAGTTTCCTAAAATCAAGGCAATTTCTAACACCCCCTTTTTTTTGTTTACAATTACCATGGGAGATGACCAAGCACTTCTCACCTCCTCTATGATACCCAATTCTTTCATGTTTTGTATTTCCTTAACCATTTCAGCTCTTAACCACTCTGGCAACCTGTATGTCTTTTGCCTAATAAGACGAAGCATTCTTTGTTACAGTACTTTGACATGCCCAACCCCTTTTACTCGGCCTGGTACCGTGGTAAACGTACTGTTAAATGTCTTTAGTACATTATGAATGTCTGCAGTTTGTTCTGAGGTTAAGGAAACATTCACCTTTAGAGCATCAACATTTGCAGTTTGTTCTAGTCCATCATAAGCTACATCAACATCTTCCTCATTAGTTTCTGGTAAATCCAGCAATGCAGCTTTTGGTATTTTTTCTACCCATTTCTTGAGGAGGTTAGCATGGTATACCTTAGTAGGATTTTTCCTGTCAGGGGTCTTAATCTCATAGTTAACAGTGCCAGTGCATCTAAGAACTTTGTAAGGCCCTTGCCACTTCATTAACAGCTCATTTTCTGTTGTGGGTAACAGTAGTGAAACTTTTTCACCTGACTCGAAAACTTTTTCTTTTACCCCATGGTCATAGTATATCTTCTGCTAATTTGGGGCATCTTCCTGATTACTATGGCCAACTTCAACATATTTTGCCAGCTTCTTTCTTAGGGCACACATATAAGAATATATAGATTGTTTCTGAGTGGGGTTATCTTCCCATGGTTCTTTTATCACATCTAGTGGCCCCCTTGGCTGCCTACCATTTAGCATTACAAATGATGAAAACCCTGTTGATGCCTGTGGCACTTCTCTGTAAGCAAAAAATAGGTAAGACAAGTATTGGTCCCAGTCTTTACCATCCCCTTTTACAAACCTTTTTAACATGCATTTTAGGGTTTGGTTAAAATGTTCAACAAGACCATCCATCTGAGGGTGATGGGGGAGGTTCTTATGGCAGTGATACCTATCAGTCTGTACAGCTCCTTAAGCGATGCAGCACCAAAATTACTACTCTGATCAGTAATAATTTCTTTAGGTATGCCCATTCTGCTGAAAATTTTGTCAAGCTCTGCTGCCACTTTTAGGGCTGTAACAGTACTCATTGGAACTGCTTCTGGGTATCGAGTAGCATAGTCACATACTACCAGGATAACTCTATTACCCTTTTTACTTTTGTGTAAAGGACTAACCACATCCATTGCAATTCTCTAAAAATGCACATCTATCAAGGGTAGGGGCACCAGGGGCACCTTGCCTTTTCTAGTGACTGGGGCTACTTTCTGACACTCAGAAAAGAAATTACAATAGGTAGCAACATCTTCATAAATTCCAGGCTAGTAAGATCTACACAGTAATCTAGCAAGGGTGCAATTTTTCCCTGAGTGACCAGACATTGGACTATCATGTGCCATCTGTAGCAACTCTGTTCTATACTTCTGTGGTATAACTAATTGTTCTTTCTGTTACTGTGTCGGAGGTTTAACTCAAACTTTGCACAGTAACCCATTAAATGTTTTAAACATTAGTCCACCCTGTTTTGCTTTCACCCCCAGCTGCTTGAAAAAACCCTGGAAAGAAACATTGTTAGCTTGCTCTGAAAGAAAATCACAATCAGCTAACAATTTAGTTTCAGTATTTTCATATTTTAACCCTTTATGTTAATCAGTCATTTGCTGCCACAGTTTTTTCAGGCATTGTATTTCTTTCCTGGTTTTCCAGACATTGGAGCTGTTCTCAAACAAGTCTGAATCAAAATCTTTCAAAGGAAAAGTGTTCCTAACATCTGAAAATGTATTTGCCTGAGCTCTTGTCACCACAGCTGCTGAAATATAAGGGATTACTCCTTCTTTGATCAACACAGTAAACACTGGAAAGTCATTTACAATAATCGCAGGTACAGGTAACTTAGGTACTATCCCCACTTTTATTTGGTGCAACACATTCTTAATGATCAGTGTCACTTTTGTGGTGGGATAGTATCGAGTGTCCCCATGGATGCAGATGACACCAGTACTGGGGCCCTTTGTACAGTGTTTTCCCAGCACTTTAACATGCACTAAAGTCTGTCTGCTTCCCAAATAAATGAATCCCGTAATAGTCTTATCCCCCACCTTCACATTTGTTAAGTACTTGCCCCAATTTGCCATGGACAAATCTGCTCCAGTGCCACTCTCTTTATGGCAGTAGCTTGCAAAAATGGCCTGGCTTATTACAGTTATAGCAGATAATGTCTTTGAGCCCAGATTTGTTACCCTCACCAGAGTTCTTATCAGGTTTGAAGTTTAAATGGGAAAAAGAGTGTCTTACTGGTGCTTGGCTGTTTCCTTACTGCTGTGGCAACTGTCTGGCCATTTGGTAGTCCTTGGCCAAAGAAACAGTTTTTTCACCACTCTCTGGGTGGTGTTCCTTTACCCAGAGCTGCACATCTGTAGGCAAGATGTTGATGAATTGCTCCATGGAAAACATGTCAAAGATCTGTGGGACTGTTTTGCTCTCTGTTTGGATCCATTTCATCAGGAGTTCTCTGAGTCAGGTGAAGGCTTCTCAATGATTGTCAACTGCGTTGTACCTCAGAGATTTAAATCTCTGCCTGTAAGTCTCTATGGAGATGTCATATCTTTTCAGGAGTTAGTTTTCCTCAAGTCACAGTTTTCTTACTGTGCAGTGTCCATACTGCTATAGGCAAGTTGGGCTTTCCCTGTCAAGTAGGGTGCCAGTCTGATTGTCCATTGTTACTTTGGCCACTGGCAGGCAGTGGTAGCTCTTTCAGAAGTTGTCAGGTATGCCTCAATATCATCTGAGGGGCACAACTTTGTAAGCTTAATGGCTTTTAATTTGCTTACATTTTGTTGCTCATCTGGATCTCAGCCAGATACTCTGCCTTTGATAGTTTGCAAGGCATCTAGCCATCACTGCTCCTGTCACTGCATCTCTTCTCATCTCTGCATTTCTAAATGCTGCATATCTTTTTGTCTTTGCTTCTCAGTCTCCTTTTGTTGTACAGCCCACCATTTGAAAAAGTCCATCAGGCTTTCTGGTTCTGTCACTGCCTGTTCTTTTTCCATACAGTGTGCTGTACAATCTCAGACTGTGCTTCTGTCTCTGTTAGTTTGGCTGCCATTCTCCTGGTAACCACTCCTGGACTTGCTGCTGCAGAATCCATACCTCTCTCTGTGCTTCCCTGGTACTACGGGTAGTACCCACACAAAAATCCCCTGTCTTAGGATATGCATGGCTTAAATTCCACTTAGGCTGACACCATGTGTCATCAAGGCACAGGTCAGGAAGCATAGGAAAACCAGGAGCAGTTGTAGTATTTGCCAAAAAAATATGTATGTACAGAGAAGAAATTAATTCATTTTGTCTGTCAGTCTCTGTGTCTATTTTCTTCTAAAATCTGTTTAGCAGTTCCAGCTTAGCTCTTTTATAAGTCTTTTCAACCCCCAGTTTTAGCAAGCATCTTATCTTTGTAAATATTCTGTTCTTGTAAATTTCAGGAGCTGCTAGAACACATTGTGCTTTGAGCTGAGGGGCCCCCTTTGCAAAAGGCTGGAATAGTTGCAGTCAAATAACCTCTACAGTTTACAATCATCTCAAATTATAACTATATATATATCAACAGTAATACTATATATTTTCCAAACAAAAGAGATCTCATTATCAACTACATTTCCATACACTGATTTGCACATAATGTTTATATTGGCAGATAAGCATATGCAAGGGAGGAAAAACAGACAGCAAGAGAAAGCAGACAGTGAGAGGCAAAAAATTGCAACACTGTTTGGGTTGATCAAGTCCAAGGTCTCACAGGAAAATTTAGCTGTGCAACCAGACAGAGAAGAGACAGAAAAGGAAAGAACCTTGCATTGTAAACACTTTCTCTAACAACTAGGACAGGGTCCTATTCCACCCTGTCACAAGGACAACATAGATTACCATTTAGTGGATGCAGAATGCAATCAAGAGGATGTATAAAACAGTTGAAACATTGTTACCAAATTGAACTCGAAATGTTAAAACAAAATCTGTTCTGACCTGGTACCACAGGTATCCCTTACATATAAGTGTCCTAAGATTGGTTACTTGAGATGTTCATCTTTATAGGGACAATTTGGGGAAACAGTACATTACAGTTAAACAGGAACAGATAGGAAGTCTTGTAGGAACTTAAGACTACACAATATATTGAATTATAACCTGGGTTGCTTAAAACATGAAACCCCATTGGTGGAGTCATATAGAAAGGGAAGACCTGCAGGGGACTGTAGTCATGAGAATGTTATATTACAAACATGAGTTGTTGAGACAGCTGGGGGCATTGACTGTTACAAAACTCCTTGTCTGTGTTTAAAAAGAAATGTTATGGATTAGTTGACAACACCCATTTGGGAGGTGTGTCTGTGCTCAATAGCCTTTTCTTCGGGAATGACAATCCTGTTGTTACAACCTTGTACATCCTCATGAAAGTTCACAAAGGCATGCAGAAGCCCCTGAAAGAACTAATGTATCATAGGTAGAGTCACTCACAAAAAAATCTATTCAGATTTATTGATTACATTTTAAGGATCTTGTGGTGGTGGTCCTACCCTCAAACCTGATCAAACAATATGTACACCAAATAAACTTGCTGATTTAGAACAGAGCCTTGATTTTCTTCAGATGATAATTGATGCCTCTTCCCTGCACACTTTCAATCTCACACAAAGTGCATTCGGGCAATGAGATATTTTTGAAAATGTATATGGATCTGTACATGGTGCCCATTGATTTATATTGGGATCACCTGAATTAATGTTAATTCACAATTTTTTGTATGCTTGGTAACAGAAACTATTGGCAAATTTGCACAATTACAGTGAGTGTTACAGTCACTGCTCCTAATGTCTGCTTATACCTAGACAGTGGGTGGAACTTAGCCTTTATATCTCTAGGGCTAGTCTCTTTGTTATAGATATTCTATGGTGGCAAAGGTACACTGATGTCATTTTTGTGAGGAAGGGAACCGAGACAGAAACCAAACAAGCATTTGTCAAAGTCATGTGTTAGCTGCTTGCATTGCTATTGTACCGTGTCCCGTCCCAAGATGGTGAGGACAGCCACAGAGTGATCCAGCTTTGTGATGTTATTTAGACTTCACCCACTGAAAAAAAATACATAATATAATAAATTTAAAATGACAGAGAATACCAGATTTAGCACTAGGTATGTCAGGAATCTTTACTTTAACCAAATGCATAGTATCACTGCTTTCATGCAAAAGAACAATCAACATCCTTCTATAAAATGTTTGCTTTCACTGACTGACAGGAAACCACTAACTTAGCAGTTAGCTAACAAAGTTGACCTGTGGCAACAGCAAGGTGTTTTGAGTTAAACAAAAATTGAAAAGGACTCTAGCTCAGACCTCAACCATTCCAGAACCTTTGCTGCAGTTCTGGAGTGTACTGGGAGTTAATGGCAGCAATAACAGAGTCCGGACTACCATCTCTTAAATTTAATTGCAAACAACAGATATTCCTCTCTTACCAATTAAAAGAATGTATAAGTAAGGAAAAACTAGTCGAACACTGTGAACTCACTTGAAGTTGCCATCATACTTTCAGTATTGAGATCCCTGATGACCACAAAGCTGCACATTATCACAAGCCCTGTGTAAGTTGAGTTTTGCACTCTGAGAAGGTCCTTGGTTTGGTGCTGCTGCCTGGGAGTCTATAGTGCAGAGTAGTGTTCAGTGGCATCTGCAGACTGCAGGACTGAAACAGAATCAGTTCTCAGTGGGTCAAGCAGCTGAGAGCTCCAATCTCTCACTTGGCCATAGACAAGACATTTTCTCAGCTTTAATCACTTCCTACTCTGTTTTTGCCTCATGATCACAGCAGTAGAATTAAGGTGCACCCTTTCAGAACTTCTCTCTCTATTACCTGACCCCTGGCATAAAATGCTAATACAGTTAGTGGGGAGGATAAATGGGTGAATAATGTAAGGACTGCAAGGTCCAATCAGTTGGATCAAAATGATTTTCAGTCTTGTACAGGGATATGAACTTGTTTTTTATATAGTGTTTTCCCCAACCAAAAGCCATTATAATTCATGAAACAGTTGGTACGGACACGCTGGTCAATGAATGATCCAAGGGTTCAGTCAGTGTAAACATTTTCAGGGATGTCCCTGATATTGCCTCAAACATTTCATTGTTCTTCCTACAATTAATGTTCTTTCCTTGACTAAATACTGGAGATTGAAAGCAGTGTGGAAATGGGGAGGGGATGGGGAAGACGAAAAGCACAGGTGGATTATAAGGCAATTAGCTGTTTGTTGGGTGGTGTCATGCAGATCAAAGCAAAGATCCATCCCATAATTTAGATTGCTCTTTTCTTTGAACTTCATGTAGTTTCCACCCAGAAAGTCCAAAATAATGTCATGGTCAGTTTGGCCAATGATTGGGCTGACACAGTTAAGTCCATTGCTGACTGCCCTGCATTGGACCAACAGTATCACACCTCTCAAAACCACTGTCATAGCAATATGTTCACTTTCAGCAAGCACAAACATAAAAAGGTTGATGTTCCATCTGGAAAATGCATTTTAATGTTTCTTTTCTTTATTTTTTTATTTAAGTCTTTGGTAACCGGGTAAGGCCCACTAAGCACAAGTGCCTGTTTTCATTGGTTACCTGGGAGCACTGGGGGATTAAATGATTTGCTCAGAGTCACACAGTATGCAAGTGGAGGTTGTGTGAATCAAACCCAGGTCTGCTGGATGTACCAAGCTCATTACTCTAACCTCTAGGCTATACTGCCAGCCCCAAATTCTCTCTTAACATGAACTATATTTACCTGCAGAAAGCTACATTCCCTTTTTAATATTAACTGTCTCCCACTCAGGAAATGTTGACATTCTCACCATTTAGTACTCCTAATGTGTTTATCTCACAACTGGACAATAAATCATTATAAGAGGTGTGTGTGTGTGTGTGTGTGTGTGTGTGTGTGTGTGCATGTGCATATGTGTGCATATGTGTGTGTGTGTGTGTGTGTGGGGGTGCAAGTGTTTGTGTTTATGTGTGCTTGTGTGTGCGTGTGCTTGCATATGTGTGTGTGTGTATGTGTGTTTGGAATGGGGGGGTTGGTTGAACTGCTGAGACATCAGTTATTAATTTGACTCTGGGTCTCAGACCTTTCTCTTCACAACAAAATCTTCCTTCAAAAACTAATCAAGGTTGTTTAAAGATTGAGGAGTTTGTTTTGTTCCAGTGGTTGTGGTACAATTACTTTTCTGCTGTTTTAATGTCTCCACCCATTTATTTGTAATTTTGGAAAACAGGTCATTTTCTTCAGGAAAAGATGGAAACCTGTTTGTTTCATAACAGTCCAGTCCCATGATGGGAAGTTCTGTGGTGGTAAAGAGTTTGTACTATTCACCTTTCATATAGCATTTATTCTCAAACTTTTAATGGACTTTGAAGGATGCTGAAACTAGTGGGGGAGAGATGAAAAATTCCACTAAAGTAAAGAATGGTGTCAGTAATAATTGAAGCTCATTTTACAGGAAGAAACTTGCTGAAAATGTTACAGAAGTTATTCTAAACATTTTAGTACTGCACTAACGGTTTGTTTTACAAAGGGTATTATTATTATCCTCTTATTATCATGTAAGGAGAAGTGTCAATAAATGCCTGCATGTGACAAAATGTTTCTCCATTGAAAATGAAATCTGAAGCGAGACAAGTACTGGGATTGGGATAAAAGCATACATTTATTAATCAGGAGACAGAAATGCTGCTAGATTTTATCATATGAGCATGCACCATGATGTCTCAGGCCATTCTGCTCACAGGATGTGAGCTACAGGATTTGAAATTTAGCAAGGCATACAAATGGGTAATGCACTGAACTTTATAATACTAAAAGGCTTAAAGCAACAGTACTTGTTATAAACTGTCTCCCACTCAGGATATGTGGACGTTTTCACCACACTACTCCTAATATAGTATTTATCCCATAACTAGACAATTAATCATTTATAATAGCTGTGTGTGTGTGTGTGTGTGTGTGTATGTGTATGTGTATGTGTATGTGTGTGTGTGATGGGGATGTTGCTTTAGGAAGTTTGAAACATTTGAGCTGCAGATATATGAATTACCCAGTTTGGCTCTGACTGTCGAACCTTTCATGTTTTTTATATATCATCTTTGTATGCCCACTGTCAGCTAAGGCTCGGTGGTGGCATACAGCCTATCAGGGGCTCCTTCTGCCCCCCTTTTGGGAATCACCAGTTTGATATCCCTGGTGGTCGTGTTACCCTCCCTCCCTCCAATCCCAGCCCCACCATACAGTTTGTTATCCCTGGTGGTAGTGGTGCTCTCCTTCTGATCCCAGCCCTGTTGTACAATGACATACCCTGGTTGTTGGTTTCCCATGAGCCTCAATATGGAAGTTGAAACAAACCCACCCTGGCATCCAGTGGTGGAGTACAGTACAACACAGGGCAGCCCCCACACTCACCCTTTCCTCTGTGTTGGTGCTGTGGTGCACACAGTGACTGGCAGAGCCCTCCTTACACCTCCTTGGCCAGCTGACTATGTCCAGGCAGGGACCGCGTCTCTTATTTATAGGACAGGCAATGCCACCCTGTCCTATAAATAAGAGTCACACTCCTTGTCTGGACATACGGCAGCCAGCCAAGGGGATATGAGGAGGGCTGCACTGGTTGCTGTATGTACCAGCAGCATGAACACTAAAGAAAAACATGAGTGGGGGTGCCAGGTGACATGGGGGGTGGGGGGACTGCTGGAGGCCAGGTTTGAGTTGTTTGAACTTTTAGGCCTGTGATAGGAGGAAAGGGGTCCAACAACCAGGATATGCCATTGTACTATGGGGCTGAGATTGGAGGGAGGGATGGGAGGCACCACTACCAACAGGGATATCAAACTGTATGGCAGGGCTGGGACTGAAAGGAGGGCAACATTACCACCAGGGATATCAAATTGTACAGCGGGGCTAGAATCAAAGGGAAGGAGGGGGCACCACTACCACCAGGGATGTCAATCTATGTGGCAGGTTTGGAGTCAGAGGGAGAGACAGAGGGCACCACTACCACCAGAAATATCAAACTGTACCATGGGGCTGGGACCTGCTTCTGTCCTCCTTTTTTTGCCCACACCTTTCATCCCCCCATATCTCCTTCTTCCTCAGCTTGTTCCTTCTTCTTGGGTCTCCGCTCCTTCTCCACATCCTGCTGCTGTCATCCGTGAACTTCACTTTTTTTTCTTTTCTTTTTCCAGTCTGATCCTTGCAGCCATCATCTTATGGGTTGGCAATGCAGTTGACTTCTTCACCTGACTTCAGCCAAAGATTCTGTTGCTCCATCTGCCCTTAGCCTTCACTCTCGACATGTCCCATTTTTTCATTCTGGGCAGTTTAGCCCCCCCCCCCACCTTACTTCTACAACCAAGTATTCCCAGAGGTCCCCCAGTTACCAGCTCCTGGGCTAGTTTCAATCCATTCCCAGTACAGTAGCTTGGGATTTCAGTCCCCTTTAAGAATCCAGGCTCTATGGTAGTTAATTATGATCACTCCTGTTAAATCCCTAGCACTATTCAAACCATGAACAGCTTTGTTATACTTTCATGAGGACATTTAATGCAGCAGCAGGTACTATTTCAAGATAAAGAACTAAGGTGCACCCTCACCATTCAATAATAGAAACAGAAACACAGAATTTGATGGCAGGTAAGGACCACTTGGCCCTTTCTAGTCTGCCTATTTTCATTACCTGTTACATACATGGTAGATCCTAAATGATCTGCAACTTACCTTCTTTCCTATCACTACAGTTCCTTTATACCTATCCTATGCATTTTTGAATTCCCCTACTGTTTTTGGCCCTACTACCTCTGCTGGGAGACTGTTCACCACCGTTTCCATGAAAAACTACTTTATCAGATTCCCTCTGTGTCTACACCCACTATGATCATATCATGGCCCCTTGTTCTTGAACCTTTTTTTTTTTAAGATGCTACCTTCATGTACCATATTTACACCCTTGAGGTAATTTAAAGTCTCTGTCATATCCCCCTATCTCTCCTCTTCTCCAGGGAATATATATTGAAATCCTCCAGTCCCCCTTCATGTGACTTTTGGTACAACCCCTGCACCATTTCTTTTGCCCTTTTCTGAACCACTTTGACTCTATGTCCATCCAGAGATGTGGCCTCCAGAACTGTAGATGAGGTCTCACTAATGTTCTATACAGCTGCATCACCACCTCCTTCCTTCTATGGGTGATACCTCTCCCTATGCATCTCAGCATACCCCCAAGCTCTCCCCACAGCCTTTTCACATTGTTTGGCTACCTTCATGTCATCAGTTGAGATTTCCGCCAGGTCCCTTTTTAGTTTGATTGTTGTCAGTACCCCCATCATGTATTCTTCTCTTGGATTTTTATGCCCCAAGTGCATCATTTTGCACTTTTTCATATTGAATCCACAATCTTGGTCACTCCTCCAAGTTGGCTAAGTCTCTTCTTTTTTTCCATCCCCCTGAAGTGTCAGCCTTATTGCAGATCTTAGTGCTGTCCACAAAGAGGCATACCTTCCCTTTCAGCCCCTCAGCAATGTCACTTATGAAGACATTAAAGAGGACAGGCCCCTGCACTGAACACTGTGCATGCTATAATGCACAAATTAGTTTACTATTGCTCATTAAACCTGTTCATCACAGTGGAGGAGCACTCCCCGAGTCCATTCAGCACAGTGTGCCACTTCAAATACTCGGGAGAATGCACAGGGACTCATTCCTTTATCTGCAGTTACTCAATTGTAGTGGCACTGTCTCCAGTTATTTAGCTAGGAAATAGTCCTAGCACATTCTAAGCCATAAACCATGTTGAACATCTAGGGGCATATTGGCCATATATAAGTACAGGTTTACTTATTAAAGAATTAGGCATTCCTCACCATTTTCTAACACACCTTTAATACAGTGCTGCTCACAACAGCCCACTAATTCACAGCTGAGAAATATATTTAGTTACATTCTACTCAGTTTACAGCTCAGTCTCTCGTGAATACACATGGGGGTCTGGTTCATTGACTGCAGCTCCATAACTAGCATGACACTTCTGCAGTGATTTCAACTGGGAAAGCCCTAAGTATTCATCATATACTATATATATATATATATATATATATATATATATATATATTATATATATATATATATATATGTATATATATATATATATATATATATATATATATACACACCTCCAATACTGGACTTTACACCTGTGTCCCACACACCCTGTACTCAGCTGTCAACATCAAACCCATTACTCTTTTCTGCTTCCTAACATTTCATTTCTGCTGTTCACCCCTCAACTCTTGCTCAGCCTCATATTTCCCACTTTCTAGTCTAACTACATAGACCTCATTTCTAAGCTTCTCCTCCAAATTTTTTCCTAAGCAGTCAACCTGCTCTTTCTCTTTCTCTCTCTTTCTTCTACAGCCCTCGCCAGCAGTACTACCAGTTTCCATCTTCCTAACTCATTTCCCCTCTGGGTCTTGAGTGTGAGTTGGGTTCAACATTGTCCATTTGAGTGGGAGTCTGCTTCATGTAGTCTATCTGCAATATCAAACTCCTTCCAGCAGTTCATCGCATCTCAGAGTTCACCATCATCTGACAGAGCCATGAGTCTGCACCTTCAACTAATCAGTGAAATATGGAACTCACTTCACATTTCTGACCTTCAGAGATGGCAGTCTGCCCTCTAATCAATTAGCAGATTGAACTCATTTATTTTTTGTACTCAAGCAATTATTCAACTCATCTAGATCTAGTTCTGATTCTAGAACTCTGAGCTGAGCGGCTGTGTTTGAGAAGAGCTCCCAAAGCTAAGTGCTTTTTGCTATAATTTTCAGTTTAAAAATTGTTTTGTTTTATGTAAATTTAGGTGATTGTGAAAGACAACCCTGTAGGCTCCAGGAAGATATAACATTTGTGTGGTAGATATTCGTTAGAAGTCAGAAGGATCAACACATTTATATAGTGTGATCTTTCTACTCTAATGTGGTTAATTTTAATACTATAGTTTAAACCCTTTCTGTGAGTGCCTTTGGTGATGTCTGATATTGAGAACCTAAGTGTCATTTGTGGGTATTCTGTCTGTTTTGGTAGGTACTTTATTTTCTCTGTTAAACAACTGAGTATACTATTGCCTAATACTTTATAGTACATTGTATCTTTTTGTGCAGTCTCTGATTTTTTCTTCTTTCTCCAATGTTTTAGAACTGTTTAGTTATTGTGGCAGAGGTGTGGTACTGTGTTCTTTCTTGTAGTTCAAGGTGCTTTTGGGACTGCTGATTTCTACTGGTTTAAAAGATTAATTTTTTTTTTCTATTTTAAAAAAAGCTACATCAACTTGGTATGTTGTCACCTGTTTGTTGTTGCTAAGCAGCAGATGTTTTTGCATTGTGCTCTGGTTCTGTGATAGAATCTGTATTAGTAGAAGGTAGATTATTGTGATTGTAGTTACTTTTGATGGTAAGGGTAAAGGCTGAGATAGAAATGTATGTATTTTGAATGTTATAGAAGCCAGAAGGGGAAGGAAGCATATTCAATTCAATGCTTTACAGTAACTGGTAATTGCTGTTTTTCTTTTAGACTTGGATTTTGGGCTTTTGGTGACACTGTACTTTCTTTGTTGTCTTTACTTGGAGTTGTTTTTGGGCTGTTGAGGATTTAAAACATAGTGGTGCTGTATTTCTTTGCTGTCTTTGGTTGCTGCAAATTTTCACCCTCCCTTCCCCCAACTCTTGATTATATGCCCTGTTAAATCTGATTGACAGGAGCTAAACACTGGGTATAGTAAGGGTGTGGAGTAGGAGGGGCATAAGTGAGAAGAAGCCCCCTCAGCATGACAAGTCTTTTGATTCATTTATTTATTTCTTGGTTTATTTTCTTTTTAAAAGAAAAGTATCTGAGGAACAGTGGCAGGATTTTAGGACAGTAAATTAATAAAAGGGAACTAGGAGGCTTCAGTAGCAGACAAGTAGTGGAATAAGGGTATAATTGCAGTATAATGTGGGAGTGGTGCAATGCAGTGGCTGTGGGGCAGCCATATTCAGGCAGACCTTCTGGACACTGAGATGCTGCCCTATCTGCATGCATCTCTCGGGACTGTGAGATGAGGTAGCCAGACTCAGAGCGGAAGTAAACTGTGTCAGGAGTACCATCACCCCTATCCAGAGACCACCAAGTCCAATGCAACTGCCTCAAAGGATGCCAAGAACGAGGAGCACTTGGATGACAGTGGGCTCAGGGAGGGTTAGAGTGGTCAGGCAGAGGCACATCCCAGATCCTATTCCACTCAAGAACTCATATGCCACACTGGCAAATGGGGACAACCAAATAGAAGAAGTGGAAGGAAAGGATGTGGAGGTTAGCCAAGGAGGTGACCTCAGTGGGGAAAGCATTGGACCCCAGAGGAGAAGGAAGCGAATCCTGATGTGGGACTCCATCATAAGAAGGATCCAGCTAGGAACACAGGAGGGGGAGGACAGGGAGGTGAGGTGCTTACCAGGTGCCATGGCATGGAGGATGGAAGGAAGATCCTGGGGATCACTGGGAAGGCAAGATGGGAGGGTGAGCTGGATGTCATTATCCACCTAGGTACTAATGACCTGGCAAACGGGGAGCCAAAGGAAGTTCAGGAAGAGTTTAGGAAATTGGGGGGGGTCTCAAGCAAGTAGCTACTTCTGTCACTTTCTCAGAAGTACTGCCTGTGAGAGGCAAGGGAGTTACTCCCTGGAGTAGAGGAGGGAGAGAGAGGATATGATAGAGACATACAAGTATCTTACAGGGAGGAACAGGGTGCAGGAATACACTATTTTCTAAGCGAAAAAGATGTTCCAGGACTAGAGGGCATGGGATGAAGTTGGAGGGAGGACGATTCAGAGGAAACGTGATTAAGAATTTCTTCACAGAATCGGTGGTGGACAAGTGGAACACCCTGCCAGAGGAAGTGGTGGGGGCTGAAACAATCATGGGATTTAAGAATGCATGGGATAGACATAAAGGAATTCTGGAGGGCAGGGGTAAGGGGCAACAGACTTCTTGGAAAACATAAACTGAACTTACAAGCTCAAATGGGTAGCCTGGGTGGGCCATAGGCCCTTATCTGCCAACACTGTCTATGTATCTAGGTATCTATGTATCTCATCTCCAGGCTCAACTTAGTCCACTAATGATGTTATTCTCCACCCATCACCACTTGTCATGTATCCCATTGGAGCATTTTATCCTTGGAAATGTACTGCCAGACTCTTATCTCTCTACCTCTTACCGTTGGGAGGTCTACAAGTGTAGGTGAGGCCCAACTTCGTCTGCCTGAGGGGAGCCTCTGACTCTATCCAGCAATTATGCTTTGCACTTACTTCTCACTTGGTCCAACATTCTTCAGCTGATTTCAATTTATAGCAGTCTTGCTCCATCTCCCTACCTTGTACCTTCAGGAGGTCACAAGTGTAAGAAGGGTTCTACTTTGTTCACCAGAGATGGTTGTCCTTATTCTTCTCATGCTTTACTTAATTGCTGCTACCATAGCAGTTTTGCTCTGACTCCATCTCCCTACCATGTAACATTGTGAGGTCATGAGCATAGTCAGGGTGTGACTTTGTCCACCAGATGCAGGAGTCCTCATTCTCTTTAACATTTAATTAATCATTGCTACCAAAGCATGCTAACTTGTGCCATCATGCAGTCACTAGTGTAGAAAGAGCTTGCTACCATAGGACTCTGACTCTGTCTCCCTGCCTCATACCTTCAGGAGGTTACAAGTGTATGCAGCGTCTGACTTCATCCACCAGAGGGAGAAGTCTGCATCTTTTAGTCAATCACTATCATATTTATATTACTTTGTAGTCTAAATCCAAGCAAGTATTCAACCTATCATCAGCTATGACTCATCTACAGAGATGAAATTCACACCTTTCAGTCAGTCAGTAACTGTAAAACTCATTGCTCTTTCTTAATTCAGCAATTTAGTCATGTCATTCTAATGCCCAGCTCCATCTGTCAGAAGAGGGAGTCTACTTCAGGTGGTGATCTGCATCTGCAATCAATCATAGAAACAAACAAAAAGACCTCACTCAATTATAATGGAGAGAGCACCCACAAACGTAAATAATTTGAAATATGAAAAGGCAAGTTTTATTTATACATGGCAACAGGTACACAAAAAAACCCAGGTAAAATAGACCACATTGCCAATCAATCAAGACCTTCTAAATCACAACTGCCAGAGCTCCTGCATTTAGTTCAGCTATTTCCAGATCTTTACCAAAACCTCAGGATTCATAACCATCCCATCAAAACTCTAGTCTTGTATTGCTGCATTTGAAGTTTGCCTTTCTCACAACATACTACATCTTCCAGCTCGTAAGTCCCCTTTGGTGTTCCATACATCAGCCTTTATGCTGTTCTGCTTCTTGCAATTATACTTATCATCCATTTTGAGCTAGCAACTTTTCAGGATTACAGTTTATTCTTCTTCAGCCTATTCTCCTCAATTATCTGTGCCAGTCTATGGCTCCCAAATTACCATCTCAAGGATAGTACTTACTGAAATCAAGGGTACTTCCGTGGTTCATGGCACACCTAAATGCTGCGTTAACCTTCAGAGCTGTTTCTGATGTTTCAGGTGCATACTATATAACCCAGGCTTAAAGAAGACTCTGTTTATCCAGGACATCTCTATCTCAACTATAACATGTTGTGCAGACCTCTTATTCAATATTCAAGGAGGATCATTGTTATTTAATTAGCATTTATCCTTCTCAGCACTTATGTAACCACGTGAGCCATTTCCATTTTATCTGAACCAAGCTACCTAGGAGCTTTACTATGACTGGACTAATTGCTGTTTCTTCCTTACACCCTATTTTCCAACTTATAACTGACTCCATTCATTGAATATGTAAGCTTGTGAAATTGCATGATTCAGTGATCACCGGCTGCTTTACTTTTGGTTTGTTCATATCAGCAGTCATCATGACAATGCATATTCTCATCAGAAAGTGTTCCATCCTGAACTCAGTGGTTCACTTCCTCCTTTCTTCCTGCATCTAACTCCAAGAACCATGTCATACCTTATACTCCAGACATCTTTATGTGTATCCTTATATTCAAGTGATCCAAAGGCTCTGCTCCTGGCTCCCTGGACTTTATTGAAATGTCTCCAAATTGTTCCTAAGTTAACTGCCTTGCTGTCATCATATTTTAAACTATGTTTTGGACATCATCAACACAGCCAGGTTGTTATCATCCATTCCATCATATGATTCATTTCTACCATAAGAATCTAACAGCTATTTATTTCCATACCAATTTCAAGACCTTGCTACATCTACCCTCTACAATATCACACGTTTTCTCCCTCAGTATTATTGATTTAGCACTATGATCATAACCAAGCTGAAGTTCTAGCACCTGCTGCAAGTCATCACCATGATGCAGTCATCTCATCATGCTAACCAAGCAATCTGGTGGATGTCCTCCAATGTGTCATAACACTCCAACACCTTACAGCAAGTGAAACCTCCATGCACAACTTCTATCACCACTTTGAACAGTCTCATTGCTCCATCCAATTCAATCAATCTTTGGAGTCAACCTCCACTGATCATATACTGCAGTCTACCACTGCTAAAGTACAAAATCACCGGCCCATCGGCACAGCAGTTGGATTCCCGCTTGTGATGAAAGCGACCCAGGTTCGAGAACGGACCCGATCACTGGAGGGCTAGCCAGGGGAGGGAAGGACTGAGCGTCCCATGACAGCTCTCCTTCTCTGGGGGAAGGGAAGGGGACAGGTCCGGTGTCTTGCTGGCTCCTAGTGGAGGCTGGGAGCAGGGCAGACAAATACAGCCCAGTTACTTGGGGAGGAGCAGATGCCGGCATATGCCTTGTCGTCACTATGCTGCCTCCCCACAGAAAAAATGGAAAATTGCCCACTGGCCGCCTAGATGATGGCTCCCCGCTGTCTCGGGTGCCTCCAGTGCCTGTCCAGGGCCTCCCTGCTCCTCAGCAGCATCCCGGGCCCTAGTATAGAGGTGTGTGCGGGGATCCCTCCGTTCCAATTCCCTCGGAAGAGGGACCATGATGATAGGGATAATCCCTAATGTCCCGGGTTTGGCCGTGATATGAGGACCTGAGGGGCTGGATAAAGGCCAGTGGGTCGGTGAGCTTAGGACAGAAGGAGTGGGCCAGTGTGGCATAGGGAGGCGTAAACATAGCATGCAAAAAAAAGTACAAAATCATCATTTGAGACCTTCAACCACAGTTATCCAAACTCAAGTCTCCTATCCTAGTCAACTACATTCCACAACAAGTTCTAAATGAACTCCTGTGGACTCTTACTCCGCTTATTGAGACTATGGTTTTGATTCCCCAGTATCTAGCTAGAGTGCCACACCTTGGAGAGTTGCATTAGTAACAAGCAGATCAATTTCATATGAGTACTACCAAATTCAAGACCATCAGATTCTAAGCTTTCCAAGCACATCCATTTCTCAACTGTGATGCCCGCAGCTATACAATGAACCTGGCAAGCCACAATATGCTGAGTCTGCTTCTAAATCATCCAGCAGCTACTTCTGCATTCATTGAGTATGGAAAATAATTCCACAGTGGCTCAGAATAAATTCAATGAGCACAAGTCATTTCTCCAATGCAAGCATCATCATCATCATTTCAACGGTGAGTACACAGACCATGGCAGCTTTCAAACAAGGGTGGGATAGAGCAAGGGCTGAAAGAGGAATGACAGGATCAGGAAACAGTTAATCTCAAAAGGGGTTTTAGACCATGAAGACCTATATGGTATCTTGGAAACTCTTGGGCAGGCTAGATGGACATGGTCTTCATCTGCAATCACTTTTCTATGTTTCTTTCAATCATATTTGCTTCTGATACCAAGACTCTCAAAATATTAATTCTGTCATGCTGTTCAATCTCCCTTAAAATTTAAAAAGCATCTATTGTTATCTCTTATTAGTATGCCCTAAGAATGGGCAATTCAGTAGCCATGTGTCCTCAGAGGGTTCCTCCACAAGGTTTTTTTTCCTCTCCTGTGTGCTACAGTTCACATTCTCCATGAGTTGGAGGAGGTAAAACATTTTGGGCCGTCTATTCCCTATCGTTGCCCAGCTCTTCTACCAATGGTGAGAATAGAAAAAGGTCAAAGTTAAGTTCACACAAGCACTATACTCTATTCACCAAACATTGAATAGGAGGGCCTTTGCCTGTGATTCAATGTGGGGAATTTGACTCCTCCTAGATGTCAGTTAAAAAACAGCCTCTCCCAGCAACTGATGCTCAGAGTGTTTATGAATGTTCTCCATCATCCCCACCTCCTCGATTTCTGAAAATCTTTCTCCCTTTAGTGCTGGGCCTTCTATTTCCTACTGCTGCCTGGCTCTTCTACCAAGGGTGAAAATAGAGAAAGGCCAAAGTTAATTTCATACAAGCACAACACACCTTGCACTGAACATTTTAATAATATTACTCGCTACAGGTGCTGTTCTCCCATTAACCAAGCCTCATAGATATGGTATCCCATTAAACGTCATTAAACATTCTGTTCCCCCTTTTAACAGTCTTACTTCGCCTTCTGTATAAATAGTTTGTTCATTAAATAAGCCATTCTTGCTATTAATGTTATACATTTTTTAAAGTTGAAATGTACAAATCACATGATTTTAGCTCAATGGCTAGCATACCCCTTTGGCACACGAGTAACCTCTTTAGGTTTTGTGTTTGCCGTCTTTCTGTGTAGCACTTCTGCTGATATATCTTAAGTACAAGAAATACATTTATTTTACTGAATAGTTCTCATTTTAAAAGTGTTAGTGAATCATAATAGAAAACACCACTTCAACAGTTAGCAAATGTTACCTGTTCTGTATCAGATTTCAATTGTGCTGCCAAACAGGATGCCACAAGACTGCCCCTCTTGGCCCAGCACTCCTCTCATAGAAAATGTGATGTCAATCGACCACAAGCATGAGAATTTTGGTGTGCCAATGCTGGTTAATAGGCAACCATAAACACTGAGCCAAATGAAGGCTCATTGGGGATTGGCATGTGGGCCTGTGATAAACTCCAAAAGACTGAAATTTCACATGCCTAAATGACTGACATTACCTTGAAACTTTTATATTTTTACATACAGTGATCATTGATAATGTCGACATTTTTGGTCCAGTCTCTGTTGAAGGTACCTTACGGTAGCAGTGCACTGAAATTGGGCAAAAAATGTTACCTACCTTTTTTCACTATAAATATTCCAGGCACCTACAGGTTTAATTTTGTGGTATAATATTCTAATTCCACCAAAATCTGAGTTTTTTATAAATAGTTTAATTAAAATTTTTCTCAAGAAAAAGAGATGGCAGCCACATTTTGTATAGAAATAACATTATAGGGCTGGCTCGGTGGCAGCGAGGGTTGAGGTGCTGGATGCCACACTTTGCACTGCGCTGACATCCTGGACTTGGTAATGACCTTGGGTCACCAGAGTGCCAGCATGGGGAGGGAGGGTGGGAACAGGATTAAGCCTTGGCTGTCCTCTCCCAGATAAATGGTGGGGTCACCCACCTATAGTCCTGACGTCACCAACTGAAGGTTTGGTGTTGGCAGAGGTGGTCAGGGGCATTCCGAATGGCATGCGAGTGCTTGCCTCCACATGCACATGCTACATGGGGGACTCAAGGGTGTAGGGGTCAGGTGAAAATCCACAAAAACCCAGAAATTACATATGAAAAAAAAGAAATTGTATTGTAGACATGACAAGGGTTAGAACAGAAAAAATAAAAAGTGACTCATGGTGCTCAGAATACAAAATACCTTGATAATTACGTTTGACTGGCATGTTAATATTTTTCTTAATTATAGCTGAAACTAGCATTTTTGAAAAATGATTTTTCATTGTACTGCTGCTTTAATGTAGTATAATAAGTACCCATTTTTATCCCTATATCACTGCCCCATTTAAGATTTTTCAATGGATTCCCATTGGGCTTTGATGGAATCCACACATATTGAAATGGGTAAATTCCTCCATCTTTACTTTTAAGGTTCCAGATTAATGTGAGGAAGGATCACCACAAATAGTTATTTTTAAACTTATATGAACCACATGGGGGGCTGTCAACAGGTTTACCACAGGATGAAAATTCCAGTAGCCAGGACATAACCTGATTCCTAAATTCGCAACTGGCAAACCACTTACTGTAACCATCAATTATTTCTCTATAGATCTTTAAAACTTGTCATTATCTTTAAAAGCTATAGAATGTCACTACAATGATCAACTGACTTCTTCATTTTAACCAATTATTAAACTAATCTATGCATTTATAAAATGACACATCATGTTGGTATCTGTTTCCACACACCTCCAACCCCAATTACCAGAACTGCCAATTTGTTTCAATGGCCCCTATTAATGAAGGGGTGTAACGTATGTGCAAAATGATCAGAATTGCAGCATGCAGTCATGTGGCCTGCAAGGAAGCCATGCAATGTACCATTCACTACTGGACATGCAGTGCATGTGGAGCAAATAAGCGGGACCACAGTAAATGTGCAGATCCCTACACAGGCCAAACAAGGTGGTCCTGGAATATAGGGATCCAACCCTTGACTCTGCCATATATGGGCATGTGGTTTGCCCAATACAGATATGTAGAAATGAATATAAGATAGGTGACACTTGTCAGGTGGTCTAAACTTCACTCTCAGGTTCTTGGCAATATTGGGAATGCAAGAAATCACAGACACGTTGCATAAGAGTAATACACTTATTTATTACTACCAAAGGGATAAATCACAGTTGACCTTAGCAGTTCTTACCAATATGAACCGGGAGCCAAAGCTAAGCATTCCTTATACCTCAAGGTTTCTCCGTGTCTCTTGGGTCTCTGAGGTATAAGATGTAATGTCTCATGTTATATACCTATAATAATTACTATGGTTACTGTAAGATTGAAACATTTCTAGTTACAGAGATGAGCCCTATTGGCTAAATTAGAGGTGGCTCCATGGTCCAAGATAACATTATACAATTTTGTAGTAGTCATTAGGTCCAGGTCCTTCCTTCACTCTAGAGAGGCCTGCATGCACCCAAGGCCTCAATTCCACCTGAAACTGGTCAATCAGTCTAAGGTACTACCTCTTCTATGCAAAATTAACCCTACTTCCTCCCCGGGCCATGAACAGCTAGAACATCACCTGTTGAGGGCTGCTGCCCTGGCTATCGCCCTCCTTGTCATCCTCCTCATCAATAGGTCTCTTCTAGAAGGAATAGTCCCAAAAATGTGGAAGGTAGCGACCATCGTCCCTGTCCACAAAAGTGGTCCCCGAGACAAAATGGGAAACTACAGACCAATCTTCCTTCTCAGTCCCATAGGGAAAATACAGGAAAGATTAGTTTCTAACCAGCTTCAGGACTACCTAGAGCAGCACCTTTTCCTGGCTGATGTACAGCACAACTTCAGGAAAGGCCATGGTACCAACACTGCGCTCATCCAGCTAACATCGGATATCCTTGCTGCTATGGACCCAGGCTCCCCAATGGGCACCATTTTCATTGACCTATCCAAGGCCTTTGACCTGGTCAACCATAATCTCCTTCTCTCCAAACTCCTACTCCTAGGACTGGATGACCACTCATTGTCATGGTTCGAGAGCTACCTGAATGACTGTACCCCAAAAGTCTGCTGGAGGGGTACCCAGTAGGGACCTAAATCCGTTACCTCTGGGGTACCCCAGGGCTCTATCCTGGGCCCCATGCTTTTCTCACTTTTCCTCAATAATATTGAGAGCAATTGCACACTCAGCAGCCTCATTCTCTACGCAGACAACACTGTCATATACTGCAGTGACCTACAACCTAGTGTCATCTCCACCATACTGCAGTACAGTCTCTCAACTCTTGAGGCCTGGTTCTCCTCAAACTCCCTAAAGCTCAACAAAGAAAAACCAAAGCCGTCCTGTTTGGATGTAGATGTCTGGGCTCAGACAAAGTGAGTTGCTCCAGCTCAGCACAGTCCACAGAAAAAGAGTTGAGGTCATGGCCAATTTCAAATACCTTGGGGTCCACCTTGACCAAGAGATGACCTACAGACCCCACATCGACTCCATAACCCGATCCAGCCACCAAAGGCTTTGACTCCTCTACCGCCTGGGTAACTCCCTTTCCTGTGTTGCACGTTGAGCAATTGCCTGCTGCAATCTCCTCCCCTCCATCCTATATCGTGCCCCTCTATTGCAGTTCTTCCATGAGACAGAACTCAATAAACTCACATTGCTCTACAACCACGTGGCTCACTTCGACACAAACTCCTCCCCTAGGAGGCATCACTGTGAGGTGCTTAAGGACCTGAACTGGCCCACACTGCAGCACAAACTAGCCTACCCTACTGCCTGCCTTGCCGTCAAATTCTCTACTCTTGGCCCCCCCTCCCCACCTTCATGGACTACTCACCTCCAAAGTACAATGCTGAACCCTGTGATCCTCTGCAAATCACCACTAGACATCCCTCAGATCCACTCCAACCAAGACAAGCGCTCCTTCAAATATGCTGCCTCCTACCTATGGAACTCCCTTCCAGATAGCTTGATTGTCTCACCCTCCCTTACCCAGTTTAAGACTGGCCTCAAAGTATATCTCCTTGAACTCAGCCTCTATGGCTGCAACCGCTAGCTCCCTAGCCCAGGTCTCCCTTCCATCACACTGCCTAAATTCCTCCTTCGTCCCTGATGAATCTCCTAAACAAGGTTGTCAATTATACTGTAACTGTCTCAATTTCCTACTAATGGTGTGAAACTTGATGTCACTGTACTGCTTATAAGAACCTGAATGTGAACCTGTTGTTACCTCTGTAAACTGATGCTGGTGTGTATTTGTGTTCCTATTGTAACTGCTGTAAATAATGCTTATATGTGTTTTTTTTCTGTAACTAATTCCGGGTCGACCCTGAAAAAGGTACATCTGGTCTCAGTGGGCTAACCCGGTTACCAAAATCTAAATAAAAATAAATTATTTTTTGAAACAAAAAAGTGCAGTTCTTACATAAATCAGTGTAGTAGTACAAATCACCAAAAGGTGGAAATGCCAACTTACATATCATAATCATTCCAAGGACACAGATGGCCTAACATCTTATAAGTAAGAAATACATAGAATATATATATATGTATTAGAAAGTAAAGTGTATAACAATAATATGCATACATATCCTGACATCTACTCTTATACTGTAGATGCCCTTAGCCCTATATGTTAGTGTAAAATATACCCAAGTACTAGCTGTCTACAGTGTACCTCTGGGGTACCAATAAGGGTGCAGGGACCTCATGTAACACACTGCATATGCAATGTCAGACACTAGAACAGACATGCAGGACCCAATCAGGCAACCATCGGGGGGGGCTTGGTGCAGATCAGAAGGGAAGAAAGCATTATGGATGAGTCCAGACTCAAGGTAGTGGACATACTCAGTCCACAAATTTCATGGGTAACCGTGTGGTGGCACTGGTCAGTGACATCTATTCCCATCATGCCACACTGTATGGGGCACAATCCCTGTCAATACTCCAGGAAACCAAGGCCTGCCTGTGACTCAATATACAGTCTGCCATGAATGCTACCCATCTAAAGGCATGGGCACTCTCTGCCATCAAACATACTGTAAATCGTACAACCTGCAGGTGGCAGTGAAGAAAAATACTTGTGGTTGGCACATGGGTATGAATGCAAATTGGTGGTGGCTCACCTAGCCTTGCAATCACATTAACACCTGTGGAGAGGATAGTCACCAAAACCATCCCAGAGGCGGCCCTACACAGGGAGGTGGAGGGAATAGACACACTGCCAGATACATAGAGACAAGTAGGGACATGTGCTATGAGGATATGTACACAATACATGTACTAACCACTATGTCTTGCACCCCATAGTCTCTGGCACAACTGGACACAACCTGAAGGGTTGTCATTGCCTGCCCTGGAACCCACACCACAGTGGGTCCCACACACAGAGGACTGTGGTGAGAAGGGCGGTGCAGATGGGATACCCATTGTGCATGCAACACAGCACAGAACTCCCACAGCAGCTCTGCCACAGGCATCATATCTCCCTTATGTCACCTACAGGTACGGAGCAAGACATAGACATCACAAATGCATGCACCAGAGTCATTAGGTCTTCAGGAAGAATAAGGGACCTAATCCAGGTGACATTTCTCAGAAGGTAAAAGCCAGTCTTAACTAAGGCTGACACCTGAGGCTCCAGTGTCAGCCATTCATCAAAAATTACCTCCAGATTTTGCACCTTAGCAGAGGCTACAAATCTGGATGAGCTGAGCCAAAACTCTTTCTCATTTGAAGCTGCCTCTGTTCCCCCATCCTGACCAGGCCCGTTCACTAGCTTCTCAGTCTTAATTGGTTAAGCCTCAGCCTACTAGACATCCATTTCTGAATTTCAGCAAGGCACTGATTTTCCACCTTGACATTGTTGCATGTCCCTGGCACAAAACAAAAAACAGATACAGCTGGGTATCATCTGCATGCAATGAAAACCCAGTCTGTATCATTGAAAGATCTCTGCCAGGGACAGCATGCACACTGCAAACCACATGGGTGAGAGGGCCGAACCTTGGAGCATGCCACAGAACGGGGCATCAGGGATGATGCAGAAGTACCCATCACCCCCCTTCCTTTGCCTCCAATTCCTGGGATAGGACTCAGACCACTTAATGACAGTGCCAGTTAGTCCAAACTTACTCCCTAAGACAATCCAGCAACAATGCATGGTCTACAATGTCAAACTCTGATGAGAGCTCAGGAACAAGAATTGACTATTCGTCCTTGTCTCTCACCCTGAAAAGGTCATTGTGCACTCTGTTTAATGCCATCTCAGTGCTATGCCCAGATCTGAAAGCAGACTGGACGTACTCATAGATGTCATGGGCCAAGAGATGTGTCACAAGCTGCAGTGCCACAACCTTCTCTATAACCTTACCTTAAAAAGGCAAGATAGCCAGCCTGGTGGCGCAGAGGGCTGAAGCACTGGTGCATTACCTCACACCACACTGTGACCCAGGTTCAGGAACAGATTCAGGCGCCAGAGGGTCGGCAGGGGAAAGAGTGGGATTGAGCATCCAGAGGACTGCTCTCCTCTCCTGGGGTGGGTTGGGGATTGGCATTGCTCTGCAGCGGCCTCTTGTGGAGACTAGGTGAAGCTCAGAGACAGCATGACTGAGGAAAATCGGAGGAAAAAAACAAAATGGTGGCTCCTCCTGTCAGATGATGGCTGCTCGGACCAGTGCCCACTCAGGATCCATGGCAGCCGACCCGACCATAGCAGCACCCAGGTGCAATGCCTAGGCCGATAGGCCATTTCTCCTTGGAAGAGGAGGACCCACCTGATGCAAGAGTTACGTCAGGGTACCCAGTGGTGGCTGTAATGTGGGGACGAGTCAGCGGCAGAACTGAGCAAGAGGTGAGTGTCCTTGGCAAGTGGTCTGAAGGAGTGGTAGAGGAGTCACAGGGGAGATAAACACATAACACAAAAAAAAGGGCAGGATAGACACTGGGTGATAATTCACTAGAAAATCCAGATCGAGAGTTGGCTTCTTCATGAGGGGGTTGAACCAGTTCATCTTTCAATGCTGCTAGAAAGACACCCTCTATCAATGAGTACTGGATTATCCTAACAAACGCTGACTCCAGAGACCACATGCAAATCACCAGTAGATGTGTGGGACTGGGTCTATTTCACAAAAAGAGGGTCACAGCTCCAAAATCACTTCCTGGACCTCATTCATCAAGATTTGCTGAACCAATGCCCAGCACTGCTGAGTGCATCCATAAGATTCTGCCCAGCTCTGCCAGGCCACAGCAGCCTGCATGAAGAGACCCTTGCCCAAATATGGGACACTTTGAAGCAAATCAAGCAAACTCTTCACATTTAGCTGTTGACAGTGCTTATTGGCGGAACCCTGGCAAAATGTAATAGCCTGTCCACAGTATTTTATATTTTTATTTTGTTTGAGTCTAGGATTACAAATACCTTTGAGCCAAGGCTCTTTTACAAAGGTTCCATGTCAGTTGAGAGACAATAGGAGACAAGGCAATTTGAAAAACAATACAACTTGAAAGAACAATGCAATCTGAAGTGGTGGAGAGCAAAACAGGTTACAGTCAATTCCTAACAGTTACATACAAACATTTACTGTGGTACAAGGAGCCATAGGTAGAGTAAGCTAGGAAGGGACAACAAATAAGGTGCAGCCAGTGGCATTTGTCAGGAACAAGAAAGTGCAAAAGGGGAAGGGGAGAGGGAAGGAGGAAGGGGGTGGAGTGTTAGAGGAGGAAAACAGGGAGTAAGAAAGTGCTAGATTAACAAGAGCAGATTAAGGCAGCTAATCACAGGAGCTAGATGCAGAAAGGAAAAGGCAGAGGTTGCATTTGAAGGGGCCTAGCATAGGCAGTGAGGAGATGTCATAGCCGAGGCCATTTAACCAGCTGGGAGCTCTATGAATGAAGGATCTTTGACCCTATATGTTGCGGCAATGAGGGATGTGCAGAAGCTGTGATTCAGAGCCCCTGGTGGGGTGCAGATTCTGTGCCATGTGTAGGAGTGCTTGGACACATGGGGGGATTAAATCCAATGTTATTTTTTTCACCATTAAGCAGGTCTGGTACTTGATCCAATTAGACAATTGGAGCCATCCAGTTTGGGCATATCGATCGCAGGTGTGGGTGAGGCGGTGGGATCCAGTGATGAGCCTGCATGCTTTGTTTAGAGTCAAGGAAATGTGCCTAAGGGGAGAGGCTGAGGTAATATGATAGATTACTGTCAAGGGTGACTCCAAAGTATCTGAATTGTTGAATCTGTGCAAGGACAGCAACAAGACCATTAGTGATCAACAGTGGTTGGGACCTGTGTTTGTTGTGAGAGCTGCAGAAAATCATAGACTTGGTTTTCTTGTAGTTGAGGACTAATTTATGCTTACTAAACCAGTTTTCAATAGCACAGAAACCAAGCTGAAGATTGTTTTGAAGGAGGTGAGGGTCCTTGTGGGTGGAGTAAATGACGACATTGTCAGCATAGAGAAGGATTTGTTCAGTAGAAGATTGCAGGAGACTGTTTAGGAAGAGGCTGAAAAGGAGTGACCCAATGATGGAACCTTGAGGGACTCCTGAGCGAACTGGTCTTTTAGTGGAGTGGACATCAGCTGTCTTCACTCTTTGAGAACGGATTTCAAGGTTACTCCGGAACCAAGTAAAGGATTCAAGCGAGAGCCCAGCGATATGCAACTGAGTGATTAATACGTGATGGTGGACAGTGTCAAAGGCCTTGGTAAGGTCTATGAAGTATGGAGAAGATGTCACTTGATTTCTCCTAGCCACAATCTCCCTCAACAGGAATGCTTCCTCCTTATGGGAGATTGCCCCTTCATATTCATTGTGATGAATTCTCAAAGCCAGTTTGTCCTACTCAGACCTGGACCTCCTCCAGTAGCGCTCTAACCTCATAACCATGGTCTTCAGCTCCCTGAGATCCCCTTAAAACATGGGGATCTTTAGAGTGACACCTGGCATAGTATGTGAATTAGTGCTACAGAATCAAAGACCACAGTCACCAACCTGTTATAGGTTGAGACTGTACACTCTGTCTTCATCTCAAAAGCTGCCCATATCTATAAGATGTCAATGTCAAGCACCATCAATAGTCCCTCAGGTCCCAAACCTTTTAAAGGGTGGTACCTAACCTTATCCACAGAGGGAGGACAACAGGCAGGGGCCCCTGAAGGAGAATTTCATAACGTAATGATCTGATCAACTGACCAGATCATTCTCAATGTTATTTACCTCGAGCCCCAGGGAGAAGACCAAGTCCAAGGTGTGTCCATCTTGGTGAGTCTATACTCATTTTGAATGTTCTGTTTTGTCTTTGAGATTTTCCAGTCACATAGCTGCTATAATAGAAGCATAGAAACACAGAAACATAGAATTTGATGGAAGATAAGGACCGCTTGGCCCACCTAGCCTGCCCATTTCCCTACCTACAGGTTAAGCTGCAGATCCTAGTTAACAAGCAGCTTTTTTCTTCCAACCCCCCCCCCACAATAATTGCCTTATGTCTATCCCTTGCATCCTTGACTTCTCCCACAGTTTTAGACCCTACAACCTCCTCAAGAAGGCTGTTCCATGAGGCCTCTCTAGGAAGGCCTTAAATCATTACTCTCCCCTACTTTGCATAAACCAGTGCTAATGTACAGTTCTTCCAATGTCCTTGAATTTGTGGTTATACTAGGTTGCTAATACTAACTGACTGGTCTGCTCTACTGTATCTTTAGAAGCACCTTTCTTTCTACATTTTGTATTCTGAAGTCCACGTTCTGTAATGTATTATACCCATATCCCCTCACCCTGATCTTATCAGTTAAATTTAGCTTTTCATTTAAAAGTTCTTCAGTATCTGTACAATTACATCTAATTCTGATAAACTTTGAATACAGTATACTTTGTATCAATTTAATTTCATGGCAGCTTGGGCAATGCAGTATGACACTGCAGTCTGTGGGTTTCCTGAACAGCGCTGTTGTGATATTTCCATTAGTGAGGTGGATCTTTAAATCTAAGTATGACACTTCTGTCTGGATATACTCCCTATTAAATCTCAGATTAGGCTTTCTACAGTACTGTTCAAATTTATTTCAAACTCCAATGATTTCTTAGTAAGCTTTGTGTGAAGCATAATCTCTGAGTACCAGCACCAAATGAACACCACTGCAGATATGCATAGCATAGCAATATGATTGTATGCCCATAGGCTCTGCCCAGACCAGCCTACTGGTAAGCAGTCGGGGAGCCAAAGTGACATTTAAAGGGACTGGTCAGGGAATGCCATTATTACTCAGAAGGACATGTGACCATGCTGGAAAGTGAGGGACTGGATGGTGGAGCAGTGATGAACATAGTACTCCTGTGCTGCACTATGTAGTGTTAGAGGGTGCAGGACACCATGCAGGATGGCTCTGTATCTACCAGCTACAGGCTGAGGGATAACATGGCAACACTTATGGAACACCAGTGCATAGGCAGGTATTGCTTTGACATGGGGACCATAACAGAACTGCACCAGCTACTGGAATGATGACAGCAGACAAGTACCCACCACAGCCATGCACTAGAGATATGGACACATATGTTAATTGCCCTGGCCTACTTTGGGACAGCTACTGTCAAACACATGATGGGGAGACCAAGGCAGTTTTCATTGCTATGGCAGGAAAGCCCAATATCATCTTTGCCATTAACTGTGCACATGTGACAACTGTCACCCCTATACAGGTGGAGGAGGCATACAGGGCACACCACACTATGAACATGTAGATCAGGTTTGAAGCTGCAGATATAATCATGCATGTCTGTGCTAGATACCCGTGCTTAGCGCATGACACATGCATACTGAAGAACTCAAGACTGTGGGTCCTGCTGCATGCCATCACCACCATGAAGGGCAGGTTCATCATTAGGTGCACATAAGCAGGGTGCCAGGCACTACTGTGACACATATGTGGACCATGCTAATGTTATCTCCACCCTCACAGGTAACAGTGAATACCCACTGTGCATCTTCTGCTGACCCCATTCCAGAAGCTTCCGTCAGTGACAGAGCAGAGGTAAAATCAGGCAGCTTCAGGTTCCCCAACTGGATTGGGGCACATTGCAACTCACACCCGACAAGGTGTGCAAGATGTTTAATGCATGCTGCATTATATAACAGTGCTTTACAGAAGCAATTGCCTTTACCAGAGGGTGGTGAGCCATGCCCCTGTGACATGGTTGGTAATAATGGTGGCCAAATGTCTAGTGCTTATGAGGAACATGGTGGACGGGACCCTGGGTACATGCAGGCATTCTTGCAGGTTAATGGTTGCACAGTACTAATTTACAAAGTGCAAGAGGAGTATGTGTCTGGTGGAGGGTGTGTTAAGGAGGCAGTACATAGTACAGTAAAGCAATATGAACTACCCTGTGCGATGAGTGATGCCTAACATGTTATATGGTGGAGTGTGTGGTATGCCCCATGTGTGCTCTGTGTGGTGTATCTTGTGTTGCTGGGGTGTCCACTTCAAGCCTTTGTGCAGGTATGCACTGCTATCAGCCACCCTGCAATGTGAATGTCCATTTCGTGGTGGCCCTCAGTGCACATGTGTTGTTGGTGTCACCCTGGGGTGGGGTGTCTACTCCATCCCCCTCCAGTGTCTGGGAATTGATCCATCTCCCCCACCACCACCCTATGCTGTGGATATTGGAATGGGTGATGGCTGTGATGGGATACCTGTGGGCTGTGGCCTGCCATGCCTGTGTCAAGGTAGTGAACTTTCAACCAAGGATTTTAATGAGGTGTGCAAGGCCATAATCCATGGACCACCTGATGGCTACTAGATCTTCAGATATATCCATAACCTCAATACTTAGCTCAGCAACACTGTGGAACAGGTACAGGTTGCTCATGAGTGGCCCTGAACTGCTGGTTGCACTGGTTCTCAAGTCTACACATCTCAGCATACATGCAATAGACAACCTGATTGATATCTTCAAATGGGTGACAAGGGAAATAGATTGGATGGGACACTGGACATGTCCTACAGGAACTTCAGCATGGCCAATAGCCCCATATCACATAGAAGACTTAAAAGGAAACTGGGTGGTTTAGGGATGGAACCCTCATTGGTAAGTTAGATAAGGATGGATAGGTGACTGAGGGTGGTGGTAAATGGTGCTCACTCTAATGAAGAGACAGTGACCACTGGGGGTACGTCAGGGCTCAATGCTGGTATCAGTCCTCTTCAGTGTCTTCATAAGTGACATTGCAGAAGAGCTGGAATGGAAGGTATGCCTCTTTGCAGATGACACCAAAACCTGCCATAGGGTAAATAGTCTGCAGGGGATGGAGAGAATGCATAGGGGTCTGAGAAACCTCAAGGAGTGGTCGAGAGTATGACAGCTGGGTTTCAATGCAAAAAGGGGCAAAACCATGCACCTAGGGCACAAAACCCAGAGGTGGTGTATAAAATGGGTGGGGGGATTCATGGTCACAAAGCAGGAAGGAGACCATGTGGTTATCATGTCTTATGACCTCAAGGAGGCAGGGAAGTGCGACATGGCAGTAGGCAGAACCAGTGGTATGTGGGTGTATAGGGAGGGGACTCACAGTTATAAGACAAAGATGGTGTTACCACTGTATTGCTCATACTTTAGGTGAGACCCCCCCCCGAGCACTGATCCTGTTTTGGGGATCATATCTCAGGAAAGGCACAGACATAGTACAGGCTGTCCAGAGGAGGAAAACTAAAATGGTGCAGGAGTTCAATATGCACACCCTGGAAGGGAGAAGGGAGAGGGATATGACAGAGGCCTATACATACCTCACAAAGGGTGAACAAGGAACACAAGAGGGTAGTATTTTTCAGATTGGAAGGTACTCTAGGATTAAAGAGTGTGCAATGAAGCCAGTAGAGGGGAGGTTTAGGAGAAATGTGAGGAAATACTTCTTCACTGAAATAGAGGTGGATGCCTGGGGCAGTCTAGGAGGCCATGGAGCAAAAACAGTGGTAGGATTCAAGCATGCATGCAATAGGCACAAAGGAATTTTAGTAGAAAAACAGAGGGTAGGGAAGTAGCCTGCAAACAAGTAGGGTCTGCGAAGACAGTCTAGGCAGGCACAAATTAGGTAGACTAAGTGGGCCAAGCAGTCCTTATCTGCTGAAAAATTCTATATTTCTTTGATTCACTTGGAAAGGTTCCTCCTGCATGTTCAGGGTCATGTTGGTGTGGTTGATTAACCATATCATGCAGCGGGGGCTGCCTCAAAGCCTCAATATCATCTATGACAAGGTCTGTGGTGTCCTGGGTATCCTGGGACACAGCGGATTCTGGACTTGTGGGGAAGGGATGGAAAGGTTATTACATAATGTAACTCTGAGAGCCACTGCATATGGGCAGGTGTGTGGCACCATACCCCTTTATGCTCTGTCCACATCAACCTCCTGGGCTGATGTTAATATTCATTTGCCTATGGGGCACATACATAACATTAGCAATGGTCACAATAAATTGCTAGTGTAACACCCTTGTTCCCAGGGGTTGCTAGAATCCCATTAGAATCAGTGGCAGGCAGGGAGAGGCAGCTAGTGAAATGTCAGTTAAATGGATTTCACAGTGTCGCACTGTTTTTCAGACTCATCTGAGCTGGAGTGACAATGCAATCTTGGAACTGTTGCAGTAGCATAAGCCACATAGCTAGCAGCTGCAGGGAGATAAAATTAGAATGTTCAGTTAGAGTGAGTGAGTCTGCAGTTGGAGTCAGAGGAGGAGACTGCACATGGTGCAGCTCCTCTCTTCAGCTCTGTCAAAGAACTACCAGTAGTGTTGTGTTTGTTTCTCACCTAGCGTGAGTCAGTGCAGCCTAGTGGTGAAGTGGTGAAAACCAAGCCAAGTGGTTTTCACAGTGCTTCATCCAAGGAGGGATTGGGTGGATTCCAAGATTCAGGGGCAATCCCCTGGTCCAGTTCTGGACTGTGCTGAAGCTGCCTGAGATTCAACTGCTTTGTGAGTACTTGTGACTTTTGTGTTGGAAAAGCCCTGGGGCACCTGCATTCCTTTTGGTGAATTTTCTCTGACAAAGGGACCCTGTCACCAAGACTGTTTGTTGTTTAAAAGTGCCTGCTAAAGTTGTGGTCTAGTGAAGAGACAGTGCCAATTCCGTTGTGGTCTAGTGAAGAGACAGTGCCAATTCCAGAACTTTTAACTTTCTGACACCTCAGAGGTGTGCAATGTAGTTTGTTAAGTGTGAAAGACATTTCAAAATAGCATCTACAAGTTTTCTGTGTAGGTGTTAACCAGATGAAAGGCCAAGTATAAACTTGGAAGCAAAAGGTGGAAGACACTCCATCTGGAGTAACCAGTTAACCTCTCTGGGTTCAGTTTGGGCACCTGTGTTTTCTTTCACTGCATTTGGCCAGTGCCAGAAGAAAATAGTTTACCCAGACATGGGTTGGATTCTCTGTGAGCCTGTATGTGCTCTTTGGTATTCGAGGGTGCCATCAGCAATTTGTCATGAAATATGGGAAAGTCTTGTAGTACTGACCATGTGTGCCAACCTCCTACTTCATAACATAGAAACATATAAACATAGAAACATAGACTTTGACGGCAGATAAGGACTGCTAGGCCCATCTAGTCTGCCCATAACCAGAGAGTTTGCAGTGTAATTTAGAACCAGAGAGTTCACTGTGTAATTCAGAACCAGAGTGTTCACTGTTCTAATTCAAAGCCTGAGGGTTTGCTGTGTTGTGTTCAATATGCCTATGCTAAATGGAAATTTAGGAAGTCTGTACCTCAATAATCTGCATTACCAGTAGGAGCTGCCCAGTGGGGGTCCATCTTCGCTTTGTGATTATTCTCTGTGTATGTGAATAAAAGCCACACTCTAGAATCCCTACCTGGTTTGGACAGTACTGTTATTGCTTCCACTGTGTCTGGATTTACTTTGGTGCCCCTGACCAGAAGTACAGACCTAGCATAATTGTGAGCAAACATTTTTTTCCAGGGTCCCTAGGTTGGTGGGCATGATTAATGGTCCTGTCAGGTGCAAGCCAGGTAGTTGCTATACTTGGTTAGCCTTGTCTGTGTATGGCTTGCTCAGAAGTAGATGTACTGTAAACTGTTACGTAAACCCGTATCCATCTCTTTGATGCCATGTGGTGAGAGGACCAGCCCTGCTAGTTAAACAAGGTGGGGCTGGTGGGGGGGGTTGCAAAAATGGAGGCACCACTGGGATGTGTTTGAATTCGGGAGAAAACAAGAAATGTTTGCTCAAGCTGTGGCTAACGTTTTGTCTGTCTGGCAGTTGGCAGCCCAAAATCAGAAGGTTTGCACATATGGGATTTGCCCAGAGTAGTGCCATCCAAATGTGCTGCTATGTGCCTGCTGCTCATGTGCTGCTGTGATTGTGCCAACATTTACCAAGGATCTGTAAATCCAGAATGTGTGTGTCCCTTGTCCTGCATCAAAAAGAATGCTTGCCAAATTTCATTTTCAAGTTTTGACAGAAAGAAGTATTGTAAACTGTGGGAAACAAAGAAACAGTTGTGCCCTGAAAGTTTCAAATGCTTGCTGTGTGAATTGGGGGAGTCACTAGAGAAATAGCCATGAAAAATGGTTCAAAATGATGCTCCCACTATGAAGTTACAGTTGAAAGAAAAAAGTTGCTTTGCGGTTGAAATTTTGCCTGCTCAATGATTGCAGTGAAGGAGAAGAGCGTGAGAAGAGAGAAAGAGAGAGGCTCATTTGTATGGCATCAAGTGATTGGTGAGACTGCAGTCAGTCCCACCCCCTAGCCAGCTTCAGAGTGCTGCCCAGTGTTTGAGAGGGAGAGAGCATATGGTGTGCAAGTTGACTAGCCAGAAGGATCATTGTGGTGACTGTGAATGTTCTGAAAGTTAAAACAACAGACTTTTCTGTGCTAAATCAGGCTCAAACCATATATAGATTGACTGGGGAGAAAGCGTGGTGTTCATAGCGACAATTGATAGGATTGCCAGCCCGTTTCAACCCAGAGGCCTTTCAGGATGGGTTTTAGGCCAAGATTTCCATCGAAAAGCCAGCTACTGATTCAATGAGTACCATTCAGGAAAACTGAGCTCAAACTGTGTGTGATTTTTCAAAAGCCAGATGGATCCATGTGTAAAGAGTGTGATTGTTTTGTAAAGAAGGACTGTGTAAAATAATCAAACCTAAGCAAGAATTCTGAGCAATAGACAGTGAGCATGTATTATGGATTCAGCAACAGAGTAATTTGCTGAGCAACTAGAGACACTGCAAGTTGTATGATAGACTGCAACAAGTAGGCAATCCTGTTCAAGAAATACTGTGGCTTTAGTGACTTTAAACAAGTAAAACTGACTGAAAGCTAATGTAAAGTCCTAGAAAATCATATAGATGTGCTGAGGAAGAAAAGCAATACAGTCAGTACAATCTGAGTAAGATTTAACAGTATGCAGTAAATCGGATGCACAGTGGCTTGAGTCAGCTACAGATTGTTGATGCACCAGGAGTGCTGCTGCCACTATTACAGGGTGGGCAGTAATGTAAACATAGCAGCAGGGAGCCATTTTGTGAGACTGTCAAGTAAAGTGAACTCAGTAATAATAGTGAACTTTTGTGTGTTTATCTACAGTCATGGCTTTGGGACCATCCAGCTACCTAGATCATGCCTGGGCTATGATAGCTGAGGAGGTTACCAAGCTGAAAGAAACAGAGCAATATTTCTACATTGGAAGTTGCCTCCTCATGTTGCCATTCCTGGGTACGCTGTGAGAGTATGCACAATGTGCCTCAAGGCTGGAAGGGATGTGTTCATGATTCCTCACTGTTCAGGTTGTTTAGAGAAGCAAGCTCTGTCCAAGACACCTAAGATTCATTTGGCACCCACGTGGACAAAGCTTCAAGATCCTGCAAGTAGCAGCACACAGCACCAGGTTGAACCCGTTGGAGGTGGCCCAGCAAAGTGTGGCATAAAGGAAGAGGGTGTAGATGTACTGCCAGAGCAGATTCCTTGTGATGTCTCCATGCCTGTGTCACAGATGGACGGTGTGGAGGGAGCGTCAGTGGACCCATGGAGAGAGGGTCCTAGTCCTAGCCTCGTGGGAGAGGATGAGGTTCGAGAAACCTTAGATTGGGAGGTGTCTACCTTTACACCCAGTGAAAAGTGGACTGTCTCGGAAGTGAGGATGACTGCTAACTCCTGGGCCCAGATCCAAAGTGAGGAAGAGGAGGAGGAGGCTATGTACCTTTACATTGAAGGTCCTAGTCCACAGCCTCAGGCACTCTTGCCTCAGAGGAACCAGAAGGAGAAGTTGGTGACTCCACAGCCCTGCCCTCAGAATGGGTCAGGGACAAGTTCTACCTAGCTTTGAATATGCGACACTGGCAGAACCAGGACTGGCTGCCCCAAGCCAGGCTGGGGGTTGCAGACTGATGAAAAGTAGTAAGTAGGAAAGACTGGTTCATAGGAAGGCAAACAAGATCTATGTAATGTCCTTTCCTACCTTTCCTTGGAGAGTCTGGAAAGAGATTGAGAAAACAGGAGAGCCTGGCTAATGGAAAATGCAACCAAAGACCTGCATCAAGGTACAACTTGATATATCAGAGACAAAGTGATATGAGATAAACTCAAGTTTTGGAAGTTGGGCAGGACACTTTTCATAGACACGGTACATTATGTGGATGATAAAGGACACAAGACTTTCCATAATGTGAATTATGAGCGCCCAGATGGGGTCACAATTCTTGCACCTGACCCATTGTGGTACTACCCTCAATGTTACCATCATCCTGTGAATATGCCCATGCCTACCAAGTGGGAAGCAGAACAGTGGTAGCCAGTGTCTGCCATCCAGCCATTGCCATACCCATGTTGCTCCACCAGTCTGGTATTCCAGGATCCAAAGGTGCATCCAGATTCATTAGCCTTGCAGTGTGCCTTTCCAGTTCCATCACCTGGCCTTCCAGATTACATCATCCCGAGATTACATCAGCCCAGCTGTTCCTTTCCTGTTCCAAGGTTCCATTTCCTAGATGACATCAGCTCAAGATGACATCAACCCAGCAGTTCCAGACATCCATCCTGTCATTTCCGGACAATTTCCATCCAGCTGTATCCGAAAAATGCTGCCAGGGAGAGTATTCGGCTGGAGATTCAGGTGCCGTTCCATTTTTTCATTCTTCAAGAGACTGGTATGTCCAGAATTTCTTACCTTATTGACGTTGCAAGACACATCCTACACCTGGCAGACTACAGACTGCTGAACTGCCCACAGAAACTCCTCCCTTTGGATTTACAGTAACTCAGGAACTGTGCCTCACTGGACTCCGGCCCAGGAAAGACTCTTTTATGGACCCTGCCTTCGGGAACTGTTTGTCATTAGCTGGGACATTTAGGGCCTTCCATTCCCAAAAGGTGTATTGTGCATAATTTTGATATTTTCTACTGTTTTGTACTTTTCTACTTTTTCTAAAAAATATTTTTGGGGATTCTCCAGTGTTTTGATGGTAAGGGTTACTGTTGTTGTACTGTGTGTTGCAGATTTGGGGGGGGGAGTTTTGTCTCTTTTTCTCTTTCAGGTGGATCCTGGTGAAGAAAGAAGAGAAGACAAGAAGAGAATTAGAGGGACTTAGCAGAGTCCCTCTGTGCTTTGAAGTGTTTTTTAAAGTATGGTGCAGTTGTTAACAAGTGTTAACCTTTTTCCTTCCACATGTGTAGTTGTGGGGAGTGTGGGAGTGTAATGCTTGTGCATAGTGTTAGCTCTGTTGGTTTGGTTTGCAGGTGTCCAGGGACGGAGGAAGGTTTCCCTGTTTTGGGTAGGTTTGTTTTGGTTAGATAGGTTTTCCCTAGAGGGCTAGGGGGATAGACAGGCTGTGGTTCTGACTAGCCAGAGGTTCCACAGTTTGGTCTCCTAGGGCTATGCTCTGGACAGTTCTTCCAGGGCCACTAGTTTCCATAGTAAGATCATAGTGTAGGGGATGATACATCAGCAAATGGCCTCTGGGCCCTTAGTGTTTCCTGCTTGTGCCTGGCACATGGTAGGAGAGTGCCTGATCACCCCTTTCCGTAGGTAGCACATAGGGTAGACTGGTCTGGTACCGTGTAGGCAATGACTGGGGACAGTCATTTTCCTGGCTGAGGTTAAGTGTAACCCCCTTGTTCCCAGGAGTTACTAGAATCCCATTAGAATCAGTGGCAGGCAGGGAGAGGCAGCTAGTGAAATGCCAGTTAAATGGATTTCACAGTGGCACACACTGTTTTTCAGTCTCAGTTGATCTGGAGTGATGATGTAATCTTGGAACTGTTGCAGCAGCATAAGCCACACAGCTAGCAGCTGCAGGGAGATAGAATTAGAATGTTCAGTTAGATTGAGTGAGTCTGCAGTTTGAGTCCATGGAGGAGGTTGCAGGTGGTGCAGCATCTCTCTTCAGCACTGTCAGAAAGCTTCCAGTAGTGTTTTGTTTGTTTCTCACCCTAGTGTGAGTCATTACAGCTTAGTGGTAAGTGGTGGAAATCAAACCAAGTGGTTTTCACAGTGCTCCATCCCAGGAGGGATGGGGTGGATTCCAGGATTCAGGGGCAATTCTCCTGGTGCAGTTCTGGACTGTGTTGAAGCTGCCTGAGATTCAACTGCTCTGTGAGTACTTGTGACTTTTATGTGAAAAAGCCCTGGAGCACCTGCATTCCTTTTGGTGAAGTTTCTCTGACAAAGGGACCCTGTCACCTAGACTGTTTTCTGTTTAAAAGTGTCTGCTAAAGTTGTGGTCTAGTGAAGAGACAGTGCCAATTTCAGAACTTTTAACTTTCTGACACCTCGGAGGTGTGTAATATAGTATGCTAAGTGTGAAAGACATTTCAAGATAGCAACTATAAGTTCTCTGTGAGGGTGTTATTAACCAGATGAATGGCTGAGTATATACTTGGAAGCAAAAGGTGGGAGACCCCCCATCTGGAGTAACCAGTTTACCTCTGTGGGTTCAATTTAGGCATCTGTGTTTTCTTTCAGTGCATTTGGCCAGTGCCTGAAGAAAATACTTTACCCAGATGTGGGCTGGATTCTGTGAGCCTGTATGTACTCTTTGGTGGTCAAGAGTGCCACCAGCAATTCCTCATGAAATATGGGAAAGTCTCGTAGTGCTGGCCATGTGTGCCAACCTCCCAATTGATAACCAGAGAGTTTACTGCGTAATTCATAACCAGAGAGTGCACTGTGTAATTCAGAACCAGAGTGTTCGCTGTCCTAATTCAGAGCCTGAGAGTTTGCTTGTCTGTGTTCAATATGCCTATGCTAAATGAGAATTCAGGAAATCTGTACCTCAATAATCTGCATTACCAGTGGGAGTAGACCTATGGTGGTCCATCTTCGCTTTGTGATTATTCTTTGTATATGTGAATAAAAGCCACACTCTAGAATCCCTACGTGGTTTGGACAGTACTGTTATTGCTTCCACTGTGTCTGGATTTACTTGGGTGCCCATGACCAGAAGTACAAACCTAGCATAATTGTGAGCAAATGTTTTCTCCCAGGGACCAAGGTTGATGGGCATGGTAAATGGTCCCACCAAGTGTGAGCCAAGTAGTTGCTACACTTGGTTAGCCTATCTGTGTATGGCAGGCTCAGAAGCAGAGGTACAGTAAACTGTTATGTAAACCCTCATCCCTCTCTTTGGTGCCATGTGGTGAGAGGAGTAGCCCTGCTAGTTAAACAAGGGGGGGCCAGTGGGGGGGTTGCACTAGTCTGGTCCCTGTGTGGCACCATGCCGGTGCTTACCCTCAAGTGTGTTGAGCCCTTCCTCATCATCATCAGTCACTGGCTTGCTAATGGTGTTCACTATGATGCAGTCCACATCCATTGGATCCAGGTCCCCATTGGACTGCTGCTGCCCATCCCAGGCTGTACCCATCTCTGCTGTGTCATCTTGCACTTCTCAGCTCCCCACAGATCATGCCACTTGTGCTTGATTACAAAGATGGTGTGTGGTGAGTTCCCTAATGTACTTTAACATATCCTTGATGAAGTGCTTGTGGGCCATCATTCCTTCCAGTGCTTTGGAGTGGGTTGCTTCCCTTATGGTGACACCAACACAGCGACATACCTCACTGTTGGCAAAATCAACACTTTGCTGATAGGTTGGTGCACCTGAGACAGGTGCGCGCTGTCTCCCAGTCCTGCACTCCCTCCCCGAATCAACTCTGACTCTGAGTTTACAGTCTTTAGTATGGGAGATGCAGGGGACTGGGGAGTTTGGGGGTAAAACAGGACCGGGAAACATACAGGATTTATGTCTACCGCAACTTGCTGTCGTCTTAAATCCCATTGCTGTGATGCTGGTCAACAAACATGTTGTTGAACCAGCATCGTAGATCCCTCTGGAGCAATAGTGGCTTGCATAGTTCACACTAACTTCAGAGTTCAATATGTTGATCTTTTCGGTGGCAAAGTTAAGTGTCCATGGCTTTTGGCAATGGCCATAGTAACTTCCCATGTCTTTCACCATTCTGTGCCCATGCAGAAGTTGAACCATGATCCCTGCCACTGTGGGTGGTGATGTGGCATTGTCAGCATGGCTGGGGTCTGTGGGCTGCTACTACACTCCGGTGGCATCCACAATTGATATATCCACGTTACAGTCCATGGGAGTGGGGCATCTTATTTCATGGCACAGACAGTGGGTATTATGGGGGCATGTGTTACTTGACTCAGATCCCTGGCCCAGTTCTTCTGCACTCCTTTATGGTGTCATACACACCTGTCAGCCACACTCTTGGCTGCTGTGGATCAATTACCTGTGTCAATGGTGTGCCCATTCTGCCACCCACTTACTTTATGCATACCATCAGGTGGATCTATGCCTTTCTGTGGGTAAACCCCTAATGAATAATTTGTTTAAATGTCCCTGCCAAGTTCTGTCTGGTACTCAGCTTCTTTCTTTTTCTAACTCCAATTTATATTCTCTGTTTTACTTCCCTAAACTTTCATCTACTGCTAGTTTCAGGTTTCAGGAATCCCTGACTTCCTTGGGTTCCCTGCTCTTAGGTTGTTCCCAGCCAGAGCAATTGAACATCTTTGGTTTCTTTATTTATTCTATTATTTATTTTTTCTCTGAGAGCCTGGCATGCAGTTCCGCCCCCCCCCCAAGGGTAGGACTTGGTTTCTGGCTCCACCATTTCCTACCCGACCCTTCCATCTATCCCCCATGGGTTACCCCACCCCCCTCATGACAGGGCCGAAGCAAAAGGTGTCAACTTTCCCCTTCCCCAGGAGACCAACATCAGCCTGCCAGCTCCATTTTCCTCATAGTTTTTTTTCCTCCCACCTCATCGCCAATACCGTATGTTGGCAATCCAGACCCATATCATCCTCCAGCCACTGCTAATGAGCATGGTGGCAGTCACTCCCTCATCAAGAGAGGAGAGCAGTCCTTCGGATGCTCGATCCTCTCTCTCCCTCCCCCCTGCCGACCCCCAGTTTCTAAATGCTATTATTGTTTTACTTATTCTTCACTGACTGTCTTGTTAAACTAATCAAAATAGGGATTTCTGAGATACAAAGAGGGTTTTGATGTGGCCTTATAATGCATGAAATTACAATAATCACAAGGGTATAGCCCAGCGACTCAGAGGAGGCTGGGTAGTAATGAATAATGGGAAGGTGCCTGCAAGGGCTGTTATTGCTACATCTCTGTAACAATAAATATGGGTTCATGTAAAAGTCTTATGGTGATGGCATGTTGCTTGGGGGCGGGGGGGCCCTATCAAATGCAAATCCCACAAAAAGCCACCAAAATCTCAAACTTGTCTCAATTTTCATCTATTTCTCCCTTTTTATTTCCATCACCAACATTTGTTTTCCATTTATCATCCATCCATTCCATTTCCCATCACAGTCTTCATTTAACTCTCCATTAAAACATAATTTTCATCTATCTTCGCTACTATTTGTTGTAAAATAAATTCTTTAAGGATATTTATGTATTTATTTCTTGAACTTTTGGAATTACAACCTTTGAGTTCGTGACTCATTTACAAGGGCTCCATGTCAGAGACACAACAACATACATAATTACAACAATATTCAGGTTACATGGGATATAATACAAGGGATTGTAAAATACAGGAAAAGGCACAAAAATGATAGATGCAATAAACATAGAAGTACAAAATACAGTACCACAGGTACAGATGCAATGGCAGACAGTAGAAAAAAAAACAAGAAAAAGCAAGCAGTAGGAATTATATCACAGGTGGCAGTAGGTGGGGGGTAGTAAATGCAGGAGAAGGAGACAGGCGAGGGTGCAGTCCAGTAGACCTTGTTAAGTTTTTTTTTTTTGAGGGGGGAGACCAAGGGAGGTGGGGGGGGCAAACTATGAGCAGTCAGAAACAATCTTGTCTTAGCTAAGTAGAGCACTGATGGACTGAAGAGAGCAGCCAGAATGCATGGGGATGGAGGAAGCTAAGAACAATCACAGTGGCCATAGGCCAAGAGATGTAACCGAAGCAAGAGTTTGAAAGGTCCAAGCTTTTGTATGGAGGAGACTTCATGGGGCAGGCTATTTAGCCAGTATAGGGCCCAGTACATGCAGGCCCTCTGCCCCATGGAGGTCCTGCAGAAAGGGATCTGTAAAGCAGTTTTTGCAGAGCTGCTGCTAGCCTGGGGGTGGAGGTGGGGGGTTGGGGAAGAAGGCATTAGTAGATGGAGTGTAGCAGGAGAGGAGAGACTGGTGGATATCTTTTTGGCTAGGAGGCTTGTCAGACAGGTGAAGCCTACCCACAAAGTTTAACCAATTTGCATGCTGATATAAATTGCAAGTGTGAGTGAGCCTGTCACCACCAACCACAAGGTGACAGGCATTGTTCAGGGCAACATTAATGAGAGCTAATATAGTATCAAATGCAGAACCATAGATAATTATAGCATAGTCCACTATGGACAGAACAGAGCAGGTAACAGAGAGGCAGAGGGCATTGGGAGTTAGGCAATTCCAGTGGTGGTAGAGAAGGCCAATCCTGGTATTTACCATCTTGCAGACCAGGTTGACATATTCATGACAAGAGAGGGTGGAATTGAGGGTGATGCCAAGATATTTGAAACTTTGAACTTGTTCCAGGGGTTGTAGCTGACTATTCAGAATAGGTAGGGGCTGGTCTTTGTATATATTATGAGTGTTGGTAAACATCATGACTTTCATTTTGTTATACTGTAGTTCAGTATGAGTTTATGTTGAGAGAACCATGATTTAGTCTCGGAGAAGAACCATTGGAGATTGCATTTAATGGGGCAGGGGTCAGGGTGACTGGAAAAGACAACCGCTTCATCCGAGTACAGTAGCAACTGACTAGAGCAGGCAAAGGGGAGGGTGTTAAGGAGGAGACTGAAAAGGAGAGGGCCCAGGATGAAGCCTTGGGGAACTCCAGAATGAACCGGAAGGGTAGAGGAGAGGGAGTCTTGAATATTTACCCGATAGGATGTACCACAAAGATAGTAAGCAAACCAGGAGGTGGCTTCATGGGACAGGCCTAATGATGAAAAAGAGTCTATGAGGATAGAGTGATCTACAGTGTCAAATGCTTCAATGTGGTCTATGTACACAGACCCAACAAGGTGGCCACGGTCGAGGGCTTTATGTATGTAATCAATATATTCCAGAAGGGCTGTGGTGGTGCTGTGACCCTTTCAGAATCTGTGCTGTTGTTGACAGTATGTTGTGTTTTGAAAGGTAATCAGAGAGTTGGTCATAGATTATCCTCTCAAGTGCTTTGGAGATGGGAGGGAAGATAGAGATGGGGCGGTAGTTACTAGGTAGGTTTCTGTCTCCAGCCTTGAGAATGTGGGTAATCATAGCCACCTTCCACTGAGAGGGCAACTGACCCAGACAGAGGGACAGGCTAATGAGCTTAGTAAGCGGGGAGAGGACTACTTCAAGGGCTAAATGCAATAGTTTTAGGTCAAGAGAGTCACCACTGAATCGGGATTTACCCAGGACCTGGGTTAGGCACCTCTTTACTTCATGAGGAGAGACAATCCGGAAGCAGAATTCTCATTCATTTGTATGCATGACTTATTAAGAAATATTCTACATGCATATTCTGTGAAAACAATATTTTCTGTTAGCCAAACTATGTTTTTCTTGTATCTATCTAAAGATTATTGATAAGGCACCATACATTAGTTGGCACAGTGACTGAGACAATTGTGTTCCTCAGTGATTGAACCAGTTGTACTCCTTTGTCAGCCAGTAGGAAGAGAAGTGACAGGCATCCTATACCCAGTGAAGTGCAAAAGAAAGAAGGTAGCTGGCTATGGAATTGGTGCTTGAAGGTCCAGTCATGTACAGGACTGCAAGTAGGATTCAGCACTCAGCTCACATTTAAAGCAATGCACAATGCAGCTCAGTGTACCATGCAAACTATTTTATTCAATAGTGAAATGTGTTAAAAAATAAACAGCATGTTACAGCTGGCCTGAAGAGGGAGGACCCATTGAATGCCCAATGTTTCACACCCTTGTTACGGGTGCTTTGTCACAGTGGCTTGCTCCCCTTGTGGACTAATATTTTTTTATGTTATTTTTATTTATTAATTTTTATCTCACAGTTTACACCTTTGAGTCAAAGACTCATTTACAAAGGTTCCACGTCGAAGGAGTAAAGGGGATAACTATACAAAAAAAGCAAGTACAAAATGCAAATTTACAAATTACAGTGGATTCCTGATGTATGTACATGGCTGGGACCAGGTGAATTTGTGCATACAACTGGAATGTGCATACAACCAGAACACCATAGAAATGAATGGGTGCATATTGAAATCAATGGGGACCAGTTTACAGACATAACTCACATGTTCACAAGTACACCTAAGCCATCTTAAATGCTGTTAAATGTTACTTTAAGCAATATGAGAAGAGACAGCCTTTACCATAGCACATCACTGATGCTGGCCCACTTCCACTGCAGCAAGCGAGAGTGAATGCGGCTTTCAGTGAGTAACATGACTTTTGAAGTCAGATCCTTTGCCATCAGTCCATCACCCTCTGTAAGTTAATCAAGCAATATACCCCTCCAGGGAGTGGGTATACTGGTGGATTTACCACACCTTGTGTAGTTTGGTCACGAGGCACAGCTGAGTGACTAAATCACATCAGAAGTGGTAAATCCACCAGTATACCCTCTCCCTGGAGGGGTATATTGCTATTATACAATGTTTCCCCCTTTTTAAAAAAAAAATTAAACAATTCTTTTGGGGTGGGGCATTTTTATATATTTTTATTGGATTTATTCTTCCGCTAGAAAAAAATAGTCCTGTGTTGCCAGGGTGTTACGGGGTGGAAGCATGGCACAGAGGTGAGAATTATTGTTCTTATAGGACAGCAAGCCTGTGGCTGGTATATTTGGGGCAGCAGCCAGCAGGACATAGTGCAGTCACAGAGATCAGTGCCATTTGACACATGAAATACTTAGAAGTACAGTGGTGAATGGCAAACTGGGAAGGTGAACCCATAGTGGAAGGGTCCACTCGCTCCATAAGAGAGTGAAATGAGGAGATGTTTTATTTAAATAAAGAAAAGAAATTGGAGGCAAAAAGTGATTGCAGGCAGAGATTTTGGTGCAATCAGAAGATTTGAAATGCCAAAACTTCCACTGGTGAACTGAACAGAAACCCGGAAGTTGATTTGTCACTTGATTCGTCATGCGTATACTCTCGCCACAGGAGACTGAATGTGAAGCTCTTTTCTTGAAGGGAAGAGAAGTGTAGAGCAAAAGTGATTAATACTGGAGGGGGGGGAAGGTTGTGTGGAATGCAGACGCAGTTGAATTATAGCTGGTTTCAAGGGAGACATTTGGTGTTGAACGACGCTGAATAGCACTTTAACAAGCTGTTTGCTGAGTGCCATGTTTGCCATGGCTGCTTGGAGTGATTTCCAGGGAGTTGCTCATGAGGCAGATTGGTGACTGGCACCTTCTCCAGTGGGTACACTGGAGGATTTACAACGTTGAAAAGGTGCCAGCCAGCCAATGAAAATGCAGGATTTGGTGTGTTTTTTTTGTGCTCATTGTATAATCAGAACCGAAACTAGCAGCAAACACTATCACTATAGTGTGGGGGGACAGGTTTAACTGGGTTCCTGCAATTGTCAGGTGATTAGTTGATTTGCTACAGGGGACAATCTATAGGCTGCAAGGGATGACAACCGAATGAATGCAACTGTCAAAGAGGTAACAAAGACCTTCTGGGGACCTGCTGGGAAGCATGTCAAGATGAAATAAATGTGCATATCACCAAAAAACTGTGTGCATACAAACAAAATAATTAATTTTACTGGAATGGGGAAAGAACTGGGACTTCAGCAGCGTACATGAGCAGTCTATTAAAACAGACATTGTCAAGTGTAGAGAAATAAAGATTCAAAATTGCTAAAATGATAGGGTACAATTGCAACAATCAGGATATCAAATTCAAGCAACTTAACACAGATTACAATTGCTGGTAACAGTGGGGAGGGAGGTAAGAAGAAGTAAGAGAGCTGATGGGGAAGCAGCTATGGGGAAAAGGAGAGATGAAAGGTAGGTGCAGGAGAACAGGAGGGGTGACTTAATGGGAGGTAGGGACAGAGGACAGATTTGTGAGAAGTAGACCAGAGGGGTAAGCACAGCACCAGGAGAGGAATAGGGATGTTATGAGAGGGTTAAGAAGTGACGCATGGAGGGGGGAAAGGTTAGGGAGATTTGTTAGCCTAGAGAAGAGGAGGGTTCAATGTGTGGGAGAATTATAGTTATTTGGGATGGTCAAATGTGTTTAGTTTGAGAAGGTGGTTCCTAAGTTAGACTTAAACTGCCCCAGCTTAGGTGCATTGAGAATGTCCTGGAAGAGTCCAGATAGCCAGGAGGGAGCACAAAACAGGAATGCACACTGAGCTTGTGAGGTATGACAGAAGGGAACTTGAAAGGTAAGTTTAGCCACACTTCTAGTGCCTCAAGTGTTATACACGGACATACGAAGGTGCTGAGTGGATAGTCCCAAATACCAAAAGAAGGCAAGCAAAAGCCCACATACACATGCTAATGTGATACAAATAATTAAAGATCACTCCCCCCCAAATCATGAACCAGCCCAGTCCTACCTTAAATGATATGCACAATAGTAGGACTGTAGATGTGATGCTCTTTTTTAAAAATATTTTGTTTTTGATAATAATTTAAATGAATAATCCAGCCGTGCACACTGTTGACTCTTATGCTGCACTTCATCATCTGAATGTTGACTTTTGAACTTGCATTACCTCTGTGATGTGAATTCTGTCATACATGAGGCAAGAGTTGTAAATAACAAGCAGCTTTGTCAGCACTAGAAATGACATCCTATGAGAGCAATAACGAAACAGATGACATTCCGGTGTTTTTACCAGTAGATCCATTTGATTCATAGCCACTAGCTCCAGTTAGGAGATCATCCTCTCCCATTGTTGGCAGCGATCATGGAAACAGTGAAATTTTCAGTAGTCTAGATGTGCTTGTCTTGCAACCCGTAGATGAGTGTTCAGTCACACATGAATATTGTAGCTGATTTATGAATGACATTTTATTTTTGTATTATTGTTTTGGGCCCCATTGTTTTTTACAGCAGACAACCTGTGAGTTGAAAGCCTACATGTCATGCAGTGTGTGAGCACTTACTGCTCACAGCAGTTGTACCAAAGTTCATTCCCCCCAAACACACATACACAAACACACACACACACACACACACACACACACACACATATACGTCCAACCCCACTCTTCCAAGCTGTATGCAGAAATGTCTATATATTTTTTCCCTTAATCTCCTCTTCATACAGGATTTTAAAATTCTCCCATGCATGGTACTCATATATAGTGTTAAGGTACAGACGGGGACTTCATTTCTTTATTGTCCAGTATCATCCTCCTCTGCCCTACATGTAGAAATTGCCACATGTTCACATGTGTCACCAGCTAAGAGGCATTGGAGCATTTCTGAAACATTGTCCACTCAGTTGCCTATGTGGAATTATTAGTTGTTTGCAAAATACTTGACCTGCTGTCAAAAAAAGGGGAGCATGGGACTGCACAAAGATTAGCCCCCCATAAAATGCATCCCCTTGCAGTGTTTGCTGCCTTTACACTCAGAAGTCCATACACAGATGTGTTCAGTGAAGTGCTTTTGTCATCTGGGAACATCTGTATTTACAAGTACTCCCTAATCTCTGAAAGATTATTTGAAGTGAGGTGTTCATGTTTTGATACACAACGTTCTTACACTAACTGCTTTACCATATTGCATAAACCAGTGATTTCACTTCCAGTTTGTCACAACCCAAGTTCATTACTGGTTTACTAGTCCTTCCACTACTGTGTTCACTGATCATGCATACTCTAATGAGTTCTCTGCTGGTGTTCAGGTCCACACAATTGCCCATTAACCTGCATTACTTTAGACATCACCTTGATCTCCTCTCACCATTTCTATACTGCCCTTCACATCTCTCTGCTCACTGCTGCTGCTTTTCACCATCCTTGAGTAATATAGCACATACATGTACACAATCACTGTCCAAGAATGTCAGATGATGACTGACTGTTGCAGGTGACAGGATGACTGTGCTACTACCATGAATGTTGTATGGACATTGTAGACAGGGTGTGATGGCTTGTGGACTTTTGTAGTATGTTTTTCAAATTGTCTGTGTGTGTGAGTGTTTGTGTGTGGGTTGGAGTTGGTTTGGAGACACTAAACTCAAATAAATATCCAAAGACTATACAGGCTTCATGGTCATGGGTTTGGATACTGCAGTGTGAAACTGTGTATCCTTCTATTATATGCAGGATTGGTTACAGTGGTCATAGACATGGCAACAGGTAAACCTCCTGCAATCTCACCAATATGCAGAACATGCTACGAGGTGGTTGCTGACCACAGATTCACCATATATATTTATGATATATACATTACCAGGGCCACGCTACAGTCCCTGGTTATTCATCCTATTTCAAGATAGGTGTTTAATAGGTCTGTCAATGGGGCCACCTGGACTACTGCCACTTCTCTAGCTACTCTAGTATGAATTCCATCTCTTACAGGTGCATTATCAAACCTCTTTGATTTTAGGTCCTCCAACACCATTCCCTCTGCGATTTCTTAATCCATGATCTCCCACACCCCCATGCCCCCACCCCACCCTTCACCTTAGGTGTGGGCCTGTCCATCTCCAAGCTGAATATCTAGCAGTAGTACTCATTGAGTACTTGTGCCTGCTCTGTCCCTCTTCTGCTTATCCACTGCCATTCATTTTTGTTTTCTTTTTTTCAATTCTTTTTTCTGCTCCTTCTAATTGGGTCATCTCTCAGATGGGCTTTCTTGGCCTTGCCTCCACCACCCACCTGAACCCGTCTAACAACTGAAGAACTGGGTGCCATCCCCCCTCTCCTGCCAGCCCTTACAGGAGGTGGCAGGGACCAAGAAGAGTCAAGTAGGGGTCTGGGTCAGTATTGGGTGTGCTGGCTCAGCCACTGAAACACCACTGTCCCTCACCTGGCAGCTGGGGAGTTTCCTTGTACTCCCACCACCCCCTGGTGCACGACATGCAGTGCAGACCACAAGAAGGCTTCTTGACACTGTCCCCCATTTGCTCATCCCTCAGATACAGTACTCCCAGTCTCCACTGGGTGTCATTCACATGTAATACTTGGACCCCATCCCTCCCAGGAGAGGAGAGAGAGCAGATGATTGGATGCTCAGTCCTCTCCTACCCAACCAACCCCCTATCAACTGACCTTTCCATCATGCTGCATTGTTTTTCTAGTTCACTGAAGCTGTCCTTCATCTCTTTTATCATTCTCCCATCAAGGTAATCTGTACCAAGGTTTATCAGAATGTGTTGTTTTTCACCTACCTTCCTTTCCCATCTGCTAATATGCTGGTCCACTCTACCCCCTGTCATTCCTGGCATATACTACACCCGAATTATGTGTTTACAGGCTCACCTCCTCTACCCCCCACACCCTTATGTATCGAGTACCACTGAATAATGGCATTCCATCCTTTACCCTTTTTACTGTCATGCTTCCTTCTAATCTTCTGCCCCCCAGCTGATCTTCCCCTCCTCACCCCCTGCCTCTGCAACCCTGTGTGTTGCATGAGCCACATATGTCCCCTTTTCTATGCCCCAATCTTTACCCTGTTACACTTGTGCATAGACTATCTTATTCCACCCTCATACCCTTCCTATTTTGCTGTCCCTCCCCATCATTCTATGCTCTGTTTTCCTGAATCCTGTTCCATGCCCACCCTAATTAGTTCCCTCTCCCCTCCCATGTATTCCTACTCTCAATCATGGCTCAGCCTGATCCCCTATCTTAACTCCTATAATGAGATACATGGTGATTCAGCATTTCAACATTCTCACATTTCTGAGTCTGCTTATTGTAGTGATATGACATTTGGTGTACTGGTCCTCAACTGCAGTCAACCATTCAGCCGAATGTAATGTTTTCCCTGATTATTTCATTGACTCATACTCATTGATTTTCCTATGTTGCATATCACAGTGATATTCTTTGCCACCTCAAACCCACACCCCTAATCATTTCATACATTACACAGTGATCAACATACTGCATACTCGCTTGTGATAATATATAGTTTATGAAGTGCTGTTAGTACTGTTTTCTTTTATCTTAGTTTATGATTGTCGCGATTCTCTTTTATTAAGGTGCACATGTTCATCGTGTTAACCCCTGCCATCAGTTGAAGAATGTCGCTACTGCCATTCATACATAAAGATTCCTGCAAGGATCGATAAGATTGCAGACATCCACTGTATTACAGATCATCCTGGTTTCGGCAATCTTTGTTTGGATCAAAATGTCCTTGAAGAGGTGTTGTACAAGTTTGTTTACATCGATGGTCCAGTAGGTGATGATGAAACAACTGGTCAGTGCTTATCTATCCTTTTGTTACCTTTTATAGTACATTACACACATGACTGTGATGATTATTACTCAGTGAATGACTCATACAGAGTAATAGATATGCAAATACGTGCATACTATGTTGGTTGCCACAAAGTAGTATTGACTCTCTATTTCCTTGAGAAGTACACACAACCATTATGTTTTAGAACACAGTAGTCATGCCCAAATCTGATCTTTCTGTAGTTTGTATAGTGTATAGTAATATGTTAACTTTGTGCATGGTGTTTTTAAGCAATATATCATGGCAGAGTGTGAGTCATGGTATGATTTACCAACGCATGGTGTGGTTTGGTCACGAGGCTGCAGGATGAGTAAGTAAACTACAACAGACATGGGTAAACTACAGCACAACCCACACTGGGTTGTAGTATATTGCTATCATACTGTGTCCTCCTTTTGGGTGAGAAAAAAATAAAGAAAAAAAGCTGTTTTAATTTAATGCAATTTCACTGATCTTGTTGCTATGCAACAAAATAATAGTTCCTTGTTGCTGGGGAGTCTGTGTATCTTCCTCCTTTCTGCAAGTCCGGGAATGGTGTATCACCCTCACTCCCCACCAACATGCTTCCTAGGGTTGCCACCTTTGGATGAGATGAAAACCAAAAACTAAACCACCCCCCCAAACTTCACCCCAACCCACCCCTTTTATGACTAATAAGGGCATCGCTTGGACTCTGATTCACTTGATTTATTCAGAATTGCTGCTGATATAACATTGTGTACAACTTCTTTAAATTACATAATGATTATTATTTTTGGCTTGTTTGATTTAGATTTACTGTAAATATTTTAAATTTCAGTGTGTGTTAACATATGGTGGGGTTAGAGGAGGGTTCAGGGGACTTTCTATTTTGTGTACACAGATTAGCTGACAAATCGAATGACTACTAGGACATCTCTGGCAGCTGGCTAATTTGGATCAGGTGGCCTTTTCTGGTAAAACTCTTTCAATAAATAAATAAATAAATTGCACCAGTAATGGTGGATGAGATGTAATTACACATATCATCTGCCATTTTTAAGATGGGCTTCTGTCCCTCCCATTGCTCCTACTCTAATGTTATTTGTAATGTCAGAGAAGTTTTTAAAAGTGGTAGGAACTATTCTATGCTGTTAAATACCCTATTTTTTTCCATGGCAGTCATACATTGCAGATGGCATGATATGTGATATGTAGCGTGGAGGCAGTATAGCGCAGTGGTTTAAAGCTCTGAGCTGCAATTCTGGAGACCAGGGTTTAAATCCTACAGCCCAAACTTGCATACTGTGTGACCCTACACAAATCACTTAATTCCCTTGTGCTCCCAGGTGTCACCTGTAAACAAGTGTAACCCCCTGCAAATGGGGGTTCCCAAAAGTCTTCCAGGAGCTTGCCTGAATGCTCCATGTCTGGGTGGTGTTCAGCGTCTGAGCTGTTTAAATGTGGTTCCAAGTGAGTGCTATTTGAGCCTCCATGTACTGTCTCTTTAAGAGCTGTCTGCTTGCAGACTTAATTAGTTTGCATGGGGGGACTGTGTATTTAATGCTTGAATCCCACCCGAGCTGCTGTAAATTTGCTCCATCTCTACCATCGCTACATGTGCAGAGGGAGCCTTGTTGAAAGATATAACTGTTTGCCAGAAATCATTTAGAGTGACTGAGAAAATGTAGTTTGTCTAACCTGTCTTAATTTCAGCACAAACTGTTACAGTGTAGCTCTTTCATTTCGGTAATGAATTGCTGACTTGGACCAATCAGGATGATAGGGAGACCCTAAAATGGAGCCTGTGGACGAATCAGAACTTGGACTCTCAATTTTGAGCCAGCCACAAGGGGATTGTACGGGCAGTGACTCTGGGAAATGTAGTTTTGACCTTGGCACCTTTTTTCACCAACAGAGGGAATCTTATTTATGTTTTATTTTTTTCTTTTAGTCTTTGGTAACTGGGTAAGGCCCACTAGGCACAAGTGCCTGTTTTCAGGGGCGACCTGGGAGCACTGGGAGGTTAAGTGACTTGCTTATTGTGAGTGACAGTTGAACCAGCAAACAGAATGGTGTGTACCTAAAGGAAATGCCTTTCTCTGTTACTGGAAAGATCAGATCAGTTGTGACAGTGAAGAGAAGGAGCTCTGTTTTTTTGCGGGGTATAGTTTCATGGGGGAAGCACGTGTGAGGCTCTGAGTTTCGGTCTGCAGCCTTTGTGAGTGCCAGTTTGGACTGAATCCGAGTTGTGAGGAGAAAGAAGCGCCAGAAGTGTGGAAATCAGGCTCACCCTGTAGAAGACTGGAGAAACTGCTGAATTGTGCTCGGTCTGTCAGGAGCTGAAGCTGCTGTGTGTGCTCCCGGGTATTTTGCAATAACTGCGATCGGGATCGAGGAGCAGCCTGCCTGGTATAGTACTTTCTTTTTACATATGAATGTGCATAGTGCTTGTGGGGAATCGCTATTTCCAGTCCCCTGTGCTGTGTGCTGTGTGTTGAAGCTGGAAGCAAACCCCAGCTTGTCTCGGACTAAATCCATTTGCTAGCAACTGCAGTTGGGTCCATTCACAAGGACCTTGTCTCCATGCCCTGTTGTTTCTGACAATCCAGAAGAACATCCACCATCCGGTTCTCAGCTTGGGTATTGTGAGTACAAATCAGGATATTCCCCTGCAGCCTGTTTTCAATCACAAGTGTGTCATCTAATTCTTGTTGTTTCACTGCTTCATGGACTGAGCCATCTGGGTCCAGATTACAATTGGGTGTTGTACATATATTTTCTTCTACGGGGCCCTATCCATCTGCACCTGCCAGCCAACCCCAGGCAATGGACCTGGCTAGCCCCACCCCCAAGCCTGGGTACCCAGAGTGTGACTTTTCAGACCCTGTATGTGTGCATAGTACTGTGATTTGAACTTTGCCAAAACTAATCAACCTGATTGCCCCTCCTGTGTTACTGTCCCTTAAATAATCAGATTTGTTGTTGTTATACTGTATACTGTCTGTGGTGTTGGTACTTATGGAAACAGTATTGTATTTTGCTTTGTATGTTGTTTAACCTTATTTTACAGAGGGTTCTCATAGACATGCTACAGAATCAGTCTCAAGGGTAAGTGGTACTTTATGAGTGAACAGTGTGTATGCATGGGTATTGGGACTGTAACTCCAGTTTACTGTGTGAGCCACTAGAGAGAATAAAAGGGTGTCCCAGTGTCCCAGAGGGCAGTGAAAAAGCTAATCTAACCACTACAAACCCTGACCTCTGGGTGGAGGAACCTGCCATAGACCCTAGGCCCCTCAACCTGTCAGTAGTCAAGCAGGCAGGGTAGTAGCCCTTGGGATGATGCCACCTGGGGTTGCATCTTGGAGGCTCACCGCTGGGATTTTGTGTTTCCTAGTGGCCACATTTATGAATCACTGTTAAAAATTAATGGATACCCCGACAGAAGTAGCTGTATACCAGTTGGTGGGTGGTATACTGGGCAGGAGATCGACCCCCAAAATGCTATACTTATCTTGGATATTCCACTGGGTACCAGTAAGAACACCATAGATGGAGTACCTTCTAAGGTGGAAGGTTTACCTGTGGTGGTGGGTCAACATGCTAATCTGCTCACCCACACTTTCATGGCCCTAGTAGAGTATAAGGATCCTATAGATAGCTCCAAAGTGCCACAGTGTATTACCTCAGAGTGAGCCCTCATTGCCAGGAGAGTGATAACTAAGGACAGTAAAGAGCCAAGGGGGGATGAGCCCCTCCCACTATCTGAAACTATTGAGGAGAAATTTGCTAAATTGTTGCTGGAAGAAGGGGAAACTGTGGAGGATTTAAAGAAACTATTATTGCTACCTGAGAACGTTCCTCCACCAACACCCTCTCCCCCTCCAGCACCCATTATTGCCCCTCCTTCTGTGCCAGTGCTAGCCCCTATGTGTGTACCTGCCAATAGTCATGACTTTTACCACAGGTTGAAAATCTTCTCCAGCACCCTCCCCACCCCACACGGGGAGGATGACTGGGAGACCTGGATAGACTATGTTGCCCCTCAAGTGCTAGAATGGCAATGCTCAGAAGCAGAAAAGTGAAAGAGGTTAAGTGAGAGCCTCTGAGGTCCTGCCCTGGCTACCATCCATGCCAAACAGGCCAGTAACCCTGAAGCGACCGCACAGGACTATCTTGAGGCCTTGGAGAATGTGTATGGGAGCCCAGATTCCGATGAGGACCTGTGGTGGAGAGTAAGAAATGCACAACAGTACCAAGGGGAGTTGTTGTCTGTGTATGTATCTCAGCTGGAAAAATTGTTGCAAGAATGCCTCAGAAAGGGTAGTTTGCCAGCGATTGAATTGGACCAAACCAGGCTGGACAGGATCCTTAAGTCTGCCCCCTTCTCAGAACTACTGTTGCTTCAGTTATGCCTGGCCAATCAACTGGAATCCCCACCCTCCTATGATGAGCTAATGAGAGAAATTTGAGGGGTTGAGAAAAGGCAACCCCAGGAGGAACTTGCACCAATAGCTGCTGCTATGACCGAGTGACTGAGGGTGACCCGTCAAGTGAAGTTCAGGGCCAGAGGTTGGCAGTTAATGAGTGCTCTGAGAAGGAAAAGAGTGTGCCACAATGGGGTGAACTGTTGAGAGAGTTCAGGGAAATAAAAAACAGTGTCTTTATGAAGGCCACTCCTGCAAGTACAAGCCTCGACCCTCATCCGACTACATCTGCTATGGGGGTGGGGGTACCCACCCATGCATCTCCTGCTGACAACAGCTCAAAACTTGATGTCTTGACCATGGAAGTGGGGAAATTGATGATATGTCTCCAAATGCTTATCACGTCGCAGACAGAGATGGCACCAAGGTTTTTTGTTGGAAGTACCCTACCCCAGCTCCCAGTGTGATCCCTCGGCCAGCTCAGTCTCCGGAAGGTATGTTTTGCTATCATTGTGGGAGGAATGGGCACATGAAGAGAGAACGCAGGTCCCAAAAAGACACAGACAAAGTTGTATACAGGCTACAAGAGAGCTTCAGAGGACAAATCAGTGGTTGAGAGGTACACAAAATGATCACAGTGAGGATCCCAAAAATGCTAACTCACGTCCCTTTGTGGCAAGGTCAGTTGCCCAGGCCCCCGACTGCCGCCTCTCCAGACTGGTCCAGAATAGTGGGTCCCTCCATGGAGACCACTGTAAAGGTGACTGGAGTGTCTGCAAGAGCTGTATTAGACCGTGGCTCCCAAGTGACAATTATGTTCCAAGGCTGGTATCAGAAGCATTTGTCTGATGTACCCTTACAACCGTTGGAGGGGCTGCATGTCTGGGGGATAAGTGAGAAGGCCTTCCCATACTCTGAATATATCGGAATTTGTCTGTCTTTTCCCATCTCGATGGCTGGAGTGGCAGAGCAAGTAGAGACCCTGGTCTTAGTGTGTCCCCCATGACTGGACTGTATGATTTGGTTCCTCTACTAATTGGGATGAATGTGCATATGTTTGGATGGTTGGCGCAGTTGTGTTATGAAAAACAGGGGTCAAGGACTAGTAGAGCTTTAAGAATTCAGGCCTTGATCAAGAAGGCCTATGCAGCACAGAGGGATGCTGAAAAAGTGGAACCAGAAGAACCGGTTGGAATTGTCTGAAAGAAAGTTCCTGAGTCTCTGATTCTGGTGCCTAATGCCCAGTGTACCCTACAGGGGGAAGTCCGTATCAGAAAGGATATCAAGAATAAAATCCACATGCTGGATGCACCAGGCGATGGGAAATTGCCGGAAGGACTGATGGTCAAGCCAAGTATTTTGCCTGTCAGAGTCCATGATTATGCCAGAAGGGTAATGGTCCAAGTTCATAATGTGTTTGATAGAGAGATTCGAGTAAATAGAGGTTGCACCCTGGCTAATGTACATTGTGCAGATACTGCAGTGCTACCCAGTAACAAGTGTTCGGGGGAAAATGATAGAGTGACGCCCGACTTGTTTGATTTTGGGGACTCATTGTTGCCAGCTGAATGGAAGATGAGAATCAGTAGAAAGCTTGCCCAGAGAGACCAGGTGTTTTCTTTAAAGGAATGGGACATAGGATGTGTGCAAGGAGCTGAGCACCACATCCAGCTGCATGATGAAAGGTCATTTTGTGAGAGGTCTCGACACCTGGCCCCTGCTGACATAGATGATGTGAGACAGCATTTGCAAGAGATGCTTGCTGCTGGTGTAATACAAGAATCCAGAAGCCCATATGCTTCCCCAATCGTGGTAGTGAGAAAAAAGAATGGGACAGTAAGGATGTGCATGGATTATCGCACTTTAAACTGGCGGACTATCCCTGATCAGTATACAATGCCCCGCATTCAGGATGCTTTGGACTGCCTGAATGGTAGCAAGTGGTTCTCTGTGCTGGATCTTTGCAGTGGGTACTACCAGATCCAAATGGCCCCAGAAGACCTTGAGAAGACCGCCTTTATCTATCTGCTTGGCTTCTGTGAATTCATGAGGATGCCTCAAGGGATTTCAGGCTCCCAGCCACTTTTCAATGACTGATGGAGTGTGCAGTGGAGAATATGAACTTATTAGAGTGCCTGGTATACATAGATGATGTTATTGTGTTTGGCAGCTCACTGGAGGAACATGGCAGCAGATTATTCAAGGTGTTGGACCGACTGGAAAACTTTGGCCTGAAACTGTCCATCGATAAATGTCAGTTCTTCCAAACCTCTGTAAAGTATGTGGGGCATATAGTCTCCACCGAGGGACTAGAGACTGACCCAAGTAAAGTTCAGGCCTTGACCACCTGGCCACAGCCCCACAATCTGAAAGAACTGCATAGATTCCTGGGATTCTGTGGCTACTATCACTGTTTCATCAAGGACTATTCAAGGGTGATCCGTCCTTTACTTAATCTTACTCAAGGTTACCCTCCTATCCACAAAAAATACAAGAGGTCAACTCCCCCTGAGACTGAGAGAGTGTATTTCCATCCTAATGAAGTTTTTGGGGCACGATGGACACTTGATTGTGAAGCTGCTTTTCATGAGATTATATATCAACTTACCCATGCTCCTGTCCTGGCCTATGCAGATCCAGCAAAACCCTATGTTTTACACACTGATGCTAGTTTGCAAGGTTTAGGGGCTGTGTTGTACCAGGAGTGCAAGAATGGCCTGAGACCAGTGGCCTTCGCCAGCAGAAGCCTGACCCCTTCCGAAAAGAACTATCCTGTACACAAATTAGAGTTCCTAGCTTTGAAGTGGGCCATTGTTGACCAATTCCACAAGTACTTGTATGGGGCTAAGATACTAGTAAAAACTGACAATAATTCTTTGACCTATGTGCAGACTTCAGCTAAGTTGGATGCTACTGGCCATAGGTGGCTCTCTGCATTATCTACATACGACTATGCTGTTGAATACAGAGCAGGCCTGAACCACATAGATGCTGATGCTCTCTCCCGGAGGCCTATTTCTCAAAATGACTGGGTCAGACTGTCAGAACCTGATATTCAAGCACTCTGCCAGAAGTTTAACTGAGAGAAGCAAGTGGTCCCAGACCCAGTGAACTGTATGGTGGATTGTTTGGGACTGCCTGAGAATTGCATACCTGCTGCTTATTGCCACTTTTCTGCAATAGACATTGGTGCACTGCCTCAGCTGGACAATGACAGTATTCAGCGGGCTCAATTCCAAGATCCCATGATTAAATCAGCTCTAGAAGCCCCCTATGCAGGGAAAGATGTATCCAAGTTACGCTCCACTGATTTGACAACTGCATTGTTATACAAGGAAGGTCCTAAGTTGAAATTGATTAGACTAAGACTGTTATACAGAGAAACAGTAGACAGAGGGGACAAATAGATAAACAACAGCTAGTTTTGCCACTGCCTTCAAGACTTGGTGCTGAGGTCCCTACGGAACCACATGGGGCACCTTGGCATGGACAGAACACTTGACTTGGTAAGATCCAGATTCTATTGGCCTAAGATGGGGGCTGATGTTGAACAACACATCCAAACTTGTAGTCATTGTCTACAGAGGAAAGCTTTGTCCCAGAGGGCTGCCCTTCTAGTTAACATCACCACCAGTGCCCCCATGAAGCTGGTCTGTATTGACTTTCTGAGTTTGGAGCCAGATCAAAGAAATATCATTAATGTGCTGAGTGATCACTGACCATTTTATGAGATATGCTCAAGCTTTCCCCACCAACAACCAGAAGGCATCCACTGTGGCCAAAGTACTTACAGAAAACTTTTTTGTTCACTATGGTGTGCCACAAAGAATCCATTCTGATCAAGGGAGGGACTTTGAGAGTCGTCTGATCAAAGAGATGCTTTCTCTGTGGGGAGTGCAAAAGTCAAGAACTACCCCTTACCACCCCCAGGGGGACCCACAGCCTGAACGTTTCAGCCGCACTTTGTTAGGTATGCTTGGCACCCTCCACCCAGAGGACAAGCCTAGATGGAGCCAACAAATTAGCACCTTGGTACATTCCTACAACTGTACCAAAAGTGATGTCACTGGGTTCTCCCCCTACTGCCTAATGTTTGGAAGAGTAGCCCGACTACCAGTAGATGATTGTTTTGGAGTTTCTCCTGATGGAGTTTGAGCTGATAACCATTTACAGTATGTGCAAAAGTTAAAAGCCCAACTAAATCATGTGTACCAACTGGCTCAAAGCATGGCTGCCAAAAGAAATCTGGCCAACAAAGAAAGGTATGATAAGAAGGTGAAAGCACTGGAACTTCAGGAGGGAGATCAGGTGTTGCTAAGAAATATGGGACTGCATGGCAAACACAAGATTGCTGATAGGTGGCACCATCTCCTCCACATTGTGGTAGGCAAACTAGATGATCTGCCTGTGTACAAAGTAATGCCTGAGAACAAGTCAAAAGATGTTAAAACAATGCATAGAAATCACTTATTTCCCATTGGACAAATTGTATTTTATCAATTTATTTATTCAATTTTGGTGACTGGGTAGGCCCACTGAGCCCCGAAGGTCCCTTTTTCAGGGGCGACCCGGCATAACAATACAACTTATAAGAATGAACAAGGACATAAGGAACATTTGAGGCATTGTGAGTTACATCATGAGGTGGTTAGAGTAAAGAAAAATAGTGGATACAGGCATGGTTATAGGCATGGTAAAAGAAAAGCAGTGGATACAGGCATGGCTTACAGGCACAGTAAAAGAAAAGCTGTGGATGCAGGCATGGGTACAGGCATGGTTATCATCATGACATGTAAACAATTGGTAGTACTTTGCATATAGTTTATTCAGGGGTTACATGTGGCCTCTGGTGAGCAGTCTGTATAAGGCAGGTAGTAGGAAGGCTAAGTTAGGAGACGGGAGTTGGAGAGGAGGGGAGTACCTTAGGAGCTTTAAGTGCCATGACAGTGGCATGCGCTCGAGGTCAGCAGATGGGACTTGAGCCTGGTGCGGAAGTTCATGAGTGAGGAGGAGGTCTGGGCCTGGGGAGGGAGCTTGTTCCATTGGTAGGCTGCTTGGGAGGAAAAGGATCTTCCGCCAGCATTTGTCCTTACCCTAGAGACTTCTAATAGAGTTCTATCTGAGGTCCTTATGTTCCTTGGGTTGTGTTTGAGGGTTTTGGTCCTGGCAATGCTTGGTGGAGCGTGGGGTTTGAGAAGCTTGTAGGCCTGGACAAGTAAGGGGTGTTGGAGGCAGGCGACCAATGTGGGCCAACGAAGATTGGCCAAAGTGTCACAGTGGTGACGTCTTGGGTGGTCTAAGGTTGTGAAACGAGCTATTTTATTATATAGGGTTTGCATCCTGGTAATCTCTTGTTTAGCCATGCCCTGTATAACAAGGGCTGCAAAGATAAGGTTGGGTAGAAGGACACTGGTAGCTATGGAGAGCCTGGCTTCAGGGATGAGATGGTCCCTGAGTCGGTACAGGGTGCCACGTTTCTGATGTAGGGTCCTGGTGACCTGGTCCATGTGTTCCTTGTATGTGATATTCTGATCCAATGTGAGGCCTAAGTATTTAAGGGAGGGGACTACGTTAATGGCTTTACCAGAGAGTGAGGTTAAGGAGAGGGATGAGGACCTGTCAAATCCCAGGGATCTTGACCTGAATAGCATTGCCTTGGTCTTGTCGGTGTTTAGTACCATTCTGTTCTTACACAGCCAAGTATCTAGTGAAGTGAGATCCTTTTGGAGTAGAGGTCCTAGGGCAACCACGTCATGCAGGGATCAGAAGATGACAGTATCATCAGCGTACTGCACAACTGAGCTCTCCTCACAGTGGGTACGCAGATCGTTGGTAAACAAGGAAAACAGGAGGGGGCCTAAAATTGAGCCCTGAGGTACATCCTGGTTTAGGGGTAGTGGGTCAGACATGGTCCCTTTCCATGAGACCCTCTGTGCCCTGTCTGATAAGTTGCTCCCAAACCACTTCAGGGCATGATTGTCTAGGTCTATATTTTGCAGCTTCTGTAGCAGCAAGTTGTGGTCAACAAGGTCAAACACCTTGGATAAGTCTATAAAGACTGCACCAGTGGGTATCCCTTTGTCCATTGCCCTGAGAACTTCATCCCAGAAAGTGTCCCCTCTGAACCAGTGACAAGAGCTGCTGCTAAGCAAAAGCAGAGAAAGTCTGCACCTACGGATGCTAAGTTAAAGTCTGCTCCACAGAAAATTCCAGTCAAAGATGACTGTCGGTCTAGCTCGGAGGAACGTGAGTGTAACTGTGAGTACTACCCCTCTTATGGTCTGAGTCAATTGTTTCAAGGCAATCTCCTAGTCAATTGTGGAGATGAAGCTGGGCCTTCTAGACTGTCTAAGCCCCCAGCTTTGTCCCTGGAGCCAGTGCTCCCAGAAAGTGAAGTGCAAAGTATCAAGTCGGATGACATGGAATCATTATGTATGGTTCAATTGTATGAGCTTTCAGAGGAGGAAAATGATGAACTGGGACTGACTGGTGATTTACCAGAAAAAGAAGAGTGTGTTGAGTGCCCTGACAGTTCACTGCCAATGTCAGAAAACTCCCCATATGAGTCAAGTGTTGTGGACTCTGAGATTGTAACTCCTGGAGCTGAAAGTGCCCCAAGTTCTACCTCTCTTCCCCAGTAAGAGTTCCCCTGACAAGTGAAGACACTGCTGAAAGCAGGGATAAAAACACAGAGACTGTAATGGTTCCCCCTCAAAGGACTGGTTGAGCTGTAATGCCTGTGGTGCGTTTAAGCTATGATTCCCCTGGAAGGTCTGTGGACTTGCCTCTCAATGTTGTCCATAAAGGAGTGTATGTGTCCCCGTGCTCATTGCCCAAACTGAGTTTAGGTGCTAACTCCAGTTTACTTGTCTTGCCCACTGAGTATGGTGCCCCTGTCCCAGTCAGCCCCCAGGTAGCTGATAGGGAAGGGGCCCCCTCTTTTCAAGTTTCATGTAACAGGAGGTAATAACCTGAGTTACGGTACAATGTGTGTATAATACTGTGTAAAAAGTGATGTACTGAAAAGTTTCAGAAATGTGTTTCTGGCAAGGTGATATGTTGACTGATGATTACATGTATAAGCCTAATGTGATACTGATGTAAATGTATATGGTTGTATTGAAACTTATGGGGGTACTTACCTGATGCGGACGCCAAGTTTTTCCAGGCCAGGAAGGGTGAAACTCCCCTGCAAATGGGGGTTCCCAAAAGTCTTCCAGGAGCTTGCCTGAAAGCTCCAAGTCTGAGCGGTGTTCGGCGTCTGAGCTGTTTAAATTTGGTTCCAAGTGAGTGCTGTTTGAGCCTCCACGTACTATCTCTTTAAGAGCTGTCTGCTTGCAGACTTAATTAGTTTGTATGGGGGGACTGTGTATTTAATGCTCGAATCCCACCCGAACTGCTGTCAATTTGCTCCGTCTCTACTGTCACTACATGTGCAGAGGGAGCCGTATTGAAAGATATAACTGTTTGCCGAAATCATTTAGAGTGACTGAGAAAATGTAGTTTGTCTGACCTGCCTTCATTTCAGCACAAACTGTTTCAGTGTAGCTCTTTCATTTCGGCCCTGAATTGCTGACTTGGACCAATCAAGATGATAGGGAGACCCTAAAATGGAGCCTGTGGACGAATCGGAACTTGGACTCTCAATTTTGAGTCAGCCACAAGGGGATTGTATGGGCAGTGACTCTGGTAAATGTAGTTTTGACCTTGGAACCTTTTTTCACCAACAGAGGGAGTCTAATTGTGAGTGACTGTCGAGCCTGCCAACAGAATGGTATGGAGCTAAAGGAAATGCCCTGCTCTGTTACTGGAAAGCTCAGATCAGTTGTGACAGTGATGAGAGAAGGAGCTCTGTGCTTCTGTGGTGCATAGTTTCACGGGAGAAGCACACGTGAGGCCCTGAGTTTCAGTCAGCAGCCTTTGTGAGTTCCAGTTTGGTCTGAATCCGAGTTGTGAGGAGAAAGAAGCATCAGAGGTGTGGAAACCAGGCTCCCCCTGTAGAAGACTGGAGAAATTGCTGAATCGCGTTCGGTCTGTTAGGAACTGAAGCTGCTGTGTGTGCTCCTGGGTATTTTGCAGTAACTGTGATCAGGATTGAGGAGCAGCCTGCCTGGTATAGTACTTTCCTTTTACATATGAATGTGTGCAGTGCTTGTGGGGAATCGCTATTTCCAATCCCCTGTGCTGTGTGTTGAAACTGGAAGCAAAACCCAGCTTGTCTCGGACCAAATCCTTTTGCTATCAACTGCAATGAGGTCCAGTCACAAGGACTTTGTCTCCATGCCCTGTTGTCTCTGACAATCCAGAAGAACATCTACCATCTGGTTCTCAGCTTGGATATTGTGAGTACAAATCAGGGTATTCCCCTGCAGCCTGTTTTTATTCTCACGTGTGTCATCTAATTCTTGTTGTTTCACTGCTTAATGGACTGAGCCATCCGGCTCAGGATTTCAACTGGGTGTTGTGCATACATTTTCTTCTACAGGGCCCTATCCATCTGCACCTGCCAGCCAACCCCGGGTAACGGACCTGGCTAGTCCCCCCCCCCCACCTGGGTACCCAGAGTGTGACTTTTCAGACCCTGTATGTGTGCATAGTGCTGTGATTTGAACTTTGTCAAAACTAATCAACCTGATTGCCCCCTCCTGTGTTACTGTCCCTTAAATAAATCAGATTTGTTGTTGTTATACTATATACTGTCTGAGGTGTTGGTACTTATGGAAACAGTATTGTATTTTGCTGTGTATGTTGTTTAACCTTATTTTACAGGGGTCCTCATAGACGTGCTGCAGAATCAGTCTCGAGGGTAAGTGGTACTTTATGAGTGAACAGTGTGTATATGTGGGGTATTGGGACTGTAACTCCAATTTACTGTGTGAGCCACTAGAGGGAATAAAGGGGGGTCCCAGTGTCCCAGAGGGCTGTGACCAAGCTAATATAGCCACTACAAACCCTGACCTCTGGGTGGAGGCATCCGCCATAGAACCTAGGCCCCTCAACCTGTCAGTAGTCAAGCAGGCAGGGGTAGTAGCCCTTGGGATAGCGCCACCTGGGGGTTACACAAGCTTTTTCTTAGTGTGTCTCTTCTGGTAAAAAAAAAAAATTATGTTTTGAGAATTTTTTGATAAATTACCTAAATTTACAGTGCCATCAAATCTAGATTGTGTTCCTGTCACCTCATCAGCTACTGCTCTCTCTTTCTTTTCTCATTTCTGTAGCTTAGCATGACATTAGCCACATTTTTCTGCACTGTTCTTCTGAAAGGCCTGGAATGGTCTTCCTGGAATATCCAGGTAGTATGAAAATTGACAACAATAACTACTGAAGAGAGAGTGTAGTATTGCTAGAAATAAAATAAAATATTAGATAATTTAACAACAAAAGGGGTAGCAAATATTAAAATATAGAACAGACCCTAAAAGAAAAAATGGTGAGAATTTAAAGGTATAAAAGTATTCCTTATCACAGCAGTCAAAGACCATACTCACAATGTAGCCTGGAAAGGATTAGGTTGATTTGCTGCTAATGGTCTTAATAGCCTTACTTTACACCTTTCAGACTGACTGGAATATAAACAAAGGTCTACATGACATCAGAATGTGTTTGTAATCTGAACACGCAAGAAAAATGGTGAAGGATTTAACAAAATCTGTTTTACAAGTATGTGAGCATTCAAAATTACTGAAAAACTACTACCTCTGAATAAAACTGGATTAGCAGGTAACGTTTCTGAAACACATTGTACAGTCCATACTGGGACAGGAAGCTACCCTAATGTGGTGCCTGTCTAGTTTCAGAAAAAATGAAGGTGTTAATTAAGGTGATATTATTTACCCTTCCCATGAATAATCTTGCAATTTGCTGGTGTGAAGTTAGAGGTGACAACTGAGCAGACAGGGACACATTTGGCTCTTTGAAGTGCTATGCTCTTGAAGGCACTTCCTGATTCGCATGCACTGCAAGCAAGCAAACACACTAAAATGTCAGACACTTGCTTACAGTCAGATGAGAAGAAAATTAAACAGTTAGTGGGGAATCTCACAGTTGCTGCTTGATCCACTATAAAAACAAATTTGCAATGGTGAAAACAGGAGGACCAAGTCTGGACCTAGAAAACCGAATCCATTCAGTCAAAAACTGAGTAGGTGGTAACCTTAACACTTCCCCTTCCTGTTCCAGCCATGTGCAGCACCCTGTACATAGCAGGACAATTCCCTGTCAGAGATTGTGCCCTTTTTAGTCATCCTCTTACTGTTTACTGTGCTTCTTGTTGGCACTACTGCTGCTGGGGGTTATATAGGGCACTGAGATGCAATGCTAAGAGGGTACTGTACACCTCCCACCACTCTTGTACAACTAAACATATTTCAGACTATCATGAATCCCAAAGCAGTGAAGGTGTTTATAAATAAAAAAAGTAGTGTTAATAGTGATACAAACACCGTCCGAAGAAGACGAGCTGTGACAGTGGGCACAAAGCTATGCATATGCATATAGCTATGTGCCCAGTATCACAGATCACTTTTCTCAAAATGGATTTTTAAAACTTTTAGTACTCGATTCTTATTTACAAATACTTTTCCATGGTTCAGCATTCATGATAGTCTTAAAAGAGGTCTTTAGATGCACATGGTTTGTGAATGGTGCGTACTAGCATTGGGTTGGGAGTAGCCTAATGCCTGCCTGTTTTAATTTCAGCATGGTTATATTATATTTTCAATGGAGGGTCTGTGGAGGCACAAAGTAATAAGGACGGACACAGTGTTAGTTATCCAGTACCTTATTGGGACTGATGCCAGGGGGGCGAGCAGTCATGTCAAAGGAAGTTCTATCCCCATAACATGAAACTGTGTGACATCCCGATACTGACACTGCATTGCAGTATGAGAGAGTTGTAATACTTCCAAGGTGGCATATTTAGGATGAGATGTTAAACTATGGCCCCATCTGCCTGTTCTGGTGGTTGTTCAGGTGGACATCAAAGATCCCATTGCACTTCTCAAAAAGAGAATTTTAATTTCCCAGTGTACTGGCCAGCTTGACCCCTTTCACAAAGCATAACACAAACTACTTAATATGCTTCTATTTCAGTTTGTTACCATCTGTATCCAGTGGCGGAGCCAGAGGGAGGGCTGGGGGGGTGGTCACCCCTCCTGGCTGCCCTAGTATGAGTAGTGGTGCCACACCACCATCTTTATTCAATGTTTAGTGCCCATTGTGGAGCCCATAATTGACTGAAAGGCCCCCCCAGCTTCCAAATGCTCCCAAACCTGGCTCCACCACTGTCTGTATCCCCCCCCTCCACAAACATGAGTCGACAATGAACAATGGACTTCTACTCTCAGTGTGCCTGCCCTGTTAAAAAAACTCAATAACACATTATTGAAAGTCTGTTTCTTTTTTCATGTGTGTGTTTGTGTGTGCATAACCCATGTAGGCCAGCAAGTTCTCTGTCTTGTGTGTTGGCTGAGCACACCATTATTTTTTTCATTTCTGGTCTCGTGGCATGGCATTATATATAGTTTATTCTGATTTGGCCAGTGTGATCTGCTCAGCTGCCACACCTCTATCCCCTACTCCCTCACACTGATGTCGGCAGGCATAGCAGTGTGCTCACTGAGTACACACTTTCCCGGGGGGCATTTAGCAGTAATGTACCCACACACAGTCTGCTCTTTCCTTTTGTGCACCTCATACTTAGTAACCCAAACAGTAATGCCCTTTTCTGTGCTGAAACAGGATGGGGGCAGGGGGTGAGGGTGGTCTAGTGATGTGTCACTCATCACTCTTTCTCTGTTGTGGGCATTACTCTTGCTGGCAAGGCCAAGGAAATGATCCATGAGGGTGGCAGCATATCAATGCTACAAGCTGATTGGCTATGCCGAAGAGATCAGCCTAAGGGGTCCTACTGTGATTGGTTAAGGGATGGGGTCGAAGCAGCGGGGTTCTCAAATGTAGAGAATAAAAATTCAAGTTTTCCTGTGTTTGTTCTCTTATCTTTTTCCGAGGACGACCTGAGTGACCCTTGGCTTTGTGTGAGCTGATCAGCGATGGCAGCAGCAGTGATAACAGCAATGAGGCGGCGGCTTCAGACCTTTCATCCAGGCAAAGACAGGGCAAATTTCAAGGATCGGTGGCTTATTCAGTGGCAGTGCATGGCAGCAAGTGAGACCTGACCTAGCCAAGCTTTGATCTGCACTCTGCAGTTTGCGGCTCTCATGACTAGTTTGCAAAATGCAATTGCTTTGTGTTGGAGTCGGGAGCTGGGAGGGACCAAGTCTACAATCATCGTTTGTGTACCTAGAGACATTACAGCAGGCAAACGAAGCGGCGACTAGATGATGCGAACTTCCGAACCACAGATTCAGCACCCCCACCACAGCACAGCAGCTGATAAGGTAAGCCTGCCTGCCTTACTGAAAGACATCAGAGCACAGGGTGGCAAGGGGGAAGGGGCACAACTGAGACCTGGGGGGGAAGGCAACTTATGCCATGGCTATGATGGGGGGGTAGAACAGTTGAACAGTTTCCTGAGATTTTAAATAAAATAATGGAGACTGCCTTCTCACTGCCCAGCTTTTCATGATGGCTATATGGGGGGAGGAGAAAAAGAAGTATGAATAGAGATTTTGTACAGAACCTATGTTGAAAGTGCATTTGAATGGGTAGGAGCACAGGCACTGCTGGGACTGAGAAAATAAGGACTGGCTATCAGTGGCTATGCTGCGGGGCAGAATATTTGAACAGCTTCCTGACTTCAAATAAAATGGAGGAGACTGCACTGCCCCTTTTTCATGATGGCCGGGAGGGTGAGAAAGAGAACAGCTGCTTTTATTTAGTAAATGGGGAAGGCAGTAAATACCTGGGTTTGAATCCCACAGCCTCCAGTTGCATACTTTGCTACCCTAAGCAAGTCACTCAACTTCTCTGTGGCTGTGCTTTCAGCTGGTTAAACAACTGAAGAAAAAAAAATGAACAGCCCTTGTTTTTTCACCATGGCTATGCTGTGTTTGTTGTTGGGGGAGGGGGCAGTAGAATTGTTTCCTGTTGCAACTTTGTAAATGGCCAATTTTATGTATGACAAACAGTCGACACACACAAAATTGAGTGGTCCCTACATACTTTTTGCTTTAGTTTAAACAGGGCAAGAAAGTGTTTTTAAATTTAATGACTGATACAATGTATAAGTAAGATAAATAATATGAAGCAGGCACCACCTCTGTTTTTATGTGTTCAGTTTTTCCTTGGCCTCTTTCCTCCCCCCGATGGGAATGCTTCACTCACTTTGGATTTTATGAATTTATAAATTTTTATTGGTTTGTCAGATGTTATCGTATTCCACTGCAATGGTAGCTTTTTTTAACCATTGTGTATCGTTACATCATAATAAAAGCAGTTTTTCACAGTGTCATACAAGATACGTTTTATTTTCTGTAGCTGAAATAACAGGTAGGCTGTATATGAGGAAGCTGTTCCTGCTCTGTCTCTGATACTGGTTTTCCTGGGATAATATGGCTTATAGTTGTCCCAAGTGTGACTACACGCAGGACACTAGGGCCTGCACAGTACTGCAAGCCTTGTCTGCTTCAGCAGCTGTGTGATCAGCCTCTCCTCTGTAAGCCATGCTGCTTTTATTTAGGAGCCTAAATGTGAAGCAGACTAATTTTCCTGACACTTTGTGTGGGATGCAGAAAGATTTCCTTTCATTATTTATAGTGGGTCCTGTGTGTGTTCAGGAAATCGAGAAGTGGTTTAGCAGTGTTTTGCACAGTGTAAGTATTGCTTGTGGAGCAGCAGTAGGTAGCATCCTACAGAGAGCTTTCTTAAAGAGCAACTTTCAATTTTTAATTTTGCTTTCCACTATTTGCTTACTAAATATTGTAAATAAAGCAATAGTTATTGCCTTGAAAATTCAAAAATGCATCTCCCCCCCCCCACTAACCACATAACTGATGATTCCCATCTTTCTGTTGTCATGGTTGGCACTAATGCCATAAACAAACAAACGCACTGTGAGCAGGGGAGAGTCACATGTTTAGACACACCAACAAGATGTGCTGTGATTTTTGGAAGGAATGCAGAAAATTCAGTATTGTTGTCTCCCCCATCATTTTCTATGCATAGAAGTTGGCGGCAGAAAGTCTGTTCTTGTTCTGCATTGGTTAATTTTTTTTCAGCCTGTTTCAGTGCTTGCTTACTTTTGCAACATTTTGTCAGCTGCATTTTCAGGTTACACATTTGTTTTTCACTATAGAGCTTTTTTGTAAAAAGAAGTTAACCTGAGGGGTTTAATGAGCCCATTAGCCAATGGTCCATAGCACACCACTAAGGACAGTAGCAGATGCTTAGCCTAATCATCGATGCTGGAGCAGCAAAACAAAGTGTGAGCTTGTTTTTGGTTACAGTGAAAGGCAATATTCAGTTAAGTATCTAAGCAACTAAACTTTCTAATCTCTAATAGAGTTCAAGCATCTTCAAATGGTAACCAATAGTGTTTTACATTTCTTGGGGGGGGGCAGTATACCACTTCAAAATAGTACTGCAGTCTGTCAGACTAACATGGAGAGAGCTGTATTAGAGCAGGCCAGTGGATGTCCTCTTTCTAGACTTCAGCTGGGCATCTGACTGTGCCACATCCCGGGTTGCTAGTGAAGCAGGAGGATATGGGGGTGGGCAGTTGGTAAGGTGGATAGGAAACTGGCTGGCGGGGAGGGTACAAAAGGAGATGGTGGGGGGTCTCATCTATCAGGAGAGTCATTAGTGGGTTCCACAGGGCCTGGTGCTGGGCCCACTCCTGTTTAATGCCTATGCCTATATCTCAGAGATCAGAAGAGACATCAGGAGAGGGGTGAGCCTATTTGCTGATGACTTGAAACTGTGGTCAGAGGAGAGGGGAAGTTGGCTCTCCATGAGGACCTGGAGACCCTGGTGAGGTGGTCCTGCACCTGGCAACTAAAGTTTAACACTGGAAAATGCAGGGATGCTCCACCTGGGGACAAAAATCCAGTGCACGTGTACACTGTGGGTGGGCACTACATGTTTCTAGGGAGGAGAAGGATCTCTGGGTGGTGGTGGATGCCAAAATGAACTCTGAGCAGTGTAGAAGTATGCATTGCCAGGAGGATAATCTCAGGGAGCCGAGGGGTGCTGTACAATTGCCTGGTTAAGCTGCACCTTGAATACTGCATGCAGTTTTGACATCCTTACTTAAAAAAGGATATTGCTCTTCTGGAGAGGGTCCAGAGGGGGTCAACCGGTGGAGACAAGGAGGCAGTACTTCACAGACAGGGTTGTGGAGCCCTGGAATATGCTGCCTGTGCAACTGGAGGCTGTTGGAACTGTGGACTGTGGAGGGGTTCAAAAGAGGCTGGGATAGGTACAGGGGGAGGGGCAAGGCCCGGAGCCTCACCGGGGATGGGTGGTTGGTGTGACCTCAGGGGTCAACCATAACCTTTTTTTGCTCTAGTAAGCTAAGGGGCTCAGGACATAGAAAACTATGACATTTTTATTTTTAAAAGCATTGATTTTAATATGCTTTGCCCCAACAATAACAGATTTTTCTTTAACATTGTCCTTTCATCAGCAAAGGAAAACAGTACACAGGCATAATGCTATGCTAACTATATTTCTATATAGGATGCTCTATTTACCCCAGAAATGCCTATTTTAAGCTTTCAAATTTTGTATTTTATTATGGTTTATTTTTGTACCATACATGATCCAAAGCTTTGTTTTTAGGATGAAAGGACATGCTGGGTGGGATAAGGGTGGGACTGTATGGATGGCGATGGCTGGCATGGCCAATTTGGAAGAGCTGGGAACCCCCTACACTTTCCATTAATGGCAGCTATGTATCTGTGGATGGTCATTTCAGAGTTTGGTCTGCAGTGGTATCCAGGGCAAGAACAGAGTTAAGACATTTGGCTAGATGGGAGAGGGAAGCTATGGTGAGGCTGGGATAAAACCCACCACCTGCAGGGCTGACCCTGTATACTGTACTTCCTCACATTTTGAAACTGAAATGTTGGATACAGACACTCAAAATGTAGGGAAATAAGGGTCACTGGTCTTAATAATATTGGATAAATTGTTACACATTCAGAAAACTGGAAGCTAGTGACCTAACAGCACTCTACCCTTGATCACACCCCCTAGACACTAGCTGAAAGTCCTAAAAGTGGAGTGTTAACTGAATCAAAACCAGAGCACCAGGTAGCTCACCCCAGGACTCTTTTATACAGTAAGTAATGTAAATAGATATAATAATGTAATTGGCGGTATTATACCATTGTTACTATGTTACAAGACTGATCTGGTTTGGGTATGTGGAAGTGTGAAATTTTTAGCAGGTTTGGGTATGTGGAAGTATGAGATTTTTGGCTGGTTTAGTTTGGGTATGCAGAAGTATATGAGATTCTTGGCTGGTGTGAGTGGATCTCTGAGGGACTGGCTACCTTGATGTGGTACAGAGGCTTGTCACAATGTATCCTAAACATTGTAACTAAATGCCAGTCTGTTAGTCTGACATTGTTGACTGAAAAGCTTTCTTTCAGTGTGGAATGCAAGTATGCATGCTGCACCTTTACTTTCTGTATCTACAGTATTCAACATGTACTGGATAACGTTTGAGTTGGGAGGGAAGGGTTGAACAATGGGGGTGGGGTAGCAGTGTGACTGTTCTGTGTACAAATCTGAAATCCCTAGCTACACCCCTGCCCCCTAACGGTGACCCTCCATCTCACCTTGTCTCATCATATTTAAAACAAAATCATTACTTGCACAGTATCATTTGCTATCTTACGTCTCTTTGCCACTTAAAAAAGAACATATAGAATACTGAACTGCCAACTATGCACAATCACTGTGTTCTGCCACATAGTGGTTTTGATTCCCTTTATCCTATGGATCAAATATTGACAGGTTCATTTGACTCAGAAGCTATTAGTTGCAGAACACACTGGTTATGCATTTCCCTGCTTGTTTAGTGTCATCATACTCACTAATTCTATGTATTTTTATAATGTGCAGTATTATGTGAAGTGCATGCATTGTGGTTTTTCTCAGGCTCACTAGAAAAATCACTTATGTAGTGAATACAGGTTCTATATTTTTGTTCCATGAGCTAGTACCTGTGGTACAAATGTATTTTGAAAAGAAATGTTCTCAATGTAGAATGAGGCTATCATATATACTGTACAATGACCAGTATATTGAAACTGGGCATAGAACTGGCAACATTGCTATATTTTAATGAGATGTGCAATCGCACATCACATATGTATAGAGCAAAAGATATTGGTGTCGCAAAGGTGGCCGACAAAGATGTGCAGGCACATTCCACTGTTAGGTGTGAATACCTGGAATGGGGCTGCACAGTTCATCTTGGAGATATGCCAGATGCAAATTACAGATATTCAGACCAAAACATGCAAACAGGACCATAATGAATGCAATGTGCTAATGGGTCCATTTGCATATCATTATGGCCACATTTGCATGCCTCCTGCAGGGATGCGCATGACAGAATGTGCCTGGTGCCCTGCTATTACAGCAGAAAAAAACAGCACACTATCACCAAGACAGTCCAGTGTCACACTCCCTTCCAGCTATGAATCCCAGAATTACAAAAAAAAAATCCAATCCTTCAGCCTGGTAGTCTAGTGGCCCTCCTCCCATGCCCGATTGTATTACAGAATAAACTATCCCCCTATTACTGGCAATCTTGTGCCCCCTCCCATACACAACCACAATGTAAGTAAAAAGAAGTCACCCCAAAATCTTCTGGCACTGCAGTGGCTCTCCATCCTGTCCCCAAACCCCAAGCATGTTTAGAAAATACACACTGAACCCTCCCTGGTATTTTACTGCCCCACCCCCCCCACAGCCTAGATTGGAACACGGCAGATAAATCCCATTATTTCACTGGTAGTCCAGTAGATCACTCACCCACTGATGCACCCACGCCCCACACCACTCTCTCCCAGTCCCATTATGGCCAAGTAGCCTGCAGGCAGCACAACTGAACTGCACAATGCCACAGCTGACAACTTGGCAACTTTGTAAATGAAGCTTGCAGTACACACTGCAAGCCCATTAGTTGATAGTGTCAACCAAGGGAATTGTATAGCTTACTGTGAGCTGTCATTCCATGACAGCTCAGTTGGTGTGCAGCCATGGCAGTGTGGGATATGGGTAATGGTTACTATGCATATTTCATTGATTGATATATGAAAGCATCATTTCATGCATTCTAAAAAAGTGTTTTATTTCCTTTACTGCAGATTGTTTTGTTATTTTACATATCAAAAATTTACATTTTGGATCTTCAAGAGACTCGGGAGAGGAAATCGACATATATTACCATCCTGTGTTGTCAGTGCAATACGCTGCTGATTTCCATCCGACAGCTATAAAGGCATTCGGCACTATCATTATTAATGTTATTAAATGTTACTAAATGTTATTAAATGTCACATGGTATTAACTGATTTGTTGTCAATAAATTTATTAAATTGACAACAATAAACATTGTATTTTGCATGTAAAGCTATTACATACTTACATACACAAATAAGGTTTAAAACTTTAATTTTAGGTAAAACAGAACTAAAATATTTAAATATTGGGTAGTTTATGTGTAAAACTGTCTTGCAATAAAAAAAAACTTAAAGACTGAGTGCTTTGCATTATAAGCATACTACTTTTATGATTACTAACAGGTAACCAGGTTGCACATTATGATACAATACAGTGTTTGATCAGTTATATCATTTACATTAATGACAATTCAAAAGAAACAGTGCCAGAGGTTATCATTTGTCATTGTGAGACAGGAATGTACAGCACAATGTTTCTTATTCTGATGGAGGGGTATTCTACTCCTTTTTACCTTGATGTTCACTTATTTACCATAAACTACCCCTCTCTAGCTCCCACCAACTCCCTCATCTCCATACTCTGCCAGCACCACCCCTTTCCACCCACTCTCCCCCTAAATATTCTCCTTTTCCCAATCCCTCTCTCTCTCTTTCTCTCTTCCTCTTCCTCCTTTCTCTCTCTCTCTCTCTCTCTAATCTACCCCTCGCTCGCATGCTCCCCTTTCTTTTCCTACCCTTTCTGACACTCTATCTTGACAGGCCCCTGGGCAGCATGCCATACATTGCTAAATGGGAAACCTCATTTGCACTCTTCCCCCTTTTATCCTCCTACTCTTTCTGATACTGTACCTTGACAGGCCTCCCTGGGGCAGCTATGCCATATGCTGCTAATTGGGAATCTCCTCCCATTGTTTAATTTCAGTTTTCTAGGTTACTCAAATGTATTGTTTATCTATTTTCTGTATTACATAGCAATCTTATGTTTTGTGTTAACTGTTGAGTTTTTGTTATGTCTCTGCTGTTTTACATCCTGATGTGGAACCCTTGTAAAAGATTGTATGCTCAAAGGTTGTATCTGAATTACCAAATAAATACAAATAAATAAATAAACTACACTGCATGCACACATAGGCTGCAATAATTTTTACTGGTGCCAAAACATGTAATGTTAGCTTTAGAAGTCCAACACCATTTTAATAATTGTCTGGCATGAACATCTTTTTCAAGTTGTGTCAATATGTATGACAGTGTGTTGTACCCCAACCAGACTGTGAACCTCTCCATTATGTTGAGTGTACATCTTTCTATACTAACTAGTACTCCGCTGACTACAAAATTTTACATCAGTTGTATTGACAGTTCATTCTTGTCAGAATAGTTTCCAAAATCCGTGTAGAAACCAAACAGATCAGTGCCTCAATCATTCAATAATTCAACATGACATTTTTGACATCAAACCATTCTTGAGAGTGTAACAGTATGACACCATACAGCATTTTATGACCCATCATAAAAATTTCAAGTCCTCTAATTGAATTCCATGTTGGAAGTCATATCTCACCTACCATTTCAGCTGACACTGTGCTGAAAACATAATACGTAAAGAAAATTAAGTGATTTTAAAGGGGCATAATGAATCATAGAATTCATCTGAATTTTTGCAATATAACACCACCTTGTGTCCAGTGAACAGTTGTGAAACTGAGTTCTGTGACACATCACAAGGTCATCCTTCTCTTCCTTATCAAATTTTGGTGCAATTGGTCTGGGGACCAACTTGATTGTTGCTTGACGTGCCTTATCAAAGGTTGGGTACATTGTTCATAGTGAAATTACCTCATTTATAAGATCGGTTAGGTAACCTGAGTGGCAAGACAGTCATACAAAATATTACTTATCAGTCACCCAAATGCATATTAATTATGCCATTCACTGTTCACAGACATAGTTTTACCCCACTGTACCCAATTTTTATTACCCGTAGCAACTTTATTATATCATATATGATCCTCATCCTGCCTTTTTTCTGGGTGTAAGATTAGTTAATCCTGCACCTGCAGTAAGGCATGTATTGCTTCCTTATTATTTCATTGAATATGCTACAAAATTCAGCATTTCCCTTGTGGTATGTGTTATCTTTTGTAATTTAAAACAATTTATAAAATGTACAAATTATTTCAAATAATCTGATTGGTTGTTAGCCATGCTTTAAAAGTATCTAATTTATGGCAAAAACTCAAAACCCCATTTAAAATACAAGGTCACATTTTATAAGCACAAAAAGCCACTCTTGGGAGATGCATTAGACATTTATAAGACATGGCTAGGGGATGGGTCACATTTGGCCTGCAGCCTTGTGCCTCACTATGGCCCCCCAGCCATGTGTTACAACTGCCTAATGCAAAACATGTAGTGTATTATTGCTTACATAACATTTAGGGTGCCAAGTGAATAGGAACGTCTAGCAACTGTGGTGTGATACATCAGTCAGCAGCAATGCGATGGTTAAAGGAAAACTACTTCTTAACGAATAGGAGCCACTTCTCCATAGACTGTGTCTGCGGCATCCTAATCTCCCCTGTAATCTTACTATATATTTAAAAATAAAAATACTTGATTGCTCTTAAAATGACATTTTCCCCGTGTTGGAGTCGGCATGTTGGTAAATTGAGTGCAGCCCTCTGGGAGATTGCACTGGCAAAACCACAAGATACTGATGTGGTATTTTCCCTTCCAGTGTGATGACCAAACTTACAGAGATATTAAAATATCCATATATTCTATGCCTGGGTAAGACTGCATCTGCATCTTGTAGTTTTGCTAGCGCAATCTCCCAATGCATCTGCATCTTGTAGTTTTGCTAGAGCAATCTTCCATAGGGCTGCACTCCATTTATCAACATTTCAGCTCCAGCAAGGGGGCAATGTAATTTTACAAGTGATCAGGTATTTTTATTCTTAAATATACAGTGGGACTATGGGGGACGGGTGTGCTGCAGCTACTGTACATGAAGAAGTGGCTCCATTGCATTTTCAAGTAGTACTCATTTAAGAGTTCCCTTTTCCTATAACATCCAAATTAACTCTCACCCCATCCCAAAACTTAGGTTGACCACCATTCCATCTAAAAATCATGAACTTATAGAAATATATTAACACAAAGAAAACATGAATGCATACAAATTTAATATAGTACACCAAAAAAATGAATGCAAACAAAAAAAATAGCACAACTAAAAATGAATGCAAAAAATAGCACAACTAAAAATGAATGAAAAAAAAAGATAGCACAACAAAAAATGAATCCAAACAAAAAGCATAGCACAACTAAAAGATTAATGCAACAAAAAAGCATAGCACAACTAAAAAAATGAATGCAAACAAAAAGCATAGCACAACTAAAAATAAATGCAAAAAGCATAGCATAACTAAAATGAATGCAAACAAAAGCATAGCACAACTAAAAAATAAAACAAAAAGCATAGAACAACTAAAATGAATGCAACAAAACGCATAGCACAACTAAGAAAATGCAAACAAAAAGCATAGCATAAAAATGAACGCAAACAAAAAAGCATAGCATAACAAAAAAAGAATGCAAAAAAGCATAGCACTAGTCAAAATAAATGCAAACAAAAAGTATTGCACAACTAAAAATGAATGCAAACAAAAAAGTATAGCTCAACTTAAAAAATGAATGCAAAAAAGCATAGCACTACTAAAAGATGAATGCAAATAAAAAAGCATAGCACAACTAAAAATGAATGCAAACAAAAAAGCATAGTACAACTAAAATGAATTCAAACAAAAAAGCATAGCACAACTAAAAATGAATGCAAACAAAAAAGTATAGCACAACTAAAAATGAATGCAAACAAAAAAGCATAGCACAAGTAAAAATGAATTCAAACAAAAAAGTATAGCACAACTAAAAATGAATGCAAACGAAAAAGCATAGCACAAGTAAAAATGAATGCAAACAAAAAAGTATAGCACAACTAAAAATATAAATGTACACAAAAAGCATAGCACAACTAAAAATGAATGCAAACAAAAGCATAGCACAACCAAAAATGAATGCAAACAAAAGCATAGCACAAAAAAAAAGAATGCAAACAAAAAAGCATAGCACTACTAAAATGAATGCAAACAAAAAACATAGCACAACTAAGAATGAATGCAAACAAAAAAGTATAGCACTACTAAAAATGAATGTAAACAAAAAAGCATAGTACAACTAAAATGAATGCAAACAAAAAGCACAGCATAACTAAAAATGAATGCAAACAAAAAGGATAGCACAACTAAAATGAAAGCAAACAAAAAATAGCACAACAAAAAAATGAATGCAAATAAAAAAGCATAGCACAACTAAAAAAATGAATGCACACAAAAAGAATAGCACAGCTAAAAATGAATGCAAACAAAAAAGAACAGCACAACTAAAATGAATGCAAACAAAAAAGCATAGCACAACTAAAAATGAATGCAAACAAAAAAGCATAGCACAACTAAAAATGAATGCAAAAAAAGGCATAGCATAGCTGAAAATGAATTCAAACAAAAAAGCATAACACAATTAAAAATGAATTCAAACAAAAAAGCATAGCACAATTAAAAATGAATGCAAACAGAAAAGCATAGCATAACAAAAAAATGAATGCAAACAAAAAAGCATAGCACAAGTAAAGATGAATGCAAACAAAAAGTATTGCACAACTAAAAATGAATGCAAACTAAAAAGTATAGCTCAACTTAAAAAATGAATGCAAAAAAGCATAGCACTACTAAAAGATGAATGTAAATAAAAAAGCATAGCACAACGAAAAATGAATGCAAACAAAAAAGCATAGTACAACTAAAATTAATTCAAACAAAAAAGCATAGCACAACTAAAAATGAATGCAAACAAAAAAGCATAGCACAACTAAAATGAATGCAAACAAAAGATAGAAACTAACAAAATGAATTCAAACAAAAAAGTATAGCACATATAAAATTAATGTAAGCAAAAAAGCATAGCACAAGTAAAAATGAATGCAAACAAAAAAGTATAGCACAACTAAAAATATGAATGTACACAAAAAAGCATAGCACAACTAAAAATGAATGCAAACAAAAACATAGCACAACTAAAAATGAATGCAAACAAAAAAGCATAGCACAACAAAAAATGAATGCAAATGAAAAACCATAGCATAACTAAAAATGAATTCAAACAAAAAAGCATAGCACAACAAAAAAAATGAATGCAAACAAAAAAGTATAGCACAACTAAAATGAATGCAAACAAAATACAAAGCACAACTAAGAGAATGCAAACAAAAAAGTATAGCACAACTAAAAATGAATGTAAATAAAACAGCATAGTACAACTAAAATGAATGCAAACAGAAAAGCACAGCATAACTAAAAATGAATGCAAACAAAAAGGATAGCACAACTAAAATGAAAGCAAACAAAAAATAGCACAACAAAAAAATGAATGCAAATAAAAAACCATAGCACAACTAAAAAAATGAATGCACACAACAAAGAATAGCACGACTAAAATGAATGCAAACAAAAAAGCATAGCACAACTAAAATTAATGCAAATGAAAAAGCATAGCACAACTAAAATATGAATGTACACAAAAAAGCATAGCACAACTAAAAATGAATACAAACGAAAAAGCATAGCAACAAAAAAGAATCCAAACAAAAAGCATATAGCACAACAAAAATGAATTGCAAACAAAAAGCATAGCACAACAAAAAATTAATGCAAATAAAAAGCATAGCACAGCTAAAAAAATGAATGCAAACAAAAAAGCATAGCACAACTAAAAATGAATGCAAACAAAAAAGCATACACAACTAAAAATGAATGCAATCGAAAAAGTATAGCACCACTAAAAATGAATACAAAGGAAAATATATAGCACAACTAAAAATGAACACAAACAAAAAAGCATTGCACAGCTAAAAAAAGAATCCAAACGAAAAAGCATAGCACAACTAAAAATGAATATAATCAAAAAAGCATAGCACAACAAAAAATGAATGCAAACAAAAAAGCATAGCACAACTAAAAATAAATGCAAACAAAAAAGCATAGCACAGCTTAGAAAATGAATGCAAACAAAAAAGCATAGCACAACTACAAATGAATGCAAACAAAAAAGCATAGCACAGCTAAGAAAATGAATGCAAACAAAAAAGCACAGCACAACTAAAAATGAATGCAAACAAAAAAGCATAGCACAACTAAAAATAAAAAAAAAGCATAGAACAACTAAAAATGAATGCAAACAAAAAAGCGTACACAACTAAAAATGAATGCAAACAAAAAAGCATAGCACAGCTTAGAAAATGAATGCTAACAAAACAGCATAGCACAACTAAAAAAAGATTGCAAACAAAAAAGCATAGCACAACTACAAATGAATGCAAACAAAAAAGCAAAGCACAGCTAAGAAAATGAATGCAAACAAAAAAGCGTAGCACAACTAAAACAAGCATTTGTCATTGCCGAATGTTGTTTCACTGGCATTGGTAGTGCCGGAGTTAGAGACGCATAATAGGAATGGCAGTGAAGTACTGAAGTGACACCAACCCCAGCCCCACCTTGTAGAGACCAACAGGCATTGGGTGTGCCTTTGGGTCATCAGCTAGCACACTATGGCATTGTACCTCACCCTACCCTGTAGACACTGATAAGTGTTGTGGTGTGCTTTGGGGTCTTTGGGCATTATACTTACCCCATTCCATAAGGAAATATGCTGAGGTGGTTGCAGGAGAATGAGGTGAACTCAGGCCGAATAGCAAGGCACACTCCACAATGCCTGTCACTGGCTGCAAGGGGGTAAGGTGAATGGCAATGAGATTACAGCCGAGTGGATACTCAATTCACACCCCTGAGCTCTGTCAGTCTCTTACAGGGTGGGGCACACAGTTGAAAACCCTAGCACAGAAGTCGTGTGTTGGTGAGGTTTACCCAAATTTTCAACATGGGCTTTTTGTGAGCCTACCTCATGGAAAGGGCACTACCAGTTTGTTAGCTGAAAAATGGTTTTGCACAGTGGCTGTGCCATTTGGTGACACAGGATGAAAACACATTTTGTGTGTGATGAAAATTGACAACTGTATTGTCTATGAGGAGATGTAAAAAATGGCAACATTGAAATCTGGATTGAAAATATGAAAATTGGTGAAGTTACGAACATGCATAGAAACTGCGCAACACACACCAGTAACCCAATTATTTTTGGATTTTTTACCATATTCAATGACAGGTATTTTGGAACTCACCATGAATAGTGTGGGTGATTCTGTTAATGTGTCCGAAGCATTGATTTTGCAGCAGTGACTATGCCATTGTGCGCCACAGGTGTAAAAACACATTTAGGGCAGGATACAAAAAATGACAGCTGTACTGTTCATAAAGAGGTGTAAAAAATGCCAGTGTTGAAAATCTGGCATGAAAATAGTGCAAATTTGTGAAGTTAAAAGAGTGCTTGGAGACTGCGCAATGCACACTTGTAACACAGTCATTTTATTGAATTTTGTCACCAAATTTTCAACATATGCATTTTAGGACTTCCGCTCATGAACAGTGGCACCATCATTTCCTGAAACTGTCCTGAAACTGATTTTGTGCAGTGACCGCACTATTCAGTGCCAGACGTACGAAAACACATTTCGCTAGGATATGTAAATGACACAATACATAAAAAGAGGTCTGGAAAATGGCAATTTTGAAACTCTGGAGTGAAAATATTACAAATTCATGAAGTTACGAGCATGTGTGGAAACTGCATAATGCACACTGACAAAACAGTAATTTTTGTGATTTATTCCACCAAATTTGCAAAATATGCTTTTTGAGAGCCTGCTTCATGAACACTGGCACTGTCGTTTCATTAATCAGTCCCAAAAGGTAATTCCATGTGGTGACTGCAATATCACCCTTCGGGGCCGATTAACTCCATGACAGTGTCAGAATTCATAAGGAGGAGTCCTGTAATCCCATGTTGAAAATTTGGTGCCAAATTCCAAAGAGCCTGAGATATTCATCAAAGCTGAAAAACCCTATTTATGCGCTATTATATAGCTTAACAGCATTTCTTCAGTCTGCAGTCAGCTTTGAAGAGTGCAGACATGTTCTCTGTCCACTGAAGACTCGGCTGCATTGGGCTCTGGAGGCAAGTATGGGTGAGGGGTGTGTGGAGGCAGGGTGCGAGTGGGTGGATGCCCGTGGAGGGGCAGGGAGATGACGAGGACCATTTTCTTTTTCATTGGGTTTAAAAGGAAACAAAACTTGAGGACATTTTTATATCTCAGGGCAATTTGCACACCTGGGTGGGCCCCAGTGTGCCACCCAAGTGTTTTGGGTGATGCTGTAGCTGATGGGGGACGGGCACCCCATTGGCAAACAATGAAAGTGGGGGGGACAAGAGTCGAGGGGATTGAGTACTCTTCAGCACATAACAATGGGGGTGATTGGCGCTGAAATGGCCCCTGCCAGCACATACATTGGGGAAGGGTAGCGCCATTGGGGGATTGGACACTCTTGAAGTTGGTAGTATGGCAGGCAGTGTGCTGCCATGTTAATGTTTTTTTTACACCAGGAAAGCACATCGGAGGTCTGTTGCATATGATTTAGCTTTTGCTTACATTGCAGCGGACCTTTCATTTGATGTGATCACCATATTGGTATGCACAGTGTGTGCTGTGCATGCAGGTTGATTAGTGAACGAGGGAGGTAATCACTGATGGGTGTGCCCTGTATCTACCAACAATGACCGTATTCTTCAAATCTATTTTACTGTAGTACGAGGCTGCGTGATGCACCAGCCAACATAAAAATGAATAAACAAAAAGTATAGTACAACAAAAAAAGGAATGCAAATAAAAAGCATAGCACAATAAAAAGAAGAATGCAAGCAAAATGTGAATCAAGAATCTAAGAGTTAGCAGGTACCTCAAATAGCTTGTCCAAAAGAATAATTGCAAATGAATGCATCCTGCACCAGGTATTACCTGGTGTTCATTGGCAACCTCTTCACTTACCCCATCACTTGCCAAGGACACACTACTTGCCAAGCAGTTACTAGTATGTAGAGGAAATCTGTTCCTGCCCAAAGCCAGATATTTCCTGCTGCCCAGTGGCATACATCCTCTTCCACCCCATCTCCATGCCGAGCAATTCTTATTGCCCAGTGGCATCCTCTTACCACATGTCCAGTCTGTATCAACCATTCAGTGCATGCCCAGTAGCACCACCTTCCTCTTTCTATCACCTGCCAAGCATTCACTAGGGTCCTAGATCTACTCTCCCACCTAGCTCCATGCCAAGCACACCCTGGTGTATGGTATATGTCCCCTTCCTAACCTCATCCAGGGCCAAGCAGTCCCTGATATCCAGTGGCAATACCATCACTTACCCTATGCCATGTTAAGCATTTCATGGTTTCCAGTGGCACCTCCTCCCCCCTCTATCCTGTACCAAGAACTTCCTGGTGTCAACTGGCACATCTTCCCTTCCCCTTCCCCATGCTATGAACTCTCAGGAACCTGGTGGCACCCCTTCCTCCCCCCTCTCATTTAGTGTTAAGACCTCCCTCATATCCAGTGGCACCCACTTTTATGCCAAACACTCCCTGGCCCTGGTGTCCACTGGCACTCCACCCTCCTTCATCCCATTCCATTCAAATATTACCTATGTCCAGTAACACTTTATTTTTCCTCATCTCATGTTAGCCTTTCTGGTCCATACCTTACCAGACCTGGTTGTGGTTCCAGGTATCCACCGCTGCTTACCTTGTCCCATTATCAATGGTCTGTAATGTCCAGTGGTTCCTTCTCACGGCATCTCACAGACACCCTGTGCAGAATGTCATTTCAGCACTTTTATACATCCAGTACCTCACCATGTTTTGTGCACTACGGTGTTGTGGCCCCCATTCTGCCACAATGGCTGCGGTTCATGAACAGGTAGGTTTCCCATGCATAACCTGCCCAAGTGGTTCCACACCTGTGAACAGGTGTGGGGTTGCCAGCATTTACAATCACTGGCCACTGCATACCTCCCATCCACAGACACTCCTCCTGGTGTGCTAGTACCTGGGGCAGACTGGCAGACACAGGTGGGCAGCCAATGTGATGCTTGTATCCAGTCTGCTAGTGGATCCCCTGCAGTGTGGGGGTCTCTGGTAGCAATGTACTGGGTCCATGCTGAGACATAGGTTGAGTGCCCAGGTGGCCACCTCACCCTCCTCACTGCTCCATGGGGCTGGTGACATTGTGAAGGGACCAGCAATGCTTTGCCACTGCAAAAGGTGACACTGTGGGGGGGTGCAATGGCTGTGCCCCCCCGTCATTGAGGATGCAGCCCAGAATGGCACATAGTGCAATTGTTAAAGGGCACCATGGGGATACCCTCTGGCATGCCCCATTGCACCCCTGGTGCAGCACCCCGCAGCCAGCTAGGGATCATTTGCACAGGGTACTAACGCACCCACTAGTGAATGAAGCGGGGGGTGTACAGGGCACCACTGCATGGCATTCAGTGTTGGGAATGCCTACACGCTGCCCTTGCACACCACTTAGGCATTGGTGAATTGCAGCCAATATGTTGGCACAGCCAAAGAACTTTTCACACATGATATTCCTCACTTGGGCAGACTCAATGGACCACAGGTCCCCTTCTGCCATCATCTTCTATGCTTCTATATTCAAATACCATTACCATATGGTTCTGTTTTACACATGAACCTTTGACACACAGGACAGCTATCAAACATGCCACAACAATCAGTCCTACAAAAAAGACCAAAAGAATAATACACTTCAAAGATCTGAACTTTGTTCTCACATACACCAGAAGTGCCAGCCACCAGTACTTTTTCTGCAGTACATAAAGTATCAGTGAAGTCTGCACTCACTTAATGACCGAATGACCAACAGACACACTCACTGATGACCCAATAAATTATTGACGGACCCGCTCACTCAATAACCAGCTGACCCACTGGCACACTCAGTCACAGATTGATCCAGTCACGTACTTATTCACTAATCGACCACACTCACTGACTCACTCACTCACTCACCTACTCTCAATAATAGCCGAGTCAAGCATATAGTACTACATTCAACCACAATTAGAAATAGCGGAACATACTTTGCCTGTGGTTGCTGATCATTGTAGTAAACAATTGTCAGCCTAGCTTTGTAATGGCATGGTCCACAGTGGTCATCGCAGAATGTTATTAAATGATTGACCATGCAGATAGCTGATGTCACTTCTAAATTCTTATTACTTGGCAGCTGGAAAGGGAGCAGACAAGCAGTAACAGGAACTGTGGGCCCTACAAATGTACAGTATATTTACAATATAGTGGAGAGAATGGAGTGAAGTATGTTTAAAATGAGAGGAGGGAGTGGACTTTAAAATGAGGGTGGCACAATGTAAAATATTTAATGTGTAGGAGGATGTAGCTGTAAACTTTTCTGCACTAAAATGTGGCTTGCCTTTGAAATGTGCTTGAATGTACCCCCCCCCTCAATGCAGGCAACCATATCACATCATCTCTTGCTTTCACAGCTGCTTGTCTACTCCCTTTCCAGCTGCCAGGTAATGAGAATTTAGAAGTGACATCTTCTGTCAGCATGGTCAATCATCATTTGATAACATTCTGTGATGACCTTTGTGGACCATACCATTACAAAGCTAGGCTGACAATTGTTTACTACGATGATCGGCAACCACAGTCAAAGCATGTTCTACCATTTCAAACTGTGGTTGAGTGTAGCACTATATACTTGCCTCAGCTATTACTGAGGGTAGGAAAGTGAGTGAGTGAGTGAGTGAGTGAGTGAGTGAGTGAGTGAGGCAGTCAGTTAGTGAATAAGTATGTGAATGGATCGGTCTGTGACCGAGTGTGTAAGTGGTCAGTCAGTGGCTGGGCATGTGAGTTGGTCAGTCTGTGACTAAGTGAATGGGATGTCAGTGCCTGAGTGAGTGGATCAGTCAGTGACTGTGTCAGTGGATCAGCTGGTTATTGAGTGACTGGGTCAGTTAATAATTTATTGTGTCAGCAGTGAGTGCGTGTGTTGGTCAGTCAGTCATTAAGTCAGTGACTGTGTCAGTGGATCAGCTGGTTATTGAGTGACTGGGTCAGTTAATAATTTATTGTGTCAGCAGTGAGTGTGTGTGTTGGTCAGTCAGTCATTAAGTGAGTGCAGACTTCACTGATACTTTATGTTCTGCAAGAAAATCCCTGTTGGCTGGCACTTCTGGTCTATGTGAAAGCAAAGTTAAAATCTTTGCAGTGTATTTTTCCTTGGTCTTTTTTTGTATGACTGACTGTAATGACATGTTGGATAGCTGTGCTGTGTGTCAAAGGTTCATGTGTTAGACAGAACCATATGGTAATGGTGTTTGAATATAGAAACATAGAAGATGATTGTAGAAGGGTGCCTGTGGTCCATTGAGTCTGCCCAAGTGAGGAAAATCATGTGTGAAAAGAGTTCTTTGGCTCTGCTAACATATTGGCTGTGATTCATCAATGCCTATGTGGTGTGCAAGGGCAGCACATAGGCATTCCCAACACCAAATACCACACAGTCGTGCCCTGTGTACCCCTGTGGCATTCACTAATGGACGCGTTAGTACCCTGTGCAGGTGATCCTTGGCCGGCCACAGGATGCAGCACCTAGGGTGGGATGGGGTCATGCCAGGGGGCACCCCCATGGTGCCCATTCACAGTTGCATTATATGTCATTCTGGGCTGCATTCTCAATCCCAGGGGGATGCAGGCATAGCCATTGCACCCCCCTCACTGTTCCACCATTGGCAGTGGCAAAGCATTGCTAGTCCCCTCACAATGCCACCAGCCCCATGGGATGGGGGGTGGCTAAGGTGGCCACCTAGGCCTCCGCCCCATGTCCCTTCATGGACCCAGTACATTGCTACAAGAGACCCCCCCACAGAGCGAGGGATCCACTAGTGGACTGGGTACAAGCATCCCATTGGCGGCCAACCTGTGTCCACCAGTCTGCCCCTTGCACTAGCATCCCAAGGGGATAGTATGTGGACAGGAGGTGTGCAGTGGCAGATAATTACAAATGCTGACCACCACACATCTGTTCACAGATGTGGAACTGCACAGGTGGGTTACACATATTCTGAGCAGTAAACCCACCCATTCATGGATCGCAGCCATTGTGTATAAGATGGAGGGTCCACTAGACACCAAGTAGTGCTTGCCATATAATATGATAAGGGGTACTAGATGTGCTTTGGGTGATGGAATGACATTATGCACACTAGGGTGTCCTTGGTATAGGATGCAGTGAGGGAGGGGTGCAACTGGACATTAGAGACCACTTGTCATGGGACAGGGTGAGCAGGAGTGTGCAACTGGATACCTGGGAGTGCTTGGCATGGGTCTGAGTAAGGGAGTTGCCACTGGATACCAGAAAGGGTTTGGCATGGGATGGAGAAAGGTAGGGAGTGCTACTAGACAGCAGGAAATGTTTTGAATAAAATAGGATGAGGGAGGAAGGAGTGCCAATGGACACCAGGGCCAGGGAGTGTTTGGCATGAAAGTGGGTGCCATTGTATACTAGGAGTGCTTAACACTGAATGGGAGGAGGACGGTGTGCCACCATTTACCTGAGAGTTCATAGCATGTGGAAAGGGAAGGGAAGAGCCGCCAGTGGACACCAGGAAGTTCTTGGTGCAGGATGGGGGATGGAGGAGGTGCCATTGAAAACCATGAAATGCTTCACATGGTATGTTTATCTGTATTGGGGACTGGGAAGAGACCTAGTCAAACAAAGCACTCTTTTCACTAGACAGGCTACACCTCAGTAGGGAGGTTTGGGGATACTCTGGGGGGAGCTGGAGGAATGCATAACCACTACACTTAATTTAAACTACTGCAGTGAGGGGTAGTGGGCATGTAGGTCCACAGACTCTGAGAGGAGGAGGCCAGTGAATGGATGAGGTCTGGAGAGAGGAGGTGGAAGGAGTGTGAATACAGTTAGCAAAAGATGGAGGGGTGAGGAACACATAACAAAGGTATGTTGAGGGGTGCACACAAAGGGAATAAATGTGAATAGAAGAATAGAGGGAAGAGAAAGAAGGTCAGATTCTAGGTGGAGGGTGGTGTCCCTGAATGCACGGAGTCTTGGAAACAAGATGGATAACCTGCAGGCACTATCAGCAGAAAGGAGGGTGGAGATAGCTGCAGTAACCAAGACTTGGGCAACATCACACCATGACTGGGACCTTGTGATCCCTGGATATGAACTATACAGGAAGAACATGATAGTCATGAATGGGGGAGGGGGTGGCACTTTATATCAGGGAGGGAATAACTTGCACAATGGATGAGTCAGAGGAAGAGGAGGTGGAGGCATGATGGGTTTAGTTAAGGTCCAATACAGGGAGAAACGTGAGGTTGGATGTGGTTTACAGACCATCCAGTCAGGATGAGGAGATGGACAGGGAACTGAGCTGACAAATATTGGAAGCTGCGGGGAAAGAAGAGGTGTTAATTGTGGGGGACTTCAACTTGCACAAGGTGGACTGGAGCATACAATCCACAACATGTGCTAGGAGTTGGGTGATCCTTGAAGGACTGCAGAGTGGGTTCCTGACTCAGGGAGTTACTGAACCAACAAGAGATGAGGCAATTCTTGACATGGTGCTCACAAATGGGGAGCATGCACAGGAATAATGGTCAGGGAGCCACTGTGTGGAAGTGACCATTGCACACTGTAGTTCCATTTGGATATGGGCAGGGAAAGCATCCCGACTAAGACCAAAATCTTGGATTTCAGGAGAGCGGACTTCAGGAAAATGGGCCAAGTGCTAAAGAGCCATCTGGTGGTATCAGAGCAGATATAGTGGTGGACCAATGGTGGTCCATCATTAAGGAAGGAAAGGAATACTGGTTGCCACATATAAGTATTTTAGGCTCAAGAGGAAGAACACGGTATGCCAATGAGAGGTCGACACTGTGACCGCAAAGACCAGCACAGTGACAGATCTCGCCTGATATCGGCGGGTCACTGTGCTGGTCCCTGCAGACACTGGTGGTGTGGCTCTCTGTGTTGCACCCCCTTCCTGAGACAACTCTGACTTGGAGTAGGAAATCTAGAGTCTAGTGGGTATGAGGGGTTTGGGGGGTGCAGCCCCCGAAGAAAACTCATGGGCATCCTGACAGTGCAATGCCGACACTCAGCATTGTGTCTGTCGCTGTTGGATATGTCAGAATCAGTACTGTTGCAGTGCTATAGTAAAGCTGAAGAACACAAGGGCCAAAGTGCCCAGCTGGTTCAGTTCTGGGGTTGCCCATGCAGTAAGGGAAAAGAGATTAACCTATAGAAAATACAGGAAGACCAAGAGAGAGGTGGATGGGGAAAATTACCTAAGATGGCTATGAGGCAAGTAAGGAAGTCCAGTGAACAAAGGCACAGAAGGAACTGCAGATAGCTGAAGGAGTTAAAAATGGGGAGAAGGCTTGCTTTCACTATATAGGTGAGAAAAGGGACAAGAAGGAAGGGGCTGTTAGGCTTAAGGAAGGGATGGAGTGGGTGGAGGGTAATGGGGGATATATAGAGATGCCAAATGAATACTTCTGTTCCATCTTCACCAGGGAGAAGGACAGACCAATGCCTTCAGGAGGGAAAAGAGGAGCAGGGGAAGGGGAACACAGATGTAGTGACAGAGGAGGATAGAGTGAGGGAGGGGCTGCTTGCATTGAAGGTGGACAAATCACCAGGCCCAGACAGAGTACATCCAAGGTTACTAAAGGAACTGGCTGAGGTGCCGGTTGGGCCACTGGAAGACCTATTTAATAATTCACTAGAGTCTGGCGTGGTACCACAGGACTGGAGAACAACACATGTAGTGCCCCTCCACAGAAGTGGTCCCAAAGATGACCCACAGAATTACAGACCAGTCAGTCTGACCTCCATTGTAGGCAAGCTCATGGAGGCCATACCAAAGGTTGGTAGAATATCTAAAGGAGCATGGTCTCCAGGATGCAAGGCAGCATGGATTCATGGGAGGGGGAGATTGTGTCAAATGAATCTGATTAAATTCTTTGACTGTGTCACTAAGACAGTAGACAGGAGTCAAGTGGTAGATATTCTCTGGCTTGATTTCAGCAAGACATTTGACTCTGTACCCCACAAAAGGTTGATCAGGCAGCTAGTGTATCTTGGGGCTGGGGAAAAGATAGCCAGGGAGTGGACAACTGGCTGAAGGACAGAACCCAGAGGGTGGTTGTGAGGGAGTTATCTAGCACCAGAGAGTTAACCAGTGGGGTCCCACAGGGCTCAGTGCTGGGGCCAGTGTTGTTCAGTGTCTTCATCAGTGAAATTGGGGATGGCATTAATAGCAAAAGGTGCCTATTCATGGATGACACCAAGCTCTGCGGAGAGTGGACACAGCTGAAGGGATACAGGACCTACAGGAAGATCTGGAAAAGCTGGGGAGGTGGTTCAGGATATGGCAGCTTGGCTTCAATGCCAAGAAATACAAAGTTATGCATATTGGAGTCAAGAATCCCAGGACAGAGTATTACCTGGGTGGAGTCTGAGTATCTGTATCAAAGGAGAAGGACCAGGGAGTGATAATCACTAGTGACCTGAAGCACTCCATGCAGTGCAAGAAAGCAGCGGCAAAGGCAAACAAGAAGCTGGGATGCATATCTAGGGGGATCATTAGTAGGAGAGAGGAGGTTATACTGCCCTTGTACAGGTCACTGGTAAGGTCACATCTAGAGTATGGAGTTCAGTACTAGTGCCCACACCTCAAAAAGGACATTATCCTGCTGGGGAAGGTCATGAGGAGGGCTACAAAGATAATAGCGGGTCAGCAGGATAAGGCATACAAGGAAAGGTTGAGGGCACTGAACATGTACTCACTGGAAGACAGGAGAGAGAGGGGGGACATGATTGGGACTTTCAAGTACTTGAAAGGGATAAATAAGGTTGATAAGGAGAATCTCTTTAAGTTGAATGGCAACTATAACATGAGGGGGCAAAGTCTTGAGCTGGAGGGTGGGAGGTTTAGGAGGGAAGTCAGGAAGCATGTCTTCACAGAGAGGGTGGTGGACACTTGGAATGTGCTGCTGGTAGAGGTCATTTCACTAAAGACGGTGGGCAGCTTTAAGAGAGGCTGGGATAGGCATAGGAGGAAGGTAAGGATCATGGTTAGGGAAGATGGGATGAGTGGGGAGGGAGGTCAGGGACATTAGCTCAAGCTGAGGACCCTGCACTACAAGTAGAATTGATAGTTCAAATGGCCTTCTGCTGGCTTCTTCATATGTTCATATAGGGTAAGTGAAGGTAGCGCCACCGGACATCAGGGACTGCTTGGTCCTGGATGAGGTTAGGGAGGGGACTGATACCATACACCAGGGTGTGCTTGGCATGGAGTTGGGTGATGGAGTAGCCCTAGGACCCTAGTGAGTGTTTGGCAGAGGACAGAAAGAGAGAGGTAGTGCTACCGGGCATGCACTGAATGGTTGATACAGATTGGAGATGTGGTAAGAGGATGCAACTGGGCATTAGGAATTGCTTGGCATGAAAATGGGGTGGAGGAAGATGTGTGCCACTGGGCAGCATGAAATAACTGGCTTGAGACAGGAACAGATACAAGTGACTACTTGGCAAGTAATGTGTCCTTGGCAAGTGATGGTATAAATGTTGATGATGCCAATGGACAATTACTCATTTGGACAAGCTATTTGAGCTACCAGCCAACTCTTGGATTCTGCATCCACATTTTTATTGCATTCATCTTTTTTTCCTGCTATGCCTTTTTGTTTGCACTGATTTTTTTAGTTGTCCTATGCTTTTTTGTTAGCATTCATTTTTATGCGGGCACGCTTGTGCAGCCAACATCTTGTGGCAGTGGAGATTTGGAGGCTCAGTTGCTGCTGGGCAAATGCAGGGCACGCACCAGCAGGGGCGTCCCACATTCCCCAATCAACCAGCAGCAGGGGCCAACACTCTGCCTGGCTAATGAGGCAAAGAGATCTGACAAAATGTCTGCTGCAATGACAGTGAAGCTCTCATGCAGCATGACCACAACATGCCTCTCCCTACGTGCAGGCAACATGGCGGCAGTGACTGCCGCTATTGCCTCTCAACCCCCTTTCCTTTATTGTGTGCCAATAGAGGTGCCCAATCCCCATCGGCATCATGTAACCCCCCCTTTTTTGATTGCCGAGGAGGTGCCCAATCCCCCTTGGCATCATGCACCCTGCTCAACAGTTTCTCTTTGCCGATGGGGGTGCCCAATCCCTGTCAGAATGTATCCTCCCTCCTCCCCTTGAATTTTGCCAAAGGGCAACCCACTCCCCATCAGCATAATGTGGTCCCCCTTCTGTTTTTTTGATTGCAGAGGGGGTGCCCAATCCCCCTCTGTTCCAGCAGCTCCCCCTTCCTTGTTTGCCAATGGGGGGTGCCCAATCTCCCATGGGCTAAAGCACTCACCCACCCACACACACACACAGGTGGCATGCTGGGAGCCCACCCCAGCATTTCAAAGCACCTATTATAAACAAAAACGGTCCCCCGATGTCTTTTTTCCCCCCTGTAAAGAAGAAAACAGTCCCTTGGTGGTCTCCCTGGCCCCCCTCCCACAACCCGCACTCCACCCACAGCGCACCATGCCTCCCAAACTCCTCTCACCCCATACTTACTTCCCGGAGCATGGCGCGATGATCTTCGTGGACTGGGGAACATGTCTGCATTCTTCAAAGCCGAGAGCGAACTGGGGAAATGCCGGTAAGCTATATAATGGAATGAATAGGGTTTTTTTTCAACTTTGCTGCATAACTTGGGCATTATTTGAAATTTTGACACCAAATTTTCAACATGGGGTTTTTGAGACCCCTCCTCATGAATTCTATCACTGTCATGGCATTAATTGGCCTTGAAAGGTGATTTTGCAGTCACTGCATGGAATCACCTTTCAAGACTGATTAACAAAATGACAGTGCCAGTGTTCATGAGGTGGCCTCTCAAAAAGCCTATGTTGCAAATTTGGTGGAAAAAATAAAACAAATTACTGTTGTATGAGCGTGTGTTGCACAGTTGCTATGCAGGCTGGTAACTTTGTGAATCTCCAATATTTTCATGCAAGATTTTCAACATTGTCATTTTTGTACACCTCCTTGTGAACAGTACAGCTGTCATTTTCCACATCCTGCCCGAAATGTGTTTCTGCACTTCCGGCACACAATAGCATGGTCACTGTGGGAAATAAGTGTCCAGGCCAGATTATGAAAATGGCAGTGACACAGTTCATGAGCAGATGTCCTAAAATGCCTATATTGAAAATTTGGTGATGATACTCCATAAAATGACTGTGTTACAAGCGTGCGTTGGCAGATTGCAGGCACGCTCGTAACATCATGCATCTGTAATATTTTCACTCTGGATTTTCACAATTGGCATTTTTCCATACCTCTTGATGAACAGTACAGCTGTCATTTCACATAACCTGCCCAATATGTGTTTTCACTTCTGGCACAGAATAAGCGTGGTCGCTAGTGCAAAATCACTTTTTGGGACAGTTTGAAATAACAGTGACACTGTACATAAGCAGAGGTGCTAAATGCCTATGTTGAAAAATTTATTACAACCTTAAAATGACTGTGTTCCAAGCGTGCATTGCACATTTCCCATGAACCCTTGTAACTTCGCAAATTTGCTATATTTACATGCCACATTTTCAACACTGGCATTTTTTTACACCTCCTTATGAACTGTACAGCTGTCATTTTCCACATCCTGCCCAAAATGTTTTCCCCCACTGCACTACCAAAGCCAGTGCCAGAACAACAACATTCGGCATTGACAAATGCTTGTTTAGCTGTGCTATGCTTTTTTGTTTGCATTCATCTTTTAGTTGTGCTATGCTTTTTTGTTTGCATTCATCTTTTAGCTGTGCTTTGCTTTTTTGTTTGCATTCATCTCTTAGTTTTGCTAAGCTTTTTGTTGGTATTTACTTTTTTGTTGTGCTATATTAAATTTGTTTGCATTCATGTTTTAGTTGTGTTAATATATTTTTATAACTTCATGATTTTTAGATGGACTTCACTGTTTTGTGTTGTATTTGTAATTTCTTTCGGTTGGGTGTTACATTGAGTTTTGCTGTTTTAAATTATTTTTGTAGCAACACACTTTACATTTGGTTTTATTGCTTTAAATTTTTGTGTTTACATTATATTTTCTGGTTGTTGCTTTACATAGGTTTGTGTTTTGCATTTCAGGGGCACCGTACTTAGAGTATGAAATGCTCCATCGTTTTTTACCTGCCTTTGTAATTTGTTGAGCCATGCTTGAATTTTCATTGAAATGGATAGCTGCAGTGAGCAAGCTAAACATTTCATTGATATGTATTAATAAAGTACATTACTAATTTTATTAAAGCAAAAGTGAAGATTCTATACACAGTTATTAATTTTGAAACACACCTTACCTCCATGCTATCATACTGTAGAAGAAATGTAGGATCTTAGGTGCAAAAAATGTAACCATGTGGTGGTATGATTCTAGCATTGATGTTTTTCTCCTGGAGAAAGTTGCTGAACATCCTTTCACAACAATTTGTTATACAGAACGGACTCTAACTCCTTGTGTGTTTTACTTCCTGTTAATGACAATATCACAGTGATAACAAATATTAAAAGATTTAAGAATAATTCTCAATTTCTGTTTTTTCAATGTAACTTAAAGGGAAACTGTAGAAATCAGGCAGCTCCTACCCGCGTAAGGTGTACCCTCCGGTTTAGCTCTAGCCCACAAAAGCGTCATTTTTATTGCACCGCTAAGGTGTTTATTTTATTTTGTAAAAGTCTCCGAACCAGGAGTGTGGCAGACACTGGGGGCTCCATTAAGTGTAATAGTGCGGCGCTGTTCTGCCGCTTCAATACAAGCTAGCGGAGCAGCGCGCACTAATCACTTAATGAACCCCGCAGCATCCGCCACACTTCTGGTTCGCAGACTTTACAAATAAAATAAACGCCTTAGCGGTGCAAGAAAATACTGCTTGTATGAAGCTGAACCGGAGGAAACTACCATGGAATGAGCTGCCTGAATTCTATTTTCACTATTTGATCTAACCTTTATCTATCCATAAACAATCCTGAAGTTGACCATGTGCGCATTCATTGTAAGGCTCACCATGACTGGTGTGAATATTTGCCACATGATTACTTATGGCATTCCACTTTGCCAATATCATGTCTCCATCACATCCACTAGAGGATGAAATCCAGTACACATGGCTACTTATTGGTTGAGCCCATTCCTTTAGCACAAGGCAGTCTCTGTATTTCCCTTTAGTGTCCAATTTCTTCTTTATACTTTAGGTAGCAAATATCATAGTAATGTGACATTTTATTAGGTTGGTTTCAACATGTTCAATGCATGTAACCAATAAATTCAAATAACATAATAAATTATTAATTAAACCTGTACATTGCAAGTGGCGATGTGCTGTAATCATCACTCATAACAGCCATTGTGTATGTACGCTATAACCTATGAAAGACCATGGGTGTATCAGGGCAGTAATGCACACATTGGGTACATTTTGAGGCACCTGAGCTTGACTGAGTGGCTTCAAGCAGCCGTAGAGTGCATTAATGCCATAATACACCAATGGGCTGGAGTGGGTTATTGCACTTATAAAATGGGCTGGCTAGTTGGCCAGCCATCACAGTGGTTAGATTTCTGCTTGTTTCATCCATGCCCGTGGTTCGGGAATGGACCCAGGGAGTCAGGTGGATGGCCGGGGGAGAAGGATTGAGCATCCTGGGACTGCTCTCCTTCTCCAGTGAGAGAAGAGCATCCGGCACTTGACAGAAGCTTGGCGGAGTCTGGGGGCATAGCAGCAACTGGCAACAGTATGTCAGGGTGGCAGGGCAGGTGCTGGATGTCACTGCACAACTCTGCTCCCAGGGAAGCAAGCAACAGAAAAATGCCAGCCACCGAAATGCTGGCCCCCTCCTCTCTGCCATCTACTGCCTCCAAAGACTGCCAGGTGGGTCCACTTTCATGGCCCTGACCCGGGGGGGGAGGGTAATCTAGAGCTTGCCCATGATGTCCTTAGGGAGTGGAAGCCCCATCTGTGGGCCCGTTAAAGGTGGGAAGCCTGGGCATGGGGGTGGTGGGTAAACGGGTCAAGAGGACATGGGGGTTGGAACAAAATAAATAAATAAATAAATAAATAGGGTTAGCTGATTTTAAAAATAAATAAAAAATCTAAATCTTTTCAAAATTGTCATGCCAACTGTTTGTCTACAGGGGCATTAATGAGTTGGCAAGTCATCATTTGACCTTTCATTAATGTCCATTTTTATGTTTGCTTGCACGCATGTGCAAGAAACATAGTGCCATCATCGGAGATTTCGGAGGGGTGTCACCTCCTCCTCCTCCAATTCAGTCAGTGTGCTGGTAGGCGCGGCCCCTGTAAGCCAATGCATGCTGGAGCTGTTTATGACAAGCTCCAAAATGCAGTGGCATACAGTTGAAAGGGGAGCTACGCTTGAGTAAGCAGCGCTAAGATATCTCCTGCTCATGCTCAGCCTCCACACACACACACACGGGCCACTTGAGGCGCCCCGCATGCACTGGGAGTAGCCGACGGGGGCCCAACTCACTGGCTGTGCGCTGCGTCCCCCCAAAGGTTTAAAATGCCACGCTGGGTGCCCACCCCAGCGTGGCAACTAATATAGCAGGCAGGGTGCCAGTCCCCGTCGGCTCCACTGTCCTCCCCCCACACAGTAGTAAGTGCCACGCTGGGAGCCCACCCAGCGTGGCAATCGACCTCAGGGCCGACGGGGTGCCCAATCCCCCATCGGCTGAAGGCCCCAATCGTTCTTGTGCCACGCTGGGAACCCACTCCAGCGTGGCAAACATCCCACGTCATCCTTTTTGTTGTTTTTATCTGGAAAGAAAAAACGGTCCAACGTAGTCTCTACTCTACCACCACCTGCACCCCACCCACTGCACACACCACCTCCCCACACCCCCCACCCCATACTTACCTCCAGACCTCAGTGCGACGATCTTGAGTGGACCGGGAACACGTCTGCACTCTTCAAAGCGAGCCGAACTGAGGAAATGGCGGTAAGCTGTATAATGGGCTAGATAGGGGTTTTTCAACTTTATTATCTCAGGCAGTTTTGGAATTTTCTGCAAATTTTCAACATGGGGTTTTGAGACCCCTTCTCATGAATGATGTCACTGTCATGGCGTTATTCAGGCCCAAGGGTGATTCGCAGTCACTGCGTGAAATCACCCTTCAGGCCTGAATAACACCATGACAATGACATCATTCATGAGAAGGGGTCCCAAAACCCCATGTTGAAAATTTGTGCCAAAATTCCCAAAATGACTGTTGTTTTACGAGAGTGCGACGCAGTTCCTACGCAGGCTTGTAAGTTCACAAATTTTCAATATTTTCACCCAGATTTTCAACATTGCCATTTTACCACACCTTCTTAGGTAGTACAGCTGTCATTTTCACATCTCACCCAAAATGTGTTTCCACCCATGTAGCGCACAATGGCGCAGTCGGTGTCGAAATCAATATGACGGGACAATTAAGAAAATCACAGTGACACTGTTCATGAGCAGACATCTTAAAATGGCTATGTTGAAAATCTGTGAAAAATCCTAAAATGACCATTTTACGAGTGTGCATTGCGCAGTTCTACGCACGCTCGTAAGGTCGTGAATTTTCAATATTTTCACTCCAGATTTTCAATATTGCCATTTTACCACACCTTCTTATGAGTAGTGCAGCTGCCATTTTTCACATCTCACCCAAAACGTGTTTCCACCATGTAGCGCACAATGGCGCAGTCGGTGTGTGAGATCAATGTACGGGACAAATTAAGAAAATCACAGTGACACTGTTCATGAGGTGAGGTGGTAAAATGGCTATGTTGAAAATTTGGTGAAAAAATTCCAAAAAATGACTGTTTTACTAGCGTGCGTTGTACAGTTCCTATGCACGCTCGTAAGTTTGCGAATTTTCAATATTTTGACTCCAGATTTCCAACATTGCCATTTTGCCACACCTTCTTATGAGTAGTACAGCTGTCATTTTTCACATCTCACCCAAAACGTGTTTCCGCCCATGTAGCGCACAATGGCGCAGTCGGTGTGTGAAATCAATGTACGGGATAAATTAAGAAAATCACAGTGACACTGTTCATGAGCAAAGGTCTTAAAATGGCTATGTTGAAAATTTGGTGAAAAAATTCCAAAAATGACTGTTTCTGAGCGATCGTTTGTACAGTTCTCATGCATTCGTTAGTTCTCAAATTTTCAATATTTTCACTCTAGATTTTCAACATTGCCATTTTACCACACCTTCTTATGAGTAGTACAGCTGTCATTTTTCACATCTTACCCAAAACATTTTTCTGCCCATGTAGCACACAATGGCGCAGCTGGTGTGCGAAATCAATGTTCAGGACAAATTAAGAAAATCACAGTGACAGTGTTCATGAGCAGAGGTCTTAAAATGGCTATGTTGAAAATTTGGTGAAAAAATTCCTAAAAATGACTTTTACGAGCGTGCGTTGCACAGTTCCTATGCATGCTGGTAAGTTTTCAAATTTAATATTTTCACTCCAGATTTTCAACATTGCCATTTTATTAAACTTCCTTATGAACAGTACAGCTGCAATTTTTCATACGTCGCCCAAAATGTGTTTCACACATGTAGCACACAATGGTGCTGTTGGTGTGTGAAAGCAATGTTTAGGACAAATTAAGAAAATCACAGTTACACTGTTCATGAGCAGAGGTCTTAAAATGGCTATGTTGAAAATTTGGTGACAAAGTCCATAAAATACACTGTGTTACAGTGAGCATTACGCAGTTCCGCACCCTCGTTAGTTCATGACTTTGTAATATTTTCAGTCCAGATTTTCACCAGTGACATTTTCCACACTTCCTTATGAACAGTACAGCTGTCATTTTTCACAACATGGCTGAAGTGTGTTTTTCACACTTTCAGCGCAGAGATGCGGGTCACTGTGGGAAATCATTGTTCGGCACAGATAAAGAAAATCAAAGTGACACTGTTCATGATCGGAGGCACCAAAATGCCTGAGTTGACAATCTGCTGTAAAAATCCCCAACCTAATTATATTACGGGTGTGCGTTGCACAGTTTCTATTACGCCGTGACTTCACCATTTTTAAATATTTTTACTACAGATTTGCAACATAGCCATTTTTTACACCTCCCCATGAAAGAGTACAGCTGTCATTTTTTACATCCTGTTCGTAATATTTTTGCACCCGTGGTGCTAAATGCCGTAGTCACTGTGCATAAGCAGCTTTCGGCTAACAAACTAATATTCCCCCTGTTCATGAGGTGGGGTCACAAAACAAACATGTTGAAAATTTGGAGTAAAAATACCAATGAATGCCTGAGGTATTAGGGTTTCCAACTATAACGCCCAACCCTGTAGAGAATGACAGGCATCAGGGGTGTGACTTGGGATTCTTGCCTGTGATGCTCATACCATTCCACACCCTGCAGTCAGTGAGAGGCATCGAGGTATGCCTTGGACTGTTCGGCCCCAAACTTCACCCCATTCTCCCTATATCGCACCCATCTCACCATATTTCCTAATGAAATGGGGTGCGCATAAGGGCCAAAGACCACAAGGAACATCGTGACACTTGTCAGTGTCTGCAGGGTGGGGTGTGGTGAAATGGCGTGGCCGTTATGCCTGACGACCCAAACGCACACCCCAATGCCTGTCACTCTCTGTAGAGTGATGGTGGGGTTGGCTTCAGTTCAATACCTCACTGCCATTCCTATTACGCAGCTCTGTAACTTCTACACTACCACTGCCAATGCCAGCAAGCAAACATTCGGCATTGACAAATGCTTGTTATAATTAAGTTCAGATCAACCTAAATATGTTTTACATGTTTCGATCAAGCACTGGAAATTTATGTATTTGGACTGCCACATTGTGGCTGCTGTTGTTTCAACAAGTTCAAGAAACAAAAAGTATGGAAAGTGTATCAGAAATGCAGCAATCTGATTGGCTGTTTGGATTTAAACAGCCTCTCATTAATCCCTGTTACACTGTCATGTACAGATTTATTCCCATTGTACAGAGTAAAAGGTAACGGCCAAAAGGCAGGCCTTCTTGAGATAAAAAAATATGTCAGAAGGAGGAGGACAGAGAAATACATCTAGACAAACAAAAGGTGTGAGTGAAGTCAGGGTAAAGCACACACAGAGGAATGTAATGCCAAATTACTGAAAAAGAGGGAGAAGGCATGATTTCAGATACATAAGTGACAAGAGAAAGGCCACGAGAAGGATAATTAGGCTGAAGTGGGAAGGAGTGGTCTATGTGGAAGAAGATCATCAAAAAGCAGACATGCTAAATAGTTACTTTTGATTAGTATTTATGGTGGAAGGATTGGGTAACAGGCTTGTGTTACAAAATAAGGTGCAAGGGTATCTGATATGTACACAAGCACTTTCATAGTAGATGAGATCCTAGGTCAACTATCACATTTAAATGTGGATAAGGCAATGGGCCCTGACAGTACAATCCAGGGTGCTGTGGGAAATTGGGGAGATGCTGGCTGCACCTCTGATGGCCCTCTTTAACCTGTCTCTGGAAAGGGGGTGGTTCCGGGAGACTGGAGTAGGGCTGAGGTTGTCCCACTGCACAAACGTGGAAGCAGAGAGGAGGCAGACAACTACAGGCCTGTCATACGAACATATGAACAGACGAATGTGCCAGCAGAAACAGATCACCCGGTCTATCTACATCTGCTCAAGTGTGCAGCTAGCATCCCTAGTTTGCAGCTGCCCCACCATGCCTCCTCTTTGTCATTACACTGCCACTCCCACCTCCCCCACCCTCACTCTAACCTGCTCCCTGTCCCATGCCCTTTTAAAGCTGTTCAAAGATTTACATGATACCACTCATCCTGGTAGTGCATTCCATTTTCTACCACCCTCTCCGTGAAATAGTGTCTCCTCATTTCCCTCCTAAATCTCCCCCCCCAATCTATTCTTAGCCTGTGCCACCTGGTGTCCATCCCCTTCCTTAGCATAAAGACCATGTCTGCCCCCATCCTTATTGATTCCCCTCAGATACTTGAATGTCTCTATCATATCCCCCCTGTCCCTTCTATCCTCCAGGGTGTACATATTCAGGTCTCTCAGCCTGCTGTCATAGTCTCTCCGCTCCATTCCACATATCATCTTCATTGCCCTCCTCTGCACCCCCTCCAGTAGCCTGATATCATGCTTTAGGTATGACCTCTAAAACTGCACACAGTACTCCAAGTGTGGCCTTACCAGCAACCTGTAGAGGAGCCAGATCACCTCTCTTTGCCAGGATGAAAACCCACTTGCTATGCACCCCAGCATTTTGTTCGCTTTTGAAGCCACTCTCCACCACATGACCCTTATCCACCTTACCTGTCCCCCAGTCATAATATTGTATCAGGTTTGTTTGACAGGACTTTCCCAAAATGAACCCATGCTGCCTCACATCCTGGAGGCTGTTGTCCTCCAGGTACAACACCAGTCTACTTTAGTATTATTTCCATGAGTTTGCACACTGTGGAGGTGAGACTTACCGGACGATAATTACCTGGTCCGTCCCTTGGTCCGCTCTTGTGTAAGGGCACTACATGTGCCATCCTCCAGTCCAGTGGCACACATACCTGCTCCAGTAAGGTGACAGTCACCTCCTCTCCGCCCCCCCATCTCCACCCTCCCAGCCCATGATGGTAGTGGTCCTCCCTTTTCTTCCTTGAACACTGAGCAAAAGTATCCATTCAGTGCTTCCGCCTGTTCCTCCCACCTTTTCTGTCCACTGCCCACCCTTTTTTATTCTCTACTACTGTCTCCTTGCAATTCCTTTTCTTCCTGATGTATCTGAAAATGTCTTTCTCCCTCCACTTAACTCCCTGTGCTAATCTCAGATCCCTCTGGTGCTTGGCTTCTCTCACTTTTCTGGTCACCTCCCTGGACCATCTTGCATACTCCTCCCTGTCCTCTTCCTTCCCCATTCTCCTATAGCTCTGTTACATCTCTTATTTTGCCCTCACTACCTCACCTACTCACTGATCAACCAGCATGGTTTCCTTGCTCTGCTCCTCTTACTTTGTGTCTTGGTGCAGGCTTCCGTTTCCTCTGTAATACCCCATTTAATAATATCCCATTTCTGCTCCACATCCATCTCCTACCTTATGCCCTCCAGTTTCTCTTTCAGTACTTCCTGCATCCTCCAAAAGTCCGCCCCCCCAAAGCTTACCACTCGAGTTAGTGAGATCTCTGGCTCCCTGCACATTGTGATATTAAACCATACTGTTTGGTGATCACTGTCGGCTAGTGGGTCTTCCACCCTTATTTCCCTTATTGCCTCCTCATTCAACAGTACCAGATCTAAAGTGTTCTTTAGCCTGGTAGGTCCACTGACCAGCTGCATCAGGAGACCCTCCTGGATCGTGTCCAGGAGCACTTGCTCCCTAGCAATGGAGGTGACCGGAATGCTTCAGTCAAGTTGAAATCCCCCACGATGACCAACTTCCCTTTTCTACATACCCTTCTGATTTGTCCTGCTAATTCCCTGTCAGGCTGTTCAGACTGGGACAGAAGCCTGTACACCACCCCAGACTTCAGTTTCCTACCCCTTGAGTCTAGGCACTGTAGCCAAAATTGCCTATGTTCTCCTTTCCTCCACCTCATCCCTTGTGCATTTGACCCTGTCCCTTACATAGACTGCCACCCCAACCCATACCTCCTCATGGTCCTTCCTGTATAATTGGTACTCTGAGATTGCCAGAGCCCAGTCTCGGTGCTTGGTTGCCCACGTTTCCATGACAGCCGCAGTATCCACCCTCCACACTGCCAAGAGTTCCTGTAGCTCAGCTGATTTGTTGCCTAAGCTTCTTGCATTCAGCGAGAACACCCTCCATCCTGCCCTCTTCCCTTCATTGCCCTCCATTTCCTCCTTTCTACTCCCTCCCATTTTGGCCACCCCAAATCCTTCCCTGCTAGCCTGGGGGTGTAGGCTGTGACTCTGTTCTATCATATCCCTGCCTACCTGCTGTCCACTTGCCACCCCCCAACTAGTTTAAACCCACTTTTGTAGCAATATACCTCCCCAGTCTTTGCTTTAATACCTCCTTCCCCTCCCTGCTCAGATGCAGCCTATCCCTGGCAAACAGATTGTTATCCCAGGTACTGCCCCAGCTGCCCACAAACCTGTATCCCTTTGTTTGATACCATTCTACCAACAATGAGTTTAACTCCCCAATCCTCTCCTTTCTCACTGTGCTTGCACAGGACACTGAGAGCACCTCCAAGAAGGCCACAGACTCCCCAGTCTCCTTGCTCAACAGTAACACTTTCTCAAACCTCTCCCTAGTTACCTCCACCATTTCTCCCACTAGGTTGTTTGTCCCCAAATGTACCTTAATGTGCAGTTCCCTTCTACCCCTCCTTGCACATCTTAGGATTGCCTGTCCTGCCTTGTTTGCCTTTAATCCCAGTATGGACTCCACCCATTTCCAACTGTGCCTCTCCCCCTTGCTGACCCATCTGATCCCCTTGAGTAAGGAGTCCCCAACACCAATAGATCCCCGTCCTCTTTCCTTGTACCCATCGCCACCCCCCTACACTGGTTCTTATTCCCGGAGCCACTCAAGATGGTGCTTTTACCATTTGCCCCAGTGTCTTCCCCCTGCTCCTCTCAATTGAGACCCCTTCCCCTCCTCCTGTTTGACTGCTAACCTCCCTCTCCCTCCTCACCTCTTGGAAAATTATCCTCCCCCTGCCATGCTATGGTCAATCTCTCCACTAGCAGTACCCCTCACTTCCTCCTCTTCATGAGTATTATCCCTTGCACAATCTCCTCCTGCATCCTTCTCTTCCCCTGTGTCATTAGTACAGCAAACATGTTCTCTACCGTCTTTGCATGACTATGCGTTTTCTCCTCCCTCCTTCTTACTGCTGTTCCTCTTTTGCTAGGCCCTACTAGAGTCCACCCTTCATCAGCTGGCTTCCTGTCTAGTTTGCCCCTTCCCTTAACCCCTCTCTTGACCCACTGTTCCTTCTCTGTGATTTCCCCCGATACTCTCAGATATCAGTACTTCTACCAACGCAACCCTCACGTCCCCCTCAACCTCCTCAGCTCCCTGGCAAGACACTGAACCTCTTCCTTAAGCCTCCTTAGCCTGTGGCATATTGGACACCCTCCAAGCCTCCACAGTATGTTCATCCACACTGCTGCCTACACCCTGCACCCCACAATCCTAAACATGGTTCACACTACCTATTCGGGACAGTGAAATACTCCCTTCTGAGTACTAGAGACAGACAATCACACTGAGACACTCAGCTGCACCAGAAAAATCCCCTAAACAGGTACCTGTCCAACTTAAGTCAGAAATCCCCCTGTCAGTATGACTTCAGTAGTGGGAAAGGTTATGGAGCAACTGCTGAAGGAGAGGTAACATGGGTTCACTTGGGGGAAATCCTGCCAGACTAACCTGTTAGAGTTCTTTGATTGGGTAACCAGGGTGGTGTATCAGGAGGAGCGAAAGATGTAGCCTACATGGACATCAGCAAAACCTTCAACTACGTCCCCCACTGAAGGCTGGTGAAGAAACTATAATAGCCTGGGGGTAGGATCAAAGGCAGTTACATGGATGAGAAACTGGCTTGAGGTGGAAGTCTGAGGGTGGTAGTTAATGGTGTGCACTCACAAGACAGCAAAGTGACTAGTGGGGTGCCACAAGATTTTGTGCAGTGTCCATTACTTTTCAGTATATTATCAGTGATATCGCTGAAGGGCTGGTAAAAAGGTTAGTCTGTTTTGTGGATGATACCAAAATTTGCACAGGGTGAATACTTTGGGTGGGAGGAGCAAATGATGGAGGATCTTAGCAGACTGGAAGAGTGGGCAAGGGTCTGGCAACTGGACTTAAATGCAAATAAATGTAAGATCATGCACCTGTGTCACAAGAACTCCATGGCTAATTATTATGGGGTGGGGGAGCAGACAGTCACAAGACAGGAACAGGACCTGAGGAATAATATTTCTGATGATGTGAAGGTGTCTAAACAGTGTGACAGGGCTGTGAGTAAAGCCAGCAGGTTGCTGGGGTACACAGGTAGGAACAACAGGAAGATATTATTCATATAGAGGGTGGTGGCAGCTTTGAACAAACTCACAGCGGAAGTGTTGGAAGCTAAAACAATCACAGTCATCAAGAATGCATTAGCTAGGCATAAGGGGATCCAAGCACCAAGGCAGATGTGGGACTAATCTGAGGACTTACAGGGAGGTAGAATGGGGCCATAGACAGGACAAGCAGGGTGGACATGGTGGGCCAGATGACCCTTATCTGCTGACAACTTCTGTATTTCTCTGTAGCATTTTAACATACAGATGTCACAACTTCAGGAGAACATGCATATTACATTAATGGAATTACGTGCTTAACAGCCTTACACTATACACTGTATTATTATTCGTAATATGAGTTAATCACTAACCCTTTGCCACATGCCAAACATCAAATCGATATGTGATGCTTGGCTGTTCCTCCCTCATATACTGTACTTCTTCACACTCATGTGCCTATCTGTTGTGAGACTTCCAACTTTAACACCAGCAGCATTTAAAATGGCCAGACCTCTCTTCAATCCTTCTAGCTCCCTGTAATTTGAATTATGTATTTCATTACTCTGAGAACGTAATAGTGGAGAATAATTACATAATATATAACTTACTGTATCAAGTATTCAAAATTTACCAAACATATGAGTAGATGATCAACATTTCTTAAACAAATTGTATTTTAAATAAACATGTCTAACTGGCATTAAATATATTATGTTACCATACATGTAATCTGTGTAATGCACAGGCATCATGACACAAAATCAAATAACCTCAAATGAGCAAATCTGTCAGATAACACCAAGACATATCAACCTTCAACGCCCCTCAGACAATACTTTTACAGGGTAAACTAATCTTTGAGTGGTACTATGGGAAAAGATCAAGTGCATATAACAACATAAAACGAATGAAATTCTCTTTTCTTAACACTTCATGTCTATGTGTCTGTAGTACTGATTTAACCACACACCCAGAGGCTGAGTGCAGTATGCCTGTGTCCTCATGTCTCAGTATGCCTCTACATGTGTGGGTATCTCACTAGTACCAACACCCACACATGTAGCATTGCATACACTGTAAACCATGCTTCGGAATTTAAAATGAATTGTATACCATGCAATAGAATAATTTAAAGTTATGCATTATCCCACTACTACATTGCCCCCCAACAATACACACACTCACACAGAAACACAAGGGATGTTAACAAGAAATATAGAAATATAAATTATTTACAGTGACTGATGCATACACAAACAGACACTGAGTCCTCAAGTGTAGATGAACCATCAGTTTTATCAGTAGTCAAGTAAGGAGCTTCTCGATTTCAATAATAAAATGGTCCAGCAAATGGAACTAAATTAATAAAAAAAAGTACAACTTGAGCACAAAAATTGAAAATCATGTATAGCAAATACACTGTGATAATAAGAAAAACACACAGTGGGGTGCAGCACATGAAGAATATGTGCATGTATTACCTGTATCAACTGCATATGCATTACCTTTGCACGACTTAGATCCATAAGGCTGTACAATCCGTACTTTGCAGTGTGGCCAGGTGAGCAGCATCATGCATCTATGCCAAGTACTACACCTCTTTTTTGTAATGTGGAAATTAGGTTTACTTGCGGTTTCTTCCATTCTGATCCTACAGCAGGCACGAGGTAGCTTGATTGTTTCTTATGATAAGTGTGTATCATTATACATGGTACTTTTATGTGCTGGACGATGTTTAAGATGCAAAATGGACTAGCTCTCATGAAAAGAATACCAGATGCAACAATTAGGTCACCAAGCATCAATGTTTGAAATCACAGTTGATTTTTCCATGTACGATGATATCCATTTACGCATATCTGTTCTAGAGTGACCAAAGTACCCATTACACTTTGTGAAAACACACAGCAGCTAGCTTGGCAACTAAGACAGACCTGAAGTAGAGTTAGTAATGCACTCTGGATAACTATTAACTTTATTTCATCTTGATTTGATTGCTCAGAAGTCAGTCCTTCTGACCTAATGGAATAAAAATGATATGGACATATTGAGAAATTGTTATAATTAATAATAACATGACATCAGATACTGGTTATACAGTCGATCAAGTCTGTTTGGATATGCAGCTGCAAGCATAATACAATGCAACTGCATCCCACAATCCCTCTACCAACACCCAAAAACAACCTTTTCGCTACACAACATGACTAAGCAACATTGTGCTTTCACCGCTCATTCATGACCTCAACTTTTTTTTTAACTTTCAATTTTTTCAGCCCCCTATCACCATGTCTGGCACCTATCTCTGGGCTCCCAATGCACCATACAGTCTAGTACTGAGAGGACCTGGGATTGCTCACATGAATGCCCCACTCCATGACATCTAGAGGCCTGGATGACCCCCTGTTGTTTTTCTGTGTGAGAGCCCATTGCCTGGCTCAGACATAGGATCTTTTCCTTGTTCTGGTCTCTGCCCCCTGCAGATTTCAGCACTCAGGGATGACTAATGAGTCAGAAGAGTCCAGAGACGTACCCCAGCTCTGGTCTGCGGCCAAAGCCCACCCCTCCCTTACGTTCCTCCTCCTCTGCTGCACCAGCATCACCCATGGTCACCCAGGTGGTGGCAGTATTGCAGCGAGGAGAGCAGCCCACCCTCTCGGCCTGCCCTCCAATGACCGGGGCTCGCTTCCAAGTCCCTGTGTCACCGGTGTCACAAGTGGTAGCACTCATGCTGCACCTATGAGTCAGCTGGATGACCTTGACTTTGACACCTGCCTACTGCATAATAGCAACATAATTCAGTTTCTATGGAAATCAACATCTGTAGTAGTTTATGCTTCTTTAACAATATCACCTGTTTGTAGAGGCACATATTCATTTAGGACCAGGATGTAAAGCAATTACAGTACCCCAAAAACAGCTACTACATGACAAAATGTAACCATACCATGAATTGAACAGAAGGAGTGTTGCCAAACCCCCACCAAAAAACATTTGCCTAAATGAGCTTCTTTATTTACTGTGTATTAAGGGTAGGGGTTGGGGGTTAACATGAGGAGACATTGATTTGTAAAAAGACAGTGTTGCAAAGTTAAGACCAGTGGGCCTGCCAGCAGGTGTTGAACATTGAGGTACTGGATGCCACAGCACATGCCGCACCAGCAGCTTGTGTTCAGAAACAGACTCTGGTGGCTCAGAGGTCGGCAAGAGAGAGGAAGAACTGATCATCCATACACAGCTTGCCTTCCTCAGGTAAGAGGGACAGTGCAGTGGCCATGAACATGCATGTCATCCATGAACAGGGGAAGGTACTGTCCAGGGCATTTGGCTGCTTTGGAGGAGGCAGTGCTGGGGGAAAGAAAAGGCCTGGAGCCAGTGGGGTCAATGATCGACGCAGCTCCCTGTTGTCTCTGTGGGGACTTACAAGAATAAATAAAAAAATTAAAAGAAAAAAAAGTAAGACATATGACCTCTGCACTTTCAAATGCACAAGTGCAGTTATATGTAAGGCAAAACAATAAATTTATATTCATTTATTTTGATTTTGAAGTAATCTTTAACCATTTTATGGTGACTGGCTAAACGTTAATGGGGAAAGGATCACAGATCTCCAGGTAGAAGGTCAGTTGGGGGCCAGTGACCATTACATAGTATGGTTCAAGTTGGTTACTAGAACTAAATCATCTCATTCCAAGGCAATATATAAGACTTCACAGAAGCTGACAGTGATAAGATGGCCAACAGAATTAAGCTACTGGCAAGAAGAAATACACGTGAGGTGGTACAGGCAAAGTGGGCAAGCATTAAGGTCCCCCCTTTTTCTGTCCCCTCCACCCTTCCACATTGGTATTTCCCCGGTATGACCAGATATGACCAGGGCTGTGACTTCTACTATTGTTATACTTTATACGATTGCTATTTACTGCATGTAACTTTAGTCCATAAACCACTGTTATATTGTGTTCTTTTGTTATCTGTATTGCACCTGTATGTTATCACTGTTGTATCTCACACCATAATCATGTCTACCCTCCCTGCGATGAGGTGCCTTTGTAAATGAGTCCCTGACTCAAAGGTTGTAAATCGTACTTTCAAAAATAAATAAATAAAGGTAGCAGAGAGGAGACAAGTAACTACATACCAGTCAGTCTTGCCTCGGTAGTGGGTAAGATTATAGAATAACTCCTAAAGGAAAGGATAGCGCAACACCTGGAATCCATAGAAGCACAGGATCCAAGACTGCATGGGTTTACAACAGCAAGGTCCTGTCAAACTAATCTCAAAGATTTCTTTGACTGGGTAACCAGAGTTGTGGAACAATGGGGTGCTGCTGATGTCACCTACCTTGACTTCAGCAAAGCTTTCAATATTGTTCGACACAGAAGATTGATTAATAAGCTAGGTAGGCTCAGGGTGAGTCAGAAGTTGGTCAACTGGGTTGACAAACTGGTTGGTGGGCAGAAAACAGAGAGTTGTGGTAAATGGTATAAAGCCAGAAGAGATGCAAGTCACAAGTGGGGTATCTCAGGGATCAGTACTGGGGCCAGTCCTCTTCAATATCTTCATCAGTGACATTGCAGATGGACTTGTCTGTAAGGTTTGTCAGTTTGCAGATGACACCAAGATCTGCAACACAGTAGATGATCCAGATGGGGTGGGCAGAATGTGATGAGATCTGGATAAACTGGCAAAATGGTCAGAAGAGTGGCAAAAGGGTTTAACACAAAGAAGTGCAAGATAATGCACATGGGGAAAAGAAAACCCAAAGCCACCTATAGGTTGGGAGGGGAGTTACTGGTAATCCCAAGGGAAGAAACAGACTTGGCATCATCATCATCATCATCACAGATTACCTGAAATCATCCAAGCAGACCACTAAAGCAGTAGGTAAGGCTAGAGGGATGTCAGGGTGTATTAGTAGGGGTATTGTAAGTCATAAGAGGGAGGTAATAATCCCATTTTTCAAGACACTGGTTAGGCCTTTCCTGGAGTACTGCATGCAGTACTGGAGACAGCACCTGCACAAGGACATTAACAAAATGGAGGCAGTCCAGAGAAGGGCAACCAAAATGGTGCAGGGACTGCATTAGAGAATATATGAGCACAGTTTAACAGAGCTCAATATTTTTACCCTAGAGCAAAGGATGGAGAGAGGTGATATGATTGAAACATTCAAACATCTTAAGGGCATTAACAAGGTGAAAGAGTCTGACATGTTTCAATATAGGAAAAATGTAGGACAAGAGGACACAGCATGAGATTAGAGGGAGGCCGATTAAGGGGGTTATATGAGGAAGTAATTTTTCACAGAAAGGGTGGTGGATGCATGGAACTGCCTACCTCAGGAAGTGGTGGATATGAATACAGTGCATGACTTCAAATGGGCATGGGATAGGCATAAGGGAGCAATACAGATGAGTATGAATAGGCCATTGACAGAGTACAGGCCTATGGCACATTCATAAGGTAGAAGAAATTAGCAGACTGGATAGGCCTTATCTGCCATCAACTTCTATGTTTCTATGTTATTGTGTATGGATATCCATAAACTTAAATTTATTTATTTATTTATTGAAAATGTTTCACCAGGAAAGGCACGCTGAGCAAAAAGATGCTCGTCTCACGGTGCAACCTGAGGGAGGGGTTACAGAGGAGGCAGGTATACATACAGTAGATGATTTTAGCAGTAATGCAATACAGACAATGTACATTGATAGGTGGTATTACAAATGAACTTGTTACATACGGAGAGGAATACAGAACAATGAACAATATCAACAGGGAATACATAACATAGGTATAAGACAAGGTAAGAGCAATACAGATCTTGCACAACAGGGACAGGGTAAACATGTCATGGGTATACATATCAAGTGTACCGGGCATAGTAGGAGCAAAGCTGAGCAAACACTACAGGGAAGGGGTGAACATACATGGTTATTCTAAGGGGGAATACATTAGTTACGTAAGTGCCAATAGCACACTAGTGTGACAGGGCAGAACTTGAATGCCAGTACCAGCCTTGAGCTGCAGTGGGATGCACAGGTGTCTGTTGGAGTTGGAGGGGACTAGTATGCTTAGGAGAGCAGGAGGTAGGTTTAGGTGAGGTGAGAGGGAAGGAATGGTGTTGATGCTGAGCGTAAGGCAGAGGAGGGAGAGATAGGGAGAGGGAGAGAGGGAGGTGTTAGGAGTGAGCGGTGGGAGTAAGCATGAGTGTAAGTGCGTAGGCAGTATATAAGCCAGCCAATTAGAGATTGTCAGGCCAGCCGGTCAGGCTCTGGGAGGCAGCTGGGAGAGAAAGAGAGGTACCCAAGTGGAGGGGAGTTCAGGGGCAGTTGCAATTTGTTGCGAGAAAGTTAGTGAGGGCAGAGGATAGGGAGTATTTGGACGATGAATGGCAGATCTGGGCTGGTAGGCCATTCCAGAGTTTGGGGAAGAGGTAAGAGAAGGCCAATTGGTCAGCGGTGGTCCTTCGGTGAGGGATGGATAATAGCCTTGTGTCGGTGAACCTGAGGGCATGAGTGGGGGTAGGTGGGGAAGAGAGGGAGGATGCTAGGTAGGGTGGGAGGGAGCCGAGCCAGAAGTTGGAAATGAATTTTACATTGTGGATTAGGCGTCGGTTGCTCAGGGCTGGTAGGGCCAGTGAATGGTAGAGCTCGCAGTGATGTGAGCAAGGGGGGGTATCGAGGGCAAAGTGGCAAAATGCATTAAAGCGGGGGTCATGTCTGGCTTGGGTGGTCTTTGAGGCGGAGCTATAGACTACGTCACAGTAGTCAAAGGTGGGTAGAATCCTTTTCAGGACTAGATCACGTCTGACGGGTAGTGGAGGAGGACGGTTCCTATAAGGCCCCAAGTTTTGGGCTGCATTGGAATTGATGGCATCTTACGTGTGTGGTAAAGGAGAGGTGGCAATGAGCCAAACCCCTAGATACCTAAAGGAGGGCACTTCTTCGAGGATGGTGTTGTTAAGGGTATGGAAGATCAAAAGGTGGGTGAGTTTGGATAGACGCTGCCTTTACTGAATGTCATAGAGATGGTTTTCTTGGGATTTAGGGAGAGTTGGTTGGTATTAAACCAGTGTTGGATTTTGTTGAAATCTGTTTGTAGTTTGGAAGTGAGTTCTTCAAGGGTCCAGCCGGAGGTAAAAAGGACCGTGTCATCTGCATACATGTGTATAGCAGAGGAGGACCATGAATTTGGCAGATCATTTAGGAGGATGGAGAATAGAATGGGACCAAGAACTGAGCCGTGGGGAATGCCAGTAGTGATAGGGAGAGGGGGGAGATGTGGTCAGCTATTCTAGTGGATTGGGTTCTATTTAGTAGGTAGGTGCTGAACCAGTTTGTGGCATATTCTGCTAACCCATCCCTTGATAAGCAGGATAGTAGGAGAGAGTGGGAGACCATATCAAAAGCTTTAGCTAGGTCTATAAAGATAGCGGCCATGATTTGCCCTTTATCCATCCCAGTGAGGATGGAGTCCGTGAGTCTTAGTAGGGAGGAGGTGGTAGAGTGCTGTTTTCTGTAGCCAGACTGAAATGGGGTGAAGAAGTCAGTTTGTGAGAGAAAGTGGGATAGCTGGGATAGAACTAGGTGTTCTTGGAGTTTGGCAAAGGCAAGGAGGAGGGAGATGGGACAGTAGTTTGTAGTGGAGGAAGGATCGCCACCTTTTGGAAAAGGTAGGACAGTGGCATGCTTCCATATGGAGGGGAGTGACTCGGTAATGAAAGATAGATTTAATAGGGTGGCTAGGGGTGTCGCAATGGCTGAGGCAGAAAGGAAGAGGAGTTTGTTATCAAGACCATCGGGGGATTTGCCTTTGGAGGGGTTCAGGGAACATAAGGCATCTAAGGTTTCGATGGGAGATGGGTCTGAAGGAAAAGAGGTTCCTACCAGTTGGCAGGGGGATAGATGACTGAGGGGCGGATGAGGTTAAAGATGTGTGGGGGGTGGGCAAGGTTGCTGGAGGTAAGGAATCGAGGAGGGTTTGGGTGCAAGTTGTGAAATAGGAGTTAAACTCGGTGGCTACCTTCTGGGGGTCAGTGAGGAGTGTCCCATGGACGAGGAGAAGAGGTGGAGGGTTTGCTGTTTGAGGGGTGAAGAGGGAGTTAATGACTTTCCAGAATTTAGAAGGTTTCCCAAGATTTGCGTTTAGGGTGTTGTTGAAATATTTGGCCTTAGCTAAATGGATGGCCTTTGTACAGTTGTTGCGGAGCATACGGTAGGTGACAAGATTGTTTGGGAGGGGCGTAGATTTGTAGTTTTGCCAGGCCTTGTCACAGGCTTGTTGACAAGCTGTCAACTCAGGGGAGATCCAGGGGAGATGAGACCTATGGACTCTTGCCTGGCGCAGGGGAGGCGTGTTTGTCCCAGGCGGTGAGGAAGGTGTTATGAAAATATGTAAAGGCTGATTCCATGCTAGAGCAGTCAGTGCTTGGGACCCAGTTTGAGTAAGTGAGATCTTCCAGAAGGGGAGAGAGATTGAAGGATTTGTATGAGTATTGGAAAATAAATTTGGGAGGGGATTTAACTCTGTGGATTTTGCAGACCAAGTAGATTAGGTGGTGGTCACTAATTGAATCGGAAAGTAGGCCCGAGCTGATGACGCAATGTGGGTGGGATGTAAGCGTCCAGTCTAGTAGTGTGTGATTACTGGACTTATGGTTTAAGCGGGTGGGTTCCATAATAGGTTGGGTAAGGTTGAGAGTGGCTATCTCTGTTTGGGTTTTATTAAAAGTGGGAGCTAACCAGTTGTGGTTAAAGTCTCCCATGACGTATAGTTCACCCGACTGGGAATGGGAGGAGAGTTGGCCCAGTAAGTCGGTGACTATTGTGGTAGGAGTGCCTGGGCGGCAATAAATGGCAGCCATGAAAATAGGTAGTGAGGAGGGAGGGGACAGCTTTACCATGAGAAGCTCATAAGCTTTGGGTTCAGCTTTTGTGAGAGAGATGGTGAAATGAAGGGCTGATCTGATGTAGATAGCCACCCCTCCATCTCTGGTGGGCCAGTCTTGCCTTATGGTAGTAAAACCAGGAATGGCAATGGTGTTATCAGGTAGGCTGGCATTTAGCCAGGTCTCGGATAGGATAATAATATCCGGGGCATGGTGGGCGGCTAGAACCTGAAGCTGATCGAGCTTAAGGGCTAGGTTACGAATATATACATGGAAGAGGCTTAGGCCTCTGGGGAGGTAGCCTGGACGAGTGTTGGAGGTGGCTTGGGCTGAGGGGTTAGGTATGGGGAGGTCTGGACCTGAGGATGGGGTAGGGCTGGGTTTAGGGTGAATATCACATGCAGTTAGAAGGAGAAGGGCAATGATTAGGTGGCAGCATAGGACCCAGAGAGACTGCGATTTTACTGTGCACTGGTTGGGGGTGGTGGTATGGGGTGCCGTGTGGAAGGAGAGGGTACTGGAGTGGGTGAGAGAGGCCAGAAGGCAGCCGAAGGGAAAGACTGGGGTGGAGAGTGGTGAGGGGAAATGGGACCAGGAGATAGTTGGGGCGGATGAAGAGGATTTAAAGGGGGTATTAGTAGGATGGGTCAGGGTTACTAGTGCGGGGGGGTGCTGGGAAGCAGCTTAGTGGGGGAATTAGGATGGGAAGGGACAGTGAAGTGGAGGAGAGCAGAAGTACAAGGTTTGTTTGTGAGGGCATTTTACCAGATTTGGAGAGGAGGTGCCCTGGTATAGTGCCTTAGTAGTAGGAGGGTGAAGGGTTATAGATAATTTGGTTGCCCTTCAGAAAGCATAAATACCACTTTAGAGTAGTGGTACTGTCACGGACTCTGGTGGTCAGGGTACAAGGTCCAAGGCCCCTGGCGGGGCAGTTGGGATATGGCTTGGCTATGAGCAGGGATCCTGGTACTAGTTGATTTAAAATCGGACAGGTTTGGGCCTGAAAACAGGGTTGGAATAGTGACTCCTAGTGGTCATAAGGGGTTAGTAACAGAGTGGGTGTGATCAGGCAATGTGGCATGGGTTTGAGTTGGGCTAGTCGGTGCCGGTCAAGGGAGGAGTGTGGGCAGAGGTTGTAGGTGGGAGTAGGAAGAGAAGTGGCCAAGCTGATAGATAGGTTACAGGAGGCAGGAGGGGGATGTAGTGTGGAGTTAGAGGTGGCAATGACAGGGGATCCCTCTAGTGGTTAGCAGGTATAACCTGCAAATGAGAAAGTGGGGACTTAAAATAATGACAGGAGGAAGTGAAGTGATGTCACAGAGCAGCGACGGAGGAAGTGAAGTGATGTCACAGAGCAGCGACTATAAAGGTAGTGACGACCCAGGGTGGGTGGGGCAGTCGATGTGCGCAGTGTGTCGATGGGCTAACCCCCTTCTCAAGGGTGCAGCTTAGAAGTACTTTAATTACCTTGGTTAGGCACCCGTGTAGGTCTATTTTCCTGGAAGGAGCACTGAAGGCTTCAGGGCCAGCTGCTGTGTGCTGCTGTGGGTCGCGGAGGGGACTGTGGAAGTGAGGTCTATATAGTAGGGGGAACAAAGGAGCACATTAGAATGCAGCGGGAGAATTTGAATGTAAGCTGCATTTGTACAGGCTGTCCCGATAGAGCGATTCCCAATACTCGGGATGTTACATAGATTTAAGTTGAACAGACAAAGTCAACTGCTGCAGGTAGGAGATATCAATAACTGTTTCCTGAAATGCAGTACCAATTTAAAATATAATACTCATTACACAGCATAGTCGCTAGAGAGAAACACCCCCTTCCGACTAGCCTTGGCACATAACTGTGAATAAAACACATTTAGTGACACACAATTTATACAGCTTAGTTCACAGGCTGAAAAAACGTTTGGCTAGAATGCAGACTTGATCACCGTGGCAGAGCAGAAAAGAAAACCCCCCTCTCAAGGGTGCAGCTTAGAGGTACTTTAATTACCTCATTTAGGCACCCGCGTAGGTCCCTGCTCCTGGAGGGAGCACTGAAGGCTTCAGGGCCAGCTGCTGTGTGTTGCTGTGGGTCGTGGAGGGGACTGTGGAAGCGAGGCCTTAGTTAGGCACCCGTGTAGGTCCCTGCTACTGGAGGGAGCACTGGAGGCTTCAGGGCCAGCTGCTGTGTGCTGCTGTGGGTCGCGGAGGGGACTGTGGAAGCGAGGCCTCAGTTAGGCACCGCGTAGGTCCCTGCTCCTGGAGAGAACACTGAAGGCTTCAGGGCCGGCTGCTATGTGCTGCTGTGGGTCACCCCAGAAGTGGTTAAAGAAGTGGTTCTGCTGCAGTAAAACGTAGGTTATGTACTAACAGCACCATTCATAGGATAGTGGGTGGTTGAGTAGTTGTGCATGTGAGTGGGCCATCTGGAAAATAGACGATGAGTGTGGGTCCCCAGAGAATAAAGCAGAAGCAATAAGTAAGGAACATGTGTTTTGGGCAGCCATCTATCTTGAAAAGTTTATGAGAACCACAATACACAACCCGGTATTGTAATACCCAGTGGTTTCCATAACAAAAGGGTTTCACTGGTCCTCGTCATCATTGAAACCACTTTGTATCAGAATAGCATGCTTGTGTATGGGATCCTATACACTATCCTGAATATTGCTCATTATATGAAAATATGAAAAGAGCCATCATAACTGCAGAGCAAAAATAAACAGTATATGGAAAAAAATAAGCAATTCTTAAATGGCAGGTACTATGCAGAAAAAAAGCATACTAAGGGTTGGGTAGCAATGTCTACACTGAACACTGAGCACTGAAAATCAAAGCAGAAAGAAAGAAAGAAAGAAAGAAAGAAAGAAAGAAAGAAAGAAAGAAAGAAAGAAAAATGGAATACTTACATTATCAACAGCAGATTCATTCAAACATTCATCAGTCTGTTTCAGCCAATGAATGTAATTCCCAGACTGGATCATGCAAGTCATCCTGAAATTCTTTATCAGAACTGTCCTCATTGGGCCATGATTCATCATCACTGCAAGCACAATCCTCACCTTCATGTCCTTCGACATGTGGGACATATTGAGCGGATATGGAATGAATGGATGGGATGGAGCTGTCAGTCTGTGTGCCCCAGTGTACACCAAGAAATGTGGTTTGTGTACCTCTTCATTGTTTGGTGTTCCCAATGCAAAGTGGTACATGTTTCATTGTTTGTCTTGACCTGTTGCTGGTCTCCTAAAAAAAAAAAAAAATACATGCAAATATATGAGATTTATTGATAGCAATAAACAGGACATTAAGTTTATTAAAAACTATTTTTACTTTCAAAATAAAAGTAATGCCAAAAATAAAATGAAAATGAGTGCCAATCCATCAAATACATGTTGGAAGCACAAACAGAATCAATATGTCTTTATATATGTTTAGCCCATTGTGACCTCCCAAACAGAAGCAATTCATACATTGTAGAGGGATAGCTGCCTGGTACATTGACCAAGCAAGAAATAATAACCAGCATGGCGGATGGTATTTTGCCGTACCAGACCACCCAGAGATGTATAGCCCCTGGAAGGACCAGCATTGCCCATACCGCCCACCCTGGAGGATATTATTGCACTTAGAAAATGGCCTTCAGTGATCATTCTTTTTTTTTTTTTTAATTTGCATCTTTTACTGTTAAAATTATTAGCTGTTTCATTCCTTTGTAATGAAATAGTTACTACTCCAGCATTGAAGTGCTTTTTTATTATGAAATGGTTGTCATGGTTAGCCACCCTCCACCAGAAACACAGGTCTTCAGTATACAGGATTTTAGTGAAACTGATTGTTTACCTTTCTTTCTTAAAATATTCAGTTGTGCAGAGATATTAATTTATACAGTGATTGCAGGTTTACAGCCCATTTTATAAAACATGTTAATATGCTCAAGGTTAGGGAGAAAAAGCTAGCATTCAGAAAGTATAAGGAATCAAAGAAGGAGCATGAAAAAGAACTGTAGAATGAATCATGGAAGGCAGCCAGGATATAAAATGCTAAAACCAAGGAAAATATAGCCAACTCAGTTTAAAATAGGAATAAAACCTTTCATAGGTACATTAATGAGTGAGGAAAGACCAAGGAAGGGATAATGACGCTTAATAGAGGGGAGGGGGAGTGGACAGAGGGTGACTGTGAAAAGCAGAGACAATGAACGAATACTTCTGTTCAGTATTGACAAAAGAAGATGAGGGGGTCATACCTTTACCAAACAATAGAAGCACTCTGTATAATGGGGGGAGGCATGATAACAGTCCATTCACAGAAGAAAGAGTCCTAAAAGTAATCATAAAACCTCAAGTTGAACATGGAAATGAGGCCTGACAGGATTCACCCCAGATTTCTGACAGAGCTAGATGAACAGGTTCACCAAAGGCAAATCCTGTCAAACAAACCTGGTAGAGTTCTTTGACTGGGTCACCAAGATGGTGGATCAGGTGAGATGGGTGGACGTGACCTACCTTGATTTCAGAAAACCATTTGACTCAGTCCTGCAAAGGAGGTTATTGCACAAGATGGATTGCCTGTGGCTAGGGGAGGTGGTCATAATGTGGGATGAAAACTGGTTGGAGGGCACAACACAGATGGTTTTGGTCAACAGGGCACCATCATCCTAGGTCATCAGTGGGGTTCCCCAAGGGTCAGTCATATGAACTCTTCTGTTTAATGTGTTTATAGGGGATATAAAGGAGGATCTAGAAGGGAGGATGAGTCTATTTGCAGATGATGCAAATGTTTGCAATAGAGTGGACATTCAGGAGGAGTGGATACGATGTGTAGGGATCTGGAGAGATTGGAAGAATGGTCCAAAAAGTGGCAATTGTTGTTCGGTGCAGCAAAGTGTAAAATCATGCATTTAGACAGAAAACAAAGGAGAGTGGAGTATTGATTGTGAGTAAGATCCCTGCAGGTAACAAAGAAAAAGGACATTTGCATAATTATTTCTCAAGACCTGAAGATGGGAAAGCAGTGTGGAGGGGCAGTGGCAAAAGCCAGCAGAATATTAGTTTGCATAAGGAGAGGGATCTCCAGCAGGAGGAGAGTTCATAGTACTCCTGTACCCCCTGCTTGTCAGGCTGCACCTGGAGTATGGAGTCCAGTTCTGGAGGCCATACCTCAGGAAAGCCATGGAGATGGTAGAATGAGTTCAAATGAGGGTGACAAAGATGGTGAAGGGGGCTCGAGCACTTACCATATGAGGGGAGATTGAATGACCTGGGCATGTACTCTCTGGAGCAGCGGAGGGAAAGGGTTGACATGACTGAGACTTAAATACTTCAAGGGTATCAATAACATGCCTGTGGAGCATCTTTTCCAACTGAATGAGTGACCTAGCGTGAGGGGACATGAGTCTCAAATCAAGGGGGGAACTTAGGGGTAACATCAGGAAGTACTTCTTTACTGAGAGGGTGGTAGATAACTGGAATGAGCTGCTGAGTGAGGTGGTGGGGAGAAGACAGAAGGAGGGTTCAAAAGGGCATGGGATAAACACAAGAGGATGTTGAGGAAGGGGTGAGGACTACAGAGGGTGGTCCTTTTTTGCTGTCACTTTCATATGTTCCTATCTTATTATAACTAGTGACACCACAGACTACTCTTTTTTAACAAATCATGGGAGGATGGTGTGGTACATGAGGACTGGAGCAAGGCGGATGTGATTAGATGTAACAAAAGCGGGAGTAAAGCATGGCCAGGAAACTACAGACCTGTAAGTTTGACCTTGGTGGTTGGGAAAATGATGGAATCAGTTCTGAAAGAAAGAATTGTTGAGTACCTAGAGGCAAACAGAGCACAGGACCCAAGGCAGAATGGATTCACAGAAGGAAGGTCATGTCAGATGAATCTAATATATTTCTTTGGCTCTGTGACCCAAGTAGTAGAGCAGGGAGAGGCTGTGGACATGGCCTACCTATACTTTAACAAGGAATTTTGACACAGACCCACACAAAAGATTAATAAACAACTTAGCCAGCTGAGGAGTTAGTCCCACAGTGGTAGCCTGGTTTATAAATTGGCTGGACAACAGGATGCAGATGGTAATAGTAAACTGAGCTCACTTTGAAGACAAGGGGGTTTACTTGAGGGGTACCCCAGGGTTCTGTATTAGAGCCAGTCCTCTTTAATGTCGTTATAAGTGTCATTTCAGAGTAACTGGAAGGAGAAGTATGTCTCTTGCAGATGACACAAAGATCTGAAGCAGGTTAATACACAAAGTGGGGGGAGGATGAGAAGGGACTTGGCAAAGTTGGAAGAATGGTCAAAAGTATGGCAGCTTAGATTCAATTCAAGAAGTGCAAAGTAATGTACCTGAGAATCAAAAACACAGGGGAAGAGTACACAATGGTTGGGGGGTGTACTAACAAACAACAAACATGAAAATGGAGCTGGGGTAGTCATATCAGACAACTTAAAGGTTGGCAGGCAATGAGAGAAAGGCAGTAAGGAGGGCTGGGGGTACTGGGATGCACATGGAGAGACATCACCAGTAAAAAACAGGACATTTTCTCTTCCATTTCTACAGACAGTTGGTGAGACTGCATCTGGAGAACTGTGTGGACTTCTGGAGGCCCCATGTCTGCAATGAGGCACTCATCAGTGAAAGGGTAACGAAGTACCTGGAGGTCAACAGACTGCTGGATGACAGACAGCACAGGTTCACTAGGGGCAAGTCATGCCAGTCCAGTTTGATCAAATTTGATTACTGGCCTATTGGGATTTCAATAAAGCCTTCAACACCGTACCCCATAGGAGGCTGGTCAACAAATTGGATAGCATAGGGGTCAGGATCAAAATAAGATAGGTTGAAAACTGGTTGGTGGATAGGAGTCAGAGGGTGGTGGTGAATGGGGTGTACTCAGGGAATGGGCATGTGAGGAGTGGAGTTCCCAAGGGATCAGTGCTGGGACCCCTCCTCTTCAATATCTATGTACTTGACATTGAGGATGGACTATTACGGAGGGTGGCCCTCTTTGCAGGTGACACTAAAATCTGTAATAGAGTTGACACCCCTGTGGGGTTGGAGGACACTGGAAGAGACCTGAGATTACTGGAGGAGTGGGTAGAGACCTGGCAGCTAAAATTCAACATCAAGAAGTGTGTTATTATGCACCTGGGGCACAGGAACCAAAGGGCTGAGTGTATATGCTAGGTGGGGAGAGAGTCAGGGTGACAGAGGATGACAGGAATCTAGGGGTAATAGTCTCCAGCAACATAAAGGTAAGGAAGCAATGATCGGGGGGGATGGCATATGGGATGCTGGCAAGTATCAGCAGGGAGACCACCAGCAGGTGTAGGGAGGTTCTGGTAACCCTGTATCAAGCCCTGGTTATGCCACATCTCAAGTACGGTGTCCAGTTTTGAAGGCCTTACCTGTGCACCTAGACATTAATCAAAAAGGGTCAACTGAAGGGCACAAAGATGGTGCATTGGGATAGAGGGCAAGCCATATGAACAGAGGTGCAAGGATTTGGGGCTATATACATTGGAGACCAGGAGGGAGAGGGGAGACATGACTGAGACCTTTAAATATACCAAAGGGATGAACATGGGAGGCCCAAGGAGGTTGTTCCACATTAAGGAAGGGAACATAACAAGGGGGCAGTGACTGAGACTCTGGGGGGGGGCACTTTAAGAGCAATGTGAGAGGTAAATTTTTCACGGAGAAGGTGGTGGAGAACTGAAATGGGCTTCCAGAGGAGTTGATGAATTAAGAGACTGTAGAGGGATTTACTTCCACTTGGGACAGACACATAGGACTAAGTGGAAGGGGTGTGTCTCAAAATATGGTAGGGTGGAATGGGGGGAAGGGGCAGACTAGATGGCCATGGGGTCCTTTTCTACCATCACGTTCTGTGATTCTGTGATGACATAGAAAGGAGGAAGTCCAGAGAAGGGCAACAAAAATGGTGCAGGGTCTGTTCCAGAACCCATTCGAAGAGGGACTAAAGAACTGTCAACTTGATGCCTATGGCAACACCACTCAGCAGCCAACACTAGTCACCCTTCACTCTTATGAGTGATAGCCATCTACAATCACCCTTTGTGTGATGCACTAGAGACAATTCAACAACTGCAACACAAAGATCCTACACAGCCCCATTCTTCCAAAGTTAATTATCATTTTTTTTAACAACATAGTATGTGTCATAGTTCCACATGGTATGCTGAAATACATGTAGACAACATCCACTGTCATCACTTGATCACATTCCCTCGTCATCAAGTTTAAAAAAGTACAGTAAGGTTGTAGTAGCATGACCTGTAAAGCCATGTTACCTTGTTTCCAATAGACCATTGGCAACAAGGTGTTCCAGTGTTATTTCACTACAAAGTGTTAACAATGATGCTCAGCATTACAGAAAGGTTGATACAACAGTATGCCAGACTATATGGTTTACAAGTAATATGAAAATGTAATTGGTCACATATGGCATTTTCAACTTGTGCAACATTGTTCTAGTTTATGTGGTGATGGCACAGCAGTTACATGAGCAAAGAACACATTTGACAGGCAGAGAACATGTAGCATAACAAGGGTAGTTGGGTGGTAGGGGAGGGAGGAGGAGGGCATGATACTGGGTATGGCCGGCATCACCATTGTACATAGTCAAAATTACAGCACTCTGGATTACCAGAAAGGATAAATTCAAACACAATATTGAGTTGTTTAGTTCTATGTCTGTCAGGAATGTGAAGAACCATTTACATTACTCTATGACTTGTAAAAATTAAAAAATATATAGTTACCGTAGCAGTAGTCTGGGCACCCACACAGTTTGGTAATTCTATCTCGTAAATGTCAGCATTGTCACATTCCAGACTTTTCTGATGCAAATCAAATTGTGCAGCTTCCATGGGACATTGATGCTCAGCACATAACTCTGTCAGTATCTATTTTATTTTATTTAATTCATAAATCGGATTTACAACCTTTGAGTCAAAGATTCATTTACAAAGGCACCTCATCGCAGGGAGGGGAACAACAAACAGTGAGACAAGACAGGGTGGAACAATACAGGTGAGATACATACAGTATACTGTACATAGCAGAAAGTTTCAGCGAGAATAAACATAGGCAGTTTACCAAAGTACATAACAGTAATTCATTGGTAGGTCCTAGCAGGTCATGCAGGCAATAGCCAGTGGAAAATGGCATGAGGTAGGCAATCGAGCGAGCTGTTGGACCTGTAACAGTTTGGGGGCACACAGCAGGCCCTACAGTAGGCACATACATTTCCAAGTGCTAAGTAGGTGCTTGCGTAGGGCAGCTTTGAACTGACCAATTTTAGGGATGTTTGAGATGTGCGTGGGGAGGGAGTTATACCAGGACGGTGCTCTGTGATAAAAGGATCTTTGGGCAAGGGAGGTCCTGGCTCTAGGCACCTGGAAGGTGGCTTTGTAGGCGGTACGGGTGGCAGCCAAGTGAGAATCAAACTGGAGCTGTGCAGTGACACTAGGGGGACACAGCCCAAGAAGAGTCTTTTTTGCCAGTATACCAGTGTGATATTGCAGGTGTTCTTCCAGATTGAGTATGTTCGTGGTGGTATAGAGTCGGCATGTGTGGGTTCCGCTTGGGGCACCGGTCAGGAGCCTGCAGGCTTTGTTGATGGAGGTCTGGATTTTGGTGAGGGCAGTGGGGCCAGTGGCTGCATAGATGGGGAGGCCATAGTCAACTAATGACAGGATGGAGGAAGTGATAGCCAACCATAGGGCGAAGCCAGGGAGGCAGTCCTTGTGGCGATAGAGGACCCCAATCCGGGTGTTCATGGCAGAGGATAGGGCACTGACATGGGCATGGAAGGAGAAAGCTGAATCAAAGGTGATGCTCAGATATTTGTATGTTGATACCTGCTCAAGGGGGTGGAGGGTGTTGGGAAGGATGGAGAGGGGGGCATTTTTGGAGTTACTTTGGCGGTGTGCAAAGATTATTGACTTTGTTTTCTTGAGATTCAGGACCAGGCAGTGGTCGAGGAGCCATTTTTCAGCTTGGCTGAAGGAGGATTGCAAGTTACTCTGGAGAGTGACCGGATCGGGGTATGAGGAGAGAAGGACTGCATCATCTGCATATAATAGCAGCTTTCCTGAGCAAGAGCTGGGAAGGGTGTTCAGGAAGAGACTGAACAATGTGGGGCCCAGAATGGAGCCTTGTGGGACTCCAGAATGTACAGGCAGTGCCGAGGATAGGCCACCAGTTAACTTGACGTGTTGGGATCTACCACAGAGGTAGCTGGAGAACCAGGCTAAAGGGCTGGATGATAGTCCTACTTTGCAGAGGGTGTCTAGCAACAATGGGTGGTTCACAGTATCAAAGGCCTTGGACAGGTCAATGAACACTGCCCCAGCCATCTCCCTGGTATCTAATGCAGAGTGCATATGGTGGGAGAACTCCAGTAGAGCTGTGGTGGTGCAGTGACCTGGGCAGAAGCCATGCTGTTCAGGGCACAGAATGTTGTGGCTGGTTAGATAAGCTACAAGTTGTGTGGATACTATTTTTTCCAGAGCTTTGGAGAGGAGGGGGGAGGATGGAGATAGGTCTGTAGTTATTTGGTACAGTACGGTCTCCATTTTTATGTATAGGGGTGATTTCAGCCTGTTTCCATGCCCTCAGGAATTGGCCAAGACACAGGGATTGATTGAGGAGGTCTGTGAGGGGGACTAACATGACATCCAATGTTAGGTGGAGTATCCAGGAGTCGAGGGGGTCACCGCTCGGGTTGCGGGAGGAGAGAGCGTTTTGGAGGATTGGCTTCGCATCCTGTGGAGAGATAGTTCTAAAGAGAAGTGGGGGGTGAGTGGTAGCTGGGTTGTTGCTTACCGAGATGGGGTCAAAGAAGTGGGCCAGGAGAACTGTGCTTAGATCAGTGACGGTTTTGTTAAGGCAGTTGGCAATACAGGAAGGGTCCGCGTTAATAGCGCCATTTATGATCATCTGAGAGGGAGGAGGGGAGCAGGTCATCCCGTTTAACTCCTTCACGTTATTCCAGAAGGTGCGGGCATTGCCCCAGGAGGAGGTCAAGGTGGATTGGTAGTGGCTGGCTTTGGCTTTTTTTATGGCCCAGGTGCACTGGTTGCGAGCTGCATTATAAGCTTGCCTGTCTGCTAGTTTGCCAGTCTCGACAGCAATTTGCCATAGGTTATCACGCTGCTTCAGTTGTTGGATCGGGGGATATCCAGGCAGCTGGGTGTCTCTTGGTACGAGTGTGGGTAACAGGGGCGAAAACATCACAGGCCTTGCAGAAGGCATTGGTAAGGAAAGCAAGGGCGATGTCTATATCCGTTGTGAGGGAGATTGGGGACCAATCAAGTTGCGCAAGGTGCCGCTTAAGTTTGCGTAGACCTCCGGGGCGAAAACGGCGACAGGGGTGGCGTGGCACGGAGTTTTGAACATGGGGGTGGACCAGTGGCAAAGAATTGGCGAGTGGTCACTGGGGGAGTTGGGTAATACATTAACATCCTTTATTTTGTGAGGGCGGTTAGAGAGCACAATGTCTAGTAGCGTGCTAGTCCCACTTCATTGGTTAAATCTGGTAGGTTGAGTCACTAGTTGGGATAGGTCAAGGGCTGTGAAGTTATCTTTAATTTGTGCTGAGGTAGGGCCGAGCCAGTTGATGTTGAGATCTCCCACTATGAGCTGTTCCACCTTGTGAGGCAGGGTAGTGAGGTAGTCAGTGAGGGAGCAGATAGCTTGGTTTTGTTCTCGTGGGGGTACATATGCCATAATGAGGTAAAGAGGGCCACGGCCTGGGTCAGGGGAAATTTTTAAGGTGATGGCTTGAGCCCCATGGTCGAGTTTCGGGGTATGTAGGACATGACCCAGGAGGGAATTAGTTAGGTAGACTGTGCATCCCCCCCTGTGCTTACCCACACGATCTTCTCTGAAGAGGGTGAAGCCAGGGAGGGAGACTGTCGAGTCTGGGGTCAACGGTGAGAGCCAAGTTTCCACCATGACAAGGACATCAGGCTCATGTTGGGAGACCCAGCAATGGAGTGCAGCAGTCTTTTTAGGTAGGCTGCAGATATTCATGTAGGCAATGTGGAGGCCATGCCCTATGGGGGGCGATGTACCGGGTCCTGGGCCTGGGTTGGGGTGGACATTCCCAGAGAGCAGGAGGAGTAGGATGGTGAGCCGGAACAAGGGACTGCGGCAGTAGCGGTAGTGATGTCTGGGCAGTTGGGAGGATTTGTGGGGGACAGTGCAGAGGATGGGCAGGGAGTTAAGGGTGGGCAGAGCTAGCACAGGGGGATACCACCTGCTATTGTGGACTGTGGTGGGTATGGGTACCGGGGGGGTGAGACGAGGCGGTTAGGCAATCCAGTGTGTGGGGGTGTTGATGGAGAATGGAGGGTAGATGGAGGGGTTAGAGGGAGTGGGGGGTGGGTGAGAAGCTAGCATAAATACATATATCGGGGTGTCAGGGAGATTTTAAACCATGTTTTTTTGTAACAGGGTTGGGATGAAAAGGAGCAGCATGAGTAATCCAAGACCTAAGAGAGCCATTTTGTTATATTGCTGTTAGAGAGATATGTGGGAGGGCTTAGTCAAGCAGGGTCCCCCTAGTGTTCAGCCAGTATAACCTGCAGATTGGAAAGTGGGCTGATTGGTTCTACAGCCTCACGTGATACTACCTATAAAGTGGAGAGCCGACCAAGGGTGGTGGGGAGCCGGCACACAGTGTCGGCGGGGTTAAAACTCAGCGCCTCCAGCAGTCCTGTTTTCCTTAGTCTGCACGTACCTGTGGTCCGGGGGGGTGCGGCAAGTGAGCGGATTTCTGGCTTGGGCTGCTGGTGCTGGGGAGGGCGGGCTGCTTCCTCTGGCCCTCACGTCCCACGGCAAAATCTAGGGAGAGAGGAAGGGATTAAATACCATACTGAGGAGGCGGGTCAGGTAGGACAAAGAACAGATTTAAAACTATCAGCAGTTGCGATTCCTGATTTTACAAATGCATGGCTACACAATTAAAACAGCTTTAACACAGCACTCTAGTTACTCAGCAGTCTATCTGAGGAGTTATACTAGTTCTTGTAATTAGCTGCTGGTGCTTTACAAATGTCCATAGCAGTACAGCGGTGCAGCGAGCTGTTTGGAAGTTTAGGCGCCAAATTTAAACTCAACGCCTCCAGCAGTCCTGTTTTCCTTAGTCTGCGCATACCGGGGGGGGGGTGCGGCAAGCGAGCCGATTCTTGGCTTGGGCTGCTGGTGCAAAACAAGGAGTAAAAACACTTGTTACTATAATTGTAAAACTAAATATAGTGAGATACATTGTTTAGGAAATAATGTTGCCTAAAGAAACCATTCTGCACAGGACATAAAAAGTAACAGCAGTTGCATGCAATGATGACATATTCTATGGGCCAGATTTCAGTCAAATTATAGACTTGAGGTATGCATCCACCTGCCTAATGTTTGGTGTCATGACGTATGACAGTTATGTCATGGTGGAAGGGGGTGTAACTATACTGTGCCAAAAATGAATGTATGTGATGTGCAGAAGACTAAAATTATTTTTAAAAAATGACCTCACCTCAAGTCAGTGACTCTTTGCAACTGCATCACTATTCCTGTCACTAACTGGTTTCACAAATGAAAACAGTGTTGGCACCGCATTCACGTTCGGTCGTCGTTGCCAGGTTTGTATCCAATGCTCTCCAAGATACTTGGAGGAATCAAAAAGTGCTCTGGACTGAAGGGATTAGAGCAAAGGTGACTGTGCTCTGTTGGCTGCCAGCCAGCTCTTTTCATTGCGATAACCCACTGACTTCTACGAGTTTTATCCTTCAGAAACTTATAGAAACTGCATCCACTGGTGCAACCAAATGCAGTACAGTATGGCATATTGTAAACCAAAGAATGCTAGTGTTAGAAACAGATGAAAAAATCAAGAAATATGTTACAACAGTGTAAGAAAGAATAAAGAAATAGGTCAGCAGTAAGCGATGTTTATTTTATTAGTCAGAAGTTAGAAGACAACAGATGTGGCAGAAAATTACAGAAAAATATGCAGTAAGTTATACAGAACCCTACCACACAAGCAGAAACACACAAACACATGCGCGCGCACACTCAAACACACACGTCACAGACAACAATGAATCAACCTCCTCAAGGAAAATCTATTCAGTTAGCAGAAGCATATTAACAGTTAAATAAATTTACAATATTTGCAGTCACATATAACAAAATAAGTAAAATTTGGAAAAAATTCTGTAAAAAGTTCTGTCAAACAAAAGCAGAGAACAATGAGGTACGCAAGACCATGTAAGAGCAACTGTCAATGTGAATCACGTCACATACCGTCTGACAGAAAATGTCAAACTAAGCTCACGAAACTAAATAAATTTTTTTGTTAAATGCAGAACATACTGATATGTGACATAAAACATTCAAGCTCATCATGTGAAAAGTCAACAGTTAGTAACTGTGAAATAAAATGTATGATCCGTCCTCATGGTAGGAGCTGGAAATGGGGGGAACAAGGCACATCTTTCTAGGTAGCAGCAACATGGTATCTTTATAAAAACAAGCATTTGTCAATGCCGAATGTTTGCTTTCTGGCATTGGCAGTGGTAGTGTAGAAGTTACAGAGCTGCATAATAGGAATGGCAGTGAAGTATTGAACTGAAGCCAACCCCACCACCACTCTGCAGAGAGTGACAGGCATTGGGGCATGCCTTTGGGTCGATCAGGCATAACGGCCACGCCATTTCACCACACCCCACCCTGCAGACACTGACAAGTGTCACGGTGTTCCTTGTGGTCTTTGGCCCTTATGCGCACCCCATTCCATTAGGAAATATAGTGAGATGAGTGTGATATAGGAGAATGGGGTGAACTTTGGGGCCGAAGAGTCCAAGGCATACCTCGATGTCTCTCACTGGCTGCAGGGTATGGAATGGTATGAGCATCACAGGCACGAATCCCAAGTCACACCCCTGATGCCTGTCATTCTCTACAGGGTTGGACATTATGGTTGGAAACCCTAATACCTCAGGCATTCATTGGTATTTTCACTCCAAATTTTCAACATGGTTTTTTTGTGACCCCACCTCATGAACAGGGAGAATATTAGTTTGTTAGCCGAAAGCTGCTTATGCATAGCGACTACAGCATTTAGCACCACAGATGCAAAAACATTCCGAACAGGATGTAAAAAATGACAGCTGTACTGTTCATGGGGAGGTGTAAAAAATGGCAATGTTGCAAATCTGCAGTAAAAATATAAAAAAAAATGGTGAAGTCACGAGCGTACATAGAAACTGTACAATGCACACCAGTAATATAATTAGGTTGTGGATTTTTTATAGCAGATTGTCAACTCAGGCATTTTGGTGCCTCTGATCATGAACAGTGTCACTGTGATTTTCTTTATCTGTCCCGAACAATGATTTCCCACAGCAACCACGCATCTCTGTGCTGAAAGTGTGAAAACACACTTCAGACATGTTGTGAAAAATGACAGCTGTACTGTTCATAAGGAAGTGTGGAAAAATGCCACTGGTGAAAATCTGGACTGAAAATATTACAAAGTCATGAACTTACGAGGGTGCGTGGAAACTGCTCAATGCTCACTCGTTACATAGTCATTTTATGGACTTTTGTCACCAAATTTTCAACATAGCCATTTTAAGACCTCTGCTCATGAACAGTCTAACTGTGATTTTCTTAATCTGTCCCAAACATTGCTTTCGCACACCAACAACACCATTGTGCACGCTACATGTGTATAAAACACATTTTGGGCAACATATGAAAAATGGCAGCTGTACTGTTCATAAGTAAGTGTAATAAAATGGCAATGTTGAAAATCTGGAGAGAAAATATTAAATTCGCAAACTTACGAGCATGCATAGGAACTGCGCAACGCACGCTCGTAAAACAGTCATTTTAGGAATTTTTCACAAATTTTCAACATAGCCATTTTAAGACCTCTGCTCATGAACAGTGTCACTGTGATTTTCTTAATGTGTCCCATACATTGATTTCGAACACCGACTGCGCCATTGTGCGCTACATGGGTGGAAACACATTTTGGGTAAGATGTGAAAAATAACAGCTGTACTGCTCATAAGGAGGTGTGGTAAAATGGCAATGTTGAAAATCTGGAGTGAAAATATTGAAAATTCGCGAACTTACGAGCCTGCGTAGGAACTGCGCAACGCACGCTCGTAAAACAGTCATTTTTGGAATTTTTCCACCAAATTTTCAAAATAGGCTTCTTGAGAGCCCTCCTTATGAACGCTGGCAGTGTTGTTTCATTAATCGGGCCTGAAAGGTGATTTCGTGCAGTGACTGCGAAATCACCCTTTGGGCCTGAATAACGCCATGACAGTGACATCATTCATGAGAAGGGGTCCCAAAAACACCATGCTGAAAATTTGGTGCAAAAATTCCAAAAAATGCCTGAGATATGCAACAAATTTGAAAAAACCCTATCTATCCCATTATACAGCTTACCGGCATTTCCTCAATTTGCGGTCGGCTTTGAAGAGTGCAGACGTGTTCCCGGTCCACCGAAGATCATCGCGCCAGACTCTGGAGGTAAGTATGGGGTGAGGGGGGTGTGGGGAGGCAGGGTCTGCAGTGGGTGGGTGCGGGTTGTGGGGAGGGGGGCAGGAAGACTGCGTGGGACTGTTTTACAGGTTTTTGTTTTTAACATGACGACGTGGGACGTTTGCCATGCTGGGGTGGGCTCCTAGTGTGGCACAAGGATGGCTGGTTGGGGGGACATGGAGCCGACGGGGGATTGGGCACCCCCTGTCGGCCATAGCATCAGTTGCCTCGCTGGGGTGGGCTCCCAGCATGGCACCCTGTACTCTGGGGGGGAGGACAGTGGAGCCGACGGGGGATTGGGCACCCCCGTTGGCTATACCATTGAGTTGCCACACTGAGGTGGACACCCAGCATGGCATTTGGAAGGCTTTGGGGAGTTGCTCAGCCGACGGGGATTAGGCACCCCGTCGGCTGTACAGTGTGTGCACGACACACAATGGGAAAAGAAAAACAGCAAAAACAAAAAAAAGGTGGGTTAATACACTGACCAACACAAAATGCCATCCACTGGCCAGCCCAGTTGTGTTGGAGGTTGAGGCACTGGTCACTATGCTTTGTGCCATGCCAGTGACCCAGGTTCAGGAATGAGCCCGGACTGCCAAGAGCAGGGGCAAGAGAAGATCGAGATCCCAGAGGACTATTTTCCTCTCTCAGGGGAGGGAGGGTTGTCATCCTGCTTATTCACTGCCCTCTGGTGATGGCTGGAGGGTGGTACAGATCGGGAGGCATGTAAAGACATCCTCACATTAGTAGGGGAGGAAGGGCAGAGAAAACAGTGGAAAATGGAGCTGGCAGGCTCCATGATGGCCCATCGTGTCCCCAAGGGCCATCCCCAGCTTCAGGATTATGCTCTGGGGGGGAAGGAGATTGCCAGCACCCTCCGCCCTGGCCATGCCATAAGGGAACATACAGGGGTCGGCAAGAGTGGGATACATAGACCAGAGAGTGAGTCCTTCCAAAGGAGGGCCACAGCCACCTGCCAGGGCTCCAGGAGCATAAAGATATAACAGAAAAAGATGCCATCCACACAATGTCACTCTATGGATTGACAATACTGTTTTTTGTTTTGCAAGGGGCTTCACCCACCACTCACCCCCCACACCCTCAGACTTAAATGATCAACTCTGAGGGGTTGTAGGCTACTGGGATGAGGAGAAACACAGGAGGGGGAAAAGTTATTTTTCTTCTTTAATTTCTCAAGACTGGGAGACAGGGAACCTAACCTTGGTGACTAGGTCTCCCACTCCACCAGGAGTTAGTACCTTTGCCACTTGACCAGGCCCTGCTCCATCAGCTTCCTTATCCCATCCTGATCAGCCTGTACAGTGACAGGGGTAGTGGCACTTCCCTACTGCTATTATTCCCCAGTCGCTGTAATTGGTTTTGCACTTTCTACAGCATGGTTTATTCCAGGCTGTTCTGTTTGCAACATACTCACATTGTACCCTTTACAGTAAAGCCTTGTTGGACGATGTGGTACTCAATCAGCTCTTACTAGAGAGCACATCACTGTTTTATTCATTGATTTTACAGCCAAAGAACATGGTGGCTGATTACTGCAGCTAGAGTCTTCCATCTATTTTACAATCTTTCAACTCAAGTGACAGCAATCTTATATCCTTTCAAGGTGAACAGGGAAGGTCAGTGAGGTGCCAATGTGTGCTAGGATATAGGCCTTGTATCTTACTGGGTTGGTTGGGTGGGGCAGGTGGGATCTGAAACATATGTACTTTGTGGGGATGAACAAATACTGTAAAATGTCCCCAGGACAGAGGGGAGGGGAGGTATGGGTGGTGCAAACATTAAGGGTGGGGGCTTACTTGCAATACACAAGTCTGAAAGCAGGGTGTGGGACAGTTGTGCTAAATCGTGCGATGTTCTTATGGCTCTTTTCTTAAAAGGTTGAGGTGAAGTTAGGAAGCCTCTCTCCCCCAAAAAAGTAGGGGATGTTTTTGTCTCCAAAAACGTCACCGGTGAGGTTTTAATTCACATTCTTTGACTAAGACAGTAAAGAAGTGTTTCCACAATTTCTACAAGTTTACTATGTCTAGTTCACTACCTAGTACATACTGTACCACAGACAGAGATCTGAATCGAAACTTGAGAAAAAATAATCAGTAAAACCGAAGACTTTAACCGACTTTCGAACTGCGAGTGAAGGAGAAATCTCTGGAGTGACCGTTCAGTTAGGCAGAGTAAAGAATCCAATGGTTGTTCCTCCAAGTGCAGAAGACAGAGGCCTGAACCAAGCTGAAGCCCAACGCTCCACGCCCTGCACAGAAAACCAACCCTCTTCTCTCTGGGGCACCCTGAGCACCGGGCCAACCGCAACAGCCAGAACACAGCAAGACTTCATGTGGTTTGAAAAAAAAGCCCCTGGACCTGACCCCAGCATTGAGAAGCCCTTGTCTGACCCCACACACTTTCCTCAGTCGCAGGCGGGCTGGACCGCTAGAAGAGTCAAGACATCCTGATCCCTGAGCTGCCTGCTGTCTTGTCTTGTTCACCAGATCTCTGCAAAGGTAAAGAAAGTCCAATGCAGTCCCACCAAAATGATCAGAGGTATGGAAGATAAAAGCCAGTAGGAGAGGCTGGTAGCCCCTAAAATGGTCATGTCAGAGAAAGTAGGCTATGAGAGGAGACACAATCTCAACCATCTCTCCTCTGTATACTCAGTGACATCAACAACATGGAATAAACAAATATGTTTGATCCTTTGCTCATTGGCAGGACAGAAGGAAACAACTTAGAGCTCAGAGGTGGTGCATTCAGGGGTGACATTAGAAAGTATATCTTCTCAAAGAGATGGTGAGCCAATGGAGCAACCTATTAGTGTTGACAGATAACACAAAAACAATACAGGCCCTCGAGGTGGTAAGTTGCAATGTGATATAGAGGTGACATCACTGGCTCAGAAACAAAGTGTGCACAGGATCAACCCCCCTAGAGCTAAACATATGCAGCATAAGGCCTTGTGCAAGTCACGTAACATCCCAGTGCTCCAGGACACCAAAGTGCAGAGAAAGGTGTCAGACCCAACTGGAAAGAGATGTGTCTTATCTGGGCTATCCTGATTTATTAAAGTGCACCCAAACAAGCAGGGTGAAAGGAAGCCCTGTCTTTAGGGCCCACAATGATGACTAAGGCACCCACCTCTGGAAGCTGGTTGACTATGTTTCACAAACCCCTAGGGTAAGCCCTGATGACCCAGTGCCCTACCAGTTAGAAGCCACGGAGGCTGAATAAGGTAAAGGGTGTGTCCCTGGGAAGATGGGTTATGGAGTTTGGAAGGAGCCACCAAGACAGTGGTTGGTACGCAGAAATTGCATGAACAGAACATTAAATGAACTCTGGTCAGAGTCAATATGACTGATATGCTGTTTTAAAGGGTCATTATCCACTTTAAAGTCCCCAAATTATGAGTGTGTGCTGTAAATTTTTAATGTATGCTCATAACTTTGCTGTTGTGTAATACTTTTTCACTTAAAGCAGCAATGCAACGAAAAACATTATTTCAAAAAGCTAATTGTCTGCTATGGTTATGAAAATTATTAGCAAAACTGTTGATCTCGGTGTTCCAGATGCTCCCTATGCTGTGTACTGTACATTTGTACTTTGTCAGGATTCATACCCTCCTGGGGTCCTTAATATTATTTCTATGCAAAAATGAGGTGGCCATCTTTTTTGCTTTAGAAATTATTATTTTAAAAGTTTTATTAAATGATAATGAGAACTGAAAATGTTAGCACCAAAGTAAAGTAGACAACATCTGGCATCGATTAGGAAGAAAATGAGGTGCGGTCAAATTTTAGCCCATTTTCATTTGCACTGCTGCTTTAAATTTTCAATATAGCCTTCTTATGACCCCCTCCTCATAAAGATGGGTGCCAAGATTTGTCAAAAACTACCTGAAAATTTATTTCACTCATTGACAATGTCATTCCATGCCACATATGGGAAAACACATTTTGATCAAGATGTGAAAAATGAGACTTGTCATGTTCATGAGATTATGTGAAAAAAATGTCTATGTTGAAAATTTGGGGTCAAGATAGTGAAAATTACAAAAGCAATGAGCATGCATTGCAAATTTTTAATGTACTCTCCTGACTTTGCCATTTTAACATATTTTTAGCTCACATTTTCAACATAGCCATCTTGTGACCCCACCTAATAAACAAGGTCAGTGAACATTTTCAAATCATGTCTAAAAGGTGATATCGCCAAATGACTATGAAAACTACTTTCAGGCCTGATTTGCATAATTCCACCACAACTGGTCATAAGGTGGGGTCCCACAATGACCATCTTGAAAATTTGGGTGAAAACATGAAAAACTGCCAAAGTGATGCATCAAAGTTTAAAACTCCATTGAATACATTAAACTGCACTAACCTTAGTTTCTCCAGTCACACTTACTGCTTCGAGCAGCAAGAAGTATCTTCAATCGTAGAGCGGATCTTCATCCAGGTACCTGATCAAGTGAGTGAGGGTACCTGGCAGGTGTACTTTGGGCATGAGGTGGTGAGTGATGGCTGAGAGTTTGGGATGGCAGAGGTCATATCGGCAAGGGACCATTTTCTTTTTCACAGGTTTATTAAAAAAATAACTTCAAGGAATGGTTTTCTTTATTGTAGCTATGGGATGGTGATCAGAGGGGGTGTACCACTATAAACTACCACCAAATGAACATGCCAATAAGGGAATAGGGATCAGAGGGTGGGGGTTGCACAAGACACCAGGGAAAACATTACAAGATGATGACAAGGATCAGAGGATGCGAGTGCCATTAGACATCAGGAAAATATTATGATTAAGGAATGGGGATTGGAGGGTGGGGGGTCATTAGACTCCAGTGGAAATATCATGATAAAGGGATGTGTATCAGAGCGTGGGGGGTGCCACTATACTCTAGGGAAACATTATGTAAGCAGGGGGCTAGTGACTGGAGAAAGACAGACACAGATGACTCTTTTTTTTTTTGCCACATGAGAAGTGGAAGGGAAAATGTTACAGTAAGTGGACAGGGATCAGAGGGTGGAGGGGGCCACTAGACACCAGGGAAATATTAAATATCAAGAGGGCTGGTGATCAAAGAACAGGCAGACAGGGATTTCAACATTTTTTTTTCTGTTTTATTTTTGGCTGCTACAGGGAGCCTGTAGTGAACTGGAAGGGGTGGACAGCAACAAAATGGTCCAGGCCACATTTCTCTCAATGTTAGACTATGCAGATTTCCTCTACAGTCACCGCCCTATTTTCTATCTAAACAAACTGGACACGCTATACCACAGAGCTTTGAGGTTTAAAACAGATCTACCATTTAGCACTCACCACTGCTCTCTCTATGCTGCAGTCGGATGGACATCTCTTCATCTCAGAAGAAACAGAAATGCCGCAGTATGGACGTACAGAGCACTAACTAAGATGCTCCCAAATTATATCTTAGACTGCTTCACACAGGCCACAGCTAGTATCTATGCCCTAAGAAGCCATAATTTCATCATGCTCAAAGTGCCTAAATTCAACACCTGGCACGGGGAGATCTGCTATCAGCTATGTACTAGCTACATCATGGAATATGATACAGAAGACCCTGAAGCTGAACAACTTTATATCACTAGCATCCTTTAAGCATCTATACCCAAGTCTCTTCCAAGAAAAATGCAATTGCTTCCACAAGTATTAGTATATTCATGTTCCTAACCTTCCCCTCCTCAGGCAGCCAATACCAGGCGTCAATACACCTCCCAATAATTTCAACCCCACAGACTTCCGTACATCCTGCCTATAGTCTTCTCCCATTACTTCCTGGCACATATCTTAGCCCTTATCCCAACCACCCATCTCCTAGTGCTGGCCCCAGCCCCTGTTCAGGTCACTCTTACACTTTCCTACCAAGACACCTATCACAGTCTATGATCACCATCATCCAGTCATTCAATCACTGCGTCTCCTTTGTCCGCTATGACTTACCCTTGAACATTGAAATAGTGGTTGCTTTAATTAGGAGATATACCAAGATAATTCTAATGTTGATATGTATATATTAGATTAGATGGTGTGCATTCATATGTACCTATTTGTCTTGTTATGTTTAGGCAATCTTGCTTGTGAATACTGTATTTAAGTGTCTTTAGTATAACTGTATATGTACCAACTATTGAACCTTGACCTTATCAGGTCCATCTTGCAAATGAGCTGTGCTCAGTGATGTTTGCCTGAATAAATAAAGATTTGATTGATTGATTGATTGATTGATTGATTGATTGAAAATAGTGCACCTGTGAAGGGGAGGGGCTGTGGGGAAACAAAGAAATAGCACTGACTGCATGTGCTTCACCTCCACTGGAGGAGGGGCACACTCTGGGTATCTGATCACATGCTTCCACAGTCCCACTCCCCTACATCATAGCACAACATCATGCATAGCTTTTAGCTGTGCAGCTGTAAAAAAATAGTTAAATGTTGGCATCAGATTTTAGCATTGCCAAACTCCATTCCAGCTTGTGACATTGGGGATGAACTGGGAAAAAAACTCAGTTGTTCCCTGTTTGTAAATCAAGAATATTTTCCTATTGATTGAAAGTCAAAGGAATAAACTTTAGTAGATTAATTGCTTGCCCTAAAAGAAAAGGAAATACTTAAGTATATGGGTTTAGACTTGGGTTGGTTAAAACACGGGACACCATTCTTTCTGAAACAAATTTAAGTTTCTTTTCTGAGCTGTCAGATAGTGGAGGAAGCATACATCCCTCCTACAGGAAAATGGTCCAAGAAAAATATAATGAAAAAAATGAGCAAGGGGATCTGGAGATACTTATAAATTTAGTCTTTGGTATGTAAGCAATAAAACAATTCATAAGTACAAGCTCTACTTGTACTTAACTTAGAAATGGCCTTGACAAAAGTATTCACTAGCTATAGATTTCAGATATTTGAGTAATTAAAAAAAATTTGAGGGCAAATCCAGCAATCATGAAATCTCAAAATGTGGTTGTGCGCTGCATATAGTAGAAGAGATAGTTCATATAGTAAAGTGTTGTCCGAAATATATCATCTTATGGAAAATAAATGGCTGGGTTCCTTCTTTGCTGGTTCAGTGGATCCTCCATCCAAGCACATTATTTTTTATTGTTAGGGGAAGACACTTGCTTAATTATGAAATATGCTAATTTTCTAAATGTTGCCTAAAAATTAAGAAAAAATACATATAAATAAGCTCCCTCTTTCTTAATGTCAGAAGACATTGCTGATGTCTGCAGTGTCATTTTATTGTACTGTACTGTTTTTGTATTCTGTAGATGATTGATTGTGTGCTGCTTCCTATTATCAGTATGTAGTTGGTGAAGTGGCTTAACTACTCTCAATCAAATGCTTCCAAATGGGAGTTATTGTGCCTGCAGATTGATTCTATGTCAATCTCCTGAGAGAAAACACCTGGACTTCTGTTTCAATAGCTGAAGCAGTTTTATCTGAGTTCACAGCCTTTAGTGTCTCTCCCAGAAATCAAAAAATGCCAGACTCAGTGTATCTCTTTCACCCTCAAGAGAAGGTTTGAAATTGGCTGATATGGGAGTGTGCATGGTTCATACTAAGGTCTCAAAGGAGAGAGGGGTAGTAACCCATAAATGCTCCTGTTCTAATAATACTTATAGTCTCCACTTGAAAGAATATATTTGTCTAATTGTTTTTTGAATTTTTCCTTAGTTTTGCTAAAGACAACATCTAAAGGTAATCTGTTCCATGGGTCAATCACTCTCAAACTGAAAACATATTTTCTTGAGATGGAATTAAAAGTTCTTCCTACAACTTATAATGGATGTCCTTTAATTCAATATCACTTATCCTGAAATTCAAAACGCAACTTGCACAAGAGGTAAGGATCATTAATAACATCATACATCAGAAACGGATCACACAGAAGTCTTCTTGTTTCCAAAGGCATTCACTTTATTTATTTATTTTATTTTATTTATACATCGGTTTACAACCTTTGAGCCAGGGGCTCATTTCCAAAGGTACCTCGTCACAAAGAGGACAAATACAGTACAACATTTAGTTACAATATTGCGGTTACAGCATACATCTCTGTGGTTACAGTTTGGTAGATACAGGCAGTTATAACTTAGTTACAATTTAAGTGTTACAGGAATGGTAATCACAGGTTGTTACAGTTATATGGGTACAAGTTGAGTCGACAAGCCTACATTGGTAATGTAGATAAAAAGTCTTGAGCCTGGACTGCTAGAGGTGAAAGAGTTCAGGGGCAAAGGACACGGTTTGTGAAAAGTTTGGGTGAGGCGCCACTCAGAGAGTTTTGTCAGTCAGTATAGGAGAGGAGCCACTCAGAGAGCTTTGTCAGGGCATTTCGAACTAGATCACCTAGTGGCAGGAACAGCTACGCATGTTAAAGAGCTGACTCCGAAGTGAGATTTTGAAACGGGAAATTGTATGGGTGTCAGTGATGGAGGTGGGGAAAGTGTTGTACCAGGAGGGAGCTCTGGAGCAGAAGGACAAGCAGGGTGGCCTTAGAGGTGTTACGAGTTTGGACTAAGGGTTGTGCCAGGTGGATAGAGGCTGTCAGACCAGGTGGGGATAGTCCAAGGAGGGTTTTTTTAGTAATGAGGCAGGTTTGGTATCTGAGCCGTTCATCCAGATTAAGTAGCCTGGCCATGTCATATAGTTCACAGGTATGTGTGAGCCTAGGGGCTCCATGATTAACCTACAGGCCTTATTCAGGTGAGGCAAATTTTATTGAGGGCGGTTGTGTCTGCAGCACCATAAACAGGCAAGCCATAGTCTACAAGGGACAGTATTGAGGAGGTGACTGCTAGTCGGAGGGCATTGGGGGGGAGGCAATGCTTAGGTAAAGGATTCCTAGCCGCATGTTTGTAGCTGAGGCTAGATTATCTATGTGGTCGTGGAATGTGAGGGCTGAGTCAAAGGAGACCCCGAGGTATTTGTAGATATGTTTTGTTTTTAGGTTCTGCAATGTTTTTAGTAAATAGTGTGATCAATGCCATGCTACTTTATGCCTCCTGATTCAAGCAGTCTATTAATGAAAACACAGTCTGTAAATTCAAAGAAGACTACTTGACAAAGATAAAGCAAACTCTGTTCCCTGCACAACTCCCTCATGAACTACCACTGAAACCCCATGGCTGCTCTCCTCTGTTATTAGAAGAGGTAAACTGTAGCTGAAGCAAGTTGACAAATGGCTTAGTTCTCAAAGATCAGTAGTGAACATGCATATTCTTTTGCCATAGCAACTTTCCCTCAAGGGTATTAGAGTATACTGACTGTGGTGTTTTTTGGTTGCTGGGAGAGACACTAAAGACAGTGAACTCAGACACAATTGCAGTTGAGACTAGATCTCAGGATTATATCTCAGTCTTCCTCTTACCAGTGTATAGTTGGTGAAGTGGCTTAACTCTCCTCAATAAGACCCTTCCAAATGGGAGTTATCGTACTTGCAGGCTGATTCTATCACAATATTGTTCAATGCAAAGAAGTGCAAATTATGCACCTGGGACACAGAAATCCTGCAGAGAGTTGCAGGATGGGGAGAAAGTCGCTGATGGTCACCAGGGAAGAAAGAGATTTGGGGATAATAATCTCAGATGATTTAAAGGTGGTCACATAGTGTACAAAGGCTGTAGGGATGGCCATTGGCATGTTGGGGTGCATAGGTAATATATCACTAGCAGAAGAAGGGAGGTGGTGATACTGCTGTACAAAATACTGGTGTGCAGTACTAGATGCTGCATCTTCAAAAGAATATAGAAAGCGTGGAGGCTGTTTGGTGAAGGGTGACTAAGATGGTGCAGGGTTTGCATCTGTGACTTATGAAGAGAGATTGAAAGACCTAAATGTGTATTCACTGGATGAGGGGAGAGAACAAGGTGATATGATAGAAGCTTTCAAGTATCTTAAGGCCAAAAACATGATGCAAGTGAGAGACATCTTTCAATATAGGAGTGGTACAAGAATAAGGGGGCATGAAATGAGATTGGAGGGGGGCAGAATAAGGGGGAATGCAGTGAAGTTCTTTTTCATGGAAAGGGCAATGGATGCTTGGAATAGCCTACCCCAGGCAGTGGTGGAAGTGAGCACAGTGGGGGGATTCGAACATGCATGAAATAGGATTAAGGGGACCTTAGAAGTGGGAAAGAGAGGCTAAGCCAGTGACCAAGTAGGGTCAGCAGCTGTTGATACAGGTAGGGTAAAAGGGCAGGCTGGATGAACCTAGCAGTTCTTATCTGCTGTCAGTTTCTATGTTTCTTTGTAACCTCTTGAGAGAAAATGCTGGGATTTCTGTTACAACAGCTGACTCAGTTGTGACTGTGTTTGCTGTCTTTAGTGTCTGTCCCAGCAGACAAAAAATGCCAAACTCAGTATACCTCTTACACCCTCAAGGGAAGATTTGAAATTGGCTGATATGCAAGTATGCATGGCCTAATCAATGCCATGCAACTTTAAGCCTCTTGATTCAAGCAGTCTGTTAATGAAAACACAGTCTAAAAATTTAAAACGATTAGCTGACAAAGTCAAAAGAAACTCTGTCCTCTGCACAACTCCCTCATTAACTAAAACTGAAATCCCATGGCTGCCCTTCCTCTGTTATTAGAAAAGGAATAGCTGTATCTAAAGAAAGTTGTCAAATGCTTCAGATCTCAGGGGGCAGTAGAGAATGGGCCTATACTTGTTGCCATAGAAACATTTCCTACACGGTGTAAGAGGTATGCCAAGTTTGGTGAGTTGTGGGCTGCTGGAAGAGACCATAAATGCAGCAAACTCAGACATAACTGATTCAGCTGTTGAAACAGAAATCCTGGCATTTTCTCTCAGGAGTCCACTACGGCAACAAGTCACAAACCCACAGATAATTACTGAAAATGGAGGGACTCTAACCTTTTAATGGAAATGATCATGGCTTTTCTTAAACCACATGGGGTACAGTTAAAGAAAAGCACCAGTTACATGTAAAATCTCAACTGATTTGGAGGAGCTGAAGGCACAGTTCCTTAAAAGAATCAGCTCTGCAGTCAGTCAAGAGTTAATCCAAGCTGGGCTGATATTAAACCTCAGATGGGGATCAGAAGATGGGTGGTGGGGGGGCACTAGACACCAGAGAAACATTGTATACCCAGGAGGCTGGTGTCTTAATTCGCTGTCTTTAGTGTCTCTCCCGGCAGCCCACAAATGCCAATCTCAGTGTACCTCTTACACTCTCAAGGGACGGTTTCAAATCAGTTGATATGTGAATGTGCACGGTGTAATGAATACCATGTGACTCTATGTCTGTCAGTTCAAGTGGTCCATTAATGAAAACACAGGCTATAAAATTAAAAAGACAACTTGACAAAGTTAAAGGACACTCTATGTCCTGCACAACTCCCTCATTAACTACCACTGTAACCCAGTGGCTGCTTTTCTCTGTTATTAGAAGAAGTAGAGTTGTAGCTGAAGAAAGTTGACAAATGGCTCAGGTCTCGAGGAGCAGTAGTGAACAGGCATTTTCTTGTTGCCATGGCAACATGTTCTCAAGGATGTCAGCAGCCCCATCCCTTTGGAACGCTACCCTGTCAGTTGAGTGAGTGTGCAGCCGTGGAGGGATTTAAACAAGCATTGAAAACCCATCTCTGGCACCAAGCATCTGGTGACTGATCAGATGTATTTATTTAATTTGATGTTTTTGTTTTGTTTAACTAAGCTGCTGTGATACTTGTAATGTTTTATGTGTTTTTAAATTTTGTGAGGTGCCTTGGTTTTAGAAAGGCACCATAAAAATAAAGCTTTATTATTATTATATTATAATTTGGCATTTCTTGGCTGCTGGGAGAGACACTAAAGACAGAGAACTCAGGCATAATTGATTTAGCTGTTGAAACAGAAATCCTGGCATGTTCTCTCAGAAGGTTGCTATGGCAACAAGCCACAAACCCACAGATAGTTGTTGAAAATGGGGGGGCTCTAACCTTTTCATGGAAATAATCATGGCTTTTCTTAAACCGCATGGGGTATAGTTACAGAAATAGTACAAATGTTACATGCAAGACCCCAACTGATTTGGGGGAGCTGAAGGCACAGTTCATTTAAAGGATCAGCTCCTCTGTCAAGTCAAGAGTTAATCCAAGCTGAGCTGATACTAAACCTCAGACGGGAATCAGAGTGCGGCTGCCACTAGACACCAGGGAAACATTATATTCCCAGGGACTGGTGATGAACCAGCAAGCAGACAGGGATTTCTACTATTTACTTCTGTTTTATTTTCAGCTGCAATGGGGAACAGGAAATGAATGGAAAGTGATGGGCAGTAACAAAATATTGAACCTGCAGAGGGGACTGGCAGTGGTGAAACAAAGAAACAGCACTGACCACATATGCTTCACCTCCACTGGTGGAGGAACACATTTAAGCAATAATGACCAAAAAGACGGTCATTTTCTTAAGATTAACAACTGGCTGGGGGGAATGGTGGCCTGAGGTGCAGCTAAGGGCCACCCCCACCAAACTGGTCATTAATCAAATAGAAATGACCGGCTCTGAGGTTATTCTTGTGATTACTAGTCTAATCACAATAATGATTTATTTCATTTGTGTTTAAATTACATTTTTTGTGGTGTCATGATAGCGATTTTTCTGTGATTAGTGAGAAGAGCTGAGTGACTTCCCCGCCGGTCACTTCTAAGATATTTCAGACCAGAGCGGCAGTCAATCAGCAATGTCAGTAGCATCATGAATAATTAATGATGGAGGGGGGACCACTTGACCACCAGGTAGTATATTAATTCGTTGATGCCCATGATCGGACATGATGGAGGGAGGCACCATTAGACCACCAGGCTATAATGTATTTTACATAAGCCCTTGAACGAGCATATGGGGGGGTGCACTAGCCCACCAGGGAAACTACCTGCTGCATGCACTATGCAGGGTGCCAGGTGCATTTCGCGGGGCTGCCCTGTGCAATGCATGCAAATTGGGCCATAATGACATGTTAATGGCACCATTTGTGCCATGCATATATTATGGCCCCATTTGCATGCCCTTTTCTGAATATCGTGGGTGCTGCACACAGCACAACTACAGTTGGAGCATTCCCGGTCCTCCCTGTCTGTGTGATGTGCCGGTGCGTTGTACTTGTGCCATAAGCATTCAATGCGACATTCAATGGTGATGTGCCATGGTGCATCACCTTTGAATATCAGCCTGTCCTGGCCCCGGCACAGCTCAGTTGGGCTGCACCCCAACATGCGCCATTGCCTGGCACAGTCTGAATATCCGGCCCACAAGGTTTCAACTTACAGAGAATCTGAACAAAAACACATCAAAACTGATATATTTTATTATAAAATAGCAAAACTAATATAAAAATGCAATTGGCAGAAAGATGTCACCTGAATATGCATTAAATCTCTATAAATGCACAATGAGGTGCAAAATCTTGTTTTCTTTCTCCCAAAAAAAACTACTTAGAAACATTTATTAGTGTAATAAGCCCCTTCAGGGTGTGTATCATTGGATTTTAGTGCACTGCCCGGGGGTATAAGGACACTGGGCCTTTGGCCTCATGCTTTGCTACGACCCTGGAGCACGCATTAAAATCCTACTGTATAATGCACACCCTCTCATGGCTTATTACTTATTTGTTAAAGTAACTTGAATGTCATGAACTGTTATAAAGAACAAGGGAAATACAAAAACAGATGAAATAGAAAGTAGACTTTGACAACAACAAAGATGACTTGAGTAGGATTTCTTCCTCTGTCCCAGACAATTTTGACCTCTGCATGCTATGAACTCTGGTGGGAACAGAAGAAGCATGTTATAGTTGAAAGGCTGAGATGAACAATGTTGACAAGCATGGCAACATCTGAGATGTGTCAATGCCTTTAATGGATGTAAATGTTTAAGATGTTTTCATAGTATTGACACTGTACTACATCTGATATGGCTGATTCATAAAGTTTACTCAGAAAGCTCTTAACCCAGGCTTATTTACAAAGACATCCAAAGCAAGTACAGGTACAATGTTAAAAATATAAAGCAAGAGTGTTTCAGTAACAGTTCAAGTCATGCAGCAGACACAATAACAGTCCAAGGCATACATGCATCAAAATCACTGGTAACAGAGTATGTCCTCTCAGCAGCAGTTAAGAGGAAAACATGCATGATTCCTGAACCAGTGGGATAGTAAGGATGTTGAGCTGAAAAAGCCACTGCTGGCTTGCCAGCTTACTACTAGTACTAGACTTTATTTCTTAGACGCCCTTCCCTAGTGACTTAGGGTGCTCTACATAATATAACCAATTCCATAAAATAACAGTAGAAACAACACATAATTAAAATATATAAATGCACACAAAATCATAAAACACCTTTTCAAAATAAATAGTAAAACAAATTACAATAAAAAAGTCTTATAAACTAAACAGTAAAAAAAAAAAAAAAGCAGCCATTTTGACTAAGGTGCAAATAGATCATCAAATGTCACTAAATGCTTGTCTGAAAAGGAATGACTTCAGCCTCCTTTTATTTTTATTTTATTTTATTTTATTTAAACAGCAGTTTGGAAAACCTTTGAGCCATAGGCTCATTTACAAAGGTACCTTGTCACAGTAAGACAAACGAAAATACACAGTATAACAGTACAACACATAAGTATAACAGTAAATTAAGACAGATACAAACAAGCTGGTACAGGTAGGATGGATGCAAACAATACCAGAGTTATGTTGTCCTTAGCAGCTTAGTAATAAGCTTTGTCATTAAATTACTGAGTACGGCTTTGACTAGTGGCAGTTACAGCATCGGGTGTTAATAAGGTGGTTACGTGAAGGAAGTTTTGAAGCACGATATAGTTGGAGCTCGGAGATGGAGGGGGAGTGTGTTGAACCAGGAGGGGGCCCTAAAGCTGAAGGCTCTTTGGCCGTGAGGGTCTAGCTCTAGGGATAACAAGAGGTTTTCCCAGAGGTCCGAGTATGAACTAGTGGGACAGGCGGGGTGGTGGTGGTCAATCCTGGTGGGGAAAGCCCAAGGAGGGTCTTTTGTAAGGGTACAGGTCAGATATTTGAGGCATTCGTCAAGATCAAGTACCAGCGCTTTAGCGTACAGTGAGACAGGTGTGTGTCAATCTAGGTGCTCCAGTAATTAACCTGAGCAGCCTTATTCAGAGTAGTCGTGAATTTTATGGAGTGCAGCCGATCAGCAGAACCATACACCGGCAGTCAAAGTCCACTAGGGACAGGATAGAAGAGGTGATCCATGAAGTCAAGAGCCTCCGGGGAGGCAGTGTTTATACCGATGTAAGATGCCCAATCGGATATTAGTAGCAGTGGCTAGGGCAGCGATGTGTCCATGGAAGGAGAGGAGGGTCAAACTGGATCCCTAGGTATTTATAGGAGCAAACTTGTTCGAGTGGGAAAGAGGACCCAGAGTGAATGAGGAGTTTGAAGTTGCAGGACTTGTTTTGGGGATGAGTGAAGAACATGTTTTTGTGTTTTAAGATTTATCACCAATCTATGTTCCTTGAACCAGCCCTCGGCTTCAGTGAAGGACTTCTGCAGTGAGTCCGGAGGGCAATAGGGTTACGACTTGAGGCAAAGATGACTGCATCATCAGCGTACAATAGAATGTTCCCGAGCAAGAGCGTGGAAGGGTGTTAAGGTAAAGGGAGAATAGTAAGGGGCCCAAATGGAGCCCTGGGGAACCCCAGAAAAGATGGGACAGATGTCTGAGTAGGTCCCATTAATTTTTACACGCTGTGAGCGGTCAGAAAGATAACTGGTGCACCAGGAGATAGGCCCAGCAGCAAAACCAGAGAGACTAAGGGCATCAAGAAGGATGGGGTGGGAGACAGTGTCGAAAGCTTTCGAGAGGTCAATGATGACAGCACCAGCCAAGAGAACCAGTGTCTAAGGAGGAGTGGAGAAAGTTGGAGAACTCTAGGAGGGCTGTGTTGGTACTGTGGCCTTCAGAAGCCCTACTGCTCAGGACAAAGGACATTGTAGGTGGAGAGGTAGTCAGAGATTTGAGAGCCACTTTTTCCAAGGCCTTGGAGAGAGAGAGAGAATGGAGATCGGTCGATAGGTTTCCAGCCACAGTCCTATCACCACCTTTAAAGATAGGGGTGACAGTGGTGACTTTCCAGGCAGTTGGAACCTTCCCCAGGCAAAGAGAGTGGTTGATGAGGCATGTGATCGGGGTAAGGACTGTGTCTAAGACCAGCCGTAGGATACACGGATCCAGGGTGTCACTGCCTGTACTATTACTCTTGAGGACAGTGACAAGGTGCGGCCTAAGTTCTTGGGCAGAAACACGGTGGAGGAGAAAATAAGGGCGAGAAAGATTTACGGCAGGTGCTGGGGGAGGAGGGTCAAAAATATTTGTTGGGAGGATAGGGCTAAGGTCAGTGAATGAGGTGTTGAGGTGGTTGGCTATGAGGGCTGGGTCTGAGGAGATCACACCATTAATGTTGATCTGGGTGGGGGGGGTGCATCCCATTTAACTGTTTAATGTTATCCCAGAAGGTTCTGGGGTTCCCCATGAGGCAGTGAGTGAGGACCGATAGTGCTCAGACTTGGCCTTTCTGATGGCTCAGTGCACTTGTTTGGTGGCAGCATATAACCGCCTGTCATTGGGCCGGCCAGTCTCAATGGCACGGTGCCATAGGTTATCCCTATGTTTGAGCTGGTGGATCAAAGCTGGGGTTACCCAGGGGGCATTCTTCCTTTTAGGACGGCGGGTCAACATTGGGACAAAGATATCACAGGCATTATTAAAAGTTTGGGTAAAGAAGGAGAGAGCTGTGTCGATGTCAGGAGTTGCCTGTATAGGAGACCAGTCAATTTGGGACAGAGTTCCTTAAGTTTTATTAGTCCACCAGGTATTAGACGCCTCCGGCATGTGGACTGTGCTATGGGTTTGGGGACTGAGGATGACCAGTGGAATAGAATGGGGGAGTGATCGCTGAGAGAGTCTGGGAGGACTTGTACATTGGGGATCCGATTAGGGCGGTTGGTGAGTACCACATCAAGCAGGGTACTGGAGCCTCTTGGGGTTAGTCCTGGTAGGGTGGGTAACTAGTTGCATTAGGTCTATTGCTGAAAAGGAGTCTCGGGTAGAGGAGGAGGAGGAGGGGCTGAGCCAGTTGACATTTAAGTCACCCACCAGAATTTGATCAGCGGAAGGAGGTAGAGAGGTAAGGTATTCTGTAAGAGAGGCAATGGCCTGCGTTTGGTCCCTGGGGGGCACATATGCAGTAGTCAGATAAAGGGGTCCCTTTAAAGGGTCAGGGGTTAGTTTCAGCGTAAGCACCTGGGCCCTGGAGTCAAGGATGGGAGTGGGCAGGGCTAGTACGGGAAGAGATTCCTTGACATAAATAGCGCAGCCACCGCCGCCTCCCAACACGGTCGGACCGGAAAAGGGTGAAACCAGGAAGGGAGACTAGGGAGTCAGGGGAGGATTTCGACAGCCAAGTCTCAACCAGGGTGATGACATCAGGGTTAATTGATGTGACCAGGCATTGTAGTGAGTCAAACTTTTTTAGGAGGCTACAGATATTCATGGAGACCATGCATAGGCCTGTGGTGCGAGTTGGGGAGCTCCTGGGAACCGGGCCAGGGTTTGGATGAATGTTCCCCGACAGGAGTAGTAGCATGACTAACACCCTGGCTGGGAGATGGTGAGAGGTTTTCCTACAATTGACATGGGGGGGGGGAGTACTCCACCCAGGTGTCCTCCCTCAGTACACGAGGAAAAGTGTTCCAGAGTATGTGACTAGTGACCTCAAAGGCACAATCTCCTGAGGATTTAAGCCAAGCCCTTGGGACCAACAGGAGTCTCACCTTGGAGAAGCACAGAGGGAAAATGTAATGGAGAGGATTCAGAAGCTCAGGAAGGTAGCCCAGGCTCAGTTATATTAGGGCTTTACAGGTTAGCAAATAAACATTGAAGGTAGCATGCCACGACTGTACGTGGGCAGCCAATTCAGTTCTTAGTTCTTGCAGGACTGGGTCACATGGTTAAATCTAGAAAGGCCACTCAGTAACTGGGCGATTGCATTCTGCACCAGATGCAAGTGTCATAGGGTACCTCCATGGTCCCTGAGGAAGAATGCATTGCAGTAATATGGTCTAGATGTCACAAATGGAAAAGAACAAAGGGCAAGCACTCCGGAGTATCAGTCACAGTTTAATTGAGTTCCAAAAAATGTGCAAAGTGCCTAAAGTGGTACACAACTTCAAGTAATTATTAATTAATAACATTGTATATAAGACCCAACCACTACCACCTGACAAGCCCCCTGAGGAAGAGATGCTTATGGCCTTAAAATACTGGGGCTTGTCAGGTGGTAGTGGTGAAGTCCTATATGCAATGGTATTAATTACAGCTGAGATCTGAGCCTCCAATATCAGCCAGTCATCCAAAATGACTCCCAGATTCTTTACTTTAGCAGAGGCCACTAACATATTTGGGACTGTCTAGTACAGAATGCCCTGCAAGCCCATTGGTCCACACAGGGGACCAATGGTCTTACAGCCCATACTGTACCTGTCATGCGGTGGGTGGCTGGGCGGTGTGTGGGTGGGATGCTGCCACCCGCCGATAATGGGGCAGTGGGCATGGGGTCCTGTGTGAGTGGGAGGGTTGGGGGGTGCCACTGGATTACCAGGAATGTCAGTGTGGGATATTTACTGTGATTGGGGACTCAGGCAGGAGGTGGATCCACTAGACTATCAGGGGATGTTGTAATTACATTCACAGTGATCACGGCAACAGAAGGAGGGGTTCAGCTATGCCACCAGGGCAGGTAATCGTAACATGTATTGGAAAACTTGGTGGGAAGGGGGACCACTAGACCACCAGGGATGGTCATCTAAAGTATATATCCTGGGGACTGGGGGTCCACTAGACTACCAGGTTTCCTTTTCTACGTATATCACGTGATCACAGATGGGGGATTGGGTTCAGTGAGTGCTTGTGGATGGTGTTCTGGGTGGGCGGGTGGCCACCCACAGCTGGGCTGCTGTGCTGTGACCTGCAATACAGCAGCCCACCTGTCGGTGGCCAGGCTTTGCTCCTACTCTGCATAGGCTCAACTTTGAGCCCCCTCTGCTGCGCAGTGCAGGGGTGCACCGGCAAATGCTCCGCACATCCCAATCTGAATATCGGGTTGTGCCGCTTATGCATGGGTATGCTCCCTGCATCTGAGCTGCATACAATTACATTGAGCCCCAGCTCATTGGACTTGCACTGCACCAGGCAACCTTCTCAATATTCTGCTGAGGTACAATGTGGGCGGGCCTTCCTTCCTTCCTTCCTTCCTTCCTTCCTTCCTTCCTTCCTTCCTTCCTTCCTTCCTTCCTTCCTTCCTTCCAAACAAAGGCTCTTTTACAGAGGTTCCACATCGTAGTAATACATAGGCATAATATCATTTACAATGGTTACAAGTACATAAGCAGATAAAAGGAGGTTCCATGCCTAGAAAGACATGAGTACATCAGGTTACAGAGGTTACATAATTACAATAACAGGGAATATATAAGTAAAAATATACAGACACATAATTTAAAGCAGGCTAGATTGACAGGTTGTTAAGAGAACAACTTGAGAATCTACAGGCTATAGAGTGAATCAGGTAGGGAACAGAGGATGAACAGTCTACAAAATAATTGACTAATACTATACACAAGGAGGCGAGAACTTGATGGGCAGCAGTTCTTTTGTCTTAAGTGCTAAAGAGTGTAGTCATAAAGGAGGGCTAGACTCACTGATGGGAAGTGCTGAGGCAGGGACCTGGACCCTACTAGGGGAGTGTTAGTTAGCAAGAAGAGAGGAGAGGCAAGGGTGCAGGTTAGAATGAGGGTAGCAGGAAAGAGGTGGAAAGAGTGTGTGGGAGTTCAGGTCTCACAGTCACAGTTCCTGTTTGTGGCAAGGGCCACTTGGAGTTTATCCTTAAAGGGGCCTATTTTGTCCTCTTTTGTGATACCTAGGTCAACCGCATTAAGCCAAAGTGGTGCCTGGTATTCGTAGGACCATTGGCCTTGTGTGGTTCTATGGAAAGGGATGCAGAGAGCTGAGATATTTGTACCTCTGGTGCATCTAAAGGAATTAGGTCGGCTAAGGAGGCTTTGCAGACCTGGGGTGGTAAGTGCTAGCATAGACTTCTTGGTGAGCATGCATTGTTGATACTGGAGGTGACTGTCAAGGTTGAGCCATTTTGTTTGAGTGTACAACTTGCAGGTGTGAGTGAGATGGGGTACATCTAGGACTAAATGACACACTTTGTTTAGTGTTGTTTTGATATGTTTCAAAGCAGTTTGGGAGGCAGACCCATATACTGCTAGACCATAGTCTATCAGTGAGAGGACTGAGCTATTTAGAGCAGTTTTGAGTGCCTCAGAAGTCAAGCCTTTTCGGTGTCTGTACAGTAATCCTAGTTTTGCATTTGACGACTTTGCGACTGCGTCTATGTGTTGGTTAAATGAAAGGGTGCTGTCCAGTGTCAATACTAGGTATTTAAATGTTTGATCCATCTCCAGGGAAGTATTCTGATTGTTATGAATGCAAAGTCGGTGAGTGCGGTGTTTGTTATGTGATGATGCGAATAACATAGTCTTAGTTTTTTTTATAATTGAGGAGCAGTTTTGATTGAAGGAACCAGTGCTCAGCCACGGTGAAATTAGCCTGCGTTTGCTTTTCCAGTATGTAGGGATCAGAATTACATGAATATAGGACCGCATAGTCTGCATACAGTAGTAGCTGGCCGTTTACCGATTGAGGAAGGTTGTTTAAGAACAGGCAGAGCAGTATAGGGCCAGGGATAGAGCCTTGAGGAACGCCTGTGTTAACAATAAGGTTGTCAGAGAAGGTGTCCAGGATTTTCACTTTTTGGACCCTTCCAGAGAGGTAGCTTCTGAACCATGTTACTGTTACAGCGGAGAGGTTGGTACTGGAGAACTGATCCAGGAGCAGATTGTGATTGACGGTGTCGAAGGACTTGGTCAGATCAATATATGTTGCCCTCATCAAGAGCCCTCTGTCTAGAGTATTATGGAAAAAGCTGGCAAACTCCGCTAGAGGGTTGTGGTACTGTGCTGTTTTTGAAATCCATGTTGTTGCTGACATTGTAAATGATGCTTGTCTAGATATTCCATCAGTTGGTCACTTACGATTAGCTCCAGGGCCTTGGAGAGTGGAGGAAGGATAGATACTGGGTGGTAATTTGTAGAGTTGGCACTGTCACCACTTTTGTAAACAGGGATAACGACCGCCATCTTCCAGATCCGTGGGAATTCACCTGATACCAAGGAGAGATTTAAGATTTTGGTGAGGGATTTGAGAGTTATGTCCAGGGTGACCCTAACTAGTTTTAGGTCAAGTTGATCAGAGCTAATTTTGGCATTACCTAGTGCTTTTAGGATGTACTTTTTTGCTTCCATAAAGGTGATAGCTCTGAAGAAGAAAGGCGGATAGTAGTATGATTGGGTCCCCGGGTTTTGTTTGGTGCAAGTATCTGAATGATGTTGAAGGAGGCTAGGGGGCAACACTCCACCGAGGTCAATAAAAGCTTTGTTGAAGACATTTGCTATGCGACTGTAATCCTGTGTAGGTTGGCCCTCAATGTTCAGGAAGAAGGGAACAGTTTTATTAGGTTTACCAGTTAGGGACTTGATGTTCTCCCAGAACCGTATACTGTCTCCCCATGAGTTTGTCAGCTCATTTTTAAAGTGAGTGTTTTTGGCCTTGCAAATAGCCCAGGTGCATTTATTCCATGCAGCTCTATAGTTCTGACAGTCTGTCTAGGCACCAGGTGCAACCCCTTTGAATATCACAGCCATTGTCTTCTTCTTGTGCTAGAAGAGTAAGTTTAGTGGAAAATATAAGTTGTGCATTCAAAGAGTTTTTATTATTAACATGATTTTAACCAGTAGTTGGAAAGGTAAGAGCAATGATGTATTAAATGTATTAAGATTCCAGTGGAGTGATGTCATTTAGGGGACTTATCTGATATTGTCCGATTTATTTTGAGTAATTTATAAGGAGTATAATTGACCCTGAGAAATGTATTGAAATTGTCTGTTGCATCTTTGAGGTTTGTAAATTAACACTGAGAATTGAAGTAATTATATCCCACTGCTCTTGTGTAAATTAAAATCCTAGATCTTGTTCCCATTTTTTTAAGTATTGAAATTTATTTTGGGGAGCTTGCCATGCATGCCACATATAGTTTTGAAAGTAAGCTTTTATTTTCATTTTGAAGAATTAAAACATATAACAACTGGGTCAATTTTAAAATTCAGTCTGCATTTGTTTTCTTTATATAGCTTTTTTATTTGTAGATAACCAAAATGGTGCTTTTCTAAGATGTTATATTGCGTTTTTAATTGAGCAAAAGAGTTAAACTGATTATTAACAAATAACTGGTAGCATTCATTTAAGCCCAATGTGTGGTATTACTTATAGGTATAATTATTGATAGACGGTGGAAACCCATAATGTTTTATAGATTGGGGTAAACTGAGTAACCCCAATCTTAATTTTTAATTTTCTGTGAAATTCATACCAACTCCTAATTGTTGTTTGTGTGGCTATGTTTCCCATATTAGAAGTTTGCTTTCTTTGATATAACCCCAGAAAATAAATTATTAGTTTCAAGTAATCATATTCCTTAAGTTCCATTTCCATACTTTTCAATGGCTGATGGGGTATTTTTACCCAATTCCACACAGAAGTTTCTTGAGCCATTGAGTAGTAAGAGTGAAAATCTGGTAGTGACATGCCACCTTTTTCTTTTGGGAGAATAAGTTTATCATATGAGATTCATGTTTTTTTATTTTTCAACAAAAAACTAGTAACCAACTTATTAATGTATTAAAAATTGGTTCAGAACTGGAAACAGTAATACTTGAAAGACATAAAGTAATTTAGGAAGTGTTTGCATTTATATAACATTAATTTTTCCTATTAGGGTTAATGGAAGGTGCTGCCATTTATTGAAGTCTTGCTTAATTTTTTGCAAAGAAGTTTCCAGATTACTTGAATATAGTGCTCAATTTGTGAGGTAATGGTAACACCTAAGTACCTAAACAAGTTATTCAGTGGACAGAGACAGCTGTTAGGAAGATAAATGCTTGTTTCTTTCAATTTGAGAATCATAGACTTTTATAGTTGTAGATGGGGTCAGCACAAAAACTTTTAAATGTTAGATCACATAAGGCTTCTTATTATGTAAAGAAGCATCACCAATAGAAAGGCATCACAAATAAATTAAATAATGTAAGGTCTCACCAAAGTAAATGCACACATCTCATTGCAAGTGCTCTTCAGAGCTTTAAACTGCTGAGGAGAAGACTGACATAAAAATGCAGTGTGAGCAACTTAAAAATGCCAGCAGCATATATCAAGAAATGCTGTTCGACCGAAGTCAGAAGCGAATAAACATATACGGCTAACACAATTTGAAAAGTGCTGTTCGACTGAAGTCAAAAGTGAATAGACGTATTGACCAATGGAGTCTTTATCATCATGCTCTGATGAAGACTCCATTGGTCGATACATAAGTGCATCACAGTTTGACGTTCGTTGTCTCTTCCATTTTTTCCATGTGCAAACCAGCTGCTCAAAGTTGCGGCGTTCATGGCGAATGCGTCTTTGTGCCTGGGCATTTGGATGCGGCATGTGATATGGTTTCAATTTTAGTTTTTTTTCATGTTTTCACACTGCCATTTAGCTGTGCATCTGTTATATGCCTATTCACCTTTGACTTCAATCGAACAGCACCTTTCGACTTGTGTTAGCAGTATATGTTTATTCACTTCTGACTTCGGTCAAACAGCATTTCTTGATATGTGCTGCTGGCATTTTTGTTAAGTTGCTCACACTGCATTTTTATGTTGGTCTTCTCCTCAGCAGTTTATAGCTCTGAAGAGCATTTGCAATGAGATGTGTGCATTTTTTTTGGTGAGACCGTACATTATTTAATTTATTTGTGATGCATTTTTATTGGTGATGCTTCTTTATATAATAAAAAGCCTTAGGTGATCTAACATTTAAAAGTTTTTGTACTGACCCATCTACAACTATTCATGTCTGTATTTTTTCAGCTCCTGGGGTATTTTGTGCACTTCTCTGTTTTGAGACCCATTATGTCCATGTTGTTTTATGGACACCTTTTTGTATAACCAATCGTAGACTTTTTCCAATTGATCTTACAGACTGAACATTCCCTGAATGAATTAGTAATTTTAATAAACTGATCAAAAGATTTCTGTGAATTAATCATGCACAGTAGGGCAACATCTGCATACAGACTTATTTTATGGTCTGTAGCATTACATATTATTCCTGAAATATCTTGAATATTCCTAATGCATTGTGCTAAAGGCTCCATTATAAGGGCTAACAGCAAAGGGATGGTGGACAGCCCTGTCTTGTCCCCCTGTTGAGCTCTGTGGAGGTTGAAACTATATTATTAGTTTTAGTTTTTGCTGTGAGATGATGATACACTGGTTTGATCCAGTTTAAAAATGTCTTCCCAAAATTCATTTTAAGTGTTTGGAGCATAAAGTCCCATTCAACTCTATCAAATTCTTTTTCTGCATCAATTGTGAGTAGAAAAGATCCTGGTGTTTTTGTATTTGGTATTATATTTGCTGTCCACCTCTATATTTTCAGTGATTCTTCTTTCCTTAATAAACCCATTTTGGTCTTGGTTACTTCCTCCAGTCTATTTGCAAGTGCTGTATTTTAGCTAATGTTTTATAATCTGTATTGAGCAGAGAAATTGGTCTATGAGATTGAGTTAGTGCTGGGTCTTTTCCTTGTTTATAGAATAGCAATATATATGCTTCTGAAAATAAAGTAGGAATATTAATAAACAAACACATTTTATTGAAAATATTTTTTTAGAACAGGGGTTAGAAGAGCTTTATATTTCTTAAAAAATTATATTGGCAATCCATCTGGGCCTGGTGCTTTCCTAATTTTAGAGTATCAACAGCATGTTGTATCTCCAGTAATGTAATAGGGCTATCCAGACTATCTTTTTACCTGTTGCGATATTTGTTGTAGTTGTGTTTCATCTACGAGCTTCAGTATATTAGGTTTATGAAGCGGTAATTGCAAAGTGTATAAAGATTCAAAATAATCCACGAATATTTGGTTAATTTTTTTTGGATGCTTTTCTAAAGTGCCCATACCATCTGTGAATGAATTTATGTTCTGATTCTCTTGTTCTTTTTTTAATTGTCAAGCCGTCAGTTTAAGAGGCTTGTTTGAAGCTATACAGTAATTCATTTTTGTATATAAAATTTGCTTTTCAGCTCTTTCAGTCACAAGATGATTATATGAGTGCTTCTTCTTAATTAGTTGGTCAAGATTTTTTTTTTTTATTAAAGAAGGAATCATCTAGTTGTTCGAAGAGTTGAATATCCATCTCTAATTGCTTTTGCTGTTCATCCCTTTTTTTTCCTATGGCTATTTAAGGTTTGAAAATGGCCTCTCAACCAAACCTTAAATGATTCCCAAATATTGGCAACACAAGTCTCTTGCTCTTAATTATCCAGAAAGTATTCTTTAATTTCTTGTGAGAGTATATTATAAATATCCTCATTGTTCAACAGGGAAATATCCATTTTCCAACAAAATATAGAGAACCATTTTTTTTCTCCATTTCTAAACAATGGGAATGATCTGATATTTTGATGCCAGGGTAGTCAACTAATTTTGCGTTATGTGATGGAGACTCAGATATTAAAAAATAATCTATTCTTGTTTACAAATTATGAACTGGGGAGTAATATGAATATTTGTAAATAGTAGGGTAGAGAAGTATCCAAGGATCTACTAGTTTTAAATCTGCTATAACGTTTTTAATTACTTTTAATATTGCTTTAGAGTTAGTAAAAGTACTTGAAGTGCTATCTTTTTTATTTAATAGAATATAAAAATCCCTCCTATTACAGTATCTAAGGTGTATTATATGATGATAATTGTAAAAGGAAATCTGTATAAAAGGTAGGACTGTTCTGATTCAGTCCATATAGTGCAGCTAATGTTATTTGGCTGGATCCTATTTGTACTTCATAATGATATATCTCCCCTTTTTATTAATGTTTACTCTACAGATTAAGGGATTTATGTTTTTTTTATGGAAGAATGTAGCCACACCTCTTGAATTAGAATTGTATGGAGAATAAGTGCTCTTGCCCCATTTCCTTGGGAACCTTTGAAAATCAGTCTCAAGAAAATGTGTTTCTTGAAAAAATAAACAGGCTGTGGTGGGCAGGTACTTCTTGGAGTGGAAAATAAGTTATATCCCTCTAGGATCTGTAACGGGGCCACTGATGTTCAATATGTTCATTAATTATCTGGAAGCTGGAATGTCCATTAGGCTGCTAATGACATTAAGCTGGACAAGGTAGAGGACTCACCTTAGGATGGAGAAAAACTTCAGACAGTCCTAAATAATCTGACTAATTGGCCAGACTCATGGAAAGTCAGATTCAAATATAACCAAATTCTAGGTGCTACATTTGAGAAGGACAAAATTGAGGTAGGAGTAAGATACTGTGTGTAGCTCTTTTACTACAGTGCAGCATTAAAATGACTCGAGAAACATAATAGACAAGAATCTGAAGCATGGAAAGCAGTGCACAGCTTCTGTCCAGAGGGCCAGCAGAATGACTGGGTGCATTAAAAGAGGGAAGGCAAAAATGGGAGGGTAAGTAAATCTTCCACATTAAAAGGTTCTGTTTGTATTTAAGGAGGAGTACTGTTTTCAGTAACGAGTTCCTCAGAACAGGAAGGACATTTACTGTATATGGTTGAGTGGAGATGAGCACAACAGCATGTTGGTTGAATTGGAATAACTGCATTTCTAGGGATGTAGTGAGGCATAAGGCCAGAGAACGATTGTCTTTAGCCCATGGTAGTGTGGTTGTCCCAGCACATCGTACACCCTGGAGTGTCTTATTCTGCTGATAAAATGATGTAAGTATGGATGATTAAAAAAATAATGTATATGTGCTTGAATACTTTATTAATAGAAAATGTACTAAAAGATCAAAAGTAGTCTTTTCAAACTTTGAGCACCACTTTTTTGTTTTTTTAAAAATGGTCAAACATTATCCTAGTGCTCCCATTTGCATAAACATCCATAAGAGTGGTATGTACTGGCAGGACACATAGTGCCAAGGGCGAGGGCTAATTCTGGTGCACTGGTAACATGGGCTTCTGTCATGAATCAGGGACATCAGGAGCAGAGGCTGGCAGGGAGCAAGCAGTGCATCCATGCCTATGCTCTCCTCCCAGTGAGGGGTGGATGCAATGTACAGTCAAGGAGTGACAGTTGAAGAAGACATGCTGGTAGTGCTATTGGCCTTATAGGTAAGCACACATTACCTAACACCCCCTGCAGGCCTGTTGTAAAATCAGCTTGCTAGCATGAGGGAGGTGGGTGGGAAACATAGGGTAAAATAACCTCTTATTGGTTGCAAGGTGACACACAGCTGGGCCTCACCCACACTAGACAAATGAAACAGGCATTCCTCTGACTGCTCCTGCAGGTGATCCATATATGCCCCAGAGTATGCCAACAAGGGGAAGATGGACAAAAGGAAACTCTCTACCAGGTAAGCTGGTGGGCAAAAGTAAAGCAGAAGGGTGAATGGCCTCAGTAGGTGGAGTCCCTGAATGTGAGACAGAAGGCCCCAGCAGAGTTGAGGAAAGTAAACAGTGGAGGACTCAGTGCAAAAAAATCTTGCAATACACCGTTGATCAGTTTACAAAGTTCCAAAGATTTCATCTGTGTAACATGAGGTAAAAATAGCTTGCCTGTGCAGCCCAGGGAGGCAATCCACAGATCAATCTTTCATTTTAATGTTGCACTGAAGTAAATGAGTTACACACAGTATGTTGGTTCTACCTCAATTTTGCCCTTCCCAAATGTAGCACCTTGAATTTGGTTGTATTTGAATCTGAGTTTCCATGAGCCTGGCCAATTAGTCAGATTATTTAGGACTGTCTGAAGTTTTTCTCCATCCTAAAGTGGGTCCTCTACCTTGTCCAGCTTAATGTCATTAGCAGCCTAATGGACATTCCAGCTTCCAGATCATTAATGAACATATTGAACATCAGTGGCCCTGTTACAGATCCTAGAGGGTTATAACTTATTTTACACTCAAAGAAGTGCCTGCCCACCACAGCCTTCTACTTTTTCCGACCCAATTTTCAGGCTACCTTGTGTCTGCCTAGTGTATACTACAATAATGTTCTTTGCCCTAAAGCTTATAATGCTTAATAGAGACAAAACCTGTGTTGAAGTCCAGCTAGATTACATCTCTAGAAGGCACAATGGCACTGCGGGTCGAGATGCTGGATGCCACACCTCACATCAAGCCAGTGACCTGGGTTAGGGAGTTAGCTTGGCTTGCTGGGGGTGGCCATGGGGGGAGGGAGCAGGATTGAGCTGCCATCTGGCAAGCCCTAAACTCCTGGGGAGCGATTCTGTGGCTCCCACTACCACAGTGTCACCCAGTGGTGACCGAGTGTCTACTGCTGGGACCACCTTGGATGGGACATGGTGGAGGCAGAGGCCTATGAGAGCCATGCAGGAGCATGTGGCTGGATGTGGTGGTGTCATTGCTTGTCCTCCACCTAGTGAACTACACAGAAAATCCCTTGGAGTGAGCAGCATGATGCCCCATTTACCCATGCTACCCTGGACCAAACAAAGCACAGTGGCAAGGGTGATAGAATCTCTCCCTCTGTCCCTTCTGGTGGGGGTGCCCTCCATGAGGGTAAGTCACAGTCCTCCCTGTCTCATTGTTGAGGCAGAGGCTACATCAGGTGCAGCTTGAGGGGTCTGCGTGCCAGGCCACTTGGGGGTCAATTTCTCCTCCGCAGCCTGGGGTGCATAAAGAGAGTCAAATAAAAAATAGACTACATCTATGACTCTTCCCCAGTTTTCCTCCATAGTCACTTCCTCAAAGACAGATAGTAGAAAATGTAGCATTCCTGTCTATCCAGTGCAGCCAGTCACACTGAATGTACTGACTCAAGACAGAATAAGACAGGTGCATACATTAGCAAACTGAGATTAAATTTAAAGTTTAATACAAAGCTGATCATATGCCACATAATATCACATGGACACAGGCACCTTAATGTAGCTCTTCCAAAATGAGTCTTCATCAGGGTGATAAAGCTTCATTTTGGAGATTTTATGTAGGGTTGTTTGTATTTGTGTGAGTTTCTATAACATTTAATTAGGTTTGCATTAAACTTTCATCTTCTCTCCACCATACTAGTCTGAGTACCATTTTTATTACCTCTTCAAACATGGTAATCAAGTTGTTTTGGAATGAGGTGCCCCTCATGGAACTATACTAAGACTGGGCAAGAACCTTGCCCTGTTGCCTCCATTACATTGCCCAACACTGATGTCAAGCTGAATGACCTGCAGTTTCTTTAGTCTGACCCTGTCTCTACTTGATTGTGGGGACCTCATAATCTCTTTGTTCTGTCCTCTAGCACCACATAAACTTGAAAGACTTATGAAGGATTACGGAAACCAATCTGACAATTGTGCTTAAAGAGTAGCTCAACTATAATCCTGGGGTGTATCCTGTTTTCCCTATGGGACCGACATGGCTTGATCTTCACCAGTTAGTCAGTTACCAGTATTGGTTTTGATATCTGACTACAGCATGACTACCCCGATATCAGGGGCCTTCTTAATTGGCACCCTACACTGCAGTGCTTTGTTGAATACTGATACATAGGCTCAGATATTCAAAAGAGTTGAGCCAAGTGCCATAGGGTTGCACCTGCGCAAGTACAAAAATGCGCCATTCTGCGATATTCAGCAGGAGGCAGTTGTGCCCCCCAAATCACGCTGATCAACAGCGCAATGATTATGAAGGCATGCACAACTGAAGGGGGAGGAACCATGCATAAATGGCGCAGTGCGATATTCAACAACTTGCCCCATGCGCAATAGGGGAGCAAGCGGAAGTTGCGCCATAGCAGAAATTAGCCAAAATAAAAGGGAGCAAGGAAGCAAGGCTCTAGAACACTACAGGGAAGCCACATGAGAGCAAAATATAGCAGGGCACACTGGGCAGCAGAGACACACGGGGCCAGGCAGAAAAGGGCACCTGGAAGCAATAGCCACAGGAGAAGGTGTGGGGAGACATTGCAGAAGGGCGAGGTACACCACACAGCAGTGAATCAAGCACAGGCAGGTGTTCCCGGTGCAGGAGAAGTAGCAGTGAGGACAGCGGTGGGGGGGAATACAGTAGTAGCTGTCAGGGGGAGTGAACACAAGCCAAGGACATGGCTGGTGTAACCTTCCAGATGGAGGCCATTATGAGGGGGGGTGAGAAGGTGGGCAGTAGGGGAGCATGGCCATGGAAGGGCCCATCAGTGGTATGCCCTCAACAGGCAGTACCGAGCCCACACCAGCTTCGAGCTGTACAGTGATACTGAGATTGTGGGCTGGTACCGTCTGAATCAGGCAATTCTGAGGCAGCTCTGTGAGCTGTGCAGTGATGTGATGCAGGCACCCACACGACTGAGCCATGCCCTGTCAGTGGAGACCAAAGTGACAGCTTGCATGTGCTTGCTCGCCACGGGTACCTTCCAGAGACCAGCTGGGAACACCACAGGCATAACCCAGTCGGTCACGTCATGCCACCTCACCCAGTTCCTCAGCGCACTGCTGCCACATGCTGCGGAGTACATCCATTTCCCCAGCACACCGGCGGAGTGCACAGCAAACATACAGGAGTTCCACAGGGTAGCACATATGCCTGGTGTGCTAGGGGCAATATACTGCACTCATGTGGCCATCTACACACCACCTGGCCCCGAGGAAACTGCATACATCAAACGCAAGGGCTATGCCAGCATCAACTGCCAGGTGGTGTGCAATGCCCGGGGGCACATAATCAATGTCTGTGCCATGCACCCTGGGGGAGCACATGATGCCTTCATCTGGCACCAGTCGGCACTGTGCCACTGATTCGAGAGTGGGGATATCCCCACTGGCCACCTAGTAGGTGAGTATGCAAAACACATGGACAATCATAGGGCCTGGGGGAGCATGGTCAGAGGTGACATGTGTAGTGGCCTACATGGCCTGGGCCAGGGCGATGCTGACCACCAAACTAACCTCCACCCTCTACACACAGGTGACAGTGGATACCCACTCTGTCCCTGGCTGCTCACACCCTACCGGCGGCCCGTGACCCCATCGCAGCAATGCTAGAATGAGGCACACACCACCACACATAATGTCATCGAGCTGGTGTTCGGGATGCTGAAGGCACATTTCCGTTGCCTGGACACCTCCGGCGGTGCCCTACAGTACAGCCCCTCAAAGGCCTGCAGGCTATTCCTGGCCTGTTGCATCCTGCAAACATGGTCAATGAATGTGGGATAGCTGTACAGGTCAAAGAGGGGGACAGCGATGGGGACGATGAGGACTCTGGTGATGATGGCGATGGGCAGCCCCCCTTGGGTGACGGGACCCCTGACTGCTCCGGCAGGCACAGCTACACTGGGACACCATCATGGAGGAGCACTTCAGCCAACCCAGGTAAGTCATGGGGCCATGTGCAGCCAACAGTGGCTAAGGCACAACCCACAAACACGCATGGACACACACCCAGGGTGCATGCTGTCAAGGGAAGTGGCAGGGCATGGAACCACACAAACAACCAGAGATGGGTGAGGTCTAACATGCCATGCAGATGGACACACACACACGCACACACACACAATGCACCAAACATGCACAAAGGGTAGGAGGCACACCGACCCACAACACCACCCCTAGCCACACACATGTCCAAAGACCACCGCACCCACTGCCTGTCCATGTGCATGTCAGATGCTGAGCACCATTGCACATTGGTGTACAGCGCAATGCAGGCATCATCATGCACACACAACTGCAGACAGCAGCCAGGAGGGTGTGCAGATGGACTGTGTCTGCCTGCAGGGCTGGGTACCCACCTGTGCACTGCCACTGAAAGACACAATGCACACAGGGCAGCAAAAGACAGTAGCCGCATTGGGAGACAGGTCAGTCACGCGACACAGTGCCCCAGCAGCCACGGATGCATGGGCGGCCCCACCGAGACCTGCCAGCAGTGACAGGCCAACCACTGGCCTCATGGGGTGGCACCGATGGTCCCCCAGGGGTTCCACTGTGTGGAGATGACCGTGCTCGCACAGGGGTCTGCAGCACACCGAACATGCCTGCTCCAGGAATGTTAGGGATGCCCACAGGTGAACCCGGTGTCGACAGGGAGGGTGTCGCACAATGCCGGCAATGGGAGGTCGACAGTGCACTGTGTGGTGTCCGCGATGCGTGGGCACATGACTGTGTTCCCATTGTGGCCATGACAGCAGTGAATACCTGTGCATGCCTGTCAATGGCAGTGGTCACATCCTCCCGCAACCGGTCCATCCCTGCCAGGATCAGAGCAGTGTCTCTGCTGCGATGCTCCTCTGCCCACTCCAGAGCTGCACGCAGTGCATCCACTGACGTCGCAAGCCACATCTGCTGCTGGACTGATGCTTGCAGTAGGCGGGTGTGCTCATCCAAGAGGTCATCTGCCTCCTCGGCATCCTGTCCCTCAGGGTGTGAGCAGTGGATGGGCACTGCACACCAGGACCAGGTCTGGGCATGTCCACAGGTGGTGCACAGATGCCGCTGCTTGACCTTGTACCCTCAAGCCCATTGGCTGACTGCTGATGCTGCCTTTCTGGCTGCCACTCCCCAGGGCTCAGTGGTGCCGCCGCAGTGGCTGCAACAGTCCCACTGTCCTGAACACACACCAGTGCTGCCCCACTGGTGCAGACAGGCACAGGCTGGGACTGTGCTGACATGCAGGCCTCCACAGTAGCACCACCCACAGCCATGACTGTGATGTTACCTGCTGTGTGGTCAAACCGTGGCACACAACTGTGACTGCCCATGCTGTTAGCGACATCATCATCGGTGACAGACTCTGCACTGGCCCGAGTCACAGCATGCCGGCATCCATGGATGCCGGCATGCTGGGACATGGGCAGAACTTCCTCCACACCTGTTCCAACAACATCAGTGTGGACAGCCAGGCAGGCCCACTGTCACACTGAGCCACGTATACCTGTGGAGGTGGATGGGCCCTCCTCCATCTCCAGCTGACTGTCCTCAGTGGACAGGCCCACCACTGCTGACCCATGCAGATGCTCAGGATCTGTAAGGGAAAACAAAGTCGCTTTACTGCATGTGACCTACCCTGCCCCCCCATAGACAGACCATGACTTACCATGCAGGGATGGGCTACCACCCGTCTGGAAGCCACCACCTGGAACACCCTCAATGGCACAATGCTGAATGCTTCCAGCAATCCTCTCCTCCTGTTGGGTCAGGTGTACCACCTCCAGCTGTCCCCCACCTGTCACAGCTTGTGCTGCCCTGATGGCAGCCACCTTCTCCTTTATCCTTCTCCTGTCTGTGCCCATCTTCTTCTTGCACTCCTGCACGGAGCACTGGTAGCTGCCATGCAGGTTCACAGCACATGCCACCTCCTCCCATGCAGCAGCATGGGCTTGAGTGTTCCCTGCCGTCTACTGAGAAGTGGCTCCTGGTCCAGGTAGGACTCAAACAGGGCATCAGTCAAGGCCTTGGTTAAATTAGGCCTCCTCCTCCTCCCACCACTGTGTTCCTCCTGTCCCACAACTTGCTCAGTCATTTTTTAGGCTATAAGAATGATAGTTGTTACCTGTGCCTGTGCAGTCCCATGCATGTCCCTAAATCCACAGTCCTCACTCCCAAACAGCATGCAATTCACCAATAGACTACAGTAACCAACTATGGCCAGTGCAGCCCAATGTCGCACATTTATAGTGCAACCCATGCAAATGAGGTGAGGCACAACTTTAAGTGGATGCAAATTAGAAAAGGCGCCATTGAATGGCTGATTAGCTGTTTTGCATATTACAACTGAATATCGCACTGTTGTGCTTTGCTAATTGTGTTCACGCTGCGCTAGACAAGAGTTCTGTGACATGAAGTACACACCTCACTGCGCATGCCCGGGTTGCTGACATAGGTGTCTGCTGCACTGCTGACATGCTGTGTGCAGGAAGCAATGCAGGGCACAGCCACCATTGTGCCAGTGGTGCTACAGCGATGTTCACCTACATGGCGCTGTGGCACTGGGCCATCATAGGTGCACTGGGGCAACAGCACGGTAGGCCGCTGCTGGAGGTAGCACACAGGCAGCCAATCGTGCTACATGCACTGGGTTCCAATGGCACTGTGCATGTCTGTGCACCAGAGACCCTTGACCCTGTGCCCGACCTTTGCTCCCTAGGTGCCAAGCATCAGGCATGGGTGCACCACTATCGCGTTGTTTTGTGACAGCACGATAGGGAATGGCAGCTGTACTGCACAGCATCTGCATGTGGGGAGCCGCACTGCAGAGCACCATTTTTGCAGACCAAGCTAAGAGAATGGCACGCAGGAGGGCTGCTCAATGGAGCCAGGTCGAACTGGTCAACCTAGTGGCCATAGTGGACACACCATGGACCACTGTTTGGGGAGGCACCCCTGGACAGGTCCAGGAGCCAGGAGTGGGAGGAGGTGGCCACTGCACTTGAGGAGGCCACTGGAAGGGTGCGGACAGCAGAGCAGTGCCACCACAGGTATGGTGACCTGCAGCGGAGGGAGCCAGACCTGCTAGCCCACCTGCGGGCATGTGCAAGGAGGGGCACAGTGCCACAGCCGGGTAGGTGTTATGTCAACACACTTTTATCTTCCATATGGGTATCACGGTTGTATGTGTCTAGCACATGGGGGAGGGACCATCCAGTGTTGGCTGTGGTGGTGTTATTGGGGTGCGGGGTGGGTGGGTCTGGCTGGGTAGGAGGGCACACACCTGGGGGCAGGGGGGCTTTGCTATGGGATTGTAATGATGTTTCTCTCTCCGTGTTTGTACCACAGGGCTAGAGGAGTGGTGCCTGGCATGTGAGCTGCGGCGCAATGAAGAGGACAGGGAGCAAGGTGGGGTGATGGTCCACAGCGCCCGAGGGACCAGCCCAATGATGGTAAGTGCCATACATTCATGATTACTATTGCATGCTGTGTAACAGGGTGGAGAGCGGGGCATGGCCACCATCCATTGATACCACTGTCATGCATGCAACTTGTAACAGTCAGCTCTGTCCAGTTGCAATGCATGTCTGAGAGTGCATTGATGGTGGTCCATGACTGTGCCACTGCCTTTGCACCATGTCACTAAATGGCCACAGTGGTGCTGTGCATGACTTGGTCGGTGGGTGTGTGCAGCGTTCCACATGGCTGTATGTGCCTGGGTGAGCAGGTCATGTGGACGTGATCACTGTGGGTGGTCACACACCATCACAGAGGCATGTCCCATGGCCATATGCCATGCACAGTGGGTGGGCTGTATGGGGCTGTTCATTCACACCTATTGACTGTGCTCCCTTGTCCTAGGTGTCTGCCAGCTGAATGACATCAGGGAGGCATTGCAGGAGATCCTGCTTGTGGCAAGGTCATCCTTGGCAATCTTATAGAGGATTGACCAGATTGGGGTCCTCAGGAGGCACCGGCAGAGGAGAAGCCAGAGAGGGGAGCGGGGCTCCCATTGAAAGTCCATCTGCCCCTGATATCCCCTACCCTCTGGACCCACCTCACACCCTCCTTTCCTGTCCCATTTGTCCATCCTCGCCTTACCCACCCCAACCTTGTTTGTGGCCCTCCCCATTTTGTATATATTATTGTATATAGTTAACTTTATATTTTGTTTTAATACAGATCTTTTGATATGAATATTGTGGTGTTCTCTGATTTGCAGTGGGCTATAGGTGCTCAGCTACAGTGGTGTGCATGGCATCGGGGTGGTGCAGTCATGGGTATATGTGTGTGTCCGTGGGGAGATGACTATGGTGTGGGGGTAGCTATCAGTCAGTGTCTGTGGTGAGTGTGTTGTGCCCTGTGCACTGGATGACTGTGTGCAGTGGTCCATGGTGCATGCTCTGTGTCCATGGTGCCCCTGTCAGCCCATTCATGGCCTGTGCAGCTGACACCCATGCATGTCTGTGACCTGCATGGTCTGCTGGCATGTCAGTGGTGGCTGTCCATGCAGGGGCAGCCACTGTACCCATCACAATGCTGGGTTGCCTCCTGTCACTGGTGTGGTGCATGTCTGCCTCGGGTGACACTGTGGCCTCCACAGTTGTTGACCCACCTCCATGCTGTGGCTTGTGTGTGTTGCAGGGGATGTGCACCACTGTCTGTGGCTTTTGCTCTGGGCAAATGCTGGTGGTGTACAGGTCCACAGTACCTGTACAAGGTGGCTTGCACTCCTGTGCCATGGAGGACTGCAGGTTGTGTGTACACAGTTTACATGGTCCCATGCTGGGGGGCTTGGTTGCCCCGTTTCTGCATCCCTGTGTTGTTGTGCCCTTGGGTATGGGTGGGTGTCTGTCCATGCACTGTGTGGCATCTGGTATGGTGCATGCATCCATGCACCACTGTGGGTGTCTGCGCTGGCTGTTGTGGCCAGTGCTGGGTAGGTGTGTGTCATTGGGAGAGTGTGCAGGGTGCTGTTCCACTGGTAGTGGTGTCCGTGGCATGCCCTGTCCTGTGTGGGGTACCTTGTGTGCTGATGCATGGTTGGTCTCTCAACAGTATCTCAGGGGCTGTGCATGGTGGCACTGTGTATGCCGTCATTGCATCGCTGTGTGCTGCCACCCGTGGATGGGTGCTCATGGTGGGGTTGCCTTGCATGGTTCTGTGGTGCACATGGTTGCATTGTCACAGTCGGGGTGGTGGCATGCATGGGGTTTCCTTCAGTGGTGGATGCTGCTCCTGGGCAGGGTGTCTAGGGGTCATGGTGCAGGGTGTGCTCTGCATTGGGGGGATGGTGTGGCATGGGGTGGTCAGCCTCCTTGTGTGCCAGTCACAGCTTGCCGGGGGGTGTGATGGGGCACCATGTGGCCCGGCTGTGGGTTGGTTGCTGGTCTCCATGGGCCAGTGGTTATTCCAGCCCTCCCCTAGTTGTGCAGTGCATGGGGTGTGAGGGGATGATGTCTGTTCTGCTGTGTGTTCCTCTGCCCATCTGTGGCATGGGTGGTGGGCCCCTACCTCCCTGGTTGTGCAGTTGCATTGCCACCCTGCTTCTGGAGAGCATTCCTGGTTGCACTATGGCACCTCTGGACTGCTCAGCTGAACATTCCTTGTTGTGCTATGGCACATCTGATCTGCTCAGCTTCCCCTCCCTAGTTGTGCTGTGGCACAGGTGGTGCGATATTCAATTGTCAGCTGTAGGCGCAGTTTGGACAGCTCAGTGTTTGAATATTGTGCCTCTTGTTCATGGGTGCAATGGACTTGCACTTGCTCCTGCTATTGTACACTTTTTGGGTGCAGTTTGAATATCTGGGCCATAGTGTTCATTCAGCATCCCATTAATTGCCACTGGCTCTTTCAAAGGTCCCTCAAATGCCCTGCGTTCAGAGATACTAGTCACTCCATCATCATCCTCCTTCTATTTTTGTAAAAATGTTAGGTTATATGGATCCACTCAATATTCAAGCTCACATTCAAATACAGAGTGACTCAACATTTTCAAAAATTTAACTTAGATTGACATGGATGGTATGAGGCACCACAACACTGTAATCATGGAGGGAGATGCAGATTTTAATCAATATCTGAAAAAGAGCACATGCCATACATTCTATAATCATTCCATTCCTAAACAATAATGATATTGCAAACATGCAAAAATAACATGTTATGAATGCTAAATACTATTGGACCATTGAGTTCTTTCTACCACCAGTGAAATGGAAATATCCTGTGTGTACACAGTCACCGCTTTCCTTGAAAAGTACCATGCTTTGTCAGAATGAAAATTACAAGACAATTGAGAATTCTGACAAGAGAAATTTTATTGTATGTTATTTCTTGCTTCTTGTTATAAGCCTAAACTAAAAGCTGTAGTCAGGGGTTTACTGAAAATGCACTTATTTCAGAGGACCCTGGACTAAATATTTTACCTGATAGCATAATATTAAATGATTTCCTAAACCAAGGATAATAGAAACAATAAATTATGGGGTCAAGGGTAGCGTTAAAGTACCCTAACCATAAAAATGCATCAACTAAAATTGCAGGAATAATATAATTAAGGAAAGGCTCAACGAGAATAGCTACATAAATAGGAATCCAACACAATACAAATACACCCATTACTATACATAAAGTCTTAGCTGCTTTTCTTTCCTTACTGCTTGAGATTTTGATTTGGCCCACATCTAAAGTATGTGTTTTGTCTGCCATATTAGTAATCACTCTAGCATGCCTTTGTGCTACAGGAAAAATTTTAATATACATGCCTATCATTACAGTGGTTGAAATAAAAAATCCTAGGGTTGTACTTAGTCCCCAAAACTTGTTAAACACAATCCCACAGAAACCTATGCAGGAAATTGAAGCAACATATTCTTCGATCCCTACTAAATTTACTTCAGGGAAAATTCCCACAAAAGCAAAAATTGTTGATGCAATCCAACTTATGCTAGTGAACATCATTGTAACAGAGAAGGTTATTTTGATGGAGTAGTGTAAAGGGTCACATACAGCATAGTAACGGTCAACAGCAATGAAGCAGAGATGGAGGGTGGTGGCTGTACTTAGCAGTACATCAAAACTAGAGTGAATTTTACAAAGTACATGCCCAAAATACCAACAGTTTGTAATAGATCTTATCATGCTGTAGGGCATGACAAGGAAGCCTACAAGAAAATCAGCAACAGCCAGAGAACAGACCAGGACATTAGAGGGAGAGTGAAGTTGTTTGAAGTGGGAGATTGAAATAATCACTACCAAATTCCCACTTATTGTGATCATTATGGATCCAATCATGAAGACATACATAACACTGAGAACTACTCCTGGCTGCATATTCTTTGGGCAAGATCCATTGATTGATTCAAAACAATACTCATCCTTCAGACTCCAGTTGTTTGACAAACTCATTACTCTTGGTGAATAGCTGAATGCTATTACTGTGCCAAAAAGCTTTATTTCATGTCTTCATTATCCAAAGAATGTTATTCCTTTGTCAACTAGTCAGAATGTGTCTTCCAAAATTGTCATTGATTTTCAAAGTCTTTGTTTTTGCTGAGGCATTTCCAAAGTCCCTAATAAGATACTGTTTTGTACTGTATGTTTCATAAAAGTTGGAATCACATGACCTTTTGCCTCAGTCCATTCTAACTGCAAAATTAAATATGAAGAACCTGCTGAAAACAAAATTGTTCATAATCAGTTGAATAAGAGATGGAAAATACAGATGCCAAATAAACATTTTATGAAATTATATGGTCTCCAAAGCACCCATAGAAACACAGAATTATGTCAGATAAGGACCACTTGGCCCACCTAGTATGCCCACCCATGTTGTTTTAATGCAAAAATACAGTACAATTATTGTATCTAATACTTACATATTGATATACTGCAGTGTTGAAAGTTACAACCCCAATGAAATGCACTCTGGTATGGACTTTAACATTACCTTTTTTCTGTACATTTGTATTGACAGATCTCAGGCATAAGCAAATAAAAACTTATAGCTTCACATAAAAATATGTAGGTACATTATTGCTATTTTACTTTTTTATGGGACAAGCCATATTGATTGACATACTGAATACCAGTCCTAAAATAAAATACATTTCAACATATTAGTAATTTTTGGTATCTGCCTAAATGCAAATTAAATACCTTCAGTTAGTTATTTAGCTCTCATGAGCATTCAACTAATCTGCCAAAAACAAAGATTATGACTTTTAGTAGTTTAGTTTAGTTTAGAACCCTTTCATGGTTTCTTAACAAAGACAAAATATAGAGGGCCAGATATTAATACTGTGCCATGCAATGGCGCAAGTGAAGGTGCAGCACAACCGAGGTGCACCATAGCAAGACGGGGAGATATTCAAAAGAGATGTGCCATGGCACATCACTTTTGAATATAGCACATAATGCACTGGGTGCATACACAATGCACTGATGTATCCCTCAGACAGGTAGGACTGGGAATGCTCCAGAGCAACTGTAGCTGCACAGGGTGCAATTCCCAGATATTCAGAAATGGGCATGTAAATGGGGCCATAATATATGCAAGGTGCAAATTGGGGCATTTGCATATCATTATGGCCCCATTTACATGTGTAGAGCAGGAGAGGCTGACAAAATGTGCCTGTCACTCTGCACAGCATGCAGTGCCCCCAGAGGATGACATGCACAACCTCCCTTCCCCAGAGCGGTGTGCACTGGGCCATACCGGTGCAGTCCCTGGTAGTCTAACAATCTCCCCTCCCTCCCCGTAGACCCAATTGCCATGGTTTAAATTAAAAAAAGTTCCTTGGTAGTCCAGTGACACCACCCCTTCCTCCCATGCCTCTGATCACCGTGATGAGATGTGAAATAACTTCCCTGGTGATCCAGTTGCACCCCCTCCCCACCCCAACCATCCAATCACTGTGAAAATGACATTTACAATTCCTGGTGGTCTAGCAGTACCCACACCTTTCCTGTGCCCAGGAATGCCGGTGACCCATCCCACTATATTGCTCTGGTGGTCCAGTGACCCACCTCAGGCCCCCTAACACGCAGCCCACCTCATCACAGCTAACGCAGCCTGCATACTGCCTGGCCACCCACCAAACGACAACTCACAGTATGAACTGTAAGCTCATTGATCCTCACTGTGGACCAATGGCCTTGCAGTGAATACTGTATGTCACTCACAAATATGTGAATGAATGGTGCTTACAGTTCATACTGTAAGCTGTCATTCAGCAGGTGGCCAGGCAGTATGCGGGTTGGATGCAGCTGCCAGCTGATGATGGGGGAAGGGTGCTAGATGGGAAGCGGGCCTGTGGGGGGGGGACTGAAACACCAGAGTGATATCGTAGGATGGGTCTCCGGTGCTCCTGGGCATGGGTGGGGGTACCGCTAGACTACAAGGGATTGTAAACATTGTTTTCACAGTTATTGGAGGGTCAGGATGGTGAGCGGGGTACCACTGGACCACCAGGGAAGATATTTCACATCTGATCATGGTGATCAGATGTACGAGAGGGAGGGAATGCCTCTAGACTACCAGGGAACTTTTATTAATTCAAACCTCAGCAATTGGGGCTACCGAGAGGGACGGGATACCACTAGACCATCAGGGCACATATGAGTACTTGTGGACAGTGTTCTGGGTTGGCTAGTGGCCACCCATGGCTGGCAGCTGCTGTGTTGCACCATGCAGTACAGCAGCCCGCCTGTGGGTGACCAGCTTTTGAGCCATTTTTTGGGGGCTGAACTCTGTGCCCCAGTATGCAGTGCATCTAGGGGTTGTGTCAGCAGATGCGCTGCACATCCTGGGCTGAAAATCAGGATGTGCCACATATGAATGGGCATTCCCCCTTCAGATACACCACATACATTACGTTTGCACCCCTGTGCATCTGGAATTGATTTGCGTAAGTCCCCCTTTTGAATATTGGCTTGGGCCGATTACTGGGGTTGCGCCAGATGCAACCCCTTTGAATATCTGGGTCTCAGAGTAAAAAGCTATGTCTCTTTGTTAGTCACTCTGTCAGTGAATTTTAAATGGAATAAACATTTTAAAGAACAGATTAAAAAATGAAATACATATAAAATGGCATATAAGTTTAGCAATTTTGTGATCCCTTAAGACTGGGGAGATGAAACTTAATCTCTTTGTCTTATATGGGGTGCACATTTTGGGCTACTGTTCTGACCCCATAATAGAAGTTCCATTGTCCTCATTTTACAAATCTTTATTAAATGCATTTTGCTGCTGACAGCATTATAATGTACAGTATAGGAATTCTGGACTGATATATCAGTCTGCAGCACAGCAAGGGTTAAGAGTTCATTAGTTTACATCAAGAGTTATAGTAAGATCATAACAAGATAGAACACAAATTAAATATCTGTCAAGAGTGAATGTTTGTTAAAATATCAATCCCTATTATGCTGGCTAAGGATGATGCAGGCAGTTCTGCTTTCTCTTCACTATAAGTGCTACCAGGAAAAGATCAGACTGTTGTGAAAGAAAACAGTATAAGCTTGGTTATGAGCAATCATAACTAATATGAACAACATGAACTTACTGAATCTGTGGGAAGATTAGGGGTAGGGGCGTATAGTTTCAGATAGTTATAAGAAGTATATTAGACGAAAGGTATTTGATCATGCCAATTTAATGGACATGGAAGAAATCCAACACTATTAGCATAGTATGTTAAGAACAAAATGTCTCATAACCTTGAACCATACAGTATATGTTAATGTCCATAGTGTCAGAGGAACATACCCTGATATGAGACAAACTAATTCTCACCCAGGTTTTAGAAGCTAGGGATAGCAACAAATCTAATAAACAAAATATGCCACTTGCCCATGTAACAAGGTAGATCTAGAAACATTGGAATGTGTAGTGTTCCACTGCTCAGTTTTTAAGTTTGCCATGTGTTCATGTGCAGCAAACGTCTTGCTATAAGAGTGACATTTGAAGGGTGTGACACTGTCTGTCCAATGCAGAGTAGTCTGCAAGAGATGAGACAGAGCCACACCAATTATAAGACAGGTTGATTGTGATGCTGTTTTGCATTGATGGGCATAACCTTTGTGTAGTTCAAAAGAAAAAGCTGAACCAATCATATGGCGGCTTTTTCTTTTGATCTGCAGGACTCCATCCAGCAAACAGCAGCTTTTTCTTCTGATCTACAGGACACCATCCAACAAACAGTTGTTTGGTGTCCTGAGTAGCCTGGCTGATGTCATCCTCTTTTGGTATGCTTCCCACCAGTCCCTTCCCTAATGTCTCCACTCCAGAATCAGAGCAGGGCAATCTTATATTTCTCTTTCCCCCCCAAGTGTGGGGCTTACCTCCTGCCACTGAATGCTCCAACTGTTCACCGCCAGCAACTCAGGTCCTGTGGCACCATCTGAAACCTCCTGCCTGCCCCGAAGAGTGTTTTCTTAAAAGCAAAAGGCTGGAGGAGCACAGATGCATGACCGCCATGCAACACCATTCTGAAAGAGCAAGATTGCGGGCATAGTTGCCAACTGCAGGGGGCTGAAGCCCCCCTTCCCAATAAGATAAGTTAGAGGCTCTGTCCTCTCTGAATTAAAGTGAAGTGTAACAGCCTGGAACACTGTTTCTCCTCCTTAGCCAATCAGTTTAACATGCACTCGGTCTGCAGCCCCACCGGCCAGCTAGACTTCTCTGCCGCCTGTGCTCAGCCTGTGCCAAAGGGATTGCGAAACCCACAAGGAACTGAATGGAAGCACTTAGCACAGTCACACAGATTGGAGTCTACTCTGATGTGACTAACCCCCCCCCCCAACATCAGCAGATAGCCAATCTGTGTGCAGAATCTCGGAAGAGATCTCCACCAATTATGGCAGTTTGCTGATGACAGTCATTTTGACTGGATCAGTGCTGGCAGAGTAGTGAGGTTTTCTTTGTGCCATTGAAAGTGTAAACTTATTATTAGGCCCAGCAGCAGCACTGAACAACCCCCCCCCAATGATTTATTCAACTGGGATGGATGACAAGTGGCAACCGGTGACCCACTTTGAGGGCCACTAGCAGAGCAACTGCTGTGAGTCAGAGGAGTTAAAGAAAAAGTGAAGAGTGCTTGACTCACAAGCTCCATGATGTCCTCCTCACTCCGGTGACTACAGAAGAAACCCATCCACATTAGGATTTGACTGAGTATCCCTCCACCAGGACCTCACCACACAATTAGCAGCTTGAGCACAGAAGAAAGATAGGGAGACTCCTGCCACAGTACCACCAGATGTCTGTGACCCCACCTGAGCCAGTAAAAATGCATCCCATCTTGTTACCTGATAAGGATGTCATTCTGAGAGCAATCTGCATAGTTAGCTCAGGGTCATGATCTCACAGTAGTACTAGTACTGAAAGCACCTTGGCCAACGGGACAGCAATCTAGGGTATGTCAGAACATATTTTGTTTCCTTCCGCATGTTATTGCTAACAAAATAGTATACTATAGCTTCCAAATTTCTTCTTGACCTACATGCAATGGGCCATGGCAACTGAGAGTTCTACAGTTCATTGTCTCTGATTGATGATGGACCCAATTTGACAAAAGAGTTGCATACCAAAATACATAGCAGCAGCCCTTACAAATGCAATTTTAGAGCAAGGGCTAGGATGTATTGCACTTTCACTGTAAAGAATAATTAATTGCTTAATTGTTTCTTGGTGATTTACATGATCCTTCACATGATGTGATATGTGATGTTTTACTGTGAAATTCAACTTTACAGCCATTGGCCTTTCTGGAGGTTCCATGTCATAACGGCAATTGCATAAAGGTGATTTCCATTAGGGCTAGTATTCATTGCCAAAAATAAATTTCGGCAATGTACACTAGTGGCACCAAAGACATATACTTTTTTTGTTTATGTTGGTGGATGCACCCCCCACACCCCTCTAATAAAGGATTCTCAATTCCAGGGGGGGATATGTCAGGGAGATGCAAAACAAAAAAAGAAAAACTTGGACTGGAACAAAAAAAAAAAAAAAACATTCCCAGAATCGAACATGGCACCCTCCCAACCCTAGCCTGCCAAAGACTCACCATACCACATGGCCAGCTCGACAGCCCAGCACTGTGCTACATTTCACAAACACTCCCTTCCCTTCTGTCTGTTGCATGGCATGCTTGCTCCCCCTGTGTGCATGTACATATTGTGGAAGGATGTCGCTACATTTGCTGCCCCCCCAATCTGGTCACCCACCCTGTCCAGTAGCCCTGGGAACTGGCACCATTATTGAGTTGCCATTTTTGAAAGTGCTCAATAGTGGTCACCCTCATCACAGGGTACCCTTTAGGGGTAAATCCCTTGCTTCACTGCTTGTGTGATGAGGTTCTTTGTCATTTAGTTTGCTTCTTTAGCACTGAACATTCTACTCAGAATCCTTTTGAACCAAAACTGGTGGGTTCCACAGATAAACGTACCATTTACCTACTGCACTGTTTAAGCCAGCAGCAAGATAGGGAAACATTTTGTCTTAGCAAGCAGAGAGAGAAAGACAAGAGGTAGCTTGAAGAACAGTTTTAAAAGTGTATTAGGGCAAAGTGTTGGCAGATCAAGTGCTAATTTGCTTGTTTTACTGCTGAATATTGTGGTCTGCAGCCAGTTGCCTTTTCTCTCATACTCTGGTCATCATTCTCCAAACTTCCCATCAGTGCCAGTGAATTATTGCAAGCCAAGCATGTCCAGTGTCCCAGAAATTAATTTATAGAAAAGAGACTGGTGGTGTCATTAAAGAAAAAAAAATACTTTAAGTTAAAGAGCAACTCCACACATCAGCATGTACTTTTCTAAATAAGACGTTTCAGCTATTATAATTTACTAGAAAATACATTTATTCATTTTCAATGCTTCTAGTCAAGGTTTGCAGCACATCTTAATAGCCTGTCTAAAAGATCTGCATAAAAACACTTCTCTCCACTATTAATCTTATAATACTTTTTTTTTTAATTTTATGTTTTATTCAATTATCAAAAAGTTTCACAATACAGATAATGCATTGAACATTAGAGCAGATATACAATAGTGCTGATACCTATACATTGCAGTAACTATCAGATCCCTAACCTACCCATTCCCCCTCCCCCTCTCCCTACCCCTATTATCCTATCCTCCCCCACCTCTTCCCAAAGCCAGTCCCCTAACTATGATCTTGCAGGCCACATCCCTAACCCTGTCAGGAAAACAACCACGAGAGAAGCGATACCACTTCCCCAAGCAAAATAAAGGAGTAAGGGGGAAAAAATAAAAGAAAAAATTGTACTAGGGGATCTTATTCATCTCCTTCTATGGTAAACTGCACCCACACCTCACTTAAAAAGGAGAAACATGCCTCAGCTTAGTGTGACGAAACAATTGTCCATAAATCATGAAACTTCTCTCATATAGCATTGAATTTATACAAACATTTCTATAATTAGCTATAGTTTTCTCTATTCTTAAGTTATACAGTAGCCCAGCTAGCCATTCTTGATAAGTAATAACAGCCTGATCTTTCCAATGCTTTAATACTAAGGCCTTAACTGTAAGTGATATTAAATTAATATAACATCTCCTTTCCCTCACTGTAACTGTTGCATAATCCCCCAATTAGCAAATCTGCAGAGTGAATAAATCTTGTATCCCTAACAAAGGATCAGCTTTACTTCTAATCTCAGACCATAGGGGAGCCACCAAAGGACATTCCCCAAAAATATGAAGCAGGGAGCCTTGCATTTGACCACATCTAAAGCAATCATCTTTTGCTAATTTCCTCATTTTCAGTAACTTAACGGGTCAAATGCATAGTATGGACAATGTAAAATTGTATCAACCTAAGTCTGTCATTAGCACTATATAAATATATACCATTCCATATGCTCTCCCAATTGCAATGGTTATCAGGGAATGTATCCAACCAGTATTGAGGATGCACAACTTTATTTTGGAATAAACTCTCCTGCAAAGCAGCTGCAAGACTGGAAACCACATATGGTCTGCAAGCAAGGGACTTAAATACTAAAAAGACCTCCCCTACTTTCTTATCCCACCAGTTGACCCCAAATCAGGCAATGAGCAGGTGCCTTATGTGATATATATAAAAAGACCATTTGGATGACAGGTGGAGAATCTCTAATATTTCTTGCAATGACTTCAACTTCCCTGAGTCACTTACATCACTAACCTTCTTATTAGGAGGTAACCCACACTTACATGCTGTGAGGATCTCTCCTCCAACCTTAAAGTTAGGATTACCAAACAATGGTTGTGAAACATCTCTGGTATGTTTAATCCCCAAAGACCTACACATTTGGTTATGCACCTTAATCGATGTGAGAAGAACCATAGACTTTATCTGTTTACAGACTGTCCTAGGAAGTTCATACCACAAACTCTCAGGTGTCAAATTAGTGTTTTTGATCATATTTCTTTCTATTTGCAACCATATAGGAATATACTTGGCATCAGAATCAACAGGATTATTTATCCACCTCATATATTTAGCCATACGGCTCACCAGATAATAGTAGTAAAAGTTGGGAGTTTCAGACCACTCAAGTCTTTCGGAGCACTCAACTGTTTATAAGATTTTTGTGGAGGTTTGTTTCACCACAAAAATTTTGTAATCATGCTCTGAAGTTTCCTAAACCATGAAGAAGGAAGGTATATATTCAACATACTCAAAGGGTAAAAGACTCTGGGTAACACATTCATTTTAATGACATTAACTCTCCCTTGAAGGGATATGTATAAGGGAGACCATCTAATTAAGTTCTGCTGGATAGTGCATAGGAGGTTATCTAGATTTTACTTCAGAAGAGACACTGACGGTGCTAAGGTAATACCCAGATATTTAAGCCTGTTCGTCCAGGTCATTCGGAATCCACTTATGTCCCCTTTTTGAACATATATATTGAGCGGCATAATTTCAGTCTTACTAATGTTCAACTTATAATTGGAGAACCTACTAAACTCCTCTATTATATCTAACATTTTAGGAATAACCTTAGCTGGATCTGAAACATGAAGTAAAAGGTCGTCCGCATAAGCTGACACCTTCAGTTCAACTGGACCAACTGGGATTCCTACTATGTCTGGGGACAGCTTCAGCCTACAGATCAGGGGCTCTAGATCTAAATTAAACAACAAAGGTGAAAGCGGACACCCTTGCCGCGTACCTGAGAATAATGGAAAGCTTTTGGAAAAAAATCCCGTAGCAGTAAATTCTGGCCCTAGGGTTAGAGTATAAATGTTTAATCCACCCAATAAAGTCAGGAGGGAAGCTGAAATGGTCCATAGTGTTAAACAAAAAGTTCCAGTCTACCCTATCAAACACTTTCTCCGCATCTAGGGAGACCAGCGCCATTGGGCAGAGCGCCTCCCTAGATACGGAGGAGATGTGGGCTAATTTCCGAAAATTATCCTAAAATTATCCTATGGATTTCTACCACTGATAAATCCTATTTGCTCAGGGCTAATTAAGGAACCCCAAACCCTAGTAACTCTAGATGCCAAGATTTTAGCTAAAATCTTAACATCATAATTCATTAAGGAAATCGGCCTATAATTAGATACTTTGTCTCTAGGTTTCCCCAGTTTAGGCAAGACAATAATAGTTACCTCTAGTAACGACGTATCCGCAATGCCATGGGCACAGATGTAATCATATAACTCCTGAAGAATAGGAGTAAGCTCCTTCTCAAATGTTTGATAGAAATTTGAAGGGAATCCATCTGGTCCTGGAGCTTTATTAGGTGAAAGAGATTGAATAGCCCCTATTATTTCAGCTACCGATATAGGGGTAGTCAGCTGGACCCTTTGATCTTGAGTGAGGGTAGGAAGGGGAGATTTAGACAAATATTGTTGAATCTCTATAGATGTAGTACTATTATCTGGAGGGCCATATAGCTTTTTATAAAACTTCTCAAACTCATCTACTATAGCTTTAGGTGTAACTACTGTATCCCCCCCCCGTCCATCGTAGTTAAACATGTGACTAACCTGGACTCCTCCTGCTGTCTCAATTTCAAAGCTAAGAGGTGTCCAGCCTTATCCCACTGATCTAGATATCTAATATGTGTTTTAAACAATGTGTATTCAGTCTTTTCCCTTAACATATTCGCATATTGGTATTTAAGGATCGTTAACTGATGCATATCCTCTTCAGTTGAAGAGAATTCCACCCTCCTCTCTAGACTCTGAATAGAATCCAACAATGATTTAGCAACCTTTTCTCTCACCCTTTTAGGGGTAGCCGCCAGCCTTATGAACTCATGTCTCAGGTAACACTTCAGGGAGCACCATAGTTGATCAAATGCAACTACCGAGCACCTATTATGTTCTAAGAATTGACTAATCAGCGTACGTATCCTATCTACTGTTGCCTCTTGTGCTAATAATTGATTATTAAGCTTCCATTGAGTATGTTTAGGGATGGCTTGGGGTAAAGTCCCCTCAAACCACACCAAAGAGTGATCTGACAACACCCTAGGAGAAATTCCAGAGGCTACTGAGCCCATCAGGATAACTCGATTAACTAAGAAAAAATCCAAATGAGAGTATGATTTATGGCTGGCCAAGTAAAATGTATATTCCTTCCTATGCGGATAGAGAAAATGCCAAGGGTATACAAGGCCCAACCCTTCCATCATTTCCTTCATTGATTTCTGTGCCAGGGACATAGGCTGCCCACTCCTAGAAGTTCTATCTATCTTGTCATTATAGGTGAGATTCCAGTCTCCTACCAATATTATTGGAAGGTGTTTAAAGGGGGCCAATTTAAGAGCTATTTGAGAGAAAAATTAGGGAGAGGCACAATTAGGGTCATGAATTGTCCTCACAATAAGTTCACCAAAACTCAGCAATGCACTAATTAGCAAAAATCATCCCTGTGAATCCCCTATTTCTTGTAAGGGTTGAAATTGCACCCCTTTAGTAACCAGAATTGCAACTCCTCTTTGAGAAGTGGAATTACCAACCACAAAAGCCTGTCCAATATGTTCTCTGCATAACAAGTTGCTTTCCCCACTGAACAGATGTGTCTCTTGTAGAAAAGCCAGATCCAGATGCATTAAAGCCAAATGTTTAAGAATTTGATGTCATTTTAGTCTAGCTCTTACCCCTTTAACACTCCACGAGGCAATCCTTATACCCACTTGTCCACATAAAAATAGGAAGCCTCTCAAAATTAAGCTCTTGAGAGGTGGCCTGCAAGTTTACCCCCAGATAAAGATAAAATTTAAAGAGACTGGCTGTGGGCCCTCCCCCCCAAACTAACCCCAAAATCTCCACCGTATTCCACAAAACACAACTCTGGCCCTTAATCCCAAATATTATCTCCCCAGGCATACTCCTACTATCATATAACATGCCCTTATAGGAAAATCTAAGACTAACCACCCCCAGTCCCAAAGACTGCACCACCAACTGAGCATTCAGCGCAATGTTTCTCATGCAACCCTGGATTACCCATCTCACCCGTCCCATCCTCCCCCCATCTACCCTATAACACCAAACCCTGAAATTACATATTTCACTATCTTACTTTTGAGTGAAGTACCACAATTCCCTCTCCTACACAAAGCAATATCTTAGGCCACAAATATTGTCTCCTAGAGACATTAATAGCAAAGAAAGAAATGGGGAAGGGTAAAGAACAAATAGTAACAGTCCGACTGTAATCTCAAAATACCCGATCCCCTTGGGTAGCAAAATGTCCAAAAAATGTTTTTAGCACGTTAATAACAACCATAAATCCCCTTCCCACATTAGGCAAAACCCTTCCTTACATTCTCAATGCAACATAAACTGCCTATAACCAACCCCAGTCATATAACGATACACTAAGAGACCTGGAAGTACTACGCCTTTGTCAATTTCAATCTACTAATAGGTAGCTGACGTAGAGTCCATGATCCTTTACCAACTACCAAAACTCTGTCCATAAATTAAATCAGGCATAACATACATGAAAGAAAAGTAGGACAATCGCATTTCAACTGAAAATCCACATGATGGCAGGCTTTCTCCACCAGTCTTGGATCACAGTCACTTAATTAAATCTGGGTACCATTTATTACATGACTCAACAGCTGGCTCCAACGACTCAAAAGAGTGCCATTGACCTTCTCTGTTGATCTGAAGAGTATCTGGGTAATGCACTCTAAAGCGAATGCCCACTGGTATTAATTTTGATGCTAAAGGATGAAAGGCTCAATGTTTCTGCTGCACTGTATAAGGGAGATCCTAAACTAGTCAAATATGTTTTCCTTCCCATTGTAGTTCAGCTACGTCCTTTATTTTGGACAACATAAACTGTTTATCCAAGAAGTTTAAAAGTCTGAACAGAAATGGGTGAGGGGGGGATCCTGCTGGGGGCACTGGCCGCAACGATCTATTGGCTCTTTCAACTATAAATGCAGGCCCATTAGGAGAAGGCCCTGCCAGCTTTTCACATAACTTTTGAGCAAATAAGATTGCCTGCCACCTCCCTCACCCTCTGGAAGACCCAGCACCACCAAATTATTCCTCCTCGAGCTGCCCTCAATGTCTTCTAGCCAATCCTCAGCTTTTTTAATTCTGTGCCATAGGGCGACTATGTCTGGGTCTATTCTTGCCTTCCAATCATCTTCAAATGCAGATGAAGAGAGTATCACAGATGTAGAAGTGGGTAACAATCTGGGAACTAGTGACCATCGAACAGTATGGTTCACAATAAACACAACAATAAAGTCAAGCCATACAAAGGCAAAAGTACTGGACTTTATGAGGGCTGACTTTGCCAAAATGGGTGAGTGCCTAAGGAATGCACTAGCAAATGGGCAGGAAGGAGGGTGGAAGAACAATGGGAATAATAAAACTGCCATCACTGAGGTAACAAGCCTTTGTGTGAAGCAATAAACAAAATGAAATGATGTAAGAAACCACTATGGTTCTCAAAGGAAGTGGCAGTGAAGGTTCAAGAGAAAAGAAAGCATTCAGGAAGTACAAGAAATCACAGAAGGAGCAGGACAGAGAACTGTATCAGTTAAAGCAAAGGAAGCTGGGAAGGCAGTCAGAACAGCAAAGGCCCAAACCAAGGAAAGATAGCCAACTCAGTTAAGAAGGGGATAAAACCTTTATAGGTGCATCAGGAGCCAAGGAAGACCAAGGAGGGATAGTGAAGCTTAATAAAGGGAGGGAGGGTGGGCAGAGGGTGACTGTGAAAGGCAGAGATATTAAACAAATATTTTTGCTCAGTATTTACAAAGGAAGAGGGGAGGTACCTAAAACAAACAGTAGAAACACTCTGGATACGAAGTTGATACCAGCCCATTTACAGAAGAAAGGGTTCTGAAAGAACTCTTAAACTGAAGGTGGACAAAGCAATGGAGCCTGATGGAATTCATCCCAGAATTCTAAAAGAACTAAGGGTAGAACTAGTGACACCACTGACTACCCTTTTTAACAAATCATGGGAGGTTGGGGTGGTACCCAAGGACTCGAGGAGGGCAGATGTGATTCCCCTTCACAAAAGTGGGAGCAAGGCAGAAGCAGGAAACTATAGACCTGTTAGTTTAACCTCAGTGGTAGGGAAAATGATGGAGTCACTTCTGAAGGAAACAATTGTTGAGTATCTAGAGGCCAGAGGGACACAGGACCCAAGGCAGCATGGATTCACAGTGGGAAGGTCATGCCAGACAAATCTGATAGATTTCTTTTACTGGGTGACCAAAATAGTAGATCAGGGAGGGGCAGTGGACATGGCCTACCTAGACTTTAGCAAGGCATTTGACACAGTCCCACAAAAAGATTAATATACAAGTTAGCCAGCCTGGGAGTGGGTCCCAAGATGACAGCCTGGGTAAAGAATTGGCTGGAGAATAGGACACAGACAGTAATAGTAAATGGAGTCCACTCTGAAGAAAGGGGGGTTACTAGTGGGGTACTGCAGGATTCAGTACTAGGACCAGTCCTCTTCAATTTCTTTATCAGCAACATTGCAGAGGGATTGGAAGGAAAAGTATGTCTCTTTGCAGATGACACAAAGATCTGCAACAGAGTTGATGCACAAGGTGGGGTGGAAAGGATGAGAAGGGACTTGGTAAAGTTAGAGGAATGGTCAAATGTATGGCAGCTTAGAGTCAATGCTAAGAAGTGCAAGGTAATGCACCTGGGAAACAAAAACCCAGGGGAAGAGTACCCAATGGGGGGTGAGATACTAACAGCAACAAAAATGGAAAGGGACCTGGGGGTAGTCATATCAGATGACCTAAAGGTGGGCAAGCAATGTGAGAGGGCAGCAAGGAGGGCTGGGGGGATACTGGGATGCATAGGGAGAGGCATCACCAGTAGAAAACAGGAAGTTATTATCCCTCTGTACAAACAGCTGGTGAGACCCCATCTGGAGTACTGCGTGCAGTTCTGGAGACCCAATCTCCGCAAAGACATAGACAGGATGGAGGCAGTCCAGAGGAGGGCAACTAAAATGGTGCAGGGTCTGCACCAGAAGACATATGAAGAGAGACTTAAGGAGCTTAATATGTATAGCCTCAAGGAAAGGAGGGAGAGGGGGGACATGATAGAAACTTTCAAGTACCTCAAGGGGATCAACAAAGTCCAAGAGGGTAGCATCTTTCAGAAAAGAGGTGTGCATGAACAAAGGGCACAATTTGAAGATGGGGGGTGGCTCGAGGTAATTTAAGGAAGTATTTTTCACAGAGAGTTGTAGATGCATGGAATGGCTTCCGAGGAGGTTGTGGAGTCAAAACAATGGTGGAATTCAAGCATGCATGGGACAGTCATAAGGCAATTCTAGGGGGTTGGGGTAGGAAGAAGTAGGCTGCTGGTTAACTAGGATCTGCAGCTTATCCATTAGGTATGGAAATGGGCAGACTGGGTGGGCCAAGCGGTCCTTATCTGCCGTCAAATTCTATGTTTCTATGTAACGTAACGATAAAATCCTGGTTTCGTTATCTTTCGTGCGTGTGTTTAATTGCTATAAAGATAGCTTCATACCCTTCAAGTCAGCTGCAAGAGCGAGCAATGTATCTTTCAAAGGGCCCATCTCTTCTAGAAACCACTCCTCTGTTAGCATACTCTGCTGTTTGGGAGTAGTAGTAGTTTCTGACTCACTCGCCTTGGGTCGCTTTGGGTTCTTATCCTTTGGTGGAGTCAGTGGAGGAGTGTGTCAGAGGGCCAACCCACACACCGACAGACACAAGGTCAGTTATCAAGAGTAACCTAGTAACGTCTCACTCGTTAATCACAAAATCAGGGCTGTAACAGCCAAAAAGGACTCAGTTTTAGGAGGAGGTTGAGGGAGCGAACAGAGAGAACTCTTCACAGGGCAGCCATTATGCCGGAAGTCCCCATAATACCTTTATTTATGACATCACAGTGCTCACCATGGCAAAGGACTGTGATGTCATAAAGCCGCAATTGTGTAGTTAGCCCAGGGAGAGTCAGATACATTTTGTAAGACTTTGTGAAAAATGTCCTTCACAACCTACAGTATTCAGCAGAACAATAGCATGGGAAAGTGAAGAGAAACAAACAGATAACTAGAAACAAGAAAGTAAAAACATAATTGGTGTACATCTAGTATTCCTTAAGCTTTTTATTAATAATAGAAAGTTGCTCTTCAACATTTTCTCAGTGTGTAATAGGTACAAATGGTGGTATTCAAAAAAGGGGAGGGTGTGTATATCAGTTTTAAAGATGGAATGCCAAATCTTGGATAAAGGTATTCCATGTGGAACACCACCATTTTAATGAATTTCTAGCCTTGTTTTTGAAGTGGAGGGGTATGTAATATATCACTATTTGATCACTTACGCATACCAGCACGTTTGTTCCCATTCACCAAAGTCCTTTTTCCCCACTTCTGTTGGAATCTTCTCAGGTCGCCACCCAAGGTTTATTGTGGTTTTCAATCTTCTTGGCAAACTCTGGTCTTCCAGCATCCAGGTAATGTGTTGTAATTTTCACTGTTGTAGCCAAAGTGGTCTGTTCATGTCAGCTTGCCCCACTACAGACTTTGTCTGGTAAAATGTTCTGGTACTGCACCAGAACAATCCAACCCATAATCTTCTATTTAGTGCATACTTCTGGTTTTAACCACTGAGTAGCCAAGTCTTGTATATTTTGTGTCAACACTCTAGGTCGTGTTCCATCCTTGAAACCCAGGGTGTGAAAATTTTCTTCGGTAACTCTCATCAGTTTTTTGACCTGTTCTTGAGATAGCTGCCTTAACTTGATCCTAGTTTCTGGTGGTGGCAACAGTTGAGCTTCTGTATGTAGCTTGTGCATCTCCAGTCAGGTATGGTGCAGTGCAAGTAGCCCAACTTTCTTGTGGCCAAGCAGTGGTACTGGCAACTGTCTGTAAAGTCATACGGTAGGCTATGAGATCCTACAGTGATTGGATTTGGTGACTTGGAGCTGTGGCCAGTGTATTTCTATGTTTGCAGCACCTGCTTCATAAACTCTTTCTGGTCTCTCTGCACCTGCAGTTGTGCTTGCTGGGCCATCCGGTCTTTTCACATCTGGGCCAGTGGTGCTTGTATCTGGGTCGGCTGTGCGGGCTTGTTCTACCAGCCATTTCAGTAGTTTTTCTATGTCCATCCTACCTCTGTTTACACAAGAAGAAGGGTGTTTGATCCTACTGCTAAAGCCAGTCATTTATGACGGGGTAGAAAACCTGGTGGCTTATGGGAATTCTCTCAGAAAACTCAATTTTTTCCCCAATTGTTTAACCAGGTGTAGCACACTAAGCTGAAAGCTTGTTTACAGGTGTGACATGGGAGCACAGGGAAGTTAAGTGACTTGCTCAGGGTCACACTTTATGTAAGTGGGGGCTGTGAGATTCAAACCATGTCTCCAGATTTGCTGCTCAGAGCCTTAAACCACTGCGCTATATTGCCTGGTTAAACAGTTTGTGGGTGGGTGGGGGGATTCATTGTCAGTGAGGAAATGTTATGCCACATATTTATTGACGCTTCCCGTTAAAAGCTCATGAAGGGATAATATACACACTGGAATATATTACATATGTTTACAATAACAAGTAACATACTCAGCTAGTTTTTTTTCCAGCAAAACAAGCCTCAGGTAATACTGACATCATTCTTTGCTTTGCTGGAACTTTTCACCTCTCCTCCACTAGATTCAATATCCTGTAATGTCCAAACTTTGAAAATTCAAGAGTATGAATTCTATATGAAAGGCAAATCACAGACCTATTTAATCAGCTCCTCCTGTAAATTTCAACCACTGCAGGACTGTCTGTCCTTGGACTAGACTGTTAAACAGCAAAACATAGTTCCTACTGAGCCTGAAAGAATAGGGCATATTTGTTAAAAATACAGATTAACTGGTGGAGGGTATAAAATGATCAGGTACAATAACTATAGTACAACCTGTGGAACAAAACTAACTCCCTAATCTTTAAACAATCTCGGCAGTACAACCTGTGGAACAAAACAAACTCCTTAATCTTAAAACAATCTCAGTTTGTGTATCAAGGATGTTTTAATTGTGAAGAGTAAGGCTTGACATGGCCAAGTGATGCTGAGGGTTGAGGCACTTGACTACGCACCTTGTACTACACTGGCAGCCTGGAGTGTGGTCCCCAACAGGGGGAGAAGGAGTCCCTGATAGGCTGTATGCCACCACCAAGCTCTAGCTGACAGTGGGTATAAAAAGAAAATAAAAAAGGAAATGAAAGGTTAGACAAAGCCAAATTGGTTAACTAATGTATCTGTCAGCTCAAATGTTTCAACCTTCCTAAGCCAATGCCCCCCACACACACACACCTATTATAAATTATTCTTTGTCTAGTTATGGGATGAATACTACATTAGGAATACTAAGTGATGAAAACTTCCACATTTCCTGAGTGGGAGATGGTTTATAACAAATGCTGTTGCTTTAAGCCTCTCAGTAATGTTCAGTGCATTACCCAGTTGCATGCCTTGCTAAATTTCAAATCCTGTAGCTCACATCCTGTGAACAGAATGGCCTGAGACATCATGGTGCATTCTCATATGATAAAATCTAGCAGCATTTCTGCCTCCTGATTAATAAAAGTATACTTTTATCCCAATCCCAGTACTTGCCTCAATTCAAAATTAATTTTCAGTGGAGAAACATTTTGTCACATACAGGTATTTATTGACACTTCTCCTTACATGCAGGGTCGCAGTAATGGGGGGGGGGACTGGGGAAGTTGTCCGGGGCCCGAGCTCAGGAGGGGCCCACCTGAGGAGCTGGCATTACCCCTGGCATTAGCTGGTTTGGGAAACAGGGGCCCCTTTCGATTGACTTGTCCTGGGCCCCAAAATTCATAGCTGCAGCCCTGCTTACATGATTATAAGAGGATAATAAAAATGCCCTTTGTAAAACATAAACCATTAGTGCAGTAACAAAATATGTTTAGAATAACTTCTACAATATTTTTAGCAAGTTTCTGCCTGCAAAATGAGCTTCAATTATTACTGACACCACTCTTTAGTTTAGTAGAATATTTTATCTCTCCCCCACTAGTTTCAGTGTCCTTCAAAGTCCAGGCATTAAAAGTTTAAGAGAATAAATGCTATATAAATGGTGAATAGTACAAACTGTGATCACCATAGAACTTCCTATCCTTGGATTGGACTGTTAGGAAACAAAATGTGTTTACATCTTTTCCTGAAGAAAATGACCTGTTTGCCAAAAATACAAATAAATGGGTGGAGAACATAAAAAGAGCAGAAAGGTAATTGTACCACAACCACAGGAACAAAACAAACTCCCCAATCTTTAAGCAATCTTGATTAGTTTTTGAAGTGAACAGAAAGGTCCGAGACCCAGTCAGAGCCGAATTGGTAATCAATGTCTCAGCAGTTCAACCAACCCCCCCTTTCCTAACACACACACACACACACACACACACACACAGACATGCACGTGCACATACACTAGCACACATACACACAAATACGAGTGCACAAACACACACACATGTATATACACACACACACACACACCTCTTATAATGATTTATTGTCCAGTTGTGGGATAAACACATTAGGAATACTAAATGGTGAAAATGTCAACATTTCATGAAGGGAGACAGTTAATGTTAAAAAGGGAAAGTTGCCTTATGCGGGGAAATATAGTTCATGTTAAGAGAGAATTTAGAGCTGGCAGTATAGCTTAGAGTAACAAGTTGTGAATGAGTTTGGTACATCCAGCAAACCTGGGTTTGAGTCCCACAACCTCAACTTGCATATTGTGTGACTCTGAGCAACTCACTTAATTCCCCAGTGTTCCCACATAACCCATGAAAACAGGCATTTGTGCCTCCAAACACCATCTGCTTTACTTTTTATTTAAAGGAAAAAGAAACAGTTTGCCGCTACATGCATCTTACTGAAACAGAAACCTCATTCTGCCTGTTCACCCTTCTCCCATTATTAGGCTCAGGTGTTGCTTGTTAACACTCCCCCTTCCCCTGTGAGATAGCCTACAGGTTGAACATCCAGTGCCATGAGGACTTAAGGGGCCAACTTTTAAACAAAAAACGTTTGGTATAAATCCTGCCACAGCCCCTGTCAAAACCTGTATTGTCTGTATTGCAGGGTTGTGAAGCACGTAACAGGTGAAAAAGAGCATGATAGATGTACTCTCCATCACACAACCCCATAGAGGTTATTACAGGGGAAGGAGGGGCTCCAGATGTGCAGCAGCACCAGCCGATAAGCCACAGCCATAACAAAACCCCAAATAGTTTTGCCCAGGTTGCCAATCAACCATTGCCAGTGGAGGAAAGGCTGATCCACTACTATCAAGAACAGGTAAAAATTATCACAAGACTAGTGGATCATGATTGTCACTGCAGTTGAGAAAGTTTCCAAAACTTCAGAGACCAAAAAACTTGCCAGCTCAATCAGTACCAGAAAAACATCAGCTTGAACTGAAGTAAAGTCAGTCCCAATCTCACAATTAGGAAAGGACCTGTTCTCAAGTTACTTCTGACCCACAGAAAAATGTTGAGTGGCAACCCATTTTGCTTCTAAGGTACCTTAACCAATATATCAAAAAGGAAAAATTCATGCTGGTCACACTGCACAATGATACCATCCCTGTAGTCAGGAGATTTGTTGGGAATCATTGGATCTCAAAGATGCCAACTTTTGCACTCCAGTCAGACCCAATCACAAAATATCTCAGGTTCAGGCTTGGAAGCTGCCAATATTAGTTTATAGCTCTTCCCCTTGGCCTCACGTCAGCTCCAGGGGTTAACAAAGTGCCTAGTGTACAGGTGGGGGGGGCACAGCAAGAGGGAAGATGCTCTATCTAAAAGTAGAGCGCTCCCTCAAGAACCTGGGATTCCTTGTAAATCTACAGAATTCTCATACAGAACTGGATACCCTATAAGTGAAGGCTATCCTTCCACAGGAAAGGATATCACATCTGATTGGTGCTGCAGAATCCTTCACACTGTGCCACACAAGGCCTGCAAGGGATTTTCTGCAGTTACTTGGCCACATGGCCTCGTCCACAGCAGTGGTGCCAATTGCCAGATTTCAAATGAGGGGCATATTAGTACCACCTAAGGGACCACAGGTTACAAAGGTGGGACTTGTCCAGGCTAGTGCCAGTCACAAGGACCTTTCTGCAAGTACTACAGTGGTAGGAAGATGATAACAACCTCAGAGAGGGCATTCCCTTCTCCAGCAGTCCCTAAAAAGTTTCCTCACAACAGATTCCTCACTCCTAGGGTGGGGCACACATCTGCAGGATCTCAACACAAATGGCATCTGGAGCCCACAAGAAATCCAGGAGTACATGAATCTCTTAGAGCTCAGAGCAGTATTGCTGGCAGTACAGTCCTTTTCATCTGAGCTACAAGGCCAGTCTGCTCAAATTCGAACACATAACACCTCAAATAATGTATTACGGAAATGAGCATGGTGGAACAAGATCCTTAAAACTGCTCAGGAGCCATGAGGATCTGGAATCTAGTTTATTCCCTAGATGCAAAAGATTTCTACAGTGCATCTGCCTCACAAGGACAATGTGCTGATAGACTCACTAAGCAAAATCAGCTGGGAAAACCACAAGAAGGCTCTGAACCTGCAAGTGCTATTTTCGGTCTTCAGAAGAGGGGGCATTCAGGAAACATATCTGTTTTGCCTCCCGGAGAACAGTCAGCTCCCACAGTTTTGCTGTAGGCCACCAGCAAGATGTATAGTCACAGAGAACACCACAGTTCAGAATGGGGAGGTTTCTGTATGCCTTTCCACCATTACCACTCGTGGTTCCACTAAACCACATTTACAACAAAGTTGTTAAAATGTGGCATGGCAAAATCCACAATGTTGACAGGTGAAACTTTGTCTGTCAGACATTGAGTGTTTTTTTGGCCCCACACCCCTTGACTTTTAAATAGCAAACTCCGAGTTGGAGTTCACTTGGAAAGGGGGCGAAACACCAGCAAAAGTAACGCTGGTGTACATTGGTCCATTAGAGTGACAATCTCGAATCTGTCTGAAGTTGTCACTGTAATGGATTTCAATGTCAGTGATATACCACCATTCATAGAGAGAGTGCTCATAAATCTTAGGAGAAAGCCAGAAATAATGGTCCTGATTGTCCTGGCTGGGAAGGCAGGCTTGGTTCTGAGTGCTACTGACCCTGTCCAGCAGAACTCCAATCAACCTGCAAGTGAGATACAACCTGCTGACTCTGTCTTAGGGCAGAATGTTATTCCCACCAGAACATTATGATTGAGGGCATGGTTCTTGAAGAGCTCAAATTATCTAGCTTAAACCTGTGCTGAAGGTCTTCCAGAAAACCAGCAAAGATGAAAGCATACTTCTCTATGTGGAAGAGATTTTCATACTAGTGTGCCCTCAGCAAGATGACCCCAATGCAGGCAAGGCCGTCCACAGGCACACTTGCAGTCCTTCGGTATGCAACATTCAGCACTGAAGATACTTCTCACAGTGGTATCAGCCTAGACATCAGCAGGCAAAGACAAATCCTTGGCCTCACGAACTGTTTTTAAAAAGTTATTTTAAAGGCCTGAATCACCTGTGTCCACTTGTAAGGGACCCATTCCCTGCATGGGACCTAAATGCCTGTCTTGACCAGCTGATGAATGCTCCCTTTGGGCTTCTGGTTACTGCTGATTTAAAATATCACATGGAAAACAACATAATTGCCATCCTTTTTTATTCCTAAACGATCATCTTCTTGTTTGCTCATCATCCCATATTCACCTTTATGCAGATGAGAACATTTTTTATGCCTCTGGACCCTCTCCCCCACAGTGACTACATAGCTGTTAAATGACTTTAACCGCATCCTATAATGGTTCAAAGCCAATCAATTAAGTCAATACCAAAAAAACTTTCATCACCCCACAAAAACTCACCAATCTTCACACCCACACACCTCTTACTATACCCTCAAAGGCACCACACTGGACACTGTCTTTACCTACAAGTACCTAGGTGTCTAGCAAGACACACATCTAGATTACACTACCCACATCAGTTGCATCTACTCTAAACTCTGTCCAAAGCTTGGTGCTCTCTACAGAAACAAAGATGCATTCTCCATCTGAGTCCACCATACATTATTCACAAAAATAATACTTCCCCTTTTTAACTGCGCTGACATCGCTTAAGGGTCCACCGCCACCCCACCTTTTCTAGGCTGGACTCTTTTTATACAGCGTCTTTTGTTGCATCACACTAAATACTCTCCCGAGGACCCACCACTGTACCCTTTACTCCTTTCTTTCACCCCCCATCCTCACACCGCCACCACCACCACCATACCTCCATCTTCACAGCCAAGTACTGGTTTGATTCACTCACCCCTTACTTTGCCACCCTCTTTCCCCTACCTTCAATTCATTCTATCATTTCCGCTCCAGAAACCCTTGAACCTTATCCATTCCCAGCCCCCAATAAAACTCCATGAAGGCTGCTTTCTCCTACCACTTCCCTCATACGTGGAACTCCCTACCAACCTCCTCAGTCCAGGAATTAAAATACCTAGGCATCACCCTAGACCCTAGCCTAGATTTCAACCTCCATATCGCAAAGCAATGTAAATCCACCAACACCCATATTGGGATGATCTACTACCTTAAGCATCTTCTCAAGCCCCCTGCCTGGAAGACTACTGCCCCTTGCTTACTCCTCTCCTGCCTACAATATGGGTCTCTACTTATCTCTTATGCCTCCTTTGGTTCCTTGCACAAGTGGGGCATCACCTATAACAACATCTGCCACTTTGCTCATTCACCCACTCAGCTCACTCACCACTGCTCACTCTACCACTCTCTAGGATAGCTATCCCACTCGGCATTGTGAGCCTTCACTCTAAGCTCCTTTATACATAAGCAGCTATAGTCCCACTCTGCTGCTATAGCCATCCCACCCTCTCCTAGCAATAGTGCTGCCTACTCCCTCAAATATTGTGGTCCCATCCAACTTATTAAACCCAGGTATGCTACCAAAATGGGCAAACAGATCTTTATACACTTTGCATCTAGACTCTGGAACTGTCTCCCTCAAACAGTATGGCTTCACCTCCACCGTGTCTGTCAAATCAGCCCTTAAAGCCCATCTCTTCCAATCCACAACCTATAAATGCTTCCAACCCCCATGACCTCTTGACTCCCAAATATAACCTACTGCCTACACCACTTATTTCTCTATTCCAATACCCTTAAATATCTTTTAAATGTGGCTGCTCGGCAGAGTGCTTTAAAGGTGAGTTTCATCCTGGGGGATGCCACTGTAGCTATGTATAATCCAGTATAACAAGACTGTATACCCACTGTCACTCACTGTCCTACTGCCTGTAAGAATAATCCTGATGTACGTGGATGCTCTCTGGGCATCCCTTATTGTCTACCCTGTACTATTCAATGTAAACCTCTGTTTCTAAGTCTCTCTCTTTATAGCTGTTATATAATCGTTCATTTAATCAGAGCTACCTGTATAAGCACTTGTTCCCATTTGTTTGAAATGTACTGCTAACCCTTTGTTGCAGTTTTCATGAACTGTAATCTGCTCTTGTGAAAATGATTAAGTGAATTGCTTTTTGTTAGTCTTCCTGTGAAATATAAAATGCTTATTTGAATTGTTAGTTGTTCTTGTTCCTGTGAAATGTCATCTCCAGGGTCATACCTGAAAATAGGCACACTGTCATCTAATGTTCTTACCTGGTTACGAAAAACCAAATAAATTAAATATGTAAGTTACAGTTCCTACTCATATCAATACTTTCTGGTCCCTGGTTGTTTAAAAATCTGTTAAAGTACTTTAGCTTTTCTTTTTGGTCAGAGTTTTGTATGATCTGCTGTGGCACAGAAGCCTTGAATAAGCCATAGCAAAAATAACCACTCTGAGTTTGAACATTTTTAAGATATTTATTTAAGCAGGTACAAGGTACCAGCACTCCCCACTAGCCCAGCATTTTTGAACAGCACCCTTTTCTTTCTTAAAATGGGCAGCCTATCTGTCTGAGAGCACAATAATCTGCTATCTGTATAGGCATCATGGGAGAATTCTGATCTAAAACAACCCACATATTTTTCTAGAGTAACAGTGTCTGTAGCACTTGCCGGGAGATGATAAAGGTTGGTGAGGGACACCACCACTGTGCATGCAACGCTTGCTGGGGAGTGGGTCAAGGTGGTGAATGACAACAGCAGAGGCTATGCCAGCAACTGGGGAAGGGATCAGGTTGGGTAAGTGACACCAATAGTGTTTGCAATACTCACTGTGGAGTGGGTCAAAGTGACTGAGTGACACCATCGGAGGCTATGCCAGTATCTGGAGAGGGGGCAGTGTGGATGAAAGACACCATCAGTGTCTGCAACACATACTGGGCAATAGGACAAGGTGGTGATTGACAACAAAATACAGGCACATTTGGGTATTGTGCTAGCACTGAAGTGATATTTGTTATGCTGTGCTAGCTCTTCAGTAAAACCCTCAAAATACACCACAGACCACTAAAAACCCCAGCACTTCTAGAGGCCTTGGCTGCCCCGACACCCAGCCATTTCTTGAGCTCACCCTGAAAAATAAAAGTCAGCTGTCATGATGGAGGGTTGCAAATGTTTGCTTTGTGAGTACTGCAGCTTCTATGTGGAGCTGATTTGATCATGATAGAGTGCTCCATAATTAGCCCACTAGTTCAGGAGATCAGGCTGTCTGGCTCTTTTATCTTGCTGCTTTAACCCTGCACTGCCACTGAAATGCATCAGCAGCTAGATCTTCACCGAGCCTGCTTGTAAAGTCTGACTTTTAAATGTGACTCTGATTCTCCATACTGCATTTATTTACTAAAGTAGCAGTGATAGAAGGAGAATGGAACAGATGGGATTTTGTTATACTGCCTGAAATATTAAAACCACTCTTGTGGCAAAATCGAGGCCCCCAATGCTCCCAGACCTCTGAATTGCCTATTCGGGGTCCAGAGACATAAGGAAGGGACTGGAGGGGCCACAAAAGTTGTCTTTTTAAAAGCACAAAAAAGCTAATGTAAATCAGCTAGCTGCCGAGGCTGTTGAGATCTGTAGTCCTGCCTCAACCGTACAATAGCTGTACCAATGGTGAATGTTAGGCATTGAGAAATGCGTATTATAATCCTGAGACAGGAAATTCTAGATTAAAAAATTAGACCGTGTAGCAGAGCAAAAAACTGATTTTATTAACCATCTGTTGACTGCCTTGGAGCTAGACTAGACATGGACAGAATTTTGATTATTTTTCCATAGTGCCATACAACTTTGGAACACAAAAAAATTAGAATCAGTGAGACAAGACTAAGCACTTTAAATGGATTCAAAGCTTTTTAGCTGTAACATCTTTCACATCTTTAACTTTTTTTATGGGGCTGGGTGTTTAAAGTTAACTGTGTTGTTGATTTTTCATATTTGGAATTTTCAAAATCACTACTACTGTGTATTTTAATTTGTTGAAGTGCTTATCAGTGGCGATTTAAACTGATATCTGTCAAATCCCCATCATTGCTTTCAAAAGATAAGAACATATAGTACTTTTATGTTGTTTAAGCAACTGTAGTGTTCTACAACAATCTCAAGTGAAGACAAGTAGAAACATGGTGTAGTTTTTATCATTCCATCTATCAGCATAGAACAGTTTTGGAAGTTGAAGTTGTGCAGAAAAATATTTTCAGATCATGTAATGCTACATGCATGTAACCTTCCTTACACTTTGTGAAATTGCTTTTATTATCATGACTCAATAGGTGCCCTGAGCTGTGTTGATAACATAGTGACATTTTCCCTTGAAGTAAATTCAAAAGATAAAAAAACTTACATTCTGTTGCAGTCATTAGTTGCATATACATTTTCAATTGTTAGTATTTTGTGTATAAATGCAAATCTCCTCAAAATAAAAGTTTGTTAATAGCAGCAGTGGATAGCAGTTTTTCAAATTGCATCTTACCCCTTTAGAGCACTTCTTCCAGTCTGGCATCATTTACTGAATGAACAACACTCTGAGATGTTAGATGTACACTGCAGTCAGTTGCTAATATATAATATAATACAGGTTGAATGCAGGGGAATTAATTTACTTCAGGGAATTCATTAGCAGACTGATTTCATTTGAGTTAGCATATGAGGGTTGTTTGTGAAATGCATTTACATAAAGAAAAGTGAATTTTTGTCATTTCTATTAACAAGGGTGTGCTTGTACTGTTTTCAAAAACTAAATATATTTTAAAGTTAAAATATATATTCAGATTAAAGGTGTTTATATGGGATATGGGGCATTTGATGCCCCCAAAAGGCAGTATCTACCTTTTATGGGCAGTTGTGAGCCTGCCTTTCTGGACTGATCTCTGTCAGTCATGCTACTGTGGCACAAAGTGCAGCCCTCAGAATCCAAAGTATTTGACTGAGTTGCTGATGTGCTCAGTTAGTTGTTACCACACCTTTAATTAAATGATTTTATGGCTGGGCCTGGGTTTCACAAACAAGTCAGATATTTTAGAAACAGAATTTGATGGCAGATAAGGACCGCTTGGCCCACCTAGTCTGCCCTTATCTACCTAATGGATACCTAATGGATAAGCTGCAGGTCCTAGTTAACCAACAAGCTACTTCCTGCTACCCCCACCAGAATTGCCTTATGTCTATCCCATGCATTCTTGAATTCTCCCACTATTTTTGACTCTACAACCTCCTCAGAAAGGCCATTCCATGCATCCACAACCCTCTCTGTGAAGAAATCCTTCCTCACATTACCTCTGACCCATCCCCCTCTATCTTCAAATCGTGCCCCCTTGTTCTTGCATATTTCTTTTTCTGAAAGATGCTACCCTCTTGGACTTTGTTGATTCCCTTGAGGTATTTGAAAGTTTCTATCATGTCTCCTCTCTCCCTCCTTTCCTCGAGGCTATACATCTTAAGCTCCATTAGTCTTTCTTCATATGTCTTCTGATGCAGACTCTGCACCGTTTTGGTTGCCCTCCTCTGGACAGCCTCCACCCTATGTCTTTGCAGAGATGGGGTCTCCAGAATTGTACAAAGTACTCCAGATGTGGCCTTACCAGCTGTCTGTGCAGAGGGCCAAGAACTTCCTGTTTTCTACTAGTGACACCTCTCCCTATGCACCCAGTATCCCTCCAGCCCTCCTTACTGCCTTCTTACATTACGGCCCACCTTTAGGTCATCTGATATGACTACCCCAGGTCCCTTTCCATTTCTGTTGTTGTCAGTATCTCACCCCCCATTGTGTACTCTTCCCCTGGGTTTTTGTTTCCCAGATGCATTACTTTGCACTTCTTTGTGTTGAATCTATGCTGCCATACATTTCTCCATTCCACTAACTTGCAAAGTCCCTTTTCATCCTTTCCACCCCTCTATCAACTCTTTTGCAGATCTTTGTGTCATCTGCAAAGAGGAATACTTTCCCTTCCAGTCCCTTTGCAATGTCACTTATAAAGACATTAAAAAAGACTGGCCCCAGTACTTAAACCTATGGTACTCTACTAGTAACCCCCCTTTCTTCACTGTGGACTCCATTTACTATTACCGGCTGTGTCCTGTTGTCCAGAGAGTGTTTTACCCAGGCTACCACCTTGGGACCCACTCCCAGGCTGGCTAATTTGTTTATTAATCTTTTGTGTGGGACTGTGTCAAATGCCTTGCTAAAGTCTAGGTAAGCTGTGTCCACAGCCCCTCCCTGGTCTTCTGGTCACCCAGTCAAATAAATCAATTAGATTTGTCTGACATGACCTTCCTGCTGTGAATCCATGCTGCCTTAGGTGATGTGCCCCACTGGCCTCTAGGTACTCAACAATTCTTTCCTTCAGAAGTGATTCCATCATTTTCCCTACCACTGAGGTCTAACTGGCAGGTCTGTAGTTTCCTGCCTCTGTCTTGCTCTCACGTTTGTGAAGGAGAATCACATCCACCCTCGTCCAGTCCTCAGGTACCACACCATCCTTCCATGATTTATTAAAAAGGGTAGTCAGTGGTGTTACTATTTCTTCCGTTACTTCTTTTAGAATTCCGAGGTGAATTCCATCAGGCCCCATTGCTTTATCCACCTTCAGTTTTAAGAGTTCTTTCAGAACCCTTTCTTCTGTGAAAGGACTAATATCAACCCCCCTATCCAGAGTGATTCCATTGACTGATTAGGTATCTCCCTCTGTTTTTCCATAGTGAATACTGAGCAGAAGTATTCATTCAGTATCCCTGCTTTTTCACTCTCACTCTCTGCCCAACCACCTTCCTCTTTATTCAGCCTCAGTAACCCTGTCTTAGTCTTTCTTTGCACCCTAATATACCTATAAAAGGTTTTATCCCCCTTTTTAATCAAGTTGGCTATATTTTCCTTGGTTTGGGCCTTTGCTATTCTGACTGTCTTCCCAGCTTCCTTCTGCTTTAACTGGTACAGTTCTCTGTCCTGCTCCTTCTGTGTTTCCTTATACTTCCTGCATGCTATCTTTTTCTCCCTTTCCTTCACCACCACTTCTTTAGAGAACCATAGTGTTTTTTTTCTTTCATTTTGATTTGTTTATTTGCTTCACACAAAGGCTTTTTGCTTCCGTGATGGTGGTTTAGATGTTTCTCCATTGTTGCTCCAGCCCACCTTCTTGCATGTTTGCTAATGCTTTTCTGAGGCACTCTCCCATTTTGACAAAATCAGCCCTCCTGAAGTCCCATACCTTCACTTTTGTGTGGCTTGACTCTACAGTTAAGTTTATCATGAACCACACTGTTTGGTGGTCACTTGTTCCCACATGGCTACCCACTTCAAAATCGGTGATCCTGTCTCCTTCCCCGTTTGAGAGTACCAGGTCTAAGATTGCTCCCTCCTGAGTGAGTTCCAAAACTAGCTGTCTGAGGCATGCCCCCTGTAGGGCATTGAGAATGGCCCTGCTCTTGGATGTGGCTGCAGCTAAGGTGCTCAAGTTAACATCTGGCATATTCAGGTCCCCCACCAGCAATATCTCCCCTTTCTCTGCCATCACAAGGATGCCTTCAATCATTTTTTTGTCTATTTCCTCCCCTTGAGATGTGGGTCTGTATACAATCCCTGTGCGGATTGTGGTACCATTTCCAGTCTCCAGGGTGACACACAGTGCCTCCTCTCCTCCCTGTTTACCCTTTAGTTCTGTTGCTTTGATCACTTCCCTTACATAGAGAGCTACTCCACCTCCTCTTCTTCCCTCCCTGTCCCTCCTGTAGATTGTGTGCCCTGTTATGTTGACATCCCAGTCATAGTTCTCTGTGTACCATGTTTCTGTGACTGCCATGATATCCAGGGGGCCACCATTTGGGGGAGCTTTTTGCTTAGACTACGGGTATTGGTACTCATTATCCTCCATTTATTTATGGCTTTATTTCTTTTTGCCCCATCACTGTCCTTACTGCCCTTGTCTTTTTCTCCATTTACCCCTGCCCTTCTCCCTATTGATTACTGTATCTTGGTGTTTACCTCACTAACTACCCTGATTTTTTGAGGGGGGGCTATGGTTTCCCTTCTCCTTTTCAGTGTATCCCCCCTTGGTTAGTTTAAATGCTTGCCAATGAAGCATTTAAACTTATCACCTAGGATCTTGGTTCCCCTCCTGGATAGATGCAGACCATCATGCCTGTATAGGCCAGCATCCCTTGAGGTGGAGCCCCAGTCCCCAGTGAAGCCAAATCCTTGAGCTCTGCACCAGTTTTACAACCAGTCATTGAATCCCATGGTGTTGAGTACCCTAGCCTCTTCCATGCCATAGACAGGTAGCACTTCTGAGAAAGTTACCATGTGTGCTACTTGTCGAAGGCCCCCTCCCCAGCTCCACAAACTCATGTTGCACACTCTGATCCCATTCACAGCCATGTCATTTGTCCCTAGGTGGATAATGACATCCAGCTCACTCCCCCTTGCAGCTGCTCCCATGATCCTGAGGATTCATTTCCTGCCCCTCCAAGTCATGGCACTGGGCAGGCTCCTCACCCCTTTCTCCTCCCTCCCCAGTTCTACCCCTAACAATTGAGTCCCCCACCAGGAGTTGTTTCCTTTCCTGTGAGGTTCTGTGCCAACCTCCTGTGGGTCTCCATTGTGGAGGTTCCAGCATCCTCCTTGACTCCACTGTGGGTGCCTCCATAGAGGAACCATGCTCTGCCAGAGTGGTGAATGAATTGTGAGAGGCACAACTGGAGGATGCACCTCTGTTCCACCACCCTCACCCTCCCTGAGCCACCATGGTCCAGCCTCCTCTTTCTTGGCAACCTCTGAGGTAGTAGCAGTGGCCTTGGTTTTCCTGGGTGGGGAGCATATTTCAAAATCCCTGCCAGGTCAGCAGGTCAACCTCCTCCCCAGACCAGAGAGGTGCCTGCAAATCAGGCAGCACTGCAGTCTCCAGAATGTCTCCTGGAAGACTGCTGCTCCCACCAGTGCATTGCACCACTTCCCACATGTCTGTGTCCCTTCCTGTTACAGATGATTTTCTTTTTTTTGTTCTTGTTTTAGTGTGTGCAAGCTTGTCAGTGTCTCTACCCCTATTCAGTGTGCTGTGCCTTTAAGGATATGAACAGGTGTAAGTTGTTAGTTTTGGGAAGTGATGTCAGAATCCCTGCTATAAAGGAAGTTATGTGCCTGGGCAGGTGGGGTGAGTGGGAGGTGGGGGAGTAAACCTATGCCCTCCAGAAACAATCAACTACAACTCTGACCCTCCACCCTGGGAAGTGCCTTCCTTCCTTTCAGACATTTATTTCACAGATGTTAAGAAACAGGACTAGTCACAAAATACTGCAAATATCTTCGAGCTACAGTTCCTCCCTGGCAAATTAAAGTTAAACTAAGAAAAGTCAACCCGAAAACAGAATCAATACTAGTTACTTACACAGGTTCAAAAAGTAATAATTCAATTCAGTGTAGTCTAGAAAATAACCTCCTTGATTTAAGACAGCTTTGGCTGCTTTCTCTCTCTCTCTCTCTCTCTCTCTGTCTCAGCAGGCAGAGACCACAAACAACTCCTGTTTTTAAATCCACAGTTCAACTAGGCCCCTTTCAACTCTTCCCCTTAACAGACACCTATTTCACAGAGGTTAAGTAACAGGTCTAGTCACAAATGACTGCAAATATCTCTTAGCTACAGTTCCTCCCTGGCAAATTAAAGGTAAACTAAGAAAAGTCAACCCAAAAACAGAATCAATACTAGTTACTTACACAGGTCCAAAAAGTAATAATTCAATTCAATGTAGTCTAGAAAATGACCTCATTGATTTAAGGAAGCTTTGGCTGCTTTCTCTCTGTCTCTGTCTCACAGTTTGAAAAAGGGAGGCATTTACACAACCCTACTGTAGGTTCAAACCAAAATAAATACCGCCACATTCTATTCTCATTGTTTATTACCTTATAAAGCTATCAGAGGCAAGGAAACTGCTGTATTTGTTTACTGAGAAAAATAAAGATGCCTAATTTTTGCAATACAATTAAACTGCTTTAAAAAGGAACTTCATGCCAAAAATCACATAATTATAATTTTTCTAAGTATACGTAACAAAATTAGAAATTGTCTATTTTTTTTAAATGCAAGTCTAAAATAATATTACATCGATTTGTTACAACAGTTTGACAACTTTGATGTGTTTTAAACTTGTTAATAGAATGTTAGCCAAGCATTGCACCAGTTGTCACCTTGTCTTTGTCTATTGTCCAGTAACCTAGCCTTAGGCAGGCAAGTAGGGTTCTGCTCATTGGGGTAGGGAGGCACTCTGGTATGGGCCTCTGGATGGAAGCAGAGAGTGAGAAATTAAAAAGAGCTGTTGATTGTAGCCCCCATTCACTCTCCCAAACTTTTTTCAGATCTCAGATCTCCAGTATTCCAGCATGATCAACAGCCTCAGGAAAATAACAAAAAGCCAGGATCAACTCTGTTCTTTAGGGTAGCCCATGACATGGGCATCGGAGATTGAGTGCCTGCAATAATAGTGACTCAATCCAGGCACATGTCATTGTGGCTACTGATGAGGTAGGGTGACTGGATGTGGGTAAGTGAATATAGCAACGGGATGTCACTATACAAACTCACGGGGGTGAGAGAGCACCTTCAGCAAGAGGCAGGAGGGATTGTGAGGGGTGGTGCCACAGTGGGTTGCCAAGCTGGCCCCATTGCATGGTGGGTGGGTTGGCAGCTTCAGTGGGCAGGGTGCTGGGTTAGGGTCCAAGTGCTGATGTGTTTTTATTGTGCCCATCCTGAATTATTATTTTTTAACTTTTTGTACCTCCCCCAGACATGCACCCCCCCAGAGTTGTAAAATTCTTAAGTAGGGTGATGTGGGTAGGGGCACAGCCCACCACATAAACCATTTAAAATACAAGTCTCTGGCACCATTTTGCTCTGCATCGGGTAGTCATAGTGCCCAAATTGATTTTCAGCACTCTGGCTTCGCAATAACATGGATTGCCTTTAGGCTTTCACCATTATCACATAAATCTGCTCTTTAGTAAGACTTAGTAGGATTTATAAACACCACTAACACTGGAAGCTAGGATTCAAGTTAGAATCTGCTTATTATGCAGACCATGGTTTTTAAACTATTTCATTCACTCATCATTTATATATGTTATACCAGACTTCTTCTGCTTTCTATCTGAGAATACTTGTTATCTGGTGTGGATTTGCTTGGGCCTGCATGTCCATATTCTGCAAATTGCACACTTAGTATTCCTGTTGGTTCTGTTAACTAGCATTGTGGTTGTCAGAGTCGGCCCCACACAGTTTTCCATTTTTTCATTTATTTTCACCAGGAAAAATGACTTGGCACAGCCCTTTTTCACTCATGCCTGACATAGAAATACAAAAACATTTACAACAAACACATAGCAACACACTTATACATAATAAATAAGATAAAAGAAACAAAAAATACACAGTTCAGTTACTTTCACAAGAACAATGAGTTGTTTGATTATAATGAGATACAAGCATTTTTAAAGTACTTTATGTCATTTGCTTTTTTAGTAATTTGTGTAAACTTGTTTAACAATTGAGGACCATAACATGTACATGGTCGTTCAGTCTGAGATAGTCTATATGAATTTGGGTAGAATAAAGAAGTCTTGACTGTAGTTGAATAGGCCCCTGGATGATTTAAAAGCCTGTCATTGAGAATACAAGGAGACCCCCTATGATTATACAGAAAAAACAAAGATAACTGTATTATACTCAGTTTTGTATTCTGTTGGATAAACATTCAACCTTTTATACAATGAACAATGGTGTCTTCTAACTGAGCCCTTAAAGCAAATCTACATATGTTGCTTAGTATTAATCTATACTTCATCAGAAGGAACTGCCTTGTCCAAAAACAGGAAGCCCCATAATCTAATACTGGTAAAATCATTTGCATTGCAATTAGCAACCTAGCCTCATCTGTCAAAGCATTAGCATTCCTATACAGGAAACCCAACTTTTGGTTAATTTTTACCTATGATATCTAGGTGCTCTGGCAAATTTAGTGAAGGATCCAAATGGACACCCAAGTATTTAAATGAGACTACGCAAGATAACAATACATTATTTCCACCTTTGATGCACAGTTCTTTTCCAGTCAATTTGTTAATTTAGTGTACTCATTTTGTAATACTGTTTGGATTTCATCCAGAGAAGTGCCAGAAATGAAAGGAACTGTGTCAACTGAGTGTAAAATACAACTAGTATTATTTAACACATTAGGAAGATCATTAACAAAAATAGAAAACAACAGTGGCCCAAGTACTGACCCCTGGGGAATGCCAGTCTTTACCTGGCTGAATCCTGATGTAGTACTCCCTGCTATAACCATTTGCTTATGAGAATCCAAATAACTGCTAAACCATCTCAAACCAGTCTCAGATACACCACAGGATTTCAGTCTTGATAATAGTATTTTGTGACTAACTTAATAAAATGCCCTGGTTCGGTCGATGCCCACTGCATCCATCGCCATCACCCTGTGATTGGCATCCAGCAGTGCTTGTAAACCCAACCAAGTCAGTAACAGTGCTGAAGCTTTTCCAATGCCATGTTGTTGTTCAGACAGTGTACAACACCTCTCCAAGGAGAACACCAACTTTTCAAAACACACCTTTTCAACAGTTTGCCTATGATTTGTTGCAGAGTTATTGGTCTGTAATTAACAATTTTGTTTTGTCCCCTGCCTTTAATATGGGGATCGCAATTGATTCTTCCAGATTTGGGGAACAATCCCCTTTCTTAGGATGAGATAAATAAGTATGTCAGGCGGTCACACAATATCATCTGTCACCAATCAGTGAAATCCAGGGCATATCGAGTCAGGTCCACTACCCTTCCTGACATTTAATTCTTGCAGTAGTGTCAAGACTTTCTGCTCAAGGATGTCTTCAAATTTAAACTCCCCATCTTTCCCTATTGAGCATGTCTGTTCCACTAATTGTTCCTGTGCTACCTCATCTGTACCTCCAGTAATCTGACGTATTAAATATTCATTTACATAATCTGCAATTTCCTTTTCCCATGTTATTATACCACCCCCCAGTAGACAGACAAATAATCCAAGAACTATTTTTACGAGTACAGATGTTCCGAAAAGAGGTCCAAAAAGTGATTGGGTTCTTTAAGCTCTTTAACTGGTGTTGCTTAAAAAAGTGAGACTTAACCTGAGTAATTTCACTCTTAACTTTATTTTTTAATTGCATATACTCAATTAAGTCAGTTAGATTCATGGTTTTCAGGTATTTCTTCTGTACTCTATCCCTGTGTCTCATTTGTTGTCTCTGATCTTTCTTCAACCAAGGGGAATATTGGCCTTTTAATCTTTGTTTTGTAATGGGAGTATTGGCCTCACAGGCTTAAACAAAATTCTGTCTTAGCCAATTTGCTTCCTCTTCAGGATCTGTTATTTGTTCAATTTGTCTCATGTTAATTAAGGCAATTTCCTTTTTGAGACCTTTAACATCTGTTCATACTATATTTCTGGTCTCAATTATTTTAAAAGGACATTTTACTTTAGGAAATTATTTCACACCAATTATTGCACCATGATAAGAGATACTATCTGCCTGTACATCCCAACACAATATGTTTTGTGGTCTATTAGTTATAAACTAGTCTAATGTTGTATTATTATTTGTTTTATAGTTAAAACATGTGGGTTGATCAATTAACTGATAAAGGCCAAATGAGATTAACCTATCTGCCAATCCCTGTTTCCTATTATTTAGCCAATCCAAATTCCGATCCTCTATCATAATATGATCTCTCAATTTATTATGATTAGCCACTAAATGTTGGAAACATGCTAACCCATTATCTATGCAATTAGGATAATAATAAACACAAGTTATATAAAGGTGTTTACCCCTAGTTCCAGGAAACATTAATTTAATTGTTAAAAAATTAATAGTGTCTCTGAAATTCCCTTTCTCATCTTCCTGTGCCATAAATGCACTTCTTGTATAAAATAACACACCACCCCCTTTCTTTTTCCCTCCCCTATCAAGTCTAAACATATTGTGTCCCTTTAATTGTATGTATCATCAGGGGTTTGCATTTTAGGCCAAGTGTTGCTCAAGCCTATCACGTCTAGACCTTCAGTTTGAATCCACGCCTCAACTTCACTAAAGTGGTACTGCAAACTTCTTGTATTTAAATGTGCAACCTTGAAATCCTTATGAGTTTTAATTTCAGTTTACCTATCAGTTTGATCACTGATGACTTGAGAACCAGGGTTTACTTCAACATCACCTGCTAATAAAATTAACATTCTGGCAACCAGTTGCCAAAACATGTTCTTCTCTACCTCAGCTGACTTATATCTGGGTGTTTTGGTATTGTTTAAAAGTCTACCAAGACCTACCAAGAGTGACATAAAATGTAAAGGATATGGTACCCTGCATCTCATCAATATCTATGTAATTGTACTGAAAGAGTGAACCCTACTCAATTCATACTCTGGATCTTCAGCTATAGTAGTGTTATGGCACCCCTACCATTTTCCATGTTCCATCCCAAGGCATATCTGGATGATGAATAGCCCCCCCATATATACACCAACCCTATCACTGATAAATATACAGCCCTCATTATATACTTGCTGTTATTGCAGCGCATAACTGGTCTGCTTCCCCCGCTGCCTCCCACCATAGACGCACGCTGGTGACTCCTGCTTGGGCCACTCATGCATGCAGCCACTCCATGGGCAGCCGCTACTGTAACACTCTTTTTATGCAGGTGCACTCCTCCCTCCTTGCTCAACTGACTGCCAGTACCCCAGTAGCCTCCTCACATACTAGGCCGATGTTACAGGTGTAAATGGTGGTCAGGTGAACCAGTAATTCATTGGGCTGATAGATGTCATCTGAAAGGCAGAGAAAACAGCAGTCACACTGGAGTTTCAGCAGATGAAAACAGGTCAGTGTGTCCCCTTTTGCAACAGTGATCTGAATATTTCAAACACAGTGCTTCTTCTATGCGGGTACACTTCACCTTTACTCACCTGACTGCCCATACCCCGGTAGCCCCCTCGCTTACTGGGCCAATGGTACAGGTGCAAATGGTGGTCAGGTGAGCCAGTAGTCTGCAGGGCTGATAGAGTGTGCAGCTGTAGCAAAAGATGTTGTCTGGAAGACGCAGAAAACAGTAGTCACACCAGAGTTTCAGCAGATGAAATAGGTCAGTGTCCCCTGCTGCAGCAATGATCTGAATAGTTCAAATAGAGCACTTCTTTTATGCAGGTACACTCTGTCTCCTTTGCACGCCTTACTGCCCATACCCCAATAGCCCCCTCGCTTACCAGGCCAATGTCACAGGTGCAAACAGTGGTCAAGTAAACCAGTTGTTCACCTGACTACCTGTGCCCCAGTAGCCCCCCTCACTTACTGGGCTGATGTTACAGGTGCAAACAGTGGTCAGGTGAACTGGTAGTTCATGGGGCTGATAGAGTGTGCAGCTGTAGCAAAATATGTTAAGCTAGCCCTGGCAAAAAGAAACACTGGTGAGGGAGTACAGGCAAAGTGGGCAAGCATTAAGGATGCAATACTTGAAGCAACATCCCATTGTGTTAGAAAGAAAAGGAAGTGCAAAAGAAGAAGGAAACCACTTTGGTTCTCAAACAGTAGCAGAAAAGGTCAGAGCCAAAAGGCTGGCCTTCAAGGAATAAAAGGGTACACAGCGGGATGAAGATAGGGAGGCATACTAAACTGCCCTAAGGGAAGCATGGAAGGCAGTAAGGCAGGCAAATCCCCAAACTGAGGAAACACTAGCACAAACAGTAAAAGAAGGTGACAAGACTTTCTATAGATACATTAGTGAAAGGAGAAAGTCAAGAGGGGGTATCGCTAAGCTCAAAGGAGAAAAGAAGGTATGTGAGGAGAAGGACCCTGTAAAAGCATCTATCCTAAATAGATACTTTTGCTCAGTATTTACTGACAAGAAGGTAGGGCAGGGTCCACAGCTCAGCACCATGGACATGGGGGGAGGGAGGTGAGCACTACTCCCTTCACAAAAGAAAGGGTCCTACAAGAGCTCACTAAGCTCAGGGTGGACAAGGCAATGGGACCTGATGGCATACATCCCTGGGTCCTTAAGGAGCTAAGGGTGGAACTAGTAGAGCCATTAGCAGAACTGCTTAGTGAGTCTCTTAACACAGGATAGGTCCCAGAAGACTGGAGAAGTGTTCATGTGATCCCCGCCTCCACAAGAGTGGTAGCAGGAAGGAGGCAGGAACTACAGACCAGTCAGTCTTACCTCAGTAGTGGGCAAGATTATGGAGGCACTTCTTAAGGAAAGGATAGGGCAACACCTGGAATCCATAGGGGCACAGGATCCAAGACAGCATGGGTTTACAAAAGGAAGATCCTGTCAAACTATTCTCATAGATTTCTTTGACTGGGTAACCAGAGTGGTGGACCAAGGGGGAGCAGCTGATGTTGCCTACCTTGACTTCAGCAAAGCTTTCGACACTATTTCACATAGAAGATAGATAAATAAGCTGGGTAGGCTTCGGGTGGGTCAGACGTTGGTCAACTGGGTGGCAAACTGGTTGATGGGCAGAAAACAGAGAGTGGTGGTAAACGGTATATAGTCAGAAGAGATGCAAGTCACAAGTGGGGTACCTCAGGGATAAGTCCTGGGGCCAGTCCTCTTCAATATCTTAATTAGTGACATTGCAGATGGACTAGAGGGTAAGGCTTGTCTGTTTGTAGATGACACCAAGATCTGCAACAGAGTAGATGATCCAGATGGGGTGGGCAGAATGAGAAGAGATCTGGATAAACTAGCAAAATGGTCAGAAGAGTGGCAAGTGGATTTAATGCAAAGAAGTGCAAGATCATGTAGATAGGGAAGAGAAACCCTGAAGCCACCATAGGCTGGGAGGTAGGTTGCTGGCAGTCACAAGGGAAGAAAGAGACTTGAGCATCATCATCACCAATGACCTGAAATCATCCAAGCAGACCTCTAAAGCAGTAGGTAAGGCTAGGGGATGTTAGGGTGTATTAGTAGGGGTATCACAAGTCGTAAGAGGGAGGTAATAATCCCTCTTTACAAGACACTTGTTAGGCCCCATCTGGAGTACTGAGTGCAGTACTGGAGGCCACACCTTCACAAGGACATTAACCAATTTGAGGCAGTCCAGAGAAGGGCAATCAAAATGGTGCAGGGACTGCATCAGAAGACATATGAGCACAGATTAACAGGGCTCAATATGTATACCCTAGATCAAAGGAGGGAGAGAGGTGATACAATCAGAACATTCAAACACCTTAAGGGCATTAACAAGGTGAAAGAGTATAACATGTTTCAATATAAGAAAAATGGAAGGACAAGAGGACACAGCATGAGTTTAGAGGGAGGTTGATTAAAGGGTAATGTGAGGAAGTTCTTTTTCACAGAAAGGGTGGTGGATGCATGGAATGGCCTACATCAGGAAGTGATGGCTATGAATACAGTGCAAGGCTTCAAACAGGCATGGGATAGGCAAAAGGGAACAATACAGATGAGTATGAATAGATAGGCCACTGACAGAGCAAAGGCTGATGGCACATTTATAAGGTAGAAAAAGAAATGGGCAGACTGGATGAGCCTTGTGGTCCTTATCTGCCATCAACTTCTATGTTTCTATGTCTGGAAGATGCATAAAACAGCAGTTACACTGGAGTTTCAGCAGAAGAAAACAGGTTAGTGTCCCCTTTTATGAGTGTGCCTATCCAAAGGACATTCACCAGCTGGTGGTCAGGCAAAGCATTGCTCAGAGAAAATAAGAACAGTGAACTTATTGGTCGCCCCAACCAAACCTGGCTCTGCTTTGTCTGCTGCTGGTACTTTTAAGAAAATGGGTTACCACTTTGAGCCTGATAACAGTAATTAAAATACTGTCCTCCCTTTAAGGTTATCTTTCTTAGGCAGATTTTTGTCTGAAACTTTGCACAGAAAGTTTTCACAATTTTTTTTTGAATTCCTAAGTTGAGAGCTCAAAAGAACCTTGCTGGGGTGCAACATGTATATTATACTGGCTCTATTGCACCAGTATAGTTAGGGTAAATGGTATTTCTATTTAAAGTCCAAACTTTGAAATTTAATAACTTTGGAGCACTTCAATGGATTTGCATAAAATTTGGCATGCATAATCTCTATGGGAGGTCACTTGAAAATCTGTCAAGTGGTTTCTGAGATAAAAGATGTTGAAAAATAGAAAATCTTTTTTTTTACATTTCTTTGCTCACCTGTATCTCAGGAATGCCTTTATGTTGTGGGCTGAACCTTTCAGGATAGAATACCTTTGGGTCACAAATGTGTCTTTTGAAGATGTGGTGAAAAATATTAATCTATTCAAAAGGTATGACATTTTAATTTGTCCATTGTTTCTAAGGGAAAATGTATATGTCAGGCATGAATATATATTTTTTGCACAATAGAGTATTGTGCAAAAATAGCAACTTATTTCGAACAATAGGACTACTGTGTAAAAATGCTAGCTTCATTTCACAAAGAATACTGGTATTTTTCATACAGTTCACAGTCCTGTGATTGACTGAGTGGTGTTCAATCCACTATCTTGTTTGCCGGCTTAGTGAGAAAGTACTAAACCTTTTATTACAAAACCCTCAGAAAACAGCTAAAGAGGACCCCTTTAGGTGTATTCTGATTTTTTGTGTTTTAAGTTGGACCAAACAATTTTTTTTTTCGTCCAGCTTATACAGAGAACATTGAGCAAAAGTATTTGTTAAAGATGTCTGCTGTTTCTTGGCCTCCCCAGCCACTTAATGTCCTGCTTCCTCTCTTAGGCTTACAATTCTTCCCTGGTCTTTCTTTTTCACTTACATGCCTAAAATTGTCTTGTTCCCTATCTTTGCTTCCTGGGATATTTTCTCCATTGTTTGTACCTTTGCACTCCTGACTAATTTCTCTGCCTCCCTATGTGTCTCTAGATACAGTTCCCTATCCTCCTCTTTTTGTGTCTTCTTACACCTCCTGAATGCTAACTTTTTTACCTTTACCATCCCAGCCACCTCCTTACAGAACCATAATGGTCTCTTTTTGACTATCAGCTGTTTTCACCTTTGCTGCAACACCGCTGAGTAAGTTGAATGCAGTGAGTTATCATCTGTGCCAAAGCTCCTAATTCTAGCCCTCTGACTTGTAAGCTTCCCCCCAGCCCAGCTGAGAGAAGGAAGGGACTGGAGGACTGCGTCATCCAGTAGGAGGGGCAGGACTTATTTAAACCCTCGTGCCACAATGCAGTGTTTGCTATCAGCTGTTTTCACCTTTGTTGCAACACCACTGAGTAAGTTGAACGCAGTGAGTTATCATCTGTGCCAAAGCTCTTAATTCTAGCCCTCTGACTTGTAAGCTTCCCCCCAGCCCAGGTGAGAGAAGGAGGGGACCGGAGGACTGCGTCATCCAGTAGGAGAGGCAGGACTTATTTAAACCCTCGCGCCATACTGCAGCATTTGCTATCAGCTGTTTTCACCTTTTCTGCAACACCGCTGAGTAAGTTGAACGCGGTGAGTTATCATCTGTGCCAAAGCTCCTAATTCTAGCCCTCTGACTTGTAAGCTTCCACCCAGCCCAGCTGAGAGAAGGAGGGGACCGGAGGACTGCGTCATCCAGTAGGAGGGGCAGGACTTATTTAAACCCTGTGCCACATTGCAGCATTTGCTTTCAGCTGTTTTCCCCTTTGCTGCAACACTGCTGAGTAAGTTGAACGTGGTGAGTTATCATCTGTGCCAAAGCTCCTAATTCTAGCCCTCTGACTTGTAAGCTTCCCCAGCCCAGCTGGAGAGAAGGAGAGGACCGGAGGACTGCATCATCCAGTAGGAGGGGCAGGACTTATTTAAACCCTAGCAGCAGTTACAGGAGCATGAGTGGTGAGCGCCACTCGGGAGAGAAATCAGCCCATGGGTAATTGTTAAATAAGTTCTTAAGTATACAAAACTGAAACTGTATTTATACCTTAATACTTTTAGCAGCTGGAGGAATTAGTGAGACTTATATAGCACCTGTAATTACATTCTAGAGACAGTGTGTGTTTAGGCAGGGAGGATTATGTAGATAGGAAAAAGTAAAGTAATAAGGTACAAATTAATTTTAGGGTAATTATAAGACCCAATTTTAATAGAGTGACGACTTAAAATATTTTTTTTTAAATGGAATTATGTGTTAAGCTTATGTTTTATGCCATTATAGTATGGATGTTTTATGTAAAGATTTCAACTTCCCAACATACTGAAATCTCAAGTGCTATGGCTTTGGGGATTGGTCATGCTTTGAACCCTGGAAAAGGTTTACTTACTGGGGAACCGGTTTAAAACTAATGGAAGAAATTCATTTTCAAAGATCAGAAATCAAATGTTAAGGAAAGTATCTGTTACTTCTGTAGTGGGTAATGATAAACAAAAATTAACAAATTGTTTAATAGTGGTTTTGACACTGGGAGGGGACATCGAAATAAATTCAGGACCTGAAACTAAATCTGACCTTAAAATAATATATGATAATGACCAATGTTTAAAAATAAATTAGATCTTTTCAAATCCTGGACTGTTACGAGTCCCGGATCTGGTTGCTTTAACTGAATCATGGTTAACAAATAATATAAACATGAGGGAGGTTGTACCAGAAGGCTTTTTGGACATCGATTAGATAGGGTAGGAAAAGGGGAGGGTTCTTTATTTACTAAAGAGGAACTGGGACAAACAATAATACAATTTGCAGGACAGATAGGTCCAATTGATTGTTTACTAGTAAAGATACAAAAATTAGCCCTCATTGTGGGGTTGTATATGCCCTCCAAAATCCCCAATTAGTACTTTTGACAAATTAGCTTTAACCATTCAGACATATACTATGGGATGTGAATTATTACTTATAGGGGACTGTAATGCGGCCTGGGGAAAGCCTCGTGGTAATGCATTGCAAAAATGCTTTAAATTCTTATATTTGGAACAAAAAATAGCACATCCAACCGGAAAAAACTTCTCCAAATAGTATAGGTAACATCTTGGACTTAATCTTTGTTTCTACAGAGATTATAGTACAACAACTGGAAATAAACCAGCCAGTCTTGGGAGATCATTGCTCTATAGGTTGCACTTTTAAACTTAAAGGGAAAGGAATCCCCGTGGGACTGATCCCATTAAAGGTTAAAAGGAGATGTTTTAATGGGTATAATAAGGACGTTTTCCTGGCCAGATTAGCCTCTATAAATTGGCAAAGATTGTTTTTAATTCCATCAATAGATTTGGCTACTCAGGAGTTTTCAAAATGGTTCCTTGAAGTTTGTAATGAGTTGGCCCCTTTCAAATTAATTAAACAGAGGAAAACCAATGTTCCATGGGTAACAGAGAAAATTAAAAAACAGATTAGAGGGAAAAATAAATTATGGAAAATAGCAGGGAAATCTTTAAGAACAGAAGATTGGGAAAAATATAAGAATGCTAGAAACTCATTCAAATTTCAAATTAGGAAGGCTAAACACAAATACTTTGAAACAAAGACAAAGGAGACTACTGATCCAGGAAAATTTTGGGCCTTGTTAAAATCTTTTGATCCCTCTGCAAACTTAAAACCCATAGTTCAAATGGAAAGTAGGGATATTCTTCAATCTGTTAGACACTCAGCAAATATTTTAAATAATAACTTTGTAGAATTATCAGATTTAAATATTCCCCAGCCCATTTTAGGGAATAGTAATATTAACAATGTTAGTGTTTCAAAATTTAGTTTAAGTACTTCACATGTAAACAGATTAAGGAAGAAATGAGAAAACTTAAAGTAAAAAAAGCATTTGGTTTGGATTATATAGAAAATCGATTTCTTAGAGACTCTATTCCGGTTACTGCACTAGTGATAACCAAACTTTTTAATTGGAGTTTGAAGGATGGTATTTTTCCACGTATCTGGAAGAATGCAAAGATAATCCCAATTTAGAAAGGAGAAGGCGATATTACCTTGCCTACAAATTATAGGCCTGTTGCCTTATTATCAGGTCTCTCCAAGGTTTTGGAGAAGCTGGTGCAGAAACAACTTACTGATAATTTGGAGCAACACTCCTTACTTACAAAATACCAATCAGGATTTTGCAGAGGTTTTTCCATGGGCACCGCACTCACGGACATGGTAGATATTGTAGCATCTAAATTAGAGGATGCCATGTCTGTGGGCATGGTGTTCATGGATTTATCCAAGGCTTTTGATACTGTGGCCCATGACCTACTGGGGGAACGTTTGGAAGAACTAGGAATGGGAGCAATATCTTTAAATTGGTTTAAATCTTATCTAGAAAAAGAACCCAACAAGTATATATTGATGGCACTCTATCAGACAGAGCTATGGTAAAATGATGAGTGCCCCAGGGTTCGATTCTAGGGCCAACCCTTTTTCTCATATATATAAACCAGTTAGTCGATAGTGTTAAGAATTCTAGTATCCGTCTATATGCAGATGACACTATATTGATTTCAGGTGGTAGGACTCCAGAGCTTATGGAAATGTACTTACAGGAAGATTTTATTAGGCTTTGCACATGGCTATTTAACTCTGGGTTAATAGTTAACAGTAAAAAAAAACAAAACTGATGATATTCCAGAAGCAGGGAAAAGATTTGAATAAAGGAAATAAACAAATTCAAATAAAAACACTACAAAATGAAATTTTGGCTCAAGTTAAGAAATATAAATATCTTGGGGTATGGTTTGATAACCAGTTAAAATGTGATTCTCATATAACCAATACATTATTAAAGATAAATAAAAAGCTGGGGGCATTTAGGCATTCCAGCTTTTGTATGAATAGACTAATGAGAGAGACTATAATAAATCAACTTATTCTCCCTATGTTGGAGTATGGTAACCATGTGTACGGTCTAGCTTCAAAAGGTTTGTTGTCCAAGATAGATGTAATGTACAATTGTTTGGCTTGATTTATATTAAAAAAGGACTATTATGAACATCACTGTAAATTATATGAGGAGTTGGGTTGGATGACTCAGAATAGTAAAAGGAAACTTATTTGGGCACAGCAGATATATAAAGTTATAAATACAAGTCAGTCACTGTATCTTTATGAAAAACTGGAAAATAAATTCTATAATTATAACATGAGAAGTTCGACTATTAGGAGTTTTAAGTCCCCCAAATTAAAGAACAAGTTTAGCTATATGCGATTCCCCATAATTATGAACAGGTTATGGACCTCATTAAAACCATACATAGTGAAACAGTATGAATCCATTAAAGGGTTTACATTCACTTTAAAAGTTGGATTAAAAATAAAATGTGAGTGTTTGGGATAAATTTTGTTTTAGGAATACATTGTCATTTGTTTATTGTTTATGTAATGTTAGGTGTTGTCCTTCTGTTAAATGATTTTGTATTGTTTATTTTGTTAATTAGTATTTTAGCGAAATTATATGTATAAGTATGTATTAATGTTTTATATAACAGGACCATCTTGAAAATAGGACTTGTCCTAATGATGAGAAAAAATGTCATCTACTATCCTGTATAAAAATAAAGGTTTTTACTTACTTTTTTCTCTTGACTTTGCTTATTAGTCTGACATAGAGGTTTCTTGCCTCTCTATGCCCCCATTTAGTTTCACCCAAAGTTCCTCTACTACACCTAAGTCTACCCCCTCCAGGGCAACCCTGAGGCATTCTCCATCTTTTTAAGTTCAGCCCTCCTAAAGTCCAGAACCCTCGCCCTTATGTGGTTTGTTTCTGCCCAAGTCTTTATACTAAACCACACAGTACAGTGCACACCCTCAGTCCCCTAAACAGGTTGCAGGGCAAAGTGCCACTCTGCGATTGAAGACAGATTTTGTTGCTGGAACCACAGATTGCAGTAAGAGAAACTAAAGTAAGTGCAGTTCAATGTATTTCAGTGGAGTTTGAGCTTTGATGCATAACTTTATCATCTTTGTATATTTTGACACCAAATTATCACAATGTTCTTTTTGAGACCTCACCTCATGACCAATGCCAGTGGAATTTCACAAATCAAGTCAGAAAGTCAATGTTCGTGGTCAATTATCGAAATCACATTTTGGGTGGGATTTGAACATTTTCATCAAACATATTTATGAGATGGGTTCATAACAAGGTTATGTTGAAAATTTGGGCTCAAAATATGCAATAATGGCAAAGTTATGCATCCATTGAAAAGTTGATATGCTCACTCATAATTTTGGTAATTTTAAATTATTTTGACCCCAAATTTTCAACAAAGCCATATTTTTACATCACCCCATGAACGTGACAGCTGACATTTTTCAAATCCTGGCAAAATTGTATTTTTGCTCCTGTGGCATAGAATGACATTGCAGTGGCAAGGAACAACATTTCATAGAGGATTTGAAGATTTTCAGCACCTGGTTTGTGATGTGGAGTAAAAAGAATGCTATGCTAATGATTTGGTTTCTGTTTTTCTACAAATGCACGTCCCTCTGGGCCCTGCACTTCCACAGCAATATACACGTATGCATCTGTATAGGGATGGGTGCACTGGGCCCTACATGCAAATAAAGATATGATTAAACTATCTCAAAATGTAAGGAGATTCTTTGCACAAAAAATGCATAAATTCAACAGTTAGGGTTCCACATAAAGTGACAAAAGTAGAGAAATGTGTTTTTAGGGTTCCCAGCCTTGAAACCCCTCACCAACTCCTGAAGCAAATGAGAGGTGCAGTCTTCCTTGGGGTTGACAACCCTAAATCTTGCACCACTGCAGTAGCAAGAAAGCTCAGACATGATGGACACAGGTGTGTATGTTTCAAAAGTGAAAAGAATAGGATGAACTTTAGGGTTGACAACCCAAGGAAGAATGCAAACCAATTTGCTTGGGGGTGAGATTTTATGGTTAGAAACCATAAAGCCACATTTCCCTACTTTTGCCACTTTAGGCTGAATCATAAATGTTGCATCAATGCAGTGGCCTACACATCTAAATTTATCTTACATCCATCACATACAGTTCAGTAGTAGCTTAAAAGGTGAACTGTTTCTGGTAATGTTCATACTAAAAAAACCTTTTGGGAGGTGGAGAATTACTGGGACAGTAGAAATTAAATTGTACTGTGGGGGGCTTAGCTGAATGAAGGATGTAGTAGTCTAAATTTCATATGTAATTATCCCTTACTAAAGGCAAACTATGGTCTGTAAGGGTGAAGCAGCACTCATAGATTGTTCAAACAGAAAACATGCTTTTTATCAAATCAAAGGGAGACTTTATTGTACCCAAGTCATATACAAATCACATAAAGTTTGTTTGAGATTAGGTGGAGGACAAGAGGACAGTGTGTGCACCTGTGCATTGTCAGGAGATTGTGCTTGCTACAAATGGACAGTATCATCCTGTCCATCACCTGATCTGCAAGGAAGCATTATTTGGAAGTACAATGTCCAGAAGAATACATGGGATGGCTGTAATGTCTTGGAAGATGCATGCTTACTGTTTTAATTATTTATGAATGTTACTTTACTTACCTACGTATGGACTGTGTTAGCGAGTATGTACTTCTCCATTTAATAGTGTAAGCCCCTGTCTGCAAAAAGTGGCTAAGCCCTAGAGCATGGGGTTTAGAGGACTAGTCTCTTTGGCATATTGACCATGGGCTCAGCAGTAAATGGTGTTGGTTTCTATCATGGTGCCTCCACCAGAGATGCTCCTGCCATAGAGCCAGCCTAAAGTTGCTGTCCCTTGGGAATAGTACAGATGGTAGGATAGGCACTTGGTCATCATTGTTTAATGTGGGTGTGAGGGGGTCAGTGGCACAAACTCAGTGATTGCAACTTCCTTTATGACTGGGTACTTCACAGGCCTATAATGGCTGGCTCATGGTTCCACCGAACTGTATCGACAACAAAGTTGTTGACATGCGGCTTGGCATCATGCTGATCGGTGAAATTTTGCCTGTCAGACATTGACTATTTTGCCCTCCCAGTTGGAGTTTGTCTGAAGGAGGAGACACAATGGGGAAACCAGCAAAATGTTGCTAGTGGTACATTACAGCAACGTATTTGAATTCTATAGAAATTGTCTCTGTAATGGCTTTTGCTTTTGAAACTTTGCTGTTTTGATGGTATACCCTAGCTCACAGCTTCAGGAAGCAAACAGCCCCCACATTTTAGGATTAATATCCAGTGCTTCTTTTATTCCATTGCATCTCTGGTCATCATTTTGGACAGTCAGACACAGGACAGACAGACTTCAAGTTGCAATAAATCTAATCATGTTGATTTATAGTTTGTGTACACATGCTACTAATGCATTCACACATTCTCTGGCAAACAGTCAACTAAATGTTGATTGGGGTACCCTTTATCCATGTACAGTATGGGAGCTTTTAGATTCTATTGAACTCTGGGATCACTACTTCTTTTAAGGGCTACAGGCTGCAATTTCAGTAGTGAAAGCCAGGTGTCCACAGTGAGATAAAGCAAAAGACATTTATGCAGAGTATCTCACAGCATTTAGTCTCACTGGTGCAGTAGTAGTCTGACATTCTTCTAGTGGGAAACTTAATTTAAACTCTGAACATTGAGGGTTAGAAGCACATTTTAACACAGGGCCTTTGGTGTTATCAGAGCCTGCATGCCTTCCCTTACAAGTAGCGATTGTTTACTAATTTATTTATTTGAGAATGTTTTACTAGGTGCACCATTCAGAGAACAGCAGTCTTGTTTACAGATCTGACCTGGACAGAGGGGAAGGGAGTGTATGAGAAGGGGGAGACATACAGTACTAGCAATGACAAAAAATGCTAATGTAACAGATTTACTGTATTAGTTACCGCAGTATACAGTACATACACAGATCTGGCAGCAGTTGGTACACCATAAATTACAAGGCAGTCTTCAGTTTTATAATAGAGCTCCATGGCAGTCAGATAGTGCACTCACTAGTGGATGTAAAGTGCTGTTTTAATTTTGATTAGGTAGTGAAGATGAAGGGGAAACAGGTAATGTCAGACGGTAACCTACTCCATTCTTTGGGCAAGCAGAAGCTAATTACTGCTTGGCCAGCTTTCATTTTCATGAGGGGATATGCAGCCTTTTATATCGAAATGCAACTGGTGGATACAGTTCACAGCTAGAGAGAATAGGCACCAAGACATCAAGGAAGCTTGTCAGCTCAGAATTTGGCTCCAAGCAAGGCGATGCAGAATACATGCCTTGAGTCTGGACTGGGCCGGGCTGAAGTGGAGTTTATTTGACAGGAATGGCTATGAGTTACACATTTAAGGGAAAATCTATGTAGGGCATTTAATAGCTTATTCAGCTTGGAGAAGGAGACTGTTTAGAAACAGATGCATGTACTACATCACTGTAATCCAATGCAGCACCATTTGTTCAACTATGCATTTTCAGATGAACAGCGGGAGACTACTCTTCATCCTATAGCATGCACCTAGTTTAGTAAAGCACTTGGATAGGATGGTGTTAATATGTGGTGAGAAAGACAGTTCTTGATCAAGTATTATGCCAAGCCACTTTTACTGGGTGACATTATTCAATAGAAACCAACAAGTTGCAGAACTTGGAGATGTTCAGACTCAGTAACTGTTGAGGAACACATAAGAACATAAGAATTTAATGGCAGATAGGAACCAAGTGGCCCATCTAGTCTGCCCATGAACCTAACCCCCTCACCTATATTTTGTTGTTTTTCTTTATACCATAGTGTCGGTCCCATGTGTGCTTTAATGCATTCACCATCTTTGCTGCAACAACCTCTGGGTGCAGGATGTTCCATGTGTCTATTACCCTCTCTGTAAAAATGTACTTCCTGATATTGCCTTTGAGCCCTTCCCCTCTCAGTCATAGGTTGTGCCCTCTTGTACGTACCTTTCCATTTGCAAGGAAGAGTTTTTCTACCTGAACAGTGTTTGTACCATTGATGAATTTGAATGTTTCAATTATACCCTCTCTGTCTCTTCTCTGTTCCAGGGAGTACAAGTTTAAGTCTTGGAGTCTTGGAGTCTTGACTTGTGATGGAGGCCCTGCACCATCTGTGTGGCCCTCTTCTGAATTGATTCAAAGTGCTCTATGTTCTTCTTCAGGTGGGGCCTGCAGAACTGGACACAGTACTCCAGATGTGGCCTCACCAGGGATCTATAGAGTGGAATGATCACTTCTTGTTTCCTGCTAGTTATTCTCCTGCCTATACATCCCAGGAGATTGCTTACTTTTCAAGCCTCATTTTCACATTGATTCCCTACTTTAAGGTCATCTGATATGATATGATGATACCTAAGTCCCATTTCATCCTGGTCTTTAAGTCGATGCTCATCTAGGAAGTATTGAGTTCTTGAGTCCTGTTTTCCAGGTGCATCACTATGCATTTGCAAGCATTGAAACTAAGTTGCCAGTCATTGGACCACTGTTCAAGTTTATTGAGATCCTCCTTCCGACTGGAATCTCCCTCCTGATTGTCTACCCTATTACATAGTTTGTATTGTCTGCAAACAGGCAGACTTTACCTTCAAGACCATCAACAATGTCAGTGATGAATGTGTTGAAGTGGACTGGACCAAGTACCGATCCCTGAGGGAATCCACTTTTCACAAAACCCAGCTTACTATCTTAAAACCAACACATGTGTGTTCAAGTTTATTGATCAGCCTCCTGTGTGGGATAGTGTCAAAGGCCTTGCTGAAGTCCAGGTACACCACCTCCACTGCCCTCGGTCTGCTACCTTGGTCACCCAGTAAAAGAATTCGATTAGGTTAGTCTGACATGATCAACCTGTAATAAATGCATGTTGTTTGGGGTTGAGTTTTCTTGCCTCTTTGGGATGTCTATGATACTTTCTTTTGAAGTGGCTCCATGATTTTGCCCACCATGAGTGCCAAGCTGACCGCTGGTAATTTCGCCTCCTCTCTGCTGCCACTTTTTAGCGGCAAGGTACCATGGTATCCCTCTTCCAGTCAAGAGGCACCTTGCTGCTTTCCAGAGGTTCATTATATAGCTCATCTAATGGTGCAGCTATTTCTTCTCGAAGCTCTCTCAGTATTCTTGAATGAATTCCATCTGGTCTCTTGGCTTTGTCTGTCTTCAATATTTCTAGTTCTTTCAGCACCCTTTCCCTTGTGAAGGGGCATATGTCTGCCTTCCATGCAGGGTGCTGTGTTCTGTTTAGTGCCGGACCACTACAGTTGTGCTCATCTGTAAAGACTGAGCACAAGAATGCATTGAGTGCTTCAGCTTTGTCTTCGTCTTTTTCCACTATCTCACCATTCCTTGTTGATTTTCTGACTACCCCCCTTTGCTCTTCCTTTTTTCGCTGATGTATCTAAAAAAGATTTTGTCCCCTTCTTGATTCCCAGCACTATTCTTTCCTTCTTTTGAGCTTGTGCTAACCTGATAGCCTTTCAAGCTTCCTTGAGCTTCTCCTTGTAGAGCTCCCCATCACCTTCCCTCTGTGGCTCCTTGAACTGCCTTAAGGCTGCCTAAAGGCTTGTTTCTTTTCTCTGATCTTTAGTGCTATCTCTCTAGTAAACACACTGGTTCAGATTCAAGTTTTTACAAGTTTTTTTGTAAAAGGTATGCAGCAAAAACACTCTGTGCCAAAAATAACAAACCAGTGTAGCCTGTGACTCAGACCCAGTGCTTCAAATTTCATTAAGTCTTCGTGAGGGGGTGTGGTTGTTGAGAAGACCAACTACTCAATAAATACCCCTTTTCCATAAATGTTTATTACCACATATAAACAGAAATTACTAAAAAACATTTATACAAAGGAAGCAGTAGAAAAAGTTACCAAAATACATAAAAAGAACATTTCCTAATATAATACAGCATCATTCATTGTGTTAGCATCCACATTGTAAAACTTCTTTGTAAGCATCTTATTAACATTCATAAATTAAGTCACAATTGTGGATAATATTTAGGCACTTCTGTTTTGCCGGGATGTTGCTACACTGTTCTGGAGCTAGCTAAATTAATGAAGCAATCATTTTCAAGGTTATTCTGCATGTATCTTACGGTAATCAAGTGCTTAATCATCTAAACATTTTAAAGGTTCTTCTCATTAATATTCATTAAAAATGTATTTCTGAAAAGTACAGTTTTACTTCAAATGATGCTGAAAAATGCTGACATGATATTGCAAGCTACTGTATGAAAAACTGTGATCCCATGCCACACTGGAATCCTTATATAAAAGTATGGACCAATTAAACAATAAACCACAGCAGAGTGTGGGTTTTGCTGGGGTTTACCCATGGCTGGTGTTGTTTGGTCACAAGGACATAGGCCGAGTGACCAAATCCAGTGGATAAATCCCAGTATAACCCACACCCTGGTGTAGTTTAGTGCAATTGTACACTGATAAAATTGCTAAAATAAGCTTAAAATTAAAATAATATATATTTCAGCAGTTTTATAGATTTTTCATTGAAATATTCTTCACTGTAATTAAAATAGTATTTTGTTGCTGGGTAGATTATAGCTGAAAATGTTGTTGGCCACTGGCTGCATCCTCATCTAGTTTTGGTGAGCTTTTTAATAATTTTTCTTTATTGGGCAGATTCACTCACCCTCCTGTGTCTTTTTTGTTTTATATTTTGCTTTATGCTAGCATCCAGAGAGGAGCAAGAGTGCTGTACTGAAGACTCAGGAAGACAAGGGAGCATTTTATGAGTGGGAGTGGCTGGGAGACCAATGGAGCAATGCGTTGAGAGCAAGGTTTCCATTTTACAGTGTTTGCTGGAAGTGACGATGTGGGCTGAGAAAGTAAACATTACCAGCAAGTGCCTTCTTATCATGATGGACTGGGTCAGGGCTGCATGACAACAATGCTTTCTATGGGCTATGAAATGTTGTTTTTCTTGGCCTGAAATGGGTGTGAGACAGAAAGACAGTGGTACAACAGTGTTGTTTTTCACTTTTAATTAATATGTATGTTACACTAAGTGTAAGGGCTGATTGTGTGTTACATTAAGTGTAAAGGCTGCTTATTACAATTGGAGTGAGTCAGAAGCATCTGCGGCTAGCACACAGCAAACACCAACTTTAGTTTCTGTCAACAAACGGGACTGAGAAGCAGGAATAGTGAGCAACTTTTTTAGGTGAAGAAAGGTTTTGTGGCATGTAAAATGGTGTTGGGGACTGTTGGGATGAGTTAGTTAAAATCTGCAGTCCCTTTGAAACTCCAGGTTTGGAGGCCAGCCCGCTGATGTAGTGGCATGGCATCCATCTGCGACACTGATGTCCCGTGTTCAAGAATGGACCTAGGAAGTTGGATGGCTGACTGGCAGGGGGGAGAAGGACTGAGCATCCCAGGGATGGCTCCAATACTCTGGGGAGGGGATTGTGTGTCCGGTGCAAATCAGCCTCTTTCAAGAAAAAACAGCAACAGGGAAAATTGCAGGCATCTAAATGATGCCTGTTCCATGTCCCCAATCACCAGCCCCAGTGCTCCCAAGCTGACTAGTCTGTCTTCCACTGGCTCTGGCCCAATCTCACATCCTACCACGGGGAAAGCCAGGGAGGCAATGTCAGCAGGCGCTCCTACTGGCAACCTTTTCCTGTTGCTGTGTAAATTCACATTGGTGCAGTGGCCCTGTCCTAGGGAGTAATCCAGGGTGAATAATTTAGGAGGTAAGTCCGAATGGAGGCCAATTGATGGTATGGATAGGCCAGGACTGAGGATTCAGTGGTATGTACCAAAAAATACAAAAAAAGAAGAAACTTCAGCAATTGTGTCATGGTTTAGCAGGGAGTAAAGATGATGATTTTCCACCTTTGATGTTTGGGGGCTTGCACTGATTTTAAAAACTTGGTACTGTAGATGTGCTGACTGGTTCCTTTTGCACGGGTTGTCATAGGATTTACCATGGCAGAAAGATAGCAGTCAGCCATTCAGAATCACAGATTCTTGGACACCCATTGAATAATTGAAGGATGCACACCAGTCTTCTTTTGTGTTTCCTTTCCCTCTCATATTCTATCTCAACCTGCACAGTCTGTGACCCCTCTCAGTTCCCCCAGCTGGGCCCAGTAACACAAGTCTGCACCCGATCTTTGGTCATTGGTGTGGTGGGTGGTAACACAACTGCTAAGCCATATGGCCAGCAGCTAACAGATTCCTAATAAAAACATTGAACAGAAGAGGTACCAGCACATATCACTGAGGGATGCAGCATGTTGCCTTCTCACAGTAGTGCCTATCCACTGCAACCCTTTCCTTTCTGCCCAAGCAGATTTGCAGCTCACTTTGTGTTTGCCTTAAATATAGCACACTGGTGTGCTTTGCCCAGAAGCTTGTCATTCACCACAGAGTCAAAGTCTTTATTTAAGTCCAGATAGGCTATAACTATGACTCTTCCCCTTCTCATCTCCATTGTCACCTCTTCAAAGGCTAATAGAGAGCAGAAAAAGATGTACTCCTGCCCCTCAAAGTGCAACTGGCCCCTCCAAATGTACCAAATAAACAAAACAAAATAATTACCATTGTGTTGATAGTGTGTGCATCATTTTTTGTATGTATTACCTCTTCTAACACAGGGATCAGGTCAGTTTGACATGATGTGCCTCTCATACAACCATATTTAAATGGTGCAAGAACTTTATTCTCAATAAATTGCTCTATTATTTTGTCTTTTATAATGACTTCAATGACTTTGCCAAACATGCTAGAATTTTTAGAGATAATAATGGTCCCGGGGCTAGTACAGCTAGGGAAGGAAAGAACAGAGGAATTAAATGGATGGCTTAGAGGGTGTGAGCTGAAAGAGTACAGGTTCACTGGTGGTTGGGGAGGGACCTGAGATAATAAAGATCTGTATGAACTGGACAGGTTACATTTAAGCAAGAAATTGCAGCAAGGAAGCAGTAAGAAATCAGGAAATGGAAACTATGGCTAAGAGATGTGTACAAATAGGCTATTTAAATAGAATATTATGTAAGACAATAACAGAAACCTTAAAGAGAAATAACTCACAAGAAACTAGGCAAAAAGACAGGGAGAAATAAAATGGAATGGTTATGGCTTTAGAACTTTCTGAACTTATAGAAAAGATTAAGAAGTCAGTTCACAAACACTAGGGCATTTTTAAAAAAATTGCCTGTTAGAGAATTTCAGCTATTACCTATTATTGCTTTGAAAAAAAGTAAAATCTTTAAAATAGATTGTTGTAGAGAATATCATGCACAAGGAGCTAGTACCCAGTTACTATTAGGTCCACTAAGACTTGAGATGGCACCATGTGTTAAATGAACAATACTTCAAAAAAGAAGGAATGTGACCACCTCAGTGGAGATAAAGAATCAAAATCCAGTCAGCTAATAAGTGACCCACATCTTATGATTTATTTGACTGCATGTCCATGTTCAACATATTATATAGGGAAGACCAGAAGGGCATTACAAACAATGATGACTAATGAGAACAAGAGTGTGATTAAGAACAGCTGAAGACTCCCCTGTCTCCATTACATTTTAACAAATCAGGGCATACAGCAGCCTCTCTGATCCTCTCACTGCTTACATAGTCCTGATGGAATGCAAATTACAGTTCCCTGTACTGTGCACTGTATATTGCACAAGCTCATTTTTGCACCTCCACCTAGCCTAAAAGAGGTATTAAAGATTAAGCCTCAATGGAAAACTCTTCAGTCCTCCTCCAGTATACAGACATACGCCACTTTGTCTAAGTCTAGTAGCAGATCTTTTGCTTGCTTTGCCCCTTCTTTATGGAATAATCTCTCACCTGAAACCAGGGAGTGCAAGAGGTTATGCAGTTTTAAATCTTGTGTAGAATCCTTGTACTTGAGTAGGGGACAGTGCAATGGCTTCCATTAAGGTATCAGCTTTTACATTCAGATCCCTTGCTTGTTGCTCATTGTTGTACTTGTTGTTTTTGTCCACATCCTATGCTTGCAGTCCAACATATTAGTACTATTACTGTACCACTGTGATAGCTAACTGACAGCTTTGTATGTGTAGTATCTTCTATGTCACTGCTATGTATGTACTCGTTTTCCTGGTACTGTTATGTAATGTTTTGTTCAGATATCCTTATTTGTGGACTGCTGCTTTGTGTCACTGTTAACCTGTTAACTTATTCTGGATTGCCCCTGAAAAAGGGACTTTTAGTCTCAGTGGGACCTCTTTGTAAACAAAATCCAATAAAGAAATAAATCAGTTTTGTGCATTTTGGAAGTTCCAGAATCAACCAAAGGGGGAGACTGGAATAAAATATTAGAGAAATGAAAAATTTACTTGATTTTTGCATTAAACATATTCGACAAGATAAGTATGAATGGAAAATTGGATGGTATGCTGGTATCTAAGGGCTGTGGTGTATATTGGTTTATGCTAGCATCTGATTTGAACAGTTAATAAAACTTCCTTTCTAGGACAGGATCTAAGTACTCAAACTGATCCATGAAATAAATATTTTGCAAAAATTTCAGAACTTATTTTGTATGTGGCTGGACTTAAGGAAATTTTTTGTATTCTGACATGCCCTCCAGCTCCGGAATGAAACTATGGAAATTTATTAAGATGTACCCAACTGGTGACCATTTGTTCATCATTCTTTGTAGGAAATATCAGCTTGACAAAGCTTAATATTGCTCTGCTACCCCTTCTGTAGACTCTAATTGTTGTCTCACCAATCCTGCTTGGGAGGTTTGAATAAGGATACTTGTGTGCTGAGGCTATTACATTTCATTTTGATTTGTTATACTGGGAAACCTTAATGGGCAAATACCCTTTTACAAAAATACCCCGTGAAAATGACAAGCAGTTTGGTACAAATGAAACACAGTGAATAAAAATTACATGGGAGACAGTAATTCATACAGTATATGTCAGGTGTATAAGTGCAACAGCAACTCTTACAGGTGGTGTCTGTAACATTTACAGATAGACTGAGTAGTGCAGTATAGTGCATACTGCGTTTTTAAAACTAGATATGGATGTCATTGCAGTTGTGGAGGTACACATCTTGTGTACCAACACACAGCCCTGTAAGAAATAGATCTCTATCCTAGTTTGTGTTCATTCTTGGGGAAACAAATGAGCAGCCCTCAGAAGATCTAGTGATCCTATTTTTATTAGTTTGGGGAAGATTTTCTGGATGCTTTGGGAGTCTTGGCCTACTGCCACTTTCTGTAGGAATGTGAGAGCAAGGAGCATTATATGAAAGTCAAGTGAAAGGTGTGAAACAGAGGAGAGGAGAGGAGAGGAGAGAGAAGAGAGGAAGTGACAGAGATGGTCCAGGTAGGAAGATTGGTTTGAAATCTATAGATTGAGATGTAATATACTCCTCCTCTTGCAGGAACGGATTCCCTTGCAGAGGAGTACATTAACAAGCCATACTGAATAAGGGGCAGTAGCAGACCATCAGAAAGAATTTTTCAAGAATCGGCTATGAGGAATTGTTTTATTCTGTGTAGCACTCCCAGTCTTAAATGGAGTTTTTCATGATACAAGCATCATGAGGCTCAAGGGAAAGGGAGTTGTCTAGCATGACTCCCAGATAATGGAATTCAGTAACTAGTTCTATTTGCTCACCCGAGGAGTCCGTCAAGGTTATGGTGTCAGGATGTGGTTTACAAGGTCCTGAGAAGAGCATTGCCTTAATTTTGTTTTTGTGTTGAGGACCAGTTTGTGTAAATAAAACCAGATCTCCATGTTGGTATCCTTGCCCTCCTGAAAGATGACACTGTTGTCAGCATAGAGGACCATACCATTGTGGGGGCAGAATGCCAGTACAGAGTTAGTAAAGAGTGAGATTAGGGAAGAATCAAAGATTGATCCTTGGGGCACTCCACAGGTAACTTTAATTGGGTGAGAGAGGGCATTATGGGTGTTTGTCCTCTGTACTCTGTTTCCCAGGTAGTGTCTAAACCATGCTATGGCATTGGGGGAAAGTTAAGTAGAGCCAGGATATCCAGTAGAAGTAGATGGTCATCTAGACTGAATGCCTTGGTGAGGTCAATGAATATGCAGCCTAGGTAGTTGCTGGCATCCAAGGCATTGAAAACAGAGTTTCGTAATGTTACCAGGGTCATCTCTGTGTTGTGCAACTTTCAGAAGCCATGTTGTGTGGGACTGAGAAGGTTGTTTTGTGTTAGGAATTCATGTGTCTGTTCAAAGACTATGCATTTTAACAGTTTGGATAGGAGATGCAGGAGAGACATGGGCCTGTAGTTAGATGACAGGGTCTTGTGACCTGATTTGTAGATGGGCCTAACAATTACCAGCTTCCAGATGTCCAGAAAGATTCCACATCTGATGCAGAAATTAAATAGCTTCCTGATTGGTTCTGCAAGGCCTCCTCTCAACTTTTAAGAAACATTAGTCAGGTCAACAGGTCCAGTGAGGGATTTGAGGTTGTATTTTTAATGTATTTAAGAACCTCCTATTTTGGTAAGTATCCTGAAATAAAATTTCTAGTAGTGCGAGTTTGGGAGAGATCAATGCCAGCTGGAGTTGTAGAGGTGCGGTATTGTGAGACCATGTACTTGGAGAGGTCTCTACATTGTCTATTTAAATGGTTAGCTACTAAACTTAGGTCATTAACCGTGTTACCATCAACCTTTAGGGTATAGAAATCCCAAGCAAGGTTGTTCCCTGTTAGTTCTTTGTAAATCTGCCAGATGTTTTGGGATTGGACACATTTTGCTTCTTGGCATGCTTTATAATAGGTTGAGTTGGCATTTCTGACTTGGGTTTTACACTTGTTTTTTGCAGTTTTGTATTCTAGCAACTCTTCTGGATTCCCTGTTGATTTATATCTTTTCCAGATTTAGTCCTGGAGTTTCAGCTTGCAGAGTATATCAGCATTTAACTACCCAGCCTTGTTACTTATGAGTCTCATTAGGGTTGCCATCTGTCAGGTTTTACCTGGTGATCAGATTTTCAGGGTCCCTATCAGGTAACCTTGCCATTTGAGTGCTCACATACTTTTAAAACAGATTTTGTCATATAATTCATTGTACATTCATGCTACATGTCCAGGTTACAAATAAGTCATGTTATCAGTATGGTCTTTTGTTTGTCAAAAGCAGTCAACCTTGGAAGTGTAAAGTAGGCCATTAACAATCAAGTACAGTTACTTAGCCTAATCTCTTCCACCACATCTCTACATGGCATAGCATGAAAGCTGCCCCACCTTTGCAACAGTAACAGAGCCAGTAGTCTTCCACTTTCATGTGCTGGTAAACATTTTTTTGCCTAAACAGAATTCGGTGATTTGAAATGTTTTCAATTATTTATTTTCCCAAAATAGTATGGTGACTTCTTTGACTTTGAAATAATAGGTACTAATGACTTGGTACTGAGTAAGGGAATAATGTACCACAGAATGCCTGAGCATAAACATTTGGGGCATGGTAAGGGAAGGAGATACCATTGACAATATACTCTCATGGTCTTGGGAAGACTATGAGGCAGATTGAGGGACAAGGTACTACTTTACTTCAGGACATGATGTTTTGGAGTATGGTGAGGATGAAGACGCTAATGGACTCCTGGGACAGTTGCTTTGGGCAGAGAAAGACAGAGCAAACCCTTTGGAGGTGAGCACTACTCCCTTCACAAAAGAAAAGGTCCTACAAGAGCTCGCTAAGCTCAGGGTGGATAAGGCAATGGGACCTGATGGCATACATCCCATGGTACTTAAGGAGCTAAGGATGGAATTAACAGAGTCATTAGCATAACTTTAAAGTGAGTCTCTGAGCACAGGAGAGGTCCCAGAAGATTGGAAAAGGGCTCATGTGATCCCGCTCCACAAGAGTGGTAGCAGGGAGGAGGCAGGGAACTACAGACCAGTCAGTCTTACCTCAGTAGTGGGCAAGATTATGGAGGCACTCCTTAAGGAAAGGATAGTGCAACACCTGGAATCCATAGGGGCAAAGGATCCAAGACAGCATGGGTTTACAAAAGGAAGGTCCTGCCAAACTAAGCTCATTGATTTCTTTGACTGGGTAACCAGAGTGGTGGACCAAAGGGAAGCAGCTGATGTCACCTACCTTGACTTCAGCAAAGCTTTTGACACTGTTCCACACAGAAGATTGATAAATAAGCTGGGTAGGCTTGGGGTGGGTCAGAAGTTGGTCAACTGGGTGGCAAACTGGTTGACGGGTAGAAAACAGAGAGTAGTGGTAAATGGTATACAGTCAGAAGAGGTGCAAGTCACAAGTGTGGTTCCTCAGGATCAGTCCTGGGGCCAGTCCTCTTCAATATCTTCATTAGTGACCTTGCAGATGGACTAGAGGGTAAGGCTTGTCTGTTTGCAGATGACACCAAGATCTGCAACAGAGTAGATGATCCAGATGGGGTGGGCAGAATGAGAAGAGGTCTGATAAACTTGCAAAATGGTCAGAAGAGTGGCAACTGGGATTTAATGCAAAGAAGTGCAAGATCATGCACATAGGGAAGAGAAACCCTGAAGCCACCTATAGGCTGGGAGGGGAGTTGCTAGCAGTCACAAAGGAAGAAAGAGACTTGGGCATCATCATCACTGATGACCTGAAATCATCCAAGCAGACATCTAAAGCAGTAGGTAAGGCTAGGGGATGTTGGGGTGTATTAGTAGGGGTATCACAAGTCGTAAGAGGGAGGTAATAATCCCTCTTTACAAGACACTGGTTAGGCCCCATCTGAAGTACTGCATGCAGTACTGGAGGCCACACCTTCACAAGGACATTAATCAAATTGAGGCAGTCCAGAGAAGGGCAACCAAAATGGTGCAGGGACTGCATCAGAAGACATATGAGGACAGATCAATGGAGCTCAATATGTATACCCTTGAGCAAAGGAGGGAGAGAGGTGATATGATCGAGACATTCAAACACCTTAAGGGCATTAACAAGGTGAAACAGTCTAACATGTTTAAATATAAGAAAAATATCAGGACAAGAGGATACAGCATGAGATTAGAGGGAGGCCGATTAAGGGGGAATGTGAGGAAATTCTTTTTCACAGAAAGGGTGGTGGATGCATGGAACGGCCTACCTCAGGAAGTGGTGGCTATGAATACAATGCAGGGCTTCAAACATGCATTGGATAGGCATAAGGGAGCAATACAGATGAGTATGAATGGATAGACCACTGAAAGAGCAAAGGCCGATGGCACATTTATAAGGTAGAAAAAGAAATGGGCAGACTGGATGGGCCTTGCAGTCCTTATCTGCCATCTACTTTTATGTTTCTATGTGTGAGTGTGTGTGTGTGTGTGTGTGTGTGTGTGTGTGTGTATGTGTTGTGTTGTGTGTGTGTGTGTGTTAGGATTGGGGGGGTTAGTTGAACTGCTGAGACATCAATTACCAATTCAGCTCCAGCTGGGTCTCAGACCTTTCTCTTCACAGCAAAATCTTTCTTCAAAAACTAATCAAGATTGTTTAAAGATTAGGGAGCTTGTTTTGTTCCCGTGGTTGTGGTACAATTACTTTTCTCCACTTTTTATAGTCTCTACCCAATTATTTGTATTTCTGGCAAACAGGTCATTTTCTTCAAGCAAAGATGTAAACATTTTTTGTTTTCTAACAGTCCAGTGCAAGAATAGGAAGTTCTGTGGTGGTCACAGTTTGTACTATTCGCCATTCATATAGCATTTATTCTCTTAAACTTTTAATGCCTGGACTTTGAAGGACACTCAGACTAGTTGGGCAAAGATAAAATATTCCACCAAACTAAAGAATGTTGTCATTAATAATTGAAGCTCATTTTGCAGGCAGAAAAATGCTAAAAATGTTACAGAAGTTATTCTAAAAATATTTTATTACTGCACTAACGGTTTATGTTTTACAAAGGGTATTATTATTATCCTCTTCTGATCATGTAAGGAGAAGTGTCAATAAATACCTATATGTGACAAAATGTTTCTCCATTGAAAATGAAGTCTGAAATGAGGCAAGTACTGGGATTGGGATAAAAGCATACATTTATTTATCAGGAGACAGAAATGCTGCTAGATTTCATCATATGAGCATGCACCTTAATGACTCAGGGCATCCTGCTCACTTGATGTGAGCTACATGATTTGAAATTTAGCAAGGCATGCAACTGGGTAATGCACCGAACATTACTGAGAGGCTTTAAGCAACAGCACTTATTATAAACCATCTCCCACTCAGGAAATGTGGATGTTTTCATCACTTACTACTCCTAAAGTAGTATTTATCCTGTAACTAGACAAATAATCATTTATAATAGGGGTGTGTGTGTGTGTGTGGGGGGGCATTGTCTTAGGAAGTTTAAAACATTTGAGCTGCAGATACATCAATTAACCACTTTGGCTCTGACTGTCTTTTTATACCCACTGTCAGCTAGGGCTTGATAGTGGCGTATAGCCAATCAGGGGCTCCTTCTCCCCCCCATTGGGGACCACACTGCATGACACTGGGATGGGATTTTTGTAGGTGCAGAAGTAGCTATGTTGTCCTGTCTCCATCACCCAATGACGCTGATGAACAGGACTAAAGTCCAGGTGGTAAGCTTTGGTGAGACACTGCTTCCGTCAATCGCCTAACTGTGCCTTCCCCCTCCCAACATCATCCACTATTCGGTACAGTGCCCAACCTATCCCAGGAGTGGAGAGTTGCCTATTGTCTACGCAATCCAGCCCCTCCCAGCTGTCACCTGACATCCCAGTCTTTTTCCTGAACCATGGTCGCCAGTGTAGCGCAAGGTGCGGCGTCCAGTGCTTCAACCATCAGCATCACTGGGCCTTGTCAAGCATTTCTCTTCATAACTAAAACATCATTGATACACAAATTGAGATTGTTTTAAGATTAGGGAGTTTGTTTTGTTCCACAGGTTGTGCTACAGCTACTGTTCCAGCTCATTTTATATCCTCCACCAGTTTATCTGTATTTTTAACAAATATGCCCTGTTCCTTCAGGCACAGTAGGAAGCATTTTTTGCTGCGTAACAGTCCAGTCCAAGGACAGGCAGTCCTGCAGTGGTTACAGTTTGCAGGAGGTGCTGATTAAATGGCTCTGTGAGTTGCCTTTCATATAGAATTTATACTCTTAAACTTTCAAAGTTTGGACATTACAGGACATTGATTCTAGCGGAGAAGAGATGAAAAGTTCCAGCAAAGTAAAGAATGATGTCAGTATTACCTGTGGCTTGTTTTGCTGGAAAAAAACTAGCTGAGAATGTTACAAATGTTATTGTAAACATATTTAATATATTCCGGTGGTATATTCTCCTTTATGATCTTGTAAAGGGAAGCATCAATAAATATGTGACATAACATTTAACCACTGACAATGAATCCCCACCACCCACCCCACAAATTGTTTAACCAGGCAATATAGTGCAGTGGTTTAAGGCTCTGTGCTGCAAATCTGGAGACATGGTTTGAATCCCACAGCCCACACTTGCATACTGTGTGACCCTGAGCAAGTCAATTAACTTCCCTGTGCTCCCATGTCACACCAGTAATCAATCTTCCAGCTTAGTGTGCTTTTCCTGGTTAAACAATTGGGGGAAAAAATGGAGTTTTCTGAGAGTATTCCCATAAGCCACCAGGTTTGCTACCCTGTCACACGTGGCTGGCTTTAGCAGTGGGATCAAACATCCCACTTCTTGTGTAAACAGAGGTAAGATGGATGCAGAAAAACTACTGAAATGGCTGATAGAACAAGCCTGCACAGCCAACCCAGATACAAGCACCATCAGCTGAGATGCAAAAAGACTGGATGGCCCAGCAAGCACAACTGCAGGTGCAGAGAGACCAGCAAGAGTTTATGAAACAGGTGCTGCAAACATAGAAATACACTGGCCACAGCTCCAAGTCACCAAATCCAATCACTATAGGATCTCATAGCCTACCGTATGACTTTACAGACAGTTGCCAGAACCACTGCCTGGCCACAAGAAAGTTGGTCTACTTGCACTGCACCGTACCTGACTGGAGATGAACAAGTAACATACAGAAGCCCAACTATTGCCACCACCAGAGACTAGGATCAGGTAAATGCAGCTATCTTAACATCAGGTCGAAAGAACTGATGAGAGTTACCGATGGAACGTTTCACACCCTGGATTTCAAGGTTGTAACATGACCTAGATTGTTGACACAAAAATTACAAGACTTGGCTACTCTGTGGTTAAAACCAGAGGTATGCATTAAATAGAAGATTATGGATTTGATTGTTCTGGTGCAGTACCAGAACATTTTACTAGACAGAGTCCATGATGGGGTAAGCTGACATGAACAGACCACTCTAGTTACAGCTGTAAAAATTATAGCACATAACCTGGATGCTGGAAGACCAGAGTTTGCCAAGAAGATTGGAAACCACAATAAATCCCGGGTGGTGGCCTCAGAAGACTCCGACCGAAGTGAGGAAATAGGACTCTGAGGGATGGGAAGAAACTTGCTGGTATGGGTAAGTGATCAAGTGGTGATATATTACTTACCCCTTCACTTCAAAAACAGGGCTAGAAATTCATTTAAATTGTGATGTTCCATATGGAATACCCTTACCCAAGATTTGGTATTCAGACTTTAAAACTGATATACAACCCCCTTTTTTGTATACCACCATTTGTAATTATTACACACTAAGAAAATGCTGAAGAGCAACTCTCTATTATAATAAAAAGCTTAAGGAGCATTAGATATACGCCAATTATGTTTTTACTTTCTTGTTTTCTAGTTATCTGTTTGTTTTTCTTCACTTTTCCCATGCTATTAGTCTGCTTAATACTATAGGTTATGCAGCACTTATTTCACAAAGTCTTACAAAATGTATCTGACCCTCCCTGGCTAACCAAACAATTGCTGTTTTATGACATCACCGTCCTTTGCCGTGGTGAGCACTATGATGTCATAAATAAAGGTATTATGAGATTAATAGTGGAGAGACATGTTTTTATGCAGATCTTTTAGACAGACTAACAAGATGTTCTGTAAACATTGAATAGATGCATTGAAAATGAATAAATGTATTTTCTAGTAAATTGTAATAGCTGAAACATCTTATTTATAAAAGTACATGGTGATGTGCAGAGTTGTCTTTAACTTGAAGTATTTTTTTTTCTTTTTCTTTAATGACACCACCAGTCTGTTTTCTGTGAATTAATTGCTAGGACACTGGACAAGCCAGGCTTGCAATAACCCACTGGCACTGATGGGAAGTTTGGAGAACGATGACCAGAGTATGAGGGAAAAGGCAACTAGCTGCAGCCCACAATATTTAACAGTAAAGCAAGCAAATTAGCACTTGATCTGCCGACATTTTGCCCAATTCACTTTTAAAACAGTTCTTCAAGCTACCTTCTTATCTTTCTCTCTCCTGCTTGCTAAGACACCATGTTTCACTATCTTGCTGCTGGTTTAAGCAGTGCAGTAGGTACTGTAAATGGTACAGTTTATCTGTGGAACCCACCAGTTTTGGTTCAAAAGGATTCTGAGTAGAATGTTCAGTGCTAAAGATTGTCAAGGCAATAACATCTCTGAAATACAGTATTTCAGAAAAAAAGCAAACTAAATGACAAAGAACCTCATCACACAAGCAGTGAAGCAAGGGATTTACCCCTAATGGGTACCCTGTGATGAGGATGACCACTATTGAGTACTTTCAAAAGGGCAACTCAGTAATGGTGCCTGTTCACAGGGCTACTGGATGGGGAGGGTGACCAGATTGGGGGGTCAGCGAATGTAGCAACATCCTTCCACTATATGTACACACACACAGGGGGAGCGAGCACACTATGTGACAGGCAGAAGGGAAGGGAGTGCTAGTGAGGTGCAGCACAGTGCTGGGCTTCCAAGCTGGCCATGTGGCATGGTGGGTTGTTGGCAGGCTAGGGTTGGGAGGGTGAAATGTTTGATTCCGGGAACGCTATTTGTTTTTGTTCTGGTCCAGGATTTTCTCTTTTTTGTTTCCACTCCTCCAACATGCGCCCTAGAGTTGAGAATCCTTTATTAGGGGTGCGGGAGTGCAGCCAACTGCATAAACAAAAAGTCTATGTTTCTGACTCCTCGAGTGTACATCACCGAAATTTATTTTTGGCGATGAACACTCTCCCTAACAGAGATCACCTTTCCACAATTGCCATTATGACATGGAACCTCCAAAAATACCAATGGCAGTAAAGTTGAATTTTACAGTAAAACATCACATATCACATCATGTGAAGGATCATGTAAATCACCATGAAGCAATTAAGCAATTAATTATTCTTTACAATGAAAGAGCAACACATTCAAGCCTTTGCTCTAAAATTGCATTTGTAAGGGCTGCTACTATGCATTTTGGTATGCATCTCTTGTGTCTAAGTGGGTCCATCATCAATCAGAGACAATGAACTGTAGAACTCTCAGTTACCATGGCCCATTGCATGTAGGTCAAGAAGAAATTTGGAAGTTATAGTATACTATTTTGATAGCAATAACATGCAGAAGGAAACAGAATATGTTCTGACCTACCGTAGGTTGCTGTCCCCTTGGCTAAGGTGCTTTCAGTACTAGTACTACAGCGAGATCATGACCCTGAGCTAACTATGCAGATTGCTCTCAGAATGACATCCTTATCAGGTAACAAGATGGGATGCATTTTTACTCACTCAGGTGGGGTCACAGACATCTGGTGGTACTGTGTCAGGAGTTTCCCTATCTTTCTTCTGTGCTGCAAGCTGCTAATTGTGTGGTGAGGTCCTGGTGGGGGGATGCTCAGTCAAGTCCTAACATGGATGGGTCTCTTTTTTGGTAACCAGAGTGAGGAGGACATCACAGAGCTTGTGAGTCAAGCACTCTTCACTTTTTCTTTAACTCCTCTGAATCACAGCAGTTGCTCTGCTAGTGGCCCTCAAAGTGGGTCTCTGGTTGCCACTCATCATTCGTCCCAGTTGAATAAATCATTGGGGGGGGGGTTGTTCAGTGCTACTGCTGGGCCTAATAAGTTCACACTTTTAATGGCACAAAGGAAGCTACACAACTCTGCCAGCACCAATCAACTCTAAATGACATGTCATCAGCAAAATGCCATGATTGGTGGAGATTTACTCCAAGATTCTGCACATATATTGGTTGTCTGATGATGTATTGGGGGTGGGGGTTAGGTCATGTAAGAATGGACTCCAGTCTTTGTGACTGTGTGCTAAGTGCTTCAATTCAGTTCTTTGTGGTTTTCACTATCCCGTTGGGACAGGCTGGGCACAGGTGGTAGGGGAGTCTAGGTGGCTGATGGGGCTGGAGACCGAGTGAGTGTTAAACTGACTGGCTGAGAAAGAGAAACAGTGTTCCAGACTGTTCCACCTCCATTTAATTCTGAGAGGTCAGAGTCTCTTACTAATCTTCCTGGGGGGGCTTCAGCCCCTCAGCACCCTGCAGTTGGCACCTATGCCCGCAATCTTGCTCTATCAGAATGGTGTTGCATGGCAGTCATGTGTCTGTGCTCCGCTAGCCTTTGCTTCCAAAGAAAACTGTATGGGGGGCTGGCAGGAGTTTCAGGTGGTGGCACAGGACCCGAGTTGTTGGCAGTGAGCAGCTGGAGCATTCAGTGGCAGGAGCTAAGCCCCACACTTGGGGGGGGGAGAAGTATAAGATTACCCTGCACCCATTCTGGAGTGGAAACAATAGGGAAAGGACTGGTGGAAAGCATACCAAAAGGGGGTGACATCAGCCAAGCTGATATCAGGACACTGAACAGCTGTTTGCTGATGGTGTCCTGCAGATCAAAAGAAAAAGCCGCCATATGATTGGTTTAGCTTTCTCTTTTGAACTACACAACAGTTCTGCCCATCAAGGCAAAAAGCATCACAATCCGCCTCTCTCTCTTATAATTGGTGTGGCACTGTTTCATCCCTTGCAGACTACTCTGCATTGGATGGACAGTGTCACACCCTTCAAATGTCACTTTTATAGTAAGATGTTTGCTGCACATGAACACATGGTGAACTTAAAAACTGGACTGTCGAATATTACAAGTTCCAATGTTTCTAGATCTACCTTGTTACATGGGGAAGTGGCATATTTTGTTTATTAGATTTGTTGCTATCCCTAGCTTCTAAAATCTGGGTGGGAAATTAGTTTGTCTCTCACCAGGGTATGTTCCTCTGATACTGGGGACATTAACATATATGGTTCAAGGTTATGAGACATTTTGTTCTTAACTTACTATGCTAATACTGTTGGATTTCTTCCATGTCCATTAAATTGACATGATCAAATAGCTTTTGTCTAATATATTTCTTATAACTATCTGAAATTGTTCTCCCCTACCCCGAATCTTTCCACAGATTCATTAAGTTCACGTTTTTCACATTAGTTATGATTGTTCATAACCAAGCTTATACTATATTCTTTCACAATAGTCTGATCTTTTTCTGGAAGCACTTATAGTGAAGAGAAAGCCGAACTGCCTGCATCATCCTTAGCCAGCATGATAGGGATTGATATTTTAACAAATATTCACTCTTAACAGATATTTAATTTGTATTCTATCTTGTTCTGATCTTACAATAACTCTTGATGTAAACTAAGGAACTAAACATTAGCACAAACAGTAAAAGAAGGGGACAAGACTTTTTATAAATTAATTAGTAAAAGGAGAAAGTCCAGATGGGGTATTGCTAAGATCAAAGGAGATATGGGGGCATGTAAGAAGGAGGAGGACCATGTAAAAACATCTATCCTAAATAGATACTTCTGCTCAGTATTTACTGAAGAGAAGGTAAGGCAGGACCCACAGCTTAGCATCATGGACACAGGGAGGAGGGAGGTGTACACTAGTCCCTTCACAAAAGAAATGGTCTTACAAGAGCTCAATAAGCTCAGGGTGGACAAGGCAATGGGACCTGATGGCATATATACCAGGGCATTAAAGGACCTAAGGGTGGAACTAATGGAGCCATTATCAGAACTGTTTAGTGAGTCTCTGAGCACAGGAGAAGTCTCAGAAGACAGGAGAAGGGCTCATGTGATCTCGCTCCACAAGAGTGGTAGCAGGGAGGAGGCAGGGAACTACAGGCCAGTCAGTTTTACCTCAGTAGTGGGCAAGATTATGGAGGTACTCCTGAAGGAAAGGATAGTGCAACACCTGGAATCCATAGGAGCACAGGATCCAAGACAGCATGGGTTTACAAAAAGGAAGGTCCTGTCAAACTAATTTCATAGATTTCTTTGACTGGGTATCCAGAGTGGTGGACCAAGGGGGAGCAGTTGTTGTCACCTGCCTTGACTTCAGCAAAGCTTTTGATACTGTTCCACATAGAAGATTGATTAATAAGCTCGGTTGGCTCATGGTTGGTCAGAAGTTGGTCAATTGGGTGGCAAACTGGTTGACGGGGTAGAAAACAGAGAGAGGTGGTAAACGGTATTTAGTCAGAAGAGATGCAAGTCACAAGTGAGGTACCTCAGGGATCAGTCCTGGGGCCAGTCATCTTCAGTATCTTCATCAGAGACATTGCAGATGGCCTGGAGGGTAGGGTTTCTCTGTTTGCAGATGACACCAAGGTCTGAAACAGAGTAGATAATCCAGATGGGGTGGGCAGAATGAGAAGAGATCTGAGTAAACTGGCAAAATGGTCAGAAGAGTGGCAACTGGGGCTTAATGCAAAGAAGTGCAAGATCATGCACATAGGGAAGAGAATCCCTGAAGCCACCTATAGGCTGGGAGGAGAATTGTTGGCAGTCACTAGGGAAGAAGGAGACTTGGGCATCATCATCACAGATGACCTGAAATCATCCAAGCAGACCACTAAAGCAGTAGGTAAGGCTAGGGGGATATTGGGGTGTATTCGTAGGGGTATCACAAGTCGTAAGAGAGGTAATAATCCCTCTTTACAAGACACTGGTTAGGCCCCATCTGGAGTATTGCATGCAGTACTGCTGGCCACACCTTCTCAAGGTCAGTAACCAAATTGTGGCAGTCCAGAGAAGGGCAACCAAAATGGTGCAGGGACTGCATCAGAAATCATATGAGAACAGATTAATGGAGCTCATATGTATACCCTAGAGCAAAGGAGGTAGAGAGGTGATATGATCGATACATTCAAACACCTTAAGGGCATTAACAAGGTGAAGGAGTCTAACATGTTTCAATATAAGTCAAATAGCAGGACAAGAGAACACAGCATGAGATTAGATGGAGGTGATTAAGGGGTAATGTGAAGAAGTTCTTTTTCACAGAAAGTGTGATGGATGCATGGAACAGCCTACCTAAGGAAGTGGTGGATATGAATACAGTGCAGGGCTTCAAACAGGCATTGGATAGGCATAAGGGAGCAATACAGATGAGTATGAATGGATAGGCCATTGACAGAGCAAAGGCGGATGGCACATTCATAAGGTAGAAAAAGAAATGGGCAGATTGGATAGGCCTTGAGGTCCTTATCTGCTGTCAACTTTTATGTTTCTATGTTTAATTCTTGCTGTGTCACAGACTGATATATCAGTCCAGAATTCCTATACATTGTAATTATGTCAACAGTAAAATGGATTTAATAGAGATCTGTAAAAGGAGGACAATGAAACCTCTATTTTGGGGTTATGATAGTAGCCTAAATGAGCACCCCATATGAGACAAAGAGATTAAGTTTCATCTCCTCAGTCTTAAGGGATCACAACATTGCTAAACCTATATGCCATTTTATATGTATTTCATTTTTTAATCTGTTCTGCAAAAGGTTTTTTCTATTTCAAATTAACTGACAGAGTGACTCACAACTAGACATAGCTTTTTACTCCGAGGTCCCAGATATTTAAAGGGATTGCACCTGGAGCAACTGAGTTGCGCTGGTGCAACCCCTGTAATATGCACTAGGCCAATATTCAAAAGGGGGACTTGCACAATGCAAGTCCTGATGTGCAGGGGTGCAATGGTAATGTATTTGGCGCATCTGAAGGGGGCAGACCCATACATAGGTGGCACATCCTGATATTCATCCTGGGATGTACAGCGCATCTGCTGGCACAATCCCTAGATGCACTGCATACTGGGGCACAGAGTTGAGCCCCCAAAAAGTGGCTCAAATGATGGCCACTCACAGGCTGGCTGCTGTACAGTACTGCATGGTGTAACACAGCAGCTGCCAGCCTTGGGTGGCCACCAGCCCACCCACAACACCATACACAAGCACCCATATGTGCCCTGATGGTCTAGTGATACCCCGCTCCCTCCCCGGAGCCCCAATTGCCATGGATTGCATTAATAAAAGTTCCCTGGTACTCTAGTGGCACACCCTCCCTCCTGTACATCTGATTTCCTTGATCAGATGTGAAATAACTTCCTTGGTGGTCCAGTGGTACCCTTCTCCCCATCCTGATCCTCCAATAACTGTGAAAATAATGTTTACAATCCCTTGTAGTCTAGCGGTATCCCCACCCCACCCAGGTCTAGGAGTGCCGGTGAACCATCCTACAATATTACTATGGTGGTCCAGTGGCCACCGTACAGGCTTCCTTCCCACACAGCATCCCCCCATCATTAGCGGGCAGCTGCAACCCACCTGCATACCGCCTGGTCACCCGCTGAATGACAGCTTGCTGTATGAACTGTAAGTGCATTGGTTCACACTGTGGACCAATGGACTTGAGGTGTATTGTACATAAACACTATAAATATGTGAATGAATCCATTCATTCACATATTTGTGAGTGACATGTACAGTATGCACTGCAAGGCCATTTGTCCACAGTGTGGACCAATGGACTTACAGTTCATACTGTAAGCTGTCATTTGGCGGGCGGCTGGGTGGTATGCGGACGCATTGCAGCTGCACGCTGATGATGGGAGGGTGCTGGGTGAGCAGCGGGCCTGTGAGGGCGGAACACTGGACCACCAAAGTGACATGGTAGCATGGATTACTAGCACTCCTGTGCACAGGCAGGGTGAGGGGGTACCGCTAGACTACAAGGGATTGTAAACATCATTTTCACAGTGATTGGATGGTCAGGATGAGGAGGGGGTCCCACTGGACCACCAGGGAAGTTATTTCACATTTCATCGTGGTGATCAGAGGCATGGAGGGAAGGGGGTGCCACTAGACTACCAGAGAACTTTGATTAATTCATCCACATCGATTGGAGCTATGGGGAGGGAGAGGGAGTACCACTAGACTACCAGGGACTGTACCGTTATGGTCCAGTGCTCACCACTCTGGGGAAGGGAGTGTTCTGCATGTCATCCTCTCAGGGCACTGCATGCTGTGCAGGGTGCAAGGTGCATTTCACTGGCCTGTCTTGCTGAACACATGCAAATGGGGCCATAATGATATGCAAATGCCCCCCATTTGCACCTTGCACACATTATGGCCCCATTTGCATGTCCAGATATGAATATTTGGTAATCGCACTCCAAGCAGCTACAGTTGCACTGGAGCATTCCCAGTCCTATCTGTCTGAAGGATGCGCCAGTGCATTGTATATGCGCCCTGCACATTATGTGCTATATTCATAGGTGATGAACCATGGCACATCTCCTTTGACTATCTCCCTGTCTTGGTATGGTGCACCTCTGTTGTGCTGTGCCTCCACTTGCACCATTGCCAGGCACAGTCTTAATATCTGGCCCTCTATGTTTCGTCTTTGTTAAGAAACCATGAAAGGGTGTTCCTGGAACTGAAAGACATAATCTTTGTTTTTGGCAGATTAGTCAAAAGCTCATGAGAGCTAAATAACAAACTGAATGTATTTAATTTACATTTAAGCAGATACCAAAAATTGTTAACATGTTGAAATGTATTTCAATTTAGGACTGGTATTCAGTATGTAAATCAATATGGCTTTTACCATAAAAAAGTAAAATAGCAAAAATGTACCTGAATATTTTTGTATGAAGCTATGAGTTTTTATTTACTTATGCCTGAGATCTGTCAATACAAATGTTCAGAAAAAAGGCAATGCTATAGAATACACCAGAGTGCATTTCACTGGGCCTGCAACTTTCAACACTGCAGTATATCAATATGTAAGTATTAGATACAATAATTTTACTTTGTTTTTGCATTAAAGATAACGTGGGTGGGCATACTAGGTGGGCCAAGCAGTCCTTAACTGACATCAAATTCTGTGTTTCTATGGGTACTTTGGAGACCATATAATTTCATAAAATGTTTATTTGGCATCAGTATTTTCCATCTCTTATCCAACTGATTATGAACAATTTTTATTTTCAGCAGGTTCTTCATATCTAATTTTACAGTTAGAATGGACTGAGGCAAAAGGTCATGTGATTCCAACTTTTGTGAAACATACAGTTCAAAACAATATCTTATTAGGCACTTTGCAAATGACTCAACAAAACAAAGACTTTGGAAATCAAAGATTATTACAGAAGACACATTCTGACTAGTTGATGAAGGAATAACATTCTTTGGATAATGAAGACACGAAATAAAGCTTTTTGGCACAGTGATAGCATTCAAATATTCATCAAGAGTAATGAGTTTGTCAAACAACTGGAGTCTGAAGGATATTGATTATTGTTTTGAATCTATCAATGGATCTTGTCCAAAGAGTATACAGCCAGGAGTAATTCTCAGTGTCATGTATGTCTTCATGATTGGATCCATAATGATCACAATAAGTGGGAATTTGGTAGTGATTATTTCAATCTTCCACTTCAAACAACTTCACTCTCCCTCTAATGTCCTGGTATGTTCTCTGGCTGTTGTTGATTTTCTTTTAGGTTTCCTTGTCATGCCCTACAGACATGATAAGATCTGTTACAAACTGCTGGTATTTTGTGGATGTACTTTGTAAAATCCGCTCTAGTTTTGATATACTGCTTAGCACAGCCACCACCCTCCATCTCTGCTTCATTGCTGTTGACCGTTACTATGCTGTATGTGACCCTTTACACTACTCCACCAAAATAACATTCTCTGTTACAGTGATGTTCACTAGCATAAGTTGGATTGCATTAACAATTTTTGCTTTTGGAGCAATTTTCTCTGAGGTAAATTTAGTAGGGATCGAAGAATATGTTGCTTTAGTTTCTTGTATAGGTTTGTGTGGGGATAAGTTTAACAAGTTTTGGGCCCTGTCAAGTATTACCCTAGGATTTTTTATTCCAACCACTGTGATGATAGGCATGAATATTAAAATTTTTTCTGTACTGCAAAGGCATGCCAGAGTCATCAATTCAATTCAATTCAATTCATGTTTATTTATAAAGCGCCTTTCAAAATCAAGGCGCTGTACATAATAATAAAACAAAGATCAGCAATAAACAAGTTAACTATAAAGAAAAAAATTTTCATTACTTTATTTCAAAAAATCATTACTAACATGGCAGACAAAACACATACTTTAGATGTGGGCCAAAACAAAATCTCAAGCAGTAAGGAAAGAAAAGCAGCTAAGACTTTATGTATAGTAATGGGTGTATTTGTATTGTGTTGGATTCCTATTTATGTAACAGGTGTCATTGAGTCTTTCCTTAATTATACTGCTCCTGCAGTTTTATTTGATGCATTTTTATGGTTAGTGTACATTAACTCTACCCTTGACCCCATAATTTATGGTTTCTATTATCCTTGGTTTAGGAAATCATTTAATATTATGCTATCAGGTAAAATATTTAGTCCAGGTTCCTCTGAAATAAGTGTATTGTCAGTAAACCACTGACTATAGCTTTTAGTTTGGGCTTATGATGAGAAGCAAGAAATGACATACTATACAATTTCTGTTTTCTGAGTTCTTAATTGTCTTGTAATTTTCATTCTGACAAAGCATGGCACTTTTCAAGGAAAGAGGTGACTGTGTATACCCAGGATATTTCCATTTCACTGGTGGTGGAAAAAACTCAATGGTCCAATAGTATTTAATATTCATAACATGTTATTGTTGCATGTTTGCAATTTCATTACAGTTTAGAAATGGAATAATTATAGAATTTATGGTATGTGCTCTTTTTCAGATTTTGATTAAAATTTGCATCTTCTTTCATGATGACAGCGTTCTGGTGCCTCATACCATCCATGTCAATCCAAGTAAATTTTTGAAAGTGCTGAGTCACTCTGGATTTGAAAGTGAGCTCAAATATTGAGTGGATCCATATAACTTTATATTTTTACAAAAATAGAAGGAGGAGGAGGATGATGGAGTGGCTAGTATCTCTTAACCCAGGTCATTTGAGGGACCTTTGAAAGAACCAGTGGCAATTGCTGGGATGCTGAATGAACACTATGCATCAGCATTTAACAAAGCACTGCAGTGTATGGTGCCAATTGAGAAGGCCCCTGATATCAGGGGCAGCCATGCTGCAGCCAGACATTAAAATCCATACTGGTAACTGACTAACTGGTGAAGATCAAGAAATGTCAGTGCTGGGCAATGTAATAAAGGCAACATGTCAAGGTTCTTGCCCCATCTCAGTATAGTTCTATGAGGGGCACATCATTCAAAAAAAACTTGATTACCATGTTTGAAGAGGTAATACAAATAGTACTCACACTAGCATGGTTGGGGGAAGATGAAAGTTTAATACAAACCTACTCAAATGTCATAGAAACACACACAAAGACAAACAACCCTACATAGAATCTCCAAAATGAAGCTTTATCACCCTGATGAAGACTAATTTTGGAAGAGCAACATAAGGTGCTTGTTTCCATGTGAGATTCTGTAGCATATGATCAGCTTTGTATTTAAGTTTAAATGTACTGTTAGTTTGCTAATGTATGCACCTGTCTTATTCTGTCTTGAGTCAGACGGTCAGTGTGACTGACTGCACTGGACAGACAGGAATGCTACATTTTCTGCTATCTGTCTTTGAGGAAGTGACTACACAGGTGAACTGGGCAAGTGCCATAGATGTAGTCTGTTTTTTATTTGACTCTCTTTATGCACCTCAGGCTGTGGAGGAGAACTTGACCCTCAGTGGCCTGCAAACTGACACCTCAAGTTCCACCTAACCTATCTTCAACCTCAACAATGGGACAGGGAGGACTGTTGACCAACCCCTCATGGAGGGCACCCCACCGGAGGGGACAAAAGGGAAAGACCATATCACTCTTGAGTCCCTGCCTGCCACTTGGCTTTATTTGGTCCAGGGTAGCATGGGTCAATTGGGGCATCATATTGCTTGTTCCAAAGGGATTTTCTTTTTAGTTCCCTAGGTGGAGAACAAGCAATGACACCACCACATCCAGCTCACATAGTCCTCTGCCTCCTCCATGCCCTCTCCTAGGTGGTCCCTGTTTTAGAGACACTCAGCACAACTGGGTGCCACTGTGGTGCTGGAAGCCACAGAATCCCTCCCCAAGAGAGGAGGGTTTGTCAGATGGCTGCTCAGTCCTGCTCCCTCTTCCCCATGGCCACCCCCAGCAAGCTGAGCTCACTCCTGAGCCCAGGTTGCTGGTGTGATATGAGGTGTAGCATCCACCATCTCAACCCTCAGTGCCACTGTGCCTGCCAGAGATGAAATCCAGCTGAACTTCAGCACAGGTTTTGCATCTGTTAAGCATTATAAACTTCAGGGCAAAGAACATCATTGTGGTGTACATTAGGCAGACACAAGGTAACATGAAAACGGGATTGGGAAAAAGTAGAAGGCTATGGAGGGCAGTCACTTCTTTGTGTGCAAAACAAGTCATATCCCACTAGGATCTGTAATGGAGCCACTGATGTTCAACATGTTCATTGATGATCTGGAAGCTGGAATGTCCATTAGGCTGCTAATGACATTAAGCTGGACAAGGTAGAGGACTCACTTTAAAATGGAGACAAACTTCAGATAGTCCTAAATTATCTGGTTAATTGGCCAGACTCATGGAAACTCAGATTCAATACACCAAATTCGAGGTGCTACACTTGGGAAGGCAAAAATGAGGTAGGACCAACATACTGTGTGTAACTCATTTACTACAGTGCAGTATTAAAATGACCTGAGAGCCATAATAGAAAGAATCTAGGCTTATGGCAAGCAGTGCACGGCTTCTGTCAAGAGGGCCAGCAGAATGACTGGTACATTAAAAGATGGAAGAGCCAAAAATGGGAGGTGAGTAAATCTTCCACATTACAAGGTCCTGTTTGCATTTAAGCTGGAGTACTGTGTTCAGTATCGAATTCTTCAGAACAGGAAGGACATTTACTGTATATGGTTGAGTGGAGATGAGCACAACAGCATGTTAGTTGCATTGAAATAACGACATTCCCAGGGGTATAGTGAGGCATATGGCCAAAGGATGATTGCATTTAGCCCACAGTAGTGTGGCTGTCTCAGCACATCCTACACCCTGGAGTGTCTTATTCTGCTGATAAAATGATGTACTGTAAGTATGGGACTTCTTTATGGTCATTATTTTTCTGAGCCACACTTCCCCCATTTTTAATCTATTAGTTTTCTGTGTTTTTTTTTACATAGCTGCATTTTATTCCCTGCTGGTCAGCCGCTATCTGACTGACCCCCCAGTCCCATCTCCTGGATAAACCGTCTCTTACATTGTCCAGCCTAGGAGCAGCACCTCCATGAAGTCGGTCATCATTCATTTGACCAGCATCTTTTTCCTTAACCTATTATCTCCCAGAGGGCCCCAGGAGTCAGCACACATGTGTGTGAAGTCACGAATGCACCGAACAGCCCTGGTAATGGCCTCCTTCAACCACCCCTTTGCATAGTGCCTTATGCACCCCCAGGCCCATGCTTCCCCCAGCTTCTACAGGGGGTCATCATCAGCCAAGGGAAGCTTCCCCTCCTCCCTGGAGAGGAGAGCTTACCTGCTGGTAGCTTTAATCCAGCTCTGCCCTCCATCTGTGCCAACTTCCAATGCCTCAAGCTCATTCCCAAACCCAGGTCACCCATGTGGGTCAAGTTAAGGTGCCAGTGCCTCAGCCCTCTATGCCATCGGGCTGGTCTACTTTTCTGTAATTAATCCACTGCCACTCATCTGCAGAGTTCCTTCCTTCAAGTCTACAGTACCTTAATGCGAGGCCCTTGACATTTTGAGTTTCCATAATGGCAGAAACAGCAGCAGAGTTTGGGACTGCTGGAAAATTATTGCAGAAATCTGTCCAGTTCCTGGGATTTCATGCCCTACAGCACACACTTGCATCCATAAAGTGGCACCAACACATTTTGCAACACGGTCACTTTAAAAAAAAAATCACTGGCTGGTCTGCCAGTTCTGGAGGGTACCTGCAGTTATGTGTCTTGTAGCACATAACTAACTTCTTACAGGTGCAAACAGAAACTTTCAGAAAATCACTGGCTACTCACTGGTTCAGGATAGCACCCATGGTTTGATGTCCCGCAGCACACTGTCATGTCCATATAATGATGCAATTGCACACACTTAATGGTTTGTCACAGAGAGCAGCCACTTTTATAAATTACCAGACTCTCTGACTGTTATAGGTAGGCACCCATGGTTCTGCATCTTGCACTACACAGCTACATCCATAGTGGTAACTGCCTTAGGTATTGTCCTTCAGAAGTAGTAATATCATGAAAAAAGTGCTAAACAGATGGAGTCTTGGGGTAGGACAACTTTGCTACTAAGGCAGAGCTACACAAGCAGCTTTGTATGGGAGTTGCTCTCACAAGAGTGGTGGAAGCTCCTAGGAAGCACAGTCTGCTGCTAGTTGATGCTTGAGTTTAGTTCAGCCCTGTAGTTACATACATTTTGATTTTATTGCCAGTGTTTCTGAGCATGTTCTATTGCAAAGATAGTTTTAATTGCAGCAGTACAGCTCAAGTTGCCTGATTTTAATTTGGGGCCCTTTCATGTCAGCAGAAGCTTTGCAGGGTTAATGTTCATTTCCTTCATGGCTTATACAGTAATAACCTCATAGGACTAAAGGAGGTAATTGATCCAGCAGTTGTATTACTAGAAAGGAACCCTGAAATATAATGTATATCAAGTTTTCAATACTCACCAATATGAGCAATCGCATCCAGAACATTTATCGAAGATCAGAGTCGGTAGGGGGATGGTCAAGTATCCCCGAGTATGCTCTCCTTCTCTAGGCTGGGAAGATGGTCTCTGCTGCAGTACTGTCACTTGTTAGAGCACAAGTGGAAGTATAGCTAGAGCTGGAGAAGAAGGTGGACATGTGACATCTCTTCATGGCATCACGCAGATGCATCCTGTTGTATGCATTAAAGCCCTAGCATGCAGGTGTCCACAGAGTCGGATAAAGAGGATAAAATTCCCTGGACCAAGGTATGACACAAGCTACATTCGGGCTCTGCCTACTGTTTCCCTGGCTACCCCTTTGGTGCTTCAGTGAGGCAGGCCCTGCCCTGCTCTGGCCACACCAAAGAGAGTAAACTGAGGGGTTCAAAAGTGAAGGCTGCATGTGGGGGCAAAAAGGCTGAGGAATTACTTGAGGCAATAGTATCAGGGTGGAAAATGCTGGGGGAATTTAAAAAAGTGGAGTGAACACATGGGTCAACAATAAAAAAAATTAAAAGCTTGAAAGAGCAAATTTTTTTATTTTCTATCAAAATTACTATTACTGTATCTTTGCTTACATCTGGATGTCTGAAAGCATTTTTACTAAAAGAGACTTTATTCCTTTGCTTCACATTGTTATACCACTATAGTTAATGTAGTAGATTAAATATTAGCCACATTTTTAAGCCCTAAGATATATTAGCTCAGGAAGGTGCAATCAGTGTGCAACGATGATGAAGAAGTCATCTCGGCTGATAAGGAAGTCGGGGGAATGGAGACACTTTTGTTTCTACAGAAGGGGCAGAGGACACTAGGGTGAAGGATGTGAGGTTGTAGGTGCATTAATAATACAAAGTGACAATAAAATTGAAGAAAATTAAATAAGTATAAGAACTATTTATCCAGGAACTAAAGTTTTACCTACTGTATAATCTTATCGATGACTAGCTTACTTATTAATTATAATCATGTCTCAAGTATTAAATATAGCTACATGGAATGTTAAGGGTTTAAGAAAAAAATAAAATGAATAAAAACATTAATTAATTGGAAAAAAACAGATCAACTGTTTATTTTTTCAAGAAACACATTTCTTGAGACTGATTTTCAATGGTTCCAGATAAAATGGTACATACAATTCTCCATACAATTCTAATTGAAGAGGTGTGGCCATATTCTTCCATAAAATAAATAAATCCCATAATCTGTAGAGTAAGCATTGATAAAAAAGGGAGATACATTATTATGGAAGTATAAATAGGATCCAACCAAATAACATTAACTACACTATATGGACAGAATCAGAATAATCCTACCTTTTATACAGATTTCTTTTTGTAATTATCATCATATAGTACACCTTATATAATAGGAGGGGATTTTAATATTCCATTAAATAAAAAAGATAGAACCTCAAGCACTTTTACTAACTTTAAAGCAACCTTACAATTCATTAAAAACTTTATAGCAGATTAAAAACTAATAGATCCTTGCATACAGCTCTCCCCTACTATTTGGAAATATTCATATAACTCCCTGGTTCATAATTTGTATTCCGGAATAGATTCTTTTTTAATATCTGAGATGCCAGCACATAACATAAAATGAGTTGACTATCCTGGCATCATTATATCAGATCATTGCCATTGTTTACTGAGTTTAGAAATGGAAAAAAAAAACATGGTTCTCTACATTTTGTTGGAAAAAGGATATTTCCCTGTTGAACAATGAGAATATTTACAGTATAATATATTCTCACAAGAAATAAAAGAATACTTTGTGAATGATACAGAGCAAGAGACTAGTATTGACAATATTTGGGAATCATTTAAGGTTTGGTTGAGAGGCCATTTGTAAACCTTAAATAGCCATAGGACAAAAAAATGGGAAAAACAGCAAAGTCAATTAGAGATGGATATTCATCTCTTAAAACAACTGCATGCTTCATCCTTTGATGAAAAACAATCTTGACCAACTAATTAAGAAGATGGAGTTATATAATCATCTTATAACTGAATGGGCAGAAAAGCAAATTTTATATACAAAAACTAATTACTGTATAATTTCAAACAAGCTTCTTAAACTGATGGCTTGGCAATTAAAAAAAAGTATAAGAGAATCAGAACATAAACTCATTCACAGATGGTACGGGCACTTTAGAAAAGCATCCCCAAAATTAACCAGATATTCATGGATTATGTAGATCTTTATACCATCATAATTACAGCTTCATAAACCTAGTATACTGAAGTTCTTAGATGAAACAAAACTACAACAAATATCTCAACAGGTCAAAAAACAGTCTGGATAGCTCTGTTACATTACTGGATATACAACATGCTATTGATACTATAAAATTAGGAAAAGCACCAGGCCCAGATGGATTGTCAATAGAATTTTTTAAGAAATATAAAGATCTCCTAACCCCATTCAAAAAAATATTTTCAATAAAATGCATCTGTTTATTAATAGTCCATCTTTATTTTCAGAAGCATATATATTGCTATTCCATAAACAAGGAAAAGACCCAGTGCTAACTCAATCTTATAGAACAATTTCTCTGCTCAATGCAGATTATAAAACATTAGCTAAAATACTTGCAAATAGACTGGAGGAAGTAATGCCCAATTTAATTGACTAAGACCAAAATGGGTTTATTAAGGGAAGAAGAATCACTGAAAATATACTGTAAGGTGTACAGTAAATATGATACCAAATACAAAAACACCAGGATCTTTTCTACTCACAGTTGATGCAGAAAAAGCATTTGATAAAGCTGAATGGGACTTTATGCTCCAAACACTTAATAAAATGAATTTTGGGAAGATGTTTTTAAACTGGATCAAACCATTGTATCATCATCTCACAGCAAAAACTGTAACTAGAAATTTAGTTTCAACCCCCATAGAGCTCACCAAGAGGACAAGACAGGGCTGTCCACTATCCCTTTACTGTTTGCCCTTATAATGGATCCTTCAGCATAATTAATTAGGACTATTCAAGAAATTTCAGGAATAATATGTAATGCTACAGAGCATAAAATAAGTCTGTATGCAGAAAATGCCCTACAGTACATGACGAATTCATGAAATCATTAGATTAATTTACTAAAATTAGTAATTCATCTTTGGAATGTTCAGTTTGTAAGATCAATCGGCAAAAGTCTACGATTCTCAAATTGAAAGAAACAACAAGCATTTATCTTCCTAACAACTGTTTGTGTCCACTGGATAACTTGTTTAGGTACCTAGGTGTTACCATTACCTCACAAATTGGGACACTATATTCAAGTAATCTGGAAACTTCTTTGAAAACAATTAAGCAAGACTTCAATACATCTCAGCACCTTCCATTAACTCTAATAGGAAGAATTAATGTTTTAAAAATACAAACTCTTCCTAAATTACTTTATGTATTTCAAGTATTACTGATTCCATTTCCTAACTAATTTTTTAATACATTAATCAATCAATCAATCAAATCTTTATTTATCCAGGCAAACACTGTTGAGCACAGCTCATTTGCAAGATGGACCTGGTAAGATCAAGGTTCAATTTACATAGATACATAAAAAATATTCAATATACACACACTCTAGGATACTACATAGAATATTCAGTATACACACAGTCTAAGGATACATTCTAATCAGACTATACATTAAATTCAGGTGTAGTGGTAATAATGGGTGAGGGGAAGGGGAGCAGGAAGTGGTGTGCCTTGCTGGTGGGGGAGGAGGAAGGTGGTGGGGCCTATACTGTGGAATGGATAAACTGTGGGCCTTATGAAGAGGGCAGGAGGGCAGCACTGGGGGTTTGTATAACAGGGTATAGGGCTGTGATATATGCCAAGGGATTAAGGGAGGCGGATGGAAAGGAGGGTGCATGGAGTGTGAGTGGTGGTGACTCTTAGTAAAGGTGGATACCTTCCATGAGTTGGCTATCTGGGGAGGAGATGGATAAGATTAGGAATACTCTACTGTTTGTGAAACAATTACATTTTTCTTTGATAAGCCTCAGAATACAGATATTTAAAGGATGTAAATGAGATGTATCTGTTCACTTTCAGGGTCTTCTGCATCGTATTCCATAAGGCAGATAAGACATAGCTGATAGCAGATCTACCATATCGAGAACTGAATTTGGGCACTTTAAGCATGATGAAGTTTAGACTTCTTAGGGCATATTTACTTGATGTGATTTGTGTGAAGCAGTCTGAGACGTAATTTGGTAGCATCTTTGATATCACTCTATAAGTCCATAGTGTGGCATTCCTGTCTCTTCTAAATTGGAGCGAGGTCCATCCAACTGCAGCATAAAGTGAGCAGTGGTGAGTGCTGAGAGGAAGATCTGTAATAAACCTCAAGGCTCTATGGTAAAGTGTGTCCAGTTTGCTCAGATATGAGTTGGAGCAATGACCATATAAGAAATCTGCATAATCTAATACTGATAGAAATGTGGCCTGGACCAGCTTCTTTTTAGAATCACTTGTGAGAAAGTGCTTTATTCTGTAATAGATCGCAAGTGAGTGTGGCGGTGACCTGAGACCCAGCCATGCCACAAGAAGAAGCAGCAGTGCCCAGGCAGAGCAAGTTCTTTGAGGTCCTTAAATGGTCAAGCAGCCTGTGGTGAACATGGCTGGCAGGAGAAAAAAGCCAAGCTATGCGCGGGATTCAGGGCAGCAGCACCCATTCAGGGGCTATCTCAGGAGTCAGTGAGAGAGCATGGTCAGTGGCCTGAGACCCAGCTATGCTACAAGAAGAAGCAGTGATGCCCAGGCAGGGTGAGTTCCTGGAGGTCCTTAGAGGTCAAAGCAGCCTGTGGTGAACACAGAAGGTGACAGAAAAGCAAAGCCGTACTGGGATTCAGGGCAGCAGCACCTGGTCAGGGGTGATCTCACAGGTTGCATGAGTCAATGAAGGAGCATGTCCAGTGGCCTGAGACCCAGCCATACCACAAGAAAGAGCAGCGGCACCCATGCAGAGCGAGTTCCTAGAGGACCTTAGAGGACCAAGCAGCCTATGGTGAACATGGCCAGTGGCAGAAAAGCCAAACTGTGGCACTATTCAGGTCAGCAGTGCGATGTCAGGGGCAATCTCAGAGGTTGCAGGAGTCAGCAAGGAGCACAGCTAGCAGCCTGAGACAGTGCCATGCCACAAGAAGGATCAGCGGTGCCCTGGCAGGCGAGATCCAGGGGTCCTTAGAGGTCCAAGCAGCCTGTCATGAACTTGGCCAGTGGCAGAAAAGTCATGCAGCACTGGAATTCAGGACAGCAGCGCCCAGTCAGGGGTGATCTCAGAGCTTGCAGGAGTCAGCAAGGGAGCATGGCCAGTTGCCTGAGACCCAGCTGTACAGCAAGAAGGGGCAGCAGCGCCCATGCAGAGTGAGTTCCTTGGGGTCCTGAGAGGTCCAAGCAGCCTGTGGTGAACACAGCTGGCAGCAGAAAAGTCAAGTCTCTGTGAATGACACACAGTATATTCAGCACTGTGGCTTTTCACTTTTCTCCATCCTACTATAAATGGAACAAAATAAAAAATACAAAAGCAGTGTAAAATTATAAAAAAAAAATGAACTCTTTATCAAATGGCTAAATAAGTGTAAAACCATAATACCATTGATAATTGCACAGCTTGGCATGACTGCTGTACTAGGATAACTGACTTTCTGTACACTAGCTCTGTATGCCTTCAGGCATAGTGGAGGAGAGAAAGACACTGAAACTGAGAAAAGAGACACGCTGTCTTGTTCTCACTCTCCCCTCGCTCCCGACTTTAATAAGAAATGTTCAAGTCACACTACAGCCAAAGACAGCTTTGTGAATGAATAAACAAATGAATAAACATTGTTATGAATGGAGTGTAAGAGGAGAGAACTGCTCAGATATACTACATGAAATTGTGGTCTCTCTCTCTCTCTCTCTCTCTCTCATCTCTCTCTCTCCCCCTCCAGGATCCATGGTGCAGTTTAAGGGCTGCGCATTCTTACAAAGAAATGCATTTTGTTCACAATAACTTGAAGCAGCATAAATAAGTAAAGAAAAGAAATGTACAAACAAGGGCACTTTGCTGGATTCATTATTTAGGCACATAGTTTATGTCACTTGCCCCCCCTCCCCCAGTTTTAACTAAGCTTTAGTAGAAACAGCAGAATCTTGTAAATTATTTCTGTTTTGAAATGTCTTTTTCACTGTTCTTCTATTAAAAGGTTTTACTGTTCTATAGGATGAGTAAAAAGATACCTGGGGCAGGTCAGTCTCTATGAGGTCCTTATAGGAGCAGACTCCAGGCCCCTTTTATCAGGCCTTACATTCAGACCTAGGAGAGCATGACATCAGGTAATGGGAGGAGAAAGGAGCTACAGATCAGTATCTGCTTTTTCCCTAATGGCCGTGCTGCTGTTTTCTTTTCTAGGAAGATCAATTAAATAAAAAAATAAACATTAGCAGTCTGTGTCATGGAGCACCAGTCTGTAAGCTATACTGTGATACGGAAGCAGACTGCTAGATGAGCTCCATGGGATATGAGTGAAGTACAGTTCTACAAAAGAGGTAGCACAGTGTTCTTTTTGAAGAAAATTGTTTTGCTGCTTAAAAAAAAATTTACTCAATAGAAAAAAAATTCTGACAATCTGACAGCGCAGCTGTAATTAATATACTCTCAGGCATTCTCTCTTTTGCACTGTCTTGGTTTTTCTCACTCTCTCTCCCCCTCTCATGCATCAGTGCATTTGTCATGAAAAAAAAAGAACATGGAAATCTCAGAATGAAACTTGGTGATGCATTTTGTTTGATTGCAACAAATCTGAATGAAGTCTGTTGCATTATGCATGCAAATATGGAATTTAACTGTTCTCATTCAGTTCCGTGACAGTGTTTCTGTTGGGGAGGGGTCAGTAATCAGAGCTTCAAAACAACATTCCATCACACAGAAAAGACACAAATCAGCTGTACAATTAATTGCACCGTCTTCCAATCATATTCTTTCTAGTTACACCACAAACCTTCCATCAAACAATTTTGCAGCAGTGTAGTTTTTACAGAGATGTTGCCCCCCACCAGCTCAATAATCAGGAATATAAATTAATGGTAATATTTTTAATTACATTTATGTGCACATGGTATAACATACTTCCTTAGATTCACAATCACTCCTGTGTCATTGTCCCTGAGATAAGCGGTAGTAATGGACCTGACTCCTGAGAGAATGGTGCTGACACCAGCCATCAAAGAATCTATTACAACTGCAAAACAACAGTACTAGAGACAACAATCAATCAACATAAATGCTAGAAAAAGTCATGCTTGCTTTAAAGATTTATTTCATTCAAGCTCCTTTCTTTTGTCATCAAGTGCTGCCATCCTGCATTTTTAGTGGGTTCTTTCCAACAAGTAAAATCCTAATGACTTTTTATAGTAATGTTAATATCTCTGTGTGTTCTGCAAGAAATAAAATTCACTGTATGAAAGGTACACGTTCTGTTTTTAAACTATACTTCTCAGTACAGGCTGCAGCACACTTCAGTAACATTTTCAACTGTGAGCAGCTGTCATTAAAATCCGCTGCACATAGCAGATGTCACCACGATTTTTGAAGGCTCAGCATGTTAGATTATACATTTAGAGAGCTGTCAGTGCATTTAGGAATACATATTGTGAACCAGTTGCAACTCAATATAAATAACAACCTTTTCTAATTATGAACAGCAGGCTTAACATGTGGGTAGCGAATCCCATAATTTCTTTCATTGCTATCCAAAATCTAAAGTATCATGGTGGTCTTTTACTACTTCCTCAACAAACTGATGCACTTTTTACATTTCTTTGTCTAGCCTGTAATGCCAGACAGCAGGGTGACAGAGTGTAGAAAACGCAGTTGTAGGTCTGAAATGTCCTAAAAATCCATTTCTTGGTCCTATGATGTAACGTAACTAGGAATGAAAGAGCTTCTAGTAAAACAATATCACTTAACAACAAAAAACATTATTACTAATTACCTGCAGATTACTGACATAACTGTCAGCTGTAAAACAAGCAGCGTAAACTACTGTGCACCTGTTATTTACATGTGGAAGATTATTTCTTTAGACCACAGCCTTCCATTTAGTAAACATGTGCTTATCTTTCAGGAACCAAAAAAATAAAAGAGATTCCAGGGCATTTGATTTTATTTAATGCATTACTACATCCCACCATGCAGCAACAAACCCTTTTTTTAAACAGAAAAAATAAAGTCCCAGTCCATACTGTTGAACTACTTTTGACAGACTCTGCTATCAATTGGCACTGATTGCCAGACATGTTGAGGTTTTAAGAACTGTTTAAACATGGTGCAAGCCTACTGCAGTGGTTTCAATGCTGACACTGGCCATAGGCATTCCATTTCAGAAACTGAAAAAAGAAAGCCTGATGAAACCAATGTAATTCTGTAATACAAAACTCGGGGTTTCAGCCAGGGATAACTCATGAAGATGAACAATTCTCTTTAATTAGGGGGACTATTAATTGGATTAGAGCCATGAGCACAGGTGCAAGGTGAATCTGACTGTGTGCTTGATTAAGTCTCTATCCTTTCCCTAAATTCTCCAGTGTTTGTCTGTGTTAATAATAAAATATTAAAAACTAAAAAAAACAAATTACTCAGTCTCTATTACTCTCTACCAGGACTGGTTAAGGCAAGAGGTTCTGGGTACTCTACAGTAGTTCTCTGTGTGGCAGAGGGAACTGCAGATCAGTAAGCAGTTTTCAAAAGCACTTAATAAGTGTTTTAGGGCTATGTAGGCATAGCCCTGCAGTTCCATTGCTAGAACTAGTAGAAAAGCAGCTTGCGAATGAACAACCTCATGAGGAGACAATAGTTTCCTCCACATCTGTGCACCATAGACAAGTCTGCCTCGCAGTACTTTTTTTATCCTCATCCATCCCCTCCTCCACTACTGCCCATGTGTGGTTATCCTCCAGTGTTCTCTGTGCGGGTGGGGGACAGTGATACTGAGCGAGCGAGAGCTAATGGTCACTGGAATAGCAAATTTCTTTGTGTGGGTTGGGGACAGACAGAAAGCTAGAGCTGAAGCTCCTTGCCAGCACACCCCCACCTGTTCATCATTGCTTAATGAGGAGAGAAAAGACACACAGTGACAGACAGATGGGGACATTTTCCTTAAGTGTAGTGTCTCTCTTTCTCTCTCGACTTTTGTGCAGTGCCTGATCTGTCAAAACAGGATCCTAGGGCAGATACCAAGGCAGCAAATGAAATAGTTTGAGCACCTGCATGGGAAGTAGTGATGCAGTGAAGTTTAACTTCACTAGCATAGCAGAGGTGACGTGGCCCACTTCACCTCAACAAACAGCTATGCAAAGTGCCCATTGAAATGCAATACTTCATTACTTTGCATCATAATGACTTTGTTTATGATGACTCCACGTTACTTCACTGAATTTTCTTTTAAAGGAAGAGTGAGTGAGCATTGTAACAGCCCACAGATCACATGGCTCACAGTCTGCAGGTCACGTGCTTCAGGCAGGAAGTTAATCATGCAGGAAAGTGAAAGACTATTGCTTTTACCTTACCTAGTGTGGGAAAAAGAGTTGTGTTTGAGAGGAAACAGAGAGATAGCAAAAAATATAACCCCATATCTGAACCGGACAACCTTCCAGGCAAGTGGTCTCCCTCCCTGAAGCAAGAGGTAGTGATGCCATGGAAGCACCACCTCCGGTGGCACCTATCAGCATCCCCCCCACCAGTGCTACCACTTGCCATGGCCCCTGCACCAGCAGCTCAGCAGAAAGTGAGGGAGGAGCCCTAGCAGTTGCAGACACAGCAGCAGGTTTACTCACCACTGGCCCCAACTGAGCATCAGCAGCAGTCAGCAACAACATCTGGGCCCCCAACCTGTGCCCTATCCTCCCCGCTGCTCATTAGTGTGGGAGTTCTTCACTACACAGCCTGCGGACACCTGTGTAGTGAAGTGCAATCTGTTTGGTGAGGTGGTGCTCCGTGGTCTCAAGGGAAGTCATCTGGGCATAGGTGGTCAGCGCACAAACCAAAACAACAACCACCACCATGCAGATTGGCAGGCCAAGCTTGCTGAACAGGGCAGGAATGCACCTGCTGGGCAACAGGTGGCAGAACAGCCTCCACCTGCACATGGTGTCAAGTGTGGGTGGGCCATGAAGCAAGTGGGTGCTCCACAACCTGCAGGTGATGGTGGTAACCCTGCACAAATACCTGCCACACATGTCAATTTGGGCCTGATATGTAGTGAGCTGGACCATGTGAACCACTGAATTGACAATGTGGAGCAGCGGTTGGAGTACATGGAGGTGTACCAGCTCCAAAAAAATGGGCATGCTTCAACTTCTGCTCTCACAACATAAAATTGATCATTAGTTTTTGTTTGTCCTTGCACTCACAACCCTCTCCATGAAAGAATTGTTCCTGATGTTGCCCCTGACCTATCACCCCTCTATCTTCAAATTTTGCCACCTTGTTTGTGCACATCTCTTTTTGAAAGATGCTACCCTCTTTTATGTTGTTGATTCCCTTTCAGTATTTGATCATTTCTATCATGCCCCCCTTCCTTGTGGTTATACATATTAAACTTTTGACTCCACAGTATTTTGGAAACCAGTTTACTTGTCATGGGTTTAACTTTGGCAATGCTCATACCAACAGCAACTTCACTACCACCAGCAGGGACAACAGCATCTCCAACTATGATTGAAGCTACTGATTGCATTGTGAAAAACATAGTCAGAGAAATCTCTTTACTAGCATCAACTATGTACTTCTGCTGCATACTACCGCACCCACAGCCACTCTTGCCACTGGCAGCAGTGACATGGCCAGAAGCATCTTTGCATGCATGACTCTTTGCAGGCATTTTTTAGGACTACACCAGGGGTCAATCTTAACATTGTTTTCCTAGCCCAAACACTAGTGCAAATTGACAGGGCTAGTCTCTCAATGTTCCAGATGGCCAGGTATGATTAACAGCTCATTAAGAGCTGCAATTATCTGGCAGTTCAAGAGAAGGATCCCACAAAAGACTCAAAGTGAGTCATTATCACTCCACTGCTAAGACTTTCAGCTAGTGTCCAGGGTGATATCAAGAGTAGAGTGCTGTTAAGTCATTAGGTTCCAGTTTTCTGAATGTGTCTATGTCTAACAATTTGTCCAATATTATTAAGACCAGTGCCCCTCATTTCTTTACATTTTGAGTGTTTATATCCAACATTTCAGTAACAAAATGCAAAGAGGTATACAGGATCGGCCCTGCAAGTGGTGGGTTTTATTCCAGCCTCACCATAACTTCCCTCTCCCTCTTAACTCTGTTATTTCCCTGGACACCACTGCAGACCAGTCTCTGAAGTGACCATCCATTGATCCATAGCTGCCATTACTGGCAAGTGTAGGGGGGGCCCCAGCTATTCAAATGGACCATGCCAGACATCACCATCCATACAGTTCAACCCTTATTCCACTCAGCATGTCCTTTCTGCATAAAAACTAAGCTTTGGATCTTGTATGGTACAAAAATAATCCTTGATAAAATACAGAACTTGAAATTTTGAAATAGGCATTCCTGGGGTGCATAGATCATCCTACACAGAAATAGAGATAGTATAGCATTATGCATGTGTACTGTTTCCCCATGGCTAATGAAAGGACAATGTTAAAGAAAAATCAGTTATTGTTGGGGCAGAGCATATTAAAATCAATGCTTTTACAAATAAAAATGTCATAGTTTTCTGTTTCCAAGCCCCTTAGGGTTGTCTAGCCCCCACCCCAAGAAACCTTAGATGTGCTCCTGGCTTATTTGAGACTGAACAAAAACTTTCCAAAGTGCAGGTCTCCAGTTGACTGTAGGGTGGGGGCTGAGTGTGTCTTTCTCTGCCTGACTCTATTCATTGCCCTGTGGGTGGTGGTGACAGTGTGGAGAGGAGTATGATGATCTCAGCTATTGCATGCACAGAACTAGGACTGCTTGATTGAACATTTGCTGTTGTGATGTCCACTCTCTGTTTGAGGGGTGCAGAAACAGGAAGAGAGGAGGCCATGATACCATGCATACCTCTCAACCTCCTGCCTTATAAATCAGGGACAAGGCTTAAAATAATCAGGGGTAAAGGACCAAAATCAGGGACACATCTCCAAAATTAGAGCTGTCCACCCAGAAAGCTGGCAGAATATGGGGCTTAGTGCAAAATGCATTTTGTAAAGAAGAACAAGTCTGTAACTTTAATGATTGGCATTATTTTGTGCTTACAGTGCCACTGTTTAGCCACAAAAACACAAATTTTAGGAGGGACAAAGTAATATTTTGAGGAAGGCAAAATCAGGGACACTTGAGAGGTATGATACCATGGTACAAAACAATGGGGGTCACTGTCTGTGAAGGCACTGTAGTCTTTATTTCTACTGTGGAGCTAGAAGCAATGTAGGAGTAGGATAAATGTGCAATAATTAGAGTATTCATTGGCTTTGCTTGCATTATTTCCTGTATAAGTGCTCAACATTTACCATTGTAATATAGGAGCTAGTAACCATCTGCTAGTGCAATTTTGAATCAACTTGCCCTGCTATGTAGTGCAAAAAGGTTAAGGTTGACCCCTGGATTACACAGAAAATTCACAACAAATTGAGATTTCTGAAATTTGGGGTGGATGGAAAGCCAAAAACAACAACTGTGGCTTACAGATGCAGATTGGGCACTAAACAGATGCAAACGCACAGACGCAGATTGCACATTATAAAGAGATGCAGCCGCACAGGCACAAAAACACCTTACCAAGTGGTCACACAAATCCAAAACTGGAAAAATAAATTATACCTTTTGCAGGTTGGGGGGGGGTGCTGCAGTAGCAGTCCACTAGCTAGATAGAAGGAAGCAGTAAAAAAATACCACAGTCAGATAACTGATTCAGAGTGCGGCAATTGCTGTGTGGCACAATAAAATGTGTCTAACTTGATGGCAGACGCACACACTCACACACTACAGGTAATGCGCAGAAAATTTAACAGTGCAGTACACTATATAAACAAATCTTTTAAACAGAATAAAAATATGCCTTGCACCACAATAAACAGAAAATAATTATCAAAAATTACTTTAGGTGTTTACTGTGTGTACATAAACACACAAATACTAACACACACTACTGGTACAAAACAGCTAGAAAGATTGCCTTTCCCATGTGAAACTCACTTCACCACAGTCATGCCCCTCCCCCGAAGCACACTTCAACAGTGTCTGTCAGTACACAGGCTGAATGTTCTAAATTAACATTCAAAAGGCACACAAAACAATCAACACACGATGATCTAAGCACATGAGGGTTTTCTACAGTTGTACTAAATTTGGAAGAAAATAATTGGATAAAAATGATATTTGAAAGCTTTTTGATGGTTTTGATTCTCAGAGCTCAGAGGAAATTGTCTGCAGCTTCCACTACACACACTACACTGAACTGAGGCTGTGCAAGACAATGTAGGGCTCATGTGACCCACCATCCCATGAATCAATGCAAAATTCACCTCAGATAGCAATAAACAGGTAAGCGAAGTCCATTAAAATCAATGGCATTTAAAATTAAGGAAGGCTGTAATACAAGGTGAAGTAGCATAAAGTCCATTGGAAACAATACATATCGTATTCAGATTTATAGGCGGAGTAATTCACTTTGCATTGTGGAGCATTACATGGATTGGGGGATAATAATAATAAAATGTATTTGTTATAGCGCCTTTCACATATCAAAGCACTGTACAATCAAAATAAAAACAGCATACAATAAATACAATAAAATCAAGAAAATACAGAATAAGCTTCCCCCCACGGAAAAGTCTTGAGAGCCTGCTTGAAATGCCCCACCATCCTGCACTCCTGAAGCTGACGTGGCAGAGAATCCCAGAGGGTAGGTGCCACAAACCCAAAAGCACATGCACCGGATGACTTTAAACTTTCCCTCGGCATCTCTAGCAACTCCTCATCAGCTGAGCGGAGCTGTTGCAGAGGGGTGTAGGGAACCAGGAGCTCTTTCAAGTAGTCAGGACCCTGCCCATGTTGGGCTTTGGAAGTCGATAGACTTACCTTAAAGGTGATCCGCCACTGAATAGGCAGCCAGTGCAGACCATGCAGCACAGGGGTAATATGGGTTCTTCTAGATACCCCAGTCAACAAACGTGCTGCTGCATTCTGCACTAGCTGCAAGCAGTGGATATCAACCCCAAGAAGCCCTAAGTAAAGGGAGTTGCAGTAGTTAAGGCAAAATTTCACAAAGGCGTGGACCAAAACAGGAAGGTCGCTAGGCGAAACAAGGTGCCTAATCCTAGCAATGTTCCTAAGATGATAAAAGACCAGCTTGCTGACTGCCAACACCCGATGACGAAGGGTCAGACCATCATCAAGCACCACTCCTAGGTTATGCACCCATTCAGAGGTAAGAATCTGGGCCCCCCTCCAGACTAAACCAGAGGGGAGCCTGGTCCTCAACCCCTCTGTCCTGCAACTCAGGTTCACAACCAAAACCTCAGCCTTTCCTGGGTTCAACTTTAAGCCACCAGTACTCATCCAATCTTGGATTTCTACGAGACAACTGTTCAATACTGAGATAGCACTATCCTGGTCAGGGCCAAAAGACAGGTAGAGCTGGGTATCATCAGCATAGCAGTGAAACCTCAGCCCATACCATCTTACAATGTCTCTGAGGGGCAGCATATATACTATGAATAACATGGGGGACAGCACTGAACCCTGGGGTACCCTCCAAGACAGAGAGAAAGCCCCGAGGAAAATATACCTGAGACAACTCTCTGCATTCTACCAGCGAGGAAAGATCTAAACCATGTGAGAACTGTACCAGAAAGCCCACAGATGGACCTCAGACTTTCGAGTAGAACCCCATGATCCACAGTATAAAAAGCTGATGATAACTCAAAGAGAACCAAGATGGAACGGTGTTCTGATCTCTCACCATCAGGAGATCATTGAGCACCCAAACCAGAGCAGTCTCTGTACTATGCCTGTTATGAAAACCTGATTGGAGAGGTTCTTATAAATTATGGATGGTTAAATGGTTATCCAATTGAGCTGCCTCAACTTTCTCAATAACCTTCCCCACAAAAGGGAGGTTAGAGATAGGCCTGTAGTTTGCTAGGTTAACAGGGTCTAAAGAAGCTTTCTTCAGGAGGGATATCACCACCCCCTCCTTCAGGGAGCTAGGAAACTCACCGGAGTCCAGAGAGCACTGAACAATCCGAGCTAAGACTGGGCCAATGATGTCAATACAACCCAAAATCAGGGAAGAAGGGCCCGGGTCTAAACTACAGCAGGTGGGATGCATCACCTGGACAATCCTCATAATATCCATGAACTCCAGCAGAACAAAGGTACTTCAGGAAACTCCAGGTGCTGTGACATGGCACTGATCAACAGCATCACCCATAGAGAGAGAGGTCGGAAGCTTTCTTGCCAGATGTCAGCCACCTTATTTGCAAAGAAGCGAGCAATCTCATCACAATCAGTTTGTGAAAGAACCTAACGAACTGCTGACAGACTGGTTGCAGTCTGTCAACAGTTCTGAAGAGTTGAGCTGGTTGGTTCCATGCAACAGCTATTACCCTGGACAGGAATTCTGCCTTCTTACAGGAAATTTCTGTTTGATAAAGTTTGTAATGCTCTAACAAAATAAGGTGGTTGGCATCTAAGGCTGTCCTCCACCAACGACGCTCCAACCTATGCCCCTGTTTCTGCAACTCCCTTAGAGTCCCATCAAACCAAGGGGTCCCAGGGTGGTGCGGAAGGGGGCAAACACAGACAGGAGCAATTAGATCGAGAGCTGTAGAAATGGCCCTATTATAGTCCACAACTAACGGCTCAGGATCCATGCTAGTCTCATCCAACAGCGAGAGGTCAATTATCACCATCAGGTCATCTGGGACCACTTCCCGCAAAGGGTGATAACTGACTAACTCCACAGGGGCTGACCTACCCAGGAGGCCAAATAATTTAACCCAACAGAGTAATGGTCGGACCAACTGACTGGTTCCACCACCAAGTCAGAGGCCTCGATCCCCAGGAGGAAGACCAGATCAAGAGAGTGACTACTCTTGTGAGTAGCTGAGGAAACAACCTGTGTGAAGCCCAGAGATGTCATCAACCATAGGAAGTGAATACATGAAGTGCTCAACATAGTTAAGTAGGGGTACTTCACCTGCCTCTAATGGGGCATGAGAAAGGTGTGTGCAGGGTAGTGGCCCCCTTTCAGGCACTCCCTATGTCAGGGCAGTGAAATATCTGCATGATATCACCTGTCTTTCATTTTTTGTTAACTTGCTCTGGTTCTTCTAATCTCATAATTAAATTGGGAGCCCACACTTCACTCCACTGATACAGCCGCCCCTTCCACCACTGTTTCCCCCACCCAAACAGCTCATGTTTAACAGGGGACTACAGGCATTACTGTAGTACTGCTTCCCTGGCACAATTCTGCTGTGATTAGAAAAGTAAAAATACATACAATATTTATAGCAAGCCTGACAAGCTGAGTGTCCCAAAGTGTGGCAGGGTGGGGTGGGATGTGGCACAGCGCAGAGATTCAAAGTTACAAGTGTCCTTGAATCTCTGCTGACTGCCGCACTGTGTCCCACCTCACCCTGCTATGCACAAAAAAAAGAGATCCCCATTGCTGTGTCCGGGGAAGACAAGTGTTTAAGTGCCTGCAGTTGGCCCTGCTATTAAGCATTTCTTTTTTTAATTTCCAGTGGTCTATGACCAGGTTAAATCAGACAGGAGCCACACTTCGCTCCACTGATACAGTCCCCTGCTTTTTGGAATCAGTATACTATGCCTTTCCCTGAAGAATGCACCTTCTAAACTTCAATTATTAACCCACTGCAGTCAGGCTTAAACTTCTGAACATTGGGATAACATGCCCTCAGTACAATATCATATTTTAAGTATCATTCCACCTTCACAGATATAAAAGTTAACCTTTTTCAATGTACACAACTTGTATTCTTGCAGCTTTAGAAGTTTGTTACCGAAACAATAATTAATTCTGTCCCTTCCCTCCTTCTGTCCATCTGCCTATCTATCATGCTGCAAGTTGTTGAAACTAGTTGTAGAAGCAGACAGGAAATGTGAGTTGGCTCTGATACACTGTAATCCTTTTCATAAGATAACATTTTTAAACATTTGTCAAGCTTTGAAAGAAAATAAGCATTTGCAGTATAAAAGAAAACATGTTATTAATTGTTGCTGTGTTTGCCTGACTTGTTTGCACGATACCTTTGTGGATGGAAACACTATTATGCAAACTTGGGGCACATCATTAGTGAGCTTTATAAATATTTTTTTCGCTTTGCCTTGTTGTTTGTCGGGGGCTGTAATGCACTTGCATGTACTGTAGGATTTTAAAAAAAAAACTCTTCAGTCATTTGTTTAACTTTGTTTTAGCTTGGAAGCATTTGGATGCATGTGCACCACTCCGGCAGCAGCTGAGATTTAAAATTGAAAGCTTGATATGCTGTTGTTATTTGGTAGGTGGTGGTGGTGGTGTTGGGGTTCTGCCATTTTAAAATAATGTCTAGCACTCAAGCCTTCAATCACCAGGAATATAAATTAATATTTTAATTTTTAGGGCTGCAGGGCAGATGGCAGCAACACTTCACTCGACTGATACTGCCCCCCCTTGGAACCAGTATACTATGCCTTTTCCTGAAGCATGCACCTTCTAAACTACTGTATAATTATTAACCTACTACTTGCAGGCTAAAACTTGAACATTGTGATAACATGCCCTGAGTGCAATATCATATTTTAAGCATTATTCCACCTTCACAGATATAAAAGTTTACCTGTTTCACTGCACACAAATTGTATTCATGCAGCTTTATAAGACTGTGAACTGAAAAACAGGCATGTCATTCTATGTACAGTATTTCAGTGGGGTTTTGAACTTAGAGGCATCATTTATTTTTACTTTATTAAATCCTGTTTTATTCTTGTTACCCTGCACTTGGTCTATTGAGGTATTCATATTTGTAATGCTACATTTATCTTTCAGTAAGCTTTCCCTCCCTCATAATTTGTATCTTCTTGGAGCAGCACGATGGTTATGATCTAAATATAAAAATATGGATTTATATTCCTGGTGAAGGCTTGAGTGCTAGACATTATTTTAAAATGTCAGAACCCCACCACCACTACCACCTACCAAATAACAACAAGGCAGGCGGGATGGGCCTTGCGGTCCTTATCTGCCATCAACATCTATGTTTCTATGTTACTCAAATTGTGTTGTTCTTTATATATTTCCAGTTAAGAGACTGACCATCCAGCATTCAAGAGAGCACGAGATGCACCCCAAGCTATACAATGGTGTTAATTTTTTGTGTTGGCATTAATTAATATGCATGGTAACATGTTTTCATTTCTCCTTTTAGATGTGTTGTACCAGAGTTGGTGACAGACCCCGAAAATAAGAACCTTGTCCTGGGTTGAGGTCATTACAGCACAGAATCATTGATTCTTACATTTTCTCTGACATACTCACATGAGAGGAGCACATCTAGTTCCTTGCAAATGTTACCTCAAAGCTATGAACATGTCCATATCTTTAACAAAATGTTACTGCACTTGTCCTCTTATTTGCCACTTAGTCTTTTTAAACTGCAAGTTTTGATACCCGACCAAAAAAAATTCTAGGTAACTGAGGATAGTGACGAAGTGAAACATTCTTATTCTTTACCAACACAGTATGAATTTGTCTTGTGAGTAAAAATGTTTTTTTTGTGGGGTGGTAATAATGACAAGTAAATAATGATTTTTCATAAACTTTATGAGTTGTAATTTGAATGTAACATGTCACAGTCTGCAGATGTTAACATAGAGGATAATGTATGGTCATCGATGGTTAACCAGTTTGTTAACCATCGAGTGGTTACCAGGGCGACCACGTAAACCTCGAGAGCGAAGCTCGAGAGGTATACGTCGCCATGGCAACCTCGAGATTGGTTAACAAAATGTACACGCATCAATGTACCATACATTAGCTTTATAGTGTATGGTACAACTTCGTTTTTTTAGAAAGAAAGCAGTTCCTTACTGTTGTTTTCATGTCCCCACTGCTCTACCCTCACTGCCATAGCCATTTGCAATTGATCCAATTTCGCGTACCTGACTGTTCCGGTTGTTAGCCCATCGATGTGACGAACCATCGATGGTTAACTAACATTGTGACATCACATGGATGATAAAACGTGTATAAAAAGGTAGATTTCTACCATAACTAACGTTCTACCATACATTATATAATGTCATACAGTAGAACATTGGACATAACACAAATGATTAGAATAATTCTTCATTAAGGGATGTGAATATTTATTTACATGAGAATACAGCAATTAAGTGTACAAATATAGGGTATATACAGGTAAATTGGTACATGATCTGCAGATAGAGGCATGACATACTCACCAACCATTTAAACGAGACTAGGAAGAAAGCATCCTTCATAAATGGAGATATATTATCATTTGCAATGTAACATAATAATTTAAAATGTTTTTGTGTCTTGTATATGTGGTGTGTGAAATAGTGTACCTCAAATCAATTAATAAAAAAAAAAACAAGTAAGAAACATAGAAACATAGACTTTGACAGCAGATAAGGACCGCTTGGCCCATCTAGTCTGCCCATTTCCCTACCTACAGGATAGGCCACAGATCCTAGTTAACCAACAGCCTATTTCTTCCTACCCCCCACAAGAATTGCCTTATGTCTGTCCCATGCATTCTTGAATTCTCCCACAGTTTTAGACGCCAAAACCTCCTCAGAAAGGCTGTTCCATGCATCCACTACCATCTCTGTGAAATAATACTTCCTCACATTGCCCTGAACCTCTTCTCTATCTTTAAATTGTGTCCCCTTGTTCTTACACGTCTCTTTTTCTGAAAGATGCTGCCCTCTTGGACTTTGTTGATTCCACTGAGGTACTTAAAAGTTTCTATCATGTCCCCTCTCCTTCTTTCCTCAAGGGTATACATATTAAGCTCCTTTAGTCTCTCCTCATACGGCTTCTCTTGCAGACCCTGCACCATTTTAGTTGCCCTCCTCTGGACTGCCTCTATCGTGTCTATGTCCTTGCGGAGATGGGGTCTCCAGAACTGGATGCAGTACTCCAGATGGGGTCTCACCAACTGTCTGTACAGAGGGATAACAACTTCCTGTTTTCTGCTGCTGATGCCTCTCCCTATGCATCCCAGTATACCCCCAGCCCTCCCTACTGCCATCTCACATTGCTTGCTAACCTTAAGGTCATCTGATATGATTACCCCCAGGTCCCTTTCCTTTTGTTGTTGTTACTACCCCCATTGTGTATTCTTCCCTGGGTTCTTGTTTCCCAGGTGCATTATTTGCACTTCTTTGCATTGAATCCTAGCTGCCATACTTCGACCATTCCTCCAACCTTGCCAAGTCCCTTCTCATCCTTTCCACACCTCCTTGTGTATCAACCCTGTTGCAGATCTTTTTGTCATCTGCAAAAAGGCATACTTTTCCTTCCAGTCCCTCTGCAATGTCACTGATGAAGACATTAAGAAGGACTGGACCCAAAACTGAACCCTGTGGTACACCACTGTAACCCCTCTTTCTTCAGAGTGGACTCCATTTACAATTACCTTCTGTGTCCTGTTGTGCAGCCAATGTTTTACCCAGGCTACCACTCTGGGAAACACTCCCAGGCTGGTTAATTTGACTATTAATCTCTTTGTGTGGGATTGTGTCACATGCCTTGCTAAAGTCTCAGTAGGCCATGTCCACAGCCCCTCCCTGGTCTACAACTTTGGTCACCCAGTCAAAGAAATCTATTAGATTCATCTGACATGACCTTCCCACTGTGAACCCATGCTGCCTTGGGTCTTGTACCCCACTGGCCTCTAGGTACTGAACTATTCTTTTCTTCAGAAGTGACTCCATCGCTTTCCCTACCACAGAGGTCAGACTGACAGGTCTGTAGTTTCCTGCCTCTGTCTTGGTCCCACTTTTGTGAAGGGGAATCACATCCGCCTTTCTCCAGTCCTTGGGTACTACACCATCCTCCCATGATTTATTAAAAAGAGTAGCCAGTGGTTTCACTAGTTCCTCCCTTAATTCTTTTACAATTCTGGGTGAATTCCATCAGGACCCATTGCTTTGTCCACCTTCAGTTTTAGGAGTTCTTGTAGAACCCTTTCTTCTGTGAAAGGATTGGGATCGACCCCCCAGTCAAGAGTACTTCTGTTAATTGGATTAGGCACTTCCCCTTCCTCTTTTGTGAATACTGAGCAGAAATATTCATTCAGTAACCCCGCTTTTTCACTGTCCCCCTCTGCCCACCCACTGTTCATTCTAGTCAGCCTCACTATCCCTCCCTTTGTCTTTCTATGCTCTCTGATGTACCTATAAAAAGTTTTATCCCCGTTCTTAATTGAGTTGGCTATCTTTTCCTCAGTTTGGGCCTTTACTATTCTGACTTCCCCCCCTGCTTCCTTCTGCCTTAACTGGTACAGCTCTCTGTCCTGCTCTTTCTGTGTTTCCTTATACTTCCGGAATGCTATCTTTTCTTCCTGACTTTCACAGCCACCTCTTTTGAGAACCATAGTGACTTTTCTTTCATTTTGATTTGTTTATTTGCTTCACACAAAGGCTTGTTGCCTCTGTGATGGCAGTTTGATGATCCCCATTGTTGCTCCACACCTACTTCTAGCCTGTTTGCTAGTGCTTTTCTGATGCACTCTCCCATCTTGCCAAAGTCAGCCCTCCTAAAGTCCAGTACCCTCACTTTTGTGTGGCTTGACTCTGTAGCTGAGTTTAACGTGAACCCCTCTGTTTGATGGTCACTTGTTCCCAGATGGCAACCCGCTTCTAGATCTGAGATCCTCTCACTGCCCCCATTTGAGAGTACAAGGTCTAAGATTGCTCCCTCAAGAGTGGGTTCTGAAACTAGCTGTCTGAGGCCTGCCACCTGTAGGGCATCAAGAATGGCCCTGCTCTTGGATGTGGCTGCAGCAAATGTGCTCCAGTTAACATCTGGCATATTCAGATCTCCCATCAACAGTATCTCCCCTTTCTCTGCCATTCTAAGAATGCCTTCTATCATATCCTTGTCCATTCCCTCCCCCTGACATGGGGGTCTGTACACAACCCCTGTGTGGTTTGTGGTGCCTTTCCAGTCTCCAAGGAGACCCACGGTGCCTCCTCCCTGTTTACTCTTTTGTTCAGTTGCTTTTATCCTTCCTTTACATGAGAGCTACTCCTCCCTCTTCTCCCTGCCTGTCTCTCCTGTAGGTTATGTACCCTGGTAAGTTAACATCCCAGTCATGGTTCTCTGTGTACCATGTTTCTGTGACTGCTACGATATCCAGGCATCCCTCTTCCTTCAAGGACACCAGCTCAGGGAGCTCGTTGCCCAGGCTATGGGCATTGGTACTCATTACCCTCAATTTCCTGATGGCCATACTCCTTTTTGCCCCATCCCTGTCCTTCTTGCTTTTGTCACTTTCTCCATTTACCCCTGCCCTTCTCCCTATCGACACCTCTATGTTGGTGTTTTCCGCACATACTACCATGATTTTTTGGGGGGGCTAGGATTTCCCTGCTCCTTTCCAGTGCCTCCCCTCTTGGCTAGTTTAAATACTTTCCAATGAAGCATTTAAACCTATCACCTAGGATCCTGGTTCCTTCCTGGACAAATGCAGCCCTTCATGCCAGTATAGGCCTGCATTACTCCAGGTGGACCCCCAGTCCCCAATGAAGCCAAATCCCTGAGCTCCACACCAGTTTTTCAACCACTGATTGAATCCTATGGTGAGGAACACCCTAGCCTCTCCTATGCCATAGATGGGCAGCGCCTCCATCCTAAGCACAGTCTCCATCTGCTTCTTTAGCCAAAGTATGCATGAGCTGTCATTTGATTTGATAAAGTTGTTTCCCCATGATGTCAGGTATCTGGCAAACAAGAAACATGGCAGCATCTCGTCAGAGAGATGATTTCACAAAAGAAGCTTCAGATGAAGATCATGACAAACTCACAGTATTTATTTCTATAAATACAATCACCTTCTTGCCATATATATGTATGAGCTAGTGAGAAACCACCATCAGCTTCCCAAGCACAGAAACATGTTATTTGTCAAGGCAGAGAGCAGCTTCTTGTTGGCTATTGCCGAGTCTAATTCATTAGTAGGATATCTGTTCAATGGCACAAGTGCTGTTTACTTATAGGAATGTTTCTCCAATATTCAGTGACTGTGAGATGCAAGTTATTCCTGTGATCAGTATTTATTTTTCACCTCTCCACCTGCATCACCCATACCATAATCCACACACATACACACATATACAATCATCAGCTTCCCAAGACCACAACCATGTTATCTGTCATCACAGGGAGCAGCTCCTTGTTGGCACTTGCCAAGTCTAATTCAGTAGTAGGATATCTGCATCCCTCTTATTCACCACCCCTTCTGCCGCATTTACCTAAGGCTTACACACTGTTATGCGCACCTCCATAGCTTAGGAATTTCCATCCAGGCCTATAACGTGTTTCTGCTGGACAGGAATATAAAAAATCTTTCTTTTTTTTCTTTTATGGTTTGTATATGACATCCATACACATCCTGCTCATGTGGGAATTGTATATATATATATATATATATATATATATTTATATATATATTACGTTGTTGTGTTATGTATATCTTTCTTCTACATGTGACTTGGAAAGTAAATACTGTGCTCCTATCAGTATTGTAAACATGTTGTTCTTTTATATTATGTATATTTATATGTAACTGTACAATTTTTCCTGCCAACAGCAGGTCTGCCTTTGTAAATGAGCTTGCTCAATGGTGATCGCCTGGATAGATAAAGATTTGGTTGATTGATTGATATCTGCTGAATGGTACTAGTGCTGTTTACTGTAAAGGACTGTTTTTCTAATATTCAGTGACTGTGAGATGCAAGTTACTCCTGCAATCATTATTCATTTTTCACCTCCCCACATGCATCACCCATACCATAATCCACACACAAACACACAAATACAATCATAGTAAACAAAAATGCTGGCATCTTATGGAATACTATTGTCCTATTTGTGTTTCATGTTTGGACATGCTGATGTAAAGGCGATGTGTACATTTTTATATTATATATACTTTTTTTATTTCTTGAGGTCACCTCTAGGATCTGGTGAAGGGCCACAGTAGTGTGGATGTCTGGGAATAAGTTGTAACTTCAGTGAGAGGGCAGGTGAGTGAGGAGCACGTGGAATGTATTGTATAGGGTCTGGGAATGGACTCTTTCTAGGTCTCTTAGAGTTACAGGATTTCTGTATTTTACAGGGTTTTGGAGCCACCTACAGGGGAATGTTCCAATAGACTTTGGTTATCAAGGAAAACAGAGCAAGCTATAAAATGGTGTTCATTAATTTTTTGAGTTGCCATTAATTAATATAAAAGTGGAAACGTGTTTTCATTTATCATCTTTAGATGTGTTGTACCAGAGTCTGAGACAGTTCCATAAAAATGGTAATCTTTGTCCTGGATCGGAGGTCATTACAGTCCAGAATCATTAGTTTTTACATTTTCTCTGACATACTCACGTAAGAGGAGCACAACTAATTCCCTGAAAAACATTATCCCAAAACTATGAACATGTTCATATCTTTAATAAAATGTTACTGCACCTGTTCTCTTTTTAGCCACTTTGTTTTCCTAAACTGCAAATGTTGATGCCCCCACTCCAACAAAACTCAAGGTCACTGAGGATAGTGACACATTGAAGCATTCTTATTATTTACTGACATAGTATGAATTTGTCTTGTGTGTAAATATGTTTTTTTTTGTGAATAATGGCAAGTGAATAAATATTTTTCAGAGTAGTAATTTGAATGTAACACATCACAATCTCCAGATGTTAACATCATACAGTATGTCTGTGGATAAAAAGGTTATCAGTCTTGATTAAATGCCAACCCCTGATAAAGGTCATAGAATGAAGTCCTGTGTTGCCTTCCTGACAGTGTCAGTGATTGCAGACTTTTGTCAGTTTGGGCAAATAAATACTTTATCTTGCACTTTGTATTCACATTTTTGTTTTCCTGAGAGTTTGCTATTCTCATTATCTGTTCATTGCAAGGTACAAATCACCCTCTGCAGCACTTCCAGCTTCTAGTGTGCTGCTGCCTGCCCTGCCATCTTTCAGTGGCTGCCATGGTCAGGGCTGCCTGGACCACAGACTCAGTAACATATCTGTATTCTGCCGCAGTGCATGGCCACTGTGTGTTTTCTTTCTGGTGTGCTGGGTCTGCAGAGCAACATTCCTCAGTGTGTTCTGCATTATCCCATTTCACAGTTCTGTCTCTCTCTGACATGATGCATTGTCCCAGGATCTTTGTGTCACTTGCACAGCCCATGCCTGCTGTGCATGATCAGACAAACATGGAGCTTCTCCATGCGGAAACGTTTCATTCAACTGCTGACTTACAGTGAGGTTGCCGAGAATGTTAAAGTTGACCTGCATCTCAGCTACTGTGTAATTCACTTGCTGATCCCCTGTGCCTTGTGTTGCCTGCTTCTGCATTGAAACAATGTTGCCTAGGTTCATTTCTCAAGCACTGAGGAGGGATCTGACTGCAGAACTGCTCTCATCCACTGTGAGTCTATGGTGCATTAATGCACGACAGGTGGCAGCACTGCACCAGTCATTTCACTCAGACTGCTAACCCAATGTTATAACTGAAAATAGCGACAGTTTAAACTGAGTAACAAAAATATTCTTAACTCATAGATCAAACTATTAAATCAAATAACAATATTTTTATTGTTCAGCTAAATAGCCTTTACCATTAAAAATGGATATTTCACATAAATAACAAGGTATACAATGATAGAAATGATCAATAGTGAACCATATACCACTTATTCCAACCACATGGTTACCAAATACAATTTATCACATTACATATTGCACATTGCTGCTAATAATTTTGTATACTATTTAATATTCATCTTTGTGACACTAATCTTTTAACTTTACTGATAGCCAGAAAATATTTTGAGATTCTTTCCGTGGTCCATGGATCTCCTGTGTGTAAGAGTATATTTGTGAATCTTTTATCAATTTGATATGCAGAGCTTAGAAAAGGTCCCAGCCAGTACCATCTTTCTCTTGTTTACCATGTAAAGGTCCACCATACATGATTCAAGTCTTCATTTCCTCCAGCTGAGCATACACAATCCCTTGATTCTACAGAGTTTTACTATATTGGTACTGTAGAACGTTACTAGGAAACTGCTCAAATTTGTATCTAATAAAGGTAGTTCTCAAATTAATATCTGTTAAAATATCCAAGTAGGGCTTATACTCAAAGAAGAAATTATTTTTGGCAAACCACTTTGAATAGTGGGATTCAGCTATATCCTATAGGCACTCATTGTTCCACTTCATTAGTTACCTTCTTTGTAACATTTTTTATATTGACTGCATAGTATAATGCCTATTTTCTTAAGATTCAGTAACTTTTGTTTGCTCAGCAAGGACACCAAAAAATAGATCAAACGGATCTATGACCAGTCATCGACAACAAGTTTGACGAAAGACCAGATGAGCAAAACCATCATGTCGAATGCATTTGCGATCAACAGACAGTTTCCAACTTGTAGACATGTTTTCTCAGTTGGTGCTGGTAAGAGGATGGGGTGAAAATCCCCTGAATACAGTGCCTGGGTCCAGCGACCATCCATACAGTGACCTGGCACTGTAGTCGCTGTACTGATGGTTGCTGTAAAGTGTCGCTGTCGGTTGTGATACCAGATCAAATTATGAGATGGCTGATGAATTATAGTCACTGGTACAAATCTGCTACAGAGAGATGACAAAACAACAAATTAGAATGGTATACTATACATACCTGTAGATACACCTAAAATAAATACACCAGGGGCCTGATTCTAGAAGAGATACACCTGGCATAACTTGACTTGTGCCATACAAATTGGTGCAAGTAGCAAGTTACGCTAGATGTTGCGACATTCAGAATTCAGCAAAGCAGCCTGCAACATGTCACAGTCTGCTTGTGCCAAAGTGGACTTATGACACCAGTTACTCCTAAACCCCTGTGACGTGGTGCCAGGGGTTTATGGCATCTGTTGCACCCTATTCTGGAAGGGCAGGAACAAAGTCCATAGATCTGCAGTTCTAGAACAACCCCCGGAGGACATCCATCAAAGTACAGTTACAGCAGCATTTAGCTGGTGTAAGTGTACTTACTCCCTCCATGGATTGTGCAGATCTGCCACCAGGCCAGCACCAATCCATGTGCCCTCCCCCCATGTTCAGAACACCACAGTATATGCCCCACAGGGCATCTTTCACCCCCCAGCCCCCAATCACCCAAATTGTACTAGCCCTGCAGGGCTGCTCACCCTCCCAGCCCTGAACTCCCACACTGGTAAGAGTGCCCCAGGGCAGCTCTGCCTCCATTGGACCCATTCCCAGACCCCGAAACACAGGACCCAGCAGTGCCACAAACTGTAAAAATATAATAAAATGCCAATATCCATGGTAGTCTAGTGCTCCTCACCCAGCAGTGCCAGTCCACCCACACCATGACCCATCTCTGGCAGCGACTGCTTGCAGCCACAGCTCACCACCATGTCCAGCCACCAGGCTAGGCTCTGTGGGAGCATTCTGTATATATACACATGAATGAATGTACTGTCATTCATTCATTGAGCATGTATATACAGTATGTGCCCTATGGAGCCTCAGTTGGCTGCTGGCCATGGTGGGCAAGAGGTGGCTCTGCCAGTTACCAGCTGGGGACAGGTCAGCAGGGTGCAGGTGGACTGGCACTGTTGGGTTGGGGGATCCACTGGACTACCAGAGATATTGGCATGTTATTATATTTTTACAGTTTTATGTACTGCAGGAACCTGTGTTTCAGGGTCGGGAATGGGTCCGGGGGTCAGAGCGCTCCTGTGGGGCTCTTACCAGTGTGGGAGTTTGGGGGCTGGAGGTGTGAGCAAACCCTGAGGGGCTTGGACAGTATAAGAGATCGGGGGCTGGGGGAGTGCAGGATGCCCTATGGGGCATGTACAGTATTGGGGGATCAGGGGCTGAGGACACAGCAGCCCTGTGGGGCTTTCAGGCCATGGTGAGGGGCACATGCACCCACCAGCCTGAGGGGTGTGACTTGCGATGTGCCCCTCACTTATGCAATGCATTTGACATAGCCATGCACATGTCACAAGTCACAGGACTTAGCTGCAGGGACCTTGCACCCATTACAGAATTGGGTGCAGGGTCCTTAGCGCAATGACACCCCTCACATGTTGCAACTTGTGACATGAGTAGAGGTGCTTCTAGAATCACACCCCAGGTTGTTAGAAAAAGGAATATAAAATATCCAAAAACAGCAATCCATTTTTTCAAGAATTACCTAATTTCAAGTCTCTTATTCAAACCATAATTGTCCATGGCTTTCAGAAAAAATTCCGGTAGAAGATTATCATAATCCCCTTCCCCTGATATAACTGGTTTCTCAATGCCTGTAAGTATAAAATTATGGCCTTCTTTATTTCTAGCCTTCCAGATGTGCATAGCCAGAGAGTTAGTGGTACCCCCCCATTTGCATTCACACTCTTCCTGTTTCTTGTTTTAAAATCCCTTTTAGTCTTACCAGTGAAGAAGCAACCACATTTACATTCTGCCATGCATATGATCCCACAAGTGTTACACTATAAACCCTCTCACCTTGGTCTCCCTCCCAGTGACAGGATTAACAAACAATTCAGTTGTTCTGACCTTTGGACAATATTTACAATTACCACACTTATTACAACTGCTGCTTCTTTCAGTTAACCACACACAGGGTTTTCCATAGGTTCATACTGAAGAAAAATAGGAAAACTGGGGTCAATATGCCTATGATGTTTTCCATCCAATATCCCTTATCTGTGAGTGAAACTACTATTAAGCAGCCACTTATCAAGTTTGTTTTGAAGGCCATCTTGCTTTTACTAATGATTATTTCCAGAGGTAGGTATTCCAAGCTCCTATCACTTTGTGAAAAGAAATATTTCGGTTATTAGTTTTATACTTAAACCAATGTAAATGGAGAGGATGTCCCTAGTTTCTATCTGATCCTGTTTATAAGCAAAACCCATTTCTGTAAACAAACAGTGATCATTCGTGACATCCCATAATAGCTACAGGTCCCCTCTATATCTCCTTTGTTCTAATGACATTAACTGTAATGTCTCAAGATGGGCTTGGTATTCCATGTGCCTAAATCCATGGATTTGTTTGGTGAACCTTCTTTGTATTCTTTCAATGTGCAATATATCAGTTTTATTGTGAGGTGTCCAGAATTGTGAGCAATAGTCCATGTGTGGCCTGCCATGATCTATTAAAGGGGGAGAAATACCTTTGCATCCCTGGAGGCTATGTTTCTTTTTATGTTCCACATAATTATATTAGCTTTGCTTATAACTTCATTAGCTTGTTTGGTAAAGCTTTAGGTCTTCTGTGATAAAAATTCCCAGGTCTTTCTCCATTACTGTGTTGGTTAATGGTATGTTTCCTAGAATATATTGATGTTTCATATTTTTTTATCCTAAATGCATAATTTTGAACTTTTCTGTATTCAGTTTCATACTCCGGGTTAGTGTCCAAGTGCTGGTGTTCTGCGGATCTTTTTGCAATGAACTAATATTTTCAGCAGTTTCTCATTTTCCCCCCAGTTTCAGATCTTCTGCAAATTTGATGTTATCATTAATTATGTTATACTAAGTTACATACTGAGAATGATAGATGCACAGAAGGTGTTTAACCCATATAAGTGCGTCTCCAGATTCTGGGTCTCTTTATACCTTTTTTAATAAGAATTTGTCAAGATTAACTTTGAAGGTTTCCACATTGTCTGTTTCTAACAATAATTTAGGTAATCTGTTCCATATAGATATGATTCTTTGAATGCAGAAAGAGCGTCTAATATCTAGTTTAGGGTATGTTAAGGTCAATTGGAATTTGTGGCTCCTGAGATTGCATTCTCTCATATTGAAAGGCATTCCTAATTGTGTCATAAGCTCATTTTCTTTAACTATATTAAACATCAGAAGCAGACCCCCCCCCAGTTTTTCTCATCTCCAGTGAGTACACATACCGTTATCTCAATCTTTCTTCAGAACTTCTATCCTGTAGACCATCTTTCATTCTGTAACCCTTCACTGCACCCCCTCCAATGCATTAATATCACGTCTGAGGTAGGGATTCCATAGTGGAGAGCAATAGTCTAAGTGAGGACGTACATAAGCTCTGTATACTGGAAGAATGCATACCCTATTTCTATAGACAAAAGATATTTTTTACACAGCCTATTATTCTGTTTGCTTTTTTTATATATATATTTGCAATGTGGGGTAAATGTAAGGTCTGTGTTGATAATTACTCCTAGGTCTTTTTTTCCTTTACCATATCAATTGTAAACCATTCAAGATGAACTGCACATTAGGATTATTGTCACCCAAATGCATAACACATTGTTTTAATATTAAAGTCCATGTTGTTTTGTTTAGCCCAGTTTTCGAGTTCTTGAAGGCCTTTAGTAAAATCCAACTATTTTGTCTGGTGAACCCACTTTAGCTGCAATTTTAGTGTCATCTGCAAATTGCATAGCCATGTTCTTAATGTTAGCTGTCATATCTGTCACAAATATGTTAAAAAGAATGGGTCCAAGGACATATCCTTGTTGAACCCCACTAGTGACTGTACCTGTAGAAGAGGTGTATCCTCTTATATATCCTCTTATATGTACTACTTGTGTACGGTTTGTTAATCACTCATTTACTCAGTTTATCAACAGAGGATGTATCCCACAGGATTTCATTTTGTTAATCAGGGTTAGGTGTGGCACTTTGTCAAAGGCCTTATGTAAGTCCAGATATACTATATCCACTGGTAATTTATCATGAAGAATACTGCCAACTTTCTTGTAGAAAACTAAATTACTAGTAAGGCAAGATCTCTTTTTTTTTAAAATCCATGTTGATCAGGGTCCACAAGATGTTTTATAACTAGGTCATCCTCTAATATAGTTTTTAGGATACCCTCAGATATTCTTCCTAAAATGTTAATAAGGCTAATTGGCATATAGTTTGATATTTCACTTTTATTTCCCTTTTATGTACAGGTGTTACTAGTGCAGTCTTCCAATCACAAGGTACTAATCCAGTTGTTAAGGACAAGTTGAACAATTTATGTAGTGGATCGATCAACCATGATGCTTTCAACAACATGGGTGAGATTATCAGAACCTGGAGATTTATTTGTTTTGATTGCATCAAGTTTGTTTTTCTATTTCCAGTTTAGTTATTTCAGGCATAGTATAATCAATTATATTTTTTGTAAGTTCTGTATTCAGTTTTGTATTTGGAGTAAGGTTAAAAATTGAGCAAACATATTTATTACATTCTTGTGCCATTTCTAAAGGTGCCTGAATGGTATCATCATTGATGAGTAATGGACCAATAGTTTTGGTTGACTGTTTTTTATTGTTTACATATGAATAAAAACTTTTACCGCCATCTTTAATGTGGGCTAACTTAAATTCCAATCTTTTCTTTTTTTTTATTGCTGAATTACATCTCTTTAATATTGCGCTATATTTATATTATATTCATTGTTACATCTAATTGATGCTCTGTAAGTGCTTCTTTTTTTTAAATCAAATATAATATAGTAGAGGTTACCCAAATTGGTAATTTACCCCTTTTATTATAACCTACTTTTTCTGGGACATACTTTTGTTCTAGAGTAAGTATTTTATTTGTTAATAACTGCCAAAGTTTATCCAGAGATGTAATACCAGTGTCCCAGTTCCATGCTATTAATTCTTTATTAATAAGGTCGAAGTTAGGCCTACCATAGTTTCTAAAAGTGGTTATACCAGGATTACATTCTAAAATTGTCTTTGTTCCAAAAGTTATTATGCAATGATCGCTGTTTTGCAAAGGTTCCTGGATACTGATGTTTGGGATTAGATGGGTATATCTGTTATTACTAGATCAAGAATATTGTTTTTTTTTCTTGTTGGGGAATGAATAAGTTGAACTAGGTTATGTGATTCACATAAATCCAAAAAATTGTGTTCCATTTTGTTATTTCCTGTACAATGTATCCAATCAATTCCTGGGTAACTGAAGTCTCCTAATAGAATAATATCTGACTAATTCATTTTTTAAATCTAGGTTGTTCAGTATTTTCTGATGTTCAGATGGATCAATATTAGGTGGTCTATAACAAAGTCCCACTGTCAGTTTAGTTTGTTTCTCTCTTATTATTTCAATCCATAGAATTTCGATATATATTTCGCTATCAGTTGCATTGATGGATTTATATTCTATAGTATCCTTAATAAAAAAGCCCATCCCTCCTCCCTTTTGTGATAATCTATTTTTATGTACAGTATTGTAACCAGGTATGTTTACATTCCAACTCGATTTGTCTCCCCATCATGTTTCAGTGATCACTGCTATATCAATATTAACTTTTTGGAGTAATATCTCTAACTCATCTAATTTTGTAGAATGGATACTTCTTGCATTTGTAAGTAGAAAAGTCAGCCCATATTTGTTTTGTTTGTTAGGGTGTTTAGTGTTTTTTTTTTGTTGGTCATCTCCCTTTGCCCCCAGGGGTTTAGTTTTTTGTTAGTGTGGAATTTTTGTTTATTGTAATGTACATAATGCACCCCGATAATCTTGTGCCTTTTTTATTTAGTTGTAATCTGTCATAACAATACAGGTCATCCCTTCCTTCAAATGTTTCCCAAGTATGTATACACCTGATATTATTTGTGAGGCACCATCTTCATTGCCAGTTATTGTATGGTTTTATTTTTTTTTTGGTCCTGTAATTACTTGCTCTTGGGACAGGTAAAACTTTGGAGATAATGGGAGTCAGATTTAGGGTTTTTTAAGTTTTTACAGCATCCTCCATATCTTTAGTTATTTTTTCAACCTCCTGTTTCCCAAAATCATTTGTCTCTACATGCAAAAGGGCAATTTTTGGATTTATTATATTTTGAAAGATGTCTGGGAGCATACTAGTCACATCCTTTATTGTTGCACCACTATAGCTGCCACTTGCAACATTATCTTTATTCCCCCTAGTGGTGTATCTGTTGGTATATCTGGTAATTGAATTCCCCAGGATGTAGATTTGTTCAGGCAGTATGTTTGGACTTGAAGTTTCATTTTCATTACTGCCAATGTCAGGTTGTGATTCTACGGGACTAGTATTTTCACTATCTATGTTTAAGGGTGGAACTGGGATAGATTTATTACTATTTTCTTTCCTATGTGGGGGGACAGGGTTAGATTGAACACTGGAGGCCTGATTTGAGGGCATAATGTGAGGAACAAATGTTGGATCCATGCTTGGTTCTTCTTCTAAGAATTGAATCAGTGGGTCAAAACTGTTTGACAAGGGTAATATAAAATCCTTGACCTTCCTTTCCTTTTTTTTAGCTTGCCTAGTACCCTGTATCGTATACCAATTCTCATCATTAGTTTCATCAAACTCCTCTAATCTATTTCATTTTGTGTGTTTTTTTTTTGTGTACCACAAGGTTACCAGTCTCCAGATTCATTATATCATTAGTATCTTTTGTTTGGTGTGGAAAAGATATGCTTAAGTGCTTACTATGTTGTTTGTTGACATCATCTTTATTATTTTGTGCATATGATTCACCACAATCTCTTTCATTTATTCTGGATGCCATAGTGTGTTGGCTACATTCAAGAACCTGTAGTCGAGTGCCAAAGGTTGTTATTTCTGCTATAATGTCAGCGTTTTGTTTACACTTTAAACAAATAAAAGGATTGTCGAGGATTGGTATCTCAGAGAATAGGTACATTTCACAAGATATACATTTCCACCCCTGCTTACCCAGAAATAAAGTGTTGAAGTCCATTATTCTTATTTTGGGTTGCATATAATGACTTGTTTCCTAAACCAATATAAATTAGTTCCTACTCACTTCATTGACTCCTCGCACCCTCGCAACATGCTTAATGTGTGCTGACGCTCATGTCTCTGCACTCATCTCCGCATGCATGAGTGCGCGCCCTGCCCAAGCTTGCCCTGCTCACTGCAGGGCTTGTTAATACATCCTGGCATGACCCAGAAGTGTCTCTCAGGGTCAAAGCACCCTCATGACATAATATGCCTCAAAATAAATTAAAAATAATTGATTTAGAGCACTATGTTGACACTCATGCATGTCCAAATAGTGTTACACAGTGGCAGCTTGTAAACCCCCCAGAATCAACGTTTTAACACAGTGCTATGCACACATAGCAACAGTTGCTAGGTGCTGCAACTCTCTACCTGAGTGCTAGTAGCAACAGGGCTTCAGACATACACATAACAGTATAGTATAAAATGGGTGTATAAGACACAACTTGTAAATTAATATTTAGGTAGGCAGCTGCAATATTGGGTGCTTGCTCAAGTTTATTTGTTAAGTCTGCCACAAGAACCTGAAAATAAGGGGTCCAACACTGACCTCTGAGGGACCCCACTTGTAACTGTGAATGTTTCATCCCTGGAGGCTATGTTTCTTTTATGTTCCCTATAATTCTATTAGCTTGCTTATAATTTCATTAGCTCGTTTGGTAAAATTTAGGTCTTCTGTAATAAAACTCTCAGGTCATCTTCCATTACTGTGCTGGTTAATGGTACGTTTCCTAGAATATATTGATGCTTTATATTTTTGAGCATAAATGCATAATTTTGCATGCATCTACAATGCCAATTTGACAACACCTTTGTCAACCAGCATCACAGTGACAGGATTTATGTCAACCTGCAAGTTCCAGTAGACATAAATCTCAAATGTCTCCAGTCTGCCCCTCACCCTCCCCATATTTAAGGTTCATAACTCTGAGTCAGTTGATTTGGGAGGGCTGCAGGATTGGAGACATTGTGCCCTGTCTCAGGTGAACCAACACAGTGACCTGTCGAAAAACTGTCAATTTTTTCAACAGCTACGTGAGGTTGCTGTGTTGGTATTGCTGTCAGGGCATATCATTTTGCACTTTTCTGTATTTAGTTTCATGCCTCGGTTAGTGTCCAAGTGTTGATATTCCTGTAAATCTTTTGCAATGAACTTAATATTTTCAGCGGTTTCACATTCTCCCCAGTTTCCGATCATCTGCAAATAGGGTCACCACCTTTGGATGAAGTAAAAACTGGATGCTAAACCACACCCCAAATGCTGCCTCTGGCTCCACCCCCTTTTTTATGACTGGTGAGTATGTCGCTCCTCCTCCAAAGCCATTTGTAATGTTGGAATAGTCATTACTAGTTATAGGAAATCATTTTTATACTGTTATTTATTTGATTTATTTATTCAGTTATTTATTTTTATTCTTTGGCAACCAGATTAACTCCCATAGGCCACATAGCCCATTTTACAGGAGTGACCCAGGAGCACAGGAAGGTTAAGTGACTTGCTCAAGGTCACACAGTATGTAAGTGGAGGCTGTGGGAATCAAACTCAGGTCTGTTGGATGTGCCAAGCTCATCCACAGCTTATTGCTCAGCCCTCTGTTAAACACCGTTCCATTTTCCTTTCCTGTCAGTCATGTATTCTGATGCTTTGACCCATTTTTGATAACTTAATTATCAGTGCTTGTGGTACCCTTATTACTGCACTATGTTCCCCTTTACCTAAGCAGTTACTGCTGTTTCTTTTCATATTTCTAAGACATTCCACAATTTCAGACACACCATTCCATGCTGTTTATCTGAATGACCTGTAAAAGTGTAGCTAATATCATGGAATGTTCAGATAATACAAAAACTGAGAGCAAATGTGGTGATAAAAGCATTACAAGTTAGAATACTACTTTAACAGAAATTGGTCTAAAATATACCAGAATATAGGACAAAGAGAAACACATGACATCACATGAAGGTGTTAAAGTTGTTTTTTGTCATAGCAGTAAAAGACCATACTTAAAATTCAGAGTGGAAAAGATTAGGTTAATTTACTAGTAATGATCTTAATGGCTGTACTTTACACCTCCCAGACAGACTGGTTTTACAAACAAGGTAGGTCTGAATGACTGTGGCATTAGAACTTATTTGTAATGTGGACATGCAATGCAGGCAAACCAGTGAATGATTTGATACATCAGTTTTAAGACTATATGAGCACTCAATATGGCCCCCAAACCAGATTGCATTTAATCAAAACTGGATGACTGAAAAAGGACCCTAAAAACCAGATTATCCGGTCAAAAACTGGATGGGTGGCAACCCTATCTGCACATTTTTTGTTATCATTACATTATCTGTTAAGTTTGTACAAAAAGCTGAAAAATGTAGGGACCCAACACTGACCCCTGAGGGACCCTGCTTGTAACTGCGGATGTTTCAGAGTGTTGACCATTTATGACCACTCTCTGTGTTCTTTCATCAAGCCAATTTTGGATCCAGTTAATATAGTAGAGATCTACCTTTCTTTTTCTTAACTTTTTAGCTATGTGCTCATGAGGTTCTTAGGGAGTTGAATTGAATGGACTATCATGTCCCTACTGTTTGTACCTTGCCTGTACACAATCCTGGGACCATGTACATCTATATCTCTAAGTCCTGGATCCAATGTGACCACATACCAATGTCTTTTGACAATAGAAACTATCTGATGTGATAGTGGATTTTAATTGCTAACAAACATAAGACAGGGCCACATTCCTAGTGGCTCACTTTTCTTGTAATAGATTCTGCCTAGGAAGTTTATCAACATCTTCCCTAGCTCTTTAGTATTAGTCCTTCATCCTATCCCCTGTGAAGAAGTCTCCCAGTAAGCTCATCAGCACGAGGTTTGTATTTATCTTCAGAATGACAATTGTGTTTTGTTCTTATACATTGTACCTTAGGGATTATTGTAATCACATGGCTAGGATGGTTGGTCTTTAAAGGTGCTTTATAAATAAAATTGAATTGAATTGAATTGAATTGCTAGCCAGTAGCAACCCATTATGGTCTGTGAGCTTTTTATAAAGATCTATTTTAACCCTCCCCCCCCCCGTCCATCCTTAATAATATTCAGGTCCAAAATGTTAATCTGTTTGCGATAAAATTCAACGCTGAAACATAAATTGGAATTACTGCTCTCCATTTAGTAAATTAATTCAAACAACTCATTCTCAGTACATTTCCAGAATAGAAATATATTGTCAATAAACCTCTTCCACAAGTCCAATGTATGGATGAAAGGAGTATTATGACCATGGACATTCTCTTGTTCCCTGTTTGCCATGTATAAGTTTGCACAATTCATAATTGGGTGCAAAACTCGCACTCATGACTGTACCCTTTTATTGTAAATAGAAGTCGTCATTGTAAAAAAAGGTATTGAATTCAAGAACATATTTAAATAGCTGTATAAGGATATCTGTGGAAGGATCATTCACTATATGAGGAGCAAGATAATATCTAAATGCTTTTAACCCATCCACATGTGGGATATTAGAATATAGAACTGCTACAGTCACAGTCAAAGACACAGTCAGATATTTCCTGAAAATTCTGTGATATTTCTAGAGAAACCTCTTATTTTCTTTAGTTCCACAGTAGGGGCAGCAGAGATAAACTTTAGAAATATTGTGAAATATTTGGTGATATCTAACCACGTGTTTGGCTACAATTGTACATCGAGCGTCAGCAATAAACTGTCATCTGCAATTTAGAGATCCTCTGGCACTGCCAAAATATCCCTGTATCCTTAATGTATGATGGAACTTCTTTCACAAAATCTGCAATATGCAAATCAGCATATTTAACTATTGTCTCAGTTAATGAATTGTTACCTGATATGATGGGCCTGCTTGGGGGGTGGGGTTGACTTAATCTTTATGCACCTCTGGCAAACAATAGAAAGTTGCTCTGACAGGCTATTCCACCATTAAATAGTCAATTAATTAGTCAATTGAGGCCGGGAGATCAGAGGGCTGTGGGTTCAGTTCCCACATCTGGCACTTGGGTTAATATCCCAGTACTGACACTGTAATGTAGCATGAGAGGGGTGCTGCATTTCTGAGGTGCCGTCTTTCGGATGAGATGTTAAACCGAGGTCCCATCTGCCTGGATTGAGTGGTAGTTCAGGTGGATGTTAAAGATCCCATGGCACTTATCGAAAAGAGTGGAATTTCCCGTGTCCTGGCCAAATTTCCTCTTTCACTAAAAAAATACCACCAACAGCTTATTCTGGTTCAAGGTCAGTTGGCTTTCATCTGTATCCACCTCCTGGGTCGTGCCTGAAAATAGGCAGGATTTGTCTAGTGCACTTACCGGTCAACAAAAGCTAGCTAAATAAATAAATTACTTAGTTGGCAACCATTTTTCTTTTTTACCAGTTTTAAATAACTATCATTAACATCTTTTTTATTTATTTGTTTCTGCTCCTCCCTCATTGTCCTCCGACCCATGCCACCTTCTACTGGCCCCAAATTGCAGCCTTTTCGTGGCTACCCCAACATATCCATTGCCGGGGTGGTCCTCTCTTCTGAGTGGAAGGGCCTTAGTGGCCAGTGGCATGTACTCCAGGAGCTCTGGGGCTGGTTCCAGGCTAACTCCAGGGTTTCAGGTGGCAGGAGCTGGGCACTATTCATCCAGTTGTTTGGGGCATACTTTTTCCATTTCCATGCCCTACCACATAGTTCTCAGCCTTCTGGGGCATGTTGAGGTGTCATGTCCCCAAGTACACCACCAATCCACCCATGAGGCCCCAGGCAAACCCCCGGGAGAGAAGTGTCCAATGGATACTTATGATCCCCTTCCTGTCGGTCTCTGCTGCTGGTACCCAGGCTTGGGGTGGAACCCAGCCGCTGGCATGCCACACGCACCCTTCTCTCAGCCATGGAGCCAGCATCAATATTTTTTAAACTTTTCAGTATGGTAAAAATGTAACCTTTCATAAAAAACAGGAACATTCAATTGTCTAAAAAAACCTTTTTCGTACTTATCACTAATGTTATTTTTTTTTAATTTGTAGTTTTTTATTGTTTTTTCAGAATAAACACATACATATGGGAACAGGAAAAATAAAGGAGAAAATCTACTGGTTAGATTTCATACATTTACAGGTTACACATTACTTATGTCATTATACAGTTACATTTTACTACTACTATTAGTTATCAGACCAAAAATTATGTGGTCTCATGTTTTACTCCTGGAGGGGGAGGATTTCCACTACCCTCCATCCATTCAGGGTATTGACTTGTCTGTTACCTCCTAATTAAATTTCACAGCTTTCTTTACAGGTTGTGGTTGTTCACTTTGATTTACCTTGTTTTTACATTTCTACTCTTCTAGGATGATTCTTCATTTCAAATAGTTTTACTCAGTACTAAGCTAGTCTGCTGCCTCATTCCTCCCAAGTGTTCCAATGGATTACCTTATCTTTGATGCTCCCATTTCTGTTTTTGAGAATTTTAGAGAGGTGTACGTTACATATCTTCTGGGTCCTGGCAACTGATGTCTGATTGCAGTAATGATGTTCTTACAGGTTTGGCGATCCAGGTGGGTCTAAATCATCTCTGCATTTACTTAAATTTAGAGGGGAGGGGAGGGTGCTTGGTCCAGGCAGCGGAGCCAGGAGAAAGAGCAAGCTTATCATTATTTATCAAAGTCTGTGATGTTCAGCAGCTCTCATAACAAGCATAAGCTGCACCCCCTATCCATCAAAACCAGTCATGGAGTCTCCCTGGAACAGGTTCAAGCCTTTAAGTACCTTGTGATCACTCTAGACCCTCATCTAACTTACAGTGCCCACACTGACTCTGTAGCCAAAGCAGCAAATACTGACCTTGTCCTTCTCTTCCGAATATGCAACATCTTAACCCAGAAACCCTGACTGTCACTGTTCAGAGCTATGTTGTCTCCATTATTGACTATGGGATATCATCTATGGCTCTGCCCCACTACTGCTCTTAGATGCATATCCATCTCCCTCAATAAGGCCTGCTGACTTCTCACTGGATACCACCACCTCACACATACATGCAATCTATATGCACAGACTGGATGGCTGCAATTCACCAACTGGATAAAGTACCTAACCTGCATCATTGTGAAGAAAACAACTATGGGCCTTGTGCCCCCTGGAGTGTGTACACTCCTGCACTGTAGCAATAACTCCCACTCAACTAGGGGGTCTGAATCACAGCTCCTGCAGGTTCCATGTTGTCATGCCTCACAAGGTCAAAGATCTTTTGCCTACAGGGCGTCCAGCTGGCTAAATGGTCTAAGCAGTTACATCTCCTCCACTCCTACCATTGGTGCATTTAAATCAAGGCTACGCCTCTCTCTCACTGCCTGTAGCTCCTGTGACTGCCTCCACTAGCTGACCCCATGAATATTTCCCTAACCTTATGCAGTTCTCTCTCCTATTAGCACTTGGTTACCCCTTAGCATGCATTTCCCCATGTTATGTCTATGACAATGCCTCTGGCTGCGCTTCTCCTCTATTGCTCTCTGCCCCCTCTACTCTTCCTCTCTCTTGTCCTCTATCCTCTCTGCACCTCATCTGCTATCTCCTTATAACCTAGCCTCCAAAACTTGTTTTATTTCTCAGATGCCATGTAACTCTTTAGCTTACACTTTTGTAACCTTGTCATATGTATTGAATTTGTAATCTGACTTACATGTCTTATGTTTTGAATTGTAACCTGATGTGGAACCTTTGTAAAAGAGCCCTGGCTCAAAGGTATTGTAGTCCTAGACCTAATCAAAAAAAAATAATGAGTCATTTGCTTGGTTACTTTTTCACATTGACCCAGGTAGTTCAGAGTTTTCCCTTGTATTTACATTGTTATAGCCATTTTTTCCCTTAACCTTAAAAGTTGTAACATATTTCAGAGGTAAGTTACCTGTTATGGTGTGCCTTACAATAGAGAGACACAACAAGGTCAGTAAAAAGAATTAGAACTATTTACATATATGAGGTTTCTCTCTCCAGCAGTTTGGTTTATCTGTTTTATCTAGGTTATATGGTGGGGGTACAGCTTAGTGGGGGGGGTCGGCTCAGGGGACAAAATCAAGGTAATTGTCTAGTTGGTATAGGACCCACTTCCTCCATCGCACCTTGAATGTGGAGATCCTGTCCTGGACTTTTGCTGAGAGCTTCTCCATTGAGTATGTATCTAGGGTGATCATCCTCCAGCTCTCCTTAGTGGGTATGCTTTCTGTATGCCAGAGTCATGTAATAGTTTTTTTCACTGCTAGAATGAGGAGCAAGATCAGTTTATACTGAAGGGTGTTCAGTGCTCTCCCCTCTGGTGGGATAGCCATCAGCACCAGTGTTGGCATAATAGCCCATGGGCAGTCAAAAATTCCCTCAGTTTCCTGGGATATCTCCTGGCAATATTATTAGATGACTGGACATTTCCATAGAACATGTGTTAAGTCCACCATATGATGCCCACACTGTCTCCAGAAGTTCCCTGTTGTTGGAGAAGACTATTTGGCTATTACTGTCAGAGTACAGAAAACTTGCCCTTACATTTCTAGGCTTATTCTCTCCAATATGTAGTTGATGCTATCCTTATATCAAAGTAACGTTTATTTGTGCCAATTGTCCATGGTTATATTATGTCTAGTTCCACATTCCATTTGTTTAACACTGTTTCAGTGGAGTCCTTTGGTATGTCCTGTAGGGCTTTATATAAGTGGCTTATAAGGTGAGGAAGGGTGTGTCCTGTATAAATGTTAGCAGCATGTTTATCAGTTGAGAGGGTTTTTTTTAACTTAGGCTAGTGTGTCTTCTCTAGGCTATAGATATGAGTGGAGTTGGAGGTATTTATAGAATTGGTTTTGTGGTATTTTGTAAGATGCTTGCTGGCAAACAAATGGGATGATTCCTGTATTACTCAGAAGTTGGTAGGTATAGTGTACCCCAACTTTTTGCCACCCCCTCAAGGCTCCATCCATTTTATTTGGTAGAAAATCTGTGTCTGATGGAATGTCCTGTATGAAGAGCCATTCTGCTGTGGTGAGGAATCTGCTCAAGACATGTTGTTATATGAAGTTTCAAAGAGGATTGCCAAACAAGCATGGGCTAATGTCCTGTGTATTATTTAATGTTTGCTCAATATGTTTCTAGTGTGGCTGATGTGGGGAGACAAGCATTGGCAGATGGTGTGAAGATGAGCGACTAGGGCATATTGTCTGAGGTTTGGAAGATTAACTCCTCCTTTGTCTTGTTGGAGTTCATAACCGGGTATCTAATTCTGGGTGGTTTGCCCTACCAGATAAATTGAGAGATCAGCCTGCCCCATGCCTGGAAGTAAACTTTGCTAGGTACTATTGGTAGTGTTTGAAGAAAGTATAGGATACAAGGTAATATGTTTTGTTGGACTGCCTCTATTCTGATGAACAGGCCCAATGTAAGCTGGGTCCATCTTGTTATGTCTTCTGTCAGCTGCTGTGTTGCTGGTTCATAATTTTGCAGCTCTAGAATTTTAAGTTTTTATGTGAGTTTTATTCCTAAGTATTTAATGGTCATATGGTTTTAGCTGAACTTGAATTTGGTTTTGAGTTGAGGGGATGGTGTATAATTATATAGAAGGACCTCAGCTTTTTGATTGTTTAGTCTATAGCCTGAAAATTCTCCCAATGTGATATACAGGACAAACTGGAATAAAACATCTTTAGGCCAAGTCCTGTATTATAGATGCTCCTGTTCATTCTCAATATAACATAGAATACAAAGAAAATAACAAGTATAACAAATATAATATATCATCATTTACATCAACATTACATCTACATTCTAATCATTGCACATACAACGGACACTCAATTCATGCTTTAACTCCTTCATAAATATTTTAGCATTGGTCTTGTTAACTATAGAGTCTTTATTTATTGAGTTCCATATTTGAAACATAATAGCTGGGAAAAGCATAGAACTATATTTATTTATTAGTTTTGGAGGAGTAAATCCTCGTAGTGGTGTCTGGCGTGAGTTGTGGTGATGTTGCATTTTTTCTAATTTTTCAAACAAGTAAATTAGCCTTTTCGTATATAAAACTTTATGAGTTAAATTTGCCCATTGCAACTTCCTTTTATGAGCTGGGGTTAACCAAGCAAGTTCATTAAACAATGTACAGTGGTGTGAACCCATTCCTTTTCCTAATATAAACCTTGCAAGTCTATTATACATCATATCAACTTTCACCAGGCTTTTCTTATGAGGCAAAATCATATACATGGCATCCATAATCCATAACTGGGAGTAAAGTTAATTTACTACTGCCAATCTCATTTGCTTATTCAAGCATGATTTTGATCACCTAAAAGCTCCCAATTACTTGCTTATAATGTCTTCAATATGATAGTCAAAAATCAGACTTTCGTCTAACCAGACACACAAATATCTGTGCATTGTTTCCTGAACTATTTGGTCAGCATTATCAGTCATTATTTTAATATAAGGGGCAGCAGTGATCTTTCCTATTTCTTTTTTCTTAAAAAACATGGATTTGTTTTTTTTATAATTCATAACCAACCTCAATTCCTTAATCCATGTACATAGTGCTAGAAAATCCCTTTGAAGATTTCTTTCCATTTGTTCCAAATTCAAGCCAGTTGCAACAAAATGGTGTCACTGGCATAATACCTAAGTTAGAATTATTTGCCACTTCCACTACTTTATTTATGTATATCAAAAATAAACTTGGCCCAAAATTGACCCTTGTGGCACACCTCTTTGAATAAAACACTATCAGACAGGTGACCATCTACAAAAACCTGCAGGGAGCGGTCCTGTAAATAGGATGAGAACTATCCCACTGCTTCTGTTGACAGGTCTACTTCTGCTAGTCTATCACATAACAGACCATGATCGACAGTGTTGAAGGCCTTGGAAAGGTCCACAAACACCACACCCACCAACCTACCTCCCTCCAATTGGATGCAATCAGATCCACCAGGTTGGCAAGTGTGGTACCAATGGAAAGGTTCTTCCTGAAACCTGACTGGTATGTGAAAGTAATGAGTATTGTTCAAGATACTCCCAAGCTGCAGTTACACCAACCATTCCAAGACCTTCAATACTGCTGAAAGCAGGGCAATAGGCCTATAATTTGTGGGATCAGACAGTAAACCTGATTTAAAAATTGGAATAATTTTTGCTTTTTTCCACAGTTTGGGGAAAATTCCTTCTGTTAAACTCCAGTTGAACAGTGTTGTCAGGATAGGTGCAATCACACTTACTGAATCTCTAAGAAACCTATTTTCAATTCCATCTAGACCAAATGACTTACATGGATTTAGTTTCTTAATTTCACATTTTACCTGCTTACAAGAGACACACCTAAATCTAAATCTAGGAATTTTTAAAGACAAGGGATCACTATTAGAATATGTCTTTCTTCTTACTGGGGTGTGAATTGGGATATCTGGAAGAGTTGCAAAATACTCATTAAGTATATTCACTGATTTAATTGGAGTCTGACAGAGACCATTCTTAATCATTTGATTTTGGGTCTCTGAGAAACAGGAACTTCAAAGACTTTATTAGAGACCAGTACTGTTTAGAATTTGAAACTTCATATATCTTAGTTTTACAATAGGCTTGCTTAGCCTTTCTGATTTTTAATCTTTAAGTATTTCTAACTGATTAATAGTTTACCCAGTCTAAAGGATCAAAAGTTCTAATTGCTTTCTTCCACAGTCTAGATTTAATTCTAAACTGCTTTTTTAATTTCTCTGAAATCCATGGAACATGTTTTTTCCTTTGACTTTTATACTCAAAAGGGGCTAGTTTATGGCACACTTCTCCATACCAACTTGTGAATTCTTGTATTGCCAGATCTAGAGAAGGCATTAGGAATAGTCTATCCCATTTTACCTCCATTAATTTGGCTATACACCCTTAAAAGATCTCTTTTTATTTTGGGGCTCTTACATTAAGTATTCAAATTTTTCCTTATCCAAATTAAATTCACATCATAGGGGACACTGGTCTCCCAATATGGGTTGATTTACTAAAATTAACTGAGGTTTAACCATAATTGTAATGAAAACCAGATCCAGTATATTCCCAGGACTTTGTGGATGTGTCTTCCTAGTAGACTGAGACTAACTGAGTTACTGCCAAAGGTTTAAAGCTATACTCTAGAGTGTTACCTCTACTTTTGCCCCACAGGGCATTAAAATCTCCTGTTAGGATCAGTTCTTTTCCCATGGACTTTTCCTGTATCTTTAAAGCTAATTGCTCATAATCACTTACTTTTGTTTTGGTGGTGCATAAATTACCCCAACTATCAGTTATAATTCAATAATCTCAACCAGTAAGCTGATCAATTAGACCAATTACCCCAAACAAATGTCTATAGCTTGTCCAAATCCCATCCCACATAAAGAAGAACCCCCCCCATGTTTACCCTTTCTATCCAACCTAAAACTTGAAAAACCTTCCATTTCCAACTGTTCTTTTCCATTCTGTGGAGTTAACCAAGTTTCAGTAAGAGAAACTAAATTTGGGGATTTAGATAATATCCAAGTCCTTAATAAATCAATTTTAGTTTTTACACTCCTAGCATTATCACAGATCAACCTTATTTTGCTTAGGGAATCAGGACCCAGATTTCTTTCCACATCTCCACCCAAAGTCAATATCATAATCAAACATTTTAAGTCTGCTAAAGGAGGACATGCAGAAAGAAAAATATCACCCTTACCCTTCAAACTGAGCAGTATTTTCCACAAAGCCTTCCTTCTATTACATACTAACTGGATAGGTGACTCCTCAATTTTAGCACTTCCCACATTCATAGTCCTTAGCTGAAATGCTACCACAGCAGGATTTTGAATTAAATCTGAATCAGACCATTTTACATAAAGTGCTATGTAATGCAAACATAAAATCCCAGCCTTTGTGAAATCTTCATATTTCCTTGATTAGGACAATATGCCCCTCACAATGTTAAAACAGCTTCATCCTGTACAATAAGATAATTTCTAAACCACTTAAATTAAGACTTTCATCAGATACTCTCAAAGCCATATAACATTATCTACCTGCATATACTTTAAATTAATGTAGCATAAGAGAATAATTACTTCAATTCAAAACCTATACCTAACCCTATAGAATATCTCATAGATGCAGATCTTATCTATTGGAGTTTCTCTTCTGAGTGGCGCTCGTGCCACTCATGCTCACACTACTGAGCATGTGCAGTACCAGTGCAAGCCTTTTCAAGTGATTCTGCCCCTCCTCCTCTGCTGATGTGCTGTACCAAACAGCTGATGGCAATTCCAAGGGCTCCGGTAACTGGCAGCTCATGTAAGCTATTAGCTAAACAATGCAGGGTAGAGCTTTGGCACAGAAATAACAGTCTCACTACACAGAGTTTGAATTCAGCTGGCTGCAGTAGATGTTTTACCTGAATACAGCTTTATGTCTACCTCCAGTTGGGAGCCCTTCTATGTCTTGGTTCTTTCTGACTGTGGCTGCTAGTGGTTCTAAGTAGAGTACAAAAAGCAAGGGGTACAATGGGTATCCCTGCCTCATGCCTCTGGAAAAAGGGAATTCCCCTGACAGAGAGCCATTTAACCTCAAATATAGGAGCATATATTGTTTAGAGAGTTTGTATGAACTCGTTTGGATTCTGAGTTGTGCTAACATGGCCCACAGATAGGCCAAGCCACTCTATCAAAGACTTTTTCTGCATCAGAACTTTAGGAGTGCCAGAGGGTTTGCCTTTGAATTGTGTATTCTATTAAGGTTAAATTATGTCTGATACTATTTTGAGCCTGTCTCTGATGTACAAATCCAGCTTGGATTGTGAATTGTGTGTCTGTTAACTGCAGGAGTAGGTTCTCTAACATCCTTGACATGATGGACATAAATAGTTTATAGTTGCAGTTGGGCATCGAGATAGGCCTGCAAGAGTTTGGTAGTTTAGAGTCCTTCTGGGGCTTAAGAATTGCAGATATAATTGTGTATTTTCATGAAGATGGGTCAAGGTCTTCCTCCTGGACCTTGTGGAGTGCTTGTGTCAAGTGGGGGAGCAAAGGTTTGATGAATGTTTTATAGAATTCAACTGGGTATCTATTGGGGCCTGGGGCTTTCTGGGTTTTAGAGGCGTTAAGGGCAACATCAAACTCTGCATACAATATTGGGTTTAGTATACTTTGGGCTTGGTCCTGTGTGAGTTTAGGGAGAGCTAGATTGCCAAGGAACTTCTGTATTGATTCTGGGGGAAGGGGGGAGTCCGCAAGAGTATAACTGGCAGTAATATCCCATCAAAACTTTCATAATCTCTGCTGGCTTATTCAGGAGTGACTCCAAGTTAGGGTCCCATAGTTGAATAACACATGCTTGGGTTCTTGAAACCCACATATTTCGTGTTAAGATTCTTGCTCCCCATGAGCCCCCTTCGTATCAGGTAAGTTTCAAATATGTTAGTTGCTGTTCGATTTTTTTGGGTCCTGCAGCTTCTGTATTTTTTGTTTAATTTGGATAAGTTGTGGTATTACACTAGCATCTCCCTGGTGGACAAAGGCCTGTTGTGTGTGTAATGTTTCCTGTAGCGCCCTAGTGATTTTTTTTCCCTATCCCTTTTCTTTTTCATTAAATATGCTATTATTTCTCCCTTTAGGACCATTTTTATTGTATCCAATAGTTTGGAGGCTGAAATAGTAGGGTTTTGATTCTGTGTCTATCCATGGGATGGCCTCTGTTATTATTTGTTTGAGCTTGGGGCTGCGGAGATGTGTGAGAGTTAGTCTCCATGTAGTGTTGCGTTTCAGTTTCCCCAAGTGAAGTTTTGCGTATGTGGCTGAGTGGTCAAGAGAATGGTTGTTTCATGTATTAAATCCACTGCGCATCTAGATGCTCCACCATCATGAAGAGGTAGTCTGTCTGGAGGCTGTACCAGTACGGGGTGCAAAATGGGTATATTCCTACCCAGTTGGGAAGAAGTACCTCCACATGTTTATGATTCCAAGTTGTGCTAAAGTTTGCCTAAGATATTTTTGTATTGAGGTAGCCCGGTGTCATGTCAGCCCTGTGGTATCCTTTGCTGGAGACAGTGAGGCATTAAGATCTCCCCACATGATTAGTTGACCCTTCATCATTGAGAGTAGCTGACTTATAAACTTTTGTTCCATTCCTTTTTTTGATCCCAGGGTAAATAGAGAGAAGATAGTTTTACCTGGGGGTTATATAGTAGGCCTGTAGCAATCATAGTTGGCCTCTGTGTCGAATATTTTTTCCTGCAGCGTGAAGGGGATTCCCCTAGGGATTAGGATTACTACACTGCTTCTTTTGCCTGAACTATGGGGTGCCGAGATGACTGTCTGGTATCCCATGGGTGTAAATTTAAGATGTTGCCCCTCCGACAGGTGAGTCTCCTATAAGAATACCACCTCTGCCTGTCCCTTTTCAGCCTTTGAAGTAATTGTTTTCTTTTAATGGGGTTGTGGATTCCATTTATGTTGAATGAAATAACTAAAGATGTTTTATCCATCGCTATTGTGTGGGTCAAGGCCCTCCTTCATGATGGGTGTGTGTGTGTGTGTGTCTGGGTAGAGTGAAGGAGAGATAGAGACCAACATGGTTAAACTCATTAGTACCAATTAACTATATACAGTGTAGGTATCAGGTAACAGTATTTCCAGCAAGTGAACAAAGGGATCTTTGCTTCTTTGTAACCCTGACCAAACTGGCCTCTAAAATTCTCTTTTATTATCCATGGGTAGGGACCCTTCTGCCTCCATGATGGCATCTCTATTCCCATGGTAGAGCCTAGGCGCTCCTTGCACTTCCAAGGTAGGTGTATTACACCTCTTCTATGAAGGAGCAGATGTTGACTCCTTGTGGGGGATAGTTACGTGTGGCTATGGGTCCCCTTAGCAATGTGTTATTGCTGAGAGATGTGGGTATTCTCAAGATGGGCATCCCTCAATGGGGTATGCAGCAAGTCTAAGAAGGTTGAATCAATCACACTCGACTCTCCCTATCCAATTTATTTATGACAGTTTACTGCTGGGGTGGTGTTAACTTCTCCCTCTGTGGTAACAAGAGGGTGGCGTGGGGCTGAGTCAAGACTTCACCAACTGAAGTTCAGGGTGGGTGTGGTGTCCCATCCCTGGCACCCAGAGGGGCAGGTAGGAGGCAGACGCACCCCCTCTGAACCTCCATCCTGCCCAGAGCCACACTTCTAGGGCCCCATCCCAGAGGTGGGCTATCCACCCCCATTGGGGTATGTATAGTGACAGTGGGACCCTTTCCCATGGGTAAAAGTTTATTGATGAAGCCCATTCAATGCATGGTCAATCCTCTCTGGGGGTGGGAGGCCCATGCATCTTGCAAAGCTTATATTTATTTGGGGGAGGAGATGTCAGTCCATGGGGATACGTGGGACCCAAATCATTGTCATTCACAGCGAGGCCCTCCCTGGAGCCTGATAAGAACATGAGCATCTGCAAGGAGGGGGTCCTTGCCCTCCATGCAGGCTCTAGTCTGGCCACTCCCCTCAGGGCCCACCGCCTACTGGAAAGGACCACCCATGGAGAGAGGATCCAGAGTCCACCTCTCGAGTCTATCTCTTTGTTTTATTTCCCTCTGTACTTCCTGGGTGCTCCCATTACTTAAGTCATTATTCATATTTATTTTCCCCTGTCCCCTTATCCAGGGCTTCATCTTCATCACAAATTTTCTACCACCAGAGGCCCTGCATAGCCTGTAATGAACCTCTGCCCTTGGCAAAGATGCGAGGTCATGGGAGCATGGAGGGGCATCTCATCTCCACTTGTTGTCATGGGCAACTATCTGCCCCCCCAGGATCCAGAGAACACATCCCAATTATGCATGGGAAAACATCTCCCATTGTCTTGTAAGTACAGTCTCCTCCCCACATCATCCCCAGTGCACATCAGCTCCAGGTATGTCTCTGCGGGGAAGGGGCCAAAACCCTAGATTATGCTCCCTCAAGGTCCACTGGGGTGCATAAGTACCATCCCCCCAATTCACCAGCCTATTACCAGGACATCTGTTGAGGCTTCGCTATCAGATTCAAGCAGGGCTGCTGGTCAGTACACTGTACCCAGGGATCTACTCTTGGGGGTGACACCCCCTGATCTAATTGCTTCCCCTCCGCACTTTCCCAATATCTTTTCCCCAGGGCCAGCCTGGTGGGGTGCACTCTTCCTCCTGCTGTTGGCTAAGCACTTTTGCTCTCAAGTAGTGCAACTTCCTCTGTAAGCAGGGATTACTGTCCCCAGGGCCAGGCCTGTTCAGAATGTCTCTCAATGGTGTGAGAGCAAGGCGGATATTCTATGTCAACAACGATCCCCCTCCCAACCCAGACAAAGAGATCCCATGGACGGCACCAACCTCTTCCCCATCAATCCCCCCCACTCAGAAACTATCCCCCCCCTGCAATATCCCAGAACCACAAAGTCCCTCCCCCAGACAGCAAGCCCAATACCCAGCAACAAACCGCTGCTTCAGCACAGATTAATGATGATGTCAGGCATCTATCTCAAAACAACAGTCCACCACAGAATGCCAAAATCCACCATCCAAGGAAGGAACTCCACAGCCCTGAAATGCCACACAAGAGAAAAGAGAGTCTCCGATCAAAGGAAAACAACATAACAGAGCCTGACACCACCACGCCCCTCCCTGTTCCTCCACATCTCTGTTTTCTCATTCCCCATTTCTCTGCTCCTGAATTTAAAATAAAACAAAGGAGCAATGAAAACTTGAAAGGAAACCTGGGAGACACAAAGTGGAGCTCAAGGTGGATGCTGCCCAATTATCCCCCTCCCTTTCCTGGCCTCCCATGGGTTCTGTGGCCCATCAGCTTTTATTTTCTCCTGCCCTATGTTGCATTGCATGGTCGACTGTCCTGGCTGTAACTAGGCCACATTCCTGACATGGCCCTAGGAGTTCCCGACCCCCCACACACACACCAGACTTTGCCTCCTCCAGTTCACATTTATTTCCACCACCCCTCCCTTACCACTTTTCAGTTCACAAACATTAGTATTTTATTTGGTAGTCCATATGGGTGAGTCGGTGGTGGGGATCACAGCTCACAGTTCAACAAAGGGAATTTCAGCTCCTCCTATGGCCCATAATGTTAATTTTGGGCCTCCAGTGATGTCCCATGAGTCCCAGCCTATGTTCCCACTGTTCCTGCAGGTTCTCCCATAATTCCTTGTTGTTTTCCCAATTGTCTCTGTGGTAGTCCCGCTTGTTTGCTTGTCAGTTCCAGGACCAGTTCATCAGGTCTATTCTGCAGAGGGTGTGGTTAATTGATGGAGAAAATCTTTCATGTCCTGGATGGTGGATACTTCCTGTTGCCATCTGTTGCTTCTGTCCATCACCATGCTCCAGCTGCTCCCTGAATCTCCTGATCTTCTGATACTTCAGTCAGTGTTTGTCTTCTAGAGAGGGGTACAGAGATGCTTTTCAAATGAAGAAACTGTGTCGCCTCTTCAGGGACACAAAATACTTCAGGCTATCCAGCATCATGATGGTGAGTTGCGTAGGGTACAGCATAAGGCTTGTTATTTGACTGCTACAGCTACTGAGTAGTCGATATCAAAACATATTGTATTATTTTTGTATGTTAAAGTTTTAGCCTCCAGGTCATCTGTAGGACTTGCTGTTTTGTAGTGTTGCTAAGAAATTTGACAATGATAGACCACAGTCTCTAGTCTTTGTTCCATGGCTTTGGTGTGAGTGCCCTGTGTGCCCTCTCAATGTCCAGTGGCACACTTGCATCCAGTTGTAGTGTTTCCCAGAGCATTCTATCAAAGAAGGAGGACATGTCTCATCCTTTCTCATCCTCCGGATCACTGGATATTCTTAAATTGCTCCTTCTGGGGCAGTTCTGTAGGTCATCGCATATATCAGCCAAGTTTATTTGTTCTGTCAAAAGGTGAACAATTTCTCTTTTTAGCCAATCTATTCTTGTATCCAGACTTGAGTGATTTGACTCCAGTTCTGTTAGTTTTGTATTTATTTTGGCTGTTTCCATTGTCAACTCAGTTCTGAATGTCCTGACCTCTGTTCAGAAGTCTTTCAATTCCTTAAGTATTGCCAAGTTGGTAGGCTACTCTGGTGGCTCCAAGAGGGTGACCACAGCCTGTTTTATTTTTGTTGAGGCAGTGAAGCTGTGTTGATAGATAGGAGTCATCTGACACCACTTACTCATTAGATTTCTTTTTCTGCCACTCAATAGTTTGTTGCTTCTGTCTGATAGTTCCTTGTGATTATTTGGAGGAAAATTAGCAGTTTAGTAAAAAAAACGTTTGGTATAATCCTGCCACAGCCCTGTCAAACCTGTATTGTCTGTATTGCAGGGTTGTGAAGCACGTAACAGGTGAAAAAGAGCATGATAGATGTACTTCCATCACAAACCCCATAGAGGTTATTACAGGGAAGGAGGGCTCCAGATGCAGCAGCACCAGCCGATAAGCCACAGCTATAACAAAATCCCAAATAGTTTTGCCCAGGTTGCCAATCAACCATTGCTAGTGGAGGAAAGGCTGATCCACTACTATCAAGAACAGGTAAAAATTATCACAAGACTAGTGGATCATGATTGTCACTGCAGTTGAGAAAGTTTCCAAAACTTCAGAGACCAAAAAACTTGCCAGCTCAATCAGTACCAGAAAAAAACATCAGCTTGAACTGAAGTAAAGTCAGTCCCAATCTCACAATTAGGAAAGGACCTGTTCTCAAGTTACTTCTGACCCACAGAAAAAATGTTGAGTGGCAACCCATTTTGCTTCTAAGGTACCTTAACCAATATATCAAAAAAGGAAAAATTCATGCTGGTCACACTCGGCACAATGATACCATCCCTGTAGTCAGGAGATTTGTTGGGAATCATTGGATCTCAAAGATGCCAACTTTTGCACTCCAGTCAGACCCAATCACAAAATATCTCAGGTTCAGGCTTGGAAGCTGCCAATATTAGTTTATAGCTCTTCCCCTTGGCCTCACGTCAGCTCCAGGGGTTAACAAAGTGCCTAGTGTACAGGTGGGGGGGGGGGCACAGCAAGAGGGAAGATGCTCTATCTAAAAGTAGAGCGCCCTCAAGAACCTGGGATTCCTTGTAAATCTACAGAATTCTCATACAGAACTGGATACTTTATAAGTGAAGGCTATCCTTCACAGGAAAGGATATCACATCTGATTGGTGCTGCAGAATCCTTCACACTGGGCCACAAGGCCCTGCAAGGGATTTTCTGCAGTTACTACCACATGGCCTCGTCCACAGCAGTGGTGCCAATTGCCAGATTTCAAATGAGGGCATAGTACCACCTAAGGGACCACAGGTTACAAAGGTGGGACTTGTCCAGGCTAGTGCCAGTCACAAGGACCTTTCTGCAAGTACTACAGTGGTAGGGAAGATGATAACAACCTCAGAGAGGGCATTCCCTCTCCAGCAGTCCCTAAAAGTTTCCTCACAACAGATTCCCTCACCCTAGGGTGGGCACACATCTGCAGGATCTCAACACAAATGGCATCTGGAGCCCACAAGAAATCCAGGAGTACATGAATCTCTTAGAGCTCAGAGCAGTATTGCTGGCAGTACAGTCCTTTTCATCTGAGCTACAAGGCCAGTCTGCTCAAATCCGAACACATAACACCTCAAATAATGTATTACGGAAATGAGCATGGTGGAACAAGATCCTTAAAACTGCTCAGGAGCCATGAGGATCTGGAATCTAGTTTATTCCCTAGATGCAAAAAGATTTCTACAGTGCATCTGCCTACAAGGACAATGTGCTGATAGACTCACTAAGCAAAATCAGCTGGGAAAACCACAAGAAGGCTCTGAACCTGCAAGTGCTATTTTCGGTCTTCAGAAGAGGGGGCATTCAGGAAACATATCTGTTTTGCCTCCCGGAGAACAGTCAGCTCCCACAGTTTTGATGTAGGCCACCAGCAAGATGTATAGTCACAGAGAACACCACAGTTCAGAATGGGGAGGTTTCTGTATGCTTTTCCACCATTACCACTTGTGGTTCCACTAAACCACATTTACAACAAAGTTGTTAAAATGTGGCATGGCAAAATCCACAATCTTGACAGGCGAAACTTTGTCTGTCAGACATTGAGTGTTTTTTTGCCCCCACACCCCTTGACTTTTAAATAGCAAATTCCGAGTTGGAGTTCACTTGGAAAGGGGGCGAAACACCAGCAAAAGTAACGCTGGTGTACATTGGGTCCATTAGAGTGACAATCTCGAATCTGTCTGAAGTTGTCACTGTAATGGATTTCAATGTCAGTGATATACCACCATTCATAGAGAGAGTGCTCATAAATCTTAGGAGAAAGCCAGAAATAATGGTCCTGATTGTCCTGGCTGGAAGGCAGGTTTGGTTCTGAGTGCTACTGACCCTGTCCAGCAGAACTCCAATCAACCTGCAAGTGAGATACAACTCTACTGACTCTGTCTTAGGGCAGAATGTTATTCCCACCAGAACATTATGATTGAGGGCATGGTTCTTGAAGAGCTCAAATTATCTAGCTTAAACCTGTGTTGAAGGTCTTCAGAAAACCAGCAAAGATGAAAGCATACTTCTATGTGGAAGAGATTTCATACTAGTGTGCCTCAGCAAGATGACCCCAATGCAGGCAAGGCGATCCACAGGCACACTTGCAGTCCTTGGTATGCAACATTCAGCACTGAAGATACTTCTCACAGTGGTATCAGCCTAGAGCATCAGCAGGCAAAGACAAACTTGGCCTCACGAACTGTTTTTAAAAAGTTATTTTAAAGGCCTGAATCACCTGTGTCCACTTGTAAGGGACCCATTCCTGCATGGGACCTAAATACCTGTCTTGACCAGTTGATGAATGCTCCCTTGGGCTTCTGGTTACTGCTGATTTAAAATATCACATGGAAAACAACATAATTGCCATCCTTTTTATTCCTAAACGATCATCTTCTTGTTTGTCTCATCCCATATTCACCTTTATGCAGATGAGAACATTTTTATGCCTCTGGACCTCTCCCATACAGTGACTATATTAGCTGTTAAATGATCTTAACCGCATCCTATAATGGTTCAAAGCCAATCAATTAAGTCAATACCAAAAACTTTCATCACCCCACAAAACTCTCACCAATCTTCACACCCACACACCTCTTACTATACCCTCAAAGGCACCACACTGGACACTGTCTTTACCTATAAGTACCTAGGTGTCTAGCAAGACACACATCTAGATTACACTACCCACATCAGTTGTATTTCACTTAAACTCTGTCCAAAGCTTGGTGCTCTTACAGAAACAAAGATGTATTCTCCATCTGAGTCCACCATACTTTATTCACAAAATAATACTTCCCTTTTAACTGCGCTGACATCGCTTAAGGGTCCACCGCCAATTCACCTTTTCTAGGCTGGACTCTTTTATACAGCGCCTTTTGTTGCATCACACTAAATACTCCTGAGGACCCACCACTGTACCTCTTTACTCCTTTCTTTCACCCCCCATCCTCACACCGCCACCACCACCACCATACTCTCCATCTTCACAGCCAAGTACTGGTTTGATTCACTCATCCCCTTACTTTGCCACCCTTCTTTCCCCTACCTTCAATTCATTCTATCATTTCCGCCTCCAGAAACCCTTGAACCTTATCCATTCCCAGACCCCAATAAACTCCATGAAGGCTGCTTTCTCCTACCACTTCCCTTACGTGAGTCTCCCTACCAACCTCCTCAGTCCAGGAATTAAAATACCTAGGCATCACCCCAGACCCTAGCTTAGATTTCAACCTCCATATCGCAAAGCAATGTAAATCCACCAACACCCATATTGGGATGATCTACTACCTTAAGCATCTTCTCAAGCCCCCTGCCTGGAAGACTACTGCCCCTTGCTTACTCCTCTCCTGCCTACAATATGGGTCTCTACTTATCTCTTATGCCTCCTTTGGTTCCTTGCACAAGTGGGGCATCACCTATAACAACATCTGCCACTTTGCTCATTCACCCACTCAGCTCACTCACCACTGCTCACTCTACCACTCTCTAGGATAGCTATCCCACTCGGCATTGTGAGCCTTCACTCTAAGCCTTTATACATAAGCAGTAAGTCCCACTCTGCTGCTATAGCCATCCCACCCTCTCCTAGCAATAGTGCTGCCTACTCCCTCAAATATTGTGGTCCCATCCAACTTATTAAACCCAGGTATGCTACCAAAATGGGCAAACAGATCTTTATACACTTTGCATCTAGACTCTGGAACTGTCTCCCCAAACAGTAATGGCTTCACCTCCACCGTGGTTCTGTCAAATCAGCCCTTAAAGCCCATCTCTTCCAATCCACAACCTATAAATGCTTCCAACCCCCATGACCTCTTGACTCCCAAATATAACCTACTGCCTACACCACTTATTTCTCTATTCCAATACCCTTATGAGTGTGGCTGCTCGGCAGAGTGCTTTAAAGGTGAGTTTCATCCTGGGGGATGCCACTGTAGCTATGTATAATCCAGTATAACAAGACTGTATACCCACTGTCACTCACTCTCCTACTGCCTGTAAGAATAATCCTGATGTATGTGGATGCTCTCTGGGCATCCCTTATTGTCTACCCTGTACTATTCAATGTAAACCTCTGTTTCTAAGTCTCTCTCTTTATAGCTGTTATATAATCGTTCATTTAATCAGAGCTACCTGTATAAGCACTTGTTCCATTTGTTTGAAAATGTACTGCTAACCTTTGTTGCAGTTTTCATGAACTGTAATCTGCTCTTGTGAAATGATTAAGTGAATTGCTTTTTGTTAGTCTTCCTGTGAAATATAAAATGCTTATTTGAAGTGTTAGTTGTTCTTGTTCCTGTGAAATGTCATCTCCAGGGTCATACCTGAAAATAGGCACACTGTCATCTAATGTTTCTTACCTGGTTAGAAAAACCAAATAAATTAAATAATGTCAGTTACAGTTCCTACTCATATCAATACTTTCTGGTCCCTGGTTGTTTAAAAATCTGTTAAAGTACTTTAGCTTTTCTTTTGGTCAGAGTTTTGTATGATCTGCTGTGACAGAAGCCTTGAATAAGCCATAGCAAAAATAACCACTCTGAGTTTGAACATTTTTAAGATATTTATTTAAGCAGGTACAAGGTACCAGCACTCCCCACTCAGCCCAGCATTTTGAACAGCACTCTTTCTTTCTTAAAATGGCAGCCTATCTGTCTGAGAGCACAATAATCTGCTATCTGTATAGGCATCATGGGAGAATTCTGATCTAAAACAACCCACATATTTTTCTAGAGTAACAGTGTCTGTAGCACTTGCCGGGAGATGATAAAGGTTGGTGAGGGACACCACCACTGTGCATGCAACGCTTGCTGGGGAGTGGGTCAAGGTGGTGAATGACAACAGCAGAGGCTATGCCAGCAACTGGGGAAGGGATCAGGTTGGGTAAGTGACACCAATAGTGTTTGCAATACTCACTGTGGAGGGTCAAAGTGACTGAGTGACACCATCGGAGGCTATGCCAGTATCTGGAGAGGGGCAGTGTGGATGAAAGACACCATCAGTGTCTGCAACACATACTGGGCAATAGGGACAAGGTGGTGATTGACAACAAAATACAGGCAATATTTGGGTTGTGCTAGCACTGAAGTGATATTTGTTATGCTGTGCTAGCTCTTCAGTAAACCCCAAAATACACCACAGACCACTAAAACCCCAGCACTTAGAGGCCTTGGCTGCCCCAACGCCATTTCTTAGCTCACCCTGAAAAATAAAAAGTCAGCTGTCATGATGGAGGGTTGCAAATGTTTGCTTTGTGAGTACTGCAGCTTCTATGTGGCGCTGATTTGATCATGATAGAGTGCTCCATAATTAGCCCACTAGTTCAGGAGATCAGGCTGTCTGGCTTTATCTTGCTGCTTTAACCCTGCACTGCCACTGAAATGCATCAGCAGCTAGATCTTCACCGAGCCTGATTGTAAAGTCTGACTTTTAATGTGACTTGATTCCATACTGCATTTATTTACTAAAGTAGCAGTGATAGAAGGAGAATAGAACAGATGGGATTTTGTTATACTGCCTGAAATATTAAAACCACTCATGGCACGAAATCGAAGGCCCCAATGCTCTGAACCTCTGAATTGCCTATTAGGGTCCAGAGACATAAGGAAGGGACTGGAGGGGCCACAAAAGTTGTCTTTTAAAAGCACAAAAAGCTAATATAAATCAGCTAGCTGCGGGCTGTTGAGATCTGTAGTCCTGCCTCAACCAGTACAATAGCTGTACATAATGGTGAATGTTAGGCATTGAGAAATGCATATTATAATCCTGAGACAGGAAATTCTAGATTAAAAAATTAGACCGTGTAGCAGAGCATCTGTTGACTGCCTTGGAGCTAGACTAGACATGGACAGAATTTTGATTATTTTTCCATAGTGCCATACAACTTTGGAACACAAAAAAATTAGAATCAGTGAGACAAGACTAAGCACTTTAAATGGATTCAAAGCTTTTTAGCTGTAACATCTTTCACATCTTTAACTTTTTATGGGCTGGGTGTTTAAAGTTAACTGTGTTGTTGATTTTTCATATTTGAATTTTCAAAATCACTACTACTGTGTATTTTAATTTGTTGAAGTGCTTATCAGTGGCGCATTTAAACTGATATCTGTCAAATCCCCATCATTGCTTTCAAAAGATAAGAACATATAGTACTTTTATGTTGTTTAAACAACTGTAGTGTTCTACAACAATCTCAAGTGAAGACAAGTAGAAACATGGTGTAGTTTTTATCATTCCATCTATCAGCATAGAACAGTTTTGGAAGTTGAAGTTGTGCAGAAAATATTTTCAGATCATGTAATGCTACATGCATGTAACCTTCCTTACACTTTTGTGAAATTGCTTTTATTATCATGACTCAATAGGTGCCTGAGCTGTGTTGATAACATAGTGACATTTTCCCTGAAGTAAATTCAAAAGATAAAAAACTTACATTCTGTTGCAGTCATTAGTTGCATATACATTTTCAATTGTTAGTATTTTGTGTATAAATGCAAATCTCCTCAAAATAAAAGTTTGTTAATAGCAGCAGTGGATAGCAGTTTTCAAATTGCATCTTACCCTTTAGAGCACTTCTTCCAGTCTGGCATCATTTACTGAATGAACAACACTCTGAGATGTTAGATGTACACTGCAGTCAGTTGCACAATATATAATATAATACAGGTTGAATGCAGGGGAATTAATTTACTTCAGGGAATTCATTAGCAGACTGATTTCATTTGAGTTAGCATATGAGGGTTGTTTGTGAAATGCATTTACATAAAGAAAAGTGGATTTTTGTCATTTCTATTAACAAGGGTGTGCTTGTACTGTTTTCAAAAACTAAATATATTTTAAAGTTAAAATATATATTCAGATTAAAGGTGTTTATATGGGATATGGGGCATTTGATCCCCCCAAAAGGCAGTATCTACCTTTTATGGGCAGTTGTGAGCCTGCCTTTCTGGACTGATCTCTGTCAGTCATGCTACTGTGGACAAGTGCAGCCCTCAGAATCCAAAGTATTTGACTGAGTTGTTGATGTGCTCAGTTAGTTGTTACCACACCTTTAATTAAATGATTTTATGGCTGGGCCTGGGTTTCACAAACAAGTCAGATATTTTAGAAACAGAATTTGATGGTAGATAAGGACCGCTTGGCCCACCTAGTCTGCCCTTATCTACCAAATGGATACCTAATGGATAAGCTGCAGGTCCTAGTTAACCAACAATCTTACTTCCTGCTACCCCCACCAGAATTGCCTTATGTCTATCCCATGCATTCTTGAATTCTCCCACTATTTTTTGACTCTACAACCTCCTCAGAAAGGCCATTCCATGCATCCACAACCCTCTCTGTGAAGAAATCCTTCCTCACATTACCTCTGACCCATCCCCCTCTATCTTCAAATCGTGCCCCCTTGTTCTTGCATATTTCTTTTTCTGAAAGATGCTACCCTCTTGGACTTTGTTGATTCCCTTGAGGTATTTGAAAGTTTCTATCATGTCTCCTCTCTCCCTCCTTTCCTCGAGGCTATACATCTTAAGCTCCGTTAGTCTTCTTCATATGTCTTCTGATGCAGACTCTGCACTGTTTTGGTTGCCCTCCTCTGGACAGCCTCCACCCTATGTCTTTGCAGAGATGGGGTCTCCAGAATTGTACAAAGTACTCCAGATGTGGCCTTACCAGCTGTCTGTACAGAGGGCCAAGAACTTCCTGTTTTCTACTAGTGACACCTCTCCCTATGCACCCATTATCCCTCCAGCCCTCCTTACTGCCTTCTTACATTACGCCCACCTTTAGGTCATCTGATATGACTACCCCAGGTCCCTTTCCATTTCTGTTGTTGTCAGTATCTCACCCCCATTGTGTACTCTTCCCCTGGGTTTTGTTTCCCAGGTGCATTACTTTGCACTTCTTTGTGTTGAATCTATGCTTGCCATTTCTCCATTCCACTAACTTGCAAAGTCCCTTTTCATCCTTTCCACCCTCTATCAACTCTTTTGCAGATCTTTGTGTTATCTGCAAAGAGGAATATTTTCCCTTCCAGTCCCTTTGCAATGTCACTTATAAAGACATTAAAAAGACTGGGCCCCAGTACTAAACCTATGGTACTTACTAGTAACCCCTTTCTTCACTGTGGACTCCATTTACTATTACCAGCTGTGTCCTGTTGTCCAGAGAGTGTTTTACCCAGGCTACCACCTTGGGACCCACTCCCAGGCTGGCTAATTTGTTTATTAATCTTTTGTGTGGGACTGTGTCAAATGCCTTGCTAAAGTCTAGGTAAGCTGTGTCCACAGCCCCTCCCTGGTCTTCTGGTCACCCAGTCAAATAAATCAATTAGATTTGTCTGACATGACCTTCCTGTTGTGAATCCATGCTGCCTTAGGTGATGTGCCCCACTGGCCTCTAGGTACTAACAATTCTTTCCTTCAGAAGTGATTCCATCATTTTCCTACCACTGAGGTCTAACTGGCAGGTCTGTAGTTTCCTGCCTCTGTCTTGCTCTCATGTTTGTGAAGGAGAATCACATCCACCCTCGTCCAGTCCTCAGGTACCACACCATCCTTCCATGATTTATTAAAAGGGTAGTCAGTGGTGTTACTATTTCTTCCGTTACTTCTTTTAGAATTCCGAGGTGAATTCCATCAGGCCCCATTGCTTTATCCACCTTCAGTTTTAAGAGTTCTTTCAGAACCCTTTCTTCTGTGAAAGGACTAATATCAACCCCCCTATCCAGAGTGCTTCCATTGACTGATTAGGTATCTCCCCCTGTTTTTCCATAGTGAATACTGAGCAGAAGTATTCATTCAGTATCCCTGCTTTTTCACTCTCACTCTCTGCCCAACCACCTTCCTCTTTATTCAGCCTCAGTAACCCTGTCTTAGTCTTTCTTTGCACCCTAATGTACCTATAAAAGGTTTTATCCCCCTTTTTAATCAAGTTGGCTATAATTTCCTTGGTTTGGGCCTTTGCTATTCTGACTGCCTTCCCAGCTTCCTTCTGCTTTTAACTGGTACAGTTCTCTGTCCTGCTCCTTCTGTGTTTCCTTATACTTCCTGCATGCTATCTTTTTCTCCCTTTCCTTCACCACCACTTCTTTAGAGAACCATAGTGTTTTTTTTCTTTCATTTTGATTTGTTTATTTGCTTCACACAAAGGCTTGTTGCTTCCATGATGGTGGTTTAGATGTTTCTCCATTGTTGCTCCAGCCCACCTTCTTGCATGTTTGCTAATGCTTTTCTGAGGCACTCTCCCATTTTGACAAAATCAGCCCTCCTGAAGTCCCATACCTTCACTTTTGTGTGGCTTGACTCTACAGTTAAGTTTATCATGAACCACACTGTTTGGTGGTCACTTGTTCCCACATGGCTACCCACTTCAAAATTGGTGATCCTGTCTCCTTCCCCGTTTGAGAGTACCAGGTCTAAGATTGCTCCCTTCTGAGTGAGTTCCAAAACTAGCTGTCTGAGGCATGCCCCCTGTAGGGCATTGAGAATGGCCCTGCTCTTGGATGTGGCTGCAGCTAAGGTGCTCAAGTTAACATCTGGCATATTCAGGTCCCCCACCAGCAATATCTCCTCTTTCTCTGCCATCACAAGGATGCCTTCAATCATTTTTTTGTCTATTTCCTCCCCTTGAGATGTGGGTCTGTATACAATCCCTGTGCGGATTGCGGTACCATTTCCAGTCTCCAGGGTGACACACAGTGCCTCCTCTCCTCCCTGTTTACCCTTTAGTTCTGTTGCTTTGATCACTTCCCTTACATAGAGAGCTACCCACCTCCTTCTTCCTCCCTGTCCCTCCTGTAGATTGTGTGCCCTGTTATGTTGACATCCCAGTCATAGTTCTCTGTGTACCATGTTTCTGTGACTGCCATGATATCCAGGGGGCCACCATTTGGGGGAGCTTTTTGCTTAGACTACGGGCATTGGTACTCATTATCCTCCATTTATTTATGGCTTTATTTCTTTTTGCCCCATCACTGTCCTTACTGCCCTTGTCTTTTTCTCCATTTACCCCTGCCCTTCTCCCTATTGATTACTGTATCTTGGTGTTTACCTCACTAACTACCCTGATTTTTTGAGGGGGGGCTATGGTTTCCCTTCTCCTTTTCAGTGTATCCCCCCTTGGTTAGTTTAAATGCTTGCCAATGAAGCATTTAAACTTATCACGTAGGATCTTGGTTCCCCTCCTGGATAGATGCAGACCATCATGCCTGTATAGGCCAGCATCCCTTGAGGTGGAGCCCCAGTCCCCAGTGAAGCCAAATCCTTGAGCTCTGCACCAGTTTTACAACCAGTCATTGAATCCCATGGTGTTGAGTACCCTAGCCTCTTCCATGCCATAGACAGGTAGCACTTCTGAGAAAGTTACCATGTGTGCTACTTGTCGAAGGCCCCCCTCCCCAGCTCCACAAACTCATGTTGCACAGTTCTGATCCCATTCACAGCCATGTCATTTGTCCCTAGGTGGATAATGACATCCAGCTCACTCCCCCTTGCAGCTGCTCCCATGATCCTGAGGATTCATTCCTGCCCCTCCAAGTCATGGCACTGGGCAGGCTCCTTACCCCCTTTCTCCTCCCTCCCCCACTTCTACCCCCTAACAATTGAGTCCCCCACCAGGAGTTGTTTCCTTTCCCTGTGAGGTTCTGTGCCAACCTCCTGTGGGTCTCCATTGTGGAGGTTCCCAGCATCCTCCTTGGACTCCACTGTGGGTGCCTCCATAGAGGAACCATGCTCTGCCAGAGTGGTGAATGAATTGTGGAGAGGCACAACTGGAGGGATGCACCTCTGTTCCACCACCCTCACCCTCCCTGAGCCACCATGGTCCAGCCACTCCTCTTTCTTGGCAACCTCTGAGGTAGTAGCAGTGGCCTTGGTTTTCCCTGGGTGGGGGAGCATATTTCCAAAATCCCTGCCAGGTCAGCAGGTCAACCTCCTCCCTAGACCAGAGAGGTGCCTGCAAATAGGGCAGCACTGCAGTCTCCAGAATGTCTCCTGGAAGACTGCTGCTCCCCAGCCAGTGCATTGCACCACTTCCCACATGTCTGTGTCCCTTCCTGTTACAGATGATTTTCTTTCTTTTTTTGTTCTTGTTTTAGTGTGTGCAAGCTTGTCAGTGTCTCTACCCCCTATTCAGTGTGCTGTGCCTTTAAGGATATGAACAGGTGTAAGTTGTTAGTTTTGGGAAGTGATGTCAGAATCCCTGCTATAAAGGAAGTTATGTGCCTGGGCAGGTGGGGTGAGTGGAGGGTGGGGGAGTAAACCTATGCCCTCCAGAAACAATCAACTACAACTCTGACCTCCACCCTGGGAAGTGCCTTCCTTTTCAGACATTTATTTCACAGATGTTAAGAAACAGGACTAGTCACAAAATACTGCAAATATCTTCAAGCTACAGTTCCTCCCTGGCAAATTAAAGTTAAACTAAGAAAAGTCAACCCGAAAACAGAATCAATACTAGTTACTTACACAGGTTCAAAAAGTAATAATTCAATTCAGTGTAGTCTAGAAAATAACCTCCTTGATTTAACACAGCTTTGGCTGCTATCTCTCTCTCTCTCTCTCTCTCTCTCTCTCTCTCTCTGTCTCAGCAGGCAGAGACCACAAACAACTCCTGTTTTAAATCCACAGTTCAATCTAGGCCCTTTTAACTCTTCCCCTTAACAGACACCTATTTCACAGAGGTTAAGTAACAGGTCTAGTCACAAATGACTGCAAATATCTCTTAGCTACAGTTCCTCCCTGGCAAATTAAAGGTAAACTAAGAAAAGTCAACCCAAAAACAGAATCAATACTAGTTACTTACACAGGTCCAAAAAGTAATAATTCAATTCAATGTAGTCTAGAAAATGACCTCATTGATTTAAGGAAGCTTTGGCTGCTTTCTCTCTGTCTCTGTCTCACAGTTTGAAAAAGGGAGGCATTTACCAACCCTACTGTAGGTTCAAACCAAAATAAATACCGCCACATTCTATTCTCATTGTTTATTACCTTATAAAGCTATTACTGAGAAAAATAAAGATGCCTAATTTTTGCAATACAATTAAACTGCTTTAAAAAGGAACTTCATGCCAAAAATCACATAATTATAATTTTTCTAAGTATACGTAACAAAATTAGAAATTGTCTATTTTTTTTAAATGCAAGTCTAAAATAATATTACATCGATTTGTTACAACAGTTTGACAACTTTGATGTGTTTTAAACTTGTTAATAGAATGTTAGCCAAGCATTGCACCAGTTGTCACCTAGTCTTTGTCTGTTGTCCAGCAACTCTAGCCTTAGGCAGGCAAGTAGGGTTCTGCTCATTGGGGTAGGGAAGGCACTTGGTATGGGCCTCTGGATGGAAGCAGAGAGTGAGAAATTAAAAAGAGCTGTTGATTGTAGCCCCCATTCACTGTCCCAAACTTTTTTCAGATCTCAGATCTCCAGTATTCCAGCACGATCAACAGCCTCAGGAAAATAACAAAAAGCCAGGATCAACTCTGTTCTTTAGGGTAGCCCATGACATGGGCATTGGAGATTGAGTGCCTGCAATAATAGTGACTCAATCCAGGCACATGTCATTGTGGCTACTGATGAGGTAGGGTGACTGGATGTGGGTAAGTGAATATAGCAACGGGATGTCACTATACAAACTCACGGGGGTGAGAGAGCACCTTCAGCAAGAGGCAGGAGGGATTGTGAGGGGTGGTGCCACAGTGGGTTGCCAAGCTGGCCCCATTGCATGGTGGGTGGGTTGGCGGCTTCAGTGGGCAGGGTGCTGGGTTAGTTCCAGTGCTGATGTGTTTTATTGTGCCCATCCTGAATTATTATTTTTAACTTTTGTACCTCCCAGACATGCACCCCCCAGAGTTGTAAAATTTTAAGTAGGTGATGTGGGTAGGGGCAGCCCACCACATAAACCATTTAAAATACAAGTCCTGGCACCATTTTGCTCTGCATCGGGTAGTCATAGTGCCCAAATTGATTTTCAGCACTCTGGCTCGTATAACATGGATTGCCTTTAGGCTTTCACCATTATCACATAAATCTGCTCTTTGGTAAGACTTAGTAGGATTTATAAACACCACTAACACTGGAAGCTAGGATTCAAGTTAGAATCTGCTTATTATGCAGACCATGGTTTTTAAACTATTTCATTCACTCATCATTTATATATGTTATACCAGACTTCTTCTGCTTTCTATCTGAGAATACTTGTTATCTGGTGTGGATTTGCTTGGGCCTGTATGTCCATATTCTGCAAATTGCACACTTAGTATTCCTGTTGGTTCTGTTAACTAGCATTGTGGTTGTCAGAGTCGGCCCCACACAGTTTTCCATTTTTTCATTTATTTTCACCAGGAAAATGACTTGGCACAGCCCTTTTCACTCATGCCTGACATAGAAATACAAAACATTTACAACAAACACATAACAACACACTTATACATAATAAATAAGATAAAAGAAACAAAAATACACAGTTCAGTTACTTCACAAGAACAATGAGTTGTTTGATTATAATGAGATACAAGCATTTTTAAAGTGCTTTATGTCATTTGCTTTTTAGTAATTTGTGTAAACTTGTTTAACAATTGAGGACCATAACATGTACATGGTCGTTCAGTCTGAGATAGTCTATATGAATTTGGGTAGAATAAAGAAGTCTTGACTGTAGTTGAATAGGCCCCTGGATGATTTAAAAGCCTGTCATTGAGAATACAAGGAGACCCCCTATGATTATACTGAAAAAACAAAGATAACTGTATTATACTCAATTTTGTATTCTGTTGGATAAACATTCAACCTTTTATACAATGAACAATGGTGTCTTCTAACTGAAGCCCTTAAAGCAAATCTACATATGTTGCTTAGTATTAATCTATACTTCATCAGAAGGAACTGCCTTGTCCAAAAAACAGGAAGCCCCATAATCTAATACTGGTAAAATCATTTGCATTGCAATTAGCAACCTAGCCTCATCTGTCAAAGCATTAGCATTCCTATACAGGAAACCCAACTTTTGGTTAATTTTTTACCTATGATATCTAGGTGCTCTGGCAAATTTAGTGAAGGATCCAAGTGGACACCCAAGTATTTAAATGAGACTACGCAAGATAACAATACATTATTTCCACCTTTGATGCACAGTTCTTTTCCAGTCAATTTGTTAATTTAGTGTACTCATTTTGTAATACTGTTTGGATTTCATCCAGAGAAGTGCCAGAAATGAAAGGAACTGTGTCAACTGAGTGTAAAATACAACTAGTATTATTTAACACATTAGGAAGATCATTAACAAAATAGAAAACAACAGTGGCCCAAGTACTGACCCTTGGGGAATGCCAGTCTTTACCTGGCTGAATCCTGATGTAGCACTCCCTGCTATAACCATTTGCTTATGAGAATCCAAATAACTGCTAAACCATCTCAAACTAGTCTCAGATATACCACAGGATTTCAGTCTTGATAATAGTATTTTGTGACTAACTTAATAAAAATGCCCTGGTTCGGTCGATGCCCACCGCATCCATCGCCATCACCCTGTGATTGGCATCCAGCGCAGTGCTTGTAAACCCAACCAAGTCAGTAACAGTGCTGAAGCCTTTCCAAATGCCATGTTGTTGTTCAGACAGTGTACAACACCTCTCCAAGGAGAACACCAACTTTTCAAAAACACACCTTTTCAACAGTTTGCCTATGATTTGTTGGAGAGTTATTGGTCTGTAATTAACAATTTTTGTTTTGTCCCCTGCCTTTAATATGGGGATCGCAATTGATTCCTTCCAGATTTGGGGAACAATCCCCCTTTCTTAGGATGAGATAAATAAGTATGTCGGCGGTCACACAATATCATCAGTCACCAATCGTAGAAATCCAGGGCATATCGAGTCAGGTCCACTACCCTTCCTGACATCTAATTCTTGCAGTAGTGTCAAGACTTTCTGCTCAAGGATGTCTTCAAATTTAAACTCCCCATCTTTCCCTATTGAGCATGTCTGTTCCACTAATTGTTCCTGTGCTACCTCATCTGTACCTCCAGTAATCTGACGTATTAAATATTCATTTACATAATCTGCAATTTCCTTTTCCCATGTTATTATACCACCCCAGTAGACAGACAAATAATCCAAGAACTATTTTTACAGTACAGATGTTCAAAAGAGGTCCAAAAGTGATTGGGTTCTTTAAGCTCTTTAACTGGTGTTGCTTAAAAAAGTGAGACTTAGCCTGAGTAATTTCACTCTTAACTTTATTTTTTAATTGCATATACTCAATTAAGTCAGTTAGATTCCTGGTTTTCAGGTATTTCTTCTGTACTCTATCCCTGTGTCTCATTTGTTGTCTCTGATCTTTCTTCAACCAAGGGGAATATTGGCCTTTTAATCTTTGTTTTGTAATGGGAGTATTGGCCTCACAGGCTTAAACAAAATTCTGTCTTAGCCAATTTGCTTCCTCTTCAGGATCTGTTATTTGTTCAATTTGTCTCATGTTAATTAAGGCAATTTCCTTTTTGAGACCTTTAACATCTGTTCATACTATATTTCTGGTCTCAATTATTTTAAAAGGACTTTTTACTTTAGGAAATTATTTCACACCAATTATTGCACCATGATAAGAGATACTATCTGCCTGTACATCCCAACACAATATGTTTTGTGGTCTATTAGTTATAAACTAGTCTAATGTTGTATTATTATTTGTTTTATAGTGAAAACATGTGGGTTGATCAATTAACTGATAAAGGCCAAATGAGATTAACCTATCGGCCAATCCCTGTTTCCTATTATTTAGCCAATCCAAATTCCGATCCTCTATCATAATATGATCTCTCAATTTATTATGATTAGCCACTAAATGTTGGAAACATGCTAACCCATTATCTATGCAATTAGGATAATAATAAACACAAGTTATATAAAGGTGTTTACCCCTAGTTCCGGAAACATTAATTTAATTGTTAAAAAATTAATAGTGTCTCTGAAATTCCCTTTCTCATCTTCCTGTGCCATAAATGCACTTCTTGTATAAAATAACACACCACCCCCTTTCTTTTTCCCTCCCCTATCAAGTCTAAACATATTGTGTCCCTTTAATTGTATGTATCATCAGGGGTTTGCATTTTTAGGCCAAGTGTTACTCAAGCCTATCACGTATAGACCTTCAGTTTGAATCCACGCCTCAACTTCACTAAAGTGGTACTGCAAACTTCTTGTATTTAAATGTGCAACCTTGAAATCCTTATGAGTTTTATTTTCAGTTTACCTATCAGTTTGATCACTGATGACTTGAGAACCAGGGTTTACTTCAACATCACCTGCTAATAAAATTAACATTCTGGCAACCAGTTGCTAAAACATGTTCTTCTCTACCTCAGCTGACTTATATCTGGGTGTTTTGGTATTGTTTAAAAGTCTACCAAGACCTACCAAGAGTGACATAAAATGTAAAGGATATGGTACCCTGCATCTCATCAATATCTATGTAATTGTACTGAAAGAGTGAACCCTACTCAATTCATACTCTGGATCTTCAGCTATAGTAGTGTTATGGCACCCCTACCATTTTCCATGTTCCATCCCAAGGCATATCTGGATGATGTATAGCCCCCCCATATATACACCAACCCTATCACCGATAAATATACAGCCCTCATTATATACTTGCTGTTATTGCAGCGCACAACTGGTCTGCTTCCCCCGCTGCCTCCCACCATAGACGCACGCTGGTGACTCCTGCTTGGGCCACTCATGCATGCAGCCACTCCATGGGCAGCCAGCTACTGTAACACTCTTTTATGCAGGTGCACTCCTCCTCCTTGCTCAACTGACTGCCAGTACCCCAGTAGCCTCCTCACATACTAGGCCGATGTTACAGGTGTAAATGGTGGTCAGGTGAACCAGTAATTCATTGGGCTGATAGATGTCATCTGAAAGGCAAAGAAAACAGCAGTCACACTGGAGTTTCAGCAGATGAAAACAGGTCAGTGTGTCCCCTTTTGCAACAGTGATCTGAATATTTCAAACACAGTGCTTCTTCTATGCAGGTACACTTCACCCCTTTGCTCACCTGACTGCCCATACCCCGGTAGCCCCCTCGCTTACTGGGCCAATGATACAGGTGCAAATGGTGGTCAGGTGAGCCAGTAGTCTGCAGGGCTGATAGAGTGTGCAGCTGTAGCAAAAGATGTTGTCTGGAAGACGCAGAAAACAGTAGTCACACCAGAGTTTCAGCAGATGAAATAGGTCAGTGTCCCCTGCTGCAGCAATGATCTGAATAGTTCAAATAGAGCACTTCTTTTATGCAGGTACACTCTGTCTCCTTTGCACGCCTTACTGCCCATACCCCAATAGCCCCCTCACTTACCAGGCCAATGTCACAGGTGCAAACAGTGGTCAAGTAAACCAGTTGTTCACCTGACTACCTGTGCCCCAGTAGCCCCCCTCACTTACTGGGCTGATGTTACAGGTGCAAACAGTGGTCAGGTGAACTGGTAGTTCATGGGGCTGATAGAGTGTGCAGCTGTAGCAAAAATATGTTAAGCTAGCCCTGGCAAAAGAAACACTGGTGAGGGAGTACAGGCAAAGTGGGCAAGCATTAAGGATGCAATACTTGGAGCAACATCCCATTGTGTTAGAGAGAAAAGGAAGTGCAAAAGAAGAAGGAAACCACTTTGGTTCTCAAACAGTAGCAGAAAAGGTCAGAGCCAAAAGGCTGGCCTTCAAGGAATAAAAGGGTACACAGCGGGATGAAGATAGGAGGCATACTAAACTGCCCTAAGGGAAGCATGAAGGCAGTAAGGCAGGCAAATCCCCAAACTGAGGAAACACTAGCACAAACAGTAAAAGAAGGTGCAAGACTTTCTATAGATACATTAGTGAAAGGAGAAAGTCAAGAGGGGGTATCGCTAAGCTCAAAGGAGAAAAGAAGGTATGTGAGGAGAAGGACCCTGTAAAAGCATCTATCCTAAATAGATACTTTTGCTCAGTATTTACTGACAAGAAGGTAGGGCAGGGTCCACAGCTCAGCACCATGGACATGGGGGGAGGGAGGTGAGCACTACTCCCTTCACAAAAGAAAGGGTCCTACAAGAGCTCACTAAGCTCAGGGTGGACAAGGCAATGGGACCTGATGGCATACATCCCTGGGTCCTTAAGGAGCTAAGGGTGGAACTAGTAGAGCCATTAGCAGAACTGCTTAGTGAGTCTCTTAACACAGGATAGGTCCCAGAAGACTGGAGAAGTGTTCATGTGATCCCGCTCCACAAGAGTGGTAGCAGGAAGGAGGCAGGGAACTACAGACCTGTCAGTCTTACCTCAGTAGTGGGCAAGATTATGGAGGCACTTCTTAAGGAAAGGACAGGGCAACACCTGGAATCCATAGGGGCACAGGATCCAAGACAGCATGGGTTTACAGAAGGAAGATCCTGTCAAACTATTCTCATAGATTTCTTTGACTGGGTAACCGGAGTGGTGGACCAAGGGGGAGCAGCTGATGTCGCCTACCTTGACTTCAGCAAAGCTTTGACACTATTTCACATAGAAGATAGATAAATAAGCTGGGTAGGCTTGGGGTGAGTCAGACATTGGTCAACTGGGTGGCAAACTGGTTGATGGGCAGAAAAGAGAGAGTGGTGGTAAATGGTATACAGTCAGAAGAGATGCAAGTCACAAGTGGGGTACCTCAGGGATAAGTCCTGGGGCCAGTCCTCTTCAATATCTTAATTAGTGACATTGCAGATGGACTAGAGGGTAAGGCTTGTCTGTTTGTAGATGACACCAAGATCTGCAACAGAGTAGATGATCCAGATGGGGTGGGCAGAATGAGAAGAGATCTGGATAAACTAGCAAAATGGTCAGAAGAGTGGCAAGTGGGATTTAATGCAAAGAAGTGCAAGATCATGTAGATAGGGAAGAGAAACCCTGAAGCCACCTATAGGCTGGGAGGGGAGTTGCTGGCAGTCACAAGGGAAGAAAGAGACTTGGGCATCATCATCACCAATGACCTGAAATCATCCAAGCAGACCTCTAAAGCAGGAGGTAAGGCTAGGGGGATGTTAGGGTGTATTAGTAGGGGTATCACAAGTCGTAAGAGGGAGGTAATAATCCCTCTTTACAAGACACTGTTAGGCCCATCTGGAGTACTGAGTGCAGTACTGGAGGCCACACCTTCACAAGGACATTAACCAATTTGAGGCAGTCCAGAGAAGGGCAATCAAAATGGTGCAGGGACTGCATCAGAAGACATATGAGCACAGATTAACAGGGCTCAATATGTATACCCTAGATCAAAGAAGGAGAGAGGTGATACAATCAGAACATTCAAACACCTTAAGGGCATTAACAAGGTGAAAGAGTATAACATGTTTCAATATAAGAAAAATGGAAGGACAAGAGGACACAGCATGAGTTTAGAGGGAGGTTGATTAAAGGGTAATGTGAGGAAGTTCTTTTTCACAGAAAGGGTGGTGGATGCATGGAATGGCCTACATCAGGAAGTGGTGGCTATGAATACAGTGCAAGGCTTCAAACAGGCATGGGATAGGCAAAAGGGAACAATACAGATGAGTATGAATAGATAGGCCACTGACAGAGCAAAGGCTGATGGCACATTTATAAGGTAGAAAAAGAAATGGGCAGACTGGATGAGCCTTGTGGTCCTTATCTGCCATCAACTTCTATGTTTCTATGTCTGGAAGATGCATAAAACAGCAGTTACACTGGAGTTTCAGCAGAAGAAAACAGGTTAGTGTCCCCTTTTATGAGTGTGCCTATCCAAAGGACATTCACCAGCTGGTGGTCAGGCAAAGCATTGCTCAGAGAAAATAAGAACAGTGAACTTATTGGTCGCCCCAACCAAACCTGGCTCTGCTTTGTCTGCTGCTGGTACTTTTAAGAAAATGGGTTACCACTTTGAGCCTGATAACAGTAATTAAAATACTGTCCTCCCTTTAAGGTTATCTTTCTTAGGCAGATTTTTGTCTGAAACTTTGCACAGAAAGTTTTCACAATTTTTTTTTTGAATTCCTAAGTTGAGAGCTCAAAAGAACCTTGCTGGGGTGCAACATGTATATTATACTGGCTCTATTGCACCAGTATAGTTAGGGTAAAATGGTATTTCTATGTAAAAGTCCAAACTTTGAAATTTAATAACTTTGGAGCACTTCAATGGATTTGCATAAAATTTGGCATGCATAATCTCTATGGGAGGTCACTTGAAAATCTGTCAAGTGGTTTCTGAGATATAACATGTTGAAAAAATAGAAAAACTCATTTTTTTTACATTTCTTTGCTCACCTGTATCTCAGGAATGCCATTATGTTGTGGGCTGAACCTTTCAGGATAGAATACCTTTGGGTCACAAATGTGTCTTTTGAAGATGTGGTGAAAAATATTAATCTATTCAAAAGGTATGACATTTTTAATTTGTCCATTGTTTCCTAAGGGAAAATGTATATGTCAGGCATGAAATATATATTTTTTTGCACAATAGGAGTATTGTGCAAAAAATAGCAACTTATTTTCGAACAATAGGACTACTGTGTAAAAAATGCTAGCTTCATTTCACAAAGAATACTGGTATTTTTCATACAGTTCACAGTCCTGTGATTGACTGAGTGGTGTTCAATCCACTATCTTGTTTGCCGGCTTAGTGAGAAAGTACCAAACCTTTTTATTACAAAACCCCCAGAAAACAGCTAAAGAGGACCCTTTAGGTGTATTCTGATTTTTTTGTGTGTTTTAAGCTGGACCCAAACAATTTTTTTTTTCGGGGTCCAGCTTATACAGAGAACATTGAGCAAAAGTATTTGTTAAAGATGTCTGCTGTTTCTTGGCCTCCCCAGCCACTTAATGTCCCGTTTCCCTTCTTAGGCTTACAATTCTTCCCCTGGTCTTTCTTTTTTCACTTACATGCCTAAAAATTGTCTTGTTCCCTATCTTTGCTTCCTGGGATATTTTCTCCATTGTTTGTACCTTTGCACTCCTGACTAATTTCTCTGCCTCCCTATGTGTCTCTAGATACAGTTCCCTATCCTCCTCTTTTTGTGTCTTCTTACACCTCCTGAATGCTAACTTTTTTACCTTTACCATCCCAGCCACCTCCTTACAGAACCATAATGGTCTCTTTTTGGCTATCAGCTGTTTTCACCTTTGTTGCAACACCACTGAGTAAGTTGAACACGGTGAGTTATCATCTGTGCCAAAGCTCCTAATTCTAGCCCTCTGACTTGTAAGCTTCCCCAGCCCAGGTGAGAGAAGGAGGGGACTGGAGGACCGTTCATCCAGTAGGAGAGGCAGGACTTATTTAAACCCTCGCGCCACACTGCAGCATTTGCTATCAGCTGTTTTCACCTTTTGCTGCAACACCGCTGAGTAAGTTGAACGCGTGAGTTATCATCTGTGCCAAAGCTCCTAATTCTAGCCTCTGACTTGTAAGCTTCCACCCAGCCCAGCTGAGAGAAGGAGGGGACCGAGGACTGCGTCATCCAGTAGGAGGGGCAGGACTTATTTAAACCCTCGTGCCACATTGCAGCATTTGCTTTCAGCTGTTTTCCCCTTTGCTGCAACACTGCTGAGTAAGTTGAATGTGGTGAGTTATCATCTGTGCCAAAGCTCCTAATTCTAGCCCTCTGACTTGTAAGCTTCCCCCCCAGCCCAGCTGAGAGAAGGAGGGGACCGGAGGACTGCATCATCCAGTAGGAGGGGCAGGACTTATTTAAACCCTAGCACAGTTGCGCGAGCATGAGTGGCGTGAGCGCCACTCGGGAGAGAAATCAGCCCATGGGTAATTGTTAAATAAGTTCTTAAGTATACAAAACTGAAACTGTATTTATACCTTAATACTTTTAGCAGCTGGAGGAATTAGTGAGACTTATATAGCACCTGTAATTACATTCTAGAGACAGTGTGTGTTTAGGCAGGGAGGATTATGTAGATAGGAAAAAGTAAAGTAATAAGGTACAAATTAATTTTAGGGTAATTATAAGACCCAATTTTAATAGAGTGACTGACTTAAAATATTTTTTTTAAATGGAATTATGTGTTGAGTTATGTTTTATGCCATTATAGTATGGATGTTTTATGTAAAGATTTCAACTTCCCAACATACTGAAATCTCAAGTGCTATGGCTTTGGAGATTGGTCATGCTTTGAACCCTGAAAAGGTTTACTTACTGGGGAACCGTTTAAAACTAATGGAAGAAATTCATTTTCAAAGATCAGAAATCAAATGTTAAGGAAAGTATCTGTTACTTCTGTAGTGGGTAATGATAAACAAAAATTAACAAATTGTTTAATAGTGGTTTTGACACTGGGAGGGGACATCGAAATAAATTCAGGACCTGAAACTAAATCTGACCTTAAAATAATATATGATAATGACCAATGTTTAAAAAATAAATTAGATCTTTTCAAATCCTGGACTGTTACGGAGTCCCCGGATCTGGTTGCTTTAACTGAATCATGGTTAACAAATAATATAAACATGAGGGAGGTTGTACCAGAAGGCTTTTTTGGACATCGATTAGATAGGGTAGGAAAAAGGGGGAGGGTTCTTTTATTTACTAAAGAGGAACTGGGACAAACAATAATACAATTTGCAGGACAGATAGGTCCAATTGATTGTTTACTAGTAAAGATACAAAAATTAGCCCTCATTGTGGGGGTTGTATATGCCCCTCCAAAATCCCCAATTAGTACTTTTGACAAATTAGCTTTAACCATTCAGACATATACTATGGGATGTGAATTATTACTTATAGGGGACTGTAATGCGGCCTGGGGAAAGCCTCGTGGTAATGCATTGCAAAAATGCTTTAAATTTCTTATATTTGGAACAAAAAATAGCACATCCAACCAGAAAAACTTCTCCAAATAGTATAGGTAACATCTTGGACTTAATCTTTGTTTCTACAGAGATTATAGTACAACAACTGGAATAAACCAGCCAGTCTTGGGAGATCATTGCTCTATAGGTTGCACTTTTAAACTTAAAGGAAAGGAATCCCTGGGACTGATCCCATTAAAGGTTAAAAGGAGATGTTTTAATGGGTATAATAAGGATGTTTTCCTGGCCAGATTAGCCTCTATAAATTGGCAAAGATTGTTTTTAATTCCATCAATAGATTTGGCTACTCAGGAGTTTTCAAAATGGTTCCTTGAAGTTTGTAATGAGTTGGCCCCTTTCAAATTAATTAAACAGAGGAAAACCAATGTTCCATGGGTAACAGAGAAAATTAAAAACAGATTAGAGGGAAAAATAAATTATGGAAAATAGCAGGAAATCTTTAAGAACAGAAGATTGGGAAAAATATAAGAATGCTAGAAACTCATTCAAATTTCAAATTAGGAAGGCTAAACACAAATACTTTGAAACAAAGACAAAGGAGACTACTGATCCAGGAAAATTTTGGGCCTTGTTAAAATCTTTGATCCCTCTGCAAACTTAAAACCCATAGTTCAAATGGAAAGTAGGGATATTCTTCAATCTGTTAGACACTCAGCAAATATTTTAAATAATAACTTTGTAGAATTATCAGATTTAAATATTCCCCAGCCCATTTTAGGAATAGTAATATTAACAATGTTAGTGTTTCAAAATTTAGTATTAAGTACTTCACATGTAAACAGATTAAGGAAGAAATGAGAAAACTTAAAGTAAAAAAAGCATTTGGTTTGGCTTATATAGAAAATCGATTTCTTAGAGACTCTATTCCGGTTACTGCACCAGTGATAACCAAACTTTTTTTTTTTTTTTTGAAATTTAAGTTTATTGACATTTTAGATAAAATTAATTAAAAAACATACAAATGAATCAAATAGTAGAATGTAAACAGAAAAATATAAACTGTACAAACAAACAAACCCCCAAACAAAAAAAACAACCCCCACCCCCCCAAACCCCCAACATCCCCACATCCCCCACCCATATACTGGTGTGCCTTCTAAATATTGGTAGTAGAGATGGAGATGCCCATCATCCATCTTTATAAATGAAGTCTCCATATCAGTAAAATAACTAAAAGGAACAAGTAAACAAATCAGTTCTCACTGAGCAGACTACAGAGATCAGGTCACAGGCTTATTAATGCAGACACAGGGGCCTGCAATTTACTCCATCTCTTATGGAATAAATCTACTACGATGATGCAGGCTGGTACTTAAGCTCTCAGGATTGAAGGAAAGCTGAGAGCTCAATCAGCCACTCTGCATAAGTCAGGGTAGTTGATCGGTCCAATGCCTCAGGACCAACTTCTAACTGCAGATACCAAAGCAATGTAATAGCGACGCTCCGTACTATCAACAAGAGAGTAATCACCGAGATACAAATCTCAGGAGTAAAATAATTCGACAAACCCAGAAGGGGGTCCAGGGTGTCCTGGATAAGGGTCCACAAAGGGAGCAACTTTGCACAGGGCCCAAAAAACATGTAGGAGATTCCTCTGCTTGCTTGCACCTGGAACAAGTAGGATGGGAAAGTTTTTGAGCTTGAAGAGTTTTAAGGGTATAATACAGATTATTAATAATATGTCCTGGGTTAGCTTTAGTCTATCCTCAGTGTATTTATGAAGGTCTTTCCATATACAGGGCCAACATAGAGAGCTTCAGGGTAGCAAATGTGTCCAGACAGTAGAGCCCTTCAACTATTTCGAGACTTATAGTTTAAGAGGAAGAATAAATTAGGGAGATAGAATGGGGTTGAAAGCCAGATTAGTAATCTACAGAGAAAGTGATAGGCCTTAGACTCAATAAAAGAGGGACCAAATCTCACAGCAACAAGATGTCGTAGTTGATATACTTTGAAAATTTGTTTCCCAGGAATACCAAACTCTATTAATTATTTCAGCAGACAAGAGAAGGAACCCTGATTGTAAAAATGCTCCAGTCTGGTCTCCTTAAGCTGTGGAGCCAATCAGGAGTAATCCATGAGTTACCAACTAATATTGGGATTAAGGATCACCGGTTGGCCCAGATCTGAGACTACCTGGATATTAAGAGATAATAGACATTGGGCCAAGGACTTAGAGAAGTCAAATTGTGTTGTCTGTCACCCATTGCTCAACTACTGCCGGTGGGGTGAAGAGAATCGCATAAGTATCCAGTTTAATCTGGGAAAGGAGTGAGCCAATCTGGAGCCAGATCAGACACTATGACAAATTGGGGTCTACAGAGCACTTCCCTAATTTAGAGAGATGAGTTGCCCAGTGGTATAGTAAAAGATTAGAAGTCAAGCCCAATTTTCTTTGGGTTGAGCTAAATTTAGCTGGGGAGTGAGCTGCCTAACCCCACCCCCGCCTAAATAAAATTGGAAAACATAGTGAAATTGCTGAAGGTAAGTAACTGGCAGCCATAAATTTAATAAATTAAGGGGTAAAAATCCGGGAAGAATATTCATTTTAACAATGTTAATACGACTTCTATAGGGAAATGGGAGAGCTGACCACCTCTGTAAATCCTGCTGGACAAGATTTTTAATATTGTCCAAATTAAGTTTCTTCAGGGAAGTGGGTTCAGCCGTGAAATGGATCCCCAAATATTTAATGGATCTAGGGCCCATCTCAACCCAAGGAAATAAATCCTGTTTAGGTATGGACATTTAATGGAAGAATTTCAGACTTAAAGGTATTCAATTTGTATTGGGAGAAGGTTCCAAACTGCTTAATGATTTCTAATGCCACTTTTAGGAATCAGCTGGGTGTTTCTAGATGCAGGAGAATATCATCTGCATAAGCAGAGATTACTAATCTCTGCTGTAGTAGCCTGCAGCCTCTGACGAGTGAAGAAGATTTAAGCCTAATGAGAAGCGGCCCAGGTATAGATTAAACAGTAAGGGTGAAAGGGACATCCTTGCCTGGTACCAGTATACAAATAGAAAGGGAGGAGAAACCCCATTACAATAGATTTTGGCTGAGGGGACATAATAGAAGACCTGAATCCATTTTAAGAAGGGATCCGAAATCCCATTCTTCTGATCACAGCCCAAAGAAAAAGCCCAATCCCACTCGGTCGAAGGCCTTTTCTAAGTCAAGTGCTACCAGAGCCGCAGGATGAGGGAGCATTTGGGCTTGCTGGGAAATATGCCGGTTGTCCTATGATCAGCAGAGGATCTGCCAGAAACAAAACCTACTTGCTCGGACTAAGCAAGACAGACCAGACTTTTAATTCTTTCTGCCAGTATTTTAGCCAAGATTTTCATATCGTAATTTTGAGGGAATAGGCTGATAGTTTGCCGGATCCGTGAGAATTTTGTCAGGTTTGGGAATCAAAATAATTGTAGCTTCAAACAAAGTAGGATCTACATCAGTAGAGATGAGAGATACCATATAGTTTAAGGAGCACAGGTGCCAATTCCTTAGAGAAACCTTGTAAAGTTGACAGGGAAACCATCTGCCCAGGTGCCTTGTCTGGGGTCATAGAGGAGACAGTCCTCTATTTCCTCCAAAGAAATGGGAGCCATCAGGTTTATGATGAGATGGTAGCAGACTAGGGATATCCATGTCCTTTAAATATGCAGTGATATTCGGAATGGGGCTGGGTTTAGGGGGTTTACCATCTGTCTGTGTAGTATTTTTCAAAAATATGGACAATACTCTAGGGAGGTTTCAATGAACCACTAGAAGTAATCAAGGATGGGACTATCCTGGAACCTTCCAGCTTCCGGAGGCATAAGCACAAGAGCTTCCCGCCTTTTCTCCGTGGTCGAGATATTTAGCTTGAGTTCTCACTAAGCAGTATTCCGTCTTTTCTTTCAGAAGATCGATGTATTCACTCTTAGCGACCAAAAGAGCCTTTAAGGGAAAGTAACGAGGGAGGTTGAGGAATAACCGTGATCTAAATCTCTAATTTTACTTAACAGAGAAAGAGATTTCCCAAGCCTAGCTTTCTTTTCTCCTTGCGGATGCAATCTTTATTAGCTCTCCTAAGATAGCATTTTAAAGAGCTCCAAACCATGCTCAAATCGGGGTAGATTCAAGATTATCCATAAGAAAGAGAGAGATCAGGATTTAATACTCAAGACCGTGTGGGGTCTTTAAGCAGCTGGCGTGTTTAACCTCCATATGGTATCTCGGCTAAAACCCAGGATCTAGAGAAAGTTTAATCCAAACAATGGCATGATCTGAGAAAATGATTGGGTCGATACCAGATTGACTAAGCTTGGGAAGGAAGGTTTTACTAATTAACAAATAGTCTATTCTCGACTTGGAGCCATGCGGCTGGGAGATAAAGGAAAAAACCTGAGAAGAGGGGTTCGAAAGTCTCCAGGGATCACACAATCCTAACATTGACAACAAATCCTGAAGTGCTCTCTGGACAGAGGTAGGGGATCGAACGTCTTGAGGGTCCTTATCAAGTGTAAGTGAGAGGAACATTCCAATCCCTCCCAGTATGATCTGAGAAGGAAGAAGAGTGCTAATTTTGTCAGCAAGGGACATAAAGAATTCAGGTCTACCCCCAACCGGCCCATATACCGAACCTAAAATAATGGAGCTACCATTGAGAGTACCCTTAACCAGGACAAACCTCCCTTCTGGGTCTAAAACAACCCATTCCATCGCGAACAAGACATGCTTTTTAATAAGCACAGCGACCCCTTTACTAAGATTCGAATTACCGGCTACATATGTCTGGGAAAAACCAGAACGAGACAGGGATTTGGCTTCTGCCTGAGTCAGGTGGGTTTCTTGGAGGAAAAGAATATCCACTTGCAGTAATGAGCAATGGTTAAAGACTCTGACATCTTTTGACCCGACCCTGAGTCCGCATACATTCCAGGATACCAATTTAGTCATATTGATAGCCATTTTAGAAGCAAAATAAAGGAGTACATGATCGGGACAAACCCAGTATTAGAGAAAAGAACGGCACACCAAAATCAGAGATATCCAAAAACTAATAGTCTGCCAATAAACACTATAGTAAGGCACCCAAAGGTAAACACCATTATTCCAACCAGAGTATAATTGCACTTTAATCTAAATAGGCAGACCAAATCCTCCCCCAAAACATCCTCCTCCCAGTAATGTCCCCAATAGACCACCTCTGTCAGATTGCCTCTCAAGGCAGCTAATACCAGAATTGTATAACCTAGGATAATCCATTAAGGTGAGACAACAGATAAAATAAGTCAGGCAATGACCCTCCCAAAACCTACCTCCCTCTAACCATCCATCCAGGAGCCCTGGCATTGAGATGTAAACAGAAACCAACACAAAAACCACCCATCGTCCCTCCCCCAATACGATCCCCTGAACCCAACATATTAACTATTTACAACGGGGAGCCAGGACTGAAAACGAACCAGCCCCCAACAAGAAAAGGTAAATCCTGGCCATCCACCCCTTATTGCGAACCTGAACAACCCCAGATCCAGTAGTTCAATTCGTGGGAGGAACCCAGATCAGAAAGTCACCAAACCAGGGAAAGAGCCAGACCCCATAACATAGACAAAGTAAACACCATAACTGGGTGAGGTTAGCCAATCCCTTATTTTAAGCTCATGATTAGGCATACAGCTAGCTATCAGGCCCCAACCCCAAAACGTCACACTCCCCATCCCAAGAAGCCAATTATTACAGAGAAAGAAAAAACAGATAGAAGAGAGAACCCCCTGTGACCCCCTGGTGCCGCCTACCCCTCACATACTGCACAAGACCCAGATCGGTTTAGACAAGTGCAACATAATCCAAAGGGACTCACCCTCTAATGGCAGACACTCATAATCAGGGGAAGCCAAACAGAGGACCAGGCTCTGGATCTCGTAGGAGCGTGGAGTCTAGGCCCAATGTTTCTGAGGGGGAGTCATTTCAGCAAGGGATTAATCCAGTCCCTCGACAGGAAAATTACCCCAGGAAACTAGCACCGGTAATTTAGTACCGAAGCGTATACCACTCGCTGTAATGAGCGCGGGCTCAGCATCACTCCAAGTGGCCTCCCAGCCACTCTTCCAACCATCAGCCAAACCCAGGTAAGGAAACAAAGAGCAGACAGAAAGGAGATATAGGACAGGCAGTAGCCAGGGAAAGCAAGCAGGGTCTAGGAAAGGAACCACAGAAACATAGGGTGAATTTAGTAGACGAGGAGGTAAACCAGAAACAAAGAAGGGCAAGGCCTAGGAAATGAGATACTCAGATGAGAAATTAGCCCTGAGATAACAAGACTACATTTCACAGTATAAATGTGGATAGTCTCAAGCAGGGGTTTAAATAAGTCCGCAACCTGGTCGAAAGTCCTTCCAGAGCTAATTCAGGGAAGTGGCTGCAGGTAGAGCCCCGAGACCTTGAGAACTGCAGGGCACAGCATTCTGAAGGAATGGATGCAACACTAATTTCTGAACTATAAGGTGAAGCGCTCATCTCTAGTTTTCGGAGATCTTGAGTAATGGATCCGACAGGCCCCATAAAACTCTCCTTCAAATCTCGACTTGCTGCATACATGCTGCTCTCCAAGTAACCTAGAAATTTACAATAATAGGCGCGTGATGAACCAGGGAGATGGCCTAGAACCAGGTACTCTCGGATATAGAGGCTAATCGGAGACGGCCTACTACTTGGTCAGAAATTCCAGCATGAAGGCCATAAGATCGGGCCTTCTTCCATTCCGCAGCCTAGATAAGAATTGTCAGACGTTGAGCCTCAGATCCTCCGGTCTTTGCCTGGAGTTTTTGATTGCTGCTTGTATTCAAACATTTGCCTTCAGCTTGGCTTCCATTGCCTGGAGAACAACCTCAACCTCCGCATCCCCAACTCCGCGTGGAACCGACGAGAGATCACCTGAGGATTTGAGCTCTGAAGTTCTTGAGAATCGCTTCAGCGGTCAATTCTGCAAAAATCGATCCCGTTAGGGGTGGATGAACCGCCTTGTCTCCACCTATTCGCTTCGGGCCTCCTGGTTACGTTGTTTTTGAAGGCCTTGTCAGGGAGGCAAGTATATGCAGAATGAGGATTGGCCCACATCCACATCCATCTGGGCGTAGTGCTTCTTTATCAAATTGAGCCCAGACCAAAAGGAAGTAACACACCTTTCACTAAGGCAAATTGCAATTAGTGCACCGGAGATCATATTTGCCATGGAACAGCAGGAGGGAGAGCTCCGGACTCAGCTGTTGTGGTTGGCCGCCTCACTACACAAACTTTTTAATTGGAGTTTGAAGGATGATATTTTCAGTGATTGGAAGAATGCAAAGATAATCAAAATTTAGAAAGGAGAGACGATATTACTCTTCCCTCAACAAATTATAGGCCTGTTGCCTTATTATCAGGTCTCTCAAGGTTTTGGAAAAGCTGGTGCAGAAAACAACTTACTGATAAGTTGGGCAACACCCCTTACTTACAAAAATACCAATCAGGATTTTGCAGAGGTTTTCCATGGGCAATTTACTCATGGACATGGTAGATATTGTAGCATCTAAATTAGAGGGGATGCCATGTCTGTGGGCATGAAGTTCATGGATTTTATCCAAGGCTTTGATACTGTGGCCCATGACTACTGGGGGAACATTTGGAAGAACTAGGAATGGGAGCAATATCTTTAAATTGGTTTAAATCTTATCTAGAAAAGAACCCAACAAGTATATATTGATGGCACTCTATCAGATAGAGCTATGGTAAAATGATGAGTGCCCTCTAGGTTCGATTCTAGGCCAACCCTTTTTCTCATATATATAAACCAGTTAGTTGATAGTGTTAAGAATTCTAGTATCCGCTCATATGCAGATGACACTATATTGATTTCAGGTGGTAGGACTCAGAGCTTATGGAAATGTATACAGGAAGATTTTATTAGGTCTTTGCACATGGCTATTTAACTCTGGGTTAATAGTTAACAGTAAAAAAAAACAAAACTGATGATATTCCAGAAGCAGGGAAAAGATTTGAATAAAGGAAATAAACAAATTCAAATAAAAACACTACAAAATGAAATTTTGGCCTAGTTAAGAAATATAAATATCTTGGGGTATGGTTTGATAACCAGTTAAATGTGATTCTCATATAACAATACATTATTAAAGATAAATAAAAGCTGAGGGTATTTAGGCATTCCAGCTTTTGTATGAATAAAACAATAAGAGAGACTATAATAAATCAACTTATTCTCCCTATGTTGGAGTATAGTAACCATGTGTACGGGTCTAGCTTCAAAAGGTTTGTTGTCCAAGATAGATGTAATGTACAATTGTTTGGCTCGATTTATATTAAAAAGGACTATTATGAACATCACTGTAAATTATATGAGGAGTTGGGTTGATGACTCAGAATAGTAAAAGGAAACTATTTGGGCACAGCAGATATATAAAGTTAAAAACAAGTCAGTCACTGTATCTTTATGAAAAACCTGAAAATAAATTCTATAATTATAACATGAGAAGTTCTACTATTAGGAGTTTTAAAGTCCCCAAATTAAAGAACAAGTTTAGCTATACGCGATTCCCCATAATTATGAAAAGGTTATGGACCTCATTAAAACCATACATAGTGAAACAGTATGAATCCATTAAAGGGTTTACATCACTTTAAAGTGTTGGATTAAAAATAAAATGTGAGTGCTTGGATAATTTTGTTTTAGGAATACATTGTCATTTGTTTATTGTTTATGTAATGTTGATGTTGTCCTTCTGTTAAATGATTTTGTATTGTTTATTTTGTTAATTAGTATTTTAGCGAAATTATATGTATAAGTATGTATTAATGTTTTATATAACAGACCATCTTGAAAATAGGACTTGTCCTAATCGATGAGAAAAATGTCATCTACTATCCTGTATAAAAAATAAAGGTTTTTACTTACTTTTTTCTCTGACTTTGCTTATTAGTCTGACATAGAGGTTTCTGCCTCTATGCCTCCCCATTTAGTTTCACCCAAAGTTCCCCATTACACCTAAGTCTACCCTCCAGGGCAACCCTGAGGCATTCTCCATCTTTTAAGTTCAGCCTCCTAAAGTCCAGAACCTCGCCCTTATGTGGTTTGTTGCTGCCCAAGTCTTTATAATAACCACACAGTACAGTGCACACCCTCAGTCCCCTAAACAGGTCGCAGGGCAAAGTGCCACTCTACGATTGAAGACAGATTTGTTGCTGGAACCACTAGATTGCAGTAAGAGAAACCAAAGTAAGTGCAGTTCAATGTATTTCAGTGGAGTTTGAGCTTTGATGCATAACTTTATCATCTTCGTATATTTTGACACCAAAATTATCACAATGTTCTTTTGAGACCTCACCTCATGACTGCCAATGCCAGTGGAATTTCACAAATCAAGTCACGAAAGTCAATGTTCGTGATCAATTATCGAAATCACATTTTGGGTGGATTTGAAAATTTCTATCAAACATATTTATGAGATGGGTTCATAACAAGGTTATGTTGAAAATTTGGGCTCAAATATGCAATAATGGCAAAGTTATGCATCCATTGAAATAGTTGATATGCCTCACTCATAATTTTGGTAATTTTAAATTATTTTGACCTCAAATTTTCAACAAAGCATTTTTACATCACCCTCATGAACGTGATAGCTGACATTTTTCAAATCCTGGCAAAATTGTATTTTCGCCCTGTGGCATAGAATGACATTGCAGTGGCAAGGAACAACATTTCAGAGGATTTGAAGATTTTCAGCACCTGGTTTGTGATGTGGAGTAAAAAGAAGGCTATGCTAATGATTTGGTTTCTGTTTTTCTACAAATACTCGTCCCTCTGGGCCTACTTCCACAGCAATATACACATGCATCTGAATAGGGATGGGAGCACTGGGCCCTACATGCAAATAAAGATATGATTAAACTATCTCAAATGTAAGGAGATTCTTTGTAACAAAAATGCATAAATTCAACAGTTAGGGTTCACTAAAGTGACAAAAGTAGAAATGTGTTTTAGGGTTCCCAGCCTTGAAACCTCACCAACTCCTGAAGCAAATGAGAGGTGCAGTCTCCTTGGGGTTGACAACCCTAAATCTTGCACCACTGCAGTAGCAAGAAAGCTCAGACATGATGGACACAGGTGTGTATGTTTCAAAAGTGAAAAGAATAGGATGAACTTAGGGTTGACAACCAAGGAAGAATGCAAACCAATTTGCTTGGGGTGAGATTTTATGGTTAGAAACCATAAAGCCATTTCCCTACTTTTTGCCACTTTAGGCTGAATCATCAAATGTTGCATCACATGCAGTGGCCTACACATCTAAATTTATCTTACATCCATCACATACAGTTCAGTAGTAGCTTAAAAGGTGAACTGTTTCTGGTAATGTCATACTAAAAACTTTTTGGGAGGTGGAGAATTACTGGGACAGTAGAAATTAAATTGTACTGTGGGGGGCTTAGCTGAATGAAGGATGTAGTAGTCTAAATTTATATGAAATTATCCTCACTAAAGGCAAACCATGGTCTGTAAGGGTGAAGACTAATTATAGATTGTTCAAACAGAAAACATGCTTTTATCAAATCAAAGGGAGACTTTATTGTACCCAAGTCATATACAAATCACATAAAGTTTGTTTGAGATTAGGTGGAGGACAAGAGGACAGTGTGCACCTGTGCATTGTCAGGAGATTGTGCTACTACAAATGCACAGTATCATCCTGTCCATCACCTGATCTGCAAGGAAGCATTATTTGGAAGTACAATGTCCAGAAGAATACATGGGATGGCTGTAATGTCTCTGAAGATGCATGCCATACTGTTTTAATTTATTTATGAATGTTACTTTACTTACCTACCTAATGGGACTGTGTAAGCATAGTATGTACTTCACTTATAGTGTAGCCATGTCCACAAAAAAGTGGCTAAGTCCTGGAGCATGGGGTTTAGAGGACTAGTCTCTTTGGCATATTGACCATGGGCTCAGCAGTAAATGGTGTTAGTTTGCTATCATGGTGCCTCCACCAGAGATGCTCCTGCCATAGAGCCAGCCTAAAGTTGCTGTCCCTTGGGAATAGTACAGATGGTAGGATAGGCACTTGGTCATCATTGTTTAATGTGGGTGTGAGGGGGTCAGTGGCACAAACTCAGTGATTGCAACTTCCTTTATGACTGGGTACTTCACAGGCCTATAATGACTGACTCATGGTTCCACCAAACTGTATCGACAACAAAGTTGTTGACATGCGGCTTGGCATCATGCTGATCGGTGAAATTTTGCCTGTCAGACATTGACTATTTTGCCTCCCAGTTGGAGTTTGTCTGGTTGAGACACAATGGGAAACCAGTAAATGTTGCTAGTGGCATATAAATACCTTGAATTCTATAGAAATTGTCTCTCTGTAATGGCTTTGCTTTGAAACTTTTGCTGTTTTGATGGTATACCCTAGTTTACAGCTTCAGGAAGCAAACAGCCCCCCATTTTAGGATTAATATCCAGTGCTTCTTTATTCCATTGCATCTCCGGTCATCATTTTGACAGTCAGACACAAGGACAGACAGACTTCAAGTTGCAATAAATCTAATCATGTTGATTTATAGTTTGTGTACACATGCTACTAATGCATTCTACACATTCTCTGGCAAACAGTCAACTAAATGTTGATTGGGGTACCTTTATCCATGTACAGTATGGGAGTTTTAGATTCTATTGAACTCTTGGGATCACTACTCTTTAAGGGCTACAGGCTGAACTTTAGTAGTGAAAGCCAGGTGTCCACAGTGAGATAAAGCAAAGACATTTATGCAGAGTATCTCACAGCATTTAGTCTCACTGGTGCAGTAGTAGTCTGACATTCTTCTAGTGGAAACTTAATTAAACTCTGAACATTGAGGGTTAAAGCACATTTTAACACAGGGCCTCTGGTGTTATCAGAGCCTGCATGCCTTCCCTTACAAGTAGCGATTGTTTACTAATTTATTTATTTGAGAATGTTTTACTAGGATGCACCATTCAGAGAACAGCAGTCTGTTTACAGATCTGACCTGGACAGAGGGGAAGGGAGTGTATGGAGAAGGGGGAGAATATACAGTACTAGCAATGACAAAAAAATGCTAATGTAACAGATTTACTGTATTAGTTACCGTAGTATACAGTATATACAGATCTGGCAGCAGTTGATGCACCACAAATTACAAGGCAGTCTTCAGTTTTATAATAGAGCTCCATAGCAGTCAGATAGTGCACTCACAAGTGGATATAAAGTGCTGCTTTAATTTTGATTAGGTAGTGAAGATGAAGGGAAACAAGTAATGTCAGACAGTAACCTACTCCATTCTTTGGGCAAGAAGCAAGCTAATTACTGCGCAGCTTTCATTTTCATGAGGGATATCAGCCTTTTATATCGAAATGCAACTGGTGGATACAGTTCACAGCTAGAGAGAATAGGACCACAAGACATCAAGGAAGCTTGTCAGCTCAGAATTTGACTCCAAGCAAGGCGATGCAGAATACATGCCTTGAGTCTGGACTGGGCCGGGCTGAAGTGGAGTTTATTTGACGAGAATGGCTATGAGTTACACATTTAAGGAAAATCTATGTAGGGCATTTAATAGCATTCAGCTTGGAGAAGGAGACTGTTTAGAAACAGATGCATGTACTACATCACTGTAACCAATGCAGCACCATTTGTTCAACTATGCATTTTCAGATGAACATGGAGAACTACTTCTTCATCCTATAGCATGCACCTAGTTTAGTAAAGCACTTGGATAGGATGGTGTTAATATGTGGTGAGAAAGACAGTTCTTGATCAAGTATCATACGCAAGCCACTTTTACTGGGTGACATTATTCAATAGAAACCAACAAGTTGCAGAACTTGGAGATGTTCAGACTCAGTAACTGTTGAGGAACACATAAGAACATAAGATTTAATGGCAGATAGAACCAAGTGGCCCATCTAGTCTCGCCCATGAACCCAACCTCACCTATATTTTGTTGTTTTTCTTTATACCATAGAAGTCGGTCCCATGTGTGCTTTAATGCATTCTACCATCTTTGCTGCAACAACCTTCTGGGTGCAGGATGTTCCATGTGTCTATTACCCTCTCTGTAAAATGTACTTCCTGATATTGCCTTTGAGCCCTTCCTCTCAGTCATAGGTTGTGCCCTCTATACGCACCTTTCCATTTGCAAGGAAGAGTTTTTCTACCTGAAACAGTGTTTGTACCATTGATGAATTTGAATGTTTCAATTATACCTCTCTGTCTCTCTCTGTTCCAGGGTAGCGTTTAAGTCTTGAGTCTTGGAGTCTTGACTTGTGATGGAGGCCCTGCACCATCTGTGTGGCCCTCTTCTGAATTGATTCAAAGTGCTCTATGTTCTTCTTCAGGTGGGGCCTGCAGAACTGGACACAGTACTCCAGATGTGGCCTCACCAGGGATCTATAGAGTGGAATGATCACTTCTTGTTTCCTGCTAGTTATTCCCTGCCTATACATCCCAGGAGATTGCTTACTTTTCAAGCCTCATTTTCACATTGATTCCCTACTTTAAGGTAATCTGATATGATATGATGATACCTAAGTCCCATTTCATCCTGGTCTCTTTAAGTCGATGCTCATCTAGGAAGTATTGGGTTCTTGAGTCCTGTTTTCCCAGGTGCATCACTATGCATTTGCAAGCATTGAAACTAAGTTGCCAGTCATTGGACCACTGTTCAAGTTTATTGAGATCCTCCTTCTGACTGGAATCTCCCTCCTGATTGTCTACCCTATTACATATTTTGTATTGTCTGCAAACAGGCAGACTTTACCTTCAGGACCATCAACAATGTCAGTGATGAATGTGTTAAAGTGGACTGGACCAAGTACCGATCCCTGAGGGAATCCACTTTTCACAAACCCAACTAATATCTTAAAACCAACACATGTGTGTTCAAGTTTATTGATCAGCCTCCTGTGTGGGATAGTGTCAAAGGCCTTGCTGAAGTCCAGGTACACCACTCCACTGCCCCGGTCTGCTACCTTGGTCACCCAGTAAAAGAATTCGATTAGGTTAGTCTGACATGATCAACCTGTAATAAATGCATGTTGTTTGGGGGTTGAGTTTTCTTGCTCTTTGGGATGTCTATGATACTTTCTTTTAAGTGGCTCCCATGATTTTGCCCACCATGAGACCAAGTTGACTCGCTGGTAATTTCGCTCCTCTCTGCTGCCACTTTTTAGGGCAAGTACCATGGTATCCCTCTTCCAGTCAAGAGGCACCTTTGCTGCTTTCCAGAGGTCTATTATATAGCTCATCTAATGGTGCAGCTATTTCTTCCAAGCTCTTTCAGTATTCTTGAATGAATTCCATCTGGTCTCTTGGCTTTGTCTGTCTTCAATATTTCTAGTTCTTTTCAGCACCCTTTCCCTTGTGAAGGAGGCATATGTCTACCTTCCATGCAGGGTGCTGTGTTCTGTTTAGAGCTGGACCACTACAGTTGTGCTCATCTGTAAAGACTCGAGCACAAGAATGCATTGAGTGCTTCAGCTTTGTCTTCTCTTTTTCCACTATCTCACCATTCCTTGTTGATTTTCTGACTACCCCTTGCTTTCTTTTTTCGCTGATGTATCTAAAAAGATTTTGTCCTCTCTTGATTCCCAGCACTATTTTTTCCTTCTTTTGAGCTTGTGCTAACACATTAGCCTTTCAAGCCTCCTTGAACTTCTCCTTGTAGAGCTCCTCATCACCTTCCTCCGTGGCTCCTTGAACTGCCTTAAGGCTGCCTAAAAGGCTTGTTTCTTTCTCTGATCTTTAGTGCTATCTCTCTAGTAAACACACTGGTTCAGATTCAAGTTTTTTACAAGTTTTTGTGTGAAAGGTATGCAGCAAAACACCTGTGCCAAAAATAACAAAACCAGTGTAGCCTGTGACTCAGACCCAGTGCTTCAAATTTCATTAAGTCTTCGTGAGGGGGTGTGGTTGTTGAGAAGACCAACTACTCAATAAATACCCCTTTTCCATAAATGTTTATTACCACATATAAACAGAAATTACTAAAAAACATTTATACAAAGGAAGCAGTAGAAAAAGTTACCAAAATACATAAAAAGAACATTTCCTAATATAATACAGCATCATTCATTGTGTTAGCATCCACATTGTAAAACTTTGTAAGCATCTTATTAACATTCATAAATTAAGTCACAATTGTGGATAATATTTAGGCACTTCTGTTTTGCGGGATGTTGCTACACTGTTCTGGAGCTAGCTAAATTAATGAAGCAATCATTTTCAAGGTTATTCTGCATGTATCTTACGGTAATCAAGTGCTTAATCATCTAAACATTTTAAAGGTTCTTCTCATTAATATTCATTAAAAATGTATTCTGAAAAGTACAGTTTTACTTCAAATGATGCTGAAAAATGCTGACATGATATTGCAAGCTACTGTATGAAAAACTGTGATCCCATGCCACACTGGAATCCTTATATAAAAGTATGGACCAATTAAACAATAAACCACAGCAGAGTGTGGGTTTTGCTGGGGTTTACCCATGGCTGGTGTTGTTTGGTCACAAGTACATAGGCCAAGTGACCAAATCCAGTGGATAAATCCCAGTATAACCCACACCCTGGTGTAGTTTAGTGCAATTGTACACTGATAAAATTGCTAAAATAAGCTTAAAATTAAAAAATATATATTTCAGCAGTTTTATAGATTTTTTCATTGAAATATTCTTCCACTGTAATTAAAAATAGTATTTTGTTGCTGGGTAGATTATAGCTGAAAATGTTGTTGGCCACTGGCTGCACCTCATCTAGTTTTTGTGAGCTTTTTAATAATTTTTCTTTTATTGGGCAGATTCACTCACCCCTCCATGTCTTTTTTTGTTTTATATTTTGCTTTATGCTAGCATCCAGAGAGTGAGCAAGCAGTGCTGTACTGAAGACTCAGGAAGACAAGGGAGCATTTTATGAGTGGGGAGTGGCTGGGAGACCAATGGAGCAATGCGTTGAAGCAAGGTTTTCCATTTTACAGTGTTTGCTGGAAGTGACGATGTGGGCTGAGAAAGTAAACATTACCAGCAAGTGCCTTCTTATCATGAGTGGACTGGGTCAGGGCTGCATGACAACAATGCTTTCTATGGGCTATGAAAATGTTGTTTTTTTTCTTGACTGAAATGGGTGTGAGACAGAAAGACAGTGGTACAACAGTGTTGTTTTTTTTCACTTTTTAATTAATATGTATGTTACACTAAGTGTAAGGGCTGATTGTGTGTTACATTAAGTGTAAAGGCTGCTTATTACAATTGGAGTGAGTCAGAAGCATTTGCGGCTAGCACACAGCAAACACCAACTTTAGTTTCTGTCAACAAACGGGACTGAGAAGCAGGAATAGTGAGCAACTTTTTAGGTGAAAAAAGGTTTTGTGGCATGTAAAATGGTGTTGGGGACTGTTGGGATAGTTAGTTAAATCTGCGAGTCCTTTGAAACTCCAGGTTTGGAGGCCAGCCCTCTGATGTAGTGCATGGCCATCCATCTGCGACACTGATGTCCCGTGTTCAAGAATGGACCTAGGAAGTTGGATGGCTGACTGGCAGGGGAAGGACTGAGCATCCCAGGGATGGCTCCAATACTCTGGGGGAAGGGGGGATTGTGTGTCCGGTGCAAATCAGCCTCTTTCAAGAAAAAACAGCAACAGGGAAAATTGCAGGCATCTAAATGATGCCTGTTCCATGTCCCCAATCACCAGCCCCAGTGCTCCCCAAGCTGATCTAGTCTGTCTTCCACTGGCTCTGGCCCAATCTCACATCCTACCACGGGGAAAGCCAGGGAGGCAATGTCAGCAGGCGCTCCTACTGGCAACCTTTTCCTGTTGCTGTGTAAATTCACATTGGTGCAGTGGCCCTGCCCTAGGGAGTAATCCAGGGTGAATAATTTAGGAGATAAGTCCGAATGGGAGGCCAATTGATGGTATGGATAGGCCAGGACTGAGGATTCAGTGGTATGTACCAAAAAATACAAAAAAAAAAGAAACTTCAGCAATTGTGTCATGGTTTAGCAGGGAGTAAAGATGATGATTTTCCACCTTTGATGTTTGGGGCTTGCACTGATTTTAAAAACTCGGTACTGTAGATGTGCTGACTGGTTCCTTTTGCACGGGTTGTCATAGGATTTACCATGGCAGAAAGATAGCAGTCAGCCATTCAGAATCACAGATTCTTGGACACCCATTGAATAATTGAAGATGCACACCAGTCTTCTTTGTGTTTCCTTTCCCCTCTCATTTCTATCTCAACCTGCAGTCTGTGACCCCTCTCAGTTCCCCCAGCTGGGCCCAGTAACACAAGTCTGCACCCGATCTTTGGTCATTGGTGTGGTGGTGGTAACACAACTGCTAAGCCATGGCCAGCAGCTAACATATTCCTAATAAAAACATTGAACAGAAGAGGTACCAGCACAGATCACTGAGGGATGCAGCATGTTGCCCTCTCATAGTAGTGCCTACCCACTGCAACCCTCTGCTTTCTGCCCAAAGCAGATTTGCAGTTCATGTTGTGTTTGCCTCAAATATAGCACACTGGTGCACTTTGCCCAGAAGCTTGTCATTCACCACAGAGTCAAAGTCTTTATTTAAGTCCAGATAGGCTACAACTATGACTCTTCCCCTTCTCATCTCCATTGTCACCTCTTCAGAGGCAAATAGAGAGCAGAAAAAGATGTACTCCTGCCCCTCAAAGTGCAACTGGCCCCTCCAAATGTACCAAATAAACAAAACAAAATAATTACCATCGTGTTGATAGTGTGTGCATCATTTTATGTATTTATTACCTCTTCTAACACAGGGATCAGGTCAGTTTGACATGATGTGCCTCTCATACAACCATATTTAAATGGGCAAGAACTTTATTCTCAATAAATTGCTCTATTATTTTGTCTTTTATAATGACTTCAATGACTTTCCCAAACATGCTAGAATTTTTAGAGATAATAATGGTCCCGAGGGCTAGTACAGCTAGAAAGGAAAGAACAGAGGAATTAAATGGATGGCTTAGAGGGTGGTGTAAGCTGAAAGAGTACAGGTTCACTGGTGGTTGGGGAGGGACCTGAGATAATAAAGATCTGTATGAACTGGACAGGTTACATTTAAGCAAGAAATTGCAGCAAGGAAGCAGTAAGAAATCAGGAAATGGAAACTATGGCTAAGAGATGTGTACAAATAGGCTATTTAAATAGAATATTATGTAAGACAATAACAGAAACCTTAAAGAGAAATAACTCACAAGAAACTAGGCAAAAAGACAGGGAGAAATAAAATGGAATGGTTATGGCTTTAGAACTTTCTGAACTTATAGAAAGATTAAGAAGTCAGTTCACAAACACTAGGGCATTTTAAAAAAATTGCCTGTTAGAATTTCAGCTATTACCTATTATTGCTTTGAAAAAGTAAAATCTTTAAAATAGATTGTTGTAGAGAATATCATGCACAAGGAGCTAGTACCCAGTTACTATTAGGTCCACTAAGACTTGAGATGGCACCATGTGTTAAATGAACAATACTTCAAAAAAGAAGGAATGTGACCACCTCAGTGGAGATAAAGAATCAAAATCCAGTCAGCTAATAAGTGACCCACATCTTATGATTTATTTGACTGCATGTCCATGTTCAACATATTATATAGGGAAGACCAGAAGGGCATTACAAACAATGATGACTAATGAGAACAAGAGTGTGATTAAGAACAGCTGAAGACTCCCCTGTCTCCATTACATTTTAACAAATCAGGGCATACAGCAGCCTCTCTGATCCTCTCACTGCTTACATAGTCCTGATGGAATGCAAATTACTGTTCCCTGTACTGTGCACTGTATATTGCACAAGCTCATTTTGGCACCTCCACCTAGCCTAAAAGAGGTATTAAAGATTAAGCCTCAATGGAAAAACTCTTCAGTCCTCCTCCAGTATACAGACATAGCCACTTTGTCAAGTCTAGTAGCAGATCTTTGCTTGCTTTGCCCTTCTTTATGGAATAATCTCTACCTGAAACCAGGGAGTGCAAGAGGTTATGCAGTTTAAATCTTGTGTAGAATCCTTGTACTTGGTAGGGGACAGTGCAATGCTTCCATTAAGGTATCAGCTTTACATTCAGATCCCTTGCTTGTTGCTCATTGTTGTACTTGTTGTTTTGTCCATCCTATGCTTGCAGTCAAAATATTAGTACTATTACTGTACCACTGTGATAGCTAACTGACAGCTTTATATGTGTAGTATCTTCTATGTCACTGCTATGTATGTACTCGTTTTCCTGGTACTGTTATGCAATGTTTTGTTCAGATATCCTTATTTGTGGACTGCTGCTTTGTGTCACTGTTAACCTGTTAACTTATTCTGGATTGCCCTGAAAAGGGACTTTTAGTCTCAGTGGACCTCTTGTAAACAAATCCAATAAAGAAATAAATCAGTTTGTGCATTTTGGAAGTTCCAGAATCAACCAAAGGGGAGACTGAATAAAATATTAGAGAAATGAAAATTTACTGATTTTGCATTAAACATATTCGACAAGATAAGTATGAATGGAAAATTGGATGGTATGCTGGTATCTAAGGGCTGTGGTGTATATTGGTTTATGCTAGCATCTGATTTGAACAGTTAATAAAACTTCCTTTCTAGGACAGGATCTAAGTACTCAAACTGATCCATGAAATAAATATTTTGCAAAAATTTCAGAACTTATTTTGTATGTGGCTGGACTTAAGGAAATTTTTGTATTCTGACATGCCCTCAACTCCGGAATGAAACTATGGAAATTTATTAAGATGTACCCAACTGGTGACCATTTGCTCATCATTCTTTGTAGGAAATATCAGCTTGACAAAGCTTAATATTGCTCTGCTACCCCTTCTGTAGACTCTAATTGTTGTCTCACCAATCCTGCTTGGGAGGTTTGAATAAGGATACTTGTGTGCTGAGGCTATTACATTTCATTTTGATTTGTTATACTGGGAAACCTTAATGGGCAAATACCCTTTTACAAAAATACCCATGAAAATGACAAGCAGTTTGGTACAAATGAAACACAGTGAATAAAAATTACATGGGAGACAGTAATTCATACAGTATATGTCAGGTGTATAAGTGCAACAGAACTCTTACAGGTGGTGTCTGTAACATTTACAGATAGACTGAGTAGTGCAGTATAGTGCATACTGCGTTTTTAAAACTAGATATGGATGTCATTGCAGTTGTGGAGGTACACATCTTGTGACCAACTACAGCCCTGAAGAAATAGATCTCTCTATCCTAGTTTGTGTTCATTCTTGGGAAACAAATGAGCAGCCCTCAGAAGATCTAGTGATCCTATTTTTATTAGTTTGGGAAGATTTTCTGGATGCTTTGGGAGTCTTGGCCTACTGCCACTTTCTGTAGGAATGTGAGAGCAAGGAGCATTATATGAAAGTCAAGTGAAAGGTGTGAAACAGAGGAGAGAGAGAGAGGAGAAGAAGAGAGGGAAGTACAGAGATGGTCCAGGTAGGAAGATTGGTTTGAAATCTATAGATTGAGATGTAATATACTCCTCCTCTTGCAGGAACGGATTCCCTTGCAGAGGTACATTAACAAGCCATACTGAATAGGGGCAGTAGCAGACCATCAGAAAGAATTTTCAAGAATCGCTATGAGGAATTGTTTTATTCTGTGTAGCACTCCCAGTCTTAAATGGATTTTTTCATGATACAAGCATCATGAGGCTCAAGGGAAAGGAGTTGTCTATGACTCCCAGATAATGGAATTCAGTAACTAGTTCTATTTGCTCACCGAGGAGTCCGTCAAGGTTATAGTGTCAGGATGTGGTTTACAAGGTCCTGAGAAGAGCATTGCCTTAATTTTGTTTTTGTGTTGAGGACCAGTTTGTGTAAATAAAACCAGATCTCCATGTTGGTATCCTTGCCTCTCCTGAAAGATGACACTGTTGTCAGCATAGAGGACCATACCATTGTGGGGGCAGAAATGCCAGTACAGAGTTAGTAAGAGTGAGATTAGGGAAGAATCAAAGATTGATCCTTGGGGCACTCCACAGGTAACTTTAATTGGGTGAGAGAGGGCATTATGGGTGTTTGTCCTCTGTACTCTGTTTCCCAGGTAGTGTCTAAACCATGCTATGGCATTGGGGGAAAGTTAAGTAGAGCCAGGATATCCAGTAGAAGTAGATGGTCATCTAGACTGAATGCCTTGGTGAGGTCAATGAATATGCAGCCTAGGTAGTTGCTGGCATCCAAGGCATTGAAAACAGAGTTCGTGAATGTTACCAGGGTCATCTCTGTGTTGTGCAACTTTCAGAAGCCATGTTGTGTGGGACTGAGAAGGTTGTTTTGTGTTAGGAATTCATGTGTCTGTTCAAAGACTATGCATTTTAACAGTTTGGATAGGAGATGCAGGAGAGACATGGGCCTGTAGTTAGATGACAGGGTCTTGTGACCTGATTTGTAGATGGGCCTAACAATTACCAGCTTCCAGATGTCCAGAAAGATTCCACATCTGATGCAGAAATTAAATAGCTTCCTGATTGGTTCTGCAAGGGCCTCCCTCTCAACTTTTAAGAAACATTAGTCCAGGTCAACAGGTCCAGTGAGGGATTTGAGGTTGTATTTTTAATGTATTTAAGAACCTCCTATTTTGGTAAGTATCCTGAAATAAAATTTCTAGTAGTGCGAGTTTGGGAGAGATCAATGCCAGCTGGAGTTGTAGAGGTGTGGTATTGTGAGACCATGTACTTGGAGAGGTCTCTACATTGTCTATTTAAATGGTTAGCTACTAAACTTAGGTCATTAACCATGTTACCATCAACCTTTAGGGTATAGGAATCCCAAGCAAGGTTGTTCCCTGTTAGTTCTTTGTAAATCTGCCAGATGTTTTGGGATTGGACACATTTTGCTTCTTGGCATGCTTTATAATAGGAGGAGTTGGCATTTCTGACTTGGGTTTTACACTTGTTTTTTGCAGTTTTGTATTCTAGCAACTCTTTGGATCCCCAGTTGATTTATATCTTTTCCAGATTTAGTCCTGGAGTTTCAGCTTACAGAGTATATCAGCATTTAACTACCCAGCCTTGTTACTTATGAGTCTCATTAGGGTTGCCACCTGTCAGGTTTTTCACCTGGTGATCAGGTTTTCAGGGTCCCTATCTGCCATTTTGAGTGCTCAAAATACTTTTAAAACAGATTTTGTCATATAATTCATTGTACATTCATGCTTCATGTCCAGGTTACAAACAAGTCATGTTATCAGTACAGTCTTTTGTTTGTCAAAGCAGTCAACCTTGGAAGTGTAAATTAGGGCCATTAACACCATTAGCACTTACTTAACCTAATCTTTTCCACCACATCTTAACATGGCATAGCAGCAAAGCTGCCCTCACCTTTTGTAACAGTAACAAAGCCAGTAGTCTTCCACTTTCATTTGCTGGTAAACTTTTTTTTTTGCCTGAACAGAATTCAGGCACTTTGAAATGTTTTTAATTTTTTTTCCCAAAATAGTATGGTCACTTCTTTGACTTTGAAATAATAGGTACTAATGACTTGGTGCTGATTAAGGGAATAGTGTACCACAGAATGCCTGAGCATAAACATTTGGGGCATGGTAAGGGAAGGAGATACCACTGGACAGTATACTCTCATGGACTTGGGAAGACTATGAGGCAGATTGAGGGGAGAAGGTACTACTTTACTTCATGACATGATGGTTTGGGGTATGGTGAGGATGAAGGCACTAATGGACTCCAGGGACAGTTGCTTTGGGCAGAGAAAGACAGAGCAAACCCCTTGATGCTACAATCTGATTTGTTGGGGCAGAATAATGGAGCTGACCATGTCATAGTGTGGAGCAAAGTACTGGCCATTTGGTTTGTAAGAGGTAAGTACCCTTCAACCTTAAATAAAAAAAGCTTTTCTTTAATGCCATCTTGCTGTGGATGTTCTGCTGTTATTTTTTGTTTGAGTAAAAGCGGTGGCCAATCGCTCAGCAGCTGTACACAGTGAGGAAGACCCTAGATTGATGTTTACAGGCATGTTTGGTGCTTTGTTCAGGAAGGTGGGTACCACTAGATACTGTAGCAGGGACTAATGGCATTGAGCTGTGTTTGAGAGGCAGGTACTGTACCATTGGATGCCAGGGAATAATGGTTTAGTTCTATGTTAGATAGTGAGTACTAGTTTACACGATTAACTTATGATATGAGACACAGTGAGGGAGGAGTTACAACTGTATGTCAGGAAGTAATGAATTTGAGTAGGCTAAGTCAGACGGGCAAACTAGGGTATGGGTGGGTATTTATACTGAAAACTGGTAGTATTTGCCATTTACAAAATTTCAACCACTGTTGTCTGGATCTGTACAACATAACACATAGCTGTTTTCAAAATTTCTTTAGAAAAAAATAATGACATTGTTTGCAAAAACATACATTGAAGCATCAGCTAGTGTAAAAATACAAAGCCTTAAAAGTAGAGAAATGCCATAGTATGGTACACAATTATCCCTTGACATATTGATGACTCTGTTGTGTGGTGTTCCCTGAGGTTAAATGATCACTTGACACATTATTAGTGATACCCAACTCCATCTTCTGCACCCTTATGCCAAAAATGTGTGTGCTAATAACTTTCTGCAGCAGAAAAAGTGCTGAAGTTTTGAAACACCAGTGCTGTATGCATAATCATTCAAGCCTAGAGAAACTCAATGACATGGCTTCACAAATGTGTTTGGTAGATATTCTTTTTTTACCCTAACACTGGCTTTCCCTACATTTTAATATTTTGTTTTGAACCCTAACTACTACCAACACAGAGTTGATTACAGTTAATATTATGCTATAGATTAGTTGATAAGTGACATACTGTAACAGAAAATATATTTTTAAAGTAAAATATTAAAAACCATGCTGCTTAGCTGAGTGACAATACTTTCATTTTCAGGGCTGTAGGTGGAGCGTACAGCCCTTCTGTCCTCAGTTGCTTAAAATGGCTTTTCCTACAACTTCCATTGTGGACATTTGTATGTATAAAGAAAATACAAAATCACACATGCCACCACAATGCAAAGCATCATGGGCTGCATATGCAAATCACCACAGAATGTTATGCTGTTATTTATATGTATTCCTCCACAGCCACAACGTAATGCACTCTCCCTCTGATTTTTATGTTTGTTTGCATGCCTCTTAATTGGAGGGCTGTAACACCCTGATTGGCTGCTCTTGTAGCCAGGAGTGTCTTGGTAGCTGCAGTACCTCTTTTGTGGCCTGTGGGGTAGAGTTCCCAGCTGCTCTGGTGCAGATAATGAGTTGAGATCTTCAGCTGCAAAGAACATTTCCTGTCAGTGATGAATCTGAGTCAAGAATGAGGAGTGCCTGATTAACTGGGAGCATGAGTGGCCCTCTAACAAGGCAGAGCTCTACTACAGTAGAAGTAGATTGACATTCCTGATGTTTGGGAGGAGACTACTGATTGGATGGGGCTTGAATGCTGCAGTTCTCTAACTGAGTACTTCTGTAGGATGTAGTGAAGTGTCACCTGCAGTGCCTATGTTGTTGTCTATGGTTGTGTGGGTTCTGTTGTCTTGATGAAAACAAAGAGCTGTAGTGTTCAGCAACAGAGGTAGCATTCCAGTCATAGACTTACTTCTGTCACTGGCATATCAGGGACTAGAACAAGAAGTGCTTTTACTTTGTCTACTTACTTGGTAATAAGGGACAAAAGAAGGCCATGGCCCATCAAGATTGTCCGCCACCACTATGGTGGAAACATTAAACCTCAATACTATTTAACTCTAACCACAGTTCCAAAGCTTTTTTTAAAGGATTGGATTGAACTACTGTCTACCAAATATTGTGGTAAAATATTCCATAATCTTGGAGTTCTGATCGTAAAATAGTTTTGTCTTTAATTAGTTCTTGTTTTGGCCACCTCAATCTGTTTGTTATGTAGTCTAGTGTAACTCCTTCTTTTGGAGAATTTTAAACCACATTGACACATTGAGTCCTGAGAGTTTGAGATCTTATACAGTATAATAATAACAGATCACCTCTACTACGTCTAATTTGTAAAGAATATAATCCAGTTTCATTCAGTCAAGTATGATATTCACAATTTGCAAGTTGATGTACTAATTTAGTTGCCCTCCTTTGTATTCTCTCAGTTCCAGAAATATCCTAAGATATGGGTTCCAAAACGGAGACCCATAATCAGAATGGGGCCTAACATAGGTCCTAAAAAGAGGGGATAATGCATTCCTGAGTCCTAGAGACAAATGCTCTTTTAATTCTGGCCAAAAGCGAATTTGATGTTTTGGCTGCCTTAGTACATTGATCTATGGAGGTAAGCTTATCATTTATGATAACACCCAAATCCCTCTCAGTTATTGAAACTTTAAGTAGTGAGTTTTATAAATAATAACTCTGTCTTGGGTTATTTTTGCCATAGTGTAACACAGTGCATTTATCAGGATTTAACATCATCCCATTATTACTTGCCCATTCTTCTATAGCTTTTAAGTTGTCACTAAGCTAAGTCCTACTAGAGACAATGGATACAGCACCCCCTAAATTAGTATCATCAGCAAACTTCAATAAAAGGCTGTCAGTACTGACTTTCATATCACTAATATAAAGGTTAAACAAAGTAGGTCCAAGGACTGAACCATGCGGGACCCCACTGGGCACACAGCCCACATTAGAAAGCATACCATTTACCCTAACTTGTTGCTGTCTGTTAGCCAACCAGCAGGAGACCCATCTGACCAGAATCTGGGAAATACCCAAGTTCAGCAGTTTGTCAATAAGTTTACCATGGGGGGACTTTATCAAAATCCCTACTGTAATCAAGAAGGATAACATCCATAGGCTCCTCCTATCAAGTCCCTCGCTCACATAATTATAAAAAACTGTCAAATTAGTACTGCAAGAGTACCCAGACCTAAAACCATGTTTTGAATGATCAATTAGATTCTTACTAATTACTTCTTGTTCTAGGAATTTTTTTATAATTTTTTCCATTAGTTTGCTATTTACATATGTTAGACTTATAGGACGATGATTTTCAGGGTTAGAACGATCACCTTTTTTTTAAATATAGGTACAACTGTGGCCTTGGCCCAGTTTGTGGAATAAATCCTTCTTGAAGGGATTTATTAAAAATAATAGTAAAAGGCTTGGCTAAAACTTCAGACGTCTCGAGTAAAAATCTTGGATTGATATAATCAGGTCCTAGGCTTGAACTTTTTTTTAAGGATTGTAAAGTTTCAAGCATATCAGTAATAGATATATTGTAACCCATAGAAATATTAGCTAGATATGATTTAAGTATGATATAATAATAATAATAAAATAAAATTTATTTAGTTAAGTGCCTTTCAAATTTTCAAGGTGCTGTGCATAAAAACATGAGAACACCAGCATAATCAATACATACAGTAAAACAACACAGCAACTATTACAAGTTAAAATAACCAATTACAACATAACAGGAAATACCTTCACCCATAAAAAGGACTTTAAGGCCCTTTTAAAACTTTCAACATCGTACTCTCTCAGAGCTGACGGGGCAGAGAATTCCAAAGGGTAGGAGTCGCAAAACCCGAAGGCGCAGAGCTCAGGGACTAAATTTACCCCAGATCTCCAGCAACCTCGTCAGCCAAGAGGAGCTGTCTCAGAGGGTGTAGGGCACAAGGAGCTCTTTCAAGTAGTCAGGACCAAGACTGTGTAGGGCTTTGTAGGTCAAAAGACCCACTTTAAAGGTGATCCACCACTGTATTGGCAGCCAGTGCAGAGTGTTCAGCACCGGGGTAATATGAGACCTTCTTGAAGCCCCAGTCAACAAACGTGCTGCCACATTCTGCACTAGCTGCAAATGGTGGATATCAACCCCAGAAAGTTCTAGGTAAAGAGAGTTACAGTAATCGAGACAAGATGTCACAAAGGCATGGACCAAAACTGGCAAGTCACAAGGTGGAACCAGGTGCCTAATCCTGGTGATGTTTCTAAGATGAAAAAATGCAATCTTCACAACTGCAGACACCTGATAATGAAGGGTCAGACCAGTGTCAAGCTCCACACCCAGGTTACGCACCCATTCAGAGGTAGGGATCTGGTCTACCCCCAGAATTAATCCAAAGGGAGACCCCACCCCTAAACCCTCAACCCTGTGACCGGGGTCCACCACCATAACCTCAGTCTTTCCCAGATTCAACTTCAAATCACTGGTATTCATCCAGTCTTGGATATCAGTGAGGCAGTTATTCAGCACCGAGATAGCACTAACCTGGTCAGGTGCAAAAGACAGGTAGAGCTGGGTATCATCAGCGTAGCAGTGAAACCTCAGCTCAAACCGTCTTACAAAGTCTCTGAGGGGTACCATATATACTGCGAATAACATGGGGGAAAGCACCGAGCCCTGAGGTACCCCACAAGGCAGAGAGAAGGCCCTGGATGAATGCAAACCTGAGACCACTCTCTGCATTCTCCCATTGAGGTAAGATGAAAACCATCTGAGGACCACACCCGATAGTCCACAAATGGACCTCAGGCATTCGAGCAAAACCCCATGATCCACAGTACCAAAAGCTGATGACAGATCAAGGAGAACCAAAATAGAGCGGTGTCTCTGATCTCTCGCCATCGGGAGATCATTGAGCACCCGAACCAGAGCAGTCTCGGTGCTATGCCTCTTACAAAAACCAGACTGGAGAGGTTTGTATAAACTATGGATGGTCAAATGGTTATCCAATTGTGCCACCACAACTTTCTCAATAACCTTTCCACAAAGGGAGGTTAGAGATCGGATGGTAGTTGCTAGGTCATCCGGGTCTAAAGACTTTCTTCAGAAGGGGAGTCACCACCCCTTCCTTCAGAGAGCTAGGGAAAACTCCCGTCTCTAAAGAACACTGGATAATCCAAGTAAGGACTGGGCCGATAGTCTCACTACAACCCATAATCAAGGAAGTAGGGCCTGGATCCAAACTACAGCATGTTGGGCATCTCACGGACAATCCTCATAGTGTCTACGAAATCCGGTAGATTAAAGGAACTCCAGGAAACTCCAGGGATCATCTTTTATTGAAAAGATAGAGCAGAATTGCTCATTGAAAGCATCTACAATTATTTCTTTATCTGTGGTTTATAAAGAGTTATTTATTTTATAGGACCCATATATCTATTGTTACCTTTTTTACTATTAAGCTAGAAGTAGAAAGATTGTTTTTTATCTTTGCTATGTGCCAAGCAAAACTCCAGTTTCTTTTTGGATTGTAGAATAGATTGTTTTAACTGTTTTAACACTGCTTTATATCTAAGTACTAGATGAACTCTATTGGTGCCCTCGCTCTTTTTTAGTAATGAAAACAACCTTTGTTTTTTATTAATTAATTGTTTTATGGTCTTATTTAGCCATAATGGAATTTTCCCCTTATTGTTATATTTCTTCTTATTTGGTACATATAGTTCATCTAGATCATAGATAGTTGTTTTCAGGAAATTCCATGCTTCCTCAACAGATAAGTGGAATAATAATTCTTCCCAACATAGATTGTTTAATAGATCATTAATAATATGGACATTTGCTTTATCATAATTTTTCAATAGTCCACAACCTAATGTTGGTAGTGAATTAGTAATTAATGTAAATGAAATAGAATGATGATCACTAGTGCCCAAGTTGTCCCCAGTACAAATATTAGGTATATTATTTCCTATATTAGCTAATACTAGTGCCAATAAATTATTACCCTGAGTTGGCTCAGTAACATGTTATTCCAGGCCTAGATCCACAGATAGGGAAATCAATTATTTTTCATCATGTGTTTTCCCAGACAAGGCAGTCCAATTTATACTTGGCATATTAAAGTCTCCCAAAACTAAGATATTGCCTTTATTAGCCATATTTGATATTTCATCAAGTAATTTGGAAGAGTATTCCATATTTGCTGAAGGGGGACTGTAACCCATACCAACCCTTAATTGTGATTGTCCCCTCATCTGGATGTTTACCCATATGGTTTCTAGACCACTGGACTGGGGTAACTGGTAGGAGGTGATTTCCTCTCTGACATATAAGCAGATACCCTCAATACATCCTAAATGATCTCTATGATATAATTTGTAACCAGGAAGACACTTAGTCCATACAGAGTTGGAGTCCCACCATGTCTCAGTTATGGATATAGGTCCATAATCATCCCTTAAACATTTGGTTTCAAGTTCAGCCAGTTTAACTTAATTCAGTGATCTGGCATTTAGAGAAAGTACTTTACAAACAGATTTCTTACTGTCAAGATTTCTTAGAGAACCTAGAAAGGTCTGGTTCTCCCCCCAAGCATCTAGTTTAAAAGCTTGTTAATGGCTGAAGCTATACTTTTGCCCAGTAGAGAGCTACCCCTTCTGCTGAGGTATAACCTGTCCCAGCAGAACAATTGTGCTCTTTGATAAAATTGCTCCCAATGTGTAAGGCATAATATTCCCTGATTGAGACACCATCTCCTAAACCAATCATTAAAGGTTTTAATTTTATTGATTATGAGTCTAGTAGCCCTTGGGACAGGATGTATTTCAGAAAAACAAACAAGACTATCTTTTTCAGCCAATATATTATTAAGTGCTATAATGTCCTGTTTGAGTTCTTTCAAGCTAGCTCTATTAATATTGTTAGTGCCAGCATGTATAATAAACACCGTATTAACACCAGCCCCCTAAAGTACTTCTTTAACCACAGATGTAACATTGGAAATGCTTGCCCCTCTTAAACTGGAACATGTCCGATTTAGTTTGTCCACATCTAATGGTCAATATGTTTAATAGTACAGTTCTCAATGACAAAACATTGTTTATCATTATGTACAGTGGGGTCTAAAGCTTGGGAAGTTAATTTTTCCTGCTTTGAGCAAATAGGAGTACCCCCCAAATTTGAATGGGCAATTTCAAATTTAGCAGTTACCTTTTTTTTTTCAAACAGGGACAAATTGCAAAATTTTCCACTGGTGTAATGGGTAGTTTTATATCCTGGGAAGGTTCAGTGTCCTCTACAGAAAGGATATTGTAACTATTTGATAGAGGAATTAAGGGATCACTGTGAAATATTTGGCCTCCCCTGCATTTCGTTTTGTGCTTAGTGACTATAACCCAATTATCTGGCTCATCAGGTGGAAGGGTGGTAGGGGTATTTATGTCATCATTAGAATTTTCAGGAGTCACAGAGGGGTATTTTGATATCTCTGGAGATGTATCTGGCCTAATATTAAATCTATGTAATCTTCTAGGACCTCAGTCTCTGGGCTAACTGTCGTAGCTGATTGTAAATGAATAATTTCAGCTTGTAGCATTTGTAGCAACAAACATCAATGACAGACAAAATCAGCAACCTGTGGGCCCCTACCAAACATCTCACATGAAGAACAAAAATTATTTGGTTCCTCCATTGCTATTCACTTAATAGCGAATGATACAATAACTTACAACTGACTTACAAACTTCTAGAAAGAAAGACCCCTTTCATCCCTGCAATCCCAGTGGACACAGCAGACATGTGCAGATGTGCATTTCTCTGCACGCATCTCCACACATGCTCACCTGTTCGCCACCGGGCAGTCTTATATAGTGTCAGAGAACCCAGAAGTAGTGAGGGAATCATGCTCCAAAGCAATTCAACAGTAAAATCAAATACAGCCTTAATACAATGGCTGTTATATCTGGATGCAAGCCCTGTAAATGAGCTCAGCACTCCCCAGTGGCAATGTGTAGTTCAACTAATCATAGAACTACTCGCCCTCTACCTGCTCACTAGAACAGGACTCAATAAACAGTCCTACACATCAAAAGTACATATGATAAAAGTACTGGATTTACTGTACTGGAAGGGGGATCAGCCATCTAAATTTTCCAATTGCTTTTATTTTTTACCTATTTTTTTCAATAATTGTCTTGTCAAACTTATGATAATAGGTATTTCTAGAATTTATAGTGTTCTGATGTAGCATTATATTGCATGAAATTGTAACACTCACCAAGGTATGGCCCAGCCTACCAGAGGAAGACAGGCAGAAATAAATAGGGGGTTGACAATGGAGGTGCTTATTTAATGCAGTTATGGATGGTGATCAGCTGAGGGGGGGCACTAGACACCAGGGAGTGGAGGGTGAATTATAATTTATAAATAAAACAAATGGGGGGTCAGGGTACATTTGGCAGGGAGGAGAGTGCTTATTTAAGGGTATTTTGGCTTGGGATCAGCTTGGGGGGATCACTAGACTCACTTTCAGGAACCAATTTGCCTGGCAAAATTTCCAATTTCACTGCAGTTTTGCTACCAAAATTTTATTTCGCTGCTGGGGATAATATGTGTGGTTTAAATGGAAAAATATTTAAATCCTAGGTATTGAAAATGTTCTGTTTTTTTTTTGTCTTTTTTCAACAGCTGACTGAGTGTGTGGCCTCTCTACATTATTACACCCAATGAGAACTTCATTATAATAATGCCAAAATAAGGAGGATTTGCACAAGGGCTATAACTAAGTCTTCCTTGCAGAGCAGAAACATGCTCGGCCTACAAATACGACTATTTTTTTTCACTTTCAGAGAAATGAAAAACAAAAAATAATTACTAGCAGTCTTCTTGAGAAACAATGACAATTTAAATTATTGCACAGAAGTGTGAAACAAGTTTATCCTGTCCTCTAGCTTGGGATTTAGAAATGGAAAACAACTGTTACGATGTCTGCTGTTTATCTAAATTTAACAAGTTGATGGAAGCAGATTGCTTTTTAACAAATAATTGCAAGTAAGAAATGGATATCAAAATAATGACAACAATGACACTCCCCCAGACAAGCCCTATTGGCCATTCTACAGCATGACTGATTGCTTTTGCTTGAAAAGCAAAACAGACCTAGATCCATCTCTCCTGTCTGACACTTCTGCACATGTTGGGCCACATGACCTGCCTTCAGTAAGCATTCAAAGTGGCATATGATTGGACAGGAAGTCACAGGAGATCATGCAGTGTCACGGATAGTTCAAGCACCTGAGAATCAAATAACAAAGCATGATGTATGAATAATTAGGACCCCTGAATACAAATACTAGGTGAATATTTGAAATAAGGTATTCACACACCTGTAGTAATTGTGTCACCTGCAAATTCATCTCCCGCGGGGTAAGACATTCAGAAACCCAGGCAGTGATGGAGTAAAAGTACTTGAGGAATGTTCAAGTTCAGTTTTATTGTTTGGCAAAATGCCTTTACAATCCACTAAAAAATAAAGCTTGTCGTACAATCATGCAACCCTAGTTTAGACTGTAAACAAATAACATAAGATTATCTGGAACCATTATCAGAAAAGTTAATAAAATTGATCCATTGTTCCCTGGCTTAAATATCCGTGGAACTTAATTTTCCTTCAGTAACATAAAATCAGTTCCTTTCCAAGAGTCAGATCAGATCAATATGCCAAAAAAATCTCTCACAATGATTGTAATTATTCTTTGCCATTAGAAAAAATTAACATGGGCTGAAGTCCCCCCAGAAAATAAAACACTTTTAGAACCTGGAGAATTAGTAATAAATAAATCATGCAGCTTTGTACTGGAATCCCCAATTCACTTAATCCATTAAATAGGTATCAGCTTGGTTAGCACACCATAATATGAAAAATATAAAACATAGTACAGTATAACGTAATTGTAATGTCTCTATGCAGGCATATATTGTTCACCATCAGAGACACAGCAAAATTCATGAGTAGAAGCAAGCCAATAATCAAGAATCAGCTCAATTTTAAAATGAAAAGCAGGGTTAAGAAGCTCCATTTACACTTAGAGGTCCATCAGTTTATAAATGGGGGTTGGGAGGATCTGTCTGCACTTGGGAGTCCATCCATTTTAGAAAGAGGGGTAGAGAGGCCCTAGTTACTCTTGTGAGTTTATCAGTTTATAAGGAGAGGTTGAGAGGCTCCATTTATGCTCAAAAAGCTTCAATTTACATAGGAGTAACTTATCTGTTTTTAAGAGTCCTTGCTCCATGTATACTATTACCATGTCTTACTTTTTCACTCAATTTCAAGATTACTTTATAAAGACTGAAGGAGTAATCAAAATGGTGGCTGCATCACAATTTGATTGACAATAAGGTTTACCTTCTAACACAATAGTTTGACATAGGTGTTAGGTTGAATGAATTCCAGAAACCCCCATATACAGAACCATAAAACAGTACCTCTTAGGAATAGGATCACCTGGCTGGGTCAACTGGTGCCTGTAGACACCTGCAAACTTAACTTTTTCTCCTTCAACAAGGTCCTTGAAGAGAGAATTGCCTGCAACCAGACACCACAAGTCATTGAAATGTTTCTTTAAAGTTTACAGCAGGAGGTCACTGCTTAAAATGGATCCACAATTAAAGTTTTGAAAGCTATAAAAGCATATTGCAGAAGTTCCGACTCCATAATGCTGATCATTGAAGCAACGCATAACCATTCAAGCTCTGTTACTTTTAATCTTTAATTAAGCTGAATATCAAGTCATCAGCTAAAGGAAAGTGTAAATCAGTACCTCAAGGGGGAAGTTACCCCCAAACAATCCTCCTCCTGTCGATGAACAGCATCTTTATAGGATTTTATTAGAGGTGGATTGCCACAAGTAAAACATAGACTTAGCTCCATTTTCTCAATCAGATCAGGAGTCCGGGGTCCAATCGAGCAAAGATCCTCTCCCAAGTTCCTCAACTGTCCATATTCTAAAAATTCTTCTCTCAGCTGTAAGTTAGATCTTTTCAGGACACCATATAAGGCTGCAACACCTGTTGGTTCAAACTCATAAAATGGTCCATCTGAAAAATAAAATAAAGAGAAAATGCTCCTCTGAGCATAGTATTTTCTTGATGATAAAACAATGGCACCTCATCCTCTTATGTAACATTGGCATGCCTTTTAAAATAATGAAAAGTGCCTTTAAGTGCTGATAGCACAAGCAGACTCTCAAACTCTCTCTTTTCAGGGAATCAGAGAAAATGCTCCTCTGAGCATAGTATTTTCTTGATGATAAAACAATGGCACCTCATCCTCTTATGTAACATTGGCATGCCTTTTAAAATAATGAAAAGTGCCTTTAAGTGCTGATAGCACAAGCAGACTCTCAAACTCTCTCTTTTCAGGGAATCAGAGAAAATGCTCCTCTGAGCATAGTATTTTCTTGATGATAAAACAATGGCACCTCATCCTCTTATGTAACATTGGCATGCCTTTTAAAATAATGAAAAGTGCCTTTAAGTGCTGATAGCACAAGCAGACTCTCAAACTCTCTCTTTTCAGGGAATCAAATCTTGAACAGGTGTGACTCCAATTCATTCTCCAGCTCAAACTCTCCACTCCTCCAAATAGCCTTCAAAATGACAGGTATCAACTGACCAGACTAACATCAGAGCATCTCAATGTTCTTGATATTCTCATTATTCACCCTAATACAATATAGATAGAAAGTACAAAGAGCCGTTTACCCAACCCTCAGTAAGTGGTGCATATTGCAGCTCACAGGGGGCTGAGACACATATGCCTCAACAAACACTACTACCATTTGCCTTCCTGGGAACATTTTAATTTCTCCAAACTGAAAAGCAACTTGACCAGATGAAAAAATAGCTGAACAGCTCACTAAGAGGGTGAAAACATTCAAAACTCAAAGTAGGACTTCATTGGGGATTAGAGACCCAAAATTGAGTTCTAAAATATTGAAGGATGGGGAACTACTGGGAGCGGAGCAGCAGTGAGGCCATCTTGTTGGTCTTCTCCCCTCCATCTTGGTGAAAACCTTCCCACTTGAAGTATGGCAGTTAATCAGCTGTATTATGCCATTTATCATTCACACACTGTGGTGCTACATTGGCAGAGTATATGACAGCCCCATTGTTAGATGTCTTAAACAGCATATCCCAAAGTGCTACAGCTCCATAATAGAGATCATTGTGTTGTTGCACACTTTCTTGAAGTACATGTGGGTGATGCTAAAAGGACTCTATGATGCTGGTGCGAAGACAAAGACAGCAACAGTCACAACAGTGACAGCAGAGCCATGATAGCAAAAGCAGGGCAAACATAGCCCAGTGACAACAGCTGTGAAGACAACTCCTATGGTGACCAGAACACTTGCCAATAGCCAATGGCAGTGATTCTGCAGCAGCCAACTCCCCCAACAGTAGCACCTGGCCCCCCCACTCAATGTGCAAATGCAGGCAACAGGCTCCCCTCATGTTGTATGGGGCACTGCCCCATGGAAACCAGCACAGTGAACAGCACTAGGGAGACAGGAGAAATGCTGCAGTGCAAGACATTATTGTGCAGATTCCATGCCAACTGGCCACAGCAGTATCCACACACATCAAACTACACCCTTCCACCAAAACCACCACCACCAATTACAGTCTGGCCAGTGCCCAGGCATGCACTAGTCCATGCCACTGTGGGCATTACACCTGCAGGTGGATATAGAATGTGATTCCCATTAGGCAGTCCCACAGGAAGTGGTGCTTGTACTGCTCCACAATCTCCATGATGTGCCCACTACTGTCCCAGGTCCTCTTCCTCTTCCTCCTTGAGCCTCTGACATCCATGCCATACACTACCTGCTGCATCCTTAGGCTTTGTGAGCCACTGCCAACCCAGGAGGACCTCAGTGAAGTGCCACATGGTGGGGTGGGTTACTCCCATCAGAAAGTTGAAGCCCCTGTGCCAGCCCTCAATATAGTTGTTTATACAGGGGAGCCTCTCCTGTGCCACAGCATAGCAATTCCAAAAATTGATGGGGTATGTTGGCCTCTGCCACATGCCATTCTGGACTGGTCTCCCCAGCCAGGTGTCCTCAGTAATCCAGAAAGGGTGCCAGCTCCTTCTCATAGGACACATAGATCTCCCAGGCATGCATTTCCTCAAATGCACCACAGACATCCTCAGGGGGACAAAAGCCAGTGCTGCCACATCCGAATGTGCATGGCAAACTCATCATTCACCACATAGAGTTGGGCAAGGGTGCTATGCTGCTGCAGCTTTCTCCAGAGGCACTATGAGAAGTGGAAAAATCATCCTCTAAGCTAGGCCAGGTGGAACATGATCTACAGTGCTTTGAAGGTGGCCAGTTCAAAATAGATCATTAATGATAGTGGTTGAAGTCCAGGGCACAGCTCGGGCACTTTGTGGAAGACAGCAATGTAGCGCCCCACTGTCTGATGGCCATCAGTGTGTTCACAGTGGCCAGCATAGTTGTCAGCTCAACACCATGCAGGCTGCAGAGTTGGAGGAATAGGTAGGGAAGTGCCAGAACATCCTGTTCACATACCAGGCTGTGCACCAGGACAAGTACCCAAGATTCTAACCAGTGCTGAAAATCATGTAGTGAGCCTCCACCCTGCCCGAGTCATGCAGCAGGAATGGTTCCCCTGAGTCAGTTGTCCTGTACTCCTTGGGTATGCTGAGTCCCAACAGTGATATAGGCTCTAATGGTGTATGCCACACCCCATTCTGGGCCCTCTTGATGACCCACTTTAGGTTGGCCACTGCTGGCAGATGGTCCCCGACCACATCCAAAAGTCTACTGCAGCAGGCTGCCACAACCTGCTGGCTACTTTCCATTGTATCAGCTCTAAAAGCGTAACACACAAAACCCCAAATAATTAACAGAGACATCAGTCTCTAAAGAAATAAAATTTATTTACATGGTAGGAGGCATGAGCCTGATGTGTTTTGGATAATGTATCATTTTTCAAAAGCTAACAACATCTGAAACAGTGGCCCTAAAATGCTAAAACCAAATCTAATCATGATGATGTCATCCTATTAACAAGCATTACAAACACATGCTAAATTACCTAATTGCAGAAGCTCATTGATTAAAATAACAAGCACAGCACATCACACAGTATTACTTAATCCATAAACATGAAAGTCCACTATATAAATTTTACACAATGCAACATATAGAAGTAAGACTAAAATATGCAGAAATGCACATATTCAATATATACATAATTATTTACTATGAACACAAAGGACCTATTACCATGAAAAAATGGATACATAGTTAAAGTGAAATGGTGGAGGGGAGGGAAAGGAAGAGGGAACAGTTGTATAAAAACAATACTTTCATATGGACCATAATGGCCAAGGAAAAGGTGTGGGGGACCCACAAAACTACAGAAGCGAATAACAGGGACATGCAAAAAATGACCAAATAAAATACTTAAGTACATATACAGCACAAGTAATAATACCCAACAGAGTGGATGCTATTGGGCTATATCCACCTGTCCAGGGGTGTAATGAGACCTGATGCCATAGGTGGAGGGCCTTACAGACCCTAGAAGGGTGGTATAGTCCATACTGCCCACCCTGGAGGGTATTATTGTGCTCAGAAAATGAATTGACTGTATCATTTGTATAGGATTACAAAGAAAATGTGAATTAATTCTACAATAATGACTACAGGTGCTTTTTTTTTCTTCCTTGGGGGTAAAGTAGTTCCATGTGGTAGAGTGTTGTTTCATCCCCCCCTCCTATTACCTTAGTGTTTTATTTATTTAATTTGTGGCACCCCATTCATGATCATGTAGTAGTTTTAAAGTTCTGTTAGTTGAAGTGAGAGGAGAATGTATGAAAGAGAAAGGAAAGGTGTGAAGCTACTGTATACTTGTCAGCGCTACCACTGCGGTAAAATGTTTACTGCATTTAATGAGGGACGTCCCTCATAATCGGGGACAATTAAGAGGTATGGCTGTTTAGTCAGAGAGGAGGGGGAGGAGGAGGGGTTCTGTAGCTGCCATTTCCAATGGTAGGCAAAAAGGCATTACTTTGAAAAGATCCTTTGAAAAAGTTTCTGCTCTCAAAGTCTTGTGGAAATGATTCAGTCATGGGACAACATGAGCACCTCACTTCATGCTGCCTGTTTTAAACAGTTGCTTCACCCAGGCATATGAAGGTAGCAGGGAAGGTAGGAACTTTGAATGTTGTCCTTCTGTCAGACAGTATTAGTCTCGGGTTCTCTTCGCAGCTGCAGCCTACAGACATATAATTGTCTAGCAACAGGGAGAGAGAGGGAGCGCAGCTCCTTGCTAACTGTACACATTGATATTTTGTTAGCTGCAGGGTACAATGTGGGGGTGATGTGTCCTCCTTGCTACTCACCTAAAGCTCGAGCTGTGAAGGGGGTCACGCCGTGGATTGATCATTTGCAAATTGCAGTCTATCTCGAACAGAAAGCATAAATATGTGTTTTTAGGAGAAGACAATGAGTGAATGAATGGGGTGGATGGGGGAACTCGATAACTCTCTCACTAAGTGAGGGAAAAAAATGCCGGACATTTAAAAATAAAATGAGGGGGGTTTAGCCAATTGCAGACCAGGCTGGGCAGCAGAATTGTGGTGATGAGATTGGCTGGGCTGGTACTTTTAATAGCCAGGCATCCGTTGTCTGACAGATGCACAGCTACAGAAGTCCCTCAGCCAATCAGAGGCTGAAATACTTTTATCCATTTTCTAAATCACATTAAAATAGTATTATTTCCTTTGTTGTTTTAAAAGGCTTTAATTCAAAGCCACTATTTAAACACCATTTCTTAGTGGCATCCAAATTAATGATCCATAATGCTTCCCTTTTCAATAATAAATCATAAAAAATTTCCCCATGTTGGTTTCTGACAGACTCTGTTGATGCTCGTAAACTGAAACTTATGTGTTTTTTGAGCTCGTTTTCATTATATACAAAGCTGTGGCATAGCTATCATATTTCCTATCAGTGGCCCTAACATGTTCCATAACTCTAATTTTTAAACTCCTAACTGTTTTCCCAATGTAAAATGCATTGCAACTACATATTGCTGAATGAATAATTCCTGCCATATCACATGTAATAAGCTGCCGTAATTTCAAAAACACGTCCTATATTACTATTCTTAAACTCTTTGGCCATCTTAATATTAGTGCAACAATTACAATTCCTGCAGGGAAAACAACCCACCCTTCTCTGTACCTTGGTCACACTTCTTTTTTCTTCAAAATGACTGTGGCAGAGTCTATCCCCTATTGTAAGTGCTCTTCTATAGGCCATCCATTGTGGGAACCAAACAACATTTCCTAAACCAAGGTCACTTTGCAGCGTAGGCCAATGTGCTTTCAAAATATGTTATATTTTCTTAGAATGTGCTGAAAATGGCATAACAAAATTAAATCTAACACCATCTTTATTGTTTCTTAGTTGTGCTGTACTATTCTGTAACAAATCTTCCCTGTCTTTGATTGCAGCTGCTTGCAAGCCTTCTTCTATGCTTCTATGGCTGTAGCCATGCTTTTCCAATCTATTACTAAGTTCTGCTGCCCCTTGTTTATAACTAATATCATCTCCACAATTTCTTTTAATTCTATAAAATTGCCCCTTTGGTAAGTTATTGGTCACATTTACAGGATGACAACTTTCAGCCCTTAACAATTTATTTTCATCAGTAGGTTCCTAAACACACTGGTGGTTACCCCTCCATCATTTTTTCTATGGCTCTACAGATTTAGAAAATGTTCATTTTCTTTGGAGGCTTGATAAGTGAACTTAAGGTTCTGATCAGTACTTTCCAAATACAGTTTAAAATCCGCTAATTCACTACTATCACTTTTCCAACTAAAAAACAAATCACCAATGTATCATCTCTGTAACTGAATCTTAGTAAAAAATGGGTTCTATATTTCATCCAACACATATTTCAGTTCCCAAGCTCCCATATATAATAATAAATTAGCCATGGATGGAGCACGGGCCACCCCCATTCCAGTCCTCTTAATTTGGAGATACACCTGTTTGTTAAATAAAAAAACATTGTCTTTCAGTACAATATCCAACATTTTTACCAAAGAATAAGTTCTTGGTTTTGCTGTTCCATCCCTTTTATTTAGAAAATCAGCTAGTGCATCAAGCATACCATCATGAAGGATGTTAGAATAGAGGGCTTCTATATCCATGATAACCATATAACTGGTAGAATCTAATGTCACATTTTTAACAAATTTAAAACGTCTTTTGTGTCTTGTAAAAAAGAAGGTAAACCACTAACAAATGGATGCATACATCTAGATATTGTGAAAGACTTTCAGTTAATGCTCCTGTATCACTAATAATGGGTCGGCCTGGAGGATTAATTAAAGATTTATGAACTTTAAGAATCAAATAGAACATGGCCCTACCTGGATCCTCAGTAATTAAAAATGTCATGGATGCATTGTCAGTTTCCTCATTTTTAACGCCCTCTTTGACAAAAACTATCAATAGCAGTCTTCAATTCAAAAGTAGGGTCATAAACTAACTTCTCATAATATTCACTGTTATTCAATTGTCTCTCAGCTGCTTTTAAGATAGTCACATTTATTTAACACTACAACACAACCTCCCTTGTCTGCTTTTTTTTAATAACCAAATCAGAGTTCATTTGCAAGTTCTCTAAAGCATCTCTTTCTGCTGCAGACTTGTTATTTTAAGAGATATTAGGCAAATCAGAAAATAGTATATCCAAGTCCTTTTCCATCAAATGTTTAAGTAAGCAATAAGACACAACAGGGTGTGCATTATGGTGTGATAACCACACTCCTAGGGGCGTAGTTAGGCAAAATGCCGAAGGCCGAATGCTGGAAAATCAGTCCTGGATCTAGGGAGACTGATGGAAGATATTTCTGGTTGTAGAAGGACTGATTTGCTTATTGTGTAATGTGGTTTAGGACCAGCATGACTGTGCATATATAGAGACTTAATGTACGGTCAGCTGATGTTTCCTGGTCAATGAGATTTCTAGATTTTCTCATGCCATTTTATAAATAAGCAATAAGACACAATGGGATGTGCATTATGGTGTGATAACCACAATTCTAGGGACATAGTTAGGCACAAGGCCGAAGGCTGAGTGCCGGTCAGAACTAGGAATGCAGTTATCACACCATAATGCTCAACACCGGAGTGTTTTATTGCACTCATAAAATGGCCCTTTATTTTTAGAAGCAGTTGTTTTTTATTTTGAAACACATTTTTAAATAAGGAAAAATGTAAGTGAATCTGTGCTTTTAGCATAAAATAGTCATTCTGCCTATTGGTGCTAGATTAAAGTAGTGTTATACAGTGTGTGCTGCCCTGCCCACTCAATCTTCATATTCCCCTGCCAGCCACAACAATTCACAAATGCTGTTTTCCCCATTCTAAGTATGACACATTGTCCCCTTACTTTTTTTCATTCTCCTCACTCTGTAGACAAAACTAAAATGGAGCCATAACAGAGGCTTCTCAGTTCCCTGATGCTGCAAGCATGAGTGTGGTTGAAAACTGCTACACCCACTGACAGCATCATGAACTGCTCACTCTGTCCAAAAAGCTAAACATCAGGGCAAGTTATTCACCACCTTTTCCCTTTGTTTATATAGTATTATTGCTTACTTTCTTCATTCTGTGTTTTTCTCTGTGTTTCCCCACATTCGAGAAATGGAATATTTATCATGGAATGTTTACCATGGAACATACCTCTCAACCTTTTGTCTCCAAAATGTGGAACATTGCCTGTCAAAATGTGGAACAAATGAGCAAAATGTGGAACACTTAATCAAATCTTTATCTAAGAAGCTCAAAACATTGTTAAAATGTTGCATTTGTGTTCAGAAAGTCTGTTATTAATTGAATAATTTATTTTTTCCATCATTTGCTATGGATTTTTGCTTTAAAATGTTGACTTTGAATGTGGAACAAGTCCTCACAATGTAGAACAGGCAGTTTTTTTGAAGTAAAATGAGGAACATTCCTCATAATGTGGTACAGTTGAGAGGTATGCCATGGAATACAGGGATTCAAAATTCTGCTCAGTTCCACTAGCAGAATGTTACTCTTCTAACATACTGTATACACACACTAAGGCCCTTTCTAAAGCCATATACTCAATTATCTCACTGTCTGGGAAAGCAGAAGAGATTTCCCTGATGTGCATGGAAAAAATAGAAGGGGGATTTTTCACTGTCAGCAAAGAAACAGTTTTAATGAAAATAAATAATGCTTATCATTTTAATTTGTTTAGGTGTGTAAGGAGAGTGTGATGATCAAGGGAAAAACATTTGATTAAATTGTTTTATTTTTTTTTTATATAAAGTAGTTTCATTTTTAGGGCCCAGTTGAAGGTTTTCACAGTGTAAAGATAACCACCATGTTTGTGGTGGAAAATCAGTTCTGGATCTAGGGAGACTGATGGAAGATAGTTCTGGTTGTAGGAGGACTGATTTGCTTGTTGTGTGAAGTGGTTTAGGACCAGGATGACTGTGTATATATAGAGAACTAATGTACGGTCAGCTGATGTCTCTTGGCTAATGAGATTTCCAGATTTTTTCATGCCATTTTATAAAAACTTTTATTGCAGCACTGGGGGGAGGGTTAAAGGTTGATTTAGCACATAATTCCAGCTGTACAGTTCCTTCATTAGCACCATTGCTCTTAGAGGTTGTATCTGAGCAGGAGAAATGCTGATCCAAGTCTCTGTTCCCAAAAAAAGATACAACACTCAAGTTTCTTATAGCTAAATTTAAGTTCACCATAACTTCAAACCTATTTGCTGGTACACTAGTATGTAAATAAATTGTATTTCTTTACAGACTGATGTCCCTGTTAATTATGTGGGGTTTTGTGTGCTATGCTTTTAGAGTTGATGTATTTGCTTTTTTGAGTATTTAAGCACCATATTCCATGTGTTTGCACTGTGAGTATTTGTCTACTTTCCATTTTCTCCACTGCCCATTTCATTACCACTGCACAGACCCACGGCACTGCCACTTCAGCACTGTTGGGCACATGGTTGTGCCAGCCAGTGAGCGACACTTTGCTACACTCTCCACCATCCTCGCCTGTCAGAGATATCTCATGTTGTTGTATTTGATGCACTTCCAGCATATCACTGCACCACTAGCCCATTCCTGCTGGTACATAGAAACATAGACTTTGATGGCAGATAAGGACCGCTTGGCAAATCTAGTCTGCCCATTTCCCTACCTACAGGATAGGCCGCAGATCCTTGTTAACCAACAGGTTATTTCTTCCTACCCCCCTACAAGAATTGCCTTATGTCTGTCCCATGCATTCTTGAATTCTCCCATAGTTTAAGACCCCACAACCTCTTCAGGATGGCTGTTCCATGCATCCACTACCCTCTCTGCGAAAAATGTGCAGGTAACCCCAGAATGATAACAGGTCATTGCCTTGAGCGCTCTTTACATATTTGATTGGCATGGCTCCATGATCCATGTGCAGCTGTTGTGACTGCTCCCCTTCCCCCTTGAGCTCCCTTCTGTAGCCTTGCGCAGTGAACGTTATTCATCTGCTATGGGTACAACTGCTCCCCTGCTGCGGTGCTCCCTTTGACACTGTGAACACCAATGGGGTTTAGCAGGGTGTGTTGCTTGATTGCACCTGTCAATCTAAAGGCACTTGGTGGGTCACACCTGCCATGTGTCATCAGAGCGTGCCTCCATATCATTCATTGCTGCTGTGGTGTGTTACCATCCAGGGTGCAGGTCCTTCCCCAACAGACTTGTTAGTCACATGTTCACAGTCCTGAGACTGCGGGTTCACCATGCTGCACCTGCAACTCACTGGCACCTCACTCAGGTGTTCCTGTTGTTGTGTTACTCCTGTCACTGGTGAGCTGTTAGCTCCCAGGGTTTCACTATGCCAATTTCGCCATCGGGGGATTGCTGTTCAATCAGCTATCCAAAACATGGCTGTAAAATCTATACCACAAAAACCAAGGTGCAGTGACACAGAGAAAACTCCACTCTAAAGAGAATCCTACTGGATCTTCCAGCTCAGAACCCTAAAACCACATGGTTTCAGTGATACCTTGGACTGGTCACCACATGTGTAATCATTCTCTCTTACATGCCTTTGCTGTCTAATTGTGTTTTCATAAAGTATGATTTCAGTTGAAATAATAGCCTTGATAAGTGGGGACTCTTTCCCCACACATTCAAGTCATATATCTTTATTTCTGTTTCAGGTATGCTGTTAGAAGAGTCCTCTGTTTGGCCTTGTATCATTTCATTCTAGTCCCTGTTCATTAATAAAATAGTCATGGAAATTAACAATATTAATATTTAGTTTTCAGTAATGCAATAAATTAAAATTATAAAATTGGTAGAAGAAATCCTGCATTGTGATTGGTTATTACCTATGCATGAAACTTTTTCCATGTACTGGTAGTAACAAGTACCTGAAAGCAGGACCACACTGAAAAAAAAGAGAAAATCAATGTGCCATTAGAATGTTCATTTTCAAAATGCCTCCATTTTCCCTTCTCACTAATGCAGCTCTGCCCAGACTTACAGCTAATCAGGGAAATGCTTTAGCCATTCATTGTTTAATATACCTCCTTAGTTCTGACAGATAAACGCAAAAGTACACCCTACCGTGTCGTTGCTCTGTTTAGTCTTAACAGACATCCCTTGTCCCCGACAAAACCACTGTTCAGTAAGGCACCAAATTAAACATAGTTAAGACTTTGCCTTAATCATAAACAGTAGCCTTACACATGTAACTGATAAATTAGAAAAAAAAATTACTTGCTGGTGCCACTCCCACTATCTCCACTCCCACCCCCAGAGTAGTGCTTGATTTGAACTCCCCTTAGACTACTTCATGTAATTTTGTTTCTTGCCATTTCAAAGCTGACATGCTGACTTCCATAGAAGACGTGGTCTTTGGGAAAAAATTACTTCCTCCCAGTGAGTGACCCAGATCGCTCATTCACAGAAAGAATGCTCTCTCCATCTCCAGTGGTCATCTGTCCATTTTTTTTAATTCCACATTCCTTTAAAAACAAAATGAAGAAAGTGTTTGACATTAACCAGCTCCTCATTGTCCCATCCCAGGCTGACACTAAATACCATTGTCTTCTCTATACAGTATACCATGGGGTTGGGGGGGTACTCCTGCCTGGTAACAATCTGAACACAGTGCAAAAGTAAAATGATGAAAAAAATGTTTGATATTAACCTCTCCTCACTGCCCCATCCCAGGCTGACACTGTTAATTGGTTGTCTTCTCCAGGTCAACACGGGGGGGCTGTTGCCTGGGAACATTCTGAAGACACCACTGGATGCACACTGCACAGTATATGCAAAATCACATCATAAGTTAATAGGCAGGACTATTTTATCATAAATTCTCATAAACAAATCTGTTTTTCTACATGAAAACATTATTTTTTTCTAACTTTAGAAAGTAAAAGAAAAAACAGTAGCCCATTTCATAAGCACAAGAAGACACTCCAGGGTGTGCATGGAACAGATTTTATTGCATGGCCAGGGACTGAAGGCACTCTGCCTGCAGCCTTGTACCTTACTATGCCCCTAGCCATGCAGTATAATCTGCTCCATGCACACCCTGTCATGTCGTATTGCTTACTTACTGCATTATCTAATAGAGCATCACAATATACTATTTACAATTCAGTTTTCACTATTTATTAGCCCATTCACTTATGTTAATGTTTGTCATTTCTACCTACTATTATTTTTCTCATATGCTGTGTTTGCTTTTCACCTTCATGCACACAGTTATTAATATATTATTTCTTTTTGCATTTCTGGTTGTTGTGAACATCATTGTCTCTATATGGCTTTGCCAGTTCTTGACATAAACTGTAGCACCCCTCTGTGGCACCACTTAGTGTTGTAGACTAGTTGTGCAATATATAAAATATGCAATTGTTTATGAATCATTATTAGTTGAGGACCTTTCTTTCTATTTCTGTGTGAGATTCTGATATAATAAAATGAATATTTTTTTTTTTTGGGGTGGCTATCATTCTAACATCCAGGCTGCATCTTGGCTCACACCATTATCCAGAAGTAAGGTGACATGTATTACTCTGGTGGGCCATTTAAATATGAACAAGTGGCTCACTATTTAATATCTTGATAACTCTTTGGCAATTTACCTTTAAGTTATTAATCAGTTTTGTCCCTTCTGGGCACAGTGAGTTTTCCACCTTAATACTTTATAATGAATGCGAACGTCATGCATCCTGATAATTTGTTATCCAGTTAAAGTGACACTTTAATTAGTCACCATAAAAATGCTTTCAAAATTTCAAATAGGTCCACCACCCATTTGGTGCAGAATTATGGCATCATCATACATTGAGGGCAATGGCTGTACCCCCCCCCCGATGAAGAGGATTTTTATTCCTTGAAGTGGGGCGCCATCGGATGCTGTTGTTATCTTTGTACTTCATGGTCAAAATATGAAAACTATCATCAGATTAGGATCACTTTTGTACTTGGGAAGCCTTTGGTAGCAATAATTAAAGACAGCAGTGAATGACACATAGAGGAGATTGGACAGGTGGATCCTAGGCTGCATAGATTCAAGAAAGCCAGGTCCTGCTTGACTAATCTCATATATTTTTTTTGAGCCAGTTAGTTCAGCATTGAATCAGAATGAAACAGTCAATCTGGTTGACCTGGACTTCGCAAAAGCATTCAATTTAGCCTACCACCCTGAATTACTAAGTACCTTGTCCAATTTGGGGATTAATACCTGTGTAAGAAGTTGGATAGGATCATGGTTAGAAAATAGGAAACAGTGGGTGTGTTTAAGAGGGCAACAATCAAATTGGGCTAAGGTGACTAGTGGGGTACCACAAGGGTCAGTCCTGGGGCCTGTACTCGTTAATATGTTTATATACGCCATGACTTGTGTGAATGATGTGTGGATAAGCAAATTTGCTGATGATGTCAAAAGGGGCACTACTGTAAATAATACAGAGAAAGCATTAAAATTCCAGGCAGAAGTTAACAGAATAGTCAGATGGGCAGCAGCTAAAACATTGAGATTCAGTGTTCATAAATGCAAGGTATTTATTTTGGCCAAAGAAATATTAAGGCAAAATACTTTCTAAATTGTAGAGAATTACAAGCCACAGATGAAGAAACAGATCTAGAACTACTCTTAAATAATAGACTAACATTTGATGGCCACTGTAAAGAAATTACGAGAAAAGGGAATAGAATCTTGGGATGTACAGTGCAGCCAACATGTATTGGATCCTTTTACCCCGGAATTTCATTTTTACCAGATCATTCACCATTGCCAAAATCCATTCGCATGTAATGCAATGTAATTCCATTTGTTTATAGTGAACTAAGCAGCCCAGATTTAGCAGTTGTCCTTCCCATGCATATAGACCATTAGCACCAATGATCACCCATTCACACCTTTGGTTTACTCACAGTTTCACAATTCACAATAATTAGCAGATCTTTGTTCATTGCTCTGTGGTGAATATATTCCTTCTTGGAGCTTAAGTTGCACTTAATAAGCTAGCAATTGTTGCAGAAGTTCAGATGGTGCTTAGCAGATCACTCACAATGGCCCCTAAGTGAACCGCGCTTTCCCTTGATCGTAAGTGGGACAGAAAACTTAGGGGGATGAAAGTTCTGTTGCTGCTAGACAACTTCTCTGGTCATCCCCCTGTAGAAACCTAAGGAACATCAAACTTATGTTTCTGCCAACAAACATGACTTGCCTCATATAGCCCCTTGATCAGGGAATCATTTGTGCCTTTAAAAAGCACTACATTCGGGCTATGAGGAGTCGTGTTCTTGAAATGTTAGATAAGGCATCAACTGACTTGTCTGCTGTGGACTGCATAAAAAAAAAATTACATTCTTGATGCAGTACACATGATGAAGACCGCTTGGGATGCAGTGACCCCAGAGACTATCAAGCACTGCTTAGTGAAAGGTGGGTTTGTTACCCCTTCACAACTTACTGATGAAAATATTGAGGAAGAGGTTAGTGACATTGAGGAACCACCCCTTGGACTCACCATTGATCAGTTCAAAGAATTCTGCCATCTTAGTGACAACCCAGAGATTCTTACAGAGAAGATGACATTGCAGCTGCAGTCTCAACCATGTCTATCAAAGCTGCAGCAGAAGACGAAGATGAGGGGGAGGAAGGTGAGTGAGCTGAAGAACTGGCAGTCACAACAAAGGATGTATGGGATGCTTTGATTACTCTACAGAGAGCAATGGAACAGCGAGCAGACTTGCCCCCCAATTGGAACCTCATCCAGAGAATGGAGAGAGAATGGGCATTGTACACACGTACCCAAGCACATCAAGCCACAATAACAAATTATCTCCACATGAATAAATAACCCCAATCCCATCCACACTGTGAAAAGCACCAAACACAAGCATCATGTTACTGTGTCACTGAAGTACACAAAAAGCACAAAAAAAATAACAAACCAAAAAAAAAAAAAAAAGAAAATGGTTCCAGACTGCAAAAAAGATACATCGGAACTAGGTTATACTGCCTAAAATCCATATGCATGGATGGGTACGATAAAAGTGTGCTGCACTGTATTCATAGGAACATTTAAAGTAGGGAGCAGGAGGTTCTGATGCCCCTGTACACAGCTCTGGTGAGGCCCCACATGGAATAATGTGCCCAGTTTTGGGCACCATATAGGAGGGGAGAAACAAAAAGGCTTGAGTATGTGCAGAGAAGAGTGACTAAATCTGTATATGAAGTTAAGAACTTGGCCCATTATGAGATAGTGTGGGAGCTGAAAATGTATTCACTATAATACAGTAGACTGAGAGGAGATCTCTGCCTAGTTCAATAGGCTCTGAGTAATTTGGATATGAGAGAGTGCATGAGACTACTGGTGAAGAACAAGGGTAAGGACACAAGGGGTCATGATTTGAAATTGTAAGGGGAAAACAATAAGAAGAAAACAAGAGGTCAAAGGTTCAACCAGAGAGTAGTAGCTGAATTTAAGAAACGTAGTCCATAATACAATCATGAATGAATTCAAGAGGCAACTAGATGACATTATAGAAAACTGGGGGAGAGTGAAGCAAATATAATGGTATACAAGTCATTGTGGCTCACACTACTGGATCTGAATCCTCCTATGATCTTTATGAATGGTGGAAATGCCTTAAAATCCCTGCATCTAGAACTGTGGGCGTGCTTGTTTATATTGGTGCTTGTGATTCATTTACAGCCTACATTCAAGCTGGAATTGTTATCTCTGTGTTTCCTTGCTCCAACTGTTGGGTCTACTGTCCTTGTGCTAACCAGCTTAGTGTCCATTTCTTAGAGAAACAATGCATCTAACTCCTGCAACTGGTAATTCTTTACATTACTTGCCTTTCCAATGCCTATCCTGTATTTTGAATCACCCACACTTCATGTCCCCTTAATACGATCAGTACCCCATCTCTCTTAACAAACTGCAGCACATCCTGGGCATGCAAGTATTCCTTGCCCCAGAAAGCCCTCTAACTTTTCAGAAGAAAAAGAACCTTTTTCTTTTAACAGAATCATAGAAAAAGTTAGCTTATCTATTTAAAGCAGCAGTACTAGATAGTCAGGAAGCCATCAACATTTAGTTGTTTGGGCTGGAATTATGCAGCAATAGTTTTAGTTTTCATATCTGTAAATATTTTTTTCTAGTGATCTTTAGTTTTTTAGATATTTAAAATTTAATTTCATGGTAGTGGATCCACAGCAAATATGACTTGTGGCTAATTTGCATTCAAACTACCCCCTCACATCACATCACATCTTTTGCTTACTTTCATAGGTCCCTGTACTATGCATTCCCCCCTGTGTAGTATTCTGAATCATGTGCATGCTCGGTTGGCAGCAGAGGGTTCCATTTCAACATGGGGTGGGAGAAGTGTAAACAAAACAAAGGAAAATGGAGCAAATTATGGGGCGATAGTACAGAGAAAATACTAAAGATTTCTAGATAAGTGCTCAACAGAGCACAAGGAACAAACTGCTGCAAAAGATCTGATTTTTTATCTAGTACTGCTGCTGTACTTGATGCCATTGTGATTCCTCACAGACTCCAGAACCAAGAGGGCTTTGAAGAAAATCCCTCTGGACATCTTTTTTTTCCTTAGAAACATGTCTCATTCAATACGTGACCTTCTCATGTTCTCAAGACTTGTACTCCATATCACCAAGTACATAACAGTCAGCTACTCCCTCTACTTGCAGTGGTTGGCTATGGCCAGGGCCAATGGAAAACGGTGAAAAAAACATGGCCAAAATGAGAACTTTTGTAAAAATTGCAGAGAAACAGCTGGAATTTTATTATACATCCTCAGTGCTCTCCAATATATCTATTATTGTTTTCTAAAGCACATATTTGCCAGAATAAATTGTTTAACAGAAGTATTGTCACTTCTATAGTCCTATAACTTGAAAAAAGCTTTGTGATGTTGACATTTCTCAGTATAACTTCATAAAGAGGCTGCACAAAGAAGGGTGCTGTTTCCAAACAAAAAATAACACAATTCAAACAAAGCAGGGCACTACCAACCAAAAAACACACTCAGGGCTCCAGAAAAATACTGACAGAATCCAGTTTATTCAATACACATGTTGCACGCATGACGTGTTTTGGATGTGATAAAGGACTTGCGTCCGAAATGCATCAAGCATGCAATATGTGTATTGAATAAATTGGATTGTGTCAGTATTTTTCTGGAGCCCTTCATGTGTTTTTTGGTTGATGAGTGCCCTGCTTTGTTTGAATTGTGACATTTTTCAATATGTAGCATATCGTCTAGGTCTCAGGGTAGAGCAAGGTAAAACAGGACAGATGGATGGATGGAGCAGTGGTCTCTTTCTGCTAACATTTTATAGGTTTCTATCAAAAGATCAATGCAAATAAATGTTTCAGTCTATCATACTGTGACTTTTAAAGGTGAAAGTTAATAAAAAATGTGTGAACCCTGCATCTGTGTCTGGTGTTTTATCTAGAATCTGTAATGGCATTGGTTTTGTATGCATAGTTTGCCAATGTTGTTTCATCAACTAGTTTTTTGTTTGTTAATGTTTCCCATTATGAGCCCAATTGAAAAATGCAGCTTCTGAGATCGGTCCTGTCACCAACTCTGCACTTGATTTTCAAGCCGCAGGACAGCACCTGTGTCATAGCCTTCCTGCTGAGCTGTCAGGATAGCTCAATTTTTATTGTAAAGTTTTATTTATTTTCCAATAATAATATATATTGCAGTACATTCAGTAAGTGTTTCAAGTAGCAGTGATATCTTATACAGTTAACCATAACTGGGGGGAGGAGTAGCAGGGGAGGGTGGGAAGGCAGGGGAGGTATAGGGAAGGAAATAGGGAAAAAGATTCAAATCTCCATTTGCACAAGGTTACAGAGTGTAAGCTAAGGTACTGTATCTGGTACAGGCTAAAGAATGTGCCCTTCAAAGATAGAGCTTCCACCCTGGTTCATGGTATATAAGGTAACAAGTATACTATTCACCTAACATCTTTCTATGGAGAGGAACAGGAATATCTGATGGAAGATACACCTATTCTGCTGCAGAGTGGGTCATGCCACGATATGACATCAAGTGGGTTGGACATGTATGTCTCCATTCTGATACAGCATGCAGTAAATTCTAAAATAAAGCAAAGGTACACAAGGAATTGGTGTGTTGGTAATGCTATAAGTCTTCCTTGGTGGGGAAAACATTCTGGTCCAGAGGAACTACTTATTATCAAATAGCCGTGTCAAACCAACATAGGAGCTATTACTAGCCTATCTCCAACTACTTGCTCTTTGTCTGCATGAATCTATGCTAAATCCAGTTTGTGACCATGGGGGGTCAACCCACTCCTTGAGGGGGTAATGCATATCCCAGATATGAAGCCCAGCATTGCTGAAACTTAGAAATTTAATAAATTTTCAGATGGGTAATCCTCTCCAACTTCACAAGTGCTAAAAGGGAGGCTTCCACTTCCATATGTGTGGGAGTATTTGTGGTTCGCCATCTACCTAATCGAGCTCATTTCATTTTTATGGCTAGGAGTGCTAGTCACCTATATTCCTGTGGGTTCAATGGTGGGAGGTCTAATTTAATCCCCAGCAAGAAAAAAAGTGGGTCGAGAGGGATTGGTTTGTGTAGCACTTTAGTAGCCAATGTGACAATCCTTCTCCAGAGGGATTGTATTTTAGGGCAGAACCATAGTATATGGGCCAAGTCTCCTCCCTTCCCTGTCACATCTCCAACAAGGTCCGAGTCCAGAAGCTTGGCTCTATATAAAATGGCAGAAGTCTTATACCAGGAGTGTAATATCTTATTGTGGATCAGCCTGGATCTAGCATCATGGTACAACTTGTGAGCATCTCTCCAGGCAAGCCCACATTGGGAGTCTGTGATATTACACTGTAACATTTTTTCCCATTTGTATTTGGAAAGCCCAGATTGAGGGAGTAGGGAGGCTCAAAGTTTGGCATAGATTCATCCTGCAAGACCTTTTGGGTATTTTATCCAAGTTTACAAAGGTGAAGGGACAGCCCACTGTGGGGGGGGGGTGTCCCAGCAAGGGGGAAACTGCCGAGCGGATCTGAAGGTATCACCAGAACTCATTATGAGGAAGATCCCACCTTGTTTGTAGGGATTGAAAAGTAGACACTCTAGAGAGGTCACTGTCACATAGGTCTGTTACAGTTTGATGGCCTCTGATGAACCAGTGTTTCCAGGCCACCCTCATTTTGTCAATGGTGATATAGGGTCTGCCAAAGTCATAGATATGGGAGCAGAATTGGTTCTATGTTCAATTTATGATTGATGTATTGCCAGGTTCTTCTGGACATTTCCACTGTGGGGGAAGTAGCAACAAGATCGGTGAAGGGGGGTGTGCTTGAGGGACCTTCCAGCCAGTTATAACAGAGAGGAGGGGACCAGAGTGTTTGACATCTCTAGTTCAATCTGGACCCATTGTGGCCTGGGGGGGTGAAACCAATGGACCATTTGTGCAACCTGAAATGCCCATTTGTAACCTCCCATCCATGGTAAATCCCACCCTCCCTGTGTCCAGTGGGATCTCAGTTTAGCTCAGCTAAAGTGAGGTTTAGAGCCTCCCCAAAGAAAATCCCCAATTAATTTGTCTATGGGTTGTGCCCATAACTTGGACAAGGAAATGGGTATATGGGCTAGGAAGTAGAGGAACTGTGGGGCTGTTACCATTTTTAGAGCTGCAATCTTGCCTGTTAAGGAGAGTTTCAGTTGCTTCCATCTATCCAATTCAGTCTTTGTACTGTCAAACAGGGGTTGTATATTAGCTTGCCAGAGGTGTTCCAATTTAGGGATGAGTTTAATACCCAGGTGAGTTAGCTCTTTGGGGGCCCATAGTAGCCCATGGAAGATGCTATTGGTTGTAGGCAGCTGTCATTGAGGGGAAGGATTTCAGTCTTAGGCAGATTAAGTTTGAGGCCTGAGTAAGTAGTAAAGGAGTCCAACAGCTCTAATAGATAGGGTAGGGAGTGAGGGGCATCACTCAAGAAAAGGAGGAGATCATCTGCATACATTAGGGTCGGGTAGGTTGAGTCCCCAGTTTTTATCCCATGGATAGATGAGTGTTGCCTGATCACAGCTTCTAATGGTTCGACCCAAGGACAAACAATAGGGGGGAAGCGGACAGTCTTGTCTGGTTTCTCATTCTAATGGGAAAGGGGGTGAGAGGGTGGAGTTGGTAGTAACCCATGCTGTTGGGGTAATTTAAATGGCCCACACTTTAGTTATAAAGCTTTCACCCAATTCCAGATGGGCAAGGACCAGGTATAGATTATCCCATTTAATGGAGTCAAAGGCTTTTTCGAAATCTACAGCAATAGCAGCAGCTGGGGTTGTAAGGGCCTTTACTACATGCATCAGATTTATCAAGGTTCAGAGATGATCAGTGCTATGATGACCTGGTATAAAACCTACCTGAGAGGGGTGAATTAGGTGAGAGAGTAGAGAGTTAAGTCTGGCAGCCAGTACTTTGGCATAAATGTTACTGTCCACATTGATGAGGGAGATTGGACGATAACTACTTGGACTAGTGGGATCTTTTCCTTTTTTCAGGATGACTACAATCATGGCCTCTCACAGAGAGGGAGGGAAGATGTCTTGGGTTTCAGCTTCCTTAAAAATTGCAGTGAGAAGAGGGGTAATCACAGGTGCCAGCACCTGTTAGTAGTCAGCAGTGTAGCCATCATTTCCAGGGGACTTGCCTGGTCAGAGACTCTGAGTAGCAGTACTAACCTCACTCTGGGTGATTGGAGCACCCAACTCAGAGGCCTGTTGTGGAGATACAGTAGTAGCCACAGACATTGCCAGCTATTTCCAGATATTTAGTTTTAGTAGTTGCCGTATTGGTCCTTGCAAGAATAGATCCAGAAGCAAATGATTTGATACCTTTTAATGGACCAACATAGATGTAACAACAAGAACAAAGTGCTCTAGCTTTTGGACCAACCAGTCCTTCTTCAGAAGCTCATGGCAGTTGTTTAGAAAATACAATACTTATAACAGCTAGATAATGCAGAGAAAAACAGAAAAAAATCCCCATTGGTTTAAAATACTCATTTAAAATAAAAAATGATGTCAGAGAAGTTTAACAGTACAATACTGCCTTCAGCCAGAAAGAACCTTGGGTCAGATGTGCTTGGTGGAACACACATACAAAGAATCCTACTGCATATAAATTTAATTGACATAAGATAACACTGCTGAAGCAGATAACTCCTAAATCAAGCTATGAGTGTCACAGTTAGTATAAGGATGTGATTACTGAAAGGCAACCCCCACCCAGATTAAAGACAAACTGAGATTGTTATAGGGCTCATGAAATTTCAATGTTAGCATTATAGACAAGTATTTACCAGTAAAGTTGTCATAAAAACATCAGTGCACACTGTGTGATGTGTAAAACCTAGCTGGACCTGTCACCCAGCTGTATTCTCAAGCTAGATATAAGGCCCAAGAAATTTCAATAACCTCAGGACTATATAAATGATAATTTAAATATAAATTGATAATATTAGTGTCAAACAAAAAACTCTAGTCAAGGAACCTCAAGGAATTAAGACCATGTAGCCTGATATGTACTGATGTCAATATATACTGAGAATGTAACAACTTGATGTACCACAAGTGTCTAAGGAATCTGAAAAAGAGATAAACATGTAATTTCTCTCCTCCTCTTCATAAAAACAGTACAACCTAACCCACCCCACATCACAATAATGTGGGTGGGGAGATACATAGCTTAAAGGAGATGTTGTTTCTCTCTCTTCCCCCCCCTTCTCTCTCTCTCTCTCTCTCTCACAACACACACACACACACACACACACACACACACAGACACACACACACACACACTTTCTCTCCTAGTGAACCTATATTAACTTCAGTCACTCCAATTGTTCCCCAAAGGAATTCAACTTGTCATGAAATCCTGAGTAAAAGGGCTTATGTCTCCTAATATCTACAGAGCAAAAATGTAACACTGTTTAACCATACTACTATCTGCAAAGTAACATTTCCAAGGATACTAGATAGAACTACCATGGAATACACCTGCCACCCTCCCCAGGATAAGGTAACTAGAAGTAAATATAAAGTATATGTGTAAGACCAGAGGTCTAACATACCTACATATCCACAAATTACTACAGTATTAGCCTAATGTAAAAAGATCTGTGCAGGACCCCCATGCAAATGAGATCATGCACCCCAATATGTACAGAGTTACAAAAATTATATATAACAGTATATGATAACACTACTGTATGTATGCTAGCAGGCTGGGTAATCTGAATATAGTGCAATGGAATCAATCCCCCCCAGGCAAAGATAAAAAGTAAGGAGGAATTAATATTCATTATGTGTGTGAAATAAGAATAGTAACACATAATAACTCCATATATCTAAATAGAGACTTACCTCAATGTGACAGCAAGCCCCACATCTGTTATATCATATACCTCACAACACATACCCACACACATACATACACACACGCACCCACACATGCTGAAGTCCTATAATATGTCAGTTTGAAGAAGAAAAGGTCTGTGGATGTTGGTTTCTGTAGTGTCCCATAAAGCCAAGATCAATGTTCATCCCATCTGCTACCATACTGAGATGTAAAATAAGTTCACCCTCAAAAGCTTGTCTTTGTTGTGTGCTTTTGAGATTTCCTTTTAAGACCATTACTGACATATCTGAGACTGAGTGGTCAGACTGGGAGAAGTGGTGACCCACTGGTTTTTCAGTCTTCCTAGCTGTAATAGTATGTCTGTGTGAGTTCATCCTAGTGTGGAGCTGTTGGCATGTCTCTCCAACATAACCTGTTTGTGGACATCTCTTGCACTGAATGAAATAAACAACATGTCGTGAAATGCATGTATAACTCCCATGCACCTGGAATTGTCTGCTTTGTGATGTAACCACACTGTCCTAGGTAGAAATGAGCCAACAAGTCTTACAGGGGCGTTGATTGCAGGGTCGTGTGCCATTGTGTGACATGGTATTCTGTTCCGGTGAAAGTTTGCTCCTAATAATTAGGCTGGATAAATTTGGTGGTTGTTTAAAAGATAGTAGTAGGAGTTCCTTAAAAATACAATTAAGTGTTTCATCCTCACTAAATATTGGGTGGAGATCTTTAATAATCTTACACAGACATTCAAGGTATGGATGATATGTGACTACCAAGGGTATTCTGTCTGTAGCTGTCTTTTCTTTATATTGAAGTAGTTGTTGTCTTGGTACTTGCGTTGCCCATTCTGTTAGCCTGTCAATTTCCCTGGAAGAGTGTCCCTGCTCAATAAAGGTGTTTTTCAACATAGCCAAATGTGTATCTCTGTCATCCTCATTTGAACAAATACGGTGACAACGGAGTGCTTGACTGTATATGACAGATTTGTTTGTATGGTTTGGGTGGTTACTTTCCTTGTGCAGGTATCTCTGTCTGTCTGTTGGCTTCCTGTAAATACATGTATGTAAGATTCCATCCTTAATGATGACTGTGGTGTCCAGAAAGTTAACCTTGGTGGTAGAGTACTCCAGGGTAAGCTTTATGGTAGGGTGGAGATTATTAAGTTTGTGATGAAAATCTTTGAGTACATCTGTGCCTTCCATCCAGATGATAAACAAATCATCAATGTAACGGAAATAAGCTAGTGGTTTGTGGGGATACTGCCTTAAAAATCCTCCTCCTCCAAGTCAGCCATAAAGAGGTTAGCATACTGTGGAGCCATTTTGGTGCCCATTGCTGTTCCCATAGTTTGAACATAATGTTTACCATTGAAGTTGAAGTTGTTATGTGTCAAAATGAATTCCATAAGTTCTCCCACCACTCCAGGGTTGATGTTTTGTTCGGTCCTTTCTCATGTATGTATTTAAGGCATGCTGCAATGCCATCTGTGTGTGAAATATTAGTGTAGAGGGATGTTACATCCATGGGTCTCCCTGGATTGCCAGGTTTATGTATCCATTCTACATGCTGCCTAAAATACATAAACCTGACAATCCAGGGAGACCCATAGTCTTTGGTAATGGTACCTTGACTGAGGGGATCTCAGGGTTTGTAGAGACCATTTTGAAACCGCTGGTTATGGAAAGAGACAGTTATATCCAGGACACTATGCACTTTTTGCATGTACTTTCTGGTTATAAGGATTTACCACCTGATACAATTTTAGTGACAATGGATGTAACATCCCTCTACACTAATATTCCACACACAGTGCTAGTGGGGTATCATAGGGTTCAGTACTGGGTCTAGTGCTTTTTAATGTCTTTGTAAGTGACATTGCAGAGGAACTGGAAGGAAGAGTATGCCTCTTTGCAGATGACACAAAGATCTGCAACAGGGTTAATACACAAGGGGGGTGGAAAGGATGAAAAGGGACTTGGCGAGGTTGGAGGAATGGTCCGAAGTATGGCAGCTTACATTCAATGCAAAGAAGTTCAAAATAATGCACCTGGGAAAAAAAAAACCCAGGAGAAGAGTACACAATGGGGTGGGAAGGTAGTAACAACAACAAAAATGGAAAGGGACCTGGGGGTAATCATATCAGATGAACTTAAGGTTAGCAAGCAATGTAGAAGGCAGTAGGGAGGCCTGGGGGATGCTGGAATATATAAGGAGAGGCATCACCAGCAGAAAACAGGAAGTTGTTATCCTCTGTACAGACAGTTGGTGAGACCCCATCTGGAGTACTGTGTCCAGTTCTGGAGACCCCATCTCCACAAGGATATAGACAGGATTGAAGCAGTCCAGAGGAGGGCAACTAAAATGGTGCAGTGTCTGGAGGTGAAGCCATATGAGGAGAAATTAAAGGAGCTTAATATGTATACCCCTGAGGAATGGAGGGAGATTGAAACTTTTATGCACCTCAGTAGAATCACAAGAAGGTAGCATCTTTCAGAAAAAGAGATGTGCAAGAACAGGGGACACAATTTGAAGATAGAGGGGAGATGGCTCAGGGGCAATGTGAGGAAGTATTTTTTCACAGAGTGGGTGGTGGATGCATGGAGCTGCCTTCCTGTGGAGGTTGTGGGATCTAAAACTGCAGGAGAATTCAAGAATGCATGGGACAGGCATAAGGCAATTCTTGTGGGTGGTAGGAGGAAGTAGGCTGTTGGTTAACTAGGATCTGCAGCTTATCCAGTAGGTAGGGAAATGAGCAGACTAGGTGGGCCAAGCGGTCCTTATCTGCCATCAAAGTCTATGTTTCTATGTTTTCAAGTATGTAGTGCAGACACTCCACTCTGTACTCACAACTAGCATATCAACATACAGACCTTTTTATTATTTGGTAACATGATCAGCCCCAGTGGGCACAAGTTCATGTTTCTCAGTGGCAACCCAAAAGTTCTAAGGTGGATAAGTGACTTGCTCAGAATCACACAGTATGTAAAGAGGGGTAGTGGGAATCAAAACAAAGTCTAATTGAAGTTCTAAGCTCATTCACAGATTTTTATTCCAGCATTTAGGATATGGTACCAGTCAAGCATAACGAATGGCAATTAGCATGTTCCATTTGCTCCTGTCACACAATCCCCTCCCCTTACAGTTACCCTCACCATCAGTAACTGCCAATATTCTGAATGAGAAGAGTCATGAACATAGGAGTTGGACATTTTATCTATTGGTATTGTACACTAAAGATGAGATATTCAGAGCACTTGTGCATGGCACAACTGAGTTGCACCGGCGCAAGTACGAAGATGTGCCACTGAGTGATATTCAAAGGGAGCGGCAGCACACTGCAAAATCCCAGTGTGCCAATGCTCAACTATAATGTATGCAGCGCAAGTGCTAGGGGTGGTCCCATGAATAAGCTGCGCAATGGCATATTCAATCGTAGAGCATGGTGCAAGTCCAGAGCAAACCCCAAGTTGCATCAGGCAGACTTGAGCATATAAATACAGGCTTAAATACACAGACAGTGGATGCGCAACATTGTGCCCAGAGAGAGAGAGACAGACAGACAGACGGACGAACTGACAGAGCATCATAGACACCCAGGGAGACACCCAGTGACTGAGTGATGGACAGTGACCCATTCATAATGGATGCGGTAATGAGGAGTGTGAGGAGGCAAGAGGAACACTAGCATGGCTGATGAAGGGTCTGGCACTGGTATGCCTGACATAGGTGGTACCGTGCAAGGATCACGTATTATATGAGAACTATAGTGACACTGAGTTAGTGGGCTGGTACCACCTGAACAGGGCAGTTCTGAGGCAGCTCTGTGAGTTTTGTGATGATGAGATGCAGTCACCCACCAGACATAGTCATGCCATGTCAGTGGAGACCAAGCCAACCACTGTGATGTGCTTGCTCACCACGGGAGCCATCCAAAGACCAACGGGTGATACCATGGGCATCACCCAGTCAGCCATGTCCTGCCTCCTCACCCAAGTGCTCAACGCTCTGCTGCCACATGCTTCAGAGTACATACAGTTCCCCAGCTCACAGGCAGAACATATAGCAAACATGTAGGAGTACCACCGGGTGGCACGCATGCCAGGCGTGATTGGGGCAACAGACTGCACCCACATTGACATCCACACACCACCTGTTCCACAGGGCCTAGTGTACATATACTGCAAGGGATACCCATCCATTAACTGCCAGGTAGTGTGCGATGCCATGGATCGCATCATTAATGTCTGTGCCAAACACCCCGGGAGTGCACATGATGCCTTTATATGGCACATTTCTGCACTGTGCTATAGGTTCGAGCAGGGAGACATCCCCACAGGCCACCTTGTCAGTGAATAGGACATGCTTCAGGATGGCTGAGAGCCACAGCCCTGGGGGTGGGGGAGGGCATTTGGGTGGGCATTGAGGTTTGTGTGCTGGCTGAGAGGAAGCAGGTGGCAGCACAGCACAGGGGTAACCATGTCTTCTTCCACACAGGTGACAGTGCATACCCTCTAAGGCCATGGCTGTTCACCCCCTACAGGCGACCAGCAGCCCCTGTTGAGGAAAGATACAACGAGGCACTCTCCAGAGCATGCAATATCATCGAGTGTGTCTTTGGCATGCTAAAGATGAGATTCCATTGCCTAGACAAGTCAGGCGGTGCCTTACAATACAGCCTATCGAAAGCCTGTGGCATATTTCTGGTCTGCTGTATCCTGTACAACATGGCCATTGACCATGGAATAGTTGTTGAGGCTGATGAGGGTGACAGTAGCGGGGAGAATGGTGGTGAAGTGCCAGAGAGTGGTAGGCAGCTGCCTCTTGGAAGGAGGGACCCTCGAGTGATGCAGGAGACACAGTGGCACCAAGACACCATCACAAGTGAGCACTAGGGATGATGCAGGTGAGTGCACCAACACACAAGCATGGGCCACACAGCCTAGCACACAACACAGTGGCAGGGATGTGCACAGCGATATGCATGCAGGGACAGGGAGCACAACACACATGGTGGATTCACTGGCACACAGACTCACACAAACAGACACAAGCAGCAATGGCATGCACACACACACACACACACACACATATCCACCCACACACATGGTGAAGGACATGGAATGGATCAGAAGCATGACACCAGTGCACAGGCATGACCGGTGCTGAGCTGTACTCATCACATTCATACCATACCTCCCAGCAGCATGGTCCACACTACCACATGCATTTCACGCCACCACCACCCCATGTGCATGTGGCAACAGTGGCAGAAGGCAGGTCAGGGCAGCAGACATGTCACACCGACCATGCAGTCCCACGACCACCATGGCCACATGGGCGGCTGCATCGGGGATGACTGGCAGATGCATGGTGTGCATCAGCCATGAGGGTGGTGTCATGGGGTTGATTTGTGGGACCATGACCGAGTCTGTGCAGGGATGTCGAGGCAGCCAAAAATCCCAGCCCAGGGGTGCCTGGGATGCTGACATCTGATCCTGGTGTTTGCTGTGTGGGGGTTGCTAGATGCCAGGAACATGTAGTGTACAATGCACTGTGGGGGGTCCTCTGTGTATGGCCGAGTCCAGTGGCTGCCACCGATGCCAGCCCAGCTGCAATGGTACCAGCCATGTGGTCCATTGAAGCCATAATAGCACCGGTCATGCGGTCCAATACTGCAGTCGGTGGCCTCCTGGATCTGTCTGAGCCCATCCATAAGCCTCTCAGTGCCCTTGTCCTGCTGCTCAGCCATCTGGTGCTCCTCTGCCTGCAGTGCGCGCACCTCAGCGGCAAACAGCACCTGGTTTTCCAAAGATGCCCACAGCAACTGGGTGTGCTCTGTCAGCATCTCAACATCCTATGCCTCCTGGCCCATCTGTTCAGCTGGGAGGGGCATGGCACACTGCTGCACAACATGCCGCTCAGGTAGACGCTGCACAGTGGGCCATACAGGGGTACTGTGCTGTCTGGCACACCGGTTTTGGGCACCGTGGCATGCTGCCCATTGTCACCTGCATCCTGCCACCAATGCCTGACTGTCTGATGGGTGGTGCCCCATGCTGCCACAACTAAAGCACCACTGGACACAGTTGTGGTGTCACACACATCTGCACTGGTGGGGTTGGGGGGTGGCTGTGGAGCTGCAGGCACAGCGACGGGCCCAGCTGGTGCCTGTGTAGTGGGAAGGGATGTTTCAGGCACCACCACCCCAGCACTGTGCAGTAGCAGAGTAAGGTCATCATCGATGTCGAACAGCACCCCAAGATGGTTCTCTGCACTCAGCATCTCCAGGCTGTCGTTGTGCAGGAATCCAGCCAGGGGGTGATCCAATTCCATTTCAAGCACAGCTGTATGCCCAACACTGCTGAAACATGGCCTGTCCTGGCTCTGGATGCTCTTCGATGTTGAGGGTCGGGCATCCATGTCCGCGGCCACCTCTGCCTGTTCATCTGCATGGAGGTGTGCTGGTGGTGCAAGACAATAACAGAGAGTTAGTGGAGCAGCATAATCTATGCCCCCCAGCATGCCACTGTTGCCACCTGCAACCTTGCTGCATTGTATGTCTGCATCCACACACGCATGTGGCAGTAGGCATGGCCTCAGGCATGCCTGGTGGCTGGTCATATTCACTATGCAGTGATGGGCTGCCACCCATCTGGAACCCAGCACCAGGCACGCCCTCCACCACCATGCAGTTGATGGTGGATGCCACAAGCTCCTCTGTGGCCATCAGTGGTGGCACTGTTGCTGGCCCACCACCAGTCACTATGTGGGACACCTGTATGGCTGTAACATTCTCTTTAATCTGTTTTCTGTCCATGCCAACCTTTTTTTTGCACTCTTGCAGGATGCAATGGTGGCATCTTTGGGTGTTCACATATCGAACCATCTCCTCCCAGCCCACCGCCCGCTCCTGCATCGTGCCCGTGGCACCACTGAGAAGGCCCTCCTGGTCCATATAGGCTGCAAAGAGGGCATTGGTCTCAGCTGCTGTAAAGTTGGGCCTGCGCTTTCGTGCAAGCCCCTGACTCTCCTCTCTCTCTCTCATTTCCTGACATTCTGCCACCTGTGGACATGAACAGCAGAGTGGGTCAGTGTCAGCACATCACAATGCAGCTCTCTGTTGCAGTGTTGGATTTGGCCACTGTTCATCCATGTTGCTAGTCACTTACCTGAATGGTTGCCATATGGGTCTGTGTTGATCCACTGTGCTTTAAAGGTGCAACACATGCAGATTAGCCTGTGCGCAATTTTAATGCTATGCTAATGCTCCCCACTGCGCCATGCATTAGCTAATGAGGTGATTTGGATATGGATCTCAATATCATGTAATTGCGCTGGAGCATCACCATGGCACAATACCTGTGCATGCATGGTACGTGTGCCCTCAGTGTGCATGTGTGCAGCATTGACCACATTGCTATCACATGTCATGTGCATCCTGCGAGATGTCATGGCAGGGCACATGCAGTGCAGGTATGCCATCGCATATGCACTCACTGCCTGGCAGCTGCCCCTATCACGCACCTGTGCCCTGCACATGGGTGATGACCTCTGACCCATGGGTCGTGTATGTGACCCCATGCCCCCACTAGGCCATGGCATGCTGTGCATGCCCATGATTGCACTATGGCCCTGCACTGCTCACTGTGTCCACACATCCACATGTTGCACAATAGCAGCCTTGTGTATCCTATCGCACATTCTGCACATGTAACAGACATGTGTGCTGTTCCATAGCCATTTTTTCTCTGCTATTTGGCTGATGACGATGGCACAGGGAGACAGCTGGAGGGCTGTAAACTGGACAGAGGTTGAGTTCAACAACCTGGTGGCTGTGGTGCAGCCCTATGAGGGGCAGCTGTTTGGCCAGGTGCCACTCCAGCAGGGCAGGGAGGAGGTGTGGCTCCATGTTGCAGAAGCCCTGGAGCAGAGCACAGGTGTGGGGTGCATGGCTGACCAGTGCAGGCACCAGTAAAGGGACCTGAGGTGGAGGGCACCAGACTGCCTGTGAGGCATGCAGGCCTGTGTCCAGTGAGGTTCTGTGCCACAGCCAGGTAGGTGTGCTCATGTTGCTGTTATATTCAGGCACGGTACTGTGGTGTTGGCATGGCCCACAGTGGGATACATTGTTGTCCTGGGGAACCTGCACATCAGGCTTGGCTGATGCACAGGTAGCAGCCATGCTGGCGTGCGGGCCTCGGGACTGACAGGGACATGCCCAGTGCACAGCAGGCTGTGTGTGGTGGTGAGGAGCTCCACATGCATGACTGTGTTCTGATGCCCACCTCTCTTCATTCCCTCTACAGGGACAAAGAGCCGCAGATGGACCAGAGTGGCAGTGGAGGTGGCCAGGGTGGTGCAACCTAGTGGGCAGCAAGCAGCACCTGCTGTACAGCAAGGGGCAGGTAAGCATTGTAACATTCCTTCTCAGTGTCACAGTGGGATTGCAGTGGGGATAGGGTACAGCCATGCCCACCTCTGCCATGCACCTGGACAGCTGTGTGTGTCACACAGTCTATTGTGCGTACCACTGTGGGCCATCCCTTGGCCACTGTGTACTGGCTGTTGGTGGGGTGGACATGCACACAGCTTCCACAATTTGTGCTGAGGTGCTGCTATTGATGTGTGCCATGTGACTCTCACTCTGTGGTCCTGTGGCCACTGCACTGTCCACCTTTCTGCACCACCATGGTGTGCTGTGTGGATGGCTGGCATTCCCCTCCATGACAGGGTCCTTTCTGGTCTCTCCAAGGGTGTGTGCCCCTGCTGTCCAATGCATGCAGTGGGTGGGCAGGGGTCCTTGGGGCATTGCACTAATTACCTGTCTTGTCCCATCCCTTAGGTTTGAGGGCTATGGCAGTGAGTAGGGGCCTAAGGTCATGGGCATGAACCCAGCCACAGATCCTGGCAGTGCTCCAGCAGATCTTGGTGATGGTGTAGTCCGTGCAATGGGTGACAACAGCCATGAGGAGGGAGCAGAGGTGAAGAGAACCATCCAGGCATGGATGCTGTGAGACTATCCCCGTATATAGCCCCATTTTCCTTGCTATCCCTGTTCCCCTGCAATCCCCCAGCATCTTGTACAGCCTGTTTCCTGTCCCCATCCTTCTTTCTACCTCCCCTGTCCCTGCCCCTGTTACTTTGTTTGCTATGATGTGTTTCCTGTTATAAAGCATTTATTTTCCTACATGCTCATGTCTGCTTTCAGATGGCATGTGGAGCCATGCTGCAGTGGTCAGGTGCAAGTCCATGGTGTTAGTGCAGAGGGGGGAACATGTGGGGTGATTGTGGTTCCCTGCTGTGTCCAGTGGTGTTTCAGGTTGTGGTGGGGGCTTTCTCCCAGTATGGTGGGTGTGTTGTGTGTCTTCAGAGTCACCATGGGGCTGTGGTCAGGGGTGGTCAAGCAGTTGAGGGCTGGGGTTTGCACAAAGGCCTAGTTGTCATGCTGGACTCATCCTCCCACTGGTGTGTGGCCATCTGTGGCCACTGATGCACTCCCAGTCTCATGTGGTCTGGCCACCTGTCTGGGTCCTGGCTCATTCACTGACTGGTGTTGGTGCTGTCTGTGGGTGTGTGTGGCATGGGTGTGTTTTGGTCCAGGGTCATGGGAGGGACACCCACTGTGGTATGGCATTGGCCACAGCCAACTGGTTGGTGGCCTATGGGGAGGGCACCATTGGTGGGAACACATTGGCCATTCTCCCTACCTGTCCCCTGATGGATGGCCCACCATTGTATTGTGGGGTGCTGTTCTGGTGCATGCTCCTGTTGCATTCCCGTGGACTGGCTGTGGTGGTGCAATGCACAGCGCCTCTGTTGGTGGCTGTGCTCCATCATGTGTTACCCATTGCTCCCTCCTGCTCTGTGCCTGTGTATGCACTGCTGTGTCCTGCTGGTGGGGTCCTGTGACCATTGTCACTGTGCTTTCTTGGCTGTGTCCCTGGGCCTCTTGCATTTGCACTGCCCCCTGTGTTTGTGCACAGGTTTGCTCCGTGCTTCCATGGTTGTGCCAGCACATCTCTGATTGTGCCATGGTACATCTTTACTTTATTCAGCCAGCTTGCGCTAGTGCATTTGTGGTGGCACAGCTTCTGAATATAGCACTCTATTTGCCATGGCGCATCTGACTTGTGCTGCACCGGACTTGTGCCGGCCTTTGACGCACTTTTGGATATCTCATCCTACGAAACTACATGAAATAGTTCACAGCACATCTTTTATTTTTTTTGGGGGGGGTATTAGAATATTCCTACCTTACAGAATTAGGTGAACAGTGGGTAAAGTTCACAGAGTAGTGATGCATGACTCCTAAAAAGATTACACAATGACAGGCCAAGGGTGTTCCGACCTTACTTTAGTTACTAATCTTGAGGCAATAAATAAAATAGAAGAAGCCAGAAGGGGAAGGAAGGAAGGAAACATATTCAATTCAGTGCTTTAGAGTAACTGGTAATTGCTATTTTTCTTTTAAACTTAGATTGTGGGCTTTTAGTGGCACTATACTTTCTTTGTTGTCTTTACTTATAATTGTTTTTGGGCTGATGAAAATTTAAAACATAGTGGTGGTGTAATTCTGTGCTCTCTTTAATTGCTGCAAATTTTATCTTGGCTTGTCTAACTGCCCTGTAGTTGGGTGAAGGGTGTTAATTGTCTGGCCTCTGACCTCAGCTACGTGATAACTGGAGGTGGGGCTTAGTCAGAGTTAAAGTAGAAAGCAGATTTTTATTTTCTCAGAACAAGCCAGAAGGGGAAGGAAGGAAACATATTCAATTCAGTGCTTTAGAGTAACTGGTAATTGCTATTTTTCTTTTAAACTTAGATTGTGGGCTTTTAGTGGCACTATACTTTCTTTGTTGTCTTTACTTATAATTGTTTTGGTCTGTTGAGAATTTAAAACATAGTGGTGGTGTAATTCTGTGCTGTCTTTAATTGCTGCAAATTTTCACCCCCCTTCCCCAACTCTTAATTATATGCCCTGTTAAATCTGATTGACAGGAGCTAAACACAGGAATAGTAAGGGTGTAAGTAGGAGGGCATAAGGAGGAAGAACAAAACAAAATGGTTATATTAAATGCACGCTGAAAATAGAAAATAGAGTTAAAAATCTACGTTTCGACCTTAGGTCTTCTTCAGGAAATATCTAAGGAGGAAGAAGCCCACCCTCAGCACGACAAGTGTTTTGACTCATTTATTTGTTTATTGGTTTCTTTTTCTTTAAAAAAAAAAAATTATCTGAGGATCAGTGGTAGGATTTTTAGTACAGTAAATTAATAAAAAGGGAACTAGGAGAGCTTCAGTAGCAGACAAGTAGTGGAATTGCAGTATAATGTGGGGGGTGGTGCAATGCAGTGGCTGTGGGGCAGCCATATTCAGGCAGACCTTCTGGACACTGAGGTGCTGCCCTATCTGCATGCATCTCTCTGGACTGTGGGATGAGGTAGCCAGACTCAGAGCAGAAGTAAACTGGGTCAGGTACCATCACCCTATCCAGGGACCACCCAGTCCAATGCAACTGCCTCAAAGGATGCCGAGAACGAGGAGCACTTGGATGACAGTGGGCTCAGGGAGGTTAGGGAGAGTCAGGGCAGAGGCACATCCCAGATCCTATTCCACTCAAGAACTCATAGCACACTGGCAAATGAGGACAACAAACAGAGGTACCCAAAGAAGTGGAAGGAAAGGATGTGGAGGTTAGCCAAGGAGGACACCTCAGCGGAAAAGCAGTGGACCCCAGGAGGAGGAAGCAAATCCTGGTGGGGGACTCCATCATAAGAGGGATCCAGCTAGGAACACAGGATGGGGAGCACAGGGAGGTGAGGTGCCTACCAGGTGCCACGGCATGGAGAAATGGAAGGAAGATCCTGGAGCTCACTGAGAAGGCAAGACGGGAGGGTGAGCCGGATGTCATTATCCACCTAGGTACTAATGACCTGGCAAATGGGGAGCCAAAGGAAGTTCAGGAAGAGTTTAGGAAACTGGGAGGGTCTCAACATGTAGCTACTTCTGTCACTTTCTCAGAAGTACTACCTGTGAGAGGCAAGGAGAGCATAGCATGCACCAGGAACTTTAACTCATGGTTGAAGAACTGGTGCTGTGAGAAAGGGTTGGATTCATTGGTGACTGGGGACCCACCTGGAGGGATGGAGGTTTGTTCAAGCCTGGACGGCCTGCATCCATCCTGGAGGAATCAAGCACTCAATGATAAGTTTAAATGCTACATTGACAAGCATTTAAACTAGCAAAGGGGTAGCAGGCCAACAAGGAGAGTACTCTTGCTCACCCCCACAGCTAGCAGTGGAACCAGTGAACCAGAGGAGTGGCTATCTCTGCAAAGCAGTGTGCAGAAGATGGAGATTAGTGCTCAAGAGGTGGATAAGCAGAAAAGGGGCAAAATTCAGCAGAAGGCAGACAGCAAGGAGAACCTAGGGATAAATGACAACCAAAGAAGGGGCTGGAGTAGAACAGTGAAACAGTCTAGGAGGTCAAATCATGGAAAGCCATGTGAAATGCCAGGAGCCTTAGCAACAAGATGGAAGATCTGGAGGCTGTCATGGTACAGTCAGACCTGGACATTGTGGCCATCACTGAAACCTGGTGTAATGATAACCATGACTGGAGATGGCCATACCTGGCTACAACATATTCAGAAGAGACAGAGTAGGCAGGAAGGGGCAGGAGGAGTGGCACTGTATGTGAAAAAATGACATAAGGCCACAGAGATCCAGGAGGAACAAAATGGGGAGAGATACTGTGGGTTAAGCTGGAAAGGAAAATGGGGACAGCCATCTGCACAGGTGTGGTCTAGACCACCAGACCAGGAGGAAGAAACAGATAGGGAGCTGATGCTAGCCATCCAAAGGATGGTAGACAAGGGTGAGGTAGTACTGGTTGGAGACTCAATATTCCAGATGTGGACTGGAGCATCCCAGCAGCAGCATCAACTAGGAGCAGATTTATCCTGGACTCCTTCAGGGTGCCTTCCTCAGCAACTGGTCATGGGAACCACTCGGCAGAAGGCAATACTGGACCTTGTGCTCACAAACAGGGACAGTGTGATGGGGGTAACAGTGGGGAGCACCTGGGAAACAGTGACCACCAGTCATTGTGGTTTGAAATCACAGAAAGAGCAGAACCAAACCACACAAAACACATATCCTGGATTTTAGGGGGCAGACTTTGGGAAAATGGAGAGATACTTGAAAGAGGCATTAAGGGAATGGGACAGGAATCAGGGTTGAGGAACAGTGGGCAGTATTTAAAATGGGGATTACAAGAACAACAGAATTATGCATTAAGCAGGTTAGCAAAAGGAAAAGGAAGAGGAGACCATTATGGTTTTCCAAAGAGGTAGCAAAGAAAGTGAAAGCCAAAAAGATTGCATTCAGGCAATACAAAAAGACACAGGCAGAAGGGGATAGGGAGAAGTACCAGGAGAAGCAAAGGGAGGCAGGAGGTCAGTAAGGGAAGCCAAAGCTCAGACAGAAGAACACATTGCAAAATCAGTGGGTAGAGGGGACAAAACCTTTTACAAGTACATAAGTGAAAAAAGAAAGACAAAGGGAGGGATAGTGAGACTGAAGGGGGAGGATGGGGGCTGCGTGGAGGATGACAACAGTAAAGCTGTCATATTGAACAGGTATTTCTGCTCAGTCTTTACTGAAGAGGAGGAGGTAATGGGTCTGAAGGAGTACAAGGGTGAGAGTGGTGCAGAATGGACACAAGTCCCTTTACACGAGAAAGGGTCCTGAAGGAACTGGAAGTAATGAGAGTTGATAAAGCAATGGGGCCAGATGGGTGCACCCAGGGTCCTTAAAGAACTAAGAGAGGTGGTGGCTGAACCTCTGGCTATCCTGTTTAGCTTATCACTGGAAACAGGAGGTACCCAAAGACTGGAGGACAGCAGATGTAGTCCCCTTATACAAAGTGGGAACAAAGAGGAAGCAGGGAACTACAGATCAGTCAGCCTCACACCTCGGTAGTGGGGAAGATCATGGAAGCACTACTGAAGGAGAAATTGGTGGAACATCTGGTTGTCAATGGACTACAGGACCCAAGGCAGCATGGTTTCACCAGGGGAGGTCATGTCAGACCAACCTCGTTGAATTTTGACTGGGTGACTAGGAGGTGGATCGGGGAGGGCAGTGGACATGGCCTATCTGGACTTCAGCAAGGCCTTTGACACTGTGCCACATAGAAGACTATTACACAGACTGGGGAATATGGGTGTGGGCAGGATAGTAGTGTGGTGGGTAGGTAACTGGCTGGGTGGCAGGACACAGAGGGTGGTGGTAAATGGCTGTCACTCCACAGAGGGAAGAGTGACCAGTGGGGTACCACAGGGATCAGTGCTGGGACTGGCCCTATTCAACATCTTCATCAGTGACATTGCGCAGGACCTAGAAGGCAGAATTTCACCGTTCATTGATGACACAAAACTGTAACAGAGTAGACACACCAGAGGGTGTAGACAGAATGAGAAGTGACCTGCAGAAACTTAAAGAATGGTCAGGGTTTGGCAGTTGAAATTCAATGCAAAGAAGTGCAAGATAATGCATATGGGGCACAAAACCCTGGCACAATATATCAGTTGGGGGTGAGGATATAGCATGCACCAAGCAGAAGGGATCTTGGGGTTGTCATCTCTGATGACCTCAAGGTAGGGAAACAGTGTGACAAGGCAGCAGGTAAAGCAAATAGGATGCTGGGATGTATAGGCAGGGGCATCACCAGCAGGAAAAGGGAGGTTATAATTCCGCTATACAAGACACTAGTGAGGCCCCACCTGGAGTACAGTGTACAGTTCTGGAGACCATACCTACGTAAGGATATAGACAGGGTAGCGAAGGTTCAGAGGAGGGCAACAAAGATGGTGCATGGATTGCATCACAAGTCCTATGAAGACAGGTTGAAGGAACTGAACATGTACTCCCTGGAGGAGAGGAGGGAGATATGATAGAGACATACAAGTATCTTACAGGGAGGAACAGGGTGCAGGAAAACACTATTTTAAGCAAAAAGATGTTCCAGGACTAGAGGGCATGGGATGAAGTTGGAGGAGGACGATTCAGAGGAAACATGAGAAAGAATTTCTTCACAGAACGGGTGGTGGACAAGTGGAACACCCTACCAGAGGAAGTGGTGGGGGCTGAAACAATCATGGGATTTAAGAATGCATGGGATAGACATAAAGGAATTCTGGAGGTCAGGGGTAAGGGGCAACAGACTTCTATGAAAACAAACTGAACTTACAAGCTCAAATGGGCAGACTGGGTGGACCATAGGCCCTTATCTGCTGACACTGTCTATGTATCTATGTATCTATGTGGTTAGGGGAAGTTAAAGACAACAAGTGGAACAAGCAGTGCATATTTGAAGAAGGTTAAGGCTGAAAGTGAAGAACTGTTTGGCATCTGCCCACTAGTGATAAAATAATGCTCAGAGGCACTAGATTTAGCATAAAGTAAAATAAATTGAAAAGAAAAGCAGAGCAATTGTTAAAGTAAGAGATCACACCCCTGAACCAGGTACACACATGCATCATTGTTTCCAATACAGATCCTCTCCCTTTACAACAAGCAGAAGGAAGAAAAGACAGCTCCTAGCCTCAAGGCATCTGCTTTTACAGCCCTGCTGATTATACTGTATGTGTAAAAAATGAAAGTGGAGGCAGTTGTGAAACAGTAGCATCATTAATATAGGAGCTGTCTTTTTATGTTTGCTTGCATGCATGTGCAAGAAACATAGTGCCACCATATGAGAATTTGTAGGTGTGCCTCCCTACTTCCAATGCCCTGCTGCCTTTTGCAGGCATGGCCCCATTGCACCAATGGATGTAAGAGCTGTCTGTGACACCTTTTGCAAATGCAGCAGTGTACAGTTGAAAGAACGAGCCACAGCATGTAGGCACTGCACTGTAAGAGCTGTCATAGACAGCTCCCCCCCCAACAAGTAGCACACTGGGCCCACCCCAGTGTGCTCACACCCCCCACACACACAGTATGGCCAATGGGGGTACCCAATCCCCTGATGGCTCCACTGCCCCACCAAACAACCTACCAGGTGCCACGCTGAGAGCCCACCCCAGTGTGGCAAACATTAGTCTGCACCCCCCAATACACTTCCAGGTGCCCGAATCTCTCTATGGCTAATGGGGGTGCCAAATCCCCCATTGGCTCCACTGGACCCCCCAAAAAAACTTCCAGCTGCCATGCTGAGTGCCCACCCCAGCATGGCAAACATCCTGCATCATCTTCCTAAAAGTAAAATGAAACCCAGAAAGAAAAAACTGTCCCTCATGGACTGTCTTTATTTCTGCCCCTGCCCTCCCTCACCCACTGTGCACCCTGCCTCCTCACCCCTCCCTCACCCCACACTTACCTCCGGAGTCTGGCGCGATGATCTTCGGTGGACCAGGAACATGTCTGCACTCTTCAAAGCTGACTGCGAACTGAAGGAATGCTGTATAATGGAATAAATGTTTTTTTTCAACTTTGATGCATATCTCAGGCATTTTTTGGAATTTTTTCACCAAATTTTCAACATGGGGTTTTTGGGACCCCACCTCATGAATTCTGTCAATGTCATTTTGTTATTCACTCCCAAAAGGTGATTTCATGGTCACTGCACAAAACCACCTTTTGGGACCAGTCTACAAAACGACAGTGTCACAGTTCATGAGGTAGGCCCCCAAAAACCCTATGTTGAAAATTTTGGGAAAAAATTCCCAAAAATGACTGTTTCACGAGCGTGCTTTGCACAGTTCCTAGGCACGCTCATAAATTCATGGATTTTTAATATTTGCACTCCAGATTTTCAACATTGCCATTTTACCACACCTCCTTATGAACAGTTCAGCTGTCATTTTTCACATCTTGCCCAAAATGTGTTTACACTCATGTAGCTCACAATGGCACAGTCGGTGTGTGAAATCAATATCTGGGACAGATTAAGAAAATCACAGTTACACTGTTCATGAGCAGAGGTCTTAAAATGGCTATTTTGAAATTTAGCAAAAAATTCCCAAAATGACTGTTTTGTGAGCGTGCATTGTGCAGTTCCTATGCATGCTTGTAAGTTTTTGAATTTTTAATATTTGCGCTCCAGATTTTCAACATTGCCATTTTACCACACCTCCTTATGAGCAGTACAGCTGTCATTCTTCACATCTCTCCCAAAATGTGTTTCAATGAGGCAGCGCGTGTCTACCAAAATCAATGTTTGGAACAGATTAAGAAAATCACAGTGACACTGTTCATGAGCAAAGGTTGTAAAATGGCTGAAAATGTTGAAAATCTGTTGACAAAAGTCCATAAAATGACTGTGTTACAAACGAGCATTGCGCTGTTTCCACACTACCTCGTAAGTTCATGAATTTGTAATATTTTCAGTCCACATTTTCACCACTAGCATTTTTCCACACTCCCTTATGAACAGTACAGCTGTAATTTTTCACAACATGGCCAAAATGTGTTTTCACACTTTCTGCACAGAAATGTGTGGTAGCTGTGGAAAATCACTGTTCGGGACAGATTAAGAAAATGTCAGTGACACTGTTCATGAGTGGAGGTCCCAAAATGCCAGTGTTGTCAATCTGCTATAAAAAAATCCCCAAATTAATAACATTAAGGGTGTGCATTGTACACTTTCTATGTACGCTCATGACTTCAAAAATGTTTTTACTATTTTCACTGCAGATTTTCAACATTGCCATTTTCTACATCTCCCCATGAACAGTACAGCTGTCATTTTTCACATCCTGTTCAAAATGTTTTTTCACACCTGTGGTGCCAAATGCCGTAGTCACTGTGCAAAATCAGCTTTCGACTGCTGAACTGATATTGCCACTGTTCATATGGTGGGGGTCACAAAAAAACCCATGTTGAAAATTTGGAGTGAAAATACCAACCAACGCCTGAGGCATTAGGGTTTCTGACCATAACGCCCCACCCTGTAGAGACCGACAGGTATCAGGGGGGTAACTTGGAATTGTCACCTGTAATGCTCATACCATTCCACCCCCACCCATGCCCTGCAGCCAGTGAGAGGCATCGAGGTGTGCCTTCAACTCTTCTGCCCCAAAGTTCACCCCATTCTCCTATACTGCACCCATCTCACTGTAGTTCCTGATGGAATGGGATGAGCATGAAGGCCAAAGACCCAAGGCACACTGTGACACTTGTCGGTGTCCGCAGTGTAGGGTGTGGTGAAATGGCATGGCCATTATGCCTGATGACCCAATGGCACACCCCACCAATGCCAATGCCTGCAAGCAAACATTCGGCATTGACAAATGCTTGTTTACCAGGGCATCACACTAGTTGTTTTCTTTAAACAGCTTGCGCTGAGTCTATATGAACTAAATGTAATCACTCCCATACAGAATTATAGGGTTGGATATATAGGGAACTACAGCAGTTACTAAATAAGTGATGTATTGTACATTTAAAGGAGAAAGGAAAACTTGTTAAATGAAGAAATCTGAGTGCTAAACTTCTGAATCTGTGTTTTCTTCTTAATGGAATATTGGTTCACTGTGTGGCGCATAACTCCGAAGGCATCTACTGATTGCAGTCTGTGATAGAAATGGCTGTAGGTGTCTGAGAGTTAGCACCCAGACAAACATTATCTGTATTTCTCATTAATTAATTCAAGATTAGCCCTTTTTTGAAAATTCACTGGGTGTGGGCTGGTGAATTCACTCCCATGGTAGCAGATGACATTTTATTTGTGTCAACTGAATGTTTGATATCTATTTTTTTTTCAGTAACATCAAGAAAAGTAAATAATTGATTACCGCCGTACTAGCGGGTTCTGTCAAAAATAGTCATTCATTCATTCATTCGTTTGTGCTTCAAAAGCATTACATTTTTTTAAAGAAAAAGGGGCATTCAGTTACAAATTCTCCTTGCCAGTACAAGTATAGGCTGGCAGTTTCACAATGCAGATTTTATTTCATGCATTCTTATTTGTAATTGCATTTATTTCTAGTGACTGAGCTTCAAATAATTAAAAATAAATACATAAAACTAAGACTCAGTAATCTGTTTCCTTGTGCATTATTTATTTTTAGAAAATTAAAGTACAGTTAGCTATCCTGACAATAGGAAGCAAGACTTGGCACCCCCACACACACATATACACACTCCTTCATGTAATAGATATACCACTCTGAGGTGTGCAGTTGCACTCTGATATACACACGCTTTTGTGTGCATTTTACGCACGTGGCTGCAGGCCAGAAAATCGCGCCGAGGCATCCATGTATCAGAGCGCAACTGCACACCTTAGAGTGGTTTATCTATCTTATAAAATGTCAAAATTGTTTTGGAGGGGGATAAAAGTGCAGGTGTGCGGTCATGCTCTGATATACGCATTGCCATGTGATGCTCATCATCCAATAATACAACAATTTCCCTACCCATTTTATCAGTATATATATTTCCCTATGGTCAGCTAGTTTTTGCTTCAGTTTTAATGACTTGAAAAGGTTCTGTGTCATTGTCTGGTATATAGCACTGTTTAGCAATTTATTACCGGTGTGTCCTGTGATTTTTCACAGCATGCCTCCCCCACACACACACCACACACCCCTAAACACCATCATATTTCATATGTTATTGCATGGTCTGATTGTCTGCCTATTCACGAATGCTTGATAGCCGAAGTCTCATAAGTGTACATCTGGTCACTAAGTAATTTTAGTCACTGGTTAGAATAATGATATTCAGACAGATAGGTGGTATTGTAAAAAAAACAAAAACTGATACTTGTCGATTGACCATCTGTGTTGCCACCACAACACACTCACATTCAACATCTTATGTCAATTAATCCATTTCAGTTGATGTGTTAACTAGCAAATCTGTGCTGCTACCATCTGACTAAATGGATTAATACAAGACAGATTTCAGCAATCAGTCAGCATCTCAACCAGGTATGTGCTTTCCATTAGTGAATGTATTATAATTGTTGTTGTTATGTAAGCCTCAGGTTTCGATAAATTTGTATGTATCCCCACATACATAACTTTTTTCCAATCACACTGGTCAATTTATCAGTCAGCATCACAGCCTGATATGTGTTTTCCTTTTGACCCCTCCATCCCGATTTGGGCTCCTGAGTTTTCAGTTTCGAATGTCTTTCACTCCCTCACTTATTTAGCGCTATTTCTGCCCACCATATTGATAATAAATGTAATTATCAATATGGTGGGCAGGACTAGGGCTAAACAAGTGCAGGAAATACTGATATCTTGTAAGTGAAAAAACTGGAGATGAAAAATGGGGGGTTGAGGGGCGATTGAACATGTCACCTCGCTCCTGTACAGCAACCGGTTATTACATTCTGTTCTATCACTCTGGGCTCCAACTTCATTGCTTTGAAGTATGAGGAGGCACAGAATGCAAATGTGTGAAGCAGGTACCCTTACTAGCTGACTAGCAATCTCTCTAAACATTGATTCCAGAAACCTGAAGAGGGGTAACAGCCAGGAATCTTGCATGCACTCACAAAGTAATGAAACACTCTGAAAAAAAAGAAAAACACAAAATAAATTAGCTGTATTGCCTGATGAAAATAAAGGAGTGTGTAGATAGTCCACACACCACTGGTTAGTGCTCTTCCCAATCCTTGTGTACATCTTGTGCCTATTCATACTATGGTGGTGCTGGCAAAAATCACATCCTGGAAAACCTACAGTGCAAAGGGACCAACAATAGGAAATAATAAAAAAAATGACAGGAGACATACAAATAGTTCACAAACAAATTAATTTTTGGCCCTTCAGCAGAAAACAGCTGTGAAAAAAGGAAAAAATAATAACACATTTGCCATTGATCTTTAATAGGAGACAGTAAAATAGGAAAATCTGATAAACTGGAAAGGAAACTAATAAAACTAAGTACTAAAATGTGGTTGTGCATGGCATCACTGTCTTTCACTTTCAAAGGCAAGTATTTTTTTTTCTACATGAGTTAAAGAGCTACAGTATATATGGTACCTCTGTCAGAGTTCCCAACATGAAACTACAATATTTGTTTGCTTATACAACTTCAGTAGCTGGGTGAAATTTCATGGCTGAGATGTCTAACTGAAAGCGCCTCTCATTTATTATCCCGATTTGTCAATTAATTTAAATTCCCAACATTTTTTGCATCAGAGATTCAGAGCTGAGACCTTCCCAAAATTTATCAGTACATTTCACATCAAATACTGAATAATTTAAGGAACACAGTCAGCACACCTGGACAACATGTAAGAAATACTTCCACTGCTGTCGCCAGCCATTTCGCATATCACACAATGATGTATGAAGAAATCATTTAAAGTGATTTACCAACTTCTCCTGATGTCGTTTGCAGATCACCTTCCCTTCATTCAGTGATGCAAAGCTCAGCTGCCCTGAAGTTAAGTATTAAATATATTCAGATGCTTAGTTTTTTAACATATTTATGCCACAGTTGTCTCTGCATGTTTTTTTTTTCTCTGTTTGAAGTTCACACATGAGCAGTGCATCCACATGCATGAGTGACATCAGCACAGGGAAGGTGTTCCCACTGCACCTTTCTCACTGCTCATTCATTCACCTTTCCTGGACCCAGCCTCAGTGAGTGCAGATCCAAAACTGAACTGGCAAAAATTACAGCACTGATGTCTGAAGCTGTTTGTTATGTTGGCAGCTGTTATACTTGCTTTTGGGATTGCAGAAGTGAAGATTTCTCCTGATTTTCAATTATACTCATCTGACTAGGCTCTGTGTCCTAGGTCCATCGGTTCTAGGAACATCACAATCTACATTGCTTGAATACAGTGTTACTGTTTTAATAAGTGCTGCAAGTACGTAATTATAACAACAAGTCTGTATAAAAATCATTCTTTTTAACTGAGTGGAGCTGTAATCTGTAGCGTATTGAGACACAAAAGGACGACGTTTGAACTGGGCAGATCTATAAATTGAAGTAAGCTTTTCAGTATTGGTACATAAAGGTCTGTGTTAAATGGATGACTTTTTCAACAGTTCAGAATTGTAATGTGCAGCACGAGTATAAGCACTGAGCTGCACAGTCCAATCCTAGGAGAACAATGCAATAAACTGTATATTTTAGGCAAGTGCTGCTTCCAGTGTGATTGCTTCAGTAAACTGCCTTTACTATTGCATTTCAGATTGTCAGCATCATTATAGACAGTTTATATTTTTTCTTGTGCTCCTGTGTTTTCTTGGGCTCATTGGTGTTCTCATGCAAGCACCATAACACTGATCACCAAAGTATGCTTAGATGTGCATGAATAAAGGAACATGGTGCACTGAATTGTTTCTCCAGCTTGCCAGCTCCTCGCTAAGTTTATAAATGAATGCAATAAAATCAGTTATATACTATACATAGTTATACCGTACATAGTTTACAGTGTATCTCAAAATTAAAAACACTTAGTTTTTTAACATTTTAACATACAGTCTTTATTTATAATTAGGATTATAGCATCATTGTATGTGCTCCAGAGCATCAGCAAAAGAAGAGACTGCAGTTGCCATCCTCTCCTGACACAGTGGTACCAATGTACGGCTTCTGTGGTGTTATATTGCAAAGCATGCTAGTCAGTTCGGCATATTTGGGGAATAATGTCCGAACCAAAATATGGGTTACACAGCAATGAATGCAGGGAGTCTACACAGTGCACCATGACATCGGTAAGGCATGGGAGACAGTATGGTGCAGCATCTGTTGTATTTGCTGTACACTTTACACATATGCATCAGAGATCCACTGTAATGGAAAAAATGGGAAAATACAAATGGCTTGACACTGATCTAAGTAGTAATGAAGTATGGTGACATAAGTGAGGAAGGGTGGTTCAAATACAGTCTAACACTTGAGTACCTACCACAAGAATATGTCATTTTTTGTAGTGGACCAATCAAATGGTACTTAGGATATCTAAACATCAAGCTGGTCTCTTTATCCATGAGAAAGGTATTGGCAGTGTCATTTTTAACCTTGGGGAGTGGGGGATGATCACCGACTGTACTGTGTATTTTTTGCTCAGTTCATAATGCACCTGGAGGCACACATGTAGCGGCAATAAGCCAATGCCAGGATGGTATTACAGATGCTTATGCAGACACTAATGACAGCTGCAGTCTGTATAGTTCCTGAGCGGTTAGAGGTAACACAAAGCTGGTGCAATAATTTGTAGTTTTAAATTTATAACATGCCATAAACAGTGGAACCGGTGACTTCAACATGTTACTCAATCACTGATACCTCTAAAGGGGAAAGTACAAGCAGGCCCCCCACCACCAAACACACACATACTCAGAGAAGAAAGCTATAGCGTAGACTAGTTGGCACTAGGGCAAAGACAGACCCAAACAGTATAAATAATTTACAGATAATAAAAGTTCTATGCTACAGCATTTTTCTAAGTGTATGTGTGCAGCTGGGGGTTTGGAGTGGTTGGGGTACAAGGTACTTGCTTGTAATTTCCTCGGCTGTTACTGATGGATCACTTTTCTATCTACTTATTTCCTAGCAACAGTTAACGTTTTCTCTTTTCTTCTCCCCCCCACCCTAGGTTGGCCACCTAGTGTAACTCTTTACTGTCCCTACTAAACTTCCTACTAGTTCTTTCTTTTCATTCTTTTTCCATTTCCATCCATCCAGTCCTTGGAATGATGTCAAACACCCAGAGAGGTGTCATGTAAAGTGCATATGTGCATTCTGTGTACCAAAAAAAACATGAAGGACATTTTAAATAGGAATACTTACAGTTAATAAAGCCTTTTTTAAAGAAAAAGGATTCAGAAGTCATATAAAACAATAATAATGTCACGATTTGTACAGTTATAAGAAATCCTTAAAGTATTTTAACAAATTCACACTATAGACCACTTACTGTATACGTTTCTGTGGCATATGTTATAAAAGTGCTTAGTCACTGTGGATCAGAGATATAGAGTAAATATCTGTGGAGATATACACTGTGGGTGGGATATTCAAAAGGGTTGCACCATGCGCAATAGGGTTGCACCAGCGCAAGTCCGAAATTGTGCCATAGTGCGATATTCAGCAGGAGGCAGTTGCGCCACAAAAAGCATGCTGAGCAGCAGCGCAAATGAAGGTATGCACAACCGAAGGGGGTGGAACCATGCATAAAGTGCACAATGCGATATTCAAAGGCTTGTGCAATGCGCAACAGTGGATCAGGCGGAAGTTGTGCCACGGTGGAAATGAGCCAAAATAAAAAGGCTCAAGGAAGAGGCACAAGAATGTGACAGGGAATGCACATGAGGCAGCCAGACAGAGCAGGCCACAGCAGTAACCAGTGCAGGCCAGGGAGTGGTGAGGACAGAATAGGGGCTGCTGAAGGTGCATGGGGCCACAGAGTGCAGAGGCCAGTAGGTGTACCCAGTGCGGTGGAGGTAGCAGTCAGGACAGTGTGGGGAACAGATCAACAACAGCCAGGGGGGGACACAAGCCAGGGAGATGGACAGTGCCAGCTTCCACATGGAAGCTGTAATGAGGGGGGTGAGAAGGCAGGCTGCAGGGGGATGTGGCCGTGGAAGTTTCCGTCGGCAGTACGCCCCCAACAGGCAGTACCGTGCCCGCATCAGCTTTGAGCTGTATTCAGATGTAGAGATTGTGGGCCGGTACCGCCTGAACAGGGCAATACTGAGGCGGCTCTGTGAGCTGTGCAGTGATGTGATGCAGGCACCCTCATGACAGAGTCACGCTCTGTCAGTGGAGACAAAGGTAACAGCCTGCATGTGCTTGCTCACCACAGGTACCTTCCAGAGGCCAACAGGGGACACCTCAGGCATAACACAGTCAGCCATGTCATGCATCCTCACCCAGTTCCTCAGTGCACTGCTGCCACATGCTGTGGAGTACATCCATTTCCCCAGCACCGTGGCAGAGCGTAGAGCAAACATACAGGAGTTCCACAGGGTAGCATGTATGCCTGGCATGCTAGGGGCGATAGACTTCACACATGTGGCCATTTTCATGCCACCTGGCCCTGATTGGGCCACATATCATAATTGGAAGGGGTTCTCCATTGTCAACTGCCAGGTGGTATGTGATGCCAGTGGGCGCATCATCAATGTCTGTGCCACGCACCCTGGAGGAGCACGCGATTCATTCATATGGTACCAGTCTGCACTGCGTCATCAATTCAAGAGTGGGGACATCTCCACAGGACATCTAGTGGGTGAGTATGCATGTAGGATTGGCAAAGTGGGGGCAAGGGTGGGTAAGCCTCAGGTGCCATGGTAGTGGCACACAGGGCTAGGGGCAATATGGGCCTGAACATGACACTAACCTCCACTATCTCCACACAGGTGACAGTGGGAGCTCACTCCGTCCAGGGCTGCTCACACCCTACCGGCACCCCATGACCCCATCACAGCAACGCTTCAATGTGGCACATGCCACCACACGCAACATCATCGAGCGGGTGTTTGGGATGCTGAAGGCATGCTTCCAATGTCTAGACACCTCTGGCGGTGCCCTACAGTCCAGCCCCTCAAAGGCCTGTGGGATATTCCTGGCCTGTTGTATCCTGCACAACATGGCCAAAGACTGTGGGCTAGCTGTACAGGTCGAGGAGGGGGACAGTGATGGGGATGCTGGTGACACCAGTGATGATGGGGATGAGCAGCCCCCCCTTGGATGGCGTGACCCCCTACTGATCCGGCTGGCCCAGCTGCACTGGGACACCATCACAGAGGAGCATTTTGCACAACACAGGTAAGTCATGGGGCCATGTGCAACCAACACTGTCCAGGGCATAACCCACATACACACAGGGTAACACAACCGGGGTGCATGACGGCAAGGGGAGTGGAAGGGTACAGGAGCACAAACACACAACCAGGAAGGGGTGAACAGTCACATGCCACATGGACAGACAGACACACACACACACACACACACACACCAGGCACAAAGTGCACAGGGGCAGGTGCACAGCACAGCAGGAACAGACATATGAAGCACACATGTCCACAGGCCACCTCCACCACCTGTACTGTCCATGCACATGTGTCAGATGCTGGGTATCCTTGCACCTTGGTGTACAGTGCAATGCAGGCATCATCATGCACACGCACCTGTGGACAGCAGTCGGCAGGGTGTGCAGGTGGTCCGTGTGTCAGCGTGTAGGGCAGAGCACCCACTGGTGCACTGCCCATCATTACACACATTGCAAACAGGGCAGCTCCAGACAGGGCCCTCACTGGGAGACAGGTCAGTCATGTGGCACAGTGCCACGGCGACCTTGGATGCGTGGGTGGCCCTGCCAATACCCAGAAGCACTGGCAGGCTGAGCATGGGCCACTTGGGGTGGCACCGATGGACCACCAGGAGTCCTACTGTGTGAGCATGACCGTGTCCGCACAGGGGTCTGCAGCATACCGAACATACCTGCACCAGGGGTGCTCGGGATGCCCACAGCTGAACCCGGCATCGACAGGGTGGGTGTCACACGATGCCAGGAATGGGGAGTGGACAGCATACTGTGCATTGTAAGTGGCACAGGGGCACCTGACGGTGTGCCCGATGTGGCCATGGCACCGACCACTGCCTGTGTCAGCCTGTCGATGGCGGCGGTCACATCCACCCGCATATGGTCAATCTGGGACAGGATTCTCTCATTGTCTCTGCTGTGCCACTCCAGAGCCACACACAGTGCCTCCATGGATGATGCAACCCACATCTGCTGCTGTACTGATGCCTGCAGCAGGTGGGTGTGCTCATCAAAGAGGTCATCTACCACATTGGCAACCTGTCCCTCAGGGTCTGGAAGGGCCTGATGTACAGCACCCCTTGAGGGTGGGCACTGCTCACCAGGACCAGATATGGGCATGTCCACAAGTGGTGCACCTCCAGCACCGCTGAGCCCTGTACCCCCAGTCCCAGTGGGTGACTGCTGCTGCTGCCCCTCCACCTGTTGTGCCCATGGGATCAGTGGTTCCCCTGCTGTGGCCACAACAGTGCCAGTGACCTGCACAGCCACCAGTGCTTCCCCACTGGTGCTGACAGGCACAGCCTGGGACTATGCTGTCATGCTGGCACACACATCAGAACCAGCTAGATCCATGTGCATGTGCTGGTCTGCTGTATGTCCATCCTGTGACACATACATGTCAATGCCCATAGTGGTCGGTGCATCATCGATGGTGCAGGTCTGTGCCACAGCTGTAGCGTGCTGGCATGCTTGCATGCCAGACCGCTGGGACACAGGAAGGGCACTCCCCACACCTGTCTCAATATCTGTGAAGGCAGATGGACTTGCACACTGCTGCAGTGCACACTGGCAATCTGTGGAGGTGGATGGGCCCTCCTCCAACACTGGGTGGCTGTCCACAGTGGACAGGCCCTCCACTGCTGACCCCTGCAGATGCACAGGATCTGTAACAGAAAGGAAAGACACATTAGTGCATGTGAACTACCTTCCCCCCCCCCACCATGACATACCATGCAGTGATAGGCTACTTCCTGTCTGGAAGCCACCTCCAGGCACACCCTCAATGGTGCTGCACTGCATGCTTGCAGTGAGCTTGTCCTCCAATGGGGTCAGCTGCACCACCTCTGACTGTCCACTGCCTGTAGCAGCATGTGCCACCCTGATGGCCACAACCTTCTCCTTCACCCTCCTCCTGTCGGTCCCCATATTCTTTTTACTTTCCTGCACAGAGCGCTGGTGGCTGCCGTGCAGGTTGATGGCTCATGCCATCCCTTCCCATGCATCAGCCTGGGCCTGAGGGGTGCCCCGCCATCCACTGAGGAGTGGCTCCTGAGCCAGGTATGCCTCAAACAGTGCCTCTGTCTCTGCCTTGGTAAAGTTGGGCCTCCTCTTCCACCCACCATCATCCTCCTCACCTAGTCCTCGCTCGGTCACGTCACGGCCTGTATGGGTGAGAGTGGTCACCTGTGACTCTGCAGTACACAGCTTCTCTGGGGCCATGGTCCAGAACAGCAAAATGAATGAAACTCACCTATCAATGTCACACATTTATAGTACAATGCATGCAAATTAGGAGTGGAGCAACTTTAATGAGATGCAAATCACGCCACTGCGCCATTGAATGGCTGATTGGATGATTTGCATATGATAGCTGAATATCACGCTGTTGTGCTTTGCACAATACAGTTGAGCCGGCTGAGCCAATGGCACAGTTCTGTGACTGCGTAGTTCACCACACTGAACATGCCCAGGTAGCTTACGCAGGCATCTGCCACGCTGATGATGTGCTGTGCATGATCGGCAATTCAGGACATGGCCACCATTGTGCCAGTGGCGCTACAGCGCCGGTCACCACATGGCACTGTGGCACAACTGTGCAATAGTCCAATGTGGCAATGGCATGCAGGCGACCAATCGCACTGGACGTGTAGACGTCCGATGGTACTGTGCGTGGCCTTGCGCCAGAGACCCATGACCTTGTGCCCGACCTTTGCCCCCTTGGTGCTGTACATATGGCATGTCTGCAGCTCTATCACGCTGTTCAGTAACAGCGTGATGGGGACCAACAGCGCTATATGAACAGTGTGATAGGGACTGACGGAGTTGTATTGTGCAACATTTCCACGTGGGGTTGCCGTGCCGTGGAGCGCCATATTGCCTACTATATACCTGCAGGGATGGCACGCAGGAGAGCTCCACAGTGAAGTGCTTTGGAGGTGGCCAACCTGGTGGCTGTGGTGAAGCCTCACCATGGGCCACTGTTTGGGGAGGAACCCCTGAACAAGGCCTGCACCCATGTGTGGCAGCAGGTGGACACTGATCTTGAGCAGGCCACTGGGCGGTGGAGAACAGCGGAGCAGTGCAGGCACCATTACAGTGACCTGTGCAGGAGGGAGCGGGCACTGCTAGTGTGCCTACGGTCATGTGCCAGGAGGGGCGTGGCGCCTAGGCCAGGTGGGTGAGCCATCTATGCACCTGTATTTTCCGCATGGGTAACACTGTGTATTGTGACCAGCACATGGGGGAGGGTTGGCCTATGGTTGGCTGTGACGGTGCTTGCAGGTGTGTGATGTATGGGTCTGGCTCTGTGGGCAGGCACACTCATTGGAGCAGGGGGCTGTCTGCTTTGGGATTTCACTGATGTGTTTCTCACCTTTTGTTTCCCACAGGCATGGAGGAGCTGAGGCGGGCCCAGGATGAGGCTCGGAGAGGGGTTGCAGAGGTGGCTGGCTGAGGTGATGGCAGTGTTAGGCTACAGCAGCAGCTGCAGCAGCAGCAGCAGCGGCTTGATAAGGGTGAGTGTCATTATATCATGGATGCTATTGCATGCTGTGGAGGGGCAAGGCATGGCCACCATCCATGGACAATGCTGCCATGCACGCAACGTGTGACAGTCAGCACTGTCCAGTAGCACTGCATGTCTGGGAGTGCATCACTGGTGGTCCATGCATGCACTGGACACATGGCTGTGGCACTAACTTCCCACCACATAGCCATGCCACTGTACAGCCTTGGTTGTGCTGTGCTGGTCATGGTTGGGGTGTGTGTGCAGTGGCACACATGGCTGTTGCTGCCTGGTTGGGCTTGTCTTGTGCACGGTCACTGTGGGTGGGTGCAGTCCATCACGGGGTGAGGCACTTGGCTGTATGCCATGCATGTTGGATGGGCTTCAGGGTTGTGGACAGTCACAGCCATTGATTCTGTTCCCTTGTCCTAGGTGTCCGGGTCATGAGGAGGATCGAGCAGGCTGTCCACTGCCTGCTGGAAGTGTCCCTGGGCATACTGAGAGAGATGCACCGGAGGGGAGTGAGGCATCAGAGGAGGACCCGGGACCAGAGGCAGCCTGCTGATGTGCAGTCTGGCAGGCAGTAGCTGTCCCACACCTACCTCCTTTACCCATCCCTCACACCCTGCCTTCCCTCACCCAGTTCTTCACCCTGACCCCTTACCCACCCCTACCTTGTACCCGTACCCCCACCTCTTTCTTGTATATAGCTGCAAATAGTTGTGCGTTCCTGTTCATATTTTCTTTCTATAAATCTATTTTGATATGAATACTGTGGTGGTCTCTGATTTGCAGCTGGCTATGGGTGCTCAGTTGCAGTGGTGTGCATGGCATCTGGGGTGGTATTGTCCTGGGAATGTATATGTGTGTGTGTGTGTGTGTGTGTGTGGGGAGGTGTCCCTGGTGTGGTAGTGGCTTTCAGCCAGTCTGTCCATGTGCTGCCACACACCGCTGTGTGCTCCTGGTGGGTCTGGCTTGTATGGTTCTGTGGTACACATGGTTGCATTGTTGTGGGGGGGCATGGGGATTCCTGCCGTGATGGTGACAGTCACTGCTCATGGGTGGTGTCTTGGGGTACCAGTGCAGAGTGTGCTGTGCTCAGGGGGGGTGCTGATGTGCTCTTGGGTTGTCCACCCCCTTTGTGTGGCAGTCTCAGCTTGCCAGTGGGTGTGCTGGGGCACCATGGCCCAGCTGTGCTTCGTTAGCTTGTCCCCATTGGCTGGTGGATATTCCATCCCTCCACCAGTGATGCTGTGCTTAGGGTGCGGGGGTGTATTGTTTGTTCTGCAGTGTGTTCCTGTGCCCATCTGTGGCATGGGTGGTGGGCCCCTGCCTACCTCCCTGGTTGTGCAGTTTCATTGCTCTGCTGCTGGGGGACTCTCTGTTGTGCTATGGTGCTTCTGGACTGCTCAGCTGGGCTGACCTTGTTGCGCTATGGTGCATCATATGTGCTCAGCTTCCCCTTCCTGGTTGTGCTATGGTGCAGGTTGTGTGATATTCAGACATTGGCTGGTTGTGCAATTTGACTTGCTCCATGTTTGAATATCGTGTCTGTCGCACATGTGCACAATTGACTTGTGCTTCCTCCTGCTATTGTGCACATTTTGGGCACAGTTTGAATATCTGGCCCTGTACCTTTAACTGAACAAGGAAATCACCTGAAACCCCTTCCCCCTTGGTTCTGAAACAACATGTTCAGGCATGAAACAACATGTCCAGACATGTCAATACAGAAAATGGCTCAGTCAGGTGACCCCACCAAAAGATATAAAAACCTCTTCAGTGAGTTTGCTTCAGTTCAGTCCAGTGGGGCTTGGCCCTGAGAGAAGAGGAGAGGTTCTACTGCTACTGTAGACAAGCTGTTGAATGCAGATGAGAAGGGTCTTAGGAGCTCTAAGATCCAGGACTGTGTTATGTGAGAAATCACTGATGTTAAGTAGTGATTTTCTTTGCATTTTTTGTTTCATTTATTGTTTTTCAAACATTTGAAAAATAAATATCACACTAAGGTGTGTTTTAAACTGTAAATTTGCTTCATCTGAAGTTTATTCCCACGCTCTGTGATAATTACTCTTGTATTTGTTAATATCCTTCCCCTTCTTCTCTGATGGAGAATTATTTTTCTGCTGCTCCTTAAATTTCCTAGCCTTTTCCCCTTCCCCATTTTTTGGGGGCATTGTTCTGCAGTGGCTGTGAGAACAAAGTATTTTTGCTTCTGGTTTTCATTATTTAATAGAATAGTATGTAGTCCTTGAAACTGCATAGAATATGTACTAACAGTGGCACAGTTTAAGTGATTATACACAATAAGAAGACAAAAATAAATAAATAAATAAGGCAATAGATAGTATACAACATGCAACAGTGCTCCAGCTCTTCTCCAATTGCACAATTCAGGAAATCCAGAGACTCAGCTAGCATTCATATAAATTCAGATACATTTCTCTCCTATAAATGTTAATTGCTTTGTTTTTGCAAGTCCCACTGCTTCTACAAGTTCACTTGGACTTCCTCACAAATCATCTGTAATCACCTTCCAGATCACTTTCTCCTTCTTGCTTGTTTTGATCCTGAAGGAAGTTCTAGGTCCTCCATATGGTAGTTTTGTATCTGATGGTTTAACTTGTACAATCTTAAAAGTCTCCAAGGATCTAAACTGATGAATATTGTAAAAGCTTTAAAAGATTTAAAGATCCCAAGTCCAATGGGAAAGTGGAAGTGAAGAAAAAGGCCCCCTGGGGAGACCTTAAAAAACATTATAAAGGGCAATGAGTGATGGTCTCCACTAAAAGTCTTTTTAAATCTTTTTAGACTTAAACCACTAGGTGTGACTATCTTAACTAGCTAGAGTTTAAAACAGTGTTAAATAGAGTCTAGAATCTAGATACCAAAATCAGTGCCAGTTCTATTTACACCATAAAGAATAAATGAGCCAGCATTGTTCAAGTTCAGGTTCAAGAATTTTAAAATTGCTTCATTAAAAAGCTCAAAAGAGCTTCTAAACAAAAAAGAAGAAAAACTGACCATAGAAATAGCAACTCAGCAGTCAAGGAATGGTGCAAATACTAAACAGTTTTGATAAAAAGTAAAAACATTTCTAAAAATGGGTTTTACTTGCAAAATGGCCACCATGGGTACATTCTCAAAATGGTGCAAGGCTCCAGTTAAGTTCAAATTTTGATTGGTCTACAGCTGATATTATTTCAATGTTTTGTAAGCCTTAAGTTTCAGACGCAGATAGTAGCTGAGAAAGTCAAAGGCTTACATGCCTAATACAAATGGAATAAGCCCAACTGTCTTGTGCAAATCCACTTCTCATACAGGACCACACTGGCTGAAAATAGTGGATCTGTTGAACAGAATGCCTTGCCTGTGCTATGAGTCCTAGAGCATAGGACATGTGACTAGATGTAATGAAGCAACAACTGCCTAATTCAATAATCTAATTTAGTGATTTATATACTGAGATAGTCATATAGTTGGATAACCATATGATTATTTCACAACAAAAGAAAAAGTATGATATAAAAAATGTACAAAAAACATTTAAAATATATACAAAATATGACAATGAATACAATGTATACTGTTAAATAACAACTATAATAATGTCAGAAAGAGGGGTACTTAAAACAAAAGAACAGGAAAAGGTTCAGCTGTGCAGATAGTATAATGAGATAGTAAAAAAAAATTACTGCCCTTGTTGGTAAGAGAGCAGGTTTGTCACAAGATCAGTATATCTGGGTTCACAAATCTTGTTAGCGAAAGTCAGATCAAGGGAAGAGAAGAAAACCTCAAGTACAGGAGGTGGAGGTAGAGGCTCATTTACACTGTCTCCTTATCTTTAGACCATCTCGTCAGTGCTGCCTCCTTACTGCATTTCAGCCCTCTGCAAGGCTTTCTGCTGCTCTCCCATGGAATGGGCTATTCAGCCACCATGAAATTCCAGACTCTACTCACGTTCTCTTATTTTTTCAGGAACACTTGTTTTACCAGAAGTCAAGGACAGGATACATTGAAAGGCAATTATGAAACTTGAGAAGAATTCTTAAAAGTAATAAAAGACATGCCTGTAGCATGAACAGTAAGCTGCAAAGTTAGAGTACAATAAGATAGAAAAACACGACTACAGCAATAACTGTCTATTGAGACATTCCATTCAGCCCATGGTTGCAATATGTTATGATGCATATACAAATCTCTTTAAAATATAGTTATGACTTTTGTTGGTACCCAGCATATCTATCAGTTTAGGTTTGGTATGATATGACTAAAATATAATTAAGCATTTCAGTTTGTGGTTGTAATATAATTTTTAATGAAAAAGGAGCACACAGACATATACTTCATTTTACTGGTGACAACAGGTTTGCTAGCTAACAGATGCTGTTAGGTTGCTGATAAAAGAAGATGACTAATCTTCTGCTCCAGGGTATATATTTTAATGAAAAAAAGTGAACAGTTTCATTGATGTGACTTAGTTATATAAGACTGCAAACACTATTGATGAAGGTATCATCAGGAAACATGTTTCAGAATGGATTTTAAGGCAAGATCCTTACACATTAGAGAAGTCTGCAAGACTCCAATTCATGAGAAATCACATCATTTTTTTCTGTCATAGATTGACAATGGCAGGACAATTTAGTTTATATGAGTAAATATGAAAAGTACAATAAAGGATTTAAATGCATACTGACATGCATTGCTGTGCTATCCACAAATTCCTGGGTAGTGGCCTTAAAAAACAGAGCAAGGCAGTGACACATGCCTTTAAAACTATTTTAAAATTGGAAACACACTTCAGATGTTGAAGACTGATCAGGGTAAAGGATGTCTAAATGCACCCTTAAAATATTATTAAAACAAAACAAAATATAATATTTTGCAACAAATGATGAAGTTAAGGCTAGCATTGTAGAAAGCTTTAACAAAACTTTAAAGACACAAATGTGCTATTATTTTACAACCCAGAAGATGTGACAATATATTCATGTGTTGCCTGTCCTGCTGCACAGCTATAATCATACCTATCACAAAAGCATTAAACACAGTCCAGTGGATGTTACCCCTTCCAATATTCAGGGTGTATGGAAGAGCATCTACGGCAATGCTTTCCTTAGGAAAAAAATGTATCTTTCAGAAAGGTGATCACATGAGACTATCTAAGCTGAAAGAGTTTTATGAAAAGGGATATGAACAGGCATGCACAGATGAGATATTCATTGTGACAGAGGCCTTAAAAGCACAATGACCAACCTATAAGCCAAAATACTATCAGGGGAAGATACCAAATGAACATTTTATGCAGAGGAGCTGCAGAAAATTAAACAAGACAGGGACAGATTGTATTAGGTACAAAAAATCCTGGCAGAGAAAAAAACGTGAACAAAAAATTTGGTATCTGGTAAAGTAGCAGGGCTGTCCCGATAAATTCAATAGCTGGGTTGAGACAACACAGGTTCAGGACATCACAAGCAGATAACATTCAGGATGTTCAAAAAATTTTTTATAATACCTTTTCCAGCAACATCTCATCCAATGTCTTCCCCAATAATACCATATCCTCTTTTACAGTAAACTTGCCAAAAACACTTGAAGTGGAGCTAGCAGAAATTCAGGATGTATATACCTGGGACAATGTGACTGCAAACAAAAACATGTCCAATATCATGTATCAGCCTCAAATATTCAGCCTAGGTACAGGTCCACAAAACTGCCGCTTTACTGAAGAAGAAGTGTTTAAAATTCCAAGAAGTTATTATCGTAACATTACAAGTATCATCAATCAGATCAATAGAAGTATTATTTCTAAGAACACTCTTTGGACAACTCTTTTGCAGAAAAATAAGTGTTAAAAGTGATATCAACTGCATTCTGTATATGCAAAGGCAATTACAGCACCATTTGGGTTTTAGCGGACTCGATGTAAATTTAGGAAAGACTATAGCAAAGAACTCTACAGATACTAACAAGGGCTTTAACACATATATCTACACCGACATTATTACACATGAAATATTGAGTGATAGTCAAGTGCCTTTGATAAGACGTGCACCTGTGAGAGACCAAAAAAATGAGACTGTGATCATTATCTATGATAAACCACACTACTGAGCAGTCATTAAACAACAGATTGATGCAGTCACTATTAAAATAAAGAACGATCAAAACAAACTTGCACCATTTTGGTTTGGAAAAGTGATTGTGAACTTGAATTTTCACTCATGGACTACTTTAAAATTTAGTGAAGGATGGTGATTGTTTAACATTATGGGTACCATGCCTTGTACAGAAACTATTACAAGACACCAGCCAGATATGTCCTTCTGGGCCTTCATGGACTTCCTATTATGTATGGTTCTGGTATGGGGGGTAGTTCATAGTCTGTTTAGAAAAGTAGTTCCATTTTTAAGAAAGGTGTTTGAAATTTGCAAACCACATATCAAAACAGCCACTAAAAATGTTGCAAAAGATGTTGAGGGATATGTGACTCATGCTGTCACTCAAAAGATATCAGGTGGAGATCCACCCACTCAGGGAGGATCAGGTATGATTGTGGTCAAGAGAGGGAGAAAGACAAAGAGAAAGTGCAGAGTACCCCCTTCACTTCTCATTGGAATCCCCAGCTACTTTAAAATGCATGTTTCAAAATGCAAAATATCACAAAAATAAAAGAGGTCAAAGTCCAAAGGATCTTCAAAGGGGCATTAAAAAAACAGAGATATGTTCTAAAAAACATGGCCTTCATACACTGCAAGTCAAAAGAATGCACAGCTTCAGAAATGGACTTGTTTGCTGTAGCTCCCTCACAGACAAGCATTGAGAAAAGCATTCATGTTAAGATACCCCCACTGACTGCCCTTTCAGAAACCTCACCAATTGAATTTTATTAAGTGGGTAATGGTGAAAACTAGTTGCATCTGAACAGCACACTTCTTTACCTGGTTTATAAAATCACTGAAACAAATGGCAGAAATATCCCTGCAGTTGCCATGGTGAGCATAATGAAATATCTGGTGGCCACTATTTTTCGCCACCTGGATGTAACTGTTGGGGATCAGCTTATCAGTCAGAGAAATAACCGTTACCCTTATAGGGCAATCATAGAGTCTGATCTGAACTTCAGTGAAGAAACCCTTTCTACCCAGTTCATGGCAGGACTATTTTACAAAGACACCCCAGAGAACAAAAATCACAGAGATGGTGACAATGCAGGCAAGTGGAGCTTCTGGCCACTTGCACAGGGACTTGCTTTTCCAAGTTTTCCAAGTTTTTTCCAACTGATGCTGACTTCTGTGGATATTAAAATTCAACTGGCCTGTAACAGGGACAGCTTTTCTTTGATGAGCAGAGATGCTAAGCCTTATAAACTAAAAATCATGTCTGCCTCTCTGTTTCTCAAAAGGGTTCCATGTCAATCAAGCAGAGTTTACTGGGTGACATCAATAACAGTGATGTGCAATAGGTGAGTGTAATTACAGTGAATACATGCTGAATGCAAGCAAATACTGCAACCACCAACATGAGCAGCAATCATTTGAGTGACTACTTAGTAACATGAATGCTAAGTAAGGTGAATTTACCCATATACATATTTAGGAAACATAAATATTGTAGGCAGTGCCACAGAGATACTCAGTTAAGCTCCATTCACCATACTCACACACCACTTGATCAAGTCTCTCTGTCAAATCCCTGTACCACCTCCTGCCACTGCTGTCAGCTGCCCTGACACTATTTGCTCTATACAAACAGCAGCAATTCTTTCTTCCTCCATAATACAATTGAAAAATCTCCAAAGATTTGGGTGTGTAGCACCAAGGTGGGTATTAAACCATCAGTGCCACCCCTCGATGGCATTATTCATATGTGTATGACCAGCAAGTACACTCCCATAACAGTTCCATGTCTTGAGGAATACATGGGTCTGCATCTTCCAGATCAGCTCACTCGATGCCAGACCCATGTATCCTTGAAATAATCTACTATACCTTGTAGTATTTCCTCATGCTCCACAAAAACAGAAATCCCTCACCTCTTCAAAGGCTTCTACTACACCATCAGGAGGGACGGAAGCAAGTACAAACAATAGCTTCACATCTAATGTGAATTCTGCATCAGTGGAATACCTCAAAGCCACCTCTGGACACTGCTGAGCTCATTTCCACAATGACTGGCTGAAGTGGAAATAGCAGCCTTAACTGTGGCATTGGGGAAAACTGCAGCCACAGAATGCATGGGAGCTCTTTCAAAATCAAGTATTACTACCTGTGGGGACATTTCTGCTGATCATCCATTCAGACAGCCAATCAGTTGGTCATAACTTGATGTACTGTGTGCAGTCATCACTGTGAACACAACTGGGAGAACACATCTGCTTCTCAATCCATGAACAGTGTACAGCTGATTGAACAGTAGTGGGAAGCACTGAAATGTCCTGTACATGACCCGCTGGGTCATATTAGTCAGAAAACTTAATCCACAATCAGAGAAGACACATGAAGATACATTCCTCCCCTGTCCCACTGTCCCAGAACAGAAATCGCTAACCCCGCTGAGTGTCCTGGTATACGGCAAAGGAATAACCAGCTCAGATGCACTTTGTGGTGTTAGGGGACATACCCGCTCAGATTGCCGTATCCTTTGGACAGTCCTCTGAAGAAGCCAAACATCAGGTAGTGCTCCAGCTACAGAAGTTTTCAACCATTACCTCAGCAGTGCTGCATGAAGAACTCTGGGCCTTCTCTCTAAGGTCAGTCATCACCGTTCTTGCACCAACATCTGCAGCATTTGTTGCATGATTGTGTCCCTACCATGCAGTAACAACAAGATCACCCACAGTATGTACTCTTGCAGGGCACCTGTACCTATGGTACTCCCCACACCTCCAGTACACTTTCTCCCTCACCTCTTTATCACAGCAAAACACATAGCCTCAGTAGATGAGTAGATGCATACCTCTCTGGCTCCATGTGAATTTAATGCCCATTTCCTTCATCTAAACACACCCCACACACCCATCTTTATTAGACTCCCTATACATATGGGTCACACAGGGGGGTGCTATGCTCCCTGCACTCCCGATGGAGGACTGCACCTCCCGCCTACCCCCAATCTCTAAGATTCTAACACCAAGGTGCACTTGGACACAGGGGTAAGCTAAACATTCATTTGCCCAAAGCTCAATTCACTAATCTTGTGACATGCTATTCTTGTACTTGTTATACATGTATGTGCTTTAAATTATTGCCACTCATATGGCATATGTACTATAATGGTAATCATTGTATTTTACTAGCTCATATTGATTAGCTCATATTGGTTAGCTTAGTTGATGTGCTACCATCAAAAGGGTATAAATGACCCCCCAATGTTCATCTGGGACTCTCAAAAACCCTGCTGACTGTCAATGCTAAATTCCCTATAGATATAGAGTGATGATGAAACTATGCAGCATCCCTGCAGGAAGTAGAGTCTGCCACCAAGATAATTTGTTTTGATGCCAGTTACCAAAAATGCTGGTCATGAGATTTGTCAACAATGATGCTTTTAGTGGTTCCTACTCTAAAAACCCCATTGATCTTTAAACATTATGACACTAACATTGTGGCTGTGTATCTGGATGGCAAACAGATTAGGCTAAGTCTCTATCTTGATTTTAATAATGGGAATGCAGCAAGAGAAAACTTTTAACTAGTGCAGGCTGCCAGTAACCACATGAAAAATAAATCCCTCACTGTCAACCATCAGATGTACATCCTCTGCCTTTGATCTGACTCCACGTGAGAAATGAGTTGACCACTACTCCCTGATTAGAACCAGAAACCTCAGAGCAGCCATCAGATTTGCAGAATCCCTTCCTGCTGCCTTCAGACTGCTTGACTATGTTGTTTTTGATACCATTGAAATAAACCAGAGAAGAAATTTCATTTTTGATTGTATGTGATATGCAATACAAATGAACACAAATCAACTAGAAAATATTTTGACAAATGACCCACAGATCTGAGACTTTTCTTGTTGTGTTTCCCTGTGATCTGCTACCCAATGAAATTATGAGAATTGCACCCACTGCACTAATCATTAATACTGACTCCCACGACCAGCTTGAAGAACTCTGGTTATCTGTATACATTTCAAAGAATGGGTCTGGGAATTTTTTTTGACAGATATAGATTTCATCTGGAAAAGTATACACAAATGATTGGGGACTTTTAAACAGGAATAATAAACCATTAAACACCAAAGCACACAGCTGCAAGATATATTCTCTACCACCTGTTGATTTAATTCCATCTTTTTCTTGCACTACAGATGTAAAGATATCTGTATGATCAAGTTCTAAAAATGTACTGTAATGAATTTCTCAAAAATTATGAAATGGTGACTAGTTTTGTACATTGCCCTTCAGACACTAAAATATGTCATGGCATGCCCCTAGTGTCTTTCAACCTATTCTGACTTGTTTGTCTCGTAATGAGTTCAAAATATGCAATAACCTGTAATTCAATCAAAATTTTCATTTATAAAATCATATATGACACATTTTGATTTGTCTGTCTCATTGTCAGTTTTCTGTGGGAAGTAAAAGGAGGGGTGATATAGGGTATGAGGAGGAAGGATATGAGGAGAAGGAGGAGGCATGGGAGGCTTTGTGTTTGAAACTTTAAAAAATGTAATTTCTTCAATAATGACACACTGTGCAAAAAAGGGATTTATTGTGAAAAACTTGCACATAAATGAGTCAAACATCAGAGGTAGCATTATGATAAGATACAAAAATAAAAGCATCTCTTGTTAAAAAGACTTACACAAAATGTGACATGCACTGTGATAGGATTATGATAAGATACATACATATAAGAAACTTTTGTACAACATGATTATGCATTGCATATGAAGTAAGATAACAGGACTGTAACACATAACTATAAACACCTTTTGTAAAAACATGATTACATATTGAATATTAGGTGCATGGCTAATATATGCTTGTGTATAAGCACAACATTTGTCAATAACTAATGTATATAAAAATCACATTCCTACATGTGGATGGCATTTGAGTTTATATGGTGAGCTATGCATGTTTCTTAAATGTCTTCTTTTTTCTGGGTGTCACTGTTGGTGTTGGAGCTGTGCAGAACATAAAACAATTCTTAACCTGTGGAATTTCAGCAACATTTTGTAAACTTCCATGAAATTTTGTGGAATTTTGGTGAACTTCCACAAAACTTTTAAAATGTAATTATTTGGTTATAAATCAATAACCATTTGAGCTAGATGTCTGACATTCAGAATATACACTTTTTAGTACAATAGCCACACACTTTCCAAATATTATGTAATGTGGTGGGATAGTTTCAAAATTATAGGGGCTTTAATGTTGCCATTTTATTGTTTGTGCGAAATTTCATGAATATTTTTTTTGTCTGCATATATCTTAACCATTTATTGGGTCATGGATCTTAAATTTGGCATGATTTTTTGATGATAGGTGTTTTAACGATATGCCAGATTTCATGAAAATATAATGTATCATCTCAAAATTATATGTGTTCAAAACTGTATTTTTTTCAGAAAATGTCATGAACAAATTTCATCTACATTTAACTCAGGCACCTTTGGCGCTAGACATGTGTAGATTTGCATGAATAATATTTTTTGTGATGCGTATAGAGTGATCTGAATATGAAGTGAATTAGTTTAGAAATGTTTAAGTTACAGAGGTTCAAAACTTTATTATGTAAATATTTGCAAAACTTTCTGAAAACGATCAAAATGTGAATGTTTGTAATTTCTCTGTTCTTGCATGTATAGATTTAACATTCAGCATGCATATACTGTAAATAGACCATGTATCCTGGTGTCTAACACAACTGGATAAATTGGTTAAACAGTTTTCATTTTGCAGAAGAAAATAATGATTAGTAACATTGTGTCACATATTTATGATGCCATATTCTGTAGATGTAGCATCGAGAATTTATTTTTTTGTAGAATTTAACATTAACAATGCACATATCAGTACTTCATTTGATAAACTGGGCTGCACTTTTTGCAGTCCTGCTGTTCCTCACTGGGTGACTACCCCCCTTTTCACTTTTGGCATAGCCAGATTGATTCAGTAGAACTAATGATCCCACTGATATCCACTTTTTTCTTTACAGTGGAAAACTTCCTTAAAATGTTAGCCACCTATTCCCTTTCCTATCAACCTACCCTGTTGGAATAACCAAAATCCTTTCTTCCTGCTGCCCAAGATATTGTCTTCCTCTACTAAATGTTTTCAAGTACCTCTAAGTCGTAGCCTTGCATGTACACCAGGCTCCCTGAATCATAAATTTACTGGATGTTACCCTTAAATATCCTGCATTCAGGTTGGAATTGTTGACACTCTGTGCCTTCTTGCTCCAACCTAAGGTGTGCCACTGTTGTGCTACCCAGCTCAGCTGTCCATTTCTTGGTGAAACTGTGCATCTGACTCCTGAACAGAAAGCCCTTGATGATAAACTATCGGTGTGTGCAGTCTTCCTTGAACTAAGTAAGGTCTTTGACACCGTAGATCATGATCTACTTCTGAATACCCTTCCTAGCATTGGCCTAGATAAGACGTCCCTGAACTGGTTCTCCTCTTACCTCTCTCTGGATGCATTCAGCAGGTAAAAGCTGTGGGTGTCCTCTCCCCTGCAAAACCCATCCCTAGAGGGGTACCACAGGATTCCATCATGGGTCCACTGCTTTTCATGCTTTACATCAACAATATTGACCTAGGGATTACATCCTCAGACATTTATCTCTTCGTGGGTGATACTGTCCTTTACTTGTCTAGTCCTACTCCTGAGCAGGCATGCACAGATTTGCAGAAAGATTTCAACATCCTGCAGCTCAATTTGCTTAAACAAAAACTGCTGTTAAATGCTAAAAAAAAACAAGGCAATGCTCCTGACTCCAAACAGCTCTGCTCCATTACCACCTATAGCAGGCTTTGTGCAACCGATCACTATGTTGCTTGATGAACCCCTTGACTATGCTGACAAATTGAAATACCTCAGAATGTGGATTGATTGCCATCTGTCCTTCTTGGATCATGTAGATGAGCTTGCAAAGAAACTGAAACAGAGGCTCAATGTATTCTACAGAATCAAGCACCTTCTCACCTATGAGGCCAAGAGGAGGCTGGTCCAAGCTACCTTTTTATCAGTATTGGATTACGCTGACTTCATCTACAGTCAAGTTCATGGGACAGCCCTAGCCTAACTTGATGTTCTTTACCACAGAGCCCTTCGCTTCATTTCTGGGGTGCCTTATTCAACCCATCACTGTGACCTGTACTCGATAGTGGGTTGGCCATGTCTTTCTTTCAGAAGACAAAGGAAGACTGCCCTTTGGACCTACAGAGCTATTGTCAAGATGTTGCTCCAGTACATCTCTGACTGTCTGTCCCATGCGCCTCGGGTAACTATGCCCTGAGAAGCCACTCTTATATCTCCCTAATGATTCTGAAGGTAAAAACCCACTTCAGCAGAGCATCCTTTAGCTTTAGCCTACCCCAAACATGGAACAAGCTTAAAAAAAACTCTAAAATTAGCAATTCCCACAAATGTCCCCGAATTCAAACTCTTCTATGCAAGACTTTTCTCCAAGGGCTGTGAGTGCTACTCTTGATGTGCTTTGTCAGCTTCTGACACTCCTAGATTAACCTTACCTCTTATATGCTGTACCTAAAACATTCCTCTCCAGGACCCTACTTCCTGTTTCCTCCTATGCCCTACTTTGCCTTGGATGCTACCCACCCTCCTAGGGTTTATAACATATAGTTCATTACCATCATTACAGGGTATATATATATATGTATTGTTCAATACAAACTTTTATGAGCAAATCATCTATATCTTACTTGTTTATCCAATTTATGTGTAGTTTTGTATATTATATATGCTGCTACATTTGTATCATGTTTGGTTAGATATGTTATGTATAGTCTTGTATTTTTACTTCCTGTTACACTTGTGCTGCTCCTTACTAGGAAGTAGTATTGCTGTTCTTGTTTATGTATATGTATATCCTTTACTTATCCTATGTTATGTCTGTATGCCCAGGCCCACCATGGAAATGAGCTTGCTCAATGGTGCTTAACCTGGTAAAATAAAGATTGATTGATACAACCTGCTGACCCCCTGTGCTACTTGCCTCTTATACCCCTATCCTTTAATTAGAACCCCAAGATAAGGCTGAGTGAAATTAGAAAATTATACTTTTATGGAATTTTTCATGAAATGCTGCAGTTTTTACAAAGACTCATGGGATCTGACTTTAAGTAGAGATGTGATTTTGCAGTTTCTCACAGCAAGCAATTAATAAAATTGGCACTCACAGACCCCTTTAAGGTCTATCAACCTATGAAATTTAATGGTATTGCATTCTCTAATTTTAAAGTTTCAGGGGTTTATAAATTTGTAGTTTACATTCTTGCAAAATAAATGTTTCTAATATTGTGAAAGTTTGACTACTTTTTTTATTTAATTCCCTTTAAAGCTGAAAATATGCACATTTCAGAAATTACCATGTGGTATAGTTGTTTAAATGTTTCAGCTCTGGTTAAATTTGGATATGTAGTTTTAAAATTAGAGGGAACTTACTGCAATTTAAATTTTGGCAACATGTTCGACAGGCTATTATGCAGTCCCATTTAAAGCTAGAAATCTGAAACTATGTGCATATACAAGTGTAGTACAAACCTGTATACCTGGCAATTTTCATAATATCAATCAATCAATCAATCAAAATCTTTATTTTGCCAGGTGGAACATCATTGAGACAAGCTCATTTACAAGATGGACCTGGGGCAAAACAATTGCCAACAGGGTTAAGACATAACAGGTTGAGTGAACATACATAACAATTACATAGTAATAATAACAACATAATAACATATAACTATCATATGTGACAAGATACTTGCACCAGAACATAGCAATAGGTTCAACAGGAGGTAATGCCATATAAATACAATTGCATGAATACAGATATATGGATGTAAGGTAATGAGCTAATGTTTATACAGTAAACATCATTGGAGAAATCATAGTGAGCAGGAGTGGCAGTTCCTCTAGAGTCAAAGTGTGAAGAAGACTGAAATGTAAGAGTCCTTTGATAAGTACTGTAGGCATGTCCTGGCAAGTGGAGTGGGAAGGAAAGGGGTTATAGGGAGTTGGGGGGGAAGGTCAGACAAGATAGGAAATGTTTGGACATGATGGCCTAGAGAGGAAGGACTGTTTGAAGGGAGAACACAACAAATGCCACCGGCAATGGTTGGGGTTTAATTCCAATATTTGAAGCAAAGACAGATTGTGATGTTGGTACCTTGATTTGGACCATGACAGAAAGGAGGACTCAAATGACACCTCAGGCACTAGTTGAGGTTTAAGTCCAGAATTTGAAGCAGTAACAAATCATGAAGTTAAGACCTTGACTTGAAGCAATGACAGGCTTCAGAGAAGGTCCTCAGGAACAAGGATTTGAAGAGGGAGAATGTGATAGGGGAAGCGAGCCTTAAAGTTTTCTGAATCTTAGTCTAGAGCGTAGGAAGAGTGAAGCTTATTGAGACTCTACTAAAGTGTGTTTTAACTTTAGGGATAGCCAGAGATAAGATGTTAGCACTTCTGAGAGAATAGGCACTAGGGATGCGGGAGTTGGGCAGCTTGTGAGGTACTGAGGTAATTTATGAGTGATTGCCTTATATGTCCATAGGATAGCATTCTTTTGCCTCCTGAAGCTAAGGGAGCTCGAGCCTATAGAATATTTCAATGAATACTTTTAAAGTTATACTAAAATTACAGAAATCCAAATTTTGGCAAAATGTATGACTACCTATAACTCAGCACCCATTAAAGATTGAGAATTAAAACACGGTGCATATATGAATTCTATGTGCTTCTCTAAATCATGATATTGTAGAGAAATTTGGAGAAGAAATTATCTCAAAATAACTGAAAATTAAATTTTTATTAAATATTTGGCAACCCATAGCTCTGCCCCTTTTTGATGTACAACTCTGAAATTTGGTACACATTTGTAAGCCTTGGGCACTGCTTATGTTACACATTTGGTGTTATTTGGACATGCACTTTTAAAAGTATAGTGAAATAACTTAAATTTACATTTTTGTGAAATTGTGTAGAATTTCCATGAAAATTCCATGGAATTCCATAGAATCAGAATGGTCATTCTGCAGGCTGAATTATATAATCTGCACAGCTCTAGTTGGTGTGGTATTATGAGGGGGCTCATGGGCAGCCTTTACAACTACTGTTTTCAGACTTTAAACCTGTCCTCTAATTGCTGCTCTACCAAAGACAGAGGTGGGTATATTATCCTCATCTGTAGCCTTTAGGAAGACATCCCACCCATTTTGGCTTTTTGTGCTAAGGTATTTCATGTGTGGCAGTAGCAGCTCTTACTAAGCTAACCATATGAAACCCAGAAACAGAGCTACCTTTATACAACAAAAACAATTGCCCTATTAAAGGGCAACCTAGATTGTCATTTGACCCCTGGGATTAGCAGAAGGCTAGACAGGAAAGAGGGGAAGGGGAGGGATGTGAAAAGGCAAGCCAACTACCTAGTGAGAGAGGAAACAGGGGGAGGGGAGGAAGGGGCAGGAATGAGGTGATGAGGTCACCGGGAAGGGGGAAGAACTACATGGGAGATTGACAGGGAAGCCCATTGGTCAATGATGAGGTGTGGGAGGGGTCTAAGATGCAGTAGAAAAGGGGCTGCAGGATGAGGGACCCCCCTCTTTCCTGCAGCTTTACAAGGTCCCACTCACCCAATCTAAAATAAAAAAAGCAGGGAAGTTTCTGGAAAAAGATCAAGTGATCAGTTGTGGGCTGCCAGGTGAGGGCAATGGGAATTCAAAGAAAAAGGGGGATGCTGGTGAGAGCAACAGGTTTCTGAACTGGAGGAAAAATGGGGCTTCAGCCAGAAGGAGGTATGGCAGGGCAAGCAAGGGCTCCTCTTGGAGCAGTCACCCTATTGGGGACAGGGCTAGGATCAGGTGGAACACCTGAGCCAGGCAGCAGAACCAGGAGGAAGAGGCATTGGGTCATCACACCAGAGCCCAGAAGTTGGAAAATTGTATTAACATTTATGGAAATGATTCATATAAATAAATGGGGCAATCCCCCAGTGATTGTTTGACAAATAAAGAGGAACGTTTTAAGGATTTGGTGATTATATGGTGGAAGTAATACTGATATAACAAAATATATATCCAAATAAAGTCAGCGGTTGAGCCAAGAAAAGGTGTCAGTGTGACTGATTTCAAGGATCCAAATGACAATTCACCTTCCAAAACAGAATATATTTCTTTTGTTCCAACTGGTTTAATAATATCTCAGCATTGTTTAGATCCTTGAGTAACACTGTTCAAGACATCTTTTTCCATAGCACTTGTGACAGAAAGTGTCTCAATGGGGCAGTCCTCAGAAACAGCCTTAGAGTGAAACATGAATAAAGTCAAACTGGTTTTAGCCTGTTCTCCTTGACATATTAAAGTGATGTATTGCTGCAGAACAGCAGAACATACTTTAGCTTGGCTTTGTCATGATCTGTTAAATCAGTTCTGGAAAATAAAGTTCTCATTTCAGGATCTAAGCTGTAAATTCCAACTTTTCTGATGACCTCATTAGGAGAATTTGCACTGATCTGTTCAACTGCTGTTGAAGTATCAGATACATTTTCTGAGTAAAATCCCTTATCTGTTAGACAGCAGTCCTGTGATGAGTTGTATAGCAAGTCCCAACAATGTCACTATAAACCCACTGGTCTGGTTCACAATCTGTTTTTTTCTTTTTAAAGACACTTTTCTGTTGGTTAAACTTTTTGTGACCCTCCCCCCTTTTTTCAGGAAAGCTAGTTGTTTAGCTGACAATGGAATATTACCCTTTATGTTGTTTAAAGCTGCCTTGGAAATAGTTGATATTAAGTCATCAGATGCAGAACACAAAATAGTTTCTCTTAAACAATGAGGTCCTTTCACAAGTAGCTTTAGAACAGACAAATTTCTCTGTAGCCTTTTAGACATAATTAGAAGGTATCTATGTTTTCTGAGGTACTACTTTACAGTATTGTATATTTCTAGAACCAGAATGTATTCTTTTTGAGACATGCACAACTAGCCAGTAAGGAAAAACAACACACTGTGCAGCCTATATTCACCTGGTGCACTGTTTCTTAAATCAACTAATTACCAATAAGTTGTCTAGTGGCATCTTCAAAAGCTTCTATAAAAGAATTTCATCTGGCTGTGGTACATCTGCCTAACCAGAGTCCTGATCTGCAGTTTATCCCATGTTTTTTAAACAGAACCATATATTTGTTATCCAGTGTTATGGTTCTGTTTTTTAGCCTTGGCAAAACACATTCTAGACAATATAAAAGGCACTAAAATTGTGATGATGAAAGTACCTGGTTAAAAAACACTCAGTCTCATCATTTTGACAGGCAAATTCTATCAAATTATCAATAACAATCAGATTAATCTTATCTGGAGGGTGCAAATCATCATTGGCTAATTCTTCTGGTAGCCCCTCCACAAATTTAATCTTTGGAAATTGTAAGATTAGCTCATTATAAAAAGGTTTCCAGCAGCTGTAAAACCATAAAATATTTTCAGACATGCATCATAGGGTGGTGCCTGAATGTTTCAATACTTTTTTATTGAAAAGCTTTTACCAGAAATGGATGGCCCAGCTAACAGGCATGAAAATGGATGTTGTAATATGATATCCATGTTTTCCTCAATCAGTACCTGTAAGGAAGTGTTTTGAAATTTGATTGTAAAACATGCTTTTCATAAACTACTTTTTGGGTCTTGTACAGTGTTCTTGTTTCAATGGACCACTGTCTTTTCTTTCTAACTATGTTTGGTTGCCTCACAATGATTGTTTTAGATGTATGTGACCCTGAGTACTCATGCACCAAATCTTCAAGCTCTAAATATAATGCTTTCATTGTTAGCTACATAAAGGGTAAAACTTTTCTCTTTAATGAAAATTTGTCATCCAGACTGATGGTACCCATATGTCTTGGGACCTGCAGACACAAACTCAGTAATGTTTTTGTCTGGAGGAAGTTTACCAATAAGTTCCCTTAAATAGTCACCATGGGGTTTAAATTAACCTGGTCTAGACACAAAAATTACAGAGCTGGTGTCATGATACATGCACCTGTCCTTTAACTTCTATTGTAGTTTGTAGAGATACAATCTGGCATTTACTGTAGTGAAACTAGCTATGAATATGTTGATATTATTGGAGATTTAGGTTGTGGTCTTAGGTATATTTCCAGCATAACCATTCTGTTTCATCTTCAACATCATAGTAGTGAGCAAATATGTACTGAAGCAGTTCATCAGGGTCTGCTACTAAGCTTTTGGTTGGTAAATTGGATCTCTGCAAAGTTTCCCCTAAGAGAGTTTTAAAACAGTTTAGATTTCTGTATCTTTGCAATGTTAACAGCAATGTTACCAGGATTCAAATGCAGATGTTCTCTTTCAAAATATTGCTGTATGTACCAGATTTTGTCTGTTTCTCCCTTTACCCATATAGGAAAGCCAGACACCTCTTACTTTCCTTTTAAATGCATCTTATTGTATTTGGCAAACAGCTGTGTTGATGATTCCCTGAAATGCCACACTTGATAAATTGTAACTATTCTGTACCCTTTTTCAACAGCCAGATTTAGTTCCATTGTACAGTAGGCACCAGTCAGTATATTGTATTCTATTCACCATTGTGTGAGCACAATGTTATCTAAACTTTGTCTTCAGTGCATGCACTACATAATGTGAACAAAGGTTTTTTTTTCCAAAGCTGGATGGCAGCACTGGAAAAAAGAGACCTTCAGGGCATATAACATTTACTTTTGCCAAACCAAAGTATTGACTGTTGTCAGCAAAATTCTCATGAATGAAAGAATAGCAGGATGACTAAAAGGATACTGTTTTGTTGACAAAAGGGTAAAAGCTAGTAACATCATAATAGCAGATTTTCTGTTCAGGCTGTGTCTTATACTACAGACAGATGGCATTTGTCCTCCCCCAAATAGTGACTCCCTTGGCTTGTATGGTAGTGGTAGCAGTATTGGTAGTTGCCTGTCCCTCAATAAATCATCCAATCCCTGATCTGTAGCCAACATTTCTTTCCACTCATGTTCCCACAGTACTCTAACAACAAACCCTTGTTTTTTAGAAAATGAAATTTGTGCATAGTCCAATTGAGTAACTGTTCAAAACTAGTATCTTTCTTGTGATTTATATCTTTCTCACAGTAACGAATGTTGCAGTCATGAAAAAAAAAACACTAGTTGAATTCAAAATCAATGGGGACACTATCCACTACAGCACAACCATCAAGAAAATAGGGTCCTATGTCAAATTCTTCAACCCCGTAGAGCATATTGAATAGAAATGTTTTTTTTCTCAGCTACATACATTAATCACTGAATAGCAGATGTGGCATACTGCTTTTTGTTGCCCGTAATGGTCATCAGGCTGCAGAATCAAAATTGTATTTTCTTCAAAAACATGATTCTATAGACAGTTATGTAGAGATATGCTATTGTTATGTACTTGAAGGGATAAAAAAAAACCTACTTCATATTCTGATGTGTCACCACCAGACTGTTTTAAAACCTGCCTGGCTGTCATGTTCATCACTTTTTGCTTAAATTTGACACAGGCTTTTTGAAGAATTTCAACATCTGACAATAGTAGTGAAGCTCTTTTTTCAGATCAAATTCTGTATGTTGGTTGGTTAGGTACCACAGCAAGAAATCATCATTCTTCTCTGGCATCTTGTACTCTACCCCATTAAATTCAACATCAGGCAGGGGACCTACATAATTATCACTGGCTGTGGTGTTAAAAAAAATGTGGAAACTGACATTTAGCGATTTCTTCAGCAAACCTGAGGGCCCCTGGAGCTTCGATAAGTGGATTTGCATGAAGCAGACTGAATTGATAAATCTGATGTGTAATGCAGATATAGTAGCACATGACAATCCCCGCCCCCTTGTGTTAGCAACTTGATATCAATTTTTTCCTTGTCTACCTGGCTAATGGTAAAAAAGCTGTCACAGCCTTTGGCTTTGTGGGCTATAAATTTATAGTGTTTGAATTGTGTATCTATGCCATGCCTGGCAAAATCATTTACAGTCATTCCATTCAAACTACTAACATCTCTTGCCCTTTAACTACTTGGCAAAACATAGCTTATGATAAAATACAAAATCACACATGCCCCCACAATGCAAAGCACCATGGGCTGCATATGCAAATCACCACAGAATGTTAAGCTAGTCCAACTTTAAGCAGAATTGCATGGTGCCGAAAGGCCTCTCTTATGATGTGCATTTCTGATTCTTGTCTGGCCTCAGAATCAAACACTATATATTTGTCAGATGTCTTCACTTCTATCAGTGAAGACATGTAGCACAGATATTTGTCTGTTAAAATAAAAAAAAACACACCTAGGACATTTGACTATTTTATATTCATGATTTTTATTGGAAAAGGCACAGCATTACATAGATACATAGACAGCGTCAGCAGATAAGGGCCTATGGCCCACCCAGTCTGCCCATTTGAGCTTGTAAGTTCAGTTTATGTTTTCCTAGAATTCTTCAAATTTTTTTCCACAGATGATCATTCCTAAAGACTGTTTTTGCTATATGTTTCTCCAGACAAGCGGACAATATTCATATTTTTTATACTGTGAGTTTTCTGTTCTGCATAGTTTAGATCAAGACACATTTTGCAAAAAAGGGCACAGGACTAATTATTTTTGTGGTGAAATGGTATGTGACAGTATTCACAGAGGTATCTTGCCTAATTAATGTTTTCACATTGAAGACTCCATAGTAATGATTGCCACACAATAATACAAACATATTTATAGGAAAGCATCATAATTCTGTACTGATTACCTTCCACTCTCCCAGGTAGTGGTATAACACTTTGATGGTGATGCCTAACAATTGCTCTAATTGTGGCTGTGGTAGAGTTAGGTTGCACCCCCAGCTGTGACTAATGGGCTACATTTCTATCTCCTTATTTTCTAGCAACAGTTAATGCTTTTCACTTTGCTTTTCTTCTCCCCCCCACCCAAGGTTGGCCATCTAGCATAAGCTCTTTACTGTCCCTACTAAATTTCCAACTAGTTCACTCTTTTTATTCTTTTCCCATTTCCATCCATCCAGTCCCTGGAATGATGCCAAACACCCAGAGAGGTGTTGTGTAAAGTGCATAAGTGCATTTTATGTACAAAAAGCATGACGACTATTTTTTTTTGCAAATAACTATATTTTATTAAAAACAAAACCATATACAGCATATACGACACATAGGATAGGTTACAGACAATGCTTGATTTTAAAACAAACCCCAAACCCAAAAACTAAACTAGTCCCCCCACACTACCTTCCCCTCCCTAACCCCCCCACAGCTATCCAAACGTTGCAGTACTAATCCATTACAGAGATTACAGACCTTAGAAATAATGTGATTTAATTCTGGCCTACAAATACAGGGTGAGAAGGACAAAACAAAGATAGGAAAAAGGGTATGACACCAATTTGGACAGGTATATAATTAAAAGTATCAAAACCCAAAGGACAGACATATAGTAGTAAGAAACAGAAGCTTAAACAAAACTGACAAATCACTGGTTTATGAATATGGAGAAAGAGAAGAGAAGGAGAAGGGCCGGGGAAGAAGGAAACCAAAAGAAGTGGTATAATAGATAACCCCCCAGTATCCAAATTCTTCTTTGAGGTTTTGAAGAAGTCACCCCAATATTCAGAAAATTTAGTTGATACTTTACCCAACATAAAGGCTAGTCTTTCCGCATAAAGTGCATTCAAGAATTCTTCCCACCATTCCCTATAATGTAGGGGTCCAATCGCTCTCGCCAATGGCGAAATTAGCAACTTAGTAACTGATGCAATCAATGCCAACTGATATTTTGTGCTTTGCTTGGGGCATAAGCATACATCCCAAATATACAAGTTTCCAAGTTAAAAAAGGCTAAGAGATCAGTATACGGACCAGTCCAGAGTCTAACCGAGGCCCAAATTTGTTTAATTTTTGGGCAAAACCAGAATTTATGGATTGTAGTTGCCAATGGGTCATTACAGTCTTTACATACAGGGGAACCCAGGCAACCAACCTCGATATATCTTTGCCGAGACAGGTATAAGCTTATGTAGTAACTTAAACTGGATATCTCTTAACTCCTGTCTTGTTTTAATAAAGAGACAAGTGTCCTTCCAAATTTTTTCCCACACCACCTCCGACCAGTCCAAAGCCAAATTAATTACCCAATATAGAGGGACCTGGGAGGTGTGAACTTTCTAAAAATGTATTTGTAAATTTTGAAAATCCTCTTACCTGACAAGCTAAGCTCATAGCTTATTGAATAAAACCCTGCCCTACTAGAACACTGGCTCTTACCTAGAAAGGCCTTAATACTACTTTGGATTTGTAACATTTTTAACATGGAATGAGGCCTAACCCCAAATTTTAAGATCAATGACGACAGTGGCAACAATGAATCCCCAGAAAAAAAATTGGCAATACGGATCTTAGGAGAGGAGGAAGAAAAAAAACTTACAATCAGTCATTTGCCAATTAGAAAATTGGGGTTTCTCAATAAGGGTTGAGATAAGTCAAAGAATTGGGGTATTTATTTTGTTTGGCAAATAATTATATTTTATTAAAAACAAAATCATATGCACCATATACATCATATAGAGTTAGGTTATAGACATATATATCCTAGGACAAACCAACAAAACATGAACTACACAAATTTTCCTCTATTACCCTCCCCTTCCCTAACCCCCCACAGCTATCCTAGTAGTAAACCAACTATTCCATTGTAAAAATGAAAACTATATGATTAATACAAATTAATTGCTATTAACATTAAGGGCGAAAGAGACAACAAACTCAAACTAAGAAACAGATTATGACACTAATTACTTCTGGTATTTAGATAGTGACAGCAAAGACCCGGCCATTGTGGAATGATAGAAGATACAGGAAAGAGGTGGGAGAAACAGTGAACGAAATATAGAGGTAGGGAGGCAGTTGATAAACAAAGCGTAGGGAATACCTACTAGAGAGAAAATGAAAAAAAGAAAGAGGAACAGAAAGAAGCCCAAAACCGAGAAGGAAAAAGAAAGGGGAAGAAAAAGGGGCTTAACAATATCATCCCTAGAACCCGAACTTATCCTTAAGACTTTGAATGAATTTCCAACATTTCTCAAAACTTAGTTGAAGCCTTATCCAGTATAAAACTAATCTTTCTGCATAAAGTGCATTCATGAATTCCTCCCACCATTCCCTGTGAGTAGGGGTCCAGTCATCTCGCTAATGCGCATAAAATTACCAGTTTGGTAACTGATGCAATCAACGCATAATTGGTATCTTTGGATCTTATTTGGAACTTGGGGCATACATCCCAAATATACAAGTTTCCAATTTGAAAAGGCCGAGAGATCAGTGTACGGACCAATCCAGAGTTTAACCAAACTCCAAAATCCTGTAATCTTTGGACAAAACCAGATTTTATGAATTGTAGTTGCCAATGGGTCATTACAATCCTACATGCAGGGAGAGCCCAGTCCGCTTTACTCAGTATAATTTTGCCGGGACAGATGCAAGTTATGTAGTAACTTAAATTGGATATCTCTTAACCTGTCTTGTTTAACATAGAGATAAATATCTTTCCATGTTTTCTCCCATACCTTATCTGTCCAGTCCAAGGCCAAATTGATTACCCAGTATAGAGGAGCAGGGAAGCTGCAGAGTTGCTCCTTTCTAAAATATATTTATAAATTTTAGAAATTTTACCAGATAGACTAAGCTCTCGCGAACTCATTAAAAAGTCCCTGCCCTGTCGGAGCACTGACTCTTACAAAGAAAGTCCTTGACACTACTCTAGATTTGAAGTAATTGTAATGAAAATTGAGGTTTAACTTCAAATTTAGAAGCAATGCCATAATGGTAGCATTGAATTCCAGAAAAAGATCTGCAATACAATCTTGTGCAAGAAGGCTGAAAAGATCTTACAATAGGTAATTTGCCAATTAAAAAGTTGGGTTCTCAATAGGGGTTGAGATAAATCAGAGAATTGGGATATTTTAACCTTGCACAGAGCTGGTGCATGGCCTTATGTCCCACCCCAGTGGGTATCTCTAGCTATTTTAGGACCTTAGCCCATGGAGTATATAGAAAGGATTCCAAATCTAGGTTAAGTTTCTTGAGAAGGCTGATCAAGAGCAAGGCCAGATTCGGATGCCTCAGGATCACAAGCCCATAGGGCAGCTCTTGCTGCATGGATCGCTAGATAATATGTGTAGAAATCAGGTAGCTGAAGGCCAATTTTCTGCACGTGATGACAGAGTTTACTGTAAGCCCTGCGTGAGGCCCCCTCCCCACAAAAAAATCGGGTACATAACTTATAAAAGGGTTTAAAAAGATTTAGGGAGGTAAATATTTAGGTTTGAAAGGGATAAAAAGTCTAGGTAAAACACCATTTTAACTGTATTGACCTCCCGAAAGGGTTAGGAGAAGTTTTACCACCTATCCAGGTCTTCCTTTAAGGATTTGAATAAGGTTTGAAATTTAAATTGACCAACTCCTAAACTCCTAGAAATGTGGATGCCCAAATACAATAAAGCTTCTGATTGCCACTGCAACCCCAATGAAAGACACCAGCTCTTTTGAAAGATATGTAGAAAGTGGATACACCATAGTTTTAGATAAATTTAGTTTATAACCAGAGAATTCACTAAAGTTAGCAATGAGTTTTAAAACTCTGAAGTGATGTAACTGTATTTTTGGACATGTAATAATAAATCGTCTGCAAAAGCTGATAATTTGAATTCTAAATCACCAATATTAATCCCTGAACTGTTAGGTCCAACTTAATAGGTCTTATTAGGGTTCAATATAGAGATTAAATAAATAAGGGATATGGACACCTTGACGGGTTCCTCTCCTAAAGGAAAAGGTCGAAATTAAATTGTTGCACTGAATTCTAGCTGAAGGCAGGTGTATAGAATTCGAAACAGGTGTAGATATCCTTCAGGAATACAAATTTGGCTAAGGCAGCAAACATAAATGGCCATTCGACTGATCAAAGTTTTCTGCTCAGTGAGACCAGAGATGCCCATACCTGGACTCACAGACGAGAAATAAAATAAAACAGCTTCCTGAAGTGGTCAGCTGAAGAACGGCTCTTCCACGAAGCCCGCTTGTTCGGGACTTAACAAATCAAACCATACCTTTTAAGTCTAGAAGCCAAAATCTTGGCAAAAGTTTTACATCTAGATTCACCAGGGATATTGGCCTGAAGTTACTAACTAGTTCTGGAGATTTACCCGGTTTGGGTAAAAGAATAATCCTGGCTTCAAATAAGGTTTTGTCCTTGACCTCTTGATCAGTCCAGAAGAAATACAATTGAATCAACAATGGTACGATATTCTGTTTGAATAGTTTAAAGAAAAGAGGTGTAAAACCATCAGGGCCTGGTGCTTTATCTACTTTGAGGGAGTCAATAGCTTGCCCTATTTCTTCTTCAGAGATAGGGTACTAACGCCAGATACACTCTGGCAGTTAAGGGAGGGAAATATTTGCTAGAAACTCTCCATCTTACCCATACTTTATGAGGAAATCATCTGACTTATGTATAAGCTTTGTAGAAGTCAACAAAACCCCTAAACGCCTTCCGGGCTGTAATCAGGTTATTGGAAACCGGGTGCTCAGAGCTGCAACCCACCTGACAGAAGCTCGCTGCTTTAATTGCCAGGCCAGCAATTTTCCAGCCTTGTTACCTGACCCAGGTAAAGAGCCTGGATTCTAGCGGCTGAGGATACCACTCTCTCCCACATAGCATTAGCGTACTCATGCTCTCAGTGCCATTAGTTCTTGTTCCTGCTCTCTGACCTTAGGTTCTCCTGAATGCCCTCCAGTGCCCTAATTTTTCCCAGGCAACCATCTAGATGTGAAATTTTTAGCCTTATGCTTAGATGCTAACCGTATTAGCTCCTCCATATTGATTTGAGTGCCACTTAGCTTGATCCAGGGCCTCAATGGAGCCCCAATTTGCTTCAATCGACGAGACAAAATTCCTTGAAACGAATCATGGTACTAGAATCTTTTAATAAGTTATTATTCAATGACCAGGAATATGATCTCAGTGGATTAAATACCGGTGACCAACACATTTTATCGGAGAGTGATCAGAAATAACTCTGGGTAAAATCACCATCTCAAATGCCGGTTAAGCAATGCTTGCTTATCAAAAAGTAATCAATTCTGGAATATGATTTATGGACCGGAGAAAAAGTATAATCCCTAGAAGATGGGTTAAATATCCTCCATGGATCTACTAACCCTAAGGAAGAGGTAACCCACTAAGGCACTTTGAGCTGGAGTATTGCGGCCCTCTATTCCATGAACGATCCAACTTGTTGGACTGAACTAGATTCCAGTCCCCCCAAGACAACTGGAATTCTTAAAGGAGGCCAATATCACTGCCAACTGAACAAAAAGGTTGGTGACTCTTGATTTGTCCATACACCGATCCCAGGACCAAATTAGACCCATTAAGTCTACCTAAAATAAAAATATACCTGCTTTTCGGTCAGAAAAATTTCTGAATGAACAAACAGAACCCCTCGCCAATCAATATGGCTACTCCTGACTACTCGAGGAGAAACCAGCTCGAACACCTGGCCAACCCACTTTTTCTTAAAGTTGGATAAACGGTCTGAGAGAATATGCTTCCTGCAGAAACGCAACTGCAGGATTATAATAAGCCAGATGATTTAATATAACAATTTTTTACAATTATCTTCCCTTTAATATTCTCCGAAAGAATATTTAGTCCATTAGCCATGAATGAGCACTATTCTCATATAGGAAGCAAGGATAGCTGTCCCCTACAAACTAAGACCCTACCACAATTAATAAAATAGGTGCTGAAAAACCCTTATCTAAGAAAGAAAACGCTCACCCCTTCAAAAAGTTCCCAAAACTAGTTCTCCAGGCCGAAGCCCACTCCCCAGCGACTGGTTCATGGTGCGCTTATAGAGGTAGGGTCCCCCTTAACAAATTAAACTGCAATTATAATTATTCGCTTAGCCTATATCTCCTAATACTGAGAAAAAAAAGGAAAAGGAAAAGGGAGGGCTTGATATAGTAAAAGATAACTTTTATATGGCTAAGAAAAGGTAATTGACTGAAACATATAAAGAGGAATGGGAGAGGAATATAAGGTTCCTAATAAGAGACCGGCTGAAAGCAGCCACAATACCGAAGCACTTTTAATCAGGAAGAACCAAAACTATTATACAAATACCTGCTGTTGTAAACAGAAAACTATAGCTATACACTAGCTTTCAACAACCCAAGAGTTATAACCCCTCTGAAGTAACTTCTTCCACCCTATCGCATCAACATCCATCAACATATAACATAATAACCCACTTGATAGGCTAGTACTGCTTGGGGCTATAAAAACTAAATTGTTAATAAAACATAATGATAGCTTGACATTAATAAGCTAATAGCTCCTCATGTGGTCAAATTCATGCTACTCTCCCCCAACACTGTGAGGCTAGGTCAGCAAAGCTCAGAGGCCAAAATAAATTAAAGAGCCTTATAGTGAAAAGTCCACTTTATAAGTCCATATGTCCAAAGAAGTTGAAGAAAACCAAATATAGTAAACCTTGGCCTCTCTCAAATCTTAGAAACCAGGATCAGAAGGATCACGTAGAAAATTTTAAACATCCAAGTCATTGCCCCATTTACAGCCTATTTTTTATCACCAGAGATTGAACTAGTCATTTTTTGAAACTAGTAAAATGTCGGAAACCCTTATATCCTTAACACCTTTGGCAAGCCTAATTTTAACAGCAAGAGTGAGTCAGATAACAGAAAAGTCATTTTTAACAAATAGTTCAGGAAACAAGGTTCTAGAGAAGTTAGAGCTTCTTCAGCTGACTCAAAGCGCTTTTATTCCATCCTTAGATGAGACCTCTAGTTTCGCTTGGGTACAGCATGGTGGCGATCCCCGCCCATAACTTGGAAGTAATGGATGAAAATGGCCCGAGCCTGGTGCATCTTCCAAGTCAGGTCTGAACCAGACGGAGCTTTTGCCCTCCCACTGAAAGGCAGCCAGTTTTCTAATCTCTAGGATGTGTTCTCGTCTAAATAATTTAATAATTTTGAAAATAATAGGTCTCGTGGGTCAGAGGACAAAGGTTTGGCTCTAAGAGCCTGATGGCCCTTCAATGATATACTGCCCGTTAGAGAGGGACCAGCTGATTTTTTCAGAAGCTTCTGGAGGAAAGAAATTGCATTTGGCCCCTCTTCTCCTCGGAAGGCCTAGTAGGACCAGATTGTTACGCCTACTCCTTCCTCTAAATCATCGAGGTGATCTTCCAGCTTTCTCAGGTCCCGCTTTGCACTTCTAATTACAGGCCCATTTTTCTCCAGGGCTCTCTAACGATGAAATTTTGCTTCGCATCCGCCACCCGATGGCTAGCTGAGTTAGCGCCGGCTTGAATTCGGCTACATCCTCAATTAATCTGAATAAAGCATCTTTAATAGTCATTAAATCCTCGTAGATCTTAGCAAGAGTTATTTCTTCTGGTGTGATGGCCGCCAACGAGCTCCGACTATGGGAGTTTAGCCTCGAGTTCTTGATCTGGTGCTTGCAATCTGAAACGGCGAGCAACTCGGATCTGCCTTCCAATGTTATCTCCAGTTACTTAACTACTCGAGGAGTTCAAAAAGGATCGCAAAACCAACTATTAAAATGCATATTCACTCTTACGGAGAGGGAGACCCAACAAGCTGCAGCTACTCCTCCATGCGCATCACGTGACCCCAGAATTGAGGTATTTTTAACCTTGCACAAAATTGGTGCATAGCTCTAATATCCCACCCTAAGGGGGTATCTCTAGCTATTTTAGAAACCTTAGCCCATGAAGTATATAAAAAGGATTCCAAATCTAGATTAAGCTTCTTGGAAAAGGCTCGGTCAAGGGTAAGACCCGGTAAGGATACCCCAAGGTCACAAGCCCATAGAGCAGCTCTATGCATGTATCGCTAAATAGTACATGTAGAAGTCCGTAGCTGTAGGCCACCTTTCATATGCGCATGACAGTTTGTTATAGGCTCCTACGGAGGGGCCACCCTCACAAAAAAGTCCGAACATAACTTATTAAGAGGTTTAAAAAGGACTTAGGTAGGTAAGTATTTAAATTTGAAAGGGATAAAAAGTTTAGGTAGAATCACCATTTTAACCTGATGACTCTGCCTGAGAGGGTTAAAGGAAGCTTTGACCATCTATCTAAGTCATCTTTATAGATTTTAATAACGGTTTGAGGTTTAAACTAACCAAGTCTTCCAAGTTCCTAGAAACACGGATGCCCAAATACAATAAAGCCTCAGATTGCTACTGTAACCCCAAAGAGAGACACCAACTCTAGAGAAACTTAATGAAAGTGGATATACCATAGTCTTAGATAGGTTTAGTTTGTAACCAGAAAATTCACTAAATTTTGCAATAAGTTTTAGTACTTGTGGAAGTGAAACAACCGTATTTTGAGATGTAATAATAAATCGCCTGCAAAAGCCGATAATTTGAATTCTAGATCACCAATTTTATCCCTTGGATTATTGAACTGAGTTGATGGCTCTTATTAAGGGCTCAATGTAAAGATTAAATAAATAGGGGATAAAGGACACCCTTGGCGGGTTCCTCCTTAGGGAAAAGCTCAAATTAAATTGTTGCACTGAATTCTGGCTGATGGACATTCATACAGAAGTCGAACCAAATGAATAAATCTTTCTGGATACCAAATTTGGTGAGGGTAGCAAACATAAATGACCATTCGACTCGATCGAAAGCTTCTTCTGTGTTCAGAGAGACCAGGGATGCTTCCATACCTGGACTCTCTGACGCAGAGATTAAATAAAACAGCTTTCTAAAATGGTCAGCCGAGGAACGGCCTTCCACGAAGCCAGCTTGTTCTGGGCTTAACAAATCAAGCCATACCTTTTTAAGTCTAGAAGCCAAAATCTTAGCGAAGATTTTAACGTCCAGATTCAGCAAGGATATTGGCCTATAATTACTAACTGAATCCGGGGGTTTATCTGGCTTGGGTAGGAGAATAATCCTGGCCTCAAATAAAGTTTTATCTTTAATCCCTTGATCAGCCCAGAAAGAGTAAAGCTGGCTCAACAGTGGAACAATATATTGTTTAAATGATTTATAAAAAAGAGGTGTAAAACCATCCGGGCCTGGTGCTTTGTCCAATTTAAGTGAATCAATTGCTTGCCCTATTTCTTCATCTGAAATAGGGGCAATTAAACCCCGACCCGATACTTCCGATAGACGGGGGAGGGAGATACTTGCCATAAACTCCTCCATCTTTACCATGTTTTGTAAAGAAAGCAGTTGACTCGAATATAACTTTTTATAAAATTCAACAAAGCCTTCCAATATACCTTCTGGAGCCGTAATTAAGTTATTAGAGATCGGGTGCCACAAAGCAGCAACCCATCTAACATAAGCTTTCTGCTTTAATTGCTAGCCAGCAATTTCCCAGCCTTATTACCTTGACCTACGTAAGAGCTCCGAATTTTAGCAGCAGAGGATACCACCCTCCTTCGCAGGTATAAGGCATCACGCTCATAAAGTCATTAGTTCTTGCTCCTGACTTTCTGATCTTGTGTATTCGTGAATACCTTCTAACGCCCTAATTTTCTCCAGACAACTATCCAAACACAATACTCCTTAGCCTTACGCTTAGATGCTAAGCGTATTAACCCCCTCCACACTGTTTTGAGTGCTGCCCAGGTGTGATCCATAGCCGATAGAACCCCAGTTGGTTTCGATTGAGGTAGTCAGAAAATCCCTAAACGGGTCAATGTACCAGAGTCCTTTAATAAATTATTATTTAGAGACCAGGAGTATGATCTCAGAGGACTAGATAGTGGTGACCAGTACATTTTATCGGGAATGATCAGAAATGACTCTAGGTAAAATCGACACTCTTCAGAGTTCAAGTTAAGCAAGTCTTGCTTATCAAAAATAGTCAATTCTGAAATGATCTGTGGACTGGAGAAAAAAAGTATAATCTCTAGAAGATGGATTAAATAACCTCCATGGATCTCCTAAACCTAGGGAAGAAATAAACCCCCTAGGGCACTTTGAGCTGAAGAGTGATGTGTCCTCTATTCCAGGAATGATCCAACTTGTTGGACTGAACTAAATTCCAGTCTCCCCAATATGATTGGAACTTCTTGAAAGAAGCCAGTATCAATGCCAACTGAACAAAATAAGATGGTGACTTCTGATTAGGTCCATACACTGATCCAACACCAAACTAAGTCCGTTAAGTCTGCCAAGGACAAAAATATACCTGCCATTCGGTTGGAAATTGTTTCGATTGAATAAAAGGAACTCCCCACAAAATCAAGTGGCCACTCCCACTACTAGAGGAGAAGCCAGCTCCATAAACCTGACCAACCCACTTTTTCTGAAGTGGGATAAACGATCTGAAGGACATGAGTTTCTTGCAAGAACACCACCGCTGGGTTGTAATGGGCCAAGTGGTTTAATACAGTAAATTTTTGCAGTTATCCTTCCCCTTTAATATTCCATGAAAGGATATTCAGCCCATTAGCCATGAATGAGTCCTGGTCTTCCAGAAAAAGTAAGGATAGCTGTCCCCCTACTAACTAACACCTCTTCCAAATTAAGAAAATAAATACTATAAAGCCCCTTTCCTATATAAGAAAAATACATGACCCCACCAAAAAAAAACCCTCAAACTAGTTCCCCATGCCGTAGCCCACTCCACTGCCAATCGGTTCATGGTGCTCTATAGAGGAAGGAACCCCCTCTCCTTAATCAGGTAGGTTAAATAATATGGTTGTTAGAACAGATCCGCGCTCACCTATACTATTTAAAGAAAGAAGGAGGCTTTATATAAAATAAATTATGTCATGCTTAAGGCTGAGGAGAAATAGATTTGCCTGGAGGACTGAAGAGGAAAGAAGAAAGCATCAATTCTAGCGAGAATGAAAGGAAAGCAGCCAAAATACCTATGGCATTACTTTAGCAGCATGGAACTGAAGCTGCCTATACTAAATCTGTAATTTATCAAACAGTAACCTATAACGATAACAACCTGAGAGCTATTGCTCTTTTAAAGTAAAATCTCCAGCGTTTAGTCACTTTCACCATCAGCTCATACCACCAAATAAACTTAATAAACTTGTGTTACTTAGGGTTACCAAACATATGATATTGGTGGTAAATAAAAAAGCTTAGTATTTATGAGCTGTTTGCTCCTCTTGTGGTTAACAGCTTATACTACCCCTCCACAAACCCTCATGAGGTAAGGTCAGCATTAAGTTCAGAGGCCAAAATAATATAGGGAGTATTAGCAACAGTCCTCTTTTAGTCCATATGTCCATACAGAGTGAAATAAATAAAACCAGGTCCATTTAAAATTGGCCTCACTCTGATCTTTTTAGTCCACAAAAGATAATTCACATAATAAAATACAACTCCCATCATTGCCCTTTAGCAGCCTACATTTAGCACTATAAAAGCAAATATCAAAGTCTTTATTTTTGGCAAACAGTTCTGGGAACAAAGTCTCTAATGAGGTTAAGGCTTCCTCAGCTGATTCATAGTGCTTGATACCCTCCTTAGCTGAAATTTCTAGCTTCACCGGGTATAGCATGCGATGGCAGATCCCTGCTGCCCACAGCTTTAAAGTAATAGGGCGAAAAGCTGATCTAGCCTGCCGCATTTTCCATGTAAGGTCTGGGACCAAACGAAGCTTCTTGCCCTCCCACTGAAAAGCAGACAACTTCCTTATTTCCCTCAGGATATGCTCACGGTCCAAGTAATTTAACAACTTAAAAATAATAGGTCTCGGTGGGTCAGAGGGGAGGTTTGCTCTCAATGCTCGGTGGCCCTTTCAATAATGTACTCGGCCATTGGGTGAGGGACCAGCAGATTTTTAGCAGCTTCTGTAAAAGACGATGGTGTTAGGCCCTCTTCCTCTCTGGGAGACCTAGGAGAACCAGGTTATTATGTCTGCTCCTTCCCTCTAAATCATCGAGGTGATCTTCCAACCTCTCCAGGCTCCGTTTGCATTCTCTAGTTGTAGGCCCCGCTTTCTCCAAGGCTCACTCAATGGACGAAATCCTGGCTTCAGCGTCCGTCACCCGATGGGCTAGCTGAGTTAACGCCGGCTTAATTTCGGCTACATCTTCAATTAGCTTGAACAGGGCATCTTTTATCATTGTTAGGTCCTCATAAATCTTGGTAGGAGTAATGCTTTCAGGTTCGTTAGATGGGGACGAGCTCCGTCGCGGCCGCTTGGTCTCAAGCTCTTGATCTGGCGCTTGCATTCTAAAATGGCGATCAGCGCAATAAGCCTTCTTATGATGTCTCCAGATAATAAGCAGCCAAAACAATTAAAAGGTAGGCATTAATCACTGCGTTATAGTGCAGAATCGCTCTGTTGGAGAGGGAGACCCTAAAAGCTGCAGCTACTCCTCCATGCGCGTCACGTGAACCCCCCTCGCATGACGACTATTTTAAATTGGAATTAATACAGTTAGTAAAGCCTTTTTAAAGAAAAAGGATTCAGAAGTCATATAAAACAACAATAATGTAATGATTAGTACAGGTATAAGAAATCCTTAAGATATCTCCATAAATTCACACTAAAGACCTGTTGCTGTATAAGATTCTATGTATGAGAATGTGGCACACTCTATAAAAGTGCATAGTCACTGTGGATCAGAGATATAGAATCAGTATCTGTGAAGATATACACTGTACCTTTAACTGAACCAGGAAATCCCCTCAAATAACCCCACTTTGGTTTTGAAACAAAATGTGCAGACATGAAACAGCATGTCCAGACTTGTAAATAGAAAGGGCTTATTCGGTGACCCCCCCAACCGAAATACATAAATACCTCTTCACTAAGTTCACTTCAGTTCAGCTCAGTGGGGCTCAGCCCTGAAAGAGGGGGAGATGTTCTACTGCTACTGTAGACAAGCTGTTGAATGCAGATGAGAAGGGTCTTAGGATCTCTAGAATCCAGGACTGTGTTGTATGAGAAACTACTGATGATAAGTAGTGATTTTCTTTGCATTTTTTGTTGTTTTCATTTATTATGTTTCTAACCTTTGAAAAATAAATATCACCCCACAGTGTGTCTTAAACCTGTAAATTTGCCTCATCTGAAGTTTATTCCCACACGCTGTGACAGTGGCACATCACTGAAACTGATGGGTGCTTGTTCTGACAACCCTATTTCAGAGTGTTAAGATTTAGCCTTCGTGATCAACTGACCATCTGTGACTCTGTGGTGGTATACAGCCCTATAATGCTACATGCAAAGCACAGTGCATTATGTATATTGTTTAAATTAATAAGATAATTCATTTTCTTCTCTATTATTTTACTGTACAGGACAGAACTCAGTGTACGTCCACCCCCTGAACTACTACGATGACTGTTTCAGATTGTTGTTAACATAAATTGTAAAGACAAATCAGCAATCTCTTCTGCATTTTTTTGTAACATGTCAGCTATGTGGTCTAAGCATATAGCAACATTAAATGCTCCAGGGTGCTTTCTCTTTGAGAATAGCAGGTAATTTAAAGAGTCAGTATTCAAATACAATTGCACAAAATCATGGACCCCTAACTGAGGGATAAAGTGGTCTATAAGTTGTTGAGTTGCACCATGGAATGTGTTAATTGCTTGTGTAAATGATTCTAGCTTATTAATATTTATAAACTGAAATCTCTCATGATATTCAACAGCTCTAAAGTTTTATAGCACCCTTTCATAATTTTGAATTCTTTTTAGAAAAACAGGAGGGGCTCTGGCTGTTTCAACTTTTAATTTTTCCTTAAAATCAGCAAAATACCCCCACTGCAATGAACCACCATGTAGTATTATTTTGGAATGCTTTACTTTCCTTCTCAAATTTTCTTAAATCTTTTGGGGGTTTTCTCATGTGGTTCTTTTGACCTGTCTATTAATTTATGTCATGCTTTTAGTGCTGACTTCCTTTTATTCATTCTGTCAGTTTTCCTGTTATTTTATCACTGATTTTGAGATGCATTAATTCTCATTGCTGTGACTGTTTTCAACAGCTTTGTTAGATGCAAAGTATACATGAGCTGTAAACCACACACCTTCTGTGCTGAACATAACAACATAAACTCAGCTTTCACTAAAGATGCCTTTAATAGGTCATTTTAAAAAACAGCTGCAACAATTGCCTGCTCCTTGCCCTCCAAACAAGGGATTTAAGCATGACATCAACAATTAATGGAAATATTTACAGCAATAACTTCCTTGCTGCATGCCCCCTTCCCTAAATTGTGGGAGAGACATAGACACATCTGAAGAAAATCTTCTACTCTATATATCTGCCCTTTATCTCTTTCTGTCTCTGCAGACATTCACCCAGTTCTTCAGTTTCCTGAAGCATAACATTGAACTAGCAACAGAAAGCAGAACAGGCATATAACCAATGTATTTCAGACACTATATGCATAAATATCAAGATCTAAAACCTGCATCCTTTGTTTTTAACAATCTTCTACAATAGCATCATACCAAGACAGTACCAAACAGATTTCACCTATACATTTTAAACATATTCATCTAAATCTAAACTAATATTCATTGTTGGAAATAAAATAATATGCTGTACCCTCTAAGCTGGTCATGCCATTGTCCTATAATCTATCCATATCTTCTAGAGCATGAATAAATTCTTCAGAATGGATCCATGGCAGTCAGTCAAGAAATTTGTTGTCGACCGACATCACAGGGACACCTTTATGTCAAACATATTTGTGTTTGGCATAAAGTCGGTCACTTTGGACTATGTTTTCTTTGGGGGGCTTCACACCCCTCTGTAACTAAAGTAATCAACTTGAAGCTGGAGTTGATTCAGAGAGGGTCTGCAAGACCCCAGAAAGTATTGTCAAGGCCCTGCGCTATCACTGCAGTGACCTGTTGCTGTTGTCTCTGTAGTGTTGGTTATGGTAAAGTTGTCACTGTAGCAATGGCATATGCTTCAGAATCACTGATTGGTCCCCAGGTGTCCATAAGAGTTGCTATTTGAAGCTCTTCAAAAGTCTAAGACCTGAACTGTATTTTCTGGTCTCTAACTCAGTCTTTATGGGTCGGTACATTTCAGCTCCTAATATGTCATATCTATTGTACTACATCCACCCACAAAAGTGCTAGTGCTTCCCAAAATGAAAAGCATCTGACCCTTCCCCCACCATCTCCATATTAAAAAGGGTATGAAAGATCACAACATGCATACAGGCTTTCTTTCAACTTAACACTGATCAGAGAATGATGGGATATGCTGACTAAACAATCAGTACAGTTGCAGGTTTTTTAAATAATTCTAATTGAAAACTCACAGTGTACTTCTCTTGGGTATGTTAAAAGTATATACTTTAATATCAACAGGATCTCATTATTTTTGCTAGCAGAGGACTTCATAGCTTGTCAGAATATCCCAAATGTTTCCTGCCTTTTAAATAATAGTCATAGAAAATTCACAGTGCGTGTCTCTTGGGTACATTGAATATATATAACTTTATATTAACAACATCTCATTCTTTCTGCTAGCATATGACTTCAATTCTAATTGTAATATCCAGATGTTACCTGTCTTTCAAAAGCTTCTAATACTCATGCACATGGACACGCATATGCATGCACACTCTCACACACTCAGTGTTTCCCTTGTGTATGTAGCCTGTGTTTTCCTTTTTTAATTTAAAAAAGTACTGTAATGTAATTTTCCTAAATCCTTTAACAAGCTCATACCTTTTTAGACTGCAAAGTTTTCTCTGCATCAGAAGTTCAATCACCTGTACCTATGATTTCACCATCAGATACTTTTATCACATTCTCAGTTGAGTCTATTCTTAAAAACTACACTTACTAAAGGTAAATTTTGTTCAGGCCCAGACAATATAGCAGGGCATTTACTTTACCTATTATCTAAACATAGTGCCTTTCCACTCAAACTTTTATTTGACCTTTTTGTACAATATAATTTTATCCCTTGTGAATGGAAAGAGGTGTTCGTGGTACCAAAACATAAAAAGGGATCAAAACATCTATGGGAAAATGATCGGCCAACTAGTTTGACTTCATCCATATGTAAGGTGTTAGAAAGTCTACTAAAGGATATTATTGCCCCTATTATTGATGCATCTGATTTGGAACAACATGGCTTTAAGAAGGGTAGAAGCTGTCTGACAAATTTGCTCTGCTTTTATGAACATTGTAGTTCTTGTTTGGATAACTGGTTAGCCTGTAACATTGTCTTTATTGATTTCAGTAAAGCTTTTGACACCATGCCACATTGGGCTTTAATTCAAAAACTCACAGGTCTTGGTATTAATAGTCATATAATTACATGGATTCATAATTGGCTTTCAAACAGAACTCAAAAGGTGATGATTAATGGGGCATTTTCTAACTCTGGTGAAGTTTTATGGTGTCACAAGGCTCGGTTCTTGGCCCCTGCCTTTTTCAGGCTTTTATATCTGATTTAACTAATTCCTGCCTTTCATTTACAATTAAATATGCAGATGATGTGAAGATCGGAGGACCATGTTCTAATTTAGACCAAATATCTTGTATTCAGCATGATCTTGATATTATTAGTACCTGGGTTAATAAATGGGGCATGAAGTTAAACTCTACAAAATGCAAAGTAATGCATTTGGGTTCTAATAATTTAAATTTCCAGTATATTCTGGACAATTTACCATTGTGTGCCACTAATGATGAGAAGGATTTGGGTATAAACATTTCAGATGACTTAACATATTCCAAGCATATGCATTCGGTTATTAGTACATCTAATAAAATTATTTTTTCTATTTTGCATAATATTAGATCTCAAGATCAGGAGGTGTTGTTACCCCTATTCAGGTCCTATGTCTGTCCCCATCTTGAATATGCTTCACAGTTGTGGTGTCCTTTTAAAAAATCAGATAGTTACTCTCTTGAAAGGGTTCAGCGAAAATACACTAAAAAAATATCTGGTCTCAAATCCTCATCTTATGAGTTTAGGTTGGATACATTGAAACTAATGCCTCTTACTATCAGATGCATTAGAGGTGACCTTCTCCTCCTATGTGACATTATTCATGACCCCTATATCATGACTGAGTTAGGATTTTCTTTTAAGTCATCAATACATAATACTAGAAGTCATGTCCTCCAGTTAACTGGTAAATCTTTTAAACATAATAATTAAGTTTTTATTTTCTGTAAGAACTATTGGGCCTTGGAATAGACTTCCATCTGATGTAGTAACAAGTAATACTAAAGAGATTTTTAAACATCATCTCGACATGCTAATTATGTCTGGGTATGACTTAACATTCTACTCTATGGCCTAGCATAGGAGCATTATGGGCTTTGGCCTACTAGCTCTTTCTTCTAACCTTAGTATGAACCTTAGTATGAATAGAGATGCAGTGAAGTTTTGCTTCATGGACGAATTCCCTATGAATCCACCAATTGTGCCACCATGTTCCATTTCTCAAAGTTGCCACCTGTAGTGCAAAGTTTTCCAAAGTCGGCATGGGGTAACTTCGTATTGATTTGAGGTTTTTTAAAGTGCTAATTGCACTGAAAAAAAAACAAAGCAATTAGAATGTTGACACAATTGTTGCTGCAACATCCGTGGTGTCTAGTGGTCCCTTTGCGTCAATTGCCGCCATCCCAACTATCATAACTTCCCTGATGTTTAGTGGTTCCCCCCAACCTATCACATGCAAATGTGACTTTTTTTTATTAGTCTTCATACAGACATGGTACATTAAAGCACAAGATAATATCTTTACCATCTTTCATACATAAATTTAAATAAACTATAAACAATACATTCAGAGTAGATGATTCTTTGTCTTTTGATACTTAAGTCCTTACTTACTTCATTAGACTGTTTCTCTAATACCTCAAGTTATTCAGTAATTCTGGTGTTGTTAAAAAACTGCTGTAATCTAGCCATATTTTATCAAAAGCTTAATATCTTTCTGTTAAAATGTAATGATCTGTTTTCCATTTTTTAGGTTTGATTCATCATATTAAGCCAGTTTTTATAATCTGGTGGATCAACATCTTTCCAATTCATTAATGTGCACTTATGAGCATTAATCATTCTGATTATTATAAATTTTTATGTACAATTTCTGATTCTATTAATAGTGCAGTTGTTAGCAGCAAATTTTCTCCATTCTTTATTAGCCAAATTTTAGTGATTGCTGCTATCAAATCTATAATTTTCTGCAAATACTAATTAAATTTTACACATTCGACTAACATACTATATGTTCTAAAGTTCCTGCTCCTTTTTTACATCTTTTTTATTTATTTAGCTTTTGTTGACCAGGTAGGTACACTAGACAAGCTGCATGCCTATTTTCAGGTACGAACCAGAAGAGTACAGTTCTAACAAAGTACATAACAACAAGAGCAAGAAGAACTTAGATAGTCTACAGTGAGCAGTAATAGGTACAATATATGTATACATACACACATACATACAGAATAATCAGACTAAGACATTCAATAGCAATTACATTGTACTAGTGACCCTTTTACCAGGGCCACATAATTCATAAGCAGGTAGCAATCAATCACATGCTTCTCAGAGTTAAAGGACAGTAAGCAGTGGGTCAGATGGGACCAATTTGGAGATCAGGTTAAGGTGGCTTGGGACACCCACACACCGAGGACAGTTTCAAGTGTTTCCACAGGGAATTCTGGAGACACAGGTGGGTGGGGGAGGAACGAAAGTGGTCAGGAAGGGAGTTCCATAGCCTTGGGGCACAAGTAGCAAAGTCCCTATCCCCCATTAGGGTTCATGTGTAAGGAACTTTAAGCATCCCAGGACCCTGAGACCTGAGGAAGTAGGAGGAGGATTCACAGACTTGAGAAGCTGTGCCAGCCCCAGAGGGGTGCCGGTTATGAGCACCTTTCCTACGAAGCAGCCCAACCCATATTTCAAGTAATTGGCTGGGGAAAGCCAGCTCAGTTTGTCACATAATTTACAATGGTGGGTGAGACATGGGGCCGCCATGGCAAAGTGACAGATGTTGTTGAAGGTCATGTTCCACCTGGCAAGGTGGACCTTGGAGGTGCTAGCGAACAGGAGAAGACCATAGCTAAGTGAAGGGAGCAGCACACCTCTGGAAAATGCCAAGCAAGGTGCAGACATCGAATTTTTCTTTGCCCTGTAGGCAAGACCCAGTTTACAGTTTATGGTTCTACAAACATTTAGGATGTGACACCCCTGACACATAGAGGGGCAGGGGAGGCCTTGATCTTGGCTGCTGACCCGAAGAGCATGGCCTGAGTTTTTTTAGATTAAGTACCAGCTTGTGAGATGTTACCCATGACTGAATATTCTTAAAGGCCTCACTTAGTTGAAGGTTGAGGACCCTAATGTCCCAGAAATATGCAAGGATGACAAGATCATCTGCATAAAGGGTGGCACTACAGTTGGAAGCAGCAGCAGAGAGGTTGTTAACAAATGCAGAAAAGAGAAATGGCACCAAAACTGATCTCTGTGGGACACCAGAGGTCACCAGAGTGGGGTCAGAGAGGACCTTGTTGAATTTAGTCTGCTGTATTCTGCCCTGGAGGTAGTTTCTAAACCAATTCAAGGCAGGAGGGGACAGGCCTAGGGACTGCATCTGTGAGCAAAGTAATGCATGGTTCACAAGGTCAAAGGCCTTGGATATGTCTATGACTATAGCCCCAGAGAGTTTACCCTGGTCCATGGCCACCCTGACACTAGTAGAGACAGAGACAAGGGCCGTGGACATGCCATGCCCTTTACAATAGCCATGCTGTGCAGGGGACAACAACTTATGTGCCTGAATGCACTCTGTGAGTTGTTCAGTCACAGTTTTCTCTAGGAGTTTACTAATGGCCGATAGGATGGCAATTGGATGATAGTTGTCCAGGACTTTGGGGTTACCTTGCTTCAGAATGGGGACAATCCTCACTACTTTCCAAATGCCAGGGATAACACCAGTGGCAAGGGACAGGTTGAAGATACGTGCCACTGGGATGGCAATGTGGGGAGCACCTAGGTTCAGAAGCTTGGGCTCCATGTTATCATGGCCAGTGCTGGAGTGTGGAGAGAGACCAGAGAGAAGTCTCTGCATCTCCATGACAGACACAGCCCTGAGATAAAATAATGGTTGAGAGGAGTGAACCTTCTGAGGGACAGAGGTTGAGGGGCCACTGATATTTCCTACAGCAAGGAAAAAGGAGGTAAGCGCAGACAAGTCAGAAAAGTGGGAATTTAAAATGTTAGCAATTGTAAGTGGATTATTACAATTTGACCCATCAATGATTATGTCAGATACCCCAGAGTTGGTGGTGTTGTGCATAGGCACACTGTACTTGTGCCTGCTCCTGCTATTGCACTACTTTGTGGTGTATTTTGAATATCTGGGCTGATATATTTAAATGGAATGTTTTGGTTTCCATACAGGACCTAGGCTTTAATATATGGCATCAATTTGGCCTTAAAGAATTATGTGAATTATACGAGAACATATTTTTAGGTTTTGAAACAATAAGGTGTATATATAAAATACCTAATACAGAGCTCTTTTGATATCTACAATTAAGCAATTAAGCAATTAGAGTCACACCCTCACTAGCAGCAGTAACTCCTGCAAGCCACTGACATCTGGGACACAGATGTGAAATACTGGGAGTAAATAGATTTAAACGAGGTGTGTAATATATGCAGGCCAGATATTTAAAAGGGATGCGCATGGCGCAACAGTGTTGCACCATGCACAACCCACTGATGCACCCCGGCATGATATTCAAAAGGGAAAAGTGTGCAGCACAAATCCCAATGTGCCAGAGTGCATCAGTAATGTATGCAGGTGCAGGTAGGGTGGCATACCCATGCATACCCTGCACAGCCCGATATTCAGCCTGGGATGTGCAGAGCCATGCATGCGCAACCCCTACCTGCACCAGCACAAAGCTGATCCAAAAAAAGGAACAAGGGATGGCCACCAACAGGTGAGCTGCCACATTGCAGGGCACAACATGGCAGCTGCCACCTGTGGGTGGCCACCCGAGCTCTGGCAGCACCTGGCAGTGCCCCCCCATGCCCGATCATGGGCATCTGTAAAAATAAAGTAAGAATTCTGTCCAATATCCCTGGTGGTCCATTGGACCACTGTCTTCCCAATCGCGGGCATTTGTAATAAAAATAGACTACTCTGTCCAATATCCCTGGTGGTCCAGTGGACCACTGTCTGTGATCACGGGCATTTGTAATTAAAAAAGAAATATGTCCTATGTCCTGGTGGTCTAGCAGTATCCCCCCTCACCACCCACTGGGCCCCCACTGCCTCGCTCCCCCAGGTCAGCCAGCGGGCAGCCTTTACCCACACACCCACCTGCCACCCTTGCCCGATGGCTGACACCGTCCGGTAGGGCTGTATGCCCATTGATTCAAAGCATGAGCCAATGGTCATGCAGCCCATACCATACTACACATTCCAGATATGGAAATGTCCAGTGGTGGATCCATGAATCTCCCCGCCTCAATTTTGTTCTATATTTTCTAGGCTAGCATCCCTTCCTTGCCTCTTATTGACCCCAAATTCTTGACCTTGATTCTTTTCCTCTCCCTCATAAAATGTAGATTTAAACCTTTGGTAAAACCTACCCTGAATGCTCTGCCCGATTTCCTGTCTGGGTAATCCTTAACCTATTCCTTCAAATCTTCCAGTTTTATAGGTGACCATGGCTGCTGGTATTGCTTTCCTGTAAGACGGTTGACTCTCACCTTACATGTGTCCTGTTCCCAGCCCAAAACTGATTCTGTCCTCTGAAACCCCATCTTCTTCCCACATATCCCCAAGGTGCTCTCCATGTCCTTGGGAAACTTCCTTCAGAAATGGCTGCCTATCTGTAGCCAACCCCACTCCACTGTCCCCCACCATTTGGCATCTGCTTGGCAGGTGTGATCCCAAACACTTGGAAGATGCATGCTTAAACCAGTGGTTTGGCTAGGTGCAGTGCACTCTGTTAATGCCACAACAGCACTTGTGTTTACCTGTCTCATTCCTGGCCCAGTCACCATTCCCCCCTTATGCTGTCATGATTTCCAACCACAGAGCTTAGTGCCTATTGTCCCATATTACATTTCTGTGTGAAGACATCCTTCATCAAAACTGCTCATCATATAGTAGCCAATTGTTGCCCCCCCCATATGTGCTATGAATAACCAGGGAATGTGTCAGTAAAGGCATGGTCAACTCTGGCAGCTTCTTCTGTATCACGGCACTGTGGTATGTAAACCCTACAGGCCATGTGTCCCACTTTCACCCCCTTGAACCCAGCCCTTCTTTCTTCCTGCCTAGTAGGACCAGGGCTGCTGCCATGTCCCTTTTCCTGAAGCTTTCTTTTTCTCATTATTTCTTTGCAGTTTCTTTATCCACTAAGGTGAATATGTCCACAAACTCCTCCTTCCATATTTCTTTCTTTCATGGCCAATGGGACATGGTCACCTGTTCTAAACCCTGATGTTCCTATCTCCAAACCTGGCCCCCCTACCCCCCTGTGATTCCAGTCTCAGCACCCTTTTTACCCCTCTTCCCTTTCTTAATTTCCCCCAACTCTTTTTCCAATTCTCCAATACCATTATCACCCATGGAGCCAATAATCTGCTCCACATATTCTTTCACACTCCTCTTGAGGGTGAATCTACTGTACCTGTTTTTTTCAGGGTCTGCGGCAATGCTGGCCTTGTATGATCCAGTCGTGGGGGCACAGAGTTAGCTATTTTTGTTGGTTCCAGCTGGGGCTGGTCTGACTATGGTAGGACAAGGCTAGGCTGTGGCTGTGGTGGAGGAAGTTGTGGCAGAGTTTGCTGGGGAGGGGCAGGCTGAGAAGGCACCAGGAGTTGCTTTTTCCTTCTCCTGATCCTTGGTGCTTCTCCACCTTTCCATTTCTGCCCCCCTTGTGTTCAGCATGGGCACAAGTGGTGTGTCCTCCACTGCATCCAGCATCTTCTGGGCCTTTTCTACCAAATATATCACTCTACGTACCGTTCCTCTTTGGAGTTCTTGTTTCCTCTCAGGGCCATTTCTTGCTGGAAAAGATTGAATCAAACCACACATTTTTGTTAACAACCTCCAATAATGCTCTATCTGCCTCCTTAGGCTATATATAATTTTTTTGTGGGAGCTTCAGGTCCTGCCCTTAAAACCAAAACATTGTTAATTGTCCCTTGAAAATCACCTTGCGACTCAACCTCCCCTCCTTGGGGAGGTCTGCCATGTTTTTTCTTTAAACTTTACCAAAAACCACAACTTTCATTCTCTTTCTACTGCAGTTCTTTTATCCCTTCCTGTTCCCCTAGTGCCTCTTAGGGTAGGCATTTGGTCCAATTCTCTCTTACCCTAACTTTGTTTTTCTTTTTTTTTTTTCTTTGTTGGCCCCACTGTATTGTCCATTGACTTTCTCTACATTGTCCATTGCTGTATTCACCAGTTTGTTTTATTGATTTATTTTTTTAATATTCACACCCTCCTGCTTCATACTGATCCTCTATAAATGCCCTTTTAACAATGCACAGTAACTCCTTAACCCATATCCCACCATTCCACCCTGTTCTTTCCATGTACTAACATCGGTCCTAAAATGGCATCCTCCATGCAGTCAGTCCAAAATGGCATCCACCGAGTGGCCTGCTAAATGCCTGCCTTCATAGTACCATGCCGTAAATATTACATTCTGGGGGAGCATAGCTCCCCTATGGATGCACCTGCAGAGAAGACTGATGACAACTGTCACAAGGGAGGCCCACAGGAAGGAGGCAGAGGACACCACAGGGAAAGGAAGCAGCTCATGGTGGGGGACTCAATTATTAGGGGTATAGAACTGGGTGAGCTGGGAAAACTGAAGTAAGGTGCCTGCCTGGTGCCATGGCTTGGAGGGACAGGAAGTGCATCCTCAGGAATCACGAGAACAGCTGCAAGGGAGTCTAAGCTGGATGTAATTGTCCACCTAGGGACAAATGACTTGGCTCATCATGAGATTAGAGCAGTGCAGGAGGACATTGCAGAGTTGGGGAGGGGCCTAAGACAAGTAGCACACACAGTATCTTTCTCAGAGGTGCTGCCTGTCAAAGGCATGGGGGAAGTGAGGGTAATTAGGACCATGCAGTTTAATGAATGGTTGAAAAAATGGTGTGGAGCACAGGGGTTTGGCTTCATTGGGGACTGGGGTTCCACCTGGAGGGACACCAGCCTATACTGGCAGGATGGTCTGCATCTGTCCAGGAAGGGAGCAAGTCTTTTGAGCAATTGGTTTAAATGCTTCATTGGCAAGCTTTTAAACTAGTCAAAGGGGAGGCACTGACAAGCAGCAGAAAAATCCCAGCCTCTCCCTACAAAACAGGGTACTAAATGAGAAAAAGACTGAGGGTAGAACAGTCAGTGGGGATACTGCAACAGAAGGTAAAGCCATCAAAAATGGAGAGCAATGAGTACCAATGCCCGTAGTCTGGGTAACAAGCTTCCTGAATTAGTGGTCTTGATGGAGGAGGAACATCTGGATATCATGGCAGTCACAGAAACGTAGTACACACAAAACCATGACTGGGATGTAAACATACCAGGATACACTATCTACAGGAGGTCAGGAGGGTAAAAGAGGAGGAGGAGTAGCTCTTTACATAAGGGAAGGAATAAAAGCAACAGAACAAAAGGGTAAACAGGGAGGAGAAGAAGCACTGTGGGTAAATTTGGAGACAGACAATGGCACCACAATCCACGCAGGGGTTGTATACAGACCCCCTTCTTAGGGGGAGGAAATGGACAAGGTAATGATAGAAAGTATACTTAGTATGGCAGAAAAAGGGGAGATATTGATGGGTGATCTGAATATGCCAGATGTTAACTGGAGTGCAGTTGCAGCTGCCACTTCGAAGAGTGGAGTTATTCTAGATGCCCTACAGGGGACATGCCTTAGACAAGTAGTACTGGAGTCCACTCAAGAGGAGCAATATTAGACTTGATTCTCTCAAATGGAGATGGAGAGGATCACAGATGTAGAAGTGGGTAGCCATCTGGGAACTAGCGACCATCGAACAGTATGGTTCTACAATAAACACAACAATAGAGTCAAGCCATTCAAAGACAAAAGTACTGTACTTTAGGAGGGCTGACTTTGCCAAAAGAGGTGAGTGCCTAAGGAATGCACTAGCAAATGGGCAGGAAGGAGAGGTGGAAGAACAATGGGGAATAATAAAAACTGCCATCACAGAGGTAATGAGCCTTTGTGTGAAGCAAATAAACAAAACAAAATGATGTAAGAAACCACTATGGTTCTCAAAGGAAGTGGCATTGAAGGTTCAAGAGAAAAAGAAAGTATTCAGGAGGTACAAGGAATTGCAGAAGGAGCAGAACAGAACAGAGAACTGTATCAGTTAAAGCAAAAGGAGGCTGGGAAGGCAGTCAGAACAGCAAAGGCCCAAACCGAGGAAAAGACAGCCAACTCAGTTAAGAAGGGGGATAAAACCTTTTATAGGTACATCAGGGAGTGAAGAAGACCAAGGGAGGGATAGTGGCGCTTAATAAAGGGGAGGAGGGTGGGCAGAGGAGACTGTGAAAAGGCAGAGATACTAAACAAATATTTTGCTCAGTATTTACAAATGAAGAGGGAGGTACTTAAAACAAACAGTAGAAACACTCTGGATACAGAAGTTGATACCAACCCATTTACAGAAGAAAGGTTCTAAAAGAACTCTTAAAACTGAAGATGGACAAAGCAATGGGGCCTGATGGGATTCATCCCAGAATTCTAAAGAACTAAGGGTAGAACTAGTGACACGACTACCTTTTTAACAAATCATGGGAGGATGGGGTGGTACCGAGGACTGGAGGAGGGCAAATGTGATTCCTCTTCACAAAAGTGGGAGCAAGGCAGAAGCAGGAAACTACAGACCTGTTAGTTTAACCTCAGTGATAGGGAAAATGATGGAATCACTTTGAAGGAAAGATTGTTGGAGTATCTAGAGGCCAGAGGGGCACAGGACCCTAGGCAGCATGGATTCACAGTGGAAGGTCATGCCAGAAGAATCTGATAGATTTCTTTGACTGGGTGACCAAAGTAGTAGATCAGGGAGGGCTGTGGACATGGCCTACCTAGACTTTAGCAAGGCATTTGACACAGTCCCACACAAAGATTAATATACAGTTAGGCAGCCTGGGAGTGGGTCCCAAGATGACAGCCTGGGTAAAGAATTGGCTGGAGAATAGGACACAGAGAGTAATAGTAAATGGAGTCCACTCCAGAAGAAAGGAGGGTTACTAGTGGGCAATTTAGGGTTCAGTATTAGACCGGGTCCTCTTCAATGTCTTTATACAACATTGCAGAAGGACTGAAGGAAAAGTATGTCTCTTTGAGGATGACACAAAGATCTGCAACAGAGTTGATGCACAGGGTGAGGTGGAAAGGATGAGAAGGGACTTGGCAAGGTTAGAGGAATGGTCAAATGTGTGGCAGTTTAGATTCAATGCTAATAAGTGCAAGGTAACGCAACTGGAAACAAAAACCCAGGGAAGAGTAGACAATAGGGGTAAGATACTAACAACAACAAAAATGGAAAGGGACCTGGGGGTAGTCATATCAGATGACCTAAAGGTGGGCAAGCAATGTGAGAGGGCAGCAAGGAGGGCTGGGGGATACTGGGATGCAGGGAGAGACATCACTAGTAGAAAACAGGAAGTTATTATCCCTCTGTACAGACAGCTGGTGAGACCCCATCTGGAGTACTGTTGCAGTTCTGGAGACCCAATCTCTGCAAAGACATAGACAGGATGGAAACTGTCCAGAAGGGTATCAAATGGTGCAGGGTCTGCACGGAAGACATATGAAGAGATGAAAAGAGCTTAATATGTATGCCTCAAGGAAAGGAGGAGAGGGGGACATGATAGAAACGTTCAAGTACCTTAAGGGGAATCAACAAAGTCCAAGAGGGTAGCATCTTTCAAAAAAAGAGGTGTACAGAACTAGAGGCACAATCTGAAGATGAGAAGCGGCTCAGAGGTAATTTAAGGAGTATTTTTCACAGAGAGGGTTGTGGATGCATAGAATGGCCTTCCGAGGAGGTTGTGGAGTCAAAATCAGTGGTGGAATTCAAGCATGCATGGGACAGTCATAAGGCAATTCTAGGGGTGGGGTAGGAGGAAGTAGGCTGCTGGTTAACTAGGATCTGCAGCTTATCCAGTAGGTAGGGAAATGGGCAGACTGGGTGGGCCAAGCGGTCCTTATCTGCTGTCAAATTCTATGTTTCTATGTTTCTATTAACCGCATGTTATATTTTCTCCTGTCCTGAAAGAACTGACTTTTAAAACTCCCTCTCCTTTTTCATTTTTTTATGCCCTCCCTTTATCTGTCCCAAGTCGCTTGACCTTCCCACCCCCCACAAACATGGCATCCATCATGTGTAGGAGACGTCCTGGGCCTTCTCCTGCCTAAGGACATAATTCTATCCTGGCTCACCCATTTCTTGGCTGTTCCCCAAACATTTTCCACTGTTTTATTTTTTAATTTACCTCGCTGGCCAATTCCTGGCCCCATGCTCAATGGCCTTCTCAAAAACTCGAACTTCTCAGGCCCAGTCCTTTATTTTCTCATGATTTCTCCCCCAGTCCTGGCTATGCAAAACAGAAAAGCTCTTCTGTGCTGTTTTGGGTTCTACTCCAATTTCTGTGGATGCAAACTCTAAACAAACTGGCTGTTAAAACCTTCCCCAGCCCTGGCTCACTGAAGACACAGCTCTAATGTCTATGACAGCCCCCACACATATCCATCTAATGAGTTCACACTCAGGCCCTGTCTTTTAAAAAAGAGAAAAAATCCTTGTCTTGCCATAGCATATGGGGGCTGATTCTTGGATGAATGTTATGACTTGCAGGCGTCTGTGAGCTGCGATATTTGCCACTATGCCGGGGACCCTGGGCCATATTCTAACAGTGGTAGCATCCCAAAACATATGACCTGCGACTTCGGCATGCATAGACCAATACCACAGGCATGGCATAATTGCTTTGTATGCTGCTAGTCACAATACGACATACTGTCTTCAGAGACCCCCACCCCAGAACACCACAGCACGCAGGATGTGTGGGGGATGGACAGGTGGCAATAGTAGCCTGGGGCACATTACAAAATGGACCCCCAGGGTTCCCCAACATTCATTGGGTGGGGGATGGATGTGTTCATGGGGGCACAGGGAGCACAGCAGGATCATTGCCATGGTGCTGTGGAGTGGGCATCCACTGGATGGCACTGATGGATGCCTCTTAGAACATCTCCAAGATGTTCTAACTCTGCTGCACCTTTGCAGCTCCTGGAATACCATAAGTGGGTTACGGCAGCTGCCCTTTTGGAATAGGATGCAGTTCCTGCCATAATCCACCCTTGTGCCATGTCATTGTGGGTGGTGTATCCCACATTTGGCATAACCTGCAAAGGGCATGGTGCATGGCACCTTTTGGAATTGCAAATGGCATAAAGCATGGCACAGGTTACGAGTTACGCAATAGGGTTTGGCATAACTCAGCTTGCGCCATCATAAGCTATCCTGGAATTGGGCCCTCAGTCTCTTTATGTTTTAAAAATGAACTGCCCCTCATGGACATTTCTTTTTTCTGACTTTCTGTTTTGTTAAGCGATCTACCACATACATAAACAATAATGATTAGGCATGCCACCCCATACATTACTTTTGTTACTTTCTCTTTTGCTATGCAATCTATCACACACACATAAATAATTACTATTAGGCATGCCACCCCACAGATTACTTTTGTTACTGAAATAATAATTGCCACTTTCTCCTGTATTCTTACCACTGTCCATTGTTCTCCCATACAAAAATTCCCTTCTTTTCCAGACTTATATTCTGTAACAAAACATCCTACAACAACCTTCTGCAAAAAAATCTTGCCAACTGATGTGCTATCCCAACTGTAATTTGTTGGAAAACAACATAATGAGGGCTCCCCCTTTGCTCACCTCTCTCACTCTCTGTTTAGCCAATTGCATCCAGTTTTCTTTCTGTGCCGCCTCCCATTGTCCTGCCCATCACTTTGCCCTGCCTCTTCCTTTGTTTCCTACAGTCATCCCCCCCACCAACCTCTTTCTCCTACCCCCATCCCTTTATTATTCTCCTGTCCCAAGAATGAGTACCCTACACCGACCTTGGTCAGGTAACCAAGGCCAAAGAGGCCTGCCTCTTTAATCAGGCAAATCCTCTTTTTTAATCAGAACAGTGAGTCATTCAGCTACTGCATAATGCATTAAACAAAAGATATTGATGCACTTTCATGAAGTCTTCCAAGTTTATTTTACTCTGAAACAACATCTGTCTTGTACACACATATAAGAAGGAATTACAAACTTTCTAAACATTTTGAGTTCCAGTCAATACAAAAATGTTACAATTCAATTCTTGTTTCATAATTTCTGGGAAATTATAGGATTCTAACATTATGAAACATTGTATTGATGTATTCATGTTCTGCAATAATGTATGTGCATTACTGTCACTAAACAATCTGAAAGTACAAAATATTTTTATGATCACTACTGATGGCCGTAGTGTGCTATAATCTAAGTATGACACTCAAAGAGTGTATTCAAAATAACTGTTAGACCCTCAAGAAGAAAATGCAATTATTTTTGTATATAGTCAAGTAAATTCAATGGAGAAAGCATTGTTTTTTACTTCTCTTTATCATCTAGAAAGGAAATACAGTATGTGTTCAGTGCTTTTCTGAAATTAATAGAGTTGTAGAAGACCCTTGATGAAATATTTTACCTGATAAAATAGTTTTCAGTGCTTTTCGAAACCATGAATAAAAAAAACCATAAATTATGGGATCCAAAGTAGAATTAAAGTATCCAAGCCATGTTAGGGAATCAAGTAAAACTGAAGAGGTAGTGAAATTAAGGAAAGGATCTATAAAAATAGAAATAAAAAGGGGAAGCCAACAGATTATGAAAACCCCCATCACTATACCTAAAGTTTTTGCTGCTTTCTTCTCTTTACTGTTTAAAATCTTATTTTTGTTCATGACAGGACATGCTTTCTCTGCCATGCTGTTGATGACTCTGATGTGCCTTCTTGCTACAGTAAAATTTTACCATAAATGCCTATTATCACAATGCTTGGAATAAACAACACAACAAAAATCATCACTCCCCATATCTTATTATTTACAACTATGCACAGACCTATGCAGGAAATTGAAGCCACATACTCCTCTACTCCATTTAGATTTAGCTCTGAATACACAACCACAAAAGCAAGATTGCTGGTGCTATCAACTTATCAGTATAAATATCACAATCACTGGGACAGTCATTTTGGTTAGGTAATGTAGGGATCACATACAGCGTAGTAACGGTCAACAGCAATAAAACAAAGATGGAAAATGGCAGTTGCGCCTAGCATTATATCAAAACTAGAGTGAATTTTGCAAATTGTATCTCCAAAATACCAACAGGTTTCAACAGATCTTATCATGCTGCAAGGCATAACAATGACCCCTAAAAGAAAGTCAGCAACAGCTAGGGAGCAGATCAGAGAGTTGGTGGAGAGTAGAGTTGTTTAAAATGGGATATTGAAATTATAACCACTACATTTCCACATATTGTGACCATGATGGTTCCAAGCATGAAGACATACATTGCTGAATTAATAGCTTTTGATCTCATACTTTTGGGACATGATCCATTAACATATGGAAAACAATACTGCATCTCCTCAAGACTCCAAACAGTAGATGAATTCATTATTCTTGATCTGCATGCAAAAGCCATTCTCCTGGATATGGAATTATCTGCTTACACATTCCCTGAGGTTCCTAAAGAAAAGCAAACCAGCATTTAGAGTCTTTAAAAATTCATTTTGCATTGATTACATATCTTGCTTTGTTAAAATGGTTCTATATATTGTTTGCTTGTTATAATTTGCAACTCTAACTGAGAATTATTAAATGGAAAACATTTGGCAAAAAAAAAAAATAGAACAATGCAGCCAAAGAAATCACATATTTTCTAAATAGTACTACCTGGAAGAGGTATCGGTAATTGAAACAAGTCCATTGACTGCAAATAAATTTCACAAGAAATATATTTATTTTTAGTATATTAATTTTTTCTCATACGTTTTGCTTTTCTTACATTATAAAGTGCTATAAAAAACATGCAGTAGACATTCACTTGTGAAGATTGAAATTTGCAGCACCAATAGTATGGAGAAGACATATACAGTAAATGCCCCGCTAAGCTACCCTGACACCTAATTACTTTGCCCAAACTCAGGGCTTTCTATCTCCATATTACTGGTGCTGGAAATTGCAGTTTAAATAAGTGAATGTTTATGCAAGCAATAAACACAATGACTTGTGAGTTATGGCCTGATAAGAACACACACAAGGTGCATTATGAGTCATGAGGCTAATGCACCAAGTACCTTAGCTCCTGGGAAGTGTCTTAACAGGCCATAACCCACACCTAGGAGTGGCTTATTGCGCTTATAAAGTGGGTCATGTCATAGATTAGTACAATGAGTTAGTACAAAACCCAGTGCTTATTCTAAATACAGTAAAAGTTAGGGTTAGATGTATAAGTAAACAAATGCTATGTAAGGCATACAAGGCAGTATACAGTATCAGTGTGTGTGTCTGTAGCAATGCTCTGTGTGTGTAGACAGTGCACTGCTATGTTATATTGGAATGTATATGCACATATGTGTATATGTATTAGTCAGTGTGTGTGTATCACAACAATTAGAAAGTGTAGTTAGGTGGCTCAGTGGTGGTGGTACAAAAATTAGTCTAAAACTGGCCCAATGGCACTGAAGGCTGAGGTGCTGTGCACCTTACCTTGTGCCATGTTAGCAGCCTGGGTTCAGGAGTGGACTTAGGTCACTCAGGGTCTGCTGGGGAGGAAGGAGTTGAGCATCGGAAGAATGCGTCCTTCTAATGATGGGCAGATTGTGCTGTACACTGTCAGCCAACCTTAGCAGTGGCTGGGGTTTGGCACAGATGAGTAGCCATGCAAGGAGTTGTCCCATGTTCAGGGTGATCGACTGTCTCCATGGAGGTGGAGATGGCCTGCCTACCCATTGCACGGATGTGGGCATGGGAGAAAACAGAACATTCCAGGACTCAACAGGACCCATGATGACCAAGAAAGGCCAGAGGATGTACCCTTCTGAGGGAGGAGTCTTAGCCTCCTGTCAGGTTTGCAGCAATGGAGAAAAGTACATGTGAAAAAAAGTTTCTAGTCTACATTCTACCACTATCTAGATCAGTTTCAGCCTTATGCATGTCATTGACTATTTTAATGAGGTGTCTAGTGGCAATCCCCACCCTCCAATGTCCCTGGGGCCGGAAAAAGAAGAACATGGTCCCTCAATGTCTTTTTTTAATCTGTAGAAAAGGTCAGTCACTGATGCAACACCACTCCAAAGCCTGACCTCCCACTCAGCACCCACCACCCCTCAGACCCCAGGCTTCCCCACACACCCCCACTCACCTGAACAGATCCCAGTGTGAAGATCCACTGTCCCATGGAAGATGCATCTTGCTGCTGGAACTGGCAACTACTATATGAAAAATAAGGTAAGTGCAGCTAAAAACCCATTGAAATACACTGAACTGCACATACCTGATTTCTCATATAGCAGTCATCAGTTCCAGCAGCAAAACATGTTTTCGATGGAGAGTGGATCTTCACACTGGGACCTGTTCAGGTGGAGTGGCTATGTGGAAAGAGGATCTGGGAGGTGGGGTGGTGAATGCTCAGTGCGATGTCAGGGCTGGGGGTGAGAGCTGCATCACCACCTAGTCTTCCCTACTGATCCCTGTCTGTGAGGCCCCATGCTCATACTGAAGTCTGGAGCCTCCCTTGCCTCCAGGATACCCTTGAATCTGCCCCAATTCCTTTTAAATTCTGTGACCATTTTAGCCCTACCACCCACTCTGATAGGCTATTCCAGGCATCTGCCATCCTGGCCATGAAAAAATATTTTCTCACGTTTCCCCTGAGTCTTCCCCCTCTCTTACTTCAAGTTACTTTGGAAGATGCTTCCTTCCTATACTCTGTTGATATTGTTTATGTATTTGTATCTCTCAATCATGTCCCCCCCTTTCCTCCAGGGAATACATATTTAACTCCTTTAGTCTTTCCTCATAGGTCTTATCCTGCAGACTCTGCACCATTTTAGTTGCCCTCCACTGCTCTGCCTCCACCCTATCTATGTTCTTTCTCAAATGTGGCCCCAGAACTGGACACAATATTCCAGATGTGGTCTTTCATGAGTGTCTTATACAGGCCCAAGATGACCTCCTGCTTTATACAGCTGATGCCCCTCCCTATGCATCCAAGCATCTGACTAACCTTTCTAAGCACCTTATTGCACTGCCTGGTTTCTCTTAGGACTTCCAAGATGACAACTCCCAGGTCCTTTTCCTGCTTTGAGACTGTCAGTACCCCCTGACCTAGTTCATACTTTGCCCCTGGTTCTTGTGCTTTATGTGCATGATCCTGCACTTCTTTATTTTGAATCCTAGTTGCCATTCTTCAGACCATTTCTCCACTTTTGTAAGGTCTTCCCTCATTCTTTCTTCATATCCTGGAGTGTCCACCATATTGTATAACTTCGTATCATCTGAAAAGAGGCATACTACCTCCTCAGTCCTTCTGCAAATTCCTATAAAACACTGAAGGTGGCCCCAACAATAACCTTACTGCAGCACCCTGCTCATTACCTCTCCCTCTCCACAGTGCTCCCTGTTTAAAACACCCCTCTGTGTCCTGCCATTCAGCCAGTTCTTCACCACAGAACTGTTTGGGATAGACCCATAGGCTGCGCAATTTGTTAATCAGCCTTCTACAGTATGTGGGACTGTATTGATGTCCTTTCTGAAGTCCAGATAGGCCTCATCCATAGCACCTCCCTCGTCCACTACCTTAGTTACCCAGTCATGCCATGAATTAGCACAATGAATTAGTGCAAAAGCCAGTGCCTATTTTAAATACAGTAAAAGTTAGGGTTAGATGTATAAGTAAATAAATGCCATATAACTGAGTTTATGTGAGTTAGTTTGTGCATGTATGTGTGTGTGTGTGAGCTTGTGTGTGTTTGTTGTGTGTCAATGCTCTGCATGTGTAGAATATGAACTGCTCTGTTATACTGCAATATACTGTGTAGTACCATATAGTCACAGTACCTTTTTTGATTTATCAGCTGTTCATCTGCATTCACCCCCTTTTGAATTAGCCCTCCAATGATCTGCTGATAAATGCCAGCTTTCACTCCCCATCTTTCAATCAGCAGTACCTGTGTTGTAAAAAACACTGTTCTGTGCCTTTTGTCTCTGCTGTTTCTGTTACCAACAACAATATGTCAGTTCTTATGTGGCTGACTGGCAGCAAAAGAAAATGGCATTATCCAGTGTATGTTAATGATGTGTACGCTGAGGCTATTGCATCCAGCTCTGACATACAGCTGCATGTTGCTGCCGCAGTTTCTCAGGAATTAACATGCACACCACCAGCAAAAAGAAAATGACCATCAACATATGCATTATGAGAGGACCATGCAGATGAATGAACAGCCAGAGGAATGCCCACAAATGACCACATGGTGAAGATGTGATAACGGATATGGAATAACACCATTTTAGTTCTGGAATGTCTTTTTTTGATTTTGGCTTTCTCTTTTTTCCCCAGAAAATAAAGGAATTAAAATTTCGACTTTGTGGATCCTTCCTGGAAACTTTGCTAGGATGCTGACAGAGTGAGCTAGCGACTGAACAAGCAAATGGACAACACAGAGTGAATGGAGCAAATGAGTGAGCATGCGGAGGTACGAGTTTTCAGAGATTTTCAATATTTAAACAAATAAACAGATGTACAGGACTGCACCACAAAGTAACCTTTTTAAAAGCAATCCCACAAAATAAAGAAATCAACCCATAGATTAAACATAGACTATACTTAAAGAGAAATTGGGGGAATGGAGGGGGGTATATTCTGAAAATACAGCCGATACTGCAGTTTTGGTAGACAGGCATCACTCATAGAACATGGCACTGAAATTTTCACTGGTCTTTAATATTCACTGATAGTGGTTACTATGCTAATATAAGGAATATTTAGGATCACTAAAAATAAGGTACCGTACAGTATGCATATATGTGTATATGTTTCAGACAGTGTGTGTGTGTATCACAACAATTAGAAAGACAGTTAGATGGCTTAGTGGTTAGTGCAAAAATTACTAGTCTACATTACCCAGCTATATAAATCCATTTCAGCCTAATGCATGTCATTGCTGATTTTAATGATGTGTCCAGTGGGTATCCTGTGAACACAGCAACAGCGATTGAGACTGCAAAAACAGTGACTTGGTCAAAGTGCTTGTGTTCTGGACTACCTGCCATGGTAGCAACAGGATATCATGGTGGGAAAAAGAGGACAACAGGATGTATATGCTCACGTGGAGGGGACCACACCTTGTGAGGGGCAGAAGGGTAGGGAGAGTATGTGGGATGTGGTGTGACAGTCAGCTGTGAGCTGGCCATGTGGCATGGTGGTGAAGGTGGTCAGCTGGGATTGGGGGGTGCCAAGTTCGGTTCTGGGGTGGGCACCCTTTTTGCATCAGAGCCAAGTTTTTAATTTTTTTAAGTTTTACACCCCCCCAACATGCACACCCCTGGAGCTAAGAATCTTTAGTAGGGGGTGTGGGGTCCATTTGAAGTCACCATGAGTGTATATCACCATTATTTATTTTCAGTAACATACACTCACCCAAATGGTGATTGCCATTATAACATGGAAACATCTAGTGGCAACCCACCATCCAATTTCCCTTGGAACTTGAAAAGAAGAAATTGGTCCCTTAAAATCTTTTTTTAATCTGTAAAAATGTGTGTAGACAATGCGCCGCTAGGTTATACTAGAATATATATATATATGCATGTATGTGATTATGTATTAGTCAACGCATGTGTATCACAAAAATTAGATAGTACAGTTAGTTGTCTCAGTGGTTTGTGCAAAAATGCTGGTTTACACATTTCTCACTGCCCACAGTACTATTAATTTGCAGTTACAGTGGTTCTTGCTAGAGGTTGTTTGATAAGCTGTAGCATGTAGGAGTGATAGAGATTCACTCTGATGCTAGTACTGTTACCCTCAGTGGTTGCATTGAGCCCCCTACCCCCTTAACCCACTCAAAGATACAGAACCAACACTTACTGTAGATTTCTTGAGGAAGGGGAGTTGCTTTCCACTACAGTGTCAATGAGTGCAGACATTCAGTTTGGGACATATTGGCTTGCTGATCCATAAATTCAAGTACGTTAATCACTGAATGTTATGCTACTTTGTTTTAGCTGTTATATCCTTTGTAAATAAACTGTAACAAAAAACCATGTGCATGTTGCAGGTACTAAATTATATTTAAGACAGAGCAAACATTGCCCCATGACTATTTACAAAGGATATAACCACTAGGATGCAACCACCATCGATATTCTTTTTGCAGCTATACTGAGTCTGACCAGAGTGTGTCTACTTGCTGATGAGAAGAGAACAGCGTTAGTAAATCTGCTGCTGTTTTCAGTCATGCCATGAAACCATGAACAAATATAATGACACCAATCTCATAACATCATTTTGTCTCCTTGATGACATGATTGCCTGGGAGTAGAGATGTTGCAAAGTTAAACTTTGAATGTGAATTTCACATGAAGTGCTGAAAATTTGCACTTCATGGAATTCACTGAGTTTTGAAAAAACTGCAGAACTTCCATTTGCATGTAGAGATGCAGTGAATTTAAAATCCACTGGCAAAGTGAATGTGAACTGGCCAGTTTCATGTTGGCACTCCGCCACGCAGAGTGCCCCCATAGGAAAGGCTCACTTAGCCTTGTTATTATTATTTGTGTTGTCATTCCACCTAAACGCAAGTAAGGTGGAGTGACAACAATATTGGCAGCATCCCACCCACACAGTCACCAGAAGGAATGTGCATCCCAAAGTGCTACTGTCTTGTGTCCAGAAAACTCCTCAGTGCTGATGAAGTGAAATGAGAGTGTAACAAGAAATGTAGTCTCCCAGAATTAATGGTGCACTCAGTCATGCACACAGTGGTCAGGTCACACACAGAGTCACCAGAATTAATGTGCATCCTCAAAATGCTACTGTCTTGTGTCCAGAAAATTCCCCAGTGCTGACAAAGTGAAATGAGAGCGTAACAAAAAATGCAGTCTCCCAGAATTAGTGGTGCCATGTAAATGCACAGACAAAGATTGCACTGCACTCTCAAGGAATGCATACAAAAAGGCACAGCAAGACCTAACCAGTGCTCACAAGTTACAAATCCAAATCTGGAAAGGAATACATTTTGCCAGTTGGGGAATTAGTACACGGCAGTAACAATCCACTACCAGTAAAGATACTACAAAGCAGTATATAAAATCCATGCTGATGTGGTGGATAGCAGGTTCACACTGCTGCAATTACTCAGTAACACAATAAAAGGTGTCTGATTTAATGGCATGCATTGCACACACTCTCACACACACTACAAATAATGCATAGCAAATTGAAAACCTTTAGTAATATAACCAAATGTTTTTAACAAACTGAAATTATACACTGTTACACCCCAACAATCAGCAAAAAAAGTCAGAAATTACTGAAAATATTAGTGTGTGTAGATTAAAACAGTTATACAAGACAAAATATAACCAAAACAGAAAGACTGCCTTTTTCTCCCAGTTAATCTATCTACACCACAAATATGTCCCTCCCCAAAACACACTTCACAGTACACAGACTGACTGTTCTACATTAACATTTAAAATCCACACACAACAATAAACACTCAAAGACATGAGCACAGAAGGGTTTCCTACAATTGATGTACTAAATTTTGAGCAAAAATATTACTCAAAAAGGCATTTTAGACAGCATTTAGAGATTTTGAATCACAGAGCTCTGAGAGCAAACTGTCTCCAGCTACCACTGCACACACACTACCCAGGCCAGAACTGAGGCTGTGCAGAACAATCTAGAGCCCATGTGACCTGCAATCCCATGAATAACTGCAGAATTTCGATTGGAGGGTGAAGTGAGGTGAATTACATTGATCACAATGTACTTCGCCTTAAAATCAGTGGAGAAGTGGTTTAGGGAAAGCAGAATAACGCAAAGTCATTGGTTTCAATGGACTTCGCATTCCTCATTATGAAGCAAAGTACTCTGCTTCACATTGTGGAGTTCTCCGTGGATTCTGAATTACTCAGTGAATCACTACACGGAGCATATTGGGGCCACTTTGCCCACTACTACTTACAGTACTGTAACTCACATGCTGTACAGGAAGGAATGTGAATGCCTATGGCTGTACTTCCCAAGAAGCTGTGGCACAAAACCACATAACTTAAAAATGCTTTGGCACAAAACTCCATAATTTAAAAATGCTTATTAATGAGAACAATGGTGTAGTGGTGAAGCCTGGTGAGATACTATAAAACATGTTTACAATACACTGAAGTAAATAGTAAAAACATTAAAGTTGTGATTCAGGATGTGACCGTGAATCGTGATTTGTGACTGCATTTGTGACCGTGATGATGAAAAACGTGACTCGTGGTCGATGGTGTGAGATAACCAATGTGGAACTGTATTGGGAATGCAAATGCCTACAGCTGTACTTCCCCAATGAGCTGTAGCATAAACTTCCAGACTTTAAAATGCTCATTAATGAGTACAATGGTGGGGTGGTGAAGCCTGGAGAGATACTACAAAACCTACTTACAGTACATCCAAGTAAAAAGTCAAAAAATTAGTGTTGTGATTCATGACGTGATCGTGAATCGTGATTTGTGACTGCATTTGTGATCATGATGAAGAAGAATGTGATTTGTATCATGAGTGACTCGTGATAATGGTCGTGACTTAAAAACGCATATTAATGTGTACAATGTTCATGCAGAATTATGCACCACACCTGTCCAGTACTCTGAAGGGAAACCAAAGAAACAACTGTGACTTAAGTTACAGATGGAGATTGGGCCCTAAAGAGATGCAAATGCACAGACAGATGAAGATTGCGCTGTGCACTGAAGAGAAGCAGATGCAAAGGCACAACACCTAACCAGTGTTCACCATCAGAAATTCAAATCTGGAAAAGAATAACTTTGCCGGTTGAGGCGAGCCACGGGGGGGGAGGGGGCAGGTGTACTGCACTGCTGCAGTAACAGTCACTAGTACTAGCACCAGTAAAGATACCACCAAGAAGTACAAAAATCACACAGCTGCAGTGGGCAGCAGGATCACTTTGCTGAAAAATTATTATGTGGCACAATAAAAGGTGTCTGATTTGATGACACTCATCACATATATACCCACACACACACTAAGTAATGCGTAGCAAATTAAAAACTTCAGTAGTATAACCACATATTTTAAACAAACTAAAATTATGCACTGCTGCACCACAACAATCAGCAAAAAATGGCAATAATTATTGAAAATATTACTGTGTGTACATTACACAGTTATACAAGAAAATATCACCAAAACAGAAAGCACTGTCTTTTCTCCAAATTAATCTACCTACACCACAAATATGCACCTCCCCAAAGCACACTTCCACTGTCTCTCAGTACACAGACTGAATATTGTACAATAACATTCAAAATCCACATAAAAATAAATGATGATATGAGCACAGGAGGGTTTTCTATAATCGATGAACTGAAGTTTCAGCAAAAAATGACTCAAAAAGGCTTTTTAACAGCTTTTAGAAGGTCTGAATCACAGAGAGCTCTCACAGCAGATTGTCTCCTACAGCTTCCTACACACACTACCCCAAACTGAGGCTGGGTAGAACAATCTAGAAACCCATGTGACCTGAAATCCCATGAATCAGTGCAAAATTTGCCTTTGGAGCTTAAAACAAGAAGAAGTGAGCAGAAGTACATTGCTTTCATTTACTTTGCCTTAAGAACTGATGGAGTAGTGGTTTGGGAAGGTGGAGTAATGCAAAGTCATTGTTTTCAATGGATTTTGCGTTACCCATTATAACACAAAGTACTCTGCTTCTCATTGCTGAGCACTCCATGAATTCACCTTCATTCCATGAATCACTTCAAGGAGCAAATTGGGGCCATTTCGCCCATCTCTATTTGCATGACATTTTCACTGAAATTCAAGTTTCTTTACAATGAAGTGCAAATTTCATGGGCAAAGCGTGAAACTCATGAGTAGAATTTCGCCTTTGGTGGCATAATCTGCTAAATCTGAGAATTACCTTGTGGAGCGAATTTCACAAATGTCACACATCTCTTCCTGGGAACCATCAAAAGTAACTCCCTAAAACAAACTAGCCTACAGCAAGGCAACCAAAATCACTAGTGAGACCCCATCTGGAATACTGTGCCCAGTTCTAGAGTCCATACCTGAGAAAACACAGAGGCAGGCTGGAAATGGTATAGCATAGGGTGGCCACAATGAATCAGGGACAACGGCAGATCTCACAGTCAGCTTATGGTACTGCTCATGTACTGTACTTAATCAAGGCCAGAAGGAAGAGGACAACATGATAGAGGCCTTCAAGTTCCTGAAAGGAATAAACAAGGCAAATTGTGAGGAATTATTCAGCAGGAATTACTTGTCAAAAACAATGAGGTCTGGGGGGCTGGGTGGATATTGGATGGGGACTCAGGAGAGGTGTTAGAAAATATTACTTTATGGAGAGAGTGAGACATGGCACAGACTACCAGCAGAAGTGTTGAGCATAGAAAACATTAATGACTTCAAGCATGGCTGAGGAAGAGTTAAGGGCTTAATAGTTACTTGAGGGGGTAGCATTATGGCAAGAAGAAAGGCAGGGGGTGAGGGCAGAAACTCTATCTAGACAATAGGGCATGGGATATGGTAAGGAAAAACAGGGCAGACTGGATGGACAATGGTGTTTTCTACCAACAATGTTTAAGTTTCTTTGTTTCTGTCTCATGACACCTTGTTTCTTTTCTGTTGTACAAAATCCTGACAATTGAAAAGTGCATTCACAAAACATTATTTTTATTTCATTAATAATTAAAAATGTAGAACACTTTTTGTGGTAATACCATTAATTAGGCTAACTAAAGAATTATATTTCTTTACAAGAAAAAAGAGAATGGGAAACCCATTACCACAAATCTAATGCTCCTGAATGTTTTAACTGACACCAGTTTTTAGTTACTGATGATAAAATAGTTTTAAAAATCAAATGTATTATACACAGTCTAAACATGTAGAATGTTCAACAGGCAAAAGACCTCTTACTTAATTTCTAGGAATGGATATTCTGGGTCCACATCATGCAAGTTGAAGTTCATGTTGTTTGGTTTAAATGCAGCTGTGTTATTTGCACTTAAATGGGTTTAACATACACATTCCTTTTCAACCATAACTGTGTTCTACCATGGCTCTTATTCTGAGTAACTCATTGTGGTAGTGCAAGAGGTTCTTTGCCCATACTCTGTACCATTGTCACCCAGGACTGCTAAACACAAATCTGAGTGCAGGCCTCAGACTGTGCATCCCAAGTGAAAGAGACACAATACAAATTATTTGCCCAGATGTTAAATTCCTAACCCCACACAGTTAGTTCCCTATCACCCTAGAGTATAGCTGTGACTATGGCTCAGTATAGAACTACTGAGCCATGGTTTGTTACATGGAAAATGGGAGTCATATCCAGGGGTTCACCCTCTTAGCTCAGCCAAATGTTATTGACCTTCAGCTCCATTATACCAATTGAACACATTGGGCTTGCCAGTGCAATTGAAAATCAAGCAGAAACATTTTAAGAAAGAAAGCATGTAACCAGTCAATGATCTGAGTCCTGCTCCCCTGGATTCCTTTCAGTGATTTTACAGCTGAGATAGAAGATCAACTGACTAACGTGCATCCTGGTCACTTTTCCTTGCCATCTAACATTGCATCACCTTGCTGCAAGAAATATGTTATAGCAGTGGACTAGATTACCTTGTATGGTAGTAACCCATTCCCCAAACATAGGTAGTGTGCAGTTTAAGTAGTTTAACTCTGATTGATTGACAAAGGTAATTTATTCATTCACAAATAGAAATGATTTTGAGGTGGTGAGAATAAAACATATAAGTAAACATACTGTAACTGAGGTGCTTTATAGAAAGATGAAGAGTACAGTATCTGAAAAATGAGTGGAGCACCAAGGAAGGGCCATTTAACCTGATTCTTTACATGTCAACAAACTTATGGTTGGTGCAGCAGGAATGTATTGATTTTGCTCCTTGTCTTCAGTTTTGTACATTTTTTAGGTGGTTTAATCCATCAAGAACGTAATAAAACCTCTTTTTTGCTGGCCCAGTGGCACTGAGGGTTGAGGTGCTGAACGCCACACCTTGCACGATGCTCATGACCCAGGTTCAGGAACAGACTTGGAGTAGCAAGGGGTCAGGGAGAAAGTTGAGCATCCCAATGGATGCTGTCCTCCTCAGGGGTGAGATCCAGGGTGTCTTGCACACAGACACTCCTGTGCTGGTGGAAGCATGGGCATCGGTTCACAGGCGGCTCCTAGACAGTCATGAAGAAGAAGACGTGGCACACACCATATGACTGGATATCAGTCCTGTGTGCCGATGCCCTCAGGGGTGCGAGGGACTAAGGGGAGAAAAACAGAACCCCCCCAGGCCAAGATGATGACTGATCCATCTCGGATCACCTACCCGCAGGACAGACCCTGTTTCACAGGCACTCCAAGGAGAAGGAGTAAGGTAGGAGGGATAAAGGAGTAAGCCTGTCACTCTAGGGGCAGATTCTGTGGGAGGGACCTGCAGGGATGATCAAAGGTCTGAAGGAGTGGAATGAGGGGGCAGTAAGGTGGGATAAAAAAGGAACGTGTAAAAAAAAATCCTCTCTTTTGCTGCTTTATTTTATTCTTTTGGTAACCAGGTAAGGCCTACTGGGCTCTAGTGTTTGTTTTAGGGGTGAACTGGGAGCACTGGGGAGGTTATGTGAGTTGCTCAGAGTCACACAATAGGCAAGTGTAGGTTGTGGGAGTCAAACCCAGGTCTGGTGATGTGCCAAGCTCATTCTCAGCTCATTACTCTAACTACTAGGCTATATTGCCAGCCCCTCATTGTGCTTGGATTGGTTTAGCCATTTTTTTATGCAGTGCATACCTCTTATTTATTTGTGGAGGTTGCACTTGGACAGGTCTGTAAGAAAGTCTTTTTTAACCCAGCACAAAGTTTATAGGAATACCACTTGAGTTGCAAACATATATATTTTCATATTCTGCCTTTCTGTACTTGCAAACAAAAGGTATGTTATGGAACTCGATACCCAAAATCCCGTCAGATGCAAGCCCAATATCACAATCCCAGCTCTGAAAAGCCCAACAAGTACTTGATACCGACTGCAGAAATCCAACTTCCCAACAGTGTACTTACATTTGTAATAAAAGTAAAACAATGTTAGAATCAGACTTTGATTTTAGCAAATCTGTCATTATATTATCGAACATTTCAAGCATTATCTATCAGCATTTTAGAAATTGACAAGACAACAGTAAAAGACTCTAGCATCACGGCAATATATATATATTTTTTTTTACTAGCTAAAATGAGTGCAAGATGAGGCAAGATGTAGGTAGGTCACAGACTGAGTCAGAAATATGCATACAGTCACATGCACAAACCAGCAAACATTCATTTGTGACATTTTAATTTATTGTTTGATTTTTTACACAATTTTTACATGTTTTTGGTCATCATATCCTGGTGCATGAAACCTCTGGTGTCTGTACCGCTGCCAGGATGCAGATCGGCCATTTTGCGGCACAGAGCATGGCACTGAGGAAAGCGGGATGATGACAAAAGGAAACAAATTAAAAAAATCCTTAAATTTAAGAGTTGTAATTTTGTATGGATCTCAAACAAAGATTGGTATAATTAATCTCTAAGAAAATGTTGACTGCATCATTCATTATGTAAGTGATAACAGTTTTACTGTATGTGCCCAATTAAAATGCAGAAAGGTGTGCCCCCAAGTCATCAATTCTTGAATATCATGAATAATAGGGTGCATTACTCAGTACTTCAGTAGTAATTATAGGTAGACTAGTACTCGGATAGCCCTAAAATAAAAAAACTCCAACCCTCATCAGGTAGCCAGGGTTAGTCCCATGGCTACTATCTCTTCAACCCAGTAATTTTCCTCTCTATCTCCCTTCACCATTTCTCCAAGCACTTTCATCTGAAAAAATAATCAGTGCCAGGAGTCAACCTTATCATTTAAAAATACCTCCCTTTCTAACCTAACCTGCTGTCCAAAAATATTATTCATTAAAGGCTGGACCACCCAGCTGACCTCCAAAACATGATTTTGTGGTGATAGAGAAGCACTAGTGGAACTCTCAGCAATCTTAGTTGCCCCTTTCTGCAGCATGCCTGATCCACCATCCCCACCAAGTATTCCATAGTGCACTGCCTGAGGAAGAATCGCGGGGGTGGGGGAGTGGCCATCATAATTTAGATCCAGCCTAGGTCTCACAGTGCACCAACTTGGTAACACCCAGTCTTTTGAGTGTGTTGCTGTACGTGGGAGTTCAGGTGCAGGTTGCAGGGTTCTCCTCATTTACCGCACACTTAGGTCAGGGGGAGAATTCTTGCAGGAGATGCTGGACTTCATCATTGACCAGGTATTGGAGTCCCCCAGGTGCTTAATCTTAGGGGACTTCAATGCTTGGATCAATGGTGAATCCGTACGTTTCAGTTACAAACTCCTCCAGTTGATATCTTCACTGGGCCTGACACAAGTTGTTGCTTCTGCAACCCATGAGCATGGCCACTCACTCAATCTGTTGTTACAGATGGGTTTTGGGATTGACAACCTCGAGATTGATCAGGTCTCTAGGTCTGATCACTACACAATGGGGTTCATGTTTGGGGCTCCCTGAAAGTTTGTCTCCTGTGGAGATAGTCAGCTACTACCCTATAAGGGGCTTGTACCCAGAGGGACTATTAGGAGTTGGCTGACCTATCTAGAGTTGACAAGGCATGCGATTGGCACTGGAGAGGTGTGGACACCTATAACAGGGTGGTTTCCAAAGATCTGGATGTCATCACTCCAGTTCATATATGACCCAGATCCTCTCACTTGAGATTCCCTTGGTTTGATGGGGATTTCAAGGTGATGAAAATCAAGGGTCAGAAGTTGGAGCACTGCTGGTAAAATACCCTGCTAGAGGCCAACAGGCTGGCCCTGCAAGCCCACTATGGTGAGTGCCAGGGGGCAATCTCTCTTAAGAAAGCAGAATTCCTGTCCAGGGAGATGGCTGCACTGAAAAACAGACCATCTCAGCTTTTTCAGACAATGGAAAGGCTTCTCCATCCTGCCTGTCTATAGCCGAAGAAGACTTTTTCATATACCTAGTGTGAAGAGTTTTCTCTGTTTTTCTCTGATACAGTGTCAACTACCCAGTCAGGGATCCCGTCAAGGAGGCAACAACCTCACAGTGGTGGGGCCAGGAGGTTCAGAGGCACTTCATCTGTCTGGGAGGAGTTTAGACCAATGGAGGTGTCTGAAGTGACTAAGGTGATCTTAGAGCTGAAGCACACTTATTGTGAACTGGACCCGGCCCAACTTGTTTCTTAATGGGATGCACTGAGGCCATTGGCCCAGTGTTCACCAGGATTGCCAGGTGCTCAATGGCAGAGGGGGTGTTTCTGGTGGCTCTGAAAGAAGCATTGGTGAGACCCCTCCTTAAGAAACCTTTCCTTAACACAGACATTCTGGAGAATTACTGTCCGATCTAAAACCTGCCTTTTTTGAGCAAGGTTGTTGAGAAATTAGTGACACAGCAGCTCAAGGATTGCCTGGTGTCCTTGGACATCAATGAGCCATTTTGGTTGAGTTTTCTGCCCAGGCACAGCACAGAAACAGCTCTAGTTAAAAAGAAGTGCATTGTCTTGCCTTGCCATAGATACAACTAACCTGAACAGGAGTTAGATTGGGAGAGGGCAAAGTAGTCTGCTTCACTGATAATGTAAGGCACAGTAGTGCCATGAATGTCACATACCATGCACTATCCAAACATCATCTAGAGCACAGAAACTGACCCATGCTCAAGCACCAGCTGAGGTTGTGCCACAACTACAGTCAAAATAACAAACAAACAAACAAAAAAAACTGTGCACAACAACTCAAGCAGTAAAAAGTATTTATTACAAAGAACTCAGCTGGTTCTTCCATGCCAAACTCTTGCACTTTCGGTCACTCTGGCACTTTCTAAGGGGGCTCAATACAATTTATACTCTTGAGTTCTAGTGAGCGGCTGTTTTCTGAAATCACATACAGTACTGTGTATGTGCAATCCTCCTTCTGTATAAAAAATATTTTGCTTTTCTAATAAATGCCGTGTCCCATTTTCTGGTTATTTAAATCAGTATCTGCTGTTTTATTGTAAGTGGTTTTCTAGTGCAAATGGAATAGTAACTTTCTGCATCTATTTTTTTTTTATAGACACTGGAAGTACAAACCATTTTATTCTCATCTGTTCCACATGAATTTTTTAATGATGAGATTTAACTTCTCTAAAAGTTAGTGGCACAGCAAGGGTTAAAGTACAAATAGCATGTCAGTTTATAAAAAATGTATTTCTAGTTATTGAAAATGGATCAAATACTCATTTCTAGAGGCTAATAAAAAACTTCATTTTCTGTGATAGCATTTTTTCTAATGATTACCAAACCAATGATGTAAACATTTTCATTGCTATGACTGATAAAGATATTTAACACAAACCCTTAAGATGTTCATCTTGTCAAGTTAATTTTCAATAAAGTTTACTTCATTGCAAAAAAAAGATGCTCGTCTTTTTTTAAATCTTAGCCTGTAAACATTTTCTAGAAAACTTTACTCACATTACCTTAATAAAAAGATCCTTCCACTTTAATTCAAATTGCTGTATTTATGTTATTTGCTGTAAATGTGCTCCTCCAACCTTCACTTGAATTGTCTAAAGCATGACACAACTGTCTTTTTATTTAAATGTCACTTGCCTCTCAGGAACTGCAGCATTATGTAATCTGTAGATGCATACAGACTGCCTCTGTAGCGAAAGATAGATCTTGTAGAAGCACTTTATTATATGGCTCTGATGAAGAACATAATGTATATCTGATTGTCTGCCTATATGTCTGTCTCTTATGGTTAAAATGGTCAAAATCCCTGGGAGAAGCCTTCCATCTTTGATGTTAACAAGCACATTAATGTAGTTTTCTAGAGGGACATGACTTATTGCTGCATGACTTGTTCAATTTATACATTTTATTTACCACCCTTTGATGGATTTTGGAGGTACATTTCACAGAGCAGTGTGTATTCTCATTTGTTTCCTGTAAAGAAATAAATTGTTAATTACAATACTGGAAATATTTTCCTGAACGTGCCCCCTTCCATCAATGAATATCTACCATATGTAAAGCTCCCAAGAGAGATAAAATATCCCTTAAAGAAAAATATTTTATCCCAAAGATCACCATGTGTGTGTCCCAGTGAAGTCTCCAGGTGGCTGTTGTGATAGTCTTACTTATATTCACTGCCCTGTGTTTGAACCCAGATAGCCTGAGTTGCTTGCTTCATACAGTAGTTTTCATTTCATTCAGTTCATTTCATTTTTTCATTTTTCATTTTATTGAAGGGTTAGACCATTGAGAATTAATTCATTTACAATGATGACCCATGGTAAAAACAAATAAGTTACAACAATACAAACTATACAAAACCATCATACAAAAATGTATAGTACAAAACACAAAATTTAAGACACATGTAGGTACAATTTGCAATAACAATCTTATAAATTACAAGGATTATTAACCAAGTTGGGTATAACAACACTTTATTTTTAAATTCATTGAATCAATAAACCATTGTCTAAGAATTTTTATGGATGGAGGTTTATCATTTACCAAGCAGAACCTTGATAGTAAACTGTTACATGGCTGAGGAACCATATAACTGAAGAAATGCTTTGATCTTTCAGTAACTGATAAGGGGACGACCCACTCTATGTTCCCTACTTTCCTCAACATCAGCTTTAAATCTTTAACAATTAGTCTTTCTGATAGGTGATCTGGAATATCACCTTGGACACTTTCACATGCAAAAATCACCCAGTGAAATTTCCTCCTATCAACCAGAGAGAACCAACCCAATTTTACATACATTAAACAGTGATGGGTGTCTCTAGGACACAGGAAGATTAGTCTTGTTAACCTATTATAGAGGACCTCCAGCTTCTGTAACTTAACTTGACTCACATAGTCATAAAGAACATCACTGAAATCAATCAGCAGAAAAACCTGAATTTCAATTTACTTTAACAGACTTCTCCCTAGACATTTAAGCTTGATTGTATGTTAACCTCAATTTCTTGAATGGGTCACACCGAAGTGTATACAATCATATCATTGGCATACAGACAGTATGCTGACCTATTAACTACATCTCACAAATTTGCTTAAGTATAACAAAAATAATAAGAGGTCTAACACCTAGCCCTGTGGTACCCCTCAAATAACAAGAAGTGGGTCAGAAGTTGTATGATTTACAGTTGTTACCTGACATCTCCCTCCCAGATATGATTCAAACCATTTCACAGCAGAGATCGATAACCCAATGTACCTCAACCTTGACAGCAACATTTGGTGGTCAACTGTGTCAAAGGCTTTGGAGAGATCATCAAAGATGGTACCCATTAACTGGCACTTTTCCATGGCTCTGTTAATGTCATCCATGACCCTCAACGTGGACACCAACTTTCTATGGAACTAACGAAATCCTTACAGATATGTGTCACACAAGTTATTCTGTGACAGATAATATGTTAATTGAGCTGCTTCTTAAAGGAGAAGACTCCTGTATATTTATGATTTGGTAATGTCTGATGTATTTATTATACATTACATCAAGTACTGTACATGCAGTATGTCAATAAGATATCAGCCATTTATTCTGTTGCAACACATATCTAGAGTTTGAGGCTCTGACCCAAGGTAGTAAAATGTCAAGCAAGCCTCCATTTACATGCAAATGAGTCACTTGTAATACAGTCCCTCCCATTCCCTGGTGTCACTGCAGCAACAGTGGAGAACAAAACATAAGGTTATCAATGCTGTCTAGCCTGATTTTAGTTTAAGTTTGCAATGGCTTAAGGCAGTTCTGTCATGAAACTCACACAGGGAGTAGTACTTGTAGCATTAATACTATATGTGTAGAGCAAATAATACATCTAACAGTATTTCGTTCACAGGAAACAAAAGCTGTTTCTTTGTACTGCTCATTTCTCTCTGTGAGACAGTTGTAACAAGTTGTGGAAAGCAGTAGACTGAATCAATCAACCAATCAATCAATCGAGCAGTCAGTCAGTCAGTCACTCTGTACTGAACCAGGTGAACACCCTTGAGAAGATTCATTACAAGGTGAGTCTGGGCAGTTTGCCAAAAAATAACACAAGACTGACTTTTTACATCCCTTTCAGCAGCCTGAAAGTAGAGAGCTAGATCATTTACTTTATAAAGTAAATTATTTTACATTTAAAATGCTTCTTAAATCTGAGTTTCTGACTGGAAATACCAGGACACAGAATGCATATGACATGGGAGGAGTGAGCTAAGCAAATACAGAGCACTGCAAACACAAAGACTGATTACTTTCTTTACCTACAACAGCTGAGGTGTAGCATCCGATGTGTGAGGGACATCCTACTTCAAATGCTGGCATTACAAAGCATGGGGGGAGGGGGCAGCCACAGCTTATCCTTAGTACCTTGAAAGTGAAGTGCTGTAGCTCTCACATCACAGCTAATGATTTATAATGGGACTTGGGGCACTTTTAAAGTCATGGACCTGAGGGGCCATCACAGTTTCTAAGGAAGTTAGGGGAACTTCTTAAAGGGTTAGAGAGTAAGGGACACTAGTAGGATTTGAACCAGAGTCTCCCAGTGCTTGTGCTTTAACCACAAGATTACCCTTCTATATGCTGCAGCTGATGTTCTCCTGCTAACCTATTCCTTGTTATAGCTGATTTTGTTATTGCCGTATTGTCTTACAGCAGCCATCCAATCACTGACTGCTTAGTTACAAAGGAAGAGGGGCCTATTTGCAAGGTTGTTTCTCATTGCTGGTGTCAATCAAAACAGAGAATGTTAACACACACACACAACATAATGCAATGGCTGTATAATACCATTTAAAACTCTTGTTGTACCCCAAGTCATTTATTGGGTAAACTGTATTTGCTAACAGAAACAGCAACACAACACATACTGTCACTTCCTTATATGAATACTGTAGATACTCAAATCAGTGCTGCATCACACTCACATGGTCCTAGTCCCTATTAGACCTGCACTTCAGGATATGTACAACACTTAAAGGGTTCCTCCATTACTGAAGTGGGGAACCAAACATTGTGAGTTTGGTTTACTGGTGGAACTGCATTTAGTGCAGCACCATTATTCTGATTATCTGTTGCTCTGATGACATCATCCTCCAGCAACATTAATGATAAAATGGAGGACAAACACATTGATAACTTTTAGGGGCTGTATATTTTTATGTATAATATAGATTTGGACAGCAATAGGACTGCTGGCAACTGGAGGAGGCACACAACAGTTACACATAAGGAGTTGGGAAAATATTGGTGTGAGACTATGAGATACTTCCCCTTTAAACTCTAGACCACATGAGCTGCCAATCACTTTACTGAAGCTCTGTGGCACATTAGAAGTGTCACACATTAGTAAGCTGGAGTGAAAGTCTTAATTCAGGCAAGAACATTAGTTGTTTGTAATTTGTGGAAGAGTACAGAGCTTAAAGCCTAAACATGGACTTATGTACTACTGGGACAATATTACATAAAGCTTTATTTTCTCCTGAATGGTGATTCATGCAGTCTGGAGTTAGGAATAGTAAGTATGCAAACAACTAATTTAGCTATTAGAAACAGTATTTGCACTTGAGGGAATGTGATGTATTGAACTGTTGCATTTGTTCCAGTTTTAACATGCTTTTAACCTTCTGATTCCTCCTCAGTGCTGATTCATGGTGCTTTGGGGGTAGAATTAATGTTTCACTTATGGTTGCCAAAAGTATATGTAAATTGAGTTGTGTTGCTGTGTATCCTTCAGAACAGTCCTATGGTGCCTTATGGGGTCCCATTCAGAGTACAAGTGTCCAGCTAATGGAAAAAAACTTGAGATTTTCTTTTCTTGCTTGCCATTTACTTTAGGCCTTGAAAATTCATTTTAAATTAGTTTCAATGTTACCTCACACATTGATCGCAATACATTAGCTTCAACTCTTCTTCCATTCCATGTAGTCCAGTGACAGCTAATGTTCTAGAGGACTCCAAACCTGGGACCCCTCCATTTTGTTCTATATATGGCACCTTGGGCAGATATCATACATTCACATGGACTGTCCTATCACAGCTATGCAGATGATATCCAGGTTTATGCCCCAATCACTAATTCCTTACAAATCATGCTCACTCAGATGCCTTACTATCTTACAGATGTACAAGCTTGGATAATCACAAACCTGCTCTACCTGAATGAAAAACAAAAGGATGAGAATATATGCAAAACAAGAGCAAAAATCAAATCACTTAAACAGCAACTCTCCATTATAATAAAAAACACTAGATTTACACCAGTTATGTTTTACTTTCTTGTTTTCTTTATATGTTTCTACTTTCCTCCACTGTAGGTTTACAAATATTGTAGCTAATGCAGTGGTTATTTCACTGAGTCTTTCAAATGTATCTGACTCCTCCCGTGCTAATCACACAATTGATATTTGTGACATCACAGTCTGTTGTCATGGTGAGCTTTTATAATATTATAAACATAGACACTGTGACATTAACGGGAGGGCAAATGTTTTCAAATGTTCTCGTATAGACTTTTAGATGGACTACAAAGATGTGCTGTATATCTCAGAAAGGAACATTGAAAACATAAAAATGTATTCTCTAGTAAATTGTAACAGCTGAAACATTTTAGTTATGAAAGTGCATGCTGAAGTGTAGAGTTACTCTTTAAGCTATGTGATACTGATCTCTACATTGGTTAAGCAGTCATCCATTGCTCCACTGCTGTACAGAACCCAGAACAGTTCTCTATAGTCCACCACTATAACTGGAGATCCATATCAACAGTACTGTCAGCTCAGCTTTCTGCCACCTATGTGTTGTCACCAAGGTCTGTTGCCATTCCTACATTAGCGAAGACACTGTAGTAAATCTTGTCCATTGTTAAGTATTCAGCCACATTCAATCAATCAATCAAACAATCAAACTTTATTTTTAAAAAGGCGCTTTTCTCAAATTTAAAGTGCCTGTACAATTTCATAAAACAATAAATAAACAGAATTTAAAACTATTATAAATCATTAAAAGCTATACTAAAAAGGTGAGTCTTCAAGGTGCCTTTAAAGCTCAGAACAGTCAGACTATTTTGCACCTGATGAGGTAGAGAATTCCACAGGGTCAGGGCCATAAAACTAAATGATCTAGCCCCCGAAGTTTTCAAACAGACCCTGGAAATCTCCAGCAATCCCTCGTCAGTGGATCAGAGGGGGCAGGAGGGACAGTAGGGGCAAAGGAGCTCTTTCAAGTAAGCAGGTCCCTGGTCATGTAGGGCTTTATAGGTCAGCAAACCAACCTTGAAGGTGATTCGCCAGACTACTGGCAGCCAGTGCAGTCCATGGAGCACAGGCATTATATGGCTGGATCTAGAAGAACCAGTCAACAACCTGGCTGCCACATTCTGCACTAGCTGCAGATGGCAAAGTTCAATCCCCGATAGCCCTAGGTACAGGGAGTTGCAATAGTCAAGGTGGGAGGTAACAAAGGCGTGGATCAATGTTGGAAGATCTTCTGGAGAAACCAGGTGCTTCACCCTGGTGATATTCCTCAGATGGAAAAAGGACATTTTGACCACCGCTGACACCTGAGCTTTAAGCGTCAAGTGGTCATCAATTATTACGCCAAGATTCCGCACCTGATCTGAGGTCATCAGCGGAACGCCTGCAAGCCATAAGCCTGAGTGTGATCCAGCTGGCAAACCCACCTCACAGCGACCTTTGTCCATGACCAACACCTCAGTTTTCTCTGGGTTTAACCTCAACCAACTCCCATTCATCCAATCTTGTATTTCTGCAAGGCAGTTATTAAATACTGACAAGGCAGCTTCCTGGCCGGGCACAAAGGACATATACAGCTGGGTATCATCGGCATAGCAATGGAAACCCAGACTGTATCATCTTATAATTGCTCCCAATGGCAGCATATACACCGCGAATAACATAGGTGCTAGAGTACAGCCCTGCGGTACCCCACAAGATAGGGAGACTGATGCAGAGGAAAAAATTCCCGACACCACCCTCTGAGTCCTACCTTTGAAGTAAGATCTAAACCACCTGAGGACCATACCAGATAATCCACAGATGGACCGCAGATGCTCTAACAGCACACCATGATCAACAGTGTCAAATGCTGCTGAGAGATCAAGAAGTACCAAGATAGAACGGGTCCTATGATCTCTCGCTATTAGGAGGTCATTTAGTACCCGAACAAGTGCTGTCTCTGTATTATGCCTTTTCCTATATCCAGATTGGAGAGAATCGTAGATATTGTTGTTGGTCAGATGAACCTCCAATTGCACTTCAACCACCTTCTCAATAACCTTACCCACATAGGGTAGGTTAGAGACTGGTCTGTAATTTGCTAGACAATCTGGGTCTAAGGAGGACTTCTTTAGCCTCTTTAAGGGAATCTGGAAAGATCCCCCCTCTCCAAAGACTTCCAGACTATCAAGGCCAAGACTAGGCTGATTTTATCCACACAATCCACTAAAAGGCATGTGGGGCCAGGGTCCAAATCACAGCTGGTTGGTTGCAATGCTCAGATGACCATCACAATATCATCGATTTTGGAGAGGCTGAAGTCAGACCATGCAAACCGGGTGTTCAACATCTCTGACTGACCATCACCACTCCCACTGGAGAGGGAAGAACAGACATCTGATCTGATTTTGGCAACCTTATCTGCAAAGAAGAGAGCAAACTCCTCACACCGCTCAGTGGAAAAAGCCCTACCGGGTTGAAGACAGACTGGATTGCACAGTCTGTCCACAGTCCGAAAGAGCTGAGCTGGTCTATTCTGTGCAGCCGCTATCTCCTTGGACAGGAACTTTGCCTTTTTGTGAGAGATTGCAGATTGATAGGCCATATAATGGTCCATCAAACTAAGTTTGTCATCATCCAGACCAGACTTCCACAAACGCTTCTCCAGCCTTCGTCCAACCCTCCTCAACTCCCTCATGGTCTCATCGAACCATGGAGACTCAGCAAAGAGTGAGAGGATGAACACAAACAGGGTGCAATAGAATCCAAGGCCCCATAACTGCCCTATTATAGCCTGTACAAGGTCACCTGGATCCAAGCAATCTATCAGAAGGTCCAATAGGTCCAGCACTGCCATCAGGTCATCCAGGGACACACCACTTATTGGGGTACTGGACCATCTCTGAAGGGCTTGACCTAATAGGGGTGGCCTCAAAATTGAACCTAATGGGGTGATGGTCAGACCGTCTGAGTGGTTCCACCACCAAATCAGATATCCCCATCCCCAGAAGGAACACCAGATCCAATGAGAGCCCACCAATATGGGTCAAGGAGGAAACTACCTGTGTGAAGCCCAGTGATAACATCAACTGGAGGAAGTCTTGACCAAAGCATGAGAGTTCATCGTTGACCCAGGCATTGAAGTCCCCCAGAAGCAACCATCTGGGGGACCCCAATGTCAGGTCAACAATGAAATCTGTGACTTCCTGCAGGAAAACATTCCCATCACCTGGTGGATGGTATACGAGAAGCATCCTGCACCCCACACCCTCGCCTAAAACACACTCAAAGGATCTGGTGACTCCCACCGATACCTCCACCAGGCCCAATTCTGATTTAAAACAAATGGCAACGCCCCAGCCCCTACGATCCTGCCTCGGGCAGTGTATCACTGAGTACCCGGCCGGAACAGCTGGGGTTAAACTGGCCCAGCATTGCCATCCAGACAGGTGTCTCGGTGATGCATGCTAGGTCAGCTGACCCAACAAGATCGGCTATAAAGGCTGTCTTGTTTTAATAGACCTAGTTGCACAACACCGCCCGAGCAGGATGAGCCTCAGACGATGACCACCTTACCTGCTGATGACCAGAACCCTTGGGTATGGGCACAAGACAGGGAGAACCCTTCTCCTGTACTCATTTTGCCCCAGGGCATCTCCTTGACCTCACTATCCCTATCTGCCCACTCCTTTCCATCCCCCAGGCTCAGCTCCAACCCTCCTCCTCCCCCTCACAATCCCCAGAGCCCTACACCTTCTATAGACTCCTGGCGACATGGGGGGGACAGGAGAAAGGACGAAGATCCCTGAGCCTAGTGGGGGAATAATAGCCGACTGTCCTATTTTCACTCCAACACATAATTAATCACACAACTAATTACGATAAACCCCACCAGCTTATATAAATAACAAAATTCTAAAACACAGCACTCAAATAACAAAATATAAATACTACAATTAAACAAAAAACAAAATTATACCCTAACAGTACATTCTAAATAAAACTAAAAACACTACATTCAAATATCAAAATATAAATACAACAATTATAAACAAAACAAAACCGTTTTCCTAACAATGTGTCAGAACTTACAATTTAATTTTATCAGAAGCACTTGTCCACCTATCCTCACCCACAGTGCTCTCACCACTGCAAAGGAAGGAGCTTTCCACCTATACAAAACCCCTTAAAATTTTGCCTCAAAGTTTAAATTTCCCGTAATCCTAAATTCAGTGCTCTCGTTTACCCAGAGGAAACCCAAAAACAGGAGTTCAAGGTCTTTTTTGATGTCCACACTTATTGTGCTCTCACCACTAGTATGGCCCAAAACTTTAGTCAGTCTTCTTTCACAAGACTGAACTAATAAACTCAAGTTTTAGTCTTCCCAGTCGTTTTCCTAGAGTATCATAAACTGGCAGTAACAAAAGTTCAAGTATACATCACCAGATCAATAGTCCACACCACGATCCACATTAATCCGATTTCAATGCCAAAGTCCTGCAGGCATCCAGCAGAAAGCACCAACTAAAAGTCCAAACTCAACCTAACCCTCGCTATGATGAGGCAGGCTGAACCACCCTCCAGTGGTACCCCTGTCTCAACTAGGAAGCAGAGCTAACCCACCGTCCTCGGAGGCAGAGAAACCAGCTGCCCTGTCTGGGCCAGGAATCTGGACACTCAATTCAGAATAATCCACCTTTTCCACTGTCCATTACTCCACAAATGCTTCCTTCTACAGCAGGTCCAGTCACAATGTATAACCGATCACCTCCTCTTCCTGCAGTCCAGCAGAATTCCTTCCCCGAATCGAAACCTGTGCTCCACCGCTAAACGTTCCTCCCAATACTCCAGCACATGGGCGGTTGCCAAACCCTCAGACTGTCGGCAACCAAGCCTTCCACAACGGCAATGGCAGTCAAAAACCAGCTCCCCACACACTGCTCCCAGTGAACAGCCAGCAGCCAACAGCCAGCAGCATGACCACACGCCGGCTGACCAAGACTCGATGCAGGCAAGTCCCCTCAGTTTCCAAAATCACTCTTTAATAATTCGAATTCCAGGTGGCTGAATTGAACAGTTGGTTTAAAAACTGAACAGTAACCGAATAGTAATAAAAATGGCAATGCGATATAATGCAATAAAATGCAATGTAGACTAAATGGCAAACGGGCCAAAAAGAAACAATTTGAAACAATTTTGAGCCAAAAACAGAGCAAAACGAAGAGCTCACAGATGGCCGTCCAGCGTGGCCACCATCTTTTTTCCCATCCATATTCTCCATCTCTGGATGGATGATGACATTGATTACTAAAACTTCCTTCTTGCTGGTCTCCCATCCCAAGTGTTACAATACCTCAACTTCTTCTAATTGCTACTACACATCATCTCCACAAAATCTGACCATATGCAATGATACTGGCCAATGTTTATTGGCTTCCAGTTCAGTCAGAATTGATTTTAAAATGTAGTGTTTGTTTTGAAATGCCACAATGGACTTTCTCTGATATACCTAATTGAGCTAATCAATGGCCATATACAAACAAGCCATCTGCAATCCTCAGATGCACATCTTCTTAAGGATCAAAGGCAACCATAGTTATACAATTCTTCTTTTTACTTTTATTTCATAGACATTCTAAATACAAATAGACTGTTTTACAAGAATCTATAGGTCTACTGTAGTTCCTTTCATTATTAATTTGTTTTATATCTCTTTATGTTTCTGTAATTGAAATTGGCAATTTGACATTTTTAACTGAGTCAGCTCTGTTTGGCTCAGCTTCTGATGTCAAACAAGAAGTGGCATGTTCTTTGACTATCCTTAGAAATCACAAGAATGTACATTAAAGACTGGATGTGTATGTTGTCTTTTTCTACTACCATGTCTTACAGTGACATTTTACATTAGCATATAATGTGTGTGTGTGTGCGTGTGCATTTGTGAGTGAGTGTGTGTGTGTGTGTGTGTGTGTGTGTGTGTGTGTGTGTGCAAGTGTGTTTTTGTTAAAATAAGAAAAGGAAAGCAGCATCTTACCATCATGATAGCTGCAGTTGATCTAGGTACTGGTGCACCTGTAAGCAGCTGGTCAGCTCTTTCTCTTCTGGCTGATCATCATCTCCAATTCAAACAGAAGTTCTTGGATAAGATTTGCTTTTTGTGTGTTGTACCCCCATTTCCAGTATTTTTCTCAAAATTCTGTCAATATAAAAATGCCTGCAGGATGGAAACACTGAAAGCAATACATGATACGTTATGGTTTCTGATTTCAGATGGACCTACATTTTAACACCAAACAGATACCAGCCTTCAAAGTACAAAAGAGATGATGATGTGGAACATGGAGAAACCAAAAAAGGAATAGAAACAATAACACATAAAACAAATGAATGCAAACAAGAACTGGTGGTTCTGGATGACTCTATTATAAGATTTACAGACAGGATCATTTGCAAGGGTAGAAAAGAGTTTACAATTGCAAGTTGCTTACCTGGAGAAAAGCTGAATGATGTGAGGAAGAACCTGGAAGGATTAATTGCCGGCCTGAATCCAACTGCAGTGCTACATGTAGAGATGTTGTGAAATATAATTTCACTGATGAAACAGCCACAAAATTGGCAATTTTGGTGCTAAATATTTTGTAAAATGCCACTGTTCCACGAAATAGTTTGTGAAGTGAGAACTTGAGAAATGTTGCATTTTACACCCTGCAAAATATTTCACAAAATATTTGAATTTTGTAAAATATTTTGCATAAAAAATGTTCTCAATTTTACACAACATTAGCTGCATATTGGTGGAAACAAAATTGGGTACCGACTTAACAATAATATTAACTCAGACTTTGTGGAGATTGGTAAAAAGCTAAAAGAAAAGGGTAGTCAGTTGGCGATTTCAGAAATCCTGCCAGTTCTGAGAGCTGGACCAGGCAGGATATGTGGTGTACACAAAAATGAATGCATGGCTTGAGGAATGGCCAGATAAGGAAGGATTAGATCTTGTTAAGAACTGGGGCAAATTCAATGGACAGACTGATCTCTACAGATGTGAAATGCTCCAGCTGAACATACTGGGGACATGAAGGCTAGCAGACAGTATTTATAAAGTGGTTGCTAAATATTTAAACTGAACATGAGGAGAGGAAAAGGGACAAAAATATAAAAAAATCTTCACGTGCACTAATAATTACACCACAAAGTAGAGACAGAGAGAGTAACTGTTCATATGGATAAACATCTAAGAATTAGTAATGTATTAAGCAGGAGGAGAGAACTGAAATGCTTGTTAACAAATGCTAGAATTTTGGCAAATAATTGTGGTGGCCTTGAGGCTATATTACACACTGATAAGCGTGACCTATATCTTATAAAGGAAACACAGGTTATTTGATGATACCTGAAGCAAGGATATCTCAGGATATAGGTTGTTTAGAAGATATCGTGTAAGCAAATAGTGGATGGAGTGGCATTTATGTAGATGAGGATTTACTGGCGAGAGCAAGTGCTCCTCCAACACCCAAGAAATGGAGACAATTTGGGTGAGAGCAGGACAGAACAGTAAGATTGCATCTGCTTTGGGGGCTTATAGACCACCAAATCAGAAGGAAGAACTCCACAAGAGAGTAACAGAAAATACAGAATCACTATGATGGAAAAACAAAATTGTTATTATGGGAGATTTAAACCTTCCAGGAATAAATAGTTCCAGGAAATAGCAGTGACCAGGAGAGATCATTAGCTAAAATCTAATCTACTTATTTTGTAATCAACTAGTGAAAGAGGCTACAAGGTAAAACAATGTTCTTGATGTGGCACGTACAGATTGGAGTGAAGGAACAAGCAAATGCAACACTGGTAAACCCTGAGGTTCAAATGATCATGCAACCATTAATTGTAACATTTGCATGACAGTTAACAAGAGCAAGCTAGTTTCTAAGTATGGTATAAATAGTTTAAAAAGCACATTTGCAACAGTGAGGAAGGAAATTAAAATTGGGATTGGCAGGGTGAGCTAGAAGTATCAGGATATAAATAGTGCTTGGATGAGTTTGGAAATAAGATCAAGGACCTAGAACATAGAGAATAATGGATGGGTGTCCATCAGTAACAGAGTTGTTAGCCCTCAAGCAGTTCCTAAGGTGATCACTTTAACCTCGAGTGAAGTTCAAGAGATGGGTTGCCATAGGAACCTCAAGCTGAGTAGCTAGCTTAATGATGGACACCCATCCATTGTTTTTGTAGTATATATTGGATTGTTGCCAGGAAAACAAGTTCACATGCTCATGATCATGTAAATTATTTCAAACAGCTGATGCTTGCAGTTAAGATGAATGGCACTAACTGTCACAGCAGACTGATTTGGTTGTGTTCGAGGAGACTTGCCATGCATGAGCCTTATCATCATATTCTATTAAGCTGTAGTGAGTACATAGCTACTGCAGCATAACAGCATACATGATGTGTCTAGTGAAGCATACCAGCGATTGGAAATTTTTAAATTTATTTTTATTTATTCATATAAAGTCTATTTATTTATTTCATTTTTGTTTACCGGGTAAGTGCACTAGAAAAATCCTGCCTATTTTTAGGCATAACCCGGGGGAGGGGGATACAGATGAATGCCAACTGACCATGTACAAGATTAAGCTGTTGGTGGTATTGTTAGTGAATGAGGGAAAATTGGCCAGGACACCGGGAAATTCCTACTCTGTGTGGAGAGAGGTGCTGGGTAATCCGGAGGGTTGCTCAGTAGGCTCTTGGTCAGGCATGGAATCGGATGCTGTGTTGTCTGGCTCAGTGGAGCCTACTACGAACGGAGACCAGAGCAAAATCCCTTACCTCGAGAACGGGAGAGTGCTTAATATCAGGAGAAGCCTCAGACTGAATCGCGGTCTGAATCGGGAGCTCGCAACTAATTTATTTTTCGATATCCAAGTTTTCTGTACCTGTGGAAATCGCGATGTCAGCCATGCCAGGTGACTGATTCCGATCGGGCCCTTTTTGCAGACGCCCGCAGAGAAATACAGAAGGACTCATTTTGAAGCGCACCAGACAATGGAAGCTGCATTGGACCTGGAATACTACCGCTTGGACCTTTGTTCTACACCCACGGCTCCACAGATTCTAAAGCAACAATTTGGCTTGCATAATAGAAAATCATCCTTCCTTACTATGGACTGGTCATCGGAGGAGGTTTACAAGATGCTGGATGGACAAAATCACAAACAGGCATATGGATCCCAGACCCTACATGGACGGACAGTTCTCAGTCTTCCACCATGCATGCCAACGTTTCTACAAACCTGAGCTCAGGTATGGACATTCAGACTTCTGGGGTGGAAACTATTAATGATAATCAGAGTTTGAAACCCGTCCTTGGCCATACCTGGGCAGGTTCGGGGGTATAGGACTTGTACAGGATTTAGCTCAGACAGGGGCACAGGCTGGCTTGCAAAACCCAGAGCAGTAATGTCTGACTTGTTTAAAAACAACTTAGAACAGGCACCTAGAAAAAACTGTCCGTTTACGTTATAGGGGTAGCTTCAAACCCACCGGATAGATATTATATTGCTAACTCGCTTTTGAAAGGTTCCATGAATTTTCTTCCTGTTGATATTTTTGCATTAATTCACATCTCAGGGAGGATTAGTATGATATTAGTTTTAAATCCTTTAAGGGCTTAGAGAAATTTTGGGATAGATACTCCATTTTGAAAAATACCCCTTTGTGGGTTCCATTTATACTATCCCCTTACTAAACCAGTGTTTCATGCATTACAATCATGTTTAGGAATGAAGGTGTCAGCGTAGGTAATATTTACCAATGGTTGCAAAATAAATGTGAGGTGATGGGACCCCCTGAAGCTATCTTGGACCTAGAAGGTATTTGGACAGGGAGCTGGAAATTTAAAGTGAAGTTACCCCAAATAAATGGTGAAATTATCCATTTACCGAACAGCTTCTTTCTAGGGAAAGATAGAGGGGTCTGTTTTATAGTGGTCAGCCCTCGGGCCTGTTATAAATGTGGAGCCTGTACTCATTTAAGTAGCTCCTGTGACCTTTTAAATGTCCATTGTGTGGAGGGTTTGGGCATGTAGCAGAAAGATGTCAAAACATCTTTCAGTGTAATCTTATGTGATAATGGCCATGCCTTTCACCACAATGCCCACGAGCCTCTCATAACAAAGCTGGGGCTGGGATTCTGATGCCCTAATTAACAAGGCTCAGGGAAAACAGTGATTGATCCTGGATCCCTTCACACATCAGGTAGTCAGGCTGATCCTTCACCCTCTTGGTGGACAAGCCTTCCCTCCTCAGAGACTGAGGTGACTCCTTTGGTTGCAGATGTATCTATTTCATCTTCCACCCTGATATCTCTGACTCTCAACAGGCCTCTTCTTCCATGCCCCCTTTGAGATAGTGAAACCCATGAGGTTTGACTGAGAGCTTCTAATAAAGCTTCCTCTACTACTCCCTCCAGTAGAAAACTTTTTTCCCTTTGCAACTGGAAGGTAGGGACTCAGATTTAGAATCTGATACTTCCCACCCATCGGAATTGATTTCGAAGAGGAAGATAGCAAAGCCACAGACTTAGCAAAAGAAAAAGGGAAAGAAAGGGAAGAAGAGAAAACTAGCCATTCCCAGAAGTCTGGAACTTAATGGTACTATCTCTGCAACATTGAACCTCTGAAAATAGCCTCCTATAATGTCTGCAGTATAAAGAACTTTAAGAAGAGACTTGCTGTCCTTTCCTTTCTTGGTACTTTAAATGTAGACATTATTCTTTTACAGGAAACTAGGTTATCCTCCTGGCTGAAATCAAACAAACACAGAAAAGATGGGTGTGGGGCCTTCCTTTTGGACTTTTGGGCCTGACTGAGCTGATGGGATTGGGAGTTCTCTTTACTTCACAGCCTTTAGGAGTTCCTAAACTGGTCGACATCTGTCCAGGGCGTGCCCTGCTCCTAGATTTTCCTGGCATGACTTTGATTATAGATTATTAAACATTTATGCCCCTCAAGTTAAAACTGCACGTATTAAATTATTTGAGGATGTTAAGCCCTTTCTATATACTCAAAGACACGTTATCTGGGGAGGGGATTTTAACTGTGATATAGATACTAAATTTAAAGGGGAAGTCCAGAAAAAAATATATTGTGATTCTTTAGCTTTAAAACAGATTATTAAAAATGCTGGACTATTGGACGTTTATAGGTCATTACACAGTACAGGTGGTTCTTCATATCACAGGAACATATTTTTCTTCACGTATTGACTATCTTTTGTCTCTAAGTTTCTAAAACCTTCCCTTACATATATTACACCAACTGAGTTCTCAGACCATCACCTTTTAATTGGGTTTTTAGTCTAGCAGATATTCCCCTAAACTATATTCAGCTAGCCCCAGATGCGTCTAAATGTGTCCTCCTTGGAGGACAGTGATTATATTGAATTACAAAATCTATTTTTGCCGTCATTCTCACACTTTGTTGTTATGAGAACCTTTTTTCTGGTGGAGAGACACTAAAATAGAATTAAATCCCTTTAAGTTCTAAGGGGAAACACAAGGCCAATTCACTATATCTTCAATACCTACATTATCGGGATCAATTTTACAAACTGATGTCACTACCATCGAGTGACAAACTCCCTTTGTTGTCTCAAATCTCAGAATTAAAAAAACAGATGGTTGAATATCAGTACAGTGAGAGCTATATCACTAGACATGGAATTTAGATTTGAAAGTACATCCAACCAACTTCAGATCCTATTTGGCGTGTAAGGAGCGCCTTGACCGGACTGTAATGTCTAAATTAACCTCTTCCAAGGTAAAATAGCAACCGAGAAAGATATGATGTCTGTTGTACAGCAATTTGTTTCGGATACCTTGGGGAGAACCCGAGCTTAGTGGGAATTTGCCTGAGGACTTTTTGCCTTATCTTCCAGTGATGGACACCACATTTCAAGCTCAATTATTGAAACCCATTTCTCCATTGGAAGTGGAAAAGTTATCCTATCCCTTAAACTTAAAACATCCCCTGTTTGGATGGCATTCCAAATGAATTTTATAAACCTTCATTTAGTACATGTGTCTTTTTCTTCCTCTTGTGTTCTAATTTTATCTTAACCTCCACCTCAGGTTTCCAGAATTTAATGTGGCCTTATTAAAATTTATTTTAAAAAGGATTCCTCCTTACTTACTAACTGGAGGCCGATAAGTATCCTTAATAGTGACTATAAGATCTTTGCTAAAATCCTCACAAATAGATTGTCCTTAATTTCTGAGTCCCTTATTCATCCCGCTCAATCCTGTGCAGTACCCATAGGAAGATACAACATAGTTTATATTTGTTAAGAGACTTATTTGACAACAGTGATAGGGAAAGAGTGAGGTTTATTATTGCTTTGGATCAGGTTAAGGCCTTGACAAAGTGTGTCACTCTTACTTATTTAATATACTATTAACCTACAAAATTCCTAAACTCTTTGTATACTGGATTTCGATTTTATATTCGGAAGCAGTGATACATCCTTTAGTGAATGGAAGAATGGGGCCTGCGGTTCCTGTAGTTAGGGAGTTCGGCAGGTTGTCCCTGAGCCCTCTTTTGTATGTGTTTGTTTTGGACCCTATTATTCGATATATTCAGGGCATTCGAGATTATGGGTTTGACCCCTGATGTATCCTTGCCAAGGGTTAAAATAACCGCCTATGCAGATGATATTACACTTTACGTTCAGGATAAGCCTTCCTTCAGAAAGCCTTACATTGTTTTTTCAGATTTGGGGAAAAATCTCTGGATCTGAACTTAACGTTTTCAAAAGTTTTATTTTTCTTTACATCCTGAACAGGATACTCTCTTTGATACTGGGGTATTCCATTCTCATCACAACCTAATAAAATTCTAGGAATTTGGTTTGGATTAGGTGATATGGCTACTTTAACTGGGAAAAGCAGTTAAAAATAGGGAATCTAAAGTGAATGTCTGGAAACAATGGAAATTTAGGAAACGGAAAAGGTTTCTATTGTTAAGCAATTTTTGATTCCCATAATTTTATACCTTAGTTATTTATACCATACCTGTTTCATTAGAAACAAGATTGTACAGCGTCTTTTTTCAGATGATTTGGGGGAATCGTTTAAATCCAGTTCGCAGGGATTTCCTTTACTTACCAGTTAAGAAAGGTGGATTGTCCATGATAAATCCAATTGTTTTTTTTCATTCCATTTTTTTGTTTAATTCTTTTAGTTTCCTTTGGAATCACACCGGTTCCCTTTGGCATTCGTGGTCTTATTTTCTATGGAGTCCTTACTTCCAGAAATGGACAACGTACCCCCCTAAATTGTTAAAACAAAATCATTTGCCCCTGTATGGAATGCCTTCTCTTAAAAAATGTAGGCAGTGGAATTTATTATTTAATGACCTTATTTCACATACTAGGAAATCTTTCTATAACTATATTGTTTTTACTGTACAAGGCTCCATTTTGCTTTTCAGACTGTGTACAACCAAAATGTCCTTTGGCTACATAAATTAACTGTTATAGAATGTACTCTTCTATATGGGACATTGTGTGGATATCTTTTACATGGGAAATTGGAAAGTAGGGGAATCTTAAATACAAACACGACAACTGAAAGATACTGTTTAAGGTCTTCTTTGTAACTCTATTGAAGAAAGTTTATCTCACTTTCTTATTGATTGTCAGTTCTAAAAGAATTTTAGTGTAAGGCATCTGATCATTAGGGTTCGATGCTGCAGCAGATAACATATAATGCTTTGGTCTTAGGAGATTATACAGGTATAGTGCAGTCTTATCATCCCAGCACCTTGGAATGTTTTTTTTGCCTTTATTCAATTTTTATCTTTGGCAGGCCAGATGTCAATTTATTTTTCAGCAACAATTAGTTCCTATTTCTATAATTTTGTCACAAGTGGAGACTGGTTTATCCTCTGTTAAAGTCAAAGATAAGCAAAAATGTTCTGCTGTTAAATTTGCTCTTTTTGGAAATCTTTTTTTGTTTGATATATATTTCTGTGTACAATTTTGTATTGTTGTGTAAATCTGTTTAACTGGTGATGTTATGTTCTTTTCAATAAAAACTTCCCCTACTCTGCTGACACTCAGTGGCCAGTAGGGGAGCTGGCCTTGTTTGTGTGATGGCCACTTCGGCAGGAAGTTTGGAGGTGGAGGTTGTGTCGGCTGCTGGTGAGTGCGCTGTGCAGAATGGCGATACAGATTTGGATGTTCGTATGGGATCGGAGGTGGCTAATATGGAATGTTTTCGCGATGCTGTTTCATCGATGGAGGCTTTAACGGTCTCAAGTTTGGATGACGGGAGTCCCTGGAAGGCTGTTTTAGCGGAGGCTCTGGGAGGTGTTTTGGACAATTCAACTGGTACTACGGCTTTAAAACTGGTTTCAGAGGCATCGCTGGTGTTGGAGAATGCGGAAGTGGTTTCAAACAGAGGTGGCATTTTGACGTCTTCAGCTCGGCCCAGGGAGCCGTTTTTCTGTGCGAGTGTTGGAAGTGGAGATGGTGTGGAGATCCCAAAACTTTTGGCCCTGGATGCAGTGGTGGAGAAATCAAGTGCAGTTTCGTCTCAGAAGGGGTGATCGAAAGAGGAGGTCGACAAAGTGGATTTACCGATGGTTTCGCAAAATGTAGCAGAGGTTGTGAGTACTGTTCAGCCGAAAGTGGCTTTTACAACGATTACTCTGCAGAAAGAGACTGGGTTTGTTTTTAACCCAAGGAGAGGGGAACTGGAGGGTTTAAATTTGGAAACGCCTATTGTTTATCAATCCAAGGTCAATGTACAACAGGGGTAACTGAGTTTAGCTTACTACCATAAAAAAAAATGTGGTGTCAAAACTGAGATTGCCCTAGTCCACAAAGCAATGTGAATACAGGTGGCCTGGTGATTCCTGAAGGGTTGCTGGCTACTTAGCTGAATACAGTTTGTCATGATGAAAATTGGTCTCTCAGGGGCTTTGGGCGACTGGGTGGAAAAAAATGGGTACAGGGGTTTGGACTCCCGATCCTGTATGGGATTCTTCGTTAGACTTCAATAAAAACTCTCCTATGTGGAAACCAGGTGTGGCGCAGAGCTCTGTGAAGAATATCGAGAGAGATGAACAGAAAACTACAAAGTAAGATGTAGTTATTGACTCTATACCTGCATTAACTGAACTTCCGGGAAACCGACCGGGGGTTGAGGGAGTTAAGTCTGGGAGTGCTCCTATGCTTGTAAAACCTTTGATGTCTACTTTATTTTCACAAAGCAAATGGGAAGCTGCACCTAGACGTAATGCAGTTCGGATAAGATATAAGGGGGCTAACAGAGAGACCAGATAGATATTATGTGGGGAAATCCCTGATAAAAGAATCTTTGTCCTTCTCCCCAAGAGATGTTTTTGCATTTATTAACATCTCGGGTGAGGATAACTTTGATATTAGCTTTCGTTCTCCCTCTTTATTGGAATTATTTTGGGAACGGTATAATCAGGTTAAGTTCTCACCCTTATGGACCCTCTTTTGTTATTCCTCCTCACAAAACCATTGATTAAATATGTCACGTGATGTTTCAAAATGAGGGTGTGCATGTGGAGGACATTACTTATTGGCTAGCCCAGAAATGTGAGATTCAAGTGGACCCTGACCTATTTTGGATTCTAAGCATTTCTGGACAGAGGGTGGAAATTTAAGGTAGAATTGAGGCAGTCTCAAGGGGTAGAGCATATCCGACTTCTTTTTGTTGGGAATGGATAGGGTATGTTTTTATAGTGGCAGCCCAGGGCATGTTATAGATGTGGTGCCAGAACTCACCTTTCTAATATATGCACCAGCCAAGATGTGATAATGTGGTGAAGTGGGTCATGTCACTATGCTATGTAATAATGTTACCAGATGTGATCTGTGTGAAGAACTAAACTATGCCTTCAGAGATTGTCCATAGGCAACACAGAATAAGGTGGGGTGTGGTAACCTAGATTTGATTATTTCAAAGGCCTAGAATGCTAAAGAAAGGCAGAAAGGGGATGGGAGTACCTTAAAGCCCCTTGCTCAGCCACAGAGCACTGTAGACTCCCATGTAGTAGACAACCATACTAGGCCTCCGGCCTTAGCCGAGTTGCCGTGAAAGAGGAGGGTCAGTAGAAGAGTTCTGGTCTCTTGCAGCCTGTGTGCTATAAGGACCCTGAGGTGGATTCGATAGCTGATAAGACTCCAGCTTCTCTTACCTCCCAGAAGATCGGGAGAAATTTTAAAACATCAGCCCCTGAACCAGAGCCTTTGAAACTAAAAATTCCTATGCAGCTTTATTTTGGGGGATTCTGAAATGGATCTTGGGGATACAGACTCTCAGAAGTCAGTACAGGATTATTTGGTGCCCCCTAGAGATGATTATAAAGAAAAGAAAAAAAAAAGGCGAAAAAAATGAGATTGAAGTTGTGGTGTTGTTGAGTGGTTCATTACAAAATTATTAAATGTTTTTTTATGGGCCTCTTTAAATATACATAGTATTTTAAATACTCAGAAAAGGCGGGTTGTGTTTCAGTACTTGCACGATTTTCAGATTGCAATTTGCTTTCTACAAGAAACCTGGATGTTTTCTACAGATCAAATTGTTCTTTAAAAGGGATTACTATGGGGACCATCATATTGGTCCTTTTGGGGTGACAGGCTGATGGGGTTGGGATTCTCTATAATGCTTATAATTGGGTTTTGTATAAATTGATTGATTTAGTTCCAGGTAGGGTATTAATCTATGATGGGAAGTGGGAATCTAGCACCTTTAGATTGATTAATATCTATAACCCCCAAACAAAAGCAGCCAGGGTAGCTTGTTTGAAAGGGATTCAGCCTTTTATAGTTACATCCTTACCCATACTTTGGGGAGAGGGGATTTCAATTGTAGTTTAGGAGCACACAAGAAGGGGTCAAATCAGAAAACCTATTGTGATTCCAACTGTTTAAAAGACATTGTTGGAACAGCAAATTTAGTGTCTGGTAAAACTTTTGGGTCTGATAGTTTTGAGGGCACCTTTTTTAAGGGGAAAAGGGGGTTCACAATAGATTATCTTTTTCTTTCTAAAACAATCCCAGCAAAATATTTAATTACAGTACCAGTGGAGTTCTCTGATCATGTGCTTTTGCAGATAGAGATAGGACTGGTTACAGGTCTAGAGAAGCAAAGGACAAGATGGAAGCTAAACACTTCTACTTTACAAAATCAGCTGGTTCTGAATTCTATTGGAGTAATTCTAAAAGCCAAATTGTCGGTGGCATTTTCGTACACCAATATGGGAGTATGGTGGCAAGAAACAAAAAGGGATTGTATTTTATGGTTTAAAAAATTTGGGACCCACAGAAGGGACTCAGAGTTTTTGGCATATTTGAAATTAAGATCCCAATTACAAAACCTGTTTACAATGGCAAATTCTTCCAGAAAGGATTTTTCTGCACAAATCCAGGCTCTGAAGTTACAAATGAGGGGCTTCCAATATGATAGGGCAAAAACTCTGCAAGCTGTTTTAACCAATCATATGAGGAAATCGGTAGTTGGTGATCCGTTTGAATTATGCAAATCAATCAGGGATCATTCTTCTTTAGATTTTTTGGTCCACAAGGGGTGTAGAGTGGATTCAGTGGCATCTATAGGTCAGGTGATCATAGCTCATTTTCAGGAACTACAATCTACACATTCACTTTCTTTACAACAGATGGCTCAGTTTTTAGGTCCCCCGATACAAGTTTATTCAAAAGTACTGGAGGGACTTCAAAGGCCTTTTCTCTTGTGGAGCTTGAGACTGTAATAAATAATTTAAAATCTGTTGTTTCACGGGTTTGGAAGAGTCTTTCTAATTATTTTATAAAACGTTCTGTTCAGGAGTTGGTTCCTGGATTGGCTTTAGTTTTTAATAAATTCTAGGGGGATTTGATTCAGGTGTATTCTCAGAAGGCTTACAGACATATATTTTAAGACAGGGAGAAGGAGGATTTGGGAATTGGAGACAATCACTTTTACTGAATTCTGATTATAAGATATTGGCATCTTTGATTAATAATAGACTAAAACAATTGGCTAGTATAGTGATTTCTCCAGCTCAGCATTGTGGACTTCTGAATAGGAGAATTCAGTCGGTATTGTGTACAATCAGAGATGTTATTGAACATTTGAATGACACGGGAGTGTCAGGGGTTTTACTATCCTTGGATCTGGAAAAGGCCTTTGATGGAGTTAGTCACCCCTTTTTGTATTTAACTTTACAGTTTTCTGGGGTACCTTTGGGATTGCTCCATTTAATAAAAGGGTTGTATGACTCAGCATTGGTATACCCAGTAATTAGAGGAGATTAGGGAAAGGTTTTGTCATGAGAAGTGTGTAAGACAGGGTTGCCCTTGAGCCCTCTGCCATACATTTTTCTTTGGAGCCTCTTATTAGAGCTGTAAGTATTACTCCTAAGTGGGCAGGCGTGCATATCCCTTTAACAAATTCTTGTAACCATACAGGCATATGCAGATGATGTCTGCCTCTTTTTCTGAAACAGCACAAAATGGGAATATTTTTGCATCTCTTTCAATCATATGCTGCATTATCTAATACGTAAAATTAATCTGTCAAAACCAGAGGTTTATTAATGGGAGACAACTATCAGACCCCCTTACAATATCAGGCAACAAAGGTTGCTACAGATTCCCTTAAAATTTTAGGGGTGGTATTTGGACCCAAAAACCTCCCGGAGGTGAATTGGTTGGCAGTATTGGATAAAGTGGCACTAAAAGTGGATAGATGGAAGAAGTTTAGATTTTCAAAACTTAAGAGAATTCAGGTTTTAAAACAATTTATTTTACCTTGTTTGCAGTACTTAGTGATTATTTACCCCTGCCTGCTCAATCTGAGACAAGATTATACAGTATTTGTTTTTCAATTATTATGGGTAATAGGTTAAATCCTGTATAAAGGTGCTATACTTATCTGGGGAAAGATAAGGTGGTTTAGGTATGGTGGATCGGTAGTTTTTGTTTTTCATTATTTTTTCTTTCTCTCATTGAAGCAGTGCTAAGAACTTTAGATAATCAGGGAAGTTGTTTTTTTAGAGCTCAGTTGGGGCGTTATTTAACAGCTAGCTACAGTGTGCTCCTAAATTATCCCTCATTTTTCTTTGCGGAATATTTTAGGTCACGCACAAAAGTTGTATAAATGGCAGGTTTAAAAAATCTGACTCACAGAGAGTTTGTCTCGAAAATTTATAAAGAAATTGTATCAGTCATATATCCTTACAACCAAGCTTTAAAAATTGCCTACAGGACTGATTCCTAGCATTTTAGATCAAGCTTAATAATCCCCGGTTACCAATTCATGTGGAGGTCCAATGGCTTATAATGTATGGGAGGTTAAATGTTAGAGGAACAGCTAAATATAAATAGGGAAAAGAGGAATTGTCCATATGAGGAATGTAAATCAAGAGGAAACCATGGAACATTTTTTTCTACAGTGCTCTTTTCCATTAAAATTGTGGGCCTTTTTGGCAAAAAATTGGGAGATGAAGTGGTTGTCTCTTTTAAATTATGATATATTAGTGATTGGCATTTTCCCTACTAATTTGAGAAAGTATGAGAAGGGGACTTTGAGAGTATTTCTGGTATGTTTAAGGTATTGCCTTTGGCAAGTAAGATGCCAATGGGTTTTATATCAAAAAAAGACTTCTTTAGCGGGCTTCAGTTTGTATGTAGTAACCGAATTGAGGAAAATGTTTATAACAGATACACAATTATATAATGTGGATAAAGTTAGGAAATGGTGGAAAGGATTTTCAAGCATAATCAAATATAAATGGAAGTTTAGAGGTTATCTGATGTTGTTTATTTTCTTCCCCCTCTGTTTGTTGGAGGTCCTGAGTGTGGATAGAAGGGTAATTTAAGGGTCTTTGGTGGGTTGATGATTTAGGATGTATAATTTAGGATGTTTATTGGCTGGTGATGTTATATAATTTTGTATATGTTTGATTAGTACCTATGTTTCTATTGAAATAAAATCACCCCTACTCTGTTGGCACTCTGTGGCCAGGAGAGGGCTGAGACAACTCTGCTCCATGGCATAAGCTCTGCAATCCTGCAAGGAGATGGACGCTAGCGAGGACGCCCCTACTAGCAATGCTTCCGTGTGTTTTGGATACTACTGTTGCGACTATGAGAACTGTAGATATGGACCTGGAGAAGTCGTCTGCTGCCCCGGAGGTGATTGGTTCACTACGATTCGGGAGATATTTCACACTGCATCTACAGAACCTGTGTGCCTTGCATCTGCCTTGAGACCTTTGGATTCTGCACTCCCTGTTTCCACTACGGACAATTTTCAGCAATGTACACTTCCGGTTGCACCGGTGGAGAATCCGACAGAGCTGGAGCCCCGTGCTACATCAGAAACTCTCTACCACACATAAATTCTATAATGCTGATTTGGTTTACAAACTCAGGAACTCTTGATTTCAAGGACTAGTCACATGAAGATTCTTTACTTAATGCTGGCTGGACACAAAACACTTCGGGAACTTGGGTGCCTGACCCTACTTGGAAACCTGTCTCATATCTTTCACCTAAGCATGCCACCTCCCTGAGCTCAGGTATAGACATTGCTCATTCTGTTGTTACTAATGTTGCTGGTGCAAACCCATTGTTAAAGGATGCTGAGGCTGCTTGTAGCCCCAGTACATCCTTGGAGGGGGGGGGACTTAAGGTTACTGCTGCAGCAAGTGATGGGTTTGGCTCCTGCAAGGGCCCTGAAAACTCTCCTTGTGTCCCTATGGCAGACCTGTTCAAACACAAACTTGAACAGGCTCCCAGGAGGAACTCTGTTTGACTAAGATATAGAGGTGGTTTGAATGCTCATCCAGATAGATATTATATTGCCAACACTTTGCTTAGGGGCTCCATGCATTTTATTCCTTCGGACCAATTTGCACTTATTCATGTTTCAGGGGAGGATTCTATTGAAGTAAGCTTTAGACTTAATCATAGTCTGGAAAAATTTGGGGAAAATTACTCTGTTCTCAAAACTACTCCTTTATGGCTTCCCTTTTTAGCCATCTCTCTGAGTAGGCCACAAATTCGGTACATCACTGTTATGTTCAGAAATGAAGGGATGAATGTAAGTGACATTTACCACTGGCTACAGAAGCGTTGTGATATCCTTAGACCTCCTCAAACTTTATTAGATTTAGAGGGTATTTGGACTGGGGGCTGGAAGTTTAAAGTTAAACTGTTTCAAGTGAATTTTGATATAGTTCATCTCTCAAATAGTTTTTTTCTAGGAAAAGACAGGGGTGTGTGCTTTTATAACTTGGTCAGCCCCGAAACTTCTGTCTACGGTTCCGCTTAGTAGTTCTTGTGACAGTGAAATGTTCACTTTGTGGGGGTATGGACATTCAATGGACCTATGTCAATATGTTTTCCAAAGTAACCTGTGTGACTGAAAGGGGGCATGCCGTTCATCAATGCCCCTGGGCAAATGAAATATAACCGAGGGATGGGATCACGATGATTTGGTCTCCAAGCAGAGGATAAATTGCATGATCCTGATCCACCTGTATCAGCTGATGAAACCCATACCTTTGGTGGATACCTCTGGCCTTTCTTCTACTATGATCCAGGCCTCTGAGATGATAGTGTGCCTGAGAGGCCTACAATGTCTGCCCCCACCTTTGACACTGTTAAAGGCGGAGATTTACAAGATCTTCTCTGAAACTACCCACTCCCTGCTCTATTCAATTTCTAATATTTTTCCCCTACAAGAAGACTTGGGAGATTCAGACTTAGAATCTGATACATCTCATAGATCTGAGATAGTCACAGAAGATGAAGAAAGTAGATCTACAGAATTGGCTAAGGAAAAGAAAGAGAAAAAAGGAAATAAAAAGGAAAGCAAGCAATAGTTTAAAGAGGACTTAGCGAACAATGACACCTATGGCCACTTTGCAAACTAACTTTCTGTATTGGCCTATTTTGCAACCCTTCCTGTGGATATTATTTTTATTCAGGAAAGTCGTATTTCCTCACTAGCTGAGTAGATAATATTAAAAGACGATGGCACTGGGGACCTTCATTTTGGTCCTTTGGACTGGAACCTGCAGATGGAATTGGCATTCTTTTTAAATCCACCAATATTAATATTTTTCAGTTAATAGATGTTTGTCCTGGTAGGGCCCTGATTTTGGACGGCTCTATAGGTGACTTTTCTTTCCGTCTTATTAACCTTTATGCCCCACAAACAAAATCTGCCAGGGTTGCATTATTTGGGGATATTAAACCATTTCTCTTCACCAGAATGCATGCTGTTTGGGGAGGGAATTTTAATTGTACTTTAGATACCCCTTTATCCGGAGCTACCCAGAAGAAAGTATATTGTGATTATAATGCTCTGAAGCAAATTCTTGCTGATTCCAGTATGCAGGATGCTTTCCATGCATTACACCCCAAGGGTCCTGGTGCTACTTATCATAGGTTTATTTACGCCACAAGAATTGATATGTTTTTTTTCTCCCAACACTTACATCCCATTTCTTGTAAGTCTCAGCCCTCGGAATTTTCTGATCATCACACACTTTTTTGCTCTTTTAGTTTACATTTTCTCCCACCTAAGATATTCTCCAAATATAATCGATGGAGATTGAATATGTCCCTTTTGATGCCCCCTCTTTCTATTCTCAGACTGATCTTTTTCAAGATATAGGAATCTGTTTTATGTGCATACACAGATTCTTTTGAATTGGTGGATGGACATGAAACAGGAATTAAAAATCTTTTGCTTTCATTTGGAAAAGCTGAGCTAATTCTCAATATATACAGTATTTGCTTGTCTGTAATCACTTATACAAATTGATGTCCTCCCTTTTTAAACATCCCCGTGATTTGTTTCCTCAAATTAAGGTCCTGAAAGAACAGATGAAATCCTATCAATATGATAGAGCAAAGTCCCTAGATCTAGAATTTAAATTTGGAACTAAAACCACACCAGCTTCTGACTCCTTTATGGCATGTAAACAAAGGCTAGAGGCCACCATTATGACCCAGCTAGTTTCACCTACTGGTCTTTTGCTTACCAAAGATATGGATAAGTTGACTTTGGTTCAACAACATGTTGCAGCTTCTTTTCAGGATAGATCTACCCTTACTTTGCCTGATCTTTCTAGTTTCACTGCTCCTCTTCCACAACTATCTACCTCTCAAGTGATTCCACTAATACAACCTATCTCTTCCCAGGATGTAGAACAAGCTATATCACATTTAAGTAAGGGTACTTCACCAGGGTGGGATGGTATCCCTAATGAATTCTACAGACTTTTTTTGCCTCACATGCTTTACTTTTTGCCAAAGGTATTTAATTTTTTATTATTTTCCTCTGCGGCTTTTATTGGGTTTAACACCTTGCTACTTTTTTTCTATATAAATCAGGGGCAAAACCCTATTATCTAATTGAGACCTTTGAGTTTGTTAAATAGTGACTATAAAATTCTAACAAAATTCTTAATAATAGATTATTACTGGTAGCTGGGTCTCTTATTCACCTGGCCCAAACATGTGCCATCCCTCATTGATGCATTCAGCATAATTTATATCTTTTAAGAGATTTATTCGAACTCAGTAATAAAGGTCATATTTCTGGATATATTGTTGCTTTAGATCAAGCTAAAGCATTTGATAGGGTTAGATATAATTATTTATTTTCCATACTTTTATGGTATGCCATTCCTACGCCATTTATTAAATGGATCTCCATTCTATATGAGAGTGCTAGTTGTGTTCCCATGGTTAATGCATATTTTAGTACAGAATTACCTATATCGATTGGGGTAAGGCAGGGTTGCCCATTGAGACCACTTTTGTATTCTTTTGTTTTGGACCCTGTTATTAGACAGATTGTCTGGAACACGAATATTATTGATTATCACCTTCCTCTGCTTTACCAGTTGAAAAAATAACTGCTTATGCAGATGATATCACTTTATTACTTACAGATATTCCTTCTTTACTTAATGCATTACACATTTTCTCTATTTTTGAGACACTTTCCGGAGCCCAGATTAACATGCATAAGAGTTTTATTTTTCAATTACAGTCTACACATCTGGACCCTTCTGAAATTAGTAGGTATTCCGGTGGCTTCTTCTCCTCATAAGATTCTGGGAATTTGGTTTGAGGAGGAGACTTAGCCACCTATAATTGGGAGAAACAATTATACATCAGAGAATTTAAAATACACACATTGGAAAGGGTGGAAATTTGGCAAGAAAAAAGGGTTGCAATTATTAAAAATTTGTGTTGCCTGTGTTTTTATACTTGAGTTATGTGTTTCCACCCTCGTCATCTGGAGACTAGATTATTAAGTATTTTTTCCAGATGTTATGGGCAAGAGATTGGACCCAGTGCACAGAGATATCACTTATCTTCCCATTAATAAGGGTGGATTAAACATGATCATTGTTTTTATCACTCATTTTTGTTTGAATCTTTTTCTTTATTTTTTGGTCTTCTACCACTATGTCCTGGCAATCTTGGTCCACTTTCTGTGGTCCACATATTTAAATAAATGGTCACTATTACCCCTAAAATATTATTATCAGATGCCTTGCCATCTTATGGTATAGCTACTTTAAAGAAATTACAGCAGTGGAAAATATCATTTCAACATTTGCTCACTCTTTCTAGAAAAACCTTTATAAGTTTATTGTGTTTGAGGTACAAAATGTGTTCCTCTCTTCCCATAATATATACCCTCTAAACTGTTTTTTTCTTTTAGGAAATTGATGGATTTTAGGATTCCCACATATCTGGGATATTGTATGGCTTTCTATACAGGGTAGGTTAGGGTCTGAGGTAACCTGAAATATAAACCCACTACAGAAAGATTTTACTTCGCCCACCTGCACTAATTACGAAGAAACTATGGTTCTTTTTTGTTACATGCCCTTTAGTCAAACATTTTGGCAGGATGCTGCTGTACATTGGAATCTCCTTTTTAGTCACCGTTACCTATCAGACCATAGTTTTGGGTAATTATACTGGGATGAGCCAATACCATAGAAGTACCTTGAATGTGTTTTTGCTTTTATATAATATTATCTTTGGAAGCTCTTGCCAATTTATTTTCAGCAACAAACAGTTTTATCTAACACCATGTTTGTACAAATTGAGAATGGCTTAACCTCTGTTAAAACTAGAGATTTGGATAAATTCTCCAAATCTAAAGTTGATCTCTTTTGGCAAAATGTTATACCTGTATAACGAGATGTTATAATATGTTTCTTTTGGATGTCCTTTTATTTTCTGAATTGCTTTTGTTTTTTATATAATATGGTATTTTGCCTATACTTGTAATTTCGTTTTGTGATGTTATGTTTTTCTTTAATGAAACTACCCTACTCTTTTGCTAAGTGCCATGGGATCTTTAACATCCACCTGAACTACCACCAATCCAAGCAGATGGGACCTCAGTTTAACATCTCATCTGAAAGACTTTACAACCCTTTGAGTCAGGAACTCATTTACAAAGCTCTCATCATATCTTGAATGAGGATGAATACATGTATAATAAGTACAGTGACTAAGTGCAGAGGCAAAATGGATAATACATATACAGAGCAACACCAAAGATTGTAATTGTGAATTATATATTAGAATCAGAGAAAAAATTTGCAATGGAACTTAGCCCTTGTAGAGGAATTTATCTGCAATCACAGTTACAGCTGGACATAATGTGGGTATGTAGCTCAGATTTAAAAGGCCCCAGCCTGGGAATAGATAGGGCAGTATCAGGTAGGGAGTTCATCTGGAGTGGCACCCTGTAGTGAAAGGACCTTTGGCTGACAGCAGTCCTTGCAAAAGGGATGTGAAAGGCAGTAGTGTCAGAGTGTTTTGTAGCACGCGTCGGCAAACATGTTTGGAGGAGTGAGAGACAGCCAGACTGAGCTAGCCCTAGTTGTATTTTTTTGGTCTGATAGAGTAAGTGTCCCTGAAAGTTTAGCCATGATGACCATTGTTAGAGGTCACAGGTATGTGTGAGGCGATCGCAGCCTGTGGCCAGTCAGCATGCTTTGTTAAGGGTACATTTAATGCTGGTCAGAGCAGTGTCAGAGGTGGCACCATATATGACTATGCCATAGTCTACCAGGGAAAGGATTGACCTAGAGATAGCTAAACTGAGGGCATCAGGAGGGAGACAGGGCCTATATTTATACAGGTAACTGATTCTAATGTTTATTGCAGAGCAAGTCGATGCTATATGCTCACAGAAGGTAAGGGCAGAGTCTGGATGACCCTAGATATTTAAAACTAGAAACTGAGTCCAGCATGGTACCCTGGGAATCGGTATAGATAGTTTTGTCATGTTGTGTTTATGTTGAGGGTGGGTGAATAGCATGACTTTAGTTTTTTTTGTAGCTGAGGACAAGTTTGTGGGAGGTGAACCATGATTCTATTTCTGTGAAGGAGCCCTGCAAGGATTGTTGGAGCTGGGTAGGGTCTGGGTGCCGGCCAAAGATCACAACATCATCTGCATAAATGAGCAGATGCCCATAGGAGGCCAGAGGGAGGAAGTTTAGGTATAGGGAGAAAAGGAGTGGGCCAAGGATGAACCCCTGTGAGACACCCTACCAGACTGGAAGGCTAGTAGAAAGGGTGCTATTTATTTTTACTTGCTGGGTACAGCCATGGAGAAAGTTGGAGAACCAGTCAGCTGTGTCTTGTGATACACCAAGAGAGAGGAAGGAGTTTATCAGCATACTGAGATTGACAGTATCAAAAGCCTTGGGCAGCTCAATTTATACAGATCCAGCCAGGGCTCCCTGGTCAAGGGCAACATGGATAAAGGAGGTAAACTCAAGCAGGGCAGTAGCTTTGTTGTACCCTTTGCTGAAATCATGTTGCTGCTGGTACGGTAGATGGTGCTAGTCTAAATAGTCAGTAAGTTGATCTGCAGCTATATTTTCCAGCACTTTAGAGAGGGGAGGAAGTATGGAAATGGGCCTATAATTACTACTAAAGGAAAGGTCACCATTTTTATGAACTGGAGTGATGACCGCCCTTTTCCATAGTGTAGGGAACTGCCCTAGGCACTGGGACGTGTTGAGTATTTTTGTTAGGGGAGCTAGAACTGCATCGAGGGTTAAGGAGAGCAGTTTTGTATTGAGAGAGTCACCACTCTGCCTTGTCTTTCCAAGGAACTTGGCGAGATATGTGAAAGCGACACTAGGGGAGATAATTTTGAAGTAAAAAGGAGGAGCACTGGGGGGTGGCAGGAACTGTCCAGTAGATGCAGTAAAGAAGTCAGGAGGGAGGATAGAGCTGAGGTCAGAGAAAGATGCATTGAAGGCATTAGCTATGTTACTAGGGTCTTTGGTAGAAACACCGTTGATGACAAGCATGAAGGGAGGAGGGGAGGGAGACTTGCCATAAGTTCCTTCATATTTTCCCAGAACCTCTTCCATTTCCCCAGGTGGCAGTAAGGTTGGTCTGACAGAAAGCTGCCTTAACCTGGTGGATAGCCCAGGTTCATGAGTTCTGGGCAGCATGATACAGCTGGCAATTAGAAAGGCAACCAGACTCAAGGGCACGGTGCCATAGGTTATCACGGGCCTTCATTTACCCATGGGGAGGTTTTAGTTTTTTCTATCTGCTTAACAAAGGGGGCAAAGATATCACAGGTGGCTTGAAGTTCCACTTTTGAGCAGAAACAATGTTCTAATATACACTATATAGATTTATTCCAGTGATTGATAAATACAATAGTAAGGACAAAAGGCCAATGTGGTTAAACAAGAAAATAAAGAATAAGATCTTGGACTAAAGGGTATGTATAAAAGAACAAAATGAAGATGAGACCCTTCATTATGGAAATCTTTTAAAAGCATAATGACAGAATGTAAAAATGAGATCAGGAAGGCTAAGAGATTAAATGAGCTAAACATAGCAACAAATTCAAAACAAAATACCAAGATGTTTTGGTCATACATTAGTCAAAAAAAGGGAGTAATAGGGAAGTGGGGATCTTTGATAGTCGAGGTAAAAAAAATGACCATAAAAGAAATATGGCCATCAGCCTGAATAACATTTTTGCATCAGTCTTTCAGAAATCTGAGCTCTAGTGATCAGGGTCCAGATATTCGAAGACTTGCACTGGGTGCATACTGTTTGTTTCTCAGTTGCACTGCAATTGCACCTATCCTGCATTTTTCAAAAGAGGACTTGGCACCAGCACAACATGATAGTGCCAGCGCTGGAAAATAATGTATGTGGGGGAGGGATGGAGGGGCATGGAAATCAATACCCACACACTGGGATATTCAGAAGAATAGCGCTGTGCTACAGCCAGTAACATGACCTGTAGCATGGTGCCAAATACCACCACTGAAAAGCATGCAGTAATGCCAGGAAATCATGGAGAAGCAACCCCCGCCAGAGACATACCCTACACAGTCCCTTGTGGTCTAGTGCCCTCCACCCCATCAACGATCTCTATCACACTCAGTAGTCACACATGTTCACTTAGCCTGGTAGTCTAGTGGCTCCCCACCCCCAAGCACTACTCCCCACACAGGTATGTCTTTGGAAGGAACATACTGTCCTGTAGTCAAGTCCCTCCTCTGCCCCGATCTCCCATGCAAAAATATACATAGGTCCGGTAGTCAGGTGGATCATGACAGCCCCAATCCCTCATATTGTGCAAGCCACAAACACGTAGTGGTCTAGTGCCCCCCCTGCAGTTCCTACCACAGTGCACCCCACCCGATCCCTCATCCCATACCCAAGCAGTGACTAGTTCAACCTACTGCTCACCTACATGACCAGCCATTGACTAAGCTCTGAATGAGTGCATACCTGTGTAATTGTGCATGCTCATCCAGACATTGGCTGTGGAGGTGATGGTGGGTTGAGCCAGTCACCGCTGGGTACAGGATGGATGTAGGGCGGTAGGCACTGTGGGGTGACACTATACTACCAGGTATTTGTGGCTTTCACAGTTTAGGGAATCGAGCTGTCACAGTCCACTGGCCACCAGGGATAATGACACCTGTTGCACAGGAGATCAGGCAGAAGGCACAGACATACCTATGTAAAATCAAAAACAGAACATATCTCGCTGATCCTGCCTCCCACCAGTCTCATCGAAGGAGTTTCTGTTCACTTGTCTTATATGTGTGACATGACCAAATGCTGTTGATGCATTACATTGAGGACTGGAAGACATTCTAAAAAGGCACTCTCACTCTGACCTGTTTGAAATCCACAGACATTTGATTACTTTTACTGGGTTTCCTTGAACAGGAGCACAAGTGTGTGTTGCTATGGTAACACTCATGCTCTTTCGCTTTTCTGAAGCTGCTGACTTGCTGTCTGTCCTCTTTCTACTGTCGGCAGCTTGTTTCTAAGACACACCAGCATGATTATCACAAAGATAATGGATTTCTATGTTTGCAGAGTGAGAGTGCCTTGTTAGTAATATCTGTCATGTCCACAATGTAACGCATTGCAAGCAGTCAGTCACACTACATATTTAAAGGATAACTCCATGTTAAAAATCAGAAAAAGATATGTAGTAGCCTTTTTTCTGTGTTCTGATCAGTTTCCAGCGTTTTCTTTTCCTCTGGCTGTGAGAGATGTTTTTTCTAACTTTTCCTAACTGTTTTATTGCCCTTGGAGGTTGCCATTTTGGTTTCTGTTATGGCCTATCGTCTTCCCAGAGTGCCCTTTGGTGTGATGTCTAATTGCCCCTGCAGGAAGCCAGTGTCAGACACACTGCTAGATTCTGGGTGAGTGTTATCATTATTATTTGTTGATATTGTACCTTGTCCTGCTGTGTTCTGCTGTGTTCTGCAGTGTGTGTGTGTGTGTGTGTGTGTGTGTGTGTGTGTGTGTGTGCATGTATTTGAATCATATCACTATTTACTCTATTCCTCTCAGTCACTTTCAGTTTTTGCACTGGTACTAAGTAGCAAAAATTGAATATCAGCTTGTAGAGTGTAACATAGGAAGACAAGTTACTAATATCAAAAAATAATAATGATTACACTCACCCACTCACCCAAAATCTAGCAGTGTGACTTCTCTGAAAAGAAGTATTATCTTTGTGGCTGAGCTGTGACAGACCCTGCTAAATCTAAGGGCATAGCTACATCATTGTCACATGAGCCAGGGTGCATTTTAGTAGAAAGAAAGTCAATAAACCTGTTTGTGATGGAGATCCCCAGGTGTCATAAAACTACCATACAGCTAGCAGGCTAATTTAGGAAAAACTCCTAATAGCAGACAGAGGGAAGGACATACTAGGACTTAACAGACATATCAAAACACTCTACTTAACATATGTTTTTGCACATTCAGGGTGGACTTCTCCTTTCATACATGAGCAGTGAAACTCCGGTGAGACATGAGGGAAATTGTAGGTTCAACCAGATATGTTTGTGTCAAGTACTACTGCTTTGTTAATAATGGCAGGATCAACCAAACATGAGTCATGTTGGTGGTGCAGATGGGGTGCAGGACATGGAAAGGCAGAGACTTGGAACAGTTTGTTTTCACAAGTGTTTAGAGGATGAAAGAGTAACATATAGGTGTATTGCAGAAATGCTGACTGTATCAGTGTTATCCCCACTGGCTGCTTCAGATATCACTCTTCATACTGGAATTAGTGCATGCAGCCTGGAGCAGGTCACTTAGTCATCCATGACCTCTCAGTGTAGCACCCACACATCTTCCAGGGACTCTCCATTACCTCACACTATGGTATCCAGGGAGGGGAATACAGTTCTGCAGGTGCAGCAGATTCAGGTTGTGTTTATACCCCCAGCTTACCCCTCAGAATAGCTCTGTCCCTCATTATTCCTGATTTAGTGTGTCTGTGTCCCTTGGTTCAGTGACACATGGTTGAGAGATCTGCACTGAGTAAGCCAGCTCCCACAGTCTGCAGCTACTCTACAGTTGGTCAGTTTCACATACAGGTGGAGCTGTGTGCACCTATCAGCCTGTGGCTCCCAACCTGTAGTTACAGTCCACCCTAAAGGTGGAGCTCTGGGCTCCATGAAATAGTGCCAGGCAAAATAATGGGAGTGCATGCAAAGCAGCCCATAATGACATGCTAATGTGGCTATTTGCCCAAGGATTGCCTAATCAGGCTTATTTGCATTAGAGCTTTGAATATAGCAAACTTTAGCCTCGGCTAATGTGTTATCCTAGGGAAAAGTGTTAGCACCGGGCTAATGTGTTTGCCCTGGGCTAACTTGTCACTTGCGCAGCACAGTTCTGCTGCATGTGGCATGCATTGACTGCTGCTGTTGTTGTGTGGCACTCCATTGCTATCACTCGCATTGGCCTGCTACTGCAGCTCTGCTTTCACCCTCTGTCCACTGAGCTGCTGTTGCATTTTGGCCTTCCCTGTTGCTATATTCAGAGTTGTTTTATTTCCTGGGCTATTTTTGCACTGCACCCCCAGCCCTGATTGCACTGTTTTCTTTGCACACTGTGTTCAGCAGGTTTAGCCCCGGGGCTTTTCTTTTGAATATGGTGTGCTAAAGGTTCAGGGCTAAAATTTAGCATACTGTGCATTACTAAGTTTGCCCTTGGCTAAATTTTGAATATCTGGTCCCAGATATAAATGATGTAGTACATTACCAGTAATAAGCAATGGTGACATACTTAAGATGCGGAGACCTTGGATGTCAACAAATCTCAGAAACAAGATGTCCTTCATCTGAGGACATTAAAGGAGATCACATCAGCATTGACTTGGACAGTGATGAAAATATCCAATATTTCCCTTAGGAAAAGTGAGGTACCAGATGCTTTGAGAAAGGCAATAGTAGTGCCTATTCATAATAAGGGTAGTAGGAGAGCACTAACCAACTACAGACTGTATGTCTGACGTGAGCCATAGGTACTGTATGTTATTAGAAAATCATCTAAGGGAGATAAAAACAATTATAACTAGTAACAAACTGGGTGATGAATCACAGCATGGATTTACTAAGGGAAGGTCTTGCCTTACTAACTTAATTGACTTTTTTGAAAAAATCAGCCAGGCATTGGAGGATGGGAGTGCAGTTGATACTATCTACTAGGATGTGGGCAAGGCATTTGACACAGTTCCACATGCTGAGCTCACAGAGATATGACTTACTTCCAAAATAAATTCCTGTATAAGTAAATGGCTAAATCATGGCTCACAGATTAAAAGCAGATAGTCAAAATTAATGGTTTTGACTTTGAGGAGCTTGGAGTGACTAGTGGGATGCCACAGCGGTTAGTCTTGGGATCAGCACTTTTCAATGTGTTTATCTCAGAACTTCAGTTGAAATACAGAGAATGGATTGTTAAATTCATAGATTAGGTTACTGAGTTAACACTAGGGAAGAGGCAATTAAACTATAAGAAACAAGATATGGTTCATTCTTGACAAATGTGTAGTCATGCACTTTGGGAAAAACAACAGAGCTATTTGTTTTTTCTATTATTTTCTTCTTCTTTTGGGGGGGACTGGACTCCCCTAGCCCTGCTAATGGGTTTGCCTGTCTCCTAGTAACATTGCCCCTCATACTCAGGGAAGCCCCCCCCCAAGTGGGGCCACCAAGGATGGAACTGTTGTGGCCAGAGGGGACAGGCACCAGGAGTGGCTCATATGCTGGAAGCCAGCATTTGTTTGAGAATTCTCCCTCAGAGCCAAGTGCATGCAATTATGCAAGCTGAGGAGGAACCCGCATGCTTCTGTGTATGCTTTCCTGCATTTGCCCTCGGCTCCCCATGCTCTCGCACATTGCCTTGCTCCCCATCCTCCACCAGGGGTAACCAGGCACGGTGCTGCACATCCCCCTCCCAGGAGAAGGAGAGCAGTCCTCTGGATGCTCGATCCTTCCCTGCCCTGCTGACCCCGGTGACCCGTGCCCATCAGGTCGCCGGCATGGCACAAGGTGTGGCATCCAGCACCTCAACCCTCAGCATCACTGGGCTAGCTAAACAACACAGCTTTTAATTATAACACAGGCAGAATTCAATTAAGGCAGTCACTGAAGTAATGGAACCTCGTTATAATTGTCACTGACAATTTCAAAAACACAGGGCAGTGCGATGACGCCATATCAAAATGCAATAAAGTAATACTTTGTATTAAGAAAAACATCATGAATATGGATAGGGAGGTGATTTTGCCAATGTATAGATCTCTGGTGAGGCCACATGCCGAGTACTGTGTCCGATTATGTTCACTGCAAAATGTGATATTATTAGGGTCGAGTGTATTCAACAAGGATAACAGAATGATTAAGAGGCTTGAGGAATTGACATACCAAGAGAGCTGAGGGTTTTCAGGCTCTATAGCCTAGAATGAGGAAGGGTGAAAGGTGACATGATTAATGTCTATAAAGTTCTACCCTGTGCAAATACAACATGGTATCCTCATTTAGAACTTAGTAATAGAGAAAAATAGACATGAGGACACAGCAAAGAAATTAAGGATTATGATTTTGGAACACAAAGTTGAAGAGTATGGTTCTGTGAAAGAACTGTGAGTGTTTAGAATAGCTTGCCAAAAGAAGTTGTGGAGAGTAATAACTTAAACATGTTTAAGTTGAAATTAGACAAATAACTATAAGTGGATGTTTTTATGGTATTTTCCACTGAATGCAGTAAACAAGCTTGATAGGCTCTTGCCTAGTGTTCTCTGCAGAACCAATGAGCCTATGAAAATCTGTGGTGTATGTGTGCTTTGGATTCCGAATGGGTTTTGAAGGGGAGACTCAGCAGCTTTAGAACTGGCAGCAAGTCAGAACATCTAGAACTTCAAGGTTCAGTTGTTTGCAAACGTTTAGCCAGCGCTACACTACCAGAGCTCATCCCCACCTCCTCCCCATGTGACAGTCCCAGACTGATATGATTACTTTACAAGTGCCAAATTCCCCTGTCATGTCCCTGTTTCTGTATATATTTTACATACATACCTGCTTGTTTAGTGGTGGAAAGGGAATGAGAGATTCATAAAGATCAGGATCCTCCAGGCAGACTGTCAAAGACCTGTTGCTGTTGCTATAGTATTGCAGCCAGTGTCACTACAATGAAACTGCACCCCTGGCCTGATTACCACCTCATCTCCAGAAAGGGTGACTCAGATTGTTCTGTTCATCCAGGCCAAAACTAAATTGCAAAATGGCTTGGGATTAAGCCACAGTGAGTCCAATCAATCAAGGCAGAGGTGCAGTTTCCAGTGGAGAGGGGTGTGTTCTCAGAGTTCCAGTTGTTGCGAAACTAGCTGCAATAGAAATAGAAGCAGATCTTCATGGGTACAATGGGAGGGACCTGATTTTTATTTATCTTTTGGTCTCTTTTCTGCCAGTAAACAACCAGGAATTTATGAAATATGTTATTTGCAAAAAAACTTCTTAGTGTATCAGGTAAGGTTCAGGTAAAAGTGGCAAAAGTTGGGAAATGCGATGTCGTGGTCCACCCCCCAGACATGGACACACACACACACACACAAACAGTGAAAGGAGGAAGGCAATGCAAGCACCCCAGAAAGACATCATTATATTAGACAAACAACATATAACTCTTTGCAGAGAACACAAGGGAAATCCATCATCATGGTCCCCAACTTCTGTGGCCATGGATACACATGCGCACATCAACACACAGTCATACTTCAGGCTGCAGTTTTATTTTTCTGTAGTATATGAAAGACACAATGTTGTGTACTTATGTAATCATTACATTGTAATTTGAATATGAAAGTTTGTATACCATTGTAGAACAAATGAATGTCATTACAATGCAAGTGTGAAATGCTGCTGAACTGTTTTTTGTGTTCTTTGCTCAGTAAGACATTTATTTGTGGGCTAAGGTGTACTCAAAATATGTGACTATTGAGAAGAAACACATCTTTGCTATAATCACACTGTAAAGTTCTCTGTCAGTTTTATATGCAAATCCAGTACTAGATAAATTCCTGTCTCTGGTTTACAGATGAGTCATATGCACACAACAGTGACAATTATATATAGGATGAAGTGTGGGGTGCAGTGTGTTACGAGAATTTAACACACACCCGAGTTGTTGGATGGCACATCATAAATGCCTTCCAACAAAGAGGTTGTGTGTTAAATTCGAGTTTAACACACTGCACCTCATATTTTATTTTATATAATTGAAGGGCTTCATTTTTTCTGTGGTGAGACTTGAGTTTGCAAAAAAAAGATGTGGAGGCTTACCTTGCAGATGAACATTTTTATTTCTATGAGGAAAACAGAACTGTGCTTGAACATTAACTTTAATTATTTAAAATGTTAATCAAATAAAGTGGATACAACAGTTAGAAGTCCATGAGTGTGAAGATTCTTTGGTATAGTTTCCTGTTTCAATGGCTGTTTTGCGGTGATGTAGTCATTTGACCTGCAGAGGAAAGGTTAGGGTTGAAAGGCTTAGGGTTGAAAGGAGAGAGTTAGGGATCGTGGCAAAAGTGTGAACTGTATAACTTAGGCTCAAGAGAATAAAACATTATATGTGTATGTTTTAGGTGACTGAATACTAGAAAAATATCTTAATCGGAGGTGTCTGAATCCTCGATGACCCTGACTCTTTTCCTGTTTTGAGATTTTTAGTTGGAGTTGTATATATGTATTGTTACAGGACTGTGAAAAATGCAGCCAGTCCCAAACATTGTCTACATGTTACCAGACACCATTTTGTCTTGCTGGTTACTGAGCTGTGCAGATCTCTCTTGTTGTCGGTGTGGAGCATTTGAAGTAGATGGGAGCTAGTGATCTGAGTAAGTTAACAGCTTGCTGATCTCATGCTGCTTACATTCAGAGAGGCTGGAATAGTTGTTGATGGACTGTACATTGTGGTGCCCTGATGTCTGCTGCATGTCAGTTTGTGGGATATTGTGATCTACCAGTTGTTGTATGGTAGTCTTTCTTGTGCTGTGGTTGGTAATTCTTTTACTGTCAGGAATACCAGAATCCATTTTCATGGCATACATCATTGTTCTAAGTTTATTAATCCCTATGTTCATGTTTTGAAACCAGAGATATGAATCCTTTTTGTTGATGTTGGGTGCTATGTAAAAGGGAGCATCAGGTTTCAGCATTTCAGGGGGCCTCTGTGATTTATATATGTGATATGCTTCTATGGCGTCTTTTTCTGGATTTTGTGTGTTTTTGCAAATTTGTGGATTTATTGGGCGTACATCACGGGGGGTTTCTCCCATCCTGGTTTTAGTCTGGGGCTCACAGTACTCCAGAAAGGTGTTTCTGTTTGTGTCAGTGCTCTCCCGAATGTCTCCCCACTGTAGGTCATAATGCTTTTTCGTTCAGAGGGTGAAATGGATGCCCAGATTAAAGAAGTGGAAATTTAGGAGCCCAGTTGGTGTGGTCATGCTTAGTGTTTGGGGTTTGTATAATAGTTTGACATCTTCCTCAGTTAATGCTTGGGCTTTATTGGGATGGTTTCCTTTCCAGCCTTTTCAGTTGCTTTTGTTTGGCTGCTAGGGTTTTTAGTATCCACAAATATGTTGTCAGGGTTTTTGAAAATAGATTCAGGGTACTAATGTGAGGACAAATGTCTCTGGATGCTCAGCTACTATGCCACGTGGTGCCTGGCTTGTATTCTGAGCCATCTTCCTTTTTGAGTACATACAGGGAATTAGTTAGCAGTTTATCTAACTGTGCCATCTCAAAAGTTTCAAAATTTAGTGGCTGCCCTACCTCAGACAAGTAGGTTGTGAACAATCTGAGGTTGCTTCTTGTTTTGCAAATGGTGTTGCAGTTTTCCTGCTCTTGAACAAACTTTTGTCTTTTGTTTGGAATCTGCTTAACATTTTAATTTTTGTTACGTTATAGGTGATGTGAGGCTGCTGGAGAATGTTTGTGATGGAGGTAATGCCGACAAGTAAGTGTGCTTTTCTCGTCAGTAATGTTTGAGGTATAAGGGACAGTTGGAAGCTGACACTCTGTTTGTTTACTTGTCTCAAGTGCTTTGCTTTGGAAAGGGAGTGCATGAATGCCGTAACACCTACTCAGGTGTTATGGTATTTAACACACGGCTTTCTCTAGGAGAAAAAACAGAGACCATTAATTATAACAGAATAATACACAAAGATATGTAGAATTTTACAGTTAAAGAATTATTAGGTGTCTTCTAAAATCATAATAGCAAGTAGTGTAATTTTTTTTCTTTTTTTTCTTTTGTAGTGATGTTTCACTGAAATTATGGAGTGATCTGACTGTGCAGCACAGAAAGTGTGGCATTTCATGACATCGGTAGCATACTGTAGTGTTGATGTAATTATTACTGTCTTATCACAATTTCTGTTTTCATACATGCAGGTTTTCTTATACATATATATATATATATATATGTATATATACATATATATACAAAGATTCTGACAGTAGATAAGGACCTTTGGTCCACCTAGTCTGTCCAACTACAGATGTAATTTTGTCTCTTCAAGCTTCTTTTGAGCTGGGTTGTCCCCTTCCCCCAACTGCTATGATACTCCAATGACTATCTCATGCATTCTTGAATCCCATAATCATTTCAGCCCCCACCACCTCCTCTGGCAGGGCATTCTGCTTCTCCACCACCATTTCTTTGAAGAAATACTTCCTCACATTACCACTGCATCTCCCTCCCTTCCTTCTCTCAAATTTTATCCTGTCTTCTATGTTAATGTAGTATGCTGTAGAAAGAGAAACTCAAGAACTAAAATATGAACAGTAAGTTTTCCATAGCAATCTAGTGTCATAGGACACATTATTAGCACAGCAGCAGAGATATTGCAGTTTGATGCAACCATGTTCCATTTGTAGTGTGTTTCTATGTAAGCATAATATCACACCAATGCTACTCTTTCAAGTAATATGAACAATAGGAGTGTACACTCAGAAAAAAATTGTTGTGATGCAAAAGCTGAGAAAATAGTAGAGTCATTTTTGTATGCTTTTATTTTCTTCTTGTTCCTTCATGTTTTAGTTTATAATTTTCAAAGTGATGTATTTCTGCAGCCTGAAGTGAGTGTGTATGTTTGAAGTGTGCAAGTGAATCCACTGCTACAGAGGTGGTGGATCATGAAGATGGATGCCTTGTGTTACTTGTAGAGAGCTGTATGCTATTTATCTCACCTGATAATGACTGTCTCTGGTTGCTTGTGTTGCCTTGCCCCTTTCATTGCTTTTGTGAGGAGGGGCAGCAGAGTTAGGGGCAGAAACCGCAACATTGCATTTCCCAACTTTTGTCACTTTAATCTGAATGCCTAACTGATGCATTCACAATGTTTTTTTTTTTGCAAATAATTACCTTCTTTTTTGAGAATCTATTCATAGCACAGACTTTTTTTGTTTGTTATTTGTCTACCTTTTCACACAATTCTACTGGTAGATACCCCGTCTAATGGTTATCAGAGTACTTAACACAATCTCTATTTCAAATGAAGCATTATCATTAATGTGTATTGTGCCAACTATGAGAGTTCTTTTCAACAAGAAACTGTAATGGTCAATTCATGTTTTTCAGATGGCAATTGATTTTTTTGTATGTAATTCATTTAATGTACCATACTTATAGCTGAAAAGCTTTCATAAACTATATTTGAATAGATTAGAAAACAACCCCTTAACATTTCATCATTATCCATGAAGAAAAATATAGAACATGGAATATAAGTTTAAAAAAATGTAAGAATCCCAATTGAATTGGTACCAAATTAAAGCTGTGTTCCTGGAGGGCGCAAAAAAAACCAAGAACTTTAAAAAGGAAAAAAGCAGTCCTGCATTCCACAAATAACTGACAGTCATTTGAGGGTTGACTGTTTACAACATATACACATAATAGCATTTATAAACTATATATAACTATTTACAAGACTGTACTTGAAAAATTCCACACTTGACCCTTTAATGAAGGTGAACCTATGAAAAAGCAGGAATACATAATGAGATTTGAGCAGCATTCTGGATACATCAGTGAAACAGAATACAACATTTAGTTACAGCTTGTCACTTACAAATTTTGTACATTTTTTGAAGCAGTACAGAAATTTAAGACATGATTATTTAAGTACTGAAACATTTATTATTTTAATAATATTTATGTCACAGGGACCATGTGTTTAGAAGTCCACCATATTCATATTTTTTTTGTTGTTGTTTACTATTTTGTTTTAGAAGTCTGTTGTGCAACAGCACCCTTTGTTCCCTGAATAAACTTTGAATGTTTCTTTCTTTACTCTCCGCCTGTAGCAGGCTGGCTACTCGCTCATGTCCTGAATTTTTTACTATTTGAAGTTTGCTCTTCTCTCTCTCTCTCTCTCTCTCTCTCTCTCTCTCTTTCTTCTATTTTAAGGTGGCTCCATAGCTCACTCTCTTTGTTGCAGTTGGTACCCCTGGAAGTATAACCAGTTAAGATTCTGTGTAACTGGCCCCTTTAAGTTTGATTATAGTAAACATTTGTGTAAGCACGGATATGCCAAAAGAAATAGAAATGGCATATGAAATTAGTGAGTGCTTGTTTTTTGAGCCCTATGGAGAATGCATCTCATTTTTGTGCTTGGCTACTAGACTTTGGTAGTGGTCAGTGCTCTGTGTTATTTAGGGACAGGTGGTGGTTCGCATGTTGCACTTATACTGAAATATGCACCTAGACATGAAGCTAACCTTTTCTTCAAAACAATTACTGAAATATTTAACAAAGAAAAAGACACTTGCAAGCTAGTAATGTAAATGGCAGTTGCCATCGCCACATGATTGGACAGAAAACAGAACAATATCATGTTTATAAGTTATAATGAATTTGTGTAAACCTCTCATGTACACATGAATTAGATTGTGGCTAAGCATTTAATTATTAGTACACTTACCATACATTTTCAGATAAAAAGGATGTAGCATAACTTTTTGTTGTTTATTTCTTTTTTCCCTGTGCTTGTTGCAGCTGCAAGTATTCACGGTTCACCCTCCACTCACTATCCATTCAGTGTGATTCTAAGAGCCAGACAGCCCTATCATTTAGTATTTCATAGACTGAATGAATGTAGGGTGGAGACTATCATGAAAAGAAGCCTGCAGATTATCTAAAGTACAGTTTATGCATTTAAAACCTTTGATAAAGGTATAACAAAGTTTGTAATATTATAAGACTGAATTAGGTTGTCAAATTAAATATTTTGCAAGCACAACTGTAAGAAAATAAAAGTTAAGGGAGGTACCAGGATGACATGGGTTCTGGAAATACATATAAGGAGAACTGCTCAGCTGGTCCAGTGGCAATGAGAGTTGAGATGCTGGATGCCACACTATGCCAATCTGGTGACCCAGGTTAGGAACGGACTCAGGCCACCGGGGGCTGGCAGGGGAGGATTGAGCATCTGACTACTGCTCTCCTCTCTCTGGGGTGGGTATTGGGGCTTGCATTGCTCTATAGTGGTGACCGGTGGAGGCCAGCTGCATTACAAGCAGCATGCAATAGCAAGGGGGGAGAGTGTGTAGTGTATCAGCACTACCTGCTCAAATGCCATTGCATGTCCGGCTCTCCACTGGGGAGAAAATGTGGAAAAATATGGAAGGCAATCTTCGTGGCTGATGGCCATGCCTTGCACACCCTGAAAGACCTGAGAGGGGTGCATACCCAGTGGGTGTGAGAGCGATAATGGCCAGCCCACTGGGGGAGTGGGTTCATGTGGCCTGCATGCATGACCAGGTCAGGAGGTACAGGGCCATGGGCCGGAGATTGTATGGGGCCACCCTGCCAAAGAGAATAAACAATAGTACAATAAAAAAATATAAGAGAACTGCTCAAGAGTAGCCAGTGTGTGCTGAGTGGTCAATATTTACCTTTGTTTTCTAGCTCTCCTTCTAGAGTTCAGTCATGCTGTCTTATTTGTTTTTGTTTGGAGGTCTTTATTTTGCCACATTTAGTCTGTCCATATTTTGTCTTCACTGTAAATAAATTATTGGATCATGATGCTTGGTGTACATGTTTTCTATCCCATGAACACTTCACATATGGTGTCAGAGTGGTGTATTATAGTCTTGTTAATGTACTCCAAGGAGCTATCACCAGATAACTAAGAGGGCACTTAATGCAGCCAGAACAGGAGATGGAACCAGTGACAAGGCCTAAAGGTGTTCAGACACTGAGAATGATGGAGCTATCCAGAGACCCTTTGTTGGCCAGTTTAGAAGATAAGAAAAAAGAAAGGCTCAAGGCTGAAGCAAGGGCAGTAGATGAAGATGAAGACCTTGGGTCTACTGCTGGGGCCTCAGGTGAGATGGAACCTCCTGAGGATGGGCAAGACCTTTTACGTTGGTTATGTCTGATGCAGATGGCCATGGACAAGGAGAGGGAACAGGAGTGGGAAAGAAGTGAAAGGTGATGGATGCAGACATTGCGAGCAATACAGGCACTGCGTTCCTCCCACAATCCTGCCCCAGCACAGGACAGCACAAAGGACATTAAACTTACCAAATTAGGAGATAAATATGGCATTGAGGCATATTTAACCACATTTCAGAGGGTGACTGGAGCATGTGGATGGCTCAGAGAACAATGGGTATACGTCTCACACCCTATCTCATGGGGAAAGCACAACTGGCTTATGAAAACATGGACAGTCAACAGGCAGAGTCCTATGATAATGTGCATCAAGAGATATTGAGCGATATGATATCAGCACTAAAATCTATCATCAGTGCTTTCAATCGCATCATTTCCAGTCATCTGATAACCCCAGAGACATTTTGTAAGACTTAAAGATCTTGGGTATAAATGGCTACACAACCCAGCAGTAAGACTATGGACCAAGTGATGAAAGCAGTAATACTAGAACAATTCATTCAGGTGCTCCCACAGGATGTACAAATTTGGGTAAAAGAACATTGCCCAGAGACAGCTGAGAAAGCTATATCATTAGCAGAAGACTATTTAACAGCTCGGACCCATAGACAGCAGAAACATCCTGGTACTGTTACAACATCCATGGTAAGACCAACTTCTAGTAACTCTTTTACTAGCAATATGACTGGAGGGCAGTTATAATAATAAATCAAAATATCCTTTAACCCTGCTATTATATGCAGGAAATGTCAAGGAAATGGATATATTGCAAGATGGTGTCCAAATAGGAAAGTGAATAGTACACACTTGGCCCTAGTGAACTGGGGACAATATGTGGTACCTGTTACAGTGGAGGATAAGAGGTCCTAGGACTAGTAGACTCTGGAATTTGACAAACACTGGTCAAAGAAAGTCTTCTTCCAAACTGTAGTGTTAAAGACATTAAGACGGAGGGGTCATATGTATTCATGGGGACAAACATTTTAATCCTATGACCACAATAAATATGCAAATGAATGGTATGTCACATCAATTGGAGGTTGGACTTGTCCCTCACCTGCCTGTCCCTGTTATTTTGGGACATGATGATCAGAATTTGACTCATTATTGAATGATAGTTGTGTCTAGGTGCAGTCATCACTAGATCCCAGGTCCAAAAGAAAAAACTGTGAACACTTTGTTTCTTTTGAAGAAGATGTGTTCAGCAGGCCTGGTAAATCAAGAAAAACTAAGACACAAAAAGGGCTGAGAAACTGACAGTGGGCCCAACAATGTATGGACTCTGACATTACATTACAAAATGTTGTGAAGTTATGTGATTTTGAAGGGGAACAGTCACATGATGTTTCTTTACAGGCTTTTCTTTTATTGAAGGGGCACCTGAACAGAAGAAACTACAGTGTATAAAAAAGGGACATTTATGGTATAGAAAATGTACTAATCCAATGACTGGGGAGGTAGTAAAGCAATTGTTAGTACCAGAACAACAAAAATTCCTTGTTAAAGTTGGCACATGATGTTCCCATGGCTGGTCATCTGGGCAGAGATTGTACATTGAGTAGATTTCTCCATAGATTCTCCTGGTCAGGTACACACCAACAGGTGGAAGAGTACTGTCATAGCTGCCCAGAGTGCCAGAAAGTGGCAGAGATTGTACATTGAGTAGATTGCTCCGTAGATTCTCCTGGTCAGGTACACACCAACAGGTGGAAGAGTACTGTCATAGCTGCCCAGAGTGCCAGAAAGTGGTGAAAGTTACAAAGAAAGACAAGGTATCCTTACAGCCCCTTCTCCTGATTATACCACCTTTTGAATGAATAGCCATGGACATAGTGGGACGCCTACAGAAAAGCTAAAAAAGAAACTGTTTTGTACTAGTTATTTGTGATTATGGCACAAAATACCCGGAAGCGATTCCTTTAAGAACAGTAACATCTACAAAGATTGCTGAGGAATTAGTGAAGGTATTCCATAGGATGGGTATACCTAGGGAGATTTTAACAGATAGAGATAGTAAGTTTTGCTCTCAACTGTTAACCACCCATAGAAGGACGGACTGGTGGAACATTTTAATCAAAAGTTGAAACTGATGCTTCTCAAGTTCATCCAGAATGAGGGGAGGCATTGAGATGTTTGTTTACCATTCTTACTGTTTGCATATCAAGAGGTACCACAGGCATCTACAGGGTTTTCTCCATTGAGTTATTATATGGAAGAAACCCTAGGGTCCTCTCGATATTGTAAAAGAAACCTGAGTGGAAGGTCAAGAAATTGGAACCAGTACTACTATCGAATACTTTAATAATCTAAGACAAAGATTAATGAAGTATGTTAAAACAGCACATCAGTTAAAGAGAGCCAAAATGATGACACAGAAAATACATTATGATAAGGTTGTGGGACAGAAAGTATTTAGCCCTGGAGATAGAGTTCTTCTCCTACTGCCTTCCAATGGCAATAAACTAATGATGAAGTGGCAGGGATCCTATGTAGTCAAACGACAGACCAGACCTGTTAATTATGAAATAGAATTACCTGATAGAAGACATGAAAGGAAGATCTATCATGTAAATCTGTTGAAAAAGTGGATAAAGAGATCCACACCTGGGTGTTTTGTGTGTCCCGATCAAATGGACAGTGAGTTGGAAGAGGCATATCAGAGGTTAGAAACTCCAGGAAATGTGCAAGATGTATGTGTTAATACAAACATGGGAGAAGATCAGAATAAACAATTAGATCAGGTTTTAACTCAGTTTAAAGCCCTGTTTACAAACATTCCAGGAAGAGTGACTATTCCAGAACATCACATAGAGACTACACACAATACCCCTATACATCAGAAACCCTACTGGTTACCTGAAAAGGTTCAGAATGAGGTAGTGGCAGAAATACATAAGATGCAACAACTAGGGGTTATTGAACCATCAAAAGGTGAATGGGCTTTTCCCCTGGTAATAGTAGGGATGAAGGAGGAGGGACTGCTGTTGTGCCTTGATTTTAGGAAATTAAATGCCATTTCAAAGTTTGATAGTTATCCCATGCCACATATAAATGATATCACAGATCATCTTGGTAAAGCACAATACATCACTACGTTTGACCTCATGAAAGGTTATTGGCAGATCCCTCTGGATAAATCATCGAGGGAGAAAACTGCCTTCTGTTCCCCAGGTTTGTTTCAATCTTTCACCATGGCCTTTGGGTTGCATGGGGTGCCCACTACTTTCTAAAGGATAATGGATTCAGTTTTACAACTGCATGCAGCACATAGTGCTGCATATTTAGATGATGTTATTATCTATAGCCCTAATTGGTCAGACTACATAAAACATTTAACGGCAGTTTTACAAGCTCTTGCCCTTGCTGGCTTAACTATTAATCCAGCAAAATGCTCCTTTGTAATGCAGGAAACCAAGTATTTAGGTTTCATTATAGGGAAAGGCTAAATACGACCAAAAGTGAACAAGGTAGATGCTATAGCCAACAGCTCTAGGTCTGTAACTTAACAGCATGTCCATTCTTTTCTTGGTTTTTCAGGTTACTATACATGCTTTGTACCCAATTTTGCTTCTTTAGCTAGACTGTTGACAGACTTAACCAAGAAAAAGAATCCCACAAAAGTAATATGGACCCCCCAGTGGTGAGGAAGCATTTTGTGCTACTAAAGCACATCTGTGTTCTTTCCCTGTATTAAGAAGTCCAGATTTCAATCTGTCTTTTTTAGTTCAAACTGATGTATCTGCTTTTGGTATAGGAGCAGTATTGCCCCAACTAATTGAGGGTGAGGAACACCCAATCATTTATATGCCACAAAATACACAAACACGAAACAAGGTATTCAACGATAGAGAAAGAATGTCTTGCAATAAAGTGGGCCATAGAAGCAATGAAATTGTATTTATGGGGTTCTGACTTTGAATTAATCACTGATCACAACACACTATGTTGGCTACTGGTCATGAAAGATAAGAACCTCTGAATAATGAGGTGGCATCTGACCTTGCAACCCTATAAATTTACAATCAAACACAAACTGGGTGTAGCTCACAAGAATGCTGACTTTATGTCCGGGTATGGAGCTGGAATAGAACAAGTAGAAATGACACAATCAGACCTCAGGGTAAAGCAGTCAGAACTAGGATAGAAATAAATTATGGTTTTCTATCTAATTCATAAGTTTATAAAAGGGACCCTGAAGTGGAGCTTTGTGAGTGGGTGGGTAAAGCTCCATCTCTCCTCAGAGAGATCTGAACTGTTTAATCTTTTGAAAGGTACTTAGAACTAAAATGAGAAAATAAGAAATTCAGTTGTGGTAATGAATATTCCACCCATGATTTCAACTTTGTGGGGAGGAATGTCAGGGACAGCATGTTTAGGAGCCCACCACATTCAATTTTTTTTGTTGTTGTCTACTATTTTGTTTTAGAAGCCTATTGTGCAACTGCACCCTTTGTTCCCTGAATAAACTTTGACATTTTCTTTCTTTACTCTCCACATGTAGCGGGATGGCCACTCGCTCATGTTCTGAATTTTATTACTTAGAAGCTGTTCTTTCTCTCTGTCTCCTTTTTTAAGGTTGTTCCACAGCTTGCTCTCTTTGTTGCAGTTGGAACCCCAAGTATAACTGGTTAAGACTTTGTGTAACCGGCCTCTTTAAGTTTGATTATAGTAAACATTTGTGTAAGCACGGATATGCCGAAAGAAATAGAAACAGCATATAAAGTTAGTGAGTGCTTGGTTTTCAAACCCTACAGAGAATGCAACTAATTTTTGTGCTTCGGTCACTAGACTTTGGTAGTGGTCAGGGCTCTGTGTTATTTGGGGACAGTTGACGTGTTGCATATATACTGAAATACTGTATGTGCCTAGACATGCCGCTAACCCTTTCTTCAAAACAATTACTTAAATATCCAATAAAAAGAAAGAGATGCTTGCAAGCTAGTAATGTAACAGCAGTTGCTGTGTACCACATGGTTGGACAGAAAACAGAATATCATGTTTACAAGTTATAAAGATTTTGTGTAAACCTCTCATGTAGACATGAATTAGATTGTGGATAAGCATTTAATTATTAGTACACTTACCATGTGTTTTAAGATAAAAAAGGGATATGCATTTTATTTCTCTTTTCCCTGTGCTCATTGCAGCTGCCTCGTATTTATGGTTCTCCTTCCATCTACTGTTCATTCAGTGTGACTCTAAGAGCCAGACAGCCCTATCATTTAGTATTTTACAGACTGAATGAATGTAGGAGTGGAGACTATCATGAAATGAACCCTGCAGATTATTTAAAGTACAGTTTATGCATTTAAAAACCTATGCTAAATGTATAACAAACTTTGTAATGTTATAAGAGAGTATGAGGTTGTCAAATTACATTTTTTGCAAGCACAATTGTAAGAAAATAAAAGTTAAGGGGAGGTACCAGGATCACATGGGTTCTGGAACTATATATAAGGAGAACTGCTCAAGAGTAGCCAGAGTGTGCTGAGAGGTCAGTACTGACACTTGTCCTCTAGCTCTCCTTCTAGAGTTCAGTCATGGTGTCTTATTTGTTATTGTTTTGAGGTCTTTATTCTGCCATATTTTGTTTTCACTGTAAATAAATTATTGGATCCTGATGCCTGGTGTACATGTCCTTCTATCCCTCGAACACTTCACACTATACTGCGTGCTGACAAAACATTTAACATATACAATGCACAAAGATACCAATTGCATTACTCTTGAACATATGTAATTACACCAATGGCAATACAGTATATTTACAGAAGAAGACATTCTTGGGCATATATACATATTTACAAGTCTAAGAAATAATTTGGTAGTTGATATTAACCCATTCAGATATGGTACTGTTTGAAGGACACAGTTTCTTGCACTGGATCAAATTATAATGTTGGTCATCGACATGCATTTCAGTTGAAAGTACCATGTATTTTTGTGGAGCAGTATGCCATGAAAAAGTTTTACATGGACCAAGATGTGTTACGCTCACTGATTGCACATATAGCCCAGCACCCTTGTAAGAGCCCACTCAAATTATAACCAGTTCATTTCAATCAGTACAATAATCCAGGCATTGCATGTAGAAAGAAACAGCAAAATAAATAATATTTTTCACTGTACTTATGGGCAGATGCAGTGCATAGCTTCAAAAATAGATCACAAGCATCAATCGTGGAGCTATCACTTTTGACTATCACACATGTCTTCAGCAATGATGTATTGGAAGGTGATGAGTTTCCAATGAAAGCCTCATCAAGTAAAGTTTTGTACTGAAGATTAGCACTCTGTCTCCTATTCTGAAACAGTTCAACATAGGTAAAACATTTCCACAGGTTTATTCCACCAGTGAACGGTCTGTTAAATTGCTGTGCAGGTTGTCTTACTGAAAGGAAGTGCAGCAATCACTGGGGTGGTGGGTCAGAGGTGTAGTTGATTATTTTCTGAAGGTCATGGGGTTGGAGCCACCCACCCCCTGCCCCTCACCCCATGGCCCCCAGGCCTGTCATTTCCTTTATACCCAAGCTTCTGACATCACTATTCCAAGATGGCAAGGGGCAAACATCTACCATATCCTTAACAACCCAGCACAGTGCATAGAGGGTAAGCACACATAAACAAGAAAAAAAATGCAAAAAAATTGTATATATATATTAAGCAGGAAGGGAGAGAGACATGTGGGTAGTGGTGACATGTGGGGAGTGACATGTGGGGAGTGGTGCAATGCACTAGCTGTTGGGCATCAGTTTTTTAGAAGACATTCTGGAGGCTGAGTTGCTGCACTATTTGTAGGCAGCTGTCTGCTCTGGGGGAGGAGGTTGTCCATCTCCAGGCAAAGATGGAAAGGACTAGAGAAGCATCCCAACCCAAGGAACACCAAATATTTAGTGTGCAGTGAGTGCTTGTTGTGCATGGAAATCAGAGGTTTCCAAAATGTTGTTGTAGCACAGTTCAAAGGGTCATGGAACATGATTGCATCTACTGTGGTACAACAACATTTTGAAAACCTCTAGAGGGTCCATGCAGAACACATGAGCCACAGAAAAATAATAGTAAGCGTTATTTATATAGTGCAATTCATGAATATCAAAGTGTTTTGACAAGAAACATACAGTAAAAACAGAATAAGACCATAAGTAATTAAAATCCATTAATAGCAACTACAATCATCCATATTAATTCAAAAGGCAAGACTAAACAAAAAGGATTTTAGTGCAGCTTTAAAGCTCTCCACAGTCAGGCACTCCCAAACCCAATGAGGTAGAGAATTCCACTGGGTAGGTTCTGAATAAGAAAATGTTTAAGCTCCAGATGTCTTAAATCACAACCTGGGAATCTCCAGCAATCCCTCATCAGAGGAGAGGAGACAAGTGGTCAGCTAGGGCAATATGGGCACAGAAGCTCTTGCAAATAGTGCAGTTCCTATCCATGTAGGGCTTTATAGGTCAGCAAGCCAACCTTGAAAGTGATCCTCCACTGAACTGGTTGCCAATGCAGTGCAAGCAACACAGCTGTAATATGGCTAGATCAAGAGATCCCAGTTAGTAACGCCTGCTGCATTCTGCACTAGCTGCAGATGGCAGATTCAACCTCTGGTAGACCCATGTACAGGGAGTTATGGTAGTCCAGACTAAAGATGACAAAGGCATGGACCAGTGTCGGAAGATCATTGGGCGGAACAAAGTACTTAATCTGGGCAATATTCCTCAGGTGGTAAAATGAGGTTCTGAAAACAGATGACTCCTGAACTTTCAGGATCAGACCCTCATCAAGAATAATGTCCAGGGAGGTCATGTGATGGCAGCTTGAAGAGCAGTAGCAGCCTTCCACAGCTCCGTACCTCTGCTATCTAATTCCGCTTCTTTGTCAAGTTTCTGCATCAAATAGTGACTTACAAGTTACATTAATTGACTTTGGATGGTCTCTGGATCTCAACAATACCAAACATGAACATTTATATGAAAAACGCACCTCTGTGGCATTCTCCTCCACCAACTCCAGAGAAGGACAAGGCTGTAAAGTGCCCCAAGCACCAACATGCAGGCATGCCTAAACCTCCTACCTCAGCAGTTTCCATCTCAGAAGAAAAATTCCCGGAAATCATGAAGTCACTGAAAGGAGAAAATAGCAGACATTTTGGAGGACTTGCAGGAAATAAAAACATCAGTGCAGTCCCTAACTCTCTGAGTGGGCAACTCGGAAGCCAAACTAATCTACCTGAGAAAAAACAAAATAAAATTGAGCAAGCAATGATGGATCTTGGCTGGAGAGTTAAGAAACTCGAGGAGAAATGAGAAGATCTGGAGGGAAGGAGCAGGAGGAACAACCTCATTGTTATCGGAATGTCCAAAAAAGAAGAAGGAAGTGCTTCCATATTATTCCTTCTAATATTGTGTGAGAAGATTGCAGGACCATCCCTGAATGTCACCACCTATGTTATTGAAAGTGCACACTGGGACCTCTGTCCCCCCACCTCCTGGCTCCCCAACTTGACCATTCATCTTTAAATTGTTAACATTTTCTAGACAAAAAAGCATACTTGCATAAGTCAGAGAACTTCAAGATATTTTGTCGGAGGGGCACAAAATCCGAATCACCCAAGATCTTCCTCAGTTGGTCAGGGTGAAAAGGCAAGAAATGCATCCAACTGTCTCAAAGCTAATTGTCACGGGTACACCATTTCATATGCAATACCTGGCAGTGCTTCAAATAAAATCCGGAGACCAGTAGATTTCTTTCGAATCACGTGAGCAAGCTGTACAAGAACTTAAGAGTCTTACTGCCAGATCTATTCAAGTGAGGATACCACTAAGGGTAGGTGTTAACCTCATTTCTCACAAGAACTGACTATGTGGTAATTTAGAGTGATTTTGTTGATCCCCTCGAGGTGGTGACCTGCCAACTGATAGGTCTGACCTAACTTTACCAGCAGCCTCATCGTATTTGGGACCCTTTGAACAGTGCTGGCTATAGCAACCTGGACTTTGCAATGAGGCCTACTTCTACAATTTGGTCTTTTATGGTGGGGGCCTGCTGCGGAGCCAAATTTGGAATCTACCTCTCTAGTCAGTGTGCGCCTCCTTTTAATTTTAGTTATCTCTGGACTTCCAAACTAGTACTGTTGCCAGACATTTAGCACAATTATTGCATGATTGATGCTGGGTAAAGGCTAAAGACCTTTAGAGAATCCCAGACCGGGATGGAAGGCAATGCTTTCTTTTATTTTCACCATGAACTGACTTTCATTCGATGAACCGTCATGCTGTTGTTTTCATCCACAGTCGCAAGCCACGGTCCCTTGAACCTTCAGAACTCCTGGGTCATTAGTATTTATTACCCCACAAGCACCCCTGAGAAAGATTGGGGGCAGCTTAACTCTTTTTTGTTTCTTTTTGTGTTTTCTTTAATGCACAGAGAAACATCCTTGATGACATTTTGCATGATAACAAATGGAACAGTATGTTGTTTACTTTAGCTGTTTCTCAGTTTGGCCAGTTATCTAAGTTCATTTGACTTATTACATTGCTTTATTTGATATTGATTTAGTAAATGTAAGCATCATTATTTGTGTAGCAGGGGAAGGGCATGAGTGGGATGGTTTCTTCTAGTGCGACTCAAGTCTGCGCAAAGACATCACCTGCCAGAGTATACTAAGTGGTGTGGTTAATTTGAACTGGGGTTAAGCATTGTGGAGTATGACAGGGTATTTTGTTAGGGTTTTATTAATTAAGGGGAGGGTAGCAGGGAATAAGTTTTATTGAGAGTAAGTTTTCTGTGTATTTTGATAGAATGGTTTGTGGGAAAGGGATACCAAGTTTGTCACATCAATCCACCTTTGAAGAAAATACCTTGATCAGCAGGTCAGTAAATAGTATGTACTATTCCAACTTTGATAGCCCAGGTCAGCTTGCTATTTCCCCTCTAATTAGCCATTATGAGTGGCCCCTATAATATCATTAGCTGGGATGTAAGGGTGCCCAAGATAGATGCAAGAGGTTAGTCATTCTTGGCACCTCCATCACTTAAAAGGCAGGGATTGCATGTCTCCAAGAGACACATCTCCAATGAGAAGATGTGACTCTGTTGTGCTGGACCTGGGTGGGGCAAGCATTTGGATCAGAGAAGTCAACAAATGGTGGGGAGCAGCAATACTAAGAGATAAAAATCCATTTAAACTGGGATGAGGAATCTGGGACTCTAATGGCTGGTATATTATCCTTCACTGCCTCCTGAAACACAGCAAATTACATTGGGAGTTATGTATGATATGAACAGTGACCTCCCCCAGTTTTACACAGATTGACAGGTTTAGTTGTTACCAACCCCCCACACTGACTATTCTAGGTGGAGACTGGAATACCACCCTGTACCCACATTTAGACAGGTCTGACTCAGGAACAAGGTTTATCCCAACAAAAGGGCCTTACATGATCTTATGGGGTGCAGACCCCATAGATGTTTGAGAGTATTAAACCCTGAGGAATGTCAATACACTCCCCCACACACACATAAGTTATTCTCTAGAACTGATTTCCTTTTATTGAGCTTGTTTGCCCTCCCAGGCATAATAAATGCAGACATATACACAAGGGTCATTTCTGACCATTCACCTATATCCCTCACACATCTCCTGGTACCTGGAATTAAAAGGGATGCCCTCTGGTGGTTGAACACTCAACTGATTTAAAAACCGGACTCCTCACAGCAGATTAAAGATCATGTTTCCAATTTCCTAGCAATTAATAGGGACTCAATGACCAGAAGGGATGTGGTTTGGGCAGCCATGAAATGCTCCCTTAGGAGGGAATGCCTCTGATTGTCTATTACCAAGTTCCAGCCGTTTAAACAACAGCAAGACTGTTTACTTCGTGTTATTCATCAGCTGGAACACACACTCAGTTGTCAATCCTCAGAAGCTGATTGGGCCAATTTGCATGGGTAGCAAGCCCAGTATTCTGCTCTGGTGTTCCAGAAAGTCAAGCTCTCACTAAAATGTACAAAACTTAAATATCTTGATGCAGAGGAGAAGGTGAGCAAGCTATTGGCAATTCGACTTAGGCAAGCTGAAGCCTCTCAATTTATTCCGGGTATTAGATCTGACAAAGATATTCCTGTAGTCACTTCCCCAGAGATATGGTAGCTGTTTTAAGATCCTACTATCATAAACTTTATTCTGAAGACCGGACCAAACAGCCCACCAATACAGATATCACTGAGTATCTCAATTTAGTTGACCTTCTCAGACTGTCCCCCCTCCAGGCTATGCCCCTTGGTAGTCTTATCAATATTTAGAAGTCAAAACACAGTTGAGCAGCTCCACTAGATAAATCCCCAGGCCCAACGGCCTATCTAATAATTTATATAAGGAATGCCTATCAGAACTTGCCCCTCTTTTAACAGAGGTATACAACTTCTGGTATGAAAAGGACTCTGGAATCAAATTTCCTCAATGCCCTAATCACTCTCATCCCTAATCAGGGTAAGGACCCCAATATCCTGAAAGTTATTGACCTATATCATTGATCAACACCGGTGTAAAAATGCTTGCCAAAATTCTAGCCAACAGGCTAGGGCCTCTCTTGACTAACCTCATTAGTAGAGAGCAAATTGGTTTCATGGTAGGCAGCTCATTAATGGATCACATGCATAAACTACTGCACATGCTATCAGTGCCCAGGGACTCAGCCCTGCCTGCAGTTCTCATGTCTCTGAACACCGATAAAGTATTTGACAGGGTCTCTTGGGATTTTCTTTTTGTGACTTTGGCCCATTTTGGTCTCCCAGAGGAATTCCTTAAATGGGCCAGACTGTTATATTCTTCCCCATCTGCCCAAATCTGGTGCAATAGTATACTCTCTGATCCTTTCTACTCCAACAGGAGACCAGACAAGGTTCCTCCTATTCCCCCTCCTGTTTAATATCTACTTGGAGCCCTGATCAGGAAACTGGTAATGTCTCTGCAGTTCCTGGTGATTAAAATTGGAGACCAACGTTGCACCCTCTCTGCATATGCAGATGATCTACTTTTACATCTAGAGGAGCCACAGACAGGTATCCCTTCTCTTCCGGATGAAATCGACAGCTTCTCTGTAGTATCCCACTATAAACTCAATCTCTCCAAAACCAAAGTTTTCCCCGAATAACAGAACTCCCCGGGCAGTGATGGTTTACTCCGTTCTCTCATGGGAACCTAACTCCCTTACTTACCTAGGAAACAAGGTTACCAGAGATATACTCACTATGCTTAAAGCTAATCTCTCAGATCTGTTAATAATAATAAAACTAATAATAAATTTTATTTGTATGGCACCATTCAAAAAACCAAGGCACCATAACAATAATTAAAATCATGGCACACATACAAACATCTCAGCATAAAACAATAGTAATACTAAAAACAATTTTAATCAATCACCAAAAGCTGGTTCCACAAGTAGGTTTTCAAAGCTGTTTAAAACCCTCTATGGTCAACATCATGCATCCAACAGGTTTGAGAATTCCAGAGGGTGTAGGCAGCATACATAAATGTTCTTGCTTCAGAACTGTTAAACACACCCTCGGAATCTATAGCAACCCTTGTCGGCTAAGCGGAGCAATCACCCAGGGTAGTAGGGAACCAGGAGTTCTTTCAGGTAGTCTGAGCCCAGTCCATATAGGCCTTTAAAATTCAGAGGACTGACTTTAAGGTGATCTGCCACTGAACCCAGCAGCCAGTGAAATCCGCGTAGCACAGGTGTAATATGACAGGACTGAGAAGATCCCATTAAAAGTCATGCTGCAGCATTCTGCACTAACTGCAAAAAAATGGATTTCCACCCCAGGTAGCCCTAACTACAGGGGGTTGTAATAGTTCAAACGCAAGGTCACAAAGGCGTGAATCAAAGTAGGAAGGTCACTGGATGAAACTAGGTGCTTAATCCTGAAAATATTTCTCAGATGGTAAAACAAGGATTTAACAACAGCTGACACCTGAGATCCACAGAAACACCCATAAGACGTGCTGATTGGAAAGCTGATCTGATGTCAGCCACCTTATTTGCAAAGAATAGAGCAAGTTCATCGCATTCCTCTTGCAAAAAAGCTTTCCGAACTTGTAGACAGGCTGGGTTGCACAGTCTGTCCACAGTTCAGAACAGCTGAGATGGTCAATTTTGAGCAACTGCAATCTCTTAGGACAGGAATTCTGCCTTCTTATGAGAGATTGCAAATTGATAGACTTGATAATGGTCCATCAATCTAAGGCAGTCGGCATCAAGAGCGGATTTCCACCAGTAATGCTCTAATCGCCAGAGCTCCGTCAAAGTCCCATCAAACCAAGGGCTCGAGGGCAATGGGAGAGAGGGTGCACATGGACCAGAGTAATGACATCCAGGGCCACAGCAATGGCTGAATTATAAGCCACCACGAGGGCTTCGGTCACTGTTTGCCTCTGAGAAGGGCGAGACCGAGCACCGCCATTAGGCCTTGAGTTTATATCTTGCAAAGGGTGGTACCGTGTCAATTCCACAGGGGTAGGCCTACCTAGGGGGGTGCTAAAACTGAGCCCCACAATGTAGTGATCAGACCATCTGGCTGGTTCCACCCCCAAGTTAGAGTCCTCAATTCCCAGAAGGAATACTAGGTCAAAAGAGTGACCAAGATTATGAGCGGCAGTGGTAACAACCTGTGTGAGGCCCAGAGATGTCATCAACTGAAGGAAGTGCTGAAAAAACTGCAAGAGTTTGTCATCAACCCGGGCATTGAAGTCGCCCAGGACCATCAGCCTGGGTGACTCTAATGCCATGTCGACAATGAAGTCCATGACTTCCGGGAGGAATTGCTTCTCATCTCCTGGTGGATGGTAGATGACAATGATTCTACAGCTTACACCTGCCACCACAGTACACTCAAATGACTCAGTATCCCCCACTGGTACATTCGTGAGGTTAAGTTCGGTCTTGAAATTGACTACTACCCCTCCCCCCCCTTGCAATCCAATCTCGGGCTGTGTATCACTGAGTATCCGGCTGGAGTTGCAACCTCCAAAATGGGGCCAGAGTTCTCATCCAGCCAGGTGTCGGTGATGCAAGCCAGGTCCACTGACTCAACAAGATCTGCAATAATTGCAGTCTTGTTCTTAATGGATCTAGCATTGCATAACACTGTCTGGGTTGGATGAACCTCTTGGACTGCCAGGACCACATGTCTACCATCATTTTAGTGCCCTTGTGTTTGGAAACCAAGCATGGCAAACCATATTATGGGTTCCATTTCACCCCAGGGCGTCTCCTTGACCTCACTACCCCAATGCAGTGGCTCCCTCATTCACACTTAAACTGACCTTGATAGATGGGAGGTCTTCCCTCTCAATGGGAAAGAATAAACACTGTTAAAATGAATTTCTTACCCTGTTTGCTGTACCCTATAGGAATGTTTGGCTTTTTCTCCCTAAAAATGGTTCTCTAAACTTCAAACCATGCTCACTGCTTTTATGTGGAAAGGTAAAGAGTCAAGTAGTCCTATTCCAAACTCACAGTGCCAAAACTGCGGGTGGACTTTCTGCACCCTCGTTTCTATGTTGTCTCACACATTTGCAGCAACCAACATCTTGCGGTAGTAGCACATTTGGAGGCATTGTCACCATAGGGCAAATACAGGGCATGCATCAGAAGATGTGTCCCTCATTCCCCAATCAGCCAGCAGCAGGAACTGACCTCCCACATCCCTAATGTGACCACCAGATCTAACAAAGGTCTTCTGCAATGAGAGCAAAACTTTCATGCAGCGTGACCACAACACCCTCTCGACATCGCATAACACTGCCACCTCCTGTCAGAATGCTGACAGAGCCCACTCCCTGTCATAATAACCCCCTTTCCCATTTAAACTGTATGCTGAGGGTGCCCAATCCCTCTGCATCATGCGCTAACAGTTTTTATTTGCTGACCAGAGGCCTAATCCCCATTAGTTTTATCCCGTCCCCATTTATTTTGCCAAAGGGAGCCACTCCCATCGGCATAATGTCTCTCCCCACTTTTGTTGTCTGTTGAGAGGTGTCCAATCCCCTCAGCTACAGCACTCCCCAAAACACTTAGGTGGCATGCTGGGAGCCCACCCCAGCATGCCAAATACCCTGAAAAATAAAAAGTCCGCAATGTTTTTTTTAAGTTGTACCTGTAAAAAGAAATGGTCCCTTGCAGTTTCCTGCCCCTCCCACAACCTGCATCCACCCTCTGTGCACCCTGCCTCCCCACATCATCTCTCACCCCATACTTACCTCTGGAGCATGGCGCGATGATCTTCAGTAGACTGGGAACACGTCTCCACTCTTCAAAGTTGACTGTGAACTAAAGAAATGCTGGTAAGCTGTATAATGCCATAAATAGGGTTTTTTCAACTTTGTTGCATATCTCAGCCATTTTGGGGAATTTGACACCAAATTTTCCACATGGGGTTATTGGGACCCCTCCTCATGACTTCAGGCACTACCATGGCATTATTCAGTCCCTAAAGGTGATTTTGAGGTCACTGCGAGGAATCACCTTTCAGGACTGATTAACAAAATAACATTGCCACTGTTGATGAGGGGGCTGTCAAAAAGCCTATGTTGCAAATTTGGTGTAAAAAATCAAAAAAGGCTGTTTTACAACAGTGTGTTGCACAGTTTTCAAGCACACTCATAACTTCATGAATTTGTAATATTTTCACTCCAGATTTTCAAAATTGAAATTTTTCCATACTTCCTATGAACAGTACAGCTGTCATTTTACATATCCTGGCTGAAATGTGTTTTCGCACATTCAGTGCAGAATAGTCCGGTCGCTGTGCGAAATCAGTTTTTGGGACAGTTTGAGGAAATGATGGTGACACTGTTCATGAGCAGAAGTTCTAAAATGCCTATGCTGAGAATTTGGTGACAAAATTCCATAAAATGACTGTGTTACAAGTGTGCATTGTGCAGTTTCCACGCACCCTTGTAACTTCACAAATTTGCAATATTTTCATGCCAGATTTTCAACACTGGCATTTTTCCTCCTTATGAACAGTACAGCTGTCATTTTTTCACATCCTGCCCACAACGTGTTTCGCACCTGTGGACACAATGGTGTGGTCACTGTGCAAAATCAATGTTTCGGACACATTAACAAAATCACAGTGCCACTGTTCATGAGGGGAGGTCTCAAATGCCTATGCTTAAGATGAGGTTAAAAAAATACCCCAAATAATTGAGTTACGGATGTGTGTTGCACAGTTTCTATGCATGCTCACAAGTTCACCAATTTTTCATATTTTCAACGTTGCCATTTTTTTACATCGCCTCATGAACAATACAGTTGTCATTTTCCACACACTGCCCAAAATGTGTTTTCGTCCCTGTGTCACCAAATGGCATAGCCGCTCTGCAAATCCACCTTTCAATTAACCAACTGATAGTGCCACTTTTCATGAGGTGGGCTCACAAAAAGCCCATGTTGAAAATTTGGAGTGAAAATACCAACACACACCTATGGCATTAGGGTTTACAACTGTAGCATCCCACCCTGTAGAGAATGACAGGTGTCAGGAGTGTAACTTGAGATCATCGGCTGGTATGCTCACACCATTCTCCCCCACCCCCACCCTGCAGCCAGCGACAGGCATCATGGTGTGCCTTGCACTGTTTAGCCACAAAGTTCACCCCATTCTCCTATACTGCACCCACCTAGGTGTATTTCCTTATGGAATGGAGTAAGTATAATGCCCAAAGACCCCAAAGCACACCATGACACTTGTCAGGTTCTGTAGGGTAGGGTGAGGTACAATGGCATGAGCGTTACAGCTGACGACCCAAAGGCACACCCCAATGCCTGTCGGTATCCACAGGGTGGGGGTGGGATTGTCATTACTTCAATACTTCACTGTCATTCCTTTTATGTGTCTATAACTCCGACACTACAAATGCCAATGCCAGCGAGACAACATTCGGCATTGACACATGCTTGCTTACATGTTACTGTGCTCACCATATCAGTCAACTGGCACACTGGACAAAGAAGTCATAAGCTGAAGGTCTGCAGACCTATGCTCCCCTATGATTAAATATTAAAAGGTTCCCGGCTGCTCAACACCACTGTGCCCTCCCATCTTTAGTATACATCACTCCCAGGGAACATCCTAAACCATTGCAGAATACCAATTAGGGTGGTCCATCAGAGCTCTATACCAACTGCAAGTGTATATCTCCCATAAATGGCACACATCATTCAACGAGCCAATCCTGGGCAACCGTCATTTCAAAATTGGGCATAAACCCATCTTAGCCTCCTTCTGGCCCCCTTAATAGGAATGAGAGTTTCAGACCTATTCACTGACCACAAAATAATCTCCTTCCCCATATTCTGGCTCTGGTTTAATATGACTGTTGAAGCAATTTTCAAATGCTCAAGGAGGCTATTATAACTCACCTGGGGAAAGGCTTGAGTCAGCTGTTGCCCAGTGATAGTCTATCAATGATACTACAACTGGCCAGGGAACCCCATGCAGTCTCTAAAGTTTATAAAGAATTGCAATCACTAGACCTCAATTTGCCTCAAGAGGTCTGTTATTATTGGTCCCAGGCAATATTCCTTGGTAGTGAAGTAGATTTATGGAGGAAATAATGGCAAAATATATATAAATTTGTTAAACAAGACAGATTGCACTTATTTCAATTTAATATTATGCACAATCTATATTTTATCCTGGTGAAACTCCACAAATTGGGTCGCTACCCTCTCTTGAATGCTCACGATGTGGGAGTTCCCCTGGAACTTTATACCATATGCTGTGGACCTGTCTGAAAGTTCAGGTCTTTTGGCAAGCAATTAGGCAAACCCTAGATCCAATTTTAGGTCTTGATCCCCTATTTACCCCAGAAGCCTGCTTACTATATTATTTTGCTCAGGGTACTCCCAGAGTTAAACAAGCCCACCTGGCACTGAATTCCACCATGGCTAAGTTAATAATTATGAGACACTGGAAAGAAAGCACATCCCCATCAGTTTTGGAATGGCATAAGGAAATATAACTTGCTCTCCAATTGGAGAAACATATTTTGTCAATGGGTAATAGGTCTCACACCTACCAGCCCAGATGGGATCACTAGATGCCCTGCTCACAATATGGAAACTCTAAATGATTAAACTGAAGATCCTTCTTCATAGATATCCCAACTTGATAGATCAGGAACACACTTGGCAAAGGGTGGGCAAGGGAAGGTTAATGAGGGTGGAAGTGGAAGGATGAATTTGGGGAGACAAGGGTTTCACCTACAACACATGTTTTATTCCATTTTTGTATTTTATGGAATTTACATTGTTGATACTTCCTCTATGAGATTAGATCATACTGTATTATAGGGTGATCCTCTTGGCTGCCCAATTGTCACCCATGTTATTGTAAGTACTATGTTAATAAGAAAAGTTAAATAAAGTTTATTGACTAAAAAAAAAGAATAATGTCCAGACTCAGCACCCATTCAGAGGTCCTCGGCTGGCAGCCTCCCAGCACAAGACTAGTTGCCTGTCCAGCCAAAGACCCCTCTACTTGGTGATCCAGGTCCCTGACTAACACCTCAGTCTCGTCAGAACTCAGCTAAAACCAGCTGGCCCTCATCCAGTCTTGGATCTTGGATAGGCAGTTGTTAAATACCTAGACTACTATATCCTGCTCAGGTGCAAAGGACATGTACAGCTGAGTATCATCTGCATAGCAGTGAAAACTCAGCCTGTACCAGCATACAATGTCCACCCATGGCAACATGTACAAAGGGAACAATGGAGACAGCACAGAGCCCTGTGGAACCCCGCATGGCAGGGAGAATTCTTTGGAGGAATAAATCCCAGAAACTACTCTCTGAAACCTGCCAGTGAGGAAGGACTGAAACCATCTGAGGACTGTACCTGACAGTCCACAGATCCACCATAATCACTCCAGCAATATCCAATGGTCCACCATGTTAAATGCTGCAGAGAGATCAAGGAGGACCAAGATGAAATGGCTACTCCAACCTCTCGCTATAAGGAGGCATTGAGCACCCAAACAAGGCAGTCTCAGTACTATGCCTCTTCCTGAATCCTGACTGGAAGTAATCATAGATGTCATGGATGGCAAGATGGTCCACCAGCTGCAATGTGACCACCATCGAATAACCTTCCCACAAAGGGAAGGTTGGAGACAAACCTGTTGTTAGCAAGACAATCCAGGTCAAGAGAAGGTTTCTTAAGGATAGGAGTCACTGCCACCTCCTTCAGGGAGTCAGGAAACTCCCCAGTCAATAATGAACACTGGATTATCTCAGTTAGGACCGGCCCGATGACCTCCATGCGTCCCACAGAGAGATATGTTGGGCCTGGGTCCAAACCACAGTAGGTCAACCACCTATTCTGGATGACCATCATGACATCCGAGATTGCCACCCGATTGAAAGCAGACCAATCAGACCGAGGTGTTGCCATCTCCCACTGATCAGCACCACCCACATTGGAATGGGCTGAGCAAATCTCAGACCTGATGTCAGCAATCTTATCTGAAAAGAAGCTAGGAAACTTGTCACATTTCTTCTGTGATAAAGCTCTCCATAACTGCAGACAGGCTGGATTGCACAGTCTGTCCACAGTTCTGAAGAGCTGGGTGGGCCAGTTCTGTGCAGCAGTAATCTCCCAGGACAGGAACTCTGCCTTCTTAGAGGTGATTGACGATTGATAGTCAGCATAGATCCTGGTACGATCAACCAGATAAACACTAGCAGCGGTGGAGCAATCATCGGAACCCACAGCTCAACCAGGATCTACCAGATAGCTTAAAAATGCAGGTTTAACCAGATATGTGCATTAAAGAAATATCATTAAAATAAAAAGTAGGAGCAACCAGATATTTAAATTCTGGACAGAATGAACATGAGCCCATGTCCTCTCGCTAAGCGACAGATACATCCACCATTTTTAAATCCCTCCCATGCCTAATTTACATTCAACAGAAGGCAGTGCTACAAATATATGGACCTTTGCTTCCTAGCAAGCATAAGTTACAACCTGCAACTAGTCCTAACTCCCACAATGCCACACACTTTTTTGTATTTATAAAAAAAACCTGTTAAAACAGTATTGATTTGGGTAACATACACTATAAAAAATAGTGGATGGGTGACTCTGTGCTTAATCAGGATGTTGTGCCGCCTCAGGGTTCTGATTCCCTCTGACCTCCTGAGCTTCACTCCAGAGGTCACAGGAATCAGAACCCGTAGTAAGGCACAACACACTGAGTATGTATACTTGCCAATCTACTATTCTACATATTGAAGGTGGCCTGCTTGCTGCAAGCACTTTGAACTGATCATGAGACTTGAGGTCACAACATCTGTTTTCTTTGTAGCTCACATTCAAGTACCATACTGACTCAGATTTTCCATTTAGGCATGTTCCGATTAGCTGGATTCTGGCTTCATAGACTCCACATTCATGGTGTGACAGACTTTTTAACTGAAGCAACCACAGCCATGAAATGATAAATCTGCTACTGTTGCACAAATCTTTTCAAAGCTCCTGCTAGCAGATTTGCTTGTTCTTGGTAATGTTGGAGGTCACATACCATATCAGGGCCATGGAACTGTCTGCAGCAAACTGCACATCAGTGTCAGTCTGCTATATCAACAACAAAGATGGTTTGTAATTGTTTATGAATGCCTCATTTTCCTTTCTGGGCAACTCATAGACCATCTTTGTGGATTTTGCATTCAAATGATGCCGCATGATAGAGAACAAATCATTCACATGGCCATGTTCACATGCATGTCTTGGAAATCCTAAGTGACACCTTGTGTTCCAATTGCCAAGCTTTTTCTCCTTTTTAATGCAATAGTTGCAACACAAATGATGCTGGAACTTTTTCATCAGATTACATAGTATCAGACTGTCATACTTGTCAGGGAAATGACATGTAATGTATTGCATAAGCTTGAGGATCCCATAGTCCTCACTGTCACCAATGTGGGGAGCATCCTTTACCCATGGCAGTACATAAATACAAGGAACCTCACATGCCTGATATTTCACTCTCCAGAAGTAGGGTTCCATAATACCAAGATTTGGATTAACTTTTGACAGAATGAATCTCAGCAATGCATGAACTCTATGGTGAAAGCATCATGACATGGACACAGGGTCTAGAGAGCACATCTCACTGAGAGTCATAGATGATATGCTGTCTACATCTGCATTTTCCAAATTAAAAATGTCTACCAGTTCTTCCCAGCTGTATTCCACACAGCTTAAGATAACTATCCAAATGGCTTCACCATACTCTCACAGTGTACATATCACTTCAGAGCACTTTCGGTACCAACATTCTTTGGTGCTATGCACACTGGAAAGTACAGAGTTCAGATTCACCTGCAGTGTTTTGTCTTTTCTTTTAACTGTTGCAGCAACTGTGCAGCTGTCATATCATAAAATTCTGTAGCCAGCTACGGAGTATGGACAATGGATGCAGAGAGTATGATTAACTTACTCCTCCACAATAGGTGAAACAAATTCAGAATATTTAGTAAGAATTTACCATCAAAATGCAACAATCTGGATGCTCTGTACTTGGCCCCCAAGGAATCCATACCTCACATTCATTCAAGTGAATACCTGTGCCATCAGGAATCAGATCAGGGAAACAATGTGCTTCCAATGTGCTCACCCACATACTAACTAGACACCTTTCAACCTGTTTCATCTGGTACCAGTCAATATTTTCAACAACTGGATCCTTGCCATGCAGTGGATGGATTGTGTACTGTTCATACACGTTCTCATTTGTATTCATTGAGGCCTCAGTCATTGATTTTTAAGTCTAGTATTCAAAATCAGCATCAGTGTCACCAGGGTGATCCACATTTATACCCTCATGCAATGGGTTTCTACACTTTAAAGAGTGTAGAGAATGTTTTAATTTCTCTACATTAACAACTTCCTGCAAAATGATTCTAGACTTTGTAGGAACACTCTTCACCAAAATGACAATGCTCTTCTCCCTAGTTATTGTCTCAACACGTTCCTGGAGTGGGAGTGAAAGATAAATAACATAATGTGCTGTTTTGGTGGCATGTTTCTCACTTTTGTATTTAGTTGCAGGATTGTTTGTAACAGCTTCATTGTCTGGATTAGAACCCTGCTCAACCAAATCAAGCTGGTTATCTCTAGAGGGCTAACACTGCCTCCTAGGGCTCAACAAAATGTGTCCTCTGCCAGGGGAATTCTAGTGAAATGCTGATTTTGCTTCTGAAAAACTTTGCAAAACTTCCACAAAAATGTTGTGAAATTCTGCCAAAACTGTGATTTTGATTATTTCCATCTAATTTACAAAGTATTTGTTCACATTGAACCAAATGTGTTATGGTGACCTTGCCAATGACCATTCAGACGTGTACCAAGTGTCATATTTATATCTTTAAATATGACTGAGTTATAAGCCTTCAGACATTTGGAAATTTAAACATTACAGTCAACGACTATGTAAACTAACAGTGTTTGTTCACATTGCACTGAGTCTAGTACCTTGACTTTTGCAATGCCCATACAGACGTGTGCCAAGTTGCAGATCACTAGCTTTAAAGGTGACTGAGTAATAAGCCTCTAAACTTTCAGAAATTTTAAACATTTCGCAAATACAAATATTAAGATTCAAGGCAACCCCCTTGACCCAGCATCAGAGTGTTATGATGCTATGCTGTTGACCTGGGTTTGTAAGCAAGCCTGGGAGGTCATGTTGGGAGGTATGTCATGGCTAAAACTTACAATTTACATAACCAGTACATTTCTATTAAGCAGTTTCTATGGCTTTTCCAAGACAGTATGCAACTAAGCTTTTGATTATCTAGTTCCAAAGGTGGCTAAATTGTAAGCATAGAAATATTTTCAGAAATGTTCACATGAATATTAAATAACCAGATTTGAGTCCCTATAACTTGTGTGCCCTTCATCCAAATGTGATGGAACCTGGCAAGCTTTTAGAACTATTAACAAACAATATGCATGCTGCACATCAGACCTCTAGCAGCACAATGGACTGAGTTATAGCCAATTAAATATGTTCAGAAAATTCCCCAAAAATATGACATTTAATGGAATTTCATGAAAATTCCATGAATCTGGAACTCGCTAATTTCACCCAGCTGTACTGCCTCAGTGTTGTTCAACACAGAACTAAGAAGCAATATGTTTGACTTCATCTTTTGGAAACAGTATGAGCACATGTCCACTATTTCCTGTGGATGAAAAGTTACTTTTACTAAGACAAGGAACCAAGTGACCCCATTTCATTCCACTCAGAGATGTTATAGAGGGTCAGCCATGGCAATTTCATTACCAAGTTTGTGAATCAACTGTGATACATATACTGTACTCTGGATTGTGTCCTGAAACTTCATCAGCAGGTGCTTTGCAGTGTTTCAGCTGCTTAATAAAATGAAGTGCAGCTTCCATGTCACAATCAGGTGATAAAGAATCTAGTTGTTTGAAGATATTAACACCCTCCTCTTCGTCAGATGTGCCTTGGTCCTCTATCTGCCATCCCAGCCTTTCAGCCCGCCCTTCTATCTTCCTCCAGAGCTGGGCCACTCACGGTACCCAGACCAACTGATGCAGAAAGCACATGGCTCTCTTCTGACTTGTTTCTCTTCTACTACTACTGTCAGGCAATGTCCACCCCAAACCATACCCCATTGTAGCCAGCTCTAACTGCCCATCTACCTGGCCTACACATGGCCTCAATTAATAGGCAGTCTCCTTAAAAATTGCCAACCTTCAGGGTTAGGTTGCTCAACACCAAATGGATATCCTGGCACTTGAGAAACATGGCTATCCAAAAAAACCCTGATCACTTTATTTCCCTACCAGGTTACACATTCTTTCGGGAAGACAGGGTAGGGAAATATGGAGGTGGCTGCATGATATTCCTCCGAGACACCTTGCAAGGGCTTGCTCTCCTCCCATTTAAATTGGAACATGGTGCCCAGGAAATCTCCTTAAAATTGCCACTGGTTCTTCCAGAGCTCCCTAATATTTACAGCTGCCTATATCCCTCCACGACACCAGCACCCTGCATTCCAGTCACTACTCAAGCACCTCTCCAGTCTTCCCAGCAAACTGGAACAGATCACAATGACATATTTCAATATTAACTGGCTCTCCAGCTCTGCATCCCAAGCCAAGGATGCTGTAGCATCCCTTGACCTTACAGCTGGTATCTACCCCACCTGGTCCCCCTAACAAAGGCACTGCCACACTTCTGGACATTGTCTTCTTGAACAGACCTAATAAAATCAACAGCACCACCATACTACCCAATGTCCTCAGTGATCACTCTTCAATCACTCCTTTTCTGGTCCTGTAAAATGAAAAAAAATTACCAAAACTGTCCTTCAATGGCACCTTCCTGCATGGCAAGCTAACACAATTTAGAGTACCTTGCCAAATGGGATTGGTCCCCAATTGATCTAGCTCCTGACATGGACATTGCCTTTGGTCACTTTGTCTGATCATTCAATACAGCATGTGACAGCTTTTGCTCCCCTTACTAATTCATCTATTAAGGGGCATAACTCCCCATGCATAACCCCAGCTTTAATCAACCAGCTGCACAGTAGAGATAACCTCTGGCAAGGAGCGATCTAATCTGGCAAGCCTGCCGATAGACAAGACTATAGTATTGCATGCAATAAATGCATCTAGACCATTTGCGAGGCAAAATCAAATTACTACAGATCCTCTCTAGTGTCCTCCTGGGGATCTGCCTGGAAGTTCTGGGATAATGTTAAGGAGCTGAACGGAAAGTCTAAAATGCCACCTCCTGCCCAGCTTGATGTCAAAGGTTCGCTCACCACAGACCCACAGAGTATTGCCGATACACTCAAAGAAGCGTTCTCAGACCTCAGTGAAGTCCTCCCCACCAACTTCTTTGATCTTGTGCCTACTCCCAACCCCCCACCTCCACTACCCCTCTTTCCATTTCAGGGCCCTCACACTGTCCAAGGTCAAACCCTATGTACTTAAAGCCATCAGTAGCACCAGTTATAGAAATGACACACTAGATCCAAAACTGCTTTGCTCAGTGCTGGACACCCCTCACCAGCTTTCTTAACTACTCACTATGCCATTTCCAATTCCCCCTTGCTTGGAAGAACATGGTGGTCACCCCCTATACACAAAGGTGGTGAACGCACCTCCCCGGGGAACTACAGACCATCTCGATATCGCCTCCTCTCTTGAAAGCACTAGAAAAGGAGGTGGCTGACCAAATAACCCAATACCTTGTCAAACACAATCTCCTCTGTGCTGAACAACATGGTTTCTGCTGGGCACATAGCACCACTACCACCCTTATCGAGTTCTCCAGCTACTTACACACAGGTCTGGATAAAGAGCTCCTCATGGGTGCAGTCTACATCGACCTATTGGAAGCCTTCAATATTGTCTGCCACCCATTCCTCATATCCACAACTCTCCCAGCTAGGTTTTGCAGATGGCCCTCTGTCCTGGTTCTCCAATTACCTCACCTCCCAGTTACAGTGTGTGAAAATCAGCAATACCCTCTCTGGCACTCGGTAGGTCCGCTTGGGTGTCCTGCAAGGCTCGATCCTTGGACCACTGCTCTTCAATCTGGACCGACATCTGGTAATTAACATAAAAAAGATGAAGCACATGCTAGTCTCGCATTCCCAAAGCAAATCTAGGGACACACCACTCACTGTCCTGTCTAGCTCCCCCATTCCCCTCTAGAAGGTAAAAACATACAAGTAGCTAGGTATTACCTTCGACTCTGCCCTCTTTTTTCATGACTATATGCACAACCTCGCTTTAACCATAAACACACGTGTTGGCCTACTGTACTGCCACAAGAACTGCCTACCACCTGCAGCCCTAAGGCTAGCCATCACCTCCTCTGTGCTATACCTAGTAAATGATGGTATTCTGGTGTGCTGTACAACTGACAATACTGCAATCAATAAAATCAAAATGTCCCTGAACATAGCCTGCTGTGTACTTACGGGATCCTGCAGACTCACCCACACAGGTACCCTATATGACCTGGCAGGTTTTCTCGCCCTTGAGGAGAGGTTGCACTACCATACCTGCCTCCTAACCAAGAAAATTGTTGCAGGCCTTGCACCGCCATGCCTAAGTTCCATCCTCACCACCTTTGTCCCTGTTATCTCCACCTGGAATGCTCTCAAGTGCACACTTCAAGTGCCGAGGGTCAGGACATCCCTGGCACAAAGGTCCTTCTGTTATTGGGTACCGACCTAGAGCAATGCCATCCCCCCTGTTGTCACCTCGCAACTAAGAATAGGGGCCCTACAAATCTGCCCTCAGACAACACTTAATCACCACTCATAGCTGTAACTGCACATAGCTGTCAGTGAGGACCCCCACAAACTTACTCATGCTGTAGCTAAACTTGTAGCTGCTCAAGTTTTACCATCTGTCTTAAAGAACGGGTTTCTACATATGACAACTCTCCCCCTTAACTGGTTTAGTACCAGATGGTGTAATTTTTTAAACAGTAATATTTTTGTTTTAATCCTCATAAAATCATATTGGTGGACCCAGTCAAAATGCCCATGATTTCCTATACTGGAGCATGCCCCGCTGCCACGTTTCATGTTGTTAGTACTATAACTGTGTGAGGGTGCCTCCATAGACTGTATAAGACCATTTTTTCATGAATTATTAAACACTTTTATGCTGGTTTTGATAAAGAAGGCCACCACTCAACTAACACAGGTCCTTGTTAGTTGAGCAGTGGCCTTCTTTTATCAAATTAACACTAAAAGTGTTAATAATTCATGTAAAACTGGGCCCTATACAGTCTATGGAGCACACACCACCCCACCCTAGTACTGACATCATGAAACGTGGCAGTGGGGGGCGTGCCTCCAGTATAAGGAAGTCAGGGCATTTTGGCTGCTGGTCCCGACAGCACAATTCTATGAGGATTAAAACAAAATATTACTGCTTAAAAATTACACCATCAGAAGGATGGCTAAACCAGAGGGTAAGCTACCAAACCAGTTATGGGGACAGAGTTGACATATGCAGAAACCTGCTCTTTAAGTTGCCATCTATTATTTTTATTACAGCATTGAAACTGTTGTCTCTTGGGCACTTAACGATTTTAGCTACTTCATTATACAGGACCTGCATAGATTATGTCTCCCATGTGAACTCTATTCCTTGTATCTATGTACATATATGTAAAGTGCCCCTGATATTGAGCTGTATGATTTGCAACTGTATCTGTTTGTGTTTAATGCTTTCTGTTTCCTGATGAGAAGCCTTTGTAAATGAGTTCCTGACTCAAAGATTTGCAACTCTGATTTCTACAAATAAATAAATAACAGCACTTCTGACACAATGCAGTTTTGTCACACATTTTCACATTCCTGATTCTGCTGTCACAAGCTCCAGTTTGTAAGCATACCAGTGAATGGACCATCGATCCACAGTGACCTAATTTCACGACTGTCAGTCATTTGAATGACATTGTATTTCTCACTCCCCTTTGTGATGACAAACAGATTCAGAAACTTTTGCACCTAATCAAAAGATGTTTGTCTGATATTGCATGTGTCATCACATGTCCATGTGAAATACCATGCCTTTCTCACATCTGAATCCAACACTTTGGGTTCAGTTTTTGAAAGGTGATGCTTGACACAAGGTGCCTGCACCAAACGGCTATGTTGCATGTGGCACCTTGCGTCAAACTTGGTGACAATCTCAATTTTTGAATGCAGGCTGCATTGAAATCTGGATGTCATGCACCCAAGCTGCCTTGCACCACCCTTGCAACAGAAACATTCATGCACCAGGCTGCAAGTGAGTTTGCACCATGGCGGGACTGCAACATCTCATTTTTTCTATTTTAAAAGACCCACCATGGACACAACAGGGGGCTCAAGTTAGACCAGCCAGGAGGTGGTCTAACTGACTTGTGCCACTCCCAGACAGTGTGACAATTGAATGGGACCTGAAAGTATGGGGTAAGGGGCAAAAAGAGCAGGTAGCCCCCTAGATGGTGTCAGGGAGACAGCAGGACCGACAAGATGAGATGTGGTACCCAGCGGGGTGCCATTTGCAGAGCCATACCACTGATTGGATGAGATCACTTCGGTGGGTTGCCAGGGATGGACAGCGACATGTCCCCAGGTGGGCAAAGTCCTGGCAGTTGCCCCATTGTGTAACAAATCAGTACCCAGTAGGCAGAAAGCTGGAGCTGGTGGTGGGAAATGTTCTCTGGGCACCGCAACAGTCTCCTAGTAACTTCCCTTCCATGTTGTGGCAGGCTGCCTCCTGCTAACAGGATTCTAAGTTGTTTCATCATGGGGCAGCTGCTAGGGCTGTGCCCAGCTGGAGCTATGTCACAGTCCATCCCTGGCAACCACCTATGAAGTGGTCTCAGATGATTGGGTGTATGTCTTTGCAAATGACACCCCCACTGAGTGCCACATCACACCCTGTCAGTCCTACTGTTGCCCCAATGAGCCTAGGGAACCATCATGCTCCTTCCTCCCCCAGCTCCCTCCTGAAATACAGATTCATCCCCCCAACCCTTGCAGAGACTCTAGTGTTGTGATAGCTGAGGGAGACGGATCCATGCAGCAATTCCCTCAGGTGTACCAAATGTTTAGCACAAGCCTGTGACTGCAGCAACTCCTGGGCCTTTGGCACAGAGACCTCCCTTTTTAAAAATTGGGTGCAGGGTCCCTGTTGGCCCTAAGGTCACTGCAGGCCTAGAGTGACACATCCTGCACACCATTTAACATCTTTAAACCTTTTAGTATGATCAAAATATAACCTTTCATAAAAAAATAGGATAATTCAACTGTCTCAGAATCTCTTTTTTCCACTATTGAGACCACAAGTAGGGCTTTTCGTCACACATAAACCTCATGGGACTCTGTCTACCTCCAAGTATGCCTTAAGGGAGATGTGCTCTCATTGCAATCTTTTGAGTTTTTTGAGCAGTCTTTTCAAACTGACTGAACCCATGGCTTATGTTAAAAGGACCAGACACTGTACAAGTGCTGTCATTCAATTACCAGAGCATAGTAAACTATTGTCCATATAGCTCACAAGTTATTTATTGTCTATAACCCTTTATGTTTTTGGAAATACATTGTTCATCTAACTTCCTTTTAAATTCATTTATATTCCTGCTTCCCACTACTTCAAATTTATTCAAATAAAGTGCCAACACAGTGCTCAAACATCAATGCAAGAACTCACGTTTAGCCAAAATCCAGATAACATGACGAATGCCAATGGGCATTCACAGAATGAACACAGGTAGCCAAAACAGGTAGAATCCCATCCTCTCTGTGTCACCTGACACATTTTGGACATGGTGTGCTTTTCAAAGGTAAACACACTACTAGGTCTCCCTTAAACATCAAAGTTTGTATAGTACAATATATACAAATGAAAGCATTAGTACTCATCTGCTAATATAACAACCAAACAACAGACTGATGCATATATACATAAAAACATTGACTAGTGCTCCTAGTAATTTGCCAGTATAACATTGCAAATCATATGACAACTGGGCAAATCATATTACAACTAATAGAAGCAGAAATACAAGCCCCCACAAAATAGGAAGTTAGCAAGGTAAACACCAGGTGCAGAGGTCGATAGGGAGCAGGATGGGGGTAAATTGAGAAAAAAGGCAAAGGTAGTAAGGGCAGGATGGGGCAAAACAGGGTCAAGTCATCATAAAATGGAGGCAATGAATACCAATGCACATAGTCTGGGTAACAATCTTCCTGAGCTAGTGGCCTTGATGGAAGAGGGATACCTGGATATCATGGAAGTCACAGAAACATAGTACATGGAGAACTAGGACAGGATGTTAACATACCAAGTTACACAATCTACAGAAGGGACAAGGAGGGTAAAGAGAGGAGGAGGAGCCATCTACATAAGGTAAGGGATCAAAGCAACAGAACTAAAGCGAAAACGGGGAGGAGATGAGGCACTGTGGGTCACCTTGGAGATAAGTAGTGGCACCACAATCCACACAGGGGTTGTATACAGACTCCAGTCTCAGAGGGAGGAAATGGACAAGGAAATGATAGATGGTATCCTCAGAATGGCAGAAAAAGGGGAGATATTATTGATGGGGGACCTGAATATGCCAGATGTTAACTAGAACACATTTACTGCAGCCACATCAAAGAGTAGGGTCATTCTTGATGCCCTATAGGGGGCATGCCTCAAACAGCTAGTGCTGGAACACATTTGAGAGGGAGAAATCTTGGACCTGGTACTCTCAAAAGGGGATGGAGAGAGGATCACAGATTTAGAAGCGGGTAGCCATCTGGGAAAAAATTACCACGACACAGCGTGGTTCATGATGAACAAAACTGTGGCATCAAGCCATGCAAAAGCAAGGGTACTGGACTTTAGAAGGGCTGACTTTGACAAAATGGGGCAGTGTTTAAAGACTGCACTAGCAAATGGATAGGAAGGAGGGGTGGAAGAACAATGGGGCAAACTCAAAACTGCCATCATAGAGGCAACAAGCCTTTGTGTGAAGTGAATAAAGAAAACAAAATGAAGTAAAAAAACACTATGGTTCTCAAAAGAGGTGGCAAGGAAGGTTAAGGAGAATAAGATAGCATCCAGGAAGTATGAGGAATCACAGAAAGAGCAAGACAGAGAACTGTATCAGCTAAAGCAGAGGGAAGCGGGGAAGGCAGTCAGGATAGCAAATGGAGGGAGCAATCTTGGACCTGGTAGGGCATCAAGAATGACCCTACTCTTAAACGTGGCCCAAACTGATGAAAAGATAGCCAGCTCAGTTAAAAGGGGGATAAAACCATTTATAGCTATATTAGGGAGCGAGGAAAGACCAAGGGAAGGATAATGAGGCTTAATAAAGGGAAGGGGAAGTGTACAGAGAGTGACAGTGAAAAGGCAGAGCTACTGAATGAATACTTTTGCTCAGTATTCACAAAAGAAGAAGAGGGGGAGGTACCTAAATCAAACATTAGAAGCACTCTGGGCAAGGGGGTCGATACCAGTCCATTCACAGAAGAAGAGGTCCTAAAGAACTCTTAAAACTCAAGGTGGAAAAAGCAATGGGACATGAGAGGATTCACCCCAGAATTCTAAAAGAACTAAGGGGATACCTGGTGACACCACTGACTACCCTTTTTAACAAATCATGAGAGGATGATGTGGTATCTTAGGAGTGCAGGAAGGTGGATGTGATCCCCTTCACAAGAGTGGTAGCAAGGCAGAGGCAGGAAACTACAGCCCTGTTAGATTAACCTCAGTGGTAGGAAAAATGATGGAATCACTTCTGAAAGAAAGAATTGTCAGGTACCTAGAGGCCAGCAGGGCGCAGGACCCAAGGCAGTATGGATTCACAGTGGAAAGGTCATGCCAGATGAATCTAATAGATTTATTTGACTGGATGACCAAAGTAGTAGACAGAGAGGGGTTATAGATATGGCCTACTTAGACTTAGCAAGGCATTTGACACAGTACCACACAAAAGATTAATAAATATGTTAGCCAGCCTGACAGTGGGTCCCAGGGTGGTAGCCTGGGTGACAAATTGGCTGTACAACAGGACTCAGAGGGTAATAGTAAATGGAGCACACTCTGGAGAAAGATGAGTCAATAATGGGGTACTGCAGGGTTCGGTACTGGGACTGGTACTCTTTAATGTCTTTATAGGTGACATTGTGGAGAAGCTGGAAGGAAAATTATGCCTCTTTTCAGATGACACAAAGATCTGCAACAGGGTTGATACATAATGAAGGGTGGAAAGGATGATAAGGGACTTGGCAAGATTGGAGAATTGGTCAAGAGTATGGCAGCTCAGTTTCAGTGCAAGGAAGTGCAAAGTAATGCACCTGGGAAACAAACACCCAGGGGAAGAGTACACAATTGGGGGGGGGGGGTACTAACAACAACAAAACTAGAAAGGCACTTGGGGGAACTCATATCAGATGACCTTAAAACATGCAAGCAATGTGAGAAGGCAATAGAAGTCCTGGGGGGAGTCTGGGATGCATAGGGAGAGGCATCACCAGTGGAAAGCAGAAAGTTGTTATCCTGATGTACAGACAGTTGGTGAGACTCCATCTGGAGTACTACATGCAATTTTGGGACCATGTCTCTGCAAGGACATAGACAGGATGGAAGCAGTCCAGAGGAGGGCAACCAAAATGGTACAGGGTCTACACCTGAAGCCATAACAAGAGAGACTAAAAGAGCTTAATATGTATACCCTTGAGGAAAGGAGGGAGAGAAGGACATGATAGAAACTCCAGTACCTCAAGGGAATCAAACAAAGTCCAAGAGGTTAACATATTTCAGAAAAAGAGATGCAAAAGAACAAGGGGGCATAGTTTGAAGATAGAGGTGGACGGCTCAGGGGTAATGAGAGGAAGTATTTTTTTTTCATGAAGATTGTGGTAGATTCATGGAACAGCCCTCCTGAGGAGGTTGTAGAATCAATAACAGAGAAATTCAAGAATGCAAAGGACCAACATAAGGTATTTATAGTGGGGAGTAGGAGGGGTAAGGAGGAAACAGGTTACTGGTTAACTAGGATCTGCAGCTTATCCAATAGGTGAAATTGGCAGACTAGGTGGGCCAAGCGGTCCTCATCTGCCATGAAAGTCTGTGTTTCTTTGTTCTGTTTCTATGGGCACTTAGACATACAAAAAGTGAAACAAAAGCATGGATAAGTGCAAAAGTGAATTAAAAACACACTCAATTTATACATATAAACCAACATGAACATAAAACGTGTGCTTGCTTAGAAACCAAAGGCACAAATTTAAGAATTGTAAGTAATGCACAGAGTTTAAACTGAGTAATGCAAAATATTCTTTACTCATAGATTAAGGTATCAGATGACTGACAAATGGCAATCGCTGATGCAAATCTGCACAGGAGAGACACAACAAAAACAACAAATTACAATGACATACTAAACATAGATACTGCCTGCAATAAATATACCAGGTTTGTAAAAAAAATATATATATAAAATATCCAGTAACAGCAATTCATTTTTTCAAGAGTGGCTTAATTTCAATTCACTCATTCAAACCATAATTGTCCATAGCTTTCAGAAAAAAAATCCAGTAATGCTCTCTACATAAGAGGAGATTATCATACCCCCCCCCCCCCCAAATATAACTGGTTTCTCAATGCATGTAAATATAAAATCATGGTCTTCTTTTTGTTTACCTTTGAAAAAGCACATCATGTGAGAAACACATCAACTGACACTGAGAGGGGGGATTCTACCTGTGTTGGCCACCTGTGTTCATTCTGTGAATGTTTGTTAGCATTCGTCATGTTATCTGGACTTTGCTACATGTGAATCTTTGCATTGATGCTTGAGCACTATGTTGGTACTTTATTTGATTAAATGGATTCACTGTTTTAGAGGAGTGCAATGGTCAGTCCAGCTTACTTTTTAGAGCTTCAGAAGTTGTATTAACTGTGACCCTTACACAGGTGCCAGCCCTCCATTCTGTTCATGTTCTATATTTTTGACCTAGGCACTGTTTCTTCCCAGTTGTGGTTATACCCTGTTTTGCCAACTTCTTGATATCCTGCATGAGCAGTGTCACAAATGCACTCTGGGGGTCAGGCCCTCTGCTCCCATAGTGCCCAACCTCAAAGTGTAGTATGTGAACAGGAGACAAATAGGGTAACCCTTCTGTCTGTTTTGGGTCCAAACAACTACCAGTCTTGAGTCCTGGGGTCAAATATGAACCCTTTTTCACCTGCACACCCAGGTAACAGGTTCAAATATCACACCCTCTTCAAGGAAAGCAGTGTAATACTTAACCCAGCAGGCACACAACCTAGTTCACAATCACCCTTCTGACTCAATTGAGACCTAGGTATTTCCTTGCCTTGCTGCATTTGGTGACACACTATAAGCACTTTAACAGTTATGTCACAGTTTTCAACACTGTCCCAGCATTTACACTCAAAATGAGAAAATGGCTCAGGCAGGATTTCAAGGAAAACAAAGTTTACTAAAATTAAAAACAGTAAATAAAATACAAAACACAGAACATATAACATTAATGCTTACAGTAAAAAAGAGCTGAAAATTACAAAACAAAACACCTTTTTACTGAATTAACTAGTCCTAACTCAGTTTTCAGTTGTGGTTTACCTATCTTGACAGAAGTGCCTCTTAAGAGTCCAGAACACAAGTATCTCTTGAAAGTTCAAACACAAGTATACAATGTTCCTCAGCAATTTGACAATATCAGTGGGAAAGGGTCCCACCCAGTTTGTGAGGTCACAGCTCTGTGGTGATGCTGGCTATGAGGTCAATCTCATTCCTGTACACTGAAGTAGTCACATGTCACTGCACACTGCTAAACATTCCAATTAAAAAATATATACTTTTTAATTAGTGAGCCACTGAGCATGAATTATGACTAGACAGAATAAACCTTTGATCTTCAGAAGAACTTCCTGATGTCATGAAATGCAATATTTTATAACAGGTTTTCTAGGTTCAAAGCAGTGGCTACAATTTGTTATGTCTGCTAACAATAGTGGTGACAGGTAGGTGTGAAAAGGAAGCTCTTAATTAGTTTATCCACTGGTCAGGGAGAGTGCAGACCCCTCTTTCCTCTGTTATAAAATCCCATGTTCCATTAGGCTTTGCTGCTTGGTGTATTTCCTAAGCAGGAGTTTAAAATGTACATTTATATCAAAATTATATGTCCATAACTAGTAGATGGTTATCCAGTTACATTCCTCCCTTTTATACTTAACTTGGGGGAATCTATTCCTAGGCATGGGATGAGTTCCCCAAATTCAGTTCACTGCTCTAACTTTTGGGATAACCCCTCTGTATTTGCATTTGCTGCCCCTGCCCTGTGAATGACAGTCATGTCTTAACCCTGCAAGACACGGCTCCATCTTAAAAGCCTACTGTTTGTTTTACTCATCTGTGCCAGCCAAACCAGGGGGTTATGAGCTGTTTGTACCTCAAAGTGCCACCCATATAGGTATGGTTCAAATTTCTCCAGTGCCCACACCATTGCAAGGTATTCTTTCTCCACTGTAGAATAAGTCTGCTCCCTGGGAAGTAATTTCTTACTGAAGCACACTATTGGGTGATCTTTCCCTTGGTTAGAAGTATGGCTAAGTACTACCCCAATACCCACATCTGAGGCATCTGTCTGGACTACAAATGGTTTACTGTAGTCTGATCTGACTAATACAGGAGCACCACACAGTGCCCCCTTTAGCCATGTAAAGGCTTATTCACAGGCTTGTTCCCATTTTACCTTTTTAGGCATTCTCTTCCTTGCTAGACCAGATAGGGAGCTGCCAATGCACTGTAGTTATATACAAATTTTCTATAATACCCTGCAGTCCTAGAAAATTCTGAAACCTGCTTCTGTGTTTCAGGTCTGGGCTATGACTCAATTGCCTAAATCTTTGCTTGATTAGGGTGGAGCTGTCCCCCCTACTACATGCCTAGGTATGCCACCTCAGTCATGGCACCTGGCACTTTTCAGCTTTGACAGTGAGCTCAGCCCTCTATATCCTGCCCAACACTTCCTTAAGGTGGGACAGGTGTTCTTTCAAATGGCTGTGAAGATGGCAATATCATCTAGGTATGCCATGACATACTCTTCAGTACCTTTAATACCTGGTTCACAACCTTTGGAAGGTGGCAGGGGCATTCTTCATTCAAAGGCATTACTTAAACTCAAATAACCTATCAGTGTGATGAAGGCCAGCCTCTCCCTAGATCTGATAGTTAACTCCACCTGCCAATACCCTTTGATCAGGTCAGTAGTGGTAGGTATATCACCCTTCCAACTTGTCCATTAGTTCATTCCATCTGTGGCATTGGGTGGCTGTCCGACTTCATGACTGTGTTGAGTCCACAATAGTCCACACAAAAATGAATAGAGCCATCTGGATTGGGAATGAGGAGTACACGTGAGGCCCAGGGGCTGTGGGATTTCTGGATTAACCCTAAATCCAGTATTTCCTCCGCCTACCTCTTAATGTCCTTTTAAATGGCCTCTGACACCCAATATGTTGTTCACACTATGGGCTCTTCCATCCACTTATCTACATCTTGTGTCACTAGTGGGGTTAGTCCAGGCTTGGCATTAAACAATTGGGCAAAGTCTGCTAAAATCTCTCTTACTTTCTGAATCTGGTCCAGGGTCAACTGGGAGACATTTTGATTGCCTCCATAGGATTCCCTTGCTTTCTTCCAGCAAGTCAGGAAGGGTCTTCCTCATCTGTCCCTTCCCCGGACTACACACTGCAAAGACCATATCAGCCCTATTTGCATATGGCTTCATCATTTGACATGGTACATCCCTTGAGTATGTTACCTGTCAGACAGTTCTACAATGTAATTTATGTCATTCACCTGTCTGACTTCTTTGTGCTATCCTGTCCACTTGGCTTGCAGCTTATCTTTTCAGACTGGGATTAGGACCATGACCACCAGACCCGCAGTGTATGAGTGAGCTCTGGCTTTGCAGTCATACCATACCTTTTGCTTTTGCTGGGCATCTGTCATGTTGCTCTGGGCTGAGCCCATATGCTCCTTCAGCTTTTCCCTAAACTTAAGGGCATAATCCACTATGGGAGTTCCCTGGGTGGTATGCTTGCCTTCCCAGTCCTCCCAGATCAAGTCTAGGGGGCCCACTCACCCTGCATCCATATAAGAGCTCAAAGGGGGAAAACCCTATTGACTTTTGGGGCACCTCCCTGTATGTGAACAACAGGTGGGGAAGGTATTTCTCCCTGTCCTTCCCATGCTTTTCAGAAAATGCTTGGAGCATCATTTAAGGGTACAATTAAACCTTTCCACAAGCCCAGTGGCTTGTGGGTAACAAGGTGTTGTGCATCTCTGCACCACCCCACACTTCTTCCACAAACACTTTATCAGGTCCAACATGAAGGAACCCCCCTTGATCGGTGATACCCTCCTGCAGGAACCCAACATGGGAGAAAATCCCTAGCAAAGCATCTGCCACTTTGACTGTCTTCAGTGAGGATAGGGTGACTGCCTCTGGGTACCAAGTGGCATAATCCACCACTGTTAGGATAAACCTCTTCCCAGAGGAGCTGGGGATATTCAAAGGCCCCACAATACCCATTCCTCCCCTCTGGAATGGTGTCTCCATTATGGGCAAGGGAATTAGGGCAGCTTGGGATTTATTACCCGCCTTCACTATTTCTTGGCACTGGTGACAAGACTGGCAATATTATTTCACCTGCTGGGTGAAGTTGGACAAACAGAAATTCTGGGCTAATGCTGCATAATGCGCATGATTCCCAGATGTCCAGACATGGGGATATCATGAACAATCTTTAGCAGCTGCTCATGGTACCCCTGGGGAATAGCAAGCTGCCTGCCCATCTCCCCTCCCTCTGTCCTAACATCCTGTGTATACAGCAGTCCATTTTCCCAATACAGGCTGTCTCCTGTCACCTCCCTGTGTCCTGTCAGATTCTGCCCAAGCCCTCAACCTTTCTAAACTATGGTCAGTTTTCTAAGTCACTGAAAATCTTTACATATTCCCAAGGCATAGGACTGGTCCCCTTCAGTTTCTAAACTAGGGTCCCAAGCTCTTTGACAATTTGCTACCCCTCCCTTCTCAGAGTAACCTTCTGTAGCTGTTTTTTTAACTGCTACCTGGGGACTTTCTACCCCCTCTTCACTGTTCTCCATATCAGAAGATGGATACTAGGGAACCAGACTCCCAGTGTTTCCCACAGGGGCTTCTATGGGGTCCAGGGAACTACAATCTGCCTTTTCCACCTGACTGTGGGTAACTGCACACACCACCCCCTTTTGGAGATTGTTTCCTATAATCACATCAAGGGCCAGATTTTCTGCCACTGGAATGTTTTGCACAGACTTTCCTGTCTCACCCCAGTCCAGGAGAACACCAGCAAGTGGTAGAGTTTTCTCCTCCCACGTGAATCCCTGTACTGTAACAAACTTGATTAGGTATAAGCTGTTCAGGCACAACCAAATCCCCTTTTACTAAAGTAAGGGAGGCTCCCGTGTCCTTTAACCTATAGGTTTGCACACCATTCACAGTAACTGGGTGTATGTGCTCCCTCATGCTTGCTGGCATGCTTTCCACGATACTCCAAAAAAATACCTCTTTCCCAGTACCACTTTGTGCACTCTCTGCCTTTTTAGGACACTGTCTTGCAATATGCCCAGATTGTTTGCAAAACCAACATTCATTTCTATAATCAAACAAATCCTTTCTTTGTATACTGGGGCTGCCCACTTTCTGGGGAGGCAGTGAGGGCTTTAGATGCCCTGAAGGTGTGCTTTTCCCCTTCTGTGCTGCCACGCCTGCCCCTCTGTTTTAGAGCAGGCCTGCTTCTGGCATAGTGGTCTGAGCTCAGCATCTTCCTGCACTGTTTTGGATCTCAGTCTTTTAGCCAGGATTTCAGCTCTGCTGGTAAGCCCAAAAGAACTGCTCCAAGGTACAACATCCTCAATTTTCTCTACAGAGTCTGCTTACCCCTTCCCACAATGTTTCAAAACTGACGTTTTGTGGCTAGTTCCTGATAGCTCATAACAGGGTTTCTCCTGAGCTTCACGGAACATAACGCTATACACTTCCACTGTCAAGTCATACTTTTAACAATGCAGCTTTAAGTTTGCCATTATCATTACTGTCCTGATTGTCCATTTGACTCAATTGCATTACAAGCTTTAACGGTAAGCAACGGGGATAGTTGGAAGCTCCAGGACTCTCTGGGAATTTTTGCCTGAATGCATACCTTTTGAAATTAATTTAAAAATGCATCCATATCCTCCCCCTCTTTAAATTCAGCTTTCAATTTAGAATTTAATTTATAACCCAGTCCTGGAGGTCCAGGTTCACCCATGCCACTTACCTACTCTGGCGCTGGTCTTTGGAGTTGTAGCTTCTCCTGTTCACATTTTCTCTGGCACTCTCTCTCCTCTTGCTTGATCTCTCACTGCTCTCACTTCTCCCCCTCTCTCTCTCTCTCTCTCACTCTTTCTTTCTCTCTCTCTCTACATCTCCATCTTCCTCTGCACAAACTCCATCTGTTGCTGGGTTTCAAATCTTTTCTGCTAGAATTCCTGATCCATTCTCCTCAACTCTATCTGCAGTCTGATCCCTTCTGGCTCCAGCATTGTGGTGACCCTCCCCTGTTGCTTTGGCTTTCAGTTCTCACTGGTCTCACTGCCCTACTCCCTGGGACTGGATGCTGTGATAGACTCTGTCACCACCAAGTCCAAGGTCTGGTCTCTTTCAGTCACTGACTGTGACTTGAGTTCTTGGGTAGTTGCTTGTGCATTGGCTGCCTCAAGATCCTCCACAAAGTGCTGTTTGTTTCACCCCTCACAATGGACTCCTCTTTCCTGGCACAATTGCCTCAGGCATTCTGCAGTGTATTCGCTGTAGGTGGAAACCATCTTCTTACCTAATCTATGGCTACATTAGCTTGGCAAACAAAAAAAAAAACAGGTAGGGCACTTTAACTGTACCCAAAATTATATATTTCTATTTGTTTTAAATCACTGCCTTGTTTGTGTGTCAGCTGCTACAGTTTATCAATCTGACACACTGGACTGTTAATGCCCGTGTCACCCAAAAATGTCACAGTATGCAAACCAAATATTTTGGATCACACTGCTGCAAACCAGATCTGTCACAAATACAATCCAAGGGTCAGGCTGTCTACTCCCATAGTGCCCAACCTCAAAGTGCAGTATGTGAACAGGAGACAAACAGGGTAACCCTCCTGTCTGTTTTGGGTCTGATCAACTACCAATTGAGAGTCCTGAGGTCAAATATGAACCCATTTTTGCTAGCACGCCCAGGTAACAGGTCTAAATATCACACCCTGTTCAGGGAAAGCAGTGCAATACTTAACCCAGTGGCCACACAACCTGGCTCACAATCACCCTTCTGGCTCAATTAAGACATAGGCATTTCCTTACCTTGCGGTATGTGGTGACACCCTATAAGCACTTTAACAGTTATGTCAGAATTATCAACAAATGTCCCAGCATTCACACTCAAAATGAGAAAATGGCTCAGGCAGGATATCAAGGAAAGCAAAGTTTACTAAAATTAAAAATAGTAAATAAAATACAAAACACTGAACATATAGCATTAATGCTTACAGTTAAAAAAGAAATGGAAATTACAAAACAAAATGCATTTTTACTAAATTAACTAGTCCTAACTCAGTTTTCAGTTGTGGTTTACCTATCTTGACAGAAGTGCTTCCTAAGAGTCCAGAAAACAAGCGTCTCTTGAAAGTCCAAACACAAGTATACAATGTTCCCTCAGCAACTTGACAATATCAAGGGTGGAAATGGTCCCATCCAGCTTGTGAGGTCACAGCTCTGTAGTGATACTGGCTGTGAGGTCACTCATTCCTGCTTCCTGAATTAGTCACATGACACTGCACACTACTAAACATTCCAATTAAAATATATATATATATATACTGTACATATATATTTTTAATTAGTGAGCCACAGAGCATGAATTATGACAGGACAGAATATCTCTTTAATCTTCAGAAGAACATCCTGAAATACACTTCTCCTATCTGTGTGAACTGTCACAGGTATCCAACAGAACTGGTTTTCCTCCTGATGTCGTGAAATGCAATGTTGTATAACAAAGTTCCTAGATTCAAAGCAGTGGCAGGTTTTACAGCCTGTTATATTAGCTAAGATAGGTGCTGACAGGTAGGTATCAAAATAAAGCTCTTAATTATTTTATCCACTGGGTCAGGGACAGTGCAGACCCCTCTATCCTCTGTTTTAAAATCCCATGATCGATGAGACTTTGCTGCTTGGCCTGTTTCCTAAGCAGAAGTCTTAAATATATTTTTATATCAAAATGATATGGTCCTAACTAGTAGATGGTTATTCCATTACAAACAGCACAGGTTAACAAAGAAGAAAGGAGCTCCTTAACTCAGGTTCTGTTTAGCCACAATGTGTTCCTGTGTATACATGTTTCTTAATACCATAATGACTAATACACAGCAGGTGAAGTGTGTTAATGAATCCCACTTCCTTAAGAAATTGTCCTAAGAATTTCTAGTAGTGAAACTAACTACTCCAACTTGTTGAATGACAGTACTAGTTCAGTCTCTAGTCCTTTTAACATACACCAGGCATTAAGTCAGTTTGAAAAGACTGTTTATAAACTCAAAACGTTACAATGAGAGGTCACCTCCCTTAAGGCATACTTTATTTTTTTTCAATTGTTTAACCAGGTGAGACACACTAAGCTAAAAGTTTTTTTACAGGTGCAACCTGGGAGCACAGAGAAGTTAAGTGACTTGCTCAGGGTCACACAGTACATGCAAGTGGGGGTTGTAGGATTCAAATCCAGGACTCCAGATTTGCAGCTCAGAGCCTTAAACCTCTGCATTATACTACCTCCCAAACTAATTGGAGTTACTTGGAGGTAGACAGTCCTGTTAGGGTTACTTGTGTTGAAAAATCCGACTTTTGGTCTCAACAGAGAGGGCTTTTTGGAAAAGTAAAAAAAAAAAAAAATAGCCATCAGTCAAGGTTTGAAAATATTAAACTGATTCTGTAGAACATGACCTATTATAAAAAGAAGTGGAAGCAGAATTAAGTACAAGGGAAACAGCATCAAATCATTTCTTAGATTTGCCCCAGTTTGATCAGATGTTGAAGGATTTTACAGAAAACCTCTGAAAATACAAAGAAACAGTAACAGATAAAAAAAATCCAAATCTGAAAGGGATGAGAACAACTTCCCTGACAGGAAGAGTTTTGACAGGAAAAATTCAGTGGTGACTGAGACTGATACCAACACGCTGAATTCTATACTAAGAAATAGCACAGACACGGATTGTAATTCTGTAACCAGGATCACTGAAAATGGTGATTCTGAGTGTGACATTTTTAGAAGAAGAGATATATGTTCTACCTCACCCCGCCCACAACCTTTCATCCCATGGAGGAGCCAATGATGGTCTAGGAAGAAGCCAGAAAGATCAAATGCACCCAATGAAGGGGTGCAAAAAGATGGTGGAAGAGAAGAAATCATCAGAGGAAGAACTTAGAGAAGGAGATGAATGCGAGAGATGATCTCCAGCAAGTGGAATGATGCTGAAGTTGTAGTTCTCAACAGGGGATTGTTGTTTACACCTACAAGAAGATTAGATTCATTTGAAACCTCTCTACATCATAACAGCGATCGTCATTAGGGTGAGTGTACATCCCTGAAAATAAAACAGGTGATGTACACTTGCAGTGAAGACAACAGGCACACAGATAACTTTGTGTATGCGGGGGGCTGCACCCCCTGCACTCCCCCAAGTAATTATTCTCAACTCTGGGGGGGGTGAAACTTGTGTAAGAAAACCACACTGCTGAGGCAAAACTGTACGGTGCCTCCCCAGCCTCGAACCCTGCACCATCCCCACTGTAGCCAGCCACCATCACCACCACACCACACAACCAGCTCAGCACCATTCCACTGCACTACCTCCCACATACCTTCACTCCTCTTCCAATCCCTGTGATGGTTCCAGTCTCTTTCCTTTTTGCCCATCTTTACCCTTTCAAGGTAGCTCACAACACAGGCAATGAGACTGAGTCACTCATGTTTGAGTCACTTAATCTCAGTTGCCCTTTTCACAGTATACCATTTGATGCAGTTTTGGATATTAATCACTTGGTTAGTAATTTAAGTTTAAAATCCTTTTTTGCCTGAAGAGAATTTGATGAGAACCAAACTGACATCAGGACACGTGAGACAGTGATAAATGACATACTTTATTTACAATATTTTTAGACCTAAATAGCTGTTCTGCCTCCCCATGTCGCTGGCACAACAATCTTTCTTGATATGCTGCAAAAAAGATATTAAGAGGTTAAATCAAGAGACCAACAATAGATTTTTTCACAACCTCAGTTATACAGAACAGCATGCTTTGAAGGAGCTGGGAAATAATAAACTCATCACCATCAAGCCAGTTTAGAAAGGGGGGAGCAGTATGTTATAATGAATAGTTATGGACTTCCGGTGGCACCACATAGAGGAATGCGGCACTGAAGATCAAGCGCTGACAAACCCTATCCAAAAGAGCTACTAAACTGCTAATTTTCCTCCAAATAATCACAAGGAACTATCAGACAGAAGCAACAAACTATTGAGTGGCAGAAAAAAGAAATCTAATGAGTAAGTGGTGTCAGATGACTCCCTATCTATCAACACAGCTTCACTGCCTCAACAAAAATAAAACAGGCTGTGGTCACCCTCTTGGAGCCACCAGAGTAGCCTACCAACTTGGCAATACTTAAGGGATTGAAAGACTTCTGAACAGAGGTCAGGACATTCAGAACTGAGTTGACAATGGAAACAGCCAAAATAAATACAAAACTAACATAACTGGAGTCAAATCACTCAAGTCTGGATACAAGAATAGATTGGCTAAAAAGAGTAATTGTTCACCTTTTGACAGAACAAATAAACTTGGCTGATATATGCGATGACCTACAGAACTGCCCCAGAAGGAGCAATTTAAGAATATCCAGTGATCCGGAGGATGAGAAAGGATGAGACATGTCCTCCTTCTTTGATAGAATGCTCTGGGAAACACTACAACTGGATGCAAGTGTGCCACTGGACATTGAGAGGGCACACAGGGCACTCACACCAAAGCCATGGAACAAAGACTAGAGACTGTGGTCTATCATTGTCAAATTTCTTAGCAACACTACAAAACAGCAAGTCCTACAAATGGCCTGGAGGCTAAAACTTCAACATACAAAAATAATACAATATGTTTTGATATCGACTACTCAGTAGCTGTAGCAGTCAAATAACAAGCCTTATGCTGCACCCGACGCAACTCACCATCATGATGCTGGAGAGTCCTGAAGTATTTTGTGTCCCTGAGGAGGCGACACAGTTTCTTCATTTGAAAGGCATCTCTGTACCCCTCTCTAGAAGACAAACACTGACTGAAGTATCAGAAGATCAGGAGATTCAGGGAGCAGCTGGAGCATGGTGATGGACAGAAGCAACAGATGGCAACAGGAAGTATCCACCATCCAGGACGTGAAAGATTTCCTCCATCAATTAACCACACCCTCTGCAGAATAGACCTGATGAACTGGTCCTGGAACTGACAAGTAAACAAGCCGGGGACTACCACAGAGACAACTGGGAAAACAACAAGGAATTATGGGAGAACCTGCAGGAACAGTGGGAACATAGGCTGGGACTCATGGGACATCACTGGAGGCCCAAATTAACATTATGGGCCAGGAGGAGCTGAAATTCCCTTTTTTTGTTGAACTGTGAGCTGTGATCCCCACCACCGACTCACCCATATGGACTACCAAATAAAAATACTAATGTTTGTGAACTGAAAAGTGGTAAGGGAGGGGTGGTGGGAAATAAATGTGAACTGGAGGAGGGCAAAGTCTGGTGGTGTGTGTGTGGGGGGGGTCGGGGAACTCCCAGGGCCATGTCAAGAATGTGGCCTAGTGACAGCCAGGACAGTCAACCATGCAATGCAACATAGGGCAGGAGAAAATAAAAGCTGATGGGCCACAGAACCAATGGGAGGCCAGGAAAGGTAGGGGGGATAATTGGGCAACATCCGCCTTGAACTGCACCTTGTGTCTCCCAGGTTCCCTTTCAAGTTTTCATTGCTCCTTTGTTTTATTTTAAATTCAGGAGCAGAGAAATGGGGAATGAGAAAAAACAGAGATGTGGAGAACAGTGGGAAGGGGGCCGGTGGGTGGTGTTGGGCTCTGTTATGTTGTTTTCCTTTTGATCGGAGACTCTCCTTTTCTCTTGTGTGGCATTTCAGAGCTGTGGAGTTCCTTCCTTGGATGGTGGATTTTGGCATTCTGTGGTGGACTGTTGTTTTGAGATAGATGCCTGACATCATCATTAATCTGTGCTGAAGCAGGGTTTGTTGCTGTGTATTGGGCTTGCTGTCTGGGGCGAGGACTTTGTGGTTCTGGGACATTGCAGGGGATAGTTTCTGAGTGGGGGGATTGATGGGGCAGAGGTTGGTGCCATCCATGGGATCTCTTTGTCTGGGTTGGTGGGGATTGTTGTTGACATAGAATATCCACCTTACTCTCACACCATTGAGAGACATTCTGAACAGGCCTGGCCCTGGGGACAGTACTCCCTGCTTACAGAGAAGTTGCACTACTTGAGACAAAAGTGCTTAGCCAACAGCAGGAGGAAGAGTGCACCCACCAGGCTGGCCCTGGGGAAAAGATATTGGGAAAGTGCGGAGGGGAAGCAATTAGATCAGGGGATGTCACCCCCAAGAGTAGATCCCTGGGTACAGTGTACTGACCAGCAGCCCTGCTTGAATCTGATAGCGAAGCCTCAACAGATGTCCTGGTAATAGGCTGGTGAATTGGGGGGATGGTACTTATGCACCCCAGTGGACCTTGAGGGAGCATAATCTAGGGTTTTGGCCCTTCCCCCGCAGAGACATACCTGGAGCTGATGTGCACTGGGGATGATGTGGGGAGGAGACTGTACCTACAAGACAATGGAGATGTTTTCCATGCATAATTGGGATGTATTCTCTGGATCCTGGGGCAGATAGTTGCCCATGACAACAAGTGGAGATGAGATGCCCTCCATGCTCCCATGACCTCGCATCTTTGCCAAGGGCAGAGGTTCATTAGAGGCTATGCAGGGCCTCTGGTGGTAGAAAATTGTGATGAAGATGAAGCCCTGGATAAGGGGACAGGGAAAATAAATATGAATAATGACTTAAGTAATGGGAGCACCCAGGAAGTACAGAGGAAATAAAACAAAGAGACAGACTCGAGAGGTGGACTCTGGATCCTCTCTCCATGGGTGGTCCTTTCCAGTAGGTGATGGGCCCTGAGGGGTGGCCAGACTGGAGCCTGCATGGAGGGCAAGGACCCCCCTCCTTGCAGATGCTCATGTTCTTATCAGGCTCCAGGGAGGGCCTCACTGTGAATGACAATGATTTGGGTCCCACGTACCCCCATGGACTGACATCTCCTCCCCAAATAAATATAAGCTTTGCAAGATGCATGGGCCTCCACCCCAGAGGATTGACCATGCATTGAAGACTTCATCAATAAACTTTACCCATGGGAAAGGGTCCCACTGTCACTATACATACCCCAATGGGGTGGATAGCCCACCTCTGGGATGGGGCCCTAGAAGTGTGGCTCTGGGCAGGATGGAGGTTCAGAGGGGGTGCGTCTGCCTCCTACCTGCCCCTCTGGGTGCCAGGGATGGGACACCACACCCACCCTGAACTTCAGTTGGTGAAGTCTTGACTCAGCCACGCCACCCTCTTGTTACCACAGAGGGAGAAGTTAACACCACCCCAGCAGTAAACTGTCATAAATAAATTGGATAGGAGAGTGTGTGATTGATTCAACCTTCTTAGACTTGCTGCATACCCCATTGAGGGATGCCCATCTTGAGAATACCCACATCTCTCAGCAATAACACATTGCTAAGGGGACCCATAGCCACACGTAACTATCCCCCACAAGGAGTCAACATCTGCTCCTTCATAGAAGAGGTGTAATACACCTACCTTGGAAGTGCAAGGAGCACTAGGCTCTACCATGGGAATAGAGATGCCAACTGCGGAGGCAGGAAGGGTCCCTACCCATGGATAGTAAAAGAGAATTTTAGAGGCCAGTTTGGTCAGGCTTACAAAGAAGCAAAGATCCCTTTGTTCACTTGCTGGAAATACTGTTACCTGATACCTACACTGTATATAGTTAATTGGTACTAATGAGTTTAACCAAGTTGGTCTCTATCTCTCCTTCACTCTACCCAGACACACACACACACCCATCATGAAGGAGGGCCTTGACCCACACAATAGCGATGGATAAAACATCTTTAGTTATTTCATTCAACATAAATGGAATCCACAACCCCATTAAAAGAAAACAATTACTTCAAAGGCTGAAAGGGACAGGCCAGAGGTGGTATTCTTATAGGAGACTCACCTGTCGGAGGGCAACATCTTAAATTTACACTCATGGGATACCAGACAGTCATCTCGGCACCCCATAGTTCAGGCAAAAGAAGCAGTGTAGCAATCCTTATCCCTAGAGAATCCCCTTCAGGCTGCAGGAAAATAGTTGACACAGAGGCCAACTATGATTGCTACAGGCCTACTATATAACCCCAGGTAAAACTATCTTCTCTCTATTTACCCTGGGATCAAAAAGGAATGGTACAAAGTTTATAAGTCAGCTACTCTCAATGATGAAGGGTCAACTAATCATGGGGGAGATCTTAATGCCTCACTGTCTCCAGCAAAGGATACCACAGGACTGACATGACACCGGGCTACCTCAATACAAAAATATCTTAGGCAAACTTTAGCACAACTTGGAATCATAAACATGTGGAGGTACTTCTTCCCAACTGGGTAGGAATATACCCATTTTGCACCCCATACTGGTACAGCCTCCAGACAAGACTACCTCTTCATGATGGTGGAGCATCTAGATGCGGCAGTAGATTTAATACATAAAACAACCATTCTCTTTGACCACTCAGCCACATACGCAAAACTTCACTTGGGGAAACTGAAACGCAACACTACATGGAGACTAACTCTCACACATCTCCGCAGCCCCAAGCTCAAACAAATAATAACAGAGGCCATCCCATGGATAGACACAGAATCAAAACCCTACTATTTCAGCCTCCAAACTATTGGATACAATAAAAATGGTCCTAAAGGGAGAAATAATAGCATATTTAATGAAAAAGAAAAGGGATAGGAAAAAAAATCACTAAGGCTACAGGAAACATACACACACAACAGGCCTTTGTCCACCAGGGAGATGCTAGTGTAATACCACAACTTATCCAAATTAAACAAAAATACAGAAGCTGCAGGACCCAAAAAATCGAACAGCAACTAACATATTTGAAACTTACCTGATATGAAGGGGCTCATGGGAGCAAGAATCTTAACACTAAATATGTGGGTTTCAAGAACCCAATCATGTGTTATTCAACTATGGGACCCTAACTTGGAGTCACTCCTGAATAAGCCAGCAGAGATTATGAAAGTTTTGATGGGATATTACTGCCAGTTATACTCTTACGGACTCCCCCCTCCCCCCAGAATCAATACAGAAGTTCCTTGGCAATCTAGCTCTCCCTAAACTCACACAGGACCAAGCCCAAAGTATACTAAACCCAATATTGTATGCAGAGTTTGATGTTGCCCTTAACGCCTCTAAAACCCAGAAAGCCCCAGGCCCCAATAGATACCCAGTTGAATTCTATAAAACATTCATCAAATCTTTGCTCCCCACTTGACACAAGCACTCCAAAAGGTCCAGGAAGACCTTGACCCATCTTCATGAAAATACACAATTATATCTGCAATTCTTAAGCCCCAGAAGGACTCTAAACTACCAAACTCTTGCAGGCCTATCTCGATGCCCAACTGCAACTATAAACTATTTATGTCCATCATGTCAAGGATGTTAGAGAACCTACTCCTGCAGTTAACAGACACACAATTCACAATCCAAGCTGGATTTGTACATCAGAGACAGGCTCAAAATAGTATCAGACATAATTTAACCTTAATAGAATACACAATTCAAAGGCAAATCCCTCTGGCACTCCAAAGTTCTGATGCAGAAAAAGTCTTTGATAGAGTGGCTTGGCCCTATCTGTGGGCCATGTTAGCACAATTCAGAATCCCAAATGAGTTCATACAAACTCTCTAAACAATATATGCTCCTATATTTGAGGTTAAATGGCTCTCTGTCAGGGGAATTCCCTTTTTCCAGAGGCATGAGGCAGGGATACCCATTGTACCCCTTGCTTTTTGTACTCTACTTAGAACCACTAGCAGCCACAGTCAGAAAGAACCAAGAATAGAAGGGATCCCAACTGGAGGTAGACATAAAGCTGTATTCAGGTAAAACACTCTGCAGCCAGCTGAATTCAAACTCTGTGTAGTGAGACTGTTATTTCTGTGCCAAAGCTCTACCCTGCATTGTTTAGCTAATAGCTTACATGAGCTGCCAGTTACCGGAGCCCTTGAATTGCCATCAGCTGTTTGGTACAGCACATCAGCAGAGGAGGAGGGGCAGAATCACTTGAAAAGGCTTGCACTGGTACTGCACATGCTCAGTAGTGTGAGCATGAGTGGCACGAGCCCTACTCAGAAGAGAAACTCCAATAGATAAGATCTGCATCTATGAGATATTCTATAGGGTTAGGTATAGGTTTTGAATTGAAGTAATTATTCTCTTATGCTACATTAGTTTAAAGTATATGCAGGTAGATAATGTTATATAGCTTTGAGTGTATCTGATGAAAGTCTTAATTTAAGTGGTTTAGAAATTATCTTATTGTACAGGATGAAGCTGTTTTAACATTGTGAAGGGCATATTGTCCTAATTAAGGAAATATGAAGATTTCACAAAGGCTGGGATTTTATGTTTGCATTACACTAGCACTTTATGTAAAATGGTCTGATTCAGATTTAATTCAAAATCCTGCTGTGGTAGCATTTCAGCTAAGGACTATGAATGTGGGAAGTGCTAAAATTGAGGAGTCACCTATCCAGTTAGTATGTAATAGAAGGAAGGCTTTGTGGAAAATACGCTTCAGTTTGAAGGGTAAGGGTGATATTTTTCTTTCTGCATGTCCTCCTTTAGCAGACTTAAAATGTTTGATTATGATATTGACTTTGGGTGGAGATGTGGAAAGAAATCTGGGTCCTGATTCCTAAGCAAAATAAGGTTGATCTGTGATAATGCTAGGAGTGTAAAACTAAAATTGATTTATTAAGGACTTGGATATTATCTAAATCCCCAAATTTAGTTTCTCTTACTGAAACTTGGTTAACTCCACAGAATGGAAAAGAACAGTTGGAAATGGAAGGTTTTTCAAGTTTTAGGTTGGATAGAAAGGGTAAACATGGGGGGGTTCTTCTTTATGTGGGATGGGATTTGGGACAAACTATAGACATTTGCTTGGGGGTAATTGGTCTAATTGATCGCTTACTGGTTGAGATTATTGAATTATAACTGATAGTTGGGGTAATTTATGCACCACCAAAACAAAAGTAAGTGATTATGAGCAATTAGCTTTAAAGATACAGGGAAAGTCCATGGGAAAAGAACTGATCCTAACAGGAGATTTTAATGCCCCGTGGGGCAAAAGTAGAGGTAACACTCTAGAGTATAGCTTTAAACCTTTGGCAGTAACTCAGTCACTCAGTCTACTAGGAAGACACACCCACAAAGTCCTGGGAATATACTGGATCTGGTTTTCATTACAATTATGGTTAAACCTCAGTTAATTTTAGTAAATCAACCCATATTGGGAGACCAGTGTCCCCTATGATGTGAATTTAATTTGGACAAGGAAAAAATTTGAATACTTAATGTAAGAGCCCCAAAATTAAAAAAGAGATCTTTTAAGGGTGTATAGACAAATTAATGGAGGTAAAATGGGATAGACTATTCCTAATGCCTTCTCTAGATCTGGCAATACAAGAATTCACAAGTTGGTATGGAGAAGTGTGTCATAAACTAGCCCCTTTTGAGTATAAAAGTCAAAGGAAAAACATGTTCCATGGATTTCAGAGAATTAAAAAGCAGTTTAGAATTAAATCTAGACTGTGGAAGAAAGCAATTAGAACTTTTGATCCTTTAGACTGGGTAAACTATTAATCAGTTAGAAATACTTAAAGATTAAAAATCAGAAAGGCTAAGCAAGCCTATTATAAAACTAAGATATATGAAGTTTCAAATTCTAAACAGTACTGGTCTCTAATAAAGTCTTTTGAAGTTCCTGTTTCTCAGAGACCCAAAATCGAAATGATTAAGAATGGTCTCTGTCAGACTCCAATTAAATCAGTGAATATACTTAATGAGTATTTTGCAACTCTTCCAGATATCCCAATTCACACCCCAGTAAGAAGAAAGACATATTCTAATAGCGATCCCTTGCCTTTAAAAATTCCTAGATTTAGATTTAGGTGTGTCTCTTGTAAGCAGGTAAAATGTGAAATTAAGAAACTAAATCCATATAAGTCATTTGGTCTAGATATAATTGAAAATAGGTTTCTTAGAGATTCAGTAAGTGTGATTGCACCTATCCTGACAACACTGTTCAACTGGAGTTTAACAGAAGGAATTTTCCCCAAACTGTGGAAAAAAGCAAAAATTATTCCAATTTTTAAATCAGGTTTACTGTCTGATCCCACAAATTATAGGCCTATTGCCCTGCTTTCAGCAGTATTGAAGGTCTTGGAATGGTTGGTGTAACTGCAGCTTGGGGAGTATCTTGAACAATACTCATTACTTTCACATACCAGTCAGGTTTCAGGAAGAACCTTTCCATTGGTACCACACTTGCCAACCTGGTGGATCTGATTGCATCCAATTGGAGGGAGGTAGGTTGGTGGGTGTGGTGTTTGTGGACCTTTCCAAGGCCTTCAACACTGTCGATCATGGTCTGTTATGTGATAGACTAGCAGAAGCAGACCTGTCAACAGAAGCAGTGGGATGGTTCTCATCCTATTTACAGGACCGCTCCCTGCAGGTTTTTGTAGATGGTCACCTGTCTGATAGTGTTTTTATTCAAAGAGGTGTGCCACAAGGGTCAATTTTGGGGCCAAGTTTATTTTTGATATACATAAATAAAGTAGTGGAAGTGGCAAATAATTCTAAACTTAGGCATTATGCCAGTGACACCATTTTGGTTGCAACTGGCTTGAATTTGGAACAAATGGAAAGAAATCTTCAAAGGGATTTTCTAGCACTATGTACATGGATTAAGGAATTGAGGTTGGTTATGAATTATAAAAAAAACAAATCCATGTTTTTTAAGAAAAAAGAAATAGGAAAGATCACTGCTGCCCCTTATATTAAAATAATGACTGATAATGCTGACCAAATAGTTCAGGAAACAATGCACAGATATTTGTGTGTCTGGTTAGACGAAAGTCTGATTTTTGACTATCATATTGAAGATATTATAAGCAAGTAATTGGGAGCTTTTAGGTGATCAAAATCTTGCTTGAATAAGCAAATGAGATTGGCAGTAGTAAATTAACTTTTACTCCCAGTTATGGATTATGGATGCCATGTATATGATTTTGCTCATAAGAAAAGCCTGGTGAAAGTTGATATGATGTATAATAGACTTGCAAGGTTTATATTAGGAAAAGGAATGGGTTCACACCACTGTACATTGTTTAATGAACTTGCTTGGTTAACCCCAGCTCATAAAAGGAAGTTGCAATGGGCAAATTTAACTCATAAAGTTTTATATACGAAAAGGCCAATTTACTTGTTTGAAAAATTAGAAAAATGCAACATCACCACAACTCAGCTGAGACACCACTACGAGATTTACTCCTCCAAAACTAATAAATAAATATAGTTTCTATGCTTTTCCCAGCTATTATGTTTCAAATATGGAACTCAATAAATAAAGACTCTATAGTTAACAAGACCAATGCTAAAATATTTATGAAGGAGTTAAAGCATGAATTGAGTGTCCGTTGTATGTGCAATGATTAGAATGTAGATGTAATGTTGATGTAAATGATGATATATTATATTTGTTATACTTGTTATTTTCTTTGTATTCTATGTTATATTGAGAATGAACAGGAGCATCTATAATACAGGACTTGGCCTAAAGATGTTTTATTCCAGTTTGTCCTGTATATCACATTGGGAGAATTTTCAGGCTATAGACTAAACAATCAAAAAGCTGAGGTCCTTCTATATAATTATACACCATCCCCTCAACTCAAAACCAAATTCAAGTTCAGCTAAAACCATATGACCATTAAATACTTAGGAATAAAACTCACATAAAAACTTAAAATTCTAGAGCTGCAAAATTATGAACCAGCAACACAGCAGCTGACAGAAGACATAACAAGATGGACCCAGCTTACATTGGGCCTGTTCATCAGAATAGAGGCAGTCCAAAAAAACATATTACCTTGTATCCTATACTTTCTTCAAACACTACCAATAGTACCTAGCAAAGTTTACTTCCAGGCATGGGGCAGGCTGATCTCTCAATTTATCTGGTAGGGCAAACCACCCAGAATTAGATACCCGTTATGAACTCCAACAAGACAAAGGAGGAGTTAATCTTCCAAACCTCAGACAATATGCCTAGTCGCTCATCTTCACACCATCTGCCAATGCTTGTCTCCCTCATCAGCCACACTAGAAACATATTGAGCAAACATTAAATAATACACAGGACATTAGCCCATGCTTGTTTGGCAAATCCCTGCTTTGTACCCCATATAACAACATGTCTTGAGCAGATTCCTCACCACAGCAGAATGGCTCTTCATACAGGACATTCCATCAGACACAGATTTTCTACCAAATAAAATGGATGGAGCCTTGAGGGGGTGGCAAAAAGTTGGGGTACACTATACCTACCAACTTCTGAGTAATACAGGAATCATCCCATTTGTTTGCCAGCAAGCATCTTACAAAATACCACAAAACCAATTCTATAAATACCTCCAACTCCACTCATATCTATAGCCTAGAGAAGACACACTAGCCTAAGTTAAAAAAAAACCCTCTCAACTGATAAACATGCTGCTAACATTTATACAGGAACACACCCTTCCTCACCTTATAAGCCACTTATATAAAGCCCTACAGGACATACCAAAGGACTCCACTGAAACAGTGTTAAACAAATGGAATGTGGAACTAGACATTAATATAACCATGGACAATTGGCACAAATAAACGTTACTTTGATATAAGGATAGCATCAACTACATATTGGAGAGAATAAGCCTAGAAATGTAGGGCAAGTTTTTCTGTACTCTGACAGTAATAGCCAAATAGTCTTCTCCAACAACAGGGAACTTCTGGAGACAGTGTGGGCATCATATGGTGGACTTAACACATGTTCTATGGAAATGTCCAGTCATCTAATAATATTGCCAGGAGATATCCCAGGAAACTGAGGGAATTTTTGACTGCCCATGGGCTATTATGCCAACACTGGTGCTGATGGCTATCCCACCAGAGGGGAGAGCACTGAACACCCTTCAGTATAAACTGATCTTGCTCCTCATTCTAGCAGTGAAAAAAACTATTACATGACTCTGGCATACAGAAAGCATACCCACTAAGGAGAGCTGGAGGATGATCACCCTAGATACATACTCAATGGAGAAGCTCTCAGCAAAGTCAGGACAGGATCTCCACATTCAAGGTGCGATGGAGGAAGTGGTCCTATACCAACTAGACAATTACCTTGATTTTGTCCCTGAGCCGAGCCCCCACTGAAGCTGTACCCCACCATATAACCTAGATAAAACAGATAAACCAAACTGCTGGAGAGAGAAACCTCATATGTAAATAGTTCTAATTCTTTTTACTGACCTTGTTGTGTCTCTCTATTGTAAGGCACACCATAACAGGTAACTTACCTCTGAAATATGTTACAACTTTTAAGGTTAAGGGAAAAAATGGCTATAACAATGTAAATACAAGGGAAAACTCTGAACTACCTGGGTCAATGTGAAAAAGTAACCAAGCAAATGACTCATTATTTTTTTTTGATTAGGTCTAGGACTACAATACCTTTGAGCCAGGGCTCTTTTACAAAGGTTCCACATCAGGTTACAATTCAAAACATAAGACATGTAAGTCAGATTACAAATTCAATACATATGACAAGGTTACAAAAGTGTAAGCTAAAGAGTTACATGGCATCTGAGAAATAAAACAAGTTTTGGAGGCTAGGGTTATAAGGAGATAGCAGATGAGGTGCAGAGAGGATAGAGGACAAGAGAGAGGAAGAGTAGAGGGGCAGAGAGCAAAGAGGAGAAGCGCAGCCAGAGGCATTGTCATAGACATAACATGGGGAAATGCATGCTAAGGGGTAACCAAGTGCTAATAGGAGAGAGAACTGCATAAGGTTAGGGAAATATTCATGGGGTCAGCTAGTGGAGGCAGTCACAGGAGCTACAGGCAGTGAGAGAGAGGCGTAGCCTTGATTTAAATGCACCAATGGTAGGAGTGGAGGAGATGTAACTGCTTAGACCATTTAGCCAGCTGGACGCCCTGTAGGCAAAAGATCTTTGACCTTGTGAGGCATGACAACATGGAACCTGCAGGAGCTGTGATTCAGACCCCCCTAGTTGAGTGGGAGTTATTGCTACAGTGCAGGAGTGTACACACTCCAGGGGGCACAAGGCCCATAGTTGTTTTCTTCACAATGATGCAGGTTAGGTACTTTATCCAGTTGGTGAATTGCAGCCATCCAGTCTGTGCATATAGATCGCATGTATGTGTGAGGTGGTGGGATCCAGTGAGAAGTCAGCAGGCCTTATTGAGGGAGATGGATATGCATCTAAGAGCAGTAGTGGGGGGCAGAGCCATAGATGATATCCCATAGTCAATAATGGAGACAACATAGCTCTGAACAGTGACAGTCAGGGTTTCTGGGTTAAGATGTTGCATATTCCGGAAGAGAAGGACAAGGTCAGTATTTGCTGCTTTGGCTACAGAGTCAGTGTGGGCACTGTAAGTTAGATGAGGGTCTAGAGTGATCACAAGGTACTTAAAGGCTTGAACCTGTTCCAGGGAGACTCCATGACTGGTTTTGATGGATAGGGGGTGCAGCTTATGCTTGTTATGAGAGCTGCTGAACATCACAGACTTTGATAAATAATGATAAGCTTGCTCTTTCTCCTGGCTCCGCTGCCTGGACCAAGCACCCTCCCCTCCCCTCTAAATTTAAGTAAATGCAGAGATGATTTAGACCCACCTGGATCGCCAGACCTGTAAGAACATCATTACTGCAATCAGACATCAGTTGCCAGGACCCAGAAGATATGTAACGTACACCATCTCTAAAATTCTCAAAAACAGAAATGGGAGCATCAAAGATAAGGTAATCCATTGGAACACTTGGGAGGAATGAGGCAGCAGACTAGCTTAGTACTGAGTAAAACTATTTGAAATGAAGAATCATCCTAGAAGAGTAGAAATGTAAAAAAAGAAACAAGGTAAATCAAAGTGAACAACCACAACCTGTAAAGAAAGCTGTGAAATTTAATTAGGAGGTAACAGACAAGTCAATACCCTGAATGGATGGAGGGTAGTGGAAATCCCTCCCCTCCAGGAGTAAAACATGAGACCACATAATTTTTGGTCTGATAACTAATAGTAGTAGTAAAATGTAACTGTATAATGACATAAGTAATGTGTAACCTGTAAATGTATGAAATCTAACCAGTAGATTTTCTCCTTTATTTTTCCTGTTCCCATATGTATGTGTTTATTCTGAAAAAACAATAAAAAACTACAAATTAAAAAAATAACATTAGTGATAAGTACGAAAAAGGTTTTTTTAGACAATTGAATGTTCCTGTTTTTTATGAAAGGTTACATTTTTACCATACTGAAAAGTTTAAAAATGTTAATGATGCTGGCTCCATGGCGCTGAGAGAAGGGGTGCGTGTGGCATGCCAGCGACTCGGGTTTCCACCCCAAGCCTGGGTACCAGCAGCAGAGACCGACAGGAAGGGGGATCATAAGTATCCATTGGACACTTCTCTCCCGGGGGGGTTTGCCTGGGGCTCTGCGGGTGGATTGGTGGTGTACTTGGGGGACATGACACCTCAACATGCCCCAGAAGGCTGAGAACTATGTGGGTAGGGCATGGAAATGGAAAAAGTATGCCCCAAACAACTGGATGAATAGTGCCCAGCTCCTGCCACCTGAAACCCTGGAGTTAGCCTGGAACCAGCCCCAGAGCTCCTGGAGTACATGCCACTGGCCACTAAGGCCCTTCCACTCAGAAGAGAGGGACCACCCCGGCAATGGGATATGTTGGGGTAGCCACGAAAAGGCTGCAATTTGGGCCAGTAGAAGGTGGCATGGGTCGGAGGACAATGAGGGAGGAGCAGAAACAAATAAATAAAAAAAAAAAGATGTTAATGATAGTTATTTAAAACTGGTTAAAAAGAAAAAATGGTTGCCAACTAAGTAATTTATTTATTTAGCTAGCTTTTGTTGACCGGGTAAGTGCACTAGACAAATCCTGCCTATTTTCAGGCACGACCCAGGGGAGGTGGATACAGATGAAAGCCAACTGACCTTGAACCAGAATAAGCTGTTGGTGGTATTTTTAGTGAAAGAGGGAAATTTGGCCAGGACACCGGGGAAATTCCCCTACTCTTTTCGATAAGTGCCATGGGATCTTTAACATCCACCTGAACTACCACTCAATCCAGGCAGATGGGACCTCGGTTTAACGTCTCATCCGAAAGACGGCACCTCAGAAATGCAGCACCCTCTCATGCTGCATTACAGTGTCAGTACTGGGATACTTAAGTGCCAGATGTGGGAACTGAACCCACAGCCCTCTGATCTCGGCCTCAATTGACTAATTAATTGACTATTTAATGGTGGAATAGCCTGCCAGAGCAACTTTCTATTGTTTGCCAGAGGTGCATAAAGATTAAGTCAACCCCACCCCAAGCAGGCCCATCATATCAGGTAACAATTCATTAACTGAGACAATAGTTAAATATGCTGATTTGCATATTGCAGATTTTGTGAAAGAAGTTCCATCATACATTAAGGATACAGGGATATTTTGGCAGTGCCAGAGGATCTCTAAATTGCAGATGACAGTTTATTGCTGACGCTCGATGTACAATTGTAGCCAAACATGTGGTTAGATATCACCAAATATTTCACAATATTTCTAAAGAGTTTATCTCTGCTGCCCCTACTGTGGAACTAAAGAAAGTAAGAGGTTTCTCTAGAAATATCACTGAATTTTCAGGAAATATCTGACTGTGTCTTTGACTGTGACTGTAGCAGTTCTATATTCTAATATCCCACATGTGGATGGGTTAGAAGCACTTAGATATTATCTTGCTCCTCATATAGTGAATGATCCTTCCACAGATATCCTTATACAGCTATTTAAATATGTTCTTGAATTCAATACCTTTTTACAATGACGACTTCTATTTACAATAAAAGGGTACAGTCATGAGTGCGAGTTTGCACCAATTATGAATTGTGCAAACTTATACATGGCAAACAGGGAACAAGAATGTCCATGGTCATAATACTCCTTTCATCCATACATTGGACTTGTGGAAGAGGTTTATTGACAATATATTTCTATTCTGGAAATGTACTGAGAATGAGTTGTTTGAATTAATTTACTAAATGGAGAGCAGTAATTCCAATTTATGTTTCAGCGTTGAATTTTATCGTAAACAGATTAACATTTTGGACCTGAATATTATTAAGGATGGCAGGGGGAGGGTTAAAACAGATCTTTATAAAAGCTCACAGACCATAACAGCGTTGCTACTGGCTAGCAGCAACCATCCTAGCCATGTGATTACAATAATCCCTAAGGTACAATGTATAAGAACAAAACACAATTGTCATTCTGAAGATAAATACAAACCTCGTGCTGATGAGCTTACTGGGAGACTTCTTCACAGGGGATAGGATGAAGGACTAATACTAAGAGCTAGGGAAGATGTTGATAAACTTCCTAGGCAGAATCTATTACAAGAAAAGTGAGCCACTAGGGAATGTGGCCCTGTCTTACGTTTGTTAGCAATTAAAATCCACTATCACATCAGATAGTTTCTATTGTCAAAAGACATTGGTATGTGGTCACATTGGATCCAGGACTTAGAGATATAGATGTACATGGTCCCAGGATTGTGTACAGGCAAGGTACAAACAGTAGGGACATGATAGTCCATTCAATTCAACTCCCTATGAACCTCATGAGCACATAGCTAAAAATTAAGAAAAAGAAAGGTAGATCTCTACTATATTAACTGGATCCAAAATTGGCTTGATGAAAGAACACAGAGAGTGGTCATAAATGGTCAACACTCTGAAACATCCAGATTACAAGCAGGGTCCCTCAGGGGTCAGTGTTGGGTCCCTACATTTTCAGCTTTTGTACAAACTTAACAGATAATGTAATGATAACAAAAATGTGCAGATAGGGTTGCCACCCATCCGGTTTTTGACCGGATAATCTGGTTTTTAGGGTCCTTTTTCAGTCATCCAGTTTTGATTAAATGCAATCTGGTTTGGGGGCCATATTGAGTGCTCATATAGTCTCAAAACTGATGTATCAAATCATTCACTGGTTTGCCTGCATTGCATGTCCACATTACAAATAAGTTCTAATGCCACAGTCATTCAGACCTACCTTTGTTTGTAAAACCAGTCTGTCTGGGAGGTGTAAAGTACAGCCATTAAGATCATTACCAGTAAATTAACCTAATCTTTTCCACTCTGAATTTTAAGTATGGTCTTTTACTGCTATGACAAAAAACAACTTTAACACCTTCATGTGATGTCATGTGTTTCTCTTTGTCCTATATTCTGGTATATTTTAGACCAATTTCTGTTAAAGTAGTATTCTAACTTGTAATGCTTTTATCACCACATTTGCTCTCAGTTTTTGTATTATCTGAACATTCCATGATATTAGCTACACTTTTACAGGTCATTCAGATAAACAGCATGGAATGGTGTGTCTGAAATTGTGGAATGTCTTAGAAATATGAAAAGAAACAGCAGTAACTGCTTAGGTAAGGGAACATAGTGCAGTAATAAGGGTACCACAAGCACTGATAATTAAGTTATCAAAAATGGGTCAAAGCATCAGAATACATGACTGACAGGAAAGGAAAATGGAACGGTGTTTAACAGAGGGCTGAGCAATAAGCTGTGGATGAGCTTGGCACATCCAACAGACCTGAGTTTGATTCCCACAGCCTCCACTTACATACTGTGTGACCTTGAGCAAGTCACTTAACCTTCCTGTGCTCCTGGGTCACTCCTGTAAAATGGGCTATGTGGCCTATGGGAGTTAATCTGGTTGCCAAAGAATAAAAATAAATAACTGAATAAATAAATCAAATAAATAACAGTATAAAAATGATTTCCTATAACTAGTAATGACTATTCCAACATTACAAATGGCTTTGGAGGAGGAGCGACATACTCGCCAGTCATAAAAAAGGGGGTGGAGCCAGAGGCAGCGTTTGGCGGGTGGTTTAGCATCCAGGTTTTACTTCATCCAAAGGTGGTGACCCTATTTGCAGATGATCGGAAACTGGGGGGAGAATGTGAAACCGCTGAAAATATTAGTTCATTGCAAAAAGATTTACAGGAATATCAACACTTGGACACTAACCCGAGGCATGAAACTAAATACAGAAAAGTGCAAAATGATATGCCCTGACAGCAATACCAACACAGCAACCTACGTAGCTGTTGAAAAAATTGACAGTTTTTCGACAGGTCACTGTGTTGGTTCACCTGAGACAGGGGCACAATGTCTCCCAATCCTGCAGCCCCTCCCCAAATCAACTGACTCAGAGTTATGAACCTTAAATATGGGGAAGGGGGTGAGGGGCAGACTGGGAGACATTTGAGATTTATGTCTACTGGAACTTGCGGTTGACATAAATCCTGTCACTGTGATGCTGGTTGACAAAGGTGTTGTCAAATTGGCATTGTAGATGCATGCAAAATTATGCATTTATGCTCAAAAAATATAAAGCATCAATATATTCTAGGAAACGTACCATTAACCAGCACAGTAATGGAAGATGACCTGAGAGTTTTTATTACAGAAGACCTAAATTTTACCAAACGAGCTAATGAAATTATAAGCAAGCTAATAGAATTATAGGGAACATAAAAGAAACATAGCCTCCAGGGATGAAACATTCACAGTTACAAGTGGGGTCCCTCAGAGGTCAGTGTTGGACCCCTTTATTTTCAGGTTCTTGTGGCAGACTTAACAAATAAACTTGAGCAAGCACCCAATATTGCAGCTGCCTACCTAAATATTAATTTACAAGTTGTGTCTTATACACCATTTTATACTATACTGTTATGTGTATGTCTGAAGCCCTGTTGCTACTAGCACTCAGGTAGAGAGTTGCAGCACCTAGCAACTGTTGCTATGTGTGCATAGCACTGTGTTAAAACGTTGATTCTGGGGGGTTTACAAGCTGCCACTGTGTAACACTATTTGGACATGCATGAGTGTCAACATAGTGCTCTAAATCAATTATTTTTAATTTATTTTGAGGCATATTATGTCCGAGGGTGCTTTGACCCTAAGAGACACTTCTGGGTCATGCCAGGATATATTAACAAGCCCTGCAGTGAGCAGGGCAAGCTTGGGCAGGGCGCGCACTCATGCATGCGGAGATGAGTGCAGAGACATGAGCGTCAGCACACATTAAGCATGTTGCGAGGGGTGCGAGGAGTCAATGAAGTAGGTAGGAACTAATTTATATTGGTTTAAGGAAACAAGTCATTATATGCAACCCAAAATAAGAATAATGGACTTCAACACTTTATTTCTGGGTAAGCAGGGGTGGAAATGTATATCTTGTGAAATGTACCTATTCTCTGAGATACCAATCCTCGACAATCCTTTTGTTTAAAGTGTAAACAAAACGCTGACATTATAGCAGAAATAACAACCTTTGGCACTCGACTACAGGTTTTTGAATGTAGCCAACACACTATGGCATCCAGAATAAATGAAAGAGATTGTGGTGAATCATATGCACAAAATAATAAAGATGATGTCAACAAACAACATAGTAAGCACTTAAGCATATCTTTTCCACACCAAACAAAAGATACTAATGATATAATGAATCTGGAGACTGGTAACCTTGTGGTACACAAAAAAAAGCACAAAATGAAATAGATTAGAGGAGTTTGATGAAACTAATGATGAGAATTGGTATACGATACAGGGTACTAGGCAAGCTAAAAAAAAGGAAAGGAAGGTCAAGGATTTTATATTACCCTTGTCAAACAGTTTTGACCCACTGATTCAATTCTTAGAAAGAACCAAGCATGGATCCAACATTTGTTCCTCACATTATGCCCTCAAATCAGGCCTCCAGTGTTCAATCTAACCCTGTCTCCCACATAGGAAAGAAAATAGTAATAAATCTATCCCAGTTCCACCCTTAAACATAGATAGTGAAAATACTAGTCCCGTAGAATCACAACCTGACATTGGCAGTAATGAAAATGAAACTTCAAGTCCAAACATACTGCCTGAACAAATCTACATCCTGGGGAATTCAATTACCAGATATACCAACAGATACACCACTAGGGGGAATAAAGATAATGTTGCAAGTGGCAGCTATAGTGGTGCAACAATAAAGGATGTGACTAGTATGCTCCCAGACATCTTTCAAAATATAATAAATCCAAAAATTGCCCTTTTGCATGTAGAGACAAATGATTTTGGGAAACAGGAGGTTGAAAAAATAACTAAAGATATGGAGGATGCTGTAAAAACTTAAAAACCCTAAATCTGACTCCCATTATCTCCAAAGTTTTACCTGTCCCAAAGCAAGTAATTACAGGACAAAAAAAAATAAAACCATACAATAACTGGCAATGAAGATGGTGCCTCACAAATAATATCAGGTGTATACATACTTGGGAAACATTTGAAGGAAGGGATGACCTGTATTGTTATGACAGATTACAACTAAATAAAAAGGCACAAGAGTATCGGGTGCATTATGTACATTACAATAAACAAAAATTCACACTAACAAAAACTAAACCCCTGGGGACAAGGGAGATGACCAACAAAAAAACACTAAACACCTAACAAACAAAACAAATATGGGCTGACTTTTCTACTTACAAATGCAAGAAGTATCCATTCTACAAAATTAGATGAGTTAGAGATATTACTCCAAAAGTTAATATTGATATAGCAGTGATCACTGAAACATGATGGGAGACAAATCGAGTTGGAATGTAAACATACCTGGTTACAATACTGTACATAAAAATAGATTATCACAAAAGGGAGGAGGGATGGGCTTTTTTATTAAGGATACTATAGAATATAAATCCATCAATGCAACTGATAGCGAAATATATATCGAAATTCTATGGATTGAAATAATAAGAGAAACAAACTAAACTGACAGTGGGACTTTGTTATAGACCACCTAATATTGATCCATCTGAACATCAGAAAATACTGAACAACCTAGATTTAAAATGAATTAGTCAGATATTATTCTATTAGGAGACTTCAGTTACCGGAATTGATTGGATACATTGTACAGGAAATAACAAAATGGAAAACAATTTTTTGGATTTATGTGAATCACATAACCTAGTTCAACTTACTCATTCCCCAACAAGAAAAAAACAATATTCTTGATCTAGTAATAACAGATATACCCATCTAATCCCAAACATCAGTATCCAGGAACCTTTGCAAAACAGCGATCATTGCATAATAACTTTTGGAACAAAGACAATTTTAGAATGTAATCCTGGTATAACCACTTTTAGAAACTATGGTAGGCCTAACTTCGACCTTATTAATAAAAAATTAATAGCATGGAACTGGGACACTGGTATTACATCTCTGGATAAACTTTGGCAGTTATTAACAAATAAAATACTTACTCTAGAACAAAAGTATGTCCCAGAAAAAGTAGGTTATAATAAAAGGGGTAAATTACCAATTTGGGTAACCTCTACTATATTATATTTGATTTAAAAAAAAGAAGCACTTACAGAGCATCAATTAGATGTAACAATGAATATAATATAAATATAGCGCAATATTAAAGAGATGTAATTCAGCAATCAAAAAAAAGAAAAGATTGGAATTTAGTTAGCCCACATTAAAGATGGCGGTAAAAGTTTTTATTCATATGTAAACAATAAAAACAGTCAACAAAACTATTGGTCCATTACTCATCAATGATGATACCATTCAGGCACCTTTAGAAATGGCACAAGAATGTAATAAATATGTTTGCTCAATTTTTAACCTTACTCCAAATACAAAACTGAATACAGAACTTACAAAAAATATAGTTGATTATACTATGCCTGAAATAACTAAACTGGAAATAGAAAAACAAACTTGATGCAATCAAAACAAATAAATCTCCAGGTTCTGATAATCTCCACCCATGTTGTTGAAAGCACCATGGTTGATCGATCCACTACATAAATTGTTCAACTTGTCCTTAACAACTGGATTAGTACCTTGTGATTGGAAGACTGCACTAGTAACACCTGTACATAAAAAGGGAAATAAAAGTGAAATATCAAACTATATGCCAATTAGCCTTACTAACATTTTAGGAAGAATATCTGAGGGTATCCTAAAAACTATATTAGAGGATGACCTAGTTATAAAACATCTTGTGGACCCTGATCAACATGGATTTTAAAAAAAAAGAGATCTTGCCTTACTAGTAATTTAGTTTTCTACGAGAAAGTTAGCAGTATTCTTCATGATAAATTACCAGTGGATATAGTATATCTGGACTTACGTAAGGCCTTTTGACAAAGTGCCACACCTAACCCTGATTAACAAAATGAAATCCTGTGGATACATCCTCTGTTGATAAATAGAGTAAATGAGTGGTTAACAAACCATACACAAGTAGTACATATAAGAGGATACACCTCTTCTACAGGTACAGTCACTAGTGGGGTTCAACAAGGATATGTCCTTGGACCCATTCTTTTTAACATATTTGTGACAGATATGACAGCTAACATTAAGAACATGGCTATGCAATTTGCAGATGACACTAAAATTGCAGCTAAAGTGGGTTCACCAGACAAAATAGTGGATTTTACTAAAGGCCTTCAAGAACTCGAAAACTGGGCTAAACAAAACAACATGGACTTTAATATTAAAACAATGTGTTATGCATTTGGGTGACAATAATCCTAATGTGCAGTTCATCTTGAATGGTTTACAATTGATATAGTAAAGGAAAAAACAAGACCTAGGAGTAATCAACACAGACCTTACATTTACCCCACATTGCAAATATATATATAAAAAAGCAAACAGAATAATAGGCTGTGTAAAAATATCTTTTGTCTATAGAAATAGGGTATGCATTCTTCCAGTATACAGAGCTTATGTCGTCCTCACTTAGACTATTGCTCTCACTATGGAATCCCTACCTCAGACGTGATATTAATGCATTGGAGGGGGTGCAGTGAAGGGTTAGCAGAATGAAAGGTGGTCTACAGGATAGAAGTTCTGAAGAAAGATTGAGATAACGGGATGTGTGCTCACTGGAGATGAGAAAAACTGTGTGGGGGGGTCTGCTTCTGATGTTTAATATAGTTAAAGAAAATGAGCTTATGACACAATTAGGAATGCCTTTCAATATGAGAGAATGCAATCTCAGGAGCCACAAATTCCAATTGACCTTAACATACCCTAAACTAGATATTAGACGCTCTTTCTGCATTCAAAGAATCATATCTATATGGAACAGATTACCTAAATTATTGTTAGAAACAGACAATGTGGAAACCTTCAAAGTTAATCTTGACAAATTCTTATTAAAAAGGTATAAAGAGACCAGAATCGGAGGCGCACTTATATGGGTTAAACACCTTCTGTGCATCTATCATTCTCAGTATGTAACTTAGTATAACATAATTAATGATAACATCAAATTTGCAGAAGATCTGAAACTGGGGAAAATGAGAAACTGCTGAAAATATTAGTTCATTGCAAAAAGATCCGCAGAACACCAGCACTTGGACACTAACCCGGAGTATGAAACTGAATACAGAAAAGTTCAAAATTATGCATTTAGGATAAAAAAATATGAAACATCAATATATTCTAGGAAACATATCATTAACCAACACAGTAATGGAGAAAGACCTGGGAATTTTTATCACAGAAGACCTAAGCTTTACCAAACAAGCTAATGAAGTTATAAGCAAAGCTAATATAATTATGTGGAACATAAAAAGAAACATAGCCTCCAGGGATGCAAAGGTATTTCTCCCCCTTTAATAGATCATGGCAGGCCACACATGGACTATTGCTCACAATTCTGGACACCTCACAATAAAACTGATATATGTGCACATTGAAAGAATACAAGAAGGTTCACCAAACAAATCCATGGATTTAGGCACATGGAATACCAAGCCCGTCTTGAGACATTACAGTTAATGTCATTAGAACAAAGGAGATATAGAGGGGACCTGTAGCTATTATGGGATGTCATGAATGATCACTGTTTGTTTACAGAAATGGGTTTTGCTTATAAACAGGATCAGATAGAAACTAGGGGACATCCTCTCCATTTACATTGGTTTAAGTATAAAACTAATAACCGGAAATATTTCTTTTCACAAAGAGTGATAGGAGCTTGGAATACCCTACCTCTGGAAATAATCATTAGTAAAAGCAAGATGGCCTTCAAAACAAACTTGATAAGTGGCTGCTTAATAGTAGTTTCACTCACAGATAAGGGATATTGGATGGAAAACATCATGGGCATATTGACCCCAGTTTTCCTATTTTTCTTCAGTATGAACCTATGGAAAACCCTGTGTGTGGTTAACTGAAAGAAGCAGCAGTTGTAATAAGTGTGGTAATTGTAAATATTGTCCAAAGGTCGGAACAACTGAATTGTTTGTTAATCCTGTCACTGGGAGGGAGACCAGGGTGAGAGGGTTTATAGTGTAACACTTGTGGGATCATATGCATGGCAGAATGTAAATGTGGTTGCTTCTACGCTGGTAAGACTAAAAGGGATTTTAAATCAAGAAACAGGAAGAGTGTGCATGCAAATGGGGGATACCACCAACTGTCTGGCTATGCACGTCTGGAAGGCTAGAAATAAAGAAGGCCATAATTTTATACTTACAGGCATTGAGAAACCAGTTATATCAGGGAGGGATTATGATAATCTTCTACGGAATTTTTCTGAAAAGCCATGGACAATTATGGTTTGAATAAGAGACTTGAAATTAGGTAATTCTTGAAAAATGGATTGCTGTTGTTGGATATTTTATATTCTTTTTCTAACAACCTGGGTGTGATTCTAGAAGCACCCTACTCATGTCTAAGTTGCAACATGTGAGGGGTGTCATTCATAAGGACCCTGCACCCAATTCTGTAATGGGTGCAAGGTCCTACAGCTAAGTCCTGTGACTTGTGACATGTGCATGGCTATGTCAAATGCATTGCATAAGTGAGGGGCACATCGCAAGTCACACCCCTCAGGCTGGTGGGTGCATGTGCCCCTCACCATGGCCTGAAAGCCCCACAGGGCTGCTGTGTCCTCAGCCCCTGATCCCCCAATACTGTACATGCCCCATAGGGCATTCTGCACTCCCCCAGCCCCCAATCTCCTATACTGTCCAAGCCCCACAGGGTTGCTCACACCCCTCCAGCCCCCAAACACCCACACTGGTAAGAGCCCCACAGGGCAGCTCTGACTCCCCCAGGACCCATTCCCTGACCCTGAAACACAGGTCACTGCAGTACCTCAAACTGTAAAAATATAATAACATGCCAATATCTCTGGTAGTCCAGTGGATCCCCACCCCCCAACCCAACAGTGCCAGTCCACCCTGCACCCTGCTGACCTGTCCCCAGCTGGTAACTGGCAGAGCCCACCTCTTGCCACCATGGCCAGCAGCCAACTGAGCTCCATAGGAGCACATACTGTATATACATGCTCAATGAATGAATGACAGTACATTCATTCATTGTGTGCATATATACAGAAAGTGCTCCTACAGAGCTCAGTCGGTGGCTGGACATGGTGGTGAGCGGTGGGCTGTGCCAGTCGCCGGCTAGAGATGGGTCATGGGTGTGGGGTGGACTGGCACTGCTGGGTGAGGAGCACTAGACTACCATGGATATTGGCATTTTATTATATTTTTACAGTTTGTGGCACTGCTGGGTCCTGTGTTTCGGGGGTCTGGGAATGGGTCCATGGAGGCAGAGCTGCCCTGTGGCACTCTTACCAGTGTGGGAGTTCAGGGGCTGGGTGGGTGAGCAGCCCTACGGGGCTAGTACAATTTGGGGGATTGGGGGCTGGGTGAAAGATGCCCTGTGGGGCATATACTATGGTGTTCTGGACATGGGGGGAGGGCACACGGATTGGCTGCTGGCCTGGTGGCAGATCTGCACAATCCATGGAGGGAGTAAGTACACTTACACTAGCTAAATGCTGCTGTAACTGTACTTCGATGGATGTCCTCCAGGGGTTGTTCTAGAACTGCAGATCTAGGGACTTTGTTCCTGCCCTTCCAGAATAGGGTGCAACAGATGCCATAAACCCCCTGGCACCATGTCACAGGGGGTTTAGGGAGTAACTGGTGTCATAAGTCCACTTTGGCACAAGCAGACTGTGACATGTTGCAGGCTGCTTTGCTGAATTCTGAATGTCGCAACATCTAGCGTAACTTGCTACTTGCACCAATTTGTATGGCACAAGTCAAGTTATGCCAGGTGTATCTCTTCTAGAATCAGGCCCCTGGTGTATTTATTTTAGGTGTATCTACAGGTATGTATAGTATACCATTCTAATTTGTTGTTTTTGTCACATCTCTCTGTAGCAGATTTGTACCAGTGACTATAATTCATCAGCCATCTCATAATTTGATCTGGTATCCACAACCGACAGCGACACTTTTACAGCAACCATCAGTACAGCGACTACAGTGCCAGGTCACTGTATGGATGGTCGCTGGACCCAGGCACTGTATTCAGGGGATTTGCACCCCATCCTCTTACCAGCACCAACTGAGAAAACATGTCTCAAGTTGGAAACTGTCTGTTGATCGCAAATGCATTCGACATGGTGGTTTTGCTCATCTGGTCTTTTCGTCAAACTTGTTGTCGACGACTGGTCGAGATCCGCTTGATCTATTTTTGGTGTCCTTGTTGAGCAAACAAAAGTTACTGAATCTTAAGAAAATAGGCATTATACTATGCAGTCAATCTAAAAATGTTACAAAGAAGGTAACTAATGGAGTGGAACAATGAGTGCCTATAGGATATAGCTGAATCCCACTATTCAAAGTGGTTTGCCAAAAATAATTTCTTCTTTGAGTATAAGCCCTACTTGGATATTTTAACAGATATTAATTTGAGAACTACCTTTATTAGATACAAATTTGAGCAGTTTCCTAGTAACGTTCTACAGTACCAATATAGTAAAACTCTGTAGAATCAGGGGATTGTGTATGCTCAGCTGGAGGAAATGAAGACTTGAATCATGTATGGTGGACCTTTACATGGTAAACAAGAGAAAGATGGTACTGGCTGGGACCTTTTCTAAGCTCTGCATATCAAATTGATAAAAAGATTCACAAATATACTCTTACACACAGGAGATCCATGGACCACGGAAAGAATCTCAAAATATTTTCTGGCTATCAGTAAAGTTAAAAGATTAGTGTCACAAAGATGAATATTAAATAGTATACAAAATTATTAGCAGCAATGTGCAATATGTAATGTGATAAAATTGTATTTGGTAACCATGTGGTTGGAATAAGTGGTATATGGTTCACTATTGATCATTTCTATCATTGTATACCTTGTTATTTATGTGAAATATCCATTTTTAATGGTAAAGGCTATTTAGCTGAACAATAAAAATATTGTTATTTGATTTAATGGTTTGATCAATGAGTTAAGAATATTTTTTGTTACTCAGTTTAAACTGTGCACTATTTTCAGTTATAACATTGGGTTAGCAGTCTGAGTGAAATGACTGGTGCAGTGCTGCCACCTGTCGTGCATTAATGCACCATAGACTCACAGTGGATGAGAGCAGTTCTGCAGTCAGATCCCTCCTCAGTGCTTGAGAAATGAACCTAGGCAACATTGTTTCAATGCAGAAGCAGGCACACAAGGCACAGGGGATCAGCAAGGAATTACACAGTAGCTGAGATGCAGGTCAACTTTAACATTCTCGGCAACCCTCACTGTAAGTCAGCAGTTGAATGAACGTTTCCGCATGGAGAAGCTCCATGTTTGTCTGATCATGCACAGCAGGCATGGGCTGTGCAAGTGACACGAAGCTCCTGGGACAATGCATCATGTCAGAGAGAGACAGAACTGTGAAATGGGATAATGCAGAACACACTGAGGAATGTTGCTCTGCAGACCCAGCACACCAGAAAGAAAACACACAGTGGCCATGCACTGCGGCAGAATACAGATATGTTACTGAGTCTGTGGTCCAGGCAGCCCTGACCATGGCAGCCACTGAAAGATGGCAGGCAGGCAGCAGCACACTAGAAGCTGGAAGTGCTGCAGAGGGTATTAGTTGTACCTTGCAATGAACAGATAATGAGAATAGCAAACTCTCAGGAAAACAAAAAAATGTGAATACAAAGTGCAAGATAAAGTATTTATTTGCCCAAACTGACAAAAGTCTGTAATCACTGACACTGTCAGGAAGGCAACACAGGACTTCATTCTATGACCTTTATCAGGGGTTGGCATTTAATCAAGACTGATAACCTTTTTATCCACAGACATACTGTATGATGTTAACATCTGGAGATTGTGATGTGTTACATTCAAATTACTACTCTGAAAAATATTTATTCACTTGCCATTATTCACAAAAAAACATATTTACACACAAGACAAATTCATACTATGTCAGTAAATAATAAGAATGCTTCAATGTGTCACTATCCTCAGTGACCTTGAGTTTTGTTGAGTGGGGCATCAACATTTGCAGTTTAGGAAAACAAAGTGGCTAAAAAGAGAACAGGTGCAGTAACATTTTATTAAAGATATGAACATGTTCATAGTTTTGGGATAATGTTTTTCAGGGAATTAGTTGTGCTACTCTTATGTGAGTATGTCAGAGAAAATGTAAAAACTAATGATTCTGGACTGTAATGACCTCCGATCCAGGACAAAGATTACCATTTTTATGGAACTGTCTCAGACTCTGGTACAACACATCTAAAGAGGATAAATGAAAACACGTTTCCACTTTTATATTTATTAATGGCAACTCAAAAAATTAATGAACACCATTTTATAGCTTGGGGGGATCTTGTGCTCTCTTGAATGCTGGATGCTCACTCTCTTAACTGGAAATACAGAAGAACCCACAATTTGATTTTTTCCAACGGAAGCTGAATTGCTCTGTTTTCCTTGATAACCAAAGTCTATTGGAACATTCCCCTGAGGTGGCTCCAAAACCCTGTAAAATACAGAAATCCTGTAACTCTAAGAGACCTAGAAAGAGTCCATTCCCAGACCCTATACAATACATTCCACGTGCTCCTCACTCACCTGCCCTCTCACTGAAGTTACAACTTATTCCCAGACATCCACACTACTGTGGCTCCTTCACCAGATCCTAGAGGTGACCTCAAGAAATAAAAAAGTATATATAATATAAAAATGTACACATCTCTTTACATCAGCATGTCAGAACATGAAACACAAATAGGACAATAGTATTCCATAAGATGCCACATTTTGTTTACTATGATTGTATTTTGTGTTTGTGTGTGGATTATGGTATGGGTGATGCATGTGGGGAGGTGAAAAATGAATAATGATTGCAGGAGTAACTTGCATCTCACAGTCACTGAATATTAGAAAAACAGTCCTTTACAGTAAACAGCACTAGTACCATTCAGCAGATATCAATCAATCAACCAAATCTTTATCTATCCAGGCGATCACCATTGAGCAAGCTCATTTACAAGGCAGACCTGCTGTTGGCAGGGAAAATTGTACAGTTACATATAAATATACATAATATAAAAGGAACAACATGTTTACAATACTGATAGGAGCACAGTATTTACTTTCCAAGTCACATGTACAAGAAAGATATACATAACACAACCCGAACGTAATATATATATATATAAATATATATATATACAATTCCACATGAGCATGATGTGTATGGATGTCATATACAAACCATAAAAGAAAAAAAGAAAGATTTTTATATTCCTGTCCAGCAGAAACACGTTATAGGCCTGGATGGAAATTCCTAAGCTATGGAGGTGCGATAACAGTGTGTAGCCTTAGGTAAATGCGGCAGAAGGTGGTGAATAAGAGGGATGCAGATATCCTACTACTGAATTAGACTTGGCAAGTGCCAACAAGGAGCTGCTCCTGTGATGACAGATAACATGGTTGTGGTCTTGGGAAGCTGATGATTGTATATGTGTATGTGTGTGGATTATGGTATGGGTGATGCAGGTGGAGAGGTGAAAATAAATACTGATCACAGGAATAACTTGCATCTCACAGTCACTGAATATTGGAGAAACATTCCTATAAGTAAACAGCACTTGTGCCATTGAACAGATATCCTACTAATGAATTAGACTCGGCAATAGCCAACAAGAAGCTGCTCTCTGCCTTGACAGATAACATGTTTCTGTGCTTGGGAAGCTGATGGTGGTTTCTCACTGGCTCATACATATATATGGCAAGAAGGTGATTGTATTTATAGAAATAAATACTGTGAGTTTGTCATGGTCTTCATCTGAAGCTTCTTTTGTGAGGAAATCATCTCTCTGACGAGATGCTGCCATGTTTCTTGTTTGCCAGATACCTGACATCATGGGGAAACAACTTTATCAAATCAAATGACAGCTCATGCATACTTTGGCTAAAGAAGCAGATGGAGACTGTGCTTAGGATGGAGGCGCTGCCCATCTATGGCATAGGAGAGGCTAGGGTGTTCCTCACCATGGGATTCAATCAGTGGTTGAAAAACTGGTGTGGAGCCAGGGATTTGGCTTCATTGAGACTGGGGTCCACCTGGAGTAATGCAGGCCTATACTGGCATGAAGGGCTGCATTTGTCCAGGAAGGAACCAGGATCCTAGGTGATAGGTTTAAATGCTTCATTGGAAAGTATTTAAACTAGCCAAGGGGAGGCACTGGAAAGGAGCAGGGAAATCCTAGCCCCCCCAAAAAATCATGGTAGTATGTGCGGAAAACACCAACATAGAGGTGTCGATAGGGAGAAGGGCAGGGGTAAATGGAGAAAGTGACAAAAGCAAGAAGGACAGGGATGGGGCAAAAAGGAGTATGGCCATCAGGAAATTGAGGGTAATGAGTACCAATGCCCATAGCCTGGGCAACGAGCTCCCTGAGCTGGTGTCCTTGAAGGAAGAGGGATGCCTGGATATCAGAGGTCACAGAAACATGGTACACAGAGAACCATGACTGGGATGTTAACTTACCAGGGTACATAACCTACAGGAGAGACAGGCAGGGAGAAGAGGGAGGAGTAGCTCTCATGTAAAGGAAGGGATAAAAGCAACTGAACAAAAGAGTAAACAGGGAGGAGAGGAGGCACCGTGGGTCTCCTTGGAGACTGAAAGGCACCACAAACCAGACAGGGGTTGTGTACAGACCCCATGTCAGGGGAGGGAATGGACAAGGATATGATAGAAGGCATTCTTAGAATGGCAGAGAAAGGGAGATACTGTTGATGGGAGATCTGAATATGCCAGATGTTAACTGGAGCACATTTGCTGCAGCCACATCCAAGAGCAGGCCATTTTGATGCCCTACAGGTGGCAGGCCTCAGACAGCTAGTTTCAGAACCCACTCTTGAGGGAGCAATCTTAGACCTTGTACCTCAAATGGGGCAGTGAGGATCTCAGATCTAGAAGCGGTTGCCATCTGGGAACAAGTGACCATCAAACAGAGGGGTTCACGTTAAACTCAGCTACAGAGTCAAGCCACACAAAAGTGAGGGTACTGGACTTTAGGAGGGCTGACTTTGGCAAGATGGGAGAGTGCATCAGAAAAGCACTAGCAAACAGGCTAGAAGTAGGTGTGGAGCAACAATGGGGGATCATCAAAACTGCCATCACAGAGGCAACAAGCCTTTGTGTGAAGCAAATAAACAAATCAAAATGAAAGAAAAAGTCACTATGGTTCTCAAAAGAGGTGGCTGTGAAAGTCAGGAAGAAAAAGATAGCATTCCGGAAGTATAAGGAAACACAGAAAGAGCAGGACAGAGAGCTGTACCAGTTAAGGCAGAAGGAAGCAGGGGGGGAAGTCAGAATAGTAAAGGCCCAAACTGAGGAAAAGATAGCCAACTCAATTAAGAACGGGATAAAACTTTTATAGGTACATCAGAGAGCATAGAAAGACAAAGGGAGGATAGTGAGGCTGACTAGAATGAACAGTGGGTGGGCAGAGGGGACAGTGAAAAGCTGGGTTACTGAATGAATATTTCTGCTCAGTATTCACAAAAGAGGAGGGGAGTGCCTAATCCAATTAAAGAAGTATCTTGACTGGGGGTCGATCCCAATCCTTTCACAGAAGAAAGGGTCTTACAAGAACTCCTAAACTGAAGGTGGACAAAGCAATGGGTCCTGATGGAATTCACCCAGAATTGTAAAAGAATTAAGGGAGGAACTAGTGAAACCACTGGCTACTCTTTAATAAATCATGGGAGGATGGTGTAGTACCCAAGGACTGGAGAAAGGCGGATGTGATTCCCCTTCACAAAAGTGGGACCAAGACAGAGGCAGGAAACTACAGACCTGTCAGTCTGACCTCTGTGGTAGGGAAAGCGATGGAGTCACTTCTGAAGAAAAGAATAGTTCAGTACCTAGAGGCCAGTGGGGTACAAGACCCAAGGCAGCATGGGTTCACAGTGGGAAGGTCATGTCAGATGAATCTAATAGATTTCTTTGACTGGGTGACCAAAGTAGTAGACCAGGGAGGGGCTGTGGACATGGCCTACTGAGACTTTAGCAAGGCATGTGACACAATCCCACACAAAAGATTAATAGTCAAATTAACCAGCCTGGGAGTGTTTCCCAGAGTGGTAGCCTGGTAAAACATTGGCTGCACAACAGGACACAGAAGGTAATTGTAAATGGAGTCCACTCTGAAAAAAGAGGGGTTACCAGTGGTGTACCACAGGGTTCAGTTTTGGGTCCAGTCCTTCTTAATGTCTTCATCAGTGACATTGCAGAGGGACTGGAAGGAAAAGTATGCCTTTTTGCAGATGACAAAAAGATCTGCAACAGGGTTGATACACAAGGAGGTGTGGAAAGGATGAGAAGGGACTTGGCAAGGTTGGAGGAATGGTCAGAAGTATGGCAGCTAGGATTCAATGCAAAGAAGTGCAAAATAATGCACCTGGGAAACAAGAACCCAGGGGAAGAATACACAATGGGGGGTAGTAACAACAACAAAAAAGGAAAGGACCTGGGGGTAATCATATCAGATGACCTTAAGGTTAGCAAGCAATGTGAGAAGGCAGTAGGGAGGGCTGGGGGTATACTGGGATGCATAGGGAGAGGCATCAGCAGCAGAAAACAGGAAGTTGTTATCCCTCTGTACAGACAGTTGGTGAGACCCCATCTGGAGTACTGCATCCAGTTCTGGAGACCCCATCTCCGCAAGGACATAGACACGATAGAGGCAGTCCAGAGGAGGGCAACTAAAATGGTGCAGGGTCTGCAAGAGAAGCCGTATGAGGAGAGACTAAAGGAGCTTAATATGTATACCCTTGAGGAAAGAAGGAGAGGGGGACATGATAGAAACTTTAAGTATCTCAGTGGAATCAACAAAGTCCAAGAGGGCAGCATCTTTCAGAAAAAGAGACGGTAAGAACAAGGGGACACAATTTAAAGATAGAGAGGTTGTCTAGGGCAATGTGAGAAGTATTATTTCACAGAGATGGTAGTGGATGCATGGAACAGCCTTTCTGAGGAGGTTTTGCATGTCTAAAACTGTGGGAGAATTCAAGAATGCATGGGACAGACATAAGGCAATTCTTGTGGGGGTAGGAAGAAATAGGCTGTTGGTTAACTAGGATCTGTGGCCTATCCTGTAGGTAGGAAATGGGCAGACTAGATGGGCCAAGCGTCCTTGTCTGCTGTCAAAGTCTATGTTTCTATGTTTTACTTGTTTTTTTTTTTTTATTAATTGATTTATGGTACACTATTTCACACACCACATATACAAAGACAAAAACATTTTAAATTATTATGTCACATTGCAAATGATAATATATCTCCATTTATGAAGGATGCTTTCTTCCTAGTCTCGTTTAAATGGTTGGTGAGTATGTCATGCCTCTATCTACAGATCATGTACCGATTTATCTGTATATACCCTATATTTGTACACTTAATTGCTGTATTCTCATGTAAATAAATATTCACATCCCTTAATGAAGAATTATTCCTAATCATTTGTGTTATGTCCAATGTTCTACTGTATGACATTATAATGTATGGTAGAACGTTGTTATAGGTAGAAATCTACCTTTTTATAACAACGTTTTATCATCCATGTGATGTCACAATGTTGTTAACCCATCGATGGTTCGTCACATCGATGGGCTAACAACTGGGAACAGTCAGGGCATGTGCGCAGCTGGATCAGACGGCCTTGTAATGGCCAAGACAGTGAGGGTAGAGCAGTGGGGACATGAAAAAACAACAGTAAGGAACTGCTTTCTTTTCTAAAAAAACAAAGTTGTACCATACACTATAAAAGCTAATGTATGGTACATTGATGGGTAGCCATTTTGTTAACCAATCTCGAGGTTGCCATGGCGTATACCTCTCGAGCTTCGTCTCGAGGTTTACGTGGTCGCCCTAGTAACCACCTTGATGGTTAACAAACTGGTTAACCATCGATGACCATACATTATCCTCTTGTTAACATCTGCAGACTGTGACATGTTACATTCAAATTACAACTCATAAAGTTTATGAAAATCATTATTTACTTGTCATTATTACCCCCACAAAAAAACATTTTTACTCACAAGACAAATTCATACTGTGTTGGTAAAGAATAAGAATGTTTCACTTCGTCACTATCCTCAGTTACCTAGAATTTTTTTTGTCGGGTATCAAAACTTGCAGTTTAAAAAGACTAAGTGGCAAATAAGAGGACAAGTGCAGTAACATTTTGTTAAAGATATGGACATGTTCATAGCTTTGAGGTAACATTTTGCAAGGAACTAGATGTGCTCCTCTCATGTGAGTATGTCAGAGAAAATGTAAGAATCAATGATTCTGTGCTGTAATGACCTCCAACCCAGGACAAAGGTTCTTATTTTCGGGGGTCTGTCACCAACTCTGGTACAACACATCTAAAAAGGAGAAATGAAAACATGTTACCATGCATATTAATTAATGCCAACACAAAAAATTAACACCATTGTATAGCTTGGGGTGCATCTCGTGCTCTCTTGAATGCTGGATGGTCAGTCTCTTAACTGGAAATATATAAAGAACAACACAATTTGAGTAACATAGAAACATAGGTGTTGATGGCAGATAAGGACCACAAGGCCCATCCCGTCTGCCTTGTTGTTATTTGGTAGGTGGTAGTGGTGGTAGTGGTGGTAGTGGTGGTGGTGGGGTTCTGACATTTTAAAATAATGTCTAGCACTCAAGCCTTCACCAGGAATATAAATCCATATTTTTATATTTAGATCATAACCATCGTGCTGCTCCAAGAAGATACAAATTATGAGGGAGGGAAAGCTTACTGAAAGATAAATGTAGCATTACAAATATGAATACCTCAATAGACCAAGTGCAGGGTAACAAGAAGAAAACATGATTTAATAAAGTAAAAATAAACGATGCCTCTAAGTTCAAAACCCCACTGAAATACTGTACATAGAATGACATGCCTGTTTTTTCAGTTCACAGTCTTATAAAGCTGCATGAATACAATTTGTGTGCAGTGAAACAGGTAAACTTTTATATCTGTGAAGGTGGAATAATGCTTAAAATATGATATTGCACTCAGGGCATGTTATCACAATGTTCAGAAGTTTTAGCCTGCAAGTAGTAGGTTAATAATTGTACAGTAGTTTAGAAGGTGCATGCTTCAGGAAAAGGCATAGTATACTGGTTCCAGGGGGGGGGCAGTATCAGTGGAGTGAAGTGTTGCTGCCATCTGCCCACTGCAGCCCTAAAAAATTAAAAATATTAATTTATATTCCTGGTGATTGAAGGCTTGAGTGCTAGACATTATTTTAAAATGGCAGAACCCCAACACCACCACCACCACCTACCAAATAACAACAGCATATCAAGCTTTCAATTTTAAATCTCAGCTGCTGCTGGAGTGGTGCACATGCATCCAAATGCTTCCAAGCTAAAACAAAGTTAAACAAATGACTGAGAGTTTTTTTTTAATCCTACAGTACATGCAAGTGCATTACAGCCCCTGACAAACATCAAGGCAAAGCGAAAAAATATTTATAAAGCTCACTAATGATGTGCCCCAAGTTTGCATAATAGTGTTTCCATCCACAAAGGTATGTGCAAACAAGTCAGGCAAACACAGCAAAAATTAATAACATGTTTTCTTTTATACTGCAAATGCTTATTTTCTTTCAAAGCTTGACAAATGTTTTAAAATGTTATCTTATGAAAAGGATTACAGTGTATCAGAGCCAACTCACATTTCCTGTCTGCTTCTACAACTAGTTTCAACAACTTATGCATGATAGATAGGCAGATGGACAGAAGGAGGGAAGGACAGAATTAATTATTGTTTGGTAACAAACTTCTAAAGCTGCAAGAATACAAGTTGTGTACATTGAAAAAGGTTAACTTTTATATCTGTGAAGGTGGAATGATACTTAAAATATGATATTGTACTGAGGGCATGTTATCCCAATGTTCAGAAGTTTAAGCCTGACTGCAGTGGGTTAATAATTGAAGTTTAGAAGGTGCATTCTTCAGGGAAAGGCATAGTATACTGATTCCAAAAAGCAGGGGGCTGTATCAGTGGAGCGAAGTGTGGCTCCTGCCTGATTTAACCTGGTCATAGACCACTGGAAATTAAAAAAAGAAATGCTTAATAGCAGGGCCAACTGCAGGCACTTAAACACTTGTCTTCCCCGGACACAGCAATAGGGATCTCTTTTTTTTGTGCATAGCAGGGTGAGGTGGGACACAGTGCGGCAGTCAGCAGAGATTCAAGGGACACTTGTAACTTTGAATCTCTGCTGTGCTGTGCCATGCCCCACCCCACCCTGCCACACTCTTGGGACACTCAGCTTGTCAGGCTTGCTATAAATATTGTATGTATTTTTACTTTTCTAATCACAGCAGAATTGTGCCAGGGAAACGGAGTACTACAGTAATGCCCTGTAGTCCCCCTGGTTAAACATGAGCTGTTTGGGTGGGGGAAACAGTGGTGGAAGGGGCGGCTGTATCAGTGGAGTGAAGTGTGGGCTCCCAATTTAGTTATGAGATTAGAAGAACCAGAGCAAGTTAACAAAAAATGAAAGACAGGTGATATCATGCAGATATTTCACTGCCCTGACATAGGGAGTGCCTGAAAGGGGCCACTACCCTGCACACACCTTTCTCATGCCCCATTAGAGCAGGTGAAGTACCCCTACTTAACTATGTTGAGCACTTCATGTATTCACTTCCTATGGTTGATGACATCTCTGGGCTTCACACAGGTTGTTTCCTCAGCTACTCACAAGAGTAGTCACTCTCTTGATCTGGTCTTCCTCCTGGGGATCGAGGCCTCTGACTTGGTGGTGGAACCAGTCAGTTGGTCCGACCATTACTCTGTTGGGTTAATTATTTGGCCTCCTGGGTAGGTCAGCCTCTGTGGAGTTGGTCAGTTATCACCCTTATGGAAGTGGTCCCAGATGACCTGATGGTATAATTGACCTCTCGCTGTTGGATGAGACTAGCATGGATCCTGAGCCGTTAGTTGTGGACTATAATAGGGCCATTTCTACAGCTCTCAATCTAATTGCTCCTGTCTGTGTTTGCCCCCTTCCGCACCACCCTGGGACCCCTTGGTTTGATGGGACTCTAAGGGAGTTGCAGAAACAGGGGCATAGGTTGGAGCGTCGTTGGTGGAGGACAGCCTTAGATGCCAACCACCTTATTTTGTTAGAGCATTACAAACTTTATCAAACAGAAATTTCCTGTAAGAAGGCAGGATTCCTGTCCAGGGTAATAGCTGTTGCATGGAACCAACCAGCTCAACTCTTCAGAACTGTTGACAGACTGCACAACCCAGTCTGTCAGCAGTTCCGTTGGGTTCTTTCACAAACTGATTGTGATGAGATTGCTCGCTTCTTTGCAAATAAGGTGGCTGACATCTGGCAAGAAAGCTTCCGACCTCTCTCTCTATGGGTGATGCTGTTGATCAGTGCCATGTCACAGCACCTGGAGTTTCCTGAAGTACCTTTGTTCTGCTGGAGTTCATGGATATTATGAGGATTGTCCAGGTGATGCATCCCACCTGCTGTAGTTTAGACCCGGCCCTTCTTCCTGATTTTGGGTTGTATTGACATCATTGGCCCAGTCTTAGCTCGGATTGTTCAGTGCCTCTGGACTCGGTGAGTTTCTAGCTCCCTGAAGGATGGGTGTGATATCCCTCCTGAAGAAAGCTTCTTTAGACCCTGTTAACCTAGCAAACTACAGGCCTATTCTCTAACCTCCCTTTGTGGGGAAGGTTATTGAGAAAGTTGAGGCAGCTCAATTGGATAACCATTTAACCATCCATAATTTATAAGAACCTCTCCAATCAGGTTTTCATAACAGGCATAGTACAGAGACTGCTCTGGTTTGGGTGCTCAATGATCTCCTGATGGTGAGAGATCAGAGACACCGTTCCATCTTGGTTCTCTTTGAGTTATCATCAGCTTTTTATACTGTGGATCATGGGGTTCTACTCGAAAGTCTGAGGTCCATCTGTGGGCTTTCTGGTACAGTTCTCACATGGTTTAGATCTTTCCTCGCTGGTAGAATGCAGAGAGTTGTCTCAGGTATATTTTCCTCTGGGGCTTTCTCTCTGTCTTGGAGGGTACCCCAGGGTTCAGTGCTGTCCCCCATGTTATTCATAGTATATATGCTGCCCCTCAGAGACATTGTAAGATGGTATGGGCTGAGGTTTCACTGCTATGCTGATGATACCCAGCTCTACCTGTCTTTGGCCCCTGACCAGGATAGTGCTATCTCAGTATTGAACAGTTGTCTCGCAGAAATCCAAGATTGGATGAGTACTGGTGGCTTAAAGTTGAACCCAGGAAAGGCTGAGGTTTTGGTTGTGAACCTGGGTTGCAGGACAGAGGGGTTGAGGACCAGGACTCCCTCTGGTTTAGTCTGAGGGGGCCAGATTCTTACCTCTGAATGGGTGCATAACCTAGGAGTGGTGCTTGATGATGGTCTGACCCTTACGTCATGCAGGTGTTGGCAGTCAGCAAGCTGGCCTTTTATCATCTTAGGAACATTGCTAGGATTAGACCTTGTTTCGCCTAGCGACCTTCCTGTTTTGGTCCACGCCTTTGTGAAATTGTGCCTTAACTACTGCAACTCCCTTTACTTAGGGCTTCTTGGGGTTGATATCCACTGCTTGCAGCTAGTGCAGAATGCAGCAGCACGTTTGTTGACTGGGGTATCTAGAAGAACCCATATTACCCCTGTGCTGCATGGTCTGCACTGGCCGCCTATTCAGTGGCGGATCACCTTTAAGGTAAGTCTATCGACTTCCAAAGCCCAACATGGGCAGGGTCCTGACTACTTGAAAGAGCTCCTGGTTCCCTACACCCCTCTGCAACAGCTCCGTCCAGCTGATGAGGAGTTGCTAGAGATGCCGAGGAAAGTTTAAAGTCATCCGGGTGTATGCTTTTGGGTTTGTGGCACCTACCCTCTGGGATTCTCTGCCACGTCAGCTTCAGGAGTGCAGGATGGTGGGGCATTTCAAGCAGGCTCTCAAGACTTTTCCGTGGGGAAGCTTATTCTGTATTTCTTGATTTTATTGTATTTATTGTATGCTGTTTTATTTTGATTGTACAGTGCTTGATATGTGAAAGGCGCTATAACAAATACATTTTATTATTATTATCCCCCAATCCATGTAGTGCTCCACAATGCAAAGTGAATTACTCCGCCTATAAATCTGAATACGATATGTATTGTTTCCAATGGACTTTATGCTACTTCACCTTGTATTACAGCCTTCCCCTTAATTTTAAATGCCATTGATTTTAATGGACTTCGCTTTGCCTGTTTATTGCTATCTGAGGTGAATTTTGCATTGATTCATGGGATGGTGGGTCACATGAGCCCTACATTGTCTTGCACAGCCTCAGTTCAGTGTAGTGTGTGTAGTGGAAAGCTGCAGACAATTTCCTCTGAGCTCTGAGAATCAAACCATCAAAAAAGCTTTCAAATATCATTTTTTATCCAATTATTTTCTTCCAAATTTAGTACAACTGTAGAAAACCCTCATGTGCTTAGATCATCGTGTGTTGATTGTTTTTGTGTGCCTTTTGAATGTTAATTTAGAACATTCAGCCTGTGTACTGACAGACACTGTTGAAGTGTGCTTGGGAGGGGCATGACTGTGGTGAAGTGAGTTTCACATGGGAAAGGCAATTTTCTAGCTGTTTTGTACCAGTAATGTGTGTTAGTATTTGTGTGTTTATGTACACAGTAAACACCTAAAGTAATTTTGATAATTATTTTCTGTTTATTGTGGTGCAAGGCATATTTTTATTCTGTTTAAAAGATTTGTTTATATAGTGTACTGCACTGTTAAATTTTTCGCATTACCTGTAGTGTGGAGTGTGTGTCTGCCATCAAGTTAGACACATTTTATTGTGCCACACAGCAATTGCCGCACTCTGAATCAGTTCTCTGACTGTGGTATTTTTTACTGCTTCCTTTTATCTAGCTAGTGGATCACTACTGCAGCCCCCCAACCTGCAAAAGGTATAATTTATTTTTCCAGTTTTGGATTTGTGTGACCACTTGGTAAGGTGTTTTTATGCTCTGTGCAGCTGCATCTCTTTATAGTGTGCAATCTGCATCTGTGCGTTTGCATCTGTTTAGTGCCCAATCTGCATCTGTAAGCCACAGTTGTTGTTTTTGGCTTTCCATCCACCCCAAATTTCAGAAATCTCAATTTGTTGTGAATTTTCTGTGTAATCCAGGGGTCAACCTTAACCTTTTTTTGCACTAGCCAGCAGGGCAAGTTGATTCAAAATTGCACTAGCAGATGGTTGTACTAGCCCTTAATTACAATGGTAAATGTTGAGCACTTATACAGGAAATAATGCAAGCAAAGCCAATGAATACTCTAATTATTGCACATTTATCCTACTCCTACATTGCTTCTAGCTCCACAGTAGAAATAAAGACTACAGTGCCTTCACAGACAGTGACCCCCCCCATTTGTTTTGTACCATGGTATCATACCTCTCAAGTGTCCCTGATTTTGCCTCAAAATATTACTTTGTCCCTCCTAAAATTTGTGTTTTTGTGGCTAAACAGTGGGCACTGTAAGCACAAAATAATGCCAATCATTAAAGTTACAGACTTGTTCTTCTTTACAAAATGCATTTTGCACTAAGCCCCATATTCTTCCAGCTTCTGGGTGGACAGCTCTAATTTTGGAGATGTGTCCCTGATTTTGGTCCTTTACCCTGATTATTTTAAGCCTTGTCCCTGATTTATAAGGCAGGAGGTTGAGAGGTATGCATGGTATCATGGCCCTCTCTTCCTGTTTCTGCACCCCTCAAACAGAGAGAGGACATCACAACAGCAAATGTTCAATCAAGCAGTCCTAGTTCTGTGCATGCAATAGCTGAGATCATCATACCCTCTCCACACTGTCACCACCACCCACAGGGCAATGAATAGAGTCAGGCAGAGAAGACACACTCAGCCCCACCCTACAGTCAACTGGAGACCTGCACTTTGGAAAGTTTTGTTCAGTCTCAAATAAGCCAGAGCACACTAAGGTTCTTGGGTGGGGCTAGACAACCCTAAGGGCTTGGAAACAGAAAACTATGACATTTTTATTTGTAAAAGCATTGATTTTAATATGCTCTGCCCCAACAATAACTGATTTTTCTTTAACATTGTCCTTTCATTAGCCATGGGGAAACAGTACACATGCATAATGCTATACTATCTCTATTTCTGTGTAGGATGATCTATGCACCCCAGGAATGCCTATTTCAAAATTTCAAGTTCTGTATTTTATCAAGGATTATTTTTGTACCATACAAGATCCAAAGCTTAGTTTTTATGCAGAAAGGACATGCTGAGTGGAATAAGGGTTGAACTGTATGGATGGTGATGTCTGGCATGGTCCATTTGAATAGCTGGGGCCCCCTACACTTGCCAGTAATGGCAGCTATGGATCAATGGATGGTCACTTCAGAGTCTGGTCTGCAGTGGTGTCCAGGGAAATAACAGAGTTAAGAGGGAGAGGGAAGTTATGGTGAGGCTGGAATAAAACCCACCACCTGCAGGGCCGATCCTGTATACCTCTTTGCATTTTGTTACTGAAATGTTGGATATAAACACTCAAAATGTAAAGAAATGAGGGCACTGGTCTTAATAATATTGGACAAATTGTTAGACATAGACACATTCAGAAAACTGGAACCTAATGACTTAACAGCACTCTACTCTTGATATCACCCTGGACACTAGCTGAAAGTCTTAGCAGTGGAGTGATAATGACTCACTTTGAGTCTTTTGTGGGATCCTTCTCTTGAACTGCCAGATAATTGCAGCTCTTAATGAGCTGTTAATCATACCTGGCCATCTGGAACATTGAGAGACTAGCCCTGGTCAATTTGCACTAGTGTTTGGGCTAGGAAAACAATGTTAAGATTGACCCCTGGTGTAGTCCTAAAAAATGCCTGCAAAGAGTCATGCATGCAAAGATGCTTCTGGCCATGTCACTGCTGCCAGTGGCAAGAGTGGCTGTGGGTGCGGTAGTATGCAGCAGAAGTACATAGTTGATGCTAGTAAAGAGATTTCTCTGACTATGTTTTTCACAATGCAATCAGTAGCTTCAATCATAGTTGGAGATGCTGTTGTCCCTGCTGGTGGCAGTGAAGTTGCTGTTGGTATGAGCATTGCCAAAGTTAAACCCATGACAAGTAAACTGGTTTCCAAAATACTGTGGAGTCAAAAGTTTAATATGTATAACCACAAGGAAGGGGGGCATGATAGAAATGATCAAATACTGAAAGGGAATCAACAACATAAAGAGGGTAGCATCTTTCAAAAAAAGATGTGCACAAACAAAGGTGGCAAAATTTGAAGATAGAGGGTGATAGGTCAGGGCAACATCAGGAACAATTCTTTCATGGAGAGGTTGTGAGTGCAAGGACAAACAAAACTAATGATCAATTTTATGTTGTGAGAGCAGAAGTTGAAGCATGCCCATTTTTTTGAGCTGGTACACCTCCATGTACTCCAACCGCTGTTCACATTGTCAATTCAGTGGTTCACATGGTCCAGCTCACTACATACAGGCCCAAATTGACATGTGTGGCAGGTATTTGTGCAGGGTTACCACCATCACCTGCAGGTTGTGGAGCACCCACTTGCTTCCATGGCTCACCCACACTTGACACCATGTGCAGGTGGAGGCTGTTCTGCCACCTGTTGCCCAGCAGGTGCATTCCTGCCCTGTTCAGCAAGCTTGGCCTGCCAATCTGCATGGTGGTGGTTGTTGTTTTGGTTTGTGCGCTGACCACCTATGCCCAGATGACTTCCCTTGAGACCACGGAGCACCACTCACCAAACAGATTGCACTTCACTACACAGGTGTCCGTGAGGCTGTGTAGTGGAAGAACTCCCACAATTAATGAGCAGCGGGATGGCGCAGGTTGGGGGGCCCAGATGTTGTTGCTGACTGCTGCTGATGCTCAGTTGGGGCCAGTGGTGAGTAAACCTGCTGCTGTGTCTGCAACTGCTAGGGCTCCTCCTCACTTTCTGCTGAGCTGCTGGTGCAGGGGCCATGGCAAGTGGTAGCACTGGTGGGGGATGCTGATAGGTGCCACTGAGGTGGTGCTTCCATGGCATCACTACCTCTTGCTTCAGGAGGGAGACCACTTGCCTGGAAGGTTGTCCGGTTCAGATATGGGGGTTATATTTTTGCTATCTCTCTGTTTCCTCTCAAACACAACTCTTTTTCCCACACTAGGTAAGGTAAAAGCAATAGTCTTTCACTTTCCTGCATGATTAACTTCCTGCCTGAAACGCGTGACCTGCAGACTGTGAGCCATGTGATCTGTGGGCTGTTACAATGCTCACTCACTCTTCCTTTAAAAGAAAATTCAGTGAAGTAACGTGAGTCATCATAAACAAAGTCATTATGATGCAAAGTAATGAAGTATTGCATTTCAATGGGCACTTTGCATAGCTGTTTGTTGAGGTGAAGTGGCCACGTCACCTCTGCTATGCTAGTGAAGTTAAACTTCACTGCATCACTACTTCCCATGCAGGTGCTCAAACTATTTCATTTGCTGCCTTGGTATCTGCCCTAGGATCCTGTTTTGACAGATCAGGCACTGCACAAAAGCAGAGAGAAGAGAGACACTACACTTAAGGAAAATGACCCCATCTGTCTGTCACTGTGTGTCTTTTCTCTCCTCATTAAGCAATGATGAACAGGTGGGGTGTGCTGGCAAGGAGCTTCAGCTCTAGCTTTCTGTCTGTCCCCAACCCACACAAAGAAATTTGCTATTCCAGTGACCATTAGCCTCGTCCTCAGTATCACTGTCCCCACCCGCACAGAGAACACTGGAGGATAACCACACATGGGCAGTAGTGGAGGAGGGGATGGATGAGGATAAAAAGTACTGCAGAGGCAGACTTGTCTATGGTGCACAGATGTGGAGGAAACTATTGTCTCCTCATGAGGTTGTTCATTCACAAGCTGCTTTTCTACTAGTTCTAGCAACGGAACTGCAGGGCTATGCCCACATAGCCCTAAAAACACTTATTAAGTGCTTTTGAAAACTGCTTACTGATCTGCAGTTCCCTCTGCCACACAGAGAACTACTGTAGGGTACCCAGAACCCTCTTGCCTTAACCAGTCCTGGTAGAGAGTAATAGAGACTGAGTAATTTGTTTTTTTAGTTTTTAATATTTTATTATTAACACAGACAAACACTCGGAGAATTTAGGGAAAGGATAGAGACTTAATCAAGCACACAGTCAGATTCACCTTGCACCTGTGCTCATGGCTCTAATCCAATTAATAGTCCCCCTAATTAAAGAGAATTGTTCATCTTCATGAGTTATCCCTGGCTGAAACCCCGAGTTTTGTATTACAGAATTACATTGGTTTCATCAGGCTTTCTTTTTTCAGTTTCTGAAATGGAATGCCTATGGCCAGTGTCAGCATTGAAACCACTGCAGTAGGCTTGCACCATGTTTAAACAGTTCTTAAAACTCAACATGTCTGGCAATCAGTGCCAATTGATAGCAGAGTCTGTCAAAAGTAGTTCAACAGTATGGACTGGGACTTTATTTTTCTGTTTAAAAAAGGGTTTGTTGCTGCATGGTGGGATGTAGTAATGCATTAAATAAAATCAAATGCCCTGGAATCTCTTTTATTTTTTGGTTCCTGAAAGATAAGCACATGTTTACTAAATGGAAGGCTGTGGTCTAAAGAAATAATCTTCCACATGTAAATAACAGGTGCACAGTAGTTTACGCTGCTTGTTTTACAGCTGACAGTTATGTCAGTAATCTGCAGGTAATTAGTAATAATGTTTTTGTTGTTAAGTGATATTGTTTTACTAGAAGCTCTTTCATTCCTAGTTACGTTACATCATAGGACCAAGAAATGGATTTTTTAGGACATTTCAGACCTACAACTGCGTTTTCTACACTCTGTCACCCTGCTGTCTGGCATTACAGGCTAGACAAAAGAAATGTAAAAAAGTGCATCAGTTTGTTGAGGAAGTGAAGTAAAAGACCACCATGATACTTTAGATTTTGGATAGCAATGAAAGAAATTATGGGATTCGCCTACCCACATGTTAAGCCTGCTGTTCATAATTAGAAAAGGTTGTTATTTATATTGAGTTGCAACTGGTTCACAATATGTATTCCTAAATGCACTGACAGCTCTCTAAATGTATAATCTAACATGCTGAGCCTTCAAAAATCGTGGTGACATCTGCTATGTGCAGCGGATTTTAATGACAGCTGCTCACAGTTGAAATGTTACTGAAGTGTGCTGCAGCCTGTACTGAGAAGTATAGTTTAAAACAGAATGTGTACCTTTCATACAGTGAATTTTATTTCTTGCAGAACACACAGAGATATTAACATTACTATAAAAAGTCATTAGGATTTTACTTGTTGGAAAGAACCCACTAAAAATGCAGGATGGCAGCACTTGATGACAAAAGAAAGGAGCTTGAATGAAATAAATCTTTAAAGCAAGCATGACTTTTTCTAGCATTTATGTTGATTTATTGTTGTCTCTAGTACTGTTGTTTTGCAGTTGTAATAGATTCTTTGATGGCTGGTGTCAGCACCATTCTCTCAGGAGTCAGGTCCATTACTACCGTTTATCTCAGGGACAATGACACAGGAGTGATTGTGAATCTAAGGAAGTATGTTATACCATGTGCACATAAATGTAATTAAAAAATATTACCATTAATTTATATTCCTGATTATTGGAGCTGGTGGGGGGGGGGCAACATCTCTGTAAAAAACTACACTGCTGCAAAATTGTTTGATGTAAAGGTTTGTGGTGTAACTAGAAAGAATATGATTGGAAGACGGTACATTGCAATTAATTGTGCAGCTGATTTGTGTCTTTTCTGTGTGATGGAATGTTGTTTTGAAGCTCTGATTACTGACCCCTCCCCAACAGAAACACTGTCACGGAACTGAATGAGAACAGTTAAATTCTATATTTACATGCATAATGCAACAGACTTCATTCAGATTTGTTGCAATCAAACAAAATGCATCACCAAGTTTCATTCTGAGATTTCCATGTTCTTTTTTTTCATGACAAATGCACTGATGGCATGAGAGGGGAGAGAGAGGAGAAAACCAAGACAGTGCAAAAGAGAGAATGCCTGAGAGTATATTAATTACAGCTACGCTGTCAGATTGTCAGAATTTTTTTTCTATTGAGTAAAATTTTTTTTTTAAGCAGCAAAAACAATTTTCTTTAAAAAGAACACTGTGCTACCTCTTTTTGTAGAACTGTACTTCACTCATATCCCATGGAGCTCATCTAGCAGTCTGCTTTCCGTATCACAGTATATCTTACAGACTGGTGCTCCATGACACAGACTGCTAATGTTTATTTTTTTATTTAATTGATCTTCCTAGAAAAAGAAAACAGCAGCACGGCCATTAGGGAAAAAGCAGATACTGATCTGTAGCTCCTTTTCCTCCTCCCATTACCTGATGTCATGCTCTCCTAGGTCTGAATGTAAGGCCTGATAAAAGGGGCCTGGAGTCTGCTCCTATAAGGACCTCATAGAGACTGACCTGCCCCAGGTACTCTTTTTACTCATCCCATAGAACAGTAAAACCTTTTAATAGAAGAACAGTGAAAAAGACATTTCAAAAACAGAAATAATTTACAAGACTTCTGCTGTTTCTACTAAGCTTAGTTAAAACTGGGGGGGGGGGCAAGTGATACATAAACTATGTGCCTAAATAATGAATCCAGCAAAGTGCCCTTGTTTGTACATTTCTTTCTTTACTTATTTATGCTGCTTCAAGTTATTGTGAACAAAATGCATTTCTTTGTAAGAATGCGCAGCCCTTAAACTGCACCATGGATCCTGGAAGGGGGGAGAGAGAGACGAGAGAGAGAGAGAGAGAGAGAGAGACCACAATTTCATGTAGTATATCTGAGCAGTTCTCTCCTCTTACACTCCATTCATAACAATGTTTATTCATTTGTTTATTCATTCACAAAGCTGTCTTTGGTTGTAGTGTGACTTGAACATTTCTTATTAAAGTCGGAGCGAGGGAGAGTGAGAACAAGACTAGTGTCTCTTTCTCAGTTTCAGTGTCTTTCTCCTCCACTATGCCTGAAGGCATACAGAGCTAGTGTACAGAAAGTCAGTTATCCTAGTACAGCAGTCATGCTAAGCTGTGCAATTATCAATGGTATTATGGTTTTACACTTATTTAGCCATTTGATAAAGAGTTCATTTTTTTATAATTTTACACTGCTTTTGTATTTTTTATTTTGTTCCATTTATAGTAGGATGGAGAAAAGTGAAAGCCACAGTGCTGAAATATACTGTGTGTCATTACAGAGACTTGACTTTCTGCTGCCAGCTGTGTTCACCACAGGCTGCTTGGACCTCTCAGGACCCCAAGGAACTCACTCTGCATGGGCGCTGCTGCCCTTCTTGCTGTACAGCTGGGTCTCAGGCAACTGGCCATGCTCCCTTGCTGACTCCTGCAAGCTCTGAGATCACCCCTGACTGGGCACTGCTGTCCTGAATCCCAGTGCTGCATGACTTTTCTGCCACTGGCCAAGTTCATGACAGGCTGCTTGGACCTCTAAGGACCCCCTGGATCTCGCCCTGCCAGGGCACCGCTGATCCTTCTTGTGGCATGGCACTGTCTCAGGCTGCTAGCTGTGCTCCCTTGCTGACTCCTGCAACCTCTGAGATTGCCCCTGACCTGGCACTGCTGACCTGAATAGTGCCACAGTTTGGCTTTTCTGCCACTGGCCATGTTCACCATAGGCTGCTTGGTCCTCTAAGGTCCTCTAGGAACTCGCTCTGCATGGGTGCCGCTGCTCTTTCTTGTGGTATGGCTGGGTCTCAGGCCACTGGACATGCTCCTTCATTGACTCATGCAACCTGTGAGATCACCCCTGACCAGGTGCTGCTGCCCTGAATCCCAGTACGGCTTTGCTTTTCTGTCACCTTCTGTGTTCACCACAGGCTGCTTGGACCTCTAAGGACCTCCAGGAACTCACCCTGCCTGGGCATCACTGCTTCTTCTTGTAGCATAGCTGGGTCTCAGGCCACTGACCATGCTCCCTCACTGACTCCTGAGATATCCCCTGAATGGGTGCTGCTGCCCTGAATCCCGGCATAGCTTGGCTTTTCTCCTGCCAGCCATGTTCACCACAGGCTGCTTGACCATTTAAGGACCTCCAAGAACTTGCTCTGCCTGGGCACTGCTGCTTCTTCTTGTGGCATGGCTGGGTCTCAGGTCACCGGCCACACTCACTTGCTGACCCCTGCAACCTCAGACGTATGCAGGATTGAGCTGCAATTTTGTTTGGCTGCCTTCGTCAGGGGCAGCCAGTGATTGGTTGGTTCTGCACACTCTATACCTCTTTTGCTCTGCTTCTTTTCCTTTTTTTTCTAGCTTTATCCTTTCCTACTGTTCCTTGCTCACCAATGTACATATATTTAAAATTTTGGAATGTAATGCTCAGTACTGTATGATGTCTTGCTCAGCTGATCTATGTCAGTATAGGGGCTATATTTAATTGATTTTTCAAATTGTGTTACACTGTTTGCCTGCTTCTGCTTGCTACTGATCATATTTGACCTTCTATCCTTTGTTGCTCCTCTGTACTGCTGAACAACTCCCTCACTCCACCACTACTCATTCTCTGTGTGTGTCTCTCTCTCTCTCTCTCTCTCTTACTGGCCCCTCTCCCAGCCCCCATTTAAACTGACATTTCCCAGCTTACATTTTCCTGGCACATAAGCATTGCTGGAATCAGTCTGTTTTCCCTCCCTCTACTCAAACCGTCTCCCCTTTACTTTCTCATCTCTGCTTCCTCTGCTTTGTCTACCTAGGACCCTCCCACTGAATTGGTGCTGGGTTGGCCCCCAGCCCACCAGATAATTAGCTAATCTTTTCCTCTTCTCTCCCTTTTAAGATCACCCCTGACCAGGCACTGCTGCCCTGAAACCTGATGCAGCTTGGCTTTTCTGCCACTGGCTGTGTTCACCACAGGCTGCTTGGACCTCTAAGGACATCCAGGAACTCACCCTGCCTGGGCATAGCTGCTCCTTCTTGTTGCATGGCTGGGTCTCAGGCCACCAACCGTGTTCCCTCACTGACTCCTTCAACCTCTGAGATTGCCCCTTAACAGGCACTGCTGTCCTGAATCCCAGCATGGCTTGACTTTTTCATGCAGCTGTGTTCACTACATGCTGCTTGAACACTTAAGACATCCAAAACATGCTTTGCCTGGGAGCCACTGCTTCTACTTGCAGCACAGCTGGGTCTCAGGCCGCCAGCCACATTCCTCACTGACTCCTGCAACCTCCAAGACTACCCCTTACTGGGCCCTGCTGCCCTGAATCACGGCATTGCTTGGCTTTTCTGTTTCCTGCTGTGTTCACCACTGGCTGCTTGGACCTCTGAGGACCTCCAGGAACTTGGCCTGCCCAGGCGCCATTGCTCCTTCTTGCAGCATGGCTGGGTCTCAGGCCACTGGTCACACTCCCTTGCTGACCTCTGCAACCTCTGAGATATGCTGGATTGAAAGCCGCAGTTTGGATTGGCTGCCTTCCCTCAGGGGCATCTGGTGATTGGTTGGCTCTGCACTCTCTCTCTCTACCTCTATTGGCTCTGCTTCTTTTCCTTTTTTTTCTAGGTTTCTGATTCTTTACCAATGTATGTATATTTAAAATTTTGGAATGTCAGTTTAATGCTCAATACTGTATGATGTTTTGCTCAGCTGATCTATGTTAATGTTGGGGCTATGTTTAAATGATTTTTCAAATTGAGTTACACTGTTTGCATGCTTCTGCTTGCGACTGATCATATTCAACCTTCCATCCTTTGCTGCTCCTCTGTACTGCTGAATAGCTCCCTCACCACCCTCCCCACTACTCAGTCTCGGTGTCCTTGTCTCTCTCTCTCATTTACTGGTTCCTCCTCCCCGTTTAAACTGCTTTTTCCTAGCTTACATTCTCCTGGCACCTAAAGCGCTGCTGGAATCAGTCTGTTTCACCCCTCTTCTCAAACCCTTCCCCTTTAATTTCTCCTCTGCTTCCTCTGCTTTGTCTACCTAGAACCTCCCACCAATTTGGTGCTGGGCTGACCCCCCACTCAACTAGATAATTAGCTAATCTTTCCCCTCTCTCCTTTTCAGATTGCCCGACCAGCAGCTGCTGCCCTGAATCCTGGTGCAGCTTGGCTTTCTGCTGCCAGCCGTGTTCACTACAGTCTGCTTGAACCTCTAAGGACTTCCAAAAACTCACCTGCCTGGGCACCGCTGCTGTATCTTGCAGTACAGCTGGATATCGGGCCGTGACCATGTTCACTCACTGACTCCTGCAACCTCTTAGCTATGCTGGATTTAGAGCTGCAGTTTCGATTGGCTGCCTTCCCCAGGGCAGCCAGCAATTGCTTGGCTTTGCACACTCTCTCACCTCTAGTGGCTCTGCTTCTTTCCTTTTATGTTGATTGCACGATGTGCAAGAAACATGTTGCGCAGTTTGCTGCAGAAGCAGGCTGTGGAGGTGCAGCATCTGTTGTGCCAATGCCCCACTGCCATTTGAGGCTTGGCCCCTGTCCCCAGTGGCATGGCATGCTGCTGCTGACACTAGTTCAGCCAGTGTGCCACAACCTTGAGAAGTTTTAGCCACTGCAATCAGGGGCCACCTCTGTCATTGCAGCGTCATCTGCTGTAATGAGGAAGCGACCCCTCATTGCAGGGCTCCCTTGCATTCCTGGCCTGTTTGCTGGGGGGGGTGCCCAATCCCCCTGAGCATCATGTCCCTTCCCCCTAGTTTTTTGCCAATGGGGGTGCCCAATCCCAATCAGCATGTCCCCCACATTCTTGTGTGCCAGAGGTGCCCAACCCCTCGGCTCATGAGACCCCCATACCAGTGTGAAGCCGGCGGGGTGCCCAGTCCCCAGTGGCTCCAGTCCCCACCCCAAAACACGAGGGGGCATGCTGGCAGCCACCCCAGTGTGCCAAAAGTACCTGCAAACAGAAAAAACCATCCGCAATGTCTTTTTTTATATAACCCTGAAAGAGAACGGTCCTCGCTGTCTGGCGCCTCCTCCCCCAACCCGCACTCTTTCCCACTGTGTACCCACCTTCCCACACCCTCACCCCATTACCTCTGGAGCTCGAGTACAACGATCTTCAGTGGACCTGGAACATGTCTGCACTCTTTCAAAGTCGACTAAGAACTGAGGAAATGCCGGTAAGCTGTATAATGTTATAAATAGGGTTTTATCAGTTTTAGTGCATATGCAGGCATTTTTTGGAATTTTGGTGCCAAATTTTCAACATGGGGATTTTGGGAACCCTCCTCATGAATTCTGTCACTGTCATGGCATTATTCAGCCGCTAAAGTTGATTTCGCAGTTACTGCACAGAATCACCTTTCATGACCAAATAACAAAACAACAGTGCCAGTGTTCATGAGGTGGTCTCTCAAAAAGCCTATGTTGCAAATTTGGTGAAAAAAATCCACAAAATGACCGTTTTACGAGTGTGGATTGTGCAGTTGCTATGTGCGCTTGTAACTTCGTGAATTTGCAATATTTTCATGCCAGATTTTCAACATTTGAATTTTTTCACACCTCCTTGTGAACAGTATTGCTGTCATTTTTCACATCCTGGCCGAAATGTGTTTTCGCACTTCTGGCACAGATTAGCATGGTCACTGTAAGAAATCAGTGTTCGGGACAGAGTAAGAAAATGACAGTGACACTGTTCCTGAGCAGAGGTCCTAAAATGCCTATGTTGAAAATTTGTGATGATACTCCATAAATGACTGTGTTGCGGTGTGTGTTGTGCGTTTGCACGCACACTGTAACGCTCACAAATTTATATTTTCACTCCAGATTTTCAGCATTGCCATTTTCCCATACCTACTTATGAACAGTACAGCTGTCATTTTTCCCATCCTGGCCAAAATGTGTTTTTGCACTTCCAGTGCAGAATAGTGCAGTCGCTGTGGGAAATCAGTGTTCGGGACAGATTAAGAAAATGGCAGTGATACTGTTCATGAGCAGAGGTCCTAAAATGCCTATATTGACAATTTGGTGATGATAGTCCATCAAATGACTGTGTTACAAGTGTGTGTTGCCCAGTTTCCATGCACCCTTGTAACTTTGAACATTTGCAACATTGTCACGCCAGATTTTCAACACTGCCATTTTTTCACACCTCCTTATGAACAGTACAGCTGTCATTTTTCACATCCTGACCGAAATGTGTTTTCACACTTATGGCACAGAATAACGTGATCGCTGTGGGAAATCAGTGTTCAGGACAGATTAAGAAAATGACAGTGACACTGTTCATGAGCAGAGGTCTTAAAATCCCTATGTTGAAAATTTGGTGATGAAGGTCCATAAAATGACTGTGTTACTTTAGCGTGTGTTGAACTGTTTCACGCACCCTTGTAAGTTTCAAATTTGTAATATTTTTCACGCACATTTTCAACACTGGCATTTCTTCATGCCTCCTTATGAACAGTACAGCTGCATTTTTTCACATCCTGGCCAAAATATGTTTTGCACTCCTGCCACAGAACAGCACAGTTGCTGTGAAATCAGTGTTTGGGACAGATTAAGATTGAGCAAGGGGGGGCTGACTTGGCTCAACTGAGCCTGCCGGGACTGCTGTGTTTCTTTGTGGGCAGAAAAGGCCCCAATGCAGGAGCTCAGTAACGAAGGCAGCCTGCAGCAGTGGGAGAAACAGTATGAGTGAGTGAGGAGAGGGGGTGAGTGAGCTCAACAGAGCTCTATCAGGACTATTGTGGATTTCTTTGTGGTAGAAAGTGGCACCAATGCAGGCAGAAGAGCAGTGCAAGAGGCAGCCTGCAGCACTGGGAGAAACAGAATGCAATGAGGAGAGGGGGGAGTGAGAGAGCTCAGCGGACTCTGTTGGGACAGCTGTGAACTTCTTTGTGGGGGCAGAAAAAGGCACCAACTGACAGGCAGGAGCCTGTGAACAGAAGGGGAGGTTTTTCTGTGGCATCAGGAAAGCTAGGATGAGCGAGGAGAGAGCGGGAGTGAGTGAGCTCAATGGAGCTGTGCAAGAACTTTTCAGTTGCCCACCCTCTGGCTCAGGGTCCTCTGTTGGTCCTATATTACAGCTGGTCTCTGGAATGGAAACAAAGCAATGACTGGATATGCCCACATCTCCTTATGAACAGTAAACTCTCATTTTCACATCTGGGCTGGAATGCTGCATTTCCAGCGCAGAAGAAAAGTGTCGCTTGTGGGAAATCAGTGTTCAGGACACATTAAGAAAACCACAGTGACACTGTTCATGAGCTAAGGTCCTCAAATGCCTATGCTGAAAATTCTTGTGATGAAAGTCCATAAAATGACTGTGTTATGAGCTGCATTGTGCAGTTTCCATGCACCATTGTAACTTGCAAATCAGTAATATTTTCATGCCAGATTTTCTACACTGGCATTTTTTCACACCTCCTTATGAACATTTGTGTGTTTTTCACATCCTGGCCGAAATGTAGTTTCGCACTTCCAGTGTAGAATAGTGTGATTGCTGTCGGAAATCAGTGTTTGGGACAGATTAAGAAAATGACAGTGACACTGTTCATGACCAGAGGTCCTAAAATCCCTGTACTGAAAATTTGGTGACAAAAGTCCATAAAATTACTGTGTTACAAGTGTGTGTTGAATTGTTTTCACGCACACTTGTAACTCTGCAAATTTGTGATATTTTCACGACACATTTTCACAACTGGCATTTTTCACACCTCCTTATGAACAGTACAGCTGTCATTTTTCACATCCCACAAAATATGTTTTTGCACCCTGCTGAATAGCACAGTTGCTGTGAAATCAGTGTTTGGGACAGATTAAGATCGAGCAAGTGAGAGGGGGAGTGACAGAGCTCAACTGAGGTCTGTTAGGACTACTACAGCTTTCTTTGTGGGAGAAAGAGCCACAATTCAGGAGCCCAGTACAAAGGGCAGCCTGCAGCACTGGGAGAAACAGAAATGAGAGAGCGGTGAGGGAGTGGGAGTTGGCGAACTCAATGGAGCATTGTCAGGACTGCTGCAGATTTCTTTTTGGGCAGAAAGAGGTATCAGTGCAGGCAGGGGCCCAGTACAAAAGGGCAGGCTGCAGCATTGGGAGTAACAGTACAAGTGGGAGAGAGGGTGGAATGAGTGAGCTCAATGGAGCTCTATCAGGACTTCTGCGGATTTCTTTGTGGGCAGAAAAAGGCACCAATGCAGGCAGGAGCCCAGTAGAAAAGGGCAGCCTACTGCACCAGGAGAAATAGAATGAGTGACTGAGAGAGGAGGGAGTGGCGACTCAATGGAGCTCTGTCAGACAGCTGTGAACTTCTTGTGGGTTGAAAAAGGCACCAACACAGGCAGGAGGCCAGTACAAAAGGGCAGCCTGCAGTATGGTGAGAGACAGAACAAGGAGTGGAGAGGGAGGCAGTGAACTCAACTGAGCTGTGTCAAGACTGCTGCAGATTTATTTGTGGGCAGAAAAGGCGCCAATGCAAGCAGGAGCCCAGTACAAAATGGCAGCCTGCAGCATCAGGAGAAACAGAATGAGCAAGTGAGAGGGGAGTGAGTGAGCTCAATGGAGCTGTGCTGGAACATTCAGTTGCCCACTCTCCTGCCCAGGGTTCTCCATGGTCCTATATTACAGCAGGGTCTCTGGAGTGAAACAAAGCAATGACTGGATACGTCCACACCTCCTTATGAACAGTACAGCTGTCATTTTTCACATCCTGGCTGAAATGCTGCTTGCACTTCCAGCGCATAACAGGAGGTCGCTGTGGGAAATCAGTGTTCGGGACACATTAAGAAAACCATATGTGAACTGTTCATGAGCAGAGGTCCTAAAATGCCTATGTTGAAAATTTTGTGATGAAAGTCCATAAATGACTGTTTACAGCGTGCGTTGAGCTGTTTCACGCACCCTTGTAACTTCAAATCAGTAATATTTTCATGCCAGATTTTCAACACTGGCATTTTTCACACCTCTTATGAACAGTACAGCTTTCATTTTCACATCCTAGCCTAAATATGTTTCACAGAATAGCATGGTAGCTGTGGGAAATCAGTGTTTGGGACAGATTAAGATTGAGCAAGTGAGGGGGGAGGACTGAGCTCAACTGAGCTCTGTCGGGACTGCTGCAGATTTCTTTGTGGGCAGAAAAGGCCCCAACGCAGGAGCTCAGTAAAAAGGGCATTCTGCAGGCCAGGAGAAACAGAAATGAGAGAGCGAGTGAAGGAGGGGAGTGAGTTAACTCAACAGAGCTCTGTTGGGACTGCTGCGATTTCTTTGTGGGCAGAAAAAGCATCAATGCAGGCAGGGACCCAGTACAAAAGGGCAGCCTGCAGGAGGAGAAAGCAGTACAAGTGAGTGAAGGGGGACTTGAGCGAGCTCATTGGAACTCCTATCAGGATGGCTGTGGATTTCTTTGTGGGCAGAAAAAGGTGCCAATGCAGGCAGGAGCCCAGTACTAAAGGGCAGCCTGCAGTGCTGGAGAAAGCGGAATGAACAAGTGAGAGAGGGGAGTGAGCAAGTTCAGTGGAGCTCTATTGGGACTGCTGCAGTTTCTTTGTGGCCAGAAAAAGGCACCACCGGGGCAGGAGCCAGTATAAAAGAGCAGCCTACAGCTCCAGAGAAACAGAATGAGCGAGTGAGAGAGGGGAAGTGCAACTTCAACGGAGCTCTGTCGGAACAGATGTGACCTTCTTGTGGGCAGAAAAGGCAACAACACAGGCAGGAGCTCAGTACAAAAGGGCAGCCTGCAGCACGGGGAGAGACAGAATGAGCAAGTGAGAGAGGGGGAGTGAGTGAACTCAATGGAGCTCTGTCAGGACTGCTGCGGATTTCTTTGTGGGCAGGAAAAGGCGCCAATGCAAGCAGAAGCCCAGTACAAAAGGGCAGCCTGCAGCGTCAGGAGAAATAGAATGAGTGAGTGAGAGATAGGGAGTGAGCGAGCTCAATGGAGCTGTTCTGGAACTTTAGAGATGCCTGCCCTCCTGCCCAGAGTCCTCTGTGGTCCTATGTTACAGCAGGATCTCTGGAGTGAAGACAAAGCAATGACTGGATACTTTTAGGATTGCTCTAATAATACAGATTAAATTGTTCTGTTTATTTCTTTGAGCTGAGTAATAAATTTGATATAAAAAATCCGAAAAATGACTGTTTTATGAGTGTGCATTACGCACTTGCTATGCACGCTCATAACTTTGTGAATTTGCAATATTTTCTCTCCAAATTTTCAACACTGGCATTTTTCCACACCTCCTTATGAACAGTACAGCTGTCATTTTTTACATCTTGGCCAAAATACATTTTAGCAATTCTGGCACAAAATAGTGTGGTCGCTGTGGGAAATCAGTGTTTGGGATGCATTAAGAAAACCACAGTGACACTGTTCCTGAGCAGTAGCTGTGTCAGTACTGCTGCAAAAAATGCCTATGCTGAAAATTTTGTGATGAAAGTCCATAAAATGACTGTGTTACGAGCGTGCATTGTGCAGTTTCCACGCACCCTTGTAACTTTTGCAAATCAGTAATATTTTCATGCCAGCTTTTCAACACTGGCATTTTTCCACACCTCCTTATGAACAGTACAGCGTCATTTTTACATCCTGGCCAAAATACGCTTTTAGCATTTCCGCACAAAATAGTGGGTCGCTGTGGGAAATCAGTGTTTGGGATGCATTAAGAAAACCACAGTGACACTGTTCATGAGCAGAGGATCCTAAAATGCCTATGCTGAAAATTTTGTGATGAAAGTCCATAAAATGACTGTGTTACGAGTGTGCATTGTGCAGTTTCCACGCACCCTTGTAACTTCACAAATCAGTAATATTTTCATGCCAGATTTTTAGCACTAGCATTATTTCACACCTCCTTATGAATAGTACAGCTGTCATTTTTCACATCCTGGCTGAAATGTATTTTCGCACTTCCGGTGCACAATACCGCAGTTGCTTTGGGAAATTAGTGTTTGAGACAGATTAGAATCAAGCGAGTGAGAGAGGAGGAGTGACTGAGCTCAGCTGATCTCTGTTGGGACTGGTTCAGATTTCTTTGTGGGCAGAAAAAGGCATAGAAACATAGAAGTTGACGGCATCAGTGTAGACATGGGCCCAGTACAAAAGGGCAGCCTACAGCAGTGGGAGAAACAGAATGAGAGACTGGGAGGTGGAGCAAGCTCAATAGAGCTCTGTCAGGACTGCTGCGGATTTCTTTGTGGGCAGAAAAAGGCGCCAACACAAGCAGAAGCTCAATACAAAAGGGCAGCCTGCACTGCCAGGAGAAACAGAATGAGTGAGTGAGAGAGGGGGAGTGAGCAAGCTCAGCAGAGCTCTGTCAGGACTGCTGCAGATTTCTTTGTGGGCACAAAGGTGCCAACAGAGGCAGAAGCCCAGTATGAAAGGGCAGCCTGCAGCACCAGGAGAAACAGAATGAGTGAGTAAGAGAGGGAGGACCGAGCGACTCAGTAGAGCCTCATCGGGACAGCTGTGAACTTCTTTGTGGAGAGAGCCCAGGCAGGAGCCCAGTACAAAAGGCAGCCTGCAGCACCAGAAGAAACAGAATGAGTGAGTGAGAGAGGGGAGTGAGCAAGCTCAATGTAGCTGTGTCAGTACTGCTGCAGATTTCTTTGTGAGCAGGAAAAGGTGCCAACGCAGGCTGGAGCACAATACAAAAGGGCAGCCTGCAGCATCGGGAGAAAAAGAATGAGCGGGTGAAAGATGGGGAGTGAGCAAGCTCAACGGAGCTGAGTCAGGACCGTTGTGGATTTCTTTCTGGGCAGAAAAAGGTGCCAATGCAAGCAGGAGCCCAGTACAAAAGGGCAGCCTGCAGCGTCAGGAGAAATAGAACAAGCGAGTGAGAGGGGGGCGTGAACGAGCTCAATGGAGCTTTGCTGACTTTACACTTGCCCACCCTCCCACCTAGTGTCCTCTGAGGTCCTCTATTACAGCAGGGTCTCTGGAGTGGAGACAATGCAATGATTGGATGCTTTAAGATTGCTGTAATGCAGATTTACTTCTTCTGTTTCTTTCTCTAACTGAGCTAAGTACTGAGCTATACTGTTATGATTGCTGTAATAATACACTTTTATTTGTTCTGTTTATTTCTCTAACTGAATTGAGTAATACTTGGAGTGCAATAGGATTTCTAAGTGGGCTAAGTGAAACTATATGAAAGCCAAGAACAAAAAGTATGGTAGCTGAGGGGTGAAAAACGGACAGGGAGGCTTTAGGATTGCTACAGTAATACAGTGTCTAATGGATGACATTTGAGCCTGAATTACCCCTGTTGGCAAGGGGTCAGTAGGGGGACTAGTGTGGGGTGGGGGCAGCAATTTGAGTAAATAGGGGCCTAACAGCTGTAGTAAGGTACAGAACCTGGGAGTAAGACCCCCTAGCATAAGATGGGGACCATAATGGGGCAGGTGCCACATGTCACTAGGGTGGGCATATTTGGAAGGGTGGAGGGGTGTACAGGGTGTGGGTGTGCCATGATCCTGGACTGGGCTTGCAGGATGGGGGGTGTATGGTCTGTAGATGACTGGCTAGTTGGAGGAAGGAACTGTGGAGGCTAAGGAGGAGTGTAAGTGGCAGGGCATATGAGTATGATAGGCATCCTGGGGGGGGGGAGGAGAGGGGATGGCTAAGGCAGACAGTGGAAGAATACCTAGGGACTGAAACTGACTCCAGTATCAGAGGCACTAGCAAGAAAGAAAGGAGAAGGGAGGAGGTGTCCAAGGTGATGGCAGGGTTGTCTACTGATGGGGAGCAAGACACCACGAGGAGTACCAGGGAGAGGCAGATGGCTGCGGGTAGTGAGGCACCAGGGGGTGCACGGACGGGAACAAGTAGGAGGGGATCTGATAGGGGGAAGAGATGTAGAACAGGTATCGATTATGAATAGATTCAAACCTCTGCTATGGGACACAGAGAGGGAGCAGGAACATACTGAAGGGGAGATGACACCCGGGGCATGAGAGGGATGGCAACAGGTAGGGGAAGAGATAGCGAGGACAAAAGGGCAGAAGGAGGCTAGTAAGGAAGGGGGGGTGGTGACTGAAGGACAAAAGGCTAAGGGAAGGAGGAAGGATGGGAGGCATCACTATCTGGGTAGAAGGAATGGGGGTCTAAATCAACAACAGGGGATAGGAGAGGGGTTGGAAATCAGCAGGGAAGGGGAGGTCAACATAGGAAGCTCAGTAGGAAGTAGTCAGGCTGGGAAGGGTTCAGGGGATGGGAGGAATAAGGCAGAGAAAAGGGGTGAGGTGGAAGTAAGGGGTACAGATATAGAAGTCACAGAGGGTGCAATTGGCAGGGGTAAGGGACAGGGAAGAATGAATACTGGGGTGATGGAAGAGGAATTAGAAGGGAAAGGGGGTAAGGGATGGGTGGTACTCGTCCTGGGGGATTCTATACTGAAATGGGTGAGATGGGGTGGAAAGAGGGAAGGGCACACCCATATTTGCATTGCAGCTGTCCCCAGGTTGAGTGCAGGAGGGGCAGGGCAGGCACTGCTCAAACATACAGCGAGGGACAGGAAGAAACCTCATTTACTGTTGCATGTGGGTACAAATGACTTGGGAGACACTGTGGAAGTAGTGAGGAAGAGGTTTCAGTACTTGAGCAGGCAGTCAGAGGGGGTGGGGAAATTGGTGGCATTCTTGGTGTTACTGCCCGTACCAGAGCCCCCCAAAACACACACATACACACCCCACAAAAAGCTGGTTAAAAGCCTGCAATTCATTCAAATCAATTCTATTTTCTTACTTACTTGGGGTTCAATGCCAACAAGTGTAAAATCATGTACCTAGGGCACAGGAACCCCGATACTGAGTATACGATGGGGGGAGGTACTGATACTCAGTGGACATGAAAGGGTCATTGAGGTTATTATATCAGAGGACGTCAAGGTGGCAGTACAGTGTGACAAGGCTATGGGCAGGGCAGATCGAATTGTGGGGTGCATAAGGACTGGCATCTCCAGTAGGAGGATGAGGGATGTTCTGCTGCCATTGTGTCACTCCCTGGTATTCCCCCAGCTGAACTACTGTGCCCAGTTTTACAGTCCACACTTCAGAAGGACATAAGGTGGAGGTTTTCCACAGGAAGGCAGCTAAAATGGTTCAGAATTTTCACAGGAATCCCTACAAGTAAAGGCTGAAGAATCTCAACATGTACACTCTGGAAGAGAGGAGCTGAGAGGTGACATGATCAAGACCTACAAAGTATCTCACAGGGGTAAAGAGGGTGCAGTTGGGGAGTTTCCTTTAAATGACGATGAGCATCCAAACCAAGGGACATTCTTTTGAAGCTGGGGGGGGGGGCATTCAGGATAGATGTGAGGAAATGTTTCTTTACTGAAAGGGTGGTAGATGCCTTGAACAGACTGCCAGGAGAAGTGGTGGAAGCTAAAATGGTAGGGGTATTAAGCATGTATAGGATAAACATAGGAATATATTAAAGAAAGGAGAAGGAGGGGGTCAATGGAGATCAATAGGGCCATAGATGTGGAGTAGGTTCAAGTTCATTTCAAGAAAAATCCATTAAGCTCACTGACAAGGAGGTCCTGATGGACACAGACAGAAAAAGACATGCACTAACATATAAAGGCAGGAGTTACATGTAGGTAGAGAACACTTGGCCAGAATGGGTGGGTTGAGCGGTCCTTTTCTGCTGATGAATTCTGTTTCTACCACATCATGTGTTAATTCAGGTGCAGTGTGTATTTAAAGTTGGGCCTACCATACTGTACATCCACATGTAAGGTATAGTAAATTACTGAATTACATGCAGCCCACTTACAGTGTAATAAACAGAACTCCACTGCTTTGAGAAGCCTTTACTCTTCATAAGGCTATTTAAAGAGTTCTATTTGCAGTGTCCACACCAATATGCTGATCTTAAAATCGACACCACATCTGAATGAGTACTTGATTCTTGCTCACTCCATTTCTTCCCCACTTTGAAACCTGCTTGTCCTGAGTTACTTTTGCCCTGACAGCACCTCACCTGTGTTGGAAGGTAACCAATAAGCGGCAATGAAAGACTTCAGACTTCACAAACTGTGAAGGCAGCTGCTCACGGACAGACATAAGGCAATTCTACTGGGGGGTAGGAGGAAGTAAGCTGTTGATGAACCAGAATCTGCATCTTATCCATCAGGTAGGGAAATGGGCAGACTAGGTGGCCCAAGCAGGCCATATGTGCTGGCAACTTGTATGTTTCTATGTTTCTCACCCACCATCTCGGCAAGAAGAAGGCTGAAGCTGTGGCCACAGATGACTGTTGGGGTGTGGGGATGAGGGAACCAAAGGGATCACACATAAGGAGATAAAATCATAATAAACATTGTGAGACCTTCACCACCTTTCCAAAATGCTTACCAGTAAAAGAACACTATGAAGTTTTTCAAATGGCAACACAATCTGGAGAGCCCTCTGTCTGCCATCTGACACAAGGCATCAACCAGCATAAAATTGTCTAAACAGGGCAGTGTGGTCATGTGGTTACTGAAATACTGGAGATTACAGATTTATAAAAACAAAAGTATATCACACAGAAGCTGATACATATCCCTATAGCAACTGTCTCATGCTTCTCAGTACTTCTGTTTATACCATTGAGGTACCTGAATGTATTTATCATATCCCCTCTTTCCCTCCTCTCTTTCATTGAGTACATATTGAGGTCCCTTACTTTCTCCTCAAAAGTCTCATGTTGAAAGCTCTGTACCATCTCATTCGCCCTTCTCTGGACCATCTCCAGCCTGTTAATATCCTTATGAAGGTGCGATCTCCAGAACTGCACACAGTACTCCATGTGAAGCCTGACCATGGTTTTATATCATGGCATCACTACCTCCCTCCTTATGCTGGTGATACCCCTGCCTATGCACCCCAACATGTCACTGGCCCTCCCAGCTGCCTTACCACTTCAACATTTTCAGGTCATCTGACATAAGAACCCCCAGGTCCCTTTCCTTCTTTGTGACTGTCACCAACTCCCCCCATTCTGTTCCTTTCTCCAGGGTTTCTGTGTCCCAGGTCCTTACTTTTGCATTTTTTGAAGTAAACTTCAGTTGCAAGTCCTCAGACCATTTCTCAACCTTCCCCATGTCCCTCCTTATTCCCCTCCCAGGGGTATCCACTGTGTTACAGATCTTAGTGTCATCTGCAAACAGGCAGACCTTTCCCTTCACCCCTTCTGCAATGTCACTCATGAAGACATTGAACAGGACTGGCCCCAGGACCAATCCTTGTGGCACCCCACTGGTCACCCCATTTCCCCAGACTGTGCCCCATTTACCACCACTCTCTGCCTCCTGTCTGTTACCAAGTTTCTAACCCACTTTACCACCCTTCCCCCCATGCCCACCCTACTCAGCCACTTTATTAGCCTCCTATGTGGGACGGTGTCAAACGCTTTGCTTACATCACGGTGAGCGTTCTCCACTTCCCCACCCTGATTTACTTCCTTTGTCACCCAAACACATCAACCAAATTTGTCTGACATGACCTCCCACCTGTGAATCCATGTTGCCTATGGCCCAGGGCTCCGATATCTTCTACATACCCCACTATCCTTTCTTAAACCAATGTCTCCATGATCTTCCCTACTACTGAAGTGATGCTGACTGGCCTATAGTTCCCCACCTCCTCCCTACTGCTGGATTTATATAGAGGGACCACATGTGCCCTCCTCCAATTCTCTGGTACCACTCCTCTGTTGAATGACGCAGTGAACCTGGCTGCCACTGGTACTGCTATTTCCCTCCACTGTTCTTTTCATATCCTTATGTGTGCCATCTGGTCCCATCACTTTGTCCACCTTCAGTTTACTCATCTCCAAGATTCTTCTGCCTGTGAATGGACTATTGTCCACCTCTTCACGTCTTTGCAACTGCTGTACTGCTATGGTCCTCACCCCTCCCCCTCTTCTGGGAATACTGAACAGAAAGACACAGTGGATGTCTTGAGGGGGGGGCAGATGACAGTTCTTAGTCATAGTACATTCACTTTCAAATACCTAAGCAACACATATAAGCAATCAACAATCGGCATTGGCAAATGCTTGTTTTTCTAGTTTTTTTACACTTTTCCACTGTTCCTTGCTCACCAATGTACATATATTTAAAATTTTGAAATGCTTCCATGGTCACCAATTGTCAGGAGGTCTAAACCCTCACTCTCTGGTTCTTAGCAATAATGGGAGTGCAAGAAATCACAAACATGTTGCATAAGAGTAATAAATCTTGTTTATTACTACCAAAAGGAGAATCACAGTTGCCATAAGCAGTTCTTACCATTAGGAACTGGGAGCCAATGCATGCATTCCCTATAACTCAAGGAATGTAGAACTCTCCAGGTCTCTGAGGTAGAAGACGTAATGTCTTACATTATATACCTAAGATAGTTATCATAGTTGCTGTAAGATAGAAACATTTCTAGTTACAGAGATGAGCCCTATTGGCTTAATTAGAGGTGGTTCCACAGTCCTAGATAACATTATACAATTCTGTTATAGTCATCACTTTGTGGAAACAAAGAAAGCACAGTTTGTGTACATAACCATGTAATTATACAAATCATCAGAAGATGGCAATGTTGACTCATATGTCATAATACTACAAGGACACAAGCGTCCTAACATCTTGTAAGCCAAAAATACATGTGTATATTAAAGGAATAATGCCCGACGGGGAGGGTGTTATGCTGGGATAACATCCACCTTGGGTGGTTGGGCCGAGGCCAGCGGCGTGATCTGCAAGGCGGATATTCAACATAACACCCACCCTGAAGGCGATATCCATGATACAGTAACCGTTTACATTTACATTAGAAAATGGATTAAAAAATAGTGTTTTAATTGTATTTTTAGTTTTTTTATTGTGGAAGGATGGTTTGAAAAATAGTGCCTTATACTGTTTGTACAGCAGGTGGAGCTGTTTTTCTGTGTGTCTGTTGCAGGTCTCTAATAGGTGCCCCCACAACCGCTCCTCTAGGTGTTCTCCTACTGGGTTCCTTTCTTTACTGTTTTCTCCTGCTATTGGTTCATGTATTTAAAGAAAAAAAGGCGTGAGAAGAAACATGAGTTGAGCGGCGTTAAACAGGCGAATGGGCGGGCACCTGAGAAAAAGCGGGAGACTGCTGTGGCTTTGATTTCAGGTTTTTCTTTCTTTTAGAAATAAATAAAGCTTGTTTGGGGAGCGTGTGAGAGCTGTGCCTACTGTTTTTGCAAATCTATAATGCTGCTTTCACTTTCAGTGCGAGCAGATGATGGTGTTGGTACCGGGGGCACCGGAGAAAGAGCGGCAGACTATTGTCACGCTAAACGCTCGGTAATCATGAAGACAGCTTTGATTTTAGTTTTTTTTTTCCTGTTACGAAATAAACGAGGCTTGTTTGGGGAACGTGTGAGAGCTGTGCCTGCTGTGAAGCCGATCGGAAATGCGGCTTTCACTTCTAGTGCGAGCAGGAAGCAGCGGACAGCTGTGGATGGATTTTTTAAACTTCGATCGTCACTGTTACTGGCGACTAGAGCCGGATGTTATGCTGGGATAACATCCCGGGTCCAGTCCCACTCTGACCAATCAAGGACCAGGATTTTCTCTTGCCATTGTATAATATAAAATAAAGTATATAGCAATCATGTGCATACCTATCCTGACATCTACTCTTGTACGGTAGATGTCCTGAGCCCTATATGTTAGTGTAACATATACATAAATGCAAGCTGTCTACAGTGTACCTCTGGAGTGTCAATTAGGGCGCAGGGACCTCATGTAACATTCTCCCCCTTGTTGCCTCAGAAGGGGCAACACGAACAAAAGTAGAGAAGTGGAGAAAGAACAGGTGTCATTTACAGACCTGACGCATGAGCCTCGTAAAGGAACTCCAGCTGCTCATGGTGTTGGCGGCATGTACGCCAGAGGCAGCAGAGCATAATGATAAGGAAAATATCAAAAATGCTTGTATAATAACAAAACATTTAAAGGTAATCTCTAACCAAGTATTAGTAAGTGCACTATTAAAATCACCATCATTAATAAGATCATACATTGCATCATTGGCTTTGGTCATATTATTGCTGATGTGGATGAAGTGTGTGTCTTTCCTGTCAAAATGTGATTTCAGTGTTGAGGTCAAAGGATCAATGTGTACATTAAAGTAAGTTACATACTCTGAAAGAGTAAGTAGATAATCAGGGTCACCATCAATGATACCTGGGTCCACAAGGTGAACAGGTGTGATAATTGTGTGCCCAATAATAGTTGTCTGGTGAGGGACAAAACAGAAATTGTGATCAGTAATAACACATAACTGTTTTCCATAAGAAAATTGCTTAAAATTAGTTACCACACAAAATTCACCATCCGAATTATATTGCATTTCACAGTAGGCAGTCTCCATTTCTGTAGTTGTACTGGACAAATGTAAGTCTGATTGAAATCCATGTTGACTGCTTATGAACCTCCTTCTGGTAAGACTGGTACACTAGAGAAGTGTCTGGAGCAGATGTTGAGTCCTGGTATTCTGTGCCATTGGCGGTGATGTCATTGTCCATGGTAAAGGATCAATCAACACTGTCTGGAGAATATCCACATACAGGTTCAATAACATCAAATACGTCACATCGACACAAATAAATATACCTCTTCTTAGCACAACAGTCCATGTGTGATGAGACCCATGCATCCAGAAGAGGATGGAAAACCAGAAGAGATGGCAAGTCAAGTCGTTCTCTGTAGATGTCTTCATCGAGGTGCCCAATGGAGTGTATGAATGCTAGTTTATCAAATATAGCTGTGTTGGGATCAAAACATGGTAAAGAAACAGTAAAAGACACAAACATAGTATTCTTAATGGAACATTTCTTAGAGGTAAAGCAAAGACTAGTATTAGGGTGCCTGGTCTTAAATCCCAAATTCCTAGCAGTAGAAATAGGAATAGAAACAGACTGTAACATACACATGGCAACATAGGGGATTTGCAATGAGGACAGTACCATTTAGAGATATATCTATCATGTATAATATCAGGGATCCTTCAGGATTCCAGATCATGGAAGAGATTGTTGATAGTAGTGATAATGTATGACCCATAGGCAGAACATAATATTTCATGGGCAATGTATTGCTTATCTGCCTCTTTATTGTTCTGTGCAATAAGGGTGTTAAACTTTTCTTTAGAATCTGAAGATGCCTTAACAATGTCATGCATATGATATACAGTGTACCTTTCTTCCTAAGGCCATCCACACCATGCAATAATGAGGGTATGATGTCATTGACCATACCAGCTTCAAACTTCTGTGAATGTGCTTTGATAGTATCAATGTCTGCTTTATTCCAGATAGACATTGTAGTACCAAAGAGACCATTAAGGGTGCCTGTGGCACTGGTGACATCTGATTACATGCATGTGGTTCTTTTATGACTTTGTGAATCATTCTGAGAACTAGGTTTTCTCCTAAAATTGCCTCTATGCTCGGTGGTGTGTACCCTGGCAATAGGGTCTTGACTGTGAATCTGAAAAACTGCTAAGCTATAAAGTAACAAAGTACTATAAAATAACGATGTGTTGGTAGTATGACACACAGCACATTCTTTCATATTCCAGTAAGTCAAATTAAACAAAACAAGTAAATCCATATATTGTAAGTTGTTAATAAGTGTGCCAGGTAAAGCAATGGCTATGAGACAACTACGAGCGCCGGGGTTTTGTTTTAGACATTCCAAAATTTCCTTCTCAGTTGGGGTAACACAGATAAATACATTACAGCTGAGGCCATGTCATACATGGCACAGAATTTCCTGGCAGAATCCTTAGAAAGTGTATTACAATAAGAAGGATCAATTAAGGTTGTGATATTATATAAACCTGAATGTCTAAGCGAGGTTTGGTGCAAGGACACGGTACCATTTGGGGATAATTTTGCGTTGGACCATCCATCGAAAGTTCCTTTGGAGAGTTTGGCCATGGGGAGTATTTGTCCTTGAGACTTGGCTTGCCACTCAATTTGTAGGGTGGATTTAACAGGAGCAACAACCGAGGCAGTGAGGTAGGCATCAGAACCTTCCTGAACTGTAATCAAATCGTCAGGGATATTGATGGAGACTCCCTCTGGGGTAGTTGCGGGTGAATCAAGATGAGGAAGGATGTGCTTTACCATGCCTTGGATGCAGGTGATTACTCCTGAGATGAGGAGAAAATGGAACAAGATAGCCATCCTGTCAGTGTATCTGAAACGGAAAATCAAACATTAGCAAGGTTAGCACTACTCCATCCAATGGGATGAGGAAAAGTAATTATACTCCTTTATACAGTTTCAACTGGTTTGCATGTAACCATTTGTCAGTCAATTTGTTGTATTGTATGAGTCTAATTTGATAGACTGCTGGACTGAGCTTGTTGACAATTGGGTAGGGTCCTTCCCACTTGGAGAAAGAGTGTGTTGGATGCGCAAATTTGAGAACCATTACCTGATCTCCAACTTGCCAATCCACTTCTTGTGCGTGTTTGTCAAACTGAATTTTGGACTGTTGCTGGGCTTTGCCCACACAGTTTGCAGCATACAAATGAGTGTGTATTAGGTCTTTTCTCAGCTTTTCCACACAGTGATCCACAGAAACACGGTCTGCTGTGGGTGTGTGCAGGTCAAACAACAGGTGTTCAGGTAATCTCATACTTCTGCCAGTCATCACCTCAAAGGGTGTCAACTGAGTGGTGGTTTAGGGTGTGCCCCTAATTGCTATACGGAATAATGGCAGTAGGGAATCCCAATCCTTGGGATTGTCCTCAATGAATTTGGAAAGTATTTGCTTAATCCATCTCTTGGCCCTCTCTACTTGACCTGATGATTGTGGGTGGTACGGTATGTGGAACTTTTAGTGAACTCCAAGGAGTTCAAGGGCTTCTTTCATCAACTCACCTGTAAAACTGGTTCCTTTGTCAGAGTCTGCCTTAAGAGGCAGGCTCCACCTGGAGAAAATTTGTTCCACCAGGATTTTGGCAGTGGCTTTTGCAGTGCATGTCTTAGTGGGGAAAGCCTCAACCCACTTAGAGAAAAGATCAGTTACCACAAGGGAATATTTGTTGTTTCTACTGGTATTAGTGAGGGGACCAATACAATTGATCTGTACAACATGCCAAGGGCCAGAATGCCTTTGTGGTAATTACTTGGCATTTCTTTTGGTAGGGATGGAGTTGTTTTGAGCACAAACAAGACATTCATCTATGTACTGTTTGACATCCTTGGTGATACCAGGTTACCATGCGGTGGTCTTGAGCCTCTGGAGTGTGTTTTCCACTCCCTGGTGTCCATCAGTGGGGGTTTCATGCACTTGTGCAGAAATTCAGGCCTACGATGACAAGGGACCACCCACAATTTTGTGGTGGTGTCATCTGGTTAGTACCAAATGAGCTTGTCATATGGTGACAAGTGTAACTTACCTTCATGCATTTGGTATGGGTTATGGGTGGGTAGATTCTTCTCGGTGCCTTTGTCCAGAAATCTGAACACATCCTTGAGTTCAGAGTCAGCATGCTGGGCTTCTGACAAATCCAAGAGGGAGAAGGGTACTGGTTTCTTCCTGATGGCTGCAATATGCACAGCTGCTCTGGCTTCTGGATGGTCCATCATCCAGATGTCCCCCCCTCAGGCACCTTCCTTTGCAAGGGTGTCAGCTACATCATTGAAGGCATGATAGGGGTCATGTATGGAATGGGCCTTAACCTTGTGTATATAAAGTTTGTGTAAAAATTTCTATGCTAGTGAATGAATGTATATTACCAGTTCCTTGTGTTTTATTGGGGTGTTCTCAGAAGAGGCAAAGGAGTTCTTTTGCCAGAAAGTGAGAAATTCTGTAAGAGAACAACAAACCCAGTTAGAGTCTGTAAAAATGATGGTATCCCCAGTTCCATGCTGGATGAACTCGAGGGCACAGGCCACCATTGCCATTTCTGCATACTGTGATGATGCTGCACTGCAACGTTTGGAGATCTTAACAGTTACCAAAAGGGTAAACCACAAATATACCCATTCCTGTAATATGTTCTCCCTGATAATAGGAGGCTGATCCATCTGTGAAAACATGACACAGTGAGGTGTTCTCAAGTAGTTGTGGTGTAGCAGGAAGGAAAGGGCCTGGATCTAGTAGATCAGGTGGCTGAGTGTACAGTAATGTGGTTCTCCTTGGAAAAGGAGGCCATGTGCCAGCATGGATGGCAGTTTGGTTGGGTGAACCTTGATGTCCCTTTACTGGAGAAGGAGGGACCAGTGTGTCAGTCTGGTATTGGAGACTGATCCATCCTTTACTCTGTCTGAGAGTAGGAAGGTTGTAGGGGTGTGGTTTGTACTGATGATCAGAGGGGACTACCCGATGATATACAAAAAGTGTCTGAGAGTCCAGTAGGTAGCCAGTAGGTTCCTTTCATAAAGACTGTACTTCTGTTCCACTGGGGTCAAGAGCTGTGATGCATTTGCAATGGGTCACAGGTACCATGGACCTTCTGGGCCAACACTGCAGATATGGTGATGCCAGAGGTGGCAGATTCCAGATGGAATGTCAGGGCTGGATTGGGGTTATCCAAAGCTAGAGCTGAGGCCAGGGCCTGCTTCAGTGACATCACAGCTTGGGTATGTATGGGGCCCAAGTCCAGGAAACATCTTTGTTTAGTAATTCATGCAGAGGGGTGGTCTTCTGAGCAAAATTACAAATGAAATCTCTGGAATAATTTACCATATCTAGAAATCTTCTAAGGGTGGACACACTGGTGGGGAGTGGCAAGTCCTGTAATCCCTGTATCTTCTTCCAGGTAGGGCTTCTGCCTTTGTCTGTTATCCTCAGGCCAAGAAAGATTACCTCTTTCTGGCACAGTTATGCTTTTGCTGGTTTGCATTTGAGGCCAGCCTCTGAACAAGGGTCAGTAATTCATCCAAGAGGTTCAGATGTTGCTCCTGCATGGCTGTTGCCAGCAACAGGTCATCCACATACTGCACGAGGCACTGAGGTGTAGAGAAACTATCAAGAGCATCCATCATGTGCAGATGGAATAGGGAGGGGCTGTTAAGGAACCCTTGTGGTAGGCAGGTACATGTGTACTGCCTACCTTCAAAGGTGAAGGCAAACTTATATTGACTCTTGGGGCCAATGGCAATGACCAGAAACCACTGGAAATATCCAGTGCACTAAACCATTGTTGGTCAGGGGTCAGTAGTTGTAGCACATCTGGTGCTGATGCCACTATTGGCACAACTAGGGGTGACCTGGTTTAGTCTCCTGTAGTCAATTGTAAATCTACATGTGCCTGTGGGTTTTTTCACAGGCCACACAGGAGAATTTGCAGTGGAAGCACTTGTCCTGATTACACCTTGATGGAGAAATGATTTAATTGTTTTCCTAAGAGAAGGCAAGGCCTCAGATGGAAAGGGGTATTGCCTTTGCCTCTTATGGGCTGGGCCTGTCACCTCAATGACAGTATGCATCTTACCACAGTCAAGCTTGTTGGTGGCAAATGCCTTCAGATGCCTTTGCAGGAGGGGAAGGAGCTTGGGAAAAGCTTGTGGTTATTGAACAAATCTATGACGTCATATTCTTTGTCATTTGTGGCAATTGTTGCAACCACATGTGAGTCAGGAATCATGACAATGTGGTACTGTCCCTGAATCTGTATCAGTAACATGTTGACCAGGACTACCACACATCCGTGTGGTACCAAGAAGTCAGTTCTGATAATACTAGGGTGATCATGCAGTACCATAAGCTGGAAGGTATGATATACCTCCAGGTGTCCCAGTGTCACAGGTAGTGGCAGGGAGTGGTAAGCAGGTAGCCTAGTTCTGTCTACACCAGACATATTTGTCTTCCGTCCGGTGGACCAAGGTGATGTGGCTAGGTTGTCATCATGCAATACAGACACTGCCACACCTGTATCCAGTAATACAGTAAGTAGGTGGCCTCCAAGCTCGGCCTCTGTACAGGGCCTTCCATTTATATCCAAGACTAGCTTGTTTACAATACGGACTGGGGCCTTTCATTGTCAATCCATACTAGCAGAGGCATGGGGAAGCTCTTGAAAGAGCATTTGGACCTGGTTCCTGTGAACCGTTTCACCGTGCTGTACTGATGCTATTTAGGGAGCTGCTTCCAGGTTCAGTCCTGTAGGGCCTGAGAGCCTGGGTTTCCAGTGTCCCCGCGGCCTGTTGAGGCCTGCCCTCCCAGTTGTACTGCAGCAAGGGCCTGAACTGGGACAGCATCCGCTACGGAGTGCACTTGCCCGAGAAGGTCTTGGAGGCTTTTGTTATCATCAGCTATTTTCCTATATGAAGGGCCTGGTCTCTGTTGTTTACCCTTATTATTTTTCTGGTGTTTCTTGCTTTTGTGGTAGTTCCGAGTCCCACCCCAGGATTGTTGTTGGGCCTGCTGGGGTTGTTGGCTGTCTATAGGGAGGGGCTGTTTCTCTTGGGCCTGCCCCTCCATGGTGTAGTGCATTGTGGCCTCCAGGATGGGTTCCACGGCAGCTACCTTCTTGTAGCTGAAGCTTGAATCAAGGATGTAGAGTTGATAAACTCTCCATTTTCTGACGAATGTCAAAACTTCTCCATGGTGGGATAGGTGGTTGGCTCTACCTTCTCTCACACTGCAGGGATCATGTTCCAAAGGAACAAGGTCTTGAACTCAATAAGGTCCACATCCACAGCTTCTCCTGCAAGATTCTTTCCTACTCGGTAGGCCATCCAAAGCCTCTGGTGGAAGGTCGCTGGACTTTTCTTCGCATTCTGTTTCACTGGATATGCGAACATCACTCCTACAACACCTGGATTATGTGCAGTAATGAGTTCAGCTGCAACTCTGTCAAAGGTGGTGTGGCTATCCTGTTGGATAGCATGGGGGAGTTTCAGCCAATACAATTAATAGTAGGGTATTGATCCGTGGGCACCCTGAGCTACTCAAAACAGTCCTTTGGAATCATAACTGGTCTCAAATAGATACAGCTCCTGACACAGATATGACACTTGATAATTTCATCTCTTGCTTCAGTGCAGTTTGTGATGTTCATGCCCCTTACAAGAAGTGGAAAATCAGAGTTGCCTGTAATCCATGGATTACTCCAGATCTTCTAGAACAATTGAAATTCCGAGACCACCTTTGGTACCAGGCAAGGGTGGAAGGCAAACAAGTTGACATCCAGGCCTACAAAAAGGATAGGAATGCCTGTACCAAAGCTATCCACTCTACAGAAGCCCAATACTTCAGATAAGCCCTCTCTTGGAGCAATGGAAGATTTGGAATAACCTAACCAAAGTTACTGGGAAGGACCCCAAAATGGAACCTTCCATGCTCAATATTCAACTCTGCTTTCACAGATCTTAGTCATGTTTTCTCTTCTAATTCCTTTGACATTCTCCCAGTTGCTGAGCACAATCCACACCTAGATAAGAAATGGGAACATCCTCCAGTTTATTTTAAAATGGTTTCTGAAAACAAAGCTAAAAAAATACATTTTTAAGGTGCTTGACAAATCTAAGCAAGTGGTGATTTGCTCGACATTAAACTCATTGTCCTTACTCTGGATGCAATTCTGTCCCCCTTATTAACACTGTTAACCATTCACTCATGCTATCACAACTCCCTTTACAGTGGAAATCAGCACTGGTGATGCCAGTCTTTAAAAGTGGAGACAGAGCACTACATGGAAACTACAGGCCCATTTCCATGCTTCCCTGCCTTTCTAAGACTAATGAAAGAATTATGACCAACCAGCTGGGGTATTAGCTTGAGAAGTAAAATCTGCAATGCCCACAGCAGCATGGTTTTAGAAAGGGGCATAGTTCCACTACTGCTCTACTTTAATTTAAGAGCTTTATTCACAAAGCATTAGATAATGGACAACTTGTTGCTGCCATGTATATTGATGTAACCAAAGCTTTTGTTACTGTAAATCTCTCCTTGCTGATCAAACCACTTAGCGAATTAGGGCTATCGGAAGACACCGCAAACTGGTTTAATAGCTACCTCAGTGACCACATGCAGTCAGTGAAGACTGAGATGTGCTTCCACCAAACTACCAGTTTGATCAGGAGTCCCCAAGGTTCAATCCTGGGTCTACTCCTCTTCAGTATATTCATTAATAAACTCCCAGCTGCTTGTCAGGACCAGATTCTCTTATATGCCAATGATGCAGTAATCTTTACATGCAACACTGATCCTTCATTGTTGCAGAACCAGCTACAGAGTAGCTTCACAAATGTTGAGGCCTGGTTCAAAGCCCAGAACCTTATTTTAAACTACAAGAAAACGAAGGTAATGTTGTTTCAAAATTCGCACAGTTAGCATAAAACCTAGCAATTAACTATCAAGATTTGCACGGGTGTTGCCCTTAACAGACCCAACTTTTCAAATACTTAGGAGTCACCCTTGACAGTACTCTATCTTACACATATCACATAAACAACATTGCAAAAGTTGTTAACATCTATATTGGGTTGTTCAAACATAAACACTGTTTGACCTTGGAGGCCCTCAAACTGGCAATCCAGAGCTTGGTTGTCTTTGTAGTTGACTATGGACTTGTGACCTATGAATCTGCCACAGACACTGCCTTATCTCACCTTGCTATAGCCCTTAACATGGCCTGCTGATTCCTTACTGTTGCTGATTACCTATCACACACCTGCAAAATCCATGAGGAGGCCAACTGGCTCCAGTTGAAGGAAAGAATCCACTCTCAAACATGCCTGTTGGCTAAGAAAATCTCACTGGGGCTTTTTCCTCAGGGGTTCAGAGGATCCTAAGCCCCTATTGCAGTCCACGGTTAACTAGAAACTCTGACACTACAAACTTTCCAAGTGCCACGCTGATTTACATTCCAAGTCAGTGGTCATTTTAACCCATGCCCCTAAGTGGTTCAACTCCTACCCTTTGGCATAGCTAACTCCTCTACCCTGGGCCCTTTCAGATGCAAACTGGGGCAGTACTTTTGGCAGGTGCCTCCTGTGATTGCTACAGTTAACTTTTAGTAGGTCTGCCTTGGGTGATAGTGTTTTTATACAACCCCTCTCCTGACCACCCTGCCCTTAATATGTTTCTCCTACCCTCTTCACACATCATTATTGTCTCACTGTTTTCTCCCCTCTTCTCCTAGTCTCCACCCTTTCCCTCCCTGCCCAGCTTCTATCCTATATTTCAATTTTCATTTCTGCATCTCCCCCTCATCCTAACTCTTCTGAACCACCCACACTCTCACCTTAATCTCCCCGCCTCACTTCCTCTCTATCCCCCTACTTGACAATGTCCCCAGGCTGCATTTGATCCCCCATTGGTATTGTATGATTGTGTTTTATTTGACTGTAATATTTACAGAAGCTATTGGTTCATTAACGTTTGACCTGGCATACATTGTTCAATGCTGGTACATTTTTTATTTTGTTGCTACTGAGTAGTTGTTTTTTTTGATTATTTTGTGTATGTTCTCTTCTCTTGCTCTTTGTTTTATTTTAGTTGTATACTACCTGTGTGTCTTGATGTGAAACCTGCGTAAAAGAGCTCTTAGTTCAACGATGTCAATCTGAGATTTCAAATAAATAAATTAATTAATTAATTAATTAAAAAGGGGAATTGCTTTCCATGGTGAGGGATTTGCAGTCTCGATCACAGTGATTTAGAAAGAAAAAATGTATGATAAATAGAGATTTTAATACATTGCTAGTTCTCCGATGATGATTATGGAATGCATTGCACATGACTGCTACAATTCGAATAGATGAGAGATGAAGATCTGAAGGGGGGAGCTTTTTTGACAACTTTTTAACCTAGCTTCATACTACCCCTCACTCTCACCACCAATCCGTGACAAATAGCTATTCTCCATTAATATTATTTATCATGGGATTACAACCCAAAGTTACATGAGATAGACTTTGTTTGGTCTATTTATTTATGTTTCCCCAATCATTTCCTTACACACTGGCAAGCATATGCAGAGTAGCCCGACAGTGTGGGATCACAGTCTATCTACCTGGTACTGGATTACGGTCTTGTAAAATGTACAGAATTTTCTCTACATAAACTACAAAAAAAAACGAATATTAAACAATAAAACAAGTAACTCATCATTTCATGTACCTCTGTAATGACTATTAGACTGAAAGGGTGAAAAATATAGTGACTGTTGATGCCACAGTTATCCACAACAATACCATAAGTCAAGTTGACCATCACACATCACTACCTAACAAAGGCATGCACGACACCAGCAAATGGATCCAGACACAAAAAACACACATCAGGCATAGTTTTAAGTTTTCTTTATTGATTACCCTCCACAGTGTGAGGATTCACTGCTTTATGCACCAGTTGGATACTAATTTACCTGCAACAGGTAAACAAACTCTTTAAGAACAGGCAGTAATAGTCTATAAGCAGTTCCAGTACTCACTTCCCTGCTCAGTCTTTTAGTCCATATAACATACTGTACCTAGTTTAATATTGTTTTTTTATGACCACATCAACAGGAGTTTCAAATGGTAACATGGAATCCTACTAGTAATGCAAATACATTGCAGTCAACTAGAATGCAACACAGTACCTTGCAGTAAATGGCATGTCACAGAACACTGCATCACAGACTTTGTCACTAAATTGCATGGTTACCTGCAAGATAGTGCAGCTGTCTGCCGTAATACTGCAAGGATGCATCCTGGCTGGCTTAACTGTATCTAAAAGCTTAGTTTAGTTATAGTTTATTTATTTCACCAGTAAGAGACTTCATTGAGCAACACTCATTCACAAAGAGGTTTTGGGCAGGACAGCATAACATAAAAACAGTAAGAAGTTACAGTACAACTGGTAAACATGAGTACAAATCAATGCCTGTCTAGTTACATAGAATAAGTATATAAATACAGTGAGATCAGAAGTAAGAAAAATACAATGCTAAATACAGAGAGAGCAATAATAAGAAGCACAAGGCCAATATATTCAAAGGGGCTGCACGCAGTGCAACAGGGTTGCACCATGCACAACCCCCCAATGCACCCTGGTGAGATATTCAAAGGGGCTTATCGTGCAGCACAACCTCTGATGCACTCGGGCAAAATGGTAATGTATGCAGCACAGATGCAGGGGGCATGCCCATGCATATGTGGCACATCCCAATATTCAGCCCAGGATGTGCATCTCATATGCTGGTGCAACCCCTACATGCACCACACAATGGTGCCCAAAGTTGAGCCGTAAAATATAGGCTGAAATGCTGGCCACACACTGTATTGCAAGGTGCAACACAACAGCCACCAGCCGTGGGTGGCCATCCACCCAGCAGGAACACCGTCCACAAGCACCTGGACCACCCTGGTAGTCCAGTGCCCCCCCACACCACATGCCTGATCGCGGGCAGTAGGAATGAGAAACATATTTGTATGCCTGATCACAAGCAGTAGTATGGATGGATGAACATAGCAGCAGCAGCAATAACCATAGCCCCATGCTTGATCGTGGGCAGTATGAACATACTGTATGCTGTAATTCGGTGGGTAGCCGGGCAGTACGCAGGTGGGGTGCCGCCACCTGCCGATGATGGGGGTGCTGGGTGGCCAGGGGCCTCAATGGGTGGGTGGGGAGGGGTGCTACTGGACCACCAGGTTGATTTACTGTATTGCTACAGCCCACGATCGGGCATTGGTTTACATTCCATTGTACAACAGCTTGCAATTGGGCATATGGGGAGGTGGGGTCCACTAGACCACCAGGATTCTGACTATTCTTCATACTGCCCATGATCAGGCATAGGAACATGTCTATTTGTACAACTGCCCACGATCGGGCATGGGGCTATGGTTATTTATGCTACTGCCTGTGATTGGGCATATTGCTCTGTTCGTTTATACTACTGCCCGCAATCGAGCATATGAATGTGTTAATCGTCACTCCTGCCCATGATCAGGCATAGGGCTATGTTTCTGTATACTACTGTCCACAATCAGGCATACGCATATGGATATCTTTACTACTGCCTGCGATCGGGCATAAGGGGGGGACTGCAATAGCCCACCAGGGAGCCAACCCTCGATGTCAGCAGCTTGGCGGGCACCAGGCACAATTCACTGGGATGCCCCAGTGCATCACACATGCAAATTGGGCCAATGGCAGCACAAATGGCTCCATTTGTGCCATGCATAGATTATGGTCTCATTTGCATGCCCCAGGCTGAGTATCAGGGTGATGCACCTAGCACAACTGCACTTGTGGTGGCGCATCCCCATGCTCCCTCTCTGTGGCTTGCACAGATACAGTGCCACTGTGCCATGCGCAGTGTGTGCACCGACCATGCCATATTCAACGGTGCTGAGCCATGGTGCATCACATTGAATATCACCTGGTCCTGGCCCTGGTGCAGCCCAGTTGCACTGTGCCCAGGCTTGCGCAACTGCCAGGCGCAGTCTGAATATCCAGCCCAAAGTGTAACTAGGATACTATTATAGGTACATAGCAATGCCTAACATAAGCTCATTTACAACTATAATGCCTGTCTCTCGATCAGTGCCTCCTAGTTGGATGCCAAGAGATGATTCTTTGATACAAGAATATCTAATAACCCAGAAAATAATTCATGCATTCTGGATTTATAATGCATTGCTCACTATAAATTAAATAAGTTATACAAGGAGACATGTTCATGTAAAGGCTAAACTATGTAAATACTGTTGTACTGAATTATAATCTATACTATAACAGTATTTACATAATTTGGCCTTTACATGAACATGTCTCCTTGTATAACTTATTTAGGAGGGATCTGAAGATACAGATGTGTATTAGGCTTTTAAGTTTGAGGGTGTGTTACATAGAAACATAGAATCTGATAGCAGATATGGACTTGGCCCACCCAGTCTGCCCATTTCCCTACCTGATGGATAAGCTGCAGATTCTAGTTAATAACAGCTTAATTCCTCCTGCCCCCACTAGAATTGCCTTATGTCTGCCCCATGCATTCTTGAATTCTCCCACCATTCCTGACACCACAACCTCCTCAGGAAGGCTGTTCCATGCATCCACAACTCTCTCTGTGAAAAAATACTTTCTAACATTACCTCTGAGCTGTCCCCCTCTATCTTCAAATTGTGCCCCCTTGTTCTTGCACATCTCTTCTTCTGAAAGATACTACCCTCGTGTACCTTGTTAATTCCCTTGATATACTTGAAAGTTTCTATCATGTCCCCCCTTTCCCTCCTTTCCTCAAGGGTATACATATTGAGCTGCTTTAGTCCCTCCTCATATGTCTTCTGGTGCAGACCTTGCACCATTTTGTTTGCCCTCCTCTGAACAGCCTCCACTCTGACTATGTCTTTGCGGAGATGGGGTCTCCAGAATTGCATGCAGTACTCCAGATGGGGTCTCATTAACTGTCTGTAGAGAGGGATAACAGCTTCCTGTTTTCTACTGTTGATGCCTCTCCCTATGCATCCCAGTATCCCCCCAGCCCTCCTTACTGCCTTCTCACATTGCTTGCCCAACTTTAGGTCATCTGATATAATTACTCCTAGGTCTCTTTCGATTTTTGTTGTTGTTATTAACTCATCCCCCATTGTGTACTCTTCCCCTGGGTTTTTGTTTCCCAGATGAATTACCTTGCACTTCTTTGCATTAAATCTGAGCTGCCACATATTTGACCATTCCTCCAACCTTGCCAAGTCCCTTTTCATTCTTTCCACCCCACCTTGTGTATCAACCCTGTTGCAGATCTTTGTGTCATCTGCAAAGAGGCATACCTTTCCTTCCAGGTGCTCTCCAATGTCGCTTATAAAGATATTAAAGAGAACTGGTCCCAGTACTGAACCCTGCGGTACCCCACTAGTTACCCTCCTTTCTTCACTGTGGACTCCGTTTACAATTACCTTTTGTGTCCTGTTGTCCAGCCAGTTTTTTATCCAGGCTACCACCTTAGGACCCACTCCAAGGCTGGCTAACTTGTATATTAATCTTTTGTGTTAGACTGTGTCGAATGCCTTGCTAAAATCTAGGCAGGCCATATCCACAGCCCCTCCCTGGTCTACTACTTTGGTCACCCAGTCAAAGAAATCTACTAGGTTCATCTGACATGATCTTCCTGCTGTGAAACCCATGCTGCCTTGGGTCCTGTGCCCCACTGGCCTCAAGGTACTCAACAATTCTTTCCTTCAGAAGTGATTCCTTCATTTTCCCTACCACTGAAGTCAAACTAACTGGTCTGTAGTTTTCTGCCTCTGCCCTGCTCCCACTTTTGTGAAGTGGAATCACATTTGCCCTCCTCCAGTCCTCAGGTACCACTCCATCCTCCCATGATTTGTTAAAGAGAGTAGCCAGTGGTGTTACTAGTTCTACCCTTAGTTCTTTTAGTATTCTTGGGTGAATCCCATCAGGCCCCATTGCTTTGTCCACCCTCAGTTTCAAGAGTTCTTTCAAAACCCTTTCTTCTGTGAATGGACTGGTATCAACCCCCTATTCAGAGTTTCTCCCTTGTTTGGTTTAGGCACCTCCTCATCCTCATCTGTTGTGAATACTGAGCAGAAATATTCGTTCAGTATCCTTGCTTTTCACTGTTACCTCTGTCCACATTCCTCCCCTTTATTAAGTCTCTGTATCCCTCCCTTGGTCTTTCTTCGCTCCCTAATGTACCTATAAGAGGTTTTATCCCCCTTTTTAACAGAGCTGGCTACCTTTTCCTCAGTTTGTGCCTTTGCTATTCTGACTGCCTTCCCTGCCTCTTTCTGCTTTAACTGATAAAATTCTCTGTCCTGCTACTTCTGTGTTTCCTTATATTTCTTGAATGCTATCCTTTTCTCCTTAACTGTCCCTGCCACCTCTTTTGAGAACCATAGTGTTTTTTTCCTTTGTTTTGTTTTATTGATTTGCTTCACACAAAGGCTTGTTGCCTCTGGATGGCTGTTTTGATTATTCCCCATTGTTCTTCCACCCCTCCTTCTTTCCCATTTGCTAGTGCTTTTCTAAGGCACTCTCTCATTTTCCCAAAGTCAGCCTTCCTAAAGTCCAGTACTCTTGTTTTTGTATGGCTTGACTCTATGGCTGTGTTTATTGTGAACCACACTGTTTGGTGGTCACTTGTTCTGAGATGGCTACCTACTTCTAAATCTGAGATCCTTTCTCCTTCCCCATTTGAGAGTACCAGGTCTAACATTGCTCCCTCCTGAGTGGGTTCCAACACTAGCTGTCTGAGGCATGCCCCCTGTAGGGCATCAAGAATAACCCAGCTCTTGGATGTGCCTGCAGCAAAGGTAATCCAGTTAACATCTGGCATATTCAGGTCCCCCATCAACAATATCTCCCCTTTTTCTGCCATTTTAAGGATGCCTTCTATCATTTCCTTGTCCATTTCCTCCCCTGAGATGGGGGTCTGTACACAACCCCCATGCGGATTGTGGTGCCATTTCCTGTCTCCAGGGTGACCCATAGTGACTTATCAACTTCCTGTTTACTCTTAGTTCTGTTGTTTAATCCCTTCCCTTATATAGAGAGCTACTCCTCTTCCTCCTCCTCCTCCTCCTCTTTTACCCACCTGTCCCTCCTGTAGACTGTGTATCCTGGTATGTTGACTTCCCACTCATGGTTCTCTGTATACCATGTTTCAGTGACTGCCACAATACCCAGGCATCTCTCTCTTCCATTAAGGCCACTAGTTCAGGGAGCTTGTTGCACAGACTATGGACATTGGTACTCATCACCTTCCATTTATTTTTTTTATGGCCTTAACCCTTTTAGCCCAATCTCTGTCCTTAACACCTTTTTCTGCATTTATCCCTGTCCTGCTCCCTACTGACTTCTCTGCCTTGGTGTTTACCTCTCTAACTACTGTGCTTTGTGGGGGGAGGCTGGGATTTCCTTGCTCCTTTTCAGTGCCTGTGTTGCAGTTCATTCCATGCCATAGGAATGATACAACTAATAGCAGTTTTTCCATAAATGGTGGCATACATAGGGGTACCTAAGAGGATGTAATTGTTTTTCCTTAGTGCATAACTACTAGGAGATGGTGTGACCAGTTCTGTGAAGTAACCAGGAAGATTATTCATTAAAGCTTTATAGTCCCACATATAGAGATTTTTGAGTCTCCTTTTGGTTAGGAAGGGCCACCCAACTAGTGTATATAGAGTACAATGGTGGCCCTTCATTAATGGTATTAGAAAAGACTATTCTCTCAACTTTAATTTGCTGCTGCCTACCTCAAAGATCATTTGAGAACCAGGAGAGTGCTGAGTTCCCCAATTCAGTTCTTTTTAGTTTTGTAGTAATATATCATAGTCCACCATATTGAAGGCTTTGCTAAGATTCAGGAACAGCACACCAGTAGTGTATTTCTTGTCTAGTGCAGAAGCTACTCTTGTTTGTCCCTTTAGCTAAGGCTGGCACCATACTATGTAGTGTTCTAAAGCCAGACTACATCAGGTTTATGTGATTAGTGTACTCAGGTAATCTCTAATTTAAGTATTCACTAATTTTTCAAGGGCTTGGCTAAGATAGGAAGAATAGATATATGCATATAGTTGCTTAACATACATGGGTCTCCTGATTTAAACAGAGGACTGATATGAGCCATTTTACAAATTATAGGTATCTCACAACTGGAAAGGGAGAGGTTACAAAGATGGGTTATTGGTGCCAAGGAGATAGTGGTAGCCAATTTTTAGAAATAAGGGATGTAGACTGTCAGCTCCAGCACTTTTCTTAATGTCTAATTTTAGCAAGAGTTATTCAACCTGTTTATTTTGTATTGACTTGAAGGAGAATAGCTTGGATCTGAATCTAAAGTTATAGTATTAGGGATAGGATAAAGTGCTGTTGGAGAAGTATCAAAGGCATGGCCAGCCAATGCAAAGAAAGCATTAAACTTTTCTAAAACTATTTGGCTGTCTATAGTTATGTTGCCTTGTGATTCAATTTCTATGGGGAAAGAAGATGAAGACTTATGGCTCTCAATATTATGTACAAACATCCAGAAATTGTATGAGTTGCTATTAGTATTGTCCAAGATATTCAAGTTGCACTAGGTTTTGTCTTTCTTATTAATTTGCTGCAAGTATTTCTCATATTTCTGAAGGCTAACCAGTCTGACTCTGATTTGGCACACCTGGCAGTGGCCCAGATAACATCCCTTGTGTTTAGAGCCATTTTTATTTCACTACTAAACCAGGGGGAAGATATCTTGTTGACCCTTAGTTTAACTAAGGAGGCATGCCTGTTTATGATCTCTAAGACCAACTGATTGAATAAAGAAGTAGCTTTATGGATAGTCTTAGCTAGATAGAAGTATTGCCAAATTATTGCACTTAGTTCAGTTAAATAATTTGATACATTAAATCTGGTGAGCCATCTTTTAGTGACAAATTGTGGTGTGAACTTTGGTTTTACTGAACCTCTGACATAGGCCTCAGCAATATGGTCTATTGTCATTGTTAAAAACTGCAGCGTGAGTAATTTTATGGGGCTTATTTGTCAATATGAAGTCAAATGCAGACTGCTTGGATTTTTTTTTATGTTGGGTCTAGCTGGTTTAATAATTAGTTGTTTTAATTCCAAGTCATCACAAAGGTGTTTTAAGTTATTAGATTTTTGGGCATTCCAATCCAGATTCAAATCACCTAAAATTATTGTTTCATTTGGATGAGAATTTAGTAAGGTGCCTATATGATTGAGGACTTCTAGACCACCTTTCAGGAGCCTGTAGCACCCAATAATTTTTAGGACCTCTGCATCAGGTAGCACAAGTTTGATTGCTAAACATTCAAATTCCTGTGGAAATTATAAGAATCTGAATTTGGGGTCATTAAAGTTGTTGTTAATATAAATGACAATGCCACCTCCCATAGAAGGTCTGCCTAGGTGAAAATTATTGTATGATGCAAGGCCAATTTTGTGATCAGTGACTGACATATAATGACAAGTTTCTGTAAGCATGAGGATATCAGGGTTTGTGTGCAAAACCCAGGCTTTTATGTTGTATAATTTTTATGAGACTGCACACATTAAATAACAGGAATGTCATACCTTTAATGGTGGAGAGCTCAGAGGAGAAGTGATTGAGGAGATGGAGCCAGGATTAACCTCTACATTACCTGAGCAGATTAGTAACAGTAAAATACATTTTTGACTGGGTGAGATTAAATATTTGACATTAGAGCCTGCTGAACTGCTTTTGTCCTGGAATCTTGAGATGGATTTTAAGGACTAATGGCTACAGTGAAATTATCTGTAGGCATTTAGGACTAACCGTGTCCTCATAGAGATTGGTACTTTGTTAAGATTAAAGTATTGAAACACCACTGTGGTCTAGACCATGTAAGAGTTGTCTATGTAATACATGACAGGGGGCAAGAAGAGGGTCCAGGGATAGGAGGATGACCTATAAGTCACCACCGCAGAAGTTACCCAAACAATGGTGTCTCCATTTTTCCTCACTAGTATAAAGGTAGAAAATCCAATTGTACAAGTGAAAGGAAAAGTGTGACTCCCACTGGGACTCAAATGCAGGACCTTGGCATTCCATGCCTTGCTCTTAACTACCTGAGCTATAGAAGACTCAGAAAATTAAGCTTCACACTTTTCCTTTCACTTGTACAACTAGACTTTCAAATTGCCTAGCAGTGGCTAAATGGCATTGAGCGAGCGAGAAAGAGGAAGTTATTTGAGTAGTATAAAGATAGGTGACTTTTGGTTCAGTTTGGAATTATTCCTATTGTGCTCCTTAATACAGTACCATCATGATACAAAAGCAGAACCAGCACCAGTATTGTAATGACAAAATAAAATAGCAGGTGACACTGGTGTAATGCAACCAGGTAGTTAGTGCTATGCTGACTAAGATGGATCAAAGCAGCAAACAAGGCAATAATTGATACAGACTATACAAATTCAGAATTAGCGAGTGTTGAAATTCTTTTAGTGTTGTGTCTGACTAAGTTCAGTTTTATAGGCACAGTAAAACAAAATCATCAGCTCCTACATTGGGTAAAGATAGCTACAAAGTATAATACTATATAGTCCTAATTTAGTGCATGATCATGTCCTCATATGTCAGTACAACCCTCTGTCCTTGTGAATACACACTGTTCTAACAGTTACCCAGTAAATCAGAGATTGCATGGTAAAACAACGAGATGTTGTATTAATCCCTTAGTACAAAATGTAGGTGTCTTCTACTGTGGAACACTAGTGCAGGCAACTGCTTCTTATAAAAGCACAACAGCAGCAAGACCTATTGAGTGGGCAAGGCTATCAATTAAGGAGTAAACAAGAGTGCAAGATGAGATGCTTCTAATCACTAATGCTACTTCAAAGCATCCCGATAATAAAAAGTAGAAGGAAGTTATTCTGAGTCAGTAATAAAACTCTACTTACCCTCAAGATTTAATGAAATAAATTCTAGTCAAGGCAGCTAAACCTACAAAAATAAATTAGAATTATTTAGCAAACAGGACATAGGGCTTAGAAGGTAGTGCTCTGATCATCACAGCTAGCTATTATAAGTGATATACTATCAACCCATGTAGTCAGTTAAACCAATCAGTAATCTCAGGCAGAAATGCAGGCAAATCAATTCAAGTTCCCAATTTGTAACTGAATATTTCAATACCCTTTAAAAGTTATGCCTCATCAGGCAGGGGAGCAGGAGGATGGGCTAATCCTCCACTGCAGGTGCGCTTTGTGCTTCTCCATTTTCAGCAGACTGACTGCAGCAGTTGGTAATGGGAGGACTTGAGCAGTCCAGAGAGCCCTCTCAATCCCCAGTGAAACTGGTCCAGCCACTCAGGTGGCTAAGAGCCACAGTGGCAGATTGTTGCTTGCTGGAGTCCTTGACTGGCACAGCTCCCAACTGGGTGATCTATATAAGGGAGGGCTGGAGCAAGTAGAAACAAGCCCCATGACCACTAAGTCCAACACTTTGTTCCAGTGGCTTCTGGTGAAGAACAAAGGGGTTATAAAGTTTAAATGTCCTACTTTGATACCACTCAGCTCCAGGTGAGCAAATACTGAGCCCTGATTGTATACAGACTGAGTGATTAGTCTATTGCTGGGCAAAAGTCCTGGAGCAACAGGGAGATGTGGTCAGTGGCTAATCATCTTCTCCAAATATACACCATATTTATCAGTCATAAAACTTTATTAACCTTACCATTCCTTTTTATTCCAAATGCAATGTCTGGGGACTTATTTTATTCAGATCTAGTTTATTATGATAAAATTGAGGGCTGGTTTCAAAAGGCCTGACATGCCCCAGGAACTAAGTCCTGTGATGCAACACATCGGTGTGAAGAAAATATCTCCATACCAGTAGACATGCTATTTCCAGCCTTTGGTGCACACTGGTGGCTGGTGGCAATATCAGGCATAGCATTTGGTAAAGCTGTACATGGAAAACTGGTCCACATTTGAAAATCACACACATATGGAAAATCTTGCTGGTGTGCAAGGGAAGTCCCCTTCCCCTTCTGAAAGTTTCAGGGTTCACCCATGATGGTGTGTGGGCAATGTGAACAAAGTTGTTTAGGACACCAGAATTATGTTGCCTGGAACTATTGTGGGTGGCATTCCTGCACCTAAACTCAGAGCGCCACAGGACCGTCCTGAGAAAAACTTTGTTTTGCAGGCAGCTTGACCCCTCACAAAATTAAATATAACAACCTACCAAGGGCATGCCGTGAATGGGACACAAAGTTGTGGGATGCCCAAAGGGTGTGAATGGACAATGTAAAATGCAGATCATTCCTATCATTCTCACCCTTGTTGCAGCACCTACATTATGGCACCCAAATCAAAGCGCTAACAATGGGATACCCAGTTTCCAGCCACCTGTGTGCAAGGTTTGTAAACCATTGGGAGCAGAGCACACAGTTTTACTACATGCTGCTAAGTCTTTGCACTTGTATAAATTGTTGCATCATCTGGTATAATAATGTTTTTACCAATAAAAGACCATTGAGGAGGCTATTTATAAAAAAGAAAATAAAACCAGTCCAAACATGGATCTTGATGGAAAATAACTTTTATAGCCATTTCTTGTGAAAGTATATGCCCTGCTCTAACTTCTTATGTTCTCTCATTAAGAGAACTGATAAACAATTTTGCCATATACTGTGGGGAGACAACTTTTTGATCAGCAAGGTACGGTTAACTATAAATGAAAAGCCTTGGTCAGATTCATCAAAATTGCTCACATAATGTGCCCTCCATCAATGGAGATCTGCATATCATTCATGAACTTGATCAAGGCCATCACGGTTATGTGACCACACATAAAACCATATTGATCTTGTGTAAGAAGATGATTGTACTCTTCCATCTTTTGGAAGAGACATTAAACTGAGGTCCCATCTATCTATTCTGTTGGTTGTTCAGGTAGATGTTAAAGATCCCATGGCACTTCTCAAAAAGAGTAGGAGAATGGTTTACTAATAGAAACTCAATGAGTACCAATACAAATATGATAAAGCATGCATAGTCAAACTAGAATGATACACAAAAACAGCAAAAAGAATGGTATGCTGACCAAAGGTAAATCCCCCACAGCAACAATTTCAACAGGATTCAAAATTGTCATAGTGGGGGACCCACGGGTGAAATTTCACCCTTACCCTGACTTTGTTCCCCCTTCAAGTTAACTCCTACTCGGAGTTAACAATCCTAAAGAAGGTGGGGCGCAACCCGATGTTTGACAGGCAAAATTTCACTTGTCGACATCGGGGGATCTTGCTATGCCAAACTTTGACAACAGTGTTATTGAGTCAGCATACAGTAGGTAAACCAAAATAATACTCAGAGGGGACTACTTCCGTGGGTAAATTAAAAAAATGAAAAAAGAACCAAAGTAAGTAAACTTAACAAGGTTAACAAGTAAAGTAGAGTACAGAAATAAAAGTCAAGAGAAAAGTACAACCTCCAGAAATTAGTCAAAAAGTGCTATGGACAATATTTCCAATGACAAATCCAGGTTCTGTGCGGAAGGTTGGTTCGACACTGTCAAGTCTATTTCACAATCCTGAATAATGCAGTGTGATCCAAAACTTACTGTTGCAACACATATTTACAACAAACCATCCAGATGATCACCTTAAAGGGAATCCATGTTTCCTTATGAAAATATTATAACAGTTACTATGAGGATCCAGTATATAAATTGCTGGGTTTTATTTAGAAAATGTTTTCAATAAGACAAAAAAATTCTTTTTAAATGGGGATGTGGAGGCATCCATTTTGTGGACAGAAATTGTGTTGTGATGATGTCACTGCCTCACCTGTGCAAACAGTGTGTAGTGCAGCAGGTGACAACAGTTTGACTGTGCTGTCAAGGATTCTATTACAGTATATTCTGAGGAACATCCATGTTTTTATGTTTGGCAAAGTGCAAGAAACAAATCCAGTGCTTTTCTTCATGATCGAACATGATTCCCTGTCTGTAGGAGCAGTTTGTTTTAACCTGCTTAATTGCATACTGTTAGAGTTGGTGAGGCAGAAACATCATCACAGCACCCTTTCTGTCCACAAAATGGATGCCTCCACATCACAGTTTTAAATGTATTTTTCTGGCTTACTGAAAATGTTTTCTAACTATAACCCAGCAATTTACATACTGGATCCTCATACTGACCTTTACAATAATTTCATAAGTAACAATTAAATTCCCTTTAAGACAGGAAAAATTAAAAGCAACATGGAAAGATCATGCCAAGAGGACTGATAAGTCACTGAACTGTAAATCAGGGCCTCATAAGTAAGAGTGCTAAAAGGGGTCCACCCATCTAAATCCTAAGGATAACCAAAAGGACAGATATAGAATCAGTCAAAGTACAAATGTTGAATAGATTTAATGGCATACTGGCAACTGTCCCTCGAGAAAAATTGTTTCCTTTTACATTCAGTTTACCATGGCAACACAGCCATGAGAAGTCCCAATATTGGGAAGGAAAGTATGGATCAGTTAGATATATCAAAGCCTCCTGTCTCAGGTTGGGCAGTACCCTGGACATAATTTCCATTGCTTGGGGGAGTAACGCCTTAAAACGGCCTTTCCATATTGGGTGTGAATTATGTCCCATGACGACCAATCTTTTTTAATAAATGATAAAAAAAAATCACAAACTAAGGGAATTGGTTCGCCTGCCAGAAAAATGGTTTCAGTCTATGCCACTCTAATTGAAGGGGCATCATCCTAAACTACGCCCATTCTTTCCACATGGTTGGTGGACCCAAAATCCATGGAATTATATTGTAGTGGAAAAAAGATACTGTAGAAAAATACCACAGGATTCAGCATATTTGTACCACTCTTGTCATATGGGAGGTAAAGAATGTCCCTCTTAACAGGGTTTAATCTGCTCACCCCAAAATCATAGTAACAAATATACTATATAATCACATTTTAGAATTTAGGGAAGGGGAAATGGCACTCACATGAAGAAAATAGGGATCAGAAAAGTCTTGATGCTGCCCACCCACTTTTTCTTTGAAAATAGTCATGATTTCCAGACAGCTACTCAGCCCACTCTAGTGTCTAAGGCATGATTCCAATTTAGGTCTAGCAAATTCATTTTGCCAACAAAATACCAAGGATTTTAACCAATTCCAAGGTAACCTCAATGTTCGTAATCTGGGAAGGAAGAACTCCATGTTCCCAATGGGAAGCACTTGACATTTGGAATAGTTTATGACAGAATCTGTAAGCAAGGCAATGTCAGTGTTTAATTGTATGGTATTTTCACCTGATGAGACATCCATGACAAATAAACAGACGTTGTAAGCATAAGTGGACAGTTTCACAGATGAGGTAGAGAGGGGGTGGGAAATACTTACCATCTGAGGGGACTTTGTCACAGCTCGTAACAAAGGATCTAAGGTGAGGATATAGATGAGGGGGCTCAGTGAGAATCCCTGACAGACACCCGCTGCAGGCAAATATGAGAACCATGTCACCCTTTGATCATGGGGATAATGGCTGAACAAGAGTACAGAAGACAGATCCATCAAATAAAAGTTTCTGAGAAGCCATACTTGTAAAGTACTAGAAAAGATAGTCATGCAAACCTTATCAAATGCTTTGGCATGATCCAGTACAAACAAGAAGTGGCCCTCCTGGTGGAATGACAAGAAGCAATCAGATCTCTGATTAACAATAGATTGTCCTGAATCCTATGACCAGGGATGGAGCAGTACTGGAGGGGATTTACAGTGTAATCAAGGGTAACATTTTGGGACAAATCCCACAAAAAATGTTTGTCAAAATCTTAGCAACTGTGTTAAGAAGACAGATCAGACACCAATTTGAGAGATGATGTCTTAGAGTTAGAGGTGCCGGAGCAAGGGCGCAGCTCCTGAGCTAGAAGACCACCGCATGAGGTGGCAGTAATTTTTTAGTATTTTTTATTCCTGTCACAGTTCTGTTTGAGCCGCGTTATACTAGGAGCAGGAAGTGACTCATACAGACTTCCTGCTCCACTCCCATAAATCTGACACTCCTAGCAAGCAGGGGTAATAGACCTTCTGGCATTTTATCATTATCTACACACTGGACATAAGCTGATTTGTCTGCAAAACTGCATACTGCATCCCTCTGGTGAGAGGGTTAACTACAAACTAAGAAGGTAACAGAGTGTTGTTACTATTTACATGTTTGCATCCCTCTGGTGAGAGGGTGGATTAGAGTGCTGGTGTTTTACTCTAATTTATAGCGTCCCTCTGATGAAAGAGACAACAAGATTACTGGTATTCTCCTGCATTTTCAGCGTCCCTCTGGTGAGAGGGCTGGTTGTGTTGCCATGATAAGTAATATACCTAAGGAAAAGGGCTTGATTGGATTACATGTCTGTGGAGGTATATTGACAGTGGAGGGCTTCAAACTATGCTGGTGACTTAGAGTTAGAGGTACTGGAGCAAGGGTGCAGCTCCTGAGCTAGAAGACCACCACATGAGGTGGCAGTAATTTTTTATTATTTTTATTCCTGTCACAGTTCTGTTTGAGCGCGTTATTCTAGGAGCAGGAAGTGACTCACACAGACTTCCTGCTCCACTCCTATAAATCTGGCAGCCCTAGCGAGCAGGGCGAGCTTGAGTGGGGCACCGTGATGCAGCGTGGTGGAGACGACGTAGAGAGACACACATTCAAAGGTGTCAGCTGTGTCCACTGGGGAGGCTGGGGAACTGGGACCAACATATAGTTACATCACCGATTCTAATTCAATAAGTAATATTGAATCTATACTTATAAAAATGGAAGATAACTATACTAAATGCTTAGAATGTTGTATGTATTGCGAAGGTACACTTGGGGATAATTACATTTGTGATAAATGTGTGCTTCTTAAAACACTTCAAGAAGAAATAGCAAGGTTACTAAATGGAACCTAGGTGTCTGAAGATATTGAGAAACTAGAAGGTTTTATAGATGAAATGGTCGAGCAACATGATGTTACTCAGCACATCCCCCAACGTAGTCTCCCCATTATTAATCAGATTCACAATTTACCCACTACTAACAACGATGGCTGGGCCTTTGTTTCTAAAACATTAAAAAGAGAGGTGGGCAGGTCTTTAATAATGCACCTACCTGTATCTCACTCTTTAACAGATATGAGCACCTGGCTGACCTAGAAATTAATTCAGAACAGCAGTTTGACTTAGAAACTCAACTAGAACCCACCATTGTTACTAGTCCTATGGTTAAAAACAAACACTTGTAACAACAAATCAAAGAAAATAACACAAACTCAAATGAAAAGTGTGCCAAAGACCCAATTTTGCAAGATCTTCAAGCCAACATCAATCTTTAACTTTACCTGGTCATACACTAACCCGCCTTTCACCTACTTCTGTCCCCCAAAACAGGTATTGGTATTAGGATTCTATAATTAAACATATAGACAAAGCCATAAGTAATGCTGATAAAGAAAACTGTACATGCTCTAGTTTTGGAGGTGCAAGGGTTGCAGACATCACTAAAATGGTACCAGGCATTCTCAAACAAGCAGGAACAAATCTTTTAGTTGTAATCCATGCAGGTACAAATGACATAAATAGTTCTGAATTATTACACCTGCAACAGGATTTTGAGGCACTAAACAATTTATTGGTTGAAGCCGGCTGTATAGTGTGCTTTTCAGAAATATTACCAGTACCTAGAGCTACACCTACTATTACCCAGAAAATTAAATCTATAAATGAATAGCTAAGGAAATGGTGCTTCTCACAAAATATTCTGTGCATTACACATTGGGAAAACTTTCATGATAGAAACTCTCTGTTTTGTTGGGATGGACTGCACCTTAGTCGAAGGGGTAGCTCCCTATTGGGGAAGAGTCTCACAACTGTTATAAATCAGAATTTAAACTAAAAAGGATGGGAGAGAATGGGACATTGCCCAAGTCTCTAAAACTCAACTCAGCAACCTCATCCGATAATATATGTAAATTTCTTAGCTTAAATGCAAGGTCACTTGACCTACTCAAGCTGGGGGAATTGGAAGCAAAATGTAACATTTTGAATTTGGGTGTTATTGCAGTGACAGAAACCTGGTGGGATTCTGCATCCATATTCTCTAGAAATATCCCTAACTATAAACTTTACTACAAAAACTGACTAGATAAACAGGGTGGTGGAGTATGCATCTATGTTAGGAATGACATTCCTTCCTATGAACTTCATCTTCCATCTTCAACTGAAAATCTATGGGTTAATATTCAATTAAAAATCAGTCACATATCACTATAGGAAATTGTTATAGACCTCCTCAGCAAACCTGAATACACCACTAATCTCCTTCAAGAAATTCCTACATTAGCAGATAAAGGAGATGTTATCATCCTGGGAGATTTCAATATGCCATCAATCGACTGGAATACTCTTGTTGGTCATACCAATATTGAAAAATACTTGATAAATATTATTATGGAAGCAGGACTTGAGCAAATTGTCAAGGAACCTACAAGGGTCAAAATATTTTAGACCTTATTCTCACCAACATTGAACAAAAATAAATAAATTTTCAAATTGGTGACCCCCTTGGAAATAGTGATCACCTCTCTTCTATTTGAAATTCCTTGAATTTGCACCCTAGAGGCACCGATTTATGAAAGATTACAACAAAGCTAACTCTTAGCTATCAACAAAGAAATTATAAATACTAACTGGGAAACCTTACTCTAAATTACCTACTGAGGAGGCTTAGAATTCATTTAAATACATAATAAGCAATTTAGAGAATCAGTATATACCTAATAAAAAATTTATAATAACAAAGGAAGGTTCCAGTATGGTTCAATAAAGCCATCAAATCCTAAATCAAACTTAAACCAAACTGTTTAGTAAATTAAAAACTTGCTCACAACCCCATTAAGACATACTTTTAACCAAATACAGAATAGCAAATAAAACATTGAAAAACATGATAAAAGCAGCTAAAGTCAAATTGGAATATAAACTAGCCTATACCAAAGACTGTCATAAGTCACTTTATTTCTACCTAAATAATAAAAAAGGTAATGCTAGGGAAATTGGTCCAATATTCAACATGGGAATCAAATGTGAATCAGACATCAATACTGCAAACCTTTTTAATAAATATTTTTGTTCAGTTTTTTCCCCTACTGACAATAAGGTTCATAGAACCTCTCAATCTTTACCTTATTTAACTATTCAAAAAATTAACATGACTGACATTCAACAGGCGATTGGTAAACTAAAATCAACCACAAGCCCAGGCCCTGATAATATTCACCCAAAATTTCTCAAGGCAACCTCCCAGTATATTTCCCTCCCTTTGCTAATTATCTTTAATAAATCACTACAGGAAAGTCGAATACAAATGACTGGTGTACAGCTACTGTCACACCAACATTTAAGAAAGGAAATCGAGGCAATGTCAAAAATTACCATCCCATTAGTTTAACCTCTGTTGTGGGAAAACTCATGGAAAGAATAATCAAAGGAAAGTCAGAGGATGAGATTACAACTTTGGGTATAGCCAATTTAACTCAACATGGCTTTATGCCAGGTCACTCGTGTACCACAAATTTAATTGCTTTTTATAATATTATTAGTGGATACCTTGATAAGGGCATTCCTACAGATGTAATACAACTTGATTTCAGTAAGGCATTTGACAAGGTACCACATACTAAACTTCTACAGAAATTAAAAACATTTGGCATATCAATGTACCTCGTTGACTGGATATCTGACTGGCTCACATGTAGGACTCAAAAGGTTAAATTTAACAATATACTATCTGACTGGGGCTTGGTGACGAGTGGGTTCCCCCAGGGTTTGGTGTTGGGACCCACTTTGTTTAACTTATTCATCAGCGATATGCAAGCTGGACCATATAACTATCTTTCAAAGTTTGCGGATGACACCAAACTGGGAGGTAAAGTAAACAACCTTAATAACTTGGAAACTTTAGTTGCCGACTTAGGGAAAATAGAACAGTGGGCAACTGAGAACGGAATGTTTTCAATCATGAGAAATGTGGTTCTTCATTTGGAAAGAAACAATCCATGAACAATTACTATCTTAATAATATTAAACTCAAAACATCAAGTTGTGAAAAAGACTTGGGGATACTAATAAATAATAAACTTACATCTAGGGAGCACTGCTTAAAAACAACCAAAATGACAAACTGTCTCTTAAAACAAATTAAACGTACCTTTGTAACCTGTACTGAACAATGCATTATGCAAGCAATAACACACGATGAGGTGTGGGTTACATGATGATAAGAGCACGCCCAGGGTTGTTCTTAGGCATGAGGTGATTGTGCCGAGTGCCTTATGCCCCAGGGCATGCTCTTATCAGCACGTAACCCACACCTCAGAGTCTGTTATTGCACTTATAAAATGGGCCCCTGTAGTAATTATTTAATCAGTAAAACAAAAAGATGAAGAAGTCAAAAATATAAAAAAGAGGGTTTAATAATTGAAATAGAAAAAATAGTTCCTCTATAAAGTTTCTGTAAAAAGTGTTTAATTGGCAGTACTGGGTTTCTATGGATTTCTCAGGGTATCAGTCACTGTTTTTAGTAGTATGGAGTCCTCTTTAACATTTTGTTTTTCGTATGTTTAAATGGAGAGGTGTCGTTTTCCTGAGAGGCAGCATGCGTTTTTTACTCGCAGATGGCAAAGTGTTTGTCTATGTTGTTGCATCACTGTACCCATTCTATAAAGTCATTGGCACAAATAAAGGACATTTATTTCATTTTGTTTTAAAATAGGTAGTGGAGTCACCGAATGCTGAACTGATAGCAGCGTCAGTAGCGAGCGTGTTCTTTGCTGGGCGCTGGGAGCTAGTGTGTCGGTTAGCGGGTGCCGTAGATGACAGCTTCCTGCTTTTTTGAAATCACGATGGACAGTGTAGAAAAGTACATTTTTGGCTATACCCATTCTCCATAGTCATTGGCACAAATAAAGGACATTTATTTTATTTTGTTTTAAAATAGGTAGTGAAGTCGCCGAATGCTGAACTGATAGCAGTGTCAGTAGCGAGCATGTTCTTTGTTGGGCACTGGGAGCGAGTGAGTCGGTTAGCGGGTGCCGTAGATGACAGCTTCCTGGTTTTTTGAAATCGCGATGGACGGTGTAGAAAAGTAAATGTTTGGCTATATGTTGACAATGATTGTGCTGCACACATTATTTGTGAATTAGTTATGCTGCAGGACATGATAAAGTTTGGGGCAGCGGTGGGGGGGGCGTTGAGCTCAAACTAGGGAAAACCGAGCAAGGATGCACAGGATTTGACAGACGCTGAGACTTGCAAGGTTTATTTTGAACAGTGCGGTTTGCCGTGAATGACAGGTTTTCTTTTTCACTATTTTTTTTGCCATTTTTAAAGTATTTCCTTTATTTCTGGATGTTGCTTTGAGTTTCTGATGGTGTGTTTGGTTTGAGGGAACTGCGATAGCTGTAATTGAGTGCGAGGTCTGAGGAGAATGTATTTCGCACTATGGCATCAGTGAGCTCTGCCAGTCAGCGTTCTTGTTTTCAGTTGGCAAAGCTCACTGATTTGATGTTGTCATGTGTTGTGTTGGTGGCTGGTAGTGCCAGTTGGCTACAATATCATCTGGTAAGGACACGGCTGAGATGATGTTGTAGCCAATCAGTGGCTTGGAATTTTTAAGCCCATTTTATAATCCCTTGTACTGGACTTTCATAAGACTTTATATTGACTATGGGTCCCAATTTTGGAACCCATATCTTAAGAGTGACATATCTTGCCTAGAACATATCCAGAGAAGAGCAACTAAAATAGTCCCAACACTTAAACATCTCGACTATACAACAAGACTGAAACATGCTGGTCTACACTCATTGGAACTTAGGAGAAAAAGAGGTGATTTATTAATGATTTATAAAATATGTCAATCACCCACTCTTATGACCCAATGTGGACTTGATTATTCATCTAGAAAAATAGTCCTAGACTACATAATAAACAGCTAGAAATACAACCTTTTCATACTAACAAGAGGGGAAATTTCTTTAACATACGAGCAGCAAGATTGTGGAACACCTTGCCCAAAGAATTAATCTCCAAATCTAGTTTTGATGCATTTAAATATAACTTGGATCTGTGGATAAGGGAGAACCTACAATGAGTTATAATGTCCCACAATAATGTGGGGGACCATCTCGATTGGCCTCGGCTTTCTTTTGTCCCTAAAACCAAGTAATACCAAGTAACCAAGTAATACCTGATTTAAAGAGAGAAATTTGAAAGGCCTCTGTAATGGATCCAGTGAAAGACATGCTGGCAAATACAGAATTAAACACAAAGGTGAGTATAAGGCCAAAAATAGTCAGATACAGTTGGTCTAACTCAGACTTCAGGCCATCTGATCCAGGGAAGTTTGTTTATGAAGGGAATGTATTGCAGTGAACTTTACTTTCAGTGATTGGCTGAGTGAGAAGCAAAATATCCAGGTGGGGACACTTGTGGTAGGGCCAAGGAGTCCAAAAGAGGTAATTAGATCCATAGGCTGAAACTTAGTGCAAACCATTTGGTGTAGGAAGTGTTGGACTACCTGTAGAATTCCAGCATGGGTGGTATGTTCTTCCTTCAGGGTCAAGCAAGGAATGCATCTGTCAAAAATTGACCCTGTAAAAAAAACTCATAAATATGTCCCCAGTCAAATGTTTGCGTTGAGTGCTATAAGAGTGTTCAAATGTCAACAATTTAATGCTGTCATATTGGAAGGACTTAATGCTTTCAGTAACAGACTGAATCTGGGCCATACTGTAAGCGGGGACCCTTCATCGGCCTGTAAGGAAATAAGTTTAAGGAGAGCATAATGCAAATCAAGGTATGCAGGGTAAGTGGATCTGCTCATAAATTTGGAGTGTTGTGTAGCCAGCTCTGTAATGGTTGTCTTGGTTTGGTCCCAACAGAGCTGCACATCTTGGTAAAGATCCAGGACTGAAGTGTGAGCCCACAACAGGGATCTCAAACAAGTCTGAAAGGAAGAGTCTTGCAGCATATTGTTATTCAACCTCCAACAAGGCTTTCCAGGCAAAATATATGGGTCAACTGAAATCTTGACACTTAGGAGAAAGAAATCTGAAAATTCAATGGGACAGGTGGCAGCTGGCAAAAGGAACACCGACAGGAAACAAAAGATAATCAACACATGTAGCTAATTGTGCATGGTGGTATGGAAACCACCAGTAGAATGTAGAGCTCAAATTCTATCAGTCAGGTGGGACTCCACATAGGCTTGCAGGCATAAAAAATAACAATGCAACTTAGTCATCCTTGCTCCTCTATCTCAAAGGCAAAAAGGGTAATTGAAATCTCCACCAAGAATAATTATTTAGAAGTACAGATAAAGGGTTGGAGTGATTTAAATAAGGTCACTCCATCAAATGTAGTTTGAGGGACATAAATTACTAGCAGTGTCAGGGCCATTCTGTCAATATGACAATCTAGCACTAGAGCCAGACCTGGTTGTAAAGTGCAACGATTACTGTAGAAACTGTAGGAGAAATATGGGTAAACAGGATGGCCATTCCAGAACAGGTGTCAGTGCCCAGTGAGAAATAACAGAAACCAGAAGTCCAAAGTCTTTGAATATTGGCATTATTAGCCAAGGAATGTAACCTAGTGTCCTGTAAGAAGATAAAGTCTGCACCAGAATCCTGCAGGACCTGCACAATAGCCTTCTTATGAAGAATGTTGCAAATGCTGTTGACATTTGCGCAATGCAACCTTCATTCAAAAGGGGGGGGGAATGAAAAATCCATGGCTCTGTATGTAGGGTGGGTATGTTTCTTTTTAAGTTTGACCTTTGATCTAGGCACAGGATCATCATTTCATTTACTAGGTGCTGGTTTATTCGGGGCGTCATCCTCAGTGTCTGGAGAGCCGTTGAAACCCATTGACATTGTAGAAGAGGCATCAGATTCAATATCTGCATCAGTATCCCCAATTTTGGGGAAGGAAAGAATAGAATCTATTCTGAAGAGGAATGATTTGGCCTGCGCTGATTGTAGACTAGCATGAAGGATGTGGTTCTGAAGAGTGTCTGTGAGGCACCTCTGTAAAAGGAGAAAGATGAGGCATGGAAGTTGTCTCTGGGAGCTCAGAAGAAATGAGCAAGGCAAGGGCAGCTGGAGTGGCAGGCAAAGTCGGGGTTGATAATGCCTTAGGGGTTGAGACAAGCTCTGAGGCTGCCAATGAAATCTCTTCCTGAGGACAGGACAATGAGGGTTGAAAAGAGGAGGAGTAGTGGAGGGCATAGATGTCGTGGGCTGCTGTAAAGGGATCTCAGAGGTAGGGCTAGCACTTGGGTGAGTGGCTGGGGGTCAGGTCAGCTTGATGGACTCCTGTTGATTTATTATGAGCTGCCCAAGGTCAGTCTTTGAAGGAATGACCTCCCAGTTGGCAGAGATTGCACTTCATCCAGTTGGTGCATTGAACTACAATGTTGGCATGTTCAAGACAGATGCTCACAACCACTGATCACAGATGTTACTAAGATGGTTAAGCAAACTGGCTGGCCTGGTGGCACTGAGGGTTGAGGTGCTGGACACCACACCTCACACCACACCGTGATCTGAGTTTGGGAATGAACTCAGGTCATCATGGATCAGCAGGAGAGGGAGCAGATCAAGCATCCAAAGGACTGCTCTCCCTCCCAGGAGGGTCCTGGGCATGCCTCACTCCATTGCAGCCCCTGGTGGAGACCAGGGACCCTACAAGTAGTGAGGCTCACATGGGGCAGAGTGGCAAAGGATGTCTGTACATAAGTGCACTGCTATCATTGCACAGCCACACTCTGGGAAGCAACTTAAGGAAAAACCTGGTGGCCTATTGAAGGTGAAGAGGGCCCAGAGACCTGCCCACATCTCAACACTGGACTTGCCTCCCTGGATCTCCAGCTCCACTGATCCCCATGGCTATCCCTCTAATTACAGACAGGCTGCCAGGTGGATGGGCCCCTCCTGGAGGGTGATCTGGGTGGCTGGACAAGTTGTGAGGCCAAGTGGAGACAGCCTAGATGGAGACCAGTAGAGGAGGTTTCAGGCAGGGAGCAGAAGCAGCAGTCAAGCGGTACCCTGGAGAGATGCCCTGGGTTCCCAGTGAGTAGAAATAGAATTCACAAAAAAAAAACATAGTAAAGCAAACCACACATAAAACAGGCCTTCAGTTGACCTGACTAAAAACAAACACCTGGATCACAGCCCCCCAAAAAAAAACTGGGAGGAGAGAAAGTCCAGATTCTGATGATCAGAGCTGTATTTATCCAGAATGGAGTCCAGATGGCAAAGCACTTCATAGTGTTGCTGCAACCAATAAGTGACATTGTGGACATCCACCCTTCATTTCAGAACATTACTGTCACCATACGTGTGTGTGGGTCTGGTCAATGGATAGCCTGAAATGGCAGCCAAAGTTCAGAATATTTCAAAGAGTTATTCTTTGTCCAGAATCAGTCTAAAGAAGAACAGAGCTGAAAGCTAACTTCATAGAACACTGATCCTGAGATATAGATGGTAGCAAAGATATCCACCAGGACAAATCCAACTGATTCCATTAAAAGTTTTTTGACCAAAAAGGATCAGTCAGGAGGAAGGTCCTCCACCCCAATGTGTTTGAGACAGACCACATTGTACGTCATTATAGGAGCAGGTTGTGCAGTGAAAAGGTCAGAAATTTAAATCGAGAGTCCTCTAAAGTGTACAAAAGCTCAGGTGGAGCTGGGCATCATTCAAAGAAGCAGAAACAGAACCTTCTGGTCTCAATGCGTCAGCCGGAGCAGAGATGCCTGAAGGTGGAAGCAGGGGGACATCGGTCTTTAGATCAGGCAGATTTGAATGTAGTTGCAGGTCCTGAGGTTTAGATTCAGACCCCAGGCAAGCCCCCAGTTGAGTCATTTCACAAGAATTAGTGCAAAAGTCTGGCAGCTGAGCAGGGTCCGGGATCCAAGAATGCCCATCAGGCCCTATAATCCAGCCTTCTTTTTGAAGGGCTTTTGCTGGGCTCCATCCCTGCATAGAGGACTTGATCTGTGCCATAGTAGTATGAGGAAGGTGGCGGGGCAGGACCCCGACTGTTGAGCTGTAGGTACCATGACCTCAGGAGATTAGGAGACTGAGACGAGTGGTGGAAGTAGGAATAGTGAAACCCCCCACCAGAGATAACAAGTCAGAGTCTATGGGGAAGCCAGATAACACTTTAATCTGTGAAGGTTGGGCAGAAACAGTCCGATGAAAAGCAGCTTGGGAAGGATGTCCAATGACCAGTTCAGGCACAACATGGGTAACCTTGGGGTCTGCAATGGAAACTGGAGTCCTGTTCATGAGTGCAAGAGTTAGTCAAAATATTCCATACAGGGGCTGAATCCACTCATAGAGTCACCTCCCCCATCTGTGAGGAGCTGAGCACAGGCAATAATGGTATTGGCATGGCACTGGCTGGGACTGGAATTCAAGTGGCCTTGCACTCTGTGTTGAGGTGTGCACCTCCAGTTCTGGGTGCACTTTTGGGGAGAGAAGTAGCCTCAGCATGTGAATGAGCACTGGAGCTGGCTGTGCAGGTAAAACAGAACCACCATCCAAAATAATTCCAGTTGAATACTGGTTTGCATACTGTCTTTCCAGTTGTTGTACATGGGACTGCAAGGTCTGGGCTAACCATCATCCAGGAGGGAAATTCAAGTTCAAAAATGGGAGTAAGAACTGGAGTATTTCCTGGTACCTCTGCAGCCTGTTGTGAGGAGTTTGGGTCCATCAGTATGCTGGAGGGTGGGTGGATGTTGACTTGTGGTTTTATTGCAGGATTCAGGACCACTGTCAGCAACATTGGAGAAAAATCCAGGGAGTACAGCAACTGTAATAGCTGTGCTCATTGTTCATTCAGGCCATGCAGGAGGTAGAGTCCTCCTGCAGGGTATCCGCCTTGGTAAACAAGTGACTTGCGGACTCTGGTAAAAAAATCTATGGTGTTCCAACATCCATCTGGTCAGGCTCCTCCAAGGCCACCAACAGGAGAATCAGAGTATCTGAGGCAGAAGGTTAGGATCCAGAATGATACTGTGTGCATACTTTCTTTTTTCAAATTGAATAAACTTTTATTGAAGTTCCATATAATACACAGAATGTAAGCAATTGTACAGAGTAATTTGAAGTCAAATATACTTTACATTAGAAATTCACAGTTAATAACAAACATCAAGATCTTCTACTTTAAAATATTACTGTCCTGTTTCCCATCCTCCCACCCTCCCTCCCCACCAACCCCTTCTCAGAGGAGAAGTGTAAACTATGCTACAGTTTCAATAACAGAAATCAGGAGCATCATAATATATGCCAAATTGGAAGGAACATATACTGTAACTATGAGGTATATTGGCTAATATAAATAAGTTCTTATTTGTTAAAATCCCCAATTCACAGAGCTAAGCAAGAATATTTAAAATATTTAAAATCGGAAAGTTAAGACTAAAAGCAGATGGAAAATTTCTAAATAAAACAATAGTCTACTGCTGAACATAGCAGAAGTAATCAAGATCCTCTATCGTTACTGGATCCAAGAGTTAGTAAGGTGTATAAGGGCTCCCAAATCTTTACATATCTATCAAGGAGTCAGATAGACTAGCAATAGTATGCTCCAGCTTGTAATCCAAATAAAATCTCTTTATGCCATTCTAGATACTGGGGGGTACTTTGGTCACACCAGTGTCTCATAATAACCTTCTTGGCACAGGCTGATATCAGGGCCATGTGGGGTCTTTGATTTCCAATTGCTTCAGTGCCAAAGTCCCCCCAACAGACATATAACCAGTAAAAAGGCCAATTCCAAATCCAAAAGTGGGTCTAATCATTGTTTTATGGTCTTCCAGAAAGGTGTTTCTTTCTCACATTCCCAGATAACGTGTAGTAATGTGCCCTGGTTTTTGTTGCATCTACAGCAAACTATTGATGGGAGTTTGCCCATCCTATGCAGTTTGAGTAGAGTATAACAGAGATTATGCAGGAGCTGAAACTGCATGAGATAGTATCTGTCCCATTTTAAATATCTATAGGTGTTCTGCCAGACTTGGGATCAATTACGAGAACCATTAGGGGGAAGAAATAGCTTGATCATAATAATGGTATGATTCAGGCTGTCTACGTGAGAGGACTTCATGAAGTTTATTGTTATAGTAAGATACAGTATGAGATAACAGTGCCACAGAAGCCAAGTTAAGAAGTTGAGAACCATAAGAGTTGCACCAACTCCCTGTTCCACAATGTTGAGTGAGCATGTGGGTTAACTGGAAGCACTTAAAACAAAAGGAAGTAGGACTGTGTGCATACTTTCATCCAAGAGTCAGCCAGTTGCAGAACTCACTCACAAATGCCAATGCCAGAGTCAGCCATTTTGCCTCTGGCCAGCTGTTCCCCCTACTGGCAAGAGTAGGGGCATTTTATTGTAACAAAATCAACACAAAACATATAATACAAATCAAACACAAAAAAATCAAAAACAAATTTGTATTCACCTATTATTCCCTTGCAAAGCATGCAAAGTGACCAAAGGTACCCCATTCCCCCATCTGTAGTTCCAATGAAAAAATATTAAGCCTACCAAAATAATTAAAAAACCCCAGCAACAATCCTATTATGTACACGTACAATATTGTACAGCAATAACTTGAAACCAAATATAACATACAAAATCAAAATGAAACATAAAATATTGCATCCTCTTGCAAATCCTCAATGGTATAATCAAATTAACATTCCATACCCTGCTTCCCCAGCCTTAATATCCTTTAACCAAGGTAAGCCATGTCCCCCAATTAATGCAAAAGAAAACCTCATAAGAAGATATGTATAATGTTGAACTATCATAGCCCTCTCTGTTATAGCTTGTCTTTCATGCATCTATTAACATCTCATATTTTATAACTTTGTAAACCCCCTAAAGTCTAATGCAAAAAAATACTATCAAAAGGGTTTATGCAAAGATATGCAAAGACGAGTAATAGAAATTCCTTATAAAGCAGTACCATACCTCATGCCCTCTCTCTCCCATCATAAAAGCAGTCCAGCACTATTCCATGCAGTCAAAACAAGCTTGTGTAACCCTTTCCACAATTGCTTAACCTTAATTTTAGAGTTTTTAACCATATCCTGTCGGAATACTTTCATACATGCTGTTTCACATAATTTCCCAATAGAAATATATGGCATTCACTGTTGTTGCAGCACATATTGACTTCTTGCTTGCCAGAGGTTGTATTTTAAGACAGCAAATACCACTTCTAAAGTACTGACATCATAGCTTTTCAAACACCCTGAGTAAACCCCTAATACCATCTGGTGGTAAGTAAGGCTTGTAAGCCATGGCAAATTCTCATTGCCTTGATAAAAATCCTGCAGGTTCATATAAGTACATTCAAATAGAAAATAAAACATGCTTCTTCTGAGCTAAACATTCGAACATAGCATGATCTTTCCTCTGTTAATTTATGTTTCCAATTGCCTCTGACATTAATTCTACCATATGTGCATAGCCATAAGTTGTCCCACATGCATTGTGGAATCCTACTATTATTTAGTTGTCTAAGTGCAAATTTGGTTCTATCTGGTGTAAACAACTTAAACGTGAGTGTTGAGGGAATTAATATGTTCAGGATATTCTCATATAATTGTTTTCTAAGGTGAAATAAAACGTGGGATTTCTTAATATTCCAAATATTCATTTTTTAGCTGATAGTTTATAAACCTCTGGTGTTCACAAAGTAGGGATTATTTTTATTAGGTCCTCCACCTGTTTTGCTAAGAAGTGCTTTAAAACCCCCTTGAATCCATATCTGTGCTAAAGAACTCCCCTCATTTAATGCCAGTTTCATAGTTCCAGTACTAAATATTGTGTAGAAAGATACCACTGGATGGACCATTCCTACTCCCCCAGTATTTTTTGTTAGATATGTATAATCCCTTTCTATAGGGTTTAATCAACTGTCCCACAACATTTGAAAAAATAAACTAAAAACTCTGGTCTCTAACTGGAGTGGTAATGGATAGACCCAAGCCACGTATAAAAGAAGTGGGATAATAAATTATTTAATAAGGAAAACTCTTTTGAATTTTGATAGCTTCCAATTTTTCAACCTAGCAACCTTTCCCTCACATTTAATAATAGCGTCACCCCACTTTTTTTGAGCCATGTGCCCCTTGTTCAATAAATAATCTCAAAATCTTGAGAGGTGTGGTATTGATCTAAATGGTTTGATAAGACTATGAGGGAGCTGAGGAGAGTGGGACGAAGGCTAGAGAGATGTTGGCAGAAGTCAGGCCTGGAGTGTGACAGACTTAGTTTGATGGACCACTTTGTGGTCTATCAATCAGCAATTACCCATAAAAAGGTAAAATTCCTGTCCAGGGAAATTGCTGCTGCACAGGATTGACCAGCTCAGCTTTTCTGGACTGTGGACATATTGTGCAGTCCAATCTGTCTTCAGCCGGGAAGTTCCTTTTCTCAAGAATGGTGTGAGGAGTTTGCTCGATTCTTTTCAGATAAGGTTGCCACAATCAGGTCCAGCATCTGCTTGACCCTCCCTAATGGGAGCCGTGGTGGTCGACAGTAGATGTCAGACACCCAGTTTGTGTGGTGTGACTTCAGCCTCCCCATGATCAGTGACATTTTGATCATCATCCAGTTATTTCATCCGACCAACTGTAGTTTGGACCTGGGCCCCACATGTCTCCTAGTGGACTGTGTAGATAAAATCAGTCCAGTCCTTGCTGAGATAGTCTGGATGTCTTTGGAGAGGGGGACCTTTCCTGATCCTCTGAAGGAGACTGTGGTTCAGTCCCTTCTTAAAAGTCCTCCTTGGACCTGAACTGTCTGGCTAACTACAGGCCTGTCTCTAACCTGCCCTTTGTGGGTAAGGTAATTGAGAAGGTGGTTGCATTGCAACTGGATGATCATTTGACCAGCCACAATGTCTATGATTCTCTCCAGTCCAGATTTAGGAAGAGACATAGTACTAAGATGACTCTTGTCCGGGTACTAAATGACCTCCTAATAGCGAGAGATCAAAGGACCCGTTCCATCTTGGTCCTTCTGGATCTTTCTGGGGCATTTGACACTGTAGACCATGGTGTGCTGCTAGAGTGCCTGCAGTTCATCTGTGGACTGTCTGGTATGGTCCTCTGATGGTTTTGATCTTTCTTGAGGGGTAGGACTCAGAGAGTGGTGTCAGGGATTTTTTCCTCGGCATCACTCCCCCAATCCTGTGGGGTGCTGCAGGATTCCATTTTGGCACCCATGTTGTTTGCAGTGTACATGCTGCCATTGGCAGTGATTATTCGGTGGTATGGCTTGAATTTTCAATGCTATGCAGATGATACTGACCTGTACATGTCCTTTCTGCTGGTCAGGATGCTGCTGTTTTGGTTTTTAACAACTGTCTTGTCAAAATCCAGGACTAGATGGATGTGAGCTGGCTGCAGTTAAACCCAGAAAAAACTGAGGTGTTGGTTGTGGACCCAGGTCACCGGGAGGCAGGTTTCTTGGCAGGATCACCCTCAGGTCTATGGCTTGGGGATGTTCAGGTAACTACTTCAGACCAGGTGTGTAACCTGGGCGTTATGTTTGATGACTGTTTGACACTTAAATCTCAGGTGTAGGCAGTTGTCAAAACCTCTTTTTTTACCATCTGAGGAATATCACCCCAGTGAAGCACCTGGTTCTTTCTGACGATCTTCAAATCTTGGTCCTCACTTTCATTACCTCCCACCTTGACTACTGCAATGCTCTTATCTTGGGTTACTGGGGGTTGATATCCACCACCTGCAACTTGTGCAGAATGTGGCAGCCAGGTTGCTGACTGGTACGTCTAGGACCAGTCATATAACACCTGTGCTCTGCAGACTGCACTGGATGCCAGTACGGTGGCAGATCACCTTCAAGGTTGGTTTGCTGACCTATAAGGCCCTACATGACTAGGGAACTGCTTACCAGCAAGATTTCATTCATCCGTAATGTCCCTCCTGCTTTCTCTGATCCACTGATGAGGGATTGCTAGAGATTTCCTGGGTTCATCTAAAGACATCTAGGGCCAGGTCTTTTAGTCTTATGGACCCAACCTTGTGGAAGTCTCTACCTCATCAGGAAAGAGATTGCCTCACCATCCAAAGCTTTAAAGTGGCTTTGAAGATGTACCTTTTTAGCCTAGTGTATACTGATTTTTAATGCCTCAGTTATGAGTTTTAACTTATTGTGTTTATGGTTTTAATTAATTGTATTTTATCTACTGATTAATTTTATTTAATTATGTACAAGTGCATTGATTTCAAAAGGCACTTTCTAAAATAAAGTTTGATTTGATTTGATTTGAAATTCCTGCTATTACTCCCTCTCCCTGTGGGCCTAGAAGAATGCTGCAGCTCTTGTCAGTATTTATTTTAGCCCCATATATATGTGAAAAGGTTAATAATTCCCTGATCCCAATATTAGCACTCTGCTCTGTAGAGCAGAAAAGGAGGAGATCATCAGCATTAGCCAATGTTCTTAATGAATATGTTCCCCCAGTGCATGTATTGAGTATGCAGCCCCAGGGCACATAATACTGCATATATGGAGGCAGTATAGTGCAGTAGGTTAAGGCTCTGAGTTGCAGATCTGGAGATCTGGGTTTGAATCCCACAGCTGCCCAGGTGCAAACTGTGTGATCCTGAGCAATTCACTTAACTTCCTTGTGCTTCCAGGTTGCATCTGGAAACAAGCTTCGACTTAGTGTGGTACTCCTGGCCAAACAGAGATCCCTTCCTAATCCCTTCTATGTCTGGATTGTTAACAATATGTCTAATGCATGGGTCTAGGTAAAAAACATAAAGAAGTGGGCTCAATAGACAGCCTTGCCTGGCCTCACCAAACTGTTGAATCTGACCTTCTGCAGCCCCACCCAACAAAAGTGACACTGTAGCCTGTCTATACAGTGTGGAGATCCATTGAATCAGTTTTAGAGATATACCACAGTGACATAAGACTAGGAATAAAAATCTGTGAGATAGTCTGTTAAATGCTTTACTTTGGTCCAGGGATAGTAGGTACCCTTTCTGTTCTATCCTGTTACACCATTCATCACAGTACCTGATGACAAATAAATTGTCTTGTATCCTCTGCCCTGGGACTGCACATGTCTGAGATGGATATATCAAAAAAGACAAGGTGTTCTGTAACCTGGTATTTATAACTGTAGTCAAAATTTCCCAGTCACTGTTTAAGAGACATATGGGTTTCAGTTCTTCAGGAATATCCTAGCCCCTTTTTTTACATAAAATTTCAAAGCCATATCAGAAATCTTTGTGAATATTCCTCAAGGTTATTTTATGAAAGACTGGTAGCAACATTTCTAATAAATCCCCTGGAAAAAGCTGGTAAAATTCCAATGGTAAGCCATCCCATCCAGGCAAAATATTTGTATTAATTCCTGATAGAGCTACTTGTATTTCTTCTGGGGTTATTGGAGCTGCAAGGGCCTCTTGTTGGTCAATAGGTAAATTAAGAACTATGGGAGACAAATAATCTTGTATTTCTTCAATATCTCCAGCACTCTCCTCATTAAAAGGCTCCACATATGACCAAATTATGTTTTCTAAACCCACCATACTAGTCACTGTTTCATCTTTTTCATCCCTTTCTTCTGAAAGCATGAAAGAGTCCAATTATTCTTTGCAAGCCACACAGGGTTCCCTGGAAGGGGTTTTATTAGTCCCAAAACTAAGTTCAGAAGCTAAAGAAGCCATTCTGTCATAATGGTATTGCTTCATCTGATATTTTACATTTATAATTTGCTCTGTATAATCTTGCCTTGAGATGTGCATTGCTGAAAAGAGATATTGTAATTGGTTGCACAGTGACAAGTATTTTAGGAATTTTTCATTTTGTAATTTAGCCTCCTTTTTTGTAGCCAAATCCGTATAAACTTTTTGGTGTCAGTCCACCACTCCCCAGCTGAGTCATACAGGAAGAAAACAGATTTTCTTGTGAGTAGCTGCTGTTGTAGTTCTTTCTTAATTTTGTTATCACCAAAAAGTTCCACATTAACCCATCATCTACTATTTGACTTAGAATGGGTTGTGTTAAAATGAAGAACTAATTTTAACAGTGTGTGATCAGAAAATTCAAGGGTACTGTTTGGATATTCTGAATCCAGGTACTTGGGGCCAAAAGAAAAATCAATGCCTGTAGCAATAGTCTCTTGAAATAAGTTTTTTTTTCTGGTGTAACACCTTTAATGGCATATGCATCCTGTAGACCTGCAGTATTAATGCATTGTTTCAAAGCATTGATGTGACAGTAGACTTTTTACCTACATTAGTCCTATCAAGGTATCAATTGAGCAATTAAAATCACCCCATAAAATCTGACAGCAGTAGCCAGATACGGTTGTATTTTCCCAAATAAATCCACTTCTTCATTTTTAATTTGAGGGACATACCCGTTAATGAATCTACATGCCCTTCCTTTCCATAACCCATCTAATATTGAGACTAGGACTGGGATTGGATCCTCTAATTTCTGTAATTTAAAATTAGTACCCAAAAAAAGAATCCCTACCCCATCGGCCATGTCAATCCCGAAAGACCAGTAGGAGGGTCCCCATACCCATGACTTCTTAAATTGATACAAATTATTGGTGTCAGTCATCCAGGTTTCCTATAAAAAAATATATGCCAAATTGCATTTGTTCTAGTCCAGCAAACACTGCAATTCGTTTAGTAGTATTCTTAATACTATAAAGATTAATGGATGCTATTTAAAGGAGGTCCATGAGGCAGAGTAAGACAGGTCAGGCTTTAATAAAAATCTTGGATTCTTCGGGATATGTTTCTTTTCTTTTCCTACCATCCCCTCATCTGGAAATGGAAGAGAATAAATGAATGGATGTATCTGATTCCAGTTCCTCCATTTCAGAATCCCCCCCCCAATTTTTAGTTCATGACAGTACTTCATATTTGTTTCCCACTGACAAAGTGGGAGATCAGGTAGCTTGGAGTCTGGCAGATTTTCTGATAGCTGGTTTTGGCTATTCAGCAGGGTAGGGTATATCCTGGTTCTGTTCCTGAGGTGCTGTGGGCCCAATGGAAGTGTCATTAACCTGTGATGAGTCATTTTGTGATGGTTCTTCTATTTCTTCATGACCCCCCCATCCTCTCCTCAATGTTCAGTATTTGCTTCATGTGAAGCAGAGGGATGTCCTGTATGTTGATAACCTGTGGGCAAGGTTCTAGTCCCTAAAGGTCCAGCCTCTTGGTTGGGGTGTATTTCATCCAAGCATCAGCTTGTTTTTGAGAAGCTCTGATGATACCATCTTGATCCACTCCATAAGTCCTGTTGTGAGTTGCCCAAGGGCATTTTTGGAAAACATGACCTAGCATCTCAGAGGTTTCACTTTGCAACATTCTTACAGGCAGTGCTAATATGATTGTATTCCCCACACAAAATAAATTTCAGTTTGTCACAAGAGCTTGCCAGATGAGTATGATCTCCACATTTGTGACATGCTTTAGGCTATCCTGCATAGAAGCAGACCCTCAATCCTTTCTCAGAAAAAAGCTGTTGGGGATATGCAATATTCTGTTTTCAGATTGTTCAGTTTGACTCAAAAATTCCAACCCCCATTCCAAAACAGTTCACAATCAGCTATTGGGGCCCTAGAATTTTGCATTTTGATTGTAGCCAATGATATATGCCACCCACAATCACCCCTTTGTTCTGGAACATGACTGTGATATGTTTGATCAAGGGTGTGGTAAGTGGGATAACCATAAACGCCATCCATAGTGGTGAAAACTTTACTGGTTATTTTTATACCAGAATTGTTCTGAGCCTTGGGGGTGTTGAAGCTGATGTCAAGGTTTTCTTCTCCAGAAACATGAAATAGTGCATGAACATCACTAGATCTGAATCGTACAGACTCCATGACCAAATGTGTGCCAACATATTCTCAATAAGGCTGAATGTCCAAACCTCCCATATAACGTAACTGTACTGCAGTTCTTCTGGGTTAAAGAGTAGTTCTGTCAAAGAGGTCAGAAAAGTGGGTGGGGTCTCTAGGGCTGGGGCTCCTCCCTGTGTTCTTGTTGTTCATCATCGCTAGTATTTATAGCACTATGGAACTGTTCTTCTTCCCCTGTATTATCTGTATCAAAGTCCTGTTGGTTGTGGAACAGTAATGGGGGGAGTAACATTAGAAGGGGATGAGATCCTGATAATCTAGGTGGTCTGTCTGAGTAATTCCATCATCAGTAAACCCTGCCATATTAGGGCTGACCTAGTTCCCCAAGTCTGTCGATGCCCCAACTCCTTGTGCTGAAGAGCCTGTATCAATACCAGCCATGAACTCACCCATGTCTGCTGTTCCCTTTTCAACCCCTGCATCTGGATTTATCATTTTAGCCTCAGCCACCATTGTGGAGCTTGCAGTGAACTCAAAAGGGGAAAAAGGTATGTCAAACTTAGAATTTGTTGCTATTGTATAGGCAGAAGAGTATACATTTGTTTCAGCACTCATCCATTCAGTTTGCTCTTTGTGCTTTTGAAGTGGTACTCACACCACACCTGCTTGTATGTTGGGCATTTTCTCTAAGTATGCAGCATCCAGCTGTGAAATGCTGCTGTGTACAGTATGTCAAACTGTGGGTCAGGCACCAGCATTCCGTTTGCATCCTGCATCCATCCAGCATTCAAAAGAGCCAACTCAGCAGTCCATTCCTGTCCAGGATCACCTATGGAAAGCCTCCTTGATTCTGTCCTGGGCTGTCTGTGGTCCTTACCAACATTCTCAACCCAGGAAATAGCAGCCCACAATGTTCCTTTAGTACTTGTTCAGTGATCCAACTTTCTTTGTTTGGCGTCTTTTTTTATTTAAAGCAGATTATTTCCATAGGTAGGTTTCCTCCTCTTTCTCCATTTTTTTTGGCCAAGTGTGTATCTTTTTCTTTAATATTTTTTTCCAATAGTGCCTCAGTCTGTTCGGTTTCCATACCAGTGAATTCAGTATCAGATATACGTTTCCCCTCACTGACCTCGCAGTCCAGTCTTTCCACTATCATAGCTGTTTGTACAATCTCCTGGCTTTGAGGTGCCATCATATTTCCTTTTACTGGTAAGCTATTGATGGGTGGAAAGTGCTTCCTCAGCCTGCTGCTGCACATCCTCCTATTCGCAGCCTCCAAATCCTTCATATTGGGAAATGGGCCAAACGTCCCTCCCAAGAGTAGGGGAATTTTTTATTGAGAAAACAAAACCAAAATGTACAAAGTTTGTCAACAATACAAAAAAAACTTGCTTTTTTCCCCACAAGTTATGATTACTAATGCAGTACATCATCTTTTCTTAAAGTCTTCTTTTTGATATTCTAGCTGGTATTATTTACATTTGTAAGGAAACTTCAGTGCCCCTATTAGCAGTTCAAATAGAACATGTATGAAAAAAAATTAGAAATAGAACAAGTTTTTTTTCTTTGTTATCCCAACATAGTGTTTTGTGACATTATGTATCTCTTTCATCCTATTTTATGCTTTAAAAAAAGTACAGTATTCCATCTGATCTCCCAGGCTGAATATGAACTATGTTGCTTATCATACAAATATTGTGCAGTCAATTATTTTTGTATCATTTGAATAATCTGGGCAGGTGTAATATTTAACTGCTGAAATACCAATTTACATGTGGTCTGCCATAAAAAGAATGTAATGCAAGTAAAGATTAGCCTAACTGTACCACTTTCCAATTCTTTAAATTGTAAAGTAAAACCTTCTATCAGTTCAGCATATGTAGTATACTGCCATCTAGTGTCTTTCCAAGTGTTTGACAACTGACTCCAAAAGTCTTTTGCAAATGGACAAGTAATGTAAAAATGTTCCATGGTCTCTATCTCTCAATGACATGTATCTCTGGGACAGATTCTTTCTGAGATGCTCCTATGCTTTGCATTTCCTTTCACATTTAGTTGGCCATCCCACATTCTAGGTGTAGTCCTTAAATTTGTTAGTGTTTGTATTATCTTTTGATGATATATTTCTGGTATATTATCATAAGTTGGTGTACTTAGAAAATGCAAGTCTTGAATGGTTTGGTAAACCTGTTTGCGTGATATACTTACTACCAGGAGAGGGGTTAATTTCCATTTTCTTAGTTTCTTTATTGCAGGCTGGAAAAAAATTGGGGGTTTTCAAAAAGTATTTGAAACAATTGAATGTGTCACCCAACATTTATAGAAAGGGCCATACCAAGAGACTGCATAAAGTGTCCATTTTGCAGGAGATGGAGATTCTATATTCCAAATATTATAGTGAAAAAAAATGCTAAAAAAGTAACCTATTGGGTTTAATAGATCCAACCCACCCATTTGAATTGGTAAATATAAAATATCCCTTCTAATGGGATTAAGACAACTTCCCATATTATTTGAAACACTAGACTCAATAGTGTAACTTCTAGATTATTTGAATTGGATATATCATACTGAGATACAAAAAATTGGAAAAAATGTTTTCAATAGTACTACTTTGTTCTTTTTAGTTTGCTGCCAGGTTTTCCAAAGACCAACTTTTCTTTTTCCAATTTCTAGTTTTCTGCACAGTTTAGTACTGAATTGTCCCTCTCCCAAATTTGAGTCCTAATATAGTGAAATTGTCACTAGAGACTGGATTCCGTATTTCATTTGGAGATACTGTCTAAGCAATAAGAATATATCCTCTACTTTTCCCTTTGTTGATAGAAGCACCAGCTGTTGCTGCATAAGTTTGTATTGTTTTTAAGGCCTGTTCTTCTGACCTTTTATCTTTCACAAATAGGCAGATGTCATCTGCATACTGTATGCTGCTACTTTTGTTTCAAAAGAACTAGTTACCATCTGAATTCCCTTTATTTGAGCAGATTGTTGTAAGCATTTCAATAGTGGATCTAAACAGTAAACATAAAGCAGGGGGCTCATTGGGCACCCCGCCTAACCTCTCTTTGAATCTTAATATAGGAGCTTAGATGCCCATGTACTAAAGGGATAGTTGTAGTTACCCCATACAATGTAGTTATTGAGGAACACAATTGTTGTGGAATTGCATAATATTCAAGTACACAAAATATAAATTTTTGCAAAACTTTGTCAGAAGCTTTTTCCTAATCAAAGGAGAGGAGATATCTATGTAATAAATCATATTTCCTTTGCTTCACTAATTCTCTGATTAACAATAGATTCTCACAGATGTTATGCCCAGGCACTGAACAAGTTTGCAGAGTAGAAAGTATATAGGGGGTTATCTTTGCTAACCATAGTGTTAAGATTTTCATTAAGATTTTCAAATCAGTATTAAACAGGCTTAATAGTCTCCAATTATTAATGTTGTGCTTATCTCCCTTTTATACAATAACATTTGTATAGCTGTCCAAAAATTGAAATCTATAGTGGATGAGTTTAGAATCCAATTAAAGACCACAAAAAGTATTTCTACTATTTCATCTCTAAATCATTTATAGAATTCGGTAGTAAGCCCATCTAGGTCTGGTGCAGTATTATTCTTTAATGATTTTATAGCAGTATATATTTCTTGTCAGGACACAGGTTTCACTAAAGTGTCCAGTTGTTCTGTAGGATAGACTGGAGGTGGAATTGAGGTTAAATAATTGATAATGTCAAAGTCTGAAGGACTGAATTGTGTGTATATGGCCGATAAATGATCCTGTACAACTTTCAGGATTTCTGAAGTTCTAGTAACTAGTGCATAGATGAGGTCAAAGCTGTCATTGTTTTATTTTCTGATCTAGACCTGCAACTTGCAAATATGTCCCTGCATTTGCTTTTCCCCAGTGTACATATTCTGTGTTCAAGTAATAAGGAGGTAGCTCTGGTATACTGTAAGACTTCTTCTCCTTCTTTACCTTTGCCATCTGTGAAGAGCTGACTGGTCTGCCTTCATTTGAGAATAGAGAGCAGCTAAATGATCTCAAAGGGTTACGTAATGATGGTATTGATTGATATGTTTAATGGAAGCCTGTTTTGCAATAGGGATTGCAGATACATTTTAGTCTCTACCCACCAGAGGCTTAAATCTTCCATCAAACATGCCATACACATTCTAGCTCTAAGTAATTCCCTTACTTCTTCACATAAGGTAGCTGAATCAAGTAAGGTAAGGTATTATTTAATTACCAGTACCCTTTTCCTTTTGGTATTGGGTCTTCTAATCCCATTTCAATTGTTACTATAACATGGTCTGAAGTTTCTAAAGGTAGGATTTTGGCTTTGTGAATTTTTATATACTGTGATGTAAAAACAAAATCTATTCAAGTTGTGAGGTTTCCTTTGTACAAAGTGTGCCTTGCTTGTGGATGTATTATTCTGTATACATCCACCAGGCCTGTAGTACTCACTATAGATTTAAGACAATTTGTATCACAGAAATCCTTTGAGTTGTGGCACCTCTATCCTGTTTAGATAAAACACAATTAAAATCTCCTGCCCAGATTATATGCTTAATTGTAAAGATATATGGATGCATTAAAGTAAAGAGTTGTACCCTGCCTTTTATTTGGGGGGTATAGATTACAATGAGCCTCCATGCAGCAGTATGGTGCATTGAAACATCAAAAGTAATGTTCTACCAGGAACAATGTCTAGTACTCTAGTTATACAAAATCTGCTACTCTGAATAAAATCCACACACCATCATAAGTATCTGCACCATAAGAAAAAAGAAGGACCCCACCACCATAATTTACATATGCCTTTGTTAGAGATGCAGTATTCAGTCTTATATCCTGTAAAAAACATGTATCAAATCCTAGATCATTAAGTTTGGAGAAAGTAATTAGTCTTCTTCTGGCATTTTTTATACTACTCACATTTATGGTAGCAATCTTTAAAGGGGAGAAAGCCAGAAGAAGAGAGAGAGAAAAAAAAATTGTGATCCCACATCATTTCAATTTCCCATGTCTAGTGCTCTTCTTAGTTACTGTTCCCCTAGTAATTCTTTGTTCTATGACAGGGGGATTATTTTCACCTTCTGAACTGGATGAGTAAATTTGCTGTGAGGAGATGATGGATGAAGATTCTGATTCATCTCCTATATCCGATTCTGTCTGGAGGGTAGTAAAGGGGCCATTCTTATTAGATGTAGGAATCCCTTTAGGGGATGAGGCAGATTTGGCAATTTTAGGTTTGGGCCTGGTCTGTTTCAACACCCTTTTCCTGGGAGCAGTTACCAGAGTGGGGAGGGGGAATAATTAGTGTGCTATTTTCTGGTGGATGAGGAGACCCAGAGTCCACTACTAAAGGAACTTGGTCCAAAAGAACAGGGCTAGGAACAACTGTAACTGGTCTCTCATCTGGTGTGGATACAGAAGGGTCAGCTGTAGTCTCACAGGATGAAGGGTTAGCTGTCTTCTGTAAGGGTAGATTTTTGGGGCTTTCTGGGATTCCATACTATTTTGGGGGGCATCTATAATAACTGTATCCTGATTTACTTGATCTGATCTATTATGAGAAGCCAAGGGACAGGCTCTATAAGTGTGACCACTCTTTTTACATAAATTACACATCATCTCATTGTTACAAGTAGTACTAGTATGACCATAGTTGAGGCATAAATTACACTTGATATGATCACATGTGGAGTTCAAATGTAATAAAGACCCACATTTAAAACAAGTTTTGGGCTGGCCAGGGTAAAAACAGTGGCCTCTTTCCCGACCCAAAAACAAGCTACTTCGGAGATGTATGGGCCCTGTATCTGAACATCTGAGTTTTACCTTGTAGCACCAGCATCTTATCCAAATATGCTCCTCATTCATTATGGGCTGTGGGGGCCTAAAAGATCACACCTCTGTTACAACCAATGGGTGATGTCATGTACTGCTATGCTTTCATTTCGAAAAAGGACTGTGACTGTTTTTATGGCTGGCTTTGTGAGGAGTATGGCCCTGAAAGGCAACCAAAGCACAGAATATTTTATCTTTTCATACTTAACCCAAAACCTATCTAACCCTTGCAGAGTTTTAAAAACTAATGTTAAACAGTGCATCCCCTGATGCATGAATTAAAACTTATACTTCATTTGAGAAAACCACCAGAAATTCCTTTATTAACTTTCTCCCCACATATACTGTAGTCTATCAGAGGTATTCTCCAAACCCCCTAGATATTGAAATCACACTGCATTCAGTCTTTGGGCAGGCAGAGGTTGTTGAAAAAATTTATCTTTCTTATGAAATGCTGCTCACGTTGTTTTTGCAATTTCAGTCACTGGAGTAGTGGGGGGGCAGCGAGTTCAATGTCCATTTGATCTCCCCAAGTTTGTGAACGGTTGCCAGGCCCCTCATTTCCTGAGTCAGGGGAGGAATCTTGCATAGGTGCATTAGCTGTAGCATTCTCTGGATGTATAACATCTTCTGCATGCAGATCGAGGTCAGATTCTGTTATAAGGTTATTAAAATTTGGTGCTGACAAATAGCTGTTGTGTTTTGTTTGCATTGTGCTTCTCTAGCCAGGGACCCTGGTATTGGGCTGTGGGTAGGGTCAGGTAACCACTTTCCTTGCACTGTTTTACACCAACCTGCTTGATTTAGCAAGGTTTCAAGCACTTTCGGTAATTTTGTAAGTTCTGTGACTTGTGGTTTCGATCCCACCCTCCTGTGGCGTAAACCCAGCTGTTGTCCTGCATCTGGAACATGAGGCAACCCAACAGCACTTATTATTTTAGCAGCTATTTGAGGATCACGTATATTTTTGTGTTGAATTTCTACAGGGTGTTGCGTTTAGCATCTCGGAGAAATTGTGTTGTTAAGCAGCTCAGGAACGCTGCTCAGTTGCAATGCCATGTCAGCAGCAGCTGTTTGAGGACTACAGGGCCCTCTCCATGTCACAGCGAACAGTAAGCGTTTCCTTGTTTCTGACAGTCTCAGGCTTTTCCTGTCATTCATTGGCCCCATAAGGAGCTCATTCTTTGGCACTGTTTCCAGAGCAGTCATAACCAAATCACTCCTGAGTGGTACTAGTCTCTACAAAAGCTTGTTCATCATGTTGTAACAGAAATAAGATATGGTGGCATTTTTCTGTACATACTTTTCTCAGCCATTCTTCCTCTGTATGGACTGCAGGTTGTGGAAATCTAGTGTCCTTATCTGAAGCCAAGTCCTCAGGCAATTTCAATCCTGAAGGCATAACACTATACACAGCATTTTTGATTTAAAGTGATCTCCAGAGCTGGACCTGCAGGGAGGGAGATCTGCTCACCTGCAGGTACACCAGCAGACTGACCATCAGGAACAGAGGCCATAGGTTTAGCAGCTCCCCCTACCACAAAAGTAGGGGAATTTTTTATTCAAAACTCAAAATAAATCATACAAAAATGTATTACGGCATACAAAATCATAGAAAAATCTAATCAAAACCATAAAGAAGTATTCCAGCATACAGCAACATTAAATCCTAATAAACATATGAATATAAACCCCCTTCTCCCCCTCCACTAAAGGAGTATGGGAAGTTCTTATTCTAAACTCAGAACATAAAGAATCAAAAGTGTATTTCAGCATACAAAATTGTAAGAAAAGAAAAACAAAAACAGAAAAATCAAGTATTGCATCATACATGAACAGGAACCAGTAGGTAGATAAAATCATAAAATTAAATCAAAAACACAGTGGAAAAACTCAAGTAAAACAAATTTGGAAGACTAAGTATAGAAAGCATGATGTATTCTGACAACAGGCCATTTTCTGGAAGGAGAAAAAAAATATTGTATAAATAAAAACCGGGAGGAATGTTTGAATCAAAACCTCCACCCAAGAATAAAATTGAATCACTATTAAACGCTTATCCTGTGTCAATGCACGTTAGGAGTTTCCATGTTTTCCATATATGTGAGAAGGAAGCCTCTCTTGTTTATCTCTTCAAATATTTAAAACAGCATCTCTGAGTGTCCAGAACAATTGTTACGGAGTTACAAAATTTTGTTGTAGGGACCATTTACATCTGGCCTGCCAAACATGGTACTTGATGCAGCCCAAGATGCCATGGAAAATGTCAACATCATGGTGGGTCCCTGAAAAGGGAATTATACAGGGGGATGATAAAGGGGGTAGCACACTCGCCTCTGAGGCTGGGAAATCAGAGGGCTGTGGGTTCAGTTCCCACATCTGGCGCTTGGGTTAATATCCCAGTACTGACACTGTAGTGCAGCATGAGAGGGGTGCTGCACTTCTGAGGTGCCGCCTTTCGGATGAGACGTTAAACTGAGGTCCCATCTGCCTGGATTGGTGGTAGTTCAGGTGGATGTTAAAGATCCCATGTCACTTATTGAAAAAAAGAGTAGGGGAATTTCCCTGGTATCCTGGCCAAATTTCCCTCATTCACTAAAAGTACCACCAATCTGGTTCAAGGTCAGTTGGCATTCATCTGTATCCCTTCCCCCAGGTTGTGCCCAAAAATAGGCAGGATTTGTCTAGTGCACTTACCCGGTCAACAAAAACTAAATAAATAAATACCCAAGAACAAAGTATCTGGTCATAAATTAGTAAAGGGAAAGGAGGCCCAATGGAAAGAAAGTATCTTCCAAAACTGTTGGGCATAAGGACAACAATTTCCACAGGTTCACAACACATATTTGTATGTGGACATGCCCTTTATTCAACCCTTTTATGCTTAAGGTTGCCCTTAATGTTGAGTTTGCCATGAACACGCAACCACGTGATGTCCCACATGCACTGAGGCATCATGGAATGAAGTAACATGGCCTTAATATCATACTGATCTCCTCATGGTCTGTCCACAAAATCAGGGGTGGAGAAAAATAAGAAAGTTGGATGGCAATGTAAAAGTCTTTCCTTTGGTGTGCAAAATTGTCGATTTTGTCACTGTCCATAATTTTAATTTCCCAAAAGGGAGTAAAAATAATTAGGAAGACTCTGGATATGCTTTTGTTTTTACAATGGGTGCATCCAGGTCTCAATCATCCAGCCATGGAGAGAGAACCTCAGAGACCCAAGGAGGCCAAAGGTGAGGGGAATTACACAATAAAGGTAGAATGTTAACATACAAAAATATCAAAAAAAAGAAAACAATAGGATTCACCATGTGCAAACCCCCCCTATTCTTTAGGTAGATACAATACACCTCTTTTTATCGGATTCAATCAACTTCCCCACACAGCAAAGTCTCCAAAGTTTTAGGTAAGGAATAGATGGCAGCCAAATGCAAAAATAAACACAACAAAATTTTTAATCATAAATACCTGTTTTAACTTTGACATTCTTCACTTATTCCAGAGATGCACTTTAGTCATGGCTTCTTTAATAAGCTTTTCCCAATTAAAGACATATGCATTATTAATACTAAAATAGATACATAAGATTTTCACTACTGAAGTCACAACCGAATACCATTACCATGTCAAACTGATAGTCACCCCACCAAGAAGCAGACACTTACTTTTTGTTGATTGATTTTAGCTCCTGTTCTTTCCATAAAAGCCATTGTCACTACTGCTGTGTCTTTGCTAGAGGGAATATTGCCAAAAAGAAGCAAAGATCATTAGTATATGTTATTGTGCTAAGCTTGGGGGATATTCTACTAAAAGAAAGCCCTCTAATTTCCTCAGATGAGTTTAGCTACACTAAAAGTCAGTCTAAATCTAAGTTGTACAATAAAGGGCTGCGAGGACAGCCCTGGCCTACTCCCCTGGTATGTCTCTGAAATTTGCCACTCCAGCCATTAACATGGGAGCTACCTCAGCTTGATCATAAACCCCTAATCCAAGACAAAAAAAAGGAGTCTGGAAATCCAAACCTAATGTAAACATGTATTATGTGGTGTACTTTGCTTTTAGCGGTGATGGGACAGATCAGGGGCCTTTAGTCCCGGAGGTTGTATTAAATAGCTACTATTGGCAAACAAAGGTTTAAGGCTAGCACATCTTAATGTCAGAAGCTAATGTCAAAACAAGCTGAAATTGAGGCCTGGGTAGCCAATTATAACTCAAATATTTTCAGTGTAACTGAAACGGGTTGAAACCTTCAGTGTGTGATAATTTGGTTGCTCTTGAAGGTTAAAACACATATGAAAAGATTGGGGTGGAAAAAGAAAGGAGGGGTATTTTAGTGTACTATATATTGGGGCTGGAAGTAGTTAAGATAACCTCTGGTTATAAACCTACAACTGAGTGTGAATGGTTACTGTTGGAAATGAAACAAGGTGGTTGTTATAAATTATTGTACAGTTTATAATCACCCAAAATTGCTAAGAAACGGTTGGATGATATTTTAGATCTAGTAGCAACTATAAATTTAGGTAGTGATCTTTTGATCACAGGAGATTTTAATATTCATTGGACCCTAAAAGTGATCCTAATATAGAGACATTACTAACCAATGCAGGTTTATCTCAGCTTATTCACACATTTACATGTATGAACATGGGGGGGAGGGGATCAGAAACATACAATTCTTGATTGGCTTCTTACTAATAGACTGGTAAATATTTCTAGTGCTGGTGCACTTCCTGATGTGATAAGTGACCATTTGGCTACATATTGCACATGGAAGTGCAAAAGGCCCAAGCCACACCCCAGGTTCATATTGTATCATAAATTTGTGAATGAAGTAAGTGGAGAGCTCCTTGTTGACTTACAAATGCTTGACTGGACTTTTCTAGATGTAATTCCTGATGTGGATATTGCAGTGGAATATTTTACATCTATTCTTTTGGATTTGCAAAATAAACATTTTCCTAAAATTGTTAGGAGAGTCAGGGGGATGTTTAAAAAAGGAATACTGCCCTTTTGCTTTTTTGCTTCGCTTTAATGAAATTAAGAGATGCAGCTAGGAAACTTCATAAAGTAACCAAAACCATGGGAGATTTTAATAGTTATAGGAAGCTCAGAAATTTATGTAAAATAAAAATTAGACAGAGCAAATCAAGTTTTTTTCAGAACTTACAAACCTTGGGTCTAAATGACCCTAGAAAGTTTTGGTTCTTGCTAATTTCTATAATCAATCCTTCTAGAAAAGAAACCTCAGAAGTCTTTATCAAAGATGGTCATGAAATAACTGATGTCCAGGAGATTTGTGAGTCTTTTAAACAAATTTATTGATCTGTTGAAATATACTCAAACTTTTAATAAAATTTGAGTGCAAATACACAGTTTTGTAATATTATCAATTCTGGTTCTTTTTATTTTTCAGCTATAAAACCACATCAGGTTTATAAGTTATTAAAACAAATGTCAATTAGCTTTAATGCTAGTGAATTGGAGCCTAGGTTCTTAAAACTAGTATCTGATTATATTACTTATCCATTTACTTCTATTTTTAATTTATCTTTGATTACTGGTGCTTCCTAATGAATGGAAGCAAACAGTAATCAAACCAATTACAATTTGGTGGCAGAATGGATATGGACATTTATCATCCTATTTCTCTTCTGCCACCTTTAGGTAAGCTTTTTGAAAAACTTGTTAATGAACAACTCACTGATTATTTACATTACACTGGCTTTAGGACCCTGATCAGCATGGGTTTCGGAAATTTCATGGAACGGGGATGGCCTTGGCCAGGTTCACGAATCACACCAGTGTAGCGATGGATGAAGGTTTGCCCACTGGTGTTGTGTTCGTGGACCTGTCCAAGGCCTTTGATTTAGTGACCCATCCCCTGCTGTTCAGGATGCTCCAGAATTATGGCTCAGCAGAGTCATCACTTGATTGGTTTCAAAGTTATTCAACTGAATGGCCTGTGAAGGTGGGATTAAGTGGAACCTGTTCTACTTATAGCTTTTTACAGCAGGGAGTGCCCCAGGCATCTATCCTGGTGCCACTTTTGTTTACCTTATTTGTAGATATTGTTCCATCATTATTGCAGCATACAAATTGTTTGATTTATGCAGATGATTTTATTTTGTATAAAAGTTCAGCTTCAGTGGAATTAAGAAATGAGTCCTTAAGTAAAGACTTTGGTGAATTGTGTAGTTGGTTACAAGAGATTCACCTGGCATTGAATAGTACAAAACCAAATGCATGCTTTTGGGTCCAGACTGAGACTCAGTAGAGCTCATGATTTGTTGATAATGGATAGAGTGGGAAATAAATTGGAGCAGGTAAAACAATTTAAATATCTGGGAGTCCTGCTGGACCAAAACATAACTTTTTCCAATCATGTTAATTTCATTACCTGTCAAGTAAATCAAAGATTGGGTGTTCTATATAAGTTTCAATCGTTGTTAACTCTTCCAGCTAGGAAGGCAATAGCCAATGGTGTATTACTTCCAAAGTTAAACTATAACTCATTTCTTTTTTCAAATTTGTTCAAGAGAGAATCATCTCTCCTTTCCTCTGAATTTCATGGCATTTGTAGATTTGTTTTTAAATTACCTTATTCTACCCACCATTGTGAATTATATAGACTTTCTGCCTGGCTTCCACTGAGGCTGAATAGTCTATATAGTCTTTGTTGCCTGACTCGTAATATTCTTTGCCAGGGCACAAATTCTCCCCTCTGCTCATTGTTATCAATTAGGATGAATATAAGACAACTCCAGTCAAATGACCAGATAAAATGAACTGTTACCAAAACCAAGACTAAAATGGGGATGGTTCTTTCTCTGCTCTGCAGCTAAAAACTGGAATGAACTTCCTATTTTATTGCAAGGAAATTTTAGCCATCAAACTTTTAAAGTTCAGCTAAAGAATTATTTTCTTAGTAAATTCTCCTGTCAATGTTTTTGAATGTTGTTTCTGTTATGTGTCTTGAGTATTAATATTTTCTGTCATTACTGTAATATTTGTAATGTATGTTTAACAATTTTGTACCATCTTGACTGTACAGATATGGTTCCGGGTTGTACATGAAAATGGATCTTGGATCATTGTACTTACCTGGTAAACAAAAGTTTAAATAAATAAAAAAAATAAATAAGTAAAGGTGAGACACCCTGTCAAACACCTTTAATTGGTCAAGGCTGAGCAAAAACTCATAACCTCACCCAGTCGGCTCGCTTGAAAACTTGTCTAATCAGAATCAGTGCATCTGTAATTGTTCTGCCAGGCACAGAACAAAATTGGGAAGCATGAATAATAGAACTTAAAACCAATGAAATTCAAATATTTAACAATTTGATTAAAATTTTACTATCAGAATTTAGCAAAGTAATCGCCTCCAGTTCCTTTAATTTTCCTTGTTACCCACTTTATAAAGAAAAATAACCAACCCTTGATTAAAGCTATAGGGGAAAAGTCCCTTGATCCAAACTTAAAATATGCATCTGGAGGAGTTCAGGCCCTAGTATCTTGAAAATAAAAAGATATATTTCATATGGAAGGCCATAATTTCCTGGCAACTTCCCTTTAGGCAATGCTTTAACAACTTATTCTTATTCTAACAAAGTGAGTGGTTGGGCAAGCATAGAAATAAAACATGCCAGTATCTGAGGCAGTGAACAAGAGGATAACCACTCATCCATTTTATCTGCTGAAAGTGTCTGGTCTGCCTTAAACAATTGCACTAAATATTTACCTAGTTCTAGCAAAATATCTTTCTGCGATGTCACCTCTTCACCAGAGCATGTCATCAGCTTTCTCATATCTTATTTGAGTCTGTGCTGTGCACAGCTTTCAAAAGGATTAATAGCCTCCTGCCCACTCTGAATCCCAAAGCGCTGCTCATTTCGAGTGTCTGTCTACTGTTATAATGGACTTGAGCCAGTCATAGTTTGGTATCACGAACTTCAGCAGGGTCAACAAACTCTCTGTTATTCAATCTAGAATATGCCAGTTGGAGTTTTCATCTGAGACTCTGGTATGAAGTAGGTTTATGTTTCCCCAACAATTTTCCTATTTCCTGAAAATACTGCCTAATGTCCAATTTTGTCTCTTCCCACTATTATTGTGCCGAGTCATACAAAAAGTACACTGACTTCCATGCCTGAAGGAGGGAAAGAAAACCTTTTTTTACAATCGGAATGGACAATAGTGATACATTCCGTTTCCAGTACCTGGCACCTTTTGAGGAGGCTGGATAATCAGAAAATGTAACTTGTAAAAGCACATGATCCGAAGTCACCACTGGTACTATCTTCTGGGATCTATATTGCAGGTTAGAAGAAACAAACCAATAATCAATTGTAGAATGTCTTCTCCCAGAAAAATAGGTATATGCTCCCCTTTACTGCAGTATCAAAAACATCCCTCTACCCTGTCAAGCGAAAGATTTTGTTAAAACATTTTGAATCACAGTAGACCTTGGTGCCATGGAGCCCTCTTTCTTGGTTTGTTCTGGTAATATTCAGATCATCCCCAAACAATATATTCCACCTGGTGAAGAGTTAAGTTGGATTTTCATTAATAAATCAATCTTCTCATTTTAATTAGGGATTACATACATTAATTAATTGAAAATCTGAAGCATGTACAGAGACATCTAGTAATAGGCATCTCCTGCACCTATTTCAATGACATTTGTGACCTGAATGTCAGGGGTGCAAAAACAAATGCCTACACCAGAACACACCACCTCCCCCTCCCTGAATCTATAACAGGGGCCCCAGAGCCATGCTGCTGAGGCAGTGTCAAAGTCTTCCACAGTGTAAAGATGGGTATCATGGAAAAAGACCAGATCAATACCTTTACCAGAGGAAAAAATCAAAAGTAGCCAGTCTTCTTTTAACCGAATGAATGCTATTTTTGTTTAGGGTGACTACAGTGAGATCATACCCAGAACAATTCATTTTCGATTGTGTTTCATTCTTATTTACTTTTATTTTTCACTATCTGGTTTCAGCTTGACCCAGGGCTGTTGATGGACTGTTGAGCAGATGCATTGCAATTCGGCGTCTGCTTTCAAAAACATTTTCAGTACATCAGTACATACCTGCGGCAATGGTGGACCCAGTCAGATTGGAAAGGCTGCAGGTTTTTGAAGCTGGTGATGAATTCTGGCATTTGAATCCTGGCATTGTGTTGTGGAGGGACGTGGCCACAGGAGTGGGTGGAACTGACTGTACGAGGTGCTGGTGCCTTCCGGGATCCCTTTCTTGTGAGTTCAGGGAACTGAACTGATGGAGCGCTGCTGTTTGTCCAGTTCCCTTTCCTGTGGAGAGCAGAGTGGAGAAAGGACTGAGATATCTTCTGGCGACTACTGTCTGTGGCCGGAGGGCTTTGCTCCTGGCTCCTGTCCTCTTTCTGGTGGTGTGTTGGGAGGCTGCTGCTGGTGGGCGGCTGGGTCCCTGGCACTTCTGTCCCACACCTTGGCAGCTGGAGAGTTGTTTTGGATGTGGTAGGGTCCAAAGTGAGGCAGGTGTTCCATGGTGAGTCCTCTGGTGTCGATGTTGGATACTCTGGTTTGAACTACTTCAGTATCTACAAGGTTTTTTATCAACCCCTGGAATACAGCATTAAAGTAAGGAATTTGTTTTCCCTAAAAGTCAATGCTGCTTATTGCTCAATTCGACTAGTTGTGAAGACGATCCTGATTAGTTTTGTTGAAGGACACTGTCCAGTGTTTGCTCTCTCATGGTGGTGTGAGCCCATGAGAGGTCTGAACTTTGGTACTGTGCTGTTTTGCAAATTTGGATTTGGATCTACCTATTGCAGTCTACTCCTTAACTTTTATTAAGGGACATTGGCCTGTATTTACTTCCTATGGTGGTGAGAGCCCATGGAGGACTGAATTTGGTAGAGTGCCCTTTATAAATTTGACTTTTAGTTTTAATTTGTGTTATTATCTCTGTTGGACCCTAAGAATGAGAGGCCGTGGGTCTATAAATGGACAATTTGGCTGCAGGAGGTGGGAGCTCCATGGACCAAAACTATTATTCGAACTTTTATGGACTGGGCTCTGTCATTATTCATTTGCTGTTATTTAATATAATCAGCAGTCTATTAAGTCATTATTATATTTATTGATGTATTGATTTAGGGATAATTGCGATTAGTTATTAATTGTTTTTTCTGTTTTCCTGTAATGCAGATTTTAATGATGAATGACGATTAATTTGAGTTAATTAGGTTTGAGTTTATTGATTTTTGATTCATTTATTTTTTGTTTAGTTTTTGTTTGAGCTATTTTAATTTAATTCTCTTGGATCGAGACCTGATTTGATTTTTATTAACTACTACTGGGAGAGTAGAAGTTCAGTGTCTTTGCTCCATGTTAGCAGATTGTGAAATATATTACTATCCCACCCCTCCGGTCATGCACTGTTCATCCTCCACCTTCACGCCTCCACCCCTCTTTTCTCTCCATTGCTTTTCTCCATCTATCAACACTGCTGGGCTTTGGGAATTGCCCGGGAGGCTGGAGGCGGGGGATAAGAACAGTGAGGATGGATGAGGGGTGCTCGCATCAGAGTGGTTAATTCTAGAAGATGCCCTGGGCAAAATGGAGTGCAGAACAGTGGGCTTCCTGTCTGGTCTCCATACTCAAGGGCACCACCACTATAAATGGTGGGCAGGTGGTTGGGGCATCCCAGGAGTTCTGTCAACTCAGGTGGTGTTATGCAATGCCAGGTCTGTTGTGAACAAGACTACTATTGCTGCAGTCTTGGTGAGTATGGTGGACCTGGCTTGCATCACTGAAACCTGGCTGGATGGTAATGCTGGACCCATACTCGAAGCAGCAGTTCCAGCTGGGTATTCGGTGATACACCGCCCGAGATTGGAACACGGGGGTGGGGGGGTTAAGGTCTGTTTTGAGACTGAATTGGATCTCACTAGTGTCCCAGTTGAGGAGATCAGATCATTCGAATGTGTTGTAGTGGCAGGTGGGGGCTATAGGATGGCTCTCATCTATCGACCACCCGGAAATGAGAAGCTATTCCTTAAGGAAGTGGCGGACTTCATTGTCGACCTGGATCGACGATGAACTCTCACAATTTGGACAGCACTTCCTCCAATTGATGTATTCTTTGGGCATCTCACAGGTGGTTACCTCTGCCACTCCAAACATGGCCATTTCCTTGACCTGGTCTTCCTCCTGGGGATGGAAGCCTCGATGTGGGGATGGAACCTGTCAGATGGTCTGACCTTTACACTGTGAGTTTCAATTTTTGCACTCCTCGTGGTCAACCCTCTGGAGATAGTCAAGTACCGCCCTTTGTAGGATGTGACTCCCAGTGGTCTAACTGCGGTGCTTGATCTATCAGAATTTCCTGTGATGAGCTTGGATCCAGAGGTTCTGGTTCTGGCCTATAACAAGGCCATTACCTCTGCACTGGATTCCATTTCTCCCACCTGTGTGCACCCTCTCTCCCTTCACCCACGGTTGCCATGGTTTGATGGGGACTTGAGGGAGATGCGGCAACTTGGACACAGGTTAGAGAGGTGCTGGTGGAAATCCAGCTTAGATGCCGACCATCTTAGACTCCTAGAGCATTATCAACTCTATCAGTCAGCAATTACTCATAAGAAGGCAGTATTCCTGTCCGGAGAAATTGCTGTTGCACAGAACCAACCAGCCCAGCTCTTTCAAACTGTAGACAGGCTGTGCAACCCAGCCTGTCTACAGGTTCATAGAGCCTTTTCACAATTGCAGTGTGAGGAGCTTGCTTGGTTCTTTGCGGATAAGGTGGACGACATCGGGGGGAGACCCGTGCAGCACTCTGTATGGGAATTGCCGTGGACCAGCCCCCGGTCGCAATCCTTCTGTTTTCCTGGAGTTCCTTCAAAAGGCCTGAAATCGAAGATGGTATGATGATTGTCCAGGGTATGCGCACTACATGTTGTAGTTTAGATCCAGGTCCTACAGCCCTGATCATGGGCTGTGGGGAAGTTATCATCCTGGTTCTGGAGAGCATAGTCTGGTGCTCTTTAGACTCTGGTGAATATCCCTGCTCCCTGAAGGAGGCAGTGGTGACACTAGTGTTGAAGAAGGCTTCTCTGGACCCAGACTCCCTCACTAACTATAGACCAATCTCGAATCTTCCCTTTGTGGGGAAGGTAATTGACAAAGTAGTGGCTGCCCAGTCAGACAACCATTTGACCATCCATAACATCTATGACCCTCTTCAATGGGTTTCCAAAAGAGGCACAGCACTGAGACTGTGCTGGTTCGGGTGCTCAATGATCTCTTGATGGTGAGAGACCAGAAAAAACGGTCCATTTTGGTCCTGTTGGATCTGTCAGCAGCATTTGACACTGTAGACCATATGGTGTTGCTTGAGCGCCTGAGATGCATCTGTGGGCTGTCAGGTTTGGTTCACAGATGGTTTACCTCTTTCCTCACAGGAAGAACTCAGAGGGTGGTGTCGGGGATATTTTCCTCTGATCCTACCTCTCTGTCCTGTGGGGTGCCTCAGGGCTCTGTGCTGTCCCCCATGTTGTTTGTGGTGTACATACTTCCCCTCAGAAACATTGTAAGACAATATGGGCTGGAGTTTCATTGTTATGCTAATGATACCCAGCTTTATCTGTCTTTTGCACCTGACCAGAATGGAGAATTCTCAGTGTTTAACCACTGTCTCGGTGAGATCTAAGGTTGGATGAGGTCCAGCTGGTTGAAGTTGAATTCTGGGAAGATGGAGTGATGGTTGTGGATCCTAGTCACGGATGGGGGTTGGAGCAAATCATCCCTCAGGTTTATACTTGGGGATGCTGACTTATCTCTGAACAGGTGCATGACCTAGAGTGATTCTTAACGATCAGCTGACATAATGTGCTCAGGTGTCGGCTGTCATTAAGGTATCCTTTTACCATCTGAGAACATCGTTAGGATCAAGCACCTTGTTCCATCTGGTTACTTGTTACACTGATCCACGCCTTTGTGACCTCGTGTTTGGATTACTGCAACTCCTTATACTTTGGGCTTCTAGTGGTTGATATCTGCCACTTGCAGCTGGTGCAGAACTCAGCAGCCCGGTTGTTAATGGGGATTCCTCATTCTTCCCACATTACACCTGCACTGCGGGATCTGTACTGGCTGCCAGTTCAGTGGCGGATCATCTTTAAAGTCGGTTTACTGACATATAAAGCCCTACATGGCTTGGGCCCTGACTACCTGAAAGTGCTTCTGGTTCCTTACCTTCCAGAGTAACCACTCCGCTCAGCCAACGAGGGGTTGCTAGAGATTCTGAGGCTGGCTTTAAAATCTTCCGGCGCCCAAGCTTTTATGTTTGTGGCGCCGACCCTCTGGAATTCTTTACTCCATTGGATTAGAGAGTGCATGACTGTGGGGGGTTTTAAACAAGCATTGAAGTCTTTCCTATGGAAGAAGGCATATGGGGATGGTACTGACCTGTACTGATATTATTGATTTTAGTGTTTTTATGACGCTTTATTATGATGTTATTTTAAATGTACTGTGCTTGATTTTTGAAAGGCGCACTATAAATAAAGATTATTATTATTATTATAACAAGGTGATGTTGTCAGAATAATCAAATGACAGACTGTTTCTTACTGGCACTCTTTCTAAGACCTAGAACCCACCATTTTTTTCTTTTTAGATTTTTGAGATCTGTTCAGAACCACCACTTATTCCCCTTCAGAGGCATGTTGAATCTGAGAGGAGGACTAAGAAGCAGTATCAGAATCATCTTCTTCTATGCTGTCTTTCACAGGTATAGGCCCTCAATCTTGTTACAAGTTGGGACACTAGGAGCAACAGGTAGGCCCTCACCCATAGAGATACTAGGGAGGTCAAAGAGATGACTATCAGGAACAAGAGGGAAATCTGGGGGAGGTGAAGGGTCATAATTCCTTCAGGAAGTATAGCAACCAGAAGTGGGGGTGTGACCATAACAGGAAATGTAATGTCATGCACCACAAGTGGTAAAACAATATTCTGTTCCAGACCAAGTACCAAGATGAGTGATGGGGTACTCACATCAAGACTTGCTTCAGAAATGGGGGAAGTGGGCCTATGCAGTTGTGGGGGTCTAGGGTCCAACACAGTTCTTCCAGAGTGGGCCGTCTTAATATAAAAATCCCAAACAGTGAAGTCTGCAACATTGGTGTTGTGTGATGCTAATGGACATTGGGTAAAAGTATGGCCAGGCTCATCACAGAAGTTGCAGAGGGGTGCATTATCACATTCTGACTCAGGGTGGCCTACTTCCCCACATCTAAAACAAAGCACCTTTTCACATGATGTACTAATGTGTCTGGGGGACCCACATTTATAACAGCGTCTGAGCTGACCAGAATAAAAAAAAAGTATCCCGGCCAATGAAAAACAATTGAGTAAATGCTGGAATTCATTGTCCACTTGAAACAATTTAAGCTTCAGTCTCCATCCCCTGTTCCAGAATCTCTCAGGATCTAAAATGGGTTCTGGGAGCCCTGTACATAACATTTCTTTCCATCCAATGTAAAATATCTGTCACATTCACCCCTCATTCCTAAATAAGATGGTGACAATACAGAATGACTGCTTCATAAGGGGAATGACCTGAATGGGGCCCAGAGTGGATTTGTTTTAATAAAACATATTTAGTCCAGAACCATTCCAAAATACCGTGTCCTGAATCTAATATCAAAGGTATGCTCACCTGGAGCATGGATCAGAGCATAAATATCCGAGGGGGAAAACCTAATGATTGTTTTAATCAAACTTGGCCAACAAAAAACCTGTCTGGTAGTTCTGGCATTCCACTGAGATATCTCAGGCAGATGGCATCCCGTCTCTTCACTTGCTCCACAGGTTTGTGAAGGAGTGCAGCAAATGTATTTTTTTTCCACGGTGTAGTTCGGGAGGGCCCTCAGAACCATCCTCCCCAGACAATCCATTTGTGACAGTAATATCAGACAGTCTAGGGACCAAATTGTTTATGGTAGTAACATCAACCTTGTCTATGTTCAGATCAGGAGAAGGAAGTTTGGAAAAAGTACCTGGCAAATCAGTTCTGTCTTCCCCTTGATAATCCCATCTAGAGGTAATGTAGAGATCTCCAGGAGCACCACAGAAATGTCCAATCCAGTAACCATATGGGCCTGCAGCGGTAGGCTCTGGTGATCCTCAAATTAGGAATCTACTGCCCAAGTGCCATTCGAGTTTTTAATCCACCTGGCATTCGATAGTGCATATTCTGCTGGCCATCCTGGATCTCTGGTGAATGTTGCAAACTGTGCACCTCAGTGGGTGCTACCATGATAGGATGCCTTACTGTGTCAGGAGATGCATCCCCCATGTGTTTTCTTTTTCTTTTCTTGAAATTTTTGTGAAGCTGCAGCATATTCCAAATTCGCAAGTCTAATTCATTCACGCAACCCATGTTGCAACACAACTTCTTGGTCCATATTCATTAAATTCTCTGTATCCATTTGAATGTTCTGCATGTCCCCTCTTAGAGCATTAGACACGCTTCCAGGGGAAGCCTCCACAAATCCACATGCTGGGTGATCCAGCATGATTCTGAACTCCTCCAAGGTCCTGCAAGAGCTCCCCCTACAAAAGAGTAGGGGAATTTCCCCAGTGTCCTGGCCAAATTCCCCCCCTGCCCCCCATTCACTCAAAACACCACCAACAACTTAATTTGGTCATGTATCTCAGTTTGCATCTGTGTCTTCCCCTTCTCCCTCAGAATGAGGCTGAAAATATAATTGCCTAGTCCTCCTTTCCCAGTCAACAAAAACTAAATAAATAAATACTCTAAGTGGTCTACAAGTTGCAGACAAACCAGCTTCTCTAGTAATTTGGACAAAGCAACCAAGATTGAGACTGTTTTATCACTGTTTTTAAAAACAGGGGTAGTAATTGAACTGTTCCAATAATTAGGAACCACACCAGATGGCACAGATATTCAGCAGAGCCCTGTTATAAGCACACACTAAATACCAAGCAAAAATGTTCTTGTAATCAGGATGTACTTTTAAAGGGTACCTAAACTAGTAGTTTTTTAAAACTGCAAACACCAAAATCTGGCTTTATTGCAAGGTAAAGTAAAGGCTGCTGTTTACATTTATGCTAAAACTACATTTATGTAAATAACATGAATGCAGTTTCATAGCTTTTGAAAAATGTAAACATCAGCCTTTCACTTTCAAAAAAACAGCCTTGGTTTCTCCCTAAGATGTCTGCAAAGTGTGTTAAGTGATGAGTCATGATGACATCATCGGAGTCAGAGACAGAGATCCACATATTTCTACAGTGCTAACTAATTCTTTCCCTCTTCATTTTGAATTTTGCACCAGAATGATTAGCACCATGTATTAAACTCATGTATTATTTTGATCAGTACACATGTTAGGCTATGATTTTGTTCATTTTGTTTACTTTAACTAGCGGAAAATATTTTGCAGTCCAGCTGACTTCTTCTGTGGCAAACTCCATTACAGTACAGCACTTCAAATACCTGATGATCTAGTGGTTATATGATGCACTGAATTTTATTTTTTGTTATCCAGGAGAGACACACTAATGAAAGCTTGTTTACAGGTGTGGCCTGGGACCACAAGGAAGTTTAGTAACTTGCTCAGGGTCACATAGCAAAGCACCAGATTTGTTCAGTTTCAAAGCTCATGATCTCTTGTTAATCCACAAATACAGTTTTCTTTTTCCATGTGAACCCCCTGCACCTAGCCTGCCTTCTGTTGAACAAACCACCATCCAAACCTTGTCCTTAGTACTGCCAGGGGCTGCATATGTGCTTACAGTCTCATGAAGAGAATTATCACACCTCAGATTGTAATCTTGTACCTCAGAGAGTTGCTTTCACCTTTACTGATCTGCATCATCAGCTGGCACTGTTAAAAAGGCCTCCCAAATCACTCTCCAGTCCACATCCTCAATGTTTGTCTTCTGCTCCCACAGTAAACATTGAGTGGATCACCATCCTTCTGCACAGTGAAGGTAGTAACCAACAACTAGGTCTTCTTGAGGACCAAGCAATGAGCATCATGACCCACCAGAAAACTGCTGTTCATGCCTCATAAGGGCTGCATTTACAATGGAGAACAATATTATTAGCAGGAGAGGCATACTAATACCTTGAGTGAATCCACCTGACTTCCAGTGTCAGTTTACTCATTTACCTGTGATCTGCAGCACCCCACAGGACAGTTCCCAGCAATTCTTCTCCAGTACCATTATGTGCTCTATTCCACAATGCGAGTTGGCTGGCTACCACCCCTCCAAATCTTGAATGAGCTATACACAACTCCCTCAATACTGTCCTAACAAACGTCAACATCCCCACCCACCCAAGGGTAATCTCCCTACACTGAATTCAAGTAACAGTTTAGGTGCAGCCCTGCCACTCTGAGTATTTTGTCATCACTGGCTACTCTCATCCACAGTCAAGTAGTGATCACAATGCTGGCAGCCCCACATTTCAGATCTCACAGTGATCTACTCAGCGTCCTCCTTCATGTCTTCAACTAACCTGAATATAGCTGTACCCTGCTGGAATGGCCTCTTCAGTCCCTCTCTGGCATTCATTCTTCTCACCTGCTCCCCACACCAAAAACTGCTGAGTTCACTACCCTTCACATCATGAATGTGTTTAGTACAGTCTCCTGTGTTATATTTACATATTAATAATAAACATGATCTTCTGGTAAGCCAGGCTGATAGCAGCATGGCACAAGTAGAAAAATAGGCTTTCCTACCCATATAATATCTAAGCCACCTATGATTAGGCACTATTAAATGACGTGCATAATGATGTGCACACCCATCATTCAATAGTGCCTAATCAAAGGTAGCCTAGATCTTTTAAGGATAGGAAAGCCCATAATTCCCCATTCTTCCCTGCTGCTTTGAGCCTGACTTACTGGAAAGATATGTTTATATTTGATATGTCAAATAAAATGGGGACTGTACTACTTGCATTCTTGATGCAGAAAGATGATGAGCTCACCAGTTTTCAGTGTGAGGAGGAATAGTGAAGAATGAATACCATGGGGACTGAAAGGCTACTCTTGCAAGGTACTGCTATATTCAGGGAAGCGGAAGACAGAAGGAGAGAAATATGAGCAGATTACTGTGAGAAATAAGATGCGGGCTGCCAGCACCTTCATCACTACCTGATCCCATTGTCCTGGCGAATATTCCCCTTCCCATAAAACCAGTTCATGCAATTGTCCAAGGCTGTGTGTGGATATTATTGTATGAAATGGCTGCCACTACATGTTCAGTAACTTTACTACCAGGCTAGTATTGCTTACAAAGCACTTTGTTATACAATGTGTATGCAAACCACTATATAAATGCTGACTCTTATTATTATTATTATTATATCCCATGGAAAAAGAAGACAAGACAAGCATATATTTGAGTTTCAAGAAAGTATGAACTCTGACACTGGACTGCACAAGAACTTTGCTTCAAAAAAGTCGTGGCTCTAGGGGTGGTGAAGGGGGTGGCTGCAACCCCACATAGTAAAGTACTTGCTTGCTGCTGCTGCTGCTGCTGCTGCTCCTGCATTTCACTTTGTTGAAGAAGTCTAATTTATTGATTGTACAAATGTTTACAATCAAACTATGGATTACATTTGTAGGTTCTGTCAAAAACATACTAGAAAAGAATAATAGCAGAAAATATAAAGATTTAACAAAAATGTTAAAAAGTGCATAATAAGCATGCACACCACCCCAGCACCCTCATTGTAGCATCCTGGATCCACCATAGCAAGTAGACCACCAGGTTATTCAAGATTTGTACTGCACTGTGGTTTGCCACAGAGAAAGTTGATTTGATTAAAACACATTTTCAGCATGTTAAAGTAAACAAACTGAACAGAACCATAGTCGAACCTGTGCATTATACAAAATAATGCTCACAGTTTTGACCATTTGGGTGAAACAATTCTATACTAAGGGAAAAAAGAACTAGTTTGCACTATAGAGAGCCATATATCTCTTTGACTTTGGCTCCAATGATGTCATCACATAACACATTTGGTGGCCATTTTAGGAAGCAGGTAAGAGTTTTTTTGAAATCGGAAGGCTGATTTACAATTTTCAAATGCTCTGGAACAACATTTAGGTAAATTATGTAAATGTAGTTTTAGCATTAATGAATACAGCAGCCTTCCTTTAGTCACATACAGAGTCAGACTTTTGAATAGTTTGTTGTCAAAATGTTGTTTAGGTATCCTTTAAGAGAGCATCCACTGAAAACAGTAAAATCAATGTAAAATATGTGGTTAACTCAAATGAAACTGGGCTCCAACTAGCTTTTAGAGAACTCATTATTCAAAGTAGCACAATATAGCCTTTTAAAGAGCTCTTTCTCAGACAATTAGAGTAGTGTGGAAAACTCACTCAGTGTCTCACCTACCTATGAAGGAATATCTGCTACATCTCCATGGAGCGTCTTTTACACATCCATTCACTACTTACTGTAAGTGCCTGTTAATGGGGAAAGTAAACGATGATTCAGCCCAGGCTTAGCACAAATAGAGGTGATGATGGGCCAGATTTCCAAGGATTTGTGGCTGCCACAAGCTCCTGGCGCACTAAACAAATGACACATAGGGCTTATGGCATTTCACTGCCACAGATTGTAAGTTTCAGTCCCCTGCACCAAAAGGGCAAGTTAGACCAGCTCCCCCCAGTCTAACATTGAGCAGATCAGTGACCTTTTTTATGGGGCTTGCACCAATGCTTTGGCACAAGCTTCTGCAAATTGTGTAAAGTGTTGAAACTGCAGCGGATGTTCTAAAATCAGGCACAGGTTGTGGTGACCTGTTTGGTAGCATTGCATCAAACACTGCGATTAATGCAGGACTTGGCACAAGTCTGTGTCAGCCTTTGAAAATTTGGCCCAGTGAGTTACCACCATCTACCACTTCCTCTGAAACAAACTGTTCTTATAAATGAGCATTACTGCCATTGAAAACAAATGGGAAAAATCAAGACATTTAACAAATGTTCTTATGAATGGAATATTCTTATATCCCAGGCCCCATATTCAAAGTCCCTTGCAAAATTGTGCAAGTGCCTGTACCACACATCTAGGTGTGCTGGCCACAAAAAAATTGTATATTCAGAAGATGCAGAGAAGATGCAATCCGCATGTCTGGCTGAATATCCCAGACATGCACGATCATGCATCTGAAGATGTGTGGTGCATCTCTGTCTGTCAAATATCACTCTTTAGTGCATTTTTGTGATGGGTGGTGCATCTCTACTTTGTGCCGTGCATCTCCTTTGAAAATGTGGGCCCCATGTTCTTATAAGTGGGCTCCACTGTATTTAAAATGGTAGTAAGAAATGTTGAAACTGCAGGAGAAGCAATCTTTAATATTTTATGTGCCATAAATCACACCCCATAGTTAATACCTTTTCTTTAACCATATATAATCATGCACTTCTTTGGCCTATCAAGTCTTAGACTATGCAACCATTGCTGTGGGCTTATGTTTTTATTCCTAAAATCACCACCCTGATTAGCAGCTACTAATATTGAATCATACCTTAAAAGGTCCAAGCAGCATTCATTTAAATGTGTGGTAAATAGTGCTTCATCCTTACCTCAGATCCCTGGATGTGCAAATAACTAAGACTATCTTTATCCTCAGTCTTTATTAATTTGCTAACAGATAGCAGGAGATAGAAAACATTTTTGAGTTACCCAATTCTGACATCAATTTACTTTAACATAAATTCATTTTGCCTGTTTAATCATTTTAAATTTAGACCCCAGTATTGTAAACTTCTTGGTCCAGATTTTCAAAACCCTACAGAATTGGTGCAGGTGCAGGAAAAACTTATGCAAGGGGTCTTCACCTGCAGAGTCACAGTTTTTCTACATGCACCAGATTTTCAAAAGATGGAGCTGTTTTATTGCTGGCATCATGATCTATAGAAGCTTTTAGTTTGTTTTGGCACAGCAGCACCTAAGTGTCATGCCTGGTTATAAGTCTCTGGCACCATTTTCTGTCTTTGGTGTCACAGTGCTGAAAAATTTTTTTCGCATTGTGACTTTAGCGATAACAGTGATCACCTTTTGGCTTTTTGCCATTATCACATAGAACTGTAAATTCTAAGGGATATTGTGCTGGGAATAAACTTATTTTAATAAGTCTACCATTGTTGGTTACAAAGGACTGAGCAATCTCAGAAATCTAACAAATCTTGGCTTTCTGTAGTACTTTGTATTCTCCAAGTTTTGCACATTTCTGTAAGGGACTATTGTCAGCAATGAGATTAGTGGTTAATTCTTCTAGTATTTTTACCTCTTGGTCTTCCCTGTTGAATGATCTCAGGTTTCATTCAGCTCTCATTCTCCCCCAATCTGTTTTCTGCCCCATTGGCCTGCTTACACAGATCATTTATTTTATTCTCAATCTATTGAATTATTAGAAGTATGGATAGACAAGATTGTGGAGCATATGACAAGGCACTGTTGTCATTTCTTTACCCATCTGTTTACAGAGAGGTACTATATAGCAATTGCCTCAGGGGCACTACTCTTGCCAATTCCTAGGATCAGATGTAGCTGACTCTGCAACCTCAGACTACCATAAGTGTCTACTTGTCAAATCATAAATTTGCAATTACATTTTCCCAGGTAGTGCTTGGCTTGGAGTTGACATGTGGATTATTGGCTTCTGTCTGACAATGCGGTGTTTAAAAGCACTAGGAATGAAGTTCAGTGTCCCCAGTGAGAGGGTAAACTTCAAGGTGAAGCAATGATCTAATAATACCACTGGTGATGAGCTTCCAATGGCATTGGGTTTACTTGTTTCACCAACCAAAGTGAGCTACTGATGTCAGAATAGAAGGTGGGGTGGGGGTGCCACCAAAGATAAGTTCCAAGTAGAAGTTTTTTTTTTAACACGAACAGGAGGTGGGTTGCCACTAAATGTCAGGTATTATTTATAAAAGGATATAGTGAGGTAGTGAGGTAGCCAGTTATTACTGATCACCAGGAACTACAGTCTTTGGATATGGTGAGAAAAGAGTACCACTGGAGGTCAATAATTATTGCATTAGGACAAGGTGAGGGAGGAGTGTACCACTGAACAACAAGTACAAATGACTTGGGTGAGTGGGGAAAAGGGTACCACTGGATGCCAGGGCATAATAGTTTGGGGTGCAGGAAGAGAGTACCACTGGACAATGGGGACTAATTATGTGTGACAGACTGAGGTAGAAGGGTAGCTTTGTACCCAAGAGAATGACGTTTTGAGGCAGGGTGTGAAAGAAGGCGCCACTGGACACCAATGATGTTTGCTTTGGGCAGAGTTAGGGGGGTACCACACTGGATGTCAGAATCCAATGTTTTCAGGCAGGGTGAGGGAGTTAGGCACAATGCACCAGTGGTTTGGTTTGTGTGGGAGAATTACCTCGCATCCTGCAATAAATGTCATCCTGTAATATAATCTGACTGCTGGGTGCCTTTTTTATAAGAGTGACTGACATGCTTCCTGCCTCTGTGCACAGTATGGGAGGACCTGGATTGATGTGCCAAGAAATATTTAAAGGCTTGAAAGGGAAGTTGATTCCACTGTATGGAAGGGAAAATTTGTGTGGGGGAGTATGAGAGAGTGAGGCACCACTGGATGCCAGGGACTAATGGTATGAGGTAGGGTCAGGAAGAGATACTGGTGCATGTGAGGAACTGGTGATCTGAGGCACAGTGATGGAAGGTTTACCACTATATCTTAGGGAGTGATGGATTAGGGCAGCATATGTGATAGGGGTCCTCTTAGGTTATGGGTAGGAGTGACACTGGACACTAGTACTGCATTTCTTTTGAACTACTCCAGTCAGCACTGTCAATACAAGGTGGTGCATACCTGTTCTTCATGTTGTATTTATTTGTATTTGCATTTATTTGTTTTACCAGGGGAAACAATTAATTTGAGCAGTGCCCTTTAGCAAGCAGGTCCTGGTTAGGAAAGGTAACATTGAATAAATCAACAGTTTTTCATAAGAGGACATATCATAGTAGAATATGGAGTTTACATGCAACAAATACACAAGAATGTGCAAGGTTGATGTGTAGTAGAAAACCAGAAAGAAATAAATACAGTGATTTAAGTCAGCAAGAATGAAAAAAGCTAAAGAATACAGCAATTGGAGTACAAAACAGTATTAGCAGTACAACAGTATTAACTTTCTATTTGAAAAATAAGAACATCAGTTGCAAAAAAATCACAAACATCAGTTATGATAGAAAAGCAAAGCCTTAAAATAGCAAAATGGGAAATGTGACATCAAGGCATACACTTGTCCTCTGACCTTTGGTGTCTATGGGATGTGTTCCTGAGGTTTAAATGATTACTTGACACTGCTCTAGTGTTGTCCCAACTGTATCTTTGACACCCTTTTCCAAACACTGTGGTGTTGGTCAATTTCTGTGCCAGAAAGAAACAAAAACAGTGCTTAACTTAATGTGATACCAACATGTGTTAAGTGATCATTCATAGAAACATAGAAACAAAGAAGTTGACGGCAGATAAGGACTGCAAGGCCCATCCAGTCTGCCCTTTTCTTTTTCTACCTTATAAATGTGCCATCGGCCTTTTCTCTGTCAGTGGCTTATCTATTCATTGTCATTTGTATTGCTCCCTTATGCCTATCCCATGCCTGTTTGAAGCCCTGCACTGTATTTATAGCCACCACTTCTTGTGGTAGCTCATTCCATGCATCCTCCACCCTTTCTATGAAAAATAATTTCTTCACATTCCCCCTTAATAGGCCCCCCTCTAATCTCATGCTGTGTCCTCTTGTTCTGCTATTTTTCTTAAATTTAAACATGTTAGACTCTTTCACCTTGTTAATGCCCTTAAGGTGTTTGAATGCCTCGATCATATCACCTCTCTCCCTCCTTTGCTCAAGGGTATACATATTGAGCTCTGTTAATCTGTCCTCATATGTCTTCTGATGAAGTCCCTGCACCATTTTGGTTGCCCTTCTCTGGACTGCCTCAATTTGGTTAATGTCCTTGTGAAGGTGTGGCCTCCAGTACTACATGCAGCACTCCAGATGGGGCCTAACCAGTGTCTTGTAAAGAGGGATTATTACCTCCCTCTTATGACTTGTGATACCCCTACTAATACACCCTAACACCCCCCTAGCCTTACCTACTGCTTTAGAGGTCTGCTTGGATGATTTCAAGGTCATCAGTGATGATGATGCCCAAGTCTCTTTCTTTCTTTGTGACTGGTAGCAACTCCCCTCCCAGCCTATAGGTGGCTTCAGGGTTTCTCTTCCCTATGTGCATGATTTTGCACTTCTTTGCATTAAATCCCAGTTGCCACTCTTCTGACCATTTTGCTGTTTATCCAGATCTCTTCTCATTCTGCCCACCCATCTGAATCATCCACTCTGTTGCAGATCTTGGTGTCATCTGCAAACAGACAAGCCTTACCCTCTAGTCCATCTGCAAGGTCACTAATGAAGATGTTGAAGAGGACTGGCCCCAGGACTGATCCCTGAGGTACCCCACTTGTGACTTGCATCTCTTCTGACTGTATACCATTTACCACCACTCTCTGTTTTCTGCCTGTCAACCAGTTTGCCACCCAGTTGACCAACTTCTGACCCACCCTGAGCCTACCCAGCTTATTTATCAATCTTCTATGTGGAACAGTGTCAGAAGCTTTGCTGAAGTCAAGGTAGGCGACATCAACTGCTCCCTCTTGGTCCACCACTCTGGTTACCCAGTCAAAGAAATCTATGAGATTAGTTTGACAGGACCTTCCTTTTGTAAACCCATGCTGTCTTGGATCCTGTGCCTCTATGGATTCCAGGTGTTGCACTATCCTTTCCTTAAGGAGTGCCTCCATAATCTTGCCCACTACTGAGGTAAGAGCCGACTGGTCTGTAGTTCCCCGCCTCCTCCTGCTACCAGTCTTGTGCAGTGGGATCACATGAGCCCTTCTCCAGTCTTCTGGGACCTCTCCGTGTGCTCAGAGACTCACTAAACAGTTCTGCTAATGGCTCTGCTAGTTCCACCTTTAGCTCCTTAAGTACCCTGGGATGTATGCCATCAGGTCCCATTGCCTTATCCACCATGAGCTTAGCAAGCTCTTGTAGGACCCTTTCTTTTGTGAAGGGAGTAGTGCTCACCTCCCTCCCCCCTGTGTCCATGATGCTGAGCTGTGGGCCCTGCCCTACCTTCTCCTCAGTAAATACTGAGCAAAAGTATCTATTTAGGATAGATGCTCCCTTTTCTTCATTAAGCTTAGCAATACCCCCTCTGGACTTTCTCCTTTCACTAATGTATCTATAGAAAGTCTTGTCACCTTCTTTTACTGTTCGTGCTAGTGTTTCCTCAGTTTGGGACTTTGCCTGCCTTACTGCCTTCCCTGCTTCCCTTAGGGCAGTTTAGTATGCCTCCCTATCTTCATCCCACTGTGTTCCCTTACATTTCCCGAAGGCCAGCCTTTTGGCTCTGACCTTTCTGCTACTGTATTTGAGAACCAAAGTGGTTTCCTTCTTCTTTGCACTTCTTTTCTGTCTAACACAATGGGATGTTGCTTCAAGTATTGCATCCTTAATGCTTGCCCACTTTGCCTGTACCCTCACCTGTGTTTCTTTTTGCCAGGGCTAGCTTAACTCTGTTGGCCATCTTATCAAAGTCAGCTCTTCTGAAGTCCCATATTTTTGCCTTGGAATGGGATGATTTAGATATAGTAGCCAAATTGAACCATACCATGTGATGGTCACTGGCCCCAGACCTTCTATCTGTGATCTCTTCCCTGTTAGTCAGTACTAGATCTAGGATAGCCCTGTCTCTTGTGGGTTGCTGTACCAGTTGTTTGAGGCCCTCCTGCAGGGAATCTACTGTGTGTCTAGTTCTGGCAGATGTTCCTGCTGGTATTGACCAATCTGTATCCGGCATGTTGATGTCTCCATTATCAGAACCTCCCTTTAGGGTGTCATGTTTTTGTATATCATCTAACAGTAATGTATCTATGTCCTCCCCTGGTCTGGGGCCTGTAGACAACCCCAGTTTTTATGGCTGTTCCATTTCCTGTTTCCAGGGTGACCCACAGTTCTTCTGGCTCCTTATGTGTATTCTGAATTTCTGTAGCTTTGATATTTTCATTGACATACAGGGCCACTCCTCCCACCCTTTTGCACCTCTCAATCTCTTCTGAACAATACATAGCCAGGTACTGAAGTCTCCCAAGTGTGGTTACTGGTGAACCACGTCTCACTAATTGCTACTATGTCCAGTTTAGCTGCTGACATTATTGTCTGCAGGTCTGGGATCTTATTTCCCAGGCTGTGAGCATTTGTGTACAAGATTTTCCATTGGCCAGATTTCAGTGTGTCAGTTGTTGGGTGTGGTCTGGCATTACCCCTGTGCGTCGTATGGGGAGACAAACCTTTTTTCTTACCTGGTGATTCAAATGAACTGCAAACTTGCTGAATCCCTGTTTGACCACAAGCTGAGGGGGAAGGGCTGTTCTTCCCATTCGACGTATGGGGTGCTGCTCCCCTCTCCCCATTTGCTAGTTTAAATATTCTGCAAAGACGTCAAACTTCTGCCCCAATGTACTGACTCCCTCCTTAGTCAGATGCAGTCCATCAAATTTAAAGAACTTTCACTCCCAGAACTGTTGCCAGTTCCCTACAAATCTGTGTCCTTTTCCTGGCACTAGCCCTTGAGCCACGTGTTTAGCTCCCCTATCTCCCTTCTCTGACATTCTGTCCATCTGCTCTCTCTCAGACTGGCAGGATCTCAGAGAAGGAGATGCCAGATGAAATAGATGATAGTTTGTCACCCAGCCTGGTCAGGTGCTCCTGATCTCCACAACTGACCTGCTGGCAGGATCATTATTCCCTATGTGTACTAGGACATCAATGTTTTCTCCTGCTTTGTGAACAATTTTAGCAATGCGGTTAGTGTCCTCCATGCTGATGTACCTGGAGACATCTGACCATTGCCCCTGGCTGGAGATGGGTATCAACTCCCGAATCATGGAGTCTCCTATGACTGAAGTTTTTGGATTTCCTTTTTGCTTTTTTTGTTTTGGTTCCTGATTTGGGTGAGTTTTGTTTTGCTAGCTCATGTGCTGCAGTGTCCTGCTCTGCAGTGTCTTCTGCCTCTTTGTTTGATTTCAGAGATAGAGGCAGATACCTGTTTGTAGTGTTTATATGATTTTTGGAGGTAATATGTTGGAGAGCAGAGAGTAATGGGGCACCCGATTTGCCCCACCTAACCACCTGCCAACCTCCTGGACAAACTACCCTCTGCGATCTTGAGAACTTGAGAAACACCATGCCACAGTTACAAAGGAACAGTTTTTTAACAAACCTTAACAATGAATTTGCCAACTTTTGAGACATTCTTTTTCATACCTAACTACTGCCTTGACATAGTTGTTTGCAATTAATTAGTTAATTATATTTTGATTATTTTTGTTGCTATATAAATAATTACTACCTAGACATAGTTGTTTCCAATTATATAATTTGTTGTATTTTTATTGTTTTAGTTGCTATATAGATGGGTTAATAAGTAAGATAACAGAGAATATGTTTTTGAAATACAATATCACAAACTACAGCATGAAGCTTGGTTAAGATACAACACTTTCATTTTTAGATTTAATTGTATACCAAGATTTGATTTTTCAATCAGAACAGTAAGTCATTCACCTACTGCACATTGCTTTAAACAGAAGATATTAACTGATACACTTTCATGAAGTCTTCCAAGTTTCTTTTAATCTTCTTCAATGTCTGTCTTGTAGATACATAGAAGCAGATTTCGCAATCCAGTTAAATTGCTGAATCTTTTGAGCTCCAGTCAATATAAAAATGTTACATTTCAGCTATTTTTCATAATTTCTGGGAAATCATAGGATTCTAACACTATGAAACATTGTATTGATGTATTCACTTTCTGCAATAATATATGTACATTACTGTCACTAAAGCATTGGAATATATAAAATATTCTTATGATCACTAATGATGGCCACAGTATGCTATAATCTAAATATAGATCCAGAAGGAAATGGTTTGATACGTTTTATTGGATCTACATAGATGTTACAAAAAAGAAAGCAATGTCTAAGCTTTCGAACCAACCAAGTCCTTACTTGGAGACTTATGACAATTTTTCAGACAGTCACAATCTATTAACACCCAGATCATACATAAAAAAGAGAAAAGAATTCTCATTGGTTGGAAGTACTGTACCTATTCCAAAACATCACAGATTTAAATGGAATGAATAGCATCACTTTAGCTTGCTATTACTGAGAATCCTTTCAAGGTCAAACCCATAGATAAGCTGAACACTTAAGCAGGTAAACTCTGTAAATGAATTTATTAATGAATGTGTGTTAGGAGAATACATTAAAATTAAAAGCAAGACCCTTAGATTTAATACCACAAGTGTACATGTTAAACCTGATAGTATAGTATGATAAAAAAACTGTACAACAGAAATATATGTTTGGTAATGAAAGAAGAACAAGAAAAATGTACCTTGTACTGTATGAAAAACTGTTGAAAACATTCATACAGAATTAAACTTATCCGGAGATATTTTCTAAACTATACTCTTTACCAGTTAACACACTCCATAAACATTAAAACATACAGTGTTGCAACAGTATTTTTAACAAGATAATATCAATTGTCAGTATTATTGTCAAATAAAAAAATTAAAAAAAAATTATCTCACAAGGACCACCTAGAAAATGAGTTCATGCATCTTAAAATGTTCAAAGTTCAATAATGAGTCAGTATATAAGCAATTAACTACATGTGCAGAAACAGTCTTAAGAATCTGTATAAAACTTCCATAGAATTAAATTAGCCCCTCCCCGAAAAGATAACTAGAAAAGAAGTGTATATTCACTATGTACAGTATATGAGCCAAGAGTTCTAACACCCTGTAGCATAATTATGACATGTTCCAAAATATAAACCTACCTAAATATGTAAGCACAATCCCAATCCCTTCCCCACCCACAGCACCCCAACAACACCATCCTTCAAAGCTCTCAAAAAACATACAGAAAATGACCACCCCACTCACACTAAACTCCCCCCTCATACACACTCACCCAAGACAACCCATTCCCACCCCACCCCCACACACACATGATGTATATTTGGTAAGAAACATATTGATAACCAGTTAAAAGGACTCTATGAAAATAAAAACAAAAACAACACACTGAAGTCCTGTTAAATGTCCATCCTATGAAGTAAAAGTCTGTGTAAGTTTAATGGAGAGTATGCCATGAAACCCAAATCAATATTCATGCCATGTGCTACCATATTGAGAAGTAAAATAAGCTTTAATCTCAAAAGTCTGTCTTTGTTGTGTATTTTATTTAAAAAACAACTTTTAGATCATTACTAACATGTCCGAGATTGAGTGGCCATTCTGGAGAAGTGTCACCCCACTGATTTGTCAGTCATCTTTATATTAGTGGTATATCTGTGTGTTCATTCTAAGGCAGAGAGCATGACTTGTCTCTCCAACAGACCCTGTTTTTGGACATCTCTTGCATTGAATGAAATAAACAACATTGTGTGATATACAGGTATAATTCCCCTATATCCTGAATAGTTTGTGTTGTGATGTAACCACACACTCTGAAGTGGAAATGAGCTCACAAGTCCTTCATCTGGGTTGATTACAGGGTTTTGTACCATTTAGTGTCATGGTACCCTATCCTGTTGCAGGTTTACTCCCAACAACCAGGTTGGCTACATTAGATAAGCCAATTGAGGCAGTGCAGTGTAGAGTAGGGACCCAGCTGATGGGAGTTCCACCTCAATGCTGGTAGCTTGGTGATTTCACATTAAGCACAAACCAAGAGACCCCAACTCCATTTGCAACTACAACAGTATGTTGCCATTTTTTGGTTAGTTTTGTTGATTGGAGTTTGGGGGGTAGGGAGTCCTCCAACTTGTTGTTGTTGACTGTTCCAGTAAGCCATTCTCAGTAACACCCCTTGTTTTTAATTCAAAATATGAAGCTTGTGTATGAGCCAGGGACAGCAGTTATTCTTATTTTGTTGGTGTTGATTTACGCATGGGAAGTGTGGCCTCTTGTTATAACTAGCCCTCAACAGCTGCCTGCACTTTGGCTGTGTCCATATACTTGTTAAGCCTTAATAGGCTGTTGCACCCTATAATACCCTAACCTCCTGCCTCCCCATACTTCCATGGAACCTTGTGTTTGATTTGTCCTCCTTACTCAGATCTTGCAAGATACCATTGTCTTCTCTACCATTTAATACAAGTTGAATTTGTATCATGTTTCTATCTCTGAATCTGTATCATGTCTCCATATTGTACTCTGGCTACACATGTTACGTGGGCCCATGTGTTACCATGACAATGTACCATGTTTGCTGTTTCATAATTTTTTTTTTCTCTTCTGTATTGTAACCTCCCGGGTCGCACCTGAAAATAGGCACTTGTTGTCTAGTGTGCCTACCTGGTTAACAAAAACAAATAAACACATAGGTAAGCCAATTGAGGCAGTGCAGTGTAGAGTAGGGAACCAGTGTAGAGTAGGGAGATCCACCTCAACGCTGGTAGCTGGGTGATTTCACATTAAGTGAAAACCAAAAGACCCTCACTCCATTTGCAACCATAACAGTAAGTTGCAATTTTTTGGTTAGTATTGTTGATTGCAGTTCTGGGGGGCGGGGTTAGGGAGTGCTCTGACTTGTTGTTGTTGTCTGGCTAAATTAGGTGGTTGTTTAAAAGACAATAGTGGTAGTTCTTGAAAATGCAATTTAGGGTGTCATCCTCACTAAGTAGAGGTGGAGGTCCTTAATAATTTTACATAAAGTTCAAGGTTAGTATGATAAGTGACAACTAAAGGTATTCTGCTGGTAGTGTTTCTTTCCTTATACTAAAGTTGTTGCTCCCTAGGTACCTGTGTTGCACATTCTATTGCTCTATTTCTATGGAAGAGTATCCCTGCTCCATAAAGTTGTTTTTCAGCATAGCCAAATGTGTACAGTATCTATGTCTTCCTCATTTGAACAGATATGGTGATACCAAAGTGCTGGACTGTACATGACAGATTTTTTTGTGTGACTCAGTTGATTACTATTCCTGTGTAAGTATCTCTGTCTGTCTGTTGGCTTCCTGTAAATACATGTATGTAAGTTTCCATCCTTGAAGGTGACAGTGGGGTCCAGATAATTAACATTGGTGGCAGAGTACTCCAGGGTAAGCATTATGGTAGGGTGGAAGTTATTAAGTTCCTGATGAAAATCTTTAAGTATGTCAGCGCCACTCAGAGAATGTATTCAAAATAAGTGTTAGATCCTCAAGAAGTAAACACAATTCTTTTTGTTTGGAGACAAGTAAGTTCAATGGAGAAAGCAATTTTTTACTTTCATTTATCGTCTGGAAAGCAAATACATTTTCAGTGATTTTCTGAAATTAGTATAGTTGTAGAAGAACCTTGATGAAATATTTTACCTGATAACATAGTTTTCAGTGCTTTTCGAAACCATGAATAAAAGAAACCATAAATTATGGGATCAAAAGTAGAATTAAAGTATCCAAGCCATGTTAGGGCATCAAATAAAACTGACGGAGTAGTGAAATTAAGGAAAGGATCAATAAAAATAGAAATAAAAAGGGGAAGCCAACAGAGTATGAATACTCCCGTCACTATACTTAAAGTTCTTGCTGCTTTCCTCTCTTTACTATTTGAACTCTTATTTTTGTTCTTGAAAGGAAATGCTTTCTCTGCCGTACTGTTGATGACTCTAATGTGCCTTCTTGCTACAGTAAAAATTTTACCATAAATGCCTATTATCACAATGCTTGGAATAAACAACCCAACAAAAAAACTCATCACTCCCCATATCTTATTATTTACAACTATGCACAGACCTATGCAGGAAATTGAAGCCACATACTCCTCTACTCCATTTAGATTTAGCTCTGAATACACAACCACAAAAGCAAGAATTGCTGGTGCTATCCAACTTATCAGTATAAATATCACAATCACTGGGACAGTCATTTTGGTTGGTAACGTAAGGATCACATACAGCATAGTAACGGTCAACTGCAATAAAACAAAGATGGAAAATAGCAGTTGTGCTTAGCATTATATCAAACTAGAGTGAATTTTGCAAATTGTATCTCCGAAATACCAGCAGGTTTCAACAGATCTTATCATGCTATAAGGCATAACAATGACCCCTAAAAGAAAGTCAGCAATAGCCAAGGAGCAGATCAGAAAGTTGGTGGACAGTAGAGTTGTTTAAAATGGATATTGAAATTATAACCATTACATTTCCACATATTGTGATCATTATGATTCCAAGCATGAAGACATACATTGCTGAATTAATAGCTTTTGATCTCACACTTTGAGACATGATCCATTAACATATGAAAACAATACTGCATCTCCTCAAGACTCCAAACAGTAGATGAATTCATTATTCTTGATATGCATGCAAAAGTCATTTTCTGCTATGGGATTTTCTGTTTCTACTGTACATTCCTTAAGGTTCCTAAAGAAAAGCAGACCAGGATTTTGAGTCACTAACAGTCCCATTTTGCATTGATTACACATTTTGCTTCATTAAAATGATTCAATATATTGTTTGCTGTAATCTGTACAAACTAAGAATTTTTAAAGGGAAAGCATTTGATAAAAAACTGTAGAATCATGCAGCCAGAAAATGCACATATTTTGCAAATAGAAGTACTTTGGAAAAGGTAATTGAAACAAGTCCATTGACTACAAACAAATTCATAAGAAAGATATTTATTTTGAGTCCATAATTTGTTTGTTCTTATTTGCATTGCTTTTCCTACATCATAAAATGCTATCAAAATATACAATAGACATTCACTTGTGAAAAGTGCAATTGCCAGCACCAGAAGTATGGTGAAAACAAAGCAAAATAAATTACCTCCCCACTAGCTGCTACCTAAACCTTAGTGCTTACCCAACCTCAGGGCTTCATCTGAGGGGTACACCTTCCATGTGTTTTGTATTGTTTTTCTCAATATTAGTTGTGCTGGAAATTGCAGTTTAAACAAGTGAATGTTTATGCAAGCATTAAGACATGAGGACATGTGGGTTATATGGCCTGATAAGAGGATGCCCAAGATGCATTATGAGGAATGAGGCACTTGTACCAAGTGCCTTAAGCTCCTGGGAAGTGCTCTTATCAGGCCATAACCCACACTTCAAAGTGCCTTATTGCACTTATAAAATGGGTCCCCAGTAAAGAAGTTAATTAAAAAATGCACATAAAAAGTGCATAAAGATAATAAAAAAATATGATCATATCAGTAGAAAAAAAATACTCCTTGTCATTGTCTTGGAATGGAGCTCTTTTATTAAAAGTCACTAGAGGACGGTGGTGTCTGTCTGTGTCTCCAGTCCTCACTTACTCACCCACACAGACACGCAAAAACATGTTTTGGTTTTTCAATATTTCTTTGTTTGCCCACTGACTTTCCATTACAGTGAGTGGGAGTAGCATGTCCCATATCGGGTAACGCATTTACTGTGATATTTCTTGCCCCCCACCCCAAAATACACAATCCATTTCTTTTGTGTCTTTTAGTTGTTTTTATTTAATTTATTTTAACCTTTGTCTTGTTCAATCACTATTGGTTTCATTTATAATAAAGGGAAGGCTTGACTGGGCGTGAGTACGTCCTTCAACAGCTGCTGTAGAAAGTTGTTTCCTGCTTCACAGTTGTCAAACAGTAACACTCACTGAGGTAAAAAAAGAAACTCATTTGAGTTTTGTGGTGACTCTAATTGGCAGCAGTTTTACATAGGAATGTCTGGGTTGTTATGGCTCATATTTAAAGGAGATGATGAAGTGGGTGTGTGGGGATGGAGTCCAGTATTGGTCGAAGCACTCATTGTGTACTGGGCAGAGTTTTGAGCAGTGGGAGTGAGAGCTGGATCTGTGACAAAGAAACATGTAATGAGTAAAACAAAATACTACATTCAAACATTTGAAGTTTAAGGCATGTGCTGGAAGGGGGATCTTGGACACAGAGTGGTATTTTTGTGGTTTATCTGCTGGTGTCACTGCTCACCAGGTGCAGCTGTTGCAGTTCCTTCAGATGCTAGCTTAGGCGCTACCTGCGAACACAGTGGCACGCAGTGATTTCATGGTGTGCTAATTTTAGTTGGCACTAGTTGTGCCAGTTGTAAAGTTATGTCCTGTTAAGGACACGGCTGGAAAAGTGTTTCAGCCAATCAGAGTTGAGAAACCTTTATGCCCATTTTATAAGGAAGTTTATAAAATGGCAAAAAAAAGAAAGAAAAGAAAAATTATAAATTTCATTAGTTAATTAGTTAAAACAGATAATCTAACTGTGTATTATCTTTCTATAGCTGCACTTTCAGGTCTGCAATCTTCTTTTTATTCACCACAAAAACTGGTTTTCTCACCAAATTCATTTTATCAGCATAGAAACTAACTTCAGGGTGTGCCTTAAATCATTTGTGAAGCACTTCTCTGGGCTTGTGAGGATACTCTGCAATCGGCCATGAGCATCCCCAAATCCCTGGTGTGAGCATTATGTAAGAAATAATCATCGAGAAGGTGTGTGGTTATTGGTGATTAATCAACAGCCCAGGTGAATTGTGAGGCATGAGGTCACAGGCCAAGTATCCTCACAGCACCTAGGGTGTTGATTAATCCCCGATTACTGCACACCTTGGAGTGTTTTTTTTTGCACTCATAACATGGGCAAAACATGGAGTCCAAGCAACATAGGACACATGATCCAAACAAATAATATCTCCCTTAAGGGGTGGCTGGCTCCCTGTCCCTGGGCTAAGACAGAAATATGGCATGCTAATGAGTCCAAATAAGGCCGAAACACATGTATGTGTCTGCTGTTCTTAACCTTTGCCGATTGCACTGTGAAGCCTTTTGGCACCATACAATTTTGCTTAAAGCTGAGCCAGTCCAAATTCTCTCATAGGGATTTGCATATGTTTCCTATGATGCTTTGCATTATGGGGGTATGTGCAATTGTGTTTCCTTTAGAACTTGACTGTATGGCCAATATCCTCCAGGATAACCCATGCCTCGGGGCATGTGCTCTGGGGTTCGTTTGTAGTTCTTTTCATTCTCTATTCTGGGGTCTCCATGACCCAAACAAATAACATCCCCCTTAAGGGGTGGCTGGCTCCCTCTCCCTGAGCTAAGACACAGATATGGCACACTGATGAGTCCAAATGAGGATGGAACACGTGTATGTATCTGCTGTTCTTAGCCTTTGCTGATTGCACTGTGAGACCTTTTGGCACCATGCAATTTTGCTTAAAGCTGAGCCAGTCCAAATTCTGTCATGGGGATTTGCATATGTTTCCCAAGATGCTTTGCATTATTGGGTATGTGCAATTGTGTTTCCTTTAAAACTTGGCTGTATGGCCAATATCCTCTGGGATAACCCATGCCTTGGGGCATGTGCTCTGGGGTTCTTTTGTAGTGCTTAACACAACACTGCCACAACATGGAGAAAACATGTGACCTTTATTCTGTGTCCTTCCACTAAACATAAACTTGCAGTGCCACACTTTATTCTGTGTCCTGCCACTGCAACATATAGTTTCAGTACCACAAGATTTATATGCAGCATTACACAGTGATGCATATCTGATGATACATATCCAGCTAGAACTGATTGTCACACAGTGTATTCGTGTAGAAGAGACATGAACTGTTCCATTGCTCCACCTCTGTGTCTCTGCACTCACTCAAATCAGCAACTGATGTGCAGAAACATTAATGGATGGTAGTACAAGGAGTATGGTATGACACTGTTATTTTGCTTTTTTGTACCTTCCCACATTCTGCCAACATTCTTCTACTAAGTGCTGTGCTGCCCATCACACTGGTAAAGGTCACTGCCTGCATGTTACAGCATGGAAAGAGACTGTGGGAGTCACCAGCGGTAGGACACTGCCATGCAGTGATCGGTGGAATTCCTATACAAGTACAGCACAGTGCTGCAATACTGCTGAGGCTCTGTGACAGTTTCTAACCTATCTACCTGCCCCACGGATCTCCTACTGTTCCTTGCACCTTTCACTGCAGTGTCTTCCTCTCTGTATGACATTATCAAGTGTCTGTCTGTCTCCACAGTCCCATTGTGTCTCTAATCCTCTTAGATCAGTTCAGGGTTGGGGCAACAAGAAATAAGAGAGAGAGAGAGAGACACTGCAGCGATGGCAAGCTAGAAGGATGCTGCTGAACTTACTGTCTCAAGTGTGTCTGTATTTCTCAGTCTCTTGCTTGGTGAACACAGCATGACAGAGGCACTCACCTCTGTGGCTCCTGCTGTTCCACTACACATGATGACATATGATGCCAGGAGTGGTATACTGGTGAATGAGAAAATGGGTAATCTGCGGGGAAGGTGGGTGGGTAACCATCTAGCACTGCTGAGAAACTGAGTGCTGCACTGATGGTGTCAGAAGGGATGTCTGTCATACATAGAAACACTACCAGACACCAGCAATTTCTGCAGACAAATTACATTCCTCTCCCCCTGTGTGACCCACTCACTGCTTGCTGTCTCGGTCTGTCTCTCTTCTCTTGGTGAACATTTCCCTGGGTACCCGGTGGGGGGAAAAGACACCTAAGATAACACAGCCTGCAACAGGGACTGGACAGGCAGTCAGCACCAGTCACACAGAGAAAGACAGAGAGACAACAGTGGTAAAAGTTGGAATAGTGCAGTCAGTGTCACTTCACTATGCCACAAGATATGACAGTGTTTGGCTCTGGGTCAGCTCTCACTCTGTTAATGAGGACAGTAGTGGCTGCCGCTCACACTGCATTTCTGGCACAAGAATGAGATTGGCATGGCTGACTGGTCTCTCAGGGCAAACTGTTCACCACTTGCTGTGTATATATCATACATTAAAGAACTGTACCAATCAGGTACCTGTCTTTGTCAAGTCCATGTTATAAAATGCTTTAATGTGCACCTTGTGACGCATTATTGCTTATATATTCAGCACATTTTGACACACATCCTGCATCTGCATGCTACTGTAAGGCCAACCTTACTTCAAGCTTTTGTCTAATAAAACTAAAGTTCCTAGCCCTACTGGTCCTAACATTAGCCATTTTTAAAGATCATTTCTATGATAAGAACCAACTTTGTAACCATAAGGCTAGTAACTTAGTTTTTTTTGTTAAAACTTGTAATCAGTTTAACATTAAAAAGCATGCCAATATACATTATGCAAGCAATAAAATATGATGAGGTGTGGATTATGGCCTGATACGAGCATGCCCCAGGTGCATTATAAGGCACAAGGCACTTGTGCCAAGTGCTTTTAGCACCTTGGAAGTACTTTTATCAGGACACAACCCACAGAGGGTTATTGCTCTTATAAAATGGGCGCAAAATTTCCACATAATTGTCAGGATAAACTTTTAAACATTTCTTTTATTTTAACTTTTAAATGGAATTTACTGAGCATTTTTGAAGTGAAATAGTCCCTTAAACTGGGCTAACATGAACTGTAACATTATCTGTAATTATGATTTTGTTATCTTGTGAAATTTATAAATTCAGCTTTCTCCATATAACAGTTATTCAAGATAAATGATGTGCTGGTTGTAATCTGTTTTGTGAACTGCTGGATGACGGAGCTGACATTTCCCTTTGGATCACGTTACTTGATGTGTTGCCTCATCAGTGGGTGGAGTGTTTGGCTGCAGAGAGGAGCTGCTGAAGCATGGCTGTTGTTCTGCAGAGTTTTTTGGACAGGTATTTTGTTGAGGTAACAACTGTATTTTCCTTTAGAGCCAGCATTTCACTCCATCAGTGTCGATCTCCAGCTGATGGCACCCAGTACAAGTGGAGGCTCAATTCACAGCAATGTCCAGTCATGGTCATGATTTTTCTGGCCTCCAGTCCTGTGTGAAAGTAGTTGCACAGCCATTGCACATACACTGTGGTTCAGTGCTGATTATTGGCATAAGGTTAGCAAAGCAGTTTATGCCAAGGAGCTCCCTTGTGTACCAGACCACTACTGTGCTTTACTCTGTAGCTGGCAGTCTTCTTCTTTGATAGCAGTAGAAGGCTGTTGGGTTGGGTGGCAGTATTGAAATGCATTTTTTTGAAGGACTTTACTGTGTGCAGTGGGTTGTCTGGGAGGGTATAGGTACACCCTCTGTACTGTTGGCTTTTTATTTTATTTTTTTATGATTTTAGGTGAATTTGTTAAAAGTCAACATTATGTATTCTGTGCCTTGTTCATCCATGTTTGTATTTGCTTGGTGCATGTGCAAGAAACTTTTGTGGCAGCTTAGAGAGAAGCGGGTTGTGAAGGTGCAGCACTGTGACAGCCAATGGAAGCATTTGCATTTGGGGTTTGGTACTGGTGGACCAATGGAGACACAGTGTGCTGATGACACTGGCTGCAAAAGTGCCACCAACATGCGTTTTTGCGCCAGCAATCAGGGGCTGCCTCGTCATTGCAGTGTCAGCCATTCCGCTGCAATGAGGGAGCGACCCATCATTGCAGGGCTGGAACGTTACCTAATGTAATATTGTTTGTGAATGCCACGGCAAGCCACTGCCATGTTGACAAACAGTATTATACAGCTCCCACTGCTGAAGGGGTGCCCAATCCCCCCTCAGCAGCATGCAACCCCTCAAAAACAGTCTTTGTTTCGACAGGCCCCAATCCCCGTCAGCTTCAGTCCCTGTCCCAGTTTAATTTGCCAATGGGAGCCCACCATGTCGGCTTAGGTTCCCCCAAAAACAAGTTTGGTTTGTGCTGAGGGGTGTCCAATCCCTCAGCTCTTGTGCTCTCCATGTGCCGACAGGTACCCAATCCCCAGTCGGCTACAGCCACTCCCTCAAAACACTCAGGTGGCACTCTGGGAGCCCACCCTAGCATGCCAAATGTATTTGTTTAAAAGAAAAACTGTCCCGTAATGTTTTTTTTCCTGTAAATCAGAAAACGGTCCCTCGTTGAGTCCTGTGGCCCCGCCCAACCCACGCCCACCCACTGTGCACCCTGCCTCTCATACCCCTCACCCCATACTTACTCCGGAGCCCAGGGTGACAATCTTCGGTGGACTGGGAACACATCTGCACTCTTCAAAGCCGACTGCAAATTGAAGAAATGCCAGTAAGCTGTATAATGGCATAAATAGGGTTTTTTCAACTTTGGTGCATATCACAGACATTTGTGAATTTTAGCACCAAATTTTCAACATGGGGTTATTGGGACCCCTCCTCATAAATTCAGCCACTGTCATGTCGTTATTCAGTCCGGAAAGGATTTATCGGTCACTTGCAGAATCACCTTTGGGACTGATTAAAAAATGACAGTACCAGCATTCATGAGGTGGCCTCTCAAAAGTCTATGTTGCAAATTTGGTGGAAAAATCAAGAAATGACTGTTTAAAGTGTGCATTGGCAGGTTGCTAAGCACACTTGTAACTTCAATAATTTGCAATATTTTCACTCCAGATTTTTCAACATGGCCATTTTTCCACACCTATTTATGAACAGTATAGCTGTCATTAATCACATCCTGGCCGACATGTGTTTTCGCACTTCTGGCACAGAATAGTGTGGTTGCTGTCAGAAATCTGTGTTTGGGACACATTAAGAAAATCACAATGATGCTGTTCATGAGCAGAGATCCCAAAATGCCTATGTTGAAAATGTTGTGTGATGAAAGTCCATAAAATGACTGTTCGCACATGCATTGCGCAGTTTCCATGTATGTTCAAAGTGCGAGCATTTTTAATATTCCCACTACAGATTTTCAACATTGCCATCTCGTCACACCTCCCTATGGATGGTACAGCTGTCATTCTTCACATCCTGCCTGGTCTGTGTTTTTACATCTAGCACAGAATGGCACGGTCACTGTAGTACTCAAAGTTCAGCACACATTAACAAAATCACATTGCCACTCTTCATGAAAAGAGGTCCCAAATGCTTTCATGAGGTGGGGTCACAAAAGGCCATGTTGAAAATTTGTAGTAAAATACCAACAAACATCCGAGGGATTAGGTTTCTAACCACAATATCCCACCCTGTACAGACTGACAGGCCTCAGGGTGTGCTTTTGGATAGCTGACTGTACTGCTCATGTCATCCCACCCCACCCCCAGCCACTGACAGGCATCGAGGTATACCTTGGCCTCTTTGGCCCCAGACTTCACCCATTCTCCTATGCTGCACCATTTAGTGTATGTCCTTATGGAATAGGGTGACTGTAAACAAACACCCCAAGGCACACCTCAACATGTCGGTGTCTGCTGAATAGGGAAGGTGACATGGCATGACCATCATGGGCGACAACTCAAACACTTACCCCAATGCCTGTCCTTCTCTACAGGATGGAGGTGGGATTGGCGTGAAGTTCAATACTTCATTGCCATTCCTATTCTGCATCTGACTAACTCCTGCATTTCCATTGCTAATACCAGCAAGCAAACATTTGGCATTGACAAATGCTTGTTATTTCAAAGTGGTTTGGTTTTAGTTCACAGAGACCATCTCTCCCATGGTGTGCCATGCACAGCTGTATGTCAAAGCAGACCTTGTAAAGAAGGCCACATGGAGCTTCCAGTGATAGGATCATGGATGTTTTCAGTATTTCAGGGTCTGGGTGCTTGTAGCAGGGTGGTGTTGCGATGTGTCTTTTCCATGCCATCTGTAATGTTTGCACACAGCCATAAAGATATTGTTAGCAGGTTGCAGTTCAGGATGGTTGTGGAGGTTTATGGAGCAAATGAGAGGCAGGCTGTTGAAGCAGTGATTAAGTCAAGCTCTCAGTGTGAGGAGCTGGCCCGGCTATACTTGCTCCCATCGGTCTGCTGGACTTTGGCTTACAAATCTGACAGATGCCTCCAACTGACACTGTTTCAAAGTTTAATTCAATATGATGTGCTGAGCACCAGTTCTGCAGCACAGGCATTGCCCACATAGTTGTCTTTTGTGTGTTGAACTCATTTTTTTCTTTCTCTAGTGTGTCAAGCTTAGCAGTCAGTGTAAAAAACATACTCATCATGGCTGTCTTTCTTTTTCTTTTTATAGGCTGCTGTCTCTCTGGAAGGTTGTTGTCTTTCTTTTCTTGAAAGGTGGTAAGTAGTTCTTCTAGTTTTAGGTCAAACTGAATGTCAGTAATGCCTGACATTTTTTGTTCTGTCAGGCTTTCTCATTTCTGATGACTGCTTATTCTAGGCTGGCATGGCTTGTTGGTGAGGGTGGCACAGTGAAATCTTTGTGTTCTGGGACTCAGGTTGACACAAATAGTGCCAGTTGTAAAGTTATGTCCTGATAAGGACATGGCTGGATATGTTTCAGCCAATCAGAATGTAGGAAATTTGGTGTCCATTTTATAAGTGATGATATTGTGCATGTTTCTGACTGCACTTTGTAATGTGATAAAAACAAACCACAGGAGAAAAAAATTGGCTGGCCTATCAGCACAGCAGTAGCTCTACCTCCTGCTATGCCAGTAACCTGGGTTTGGGAATGAGCTTGGGCTGCTGGGAGCCAACTAGGGGGAGGTAAGGTCACTGCTTCCACTGCCTTACTGCCTCCTTGGTGACCAAAGGTGGTGGTCCAGCTCAGGGCACTATGGGAGGAGAAGAAGACATTGGCCAACATCCAGAACAGCAGCACATCACACATGCACACAATACTTGGACCTCCATGCATGCTGATATCCTCAGGGATGGGAGAAAACAATACAAAAAACACTGCAGCTGGCCCAATGATTGCCTCTGGTACTGTGACAAAGGACTGATCCTGGAAACCCATGGCCACCTCCTGATGAAAGTATGTGCATGTAGGGGGGAGTAGAAAGGGGGTGCTTTCTCCTTCCCCACTTGGGGGGGCAATCCAAGGCAGCATGGAGGCAGAGTACCAGGGGTAGCATGGTAGTAACTAGCCAGAGGTACCTTGGAAGACCCTGAGGGAGTGGCTCAGCTGTGGTGTAAATGGGGGCACAAAGAGAATTAAAAAAGGAAAAGAATGGACTAAAAATAAATACTTTTCATAGCAAATTTTTGTAGTCAGTGGACTTCTATCAGTTACTCTCTAAGTGCACAAGTGCACTGAATGTTTTCTGTTTATAAGTTTGAAACATTATTTCTATCTTTGAACTAGCTGCTGCAAATCTGTGTGTTCTCTATGTACTGTGGATGCTTCCCTGGTATTTGGAATGTGTTTTCCTAATAATAGAGCAGCCTTTGTAATCTTGCAAAATTGTTTTATTCTGACTTTAAATAGATTATGTAAATTCATTCAGTATGTTTACTTTTTTTTTGTCTTTGAGAAGTTAATTCTTATTTATTCTGAAAAGATTCATTGGGCCAGATTTCAACAAAATAAACACAGATGCCTGCATCTGCTCAGCTGTGTTGTTGTCTACCCACCCTTTTCAAAACAATGCAGTTAGCATGACCAATGCTGCTCTGGTAGTTTCTCCTCCTAAAACCATTTTGATTTTAGCTAAGAAAGTTGTGCAATTTATATATGCTATTAGCTGTTTATGTAGCAATAATACCCAACAGGGTGGGTGATATTGGGCTACCATACTGCCCAGGGTGTAATGAGGCAGGATGCCACAGTCAGAGGCCCTATAGCCCTGGAAGGTCCGTATAACCCATACCACCCACCCTGGAGGCTATTATTGCACTTAGAAAATGGACCACTGTATAATATAGGTTTAAAAAGAAAAACATTGTTTAAATGCTAAACTCATTTATTTTGTAATAAAGTAGTTCCTCCACCTGCATTAGAATGTTCTTTTTTTAACTAGGGAATTCTGAGGAGTAGGGAGCTGATTGTCATGGTTACCCCCATATACAGACACACACAGTGTAGCTGCTTACCTGCATGAGTGGCATAAAATTCACTGAGATTTAAAAATTACAGCCTCCCATGAAGTGTAGACTGTGCAGTTCTTCACTGCTGAGTGCTGGTGTCTGAGTGAGAGAGACAGAGAGAGAGAGAGAGAGAGAGAGAGAGAGAGAGAGAGAGAGCGATAAGGAGGCGAGTGATTTTTTCACCTGTTTTACCAAATGTTCTCCAAGGCAGGAGTAGCAGTGTGACAGATACAGAAAAACCCCTGGATTCCATGAAGCATTTCCAGTACACATCTCTCCCTCTCAGGCAACAGTATGAAAAAGACAGGGAATCCTCAAATTAGCCTAGTTTTTTCAGTCACACAAAACGGAAAAGCAGCAGCAGGTAGGGCAAAACTAGAAGTAACAGTAGTCACTTAACTGTGCACCTCTCCCCTTCTCAGGTGCCTGTTGCCACCTCCTGCCTATCATGACCTAGAGAAGATGAATGATTTGAGAGAGTTGGGGAGAGGATCCATAGTAGTCTGCAGGCTGTGCTTTTCTATGTCCCCCCAGCCCTATAATCTAATTTTTTGTTTGTTTGTGAGACTGGCAGCTGACAGGGCGATCAGGGAAATGGAGCTGAAGTAAGTGTACCTGTCGGGATGAAAGCTCCGAGTCTGGCGTGATTGGGAATGCCAGTAGCAGTGTGTGTGTTCAGTCCAAGAGTGCAGGACAAAACTTAAGTGGAGCTGTCATTAAAAAAAAAAAAAACAGACGTTTGTACTTCTGCTTGAGTGGGCTTAGAGTGGGGCAGGTGCATTGTGGAGGAAGTGCTTCATAGCAGTAGTGTTGAGTATAACGATGATGTGCTAGAGCTCTATATTGTAAAATGAAAGAGGTGGGCGTTTCTGTTTTTGAGTGTGGGACAAACCTTTGATTGCTTTTTTATAATAATACCTACGTCTAGTGGAAGGGAGAACTGATGTGTGAGACATGGGTTTGTGTGTGGTAGCGATGACACTAGCACTTCAGTGGTGGGCAGGGTTGTACCGTATTTGTGTTGCAGCTGAGTGACTCAGTGTTTTGTCCCACTTACTGAGTGGGGAAAAATGGCAGTTACTCTGTCACAGGGATATGACATATGGGGATAAGAAAAATAAAATGATGTTGGGTTGTGGCGGTAAGCTACATGGGAAGGGAGATGGTTGGAGGATCGGGCTGGGTGTCAGCTCTCGCTAAGCGAGAGAAAAAAAATGGTGGGTATTTTAAACTGAACATTCTATAGGCACAGTTATACTGGTGGTGATCAGATTGGTTGGGGTTGGTACTTTTAATACCCAGGCTCTGTTGTCTGATAGATGTCTACCTTGCCAGAGCTATCAGCCAATCAGAGCCTGAGATTTTTGAAGCCCATTTTCTAATAACATTTTCCATCATATGAGATAATCATTTAAGGGATTTTCTTTAATATCAGATTTATGAATTTTTGTTTTGCTAATTATGTGTTTGACTTGAATGTGATATGTGGTAGTAAGTTTTGTTATTTTAAAATATTTTTATTGTGTTTTGTATTTATATAATGTGTGTTTTATATGTTAAACTTGTCACTTTGAAAATGGGCAATTTGCTCATCTTGCTTACAAGTATAAAAATAAAATGAAATGAAAATGAATTGGGAGTTGTTGTATATTTCCAAATTTGAGGGATTAAATTAGAGTGGAGAAAGTAGTGTGATTCTGACCACTACTAAAATGTTTCTTTGTTATCCTATGTATCTAAATATTTTTGGTGATGTATTTGTTAAGTTTTGTAAATGACCTGAGCAACAGGTTCATATTTAGTATTCTGCTGGTTGAAGATTCATTTCATTTTCATTTCTTTTCATTTTATTTTTATTCTGGTTAACTGATGAATGCAAATGCCCATTCTCAAAAGTGACCAGATCCCATATGAATACAAGCAATAAAACTAATAAAACATATGCAGTAATTATGAATAACATTAACATCTTGTTTTGTGCAAGTGTTTAAAATGCAATTTTCAGTCATAATTCAACCTGCATTTCTTTATCTTTTTTATGTTCATGTCCCTTAATTCTTTATTAATGAGAATATTTGGAAGAAAACATTGTGCCCAGTTTTCTCTGAATCGAGAATACCTCAAGCACCTAGTGAGTCAATCATTTGGTGTAAAGGTCCTGCGGCATTCTCCCCACTGGCTATCAGAATTTTTAACCCCAAGTGCCAAATGCTACAAGTTAGACCAGCTTTTCCCTGGTCTAACTTGAATCATTTGGGGGAACCTTTATAGGGGGCTGCACCAAATCTTTGGTGCAGGCTGCCATAAACTGAGGAAACTGTTTCAACTGCACTCGATGTACTAAAATTGGGTGCAGTTGTGTCAAAGATGTTTGGTGCAGCTGTGCCAAAAAACAGGTTTGACACAGGGCTTGATGTAAGATCTGTGTTATCCTTTGAAAACTGGCTTATTATCTTTATCCTCCAGACCTTATCTTACCCACTCTTCCTTCCTCTGCTGGAGTAAGAATTCATTGTTTGTGACATTATTGTCTGTTACTGAACAAAATTATTCATAAACAGAGGAGGACACCTTCAGTAAGGGGGAGCAGAACAATGGGCTGAAGTCTTATTTTCATGTCAATATCTTAAGTAACAAGTAATCAAAGAAAATAAAAACTAATGAAATAACATCTGAGTTATGTCTAAATATTATATTTTAAAAAGTTTTCCTGGATACAGAAAACATGTTTCAAGTACCTTTAACAGCATGTGGGTGTTTCTTGTGATCCACAGTTAAACCTTACAGATGCTAGCTTGATATAGGGGAATTTATGTTATAGAAAAGTTTCAAAAAACTGAGCTACTATCACACACAACATTTTATATAAACCAGACGTACTGTAGTCTTCACTAGATGTTTTACCTGAAACAACATTTTCATTGCTAAACATCCTATAAATAGAACATTATTTTTGACTGAGTGTCAAAGAATGACAAAGGACCAGACTTCTTTCAGCAAAAGGCCAAGAATGAAATGCAAAAAAAAAAATAGCAAAGAAAGATAGCTGCCTGCCTCTTCCTCAAGTCATGTGGCCCTGTAGAATTATTAATCCAGGTTCCTGAACAGATTACAAGGAACTGGCCTTATTAAGACCCCCCAAGTTACGGCAAATGATGGGTTGACTTTCAATGTTTCAGTCTCAAACTGATTTGATTTGATGGACATTTCTAATGACTGACTAAAGATTTCTTCTTCTGTTAGCATGAATGAAGAGACTGAGGGGTTAAAAAATTGAATGTTAATTTCCTGGAATATTGCTGGTCTCCTAACAAAATTAGTTTATAATGAGTGTATTAATTTTCTGAAGCAGGCCCATATACTGTGCCTGCAAGAAACGTGGCATCAGACTTTAAATAATATTGCACTGAATGGTTATTCAGTTTATCACGTTTCAGGTCACAAGCACTCCAGATTTGGCAGACCTTCTGAAGGCCTGGTTACTTGGTTCAAAATTATGGATCTTTTATCCGAAGAGCTCATATTTACTAATTTACTCACAGTCTTTTCTGGTAACCAGGCCCCCTGACATTTTGTCTAATAAATGTCTATATACCTCCCAGTAATTCCAAGTTTTATGACCATAGAATATGGGACGAATTGGAAGATGTCAATCATAGAGTTTGGGCAACAACAGCTTGTGAGAAAATCTTGCTCTGCAGAGATTTTAATGCCAGGATAGGCATATATGATGGATTTGCAAATGATGAAAGACAAAATTGCCACTTCTGGAATGCCTATAAATATCCCAGAAATTCCCTAGATCATAGGACTACTGCCAGAGGGCATAAACTCCTGGAGATTATTACACCATATAATTTAACACCTTTAAATGGGAGGTATATGGGGGATACCATAGGAAATTTTACCCACTACAACAAGCAGGGTCCCTCTGTGATAGACTATGTCTTCTGGAATGATAACATGGATATATGGGAATCTTGCCATATTCCTACTAGATCAGATAGTGACCACTTCCCTCTTATACTTAGTTTTAGACAATTAGTGCAGGAACCCATGTTGTCTGGCTATAGTAATATAGAAATCAGAAACAAAAACCAAAATCAGGTGGAATCAAAATAGTTCTTATGAGATAAATTATTTGTTGCAGAATGTTTTCTCTAATAAAGAATATGTTAACTGGAACATGATTCAGTGGAATAATCAGATGATGCACTGTTTCGAGGAAATTAGGGAACTCATCATGCATACTAGACAACAGAGATCAATGGGGCAGAACTGGTTTGATAGGGATTGTCATTTGGCTAAAAACATTTAAACAAACAAATCAGAAGTGTTAGAGCTCTAGTGATGATGAACAATTTAGACTCCTTAATCAGATTAGGGGATCTTATAAAAAGCTTCAAAAGGAGAAACAACAGGAATTTCAACATAACCAGTGGAACAAAATGGTACTGTAATAGAGTGCAAGGATCATCATGCTTATTGGCAGTTGGTGGCTCAGGGAACTAGTAATTTTAAAATTGGAACAGATACATATATTCCCCTCGATACCTTGGAAAAATATTACTCAGATATTTTTTTAGACCCAAATCAGACAAATGAACTTCCCAATTTGGGGTCTTTTGAACCGTATGTTACCTTCTGCAATCGATAGGAAGTATATGTGGCAATTATTTCCCATGAAAAAAATAAAGCCCCAGGTCCAGACCAGATACCATCAGGAGTCTTTTTGGACTCTCCTCTTCTTTGGGCCACTATATTAATGACTTTTTTTAACTGTTTAGTTAGGAAACTGAGATCCCCTATTTCTTGGAAGGGAGCACTAATTATTCCCGTACAAAAAAAGGAGATAGAACTGACCCAAAAATGCATCAACCAATTTCATTATTAGACAATAGTTGCAAGATTTTTTCCAAATTGGTTTAAGTTAAACTCATGGAGGAAATCAAGGCACTGGGTGGATTGTCAGAATTTCAAGCAGGTTTTCAAGACAGTTTTAGTACAGTAGATAATTGCTTTATCCTTTCTCATCTTTATGAAAAATATGTTAATCATGTAAGCAGAAATTATATTAGCATTTATTGACTTTAGTTCTGCTTTAGATTTTGTGTCATGTAGTATATTATGGGAATCAATGAGGTAGTAGGGTATTTCTAAAGAAATCATTGCAATTATAAGCAAATTCTATCACATCTTGGACTCAGGTCAACACTGGAACAACTGGACAACTCTCTGTAACTTTTCCCACTAATCGTGGGTCAGACAAGGCTGTGTGTTAGCCCCTACCTTGTTTTGCATTTATATTAACAAATTATTGAAATTATTGAATGATTCATTGACAGATTCTCCCAAGATTCTACATAAATCTGGTCCAGTTTTGGCATACGCCAATGATCTTGTTCTGTTGTCCCTTTCGCAAAAGGGGCTACAGAGCAAACTAGATATTCTGAATGAATATGCGGGTAGACATAGTTTAATTATAAATGAAAACAAAAGCCAAATTTTGATACAAGGAACTAATAAAACTTCCAAAACATGGAGAATAGGAAATAAAAAATGTAATACTGTTAAATCGTATTTATATTTGGGTTTGCTTTATACTCATGATGGTAAATGGACTAGGCACCTTGATTCTCTTATTCCTAAACTAAAACGAACAGCTAATTATCTCAAGTCATTTAACAACAAGTATGGAGGTAATACTATTAAACCATTGATAATAGCATTAAAGGCCAAATACTACTCTCAGGCTTTATATCATTCTGAGATCTGGGGATATGTTAGTTTTGATAAGTTAGAAATTCCTTTAAATAAACTCCTGAAGTGTACTTTAGGACTGAATAACTCTATCTCTGCAGCTTTAGTTAGAGCTGAGGTAGGACTGGTTAAATTATTTGCCTTTGCACAAGTGAGACTTATAAATTATTGGCTAAAATTGTTGACATTAGACTCAAATAGATGGCAAATTCTGGCATTAAAAGAAAAAGAACCATGGATTGGTATGGGCTGTAAAAATCTAAATGGTTGGCCAATTTGTACTCAGTTCTGGAGGAATCTGGATTATCTTTCTTAAGAGGCTATGTGGAAAAATTGTAATTATCTTGAAGTATAAATCTTATATAACCCAAAAATCATGTAATTAGCTTTGAAATCAGATCTGGTTACGACTACAAATCTCAAGATTGCCCTTGCTAAGGCAATATGATGTAAATTTTGTTTTAGAGAATATTTGGATGTACTGACTAATATTAAACAGAGACAGTTATTTACTAGATTTAGAATGGAACAGTTTTCAGTAAGGTTCTGAGTTCCAGATACAACAAGGAGTCAGAACCTGCTTCTGGTCTTTGTGTTTGTACTGGTATTAATAAGGAGGATCTTTTCCATGTCATTTTGTATATCCATGATATGATATGGCTAGAATGTCCTGGCTTCAACCTTTGCTAAATGAAATAGCAACTTCTGACCAAACTTTATTACTGGATATACTGTTCATACTAGGGATGATTATTTAATTTATAAACTGACAAGATATCTGGAAGTAATAATAAAAATTAGAATGAAACATAAATTCCAACTAAATTAAAATATGAGATATGAAAGATTGTTTCTTTGCATAGGAAATAAGGCTACTAATGGGAATTTTTTTCCTTAATACTTTGTATTTATGTTTCTTTTTATTATGGATGAAAAGCCAAGAATTAATGTGATAATGTGCAATATTTGCAGTTATTGTCTCAATGTATGTATGATAATGAGATGTCATTTTGTATTTTATTGTAATGGTCTTCTGACCGAACAAATAAATTTATACTACTACTACTAATCCAGGAATGCTGAGAAAGCCAGTGTGATTCAACATCTACAGGGGAAAAAACAGAGGAGACATTTCAATTTGGCATGCAAGATACCGGAGAATTCCTTGAATGAACAGGGAGACAATTGTTGACATGCATAGAAAAAGACATGAGAACTGTCAACAAGGCAGAAAGCCTAACATGCAGGCAAAAGCATGAATTAGGATTTCCACTTACTGGTTACATTATAATACATCTGAACACAGTAACTGAATTCCCTGATGAAGAGGATTTGTCTTTGAAAGTCTGCTTTTGTTCACAGTAGTGTCATCGGTTATTAAATGGGTCTAAAAAATCAAAGAACTTAAATTGGTTAAAACCATTCAGGTGACTATGTATTATTAGAGCATAAGGCATGGTCATCCTGGTCCTAAACCAAATCATACAATGAGCAAATCAGTCCTCCTACAGCCAGAACTATCTTCCATTAGTCCCCCTGTAACCAGAACTGATCTTCCATCACAAACATGGCTGCTACTTTACACTACAAACCTTCAACTGATCCCTAAAAATAAAACTACCTTGAATAAAAAATAAAACAACTTTATTAAATGTTGTTTCCTTAATCATCACACTCTCCTTACACACATAAACAAATTAGAAACATTAAGTATTGTTCATAGTTTTCATTATAATTGTTTTGTTTTGTTCTGACAATGAAAAATCTTTCTTCTGTCTTTACCTGCTCATCGAGGAAAATCTCTTCTGCTTGTCCTGATAGTCAGATAACTGAGTATCTGGCTCTAATAGAGGCCATTGTTTGTGTGTGTACAGTATAGAAACATAGAAATTGTCTGCAGATAAGGACTGTTAGGCCTATCTAGTATGCCCGTAGGTCTCTATACACGATGCCTGTAGGCCCCATACATGTATGCATCCACTCACCCTAAGTTGACAATGGCTTTTATCACTCCTTTCCCACCCACGGTTCCCTGTGCTTGTCCCAGGCATGTTTAAACCTCTCCACTGTGCTTGCCCTACCACTTCAGTGGCAGATTATTCAAGCATTCACCACCCTCTCTGTGTAGAAACACTTCCTCACATTACCGCTTATTCTCACCGACTCCAATTTCATATCGTGACCACCCCATTATGGTATCTTTTCTACATTGGAAAAGATCTACCACCTGCACCTTGTTTATGCCCTTGAGGTACTTAAGAGTATCTATCATGTTGCCCCTTTCTCTCCCCTCCTCCAGGGAGTGCATAAAGAGGTCTCTTAGTCTCTCATCATATGTTTTGTGGGACAAACCATGCACCATCTTTGTCACCCATCTCTGGACAGCCTCCACCTTGTTTATGTCCTTATGCATGTGTGGTCTCCAGTACTGCACACAGTACTCCAGGTGAGACCTTACCAGTGTTTTATACAATGGCATCACCACTTCCTGCCTCCTACTAGTAATACCTCTGCCTATGCACCCAAGCATGTCACAGTCCCTCCCTGTAGCCTTTGAGCACTGCTTTGATACCTTAAGGTCATCAGATATGATAAACTCTAGATCTTTATTCTCCTTGGTGATGGTCAGCATCTCCCCCCATCCTGTAGCTTTCCACAGGGGTTCTCCCTACCCAGGTGCATTATCTTGCACTTTTTCACATTGAAACTCAGTTGCCACACCTCCAACCATCTTTTAAGCTTATCCAGGTCCCTTTTCATTTTCTGCACCCCTTCTGAAGTATCCACCTTGTTGCAGATCTTGGTGTTATCTGCAAATAGGCAGACCTTCCAGCCCCTCTGCAATGTCACTAATGAAGACATTGAACAGGACTGATCCCAGTGCTGATCCTTGTGGCACTCCACTGGTCACCCTCTCTCCCTGATTGGATGTCATTTATCACCCTTCTGCCTTCTGTCCATCAGCCAGATTCTAACCCACTGTATCACCTTATGCCCCATGCCTAGACTACTCATCTTGTTAACCAGCCTTCTGTGTGGGACAGTATCAAATGCTTTGCTGAAATCCAATTAGGTAACATCTACATCCTCTCCCTGATTCACTTCCCTAGTCAACCAATCAAAAAAATCTATCAGATTCATTTAAAAGACCTTCTGATATGAATCCATGCTGCCTCAGATCCTGGGCACCAATGGATTCCAGGTGTGCCACTATCCTCTCTTTCAGCAGTGTCTCTATGTTCTTCCACACCACTGAGGTGAGGCCGACTGGCCTGTAGTTCCCCGCTTGCACCCTACTGCCACTTTTGTGCAATGGGACTGCATGCACCCTCCTCCAGTCCTCTGGAACCATGCCTGTGTTGAGTGGTTCTGTGAACAGGGTGGTCAGAGGCACAGCTAGTTCCCTCCACAGCTCCTGTAATATCCTTAGGTGTATGTCATCTGGCCTCATGGCTTTATCACCTTCAGCTTTGTGAATTCTTCCCAAACTCTTTCTACTATGAATGGACTGGTGTCCACTTCTCCCCTCAATTACCTCTACTACCCAACTGTGGTCCTTGACCCTCTCCTCTTCAGTGAATACTGAACAGAAGTATTTGTTCAGTAGTTCTGCCTTGTCTTGATCTCCTCCTTGCACTCTCCTCCTCCCTTTGAGCCTCAGAACCCCCAGTTTTTCTTCTATCGCTGATGTACCTATAGAATGTCTTGTCCCCTTTTTTCACTGTCTGTGCTAAACCCTCTTCTGTCTCTGCCTTGGCTTTCCTAACATTCTTCCCTGCCTCTCTTATACATTCAAGGTACACCTCCCTGACCTCCTCCCTTTGAGTCCACTTATACTTCCTGAAACTTGCTCTTTTTGCCCTTACTTTGTCTCCCACCCTTTAGAGAACCATAGTGGTTTCTTTCTTCTTTTCCTTTGGCCACTATCCTAATGCATTGGTTAGTAACCTCCATAATGGCTCCTTTTAGTTTCTCCCACTGTTCCTCCACCCCCTCCATTACCTCTACCTTCTCCAGGGCTGCTATTTCATTGAAATCCACCCACATAAAATCTAATATTTTTGCCCTTGTGTGACTTAATTGAGTCCCTGTCTCCATGTCAAACCACACCATATGGTGGTAGCTGATCCCAGCTGCCCTTCCACCTGAATTCTTTCAACTATGTTCCCATTGGTCCATACCAAGTCTAGAATTGATTTGTCCCTGGTGGGCTCATGCACCAGCTGTCTGAGTTCAACTCCCTGCAGGGATTCCAGATGGCCATGCTCTGGCTGAAGCAGTTGTCTGGGTAGTCCAATCCACATCTGGTATATTGAAATCTCCCATCAACAGGATTTCACCTTGGCTGCCACATGAATTTCCACCACTAGTACCATGTCCACTTCCTCCCTATGTGCCAGAGGTCTGTAGATCACCCCTGTACATATTGCTTTGCCATTTCTGGGTTCAAGGGTTACCCACATTGCCTCCACTTCCCCCTACCAACCCTGTACTTCTGTAGCTTTTATGCCTTCTCTGATGTGCAGGGCCACCCCCTCCCTTTTTACCTTCTCTGTCCCTTCTAAACAGTGTATAGCCTGGTACATTGACATCCCAGCTGTGATTAGCAGAATACCATGTTTCTGTTATTGCTGCAATGTCAAGGTCTGCATCCATCATCAAGTTCCAGGTCTGGAACCTTATTTCCAAGACCGCGGGCATTTGTGAACATGACCTTCCATGTTTTACTCCCTGACCTATTCTGTTCCCATTTTCTCTACTTTGCCTCTTCCCCCAGCCCGGTATTCATGCTCACGTGTTCTTGCTCCCCCTTTATTCCCCTTATAAACATTTCCCCCACCTGCCCCTTACTGCTCATTTCAGTTGTTCCTGTTGTCAAGTTGTACTTTTGCATGTTCTCACGGGGGGGGGGGTCCTAAGCCATCTGGCTCTCCTGTCTCTCCCCCTTGGCCAGTTTAGATGCTCTCTGCTGGAGCATTCCAACTTCTCACTAAGGACTGAGGTCCCCATTCTGGACAGATGCAGGCCATCCTCCTGATACAAGCTCACATCTGCCCAGGTTGGAACCCAGACCCCTATGAAGCCAAATCCTTCATTTCCACACCAAACATTCAACCAGGAGTTGAAGGTTTGGATTTTGAGTGCCCTGGCCTTCCCCATGTCTTGGACAGGTAGTACCTCTGAGAATGAGACAGAATGTGCTACCTGTTTCAGGTCCCTCCCAGCTTCCTGAAATCCTCCTGGACTCTGGCTGACTCACCTTTCTCTCCATGTCATTGATCCCAAGTGGACAATGACATTCAGCTTCTCCTTCCTGGTTATCACCTTAGTGATCCTAATGATTCACTTCCCATTCCTCCATGCAGCACTTCCTGGGAGGCACTTGACCTCCAACTTCCCCCTGCTAGGTGTCCCTAATTTCACACACCATACAACAGAGTATCCCACTAGGAGAAGCTTCCTCCTCCTCCTCCGGGCTCCCTTGCCCCCCTTCCTGGGGACTCCAGCTTGGAGGCCCCAATCATCCTCCCTGGTTCCAGCTGTGGGTGCTTGTGTGGGTCATTCTCATTCCTCCAAAACAGTGTAGGAGTTATTAAGCTGGACCAGTTAGGGGATGTGCCTCTGACCTCCCTACCCTCACTCTCCCTGAGCCCACTGTGGTCCATTCACCCTTCCTCCTGGGCAACCTTTGAGGTTGATGTTGTGGACCCAGTGGTCACTGGGTGGGGGTGGATGCCTCCTGTAACCTTGCCACCTCTGCACAGAGACAGGCAACCTCCTCCCTTAGCCCAGAGAGGTGTCTGCAGATAGGGCAGCATCACAGCCTCCATAATGTCTCCCTGAAGATTGCTGTTCCACAGCCACTCCACTGCACTGCACCACTGCTGTTATGTCTGATGTGGTATACCCTCTAGATGAACCCCTATGCTCCTCCTTGTCCTTGGTGTGGAACTTCCTGTGTGGTGTAGGAAGTTGTAACACTACGGGCCAACACCCTATAAAAGGAGGACTATCCCAAGGGTGGGAGTGATTATCCCCTGGCTGTGTCCAGAAACAATCAGAAGAGGACCCCTTTACCCTACTTTCCCAGATGACAAACCACAATGATCAAAAAATTAAAAAAATCCCTCAACATCCATTGAAATATGAAATCTGCACTTAAGATAACAGACTCAAACAAGTACAAACACTGACAAGCTTACCAGCAATGAAATCCTTCACTCCTGCCCCTCCAGAAACTTAGCAGCAGCAGAAAGGTGAATCTACCTGAGCCAAACTGTTTGTTAGGAGAGGAACATTCTGTCAGTGGAACTGAGCAGAAGTTTGAATCCCAGTATTCCATGGTAAACATTCCATATCTTGAATGTGGGAAGAGTCAGAGAAAAAAATAGAATGAAGAAAGCAGGCAATAATACTTCAGAAACAAAGAGAAAAAGAGAGAAAACCCAGTTACATAAGCTGAAGTAGGCCCACACTGCTCAAATACATTCCTGAAGTTTATATAATCACATACATTTGAATCATATATGGGTGTTTATCACCCCGTCCCACCCCCACCACCAAAAAGGCAACCTGGCAGGTTTAAAGTTTTGAACACAGTTCCATTAAGAAACAGTACTTGTATTTATTTGAAATGTAAGGTAACATGCTTTGTTTTCTTATAAAATGTGTGCCAGACACAGTTTTCATTACGTTTATGTTTTCAGATACCTCCCCCTCTATCAGAATAGGAACTTTTTTTGTATTCAGAGTTAAAATGGATGCATATTTCAATGAAAGGTTCAGTTTTTATCTTTTAAAACTACTTTCTTCTTATTTTCATTCATTTTAAATAAGTCATGTATTTAAATGCCATTTTCTAAGAGCAATAAGACACTTCAGGGTGTGCATTATGGTGGAATAATTGCACTTCTCAGGTACATTTAATGGCACTCAGCTGCACCTTATACATAACAATGCACCTAGGGCATGCAATTATTTCACCGTAATGCAAACCTTATAATGTCTTACTGTTTACTCGTTTGATAATAAATTGAAATAAGTTACATCCTGGGTGCATGAGTCTAACTTCTAGAATCACTTAGCCATTTGTTTCCAGAACTGCAGAACACTCAGACAGTGGTACTACTCAGAAATAGTTAGTAGTGGCAATAGCAAGCAAATGAGAAATGTTAGTATTTTCAAGTCAACAGAATTTTTTTCAAACTTTTAACTAGGGTGGTACACTAAGCTGAAAGCTTGTTTACAGGTGCAATCTGGGAGCATAGGAAGTTAAGTCAATTGTTCAGGGTCACATAGTATGCAAGTTGGAATGTGGAATTCAAACCCAGGTCTCCAGATTTGCAGCTCAGAGCCTTAAACCACTGCACTATACTGCCTCCCATTTTAGGAATTGTAGAATTTAATAACTTGTAGGAAGATATTAAGGACTGCAGCATTCATAAACCATACAGGAGAACCAGGTAAGACAGCTGCTAGATAGCTTCTGAACTGGTACTAATCCTAAGTCTTGTGCAGGTCTGATTCCATTGCCTAACTGTAAGCCGGTAAAACCCTAGCAAAAAGAATTAGGGAATCACGTTAGTCTTTTTATGGCCTTTTCTGGAATAGGGTGGGGAGCAACTGGGTATGCCAATAACATGACTACATAATATACTGTGAATGAGACTGGGCATGAATGGTAAGGGTTTCCTATACCAGGAAATTAATTAGATGTTGCTCTAGTTAATGCACTTGTGAAACAGCCTACTTATGAAACAAGTCATGGCAAAGATAGGAAACTTATTTAAGTAGGTGTGATTGGACATGGACACCAAAAAGTAGCAATTGATGTAAAACATCCCAGCTTGAATTAAATTATTCTCAGTCACCTGTGGTGGACAAGCTCCAGCTGGCTGACAGAGTCATTGATTTTTTTTCTTAATGATTTCCATAGTCTATTACATAAGTAGTTAACCTGAATAGTAATAAACAGAATATATGCTTTAAAAAATGGTACTATATGTATTGCAGCACTAGTCTATATTGATTAGTATGCATACACAAAGTACTAGCCATAGTGCTCCTCCCCTTTGGCTGTTTACTCATAGTACCTATGCCAGGCATTAGTGAAATGACATTAAATACTTGGATAGGGATGATCCTGAGACAACCAAGGACATTTGAGAGCTTTTTGATATTGAATGCCAGCACTGCTGGAACATTCTGTAGGAAGACTCAGTCTTAGCTACCAAAGTAATTGATGCAGTCTTATCTAGGAGAGCCACTGTCAAGCAAAAATAGGGATCCAACCAAATTCTGGCAAGACAAGGAAGCCATTTGGCCTACACTGTTTAAAGTTTCTTTGTACAGTATTTTCTGGGATATCTTCCAACATCAGTCAGCTCAGAAAAATGCTTCAGTACCACTGTGGATATTATTGAAAAAAGTATTCTTTGAAGTGTGAGGAAACTGTCAGTTATGTAACCATTTACATAGAACTGTGAAGCAACAATCCTGTTGCACCTCAGTGCTTAGGAGGTGCAATATAGTTGTTTTCTCAACTAAGAAATCAGAAATAATAAAGAAAACATACATTATGTTTGGACTGTGTCAGATGAGTCAGTTATTCAGGGCTGTAAAGCAACAGTCTTGTAGTGCTCCTTAACACTTGCATTACTTATTAAAGGGTGGAGGTAGGAAAGTCAGGGCAAGGGGGCTTGATGTGAAGATCAGGAGACAGAAAAGCAGCGATCATAGCCACCAGAAGTGTTATGTACACACACACTCTTTTTTCAGCATCACAAGGCAGATGCAGCAGGACAGCAGTTTACTTGGCTGCTATGGTTTTATATGAGGAAGGCAGGACGGTTGAGATCTAGGCTACCCCACAGTAGTTCCAACACCTATGGAGGGTGAGACAAACAATAAAAGATTGTCGAGAATAACAAGGAGGATAGCTAATATTTCAATCTCAATTTTATTGTTTGACTATATATGTTCATGAACAACAATTAAAAAATAGAGAGAAGGACAAAAATAGAAAAGATACAAACATCCTACTTAAGAATCTAACATATTATAATTAATTACAGTACAATTTAAAAAAAAGTCAGCTCATCAGAGACATTTCAGAATAGTTCCTAAAAAAACTAGTGCAAATGCAATTTATATAAATACATTATATGTCTAAAAATCAGCAGATCAACAAGTTTCAGTTTCCTAAGGAGGAATGAGCAATACAACATTATGAATATTCTGCAAATGTTCACAGATGTCCTATCACCACCTTTTAACCTTTAATTCCTTTATATATTTAATTTTCTTTTTGGGAGTTTGTTATCCTTTTTTTTTACCTTGTCAATAGCTAAGAAATACTTTGTAACTCTATCAGTGCTCCATGGGTCAAAATGGCTAGTCTGAAGGAGATGCAGTAGAGAAGATTAAGGGCAATGATGTTGATGATGTAATAGATACTCTATTGTAGCCTCAATCCAAAAAAAACAAAACAAGAGTCAACAAGAATAACCCACCCCCAAATATGTGTCTGATCCTACTTAACAAAGGGTTAAAAATCCAAAACAATGTGAAAGGTGACATTATCATTAATGTGGTAGACAAATCCAAAAAGCAAGATTATCATCATCACTAAAAAACAAACAAAAAAAACCCCAAACAAATAAACAGTGGCAAGCCTTAAAACCAGAGAAAGTAGTTGAGGAGTCACAAACCTCTACCTCACTGCAAGAAGTTACCATTGCCCATCCTAATCCTTTGCATTTTACTATTTGTTTATCTTGTGTTTATTCCTCCTATCCCTCCCAACCTGCCCCTCCAACATCATCAGCCCTGTTCTGGGACTTACCCCATCCACACAGTGCAGTGTTGGCATTGCCCAAACGTCAGCCCTTTCTAGTCAGGAACAGAAAAAAGTCACACACCAATGCTTGGGAGAGGGTACCAAAGTCAGCATAATGCCAATACTGCATTGCATGATTACTTTGACCCTGAATAATTCTGTGTCATAGTATCATCGAGGCTCAAAGACTTTTTACCTAACATTGCATTTCCATACTTTCCTAGAAACCCTCACTGACATATTAATGTAGTTTTTTTTGTTGTCTTTTTAATTTAATAATGGTTTAGAAAAGATAAATAACAACTGCTGCACTCAGCTTCATATTAACAAATAGCCCCTAGATTGTCAATGCCATCTTTTGGCTTACATCATCATTCATTAAATGACAAATAGTCTTTGACTGGCAATGGCAGCTGCCCTGTACTGACAATGCCTCAATAAATAGATACATAGAATGTGATGGCAGAAGGAGAACTCAAGCTCCATCTAGTCTGCCCAATACTTTTATTAACAAATCAGCTGCATTTTTAATACTTGATGACAAATAACCCCTGTTTTGAAATGGTTGCAATGCTAATAATATACTTTTAATGCCAAGCATTCCATACATTGACAATTCTAGCGGAATACTTTTCATGGCAAAAAGACCATTATCACTAACCAAGAGTTCTTATGACCATATTTTCCACTCACAGAAGGTCTTAAGATGACATTTTTGATTCATGACAACAGTTCTCATGACAACATGTTCACCTCACAAAAGTTTTCATGACACCATGTTCATCTCAGGACACCGTCTGGCATAACATATCATTGATGTAAATCAATGAACAAATATTTTTTATTAAGTTCAAAATCTACTGTAGATCTTTTCAAAGATTTAAGTTTCAGCTCTCGGACACTTTTACTTACGGATATGCAAAAACAGTTTCTGTGTTTAACACTGAAGTACCTTCTAGTTTTCACAACACTATGTGTGTCTCAATACAACAACCACAACATTTTTGTCACATTACACTGCCTCATATGTTGTCCCCAAAACACCATATGGAATAATAGAACTGTACATGTGCAAATACTTTTATTTTTCCAAAATGTTTACATGTAGACTTTTTGACATAACTAAAAGGGCAAGGGTCACCTTTCTCTTAGAATCATATTAACCTGAATCTTTCAAGTTTCAACTACCAGAAGTTTTTACGGCTGCATAGCCAGAGCTTTGTATGACATAGTGCAATTACTTTGAAAAGCGGGGTTTGGTAGCACATGACTGTGAATACACCACAGCTGTGTGGTCAGCTATGTATGTCCTACAATCTGAGTGGAATTGAATCTCTCTGCATCCTCTGCATTCAATGCAGTGCTGTTGCTTGCTCCTCCCCTTGCACTATATTCTTGCTTCCTCACACACAGTATCATGTAAAGGGGCAGCTTTCAGAAATGAGAAAATATTGGCTTTGAGACCATCAAGGAGGGTTAACTTTGCTGAGGAGCCCATGCTGACAGACTCAGAAAATGTGGAAGATGTTGACAATGAAAATGAACTTACAAGTAGTCGTGACGAGCAAGTCTTTCTGTAATACAGCCACATAGTCCAAATACTTTGTTGTCAGACATGTATTGAACTGATGTCTGCAGTGGGTAAACTGATTTACAAAATCACTTCCAAGTTACAGTTTTAAAATATCTGGTGCATAGTTAAGGGTTGCTATATGGTTGACTTTCTATTATCTATTGCACTCTGCTTAAGTGTTCACAAAGAGAGCTTCCTGAACCCAATGATAGAACATTTTAACAGGCATTTAGCATGTTCTGTCAGTGCTGTTTGTGCTGCACTACTGGATATTTAACCCCTTGATATCTGAATCCCACACTGCAGTAGGTAGGAGTACCCCAGGGATTTAGTTCCTTACTGGAATTGGGGATGCACGTTCTCTACATGATGTAAGACAGTAACGGGTTTGATGGTGGGTGGGTGGAAACACAGTCAGTGGCAAACAGCAGCAACTTTCTCTCTCATCCTGCTGTCTGCTAGAGTGAGAGGGAGTGGGTATTCTGTCTGGGACATAGTGTCTGGTTGATTCATAAGTTCAACTGAGTTCATCACTGAATGTTATGCTATTTTTTGTCAGAGAAATAAACCAGAAAATCTATGTGTTTACCATTCCTTGTTGTGACAGACTGCAACATGTATGAACTAATGAGGTTCACTGCACTGCATTGTCAGTTTGTCACTGTTTCTATAGTGCTTGTAGTGTTTATTATAGGAATGATGACTTTGCAGTATTTTTTGGTCACTAAAACTAAGGTTCATTTACCAAGGATACACAAACTGAACCATCATTTAGTAAAGTAGTCTTGGTTTTAAATGTCTTCAGCACATAGGAATGTACATGATTCATTCAATTGTCAGCTTGACAGTGATTCTCTGACATACACAGTGACTGAATATGAGTGACACCCTACACCCCCATGAAATATGTGAGGAAAAATAGAATTTAAAAAAGAAACAGTTTTTATTTCATTGAGGCTACATGGTCCATGAGATGGCAAACAAACCTTTAATCTCACTTGCTTCCCAGTTTGGTACCAGAACCTTTTCATCTCATTTGTGCACATAGCAAGAGCAAGTGATGAAAGCATTGCTAACAGCATGTCATACAGTAGTGGAGTCTTGAGCATACTGTGGTATTTGTTATTGAAAATGATTTATCATGCATGATATGCAAATCAGAATAGATTTTTACAATGTAGTACCTTTTCTACAGCTGTAGTGAGCAAGGCCTTGCAGATGTTTTGCTGTTACAGTACAGTAGTTCAATGGCTTTTGCAACCAGAATAATGTTATTCTTGTGCAACTGTATAGCAACATTTGTGGCCATTCACACTCTCTATTCCATTAGGAGTTATCACTCTGTAGGAGTACTAAAAGCAAGGAGCCCTGTAAGAGCATTCCACCACTAGAGGTGCCACGGAAAGGGTCCCTTGGCTAAAGTTACCATAGTAAGAAATCCCCTTTGAGTAGAGAGGTGAGCTGCTGGAGGAGGAGGGGGGGGGATGATGAGGCAAAGAGGAAGTGCTTCAGATGGAGGATGGGAGGAACTGCTTTTATAGTTCAGGAAGTAGGCATAGCTGGTTGCTCACCCATTGAACTGCAGGTGGAGCCTTTCAATTCAATGGCTTTAGCAACCAGAATAATGTTATGCTTGTGCAACTGTATAATAATGTTTGTGGCTGTTTGCACTCTCTATTCCATCAGTAATTACCATCTTGTAGGGTTACTGAATGCAAGGAACCCTGTAGGAGAGTTCTACCACTAGAGGTGCAGTGGGAAGGGTCCCTTGGCTAAAGATACCTTAGGAAGGAACCCCAAAAGAATTGTAGCAGTGATCAATGACCAGGAGGTAGAGAAAGAGATCGGCAGCAACAGGTAGTTTGATGACACATAAATGAGATACACGAGTTAGCAGATAACTCAATAAAATAGCTTGAGCACATAACAGTGGGGGGGTTCCTTCGAGAGAGGGAATGGCTAGAAGGGCCACCATCCATCTTCACCCAACAGCACAACCTACCTAAGTGAGCTAGGGAATACTACTAAAACTAACTAGTATCATGGCCTGGGGCACTGAGGAGAGAAAAAAAACCTTTGAGGAGGAAACCTCTCAAGATCCAGGGCTGAGATAGCCTTCCCTCCAGGCTTGGGATGTTGTATTTAGTGACAGCTCTGCTACTGCCATTTAGAAACCCAAACAAGGGGAGTGGAAAATATTCCAATTTAGAGGAAACTCTCACTCTTTCCCTCTAATGGAAGCACTGTGGAGGGTTGTGAACCCTGGCCTCTGCAACAAACTGCCTCAAAGGCAGGAGGAGGAGAGACCAATCACTGAGGCACTCATTTGACCTACCAATCTACTATTCCAATCAAGCAAACCAAGAATGGTCATAGGAGAATGCTGTGAAGGTGCCTCAGCAGTTGATACTACTGCTAAAGGATAGCAATATATCCTCCCTTCGTGGCTAGTCATAAATTCTATATCATGAGGCACCACTCTGCACAAATGGCTAAAGCTCCACCTGGAGTAAGGACATTCACACTCTGGGCCAGAAAGGAAGGTCCCCACTCCAGGCATCACACACTCAGGATGTGGACTAGAGCACAGAGCGTCAGCTGAGAGTGAGCTCAGAGCCAATAAATTGATGGACATGGTGGGCCAGTCTCTTCTAGCAATGGAGTAGGTTATACAATGTAATGCAGAGAATATCAGATAATATGCAACAAAGTAAACACCTTTACTAATGGTACAGGTCATACATGGTAACACAGGGAGTAACAGGCTCTGAGTAGCATTGTAAACACCTGTAGCAATGAATCTGATAAACAAATAGTACACAGAAGTATGATATCATAGGAACTGCACATCCAGCTCAGGGTAACCTGGGTCTTTAATCAGTGTGAGGCTAGCCAACCAGTCCATCAATGAGTGCCAATTAAAGGTGACAAATGCTCAGAGGATTTTAGAGGTGGAGGCAGTATATGGACATGAGGTAACCGAACCACACTGGGCCATGACTCTCCACTATACTCCCCAGTCCTCCACCATAGAAGCCACAGTAAAGTGCAATTACCCACATGCAGATTTGTAAAACTACTCTACAGTGACAGCTGTAGCTGAGCTGACCTCCAGAGTATAATTAAGCAGTGTTCAAACAATGAATAGCATCCAGCAGTAGCTGAGCTTAGAAGCGATGGCACTTTGTAGGCATGGGTAGTATGCACTGAAACAGCAAGAGTAATTGCTTGGTACAAATGCATTTAGGCAGGTTCGAATCATATGGTGAAAGTAATATAGAATTGCATTAGACTCTGGTTTGAGTCCCACTGAGTACCAGTTAACATGTTTGAACAAATTAAAACCCCAAAAGGGCTGTTCCCATGGGAAAGCAATATGGAAGTGCAGGAGACTTGGTTTTGATTCTGTTGCATAGCTAGTAGCACTGAATAGCCAAACAAATTAAAATAGGGTTGTATGCAACAAACAAAATGAAGTGCAATTGCAAGCTGATTAAATGCAGCAGCAGCTGAGCAAATAGATTGATAAAGAAGGATAACTAATATGTTTGTACAGACAGAATAAATGTTTAAAGATAGGAAGACTGTTGAGAAATCTTCAAAGAAATGAATGAGGAGCAAAAGCAGCACAGATTACCTGGAGCTGCAACATGGATGCAGCAGTACCTGCTGTCACTCCCTGCTGCTGCTAGCTGAAAGCAAGAGCTTAGACCAGGTGCAGGCAATTAAATGGAAGCAGCAGCAGAGGGTTGGAATGGGAGCTGAAACATACAAGAAATGCAGGAAAGCTGAGGTTGACAGGTAGCTGGGGAGGAAGGGAGTCTGGGCACTAAAAGTGCAACACAACATAAATAAGGCCTACTAAAAGCCCCAAAAGAAAACACAAAACCAAAGCACAAACTCAGGAGAACTGAAAAAACAAGCACACAGGAAGCACAGAGTAGCTGGAAGCAAATACTAACCAAAGCAGGAGAAACACAGGAACACAACCAACAGACACCAAGCAGAGTCCAGGGCACAAACAAATGGGAGGGTTGGGCCTCATATCAGGCTGCAGCAGGCCCAGAGTGAGGAGAGGGAACAGCAGAGCCTTTGGCTGACAATGAGAAAGGGCTTCAGATGGAGGCTGGAAGGAACTGCTTAGTTCAGGAAGTAGGCGTGGCTGTTGCTCACCCATTGAACTTCAGGCAGAGTCTCTCAAAAAAGGGAGCTGTCCCAATTCCTAATGGACTAGATAAAATTGAAGGCGTTGTGCTATCACTTTGCCAATTAGTTCATTTAGCTGAGCAGTGTTGCAACACACTATTTTGTGTGCTAAGCTTCAATCTGGGTAGAATTCTCTTTCAAGAAAGTTTCATAGCTTATAAACATGTCAGATCAGACTGCCTTTCCCATGCATAAATGGTAATTGAGAGTGAGGAATGAGGCTTCAGATTTCAGATGCTGTGGGGAAAGTCCTCAGACATAGAAAAAAGTGCAGATTGGGAATAAACATGTGGCTAGCTTGCCTTTACTTGGACCAATACAAGAAGGTCTAAGAAGCCCAGTTTCCATTTTAAAGTTCTTTTAAAATGGTCAAACAGAAGCCAGACAAAAACTGAAGCATAAATGAGAAATTATACCAGACAGCTACTTTCACATGCAGTGCATAGTTTTATTTCTCATCAGCCAATACTGAAATCTGTTGTGAATGCTAAGGACTCCATCAAAAATGAGTTAATGCTCAATGGGCTATCCTTTTCATTGGAATGCTAAGGAATAAACTTTTACATACATACAATATTCTTTATTCCAAACCTTGCAACATATTGAGATCATGAAGACTTCATCAGTGAATTGACTGAGATTCACATAATAATCATAACATTAGCATGCAGTTTTTCATTGCTAACATACCTCACAAAATATTTCATACAATACATTTTTTAAAGGTCTTTCCTCATTCTTTAAACATTCCCTGCTATGTCCATCCAATTACATACCTTTGTATCATCTATGAAGAGGCATACCTTCCCTCAAGTCCCTCTGCAATGTCCCCAGTAGAGACCTTGAGGAGGACTAGCTCAACACCAACTCCTGCAGCACCCTGCGCATCACCTCCCTCTCCAGAGTACTACCTGCTTACCATAACCTAATGACTCCTGACATTTAGCCAGTTCTTCACCAACAGAACTTTTTCTGATCGACCCTAGGCTGTGCAGTTTGTTAATCAGCCTTCTATGGGGGATAGTGTCAAAGGCCTTTCAGAAGTCCAGATACAGTAGGCTACATCCACCGCACTCCTGGTCCACTACCTTAGTTACCCAGTTATGCCATAGAATAATACAATGAATTAGCACAAAACACAGCACTTATCCTAGGAGGCAGTACAGTGTAGTGGTTTAAGGCTCTGAGCTACTAACCTGGAGACCTGGGTTTGAATCCACAGCCCCACTTGCATACTGGGTGAGCCTGAGTAAGTCACTTAACTTCCTTGTGCTCCCAGGTCACACCTGAAACAAGCTTCAGATTAGTGTGCCTCTCTGGGTTAAACAATTTCCCCTAAATACAGTAAAATTAGGGCTAGATGTATAAGTAAATGAATACCATATAAGGTAGTATATGTGTGTTAGTGTGTGGCAATGTTCTGTGTATGCAGACAGTGCACTGCTATGTTATACTGGAATATGTATGCGTATGTGTATTAGTCAGTGTGTGTGTATATATTAGAACAATTAGAAAGTGCAGTTAGTTGGCTCACTGGTTAGTGAAAAAAATTGCTAGTCTGCATTACCCCACTATCTAGATCCATTTCAGCTTTATGCATGTCATTACTTATTTAATTTAGGTGGCTAGTGGCAACCCCCAACCCTCAGATGTCCCTCAGAGCCTGAAAAGAAGAACATGATCCCTCAATGTCTTTTTTTAATCTGTAAAAGGTCCCTTGCTGATGCAACCCCACACTCCCAGCCCAACCTCTCACTGAGTACCCCACACCCCCACAGACTTCCCCACACACCCTCACTCACTTGAACAGATCCCAGTGTGAAGATCCACTGTCCCATGGAAGACACGTCTTGCTGCTGGAACCTGTGAATACTACATGAGAAGTAAGATAACTGCAATTGAAAACCCACTGAAATATATTGAACCACACTGACCTGATTTCTCATATAGCAGTCACCAGTTCCAACAGCAAGATGTGTTTTCAATGAAGGAAAGTACATCTTTATACCTGGACCTTTTCAGATGAGTGAGGGTGTGTGGAGGAGATCTGGGAGTGCAGGGTGGAGGGTGCTCAGTGGGAGCTTGGGCTAGGGGGTGGGAGTTGCATCACCACCTAGTCTGCCCTATTGATGCCTATCTAGTGTGAGGCCCTATGCTCAAATTGAACTCTGGAGCCCACCCCCCCTTGCCTCCAGGATACCCTTTTGTCTATCCCATGCCTTCTTAAATTCTGTGACTGTTTTAGCCCCAACCACCCCTCTGGTAGCCTATTCCAGGCATCCACCACCCTCTCCATAAAAAAATACTTTCTCATGTTTTCCCTGAGTGCCCCCCCCTCCAAATTCATTGTGTTTCTACTTGACTTGGATCACCTCTGACTTTGGAAGATACTTCCTGCACTCTCTTGATACCGATACATACGTACATACAAAAATGCCAGTAGAAAAAGGCCACACGGTCTATCAAGTCTGCTCGAGTGTGCAGCTAGCACCTTATAATGCTGCTGCCCCTCCCTCCCCCATCCTATTATCCCTTCCCTTTATCCTATCCCAACCCCTTTGAAGCTGTCTGCCATCTTGCAGGCCACCACCCCACCCGGCAAGGAGTTCCACTTGTCCACCACTCTTTTTGTGAAAAAATGTCTCCTCATCTCTACTGAATCTATCCCCCCTCCAATCTCAGTTGGTGTCCTCTCATGTCCCTCCCCTTTCTCCTCTGGAAAATCCTCTTTGTATTAGTCTTGTTTATTCCCTTCAGGTACTTAAAGGTCTCAATCATATCTCCTCTGTCCCTCCTCTCTTCCAGAGAGTACATATTCAGCTCCCCCACCCTTTCATCATATGGCTTGCCCTCCAATCCCTGGATCATCTTTGTAGCTGTATGCTGTACCTCCTCCAACAATCTGATGTCCTTCTTCAGGAATGGGCGCCAGTAATGCATGCAGTACTCCAGGTGGAGCCTGACCAGTGACCTATACAGGGGCAGTATAACCTCCCTACTTCTGGAGGAGATCTCTCTAGCTATACACCCCCAGCATTTTGTTGGCTTTTGCCACCTCCCTTCTGCATTGAACAGAGTTGTTCAAGCTCCCTGTTATGATCACCCCTATGTCCTTCTCTTCTGTAGAGCAACCCAACTGAATCTCATTTAAGTAAAAATCCCTCCCCTGGTTCTGGGCTCTGAAGTGCAGAACCTTGCACTTCTGGGCATTGAACCAAATCTGCCATTTATCTGCCCACTCCTGCAGCTTATTCGGGTCCTCCTGCAACCACCCCCCTTGTCATCTACCACAGCTCCCATCTTGGTATCATCTGTGAACAGACTGATTTTGCTCCAGATACCATTTGAGATATCTGCAATGAAAATCCCGAACAGTACTGGTCCCAGCATGGATCCCTGTGGTACCCCATTTGTCACCACTTTCAGTGATGAGAGTTCCCCCCCACCACCTTTGCTGTCTCCCCCTCAGCCAGTTCCTGATCCAGGCCATCATTTTTGGTTCTACCCCACATACTCCAGCTTTCCCCTAATCTCCCATGTGGCACTGAATCATAGGCCTTACTGAAGTCCAAGTACAGGATGTCCTCAGCATGACCCTTGTCCATTTCCCATGTCACCAGTCTTAGAACTCTACCAGGTTTGTCTGGCATGATCTGCCCATGACAAACCCATGCTTCTGGTTGTCCTGGATACTGTTTGCCTCCAAGAAGCTCACAAGCCTCTCCTTTAGGATGGTTTCCATGAGTTTGCCCATGATCGAGATGAGGATCACTGGTCTGTAATTCCCTGGTTCATCCTTTGGCCCACTTTTATGCATGGGTACCACATTGGCCATCCTCCAGTCCTGTGGTACACATCCTGTGTCCAGAAAGGTTTGAACAGGTCTGCCAGTGGCACCACAAGGACCTCTTCCAGCTCCCTCAGTACTCTAGGGTGAATGTCATCCAGTCCAGGCACTTTGTCCACTCTTAATGCCCTCAATCCCTCCAGCATGCTGCCCTCTGTAATCCCTACATCTGTCATCCTCTCCCCCTTACCCCCCCACTTGCCTGACATATTTGCCCCTTCTCCTGCATGAGCACAGAGCAGAAGTACTTGTTCAGAGCCTCTGCCTGTTCTGCCCCTTCTTCAGCACCCCATCCTTCTTGATCCTCCCAAGCTGATCTTTGCTTCTCCTTTTCTCTCATATGTAATGGAATGCATCTTTTCTCCTCTTTTCATCCCCTGTGCCAGTTTCAGCTCTCTATACTCTTTGGCCCCTTGACCAGTCTGCTGAACTCCATTGACTTTCCCTGTATACATCTTTATCTTCTCCCTTCCCCATTTTCCTATACTTCTGAAATGCCTCACTTTTGGATCTCACCCCTTCTGTGACCTCCGGTGACAGCCAACTGGATTTCTTTGCACTGCCCTTCTTGTTTTTATCCCAGTACTGGTCTCTGTTTCCTTCACCAGCCCTCCTCTTATTATGTTCTATTTCTGATCTGCATTCATGTGTTTTTGGATGTCTGCCAGGTGCTGGCTCAGAATTTCCCCATCATCCTAAAGTCTGCCCCTAAACTCAACCACACTTGTACCCATGCCTTCTGTGTCCCTCCTCATGTTTAATGTGAATCACACCGAATATTGGTCATGCCCAGCAAGTGGTTCCCCCAATTCTAGGTTCCTTACAGCTTCCCTATTATCCAGTACAAGGTCCAAAGTCCTTTCCAACCATGTCTTCCCCTGTACCAGCTGTGTGAAGAAGCTGTCCTGAAAAGCTTCCAACAGGATACCCTCTCCTGCACTTATGGTGGCAGGTGTGCTCCAATCCACCCCCAGTAGGTTGAAATCCCCCCACCACCACAGTGCTTCCCTTCCTGCTTACCCTCTAAATTTGATCTGCCAGTTCCCAGTCCAGGTCACAACCCTGTTATAGTGGCCTCTACACTACCCTGTACTCAGTGTCCTATTCCTCGCATCCTGGAACTGCATCCACTGAGCTTCTGTCCTCCCCTCCTCCCCTTCCTCCCTTATGCACTTATTCCCCTCCCCTCACATAGATTGCACCCTCATTCCCCTTGACTCTATCCTTTGTGAATAGCATGTACTCTGGGATCATCATATCCCTGCCCTGGTACTGGGTGGCCCATGTTTCCATGAATGGCCGCTATGTCCCACCAATTCCATGTACCGAACAGACCTGTAACTCTGCAGTTCTGTACCTTGAGGCTTCTTGCATTCAGTGAGACCACCTTCCAGTCTTATGCCTCCCTAAGCTTACCATTCCTCTTCCCCCCATTAGCCCTCTCTGTGCCCCCTCCTCACTGCCTTCACCTCTAACTGGGGGAATGATCACCCTATGCTCCACTTTCCAGACATTGTTTCTAACAATGGTCCCCTCACCACCCCCTTCCTAGTTCAAATCCACCCTTGTGGAAATATACCACTCCATTCCCTGTTTGAGTATGCTCTTCCCCTCCTTGCTAAAATGTAACCTGTCCCCTGCATATAGGTTGCTGTTGTTCCAGGTCCTGCCCCAGTCTGACACCAATCCATATTCCCTGATTCAGCACCAATCCCTCAGCCACCCATTGCGCTCCTCTATCCTTTTTTTCTCCATGTACTTGCATGCGGTACCAGTAGCACCTCAGAGAATGCCACTGACACCCCCACCTCCTCACACTGCCTACCCAATTCTTCAAACCTCCCCTTTACCACCTCCACTGTTTTCTCAGCCAAATCATTTGTACCCACATGCACCACCATATGTAGTTTCATCTTCCCTCTGCTTTTGCACTTGAGAAGTGGCTGCCCTGCCTGCTGTCAACCCTGGATTTGCCTTGACCCAGATATGATGGTGCCTTCCCCCCCTCCTCCCCATCTGATCCCCTTTGGTATGGAGTCCCCAGCACCAACACACCCCTACCATTCTGATCCTGACCCCCTTCCACTGTTATCCCTGCCCACTCCCACAGGATTCCGGCTGCGTCCCTCCTTACATCCCTCATCTGTACCTGTTGTGCTCCTTGCATCATTCCCCCCTGCTGTCTCCCTTCCTATTCCTGCCTCTTCCTCCTCCTCCTCTACTCTACTCTTCCTCTCCATCTCTGTTTCCTATTGTAATTCCTACCTCTTGGACCTTCCTACCCCTCTCCCCTCTCAGAGCTCCAATACCTCCCTTCCTCTTCCTCTGCCAACACTTCAAACCATTGCTTGATACCCGACAATGGTGCCCATCACTGCCTTCCTCCTTCCCTGATCCCTCCCTCCTCCCTCTTTAGCTCTGCAGTTCCCTCTTTGCATCTCCCCTCCTCTCCTTGCTTGGGTAACTCCTGCTTCAGCTCCCTCTCCCTCATTCTCTTTAGTTCCCTCCATACCCACATTATTTCACCCTCCAATTTCCTTAGCCTGCAGCAAATTGGACAGCCTCCCAGTTTCCATAATAAATTCATCCAAATGGCAGCCCCACATCCATTGCAACTCACTATCCTCCCTGTGCCTGCCACCCTCCCTCCATGGCACCCATCATTCCACCTTCTATTTTGCAGTCTTCCCTCACCCTTATCCATTTCAATTCACTTCTACTGCCTCATGTTCCCTTTGCAGCCCTTAGCACCTACTCCCATTATTCACGTTTAGCTTAAGTAACATATTTGTATGTCTCAATCATGCCCCTCCTCCAGGGAACATATTTAACTCCTTTAGTCTTTCCTGATAGATCTTATCCTGCAGGCCCTACACTATTTTTGTTGTCCCCACTGCATCACCTCCACCCTGTCTATGTTCTTTCTCAGATATGGCCCCCAGAACTGAATGCAATATTTCAGGTGTGGTCGCTCATGAGTGTCTTATACAGGGGAAAGATGACCTCCCTCTTTATTCTTCTGATATTTCTCCCTATGCATCCAAGCATCTGGCTAGCCTTTGCAACCACCTTACCACACTGCCTAGTTTCTCTTAGGTCCTCCAAGATGATAATTCCCAGGTCTTTTCCTGATTTGTGACTGTCAGTACCTCCACACCTATTTCTTACTTTGCCCCTGGGTTCTTGTGCCCTATGTGCATGATCCAGCACTTCTTTGCATTGAATCTCAGCTGCCATTCTTCAGACCATTTCTCTAGTTTTTAATGTCTTCCTCATTCTTTCAACATCTCCTGGAGAGTCCACTCTATTGTATACCTTTGTATCATCTGCAAAGAGGCATACCATCCAATCCAGTTCCTCTGCAATGTCCTCAATATAGACATTGAAGAGGACTAGCCCCAACATTGACCCCTGCAGCACCCTGCTCATCACTTCTCCTTGTCCACAGTACTCCTGGTTTACCACACCCCTCTGAGTCCTGCCATTCAGCAAGTTCTCCACTCACAGAACTATTTAGGATCCACCCCTAGGATGTGCAGTTTGTTAATCAGCCTTCTATTGGGGATGGGGTTGAAGGCATTTCTGAAGTCCAAATAGGCCACATCCACTGCATCTCCCTGGTCCACTTCATCAGTTACCCAGTCATGCCATGGATTAATACACTGAGTCAGTGCAAAATGCAGTGCTTATCCTAAATACGGTAAAAGTTAGGGTTAAATGTGTAAGTAAATAAATGCCATATAAGGCAGAGTGTGTGTGTGTGTGTGTTGTGTGTGTGTGTGTGTGTGTGTGTGTGTGTGTGTATGAATGCTCTGTGTGTGTAGACAGTGAACTGCTAGGTTATACTGCAATATAAATGCATATATGTATTAGTCAGTGTGTATGTGTATATCACAACAATTAGAAAGTGCAGTTACCATAAGTGACTCAGTGGTTAGTGCAAAAATTGCTAGTCTGCATACCCCTACTACCTAGATCAGTTTCAGCCTTATGCATGTCATTGCTGATTTAATTAAGGTGCCTCTTGGCATACCCCACCAGCCAATGTCCCTTGGAGCCTGGAAAGAAGAAATCAGTCCCTTAATGACTTTTTTTTTTAATCTGGAAAAAATGTGTGTAGACAATGCACTGCTATGTTATACTGGAATATATATGCATACATGTGATTATCTATTAGTACATGAGTGTGTATCACAACAATTAAATAGTGCAGCTAGGTGTCTCAGTGAATAATGCAAAAAATGCTGGTTTACACATTTCTCACTGCTGACTGTATGCCATCACTGCAGTGACAATTTTAATGTGACCGACACTACAGTGACAACAGTGACAGGTTGCTGTAGTGTCTTGTTGTCACCATAGTGTTGGCCCAAGACCCCAGCACTGCTATCTTGGGGGCCTTGCACCCCTTTCTGTATCAACTCTGGTTCAGAGTTGATTACCTTAGTTATGTGGGTGTGGGGAGAGCCCTGCATGGGGTTTAGGAAAAAGCCCCAAAGAAAACACAATCTGAAGTGACCGGCTTTATCTCAACCACAATGCGGTCAACATTAACATGTCACAATAACTGTGGTCAACTACGCATTTGTTGACTCACTGTCATAGATCCACAGCCAACAGTACCATTACTTTGTAATCATGTTGGCTCTTGCTTGAGTTGTTTGACGAGCTGTAGCATGTAGGAGTGATGGAGATTCACACAGATGCCAGCACTGTCATCATCCATGGTTGCATTGAGGCCCCTACCTCCTTCACCCACTCAAAAGATACAGAACCAATACTTACTGTAGTTTTTTTTGTTGGGGGGGTTTCCTGTCCACTACAGTGGCAGTGAGTGTGGATATTCAGTTTGAGACATATTGGCTTGCTGATCCATAAATGCAAGTGTGTTAAACACTGAATGTTATGCTACTTTGTTTTTGCTGTTATATCCTTTGTAAATAAATTGTAACAAAAAGAATGATGTGCATGTTGCGTTACCAAATTATATATTAGAAAGAGCAGACATCACCCCATGACTATTTATAAAAGATATAACAGCTAGGATGCAACAACCATCAATAATATTATTTGCAGCCAAGTCAAAGACCAGACCTGAGTTTGATTCTCACAACTTCCACTTGCATACTTTGTGACTCTAAGCAAGTCACTTAACCACCCAGTGCTCCCAGGTCACCCCTGAAAACAGGCACTTGTGCCTAGTGGGCCTTATCCAGTTACCAAAGACTAAAATAAAATAAAATAAAATAAATATTGACTCTGGCCAGAGTTTATTTATTTCTTGACATGAAGAGATCAGTATTGGTTAATCTGCTGTTGTTTTCAATCATATCACAAAACCATTAACATACATCATGACACCAATCTCATGACATCATTTTGTCTCCTTGATGACATGATTGCCTAGGAGCGTGTCCAGCGTGAACTGCAGGCCTGCGGTAGGAGTATGACTTAGCACCTATATTGGTAATTATAGTCTACACTTATCTTGTTGGTTGTAGATATTATTTCCAAAGTGTCATATTAGAGAGTTCTACCGAGACTACATTATCATTTATTCTACATAATGGGCATAGTTTGGTAAATTGTGGAATTTGCAGACATTTACTCTGTATAATACCTAATGCTGATGAATTGCCTCTGAATTCAGAATGCTCTTATTGTATGGAAATAAATGTATTGAAAAATGCAATTTCAACTTTGTCATCTGAATTGCAAACTGTAAAAGAACTGTGAGAACTGGAACTTTTGTGGATAACATGGTTTGAGGGCTCTCATCTTCTGTGTCAAATGAAAGAGTTGCTCTCTTAGTAGAACCAACAGTTGTATGCACTTTAAAAACTAATTTAGAGACATCTTCTGCAGTCCCACCTTTGACAATGGAGTCTGATTTAACTCTTGATCAACCACTACCTGTTTCATGCCCACAAAATTTGCAGTCCCTGCTATTTCCAATAAAGACTCAGAGAGTCCAATTCTGAATTGGAGGAAGGATGGGAAAGCATTCAAAAATAAAAATTTAAAAAGGGCAGGGAGCTGTATGGATTGTGATAACTTTATATTCAGCACAACCCTTTAGAGCCTAGCAATAGATTCACTCAATTAACCCCCTTCTTTTCTAAACCTACCCTACTTGTGAGAATACAGACTCCACACTTCCTATGCTGATAATTGGGGATTCAATCATAAAATATGCTGACAGACTGTTTTGAAATAACAAGCTGAAGATTCATTGCTTTCCTGGAGAAACAATTGCTGACATTTCTTCTAGAATTGATGATTTACTTTCCGAACCCTCTAATGTCATCCTCCATATTGGAACAAATAATGTAGTATATGACCATAAAAAGGATATTTGTTTTGACATTATAGAACTTGAGAAGTACATTAAGTCTAAACACTGTAAAGTATACATTTCCAGTACATTCCCTATCCCACGAGTAAGGTTGGGAAAAACAGTTGGAAAAACAGTATACTATTGAACAAATCAATGCTAGATTTATAATTGGTGTACAAATGATAATATCCAATTCATTGATTGTTGGGATATTTTAAAAGAAATAGCAATTTATTTGCAAAAGATGGCCTACATTTAAATAGAACTGGTATAAGTGAGTTATGTAAGCAATTCCAACGTTTTGTACAATCTTTCAATTTAAACTAATGGGGGGCCTTAGGAAAGGAATATAAGTCAACAAAGAAGTATACAAAAAAGTATTGACAACCTAAGTTTCCAAATATTTAATGCACAAAGTCTTGAATCTAAGTTTGATGAACTAACTGTTAGAATTGTAACTGAGCATCCTGACATTGTTGGTATCACTGAGACATGGTGGCCTAAAGACCCTGTATGGGTTAATTCTATCTCAGGTTACTTTCTATTTCACTTAAGCAGGGAAAATTGAAGGGGGGAGAGTTGCTTTGTTTATTAATTCAGACTTGAATGTTACGGATATTTCAAGTAAAATAAATCTAAACTAGTCTTGTTGAATCACTTTGGGTGAGTATTAGCTTTAATAATAACAACTTTATTTTGGGTCTTTGCTACAGAGCTCCGAATTCCACTAAACAGGTGATAAATGAAATTATATCAGAAATGGCTGCAACATCAGATTTAGGTATTATTATATTTATGGGGGACCTAAACTTAAATGATATTGATTGGTTAAATAAAAAAGCTATCCATAATCCTTCAAAAGAATTTTTAGACATAAGTGATGTATTAAATTTATCTCAATTTGTTGTTTCTCCTACCAGGAGTTCAAACATTGTTGATGTTTTATTAGGCAGCGAACCATTAAAAGTTTTAGATTGTTTGATTTCTACACCACTAGGAAATAGTGACCATAATGCAGTAACATTTAACCTTCAGTTCTTGCATCTGATATCAGAAAATGTCACAGAAGTTTATTTGTATCATAAGGCAGATAATGATGCATTAAATGAGTATTTATTTAATACAAAGTGGAGTGAATTATTAACATCTGATGATATTAATGAAATGTGGTACATATTTAAATCAAGAATATTGGGAGCAGCATCCAAATGTATCCCTAAAATAAAAAAAAAGAAACTATTGATCTGCCAAAAGTGGTTATCTTATAGAATATTTAAAATGATTAAAAAGAAAAAGAAATTATTTAAGAAATACAAAAATAATAAATGTATAAGATCCCTGGCTTACTTAAAAAATGCAAAAAATATGCAAGAGGGAGATTAAACAATCTAAGAGAAATACAGAAAAATGTATTGCCCAACAAGCACAGAAAGGGAATAATAAAATATTATATAACTATATTAATTCATCAAAAACAACAAGAGTGTAAAATAGGCCCCTTAAAAGTAAATGGGACACATATCATTGATAAAGTAGAAATGTCTGATGTACTCAACTCCCATTTTTGTAAATCCTTCAGTGATGCGACTTCAAGACCTGATGTTGAGCTCAGAGCTATAGATAAACATATGGATATTACTCTGGATAGTATAAAAAATAAATTAGATTCTATAAAAGGTTCTTCACCTGCCCTGATGGTATATCAGGTAATATGTTATTATTGATGAAAGACTATTTGAGCATTCCTTTAAAAATATTATATGAAAATGTCTGAATTCCGTTCAGTTCCATCTGAATGGAAAGATGCGTATGTTACTCCCTTATTTAAAAAGGTGAGAAGAGTTTATTAGACAATTATCGCCCTATTAGTTTAACTCTGATTCTATGGAAGGTACTTGAAAGAATAATTAATGATGAACTCTCTTTGATTGTATCCTTTATTGATTCTGATCAACACAAATTTATAAAAGAGCATTCAGTGGCCATTAATTTGGTTAGTTTTTATGATTATATTAGTGATAAACTCGATAGTAAAATTCTCTGTGATGTAATTTTGCTGGATTTCAGAAAAGCATTTGATTCTGTACCACACTGGGCACTCATTCACAAATTATTGTTATTTAAAATTAACCCTTTAATTATTAATTGGATTATAGACTGGTTGAGGGACAGAAGACAAAGTGTATCTATTGATGGTTTCAGGTCCCCTTGGAACCCAGTACGAAGTGAAGTCTCTCAAGGCTCAGTTCTTGCTCCGTTAATATTTCAGATTTTTGTATCTGATTTATCTTGTAATATCCAGAGAAATATCATTAAATATGCAGACGACTGTAAAATTGTAAATATTTCAAGATGTCTTAGTGAGTGTGCAGTTATCCAAAAAGACTAAGATACCCTGGAATTATGGTCACTTCGCTGGACTTTAAAATTTAGCACTTCTAAGTGTACAGTTTTGCATTTTGGTAAAAGAAATGCAAAACATCAGTATTATTTATATAATGAGACCATAACTTCTAAACTGAATGAAAAGATCTTGGAATCATTGTTGATTCAAATTTAAATTTGAAATACATATTACCAATAATATAAATAAAGCTAATAAAATTTGGTGGTCAATAAAACATAATATTGTATCCAGGGATCCTGAAGTCCTTCTTCCTCTTTATCATGCTTTTGTCCATCCTCATTTAGGCTTTGTGTCCCAACTTTGGTCTCCATATATGTTTAAGGACATTAATAGGATTGAGAAGTTACAAAGAAGAATTACTAAGTCATTTTTTTTTGATAAATCACTCTCTTATGAAATGAGACTTAGTAAACTCAATTTAATATCCTTATAACAAAGACGTCTCTGGGATGACTTGTTATTTGATTGGGATATTATTAATGATATCAACTTACTAATTGAATGTGGATTAGAGTTTAAACAACTTAATATTAATACCAGAGGTCATCCGCTTCAATTAGGAAGAAGTAAATTTAGAACACAAAAAAGGGCTTCCTACTTTTCACAAAGAGTAGTCAAACCTTGGAACAGTTTACCTTTGGAAATTGTTATCAGTACAAATAAAAACACATTTAAAAATAGACTTGATAGGTACTTGTTGTCAAACCTGAGTGCCTCAAGCCATATGCAGTTTAGGGGCTTTATGGGTATGTTGGCCTTCTGCACCCTATTTATTCTTATTCTTAGTATATAACTCCCTAAAACAAATTAGCGTGCACACAAGCAACAAAATAACTGGTGAGACACCATCTGGAATACTGTGCCCAGTTCTAGAGTCCACACCTGGGAAAAGACAGAGGCAGGCTGGAGATAGTACAGTATAAGGTGACCAAAACATATTAGGGACAACAGGGCAGATCTTAGGATCAGCTTATGGTACTACACATGTACTTAATCAAGGCCAGAAGGAAGATGACAACTTTACAGAGGCCTTCAAGTTCTTGAAAGAAATATACAAGGTAAACTGTGAGGAATTATTCAGCAGGAATTACTTGCCAAAAACAATGGGGGTGGGGGGTTGATGTTGGAGGAGGGATTCAGGAGGGGTGTTAGAAAATGTTACTTTATGGAGAGAGTGGATGAGGGATGGAACAGCCTACCAGCAGAGCTGTTGGGCACCAAAAACATTAATGGCTTCAAGCATAGCTGGGGCTGAGATAAGGGCTTAATAGTTAATTGAGTGGTAGCAGTATTGAAACATAGAAACATAGACTTTAACAGCAGATAAGGACCACTTGGCCCATGCAGTCTGCCCATTTCCCTACCAATTGGATAAGCTGCAGATCCTAGTTTTATCAACAGCCTACTTCCTCCTACTTCCCACTAGAATTAATTTATTTCTGTCCCATGCATTCTTAAATGTCCCCACTGTTTTTTTACCCTATGACCTTCTCAGGAAGACCATTCCATATGTTTACCACTCTCTCTCTGTCTCTCTTCTCTCTCACTCACTCTCTCTAGAAGCAGGGCAGGGAGTGATTGCAGAAACTCCATCTAGACAATATCAGTGTCAGTGGCTCAGTAGGTAGCACACTCACCTCTGAGGCCGGGAGATCAGAGGGCTGTGGGTTCTGTTCCAACATCTGGCACTTGGGTTAATATCCCAGTACTGACACTGTAGTGCAGCATGAGAGGGGTGCTGTACTTCTGAGGTGCTGTCTTTCAGATGAGACGTTAAACCGAGGTCCCATCTGCCTGGATTGGTGGTAGTTCAGGTGGATGTTAAAGATCCCATGGCACTTATCGAAAAGAGTAGGGGAATTTCCCTGGTGTCCTGGCCAAATTTCCTAATTTCACTAAAAATATCACCAACAGCTTAATCTGGTTCAAGGTCAGTTGGCATTCATCTGTATCCCCTTCCCCCGGGTTGTGCCTGAAAATAGGCAGAATTTGTCTAGTGCCCTTACCGGTCAACAAAATCTAAATAAATAAATAAATTAATCCATGGGCTATGGTAGGGAAAAATAGGGCAGACTGGATGGCCAACAGTGTTTTCTGCCAACAATGTATATGTTTCTTTGTTTCTGTCTCATGACACCATGTTTTTTCTGTTGTACAAAATCTTGACAAACAATTGAAAAGTGCATGCACAAAATTATTTAATTTCATTAGTAATTAAAATGTAGAGCACTTTTGTTTGTGGTAATACCATTAATTAGACTACCTGAATAATGATATTTCTTTACAAGAACAAAGTGAATGGAAACCCATGACCACAAATCTAATGATCCTGAATGTTTTAATTGTCACCTGCTTTTTGGTTATTGATAACAAAACAGTCTTAAAAAGCAAATGTATACACATTTTAAACTTGTAGAACATTTAACAGGCAAAAGACCCCTTAGTTAATTTCTAGAACATGTAGATTCTGAGTCACACATCATGCAAGTTAAATTTCATGCTATTTAGTTTAAATATAGCTGTGTTATTTGCACTTAACACACTGAGGTTTAACATAGACATGCCTTTTCAACCATAACAGTGCTACTATAATGGGTCTTATTCTGAGTCACTCATTGTGGTAGCACAAGAGAGGTGCTTTGCTCATACTCTGTGCCATTGCCACCCAGGACTGCTAAACTCAAACCTGAGTACAGACCTCAGAGTGAGGTGTCCCCATGTGAAAGAGACACAATAAAAATTGCCTACCCAGATGTTAAATTCCTAACTCCACATACCTGTAGTTAGTTCCCTAACACCCTAGAGTACAGCTGTGACTATAGCTCAGCACAGAATTGCTGAGCCATGGTTGTTGCATGGGAAAATGAGAATCATATGCAGGGGTTAAACCCCTCTTTAGCTAAATCAAATGTTATGGACCCTTGAGCTCCAATATGCCATATGACCACATTGTGCTGGCCAGTGTAACTGACAATCAAGCAGAAACATTTTTAAGAAAAAAGCATGTGACCAGTCAATAATTTGAGTCCTGCTTCCTCGGATTCCTTTCGGTGACTTTCCATCTGAGCTACAAGACCAACTGATAAACCTAAGCATCCCCTGGGCACATTCCCTCTCCATCTAATACTGCATCACCTTCCTGCAAGGAATATATTATATCAGTTGACTATTTTGCCTTGTGTAGTAGCCCATCCCAAGTGCAGATAATTTCAGACAGTTGTATTTTATATATTTAAATAGTGTGCAATTTAAGTAATTGAACTCTGTTTGATCGACAAAGATAATTTTATTCATTCACAAATAGATATGATTTGGTTGTGGTGAAAGTAAAACATATAAGTGAACATTAACTGGGGTGCTTTATAAGAAAAACTAAAATTACATTATTTGCAAAATGAGTGGAGCACCAAGGAAGTGCCATTTAACTTGATACTATACATGTCATCTAATTTGCAGTTGGTGCTGCAGAGATGTATTGATTTGGCTCCTTGTATTCTGTTTTGTACATTTTATAGGTGGTTTAATCCATCAAGAATGTAATAAAAACTTTTATTACTGCTTTATGTTATTCTTTTAGTAAACAGGTAAGGCCCACTAGGCAAAAGTGCTTGTTTCCAGGGGCTACCTGGGAACACTGGGGAGGTTAAATGACTTGCTCTGAGTCACACAGTAGGCAAGTAGAGGTTGTGGGAATCAAACCCAGGTCTGCTGATGTGCCAAGCTCATTCACAGCTCATTACTCTAACCACTAGGCTGTACTGTCAGCCCCTCATTGTGCTCTGAGTACTTTATCCATTTTTTATGCAGAGCATACCTTTAATTTATTTATGGTGGTCTCACTTGGACAGGTCTGTCAGAGAGTTTTTTTTAACCTAGTACAACATTTATAGGAATACTACTTGTTTTGAATAACATATATACAGTATTTCATATCAGTGTCTACTGTATGTGCAGGGAAAACACAGATTGGTATAATTAATCTCTATGAAAATGTTGACTGCATCATTTATTACCTGAGATAAGTCATAACAGTTTTAGTGCATTTGCCCAATTATTGTGCAGTAGGTGTGTGCCCCCAACCCCCAATCATTAATTCCTGAATATCATGAATAACAGGGTGCAGTACTCAGTACTTCAGTACTAATGATAGGTAGACTGGTACTCGGGATAGTCCTTCTAAAATAAAATAAAAACCTCCAACCCTCCTCAGGTAGCCAGGATTAGTCCCTGGGCCACCGCCTCCTCAACCCAGTCATTTTCTCCCTCTACCTCCCTTCACCATTTCTCCAAGCACTTTTAACTGAAAAAATAATCAATTCTGTGAGTCAACCTCATCTTTTAAAAGATCCCTCCCTCCCTCCTTCCCTAACCTAACCCTCTGTCCAAAAAATACCACATATTAAAGGCTGGGCTTCCCTACTGATCTCCAAGACATGATTTTGTGGGGGTAGGGGAGCACCAGCACAACTCTCAGCTATCTTAGTTGTCCCCTTCTGCAGCATGCCTGATCCTCAGTAGGCATAGATACAGCTAGCCTGAACAGGAGAAAAATCGGAGGCGGGCAGAGTAGTCTGCTTCACTGATGATGTTAGGAAGGGCAATGAATGTCACATAACATGCACTACCCAAACATCACCTAGAGCACAGACACTGGCCCATGTTCAAGCACCAGCTGAGGCTGGGCTACCACTATAGTCAAAATAACAAAAAAACTGTGCACTGGAACTCAAGCAGAAAAATTATTTATTACAGAGAACTTAACCGGTTCTTCCATGCCAAACTCTGCCACTTTCTGTCACTCTGGCACTTTCTAAGGGGGCTCAGTATAATTTAAACTCTGAGTTCTAGTGAGCGGCTGTTTTCTGAAGTCACTACAGGACCTTGTATGTGTAATCCTCCAACTGTGTACTGTAAAAAACATTTTGCTTTACTAGTAAATGCCTTGTCCCAGTTTCTAGTTATCTAAATCTGTATCTGCTGTTTTATTGTAAAACATATTCTAGTGTAAATGGAATAGTAACTTTATACATGTATATTTCTGATAGGCACTGACAGTACAAACCATTTTAATTCTCATCTGTTCCACATGTATTTTTTCATGATAAGATTTTACTTCTCTAAAGGTTTTTGACACAGAAAGGGTTACAAAATAAAGACAGTGCCAGTTTATAAAATGTTGTTATTTCTAGTTATTGAAAATTGATCAAATATTCATTTCTAGAGGCTAATTAAAAGTTTATTTTCTGTGATAACATTTCTTTCCAACACTTACCAAACCAATGATGTAAACATTTTCAGTATGACTGATAAAGATATTTAACATAAACCCTTAAGATTCTCATCTTTTTTTTATAGATTAGCCTGTAAACATTTTCCAGAAAACATTACCCACATTACCTTAGTAGAAAGATCCTTCCTCTTCAATTCCACTTGCTGTACTTAAGTTATCTGTTGTAAATGCACTCCTCCAACCATCACTTGAGGTGTCTAAAGAATAATGCAAGTGCCTTTTTATTTAAATGCCACTTGTCTCCTGGGAACTATAACACTATGTAATGTGTAGATGTATAAAGACTGCCTCTGTAGTGAAATACAGATCTTGTAGAAGCACTTGTCATGTGGCTCTATTGAAGAACATAATGTGTATATGACTGTCTGCCTATATGTCTGTATCTCATGGTTAAAATGGTGAAAATCCCTGGAGGATCCTTCCATCTTTGATATTAACAAGCACATTTCTGTTGATGTCTAAAAGGACATGACGTATTGCTGCATGGCATGTTCAATTTATACATTTTATTTAGCACCCTTTGATGGATTTTGGAGGTACATTTCACCGAGCAGTATATATTCTCATTGTTTTCCTATAAAGAGATAAATTGTTAATTGCAATACTGAAATATTTTCCTGCAAGTGCTCCCTTCCATCATTGACTATCTACCATATTTAAAGCCCCAAGAATACTAAAATATCCCTTAAAGAAAAATATGTTATTCCAAAGATCACTGTGTGTGTCCTGTGAAGTCTCAGGGGTTGTTGTGATAGTCTTACTTATATGCACTGTCCTGTATTTGAACCCAGATGGCCTGATTTACTTGCTTCATACAGTAGTTGTTACTTAAAGTCTAGATCACAGGAGCTGCCAGACACTTTAGTGCAACTCTGTGGCACAATGCAATTGTCACACAGCAATCTGAGAGCAATGGTCTGAATTCAGATAAGAACATTTAGGTCAGATATTCAAAGGGTTGCACATGGCGCAACAGTGTTGACCATGCACCACCCACTGATCTACCTAGGCGTGATATTCAAATGGGAATTGTTGCCAGGCACCAAATCCCAATCGCCAAGCGCATCAGTAATGCTGGCAGCGGGTAGGATGGTGTGCCCATGCATACTCTGCACATCCTGATATTCAGCCGGGATGTGCTGAGCCATGCATGCACAACCCTACTTGCGCCCGCAAAAGCTGATCCAAAAAAAAAGGAGCAATGGACAGCCACCCACAGGTGAGCTGCCGTATTGCAAGGTGCAACACGGCAGCTGCCACCTGTGGATGGTCACCCAAGCTCCGGCTGCACCTCCATGGTGGTGCCCCCCATGCCCCATCATGGGCATTTGTATGAAAAAATAGAATTCTATATCCCTGGTGGTCCAGTAGACTGCTGTCAGCCCAATCGTGGGCTTAAGTAAAATAATAAAGGTTCCTTTTCCCTGGTGGTCAGTGGACCGCTGTAAGCAATTGAGCTTAAGTAAAAGTAGTAACGATTCCTATATCCATGGTGGTCCAGTGGACCCCCTCCCACCCACCCACTGATCTCCACTGCCCGCTCCCCCCAGTCAGCAGTGGGTGGCTGCACCCACCACCTGCTGCCCCACCCACCGACTGACACCGTCTGCAGGGCTGTATGCCCATTGGTCCAATGGGTGTACAGCCCTAATGACAGTGTCAGTCGAATGATGAGACGCTGGCGAAAGTGCTACCGCTGACCGGGGAGATGGGCGGTAATCGTGAGCAGAGATCGCTGGCCACAAATATAAGGTCACACTGAGCCACCTAGCCCGTGATCAGGCTGACGGCGGTCACTACCACAAGAGAATCGTCCTTTTACCAGAAATTGAACGAGCGACGGTACCAAGACCGAGAAAAAGAACCTTTGCACATGGCTTGGGAGCAGGCGACCGCGATCCACTGGACCACTAGGGAAAAAAATCATTATTATTTTACTTAAGCCTGCGATTGGGCTAACAGCGGTCCACTGGACCACCAGGGATATTGGATACTTTATTATTTTAAAATGCCCACAATTGGGCTGTGGGCACGTGCCACTCTGCAGAGGGTGCCGGTCCCTGACGGCTGCTGCCTGGCAGGCGCCAGGCACAAGTCATCGGACCGCGCACCTGCATACAACAAGAGACGATACGCAAATGGCCCCATTTGCATTTTGCATACATTATGGCCCCATTTGCATGTGCACTTTTGAATATCGTGGTTGTTGCACCTAGCGCAATGGAACTTGCTCTAGCGCATCCCCTTGCTCCACTCTGGCCACTTGCGCTGGTGCAGTGCCACTCGCCATGTGCACTGCGGGTGGCCAGGGTGCGGATATTCAATGATGCTGAGCCATGGCAGCAGCTCCTTGGAATATCGCCCAGTCAATGCCCCTGCGCAGCCAAGAAGTTGCGCCCAGGCTTGTGCCACAGCCTAGCGCACCAGCCTAGTGCAGTTTGAATATCTGAGCCCTGGTGTTTATAATTTCCTGAAGAGTGCAGAGTTTGAAGCCTAATAGGGACTTATGTACTATTGAGACACTATTATGTTAATCTTTATTTTCTCCTGAATGGTGATTCATGCAGTCTGGAGTCTGGAATACTAAATCTCCAAAGAACTAAGTTAATTGTCAGAAAAAGTATTTGGGGAAAAGTGGTGTATTGAACTGTTATATTTGTTCCAGTTTTATTTAGCATGTTTTAAAACTTCTTATTCCTCCTCCATGCTGATTCATGGTGCTTCAGGGTTAGAATTAATGTTTCACTTAGGGCTGCCAAAAGTAAATACAAATTGATTTGTGTTGCTGTGTATCCTTCAGAAGAGCCCCATGGTGCTTCATGGGGGACCATTCAGAGCACAAGTGTCCCAGCTAAAGGGGAAAAATCATGAGATTTTTTTTCTTGCTTGACTTTTACTTTTGGCCTTGATAATTCATTTTAAATTAGTTTCAGTTATACCTTACAGATCAATAAAAATCTATTAGCTTCAACTCATCTACCTCTCCAGTGAAAGCTAGAGACAGCTAGGGTTCTAGAGGACTCCATCATGGGGACCCTCCATTTTGTTCTATATATGACACCTCAGGCAGACATCATACATTCACCCTGAGGCTCCTTAGGCTTGCTGTAGGCCTGAGGACCACCGCCTCTTTCAGATCACTGCCTCTTCACCATGCCCCACTTATGCACTTACGCTCTCTGACAAAGCCACCCGGCCGCAGCCCCTGCCTTGTTCTCACCACCTTCCCTTTACCTTTACCATCCTGTACCACACTCTACCCCACCCCACCTCTTCTTTTGATCTTTTTCTCTGTCTTTTTTCTCTTCCCTTCATCCTGTTTACTAGTTCACATTTATGCACTGTATCTTAAAGTCTCTGTCTATGTACCAATCCTTAATGTTTACAATGCCATTATGTATTTGTCCTGATGTTACCTAAGAAGTGGAACCTTTGTAAAGAGCCTCGGCTCAAAGGTATTGTAATCCTAGACTGAAATAAATAAATAAAACATGGACTGTCCTGCTACAGCTCTGCAGTTGCTACCCAGGTTTACATCCCAGTAACTAATTCCTTACAATTCATGCTCACTCAGATGCCTTACTATATTACATATGTACAGGCTTGGATAACTTCAAATGTGCTCTACTTGAATGCAAAAAAAGGAATGAGAATATATGGAAAACGAGCAAAATTCAAATCATTAAAGAACAACTCTCAATTATAAAAAACATAAAACACTAGCTTTGCACCAGTTATGTTTTAACTTTCTTGTTTTCTATTTATGTTTAATTTTCCTCCACTGTTGGGCTACTAAATATTGTAGATAATACAGCAATTATTTCACTGAGTCTTTCAAAATGTATCTGACTCTCTCCTGCTAATCACACAATTGATATTTGTGACATCACAGTCCGTTGTCATGGTGAGCACAATGATATTATAAACATAGGCACTGTGAGGTTAACAGGGAAGGGGCAAATGTTTTCAAATGTTCTCTATACAGACTTTTTAAATGGACTACCAAGATGTGCTGTATATCTCAGAAAGTAACATTGAAAATGAAAAAAATGTAATCTCTGTAAATTGTAACAGCTGAAACATCTTATTTATGAAAGCACATGCTGAAGTGTAAAGTTGCTCTTCAAGCTATGTGATACTGCTCTCCACATCGGTTAAGCAGTCATCCACTGCACCACTACTATACAGAACCTTGCTGTTCTCTATGGTCAATCACTATAACTAGAGACCCATATCAACAGTACTGTCAGCTCAGCTTTCTGCTTCCTACATGTTATCGCCAAGGTGTGTTGCCATTACTACATTAGCCAAGACATTGCAATGAGTCTTGTCCATTGTTAAACATTCAGCCACATATTCTATTTCTTATTTATTTATTTATGACTGTGATAACCAGGTGAGTGCACTGATCCCAGGGACCGTTTTCAGGCACGACCTGGGCCATAACACATGGCGCAGAGTGACAGTGGAGTACAAGGTAACAGTAATACACATGAAACAGATTTGATACAAGCAACAATAGTAGACACAATATACAGGTTTGATGCATAGTATATTTATTTATTTCATTTTGTTGACCGGTAAGCCCACTGGGCCCAAATGGTCCCTTTTTCAGGGGCAACACAGATTTATTTACACAGAAAAAGGGTTGCAGGATACATTTTGTTTAGACTACTGAAAATCCCTTCTTGCTGGTCTCCCATCCTGACTGCTACAGTATTATAAACCTCTACAAAGCGCTGCCACACATTTCCTTACCAACTAAATCTGATCATATTCAGTGATACTGGCCAGGATTTATTGGCTTCCAGTTCAGTCCAGAATTGATTTTAAAAATGTATTGTTTGTTTTGAAATGCCACAATGGACTTCCTCTGATATACCTAATTGAACTAATCCATGACCATATGCTAACAAGCCATCTGCAATCCTCAGATGCACTTCTTCTTAAAGATCAAAGGCAACCATATTACTACATCTTTCTTCTTTCATTTATTTCACAGACATTCTAAATACAAATTGGTTGTTTTACAGGAATCTATAGGTATATTGTGGTTATTTTCATTGTTAGTTTATTTTATGTCTCTTTATGTTTCTGTAATTGCAATTGGCATTTGACTTTTTTAACTGAGTCAGCTCCATTTGACTCAGCTTCTGATGTCAAACAAGAAGTGACATTTTCTTTGAATGTCCTTAGCAATCACAAGACTGTACATTAAAGACAGGATGAGCATGCTGTCTTGTTTCTACTACTGTGTCTCTTGCAGTGACATTTTACATGTGGGTAAAATGTGTGTGTGTGCATGTGCGTGTGTGTGTGTGTATATATGTGTGAGTATTTTGTTAAAACAGAAAAAGGAAAGCAGCATCTTACCATAGTGATAGCTGCCACTTATTTAGGTACTGGTGCACCTGTAAGCAGCTGGTCAGCTTCTTGTTTTCCAGCAGATCATCCTCTCATTCAAACAGAAGTTCTGGGATTAGATTTTCTTTTCGTGGTTGTGTCTGCCCCACCTCCTCCATTTCCAGTACTTTTTCTCAAAATTTAATGGTCTGACAAATGTCTGTGGGAAGGAAACACTGGAAAGCAGTATGATATGCTATGATTTTTGATTTCAGCTGGACACACCTTTAACACCAAACAGATACCAGACTTCAGTGAACACAAAAGATGATGATGTGGAAAATTGAGAAACCAAAAAAATAATAGAAACAAGAACACATGCTGCAAGTAAATGCAAACCAGATCTGATGGTGATTCCATTATTACATTTACAGACAGGATAATTTGCAAGGGTAGAAAAGAGGTTACAGCTGTGAGTTGATTACCTGGAGAAAAGCTGAAGGATGTGAGGAAGAACCTGGAAGGACTAATTGCAGGCCTGAATCCAACTGTAGTGCTACATTTGATGTAAATGACTTTGGGTACAGACTTGGATTATTTAAATCAGACTTTGTGAGATTGGTAAAAAACTGAAAGAAAAGGGTAATCAGTTGGTGATTTCAGAAATCCTGCCAGTTATGAGAGCTGGGCCAGGCAGAACATGAGCTGTACAAAAAAATTAATGCATGGCTCAAGGAATGTCAGATAAGGATGGATTTGGCTTTACTAATAATTGGGGCAAATTCAGTGGACAGGCTGATCTCTACAGATGTGATGTGCTCCATCAGAATAAACTGGGGGCTTGAAGACCAGCAGACAGTATTAATAAAGAAGTTGCTAAATATTTAAACTTAACACGAAGGAATAGGGGACAGAAATATTGAAAAACATTTAGGTGCACTAATAATTATACCACAGAGTAGTGACAGAGAGACAGTAAATGTTCATATGGATAAAAATCTAAGAACTAGTAATGTATCAAGCAGGAGGAAAGAACTGAAATGCATGTTGGCAAATGCTAGAAGTTTGGCAAATAAATGTGGTGATCTTGACACTATATTACACACTGATTAACCTGATGTACTGTATATGTTATAATGGAAACACGGAGGTGATCTGATGATACCTGGAACAAGGATATCTCTGGATACTGGCTGTTTAGGAGAGATTGTGTTAGCAAATATGGGGTAGAGTGGCATTTTATGTAGCTAAGGATTTATGGGCAGATCGAGTGTTCCACTCCAACACCCCAGAAATGGCGACAATTGGGGTAAGAGCAGGATAGAACAGTAAGAATTGCATATGCATGGGGATGTGTTATAGACCACTGAACCAGAAGGAATAACTTGACAAGACAGTAATAGAAGATGCAGAATCACTATGAGGGAAAAACAAAATTGTTATTATTGGAGACTTAAACTTTCCAGAAATAAATTGTTCCAGGGACAAGAGGCACTGCCCAGGATAGATCCTTAGCTGAAGATCTAATCAACTTAAATTTTGATCAACTAGTGAAAGAGGCAACCAGGGTAAAAAACATTCTAGATGTGGTATGTACAGATTGGAGTGAAGGAATAAGCAAATGTAACACTGGTAAACCTTGAGTTTCAAGTGATCATGCAATCATTAATTTTAGCATTTGCATTACAGTTAACACGACCAAGGGTGGTATTAAGTATAAATGCTTTAAGAAAATAAATTTTGCTGCAGTGAGGGAGGAAATTAAAAACTGTGACTGGCAGTGTGAGCTAGAGCAGCAGGATTTAAATAGTACTAACATACTAGAATGCCAGCAGAATAGGCCTAATGTTTTTTTGCGTATGCTCGTTTGGTCAGCCCCCACCCTGAGAGCTGACCTTGCTGCCCTTCACCTTCTCTGGCTTCTCCCTCCCAGTTCCAGATATTCTCACTGCATTGGATTTTGCTTCCAGAACCCTTCCCTGTACCTGTCTCACCCCTCTTGAACCTCCACTGTCTCTGCCTCCACCAGCCCCTAGGCGGCGCATTCCATGGCTCCACCACCCTCTCAGTGAAGTAGCACCTCCTCCTTTCTCCCTGAATCTTCCCCTCCAGCTTCCACCTGTGACCTCTAGTGGCCCCCTCCTCCTCCTTCCTTGAAGCACCCTGACTGCTCCTCCCCTATTTACCCCCTTCATGTACCTGAAGACCTCTATCATGTCCCCCCGGTCCCTTCTCTCTTCCAATGTGTACATATTTAGCTCTTCGAGCCTCTCCTCATAGGTCCTGTCCCCCAAGCCCCAAATCATTTTGGTTGCCCTCCTCTGGACCCTCTCCAGGAGTTTAATGTCCCTCTTTAAGTGTGGCCTCCAAAACTGCACGCAGTACTCGAGGAGTGGCCTCACCAAGCAGTTATACAGAGGGAGTATCACTTCCGTCCTTCTGGAGGTGATCCCCCTCACGATGCATCCCAGCATCCTGTTGGCCTTGGTTGCTGCCCTCCTATAAGTCTCCGAGTTGTTCATCTTGACATCCACCACCACTCCCAGGTCTCTTGCAGCCATCGAGACTTGTAGCATTCCCCCCGGTGTACACTTGGCCCGGGTTTCTGGCCCCAGGTGCACAGTACCTCGCATTTCCCTGCATTAAACCTCAGCTTCCACTTTCTAGACCATCTTTCCAGAGCCTCCAGGTCCCCTGTAGGGCCACCCTCCCTCCTCCCCATCTACCCCAGTTTTGAGTCATCCGTAAAGAGACTCATCTCACTCCTGATACCTGTCCTTATGTCAGAGACATAGGCGTTGAACAGGAGGGGCCCAAGGACTGATCCCTGTGGGACCCCACTGGTGACCCTACTTGGGGATGAGACTATCCCGCCAACTATGACCTGGAGCCAGTTGCCTATCCATCTGATCATCTGGTTCCCCATCCCCATTTCTCCCAGCTTATCCAACAGGCCCTTGTGAGGAACAGAGCTTGGATTTATTTATTTATTTGGTTATTTATTTTTATTTATTGAAATTTCGGAATTACAAACCTTTGAGTCGGGGACTCCTTTGCAAAGAGCTCCACTTCAGTACAAACAGAAAATCACTTGGGAACAAACAGTACATAGCTTTCTAGTCAGACATTATATTAAGACAAATATTACAAGGTTACTCCATACAGAATATTTCACTTGCTGGTTTAGTTTCTCTAGGTTTCTTTTAGAGTTATATGGGGACCATGGGTCATTGCAGTGAATTGGGGTTGGTTGCCAAATTCAGAAGGTAGCAAGCTAGTCGAGAGATAGAGCTTAAGGTACCAAGCACTATATTGATTTAGTTTGAAGCTGTGGGAGACGCAGGTGTTCTGTCTCCAACCTAGTATGGGAGGACAGGTTGAAGCAGCCACAGGTCTCTGAGTCTAGGAGAAATTGCTTAATGCCTTTTTTAAATAGGCTGAGGCTGGGGGCCTGGGAGATGGAGGAAGGAAGTTGATTTAGCCAGAGTGGAGTGCAATACCTGAAAGACCTTTGCCTAGTGAGGTCCTACAGTGGGATCAGGGTGTGGTGTTAGCCAAGTGCCTAGAGGGTGCTCTATGAGGGTTGGATGGATGAGGGGTGAAGACCCAAAGGTGCAAGTTTCATCAGGATCTTTTTTCCTTGGAGGCAGGTGTGGTACATTAGTCTACCTTCAAAGGTCAACCAGTCAGCTCGATTGTAGAGCTCACATGTATGTGTTAATCTATCACTGTTAGTGACCAATCAGCAGGTTTTGTTGAGGACTAGTTTGATACTGTTTAGGGCAGTGTTATCAGCCGTGCCATAAATTGTAATTCCATAGTCAATCACAGATAGGACTGAGCAGGTTACGGCCAGTCTTAGTGCCTGAGGGGCAGTGTTTGTCCCTATATAGGATCCCCAGCCGAGTGTTGGCAGCGGTGGATAGGTGTTTAATATGTTGGTGGTAGGTGAGGGATGTATCCAGAGTAATGCCCAGATACTTAAAGTTGGTGACCTGTTCAATTTGGATGCCCCGTGGATTAGAGATAGATGGCAGAGCATTACTATAGGGGTTTGGTGGTGAGCAAAGATCATGGATTTGGTCTTGTTGTAATTAAGTAATAACTTATGATAAGTGAACCAGGTTTCTAGTTCTCTAAAGCAGTTTTGCAGGATGTTTTGAAGAGAGATTGGGTTGGAGTGCTTCCAGTAAACTATGACATCATCTGCATAGAGTAGGAGTTTACCACTGCAGGCCAGGGGGAGGAAGTTTAGAAAGAGAGGGAAAAGTAGGGGGCCTAAGATCAACCCTTGTGGGATACCAGAGTGAACACGTAGCATAACAGAGAGGGTGGTGTTGATTTTGACTTGTTGGGTTTGATCAGTGAGATCATTTTTGAACCAGGAGATTGCATCCGGGGTGAAATGGAGGGGGGGGAGAGCATGGATAAGAAGAGCGTGACGGACGGTGTCAAACGCTTTGGTCAGATCAACAAAGATAGCTCCTGCTAGTGACCCCTGTTCCAGCGCTTCATGTATGTAAGAGGTGAATTCAAGGAGGGCTGTGGTAGTGCTGTGCCCTGCTCTGAAGCCATGCTGTTCATGGCACAGTAGACTGTGTTTGTTCAGGCATTCAGTGAGCTGGTCAGACAAAATTCTTTCTAGCGCTTTAGAGAGGGGGGGTATGATGGGTCTATAGTTACCAGGGTCAGTTGGATCTCCCTTTTTCAAGATAGGGGTGGTGATACCCTTTTTCCAGAGCATAGGAAATTGACCAAGGCTCAGTAAGCAGTTTAGTATTTTGGTGAGGTGAGGCAGGGTCTTGTCGAGTGCTAGTCTGAGAATTTTAAGATCTAGGGAGTCACTACTGAAACACGAGTTGTGCCGGACTTTGGTTGGATATTGTTTAGCCTCATTGCAGGAGATAATTCGTAGCCAGAAGGGAGGGAGTGTATTAACTGGGGGGGCACTAGAGGGGCCATTTGGGATAAAGGTTGAAGAAGTTTTGTGGTAGGATGTGGCTAAGATCGAGAAGGAATTGTTCAGGACATTAGCTCTGGTGTTAGGGTCCTGGGAGAGGTATCATGATTAAGAATCTGTGAGGGGTAGGGGAAGGCTGGTGGTGAGCAGCCTCTACGGGGCTAGTACAATTTGGGGGATTGGGGGCTGGGTGAAAGATGCCCTGTGGGGCATATACTATGGTGTTCTGGACATGGGGGAGGGCACACTGGATTGGCTGCTGGCCTGGTGGCAGATCTGCACAATCCATGGAGGGAGTAAGTACACTTACACTAGCTAAATGCTGCTGTAACTGTACTTCGATGGATGTCCTCCAGGGGTTGTTCTAGAACTGCAGATCTAGGGACTTTGTTCCTGCCCTTCCAGAATAGGGTGCAACAGATGCCATAAACCCCCTGGCACCATGTCACAGGGGGTTTAGGGAGTAACTGGTGTCATAAGTCCACTTTGGCACAAGCAGACTGTGACATGTTGCAGGCTGCTTTGCTGAATTCTGAATGTCGCAACATCTAGCGTAACTTGCTACTTGCACCAATTTGTATGGCACAAGTCAAGTTATGCCAGGTGTATCTCTTCTAGAATCAGGCCCCTGGTGTATTTATTTTAGGTGTATCTACAGGTATGTATAGTATACCATTCTAATTTGTTGTTTTTGTCACATCTCTCTGTAGCAGATTTGTACCAGTGACTATAATTCATCAGCCATCTCATAATTTGATCTGGTATCCACAACCGACAGCGACACTTTTACAGCAACCATCAGTACAGCGACTACAGTGCCAGGTCACTGTATGGATGGTCGCTGGACCCAGGCACTGTATTCAGGGGATTTGCACCCCATCCTCTTACCAGCACCAACTGAGAAAACATGTCTCAAGTTGGAAACTGTCTGTTGATCGCAAATGCATTCGACATGGTGGTTTTGCTCATCTGGTCTTTTCGTCAAACTTGTTGTCGACGACTGGTCGAGATCCGCTTGATCTATTTTTGGTGTCCTTGTTGAGCAAACAAAAGTTACTGAATCTTAAGAAAATAGGCATTATACTATGCAGTCAATCTAAAAATGTTACAAAGAAGGTAACTAATGGAGTGGAACAATGAGTGCCTATAGGATATAGCTGAATCCCACTATTCAAAGTGGTTTGCCAAAATAATTTCTTCTTTGGTATAAGCCCTACTTGGATATTTTAACAGATATTAATTTGAGAACTACCTTTATTAGATACAAATTTGAGCAGTTTCCTAGTAACGTTCTACAGTACCAATATAGTAAAACTCTGTAGAATCAGGGGATTGTGTATGCTCAGCTGGAGGAAATGAAGACTTGAATCATGTATGGTGGACCTTTACATGGTAAACAAGAGAAAGATGGTACTGGCTGGGACCTTTTCTAAGCTCTGCATATCAAATTGATAAAAAGATTCACAAATATACTCTTACACACAGGAGATCCATGGACCACGGAAAGAATCTCAAAATATTTTCTGGCTATCAGTAAAGTTAAAAGATTAGTGTCACAAAGATGAATATTAAATAGTATACAAAATTATTAGCAGCAATGTGCAATATGTAATGTGATAAAATTGTATTTGGTAACCATGTGGTTGGAATAAGTGGTATATGGTTCACTATTGATCATTTCTATCATTGTATACCTTGTTATTTATGTGAAATATCCATTTTTAATGGTAAAGGCTATTTAGCTGAACAATAAAAATATTGTTATTTGATTTAATAGTTTGATCTATGAGTTAAGAATATTTTTTGTTACTCAGTTTAAACTGTGCGCTATTTTCAGTTATAACATTGGGTTAGCAGTCTGAGTGAAATGACTGGTGCAGTGCTGCCACCTGTCGTGCATTAATGCACCATAGACTCACAGTGGATGAGAGCAGTTCTGCAGTCAGATCCCTCCTCAGTGCTTGAGAAATGAACCTAGGCAACATTGTTTCAATGCAGAAGCAGGCACACAAGGCACAGGGGATCAGCAAGGAATTACACAGTAGCTGAGATGCAGGTCAACTTTAACATTCTCGGCAACCCTCACTGTAAGTCAGCAGTTGAATGAACGTTTCCGCATGGAGAAGCTCCATGTTTGTCTGATCATGCACAGCAGGCATGGGCTGTGCAAGTGACACAAAGATCCTGGGACAATGCATCATGTCAGAGAGAGACAGAACTGTGAAATGGGATAATGCAGAACACACTGAGGAATGTTGCTCTGCAGACCCAGCACACCAGAAAGAAAACACACAGTGGCCATGCACTGCGGCAGAATACAGATATGTTACTGAGTCTGTGGTCCAGGCAGCCCTGACCATGGCAGCCACTGAAAGATGGCAGGCAGGCAGGCAGCAGCACACTAGAAGCTGGAAGTGCTGCAGAGGGTATTAGTTGTACCTTGCAATGAACAGATAATGAGAATAGCAAACTCTCAGGAAAACAAAAAAATGTGAATACAAAGTGCAAGATAAAGTATTTATTTGCCCAAACTGACAAAAGTCTGTAATCACTGACACTGTCAGGAAGGCAACACAGGACTTCATTCTATGACCTTTATCAGGGGTTGGCATTTAATCAAGACTGATAACCTTTTTATCCACAGACATACTGTATGATGTTAACATCTGGAGATTGTGATGTGTTACATTCAAATTACTACTCTGAAAAATATTTATTCACTTGCCATTATTCACAAAAAAACATATTTACACACAAGACAAATTCATACTATGTCAGTAAATAATAAGAATGCTTCAATGTGTCACTATCCTCAGTGACCTTGAGTTTTGTTGAGTGGGGCATCAACATTTGCAGTTTAGGAAAACAAAGTGGCTAAAAAGAGAACAGGTGCAGTAACATTTTATTAAAGATATGAACATGTTCATAGTTTTGGGATAATGTTTTTCAGGGAATTAGTTGTGCTACTCTTATGTGAGTATGTCAGAGAAAATGTAAAAACTAATGATTCTGGACTGTAATGACCTCCGATCCAGGACAAAGATTACCATTTTTATGGAACTGTCTCAGACTCTGGTACAACACATCTAAAGAGGATAAATGAAAACACGTTTCCACTTTTATATTTATTAATGGCAACTCAAAAAATTAATGAACACCATTTTATAGCTTGGGGGGATCTTGTGCTCTCTTGAATGCTGGATGCTCACTCTCTTAACTGGAAATACAGAAGAACCCACAATTTGATTTTTTCCAACGGAAGCTGAATTGCTCTGTTTTCCTTGATAACCAAAGTCTATTGGAACATTCCCCTGTAGGTGGCTCCAAAACCCTGTAAAATACAGAAATCCTGTAACTCTAAGAGACCTAGAAAGAGTCCATTCCCAGACCCTATACAATACATTCCACGTGCTCCTCACTCACCTGCCCTCTCACTGAAGTTACAACTTATTCCCAGACATCCACACTACTGTGGCTCCTTCACCAGATCCTAGAGGTGACCTCAAGAAATAAAAAAGTATATATAATATAAAAATGTACACATCTCTTTACATCAGCATGTCAGAACATGAAACACAAATAGGACAATAGTATTCCATAAGATGCCACATTTTGTTTACTATGATTGTATTTTGTGTTTGTGTGTGGATTATGGTATGGGTGATGCATGTGGGGAGGTGAAAAATGAATAATGATTGCAGGAGTAACTTGCATCTCACAGTCACTGAATATTAGAAAACAGTCCTTTACAGTAAACAGCACTAGTACCATTCAGCAGATATCAATCAATCAACCAAATCTTTATCTATCCAGGCTATCACCATTGAGCAAGCTCATTTACAAGGCAGACCTGCTGTTGGCAGGAAAATTGTACAGTTACATATAAATATACATAATATAAAAGGAACAACATGTTTACAATACTGATAGGAGCACAGTATTTACTTTCCAAGTCACATGTACAAGAAAGATATACATAACACAACCCGAACGTAATATATATATATATAAATATATATATATATACAATTCCCACATGAGCATGATGTGTATGGATGTCATATACAAACCATAAAAGAAAAAAAAGAAAGATTTTTTATATTCCTGTCCAGCAGAAACACGTTATAGGCCTGGATGGAAATTCCTAAGCTATGGAGGTGCGATAACAGTGTGTAGCCTTAGGTAAATGCGGCAGAAGGTGGTGAATAAGAGGGATGCAGATATCCTACTACTGAATTAGACTTGGCAAGTGCCAACAAGGAGCTGCTCCTGTGATGACAGATAACATGGTTGTGGTCTTGGGAAGCTGATGATTGTATATGTGTATGTGTGTGGATTATGGTATGGGTGATGCAGGTGGAGAGGTGAAAATAAATACTGATCACAGGAATAACTTGCATCTCACAGTCACTGAATATTGGAGAAACATTCCTATAAGTAAACAGCACTTGTGCCATTGAACAGATATCCTACTAATGAATTAGACTCGGCAATAGCCAACAAGAAGCTGCTCTCTGCCTTGACAGATAACATGTTTCTGTGCTTGGGAAGCTGATGGTGGTTTCTCACTGGCTCATACATATATATGGCAAGAAGGTGATTGTATTTATAGAAATAAATACTGTGAGTTTGTCATGGTCTTCATCTGAAGCTTCTTTTGTGAGGAAATCATCTCTCTGACGAGATGCTGCCATGTTTCTTGTTTGCCAGATACCTGACATCATGGGGAAACAACTTTATCAAATCAAATGACAGCTCATGCATACTTTGGCTAAAGAAGCAGATGGAGACTGTGCTTAGGATGGAGGCGCTGCCCATCTATGGCATAGGAGAGGCTAGGGTGTTCCTCACCATGGGATTCAATCAGTGGTTGAAAAACTGGTGTGGAGCCAGGGATTTGGCTTCATTGAGACTGGGGTCCACCTGGAGTAATGCAGGCCTATACTGGCATGAAGGGCTGCATTTGTCCAGGAAGGAACCAGGATCCTAGGTGATAGGTTTAAATGCTTCATTGGAAAGTATTTAAACTAGCCAAGGGGAGGCACTGGAAGAGCAGGAAATCCAGCCCCAAAAATCATGGTAGTATGTGCGGAAAACACCAACATAGAGGTGTCGATAGGGAGAAGGGCAGGGGTAAATGGAGAAAGTGACAAAAGCAAGAAGGACAGGGATGGGGCAAAAAGGAGTATGGCCATCAGGAAATTGAGGGTAATGAGTACCAATGCCCATAGCCTGGGCAACGAGCTCCCTGAGCTGGTGTCCTTGAAGGAAGAGGGATGCCTGGATATCAGAGGTCACAGAAACATGGTACACAGAGAACCATGACTGGGATGTTAACTTACCAGGGTACATAACCTACAGGAGAGACAGGCAGGGAGAAGAGGGAGGAGTAGCTCTCATGTAAAGGAAGGGATAAAAGCAACTGAACAAAAGAGTAAACAGGGAGGAGAGGAGGCACCGTGGGTCTCCTTGGAGACTGAAAGGCACCACAAACCAGACAGGGGTTGTGTACAGACCCCATGTCAGGGGAGGGAATGGACAAGGATATGATAGAAGGCATTCTTAGAATGGCAGAGAAAGGGAGATACTGTTGATGGGAGATCTGAATATGCCAGATGTTAACTGGAGCACATTTGCTGCAGCCACATCCAAGAGCAGGCCATTTTGATGCCCTACAGGTGGCAGGCCTCAGACAGCTAGTTTCAGAACCCACTCTTGAGGGAGCAATCTTAGACCTTGTACCTCAAATGGGGCAGTGAGGATCTCAGATCTAGAAGCGGTTGCCATCTGGGAACAAGTGACCATCAAACAGAGGGGTTCACGTTAAACTCAGCTACAGAGTCAAGCCACACAAAAGTGAGGGTACTGGACTTTAGGAGGGCTGACTTTGGCAAGATGGGAGAGTGCATCAGAAAAGCACTAGCAAACAGGCTAGAAGTAGGTGTGGAGCAACAATGGGGGATCATCAAAACTGCCATCACAGAGGCAACAAGCCTTTGTGTGAAGCAAATAAACAAATCAAAATGAAAGAAAAAGTCACTATGGTTCTCAAAAGAGGTGGCTGTGAAAGTCAGGAAGAAAAAGATAGCATTCCGGAAGTATAAGGAAACACAGAAAGAGCAGGACAGAGAGCTGTACCAGTTAAGGCAGAAGGAAGCAGGGGAAGTCAGAATAGTAAAGGCCCAAACTGAGGAAAAGATAGCCAACTCAATTAAGAACGGGGATAAAACTTTTATAGGTACATCAGAGAGCATAGAAAGACAAAGGGAGGATAGTGAGGCTGACTAGAATGAACAGTGGGTGGGCAGAGGGGACAGTGAAAAGCTGGGTTACTGAATGAATATTTCTGCTCAGTATTCACAAAAGAGGAGGGGAGTGCCTAATCCAATTAAAGAAGTATCTTGACTGGGGGTCGATCCCAATCCTTTCACAGAAGAAAGGGTCTTACAAGAACTCCTAAACTGAAGGTGGACAAAGCAATGGGTCCTGATGGAATTCACCCAGAATTGTAAAAGAATTAAGGGAGGAACTAGTGAAACCACTGGCTACTCTTTTTAATAAATCATGGGAGGATGGTGTAGTACCCAAGGACTGGAGAAAGGCGGATGTGATTCCCCTTCACAAAAGTGGGACCAAGACAGAGGCAGGAAACTACAGACCTGTCAGTCTGACCTCTGTGGTAGGGAAAGCGATGGAGTCACTTCTGAAGAAAAGAATAGTTCAGTACCTAGAGGCCAGTGGGGTACAAGACCCAAGGCAGCATGGGTTCACAGTGGGAAGGTCATGTCAGATGAATCTAATAGATTTCTTTGACTGGGTGACCAAAGTAGTAGACCAGGGAGGGGCTGTGGACATGGCCTACTGAGACTTTAGCAAGGCATGTGACACAATCCCACACAAAAGATTAATAGTCAAATTAACCAGCCTGGGAGTGTTTCCCAGAGTGGTAGCCTGGGTAAAACATTGGCTGCACAACAGGACACAGAAGGTAATTGTAAATGGAGTCCACTCTGAAAAAAGAGGGGTTACCAGTGGTGTACCACAGGGTTCAGTTTTGGGTCCAGTCCTTCTTAATGTCTTCATCAGTGACATTGCAGAGGGACTGGAAGGAAAAGTATGCCTTTTTGCAGATGACAAAAAGATCTGCAACAGGGTTGATACACAAGGAGGTGTGGAAAGGATGAGAAGGGACTTGGCAAGGTTGGAGGAATGGTCAGAAGTATGGCAGCTAGGATTCAATGCAAAGAAGTGCAAAATAATGCACCTGGGAAACAAGAACCCAGGGGAAGAATACACAATGGGGGGTAGTAACAACAACAAAAAAGGAAAGGGACCTGGGGGTAATCATATCAGATGACCTTAAGGTTAGCAAGCAATGTGAGAAGGCAGTAGGGAGGGCTGGGGGTATACTGGGATGCATAGGGAGAGGCATCAGCAGCAGAAAACAGGAAGTTGTTATCCCTCTGTACAGACAGTTGGTGAGACCCCATCTGGAGTACTGCATCCAGTTCTGGAGACCCCATCTCCGCAAGGACATAGACACGATAGAGGCAGTCCAGAGGAGGGCAACTAAAATGGTGCAGGGTCTGCAAGAGAAGCCGTACGAGGAGAGACTAAAGGAGCTTAATATGTATACCCCTGAGGAAAGAAGGAGAGGGGGACATGATAGAAACTTTAAGTATCTCAGTGGAATCAACAAAGTCCAAGAGGGCAGCATCTTTCAGAAAAAGAGACGGTAAGAACAAGGGGACACAATTTAAAGATAGAGAGGTTGTCTAGGGCAATGTGAGAAGTATTATTTCACAGAGATGGTAGTGGATGCATGGAACAGCCTTTCTGAGGAGGTTTTGCATGTCTAAAACTGTGGGAGAATTCAAGAATGCATGGGACAGACATAAGGCAATTCTTGTGGGGGTAGGAAGAAATAGGCTGTTGGTTAACTAGGATCTGTGGCCTATCCTGTAGGTAGGAAATGGGCAGACTAGATGGGCCAAGCGTCCTTGTCTGCTGTCAAAGTCTATGTTTCTATGTTTTACTTGTTTTTTTTTTTTTATTAATTGATTTATGGTACACTATTTCACACACCACATATACAAAGACAAAAACATTTTAAATTATTATGTCACATTGCAAATGATAATATATCTCCATTTATGAAGGATGCTTTCTTCCTAGTCTCGTTTAAATGGTTGGTGAGTATGTCATGCCTCTATCTACAGATCATGTACCGATTTATCTGTATATACCCTATATTTGTACACTTAATTGCTGTATTCTCATGTAAATAAATATTCACATCCCTTAATGAAGAATTATTCCTAATCATTTGTGTTATGTCCAATGTTCTACTGTATGACATTATAATGTATGGTAGAACGTTGTTATAGGTAGAAATCTACCTTTTTATAACAACGTTTTATCATCCATGTGATGTCACAATGTTGTTAACCCATCGATGGTTCGTCACATCGATGGGCTAACAACAGGGAACAGTCAGGGCATGTGCGCAGCTGGATCAGACGGCCTTGTAACGGCCATGGCAGTGAGGGTAGAGCAGTGGGGACATGAAAAAACAACAGTAAGGAACTGCTTTCTTTTCTAAAAAAACGAAGTTGTACCATACACTATAAAAGCTAATGTATGGTACATTGATGGGTAGCCATTTTGTTAACCAATCTCGAGGTTGCCATGGCGACGTATACCTCTCGAGCTTCGCTCTCGAGGTTTACGTGGTCGCCCTGGTAACCACTCGATGGTTAACAAACTGGTTAACCATCGATGACCATACATTATCCTCTTGTTAACATCTGCAGACTGTGACATGTTACATTCAAATTACAACTCATAAAGTTTATGAAAATCATTATTTACTTGTCATTATTACCCCCACAAAAAAACATTTTTACTCACAAGACAAATTCATACTGTGTTGGTAAAGAATAAGAATGTTTCACTTCGTCACTATCCTCAGTTACCTAGAATTTTTTTTGGTCGGGTATCAAAACTTGCAGTTTAAAAAGACTAAGTGGCAAATAAGAGGACAGGTGCAGTAACATTTTGTTAAAGATATGGACATGTTCATAGCTTTGAGGTAACATTTTGCAAGGAACTAGATGTGCTCCTCTCATGTGAGTATGTCAGAGAAAATGTAAGAATCAATGATTCTGTGCTGTAATGACCTCCAACCCAGGACAAAGGTTCTTATTTTCGGGGGTCTGTCACCAACTCTGGTACAACACATCTAAAAAGGAGAAATGAAAACATGTTACCATGCATATTAATTAATGCCAACACAAAAAATTAACACCATTGTATAGCTTGGGGTGCATCTCGTGCTCTCTTGAATGCTGGATGGTCAGTCTCTTAACTGGAAATATATAAAGAACAACACAATTTGAGTAACATAGAAACATAGGTGTTGATGGCAGATAAGGACCACAAGGCCCATCCCGTCTGCCTTGTTGTTATTTGGTAGGTGGTAGTGGTGGTAGTGGTGGTAGTGGTGGTGGTGGGTTCTGACATTTTAAAATAATGTCTAGCACTCAAGCCTTCACCAGGAATATAAATCCATATTTTTATATTTAGATCATAACCATCTGTATGCTCCAAGAAGATACAAATTATGAGGGAGGAAAGCTACTGAAAGATAAATGTAGCATTACAAATATGAATACCTCAATAGACCAAGTGCAGGGTAACAAGAATAAAACAGGATTTAATAAAGTAAAAATAAACGATGCCTCTAAGTTCAAAACCCCACTGAAATACTGTACATAGAATGACATGCCTGTTTTTTCAGTTCACAGTCTTATAAAGCTGCATGAATACAATTTGTGTGCAGTGAAACAGGTAAACTTTTATATCTGTGAAGGTGGAATAATGCTTAAAATATGATATTGCACTCAGGGCATGTTATCACAATGTTCAGAAGTTTTAGCCTGCAAGTAGTAGGTTAATAATTGTACAGTAGTTTAGAAGGTGCATGCTTCAGGAAAAGGCATAGTATACTGGTTCCAGGGGGGGGGCAGTATCAGTGGAGTGAAGTGTTGCTGCCATCTGCCCACTGCAGCCCTAAAAATTAAAATATTAATTTATATTCCTGGTGATTGAAGGCTTGAGTGCTAGACATTATTTTAAAATGGCAGAACCCCAACACCACCACCACCACCTACCAAATAACAACAGCATATCAAGCTTTCAATTTTAAATCTCAGCTGCTGCTGGAGTGGTGCACATGCATCCAAATGCTTCCAAGCTAAAACAAAGTTAAACAAATGACTGGAGAGTTTTTTTTTTTAAATCCTACAGTACATGCAAGTGCATTACAGCCCCTGACAAACATCAAGGCAAAGCGAAAAAATATTTATAAAGCTCACTAATGATGTGCCCCAAGTTTGCATAATAGTGTTTCCATCCACAAAGGTATGTGCAAACAAGTCAGGCAAACACAGCAAAAATTAATAACATGTTTTCTTTTATACTGCAAATGCTTATTTTCTTTCAAAGCTTGACAAATGTTTTAAAATGTTATCTTATGAAAAGGATTACAGTGTATCAGAGCCAACTCACATTTCCTGTCTGCTTCTACAACTAGTTTCAACAACTTATGCATGATAGATAGGCAGATGGACAGAAGGAGGGAAGGACAGAATTAATTATTGTTTGGTAACAAACTTCTAAAGCTGCAAGAATACAAGTTGTGTACATTGAAAAAGGTTAACTTTTATATCTGTGAAGGTGGAATGATACTTAAAATATGATATTGTACTGAGGGCATGTTATCCCAATGTTCAGAAGTTTAAGCCTGACTGCAGTGGGTTAATAATTGAAGTTTAGAAGGTGCATTCTTCAGGGAAAGGCATAGTATACTGATTCCAAAAAGCAGGGGGCTGTATCAGTGGAGCGAAGTGTGGCTCCTGCCTGATTTAACCTGGTCATAGACCACTGGAAATTAAAAAGAAATGCTTAATAGCAGGGCCAACTGCAGGCACTTAAACACTTGTCTTCCCCGGACACAGCAATAGGGATCTCTTTTTTTTGTGCATAGCAGGGTGAGGTGGGACACAGTGCGGCAGTCAGCAGAGATTCAAGGGACACTTGTAACTTTGAATCTCTGCTGTGCTGTGCCATGCCCCACCCCACCCTGCCACACTCTTGGGACACTCAGCTTGTCAGGCTTGCTATAAATATTGTATGTATTTTTACTTTTCTAATCACAGCAGAATTGTGCCAGGGAAACGGAGTACTACAGTAATGCCCTGTAGTCCCCTGGTTAAACATGAGCTGTTTGGGTGGGGGAAACAGTGGTGGAAGGGGCGGCTGTATCAGTGGAGTGAAGTGTGGGCTCCCAATTTAGTTATGAGATTAGAAGAACCAGAGCAAGTTAACAAAAAATGAAAGACAGGTGATATCATGCAGATATTTCACTGCCCTGACATAGGGAGTGCCTGAAAGGGGGCCACTACCCTGCACACACCTTTCTCATGCCCCATTAGAGCAGGTGAAGTACCCCTACTTAACTATGTTGAGCACTTCATGTATTCACTTCCTATGGTTGATGACATCTCTGGGCTTCACACAGGTTGTTTCCTCAGCTACTCACAAGAGTAGTCACTCTCTTGATCTGGTCTTCCTCCTGGGGATCGAGGCCTCTGACTTGGTGGTGGAACCAGTCAGTTGGTCCGACCATTACTCTGTTGGGTTAATTATTTGGCCTCCTGGGTAGGTCAGCCTCTGTGGAGTTGGTCAGTTATCACCCTTATGGAAGTGGTCCCAGATGACCTGATGGTATAATTGACCTCTCGCTGTTGGATGAGACTAGCATGGATCCTGAGCCGTTAGTTGTGGACTATAATAGGGCCATTTCTACAGCTCTCAATCTAATTGCTCCTGTCTGTGTTTGCCCCCTTCCGCACCACCCTGGGACCCCTTGGTTTGATGGGACTCTAAGGGAGTTGCAGAAACAGGGGCATAGGTTGGAGCGTCGTTGGTGGAGGACAGCCTTAGATGCCAACCACCTTATTTTGTTAGAGCATTACAAACTTTATCAAACAGAAATTTCCTGTAAGAAGGCAGGATTCCTGTCCAGGGTAATAGCTGTTGCATGGAACCAACCAGCTCAACTCTTCAGAACTGTTGACAGACTGCACAACCCAGTCTGTCAGCAGTTCCGTTGGGTTCTTTCACAAACTGATTGTGATGAGATTGCTCGCTTCTTTGCAAATAAGGTGGCTGACATCTGGCAAGAAAGCTTCCGACCTCTCTCTCTATGGGTGATGCTGTTGATCAGTGCCATGTCACAGCACCTGGAGTTTCCTGAAGTACCTTTGTTCTGCTAGGAGTTCATGGATATTATGAGGATTGTCCAGGTGATGCATCCCACCTGCTGTAGTTTAGACCCGGCCCTTCTTCCTGATTTTGGGTTGTATTGACATCATTGGCCCAGTCTTAGCTCGGATTGTTCAGTGCCTCTGGACTCGGTGAGTTTCTAGCTCCCTGAAGGATGGGTGTGATATCCCTCCTGAAGAAAGCTTCTTTAGACCCTGTTAACCTAGCAAACTACAGGCCTATTCTCTAACCTCCCTTTGTGGGGAAGGTTATTGAGAAAGTTGAGGCAGCTCAATTGGATAACCATTTAACCATCCATAATTTATAAGAACCTCTCCAATCAGGTTTTCATAACAGGCATAGTACAGAGACTGCTCTGGTTTGGGTGCTCAATGATCTCCTGATGGTGAGAGATCAGAGACACCGTTCCATCTTGGTTCTCTTTGAGTTATCATCAGCTTTTTATACTGTGGATCATGGGGTTCTACTCGAAAGTCTGAGGTCCATCTGTGGGCTTTCTGGTACAGTTCTCACATGGTTTAGATCTTTCCTCGCTGGTAGAATGCAGAGAGTTGTCTCAGGTATATTTTCCTCTGGGGCTTTCTCTGTCTTGGAGGGTACCCCAGGGTTCAGTGCTGTCCCCATGTTATTCATAGTATATATGCTGCCCCTCAGAGACATTGTAAGATGGTATGGGCTGAGGTTTCACTGCTATGCTGATGATACCCAGCTCTACCTGTCTTTGGCCCCTGACCAGGATAGTGCTATCTCAGTATTGAACAGTTGTCTCGCAGAAATCCAAGATTGGATGAGTACTGGTGGCTTAAAGTTGAACCCAGGAAAGGCTGAGGTTTTGGTTGTGAACCTGGGTTGCAGGACAGAGGGGTTGAGGACCAGGACTCCCTCTGGTTTAGTCTGAGGGGGCCAGATTCTTACCTCTGAATGGGTGCATAACCTAGGAGTGGTGCTTGATGATGGTCTGACCCTTACGTCATGCAGGTGTTGGCAGTCAGCAAGCTGGCCTTTTATCATCTTAGGAACATTGCTAGGATTAGACCTTGTTTTCGCCCTAGCGACACTTCCTGTTTTGGTCCACGCCTTTTGTGAAATTTTGCCTTAACTACTGCAACTCCCTTTACTTAGGGCTTTGGGGTTGATATCCACTGCTTGCAGCTAGTGCAGAAATGCAGCAGCACGTTTGTTGACTGGGGTATCTAGAAGAACCCATATTACCCCTGTGCTGCATGGTCTGCACTGGCCGCCTATTCAGTGGCGGATCACCTTTAAGGTAAGTCTATCGACTTCCAAAGCCCAACATGGGCAGGGTCCTGACTACTTGAAAGAGCTCCTGGTTCCCTACACCCTCTGCAACAGCTCCGTCCAGCTGATGAGGAGTTGCTAGAGATGCCGAGGAAAGTTTAAAGTCATCCGGGTGTATGCTTTTGGGTTTGTGGCACCTACCCTCTGGGATTCTCTGCCACGTCAGCTTCAGGAGTGCAGGATGGTGGGGCATTTCAAGCAGGCTCTCAAGACTTTTCCGTGGGGAAGCTTATTCTGTATTTCTTGATTTTATTGTATTTATTGTATGCTGTTTTATTTTGATTGTACAGTGCTTGATATGTGAAAGGCGCTATAACAAATACATTTTATTATTATTATCCCCCAATCCATGTAATGCTCCACAATGCAAAGTGAATTACTCCGCCTATAAATCTGAATACGATATGTATTGTTTCCAATGGACTTTATGCTACTTCACCTTGTATTACAGCCTTCCCCTTAATTTTAAATGCCATTGATTTTAATGGACTTCGCTTTGCCTGTTTATTGCTATCTGAGGTGAATTTTGCATTGATTCATGGGATGGTGGGTCACATGAGCCCTACATTGTCTTGCACAGCCTCAGTTCAGTGTAGTGTGTGTAGTGGAAAGCTGCAGACAATTTCCTCTGAGCTCTGAGAATCAAACCATCAAAAAAGCTTTCAAATATCATTTTTTATCCAATTATTTTCTTCCAAATTTAGTACAACTGTAGAAAACCCTCATGTGCTTAGATCATCGTGTGTTGATTGTTTTTGTGTGCCTTTTGAATGTTAATTTAGAACATTCAGCCTGTGTACTGACAGACACTGTTGAAGTGTGCTTGGGAGGGGCATGACTGTGGTGAAGTGAGTTTCACATGGGAAAGGCAATTTTCTAGCTGTTTTGTACCAGTAATGTGTGTTAGTATTTGTGTGTTTATGTACACAGTAAACACCTAAAGTAATTTTGATAATTATTTTCTGTTTATTGTGGTGCAAGGCATATTTTTATTCTGTTTAAAAGATTTGTTTATATAGTGTACTGCACTGTTAAATTTTTCGCATTACCTGTAGTGTGGAGTGTGTGTCTGCCATCAAGTTAGACACATTTTATTGTGCCACACAGCAATTGCCGCACTCTGAATCAGTTCTCTGACTGTGGTATTTTTTACTGCTTCCTTTTATCTAGCTAGTGGATCACTACTGCAGCCCCCCAACCTGCAAAAGGTATAATTTATTTTTCCAGTTTTGGATTTGTGTGACCACTTGGTAAGGTGTTTTTATGCCTGTGCGGCTGCATCTCTTTATAATGTGCAATCTGCATCTGTGCGTTTGCATCTGTTTAGTGCCCAATCTGCATCTGTAAGCCACAGTTGTTGTTTTTGGCTTTCCATCCACCCCAAATTTCAGAAATCTCAATTTGTTGTGAATTTTCTGTGTAATCCAGGGGTCAACCTTAACCTTTTTTTGCACTAGCCAGCAGGGCAAGTTGATTCAAAATTGCACTAGCAGATGGTTGTACTAGCCCTTAATTACAATGGTAAATGTTGAGCACTTATACAGGAAATAATGCAAGCAAAGCCAATGAATACTCTAATTATTGCACATTTATCCTACTCCTACATTGCTTCTAGCTCCACAGTAGAAATAAAGACTACAGTGCCTTCACAGACAGTGACCCCCCCCATTTGTTTTGTACCATGGTATCATACCTCTCAAGTGTCCCTGATTTTGCCTCAAAATATTACTTTGTCCCTCCTAAAATTTGTGTTTTTGTGGCTAAACAGTGGGGACTGTAAGCACAAAATAATGCCAATCATTAAAGTTACAGACTTGTTCTTCTTTACAAAATGCATTTTGCACTAAGCCCCATATTCTTCCAGCTTCTGGGTGGACAGCTCTAATTTTGGAGATGTGTCCCTGATTTTGGTCCTTTACCCTGATTATTTTAAGCCTTGTCCCTGATTTATAAGGCAGGAGGTTGAGAGGTATGCATGGTATCATGGCCTCCTCTCTTCCTGTTTCTGCGCCCCTCAAACAGAGAGAGGACATCACAACAGCAAATGTTCAATCAAGCAGTCCTAGTTCTGTGCATGCAATAGCTGAGATCATCATACCCTCTCCACACTGTCACCACCACCCACAGGGCAATGAATAGAGTCAGGCAGAGAAGACACACTCAGCCCCACCCTACAGTCAACTGGAGACCTGCACTTTGGAAAGTTTTGTTCAGTCTCAAATAAGCCAGAGCACACTAAGGTTCTTGGGTGGGGCTAGACAACCCTAAGGGCTTGGAAACAGAAAACTATGACATTTTTATTTGTAAAAGCATTGATTTTAATATGCTCTGCCCCAACAATAACTGATTTTTCTTTAACATTGTCCTTTCATTAGCCATGGGGAAACAGTACACATGCATAATGCTATACTATCTCTATTTCTGTGTAGGATGATCTATGCACCCCAGGAATGCCTATTTCAAAATTTCAAGTTCTGTATTTTATCAAGGATTATTTTTGTACCATACAAGATCCAAAGCTTAGTTTTTATGCAGAAAGGACATGCTGAGTGGAATAAGGGTTGAACTGTATGGATGGTGATGTCTGGCATGGTCCATTTGAATAGCTGGGGCCCCCTACACTTGCCAGTAATGGCAGCTATGGATCAATGGATGGTCACTTCAGAGACTGGTCTGCAGTGGTGTCCAGGAAATAACAGAGTTAAGAGGAGAGGGAAGTTATGGTAGGCTGGAATAAAACCCACCACCTGCAGGGCCGATCCTGTATACCTCTTTGCATTTTGTTACTGAAATGTTGGATATAAACACTCAAAATGTAAAGAAATGAGGGGCACTGGTCTTAATAATATTGGACAAATTGTTAGACATAGACACATTCAGAAAACTGGAACCTAATGACTTAACAGCACTCTACTCTTGATATCACCCTGGACACTAGCTGAAAGTCTTAGCAGTGGAGTGATAATGACTCACTTTGAGTCTTTTGTGGGATCCTTCTCTTGAACTGCCAGATAATTGCAGCTCTTAATGAGCTGTTAATCATACCTGGCCATCTGGAACATTGAGAGACTAGCCCTGTCAATTTGCACTAGTGTTTGGGCTAGGAAAACAATGTTAAGATGACCCCTGGTGTAGTCCTAAAAAATGCCTGCAAAGAGTCATGCATGCAAAGATGCTTCTGGCCATGTCACTGCTGCCAGTGGCAAGAGTGGCTGTGGGTGCGGTAGTATGCAGCAGAAGTACATAGTTGATGCTAGTAAAGAGATTTCTCTGACTATGTTTTTCACAATGCAATCAGTAGCTTCAATCATAGTTGGAGATGCTTGTCCCTGCTGGTGGCAGTGAAGTTGCTGTTGGTATGAGCATTGCCAAAGTTAAACCCATGACAAGTAAACTGGTTTCCAAAATACTGTGGAGTCAAAAGTTTAATATGTATAACCACAAGGAAGGGGGGCATGATAGAAATGATCAAATACTGAAAGGGAATCAACAACATAAAGAGGGTAGCATCTTTCAAAAAAAGATGTGCACAAACAAAGGTGGCAAAATTTGAAGATAGAGGGTGATAGGTCAGGGCAACATCAGGAACAATTCTTTCATGGAGAGGTTGTGAGTGCAAGGACAAACAAAACTAATGATCAATTTTATGTTGTGAGAGCAGAAGTTGAAGCATGCCCATTTTTTTGAGCTGGTACACCTCCATGTACTCCAACCGCTGTTCACATTGTCAATTCAGTGGTTCACATGGTCCAGCTCACTACATACAGGCCCAAATTGACATGTGTGGCAGGTATTTGTGCAGGGTTACCACCATCACCTGCAGGTTGTGGAGCACCCACTTGCTTCCATGGCTCACCCACACTTGACACCATGTGCAGGTGGAGGCTGTTCTGCCACCTGTTGCCCAGCAGGTGCATTCCTGCCCTGTTCAGCAAGCTTGGCCTGCCAATCTGCATGGTGGTGGTTGTTGTTTTGGTTTGTGCGCTGACCACCTATGCCCAGATGACTTCCCTTGAGACCACGGAGCACCACTCACCAAACAGATTGCACTTCACTACACAGGTGTCCGTGAGGCTGTGTAGTGGAAGAACTCCCACAATTAATGAGCAGCGGGATGGCGCAGGTTGGGGGGCCCAGATGTTGTTGCTGACTGCTGCTGATGCTCAGTTGGGGCCAGTGGTGAGTAAACCTGCTGCTGTGTCTGCAACTGCTAGGGCTCCTCCTCACTTTCTGCTGAGCTGCTGGTGCAGGGGCCATGGCAAGTGGTAGCACTGGTGGGGGATGCTGATAGGTGCCACTGAGGTGGTGCTTCCATGGCATCACTACCTCTTGCTTCAGGAGGGAGACCACTTGCCTGGAAGGTTGTCCGGTTCAGATATGGGGGTTATATTTTTGCTATCTCTCTGTTTCCTCTCAAACACAACTCTTTTTCCCACACTAGGTAAGGTAAAAGCAATAGTCTTTCACTTTCCTGCATGATTAACTTCCTGCCTGAAACGCGTGACCTGCAGACTGTGAGCCATGTGATCTGTGGGCTGTTACAATGCTCACTCACTCTTCCTTTAAAAGAAAATTCAGTGAAGTAACGTGAGTCATCATAAACAAAGTCATTATGATGCAAAGTAATGAAGTATTGCATTTCAATGGGCACTTTGCATAGCTGTTTGTTGAGGTGAAGTGGCCACGTCACCTCTGCTATGCTAGTGAAGTTAAACTTCACTGCATCACTACTTCCCATGCAGGTGCTCAAACTATTTCATTTGCTGCCTTGGTATCTGCCCTAGGATCCTGTTTTGACAGATCAGGCACTGCACAAAAGCAGAGAGAAGAGAGACACTACACTTAAGGAAAATGACCCCATCTGTCTGTCACTGTGTGTCTTTTCTCTCCTCATTAAGCAATGATGAACAGGTGGGGTGTGCTGGCAAGGAGCTTCAGCTCTAGCTTTCTGTCTGTCCCCAACCCACACAAAGAAATTTGCTATTCCAGTGACCATTAGCCTCGTCCTCAGTATCACTGTCCCCACCCGCACAGAGAACACTGGAGGATAACCACACATGGGCAGTAGTGGAGGAGGGGATGGATGAGGATAAAAAGTACTGCAGAGGCAGACTTGTCTATGGTGCACAGATGTGGAGGAAACTATTGTCTCCTCATGAGGTTGTTCATTCACAAGCTGCTTTTCTACTAGTTCTAGCAACGGAACTGCAGGGCTATGCCCACATAGCCCTAAAAACACTTATTAAGTGCTTTTGAAAACTGCTTACTGATCTGCAGTTCCCTCTGCCACACAGAGAACTACTGTAGGGTACCCAGAACCCTCTTGCCTTAACCAGTCCTGGTAGAGAGTAATAGAGACTGAGTAATTTGCTTTTTTTTGTTTTTTTTTTAGTTTTTAATATTTTATTATTAACACAGACAAACACTCGGAGAATTTAGGGAAAGGATAGAGACTTAATCAAGCACACAGTCAGATTCACCTTGCACCTGTGCTCATGGCTCTAATCCAATTAATAGTCCCCCTAATTAAAGAGAATTGTTCATCTTCATGAGTTATCCCTGGCTGAAACCCCGAGTTTTGTATTACAGAATTACATTGGTTTCATCAGGCTTTCTTTTTTCAGTTTCTGAAATGGAATGCCTATGGCCAGTGTCAGCATTGAAACCACTGCAGTAGGCTTGCACCATGTTTAAACAGTTCTTAAAACTCAACATGTCTGGCAATCAGTGCCAATTGATAGCAGAGTCTGTCAAAAGTAGTTCAACAGTATGGACTGGGACTTTATTTTTCTGTTTAAAAAAGGGTTTGTTGCTGCATGGTGGGATGTAGTAATGCATTAAATAAAATCAAATGCCCTGGAATCTCTTTTATTTTTTGGTTCCTGAAAGATAAGCACATGTTTACTAAATGGAAGGCTGTGGTCTAAAGAAATAATCTTCCACATGTAAATAACAGGTGCACAGTAGTTTACGCTGCTTGTTTTACAGCTGACAGTTATGTCAGTAATCTGCAGGTAATTAGTAATAATGTTTTTTGTTGTTAAGTGATATTGTTTTACTAGAAGCTCTTTCATTCCTAGTTACGTTACATCATAGGACCAAGAAATGGATTTTTTAGGACATTTCAGACCTACAACTGCGTTTTCTACACTCTGTCACCCTGCTGTCTGGCATTACAGGCTAGACAAAAGAAATGTAAAAAAGTGCATCAGTTTGTTGAGGAAGTGAAGTAAAAGACCACCATGATACTTTAGATTTTGGATAGCAATGAAAGAAATTATGGGATTCGCCTACCCACATGTTAAGCCTGCTGTTCATAATTAGAAAAGGTTGTTATTTATATTGAGTTGCAACTGGTTCACAATATGTATTCCTAAATGCACTGACAGCTCTCTAAATGTATAATCTAACATGCTGAGCCTTCAAAATCGTGGTGACATCTGCTATGTGCAGCGGATTTTAATGACAGCTGCTCACAGTTGAAATGTTACTGAAGTGTGCTGCAGCCTGTACTGAGAAGTATAGTTTAAAACAGAATGTGTACCTTTCATACAGTGAATTTTATTTCTTGCAGAACACACAGAGATATTAACATTACTATAAAAAGTCATTAGGATTTTACTTGTTGGAAAGAACCCACTAAAAATGCAGGATGGCAGCACTTGATGACAAAAGAAAGGAGCTTGAATGAAATAAATCTTTAAAGCAAGCATGACTTTTTCTAGCATTTATGTTGATTTATTGTTGTCTCTAGTACTGTTGTTTTGCAGTTGTAATAGATTCTTTGATGGCTGGTGTCAGCACCATTCTCTCAGGAGTCAGGTCCATTACTACCGTTTATCTCAGGAACAATGACACAGGAGTGATTGTGAATCTAAGGAAGTATGTTATACCATGTGCACATAAATGTAATTAAAAAATATTACCATTGATTTATATTCCCGATTATTGGAGCTGGTGGGGGGGGGGCAACATCTCTGTAAAAAACTACACTGCTGCAAAATTGTTTGATGTAAAGGTTTGTGGTGTAACTAGAAAGAATATGATTGGAAGACGGTACATTGCAATTAATTGTGCAGCTGATTTGTGTCTTTTCTGTGTGATGGAATGTTGTTTTGAAGCTCTGATTACTGACCCCTCCCCAACAGAAACACTGTCACGGAACTGAATGAGAACAGTTAAATTCCATATTTACATGCATAATGCAACAGACTTCATTCAGATTTGTTGCAATCAAACAAAATGCATCACCAAGTTTCATTCTGAGATTTCCATGTTCTTTTTTTTCATGACAAATGCACTGATGGCATGAGAGGGGAGAGAGAGGAGAAAACCAAGACAGTGCAAAAGAGAGAATGCCTGAGAGTATATTAATTACAGCTACGCTGTCAGATTGTCAGAATTTTTTTTCTATTGAGTAAAATTTTTTTTTTAAGCAGCAAAAACAATTTTCTTTAAAAAGAACACTGTGCTACCTCTTTTTGTAGAACTGTACTTCACTCATATCCCATGGAGCTCATCTAGCAGTCTGCTTTCCGTATCACAGTATAGCTTACAGACTGGTGCTCCATGACACAGACTGCTAATGTTTATTTTTTTATTTAATTGATCTTCCTAGAAAAAGAAAACAGCAGCACGGCCATTAGGGAAAAAGCAGATACTGATCTGTAGCTCCTTTTCCTCCTCCCATTACCTGATGTCATGCTCTCCTAGGTCTGAATGTAAGGCCTGATAAAAGGGGCCTGGAGTCTGCTCCTATAAGGACCTCATAGAGACTGACCTGCCCCAGGTACTCTTTTTACTCATCCCATAGAACAGTAAAACCTTTTAATAGAAGAACAGTGAAAAAGACATTTCAAAAACAGAAATAATTTACAAGACTTCTGCTGTTTCTACTAAGCTTAGTTAAAACTGGGGGGGGGGGCAAGTGATACATAAACTATGTGCCTAAATAATGAATCCAGCAAAGTGCCCTTGTTTGTACATTTCTTTCTTTACTTATTTATGCTGCTTCAAGTTATTGTGAACAAAATGCATTTCTTTGTAAGAATGTGAGCCCTTAAACTGCACCATGGATCCTGGAAGGGGGAGAGAGAGACGAGAGAGAGAGAGAGAGAGAGAGAGAACACAATTTCATGTAGTATATCTGAGCAGTTCTCTCCTCTTACACTCCATTCATAACAATGTTTATTCATTTGTTTATTCATTCACAAAGCTGTCTTTGGTTGTAGTGTGACTTGAACATTTCTTATTAAAGTCGGAGCGAGGGAGAGTGAGAACAAGACTAGTGTCTCTTTCTCAGTTTCAGTGTCTTTCTCCTCCACTATGCCTGAAGGCATACAGAGCTAGTGTACAGAAAGTCAGTTATCCTAGTACAGCAGTCATGCTAAGCTGTGCAATTATCAATGGTATTATGGTTTTACACTTATTTAGCCATTTGATAAAGAGTTCATTTTTTTATAATTTTACACTGCTTTTGTATTTTTTATTTTGTTCCATTTATAGTAGGATGGAGAAAAGTGAAAGCCACAGTGCTGAAATATACTGTGTGTCATTACAGAGACTTGACTTTCTGCTGCCAGCTGTGTTCACCACAGGCTGCTTGGACCTCTCAGGACCCCAAGGAACTCACTCTGCATGGGCGCTGCTGCCCTTCTTGCTGTACAGCTGGGTCTCAGGCAACTGGCCATGCTCCTTGCTGACTCCTGCAAGCTCTGAGATCACCCCTGACTGGGCACTGCTGTCCTGAATCCCAGTGCTGCATGACTTTTCTGCCACTGGCCAAGTTCATGACAGGCTGCTTGGACCTCTAAGGACCCCCTGGATCTCGCCCTGCCAGGGCACCGCTGATCCTTCTTGTGGCATGGCACTGTCTCAGGCTGCTAGCTGTGCTCCCTTGCTGACTCCTGCAACCTCTGAGATTGCCCCTGACCTGGCACTGCTGACCTGAATAGTGCCACAGTTTGGCTTTTCTGCCACTGGCCATGTTCACCATAGGCTGCTTGGTCCTCTAAGGTCCTCTAGGAACTCGCTCTGCATGGGTGCCGCTGCTCTTTCTTGTGGTATGGCTGGGTCTCAGGCCACTGGACATGCTCCTTCATTGACTCATGCAACCTGTGAGATCACCCCTGACCAGGTGCTGCTGCCCTGAATCCCAGTACGGCTTTGCTTTTCTGTCACCTTCTGTGTTCACCACAGGCTGCTTGGACCTCTAAGGACCTCCAGGAACTCACCCTGCCTGGGCATCACTGCTTCTTCTTGTAGCATAGCTGGGTCTCAGGCCACTGACCATGCTCCCTCACTGACTCCTGAGATATCCCCTGAATGGGTGCTGCTGCCCTGAATCCCGGCATAGCTTGGCTTTTCTCCTGCCAGCCATGTTCACCACAGGCTGCTTGACCATTTAAGGACCTCCAAGAACTTGCTCTGCCTGGGCACTGCTGCTTCTTCTTGTGGCATGGCTGGGTCTCAGGTCACCGGCCACACTCACTTGCTGACCCCTGCAACCTCAGACGTATGCAGGATTGAGCTGCAATTTTGTTTGGCTGCCTTCGTCAGGGGCAGCCAGTGATTGGTTGGTTCTGCACACTCTATACCTCTTTTGCTCTGCTTCTTTTCCTTTTTTTTCTAGCTTTATCCTTTCCTACTGTTCCTTGCTCACCAATGTACATATATTTAAAATTTTGGAATGTAATGCTCAGTACTGTATGATGTCTTGCTCAGCTGATCTATGTCAGTATAGGGGCTATATTTAATTGATTTTTCAAATTGTGTTACACTGTTTGCCTGCTTCTGCTTGCTACTGATCATATTTGACCTTCTATCCTTTGTTGCTCCTCTGTACTGCTGAACAACTCCCTCACTCCACCACTACTCATTCTCTGTGTGTGTCTCTCTCTCTCTCTCTCTCTACTGGCCCCTCTCCCAGCCCCCATTTAAACTGACATTTCCCAGCTTACATTTTCCTGGCACATAAGCATTGCTGGAATCAGTCTGTTTTCCCTCCCTCTACTCAAACCGTCTCCCCTTTACTTTCTCATCTCTGCTTCCTCTGCTTTGTCTACCTAGGACCCTCCCACTGAATTGGTGCTGGGTTGGCCCCCAGCCCACCAGATAATTAGCTAATCTTTTCCTCTTCTCTCCCTTTTAAGATCACCCCTGACCAGGCACTGCTGCCCTGAAACCTGATGCAGCTTGGCTTTTCTGCCACTGGCTGTGTTCACCACAGGCTGCTTGGACCTCTAAGGACATCCAGGAACTCACCCTGCCTGGGCATAGCTGCTCCTTCTTGTTGCATGGCTGGGTCTCAGGCCACCAACCGTGTTCCCTCACTGACTCCTTCAACCTCTGAGATTGCCCCTTAACAGGCACTGCTGTCCTGAATCCCAGCATGGCTTGACTTTTCTCATGCAGCTGTGTTCACTACATGCTGCTTGAACCCTTAAGGACATCCAAAACATGCTTTGCCTGGGAGCCACTGCTTCTACTTGCAGCACAGCTGGGTCTCAGGCCGCCAGCCACATTCCTCACTGACTCCTGCAACCTCCAAGACTCTTACTGGGCCCTGCTGCCCTGAATCACGGCATTGCTTGGCTTTTCTGTTTCCTGCTGTGTTCACCACTGGCTGCTTGGACCTCTGAGGACCTCCAGGAACTTGGCCTGCCCAGGCGCCATTGCTCCTTCTTGCAGCATGGCTGGGTCTCAGGCCACTGGTCACACTCCCTTGCTGACCTCTGCAACCTCTGAGATATGCTGGATTGAAAGCCGCAGTTTGGATTGGCTGCCTTCCCTCAGGGGCATCTGGTGATTGGTTGGCTCTGCACTCTCTCTCTCTACCTCTATTGGCTCTGCTTCTTTTCCTTTTTTTTCTAGGTTTCTGATTCTTTACCAATGTATGTATATTTAAAATTTTGGAATGTCAGTTTAATGCTCAATACTGTATGATGTTTTGCTCAGCTGATCTATGTTAATGTTGGGGCTATGTTTAAATGATTTTTCAAATTGAGTTACACTGTTTGCATGCTTCTGCTTGCGACTGATCATATTCAACCTTCCATCCTTTGCTGCTCCTCTGTACTGCTGAATAGCTCCCTCACCACCCTCCCCCACTACTCAGTCTCGGTGTCCTTGTCTCTCTCTCTCATTTACTGGTTCCTCCTCCCCGTTTAAACTGCTTTTTCCTAGCTTACATTCTCCTGGCACCTAAAGCGCTGCTGGAATCAGTCTGTTTCACCCCTCTTCTCAAACCCTTCCCCTTTAATTTCTCCTCTGCTTCCTCTGCTTTGTCTACCTAGAACCTCCCACCAATTTGGTGCTGGGCTGACCCCCCACTCAACTAGATAATTAGCTAATCTTTCCCCTCTCTCCTTTTCAGATTGCCCGACCAGCAGCTGCTGCCCTGAATCCTGGTGCAGCTTGGCTTTTCTGCTGCCAGCCGTGTTCACTACAGTCTGCTTGAACCTCTAAGGACTTCCAAAAACTCACCCTGCCTGGGCACCGCTGCTGTATCTTGCAGTACAGCTGGATATCGGGCCGCTGACCATGTTCACTCACTGACTCCTGCAACCTCTTAGCTATGCTGGATTTAGAGCTGCAGTTTCGATTGGCTGCCTTCCCCAAGGGGCAGCCAGCAATTGCCTGGCTTTGCACACTCTCTACCTCTAGTGGCTCTGCTTCTTTCCTTTTATGTTGATTGCACGATGTGCAAGAAACATGTTGCGCAGTTTGCTGCAGAAGCAGGCTGTGGAGGTGCAGCATCTGTTGTGCCAATGCCCCACTGCCATTTGAGGCTTGGCCCCTGTCCCCAGTGGCATGGCATGCTGCTGATACCTAGTTCAGCCAGTGTGCCACAACCTTGAGAAGTTTTAGCCACTGCAATCAGGGGCCACCCCTGTCATTGCAGCGTCATCTGCTGTAATGAGGAAGCGACCCTCATTGCAGGGCTCCCTTGCATTCCTGGCTTGTTTGCTGGGGTGCCCAACTTCTGAGCATCATGTCCCTCCCCTAGTTCTTTGCCAATGGGGGTGCCCAATCCCAATCAGCATGTCCCCCACATTCTTGTGTGCCAGAGGTGCCCAACCCCTCGGCTCATGAGACCCCCATACCAGTGTGAAGCCGGCGGGGTGCCCAGTCCCCAGTGGCTCCAGTCCCCACCCCAAAACACGAGGGGGCATGCTGGCAGCCACCCCAGTGTGCCAAAAGTACCTGCAAACAGAAAAAACCATCCGCAATGTCTTTTTTTATATAACCCTGAAAGAGAACGGTCCTCGCTGTCTGGCGCCTCCTCCCCCAACCCGCACTCTTTCCCACTGTGTACCCACCTTCCCACACCCTCACCCCATTACCTCTGGAGCTCGAGTACAACGATCTTCAGTGGACCTGGAACATGTCTGCACTCTTTCAAAGTCGACTAAGAACTGAGGAAATGCCGGTAAGCTGTATAATGTTATAAATAGGGTTTTATCAGTTTTAGTGCATATGCCAGGCATTTTTTGGAATTTTGGTGCCAAATTTTCAACATGGGGATTTTGGGAACCCTCCTCATGAATTCTGTCACTGTCATGGCATTATTCAGCCGCTAAAGTTGATTTCGCAGTTACTGCACAGAATCACCTTTCATGACCAAATAACAAAACAACAGTGCCAGTGTTCATGAGGTGGTCTCTCAAAAAGCCTATGTTGCAAATTTGGTGAAAAAAATCCACAAAATGACCGTTTTACGAGTGTGGATTGTGCAGTTGCTATGTGCGCTTGTAACTTCGTGAATTTGCAATATTTTCATGCCAGATTTTCAACATTTGAATTTTTTCACACCTCCTTGTGAACAGTATTGCTGTCATTTTTCACATCCTGGCCGAAATGTGTTTTCGCACTTCTGGCACAGATTAGCATGGTCACTGTAAGAAATCAGTGTTCGGGACAGAGTAAGAAAATGACAGTGACACTGTTCCTGAGCAGAGGTCCTAAAATGCCTATGTTGAAAATTTGTGATGATACTCCATAAATGACTGTGTTGCGGTGTGTGTTGTGCGTTTGCACGCACACTGTAACGCTCACAAATTTATATTTTCACTCCAGATTTTCAGCATTGCCATTTTCCCATACCTACTTATGAACAGTATAGCTGTCATTTTTCCCATCCTGGCCAAAATGTGTTTTTGCACTTCCAGTGCAGAATAGTGCAGTCGCTGTGGGAAATCAGTGTTCGGGACAGATTAAGAAAATGGCAGTGATACTGTTCATGAGCAGAGGTCCTAAAATGCCTATATTGACAATTTGGTGATGATAGTCCATCAAATGACTGTGTTACAAGTGTGTGTTGCCCAGTTTCCATGCACCCTTGTAACTTTGAACATTTGCAACATTGTCACGCCAGATTTTCAACACTGCCATTTTTTCACACCTCCTTATGAACAGTACAGCTGTCATTTTTCACATCCTGACCGAAATGTGTTTTCACACTTATGGCACAGAATAACGTGATCGCTGTGGGAAATCAGTGTTCAGGACAGATTAAGAAAATGACAGTGACACTGTTCATGAGTAGAGGTCTTAAAATCCTATGTTGAAAATTTGGTGATGAAGGTCCATAAAATGACTGTGTTACTTTAGCGTGTGTTGAACTGTTTCACGCACCCTTGTAAGTTTCAAATTTGTAATATTTTTCACGCACATTTTCAACACTGGCATTTCTTCATGCCTCCTTATGAACAGTACAGCTGCATTTTTTCACATCCTGGCCAAAATATGTTTTGCACTCCTGCCACAGAACAGCACAGTTGCTGTGAAATCAGTGTTTGGGACAGATTAAGATTGAGCAAGGGGGGGCTGACTTGGCTCAACTGAGCCTGCCGGGACTGCTGTGTTTCTTTGTGGGCAGAAAAGGCCCCAATGCAGGAGCTCAGTAACGAAGGCAGCCTGCAGCAGTGGGAGAAACAGTATGAGTGAGTGAGGAGAGGGGGTGAGTGAGCTCAACAGAGCTCTATCAGGACTATTGTGGATTTCTTTGTGGTAGAAAGTGGCACCAATGCAGGCAGAAGAGCAGTGCAAGAGGCAGCCTGCAGCACTGGGAGAAACAGAATGCAATGAGGAGAGGGGGGAGTGAGAGAGCTCAGCGGACTCTGTTGGGACAGCTGTGAACTTCTTTGTGGGGGCAGAAAAAGGCACCAACTGACAGGCAGGAGCCTGTGAACAGAAGGGGAGGTTTTTCTGTGGCATCAGGAAAGCTAGGATGAGCGAGGAGAGAGCGGGAGTGAGTGAGCTCAATGGAGCTGTGCAAGAACTTTTCAGTTGCCCACCCTCTGGCTCAGGGTCCTCTGTTGGTCCTATATTACAGCTGGTCTCTGGAATGGAAACAAAGCAATGACTGGATATGCCCACATCTCCTTATGAACAGTAAACTCTCATTTTCACATCTGGGCTGGAATGCTGCATTTCCAGCGCAGAAGAAAAGTGTCGCTTGTGGGAAATCAGTGTTCAGGACACATTAAGAAAACCACAGTGACACTGTTCATGAGCTAAGGTCCTCAAATGCCTATGCTGAAAATTTTGTGATGAAAGTCCATAAAATGACTGTGTTATGAGCGTGCATTGTGCAGTTTCCATGCACCATTGTAACTTTGCAAATCAGTAATATTTTCATGCCAGATTTTCTACACTGGCATTTTTTCACACCTCCTTATGAACAGTACAGCTGTCATTTTTCACATCCTGGCCGAAATGTAGTTTCGCACTTCCAGTGTAGAATAGTGTGATTGCTGTCGGAAATCAGTGTTTGGGACAGATTAAGAAAATGACAGTGACACTGTTCATGACCAGAGGTCCTAAAATCCCTGTACTGAAAATTTGGTGACAAAAGTCCATAAAATTACTGTGTTACAAGTGTGTGTTGAATTGTTTTCACGCACACTTGTAACTTCGCAAATTTGTGATATTTTCACGACACATTTTCACAACTGGCATTTTTTCACACCTCCTTATGAACAGTACAGCTGTCATTTTTCACATCCTAGCCAAAATATGTTTTTGCACCCTGCTGAATAGCACAGTTGCTGTGAAATCAGTGTTTGGGACAGATTAAGATCGAGCAAGTGAGAGGGGGAGTGACAGAGCTCAACTGAGGTCTGTTAGGACTACTACAGCTTTCTTTGTGGGAGAAAGAGCCACAATTCAGGAGCCCAGTACAAAGGGCAGCCTGCAGCACTGGGAGAAACAGAAATGAGAGAGCGGTGAGGGAGTGGGAGTTGGCGAACTCAATGGAGCATTGTCAGGACTGCTGCAGATTTCTTTTGGGCAGAAAGAGGTATCAGTGCAGGCAGGGGCCCAGTACAAAAGGGCAGGCTGCAGCATTGGGAGTAACAGTACAAGTGAGTGAGAGGGTGGAATGAGTGAGCTCAATGGAGCTCTATCAGGACTTCTGCGGATTTCTTTGTGGGCAGAAAAAGGCACCAATGCAGGCAGGAGCCCAGTAGAAAAGGGCAGCCTACTGCACCAGGAGAAATAGAATGAGTGACTGAGAGAGGAGGGAGTGGCGACTCAATGGAGCTCTGTCAGACAGCTGTGAACTTCTTGTGGGTTGAAAAAGGCACCAACACAGGCAGGAGGCCAGTACAAAAGGGCAGCCTGCAGTATGGTGAGAGACAGAACAAGGAGTGGAGAGGGAGGCAGTGAACTCAACTGAGCTGTGTCAAGACTGCTGCAGATTTATTTGTGGGCAGAAAAGGCGCCAATGCAAGCAGGAGCCCAGTACAAAATGGCAGCCTGCAGCATCAGGAGAAACAGAATGAGCAAGTGAGAGGGGAGTGAGTGAGCTCAATGGAGCTGTGCTGGAACATTCAGTTGCCCACTCTCCTGCCCAGGGTTCTCCATGGTCCTATATTACAGCAGGGTCTCTGGAGTGAAACAAAGCAATGACTGGATACGTCCACACCTCCTTATGAACAGTACAGCTGTCATTTTTCACATCCTGGCTGAAATGCTGCTTGCACTTCCAGCGCATAACAGGAGGTCGCTGTGGGAAATCAGTGTTCGGGACACATTAAGAAAACCATATGTGAACTGTTCATGAGCAGAGGTCCTAAAATGCCTATGTTGAAAATTTTGTGATGAAAGTCCATAAATGACTGTTTACAGCGTGCGTTGAGCTGTTTCACGCACCCTTGTAACTTCAAATCAGTAATATTTTCATGCCAGATTTTCAACACTGGCATTTTTCACACCTCTTATGAACAGTACAGCTTTCATTTTCACATCCTAGCCTAAATATGTTTCACAGAATAGCATGGTAGCTGTGGGAAATCAGTGTTTGGGACAGATTAAGATTGAGCAAGTGAGGGGGGAGGACTGAGCTCAACTGAGCTCTGTCGGGACTGCTGCAGATTTCTTTGTGGGCAGAAAAGGCCCCAACGCAGGAGCTCAGTAAAAAGGGCATTCTGCAGGCCAGGAGAAACAGAAATGAGAGAGCGAGTGAAGGAGGGGAGTGAGTTAACTCAACAGAGCTCTGTTGGGACTGCTGCGATTTCTTTGTGGGCAGAAAAAGCATCAATGCAGGCAGGGACCCAGTACAAAAGGGCAGCCTGCAGGAGGAGAAAGCAGTACAAGTGAGTGAAGGGGGACTTGAGCGAGCTCATTGGAACTCCTATCAGGATGGCTGTGGATTTCTTTGTGGGCAGAAAAAGGTGCCAATGCAGGCAGGAGCCCAGTACTAAAGGGCAGCCTGCAGTGCCGGGAGAAACGGAATGAACAAGTGAGAGAGGGGGAGTGAGCAAGTTCAGTGGAGCTCTATTGGGACTGCTGCAGGTTTTTTTGTGGCCAGAAAAAGGCACCACTGGGGGCAGGAGCCCAGTATAAAAGAGCAGCCTACAGCTCCAAGAGAAACAGAATGAGCGAGTGAGAGAGGGGAAGTGCAACTTCAACGGAGCTCTGTCGGAACAGATGTGACCTTCTTGTGGGCAGAAAAGGCAACAACACAGGCAGGAGCTCAGTACAAAAGGGCAGCCTGCAGCACGGGGAGAGACAGAATGAGCAAGTGAGAGAGGGGGAGTGAGTGAACTCAATGGAGCTCTGTCAGGACTGCTGCGGATTTCTTTGTGGGCAGGAAAAGGCGCCAATGCAAGCAGAAGCCCAGTACAAAAGGGCAGCCTGCAGCGTCGGGAGAAATAGAATGAGCGAGTGAGAGATAGGGAGTGAGCGAGCTCAATGGAGCTGTTCTGGAACTTTAGAGATGCCTGCCCTCCTGCCCAGAGTCCTCTGTGGTCCTATGTTGCAGCAGGATCTCTGGAGTGAAGACAAAGCAATGACTGGATACTTTTAGGATTGCTCTAATAATACAGATTAAATTGTTCTGTTTATTTCTTTGAGCTGAGTAATAAATTTGATATAAAAAATCCGAAAAATGACTGTTTTATGAGTGTGCATTACGCACTTGCTATGCACGCTCATAACTTTGTGAATTTGCAATATTTTCTCTCCAAATTTTCAACACTGGCATTTTTCCACACCTCCTTATGAACAGTACAGCTGTCATTTTTTACATCTTGGCCAAAATACATTTTAGCAATTCTGGCACAAAATAGTGTGGTCGCTGTGGGAAATCAGTGTTTGGGATGCATTAAGAAAACCACAGTGACACTGTTCCTGAGCAGTAGCTGTGTCAGTACTGCTGCAAAAAATGCCTATGCTGAAAATTTTGTGATGAAAGTCCATAAAATGACTGTGTTACGAGCGTGCATTGTGCAGTTTCCACGCACCCTTGTAACTTTTGCAAATCAGTAATATTTTCATGCCAGCTTTTCAACACTGGCATTTTTCCACACCTCCTTATGAACAGTACAGCGTCATTTTTACATCCTGGCCAAAATACGCTTTTAGCATTTCCGCACAAAATAGTGGGTCGCTGTGGGAAATCAGTGTTTGGGATGCATTAAGAAAACCACAGTGACACTGTTCATGAGCAGAGGATCCTAAATGCCTATGCTGAAAATTTTGTGATGAAAGTCCATAAAATGACTGTATTCTGAGGTGTCATTGTGCAGTTTCCACGCACCCTTGTAACTCACAAATCAGTAATATTTTCATGCCAGATTTTAGCACTAGCATTATTTCACACCTCCTTATGAATAGTACAGCTGTCATTTTCACATCCTGGCTGAAATGTATTTTCGCACTTCCGGTGCACAATACCGCAGTTGCTTTGGGAAATTAGTGTTTGAGACAGATTAGAATCAAGCGAGTGAGAGAGGAGGAGTGACTGAGCTCAGCTGATCTCTGTTGGGACTGGTTCAGATTTCTTTGTGGGCAGAAAAAGGCATAGAAACATAGAAGTTGACGGCATCAGTGTAGACATGGGCCCAGTACAAAAGGGCAGCCTACAGCAGTGGGAGAAACAGAATGAGAGACTGAGGAGGGGGGGGGAGTGAGCAAGCTCAATAGAGCTCTGTCAGGACTGCTGCGGATTTCTTTGTGGGCAGAAAAAGGCGCCAACACAAGCAGAAGCTCAATACAAAAGGGCAGCCTGCACTGCCAGGAGAAACAGAATGAGTGAGTGAGAGAGGGGGAGTGAGCAAGCTCAGCAGAGCTCTGTCAGGACTGCTGCAGATTTCTTTGTGGGCACAAAAAGGTGCCAACAGAGGCAGAAGCCCAGTATGAAAGGGCAGCCTGCAGCACCAGGAGAAACAGAATGAGTGAGTAAGAGAGGAGGACCGAGCGACTCAGTAGAGCCTCATCGGGACAGCTGTGAACTTCTTTGTGGAGAGAAACTGCAGGCAGGAGCCCAGTACAAAAGGCAGCCTGCAGCACCAGAAGAAACAGAATGAGTGAGTGAGAGAGGGGGAGTGAGCAAGCTCAATGTAGCTGTGTCAGTACTGCTGCAGATTTCTTTGTGAGCAGGAAAAGGTGCCAACGCAGGCTGGAGCACAATACAAAAGGGCAGCCTGCAGCATCGGGAGAAAAAGAATGAGCGGGTGAAAGATGGGGAGTGAGCAAGCTCAACGGAGCTGAGTCAGGACCGTTGTGGATTTCTTTCTGGGCAGAAAAAGGTGCCAATGCAAGCAGGAGCCCAGTACAAAAGGGCAGCCTGCAGCGTCAGGAGAAATAGAACAAGCAAGTGAGAGGGGGGCGTGAACGAGCTCAATGGAGCTTTGCTGACTTTACACTTGCCCACCCTCCCACCTAGTGTCCTCTGAGGTCCTCTATTACAGCAGGGTCTCTGGAGTGGAGACAATGCAATGATTGGATGCTTTAAGATTGCTGTAATGCAGATTTACTTCTTCTGTTTCTTTCTCTAACTGAGCTAAGTACTGAGCTATACTGTTATGATTGCTGTAATAATACACTTTTATTTGTTCTGTTTATTTCTCTAACTGAATTGAGTAATACTTGGAGTGCAATAGGATTTCTAAGTGGGCTAAGTGAAACTATATGAAAGCCAAGAACAAAAAGTATGGTAGCTGAGGGGTGAAAAACGGACAGGGAGGCTTTAGGATTGCTACAGTAATACAGTGTCTAATGGATGACATTTGAGCCTGAATTACCCCTGTTGGCAAGGGGTCAGTAGGGGGACTAGTGTGGGGTGGGGGCAGCAATTTGAGTAAATAGGGGCCTAACAGCTGTAGTAAGGTACAGAACCTGGGAGTAAGACCCCCTAGCATAAGATGGGGACCATAATGGGGCAGGTGCCACATGTCACTAGGGTGGGCATATTTGGAAGGGTGGAGGGGTGTACAGGGTGTGGGTGTGCCATGATCCTGGACTGGGCTTGCAGGATGGGGGTGTATGGTCTGTAGATGACTGGCTAGTTGGAGGAAGGAACTGTGGAGGCTAAGGAGGAGTGTAAGTGGCAGGGCATATGAGTATGATAGGCATCCTGGGGGAGAGGGGATGGCTAAGGCAGACAGTGGAAGAATACCTAGGGACTGAAACTGACTCCAGTATCAGAGGCACTAGCAAGAAAGAAAGGAGAAGGAGGAGGTGTCCAAGGTGATGGCAGGGTTGTCTACTGATGGGGAGCAAGACACCACGAGGAGTACCAGGGAGAGGCAGATGGCTGCGGGTAGTGAGGCACCAGGGCGTGCACGGACGGGAACAAGTAGGAGGGGATTTGATAGGGGAAGAGATGTAGAACAGGTATCGATTATGAATAGATTCAAACCTCTGCTATGGGACACAGAGAGGGAGCAGGAACATACTGAAGGGGAGATGACACCCGGGGCATGAGAGGGATGGCAACAGGTAGGGGAAGAGATAGCGAGGACAAAGGGCAGAAGGAGGCTAGTAAGGAAGGGGGGGTGGTGACTGAAGGACAAAAGGCTAAGGGAAGGAGGAAGGATGGGAGGCATCACTATCTGGGTAGAAGGAATGGGGGTCTAAATCAACAACAACGGGGATAGGAGAGGGGTTGGAAATCAGCAGGGAAGGGGAGGTCAACATAGGAAGCTCAGTAGGAAGTAGTCAGGCTGGGAAGGGGTTCAAGGGGGATGGGAGGAATAAGGCAGAGAAAAGGGGTGAGGTGGAAGTAAGGGGTACAGATATAGAAGTCACAGAGGGTGCAATTGGCAGGGTTAAGGGACAGGGAAGAATGAATACTGGGGTGATGGAAGAGGAATTAGAAGGGAAAGGGGGTAAGGGATGGGTGGTACTCGTCCTGGGGGATTCTATACTGAAATGGGTGAGATGGGGTGGAAAGAGGGAAGGGCACACCCATATTTGCATTGCAGCTGTCCCCAGGTTGAGTGCAGGAGGGGCAGGGCAGGCACTGCTCAAACATACAGCGAGGGACAGGAAGAAACCTCATTTACTGTTGCATGTGGGTACAAATGACTTGGGAGACACTGTGGAAGTAGTGAGGAAGAGGTTTCAGTACTTGAGCAGGCAGTCAGAGGGGGTGGGGAAATTGGTGGCATTCTTGGTGTTACTGCCCGTACCAGAGCCCCCCAAACACACACATACACACCCCACAAAAAGCTGGTTAAAAGCCTGCAATTCATTCAAATCAATTCTATTTTCTTACTTACTTGGGGTTCAATGCCAACAAGTGTAAAATCATGTACCTAGGGCACAGGAACCCCGATACTGAGTATACGATGGGGGGAGGTACTGATACTCAGTGGACATGAAAGGGTCATTGAGGTTATTATATCAGAGGACGTCAAGGTGGCAGTACAGTGTGACAAGGCTATGGGCAGGGCAGATCGAATTGTGGGGTGCATAAGGACTGGCATCTCCAGTAGGAGGATGAGGGATGTTCTGCTGCCATTGTGTCACTCCCTGGTATTCCCCCAGCTGAACTACTGTGCCCAGTTTTACAGTCCACACTTCAGAAGGACATAAGGTGGAGGTTTTCCACAGGAAGGCAGCTAAAATGGTTCAGAATTTTCACAGGAATCCCTACAAGTAAAGGTTGAAGAATCTCAACATGTACACTCTGGAAGAGAGGAGCTGAGAGGTGACATGATCAAGACCTACAAAGTATCTCACAGGGGTAAAGAGGGTGCAGTTGGGGAGTTTCCTTTAAATGACGATGAGCATCCAAACCAAGGGACATTCTTTTGAAGCTGGGGGGGCATTCAGGATAGATGTGAGGAAATGTTTCTTTACTGAAAGGGTGGTAGATGCCTTGAACAGACTGCCAGGAGAAGTGGTGGAAGCTAAAATGGTAGGGGGTATTAAGCATGTATAGGATAAACATAGGAATATATTAAAGAAAGGAGAAGGAGGGGGTCAATGGAGATCAATAGGGCCATAGATGTGGAGTAGGTTCAAGTTCATTTCAAGAAAAATCCATTAAGCTCACTGACAAGGAGGTCCTGATGGACACAGACAGAAAAAGACATGCACTAACATATAAAGGCAGGAGTTACATGTAGGTAGAGAACACTTGGCCAGAATGGGTGGGTTGAGCGGTCCTTTTCTGCTGATGAATTCTGTTTCTACCACATCATGTGTTAATTCAGGTGCAGTGTGTATTTAAAGTTGGGCCTACCATACTGTACATCCACATGTAAGGTATAGTAAATTACTGAATTACATGCAGCCCACTTACAGTGTAATAAACAGAACTCCACTGCTTTGAGAAGCCTTTACTCTTCATAAGGCTATTTAAAGAGTTCTATTTGCAGTGTCCACACCAATATGCTGATCTTAAAATCGACACCACATCTGAATGAGTACTTGATTCTTGCTCACTCCATTTCTTCCCCACTTTGAAACCTGCTTGTCCTGAGTTACTTTTGCCCTGACAGCACCTCACCTGTGTTGGAAGGTAACCAATAAGCGGCAATGAAAGACTTCAGACTTCACAAACTGTGAAGGCAGCTGCTCACGGACAGACATAAGGCAATTCTACTGGGGGGTAGGAGGAAGTAAGCTGTTGATGAACCAGAATCTGCATCTTATCCATCAGGTAGGGAAATGGGCAGACTAGGTGGCCCAAGCAGGCCATATGTGCTGGCAACTTGTATGTTTCTATGTTTCTCACCCACCATCTCGGCAAGAAGAAGGCTGAAGCTGTGGCCACAGATGACTGTTGGGGTGTGGGGATGAGGGAACCAAAGGGATCACACATAAGGAGATAAAATCATAATAAACATTGTGAGACCTTCACCACCTTTCCAAAATGCTTACCAGTAAAAGAACACTATGAAGTTTTTCAAATGGCAACACAATCTGGAGAGCCCTCTGTCTGCCATCTGACACAAGGCATCAACCAGCATAAAATTGTCTAAACAGGGCAGTGTGGTCATGTGGTTACTGAAATACTGGAGATTACAGATTTATAAAAACAAAAGTATATCACACAGAAGCTGATACATATCCCTATAGCAACTGTCTCATGCTTCTCAGTACTTCTGTTTATACCATTGAGGTACCTGAATGTATTTATCATATCCCCTCTTTCCCTCCTCTCTTTCATTGAGTACATATTGAGGTCCCTTACTTTCTCCTCAAAAGTCTCATGTTGAAAGCTCTGTACCATCTCATTCGCCCTTCTCTGGACCATCTCCAGCCTGTTAATATCCTTATGAAGGTGCGATCTCCAGAACTGCACACAGTACTCCATGTGAAGCCTGACCATGGTTTTATATCATGGCATCACTACCTCCCTCCTTATGCTGGTGATACCCCTGCCTATGCACCCCAACATGTCACTGGCCCTCCCAGCTGCCTTACCACTTCAACATTTTCAGGTCATCTGACATAAGAACCCCCAGGTCCCTTTCCTTCTTTGTGACTGTCACCAACTCCCCCCATTCTGTTCCTTTCTCCAGGGTTTCTGTGTCCCAGGTCCTTACTTTTGCATTTTTCTGAAGTAAACTTCAGTTGCAAGTCCTCAGACCATTTCTCAACCTTCCCCATGTCCCTCCTTATTCCCCTCCCAGGGGTATCCACTGTGTTACAGATCTTAGTGTCATCTGCAAACAGGCAGACCTTTCCCTTCACCCCTTCTGCAATGTCACTCATGAAGACATTGAACAGGACTGGCCCCAGGACCAATCCTTGTGGCACCCCACTGGTCACCCCATTTCCCCAGACTGTGCCCCATTTACCACCACTCTCTGCCTCCTGTCTGTTACCAAGTTTCTAACCCACTTTACCACCCTTCCCCCATGCCCACCTACTCAGCCACTTTATTAGCCTCCTATGTGGGGCGGTGTCAAGCGCTTTGCTTACATCACTGTGGCGTTCTCCACTTCCCACCCTGATTTACTTCCTTTGTCACCCAAACACATCAACCAAATTTGTCTGACATGACCTCCCACTGTGAATCCATGTTGCCTATGGCCCAGGGCTCCGATATCTTCTACATACCCCACTATCCTTTCTTAAACCAATGTCTCCATGATCTTCCCTACTACTGAAGTGATGCTGACTGGCCTATAGTTCCCCACCTCCTCCCTACTGCTGGATTTATATAGAGGGACCACATGTGCCCTCCTCCAATTCTCTGGTACCACTCCTCTGTTGAATGACGCAGTGAACCTGGCTGCCACTGGTACTGCTATTTCCCTCCACTGTTCTTTTCATATCCTTATGTGTGCCATCTGGTCCCATCACTTTGTCCACCTTCAGTTTACTCATCTCCAAGATTCTTCTGCCTGTGAATGGACTATTGTCCACCTCTTCACGTCTTTGCAACTGCTGTACTGCTATGGTCCTCACCCCTCCCCCTCTTCTGGGAATACTGAACAGAAAGACACAGTGGATGTCTTGAGGGGGGGGCACATGACAGTTCTTAGGCATAGTACATTCACTTTCAAATACCTAAGCAACACATATAAGCAATCAACAATCGGCATTGGCAAATGCTTGTTTTTCTAGTTTTTTTACACTTTTCCACTGTTCCTTGCTCACCAATGTACATATATTTAAAATTTTGAAATGCTTCCATGGTCACCAATTGTCAGGAGGTCTAAACCCTCACTCTCTGGTTCTTAGCAATAATGGGAGTGCAAGAAATCACAAACATGTTGCATAAGAGTAATAAATCTTGTTTATTACTACCAAAAGGAGAATCACAGTTGCCATAAGCAGTTCTTACCATTAGGAACTGGGAGCCAATGCATGCATTCCCTATAACTCAAGGAATGTAGAACTCTCCAGGTCTCTGAGGTAGAAGACGTAATGTCTTACATTATATACCTAAGATAGTTATCATAGTTGCTGTAAGATAGAAACATTTCTAGTTACAGAGATGAGCCCTATTGGCTTAATTAGAGGTGGTTCCACAGTCCTAGATAACATTATACAATTCTGTTATAGTCATCACTTTGTGGAAACAAAGAAAGCACAGTTTGTGTACATAACCATGTAATTATACAAATCATCAGAAGATGGCAATGTTGACTCATATGTCATAATACTACAAGGACACAAGCGTCCTAACATCTTGTAAGCCAAAAATACATGTGTATATTAAAGGAATAATGCCCGACGGGGAGGGTGTTATGCTGGGATAACATCCACCTTGGGTGGTTGGGCCGAGGCCAGCGGCGTGATCTGCAAGGCGGATATTCAACATAACACCCACCCTGAAGGCGATATCCATGATACAGTAACCGTTTACATTTACATTAGAAAATGGATTAAAAAATAGTGTTTTAATTGTATTTTTAGTTTTTTTATTGTGGAAGGATGGTTTGAAAAATAGTGCCTTATACTGTTTGTACAGCAGGTGGAGCTGTTTTTCTGTGTGTCTGTTGCAGGTCTCTAATAGGTGCCCCCACAACCGCTCCTCTAGGTGTTCTCCTACTGGGTTCCTTTCTTTACTGTTTTCTCCTGCTATTGGTTCATGTATTTAAAGAAAAAAAGGCGTGAGAAGAAACATGAGTTGAGCGGCGTTAAACAGGCGAATGGGCGGGCACCTGAGAAAAAGCGGGAGACTGCTGTGGCTTTGATTTCAGGTTTTTCTTTCTTTTTTAGAAATAAATAAAGCTTGTTTGGGGAGCGTGTGAGAGCTGTGCCTACTGTTTTTGCAAATCTATAATGCTGCTTTCACTTTCAGTGCGAGCAGATGATGGTGTTGGTACCGGGGGCACCGGAGAAAGAGCGGCAGACTATTGTCACGCTAAACGCTCGGTAATCATGAAGACAGTTTTGATTTTAGTTTTTTTTTTCCTGTTACGAAATAAACGAGGCTTGTTTGGGGAACGTGTGAGAGCTGTGCCTGCTGTGAAGCCGATCGGAAATGTGGCTTTCACTTCTAGTGCGAGCAGGAAGCAACGGACAGCTGTGGATGGATTTTTTAAACTTCGATCGTCACTGTTACTGGCGACTAGAGCCGGATGTTATGCTGGGATAACATCCGGGTCCAGTCCACTCTGACCAATCAAGGACCAGGATTTTCTCTTGCCATTGTATAATATAAAATAAAGTATATAGCAATCATGTGCATACCTATCCTGACATCTACTCTTGTACGGTAGATGTCCTGAGCCCTATATGTTAGTGTAACATATACATAAATGCAAGCTGTCTACAGTGTACCTCTGGAGTGTCAATTAGGGCGCAGGGACCTCATGTAACATTCTCCCCCTTGTTGCCTCAGAAGGGGCAACACGAACAAAAGTAGAGAAGTGGAGAAAGAACAGGTGTCATTTACAGACCTGACGCATGAGCCTCGTAAAGGAACTCCAGCTGCTCATGGTGTTGGCGGCATGTACACCAGAGGCAGCAGAGCATAATGATAAGGAAAATATCAAAAATGCTTGTATAATAACAAAACATTTAAAGGTAATCTCTAACCAAGTATTAGTAAGTGCACTATTAAAATCACCATCATTAATAAGATCATACATTGCATCATTGGCTTTGGTCATATTATTGCTGATGTGGATGAAGTGTGTGTCTTTCCTGTCAAAATGTGATTTCAGTGTTGAGGTCAAAGGATCAATGTGTACATTAAAGTAAGTTACATACTCTGAAAGAGTAAGTAGATAATCAGGGTCACCATCAATGATACCTGGGTCCACAAGGTGAACAGGTGTGATAATGTGTGCCCAATAATAGTTGTCTGGTGAGGGACAAAACAGAAATTGTGATCAGTAATAACACATAACTGTTTTCCATAAGAAAATTGCTTAAAATTAGTTACCACACAAAATTCACCATCCGAATTATATTGCATTTCACAGTAGGCAGTCTCCATTTCTGTAGTTGTACTGGACAAATGTAAGTCTGATTGGAAATCCATGTTGACTGCTTATGAACCTCCTTCTGGTAAGACTGGTACACTAGAGAAGTGTCTGGAGCAGATGTTGAGTCCTGGTATTCTGTGCCATTGGCGGTGATGTCATTGTCCATGGTAAAGGATCAATCAACACTGTCTGGAGAATATCCACATACAGGTTCAATAACATCAAATACGTCACATCGACACAAATAAATATACCTCTTCTTAGCACAACAGTCCATGTGTGATGAGACCCATGCATCCAGAAGAGGATGGAAAACCAGAAGAGATGGCAAGTCAAGTCGTTCTCTGTAGATGTCTTCATCGAGGTGCCCAATGGAGTGTATGAATGCTAGTTTATCAAATATAGCTGTGTTGGGATCAAAACATGGTAAAGAAACAGTAAAAGACACAAACATAGTATTCTTAATGGAACATTTCTTAGAGGTAAAGCAAAGACTAGTATTAGGGTGCCTGGTCTTAAATCCCAAATTCCTAGCAGTAGAAATAGGAATAGAAACAGACTGTAACATACACATGGCAACATAGGGGATTTGCAATGAGGACAGTACCATTTAGAGATATATCTATCATGTATAATATCAGGGATCCTTCAGGATTCCAGATCATGGAAGAGATTGTTGATAGTAGTGATAATGTATGACCCATAGGCAGAACATAATATTTCATGGGCAATATATTGCTTATCTGCCTCTTTATTGTTCTGTGCAATAAGGGTGTTAAACTTTTCTTTAGAATCTGAAGATGCCTTAACAATGTCATGCATATGATATACAGTGTACCTTTCTTCCTAAGGCCATCCACACCATGCAATAATGAGGGTATGATGTCATTGACCATACCAGCTTCAAACTTCTGTGAATGTGCTTTGATAGTATCAATGTCTGCTTTATTCCAGATAGACATTGTAGTACCAAAGAGACCATTAAGGGTGCCTGTGGCACTGGTGACATCTGATTACATGCATGTGGTTCTTTTATGACTTTGTGAATCATTCTGAGAACTAGGTTTTCTCCTAAAATTGCCTCTATGCTCGGTGGTGTGTACCCTGGCAATAGGGTCTTGACTGTGAATCTGAAAAACTGCTAAGCTATAAAGTAACAAAGTACTATAAAATAACGATGTGTTGGTAGTATGACACACAGCACATTCTTTCATATTCCAGTAAGTCAAATTAAACAAAACAAGTAAATCCATATATTGTAAGTTGTTAATAAGTGTGCCAGGTAAAGCAATGGCTATGAGACAACTACGAGCGCCGGGGTTTTGTTTTAGACATTCCAAAATTTCCTTCTCAGTTGGGGTAACACAGATAAATACATTACAGCTGAGGCCATGTCATACATGGCACAGAATTTCCTGGCAGAATCCTTAGAAAGTGTATTACAATAAGAAGGATCAATTAAGGTTGTGATATTATATAAACCTGAATGTCTAAGCGAGGTTTGGTGCAAGGACACGGTACCATTTGGGGATAATTTTGCGTTGGACCATCCATCGAAAGTTCCTTTGGAGAGTTTGGCCATGGGGAGTATTTGTCCTTGAGACTTGGCTTGCCACTCAATTTGTAGGGTGGATTTAACAGGAGCAACAACCGAGGCAGTGAGGTAGGCATCAGAACCTTCCTGAACTGTAATCAAATCGTCAGGGATATTGATGGAGACTCCCTCTGGGGTAGTTGCGGGTGAATCAAGATGAGGAAGGATGTGCTTTACCATGCCTTGGATGCAGGTGATTACTCCTGAGATGAGGAGAAAATGGAACAAGATAGCCATCCTGTCAGTGTATCTGAAACGGAAAATCAAACATTAGCAAGGTTAGCACTACTCCATCCAATGGGATGAGGAAAAGTAATTATATTCCTTTATACAGTTTCAACTGGTTTGCATGTAACCATTTGTCAGTCAATTTGTTGTATTGTATGAGTCTAATTTGATAGACTGCTGGACTGAGCTTGTTGACAATTGGGTAGGGTCCTTCCCACTTGGAGAAAGAGTGTGTTGGATGCGCAAATTTGAGAACCATTACCTGATCTCCAACTTGCCAATCCACTTCTTGTGCGTGTTTGTCAAACTGAATTTTGGACTGTTGCTGGGCTTTGCCCACACAGTTTGCAGCATACAAATGAGTGTGTATTAGGTCTTTTCTCAGCTTTTCCACACAGTGATCCACAGAAACACGGTCTGCTGTGGGTGTGTGCAGGTCAAACAACAGGTGTTCAGGTAATCTCATACTTCTGCCAGTCATCACCTCAAAGGGTGTCAACTGAGTGGTGGTTTAGGGTGTGCCCCTAATTGCTATACGGAATAATGGCAGTAGGGAATCCCAATCCTTGGGATTGTCCTCAATGAATTTGGAAAGTATTTGCTTAATCCATCTCTTGGCCCTCTCTACTTGACCTGATGATTGTGGGTGGTACGGTATGTGGAACTTTTAGTGAACTCCAAGGAGTTCAAGGGCTTCTTTCATCAACTCACCTGTAAAACTGGTTCCTTTGTCAGAGTCTGCCTTAAGAGGCAGGCTCCACCTGGAGAAAATTTGTTCCACCAGGATTTTGGCAGTGGCTTTTGCAGTGCATGTCTTAGTGGGGAAAGCCTCAACCCACTTAGAGAAAAGATCAGTTACCACAAGGGAATATTTGTTGTTTCTACTGGTATTAGTGAGGGGACCAATACAATTGATCTGTACAACATGCCAAGGGCCAGAATGCCTTTGTGGTAATTACTTGGCATTTCTTTTGGTAGGGATGGAGTTGTTTTGAGCACAAACAAGACATTCATCTATGTACTGTTTGACATCCTTGGTGATACCAGGTTACCATGCGGTGGTCTTGAGCCTCTGGAGTGTGTTTTCCACTCCCTGGTGTCCATCAGTGGGGGTTTCATGCACTTGTGCAGAAATTCAGGCCTACGATGACAAGGGACCACCCACAATTTTGTGGTGGTGTCATCTGGTTAGTACCAAATGAGCTTGTCATATGGTGACAAGTGTAACTTACCTTCATGCATTTGGTATGGGTTATGGGTGGGTAGATTCTTCTCGGTGCCTTTGTCCAGAAATCTGAACACATCCTTGAGTTCAGAGTCAGCATGCTGGGCTTCTGACAAATCCAAGAGGGAGAAGGGTACTGGTTTCTTCCTGATGGCTGCAATATGCACAGCTGCTCTGGCTTCTGGATGGTCCATCATCCAGATGTCCCCCCCTCAGGCACCTTCCTTTGCAAGGGTGTCAGCTACATCATTGAAGGCATGATAGGGGTCATGTATGGAATGGGCCTTAACCTTGTGTATATAAAGTTTGTGTAAAAATTTCTATGCTAGTGAATGAATGTATATTACCAGTTCCTTGTGTTTTATTGGGGTGTTCTCAGAAGAGGCAAAGGAGTTCTTTTGCCAGAAAGTGAGAAATTCTGTAAGAGAACAACAAACCCAGTTAGAGTCTGTAAAAATGATGGTATCCCCAGTTCCATGCTGGATGAACTCGAGGGCACAGGCCACCATTGCCATTTCTGCATACTGTGATGATGCTACACTGCAACATTTGGAGATCTTAACAGTGTTACCAAAAGGGTAAACCACAAATATACCCATTCCTGTAATCTGTTCTCCCTGATAATAGGAGGCTGATCCATCTGTGAAAACATGACACAGTGAGGTGTTCTCAAGTAGTTGTGGTGTAGCAGGAAGGAAAGGGCCTGGATCTGGTAGATCAGGTGGCTGCAGTGTACAGTAATGTGGTTCTCCTTGGAAAAGGAGGCCATGTGCCAGCATGGATGGCAGTTTGGTTGGGTGAACCTTGATGTCCCTTTACTGGAGAAGGAGGGACCAGTGTGTCAGTCTGGTATTGGAGACTGATCCATCCTTTACTCTGTCTGAGAGTAGGAAGGTTGTAGGGGTGTGGTTTGTACTGATGATCAGAGGGACTACCCAATGATATACAAAAGTGTCTGAGAGTCCAGTAGGTAGCCAGTAGGTTCCTTTCATAAAGACTGTACTTCTGTTCCACTGGGGTCAAGAGCTGTGATGCATTTGCAATGGGTCACAGGTACCATGGACCTTCTGGGCCAACACTGCAGATATGGTGATGCCAGAGGTGGCAGATTCCAGATGGAATGGCAGGGCTGGATTGGGGTTATCCAAAGCTGAGCTGAGGCCAGGGCCTACTTCAGTGACATCACAGCTTGGGTATGTAAGGGGCCCAAGTCCAGGAAACATCTTTTTCAGTAATTCATACAGAGGGGTGGTCTTCTGAGCAAAATTACAAATGAAATCTCTGGAATAATTTACCATATCTAGAAATCTTCTAAGGGTGGACACACTGGTGGGGAGTGGCAAGTCCTGTAATCCCTGTATCTTCTTCCAGGTAGGGCTTCTGCCTTTGTCTGTTATCCTCAGGCCAAGAAAGATTACCTCTTTCTGGCACAGTTATGCTTTTGCTGGTTTGCATTTGAGGCCAGCCTCTGAACGAGGGTCAGTAATTCATCCAAGAGGTTCAGATGTTGCCCTGCATGGTGTTGCCAGCAACAGGTCATCCACATACTGCATGAGGCACTGGGGTAGAGAAACTATCAAGAGCATCCATCATGTGCAGATGGAATAGGGAGGGGCTGTTAAGGAACCCTTGTGGTAGGCAGGTACATGTGTACTGCCTACCTTCAAAGGTGAAGGCAAACTTATATTGACTCTTGGGGGCCAATGGCAATGACCAGAAACCACTGGAAATATCCAGTGCACTAAACCATTGTTGGTCAGGGGTCAGTAGTTGTAGCACATCTGGTGCTGATGCCACTATTGGCACAACTAGGGGTGACCTGGTTTAGTCTCCTGTAGTCAATTGTAAATCTACATGTGCCTGTGGGTTTTTTCACAGGTTTTTCACAGGCCACACAGGAGAATTTGCAGTGGAAACACATGTCCTGATTACACCTTGATGGAGAAATGATTTAATTGTTTTCCTAAGAGAAGGCAAGGCCTCAGATGGAAAGGGGTATTGCCTTTGCCTCTTATGGGCTGGGCCTGTCACCTCAATGACAGTATGCATCTTACCACAGTCAAGCTTGTTGGTGGCAAATGCCTCCAGATGCCTTTGCAGGAGGGGAAGGAGCTTTGGGAAAAGCTTGTGGTTATTGAACAAATCTATGACGTCATATTCTTTGTCATTTGCGGCAATTGTTGCAACCACATGTGAGTCATGAATCATGACAATGTGGTACTGTCCCTGAATCTGTATCAGTAACATGTTGACCAGGACTACCACACATCCGTGTGGTACCAAGAAGTCAATTCTGATAATACTAGGGTGATCATGCAGTACCATAAGCTGGAAGGTATGATATACCTCCAGGTGTCCCAGTGTCACAGGTAGTGGCAGGGAGTGGTAAGCAGGTAGCCTAGTTCTGTCTACACCAGACATATTTGTCTTCCGTCCGGTGGACCAAGGTGATGTGGCTAGGTTGTCATCATGCAATACAGACACTGCCACACCTGTATCCAGTAATACAGTAAGTAGGTGGCCTCCAAGCTCAGCCTCTGTACAGGGCCTTCCATTTATATCCAAGACTAGCTTGTTTACAATACGGACTGGGGCCTTTCATTGTCAATCCATACTAGCAGAGGCATGGGGAAGCTCTTGAAAGAGCATTTGGACCTGGTTCCTGTGAACCGTTTCACCGTGCTGTACTGATGCTATTTAGGGAGCTGCTTCCAGGTTCAGTCCTGTAGGGCCTGAGAGCCTGGGTTTCCAGTGTCCCCGCGGCCTGTTGAGACCTGCCCTCCCAGTTGTACTGCAGCAAGGGCCTGAACTGGGACAGTGTCCGTACTAAGTGTGCACTTGCCCGAGAAGGTCTTGGAGGCTTTTGTTATCATCAGCTATTTTCCTATATGAAGGGCCTGGTCTCTGTTGTTTACCCTTATTATTTTTCTGGTGTTTCTTGCTTTTGTGGTAGTTCTGAGTCCCACCCCAGGATTGTTGTTGGGCCTGCTGGGGTTGTTGGCTGTCTATAGGGAGGGCTGTTTCTCTTGGGCCTGCCCTCCATGGTGTAGTGCATTGTGGCCTCCAGGATGGGTTCCACGTCAGCTACCTTCTTGGAACAGGAGCTTGAATCAAGGATGTAGAGTTGATAAACTCTCCACTTTCTGACGAATGTCAAAACTCTCCATGGTGGGATAGGTGGTTGGCTCTACCTTCTCTCACACTGCAGGGATCATGTTCCAAAGGAACAAGGTCTTGAACTCAATAAGGTCCACATCCACAGCTTCTCCTGCAAGATTCTTTCCTACGGTAGGCCATCCAAAGCCTCTGGTGGAAGGTCGCTGGACTTTTCTTCCATTCTGTTTCACTGGATATGCGAACATCACTCCTACAACACCTGGATTATGTGCAGTAATGAGTTCAGCTGCAACTCTGTCAAGGTGGTGTGGCTATCCTGTTGGATAGCATGGGAGTTTCAGCCAATACAATTAATAGTAGGGTATTGATCCGTGGGCACCCTGAGCTACTCAAAACAGTCCTTTGGAATCATAACTGGTCTCAAATAGATACAGCTCCTGATACAGATATGACACTTGATAATTTCATCTCTTGCTTCAGTGCAGCTTGTAATGTTCATGCCCTTACAAGAAGTGGAAAATCAGAGTTGCCTGTAATCCATGGATTACTCCAGATCTTCTAGAACAATTGAAATTCGAGACCACCTTTGGTACCAGGCAAGGTGGAAGGCAAACAAGTTGACATCCAGGCCTACAAAAGGATAGGAATGCCTGTACCAAAGCTATCCACTCTACAGAAGCCCAATACTTCAGATAAGCCCTCTCTTGGAGCAATGGAAGATTTGGAATAACCTAACAAAGTTACTGGAAGGACCCCAAAATGGAACCTTCCATGCTCAATATTCAACTCTGCTTTCACAGATCTTAGTCATGTTTTCTCTTCTAATTCCTTTGACATTCTCCCAGTTGCTGAGCACAATCCACACCTAGATAAGAAATGGGAACATCCTCCAGTTTATTTTAAAATGGTTTCTGAAAACAAAGCTAAAAATACATTCTTAAGGTGCTTGACAAATCTAAGCAAGTGGTGATTTGCTCGACATTAAACTCATTGTCCTTACTCTGGATGACAATTCTGTCCCCTTACTAACATTGTTAACCATTCACTCATGCTATCACAATCCCTTTACAGTGGAAATCAGCACTGGTGATGCCAGTCTTCAAAAGTGGAGACAGAGCACTACATGGAAACTACAGGCCCATTTCCATGCTTCCCTGCCTTTCTAAGACTAATGAAAGAATTATGACCAACCAGCTGGGGTATTAGCTTGAAGTAAAATCTGCAATGCCCACAGCAGCACGGTTTTAGAAAGGGCATAGTTCCACTACTGCTCTACTTTAATTTAAGAGCTTTATTCACAAAGCACTAGATAATGGACAACTTGTTGCTGCCATGTATATTGATGTAACCAAAGCTTTTGATACTGTAAATCTCTCCTTGCTGATCAAACCACTTAGCGAATTAGGGCTATCGGAAGACACCGCAAACTGGTTTAATAGCTACCTCAGTGACCACATGCAGTCAGTGAAGACTGGAGATGTACTCTCCACCAAACTACCAGTTTGATCAGGAGTCCCCCAAGGTCCAATCCTGGGTCTACTTCTCTTCAGTATATTCATTAATAAACTCCCAGCTGCTTGTCAGGACCAGATTCTCTTACATGCCAATGATGCAGTAATCTTTACATGCAACACTGATCCTTCATTGTTGCAGAACCAGCTACAGAGTAGCTTCACAAATGTTGAGGCCTGGTTCAAAGCCCAGAACCTTATTTTAAACTACAAGAAAACGAAGGCAATGTTGTTTCAAAATTCACAGTTAGCATAAAACCCAGCAATTAACTATCAAGATTTGCAAGGTGTTGCCCTTAAACAGACCCAACTTTTCAAATACTTAGAGTCACCCTTGACAGTACTCTTCTTACACATATCACATAAACAACATTGCAAAAGTTGTTAACATCTATATTGGGTTGTTCAAACATAAACACTGTTTGACCTTGAGGCCCTCAAACTGGCAATCCAGAGCTTGGTTGTCTTTGTAGTTGACTATGGACTTGTGACCTATGAATCTGCCACAGACACTGCCTTATCTCACCTTGCTATAGCCCTTAACATGGCCTGCTGATTCCTTACTGTTGCTGATTACCTATCACACACCTGCAAAATCCATGAGGAGGCCAACTGGCTCCAGTTGAAGGAAAGAATCCACTCTCAAACATGCCTGTTGGCTAAGAAAATCTCACTGGGGCTTTTTCCCTCAGGGGTTCAGAGGATCCTAAGCCCCTATTGCAGTCCACGGTTAACTAGAAACTCTGACATACAAACTTTCCAAGTGCCACGCTGATTTACATTCCAAGTCAGTGGTCATTTGTAACCCATGCCCCTAAGTGGTTCAACTCCCTACCCTTTGGCATAGCTAACTCCTCTACCCTGGGCCCTTTCAGATGCAAACTGGGGCAGTACTTTTTGGCAGGTGCCTCCTGTGATTGCTACAGCTAACTCTTAGTAGGTCTGCCTTGGGTGATAGTGTTTTTATACAACCCCTCTCCTGACCACCCTGCCCTTAATATGTTTCTCCTACCCTCTTCACACATCATTAGTTGTCTCACTGTTTCTCCCTCTTCTCCTAGTCTCCACTCTTCCTCCTCCCTTCCCAGCTTCTATCCTACATTTCACCTTTCATTTCTGCATTCCCCTCATCCTAACTCTTCTGAACCACCCACACCCTCACCTTAATTCCCCGCCTCACTTCTCTCTATCCCCTACTTGACAATGTCCCCAGGCTGCATTTGATCCCCATTGGTATTGTATGATTGTGTTTTATTTGACTGTAATATTTACAGAAGCTATTGGTTCATTAACGTTTGACCTGGCATACATTGTTCAATGCTGGTACATTTTTATTTTGTTGCTACTGGTAGTTGTTTTTTTTTTGATTATTTTGTGTATGTTCTCTTCTCTTGCTCTTTGTTTTATTTTAGTTGTATACTACCTGTGTGTCTTGATGTGAAACCTGCGTAAAAGAGCTCTTAGTTCAACGATGTCAATCTGAGATTTCAAATAAATAAATTAATTAATTAATTAAAAAGGGGAATTGCTTTCCATGGTGAGGGATTTGCAGTCTCGATCACAGTGATTTAGAAAGAAAAAATGTATGATAAATAGAGATTTTAATACATTGCTAGTTCTCCGATGATGATTATGGAATGCATTGCACATGACTGCTACAATTCGAATAGATGAGAGATGAAGATCTGAAGGGGGGAGCTTTTGACAACTTTTAACCTAGCTTCATACTTCCCCTCACTCTCACCACCAATCCGTGACAAATAGCTATTCTCCATTAATATTATTTATCATGGGATTACAACCCAAAGTTACATGAGATAGACTTTGTTTGGTCTATTTATTTATGTTTCCCCAATCATTTCCTTACACACTGGCAAGCATATGCAGAGTAGCCCGACAGTGTGGGATCACAGTCTATCTACCTGGTACTGGATTGCAGTCTTGTAAAATGTACAGAATTTCCTCTACATAAACTACAAAAAAAAATGAATATTAAACAATAAAACAAGTAACTCATCATTTCAAGTACCTCTGTAATGACTATTAGACTGAAAGGGTGAAAAATATAGTGACTGTTGATGCCACAGTTATCCACAACAATACCATAAGTCAAGTTGACCATCATACACATCACTACCTAACAAAGGCATGCACGACACCAGCAAAATGGATCCAGACACAAAAAAACACACATCAGGCATAGTTTTAAGTTTTTCTTTATTGATTACCCTCCACAGTGTGAGGATTCACTGCTTTATGCACCAGTCTGGATACTAATTTACCTGCAACAGGTAAACAAACCTCTTTAAGAACAGGCAGTAATAGTCTATAAGCAGTTCCAGTACTCACTTCCCTGCTCAGTCTTTTAGTCCATATAACATACTGTACCTAGTTTAATATTGTTTTTTTTTATGACCACATCAACAGGAGTTTCAAATGGTAACATGGAATCCTACTAGTAATACAAATACATTGCAGTCAACTAGAATGCAACACAGTACCTTGCAGTAAATGACATATCACAGAACACTGCATCACAGACCTTGTCACTAAATTGCATGGTTATCTGCAAGATAGTGCAGCTGTCTGCCGTAATACTGCAAGGATGCATCCTGGCTGGCTTCACTGTATCTAAAAGCTTAGTTTAGTTTAGTTTATTTATTTCACCAGTAAGAGACATCATTAAGCAACACTCATTCACAAAGAGGTTTTGGGCAGGACAGCATAACATAAAAACAGTAAGAAGTTACAGTACAACTGGTAAACATGAGTACAAATCAATGCCTGTCTAGTTACATAGAATAAGTATATAAATACAGTGAGATCAGAAGTAAGAAAAATACAATGCTAAATACAGAGATAGCAATAATAAGAAGCACACAGGCCAATATATTCAAAGGGGCTGCACCCAGTGCAACAGGGTTGCACCATGCACAACCCCCCTATGCACCCTGGTGCGATATTCAAAGGGGCTTATTGCGCGGCACAACCCCTGTTGCACTGGGGCACAATGTAATTGTATGCAGTGCAGATGCAGGGCATGCCCATGCATATGGGCACATCCCAATATTCAGCCCAGGATGTGCATCTCATATGCTGGTGCAACCCTACATTCAACCCATACACACATGGTGCCTAAAGTTGAGCCATGAAATATAGGCTGAAATGCTGGCCACCCACTGTATTGCAAGGTGCAACACAACAGCCACCAGCCATGGTGGCCATCCACCCAGCAGGAACACCGTCCACAAGCACCTGGACCACCCTGGTAGTCCAGTGCCCCCCACACCACATGCCTGATCGCGGGCAGTAGGAATGAGAAACATATTTTCGTATGCCTGATCGCAAGCAGTAGTATGGATGGATGAACATAGCAGCAGCAGCAATAACCATAGCCCCATGCTTGATCGTGGGCAGTATGAACATACTGTATGCTGTCATTCGGTGGGTAGCCGGGCAGTACGCAGGTGGGTGCCGCCACCTGCCGGCGATGGGGTGCTGGGTGGCCAGGGGCCTCAGTGGGTGGGTGGGGAGGGGTGCTACTGGACCACCAGGTTGATTTACTGTATTGCTACAGCCCACGATCGGGCATTGGTTTACATTCCATTGTACAACAGCTGCAATTGGGCATATGGGGAGGTGGGGTCCACTAGACCACCAGGATTCTGACTATTCTTCATACTGCCCATGATCAGGCATAGGAACATGTCTATTTGTACAACTGCCCATGATCGGGCATGGGGCTATGGTTATTTATGCTACTGCCTGTGATTGGGCATATTGCTCTGTTCGTTTATACTACTGCCCGCAATCGAGCATATGAATGTGTTAATCGTCACTCCTACCCGTGATCAGGCATAGGGCTATGTTTCTGTATACTACTGTCCACGATCAGGCATACGCATATGGATATCTTTACTACTGCCTGCGATCGGGCATAAGGGGGGGACTGCAATAGCCCACCAGGGAGCCAACCCTCGATGTCAGCAGCTTGGCAGGGCACCAGGCACAATTCACTGGGATGCCCAGTGCATCACATGCAAATTGGGCCATAATGACATGCAAATGGCTCCATTTGTGCCATGCATAGATTATGGTCTCATTTGCATGCCCCAGGCTGAGTATCATGGGTGATGCACCTAGCACAACTGCACTTGTGGTGGCGCATCCCCATGCTCCCTCTCTGTGGCTTGCGCAGATACAGTGCCACTGTGCCATGCGCAGTGTGTGCACCGACCATGCCATATTCAACGGTGCTGAGCCATGGTGCATCACATTGAATATCACCTGGTCCTGGCCCTGGTGCAGCCCAGTTGCACTGTGCCCAGGCTTGCACAACTGCCAGGCGCAGTCTGAATATCAGCCCAAACTGTAACTAGAATACTATTATAGGTACACTAGCAATACTAACATAAGCTCATTTACAACTATAATGCCTGTCTCTCGATCAGTGCCTCCCAGTTGGATGCCAAGAGATGATTCTTTGATACAAGAATATCTAATAACCCAGAAAATAATTCATGCATTCTGGATTTATAATGCATTGCTCACTATAAATTAAATAAGTTATAAAAGGAGAAATGTTCATGTATAGGCTAAACTATGTAAATACTGTTGTACTGAATTATAGTCTATAATAAAACAGTATTTACATAATTTGGCCTTTACATGAACATGTCTCCTTGTATAACTTATTTAGGAGGGCTCTGAAGATACAGATGTGTATTAGACTTTTAAGTTTGAGGGTGTGTTACATAGAAACATAGAATCTGATAGCAGATAAGGACTGCTTGGCCCACCCAGTCTGCCCATTTCCCTACCTGATGGATAAGCTGCAGATTCTAGTTAATTAACAGCTTAATTCCTCCTGCCCCCCACTAGAATTGCCTTATGTCTGCCCCATGCATTCTTGAATTCTCCCACCATTCCTGACACCACAACCTCCTCAGGAAGGCTGTTCCATGCATCCACAACTCTCTCTGTGAAAAAATACTTTCTAACATTACCTCTGAGCCGTCCCCCTCTATCTTCAAATTGTGCCCCCTTGTTCTTGCACATCTCTTCTTCTGAAAGATACTACCCTCTTGTACTCTTGTTAATTCCCTTGATATACTTGAAAGTTTCTATCATGTCCCCCCTCTCCCTCCTTTCCTCAAGGGTATACATATTGAGCTGCTTTAGTCCCTCCTCATATGTCTTCTGGTGCAGACCTTGCACCATTTTGGTTGCCCTCCTCTGAACAGCCTCCACTCTGACTATGTCTTTCCGGAGATGGGGTCTCCAGAATTGCATGCAGTACTCCAGATGGGGTCTCATTAACTGTCTGTAGAGAGGGATAACAGCTTCCTGTTTTCTACTGTTGATGCCTCTCCCTATGCATCCCAGTATCCCCCCAGCCGTCCTTACTGCCTTCTCACATTGCTTGCCCAACTTTAGGTCATCTGATATAATTACTCCTAGGTCTCTTTCGATTTTTGTTGTTGTTATTAACTCATCCCCATTGTGTACTCTTCCCCTGGGTTTTTGTTTCCCAGATGAATTACCTTGCACTTCTTTGCATTAAATCTGAGCTGCCACATATTTGACCATTCCTCCAACCTTGCCAAGTCCCTTTTCATTCTTTCCACCCCACCTTGTGTATCAACCCTGTTGCAGATCTTTGTGTCATCTGCAAGAGGCATACCTTTCCTTCCAGGTGCTCTCCAATGTCACTTATAAAGATATTAAAGAGAACTGGTCCCAGTACTGAACCCTGCGGTACCCAGCTAGTTACCCTCCTTTCTTCACTGTGGACTCCGTTTACAATTACCTTTTGTGTCCTGTTGTCCAGCCAGTTTTTTATCCAGGCTACCACCTTAGGACCCACTCCAAGGCTGGCTAACTTGTATATTAATCTTTTGTGTTAGACTGTGTCGAATGCCTTGCTAAAATCTAGGCAGGCCATATCCACAGCCCCTCCCTGGTCTACTACTTTGGTCACCCAGTCAAAGAAATCTACTAGGTGCATCTGACATGATCTTCCTGCTGTGAAACCCATGCTGCCTTGGGTCCTGTGCCCCACTGGCCTCAAGGTACTCAACAATTCTTTCCTTCAGAAGTGATTCCTTCATTTTCCCTACCACTGAAGTCAAACTAACTGGTCTGTAGTTTTCTGCCTCTGCCCTGCTCCCACTTTTGTGAAGTGGAATCACATTTGCCCTCCTTTAGTCCTCAGGTACCACTCCATCCTCCCATGATTTGTTAAAGAGAGTAGCCAGTGGTGTTACTAGTTCTACCCTTAGTTCTTTTAGTATTCTTGGGTGAATCCCATCAGGCCCCATTGCTTTGTCCACCCTCAGTTTCAAGAGTTCTTTCAAAACCCTTTCTTCTGTGAATGGACTGGTATCAACCCCCTATTCAGAGTTTCTCCCTTGTTTGGTTTAGGCACCTCCTCATCCTCATCTGTTGTGAATACTGAGCAGAAATATTCGTTCAGTATCCCTGCTTTTTCACTGTTACCCTCTGTCCACATTCCCTCCCCTTTATTAAGTCTCTGTATCCCTCCCTTGGTCTTTCTTCAGCTCCTAATGTACCTATAAGAGGTTTTATCCCCCTTTTTAACAGAGCTGGCTACCTTTTCCTCAGTTTGTGCCTTTGCTATTCTGACTGCCTTCCCTGCCTCCTTCTGCTTTAACTGATAAAATTCTCTGTCCTGCTACTTCTGTGTTTCCTTATATTTCTTGAATGCTATCCTTTTCTCCTTAACTGTCCCTGCCACCTCTTTGAGAACCATGGTGTTTTTCCTTTGTTTTGTTTTTATTGATTTGCTTCACACAAAGGCTTGTTGCCTCTCGATGAGCTGTTTTGATTATTCCCATTGTTCTTCCACCCTCCTTCTTTCCCATTTGCTAGTGCTTTTCTAAGGCATTCTCTCATTTTCCCAAAGTTAGCCTTCCTAAAGTCCAGTACTATTGTTTTTGTATGGCTTGACTTGCTGTGATTTATTGTGAACCACACTGTTTGGTGGTCACTTGTTCTGAGATGGCTACCTACTTCTAAATCTGAGATCCTTTCTCCTTCCCCATTTGAGAGTACCAGGTCTAACATTGCTCCCTCCTGAGTGGGTTCCAACACTAGCTGTCTGAGGCATGCCCCCTGTAGGGCATCAAGAATGACCCAGCTCTTGGATGTGCCTGCAGCAAAGGTAATCCAGTTAACATCTGGCATATTCAGGTCCCCCATCAACAATATCTCCCCTTTTTCTGCCATTTTAAGGATGCCTTCTATCATTTCCTTGTCCATTTCCTCCCTGAGATGGGGGTCTGTACACAACCCCCATGCGGATTGTGGTGCCATTTCCTGTCTCCAGGGTGACCCATAGTGACTTATCAACTTCCTGTTTACTCGTTAGTTCTGTTGTTTAATCCTCCTTCCCTTATATAGAGAGCTACTCCTCCTCCTCCTCCTCCTCCTCCTCCTCTTTTACCCACCTTGTCCCTCCTGTAGACTGTGTATCCTGGTATGTTGACTTCCCACTCATGGTTCTCTGTATACCATGTTTCAGTGACTGCCACAATACCCAGGCATCTCTCTCTTCCATTAAGGCCACTAGTTCAGGGCTTGTTGCACAGACTATGGACATTGGTACTCATCACCTTCCATTTATTTTTTTATGGCCTTAACCTTTTAGCCCAATCTCTGTCCTTAACACCTTTTTCTGCATTTATCCTGTCCTGCTCCCTACTGACTTCTCTGCCTTGGTGTTTACCTCTCTAACTACTGTGCTTTTGTGGGAGGCTGGGATTTCCTGCTCCTTTTCAGTGCCTGTGTTGCAGTTCATTCCATGCCATAGGAATGATACAACTAATAGCAGTTTTTCCATAATTGGTGGCATACCTAGGGGTACCTAAGAGGATGTAATTGTTTTCCTTAGTGCATAACTACTAAGAGATGGTGTGACCAGTTCTGTGAAGTAACCAGGAAGATTATTCATTAAAGCTTTATAGTCCCACATATAGAGATTTTTGAGTCTCCTTTTGGTTAGGGAGGGCCACCCAACTAGTGTATATAGAGTACAATGGTGGCCCTTCATTAATGGTATTAGAAAAGACTATTCTCTCAACTTTAATTTGCTGCTGCCTACCTCAAAGATCATTTGAGAACCAGGAGAGTGCTGAGTTCCCCCAATTCAGTTCTTTTTAGTTTTTGTAGTAATATATCATAGTCCACCATATTGAAGGCTTTGCTAAGATTCAGGAACAGCACACCAGTAGTGTATTTCTTGTCTAGTGCAGTAAGCTACTCTTGTTTGTCACTTTAGCTAAAGCTCGCACCATACTATGTAGTGTTCTAAAGCCAGACTACATCAGGTTTATGTGATTAGTGTACTCCAGGTAATCTCTAATTTAAGTATTCACTAATTTTTCAAGGGGGCTTGGCTAAGATAGGAAGAATAGATATATGCATATAGTTGCTTAACATACATGGGTCTCCTGATTTAAACAGAGGACTGATATGAGCCATTTTACAAATTATAGGTATCTCACAACTGGAAAGGGAGAGGTTACAAAGATGGGTTATTGGTGCCATGAGATAGTGGTAGCCAATTTTTAGAAATAAGGGATGTAGACTGTCAGCTCCAGCACTTTTCTTAATGTCTAATTTTAGCAAGAGTTATTCAACCTGTTTATTTTGTATTGACTTGAAGGAGAATAGCTTGGATCTGAATCTAAAGTTATAGTATTAGGGATAGATAAAGTGCTGTTGGAGAAGTATCAAAGGCATGGCCAGCCAATGCAAAGAAAGCATTAAACATTTCTAAAACTATTTGGCTGTCTATAGTTATGTTGCCTTGTGATTCAATTTCTATGGGGAAAGAAGATGAAGACTTATGGCTCTCAATATTATGTACAACCATCCAGAAATTGTATGAGTTGCTTTTAGTATTGTCCAAGATATTCAAGTTGCACTAGGTTTTGTCTTTCTTATTAATTTGCTGCAAGTATTTCTCATATTTCTGAAGGCTAACCAGTCTGACTCTGATTTGGCACACCTGGCAGTGGCCCAGATAACATCCCTTGTGTTTAGAGCCTTTTTATTTCACTACTAAACTAGGGGAAGATATCTTGTTGACCCTTAGTTTAACTAAGGAGGCATGCCTGTTTATGATCTCTAAGACCAACTGATTGAATAAAGAAGTAGCTTTATGGATAGTCTTAGCTAGATAGAAGTATTGCCAAATTATTGCACTTAGTTCAGTTAAATAATTTGATACATTAAATCTGGTGAGCCATCTTTTAGTGACAAATTGTGGTGTGAACTTTGGTTTTACTGAACCTCTGACATAGGCCTCAGCAATATGGTCTATTGTCATTGTTAAAACTGCAGCGTGAGTAATTTTATGGGGCTTATTTGTCAATATGAAGTCAAATGCAGACTGCTTGGATTTTTTTTATGTTGGGTCTAGCTGGTTTAATAATTAGTTGTTTTAATTCCAAGTCATCACAAAGGTGTTTTAAGTTATTAGATTTTTGGGCATTCCAATCCAGATTCAAATCACCTAAAATTATTGTTTCATTTGGATGAGAATTTAGTAAGGTGCCTATATGATTGAGGACTTCTAGACCACCTTTCAGGAGCCTGTAGCACCCAATAATTTTTAGGACCTCTGCATCAGGTAGCACAAGTTTGATTGCTAAACATTCAAATTCCTGTGGAAATTATAAGAATCTGAATTTGGGGTCATTAAAGTTGTTGTTAATATAAATGACAATGCCACCTCCCATAGAAGGTCTGCCTAGGTGAAAATTATTGTATGATGCAAGGCCAATTTTGTGATCAGTGACTGACATATAATGACAAGTTTCTGTAAGCATGAGGATATCAGGGTTTGTGTGCAAAACCCAGGCTTTTATGTTGTATAATTTTTTTATGAGACTGCACACATTAAATAACAGGAATGTCATACCTTTAATGGTGGAGAGCTCAGAGGGAGAAGTGATTGAGGAGATGGAGCCAGGATTAACCTCTACATTACCTGAGCAGATTAGTAACAGTAAAATACATTTTTGACTGGGTGAGATTAAATATTTGACATTAGAGCCTGCTGAACTGCTTTTGTCCTGGAATCTTGAGATGGATTTTAAGGACTAATGGCAAGTGAAATTATCTGTAGGCATTTAGGACTAACCGTGTCCTCATAGAGATTGGTACTTTGTTAAGATTAAAGTATTGAAACACCACTGTGGTCTAGACCATGTAAGAGTTGTCTATGTAATACATGACAGGGGGCAAGAAGAGGGTCCAGGATAGGAGGATGACCTATAAGTCACCCACAGAAGTTACCCAAACAATGGTGTCTCCATTTTTCCTCACTAGTATAAAGGTAGAAAATCCAATTGTACAAGTGAAAGGAAAAGTGTGACTCCCACTGGGACTCAAATGCAGGACCTTGGCATTCCATGCCTTGCTCTTAACTACATGAGCTATAGAAGACTCAGAAAATTAAGCTTCACACTTTTCCTTTCACTTGTACAACTAGACTTTCAAATTGCCTAGCAGTGGCTAAATGGCATTGAGCGAGCGAGAAAGAGGAAGTTATTTGAGTAGTATAAAGATAGGTGACTTTTGGTTCAGTTTGGAATTATTCCTATTGTGCTCCTTAATACAGTACCATCATGATACAAAAGCAGAACCAGCACCAGTATTGTAATGACAAAATAAAATAGCAGGTGACACTGGTGTAATGCAACCAGGTAGTTAGTGCTACGCTGACTAAGATGGATCAAAGCAGCAAACAAGGCAATAATTGATACAGACTATACAAATTCAGAATTAGCGAGTGTTGAAATTGTTTTAGTGTTGTGTCTAACTAAGTTCAGTTTTATAGGCACAGTAAAACAAAATCATCAGCTCCTACATTGGGTAAAGATAGCTACAAAGTATAGTACTATATAGTCCTAATTTAGTGCATGATCATGTCCTCATATGTCAGTACAACCCTCTGTCCTTGTGAATACACACTGTTCTAACAGTTACCCAGTAAATCAGAGATTGCATGGTAAAACAACGAGATGTTGTATTAATCCTTAGTACAAAATGTAGGTGTCTTCTACTGTGGAACACTAGTGCAGGCAACTGCTTCTTATAAAAGCACAACAGCAGCAAGACCTATTGAGTGGGCAAGGCTATCAATTAAGGAGTAAACAAGAGTGCAAGATGAGATGCTTCTAATCACTAATGCTACTTCAAAGCATCCCGATAATAAAAAGTAGAAGGAAGTTATTCTGAGTCAGTAATAAAACTCTACTTACCCTCAAGATTTAATGAAATAAATTCTAGTCAAGGCAGCTAAACCCACAAAAATAAATTAGAATTATTTAGGCAAACAGGACATAGGGGCTTAGAAGGTAGTGCTCTGATCATCACAGCTAGCTATTATAAGTGATATACTATCAACCCATGTAGTCAGTTAAACCAATCAGTAATCTCAGGCAGAAATGCAGGCAAATCAATTCAAGTTCCAAATTTGTAACTGAATATTTCAATACCCTTTAAAAGTTATGCCTCATCAGGCAGGGGAGCAGGAGGATGGGCTAATCCTCCACTGCAGGTGCGTTTTGTGCTTCTCCATTTTCAGCAGACTGACTGCAGCAGTTGGTAATGGGAGGACTTGAGCAGTCCAGAGAGCCCTCTCAATCCCCAGTGAAACTGGTCCAGCCACTCAGGTGGCTAAGAGCCACAGTGGCAGATTGTTGCTTGCTGGAGTCCTTTGACTGGCACAGCTCCCAACTGGGTGATCTATATAAGGGAGGGCTGGAGCAAGTAGAAACAAGCCCCCATGACCACTAAGTCCAACACTTTGTTCCAGTGGCTTCTGGTGAAGAACAAGGGGTTATAAAGTTTAAATGTCCTACTTTGATACCACTCAGCTCCAGGTGAGCAAATACTGAGCCCTGATTGTATACAGACTGAGTGATTAGTCTATTGCTGGGCAAAAGTCCTGGAGCAACAGGGAGATGTGGTCAGTGGGCTAATCATCTTCATCCAAATATACACCATATTTATCAGTCATAAAACTTTATTAACCTTACCATTCCTTTTTATTCCAAATGCAATGTCTGGGGACTTATTTTTATTCAGATCTAGTTTATTATGATAAAAATTGGAGGGCTGGTTTCAAAAGGCCTGACATGCCCCAGGAACTAAGTCCTGTGATGCAACACATCGGTGTGAAGAAAATATCTCCATACCAGTAGACATGCTATTTCCAGCCTTTGGTGCACACTGGTGGCTGGTGGCAATATCAGGCATAGCATTTGGTAAAGCTGTACATGGAAAACTGGTCCACATTTGAAAATCACACACATATGGAAAATCTTGCTGGTGTGCAAGGAAGTCCCCTCCTTCTGAAAGTTTCAGGGTTCACCCATGATGGTGTGTGGGCAATGTGAACAAAGCTGTTTAGGACACCAGAATTATGTTGCCTGGAACTATTGTGGGTGGCATTCCTGCACCCTAAACTCAGAGCGCCACAGGACCGTCCTGAGAAAAACTTTGTTTTTGCAGGCAGCTTTGACCCCCCCTCACAAAATTAAATATAACAACCTACCAAGGGCATGCCGTGAATGGGACACAAAGTTGTGGGATGCCCAAAGGGGTGTGAATGCGGGACAATGTAAAATGCAGATCATTCCTATCATTCTCACCCTTGTTGCAGCACCTACATTATGGCACCCAAATCAAGGGCTAACAATGGGATACCCAGTTTCAGCCACCTGTGTACAAGGTTTGTAAACCATTGGGAGCAGAGCACACAGTTTTACTACATGCTGCTAAGTCTTTGCACTTGTATAAATTGTTGCATCATCTGGTATAATAATGTTTTTACCAATAATAGACCTTTGAGGAGGCTATTTATAAAAAGAAAATAAACCAGTCCAAACATGGATCTTGATGGAAAATAACTTTTATAGCCATTTCTGTGAAAGTATATGCCCTGCTCTAACTTCTTATGTTTCTCATTAAGAGAACTGATAAACAATTTTGCCATATACTGTGGGAGACAACTTTTTGATCAGCAAGGTACGGTTAACTATAAATGAAAAGCCTTGGTCAGATTCATCAAAATTGCTCACATAATGTGCCCTCCATCAATGGAGATCTGCATATCATTCATGAACTTGATCAAGGCCATCAAGTTATGTGACCACACAAAAACCATATTGATCTTGTGTAAGAAGATGATTGTACTCTTCCATCTTTTGGAAGAGACATTAAACTGAGGTCCCATCTATCTATTCTGTTGGTTGTTCAGGTAGATGTTAAAGATCCCATGGCACTTCTCAAAAAGAGTAGGAGAATGGTTTACTAATAGAAAATCAATGAGTACCAATACAAATATGATAAAGCATGCATAGTCAAACTAGAATGATACACAAAAACAGCAAAAAGAATGGTATGCTGACCAAAGGTAAATCCCCCACAGCAACAATTTCAACAGGATTCAAAATTGTCATAGTGGGAGACCCACGGGTGAAATTTCACCCTTACCCTGACTTTGTTCCCCCTTCAAGTTAACTCCTACTCGGAGTTAACAATCCTAAAGAAGGTGGGCGCAACCCGATGTTTGACAGGCAAAATTTCACCTGTCGACATCGGGATCTTGCTATGCCAAACTTTGACAACAGTGTTATTGAGTCAGCATACAGTAGGTAAACCAAAATAACACTCAGAGGGGACTACTTCCGTGGGTAAATTAAAAAAATGAAAAAAGAACCAAAGTAAGTAAACTTAACAAGGTTAACAAGTAAAGTAGAGTACAGAAATAAAAAGTCAAGAGAAAAGTACAACCTCCAGAAATTAGTCAAAAAAGTGCCTATGGACAATATTTCCAATGACAAATCCAGGTTCTGTGCGGAAGGCTGGTACATTCCGCTGCACACTGTCTGAATAATGCAGTGTGATCCAAAACTTACTGTTGCAACACATATTTACAACAAACCATCCAGATGATCACCTTAAAGGGAATCCATGTTTCTTATGAAAATATTATAACAGTTACTATGAGGATCCAGTATATAAATTGCTGGGTTTTATTTAGAAAATGTTTTCAATAAGACAAAAAATTCTTTTAAATGGGGATGTGAGGCATCCATTTTGTGGACAGAATGGGTGTTGTGATGATGTCACTGCCTCACCTGTGTAAACAGTGTGCAGTGCAGCAGGTGAGAACAGTTTGACTGTGCTGTCAAGGATTCTATTATATTCTGTGAGGAACATCCATGTTTTATGTTTGGCAAAGTGCAAGAAACAAATCCAGTGCTTTTCTTCATGATAGAACATGATTCCCTGTCTGTAGGAGCAGTTTGTTTTAACCTGCTTAATTGCATACTGTTAGAGTTGGTGAGGCAGAAACATCATCACAGCACCATTTCTGTCCACAAAATGGATGCCTCCACATCACAGTTTTAAATGTATTTTTCTGGCTTACTGAAAATGTTTTCTAACTATAACCCAGCAATTTACATACTGGATCCTCATACTGACCTTTACAATAATTTCATAAGTAAACATTTAAATTCCCTTTAAGACAGGAAAAAATTAAAAGCAACATGGAAAGATCATGCCAAGAGGACTGATAAGTCAATGAACCGTAAATCAGGGCCTCATAAGTAAGAGTGCTAAAAGGGGTCCACCCATCTAAATCCTAAGGATAACCAAAAGGACAGATATAGAATCAGTCAAAGTACAAATGTTGAATAGATTTAATGGCATACTGGCAACTGTCCCTCGAGAAAAATTGTTTCCTTTTACATTCAGTTTACCATGGCAACACAGCCATGAGAAGTCCCAATATTGGGAAGGAAAGTATGGATCAGTTAGATATGTCAAAGCCTCTTGTCTCAGGTTGGGCGGTACCCTAGGCAGAATTTCCACTGCTTGGGGGAATGCTGTAAAAAGGCCTTTCCGTGTTGGGTCGAATTATGTCCCATGATTAATTAAATCTTTTTTAATAAATTATAAAAAATATCACAAACTATGGGAATTGGTTGGCCTGCCAGAAAATGGTTTCAGTCTATGCCACTCTAATGGAGGCATCATCCTAAACTACCCCATTCTTTCCACATGGTTGGTGGACCCAAAATCCATGGAATTATATTGTAGTGGAAAAAGATACTGTAGAAAAATACCACAGGATTCAGTATTTGTACCACCCTTGTCATATGGGAGGTAAAGAATGTCCCTCTAAACAGGGTTTAATCTGCTCACCCCAAAATCATAGTAACAAATATACTATATAATCACATTTTAGAATTTAGGGGAAGGGGGAAATGGCACTCACATGAAGAAAAATAGGGATCAGAAAAGTCTTGATGCTGCCCACCCACTTTTTCTTTGAAAATAGTCATGATTTCCAGACAGCTACTCAGCCCACTCTAGTGTCTAAGGCATGATTCCAATTTAGGTCTAGCAAATTCATTTTGCCAACAAAATACCAAGGATTTTAACCAATTCCAAGGTAACCTCAATGTTCGTAATCTGGGAAGGAAGAACTCCATGTTCCCAATGGGAAGCACTTGACATTTGGAATAGTTTATGACAGAATCTGTAAGCAAAGCAATGTCAGTGTTTAATCGTATGGTATTTTCACCTGATGAGACATCCATGACAAATAAACAGACATTGTAAGCATAAGTGGACAGTTTCACAGATGAGGTAGAGAGGGGGTGGGAAATACTTACCATCTGAGGGGACTTTGTCACAGCTCGTAACAAAGGATCTAAGGTGAGGATATAGATGAGGGGGCTCAGTGAGAATCCCTGACAGACACCCGCTGCAGGCAAATATGAGAACCATGTCACCCTTTGATCATGGGGATAATGGCTGAACAAGAGTACAGAAGACAGATCCATCAAATAAAAGTTTCTGAGAAGCCATACTTGTAAAGTACCACGAAAAGATAGTCATGCAAAACCTTATCAAATGCTTTGGCATGATCCAGTACAAACAAGAAGTGGCCCTCCTGGTGGGAATGACAAGAAGCAATCAGATCTCTGATTAACAATAGATTGTCCTGAATCCTATGACCAGGGATGGAGCAGTACTGGAGGGGATTTACAGTATAATCAAGGGTAACATTTTGGGACAAATCCCACAAAAAATGTTTGTCAAAATCTTAGCAACTGTGTTAAGAAGACAGATCAGACACCAATTTGAGAGATGATGTCTTAGAGTTAGAGTGCGAAGCAAGGGCAGCTCTGAGCTAGAAGACCACCGCATGAGGTGGCAGTAATTTTTTAGTATTTTTTATTCCTGTCACAGTTCTGTTTGAGCCGCGTTATACTAGGAGCAGGAAGTGACTCATACAGACTTCCTGCTCCACCCCATAAATCTGACACTCCTAGCAAGCAGGGGTAATAGACCTTCTGGCATTTTATCATTATCTACACACTGGACATAAGCTGATTTGTCTGCAAAACTGCATACTGCATCCGTCTGGTGAGAGGGTTAACTACAAACTAAGAAGGTAACAGAGTGTTGTTACTATTTACATGTTTGCATCCCTCTGGTGAGAGGGTGGATTAGAGTGCTGGTGTTTTACTCCATAATTTATAGCGTCCCTCTGATGAAAGAGACAACAAGATTACTGGTATTCTCCTGCATTTTCAGCGTCCCTCTGGTGAGAGGGCTGGTTGTGTTGCCATGATAAGTAATATACCTAAGAAAAAGGGCTTGATTGGATTACATGTCTGTGGAGGTATATTGACAGTGGAGGGCTTCAAACTATGCTGGTGACTTAGAGTTAGAGGTACTGGAGCAAGGGTGCAGCTCCCAAGCTAGAAGACCACCACATGAGGTGGCAGTAATTTTTTATTATTTTTTATTCCTGTCACAGTTCTGTTTGAGCCGCGTTATACTAGGAGCAGGAAGTGACTCACACAGACTTCCTGCTCCACTCCTATAAATCTGACGCCCTAGCGAGCAGGGCGAGCTTGAGTGGGGCACCGTGGCGCAGCGTGTGGAGACACACGCAGAGACACACATGTCCAGCGCATGTCAGCTGTGTCCACTGGGGAGGCTGGGGAACTGGGACCAACATATAGTTACATCACCGATTCTAATTCAATAAGTAATATTGAATCTATACTTATAAAAATGGAAGATAACTATACTAAATGCTTAGAATGTTGTATGTATTGCGAAGGTACACTTGGGGATAATTACATTTGTGATAAATGTGTGCTTCTTAAAACACTTCAAGAAGAAATAGCAAGGTTACTAAATGGAACCCAGGTGTCTGAAGATATTGAGAAACTAGAAGGTTTTATAGATGAAATGGTCGAGCAACATGATGTTACTCAGCACATCCCCCTGCAACGTAGTCTCCCCCATTATTAATCAGATTCACAATTTACCCACTACTAACAACGATGGCTGGGCCTTTGTTTCTAAACACGTTAAAAAAAGAGAGGTGGGCAGGTCTTTAATAATGCACCTACCTGTATCTCACTCTTTAACAGATATGAGCACCTGGCTGACCTAGAAATTAATTCAGAACAGCAGTTTGACTTAGAAACTCAACTAGAACCCACCATTGTTACTAGTCCTATGGTTAAAAAAACAAACACTTGTAACAACAAATCAAAGAAAAATAACACAAACTCAAATGAAAAGTGTGCCAAAAGACCCAATTTTGCAAGATCTTCAAGCCGAACATCAATCTTTAACTTTACCTGGTCATACACTAACCCGCCCTTCACCTACTTCTGTCCCTCCAAAACAGGTATCGGTATTAGGGGATTCTATAATTAAACATATAGACAAAGCCATAAGTAATGCTGATAAAGAAAACTGTACATGCTCTAGTTTTGGAGGTGCAAGGGTTGCAGACATCACTAAAATGGTACCAGGCATTCTCAAACAAGCAGGAACAAATCCTTTAGTTGTAATCCATGCAGGTACAAATGACATAAATAGTTCTGAATTATTACACCTGCAACAGGATTTTGAGGCACTAAACAATTTATTGGTTGAAGCCGGCTGTATAGTGTGCTTTTCAGAAATATTACCAGTACCTACAGCTACACCTATTATTACCCAGAAAATTAAATCTGTAAACGAATAGCTAAGGAAATGGTGCTTCTCACAAAATATTCTGTGCATTACACATTGGGAAAACTTTCATGATAGAAACTCTCTGTTTTGTTGGGATGGACTGCACCTTAGTCGAAGGGGTAGCTCCCTATTGGGGAAGAGTCTCACAACTGTTATAAATCAGAATTTAAACTAAAAAGGATGGGAGAGAATGGGACATTGCCCAAGTCTCTAAAACTCAACTCAGCAACCTCATCCGATAATATATGTAAATTTCTTAGCTTAAATGCAAGGTCACTTGACCTACTCAAGCTGGGGGAATTGGAAGCAAAATGTAACATTTTGAATTTGGGTGTTATTGCAGTGACAGAAACCTGGTGGGATTTTGCATCCATATGCTCTAGAAATATCCCTAACTATAAACTTTACTACAAAAACTGACTAGATAAACAGGGTGGTGGAGTATGCATCTATGTTAGGAATGACATTCCTTCCTATGAACTTCATCTTCCATCTTCAACTGAAAATCTATGGGTTAATATTCAATTAAAAAATCAGTCACATATCACTATAGGAAATTGTTATAGACCTCCCTCAGCAAACCTGGAATACACCACTAATCTCCTTCAAGAAATTCCTACTTAGCAGATAAAGGAGATGTTATCATCCTGGGAGATTTCAATATGCCGTCAATCAACTGGAATACTCTTGTTGGTCATACCAATATTGAAAAATACTTGATAAATATTGTTATGGAAGCAGGACTTGAGCAAATTGTCAAGGAACCTACAAGTGGTCAAAATATTTTAGACCTTATTCTCACCAACAATGAACAAAAAATAAATAATTTTCAAATTGGTGACCCCCTTGGAAATAGTGATCACTCCTCTCTTCTATTTGAAATTCCCTTGAATTTGCACCCCCTAGAAGGCACCGATTTATAAAAGATTACAACAAAGCTAACTTCTTAGCTATCAACAAAGAAATTATAAATACTAACTGGGAAACCTTACTCTCTAAATTACCTACTGAGGAGGCTTAGAATTCATTTAAATACATAATAAGCAATTTAGAGAATCAGTATATGCCTAATAAAAAATTTTATAATAACAAAGGGAAGGTTCCAGTATGGTTCAATAAAGCCATCAAATCCTAAATCAAACTTAAAACCAAACTGTTTAGTAAATTAAAAACTTGCTCACAACCCCATTAAGACATACTTTTAACCAAATACAGAATAGCAAATAAAACATTGAAAAACATGATAAAAGCAGCTAAAGTCAAATTGGAATATAAACTAGCCTATACCAAAGACTGTCATAAGTCACTTTATTTCTACCTAAATAATAAAAAAGGTAATGCTAGGGAAATTGGTCCAATATTCAACATGGGAATCAAATGTGAATCAGACATCAATACTGCAAACCTTTTTAATAAATATTTTTGTTCAGTTTTTTCCCCTACTGACAATAAGGTTCATAGAACCTCTCAATCTTTACCTTATTTAACTATTCAAAAAATTAACATGACTGACATTCAACAGGCGATTGGTAAACTAAAATCAATCACAAGCCCAGGCCCTGATAATATTCACCCAAAATTCTCAAGGCAATCTCCCAGTATATTTCCCTCCCTTTGCTAATTATCTTTAATAAATCACTACAGGAAAGTCGAATACCAAATGACTGGTGTACAGCTACTGTCACACCAACATTTAAGAAAGGAAATCGAGGCAATGTCAAAAATTACCATCCCTTTAGTTTAACCTCTGTTGTGGGAAAACTCATGGAAAGAATAATCAAAGGAAAGTCAGAGGATGAGATTACAACTTTGGGTATAGCCAATTTAACTCAACATGGCTTTATGCCAGGTCACTCGTGTACCACAAATTTAATTGCTTTTATAATATTATTAGTGGATACCTTGATAAGGGCATTCCTACAGATGTAATACAACTTGATTTCAGTAAGGCATTTGACAAGGTACCACATACTAAACTTCTAGCAGAAATTAAAACATTTGGCATATCAATGTACCTGCGTTGACTGGATATCTGACTGGCTCACATGTAGGACTCAAAAGGTTAAATTTAACAATATACTATCTGACTGGGGCTTGGTGACGAGTGGGTCCCCAGGGTTTGAGTGTTGGGACCCACTTTGTTTAACTTATTCATCAGCGATATGCAAGCTGGACCATATAACTATCTTTCAAAGTTCATGGATGACACCAAACTGGGAGGTAAAGTAAACAACCTTAATAACTTGGAAACTTTAGTTGCCGACTTAGGGAAAATAGAACAGTGGGCAACTGAGAACGGAATCTTTTTCAATCATGAGAAATGTGTGGTTCTTCATTTTGGAAGAAACAATCCAACGAACAATTACTATCTTAATAATATTAAACTCAAAACATCAAGTTGTGAAAAAGACTTGGGGATACTAATAAATAATAAACTTACATCTAGGGAACACTGCTTAAAAACAACCAAAATGACAAACGGTTTCTTAAAACAAATTAAACGTACCTTTGTAACCCATACTGAACAATGCATTATGCAAGCAATAACACACGATGAGGTGTGGGTTACATGATGATAAGAGCACGCCTAGGGTTGTACTTAGGCATGAGGTGCTTGCGCCGAGTGCCTTATGCCCCAGGGCATGCTCTTATCAGCCAATGTGAACTCCACACCTCTTCAGAGTCTGTTATTGCACTTATAAATGGGCCCCTGTAGTAATTATTTAATCAGTAAAACAAAAAGATGAAGAAGTCAAAATATAAAAAGAGGGTTTAATAATTGAAATAGAAAAAATAGTTCCTCTATAAAGTTTCTGTAAAAAGTGTTTAATTAGCAGTACTGGGTTTCTATGGATTTCTCAGTGTATCAGTCACTGTTTTTAGTAGTATGGAGTCCTCTTTAACATTTTGTTTTCGTATGTTTAAATGGAGAGGTGTCGCTTTCCTGAGAGGCAGCATGCTTTTACCGCAGATGGCAAAGTGTTTGTCTATGTTGTTGCATCACTGTACCCATTCTATAAAGTCATTGGCACAAATAAAGGACATTTATTTCATTTTGTTTTAAAATAGGTAGTGGAGTCACCGAATGTAACTGATAGCAGTGTCAGTAGGAGCGTGTTCTTTGTTGGGCGCTGGGAGCTAGTGTGTCGGTTAGCGGGTGCCGTAGATGACAGCTTCTGCTTTTGAAATCACGATGGACAGTGTAGAAAAGTACATTTTTGGCTATACCCATTCTCCATAGTCATTGGCACAAATAAAGGACATTTATTTTATTTTGTTTTAAAATAGGTAGTGAAGTCACCGAATGCTGAACTGATAGCAGTGTCAATGTAGGCATGTTCTTTGTTGGGCACTGGGAGCGAGTGAGTCGGTTAGCGGTGCCGTAGATGACAACTTCCTGGTTTTTGAAATCGCGATGGACGGTGTAGAAAAGTAAATGTTTGGCTATATGTTGACAATGATTGTGCTGCACACATTATTTGTGAATTAGTTATGCTGCAGGACATGATAAAGTTTGGGAGCAGCGTGGAGGCGTTGAGCTCAAACTAGGAAAACCGAGCAAGGATGCACAGGATTTGACAGGCGCTGAGACTTGCAAGGTTTATTTTGAACAGGCGGTTTGCCGTGAATGACAGGTTTTCTTTTTCACTATTTTTGCCATTTTTAAAGTATTTCCTTTATTTCTGGATGTTGCTTTGAGTTTCTGATGGTGTGTTTGGTTTGAGGAACTCGATAGCTGTCATTGGCGTAGGGTCTGAGAGAATGTATTTAGCACTATGGCATCAGTGAGCTCTGCCAGTCAGCGTTCTTGTTTTCAGTTGGCAAAGCTCACTGATTTGATGTTGTCATGTGTTGTGTTGGTGGCTGGTAGTGCCAGTTGGCTACAATATCATCTGGTAAGGACACGGCTGAGATGATGTTGTAGCCAATCAGTAACTTGAAATTTTAAGCCCATTTATAATCCCTTGTACTGGACTTTCATAAGACTTTATATTGACTATGGGTCCCAATTTTGGAACCCATATCTTAAGAGTGACATATCTTGCCTAGAACATATCCAGAGAAGAGCAACTAAAATAGTCCCAACACTTAAACATCTCGACTATACAACAAGACTGAAACATGCTGGTCTACACTCATTGGAACTTAGGAGAAAAAGAGGTGATTTATTAATGATTTATAAAATATGTCAATCACCCACTCTTATGACCCAATGTGGACTTGATTATTCATCTAGAAAAATAGTCCCTAGACTACATAATAAACAGCTAGAACTACAACCTTTTCGTACTAACAAGAGGGGAAATTTCTTTAACATACGAGCAGCAAGATTGTGGAACACCTTGCCCAAAGAATTAATCTCCAAATCTAGTTTTGATGCATTTAAATATAACTTGGATCTGTGGATAAGGGAGAACCTACAATGAGTTATAATGTCCCACAATAATGTGGGGGACCATCTCGATTGGCCTCGGCTTTCTTTTGTCCCTAAAACCAAGTAATACCAAGTAACCAAGTAATACCTGATTTAAAGAGAGAAATTTGAAAGGCCTCTGTAATGGATCCAGTGAAAGACATGCTGGCAAATATAGAATTAAACACAAAGGTGAGTATAAGGCCAAAAATAGTCAGATACAGTTGGTCTAACTCAGACTTCAGGCCATCCGATCCAGGGGGAAGTTTGTTTATGAAGGGAATGTATTGCAGTGTGAACTTTACTTTCAGTGATTGGCTGAGTGAGAAGCAAAATATCCAGGTGGGGACACTTGTGGTAGGGCCAAGGAGTCCAAAAAGAGGTAATTAGATCCATAGGCTGAAACTTAGTGCAAACCATTTGGTCTAGGAAGTGTTGGACTACCTGTAGAATTCCAGCATGGGTGGTATGTTCTCTTCCTTCAGGGTCAAGCAAGGAATGCATCTGTCAAAAATTGACCCTGTAAAAAAAACTCATAAATATGTCCCCAGTCAAATGTTTGCGTTGAGTGCTATAAGAGTGTTCAAATGTCAACAATTTAATGCTGTCATATTGGAAGGACTTAATGCTTTCAGTAACAGACTGAATCTGGGCCATACTGTAAGCGGGGACCCTTCATCGGCCTGTAAGGAAATAAGTTTAAGGAGAGCATAATGCAAATCAAAGATATGCAGGGTAAGTGGATCTGCTCACAAATTTGGAGTGTTGTGTAGCCAGCTCTGTAATGGTTGTCTTGGTTTGGTCCCAACAGAGCTGCACATCTTGGTAAAGATCCAGGACTGAAGTGTGAGCCCACAACAGGGATCTCAAACAAGTCTGAAAGGAAGAGTCTTGCAGATATTGTTATTCAACCTCCAACAAGGCTTTCCAGGCAAAATATATGGGTCAACTGAAATCTTGACACTTAGGAGAAAGAAATCTGAAAATTCAATGGGACAGGTGGCAGCTGGCAAAAAGGAACACCGACAGGAAACAAAAAGATAATCAACACATGTAGCTAATTGTGCATGGTGGTACGTGAAACCACCAGTAGAATGTAGAGCTCAAATTCTATCAGTCAGGTGGGACTCTCGACATAGGGCTTGCAGGCATAAAAAATAACAATGCAACTTAGTCATCCTTGCTCCTCTATCTCAAAGGCAAAAAGGGTAATTGAAATCTCCACCAAGAATAATTATTTAGAAGTACAGATAAAGGGTTGGAGTGATTTAAATAAGGTCACTCCATCAAATGTAGTTTGAGGGACGTAAATTACTAGCAGTGTCAGGGCCATTCTGTCAATACAACAATCTAGCACTAGAGCCAGACCTGGTTGTAAAGTGCAACAATTACTGTAGAAACTGTAGGAGAAATATGGGTAAACAGGATGGCCATTCCAGAACAGGTGTCAGTGCCCAGTGAGAAATAACAGAAACCAGAAGTCCAAAGTCTTTGAATATTGGCATTATTAGCCAAGGAATGTAACCTAGTGTCCTGTAAGAAGATAAAGTCTGCACCAGAATCCTGCAGCACCTGCACAATAGCCTTCTTATGAAGAATGTTGTAAATGCTGTTGACATTTGCACAATGCAACCTTCATTCAAAAGGGGGGAATAGAAAATCCATGGCTCTGTATGTAGGGTGGGTATGTTTCTTTTTAAGTTTGATCTTTGATCTAGGCACAGGATCATCATTTCATTTACTAGGTGCTGGTTTATTCGGGGAGTCATCCTCAGTGTCTGGAGAGCCGTCGAAACCTATTGACATTGTAGAAGAGGCATCAGATTCAATATCTGCATCAGTATCCCCCCAATTTTGGGGGGAAGGAAGAGAATGGAATCTATTCTGAAGAGGGAATGATTTGGCCTGCGCTGATTGTAGACTAGCATGAAGGATGTGGTTCTGAAGAGAGTGTCTGTGAGGCACCTCTGTAAAAGGAGAAAGATGAGGCATGGAAGTTGTCTCTGGGAGCTCAGAAGAAATGAGCAAGGCAAGGGCAGCTGGAGTGGCAGGCAAAGTCGGGGTTGATAATGCCTAGGGGGTTGAGACAAGCTCTGAGGCTGCCAATGAAATCTCTTCCTGAGGACAGGACAATGAGGGTTGAAAAGAGGGAGGAGTAGTGGAGGGCACAGATGTTGTGGGCTGCTGTAAAGGGATCTCAGAGGTAGGGCTAGCACTTGGGTGAGTGGCTGGGGTGGTCAGGTCAGCTTGATGGACTCCTGTTGATTTATTATGAGCTGCCCAAGGTCAGTCTTTGAAGGAATGACCTCCCAGTTGGCAGAGGTTGCACTTCATCCAGTTGGTGCATTGAACTACAATGTTGGCATGTTCGAGACAGATGCTCCACAACCACTGATCACAGATGTTACTAAGATGGTTAAGCAAACTGGCTGGCCTGGTGGCACTGAGGGTTGAGGTGCTGGACACCACACCTCACACCACACCGGTGATCTGAGTTTGGGAATGAACTCAGGTCATCATGGATCAGCAGGAGAGGGAGCAGATCAAGCATCCAAAGGACTGCTCTCCCCTCCCAGGGAGGGTCCTGGGGTATGCCTCACTCCATTGCAGCCCCTGGTGGAGACCAGGGACCCTACAAGTAGTGAGGCTCAATACAACATTGGGGGCAGAGTGGCAAAGGATGTCTGTACATAAGTGCACTGCTATCATTGCACAGCCACACTCTGGGAAGCAACTTAAGGAAAAAACCCTGGTGGCCTATTGAAGGTGAAGAGGGCCCAGAGACCTGCCCACATCTCAACACTGGACTTGCCTCCCTGGATCTCCAGCTCCACTGATCCCCATGGCTATCCCTCTAATTACAGACAGGCTGCCAAAGGTGGATGGGCCCTCCCCTGGAGGGTGATCTGGGTGGCTGGACAAGTTGTGAGGCCAAGTGGAGACAGCCTAGATGGAGACCAGTAGAGGAGGTTTCAGGCAGGGAGCAGAAGCAGCAGTCAAGCGGTACCCTGGAGAGATGCCCTGGGTTCCCAGTGAGTAGAAATAGAATTCACAAAAAAAAAACATAGTAAAGCAAACCACACATAAAACAGGCCTTCAGTTGACCTGACTAAAAACAAACACCTGGATCACAGCCCCAAAAAAAACTGGGAGGAGAGAAAGTCCAGATTCTGATGATCAGAGCTGTATTTATCCAGAATGGAGTCCAGATGGCAAAGCACTTCATAGTGTTGCTGCAACCAATAAGTGACATTGTGGACATCCACCCCTTCATTTCAGAACATTACTGTCACCATACGTGTGGTGGGTCTGGTCAATGGGATAGCCTGAAATGGCAGCCAAAGTTCAGAATATTTCAAAGAGTTATTCTTTGTCCAGAATCAGTCTAAAGAAGAACAGAGCTGAAAGCTAACTTCATAGAACACTGATCCTGAGATATAGATGGTAGCAAAGATATCCACCAGGACAAAGCCAACTGATTCCATTAAAAGTTTTTTGACCAAAAAAGGATCAGTCAGGAGGAAGGTCCTCCACCCCAATGTATTTGAGACAGACCACATTGTACGTCATTATAGGAGCAGGTTGTGCAGTGAAAAGGTCAGAAATTTAAATGGAGAGTCCTCTAAAGTGTACAAAAGCTCAGGTGGAGCTGGGGCATCATTCAAAGAAGCAGAAACAGAACCTTCTGGTCTCAATGCGTCAGCCGAAGCAGAGATGCCTGAAGGTGGAAGCAGGGGGACATCGGTCTTTAGATCAGGCAGATTTGAATGTAGTTGCAGGTCTGAGGTTTAGATTCAGACCCCAGGCAAGCCCCCAGTTGAGTCATTTCACAAGAATTAGTGCAAAAGTCTGGCAGCTGAGCAGGGTCCGGGATCCAAGAATGCCCATCAGGCCCTATAATCCAGCCTTTTGAAGGCTTTACTGGGCTCCATCCCTGCATAGAGGACTTGATCTGTGCCATAGTAGTATGAGGAAGGTGGCGGGCAGGACCCCGACTGTTGACTGTGGGTACCATGACCTCAGGAGATTAGGAGACTGAGACAGTGGTGGAAGTAGGAATAGTGAAACCCCCACCAGAGATAACAAGTCAGAGTCTATGGGAAGCCAGATAACACTTTAATCTGTGAAGGTTGGTCAGAAACATTCCGATGAAAAGCAGCTTGGGAAGGATGTCCAATGACCAGTTCAGGCACAACATGGGTAAACTTGGGGTCTGCAATGGAAACTGGAGTCCTGTTCATGAGTGCAAGAGCTAGTCAAAATATTCCATACTGGGGCTGAATCCACTCATAGAGTCACTTCCCCCATCTGTAAGGAGCTGAGCACAGGCAATAATGGTATTGGCATGGCACTGGCTGGGTCTGGAATTCAAGTGGCCTTGCACTCTGTGTTGAGGTGTGCACCTCCAGTTCTGGGTGCACTTTTGGGAGAGAAGTAGCCTCAGCATGTGAATGAGCACTGGAGCTGGCTGTGCAGGTAAAACAGAACCACCATCCAAAATAATTCCAGTTGAATACTGGTTTGCATACTGTCTTTCCAGTTGTTGTACATGGGACTGCAAGGTCTGGGCTAACCATCATCCAGGAGGGAAATTCAAGTTCAAAAATGGGAGTAAGAACTGGAGTATTTCCTGGTACCTCTGCAGCCTGTTGTGAGGAGTTTGGGTCCATCAGTATGCTGGAGGGTGGGTGGATGTTGACTTGTGGTTTTATTGCAGGATTCAGGACCACTGTCAGCAACATTGGAGAAAAATCCAGGGAGTACAGCAACTGTAATAGCTGTGCTCATTGTTCATTCAGGCCATGCAGGAGGTGAGAGTCCTCCTGCAGGGTATCCGACTTGGTAAACAAGTGACTTGCGGACTCTGGTAACAAAATCTATGGTGTTCCAACATCCATCTGGTAAGGCTCCTCCAAGGCCACCAACAGGAGAATCAGAGTATCTGAGGCAGAAGGTTAGGATCCAGAATGATACTGTGTGCATACTTTCTTTTTTCAAATTGAATAAACTTTTATTGAAGTTCCATATAATACATAGAATGTAAGCAATTGTACAGAGTAATTTGAAGTCAAATATACTTTACATTAGAAATTCACAGTTAATAACAAACATCAAGATCTTCTACTTTAAAATATTACTGTCCTGTTTCCCATCCTCCCACCCTCCCTCCCACCAACCCCTTCTCAGAGGAGAAGTGTAAACTATGCTACAGTTTCAATAACAGAAATCAGGAGCATCATAATATATGCCAAATTGGAAGGAACATATACTGTAACTATGAGGTATATTGGCTAATATAAATAAGTTCTTATTTGTTAAAATCCCCAATTCACAGAGCTAAGCAAGAATATTTAAAATATTTAAAATCGGAAAGTTAAGACTAAAAAGCAGATGGAAAATTTCTAAATAAAACAATAGTCTACTGCTGAACATAGCAGAAGTAATCAAGATCCTCTATCGTTACTGGATCCAAGAGTTAGTAAGGTGTATAAGGGCTCCCAAATCTTTACATATCTATCAAGGGAGTCAGATAGACTAGCAATAGTACGCTCAGCTTGTAATCCAAATAAAATCTCTTTATGCCATTCTAGATACTGGGGGGTACTTTGGTCACACCAGTGTCTCATAATAACCTTCTTGGCACAGGCTGATATCAGGGCCATGTGGGGTCTTTGATTTCCAATTGCTTCAGTGCCAAAGTCCCCAACAGACATATAACCAGTAAAATGCCAATTCCAAATCCAAAAGTGGGTCTAATCATTGTTTATGGTCTTCCAGAAAGGTGTTTCTTTCTCACATTCCCAGATAACGTGTAGTAATGTGCCCTGGTTTTGTTGCATCTACAGCAAACTATTGATGGGAGTTTGCCCATCCTATGCAGTTTGAGGAGTATAACAGAGATTATGCAGGAGCTGAAACTGCATGAGATATATGTCCCATTTAAATATCTATAGATGTTCTGCCAGACTTGGGATCAATTACGAGAACCATTAGGGGAAGAAATAGCTTGATCATAATAATGGTATGATTCAGGCTGTCTCACGTGAGAGGACTTCATGAAGTTTATTGTTATAGTAAGATACAGTATGAGATAACAGTGCCACAGAAGCCAAGTTAAGAAGTTGAGAACCATAAGAGTTGCACCAACTCCCTGTTCCACAATGTTGAGTGAGCATGTGGGTTAACTGGAAGCACTTAAAACAAAAGGAAGTAGGACTGTGTGCATACTTTCATCCAAGAGTCAGCCAGTTGCAGAACTCACTCACAAATGCCAATGCCAGAGTCAGCCATTTTACCTCTGGCCAGCTGTTCCCCCTACTGGCAAGAGTAGGGGCATTTTATTGTAACAAAATCAACACAAAACATATAATACAAATCAAACACAAAAAAATCAAAAACAAATTTGTATTCACCTATTATTCCCTTGCAAAGCATGCAAAGTGACCAAAGGTACCCCATTCCCCCATCTGTAGTTCCCAATGAAAAAATATTAAGCCTACCAAAAATAATTAAAAAACCCCAGCAACAATCCTATTATGTACACGTACAATATTGTACAGCAATAACTTGAAACCAAATATAACATACAAAATCAAAATGAAACATAAAATATTGCATCCTCTTGCAAATCCTCAATGGTATAATCAAATTAACATTCCATACCCTGCTTCCCCAGCCTTAATATCCTTTAACCAAGGTAAGCCATGTCCCCAATTAATGCAAAAAACCTCATAAGAAGATATGTATAATGTTGAACTATCATAGCCAGCTTCTCTTTCATGCATCTATTAACATCTCATATTTTATAACTTTGTAAACCCCTAAAGTCTAATGCAAAAATACTATCAAAGGGTTTATGCAAAGATATGCAAAGACGAGTAATAGAAATTCCTTATAAAGCAGTACCATACCTCATGCCCTCTCTCCCATCATAAAAGCAGTCCAGCACTATTCCATGCAGTCAAAACAAGCTTGTGTAACCCTTTTCCACAATTGCTTAACCTTAATTTTAGAGTTTTAACCATATCCTGTCAGAATACTTTCATACATGCTGTTTCACATAATTTCCCAATAGAAATATATGGCATTCACTGTTGTTGCAGCACATATTGACTTCTTGCTTGCCAGAGGTTGTATTTTAAGACAGCAAATACCACTTCTAAAGTACTGACATCATAGCTTTTCAAACACCCTGAGTAAACCCCTAATACCATCTGGTGGTAAGTAAGGCTTGTAAGCCATGGCAAATTCTATTGCCTTGATAAAAAATCCTGCAGGTTCATATAAGTACATTCAAATAGAAAATAAAACATGGCTTCTTCTGGTGCTAAACATTCATAACATAGCATGATCTTTCCTCTGTTAATTTATGTTTCCAATTGCCTCTGACATTAATTCTACCATATGTGCATAGCCATAAGTTGTCCCACATGCATTGTGGAATCCTACTATTATTTAGTTGTCTAAGTGCAAATTTGGTTCTATCCGGTGTAAACAACTTAAACGTGAGTGTTGAGGCAATTAATATGTTCAGGATATTCTCATATAATTGTTTTCTAAGGTGAAATAAAACGTGGGATTTCTTAATATTCCAAATATTCATTTTTAGCTGATAGTTTATAAACCTCTGGTGTTCACAAAGTAGGGATTATTTTATTGAGGTCCTCCACCTGTTTTGCTAAGAAGTGCTTTAAAACCCTTGAATCCATATCTGTGCTAAAGAACTCCCTCATTTAATGCCAGTTTCATAGTTCCAGTACTAAATATTGTGCAGAAAGATACCACTGGATGGACCATTCCTACTCCCCAGTATTTTTGTTAGATATGTATAATCCCTTTCTATAGGGTTTAATCAACTGCCCCACAACATTTGAAAAAATAAACTAAAACTCTGGTCTCTAACTGGAGTGGTAATGGATAGACCCAAGCCACGATATAAGAAGTGGGATAATAAATTATTTAATAAGGAAAACTCTTTTGAATTTTGATAGCTGTCAATTTTAAACCTAGCAACCTTTCCTCACATTTAATAATAGCTTCACCCCACTTTTTTGAGCCATGTCCCCTTGTTCAATAAATAATCTCAAAATCTTGAGAGGTGTGGTATTGATCTAAATGGTTTGATAAGACTATGAGGAGCTGAGGAGAGTGGGACGAAGGCTGAGAGATGTTGGCAGAAGTCGGGCCTGGAGTGTGACAGACTTAGTTTGATGGACCACTTTGTGGTCTATCAATCAACAATTACCCATAAAAGGTAAAATTCCTGTCCAGGAAATTGCTGCTGCACAGGATGACCAGCTTAGCTTTTCTGGACTGTGGACATATGTGCAGTGCAATCCGTCTTTAGCAGGAAGTTCTTTTCTCAAGAATGGTGTGAGGAGTTTGCTCAATTCTTTTCAGATAAGGTTGCCACAATCAGGTCCAGCATCTGCTTGACCCTCCCTAATGGGAGCCGTGGTGGTCGACAGTAGATGTCAGACACCCAGTTTGTGTGGTGTGACTTCAGCCTCCCCATGATCAGTGACATTTTGATCATCATCCAGTTATTTTATCCGACCAACTGTAGTTTGGACCTGGGCCCCACATGTCTCCTAGTGGACTGTGTAGATAAAATCAGTCCAGTCCTTGCTGAGATAGTCTGGATGTCTTTGGAGAGGGGGACCTTTCCTGATCCTCTGAAGGAGACTGTGGTTCAGTCCCTTCTTAAAAAGTCCTCCTTGGACCTGAACTGTCTGGCTAACTACAGGCCTGTCTCTAACCTGCCCTTTGTGGGTAAGGTAATTGAGAAGGTGGTTGCATTGCAACTGGATGATCATTTGACCAGCCACAATGTCTATGATTCTCTCCAGTCCAGATTTAGGAAGAGACATAGTACTGAGACGACTCTTGTCCGGGTACTAAATGACCTCCTAATAGCGAGAGATCAAAGAACCCGTTCCATCTTGGTCCTTCTGGATCTCTCTGGGGCATTTGACACTGTAGACCATGGTGTGCTGCTAGAGTGCCTGCAGTTCATCTGTGGACTGTCTGGTATGGTCCTCTGATGGTTTTGATCTTTCTTGAGGTGAGGACTCAGAGAGTGGTCTGGGATTTTTCCTCGGCATCACTCCCCAATCCTGTGGGTGCTGCAGGATTCCATTTTGGCACCCATGTTGTTTGCAGTGTACATGCTGCCATTGGCAGTGATTATTCGGTGGTATGGCTTGAATTTTCAATGCTATGCAGATGATACTGAGCTGTACATGTCCTTTGTGCTGGCCAGGATGCTGCTGTTTTTGGTTTTTAACAACTGTTTTGTCAAAATCCAGGACTAGATGGATGTGAGCTGGCTGCAGTTGAACCCAGAAAAAACTGAGGTGTTGGTTGTGGACCCAGGTCACCGGGAGGCAGGTTTCTTGGCAGGATCACCCTCAGGTCTATGGCTTGGGGATGTTCAGGTAACTACTTCAGACCAGGTGTGTAACCTGGGCGTTATGTTTGATGACTGTTTGACACTTAAATCTCAGGTGTAGGCAGTTGTCAAAACCTCTTTTTACCATCTGAGGAATATCACCCCAGTGAAGCACCTGGTTCTTTCTGACGATCTTCAAGTCTTGGTCCTCACTTTCATTACCTCCCACCTTGACTACTGCAATGCTCTTATCTTGGGTTACTGGGGGTTGATATCTACCACCTGCAACTTGTGCAGAATGTGGCAGCCAGGTTGCTGACTGGTACGTCTAGGACCAGTCATATAACACCTGTGCTGGACTGCACTGGATGCCAGTATCGGTGGCAGATCACCTTCAAGGTTGGTTTGCTAACCTATAAGGCCCTACATGACTAGGGAACTGCTTACCAGCAAGATTTCATTCATCTCTAATGTCCCTCCTGCTTTCTCTGATCCACTGATGAGGATTGCTAGAGATTTCCTGGGTTCATCTAAAGACATCTAGGGCCAGGTCTTTTAGTCTTATGGACCCAACCCTGTGGAAGTCTCTACCTCATCAGGAAAGAGATTGCCTCACCATCCAAAGCTTTAAAGTGGCTTTGAAGATGTACCTTTTTAGCCTAGTGTATACTGATTTTTAATGCCTCAGTTATGAGTTTTAACTTATTGTGTTTATGGTTTTAATTAATTGTATTTTATCTACTGATTAATTTTATTTAATTATGTACAAGTGCATTGATTTCAAAAAGGCACTTTCTAAAAATAAAGTTTGATTTGATTTGATTTGAAATTCCTGCTATTACTCCCTCCTCCCCCTGTGGGCCTAGAAGAATGCTGCAGCTCTTGTCAGTATTTATTTTAGCCCCATATATATGTGAAAAGGTTAATAATTCCCTGATCCCAATATTAGCACTCTGCTCTGTAGAGCAGAAAAGGAGGAGATCATCAGCATTAGCCAATGTTCTTAATGAATATGTTCCCCAGTGCATGTATTGAGTATGCACCCCAGGGCATAATACTGCATATATGGAGGCAGTATAGTGCAGTAGGTTAAGGCTCTGAGTTGCAGATCTGGAGATCTGGGTTTGAATCCCACAGCTGCCCAGGTGCAAACTGTGTGATCCTGAGCAATTCACTTAACTTCCTTGTGCTTCCAGGTTGCATCTGGAAACAAGCTTCGACTTAGTGTGGTACTCCTGGCCAAACAGAGATCCCTTCCTAATCCCTTCTATGTCTGGATTGTTAACAATATGTCTAATGCATGGGTCTAGGTAAAAAACATAAAGAAGTGGGCTCAATAGACAGCCTTGCCTGGCCTCACCAAACTGTTGAATCTGACCTTCTGCAGCCCACCCAACAAAAAGTGACACTGTAGCCTGTCTATACAGTGTGGAGATCCATTGAATCAGTTTTAGAGATATACCACAGTGACATAAGACTAGGAATAAAAATCTGTGAGATAGTCTGTTAAATGCTTTACTTTGGTTCAGGGATAGTAGGTACCCTTTCTGTTCTATCCTGTTACACCATTCATCACAGTACCTGATGACAAATAAATTGTCTTGTATCCTCTGCCCTGGGACTGCACATGTCTGAGATGGATATATCAAAAAAGACAAGGTGTTCTGTAACCTGGTATTTATAACTGTAGTCAAAATTTCCCAGTCACTGTTTAAGAGACATATGGGTTTCCAGTTCTTCAGGAATATCCTAGCCCCCTTTTTTACATAAAAATTTCAAAAGCCATATCAAGAAATCTTTGTGAATATTCCCTTCCAAGGTTATTTTATGAAAGACTGGTAGCAACATTTCTAATAAATCCCCTGGAAAAAGCTGGTAAAATTCCAATGGTAAGCCATCCCATCCAGGCAAAATATTTGTATTAATTCCTGATAGAGCTACTTGTATTTCTTCTGGGGTTATTGGAGCTGCAAGGGCCTCTTGTTGGTCAATAGGTAAATTAAGAACTATGGAGACAAATAATCTTGTATTTCTTCAATATCTCCAGCACTCTCCTCATTAAAGGCTCACATATCACCAAATTATGTTTTCTAAACCCACCATACTAGTCACTGTTTCATCTTTTCATCCCTTTCTTCTGAAAGCATGAAAGAGTCCAATTATTCTTTGCAAGCCACACAGGGTTCCCTGGAAGGGTTTTATTAGTCCCAAAACTAAGTTCAGAAGCTAAAGAAGCCATTCTGTCATAATGGTATTGCTTCATCTGATATTTTACATTTATAATTTGCTCTGTATAATCTTGCCTTGAGGTGTGCATTGCTGAAAAGAGATATTGTAATTGGTTGCACAGTGACAAGTATTTTAGGAATTTTTCATTTTGTAATTTAGCCTCCTTTTTTGTAGCCAAATCCGTATAAACTTTTTGGTGTCAGTCCACCACTCCCCAGCTGAGTCATACAGGAAGAAAACAGATTTTCTTGTGAGTAGCTGCTGTTGTAGTTCTTTCTTAATTTTGTTATCACCAAAAAGTTCCACATTAACCCGTCATCTACTATTTGACTTAGAATGGGTTGTGTTAAAATGAAGAACTAATTTTAACAGTGTGTGATCAGAAAATTCAAAGGGTACTGTTTGGATATTCTGAATCCAGGTACTTGGGGCCAAAAGAAAAAATCAATGCCTGTAGCAATAGTTCCCCTGAAATAAGTTTTTTTTTTCTGGTGTAAAACCTTTAATGGCATATGCATCCTGTAGACCTGCAGTATTAATGCATTGTTTCAAAGCATTGATGTGACAGTAGACTTTTTTACCTACATTAGTCCTATCGAAGGTATCAATTGAGCAATTAAAATCACCCCCCATAAAAATCTGACAGCAGTAGCCAGATACGGTTGTATTTTCCCAAATAAATCCACTTCTTCAATTTTAATTTGAAGGACATACCCGTTAATGAATCTACATGCCCTTCCTTTCCATAACCCATCTAATATTGAGACTAGGACTGGGATTGGATCCTCTAATTTCTGTAATTTAAAATTAGTACCCAAAAAAAGAATCCCTACCCATAGCCATGTCAATCCCGAAAGACCAGTAGGAGGGTCCCCATACCCATGACTTCTTAAATTGATACAAATTATTGGTGTCAGACATCCAGGTTTCCTATAAAAAAATATATGCCAAATTGCATTTGTTCTAGTCCAGCAAACACTGCAATTCGTTTAGTAGTATTCTTAATACTATAAAGATTAATGGATGCTATTTAAAGGAGGTCCATGAGGCAGAGTAAGACAGGTCAGGCTTTAATAAAAATCTTGGATTCTTCGGGATATGTTTCTTTTTCTTTTTCCTACCATCCCCCTCATCTGGAAATGGAAGAGAATAAATGAATGGATGTATCTGATTCCAGTTCCTCCATTTCAGAATCCCCCCCCCAATTTTTAGTTCATGACAGTACTTCATATTTGTTTCCCACTGACAAAGTGGAGATCAGGTAGCTTGGAGTCTGGCAGATTTTCTGATAGCTGGTTTTGGCTATTCAGCAGGGTAGGGTATATCCTGGTTCTGTTCCTGAGGTGCTGTGGGCCCAATGGAAGTGTCATTAACCTGTGATGAGTCATTTTGTGATGGTTCTTCTACTTCTTCATGACCCCCCCATCCTCTCCTCCTCAATGTTCAGTATTTGCTTCATGTGAAGCAGAGGGATGTCCTGTATGTTGATAATCTGTGGGCAAGGCTCTAGTCCCTAAAGGTCCAGCCTCTTGGTTGGGGTATATTTCATCCAAGCATCAGCTTGTTTTTGAGAAGCTCTGATGATACCATCTTGATCCACCCCATAAGTCCTGTTGTGAGTTGCCCAAGGGCATTTTTGGAAAACATGACCTCTAGCATCTCAGAGGTTTCACTTTGCAACATTCTTACAGGCAGTGCTAATATGATTGTATTCCCCACACAAAATAAATTTCAGTTTGTCACAAGAGCTTGCCAGATGAGTATGATCTCCACATTTGTGACATGCTTTAGGCTATCCTGCATAGAAGCAGACCCTCAATCCTTTCTCAGAAAAAAGCTGTTGGGGATATGCAATATTCTGTTTTCAGATTGTTCAGTTTGACTCAAAAATTCCAACCCCCATTCCAAAACAGTTCAGAATCAGCTATTGGGGCCCTAGGATTTTGCATTTTGATTGTAGCCAATGATATATGCCACCCACAATCACCCCTTTGTTCTGGAACATGACTGTGATATGTTTGATCAAGGGTGTGGTAAGTGGGATAACCATAAACGCCATCCATAGTGGTGAAAACTTTACTAGTTATTTTTATACCAGAATTGTTCTGAGCCTTGGCGGGTGTTGAAGCTGATGTCAAGGTTTTCTTCTCCAGAAACATGAAATAGTGCATGAACATCACTAGATCTGAATCGTACAGACTCCATGACCAAATGTGTGCCAACATATTCTAATAAGGCTGAATGTCCAAACCTCCCATATAACGTAACTGTACTGCAGTTCTTCTGGGTTAAAGTAGTTCTGTCAAAGAGGTCAGAAAAGTGGGTGGGGTCTCTAGGGCTGGGGCTCCTCCCTGTGTTCTTGTTGTTCATCATCGCTAGTATTTATAGCACTATGGAACTGTTCTTCTTCCCCTGTATTATCTGTATCAAAGTCCTGTTGGTTGTGGAACAGTAATGGGGGTAGTAACATTAGAAGGGGATGAGATCCTGATAATCTAGGTGGTCTGTCTGAGTAATTCCATCATCAGTAAACCCTGCCATATTAGGCTGACCTAGTTCCCCCAAGTCTGTCGATGCCCCAACTCCTTGTGCTGAAGAGCCTGTATCAATACCAGCCATGAACTCACCCATGTCTGCTGTTCCCTTTTCAACCCCTGCATCTGGATTTATCATTTTAGCCTCAGCCACCATTGTGGAGCTTGCAGTGAACTCAAAAGGGGAAAAGGTATGTCAAACTTAGAATTTGTTGCTATTGTATAGGCAGAAGAGTATACATTTGTTTCAGCACTCATCCATTCAGTTTGCTCTTTGTGCTTTTGAAGTGGTACTCACACCACACCTGCTTGTATGTTGGGCATTTTCTCTAAGTATGCAGCATCCAGCTGTGAAATGCTGCTGTGTACAGTATGTCAAACTGTGGGTCAGGCACCAGCATTCCGTTTGCATCCTGCATCCATCCAGCATTCAAAAGAGCCAACTCGGCAGTCCATTCCTGTCCAGGATCACCTATGGAATGCACATCAAAAGCCTCCTTGATTCTGTCCTGGGCTGTCTGTGGTCCTTACCAACATTCTCAACCCAGAAATAGCAACCACAATGTTCCTTTAGTACTTGTTCAGTGATCCAACTTTCTTTGTTTGCGTCTTTTTTATTTAAAGCAGATTATTTCCATAGGTAGGTTTCCTCCTCTTTCTCCATTTTTTTTGGCCAAGTGTGTATCTTTTTCTTTAATATTTTTTTCCAATAGTGCCTCAGTCTGTTCGGTTTCCATACCAGTGAATTCAGTATCAGATATACGTTTCCCTCACTGACCTCGCAGTCCAGTCTTTCCACTATCATAGCTGTTTGTACAATCTCCTGGCTTTGAGGTGCCATCATATTTCCTTTTACTGGTAAGCCATTAGCTGAGGTGGAAAGTGCTTCCTCAGCCTGCTGTTGCACATCCCCCTATTCGGCAGCCTCCAAATCCTTCATATTGGGAAATGGGCCAAACGTGCCCCCTCCCAAGAGTAGGGGAATTTTTTATTGAGAAAACAAAACCAAAATGTACAAAGTTTGTCAACAATACAAAAAAAACTTGCTTTTTTCCCCACAAGTTATGATTACTAATGCAGTACATCATCTTTCTTAAAGTCTCTTTTGATATTCTAGCTGGTATTATTTACATTTGGAAGGAAACTTCAGTGCCCCTATTAGCAGTTCAAATAGAACATGTATGAAAAAAAATTAGAAATAGAACAAGTTTTTTTTCTTTGTTATCCCAACATAGTGTTTTGTGACATTATGTATCTCTTTCATCCTATTTTATGCTTTGAAAAAAGTACAGTATTCCATCTGATCTCCCAGGCTGAATATGAACTATGTTGCTTATCATACAAATATTGTGCAGTCAATTATTTTTGTATCAATTGAATAATCTGGGCAGGTGTAATATTTAACTGCTGAAATACCAATTTACATGTGGTCTGCCATAAAAAGAATGTAATGCAAGTAAAGATTAGCCTAACTGTACCACTTTCCAATTCTTTAAATTGTAAAGTAAAACCTTCTATCAGTTCAGCATATGTAGTATACTGCCATCTAGTGTCTTTCCAAGTGTTTGACAACTGACTCCAAAAGTCTTTTGCAAATGGACAAGTAATGTAAAAATGTTCCATGGTCTCTATCTCTCAATGACATGTATCTCTGGGACAGATTCTTTCTGAGATGCTCCTATGCTTTGCATTTCCTTTCACATTTAGTTGGCCATCCCACATTCTAGGTGTAGTCCTTAAATTTGTTAGTGTTTGTATTATCTTTTGATGATATATTTCTGGTATATTATCATAAGTTGGTGTACTTAGAAAATGCAAGTCTTGAATGGTTTGGTAAACCTGTTTGCGTGATATACTTACTACCAGGAGAGGGGTTAATTTCCATTTTCTTAGTTTCTTTATTGCAGGCTGGAAAAAAATTGGGGGTTTTCAAAAGTATTTGAAACAATTGAATGTGTCACCCAACATTTATAGAAAAGGCCATACCAAGAGACTGCATAAAGTGTCCATTTTGCAGGAGATGGAGATTCTATATTCCAAATATTATAGTGAAAAAAATGCTAAAAAAGTAACCTATTGGGTTTAATAGATCCAACCCACCCATTTGAATTGGTAAATATAAAATATCCCTTCTAATGGGATTAAGACAACTTCCCCATATTATTTGAAACACTAGACTCAATAGTGTAACTTCTAGATTATTTGGAATTGGATATATCATACTGAGATACAAAAAAATTGGAAAAAAAATGTTTTCAATAGTACTACTTTGTTCTTTTTAGTTTGCTGCCAGGTTTTCCAAAGACCAACTTTTCTTTTTCCAATTTCTAGTTTTTCTGCACAGTTTAGTACTGAATTGTCCCCTCTCCCAAATTTGAGTCCTAATATAGTGAAATTGTCACTAGAGACTGGGATTCCCCGTATTTCATTTGGAGATACTGTCTAAGCAATAAGAATATATCCTCTACTTTTCCCTTTGTTGATAGAAGCACCAGCTGTTGCTGCATAAGTTTGTATTGTTTTTAAGGCCTGTTCTTCTGACCTTTTATCTTTCACAAATAGGCAAATGTCATCTGCATACTGTATGCTGCTACTTTTGTTTCAAAAGAACTAGTTACCATCTGAATTCCCTTTATTTGAGCAGATTGTTGTAAGCATTTCAATAATGGATCTAAACAGTAAACATAAAGCAGGGGCTCATTGGGCACCCGCTAACCTCTCTTTGAATCTTAATATAGGAGCTTAGATGCCCATGTACTAAAGGGATAGTTGTAGTTACCCCATACAATGTAGTTATTGAGGAACACAATTGTTGTGGGATTGCATAATATTCAAGTACACAAATATAAATTTTGCAAAACTTTGTCAGAAGCTTTTTCCTAATCAAAGGAGAGGAGATATCTATGTAATAAATCATATTTCCTTTGCTTCACTAATTCTCTGATTAACAATAGATTCTCACAGATGTTATGCCCAGGCACTGAACAAGTTTGCAGAGTAGAAAGTATATAGGGGTTATCTTTGCTAACCATAGTGTTAAGATTTTCATTAAGATTTTCAAATCAGTATTAAACAGGCTTAATAGTCTCAATTATTAATGTTGTGCTTATCTCCCTTTTATACAATAACATTTGTATAGCTGTCCAAAATTGAAATCTATAGTGGATGAGTTTAGAATCAATTAAAGACCACAAAAGTATTTCTACTATTTCATCTCTAAATCATTTATAGAATTGGTAGTAAGCCCATCTCGGTCTGGTGCAGTATTATTCTTTAATGATTTTATAGCAGTATATATTTCTTGTCAGGACACAGGTTTCACTAAAGTGTCCAGTTGTTCTGTAGGATAGACTGGAGGTGGAATTGAGGTTAAATAATTCATAATGTCAAAGTCTGAAGGACTGAATTGTGTGTATATGGCCGATAAATGATCCTGTACAACTTTCAGGATTTCTGGAGTTCTAGTAACTAGTGCATAGATGAGGTCAAAGCTGTCATTGTTTCATTTTCTGATCTAGACCTGCAACTTGCAAATATGTCCCTGCATTTGCTTTTCCCCAGTGTACATATTCTGTGTTCAAGTAATAAGGAGGTAGCTCTGGTATACTGTAAAGACTTCTTCTCCTTCTTTACCTTTGCCATCTGTGAAGAGCTGACTGGTCTGCCTTCATTTGAGAATAGAGAGCAGCTAAATGATCTCAAAGGGTTACGTAATGATGGTATTGATTGATATGTTTAATGGAAGCCTGTTTTTGCAATAGGGATTGCAGATACATTTTAGTCTCTACCCACCAGAGGCTTAAATCTTCCATCAAACATGCCATACACATTCTAGCTCTAAGTAATGCCCTTACTTCTTCACATAAGGTAGCTGAATCAAGTAAGGTAAGGTATTATTTAATTACCAGTACCCTTTTCCTTTTGGTATTGGGTCTTCTAATCCCATTTCAATTGTTACTATAACATGGTCTGAAGTTTCTAAAGGTAGGATTTTGGCTTTGTGAATTTTATATACTGTGATGTAAAAACAAAATCTATTCAAGTTGTGAGGTTTCCTTTGTACAAAGTGTGCCTTGCTTGTGGATGTATTATTCTGTATACATCCACCAGGCCTGTAGTACTCACTATAGATTTAAGACAATTTGTATCACAGAAATCCTTTTGAGTTGTGGCACCTCTATCCTGTTTAGATAAAACACAATTAAAATCTCCTGCCCAGATTATATGCTTAATTGTAAAGATATATGGATGCATTAAAGTAAAGAGTTGTACCCTGCCTTTTATTTGGGGGGGGGTGCATAGATTACAATGAGCCTCCATGCAGCAGTATGGTGCATTGAAACATCAAAAAGTAATGTTCTACCAGGAACAATGTCTAGTACTCTAGTTATACAAAATCTGCCACTCCTGAATAAAATCCACACACCGTCATAAGTATCTGCACCATAAGAAAAAAAGAAGGACCCCACCACCATAATTTACGTGCTGCGTTTGTTAGAGATGCAGTATTCAGTCTTATATCCTGTAAACAAAACATGTATCAAATCCTAGATCATTAAGTTTGGAGAAAGTAATTAGTCTTCTTCTGGCATTTTTTATACTACTCACATTTATGGTAGCAATCTTTAAAGGGGAGAAAGCCAGAAGAAGAGAGAGAGAAAAAAAATTGTGATCCCACATCATTTCAATTTCCCACGTCTAGTGCTCTTCTTAGTTACTGTTCCCCTAGTAATTCTTTGTTCTATGACAGGGGGATTATTTTCACCTTCTGAACTGGATGAGTTAATTTGCTGTGAGGAGATGATGGATGAAGATTCTGATTCATCTCCTATATCCGATTCTGTCTGGAGGGTAGTAAAGGGGCCATTCTTATTAGATGTAGGAATCCCTTTAGGGGATGAGGTAGATTTGGCAATTTTAGGTTTGGGCCTGGTCTGTTTCAACACCCTTTTCCTGGGAGCAGTTACCAGAGTGGGGAGGGGGAATAATTAGTGTGCTATTTTCTGGTGGATGAGGAGACCCAGAGTCCACTACTAAAGGAACTTGGTCCAAAAGAACAGGGCTAGGAACAACTGTAACTGGTCTCTCATCTGGTGTGGATACAGAAGGGTCAGCTGTAGTCTCACAGGATGGAGGGTTAGCTGTCTTCTGTAAGGGTAGATTTTTGGGGGGCTTTCTGGGATTCCATACTATTTTGGGGGGCATCTATAATAACTGTATCCTGATTTACTTGATCTGATCTATTATGAGAAGCCAAGGGACAGGCTCTATAAGTGTGACCACTCTTTTTACATAAATTACACATCATCTCATTGTTACAAGTAGTACTAGTATGACCATAGTTGAGGCATAAATTACACTTGATATGATCACATGTGGAGTTCAAATGTAATAAAGACCGCATTTAAAACAAGTTTTGGGCTGGCCAGGGTAAAACAGTGGCCTCTTTCCGACCCAAAAACAAGCTACTTCGGAGATGTATGGGCCCTGTATCTGAACATCTGAGTTTTACCTTGTAGCACCAGCATCTTATCCAAATATGCTCCTCATTCATTATGGGCTGTGGGGGCCTAAAAGATCACACCTCTGTTACAACCAATGGGTGATGTCATGTACTGCTATGCTTTCATTTCGAAAAAGGACTGTGACTGTTTTTATGGCTGGCTTTGTGAGGAGTATGGCCCTGAAAGGCAACCAAAGCACAGAATATTTTATCTTTTCATACTTAACCCAAAACCTATCTAACCCTTGCAGAGTTTTAAAACTAATGTTAAACAGTGCATCCCCTGATGCATGAATTAAAACTTATACTTCATTTGAGAAAACTACCAGAAATTCCTTTATTAACTTTCTCCCCACATATACTGTAGTCTATCAAGGTATTCTCCAAACCCCTAGATATTGAAATCACTGCATTCAGTCTTTGGGCGGCAGAGGTTGTTGAAAAATTTATCTTTCTTATGAAATGCTGCTCACGTTGTTTTTGCAATTTCAGTCACTGGAGTAGTGGGGGGCAGCGAGTTCAATGTCCATTTGATCTCCCCAAGTTTGTGAACAGGTTGCCAGGCCCTCATTTCCTGAGTCAGGGAGGAATCTTGCATAGGTGCATTAGCTGTAGCATTTCTGGATGTATAACATCTTCTGCATGCAGATCGAGGTCAGATTCTGTTATAAGGTTATTAAAATTTGGTGCTGACACAATAGCTGTTGTGTTTTGTTTGCATTGTGCTTCTCTAGCCAGGGACCCTGGTATTGGGCTGTGGGTAGGGTCAGGTAACCACTTTCCTTGCACTGTTTACACCAACCTGCTTGATTTAGCAAGGTTTCAAGCACTTTCGGTAATTTTGTAAGTTCTGTGACTTGTGGTTTCGATCCCACCCTCCTGTGGCGTAAACCCAGCTGTTGTCCTGCATCTGGAACATGAGGCAACCCAACAGCACTTATTATTTTAGCAGCTATTTAAGGATCACGTATATTTTTGTGTTGAATTTCTACAGGGTGTTGTGTTTAGCATCTCGGAGAAATTGTGTTGTTAAGCAGCTCAGGAACGCTGCTCAGTTGCAATGCCATGTCAGCAGCAGCTGTTTGAGGACTGACAGGGCCTCTCTCCATGTCACAGCGAACAGTAAGCGTTTTCTTGTTTCTGACAGTCTCAGGCTTTTCCCTGTCATTCATTGGCCCCATAAGGAGCTCATTCTTTGGCACTGTTTCCAGAGCAGTCATAACCAAATCACTCTCCTGAGTGGTACTAGTCTCTACAAAAGCTTGTTCATCGTGTTGTAACAGAAATAAGATATGGTGGAATTTTTCTGTACATACTTTTCTCAGCCATTCTTCCTCTGTATGGACTGCAGGTTGTGGAAATCTAGTGTCCTTATCTGAAGCCAAGTCCTCAGGCAATTTCAATCCTGAAGGCATAACACTATACACAGCATTTTTGATTTAAAGTGATCTCCAGAGCTGGACCTGCAGGGAGGAGATCTGCTCCCTGGAGTACACCAGCAGACTGACCATCAGGAACAGAGGCCATAGGTTTAGCAGCTCCCCCTACCACAAAAGTAGGGGAATTTTTTATTCAAAACTCAAAATAAATCATACAAAAATGTATTACGGCATACAAAATCATAGAAAAATCTAATCAAAACCATAAAGAAGTATTCCAGCATACAGCAACATTAAATCCTAATAAACATATGAATATAAAACCCCTTCTCCCCCTCCACTAAAGGAGTATGGGAAGTTCTTATTCTAAACTCAGAACATAAAGAATCAAAAGTGTAGTTCAGCATACAAAATCGTAAGAAAAGAAAACAAAACAGAAAAATCAAGTATTGCATCATACATGAACAGGAACCAGTAGGTAGATAAAATCATAAAATTAAATCAAAACACAGTGGAAAAACTCAAGTAAAACAAATTTGGAAGACTAAGTATAGAAAGCGTGATGTATTCCGACAACAGGCCATTTTCTGGAAGGAGAAAAAAAATATTGTATAAATAAAAAACCCGGGGGGGGGGAATGTTTGAATCAAAAACCTCCACCCAAGAATAAAAATGAATCACTATTAAACGCTTATCCTGTGTCAATGCACGTTAGGAGTTTCCATGTTTTCCCATATATGTGAGAAGGAAGCCTCTCTTGTTTATCTCTTCAAATATTTAAAACAGCATCTCTGAGTGTCCAGAACAATTGTTACGGAGTTACAAAATTTTGTTGTAGGGACCATTTACATCTGGCCTGCCAAACATGGTACTTGATGCAGCCCAAGATGCCATGGAAAATGTCGACATCATGGTGGGTCCCTGAAAAGGGGATTATACAGGGGGATGATAAAGGGGGTAGCACACTTGCCTCTGAGGCTGGGAAATCAGAGGGCTGTGGGTTCAGTTCCCACATCTGGCGCTTGGGTTAATATCCCAGTACTGACACTGTAGTGCAGCATGAGAGGGGTGCTGCACTTCTGAGGTGCCGTCTTCGGATGAGACGTTAAACTGAGGTCCCATCTGCCTGGATTGGTGGTAGTTCAGGTGGATGTTAAAGATCCCATGTCACTTATTGAAAAAAGAGTAGAAATTTCCCGGTATCCTGGCCAAATTTCCTCATTCACTAAAAGTACCACCAATCTGGTTCAAGGTCAGTCGGCATTCATCTGTATCCCTCCCAGGTTGTGCCCAAAATAGGCAGGATTTGTCTAGTGCACTTACCGGTCAACAAAAACTAAATAAATAAATACCCAAGAACAAAGTATCTGGTCATAAATTAGTAAAGGAAAGGAGGCCCAATGGAAAGAAAGTATCTTCCAAAACTGTTGGGCATAAGGACAACAATTTCCACAGGTTCACAACACATATTTGTATGTGGACATGCCCTTTATTCAACCCTTTTATGCTTAAGGTTGCCCTTAATGTTGAGTTTGCCATGAACACGCAACCACGTGATGTCCCATGCACTGAGGCATCATGGAATGAAGTAACATGGCCTTAATATCATACTGATCTCCTCATGGTCTGTCCACAAAATCAGGGGTGGAGAAAAATAAGAAAGTTGGATGGCAATGTAAAAGTCTTTCCTTTTGGTGTGCAAAATTGTCGATTTTGTCACTGTCCATAATTTTAATTTCCCAAAAAGGGAGTAAAAATAATTAGGAAGACTCTGGATATGCTTTTGTTTTACAATGGGTGCATCCAGGTCTCAATCATCCAGCCATGGAGAGAGAACCTCAGAGACCCAAGGAGGCCAAAGGTGAGGGGAATTACACAATAAAGGTAGAATGTTAACATACAAAAATATCAAAAAAAAGAAAACAATAGGATTCACCATGTGCAAGCCCCCCCTATTCTTTAGGTAGATACAATACACCTCTTTTTATCGGATTCAATCAACTTCCCCACACAGCTTGAAAAAACAAACTGAGCAGAGAAGTCTCCAAAGTTTTAGGTAAGGAATAGATGGCAGCCAAATGCAAAAATAAACACAACAAAATTTTTAATCATAAATACCTGTTTCAACTTTGACATTCTTCACTTATTCCAGAGATGCACTTTAGTCATGGCTTCTTTAATAAGCTTTTCCCAATTAAAGACATATGCATTATTAATACTAAAATAGATACATAAGATTTTCACTGCTGAAGTCACAACCGGAATGCCCATTACCATGTCAAACTGATAGTCACCCCCACCAAGAAGCAGACACTTACTTTTTTGTTGATTGATTTTAGCTCCTGTTCTTCCATAAAAGCCATTGTCACTACTGCTGTGTCTTTGCTAGAGGGAATATTGCCAAAAAGAAGCAAAGATCATTAGTATATGCTATTGTGCTAAGCTCGGGGGATATTCTACTAAAAGAAAGCCCTCTAATTTCCTCAGATGAGTTTAGCTACACTAAAAGTCAGTCTAAATCTAAGTTGTACAATAAAGGGCTGCAAGGACAGCCCTGGCCTACTCCCCTGGTATGTCTCTGAAATTTGCCACTCCAGCCATTAACATGGGGAGCTACCTCAGCTTGATCATAATTCCCCTTAATCCAAGACAAAAAGGAGTCTGGAAATCCAAACGAATGTAAACATGTATTATGTGGTGTACTTTGCTTTTAGCAGGTGATGTGGAGACAGATCAGGGGCCTTTAGTCCCGGAGGTTGTATTAAATAGCTACTATTGGCAAACAAAAGGTTTAAGGCTAGCACATCTTAATGTCAGAAGCTTGATGTCAAAACAAGCTGAAATTGAGGCCTGGGTAGCCAATTATGACTCAAATATTTTCAGTGTAACTGAAACGTGGTTGAAACCTTCAGTGTGTGATAATTTGGTTGCTCTTGAAGGTTAAAACACATATGAAAAGATTGGGGTGGAAAAAAGAAAGGAGGGGGTATTTTAGTGTACTATATATTGGGGCTGGAAGTAGTTAAGATAACCTCTGGTTATAAACCTACAACTGAGTGTGAATGGTTACTGTTGGAAATGAAACAAGGTGGTTGTTATAAATTATTGTACAGTTTATAATCACCCAAAAATTGCTAAGAAACGGTTGGATGATATTTTAGATCTAGTAGCAACTATAAATTTAGGTAGTGATCTTTTGATCACAGGAGATTTTAATATTCATTGGGACCCTAAAAGTGATCCTAATATAGAGACATTACTAACCAATGCAGGTTTATCTCAGCTTATTCACACATTTACATGTATGAACATGGGGGGGAGGGGATCAGAAACATACAATTCTTGATTGGCTTCTTACTAATAGACTGGTAAATATTTCTAGTGCTGGTGCACTTCCTGATGTGATAAGTGACCATTTGGCTACATATTGCACATGGAAGTGCAAAATAAACCACACCCAGGTTCATATTGTATCATAAATTTGTGAATGAAGTAAGTGGAGAGCTCTTGTTGACTTACAAATGCTTGACTGGACTTTTCTAGATGTAATTCCTGATGTGGATATTGCAGTGGAATATTTTACATCTATTCTTTTGGATTTGCAAAATAAACATTTTCCTAAAATTGTTAGGAGAGTCAGGGGGATGTTTAAAAAAGGAATACTGCCCTTTTGCTTTTTTGCTTCGTTTTAATGAAATTAAGAGATGCAGCTAGGAAACTTCATAAAGTAACCAAAACCATGGGAGATTTTAATAGTTATAGGAAGCTCAGAAATTTATGTAAAATAAAAATTAGACAGAGCAAATCAAGTTTTTTTCAGAACTTACAAACCTTGGGTCTAAATGACCCTAGAAAGTTTTGGTTCTTGCTAATTTCTATAATCAATCCTTCTAGAAAAGAAACCTCAGAAGTCTTTATCAAAGATGGTCATGAAATAACTGATGTCCAGGAGATTTGTGAGTCTTTTTTAAACAAATTTATTGATCTGTTGAAATATACTCAAACTTTTAATAAAAATTTGAGTGCAAATACACAGTTTTGTAATATTATCAATTCTGGTTCTTTTTATTTTTCAGCTATAAAACCACATCAGGTTTATAAGTTATTAAAACAAATGTCAATTAGCTTTAATGCTAGTGAATTGGAGCCTAGGTTCTTAAAACTAGTATCTGATTATATTGCTTATCCATTTACTTCTATTTTTAATTTATCTTTGATTACTGGGTGCTTCCCTAATGAATGGAAGCAAACAGTAATCAAACCAATTTACAGATTTGGTGGCAGAATGGATATGGACATTTATCATCCTATTTCTCTTCTGCCACCTTTAGGTAAGCTTTTTGAAAAACTTGTTAATGAACAACTCACTGATTATTTACATTACACTGGCTTTAGGACCCTGATCAGCATGGGTTTCGGAAATTTCATGGGACGGGGATGGCCTTTGCCAGGTTCATGAATCACACCAGTGTAGCTATGGATGAAGGTTTGCTCACTCGTGTTGTGTTTGTGGACCTGTCCCAGTGTAGCTATGGATGAAGGTTTGCTCACTGGTGTTGTGTTTGTGGACCTGTCCCAGTGTAACTATGGATGAAGGTTTGCTCACTGGTGTTGTGTTTGTGGACCTGTCCCAGTGTAGCTATGGATGAAGGTTTGCTCACTGGTGTTGTGTTCATGGACCTGTCCCAGTGTAGCTATGGATGAAGGTTTGCTCACTGGTGTTGTGTTCATGGACCTGTCCCAGTGTAGCTATGGATGAAGGTTTGCTCACTGGTGTTGTGTTCGTGGACCTGTCCCAGTGTAACTATGGATGAAGGTTTGCTCACTGGTGTTGTGGTCGTGGACCTGTCCCAGTGTAGCTATGGATGAAGGTTTGCTCACTGGTGTTGTGGTCATGGACCTGTCCCAGTGTAGCTATGGATGAAGGTTTGCTCACAGGTGTTGTGTTCGTGGACCTGTCCCAGTGTAGCTATGGATGAAGGTTTGCTCACTGGTGTTGTGTTCGTGGACCTGTCCCTGTGTAACTATGGATGAAGGTTTGCTCACTGGTGTTGTGTTCGTGGACCTGTCCCAGTGTAACTATGGATGAAGGTTTGCTCACTGGTGTTGTGTTCGTGGACCTGTCCCAGTGTAACTATGGATGAAGGTTTGCTCACTGGTGCTGTGCTCGTGGACCTGTCCCAGTGTAACTATGGATGAAGGTTTGCTCACTGGTGCTGTGCTCGTGGACCTGTCCCAGTGTAGCTATGGATGAAGGTTTGCCCACTGGTATTGTGTTCATGCACCTGTCCCAGTGTAACTATGGATGAAGGTTTGCTCACTGGTGTTGTGCTCGTGGACCTGTCCCAGTGTAACTATGGATGAAGGTTTGCTCACTGGTGCTGTGCTCGTGGACCTGTCCCAGTGTAACTATGGATGAAGGTTTGCTCACTGGTGCTGTGCTCGTGGACCTGTCCCAGTGTAACTATGGATGAAGGTTTGCCCACTGGTGTTGTGTTCATGCACCTGTCCCAGTGTAACTATGGATGAAGGTTTGCCCACTGGTGTTGTGTTCGTGGACCTGTCTCAGTATAACTATGGATGAAGGTTTGCCCACTGGTGTTGTATTCGTGGACCTGTCTCAGTGTAACTATGGATGAAGGTTTGCCCACTGGTGTTGTGTTTGTGGACCTGTCCCAGTGTAACTATGGATGAAGGTTTGCCCACTGGTTTTGTGTTTGTGGACCTGTCCCAGTGTAACTATGGATGAAGGTTTGCTCACTGGTATTGTGTTCGTGGACCTGTCCCAGTGTAACTATGGATGAAGGTTTGCTCACTAGTGCTGTGCTTGTGGACCTGTCCCAGTGTAACTATGGATGAAGGTTTGCTCACTGGTGTTGTGTTCATGGACCTGTCCCAGTGTAACTATGGATGAAGGTTTGCTCACTGGTGTTGTGTTCGTGGACCTGTCCCAGTGTAACTATGGATGAAGGTTTGCTCACTGGTGCTGTGTCGTGGACCTGTCCCAGTGTAACTATGGATGAAGGTTTGCTCACTGGTGTTGTGTTCGTGGACCTGTCCCAGTGTAACTATGGATGAAGGTTTGCTCACTGGTGTTGTGTTCGTGGACCTGTCCCAGTGTAACTATGGATGAAGGTTTGCTCACTGGTGTTGTGTTCATGGACCTGTCCCAGTGTAACTATGGATGAAGGTTTGCTCACTGGTGTTGTGTTCATGGACCTGTCCCAGTGTAACTATGGATGAAGGTTTGCTCACTGGTGCTGTGCTCGTGGACCTGTCCCAGTGTAACTATGGATGAAGGTTTGCTCACTGGTGCTGTGCTCGTGGACCTGTCCCAGTGTAACTATGGATGAAGGTTTGCTCACTGGTGTTGTGTTCGTGGACCTGTCCCAGTGTAACTATGGATGAAGGTTTGCTCACTGGTGTTGTGTTCGTGGACCTGTCCCAGTGTAACTATGGATGAAGGTTTGCTCACTGGTGTTGTGTTCATGGACCTGTCCCAGTGTAACTATGGATGAAGGTTTGCTCACTGGTGTTGTGTTCATGGACCTGTCCCAGTGTAACTATGGATGAAGGTTTGCTCACTGGTGCTGTGCTCGTGGACCTGTCCCAGTGTAACTATGGATGAAGGTTTGCTCACTGGTGTTGTGTTCATGGACCTGTCCCAGTGTAACTATGGATGAAGGTTTGCTCACTGGTGTTGTGTTCGTGGACCTGTCCCAGTGTAACTATGGATGAAGGTTTGCTCACTGGTGTTGTGTTCATGCACTTGTCCCAGTGTAACTATGGATGAAGGTTTGCTCACTGGTGTTGTGTTCATGCACCTGTCCCAGTGTAACTATGGATGAAGGTTTGCCCACTGGCGTTGTGTTCGTGGACCTGTCCCAGCGTAACTATGGATGAAGGTTTGCCCACTGGTGTTGTGTTCGTGGACCTGTCCCAGTGTAACTATGGATGAAGGTTTGCTCACTGGTGTTGTGTTCATGCACTTGTCCCAGTGTAACTATGGATGAAGGTTTGCTCACTGGTGTTGTGTTCGTGGACCTGTCCCAGTGTAACTATGGATGAAGGTTTGCTCACTGGTGTTGTATTCGTGGACCTGTCCAAGGCCTTTGATTTAGTGACCCATCCCCTGCTGTTCAGGATGCTCCAGAATTATGGCTTAGCAGAGTCATCACTTGATTGGTTTCAAAGTTATTTAACTGAATGGCCTGTGAAGGTGGGATTAAGTGGAACCTGTTCTACTTTTAGCTTTTTACAGCAGGGAGTGCCCCAGGCATCTATCCTGGTGCCACTTTTGTTTACCTTATTTGTAGATATTGTTCCATCATTATTGCAGCATACAAATTGTTTGATTTATGCAGATGATTTTATTTTGTATAAAAGTTCAGCTTCAGTGGAATTAAGAAATGAGTCCTTAAGTAAAGACTTTGGTGAATTGTGTAGTTGGTTACAAGAGATTCACCTGGCATTGAATATTACAAAAACCAAATGCATGCTTTTTGGGTCCAGACTGAGACTCAATAGAGCTCATGATTTGTTGATAATGGATAGAGTGGGAAATAAATTGGAGCAGGTAAAACAATTTAAATATCTGGGAGTCCTGCTGGACCAAAACATAACTTTTTCCAATCATGTTAATTTCATAACCTGTCAAGTAAATCAAAGATTGGGTGTTCTATATAAGTTTCAATCGTTGTTAACTCTTCCAGCTAGGAAGGCAATAGCCAATGGTGTATTACTTCCAAAGTTAAACTATAACTCATTTCTTTTTCAAATTTGTTCAAGAGAGAATCATCTCTCCTTTCCTCTGAATTTCATGGCATTTGTAGATTTGTTTTAAATTACCTTATTCTACCCACCATTGTGAATTATATAGACTTTCTGCCTGGCTTCCACTGAGGCTGAATAGTCTATATAGTCTTTGTTGCCTGACTCGTAATATTCTTTGCCAGGGCACAAATTCTCCCCTCTGCTCATTGTTATCAATTAGGATGAATATAAGACAACTCCAGTCAAATGACCAGATAAAATGAACTGTTACCAAAACCAAGACTAAAATGGGGGATGGTTCTTTCTCTTGCTCTGCAGCTAAAAACTGGAATGAACTTCCTATTTTATTGCAAGGAAATTTTAGCCATCAAACTTTTAAAGTTCAGCTAAAGAATTATTTTCTTAGCAAATTCTCCTGTCAATGTTTTTGAATGTTGTTTCTGTTATGTGTCTTGAGTATTAATATTTTTCTGTCATTACTGTAATATTTGTAATGTATGTTTAACAATTTTGTACCATCTTGACTGTACAGATATGGTTCCGGGTTGTACATGAAAATGGATCTTGGATCATTGTACTTACCTGGTAAACAAAAGTTTAAATAAATAAAAAATAAATAAATAAGTAAAGGTGAGACACCCTGTCAAACACCTTTAATTGGTCAAGGCTGAGCAAAAACTCATAACCTCACCCAGTCGGCTCCGCTTGAAAACTTGTCTAATCAGAATCAGTGCATCTGTAATTGTTCTGCCAGGCACAGAACAAAATTGGGAAGCATGAATAATAGAACTTAAAACCAATGAAATTCAAATATTTAACAATTTGATTAAAATTTTACTATCAGAATTTAGCAAAGTAATCGGCCTCCAGTTCCTTTAATTTTCCTTGTTACCCACTTTATAAAGAAAAATAACCAACCCTTGATTAAAGCTATAGGGGAAAAGTCCCTTGATCCAAACTTAAAATATGCATCTGGAGGAGTTCAGGCCCTAGTATCTTGAAAATAAAAAGATATATTTCATATGGAAGGCCATAATTTCCTGGCAACTTCCCTTTAGGCAATGCTTTAACAACTTATTCTTATTCTAACAAAGTGAGTGGTTGGGCAAGCATAGAAATAAAACATATGCAGTATCTGAGGCAGTGAACAAGAGGATAACCACTCATCCATTTTATCTGCTGAAAGTGTCTGGTCTGCCTTAAACAATTGCACTAAATATTTACCTAGTTCTAGCAAAATATCTTTCTGCGATGTCACCTCTTCACCAGAGCATGTCATCAGCTTTCTCATATCTTATTTGAGTCTGTGCTGTGCACAGCTTTCAAAAGGATTAATAGCCTCCTGCCCACTCTGAATACCCAAAGCGCTGCTCATTTTCGAGTGTCTGTCTACTCTTATAATGGACTTGAGCCAGTCATAGTTTGGTATCACGAACTCAGCAGGGTCAACAAACTCTCTGTTATTCAATCTAGAATATGCCAGTTGGAGTTTTCATCTGAGACTCTGGTATGAAGTAGGTTTATGTTTCCCCAACAATTTTCCTATTTCCTGAAAATACTTCAATGTCCAATTTTGTCTCTTCCCACTATTATTGTGCGAGTCATACAAAAGTACACTGACTTCCATGCCTGAAGGAGGAAAGAAAACCTTTTTACAATCGGAATGGACAATAGTGATACATTCCGTTTCAAGTACCTGGCACCTTTTGAGGAGGCTGGATAATCAGAAAATGTAACTTGTAAAAGCACATGATCCGAAGTCACCACTGGTACTATCTTCTGGGATCTATATTGCAGGTTAGAAGAAACAAACCAATAATCAATTGTAGAATGTCTTCTCCCAGAAAAATAGGTATATGCTCCCCTTTACTGCAGTATCAAAAACATCCCTCTACCCTGTCAAGCGAAAGATTTTGTTAAAACATTTTGAATCACAGTAGAGCTTGGTGCCATGAGCCCCTCTTTCTTGGTTTGTTCTGGTAATATTCAGATCATCCCCAAACAATATATTCCACCTGGTGAAGAGTTAAGGTTGGATTTTCATTAATAAATCAATCTTCTCATTTTTAATTAGGGATTACATACATTAATTAATTGAAAATCTGAAGCATGTACAGAGACATCTAGTAATAGGCATCTCCCTGCACCTATTTCAATGACATTTGTGACCTGAATGTCAGGGGTGCAAAAACAAATGCCTACACCAGAACACACCACCTCCCCCTCCCTGAATCTATAACAGGGGCCCCAGAGCCATGCTGCTGAGGCAGTGTCAAAGTCTTCCACAGTGTAAAGATGGGTATCATGGAAAAAGACCAGATCAATACCTTTACCAGAGGAAAAAATCAAAAGTAGCCAGTCTTCTTTTAACCGAATGAATGCTATTTTTGTTTAGGGTGACTACAGTGAGATCATACCCAGAACAATTCATTTTCGATTGTGTTTCATTCTTATTTACTTTTATTTTTCACTATCTGGTTTCAGCTTGACCCAGGGCTGTTGATGGACTGTTGAGCAGATGCATTGCAATTCAGCGTCTGCTTTCAAAAACATTTTCAGTACATCAGTACATACCTGCGGCAATGGTGGACCCAGTCAGATTGGAAAGGCTGCAGGTTTTTGAAGCTGGTGATGAATTCTGGCATTTGAATCCTGGCATTGTGTTGTGGAGGGACGTGGCCACAGGAGTGGGTGGAACTGACTGTCTGAGGTGCTGGTGCCTTCCGGGATCCCTTTTCTGGTGAGTTCAGGGACTGAACTGATGGGCGCTGATGTTTGTCAGTTCCCTTTCCTGTGGAGGCAGAGTGGAGAAAGGACTGAGATATCTTCTGGCGACTACTGTCTGTGGCCGGAGGCTTTGCTCCTGGCTCCTGTCCTCTTTCTGGTGGTGTGTTGGGAGGCTGCTGCTGGTGGGCGGCTGGGTCCCTGGCACTTCTGTCCCACACCTTGGCAGCTGGAGTTGTTTTGGATGTGGTAGGGTCCAAAGTGAGCAGGTGTTCCATGGTGAGTCCTCTGGTGTCGATGTTGGATACTCTGGTTTGAACTACTTCAGTATCTACAAGGTTTTTATCAACCCCTGAATACAGCATTAAAGTAAGGAATTTGTTTTCCCTAAAAGTCAATGCTGCTTATTGCTCAATTAAGCTAGTTGTGAAGGCGTCCTGATTAGTTTTGTTGAAGGACACTGTCCAGTGTTTGCTTCTCTCATGGTGGTGTGAGCCCATGAGAGGTCTGAACTTTGGTACTGTGCTGTTTTGCAAATTTGGATTTGGATCTACCTATTGCAGTCTACTCCTTAACTTTTATTAAGGGACATTGGCCTGTATTTACTTCCCTATGGTGGTGAGAGCCCATGGGAGGACTGAATTCTGGTAGAGTGCCCTTTTATAAATTTGACTTTTAGTTTTAATTTGTGTTATTATCTCTGTTGGACCCTAAGAATGAGAGGCCGTGGGTCTATAAATGGACAATTTGGCTGCAGGAGGTGGGAGCTCCATGGACCAAAACTATTATTCGAACTTTTATGGACTGGGCTCTGTCATTATTCATTTGCTGTTATTTAATATAATCAGCAGTCTATTAAGTCATTATTATATTTATTGATGTATTGATTTAGGGATAATTGCAATTAGTTATTTAATTGTTTTTCTGTTTTCCTGTAATGCAGATTTTAATGATGAATGATGATTAATTTGAGTTAATTAGGTTTGAGTTTATTGATTTTTGATTCATTTATTTTTTGTTTAGTTTTTGTTTGAGCTATTTTAATTTAATTCTCTTGGATCGAGATCTGATTTGATTTTTATTATCTACTACTGGGAGAGTAGAAGTTCAGTGTCTTTGCTCCATGTTAGCAGATTGTGAAATATATTACTATCCCACCCTTCCGGTCATGCACTGTTCATCCTCCACCCTTCACGCCTCCACCCCTTCTTTTCCTCTCCATTGCTTTTCTCCATCTATCAACACTGCTGGGCTTTGGGAATTGCCCGCAGGAGGCTGGGAAGGGGCGGGGGATAAGAACAGTGGAGGATGGATGAGGGGGTGCTCGCATCAGAGTGGTTAATTCTAGAAGATGCCCTGGGGCAAAATGGAGTGCAGAACGTGGGCCTTCCTGTCTGGTCTCCATACCCAAGGGCACCACCACTATAAATGGTGGGCAGGTGGTTGGGGCATCCCAGGAGTTCTGTACAACTCAGGTGGTGTTATGCAATGCCAGGTCTGTTGTGAACAAGACTACTATTGCTGCAGACTTGGTGAGTATGGCGGACCTGGCTTGCATCACTGAAACCTGGCTGGATGGTAATGCTGGACCCATACTCGAAGCAGCAGTTCCAGCTGGGTATTCGGTGATACACCGCCCGAGATTGGAACACGGGGGTGGGGGGGTTAAGGTCTGTTTTGAGACTGAATTGGATCTCACTAGTGTCCCAGTTGAGGAGATCAGATCATTCGAATGTGTTGTAGTGGCAGGTGGGGGCTATAGGTTGGCTCTCATCTATTGACCACCCGGAAGCGAGAAGCTATTCCTTAAGGAAGTGGCGGACTTCATTGTCGACCTGGATCGACGATGAACTCTCTCAATTTGGACAGCACTTCCTCCAATTGATGTATTCTTTGGGCATCTCACAGGTGGTTACCTCTGCCACTCACAAACATGGCCATTTCCTTGACCTGGTCTTCCTCCTGGGGATGGAAGCCTCCGATGTGGGGATGGAACCTGTCAGATGGTCTGACCTTTACACTGTGAGTTTCAATTTTTGCACTCCTCTGCGTAGGTCAACCCCTCTGGAGATAGTCAAGTACCGCCCTTTATGGGATGTGACTCCCAGTGGTCTAACTGCGGTGCTTGATCTATCAGAATTTCCTGTGATGAGCTTGGATCCAGAGGTTCTGGTTCTGGCCTATAACAAGGCCATTACCTCTGCACTGGATTCCATTTCTCCCACCTGTGTGCACCCTCTCTCTCCCTTCACCCGCGGTTGCCATGGTTTGATGGGGACTTGAGGGAGATGCGGCAACTTGGACACAGGTTAGAGAGGTGCTGGTGGAAATCCAGCTTAGATGCCGACCATCTTAGACTCCTAGAGCATTATCAACTCTATCAGTCAGCAATTACTCATAAGAAGGCAGTATTCCTGTCCGGAGAAAATTGCTGTTGCACAGAACCAACCAGCCCAGCTCTTTCAAACTGTAGACAGGCTGTGCAACCCAGCCTGTCTACAGGTTCATAGAGCCTTTTCACAATTGCAGTGTGAGGAGCTTGCTTGGTTCTTTGCGGATAAGGTGGACGACATCGGGGGGAGACCCGTGCAGCACTCTGTATGGGAATTGCCGTGGACCAGCCCCCGGTGCAATCCTTCTGTTTTCCTGGAGTTCCTTCAAAAGGCCTGAAATCGAAGATGGTATGATGATTGTCCAGGGTATCGCACTACATGTTGTGAGTTTAGATCCAGGTCCTACAGCCCTGATCATGGGCTGTGGGGAAGTTATCATCCTGGTTCTGGAGGCATAGTCTGGTGCTCTTTGAGACTCTGGTGAATATCCCTGCTCCCTGAAGGAGGCAGTGGTGACACTAGTGTTGAAGAAGGCTTCTCTGGACCCAGACTCCCTCACTAACTATAGACCAATCTCGAATCTTCCCTTTGTGGGGAAGGTAATTGACAAAGTAGTGGCTGCCCAGTCAGACAACCATTTGACCATCCATAACATCTATGACCCTCTTCAATGGGTTTCAAAGAGGCACAGCACTGAGACTGTGCTGGTTCGGTGCTCAATGATCTCTTGATGGTGAGACCAGAAAAACGGTCCATTTTGGTCCTGTTGGATCTGTCAGCAGCATTTGACACTGTAGACCATATGGTGTTGCTTGAGCACCTGAGATGCATCTGTGGGCTGTCAGGTTTGGTTCACAGATGGTTTACCTCTTTCCTCACAGGAAGAACTCAGAGGGTGGTGTCGGGGATATTTTCCTCTGATCCTACCTCTCTGTCCTGTGGGGTGCCTCAGGGCTCTGTGCTGTCCCCCATGTTGTTTGCGGTGTACATACTTCCCCTCAGAAACATTGTAAGACAATATGGGCTGGAGTTTCATTGTTATGCTAATGATACCCAGCTTTATCTGTCTTTTGCACCTGACCAGAATGGAGAATTCTCAGTGTTTAACCACTGTCTCGGTGAGATCTAAGGTTGGATGAGGTCCAGCTGGCTGAAGTTGAATTCTGGGAAGATGGAGGTGATGGTTGTGGATCCTAGTCACCGGATGGGGGGGTTGGGAGCAAATCATCCCTCAGGTTTATACTTGGGGGATGTTGAGCTCCTTATCTCTGAACAGGTGCATGACCTAGGAGTGATTCTTAACGATCAGCTGACATAATGTGCTCAGGTGTCGGCTGTCATTAAGGTATCCTTTTTACCATCTGAGAACATCGTTAGGATCAAGCACCTTGTTCCATCTGGTGACTTGTCTACACTGATCCACGCCTTTGTGACCTCGTGTTTGGATTACTGCAACTCCTTATACTTTGGGCTTCTAGTGGTTGATATCTGCCACTTGCAGCTGGTGCAGAACTCAGCAGCCCGGTTGTTAATGGGGATTCCTCATTCTTCCCACATTACACCGGCACTGCGGGATCTGTACTGGCTGCCAGTTCAGTGGCGGATCATCTTTAAAGTCGGTTTACTGACATATAAAGCCCTACATGGCTTGGGCCCTGACTACCTGAAAGTGCTTCTGGTTCCTTACTCTTCCAGAGTAACCACCCGCCAGCCAACGAGGGGTTGCTAGAGATTCTGAGGCTGGCTTTTAAATCTTCCGCGGCCAAGCTTTTATGTTTGTGGCGCGACCCTCTGGAATTCTTTACTCCATTGGATTAGAAGTGCATGACTGTGGGGGTTTTAAACAAGCATTGAAGTCTTACCTATGGAAGAAGGCATATGGGGATGGTACTGACCTGTACTGATATTATTGATTTTAGTGTTTTTATGACGCTTTATTATGATGTTATTTTAAATGTACTGTGCTTTGATTTTGAAAGCACTATAAATAAAGATTATTATTATTATTATAACAAGGTGATGTTGTCAGAATAATCAAATGACAGACTGTTTCTTACTAGCACTCTTTCTAAGACCTAGAACCCACCATTTTTTTCTTTTTAGATTTTTGAGATCTGTTCAGAACCACCACTTATTCCCCTTCAGAGGCATGTTGAATCTGAGAGGAGGACTAAGAAGCAGTATCAGAATCATCTTCTTCTATACTGTCTTCCACAGGTATAGGCCCTCAATCTTGTTACAAGTTGGGACACTAGGAGCAACAGGTAGGCCCTCACCCATAGAGATACTAGGGAGGTCAAAGAGATGACTATCAGGAACAAGAGGGAAATCTGGGGGAGGTGAAGGGGTCATAATTCCTTCAGGAAGTATAGCAACCAGAAGTGGGGGTGTGACCATAACAGGAACTGTAATGTCATGCACCACAAGTGGTAAAACAATATTCTGTTCCAGACCAAGTACCAAGATGGGTGATGGGGTACTCACATCAAGACTTGCTTCAGAAATGGGGAAGTGGGCCCATGCAGTTGTGGGGGTCTAGGGTCCAACACAGTTCTTCCAGAGGCGATGACACATAAAAAATCCCAAACAGTGAAGTCTGCAACATTGGTGTTGTGTGATGCTAATGGACATTGGGTAAAAGTATGGCCAGGCTCATCACAGAAGTTGCAGAGGGGTGCATTATCACATTCTGACTCAGGGTGGCCTACTTCCCCACATCTAAAACAAAGCACCTTTTCACATGATATACTAATGTGTCTGGGGGACCCACATTTATAACAGCGTCTGAGCTGACCAGAATAAAAAAAAAGTATCCTGGCCAATGAAAAACAATTGAGTAAATGCTGGAATTCATTGTCCACTTGAAACAATTTAAGCTTCAGTCTCCATCCCCTGTTCCAGAATCTCTCAGGATCTAAAATGGGTTCTGGGGAGCCCTGTACATAACATTTCTTTTCCATCCAATGTAAAATATCTGTCACATTCACCCCCTCATTCCTAAATAAGATGGTGACAATACAGAATGACTGCTTCATAAGGGGAATGACCTGGAATGGGGCCCAGAGTGGATTTGTTTTTAATAAAACATATTTAGTCCAGAACCATTCCAAAATACCGTGTCCTGAATCTAATATCAAAGGTATGCTCACCTGGAGCATGGATCAGAGCATAAATATCCGAGGGGGAAAACCTAATGATTGTTTTAATCAAACTTGGCCAACAAAAAACCTGTCTGGTAGTTCTGGCATTCCACTGAGATATCTCAGGCAGATGGCATCCCGTCTCTTCACTTGCTCCACAGGTTTGTGAAGGAGTGCAGCAAATGTATTTTTTTTTCCACGGTATAGTTCGGGAGGGCCCTCAGAACCATCCTCCCCAGACAATCCATTTGTGACAGTAATATCAGACAGTCTAGGGACCAAATTGTTTATGGTAGTAACATCAACCTTGTCTATGTTCAGATCAGGAGAAGGAAGTTTGGAAAAAGTACCTGGCAAATCAGTTCTGTCTTCCCCCCTTGATAATCCCATCTAGAGGTAATGTAGAGATCTCCAGGAGCACCACAGAAATGTCCAATCCAGTAACCATATGGGCCTGCAGCGGCAGGCTCTGGTGATCCTCAAATTAGGAATCTACTGCCCAAGTGCCATTCGAGTTTTTAATCCACCTGGCATTCGATAGTGCATATTCTGCTGGCCATCCTGGATCTCTGGTGAATGTTGCAAACTGTGCACGTAGGTGCTACCATGATAGGATGCCTTACTGTGTCAGGAGATGCATCCCCATGTGTTTTCTTTTTCTTTTCTTGAAATTTTGTGAAGCTGCAGCATATTCCAAATTCGCAAGTCTAATTCATTCACGCAACCCATGTTGCAACACAACTTCTTGGTCCATATTCATTAAATTCTCTGTATCCATTTGAATGTTCTGCATGTCCCCTCTTAGAGCATTAGACACGCTTCCAGGGGAAGCCGTCACAAATCCACATGCTGGGTGATCCAGCATGATTCTGAACTCCTCCAAGGTCCTGCAAGAGCTCCCCCTACAAAAGAGTAGGGGAATTTCCCCAGTGTCCTGGCCAAATTCCCCCCCTGCCCCCCATTCACTCAAAACACCACCAACAACTTAATTTGGTCATGTATCTCAGTTTGCATCTGTGTCTTCCCCTTCTCCCTCAGAATGAGGCTGAAAATATAATTGCCTAGTCCTCCTTTCCCAGTCAACAAAAACTAAATAAATAAATACTCTAAGTGGTCTACAAGTTGCAGACAAACCAGCTTCTCTAGTAATTTGGACAAAGCAACCAAGATTGAGACTGTTTTATCACTGTTTTTAAAAACAGGGGTAGTAATTGAACTGTTCCAATAATTAGGAACCACACCAGATGGCACAGATATTCAGCAGAGCCCTGTTATAAGCACACACTAAATACCAAGCAAAAATGTTCTTGTAATCAGGATGTACTTTTAAAGGGTACCTAAACTAGCAGTTTTTTAAAACTGCAAACACCAAAATCTGGCTTTATTGCAAGGTAAAGTAAAGGCTGCTGTTTACATTTATGCTAAAACTACATTTATGTAAATAACATGAATGCAGTTTCATAGCTTTTGAAAAATGTAAACATCAGCCTTTCACTTTCAAAAAAACAGCCTTGGTTTCTCCCTAAGATGTCTGCAAAGTGTGTTAAGTGATGAGTCATGATGACATCATCGGAGTCAGAGACAGAGATCCACATATATTTCTACAGTGCTAACTAATTCCTCTTTCCCTCTTCATTTTGAATTTTTGCACCAGAATGATTAGCACCATGTATTAACTCATGTATTATTTTGATCAGTACACATGTTAGGCTATGATTTTGTTCATTTTGTTTACTTTAACTAGCGGAAAATATTTTGCAGTCCAGCTGACTTCTTCTGTGGCAAACTCCATTACAGTACAGCACTTCAAATACCTGATGATCTAGTGGTTATATGATGCACTGAATTTTATTTTTTGTTATCCAGGAGAGACACACTAATGAAAGCTTGTTTACAGGTGTGGCCTGGGACCACAAGGAAGTTTAGTAACTTGCTTAGGGTCACATAGCAAAGCACCAGATTTGTTCAGTTCCAAAGCTCATGATCTCTTGTTAATCCACAAATGCAGTTTTCTTTTTCCATGTGAACCCCCTGCACCTAGCCTGCCTTCTGTTGAACAAACCACCATCCAAACCTTGTCCTTAGTACTGCCAGGGGCTGCATATGTGCTTACAGTCTCATGAAGAGAATTATCACACCTCAGATTGTAATCTTGTACCTCAGAGAGTTGCGCACACCTTTACTGATCTGCATCATCAGCTGGCACTGTTAAAAAAGGCCTCCCAAATCACTCTCCAGTCCACATCCTCAATGTTTGTCTTCTGCTCCCACAGTAAACATTGAGTGGATCACCATCCTTCTGCACAGTGAAGGTAGTAACCAACAACTAGGTCTTCTTGGAGGACCAAGCAATGAGCATCATGACCCACCAGAAAAACTGCTGTTCATGCCCTCATAAGGGCTGCACTTACAATGGAGAACAATATTATTAGCAGGAGAGGCATACTAATACCTTGAGTGAATCCACCTGACTTCCAGTGTCAGTTTACTCATTTACCTGTGATCTGCAGCACCCCACAGGACAGTTCCCAGCAATTCTTCTCCAGTACCATTATGTGCTCTATTCCACAATGCGAGTTGGCTGGCTACCACCCCTCCAAATCTTGAATGAGCTATACACAACTCCCTCAATACTGTCCTAACAAACATCAACATCCCCCCCACCCAAGGGTAATCTCCCTACACTGAATTCAAGTAACAGTTTAGGTGCAGCCCTGCCACTCTGAGTATTTGTCATCACTGGCTACTCTCATCCACAGTCAAGTAGTGATCACAATGCTGGCAGCCCCACATTTCAGATCTCACAGTGATCTACTCAGCGTCCTCCTTCATGTCTTCAACTAACCTGAATATAGCTGTACCCTGCTGGAATGGCCTCTTCAGTCCCTCTCTGGCATTCATTCTTCTCACCTGCTCCCCACACCAAAAACTGCTGAGTTCACTACCCTTCCACATCATGAATGTGTTTAGTACAGTCTCCCGTGTTATATTTACATATTAATAACAAACATGATCTTCTGGTAAGCCAGGCTGATAGCAGCATGGCACAAGTAGAAAAATAGGCTTTCCTACCCATATAAGATCTAAGCCACCTATGATTAGGCACTATTAAATGACGTGCATAATGATGTGCATACCCATCATTTAATAGTGCCTAATCAAAGGTAGCCTAGATCTTTTAAGGATAGGAAAGCCCATAATTCCCCATTCTTCCCTGCTGCTTTGAGCCTGACTTACTGGAAAGATATGTTTATATTTGATATGTCAAAATAAAATGGGGACTGTACTACTTGCATTCTTGATGCAGAAAGATGATGAGCTCACCAGTTTTCAGTGTGAGGAGGAATAGTGAAGAATGAATACCATGGGGGACTGAAAAGGCTACTCTTGCAAGGTACTGCTATATTCAGGGAAGCGGGAAGACAGAAGGAGAGAAATATGAGCAGATTACTGTGAGAAATAAGATGCGGGGCTGCCAGCACCTTCATCACTACCTGATCCCATTGTCCTGGCGAATATTCCCCTTCCCATAAAACCAGTTCATGCAATTGTCCAAGGCTGTGTGTGGATATTATTGTATGAAATGGCTGCCACTACACGTTCAGTAACTTTACTACCAGGCTAGTATTGCTTACAAAGCACTTTGTTATACGATGTGTATGCAAACCACTATATAAATGCTGACTCTTATTATTATTATTATTATATCCCATGGAAAAGAGACAAGACAAGCATATATTTGAGTTTCAAGAAAGTATGAACTCTGACACTGGACTGCACAAGAACTTTGCTTCAAAAAGTCGGTGGCTCTAGGGGTGGTGAAGGGGGTGGCTGCAACCCCCCCCCCCACATAGTAAAGTACTTGCTTGCTTGCTGCTGCTGCTGCTGCTGCTGCTCCTGCATTTCACTTTGTTGAAGAAGTCTAATTTATTGATTGTACAAATGTTTACAATCAAACTATGGATTACATTTGTAGGTTCTGTCAAAAACATACTAGAAAAGAATAATAGCAGAAAATATAAAGATTTAACAAAAATGTTAAAAAGTGCATAATAAGCATGCACACCACCCCAGCACCCTCATTGTAGCATCCTGGATCCACCATAGCAAGTAGACCACCAGGTTATTCAAGATTTGTACTGCACTGTGGTTTGCCACAGAGAAAGTTGATTGGATTAAAACACATTTTCAGCATGTTAAAGTAAACAAACTGAACAGAACCATAGTCAAACCTGTGCATTATACAAAATAATGCACACAGTTTTGACCATTTGGGTGAAACAATTCTATACTAAGGGAAAAAAGAACTAGTTTGCACTATAGAGAGCCATATATCTCTTTGACTTTGGCTTCAATGATGTCATCACATAACACATTTGGTGGCCATTTTAGGAAGCAGGTAAGAGTTTTTTTGAAATCGGAAGGCTGATTTTACAATTTTCAAATGCTCTGGAACAACATTTAGGTAAATTATGTAAATGTAGTTTTAGCATTAATGAATACAGCAGCCTTCCTTTAGTCACATACAGAGTCAGACTTTTGAATAGTTTGTTGTCAAAATGTTGTTTAGGTATCCTTTAAGAGAGCATCCACTGAAAACAGTAAAAATCAATGTAAAATATGTGGTTAACTCAAATGAAACTGGGCTCCAACTAGCTTTTAGAGAACTCATTATTCAAAGTAGCATCAATATAGCCTTTTTAAAGAGCTCTTTCTCAGACAATTAGAGTAGTGTGGTAAAACTCACTCAGTGTCTCACCTACCTATGAAGGAATATCTGCTACATCTCCATGGAGCGTCTTTTACACATCCATTCACTACTTACTGTAAGTGCCTGTTAATGGGGAAAGTAAACGATGATTCAGCCCAGGCTTAGCACAAATAGAGGTGATGATGGGCCAGATTTTCAAGGATTTGTGGCTGCCACAAGCTCCTGGCGCACTAAACAAATGACACATAGGGCTTATGGCATTTCACTGCCACAGATTGTAAGTTTCAGTCCCCTGCACCAAAAGGGCAAGTTAGACCAGCTCCCCCCAGTCTAACATTGAGCAGATCAGTGACCTTTTTTATGGGGCTTGCACCAATGCTTTGGCACAAGCTTCTGCAAATTGTGTAAAGTGTTGAAACTGCAGCAGATGTTCTAAAATCAGGCACAGGTTGTGGTGACCTGTTTGGTAGCATTGCATCAAACACTGCGATTAATGCAGGACTTGGCACAAGTCTGTGTCAGCCTTTGAAAATTTGGCCCAGTGAGTTACCGACCATCTACCACTTCCTCTGGAAACAAACTGTTCTTATAAATGAGCATTACTGCCATTGAAAACAAATGGGAAAAAATCAAGACATTTAACAAATGTTCTTATGAATGGAATATTCTTATATCCCAGGCCCCATATTCAAAAGTCCCTTGCAAAATTGTGCAAGTGCCTGTACCACACATCTGAGGTGTGCTGGCCACAAAAAAATTGTATATTCAGAAGATGCGCAGGAAGATGCAATCCCGCATGTCTGGCTGAATATCCCAGACATGCACGATCATGCATCTGAAGATGTGTGGTGCATCTCTGTCTGTCAAATATCACTCTTTAGTGCATTTTTTGAGATGGGTGGTGCATCTCTACTTTGTGCCGTGCATCTCCTTTGAAAATGTGGGCCCCCATGTTCTTATAAGTGGGCTCCACTGTATTTAAAATGGTAGTAAGAAATGTTGAAACTGCAGGAGAAGCAATCTTTAATATTTTATGTGCCATAACATCACACCCCATAATTAATACCTTTTCTTTAACCATATATAATCATGCACTTCTTTTGGCCTATCAAGTCTTAGACTATGCAGCCATTGCTGTGGGCTTATGTTTTTATTCCTAAAATCACCACCCTGATTAGCAGCTACAAATATTGAATCATACCATAAAGATCCAAGCAGCATTCATTTAAATGTGTGGTAAATAGTGCTTCATCCCTTACCTCAGATCCCTGGATGTGCAAATAACTAAGACTATCTTTATCCTCAGTCTTTATTAATTTGCTAACAGATAGCAGGAGATAGAAAAACATTTTTTGAGTTACCCAATTCTGACATCAATTTACTTTTAACATAAATTCATTTTGCCTGTTTAATCATTTTAAATTTAGACCCCCAGTATTGTAAACTTCTTGGTCCAGATTTTCAAAACCCTACAGAATTGGTGCAGGTGCAGGAAAAACTTATGCAAGGGGGTCTTCACCTGCAGATTCACAGTTTTTCCTACATGCACCAGATTTTCAAAGATGGAGCTATTTTATTGCTGGCATCATGATCTACAGAAGCCTGCAGATTTTTTTTGGCACAGCAGCACCTAAGTGTTATGCCTGGTTGTAAGTCCCCGGCACCATTTTCCTGGGCACTGGGGTGTCACAGTACTGAAAATTTTTTCCGGCATTGTGACTTTGCGATAACAGTGATCACCTTTTGGCTTTTGCCATTATCACTTAGAACTGTAAATTCTAAGGGATATTGTGCTGGGAATAAACTTATTTTAATAAGTCTACCATTGTTGGTTACAAAGGACTGAGCAATCTCAGAAATCTAACAAATCTTGGCTTTCTGTAGTACTTTGTATTCTCCAAGTTTTTGCACATTTCTGTAAGGGACTATTGTCAGCAATGAGATTAGTGGTTAATTCTTCTAGAGTATTTTTACCTCTTGGTCTTCCCTGTTGATGATCTCAGGTTTCATTCAGCTCTCATTCTCCCCCCCAATCTGTTTTCTGCCCCATTGGCCTGCTTACACAGATCATTTATTTTATTCTCAATCTATTGAATTATTAGAAGTATGGATAGACAAGATTGTGGAGCATATGACAAGGCACTGTTGTCATTTCTTTACCCATCTGTTTACAGAGAGGTACTATATAGCAATTGCCTCAGGGGGGCACTACTCTTGCCAATTCCCCTAGGATCAGATGTAGCTGACTCTGCAACCCTCAGACTACCATAAGTGTCTACTTGTCAAATCATAAATTTGCAATTACATTTTCCCAGGTAGTGTTTGGCTTTGGAGTTGACATGTGGATTATTGGCTGCTGTCTGACAATGTGGTGTTTAAAAGCACTAGGAATGAAGTTCAGTGTCCCCAGTGAGAGGGTAAACTTCAAGGTGAAGCAATGATCTAATAATACCACTGGTGATGAGCTTCCAATGGCATTGGGTTTACTTGTTTCACCAACCAAAGTGAGCTACTGATGTCAGAATAGAAGGTGGGGTGGGGGTGCCACCAAAGATAAGTTCAAGTGAAGTTTTTTTTAACACGAACAGGAGGTGGTTGCCACTAAATGTCAGGTATTATTTATAAAAGGATATAGTGAGGTAGTGAGGTAGCCAGTTATTACTGATCACCAGGAACTACAGTCTTTGGATATGGTGAGAAAGAGTACCACTGGAGGTCAATAATTATTGCATTAGGACAAGGTGAGGAGGAGTGTACCACTGAACAACAAGTACAAATGACTTGGGTGAGTGGGGAAAAGGTACCACTGGATGCCAGGGCATAATAGTTTGGGGTGCAGGAAGAGTACCACTGGACAATGGGGACTAATTATGTGTGACAGACTGAGGTAGAAGGTAGCTTTGTACCCAAGAGAATGATGTTTTGAGGCAGGGTGTGAAAGAAGGCCCACTGGACACCAATGATGTTTGCTTTGGGCATAGTTGAGGGATACCACACTGGATGTCAGAATCCAATGTTTTCAGGCAGGGTGAGGGAGTTAGGCACAATGCACCAGTGGTTTGGTTTGTGTGGGAGAATTACCTCGCATCCTGCAATAAATGTCATCCTGTAATATAATCTGACTGTGGGGTGCCTTTTTATAAGAGTGACTGACATGCTTCCTGCCTCTGTGCACAGTATGGGAGGACCTGGATTGATGTGCCAAGAAATATTTAAAGGCTTGAAAGGGAAGTTGATTCCACTGTATGGAAGGGAAAATTTGTGTGGGGGAGTATGAGAGAGTGAGGCACCACTGGATGCCAGGGACTAATGGTATGAGGTAGGGTCAGGAAAGAGATACTGGTGCACTTGAGGAACTGGTGATCTGAGGCACAGTGATGGAAGGTTTACCACTATATCTTAGGGAGTGATGGATTAGGGCAGCATATGTGATAGGGGTCCTCTTAGGTTATGGGTAGGAGTGACACTGGACACTAGTACTGCATTTCTGTTGAACTACTCCAGTCAGCACTGTCAATACAAGGTGGTGCATACCTGTTCTTCATGTTGTATTTATTTGTATTTGCATTTATTTGTTTTACCAGGGAAACAATTAATTTGAGCAGTGCCCTTTAGCAAGCAGGTCCTGGTTAGGAAAGGTAACATTGAATAAATCAACAGTTTTTCATAAGAGGACATATCATAGTAGAATATGGAGTTTACATGCAACAAATACACAAGAATGTGCAAGGTTGATGTGTAGTAGAAAACCAGAAAGAAAATAAATACAGTGATTTAAGTCAGCAAGAATGAAAAAAAGCTAAAGAATACAGCAATTGGAGTACAAAACAGTATTAGCAGTACAACAGTATTAACTTTCTATTTGAAAAATAAGAACATCAATTGCAAAAAAAAAATCACAAACATCAGTTATGATAGAAAAGCAAAGCCTTAAAATAGCAAAATGGGAAATATGACATCAAGGCATACACTTGTCCTCTGACCTTTGGTGTCTATGGGGATGTGTTCCTGAGGTTTAAATGATTACTTGACACTGCTCCAGTGTTGTCCCACTGTATCTTTGACACCCTTTTTCCAAACACTGTGGTGTTGGTAAATTTCTGTGCCAGAAAGAAAACAAAAACAGTGCTTAACTTAATGTGATACCAACACTGTGTTAAGTGATCATTCATAGAAACATAGAAACAAAGAAGTTGACGGCAGATAAGGACTGCAAGGCCCATCCAGTCTGCCCTTTTCTTTTTCTACCTTATAAATGTGCCATCGGCCTTTTCTCTGTCAGTGGCTTATCTATTCATTGTCATTTGTATTGCTCCCTTATGCCTATCCTATGCCTGTTTGAAGCCCTGCACTGTATTTATAGCCACCACTTCTTGTGGTAAGCCATTCCATGCATCCTACACCCTTTCTATGAAAAATAATTTCTTCACATTCCCCCTTAATCAGCCCCCCTCTAATCTCATGCTGTGTCCTCTTGTTCTGCTATTTTTCTTAAATTTAAACATGTTAGACTCTTTCACCTTGTTAATGCCCTTAAGGTGTTTGAATGTCTCGATCATATCACCTCTCTCCCTCCTTTGCTCAAGGGTATACATATTGAGCTCTGTTAATCTGTCCTCATATGTCTTCTGATGAAGTCCCTGCACCATTTTGGTTGCCCTTCTCTGGACTGCCTCAATTTGGTTAATGTCCTTGTGAAGGTGTGGCCTCCAGTACTACATGCAGCACTCCAGATGGGGCCTAACCAGTGTCTTGTAAAGAGGTTATTACCTCCTCTTATGACTTGTGATACCCTACTAATACACCCTAACACCCCCTAGCCTTACCTACTGCTTTAGGGGTCTGCTTGGATGATTTCAAGGTCATCAGTGATGATGATGCCCAAGTCTCTTTCTTTCTTTGTGACTGGTAGCAACTCCCCTCCCAGCCTATAGGTGGCTTCAGGGTTTCTCTTCCCTATGTGCATGATTTTGCACTTCTTTGCATTAAATCCAAGTTGCCACTCTTCTGACCATTTTGCTAGTTTATCCAGATCTCTTCTCATTCTGCCCACCCCATCTGAATCATCCACTCTGTTGCAGATCTTGGTGTCATCTGCAAACAGACAAGCCTTACCCTCTAGTCCATCTGCAAGGTCACTAATGAAGATGTTGAAGAGGACTGGCCCAAGGACTGATCCCTGAGGTACCCCACTTGTGACTTGCATCTCTTCTGACTGTATACCATTTACCACCACTCTCTGTTTTCTGCCTGTCAACCAGTTTGCCACCCAGTTGACCAACTTCTGACCCACCCTGAGCCTACCCAGCTTATTTATCAATCTTCTATGTGGAACAGTGTCAGAAGCTTTGCTGAAGTCAAGGTAGGCGACATCAACTGCTCCCCCCTTGGTCCACCACTCTGGTTACCCAGTCAAAGAAATCTATGAGATTAGTTTGACAGGACCTTCCTGCTGTAAACCCAAGCTGTCTTGGATCCTGTGCCTCTATGGATTCCAGGTGTTGCACTATCCTTTCCTTAAGGAGTGCCTCCATAATCTTGCCCACTACTGAGGTAAGACTGACTGGTCTGTAGTTCCCCGCCTCCTCCCTGCTACCAGTCTTGTGCAGTGGGATCACATGAGCCCTTCTCCAGTCTTCTGGGACCTCTCGTGTGCTCAGAGACTCACTAAACAGTTCTGCTAATGGCTCTGCTAGTTCCACCTTTAGCTCCTTAAGTACCCTGGGATGTATGCCATCAGGTCCCATTGCCTTATCCACCATGAGCTTAGCAAGCTCTTGTAGGACCCTTTCTTTTGTGAAGGGAGTAGTGCTCACCTCCCTCCCCCCTGTGTCCATGATGCTGAGCTGTGGGCCCTGCCCTACCTTCTCCTCAGTAAATACTGAGCAAAAGTATCTATTTAGGATAGATGCTCCCTTTCTTCATTAAGCTTAGCAATACCCCCTCTGGACTTTCTCCTTTCACTAATGTATCTATAGAAAGTCTTGTCACCTTCTTTTACTGTTCGTGCTAGTGTTTCCTCAGTTTGGGACTTTGCCTGCCTTACTGCCTTCCCTGCTTCCCTTAGGGCAGTTTAGTATGCCTCCCTATCTTCATCCAGCTGTGTTCCCTTATATTTCCTGAAGGCCAGCCTTTTGGCTCTGACCTTTTCTGCTACTGTATTTGAGAACCAAAGTGGTTTCCTTCTTCTTTTGCACTTCCTTTTCTGTCTAACACAATGGGATGTTGCTTCAAGTATTGCATCCTTAATGCTTGCCCACTTTGCCTGTGCCCTCACCTGTGTTTCTTTTTGCCAGGGCTAGCTTAACTCTGTTGGCCATCTTATCAAAGTCAGCTCTTCTGAAGTCCCATATTTTTGCCTTGGAATGGGATGATTTAGATATAGTAGCCAAATTGAACCATACCATGTGATGGTCACTGGCCCCCCAGACCTTCTATCTGTGATCCCTTCCCTGTTAGTCAGTACTAGATCTAGGATAGCCCTGTCTCTTGTGGGTTGCTGTACCAGTTGTTTGAGGCCCTCCCCCTGCAGGGAATCTACTGTGTGTCTAGTTCTGGCAGATGTTCCTGCTGGTATTGACCAATCTGTATCCGGCATGTTGATGTCTCCCATTATCAGAACCTCCCCTTTAGGTGTCATGTTTTGTATATCATCTAACAGTAATGTATCTATGTCCTCCCCCTGGTCTGGGGGCCTGTAGACAACCCCAGTTTTTATGGCTGTTCCATTTCCTGTTTCCAGGGTGACCCACAGTTCTTCTGGCTCCTTATGTGTATTCTGAATTTCTGTAGCTTTGATATTTTCATTGACATACAGGGCCACTCCTTCCACCCTTTTTGCACCTCAATCTCTTCTGAACAATACATAGCCAGGTACTGAAGTCTCCCAAGTGTGGTTACTGGTGAACCACGTCTCACTAATTGCTACTATGTCCAGTTTAGCTGCTGACATTATTGTCTGCAGGTCTGGGATCTTATTTCCCAGGCTGTGAGCATTTGTGTACAAGATTTTCCATTGGCCAGATTTCAGTGTGTCAGTTGTTGGGTGTGGTCTGGCATTACCCCTATCGTCGTGTAGGGGAGACAAACCTTTTTTCTTACCTGGTGATTCAAATGAACTGCAAACTTGCTGAATCCCTGTTTGACCACTTAGCTGAGGGGAGGCCTGTTCTTCCCATTCGACGTATGGGGTGCTGCTCCCTCTCCCATTTGCTAGTTTAAATATTCTGCAAAGACGTCAAACTTCTGCCCCAATGTACTGACTCCCTCCTTAGTCAGATGCAGTCCATCAAATTTAAAGAACTTTCACTCCCAGAACTGTTGCCAGTTCCCTACAAATCTGTGTCCTTTTTCCTGGCACTAGCCCTTGAGCACGTGTTTGGCTCCCCTATCTCCCCTTCTCTGACCTTCTGTCCATCTGCTCCCCTCTCTCAGACTGGCAGGATCTCAGAGAAGGAGATGCCAGATGAAATAGATGATAGTTTGTCACCCAGCCTGGTCAGGTGCTCCCTGATCTCCACAACTGACCTGCTGGCGAGATCATTATTCCCTATGTGTACTAGGACATCAATGTTTTCTCCTGCTTTGTGAACAATTTTAGCAATGCGGTTAGTGTCTCTCCATGCTGATGTACCTGGGAGACATCTGACCATTGCCCCTGGCTGGAGATGGGTATCAACTCCCCGAATCATGGAGTCTCCTATGATCAGAAGTTTTTTGGATTTCCTTTTTGCTTTTTTTGTTTTGGTTCCTGATTTGGGTGAGTTTTGTTTTGCTAGCTCATGTGCTGCAGTGTCCTGCTCTGCAGTGTCTTCTGCCTCTTTGTTTGATTTCAGAGATAGAGGCAGATACCTGTTTGTAATGTTTATATGATTTTTGGAGGTAATATGTTGGAGAGCAGAGAGTAATGGGGCACCCGATTTGCCCCACCTAACCACCTGCCAACCTCCTGGACAAACTACCCTCTGGATCTTGAGAACTTGAGAAACACCATGCCACAGTTACAAAGGAACAGTTTTTAACAAACCTTAACAATGAATTTGCCAACTTTTGAGACATTTTTTTTCATACCTAACTACTGCCTTGACATAGTTGTTTGCAATTAATTAGTTAATTATATTTTGATTATTTTTGTTGCTATATAAATAATTACTACCTAGACATAGTTGTTTCCAATTATATAATTTGTTGTATTTTTATTGTTTTAGTTGCTATATAGATGGGTTAATAAGTAAGATAACAGAGAATATGTTTTTGAAATACAATATCACAAACTACAGCATGAAGCTTGGTTAAGATACAACACTTTCATTTTTAGATTTAATTGTATACCAAGATTTGATTTTTCAATCAGAACAGTAAGTCAGTCACCTACTGCACATTGCTTTAAACAGAAGATATTAACTGATACACTTTCATGAAGTCTTCAAGTTTCTTTTAATCTTCTTCAATGTCTGTCTTGTAGATACATAGAAGCAGATTTCACCAATCCAGTTAAATTGCTGAATCTTTTAGCTCAGTCAATATAAAATGTTACATTTCAGTATTTTCATAATTTCTGGAAATCATAGGATTCTAACACTATGAAACATTGTATTGATGTATTCACTTTCTGCAATAATATATGTACATTACTGTCACTAAAGCATTGGAATATATAAAATATTCTTATGATCACTAATGATGGCCACAGTATGCTATAATCTAAATATAGATCCAGAAGGAAATGGTTTGATACGTTTATTGGATCTACATAGATGTTACAAAAGAAAGCAATGTCTAAGCTTCGAACCAACCAAGTCCTTACTTGGAGACTTATGACAATTTTCAGACAGTCACAATCTATTAGCACCCAGATCATACATAAAAAAGAGAAAAGAATCCTCATTGGTTGGAAGTACTGTACCTATTCCAAAACATCACAGATTTAAATGGAATGAATAGCATCACTTTAGCTTGCTATTGCTGAGAATCCTTTCAAGGTCAAACCCATAGATAAGCTGAACACTTAAGCAGGTAAACTCTGTAAATGAATTTATTAATGAATGTGTGTGTTAGGAGAATACATTAAAAATTAAAAGCAAGACCCTTAGATTTAATACCACAAGTGTACATGTTAAAACCTGATAGTATAGTATGATAAAAAAACTGTACAACAGAAATATATGTTTGGTAATGAAAGAAGAACAAGAAAAATGTACCTTGTACTGTATGAAAAACTGTTGAAAACATTCATACAGAATTAAACTTATCCGGAGATAGTTTCTAAACTATACTCTTTACCAGTTAACACACTCCATAAACATTAAAACATACAGTGTTGCAACAGTATTTTTAACAAGATAATATCAATTGTCAGTATTATTGTCAAATAAAAAAAAAAAAAATTTATCTCACAAGGACCACCTAGAAAATGAGTTCATGCATCTTAAAATGTTCAAAGTTCAATAATGAGTCAGTATATAAGCAATTAACTACATTTGCAGAAACAGTCTTAAGAATCTGTATAAAACTCCCATGGAATTAAATTACCCCCCCCAGGAAAAGATAACTAGAAAAGAAGTGTATATTCACTATGTACAGTATATGAGCCAAGAGTTCTAACACCCTGTAGCATAATTATGACATGTTCCAAAATGTAAACCTACCTAAATATGTAAGCACAATCCCAATCCCTTCCCCCACCCACAGCACCCCAACAACACCATCCTTCAAAGCTCTCAAAAAACATACAGAAAATGACCACCCCACTCACACTAAACTCCCCTCATACACACTCACCCAAGACAACCCATTCCCACCCCACCCCACACACACATGATGTATATTTGGTAAGAAACATATTGATAACCAGTTAAAAAGGACTCTATGAAAATAAAAAAACAAAAAAACAACACACTGAAGTCCTGTTAAATGTCCATCCTATGAAGTAAAAGTCTGTGTAAGTTTAAGTGGAGTAGTGTGCCATGAAACCCAAATCAATATTCATGCCATGTGCTACCATATTGAGAAGTAAAATAAGCTTAATCTCAAAAGTCTGTCTTTGTTGTGTATTTTATTTAAAAAAAACAACTTTTAGATCATTACTAACATGTCCGAGATTGAGTGGCCATTCTGGAGAAGTGTCACCCCACTGATTTGTCAGTCATCTTTATATTAGTGGTATATCTGTGTGTTCATTCTAAGGCAGAAGCATGACTTGTCTCTCCAACAGACCCTGTTTTTGGACATCTCTTGCATTGAATGAAATAAACAGCATTGTGTGATATACAGGTATAATTCCCCTATATCCTGAATAGTTTGTGTTGTGATGTAACCACACACTCTGAAGTGGAAATGAGCTCACAAGTCCTTCATCTGGGTTGATTACAGGGTTTTGTACCATTTAGTGTCATGGTACCCTATCCTGTTGCAGATTTACTCCCAACAACCAGGTTGGCTACATTAGATAAGCCAATTGAGGCAGTGCAGTGTAGAGTAGGGACCCAGCTGATGGGAGTTCCACCTCAATGCTGGTAGCTTGATGATTTCACATTAAGCACAAACCAAGAGACCCCAACTCCATTTGCAACTACAACAGTATGTTGCCATTTTTTGGTTAGTTTTGTTGATTGGAGTTTGGGGGGTAGAGAGTCCTCCAACTTGTTGTTGTTGACTGTTCCAGTAAGCCATTCTCAGTAACACCCCTTGTTTTTAATTCAAAATATGAAGCTTGTGTATGAGCCAGGGACAGCAGTTATTCTTATTTTTGTTGGTGTTGATTTACGCATGGGAAGTGTGGCCTTCTTGTTATAACTAGCTCCTCAACAGCTGCCTGCACTTTGGCTGTGTCCATATACTTGTTAAGCCTTAATAGGCTGTTGCACCCTATAATACCCTAACCTCCTGCCTCCCCATACTTCCATGGAACCTTGTGTTTGATTTGTCCTCCTTACCGTATCTTGCAAGATACCATTGTCTTCTCTACCATTTAATACAAGTTGAATTTGTATCATGTTTCTATCTCTGAATCTGTATCATGTCTCCATATTGTACTCTGGCTACACATGTTACGTGGGCCCATGTGTTACCATGACAATGTACCATGTTTGCTGTTTCGTAATTTTTTTTTTCTCTTCTGTATTGTAACCTCCCGGGTCGCACCTGAAAATAGGCACTTGTTGTCTAGTGTGCCTACCTGGTTAACAAAAACAAATAAACACATAGGTAAGCCAATTGAGGCAGTGCAGTGTAGAGTAGGGAACCAGTGTAGAGTAGGGAGATCCACCTCAACGCTGGTAGCTGGGTGATTTCACATTAAGTGAAAACCAAAAGACCCTCACTCCATTTGCAACCATAACAGTAAGTTGCAATTTTTTGGTTAGTATTGTTGATTGCAGTTCTGGGGGCCGGGGTTAGGGAGTGCTCTGACTTGTTGTTATTGTCTGGCTAAATTAGGTGGTTGTTTAAAAGACAATAGTGGTAGTTCTTGAAAAATGCAATTTAGGGTGTCATCCTCACTAAGTAGAGGGTGGAGGTCCTTAATAATTTTACATAGAAGTTCAAGGTTAGTATGATAAGTGACAACTAAAGGTATTCTGCTGGTAGTGTTTCTTTCCTTATACTAAAGTTGTTGCTCCCTAGGTACCTGTATTGCACATTCTATTGCTCTATTTCTATGGAAGAGTATCCCTGCTCCATAAAGTTGTTTTTCAGCATAGCCAATGTGTACAGTGTCTATGTCTTCCTCATTTGAACAGATATGGTGATACCAAAGTGCTGGACTGTACATGACAGATTTTTTTGTGTGACTCAGGTGATTACTATTCCTGTGTAAGTATCTCTGTCTGTCTGTTGGCTTCCTGTAAATACATGTATGTAAGTTTCCATCCTTGAAGGTGACAGTGGGGTCCAGATAATTAACATTGGTGGCAGAGTACTCAGGGTAAGCATTATGGTAGGGTGGAAGTTATTAAGTTCCTGATGAAAATCTTTAAGTATGTCAAGCCACTCAGAGAATGTATTCAAAATAAGTGTTAGATCCTCAAGAAGTAAACACAATTCTTTTTGTTTGGAGACAAGTAAGTTCAATGGAGAAAGCAATTTTTTACTTTCATTTATCGTCTGGAAAGCAAATACATTTTCAGTGATTTTCTGAAATTAGTATAGTTGTAGAAGAACCTTGATGAAATATTTTACCTGATAACATAGTTTTCAGTGCTTTTCGAAACCATGAATAAAAGAAACCATAAATTATGGGATCAAAAGTAGAATTAAAGTATCCAAGCCATGTTAGGGCATCAAATAAAACTGACGGAGTAGTGAAATTAAGGAAAGGATCAATAAAAATAGAAATAAAAAGGGGAAGCCAACAGAGTATGAATACTCCCGTCACTATACTTAAAGTTCTTTCTGCTTTCCTCTCTTTACTATTTGAACTCTTATTTTTTGTTCTTGAAAGGAAATGCTTTCTCTGCCGTACTGTTGATGACTCTAATGTGCCTTCTTGCTACAGTAAAATTTTACCATAAATGCCTATTATCACAATGCTTGGAATAAACAACCCAACAAAAAAACTCATCACTCCCCATATCTTATTATTTACAACTATGCACAGACCTATGCAGGAAATTGAAGCCACATACTCCTCTACTCCATTTAGATTTAGCTCTGAATACACAACCACAAAAGCAAGAATTGCTGGTGCTATCCAACTCATCAGTATAAATATCACAATCACTGGGACAGTCATTTTGGTTGGGTAATGTAAGGGATCACATACAGCATAGTAACGGTCAACTGCAATAAAACAAAGATGGAAAATAGCAGTTGTGCTTAGCATTATATCAAAACTAGAGTGAATTTTGCAAATTGTATCTCCGAAATACCAGCAGGTTTCAACAGATCTTATCATGCTATAAGGCATAACAATGACCCCTAAAAGAAAGTCAGCAATAGCCAAGGAGCAGATCAGAAAGTTGGTGGGACAGTAGAGTTGTTTAAAATGGGATATTGAAATTATAACCATTACATTTCCACATATTGTGATCATTATGATTCCAAGCATGAAGACATACATTGCTGAATTAATAGCTTTTGATCTCACACTTTTGAGACATGATCCATTAACATATGAAAAACAATACTGCATCTCCTCAAGACTCCAAACAGTAGATGAATTCATTATTCTTGATATGCATGCAAAAGTCATTTTCTGGCTATGGGATTTTCTGCTTCTACTGTACATTCCTTAAGGTTCCTAAAGAAAAGCAGACCAGGATTTTGAGTCACTAACAGTCCCATTTTGCATTGATTACACATTTTGCTTCATTAAAATGATTCAATATATTGTTTGCTATAATCTGTACAAACTAAGAATTTTTAAAGGGAAAGCATTTGATAAAAAACTGTAGAATCATGCAGCCAGAAAATGCACATATTTTGCAAATAGAAGTACTTTGGAAAAGGTAATTGAAACAAGTCCATTGACTACAAACAAATTCATAAGTAAGATATTTATTTTGAGTCCATAATTTGTTTGTTCTTATTTGCATTGCTTTTCCTACATCATAAAATGCTATCAAAAATATACAATAGACATTCACTTGTGAAAAGTGCAATTGCCAGCACCAGAAGTATGGTGAAAACAAAACAAAATAAATTACCTCCCCCACTAGCTGCTACCTAAACCCTAGTGCTTTACCCAACCTCAGGGCTTCATCTGAGGGGTACACCTTCCATGTGTTTTGTATTGTTTTTCTCAATATTAGTTGTGCTGGAAATTGCAGTTTAAACAAGTGAATGTTTATGCAAGCAATAAGACATGAGGACATGTGGGTTATATGGCCTGATAAGAGGATGCCCAAGATGCATTATGAGGAATGAGGCACTTGTACCAAGTGCCTTAAGCTCCTGGGAAGTGCTCTTATCAGGCCATAACCCACACTTCAAAGTGCCTTATTGCACTTATAAAATGGGTCCCCAGTAAAGAAGTTAATTAAAAAATGCGCATAAAAAGTGTGCATAAAGATAATAAAAAAATATGATCATATCAGTAGAAAAAAAATACTCCTTGTCATTGTCTTGGAATGGAGATCTTTTATTAAAAGTCACTAGAGGATGGTGGTGTCTGTCTGTGTCTCCAGTCCTCACTTACTCACCCACACAGACATGCAAAAACATGTTTTGGTTTTTCAATATTTCTTTGTTTGCCCACTGACTTTCCATTACAGTGAGTGGGAGTAGCATGTCCCATATCGGGTAAGCATTTACTGTGATATTTCTTGCCCCCACCCCAAAATACACAATCCATTTCTTTTGTGTCTTTTAGTTGTTTTATTTAATTTATTTTAACCTTTGTCTTGTTCAATCACTATTGGTTTCATTTATAATAAAGGAAAGGCTTGACTGGGCGTGAGTACGTCCTTCAACAGCTGCTGTAGAAAGTTGTTTCCTGCTTCACAGTTGTCAAACAGTAACACTCACTGAGGTAAAAAAAGAAACTCATTTGAGTTTTGTGGTGACTCTAATTGGCAGCAGTTTTACATAGGAATGTCTGGGTTGTTATGGCTCATATTTAAAGGAGATGATGAAGTGGGTGTGTGGGGGATGGAGTCCAGTATTGGTCGAAGCACTCATGTACTGGGCAGAGTTTTGAGCAGTGGGAGTGAGAGCTGGATCTGTGACAAGAAACATGTAATGAGTAAAACAAAATACTACATTCAAACATTTGAAGTTTAAGGCATGTGCTGGAAGGGGGATCTTGGACACAGAGTGGTATTTTTGTGGTTTATCTGCTGGTGTCACTGCTCACCAGGTGCAGCTGTTGCAGTTCCTTCAGATGCTAGCTTAGGAGCTGCAGCACGAACACAGTGGCACGCAGTGATTTCATGGTGTGCTAATTTTCAGTTGGCACTAGTTGTGCCAGTTGTAAAGTTATGTCCTGTTAAGGACACGGCTGGAAAAGTGTTTCAGCCAATCAGAGTTGAGAAAACTTTATGCCCATTTTATAAGGAAGTTTATAAAATGGCAAAAAAAAGAAAGAAAAGAAAAACTATAAATTTCATTAGTTAATTAGTTAAAACAGATAATCTAACTGTGTATTATCTTTCTAAGCTGCACTTTCAGGTCTGCAATCTTCTTTTATTCACCACAAAACTGGTTTTCTCACCAAATTCATTTTATCAGCATAGAAACTAACTTCAGGGTGTGCCTTAAATCATTTGTGAAGCACTTCTCTGGGCTTGTGAGGATACTCTGCAATCGACCATGAGCATCCCCAAATCCTGGTGTGAGCATTATGTAAGAAAATAATCATCGAGAAGGTGTGTGGTTGTGGTGATTAATCAACAGCCAGGTGAATTGTGAGGCACATGAGGTCTGCAGCCAAGTATCTCCACAGCACCTAGGGTGTTGATTAATCTCCAATAACTGCACACCTTGGAGTGTTTTTTTTTGCACTCATAACATGGGCAAAACATGGAGTCCAAGCAACATAGGACACATGATCCAAACAAATAATATCTCCCTTAAGGGGTGGCTGGCTCCCTCTCCCTGGGCTAAGACAGAAATATGGCATGCTAATGAGTCCAAATAAGGCCGAAACACATGTATGTGTCTGCTGTTCTTAACCTTTGCCGATTGCACTGTGAAGCCTTTTGGCACCACACAATTTTGCTTAAAGCTGAGCCAGTCCAAATTCTCTCATAGGGATTTGCATATGTTTCCTATGATGCTTTGCATTATGGGGGTATGTGCAATTGTGTTTCCTTTAGAACTTGACTGTATGGCCAATATCCTCCAGGATAACCCATGCCTCGGGGCATGTGCTCTGGGGTTCGTTTGTAGTTCTTTTCTTTCTCTATTCTGGGGTCTCCATGACCCAAACAAATAACATCCCCCTTAAGGGGTGGCTGGCTCCCTCTCCCTGAGCTAAGACACAGATTTGGCACACTGATGAGTCCAAATGAGGAAGGAACACATGTATGTATCTGCTGTTCTTAGCCTTTGCTGATTGCACTGTGAGAGACCTTTTAGCACCATGCAATTTTGCTTAAAGCTGAGCCAGTCCAAATTCTCTCATAGGGATTTGCATATGTTTCCTATGATGCTTTGCATTATGGGGGTATGTGCAATTGTGTTTCCTTTAGAACGTGACTGTATGGCCAATATCCTCCAGGATAACCCATGCCTCAGGGCATGTGCTCTTGGGTTCATTTGTAGTTCTTTTCTTTCTCTATTCTGGGGTCTCCATGACCCAAACAAATAACATCCCCCTTAAGGGGTGGCTGGCTCCCTCTCTCTGAGCTAAGACACAGATATGGCACACTGATGAGTCCAAATGAGGATGGAACACGTGTATGTATCTGCTGTTCTTAGCCTTTGCTGATTGCACTGTGAGACCTTTTGGCACCATACAATTTTGCTTAAAGCTGAGCCAGTCCAAATTCTGTCATGGGGATTTGCATATGTTTCCCAAGATGCTTTGCATTATTGGGTATGTGCAATTGCATTTCCTTTAAAACTTGGCTGTATGGCCAATATCCTCTGGGATAACCCATGCCTTGGGGCATGTGCTCTGGGGTTCTTTTAGTGCTTAACATACAACACTGCCACAACATGGAAAACATGTGACCTTTATTCTGTGTCCTTCCACTAAACATAAACTTGCAGTGCCACACTTTATTCTGTGTCCTGCCACTGCAACATATAGTTTCAGTACCACAAGATTTATATGCAGCATTACACAGTGATGCATATCTGATGATACATATCCAGCTAGAACTGATTGTCACACAGTGTATTCGTGTAGAAGAGACATGAACTGTTCCATTGCCCCACCTCTGTGTCTCTGCACCTCACTCAAATCAGCAACTGATGTGCAGAAACATTAATGGATGGTAGTACAAGAAGTATGGTATGACACTTATTTTGCTTTTTTGTAACTTCCCACATTCTGCCAACATTCTTCTACTAAGTGCTGTGCTGCCCATCACACTGGTAAAGGTCACTGCCTGCATGTTACAGCATGGAAAGAGACTGTGGGAATCACCAGCGGTAGGACACTGCCATGCAGTGATCGGCGGAATTTCTATACAAGTACAGCACATTGCTACCATACTGCTAAGGCTCTGTGACAGTTTCTAACCTATGTACCTGCCTCACAGATCTCCTACTGTTCCTTGCACCTTTCACTGCAGTGTCTTCCTCTCTGTATGACATTACCAAGTGTCTGTCTGTCTCCACAGTCCCATTGTGTCTCTAATCCTCATAGATCAGTTCAGGGTTGGGGCAACAAGAAATAAGAGAGAGAGAGACACACTGCAGCGATGGCAAGCTAGAAGGATGCTGCTGAACTTACTGTCTCAAGTGTGTCTGTATTTCTCAGTCTCTTGCTTGGTGAATACAGCATGACAGAGGCACTCACCTCTGTGGCTCCTGCTGTTCCACTACACATGATGACATATGATGCCAGGAGTGGTATACTGGTGAATGAGAAAATGGGTAATCTGCGGGGCAGGTGGGTGGGTAACCATCTAGCACTGCTGAGAAACTGAGTGCTGCACTGATGGTGTCAGAAGGGATGTCTGTCATACATAGAAACACTACCAGACACCAGCAATTTCTGCAGGCAAATTACATTCCTCTCCCGCTGTGTGCCCCACTCACTGCTTGCTGTCTCGGTCTGTCTCTCTTCTCTTGGTGAACATTTCCCTGGGTACCCGGTGGGGGGAAAAGACACCTAAGATAACACAGCCTGCAACAGGGACTGGACAGGCAGTCAGCACCAGTCACACAGAGAAAGACAGAGAGACAACAGTGGTAAAAGTTGGAATAGTGCAGTCAGTGTCACTTCACTATGCCACAAGATATGACAGTGTTTGGCTCTGGGTCAGCTCTCACTCTGTTAATGAGGACAGTAGTGGCTGCCGCTCACACTGCATTTCTGGCACAAGAATGAGATCGGCATGGCTGACTGGTCTCTCAGGGCAAACTGTTCACCACTTGCTGTGTATATATCATACATTAAAGAACTGTACCAATCAGGTACCTGTCTTTGTCAAGTCCATGTTATAAAATGCTTTAATGTGCACCTTGTCACGCATTATTGCTTATATATTCAGCACATTTTGACACACATCCTGCATCTGCATGCTACTGTAAGGCCAATCTTACTTCAAGCTTTTGTCTAATAAAACTAAAGTTCCTAGCCCTACTGGTCCTAACATTAGCCATTTTTAAAGATCATTTCTATGATAAGAACCAACTTTGTAACCATAAGGCTAGTAACTTAGTTTTTTTTGTTAAAACTTGTAATCAGTTTAACATTAAAAAAGCATGCCAATATACATTATGCAAGCAATAAAATATGATGAGGTGTGGATTATGGCCTGATACGAGCATGCCCCAGGTGCATTATAAGGCACAAGGCACTTGTGCCAAGTGCTTTTAGCACCTTGGAAGTACTTTTATCAGGACACAACCCACAGAGGGTTATTGCTCTTATAAAATGGGCGCAAAATTTCCACATAATTGTCAGGATAAACTTTTAAACATTTCTTTTATTTTAACTTTTAAATGGAATTTACTGAGCATTTTTGAAGTGAAATAGTCCCTTAAACTGGGCTAACATGAACTGTAACATTATCTGTAATTATGATTTGTGTTATCTTATGAAATTTATAAATTCAACTTTCTCCATATAACAGTTATTCAAGATAAATGATGTGCTGGTTGTAATCTGTTTTGTGAACTGCTGGATGGCAGAGCTGACATTTCCCTTTGGATCACATGTTACTTGATGTGTTGCCTCATCAGTGGGTGGAGTGTTTGGCTGCAGAGAGGAGCTGCTGAAGCATGGCTGTTGTTCTGCAGAGTTTTTTGGACAGGTATTTTGTTGAGGTAACAACTGTATTTTCCTTTAGAGCCAGCATTTCACTCCATCAGTGTCGATCTCCAGCTGATGGCACCCAGTACAAGTGGAGGCTCAATTCACAGCAATGTCCAGTCATGGTCATGATTTTTCTGGCCTCCAGTCCTGTGTCCGAAAGTAGTTGCACAGCCATTGCACATACACTGTGGTTCAGTGCTGATTATTGGCATAAGGTTAGCAAAGCAGTTTATGCCAAGGAGCTCCCTTATGTACCAGACCACTACTGTGCTTTACTCTGTAGCTGGCAGTCTTCTTCTTTGATAGCAGTAGAAGGCTGTTGGGTTGGGTGGCAGTATTGAAATGCATTTTTTTGAAGGACTTTACTGTGTGCAGTGGGTTGTCTGGGAGGGTATAGGTACACCCTTTGTACTGTTGGCTTTTTATTTTATTTTTTTATGATTTTAGGTGAATTTGTTAAAAGTCAACATTATGTATTCTGTGCCTTGTTCATCCATGTTTGTATTTGCTTGCGTGCATGTGCAAGAAACTTTTTGTGGCAGCTTAGGAGAGAAGCGGGTTGTGAAGGTGCAGCACTGTGACAGCCAATGGAAGCATTTGCATTTAGGGACTTGGTACTGGTGGACCAATGGAGACACAGTGTGCTGATGACACTGGCTTCCAAAAGTGCCACCAACATGTAACGTTTTTGCCGCAGCAATCAGGGGCTGCCTCGTCATTGCAGTGTCAGCCATTCCGCTGCAATGAGGGAGCGACCGTCATTGCAGGGTGGACATTACTAATGTAATATTGTTTGTGAATGCCACGGCAAGCCACTGCCATGTTGACAAACAGTATTATACAGCTCCCACTGCTGAAGGGGTGCCCAATCCCCCCTCAGCAGCATGCAGCCCCTCAAAAACAGTCTTTGTTTGCCGACAGGGGCCCCAATCCCCGTCAGCTTCAGTCCCCTGTCCCAGTTTAATTTGCCAATGGGGGAGCCCACTCCGTATCGGCTTAAGGTTCCCCCCAAAAAACAAGTTGGTTTGTGCTGAGGGGGGGTGTCCAATCCCCCTCAGCTCTTGTGCCCCCCATGTGCCGACAGGGTACCCAATCCCCAGTCGGCTACAGCCACTCCCCAAAAAAACACTCAGGTGGCACTCTGGGAGCCCACCCTAGCATGCCAAATGTACTTGTTTAAAAGAAAAACTGTCCCGTAATGTTTTTCTGTAAATCAGAAAGCGGTCCCTCGTTGAGTCCTGTGGCCCCACCCCAACCCACGCCCACCACTCTGCACCCTGCCTCCCCATACCCCTCACCCCATACTTACTCCGGAGCCCAGGGCGACAATCTTCAGTGGACCGGGAACACATCTGCACTCTTCAAAGCCGACTGCAAATTGAAGAAATGCCAGTAAGCTGTATAATGGCATAAATAGGGTTTTTTCAATGTTGGTGCATATCACAGACATTTGTGGGAATTTTGGCACCAAATTCTCAACATGGGGTTATTGGGACCCCTCCTCATGAATTCAGCCACTGTCAAGGTGTTATTCAGTCCGGAAAGGTGATTTATCGGTCACTGTGCAGAATCACCTTTTGGGACTGATTAACAAAATGACATTACCAGTGTTCATGAGGTGGCCTCTCAAAAAGTCTATGTTGCAAATTTGGTGGAAAAAATCCAAGAAATGACTGTTTAAAGGGTGTGCATTGCGCAGTTGCTACACACACTCGTAACTTCATGAATTTACAATATTTTCACTCCAGATTTTCAACATGGCCATTTTTCCACACCTCCTTATGAACAGTATAACTGTCATTAATCACATCCTGGCTGACATGTGTTTTTGCACTTCTGGTGCAGAACAGCACGGTTGCTGTCAGAAATCTGTGTTTGGGACACATTAAGAAAATCACAGTGACACTGTTCATGAGCAGAGGTCCTAAAATGAATATGTTGAAAATTTTGTGATGAAAGTCCATAAAATGACTGTTACGCATGCGTTGTGCAGTTTCCATGTATGTTCAAAAGTGCGAGCATTTTTAATATTCCCACTACAGATTTTCAACATTGCCATCTCGTCACACCTCCCTATGGATGGTACAGCTGTCATTCTTCACATCCTGCCTGGTCTGTGTTTTTGTACATCTAGCACAGAATGGCACGGTCACTGTAGGTACTCAAAGTTCAGCACACATTAACAAAATCACACTGCCACTCTTCATGAAAAGAGGTCCCAAATGCTTTCATGAGGTGGGATCACAAAAAGGCCATGTTGAAAATTTGTAGTGCAAATACCAATAAACATCCGAGGGATTAGGGTTTCTAACCACAATATCCCACCCTGTACAGACTGACAGGCCTCAGGGTGTGCTTTTGGATAGCCGACTGTACTGCTCATGCCATCCCACCCCCAGCCACTGACAGGCATCGAGGTATACCTTGGCCTCTTTGGCCCCAGACTTCACCCCATTCTCCTATGCTGCACCCATTTCAGTGTATGTCCTTATGGAATGGGGTGACTGTAAAGCCAAACACCCCAAGGCACACCTCAACACGTCAGTGTCTGCTGAATAGGGAAAGGTGACATGGCATGACCATCATGGGCGATGACCCAAACACTTACCCCAATGCCTGTCCATCTCTACATGATGGAGGTGGGATTGGCGTGAAGTTCAATACTTCACTGCCATTCCTATTCTGCATCTGACTAACTCCTGCATTTCCATTGCTAATACCAGCAAGCAAACATTTGGCATTGACAAATGCTTGTTATTTTAAAGTGGTTTGGTTTTAGTTCACAGAGACCATCTCTCCCATGGTGTGCCATGCACAGCTGTATGTCAAAGCAGACCTTGTAAAGAAGGCCACATGGAGCTTCCAGTGATAGGATCATGGATGTTTTCAGTATTTCAAGGTCTGGGGTGCTTATAGCAGGGTGGTGTTGTGATGTGTCTTTTCCATGCCATCTGTAATGTTTGCACACAGCCATAAAGATATTGTTAGCAGGTTGCAGTTCAGGATGGTTGTGGAGGTTTATGGAGCAAATGAGAGGCAGGCTGTTGAAGCAGTGATTAAGCCAAGCTCTCAGTGTGAGGAGCTGGCCCGGCTATACTTGCTCCCATTGGTCTGCTGGACTTTGGCTTACAAATCTGACAGATGCCTCCACCTGACACTGTTTCAAAGTTTAATTCAATATGATGTGCTGAGCACCAGTTCTGCAGCACAGGCGTTGCCCACATAGTTGTCTTTTGTGTGTTGAACTCATTTTTTTCTTTCTCTAGTGTGTCAAGCTTAGCAGTCAGTGTAAAAAACATACTCATCATGGCTGTCTTTCTTTTTCTTTTTATAGGCTGCTGTCTCTCTGGAAGGTTGTTGTCTTTCTTTTCTTGAAAGGTGGTAAGTAGTTCTTCTAGTTTTAGGTCAAACTGAATGTCAGTAATGCCTGACATTTTTTGTTCTGTCAGGCTTTCTCATTTCTGATGACTGCTTATTCTAGGCTGGCATGGCTTGTTGGTGAGGGTGGCACAGTGAAATCTTTGTGTTCTGGGACTCAGGTTGACACAAATAGTGCCAGTTGTAAAGTTATGTCCTGATAAGGACATGGCTGGATATGTGTTTCAGCCAATCAGAATGTAGGAAATTTGGTGTCCATTTTATAAGTGATGATATTGTGCATGTTTCTGACTGCACTTTTTAATGTGATAAAAACAAACCACAGGAGAAAAAAATTGGATGGCCTATCAGCACAGCAGTAGCTCTACCTCCTGCTATGCCAGTAACCTGGGTTTGGGAATGAGCTTGGGCTGCTGGGAGCCAACTAGGGGGAGGTAAGATCACTGCTTCCACTGCCTTACTGCCTCCTTGGTGACCAAAGGTGGTGGTCCAGCTCAGGGCACTATGGGAGGAGAAGAAGACATTGGCCAACATCCAGAACAGCAGCACATCACACATGCACACAATACGTGGACCTCCATGCATGCTGATATCCTCAGGGATGGGAGAAAACAATACAAAAAACACTGCAGCTGGCCCAACGATTGCCTCTGGTACTGTGACAAAGGACTGATCCTGGAAACCCATGGCCACCTCCTGATGAAAGTATGTGCATGTATGGGGGAGTAGAAAGGGGGTGCTTTCTCCTTCCCCACTTGGGAGGGCAATCCAAGGCAGCATGGAGGCAGAGTACCAGGGGTAGCATGGTAGTAACTAGCCAGAGGTACCTTGGAAGACCCTGAGGGAGTGGCTCAGCTGTGGTGTAAATGGGGGCACAAACAGAGAATTAAAAAAAAGGAAAAAGAATGGACTAAAAAATAAATACTTTTCATAGCAAATTTTTTGTAGTCAATGGACTTCTATCAGTTACCTCTCTCTAAGTGCACAAGTGCACTGAATGTTTTCTGTTTATAATTTGAAACATTACTTCTATCTTTGATCTAGCTGCTGCAAATCTGTGTGTTCTCTATGTACTGTAGGTGCTTCCCTGGTATTTGGAATGTGTTTTCCTAATAATAGAGCAGCCTTTGTAATCTTGCAAAATTGTTTTATTCTGACTTTAAATAGATTATGTAAATTCATTCAGTATGTTTACTTTTTTTTTGTCTTTGAGAAGTTAATTCTTATTTATTCTGAAAAGATTCATTGGGCCAGATTTCAACAAAATAAACACAGATGCCTGCATCTGCTCAGCTGTGTTGTTGTCTACCCACCCTTTTCAAAACAATGCAGTTAGCATGACCAATGCTGCTCTGGTAGTTTCCTCCCTCCTAAAACCATTTTGATTTTAGCTAAGAAAGTTGTGCAATTTATATATGCTATTAGCTGTTTATGTAAGCAATAATACCCAACAGGGTGGGCAGTATTGGGCTATACCAGACTGTACAGGGTGTAATGAGGCAGGACGCCACAGTCAGAGGCCTTATATCCCCTGGAAGGTCAGTATAACCCATACTGTCCACCCTGGAGGGTATTATTGTCCTTAGAAAATGGACCACTGTATAATATAGGTTTAAAAAGGAAAAAACATTGTTTAAATGCTAAAACTCATTTATTTTGTAATAAAGTAGTTCCTCCACCTGCATTAGAATGTTCTTTTTTTAACTAGGGAATTCTGAGGAGTAGGGAGCTGATTGTCATGGTTACCCCCATATACAGACACACACAGTGTAGCTGCTTACCTGCATGAGTGGCATAAAATTCACTGGGATTTAAAAATTACAGCCTCCCATGAAGTGTAGACTGTGCAGTTCTTCACTGCTGAGTGCTGGTGTCTGAGTGAGAGAGACAGAGAGAGAGAGCGAGAGAAGAGAGAGAGAGAGAGATAAGGAGGCGAGTGATTTTTTCACCTGTTTTACCAAATGTTCTCCCAGGCAGGAGTAGCAGCGTGACAGATACAGAAAAACCCCTGGATTCCATGAAGCATTTCCAGTGCACCTCTCTCCCTCTCAGGCAACAGTATGAAAAAGACAGGGAATCCTCAAATTAGCCTAGTTTTTTCAGTCACACAAAACGGAAAAGCAGCAGCAGGTAGGGCAAAACTAGAAGTAACAGTAGTCACTTAACTGTGCACCTCTCCCCTTCTCAGGTGCCTGTTGCCACCTCCTGCCTGTCATGACCTAGAGAAGATGAATGATTTGAGAGAAGTGGGGAGAGGATCCATAGTAGTCTGCAGGCTGTGCTTTTCTATGTCCCCCAGCCCTATAATCTAATTTTTGTTTGTTTGTGAGACTGGCAGCTGACAGGGCGATCAGGGAAATGGAGCTGAAGTAAGTGTACCTGTCGGGATGAGAGCTGAGAGTCTGGCGTGATTGGGAATGCCAGTAGCAGTGTGTGTGCTCAGTCCAAGAGTGCAGGACAAAACTTAAGTGGAGCTGTCATTAAAAAAAAAACAGACGTTTGTACTTCTGCTTGAGTGGGCTTAGAGTGGGGCGGGTGCATTGTGGAGGAAGTGCTTCATAGCAGTAGTGTTGAGTACACGATGATGTGCTAGAGCTCATATTGTAAAATGAAAGAGGTGGGCGTTTCTGTTTTTGAGTGTGGGACAAAACTCTTGATTGCTTTTTTTAACAATACCTACATCTAGTGGAACGGAGGAGGAAGGCATGTGAGACACATGGGTTTGTGTGTGTGGCGATGACACTAGCACTTCAGTGGTGGGCAGGGTTGTACCGTATTTGTGTTGCAGCTGAGTGACTCAGTGTTTTGTCCCACTTACTGAGTGGGGAAAAATGGCAGTTACTCTGTCACAGGGATATGACATATGGGGATAAGAAAAATAAAATGATGTTGGGTTGTGGCGGTAAGCTACATGGGAAGGAGATGTTGGAGGATTGGGCTGGGCGTCAGCTCTCGCTAAGCGAGAGAAGAAAATGGTGGGTATTTTAAACTGAACATTCCATAGGCACAGTTATACTGGTGGTGATCAGATTGGTTGGGGTTGGTACTTTTAATACCCAGGCTCTGTTGTCTGATAGATGCCTACCTTGCCAGAGCTATCAGCCAATCAGAGCCTGAGATTTTTGAAGCCCATTTTCTAATAACATTTTCCATCATATGAGATAATCATTTAAGGGATTTGCTTTAATATCAGATTTATGAATTTTTGTTTTGCTAATTATGTGGTTGACTTGAATGTGATATGTGGTAGTAAGTTTTTGTTATTTTAAAATATTTTTTATTGTGTTTTGTATTTATATAATGTGTGTTTTATATGTTAAACTTGTCACTTGTGAAAATGGGCAATTTGCTCATCTTGCTTACAAGTATAAAAAATAAAAATGAAATGAAAATGAATTGGGGTGCTGGTTGCATATTTCCAAATTTGAGGGATTAAATTACGAGTGGAGAAAGTAGTGTGATTCTGACCACTACTAAAATGTTTCTCTTTGTTATCCTATGTATCTAAATATTTTTGGTGATGTATTTGTTAAGTTTTGTAAATGACCTGAGCAACAGGTTCATATTTAGTATTCTGCTGGTTGAAGATTCATTTCATTTTCATTTCTTTTCATTTTAATTTTTATTCTGGTTAACTGATGAATGCAAAATGCCCATTCTCAAAAGTGACCAGATCCCATATGAATACAAGCAATAAAACTAATAAAACATATGCAGTAATTATGAATAACATTAACATCTTGTTTTGTGCAAGTGTTTAAAATGCAATTTTCAGTCATAATTCAACCTGCATTTCTTTATCTTTTTTATGTTCATGTCCCTTAATTCTTTATTAATGAGAATATTTGGAAGAAAACATTGTGCCCAGTTTTCTCTGAATCGAGAATACCTCAAGCACCTAGTGAGTCAATCATTTGGTGTACAGGTCCTGCATTCTCCCCACTGGCTATCAGAATTTTAACCTCATGTTTAATGCTACAAGTTAGACCAGCTTTTCCTGGTCTAACTTGAATAATTTGGGGAACCTTTATAGGGGGCTGCACCAAATCTTTGGTGCAGGCTGCCATAAACTGAGGAAACTGTTTCAACTGCACTCGATGTACTAAAATTGGGTGCAGTTGTGTCAAAGATGTTTGGTGCAGCTGTGCCAAAAAACAGGTTTGACACAGGGCTTGATGTAAGACCTGTGTTATCCTTTGAAAACTGGGCTCATTATCTTTATCCTCCAGACCTTATCTCACCCATCTCTTCCTTCCTCTGCTGGAGTAAGAATTCATTGTTTGTGACATTATTGTCTGTTACTGAACAAAATTATTCATAAACAGAGGAGGACACCTTCAGTAAGGGGGAGCAGAACAATGGGCTGAAGTCTTATTTTCATGTCAATATCTTAAGTAACAAGTAATCAAAGAAAATAAAAACTAATGAAATAACATCTGAGTTATGTCTAAATATTATATTTTAAAAAGTTTTCCTGGATACAGAAAACATGTTTCAAGTACCTTTAACAGCATGTGGGTGTTTCTTGTGATCCACAGTTAAACCTTACAGATACTAGCTTGATATAGGGGAATTTATGTTATAGAAAAGTTTCAAAAAACTGAGCTACTATCACACACAACATTTTATACAAACCAGACGTACTGTAGTCTTCACTAGATGTTTTACCTGAAACAACATTTTCATTGCTAAACATCCTATAAATAGAACATTATTTTTGACTGAGTGTCAAAGAAGACTTCTTTCAGCAAAAGGCCAAGAATGAAATGCAAAAAAAAAAAATAGCAAAGAAAGATAGCTGCCTGCCTGTTCCTCAAGTCATGTGGCCCTGTAGAATTATTAATCCAGGTTCCTGAACAGATTACAAGGAACTGGCCTTATTAAGACCCCCCAAGTTACGGCAAATGATGGGTTGACTTTCAATGTTTCAGTCTCAAACTGATTTGATTTGATGGACATTTCTAATGACTGACTAAAGATTTCTTCTTCTGTTAGCATGAATGAAGAGACTGAGGGGTTAAAAAATTGAATGTTAATTTCCTGGAATATTGCTGGTCTCCTAACAAAATTCGTTGATAATGAGTGTATTAATTTTCCGAAGCAGGCCCATATACTGTGCCTGCAAGAAACGTGGCATCAGACTTTAAATAATATTGCACTGAATGGTTATTCAGTTTATCACGTTTCAGGTCACAAGCACTCCAGATTTGGCAGACCTTCTGAAGGCCTGGTTACTTGGTTCAAAATTATGGATCTTTTATCCGAAGAGCTCATATTTACTAATTCTTACTCACAGTCTTTTCTGGTAACCGTGGGCCCCCCTGACATTTTGTCTAATAAATGTCTATATACCTCCCAGTAATTCCAAGTTTTATGACCATAGAATATGGGACAAATTGGAAGATGTCAATCATAGAGTTTGGGCAACAACAGCTTGTGAGAAAATCTTGCTCTGCAGAGATTTTAATGCCAGGATAGGCATATATGATGGATTTGCAAATGATGAAAGACAAAATTGCCACTTCTGGAATGCCTATAAATATCCCAGAAATTCCCTAGATCATAGGACTACTGCCAGAGGGCATAAACTCCTGGAGATTATTACACCATATAATTTAACACCTTTAAATGGGAGGTATATGGGGGATACCATAGGAAATTTTACCCACTACAACAAGCAGGGTCCCTCTATGATAGACTATGTCTTCTGGAATGATAACATGGATATATGGGAATCTTGCCATATTCCTACTAGATCAGATAGTGACCACTTCCCTCTTATACTTAGTTTAGACAATTAGTGCAGGAACCCATGTTGTCTGGCTATAGTAATATAGAAATCAGAACAAAACCAAAATCAGGTGGAATCAAAATAGTTCTTATGAGATAAATTATTTGTTGCAGAATGTTTTCTCTAATAAAGAATATGTTAACTGGAACATGATTCAGTGGAATAATCAGATGATGCACTGTTTCGAGGAAATTAGGGAACTCATCATGCATACTAGACAACAGAGATCAATGGGGGGCAGAACTGGTTTGATAGGGATTGTCATTTGGCTAAAAAACATTTAAACAAACAAATCAGAAGGTTAGAGCTCCTAGTGATGATGAACAGTTTAGACTCCTTAATCAGATTAGGGGATCTTATAAAAAGCTTCAAAAGGAGAAACAACAGGAATTTCAACATAACCAGTGGAACAAAATGGTACTGTAATAGAGTGCAAGGATCATCATGCTTATTGGCAGTTGGTGGCTCAGGGAACTAGTAATTTTAAAATTGGAACAGATACATATATTCCCCTCGATACCTTGGAAAAATATTACTCAGATATTTTTTTAGACCCAAATCAGACAAATGAACTTCCCAATTTGGGGTCTTTTGAACCGTATGTTACCTTCTGCAATCGATAGGAAGTATATGTGGCAATTATTTCCCATGAAAAAATAAAGCCCCAGGTCCAGACCAGATACCATCAGAGTCTTTTGGACTCTCCTCTTCTTTGGGCCACTATATTAATGACTTTTTTAACTGTTTAGTTAGGAAACTGAGATCCCCTATTTCTTGGAAGGAGCACTAATTATTCCCATACAAAAAAAGGAGATAGAACTGACCCAAAAATGCATCAACCAATTTCATTATTAGACAATAGTTGCAAGATTTTTTCCAAATTGGTTTAAGTTAAACTCATGGAGGAAATCAAGGCACTGGGTGGATTGTCAGAATTTCAAGCAGGTTTTCAAGACAGTTTTAGTACAGTAGATAATTGCTTTATCCTTTCTCATCTTTATGAAAAATATGTTAATCTGCGAAAGCAGAAATTATACTTAGCATTTATTGACTTTAGTTCTGCTTTAGATTTTGTGTCATGTAGTATATTATGGGAATCAATGAGGTAGTAGGGTATTTCTAAAGAAATCATTGCAATTATAAGCAAATTCTATCACACTTGGACTCAGGTCAACACTGGAACAACTGGACAACTCTCTGTAACTTTTCCCACTAATCATGGGGTCAGACAAGGCTGTGTGTTAGCCCCTACCTTGTTTTGCATTTATATTAACAAATTATTGAAATTATTGAATGATTCATTGACAGATTCTCCCAAGATTCTACATAAATCTTGTCCAGTTTTGGCATACGCCAATGATCTGTATGATTTCGCAAAAGGGTCTACAGAGCAAACTAGATATTCTGAATGAATATGCGGGTAGACATAGTTTAATTATAAATGAAAACAAAAGCCAAATTTTGATACAAGGAACTAATAAAACTTCCAAAACATGGAGAATACGAAATAAAAAATGTAATACTGTTAAATCGTATTTATATTTGGGTTTGCTTTATACTCATGATGGTAAATGGACTAGGCACCTTGATTCTCTTATTCCTAAACTAAAACAAACAGCTAATTACCTCAAGTCATTTAACAACAAGTATGGAGGTAATACTATTAAACCATTGATAATAGCACTAAAGGCCAAATACTACTCTCAGGCTTTATATCATTCTGAGATCTGGGAATATGTTAGTTTTGATAAGTTAGAAATTCCTTTAATTAAACTCCTGAGGTGTACTTTAGGACTGAATAACTCTATCCCTGCAGCTTTTGTTAGGGCTGAGGTAGGACTGGTTAAATTATTTGCCTTTGCACAAGTGAGACTTATAAATTATTGGCTAAAATTGTTGACATTAGACTCAAATAGATGGCAAATTCTGGCATTAAAAGAAAAAGAACCATGGATTGGTATGGGCTGTAAAAAATCTAAATGGTTGGCCAATTTGTACTCAGTTCTGGAGGAATCTGGATTATCTTTCTTAAGAGGCTATGTGGAAAAATTGTAATTATCTTGAAGTATAAATCTTATATAACCCAAAAAATCATGTAATTAGCTTTGAAATCAGATCTGGTTACGACTACAAATCTCAAGATTGCCCCTTGGCTAAGGCAATATGATGTAAATTTTTGTTTTAGAGAATATTTGGATGTACTGACTAATATTAAACAGAGACAGTTATTTACTAGATTTAGAATGGAACAGTTTCCCAGTAAGGTTCTGAGTTCCAGATACAACAAGGAGTCAGAATCTGCTTCTGGTCTTTGTGTTTGTACTGGTATTAATAAGGAGGATCTTTTCCATGTCATTTTTGTATGTCCATGGTATAATATGGCTAGAATGTCCTGGCCTCACACCTTTGCTAAATGAAATAGCAACTTCTGACCAAACTTTATTACTGGATATACTGTTCACTACTAGGGATGATTATTTAATTTATAAACTGACAAGATATCTGGAAGTAATAATAAAAATTAGAATGAAACATAAATTCCAACTAAATTAAAATATGAGATATGAAAGATTGTTTCTTTGCATGGGAAATAAGGCTACTAATGGGAATTTTTTTTCCTTAATACTTTGTATTTATGTTTCTTTTTATTATGGATGAAAAGCCAAGAATTAATGTGATAATGTGCAATATTTGCAGTTATTGTCTCAATGTATGTATGATAATGAGACGTCATTTTGTATTTTATTGTAATGGTCTTCTGACCGAACAAATAAATTTATACTACTACTACTAATCCAGGAATGCTGAGAAATCCAGTGTGATTCAACATCTACAGGGGAAAAAACAGAGGAGACATTTCAATTTGGCATACAAGATACCAGAGAATTCCTTGAATGAACAGGGAGACAATTGTTGACAAGCATAGAAAAATACATGAGAACTGTCAACAAGGCAGAAAGCCTAACATGCAGGCAAAAGCATGAATCAAGATTTCCACTTACTGGTTACATTATAATACATCTGAACACAGTAACTGAATTCCCTGATGAGAGGATTCAGTCTTTGAAAGTCTGCTTTTGTTCACAGTAGTGTCATTGGTTATTAAATGGGTCTAAAAAATCAAAGAACTTAAATTGGTTAAAACCATTCAGGTGACTATGTATTATTAGAGCATAAGGCATGGTCATCCTGGTCCTAAACCAAATCATACAATGAGCAAATCAGTCCTCCTACAGCCAGAACTATCTTCCATTAGTCCCCCTGTAACCAGAACTGATCTTCCATCACAAACATGGCTGCTACTTTTACACTACAAACCTTCAACTGGGCCCTAAAAATAAAACTACCGTGAATAAAAAATAAAACAACTTTATTAAATGTTGTTTCCTTAATCATCACACTCTCCTTACACACATAAACAAATTAGAAACATTAAGTATTGTTCATAGTTTTCATTATAATTGTTTTGTTTTGTTTCTGACAATGAAAAATCTTTCTTCTGTCTTTACCTGCTCATCGAGGAAAATCTCTTCTGCTTGTCCTGATAGTCAGATAACTGAGTATCTGGCTCTAATAGAGGCCATTGTTGTGTGTGTGTACAGTATAGAAACATAGAAATTGTCTGCAGATAAGGACTGTTAGGCCTATCTAGTATGCCCGTAGGCCCTATACACGTATGCCTGTAGGCCCTATACATGTATGCATCCACTCACCCTAAGTTGACAATGGCTTTTTATCACTCCTTTCCCACCCACGGTTCCCCTGTGCTTGTCCCAGGCTTGTTTAAACCTCTCCACTGTACTTGCCCCTACCACTTCTAGTGGCAGACTATTCCAAGCATTCACCACCCTCTCTGTGTAGAAAAACTTCCTCACATTACCTCTTAATCTTCCCCCCTCCAATTTCATATTGTGACCCCCGCATTCTGGTATCTTTTCTACATTGGAAAAGATTTACCACCTGCACCTTGTTTATGCCCTTGAGGTACTTAAGAGTATCTATCATGTTGCCCCTTTCTCTCCCCTCCTCCAGGGAGTGCATAAAGAGGTCTCTTAGTCTCTCATCATATGTTTTGTGGGACAAACCATGCACCATCTTTGTCACCCATCTCTGGACAGCCTCCAACTTGTTTATGTCCTTATGCATGTGTGGTCTCCAGTACTGCACACAGTACTCCAGGTGAGACCTTACCAGTGTTTTATACAATGGCATCACCACTTCCTGCCTCCTACTAGTAATACCTCTTCCTATGCACCCAAGCATGCCACAGCCCTCCCTGTAGCCTTTGAATGCTGCTTTGATACCTTAAGGTCATCAGATATGATAAACCCTAGGTCCCTCTACTCCTTGGTGATGGTCAGCATCTCTCCACATCCTGTAGCTTTCCACAGGGGTTCCCCCTACCCAGGTGCATTATCTTGCACTTTTTTACATTAAATCTCAGTTGCCACACCTCCAACCATCTTTTAAGCTTCTCCAAGTCCCTTTTCATTTTCTGCACCGCTTCTGAAGTATCTACCCTATTGCAGATCTTGGTGTTATCTACAAATAGGCAGACCTTTCCTTCCAGCCTCTCTGCAATGTCACTAATGAAGACATTGAACAGGACTGATCCCAGTGCTGATCCTTGTGGCACTCCACTGGTCACCCCTCTCCCCCATGATTGGATGTCATTTATCACCCCTCTCTGCCTTCTGTCCATCAGCCAGATTCTAACCCACTGTATCACCTTATGCCCCATGCCTAGACTACTCATCTTGTTAACCAGCCTTCTGTGTGGGACAGTATCAAAGGGCTTTGCTGAAATCCAGGTACGTAACATCTATGTCCTCTCCCTGATTCACTTCCCTAGTCACCCAACCAAAATAATCTATCAGATTCATTTGACAAGACCTTCTGATATGAACCCATGCTGCCTCAGATACTGGGCACCAATGGATTCCAGATGTGCCACTATCCTTTCTTTCAGCAGTCTCTCTATGATCTTCCACACCACTGAGGTGAGGCTGACTGGCCTGTAGTTCTCCGCTTGCACCCTACTACCACTTTTGTGCAGTGGGACTGCATGCACCCTCCTCTAGTCCTCTGGAACCATGCCTGTGTTGAGTGGCTCTGTGAACAGGGTGGACAGAGGCACAGCTAGTTCCCTCCGCAGTTCCTGTAATATCCTTGGGTGTATGTCATCTGGCCCTATGGCTTTATCACCTTCAGCTTTGTGAATTCCTCCCAAACTCTTTCCACTGTGAATGGACTGGTGTCTACTTCTCCCCCCTCAATTACCTCTACTACCCAACTGTGGTCCTTGACCCTCTCCCTCTTCAGTGAATACTGAACAGAAGTATTTGTTCAGTAGTTCTGCCTTGTCTTGATCTCCCTCCTTGCACTCTCCCTCCTCCCCTTTGAGCCTCAGAATCCCCCCCAGTTTTTCTTCTATCGCTGATGTACCTATAGAATGTCTTGTCCCCTTTTTTCACTGTCTGTGCTAAACCCTCTTCTGTCTCTGCCTTGGCTTTCCTAACATTCTTCCCTGCCTCTCTTATACATTCAAGGTACACCTCCTGACCTCCTCTCCTTTGAATCCACTTATACTTCCTGAAACTTGCTCTTTTGCCCTTACTTTGTCTCCCACCTTTAGAGAACCATAGTGGTTTCTTTCTTCTTTCCCTTGGCCACTATCCTAATGCATTGGTTAGTAACCTCCATAATGGCTCCTTTTAGTTTCTCCCACTGTTCCTCCACCCCCTCCATTACCTCTACCTTCTCCAGGGCTGCTATTTCATTGAAATCCACCCACATAAAATCTAATATTTTTGCCCTTGTGTGACTTAATTGAGTCCCTGTCTCCATGTCAAACCACACCATATGGTGGTAGCTGGATCCCAGCTGCCCTTCCACCTGAATTCTTTCAACTATGTTCCCATTGGTCCATACCAAGTCTAGAATTGATTTGTCCCTGGTGGGCTCATGCACCAGCTGTCTGAGTTCAACTCCCTGCAGGGATTCCAGATGGCCATGCTTCTGGCTGAAGCAGTTGTCTGGGTAGTCCAATCCATATCTGGCATATTGAAATCTACCATCAACAGGATTTCACCTTTGGCTGCCATGTCGTGAATTTCCACCACTAGTACCATGTCCACTTCCTCCCTATGTGCCAGAGGTCTGTAGATCACCCCTGTACATATTGCTTTGCCATTTCTGGGTTCAAGGGTTACCCACATTGCCTCCACCTCCCCCTACCAACCCTGTACTTCTGTAGCTTTTATGCCTTCTCTGATGTGCAGGGCCACCCCCCCTCCCTTTTTACCTTCTCTGTCTCTTCTAAACAGTGTATAGCCTGGTACATTGACATCCCAGCTGTGATTAGCAGAATACCATGTTTCTGTTATTGCTGCAATGTCAAGGTCTGCATCCATCATCAAGGCTTCCAGGTCTGGAACCTTATTTCCAAGACCGCGGGCATTTGTGAACATGACCTTCCATGTTTTACTCCTTGACCTATTCTGTTCCCATTTTCTACTTTGCCTCTTCCCCAGCCCGGTATTCATGCTCACATGTTCTTGCTCCCCCTTTATCCCCCTTATAAACATTTCCCCACCTGACCCTTACTGCTTATTTCAGTTGTTCCTGTTGTCAACTTGTACTTTTACATATTCTCATGGGGGTCCTAAGCCATCTGGCTCTCCTGGCTCTCTCCTTGGCCAGTTTAGATGCTCTCTGCTGCAGCATTCAACTTCTCACTAAGGACTGAGGTCCCCATTCTGGACAGATGCAGGCCATCCTCCTGATACAAGCTCACATCTGCCCAGGTTGGAACCCAGACCCTATGAACCAAATCCTTCATTTCCACACCAAACATTCAACCAGGAGTTGAAGGTTTGGATTTTGAGTGCCCTGGCCTTCCCCATGTCTTGGACAGGTAGTACCTCTGAGAATGAGACAGAATGTGCTACCTGTTTCAGGTCCCCTCCCAGCTTCCTGAAATCCTCCTGGACTCTGGCTAACTCTACCCTTCTCCTCACCAGGTCATTGATCCCCAAGTGGACAATGACATCAGCTCCTCCCTCCTGGCTATCGCCTTACTGATCCTAATGATTCATTTCCTATTTCTTCATGCAGCACTTCCTGGGTGGCACTTGACCTCCAACTTTCCCCTGCTAGGCATCCCTAATTTCACACCACATACAATAGAGTCTCCCACTCAGAGAAGCTTCCTCCTCCTTCTCTGGGGTCCTTGCCTACCTTCCCTGGGACTCCAGCTTGGAGGTCCCAATCATCCTCCCTGGTCCCAGCTGTGGGTGCTTGTGTGGGTCATTCCCATTCATCCAAAACAGTGTAGGAGTTATTAAGCTGGACCAGTTGGGGGATTGCCTCTGACCCTCCCACCCCCACTCTCCCTGAGCCCACTGTGGCCATTCACCCTTCTTCCTGGGCAACCTTTGAGGTTGATGTTGTGGACCCAGTGGTCTCTGGGTGGGGTGGATGCCACCTGTAACCTGGCCACCTCTGCACAGAGACAGGCAGCCTCCTCCCCAGCCCAGAGAGGTGCCTGCAGATAGGGCAGCATCACAGCCTCCAGAATGTCTCCCTGAAGATTGCTGCTCCACAGCCAGTCCACTGCACTGCACCACCCCTGTTATGTCTGATGTGGTATACCCTCTAGATGAACCCCTATGCTCCTCCCTGTCCTTGGTATGGAACTTCCTGTGTGGTGTAGGAAGGTGTAACACTATGGGCCAACACCCTATAAAAGGAGGACTAGCTCAGGGGTGTGAGTGATTACCCTCTGGCTGTGTCCAGAAACAATCAGGAGAGGACCCTTTTACCCTACATTCACAGAGGACAAACTGCAATGTTCAAAAAATAGAAAAAATCCCTCAACATCCATTGAAATATGAAATCTGCACTTAAGATAACAGACTCAAACTAGTACAAACACTTACAAGCTTACCAGCAATGAAATCCTTCACTCCTGTCCCTCCAGAAACTTAGCAGCAACAGAAAGGTGAATCTACCTGAGCCAAACTGTATGTTAGGAGAGGAACATTCCATCAGTGGAACTGAGCAGAAGTTTGAATCCCAGTATTCCATGGTAAACATTCCATATCTTGAATGTGGGAAGAGTCAGAGAAAAAAATAGAATGAAGAAAGCAGGCAATAATACTTCAGAAACAAAGAGAAAAAGAGAGAAAACCCAGTTACATAAGCTGAAGTAGGCCCACACTGCTCAAATACATTCCTGAAGTTTGTATAATCACATACATTTGAATCATATATGGGTGTTTATCACCCCATCCCACCCCCACCACCAAAAAGGCAACCTGGCAGGTTTAAAGTTTTGAACACAGTTCCATTAAGAAACAGTACTTGTATTTATTTGCAATGTAAGGTAACATGCTTTGTTTTCTTATAAAAATGTGTGCCAGACACAGTTTTCATTACGTTTTATGTTTTCAGATACCTCCCCCCTCCCCCCGTTATCAGAATAGGAACTTTTTTTTGTATTCAGAGTTAAAATGGATGCATATTTCAATGAAAGGTTCAGTTTTTATCTTTTAAAACTACTTTCTTCTTATTTTCATTCATTTTAAATAAGTCATGTATTTAAATGCCATTTTCTAAGAGCAATAAGACACTTCAGGGTGTGCATTATGGTGGAATAATTGCACTTCTCAGGTACATTTAATGGCACTCAGCTGCACCTTATACATAACAATGCACCTAGGGCATGCAATTATTTCACCGTAATGCAAACCCTATAATGTCTTACTGTTTACTCGTTTGATAATAAATTGAAATAAGTTACATCCTGGGTGCATGAGTCTAACTTCTCTAGAATCACTTAGCCATTTGTTTCCAGAACTGCAGAACACTCAGACAGTGGTACTACTCAGAAATAGTTAGTAGTGGCAATAGCAAGCAAATGAGAAATGTTAGTATTTTCAAGTCAACAGAATTTTTTTTCAAACCTTTAACTAGGAGTGGCATACTAAACTGAAAGCTTGCTTACAGGTGTGACCTGGGAGCATAGGGAAGTTAAGTCACTTGTTCAGGGTCACATAGTATGCAGTGGGAATGTGGAATTCAAACCCAGGTCTCCAGATTTGCAGCTCAGAGCCTTAAACCACTGCGCTATACTGCCTCCCATTTTTAGGAATTGTAGAATTTAATAACTTGTAGGGAAGATATTAAGGACTGCAGCATTCATAAACCATACAGGAGAACCAGGTAAGACAGTTGCTAGAAAACTTCCGAACTGGTACTAATCCTATGTCTTGTGCAGGTCTGATTCCATTGGCTAACTGTAAGCCGGTAAAACCCTAGCAAAAAGAATTAGGGAATCACGTTAGTCTTTTTATGGCCTTTTCTGGAATAGGGTGGGGAGCAACTGGGTATGCCAATAACATGACTACATAATATACTGTGAATGAGACTGGGCATGAATGGTAAGGGTTTCCTATACCAGGAAATTAATTTGATGTTGCTCTAGTTAATGCACTTGTGAAACAGCCTACTTATGAAACAAGTCATGGCAAAGATAGGAAACTTATTTAAGTAGGTGTGATTGGACATGGACACCAAAAAGTAGCAATTGATGTAAAACATCCCAGCTTGAATTAAATTATTCTCAGTCACCTGTGGTGGACAAGCTCCAGCTGGCTGACAGAGTCATTGATTTTTTCTTAATGATTTCCATAGTCTATTACATAAGTAGTTAACCTGAATAGTAATAAACAGAATATATGCTTTAAAAATGGTACTATATGTATTGCAGCACTAGTCTATATTGATTAGTATGCATACACAAAGTACTAGCCATAGTGCTCCTCCCTTTGGCTGTTTACTCATAGTACCTATGCCAGGCATTAGTGAAATGACATTAAATACTTGGATAGGGATGATTCTGAGACAACCAAGAACATTTGAGAGCTTTTTGATATTGAATGCCAGCACTGCTGGAACATTCTGTAGGAAGACTCAGTCTAGCTACCAAAGTAATTGATGCAGTCTTATCTAGGAGAGCCACTGTCAAGCAAAAATAGGGATCCAACCAAATTCTGGCAAGACAAGGAAGCCATTTGGCCTACACTGTTTAAAGTTTCTTTGTACAGTATTTTCTGGGATATCTTCCAACATCAGTCAGCTCAGAAAAATGCTTCAGTACCACTGTGGATAGTATTGAAAAAAGTATTCCTTGAAGTGTGAGGCAACTGTCAGTTATGTAACCATTTGCATAGAACTGTGAAGCAACAATCCTGTTGTGCAGCTCAGTGCTTAGGAGGTGCAATATAGTTGTTTTCTCAACTAAGAAATCAGAAATAATAAAGAAAACATACATTATGTTTGGACTGTGTCAGATGAGTCAGTTATTCAGGGCTGTAAAGCAACAGTCTTGTAGTGCTCCTTAACACTTGCATTACTTATTAAAGGGTGGAGGTAGGAAAGTCAGGGCAAGGGGCTTGATGTGAAGATCAGGAGACAGAAAAGCAGTGATCATAGCCACCAGAAGTGTTATGTACACACACACTCTTTTTTCAGCATCACAAGGCAGATGCAGCAGGACAGCAGTTTACTTGGCTGCTATGGTTTTATATGAGGAAGGCAGGACAGTTGAGATCTAGGCTACCCCCACAGTAGTTCCAACACCTATGGAGGGTGAGACAAACAAGTAAAAGATTGTCGAGAATAACAAGGAGGATAGCTAGTCAATTTCAATCTCAATTTTATTGTTTGACTATATATGTTCATGAACAACAATTAAAAAATAGAGAGAAGGACAAAAATAGAAAAGATACAAACATCCTACTTAAGAATCTAACATATTATAATTAATTACAGTACAATTTAAAAAAAGTCAGCTCATCAGAGACATTTCAGAATAGTTCCTAAAAAAACTAGTGCAAATGCAATTTATATAAATACATTATATGTCTAAAAATCAGCAGATCAACAAGTTTCAGTTTCCTAAGGAGGAATGAGCAATACAACATTATGAATATTCTGCAAATGTTCACAGATGTCCTATCACCACCTTTTAACCTTTAATTCCTTTATATATTTAATTTTCTTTTTGGGAGTTTGTTATCCTTTTTTTTTACCTTGTCAATAGCTAAGAAATACTTTGTAACTCTATCAGTGCTCCATGGGTCAAAATGGCTAGTCTTGAAGAGACCAGTAAAGCAAAGATGCAGTAGAGAAGATCAAGGGCAATGTTATTGAAGATGTAATAGATACTCTATTGTAGCCTCAATCCAAAACAAAACGAGAGTCAACAAGAATAACCCACCCCAAATATGTGTCTGATCCTACTTAACAAAGGGTTAAAAATCCAAAACAATGTGAAAGGTGACATTATCATTAATGTGGTAGACAAATCCAAAAAGCAAGATTATCATCATCACTAAAAAACAAACAAAAAAAACCCCAAACAAATAAACAGTGGCAAGCCTTAAAACCAGAGAAAGTAGTTGAGGAGTCACAAACCTCTACTCTCACTGCAAGAAGTTACCATTGCCCATCCTAATCCTTTGCATTTTACTATTTGTTTATCTTGTGTTTATTCCTCCTATCCCTCCCAACCTGCCCCCTCCCAACATCATCAGCCCTGTTCTGGGACTTACCCCATCCACACAGTGCAGTGTTGGCATTGCCCAAACGTCAGCCCTTTCTAGTCAGGAACAGAAAAAGTCACACACCAATGCTTGGAGAGGGTACCAAAGTCAGCATAATGCCAATACTGCATTGCATGATTACTTTGACCCTGAATAATTCTGTGTCATAGTATCATCGAGGCTCAAAGACTTTTTACCTAACATTGCATTTCCATACTTTCCTAGAAACCCTCACTGACATATTAATGTAGTTTTTTTTTGTTGTCTTTTTAATTTAATAATGGTTTAGAAAAGATAAATAACAACTACTGCACTCAGCTTCATATTAACAAATAGCCCCTAGATTGTCAATGCCATCTTTTGGCTTACATCATCAATTCATTAAATGACAAATAGTCTTTGGACTGGCAATGGCAGCTGCCCCTGTACTGACAATGCCTCAATAAATAGATACATAGAATGTGATGGCAGAAGGAGAACTCAAGCTCCATCTAGTCTGCCCAATACTTTTATTAACAAATCAGCTGCATTTTTAATACTTCTGATGACAAATAACCCCTGTTTTGAAATGGTTGCAATGCTAATAATATACTTTTAATGCCAAGCATTCCATACATTGACAATTCTAGCGGAATACTTTTCATGGCAAAAAGACCATTATCACTAACCAAGAGTTCTTATGACCATATTTTCCACTCACAGAAGGTCTTAAGATGACATTTTTGATTCATGACAACAGTTCTCATGACAACATGTTCACCTCACAAAAGTTTTCATGACACCATGTTCATCTCAGGACACCGTCTGGCATCACATATCATTGATGTAAATCAATGAACAAATATTTTTTATTAAGTTCAAAATCTACTGTAGATCTTTTCAAAGATTTAAGTTTCAGCTCTCGGACACTTTTACTTACGGATATGCAAAAACAGTTTCTGTGTTTAACACTGAAGTACCTTCTAGTTTTCACAACACTATGTGTGTCTCAATACAACAACCACAACATTTTTGTCACATTACACTGCCTCATATGTTGTCCCCAAAACACCATATGGAAAAATAGAACTATACATGTGCAAATACTTTTATTTTTCCAAAATGTTTACATGTAGACTTTTTGACATAACTAAAAGGACAAGGGTCACCTTTCTCTTAGAATCATATTAACCTAAATCTTTCAAGTTTCAACTACCAGAAGTTTTTACGGCTGCATAGCCAGAGCTTTGTATGACATAGTGCAATTACTTTGAAAAGCGGGGTTTGGTAGCACATGACTGTGAATACACCACAGCTGTGTGGTCAGCTATGTATGTCCTACAATCTGAGTGGAATTGAATCTCTCTGCATCCTCTGCATTCAATGCAGTGCTGTTGCTTGCTCCTCCCCTTGCACTATATTCTTGCTTCCTCACACACAGTATCATGTAAAGGGGCAGCTTTCAGAAATGAGAAAATATTGGCTTTCAGACCATCAAGGAGGGTTAACTTTGCTGAGGAGCCCATGCTGACAGACTCAGAAAATGTGGAAGATGTTGACAATGAAAATGAACTTACAAGTAGTCGTACGAGCAAGTCTTTCTGTAATACAGCCACATAGTCCAAATACTTTGTTGTCAGACATGTATTGAACTGATGTCTGCAGTGGGTAAACTGATTTACAAAAACACTTCCAAGTTACAGTTTTAAAATATCTGGTGCATAGGTTAAGGGTTGCTATATGGTTGACTTTCTATTATCTATTGCACTCTGCTTAAGTGTTCACAAAGAGAGCTTCCTGAACCCAATGATAGAACATTTTAACAGGCATTGAGCATGTTCTGTCAGTGCTGCTTACGCTGCACTACTGGATATTTAACCCCTTGATATCTGAATCCCACACTGCAGTAGGTAGGAGTACCCCAGGGATTTAGTTCCTTACTGGAATTGGGGATGCACGTTCTCCTACATGATGTAAGACAGTAACGGGTTTGATGGTGGGTGGGTGGAAACACAGTCAGTGGCAAAACAGCAGCAACTTTCCTCTCTCATCCTGCTGTCTGCTAGAGTGAGAGGGAGTGTGGGTATTCTGTCTGGGACATAGTGTCTGGTTGATTCATAAGTTCAACTGAGTTCATCACTGAATGTTATGCTATTTTTGTCAGAGAAATAAACCAGAAAATCTATGTGTTTACCATTCCTTGTTGTGACAGACTGCAACATGTATGAACTAATGAGGTTCACTGCACTGCATTGTCAGTTTGTCACTGTTTCTATAGTGCTTGTAGTGTTTATTATAGGAATGATGACTTTGCAGTATTTTTTGGTCACTAAAACTAAGGTTCATTTACCAAGGGTACACAAACTGAACCATCATTTAGTAAAGTAGTCTTGGTTTAAATGTCTTCAGCACATAGGAATGTACATGATTCATTCAATTGTCAGCTTGACAGTGATTCTCTGACATACACAGTGACTGAATATAGTGACACCCTACACCCCATGAAATATGTGAGGAAAAATAAATTTAAAAAGAAACAGTTTTTATTTCATTGAGGCTACATGGTCCATGAGACAGCAAACAAACCTTTAATCTCACTTGCTTCCCAGTTTGGTACCAGAACCTTTTCATCTCATTTGTTCACATAGCAAGAGCAAGTGATGAAGTACTAACTGCATGTCATACAGTAGTGGAGTCTTGAGCATACTGTGGTATTTGTTATTGAAAATGATTTATCATGCATGATATATGCAAATCAGAATAGATTTTTACAATGTAGTACCTTTTCTACAGCTGTAGTGAGCAAGGCCCTGCAGATGTTTTGCTGTTGTTACAGTACAGTAGTTCAATGGCTTTTGCAACCAGAATAATGTTATTCTTGTGCAACTGTATAATAACATTTGTGGCCATTCACTCTCTATTCCATTAGGAGTTAACACTCTGTAGGAGTACTAAAGGCAAGGAAGCCCTGTAAGAAGTTCCACCACTAGAGGTGCCACGGAAAGGGTCCCTTAGCTAAAGTTACCATAGTAAGAAATCCCCTTGAGTAGAGAGGTGAGCTGCTGAGGAGGAGGAGGGATGATGAGGCAAGAGGAAGTGCTTAGATGGAGGATGGGAGGAACTGCTTTTATAGTTCAGGAAGTAGTCATAGCTGGTTGCTCACCCATTGAACTGCAGGTGGAGCCTTTCAATTCAATGGCTTTAGCAACCAGAATAATGTTATGCTTGTGCAACTGTATAATAATGTTTGTGGCTGTTTGCACTCTCTATTCCATCAGTAATTACCATCTTGTAGGGTTACTGAATGCAAGGAACCCTGTAGGAGAGTTCTACCATTAGAGGTGCAGTGGGAAGGGTCCCTTGGCTAAAGATACCTTAGGAAGGAACCCCAAAAGAATTGTAGCAGTGATCAATGACCAGGAGGTAGAGAAACAGATCAGCAGCAACAGGTAGTTTGATGACACATAAATGAGATACACGAGTTAGCAGGATAACTCCAATAAAATAGCTTGAGCACATAACAGTGGGGGGGTTCCTTCGAGAGAGGGAATGGCTAGAAGGGCCACCATCCATCTTCACCCAACAGCACAACCTACCTAAGTGAGCTAGGGAATACTACTAAAACTAACTAGTATCATGGCCTGGGGCACTGAGGAGAGAAAAAAAACCTTTGAGGAGGAAACCTCTCAAGATCCAGGGCTGAGATAGCCTTCCCTCCAGGCTTGGGATGTTGTATTTAGTGGCAGCTCTGCTACTGCCATTTAGAAACCCAAACAGGGGTGGAAAATATTCCAATTGAGAAACTCTCCTCTTTCCTCTAATGGAAAGCACTGTGGAGGTTATGAACCCTGGCCTCTGCAACAAACTACCTCAAAGGCAGGAGGAGGAGAGACCAATCACTGAGGCACTCATTTGACCTACCAATCTACTATTCAATCAAGCAAACCAAGAATGGTCATAGGAGAATGCTGTGAAGGTGCCTCAGCAGTTGATACTACTGCTAAAGGATAGCAATATATCCTCCCTTTGTGGCTAGTCATAGATTCTATATCATGAGGCACCACTGTGCACAAATGGCTAAAGCTCCACCTGGAGTAAGGACATTCCCACTCTGGGCCAGAAAGGAAGGTCCCCACTCCAGGCATCACACACTCAGGATGTGGACTAGAGCACAGAGTGAGAGCATCAGCTGAGAGTGAGCTCAGAGCCAATAAATTGATGGGCATGGTGGGCCAGTCTCTTCTAGCAATGGAGTAGGCTATACAATGTAATGCAGAGAATATCAGATAATATGCAACAAAGTAAACACCTTTACTAATGGTATAGGTCATACATGGTAACACAGGAGTAACAGGCTCTGAGTAGGCATTGTAAACACCTGTAGCAATGAATCTGATAAACAAATAGTACACAGAAGTATGATATCATAGGAACTGCACATCCAGCTCAGAGTAACCTGGGTCTTTAATCAGTGTGAGGCTAGCCAGCCAGTCCATCAATGAGTGCCAATTAAAGGTGACAAATGCTCAGAAGATTTTAAAGGTGGAGGCAGTATATGGACATGAGGTAACCGAACCACACTGGGCCATGACTCTCCACTATACTCCCAGTCCTCCACCATAGAAGCCACAGTAAAGTACATTACCCACATGCAGATTTGTAAAACTACTCTTACAGTGACAGCTGTAGCTGAGCTGACCTCCAGAGTATAATTAAGCAGTGTTCAAACAATGAATAGCATCCAGCAGTAGCTGAGCTTAGCAAGCATGGCACTTTGTAGGCAAGGGTAGTATGCACTGAAACAGAAAGAATAATTGCTTGGTACAAATGCATTTAGGCAGGTTCGAATCATATGGCGAAAGTAATATAGAATTGCATTAGACTCTGGTTTGAGTCCCACTGAGTACCAGTTAACATTTTTGAACAAATTAAAACCCCCAAAAGGGCTGTTCACATGGGGAAAGCAATATGGAAGTGCAGGAGACTTGGTTTTGATTCTGTTGCATAGCTAGTAGCACTGAATAGCCAAACAAATTAAAATAGGGTTGTATGCACAAATAAAAATGAAGTGCAATTGCAAGCTGATTAAATGCAGCAGCAGCTGAGCAAATAGATTGATAAAAAGAAGGATAACTAATATGTTTGTACAGACAGAATAAATGTTTAAAGAAAGGGAAGACTGTAGTGAGAAATCTTCAAAGAAATGAATGAGGGAGCAAAAGCAGCACAGATTACCTGGAGCTGCAACATGGATGCAGCAGTACCTGCTGTCACTCCCTGCTGCTGCTAGCTGAAAGCAAGAGCTTAGACCAGGTGCAGGCAATTAAATGGAAGCAGCAGCAGAGGGTTGGAATGGGAGCTGAAACATACAAGAAATGCAGGAAAGCTGAGGTTGACAGGTAGCTGGGGAGGAAAGGGAGTCTGGGCACTTCAAAAGTGCAACACAACATAAATAAGGCCTACTAAAAAGCCCCAAAAGAAAACACAAAACCAAAGCACAAACACAGGAGAACTGAAAAAACAAGCACACAAGGAAGCACAGAGTAGCTGGAAGTAAATACTAACCAAACCAGAAGAAACACAGGAACACAACCAACAGACACCAAGCAGACTCCAGGGCACAAACAAATCGTGTGGGGGGGGGTGATTAAGGCCTCAGATCAGGCTGCAGCAGGCCCAGAGTGAGGAGAGGGAACAGCAGAGCCTTTGGCTGACAATGAGAAAGGGCTTCAGATGGAGGCTGGGAGGAACTGCTTAGTTCAGGAAGTAGGCGTGGCTGTTGCTCACCCATTGAACTTCAGGCAGAGTCTTTCAAAAAAGGGAGCTCCCAATTTCTAATGGACTAGATAAAATTGAAGGCATTGTGCTATCACTTTGCCAATTAGTTCATTTAGCTGAGCAGTGTTGCAACACACTATTTTGTGTGCTAAGCTTCAATCTGGGTAGAATTCTCTTTCAAGAAAGTTTCATAGCTTATAAACATGTCAGATAAGACTGCCTTTCCCATGCATAACTGGTAACTGAGAGTGAGGAATGAGGCTTCAGATTTCAGATGCTGTGAGGAAAGTCCTCAGACATAGAAAAAAGTGCAGATTGGGAATAAACATGTGGCTAGCTTGCCTTTACTTGGACCAATACAAGAAGGTCTAAGAAGCCCAGTTTCCATTTTAAAGTTCTTTTAAAATGGTCAAACAGAAGACAGACAAAAACTGAAGCATAAATGAGAAATTATACCAGACAGCTACTTTCACATGCAGTGCATAGTTTTATTTCTCATCAGCCAATACTGAAATCTATTTTGAATACTAAAGACCCCATCAAAAATGAGTTAATGCTCAATGGGCTATCCTTTTCGTTGGAATGCTAATAAGGAATAAACTTCTACATACATACAATATTCTTTATTCCAAACCTTGCAACATATTGAGATCATGAAGACTTCTACATCAGTGAATTGACTGAGATTCACATAATAATCATAACATTAGCATGCAGTTTTTCATTGCTAACATACCTCACAAAATATTTCATACAATACATTTTTAATAGGTCTTTCCTCATTCTTTCAACATTCCCTGCTATGTCCATCCAATTACATACCTTTGTATCATCTATGAAGAGGCATACCTTCCCCTCAAGTCCCTCTGCAATGTCCCCAGTAGAGACCTTGAGGAGGACTAGCTCCAACACCAACTCCTGCAGCACCCTGTGCATCACCGCTCCCTCTCCAGAGTACTCCCTGCTTACCATAACCCAATGACTCCTGACATTTAGCCAGTTCTTCACCAACAGAACTTTTTTACGATCGACCCTAGGCTGTGCAATTTGTTAATCAGCCTTCTATGGGGGATAGTGTCAAAGGCCTTTCAGAAGTCCAGATACAGTAGGCCACATCCACCGCACCTCCCTGGTCCACTACCTTAGTTACCCAGTTATGCCATAGAATAATACAATGAATTAGCACAAAACACAGCACTTATCCTAGGAGGCAGTACAGTGTAGTGGTTTAAGGCTCTGAGCTACTAACCTGGAGACCTGGGTTTGAATCCCACAGCCCCCACTTGCATACTGGGTGAGCCTGAGTAAGTCACTTAACTTCCTTGTGCTCCCAGGTCACACCTGGAAACAAGCTTCAAATTAGTGTGCCTCTCTGGGTTAAACAATTTCCCCTAAATACAGTAAAATTAGGGCTAGATGTATAAGTAAATGAATACCATATAAGGTAGTATATGTGTGTTAGTGTGTGTGGCAATGTTCTGTGTATGCAGACAGTGCACTGCTATGTTATACTGGAATATGTATGTGTATATGTATTAGTCAGTATGTGTATATATTAGAACAATTAGAAAGTGCAGTTAGTTGGCTCAGTGGTTAGTGAAAAAAATTGCTAGTCTGCATTCCCCCACTATCTAGATCCATTTCAGCTTTATGCATGTCATTACTTATTTCATTTAGGTGGCTAGTGGCAACCCCCCACCCTCAGATGTCCCTCAGAGCCTGAAAAGAAGAACATGATCCCTCAATGTCTTTTTTTAATCTGTAAAAAGGTCCCTTGCTGATGCAACCCCACACCCCAGCCCAACCTCTCACTGAGTACCCCACACCCCCACAGACTTCCCCACACCCTCACTCACTTGAAACAGATCCCAGTGTGAAGATCCACTGTCCCATGGAAGACACGTCTTGCTGCTGGAACCTGTGAATACTACATGAGAAGTAAGATAACTGCAATTGAAAACCCACTGAAATATATTGAACCACACTGACCTGATTTCTCATATAGCAGTCACCAGTTCCAACAGCAAGATGTGTTTTCAATGAGAGAGTACATCTTTATACCTGGACCTTTTCAGATGAGTGAGGGTGTGTGGAGGAGATCTGGGAGTGCAGGGTGGAGGGTGCTCAGTGGGAGCTTGGGCTAGGGGGGTGGGAGTTGCATCACCACCTAGTCTGCCCTATTGATGCCTATCTAGTGTGAGGCCCTATGCTCAAATTGAACTCTGGAGCCCACCCCCCCTTGCCTCCAGGATACCCTTTTGTCTATCCCATGCCTTCTTAAATTCTGTGACTGTTTTAGCCCCAACCACCCCTCTGGTAGCCTATTCCAGGCATCCACCACCCTCCATAAAAAATACTTTCTCATGTTTTTCCTGGTGCCCCCTCCAAATTCATTGTGTTTCTACTTGACTTGGATCACCTCTGACTTTGGAAGATACTTCCTGCACTCTCTTGATACCGATACATATGTACATACAAAAATGCCAGTAGAAAAGGCCACACGGTCCATCGAGTCTGCTCCAGTGCACAGCTAGCACCTTATAATGCTGCTGCCTCCCTCCCCATCCTATTATCCCTTCCCTTTATCCTATCCCAACCCCTTTTGAAGCTGTCTGCCATCTTGCAGGCCACCACCCCACCCGGCAAGGAGTTCCACTTGTCCACCACTCTTTTTGTGAAAAAATGTCTCCTCATCTCTCTACTGAATCTATCCCCCCCCCAATCTCAGTTGGTGTCCTCTCATGTCCCTCCCCTTTCTCCTCTGGAAAATCCTCTTTGTATTAGTCTTGTTTATTCCCTTCAGGTACTTAAAGGTCTCAATCATATCTCCTCTGCCCTCCTCTCTTCCAGATAGTACATATTCAGCTCCCCACCCTTTCATCTATATGGCTTGCCCTCCAATCCCTGGATCATCTTTGTAGCTGTATCGTACCTCCTCCAACAATCTGATGTCCTTCTTCAGGAATGGGCGCCAGTAATGCATGCAGTACTCAGGTGGAGCCTGACCAGTGACCTATACAGGGGCAGTATAACCTCCTACTTCTGGAAGAGATTCTCTAGCTATACACCCCAGCATTTTGTTGGCTTTTGCCACCTCCTTCTGCATTGAACAGAGTTGTTCAAGCTCCCTGTTATGATCACCCCTATGTCTTCTCTTCTGTAGAGCAACCCAACTGAATCTCATTTAAGTAAAAATCCCTCCCTGGTTCTGGGCTCTGAAGTGCAGAACCTTGCACTTCTTGGCATTGAACCCCATCTGCCATTTATCTGCCCACTCCTGCAGCTTATTCAGGTCCTCCTGTAACCACCCCTTGTCATCTACCACAGCTCCCATCTTGGTATCATCTGTGAACAGACTGATTTTGCTCCAGATACCATTCGAGATATCTGCAATGAAAATAGCGAACAGTACTGGTCCCAGCATGGATCCCGGTGGTACCCATTTGTCACCACTTTCAGTGATGAGAGTTCCCCTACCACCACCATTTGTTGTCTCCCCTCAGCCAGTTCCTGATCCAGGCCATCATTTTAGTTCTACCCCACATACTCCAGCTTTCCCTAATCTCCATGTGCACTGAATCATAGGCCTTACTGAAGTCCAAGTACAGGATGTCCACAGCATGACCCTTGTCCATTTCCCATGTCACCCAGTCTTAGAACTCTACCAGGTTTGTCTGGCATGATCTGCCATGACAAACCCATGCTTCTGGTTGTCCTGGATACTGTTTGCCTCCAAACAGCTCACAAGCCTCTCCTTTAGGATGGTTTCCATGAGTTTGCCCATGATCGGTGAGGATCACTGGTCTGTAATTCCCTGGTTCATCCTTTGGCCCACTTTTATGCATGGGTACCACATGGGCCATCCTCCAGTCCTGTGGTACACATCCTGTGTCCAGAAAGGTTTGAACAGGTCTGCCAGTGGCACCACAAGGACCTCTTCCAGCTCCCTCAGTACTCTAGGGTGAATGTCATCCAGTCCAGGCACTTTGTCCACTCTTAATGCCCTCAATCCCTCCAGCATGCTGCCCTCTGTAATCCCTACATCTGTCATCCTCTCCCCCTTACCCCCCCACTTGCCTGACATATTTGCCCCTTCTCCTGCATGAGCACAGAGCAGAAGTACTTGTTCAGAGCCTCTGCCTGTTCTGCCCCCTTCTTCAAGCACCCCCATCCTTCTTGATCCTCCCAAGCTGATCTTTGCTTCTCCTTTTCTCTCGTATGTAATGGAATGCATCTTTTTCTCCTCGTTTCATCCCCTGTGCCAGTTTCAGCTCTCTATACACTTTGGCCCCTTGACCAGTCTGGTGAACTCCATTGACTTTTCCCTGTATACATCTTTATCTTCTCCCTTCCCCATTTTCCTATACTTCTGAAATGCCTCACTTTTGGATCTCACCCCTTCTGTGACCTCTGGTGACAGCCAACTAGATTTCTTTGCACTGCCCTTCTTGTTTTTTTTCCCAGTACTGGTCTCTGTTGCCTTCGCCAGCCCTCCTCTTATTATGTTCTATTTCTGATCTGCATTCATGTGTTTTTGGATGTCTGCCAGGTGCTGGCTCAGAATTTCCCCATCATCCTAAAGTCCACCCCTATACTCAACCACACTTGTACCCATGCCTTCTGTGTCCCTTCCCATGTTTAGCGTGAATCACACGAATATTGGTCATCCCAGCAAGTGGTTCCCCAATTCTAGGTTCCTTACAGCTTCCTATTATCCAGCACAAGGTCCAAAGTCCTTTCCAGCCATGTCTTCCCCTGTACCAGCTGTGTGAAGAAGCTGTCCTAAATTCAACAGGATACCCTCTCTTGCACTTATGGTGGCAGGTGTGCTCCAATCCACCCCCAGTAGGTTGAAATCCCCACCACCACAGTGCTTCCCTTCCTGCTTACCCTCTAAATTTGATCTGCCAGTTCCCAGTCCAGGTCACAACCCTGTTATAGTGGCCTCTACACTACCCTATACTCAGTGTCCTATTCCTCACATCCTGGAACTGCATCCACTGAGCTTCTGTCCTCCCCTCCTCCCCTTCCTCCCTTATGCACTTATTCCCCTCCCTCACATAGATTGCACCCTCATTCCCCTTGGCTCTATCCTTTGTGAATAGCATGTACTCTGGGATCATCATATCCCTGCCCTGGTACTGGGTGGCCCATGTTTCCATGATGGCCGCTATGTCCACCAATTCCATGACCAAGACAGCCTGTAACTCTGCAGTTCTGTACCTTAGGCTTCTTGCATTCAGTGAGACCACCTTCCAGTCTTATGCCTCCCTAAGCTTACCATTCCTCTTCCCCCCCATTAGCCCTCTCTGTGCCTCCTCCTCACTGCCTTCACCTCTAACTGGGGGAATGATCACCCTATGCTCCACTTTCAGGACATTGTTTCTAACAATGGTCCCTCCACCACCCTTCCTAGTTCAAATCCACCCTTGTGGAAATATACCACTCCATTCCCTGTTTGAGTATGCTCTTCCCTCCTTGCTAAAATGTAACCTGTCCCCTGCATATGAGGTTGCTGTTGTCCCAGGTCCTGCCCCAGTCTGACACCAATCCATATTCCTGATTCCTTACCAATCCCTCAGCCACCCATTGCGCTCCTCTATCCTTTTTTCTCCATGTACTTGCATGCGGTACCAGTAGCACCTCAGAGAATGCCACTGACACCCCCACCTCCTCACACTGCCTACCCAATTCTTCAAACCTCCCCTTTACCACCTCCACTGTTTTCTCAGCCAAATCATTTGTACCCACATGCACCACCATATGTAGTTTCATCTTCCCTCTGCTTTTGCACTTGAGAAGTGGCTGCCTGCCTGCTGTCAACCCTGGATTTGCCTTGACCCAGATATGATGGTGCCTTCCCCCCCTCCTCCCCATCTGATCCCCTTTGGTATGGAGTCCCCAGCACCAACACACCCCTATCATTCTGATCCTGACCCCCTTCCACTGTTATCCCTGCCCACTCCCACAGGATTCCGGCTGCCTCCCTCCTTACATCCCTCATCTGTACCTGTTGTGCTCCTTGCATCATTCCCCCCTGCTGTCTCCCTTCCTATTCCTGCCTCTTCCTCCTCCTCCTCTACTCTACTCTTCCTCTCCCATCTCTGTTTCCTATTGTAATTCCTGCCTCTTGGACCTTCCCTACCCCTCCCCCCCTCTCAGAGCTCCAATACCTCCCCTTCCCCTTCCTCTGCCAACACTGCAAACCTATTGCTTGATACCCTGACAATGGTGCCCATCACTGCCTTCCTCCTTTCCTGATCCCTCCCTCCTTCCTCTTTAGCTCTGCAGTTCCCTCTTTGCATCTCCCTTCCCCTCCTTGCTTGGGTAACTCCTGCTTCAGCTTCCTCTCCCTCATTCTCTTTATTTCCCTCCATAACCCCATTATTTCACCCTCCAATTTCCTTAGCCTGCAGCAAATTGGACAGCCTCCCAGTTTCCATAATAAATTCATCCAAATGGCAGCCCCAAATCCATTGCAACTCACTATCCTCCCTGTGCCTGCCACCATCCCTCCCTCCATGGCACCCATCATTCCACCTTCTATTTTGCAGTCTTCCCCTACCCTTATCCATTTCAATTCACTTCTACTGCCCCTCATGTTCCCCCTTTGCAGCCCTTTGCACCTACTCCCCATTATTCATGTTTAGCTTAAGTAACATATTAGTATGTCTCAATCATGCCCCCCCTCCAGGGAATACATATTTAACTCCTTTAGTCTTTCCTGATAGATCTTATCCTGCAGGCCCTACACTATTTTTGTTGTCCCCACTGCATCACCTCCACCCTGTCTATGTTCTTTCTCAGATATGGCCCCCAGAACTGAATGCAATATTTCAGGTGTGGTCGCTCATGAGTGTCTTATACAGGGGAAAGATGACTTCCCTCTTTATTCTTCTGATATTTCTCCCTATGCATCCAAGCATCTGGCTAGCCTTTGCAACCACCTTACCAGACTGCCTAGTTTCTCTTAGGTCCTCCAAGATGATAATTCCCAGGTCTTTTCCTGATTTGTGACTGTCAGTACCTCCACACCTATTTCTTACTTTGCCCCTGGGTTCTTGTGCCCTATGTGCATGATCCAGCACTTCTTTGCATTGAATCTCAGCTGCCATTCTTCAGACCATTTCTCTAGTTTTTAATGTCTTTCCTCATTCTTTCAACATCTCCTGGAGAGTCCACTCTATTGTATACCGTTGTATCATCTGCAAAGAGGCATACCATCCAATCCAGTTCCTCTGCAATGTCCTCAATATAGACATTGAAGAGGACTAGCCCAACATTGACCCCTGCAGCACCCTGCTCATCATTTCTCCTTGTCCACAGTACTCCTGGTTTACCACACCCCTCTGAGTCCTGCCATTCAGCAAGTTCTCCACTCACAGAACTATTTAGGATCCACCCTAGGATGTGCAGTTTGTTAATCAGCCTTCTATTGGGGATGGGGTTGAAGACATTTCTGAAGTCCAAATAGGCCACATCCACTGCATCTCCCTGGTCCACTTCCATAGTTACCCAGTCATGCCATGGATTAATACACTGAGTCAGTGCAAAATGCAGTGCTTATCCTAAATACGGTAAAAGTTAGGGTTAAATGTGTAAGTAAATAAATGCCATATAGGCAGAGTGTGTGTGTGTGTGTGTGTGTGTGTGTGTGTGTGTGTGTGTGTGTGTGTGTGTATGAATGCTCTGTGTGTGTAGACAGTGAACTGTATATTATACTGCAATATAAATGCATATATGTATTAGTCAGTGTGTATGTATATCACAACAATTAAAAGTGCAGTTACCATAAGTGGCTCAGTGGTTAGTGCAAAAATTGCTAGTCTGCATACCCCTACTACCTAGATCAGTTTCAGCCTTATGCATGTTATTGCTAATTTAAATAAGGTGCCTAGTGACATACCCCACCAGCCAATGTCCCTTGGAGCCTGGAAAGAAGAAATCAGTCCCTTAATGTCTTTTTTAATCTGAAAAAAATGTGTGTAGACAATGCACTGCTATGTTATACTGGAATATATATGCATACATGTGATTATCTATTAGTACATGAGTGTGTATCACAACAATTAAATAGTGCAGCTAGGTGTCTCAGTGAATAATGCAAAAAATGCTGGTTTACACATTTCTCACTGCTGATTGTATGCCATCGCTGCAGTGACAATTTTAATGTGACCGACACTACAGTGACAGGTTGCTGTAGTGTCTTGTTGTCGCCATAGTGTCGGCCCAAGACCCCAGCACTGCTATCTTGGGGGGCCTTGCACCCCTTTCTGTATCAACTCTGGTTCAGAGTTGATTACTTTAGTTATGTGGGGTGTGGGAGCAGAGCCCCTGCATGGGGGTTTGGGGAAAAGCCCCTCAAAGAAAACACAATCTGAAGTGACCGGCTTTATCTCAACCACAAATGCGGTCAACATTAACATGTCACAGTAACTGTGGTCAACTACGCATTTGTTGACTCACTGTCATAGATCCACAGCCAACAGTACCATTACTTTGTAATCATGTTGGCTCTTGCTTGAGGTTGTTTGACGAGCTGTAGCATGTAGGAGTGATGGAGATTCACACAGATGCCAGCACTGTCATCATCCATGGTTGCATTGAGGCCCCTACCTCCTTCACCCACTCAAAAGATACAGAACCAGTAGTTTTTTGTGGGGGTTTCTGTCCACTACAGTGGCAGTGAGTGTGGATATTCAGTTTGAGACATATTGGCTTGCTGATCCATAAATGCAAGTATGTTAATCACTGAATGTTATGCTACTTTGTTTTTGCTGTTATATCCTTTGTAAATAAATTGTAACAAAAAAATGATGTGCATGTTGCAGGTACCAAATTATATATTAGAAAGAGCAGACATCACCCCATGACTATTTATAAAAGATATAACAGCTAGGATGCAACAACCATCAATAATATTATTTGCAGCCAAGTCAAAGACCAGACCTGAGTTTGATTCTCACAACTTCCACTTGCATACTTTGTGACTCTAAGCAAGTCACTTAACCACCCAGTGCTCCCAGGTCACCCCTGAAAACAGGCACTTGTGCCTAGTGGGCCTTATCCAGTTACCAAAGACTAAAATAAAATAAAATAAAATAAATATTGACTCTGGCCAGAGTTTATTTATTTCTTGACATGAAGAGATCAGTATTGGTTAATCTGCTGTTGTTTTCAATCATATCACAAAACCATTAACATACATCATGACACCAATCTCATGACATCATTTTGTCTCCTTGATGACATGATTGCCTAGGAGCGTGTCCAGCGTGAACTGCAGGCCTGCGAGTAGGAGTATGACTTAGCACCTATATTGGTAATTATAGTCTACACTTATCTTGTTGGTTGTAGATATTATTTCCAAAGTGTCATATTAGAGAGTTCTACGAGACTACATTATCATTTATTCTACATAATGGGCATAGTTTGGTAAATTGTGGAATTTGCAGACATTTACTCTGTATAATACCTAATGCTGATGAATTGCCTCTGAATTCAGAATGCTCTTATTGTATGGAAATAAATGTATTGAAAAATGCAATTTCAACTTTGTCATCTGAATTGCAAACTGTAAAAGAACTGTGAGAACTGGAACTTTTTGTGGATAACATGGTTTGAGGGCTCTCATCTTCTGTGTCAAATGAAAGAGTTGCTCCCTTAGTAGAACCAACAGTTGTATGCACTTTAAAAACTAATTTAGAGACATCTTCTACAGTCCCACCTTTGACAATGGAGTCTGATTTAACTCTTGATCAACCACTACCTGTTTCATGCCCACAAAATTTGCAGTCCCCTGCTATTTCCAATAAAAGACTCAGAGAGTCCAATTCTGAATTGGAGGAAGGATGGGAAAGCATTCCAAAAATAAAATTTAAAAAGGGCAGGGGAGCTGTATGAATTTGTGATAACATTTATGTTCAGCACAACCCTTTAGAGCCTAGCAATAGATTCACTCAATTAACCCCCTTCTTTTCTAAACCTACCCCTACTTGTGAGAATACAGACTCCACACTTCCTATGCTGATAATTGGGGATTCAATCATAAAATATGCTGACAGACTGTTTTGAAATAACAAGCTGAAGATTCATTGCTTTCCTGGAGAAACAATTGCTGACATTTCTTCTAGAATTGATGATTTACTTTCCGAACCCTCTAATGTCATCCTCCATATTGGAACAAATAATGTAGTATATGACCATAAAAGGGATATTTGTTTTGACATTATAGAACTTGAGAAGTACATTAAGTCTAAACACTGTAAAGTATACATTTCCAGTACACTCCCTATCCCATGAATAAGGTTGGAAAAAAACAGTATACTATTGAACAAATCAATGCTAGATTTATAATTGGTGTACAAATGATAATATCCAATTCATTGATTGTTGGGATATTTTTAAAAGAAATAGCAATTTATTTGCAAAAGATGGCCCACATTTAAATAGAACTGGTATAAGTGAGTTATGCAAGCAATTCCAACGTTTTGTACAATCTTTCAATTTAAACTAATGGGGGACCTTAGGAAAGGAATATAAGTCAAAAAAGTATACAAAAAGTATTGACAACCTAAGTTTCCAAATATTTAATGCACAAAGTCTTGAATCTAAGTTTGATGAACTAACTGTTAGAATTGTAACTGAGCATCCTGACATTGTTGGTATCACTGAGACCCTGTATGGGTTAATTCTATCTCAGGTTACTTTCTAGTTCACTTAAGCAGGGAAAATTGAAGGGGAGTTGCTTTGTTTATTAATTCAGACTTGAATGTTACGGATATTTCAAGTAAAATAAATCTAAACTAGTCTTGTTGAATCACTTTGGGTGAGTATTAGCTTTAATAATAACAACTTTATTTTGGGTCTTTGCTACAGAGCTCGAATTCCACTAAACAGGTGATAAATGAAATTATATCAGAAATGGCTGCAACATCAGATTTAGGATTATTATATTTATGGGGACCTAAACTTAAATGATATTGATTGGTTAAATAAAAAGCTATCCATAATCCTTCAAAAGAATTTTAGACATAAGTGATGTATTAAATTTATCTCAATTTGTTGTTTCTCCTACCAGGTTCAAACATTGCTGATGTTTTATTAGGCAGCGGACCATTAAAAGTTTTAGATTGTTTGATTTCTACACCACTAGGAAATGGTGACCATAATGCAGTAACATTTAACCTTCAGTTCTTGCATCTGATATCAGAAAATGTCACAGAAGTTTATTTGTATCATAAGGCAGATAATGATGCATTAAATGAGTATTTATTTAATACAAAGTGGAGTGAGTTATTAACATCTGATGATATTAATGAAATGTGGTACATATTTAAATCAAGAATATTGGGAGCAGCATCCAAATGTATCCCTAAAATAAAAAAAAAGAAACTATTGATCCGCCAAAAGTGGTTATCTTATAGAATATTTAAAATGATTAAGAAGAAAAAGAAATTATTTAAGAAATACAAAAATAATAAATGTATAAGATCCCTGGCTTACTTTAAAAAAATGCAAAATATTTGCAAGAGGGAGATTAAACAATCTAAGAGAAATACAGAAAAATGTATTGCCCAACAAGCACAGAAAGGAATAATAAAATATTATATAACTATATTAATTCATCAAAAACAACAAGAGTGTAAAATAGGCCTTAAAGTAAATGGGACACATATCATTGATAAAGTAGAAATGTCTGATGTACTCAACTCCCATTTTTGTAAATCCTTCAGTGATGCAACTTCAAGACCTGATGTTGAGCTCAGAGCTATAGATAAACATATGGATATTACTCTGGATAGTATAAAAAATAAATTAGATTCTATAAAAAAGGGTTCTTCACCTGCCCATGATGGTATATCAGGTAATATGTTATTATTGATGAAAGACTATTTGAGCATTCCTTTAAAAATATTATATGAAAAATGTCTGAATTCCAGTTCAGTTCCATCTGAATGGAAAGATGCGTATGTTACTCCCTTATTTAAAAAAGGTGAGAAGAGTTTATTAGACAATTATCGCCCTATTAGTTTAACTCTGATTCTATGGAAGGTACTTGAAAGAATAATTAATGATGAACTCTCTTTGATTGTATCCTTTATTGATTCTGATCAACACAAATTTATAAAAGAGCATTCAGTAGCCACTAATTTGGTTAGTTTTTATGATTATATTACTGATAAACTCGATAGTAAAATTCTCTGTGATGTAATTTTGCTGGATTTCAGAAAAGCATTTGATTCTGTACCACACTGGGCACTCATTCACAAATTATGTTATTTAAAATTAACCTTTAATTATTAATTGGATTATAGACTGGTTGAGGGACAGAAGACAAAGTGTATCTATTGATGGTTTCAGGTCCTCTTGGAATCCTGTATGAAGTGAAGTTGTTCAAGGCTCAGTTCTTGCTCCGGTAATATTTCAGATTTTTGTATCTGTTTTATCTTGAAATATCCAGAGTAATATCATTAAATATGCAGACGACTGTAAAATTGTAAATATTTCAAGATGTCTTAGTGAGTGTGCAGTTATCCAAAAAGACTAAGATACCCTGGAATTATGGTCACTTCGCTGGACTTTAAAATTTAGCACTCTAAGTGTACAGTTTTGCATTTTGGTAAAAGAAATGCAAAACATCAGTATTATTTATATAATGAGACCATAACTTCTAAACTGAATGAAAAAGATCTTGGAATCATTGTTGATTCAAATTTAAATTTTGAAATACATATTACCAATAATATAAATAAAGCTAATAAAATTTGGTGGTCAATCAAACATAATATTGTATCCAGGGATCCTGAAGTCCTTCTTCCTCTTTATCGTGCTTTTGTCCATCCTCATTTAGGCTTTGTGTCCCAACTTTGGTCTCCATATATGTTTAAGGACATTAATAGGATCGAGAAGTTACAAAGAAGAATTACTAAGTCATTTTTTTCTGATAAATCACTCTCTTATGAAATGAGACTTAGTAAACTCAATTTAATATCCTTATAACAGAGACATCTTAGGGATGACTTGTTATTTACTTGGGATATTATTAATGATATCAACTTACTAACTGAATGTGGATTAGAGTTTAAACAACTTAATATTAATACCAGAGGTCATCCGCTTTAATTAGGAAGAAGTAAATTTAGAACACAAAAAAGGGCTTCCTACTTTCACAAAGAGTAGTCAAACCTTGGAACAGTTTACCTTTGGAAATTGTTATCAGTACAAATAAAACACATTTAAAAATAGGCTTGATAGGTACTTGTTGTCAAACCTGAGTGCCTCAAGCCATATGCAGTTTAGGGGCTTTATGGGTATGTTGGCCTTCTGCACTCTATTTATTCTTATTCTTAGTATGTAACTCCCTAAAACAAATTAGCGTACAGCAAGGCAACCAAAATAACTGGTGAGACACCATCTGGAATACTGTGCCCAGTTCTAGAGTCCACACCTGGGAAAAGACAGAGGCAGGCTGGAGATAGTACAGTATAAGGTGACCAAAACATATTAGGGACAACAGGGCAGATCTTAGGATCAGCTTATGGTACTACACATGTACTTAATCAAGGCCAGAAGGAAGATGACAACTTTACAGAGGCCTTCAAGTTCTTGAAAGAAATATACAAGGTAAACTGTGAGATTATTCAGCAGGAATTACTTGCCAAAAACAATGGGGGTTGATGTTGGAGGAGGGATTCAGGAGGGTGTTAGAAAATGTTACTTTATGGAGAGAGTGGATGAGGGATGGAACAGCCTACCAGCAGAGCTGTTTGGCACCAAAAACTTAAATGGCTTCAAGCATAGCTGGGGCTGAGATAAGGGCTTAATAGTTAATTGAGTGGTAGCAGTATTGAAACATAGAAAAATAGACTTTAACAGCAGATAAGGACCACTTGGCCCATGCAGTCTGCCCATTTCCCTACCAATTGGATAAGCTGCAGATCCTAGTTTTATCAACAGCCTACTTCCTCCTACTTCCGACTAGAATTGATTTATGTCTGTCCCATGCATTCTTAAATTTCCCCACTGTTTTGACCCTATGACCTTCTCAGGAAGACTATTCCATATGTTTACCACTCTCTCTCTCTCTCTCTCTCACACTCTCTCTAGAAGCAGGGCAGGGAGTGATGGCAGAAACTCCATCTAGACAATATTAGTGTCAGTGGATCAGTAGGTAGCACACTCGCCTCTGAGGCCAGGAGATCAGAGGGCTGTGGGTTCTGTTCCAACATCTGGCACTTGGGTTAATATCCCAGTACTGACACTGTAGTGCAGCATGAGAGGGGTGCTGTACTTCTGAGGTGCTGTCTTTCAGATGAGACGTTAAACCGAGGTCCCATCTGCCTGGATTGGTGGCAGTTCAGGTGGATGTTAAAGATCCCATGGCACTTATTGAAAAGAGTAGGGGAATTTCCCTGGTGTCCTGGCCAAATTTCCCTAATTTCACTAAAAATATCACCAACAGCTTAATCTGGTTCAAGGTCAGTTGGCATTCATCTGTATCCCTTTCCCCCGGGTTGTGCCTGAAAATAGGTAGAATTTGTCTAGTGCCCTTACCGGTCAACAAAATCTAAATAAATAAATAAATTAATGACATGGGCTATGGTAGGGAAAAATAGGACAGACTGGATGGCCAACAGTGTTTTCTGCCAACAATGTCTATGTTTCTTTGTTTCTGTCTCATGACACCATGTTTTTTTTCTGTTGTACAAAATCTTGACAAACAATTGAAAAGTGCATGCACAAAATTATTTTAATTTCATTAGTAATTAAAAATGTAGAGCACTTTTGTTTGTGGTAATACCATTAATTAGACTACCTGAATAATGATATTTCTTTACAAGAACAAAAGTGAATGGGAAACCCATGACCACAAATCTAATGATCCTGAATGTTTTAATTGTCACCTGCTTTTTGGTTATTGATAACAAAATAGTCTTAAAAAGCAAATGTATACACATTTTAAACTTGTTGAACATTTAACAGGCAAAAGACCCCTTAGTTAATTTCTAGGACATGTGATTCTGAGTCATACATCATGCAAGTTAAATTTCATGCTATTTAGTTTAAATACAGCTGTGTTATTTGCACTTAACACACTGAGGTTTAACGTAGACATGTCTTTTCAACCATAACAGTGCTACTACAATGGGTCTTATTCTGAGTCACTCATTGTGGTAGCACAAGAGAGGTGCTTTTGCTCATACTCTGTGCCATTGCCACCCAGGACTGCTAAACTCAAACCTGAGTACAGACCTCAGAGTGAGGTGTCCCCATGTGAAAGAGACACAATAAAAATTGCCTACCCAGATGTTAAATTCCTAACTCCACATACCTGTAGTTAGTTCCCTAACACCCTAGAGTATAGCTGTGACTTTAGCACAGCATAGAATTGCTGAGCCATGGTTGTTGCATGGGAAAATGAGAGTCATATGCAGGGGTTAAACCCCTCTTTAGCTAAATCAAATGTTATGGACCCTTGAGCTCCAATATGCCATATGACCACATTGTGCTGGCCAGTGTAACTGACAATCAAGCAGAAACATTTTAAGAAAAAAGCATGTGACCAGTCAATAATTTGAGTCCTGCTCCCTCGGATTCCTTTCAGTGACTTTCCATCTGAGCTACAAGACCAACTGATACAGTAAACCTAAGCATCCCCTGGGCACATTCCCCTCTCCATCTAATACTGCATCACCTTCCTGCAAGGAATATATTATATCAGTTGACTATTTTGCCTTGTGTGGTAGTAGCCCATCCCCCAAGTGCAGATAATTTCAGACAGTTGTATTTTATATATTTAAATAGTGTGCAATTTAAGTAATTGAACTCTGTTTGATCGACAAAGATAATTTTATTCATTCACAAATAGATATGATTTGGTTGTGGTGAAAGTAAAACATATAAGTGAACATTAACTGGGGTGCTTTATAAGAAAAAACTAAAATTACATTATTTGCAAAATGAGTGGAGCACCAAGGAAGTGCCATTTAACTTGATACTATACATGTCATCTAATTTGCAGTTGGTGCTGCAGAGATGTATTGATTTGGCTCCTTGTATTCTGTTTTGTACATTTTATAGGTGGTTTAATCCATCAAGAATGTAATAAAAACTTTTATTACTGCTTTATGTTATTCTTTTAGTAAACAGGTAAGGCCCACTAGGCAAAGTGCTTGTTTCCAGGGGCTACCTGGGAACACTGGGGAGGTTAAATGACTTGCTCTGAGTCACACAGTAGGCAAGTAGAGGTTGTGGGAATCAAACCCAGGTCTGCTGATGTGCCAAGCTCATCCACAGCTCATTACTCTAACCACTAGGCTGTACTGTCAGCCCTTCATTGTGCTTTATCCATTTTTTATACAGAGCATACCTTTAATTTATTTATGGTGGTCTCACTTGGACAGGTCTGTCAGAGAGTTTTTTTTTTAACCTAGTACAACATTTATAGGAATACTACTTGTTTTGAATAACATATATACAGTATTTCATATCAGTGTCTACTGTATGTGCAGGGAAAACACAGATTGGTATAATTAATCTCTATGAAAATGTTGACTGCATCATTTATTACCTGAGATAAGTCATAACAGTTTTAGTGCATTTGCCCAATTATTGTGCAGTAGGTGTGCCCCCACCCCAATCATTAATTCCTGAATATCATGAATAACAGGGTGCAGTACTCAGTACTTCAGTACTAATGATAGGTAGACTGGTACTGGGATAGTCCTTCTAAAATAAAATAAAAACCTCAACCCTCCTCAGGTAGCCAGGATTAGTCCCTGGGCCACCGCCTCCTCAACCCAGTCATTTTCTCCCTCTCCCTTCACCATTTCTCCAAGCACTTTTAACTGAAAAAATAATCCATTCTGTGAGTCAACCTCATCTTTAAAAGATCCTCCCTCCCTCCTTCCCTAACCTAACCTCTGTCCAAAAATACCATTCATTAAAGGCTGGGCCCCCTACTGATCTCCAAGACATGATTTTGTGGGGTGGGGAGCACCAGCACAACTCTCAGCTATCTTAGTTGTCCCTTCTGCAGCATGCCTGATCCTCAGTAGGCATAGATACAGCTAGCCTGAACAGGAGAAAAATCGGAGGCGGGCAGAGTAGTCTGCTTCACTGATGATGTTAGGAAGGGCAATGAATGTCACATAACATGCACTACCCAAACATCATCTAGAGCATAGACACTGGCCCATGTTCAAGCACCAGCTGAGGCTGGGCTACCACTATAGTCAAAATAACAAAAAAACTGTGCACTGGAACTCAAGCAGAAAAATTATTTATTACAGAGAACTTAACCGGTTCTCCCATGCCAAACTCTGCCACTTTCTGTCACTCTAGCACTTTCTAAGGGGCTCAGTATAATTTAAACTCTGAGTTCTAGTGAGCTGTTTTCTGAAGTCACTACAGGACCTTGTATGTGTAATCCTCCAACTGTATAAAAAAAATTTTGCTTTACTAGTAAATGCCTTGTCCCAGTTTCTAGTTATCTAAATCAGTATCTGCTGTTTTATTGTAGAATATTTTCTAGTGTAAATGGAATAGTAACTTTATACATGTATATTTCTGATAGGCACTGACAGTACAAACCATTTTAATTCTCATCTGTTCCACATGTATTTTTTCATGATAAGATTTTACTTCTCTAAAGGTTTTTGACACAGAAAGGGTTACAAAATAAAGACAGTGCCAGTTTATAAAATGTTGTTATTTCTAGTTATTGAAAATTGATCAAATATTCATTTCTAGAGGCTAATTAAAAGTTTATTTTCTGTGATAACATTTCTTTCCAACACTTACCAAACCAATGATGTAAACATTTTCAGTTATGACTGATAAAGATATTTAACATAAACCCTTAAGATTCTCATCTTTTTTATAGATTAGCCTGTAAACATTTTCCAGAAAACATTACCCACATTACCTTAGTAGAAAAATCCTTCCTCTTCAATTCCACTTGCTGTACTTAAGTTATCTGTTGTAAATGCACTCCTCCAACCTCACTTGAGGTGTCTAAAGAATAATGTAAGTGCCTTTTTATTTAAATGCCACTTGTCTCCTGGGAACTATAACACTATGTAATGCGTAGATGTATAAAGACTGCCTCTGTAGTGAAATGCAGATCTTGTAGAAGCACTTGTCATGTGGCTCTATTGAAGAACATAATGTGTATATGACTGTCTGCCTATATGTCTGTATCTCATGGTTAAAATGGTGAAAATCCCTGGAGGATCCTTCCATCGTTGATATTAACAAGCACATTTCTGTGGATGTCTAAAGGACATGACGTATTGCTGCATGGCATGTTCAATTTATACATTTTATTTAGCACCCTTTGATGGATTTTGGAGGTACATTTCACCGAGCAGTATATATTCTCATTGTTTTCCTATAAAGAGATAAATTGTTAATTGCAATACTGGAAATATTTTCCTGCAAGTGCTCCCTTCCATCATTGACTATCTACCATATTTAAAGCCCCCAAGAATGCTAAAATATCCCTTAAAGAAAAATATGTTATCCCAAAGATCACTGTGTGTGTCCCTGTGAAGTCTCCAGGGGTTGTTGTGATAGTCTTACTTATATGCACTGTCCTGTATTTGAACCCAGATGGCCTGATTTACTTGCTTCATACAGTAGTTGTTACTTAAAGTCTAGATCACAGGAGCTGCCAGACACTTTAGTGCAACTCTGTGGCACAATGCAATTGTCACACAGCAATCTGGAGAGCAATGTCTGAATTCAGATAAGAACATTTGGGCCCAGATATTCAAAAGGGTTGTGCATGGCTCAACAGTGCTGCACCATGCACCAGCCACTGATACTGCGCGTGATATTCAAATGGGAATTGTTGCCAGGCACCAAATCCCAATCGCCAAGCGCATCAGTAATGCTGGCAGGTAGGGATGGTGTGCCCATGCATACTCTGCACATCCTGATATTCAGCCGGGATGTGCTGGGCCATACATGCACAATCCTTCTAAGCGCACCAAGCTGATCCCAAAAAAGGAGCAATGGACGGCCACCCACAGGTGAGCTGCTGTATTGCAAGGTGCAACACGGCAGCTGCCACCTGTGGATGGTCACCAAGCTCTGGCTGCACTCCATGGTGGTGCCCCCATGCCCCATCATGGGCATTTGTATGAAAAAAAGAATCCTATATCCCTGGTGGTCAGTGGACCGCTGTCAACCAATCGTGGGCTTAAAGTAAAATAATAAAGGTTCCTTTTCCCTGGTGGTCAGTGGACCGCTGTAAGCAAGTTGGGCAAGTAAAATTATAACGATTCCTATATCCATGGTGGTCCAGTGGACCCCCTCCCCACCCACCCACTGATCTCACTGCCCGCTCCCCCCAGTCAGCAGTGGGTGGCTGCACCACCACCTGCTGCCCCACCCACCGACTGACACCGTCTGCAGGGCTGTATGCCCATTGGTCCAATGGGTGCAGCCCTAATGACAGTGTCAGTCAGCGAGTGGTGGGGCAGCAGGCGGGTGGTGCTACCACCGCTGACCAGGGAGGGCGGTAGATCAGTGGGCAGGTGGGGAGGGGATTCCGCTGGACCACCACAAGACATAGAATCTTTATAATTTTACCTAGCCCGTATCAGGCTGACAGCAGTCCACTGGACCACCAGGGAAAAAGGAATCATTATTATTTTACTTAAGTCCGTGAGCAGGCTGACAGTGGTCCACTGGCCCACCAGGGAAAAATGAACCTTTACTATTTTACTTAAGCTTGTGAGCAGGCTGACAGCGGTCCACTGGACCACTAGGGAAAAAGGGAAATCATTATTATTTTACTTAAGCCTGCGATCGGGCTAACAGCGGTCCACTGGACCACCAGGGATATTGGATACTTTATTATTTTTCAAATGCCCTGAATTGGGCTGTGGGCACTGTGCCACTCTGCAGAGGGTAGCCGGTCCCTGACGGCTGCTGCCTGGCAGGCGCCAGCCACAAGTCATCGGACCGCGCACCTGCATACAACAAGAGACGATACGCAAATGGCCCCATTTGCATTTTGCATACATTATGGCCCCATTTACGTGCACTTTTGAATATCGTGGTTGTTGCACCTAGCGCAATGGAACTTGCTCTAGCGCATCCCTTGCTCCACTCTGGCCACTTGCGCTGGTGCAGTGCCACTGCGCCATGTGCACTGCGGGTGGCCAGGGTGCGATATTCAATGATGCTGAGCCATGGCACAGCTCCGTTGAATATCGCCCAGTCAATGCCCCTGCGCAGCCAAGTTGTGCTGCGCCCAGGCTTGTGCCACAGCCTAGCGCACTAGCCTAGTGCAGTTTGAATATCTGAGCCCTGGTGTTTATATTTTCCTGAAGAGTGCAGAGTTTGAAACCTAATAGGGACTTATGTACTATTGAGACACTATTATGTTAATCTTTATTTTCTCCTGAATGGTGATTCATGCAGTCTGGAGTCTGGAATACTAAATCTCCAAAGAACTAAGTTAATTGTCAGAAAAAGTATTTGCACTTGGGGAAAAGTGGTGTATTGAACTGTTATATTTGTTCCAGTTTTATTTAGCATGTTTTAAAACTTCTTATTCCTCCTCCATGCTGATTCATGGTGCTTCAGGGTTAGAATTAATGTTTCACTTAGGGCTGCCAAAAGTAAATACAAATTGATTTGTGTTGCTGTGTATCCTTCAGAAGAGCCCCATGGTGCTTCATGGGGGACCATTCAGAGCACAAGTGTCCCAGCTAAAGGGGAAAAATCATGAGATTTGTTTTTTCTTGCTTGACTTTTACTTTTGGCCTTGATAATTCATTTTAAATTAGTTTCAGTTATACCTTACAGATCAATAAAAATCTGTTAGCTTCAACTCATCTACCTCTCCATGAAACCTAGAGACAGCTAGGGTTCTAGAGGACTCCATCATGGGGACCCTCCATTTTGTTCTATATATGACACCTCAGGCAGACATCATACATTCACCCTGAGGCTCCTTAGGCTTGCTGTAGGCCTGAGGACCACCGCCTCTTTCAGATCACTGCCTCTTCACCATGCCCACTTATGCACTTACGCTCTCTGACAAAGCCACCGGCCGCAGCCCTGCCTTGTTCTCACCACCTTCCCTTTACCTTTTACCATCCTGTACCACACCTACCCCACCCCACCTCTTCTTTTGATCTTTTCTCTGTCTTTTTTCTCTTCCCTTCATCCTGTTTACTAGTTCACATTTATGCACTGTATCTTAAAGTCTCTGTCTATGTACCAATCCTTAATGTTTACACTGCCATGTATGTATTTGTCCTGATGTTACCTAAGAAGTGGAACCTTTGTAAAAGAGCCTCGGCTCAAAGGTATTGTAATCCTAGACTGAAATAAATAAATAAAACATGGACTGTCCTGCTACAGCTCTGCAGTTGCTACCCAGGTTTACATCCCAGTAACTAATTCCTTACAATTCATGCTCACTCAGATGCCTTACTATATTACATATGTACAGGCTTGGATAACTTCAAATGTGCTCTACTTGAATGCAAAAAAAAGGAATGAGAATATATGGAAAACGAGCAAAATTCAAATCACTTAAAGAACAACTCTCAATTATAAAAAAAACATAAAACACTAGCTTTGCACCAGTTATGTTTTAACTTTCTTGTTTTCTATTTATGTTTAATTTTCCTCCACTGTTGGGCTACTAAATATTGTAGATAATGCAGCAATTATTTCACTGAGTCTTTCAAAATATATCTGACTCTCTCCTGCTAATCACACAATTGATATTTGTGACATCACAGTCCATTGTCATGGTGAGCACAATGATATTATAAACATAGGCACTGTGAGGTTAACAGGGAAGGGGCAAATGTTTTCAAATGTTCTCTATACAGACTTTTTAAATGGACTACCAAGATGTGCTGTATATCTCAGAAAGTAACATTGAAAATGAAAAAAAATGTAATCTCTAGTAAATTGTAACAGCTGAAACATCTTATTTATGAAAGCACATGCTGAAGTGTAAAGTTGCTCTTCAAGCTATGTGATACTGCTTTCCACATCGGTTAAGCAGTCATCCACTGCACCACTACTATACAGAACCTTGCTGTTCTCTATGGTCAATCACTATAACTAGAGACCCATATCAACAGTACTGTCAGCTCAGCTTTCTGCTTCCTACATGTTATCGCCAAGGTGTGTTGCCATTACTACATTAGCCAAGACATTGCAATGAGTCTTGTCCATTGTTAAGCATTCAGCCACATATTCTATTTCTTATTTATTTATTTATGACTGTGATAACCAGGTGAGTGCACTGATCCCAGGGACCGTTTTCAGGCACGACCTGGGCCATAACACATGGTGCAGAGTGACAGTGGAGTACAAGGTAACAGTAATACACATGAAACAGATTTGATACAAGCAACAATAGTAGACACAATATACAGGTTTGATGCATAGTATATTTATTTATTTCATTTTGTTGACCGGGTAAGCCCACTGGGCCCAAATGGTCCCTTTTTCAGGGGCAACACAGATTTATTTACACAGAAAAAGGGGTTGCAGGATACATTTTGTTTAGACTACTGAAAATTCCTTCTTGCTGGTCTCCCATCCTGACTGCTACAGTATCATAAACCTCTACAAAGCACTGCCACACATTTCCTTACCAACTAAATCTGATCATATTCAATGATACTGGCCAGGATTTATTGGCTTCCAGTTCAGTCCAGAATTGATTTTAAAAATGTATTGTTTGTTTTGAAATGCCACAATGGACTTCCTCTGATATACCTAATTGAACTAATCCATGACCATATGCTAACAAGCCATCTGCAATCCTCAGATGCACTTCTTCTTAAAGATCAAAGGCAACCATATTACTACATTTTTACTTCTTTCATTTATTTCACAGACATTCTAAATACAAACTGATTGTTTTACAGGAATCTATAGGTATATTGTGGTTATTTTTCATTGTTAGTTATTTTATGTCTCTTTATGTTTCTGTAATTGCAATTGGCATTTGACTTTTTAACTGAGTCAGCTCCATTTGACTCAGCTTCTGATGTCAAACAAGAAGTGACATTTTCTTTGAATGTCCTTAGCAATCACAAGACTGTACATTAAAGACAGGATGAGCATGCTGTCTTGTTTCTACTACTGTGTCTCTTGCAGTGACATTTTACATGTGGGTAAAATGTGTGTGTGTGCGTGTCGGTGTGTGTGTGTGTATATATGTGTGAGTATTTTGTTAAAACAGAAAAAGGAAAGCAGCATCTTACCATAGTGATAGCTGCCACTTATTTAGGTACTGGTGCACCTGTAAGCAGCTGGTCAGCTTCTTGTTTTCCAGCAGATCATCCTCTCCAATTCAAACAGAAGTTCTGGGATTAGATTTTCTTTTCGTGGGTTGTGCCCTGCCCCACCTCCTCCATTTCCAGTACTTTTTTTCTCAAAATTCTATCGGTCTGACAAATGTCTGTGGGAAGGAAACACTGGAAAGCAGTACATGATATGCTATGATTTTTGATTTCAGCTGGACACACCTTTTTAACACCAAACAGATACCAGACTTCAGTGAACACAAAAGATGATGATGTGGAAAATTGAGAAACCAAAAAAATAATAGAAACAAGAACACATGCTGCAAGTAAATGCAAACCAGATCTGATGGTGATTCCATTATTACATTTACAGACAGGATAATTTGCAAGGGTAGAAAAGAGGTTACAGCTGTGAGTTGATTACCTGGAGAAAAGCTGAAGGATGTGAGGAAGAACCTGGAAGGACTAATTGCAGGCCTGAATCCAACTGTAGTGCTACATGTTGATGTAAATGACTTTGGGTACAGACTTGACGATTATTTAAATCAGACTTTGTGAGATTGGTAAAAAACTGAAAGAAAAGGGTAATCAGTTGGTGATTTCAGAAATCCTGCCAGTTATGAGAGCTGGGCCAGGCAGAACATGAGCTGTACAAAAAAATTAATGCATGGCTCAAGGAATGTCAGATAAGGATGGATTTGGCTTTACTAATAACTGGGGCAAATTCAGTGGACAGGCTGATCTCTACAGATGTGATGTGCTCCATCAGAATAAACTGGGGGCTTGCAGACCAGCAGACAGTATTAATAAAGAAGTTGCTAAATATTTAAACTTAACACGAAGGAATAGGGGACAGAAATATTGAAAAACATTTAGGTGCACTAATAATTATACCACAGAGTAGTGACAGAGAGATAGCAAATGTTCATAGGGATAAAAATCTAAGAACTAGTAATGTATCAAGCAGGAGGAGAGAACTGAAATGCATGTTGGCAAATGCTAGAAGTTTGGCAAATAAATCTGGTGATCTTGACACTATATTACACACTGATTAACCTGATATACTGTATATGTTATAATGGAAACACGATGGAGATCTGATGATACCTGGAACAAGGATATCTCTGGATACTGGCTGATTAGGAGAGAGTGTGTTACCAAATAGGGGATAGAGTGGCATTTTATGTAGCTAAGGATTTATGGGCAGATTCAGTGTTCTCCAACACCCAGAAATGGCGACAATTAGGGGTAAAGCAGGATAGAACAGTAAGAATTGCATATGCATGGGGGTGTGTTATAGACCACTGAACCAGAAGGAATAACTTGACAAGACAGTAATAGAAGATGTAGAATCACTATGAGGGAAAAACAAAATTGTTATTATTGGAGACTTAAACTTTCCAGAAATAAATTGTTCCAGGGACAAGAGGCACTGCCCAGGATAGATCCTTAGCTGAAGATCTAATCAACTTAAATTTTGATCAACTAGTGAAAAGGCAACCAGGATAAAAAACATTCTAGATGTGGGATGTACAGATTGGAGTGAAGGAATAAGCAAATGTAACACTGGTAAACCTTGAGTTTCAAGTGATCATGCAATCATTAATTTTAGCATTTGCATTACAGTTAACACGACCAAGGGTGGTATTAAGTATAAATGCTTTAAGAAAATAAATTTTGCTGCAGTGAGGAGGAAATTAAAACTGTGACTGGCAGTGTGAGCTAGAGCAGCAGGATTTAAATAGTACTAACATACTAGAATGCCAGCAGAATAGGCCTAATGTTTTTTGCGTATGCTTTCCGTTTGGTCAGCCCCACCCTGAGCTGACCTTGCTGCCCTCTCACCTTCTCTGGCTTCTCCCTTGCCAGTTCCAGATATTCTCACTGCATTGTATTTTGCTTCCAGAACCCTTCCCCTGTACCTGTCTCACCCCCTCTTGAACCCCTCCACTGTCTCTGCCTCCACCAGCCCCCTAGGCAGCGCATTCCATGGCTCCACCACCCTCTCAGTGAAATAGCACCTCCTCCTTTCTCCCCTGAATCTTCCCCTCCAGCTTCCACCTGTGCCCTCTAGTGGCCCCCTCCTCCTTCCTTTGAAGCACCCTGACTGCTCCTCCCCTATTTATCCCTTCATGTACCTGAAGACCTCTATCATGTCCCCCGGTCCCTTCTCTCTTCCAATGTGCACATATTTAGCTCTTCGAGCCTATCCTCATAGGTCCTGTCCCCCAAGCCCCAAATCATTTTGGTTGCCTCCTCTGGACCCTCTCCAGGAGTTTAATGTCCCTCTTTAAGTGTGGCCTCCAAAACTGCACGCAGTACTCGAGGAGTGGCCTCACCAAGCAGTTATTACAGAGGAGTATCACTTCTGTCCTTCTGGAGGTGATCCCCCTAGCGATGCATCCCAGCATCCTGTTGGCCTTGGTTGCTGTCCTCCTACAAGTCTCTGAGTTGTTCATCTTGACATCCACCACCACCCCCAGGTCCCTTGCAGCCATCGAGACTTGTAGCATTCACCCCCCAGGGTGTACACTTGCCCAGGTTTCTGGCCCCCAGGTGCAGTACCTTGCATTTCCCTGCATTAAACCTCAGCTTCCACTTTCTAGACCATCTTTCCAGAGCCTCCAGGTCCCCTGTGGGCCACCTCCTCTCCTCCCATCCACCACTGTCCCCAGTTTTGAGTCATCCAAAAGAGACTTATCTCACTCCTGATACCTGTCCTTATGTCAGAGACATAGGTGTTGAACAGGAGGGCCCAAGAACTGATCCTTGTGGGACCCTACTATTGACCCTACTTGGGGATGAGACTATCCTAACTACGACCCTCTATGTCCGGTCCTAGAGCCAATTCCCTATCCATCTGATCATCTGGTTCCCCACCCCCATTTCTCCCAGCTTATCCAACAGGCCCTCATAAGGAACAGAGCTTGGATTTATTTATTTATTTGTTTATTTTTATTTATTGAAATTTTGGAATTACAAACCTTTGAGTCAAGGACTCCTTTGCAAAGGCTCCACTTCAGCACAAACAGAAAATCACTTGGGAACAAATAGTACATAGCTTTCTAGTCAGACAGTATATTAAGTCAAATATTACATGGTTACTCCGTACAGAATATTTCACTTGCTGGTTTAGTTTCTCTAGGTTTCTCTTAGGGTTATATGGGGACCATGGGTCATTGCGGTGAATTGGGGTTGGTTGCCAAATTCAGAAGGTAGCAAGCTAGTCGAGAGATAGAGCTTTAGGTACCAAGCACTATATTGATTTAGTTTGGAGCTGTGGGAGATGCAGGTGTTCTGTCTCCAACCTAGTATGGGAGGACAGGTTGAAGCAGCCACAAGTCTCTGAGTCTAGGAGAAATTGCCTAATGCCTTTTTAAATAGGTGGAGGCTGGGGGCCTGGGAGGTGGAGGAAGGAAGTTGATTTTGCCAGAGTGGAGTGCAATACCTGAAAGACCTTTGCCCTAGTGAGGTCCTACAGTGGGGGATCAGGAGTGTGGTGTTAGCCAAGTGCCTAGGGGTGCTCCTATGAGGGGTTGGATGGATGAGGGGGTGAAGACCCAAAGGTGCAAGTTTCATCAGGATCTTTTTTGCTTGGAGGCAGGTGTGGTACATTAGTCTACCTTCAAAGGTCAACCAGTCAGCTCGATTGTAGAGCTCACATGTATGTGTTAATCTATCACTGTTAGTGACCAATCAGCAGGTTTTGTTGAGGACTAGTATGATACTGTTTAGGGCAGTGTTATCAGCCGTGCCATAAATTGTAATCCCATAGTCAACCACAGATAGGACTGAGCAGGTTACGGCCTGTCTTAGCGCCTGAGGGGGAGGCAGTGTTTGTGCCTATATAGGATCACCAGCCGAGTGTTGGCAGCGGTGGAGAGGTGTTTAATATGTTGGTGGTAGGAGAGGGATGTGTCCAGAGTAATGCTCAGATACTTAAAGTTGGTGGCCTGTTCAATTTGGATGCCCTGTGGATTGACAGAGCATTACTATTGTGGTTTTGGTGGTGAGCAAAGATCATGAATTTGGTCTTGTTGTAATTAAGTCATAACTTATGATCAGTGAACCAGGTTTCTAGTTCTCTAAAGCAGTTTTTCAGGGTGTTTTGAAGAGAGATTGGGTTGGAATGCTTCCAGTAAACTACGGCGTCATCTCCATAGAGTAGGAGTTTACCACTGCAGGACAGGGGGAGGAAGTTTAGAAAGAGAGTGAAAAGTAGGGGGCCTAAGATCAACCCTTGTGGGACACTAGATCGAACAGGTAGCATAACAGAGAGGGTGGTGTTGATTTTGACTTGTTGGGTCTGATCAGTGAGATCATTTTTGAACCAGGAGATTGTATCCAGGGTGAGATGGAGGAAGGGGAGATAGTGGATAAGAAGAGCGTGACTGACGGTGTCAAACGCTTTGGTCAGATCAACAAAGATAGCTCCTGCTAGTGATCCCTGTGCCAGTGCGTCATGTATGTAAGAGGTGAATTTGAGGAGGGCTGTGGTAGTGCTGTGCCCTGCTCTGAAACCATGCTGTTCATGGCACAGCAGATTGTGTTTGTTCAGGCATTCAGTGAGCTGGTCAGACACAATTTTTTCTAGCGCTTTGGGGGGTAAGGATTATGATGGGTCTATAGTTACCAGTGTCAGTTGGATCTCTCTTTTTCAGGATAGGGGTGATGATTCCCTTTTTCCAGAGCATAGGAAATTGACCAAGGCTCAGTAAGCAGTTTAGTATTTTGGTGAGGTGAGGCAGGTCTTGTCGAGTGCTAGTCTGAGAATTTTAAGGTCTAGGGAGTCACTACTGAAATGCGAGTTGTGCGGGACTTTGGTTGGATATTGTTTAGCATCACTGCAGGAGATAATTCATAGCCAGAAGGGAGGGAGTGTATTAACTGGGGGGCACTAGAGGGGCCATTTGGGATAGGGTCGAAGAAGTTTTGTGGTAGGATATGGCTAAGATCGGAGAAGGAATTGTTCAGGACATTAGCTCTGGTGTTAGGGTCCTGGGAGAGGGTATCATGATTAAGAATCTGTGAGGGGTTAGGGGAAGTGGCTTTCCCACAGAGTTCCTTTACATTGTTCCAGAATTTATTTCCAGCACCCCATGAGGAGGTGAGTGCATGCTTAAAGTAGGTGGACTTTGCTAGTCAAATAGCCCAAGTGTACTTGTTTCTAGCCTCTCTATTGAGCTGCTGGTCAATGGGAAGTTGGGAGTTCAGTGCCCTGTGCCAGAAGTCATCTCTGTGATGCATTAGTTTTAGTAGGGTGTGCGAGATCCATGGAATATCCCTGCTTTTTATAACCTGTTTCGTGAGATGGGCAAATATGTCGCAGGCAGTGTTAAAAATGTTAATGAAAGAGGCGAGGGCAGTGTCTATGGACGTGGTGGCGTGAATGGGTGCCCAGTCACAGGAGGAGGAGAGATAAAGTTTGAGTCTAGAGAGGGCCCCTTTTTTGGGGAGCCTGTGGGTGGATATTTTGGGTGGGCTGGGAGTGATTTTATTAGACCAGCAGCAGAAGACAGGAGAGTGATCACTTAGGACGTCAGGGAGCACTTTAACTTCAGTGAGGTGGGTGGGTTTATTTTGTAAGGATGAGGTCGATAAGAGTGGAAGTCCCTGAACTGGGGTCTTCCCTGGTTGGCGACTGAACAACCTGAACTAGGTCATAGGCTCGTACTACATCTTTAAACATGGCCGATGCAGGGGATAACCAGTTCACATTAAAATCACCCATAATAATCAATTCGCTCTTGAGGGAGAGGTGGGTGGTGCTAGCTGGGATGGATTCAAAGGCTTGTTTCTGGTTAGAGGGTGGGATGTAGACTTTCATTATGTACAGTGGTTTACCCTGGGCATCTATGGTGGCTTTGATTGTGATGTCTTGGGCACCATGAGCCAGCATGGGCAGGGGGACAGGAAGGGACTGTAGAGAGGCTCTTGCATATGTAGCGCAGCTGCCTTCTCTTTTGCCTGTCCTATCTGTTCTGAAAATAGAGTAGTCCTTGAGTGAGACAGAGGCATCAGGGATTTTGTTGGAGAGCCAGGTCTCAGATAATGCCAGTATGTTAGGGGATTGTTGCATGATCCAACCCTGAAGCTGAGTAAATTTCCTAGGTAGGCTACAGATATTAAGGGAGCCCAGAGTTAGGCCACCGTTCCTATGCCCCTTGGCAACACTAGCCACTAGTGGGCCAGGATTAGGGTGTACATTTCTGAGATTAGAAGGAGGAGGAGGATAGCTTGTCAGAGAGTGGCTTACGGATCAGTTTAGGGTTAAAGGTACAGAAGCATGGGTTAGCTGGGGATTTGGTGTGCACGACTGGTGTAGCGATGTTGCAGACTATTTGGGCTAGTTGAGTTAGGGATGGTGGGGATAAGGGCTATTTAGTAGTTGTTTGCCTGTTGGGGGTGGAAGTCGCACCACTAAGAACCTGTGTAAGGTGCAGCTAGTACTGGGGGTAAGATTTATGCTGAGTAGAACAGGGGGAGAGTTGTTAGGTCGTATGAAGAGGTAGCGTTTTTGATGGGGTGTCCAGTGGGGCAGATGTAGTGGTCTCTGGGGAGGGATATGTCCTCTGGGAGAGAGGGGCAGGAGTGAGAAAAAAGAGTTACAATTAGGATGAGGATGGGATGGTATAGGGCCCAAGAGATGCAAGTCATGTTGCTAGTTGGTGGAAATTACAATAGAGGTAATTGAGAGGGAGCCCTCTAGCATTGACCTAATATAAGCTGCAGATGGAAAACTGGGCTGATTGGTTTAGGACGATCATGTGATCATCAGTATAAAGCCCAACGTCGACCAAGGGTGGTGGTGGGGGCAGTGGACAGTGTCGACGGGGATCAATATGAGTGGCAACACTGATGCGGCAGCTGTGGCTCTGGTGGGCTCTGTGTGTACCTGATGTGCAGTCACAGCAAGGTGGCTTTCGGCGTGGAGGAGGGTTACAATTTGGACCCTCCATGACCTCCGGGATCAATGTTGGGAGGGGCTGCAGGAGAGACCCTCACTTGACCTCCAGGTAGTTGGCCCAGCTGTGGACAAGGAGACAGGAAGGCAGGGATCGTTATTTAAGGCTGCAGGCTAAGTGGAGGGAACAACAACAGGGATAAAGTTACATACAAGTTGCGTTGCAAATGGGAGCAGGCACTGCTTTTCTCTAGTTTAACATTAGCTGCCAATCAGGATTACAGGGATTGCAGCTGGAGAAGTACTTCTTATATTAGCTGGAGGAGTTAATATGTTTATAAATTAGCTGGTGGAGTTAATAATTAGTAGAACAGGATTAAGCACGTTAAACTAAAGTACCTTAATTCTACTCAAAAGGTTCAGTTCTATTAGATTACAGACGTTTATATATATATATATTTTTAAATCTGGTTTGGCACCAAAACACAAGGCTCCTATAGGCCTTGGAAGAAGCAGGTGATTGAAATTCTCTCCTGGCAAGTTTTAAGGCTCCACATGTGTGGGGACAATAAAAGATTTAAGATGTTTAAACTTAAGAAGCAATAATAGAGTTAAAGTCCTTGAGCGGCAACACTGATGCGACAGCTGTGGATCTGGCAGGCTTCGTGCACACCTGATGTGCGTTCACAGCAAGGTGGCTTTGAGTATGGTTAGTATGGAGGGTTACAATTTGGACCCTTGCACCTCCAGGATCAATGTTGGGGAGGGCTGTGGGAGAGACCCTCACGACCTCCATGTAGGTGGCCCCAGCTGATGTGCGTTCACAGCGAGGTGGCTTTCGGCATGGGGGAGGGTTACAATTCAGACCCTCGTGACCTCTGGGATCAATGTTGGGGAGGGCTGCAGGAGAGACCCTCATGACCTCCAGGTAGGTGGCCCCAGCTGATGTGCATTCTCAGCGAGGTGGCTTTCGGCGTGGGGGAGGGTTACATTTTGGACCCTTGTGACCTTCAGGATCAGTGCTGGGGAGGGCTGCAGGAGAGACCCTCATGACCTCCAGGTATGTTTATTTATTTATTGAAATTGTTTCACTAGGAAAGGCACACTGAACAACACGTTACTCGTCTCCCGGTATGACCTGGGGGGAAGGGGGACAGGGGATGGATAACATGCAGGTTATCAATTGCAGAACATTTAACAGTAAAATACACTTTAATTACACTTTGTGTGAGTTACAGATGAGATCATAGACAACCAGGTTACAGATAGGTACATAGTACACTTAATACACATACATTCAATGGGCAGACTAGATGGGCCTAGCGGTTCTTATCTGCCATCAAAGTCTATGTTTCTATGTTACATGAATATACTGTACTGTAGTAGAGATTACACAGGTTGAACAATTGCAGACATAGACTCACAAGAAGCAGCTAGCAATAACAATAACATTTAGTGCATAGGTTCAAAAGTGCATCAGTTGGTGCAGATAGGCCAGCTACATAACATTTGCTATGTGCTGCTGGTCTGGCAAGGGGGGTGGGCAGTCCTGACAGAGTCAGGTGCAAGAGCAATTTACCATGAAGTAATTTGCTAGGGCGGTGCAGAGAGAGTTGTCAGAGGAGGAGTGGTGAATTTGCAGAGGCAGCTCATTCCAGAGCTTAGGGAAGTGGTGAGAAAAGGCTGCTTGGCCAACAGTGGTCCTCCGCTGAAGGATTACTAGTTGGCGGGAGTCAAGGGATCTAAGGGCATGTGTGGGAGAGGGGGAAGACGAGAGTATGGTAGAAAGGTAAGATGGTAGGACACCTAGCCAGAACGTAAAGACAAATTTAGTGCAGTGCATAATGCGCCGGATTTTGAGGGATGGAAATGCCAGGGACCAGAAGAGGTCGCAGTGATGGGTGAGGGAAGGGGCATCAGGAGCAAAGTGGCAGAAGGCACTGAAAAGGGTATCTAGTTTTGTTAAGGTGGACTTTGGAGCAGCACTGTAGATGATGTTGCAGTAGTCGAAGGAGGGAAGTATCATCTTCTGGACTAGTTATCGGCTCATGGTTAAAGGGAGGATACTACTGTTTCTGTACAGGGCTCCTAGCTTGGGGCACAGTTTTTTTATGATAGCATCAATGTGGTTAGCAAAGGATAGATGCTGGTCGAGCCAAATCCCTAAGTAGCATAATGAGGTGACATCATCAAGTACAGTATTTGCCTGTCCATGGTGTGGAATATGGGGAGGAAGGGAAGCCTGGACAGGCATTGTCATGTTCTGAAGGTCATGGTAACATTTTTTTTAGCATTGAGAGGAGAGCTGATGTGTGCTGAACCAATGTTGAATTTTGACGAAATCAGCTTGGAGATTAGAAACTACCACTTTTGGGGAGGTGCCTGAGGAGGAAAGTACAGTGTCATCTGCATACATGTGGATCGAGGAATTAGAGCAGATGAGTGGTAAGTCATTTAGAAAAATGGAGAACAGAATGAGTCCAAGCACTGACCCCTGAGGGATGCCGGTAGTTATAGGAGGGGGCAGATATAGCATTGGAGATTCTTACAGATTGTGTTCTGCCAGTGACGTAGGAACTGAACCAGTTGGTGGCAGCAATGGAGAGCCCAGATTCAGAGAGGCATGAGAGTAGTAAGGTATGTGAGACAGTGTCAAATGCTTTAGCAAGGTCAATGAAGATGGCAGAGGTGATTTGCCCTCTATCCATACCAGAGAGTATAGTGTCAGTGAGCCTTGCCAGGGAGGATGTAGTGGAGTGACCCTTCCTGAACTCAGACTGGAAAGACATGAAGAAGTTTGAGTCAGAGAGAAAGGAGGTAAGTTGTGTGAGCACAAGGTGCTCTTGCAGTTTGCAAGATCCAGGAGGAGAGAGATAGGGTGGCAGTTTGACGTGGAGGTAGGGGTGCCTCCTTTAGGGAGAGGGATGACTATGGCATACTTTCATGCCTGGGGGACTGCTGAAGCAGTGAAGGACTAATTTAGTAGGCTGGCAAGTGGGGCAGCTATGGCAGGGGCAGAGAGATAGAGGAGTTTGGGGTCCAGACTGTCGGAGGATTTGCCTTTTGATGGGTTGAGAGACAGCAAGGCACCAAGTGCATCTGCTGATGAGATGTTATTGAAGGAGAAGGTACGAGGCACATGAGGTTTCTTTATTTCTGTGGTGGGTGCACATGGAGCAGGGGTGGGCAGGGTAGAGAGGAGCAAAGCAGCACATGTGGAGAAGTATGTGTTGAACTCGGCAGTGACTACACTAGATTCTGAAAGAAGGGAGTTGTTAATATTTAGGAGCAGAGTGGGAGTTGTGGTTGGTGGAGGTAAGAGGGAGTGAATGATCTTCTAGAATTTTGAGGGATTATTTAAGTTTGTCTGGAGGGAGATGCTGAAATACTCAGCTTTGGCCAGACGAGTTGCTCTGGTGCACTTTTTTCAAAGCATCCAGTATGTGGAGAGGTCTTGTGGGTGGCGTGAGGATTTATAAGCTCTCCAGGCTTGGTCCCAGGTGATTTGACTCGCAATGAGTTCGGGATGATCCAGAGCAGGTGGGTGTCCCATACCCTTGTGTGACGCAGTGGGGCATAAGTGTCCCAGACATTGAGGAATGTGCTTTTGAAGTGAAGGAGGGTATCATCAATGGATAAGATAGTAGTGGATGGGGCCCAGCTTACTAGGGCCAGGTCATCAAAAAAGGTAGCAAGGTTGAGTGATTTGTAGGACCGTTGGACCAGGAACTTAGGGGATGATTTGGGGAGGTGAATTTTATGGACTATGTAGGTAATATGGTAGTCACTCAGGGAGTCTGGAAGTAGACCAGACTTGATGATCCAGTGAGGATGGGTGGTCAGGGCCCAGTCTAGAAGAGAGTGGTTGCCTGAATTGAGGTTTAGGCGAGTGGGTTCTGTGATGATTTGAAAGAGATTTAGCCAAGTTATATCAGTCCGGGCTTTATTGAGGGCTGGTGATAGCCAATTGTGATTAAAATCTCCCATTATATATAATTCACCTGTAAGGGTAAGGGAGGAGATTTGCGCGAGGAGGTCGGTGACAGTTGAGGCAGGTGTGCCTGGTCGGCAGTATATACCTGCAACGTAGATTGGGAGCGAAAGGGGGGACAGTCATAACAGTAGAAGCTCATAGGCTTTAGGTTCGGCCTTAGCTAGGATAATCGAATAGTGCAAGTCCGATTTTACATAAATGAACACTCCACCACCTCTGATAGCCCTGTCCTGATGGGCCATAGTATAGCCTGGGATGGTGACCGATGAGTCAGTGATGTTTATATTGAGCCACATTTCAGAAAGGGTGATGATGTCTGGGGCATAGTGGGCAGTGGGTACTTGGAGAGAATCAAGTTTGTGGGCAAGGCTTCTTATATTTAGATGCAGAAGACGCAAGCCATGAGGGAGAGGACTTCCAGTGGAAAGTGAGGTGGGGGACTGGTTAGAAAGGGGGCACGTTGAATTTGGGAGTGAAGGTGTGGATAGGGGATGAGTTTAGAGAGTAAAAGTAAGGAGCTAGAACAGATTTATTCCAGTGATTAATACATACAACAGCAAGGACAAAATAAAGAATATGATCTTAGACAAAAGGGGTATGTATAAAAGAACAAAACAAACAGGAGACCTTTTACTATGAAAAAGTTTTAAAAGCATGGAGACGTAATGGAAAAATGAGATCAGGATGGCTAAAAGATTAAATGAATTAACACAGCAACAAATTCAAAACAAAATATCAAGATGTTCTGATCATACATTAGTTGAAAAAAAGGGAGCGATAGGAAAGTGGGATCCTTGATAGTAGAGGTTAAAAAATAGAAGAAAAAGGGATATTGCCAAAGCCTGAATAGCCTTTTTGCATCAGTCTTTCAAAAATCTGAACTCTACAGAACAGATATATAAAAGAGGTTGCGCTATTAAAAGGGCAGCCCAGATTGTCATTGGCCCCACCTGAGATTAACTAGAAGGAAGGTGGGGGTAGGATTAGGAGAAGAGGAGGTGAGGGGGAAAAAATGTTGTCACAAAGGGGGAGGGAGTATGATGTCACAGGGAGAGGGGTAGAGGGCTAGAGAGGAGAGGGATAGTAGGTGATTGAAGGGCAAGGTGATAGGACAAAGGGGACCCAGGGAGGGGCTTGGAGGGGTAGAAAAGGGACCACAGGAGAAAACTCCTCTCTCTCTCTCTCTCTCTCTGCAGCTGTTCCTTCAACTTGACTGACTACAGCTGCACAGGCATTTTGCAGTCAGGTTGATACTTCAGGCAAGGTAAGGTGGGGTAGGCCAGGCCTGCTGTTTGTCTGCTACTGCTCAGACAAGGTTGATTATACTCAGTGGATTGGTCTGTGCTCTTAAATGAGGTTTATTATTCTGTTTTGCCTCTCAAGATAATGATGTTTCTAATGCTTTCTTTCTAGAGATCTGATTTGCTCTGAAAGGTTTTGTCAATAATTTGTACTGAAGATGGCCCTACGCAGCATCCTATTTCTGGAAGGTCCTGAGGTACCAGTCTGGTAAAATATCTTCAGGTTTTATCCTTTGCCTAGATATTGTGGGGGGTTTTGGTGCTTGCTGGGGAAGGAGGAAAAACAAACCGGGGGGTTGTGGAGTGGACTTTCAGGAAGCCAAGCCACATGGCATGCACCGTGGAGCATGCGAGTTGGGCCCAAGTCCAAAGATAAAAGAAAAGAAGGGAATGGAATGTAGGGCCAAAAGCAAGAATGAGAAAAGCTTTCATGCAGCCATGGTACCATAGCTGGTCCAGTAGTGGCTTAACCTATGGACCACTGGGTAGGTGAAAGGAGGGTGCCAGAACATGTGGTGTAGTGCTGACAATGAGGGCTGCTGGAGAGGATGAGTGAAAAGTAGGTGGTGCCATGGGTGGTACACCTCTCTCCATAGCAGTTATTGGCAGAAGTCACCATGACATTCTTGTCTGCCTTGCACGGTCCTCATTTGGGCCACCCAGGAATTTAGTTTTTTGGTTGTTTTTTTTCCCTGCTCCAATTTCTCATAATGCCAGGCCCCGGCATTGCCTACCAATAGCACATGGCATGGCCCAGTTACTGGCATTGATGAGGAAGCCATGTGGGGGTAGCATTTGGGCAGGCCAGGGCCGGGACAGAAGTGGGTGCTGGCCTTGGCCCTAGCATTGTGGGCAGGACCAAACAGGCGGAGGTGGGGGGGGTCCATACAATACACAGTTTTTGGGAACCAGCAGCACGTTTTGGCAGCACCTCACCTTGTCAAGGTGTGGATCCCGATGCGGGAATATCAAGCAGTTTCAGGCAAAACAAGGCAGAGAACTATGGATAAGCACTTTCGCTCAGGTCCCAGTAGGAAGCAGCCACATGGGACCCAAATCAGAGATAAAGGGGAGTTCACAACACATTGCATGTGCGGCAGGTTGCAGGGCGCGTCGGAGTCAGGGTGACATTTGGGAGGGGCAGGGCCCCTCCACTCCTTCATTGTGGGGAAAAGGAATTGTGCATTGGCTGGGTTGGGCACCTGGCCCTCTGAGCATGGCTTTATTTTTGTAAGAAGCTACCTGCTAGAAAACAGAAAAAATTGTTTCTTTTTGGTTTTTGTTTATTTAATTAGAAAAAAAATTAAATCATCAGCCACCGGGTTTTGGGATGTTTTACAGCGGCGGAGGTGGGGGGCGAACTTAGGTTGGCTGTGTGGTTCTGTCTGGATGGCAGACTACAAGGCTGGGAGGGACCAGACCAAACAAAAAAGGGGGGTTTAGTTGAGGGCCTCAATATTTTAGGGCCCACCCAGCATCAATTGATGGGTTCAAAAAATAAAAATAATAATAAATAAAAGAAGTATTAAAGGGGACAGGAAATGTGGCTAATTGGCAGCAGTTAGTAATGTTCCTAGTAAGAGAAATGATAAACTTGCCTCCAAAAATGCCATATTTTACTGTACCTTAACAAACACTAATGTGAAAAACTGTGTTTTCAATTGTTTTCTTTGTATGGACAACATTCTGCAGTTCTCTTCATGAAACCAATAATTTGGAGTGTTTACTATGTCACGGTTTGAGTACAGAATGCTAAATGTGAGCTACTGTCCTATCAGAACCATACATAGAGTTCTTTGCTCAAACTATGACATAGTTAAAAGTCTAGATCACTGGTTCCATGAAGAGAACTGTAACAGAATCCTGCCCATAAAATCAAAACAATGCAAAATACTGTTTTTCATATCACTTTTTATTCAGGTACAGTTACATATGGATCTTTCAGGCTGATGGATATTATTTCTGTAAGTGGTAACATTATAAACAGCTGCAACATATTAGAACTCATTCCTGTCCTCTTTAATTAACTAGGAGGGGCATTGAATTTATGCACAGCACAGGTGAAAGGGGAAAGATTTATAGGAGATGGAGGATTGGAAAAGGGGTTTAATATCAGCCAAGGCTCGGTGGGAAGTTGGGCAGGTGGGGGGGGCGGTGGAGCCTCTCAGGATCAGACATCCCACTAGAACACTTCGGAGCAGTAGTAGGCCCAATTACAGTGATGTCCCCAGGGATGAAACCCACTTTTAAAGTACTCTGCGGTATGCTGCAGCAGACCTACTGAAAAAAGCAACGTAATTTCAATGGCAATTAGTAACCTTTGTCATGCAGGAAACTGGGGCATTCATTTCATCCTGGCAATGTCACATTTTCCTGAATGAAAATAGGGAAAAATTGCCATTGAAATTACATTGCTTTATTCATTGGGTCTGCTGCAGTATTCTGCAGAGTGCTGTGAAATGCTGCTCAACTGGGTTTCATCCTGGGTATGCCACTGTATATCTCCTCTTGGGTGCTTGTGCCAGAAGATGGGGGAGCAGGGGCAGGTATGCAGGGTTGTCTCCACTGTCAGATCCCTGACAGGGCAGAGTTTAGTTGCCTTGTGTTTTTCTTTTCTTTAAAAAAAAAAGGGTGAGGTTTCCACAGCTGAAACTGGGGCATGGCATAATGCTCAGGGCCTTATATTCTTTCTATTATTAAGTTGCAGAATACAGGATGGCATCTAAGAAGGCTCCTAAACAAAAGACCAATGAGCTTCTGGCTCAAAAAGTGGCAGAGCTGATGGATCAAGTTCAGGCCATTATAAAGGAGTCCAGGGCACAGGAGGAAAGAGAGAAAAAGATAGATAAAATGGAAGGACCCCCCCAGCCCAGAAACTTACCCAACAAGATGCCAACCAGGAGCAACCTGGATGAGGGTGGTGAGCCTCAACCGAATATGGGTAAGGAACCGATGGTGGAACTGTCGATGGAAGGCAGTCTTAATGACTACCTGGCAGGTGTGATGGAAAAGCAGGGGGAAAAAGGTTGGGAGGAGGTGGATAAAGCATGGAAGGAATTGAAGGAGGAGAAGAAGACAGAGAAAGGGTGGCACTCACCCGGTGTCCAGATGTCAGACACGGGGGACAGGAACACAGTTTCAACACAAGGGCAGTCCTTTTGGGACAGACATGGGGGGAGGGGAGATTTAATTCACAACAGGGAAATTTCAATGGAAGGAGAGGCTATGGGGGCTATGAACGGCATCCTATGGCAGGCACTGGGTGGAGGCTTTCCCCTTGGGCACAGACCCCGATGAAGGCAGAGGTAGTAATTGCATGGACTAAGGACTACCCTGACAAAAGGGTGGCTCAAATGTTGAAGGGGAGGTTACAGAGGGGTTTAATTTATGTTATTTAGGGTTAAGGAATAATATGAGGGCTAAAACCTGGGATCCATAAAAGGGAGGGAGGACATAGTGGAAGGCAAGATTAAGAATGAGGTGGCAGCGGAACAGGTGGGAGGCCCTTTCCTGACCCCCCTCCATTCCCCAGCTTCAGCGTTTCCCCACTGGGCATCATGCCCAAGGAAGCACCTGGAGAATACAGACTGATTCACCATCTATCATACCCCGAAGGGGACTCAGTGAACAATGCCATCGCCCCTGAAAGGAGTGCAGTATCCTAATCCACTTTGGACAACACAGTCAAATGGCTAAAAGCTGGAAAAGGGTTATGAGTAGCAAAGACCAACACAGAGTCAGCTTTCAGACTACTTCCAGTCAGGGAGCAGGACTGGGATTTGTTAGGATTCCAGTTTCAAGGGAAGTATTACTTTGACAAAGCAATGCCCATGGGTTGTTCTGTGGCATGCGCTACATTTGAAGCTTTCAGTACTTGGCTGCAATGGGTTTTCTTGGTCCACTACAGGTGGGAGGGCAGTCATCCACTACTTGGATGATTTCCTATTCATCGTGGAGGGGAGGGAGAACATTCAGGCCACGTTACAAAGTTTTGAGGGGATGTACAGGGAGATAGGGGTACCTCTGGCTGAGGATAAGACCAAAAGGCCAAACAGGCAACTAGAATTCTTGTGCATAGAGCTAGATCTGGACCAGCTGTGCTTTTGCCTGCCATTGGGTAAGGTGGAGAAACTGAAAGGGCTAATTCAGGAGATTAAGGGAAAATGGAGGCTACAGCTTAGAACAGTGCAGCAGGTGCAAAGACATATGAATTTTGCCTGCAAAGCTGTGACACCAGGCAGGGAGTTTACCAGATTACCAGCTAGGGTGTCAGCCAAGGCCAAGTTGCCCCATCACTAGGTAGACATCAACAAAGAGGTGAAGGAGGATCTTTTAGCCTGGAAAGTTTTTAGCAAGATATAATGGGGTGACTTTCTGGCAGGACAGTTGGGAGTCAGGTGAGGACCTGGAGCTGTACACAGATGCTGCTGAGGGGTTTAGGCATTGGAGCATACTGTCAGGGTGAAAGGATATCAGAAAAATGGCCAGCCCAGTGGGTGAAGTTGGGCCTCACCAAGGACATAACATTTCTGGAGGCTTTCCCCATATAGGTGGCCATGGTAGTATGGGGAGACCACTTTAGGAACAAGAAAGTCAGTTTCCATCATGATAACATGGCAGTGGCATCAGTGATAAATCAGCAATCGGGTTTCAAGGAAGCGGTACTAAGAGTGGCATGGATGCTATTAAGGGAAGGCCTGAGGTTAAATTTGTCTTTTAAGGTGAAGCATGTGGAAGGGGTCAAGAACAACATAGCTGACAGCCTCTCACATTTACAGTTGGACAGGTTCCAGTCACTGGCCCAAGTGCTGCTGTCCAGAGAATGCAGGTGCCTCCACACTTCTGGGAGATTGAATGGACCAAGCCTAGCTACTCTTTCAGAGCGTGGGTTCTTAACATGCTGAGGGCCTATGAGACAGCATGGAGGAGTTTCCAGGAGTTCCAGGAGAGGACTGAGTTGGAGGTAAGTGACCCAGAATCAGAAGCTCAGGTCTTTAGGTACATCATGAAAAATGGGAGGGCGGATGTCAGGATCCACCATTGGCATAAACCTGGCTAGTATAGGTATGGTCTGCCAACTCCAAGGATGGGGTCCCCCACCAGGAGTCCAGACATTCAGCAGATGCAGCAAGGGTGGATCAGGCTACAAGGCCAGCAGGTCAAAAGGTGCAAACCTATCTGCGGGGACCTGCTGGGCAGGTTGAATGCTAGCTTAACATGCATATTTTCCTTGGCATATGAGGCTAGACTGTTTGTAGCTATATTTAAGGTGACGCTAAAAGGAGCATTTAGTGTCAGTGAAGTGGTGGCCAAGGGCAGGTGGGATACGGGGTGGGCTACAAGAGCAGGACATCTCTTGGGTGGGGGGAGCTACAATGATATGGCTCAAATGGTCAAAGATGGACCAGGCCAGAAAGGGGGTCAACATTGAGTTACAGCAGGGTGAGGATAAGAGGGAGAATGTGGCTCAGGTTTTGGAGGAATACTTGACAGTCAGGCCCCAGGGTGGGAGTTGATTTTTCAGGCACGGCAATGGGGATCCGGCCACCGCTGCCCAGGTCTCAGCCATTCTAAAGAAGGGGGCGATGTTCATTGGGGAGGACCCCAAGAGGTTTGCAACTCACTTGTTCTGGATGGGGCAGTATCAGAGGTGTCCAGGCTTGGGGGCACTGATGCAGAGGTGCAGAGAGTGGGCAGGTGGTCCTCCCAGGCTTACAAGAAGTATGTGAGGAAGTGAGAGTTAACATCTATCATTGTGTTTTTCAGGTTTTGCATGGCGCTAAGTGGTTTGGATTATCTGCCATTCATTTATCCACTGGGCAGAGCAGTGGGCTGTATCCATGGCAGGGGGTCAGCAGCTGGGACAAGATCCAGAAATGACTGCAGTCAAATGGCATGGGCAAAGGGGATTGAGATGGAGACAGCTTCTGCCATTAATGGGCAATATCAGCAGGTTTTCCTGCCTCCACATATGATCATGGTGCACGGAGGAGGCAATGATTTGGGAAACATGTCATGGGTGGTTTTGATCCACATGAGCTTGAGGGACTTTTAGGTGATAAAAGCCCAGTGGCTGCAGGTGACAATAACATGGTTGGAAATTGTACCAAGGAGATGTTGGAAACATGCTAGGGTTTTGGTGGCTATAGACAAAAACAGAGAATGGGTAAGCAGAAAAATGGCAGATTGGGCTAAGAAGGGCAGGGGGCTATACATAAAGCATGAGTTGATTACGTGTGACACACTGGGGATGTACCACTCAGATGGGTTCCACATGTCAATGGTGGGCAACACTGCACTAAATGGGGCAATCAGAGAAGCAATTGAGAAATGGCAGGGTTATGGGGGGTATTTGTAAGCTTTTAATTGGGGGAAGCCCAGAGGCCAGACTGTTTGGTTGGCCTATGGGCTAATGTGAAAAAGGGGGCTCAGACAGATATAGGTATGTCAGGCAGAGGAGGGCCCCCTATGGGGTAGACACTTCAGGGGGACAGGACTGGAGGTATTAAGTGGGGACACCTGAATTCAGGCAGAGCTGAAAGATGGTGAAGGGGCATCGGGTCTTGTACACCTAAGCCAAAGAAGAACTAAATAGCAAAAATGTTGTGAATTTCCGGATATGTGAATAAAGGGCAACCTCAAAAGAAATGGTTGTAAATAAGAAATGTTGGTGATGGTATAATATGTAAAATGTGTTGTAACTGAGTACCTACCCAGTAAAGTTCAAATTGTGAACCAAACATGTAGTGTGGGTATGGCTGATTTGGGGGAGTCCAGATGACAATGATACAGATATAGTATCAATAATTAGATGCTGGAGACCTTGGATGTCAACAAATCTCAGAGACAAGATGGCCTACTTCTGAAGACATTAAAGGAGATGACATCAGTATTGACAGAGACAGTGATGAAAATATTCAATATATCCCTTAGAAAAGGTGAGGCACCAGATGCTGGGAGAAGGGTTATAGAAGTGCCTATTCATAGGAAGGGCAGTCGGGGAGAGATAACCAACTACATACCTATAAGTCTGACATCAATAGTAGGTAAGTTATTAGAAGGTCATATAAAGGAGATGAAAACAATTATAACTAGTAACAAACTGGGGATGAATCACAACTTGGGTTTACTAAGGGAAGGTCTTGCCTTACTAACTTAATTGACTTTTTAAATGTCAGCCAGGCATTGGAGGATGGGACTGCAGTTGATGTTGTCTACTAGGATATTGGCAAGGCATTTGATACAGTTCTGCATGCTGAGCTCATAGAGTAATTACTCAATTCCATAATGAATTCCCATGTAATTAAATGGATAAACCATAGCCCACAGATCAAAAGCAAATAGTCAGAATTAATGGTTTTGACTGTGAGGAGGTTGGGGTGACTAGCGGAATGCCACAGGGGTCAGTCTTGGGACCAGCATGTTTCAATGTGTTTATCGCAGGACTTCAATAAAAATACAGAGGACTGACTGCTAAATTGATAGATGATACAAAAAATAGGTTACTGAGTTAACACTAGTGAGGCAAATAAACTACAGGCTGAATAAGATGGATTATATACATGGGCTATAAGAAACAAGTGAGGTTCAGTCTTGACAAATGTGTAGTCATGCACTTTGGGAAAAACAATAGAGCTTTTAATTATACCCCAGACAGAATTCAACTAAGGCTGTCATACAGGGAATGGAACATGGGCATAATTGTCACCAACAATTTCAAAAACACAGGACAGTGTGATGAAGTCATATCAAAATGCAATAAAATACCTTGTATTAAGAAGAACATCATACTTATGGAGAGGGAGGTGATCTTGCCAGTGTATAGATTTCTGGTGAGGCCACATGTTGAGTACCATATTCAATTCTGGTTACCACAAAATGTGATATTGTTAGGGTTGAAGGTATACAATGAAAGATGACAAGAATGTTTAGGAGGCTTAAGGGATTGACATACCAAAACAGACTGAGGTTTTCAAGCTCTATAGCCTGGAGTTGAGAAGGGTGAGAGGTGACATGATTAATGTCTATAAGGTTCTACCCTGTACAAAAACAATGCGGTATTCTCACTTAGAACTCAGTAATAGAGAAAAAGAGACATGAGGATACACAAAAATTAAGGATAATGATTTTAGAACACAGAAGTTGAAGAGGACGGTTCTGTGAAAGAACTGTGAGTGTTTGGAATAGCTTGCCAGAAGAAGTTGTGGAGCATACTAGCTTAAACACATTTAAGTTGAAATTAGACAAATACTGTACCTATTAACTGGTGTTTCTTCTGGTGTTTTCCACTGAATGTGGTGGACAAGCTTGATGGGCTCTTGCCTAGTGTTCCTCTGGAGAACCTATGAGCCTATAACAATCTGTGTGGTTGGGATTCTGAATGGGTTTTGGAGGGGAGACTCACCAGCTTCAGCACTGGTATCAAGTCAAAACATCTAGAACTTCAAGATTCAGTTATTTGCAAAAGTTTAGCCAATGTCACACTACTGGAGCTCACCACCACCTCCTCCCCATGTGCCAGTCCCAGACTGATATGATTGCTTTCCAAGTGTCAAATTCTGGTGTCATGTCCCTGGTGCTCTATATATTTAACATAAATACCTAGTTGTTTAGAGGTAGAAAGGAGAATGAGAGATTCATAAAGATCAGGGTCACTCCAGGTGGACTCTCCAAGATCTGCTGCTGTTGCTACAGTATTGCAGCTGGTGTCACAACAATGGAACTGTACTCCCTGGCTTGATTACCACCTCATCTCCATAATGATGACTCAGATTGTTTTATTCATCAAGGCCAAAACTAGATTGCAAAATGACTGGGGACTAAGACACAGTGAGTCCAATTAATCAAGGCAGGATTGCAGTTTCCAGTGGGGAGGAGTGTGTTCTCAGAGATCTGGTTGTAGCAGCACAAGCTGCAATAGAAACAGAAGCAGATCTTCATGGGTCCACTGGGAGGGACCCTGATTTTTATGAACCTCTCTGTCTTCTTTCTGCTCATAGACCACCAGGTGTTTATATAATATATTATTTGCAAAATAAAAACTTTATTAGTGCAACAGGTAGGGTTAACGTTAAAGTGACAAAAGTTGGGAAATCTGATGTTGTGGTTTCCAACCCTAACTGTGCCCCCCCCCCATTACACTCATGCACACGCACGCACACACACACACACACACACACACACACACACACACACTCACACACACAGTGAAAGGGGCAAGGCAATGCAAGCACCAGAGACAGCCATCATTATGTTAGACAAATAAAAAATAACTTTCTGCAGATAACACAAGGAAAATCCATCATCATGATCCACCATTTCTGTAGCCATGGATACACATGCACACTTCAACACATACACACCTACTTCATGCTGCAGTTTTTTTTTTGTTCTGTAGTATATGAAAGATGCAATGTTGTGTACCTATGAAGTAATGTAATCATTACATTATAATTTGAATATGAAAGTTTATATACCATTGTAGAACAAATGAACGTCATTACTGTGTAAGTATGAAATGCTGCTAAACAGTTGTTGTTTGTGTTTTTTGCTCAGTAAGACATTTATTTGTAGGCTAAGTCACCAAAAAATGGATTAAAAATATGTGAATGTAGGGTCCTATGCACCATTTAGGCATAGGTACATGTGACATGTGCATACCCTGCTAACATAACCATGCACCTGCAGATATGTGCACACCGGCAGCAATCACGACCACCAGCCACCTGTCCACAGCTCCACCCCCTGGCATGCAGGACTCTGCAGGGCAGCTGTGAGGTGGGGTCACGGGACTGGCTGGGCCAGCCCAGGCCCTGCACTGGATCCCTTGCATGGTGGGAGCGTTGTCAGCATGCCTTGTGAAAGTCTGATGGCCGGGGCTTCAGTGGTGAGTGGTGGATATGCTGCCAGCTCGTCCATGATTGGGCACCGAAGCGGTGTGCCCAGAGATGGTGGTGGTTGGGGGGATCATTGTGTATGTCCACTGTGGGGCTGGGGAAAGTAACATTGGCAGAGCAGCACAGGACTATGCCCGGAAGCAGACATGGGGCAACTGAGGGGCAGCAGACCCGCTGTACAGGGTGGGTGCTTTGCTGGGGGGCTTACTGGCATGACTGCCTGTGCACAAACTGGGTGGTGGGTACAGTGCAACAAAAGTTGTCCCAGCCCTCCCATCTGCCTTGTGGTCTGGGGCAGCACAGAGGGCTGCTTTATGGTCCCGCTGCATCTGGTGGGTGGTTTCTGTGGGGGGGCACACAGTGGGTTATGGCAGGGTCCCTACTGCCGTAACCTGCTTCACACTGTGCCCTCTGCAAATCACACTATGCGCCTTTGTGACTGGTGCATAGTGCCAGCCTGCCCCTAATCCCACCCCAACACGTTGCTGTTTGCACAGCCGGGGGGATTGGACACATATGTCCTGCATACCCCCCATTTGTACATCCTGTGTGGGGGGTGCATAGGGTGTGGAGTGGTTGCACACCCCAGATACACATGCGTAGCCACTACACCCTGGTGCATAGGGGCCATAAAGAATAAACACATCTATACAATAATCATACTGTAAAGCTTTTCTGTCAGTTTAATATGCAAATCCAGTGCTAGATACATTTTTGTTTCTTGTTTACATATGGGTCATATGCACACAAGAGTGATAATTATAAGAGAATAAGAGAATAATACACAAAGATATGTAGAATTTTACAGTCAAAGTATTATTAGGAGTTTTCTGAAATCATAATAGCATGTAATGTGTAACTTCTATTTTTTTCCTTTTTTTGTAGCGATGGGTCAGTGAAATTATGATATGATCTGACTGTGCAGCACAGAAAGTGTGGCACATCATGACACCAGTAGCATGCTGTAGTGTTGGTGTAATTGTTACTGTCTCATCATAATTTCTGTTTTCATACACACAGGTTTTCTTCTTTGTTGTTAATATAGTATGCCATAGAATAAGAAGTGCAAGAATTGAAATATGTACAATGAGCTTCCCATAGCAATCTAGTGTCATAGAACACATTATTAGCACAGCAGCAGAGATATTGCAATTTGATGCAACTGTGTTCCATTTGTAGTGTGTTTCTATGTATGCATAACAGCACACCAATAATACTCTTTCAAGTAATGTAAACAATAGAAGAGTATGCTCAGAAGAAATTATTGTAATTCATAAGCTGAGACAATAGTAGAGTAATATTTTTGTTATGCTTTTATTTTCTTCTTATTACTTTATGTTTTAGTTTGCCATTTCCAAGGTGGTGTATTTCTGCAACCTGAGGTGTGTGTATGTTTTGAAGTGTGCACAGGGGAGCAGCACCCAATACATTGAATGGAAGAACACCCCTCCCCCCTCAGCTAGTGATCTGATCAAACAGGAGTTCAGCATGTTTGTAGTTCATTTGCATCACCAGATAAGGAAAAAGAGCTGGCTCCTCGTACAATGTGCAGGGGAAACACCGGATCTCGCCCAACAACTAATGCACTGAAATCTGGCCAATGGAAAATCATGTACACAAATGACTGCAGTCTGGGAAACAAGATCCCAGACCTGCAGGCAACAAAGACAGAGACTAAACTGGACATAGAATCCATTAATGAGACATGGTTCACCAGTAACCACACTTGGGAGACTTCAGTACCCGGCTATGTACTGTTCAGAAGAGATCGAGCTGCAAAAAGGGGGTGGGGGGGGGAGTAGCCCTTCATGTCAATGAAAATATCAAAGCTACAGAAATTCAGAATACACATAAGGAGCCAGAAGAAGTGTGTGTCACCCTGGAAACAGTAAATGGGACAGCCATATGAACTGGGGTTGTCTACAGGCCTCCAGACCAGGGGAGGACATAGACACATTACTCTTAGAAGATATACAAAACATGACAGCTAAAGGGGAGGTTCTGATAATGGGAGGCATCAACATGCTAGATACAGATTGATCAATACCAGCAGGAACATCTGCCAGAACTAGACACATAGTGGATTCCCTGCGGGGGGGGGGGGCTCAAACTACTGATGCAGCAACCTACAAGAGACATGGCTATCATAGATCTAGTACTGACTAACGGGGAAAGGATCACAGATCTCCAGGTAGAAGGTCACCTGGGGGCCAGTGACCATCACATGATATGGTTAGGTTTGGCCACTAGAACTAAATCATCCCATTCCAAGGCAAAAATATGGGATTTCAGAGGAGCTAACTTTGATAAGATGGCCAACAGAGTTAAGCAAGCCCTGTCAAGAAGAAATACAGGTAAGGGGGTACAGGCAAAGTGGGCAAGCATTAAGGATGCAATACTTGAACCAACATCCCATTGTGTTAGGGAGAAAAGCAAGAGCAAAAGAAGGAGAAAACCACTTTATTTCTCAGAAACAGTAGCAGAAAAGGTCAGAGCCAAAAGGTTGGCCTTCAGGAACTATAAGGGAATGCAGCGGGACGAAGATAGGAAGGCATACCAAACTTCCCTAAGGGAAGCAGGAAAGGCAGTAAGGCAGGCAAAGGCCCAAGCCGAGGAAACACTAGCATGAACAGTAAAAGAAGGGGACAAGACTTTCTATAGATACATTAGTGAAAGGAGAAAGTCCAGAGGGGGTATTGCTGAGATCAAAGGGGATAAGGGGGTGTGGAGGAGGACCAAGGAAAAGCATCTATCCTAAATAGATACTTCTGCTCAGTATTTACTGAGGAGACAGTAGGGCAGGGCCCACAGCTCAGCACCATGGACACGGGGGGGGAGGTGTGCACAAGTTCCTTCACAAAATAAAGGGTCCTAAAATAGCTCACTAAGCTCAAGGTGGACAAGGCAATGGGACCAGATGGCATACATCCCAGGGTACTAAAGGAGCTAAGGGTGGAACTAGCAGAGCCATTATCAGAACTGTTTAGTGAGTCTCTGAGCATGGGAGATGTCCCAGAAGACTGGAGAAGGGCTCATGTGATCATGCTCCTCAAGAGTGGTAGCAGGAAGGAGGTAGGGAACTACAGACCAGTCAGTCTTACCTCAGTACTGGGCAAGATTATGGAGGCACTCCTTAAGGTAAGGATAGTGCAACACCTTGAATCCTTAGGAGCACAGGATCCAAGACAGCATGGGTTTACAACAGGAAGGCCCTGTCAAACTAATCTTATAGATTTATTTGACTGGGTAACCAAATGGTGGACTAAAGGGGTGCAGTTGATGTTGCCGACCTTGACTTCAGCAAAGCTTTCGATACTGTTCCACATAGAAGATTGATTAATAAGCTTGGTAGGCTCAGGGTGGGTCAGAAGTTGGTCAATTGGGTGGCAAACTGGTTGGCAGGCAGAACACTGAGAGTGGCGGTAAATGGTATACAGTCAGAAGAGATGCAAGTCACAAGTGGGGTACCTCAGAGATCAGTCCTGGGTCCAGTCCTCTTCAATATCTTCATCAGTGACATTGCAGATGGACTGAAAGATAAGGTTTGTCTATTTGCAGATGGAAACAAGCTCTGCAACAGAGTAGATGATCCAGCTGGGGTGGGCAGAATGAGAAAAGATCTGGATAAACTGGCAAAATGGTCAGAAGTGTGGCAACTGGGGTTTAATGCAAAGAAGTGTGAGATCATGCACATAGGGAAGAGAAACTCTGAAACCACCTATAGATTGGGAGGGAAGTTGCTATCAATCACAAGTGAAGAAAGAGACTTGGGTATCATCATCACAGATTACTTGAAATCATCCAAGCAAACCACTAAAGCAGTAGGTAAGGCTAGGAGGATGTTGGGGTGTATTAGTAGGGATATCACAAGTCATAAGAGGGAGGTAATACTCCCTGTTTACAAGACACTGGTTATGCACCATCTGGAGTACTGCGTGCAGTACTGGTGGTTGCACCTGCACAAGGACATTAACAAAATAGAGGCAGTCCAGAGAAGGGCAATGAAAATGGTGCAGGGACTGCATCAGAAAACATATGAGGACAGATTAACGGAGCTCAATATGTATACCCTAGAGCAAAGGAGGGAGAGAGGCGATATGATCGAAACATTCAAACACCTTAAGGGCATTAACAAGGTGAAAGAGTGTAACATGTTTCAATATAAGAAAAATAGCAGGACAAGAGGACACATCATGAGATTAGAGGGAGGCTGATTAAGGGCTAATGTGAAGAAGTTCTTTTTCACAGAACGGGTGGTGGATGCATAGAATGGCCTACCTCAGGAAGTGGTGGATATGAATACAGTGCAGGGCTTCAAACAGGCATGGGATATGCATAAGGGAGCCATATAGATGAGTATGAATAGATAGGCCATTGACAGAGTAAAGGTCTATGGCTCATTCATAAGGTACAAAAATGTGAAGACTAGATGGGCTTTGCAGTCCTTATCTGCAATCAACTGTATGTTTCTATGCATGTGTATCCATGGCTACAGAAGTGGTGGACCATGATGACGGATGTCTGTGTTATTTGCAGAGAGTTGTATGCTGTTTGTCTCACTTGATGATAACTGTCTTTGGTTGTTTGTGTTGCCTTGCCCCTTTGACTGCTTGGGGGGGATGCAGAGTTAGGGTGGGATACCCTAACGTTTCATTTCCCAACTTTTGTCACTTTAACCTGAATGCCTAACTGATACATTCACAAAGTTTTTTTGTAAATAATTAACTTGCTTTTTGAGAATGTATTCACAGCACAGACTCTTTTTTTGTTTGTCTACCTTTTCACACCACTCTACCAGTAGATAACCTATCCAATGGTTATTACAGTACTTAACTAAATCTCTGTATCAAATGGTGAGTTATCATTACCATGTATTGTGCCAACTATGAGAGTTCTTATCAACAAGAAACAATAAAGACGTCAATTCATGTTTTACAGATGGTAATTGAATTTTTGTTTGTAATCTATTTAATGTACCACATTCATAGCTGAAATAGCTTTTATAAACTATATTTGAATTGATTATAAAACAACCCCCGAGTATTTCATCATTATCCATGAAGAAAAACACAGAACACAGGATATAAGTTTTTAAAAAAATGAAAACATTCCCATTGAATTAATAACACATTAAAGCTGTGTTCCTGGAGAGGGCAAAAAAAAGTACTTGAAAAAGTAATCTTGCATTCCACAAACAACTGACACTCTTCTGAGAGAAGTAAAGCATGGATGACTGTTTACAACATATATACATAATGGCATTTATAACTATTTACAAGAATGTACCTGGAAAATTCCACATCCAACCCCTTAATGAAGGTGATACAATGGAAAAGCAGGAATATATAATGAGCAGCATTCTAGGTACATCAATGAAACAGAATACAACATTTAGTTTTCAACTTGTCACTTACAAAACTTGTACATTTTTTGAATCAATACAGAAATTTAAGTGATATGATTATTTAAGTGCTGAAACATTTATTATTTTAACAATCTATGCTGCATGCTGATAAAAAAAAAATTAATATATACCACTGACTACCCTTTTTAACAAATCATAGGAGGATGGTGTGATACCTGAGGACTTGAGGAGGGCAGATGTGATTCCTCTTCACAAAAGAGGCAGGGAACTACAGACCTGTTAGTGTTAACCTCAGTGGTAGGGAACATGATGGAATCATTTCTGAAGGAAAGAATTGTTGTGTACCTAGAGGTCAGTGGGGCATAGGACCCAAGGCAGCATGAATTCACAATGGGAAGGGCTTGTCAGATGAATCTAATTGATTTCTTTGAATGTGTGACCAAAGCAGTAGACCAGGGAGGGGCTGTGGACATGGCCTACCTAGACTTTAGCAAGGCATTTGACACAGTCCCATACAAAATATTAATAAACAAGTTAGCCAGCCTTGTAGTGGGTCCCAGGGTTCTAGCCTGGGTAAAATATTGGCTGGACAACAGGACACACAGGGTAATAGTAAATGGAGTCCACTCTGAAGAAAGGGGGCTTACTAGTGGGGTATCACAGGGTTTAGTATAGGGACCGGTCCTCTTTAATGTCTTTATAGGTGACATTGCAGAAGGACTGGAAGGGAAAGTATGCCTCTTTGTAGATGACACAAAGATCTGCAACAGAGTTGATACACAAGAGGGGGTAGAAAGGATGAGGAGGAACTTGGCAAGGTTGGAGGAATGGTCAAAAGTATGGCAGCTTTGATTCAATGCAAAGAAGTGCAAAATAATGCACCTGGGAAACAAAAATCCAGGGGAAGAGTACACAATGTGGAGGGAGGTACTAACAACAAAAAAAATGGAAAGGGACTTGGGGTTAATAATGTCAGATGACTTAAAGGTAGGCAAGCAATGTAAGAAGGCAGTAAGGAGGGCTGGGGGGATACTGGGATCCATAGGGAGAGGCATCACCAGTAGAAAACAGGAAGTTGTTATCCATCTGTACAGACAGTTGGTGAGACCCCATCTTGAATACTGCATGCAGTTCTGGAGACCTTATCTCTGCAAGGACTTAGACAGGATGGAGGCAGTCCAGAAGAGGGTAACAAAAATGGTGCAGAGTCTGCACCAGAAGCCATATGAAGAGAGACTAAAAGAGCTTAATATGTATACCCTCGAGGAAAAGAGGGAGAGGAGATCATGATAGAAACATTTAAATACCTCAAGGGAATCTGTAAAGTCCAAGAGGATAGCATCTTTCAGAAAAAGAGATGTGCAAGAACAAATGGCACAATTAGAAGATAAAGGGGAATGCTCAGTGGCAACGTAAGGAAGTATTTTTTTCACAAAGAGTAGTGGATGCATGGAACAGCCTTCCTGAGGAGGTTGTGGAGTGAAAACAGTAGGGGAATTCAAGAATACATGAGACAGACATAAAGCAATTCTTGTGGGGGGTAGGAGGAAGTAGGCTGTTGGTTAACTAGGATCTGCAGCTTATCCAAGAGGTAGGGAAATGGACAGACTGGGTGGGCTAAGCGATCCTTATCTGCCATTAAAGTCTATGTTTCTATATTTCTATATACTGTACAATGCACACGGACACCAACTGCATTACTCTTGAAAGTATGTAATTACACCAATGGCAATACAGTATATTTACAGAAGAAAACATTCTCAGGCAAATATTTCATACATATTTGCAAGTCTTAGTCATAATTTGGTAGTCAGTATAAACCCATTCAGATATGGTACAGTATGAAGGACATAGTTTCTTACACAGGATCAAATTATAATGTTAGTCATAGTCATGCATCTCAGTTGAAAGTACTGTGCATTTTTGTTGAGCAGTATTCCATGAAAAGGTCTACATGGGACAACATGTGTTATGCTCACTGATTGTATGTGCAGCCCAGCACCCTCGTAAGAGCCTACTCAAACTGTCACCAGTTAATTAATTTCAATCAGTAGATCAATCCAGGCATTGCATGCTGAAAGAAACAGCAAAGGAATAATAGTTTGAACTGTACTTATGGGCAGATAAAGTGCATAACTTCAAAAATAGATCATGTGCATCAATCATGGAGCTATCACTTTTGGCTATTACACATGTCTTCAACAGTGATGCATTGGAAGGTGACAAATTTCCAGTGCAAGCCTCCTCAAGTAGAGCTTTGTACTAAAGATGAGCACTCTGTCTCATATTCTGAAACAGTTCAGCATAGGTGAAAAACTCCCACAGGTTTATTCCACCAATGAACGCAATAGTCTTTCTAGATTCCTCAACAGAGAGTGTGGAGAAGACATGTTGACCATTCACAGGAGCTAGTTGAAGAAGGTCTCCAAAAGCTACAATAGTCCTCATCTGTGCCAGCAATCTCATGCAGACGTAGGTGAATGAAGGCAACAAGAACATTGGAATCCATGCTGATGTCATCAGTAATCAAGAGCTCCATCTTGTCAAACATGGTCCATAGCTCACTTACAACTGCAAAAGACAATTTTCAGTATTCACCTACTTTGTTGTGATCAACAGGCAGCATATGAAATGGTGCAGTGTTACTCCACCTATGTTGTATGCTGCTAACCCAATTGGAGCTGTTACAGTTACAGATGTTGATACTCCAGTATGTTTCTGTATTTCTACACTTATGATTAATGGCTTCAATAAGGAAAGTCTTGCCTGTCCCAGCAGAACCACTTAAAAACATATGCAGTGGTCCATGTTTATTGCAAGTTGACTCCTTGTTATGATGCTGCATACCATACATCACACCATATGTAACTGCAGTATAGACAATTTCCTGATGTGAACTCAACTGCTGCTGTATAATAAAGGTCTTAGTGGTAGAGTGGCATGCCTTTTGTATAGCACTTTCAGCCTCTAACATCAGTACTGCTGGACAATTGACAGGGAGGGGTGGTCCCAGAACTCCTTCTCCCTCTGGGTCACAATTGTCTAGTGAATTCACTGGGCCAACTTCCTCCAGTTGCTTTCTAACCTGTTCCAGCTGTTATTTTTCTAACTGTAATCTGTTATCATAAGCAACTGTTGCTTCAGTCTTGAGGGTCTCATAGGTCAAATTGAACTGCTCCTCAAATGTGTCACAGTTACATTTCAATGAGCATTCTTCCCTCTGTGGCTTGAAGAGGAAGAGGAGAGCAATGTAGTAATGTTCCCTTTTCTCTGCAGTTTTGAGACTGAGCTTGCAATGGACAATCAACCAAGGCTTCATCCTTTCCACCAGACTCCTTTGCAGGCCTGTAACTTTTTTCTTCAAAAGAAACTTCTTTTAATTAGATTCTTGGTTTCAATAAAATCATGACAGTTTAACTCTGCATAGACAGGGTGAAACATAAGGTTCTAGTAGCTTGAAGCAGGTGTGCTTCAGCTATGCTATGCTATTCTAACAAGTAAGGTCTCTATGTTTGCAATTTTTCTACTTTGTTGCACATTGTTCTTTGAAACTGTCATGATTTTATTGGAACCAAGAATCAATTAAAAGAAGTTTTTTTTTAAGAAAAAATATGGTCCTTGACTGTTTAGTTCACAGAATGTGTCTAGGATAAAACACATTCTGTGACATGACATTATGGTCTGCATTTGGTGCAATTTGTTTTGTCTGAGACTGGCTGTTTATCAGTAATATAATGGTGCACATTTGAAATTTAAATCAGACCTGATGTGGAGCACTCAAAATTTGTACTGTGAGGCCTGTAACTTTGAATATCTCTCTGCAGGATCTGACTCAATTCCAGACTTGTAGTGGTACCATTGTGCGACTTCAAGAAGACACATGTTCTCCGTGGCATTGTGGTGCTACAGATAGTATGTCTCAATTAAATTGTTCCTCAAGATATTTAGTGTATGGGGAGCACTTGTGCACAGAAATCAGAGGCTTCCAAAATGTTGTTGTACCACAGTTCAAAAGATCATGGAACATGATTGTACCTTACTGTGGTACAACAACATTTTGAAAACCTCTAGAGGCTTTCTGCAGAACACATGAGCCACAGAAATAGTAGGATCAACCAAATAAACACTAGCAGCGGTGGCACAGTCATCTGAACCTGTAACTCAACTAGAATCTACCAGATAGCTTACAAAATGCAGGATTTTTATTTAGTTAGCTTTTGTTGACTGGGTAAGCACACAAGACAAATCCTGCCTATTTTCAGGCATGACCAAGGGGAGGGGGATACAGATCAATGCCAACTGACCTTGAACCAGATTAAGCTATTGGTGGTATTTTTAGTGAATGAGGGGGAATTTAGTCAGGACATCAGGGAAATTCCCCTACTCTGCTGGCGCTTTGTGGCCAGTAGAGGGCTACATTTGTACTGCTGTATGGCAGAAGCTCTGTTGTGTTGAAGGAGGATGGATGCTAGCACGGAGGCTCCTGCTAGCATGGCTCTACACATTGCTTTGGATACAATGATTCCTGCCTCTGTTGCTGAGGCTTCTGACCTGGAGATGATAACGGATGTTCTGGAGCTGATCGGTGCGTTGCCGATTCGGGAGGTATCCGCTGCCCTTTCTTCAAGCTCTGTTTGTGTATCGCCTGATATGGGAACTTTTGTTTTCGACAATGATGCTCCTATGGCTGGGTTTTCGCATGATGCACTTCCAAGTATGGCGTCGGAGGTTTTAGTAGCCTCGGAGGATCGCAATACTAAGGACAATACTTCCTCTACGTTGCAAGTTGTAAGACAACAATTTGGATTAGCGGCACCCGATGCTGCTCAAGACTGGTCGACGGAACATTCTTTATCCAACGCTGGATGGATTCGGAACGCTGTGGGGACTTGGATACCTGATCCTGCCTAGACACCTTCTTCTAAGCATGCCAACACCCTGAGCTCAGGTACTGACACTGGTTCTTCTACTGTCTATAATATTGATGGTGCACACCTATTTTGTCGAAGGACTCTGGGGCATTTTCTGGCCCCAGTATGTCCTCAGAGGGAGCGGGGTTAAAAGATTTATGGGATAAGAATCTTCAGGATAAAGGCCCTGGTTCTTCTAAATGAATTCCTATGGCTGACTTGTTCAAAAAGAAGCTTGGACAAGCTCCCAGAAGGAATGCAGTCCATCTATGGTATAGAGGTGGCCTTACTACTCACCCTGATAGGTACTATGTGGTCAATACTTTACTTAAAGGTTCTATGTCATTTGTTCCCTCTGATCTATTTGCCTTAATTCATGTTTCTGGGGAGGATTCTTTCGATATTAGTTTCCAAATTAATCAACGCTTAGAAAAATTCTGGGAAAAATATTCTCTCTTGAAGAATACACCTTTGTGGCTCCCCTTTTTAGCTATTCCTCTAACTAGACCCCAAATCCGCTATGTGACTATCATGTTTCAGAATGAAGGGGTAAACGTAAGTGATATTTATCACTGGTTGCAAACCGCTGTGATATACTAGGTCCCCTGAGGCTTTATTAGATCTAGAGGGTATTTGGACTGGAGGCTGGAAATTTAAAGTAAAATTATTTCAGGTTAATTCTGACATTATTCATCTCCCAAACAGTTTCTTTTTAGGCAAAGATAGGGCTGTGTGCTTTTATAGTATGGCCAACCTAGGGCCTGTTATAAATGTGGCTCACGAACCCATATAGTAGCTCCTGTGATATGATGAAATGTTCATTCTGTGGGGGATATGGGCATTCGATGGACCTCTGTGAGAATATTTTTCAATGTAACCTATGTGATGACAAAGGGCATGCCTTTCATCAATGCCCCTGGGCTAAAAGAAACAGAGCTGAAGGGTGGGACCATGATGAGCTAGTGACGCAAGCTCAAGTCAAACTGCATAACCCTGTCCCTAGTGACTCTGTATCACTTTCGGATGCTCCTATTCCAGTAGGGATAGATTTGGTCTCCCCTGTAGATGACTCTAGACCTTCTCATGTCCAGGTTCAAGACTCAGAACAGGATGTTATTTGTGATAAATCCACTATGCCCCCACCCATTTTTGAAACTGTCAAGGGGCACAGATTTACTAGGTCTTCACTGAAAATTTCTACTCCTTGCCCTATCCCTACCACTAATATTTTTTCTCCCCTGCAAGACGACCTTGGAGACTCAAATTTAGAATCCGATACTTCACACAGATCAGAAATAGTTACTGAGGATGAAGACAGTAAGTCTACAGAATTAGCTAAAGAGAAAAAGGGAAAGAAGGGAAAAAAAAGGAAAGCCAGTACCAGTTTGAAAGAAGGATCTGGCTGAGCACTAAACTTTTATGGCCACTTTAAAACTATTGTCCTTTAATGTTTGCAGTTTAAAGTCTTATAAAAAACAAATCTCTATTTTGACTTTTTTTGCAACTCTTTCAGTGGACATTATTTTTGTTCAAGAAAGTTGTCTTTCTTCACTTGCAGAGGTAGACCTTATCAAAAAAAGGTGGCACTGGGGGCCTTCATTTTGGTCTTTTGGGCCAGACCCTGCTGATGGTGTTGGCATTCTTTTCAAATCCACCCACTTTCATATTTTAGACTTCTTGATATTGATCCAGGTAGAGCCCTGATTTTGGATGGCTCTCTTGGAATTTCTCCTTCCGCCTCATTAATATATATGCCCTACAAACTAAATCAGCCAGGGTTGCATTATTTGGGAGATTAAGCCATTCCTCTTTACTAGACTGCATACTATTTGGGGAGGGATTTCAATTGTTCATTGGATACTTCTTATCTGGAATCACCCAAAGAAAATATATTGTGACTCTAATGCTTTGTCACAAATTCTTTCCAGTACCAATATGAAAGATGCTTATACTTTACTGCATCCCAAAGGTAATGGTGCTACTTATCACAGATTTATTTATACCACAAGAATTGACATGTTTTTCTTTTCTCAACATTTATATCCCATTTATTGTAAATCTCAGCCTTCAGAATTTTCTGATCATAATATTCTTTTTGTACTTTTAGTTTGCACTCCCAAGATTTTTTCAGTTTACAGCCGTTGGAGATTAAATATGTCACTTCTTGAAGATCTCCTTTTCTTTACAAATTGAAGTTTTTTGCCACTAGAGAGTCTGTTTGTTGTGACCTACCCCTCTCCATTAAGTTGGTGGGCCAGGTACAAAAGGACTTGAAGAAACTTTACTTTCCTATGGTAAAGCTAAGGCTAATTCTAATTATTTAAGATACCTTCTTTTGAGAAACCAGTTATATAAATTGATGTCTTTCCCTCCTGGCAATATGCATGATTTCACCTCTCAGATTCAAGCAGTAAAAGAGCAAATGAAATCTTATCAATATGATAGAGCTAAATCCTTAGAATTAAATTTAAATTTGGAACTAAGAAATCTCCATCAGATCCTTTTGAGGCCTGTAAGCAAAGACTAGAGAATACACTTATGACTCAACTTGTTTCTCCACTGGGAATTTGGTTAATAAGATTTAGAAATGTTAGCTATAGTTCAACAATATGTTAGTGATACTTTTCAGGACAGGTCTGATCAACCTTTGCCTGATTTCTCTAGTTTCACTTCCACTCCTCAAGTTCCTATTTCTCATATGACCTCATTACTCCAACCCATTTCTCAATGGAAGTTGAAAAAGCCATCTTGCAATTAAGTAAAATACTTAGCAGGGTTGGATGGTATCCCTAATGAGTTTTATAAACTTTTCTGCCTTACTGATTTATTTTTGCGAAAGTATTTAATTCTTTGTTGTTTTCCTCTAATTCCCAATCTGGGTTTAGCACCTCTTTACTTTTTTTTCTATATAAATCTGGAGATAAAACTTTATTATCTAATTGGAGGCCTTTAAGCTTGTTGAACAGTGATTACAAGATTTTGACCAAAATCCTCAATAATAGATTATTATTGGTAGCAGATTATCTTATACACCTGGCTCAAACTTGTGCTATACCTAATAGACGCATTCAACACAATTTATATCTTTTGCAAGACTTATTTGAACTCAGTCATACAGGCAAAATCTCAGGATATATTGTTGCCCTAGATCAAGCTAAAGCCTTTGATAAGGTTTGACATACTTATCTATTCTCCATTCTTTTACGGTATGGTTTACCAACACCTTTTGTACGATGGCTTTCTACTTTATATGAGAGTGCTACTATTATCCCCATGGTTAATGGTCTTTTTGGTACAGATATTCCTATTTCTATTGGAGTAAGACAGGGCTGCCCATTAAGTCCGCTTCTGTACTCTTTTGTTCTAGACCCTGTAATTAGGCACATTTTATGGGACACTAGTATTATTGGCTTAACTCCCTCCTCTACTTTACCAATTGAAAAAGTCACTGCATATGCAGATGATGTTACTTTATTACTTAAAGATATTCCTTCTTTTACTAATGCACTACAAATCTTTTCTCATTTTTGTGTATTATCAGGAGCTCAGATTAATATGGAGAAAAGTTTTATCTTTTTTTTACACCCTATGATTTCAGCTCCTTCTGACATTTTGGGTATCCCGGTTGCTTCTTCCCCCCATAAAATTCTGGGTATTTGGTTTGGAGCAGGAGATTTGGCTTCCTATAATTGGGAGAAACAACTATACATAGGAGAGTTTAAGATCCACCGCTGGAAAGGGTGGAAATTTGGGAAAAAGAAACGGGTAGTAATTATTAAACAATTTCTGTTACCTATTTTTTTATATTTAAGTTATGTATTTCCACCCCCTCTTCATTTGGAAACCAGGATCCTTAGTCTTTTTTTTCAGATGCTATGGGGAAATAGACTGAACCCTGTACGTAGGGATATTACTTATCTACCTATTATTAAGGGAGGGCTGGCAATGATTACCCCATCGTTTTCTATCATTCTATATTTTTATTTGAATCTTTCTCTTATTTTTGGTCTCCTGCCGCTATGACCTGGCAGTTTTGGTCACAATTTTTATGGTCCAGGTATCTGGATAAATGGTCTCTTTTACCTCCAACAATTCTGTTGTCCGACTCTTTACCATCTTATGGTATTACTACTTTGAAAAAATTAAAGCAGTGGAAAATTTCTTTTCTGCACTTACTTACTTTCACCAGAAAACCCTTTTATAATTTCATTGTCTTTGATGTGCAAAAAAGTGTTCTCTTTTTTCCAGAATGTGTACCCTCTAAAATGCTTTTTCCACTAAGGAAGCTGATGGATTTTAGGGTCCCCCCACATATTTGGGATATTGTTTGGCTCTCTATACAAGGAAGATTAGGGGTTAGAGGTAATTTGAAATATAAACCCATTACTGAAAGATTTTGCTTAAGGACTACCTGTATAACCTGTGAAGAAACTATGGTACATTTTTTTGTTACTTGCCCCTTTAGTCAACAATTTTGGCAGGATGCTGCTATACATTGGAATTTGCCCTTTTTAGCTCATATTTCATATCAAACCATAGTTTTGGGAGATTATACAGGGATATGGCGTTTATTTCATAAAAGTACCTTAAATGTTTTTGCATTCGCACAATATTATTTATAGGCAAGCTAGCTGCCAATTTGTTTCTGGCAGCAAACAGTATTATTTAGTACCATGTTTTTACAGATTGAGAATGGGTTAGCTTCTGTGAAATCTAGAGATAATGTTAAATTCTCAAAACCTAAAGTTGATTCTTTTGGCAGAACTTTATCCATGTGTGAAAAATGGCAATACTACCTGTTATTATTCTTCCTGTATGACATCATACCCTGATTATTTTTGTATTCTATTGTGATATTATGTTTGTTCTCAATAAAACTTCCCCTACTCCATGGTAGGGGGCACTGCTGGCAGGTGGGAAATAATGTAGCCCATAATGGACTCCATTTCTCAGAAGTATCCTTTACTGAAGATATCGTGATGTCTTCAGTATTATTGTCTTGGTTTTGGTAATGTTGACTTTATGTAGATTTTATTTTTTTTCTTTTGGCATTATCCAAATGCATAGAAACTTGCTTTCTGATATTTTCTTTGATTTATGTATGTAATTTGTATTGTTTCTGATTTTTGTGTAAGCTATATGTTGTATTTAAACTGTATCATTTGCTGTTCCAATATTGTACATATTATTTGCTGTAATAAAATGTCCCCTACTCTTTTCAAGAAGTGCCATGGGATCTTTAACATCCACCTGAACTACCACCAATCCAAGCAGATGGGACCTCTGTTTAACTTCTCATCCAAAAGACAGCACCTCAGAAGTGCAGCACCCCACTCATGCTGCACTACAGTTTAAGTACTGGGATATTAACCCAAATGCCAGATGTGGGATCTGAACCCACAGCCCTCTGATCTCCTGGCCTCAGAGGTGAGTGTGCTACCTACTGAGCCACTGACACTGCTATCAACCAGATATGTGCATTAAAAGAAATAGCATTAAAAAAATAAAAAGCATGATCAACCAGATATTTAAATTTATTCACAGAATGAAGAGTCTCCTAAGAGCCCATGTTCTCTCACTAAGCAAAAGATACAGCACAGCTGCAATTTTTTTAAATCCACCCTACACCTGATTTACATCCAACAGAAGGCTGTGCTACAAACAAACAGACCTTTGCTGCCAAACAAGCACACATCACAACCAGCAACCAGCTCTAACTCTCACAATATGACAGGGTCCAAAAACATTTTTTGTACAATATAAAATAAACAATCTGTTAAAACCTCATCTATTTGGGCATCATACACCATAAAAAATAGCACATGGGCAACTCTATGCTTAACCAGTGTGTTGAGCTACCTCACGGTCCTGATTCTCTGTGACCTCTCAAATTTCACTCCAGAGGTCACAGGGAATCAGAACCTCTCAGTGGCACAACACACTGGTTATACATGGTTGCCCATCCACTATTCTATATGTTGATGATGGCCTGCTTGCTGCAAACTCTTCAATCTAGTCATGAGATTTGAGAACACAACATCTGTTTTCTTTGTAGTTGATATTCAAGCATCATACTGGCTCAGATTTCCCATACAGGCATGTTCTGATCAATGAGACACTGGCTTCATAGGATCCACGTTCATGGTGTGACAGACTTTTTATCCCTAGCAACCACAGCCATTAAAATATAGATCTGCTATGGTAACACAAATCTTTTAAAAGCTCCTGCAAGCAGGTTTGCTTGCTCTTGGTAATGTTGGAGGTCACAAACCATATCAGGGCCATGGAACTGTCTGCAACAAACTGCATATCAATGTTAGCCTGCCACATCAACAGCAAATATGGACTGTAACTGTTTATGAATGCCTCATTTTCCTTTCTGGGCAACTCATAGACTCTGCTTGTGGATTTTACTTTCAGATGATGCCGCATGGTGGAGAACAAGTCATTCACATGGCCATTTTCACATACAAATCTTGGAAATCTGAAGCGACACCTTACGTAACAAGTGCCATGGTTTTGCCTTTTTACTACAAATGTTGCAACACAAATGATGCTAGAATGTTTCCAGAAGATTCCGTAGACTCAGACTGTCATACTTGTCAGGGATATGACATGTAATATATTGCATGATAAGCCTAAATATCTCAGAGTGCTCATTGTCACCAATGGGGAGCGTCCTTTACCCACAGCAGCTTGTGAATTTGAGGAGCCCCACATGCCTGATATTCCACTCTCCAGAAGTACAGTTCCACAATACCAAGAGATGGATTATTCTTTGACAGAATGAATTGCATCAGTGCATGAAATCGGTGGTGAAAGTGTCATGACATGGACATAGGGTTTAGAGAGCACATCTCACTGAGAATCATAGATGATATGTCATCTACATCTGCAATTTGAGAATGCCTGCCAGTTCTTCCCAGCTATATTCCACACAGCTTAGGGTAACAACCCAAATGACTGCACCATACTCTCATAGCATACACATCACTTCAGAGCACCTTCGAGACCAACATTCTTTGGTACCATGCACACTGGAAAGTATAGAGTTCAGATTCACCTGCAGTGTCTTGTCCTTTTCTTGTAACTGTTGGAGCAACTGTGCAGCTGTCATACCATGCAAATCTGTAGTCAACTGTAGAGTATGGGCAATGGATGCAGAGAATATGCTTAACTTACTCTCCCATAGTAAGAGAAATAAATATTAAATATTTCATCTGAACTTACCATCAAAATGCAACACGCTGGATGCTCAGTACTCAGCCCCAAGGAATGCATAACTCACGTTCATCCAAGTGACCACCAGTGCCATGTGAAAACAGATCAGGAAAATGTTGTGCTTCCAATGTGCTCTTCCAGATACTAATAGGACTCCTTCAACCTGTTTCATCTGGTACAAGTCAATGTTTTCAACTACTGGATCCTTGCCATGCAGAGGATGGATTGTGAACTGTTTATACACATTCTAATTTCTATTCATTGAGACCTTCCTCAGTAATTACTTTTTTAATGACTAGTATTCCAAATCAGCATCAATGTCATCAGGGTGATCCTTGTTTATACCCTCATACAATGGGTTTTTACGCTTTAAATAGTGTACAGCATTTTTTATTTTCTCTACAATAACAACTTCTTGCAAAACTGTTCTGGACTTTATTGGAACACCACTCACCAAAATGACAATGCTCTTCTCCCTAGCTGTTGTCTTAACATTTTCCTGTAGTGGGAGTGGCAGGTACATGATTTAATGAGCTCATTTGATGGCATGTTTCTCATTTTTGTATTTAGTATCAGGATTGTTTGAAACTACTTCATTGTCTGTTTTAGAACCCACTCAACCAAATTCAAGCTGGATATCTCTATAGGGCTAATGCTGCCTCCTAGAGCTGAACAAAATGTGCCCTCTGCCAGGGGAATTCTAGTGAAATGCTGATTTTGCTTCTGAAAAAACTTTGCAAAATTTCCACAAAAATGTTGTCAAATTTTGTCAAAATTGTGATTTTGATTATTTCCATCTAATTTATAAAGTATTTGTTCACATTGAACCAAATGTGTTATGGTGACCTTGCCAATGACCATTCAGACATGTACCAAGTGTCATATTTATATCTTTAAAGATGACTGAGTTATAAGCCTTCAAACATTTGGAAATTTAAACATTACAGTCAATGACTATGTAAACTAACAGTGTTTGTTCACATTGCACTGAGTCTAGTACCTTGACTTTAGCAATGCCTATACATACATGTGCCAAGTTGCAGATCCCAAGCTTTAAAGGTGACTGAATTATAAGCCTTCAAACTTTCAGAAATGTCAAAATTACATTTCATAATTATATAAACTGCTGAATTTGTATCCCCTATAATTTAAAGCTAGAGAACAGAATATCTCCAATGTTGTTAGGTTCATTGACCCTAAATATTAAGATTCAAGAAAACCCCCATGGCCCAGCATCAGAAGGTTATGCTGTCATGCTGGGTTAAGAAGTGAGCCTGGAAGGTCATGTTGGGAGGTATGTCATGGCTAACCCTCACAATTTACATAACCAGTACATCTCTATTTAGCAGTTTATATGACTCTTCCAAGACCCTATGCAACTAAGTTTTTAATTATCTAGCTCGAAAGGTGGCTAAATTGTAAGCATAGAAATATTTCATACATTTTCACATGAATATTAAATTACCAGATTTGAGACCCTATAACTTCTCTATCCTTCATCCAAAATGTTATAGAACTTGGCAATCTTTGAGAACATCTGAGAGATAATACACATGCCACATTGCATATCTCTAGATTCAAACTGGACTGAGTTATAACCAATTAAATAAGTTCAGAAAATTCCAAATAATGTGAAATTTCACAGAATTTTGTGAAAATTCTATGAATTTGGAATTTGCTAATTTCACCCAGCTCTACTGCCTCAGTGTTGTTTAACACAGAACTAAGAGGAAATATGTTTGCTTTTATCTTTCAGAAGCAGTATGAACATATGTCCACTATTTCTAGCAGATGAAAGTTACTTTACAGTAGTAAGATATAAGGAACCAAGTGACCCCACATTTCATTCCACCCCAGAATGTTAGAGAGTCAACCTTTATCATTTGCTCACGATAGAATAGGACTTTGCAAGAGACACATTCATATTTGAATTTTTGTCTCTTAGTGAGCTCAAATGTGGCAATTTCATTAACAAGTGTTTGACTCAACTGTGGTTCTTTTACTGTCACATATTGATACATACAGTATACTCTGGATTGTGTCCTTAAACTTCATCAGAAGGTGTTTTGCAACATTTCAGCAGCTTAATAAAATCAAGTGCACCTTCCATGTCACCTTCAGGTGATAAAAAATCTAATTGTTTGAAGTTATTAACAGCATTTCTGACACAATACAGTTTTGTCACAAATTTTCACATTCCTGATTATGCTGTCACAAGCTCCAGTTTGTAAGTATACCAGAGAATGGCCCATCAATCCACAGTGTGACCTAATTTCACAACTGTCAGTCTTTTGAATGATATTGTATTTCTCACGCCCATTTATGGTGACAAATAGATTCAGAAACTTTTGCACCTAATCAAAAGTTTGTCTGATATTGCATGTGTCATCACACATCCGATGTGAGATACCATGCCTTTCTCTCATTGGAATCCAAGACATTGGGCTCGATTTTTAAAAGGTGATGCTTGATGCAGGATGTCTGCACCAAATGGGTATGATGCAAGTGGCACCTTGCATCAAACTTGGTGGCAATCTCAATTTTCAAATGCAGGCTGCATTAAAATCAGGATACCTTGTACCCAAGCTGCCCTGCACCATCCTTGCAACAGAAGCACTTATTTGCCACATTGAAAGTAAGCCTGTGCCATGGTGGGGCTGCAACATCCCCTTATTTGCTATTTTAGAAGCCCCACCATGGATGCAACAGGGGGCTCAAGTTAAACACATCAGGAAGTGGTCTAACTGTGGTCTAACTGTCTGGTGCCACTGCCAGATACTGTAGCAATTGGCAGGACATGAAACAAGGGGGCCAAGGAGCAAAAAGAGCAGGTAGTGCCCTAGATTGTCAGGGAGAGAGCAAGACTGAGAGGGTGTGATGTGGTACCTGGCAGGGGTACCATTTGCAGAACCTTACAGCCAATCTGCTGGGACCACTTCAGGGTGGGTCCCAAGGGATGGACAGCGACATGTCCCCAGGTTGGCAAAGTCCTGGCAGCTGCCCCATGGTGCAACAACTGACTGCCCTGTAGGCAGAAAGCTGGACTTGCAGGTTGAGGGCTGCCAGTGGTGGTGGTGGGGAATGTTCTCCAGGCACTGCAACAGTCCACTAGTACCCACACTCCCACATTGTGGCAGACTGCCTCCAGCTTACAGGGTTCTGAGTTGTTGCACCATGGGGCAGCTGCCAGGACTTTGCCCACCAGGGGCCATGTCACAGTCCATCCCTGGCAACCACCAATAAAGTGGTCCCAGCTGATTGGGTGTATGTCTCTGCAAATGGCACACCCACTGGTTTCCATATCACACCCTGTCATTTTTGCTATCTCCCCAGTGCCCCTAGGGCACCACCATGATCCTTATGCTCCCAGACACCTCCTGGCATGCAGATTCATCCTCCCAACCCTCGCAGCCACTCTAGTGTTGTGCCAGCTGGGGGAGATGGATCCCTGCAGCAATTTGGCTGTTGCAACTCCTGGGTCTTTGGAACAGGGACCCACCTTTTATAAAATTGGGTGCAGTGTCCCTGACACACCTGGAGTTCACCACAGCCCTAGAACAATGCAACTTGCACTTCATTAAACATCTTTAAACCTTTTATTATGATCAAAATTTAACCTTTCATAAAAAATAGGATCATTCAATTTTCTAAGAACCCTTTTTTCTCCTCTATTGAGACCACAAGCAAGGTTTTTCAACACAGGTAACCCTCACGGGAGTCTGTTCACCTCCAAGTATGCCTTAAGGGAGATTTCCTCCCATTGTAATCTTTTGAGTTTATAAGCAGTCTTTTCAAACTGACTGAACACCGGGCATATGTTAAAAGGACTAAGTACTGTATTTTATTTATTTATTTACGAGTATTAATACTCTCATTCAATAAGTTGGAGTAGCTAGTTTCACTACTAACAGTTCTTAGGACAAGATCCTTTACAGAGGTGGATTCATTAACATGCTTCACCTGCTATGGTTCCGTTATGAAGATATTAAGATACACATATAAGCAAGAGAGTTTAGAGAGGCAGTACAGTGCAGTGGTTTAAGGCTCTGAACTGCAAATCTGGTGATATCCAGCAGACCAGACCTGGGTTTGAATCCCACAGCTTCCACTTGCATACTGTGTGACCCTGAGCAAGTCACTTAACTTCCCTATGTTCCCAAGTCACACCCATAAAACAGCTTTCAGCGTAGTATGCTTCTCCTGGTTAAACAACTTAAAAAAAAAAAGTGGTATGGCAAAACAGAAACTGAGTTAAGGAGCTCCTTTTCATTTGTTAACCTATGCTGATCATAAAGAACATCAAGCAGGAGGCAAAACAGGGTATGACCACACCCTACAACAAACATTGTTAAGGTCAAAAATACAGAACATGTCCTGAATGGAGGATGAGAACCTGTATAAAAGTCAGAGTTAATACAACTTCTGAAGCTCCAAATAATAAGCTGGATTGGCCGTGGCAATCTTACAAAACAGTGAATCAGTTTACAGGTTTCATTGATTATACCAGAGCATAGTAGACTACTGGTTATATAGCTCACCTGTTATTTATTGTTTATAACCCTTTTGGTTTTTGGAAATACAGTGTTTGTCTAACTTCCTTTTAAATTCACTTAGATTCATGCTTCCCACTGCTTCAAATTTATTCAACGTGCCAACACAGTGTGCAAACATTAATGTAAGAACCCATATGTAGCAAAAGTCCAGCTAACATAACAAATGCCAATGGGCATTTACAGAATGAACACAAATAGCCAACATAAATAAAATCCTGCACTCTCTACGTCACCTGATGCGTTTCACATGTGATGTACTTTTTCAAAGGCAAACGTAAGGCTCTAGACATCTCCCTTAATTAGCAATGTTCTGATAGACACAGTAGGATATATATACAAAGAAAGCATTAGTACTCAGCTGCCAATATAATAACCAAACAACAGATGGATACATATATAAATAAAAGCACTGACTAGTATGCCTAATAATTTGCCAATATAACATTGCAAATCATATTACAACACAGCACTTACACAGAAATAAGCATAAACAAAAGCATGTGTAAGTGCACACGTGAGATACAGTACTGGGACTCCAGGTTCACAGTTCTGCATACTAGCCACCATCTCATGTAGCTTTCCACCCCCACACCCACCCCCACCCCACCCACCTCTTGCTTGCTCAGGCTCACACAATGACTGAAGTGTCCTAATCACCAAACCTGGAATGAACTCTCCCAGTCAACCACTTGTCTATGGTTGCTCCACTTACCGCTGCTTAGGATGCTGGGCTGTCCTTTGCTGAGTGACCCAGAATTGCCTTTCAGTCTCCTGGCTGCTTCTGAGTGTCTTTGTTCATATGTTGTTTGTAGAGTGCTCTGCTGTCAGCTCCAACAGTTCACTTGTAGCGCTGGATTTTATTTTTCATGTTGACTGCTAGGCATTTCTTCCAAGCCTACATACTGGGCCCAAAGGAAAATAAGAAATAGTTTCCCCACCTCAGTCTGTCATTTTATTTATTCATTGAACTTTGGTAACCGGGTAGGCCCACTGAGACAAGACAGTCCCTTTTTCAGTGGCGACTCTGTAAGTGCAGTACATTGATAGTGCAATAGTTGACACAGGAACTCACACAGGCATGACAATTGCAATAACAAGATCAACTAATACAGTTACAGCAACATGTTGCAATACAGCACAATTAAGTCATACAAACATTCGCAACTGACAGAAAAAATGTACAGATAACATAAATACTACAGTATACTATGGCAGACAATAACATAATCATCAGTCTCTATTTACAGATAACATTGTACATAATTCAGATTGTACAGATAACATTGTACCTAACTGAGAAATCCAGTAATGCTAACCACACAGGCAGTGAAGAGGTAGAAAGCCCAGCAGTCATCGATAGCAGGAGCAAGGTGGGACAGCTAGATGGGCTTGCAGTGAGCATTGAAACTGAGGAAATGAAGAGTAAGCCAGGACTGAGGAGGGTAATGAGTTCCAGGAGGACACAGCAGAAAAGGTGAATAATCTCTGAATCATAGAGAAGTGCAAGTTTGGCACTACGAGAAGGGGTAGGGAGGCAGATCTGAGAGCATGCTGGGGGAGTTGACATTGGATGACATCAACTAGGCAGGGAGACATGAATCAATGTACTAGCTTGTGAACAAAGCTCAGGGTGGCAAAGCACAGTTTGGCCTCATAGGGCAATCATCCCAGGGCAGGTAGGACATCACAGTGATGATGGCGAGCATGGATTCCCAGAGAAAACCTACCTACTCTGAGGTAGACCTGTGAGAGACAAGATGATATGGTTGCAGAGGTCAAGAGAAGCAACGGGCACCATACAAGAGGAGAGGGAGGAGGGTGGCATCCACAATCTTGCAACAGGCAGTTCAAGTAAGGAAGGGATGAATGAGGTAAAGGATCCCAATTTTTTGGTTAATGATTTTGGTGACACCTGTTACATGTGCATCCAGTGTAAGTGAGGGATCCAAGGTGACCCCCAGGTATTTAAATGACTCTACAGATTCAAGAGCCGTCCCAAGTACGTAAGAGCACAGCCAGATGGGGGAGGGTGCATGCAGGTGATCTAGAGAACAACATGCACTTAGTTATTTTAGTGTTAAGCACCAGTTGCTTTGAACAAACCAGTCCTTGAGGGTGTTAAAGTCAGATTCCGCTTTGCATTGAGCCAGCCTACAGTATGTCACAGGAGGAATGGTAGAGGATAGCATTGTCTGCATAGAGGTGGACTGAGGTTCCACCACAATTATTTGGGAGATCATTGATGTATAAAGAAAAAAGTAGAGGATCCAATATGGAGCCCCAGGGAATACAGTGGGATATGGACCTTGGAGCTGATTGGGATCCCACCCATTTCACATGCTGAGTGCAGCTGCAGAGGTAGCTTTGAATCCAAGCTAAGGCAGAGGAATCAAGGTCAAGTATGTTCAGCCGGTGTAGCAGCAGGTCATGATTGACTAAATCAAAGGCCTTGGTCAGGTCTATGAATATGGCACCTATGGCATGCCCAATGTCCATGGAATAGAATATGTCAGATGTGACTTTGACCAGGGCTGTCAGGGTACTGTAATTTTTCCTAAATCCATGCTGGGAGGTTGCAAGCAGCTGGTGTAGGTCTAGGTAGTCCTGCAGGTGATCATAGATTATAGGTTCTTGTATCTTGGCTAGTGGGCATAAAATAGAGATTGGGCGGATGTTTTACATAATGGAGTTGGGACCTCCCTTATGGATGGGTACAACTACTGCCACCTTCCATTACTCTGAGATTATACAAGTAAAGAATGATCTGTTAAATAAATCCCAAACTGGATGGGCAAGGTCATCAGCTCCTAGCTTAAGGAATTTTGGTTCCAGTGTGTCATGCCCAGGGAGCTGTCAGCCTTCAAATTCTTGAGCAGATGACAGACTTTATCAAGGGTGGCTAGTTTTAGGTGGAAGGCAGGATGAGCCAAAGAGTCGGCTGATTGCAGAGGGCCCGAATGGGGGGCTGTTAAAAATAGATGTATATTTATGAATATCTGTGAAGAACTCATTAAAGCCAGTTGCTATGGAGGGAGGATCACTAAGAAAGGAACCCTGGGTGTCAAGGGAGCTGGAGATCTTGGAGGTATTCCCCTTTAGAAGGGAGTTAGCCCATCTCCAAAATTATTTTGGATTGTTGAGGTGCTCAGTCTGGAGATTCCTGAAATGTAGGTGCATTACTTTCTGGACAGCATTCTTGCAACTGTTCTTTAGCTGCCTATAGTTTGCCAGTCAGTAGGTAATCCACTACCCTTGTATCTACGCCAGGCTTTATCACATGAGGACATGAGCTGTCTCAGTTCTTTAGAGAGCCAAGGAGCTTTGACTCCTTTTATCTAGCATCTCTTTATAGGGGCATGGAGGTCAATAATACCAGTGAATTTAGTCACAAGGTAGTCTAGGGCTGAATTGACATCCAGTAGCGTATTTATTGAGCCCCAGTCAGTATCTTGGATTGCATCCATGAAAGCTTTGGAGTCAAATTTTGTCATGTCCCGGACCATTACAACTGATTTGGCAGAGCCAGGGTTCAACCAGTCAATACTGAAGCCTCCCCCAAGCACCATGTCATGACATGATAGGCTAGAAAGGGAGATAATGAAGGAGGGTAGGCAAGAAGATGCTACTTTAGGTGGTAGATACACACACTCTACCATTAGTTTTTTTAAGGAGCAAAGGGCAAGAGAGAGGAATATCAAATCAACTTCACAGGGTCTAGGTCTAGGGATTAGGTAAGCATCAAGGCTGTTCCTGATGTACATAATGACACCCCCCCTTTTTTTCAGGCAATCCAATCTGAAACATTTGTAGCCAGGCAGCATCACTTCATGTTGCTTGATACTTGGTTTTAGCCAGGATTCTGTGATGCCTAGAATGTCAGGAGTGTGAAGATTGGCCCATGCTTCCAGTTCTCGCATTTTAGGTCTAAGGCTTTGCACATTTAAGCTGTCAATTTTCAACCCTTTCTGTACCCACTAAGATACTGAGGGAGGGTGAGGAGCAGAGGTATCATTAGCAGGACCAAGATTATGCTCGATATCACCTGCAAGGATTATAAGCATGAGAAAAATGAGTAAAGGCCTGATTGAAGAGGCAAGCCTTTTATTGAGATATCTGTTAGAAAATGGAGACATTTGCAACTTTCTGAGTAGTCAGGATCCTAGGCAGGCAGCTACTCATTTTGGCAGATAAAGGACAAGGCTATACACTGACAGTAATTCATGAGTCAAATGGTGGGGTGACTGATTCACAATGCAATTTTCAATGAGGGTGCATTAGTAATAGGACTATAAGGTAGTCTGCTACAATGAGAAGTACTAGGCTGGATGTAATGCATAGTAGTGTTAACTTGGCCACCATAAATAATTAAGCTTTAGCTTGCAGAGCTATAGTATGGTTGGAGCAGGGTAGGTGGACAGCAGTGTGCAGCAGTCAATGGGAAAGCAAAATGAAGCATCTACAATGGTTTGATAGAGAGTGATTGAGGGAGGTCTATGGTTGACAGTGAAAGATCCTATCACTTCAATCCCTCTAGAGGCAGATCTTTATAATCTGCTAATGGGAAACTGGACACTTAAAAAAATGGCAGGCACTGCACCCATATAAAACTTGTAGAAAACCACCATTCCAGCTGGGTGTGCTAATAAAGAACAGTGCAAACCATACTGACAATTCCAGTACCACCCATCACAAAAGCAAGAAAAGAAGTCATTTAGCAAAACCGGTTGAAGTTTGTGAGGGTCATGCCTGAGTTCCCTGGTCCTTGCATTGAGCACTTCTTGAGGTTTGCTCCTTTGTTCTGCCATAATAAATTGCTTTGGTATCGATACTATTTGTGGCCTATGGTTTGCTTTTTTGGTGGATGGTGCTGGAATTATGAGTATGGAAGGCACCGCACCCAGCCAAAACAATGCCCCCACAAACGTTTCCCTCAGAACAGGGACGTGTGTTCAGCTCTTGAAGCAGAAGTCACCCACAAACCTAGTCTTGCCTTCTAATGTGCCTGAGGCTATGTCTGAAGGCTTGCAGTTCAGCATGGGGTGAGCAGTAAGCTATTAAGAAAGAGATACTGCAAAGCAAGATGGCTATTAGACAGACTGCAAAGCAATTGGATGTACAGTATAAAGAATGGTGATACAAAACAAGGGGCTACAAAACAAAGACACGGCTTACAATTTGCTTTTGGGATCAGGAGGAATTCACCCCCAGGGTCTACTAAATGGGTGAAATCCATGTTTTTGTGGGGATGGATAAACTTTGGGGGGATTTCCCAGAAAATCCTTTGCAGAACTCTGTCATACTTCTACCACTTATAACATTTTAATGTATGTTTGTGCTATTGCCATTTTATTAAGGTGGTTCCAGCACTGTGCAAAAAGCATTCTTTTAGAATACTGCTATTACAGGTGCCCACGGTGCACAAAGCTCCCGCCACTGTAATACAAGCATTCTAAAGAAGTGAGTACTTTTTGCACAATACTGGAAACACCTTACTAAAATAGCAATAGCACTTTAACATACATTTACTGCATAATTCACAAGTAATGAAGATGTGAAGAATTTCCTGATGTTCTTTTCTCTATATTAATCATTTAAACCTGTATGCAGAGGTTAAACTGGGCAAGAGATTACAGGATCACAGTTCCATCACCTCTTAAAAACTGCGCAGCAGTTCCACCATCTCCTTCTCCACTGACCACTATAGGAGAGTTACACCTCCTAGAAATGACAGTTACACCATATAGAAGTTTAGGAGTGCACGAAAGTTTAGAAATAGAAGTGGTACAAATGTTGTTTATCAATTTACACACATACATAAGTAATCCTCTCCACATCCTGCCATGCACACAAAGCTTTAACCCCTCCATTCAGCAACAGCAACTCAAGTCCAGTCTTTTATATGCTGTAGCCCAATAAAGCACAGCTCCATGATCATGCTTTATGTGATCATCAACAATCATTAAACAAATCAGTTGTAATTCCTAGACCTTCAATAAATAAAATTACAAAAAAAAATCATAAGAATTCGCCAAAAAATGGACTTTATATGATCTTCAGTAATCATCTCTTGAAAATTAAACAAATCATGAAAAATCACCATCAAGATTTTGAAAGTTTTAGTATTTTTGATGATCAGATCACCATCCCAGAATATCATCAAAAACACAAAATTGCTTGATGATCAGAAGATAATAACTGGTGAGTGGAAGTGATTGTTCATGTTTGCCAACCAAAGATCATGATTCATGATTTACTGATTTGGCTGGGTAGGACAGCATATAATAAAAACAATAAGAAGTTACAGTACAGCTGGTAATCATGAGTACAAAGCAATACCTATCTGGTTACATAGAATAAGCATATACTGGAAATACAGTGAGATCAACAGTAAGGAAAATACAGTGCTAAATGCAGTGAGATCAATAATTAGGGACATATAGTGCAATTAGGATAATAGTATAGTTAGAAGTACATAGCAACATCTAACATAAACTCAGTTATAATAATAATGCCAGTCTCTCGATCAGTTTCTCCCACTGGGATGCCAGGAGATGATTCTTTGATGCAAGAATATCTAACAACCCAGAAAATAATTCATATGTTCAGGATTTACAATGCATCGCTCACTTTAATACAACAGTATTTATATAGTTTGGCCTTTACATGAACATGTCTCCTTATATAACTTATTTAGGAGGGCTTTGGAGACATTGATACTTACTAGACTAATAAGTTTGAGGGTGTGTTGCCATTCATTCCGTGTCGTAGGAATAATGCAACTAATTGCGGTTTTACCATAATGGGTGGCATACCTAGGATTAACTATAAGTGGATGTAATTGATTTTCCTTAGGGCATAACTGCTATGAGACGATGTGACCAGTTGTGGATGTAACCAGGAAGACTATTTGTTAAAGCTTTATAGACTCACATATAGAGATTTTTGAGTCTCCTTTTAGTTAGGAAGGGCCACCCAAATATTGTATATAGAGTACCAAGTTGCAGAATTTGTAACAAAGTATAGAGCTCTGTGATAGAGCACATCTAATTTATTCAGAGAGGTAAGAGTACACCAGCTATAAATTGGAACTGCATAATCAAGAGGAGGGAGGAAGGTTGCCTGCGCTAATATTTTTCTAACTTCTAAAGGAAAACAGCTTTTATTTCTGTAGAAGATGCTCAGTCTGACACTTTTTTGTATAGATAGTCTATATGTGTAGTTAAAGATAGACACTTGTCAAGCCAGATTCCAAGATACTTTATGTTGTCTACCACTTCCAAGTATTCACTGAGCAATGTACTTATGGCAAATGCAAACAATACGTGGGAAGCTGTATTAGAGGGCTGGAAGAGCGTAACTTTTGTTTTATTTGCACTGAGTCATAATTTGGACAGAAATAAATTAATCTGTAATGCTTTAAATTCTGCTTTTAGATCAGTGTAATCATTGGATAGCATAGCTCAAGACTCATACAGGATAGTGCAATCAGCAAAAAAGTGCAGTTGAGCCTCCTTAATGTTGCTGTTAAGGTAATTTATCTAGACCAGGAAAAATAAAGAGCCTAGGACAGATCATTTTGGTACACCCCCTCATTAACAGTATTAGAGAAGACTATTCTCCCTCAGACTTAATTTGTTTCTGCCTACCTCCCAGATAATTTGAGAACCAGAAGAGTGCTGAGTTCCGCAGTCCAGTTCTTTTTAGTTTTTATAATAACATATCATGGTCCACAGTATCAACAGCTTTGCTGAGATCTAGAAACCCACACTAGTAGGGTGTTTCATGTCTAGCACAGTAAGCCAGTCATTTGTCACTTTAGCTAAGGCTGACACCATACTATGCATCGGGTTTATGAGATTATTGTACTCCAGGTGATCTTTAATTTGAGTATTAACTAATTTTTCTAGGAGCTTAGCTAGGATATGGAGAATTGATATAGTTTTAGAATTGCTTAACATACATGGGTCTCCTGATTTGAACAGAGGAATGATATGAGCCATTTCTCAAATGATAGGTACTGAATCTCACAACTGGAAAGGGACAGGTAACAAAGATGGGTGATTGGAGCCATGAGATAGTGGTAGCCAATATTTAGAAATAGGGGATCTAGACCATCAGCTCCAGCACTTTTGTTTAATTTTAGCAGGAGACCTTCAACCTGTTTATTCATTATGGGCTTGAAGGAGCATAGCTCAGATAAGGGCAGATCTGAATCTAAAGTCACAGTATTAGGGATAGGATAAAGTGCTGCTGGAGACATATCAAAGGCAAGACCAGCAATGGCAAAGAAATAATTGAACTTTACTAAAATCATTGGTTTGTCTATAGTTATGTTGCCTTGTGATTCTATTTTCATGGGGAAAGAAGATGTAGATTTATGGCTCTCAATACTATGTATTATTCTCCAGAAACTGGATGAGTTACTTCTAGAATTGTCCAAGGTATTCAGGGAGAACTGGGCTTTGTCTCTATTCTTAATTTGGTGCAAGTATTTCTCATATTCCTGAAGGCTAATCAATCTGACTCTGATTTGTACACCTGGCTGTGGTCCAGATAACATCCCTTGTGTTTATAGACTTTATTTCACTACTGAACCAGGGGGAAGACATCTTTTTGACCTTCAATTTAACTGGGGGACCATGCCTGTTTATGATCTCTAAGACCAAATGATTGAATAAAGAAGTAGCGTCATGGACAGTCCTAGCTAGGTAAAACTATTGCCAATGTACTCCACTTAGTTCGGTTAAAGAATTTGACACATTAAATCTGGCGAGCCGACTATAGGGTAATGAATTTTGGTGTGGATTTTGGTTTCACTGGACCTCTGACACAGGCTGCAGCATTATGGTCACTAATGTCATTTTGAACAACTGCAGCATGAATAATCTTATGGTGCTTATTTGTCAATATGAGGTCTACTATGGAGTCCTTGGACAGGTTTTTTTGTGTTGGATCTAGTGGGTTCCATAATTAGTTGTGTTAATCCCAAGTCATCACAAAGGTGTTTTAAGTTATTAGATTTTTGGGAGTTCCAATCCAGATCGAAATCACCTAAAATGATTGTTTAATTTGGATGAGAGTTTAGTAAGGTGCGTATATGACTACGGAGTTCTAGACCACCTTTGGAGGGCCTGTAGTACCCAATAATGTTTGAGACCTGGTACCAGGTCTATATAACACAGAAAGAATAGCAAGGGAATAACCATGCTGTAAAATAGCAGTGTGAAAGATAGCTACAGGAATACTATAGTAGAGGTATCATTTAGCACTATCCCTATAGCTATAACCAAGCCATAATAATCTATTTATTGAATTTTGTTAACTAGGCAAGCCCACTGAGACAATTTAGTCCCTTTTTCAGGGGTGACACAGGAAAAGTGATACACATAAAATACAGCACTAATAGCACAAGGAGCTAGGGAAGCAGGGGACGCAGGAAAACAGGGGAGAAAGGCTCTGCTAGGTGGGCACTTGGCTGAGCAGCTGCCATGGCTCAGCGAGTAGAGCCACGAGCAGTGAAGGATGGCAGAGTGTCAGCAGACCAGGGTTCACTTCCCAATCCTGGAACACTTGTTGTTTTCATTGTATTGCTGCTTGTGTTATTCTCGAGAGATTCTTCCCCTCACCCCAAGGTTTCTCCCGTCCCCAAGTTGCCTCCCCCGAGGTAGTTATTTTAAGTTTGGGGGTCTCAGGGGTGCAGCCCCCCCATAACGAGGGGTGCAGGGGCCAGACCATCAACAAATAGTTTTTTTTCCTGTTGAATAGGGTGGTAGTGCTTGATGTTTTTTAGAGCACTATCACTCACCACCTGTCTCTATTTCAGGTTAACTTGATCCTTTTTCAAATCCTAAGATTGTAAGATAAAGTAATTGCATCCTCACAGCAGCCGCTCTTTTTTTCCCTGTAACAAGGGAATCAGAGATATGGTCATGGGGAAGCATTATCACGGGTGAGAGTCTGAAAAGCAACACTGGGCTGTTTTTATTCACCCGACATCATTAATAGCACACCTCCGTGCATTTTGTGGCTTTGTTGTTCCCCTTGGGAGTGAGCAGCATCAAAGGAATCTCTCCCAGATTGTAAGGAATGCAGTCAATGACAACGGTGTCAATGAGAGACCAGTGGATAGAAGAGGAATCATTCCTGTCAATAGAAGTAGGATCAGGTCACAATGAGGAGTGCTGATGCAGCAGTGAAGTAGCATGAGCCAGTTTTTCCTCTCAGGAGGAGGGGACCCTGTTGAGTGGTCCTGGTGTGGCAGGATGAGATTTTGCATTGTTTTTCCAGTGAGATGTTGGGGGCTTGGAAGGGCAATAGTAGCAGGGGATGTTGGTGGGGGATCCGGGGGTGGATGAATGAAGAGGGGTTTGCAGATGTATTGGAAGGGAAAACCTAGAGTGCAAGTAAGCTCCACAGTAGTGATAGGGGCAGATTGCATTGAGAGGCCCGAACACTGCACAGATACCAGCCCTTGGGGATGGACCAGCCATCTGGCAAGCTGCCATCTTAGAGTTGAGGGCACCATGTAGCGGTGGCCATTTTAGGCCGCTGGCCTAGTCTGTACTAAGTGCAAAGAATCATAGGGAGACAGAGAAGAATGCAAAATTGAAGATGAGGCTGACAGTTGTTTTTTTTTACACCAGATGTGGCAAGTTTTCTCAGTTTTGGAAGTCTGGAACCCACAGCATGCTGACCCAGGATGTAGGAGAAATGCACACAGACACCAGAACTGTTTGTGCTCAGCAGGGGCTGATTTTGAGCAAGCGAAGTACCGGGGCTCCTAGCATACAAAATAAGAGCCTGACATTTGAATGGCAGAGAAAATGCATATATTTTAATTAACATAGAAACATAGAAGTTGACGGCAGATAAGGACCGCAAGACCCATCCAGTCTGCCCATTTCTTTTTCTACCTTATGAATGTGCCATAGGCTTTTGTTCTGTCAGTGGCCTATCCATTCATACTCATCTGTATTGCTCCCTTATGCCTATCCCACACCTGTTTGAAGCCCTGCACTGTATTCATATCCACCACTTCCTGAGGTAGGCCGTTCCACGCATCCACCACCCTTTCTGTAAAAAAGAACTTCCTTACATTACACCATAATTGACCTCCCTCTAATCTCATGCTATGTCCTCTTGTCCTGCTATTTTGCTTATAATGAAACATATTAGACTCTTTCACCTTGTTAATGCCCTTAAGATGTTTGAATGTTTCAATCATATCACCTCTCTCCCTCCTTTGCTCTAGGGTATACATATTGAGTTCAGTCAATCTGTCCTCATATGTTTTCTGATGCAGTCCTTGCACCATTTTGGTTGCGCTTCTCTGGACTGCCTCAATTTGGTTAATGTCCTTGTGAAGGTGTGGCCTCCAGTACTGCACGCAGTACTCCAGATGGTGCCTAACCAGTGTCTTGTAAAAAGAGATTATTACCTCCCTTTTTCGACTTGTGATACCCCTACTAATACACCCCAACATCCCTCTAGCCTTACCTACTGCTTTAGAGGTCTGCTTGGATGATTTCAGGTCATCGGTGATGATAACGCCCAAGTCTGTTTCTTCCCTTGTGACTGCCAACAACTCCCCTCCCAGCCTATAGGTGGCTTCAGGGCTTTTCTTCCCTATGTGCATGATCTTGCACTTCTTTGCATTAAACCCCAGTGGCCACTCTTCTGACCATTTTGCTAGTTTATCCAGATCTCTTCTCATTCTGTCCACCCCATCTGGATCATCTACTCTGTTGCAGATCTTGGTGTCATCTGCAAACAGACAAACCTTATCCTCCGGTCCATCTGCAATGTCGCTGATAAAGATATTTAAGATGACTGGACCCAGGACTGATCCCTGAGGTACCTCACTTGTGACTGGCATCTCTTCTGACTGTATACCATTTACCACCACTCTCTGTTTTCTGCTCATCAACCAGTTTGCCACTGAGTTGACCAACTTCTGACCCACCCCGAGCCTACCCAGCTTATTAATCAATCTTCTGTGTGGAACAGTATCGAACGCTTTGCTGAAGTCAAGGTAGGCAACATCAACTGCTCCCCCTTGGTCCACCGCTCTGGTTACCCAGTCAAAGAAATCTATGAGATTAGTTTGACAGGACCTTTCTTTTGTAAACCCATGCTGTCTTGGATCCTGTGCTCCTATGTATTCTAGGTGTTGCACTATTCTTTCCTTAAGGAGTGTCTCCATAATCTTGCCCACTACTGAGGTAAGACTGACTGGTCTGTAGTTCCCTACCTCCTCCCTGCTACCACTCTTGTGGAGTGGAACCACATGAGCCCTTCTCCAGTCTTCTGGGACCTCTCCTGTGCTCAGAGACTCTTACTGATAATGGCTCTACCCATACAGGAAGGTGGCATGCACCTGAGAAGAGGGCTTTCAGAGGGGCTTTGACCTACACTATACAGGACAGTGGATGACTATGAGGGCAAAGAATCTAAACTCAGTTAGGGGTCGGGATGGACTGCTCTGACATAAGATAAGTAAGGAGGTAGCCGCGGGAAGGGTGGAAGGCCCCTTTCTGCCCCTTCCCCTGCCCAATCTTAGGGTGTCTCTACTGGGTTTAGTTCCTAAGAAACAGCCGGAGGAGTTCAGGGTAATACACCACTTGTCTTATCCTGAGGGGGTGCAGTTAATGACTACATCAGTGACAAGGACAGCAGGGTGACCTATGCAATGCAGGAGGAAGCGGTTAGGATGATTAGAGCCTGAAAGGGCGCATGGCTGGCAAAGACAGACATCGAGGCGGCTTTTCACCTGTTGCAGCGCAGGCCATAGGACTGGGACCTGTTAGATTTATGGATTGGGGAGGAGTTTTACTTTAACAAAGTCATGCCCACTGGATGCTCTATAGCACGCACCGCATTTGAAACATTCAGTACCTGGCTGCAATGGGCATTCCAAGAGCATTTTGGGCACATGTCAGTTCTCCACTTTCTGGATGACTCCTCCTGGTTGCTGAGGTTCAGGCGTGTGTAGACCAGATGTTGAATCAGCTTGGGGAAATGTGCAAGATTTTGGGAGTCCCACTCACACCAGACAAGATGGAGGGCACCAGCCAGTGTATCGAATTCTTGTGGATCAAAATAGACGCGAAGGCTGGGGTATTCGGGTAGCTACAAAACAAGATCCTTTGGCTGAGAGAGCTTTTGGGGGCCCTAAAGGGATGTAGGAGGGTACCACTAAGTGTGGTGCAGCAGCTACTGGCCTTTTACACATCATCTAGTGCATGCCGCAAAAGGAGCCACCAGGCCGCATCATTGGGTGAACAGCACAAAGGGGCTATGGGAGGATCTGGCGATGTGGGAGCACTTTCTGTAACAGTATACAGAGGTCACATTCTTGCAGGAATCCTGGGTCTTTAATACTGATTTAGAACTGTATACCGACATGTCAGGGGGTGTAGGGATGGGAGACTACTTTAAAGGGAGGTGGATGTCAACACCTGGCCTGAAGAATGGGTCCAGCAGGGATTGGGGAAGGACATCATGTTTTTGGAGATATTTCCAGTTTGGGTAGCCATGCTGGTATGGGGGGAAGCTTTGCAGAATGGGAAGGTGACTTTCTGGTGCGACAACCAGTCAGTGGTCGAAGCACTCAATAGGAAAGGGACAAGATCAGAAACAGTAATGAGGGTAATGAGGCAGCTGGTATTGCAGGGGCTAAGGCTGAACATGTCATTCAGAGCTAAGCATATTGAGTGAGCAGGGAACATGGTAGCTGATAGTCTTTCCCACCTGCAGATGGACCACTTCCAGGCCATCGCCCCAGGAGCAGAGCAGCACAAAATGAGGATTACAGCATTCTCATGGGAAATTGGCTGGAGGGAGCCTAGCTTCTGTTCCAAAAGTCTTGGTTGACAAGGACCTTAGGGCCTGTGTAGCCTACTGGAGGGTTTTTCAGTCCTTCTGGGGAAAGCCTTGGAATGGAGGTAAGTAGGGCAGTAACTGAAGATCAAGTAGCTAGGTTTATCGTCAGCGGTTGGAAAGGGGGGATGGTCTACTCTACCATGGGGGTTTACCTCTAAGCCAATATATGATCTGCAGCATGAAGGGGTGGGGGGACTTGGGGTAAGGTAATCTGGTACGAAGAATGATGCAAGTTTGGCTTAGAATCAAAGGAAGGGAACTGGAAAGGAAGAGGAGGCTGATTTCTGAGCCTCTACTGGGGCACCTGTTGGGTACTGTATAGGAGGTGTGCAGCTCCACCAATGAAGTGGTTCTGTTTGGCACAATCTTTACTACCATGTACTATGGGGCATTCAGGATTGGTGAGGTACTAGGCCATGAACGAGGGGGGATTATAGTGGGAGGACATACAGTGGCAGGGGGATGCCATCTGCCTGATGCTGCTGGGGACCAAGATGGACCAGGTGGGAAAGAGGATGCCTGGTGCAAGACCTGATGGTGTATGCTGCAGTCAGGCCAGCAGGGGGAAGGGGGGTTGTTGTTCAAGCATGGGGATGGGTCATGAGCATCCAGTCATCAGATTGCAGCAATGCTGAAAAGAAGCCTGAAGTTTATAGGGGAGGACCCAGAGGGCTATCCATCACATTCATTTAGCACAGGTGCTGCATCACAACTGGCAGCCGGGTGGGGGACAGGTGAAGAGATCAATAGGCTAAGCAGATGGGCATCAGGATGTTACAGGACATACATCAGAAAACTGCACTGCTAACAATAACAAGATGTTTTGTGTTCTTTCCACAGGTGGGGACGGTTAGTAGACAACCAAGATGTTGGGCTCCAGATGGGAGAAAGGGGGGGGAGAGGGAGGGAGGGAGGAATGTGGGGTAGAGGAGACAGTTACATGCCCATAACTCACACCCATCTTTCTTCTTTTGAGCCCAGGTCAGGATGGGAAGCTTGCAGTGTGGATCTGTGGCCACTCCTTTATTTACTGGGCCAAACGCAGAGTGGCAGTGAGGGCAGGGGGTTGCCAGTTATACCATGATTGGACCAAAGTGTGGCTGTAGTGGAAGGGGCTGAGGGGGATGAGACGGGCACAATTTCTCTGCCTACTGCAAGACATGTGGAAGACATGAATGGAGCCGCACTTACACTTAGGCAGCAATGACTTAGGAAATCGACCTTGGTTGGAAATTTATTTCCAGATTAAAAAGGACATTCACACAGTTAGAGAATGGTGGCCCAATATAACACTAATATGGTCAGAAATGTTGCCTAGAAGGGTATGGAGGCAAGCTCATGATCACAAAGCTTTAGACAAGGCACAGATGTGGATGAACCACAGGGCAGCAGAACTATTCACAGCATTGGAGGAATGAAGCATAAGGCAGCAGGGCATGAAAGAAACAGATGCCGAATACTATTGATGGGATGGTGTATACTTCTCCGATACTATTGATGGGATGGTGTATACTTCTCCAATATATGTCTGGTTATGTTTAATACAGAAATTAGGCTAGCGATAGATGCATGGAGAAAATCAGTGGAGGCTGGGGGAAGCAGGGACAACCTATGGGTCTAGTACAAGGGGGGGAAGCCCATCATCCTCTGCAAGGTGGAGGTGGGCTGATGGGAGAAATAAAGGAGAATGAGAAAAAGGGGGGAGGGGGAGAAGGAGAAGATCCCAGCCTGCGGTTTACACCAGGTCTGGGAAGGACTGGGGACTCAGGCTGTACATCAAGAGGGCCCCAAAGACAGAAGAAGGGCATGTGTTCACACACAGGCCCTGCCAGGGACATGGATAAAGAAAAGGAAGAGGAGGGACCCAGATGTACTTCTGGGGCCAGAGATGAATGGACAAGTTGTACACAATGTAAAAAGTGTATAATTTGTAATATGAATAAGATGGAAAAGATTGGGTAAAAAAAATGGTAGGACTCAGGTTTACACCTGAGTAGGGGAGTCGAGAAGACATGGAATTTTGAAATGTAAAACGCAAACAATGAAAATTAATGAATGTATGTCAGGTGATCAATCAATGATATGACTATGATATGTAAACTGGGATTGTGGTAATAATAAAGAATATTTGCTAACTGAGCACCCAAAAACTGTGTGGTGTCGATTTACTGGGGCAGGGGACATGGGATCTTGCCTGACTAAAGGGGCAAGAATATTTGTCCAAGGCCTCCCTCCCAGTTGCAGGCTGCTCAAGCCCTCAGGCCCTCAGGAGGGAGCTCAAGGGGTGGGGAAGATTGACAGGGCAGGGGTGGGTCACCGAGATGAGGTAGCATAAGGTGATTGGAGGACAGGAGAAGAGAGGGGTACAGCAGGGGGTACAGAGGGGCTCTCAAGAGAGGACCCTCTTTTCCTACTAGCTTGATGTTTTGCCCACCACCCTCCCGAATCAGAGCAGCTCCAGCATATCGACCAACTGCCAAAGGGTATACTCATGCATATGACCTAAGGGACTGCCGCATGTGGATGGCTGGGATGGGCATGTGCAGAAAGATAAAGAAGAATCAGGAAAAAGGGGAAGAAGGAGAAGATCCTGGCCTGGGGTTTATACCAGGGCTGGGAAGGACTGGAGACTCAGGGTGTACACTAAGAGGGGCCCCGAAGACAGAAGAAGAGCATGTGTTCACATGTGAGCCCTTCCAGGGACATGGATGAAGAAAAGGAAGAGGAGGGGCCCCAGATGTACATCTGGGGCCAGTGATGGATGGACAAGTTGTACACAATGTAAAAAGTGGATAATTTGCAAAATGAATAAGGTGAAAAAGACTGGTTAAACAAAATGATAGGACTCAGGTTTACACCTGAGATGGGGAGTCGAGAAGATATGGAATTGGGAAATGTAAAATGCAAACAATGAAAATTATTGAATGTGTGGCAGGTAATCAACTGATGATATGACTATAAAATGTAAACTGGAATTGTGTTAATAATGAAGAATATTTGCCGACTAAGCACCCAAAAACTATGTGGTGTGAATTTACTGTGGGGAAGGGGGAGAAGGTCCGGGGACAAATAATTTGATACAGTAAATCTGGTGAGCTGCCTTTAGGTTACGAATTTTGGTGTGGACTTTGGTGTCACTGGACCTCTGACACAAGCTACAGCATTATGGTCACTAATGTCATTGTGAACGACTGCAGCATGAATAATCTTATAGGGCTTATTTCTCAATATGAGGTCCAATGTGGAGTCCTTGGACAAGTTTTTTTTTATGTTGGGTCTAGTGGGTTCCATAATTAGTTGTGTTAATCCCACATCATCACAAAGGTGTTTTAAGTTATTAGATTTTGGGAGTTCCAATTCAGATTCAAAATCACCTAAAATAATTGTTTCATTTGGATGAGAGCTTAGTAAGGTGCATATATGATTGAGGAGTTCTAGACCACTTTTAGAGGGCCTGCAGTACCCAATAATGTTTAGGACCAAGGGCATGGCTTGACCACTGAACAAAATGGAGTGCTAATCCTCTCGTGCTTCCAACTCGGAGCATGGTCTTCAAAATATACCTGATTCAAAGAAGCACTAACAGTACCAAATGTGATCCAAAGCTATAAGAAGACCTACTGTACCTGTGGTCCATTTTTTCCAGCGATCTGATGAGGGATTAAGTATAACTTGATTCCGGGCCCCAAGCACCACAACAGCATTTCTGCAAGCATGGCGCACACAACTAAAGATAACAGAGAGCCTTTGGTTGGTACATGTTTTCCTTGATCATGAGCCGGATCAAGGCCTTAACTGTGGCCACCAACAATACTGTCGGCACACTGAAGCAACTAGACACCAGGGTGGGGTGCACAGAACAGAAAGTAGACATAAGTGAGGAGACCTTGCAAGGCCACTGCACGACCATGTGGGAACAGGTGGCTCAGATTAGGATCCTGCAAGAGAAAATGGATGACATGGAAAATAGGAGTCACCGCAACAACTTGAACTCCTGGGATTCCTGGAGGGCTATGAGGAAGGCAGAAATTTACCCTTCCTCCAACAAGCCCTTTGGAGATCCTATGGCTACCACCTAACACCAGATTTGTCATCAAATGTGCCCACCATTCCTTACAACAGAGGCCTGCCACGGAGAAAGGCCCAGATCTATTTTGGCACGCATTCTCAACTTTGCTGAGAAGGAAGCCAATCAAAACAGTGCCAGAGAGCTGGAAGCCCTGACTTGGCGTGAGACACCACATAATGATTTTTCAGGACTATTTGTGGGAGCTGGCTGCCAGAAGGAAAGCCTATACAGAAGTGAGGCACAAACTCCACAATCTCCAGGTACCATTCATGGTTCAATACCCAGCGGTCCTAAAAATAACGTACAATGGGTCCCCACACCAATTTCATACTCTGGAGGCTGCTATGGACTTTATTAATGCAACCTGGCCTCCCTCTAACTACCAAAGCTGCAGCCCTAAGCCGAGTCCATCAGGCCTGACAAGCAGTGCACATTTCAACCAAAGATCTCCATTGAAAAGAGAGCAGCACACCTTGACAGAAGGAGCACAGAGATCTAATGGACCCTGCAGAGCTGGAACACACCTTCCTAAAGGCCGCAAGAGACTACCATCTGTAGCCCATAATAAAAGGGAACACCCACAAGGCAGAATGCAGATGGAAGAATACTTCTATCCCCCTGAAATAAGTACTCAGTGAAAGGGGACCCAGGACTTGAAATATACCAGTCCCTATTTCTCTCAGAACCATTTTGCTCTTCTGGCTCCACTGCACCTGAATGCAGTGGAAGACTACCTTACTGACATGGACTTATTGGCTCCTGAACTCCAGGAACCAGACTGAGAGGAGATACAGCGATTGTGGACAGCTGACACTGAGAGGGCCTTGCCGCTAAGTGACTCTGAACTTTCATCCTCGGCTGTGGGCCCTCACCCAGGAGTGTCGCAGTATCCGGAAGATAATGGTGGAGAAGAAGATCCCAACAAAGTGCTACCTGTCTGACCACCTTTACAGACAAGTCCCTACTAGGTTTTGTGTCATCAGGGTAGTAAATGCTGAAATGGGCTATAAGAGGTTTGGGGGGAAAAGGAGGTTCTATGTGATAACGGTGAGAGCCTAAATGCAATCACAGTTAACGCACAGTCAGAGTGCCGAAAACATTTTCGGCACTACTGACACCCCAGTGCACAGGACAATGGCACCTGGGACATGACTCTCAGTGTTTTCTGTACAGGGGCTGCACCCCCCCATACCCCCGCAGCCCCCTAGTAAAGCATTCTCAGCTCCATGGGGTGCATGTCGGCGTGGGGTGAAAGCATGTAAAAAGAAAGGGTTGGGCTGGGCTCAATAAAATCACACCAGCGCCCGGTCCCAAACCTGGTACCTCACCCACCCCAACCACAGGCCAACTCCCGATGCCACAAAGCAGCTCAGCAACCCACCACAGCGCCACTCCCTACAACTCCTCTGTCCCATCCCAGCCCACGCTCACCATGCTTGCTCTCCCCCAGGCACATACATATAGCGACATCCTGTTGCCCATTTTGCCACCCCCCCGATCTGGTCGCCCTACCCTCCCATCGCCCTGGGTGATTTCGCCAAGGAGGAGTTGCAGTTATGGATGGCGCCCGTCCCCATGCATGTGCCCTCCTCAAAGGCTAACGAAGAGAAGGAACTTGGGCTCTCTTATAGTTGCCCATATAGACATCTTCTCTGACCTTGTTTACAAGTGACAATAAGACGGCAGTGTTGCTTCTTACCTGCCCCCCCAGACACTTCTCCTCTTAGGCTATTTGAAAAACACTGTACAATGATGTTTGATAAATGTTAACGTTGTCTTGAGGGCATGTGGCAGGAGGGAGGGGAGGGGGGTAATGTGATAATACTCATGGACTTAAACTAACACACAGGCTCTGATGTACTGATGCACTGCTCTTGAATTCACATCCCCCCACCCTTATGACACATCTCAACTAACCCCTGCAGGCCTGTTCTCCTCCTTGATACTAGGGGAGCAGCAGGAGTGAACTCACTCAGACTCCCTTTCCCTTGTCCTCCTCTGCAACAATCGGCAGGTGAGCACAAGGGGATTCATGTCCTTCCCCCTGACCTCTGCTACACCACGTCTGCCATGGTGACCATGTCAGATTTATAAACCCTCAACCCTTGACCCCCCCTTTGTCCAGTTGATAAAGGGACATGAGGGCACAATGGTCACTAAACCATGTCGAACAATTTTGTATATAGCTTCAGCCTCTGCGGCATAAGCGGAAGCTCATGAAGGTTCTGATACATCCCTTTAGCCCTGGGTGGTAGCTAAGTGAAGGGACTGTGTTATTTGATCTGTCTACCCCACCTATAACTCAGGTTTCTTGGTTCTGCATCTTTGAGTTTCATAGATAGGGGCAAACCTGCCCTTATATGGACCCGTTTCTAACTCCACCCCTCCCATAAGTGCAGCAGTGCAGGCCTTGGCTGAGAAACTGGCCAGGTAAGCTCAACTGTGACCTCAACAGGATTTTATTTTCTTGTGTTGCTTAGATTGTACATAGGTTGATATACTGTTCTTAGATTTCATAGTTCTACTCAGGCTCCTCCTGACCAGGAGTCCAGAACCTACAGTCCACTGCTGGACCACCTGAAATACTTACTGTCTGGTGGGAGAGGAAACTGGGGATTTTCCTATCAATACTTGCATCCGGCACATGGGGCACAGGCCCCCCTTACAATAGCTCCAATTGTACACACAAGATAGCTTAAAACTACCCTTTCTCTAAGAAGTATGGCCAAAACTATTTTCACACTTGGAATGTCCAAGGGCTGAACTCCCCCATAAAATGGCAAAAAGTCCTCTCCCATCTGAAATGTTTAAAATCTAAAGGTGGCCTTCCTTCAAGACACCAAACTGACCAAGATTGATCATCTTAGTATGATAAAGGATTGGGTGACCTAGGGTCCCCTCTGCTGCCCCCACTAGGAAACATGGTGTCTCATCCTCCTTCACTAATCACTCCAATGGACTTTGACTGAGTCTGCTGCTGACTCGAATGGTAGATGGGTTGTGGCCACCTATGCTACTCCATCAGGTCCCCTTACCCTATGCAATGTATATGCACTCAATGCTTTTTCTTTAATAACAGGTTTTTTCAGCAGGTCAGTGGAGTTGCCATGGGTACCAAGATGGGTCCCAGCTTTGCTAATCTGTTTGTGGGTTGGGTGGAGGAACGTTTTTTTCTCTCATTCACAGGGACTGTGCCTGAACTCTACAAATGCTACATTGATGACTGTGTGGGGGCCACCTCCTGCTCCAGGGAGACCCTCCAAGTCTTCCTTGACAAGTTCACCACGGCTCATCCTTCCCTTCAGTACACTGTTGAAGTATCCTCCTCTACACTGCCTTTCCTGGATATCCAGCTGTCAGTCCAGAACACTGGTCTGAAGACATCAGTCTATTACAAACCCACTGACTCTCACAGTTTCCTCCTCCATAGCGCCTTCCATCCTAAACATGTCAAGAATGGTCTGCCTTATTCACAGTTTCTTAGACTTCGCAGGTTATGCAGTGAAGAGGATGATTTTGCTGAGCAGACCCAAATAATGCATAGTTTTTTAATCAACAGGGGATACCCTAAAAGCACAGTGGACAGAGCACTCTCCCGGGTCAGTAACATGCCCTGTAACCTTGACCTCTGAGAGAGGATACTGTCACACAAGAACAACGCGAATTCCACTTAGTTCTTCCTTTCCATCAGAGCACACCTTCTCTTACAGGATCATCACTAGTAACTTTCCCATTTTGCAACTGACTCTAACATTGGTGCTTCCTTTACAGAACCACCTATTGCCTCCCTCCGCCGCCACCTAACTCGTGCAATCTCCTGGTAAAAGCAGCCTACCCACTCCTAACAGTTCCTCCTCCCAGGTACCAAACCTTGCAACAGGGCTTGCTGCTACACCTGCAAATTTATTTCCAGTGTAACTGAGATCTGGGGGGCCTACAGGTGTTTTTCACATCACTATGAGTTCTATGCACCTCCACCAATGTAGTGTACTGTATTCTTTGCAGGAGGTGTTCATCTATTTACATCGGAGAACTGGTATGCCTTGCTGACTGCTTCAGGAACATTACAGAGTGGTCAGGAATGGTGAAACTGCTAAACCCATTGTATCCCACTTTATCTCCAGGGACCACAATGTCAATAACCTTTCTGTTTGTGTCCTTCAGCAGGGCGTCCGGGATCCTAACCATAGAAAAACATGGAAGCCAAGATGATCATCCGCTTTTGGCTCCCAGCAGTCCTCTGGTTTAAATGATAGACTTATTTTCCACTAACATCTTTCAGCCTCCCTTTTTTCCCTAAAGTCAATTTGTTTTGTACTGATTTATTTTTCATTTTCACCATATGTCTCCATTTCTGTCTCCTCTCACACATTTGTCACCTTTCAGCCTTCTTACAAGGCCTGTTAATCAGTCTCTACCTGGGAACTTCCCCAGCTCTTCTCTCCCATTATGTTTTATCTTTCCATCATCACCTTTTGTTTCAAGATTCTCTTAACCTTACCATTTATCACTTCTTCCTTAGCCTCCCCCTTCTTCTTTCTCCACATATATATCTCTCTCATTTTACCTCTCCTCTACACTAACTTGTTTTTTTTTCTCTTTTAGATATTTCCTGAAGAAGACCTAAGGTCGAAACGTAGATTTTTAACTCTATTTTCTATTTTCAGCGTGCATTTAATATAACCATTTTGTTTTGCTTTTAGACCACATACTGACGCAGCGCCTTGTCTTTGTTTTTTTAGAATTTCTATAATGTGCATAACTGTCTATCCATTAGGTTATAGCCATCTAGTGCTTAACTCATTCAGTCTTGTAAAAGTCTCTCTAGGGGTGTCTCTTTTTTGATGTCATATGGAATGAAAACTCTGTCTGCCAGTCTCTCTGTTAATGTCAAAATGTCATAAAAATGTATTTTTTCACCAGTTCATTGTTGTCAGCATTCCAGCTGTTCATATTACTACAGGCCAACTGGGTACAACCAGTCAGATAGGGAGCTAGTCTGACAACCCACAGTGACTTGGGCCACCCATACGCTCTGCAGTTCTCTCAAAGGTGGTTGAGTACACTTCAATATCATCAATAGCAGTCATTTTGGTTAGTTTAATGTCTTTTGGGTTGGCTCCTGCCTCATCATGACTGTGACTAGTCCTAATAATTTGTAGTGCATCATGGCAGTTGGCAGCGTCTCCCACCCTGCCCCCCAGCAGCCGAAACTACCCAAGCTGTGCCTGCACTCTAAAGCAGGTATTGGACACTGCCTCCTTCATTTAATGTGCTTGTACTAGCCTCTCCCACCCACCTCCCACCATGGGCTGCCATTTTGTTTATGTGTCCACTGTGTCACGTGACACGTCACATGATCTGTTCTGGATTTTCCTATTTCCCCAGATTGTCATCTGCATCTTATATTGTTGGGACACTAGAGGCCACTGCTGCATCACCTTATTCTTTTCAGTGACTCCATGGCCTCCCCCTGTATTCTCCTTCACCCACTAGTTGCCCTCCTTTTCTTTCTTCCTGTGTCCCCCCCATTTCTGCCCTATCCCATTCCAGCACCCTCTTTTCCACATCCTGCCCCCCATGTGTCCTATCTACCTACTCCTTTGTCACTCCCCACCTCCCTGCTTTCACCCTATCCCACTACCTTATTCTGAAAATACACTCTGGGTTACTCAACAACTCTCTCATTAAGATTAAAGCCATCCAGTATCTCCTACCTTCTGCCCCCTCTAAATGCCTCCCACTCCAAGACTACCACTTAAAGCTCAAACATCATCCTCCCACTATCCCCTTCTCACCTTTCTCCTACTCCTAGCTGGGGCTGTCAAGCTAAACTCTAGCCCTTCTCACCCCACCTCTCCACCAGTCCTTCCTAGGGGCTTGAGTTTCTTCCATATAAATGCCTGTAGCCTTATTCCAAAACTGGATGACTAAAAAGTCTGGGTCACTCAGCACTCTGCTGACATCTTATGTATCACAGAAATGTGGCTTTCTGCATGTATCCCAGACAATCAGCTTGCCCTCCTTGATTATACCCTCCATCAGAAAGAACATGGAAAAAGAGGAGGAGGGGTTGTAATTTACTCCTGCATCTCCCTTACCTGCAACATCTCACACCATGAAACAATCCCTCTGTCTCACAAACTCTTCATAGCAAAGCTCAACTTTCTGTCCTCAATGCTGCTTTTTGTTGGAGTTTTGTGTGCCTCCCAAAAATTTCACCCTCCTCCCTTATCTCCTGCATCATGTCCACTACCACCTTTGCTTCTGCCAATGAATTGATCCTTCTTGGTGATTTTAATCTGGACTGGCACTCCCTCTCATCTGAAATCTCATGCCTCCAGATTGAAGCACTTAACCTGACCCAACTGATCAAAGAGTCAACTCATCACAATCCTCATTCCCAGTCGTATACCCTACTTAACTGGATGCTATCAACCCACCCACATCACATCAGCTTTGCAGTTGTACTTTCTGATGCATGTTGTGATCATTGTCACATATTTTGAGTCAGGAAGGTACGGCCTCCATCAAAGCCCCCTCCCAACTATGTCCAGTATCATCTGCTCAAAATGCTTGACTCAAGTAAATTACTCCTTGACTTGGCCATGGCAAATTTTTCACCGGTACTCTCCACTCCCTCTGTAGATGCTGCACTCACCCATTTCACATTTACCTTTCTAAACATCTGGGATGCCCATGATCCACTGAAAACAGTTAGGGTAAAACATTACCACAATCCTTGGATCTCTCCAGAAGTCCTATACATGTGCAAAACTGTAACCTCACTTGGCATCACTTTAAAACCTCCTGCAACTCATCCAACCTTCAGAATTACAGAGCCCTCTGAAATGGCTGTACAAAGCAAATTCATCTGGCGAAATCTGATAACTGTATTTCAAAACCCATCCACACACCCCTAACAATGCTGTGTCCTCCTTCTGAAACAAACCCCATTCTCTCTCTTGCTCTCCTCCTTGGAATCCCCACCCACTCATTACGTGGCATGTTCCCTAGTCTCGGATTCCACTTCTGTCGCTGATGCCATAAACAAGTTCTGAACAACTTGTGCCCTCCCACAAGATCGCCAACCTCCACCATCTCCAGCACTGCCCTCTGGTTTAAACTGCCTCTGATATTACCCACAGAAGTCCTCAGAGCTCCAGGCTTCCTAAACCCTTTTAAATCTAACCCAGACATCATACACCCTGGACTCCTCAAAATCTCTGCACCTTCTCTTTTAATCCTACTAACTTAACTCCTCAACCTATCTATCTCCTCCTCCTCTACCATCCCCTCAGCCTGGAAATCCACTATGATCCTCCCCCTCCATAAAGGGGGGTGATCCAACCACCCCTGATAAGTACCACCCCATATCACGTCTCCCCTTGCTCACCAATGAATAAAGAATCCCTTGTCGTCTCAAGACTAAATTACTTCCTCTATGCCTCCAATACTCTCTCCTCAGTCTAACCTGTATTTAAGAAACTTTATTCCACCAACTCTTCACAACTTAATTTCACAGATGCCATCCACTCTGCAATGGATCAAGGGCAGATTACCTCAGCTATATTCATTGACCTTGCAAAGGCTTTTGATTCTGTCTCTTACCCTCTCCTCCTAAACAAGCTTAGCACCACTGGCTTCTCTCCAGCCTCTGTCTCCTGGTTTAACTCTTATTGGGCCGGTCCCTGTCAGTAGAAGTCAATAATTTCCTATCTCCATCCCTCCCTCCCCATCACTGTTGGCGGTCCCTAGAGATCAATTCTTGGACCTGTTCTTTTCTCCTAGTTTTTAAATGACCTTCCTTTGGTATGCTCCCAGACACAGATCCATATGTATATTTATTTATTTATTAATGAGATTTACCAGATAAGCATACTGAGTGGGAATCCACTCGTTTCCAGATGTGACCTGGGTGGACATATATGGACAACACCATCCTATTCCTATATGGTCCCTCTACCTCAGTCTTCCAAATTCCCCATCAACATTTCTTCACTGTAGTAACAAGCTGGTTGGAAGATAACTGCCTAAAAATTAATGCCAAAATGACCATAACCATGACCTTTGGCTCCAAACAGAAATTTGCCAGGCTCCACTCCCTCCCCACCTTCTCTACCCCAGCTAACATGCCTCTCAATAATGTCTCTGCCAACAAATACCTTGGAGTGTGGCTTGACTCCTCACTAGACTTCTTCTCCCACTTCACTGCCCTTCACTCCAAAGTACGCCCCAAACTAGGGCTTCTCTACCTTCACATGGGTAGCCTTTTTCTACCAGTCAGATGTGATCTGCTTGTCAAATGGATACTTCCTGCTTTCGACTATACCAGAATCATCTAGGACTCAGCTCCTGCCCCTCCCTTGCCAAACTCAATGTCCTTTTCAACACATTATGTTGTTTCACCTCAAATTCCCTCCGACACACAACAGCAACCTCTACTCCTCAATATCCCTCCAATCCTTCTAGCAGAGACAGTCATCCTACTGTTGCACTTTTATCTCCAAATATTGGATTGGGACTCTTCCATCCTACCTTTCCTCTCTTCTAAATCCTGCCACACACCCCCATTATTTGTGTACAAATTGACACTGCTCCTTCACTCTCCCAAGAACCCACACCTCTGCAGGAAACCTGCTTTCACCTATATACTCCCTTCCCTCTGGAATAACATCCCCCAAACCCACCTCACCCCCTCCTTTCTTGCACTTAAATACCATCTCAGGCCATCCCTCGTTACCTCTTGTGACTGTCCACTGTCATAACCCACAACTATTCTCCTTTCCTCCTCTCTTTCCATCTCCTGAATTATTTAGTGAGCTCATGATATGATTTTGCTGTTCTACTCTGCTTTTCTTATTATCTGTTGTAAAATATTCTGTAATCTAATTTTACTATTGAGGAATTTATTTGCACATTGTATATTACTGTATCTGAATTTGTAATCCCTTTGTTGTATTTGTCACCTTGCCTACAGGTTAACCTGGAAATGAGTTTCTGCTCAGTGTGCCTTTCTGGGATACTAAATTTTAAATAAAATAAAATAAACACATGGTGTCAGCAATCTCTGGTCCTGCCTTCTCTCCATTTCTCTTTCTCGACTGTCCTGCTCCATTTGCTTTTCCATCTCTGTTTAACTGCTAGCCACTTTAAAAGTTCATTAATATTTGCTGGAGGTTCATCTGCCAATTCCTCACATGTCTCAGCCATGCTAGAATCAAAAACAGGGTCAGATTTTGTTTTTCTGCTAGCTCTAGGTTCAAGATGGGGCATCAGCTTTTCTCCCATCTTCTTGGCTATGGCTCTTGTCAGGACTACACAGTTTGTCTTCTCCACATCTTCTGGTTTCTTCTTTAGCATGGGCCTTTTGGTGTTATCCAGATACCAGGACTCGTACAAGCTGAGTGGAATCCCCCTGCTCACCTGGACAGCCAATTAGGATCCCACTTCTTACACCACAATGTAACAGAGTGTGGGACAAGGACAACTTGTACAAACAAAGTAAGGTACAACGCACCAAAGAGTGGCTTTATTTCCAAAAATTATAAACTAAAATAAAAAAAGATAAATAACGTAAGCAAACACCAGTTACTACTTCTTGTAGAATTCACACATTATGAATCATATCAAGCTCTCAGATCCCTTTTACTCTGTGAATCCAAGCACCATACACCTCAGTATGTCCTCCTCTCACTCTGGCTTTGTGTGTACTGAGTTCATTCAAAAGGCTAATATGAAGTTCACCCAATCTCCATGGTATTTACATCCCTCCCACCACTCAATTAATTAATCAGTTTATTGATCAATCATGACAATTGAGTATCATGGTTATTACAAACAGCATAAATGCACAATGGTCCGGATATTCAGACTGCACCTAGCAGTGGTGCAAGCATGGGTGCAGCCCAACTGGAATGTGCTGGGGCCAGGACCAAGTAATATTCAATGGTAATGTGCCATGGCACAGCACCATTGAATGTGGCATGGACAGCACACAGCACAGTGGCACAGAGCATGGCACAGTGGCACAGCACCATTGAATGTGGCATGGACAGCGCACAGCACAGTGGCACAGAGCATGGCACAGTGGCACAGCACCATTGAATGTGGCATGGACAGCACACAGCACAGTGGCACAGAGCATGGCACAGTGGCACAGCACCATTGAATATGGCATGGACAGCACACAGCACAGTGGCACAGAGCATGGCACAGTGGCACTGCACCAGCGCAAGCAACAGATATGGAGCACAGGGATGCATCAGTGCAAACACAGTTGCGCTGGGTGCATCACCCATGATAATAAGCAGGGGGCATGCAAATAAGGCCATAATATATGTAAGGTGCAAATGGAACCATTTGCATATCATTATGGCCCCATTTGCATGCCTTGTGCAGGGCAGCCTGGTGACTTGGGCATGGTGCCCTGCACAGAATGATGTGTGCACAGTGAGGGTCCTGGGGCATCCCACACCCTGTAGCTATGATCGTGGTAAATTGCCATAGAACACATCCCTGGTAGTCTAGTGGTAGCCCTCTTCCTCCCATTGCCACGCTCGCTGGTAAATGTCCTCAATATCAGTCCCTGGTAGTGCAGTGATACTTCCTCTCTCCCATTGCCACAATCACCGGTAAATGTCCTCTGTATCAATCCCTGCTAGTCTAGAGGTACCCCCTCCCCTAGCCCTGATCACGGTAAATCACCGTAAAATAATTCCCTGGTGATCCAGTGGCATCCTCCACCCCTCCCACCCACACAGCACCCATTGTTCACCCTACTCCCTCCCTATCATTAATAGGTAGCTGCAACCCACTCACATACTGCCCGGCTACCCGCTGAATGACAGGTACAGTATGGGCTTGTAGGGCATACTGCACTAGACAGTTCCAAATATGTGAATGAAGTCATTCTCATATTTGGGACTGTCTAGTATAGTATGCCCTGCAAGCCCATACTGCACCTGACATTCTGCATGGCAGCTGGGCAGTATGCAGGCAGGTTGCAGCCACCCACCAATGATGTGGGGAGCGGGTGGGCAAGGGGTCCTGTGGGTGGGTGGGAGGGGTGGGGTGCCACTGGATCACCAGGGAATTATTTCATGTGTGATTTACCATGATCAGGGCAAGGGGAGGGGTACTACTTAGACAACTAGGGACTGATATTGAGGACATTTACCTCATGATCATGGCAACGGGGAGGGAGGGGGTACAACCAGACTACCAGGGACTGATATTATGACATATACTGGTGATCACAGCAACGGGAGGGAGGGGTGCCACTAGACTTCCAGGGAGTAGGGTGCTTGTGGACAGTGTTCTGGGTGGGTGCGCAGGTGGTCTTCCATGGCTAGTGGCTTCTGTGTTGTGCCCTGCAATACAGCAGCCCACCTGTGAGTGGCCAGGAGTTGTTCCTACTATCCATAGGCTCAGCTTTGAGCCCCCCCTATGCATCACAATTCAGGGTTGTGCCAGCACATGCACTGCACATCCCTGGCTGAATATCAGGATGTTCCTCATATGCATGGGCATGCCCCCTGCATCTGCACTGCATACATTAATATTGCACCTCAGCACATCGGGATTTGCACTGCACCTGGCAGCCTTTTCAATATCCCACCAGGGCACAGTGTGGGGTTGCGCTGGTGCAACTCTGTTGCGCCATGGGCAAACACTTTGAATATCCTGGCCAATATATACAATTGAACTCATGGGCTGGCAGTATAGCCTAAGGGTTAGAGTAATTAGCTGTGAATGATCTTGGTACATCCAGCAGACCAAACCTGGGTTTGATTTCACAACCTCCACTTGCATACTATGTGACTCTGAGCAAATCATTCAACCACCCAGTGCTCCCAGGTCACCCCTGAAAACAGGCACTTGTGCCTAGTGGGCCTTACCTAGTAACCAAAGACTTAAATAAAAAAATAAAATTCAAAACGAAAAACAATCCAGTCTTATAAAAGACACACAGACATACATGAATGCACTACAATGTTAAAATCTAACCTTAATAAATATAGCACTCATTACAGATGCTACCCTTTTTAGAATGGTTGATTCAATTGTCTAATATGGTTTCTATCAGTCATTTTCGTATATTTTGTAACTAATATAAAGAAGTTAGCCATAGCTTCTGCTTCTTCATAAGTGCTAGGATATAATACTATGAAGATCACATCATGCAATACATTTGCATAGATCTTGAGTATTTGAGCAAGATATAGATTTCTTGGTTTTTTATTGAAAGGACAATTAATGATTATATGCCTTAAGTCTTCTTGGGCTCCTCTCTTACAGGGGCAGACATATTTCTCCTCTATTTGTATACCAGGCATTGCACTTCTATTGAACTAAATAAATAAATAGAATATGTATTGCTGCCATACAATATACATTACATGGGTGTTGTACTATGAAGGAATGGACTGTGGTACCAAATGTAATATAGAAGAGTTGTTGTATAGTGTATGGTTTGCTGCAATAGATTGCAGCCTGTGTGGTGGGCATGGCCCAGGGTGATTCCCATGTCTAGGGGTATAACGATGGTGAAGCTCACCAGGAGCCTGCGCTGGCTGCCACAGTCATCTTGTTATGTTTGTACCATAGTGCACATTTCTGTTTTTTATGCTCAGCATATCCTCTTCCTGCGCCACAGATATACATTTTCTTTTAATTAATTCTTTGTATTGTGGAGCTATTGTTATTTTTCTTTCTATATCCTTCCATAGATGCTGAAGTTTCAACTTCTTCAGCATTTTGTGTAAATATATTAACCAACTGGATTTTATCCCTTTGGCATTCCAACTTTTTTTTCATCTAGACACATTTTTGGAAGCATATTATCTAAATTGTTACTTATTTTTAACCAGTAATTTAATAAACATATTTCTTTTGTTCTATTTATCCTTATCTTGCCCAATTCCATCCTAGTCATGCATTAGATGCAGAAGCTGGAACATTTAAGAGCATTTTATAATAGTACATTAATGAAGTTTCTAAAATTGTGCCTTTTCTATCTTCTGAACCCACACTTCTGCTCCATATAGTAAGACTGGATTTATTTTATCATCTCCTGTTATAAGAGCAGGGACTATAGTATTCCCTCCATATTGGCTATTAAACTTTATTAATGCTTTTGCTGTTATTTTAGCATTGATGCTTTGTTCCTTTAGATGTTTTGTCCATTTAGCATCTGATGTCATTTTAATTCCTAAATATATATATAATATATATATATATATATATATATATATATATATATTCATTGACTGCTTCTATTAATTGATTATTCGTATGTATTCTGGTTTTACAAGGATTTTGAGAATTATGACCCATCACCATTACTTTAGTTTTATTTAAATTTATCTTTAGTTACAAATATTTACATTTTGGGGTGAAAATGGTGTTGTTTTTTTTTTGTAAACCTGTTCTGGATAGAAAAAATACAATCATGTCATCAGCATAAGCAAATGAACACACTATTGGATTATTTATTTTTGGAACATCTAAATTATCATTTTCCTCATATTCTAGGAGTGAACTAATATATACATATATATATACACATATACTGCATATATATATATATATATATATATATATATATATAACATATATTATGTACATTAAATAGGGAAGGTGCTAACAAGCACCCCTGTTTAACCCCTCTATTTGAAGGGAAGAATTTAGTCAAATCCCATTTTCTACTATATTTAACTACTGTATGTGTGTCTGCATACAGTAAATATATGGGGAGCAAAAGTGGGTTGGATAATTGCTTATTGAATAATTGTTCCCATAGAATGTTTCTATTAATAGAACTGAAGGCATGAGAAAAATCTACATATTGTACATACAGTTTCATTTTATGGACACATCTATATTTTTCAATTAGTTGTGCTAAACAGAATATTCTATTGTAGAGAAATTTTCCCTAAATCCAGCTTGAAATGGTGATAGCATTAAATTTGTTTTTACCTAGTATGTAAGTTTATCCAAAATAATCTGTGCAAAAATTTTAGAAGAAATGTTCAACAAATTAATAGGCCTAATGTTACTAAGGTCATATACAGATCCTTTCTTGTATACTGGTATGATGATATTTGTTGTTCATTCTTTTGGTATACCTCTATAGCACAGGCATAAATAATAAAAAAAAAACAACTAAGTATCGGTATCCAGAAATCACTATATTTTTTGTAAATTTCAAGTGGAATAGAATCATGCCCTTGGGCTTTATTGTTTTTTAGTCTAACATCTGCATACTCAAGGTCTTGCTCTGTTACAACCAATGAATACTAAACATTGTTCAGGGATTTTCTAATAAAGTAAGGTACCATCACCTCTTCTTCTTCATTAAAGGTTTTTGAGAAATAAGATACCCAGGCATCCTTTAGAATATGCACTGTCAGTGAGGAATGATATAAATGAGTGCCTTTAGATACCAAATTCTAGAATCTAATAGTATCCTTTGTCTGGATTATTTTGAATATTTCATTCCATTTGTTATTCAATGCTTTCAGTCTTTCTAGCTGGAGAAACAACTTATATGATTTTCTGACATTGTTCAGATTAGAACAATTTACCCTTACCAGATGTCTTTTGGTCCTTTATTTCAAGTTATTAAGTTAGTTTTTAGCTTCATGGCATGACTTATCAAACCAAGTATTATATATAATTTTCTCTGTATTTTGTTCTTTATATATTACCTTAATTATCTGGACATTCAACTGATTCAACCATTGCCCAAATATGTCTACCTGATCAATTGACTGCTTACTATTTAAACCATTACATTTGACTCCCCAATCCATGAAAATCTCTTCCACTACCCCATCATTTATTTTTGATCGAAAAAGTACTTTTTTCCCCTGATATGGCTAATTGTGCTTGTATATTAATAGGTTCATTAACAATAACTTCTACCTTACTGGGCATAACTATAAATTCAAGGGAAACATGATCACACTCAGCTCTAGTTGTAATCACTAGCTTCTGGAAGATTTTATAATGTTCAGGGCTACAGAGAATATAATCTATTAAACTCTGGCCATTATGGGCAAAAAAAATGTCTTTCCATCCATATCTCCTGGAAGTCATCCATTTAATAGTAAGAGGGGGAGTCTTCTACCAGCTTCTGTAATTCTAAACCATTAGTGTTTTTAACTTTAGCCATACTTTTTTTTATATTGCATTCTGTTAAGTTCATGTCAGTCTCCAGAATGTTCAAATTGTCGTAATTGGCTAACTGAGCATTAAAGTCACACACAGCAATGATAATTCCTAAATGGTACTTACTGACCGAGGCCTCTAAATCTTTAGTTAGATTAGTCCATAATCTTTTCATAAAAGATTTCACATTAAAGGTAGGAATATAAATGTTTAGTATAATATATAGGCCATAGCCCCATTTTAAAGCCAATATTATATACTTTGTGTCAATTTTAAGCACTTCTTTATCTGTAATAGTTGTATCTATTCTAAGATAAGAAGTTAAAGCTCTAGAGAATATCCCAAATGTTTTAATCCTAACTGTTAGAGAATGAAACACTAGGAAGTCACTTAAATCAACCTGTTCTTCTACCCAGGTTTCCTGGAGTATCACAATGTCAAATTTATTTATAAATTATAGTCATTCATTATCAGCCACTTTTCCAGATATCCCAGAAATATTCCATGACAGAATGTTAGTGTGATCTTTTTGTAAAGTGTTACTATCACTTGATCCTAAAGATTGTTTGCTACTTCTTTCTAGTCATATATTTTATGGGAATTGTATTGATGTAGTCTCTCCTTTGTTCAGGTTATTTATTTCAACTAGCAGATAACCTGCTTTATCCAGTGTTTCAGCGTGTTGCAAAAGCCTAGCTGCTATCTGCTCAGAGCAACACTTTAAGTTAATTTGTGAGCCCATCCCCTTAGGGGGCCACCCTCACAACCTTCTGAATTTATGAATTCTCAGGAACAATATCCAAGAAACTGGCTAGTAAGGCTGTAACAAGTGACTTAAGCATGTCATTATTTTCCTCATACATTTTATCTGTCCTGAACGGTGATAATGTACATTTATCATCCATCAATCTCTCTGATTTTTGGATGGAAAAGTCATATTTAAGTTCTGTCAGAGTTGTGGAAAAGGTTTCTTGGGATAACTCCCTCAAAGGGCTATCCACCATCATTCTTTGGCTTTTGATTGTTTGCCACATTATAGGTGACTGCACATCCAGTCCTAATGCATTTAAATACTGTTGTTTAAACCACATTTGTCTAGCTAAATCCATTCCACTGAACAGGACATGAACAGGAGTTTCCACATCTTGTGTATCTCTATGTACAAAAAATGGCATCATTAGAACCCATTTGTACCCCCAATTCTGCCTTGAAGAGATATTCTACCAGTTCTTTTAGTGTTTCCAAGGTTTCATAATTTTTCCTGTATATCACTTTCATTCTCAGTGTCACTTTCCATTTAACTTCCTTATGGTTTGTGCATGAGTAGCTATTATTTTTCTTTATTTATTTTTTCCATCACCCTCTTTTAATGAAATTTGTTCCATCTTGTTTTTAGTTTCTTAATATCTCCAGTGTTTTCCCTTTTTCTTGCCTAATCACAGGTTTGAGAGGGATTGTTCATATACTCACACCACAGCTTGAGTCTGGTATTGTCTCTTCCTTTTCTATTATGTTGTTTAATTTCACTCTTTTCCTTTTTCTTCTAAGATTTATTTTCTTTCCTTTGCCCTTTTTTTCTGTATTCATATTTAATTTGGGAGTGTCTAGTATCAGTAATGAAGAAAAAGATGGTCTTTGTTTTAATTTGCCTTCTAAGTCAATTACTTTATTTTCTAACCTATCCAAGCGATTAAGTATTAGATTTGTGAATCCAAGAAATGTTCCTTTAATATCATTCAATGCCTCAAGCAGCACTATATTTGCTATTACTGGGTGAGCTAATGCTTTAATTGTGTATTTAGACAATGTGTCTGGACATTGTGTTGGAAAATCAGGATCCAAATTTATGTTCTCCACTTTGTTATCCAGATTTTACCCATAGGGTGTATACTCCCTGAGTTCCTGGAGCAGTGGTGGGCTAATTGATGGGGGTAGGATTGTCTCCACTTCTTAAGTGGAGAGATTTGGTGGTGTTTCTGGGCCATCCTTGGGGTGGTTTTTCAGCATTGGCAATATAACTCATTGGAGGACTGCAACAAGAAACATTGCTCTGCTGCCAGAAGTGTCTTTAAAAGGTTTGAAACAGTGCTGCTCTGGACCGTCAGTTGCTCCTTGAGGAGTTTTATTTTTATTTTTTGGACAGGCTGTGAGAGAGCCTGTTTTTCTTTTTGAAGGTAATCACATATCATACAATCTGTTTTAAATGTAGCTGTGAGATGGCCATGTTTTCTGGTTTAATTTCAATTCATTGTTAGGGGTGGTGAGAGCCCCCATCAAGACTCATTATTTTCCTGGTATTATTAATTTAAAATTCATTGATTGGAGAATTTCTGTAGGACATGTATTCACTTACTGCTGTTTTATAGTTAGTTATTTAAATTTTGTGTTTGGGGAGGGGTATTTATGTTGTTGGGTATTTATTGGGTAAGAGTGACTGTTTTAGTGGAGTTATTTTATAGTGTGGGAAAGTTCAAATTTTGTTTTGCTGCTGGTTTTCATTTTTATTTTGAGTTCTGGTGGTTAGTCTGCCTGTGGAATGTGTATGTTCTCTCCCCCGGTTGTGTGCTATTAGTCCTCTGCTCTACATGCCCTCCACCTGTTTCCCCCCCACCTTTGACATTTTCTATCTACCAGCACTGTCATGTGCTGGATATTGTGTGTACGAGGGGTGGTGGCGGTGGGGGGTGCAGACATAGGTGGATGACTGAGCGAATCTCTCGCATGGGGTGGTTAGGTCTAGAAGATGCCCTGGGGTGAAATGGAGCCTGGAACATGGCATCTAATTTCTAGTCCCCATACCCAAGGGGACCACTTCTTTTGGTGGGCAAGTAGCCGGGACAGCTCGCATATCCCATCCAACACAAGTGGTGTTGTGCAATGCCAGATCCATTAAGAACAAGACTACAATTATTGTGGATCTTGTTGGAAGAACTGATCTGGCATGCATCACCGAGACCTAGCTGGATGAAAATGCTGGCCCTTCATTAGAAGTGGCAATTCCGGCCAGGTACTTGGTAATACACCAATCGAGATTGGACCACAGCGGGGTAGCAGTTTGTTTCAGGACCGAGTTGGGCCTCACAGATGTACCAGTAGAGAAGGCATAATCCTTTGAATGTACTGTGGTAGCAGGTGTGGGTTGTAGGATAGCTCTCATCTACCATCCACCCAGGGATGAAAAGCGATTCCTGCAGGAAGTGTCGGACTTTGCTGTTGACATGGTGTTGGAGTCACCCAGACTGTTGGTTCTGGGTGCTTTCAATGCCTGGGTCAATGATGGACTCTCACCTTTTGGACAGCACTTTCTTCAGTTGATGACATCACTGGGCATCACATAGATTGTTACCTCTGCTACCCATACTCATGGTCACTCTTTGGATTTGGTGTTCCTCCTGGAGATTGAGGCCTCCGATTTGGGGGTGGAACCTGTCCATTGGTCCAATCATTACACTGTGAGGTTTAAATTTTGTGCCCCCTTTCAAAGGCCTGCCCCTGTGGAGATGGTCAGTTACTCCCTTTATGGGATGTGAGCCCTGAAGGCCTAGTGGTAGTGATTGACCTCTCGGAGTTTCCTGAGGCCAGCTCAAGTCCAGAGTCCCTGGTCTTGGCCTACAATAAGGTCATCTCCTCAACTGTGTACCTGATTGTTCCTGTCTGTGTTTGTCCTCTCCCACTTTGCCCTTGGGCCCCTTGGTTTGATGGGTCTTTGAGGGAGTTGCTTTAATTAGGATGTAGGTTAGAAAGGTGCTGGCAGAAATCCGCCCTGGAGGCCTACCACATTAGATTGGTAGAGCGTTATCAGGCCTACCAATCAGCAATCTCCCGTAAGAAGGCAGAGTTCCTGTCCAGGGAGATTGCTGTCACTCAGAATTGACCAGCTCAACTCTTCCGAACTGTGGACAGGTTGTGCAACTCAGCCTGTCTGCAGCTCTGAAGAGCTTTTTTGCAAATGGAATGTGAAGTGCTTGCTCACTTTTTTGCAAATTAGGTGGGCAACATCAGGTCGGAGATCCTCCTGACTCATTCTGTAGGGGATGCTGTTCGTCAGTGCTTGGTCACTGCACCTCGTATTTCCTGGAGTACCTTTGACCTTCCAGAGTTTGTGGTTATTATGTGGATTGTCCAGGGTATGCTCCCTATGTGCTATAGTCTGGATCCTGGCCCAGCTTCCCTGGTTATGGGTTGTTGTGATATCATTGGCTTGATTCTGGCTCAGATAGTCAGATGCTTGTTGGAATCGGTGAGTTTCCAATCTCCCTGAAGGAGGCGGTGGTAACACCCATTCTGAAGAAAGCTTCCTTGGACCAGGACTTTTTAGCAAACTACAGACCTATCTCAAACCTTCCCTTTATAGGGAAGGTTATTGAGAAAGTAGTGACAATTCTACTGGAGAACCACTTGACCATCTAGAATATATATAAACCTCTCCAGTCCAGTTTTCAAAAGGGGCACAGTACTGAGACTGCACTGGTTCGGGTGCTCAATGATCCCCTGATGGTGAGAGATTGGAGAAACCATTCCATTCTGGTGCTCATTGATCTCTCTTCAGCCTTTTACACTGTGGACCATGGGGTGCTGCTTGAGTGCCTGAGGTTCACCTGTGGCCTGACATGTACGGTCCTCAGGTGGTTTACATCTTTCCTCATGGGCAGAACACAGAGAGTTGTGGTGGGTATTTTTTCTTCTGACTCACTCCCTTTGTCATGTGGGGTTCCTCGGGGCTCAGTGCTGTCCCCATGTTGCTTGCAGTGTATATGCTGCCCCTCGGAGACATTGTAAGATGGTATGGGCTGAGGTTTCACTGCTATGCTGATGATATTCAGCTCTACCTGTCTTTTACACCAGACCAGGATACTGCACTCTCAGCATTTAATAACTGCCTTGCTAAAATCCAGGATTGGATTAATTCAAACTGGCTAAAGTTGAACACGGGAAAGACTGAGGTGATGGTTGTGGACCCAATTCACCAGACAAAGGGGCTGAGGGCTGGTCAGCCCTCTGGACTTTTTATGGGGGGCTCCCAGATTCTTACCTCTGAATGGGTGTGTGACCTGGGAGTGGTGCTTGATGATGGGCTGACCTTTTGATCTCAGGTGTCAGCAGTCATCAAGTCTGCCTTTTATCATCTTAGGAGCATTGCCAGGGTCAAGCACCTTGTTCCATCCTGTGATCTGCCTGTGTTGGTCCACACCTTTGTGACCTCGCGTCTTGACTACTGCAACTCCCTTTACTTAGGGCTTCTTGGGGCTGATATCCGCCACTTGCAGCTAGTGCAGAATGCTGTGGCATGATTGTTGACATGGTCTTCTCAGGCTTCGCATATTACTCCAGTGCTGCATGATCTGCACTGGCTGCCAATTCATTGGCAGATCACCTTCAAAGTTGGTTTACTGACTTATAAAGCCCTACATGGACTTGGCCCTAACTACTTGAAAGAGCTTGTAATTCCCTACAGGCCTGTGTGACAGCTCTGTTTAGCTGACAAGGGGTTGCTGGAGGTTCCAAGGAAGACTTTGAAATCTTCTGGGGCCCGTGCATTTATGTTTGTGGCCCCCACCCTCTGGGAGTGCGCGACCATAGGGAGATTTAAACAGGCATTTAAAACTTCTTGGTGGCGACAGGACTATCAGTGACTCATTGTTGTATGGATCTGTTGTGTTTATTATTGCTTTTGTTGTTTATGGAATTATGTTTTATTTCTTGTAAAGTGTCTTGATATCTTGAAAGGTGCTTAAAAGATAAAGTTATTGTTGTTATTATTATTATTACTATTATTATTATATATATTTTGAAACACAGTATTTTGTGACCCAGATTAAATTGAGATATCTAATGTTTCTGTTATATGCAATGTAGCCAAATTCTCTGACATCCAATGGACTGAAGGGATCCAGTCTAGTAGCTTCCCTATTTATTGTTCTTACTTCACCTGAGACCAGTTTTTCCTGTTGATGATTATTACTAACTATTTCTTTCTCCTTTTCATTTCCCAGAGGAATTTTTTTTAGTTTTGTAGTTTTTTCTTGATCTTTTCTGGTAAAAAAGTCCAATATTAGTTTTGAGAGGCTATATGGTTGGATCCTTCTACCAGTTTTTGAGTCATTTCCACTTCACCCCACCTATCCTCTCCTTCCTCATGTCTCTTTACCCCTATATTAGGGTCCCTTCTATCTTTTATTTGGTGAGACTGCAGCATTTGTTGTTTCTGATCTATTTTATCCTGTTTTATCCCCCTTCTTATTATTTCCAGGCCGTTTCTTTTCTATCTCTTTCTCCACTTTCTCTACTTTTAAGGTCTGCAAGTTTTTTTTTATTTATTTCTGTCTCATTTCTACAAGGAAGTTTGATGTTTATATTTGGATCTTTAAGTGCATCTTTATGAATTTGTTTTTTTTTTCTACTGGGCTGGAGGTGGCCATTTCAAGATCTCCCTTAAACACACACCCCTTTTAGTTTTTTCCCCTTTCTCAAATAGCTTCTGAGAAGCATTTACCACTCCTGATGTTCATTTTGAACCCCACATTCAAAAATCCAAACACAATAAAAAGAAAACAGTTATTTTAAAAGTCCCCTTTAAATCTTCTTAGTACTTCTTCTTCTAAGTGTCATGCAGACTTCTTCTGTTACTGTCCCGCTTTTTTTCTTCTTAAGGTTATGGTTCAATAGATTGCAAATGATCTTAAATGATTATACATGTAAGCATCAAGATAGTGAACAGCCAGCATGAAAATTTACATTAAGATCAGGAATGAGGTAACAGTACAAAAGTACTACCGGTTTCATTATGGCACTCTCAAACTTCAATATTCAGCTTTTCAGACCACCAACTCAAGATCAGGCCAAGTTCAAAAATAGTTCCCAGAAAACACTGAAGCAGTAAGTGATCTTAGCTCCATGCTCCAGACAAATGAGTAAGAAGGCGGGTAGAAGAAAAATAGTTCAGAGCATAAAATCCAAGAAAATTTCTCAGCCGTTTTTTTCAGTGTTCTAGAAGGGAAGTGGTTTCTATTATGTTGTAGACCCCCTTTGGATTATCCAGTAAAGTTTTCATAGAGGCTAGAAATAATTAAAAAAAAAAACACACACAAAAAAGAAGAAATAAAGCTGAAATGGTAAAAATGCCCCCTGCCCACAAGGCTATTTAACACTGTATGGTCTAATGTCTAGGATCTAGGAACTAAAATCTGATGATCTAGGGATACTTAATGTTGGGCTGTAAACACTAAGCTAAATGTTAAATGCTAAACACTATGGCCCGGATATTCAAAGCAGTGGCACATGGCGCAACTGAGTTGCACCGGTGCAAGTGTGGACTTGTACGAAGGAGCAATATTCAGTGGGTGCCTGTGTACAGTGCATATCCCATTGTACCAATGCACAATGACAATGATAATGAATGTAGGTGCAAGTGCAGGGGGTGTAGTGCAAAATTCAACCATGGAACCATGGTGCAAGTACGGAGCAAATCCGAGATGCACAGAGCAGACTCAAGCCTATAAATAAGGGGCACAAGCACACAGACAGAACTTGCGCCAGGTGAGAGGGAGAGGGAAAGAGACAGAAAAAGAGAAAGAAGAAAAGAAAGACAGACAGAGAGAGAGACAGAGTGAATGAGAGACAGACAGAAAGAGGCAGCCACAGAGGGAGAGGGACAGGGGTGGCAGTGGAGAGGGAGATGGGGCAGAAAGAGTGAGAGGGACAGGCAGGCAGAGAGACAGGCAGTGCACCAGGGTGGCACACAGCTTGAAGCAGCCAACTGCCTGGGTGATATTGGACATCAGGGCCATGGATAGTGTGCCCTTCATGATGGAGGCTGTAATGAGGTGTGTGAGGGGGCAGGAGAAACAGCAACGTGGCCAATTAAGGGCCAGTCAGCGGTATGCCTGACACAGGTGGTACCGTACTTGTACCACCTTTGAGAATCACACCAACATGGAGATTGTGGGCTGGTACCACCTGAATAGGGTCATTCTGAGGCAGCCCTGCTAGCTGTGCAGTGAGGAGATGCAAGCACCCACAAGATAGAGCCATGCAATGTCTGTGGAGACCAGAGTGACAGCTATCATATGCCTGCTCACCATGGGCACCTTCCAGAGACCAACAGGGGACACCACAGGTATAACCCAGTCAGCCACATCATGCTTCCTCACACAGTTCCTCAATGCTCTGCAGCCACATGCTTTGGAATTCATCCATTTCCCCAGCATACAGGCAGAGTGTACAGCAACCATGCAGGACTTTCACAGGGTAACATGTATGCCTGGCATGCTTGGGGTCAGTGACTGCACCGAAATGGGCATCCGCATACCACCTGGCCCTGAGGGTGTGGTCTACATCAATAGGAAGGGGAGCCCGAGCGTCAACTGTCAGGTGGTGAGTGATGCCATGGGGTGAATCACCAGTGTCTGTGCCATACACCCAGGGAGTGCACATGATGCATTCATCTGGCATAGCTCTGCACTGTGCCATAGGTTCAAATGTGGGAACATCCCCATGGGCCACCTAGAGGGTGAGTAGTGGATGAACAAGGGGTGATGGGCAAATCAGGCCATGGGATGGGGGAGGGCAGGGTGGGCATGCTGGAGAGGGTGTCAGGAACAGGCAAGGGGCACAGCAAAAGATGGAAAGAGGGCTAACCATGTCATTACCCACATAGGAGACAGCATCTATCTACTGAGACCCTGGCTGCTCACCCCCTACCGGCGCCCATTGTCTCCAACAGAAGAACGGTACAATGAGGCATACGCCAGCACACACAACATCATTAAGCATGTATTTGGCATGCTGAAGGCATGTTTCCATTGCTTAGACAGGTTTGGCAGTGCTCTACAGTACAGCCCCTTGAAAGCCTGTGGCCTTTTTCTGACCTGCTGCACACTGCCACAACATGGCCATTGACCGTGGGATAGCAGTCGAGGCTGATGAGGGCAACAGTAGTGGGGGCGACAGAGGCAATGGGCCATAGGATGGTAGACAGCCCCTCCTGGGAGGAGGGATTCCCAGCTACAATGGATGGCGTGCCAACATCTGGATGCCATCGCACAGGAGCACTACAGTGCATGCAGGTAGGTGGTGCGAAACCCATACATGAGCCACATGCACAGGTACAGCACACATGCATGGGTGTGCATGGCAATGGGCATGCACACATAGAGGCGTGGTGCAGGGGTAGGGGAGTCAGTGGCACACAACCATGCAAAACTGCACACAGCAACACACACACACACACACACACACACACACACACACACACACACATATATGCGTTGGCATGTGGCAGGGATCAGATGCCTTGTACCAGTGCACAGGTGCAACCGGTGCTGAACTGCCCTCATCACACCCATTCCACATGGTCCAGTGGCTGGGCAAGCATGCACACAGGCAGCATGCAGCATGACATATAGGTGCCATACCAGTGGTATGTACACACACATGCCACCCATGTGTGCACAGGACAGCAGCTGCAGACTGCAGTTAGGGCATCACACACATCAGGGCCGCCACATGGAACCATGGCCAATGTGGCCACGGGAGCAGCCACACCAGGGCTGATGAGCAGCTACAGGCTGCTCATCAGCCACAGAGGGTGTTTGCAACAGCCTCCCAGGGGGCTGAACTGCAGGACTGCAACTGGGTCTGCGTGGAGGTGCATAGGCACACAAATAGGCCTGCTCCAGGTGTGCCTGGGATGCCAACATCAGAGCTCGGCGTTGACAGTGTGGGTGTCACCCAACATTGGGATCATGCTGTGGACAGTGCACTGTGTGGGGTCCACAGTGGTCAGCCACACCCTGTGGCAGCCAGCATAGCAAAGCCATTCATGATCTCATTGGCAATGCAATCCAGGGATGCAGTCATGGCCTCCTGCATGTGCTGCATCCCTGCCAGGAGCTGCAAGGTGCCCCTCTCAAGCTGTTCAGCTAACTGGCACACCTCCGCACGCAGTGCACACACCCCAGCAGCAAGCTGCAACTGTTGCTCTATGGAGGCCCACAGCAAACGCGTGTGCTCAGCCAGTGGGTCGGCATCCTGGGGATCCCGAACTGGACACTGACCTTCCTATGGTGACCAGCCATGCTGCACAGCCCCCCCTCAGGTGGATGCTGCACAGTGAGGTCCTTATGGGGTATGTTCCTACCTGGTACCCCGGTGGCGGCCCCAGCATTTGGCTGCCCTGTGGCACCCGCAGCCTGCTGCCATTGCTCGTCCAGCCACTGAACGCTGCCCAGTGCCTGCGTGGCCACACCACCACCACATGGCACAGCCATGGCAGTGTACATGGTTGCACCCACAGTGGCGGCAGGCAGCTGTTCCCATGCTGTCAGGTCATTGGGCATGCTGCCTGTGTTGGTCTCTGGCATAGGCGTCTCCCCACAACATCACCCATGCTGTCCAGGATGATGGTGGTGTCATCATCTGTGTAAGACCCCACCCCGATCTGTGTCTCCATGCAGAGGACACTGAGACTGCATCCCATAGGAACACATTCAGGGCCTAGTCCGACCCCATGATCAGGACATCCGCCTGGACAGTGGTGCTGTGATGCAGCCTATCAGGCCCCCAGATGCCTGTGGAGGTGGATGGCTGGTCCTCAGGGGCTGGTCTTGCATCCACGGCCGCTGCCAGTGCACCATTTTCTGCACACAGGCATGCTGGTGCTGAAAGAGAATAAAGGTGTTTAAGTGATGCAATGCCCACATGTGCCCCCCCCCACATAGCCACTGCATGTGTCTGGCAGCATGGCATGTGCGTTGTTGGGCACACATGCACAAGACATGCATGGTGGCAGCATGCACACCAGCATGCCTGTGTAGACACCCTCCATGCCACCTACTGTGAGTGGCTGACATACATACCATGCAGTGATGGGCTGCCACCATTCTGTAATCCTATTCCAGGCACACCCTCCATGGTGCTGCAGTACATGGTGGCTGCCACCAACTCCTCCTGTGCCATGAGCTGCAGCACATCTGCAGGCCCCCCTCTGGTGGCATTCCGGGATGCACAGATGGCCGCAACCTTCTCCTTTATGCACCTCTTGTCCATTCCCACCTTCTTGCGGCACTTCTGCACTGACCACTGGTGGCTGCCCTGCTGGTTCACACATGCCACCACCCTCTCCCAGGCCCCAGCCCTGGCCTGTGGTGTGCCCATGGCACCACTCAACAGAGGCTCCCTGTTGAGGTAGGCCTCAAACAGGGCCTCTGATTCTGCCTTAGTGAAATTGGGCCTGCGCTTGTGAGCAGGCCCACGCTCCTCACCCTCCTCAAATTCTGACATGTGGCTTCCTGTAGACATGGACAGCACACTGTGTCAGTGGCAGCAGCAATCTGTTCTGTCTCCCCTTCTGTGCTGGCTGAGCCTAGTGTGCTCCAACATCATCCACAACTTACTGCAAAAGGATGCTATACTGGTCCATGGCCTGTGCTGCACCATGGTGCTGTTATAGCGCATCACATGCAAATGAGCTTTGACACAACAATAATGGCATGCTAATTCTCCCAGTGCACCACACATTGGCTGATGAGCTCATTTGCATGTGGTGCTCTGGAGCAGGTCATGGAGCAATGCGCATTCATGCGCAGTGTGCAGGACCACAATGTGCCTGCACAAGATGGTTTACTATTGCCAATTGCACACTGTGCACTGACTGCATGATGGGGGCCATGGTGCATGGTGTGCCAGGCTGCTATTGCGTGTGTGTGCACTATGCAGTGGCCAGACCATGACCCCTGCTGTGACATCTGCCTCGGATCACCCTCACACCCATGACCCTGCCTAGCCACACCCATGCTGCGCATCTGAGACTGTGTGATGGGTGGACACAGCGCATGTCCCCTTGGCCCATGCAACTGGTGCATGCTGTGGCCACTTGCACTTATCACCTCCATTTTGCTCCCTGGCTCACACTTGCAGCATGTCACAGCAGAGAGTACCATGGACGGCCAATTGGATGCAGCTTAAGTGGTCAACCTTGTTACATGCATCCAGCCCCATGCACCCCAGCTATTTGGGCAGGTGACATGGCAGCAGCCCCTGGTAGCGGTATGGCAGGCCATTGCTGCCACACTGCTGCAGCACAGAGGGGTGTTCAGGATGGGGAAGAAGTGTTGCCACTGCTATGGTGACCCAGCATGGAGGGATCAGAGTGCCTCAGGGGGCTGGAAGTGCATGTCAGGCATGGGACTGTGCCACAGCCAGGTGAGTAGGCCCATAATGCATGTGTGCCCTGGTGCTGTAATGCAGTGTTGTCAAGACAGCCTGGCATGCTCTGCAGGGCAGTGTACTGCCATTGGGTGCATCACAGGGTGGCATTGCCCTCCACCACTTGCATAGTAATGCCACTGTGCGGGACTTGTCAGGCAAGTGCTCACCCTGTACACAGGGGTGATGTGGTGGGTGGCTGCTGTGGTTGGTTACTGATGTGTACCTGTCTCTGTTCCATTCCCAGGACCTGAAAACAGGAGATGGGCAGTAGCAGTGGTGGCAGGAAGTCAGGCCACAGCAGGCCAGGGTGGCATTGGAAAAGCGACTTTGGCACTGGTGGGACCACAGAGAGAAGGTAGGCACAGACATAGTCCTTTGCACCATCCATGGGGTGGTGGGGGGACATGGGTGTGGGCATGACCACCTGTGCCATGTGCCATGGCAGCTGTGTGTGTCACACTGTACATGGTTCCCACCACAGTGGCACATCCATTGGCCTCATGTGCCAGATGTTGGTGGAGTGAGTGTGTGCCCAGCTGCCACTGGAATTGCTGTGGTGCTACTGGAGCACTATGCTATGTGACTGCCATAGTGCAGTTGGGTGGCCACCATGTGGTGGAGACCACCGTTGTGCACTGATGTGATATGCCATGTTGCTGGCAGGCATTGGCCCACCCCCCTGTGGGTGGCCTGTATGGGCCCGCTGGGGGGTGCGATCCTGCTGCACATTGTGTGCTGCAGATGGGCATGGTTCTGTGGGTCATTGCACTGATCACCTGTTCTGTCCCCTGTCCTAGGTGTCCGGTGATGGCGCAGGAGGTCCCTCTACTTCCAACTACTCTGCCAATTAATCCTGATAACCTCGACGACCATGGAGGTGGTGCTGCAGGTCTGAAGGATGATGCTGGTGGACAGAAGGCAGCAAAAACTGCAAGAGGCAGCAGGCCATGGCCTCAGCTAGTTGGGCCCTGTTGTCCCCTATTTTCCCAGCTGTACGTCCCCCTTCAGTCCCTCTTCCCACTATACAACCTGTTCCCTATCCCCTCACCTCACTGTCCTCCCCTCCCCCTTCTATTGTATATAGTTGTATTTCAATATATCTATATTTTGACATACCTGTCTGTGTCTACTTTGCAGGTGGCATGAGGAGACATGCTGCAGTGGCTCAGTGCCTGTTCAAGTGGTGTGCATGTGTCAGGGCACATGTTGTGCTTCTGTGACTCAGTGCTGAGGTGTGTCCCACTGTGTGTTCCACCTTCTCAAATTAATCTTTTACCTCCTTTTCTGCATTGGCACTATAGAGATTAATCCTGGCCCCATTGTAAGTTTATCTTCCCCTGCTGATCTGACCTCCATAAAAGGCCTAAGCTTCATACACTTTAATGCTTGCAGCCTCCTAAAAAAGTTCACCTTAATACAGGCTTGGGTGGCACATACTCTTCCAGATTTCCTGGTCATTTCTGAATCTTGGCTCAGGCCTACAACAGAAGACAGTGTTGTAAAGCCTTCCTAATTATCAACTCTTCAGAGCAGATCGCCCATCCAGGGGTGGTGGGGTGGCCATATACGTGAGGACACCTTCTCTGCAACCTGCCTCATCAGCACATCAGAGCCAAATGAATTTGAATGTCTATCAATCAAATTATCCCTTCCTAATTCATCTTCATTTAAACTGATTGGATGCTATAGACCTCCCTCTGCAGGCCTTAAACTGCTTTCTCACCTAGGGTCAATTCTCAACCTAGGCCCTGAAGATACCATTATCCTTGGTGATTTGAATTTAAACTGGCTGTCTAATGTATCTGCACCTCTGATAACCTTTTGTGACACCTATGGATTCACACAGCTGATTAAAGACCCAACTAGGATCAACCTAAGAAATTCCAGCAATAGTTCACTACTGGATATTATGTTGGTAAACAAACCTCAATTATATTCACATGCAGGTGTACTGCCGAGTGATGTGAGTGACCATTACCCTATAGCCGGCATAAGATCCACACCCAAACTACCAAATCCTGCAGAATTTGTCCTCAAAAGGTCAAAAAAGAACTTTGATATCTCAGGCTACCTCCATGACCTGAGTTATACAATACATTAGCAGATTTCTATCTTACAACCTCTGTTGAAACAGCTCTCCAGACTTTAAAGGATATTATCAATAATGCCCTCAATATTCATGCACCTATCACCAGTATCAGAACTAAGGTAAAATCCTGCCCTTGGTTCACCTCTGAGCTTAAAGCAGCCTTGAGATCCAGAGACAAACTGTGGAAAAAGGCAAAGAAAAACAAAGGACATCAGAGATTGGCTAAATTTCAGAAAGCAAGGAATGCATGTACAAAAAAAAATAAGAACTGCCAAAACTGCCTACTATACAGCTGAGATTGGATGCCTCCTACAATAACCCATCCAGACTCTGGGGTACAATAAAAGGACTCCTGGGCCAAAAGTCTACTCCTGCCTTAACCTCCAAACTGATACTAAATGGTACAGAAATTACAGGTAAACAAGAAATCTTAAATACCTTCCAATGCTCACTTCACCACAGCTGGCCTAGCATTTGACTCTTCACCAGCAAATATCCTGAGATCTTCCTTGATACCTGCAAACTACTGTGGGGCAAATGGCCACTTCAACTTTTCCTTCATCCCAATATCCGTGAAAGAAGTGGAAGATCTCCTCTCTAATTTAGCCACTAATAAGAGTGCAGGTGCAGACTCCCTGGATCCCTATTTCCTGAAAATTGCTTCACATGTCTTATCTGTCCCCTCACTCATCTCTTCAATCTTTCCTAACTACTGGATCCATTCCCTCTACTTGGAAAACAGCTCAAGTGGTTCCATTACTCAAATCTGGTGATACTAGATCTCAACAATTACAGACCTATCTCCATTCTACCAGTTTTATCCAAGTTGCTCGAAAAACTAGTAAACTCTCAGTTAAGGGACTATTTGGATAACAACAACCTTCTAAACTCTGCACAATCTGGATTTAGATCAAAACATAGCACCATTACTGCCTTAGCTAAGGTAACCAACGATTGGCAGACTACCTTGGATAAGAAAAATTGTACCTGTGCTGTGTTTCTGGATTGAGTAAAACCTTTGACACTGTGGATCACGACTTATTAATCACCTCCCTTAACTCAATAGGCCTGGATTCCCTGTCACTCCAACTGGTTTAAGGATTACCTTTCAAATGAGGTCACAACTGGTTAAAATGGAAATTACCTATCCACCTCAAAACCACTGCTAAGAGGCGTACCACAGGTTCTATTCTTGGCCCTATCCTCTTTGCTATTTATATAAACAATATTGATGCCAACCTCACTCAATCAAACATTCATCTGTTTGCTGATGATACTGTATTATATGTCAGCAATCCCTCACCTTCCAAAGCCTGTGATCTGTTACAATCGATTCTCCATTCTGCAGCATAACCTACTTGACAAAAACTACTTCTAAATGCAAAAGACAAAAGCCATGTTCTTTGCCACAAAGAGTTGCTCTACCATACCCTAGCATCCACCACCTACATTTATCCACCTTACTTGAGAAAACTTGAATTTGTTGATAATTTCAAATATCTTGGAGTCTGGATAGATAACAGGCTTGACTATTCAGTCCATATTGAAGAACTACTTAAAAAGCTAAGACAGAGGCTTGGACTATTCTTTAGAATAAGCATTACCTAAACAGTGACTCCAAAAAGGTTAATTCAGGCCTCATTCCTATCCCTCATTGATTATGCTGATTTTTCTACTGCCATTGTCCAGGTCATTCTCTTACAAAACTGGACACCCTGTATCACAGGGCCATAAGATTTATTACTGACCTTCCCCAGCACCCATCATTGCTCCTTTATATGGCAGTCAATTGGACATCATTACAGCACAGAAGGACTAGGAATGCTGTTATCTGGACATTCAAGCGTTAACAGGCAAACTACCTACCTATATCACTGAGTTGCTTTACCCAAATTACAACTAGGCCATACTTTAGGATCAGTAAACTTATCATGTTACAGGTCCCCATTGCCTGCACCCGGTATGGGAGGGCTGCTTTCAGCTATACTTTAGCAGTTGCATGGAACTCTCTCCAAAAATCCATGAAGCTAGATAGCCTTCTACCTCTGACATCCTTAAAAGACTGTTCTCCGCCCTTTTCCAGAGCTCTGCAATTGCTTTTATAAACCATAATCCCTCCCTACCTGACCCACCTTTCTTTTCCGTCCATTATATTGTTTCATATTCTATCTTCCGACTCACCTATCTATTCTCACAAAAGCTAGTTAGACCCTATAATTTTATATTTTATTCCTGCTATACCTTTGCCCACATTTTTCTTGCAGGCAAAATGGTTCTACTGCTCCTTGTATATATGTAAATTGTTGTATACACTCATTTCTTGCCATTATATTGTTATTTATGCTATTCTTGTCTATGTAATAATATTTGTATCCTCATTTGTATCCTCATCCACTCAGGTCCATCTTGTAAATGAGATTTGCTCAATGATGTTCGCCTGAATAAATAAAGATTTTGATTGATTGATTGATTGATTGATTGAGTGGTGGTGTCCCTCCCCTTGGTTGGGGGCTGTGCCTTGGGGTGCCCATGGAGTGGCTGTCAGGGGTGTGTGGCAGGTGTGTGTGCTTGGCTGCATGGTCATGGGTGTGGTCTGCTCTGGTCTGGGTGTGTTGGGGGCATGGTCTGCAGCCTGCAGGGGGCCCCCTTAGTGGCCTTCTGTTCACCATTGGCACCTCCTGTTGTCTACTGTCTGTGCTACTGTTGTGTACTGGGTTGGGGGTCTGGATACCTATGTGTGCCCTGCTGTGCCCAGCTGGTGGTAGCCTCCTGTGGCCTGACACTGTGATTTCCTGGCTTTGTCCCTGGATCACCTTTCTGTGCCATGCCCCCCCATTGCTCTGCTCCCACAGTTACCCTGGGGCTCATCTGTCTGCCCAATGGTGCACCTGTGTTTGTGCCATGGCACACTGCTGGTTGTGCCATGGTGCATCTATGGTTGAGCAATGGTGCACCCACAGTTGAGCCATGGTGCACCTGTGCCAAACTCAGCCAGGTTGCACTGGCGCTGTGCAGCTTGTGTAACCTCTGAATATGGCTCCTGTTGTGCCACAGCGCATCGGATTTGTGCTTTGCCAGACCTGCGCCGGCCTTTGGCATATTTCTGAATAGCTGGGCTTATGTGTTAAAAAAGTAAAAATATCAGTATATTAGTTAGATCTTTCTGTATTTTCAGTTTCAGTTGTAATCAACTTTACCTAAAAAATAGGTTTCCACCAGGTGAAATACACAGTAATTATTCTAACTATAATAGTTATAATTCCCTCAATGAGGGGAACAAATCAAATGTAAAGAAAAAATGCTTCAAAATATTAGTTGTACTATTTAAATTTATTTACCTGCCTCTGCAGAACTTCTTTTTAATTGGACCCCAGAGCAAGAAGCTACAAATTACATGGTGACCGCAGTAACTTTAAATCACTGAGAACACAGTACTTGCTGGTTACAACTTCAACCACAATAGGAACTTTCAGAAAATATACCACTCAATGTACCATTTGGATGCTTTCATCCCCTACACCATTGATTCTTATTGAGTTTACACCATCAGCCCATTTAATCTATTTACTTTCTAACATAGATTAGTAAAGTCGAGCTCTTAAGATCCACAGAGGTCAATCTCAGTACCCAATTCAGCAGGTATGAAAACTTCCCTGCTCTCAGCTTATTCAAGTGCATTTAGTGTGATTAGTAACTGAGTTGTAAGACTTTTTGACTACCTTCAGGCTCTTCCTCTGATATTTGAGCACTGGACGCTGAGTAATCAGGTCGATCAGTTTAGTTAGTTAATAAGTTAATCAATTTAATCAATTCCTCCTCTCCAGATCAGGCTTGGCCACCACTTTCAACTCCCAGAATACTGAAGGAGACAAGTGGGAACTGAGGTAACGCAACTGAAACACAAAAAGGTCTGGAAAGAGCCCCACATTTTAGTTGCATCTTGTCCCCTTTTTTTGACAATAACAGCCTCTGCTCCTCAATTTAGGTCAATGGTGGTATTCCTTTCATAAGGCTCAGGTAAGCCTCTCAGAGCTCCTGCTCCATCCAGTGACCATGGCACGGCACAGTATCTCATTTTCTGAGAACCACACAGTTCAGTTCTGCTCCATTCTGCCCTGCATCCTGGAAAAGAGTGCAGCTACATAGGCCCCCACCAGTCATGTAATCTACACACTATTCTAATACATTAAATTTGTAAACTTATAAGGTACCTACAGAAATGAAAAAAATAAGTCATTACATCATCAAAAAGTCAGGATTCTTTCCTCTAGTATCATGGGGCTTGATTTTCAAAGCTCCAACACAAGCTGCGACAATGGCAGTTGGCACCGAGTGCCAGTGTGTCTGGGATCCTGCACCCAAATTTACAATGGACAGGGTTCCAATGCCTAAGTCCCATGGCTTGCAGTAATAATGGCAGTGCACCAAACAGGTGGTGTACCCACGAGGATTGCCGCAGCAGCTGCAGGGCAGATATGGTGTGAGCTGCATCCTTGGATGGGGGCATATGTGTGGCTTGTGCCCCCCCACCCCACACCACCACCAGACCCTGATCTGCTAGTACTGGGTACCCCATAAGACCCCTAGTTCCATCCCCACTACATGCTCAGTATATGTCATTGGAAGCACACAACTACCTCGTGATCTAGTGGCCCCCCAACCCCTGGCAGGTATTGCTATCCACCCCACTTCCCCCAACTCCAGACCCTGAATCGGTGACCTGGTACAGCCCTCCACACATCACCAGGTCCAGCTGATGAATGAAATGTCAGAGCACATTCCAGCATTACAGTAGAGTCAGAGTGGAGTGAGGAAGCCACTGGGGGCTATCATGGGTACCCGGTATGGGCACATCAGGGCTTGGTGGTGGGGGGGAAGGATCATGAGGGTGTGCACATTTTGTGGCACATTGGGGCTGGGGATAGGACAATAGTGGGGTATTGTGACTGGGGGGGCACATAGTGGCAGGATATGGTTGACACCCTCCCAGGGCTGTCTACGTTCCATTAGACCAGCCAAGTAGGTTGCTGAGAACCACCACAAGCAAGGCCCACAGGAGAGTGGCACAGAACACCACAGGGGAAGGAAGCAGCTCCTTGCAGGGGACTCAACTATTAGGGGTGGTACAACTGAGGGAAAAAGTGGAGTGGGAGAAAAGGTGCCTGCCTGGAGCCATGGCTTGAAGGGACAGGAAATGAATCCTTGGGATTGCAAGACCATCTTCACAGAAGAGAGAGTTGGACATCATTGTCCACCTAGGGACAAATGACTTAGCTGGGCATGGGATCAGAGCAGTGCAGGAGGAGTTTGTGGAGTTGGGGAGGGGCCTTAGCCAAAAGCACACATGGTAACCTTCTTAGAGCTGCTGCCTGTCTACGGCATGGGTGAGGCTAGGATACTATGCACCATGCAATTCAATGAATGGTTGAAAAACTGGTGCAGAGCACAGGGTTTTGGCTTCATTGGTGACTGGGGCTCCACATGGAGGGATGCACGCCTATACTGGCAAGATGGTCTGCATCTGTCCAGGAGGGGGGAAGCAGGCTCCTAGGTGATAGGTTTAATTGCTTCATTGGCAAGCTTTTAGACTAGCCAAGAGGGGGGCGCTGGTGAGAAGCAGGGAATTCCCAGCCTCCTCCAACAAAACAGGGTCATCAGCAAGGTAAACACCAAGGTAGAGAGGTCAATAGTGAGCAGGACAGGGGTAAATGGAGAAACGGCCAATGATAGTAAGGGCAGAAATGGGGCTAAAAGAGCTAAGACCATAAAAAAATTGAGGGGTGACAAGTACCAATGCCCATAGTCTGGGTAATAAGCCTCCTGATTTAGTGGCCTTGATGGAAGACGGACACCTGGATATTGTGGCAGTCATAGAAACATGGTACACAGAGAACCATGACTGGGATGTAAACATACCAGGGTATGCAATCTGCAGGAGGGCCAAGGAGGGTAAAACAGGAGGAGTAGTTCTCTATGTAGCAGTGTCAGTGGCTCAGTTGGTAGCACACTTGGCTCTGAGGCTGGGAGATCAGAGGTCTGTGGGTTCAGTTTCCACATCTGGCACTTGGGTTAATATCCCAATACTGACACTGTAGTGCAGCATGAAAGGGTGCTGTACTTCTGAGGTGCCATCTTTCAGATGAGACGTTAAACCGAGGTCCTATCTGCCTGGATTGGTGATAGTTCAGGTGGATGTTAAAGATCCCATGGCACTTATCGAAAAGAGCAGAGTAATTTCCCCGGTGTCCTGGCCAGATTTCCCTCATTCATTAAAAATACCACCAACAGCTTAATCTGGTTCAGTTTCAGTTGCTTACCATCTGTATCCCGCCCCCCCGGTCACCCCTGAAAAAAGGACTTCTAGGCCCAGTGGGCTTACCGGGTCAACAACGTTCAACAAACAAACAATGTAAGAGAAGGGATCAAAGAAATAGAACTAAAGAGTAAGCGGGGAAGAAAGGATGCACTGTGGGTCATCTTGGAGACAGGCAATAGCACCATAATCTGAATGGGGGTTGTATACAGACCCCCATCTCAGGGGGAGGAAATGGACAAAGAAATGTTAGAAGGCATCCTTAGAATGGCAGACAAAGGGAGATTTTGTTGGTGGGGACCTGAATATGCCATATGTGAACTGGAGCACATATGCTGTAGCCTCAACCAAGATCAGGGTAATTCTTGATGCCCTGCAGGATGCATGCCTCAGACAGCTAGTCTTGGATCCCACTCGGGAGGGAGCAATCTTAGACCTGGTACTCTCAGATTGACATGGTGGTGAGGGGATCACAGATTTAAAAGTGGGTATCCATCTGGGAAATAGAGACCATCGAACAGTGTGGTTCACAATAAACACATCTGTAGAGTCAAGTCATACAAAGACAAAGGTATTGGACTTTAAGAGGGCTGATTTTTGCAAAATGGGTGAGGCATAAGGAATGCACTAGCAAATGAGCAGGAAGGAGGGGTAGAAGAACAATGGAAGAACTCAAAACTGCCATCACAGAGGCAACAAGTCTTTGTGTGAAGCAAATAAACAAAACAAAAAAAAAGGTAAAAAAACACTACAGTTCTTAAAAGAGGTGGTGAGAAAGGTCAGGGAGAAAAAGAAAACATTCAGAAAGTATAAGGAATCAAAGAATGAGCAGTACAGAGAACTGCATCAGTTAAAGCAGAAGGAAGCAGGGAAGACAGTCTGAATAGCAAGGCCCAAACCAAGGAAAAGATAGCCAACTCTGTTAAGAAGAGGGATAAAACCTTTTATAGGTGCATCAAGGAGTGAAGGAAGAGTGAGGAAGGAATAGTGAGACTTCATAAAGGGGAGGGATGGGGAGGTGGGCAGAGGATGACAGTGGAAAAGCAGAGATACTGAATGAGTACTTTTGCTCAGTATTCACAAAAGAAGAAGAGGGGGAAGTACCTAAACCAAGCAATAGAAGCACTCTGGACTGGGGGGTCGATAATAGTCCATTCATAGAAGAAAAGTTCCTGAGAGAACTCCTAAAACTCAGGGTGGACAAAGCAATGGGGCCTGATGTGATTCACCCCAGAATTCTAAATGAACTAAGGAGTGACCTAGTGACATCACTGACTACCCTTTTTAACAAATCGTGAGAGGATGGAGTAAGTAAGTAAAGTAAGTAAGTAAGTAAGTAAAAAGTAAGTAAGTAAAAGTTTATTTTTAAGCGCTTTTCGAAATCAAAGCGCTGTACAATAATTAAATACATATAAAACATACATATAACGTAACAAACAACAATAAAATATAATTCCAATTTCAAATCAGTGCAATAACTACTCCCCATAAGCCTTGAAATAAGTGTGTTTTGAACTCTGATTTAAAGCTTTGAGCAGTCAGGCAACCGTATCCGGCGAGTAGAAATTCCACAGGGTAAGGGGCAGCAGAAAACGCCGTGCTCCCAGATGTTTTTAAACGAACCCTGGGAACCTCTAGCAATCCTCGCCGGGTGGATCTGAGTGAGCAGGAGGGACGGTAAGGAACAAGTAGATCTTGCAGATATTGCGGTCCCTGTTCGTGTAGGGTTTTTATAGGTCAATAAACCGACCTTAAAGGTGATCCGCCACTGAACCGCAGCCAGTGCGATCTCGCGCAGCACAGGCGTAATATGATTCCTTATTGATGTCCCCGTCAAAAGCCTGGCTGCAGCGTTCTGCACCAGCTGCAAGCGGCGGATAGCAACCCCCGGCATCCCTAGGTACAGGGCATTGCAGTAGTCAAGGCAAGAAGTAACAAAGGCATGGACTAATGTCGGGAGGTCAGCCGGAGGAACAAGGTGTTTCACCCGAGCGATATTCCTCAGATGGTAAAAAGAGGATTTGACGGCAGATGACACCTGGAATTTCAGCGTCAAACTGTCGTCAATAATAACGCCCAGGTTACGCACCTGGTCTGAGGTTGAGAGCTGGGCTCCATCGATCCATATGCCCGAAGGAAGACCAGCCCTACAACCCGCCTTACGATGACCTGGGTCCACCACCAACACCTCAGTCTTATCCGGGTTTAACCTTAGCCAGCTGGCACTCATCCAATCACTGATCTCAGATAGACAGTTGTTAAGTTTAGAGACTGCATCTACTTGCCCGGGGCTAAAGGACAAATATAGCTGGGTGTCATCTGCATAGCAGTGAAAACCCAGACCATATTGCCTAATAATGTCTCCTAATGGCAGCATGTAGACAGCGAACAACATGGGTGCCAAAATGGAACCCTGCGGAACCCCACAAGGCAAGGAGACGGCATCAGAGGAATAAATTCCAGTGATAACCCTATGTCTCCGCCCTGTGAGAAAAGATTGAAACCATTTTAGGACCGTACCAGACAGTCCACAATGGAGCTGCAGGCGTTCCAAAAGCACACCATGGGCCACAGTGTCGAAAGCCGAAGAAAGATCAAGAAGGACTAGAATAGTACAAGCCTTTTGATCCCTCGCTATCAGGAGATCATTTAGAACCTGGACAAGAGCAGTCTCAGTACTATGTCTTTTCCTGAATCCTGATTGAAGAGTATCATAGACATTATGATTTGTAAGATGGTCGTCCAGTTGCAGTGCAACTACCTTTTCAATAACCTTACCCAAATAGGGGAGGTTAGAGATAGGTCTGTAGTTAGCTGGACAGTCCGGATTCAGTGAAGGTATTTTTAGGAGTGGTCGAACGACCGCCTCCTTTAGGGGTTCAGGAAAGATCCCCTGCTTCAAGGACTTCCAGACGATTTCAGCAATGGTCGGGCAGATAATATCTACGCAACCTAATAAAAGTGGCGTAGGGCCCGGATCGAAACTACAACTAGTTGGACGTACAGTCTGGACAATCCTCATAATGTCCATGAATTCCGGCCTACCAAAGTCAAACCAGGTGACACAGGTGATTGCTTCCCCTCGCCGATCACTGCAAGCCCTTATAGAATGAACATGGCTGAGATCCGCCCTAATGCCGGCAATCTTATCAGCAAAAAATCGAGCAAGCTCATCACACTTTATTTGTGAAAAATCTCTTCCGGACTGTAGACAGAGTGGATTGCACAATCTGTCAACAGTCCGAAAGAGTTGAGCAGGTCGATTTCTTGCAGCAGCAATCTCCTGGACAGGAATTCTGACTTCTTGAGATATTGCCGATTGATAGATAACATAATGATCCATCAATCTAAGTTTGTCGGCATCCAGGCAGTATCCATTGCCTTTTAGTTTTCGCTCACTCTCCTCAGCTCCCTTCAAAGACTCATCAAACCAGGGAGTCTTTGGGCGCTGAGTGAGTGGGCGACAATAGAGTACTCCCATCCAGGGGCCCCGGTCACCGCCTTTGTTATAGGCACAACCATGTCCCTGGATCCATGCTCTCATCCGAAAACCATAGGTCCAGTACCGCCGTTAGGCCCTCTGGATTTACTCCCCTTAAAGGGCGATACTGGACCATCTCCATAGGGATAGGCCTATTAGGGGGTGCCCCAAAACTGAATCTTATGGTGTGATGGTCTGTCCATGCATTTGGTTCCACCTCCAAATGCAAGACATCCAAATCCAGTAGGAACACCAGGTCCAACGAGTGGCCACCTATATGGGTAGCAGAGGTAACTACCTGTGACAGGCCCAACATAGACATAAGTTGGAGGAGGTTATTTCCAAAGTGCGAGAGTTCATCGTCGACCCAGGCATTGAAGTCACCCAGAATTAACCATCTAGGCGACTCCAGTGCCATGTCAATGATGAAGTCCGCGAACTCCTTCAGGAATTCACCACCATCACCGGGTGGACGGTAAATGAGGAGAATCCTGAGCTCTGCACCTGCTGCCAGGATACACTCAAAGGATCTGGTGTTACCCACTGGCACCTCCACAAGACTCAGCTCTGATCTAAAAAAGATGGCCACTCCCTGCCCCTCACAGATCCAATCTCGGACGGTGCATTACCGAGAACCCAGCTGGAGCAGCAGAGTCTAAGATAGGACCTGCATTTTCATCCAGCCAAGTCTCTCGGTAATACATGTCAAGTCAGATGTTGCAACAAGATCTGCAATAATAGCAGTCTTGTTCCTAATTGACCTGGCATTACATAACACCGTTCGAGTTGGATGAGTTTTCGGAGAGGATCGCAGTACCTGCCCACGATCTGTGGAGCCCTTGGGTATGGGAATCAGGCAAGGAGGACCCCTCTCCTGACTCCATTTCGCCCCAGGGCATCTCCTTGTCCCAACTATCCCTATCCGCCCACTCGTCTCCATTCTCCCACTCTGCCCAGTCCATCAATTCCCTAAATGCCTTCTCAGTATCCCAGCTCTCCGGCAGTTGTTGAAGGCAATAGTGGTACCTTATGACTGGAGGAGGGCAGATGTGATTCCTCTTCACAAAAGTAGGAGAAAGGCAGAGGCAGGGAACTACAGACCTGTTAGTTTAACCTCAGTGGTGGAAAAATTATGGAATCACTTCTGAAAGAGAGAATTGTTGAGTATCTAGAAGCCAGCAGGGCACAGGACTGAAGGCAACATGGATTCACAGCAGGAAGATCATGTCAGATGAATCTAATAGATTTCTTTGACTGGGTGACCAAATTAGTAGACCAGGGAGGGACTGTAGATATAGCATTCCAAGACTTTAGCAAGGCATTTGACACAGTCCCACACAAAAGATTAATAAACAAGTTAACCACCCTGGGATTAGGTCCCAGAGTGATAGCCTGGGTAACAAAATGGATGACCAACAGGACGCAGAGGGTAATAGTAAATGGAGTCCACTCTGAAAAAAAGAGTGGCTACTAGTGGGGTACCACAGGGTTCAGTACTTGGACCAGTCCTCTTTAATGTCTTTCTAGGAGACATTGCAGAGGGCCTGGAAGGAAAAATATGCCTCTTTGCAGATGATAGAAAAATCTGCAACAGGGTTGATACACAGGGGAGGGTGTAAAGGATGAGAAGGGAACTTCTCATCCAACAGCCTACTTCCTTCTACCATTCACTATAATTGCCTTATGTCTGTCCCATGCATTCTTGAATTATCCCACTGGTTTTGACCCCATGCCTTTGAGGAAAGGACAGAGCAGGGGGACATGATAGAAACATTCAAGTACCTCAAGGGAATCAACAAAGTCCAAGATGGAAGCATCTTTGAGAGAATAGGATGTGCAAGAACAAGGGGGCACAGTATGAAGATAGAGAGAGGACAACTCAGGGGCAACATCAGAAAGTATTTTTTGATGGAGATGGTGATGGACACATGGAACCACCTTCCTGAGGAGGTCGTGGGGTCAAAACCTGTGGGATAATTCAAGAATGCATGGGACAGACATAAGGCAATTATAGTAAATGGTAGGAGGAAGTAGGCTGTTGATTAACTAGAATCTGCAGCTTATCCAATACATAGGGAATGGGCAGACTCGGTGGGCCAAGCGGTCCTGATATGCCATCAAAGTCTGTTTCCATGAACTATAGTCCTTCCCATTTGGTTGTGACTGACATCTGGACGTTAGGATAAATTGTCAAACTTGGAGGCTGCTGACTTCTAAAGGAGCTATACAGAGAGTCACCCTAGGTAAGGGTATAGAGCATTTTATTCAAGGCACTCATAATGAAATAAAGGACAGTTCATAGAGTACTGAACTTATGAATTTTATCATGGTATCCTTATAATAATAAGCCAAGTAAATTCAATATTATAGAGAATAAGCAGAGAGAGGGTGAAACAGAACAATCTATTGTTCTGGTGTTTATATACTGTAGGTATTTCTTTTTACATATTTGTTTATTCTTAGTAACTGTTTTCTTTATTTAGAGGCAATTTTAGGTTTTTAGGTGAGCTTTTTCCCCAGCTTAGTAACCAGGTTATAACCTTTTCCAGCAAGAGTGTTCAGCCAATGTCCTGACCTGAAATACTTTCTCCTCGCTCTCTCTGACATACTCATGTAAGTTTCCTGTTTTATTAGACTTTTACATTTTGGCCCAGATATTCAAAAGGGTTGTTCCATGCACAACAGGGTTGCGCATGCGCAAGTCCTACATTGCTCCATTCTGCGATATTCAGCGGGAGGCAGTTGCTCCACTGGCAACAGGTTGCGCAAAAGAGCAATGCAAATGAATGCATGCTCAACAGGAGGGGGAGGAACCATGCATAACCTGCGCAACCCGATATTCAGTCGGGTTGTGCAGGAGTTCAGCATCTGCGCAACCCCCACCTGCGCCTGAACAACCTTGAGCAAAAAAGGATCAAGTTGAGGGCCACCCACAGGTGAGCTGCTGTATTGCAGGGCGCAACACAGCAGCTGCCACCTCAGCTAGCCCCCAACTTCGGATCCCTTTGCTCTGCGCCAGCCAGTCGCAGGCATAGAGTAACACGAACCACCCCGCCCACATCTCCCAGCCCGATCAGGCTGGAATTCTAGAAACCCCACATATCCCACAGCCGATCCGGGCATTACAGTACATCAAACCCCCCCACATATCCCGAAGCCTGATCGCGGGCAGTACAGTTATGAACCCGCCCCGCCCCACACATCTCCCACAGCCTGATCACGGGCAGAATGTGTATGAACCCCCAGTGCCCGATCGCGGGCAGAATGTAACCCTCCCCAACCGAATATCTCCTGGTGGTCAGTGGACCGTAAAGCCCGATCGTGGGCAGAATGTCACATCACAACCCCCAAACATCTCTGGTGTCTAGTGTCCCCACCCACCCACCCACGAAGCCCCTCCACCCGCTCCCCGCGGCGGCGGGCGACAGCATCCACCCGCCTGCCGCCCGCCGCCCGCCCGACTGACTGTCCGGTGGGGCTGCCGCCATTGGTGCAGAGCGAAGAACACTACCATTTATCTTAAAATTAGGGTTCTCTTTCAGGGGTTGGTTTAAGTCTTTAGTGTTATTATACTTGAGCAACATATATAGTTGTAAATGTGTTTTGAGGGAAGTATATATTGGAGAGTTACATAAAGAAGTAGGAAGAGACTTAAGTTTCATATGAAGAAGGGCTGCAGGGGAGAGCCCTTGAGACTGGATAGAAGCTAGCTCAATTTTGAGCCAGACGGGCATATATAAGGAGGGGGTTTGAGTCCTTGTGGGGAAAAGCCATCAAAGGTATTTGTTAGCTTGGCTAACCCAATAGCACATGGGGATCCATGAACCTCCTTTGAGCTTAGTTAGTTTATGGAAAGCCAACCGAGGCTTCTTACCAGCCCATATAAAATCCGTCAAGATACCTTGAACTTTTTTAAACCATGAAAGTGGTAGCCAAATATTTAAAAGGTTAAGCGGACAGGAGAGACAAGGAAAGGTGTTCATTTTTATAAGATTATTTTGCCCCAAAAGGTGATAGGAAGTAGGGACCACCTTTTGAAATCTTGCTTCAGACAGTGAAGTAAAGTGTCTAGATTATTTTTTTTTGCATTTTAATTGCATTCTTGATATTACAATACCCAGATATTTCAAAGAACTAGCTTCCCAGGATAAACTAAAATCTACTATTGCACTCCGTAATACTTTGTGATTAAGAGAAAGTACTACTGATTTGTCGTGATTCAATTTGTAGTTAGAAAAGGCACTGCATTCTTTGATAACCTTGAGCACATGAGGGATAGAAGTATCAGGGTGAGATAACTGGAGTAAAAGATCATCTGCAAAAGCAGATACTTCTATTGCTTGATCTTGAATAGTTATTCCTTGAACTTGCTGACAATGGATTATTTTGCATATCAGAGGTTCTAAATATAAGTTAAAAAGCAATGTGGATAAAAGACAGCCCTGTCTCGTACCTAATTGTAAAGGGAACAGTGCTGAGATGGAGTTATTGGCGGAGACCCGGGCAGTAGGGGACTGATATATCGCTTGTATCCATTTTAGGAATTCCAAAGGGAACTCAGACATTTGAAGGGTTTTAAACAAGAAGTTCCAGTTAACCCTGTCAAATGCTTTCTCAGCATCTAGAGACACCAGAAAAGCTGGGTATGCACATCTCTGGATGCAGAAGACATGGTCCAAGAATCCATAAATGGTCAGAGATGACCCACCCAGCATGAATCCCCGCGGTCAGGGATGGGCAAGAGAGAAGGCTAATATGGTGCTAGTACTGTAGTCAAGATCTTGAGATCCAGATTGAGGAGGAGATGGGTCTGGTGACCATATTTGATCTTTTACCTGTTTTAGGCAGGAAAACAATTAAAGCTTCAAATAAAGAGTTGTCTGATTTTACCCCTGAAAGTATATGTTGATATAGAGGTTGTAATAAGGGGATTAGCTGATCTGCAAAGACCTTATAAAAATTTGGGGGAGAAGCCATCTGGTCCTGGAGTTTTATCCATAGGAAGGGCGGTAATTACTTCATTTAACTCAGTTTCTGAAATTCGTGAAATTAAGGTTTTTTGAGCTTCTGAGAGAGAAGGCAGAGAAGAAGTAGCAAGGTAATCATCTAGCTCTTTTTCTGATGGAGGGTTTGACATAGGTCCATATAAAACTACATAATATTTACAAATTCAGCAGTTATAACATCTGGGGATACTTTAAGGGGTTCAGATTCTGCTGAATGAATAGCTGGGATGAATCTAGCAGACTCCTGTTGTTTGATTCTCAGAGCTAATAATTTGCCGGCTTTTTCCCCCTTAGTCAGTATAGCATGCTTTAGCCTTAAGAATAGCAAACTCTGCCCTTTTTCTCAGAAGCTCCACATATACCTCTTTCAACTTAATTAACTCTTGTCTAACATGTTCAGGGGAATGGGGGATAAGATAGTTTCTAAAACCCTGATTTGAGAAAGGGTTGATAGAAATTGCTCTTCTCTCTGTTTCTTTCGTTGTGACGCTATTCTGATCAGAAAGCCCCTAAGACATGCTTTAACAGCACACTACTCAATGTCAGGTTTTCCTGTGGAATTACAATTAGCAGAGATAAATTGAGCAATGTGATCTGAGATAAGAGTGGTTATGTCTGGGTCTTTGAGCAACTGGTTATTTAATTTCCATCTTCTCCCTTGTTTAAGAAGAGAGAAGAAGGAAAGAGTACAGGAGACCAAAGCGTGATCTGAGGGTGGACCAGAAAGTATAGAAGAGTTGAGTACACCAGGGAGAAGAGATTGGGAAATAGGAATATAATCTATGCCAAAAGACGTTCCATGGACTACAGACGTAAATGTAAAACATTTATCAATGGGGTATAAGACCCTCCAAACATCGCATAGTCCTATTTGGTCCACCAGGTCTCTTAACGCCCATTAGGCAGGAGAAAGACCCTTCTGGGATAAACCAGAATGATCCAAAGTAGGATCAAAATTTAAATTACGGTCTCCCCCTAAAATAATGGGGAGAGCATGGAAGGGGGATAGTATATTAATTAAACTTGTAAAAAACCCAGGGGAATCGATATTTGGACCATAAATATTGCCCAGTAATATCTGTTGTATGTAATGTGCCTTTAGCAAATAGGAATCTTCCCAGTGAATCTCCAGTTACTTGGATAGGTCAGAAGGGTAATGATCTCATTATCAGAATCATTACCCCACAGATCTGTGTGCTGCCTCCTGCTGAAAATAACTGCCCCACTTGTTGCCTTCTTAACTTTAAAGCTTCAGAGTTAAGTAGGTGTGATTCTAGGATAAAAATTACATCCACCCTCAACAGCCTCAAGTGTTTTTGAATTTTATATTGCTTAGGTTTACTCCTGACTCCCTTAACATTCCACATTGCAAATGTTAAGCTCCTAGCCGTAGGCACAAACATAATATAACTCTGTGATAGGCCCAGTCGGGAAACTCTTACTGTGGTTATGCTGTTTATAAGTTATGTTCTTTTGTGCTAACCTCCCCCCTCTCAAGCATACTCCTTTAGTTTGTTCCTAATAAACCCCACAAAAGATATCCCTAAACATATTTCCCCCATGAAAAGTTACCCAAACCCCAGCCCCCACCCAACATTTTGCTCTTTCTGTAACATTGCTCCCTAACACAATTTTTCACTCTCCCCGTCACTCTTTTAAATACAGTCTGAAAAACCATACCATAGGTAGAACATTTGAAAAACATTAACTTTTATAGATACACCAAGATTCAAAATAAAGGAAAGCGAGCAAACTGTAATTAACCAGGTAAAATATCCTTCATATTAACATGGGGATATGCTGCGCAAATGGCGTGGCAATAAAACTTATAAATAGTTCCCTATTATATAGTTGGGGTTTACAAAATAAAATACAAAAACTCTTTCCCCCAAGCAAAAGCCTTCAATAACCATTGTAGTGATATGGAAATTAAAATCTAAGGCATAAGCCTTCAATTCCGGAATATAATACAAACTAAAAGGTTGACATTTGGGAACCTAAGACATGGTATGTCCCTGTAAGAAAAGCTGGCCTCAAACACTTAATTCCTCACCAGCAGATTGTCGTAGTGCCTGGAAATACACAGACACATGATCGGGGATCTGCCGCGGATCATGAGATCCCTCTAGTGGGCATAAGCTGTTGGTGCTGGCAAATCTCAATCGTAGCTATTAAAAGCTGAAACCTCTTTGAGATGTTCACCAGAGTCGGCTTAGGAAATGATTAAATCAATGCCTATGGTCCACACTCATGTTAAACAGAAGTTTTTCCGGAAGAACTCACCAACAGAGTTTAGCTTTAATTGTTGTTCCCACTAGTTACTGCACGGGAATACAGTTACCCTGGCCCTCTAGAACACAGAACAGCCATACAGGGAATCGCACTGTTAATCAAAATGCTTTAAATCTCAGTCGTAGCTAATGAAAGCAGAAGCATGTTTGAGATGCTCACTAGAGTTGGCTTAGAAAATAGTTAAATAAATGCATGTGGTCTACACTCAGGCTAAACAAAGGTTTTACAAAAGAAATCTCCAACAATGTTTAGTTTTGATTATTGGACCCACTAGTTACTGTGCTGGAATAGTTGCCCCTGCTCTCTAAGTCACAGAACAAGCAAAGAGGTAGTCGCACTGTTATTACAGGATGATGCACTCTGTCTCTACATCTAAGATGGTCCGGGACATACTAAAGCTATCACTTTAGATAGTTTCCATGCACTCTATCCTTGGCAGTACCAATCTTAATCTGATAAGATCACAGCTGTGCTTTCACATTGCAGGTCATGGATCTCGAAAGAGATCAGGGAAAGCTGACCTGAGTCCTGCCTTTGCTTGATCGAGATCTTCATAAGTGGTCCAGCTGCCAGATACCAGGACTTGCAATCTTGCTGGGTAGATCATCCAAAATTTAATACCGGCTGCAATAAGCTTTGTCATGAGGGGGTAGAAACTGGCTCATCTCTGCTGCACAGCAGTATGTAAATCGTGAGCGACTCTGATCCTGGCTCCTTCCCATTTCAAATCTTGAGTCTCCTTTACTTTGGTTAGCAAATATTGTCTCTCCAGGAAACTTAAAAAGTGGAAGATAAGTGGACATGGTGGCGTCTGGTGAGCCCTCTCTATTATATATTTAGATCCATAAAGCATAGGCCCGGCAATTTTCTCCATGAACTTCTGTATAGAGTACTGAGTTTGGACCCTCTTCTTTTACAGGGAGGCCTATAAGGAGTGCATTGTTCCATCTGCTGAGGCCCTCAAAGTCCTCCACTTTAGATTCAAGCTTAACCATTTTTATGTTTGTTTGCGTGCATGCGCAAGAAACATGATGTGACAGCTTAGGAGAGAAGCGGGTTGTGGAGGCGCGGCAGTTACAGCCAAGGGAGGCAGTGCATTGGGGGCTTGGTAATAGTGGACTAATGGAGGCACAGTGTGGTGATGACACTGGTCTCCAAAAGTGCACCAACGTCTAACGTTTTCACCACAGCAATCAGAGGCCACCTCATCATTGCAGCATCAGTGATTGTGCTGCAATGAGGGAGCGACCCGTCATTGTAGGGCAGAATGTTAACTAGCATAATACTGTTTGTGAACATGGTGGGCGGCTTGCCGCCACATTCACAAGCAATATTATGCTATCCCCATGCCGAGGCGGTGCCCAATCCACTCAGCAGCAAGTGCCCCCCAGATGGTCTTTGTTTGCCAATGAAGGCCCCAATCCCCATCAGCTTCAGTGCGCTAATGTCCGCTGTTGTGTGTCTGTTGACAGGGGAGCCCACTCCCCATCTGCATGATCTAACTCAACCACCCATTTTCTTGTGTACCAATGGGGTTGCCCAATCCCTGTCGGCATGATTCCCCCCACTCTTGTTGTGCCGACAGGGGGTGCCCAATCCCCATCAGCATGATGACCCCACCTTTTCTTGTGTGCCAACGGAGGTGCCCAATCCCCTGCTGGCTACAGATCCCCCCCAAAAAACAGTCTGTTAGCACGCTGGAAGCCCACCCCAGCTAGCCAAATGCCCCAGTGAAATAGAAAACCGTCCTGCGTTGTCTTTTTTCTCTGTGGAGAAAAAATGGTCTCATGGTCTCCAGACCCCCATAACCGTGCCACTCACTGCACACCCTACTTTTCCACACCCCACCCCATGACTCACCTCTGGAGTCCGGGCGGCGATCTTGAGTGGACCAGGAACACGTCTGCACTCTTCGAAGCTGACCGTGAACTGAGGAAATGCCAGTAAGCTGTATAATGGGATAGATAGGTTTTTTTCAACTTTGCTGCATATCTCAGGCATTTTTTGGAATTTTGGCAGCAAATTTTCAACATGGGGTTTTTGGGACGCCTCCTCATGAATTCTGTCACTGTCATGGTGTTAATCAGGCCCAAATGGTGAATTCACGGTCATTGCATGAAATCACCTTTCAGGACCGATTAACTAAATGAAAGTGCCAGTTATCATGAGATGGGCTCTAAATAAGCTTATGTTGCAAATTTGGTGAAAAAATTCCTAGAAATGACTGTTTTATGAGTGTGAGTTGCGCAGTTCCTAATCAGGCTCATAAGTTCATGAATTTGTAGCATTTGCACTCCAGATTTTCAATGTTGCCATTCTATCACACCTACTTATGAGCAGTACAGCTGTCATTTTTCATATCTTGCCCAAAATGTGTCTCCGCGCATGTAGCGTACAATGGCGCAGTTGGTGTGTGAAATCAATGTTTGGGACAGATTAAGAAAATTACAGTGACACTGTTCATGAGCAGAGGTCTTAAAATGGCAATGTTGAAAATTTGGTGAGAACATTTCTAAAAATGACTGTTTTATGAGCATGCATTGCGCAGGTCCTATGCATACTTGTAAATGCACAAATTTTTAATATTTGCACTCCAAATTTTCAACAATGCCATTTTACCACACCTCCTTATGAGCTGTACAGCTTTAATTTTGCACATCTTGCCCACAATGTCTTTCTGCTCACGTGGCGCATGATGGCACAGTAGATGTGCGAAATCAATGTTTGGGACACATTATAAAAATCACAGTGACACTGTTCATTAGCAGAGCTCCTAAAATGTCTATGTTGAAAATTTGGCGAGAAAAGCCCATAAAATGACTGTGCTATGAGCCTGCATTGTGCAGTGTCTATGCACGCTCGTATCTTCGCACATTTGCAATATTTTCACTCTAGATTGTCAACACTGCCATTTGTCTGCACCTCCTTATAAGCAGTATAGCTGTCATTTTTCACATCCTGGCCCAAATGTGTTTTTGCACTTGTGGCTCAGACTAGCGCGGTTGTTGTGGGAAATCCATGTTTGGGGTACATTAGGAAAAACACGCTGACACTGTTCATTAGCAGAGGCCCTAAAATGGGTATGTTAAAAATTTGGTGACAAACGTCCATAAAATGACTGTGTTACGAGCGTGCATTGCATAGTTTCCACCCACGCTAGTCATTTCGCACATTTGCAATATTTTCACACCATATTGTCAACATTGCCATTTTTCCACACCTCCTTATGAGCAGTGCAGCTGTCATTTTGCACATCCTGGTGAAATATGTATTCGCACTTCCAGCACACAATAGTGTGGTCACTATGAGAAATCACTGTTTGAGACACATTACAACAAGCATTTGTCAATGCCGAATGTTTGCTTACTGGCATTGGCAGTGGTAGTGTAGAAGTTACAGAGCTGCGTAATAGGAATGGCAGTGAAGTATTGAACTGAAGCCAACCCCACCACCACCCTGCAGAGAGTGACAGGCATTGGGGTGTGCATTTGGGTCATCAGGCATAACGGCCATGCCATTTCACCACACCCCACTCTGCAGAGACTGACAAGTGTCACGTGTTCCTGGGGTCTTTGGCCTTATGTGCACCCATTTCATTAGGAAATACGGTGAGATGGGTGCAATATAGGAGAATGGGGTGAAGTTTGGGGTCAAGAGTCCAAGGCATACCTCGATGCCTCTCAGTGACTGCAGGTGTGGAATGGTATGAGCATCACAGGCAAGAATCCCAGTCACACCCTGATTCCTGTCATTCTCTATAGGGTTGGGCGATTTGGTTGAAAAGCCTAATACCTCAGGCATTCGTTGGTATTTTAACTCCAAATTTTCAACATGCTTGTTTTGTGACCCCACCTCATGAACAAGTGGAATATCAGTTTGGTAGCCGAGCTGCTTATGCACAGTAGTACGGGTTTAGCACCACAGGTGCAAAATTATTCGAACAGGCTGTAAAAAATGACAGCTGTACTCTTTCATGGGGAGGTGTAAAATGGCTATGTTGCAACTGTGTAGTAAAATATTTAAAAAATGGTGAAGTCAGGCGTACATAGAAACTGGCAACACACCGTTATATAAGTAGGTTGGGGATATTTTATAGCAGATTGTCAACTCAGGCATTTGGTGCCTCCGATCATGAACAGTGTCACTGTGATTTTCTTTATCTGTGCCGAACAATGATTTCCGACAGCGACCATGCACCTCTGCACTGAAAGTGTGAAAAGACACTTCGGCCATGTTGTGAAAAATGGCAGCTGTACTGTTCATAAGGAAGTGTTGAAAAATGGCACTAGAGAAAATCTGGACTGAAAATATTACAAAGTCATGAACTAACGAGGATGCATGGAAACTGCACAATGTTCACTCGTAACACAGTCATTTTATGGACTTTTGTCACCAAATTTTCAACATAGCCATTTTAAGACCTCTGCTCATGAACAGTGTAACTGTGATTTTCTTAATCTGTCCTAAACATTGCTTTCGCACACCAACAGCACCATTGTGTGCTACATGTGCGATAACACATTTTGGGTGACATATGAAAAATTGCAGCTGTACTGTTCATAAGGAAGTTTAATAAAATGGACATGTTGAAAATCTAGAGTGTAAATATTAAATTTGCAAACTTACGAGCATGCATAGGAACTGTGCAACGCACGTTCGTAAAAGTCATTTTTAGGCATTTTGCCACCAAATTTTCAACATAGCCATTTTAAGACCTCTGCTCATGAACAGTGTCACTGTGGTTTTGTTAATGTGTCCCATACATTGAGCTTGCACACCGACTGCGCCATTGTGCGCTACATGGGCGGAAACATTTTGGGCAGGATGTGAAAAATGACAGCTGTACTGCTCATAAGGAGGTGTGGAAAAATGGCAATGTTGGAAATCTGGAGTGGAAATATTGAAAATTCGAAAACCTACGAGCGTGCGTGGGAACTGTGCAACGCACACTCGTAAAACAGTCATTTTTAGGAATTCTGTCACCAAATTTTCAACATTGCCATTTTAAGGTCTCTGCTCATGAACAGTGACACTGGGATTTCTTAATGTGTCCCTTACACTGAGTTTGCAGTGTGCCATTGGCTTCATGGGCGGAAACACGTTTTGGGTGAGATGTGAAAAATGACAGCTGTACTACTCATAGAAGATGTGGAAAAATGGCAATGTTGAAAATCTGGAGTAGAAATATTAAAATTTGCAAACCTATGAGCGTGTAGGAACTGCCTACAACGACGTCAAAACAGTCATTTTAGAATTTTTTCACCAAATTTTCAACATAGCCATTTCAAGACCTCTGCTCATGAACAGTGTCACTGTGATTTTCTTAATTTGTCCCGTACATTGATTTCGCACACCAACTGTGCCATTCTGCGCTACAAGGGCAGAAACACATTTTGGGTGAGATGTGAAAAATGACAGCTGTACTGCTCATAAGATGGTGTGGTGAAATGGCAATGTTGAAAATCTGGAGTGAAAATATTGAAATTTCGCGAACTTACGAGCCTGTGTAGGAACTGCGCAACGCACGCTGTTAAATAGTCATTTTGGGTTTTTTAATTACATTAACATGGTTTTGCCTCTTCATGAATGATGTCACCGTCATAGTGGTATTCAGTCCGAAGAGTGATTGCAGTCACTGCGCAGTCACTGCGCGAAATCACCCTTTGAGCCTGAATACTGCCATGACAGTGACATCATTCATGAGAAGGGGTCCCAAAAACCCCATGTTGAAAATTTGGTGCACAAATTCCCGAAAATGCCTGAGATATGCAATAAAGTTGAACCCCTCCTATCTAGCCCATTATACAGCTTACCGGCATTTCCTCAGTTCACGGTCGGCTTTGAAGAGTGCAGAGTGTTCCCGTCCACCGAGATCATCGCCCGGAGTCCGGAGGTGGGGCACGGGGTGAGGGGGTGGGGAGGCTGAGTGGCAGTGGTGGGTGCGGGTTGTGGGAGGGGGTTCGGAGACACGCCATGGGACAGTTTTTGTTTTACAGGTGAAAAAAAAAAAAAGACGTCGCGGGACTTTTGCCACGCTGGGGTGGGCTCCAGCGTGCACAATGACTTTGAGGGGTTCAGCCGACAGGCGATTAGGCTCCCGTCGGCAAAAGAAAACCTCTTGGACGTTTGCCACGCTGGGTGGGCCCAGCTGGCACAAGGACTTGGGCGCGTGTCAGCCGATGGGGATTGGGCACCCCGCGGCAAAATTATTGATTGCCACGCTGGGGTGGATCCCAGCTGGCACCAAATACTGGGAAGGGGAGGGAGACGATGCAGCTCAGCCGACGGGATTGGGCACCCTTGGCTGTACGCCGTGTGGTGGGTGCTGCGCCTGCGGCTTGGGAGCACGTGAGCAGCTTCTTATCGCTGCTCACTCAAGCATAGCTCCCCTTTCAACTGTATGCCAACTGCATTTTGGAGCGTGTCGCAGACAGCTCCAAAATGCATTGGCTTACAGGGGCCGCGCCTGCCAGCTCGCTGCCTGAATTGGAGGAGGAGGTGACACACCTCCGAAATCTCCGTTGATGGCACTATGTTTCTTGCACATGCGTGCAAGCAAACATAAAAATCACAGTGACACTGTTCATTAGCAGAGGTCCTAAAATGCCTATGTTGAAAATTTTGTGATGAAAGTCCATAAAGTGACAGTATTATGAGCATGCATTGCACAGTTTCCACGCACTCTTATAACTTTGCACATTTGTAATATTTTCACTTTGCATTTTCAACATTGCCATTTTCCACACCTCCTTATGAACAGTACAGCTGTCATTTTTCACATCCTGGTCGAAATATGTTTTTGCAGTCCCGGCGTGGACTACCGTGGTTGCTGTGGTACATCAGTGTTCAGGACACGTAACAAAATCACAGTGATGTTGTTCATGAGCACAGGTTGATAAATGCCTATGGTGAAAATCTGGTGAAGAAACTCCGTAAAATGACTGTGTTATGTGCATGCGTTGAGCGGTTTCCACGTATGCTCAGATGTGCAAGCATTTTTAATATTCCCACTACACATTTTCAACATTGCCATCTCTTCATACCTCACTATGGATGGTACAGCTGTCATTCTTCACATCCTGCCCGATCTGTGTTTTCGTACATGTAGTGCAGAATGGCACTGTCACTGTTGGAAGTCACTTTTCTGGACACATTGACAAAATCACAATGCCACTGTTCATGAGAAGAGGTCCCAAATGCTTTCATGAGGTGGGCTCACAAAAAGGCCATGTTCAAAATTTGTACTGTGAATACCAACAAATGCCCGAGGCATTAGGGTTTCTAACCATAATGTCCTACCCTGTACAGACAGACAGGTATTGGGGTGTGCCTTTGGATTGCAGACTGTACTGCTCATGCCATCCCACCCCCATCCCCTGCCACCACTGACAGGCATCAAGGTGTACCTTGGACTCTTCGTCCCAAGACTTCACACCATTCTCCTGTGCTGCACCTATTTCAATGTATGTCCTTTTGGAAAGAGCTGACCATAATGACAAACACCCTAAGGCACAGGTAAACACATCTTGCTGTCTGCAGAATAGGGTGAGGTGACATGGCCTGACCATCATGGGTGATGACCCAAAAACATACTCCACATCTTGCCTTTCTCTACAGTATAGAGGTGCAGTTCATGTCAAGTTCATTACTTCACTGCCATTCCTATTCTACATCTGTCTAACTCCTGCATTTCTAATGCTAATACCAGCAAGCAAACATTCAGCATTGACAAATGCTTGTTTGTCTAATGGCTGGGAGTTCTGAGTCTGTCTTATCCACCTGTTTCTCTAGTGAGTGGATGCGAGCTTCACTGTCTGCAGTGCACTGGGCAATATCTTCCATTGCATGCGAAAGTGAGCGTAGTTCAGCAGTTATGCTGTGGAGTTCCTCTTTAAAAGGTTTGAACTACTCCAGAAAATGAGTTAGTGTCAATGGTTGTTGGTCTGGATCAGCAATGGTGGATATTTCAAGAGGACCTGATGCTTAATATTTTTTAGCGGCCTTCTTGGGAGTACTTGGAGGAGTATGACAAGGTGGCATTTTCTTCATTTCAACTTCCATTAGGTTGAAACTTCATCAGAATATTGTTGCAGCTTATTCTAGAAGTCATTATGCACTGACAAAGGTGTCAAAAATGCAAATGTTCATCAGTTAAATATAGGAATTCAGAATGAGTGACTGGAGAGAAGTAGAAGTGCTGCTGTTAGGCACTCTGCATCATCGGAAGTCCAGAGACCCTGCTTCTCCTCTGGGCTGGTCTTCAGCGCTCATATCAAAAGCCAACATTTTCACAAGCCCAGTAGATCCAGCACTCAAGGGTGAGTTAAGTGAGCATTTCCTTTTCAGGTCTTCCTCACTTAGTTGTTTTTTTTGTAGGAGTTGCTGACCAATCTTTTCCAACTCCACTTCCAGGCAGCATAGTTTATGTTCCAACTTTAAATCCAATACTGGTGGAGCAAGCTTTGGATTATTAGAAACGTCATCAGTTACAATAACACTTTCTTGGGAGATATGCTGGCCACCCTTTGGGTGCATCCCAGCCCTCTCCACAGTGGGTTCCGTGTCAAACAATTCCTCCGTCACCTTCCCTGTTATGCCTTCCTCCATCCATCCACCTCCAGTGTCAGTCATCGAGTGAAACACGCTCGGACAGGGGTCCCGCTACTGACAGAGTAAGGGCATTTTTTTTATTCATATCATGAAAGAACGATAAACAAATCAGTATTACTTCATACAAAATTAGAAAAGAAAAAAAAAAACAGCAGTTCAACAAAGCATTACTTCATACTTCAAAAAAATATGGATATACAAACATAAAAGTGAAAAATCATAAATGCAAAGGCATAATAAGTCATATATAGACCCCAGTCAGAAAATAACATTTTCTAATAAAATACCCCCCACCCTACCAAAAGAGTAGGTTCATTTTTATTAACAGCCTTAAAACAAATATACCACAGTATTGCTGCATACAATAAACAAACAAACAAAAAAAAAACTTTAATATAAATGGTATTACCTCAAACCAATCATAATAAAAAATACAGAAATAAGTGCATCAAAGTTTCTCATAATATCTTGTAGAAAAGAAAAAAAGATAAATATATATAAAAGAACCCCCTTCCCTCCCCAATAAAAGAGCAGGGAAAAAATGTCATATATTTTTCTTTTCCCTCAAACTATTGGAAACCAATAAACAAATAAAAACAGTATTATTCCATATAAGATCAATATACAACCCAAAAAGAAAATCAAATAAGTATTATACATATACGTCTTTTAATGACTTCCAACTTAGTCAAAAAAAAAAAAAGGCCCCCCACACACAAAAAGAGTGGAGGACCCAATAGAAAAAAAAAAAAAACAACTACTCATAATCAATTTTACTGCTTACATTAACCTCTGTCATAAGGCCAGCATACACCTCAAATCTGATCCGGGTGCTGCCAATATTCCTCATGAATCACCACAGTAAAAACTCTAGATTCTGACACCTTCAAGAGATGTAATTCAGTACAGACAATATGAAATAATTTCAACCTCGGTAACTGTTGCTGTTGTAAAACTAGACAACAATGGCAAATCCAAATCCAGTACAAAAATGAATAAAAACTAACCTAAGTGTGTTGTCATGAAATTTCACCGGCAATTGGGAAGAAATGTCATAATATAGTAAATCAGGATCTTGAGGGATCGGAAAGTCAAACTGCCATCTGGACTTTAAAATTTCCCAAAATTCAATAACAAAGGGACATAAAAAATATAAATTATCCATTGCTTCAATTTTCATGCAACACTGGTCTCTTGGACAATATCTCTCCTCTAAAGGTGTATGCTTTTGGTTACTTTTCACGTTCACCTTCCTGTGGATTGCTAACCAAACTGTACCCCACATTCCTTCCAGAATCCTAGGATCAATGATATGTGTCAAAATACCAGTCTGCTGGGCTTTTGAAAATCCAGAAAAAGGATATTCCACAAAACACTCTGCTATGCAGTGCTGCTGATCAGACCGCACTCCATAAAATTTGCACTACTCTGAATAAGGCCTGCAGGTTAATTACTGGGGCACCTAGGCTAACACACACCTGTCTACTGTACGCTAAAGCGCTGGTACTTGATCTTGACGAGCGCCTCAAATATCTGACCTGTACCCTTACAAAAAAGACCCTCCTTGGGCTATCCCCGCCAGGATTGACCACCACCATCCGACGCTCTGTCCCACTAGTTCATACTTGGACTTCTGGGAAAACCTCCCTTGTTATCCCTAGAGCTAGGACCTCTCATGGCCAAAGAGCCTTCAGCTTTAGGGCCCCCTCCTGGTTCAACACACTGCCCCCCTCCATCTCCGAAGCTCCAACTATATCGTGCTTCAAAGCGTCCTTACGGAATCACCTTGTTAACACCCAAAGCTGTAATTGCCACTAGTCAAAGCTGTACTCAATACTTATGACAAAGCTTACTACTAAGCTGCTAAGGACAACATAACTCTAGTATTGTTTGCATCAATCCTACCTGTACCAGCTTGTTTGTATCTACGTACTTATTGCTGTCTTAAGTTACTGTTATACTGTGTTATACTGTTATACTGTGTATTTTCGTTTGTCTTACTGTGACAAGGTACCTTTGTAAATGAGCCTATGGCTCAAAGGTTTTCCAAATTGCTGTCTAAATAAAATAAAAAAAAATAAAATAAATAAAATAATATCCATGTACAGCAACCTATGAGGAAAAAGTAATGGCTGATTGATACTTAATGTGCCATTTTTTAATCTTATCAATAACCCCTGTCCACATAGTTGGTAAACAGGGATTTAGTTTATTTTTATGAAAAAATATACCCTTTTCCCATTCACCCAAGACCCCCGTCAGTACTGGGTAACCCCATATACCCCACAAGTTGGCATTTCCCTTCATCAGTGGGATCAAGTTATTGTACAAAAAAATGGGTAAAAAACAAACAAACCAGGTTCACCATCCCCACACCCCCCTCCTTTATATCTTTATACAAAATATTCCTTTTTATGGGGTTAAGCCGACTCCCCAAAAAATAAGAAAAAAAAATCCCAATAGTTTTGATTCTAACCAAGTGGGAACTGACTAGATTGTACTGAGAAAAATTGAAATCAGGAAGGACTTAAATAAATTCTTTTTTTTTTGGGGGGGGGCTTTCCAATCATTCAATCTCTTTACTTTCTCTTGACAAGCTGTAACCTGTTTTCCTAGTTATACCCTCCTGGATCCTCTCCTCCAAAATAAACCCCCAAAACTTTACAGGGGGCTTGTGCCACTGGTATATCAGCCACCATTGTGGATGTCAAAGGGATGATATATAGGGGTTCATCATCACCTAAATCAGGGCTTTGTCAAAAGGGCCTTCTTGCCTGGGATAAAAGATAATCCTGTTCAGACTCCCCCTCTAAATTATGTGATGCCCAGGGTCACTCTGAAAATTCATGCTCACCATCCCCACACAAATTACATAGCAGGGGGCTAAACATTGGGCTGCAGTGTGGCCTATAACTCCGTAGTGAAAACACGACCTGGTAACAATCGGTGTTTAAATGTGACAGAGAACCACACCGGTAGCAACTCATTTGTTGTCCCACATAAAACAATATACCCCTGTCTCTACCAAAAAAAAAGAGCTGGGAAGGTGTCATATACCATGCTCATCTTGTTTTAGTTGAATTCTAAAAGTCCAGCCCCCATTCCAGAAACCGTTGTCATCCATAATATGTTTGGGGTGCCCAAATATTGTACATCTCTTCTCCATCCAAAAAATAATGTCATTAATATCTAACCTCTCATTGTGAAATAACAAAGTTACAGTCTTCATTGTAGGATTAGTGATGGGAATGGCAATAAATTCCTTCCATACTTCTGAGTCCTTAACTTCATAATAAAGATGCCAGAATTTGTCCAAGAGAGACACTGTACAAAAGCTAACATCATAGCAGTGATCACCAGGAGTGTGTATAAAATCATATATCTCCACAGGAGTAAACCCTAGGGAGTCTTTAATCAGATGTTTACCCACCCAGAGCCTATCCGGGTATATAGGCGCCAGCCGCTTGTACCTAACGTGAACCACAAATCTTCTCTTAGCTGCCTCTGCTGGTTTTTGGAATAACCCAGCATAAGATCTGGGTTTATGCTGTTTAGGTTCCTCCGACCAGGCCCTCCCTCAGTATGCAAATGTTCAGTTTCACTTTTCCCCTGCATTTCCCCCTGCAATAGGCTCACCATCCTGTAAAGTCTGCTCCTCACATACCTCAGCTGATTCTAGCTGTGGGAATACTGCTAAAAGAATACTATCCTGAAGTGTACCTAGTAGTAGACCATCACCTGGAGTGGCGTCTGGTGCAGTAGCTATAGCCAGTGCCTCAGTTTCAATAAGCGCAGCTGCAAAGTGCTCGTCCTGGGACTTAACCACTTTTGAAGGATCTTCCTCAATGGCTTGATCACCACTTATAGACCCTTTCTTCAAAATTATAAGATCTGGCTTCAGGGAACCAGGTAAAGGAGTAGAGGGGTCGGGAATCCAGCGATTATTTTCAACCAACCAACCAGCCTGCTGCAAAGCATCTCCAGGTGTCCAGTCTGGGGGAGGGAGCAGAGAAAGGAAAACAAGCCCCAGAAGGATGGTTGCCTTCAGATTTCAGAGAGTTAGTAACAGATATAGCAGCCATCTGCTCAGGACTAAGTCTTACTGGCAATCTTTTGCTTGTATCCAGCAGTGGATTCGCTAATGATCGTTTCCATTTCTTGTGATCCTCTAATTTTGCTTTCTGCACTTGAAATTCTCGTTAGTTTCCTACAGCATGTCCATCAATTGTTTCTTCTTTTTCTCTAAATCCAGTATCAAATGATGTTCGTCTTGCAAATCTTCAATATCCATAGACAAAAGGGGTTGACCTCCAGGAGAACCTTCCATTGATGCTTCCATCTCCCCTGCCACATCAGCACTTCCTCCTCCCCCTCCTCTGTCTGGCTCTAAACTGGGCTCCTCCATTCTGCTCCCAGGAAGTCAAGCCCCCTGCAGGCAGAGTAGGAGAATTTCCCCATTGTCCTGGCCAAATTTCCCCCATTCACTAAAAATACCACCAACAGCTTAATCTGGTTCAATTTCAGTTGGTTACCATCTGTATCTCCCCTCCCGCTGGTTGCCACTGAAAAAGAGACTTCTAGTCTCAGTGGGCCTACCGGGTCAACATACTTCAGTAAATAAATAAATACATAAATAAAATAAACTTTAATAGAACAAACTAGCAGTAGCCCGTGTAAAACAAAAATAAAGCAGCAACAAAAAGGGGGTGAGGAAAACAACTCAGGGCCAAACTACTGTAAAAGGGGGATCATATTGGGACAACCATTTCCTTGCTGATGCTAGTCCCACATCAGGGGTCTGTAATATCAGTGGTGGTGGTGGTGGATGTTGGTACTGCCAGATAAGTGTGCCATGCCCCAGATGGCCTGGTATGTGTCCTCCACCTGTTGCATCAGTATGCACTGCAGGCAGATCATCCTCTAGAGCAGGTTGTTCCCATCCCTCTTCATTTTCAGTACACTTCTGATGACCAGCAGTCCTCCAGGCACCTACGGACAGCAATACAGTGAATTCAGCCAGCTGTACACACAGGATGAGAGACACAGGAGTGGCCTAATGTGTGCAACCAGTGTATACCCAGTCAACACATGGGCCACTATGTCACACATGGGTGATGGGAGTCAAACAGCTGCAATGGACCAGTCATGGCATACCAGAGAAAGCATCATGAACTCTTACAGTACAGTAGTGCACCTGCATGGGGTGTGCCATGTTGCAACGGAGCATGCCCAGGACTTGGAATGGGTATACACCATCAGCAAGCATGCCACAAGTATGAACACAGCACAAATATAGATAGATGCAGTACATAGATATTTTATTTATGAAGAGCCCAATTCCTGGGACTCTGGGCACTGTAGAATAAAAAAAACAGCAATACAACAATCAATATGTTTAAAATTATGCAAAAAGCACACATATAAAATAATAAAATCATTATAAATTCGGACATCTTTCTATCTATACTTCATAACAGAAATTAATCAATAAAGGCCTGTTGGAACAGATACGTTTTTAATCCCTTATTAAAGGCTTCTACCAAAGGAGCCCCCTTTGAGTAATTAGGTAAGGAGTTTCACAGGGTGGGGGTGGCCACCATGAATGCTCTTTCCCTGGACTGCTGCAGCCTAACCCTGGAAATCCCAAGGAGGACTCCCTCAGCAGAATGGAGTGCTTGGGCTGGACAGTAAGGAACAAGAAGATTTTGCAAATAGACAGGACCTCGTTCATGAAAGGTCTTATAGGTAAGGAGTCCTACCTTGAAGACAATCCTCCACCTGATCCACAGCCAGTGCAGTGTGAGAAGGACTGCAGTGATATGCTCACACCTCCTTGCCCAAATCGGAAGTCTCGCCACCACATTCTGCACCAGCTGCAGCCTGTAAAAGTTGCTTCCAGATAACCCTAGGTACAGGGCATAAATGAAAAGGTCCCCAGGAGGGATCAGGGCTCAGATATGGATGATGTTGCAACAGTACCTCTAAGCCAGACCCTGACAGGTACTGTCATGGTTCAAGTGTCAAGGAGTCACACTCACACACCCTACACCCACTGACCAGGCAACCAGTGCATAGGCCAAAAATGACATGCAGGACAGAGACATCTATTAGTCACCACAGATGGCATCAGGGGCAGGGATCAGGCACACACATGGTGTGCACACAACACAGATGTACATAGCAGTGACCATCAAGCAGCATTCTGTGGGTTCAGAAATGGTGTATATGGGTGGGCACCAGACACAATTTCCTGCCATCACCACAACACTGCTGTACAATGCAGTGTGTCCTGGAGGCACTCTACATCCTTGCTGATGCTGGTGGCACCCCAAGTAGAGGATGTAGAGAGTGCCCTTCCATGCAGATAAGCAGATCATTGGCCCTGCAAAGCACCATCATGTATTGCACAAATGTATGGCTGGCCCATTTCACAGACAATGTAGTAATCATAACCTAGGAGTCACTGCATCAGTTAAGCACAACTGAATCAGCATAACAATATAATTCATGTATGGTACACTACTTGCACTGCCTACTGATGTCCCAGTGTTCCTCAGGACCCATGCTTCTGGTGAGCCATAAGGGCATGACACATAGTGCATATGACACCAGAGATGGCACTGCTTCAGGTGGACTACATCAGAGGCTGTGTGATGCACATGGCTGGAAAAGTTTAAACAGTGGAAGGGCCGCAGATGAAATGGTTGAATAACCACCTTCTTGATTTGGTTCACCCTCCCATATCGCTGCCTCATACAGGTGTAAAATAGTGGTGTGCCTCCTCCACTCACTGACAGCATCATTCTGTGCCTTGTTTCACCACAGGCCAGGCCTATCATTTATATTGGTAAAGTCTGCCCAATGTGCATAACCAAGCAGGTCATGTCCACTGCCCACCCCATCTACAAAGCCAAGGTCTTCACTGTCCCTAAATCTGCTGACACCCGCATGTTCCACACTGGAGTTCTTGTAATGTTACCAGCAGTCATTAACGTTATAAGAAAGGCAAACACAGTTCGTGTCCACACTGTAGTGCAGTAAACCATGCAGTAAACCATGCTACAAACCGTGTTCAAAAACAGTGCTCAAAACCTGATCGGAACAGGTGTCAAGCATGGTTTTAGACCAAAATGGTTGCCTTAAACTGTGTTAACAGTAGTGTGGATGCAAAACGTGCTGTAATATGGCTTCAGGCAACCTCGGCTGACTTCTGTGGCTTTTTTTGTTCGCTACACGAATTAAAACGGGATACTTTACTTACATCCCTGACCTCACAATGAGCTCCCAAATCCTATTATATCCTTTTTATCCCAATCCATTTCCATGCCCATTTGTGAGTATCCCAGCATGCATTTCAGAATCTGGTATTGCTGCAAGCATGCCTGGGAACTGAACCTGGCAAGCACGGTGTCAGATTAAAGTGTGGATGCACCAAATACCATGCTCTAAGATGGTACACAAAAAGTTTCTGAGAATGCTTTTCAAAAAGAGGATCAGTGTGGACAAGGCCTTAGTACCACTGCATACAGCACATGCTGCAGTATCAAGGCACACTCCACCAGTGCAATAAATAGCCATGATTGCAACAATGGATATAGGCCCATGGCCATAGTGCCCAAGCTGTTCTGGCATCTATAGGTGTATACATACAACCTTTGGCATGACACACAATGCAGCTACTATGTGGATGCCCCTCTCATAAGCTGCTTCGGCAGGCCCAATCACAGCCTGCCAATCTGGACCAGTCCTCACTGCAGCTCAACTGGTCCTGCTGAGCAGTGCCCTTGGCCAGGGCTCGCTATCCACTGAGGTCTATAGAGGATTGAACTATGGATGTGATACATATTCTGCAGTGGAACACATTGCACCATGCAGTACACAGTATACAGTATAAACTCTCATACGCCTGTGCTGTGCACCAGCCAACACATGTGCATTATGCGGATGTACAGGTCCAAGTTGGTTTGCAACGTACCTGTAGGACCACATGTGGCACTACACACATGTTTGCCATGGTCCAGGTGCTGCAGACATGATACCTCCCTTTGTTATAAGTATGGTCTTGCTTAATGTTCACTGGCCCAGATAGTGACCACATTCTGTCAGCCCCTCAGCCGCTATACAAACAGACCCATACATGTCAGTTAGAGACACTTTCCAGGCATAGTATGCATGGGTATGCATGGTGCACCAGGTCACAGATGACAAGGGCAGGCAAGGCATACCTGCTCAATGGCTGGGGGGGCTGGATACACTAGGAGTGGCCCCACACAGTAGCATGTACATGTCTGGAACCCCCTGTGCAGTACAGTAGTACCCATGCTGTTCCTAATAGAGACATACTTGTACCCATGCAGACTGTAACCACATACATGTCCTGATGCAGACACTTACCAGCACAGCTACATGTAGAACACAAGTGACTACCTCCCAGTTTGTATTTAGCAATGTGCAGTGACATGTCCAGGTCATTGCACCCAATAAACAGACCCTGCATACCATGCCATGACATTATACATGGGCCTGTCATGAACCCTGACACTCCTGCCATGTAATTGTGGTGGCTCACAGTATGCAGCCCAGGCAGGTGTATACCTTAGACAACCATGGCAATTCCTGTCATGTATAGGGTTCAGGGATATCCCATGGGACAGGGGGCCAAGACATCTGCATACTTACTGGCAGGTAATGCAGTGGGGTATGTCCCATAGCACACAGGGCAACAATGAGGACACACAGGTTACATGCACAGTGCCTTGGTGACAGAAGTTCTATCTACCAAGACACAGGCCTGCACATGGGCTATTATACATGCAGCACATGCAACCATCTGTACTCACATGGCTGGGGCACGGTGCCACTATCCAACATCATCTGGAGAGGCTGCAGGCAGTAATCTTTCCACCTCTTCAGATTGATATATCTGTACCGGCACTGGTCACCAGTGCAGGTCACCCCACTTCCACTTCCACTTGTGATGTACCACCCCAAAGATGCCCCCACCTCACTCCATGGCCTGTCTGACCCTTCCACCTCCCCCACCAACTATTCATCTGTGGCCACCACCAGGATGACTAGATTGATCAGCTTGGTGTTGGTCCACCTCTTGTTCAACTGCAGCACAGTGGTGTCTTCTTCCTGACATATTGTCACTCATTAATGTGGTCTAGCACATGTAGGACACTTTTGCCCAGTTCTGCGCTGTCTGGGTGTGTCATGTAGTGTTGCACAGTATGTTGATTTGGTAGTGCTGTACTACATTGTATTATGCTACACAACATGCACATCTGGGTGGTCGGAACCAGAAGCATGTGCTAGGGATGGGATGGCACCTTTGTGAGCCTGCAGAGTTCTGCGCACTGCTATTGCAAAACCATGTGGTGCACAGGGCTGTGTAGATTGATGACATCAAAGGGAGCAAGTGGTGTTATGCATGCACCAAGGCCTAATGTTGTGGGAGAGCAGGTGCAGTAAAAAAAGCACACAAGCACAAACATGTTAGTGGAATAAGCAAAAGTGACATATTCAGCCAAGGTATGCAAATGTGTCAGTTTCGCTGTCAGTGGGCAAACATCCAGATCTGCATGACACTAGAGGCAGGTATACATACATTAGCATGGCTGATTGTGCCTGGAGTATATAAAAAAGCACAGAGCACCACCATGATTCAACAGCTGAACTGCAAGCAAAAGGAAGCAGGTGTACTGTGGAATGGCCTAGAAAGTGACATTGGTGGGCACTGAACTATGTTTATGCAGTGGCTACAGCATGGATCCCAGACTGATTTGGCATTTTTCATGTATCTCCAAGGCAATTTCCTGTGCTGGTGTGCCTGCATTACTTACTATGGCAGACAGAGTACTCAGTTTGGTTTTCTATCGAATGCAACTCCATGGTAAAAATACCCCTTTACATGGCCCTATTGCCCTACACAGGACAGGATGCTCTGTACATCTGGAGGCCCTGTTTCAGTGGAAATGCTCAGGTAGGGGTACTCATACATCCATAGTTCTAGGTTGTGGAAGTGCGATTTGTAGGTGGTGGAACTAGCCTATTGTAGTCAATGAGGCAAGATGACAGGTGGTGGACCTGTTATACACGTTCTGGAAAGGTGGTGGAACTGCATTCCTTTGACTCCTGTCTATTGTTACCCCTATGTGTATATTCTGTGTAAAGTGGTACCCTGGAAATGTGGCGGTGGTGGCAGCTGTCATCTACATCTACTGATGGTGGTCTTGTCATGCCTAGTTGATGACCCCTCTTACCATAGTGCATGTTACACACTGGCAATGGAGGTGCCCTCTCACATGCATGCATAGGTGTTGGTGGCTCTGTCCATTTCCATTCCAAATTATCTGTGACCCTGACAATAACTCTGTCTGTGCATGGGCCATCATGTATCAGGTGGCCAATGGCTGTAGTAGGAGATGCATTGTTGGGCCCCTACATGACTGGTGGACACACCACAGTACAATTTAGCAATATTCTGCTGTGTGTACTCTTAGATCACTTGCATTCCACTTCACTGTCCAGGATATTGACAGACTTCAGGCCTACCATTTCTGCCTTGAAAAGGTTTGTGTGCTGGCACAAGCCTATGAGGCCAGGGAGGAGGTCCTGTCCTGGAGGTAGGCCATGACTGCCCAGGTATGGTAGGCCTGGGAAGAGATAAATGGTGAGGTCAATACCATTGGCTTCCACAACAGGTCCATGGAAGTAGTAGGGAAGCTCTTCAGGAATATGAGGAAGTGGACAACGCAGGTTATGGTAATGCAGAACAGGGAGGTGCATGCCGCAGCTGGGGGCCCACAGGCATTGGACTCTGCACATACCCTGGATCCTACACAGGAGTCCATAGCATCCACCATATGGCCTGTGGAGCTAATGAGAGTACTGGGTGGTGGCTACAAGAGACAAATGGCACCTGTCCAGCCACATGAGTTATTGGCAATGCAACATCACGTTGGTCATGTGTGTGTATCTGTGTATATATGGATGGGTGCATGCATACACCAGTGCTGAGTGACACATTGGTTGCAGGCTGCACTACTTGTTCTGTGCAACCTGGTAGATAGCCATCTGTGTGCAACAGTCACGACTATGCCCCATTTGATGTTGCCATGAACTCACTGGTTCTGGGATGTGTGCTCCCTGGAGATGGGGTGCATTCACAGTAGTGCTGGACTGTGTGCTCAATGGTGCTGCTATGTGTTTTCTAGTGTTGGTGTGTGTGTGTGCTCTCAGGTGCTTTGATGTGTGCCCATTGATGCAAAGTGTGTGCTCACAGGAGCTGTGTGTGTGTGTGTGTGTGTGGTGTGTGTGTGTGTGTGTGTGTGTGTGTTCACAGGTGATGGGTCATGTGCTCTATGGTGATAGGATGTTTGCAAACTGATGTAGGGGTGTGTGGTCTGTAGGAACATGGGGGTATAACCATTGTAATATAGAGACAGCATGAATGATGTGTCACTATAATCCAGCATGCATATTGCCTCAGCCAGCACAGTGTTCTGTACATTATGGTGCTACATAACTCTCCCCTCAACTCCCAACATCACACCACATCATACCAGAAATGGCAGAAGATGCCCCGGGTCCATCTTGACTGAAGCTGCCCTTGTCACCCAGATGTGTGCACCAGCTGATGGATAGCAGTGAGGAGGATTATTCAGAAGATGATGATGAGACCTACACTGGGAGCTGGGGACAGGAGAAGTCCACCCCAGACCAGGAGGGGCTGTCCCCCCTGCTAGCACCCATAACAATGGGCCAGCAACAGTTTCCATGTTGCTCTATGGTCACAAGAGATCAGCCCCCCACAGCCTCTGGCAAAGCCAAAGCTGTATCACCCCCTTGTCCTCAACTGCAGCACAGCCATCGCCCTCCTGTCACAGTCAATACCAGAGAGCCAGCCACTGCTGTGCCTCCCCGTGATCCATGGTCCAGCACAGCCATAGCTCTACTGCCCCATGCCCATCTCACAGGGATGGCCACAGCCAGCCTGCAGTGCCATTATGGACCTCAGCACCAACTGCGATAAAGACTCAGGCCATATAATGGCCAATGGTGTAGCTTGATCATGTCACACTGGAAAATGCCTGGTGACATCAGGATGTGGCCAACATCTAGAAGGCTCTGCACAACAGGAACTGACATTCATCCACCACATGCTGCATGAAGACATGAAGCAAGCCAAGCAGGGGGAAGAGGCACATCATGTGGAGCTCATGGCGACTCTTTGTGACATCTGTCCTCTGATTTGGAGCTACACCAAAGGGGGGCGATGGCTGTGCTGCAGTTGGGGTGCAAAGCTTTGAATATCTGGGACTACATCTAAAATGAGTGTGAAAGGCAACCATTTGACTTTCTTTTTGTTGCGTTATAATAGCACGAGTGTGGTTTAAATCAATCCATAATTTCACAAAATGTTTATTTAGTATTGTATATCCTCACTGTAGCCTAACTAAAATGCAATATTTTGTTTTCAGCAGGTTCTTCATTACCTAATTTTGTAGTTTGGAAGGACTGAGGCAAATGCTCAAGTGATTCCACATCACACGAAACTTTTACAAAATAGAACCCAAAGAAGGACTTAGGAGATGCTGCATTAATGCAAAAATGTTAACATTACAGCTTATTAGTAAATATAAATTCTAACTGTATGATGTTTAAGAAGTAATATCATCATTTGGATAACAACTTCCTGAAATCAAGTTTTTTGTCAAGGGAATAACCTTCAAATACAACAATGAATTTGCCTAACAATTGGAGTCTGGATGATACTGAGTATTGTTTTCCATCTGTTAATGAATCTTGTCCCAAGAATGCACATTCAGGAGCTGTTCTCGGTGCCATGTATGTCTTCATGATTGGATCCATAATGATCACAATAAGTGGGAATTTGGTAGTCATTATTTCAATCTCCCATTTCAAACAACTCCACTCTCCCACCAATTTCCTGATCTGCTCTCTGGCTGTTGCTGATTTTCTTTAGGTTTCTTCATCATGCCTTACAGTATGATAAGATCTGTTACAAGCTGCTGGTATTTTGAGAATTTACTTTGTAAAATCCACGGTAGTGTTGATGGAACTCTCTCCATAGCATCCACTCTTCATCTCTGCTTCATTGCCATTGACCGCTACTATGCTGTATGTCACCCTTTACACTACTCCACCAAAATAACCATCTCAGTTACATTCCTTTTTATAGGGATAAGTTGGATTACAGCAACAGTTTATGTATTTTGGGTGATTTTCTCAGAGATAAATTTAGTGGGAATTGAAGAGATTCGTGTTCTAATTTCCTGCAAGGGTTATTGTGGGGTTGTGTTTAACAAATTTTGGGGAGTGACAACCTTTACCATATCACTTTTAATTCCAAACATTGTGATGATATGCATGTATAGTAAAATTTTTTCTGTAGCTCAAAGGCATGCCAGAGTCATTATTAATTTGTCAGACAAAGTACATTCATTAGATGTGGGCCAAAACAAAATCTCAAGCAGTAAGGAACGAAAAGCAGCCAAGACTTTATGTATAGTAATGGGAACATTTGCATTGTGCTGGATTCCTCTTTATGCTGCTGCTGCCATTGATCCGTTCCTTAATTACACTATACCTGCAGTTTTATATGATGTTTTAATATGGATAGCATACTTCAACTCTACCCTTGACCCCATAATTTATGGTTTCTATTATCCATGGTTTAGGAAAGCTCTTATTACAATGTTATCAGGTAAAATATTTCATCTAGGTTCCTCTGAAATAAGTATAATTTCAGAAAAAGTTTGAATGTATTTTTTTTTTCATTTCTGGCTAATGATAAGAAATAATAAATGACATCCTAATAAATGCAGTGATCATTTTTATATTGTTTTGTAATTTTCATTCTGAAAAAAAATCAAAGTATTTTACAGGGAATAGAGCTGAACGAAAGTGGGAAACTCAACTTTCATGGAAGTTCTGTGAAATTTTGAAACTTTTGTGGAATTTTCCACCCTTTTGTCAGTGGCAAAATTCCAAATTTCCAAACTTTTACTGCGTATTTTCACCTTGTACTGTGCCATACAGAATATTCACTAACAACACAACTTTAGCCATGAACTGCAGAATTAAAGTTTTTTGCTATTTATTTTGCGGGATCATTTATTTATCTGCAGTTTGCAATATCATTTCTGCATTTTTTTCAGCCAGCAATGTACAGCCATATTTGTTTTTCTACAGGTGGTATTATAAATCTTAAGATCAGATAATGAATTTAACCACCTGTCCTGTAGAGCACCATAATTGTGGTGTCAGCAATCAACCTTTTTTTTTCATTTTTTCCACTGTTTCTGGTTTAGTCTAACATTTCTTCATGTGAATATCGAAGAAGCCAAGGATTGCCTAATTTGCATTACTTTTTTAGTCTGTGTCAAGGCAAAATTCTACAGATCAGCACAGTAATTCTGCAGAAAGCTCAAATTACTCCATGCTTAGATGTAGTTACATGGGTTGCAGGCCTGCAGTCACATGTGGTGCATAGGCAGGTATCAGGTGACAGCACATATTTTTATGGCTGTGAACAGAGCCTACAGCCATTTTGCTGTCTGTAGCTTGAAAGTGGAGTTTCGTGGAACACATGATTTGAACGTTTCTATATATCTTTCCATGCCAACTGAAATAAAATTTCCCCTTCTTTCTGTTAAGAATGTTGGAGATATAACTCTAACCTGCTTATCAGATGTCATTAGGAAACTGAACCAGCTTGGCAAATATTTGTTAAATACTGGTTGCCTATGAAACTGGAGATTTGCACATTTAAATACCAAGCATTTAAACAGCTTCCTGATACTAGTTTAACTTGGGAATATATCGCCTTTCAAAAAAGAGTCATACCTCATAAATGTCACCCTTTTCTGAACAAATCTATTATTTATATTGTTTTTTAACCTCTGGAGCCTATAGCCCTCTTGCTATCTGTAGCCAGAAAATGTAGTATCGTGGAGCACGTTTTTAAACTTTTCAATATATCCTTCCATGCCAACTGAAATGAAATATTCTCTTCTTTCTGTTAAGAATGTTGGAGAGATCACTGCAGACTGCTTATCAGATGCCATTAGAAAACTGAAATAGTTTGTTAAATATTTGTTAAATATCGGTTGCCTATGAAACTGGAGATTTGCACATTTAAACAGCTTCTTGTTAATAGTTTAACTTGGGAGTGTATTGTCTTTCAAGAAAGATTCATACCTCATAAATGTCACCCTTTCCCCAGCAAATCTATGATTTACACTGTCTTTTGACCTCTACAGACACTATCTGATAAGCAGTCTCAGACATATGCCAGGTCTTCGGTGAACTGCTTAGACTAAATATGTATCAATAAGAAGCCATTTTTTTACTATCTTTTGGGGAAAAAAATATATTGAGCTACAGCAACACACACACACACACACTCTATACACACCATCCTCATGTCCACAACAGTCAAAATAAATATTGCATTTTAATATGTTATAAAAAACAGTTTATGTCAGTGAACACAGTGAAGTTCATTTTAAAATACATTTACTTTAAATATTTATCTTATATTTTGTATACACACACACACACACACACACACACACACACACACAGATTACACACTATACACTATCTTCATGGCCACAATACTGCCAGATGGCTTGGGTTCAATTCCCAGCTCAGACACTTATTCTTTCTCACCTCTGTTTCTATGTGTTCCATAAAATATGCACATCACACTCCTATGTTATTGTTACAAGTAAATATTTGTGTTACCATTGGGTTGTGCATTTGAGAAAGAGTAATGTGCTTGAAGATGGCCCAGGTTCCAGTTGTCTCAATGGTGCAGCTGGTTAGCACAATCAGAATGGTATTTTGGGCAGCCTGGGTCCAAGTCCTAGCTGAGGCACTTATTCTTTCTCACCTCTGTCTGTATGTGTTCCATAAAATATGCACACAACAATCCTGTGTAATTGTTTCAAATAAGTATTTGTGTTGCCATTGGGTTGCACATTTGAGAAAGAGTAATGTGCTCAGGGATGGCCCAGGTTCCAGTTGTCTCTGTGGCACAGCTGGTTAGCACAATCAGAACAGTATTCCAGGCAGCCTGGGTTCAAGTCCCAGCTGAGGCATGTATTCTTTCACAACTCTGTTTGTATGTGTTCTATAAAATATGCACACCAGACTCCTGTGTGACTGTTACAATAAAGAAGTCATTTGTTTACATCAGTGACCACAGTGAAGTTCAGTTTAGAGTAGATTTTCTTTAAATATTTCTTGTGCTATATTTTGCATCCAGGATAGTGCAGAGGAGGTGCTACATCTCATTGTCATAGGGATCTTCATTTACACATTTCTATACTGTATTTACTCAGGCTGTCCCAGATTAGATGCAATATCTTGTTTTTGGTGGGGTCATGATTTTTCCATATTGATATTATATTTCTTCAGTGTAGCCTAGTCCAGGGCCCATATATTCAAAGGAGATGTGCAGCGCATCCCGGTGAAAATGTGAGATGTGCCACACAACTCCAATAATGCACCACTGCATGATATTCAAACATACAGGATGCACCTGCCGCAAGGGAATGGGCCAGCATGCACATAAATAGTATGCCATGCAACTTGAGGGAGTTTTCCCATGCATACACCGTGCTGCGGCATACTCAGTGGGAAATTCACCCCTCACAGCCCAAAGCAGTGCAGCCCAAAACTAGGCCATGAATAGCTAGTCTAGGCCAGCCAGCCACCCACAGGTGGGCTGTGGAAATGCACCCAGATGCACAGCAGTGTGGCAGCCCTGGTGGACTACAGGTACCCTCTCTAATTCCTGATTGATCCAACTCCATTCCCAAAGAGCTCCATAATTCAGGGCTCCCTTGGACCCAGTTGCACCAGAGGAAACCACAGTCCATATCTATAGCATAGAGGACTACCACACACTGCCTTGGCACATAGATGACCTAGCTCCCTGCATACCCGAGCTGTTGCAGAGACTGGCACTGCCCTCCATGCCCTGCCAAAGTCAGCCACTGACTGCACTAGACCTGGGCTGGGAACCTTCACTGCAGAAGGACCCAATTGGTTATACCATACATTGGGACACTACACACATTGCAGACCCACCTGTATATGCAGCTGTGTGTATGTCCCTGGCAAACCATAAGAGGGAATTGACATACCTCCAATGCATGCCTTGTTGGTGATGTATCTTCCTGCTGTCATACACTCTTCCCCATTCCTCTGTGAAACATGCCACTCTCCGGACTGCTGAGATACCCAGGGTGCCATGGGGTGTGCTATCCTGCAATGGCATTTGTAGTGTATGCTCCAGGCTATGGATAGTGCATTTGTGGTTCCCCAATTGTACAAACAAATAGGTTGGCTGCAACATGCCTGTACCAGGACCTGCATGAGTAAGTACAGCATTTACTTTTATCCACACTAAGTAGTAAAATGGCACTGGGATGATGGATCCACATGTGAGTGCCTGAGGTGTATGGCCACTGGGTGTTATCGCCCACACACATCTTGTACCTATGTATGACACATTCCAGCATCCTACTGCTAGTGCTTCACCACCCAAAAATAAGATGCCATTTCTTCTGTGAACTATCCAGGCTAAATACATAGCTATCAGGAGGCATATTCTAAGAAGACACATTGTAAAAATGTGTGAATGGAAGACCACATTGAAAAGGCCTCTCAGCAGATCTTCATTGTGCAAATTCTTTAGAAATAATGAGTAAAAGCATCCCAAAAACCTCCACAGCCATATTGGCTCTGACCAGACTTTGTTTACTGTGTACCTACTCACTTCTGAAGTGATTTCTGAAGAGAAAGGAGCTCTGTTCTGCCCCACAGAAAAGGTTTTTTGACTGATAATCTGCAGTTTTCTTGTTGACCACACAAAATAAAGTGCTACTGTCTGTACTTTTAGAGTTTAGCCAAAGAATTTGCAGCAGTTTGATGAATTTCTTGTGACTATTGCTTAGTAGTCTGATAGTCTCTGTTCTGCACTTGTACTGTGTTGGTTGGTATTGAATGTGGTATTTAATTATGAAGACACATCATTGACACCATGGTAGTAGAGTAGTAGTAGTAGTAGAGTTTTTTTTTTTGAGGCCCTTCCTCATAGGCTCAGGGTGCTCTCACAATAAAATATACAGACACAACAGTAAGGAACAATTGAAATACATTAAATAAAATTCTATACAAACCCTATTAAAAAGCTAAAACAGGCTGATTGCCAAGCTGTCCAGTGGCTATAAAAAATAGATTCCCCGGTCCCAAAGGCCTGTTCAAACAGGAAGGTCTTAAGATGTCTTTTAAAGATCTCTATGGATGATGCCTCCTGGAGATGCTCTGACAGTGAGTTCCACAGGACCAGGGCCACCACTTCAGACACCCAGTTCCTACAAGATTTTAACCTAGCCTTAGGGACTTCCAGGAGGGCCTCTCAAACTGATCTTAGAGTGAGATGGGGTGTAGGGATGCAGAAGCTTTTTCAGGTAGCCCAGACCCAATCCATGTAGGGCATTATAGATCAAAAGACCTACTTTAAACGTTATGAACCAGTGCACCAGCAGCCAGAGCAGTTTGTGCAGTACTGGTGTGATGTGACTGAACCTTAAGTGTCCAGTCAACAACTGGGTCACTGCATTCTGCAGAACCTGCAGGCACCACATCACATCTCCTCTAACCCTGAGTCAGAGTGCATTACAGTAGTCAAGCCATGAGGTGAAAAAAGCATGCTCCAGCATGGCCTGGTAGTCAGTAGGGAACATGGGATTTAATTTGGGTGATGTTCTGGAGATGGTAAAACCCAATCTGGACAACAGCTGACACTTGAGCATCCAGTGTCAGCTCATTGTCCAGCACATCATCCAAATTCTTCACCTTTGTCCTGGCCTCCAGTTTGGTCAGGTAAATAAAAAGCCCCAACCTGTCCCCAGAAGTCCCCATTTCTCCCCTTTGACATGGCTCAACCAGAAGTACATCATTCTTCCCTGGGTTAAGTCCCAGCCAACTCAACACTGTCCAAGCCTGAATCTCAGCCAAGCACTCATTTAGAACGTTGACTGCATCAGATCTTCTGGGTAAATAGGACAGGTAGAGCTAAGTATCATCAGCATAGCAATAAAAAATCAGCTCCTACTGCCTTATAAACTCACCCAGGGCAGTATGTACACTGCATATAACATGGGGGAGAGGACACAGCCTTGGGGGACACCACAGTTCAGGTCTGTTAGGTCTGAAAAATAATTCCTTCAAATCACACCCTGAGACCTGCACCAGAGAAAGGACTCAAACCAGCTGATGACATTGCGGGTGAATTCTACATACTCCCTCAACCTTCACAGCAGCACAGCGCACAGTGTTAAATGCTGGAGAAAGATAGAGGAGGATGAGAATTGTTTGCTCTCATCTATCCTTCATCCTGAGATGATGGGCAAGAGAAAGTGCAGAGGACATGGAAAAAGTCATTTTGTCAGTGGATCTGTGAAAATCATGTCACTAGGAGGTGCAGAGGGTGCTGAGGAAGGTGCTAGTCAGCAAAACACAGTCAGTGGCACTCAGAGTTTCAGTGGCAGTGCAGCGATAGCAGTGCCCATTATGCTGTGCCTTTGTCAGCTGGATTTGGGATCATAGCTTCCAGTTTCTTTGGGTTGTGGCATAGTAGTCCCACTCCCACAGCAGCTGTTGCTCTACTGTGTCAGTCCCAGGAGTGTCAGGAGGAGAAACAGTCAAAGGAGTCTCAGGAGTTGTCTTCAGAGCTCCTAGGGACTAGGAGCGATGAGGGTGTGCATCCATTGGCAGTCAGTAGCAGAAAGGACGATATTGAGGCAGTCCAGGATCATTAACCATCTTCGCAGGGGAGAAGGAACTGGAGGAGAGTTTTCTTGAGATGGATGTTAAAGAGGAAGAATATCATGAGTCTGAACATCCTGCTACTGCTACTGTTCAGGTGGAAGAAAATGGTACTGAGGAAGAGAAAGTGGCGGATAGTCAGCTCTTACTGTTAATGCCAGAAATGTGTTAGTCAAAAATCTGTGAGGACGATAGTGATGATGGAGGAGATGATGACCAAACCTAGACTCTATTTGGCAGCCACCCCAAGCAGCACCCAGTAAAAACAAACTCTGGCCAGAGCCGATAGGGCTGCAGGTTGAAACTGGTCAGTGGAGAACAACATACACCAGATGTGGATGAGGCTGAAAGAAGCTCTCATTTCCAGGCCACAAAACTAAATAAATAACTCAAGTTGCAACATGTTACAATGGTGTGAGCACCTTGTTATATGCTACTTAACCTAGAAGGTAATTAGGTAATTAGGACTTACCAGCTCCATCACAATTAGGGAGCCCAGAGTTGTGGTGTCCTAGATTGAAAATATTCTGGTAGGACCTTAAAGGGAAGAACAGAGAAAGCTGAGGAGACACAAAGGGTCAGAGGTCGTAGAGGAGAGATTAGCGGGTTAGAATTAAACAAAGATACTTATCTGATTTATATGCAGTCTGGCCAGACCTGTAGGAAATAAAGGAGAAAATAGATTAGCTAGATTAGTATGGGGAAGCTGTACTAGTGACAGTAGAGACAGCAAAGAGAGATAGAAACAGGAGTGAAGGATGGGAGGTTTTAGAGAAAAAAATCACCTAAGCTCAAAGTAAGGAAAATAGAGATACAGAGATAGATAATAAAAATAAAGAAAGTGAAAAAGTGATTAAGTGATATTGGGGACTCAGTAAAACCCCTTTGACACCACTAGAAGGCCTGCTGGTGGGCAGCAGATTTAAGTAGTAGCACTGATGGTAAAGGGATATCGAGGCTCAGTAAAACCCCTTTGTCACCCCAGGTGGCTTGCTTTAAGTAGTAGCCTTCATGGGCTTGTGTGGATGCTTTTGTGCTACTGGTCCCTGTATTATTTAAAATGTGGACACCTGTGGTTCAGGGGTTTGGAGTTGTCACAAGATGCCAGTGGTTTAATGATATAGTCCTGGTGGTGTAGTGGGATAATTCCATCGTGGCCTGTGGCAAATGGTGGTGTTTTTAAATTTTATTTAACCTTTCCCTGGCATCTAGTTGGGGGGTCCTTGGCCCTGTTTGTAGCAGACAGACAGGTAGGCAGGTCAGGAAACCACCAATCAGGTGCCTACCCACTGGTGCAGTGGCAAGGTGTCCATTTACACTGCCAACATCCAGCATTCGATGATGGACTCTGGGGTTGGAGGGTCAGTCAGGGGGAGAAGGACTGAGCTTTCCAGGGACTGCTTTTCTTCTCCGGGGGGAAGGGAGAAGAGTGTATGGCACTATGCAAACTCTGATGGAGGCTGGGGGTACTGCCTCTGCTGGCACCTCATACAAGGGGGGTGTGCGGATGCTAGCATTATTGCACATTCCCATCCCAGGGATCTCAGCATAATGGAAAAAAATTCCAGCTCTGTTCATGACTGCCCGCCTCAGCTGCCGCTCCTACTATGACTAATGCCCGCTTCTGTGGCCCCACCCTGGGGGTAAGCCAGAGCAAGAGATCATGTTCCTAGGGGAGTTGGTGCCTGACTGGTGGCCCCATCCAAGGGGTAAGCCTGGGCTTGGGGGGTGGCAAATTGGGTGGTGGGCTGAACTCTCCATCTTGAGGGAGGGAGACCAGGGCAAAAAAAAAAGAAAGAAAACCACCAACCAGAAATGCTGCAACTGTGCACCCATCATTTTAGCCCTACTGGGCTAAAATGACAGTGCCAGTGGGCGCCTTCAACTTCCAGCCCACACAGAGTTCAGGCTGTGGCTTACTTTGTGTGGATGGGGAAAAAAGATGGAGTGTTTTAGGAGGTGGAGGAAACTAGGATACATATGTCTCCCTGTACCAATCAGTCACACAGCAGCTATGTGAAGAGCACCCATGGGGCTTGTTAAGAGGGTCCAGAGGGTAGGCAGCCAGAGAGGAGGTGTGAGAAACTGTTAACTGACCCATATGGTGACTGAGCATAAATACCCTGAGGGGCTTGGAATGAAGAACAGGGAGAGTAAATGCACAGGATGGGGGCCAAAAATGAAAAGCCACAATGTAGCTGAAGACAATACCTGAAATGGGCTTAAAAGCTGCAGTGGAGGCAGGCAGGAGGAATCAGTGGGTTCCCTGAGGGGGAGAATGGAAGCAGCTAGCACCACATACAATGCAGCTGCACAGCAGCTGATGTCAGAGCACCAGGGACTAATAAAAGGATTTGGGAACAGGGCTTTCCTCCTACTGAAATCCTCAGATGGTACTTTGGAGGATGCTAAAGCACATAAATGAAAGCTATGACTAGAGCTCCCAAGAGGCTTGTTAACAGGGTACAGAGGGTGGACAGCCAGCAGCCAGCTGGAGGTGGCAGCAACTGCTAGCAAACCCATATGGTAGTTGAGTATAACTTATATGAGGGGCATGCCATTTCTTTTGTTGAGAAGCCTGGGTTTCAACAACTCATGGAAAAAGTTGCACCTAAATACAAAGTTCCCAGTCATACTTATTTCTCCACTAAGGCTGTTCCAACACTTTACAATGACCTTCCTTACATTGTGTCACATGCATTGCCCCACTCTGCAGTTCCCAGCATCCACCTTTTCACAGATATCTGAACCAGTGGCCCACTGTCTGTTATAGTTTTCATGTGTATTACTGCACATTGGGCCTCTTTCTCTGGTGTTTATGCTTTGCACCCATGCCCATCATCCATGTGCCCCTGACTAGTGGCAGTGGTAGTGTTTGTCCTCATCAGCATGTCACACTGAGTATCCAGAGTATGCATGGGACACATACATTTGCCAGAATATTCACACAAACTAATGAAGCCATTAAATCCTGGCTGGAGCCAGATGGATTCCAGGCTGGCTTCATCACAAGTGACACTGCACAGAGTACCATTACATCAATCAATGGTGGGTGTTCATTGCTTCTCACATGTCTTGAACCTGATTGTGAAAGACTTTCTGGATCATGAAGCAGTCAGTAGCATGTGAAATATCAGTCACAAAATCTGCAGCCATTTCAGTTGCTACTCACTGGCAAAACCTGAGCTCAAGAGTCTACTAAAGACTAATGGAGTACAACAACACCACCGCCTAAAGCTTGATGTAGTGACACTCTGGAATTCAATGCTCAACATGCTTGAGAGGCTACTTGAGCAGTGCAAGCCAATGAGTAACTATGTCATGCAGATGCATGATCGTAAAGCACAGTCTGCTATGTCAATGAATCCATCCCAGTGGATGTTGATGGGTAGTGTCACAGAAATCCTCTATCCGTTTGAATATGCTACACAGATTGTTAGCTCTGAAAATGCATGTCTGAGCCAGATAATATCACTGCTGCATGTACTCAGTCAGGCATTGGTCAATGTTACGGAGCAGTTTGAATTGGCAGCAGACTCTGTTGGAGTAGAATTGACTGACTGGATTATGCAATTGTTTGACAATGATCCCAGCGTGATTTATATTAGCACCTCTGAGGCAAACATCCTGGCAACCCTGATATATCCATAGTACAAGCATGAGGTGATGGCACTTCTTACAGGTGATAATTCTGATATAGATCACTATGTTGTGATCCCTCATGGCAAAGTAGAACATTGGATGATGGTAAAGCATGTAGAGAAAAGGTCACACTCGGTTGCTGGAGACAAACCTGAAGAAGCAACAGCCCCTCGGAAAGTATCCTCCTCATCTTCCTCCTGTATGGTGTTTGCTCCTGACACCTTATGTAGCAGTATCACAAATCCTGTCTGGTTCATGCTGAAGCAGGTTGGTGTGTCCATGCACCAGCCACCAGAGGGCAACACACAAGTGCAGCTGTCTGCCAGCCATATGGCACAGTCATTCCTGTATGACCCACTGGAGCTGAGCATAGATGATGAATCATTGGACTATTGGTGAAGTAAACTGGAAATCTGGCCTGTTCTTGCAGCTCTTGCCATTGAGTACCTAACCTGCCCCAGTGCCAGTGTGAGCACAGAAAGGGTATTCAGTGCTTCAGGTGCCATTGTGACTAACTAGTGAGGCTGCATTTCTTACAGGAATATAGAGTACCTCACATTCATATAAATTAACTCACATTTCTTCCCATCACTACACAAGTTACCAGTGACTGCAAGATATCAAGATCCTGCTGATAAAGGTGATGCAGACTGGAATCACAGAAAAAGGATAGTGTGCAAATGCCACCAGAGTATGAAGGCACAGCTGAGAGGTTTAAGGTCTCCTGATTAGGAGACAGAATATGTGTTGTACTGCTGTCACTCTCCTGTGTGCACCTGGATTGTTTGGTGAGGTACCATAATACCTGTTTGTAATTGCAGTTAGCAGAACACAGACACAAGTGATGTGGACTCAGTGTGATAGATACATGATGAACTACACTATTTAAAAAAACGTTGGTGAAAGACTTAGGATTCCATCCGGATTATGAGTATTTACACTGAAATTACCAATGATTTTGTTGTCAGAAAACAGCAGTATTTGCATTTGTAAGTGTCCCAGTAGGCCCCTGTTTAGGGCCCCCTCCCTAAAATGATTAAAAAGAGAAAAATCAAAAACATTTGTGCAGACTTTATTAGTTGTCTTTTATTGTTTGTGCATCCCTCTTTATGCAGCTTTTACATCTGAAAAACACACCAGTATGTGTAAGTTTCCAGTTGGCTGCTATTTAAGCCCTCCTCAAAATAAAATGACAAAACCAAAAGACATTGTGCAGACATTGTAACTTGTCCTTTACTGTTCGCTCATATCACTTTATGCAGCATTTTCCTGAAAACACATCAGTATGTTTAATTTTGCCAATTGGCCGCTGTTTGGGCCTCCCTTCCAAAAACAACAAATTCTGGCCATAGCTGATAGGGCTGCAGGAGAGGAATCTAAGGTAAAAATATTGATTTTTATAAATATATATATATATATTTTTTCACCAAGTTTTCAACATAGCCTTGTTGGGATCCTGCCTCATGAAGAAGGGCAGAGAAAATATTCAACTCCTGGTCTAAAAGTGATGTCATGCAGGGACTGTCAAATCATCTTTTTTTGGGGAAGCAAAAAATATATTTTGGACAGGAGTTAAAAAAATGACAGCTGCCACATTCATGAGGTGCTGTAGAGAAACTGTTCCTTTGTATAGTATAACACTGTACATGATGGTAAGTCAAGAGTATATCGATTAACAATACCGTACCTATTAACCACTTTTAGGGCACCAGACAGTTGTTCTGTAACTGAGTGATTTGCTTCCTTCAATGTTTTTCAGTGCAAATTGTGAATATGCAGACAGTACTCGATTTGCTTACCTGTATTGTTGGGCAATCAGACCATGCTAAATCTGTTAATTACCACTGCAGTAAGTGGATGCAAATGGGTTTTTCTGTTCAAATTACATGTCTATGTGCAATTTATTGAAGTTTACACTGGTGCACAGTCCTCATTTTAGTTGTGCCAATTACATCAAGATGACCCTGGAGGAAATTACTCCAGAAAATAAAAAAAATACATAAAAACATACACACTTGTCAGTGAGGGTTGAAAATGTGCTAGTGGTTCTTTGCCTGAATTCAGTTTGGAGTCCCATGTTTCAAAAGCAGAACCCAAATCTAGTCACAGACTGACTAGTTACATTTTCATGCCCCTACAGTACCCCTAGAAACCCTTTTTTATACTTTACACCACACCAGTAGCAATAGACTTTGCCAGGAAAAAACATGTTATTTTGTTGATTCCATATGTGTTATTAAGACAAAATGTTTATCATAGAGTAACAAGCTTGGTACATCTACCAGTCATGGGTTAGATTCCCACAACCTCCACTTGCATACTGTGTTACCCTGAGCATATCACTTAACCTTCCTAGTGCTCCCTTATAGCCCTGAATACAGACCTTTTAAGTAGTAGGCCTTATCTGGTTACCAAAGAATAAAACAAAATATGTCACAAAATTAGATGAGCAAGCCAGAATATAGTGTGAACTGTGCATCCACAATTGGCCCTCTAAGCAGAGGGGCCCTCAAAAAATGTTTACTCTCCCATGAGCCTCATTACTCATGTCCAGCTTTCTACAGAATCTGTTGCTGATAAGTGTGTCTCTTCATCGCTTGGAAATTAATTTTAAATTAAAATATATTGCAAAAAAATAAAGCAAAAATGCATAATATTGTATGATGCAAAGTCAAAAATAAACTTTGCACAGGCAAACACAATGGTTTCCACAGTGTCCTGAGCATGCATCTTCAAGTTTGAATATGTGTCCCTCATTATGGGGGAAACTTTTCCCATCATCTCTCATTTTGAGTGTCTGTCCTTCATTTCAGTGATTGAAGGTTGAGAAATATGTGAGTGTGGAAACTTTTCAAACAGCCTCTGGTCAGGGATGATACGGCTACTCAGAGCAACAGGAGTGTGCCAAGAGTAAGTAAACAAATACTTGGAGCTCTTGCCATGCTCTTGCCACACTAGAGTCTGATGTGCATGTGTGGAAGTAAATGCAGAAGTACTGCAATAATGTTAGTACAGTGCATGCTGACTATATAAGGGAGCTCACCAATAGTCACAGGCATATTGTTATTAGAATGTATCAAAAACTAAAAAGTAGCCACTCAGTTAATTATGGAACTGAGAAAGAATATTCACAAGTGACGCTGAATTATTAATAAGAAAATAATCTATAAAGTATTATTAGAAAGAAACGTTGGAAACTTGTTAAAACAAATGACTATGTAGACTCAAGCTCAATAATTACAAACATATTGCCATATTTTTTTACTCCCTATGAACTGCCATGGAAAGAAGTGTGTAGGAGCACAATCCTGTTATATTAAGACCATGGGAGTGGGCTACAGCTACCTCTGATGCCATAAATGAGGTGGTTGCTTGCCTGCAACAAATTTGTATTTGCTTTCTCATAGAAAAGGGTCCATATTGATCTTTTCATCTACTGTAGGCCTGTAAATTGGTGTTGCAGGCTCCCCAATATGAACAACAGCTACCAGGTATTCCCCCTATCCCCAGCAGCAATTTAAAGTGAGTTCCACAGCCCTAGCACCTGGCAGACAACAAAACAAGCAGTTCTCAGGATAATGCCTGAACATCTTCCAGTCTGTAAATCTAAACATTGAGTCCCCTACCACCAGAACCTGATGCTAGCCTGCACTAGACTCAGGCATCCCAGTGTGGAATCCATGTCTCTTGGTGTGTGACTGCCCAGTTGCCAAACCTCTTCCCCTGCCTGTCATTGCCAGGCTCTGCCAAAGGTGCAAATCTGTTTGGGTGGGTGAAAGAGATCAAAAAAGTAACAGGATGGGAAAGAAAGGTAGAGTCTAAGTGCTTTAAAAATAGCTTATGTGGTTCTTAAAAGCATATGTATTGGAATTGGGTAGACATGAACCTGTTTAGGAGAAATCAACCTCTGTGACACAATCTACTTTCAGCTGCACAAAACATAGAAACATAGAAGTTGATGGCAGATAAGGACCACGAGGCCTATCTAGTCTGCCCATATCTTTTTCTACCTTATAAATGTGCCATCGGCCTTTGCACTGTCAGTGGCCTATCTATTCATATTCATCTGTATTGCTCCCTTATGCCTATCCCATGCCTGTTTGAAGCCCTGCACTATATTCATAGCCACCACTTCCTGAGGTAGGCCATTCCATGCATCCACCACCCTTTCTGTGAAAAAATTTCCTCATTCCCCTTAATCCGCCTCCCTCTAATCTCATGCTGTGTCTTCTTGTCCTGCTATTTTTCTTATATTTAAACATGTTAGACTCTTTCACCTTGTTAATGCCCTTAAGGTGTTTGAATGTCTCGATCATATCACCGCTCTCCCTTCTTTGCTCAAGGGTATACATATTGAGCTCCATTAATCTGTCCTCATATGTCTTCTGATGCAATCCCTTCACCATTTTGGTTGTCCTTCACTGGACTGCCTCAATTTGGTTAATTTCCTTGTGAAGGTGTGGCCTCCAGTACTGCATGCAGTACTCCAGATGGGGCCTAACCAGTGTCTTGTAAAGAGGGATTATTACCTCCCTCTTATGACTTGTGATACCCCTACTAATACACCCTAACATCCCCCTAGCCTTACCTACTGCTTTAGAGTTCTGCTTGGATGGTCATCGGTGATGATGATGCCCAAGTCTCTTTCTTTCTATGTGACTGCCAGTAACTCCCCTCCCAGCCTATAGGTGGCTTCAGGGTTTCTCTTCCCTATGTGCATGATCTTGCACTTCTTTGCATTAAATCCCAGTTGCCACTCTTCTGACCATTTTGCTAGTTTATCCAGATCTCTTCTCATTCTGCCCACCCCATCTGGATCATCTACTCTATTGCAGATCTTGGTGTCATCTGCAAACAGACAAGCCTTATCCTCTAGTCCATCTGCAAGGTCACTAATGAAGACATTGAAGAGGACTGGCCCCAGGACTGATCCCTAAGGTACCCCACTTCTGACTTGCATCTCTTCTGACTGTATACCATTTACCACCACTCTCTGTTTCCTGCCCGTCAGCCAGTTTGCTACCCAATTGACCAACTTCTGACCCACACCGAGCCTACCCAGCTTATTTATCAATCTTCTATGTGGATCAGTGTCAAAAGCTTTGCTGAAGTCAAGGTAGGTGACATCAACTGCTCCCCCCTTGGTCCAACACTCTGGTTACCCAGTCAAAGAAATCTATGAGATTAGTTTGACAGGACCTTCCTTTTGTAAACCCATGCTGTCTTGGATCCTGTGCCCCTATGGATTCCAGGTGTTGCACTATCCTTTCCTTAAGGAGTGCCTCCATAATCTTGCCCATTACTGAGGTAAGACTGACTGGTCTGTAGTTCCCTCCCTCCTCCCTGCTACCACTCTTGTGGAACGGGATCACACAAGCCCTTCTCCAGTCTTCTGCAACCTACCTTGTGCTCAGAGACTCACTAAACAGTTCTGCTAATAGCTCTGCTAGTTCCACCCTTAACTCCTTAAGTACCCTCGGATGTATGCCATCAGGTCCCTTTGCCTTATCCACCCTGAGCTTAGCTAGCTCTTGTAGGACCCTTTCTTTTGTGAAGGGAGTAGTGCTCACCTCCCTTCCCTCTGTGTCCATGGTGCTGAGCTGTGGGCTCTGCCCTACATTCTCTTCAGTAAATACTGAGCAAAAGTATCTATTTAGGATAGATGCTTTTACAGGGTCCTCCTCCTCACATGCCCCCTTTTCTCCATTGAGTTTAGCAATACCCCCTCTGGACTTTCTCCTTTCACTAATGTATCTATAGAAAGTATTGTTACCTTCTTTTACTGTTTGTGCTAGTGTTTCCTCAGTTTGGGACTTTTGCCTGCCTTACGGCCTTTCCTGCTTCCCTAAGGGCAGTATGGTATGCCTCCCTATCTTCATCCTGCTGTGTTCCCTTATATTTCCTGAAGGCCAGCCTTTTGGCTCTGACCTTTTCTGCTACTGTATTTGAAAACCAAAGTGGTTTCCTTCTTCTTTTGCACTTCCTTTTCTGTCTAACACAATAGGATGTTGCTTCAAGTATTGCATCCTTAATGCTTGCCCACTTTGCCTGTACCCCCTCACCTGTGTTTCTTTTTGCCAGGGCTAGCTTAACTCTGTTGGCCATCTTATCAAAGTCAGCTCCTCTGATGTCCTATATGTTTTGCCTTGGAATGGGATGATTTAGATGTAGTGGCCAAATTGAACCATACCATGTGATGGTCGCTGGCCCCCAGGTGACCTTCTACCTGGTGATCTGTGATCCCTTCCCTGTTAGTCAGTACTAGATTTAGGATAGCCCTGTCTGTTGTGGGTTGTTGTACCAGTTGTTTGAGGCCCTCCCCATGCAAGGAATCCACTATGTGTCTAGTTCTGGCAGATGTTCCTGCTTGTATTGACCAATCTGTATCCGGCATGTTAAAGTCTCCCATTATCATAACCTCCCCTTTAGCTGTCACGTTTGTATATCTTCTAACAGTAATGTGTCTATGTCCTCCCCCATGTCTGGGGGCCTGTAGACAACCCCGGTTCTTATGGCTGTCCCATTTCCTGTTTCCAGGGTGACCCACAGTTCTTCTGGCTCCTTATGTGTATTCTGAATTTCTGAAGCTTTGATATTTTCACTGACATACAGGGCCACTCCTCCCCCCCTTTTGCACCTCAGTCTCTTCTGAACAGTACATAGCCAGGTACTGAAGTCTCCCAAGTGTGGTTACTGGTAAACCATGTCTCACTAATCGCTACTATGTCCAGTTTAGCCTCTGACATTATTGTCTGAAGGTCTGGGATCTTATTTCCCAGGCTGTGAGCATTTGTGTACATTATTTTCCATTGGACAGACTACTTCGGTGTGTTAGTTGTTGGGTGAGGTTTGGCATTTCCCCTGTGCGTTGTATGGGGAAACGGACCTTTTTTCTTACCTGGTGATGCAAATGAACTGCAAACATGCTGAATCCCTGTTTGACCACTAGCTGAGGGGGGGTATTCTTCCCATTCGACATATGGGGTGCTGCACCCCTCTCCCCATTTGCTAGTTTAAATATTCTGCAAAGAAGTCAAACTTCAACCCCAATGCACTGACTCCCTCCTTAGTCAGATGCAGTCCATCGAATTTAAAGAACTTTCACTCCCAGAACTGTTGCCAGTTCCCTACAAATCTGTGTCCTTTTTCCTGGCACCAGCCCTTGAGCCACATGTTTAGCTCCCCTATCTCCCCTTCTCTGACCTTCTGTCCATCTGCCCCCCTCTCCCATACTGGCAGGATCTCATAGAAGGGATGCTGGATGAAATGGATGATAGTTTGTCACCCAGCCTTATCAGGTGTTCCTTGGTCTCCACCACTGACCAGCTGGTGAGATCATTAGTCCCTATGCGTACCAGGACATCAATGCTTTCTCCTGCTTTATGAACAGTTTTAGCAATGTGGTCAGTGTTTCTCCATGCTGATGTACCTGGGAGACATCTGACCATTACCCCTGGCTGGAGATGGGTATCAACTCCCCGAATCATGAAGTCTCCTATGATCAGAAGTTTTTTTGATTTATTTTTTGCTTTTTTTGTTTTGGTTCCTGTTTTGGGTGAGTTTTGAACAATTGAATTAAGGACTTTTTAATTGACTGGTGGATGCATCACTTCATTATGTATTGACTAATAAAAACATTTATTAATTTTGTGTTTTAGTGTTTTTCAAAACTGGGTCCATTTTATTATCACAGTAATGCAATCCATGGCAAGGGCTGTTGTGGGATTTATCCATTTCATATGTGGTTTAAGGCACATGGCTGCACCTCATGCCACACCGCAACAGGAGGCAAAGATAACTTTCCCACTGACTAACACTCGGTGATATCTTATTGCTTAAACATCTACTAATAGTCCCAGTCCTATATCTCCAGGTTTGCAACTCTATCTGGACTTTTTCCTCTGGCACGGACACCACAGTCTGGCATACCACCCCAGCTGTAGTGAGGCAACTCCTTCCTCTGATGACAACACTAGCAACTTTCACAATGTCATCACCAGCAAGCTTCATATGATCTGGTATGGCACTGATAACACAGAGGTGTTATCAGTTAATGAAGATCTCTCATATGCAAAGTAATGCCGTACATTTAATATCTTTTAATTTTTAGAATTTTTGATGCATAACTTGTTTTTTGGGGGGGTATGCTTATGTAATTTGAAAATCAATGTAGCCAAACACAGAAAAAATATATAAAGTGGCATGCATAGGAGGCAGTATGGCGCAGTGGGTTAAGGCTCTGAGCTGCAAATCTGGAGACCTGGGTTTGAATCCCACAGCCCCCTAGGTGCATACTGTGTGACCCTGAGCAAGTCACTTAACTTCCTCGTGCTCCCAGGTTGCACCTGCAAACAAGCTTTCAGCTTAGTGTGTCTCACCTGGTAAAATAATTGGTAAATAAATAATTGGTATGCATGTAAAGCAGAGACTTCATGGTGGTATACAGTATGTCTTGAGATTAGCAATGAATAGAAACTATTACTGCAGCTCAGCTGGGCTGTGGCTGTCTTGATGGGATTTTGCAATCTCTGTCACAACACCACAAACAGCACTCCACAGCAGATGCATGCCAACAGCACCTGCAACTAGTAAGCAATAATAATTCATATTCATTGCTGACCTTAAGACTTTCTTACCCCCCTATATTTGATCAGCGTGCACCATTACAATTACTGCATTTGTAGATGAAATAGTTTTGCTGAATTCTGGAATCTGAACTAAATGTATGGGTTTAAAGCCAAACAGAAGTTGCCTATGGCCTATTTCTCTAACCTTTACTGAGAAGACTTTATAATACAGTATGTATGACCATACTTGTGTGCCACCAGTTAAATGTTTTGACTGGCTGCAGCTAATTATTTGATTAAATAAATACTGATTGGGGCACTAATGAGCAGCTGAGGAGGAAGGATGCAACTCTCCAGAGCTCCACACTAGAACAAAATAAAAAGCTGTTTCTGGGCATTTAAAATAATTATTTTTACAAGCAGAGCAGCAAATATCCACCCTAACATGGAAGAATTCCTCACAACAGGCAAGTCGGCAAGGCAATTGAACAAAAATGCTAAGAAATTAGTGGCACAAGAGACTGTAGCCTCAGGAGCAACAGGTCCAATATCATTGTCAGACACAGAGATAGTGCTGATAAGCCGATCAGTCTCCGAGCAAATATTAACGGATCTAAAGCTGAGATGGGACCAGTTCGAACAATCCATCTTGGGGCTCACCACAGAAATTAAACAGCAAAATAGGAGACTTACAGAGATAGAGCAACAGGTTTTGGACCTAGAGGACTCCACGAGGGTAACCCTGAAAGGCTGATGAAGTTAGAGGGAGCTGGAGGAAATGAGAGAAGCTCTCAACTATCAAGAAAATTATAGCCGAGGAATAATTGCAGAATCAGGGGCTGTCAGAAGAGCAGAGCGGAACTTAATTACTTCTGCTCAGAGATCTTACCAAAACTGCTTGAATGACCCCAAGGAATGGCAAACTAAAGGTGAAAGGGCCCACAGAGCACTCCGCCCCACGACCACCTAATGGACAGCCGCCAAGACAAGTCATATTCCGCCTCCATCATTATCCTGATTGGGTATTCTGCTGGCGGCCTACAGAAACCAATTAGAGTTACAATATGAAAGCCATAAGCTCACAGTGCATCAAGATATGTCCATCAAGATCCAGAAGAAACACCAACAATTTAATAGCCAGATCAACCAGAAGAGAGATAGGGGTCTGGAGTTCTTCATGGTCTATCCAGCCACTGTGAAGATGCATATAAAAGGGGCCACATGCTTGTTTTGGGAGCCCAGAAAGTTACAGAGATTCTTGGATGAATAGGAGCTAATGAATAAGAAGGGCTGAATGAAGTAAGGCTGCTTTTTCTTCGATATTACTGATACGGTCTTTTGGTGTATTCTCCATTTCTCCCAATGCTGCTGCCACATGGAACAAGGCTAAACCTCTGGATAACATATTGGCATGAGCATGCAGAGGCACCAATGCAAAGGTTGTATAAGGACTAGAGACACTGAACTTTTGCCAGCATGTGTGAGTAGCCGCTTCTATATTCTCCCCCTCTCGCCTCTATTGCTTTTGAATCTCTACTGTGCTGGTACCACACATCCCAAACTCCTCCACGGGCTTGCTTTACAGGACAGGTGGCCCAATATCACACCCTGAACCCCCAATATACTCAATGTGGAACTGATAAGGATGTGCTTCCAAGGAGCAAAGGGAAGGGGATAAGAGATGATGGGCAATAAGAACAGGGCTTGAAGAAGGGACTTCATGGGCAGCTCAATAAGCTTTCTGAGGAGAAAGAGACAAAGGAGGGAGACAATGGGAACATGGGAGGTTGAGGGAGAATGAGACTTCGCTTGTGAGTGTGGGTGCTGGCTTATTTCTCTCTGCTCTTCGAACCCCCCAGGTAAGAACAATCACAGGGGCCTACTCCCCCCAAAATACCCCATAAGAACTGAACAAAGGGGTGTGATAAGTGACCTGGGTGAGGAGGGGGCAGGGGATCTGGTGTGGGGAGGGAATGTGAGAGAGGAGATACAGATAAAGATAAAGAAATGATTAGATGCATGCAAATGTTAGAAGAGGGAGTCCAGGAATGGGGGAAATGGGAACAATTAGCACCAATATGGAGGGTAAACTTAAAATGCACAGAAACATAAGGAACAGAAGACAGTGCAGGGAGGGGCATAGGGGATGGTAGAAGTTTACAGATGTTATTATACTGCAATATAAGGATATTGAAACGTAAAATGCAGAAAATAGTACCATATGATGGGGAGAAGAGGGGAGGGGGAGGGGTTTGTTCACCTTCATGTTCACTGTTTAATTCTTATCAACAGTTGCACAGTTTACAGTACATGGCTTGGGTGATCAATAGACCTAAAAAGAAAGAGAGTTTTGTGAAAAGAAGAATTATAAAACCAAAAACAAATGTAGCTAAAAGAAGTAGAAGGAATGACCATGGCATGGGAATACTATAGTACTGTGGTCTTATGGAATGTTAGGAGTTTATCCTCCCCAGCGAAGAGGACTAAAATATTGACTGCACTGAAAAGGCAGGGAACTGTTGTTGCCCTACTTCAAGAAACACACCTAAGAGAAGATGAGCATGCAAAATTAGTGAGGGGATGGGTAGGGACCTGCCGTGCTGCCTCCCACAATAAACACAAGAAAGGGGTGGCCATCTTAATAAATAGGAACCTTCCTTTCACTCCCCATAGGATGGTTAGAGACCCTAAGGATGATCACTTTATTTTTATAGTGGGTGAGATACAAGGGCAGATGGTAACTTTTGGCATTGTGTATGCCCCAGCGGTAATGGATCCAACTTTTTACCAAATTATTACAGATTTACTGTTCAGAGAACAGTTCCCTAATTTGATCATGGGGGGGGGGTAACTGTGTAGTGGATCCTGCAATGGACTATTCAGGCACAAGGCCTAGGGAATCTGAAACAATACAGCAATGGAAGTTGAGCCTGACTAACTTAAACTTGATGGACGCATGGCATTCTTTAAATCCTGGAGCGAGGGAGTATACTTTTTACTCTCATGCACATGGAACCTGGTTGAGGCTAGATTATTTATACGTGATGGGAAACCTGTATCCCTCAATAAAAATAGTGCAATGTGGTTCCATTTTCTTGTCAGATCATGCCATGGTCATGATGGAGCTGGCACTGGCAAGGAGGGAGGGAACAATAGGAGGGTGGAGGTTCCCCACATACCTGTTTGCCAGGGAACAACTTAGGGATTTTCTTAAAGACCAATGGAAAACAGAAACAGAAACAAATAAAGGGACTGTAGTTTCCGAGGGAATTTTCTAGGAAGTGGGAAAGATACACATGAGAGGTGTTATTATAAGGTATACCTCCAAAATAAAAAGACAAAGGCAGCAGAAACAGAGAGAGCTAGAGGAACAAGTTTGGATGTTGGAACTGGAGGTAATCCAGACAGGTGCAGGGGATAAGGAAAGGGAGCTACAAATAGCAAGGAAAATCCTGAATCTTACTATAACAGAGGAAGCTAGAGCCAAAATAACATATGCTAGACAGAAAATATATGAGTGGGGTAACAAACCGGGGCCATTACTTGTGAAATTAATGAAGGGGGTAGGGTAAATAAGTGGATTATACTATACATATCAAAGATAAGGCAGATAATATGGTAAAACATGACAAACACATCAGAAAATGCTTTGAAGAGTTCTATAGCGGGATGTACAAGCCTGAATGTAAAGGGACGGAACAGAAAATGCAGGAATTCCTTGAGGGGCTACCCATACCCAAACTTAATGAAGAACAATGGGCAGCACTTGAGGCCCCATTAACAACAGCGGAAATAGTTAAAGCAATTGGGCATCTCAAAAAAGGAAAAGCAGTGGGACCAGATGGGTTTGGGGCAGAATATTACAAAGAGCTAAGAGAGAACCCATAAAAAAGTTGATGGGAGAGGCTGGGGGGAGAGAAATACCTAAGACCTGTTGTGAGGCTAATATATGTGTATTACCAAAGCCAGGAAAATATCCAACAGAATACTCTTCCTATAGACCAATATCCCTATTAAATTGTGATTGTAAAATTATGGCGAAAGTCCTGGCCTTGAGGTTAGAAGGGTTCCTACCAGAGATAATTCACCCAAACCAGATGGGCTTTATACAGGAAAGATTGTCCTATCATAATAGGAGAAGGGCATTAAATGTAATATGGTAGGGTCTAGAATTCAGGAAGGCTTGTGTGTTATCCATGGATGCCGAAAAAGCCTTTTGATAGGATAGAGAGGAACTATTTGTTTATTTATTTATTACAAATCGGGTTTACAACCTTTGAGTCAGAGACTCATTTACAAAGGCACCTCATTGCAGGGGTGGCAGACATCAAGACAGCTATTACAGTGCAGATTAAAACAGAGGATAACATTAGAGGTGCAGTAAAAGGAACATTTAACATAGATACACTTAGGTTACATAATGTAGTAGTTTGTATGTTACTTAGGTTGCATAGTGTTACAACATTGTGAGTTACACTTATGGATATAGTAGGTCCTCAGAGAAGACAGCAGGTTACATCCCTGTTTGGACCTAGTGGGGAAGGAGTGGATCTGAGGGAGGGAGAGGCTGTCCAGTGGGCATTGTTGAGCCAGGGGGCAAGGCAGGTGGGTACAACAGGTTACAACAGGGGGTTAGTTGCACCTACAACAGTGGGTATTAAAGATATGGTTCTAAAGGGCTATTTTGAAGTAGCCAATTTTTGGCAAACTGGAGATGCAGCTAGGGAGGGAGTTGAACCAGGTGAGGGCTCGGTAGAGGAAGGATCTCTGGGCAAGAGAGGTCTTGGTTCTGGGCACCTTGAAAGTGACCTTAACAGAGCTAAGGGTGGTGATGGACGATGATGACTGCTGTAGGGAGGTGGAGACCACCGGGGGGGGGGGAGAATCCTAGCAGTGATTTCTTAATGAGAAGGCAGGTCTGGTAGAGCAGTCACTCCTCAAAGTTGAGCAGATTGGCAGGAGTATAGAGAAGGCAGGTGTGAGTGAGGCTGGGGCACCGGTCAGGAGCCTGCAGGCTTTACTGATGGATAGTTGCACTTTGGAGAGGGCAGTGTTGTCAGCTGCAGCTTAGATGGGCAAGCCATAGTCCACGAGGGATAAAACGGAGGAGGTGATTTACAGCCTAAGGGCAACCTGGGGCAGGCAGTCCCTGTGCCGGTATAGCAGGCCAATCCACGAGTTAATGGTGGCTGACAGGGCATTAATGTGAGTGTGGAAGGAGAGGGCAGTATTGAACGTGATGCCTAGGTACTTATATGTGAGTGCGGAGTGCTGGGGATAATCATGACAGGGGTATTTTTAGCTTTATTTTGGTGGTGGGAAAAGAGCATTGATTTGGTTTTCTTTAGGTTAATGACCTGTCTGCAGTCACCAAGCCACCTTTCAGCTTGATTGTAAGCTTGCTGGAGGGATAATTGGAGGGAGGTGGGATTGGGATGTGAGGCAACGAGGAATGCATTGTCAGCGTAGGGGAGCATTTTACCAGTACATGAGCTGGGGAGGGTGTTGAGGTAGTGACTAAAAAGTATTGGACCCAGGATGGAGCCCTGAGGGACCCTGGAGTGAATAGGAAGAGTGCTGGAGAGGGAGCCGCTGATCTTGACACACTGGGATCTAGCAGAGAGGTAGCCAGAGAACTAGGAAATGGGACCACCAGAGAAGTCAAGCTGGTGAAGAGAGTCGAGTAGAAAGGGATGACAGACAGTGTCAAAGGCCTTGGAGAGGTCAATGAACACTGCTCCTGCAAGGCTGCCAGAGTCGAAAGCAGCATGCAGGTGTTGGGAGAATTCCAGGAGATCCATGATTGTACTGTGTCCTGTGTGGAAACCGTGCTGCTCGGGGCACACAATGTCATACCTGGTTAGGTATTCAGAGAGCTGGATCAACACCACTTTTTCAAGGGCTTTAGAGAGTGGGGGGAGGATGGAGATGAGCCGGTAATTGTTGGGGGTGGACCGATCCCCACTCTTATGTATGAGTGTGATTTCAGCAGTTTTCCAAGCACTTGGGAACTGACCCAGGCATAGAGACCAGTTTAGAAGGTCAGTCAGGGAGGACTACGACTTCGTCCAAGACCATACTGAGGATCCTGGAGTCGAGGGGGCCACTGCTGGGGTTATTGCTGCTCAAGGCTTTAAGCAGGTGTGGCCTGGCTTCTTGGGGGGTAGGGTTTACAGGTAGAATGGTGGGCAATGCAAGACCAGAGGGAGAGAGATGGGGATTGGGTCAAAGAAGCTACTGGGGAGGATTGAGCTTAGGTCAGAGAAGGCAGTGTTAAGGCAATCGGCTAAAAGGAGTGGATCTGTGGTGGGGGTGCCATTGATGGAGAGCTGAGATGGTGGGGGGGGAGCGGAACTTCCCATTTAGCTCTTTGATATTATCCCAGAAGGTCCGGGCTGAACCCCATGTGGAAGCGAGGGTGGTCTGGCAGGGCTCTGCCTAGGCCCGCCTAATGGCCCAAGTGCACTTATTGCATTCTGCATTGTAGGCTTGTCTATCAGATGCCTTTTCAGATTCCACAGCAATGTGCCAGAGATTATCTCTGTTTTTGAGTCTCTGGAGGAGGGGTGGGCTGATCCATGGGGCATTACATTTTTTGGAGCAGATCGTGGTGAGGGATGAAAAGGTCACAAGCCTTACAGAATGCATTTATGAAGTGGTCAAGAGCTGAGTCAATGTCAGAGGCATGCTGGATAGGGGACCAATCCAGCTGGGCTAGGTATTGTTTTAATTTTCTGAGGCTGCCAGGGTGTAAACGGCAGCGTAGAGTGGCCTGGGACACTGGCTTCAAAGTGAAGGATGACCAGAGACAGAGGACTGGGGAGTGATTGCTAAGATAGTCAGGGAGGATAGTGACATCCTGGATTTTGTAGAGGCAATTAGATATAACAACATCTAGGAGAGTGCTGGTGCCAGTAGAATGATTGAATCTGGTGGGCTGAGTGACTAACTGGGACATATCCAGGGCAGCAAAGGAGTCCTTTAAATGAGAGGCAGTGGAGGCAAGCCAGTTAACATTGAGATCGCCTAGGATGACTTGATCCACTTTGTGAGGGAGACATGTGAGGTAGTCAATGAGGGACTGGACTGCTTGGTTTTGATTCCTCAGGGGCACATAGGAGACCATGAGGAAGAGAGGGCCTTGGGCGAGGTCAGGTGTGATTTTTAAGGTGAGGGCTTGGGTTCCATAATCAAATTTAGGAGCTGTGAGTGCCTGACCTATAAGGCAGTCCCATATGAGTAGTGCGCAACCACCACCACGTTTGCCTACTCATTCTTCCCTGTAGATGGTATATCCAGGGAGGGTGATAGCGGAGTCAGGGGTGGATTTGTATAGCCAAGTCTCTAGCAGTGCAATTATGTCAGGTTGATGTTGAACGACCCAGCACTGGAGGGCAGCAGATTTCTTTAGGAGATTGCAAATGTTTAAGGATGCAAAGTGGAGGCCAGTTGCAGTACAGGGTTTAGAAGGACTGGAAGCCATAGGTCCTGGGTTTGGGTGTACATTACCAGATAATAATAATAGCAGTGTAATTATTCTGGTTAGTGGCTGGTGGCGATGGAGACCCTTGGGTCGACACCCAGCTGGGGACTTTACAATCAGGGTGCATGGGATAGCTAAAGTGCAAAGGGTGGGAATGGCAGGGGAGAGCTGGGTCCAGGTCAGGACTTGGAGGCGGAGGAGTGGATGTGTTGGCAGGGTGGGAGTTTTGGGGGGGTCACGGGTGTGTCGAGGGTGGGGGAGGGCCAAGTCACTGTGGGGAAGTCTGGGGATGAGGTGCCTAGTGTGGAGGAAAGGTGTTCCGGGTGGTGTGAGGACTGTACCAAGAGGGTGAAAGAGAGCAGACTTAGTAATGGAATGTAGGTACCCATAGCAGCTGAGCAAATTAAGGAGATGTAGAGTAGCTTTGGCACAGCTGGGGAAAAACCCCTCTAGTGGGCGAAGAGTATAAGCTGCAATTGGGAAAAACCAGTATCTATCAGTAGAAGAGGGAGGGGTCAAAGACTGATGAATAGTGATAGACTGACCACACAATATGTGAGATGATACAGGAACTGTATTGTGTTGGATTGGATGTGTGCTTATAACTGGGCCCCCTAGTGGCTAAAAGATACAATCTGCTAATGGAAAACAGGCATGGAGGTTCTGAGGCAAGTTTTCTGGTGGGGGGGGCACCGCAACATCCTCAATGGGACACAGAGGTCAAGGGTGCAGCCCACAGACTTACAGCTCTAAGAGAAGGGGCACAGGGCAGATAGCAAAATCACACTACCTTAATAACCTTTCTCAAACTTAAACCAACTCTTAAGAAATCTCAACATCAGACTAAACATTACTTAAAGTAAGAAATCAAGAACTTGTCAAGCAGAGGTCAGTCCTAGCATTAATTTCTTGACAGCAGTTCCTAGAAGACTTCTGGATTGCTGCACATAGTGTGAGAAACACTGACAAACAAGGGCAAGTGAGATTCCACCAGGGGTAGATGCCCAAATTCAGAGTTCCAACCCATACCTTGCTTGGAGGGTGAGTGCTGGGCAATTTCTCCTTAGTCTGCTTACCAAAGTGCAGAATGTAGGTTGTTTGAGAGGAAACAGCCCTGTAACGGCACTGTAGTCCCCTGTTGAGATAAGGTGAGAGGATGAAATTAAATAGCAGTCTTGGAGGGGAGGGCAGTCCAGAAAACAAAAGAGAGATTAACAGTTTGGGAGGGGTTGAGAATTAAACAGAGATAGTTTAAGCAGGGAAGTCCTGAACAGAGATGCAACAAATTTAAATTCTGTCGGCGAAGTGAACTTAAAGTGGGCACTTCGAGTTGCCTCTCTGCTACGTGGAGTGGGCAATGCAAAGTGCTCACCCCGCCTTGACATTACCACTTCACATTAAGGAGGAATGGCAATGCGAAGTAAGGCGAAGTCATTGTTTTTAATGGACTTCGCATTCCTCATTATGATTCTAAGTGATCCACTTAGTGTTTCAAATTTGGCAGCCCCCCCACACATCACATGGCTTACAGTACTGTAAATCACATGCTCTTTAGCTAGGTAGGAAGAAAGTGAGTCATACAAGCAGACACTTTTACTTTCTCCTGTGTACACGGGGAGAGAGAGTAGTGTGTTTTGTGACTGCTGATACTTTTAGATCAGAGCGAGGAGGAGATTTAAACTTTGATTTAAACCCAACAGCTTTTTAAAAAGCTACATTTTTTTGTCTTTTGTGTACTCTTTTTTTACTTAATTTGTTCTTTCTGTCAGTTTTATTTTTCTTACCTTGATAAGTAGTTAGTTGTTTTTCTGTGTCTGTGTGACTGTGTGTGTTGTGTGACAGTGTGAGTAGTGATTGCTCAGGCTGAGAGAGCTCAGTAGGAGAGATGGATCAGGGTGAGGGAATGTCTGGAGCAGGGGCAGCTCTGGGAGAACGTGGTAGTGGTAAGCATCATACCATGCGCATGTGTGGAGGGCATGGGTGCTCATTCCTGTTGGACCACTCAAAACTTGTAAGTGCCCCCCCCCAGAAGCAGGACCAGAACAACGAGAGGGTGAGTGCTGTGAAGCAGCAGCTGGATCACATACAGGGACATCAGTTGCAAATTATGTCCATGCTGGAACTGCTGCTGGATCACCATGGGATCCCACATTAGGTTTTTTTTTCCTCACACCATGTGCCCCCACACACCTTCCTTGCTGTGTTATAAAATGTATTCCTTCACCATCCCTGACCCTTCTATGTAATTATGCACTTTTTTTTGTTGTCTTCCGTGTGCGTGACACTTTGTATTCCGAGCAGTGCAAGTATACTGTACTAAACTGCATGTGTGCAGTCAGTCTTCTTTCCAGTCTGTGTATGTACTGCAGACACTGTCCAAATCCCTTACTTAAAAAATAACATTAATGAGTACAATGGTGGGGTGGTGAAACATGGAGAGATACTACAAAATGGGCTTACAATATAGCCAAGTATCAACTAAAAACATTTAATGTTGTGATTCATGAGGTGATTATAAATCTTGATTTGTGACTGCATTTGTGACCGTGATGATGAAGAAATGTGAATGCCTATGGCTGTACTTCCCCGGGCACCAATGAGCTGTAGCCTAAAAGTCCCAGACTTAAAAATACGTATAAATGAGTAAAATGGTGGGGTGGTGAAGCCTGGAGAGATTCTACAAAACAGGCATACAAATATATATCCAAGTAACTAGGAAAAAAATGAATCTTGTGATTTGTTACGTGAATGATTAAGAATCATGATTTGTGACTGCATTTGTGACTGTGATGATGAAGAACTTGATCTGTATCATGAGTGACTAGTGATGATGGTTCTGACTTAAAAACATATTAATGAGTACAATGTTCATGCAGAATTAAGCACCACACTTGTCCAGTACTCTGAAGGGAAGCCAAAGAAACAACTGTGACTTAAGTTACAGATAGAGATTGGGCCCTAAAGAGATGCAAATGCACAGACAGATTAAGATTGTGCTGTGCACTGAAGAGATGCAGACACAAAGGCACAACACCGAACCAGTGCTCACCATCGAAAATTCAAATCTGGAAAAGAATACCTTTGCCGGTTGGGCGTGTCCGCGGGGAGTGTACTGTACTGTTGCAGTAACACTCACTAGTACTAGTACCAGTAAAGATACCACAAAGAAGTGCAAAAATTACACAGCTGCAGTGGAGAGCAGTTTCACATTGCTGAAATTATTATGTGGCACAATAAAAGTGTCTTATTTGATGACATGCGTCACACACATACTCACACACACACACACTAAGTAATGCATAGCAAATTAAAAACTTCACTAATATAACCACATATTTTAAACAAACTAAAATTATGCACTGCTGCTCCACAACAATCAACAAAAAAATGGGCAGAAATTTTGAAAATATTATTGTGTGTACATTAATACAGTTATACAAGAAAAATATCCCCAAAACAGAAAGCACTGTCTTTTTCTCCAAGTTATTCTACCTACACCACAGATATGCCCCTCCCCCAAAGCACACTTCCACTATTTCAGTACACAGACTGAATGTTGTACATTAACATTCAAAATCCATACACAAACAATAAATGCTCGATGATATGAGCACAGGAGGGTTTCCTATAATCGATGAACTAAAGTTTCAGCTAAAAAAAAATGAACCAAAAAGGCATTTTTAACAGTTTTTTGAAGGGTTGATTCACAGAGAGCTTTCCGAGCAGATTGTCTCATACAGCTTCATACACACACTATCCCAAACTGAGGTTGTGCAGAACAATCTAGAGCCCATGTGACCTGAAATCCCATGAATCACTGCAAAATTCGCCTTTGGAGCTTAAAAACAAGGCGAAGTGAGGCAAAGTGGAAGGTAGAGTAACGCAAAGTCATTGTTTCCAATGGACTTCTCGTTAGCCAATATAGCACATCTACTCTTCACCATTATAATGTGAAGTACTCCTCTTGGCGTTGACGGACCACTCCTGTCGCCTTCACTCCGGAATCATTTTGCAGAGCGAATTGGGGCCACTTCGACCACCACTAGTCCTGAAGCAAGTTGGGGGTTGGGGAAGACACAGCAGTATGCTCAACAGGAGATAGCAGTAGCCTAAATACAGTTGTGGAAGGGGCTCTGATTTATACTGGGTCACAGAGCTGAAAAAAAAAATAAAAACAACAGGCAGGGAGGTTCTGAAGCAAGTTTTGGGAGGGTGCACTGCAGCATCATTAATTGGACACAGAGGTCAAGGGTGCAGCCCAGAGACCTACAGCTCTAAGCGAAGGGGCACAGAGCAGATAGCAAAATCACACTACCTTAATAACCTTTCTCAAACTTTAACCAACTCTTAAGAAATCTGTACATCAGACTAAACATTACTTAAAGTGAGAAATCAACAACATGTCAAGCAGACATATTTGTTCAAAATATTGGCCCGTTTTGGTCTGGGTGAAAAATCTATACAAATGGTGAAGGCTTTCTATAGGACCCCAACTGTGAGAGTCTTGGTCAATGGTACGCCCACAGAGGAATTCAGACTGGAAAGGAGTACCAGGCAGGGATGCCCTCTCTCCCACCAGTTATTTACAATCACAATGGAGCCTTTGGCCATCAAAATTCAGGAGAACCTGGGATTACAGGAATAAGGCGTGATCAAAACACCAAAAACATTATTACACTGTATGCAGATGATGTGTTACTGTTTGTGACCAATCCAGATGAGTCAGTGCCTATCTTTTTGAAAATCATAGGCAGGTTTGTGAGTTTTTCAGGATATAGAATAAACCTGACTAAATCGGAAATCATGTTTTTGGGAGGTCAGGAGGGCAGGGTGAGAAATACTTGGGGGCTGCAAAAAGTTACTAAGGAAATTACCTATCTGGGAATAAAAGTAGGAAAAGATCTAGGTAAATTATATAGTTCAAATTATATCCCCTGTTTAAAAACATTGTGAGAGACCTGGCTAGATGTAAAGGATTACCAATCTCATGGATGGGCAGAATAAATTTATTGAAAATTAACATTTTGCCAGAGTTCTGTATACCATACAGATGCTACCCTTCTGCCCTACAAATGCAGACATTAAAAAAGTAGAAAAGAGCTTTACAGACCTCATATGGCGAGGAAAGTAACCATGAGTGAGTCTGAACAGGCTCAAGGTGGAGAGTATAAAAGGGGGACCAAACTTTCCAGACATAAAAGGATAATTTCTGGCCTTGAAATATAGGTATAAATATAACTGGGTTAACAGGGGATCAGCGGCCTTATGGCTAGACCTCGAAAAGATGGGTGGTTTGGGACAGGCCTCAGCCTATTTGGAGGAGAGGGGACTGCGGGCCTACAAACAAGTAGGAACCCCAAATCCAATGGTGGTAGCGAGCTTAGAAGTGTGGAATGCTATTAGAAGAAGAAGGGAGGCACAACAAATCAATACTATATTAGTCCCTGTTGTGGATATCCCAGATCTCTTACAAGGCTTAGAGGATGAGGGCTCTAATCAAAGGAGAAGTGGGGAAGTAAGATGTTTTGGGGGCCTAATGTCTGGAAAAGGGATGTATACCTTCCAGGACATACAAAAGAAGAGAAATATACCACCCTCACATCTCTTTAGATTTTTTCAAATTAGGAACTATTGTAAAAAGATAGGCAAGCATTGGGGAATTTGCAAATGGCAGAGGTCGAAAAAGAGATTCTGGGAGCAAGGGTGTGTGAAAAAGGACTCAAGGTTAGAGCGGCTAAAATAGAGCCTTTTTTTCAGGGGGGGGATAAAGCAAGACAATGGTGGGTATGAGATCTACATGTAGAAATCTCAGATCAGAACTGGGATCTAATGTTAAGCTTACACATGGGATTACTCCTATGTAACAAATATAAGGAACTACAACACAAGTTTCTACATAGATTGTATTACCCACCAAGTCAGATTAATAAATTCAATCCAGAGGCGTCAACAGTACGTGGAAAATGTGGGGCTGGTAGGGGTACATATATACATTATTACTGGATGTGCCTAAATTTGAAAGGTTACTTGAAAGGAGTAGCAAATGAACTGACTAGTATGAGATGGGGCCCTGTAGAGCTATCTCCCCTAGATCTATGCTATTTGGGGTGTAAATAAGGGCAGGGGGGACAGTGGGAGCTGTATCCCAGGCAGATAAGAATTCTTCTGGTGGTGGCTAGGCAGGGAATATAAAATGTAAGGACATCCACCTCAGTGCCAACAGTGTTACAATGGAAGGGTTTGATTCTTTGGGCACTGGCAGTGGATAGGTTAACATATGTACAAAAAGGAAGATAGGAACAATTTATAAATGAATGGAGTAGCCTCCTAAATACCCTGACTCCTGGGGAGGTCACAATACTTAGAGAAGGGGGAGAGTTAATATAGATACTATAGTATTCCCAAACTCAAGAGCTGATATTATCTACGAAAACTGAAGACTTAAGACTTAGGAGAGCAGTGGTACTCATTAAGATAAAAAAAAAAAATAAGAAAAAATGATGTAAACTGAATTCTCTTTGGTTAGAACACCATATACTTACTTATTTAGCTAGTTAGCTGTTTTTTCTTCATTCCTATCACCTAACCTTTCACTATCCTTTCCGAGGAAAATGTGTTCCTCACTTTGTTATACCATGTGTCTACATGTTCTGTGTGAAAAAATATCAAAGGGCTATAAAGACAGCAATGCAAGGGAGTGTATTGGAAAGTTAGAGCAGTGAGAAAGGTACTACTTAAAAAAGAACAAATCATACAGGTGGAAAAGAATGGAGAAGAGGGAGAGGGAATGTTATGCCTAATAGATAAAATGGCAATATGATTTGTGAATGTATTTCATAAGTAAATGTATTGCAATGATGTACTTACGTTTATGGTAAGAAAAAAAGAAAATTAATTATTATGGATAATAAACATATAATATAAAAAAAGTACTATTAAAATAACGTTTCTATTAGGGCGTGTAGCTGATGATTCAGTCTTAGACTTTGTCCAGTGGCAGAAGTAGAGTAGAAGGCCATATGTCTCAATTACCCAGAGAAAGTGAAATATTGTTGATAGGCCTTTGAATTTGCAGTATCATACACAACATGCACTTCACATACTTGTCTTTGTGGTGTGAAGTGCATATTGTGTGTGTGTGTGTGTGTGTGTGTGTGTGTCACAGGATCTTCCGCTGTGCCTGTGTGGCCCTCATACCTTGAAGTAGATGACAGAGCCACAGTCACACAGACACTGCTTGCAACATTTTACTGACATTGAATTTCCTGAGCAGGGCTGCTATAGGGGAAAAAAGAGAGAGAGACACACACACACACACACACACACACACACACACATTCTTCAAAGTACACAACAGCTGTGTCTCTGTCTCTGTCTGTCTGTGTGTCTCTCTCTCACTATCTCTTGCACTCATTCCCTCAGCTGATAAAAGCTTTTGCCCAACTGGGGCCCCATGCAAATCTCAATGACTGGGCCCACAACAGTGTTGCCACTGGGTGGGTGCAGAGGGCCATTCACTTCCAGCCATAAGGGTAAATCACACCCACTTTCCTTTTTTTTTCTCCTCTCCCTTGTCCCTAAGAGCTCCCCAATATTCTGCTGGGTGCCACAGTTGTTGAATCATTATAGGTTTACAAGTCTCTCATGTGACTATGTCCGCTGTGACACAGTAAAGAGCCACAGCATTCAACCTGCAGCTACTGCACACCAGACGGAATAGCCTTGTACATCTAAAACATTTCAGGGTCTGATCTGATCTGCATGCCATCAGTACTGAAGCAAACCTTTATCCTTATAATCCTTTAGTTAGATAGATAATGCAGGACTGGACTGTCTCTTTTGGAGTGCCCAGGTCGAAAACCTGAATTTGTGCCATCTGGCCTTGTTTTGGATTACAAATAGTGATCCTTTCATATCAAACATAATAACTGTGCAGGCTAAATAGCCTCAACATCCTCAAACATTGGGACTATGATGATTCAATAACTGTGTTACCCTTTAGATTGCAGGGGGCTCTTAGGTATTGTGGTGATAGTATAATTGCTGTACCTGTTAGCTGGGACTGTGAGGGACTGACAGGGATGTGGGGTGAGGGGTGGAGAGGGGATTGCAGGGATGCCAATTATTTGTTTATTTTTAAACCCTTACCTTTCCTTCCCCAGAGCCTTGATCCTGCCTTCCCTGTTAAACCTTATCCCATATCCCTGTTTGTGTTTAACTCCTGTGTGCTGTTTTCTATTGCTTGGTCATTGTGTTATTTCATTGTGTAGTGGGACTCCGTGGGGCTGTTAAATCACAGCATGGGTCTGGCAGAACAGCCTAGACATTAAAGTAATGAGCTGTGAATGAGCTTGATACATTCAGTAGAACAGGGTTTGATACCCACAACTTCCTCTTGCACACTGTGTGACTCTGAGTAAGTCACTTAACCTTTCTAATGTCCTTGGGTTGCCCCTGAAAACAGACCCTGGACCTAGTGGAACTTACATTGTTAACAAAATAAAAACAAAGAAATATATTATTTCCCGGGGGCAGGGGGGTGTAATATTATGAATACAAGCAGGTATTTTATGGACACATGAATATGTTACTGGATAATAAAGCACAAATAATCTAACCCATTAAATTAATGTAATTAAGACTTTCCAGATGCTGCCTATAGACTTACAGCTTCAAGTTTTCAATAATTCTGAGGGAAACATTTGGAAGAAAAACAGATTTCCTTGTAGCATCTCTCTTGTCTGTGTGTATATGTCTCTGTGTTTCCTTGTCCCTTGTGCAACATCACCTTCTATGGGCACAGGTCAAGTTTCAGAGCTTGGAACAAATAGCATTTATAGCAAGTAACTGATAAAATCTCGCTTGCTGTCCCTGTGTGTGTGTGTGTGGGGGTGCCTGGAAAGAACACCCAGCAATCTAACAATGAAATTGTGTTGAGGGGTTATGTATTCACATAGGCTCCTGTGAATGTCATTGTACCATCCTGCCCACATGCCAGTACTTCAAAAACAAATAATTAAACAAACTGTTATAACTCCTATTAAACTAATAAAGCATTTCAACCCCATATTTTAAATTTGAAATGTTTTCTTACTTTTATAAATGATGCCTGTAACCATCAGTTTCTGGCCTCTGTCTCCCACATCAACACATGTTCCTAATTAGCTGTGTGTTGCTGGGTCAGTATTTAGTAACATACCATGGTTACTCTGACACAGAATGTTCAAGGAGATAATAAGTTAACCCCTAGGCTGCTAAAATAACTAGAATGAAGCAGAGGCTTGGCAGAGAACACCAGGTGGAAGGAGTGCTATGGACTGGAAGGAGTGCTGTGTGACTGGACTTCTCTACTGTGACTAAAGAAGTAGAACTCTTCTACTGGGACCTTCAATTTAGGGTAAAAACACAGAAAAAATGTTAGTGTGTTTGTCTGAGTTAGCTAAAGTGAAGGGTTATCTGAAGCAGTTATCTATGTGTAAATCTCAGGTGGCTGAATGGGATTGTTATCTGGGAAATTTAATTGCATGTAGAAAGATATATTAAGTAAGGGGAGTGGCTTAGCTAGAAGGAAACTATATTTAAACACTGCCCTAGACAGATTCTGCCAGCAGCTTGGCAGAGAACACCAGAAGGAAGGAGTGCTGTGTGACTGAACTTCTCTACTGGGACTATATTACCCTCCTTCCCTCCCCTCCAAAGCTAGTTCTACTTTTATAAGGCACAGAATTTGACTGACAACAGGAACTTCCTTTTTGGGAGCAGGAAGTGAGTGATCACAAAGCCACCAAAGACTCATCAACCTAGAAGGGCAAGAGTAGCTCTCCACCCCCCCAACTGCTGGAGGTCTGCTTCTGAGGAAGTAAGGGGTCTACTGAGAAATATAAGATCTTCTTGTCTCAGAACAGGATGATCAGGAGCTTTAAGGGCACAGAAGCAGTAAGTAAGTAGGGAGAGAAAAAAGAAGGAAAGAGTAAGGATTACAAACAACAGTGAAGAGGCCAGAAATAAGACATGGTGGGAGTTGTGCAGTGCAGTGGCTGTGGAGCAGCAGTCTTCCGGGAGACATTCTGGAGGATGCGGTGTTGTCCCATCTGCAGGCACCTCTCTGAACTGAGGGAGAAGGTTGCTCATCTCCAGGCTGAGTTGGTCAGGATTTGTGGGACCTCTTCTTCCATCCAGGGACCACCAGAGCCACTGCTGTTGCTCAGAGGTTGCCAAGAAAGAGGAGTGGTTGGACCACAGTGGGCTCAGTGAGAGTGAGGGTGGTGGAACAGAGGCGCATCCCTCCAGCTGTATCTCTCCTCAATTCCTATACTGTTCTGGCAAAGTGTGGTTACTCTATGGGGGCACCCACAGTGGAGACCAAGGAGGATGCTGGGAACCTCCACAAGGGAGACCCACAGGAGGGTGGCATGGGATCCCACAGGGGAAGAAAAGAACTCCTGGTAGGGGACTTCATTGTTAGGAAGGTAGAACTGGGGAGGAAAGGGAGAAGGAGAAGGAACCTGCCTGGCCATGGCTTGAGGGACAGGGAGCGAACTCAGGATCACTGAGCAGCTGCACAGGGAGGGAGCTGGATGTCATTGTCCACCTAGGGGTAAATGACCTTAAGAAAGAGATCAGAGCAGTGAAGGAAGAGCTGTGGAGTTGGGGAGGCCTTAGACAAGTAGCACACATGGTAACCTCTCGGAGGTGCTGCCTGTCTATGGTGTAGATGAGGTTAGTTGCTCCACACCATGGAATTCAATCAGTGGTTGGAAAACTGGTGCAGAGGTCAGGGATTTGGCTTCACTGGGGACTGGGAGTCCACCTGGAGTGATGCAGACCTACTGTATACTGGCATGATGGGCTGCATCTGTCCAGAAGGGTAACCAGGATCCTGGGTGATAGGTTTAAAAATGCTTCATTGACAAGCATTTAAACTAGCCAAGGGGAGAGGCACTGGAAAGGAGCAGGAATCCTAGCCCTCCCAAAAAAGTCAGGGTAGTAAGTGAGGTAAACTCCAAGATAAAGATGTTGATTGGGAGAAGGGCAGGGGTAAATGGAGAAACTGACAAAGGCTATAAGGACAGGGATGGGGCCAAAAGGAGTAAGACCATCAGGAAATAGAGCGTAATGAGTACCAATGCCCGTAGTCTGGGCAAAAAACTCCCTGAACTGGTGGACTTGATGGAAGAGGGATTCCTGGATATCATAGCAGTCACAGAAACATGGTACACAGAGAACCATGACTGGGATGTTAACATACCAGGGTGCATAACCTACAGGAGAGATAGGGAGGGGAGAAGAGGGGGAGGAGTAGCTCTCTGTGTAAAGGAAGGATAAAAGCAACTGAACAAAAGAGTAAACAGGAGGAGAGGAGGCACTGTGGGTCACCTTAGAGACTGGAAATGACACTTCAATCTGCACAGGGGTTGTATACAGATCCCCATGTCAGGAGGAGGGAATTGACAAGGATATAATAGAAGGCATTCTTAGGATGGCAAAGAAAGGAGAGATACAGTTGATGGGAGACCTGAATATGCCAGATGTTAACCGGAGCACATTTGCTGCAGCCACATCCAAGAGCACGGCCATCCTCAATGCCCTGCAGGTGGCATGCCTCAGATAGCTAGTTTCAGAACCCACTCATGAGGGAGAAATCTTAGACCTTGTACTCTCAAATGGGGAAAGTAAGAGGACCTCAGATCTAGAAATGGGTTGCCATCTGGGAATAAGTGACCATCAAACAGTGTGGTTCATGATAAACTCACATACAGAATCAAGCCATACAAAAGTGAGGGTACTGGACTTCAGGAGGGCTGACTTTGGCAAGATGGGAGAATGCCTTAGAAAAGCACTAGCAAACAGTCTAGAAGGAGGGGTGGAACAACACTGGGAAGCATCAGAACTGCAATCACAGTGGCAACAAGCCTTGTGTCAGGCAACAAACAAAACAAAAGAAAAATAACTATGGTTCTCAAAAGAAGTGGTGGGAAAAGTCAGGAAGAAAAAGATAGCATTCAGGAAGTATAAGAAAACACAGAAGAAGCAGGACAGGGAGCTGTACCAGTTAAGGCAGAAGGACCAGAGAGGGAAGTCAGAATAGCAAAGGCCCAAACTGAGGAAAAGATAACCAACTCAGTTAAGAAGGGGGATAAAATCTTTCATACAGTAGGTACATCAGGTAGTGCAGAAAGACAAAGGGAGGGAGAGTGAGGCTGAATAGACTGGACAGTGGGTGGGCAGAGAGGGAGAGTGAAAAAGCAGGGATACTGAATGAATATTTCTACTCAGTATTCACAAAAGAGGTGGAGGGGAGGTGCCTAATCCAATTAACAGAAGCACTCTTGATGGCGGGGGGGGGGTCAATCCCAGTCCTTTCACAGAAGAAAGGGTTCTGAAAGAACTCCTAAAACTGAAGATGGACAAACCAATGGGACTTGATGAAATTCACCCCAGAATTCTAAAAGAATTAAGGGGAGATCTAGTGAAACCACTGACTGCTCTTTTTAACAAATCTTGGGAGGATGGTGTGGCAAACTGAGGGCTGGAGGAAGGTGGATGTGATTCCCCTTCACAAAAGTGGAACCAGGACAGAGGCAGGAAACTACAGACCTGTCAGTTTGACCTCTGTGGTAGGGAAAGTGATGGAATCACTTCTGAAGGAAATAATTGTTGAGTACCTAGAGGCCAGTGGGGCACAGGAGCCAAGGCAATGTTGGTTCACAGCAGGAAGGTCATGTCAGACAAATCTAATTGATTTCTTTGACTGGGTGACCAAAGTAGCAGGCCAGGGAGGGGCTGTGGATGTGGCCTTCCTAGCCTCTAGCAAGGGATTTGACACAGTCCCACACAAAATATTAATAGTCAAATTAACCAGCCTGAGAGTGGGTCCCAGGGTGGTAGCCTGGGTAAAACATTGGCTGGACAACAGGACACAGAAAGTAATTGTAAATGGAGTCCACTCTGAAGAAAGAGGAATTACTAGCAGGGTACCACAGGGTTCAGTAATTGGTCCAGTCCTTTTTAAATCTCTTTATAAGTGACATTGCAGAGGGACTGGATGAAAAAGTATGCCTCTTTGCAGATGACACAAAGATCTACAAGAGGGTTGATAAACAAGGAGCTGTGGAAAGGATAAGAAGGGACTTGGCAATGTTGGAGGAATGGTCAGAAGTATGGCAGCTTGGATTCAATGTAAAGAAGTGCAAAATAATGCACCTGGGAAACAAAAACCCCGGGGAGGATTACACAATGGGGGGAGGTAGTAAAGGCAACAGAAATGGAAAGGGACCTGGGGATAATCATATCAGATGACCTTAAGGTTAGCAAGCAATGTGAGATGGCAGTAGGGAAGGCTGGGGGTATACTGGGATATATAGGGAGAGGCATCACCAGCAGAAAACAGGAAGTTGTTATCCCTCTGTACAGACAGTTGGTGAGACTCCATCTGGAGTACTGCATCCAGTTCTGGAGACCCCATCTCTGTAAGGACATAGACAGGATGGAGGCAGTCCAGAGGAAGGCAACTAAAATGGTGCAGGGTCTGCAAGAGAAGTCATACAAGGAGAGACTAAAGGAGCTTAACATGTATACCCTTGAGGAAATGAGGGAGAGGGGGAACATGATAGAAACTTTTAAGTACCTCAGTGGAATCAACAAAGTCCAAGAGTGTAGCATCTTTCAGAAAAAGTGATATGCAAGAACAAGGGGGCACAATTTAAAGATAGATGAGGGGCAGTTCCGGGGCAATGTGAGGAAGTATTTTTTACAGAGAGGGTGGTGGATGCATGGAACAGCCTTCCTGAGGAGGTTGTGGGGTTTAAAACTGTGGGTAAATTCAAGAATACATGGGACAGACATAAGACAATTCTTGCAGGGGGTAAGAAGAAATAGGCTGTTTGTTAACTAGAATCTGCAACTTATCCTGTAGGTAGGGAAATGGGCAGACTAGGTGGTCCAAGTGGTACTTATCTGCCGTCAAAGTCTATATTTCAGTGTTTCTGTGAATCTATTTGATTGAGCTGAACAGATGCTCAGTCTACAGTCCTGCAAGGGTTAAATTGAGGGGCTAGTAAATACAGCAGCTTAATTTTTTTTTGGTTTATATCCTGAGAAGTTGGGAGGCACAGTAGCATCCCCCTCCCTTCAGATGCCTTTACGACAGAGCAATAAATAGCAAAAATCAGTGGGGGAGAGCACTAATTTACAGTTGTGGATGGATACTTCCAAAAGTCCAAAACGGAAGTTTCACAGTAAGCTTATTTTTAGAGCTAATGCAAGAGAGCTGCAGGCTCCACCTATCTGCAGCCCTAGAAAAGACTTCAGTATGCCTGTGCATCTGGTTTCATGCTTGTGTAATGTAAATAAACTCTGTCTGTTTGCCTCTCAATCCATGGGATATACCACCCTGTAGTGGTATGAAGGCAAGGAACCCTAGGGGAGGGTTCCATCCCTTGAGGTACCACAGGAGTGATTCCCTTGGCTAAAGGTACCTTAGGAAGAAGCCCATGGGAGAGAGATGCATGATGCTGGAGGAGATGGGGTGGATGGAGGGAGAATAAAAAAATGCTTGTGTGTAAAGTGAGGAGCTCAACCCTTAAATAGACTGAACAGGTACAGGCCAGTTGCACCACCCTCTTGAACTACAGGCTGTAGCCTTTCAATTCAATGTGCCTGTGCAACTGGTTTCGAGCTTGTGTAACATAGATAAACTTTGGCTGTTCACCTCTCTATCCATAGGATATACCACCCTGTAAGGGTACGAAAGCAAGGAACCTTGGGGAGGGTTCCACCCCTGAGTTGCCACAGGAATGAATCCCTTGGCTAATGGTACCTTAGAAAGAAGCACAAAAAGAGTGTTGAGCAAAGCATACAAGGTAGTGAACACTTATTGGGGTCGAAGAACTGCACGTAGGTTGTTTGGTAGTATGGGTTCAGTTGGTAGCATGTGTCAGTTGGCTATATTGTTTGAATAGAGTAGGCAGGAAACAACAGGTAAATAGTGACCCACTCAGAGGTCTGACTGTAAGGCATGGAAGCCAGGCTTCCTAAGGAGAGAGAGAAAGAGAGAGAGAGAGAACAGCCAAAGGAGGTGAAGGGACAATTATGCAGAAGCCACCCAACTCAATTCAAAAGCAGAAACCTAGCTAAGTGATCTAGAGACTACAACTACACCTATCTAGTATTATGACCATTGGCACAGAGGTGAGGAAACCCCCCCCTTGAGGAGGAAACCTCTGGGAATCCAAGGCCTAGGTCACCTTCCCTCCAGGCTTTGGGACAGTTTTGATTAGTGACAGCACTGCTACTGCAATTTAGTAGACCTTTCTAGGAGAATTGCAATTTTGGGGAACACTCTCACTCTATCCCTCTAACAGGAATGCTGTGGAGGGTTGCGAGCAAACTCTGTAACACTGGGGCATCTCAGTGCCAACCCCCTAGGCAAGACTAGGAGAGTAACAACAGCTGAGGTGCTCATCCAGCCTACCAATCTAAGAACAAACCAGGTGAACCTGAGGCAGTTGTAGGGAGAATAGCTTTAAAGGATGCCTCCAAATCCTCTCAGGCAGCCAAAGAGGCCCTTCCCATCTGATCCCCATCCCTTCACTGCCAAAGTCTTCAATGCTACATCAAGAGGTGCTGTGGTAAGGATGATGACTGAAGGTCCACCTGCAGCGAGGACATTCCAACTATGGGCCAGGTGAGAAAGACCCCACTCCAAGCTTCGCGTGCTCAAAATGCAGACTTCGGGGTGCAGAGAGAAAGACCATCAGCCACAGGGCTAGCCCTGAGTCCTGGAAGTAATGGGTATGGTAGGTATGTTTCCAAAATGTAGAGGAGTGAATTGTAATGAGCATAGGATCCACATGAGGGTCATGATGGATGATAGCAGACATGGGGAGACCTCTACATAGGTCAGACTTAGCACTATGAACCCTCTCGTGGGTCTTGACTGGATGAGAGCTGACAGGGAGAGATCTGTACATAGATCAGGCTGAGCAATATGGACCCTCTTCTGGGTCTAGGTAAGGAAAATAGCATTTATCAACCACAGGAATGCATCCCATAAGTTCATTAGGAAGCCAGATTGGGAGTGAATTTAATTATATGTTATGAGTAATAGAACGGCGAGGCTGGGTGAAGTCCGGGGCTGATGGTTGGAGAGGAGAAGGCTGTGAAGCCAGTTAGGTAGGAGTAGGAAGCAAAGCCAGTATGGTAGGAGGTGCGGTTCGAAGCAAGTAAACATGGTGTGCTGCCAGACTTGGAAGGGGTTAGGCATTGCTGATAGTACAAGGCACAGGAAGGCTGGGATGACTGTACAAACCAGGTACATAATATTAGGGAAGGGCTGTTAGAAGGCTGGGTAGAGCCAGAAGCCCTTAGGTATAGAGTTGCCTGGAATCACTGGTTGCATAGTGCTATAAGGGCTATGCAGAGCAACAGGAGGAGGCCGGGCGTTCTAGTGGCCACATACGTATTCAGTCTATTTAAGGGTTGAGCTCCTCACTTTACATACAGTACACAACAAATAGGAAGTTGCTTCCACCACCTGGGGCCATGATGCCCACTGTGACTCCTTATTCCCTTGCAGTAGGAAAACAAAGAAGCCACAAACATGGTGCCACGATATTCAAGCAGCTAATGAAGTAAATTAAATACATACCAGCCATGAAAGCAGGATTAGGTTATCATCAGAAACAGACTGCTGTGGGTTTGGTAAAGTAAGATTTGGTAAAAGTGGAAGTAGCAATAATTGCAAACATATGAAAATACGAAGAAGTCAGATGAAGAAGGCCATTTGATAAGTCTGCTCATGTTGCCAGGTCCACAGCTTGAGCTACTGTCTCTGCCCCCTCTCCCCACTCCTCCCATCTTCCCTTCCCATGACCCTTATCCTCCCCCTATACCTGTCCCAGCTTCTCTTAAAGCTGCCCACTGTCTTCAATGAGGTTACCTCTTCTGGTAGTGCATTCCAAGTGTCCACCACCCTCTCTGAGAAAAAGTGCTTCCTGGCCTCACTCCTAAACTTCCCACCCTCCAGCTTAAAACTGTGCCCCATCATGTTATGGCTGACACTCAACTTAAAGAGACTCCCCTTATTAACCTTATTTATCCCTTTCAAGTACTTGAAGGTCCCAGTCATGTCCCCTCTCTCTTTCTCTCCTGTCTTCTAGGGAGTACATGTTCAGTGCCTTACCCTGCTGACAAGCTATCATCTTTGTAGCCCTCCTCTGTTCCTTTTCCAGCAGGTTAATGTCATTTTTGAGTTGTGGGCTCCAGTACTGAACTCCATTCTCTAGATGTGGCCTTACCAGTGACCTGTACAAGGGCAGTATCATTGAGCAACAAATGAGTCTAAACAACACAAACGTAGACGTGAGGAGTGATGCGGTAGGACAGGACATAGCTGGAGCAGGTAGGGAAATGAGACAGAGTGATAGCTGTTAAGTGGAGCTAGTACTAAAGACAGGTGCAAACAATTAAGGTGATGAGCACAGGGACTACAGCATGAAGACAACAATCGGAACTGAGGGCATACAGGCACCTAGTACAGAGAAAGAGATTGCTGAGATATGATAAATTAACTGAAGCTTGATTAGCAATACAGCTAGTTATACAATGGTAGGAACATTTCTTGTTTCCTGATTGGTCACTGTGTGCCTGATACAGTGATGTTATTGAACAACAACATCACTGGAAAAAGGACAGGAACACAGATGACCACAGAACATAGAGATAAATCCCTCCCTCCCCATGCAAACACCAGCAACCCCACACTGCTCTGTCTGCACAGTGAGTTGTAAGGGGACACTGAACCCATCATTACCAACCCCACCTGCTGGCTCAGTTAATTTTCTCCCTTATGTCCACATTTTCTTTACCAGCCCCTGAAATAACAACTGCTAGACAAATGCAAAACCTTTTTCTATTTTGACAGAAGCTGAGCGACCCCGCTATTAAGAACGTGAGCATGAAGTTACTGTGCTGACTCTACCACTGTCAGTCATGACACACAGAACCATTCACCAGCAAAGCACAGTGGGAAAAAAGTAAAACTAAATAAGTTAAAATGAAGCCATGCCTTTGGTCCGGTTTCTCCTCCCCACACATCCGCACCACCTGCACTTGGTGATGAGCTCCTGTTCGGCTCCTGCACTGCCTGATTCCCTCAAGCTCCATGACTCAGAAGAACAAAATCCACCACATAAATAAATACAAATAATATTGTCTATGTGTGTGTCTGTCTGAGAAAGGAGGGGAAAGAATTAAACAAATTAACCAGCAGACACAGAAACACCGAAGGGACAGAGAAGTAAAAAACACCAGCACCACCTAGTGGACTACTTTTTCCCCATACTTTCACTATACCCCTTACACACACACACACACACAGACATACAAAAACAATAAAAATGTCATAGTATTTTACTTTATAATGCTATTTTAAAACGAGCTATTGTATAATAGCAATAAGGAACTCCAGGGTATGTGTTATTGTATAATAACCTCACTGCTGGGGTGGTGGAAGCACTCGGCTTTGCCTCATACTTCAACCCATCCCACGAGTGAGGTTATTACACAATAACACACACCCTGTTTTGCCTTATTGCTTAAATATACCACTGCAAACAGAGAGGCACTATCATACCAGAAAAGCCCAAAAAGCAAACAAAGCAAATGGGACCATAGGAGCAGTAGTAGTAGTACTCCTTTTACTTGTTCAGTCATTAAAATGACTTTTACAAACATAAATACATTAGACACAACATACATAGTTAAAAATACAGAGGAGGAATACATAATGGATAAACATACCATATATAGATAGTATGGATAACTGATCAAATTTGTATGGAATTAACCTTATTTCTCCTTATTTTTTTGTCTATTGTAAAGATAGAATGCAGTCCTTTTAATAATATATTCAGCGAATAACATTTTCAAAATAATATCATTGGAACAATATGTTAAAGAGGCTAAACTAGGCACCAACCATTTACATCTTGTTAAATTATACCAGGAGCATATTAGCATCATGTGCTCGAGATCTTCATTTTCATTTCTCCCACAGTAGCACCAAGCAAGCATCGGATCCTTGCTTTTGTCAAATCTACAAGTAAGCATATTAGATTAAAAAAAACAGTTTTAAACATTGCATATGTTCTTTATAAAGTTTGACATTTGAAAATTTGAAGATAATAATGATGATGGAAACAATCATTTTAAGAGTACCAACACACAAACTTTGAGACTAATATATACTGCAAATTATTATATGTATGCTGGTTTATAAATAATTTTTTATATAAGTCTTGTATTGTTCAGAAGTGAATATACTTTGGCCTAAACATTCAAAACTTTGCCCTGGGGCTAAAGTAGCACTGCCTGGCATTCTAAAAGTGTCTGGATCAAACAGCCCACTATATTCAAAAGGAATAGCCCAGTGCTAAACCCATTGAATATAGCATGTTAAGAAAGTCAGACAAACTGAGCTTGGAGTGCAGTACAAAAATAGCCCGGGAATAATACAGCACTGAATATAGCAAATACAACAACACTGAATATAGCATCCAGGCAGGCAGTGCAAACACCCAGAGGAACACACACTGCAGAGATGAACCATTATGCACTGGACCACACACAAAGGAGCACAGGCTGGAAAGTGACCCCAAGAGCAGACAGGAGTGCAGAACCCAGAAACTAATACACACCCAGCCAGGGAATGGCCAGAAGACACCAGGATCCATGAGTGAAACCAAAGAACTGTACAACCCTGTGGAAAAGCCAAGCACCCAATAATGTCACAGGACACAGTGAAATCATAATAAAGGTATGTGTAACGTGACAATCACAAAGGCAACAATCGTAAAGGCAACAGGTAAATCAAAAAGGGAACAACAAGAAGAAACACAACAAACAGCAATGTAATGAAACAAAAAAAATTCTAACACTAAAAGGAATATTACAGCTACCACAACTACAATTACTACAACTACTAATTACACTACAACAAGAACTAATACTACAGTACTACTGCTACAAATGCTACAACTACGACTACAAACAATGCTACAAAACTGACTAAATTATAGCTACCACTATGACTAATATTATTACAACTACTACCCTAAGAAACAAGCATAACATACGTACAGATAAAGACAAGCAACAGAAAAGCAATGTAACAGGGGGACAGGGAAGTGGATACAAATCAATATGGAACAAGCATTTGTCAATGCCAAATGTTGATTGCTTATATGTGCTGTTTAGGTATTTGGAAGTGAAAGTACCATGGCTAAGAACTGTCATGTGCCCCCCCCAAGACATCCACTGTGTCTTTCTGTTCAATATTCACAAGAGAGGGGGAAGGAGAAGGGGCACAGCAGTACAGCAGCTGCAAATGTATGAAAAACTGGACAATAGTCCATTCACAGGCAGAAGAATCCTGCAGAAGGTGAGTAAATTGAATGTGGACAAAGTGATGGGACCAGATGGCATACACTCAAGTATATTAAAAGAACTGTGAAGGGAAATAGCAGTACCTCTGGCAGCCATGTTGACTGAGTGATTCATCACAGGGGTGGTATCAGAGAATTGGAGGAGGGAACATGCTGTCCCTCTTTATAAATCCAGCAGTAGGGAGGAGACGGGGAACTATAGGCCGGTCAGTCTCACTTCAGTTGTGGGGAAGATCATGGAGACATTTGTTAAAGAAAGGATAGTGGGGAATCTGGAAGCCATTGGAGGCCATGACCATAGGCAACATGGATTCACAGTGGGGAGGTCATGTCAGACAAATCTGGTTGATCTCTTTGACTGGGTGACTAAGGAAGTAAATCACGGTGGGGCAGTGGGCAATGCTTACCTTAATGTAAGCAAAGCCTTTGACACCGTCCCACATAGGAGGCTGATAAAGTAGCTGAGTAGGCTGGGCATGGAGGAGAGGGTGGTAAACTGGGTAAGACACTGGGTAACAGACAGGAGGCAGAGAGTGGTGGTTAATGGGGAGCAGTTTGGGGAGAGGGGGTGACCAGTGGGGTGCTGCAGGGAGTGGTTATAAGGTCAATCCTGTTCAATGTCTTCATTAGTGACATTTCAGAAGGGCTGAAGGGAAAGGTCTGCCTGTTTGCAGATGATACCAAGATGTATAACACAGTGGATTCCCCAAAGGGGGTGGAGAAAATGAGGAGGGACTTGGGGAAGCATGAAAAATTGTCTGAGGACTGGCAACTGAAGTTGAATTCAAAAAAGTGCAAAATTATGCACCTTGGACACAGAACCCTGGGGAAAGGTACAGGATGGGGGGGAGTTGCTGATAGTCACAAAGAAAGAAAGGGACATAGGGGTTCTTATTTCAGATAACCTGAAAATGTCAAAGTGGTAAGGCAGCTGGGAGGGCCAGTGACATGCTGGGGTACATAGCCAGGGGTAACACCAGCATAAGGAGGGAGGTAGTGATGCCATTATATAAAACCATGGACTGGCCTCACATGGAGTACTGTGTGCAGTTCTGGAGGTTGCACCTTCGTAAGGATATTAACAAGCTGGAGATGGTCTAGAGAAGGGCGAATGAGATGGTGCAGAGCTTGCAACACAAGACTCATGAGGAGAAATTAAGGGACCTCAATATGTGCTCACTGGAAGAGAGGAGGGAAAGGGGGGATATGATAGAAACATTCAAGTACCTCAAGGGTATAAATATGACTACTGAGAAGCAGGAGACAGCTGCTACAGGCATATGTGCCAACTTCTGTGTGATATTCTTTTGTTCTTATAAATCTGTAATCTCCAGTATTTCAGTAACCACATGACCACACTGCCTTCTTTAGGCAGTTTTATACTGGCTGATGCCTGGTGTCAGATGGCAGACAGAGGGCTCACCAGATTGTGTTGCCATTTGAAAAACTTCATAGAGTGTTCTTTTTTTGGAAAGCATTTTGGAATGCTGATGAAGGTCTCACAATTTTTATTATGATTTTATCTCCTTATGTCTGTACTCTTTGGTCCCCCCATCTCCACACCCAAACAGTCATCAGTGGCCACAGTTGCAGCCTTCTTGGCAAGATGATGGGTGAGAAACATAGAAACATAGAATTTGACTGCAGATAATAACCGCTTGGCCCACCTAGTCTGCCCATTTCTCTACCTGATGGATAAGCTGCAGACTCTAGTTAATCAACAGCTTACTTCCTCCTACCCCCAAGTAGAATTGCCTTATGTCTGTCCGTGAGCAGCTGCCTTCACAGTCTGTGAAGTCTGACGTCTTTCAGAGCCGCTTATTGGTCATTTTCCAACACACATGAGGTGCTGCCAGCCCAAAACTAATTGAGGACAAGCAGGTTTCAAAGTGAGGAAGAAATGGAGCGAGCAAGAATCAAGTACTCATTCAGATGCGGCATCAATTTTAAGATCAGCATACTGGTGTGGACACAACAAATAGAACCCCAGCTCTTTAAGCAGCCTTATGAAGAGTAAAGGCTTCTCAAAGCACTGGGGTTCTGTTTATTGTACTGTAAGTGGGCTGCATCTAATTTGATAATTTACTGTATCTTACATCTAGATGTGTGGTAGGGCCAACTTTAAACACTGCACCTGAATTAACACATGGTGCCATAGAAACATAGAATTTTCAGCAGAAAAGGACCGCTCAGCCCACCCAGTCTGCCCAAGTGTTCTCTACCTACTTGTAACTCATGCCTGTACATGTTACTGCATGTCTTACTCTGCCTGCGTCCATCAGGACCCCTTGAGAATGAGCTTGCTTAGTGGACTTTTCCTGCAATGAACTTGAACCTACTCCACTTCCATAGCTCTATTGATCTCTGTTGATCCCCTCCTTCCCCTTTTTCTAATATACCCCTATATTTATCCCATGCATGTTTCATGGCCCCTACCATTTTAGTTTCAACCACTTCTCTTGGCTGTCTGTTCAAGGCATCTACCACCCTTTCAGTAAATAAATATTTCTTCACATCTATCCTGAATGACCCCTTTAGCTTTATTGTATTTCCCTTGGTTTGGGTGCTCATCCTCATTTGAAGGAAACTCCCCAACTGTGCCCTCTTTAAATCTGTGAGGTACTTTGTAGGTCTTGATCATATCACCTCTCGCCCTCCTCTCTTCCAGAGTGTAGATGTTGAGATTCTTCAGCCTTTCCTTGTACGGATTCCCATGAAAATTCGGAACCATTTTAGTTGCCCTGTTCTGGAAAACCTCAGCCATATGTCCTTTCTGAAGTGTGGACTCTTGGCATTGAACCCCAAGTAAGTAAGAAAATTGAATTGATTTGAATGAATTGCAGGCTTTTAAGTAGCTTTTCGGGGAGTGTGTATGTGTGTGAGTGGGGGGGCTCTGCTACTATAACTATTTGTTCTTGATTGGTATAATGTGCAAACAGACTAACCCTGCTCCCCAGTCTGTGTGCTATTTCGAAGATAAAGAGCCCAAATAGCATTGGGCCAAGCATTGAGCCCTGCGGCATCCCACTTGTCACTGCTCTGGGTGCCGAGAGCTACCCCACAGCCACTACCCTCTGCACCCTTCCCTGTAACCAGTTCTCTATCCATTTAGTTAGACCACCTTCCACCCATACCCCTCCTTCCCCTCACTCTTCTCCTCCTTGGCCTGTGTCCCTCCTCATGGAAGTCCACACCCTTTCTCCTCCTTATTCTTACCGGGTGGTGGTGCCTACTGTCTTACACTCAGTCCACTATTTCTGCCCCCTTCCAGGGTCACTACACCTCTGCCTTTACCTATATCTAGGGCAGTGAACTCATCAGGCACCCCTGTCCAGACCTTTCTACCAACCTCTGTCTTTTGGCCACTACCCCCTCATTTGTTTAAATCCATCTTAGTAGAGATATACCCCTCTAATCTTGCATTTCTTTTTCATATTTTCTCTCTGGCTACAGTTGGCTTGGTCATCCTGACTGTCCCCCGTAGCCCTGCCCCCGACATCAGGCCGAGCTGCTCGCCTCCACGGATTACCCCCATGATGGGGTGGTGAGGAACTTCCCAGGTCAACCCACCAGAGCAGGATCCAGTTGAGGTGGCACCATTCGGGGCAGGCTGGAGGGGGGTCAGAAGCTCATGCTGCCTGACCATAGCCCATTTTCTACTTTTCTCCCCTTTGCAGAGTGCGGGCGTGCAATGACGCTTACACACAGCATGCCAATGTCTGCCACACTCCACCATGCTTTACTACACCACTGTAGTAGTACCTGCGGTTGTCATCAGCAACTGCTACAGAGTGGTGGGTCCCACCCCAGGATAGGAGAGCAGTTCTCTGGACACTCAATCCTATCCTTCCCTTGCCAACCCCTGGCAGCCCGGGCTTGCGTTCAAACCTGGGTCACCAGCATGGCACAAGGTGTATGTCAGGAGGTCTAAATCTCACTCTCAGGTTCTTGGCTATTTTTATGAACTTTAGGTAAAACATAAAACGTTGGTATAGTAAATAATAAAACAGTGAAAATCCACCAGGATGCCCCATAGTGAGTGGTTTAGGTAGTCTTACAGAACCTTTATCTCAATTTGTTGATTCTGCCCTTGGTAATTATGTCAAAAAGTTGAAATCTTATATTAAAGATACTAAAGATGTTCTGAGAATGTTAGATGGAATAGTTATTGGTGAAGATTGTATATTACTTACATTAGACATAGAAGCTCTTTACACCAATGTTCCCCATGAAGGGGCATTGGATGCAGCAGCATATTTTTTGAATAGTTCTGGGGGTAGGTCAAATGGAGAAGTAGAAGTGATTTTAAAACTTCTTGAACATGTTTTGATTAGGAACATCTTTGTATTTTATGGAGATCTAGTTAGACAAATTAAGGGGACAGCAATGGGGGCTACATGCGCATCATTGGTAGCCAGGTTATATGTGGGCCAATGGGAGGATGAAGTTATATTTAATCATCACAGCAATCCCTTCTTCTATAATGTGTTATTGCGGAAGCATTTTATTGACGATGTTTTATTAGTCTAGAACGGTAATGAAATTATGCTTGATGAATTTGTTAACTATTTACATGGCACAAATGAAAATTTGAGATTCACATATAGTGGAAGTGGGGACTCCGTGAATTATTTGGATTTGCAGATTAATCGGGAGAAAGAAGAACATGTAAGCACCAATCTTTTTAGAAAGGTAACAGATGGGAACACTTTACTGTTTGCTACAAATTATCACCCCACGCATACAGTTGAGAATATTCCCAAAGGTCAGTTTTTTGGATTAAACGAAATTGTAGTAAAGTAGAGGATTTTGAAATGGAAGTCTTAACACTTAAAAGTCATTTGAATAGCAGGGGTACTCTAAAAAAGTTATAGAAGAGGGTTATCAGGCATCAGTGAATGTTAATAGAAATTAGTTACTTATTGATGAAGACGAAGAAAACGTAAGGAGTAAAAGGTTCCATTTTGTAACTACCTTTAGTGCACAGAGTTGTGAGATTGGCAAAGTAATAAAGAAACATTGGCAAGTGTTATCTTGTGAACCAGGGTTACAAGAAATAGCTTCTTGTCCCCCGATCATGACATATAGACATGCACTAACATTGAAAGATTCTTTGGTTCACAGTCATTTTACAACAGGGATGGGACACACCAATAATTGGTTTGGAGGGATTGTAGGGTGTAATCAGTGTAAAAATTGTAGTGCTTGTCAGTACATCCTGAAGGAGAAAGAGTTTAGTGTTGTGACTCGAAAAGAAAAAGTTTTTGATATCAGACAGCTCACCATGTGTAACACACAGGGAGTAATTTATTTAGCGAGATGTAGTTGTGGAGCATTTTATCTTGGTAAGACTGATAGGGCATTTAAAATAAGAGTTCTGGAACACATTCGTGCCATAAATAAACAGGATTTAACATATGCCTCATCGACACACATAGTGGAAAATCAAGATAAATATGAAATTCATGAGTTTAAGTTTCTGGGTATTGAAAAAGTTTATCATGGTCAGAGAGGTGGTAATTATCAGAATAAAATTAAAAAAAAAGAGGATGAATGGATTTTACGATTAAAAGCTCATCAAAAACCTGGTATTAATGCTCATTTGGAATTAAAACCTTGTTTAGAGTATAGATAGACATTTTAAATAGAAACATTTAGCTATGTTTTTAATTTTAGTTTTTTGTATAGGTGAATAAATTATCTATTATATGTATAAGAGTAATATTATAAATGTATAGATAGGATTTTTTTCAATGTTCTGATGTCTGTTTTTAATAGGTGGTGGTGTTTGATTGTTGAACCAATTAATTTTTATTATGTCATTATGACGTCAGACATGATTTAGTATTTAAACCTTGTATGTTTTTGCGGTACTTTTAGCCTTTGATAAAGGACCTTTGTCCAAAATGCGTCAGGTGTATTAGGGTGCAATAAAAATTCTTTAAAGAGAAGCTCTGTGTCCGGTCACTTTTGGGTATGTGAGTGCTTCAGCTTTTCAGAGACAATGAGCATAGAATCTCTCTAGCAATGTATTGTTTATCTGCTTCTTTTCTGGTTTGTGCAATGAGTGTGTTAACATTTTCTTTACAGCCAGTAAATGCCTTAGCAATGTCTTGCATATTGTAAACAGTGTATCTTTCTCCCTGACTAAGGCCATCCACACCATGCAATAATGGGGGGTAGTATATTATTCACTAGACCAGTCTGAAATTTGGCAGAATGAGATTTGATAGCAGCAATGTCTGCTTTGTTCCAGATAGACATAGCAGTACCATATAGACCTGTGATAGTGCCTGTTGTGCCAGTGATATCAGAACTGTCAACTTCATGTGTATTACATGTATGACTTTGATCATCAGGATTTGGTTTTCTCCTGAGGTTGCATCTATGCTCGTGGTATGTATCTCAGCAATAGGGTCTTGAGTATGAATCTTAAATGCTGCTAAACTATCAAGCAATAACATACTGTAAAATGCTGAAGTATTAGTATTGTGACATGTACCAAATTCTTTCATATTCTAGTAAGTTAGATTAAACACAACAGGTATATGCATAAACTGTAAATTGTTAATCAGTGTACCAGGTAGGGCAGTGTACCAGGTAGGGCAGTGGCTGTTAGACCGCTATGAGGACCGGGGTGTTCTTTGGACATTCCAAAAGCTGTTTATCAGTGGGTGGTAACACAGAAAGGAACATGGCAGCAGAGGCCATGTTGTGTACAGCATAAAATTTTCAAGCAGAGTCCTTAGACAAAGAATTACAATATGAGGGATCAATCAAAGCAGTGATATTGTATAAACCAGAATGTCTAAGAGCAGTTTGTAGCAAATACTGAGAACCATTTGAGGATAATTTAGCATTAGGCCAACCTTGGAAAGTTCCCTTGGAGAATTTGGCCACAGGGAGAATTTGTCCTTGCAAGGTGGTTTGCCACACAATTTGCAGGGTAGATTTATCAGGAGCAACAACCAAGGGAATGAGGTAAGCATCGGAACCTTCCTGGACAGTAATGAAACTATCTGGTATTTTGATGGATACTCCCTCTGGAGCAGATGCTGGAGGATCAAGGTGAGGTAGGAGGTTCGGTACCGTGCCTTGAATGCAGGGATAACTCCTAAGATGAGGAGAAAATGGAACAAGATAGCCATCTTGCCAGAATATCTGAAAAGCAAAATCAAACATTAATAGGTTAGTACTATTCAGTCCAATGGGGTAAGGAAGAATAATTATGCTCCTTTATGCAGTTTCAGTCGGTTTGCATGTAACCATTTGTCAGTCAGTTTATTGTTGTGCAGGAGTCTAACTTGATAGACTGCCGGACTGAGATTGTTGACAATGGGGTAATTGCCTTCCCACTTATTGGAGAAGGAGTGTGTGGGATGTGCAAATTGGAGGACCATTACCTGATCTCCAATCTGCCAATCCACTTCTTGTGCATGTTTGTAAAACTGTATCTTGGACTGTTGCTGGGTCTTGCCCATGCAATTGGCAGCATACAAGTGTGTGTATGAGGCCTTTTATGAGTTTTTCCACATATTGGTCTACAGAAACATGGTCCATGGTTGGGGTATGCAAGTCAAACAACAGGCGTTCAGGTAATCTCATCTGTCTACCAGTCATCACCTCAAATGGTGTCAACTGGGTGGTGGCTGAGGGTGTGCCCCTGATTGCCATAAGGAGTAAGGGCAACAGGGAATCCCAGATTTTGGGATTGTCCTCAATGAATTTGGAAAGCATTTGCTTAATCCATCTGTTGGCTCTCTCTTCTTAACCTAAGGATTGAGGGTGGTAAGGTATGTGGAACTTCTGTTGAACTCCAAGAAGTTCAAGGGATTCTTTCATCAACTCTACCGTAAAACTGATTCGTTTGTCAGAGTCTACTTTAAGAGGTAGGCCCCACCTGGAGAAAATTTGTTCTACCGGGATATTGGCAGTGGTTTTAGCAGTGCATGTCTTAGTGGGGAAAGCTTCAACCCACTTAGAGAAGAGATCAGTTACCATAAGAGCAGACTTGTTTCTGCTGGTATTGGTCAGGGGACCAATAAAATCAACCTGTATGGCATGCTAGGGGACAGAGTGTCTTTGTGGTTAGATTAAATACAACAGGTATATGCATAAATTGTAAATTGTTAATCAGTGTACCAGGGAGGTAGTGGCTGTTAGACAGCTATGAGGACAGGGGTGTTCTTTGGACATTCCAAAAGCTGTTTATCAGTGGGTGGTACTACAGAAAGGAACATGGCAGCAGAGGCCATGTTGTGTACAGCACAACATTTTCAAGCAGAGTCCTTAGACAAAGAATTATAATATTAGAGATCAATCAAAACAGTTACAGTATATGGTATAAACCAGAATGTCTAAGAGCAGTTTGTAGCAAATACTGAGAACCATTTGAGGATAATTTAGCATTAGGCCAACCTTGGAAAGTTCCCTTGGAGAATTTGGCCACAGGGAGAATTTGTCCTTGCAAGGTGGTTTGCCACACAATTTGTAGGGTAGATTTATCAGGAGTAACAACCAAGGGAGTGAGATAAGCATCTGAACCTTCCTGGACAGTAAAGAAACTATCTGGTATTTTGATGGATACTTCCTCTGGAGCAGATGCTGGAGGATCAAGGTGAGGTAGGAGGTTTGGTACCATGTCTTGGATGCAGGGGATAGCTCCTAAGATGAGAAGAATATGGAACAAGATAGCCATCTTGTCAGAATATCTGAAAAGCAAAATCAAACATTAGTAGGTTAGTACTATTCCACCCAATGGGGTAAGGAAAAGTAATTATGCTCCTTTATGCAGTTTCAGTCAGTTTGCATGTAACCATTTGTCAGTCAGTTTATTGTTGTGCAGGATTCTAACTTGATAGACTGCCGGACTGAGCTTGTTGACAATGGGGTAATTGCCTTCCCACTTATTGGAGAAGGAGTGTGTGGGATGTGCAAATTGGAGGACCATTACCTGATCTCCAATCTGCCAATCCACTTCTTGTGCATGTTTGTAAAACTGTATCTTGGACTGTTGCTGGGTCTTGCCCATGCAATTGGCAGCATACAAGTGTGTGAGTATGAGGCCTTTTATGAGTTTTTCCACATATTGGTCTACAGAAACACGGTCCGTGGTTGGGGTATGCAAGTCAAACAACAGGCATTCAATGATATCCTCTGTCTACCAGTCATCACCTCAAAGGGTGTCAACTGGGTAGTGGCTGAGGGTGTGCTCTGGATTGCCATAAGGAGTAAGGGAAACAGGGAATCCCAGATTTTGGGATTGTCCTCAATGAATTTGGAAAGCATTTGCTTAATCCATCTGTTGGCTCTCTCTACTTGACCTAAGGATTGAGGGTGGTAAGGTATGTGGAACTTCTGTTGAACTCCAAGGAGTTCAAGGGATTCTTTCATCAACTCATCTTTAAAACTGATTCCTTTGTCAAAGTCTACCTTAAGAGGTAGGCCCCACCTGTAGAAAATTTGTTCCACCAGGATTTTGGCAGTGGTTTTAGCAGTGCATGTCTTAGTGGGGAAAGCTTCAACCCACTTAGAGAAGAGATCAGTTACCACAAGAGCAGACTTGTTTCTGCTGGTATTGGTCAGGGGACCAATAAAATCAACCTGTATGGCATGCTAGGGGCCAGAGTGTCTTTATGGTAGAAGTTTTGCATTTCATTTGGTAGGGATGGGATTGTTTTGAGCACAAATAAGGCAGTTGTCTATGTACTGTTTAACATCTTTGGTGACACCAGGCCACCAGGCAGTGGTCTTAAGTTATAGGAATGTGTTTTCCACTCCCTGGTATCCACCAGTGGGTGTATTGCACACTTGGTGCAAGAATTCAGATCTAAGGTGTCGGGGGACCACCCACAACTTGGTGGTGGAATCATCTGGTTGGTACCAGGTCAGCTTGTCATCTGGTGACAAGTGCAACTTTCCTTCATGCCTTCGGTAAGGATTATGTGTGGGAAGTTTTTCTTTGGTAACCTTTATCAAGGAATCTGAACACTTCTTTGAGCTCAGTATCAACATGTTGGGCTTCTGAAAGGTCTAAGGGGGAAAAAGGTTCAGGTTTCTTCCTGACTGCTGCAATATACACAACCGCAGTGGCCTCTGGATGATCCATAATCCAGGTGTCCCCCCCTCGGGTCCCTTCCTTGGCAAGGGTGTCTGCTGTGTCATTGAAGGCATGGTAGGGGTCATGTAGAGAATGAGCCTTAACTTTGTGTACATACAGTAGAGTTTGTGTGCAAACCTTTGTGCCAGTGAGCGGATGTGTGCTACAAGTTATTTGTACGTCACTGGACTGCTTTCAGAAGAGAGGAAGGAGTTCTTCTGCCTGAAAGGAAGAAATTTTGTAAGAGAACAACAAACCCAGTTAGAGTCTAAAAAAATGTTGGTATCCTCGGTTCCATACTGGATGAACTCAAGGGCACAGGCCACTTCTGCCATCTCTGCATACTGTGATGATGATTCACTGCAACACTTAGAGATTTTAACAGTGTTACCATAGGGGTAAAGCACTAAAATACCCATTCCTGCAAACTGCTCTCCCTGATAGTAGGAAGCTGAACCATCTATGAAAATGTGACACAAAGAGGTGCTCTGATGTATTTGTGGAGTGGCAGGGAGGAAAGGACCTGGGTCTGGAAGATCAGGTGGTTGCAGTGTACAGTCATGGGGTTCTCCTTGAAAAAGGAGTCCATGTGCCAGCATGGATGGAATTTTGGCTGGGTGTAACTGTATGTCTCTATCCCAGAGAAGAAGTGACCAGTGTGTCAGTCTGGTATTAGAGACTGACCCATCCTTCACTCTGTCTGATAGCAGAAAGGTAGTTGGGGGTGTGGTTGGTGTTAATAATTAGTGGAGAGTATCCAATGATATATAGAAAGTGCTTGACAGCCCAGTAGTTAGCCGGAAGGTTCCTTTCACAAAGGCTGTACTTCTGTTCCACTGGAGTCAAGAGCTGTGATGCATATGCAATGGGTCTCAAAGTACCATGAACCTTCCGGGCTAGCACAGCTGATATGGTAACATCAGAGGTGGCACATTCCAGATGGAATAGTAGTGCTGGATTGGGGATGACCAGAGCTGGAGACGAGGCCAAGGCCTGTTTCAGTGACATCACAGCCTGGGTGTGTGTGTGACCGCAAGTCCAGGGAATGTCCTTTTTCAGTAACTCATGCAGAGGAGTGGCCTTCTGAGCAAAATCACAAATAAAATCTCTGGAATAGTTCACCATACCTAGAAACCTTCTAAGAGTTGCCATGCTGGTAGGCAATAGCAAGTCTTGCAATCCTTGTATCTTCTTCTTCTAGGTAGGTCTGTGGCCTTGGTCAGTGATTCTCAGGCTGAGAAAGAGTACCTCTTTCTGACATAGTTGTGCTTTAGCTGGATTACATTTGAGGCCTGCTGTCTGGATGAGAGTCAATAGTTCATCCAAGAGATCCAAGTGTTGTTCCTGCGTGGCTGTTGCCAACAGCAGGTTGTCCACATACTGCAAGAGACAATGGGGAGTAGAGAACCCCTCAAGGGTGTCCATCATGTGCAGATGGAACAGGAACAGGCTGTTATGGAATCCCTGTGGAAAGCAGGCCCACGTGAACTGTCTACCTTCAAAGGTGAAGGCAAACTTATATTGACTTTTAAGGGCCAATGGCAGTGACCAGAAATCATTGGAGATATCCAGGGCACTGAACCATTTCAGGTCAGGGGTCAAGATTTGCAGCACATCAGGTGCAGAGGCCACAGTTGGAGCACAACTGGGGGTGACCTGATTCAGTTTCCTGTAGTCAATAGTAAATCTCCAGGCACCTGTAGGTTTTTTTACAGGCCACACTGGGGAGTTGGCAGTAGAAACACATGTTCTGATTACCCATTGGTTGAGGAATGATTTTATTGTTTCCCTAAGGGAATGCAAGGCCTCAGATGGGAAAGGATATTGCCTTTGCCTCTCATGTGCTGGGCATGGCACTTCAATGACAGTGTGCATTCTGCCAAAGTCATGCTTATTGATAGCATATGCTTCCAAATGTCTTTGTAGGATGGGGAGGAGCTTGGGAAAAAGCTCATGGTTCTTGAACAAATTTATGATGCCATACTCCTTGTTGTTGGCAGATATCGTTGCCACAACGTGTGAATCAGGGATCAAGATAGTATGATATTGGCCCTGAATCTTTATCAGTAGCATGTTAGCTAGATCTACCACACAGCCGTCTTAGGCAAGGAAGTCAATTTCGATGATACTAGGATGATCATGCAATACCATCAGTTGGAAGGTGTGTGAGGCATTCAGGTGGCCCAACTCTACAGGTAAAGGTAGAGAGTGGAACACAGGTAACCTAGTACCGTCTAGTCCTGACATGTTGGACCTCCATCTGGTGGACCAAGCAGATGTATCCGGGTGGTCATCATATAATACAGACACAGCCACGCCTGTATCCAATAACACTGTAAGTAGGCAGCCCCTGGCCTAGGCCTCAGTGCAGGGCCATCTGTTTGTATCCATGACCAGCTGGTTTAAAATCCAGACTGGGGCCTGTAATTGTCAATCTGTAGTGGAGGAAGCATGGAGAGATTGGGCCTGGCTCCTTTGAACCACTTCACCATGCTGCACTGATGCTATATAAGGAGGTGCTTCTGGGTTCAGGCCTGTATGGACCTGAGGACCTGTACTTCCGATATTGCCATGCGCCATTGGGGCCTGTGTTCCTGGTTGCATGGCTACAAGAAATTGAGCAGGAACAGCATTGGCTACAGAATGCACTTGCCCTAGGAGCTCTCTAAACATATGGTTCTCTTCAGCTATCTCCCTATACGAAGTGCCTGGTTTCAGTTGTTGTTCACCCTTATTTTTATGGTGCTTTTTATTCTTATGATAGTTCCAGTTCCCACCCCATTGTTGCTGCTGCTGCTGTGGTTGTTGTTTTTGGGCCTGCTGGGGGTGTTGATTGTCTATGGGGAAGGGCTGTTTGTGTTGGGCCTGTCCCTCCACCATGTATTGCATCACAGCCTCTTGGGTAGGCTCCATGGCAGCTACTTTCAATCAGTCAATCAGTCAAAATCTTTATTTACTCAGGCAATCACCATTGAGCAAGCTCATTTACAAGGTGGACCTGCAGTTTTCAAGGATGAGGGTACAGAATAGAGTACAAGTAAAATATACATAAAACAACAGTGGCAAGATGTATATAACAAAATATATACAGTGTAGAAATAAAGCTAAATAATACATACAGAGATGCCTTTACAATTCTATCCATCAATAACATGTTCATAACCTGTAAAGAAGTCCCTGGGATATTGAAAAGTGCACACGCAGGAGGCAGCGATGCTGGCAGAAAGATTCTGGGACACTAAGCAGGTGGTATCAGGGCATAAGAGTGGGCAATGCAGGGGTGCTGCAGTGAGTATGTAGTACCAATGGGACTGGAATGGACTGAGGTGAACCGGTAGTACCAGTGGGACTAGAATGGACTGAGGGTTAGGGAGTAATCTTGGTAAGGGAACACTTAGTTTGAACAGGAAGGACTTAAATTGAGCAGAAACATCGGCTGGACAACTAGGAAAGGAGGAAAGAGTTACAGAGCTCCACAAATGTTTTGGCATACAGGGTCTTGAACATAACAAGACTTACAGGGGAGCTAAGTCTCAGCAATTTCTGTATCCTGTTCCAAAGCATGGGCAGGACAAAGCTTATAGCTGCCCTTCCAAAGCAGGTACCAACCATAGGTACTTTCAGGGAAACCAGCGAGTGACTTCTCAAACCATAATTCCCAATCAGGCTTAGTGGGAGACAGTCAGCAATGTATTGTAGGAGTTTGTTGGCAATGGCACGGAGTGTCCAGAAGGCTGCTTTTCTATACCGTCTGTGTTGAAGGGAGGGCCAACCCACAGCTGCATATAATGAACAGTGGTGGATGGAGAAAGGGAGGCCTGTTGTACATCTCAGAGCTCTATGATACAGTATGTCCAATTCAGCGAGGTGTGAGGCTGGGCACTGGCCATATATGAAGTCAGCATAGTCAATTAGTGAGAGGAACGTAGGTTGGATGAGCGGTCTTTTGACGTCTGTGGTCAGGAGGCAATTTATTCTGAAGAAGAGTCCAAGCCTCTGCCTTAGCTTTTTCAGCAGTTCTTCAATATGTTCCACAAAGGAGAGTTTATTGTCTATCCAGACACCCAAATACTTGAATTTCGGTACATGTTCAAGATGTTCACCTAGTAAGGTGGAGATATAAGGTAATGGACCAACAGCAGCAGAATATGCCCCCTGGCCAGTTGGTGAAAATAGCATTGCCTTGGTTTTCTTGGCATTAAGTAGCAGTCTTTTACTGAGGAGCTGGTGCTGCAGGATGTTAGTCAGTTTGCACGTTGCCACAGGCAGCTTCAGGAAATTCACGGCTTATGTAGAGCACCATGTCACCAGCAAACAGGTGAATGCTTGCTTCCTTAATGCCTACATCCAGGCTGTTGATATAGATAGCAAACAGTAATGGTCCCAATATGGACCCCTGAGGACACCTCTTTTTATCAGTTTAAGTGAAGAAAGCTCCCCTTCAGCCTTGATTTGTTGTTGCCTACCAGTGAGATAGTCATGGAACTAACACAAGGAGGTTCAGTCTAGGCCTATTGTTTGTAAAGTGGAGAGGAGCAAACAGTGGTCAACGGTGTTGAAGGCCTTACTGAGATCCAGGAAAACTGCACAGATTAATTTTTTGTTATCTAAGTCCCGTTGTCAGTCGTTAGTTACTTTTGCCAGGGCCATAATGGTACTGTGCTTTGCTCTGAAGCCTGAATGCATAGGGTTCAGCAAGTTTGAGTTGTCAATGAAAGATCTCAGCTGGGTATCCACAATTTCTTCTAGGAGCTTGGAGAGTATAGGGAGGAGGGAGATCGGCCTATAGTTATTTAGGTCACAGAGATCCCCTGATTTAAACAGGGGGATGACGTGAGCAACTTTCCATAACTGAGGGAGGGAACCTTGCGATAGGGACAGGTTGAATAAGTAAGAGATAGGTGCAACAAGGATGTGATAAGCAATTTTCAAGTAATATGGGTCGAAGAAGTCAGCCCCAGCACTTTTTTTAGTTCCAGTTTTAGGAGAAGATCTTCAACTTGCTTAATGGAGGTGGGTAAGAATGAGAAGGTTATGATATTGTTACTTGGTTCTGGGAGCTTAGTGTTGATCTGGGGGTGTAGTCGGCTTACCGGTGTGTCATCGAATGCTAGGCCTGCATTAACAAAATGATTGTTGAAGGCCTGCAGGATCTCATTTCTGTCATTAATTATAGCATTGCCAGTGGTAATTTTGGAAGGAAGCACATTTCCTGGAGAATGGCCAGTCAGTTCTTCTAAGTGTGGACCACAACGTGGTAGGGCATTTGATGCAGAATCTAGCTCAGATCGGTAAAAATTGGCCATGGCCTCTCTGACCATCTTAGTGCAGGCATTTCTAGCTGTCCTGAAGAGACACCAGTGTTTGTCTGTGTGTGATTTGTGAGCCTTTTCCCAGAGTTGATTTCTTTTTAGTAAGGCAGCCTTGAGGTCAGGTGAGAACCAACGACATGTTCTAGCTTTTATACATGCTTTTACCAGAGTAGCATAGTTATTTAGGGCACTGGTTATAATTTCATGGAAGATGTCATAGGCATTACTCACTGATTTAGCAAGGTAAAATCTCTGCCAGTGCATAGAGTTTTTTAATTCATTGAAGTATGCGAGAGGATCGAAGTTCTGTCTGGACCTTTCAGTGGAAAATTTAGATGTTGGTGAGGATTTAGCGTCAGTTCTTATACCAGCAATAAAGCAGTGGTCACTTACATCAGCTGAAAAAATTCCGGCATGGGAAAAGGAATATGGTTTGCTTATGAGAAGGACATCCTATAGGGTGCTGTTCATTGGGTTTTTCTTGTTAATGTTATTTGGCTCAGTAATAAGTTGTGTAAACCCATGGGAGTCACAGAATTGCTTCAGGGGTTACGAGACCATAGTCAACCAATCATAATTAAGGTCTCCTAGAATAATTGTTTCAGTGGGGACAGAGCTCATAATAGATGACAGATGGGACAGGAGCTGAGGCTGGTGATCTGTAACAGCCTATGACATGGAAAACCATTGATGGGGAAAGTTCAATTTTAAGGGACAAACATTTGAATCCACCTGCAATAGAGGTAGAGTCTAGGATGGACACTGAAAAATTGTTTTTGACATAGATGACTACTCCACCTCCCCTGGTCTTCCTATCAGCTCTAAATAGGAGGTAGTTAGGGATGTTAACCTCTCTATCTGGGGTAGATGCCCAAAGCCATGATTCAGAGAGCACAAGTACGTCTGGTGCGGTATGAGTAATCCATGCCTGGACTGATGTAAATTTCTTTAAAAGACTGTAAACATTTGCGTGCATAAAGCTGACTTTTTTCAGTCTTGTAAGGTTGGATGGAGATGAGAGAGCTTTTGTGGGACCAGGGTTGAGATCAACATTACCTGAACACAAAAGTAGTAGGAACACAATTTTCCTTAGGGCAGCGAGGAGTAGTTTGAAAGCACGAATCTTTCTGCATCTAGTATAAGTTTGAGTGCAAGGGTCCGGAGTCCAAATTTCCCCTTGTGCTGACCTAGGGATGCGCAGCCAATAATCCATCCAGAATAGCACCAAGACATGTAGGTTTTGGGTAGGTGGGGTGAGGGGCCCCATATTGGTAACAAGGTAGTGGTCCCACCTGGAGGAGATTCCACAAAGTGAGAAGGGTGCAGAGTCATGTGGTGGCAGCATAAGTTATACATAGTATTAATATAAAGGCAGTCTAGCAGTGGTAGGCATGACTCTATGTTGGGGTCAATTCTGCTTGAATGATCTGTCACATGGGGTACCATACATAAGCAGGTAAGTAATTGAAACCACACGAGGACTGCCATGATTGCCCAATGTGTTAACAGGGTGCGAGTTGCACCAAGACTCTACTAGCTAGATTCTATAAGTCTCAAGGATCACTGCTCAGTGTTAGACTAGCTAAAAGAGACAGAGATCGATGGTACACAAAGATACATGAAAACAGCCTGATGGCAAAGATGTCTTAAGGATTTCTCTTCAACAGGCAGGGGTATCCTACCAATTACGCTTCATGAAGAATATTGGGGAATTGCTTAGAGGAGACAAGTGAGCTCAAGAGAGGATCACCCCTTTAGGAAGTTACAGAAAAGAGAGCCCCTTTAAGCAGTTGCTGTAATTGACTAGTGTGAGGCCTCAGGGGGGGTGTGGATCACTGGGGAAGGGTACTTAATAAAGGAGGGAGGGAGGAGGGGGTTGAGGGGTGGGCAAAAAATTGTCCAGAGAGCAATACAGCAAGGCAGTGGCCAAGCTGTGTTTTGAAAAAGGCACCTTGTGTGCAACTTTTCTCAGTGGGGATCTACAGCACCCAATCGGGATGTAGAGTTGGTAAACTCTCTCAGTTTTCCAAAGGATGTCAGCAAACCTTTCTGTGGTGGGATAAGTGGCTGGCTCTACCTTCTTTCATACTGCAGGGATCATGTTCCTAAGGAACAAGGTCTTATATTCAATAAGATCCACATCAGCAACTTCTTGTGCAAGTTGTTTTTCTGATTGGTAGGCAATCCAAAGTCTTTGGTGGTAAGTCACTGGACTTTCCTTTCCATTCTGTTTTACAGGGTATGCAAGTATCACTCCTACTACACCTGGGATGTGTACAGAAATGAGTTCAGCCTCAACCTCGCCAAAGGTGGCGTTAGTGGCCAGGCAGATGGCATCAGGGAATTTGGCCCACAATCCAGGCTCAATGGTTTGGTGTAGTATTTGGACCTGATAGTCTGTAGTGAGACTAAGCATCTCACGTTTGGAAAGCACCTTTTCCAAGTGGCAGCTGAGGTTGTCGGATGGGCTCATCCAACCAATGCTGTCAGCTATTTGCTGTACAGAGTAGGCCATTTGTAGGGGATCAGTGGGTCGATCAGGTGGAGGTGCATTTCCTTGGGCATCATCCAGGGCTGCCTGAGCTGCAACCTCCATGACAGAGTGTACAATGCCCTCCTGAGTGCAAGTTTCATGAATAAGCTGCCTAATTTGGCCTTTTAACTCTCGCTTATTCCTCTCTGGGATGGGCACACTATTTACCGCATTATCAATCATTCTGTCTGTCTCCTGCCTGTCTTCCATATCAATAATGGCTATCAGTGGTGCCATTTGGGCCAGGCTTAGGCCTGCCCCCCTATCATGGTGGCTGCCATGTTGGCGTCACCCATGATGTGAGTCACGATGTCGATGACGTATAATAAGGTGTGGGTGGAGTGGGGACCGCCATGTTGTGGATGGCTGGGTGGGGTTTCTTTGTCCCGAGCACTGATTTCCCACAGCGACCGTGCTATTCTGTGCCAGAATTGTGAAAACACATTTTGGTCAGGATGTGAAAAATGGCAGCTGTACTGTTCATAAGGAGGTGTGAAAAAATGCCTGTGTTGAACATCTGGCATGACAATATTACAAATCTGCGAAGTTACAAGGGTGCGTGGAAATTGCACAATGCACACCTGGAACACAGTCATTTTCAACATAGGTATTTTAGGACCTCTGCTCATGAACAGTGTCACTATAATTTTCTTAATGTGTCCCAAATACTGATTTCCCACAGTGCCCGTGCTATTCTGTGGCACAAATGCGAAAACACTTTTTGGCCAGGATGTGAAAAATGACAGCTATACTGTTCATAAGGAGGTGTGGAAAAATGCCAATGTTGTACATCTGGAGTGAAAATATTGCAAATTCGTGAAGTTACAATAGTGCGTAGCAACTGTGCAATGCACGCCCATAAAACAGCCATTTTTTTTATTTTTTTTCCATCAAATTTTGCAACATAGGCTTCTTGAGGGCCCATGTCATGAACACTGGCACTGTCATTTCAATAATCAGTCCTGAAAGATTATTCCACGCAGTGACCACAAAATCACCTTTTGGGACCGAATAATGCAATGACAGTGGCAGAATTCCTGAGGAAGGGTCCCAACAACCCCATGTTGAAAATGTGGTGCCAAAATTCCCCAAAATGCCTGAGATATGTACCAAAGCTGAAAAAACCCTATTTATGCCATTATACAGTTTACCGGCATTTCCTCAGTTCGCGGTCGCCTTTGAAGAGTGCAGACGTGTTCCCGGTCCACTAAAGATCGTTGCAGCGGGCTCCGGAGGTAAGTATGGGGTGAGGGGGGTGTGGGGAGGCAGGGCATGCAGAGGATGGGTGCAGGTTGGGGATAGTGCAGGGAGACCGCGAGAGACCATTTTATTTTTTCACATGTAAAAAAAATAAAAACATTGCAAGACATTTTTTCTTTTTCAGGGTAATCTGGCACGCTAGGGTGGGTGTGCCACCTGAGTGTTTGGGGTGGGATCTGTAGCTGACAGGGGATTGAGCACCCCAGTCAGCACATACGGAATGGGGGGTGCACAAGAGCCAAGGGGGATTGGGCACCCCCCTCGGCACAGAATGAAAGTGGGGCTCCCCCATCAACAGGGGGATGGGGACACTGAAGCCAATGGGGATTGGGCACCCCATCGGCAAGCCCTGCAATGAGGGTTCACTCCCTCATTGCAGTGGATGATGCTGCAATGACGAGGTGGCCCCTGATTGCAGCAGCAAAAATGTTTGAAGGTTGTGGTGCACTGGTTGAACTCATGTCAGCTGCAGTGTCCCACCCCATTGAGGAACACAGGCCAAGCCTCCAAAGGCAGTGGGGGCATTGGCCACAACAGTGCCACGCCTCCACAGCCTGCTTCTGCAGCAAGCTGCCACAACATGTTTCTTGCACATATGTGCAAGCAACATAAAAAGGGCAGCAACAGAGCCAGCAGTCCTGTGGGGGGGGGGGGTAAAGGCAAACAAAGAAGTGAACAAGGTGACAGCTGAACGCTGGATGGATCTGGCAGATGTGCCTCTAGTACAGTAGCCACCTCTTCTCATCTCTGAGATGAGCACTGCCTGCTGCTCAATGATCGTCTGCTGCTGAAGCATGATCTGCCTCAGGAGGTCCTTGCTTCCCTCTGACTTCACTAGCTGTGTTGCCCACAAAGAGGAATGCCATGGACCCACAGGAGTAAGGGGGAGCATGTCAAGATGGGATACCAGCAAGGAGGCACAATGCAGCCCAAGGTGGCAACCCAGGGATGGACAGCATGTTCCAACAGCCATGCCTATGTGGCATTGTGGAACACAATGGAATGCACACCTAAAATGTGCCTGCAGAACAGGACTGCCAGACACAGGCAACAACCAACAGCCAAATGAACATGGATGCGAGTGGAAGGCTGGTGACAACACCATGGCATAGTGGACACCACCCAACTCAGCACTGCATAGTGTGACAGTGCTGCCAGACAGCCAGGCCCCGAGACAACAGTGACAGTGGGCCATGCTATGACATGCTCATGGGATGACACACGTTGGGACATTCTGCACATAGAAACAAAACAATGTATACACAATGGAGACCACAACTACAAGTGCAATGGGCTCAGCAACAACACCGTGTGAGGGCATGCAACATGAATGATGGCATAACACAACATGTGGTGTCGCCACCACCAACATGTCAGGCATGCATGGCAACACTCATGGTGCACACAGCTACAGGCCACCATCCACCAGTGGCAGGACAACATTGGCCCAGACACATGCCCAGTACAGTGCTGCTCAAGTGGCAATGGTATGGCAGGTACAACACACACCACTGACAGACACAACAGCATCCACAGGAGTGGCAACAATGCACACCATGCCACCACCATCCACCAACCCATGCACCCCCAAGCATGACAGGTGCACATACACCAGGCACAGCTGGGGCAGTGGAATGGCAGCTGGGTGTGGAACAGTGGAACTACGCCACAGCATTACACAACAGGCAGGCAGTATGGACTGCATGACATGTGCAGAGGACAGTACCAGGACAGCAGACCACCCCAATGCAGGCACTATAGCTATCCACTGACCTGCCCATGCCAAGGCCCCCCATGCCGCAGTGGCAGCCATACTGCACGGCACACAGAGCAGCAGGAAGATGCTGGCCAGATGGCTGTGCATGGTGACACAGACCCATACAGCACTGAGGCCCCACCCAGCCACCCCAGCCACAGTGCATGGCAGCCACCCACCCCAACACCAGCCATATCCTGCCACACTGGTGGGAATCACAGTATCTTGGTGCACATGCCCTGGTACCATGCCCACAGCCATGCACCTGGTTGGACTGTCACTGGCAGCCCATGGAATGACCCACATAAGCCACAATCATTGCAGTATGGTGTAAAACAGTGTACTCATGCAATAGGCCCCGGTCATCAAGGCTGCTCTCCTCCACCCACTGTGGCAATGGTGGCACCCGCTGCCTGCTCCTGCTGGTTACCTGGAATGCCTCCTGGACTGCGCTCCATGGGCAGGTCTACTCTATTCGCTTTGCAGTGGAAAATGGCTACAACAATGTTAGGACAGCACAGGCCACAATGGCATGGCACAGCAGTAACCATGGCACACAGTAATCCTGACAACCCCCCAGGTGGCATGGCACACCACACACACACAGGTGCACAACCCCCACTGCAGGCACACTGTGCCACCCACAGCATGCCGTACCCTGGACAGTTGATGCTACCATGGCCACATGCATGGGAACTGTGCACACAGGGCATGTTGGCATGGCACGTGTGCAGTGGACTGTGGCCACATGCCGGTGGATGGTGGCATGGCACGACCACAGTGGAGGGAGCTGACCGTGTGCCTAGGCACCAGCACGCATGCTGTCTACTGGTGACAGCCACAGGGCACAGCCACAATCATGTCCGCTGGTAGCAGTCCAAATCACAACAGACCATGTCGGGTGACTTGGGTGAGGGGGTCACACAGCGAATGCACATGACACCAGCCAGAGATACCACCAGGCTGTATGCTACAGCCAGTGCTGCAGAGCCCCTGGAGGGTGTGTGGCAACCATGCCCCCCCAAACTCCAGACACCATGCTACACAGTGCCACCACAGTACACATGGCAGCATGCATAACACCAGAACCCCCTGTGGGGCCACATGGCAGGGGACACAGGCACATGCTCAGGCACACACCTCCATCACACTGCCATGCCTGGGTGTACACACACACACACACACACACACACAGACACACACACACACACACTTATGCAGATAGTATGTGTAACAACACTTCTCCCCATCTTGTGGGATGCCAGTCCTGGAGGATAGGTGGCGGGGATCAAGGTCCACACCTGCCATCGTGGCAGGTCCCCCTCCTGGACCTTCCCAAACAGGTGTCTGTGCCTCTGCTGCACCAGCTGGACTAGGTTGGCAGTCTCAGCCTATCCCCAACACCTGTCCCATTGCACCACTGCCCTCTGTCTACAGCTTGTAGACATTATCACCCATATATGGATATCACTGGTTTGCACTGGGACACACCCTGCACTTGTTCCATAGCTATAGCCTTGCAATGTGCTACCATGTGCAATAGTGTTGCGCAACCTGGAAGTGTGCGCAATGCACAAGAGTGACCCTGCCATGACCCTGGTGCTGCCGTAGTGCACCTGTGCAGTGGTGCTGTGCTACTGACCTTAACTCAGCACTACACCATGCAGTGTTTGCATGTGGTGGGGATGCACAATGGCACTCAGCACCACGCTAACAGCACAGCACTGTGCAATGTAACATCCCGATAGCCAGGCGCTAGCCCTTTGCCCAGCACTATTCACTTGCCCAGCTCTAACACTAGCAATATTCAAAGCGGCTATGAAAATTAGTCTACTTACAGAGATACATAGACAGTGTCGGCAGATAAGGGCCTATGGCCCACCCAGTCTGCCCATTTGAGCTTGCAAGTTCAGTTTATGGTTTCCTAGAAGTCTGTTGCCCCTTACCCTTAACCTCCAGAATTCCTTTATGTCTATCCCATGCATTCTTAAATCCCGTGATTGTTTCAGCCCCCACCACTTCCTCTGGCAGGGTGTTCCACTTGTCCACCACCCATTCTGTGAAGAAATTCTTCCTCATGTTTGCTCTGAATCATCCTCCCTCCAACTTCATCCCATGCCCTCTAGTCCTGGAAGATCTTTTTCATTTAAAAATAGTGTATTCCTGCACCCTGTTCCTCCCTGTAAGATACTTGTATGTCTCTATCATATCCCCTCTCTCCCTCCTCTCCTCCAGGGAGTACATGTTCAGTTCCTTCAACCTGCCTTCATAGGACTTGTGATGCAATCCATGTACCATCTTTGTCGCCCTCCTCTGAACCTTCTCTACCCTGTCTATGTCTTTACGTTGGTATGGTCTCCAGAACTGTACACTGTACTCCAGGTGGGGCCTCACTAGTGTCTTGTATAGTGGAATTATGACCTCCCTTTTCCTGCTGGTGATGCCTCTGCCTATACTCCCAGTATCCTATTTGCTTTACCTGCTGCCTTGTCACACGGTTTTCCTACCTTGAGGTCATCAGAGATGATAACCCCAAGATCCCTTTCCTGCTTGGTGCATGCTATATCCTCACCCCCCAACTGATATATTGTGCCAGGGTTTTTGTGCCCCATATGCATTATCTTGCACTTCCTTGCATTGAATTTCAACTGCCAAACCCCTGACCATTCTTCAAGTTTCTGCAGGTCCCTTCTCATTCTGTCTACACCCTCTGGTGTGTCTACTCTGCTACAGAGCTTTGTGTCATCAGCAAACAGTGAAATTCTGCCTTCTAGGTCCCATAGCAATGTCACTGATAAAGATGTTGAATAGGACCGTCCCAGCACTGATCCCTGTGGTACCCCACTGGTCACCCTCCCTCTGTGGAGTGACAGCCATTTACCACCACCCTCTGTGTCCTGCCACCCAGCCAGTTACCTACCCACCACACTACTGTCCTGCCCACACCCATATTCCTGTTTGTGTAATAGTCTTCTATGTGGCACAGTGTCAAAGGCCTTGCTGAAGTCCAGATAGGCCATGTCCACTGCCTCCCTGATCCACCTCCCTAGTCACCCAGTCAAAAATTCAATGAGGTTGGTCTGACATGACCTCCCCCTGGTGAAACCATGCTGCCTTGGGTCCTGTAGTCCATTGACAGCCAGATGTTCCACCACTCTCTCCTTCAGTAGTGCTTCCATGATCTTCCCCACTACCGAGGTGATGCTGGCTGGTCTGTAGTTCCCTGCTTTCTGTTTGTTCCCACTTTTGTATAAGGGGACTACATCTGCTGTCCTCCAGTCTTTGGGTACCTCCCTTGCTTCCAGTGATCAGTTAAACAGGATAGCCAGAGGTTCAGCTACCACCTCTCTTAGTTCGTTAAGGACCCTGGGGTGCACTCATCTGGCCCCATTGCTTTATCAACTCATTACTTCCAGTTCTTTCAGGACCCTTTCTCGTGTAAAGGGACTTGTGTCCATTTCTGCACCATTCTCACCCCTTGTACTCCCTACAGACCCATTACCCTCCTCCTCCTCAGTAAAGACTGAGCAGAAATACCTGTTCAATATGTCAGCCTTACTGTTGTCATCCTCCATGCGGCCCCTATCCTCCCCCTTCAGTCTCACTATCTCTCCCTTTGTCTTTCTTTTTTCACTTATGTACCTGTAAAAGGTTTTGTCCCCTCTACCCACTGATTTTGCAATGTGTTCTTCTGTCTGAGCTTTGGCTTCCCTTACTGAACTCCCTGCCTCCCTCTGCTTCTCCTGGTACTTCTCCCTATCCCCTTCTGCCTGTGTCTTTTTGTATTGCCTGAATGCAATCTTTTTGGCTTTCACTTTCTTTGCTACCTCTTTGGAAAACCATAATGGTCTCCTCTTCCTTTTCCTCTTGCTAACCTGCTTAATGCATAATTCTGTTGTTCTTGTAGTCCCCATTTTAAATACTGCCCACTGTTCCTCAACCCCTGATTCCTGTCCCATTCCCCTTAATGCCTCCTTCAAGTATCTCCCCATTTTCCCAAAGTCTGCCCTCCTAAAATCCAGGATACGTGTTTTTGTGAGGTTTGGTTCTGCTCTTTCTGTGATTTCAAACCACAATGACTGGTGGTCACTGTTCCCCAGGTGCTCCTCCACTGTTACCCCCATCACACTGTCCCTGTTTGTGAGCACAAGATCCAGTATTGCCTTCTGCCGAGTTGGTTCCATGACCAGTTGCATGAGAAAGGCACCCTGAAGGGAGTCCAGGATAAATCTGCTCCTAGTTGATGCTGCTGCTGGGATGCTCCAGTCCACGTCTGGAATATTGAAGTCTCCAACCAGTACTACCTCACCCTTGTCTGCCATCCTTTGGATGGCTAGCATCAGCTCCCTATCTGTCTCTTTCTCCTGGGCTGGTGGTCTATAGACCACACCAGTGCGGATGGCTGTCCCTATTTTCCTTTCCATCTTAACCCAGCAGTATCTCTCCCCCATTTTGTTCCTCCTGGATCTCTGTGGCCCTTATGTCATTTTTCACATACAGTGCCACTCCTCCTCCCTTCCTGCCTGCTCTGTCTCTTCTGAATATGTTGTAGCCAGGCTTGGCCATCTCCCAATCATGGTTATCATTACACCAGATTTCAGTGATGGCCATAATGTCCAGGTCTGACTGCACCATGACAGCCTTCAGATCTTCCATCTTGTTGCTAAGGCTCCTGGCATTTGCACACATGGCTTTCCATGATTTGACCTCCCTAGACTGTTTGGCTGTTCTACTAGAGCCCCTTCCTTGGTTATCCTTTATCCCTGGTTCTCCTTGCTGTCTGCCCTTCTGCTGAATTTTGCCCCTTTTCTGCCTATCCACCTCTTGGACACTAATCTCCATCTTTTGCACACTGCTTTCCAGAGATAGACACTCCTCTGGTTCACTGTTTCCACTGCTAGCTATGGGGGGTGAGCAAGTTGGTACCCTCCTTGCTGGCCTGCCACCCTCCTTTGCTAGTTTAAATGCTTGTCAATGTAGCATTTAAACTTATCATTGAGTGCTTGGATTCCCCTCCAGGAGGGATGCAGGCCGTCAGGCTTGAACAAACCTCCATCCCTCCAAGTGGGTCCTCAGTCACCAATGAATCCAAACCCTTCCTCACAGCACCATTTCTTCAACCATGAATTAAAGTTCCTGCTGCATGCACTCCTATGCTCTCCCTTGCCTTTCACAGGAAGTACTTCTGAGAAAGTGACAGAAGTATCTACGTGCTTGAGACTCCTCCCCAAATTCCTAAACTCTTCCTGAACTTCATTTGGCTCCCCATTTGCCAGGTCATTAGTACCTAGGTGGATAATGACATCCAGCTCACCCTCCCGTCTTGCCTTCCCAGTGATCCCCAGGATCTTCCTTCCATCCCTTCATGCCGTGGCACCTAGTAGGCACCTCACCTTCCTGTCCTCCCCCTCCTGTGTTCCTAGCTGGATCCTCTTATGATGGAGTCCCCCACCAGGATTCACGTCCTTCTACTCTGGGGTCCACTGCTTTCCCTGCTGAGGTCACCTCCTTGGCTAACCTCCACATCCTTTCCTTCCACTTCTCTGGGTACCTCTATTTGGTTGTCCTTGTTTGCCAGTGTGGAATATGAGTTCTTGAGTGGAATAGGATCTGGGATGTGCCTCTGTCTGACCACTCTAACCCTCCCTGAGCCCACTGTCATCCAAGTGCTCCTCGTTCTCGGCATCCTTTGAGGCAGTTGCATTGGACTGGGTGGTCTCTGGATAGGGGTGATGGTACTCCTGACCCAGTTTACTTCCACTCTGAGTCTGGCTACCTCATCCTGCAGTCCAGAGAGTTGCATGCAGATAGGGCAGCACCTCAGTGTCCAGAAGGTCTGCCTGAATATGGCTGCCCCACAGCCACTGCATTGCACCACTCCCCACATTATACTGCAATTATACTGCTATTCCACTACTTGTCTGCTACTGAAGCTCTCCTAGTTCCCTTTTTATTAATTTACTGTCCTAAAAATCCTGCCACTGATCCTCAGGTAATTTCCTTTAAAAAAAATAAAATAAAAACAATAAATAAATAAATGAGTCAAAACACTTGTCGTGCTGAGGGTGGGCTTCTTCCCTCTTATGCCCCTCCTACTTCACACCCCTTACTATACCCTGTGTTTAGCTCCTGTCAATCAGATTTAACAGGGCATATAATTAAGAGTTGGGGGAAGGGAAGGGAGCGGTGGGGAAAATTGGCAGCAATTAAAGACAGGACAGAATTACGCCACCACTACGTTTTAAATTTTCAACAGCCCAAAAACAATTCTAAGTAAAGACAACAAAGAAAATACAGTGTCACTAAAAGCCCACAATCTAAATTTAAAAGAAAAATAGCAATTACCAGTTACTTTAAAGCACTGAATTGAATATGTTTCCTTCCTCCCCCTTCTCTTGTGTATGCACAGGGCAAACAGGAACATTACCATATCATTACTGTTTCATTAGCATGCCAAACAGGCCTGATTGCCCAGCTTTGCTATTTAAGAGCAAACAGTGCTCCACCTGTGTTGCTGATAGGGATTGCAGTGTTGTGCAAGTTACAAGGTATCAGCACAGAGAGCAGGATGTCCCAGGAGAGACAGCAGAAGCAGGCAGTTCTGTACAGCATGCAGGCCAGGCTGCAGTACTGTACAGGGGTGTAGTCTGGGCTGTGCACTATCCACACATGTGTACAGTTGTGCTGGAGGCCTGCCACAGTACAGATGCTGGACTGTTGCCATGCACATGCCACAGTGCTGTGTCTGTGTTGTCAATGGCCCATGGGAAGGTCTGCCAGCTGTGTTGTGCTCTTCTAGGAGTTCACACCATGGTAGTCACCAGCACCAGATGGCAGGGCACACTGCCGGGTGTGCCTTGGTCCATCGTTTTGGTGGCTGTGTCCTACAGGAGGGCTGCTGCTGGACTAGGTCTGTACACATTCAGATGCCTGCCTATTCCCCTGGGCCTGACAGGCAGTGCATGGGATAGGGTGTTGGGTGTATGCATGCAGGAATGCCGCCCTGCCACTGACTGCACTGTCCATGTTGGCGTGTGCACACAGCACAGTGGGAACACATGCCACTGGTCAGTGGCACAGCCATCACAGTCCACACTGGGCATACCATGTGGTGTTGTGAGGGCAACCTGTAAGGGCAACCCTAGCAATGCATGGTGTGATCTGCATGCACAGTGCCTGCAGCATGCAGGAGCTGGCATTACATGGTGGGTGTGTAGTGTGCCATGCCCAATGGGTACTGCTATGCACACATTGTACGCCACTGTGTGTAACATGTGCATTATACTCTGTCCCACATAGGTGATACCACAAGACAGGAGCTGCTACAGGCCAACAAATTCTTGGGAGATGAGCTCAGAGCCCCTGTCCATGCCGTGAAAGAGAAGGAGCAGATGTTGTGGAGGAACACATCAACTGATGCAGTTGTGCACTGCATGTGGGAGGAAATCATGGATGAGGTGAATGCCATGGGTGGTTGTGGCCAGCACTGATGCCCTGCGCAAGAGGTGGAATGATCTGCTGTGATGTGCCAAGGAGGAGGAGACCCAGAGACTGCAGGAATGGCTGTGGACAGGCAGGGGCCCACAGCCCATGGAGCAATGTGACTGGGACACATTGATAGCCTTGGTTGCCTCTACCCTGAGGCTTGTGGTGGTTGGGGGAGTTGATGTCTGTGGGTGTGAGACACCACTCATACCACCTAGGGCAGGTATGTCTGCAGCATGTGTCCACCACTGCCTGCATGATGCCTATAGGGTCAATGGCTCCCCTTCCCACTGTTATAGTGCATGCAGGTTGCACTCATGGTCGTGTCACATTGTGGATGGTGTGTGAGTGCTACACTGTAGTGTGCATGTGTTGGCAGTGCACAGCATGCACCAGTGCACAGGGTTGTTGGTGCATGTGTTCTGTGGTTGGGGGTGCATGCATGGAGTCATCATCTGCATTCACATAGACTGCACTGTGGGGTGTGCATGGGCTTGCTGTGGGACAACCACTGTTGGGGGTGCATGTCATGGTGGTGTGCTTGGCTGTCTGTGCAGTATACTGGTTACTGAAACTGTCTAAGTTCCTTCACAGCACTGACTACCTAGCAGGCCATGACTCAGGAGGTGCCTGGAAGAGCAGAGCAGGAGGCAGAGAAGGATTATGCACTGGAGCCGTCATCAACATCTGGCATGGGTGCCGTGTGGGGACTATCAGTGGCAATGCACATGTGGCTGGCATGTGGCTGTGGCTCCCAAGTGACTGGTGGCACTACTGGGTCATCGGAGGAGGGTGCTGCATACCTGAAGGATATTGGTGGATATGATGAAGCTCAGGTAGAGGACCTGAGTGGTGAGCAGGTGGTCATCCTCACTGTGATGAGTGATCATGGCTCAGAGGATGCAGAGACTGACATCACCCTGCTTGTGGGTGGACCTGTGTGTGGCCACATTGGGGTGGGACCTGTGAGGGATGCACACACAGCAGCATTGTAGGTGGGAGGTGCACAGGCACATGGCAGTGTACAGCAAGTAGCTGTAGGCTGAGGGGTCAACCAGTGTGTACTGCTGGACATGAGGGTTCCGTGCAGGCCTTGCAGCATGCACTGACACCTGCAGGCCCACAGCAGCAGCATCCGCCAGCCTAGCAGCAGCAGCTACCACAGGCACAAACACAGCTGCCCCACCATGCCCAATGGCAGCCACCACCACCTGCGGGGCACGTTGATGATGCACACCTGGCACATGATGGCCAGAGTTCCAGGCCTATTCTCCAGGTGGCTCTGTCATCGTAGCATGCAGCCCAGCAGGACCTGCATGAGTTCAGAAGGGATGTGCTCCATGAGCTGTTGCAGCTGCCTGACACAGTGGGTTCTGCTCTTGCCCATGCTGAGCAGCGTGCAGACGAGCAGATGACCTGCATCCTGGCCTCCATTGACCATAGGTTTGGGGGGTTCACCATCACTGTGTGGGATCTGGCAAATGTGATGCCAGCGGCACACACTGCAGGCCAGCAAAGCGCACTAAGCAGACAGTGCAGCCACACCACACATATGCACTGGCATGCCTCCAGTGCACGCAAGTTAGGTGCAGGCTCATCCACACCTGCATCCCAGTCCTCCACAGGCCTCATGCTACATCATAGGTGCACACCCTCCACACCTGGTTCTGTGTCTCGATGTGGTAAGCCATCCCTACCTCACCACAGTCCTCCCTGCCCATTTCTTCAGCCCAGAGCACACCTAGCTCTGTGACAAGCACACAAGGGGTGCATTGTGTGCAGGGTGGCAGGTGCCACAGATAGGCACCACTGCCATGCATGGTGTGCCCATGGCTCACCCACACATGCACACACATGCACTTACACACAGCCCGGGTCCCCTGCATGCACACACACCTCCACACCCCATGGTCCATCACAGGCCACCATACCCCACACCACATGCACTCACCTTAGCTGCACACTCTGCACACATGTGTGTCATGCACTTCACACTACTCACATCACCACATCACTATATCACACTGCCAGCATGTATTGCACCAGAGTGGTTCACTGTGTACACTGTACTGGGTCTGTGCACTTATAAAATGCACTGTTCATGTGATGTTTGTTGTCTGTGTTTGTTTACTCACCATCCCATTTGGGCTAGTGTCTCAATGATGCCACTCCTTTGCTCCAGGGCTCTGCATGCCATACAAGGATCCCACCTCTCAAGTTGCTCTACTATCCCCCTGACTTCTGGCTCTGGTTCACTGTCAGACTATTTCTCAGGTTCAGGTACATGTATCCCACAGTTCAGTGCCATGTTGTGTAGCATGCAACAGGCTAGGATGATACGGCATACCTTCTGTGGCCTGTAATGTAGTACACCACCTGACTGGTCTACTGTGGAATTGCATCATTAGCATGCCAAAGGCCCTTTCTATGATGTTCCTGGTTGCAGTGTGTGTCTCATTGTACCTCTCCTCAGCCACTGTGACCATCTGGGGTACTGGTGTCAACAGCCAGGGTCACAGAGGATAGGCACTGTTCCCTGTGGAGAGATGTTCACATGTTAGTGATACTGTTCTGCTGTCTGCCCATTGTAGCTGTGCATCATCTGTGGTGCTGTCCCACTGCTCCTGCCTCATCCCTGGCTACCCATGCCTGTCCCCACTATCACTGTGGTGTTTGCATGTTGTGGCTGTACATACTCACCAACAAGGTGCCCACTCACTATCCTTCCCTCATCAAAGGCATGACACAGCTGGGACTGGTGCCATATGAAGGCGTCATGGGCACTGCTGGGGTACTGTGCAAAGACATTGCTTATGCAGCCAGTCACATCACACATCTCCTGTCAATTGATGGAGTGGCACCATTTCCTGTTCACATATATGTCACTGCTATCACTAGGTGGTGCATGGATGGGGACATGGGAGCATTCAGTGGCACCGAGTACAGTTGGTAGGTGCACAGCTCAATAGAATTATTGCATGGTTTCTCTGCACTCAGCTGCTGTGCTGGGAAATACAGTGAACTCACCAGCATGTGGCAGAAAAGCACAATGGCTTCCTCTCATGAACTGAATCAAGCTTCACTCCTGCCTTTTAGGGAAGAAGGGACTTCTAGGTCTTGTACCTACCTCCCTACAACCCTTATTCCATCCAGTCCCAGCTGAGCACTCCATGAGAAGTGTTACAAGACATGTCCTAGCAGTACCTTTCAGAAGAACTGCCTTGGGGAGGTGAGCATTTGCAGTAAGGGCCCCTCCTGGCCAAATAAGCTCCCCCAGACCACTACCAGCTTTACTCACCTTGGCCAGTTCAAATCTGAAGTTCTGAAGTCCATCTCCCCTCCAGTACAATGTTGCTGTAAAGAACCCCCCCAGCCATTTCTAGCCCTCCGTGTGCCCCCTGACACAATATGGTTTGGCTGCCATGACCCATGGCTCCTAAGAATCTCCCACTAATCCCCATCTACCCACCCTTTGGTCCCCCATTCCCCCACCACCTCATCCACTTAGCCCTCCTGACCTGCCATACCTCCCCTCTACACCCGCTTAGCCCCTTGACCCTTAAGCTATCACCCACCATTGTGCTCGCCCCATCACTCATCTAGCCTGAAGTCTACTTTCCCTTAATGGCTGTACATTTTGGTGTTCACATTAATTGTTCCCTCTGGGAACCTATCTAAGCTCTATAGCTGCATTCTTGGAATTCTCATACTTTGTACATAGTTGGAATCTGCACTTTATTCACCTAATCTGTTATGGGACTATTTTCCTCTGAATTATATAATTAAGTGATGGCTTTTGCAATGTATTCTGTCTCTCCCCATCCTTCTATTTGTAATGCTGTTTAGCCTTTTTAATGATGTGTAACTGACAATGCCTACTAGTTGTTTCTGTCTTTCTCCACTGTCCATGTACTTGATGTTCCCCAAACCCTCTGTTTGATGAGGATCCTTTGTAAATGAGCTTTTAGCTCAAAGGTTGTAATTCCAATTTTACAATAATTAAATAAAACATAAGCAGATCACAGAATGTTGATTCCTTTGGAGGAATATATATCTATATATATATATATATATATATATATATATATATATATATATATATATATATATATATATATACACACATATATATATATATATACACAAACGCACACATACACACATATATATATATTGCAAAATCACACATACCCCCATAATGCAAAGCATCATGGACTATATATGCAATCCACCACTGACTTTTGTACTGGTTCAACTTTAAGCAGGAATGCATTGTACCAAAAGGCTTCTCACAGTCTGCAAAGGATCCAACAGAAGACACAGACATATGTTTCATCCTACCAGGACTCATATGTGTGCCTCATCTGTATGACACCCCAGTGGAATGAACCAGCTACCCTAAGATGGTCTATCAGGTTTGGGGTTTGGTGATACATACATATTACACAAAATTATAGAATCCTCCTCATTTATTAATCTTAGTATCTCAAAATAGCTATTACTATTTATCTCTAAAATATTCTTGAAAGCATTCATTTAAATATTCATAATCAAACTGCCTGCTCTTCTCTCCAGTTTAGATATACTTTTCCCTGGAGACTGAAAAGTGTAATAACCATTAAAATATATGTTATCTTCTACTGAGTGCTATGTTCCTTGTAGACATATTATTGTGAATCTAGATAAGTATTCAACAAAGTCTCTGTCTGGTAACTTCGGTTTTCAACCGGCAATGTTCACGATAGACCTGAAATGCCTACATTTTGTTCACTTACATTCACATTTGAATTAGACTGAAATTTTTCATACGTTTTATCTAGTGCATTAAATTGTTGTCATGGATTCACCCATCGTACTATTGAACATATTGACTGTACTAGATGCTGAACTGTGTGGTTGTATCTGCAGAGGAGCCCCTGTATTTATGAATACATTTAAAACTTGTTTAACTGGAACATCCTGCATCTTATACTCTTCGTACATTCTGTTTAGTATAACTGCAGAGTCAACCACATACAGTATATACCCATTTTATCAAGTGTTTCTGATTTTTCCAAAATTCTCTAGTTTACCTGTTTGTCAAAATAAAGGTCTACCTGACTGTCACTGGATAAACCGGGATGCCTATAGGCATCCATAATCCCATTCCTCCCCAGTTTTATGGCAAGAATATTGGACAAGAGATTACATATTGAAAACCTAAGCCTATTTCTGGTTTATCTGAACATTTTCTTGAAGACAAAAAAAGAGAGGGAGAGACAGGGCTGCATTCCAAACCCCCATCAAAATCATATTCTTTGTAGTCATTATCCATAAGTTCAAACCATAAATTCCCAAATTCTTAGTCAGTTATATTTCTGCAAAGATAGTACACTGTCCTCCTGTGTGAACAACGAACGTCAACAGTATCTGGGAACTTGTTCATGCTTAGTCATTTTACTTCCATAATGTCATTTTTATCTAGTTGGAGACCCCAAAAATCTCCAAAAATACCATAAATTATGTTTTTAAGCATAATGTCTGATTCCCCCATTTCAGTACCATGTCTCCCAGTCCTAATACAACATTGATGCTCTGAGTTAGACTGAGAGTCTTTTTCAGAGCCTTTGATAGAAGGGGTTTTCTTATGTATTCATCCTACCTGAGACTCAGATCCCTGCTTCTGATCTATTGGTTCTAATATGGGATTTTTTTGTTGGGACATATTCTGAAGCTTAGTTCCAAAAGCCTGCCCCAGTAATTTAGCCATCTTCTCATTTTCTTTTTAATACATAGCATAGTCCAGCGGATTGTGAGTATTGTTGCACTCACCTAGGCTTCATTTTTTTTTTTATTATCCATTTTTCCTTTTTTGCTTTTTTAACTTCTGATTATTTAATCTCATAGGGGCTGATTCTAGAAGAATGGCACAAGTCACCGCTAAAGGCAACTAGCACCAAATTAATTTGTGGCAAGGACACTGTGCCCAGTTCTAGATGGGGCAGGGTCCCTGAGGCTAAGTCCTCTGATTTGTGAATTCTAGCCAGATATGCCAAACATAGGCCATACCTGGTGAGTTTATCACACACCACAACCACTGTTCAGCAGGGCACAAGTGCTCCCCCATGCCCTGATCCCCCAGAAAGAGCTGACATAGCCCTGCAGGGGTAGAAGACCCCCCATTGTAAGTGCCCCATAGATCCCCCACCTTGAATCCCAACTCACACTCCAAGTCATCCATGTACTGTACAGTACGTACAGTATGGATACCGGACATTCAAAGATAGGGAGTAGGTTACCAGTGACAACAGCAAGGCAGGCCTCATTGGTGAGGTAAGGCTTTAGACAGTAAGCAGCACCCAGTTTCTGGTTTACCCTCCTGACTATGTTGTTTATGTGGTCAATGTATGTGAGAGGGGGGTCAAGCAACACACCTAGGGACTTTAAGGTAGAGCCAGTCTCAAGGGCATGGCCATGAGGGGGGTAAATGAGAAGGACATAATTGGCATGTAGAGTCTTGGCAAGATATGGTTTTGAACCAAACCACATGGCCTTTCATTTTTTCACATTGACTAGCAGGAGGTTGGCTGAGAAACAGCGTGAGGTTGTGCAGTAGTTTTCGGATAAGACGGAGTATATGCGGGTGAGGAATTGGTCACTGTGAAAGATGACAAGGTCATAAGCATAGAGCAGAGAGCTGCAGTTGAGGTTGTCAGCTAGAAGGGAGTTGACAAATACAGAGAAGAGTAAGAGGCCAAGGAAGGAGCCCTGTGGAACACCTGAGAAGACAGATTGAGAAGGGAAAGTGGTGGTACCAATACACACAGATTGGGAGCACCACGAGAGGTAGCTTCAGAATCAGTCTGTGGTTCTGGTGGAGCAGCCAAGGGCTGATAGTTTAGAGATGAGGAGGGAGTGATTGACTATGTCAAATGCTTTCGATAAGTCTACAAAGACAGTACCAGTGACACTCCTGCAGTCCATAATAGAGAGGATGTGGTCTGTAAAAAGGGCAAGAGCAGTTGCAGTGCTGCAATGCTTGCAGAAGCCATGCTGTTGGCTGCATAAGAGATTATGTTTGGAGAGGTTGTCCATTAATTGGCTCTGTATGACCCTATCTAGGAGTTTGCTTAGGTGGGGAAGACTAGATAGGGGCTGTTAGCTGTCAAGGGAGTGGGGGTCCCCAGATTTAAAAATGGGGACTACTCTAGTGGATTTCCAGGAAGCAGGCATGGTGGAAGTAGTTAGGGCAAGTTTGAAGACAAAGGTGAGTGGTTTCAAGATCAGCGGAGCAACAAGTTTCAAAAAGACTAGGGAGAGGCCATCAGAGCAAGGGCTATCCCAATTAGGTAGTATCTTCAGCATTTTGTAGGTCTCTTTAAGGGTTGTAGACATGAAATACAAAAGGGGGTGGGGGAAGCATTTGAGAGGGTACTAGGAGATGAGGGTGGCAGAGGTGGTAGAGTGTATGCTAGTCTGGGTAGATGAGATCATGGGAACTGGTTGGGAAAATGGAGGGGTGGTGGGGGTATCCTGGGGGTTAGGAAGGCTAGGGGATAGCTTGCTGAGGAGGGCTGACAAGTCAGAAAATTTGGTGTTTAGTGCTTCAGCAACTTCAGAGGGGTCAGTAAGCAGGCCAGACGGGGAGTGCAGTTGTATGTTGGCAATATGAGTGTGGGGATTCAAGAGAGAGAGCCTATGCTATCCCAGAATTTTCTGGGATTTCCTAGGCTTTCTCTCTGTAGCCTAATAAAGTAGTTACGTTTTAAAGACCTGCTGGTGTGTTTATATTTATTTCACAGGTGGCAGTACTCGTTCCAAATGGCAGGGGAAGGGGCCAGTTGATATGCAGCCCACTTGCTAGCTCATGTCCTCAAGAGCCTCCAAGAGCTTTTTGGTTATACAGCATTTGCATCTACCTTTGACTCGCCAGGTGATGATGGGAAAGTGGCAGTCTTGGATCGCCAGTAGAGCATTGGTGGAGTGGGAGGTGGCCTGTGATGCTTCAGAGATAGCACAGGTGTCTTGTCAGTTTATGGCACCAAAGTTCTTGGTGAGTTGGGGCAAACTGGGGTGATTGAAATTCCGGATGGATATGTACTTTGGGGGAGGGCAGAGGACCTTTGAGGACCATATGGTGAATATAGGGGATTGGTCACTCAAGGAGTCAGACAGTGTACTGGCATGGGTGATCTTGTCATCACAATTGGTAATCATCCAGTCCTGAAGAGTGTGGGTGGAGGTAAGATTGTTGACACGTGTGGGGAGATTGATGATTTGCACTAGATTTTATTGCTTAAGGAGGTTGGCATAGTGAGGTTCATATGAACTAAGCCGGTTAAGATTGTAGTGACCAAAAAAGAAGGAATCCTTGGAATGGAAGAGTGACCTGTAACTGATGAGGAGGTTCTGAAGGCCTTCTACCCCACCATCAGGGGGGTTATAGCAGCAGTCCAGGAGAACTTTTGTTGATCCAAGTGCAACTTCAGTGATAAGCCAGTCGCTAGGGGAGTTGTTAGAAGCATAGAAACATAGAATTTGACGGCAGAAAAGGACCGCTTGGCCCACCTAGTCTGCCCATTTTCCTACCTAACAAATAAGCTGCAGATCCTAGTTAGCCAACAGCTTACTTCCTCCTACCCCCCCCCACTAGGACTGCCTTATGCCTGTCCCATGCATTCTTGAAGTCCCCCACTGTTCTTGACTCCACGACCTCCTCAGGGAGGCTGTTCCATGCATCCACAACCCTCTCAGTGAAAAAATACTTCCTCCCATTACCTCTAAGCCATCCCCCCTCAATCTTCAAATTGTGCCCCCTTGTTCTTGCACATCTCTTTTTCTGGAAGATGCTACCCTCATGGACTTTGTTAATTCCCTTGAGGTACTTGAAAGTTTCTATCATGTCCCTTCTCTCCCTTCTTTCCTCAAGGGTATACATATTAAGCTCCTCTAGTCTTTCTTCGAATGTCTTCTGGTGCAGACCCTGCACCATTTTGGTTGCCCTCCTCTGGACAGCCTCCACTCTGTCTATGTCTTTGTGGAGATGGGGTCTCCAGAACTGCACACAGTACTCCAGATGGGGTCTCGTCAACTGTCTGTACAGAGGGATAACAACTTCCTGTTTTCTACTATTGATGCCTCTTCCTATGCATCCCAGTATCCCCCCAGCCTTCCTAACTGCCTTCTCACATTGCTTGCCCACCTTTGGGTCATCTGATATAATTACCCCCAGGTCCCTTTCTATTTTTACTGTTGTCAGTATCTCACCCCCCATTGTGTACGCTTCCCTTGGGTTTTTGTTTCCCATGTGCATTACCTGGCACTTCTTTGCATTGAATCTGAGCTGCCATACATTTGACCATTCCTCCAACCTTGCCAAGTCCCTTCTCATCCTTTCCACTCCATCTGGTGTATCAACCCTATTGCAGATCTTTGTGTCATCTGCAAAGAGACATACTTTTCCTTCCAGTTCCTCTGCAATGTCACTTATAAAGACATTAAAAAGGACCAGTCCCAGTACTGAACCCTGCGGTACCCCGCTAGTAACCCTTCTTTCTTCACTGTGTACTCCATTTACTACTATCCTTAGCGTCCTGTTGTCTAGCCAATTTTTTATCCAGGCTACCACCTTGGGATCCACTCCAAGGCTGGCTATCTTGTGTATTAATCTTTTGTGTGGGACTGTATCAAATGCCTTGCTAAAATCTAGGTAGGCCATGTCCACAGCCCCTCCCTGATCTACTACTTTGGTCACCCAGTCAAAGAAATCTATTAAATTCATCTGACATGACCTTCCCATCGTGAATCCATGCTGCCTTGGGTCCTGTGCCCCTCTGGCCTCTAGGTACTCAACAATTCTTTCCTTTAGAAGTGATTCCATCATTTTCCCTACCACTGAGGTCAAACTAACTGGTCTATAGTTTCCTGCCTCTGTCCTGCTCCCACTTTTGTGAAGAGGAATCACATCTGCCCTCCTCCAGTCCTCGGATACCACGCCATCCTCCCATGATTTGTTAAAGAGAGTAGTCAGCGGTGTCACTACTTCTACCCTTAGTTCTTTTAGAATTCTTGGGTGAATCCCATCAGGCCCCATTGCTTTGCCCACCTTCAATTTTATTAGTTCTTTCAGAACCCTTTCTTCTGTAAATGGACTGGTATCGACCCCCGTCTTCAGAGTGTTTCTCTTGTAAGGTTTAGGTAACTCCCCCTCCTCTTCCTTTGTGAATACTGAGCAGAAATATTCGTTCAGTATCCCTGCTTTTTCACTGTCACCCTCTACCCACATTCCCTCCCCTTTATCCTTTGGTCTTTCTTCACTCCCTAATGTACGTATAAAATGTCTTATCCCCCTTCTTAACAGAATTGGCTATCCTTTCCTCAGTTTGGGCCTTTGCTATTCTGACTGCCTTCCCAGCCTCTTTCTGCTTTAACTGATAAAATTCTCTGTCCTGCTCCTTCTGTGTTTCCTTATATTTCCTGAATGCTGTCCTTTTCTCCTTAACCTTTCCTGCCACCTCTTTTGAGAACCATAGTGTTTTTTTCCTTCATTGTGTTTTATTGATTTGCTTTACACAAAGGCTTGTTGCCTCAGTGATGGCTGTTTTGATCACTCCCTATTGCTCCTCCACCCCTCCTTCTTGCCTGCTTGCTAATGCTTTTCTGAGGCACTCTCTCATTTTCCCAAAGTCAGCCCTCCTAAAGTCCAGTACTCTTGCTTTTGTATGGCTTGAGTGTATGGCTGTGTTTATCGTGAACCACACTGTTTGGTGGTCGCTTGTTCCCAGATGGCTACTCACTTCTAAATCTGAGATTCTTTCTCCATCCTCATTTGAGAGTACCAGATCTAAGATTGCTCCCTCCCGAGTGGGTTCCAATACTAGCTGTCTGAGGCATGCCCCCTGTACTGCATCAAGAATGACCCTGCTTTTGGATGTGCCTGCAGCAAAGGTGCTCCAGTTAACATCTGGCATATTCAGGTCCCCATCAACAATATCTCCCCTTTTTCTGCCATTCTAAGAAAGCCTTCCATCATTTCTTTGTCCTTTCCCTCCCCCTGAGATGGGGGTCTGTATAAAACCCCAATGCGGATTGTGGTGCCATTTCCTGTCTCCAGGGTGACCAAAAGTACCTCATCTGCTCCCTGTTTACTCTTTAGTTCTGTTGCTTTAATCCCTTCCTTTACATAGAGAGCTACTCCTCCTCCTCCTCTTTTACCCTCCCTGTCCCTCCTGTAGATTGTGTATCCTGGTATGTTGACATCCCAGTCATGGTTCTCTGTGTACCATTTTTCTGTGACTGCCACAATATCCAGACAACCCTCTTCCATCAAGGCCACTAGTTCAGGGAGCTTGTTACACAGACTATGGGCATTGGTACTCATCACCCTCCACTTTTTGATAGCCTTACCCCTTTTAGCTCCATTTCTGTCCTTACTGCCTTTGCCTTTTTTTACATTTAAATCTGTTCTGCTCCCTAATAACTTCTGTACCTTGGTGTTTACCTCACTAATCACCATGTTTTGTGGGGGGAGGCTCGGATTTTCCATGTTCCTTTTCAGTGCCTCCCCCCTTGGCTAGTTTAAATGCTTGCCAATGAAGCATTTAAACCTCTCACCTAGGATCCTGGTTCCCCCAGACAGATGCAGACCATCGCACCAGTGTAGGTCTGCATCCCTCCAGGTGGCTCCAGTCCCCAATGAAGCTAAAACCCTGAGCTCCACACCAGTTTTCAACCACTCATTGAATTCCCTGGTGAGAAGTGCCCTAGCATCTCCTTTACCATAGACAGGCAGCACCTCCGAGAGGTTACCGTATGCATTACTTGTCTAAGGCCCCTTCCCAACTCTACAAACTCCTCTTGCACTGCTCTGATCCCATTCCTAGCCAGGTTATTTGTCCCTAGGTGGACAATGACATCCAGCTCCCTCCCTCGTGCAGCTTCTCCCACGATCCTGAGGATTCGCTTTCTGTCCCTCCAAGCCATGGCGCCAGGAAGGCACCTTACCTCCATCTCCCCTTCCTCCCCCATTTCTACCCCCTAATGATTGAGTCCCCTACCAGGAGTTTCCTTACCCTGTGGGGTCCCATGCCACCCTCCTGTGGGTCTCCTTTGTGAAGGTTCCCAGCATCCTCCTTGGTCTCCACTGCAGATGCCTCTATATAGGAACCACTATCCACCAGAAGAGTGAATGAACTGTGGAGCGGTACAGCTGGAGGTATGCAACTCTGTTCCACCACCCTCTCCCTCCTTGAGCCCATCCTGGTCCAGCCTCTCCTCTTTCTTGGCAACCTCTGAGGTAGTGGCATTGGCCCTGGTGGTCCCTGGGTGGGGGAGGAGGTTTCATGAATCCTAGCTAGGTCAGCCTGGAGATGGGTAACCTCCGCTCTCAGACCAGAGAGGTGCCTGCAAATAGGGCAGCATCGCAGCCTCCAGAATGTCTCCCGGAACACTCTGACCCACAGCCATTGCACTGCACCACTCCTATCATGTCTTATTTTGTGTCCCCTCTCCTGTTTCTGTGGATGCTTATTCTCTCCTCTCCTTACAACTCTCACCCTCCCTGTTCTGGGACAGCAACTTCCTATCTTCTTCAGTAACCTCCTTCTTCCTTGCTCAATATCAGACCACCAGCAGCTAGGGGGGAAGAGTGAGCTACTTTTTTCCTTTAGGGTAAACAAAACCAATGTTTCTCTATGATCCTTTCCTTCCTACTGCCAAACAGGAAGTTCCTGTTGACAGTCAAATCCAGTGGCTATAAAAGTAGAACTGGCTTTGGGTGGGATGGAGGGCAATTAGTAAGAAAAAAGGCTAGCAACAGGAAATTGTAATTTGACTCACCTGCTTTTATAGTGTTTAAACCACAGGACAAGCATGGTGGTGATCGATTCATGTATGAAATGGCAGCACCACCACCCTTTCTTTTGCTGGGACAGTCCTTGCACAGTAGGGAGTAGCCAGTATGCTGGATCATGGTGTCGAGGTGTTGCGGCTTCAACCAGGTCTCTTGTTCCATCAGGATTAGGTTTGCAGCATGCTGGTTCTTCATGATGGTAATTATATCCTGACTTAATGTTGTAGGATAGTACATCATAGACTCATCTTTTTTAAAAGAAGAGTCCACTGGATCGTTTACTTTTGGGATATGGTGTTTTACTGCTATTGCCTCAACCCTAGGTGATTTTTTTTTAAGGTAGCTTCTGTATTCAGTGTTTTTATTCCCTGTATTGTGTTGTGCAAGACTGTCATGATCTTACATAGGTTTATATTAGTTTTTGAATACATCATATTTTGTTCAATATTATTCTCAACAATAATACTGGGCTCACAGGAATAGAGTGAGGACCTCCCACCCTCATTTCCCAGTGAAATGAATCCCACAAAGTCAAGAGACTTGTCAAAGGAGGAGTCTTTTTGAGGCAGATTTTAATATAATTTTCCCCATTAGACAATAGCTTTAAAGCTTCTGCATCATCAGACCTTAGAGACTTTTTTGTACTTTCCATCTTACCAGAATCTGCAGTCTTTTCCAGTTTTTCTTTACACACTTGGAGAGTTCTAACATTATTTCTTGGCCACAACTGATTTGGAGTTGAAGTTAAGTTTGTACTAAATAATAAACTCATATCTTCTACTATCATCTCTCCATTTTCCTGTGTACATTCCTTATTGACACAATGGTCCAAAATGTGTGTTCATTTCATCTGCTTTGTTAAGGAAACTTTATCTTAAAGAACCTTGCCATTTTACTTTTAGAAGGCAGACCAGCAAACTATGTAGTTCAAATTTTCTTGTGCATTTATATTTGGCAAGACCATACAATTTCCCCTGTTTAGTATTACTATTTTCACTTTTTAATTTTGAGCCCCTTTTTCCTTTTTTAGTTTCAACACTGGCATATAAGATAAAGGGCTTTGCCGTTTGGTTGAAATTTGATACAATATTATCGCCATGGCAGCTACCTTGAACATTTTCCTCACATAGGAATTCCTCCATGTGAGACAGAGTCTGTGTTCTAGTTACCACCATTTTACTTGAACTCTAAAAATTACCAGAATACAAACAATACAAGTTCAATATGAGTTTAAATGAGAACCAAACAGAATAAAAATGTCAAATGTAAAAAGCAAAGTCATTCAAAATCACCCAGCTTTTGAATGCAGAAAAAAGTCCTTCATGCTACAAAAGCAAATCTTTTAAAAATATACATTGTTCCAACTGTAGAGAGTTCAGATATGTATAATGACATCACAGGGTTGATTCCACAATAATTTTACTCACAGCAAGTGTGTGTATTACTGGTCTGAGCAAAGAATGTTCTCGTCTTTATCCAAAAAACAGAGTAAGTTCTTCAGAGGCAAATAATATATAGTTGACCAGACCCTCAAATTAACTCTTCACAGCTGTCTTGTTCAATTAATCACAGTTCACCTAGAGGCATCACTTGAGTACAGGAATACACTATTATTTTCAGCCCTTGCTCTTCTTCTTGATAAAATGGATGCCTATTTTAAGTAAAAGAACACAAAGTCATAATGTGTGCTATATAAAATACAGAGTTGTTTGAACTTCAGACCACAAATACCCAAATGACTATCTGTTACATACTTTTCCACTAGAATCACTTCTATATTCTATCTACAATGCTTTGACTCTTAAAAACTTCACAAAAATATCTCACTTCATAAATGAAAAAATAAATACATACACTAAAATTAGTCTTCAATTTCTATTTAGTGTATTTTAGCTTGCAAAGTTGTAAGAAACTGTAAATAATTCTGTGTGGTCCATGCTGCCTTGAAATACAACAGATTTAATTTTGAGTTTATTTAAAAACAGGACCTTCACTCCACTTTGGCACCTATTAAAGGAACAAAACAGGTGAACCAGTGACGGTTCTAGGGGGAATATCTTTAAAGGGTGCCTCCAAACCCTCTCAGGCAACTAAAGATGCCTTCCCATGAGATCCCCACCCCTTCTCTGCTGAAGTCTTCAATGCTACGTTGAGAGGAGCCACAGGTATGGTTAATGGCTGAAGGTCTACCTGGAGCAAGGACATTCCCAACTATGGGCCAGGCTAGAAGGACCACACTCCAAGCTTTGCATGCTCAAGATGCAGACTTTGGGATGCAGAGAAAGACTGTCAGCCCCCGGGCTAGCTCTGAATCCTGGAGGTTAGGTATACAGTTGGCATGTCTCCAAAATGTAGAGGAGACCTGCACATGGGTAGTGATGGATGATAGCAGACATGGGGAGACCTCTACATAGGTCAGACTAAGCAATATGGACCCTCTCATGGGTCTTGACTGGATGAGCTCCGACATAGAGAGACCTGTACATAGGTCAGGCTTAGCAATACCTGGGTCTAGGTAAGGCAAATAGCATTTATCAACCACAGCAATATATGCCAACCAAGCCTATTAGGAAGCCAGGTTGGGTGTGAATTGAATTGTATGTTATGAGTAAGAGAACAGCAAGACCAGGCAAAGACCGGGGCTGACAATTGGAAAAGAGAAGACTGTGAAGATGGTTAGGTAGAAGAGGGCTGCAAAGCCAGTATGGTAGGAGGTACAGATCGAAGCAAGTAAACATGATATGCTGCCAGACTTGGAAGGGGATGGGCATTGCTGGTAGTGCAAGGAGCAGAAAGGCTGGGGTGACTGTGTAAACCAGGTGCATACTATTAAGGAAGGGCAGATAAAAGGCTGGGTAAACCCAGAAGCCCTTAGGTAGAGAGTTGCCTGGAATTGCTGGTTGTGTAGTGCCAAAAAGGCTATGCTGAGCTGCAGGAGGAGGCCAGGTGAGCCAGGGGCTTATACAATACACAACAAATAGGAAGCTGCTCCCATTGCCTGGGGCTGTGGTGCCCATTGTGACTCCTCAGTCCCCCTCTGCAGGAAAAATAAAGAAGCCATAAACATGACACCACAACACCAAACAGCTGATGAAATAAGTTAAATATGTGCCAGCCATGAAAGCAGGGTTAGGGCTTATCATCAGAAACAGACAGCTGTGGGTTTGGTAAAGTAAGATTTGGTAAAAGTGGAAGTAGCAATAAATGAGCCTAAATGACACAAACATAGAAGTGAGGAGTGATGCAGTAGGGCAGGACACTGCTGGAGCAGGCAGGGGAATGAGACAGAGTGATAGCTATTAAGAGGAGCTAGTACTAAAGCAGGTGCAAACAATTAAGGTGATGAGCACAGGGACTACATCTACTGGAACTGAAAGCACCTAGTACAGAGAAAGACAGATTGCTGAAATATGATAAATGAACTGAGAGTTTGATTTGCAATGCAGCTAAATATAACACTGCAAACAGAGGGGCACTACCATACCAGAAAAGCCCAAAAAGCAAATGAAGCAAAGAGGACCACAGGAGCAGTAGGGAGAACAAACAGCTGACTCAGAAGCACAGACTGCAGCCATAGGGAAAAGATGGTCTGAGAAGCAGAAGGCAAAGGCAAAATTTACTGACCCAGAAGCAGAAGTACAAACCAAGCAGGGAGTCTAGCACTGTCAGCAAATTCCAACAGGAAGGAAGGGAGGAGGCAAACACAGTGGGGGGAGGGGGCAGGGCTCAGGAAAGAGTAGGCCCAGAGAGAGAGGACAGACAGAGCCTCCGGCTGCAAGGGAAAAATGCTTATGTGTGCAGTGAGGAGAGCAGCCCTTAAACAGGCCGAACGGGGGTGAAGCCAGTTGCACTGCCCCCTTGAACTATGGGCTGTATCCTTCCCAAAAAATAAATTTGTGTGGACAGTGTTATTTGTCCTGTAGTGTTTCGGTTCCATGTTACTAGAGCAAAGTAACAACCGCGCAGACAAAATAGGGTGAATACAGAACAGCGAGCACCAAAAAGAATTATTAACATTAAAGCTACAACCTGAACCACAAAGTGCTTTTCTGAGTTTCTGTGGAGGCAAAGCTCCCTGTACTCCGCTTTGTGGAGGGTTTTGCTCCCCACACCACCCTATCTAAAATAATCAACTCCCTGGGGGGTGGACAACTCAGGGAATGGGAGAAACTTGGGAGAGGGATGTTCTCAGGGGGAGGCAGCTTGGGGACGAAGACAAAATGAGGGTGAGGACTCAAAATTGCCACTCGGGGGGGGGTGACAGAACTGGGGCAGAAGGGGGACAGATAAAGTCTGAGATGGGGTCAAACTGGAGAGGGAAAAAGTAAACCCACAAAAAAAAAGCACCAACTGGGATCAAACCCAGCTCGAAAGCATTTCCTAGCTACACACAGGTGGTAGCTCTAACCACCACACTAGGCTGGGAGCATGGTTTTCAGCTCACAGCAGCTGCACTACATACTGCAACAATTCATTTATTTTCCTCTTCCCTAAATCATCGTTCTTTTCTAACCCTCGCTATTTTCTCATGCTCGCTATTTTGTAATGCTTTCTATTTCCTCCGGTGCTTAAATTGTGTCACTTAACTTAAGTTGTTCAGTTTGACTCACCCCTATCATGGGATACCAGTCTTTCACACTGTTTCTGCAACTTGTGCCTTGAAGAATATATCACTGCTTGTAGTTGTCCCAGTTGCCTTCTGTTTAGGCCCTTCCCCCAAATAATAGTTTGTACAGTTATGTGTCCTATACTGTTTATCTATCCTACAACTACTTTATTTCTTAAAAAAACAGCCTTTACATTACTGTTCTTTCCCCACTTGTTGTCCCCCCTTGAACCCCCCTCAACAAAATAGAAAAAGAATATCCAGGATCACGTGATGAGCTAGCTGAGGAAGGACTTCTTGAGCGCTGCTCCCAGGCCCTGCCAAATCCAATAAGGTTTAAAAGTACCTTTGTTTCCAGTGTGGGGGTAGAATCTATATAGTCTGACCTTCAAAAGATACTCGCATCCCTGGAGGAGCTTGTCTGTGCTGATTGGAGGAATTCTTCAGAGATATACGCCGCACTAGAGGACCAATTGAGATGGAGTGCGGAAGCCCCGAAGTCCTGGATGCACGAGTGCCGGCATCGAAGCGCCCAAAACCCCAATCACCAGTGCTGGAAGACCAGGAGGACAGACTGTGTGTGGAAGGGAAAGGCCAGGCAACCCCCGATGATATCTCAGAAATAAAATCATTCTTGCAGGGCCTAGTGGCCGATTTCTCTGCTGTTAAACCGACGTTAAGTGCCCTGGCACAGAGAATAGGAGATGTGGAAGCTAGAGTTGTTTCCCAGGAGTGGAAAACCTCTGCACATGAGCAAGAGTTGGTGGCTTTGCAGCGACAAATTAAAGAGCTTGAAGACCGAGTTGAAGATCAGGAATCTCACAGCCGGAGAAACAATCTGATCATGGCAGGTCTTCCAGAGTGATCAGAAGGCTCTGATTGCATAGCTTTCATCCAGGATTTATCGCAGAAGCTGCTAGGTCTGACGCCATATGGAGATGCATACAATATTGAGAGAGCACATTGGTCACTGAGAGAAATGCCCCCACCAGGGGCTCGTCCCAGGGTTATTATTATGCGGTTTGTAAATTATAAAGAGAAAGCCCACGTTCTTAGTAGAGCCAAAGCACTTAAGAACCTGCAATGGAATGGGGCATCTCTATGGCTATTCCAAGACCAGACACCCACAATTCGTGAGAAACAGAAAGAGTACCTGGATATAAAGAAAAAGTTACACCTTGCTGGAGTGAAGTTTAGAATGCAACACCCGGCCACTCTGGTGGTAAAATTACAGTCTGGAGATCAGAGGTTCCTGACAGCGAAGGATGCTGCTGAGGGATTGCGAATTGAATTCCCGGATCTGTTTAGACCTGCACCCTGACTGTGTGAGGGGAGTGAAGACCACAGTTAATGCTGTGAAATGTTAGTCATGTGGACTGAGTGGTAGAAGTACCCTACAACTTCCTCGAGGGGACTCTTTGGTCTTAAATTCAAAGGGACTGTTTTTTTTTTTTTTTTTTCTCTCTTTACCCAGGAATATGTGAGTAGGCTGATATACATTGCTGAAAAGATAGAAACAATTATAGAGAATTAATCACGATATGCTATGTTTATTTGTTTCAAGGTCAGTCTATAGAAGGTGTGTATTGATTCCAGCCTGGTCTCAAAGGGACTTAAACCATACTTAGGACCTCAGAAAATAGGAAATAGAGTACTACAATCTGTAATTATAGTTGTTCCCCGGTTATATGGGGCCTCATCATTATTATTACTATTGATATTTGTTTTTGTATAGCTAGGGATAATAGGACTGGGGCTGAGAGAGAGAATAATAATGGGACTCATTATTCCAATAAGGGGATCCTAGCCCTATGGGGCACATAGCGGGGACGAGAGGTCATTTGTGCTTATTAAGGGATCCGGTGGGCATGGGGGGGGCTCTCAGGGGTTAGCTCATCTCTGTTTCAACTTGTGACAGGAGGGCGATCGAAGGATCGGGGATCATGGTAAAGTGGAGGAGGGTTTTGGGGGGCGGGGAAGAGAGAGAAACCAAAAAGCAGATAAAATTACTTATGCAGATTCTGTTGGTGTGAAAGGAAGGGGTATGGTAATACAATATGATAAATATTAATATTATATCTTGGAATGTTAAAGGCCTCAGAGGGAGAAAAAAAAGGTTAGTGATTTTAAAACATATATATCAGCTGGGGGCCCAAATAGCAGTATTGCAGGAAACCCACTTATTAAAGGAAGAGTTAAGTATCTTGAAGAGACTCTGGGTGGGCCAAGTCTTAGGAGAAGGGAAGGCGAAAGCTTTGGGGGGAGTAGCGATCTTGATTGGGAAAAACTGTCCGTTCACAGTATCGCAAATTAAAGCAAGAGAGGATGCTAGAGGGATATATGTCACGGGTACTATCATGGGTAGGTTACTAACAATTGCCTCTATATATGGTCCAACTCCCGCTAACCCAGATTTTTTTGCCTCGCTGGAAATAGATTTAGCTACTCTTTCATCCCATTCATTAATTATAGCAGGTGATTGGAACCTGTGTCTTAACAACTTGCTTGAAAGGAACCCCCCTTCTAAAAAGCCACCCTCCATGGCGCAGGTAGCCATGGCTAGATTTTTAGAGGTAACAGCACTGGTGGACCTGTTTCGGGTGTTTAGCCAAGGGGACAGTAACATGACCTTCTACTCAGGGGCACACAAAACCCAATCGCGTATTGATTTTTTTTTGGTCAATAAAGAGGCTCTGCAGGGAACTAGGAAAGTGATCACCCATAGCAGAATTTTATCCGACCACTCTCCAGTGCACCTGACATGGGTGTTGGTCTATTCGGATGAAGCCTTTCAGATGGAGGCTAGATGAATCACTGTTTTTAGAAGATAATATGTTACTCTGGTTGGAGGAAGCCCTGCGGGACATTATCTAGACCCAAATTCCAACACTTCATAATAAGATGTTAGCGTGGCTCACCTGCAAAGTATTATATGCTGGTGTAGCCCAAAGGTATATAGCTAGAAGAAACGGTATGAGAAAAGCAAGGGAGGAGTTCATATGGGGTGCTATTAATTCACTTGCTCCCCTAGAAGGTTTCTCAGAGGTGGATATTAAACTTAAGGAACTAAGGGACAAAATGACAGACATCCTTTATGGTAAGATGGATTTTTGGCTTGAAAAGCTTAAAGCTAACTATCTGTTGCAGGGGGACATACCTAGTCGGCTTCTTGCAAATAGAATCTAAGAGTGGGAGGCAGCCCGAACGATCCCTTTAATAGAATACCAGGGGGAAATCATAACAAAGCCTCAGAGAATGGAGGATGCCTTCACGGATTATTTCACAGAGATCTATCAAGGGGGCTCCCTTAGTAACGAAGCGGAGCTGCGGGGGGTTTTGGAGAGTATAAGCTTACCTAGACTGGACCAAGTGCAAGCCCAGGCATTAGCGGCCCCCATATTAGAGTCTGAAATAAGGGAGGTGATTAATGCATTACCAAAGGGCAAAACTCTGGGACCGGATGGTCTATCAGCTCAGTTTTATAAAGTTCACTCTCAAACTCTATTACCCCTATTAAAGGATTTATTCTCCAATATTATGTTGGATGGGGTCCCGCATTTACCATTATATCAGGCTTACATTTCACTCATCCCTAAGCCAGATAAACCCAAAGAACTACCTGGGAGCTATAGACCTATTGCTCTGATGAACCAGGATCTCAAGCTGTTAACCAGAATATTGGCAAATAGAATTTTAAAGATTGCTCCTATAATCATTAGTCAAGAACAAGTAGGATTTATGCCAGGTAGAGGGGCACATGATGCTCTTCGGAAACTTCACCATGTACTTAGTGAGGCTTCTAATTCCAGGTCAGCCATGGCGTTAATTTCATTAGATGCTGAGAAGGCCTTTGATAAGGTCTCCCATTCTTTTCTATTTGCTACTATGGAGAAGATGGGTTTCCATGAGGGTCTTCTCAGGGGTATCAAGAATCTCTATGCTGCTCCCACAGCTAGGGTTCTTTGCAATGGCTATCTGTCGAAAGAGTTTCGCCTTGACAATGAGACTAGACAGGGATGTCCCTTATCACCAGTTTTATTTAATATATATCTGGAACCCTTATTGAGAGCGATTCAGATGGATCCGGCAATACAGGGGATTGTTGTTAAGGGGAAGGAAATGAATTTCTCTGTTTTCGCAGATGACGTATTGTTGCATCTACAGGAACCAGCAAATAGCTTTAAAAGGGCTCTTGAAATTATAAGGAGATTTTCTATGGTTTCAAATTATAGTTTAAATTTGAATAAGACACAGGTTCTCCCCCTTACTCCATATACTGTACCTATAGGGCAGATTTTGAACCTCTACAATTGAACTGGGCCCCAGACAGGATCAAATATCTAGGCATCTGGGTCACTGCTAATATAGAGGAAGGAGTGGAAGCAAATATAAACAAGGTGCTTTCAGCAGCTAGAGCTGATATAATTAGGAGGAACAACCCCCCAAATTTGACGGCTAGAATTGGCTTAATTAAAATGAACCTATTGCCTAGATTCTTGTATCCAATACATTTGTCCCCGTATAATATCCCAAAGGGTTGGTTTATTAAGATACAGAAATTACTTTCTGACTTCTTATGGAACTCCAAACCACCTAGGAGAAAATATAATGTACTGCGCCTTCCCTATAGTATGGGGGGACTCAAAATCCCAAACCTTCATTTATATTATGTAGCTGGACTGTTAGCTATAATGGGTTGGTGGAATAGGACATAGGAGGAAGAGGGATATATCCCAACTTGGTTACATATTGAGAGACAAATTCTTAGAGATATGGGTATCTCCCCAGTAGTGCTGCTTTACATTAACCCAGAAGACTTACCGGAGGAAGGGAAGCATACTCCAATATATAAATCAATCTCGGCTTGGTGGGCTCTTTTATCTCCGAACCAGAAAAAATCTCAGAAGGGTTTCAGGGAACAGCCTATTTTGGGCAATCCTAACATGACCATTGGGGGTCAAATAATTAGGAAACACTGGGCCCCTCAATTATTCAATTTTAATTGGGCAGATTTTATTGTAGAAGATAGGGTAGTTTTCCCAGCTCAGTGCAAAAGTATTAATTTTTTTAAGTGAATACAGGTTACCAAAATGGTGCAGAAGGTGTTGAGGGAGAATAAGGGCTCTCAGGGTACCCCGTTCACCTGGGATAACCTTAAGGAACTTAATTACTTACAAAAACCTCTTTCAAATGTATATAAGGTGCTGTTAGATTTTCTAAGTAGGGATATTTCTGCAAGGGTAGCATATTGGAAAAAATACTCACCTGAATGGATTGAAAGAAATCTGAAGAGCTCTGGTTATATACCTATACCAAATACAGGACCATGCAGTTTTTTATATTTTCCAACATGTACTATACCCCTTCCAAACTATGTGCTAGAAGGCTTAGACAGACAGATCTATGTTTTAGATGTGGCTTGAACCCGGGGGATACATTGCATATATTCTGGAACTGCCCCAAGATTTACCCCCTTTGGGTTCAAGTTAAACAAAATATGGACCCCATTTTAAATTACTCAGAATTTATTTCACCCGAGATTTGTGTTCTGGGGGATATGGTCCAAATCCCAGGGACGCACATTAAGTACCATACAGTGTTGATGTCTGCCCTAGTCAAAGCTTTTGTCTTGAGGCACTGGAAAAGTGACTTTATCTACTCATATGACCAATGGGTAGGGGATTTGTTGAAGACACTTGATAGGATTAGGAGCCAAATGCTCAGGGACGGAAGGAAGGGAACATACGACAAGAGATGGAGATCCTTGGAGGCAGTTCATTCAATCCAAGCCAAAGGTCCTCAGGTGTGGATCTGTCTGTCTCAGTGTAGTTAGTTCAAGGCTTATAGGTAGATAGTAGATGCATAGTAGAGACTTATTCATTTTTTTTTGTTTTTTTTTTATTCTTACTGCAAGGGACTATATATACTTTTGTTGGGTATTATTAGGATTTCATAGCACGAAGCTCATTATCTGTCAAATGATTGTGGTTGGGGGATTCTCTCTCTTTCCTTGGGACACAGCGGCAGGGATACACCCCAAATTATGGATACTTATATGAAGCTTATATTACTGGATGGGGGATCCCATCCAATCAGTGGCTGTTCATTATAAGACTTGGATGCCTAAGTATGAAAACCTGCTTATTGAACAGTTAGTACAATTTTTTAGGACAACTGAGGGGGCTAATCACTGCAGCTGTGTATGTACATAGTTATGAATGTATATAGTGGCCTCACCCAGTTTGGGGGTGGGGACCCGGGAGTTACCCGCCTATTAATGTTTGTCTGTCTGTATGATTAATAAAATGACAATAAAGATTGTTATAAAAAAGGAAAAGAATATCCTCACATTGAACTGTGTAAGTCATTGTTACTTTTCCTGTATCCATGTGCTCTGCTACTGTTGGTTAAAACAAAATACAGCATGTGGTATGATTCTGCTCCTCAGTTGTACAATGCATGGGCTGTGGTGAGACTGTGCAACCCAAAAGATATAAAAAAAAAAAAGCATAAACACTTGGTCTGATATTGTTTCACATCATTTATCTTGTCTCTGTCTTGTTGCCACCATGTTGTGTCAAGAAAGCATCACTTGCTGTGAACCCCACAGGATGTCCACTGTTACCCCCCCCCCCACAGAAATGAACCTTATTCATCTCCCAGACTGTCACAGGAAATAAAGATGATGAGCTGACCACAATGGCTTCTGTGCTTTGTCTGGAGTCAGAGCAGTGACCTATGTACTGTAGTCATCACCTGTTACAAGACTGATGATCAATCCACCATGTCAAACTATACCCACAGAGTCACCCATGACATCGGGTATTACCACCTTCACCTCCATTGCTACATTTCATAGCAACATTATTCAGTGCTGAGCATGTGGACTGTTTGATTAATAGTCATGGTGGATGGTATTGTATTACTCAGACTGTCAAATATACTGGCAAATGACAACCATGGAGCCATAAGTAAGCAAAGTCTGTCAAGGGAACTTCACATCCCAAAACATCACAGCAACTGTGTCACTGGTACTGGTGCAATGTGTGGCACACCTGAAGTGGCACTTTTGATTGAAACAAACTCAGTGCAGCATTTATATGTACTCACAGTGTGCCTAACAGTGGCAGTGCCATGGGGAACTGCTAGCAACACTTGTTACAAATTTGTGGACTGCAAATTCAACTGAAACTTAAATAAAACTTGTCTGGAACAACAACAGGTGCTAAACCATGAAACAGAAAAATCTGCCAATGTGACCTCACAAGATGTCATTGTATCAGAATACTGCATGACATGACATGAATGATGTGATTAATGTAGTACTCACTTGTGCAAGAGTGATGGAAGAAATGCCAATCATACTGCTCTGCTATAACCTATGTATTTTTTTGTTGTCTTTGGTAAACAGATAAGGCCCACTAGGTACAAGTGCCTGTTTTCAGGGGTGACCTGGGAGCACTGGGCAGTTAAATGACTTGCTCAGAGTCGCGCAGTATTCAAGTGGAAGTTGCAAGAATCAAACCAAGGTCTGGTCTGCTGGATGTACCAAGCTCATTCACAGCTCATTACACTAGGTTATACTGCCAGCTCTGAATTGCAGAACTATATTGCAGAAGTTATTTACTGCTACGGTACTCTGACTGTGATGGTATCCTCTTCAACGCATCGCATCTCTTTCCACTGTCACACAGGTTAATAGAAATAATTTGTGTTTTTGTCTACAGATAATTCCTAATGACTTGTCTTATTAGTATGATGACACCATGCAGTGCTGAGTAGGTTAACAGTACACTAACCATTCCCCAGGTTACCACCACCTGTCCAATGCTGGTGGTGCAGTGCTTGGTTAGCTACTTACCTACCCCCTCCATTCCCTCTCTGAGCTGCTTCCCTCTCCAGCCTCCACCTCTCCCACTCCCCTACCTCTCAAGTCCCTGATTGCCTTTAGAGGCAGTATAGCGCAGTGGTCTAAGGCTCTGAGTAGCAAATCTGGTGACATCCAGCAGACCAGACCTGGGTTTGAATCCCACAGCTTCCACTTGCATAGTGTGTGACCCTGAGCAAGTTACTTAACCTCCTTGTACTCCCAGGTCACTCCTGTAAAAAAGCTTTCAGCTTAGTGTGCTATACCTGGTTAAACAACTAAAAAAAAAAAAAGAGGATGACAGAAAACGTGTCCTCCTGCTTCCTCCTGTCCCTTTCTCCCACCTGGAAATGAGTCACAGCTCAGTGTGCCTTTCCCTGTTGCAAATTTTTCAACACATACATAAATGTACATGCGGGCATCGTGCAGCACTCAGTTCAGTGTGATGATGACCCATCATTATTCTGCCCAATGTAATTTATTTATTTATTTGAATATTCAGAAATAACCTTTTCAAAGGTTCTATGTCAGCAAAAGTGGGGGACAATACATTCAGAGAACACAACACTCAATAGACAATAACATAACATTGTTTTGCATTGCTTTATATAATGATGAAGCAAAAAACATACTACACATTGCATTTATATAGTGTTTTAATGGTTACAGTAAAGGTTAAAATTTGGTGAGAAAAGTAGGGCTAAGAAATAGGAAAGGCTGCAAGGTGTGGAAAGATGTAGATCTAACTATAATTATAACTAACTAGTTATAATTTAAGGCTGCAGCCATGAAAGTGGGCTTTGTCAGGTAGCAGAGACAGCAAGTGGGTATAGAAGAAGGATGGCAGGTTAATTTAACCAAAGAAAATGGGTGGAGTGCTAGGAGTCAGCTAGGGCAACCAAGTGAGTGGATAGCACTGGTAAAGGGGAGGGAGGGGGAGAAGTGAGTGGTATGAGTGGATTTAATCAGAAGAATGCCAGGGTGAGGGAGGGGGCTGAATAGAGGGAGTTGGGGGGGGATCGGGAAAGGGAATGAGGTGGGAAAAATCTAAGACCAAAATACTGGCACATCTATGAGAGAGGGGGAAGGACGGGCTAGGGCCTGCAGACTGCCACCATCCATGGACAGTTTTGGAGTAAGGTGCGTAGATGAGCAAGTGATGAGGAGCAGAGGGTCATGTGGCTGTCCTACATGGACACAGACTACTGGCAGTGAGATGGAACTTCAGTTCCTTTTTTGAAAGAAGAGAAGCTTTCAATGTTAAGTAAATGAGTAGGAATCTAATTTAGCTAAAGCAGGGCTCTGTAATCAAAGGACCTTTGGCCAAGGGAAATTCTCCAAAAAGGAACAGCCAAAGGGACTCGATTCGTGCTTCTTGTCTGATAGCATGACTGATTTGCTTGCATGATCTCCATAATACTGGAAGGAGCCTTTCCCTGAAGTAACTTTTTTTCCCAGCAAGCATGTCTTTAACTTTATTCTACAATTCAGATTCAACCAATTAGTTTGCTCATAAAGAGAGAAAGTGTGAGCTAGTTTATCCACTCCAAGTGCCAGTCTACATGCTTTATTAACTCATTGCCTCCACAGGAGCTCTCTGAAATTGCACCACTTGTCTCCTGTATACTGTTAATAGTAAATCCTGGGCCTTTCTAAGCAAAACCAAGCTATAGTCAGCATGCCACAAACAAATCCTAATAGTTCAAGAACTGTAAGTGCTAGACAAGGTGTGAGTGGCAAAGTTATTCAGCACAAAATTACCTTTCCAGTAGTGGTATGCAAAAAATAATATGTCATTTCATTTTTTTTCCATGCTGATTGAAACAGCAAATTTTTTTTTCACTAAAACAGTCAACATAAGCCATACATACACACCACACCATAAACAAATATGAATAATTCCTAAAGCATACATGATATACACAGAATATCAGAGACAAAGTTGTTCAGCACAAAATTACCTTTCCAACGGTGCTATGCAGTCAAATATAAATTATATTCTGTTACATTATATATTAAAATATATAAGTGACTTCTCCAGACATTGCCAGGGCACACAGGAAGTCAGTAGCTGACTTCTGTATGCGTCCTCAGGACATACCAGTGTATTTTACTGATGCCTACAGGAGTTGGTTATCAGACAATGAGTTAAGAACAGTCACAACATGTTTGAGAACAGTTTCTGATGGTGTTCCATAGACAATCAAGCCATAGTCGATGAGAGTCAGGATGGAACTGGAGATTGATAGTCGGAGGGCAGAAGGGGTAAGATATGGTTTGTGTCTAGATAGGACACCCAGCCTAATATTGACCACTTTTGCTATTAAGTCAGTGTGTATTGAGAATGATAGCATATCACCTATAGTGACCCCAAGGTACTTGAATGAGTGCACCTGTTCAAGGTGAGCATCCTTATTGCTGAGAATGGTCAGGACCGGATTCATTTTCTTATGCTGGTGGCTTGTAATCAACATAGATTTGGTCTTTTTATAGTTGAGGAGCAATTTATGTAAACAGAACCACTCTTCCAGATGGCAGAAGGTAGTCTGTAATTCCTTTTGAAGCAGTTCAGACTGGGTGTTACTACCCAAGATTACAGCATCATCCACATACAAAATTATTTTGCTTTCATAGGCATTAGGGTAGTTGTTCAAAAATAGACTAGAGAGGAGAGGACCAAGAATGGATCCTTGAGGGACTTCCAGTGAAATTTTCCTGGCAGCGGAGCTAGTGGGCCCTATTTTAACACTCTGGGTCCTGATGGACAAACAGTCCTTGAACCAAAGGACAGCTTCAGAGGCAATCCCTACAGACAGCATTTTCTAAAGGAGGATCGGGTGGTTGACGGTGTCAAAGGCCTTTGTAAAACCTATGAAGATAGATCCCACATATTTACCTTAGTCCATAGTCTTATGCATGCATTGAGATAACTCAGTTAAGGCAGCAGCTGTACTATGGTTCCTGCGAAAGCTGTGCTGCTGGTAGCATTGTAGGTCATATTTTGTAGATATAGTCAGAGATCTGGTCTGCAACAATTCTCTCTAGTGCCTTAGAAAGGGATGATCAAATTGAAATTGATCAGTAGTTGGCAGTGCTAGATCTCTCCCCACTTTTGGAAAAAGGGTTCACCACAGCCAACTTCCATACAGATGGAAATTTGGCCAGGGCAAGAGACTTATTAGAGAGTTTGGTGATGGGGTAATAACTTTATTAAGTGCGAAGGCAATCAGCTTTATATCGATGTTGTCACTGCCTAGCCTAGTTGTACCTAGGACCTTTAGAACATGTACATTGCACCTCATTGGTGCTGCTATGCATGATTGGTCAGGGTACCATGTAATAAAAGCACCAACAAAAAGAAAGACGAACTGAACAGCGAATACATATCACCGATGGTAATATTAGCGATGGACAACACAGCACCCTATAATGTCAGTGATATAAACTTCATTTCAACAAAATAAACAATTGGAATATCATTCGATGTGGGGGGCTACACTCTGCACACACACACACACACATTTGTGGGGGACTTTGCCAATGGACCTCCCATTACTAACTAATAAACTCCAGGAGGGGTGTGACACTGGGGGACAGATGAAATCGTGGGATGGTGCTACACCAATATTAGGCTACCTGTGTGCAGTGGGAGAATGTGGGGGAGGGGGAACAAAATGAGAGGAAATGGGACAGCTGTAAAAACAAAAAAGAAAAATTAAGGTCGTAACACTGAAAATAAAAAAAAAACTGGAACACCACTGCAGCCCTGAACCTCAGACCACCAGCTTCACAGATCATCACCTAACCCACCATGCAGACAGCCAGCTGAAAGCAGCCTTCCCAAACAAACCCTGTAACCTTCATGCACTACCTCTGCCTCACTATTCAGAATGTAGCCATCCTATACATTGTGCTAATTCCCCTTTCTATTTATTAATACTTGCTGCCTCCACAGTCGCTCAAATTGAGTTGCTCATATTGAGTCACTCAATCTGAGTAGCCCATTCATGGGTTACCATTTGGTCAATACTGGCTGGTCTACTGCAGACCTGTGTTCAGGAAATCACAGTGTTAATTCACTGGAGAGCTGCCCATTGAACATGCTCATTGCATTATGATTATCCCAGTATTGCCCGTCATCATCATCAAGTGGCCATTTAGAGGGGTGTGGATCAAGATACAGTTTAATTCTGTTTACAGCCACCAAATATGTTTTGCTACAATTGCTTCTAGATCTCAGCATATGTCTGTCAGGGCCATACAACTGATAAGTGTATACTGGTTCTAAAAGAATTGTTTGTAAATTGTTATGCTCCCTTTCACATGTCCAGAGCTTTAACTCCATCTGCTGGTGCTGCCATGATGATTTCACCCTCCTCTGTGCATGGACTACAGCATAGACATCTCAAGAAGGTAAGTGAAATATGTCTTTGCAGCTAGTTTTATTTTTTTTGACAAGTGACTGAGGTGCACTACCTCCACAGCTTATTACAGTGGGCAGCAGCAGCAGGCAGCTGGCTGCAGCACTGAATGACTGCTACCAAACTCTGGAAGTAAGGGTGCTGTTAACATCATGGTGGGATCATGGTCACAGTTTCAGATAGGGATATGAGTTGTCCGGCAGTATTTCTTCACTGAAGGTGTTGTTAGATGCCAGTAAAAGTCCTCCTGCATGGGTAGTGTTGCCACCTGTCTGATTTTAGGCAGGTTAACTCCAGTTCTATGGGTCCTTATTTGGATATCCCTTCATCAGATTTAGTGTCGCTGAGATATTGTCTGGTTTTTTTTTTGGTTTATGTTCAGGGAGGGATGCTCACAAATGACTATAAAATCATGTAATGTTTTGAAAGCAAAACAAAATGATAGTATTAAATGCATGCTGAAAATAGAAAATAGATTTAAAAATCAATGTTTCAACCTTAGGTATTCTTCAGAAAATATCTAAGAGAAAAAGCAAAGTTAGTGTAGAGGGAGATAAAAAGGAGATATATATATATATATATATATATATATATATATATATATATATAGGAAAGAAAAAGGTGGAGGCTCTGGGAGAAGAAGTGATAAATGGCAAGAAAAAGAGAGAATCTGGAAAACAAAAAGATGATGATGGGAATGACAAGGTATAATAGTAGTGAATGAGCTAGAGAAGCCACCAGCTGGGTACTTATTAACAGGGCCTAGTAAGAAGGCTGAAAGGTGACAAATGTGTGGGAAGGAGACAGAGATGGAGACATCTGGTGAAAAGGAAAATAGATGTGTACAGATACAAATAGACTTTAAGGAAAACAAGGGGTGTCTGAAAGATGCTAGTAGAAAATAAGTCTATTCTTGAAACCAGAGGGCGGCTGGGAACCAAGACAGATGATCAGCTCGGTTTCCTTGTTTTTTCTATGGTCAGAATCCCAGGAGCCCTGCTGAAAGACATATATAGAAAGATCATTGTTATTGTTGTCCCTGGAGATAAAGTGGGCTACAATGGGTTTATCACTGTCTCCATTCCTGACTGCCCTGTAATGGTCCCTGATATGGTCAGCATGGCATCAACCAGTCTCTCTGATGTAAATAGCTGCACACTTCCTGCAAAGAATACAATATGCCACATTAGTGGAGGTGCATTCAAACTCCTGGGTGATTTGAAAAACACCTATGTGACCCCAAATTTCAGTCACACTAGAAATACATTTGCAGATGTAGCAGCAAGCTCTTTTGCATGGTTTGGTACCTGGTAGGGAGGAACTGTTAGGGGCATGTAGGCTGCTTCTTGACAGGAGATTCCACAGGTTGGGTGGCAAGTGGTAGGAAGCAATATGTGGTTCTGTAAAGGAAGCACCAAATGTTGAGGTCAGTTTGCAAAATAGGAAAGTTACTGGTGATGATCCTGTGAAGAAAAGGTGTACTTTGAAGGAAGGAAAGCACTAGTGGAATCGTCGTTGTTCTTGTGTGACAACATTCTTCCTATTGGGGTCAAGGTAATGGGACATCTTACTGACTCGTGAGTGCGCTGTCCACTGTGCTTTAGGGTACCCTCTGTTAATAAAAAACTATATTTGGGTCTGCTCAGCAAAATCATCATCTTCACTGCATAACCTGTGAAATCTTAAAAACTCTGAATATTGCAGGCCATTCTTGACATATTTAGGATGAAAGGAGCTGTGGAGGAGGCAACTGCATGAGTCAGCGGGTTAGTAATACACTGATGTCTTGAGATCAGTGTTCCATAATGACAGTTTGATATCCAGAAAAGGCAGTGTAGAGGAAGATACTTTAACAGTGTACTGAAAGGAAGTATGGGCCTTGGTAAACTTGTTCAAGAAGACTTGGATGGCCTGCCTGGAGGATGAGGTAGCCCTCACACAATTGTCTATGTAGCGTTTGTAGAGTTCAGGCACAGTCCCTGTGAATGAGAGAAAAAACTGTTCATCCACGCAACCCACAAACAGATTACACAACCTTTTTTTAACTCTATTTTCAGCATGCATTCAATATTACCATTTTGTTTTGCTTTCTGACCACATGCTAACGCAGCACCTTGTTTTTGTTTTTACATTTTGGTGCTACATTTGCTACAGCCCTCTGTGCCGATTCTGAAATCTCTCGTCAATTCTCTATCATGTTCCTTCATTTCATCTATTTCTGCACTCACTTCACATGTTTCAAAGCCTTTTCATAAATTATGTTGTGGCGTCATGTTCATGTCTTCTTTATTTTTCCTATGGTGGGGGACTGAGGAGTCACAGTGGGCATCATGGCCCCAGGCAGTCAAAACAGCTTCCTATTTGTTGTGTATTGTATAAGCCCCTGGCTCACCTTGCCTCCTCCTCCTCCTCCTGCTGCTCCACATAGCCTTTATGGTCTTACACAACCAGTGATTCCAGGCAACTCTCTACCTAAGGGCTTCTGGGTCTACCAAACCTTGTACCAGCCCTTCCCTAATATTATGCACCTGGTTTGCACAGTCACCCTAGACTTCCTGTCCCTTGCACTACCAGCAAAGCCCATCCCCTTCCACAAATCCACAAAACATGTAATTCTGGCCATCCTTTTGTATCTGCCTGCTCTTGCCCCACTTTCCGAATTTCTGCACTTTTGGACAGCCTCATGAGACCACTCATTGAGTCCCTGCCCTTCTATGTAAAAGACACTAACCATGCTCTCTAGTTATTTGACAGGTTCAGATTCAGTGGCTCCCATCAACTCATCTTCACCATGGACATCAAATCTCTTTACACAGCGATCCACAACAATGATAGTCTGAAAGCATTGCAGCATTTTCTGAATAAGAGTGAAGTCCAGCAGCCCCTCCCCCCTCCCCCCCCCCACACACACACTAAGCTGTCTGGCAGAACTTGTTCTTAAACAAAGTGTTGTTGCTTTTTTAAGCATGTCAGTGAGTTTCCATGGGTACCAAGATGAGTCCCAGCTTTACCAGTCTGTTTGTGGATTGGGTGGATGAACAGTTTTTTCCTCTCATTTACAGGGACTGTGTCTGAACTCTACAAATGCTATATAGATGATTGTGTTGGGGCTGCCTTCTCCTTCAGGGAGACCCTCCAAGTCTTCTTGGAAAAGTTTTCCAATGCCCAGCCTTCCATTCAGTACACTGTTGAAGTATCTTCCTCTACACTGCCTTTTCTGGATATCAAGGTGTCATTACAGAACACTGATCTGAAGACATCATTGTATTAGAAACCCACTGACTCACACAGTTTCCTCCTCCACAGCTCCTTCCATCCTAAACATGTCAAGAATGGCCTGTCATATTCGGAGTTTCTTAGACTTTGCAGGTTATGTAGCAAAGATGTTGATTTTGCTGAGCAGACCCAAATAATGCATAGTATTTTATTAACAGGGGGTACCCTAAAAGCACAGTAGACAGAGCACTCACTCTCCTGGATCAGTAACATGCCCCATAACCTTGGCCTCCATTGGAAGGATACTGCCACAGAAGAACTATGATGAATTCTACTACTGTTTCCCTTCCATCAGAGTACACCTTCTCTTCACAGGATCATCACCAGTAACTTTCCTATTTTGCAAACTGAAGCAACATTGGTGCTTCCTTTACAGAACCATCTATTGCCTCCTACCACTGGCCAACCAACCTGTGGAATCTCTTGGCAAGAAGCAGACTACCTACTCCTAACAGTTCCTCCCTACCAGGTATCAAATCTTGCAACAGAACTCACTGCTACACCTGCAAATATATTTCTAGTGTGACTGAAACTTGGGGTCCTGTAGGGGTTTTTCACATCACCAAGGAGTTTGCATGCACCTCCACTAATATCATATATTGTATTCTTTGCAGGAAGTGTGCAGGTATTTACATCAGACAGACTGGTAGATGCCTTGTAGACTGTTTCAGGGAACATTATTGGGCAGTATGGAATGGAGACACTGATAATTTCATTGTATCCCATTTTATCACCAGGGACTACATTGTCTATAATCATTCTGTATGTGTCCTTCAGCAGGGCTTCTGAGATTCTGCACATAGAAAAAAAACAAGGAAACCAAGCTGATCTTCCATCTTGGCTCCTAGCAGCCCTCCAGTTTCAATGATAGACTTATTTTCTACTAACATCTTTAAGCCACCCCTTGTTTTCCCTAAAATCTGTTGGTATTTGTACACATCCATTTTCCTTTTCACCAGATCATAGAATCATAGAATTTATTACAAGTTCAAGAGACTAAGGTCCTTTAGAGAACTTGCCACCATAATTTTTATTGGTGGTAATAGAAATGTATATCTTTTATATATTTATCCAATCCTGTTTTGAATGTCTCCATATCTTCACTTTCAATTACTTGTCTGGGGAATATATTCCATATTGCAATAATTCATTGTGCATACCAATGATTCCTTTTAGTTATTTGTTTACTTCACCCTTATATTTATACTTCTGTGACCTTGTGTTTAAATCATTCATATGTTGTTTTTGAAACCCTAGTGTGTATTGAAAAATTCTTTTGAACATGCCCTGAATGCCAGACACAGATAGCCTCTTATCCTCCTGTAGTTCATGGAGTAAAGTTTCAATATACACAGTCTCTCTCCATATGATTTATGATTCATATTTAAAATTTTTTTGGTAATCTTCCTTTGTACTTTCTCAATTTTGTGTTTCCCCTCAACAGTATATGGTGCACAAAACTGAGAACCATATTCCAGTCCTATCAAGGACATATAAAATGGCACAATCACCTCAGCACTCTGATTCTTTATATTTCTCATGATACAGTGATATATACCACAACATTTCTTAATTGTCATATTGCTGTGTTTATCAAACTCAAGGGCAGGTGTAATATGAACTCCAAGGTCCCTTTCACCATCAGTTACACTTAGTGTGGTACCATTTAATTTATATTCATAACAGGGATTATTCTTGCCAAAATGCATAATCTTACATTTTAACTCATAAAATACTACTTTGTGCTCTTTTGACCAATTTTCTAATTGGTCCAAGTTAGCCTGGAATATAGAAGCAGTTTTTTGGTCAGTAACAATACCTCTGACTTTACAGTCATCCACATATTTACTCATCCAAGTCCCTGGTGTAGACTGCATAGAAGAAACTAATATATTGAACAGAGTTGGAACAAGCACTGAACCCAGTGGCACTCCGCTGGTCACCAGTCCCCAGTCAGATGCATATCCCTTAATTATAACCCTTTGCTTCCTGTTGTGCAACCATGAGTCTATCCAACTATGTTACTGTAGGATGTAATTTATGTTTTTTGAATTTTTCAATTATTATATTGTAGGAAACCTTATTGAAGACCTTGGAAAAATCCAAATAAGCCACGTGTCTCCATCTCTGTCTCCTTCACCCACATTTGTCACCTCTCAGCCTTCTTACTAGGCTCTGTTAATTGGTGCTCAGCTGGGGACTTCTCTAGCTCATTTCACTGCTATTATACTTTGTCATTCCCATCATCACCTTTTTATTTCCCAGATTCTCTCTTTATCTTACCATTCATCACTTCTTCACCCAGACCCTCCCCTTTTTATGTTGGCTCGCACTTGTGCAGCAAACATATTGCAGTAGTTGCAGATTTGGAGGTGCAGTCACTATGGGCAAATGCAGGGCATGTATCAGTAGGTGCTTCCCTCATTCCTCAATAAGACAGCTGCAGGTGCTGACACCAGCAACATGTAAACTGGCCCCCAGATCAAAGAAATGGTCCACTGCAATGAGAGCCAAGCTCATCATGCAGCAGCATGCCTTTTCTGGTGAACCAGTACAATAAACATGGTGGCACTGACTGCCGCTGCACAGAGCACTGACTTTAGGGGTGTCCAGTCCCCCTGTCAGCATGCCCTGACCCACTTCATTTGCTGATGGTGGTGCCCACTCCCTGTCAGCATAATTCCCCTTCCCTCCCATTTCAATGTGTGCTGAGGGGGTGCCCAATCCCCCTTGGCATCATGTGCCCCTGCAACAGACTTTCTTTGCTGATGGGGGGGCCCAGTCCCCATTGGCTTTAGACCCCTTCCCAGTTTAATTTGCCAATGGGGGAGCCCACTCCCCATCGGCATAACATACCTCCCGTTTGTTGTGTGCTGAGGGGTTGTGCCCAATCCCCCTTGGCTCTTGTCCCCCCCTTTGCATGAGCCGAAGGGGGTGCACAATACCCCATCAGCTAGAGCACCCCAAAAAAAAAACACTCAGGTGGCACACTAGGAGCCCACCCCAGCATGCTAAATGCCCCTGTAAAAAACCAAAATCCCACAATTTCTTTTGTGTTTTTAAACTGTGAATCAGAAAAATGTTGCTCAAGGTCTGTCCTGCTCCCTCACTCAACCCGCACCCACCCTCTATGTACCCCACCTCCCCACACTCACCCTCACCCCATACTTACCTCTGGAGCCCAGCACGATGATCTTCGGTGGACTGGGAACATGTCTGCACTCTTCAAAGCTGACCATGAACTGAAGAAATTCTAGTAAGCTGTATAATGGCATAAATAGGGCTTTTTCAACTTTGATACATATCTCTGGCATTTTGGGGAATTTTGGCACCAAATTTTCAACATGGGGTTATTGGGACAATTCCTTATGAATTCAGTCACCGTCACAGCGTTATTTGGTCCTGAAAGGCGATTTTGCAGTCACCGCATGGAATCACCTTTCGTGACTGATTAGCGAAATGACAGTGCTACTGTTCATGGGGGGGGGGGCTCTCAAAAATCCTATGTTGCAAATTTGGTGACAAAAATCCAAAATATGGCTGTTTTATAAGCATGCGTTGCGCAGTTTCCACGCATGCTAGTAACTTTGTGAATTTGTAATATTTTCACTTCAGATTTTCAACATTGGCATTTTCCCATACCTCCTTATGAACAGTGCAGCTGTCATTATACATATCCTGGTCAAAATGTGTTTTTGCATGTCTGGTGCCGAATAGCGAGGTCGCTGTACGAAATCAGTTTTCAGGACAGTTTGACAAAATGACAGTGATACTGTTCATGAGCAGAGGTCCTAAAATGCCTATGTTGAAAAGTTGGTGATGAAAGTCCATAAAATGACTCTGTTACAAGCATGTGTTGAGCAGTTTTCATGCACCCTTGTAACTTCACAAATTTGCAATATTTTCATGCCAGATTTTCAACACTGACATTTTTTCACACCTCCTTATGAACAATACAGCTGGCATTTTTCACATCCTGCCCAAAATATGTTTTTGCACCTGTGATGTACAATGGCGTGGTCATGGTGGGAGATCAACTTTTGGGACAGATTAAGAAAATCACAGTGCCACTGTTCATGAAGGGAGGTCCCAAAATGCCTATGCTGAAAATGTGGTTTAAAAAAAAAATAATAATTGGGTTATGGATGTGCATTGTGCAGTTTCTATGCATGCTCATGACTTCACCAATTTTTTATATTTTCACTCCAGATTTTCAATGTTGCCATTTTTTTACACCTCCTCATGAACAATACAGTTGTCATTTTTCACATCCTGCCCAAAATGTGTTTATGTACCTGTGACATCAAATGGCACAGTCACTGTGCAAAATTACCTTTCAGCTAACAAACTGATACTGACACTCTTCATGAGGTGGGGTCACAAAAAGCACATGTTGATAATTTGGAGTGAAAATACCAATACACACCTATGGTGTTAGGGTTTCCAACTATTACACCCCACCCTGTAGAGACCGACAGGCATCATGGGTGTGACTTGGGATCATCAGCTGTAATGCTCCAGCCATTCCACCCACCCCCACCCTGTAGCCATTGACAGGCATCGAGGTGTGCCTTGGAGTGTTCAGCCACAAAATTCACCCCATTCTCCTATACTGCACCCAACTCAGCATATTTCCTTATGGAATGGGGTAAGTATAATGCCCAAAGACCCCAAAGCACACCACGACACTTGTCAGTGTCTACAGGGTAGGGTGAGGTAAAATGGCACGTTATAGCTGACGACCCAAAGGCACACCCCAATGCCTGTCAGTCTCTGCAGGGTGGGTGTGGGGTTGGTGTCCGTTCAGTACTTCACTACCACTCCTATTATGCATCTCTAACTCCTGCACTACCAATGCCAATGCCAGTGAGACAACATTCAGCATTGACAAATGCTTGTTTCTTTCCCCACATATATAACCCTTATTTTATCTCCCTTCTATGCTAACTTTGCTTTTTTCCCCCTTTTAGATATTTCCTGAAGACTTAAGGTCAAAACATTGATTTTTAACTATATTTTCTATTTTCAGTCTGCATTTAATATTGCCATTTTGTTTTGCTATCAGACCACATGCTAATGCAAAACCTTGTTTTTGGTTCTATATATAATGTTTTAGTTGCATATCCCAGTTACCAAGATGTTCTCCTGACTCCATATGTCACTGTGAATTTGTTGAACTCATTATATGATTTTCTTGTTAGCAGGTCTGCTTTTGTAATTATGTATGGACGCTGCTGCTCCTGATGCTACTGAAATCCCCATGTAGTACACCAGCCCTGTGGCTTCATGGTGTGTCCATCACAAGTGCCCTGGTAAGTACAAATGTCTCTTACACTTTGCAGTTTTTACCAGACAGGACATTATATGGGAATGGGATGGGTGTACATTCAGAGTGGCAATGCCATCAAGGCAGGTGGGGGGTGGATGCTGCAAACACTAACCAGTTGTTTTGACAGATCTGGCAGTGACTGGTGGCAAACTAGGTAGTGAAAGGATGTTCAGACTTGATGGGCCAGCATACCAGGTGGTCTGCCACTACTAACCAATGTCATGTTTCTCTTGTGTTTCTGCAACTTTCTGTAGCAATCAAATACAAATGTTATTGTTTGACTATTGTGGGGGGGATTGTTTAACCAGGAAAGGTACACTAAGCCAGATCTTGTTTCCTGGTGTGACCTGGTAGCACAAGGAAGTCAAGTGACTTGCTCAGGGTCACACAGTATGCAAGTGGGAGCTGATGGAATTCAAACCCAGATCTTCAGGTTTGCAGCTCAGTGCTCTTAAACATTACTTTATACTGCCTCCTAGTTCATTCTGTTGCACATTTATCAACTTTAGCCTTTTTTTTATTCACAGTCATAAAATATTTGGCAAGTCTTTCAGTTGTCTAAGTATCTGCTGTGTAGATTAATACCATGGATAATAATTCCATATTAATATTATATTTCTTATTAAGAAATGGTTTAAGACAATATGCCCTCTCCATGTTATACCATGTGCAATTTCACAAAACATGGTTCAGGTCCTCTGTTCCTCCTTCTGCACATGAACAATGTTTTAAACCTTTGTAAGATTTATCTTGTCTGCATTTTAGCACATTACTAGAGAATCTTTAAAATTTATAGATGTTAAACATTCTTCTTTGTTTATGGTCTGTTAAGATAGCTAAGTGAGGTTTCAAGCCAAAATTAGTGTTGTTCCTTGCATACCACTGTGAATAGGCTAAACAAATAATACTGTCTAGATCTTTTTTGGATCCAAAACTGGGCCATCTTTTTTGTTATATATTTATTATACTTATGGCTAACCACAATCCCTTTTTGCACATACAGGTATTTTAATAAATTTCCCAACTGATGTTTTCCCACAAGCTGAAGTACATTGTGATACCATAAGCCTTTTCCAATACCCCTGAGATGCCATTCCTGTTTTTCTTGTAAGCATATACATGATAGTCTACTCTCTTTTTGCTTTAGAAGGCATAACCAGAATAGCACTTTTCTTGTTTCTATTTTGGCATTCATTTCTATCAAGGGTCAGGTATGATTGCCTGTCTGTCAATCTCCCAACAATGCACCTCCTGACTGCAAGTTCCCGTAAATCAATTTCCCGTTCGGTAGCATTTGCCGACATAATCTTTGCCAGACCAACAGTAGTACAGTAATAGTACACAAACTCCATTTGCAGCAATACATAAATGTACTCCAGTGTAGACATGCCAAGTCTTCAAATAGTGCACTGGACAAGACAAACATTTTAAACCCCTGCTACGGCTTCAGTTTCAGTGTAGACATGCCAAGTTTCAGAAAGTTTACAGGACCAAAAAAACATTTTAAACGCTACGGCTTTGGAGTAAATGTACAGGACCAGACAATGTTTCTTACGTTTTCTTACAATTTCCATCTGATAAGCTTATTGCTTGTTCATTCACTCAGAGGGCATCGCAAAACATCCTAAAACCTCCCAATGAAAAACAAAATTGCAAACGCACGACGTACTGTACTGAGGTTTAAAGGCACAGCTGTATTTGTTTTTAATATTAAACCAGTCAGATTTAATAAAGTTGAGTGAAAGAACAAGTGACATGGAAAAGGTAAAAAACACTTTTTTTAAACTTGGCATGTTTTTCTGGTCCTGTACATTTACCCCCAGTGTTTGTCCTGTACATTACTTCAGTGCTTCACCTGAACTCCCAACAATGCGGGCATTAACGGCTTCTTTTGAATGGGCTTCAGGCTGTGAGTGACATTATGAGTTTCACATCATATACTTTTCAATGTCTACTGTTGGAGCTGTGTACATTTACCCCCAATGTTCCTCCTGTACCCCCAAAGTTCGTCAGTACTGCAATTCATTTAATTTAACCCAAACTCCCAACAATGCACCTCCCGACTGCAAATTCAGTGCTGGTCAGTCAATGGTTGTTTCAGGATATAATTTGTCGGCAAACCAACCTGGTCGATAAATTGCAGTCGGGCAGTAGATTGTCGGTAAGTTGCCAGTTGGGCAGTAGTATGGATCCTTCTATCAATCCTAATTCTGCTCTTAGATAGGAGGCTGGTCTACCTGGTTCTAGTTCCAGAGTGTTTTTCAGTCGTTTATTTAATGGAATACTTTGCCGCTCAGTATTAGTGATTTCCCAAATATCTGCCCCATAAAGGAGCTGAGCTTCATATTTTGCATTGATTGCTTGTACCAGCGGTCTCACACTAGAGCAACCATATTTATAATTAAACTTATTTAAACCTATTGTTGTTTTTTTCAATGTTGACATAACTTTCATATAATGTCCATTCCATTTAGCATTAGCACTAATTTCTATCCCGAAGTAAGTATATGTATTTACATCCTCTATTCTCTCTTCGCCATCCACCAGTTTCATTTTTTCTTATTCAGATTACTTTGACCAAAAGCCGTCATCTTCATCTTTGTCACATTAATCTTTAGTTTCATAGATTGTGATCTATTAGATAGATACTTAATCTGTTTTTGCAGACCACTTTGGGACTGAGATAATAGGACCAAGTCATCTGCATATGCCAATATTGCACATTTGTTTTGTTTACTATTCGGGGCATCAGAATCCAGTGAATTAATATCCCATATTAGTCTATCAATATATAGAGCAAATAAGAGAGGATCCAATATACACCCCTGACTAACTCCTCTATTTATCTTAAATGGTTTTGAAAGCTTACCTGATAGACCCAATCTAATTTTGGCCCAATTATCAGAATAAAGAGGAAATAATATCAATAAGTGATCTTTCAATATCTTTATTGAGCAATTCTAGCCACAATTGATTCCAATCTATAGAATCAAAAGCTGTGGAATAATCCATAAAAAGTGCAAATAATTTTTGTCTACATATTTTCACATACTTTTCAATTAGTTGATGCAGTACAAAAATATTATCCAAAACGGAACATTTTGCTCTAAACCCAGCCTGTGAAGGAGCCAAACCTCCATTTTGAGTAATCTGAAATTCTAATGTTTCCAACAGGATCTTAATGAAAATGTTCAGTTTTACATCTAGTAAACTAATTGGCCTATACATGGCTGGGTTAGCGTGATCACCTTTTTTTGTAAAGTGGTATAAAAACAGTGCCTTTCCAAGAGGCTGGAAATTTATTTTCATCCACACACTTATTGAAAAAGACTGTTAGGAACCTACACTAAAGTCTAGAATTGCTCCGATAATCTTCAGCGGGAACACCATCTGGACACAGCGCTTTGTGGGATTTTAAGGAATTTATAGCTTTATATACTTCCTCTGAATTAATAAGTATTCCAGCCCTGTCACATTGTTCCCAAATATTAACAGCTGTAGATCCTCCTTTTCCATAATAATTTATCCATACTGCCTCTGTGATGTAGACATCTATTTAGTCACTATAGATACTCATTCCCTCAGCAACTAACTGCCAGAATTCTCTATTATCCTTTTTTATTACTGCATTAAGCATTCTCTCCCATTGTTTTTTTATAATGCACACTTTTTTTATTAAAATTTAATAGGCTTTCCTTTTAACTCCTGTTTCTTTTGGTATAGTCCTCCCAGTTACTAATCTTTTATGAGTTTTATATAATAATCTAATTTCTTTTTTAGGAACTCTACATTCACCATCAAACCATGTAGCTCTATTTTTCTGTGTTATAGTCCTATTGACAATGACTTATTTCATCTAATAATTGAGAAAGTATATTATTCAAATTATCCAGAGTATTTTACTGTAGTTGTCTATAATCCATTACTATTATTGAGCTAACATTAGTCTGTAATGTCTAATTCAATTTTCTCATTCCATTTAAATATTTTCTTTGCTATAACTTCTACACTTCCATTATTCTCCTGTGAGTTTCTCATTACTTCCCCTAAACTAAACAAGGCAATCGGGAAATAATCACTTTCAGCCCTTTCAACTACTTTCAATTTTTTCCACATACTGACTGAACGTGACCAAATAATCAGGTCAATCAGTGAGGAGCCTTTAAGTGAAATAAAGGTGTATTCTCCACTTTCAGCACCACTTAGTCTTCCATTTAAAGGGAACAAGCTGAATTCTCTTAATAAAGTAGATAGTTCTTGATCTAAAGCATTAATTTTAGCATCTCTTGTTTGTCTTGAAATGACTGATTCTCTATTTCCTACTGCAAAGAAAAAGGAGTTATCAGTTAAGCCATCATAGGTACCAATTCTTGCATTAAAATCTCCCACAATTAAAATTTCCTTTTCAGGGAACCTTAGCGTTAGTTGCTCCACTATATTTCTGAGCTCTGCCCATATATCTAATTTAAAATACTTAGAATTTTTTTGAGGAATACAACCATTTATCAACAAAATGTTGTAATTTGGTGCTGAAATTACTACCGCCACACAAAAAGGGAGAGTTTGTATACATTCAGATTTATAAAGTGTATCTACTTTTACAAAAGTTATAATACCACCAGAACATCTCCCTAGTTTACCATTTTTAATACCCGAGTACTGAAAGCTTCCAAACTATTTAATATTACAGTTTCTATATTTTCATGCCAAGTTTCTTGGAAATAAAGTATATCAAAATGTGCAATTAGCTTCATCCATTCATTATCTTGCATTTTATTCATTTGACCGGAGATATTCCAATTCAAAAGTGAAACTTTGCTCTTATCTCCTCCCCCAAGGTTATATCCAAATCCTCGACCTCATCCTGTGTTTCTATTAAATCTTGGTTTTGTTCCAAATTATTTAACCTTCAGTCCTGAGATTGTACTACCAGATTCCTGTTGAAACAGCTTAAAGGTTCTCCATTTTCACCTTGGCCTATAATTACATGTGTGCCAGAGTCAAGCACCATGGAGTCAACCAGATGAAGTCCTAGGAGATCCAAGATTCCTGCCTTCTGCAAAATCGTATCTGCTATATTCCTATTTTTCTCTATAATAACAATCTGACTATCAGTTCCAACCTTTGTACTGATTTTACCCCTTCCTTTCCTAACTCCACTTTAAGGCAGTTTCTTATCAAGTTATGTAATGTGCTTTTTAACTTATAAATAGTTTCTCTCCTAATGGCATCTAAACCAAACAGACTCGAACTGACTGGTTGATTCTGTTCTAAAGTAGTTAGCATCACTTTATTAAATTGATGTCTGTTTGGGAACGTTATCACAAAATCATGGTTGTCATATGTATTTCCATTCAGGCCATTTAGTCAGACATAATTTTCATATCTGGGGGAGTAAATATATATATCTAGCATTACTGCTTCTAAAAGTGGAGTTATTTTAATCCTTTCTGTCTCATTTAGGTCCAAGTCCAGAACCAGTTCCTCATTAACCTGTTTATCAATGAGTTTGCCTCAGTTCCTTTCAGGACTTGATAGCTCCTTTCTGGAGATAACTATGATGGAGGCCCCAACAATTTGATCAAAGGAAGAAACTAATTTTCTCCATCATCCTTTTCCGTAATAAGGACTGATTGGAGATACTGCAGGAAGCCACTCTAGAATGAAGGTGATCTGATACATCTACTTGGGACAACACTTGGGACACAGTTTTGTCCCTATTTTCCAAATTTGCATACCTACTAGCTTCATTACCCTTATTAATTCCTAATTGATGGTTGAATTGTGCAATCTCTGTTTCTAATTTATTTAGACAGGTAAGAAGTGAAGGATAATTAGACCTTTTCCAATTCACCTCACCTTGCTTTTATTCAGCATGTACTATTTCATTGTGCTTCTTCAGCAGATCTTTTCCTTGGTTCATAGTAATAAAATTCACACTACTGTATCTTCCTCACATGATGTGTTATTCTTCCTGGTCCTAAAATAAACTCCTCATCTATACCTTCTTTTTTCTTAATACCATCACAGTTTCTTTTTCCTTTTTTCACTTTATTTTTATTCTGATTAATCTGTTTCTTTTGCACGTTCCATTTTCTTCCCTTATGCTTATACTTTTCCCTTTGTTCTTCTTTACTTCTATGTTTTCTGGAAACAAAATAGAACTGAAATCTGGCCCTTTTGGCTCATGCTATTTCATTTCCACCTCCACCATAGTCTGCTGTTCATATTGCAAATCATAATGCAAATCATGGGGTAAAGACTGTCCTAGATCATTGTCTCCATCTTGATTTCCTAAATGTTTAAATAACTGATTTGTTAACTGAACCAATGTGTCTCTATTAATAGCCATGTCAGTTTTAAGAGATTCCAGAATGTCTTTATTTATGATTAATTGTTCTAATAGTACTATATTTGTTGAGTGTTGATTCCTAATTGAGTTTATCAAATTTCTGCTTAATAAGCAGGGTTGATAGCATCAGCAAACTGCATAACCCCACTATCCTCAGCACCATCAGCCCCTACACTCCCATCAACATTTAATTGCTGCCTATGACAGCAGCAACTACATTTCTTCCTTGAACTATTTTCCCTTATTTTAGCATCACATGACTGTAATCCAAAGATTACATTCTGGGGAGCCTCTGTTATATCCATTAAGGCATTTTTTTCCCTCACATTTCCAAGAAAACTCTGGGATCCATCCAAAATTCCAGAAATAGACTTAAAGCTCTGATGGGCCTCATTTTCTGCAGATCACAAACAATGAGTAGATAGTTTATATCAGAGTCTTGTATACAGGATATTTCATAGTTCAATTTTTGGTTTTTTACCCATCGCAGAGGAGTTTAACACACTTGCTGAAAAGGTCAGAGGTGGAGAAATCTCTACCACACTCTCTACACTCACATTTGTCTAATAACTATTCAGTTTTGGTGTGGAAGTTATATTAACCAGTTCTTTGTGCTTTATTAAATGTTCTGTTATCTTTGTTTTTTCTTACCTTCTATTTTACCATCAATACCCCTTAAATCTTCTGCTGATGGTGGTGTAAGGTTAGGATTTTTTAACCTCTGTAATCTCATATTCTCCATTTTTAGAGGTAACATTCTTACAACACAATACTAGCAGCTCAATAACAATGTTCAGTAGCAAAATAGCAGTGCAGTAACTGCACAATAGCAGCACAATAATAGCAGCTCAGTAACACTCACTACACATAATATGCTAAAGGAAAATATATATACACTAATAAAAAAAGATGCAGGGCAGTTTAAAAATTATTCCAAGTCCAATGCGGTCTCAGCACAGATAAAATTCAGTAAGGTCAACAGGGTCAGTGACTTCATTCAGTGCATTCAGTTCCCAACAGCTTCATTTAACTGTGCACAACTCCTTTACTTTCAAAACCTTTAGTTTTAGCTTTTTATGTTCAATGCTGTTTGGCGCTGTATTCATTTTCATCAAACGCATCAAGCTGAGAGACAGTGACAGTGAAAGGGGAGTAGCAAAATATTCTAAGTTCTAAGTTCCAAATCAGTTGCATGTTTCTATTCAGTAGAAGAAAGCAGAGAAATCTGCCACAAACCCCAGGCTCCAAAAGACCGAACACAGTAGTCCCTTATCCATGTATCCAGCTTCCACCTGCAGCTCCTATTCTTCCCTGAGAGTCCTCGAAAAAAGTGCCTTTGGTAACACCTTAAAGAGTAAATGGTGCATAGATAGAAGTGCAGGAAACAATATACTTCATGCTGCTTTAGGCAAAGAATCAGCACCTCGGACAGTCTGCTGTCTAATTAGTCATCTCTTTAAAGAAGAATCTCAAAGTGAATGCATTCACTTGACTTGCAGAACTGTTTCTCCAATTCTCATAACTTTCTGTATGATTTTCTCATTAGGTCTGTCAGTGTAAGGCTTGATGAATACTGGTGCTGCTCCTGCTGTCCTGATTTAGTCTGTCAGGCCTGTGACTTCATGGTGTGTCCATTGCAAGTACCAAGGTAAGTAATATGTTCAATCAATGTGTATTATTAACCTTCTTTAAGCACTGGTTATATTAGCTCAGTCATGGCACAGTTTGGTACAGTGACCTCTGCACTGGAGAGAGCTGGTAGGTGTGTCCAAGTTGATCTCTCATTTCAAAACCACCCTTTGAAAACACCTATTCACTATGCACAGCTGTGGCTGCCTCTAAGTATATTTCCAGCTCTTTTGACCTGACAAAGCTCCCTGAGTGGCTTCACAAACCAATTGCTTATCTCTACCTATGATGCTACTCTCTTCTCCACACGCCTCTACAATGGTTTCTTCTGCTTAGTTCCGCCTCTGTTAGCAAACTATACAGTTCATTCTGTACCTACTTGTATACTGCCAATCCTGTAATGCTCATCTGTAACCGTTCAGATGTCTCTGAACTGACTTGTGCTTTGCCATTTCCTGTAATATCAAAACTGCACTCTGTCCTATGTCTGCATGTTTCCACAATTCTTTTGTATACTGTTTTATTGTAAAAATGTTGTTTGCTCTGTTTTGTCCTCTCTGTGATGAGGTACCTTTGTAAATGAACCTCTGGCTCAAAGGTTGTAAACTGATGTTCCAATAAATAAATAAAATATACACAGTCCAAGGTAATGTAACAGTGCAGTTTCTTTAAGGCAGCTGTGTTTCCAACTGACTGGGGCTACAGACCCTTTAGCAAAAATAAACAACAAAATAAGATTGCTGTCTGGAATTCCAACTAAACAAAATGAACAGTCACTTCCTATAGTTACCAGCTGGTTACCAGCTACTGCTGTTCCCAGCCTCCAGGCAGTATCATATTGTCCACTTAAAAACTCCACAGTCCTTTAGAAACATCTGCCTGCAGCTTGAACTCGTAATTTGCAGCACTGCTTCCAACTTTTGGCAGGCCTCTCTCTCTCTCTCTCTGTTTTATACACTGCCCTTAATCAACATTGACTGCAGCAGTGTTTGCTTAGTTCTGGAACTGGATGCTTCCAGAACTTTCTGAGTTTCATTAGTGCACCCTACCAGGATGCTTTCAGAGCTGTCTCTGTTCAATCCTTTCAGGATTTCTAGAAAGGGAACAGAGTTTTATCCATATTGTGCTGACATAAATTACATATACACAGAATATACATATACACAGAATAACTGATGAGTAAGTGTGGTATACAACAAAATAAACCCACTGATGGAGCAAACCAGATCAAAAAGCCATGCACAGTGATTTATGGAATTTTAAAATACTGGTGTAATTACATTTTGTGGGATTTTTAAAATCCCACTGAAATTCTGACAAATTTGACTGGAAATGGAATGGTGGAATTCTGTGGCAGAAAAATGCAGAATTATTTTTCCACAACATCTCTTCATAATGTTATTCCATGGATCTCAGTATTTTCTGTTGAAATGGTTGCAGAACAATGTTCTGTGGAAAAAATGTGTTGGACCTCAATATCGTGTGCAGAAATGGTTGCACAATAATTTTCCACAGAAAAAATTTTGTTCCATGGAATATTATTCTGCTAATCAAAGCAGGTGAAATTCCGAAGAAGAATCAGTAAAATTCTGGCAGAATTTATTTTTATTTTATTTTATTTGAATGTAGGATTACAAGTACCTTTGAGCCAAAGCTCTTTTACAAAGGTTCCACGTTGGATGAGGTACAATTCGAACATGACATTGAATAACAGTATAACAGTGGGTTACAGCCAGTTACATACAGATTTATACATTCAATACTGTGGCAAAAATGCCAGAAGGAGGTCTGGTAACAGGGTTAACATCATATGGAACAGAGACACACTAGTGGGGTGCGGCCTTCGGCAGTTGTCAAATATCAATCAAAGTGCTACAAGAGGGTAGGGAAGGTGGATGGGAGGAAGGGAGAATGAGTGGTTGTATGGAAGAGGGAGTTGAGGGGGGAAGGGGTTAAGTGCTAGGTGGAAAGAGCAAAGAGGAGAGGGGAGAACAATTAGGAAGGACAGTCACAGGAGCTAGATGCAGACAGGATGTGGTGGAGACTGGATTTAAATGGACCAAGCTTTGGCATTGATGTGATGTCAATGTTGAGACCACTGAACCAGCTTGGAGCTCTATGCACAAAGGATCTTTGTCCTTGTGTGGTGCGGAAATATGGGATATGCACTAGTTGGGATTCAGAGCCCCTGGTGATGGGAGTAGTCTGCGCTGGGCAGAAGAGAGCTTGGACACCTAGGGGAGTAAGGACTAGTGTTATTTTCTTTGCCATAAGGCAGGTTTGGTACTTGATCTGGTTTGAAAGTTGAAGCCACCCAGTCTGTGAGTAGAGCTCACACATGTGGGTGAGGCGATGGGCACTGGTTAAGAGATGGCAAACTTTGTTTAGTGCAATGGATATGCACCTGAGGGTGGTGGCAGAGGCAGAGCCATAGATGATCAGGCTGTAGTCGATTATTAAGATTACTGAGCTCTGTACTGCAATCCTTAAGGCATCTGAGGTAAGGCATTGCCTGTGCCTGAAGAGTAAGCAAATGTGAGTGCTGGCAGTCTTGGCAATGTTGCCAATGTGCATAGCATATGATAGGTTACAATCAATGGTAACTCCTAGATATTTAAAGGATTTAATCTGTTTGAGGGTTGCACCAAGGCAGTTTTTGATCTTGATGGGATTGAGTTTGTGTTTGTTGTTTGGGCTGCAGAAGAGCATGGGCTTGGTTTTTTAAAGTTGAGAACCAATTTATGTGTACTAAAACAAGTTTCAATTGAGGTGAAGGCAAGCTGTAGATTCTTTTGAAGGTGGCCCACATCCTTGTGAGTGGAGAGGATGACGGCGTCATCAGCATAAAGGAGGATTTGTTCTGGACACGATTGTGGAAAATCATTCGGAAAGAGGCTAAAAAGAAGTGGCCCAAGAATGAAGCCTTAAGGAACTCCTGAGTTAACAGGACAGGCATCTGAGAGAACATCAGCTATTTTCACTCTTTGGGAGTGGTTCTCCTAGTAGCTCTTGAACCAGGTAGTATGCTCGGTGACAGCCCAGCAGAACATAGCTGTGTGATTAATAGTTTATGATGCACAGTGTCAAAAGCCTTGGTCAGGTCTATAAAGACTGACCTGGATAGGAGGCAGTTGTCCAACGAGCTGTGGATAGCACCGGTGAATTCAAGGAGAGATGATGTATTACTGTGACCTGTACAGAAGCCATGTTGTTGGGTGCAGATGATGTTGTGTTTTTCCAGGTATTCTATAAGCTGGTCAGATACTGTACACTCAATGGCCTTAGAGGGGAAATATGGAAAAAAGCTGGTAGTTCACATTCATGTCCATCTTGCAAATGAGCTTCTGCTCAATGATGAACACCTGGTTAAATAAAGTAAAGACTTGATTGATTGATTGATTGATTGATTAATTGAGGTCCTTGTCCTCACTTTTGTGGACTGGGGGTTACTGTGACTGATTTCCATCTGTCAGGGAACTGGCTGAGGGTGAGGGAGGGGTTGAACATTTTTGTTAGTGGAAGTAGCACTTCATCAAGGGTGAGGGACACCAGCTTGAGGTCGAGTGAGTCCACACTAGTTCTGGATTTGATGATTGCATTACAGATGTATTTATGGACCTCATGCATCCTGACTTCCTTGAAGTAGAATGGTGGGTGGTTAGAAGGAGGGGGTTGTGGGTTGGGGGTAGGAGAAGGAGGGTGGTCATCATTGAAGAAGTCTGAAGAGAGAGAACACTACTGAGGTCAGAGAACGCAGTATTGAAAGTATTTGCAACTGTGCTATGGTCAAGAGTTATGCCACCATCAATGACCAACATAGTAGGTGAGTTTTCTGCTCCTTCCTAGTTACTTTTTTATGATTGTCCCAGAAGGATTTCCCTTTTCCCCAGGTGTTCGTGAGGGTATCTCTGTAGTATGCATTTTTCTTCTGGTGAATTGATTTAGTGCAGTCGTTTCATGCCATTTGTAGTTCTGAATATCGGCTTGATTGCCAGTGGCCCATGCCTAAAGCCAGAGGAGGTCTCTTGCTTTCAGATCCGTAAGTAGTTCAGCAGAGAGCCAATGATTGCAAAGGCCTTTGATTTTATGTCTTTTGAAAGGGGCATAGGTGTCAAAGGCGGCATTGAAGGCATTGATGAAGAAATCCAAGGCCGAGTTGATGTCAGAAGCATTGAATATAGGAGACCAGTCAACCTGCCGGAGGTGGGATTTGAGGTGTTTCAACTGACCGTGTGGGAAGACTCTACTATTAATTAATTTAGGAGGGGCTTGCAGAATTTATTTGACTTTTCGCAGATGACTCGGGAATGGTCACTTAGTGTATCTGGAAGGAAAGGAATGCGGGAGGGATGGCTGGTCATTATCCAGTCCAGGAGAGTACTTGCACCAGTTTTATAATTATGTCTGGTGGGGGAGACAACCAGCTGTGCAAGGTTGGCTGCTGAGATAGAATCCTTGAGGCCACCCATGTCAGTGGCTAGCCAATTGATGTTAAAATCACCTGTTAGGATCAACTCCAAGTCAGGTGGTTGGGCACGGTTGAGGTCCAAGACTGAGCTCAGGCCTTTACCTTGTTCTTTTGGAGGAATGCAAACAGCGGCAACAGTCAGTGCTTTGTTGTGAGCCCCCAACAGAATTTTAATAGGTAGGACCTGCGTAGAAGAAACTGAGATGGGGGAAGGTAAACAGTGATTGAGAAGGGTGTCTTTGAGATATATAGCACAGCCTTTCCCTCTTTTTGTACTCCTGTCAAGTCTGAAGACGTTGTACCCTGGCAGAGCAATAGCCGTGTCTAGAATTTTGGGTTGTTGCCAGGTTTCAACGATTGCAAGGATATCGGGATTGTTTTGGTTAGTGAATATTTGCAGGGAATCAAGTTTAGGAAGGAGGCTGCAGATATTGAAAGATACAACGATGAGAGTCCCAGGGTGCCTCAAGTGATGGCTGGAGCAAGGAATTTTATGCTGGTGGAATGGTCATTCTATGCTGATTTTGATAGTGGAATTCCACATTACACATAGCACTATCTATGAGCTTGAAGGGCAAGTGGTTGTTTGATCTGTTAGCCCTGTTGATGGGTTTATGTCCTCTTATAAAATGGCAGGGTAAAATTATGTAATCTGATTGGCTCTTATTTATGTGTAAAATACGGTGTACACATGGCTAAAAAAAGGAATGCTCAGCAGTGAAGAGTCTGCAACACAGATCAATGGGCATTTGGAACACAGGCATTTCACTTAGCTCTCTACTGCCAGAGCTGATCTTCCACCACAAACATGGCTGCAACCTTTACATTGTAAAAAAAAAACTTCAACTGGACCCTAAAAATATGGGCCCTAAAAATAAAACTACCTTAGATAAAAAAATAAAACAAATGAATTAAATGCTGTTTCTCTGATTATCACACTCTCCTTACATACATAAACAAATAAGAAACAATAAGCATTGTTTATAGTTTTCACTACAACTGTTTATTTGCTGACAGTCAAAAATCCCCTATCTATCTTTAACTGCTTATCAGGGAATTTTTTTCTTCTTGCCTTGACAGTGAGATAACGGAGTCTCTGGCTGCAACAAAGTCCTTTGTTGTCTATGTGTATAGTGTGTTGGGAGAGAAACATTCTGCCAGTGGAACTGAGCAGAATTTTGAATCCATATATTCCATTGTAAACATTCCATGATAAACATTCCATACAGTATCTAGAATGTGAGGAAAACAGAGAAAAAAACAGGAAGAAGAAAATAAGCAATAATACAATGACATCATCAATGACATCACTTGCAGTGGGTGGAAGGATTATTTTATCACAAATGCACAAAGTAAATCTATTTTTCTACATATAAACATGCTTTTCCCAACAGTCAAAAGTAAAAAGAATGGAGTCAATTTTATAAGTGCAATAATGCAATCAGGGGTGTGTAAACCATATTTTACAGCATGGCCAGCAGCTGAAGTCACTCAGCTGTTGGCCTTGTGCCTTACTACGCTCCTGGCTGTGTTGTAAAATATGGTTTACACACACCCCTTTGTGCCTTATTGCTTACATATCTCACATTTATCCATCACATTTATTTAACATAATACATTTCGATGGTTACTGTTAGTTGTGATCGCAACTGTGTAGACAGGGCAAAGGTACACAGGGAAATAATAACTGCCAACCACTTGTATGTGGGAACAGTCCCATCCTGTATTAAATCTCTCTAGAAACATAGAAACATAGAAACTGTTGGCAGATAAGGATCACTAGGCCCATCTTGATTGCCCATCAGCCCTGTACTTGACTACAGCTTCTTACCTTCCCTCTGCTTTACCTCTGTGGTTCCCCTATTCCTGTCCCACAGTTCTTGCTCCCACCACCTCCTGTGGCAGACCATTCCATGAATCCACCACCCTCTCTGTGAAGAAAAACTTCCTCTCATTCCCTCTTAACTTGCCACCTTCCAATTTCATGTCATGCCCCCTCGTTCTTGTACTCCTCCTATATTGGAAGATGTCTTCCCCTGCACGTTGTTTATGCCCTTGAGATACCTGAATGATTCTATCATGTTCCCACTCTCCCTCCTCTCCTCCAGTGAATTCATCTTGAGGTCTCTTAGTCTGTTTTCATAAGTTTTGTGGTGCAAGCCCTGCACCATCTTAATCGCCCTTCTCTGGACCATCTCCAGCCTATTAATGTCCTTTCGAAGGTGCAGCCTCACATGTGATGCCTGACCAGGGTTTTATGTAATGTCATCTCTACTTCCCATCTCCTACTTGTGAACCCCTGCTTATGCACCCCAGTATGCCAGTGGCCTTCCCTGCTGCCCTTGTACTCTGCTTTGAAATTTTTAGGTCATCTGAAATAATAAGCCCCAGGTCCCTTTCTTCCTTGGTGACTGTCAGCAACTCCCCTCCACCCCATAATGTAGCGCTCTCCAGGGTTTCTATGCCCCAGGTACATAATTTTGCACTTCTGTGAATTAAACCTCAGTTCCTACCCCACAGACCATTTCTCAAGCTTCCCCAGGACCTTCCTCATTTTCTCCAACCCTTTTGGAGTATCCACCATGTTACAGATCTTGGTGTCATCTACACACAGGCAGACATTTCATTCCAGCCCCTCTGCAATGTCTCTAATGAATACATTGAACAAGACAGGCCCAAAGACAGATCCCTATGTCACACCCCTCTCCCCCAATTTTACCCCATTTACCACCACCCTCTGCCTCATGTCCATTAGCCAGTTCCTAACCCAGTTTAGCACCTTGTCTCCCAAGCCCAGAATACTCATCTTGTTAACCAGCCTCTTATGTGGGATGGTGTTGAAGGCTTTGCTGAAATCGAGGTAGGCAATACCCGCTGACCGCCCCCCCACGATTTCCTTCCATTATCATCCAGTCAAAGAAATCTATCATATTTGTCTGACATGATCTATCCACTGTGAAACCATGCTGCCTAAGGTCCTAGGCACAGATGGCTTCCAGATGTCCCACTATCCTTTGTTTAAGCCTCCATGATCTTTCAAACTACTGAGGTGAGTCTGACCAGCCTATAGTTCTCTGCCTCCTCCCTACTGCCAGATTTGTGTACAGGGACCACATGTACCCTCCTCCAAATCTCTGGCACCACTCCAGTGTTGAGTGTCTTTGTGAACAAGGCTGCCAGAGGTTCTGCTAGCTGTCTTCGCAGCTCCCTTAATATCCTTAAGTGTATTCTATTGGGCCCTATCCCTTTGTCCATCTTCAATTTAGTGAGCTTCTACTGGACCCTCACTCCTGTGAATGGACTGCTGTACTCCTCTGCACTCCCTTCCCTTGGCATCTTCTGCTCGGCTATGGTCTCTGTCCCTCCCACTCTTCCATGAATACCGAACAGGAGTATTTATTCAGTATTTCTGTCTTATCCATGCCTCCATCCTTACACTCCCTTTCCTCCCCTTTGAACTAAACTATCCCTCCCTGGTTTTCATTCATTCACTGTTGCCCCTGTAGAACGTCTTGTCCCCTTTCTTTACTGTCTGAACTAATTCTTCCTCAGTTTACACCTTTGCTCTCCTTATCACCCTTCCCACTTCTCTTAAACACTCTAGGTACACCTCCCCATCCTCTTACCTTTGGGTCTCCATATAGTTCCTGAATCCTGCCCTTTTAGCCCTTACTTTGTCTGTCACCTCTTTCATGAACCATAGTGACTTCCTCCTTCTCATGCCTTTTGATACCAATCTGATGCATTGGCTTGTCATTTCCACTATGGCTCCTTTTACGTGCTACCGTTGCTCTTTCACCCCCTTCCATCCCTCTTTTCTTCAGGGCTATTTTAAGACCTCTCCCCATTTCAGCAAAGTCTGCCTTTTTGAAATCCAAAAGCTTTGACCTATTGTGACTTGACTGAGTTCCAGTCCTCATGCTGAGTCTCACTATGTGGTGTTCGCTGGATCCCAGTTGCCCTTCTACCAGGACATCTGTGATTCTATCCCCGTTTGTCATCACTGGATCCAGAATCACCCTGTCCCTGGTGGGATCAAGCGCAATCCACCCTGAGTCCTGCCTCCTGTGGGAAATCTAGGATGCCTCTGCTTCTGGCTGAAGCAGCTGACTGGGTGGTCCAATCCTCATCCAGCATATTGAAATCCTCCATCAGCAGAATGTTAGCTTTCATTGCCATCTTATGTATTTCATACACTAACTACCTGTCCACTTCCTCCCCCTGTCCTGGAGGGCTGTACATCACCACTGTGCATATTGCTCTGTCATTTCATGGTTCAAGGGTGACCCACAGTGCCTTGGCCTCCTCCTGTGTACCCTGTACATGTGTCACCTTTATATCCTCCCTGACATACAGAGTGACTCCCCCCACCCTTTTTACCCTCCTGATCCCTCCTAAACAGAGCATAACCTGATACATGGATTTCCCACCCATGACTGCAGTGTACCAGGTTTCAGCTATTGCTACTATGCCCAGGTCTGCTTCTACTATCAAGGCCTCCAGGTCTGGGAGTTTATTTCCCAGGATGTGGGCACTAGTTACCATAGCCTTTCATGTTGTGCATTTTAGATTACTCCATCTGCCCCTGTTACTGCTCTCCTGCTTTCTTCCCGAACCCAGTTTCCTTTCTTGTGTGGTCCCAATTCCACCCCTTTTCCTCCACCCTGATGGCTTCAGTTGTACTTGCCGTCAAATAATTTTCCTGCATGTGTACTTTGGGGGGAGGGTGTTACTAAGCCTCCTGCCCTCTTGGCCAGTTTATATGCTTACTGTTGAAGCATTCAAATTTGTAACTCAGGATTGTGGTTCTCATCCTGGATGGATGCAAGCCATCATCCTTATACAGGCTTGCATCCATCCAGGTTGAGCCCCAGTCCCCCATGAAGCCAAACCCCTCCCTTTCACATCACTCCTTCAACAAGGAGTTGAGTTTCTAAATGCGGAGTATGCTAGCTTCCCCCTGTCATATACAGGTAGAACCTCAGAGAAGGAAACTGAGTGTGCTACCTGCTTCAGGCTCCCCCCAGGTTCCTGAAATCTTCCTGTATTCTGACTAACTCCACCTGTCTCCCACCATCTCATTCATCCCCAGGTGGATGATGACATCCAGTTCCTCCATCCTTGCTATTTCCCTTGTGATACTATCAATCTGCTCTCCTTCCCTTCATGCCATGCTTCCAGGGATGCACTTGACCTGCCTGTCCTTCCTGATAGGTTCCCAAAAGTAACTCCCCTGACAGTTGAGTCACCCCCTAGTAGAAACTTCATCCTGCTCTGGGGGTTGTCTACCTCCCTTTCATTGGGTTTCATCATGGAGGACCCACTCATCCTCCTAGGTCTTAGCTGTAGGTGCACCTGTGGGGCTATCCTGCTCCTCCAAAACTGTGCAGGAGTTAGTTAGCTGGACCAGTTGGGCAATGTGCCTCTGAACCCCTCCCACACCCTCTCTGAGCCTAACATGATTCAACTACACCTCCTCCTGGGCATCCTTTGAGGTTTCAGTTGTGGACTCAGTGTCCTCTGGGTGGTAATGAAAGTCCCCTGTATTCTGGCCAGCTTGACTCAGAGATAGGTGACTTCCTCCCTTAACCCAAAGAGGTGCCTGCAGATAGGGCAGCATCACAGCCTCCAGAATGTCTCCCTGAAGACAGCCACTACACAACCACTGAACTACACCACTCCCATCATATCTGTTGTGGCCTTTCTCTGTTTAGCCTTTAACTATTAGCTCCCCCCTGCCTGGGTAGGTACATACTGATTGGTATGCTCCCTTATAGTCCCACATCCTATATAAACAGGGCCTTGAGGTGGGCTGGTTGAGGGGTGGATAGGATTACTCATGGCAGCAACCACAAACAATCAGCTACCCTTCCTGATGAATATCAGTTAGGAAAACACCTCAGTTTCAAACCACACTAATCCTCTGAAATGTGATGCCTGCTCTTCAGGTATAGACTCATCCATTTACAAACAGTCACAAACTTAGCATCAAACTGAATCCCTTAGTCCTGACCAAATAACATATGGAAGCCCACTGAATGTCAGTTAAGAAAACACCTCAATTTCAAACCACACTAATCCCCTGAAATGTAATGCCTGACATTTAAGGTACAGAATCATTCAATTACAAACAGTCACACATTTACCATTAACCTGAATCCCTTATTCCTGACCAAACAAAATGGGGAAGCTCCTGGTGCTGTCATGTTACTAAAACAGTTCTTGTTATTTCCTATCTATGCAGGGCTGGTCTGCTGTTTTTGAAGTAGGAGATGATTTTGCTTAAGACCAACTCCAGTGTCCTGCTCCTCACAGTCCAGATCCATGTGGTGTCATTTCTGCAGAACCAAAGAACCAAACCATGGATGTTTGATGTACTCCTGCTGCTGCTAATGTTTCATGCCCCTGTTCCTTCTCCTGTGACCACGTGGTGTTGCTGTGACCATGAACCAAAGACTCATTTTTGCACTGCTGGACAGCAACCCTCACAAAAATTATTTGTATATATGTATATGATTGATCACACCACATGAAGTTTAGTGTATTGGAATTTGTAATAATGTGGGCCTGTCAGTCATGATTCATGCATCACAAGTAGCAGAATGTGGCATTTTCATTTGCATATGATCTGAATGTAACAGATCACAGTGATGCAATACTGTACACAATCAGAAACACCAATAAATTAAAAGCAGTGTTTTGACGTTAGCACATTACTGCCCATTACAAATAATCCCCCCAGGACACCAATACGAAATGCTGCATGTGCTGCCGCTGGTCCTCGCCTCTCTTATGTACTTCTGTTGTGTATTGTTGAAGTTGTTGTGCAACTCCATGCAGCTCACTTACAGTTTACTTCAAAAACCCATACTGTGGGTCCCCAGCAGTCCAATCCTGTCCACCTAAACTGCACCACCAAGGTGCCTCCATTTCCTTCCCCCACAAGGGTCTCTCTGACTCAATCACACCAGTCGTACTTGTCATCACATCACCACAGTGGTACAAATCAATGTCACTTCAGGTGGGTCATGTTCTGTACTTCAACACTAATACTCAAAGTTTTACAGAGTGATTACAAAAGGGAAATAAATCAAAAAACAAGAGTCAGACAATACGATCATTAAAGTTTGTCAACCTTCACACCCAGTAAAGAGACCTATGCGAAGGTAGTATTGTGAAAACAGTGAAATGTTTATATTTAAAAAACAAAACAAGTTAGAAAAGAACAAACTATACTGAGAACAAACAGAAAACCAATCTATTTACAAAACAACAACATAACTATTTACAATACAATGTTGATGGCACAGTAAATGCTCAAGACCAGCAATCACTCAATGGCGGCTAGCTGCCAGTGTATGCTGAGGCCTCCTGGTGGCATGTTTTTTTCATAAGCCACAAAATGCGGCACTGATTGGACTCAATTCTGACCAGTCCAGCATGCAACTCAGCCTGCAGGGATGATACATTTTTTTTGGATGTCCGTGTGGATGACACAGATATTGTTCTGGTCCTGCTGGGTGGTTGGTGGTGGAGTGTCAGCTTCTTGGGAACCTGGTGCTGCAGTTACAGGTGGCACTGCCCTGCCACTGTGTCCTTCTCTGGGTGCTGTTATTGTGCTCACCTTTTTGCCATCTTCTCCATCTCCTTCCAGATCTGATGTACATGGTTCCTTGACCGTGTGCTGCTCTTGTTCTAGTTGACCTCCTGTGGCACTGCTGGTGGGGGTGGTTGTGTGTCAGTGTTGTCTGTTGGACATAGGAAATGAAACAACAGTAGGTACTAGTCTTGGAACATTTGAAGAGGAAACAAACTATGCACTATTGATATAGTACTACAAACATTGCTGATGATGATGAATTTATCAACACGTGGTACAGTATGTCCAGCATTTTATCACAATACTTGACTGACATTGAAGGAGAAGAAAATGGTAGGGGGTTTACAAGTGGTTTCAGCGATTCAGCTGTAATGACTCTGCATCATACATCCAGCAGCCTGGGGTTTGATTATCCCTCTCACAGCCTTCATTTGCAAACTGTGTGGCCTGCCTTGAGCAACATACTCAACCTCCCTGTGCTCCCAGGTCACACTTGTAATCAGCCTAGTGCAGTAGTGCACAGTGAACCTCTTACTTACTGGTTGCCTAACATAAAAGTACATAATTGTTCAAACATCATTTCCTATTGCTATTAAAATCTTGTCACCCAGCAATGGCAGCCCTTGCCCTTTTACTCTGACAGCAGCTTCTGCTGACTAGTTCCAGGTCACCTGATGGCTGTGGAGACCCCTCTATTTCATTGTCACAGTTTGACCTACAGTAGGTGATCAGTCCACACCCCATCTCAACCCACTAGTCTTTCATTGGTTAAAATTCTGCAGATGACACCATGCACTCCAGTAGGACAGTAATGACACATAAGACCGCCAGTGCCTAATGCAGTGGTGCAGTTTAGTCACACACACATGGTAATCTCAAGTAATGATTCACCAACAATTAAAAAAAACTGACTGGGCAGTCAAGGTTATGCCACTTCTTAAAGTGGTATGGCCTTGGCCATGGAATTAGTGGCCACCTCATAAAGAAACCATGGAGCCACACCACAGGCAGATAACCTGCACTTGACTGAAAAGGCAATGATTTCAATGGTTGTGATCTGGTATTTTATGGTGGGTTATAACTTATAAGGATTGTATAAATGAGCTGACCATCTGATGCCATCCCCTGCATGGTCATAAGGATGTTGAGCCCAAGAGATCCATACTGGTCACTAGGTCTAAACAGCCCTGTCAATAACAGCACCATCCATAATAGTACTGTACTGACAGCACTGTCCACAACAGCGGCAGGACAAAATGCCACCAGTAAATACTGCGACATTGGTATCAGTCGTACACCACAGTGACAACCGCTACTATTGAATAACAGTAACATTAGAATTTTATTTTTATGTGGGCTGCTCCACTCCCACAACCTATGATGTGGTGGGGAGCTCTGCCCCCGGACCCCCCAACTAAAAGATTTAGCTCTAAGGGGGAGTGGAACACAGGGCAGAGTTGTAATTAGTGTGGCTGTGGAATTACTGTTTCCATGGCCCTTTCACAAAACAAAATGTCACTTACCGAGTTGGGAGACCAGGATTAGAACCCTGGTCTCCCACTCTGTACTGGCTGAGCTACTGCTGCATCAACCCACTCCACCACTGGGGAGGCTTGGCCAGCACCTGTACTTTTCTCCCTCTTGTCCAGCTTCTTCATCCAGTTGAATAGCGACAGGAGTAGTGGTAGTTGCTGAATACTATTCTACCCCTGTCGCTATTCTACCTGACACATTTCTAACCACGTGATTTTGACTGCATGGTTCAGGTTATGCTACTCTAACCTGGTAGGCTATTCTGTGAGCATGATCTCCCCCATGCCACAACAAACCTGCTGTATGGTTTGCAATGGAGGTATGTTTTCCAATGACTTGTGTCATAATTTACACAAGGACCCTTGGGGAACATGAATGTTTATTCAATGCCAGGACAGGGGTGGGGGTGGGGGGCTGGGCAGCCATCTGTTTCTTAGGAGTACTTTAATTTGACAAGACAGCAGATAAAAAAAATATTATGGTGGTACCTTTTGACTATGGTGTAGGGATGCAGGCAAGTTTCTTGTGGTTTGATGTAGTGCAGTATCAAAAACGGTAGTCTTTCATTCAGTTTTTTCATCACTACATTCAATTTGTTAACAATATAAATAGCTGACAGACATGGGTTAACACTGCTCATGCTGAGTCTTCCATGTCCTGATACACTGGTGATGGATTCATTGCCGACAACTGGAGCACTTGAGGTTCCTGTGACACCTGTTGCAAATGGACAGGAATAGTTCATATCAGTGTTGGAAGTTGGAACACATAAGATTAAAGCAGCAGTAATCAAACACACTCCATCCTGTGGGAAGGCTAAGTGCCATAATACTTAACCACAGAACACTGCAGATGACCCTGTGAAGGGAGGTCAGGATGATACACAGTAAGGGGTCCACTTCCAGCATAGAAAAGTGCACATTTACTATTCAGATAAGGAAGCAGTGCTGCTGTAAACAGCCATGGAGTGACATGACTGTTCAGGGTGAGGACTGGGAATCAGGATACACACAGTGCAGCACACATATGCAGTGGATGACAAGACTGCTTCCTTCCTACTAAAGGGGCTGCCATAAGACAGGATGTATGAAGTGGTGGGCAGTCCTTCACACTGTGCACTTCCACTGGACAATCTGGACGAAAGTGCAGATGGCAGGCGTGACACATGTGGCAAGTCAGAGATAGTCACAATGGAGACAGTTGCCACGTACATCATTGCAGATGCAACAAATGTTAACAATGTTGAGGTTGGACAGGAACACAACAACCAATTAGAAAGAAATCAAAAACTGATGCCATTTCTTCTCAGTTCATGCACCTGTCCCTGAAGATAATTGTGTGAAATATGGCAGTGCTGCAGCATGCCCGTTCAACTGGATGACACTGTTACAGACACAGTATGCCTCCACAGAGGGTTTGTATTCAGGTAAGCTGCTGTTCTTCGTGCATGCCATGACATGCAGGTATGGTAAGAAAGCACAGCTATTTCTTGTTCTTATATTTCTTGTTCCTAAAATTTTGTTGACGATACTGTATTTAAAAGGAAATCCTAAAAACAGGATGACATTACATGCAGTGTTATCAGGGTAAAAGTTCATTTCTAAAAATTATTTAAGGCAAGCCATGTCTGAATTACAGTGATGGGAGTGTGTGAGTTGAATTACAGAGGAAAGGGGCATGTCTTAGACCCACATAACTCTGCAGTAAGCCTTGGTAGTCTATGCTCAAGCAAAACTTTCATTCAGTCTTGAGTTATAATGGGAACAGGGGCTATATTTAGCAGCTGTGCCTTTATGGGCCACCCTAGCTCACAGTTATAAAAATCATAAAGTGTCATTCCAACACTGACTAATGAAAATAACTTTGAAGGATCATGTTAGTATACTCACTGGTGATGCTGTTCTCTACCTGAATCCTTTTGCCTGCTGAAGATCCTGTGGACTCCTCCTGCTGTCTCCACTTCTGTCCCTGATGCCCCACCAATGGTGACTGCTACACGTCATGCCTCCAGAACTTGGGGGTCTCTTGTCTTGAGGTCATCCTATTTGTTTTTCATTTGATGCACAGTCCTGGACACAAGTCCCCTTCCCTTGGCATTGACGGTGACCTTTATAGTGGCACACAGTTTCTCCCTCTCTTTCAGAAGCAGCCTCTCCATCCCACAAAGTCCAGCTGCATATGTGATGGCCTCCTTCAGCAACACTGCCGCCTTCTTATGGGAGAAGCAAGTGCTAGCTTTCTCCCTGAGCTGGTAAAGGAGGTGTTGGCCTGCTGCTCCAGGTTCTGCTGTAAAGGTGGCACCACTGAATGGCCTTCTGGCTGCAGACCCATAACCTGTTGCTGGCCTTGCTCCTGCTGCCCCCACAGGTTCCCACCATGCAATTGCTCTGCTTTCTCCTGCTGGCTCCTGCCCAATCCTGCTGTTGCTGCCAATTTTATTAATCAAGAAAATCAATGTACAGTTACAATATAGGAAAAAAAAACTGAATAGTGTATCTCCCCATAACTGTCAGTGGTCTCTTTAATATAACGAACATTAAACTTCAAAAACTAATATTTTTGGCATCTGTATAATTATCTCTCTCTATCTCTCTTTCTCCCTTCCCCTCTCTCTCTCTCTCCATCTGCATGGATAACAGGAACAAGCAATATGTTCATTTTCTGACTGCTGATACACTGATTTTTTTTATAACACAGTTTACAGAAAGTTCCGCAGTTCACACTGGGATACTGTTTATGAACTGTGGAATAATTTTACTGTGGAGGTGTGTAATACGGAAATATGTAACATGAGGAAAATGTAATGGGTGTTTACTCACCTGGTAAAGGTGATTTGTGTTAGTTGTATCCATGACACTCCAGGCATTACCTCATGGGTTCTCAACCCACCTGATAGGCTATTGATGCACATGTGACCCAGATCAAATTTCAGAGCACAGCCAGGTCCCAGGAGTCCCCCTTCTCCAGTTTTGATTCTTCCACAGCTGAAATGCAAATGCTCTAAACAAACAAAACCTAACAGTTGTGACTCCCATTGTTGTTTATATAAAAAATGTAAGAAACCACTGAGAAAGGACTTGTTACAATATTATATTTATTTCCTATTCATTACAGTTCTAATTCTGTCCATAAGGGCTCCGACTATGACATATGGGACATTAGCTAACAATACTAACAATCCTTATTTTTGTATATATGTCAGTTCGTTGCCACCAAGGCCATTCAGCATGAATCTGATCCGTAGTCGCCCTGAAGGGTGGGTCATGGAGTGCATGGATACAACTAACACAATCACCTTTACCAGGTGAGTAAACACGCATTGTGTTATATTGTATCCATGACACTCCAGACATTTCCTCATGGGTTACTTCTAATAAGCAGTGCAAAAAACAAACAATCAGGTCGGGCCAGGGTGACCAGATGGATATGTCCTTGGTGCACACTGAATCTAAAACTCTTGTGGCAAAATCAGTTCTTTGCTTGCATAGGGACTCAAGTCTGTAATGCCTAGTGAATGTATGTATAGAAGTCCATGTCGTGGCCCTGAAAATGTCCTCTATTGATAAGCTAGCTCTTTCTGCCCAGGAGGTAGCCATTGCTCTTGTTGAGTGGGCCTTTATTCCTTCCGCTAGGGGTGAGAACATCCGTTTTGTAGGCCTCCTGTATTGACCTTTTTATCCAGCTAGTGATGGTGGTCTTTGAAGCTGCCAATCCTTGTTTGTGGCCTTGTGCAATAACAAAAAGTCTCTCAGGCTTACGTATGGCTCTTGTCCTCGTGATATATAGTGCTGCTGTACTACCCACGTCTAGTGGGTGATGAGTACCTGTTCCCCCTTGTCCGGCCTAAGTGTGAAATGTAGGCAACTCAAGTGCCTGTTCCTTGTGGAATGTGGACATGATCTTTGGTAGAAACGCAGGCACAGTTTTCATAAAAAACCCTTGTGCCATGAATATAGTGTAGGGCTCATTGCACGATAGAGCTCCTAGCTCACTAATCCTGTGAGCGGAGCAGACTGCCACCATAAAGCAGGTTTTCAAACCTAATCAGTATAGAGATATACTGTGGTTGGGTTTGAATGGGTCCTTCCCTAGAGCATCAAGCACCATGATTAAATCCCAAGGGACTACTGGTGATGGAATGGAAGGTCGAATATGTTGTGCTGCTCTAAGGAATCTGAAGGCATCAGGGTGTGCCCCGGTGGGGAAAAAACAACTCTTCCCATAGCCGCACCTATGACCGATAGTTGCACTCAGAGGGAGGATGCAGATAATCCCTTATGTAGCCCGTGCTGTAGGTACAGCAGGATTGCTGGCATATCTACTCGCATTGGGTCAAGGTGTAATGACTTGCACCATTTGGTGAAAATGTTCCACTGTCTGTTATACGTGGATGTGGTGGACTGCTTCCTGGATTGTAGCATAGTGGCAATGACCGGCTCATGATATCCAGCCATTAGCATTCTCTGCCTCTCAGGAGTCAGGCTGACAGCTTCAGGGAGTGGGGGGTTGGATGGAGTAAAGGCCCCTGCCATAACATGTCCCTTCGGTATGGGAGGGTCCAATTGTCCAGCTCCATGGATATCACTGCTGTGAATCATGGTCTCCTTGGCCAATAAGGTGCGATCAGGATGATCTGTAGCCAGGATTGCCTGACCTTCACTAGTACATGTGGAATCAGGGGGATTGGGGGAAATATGTATGACCAGTCCTGATCCCAGGTTTGAGACAGGGCATCTGTTGCTATTGCTTGTTTCTCCTTGTATCTGGAGAAATGAGCTTTTACCTCAGTGTTTGTCTTGGATGCCATGAGGTCCATAGGGATATGGCCCCACCTCTCTCGTAGCATGGTGAAAAGGTTCGGGTGCAGCTGCCACTCTCTGGGATGTACCCGTTGTCTGCTTAACCAGTCCACTCTGACATTCAACTTCCCTGCCAGGTGAATGGCGTGGAGGTGAGACAGATTGGACTGTGCCCAGTTCAATACCTTGGCAGCCTCTCTGAGCATGGCTTTGCTGCGTGTGCCACCTTGCTTTGCAATATAAGCTACCATGACCTGATTGTCGGACTTTACCAGCACTGTCCAACCCACTATATAGTTCTGGAATGCTCTCAGTGCATTGAACACTGCCCTCTTCTCTAGAATGTTTATGGACAGCCAAGCTTCTGCTGATGTCCACTTACCTTGTGCGGTGGACTGTTGCAGGCATGCTCCCCAACTGATGAGGCTGACATCGGTCTCCAACATCACCTCATAAGATAGCTCTAGAGGGCACCCTCTCTGTAGGTTTGGATGGTGTGTCCACCATTTTAGTGAGTCTCTCACTGTCCTTGGTAGCTGGATCCTCTGGTTGAGGTTGTCTTCCGATGGGGAGCCCTGCTGTAGTACGCAGTACTGTAGTGGACACATGTTCAGGGACACTGGTTTACCGGGCTTGAGAAAGGGCATATTCCATTTTGCACATTGTGAAAAACAGTATTGTCACCGGTGTCTGCTAAGCCAAAATCCGGTTTTACCAGTGTTTGGTTTTGTGTTCTTTATTTAACAATTTTTAACTCTGCTAACATGCATCTTAGCAATGTTGACCTCCACTATTACACATCCTTCCATCCTTATACCAATTTAAAGTTATTTTAGGTACAAGATGTGATGGCAGCAGCAACACTACAGCCCCCATCCCTAAGGTGTGATGGAAGCAGCACTACGGCCCCATCCCTCAGGTGTGATGGCAGCACCAACAGCACTACAGCCTCATCCCTCTGGTGTGATGGCAGTAGCAACAGCACTACAACCTCCCTCCCTCAGGTTTGACAGAAGTAGCAGCACTGTGGCCCCCATCCCTTAGGTGTGATGGCAGTAGTACTACGTTCACCATTCCTTGGGTGAGATGGCAGTATCAGCACTATGGCCCCCATCCCTCAGCTGGGATGACAGCAGTACTACATTCCCCATCCACCAGTGGTGATGACAGAAGCACTACAGCCTCCACCCCTTCAGTGTGATGGCAGTAGCAACAATGCAGTCCACATCCCCTCAGGAGTGATGTTAGTAGTGACAGCACTATGATCCCCTTTCTTCAATATCCACACCCCACATGCACAAGTTACAAATGACTTAGTCTCTTTCCTTGTTAGAACTCAGCTGTGAATTAATCTGAACCATCACTGCTAAGGTGGACTACCTTTGTTTTTTCCTATCTATAATTTAACTGCCTGAATTGGATTTCTACCTGTGACACTGCTGACCAGGTTTAGGGAACAGACTTGGGTGTTGGAGGACCAGCTGGTGAGTGAAGGCTTGAGTGTCCAATGACCACTCACCTTCTCCTGGGAGGTGGGTGGGTTCATGGCTCAGCATTTGCTGGCCCCTGGTGGAGGCCAGAGGCATGACAACATGTCAGCCCTCACTGCAGGAGGGAGCATGATGGATGCCGGCTTGTGCCTTGACATCATGTGACCTGTCACACTCCCAAGAAAATGGGAAAGCACCCGCTGACTAACCAAAGGACAGCTGTTGGTCCGTCCATAAGCCGGAAGCCCCAGACATTTGTCCGTTCAGACCCTGTGATGCCCAGGATACACAGGAAGCTCTTTGGGGCAATTCTCCTCCCCTGGAAGCCACCCACATGGGTAGGGGCCCACTCAATGAAGGGTTACTTTGGGTTACCTGGTAGCACAGCAGTAAAGGGCAGTGAATGGTGGTCGGGATTCAGCAGTGGTGGTAGGGGGCCTTGGCAGGCCTGAAGGAGTGGATGTCTAGGAGGTAGGAGGAGCAAAAAAAAGACTGCTTGAAATTGCTTCTTTGAAATAAAGTGTCTTCACCAAAAAAATCTGCAAGGGATTAGTGGAGGACCTTCAAATGGATTCATGCATCTCCCAGACATGTGGATGCCTTTTTTTTTTTTTAACTTGGTGTCCATGAAAAGAGTGTCTCCCAGTTTTCATGTCTTTGTTCAGATGTGAATTGAGCACTACTCTGCCCACCAGCATCATGCAGCCCCTGGGGTCTTACCTTCTGTATGTCATTGACTGTGCTTTCAAAATCCACTGACCAAACATAAGTACACTTAAATAATTAACATTTGCTTTTTGTTGAAGCAGTCTATCAGAAAACTTTTTGTTGTCACAAAGACTGAAACAGCAGGTGGGAGAAAAGGTGCGCAAATGATCCAATTCACCTAAATGGGGTGCTAACTGTGAAGTCTTTTAAGAAGTAGTAAGGCAGTTTCTTCTTTGTGAACATACTTTCATTCAGACTACTTTTCATTTAAACAACTGAGGATTTTGGATGGCCCTACTGATAATAAACTTGAATAAGCTAGCTGGTAACAGTAATCCTGCATTAGCAATCTACAACCTAGATGCTCGTATGCAAAGAATACAATAAAAACCTGACTAAAATCTAAAAACAAGCTTATAAAACACACAAAATGTATCTGAACATTTATCTTTGCCTATACAAAATCATTGCAGCCCAAGTAAAACTCAGGTAAATTACGTGTTACCCTGGCTACTATTCTATGATGTAGTAAACATATATTGGTATTTTTTTTATATTCTTTGTAAAGCAGGTAAGGCCCACTAGGCAGAACTGTCTGTTTTCAGGAGTGGCCTAGAAGCACTGGGGACGTTAAGTGACTCACTTGGAGTCACACAGTATGCAAGTAAAGGTTGTGGGAATCAAACCCAGGTCTGCTGGATGTACCCAGTTCAATCACAGTTTGTTGCTCTAACCACTAGGCATGGGTGGTTAAACTGAATGGCTGATTACAATAAAGCAGTGCAGGTGATTTCCTTACTGACTCTATATGCAACAAAACAGAATGAATGCAAAGCACAGCAACATTCATTTTAAGATGCTGAAATCTGGGTCTGGCGCTGTGGTAGCAGTATTGCTTGCAATGCCAGCGACCCAGGGTCAGGAGCGAACTCTGGTCTGGCCAGGGGAGTAGGATCGAGCACCTGGGAAACTGGTCTCCTCCTTCAGGGAGGGTGGGCTGCAGGTCCTGCTGCTTTACCACCACCTGTGTGACCATGGGTGGTGGTGCAATGGTGCTGCAGAGTGATCAGGAGAGGAGGACGCTAGCCAGGATCTGGAGCAGTGGCATGTCTCTATGTAACCTACCTCCTTGGATCTCCTCTGTGCCAGTGCCCTCAGGGACAGAGACCACAAAACCAGGAACAATCACCCCACATCAGCCACTGGCAGAAAGGACCCAGGTTCCCCAGACTTCATAACCAGGCTCCATGAGGGACCCACTGAGCTGCCCGACACATACTAAGGGAGTGTGAAGGGGTGACCTGGGGTCCCTTCCCTTCCCACCTGGGGGGGTACAATCCAGGCAGGATAGGGGCAGGCCCACAGGAGCTCCTGGGGGTGAAGTTATAGGATACGCAGCCTAGGGATCTCTGAAAAGTAGAGACTGATGCCGTGAGAAGGGGACATAGAAAAAGAAAATAAAAAAAAATGTTAAAAGATGCTGAAATCTTAGAGATTCTGTGCAGTGACATGCAATTTCTGTGAGGCACCGGTACAAGAATTCAAAATCTGCAAACCAAGCAGGATTCCGTGATTGTTACCGGTGTTACCGGTAAAAATGGAAAACCAGGGTCCTTGCACATGTTCCATCTTACCCATGGTACTAGGTCCAAGCAAGATGCCATTATGCCAATGACCTGTGCTGCTTGGCCCAATGTTGGCTTGGCAGAGGACCTTAAGCGCTTTACCATCGACATTACCAAGTCGATGCACTGCGATGATGGTCTTGCCAGCCCCTCGGCCGTGTTTATTTCTGCACCCAGGTGTTCCATGAACTGTGCTGAGAACAGTGAACTCTTCTCACGATTGACTACCAAACCGTGTTGGGCCAGAGTCATCAGGACTAGGTCTGTGCTTATCTGAGACTGGGTGATGCCGCATGCCCTGATCAGCCAGTCTTCCAAGTAAGGGATAATGTCCACACCTTGTTCCCATAGTTGGGCTGCTAAGATCACCGATACTTTCATAAATACCCGTGGTGCTGAAGTAAGGCTGAACGGGAGGGCCTGATACTGTAGGTGCTGACCCAGTATGTGAAATCAGAGGAAACGTTGGTGATTTGGCCTGATTGGGATGTGAGTGTATGCATCCTTCAGGTCTACTGATGTGAAGTAATCACCCACCCATACATTTCTTAAGGTGGACCGGAGGGTCTCCATTTTGAACCTCCGTGTGGATATAAACGTTTTCAGGACCTTTAAGTCCAGGATAGGCCTGAGGTCTCTGTTTTTCTTTGGGACCATGAAGAATACGGAGTAGATCTCTGTGTCGGCCTTGTCCGCTGGCACAGGTCTGATGGCATTGTTCAGCAACAGGTCCTGAAGAACCTCCTGTACCTGGCGGGCAGTGGCCCGCTTTTTTGAAATGGGAGACAGTACCACTCTGTCCCTGGATGGCATGCTTGAGAATTCGATCGCATAGCCTTGGGAGATGATTTCTAGGACCCATCTGTCCGATGTTGTCCTTTGCCATTGTTGCTGGAAAGCTATCAGTCTCTGACCCACTGGGTGGTAGTTCCCTAGTGGGATTGTGGTTGGGGACAAGTCATTGGAATAGTCAGTACTGCTTTGACTTTCCTCTTCTGTCTCTGCCCCCCAAATCTCCTACCTCATGATGCTGGATATGTACCTTGTAAGGGGCCTCTGAAACCATTGTTGTTGTTGCCAAGGCCTCTGCCCCGAAAGGAATTATTAGTGTAATTCTGCCTTCTGTTGTGTGAGAACCTGTTGTTTCCCCAAAACCAGCACTGTACAGAGGGCAAATATATGGTTCTTTGTTTATCTTTTGTGAGGTCCTTGCCCTCTTCTTTTTGCTTTAGGAATTCCTTTAAGCCTTCTCCGAACACGTTGTTCCTTTGAAGGGCAAATTTTGTAGCAGCATCTTTGATTCATTTTCTGCATCCCATAATTTGAGCCATAGTACTCATCTGGCCCTGTTTGTCAATGCGGCAGATCTGGCTTCTAGTTTTAAAGTGTCCACAGCCATGTCTCCCAGGTATTTTGCTGTACCTAGGGTGCACTCTAACAGCTCTGCTTCCCTGGATTTGGGGTCTGCTTTCTCCTGCAGCTCTTCCAACCAGCGGATCGGCATCCTTGCTGAATAAACCACTGTGACTGCTGCCTTGGCAGTCATGCCTGAGAAATCGAACAGCTTCTTTAGCATCTCTTCTACTTTCTTGTTGGTAGGATCTTTGTGTGAGATCGTGCCACAAGGCAGCACCATTTTTTGCTAAGTGCTGCTATCTGAGGGTCTATGGATGGTGCTGTACACCACAACTGAACCTAGTCCTCTTGTACGGGGTACATTCTATCTAGATTTCTCTTTTCGGACATGTGGCCCGGCTCTGCAGTTTCCCATTCCTTCGTGAAAATGTAATCTATAGCGGGACAGCTAGGGAATGTGTCCTTAATTTTTTGGTTCTGTTGGATCATTGGGTCGAGCTTGGACTCAGGCTTTAGAGTGTCTAACTCAACCCCTATAATTGATTTAATGGCCGTCATGAGGCCAGGAATCAAATCAAATGAATGAAGTTTTGAAGTTAGGGACAGGTATCTGGTATGATGTCCATATCTTCCTCCCCTGAGTCGACATCCTCACTGTCATCCAGTGCCCCACCCACCTCCTCCTCCCCTGGTGAAGGAGATGCAGGTTCTTCATCAGCACATGGTTGTGGAGGAGTGCTTGGACCTGGAGTCTGGCCAGGGGTGGGAAGGGATGGTGTTTTCGATTTTGTCAGAGACTCAAGATTTTCCATGACCTTCAGCATGAAGTTCTGCTGACTCTCCATCATGTCCACCATCGCCTGTTGTATCTGAATGAGTAGTGCCCCTGGGTTCATCCATCCTGAAGCTGTAGGCCCTTGCCCGTCTAAGTCAGCGGTGGAGGGTTGGCCGCTGGTTTGCTCCTCTTCTTGTAAACATGCTGGGCAGAAGGGGCCCTGGGTGTGGGGCATCAATGCAGTACTGCAGGACACACACTTCTTGGCCTTCACCATCTGAAAGAGATCAGAGAAGGCATTTGTTTTATATATGTATATATATATATATATAACGAGTTATACATACATACCTATATATATGTATATATGATTATTGTATTTTATTTTATTTTAGTCAAGCACCTAAGATTATATACAGCAAGGTGAGAGAGATGCTAATTGGTCCAATTGCAATCTTAGGATTTGCTTGCAATTTAGTGAAAGAAAGCAAGAACAAGTCTTATCCCTTCAGTGGGTTCTAGTATTCCATGAAGGGAAGCTGTATTATTACAGTGGCATCAAAGCAGGCAAACATGCACATCTGATATGAACATGAGGCTGCTTGCTTTCAGTCTCTAGTAGCAGTGTTCAAAATGGCCACTCCTGAGACAAAATGGCCCTCTTCACTTTCCTGGGTAGAGAAGGAACCCTCTTCCAAGATGACGGCAGTAGTGGGAAAGAATAGCTCTCTAAAATGGCGCCCCATGTATGTTGCCTCAGTGGAGCCACGTGGTGCTGAGTGAGGAACGCCACTGACTGGAGCCCTTGTAGATTTCAGGCCAGTCTCCTGACTCATTTGCCACAATCTTACAGTGTATAATCCAAGAAAATCAGCGAGGAGAAAACGAGTTGTCCCAGTGTACCAGCCGCTGATATAAGGGCTGCAGTATAGGACCGCTCCTGCATTGGGCTGATCTTATATGCACAGGGATCCTGTTCCCAAGAACAGCCACTTAGGCAGGGGCTGCTATTAGGGGCGGAGAAGAAACTTCGGGTCCCCTAGGCGCAGGGTTGCTCCTGCATTTGGCCAGATTTAGGGGACAGTAAGGAACTGTGTCCCTGGAGTAGCTGCTTGGGCTTTTGAAATCCGCAGGGCCTGCAATTGCCAAATAGTCAGGAATCAGGGAAACGGCAGTGCGTGGCATCTGCTTGCGAGGGGGTGCCAGAGATCCATTTAGTGGGCCACACATGAGCAGGAGAGAGTCAGGCTGTTAGTAGATGCCATGCCTGAATGGCCCTGCTTGGGAGGGGGCCGCCAGCAGCAAGACAAAAGGCAGTGTGTGGAATTCCTCTGAAAACTTGGAGGCCCCACTTGAAAGGGAGGCTGCCAGTCACAGAGCGAGCACTTGAAGCGCAGATTTTTTAAAATTCTAAGGGAAGCATGCAAACAGCATGCAATCGAGAAGTCATAAGATTTTTTTAAACTGAGCGAATAACATGCCTAGAACAGTTCAGCATCCATCCACAAACCTTCTTCTGACTCACAAATTTTGCCAATTACTAAATACAACTTTCAGGCGCCACAAAAAAACAGCAGTTGGCAGGAGGCTTCCAATACAAACTTCTAGTCTCTTAGCAAATTAAATGCAGACTTAGAACATAAACGCTTAAAACTTTTCAATATGAACACATTAATTGGCAGACTTTAGCTTGGTAATTTACTATGCTTCATTCACTAGAGGAAACCAAGATAGTCCAGAACAATAGGATTGCTGCTAAGTTGTAAGGCAGAAATATATTCATTTAAAATAATCTCACTCGCTGCTATGGGCACTCTATAAACCAGGCAGCCTAACAGGTTTTACAATTAAACCAATTATGCAAACTGCTGAGGGAGCTGATCCTATCAAGAACATAGCTGGCTTACCTTGGATAATTACTTAACAGGGACTCCTGGAGTGCTTGTAGCCTCTTCAGATACAAGGTTGAAACTGGAAAAGGGGGCTCCTGGGACTTAGCTGTGCTCTGAAATTTGATCTGGGTCACATGTGCATCACTAGCCTATCACGTGGGTTGAGAACCCATGAGGTAATGTTGGGAGTGTCATGGATACAACATAACACAACTGTGACTGTGGGTTTCTGGAAATCATTCTGCTACTTACCATGAAATGAGCACTAATCTGTGATATGAGGAGTCAGAATTCTGCCATAGTGAGTGTGCTGGCAGATAAGTACAGATAGATATCTACAAATAATTCTGCTTTTCCAGATAAACTGCCAATCTGTTCTGTGGAACATTTTTAATGCAATTTAATATAAAAATCTGCAGTACATAGAAACAAATCCTACAGTTCTAAGTTGGAATTCCACAAAAGTTTAAAAAATTATTTCTGAGCTTTCAAGGAAATGAAATTCTGACTTTTGCAGAAATTCCACCAGAAGAATTTTTTTTCTCACACCTCTAACAGGGAAAGGTGCATCTATGTATTTCCAGAGTATTCCCATTGAACTGATGAAGGACAGAACACAATATTCATATTGACTTTCTCATTCATAAGAACTGTATTTGTGCATATTCATAACATGAACAAACACTGAAAATAGAATAAGCACTGCATTAGAAATAAATACACTGGTTCAGATTCACACTCAAATTCAAATCAGGATCTTGTCTGCCACCAAAGTTGTGCTGATTCAGATCATGCAAGTCAAGACCAAGTTAATATCTAAGAATTCTGTGCCTGTCTGGGTTTGAGTTGGAGCTGGGATACTGGAGATATCTCTGTATACATAGATACATACATACTTAGCTACTGTACATAGATGTTGTCAGCAGATAACGGGCATTGTGGCCCATCCAGTATGCCCTGTCTCTGTTTCTAATGCTTAAGGTACCCTAGATGCTATGACAAGTTCTCCCCTTTCACCCTAGCTTGATAATTGCCATATGTCTATCCCATGCATGCTTGAATCCCTGAACCATGGCCACCCCATCACTTCCTGGGGGGAAGACTGTTCCATCTGTCCACTGCCCTTTCAGTGAAGTAGAATTTCCTCAGGTGCCCACTAAGGTTTCCCATTTTAGTCTCATGCTGTGCCCCCTTGTTCTGTAATTTCCCTGCATGTGAAAGATGCTCCCCTCTGGTACCCTGTTGATCCCCTTCAGATACTTGAAGGTCTCTATTATGTCCCCCCTCTCTCTCTTTTCCTCCAGGGAGTACATATTGAGAGCTCTGAGTGTCTACTCATATGAAGCATACTGCATCCCAGACTCTATTTTTGTCACCCTCCTCTGTACCGTCTGCATCCTGTCTATGTCTTTTGGGAGATGGGCTTCCAGAACTGAATACAGTACTCCACATGAGGCCTAACTAGGGAGTTATACAATGGTACCACCACTTCAGTCCTTCTATTTGGTATACCCCTCCCTAAACACCCTGGTATTTTGATAACCTTTCCAACTGCTTTGTTACACTGTTTAACCACTTTGAGGTTGTCTTCTCTGACTACCTGTAGATCCTGTTCCTCTTTGGTGGTCTCCAGTGTTACCCCATCTAGTTGATACTTGACTCCTTGATTCCCTCTCCCCAGGTGCATAATCATGCCCTTCTTTGCATTTATATATCTTTACATTAGTCCCTTAATGGAAGGAGAAGAGGAATGGAGGGCTCAAGCTGATGAGCACAGGTGAATGGGGATACAGAACCCGTAAAAGAGACAGAGACAATGTGGAAATGCTAAATGAATCCTTTTCATTAGTCAGGGGAAGGAGGGTACTGACCGAGAGGACTCATGACAACAGGGCAGACAGGTTGCAGCCAGCAGGACACCAACAGCGGTAACTGACTACTTAGTGAAGAGCAATCCAGGTAAGTCTCAAGAGGAAGACAGAATACACCTTAGGATCATAGTGAAGATACAGTTTCAGAAGGCAGTTTGGGTATGCTGTGAGCACGGCAAAACCATTACAGCAATGGCAATGTAGGTGCTGCAACCTGTTCAGCAGTCATTCTAGTTGCTGGAATTTATTTGGCACCTTCCATCTTTGCTGCCCAGGAGTGTTGCCCTTTTCCACCCCTACACCTCCAACTTGTAGGTGATTATGTTATGTTCTGGGAGGTGCCATGAGGGAGAGGATGAAGCTCCCAACAAAAAGTCAGGATATGCCCCGGTGTTTTACTATAATGGCTGTTGGGGGGTACTATTATAGGGGGACATGGTTGCCATCTGCATTTTTGTGCTGCTGTAGTGTCGGTTAATAACGATGTCGAACTGACTGAAACCAGCATGTTGCATGCAGTAACCTGTTTTGAGTCTTTTCAGGTTGATGTGGTTCGAGAAGACTGGAAGGAGGTTTATATGTCCCTCATCTTCATTAAAGGGAAATGTCAGACCCAGACAACTACATATCTGTCAGCCTAATATCTGTGCTGGGCAAGATCATGGAAGTCATTAGAAAACACAATATTATGGAGCTAATTATTGAAGTTAGCATTCTTACCCCATCTTAGTATGGTTGTATAAGGTTCACATCATGTCAGACCAGCCTGAGCACTTTAATGTAGGAGGTATTATCTACAACAAAGTGCTGCCCACACTAGAAAGTGAGGGTAACTTGTTTATTGGTTTTGAGTCAGTACATTTAACTGGACCAATTGCCTTTTGAGGGACAGGAGCACATCTTTTTCTGGTCTGTTTGTCTTTGAGGAAGTAACCAGAGATGTAGAGTGGGGAAGGACTATAGATGTAGTTTAACTGGAAAAATATTTTGTCTCTATGGTGCATGACAAACCTCTGGGCAAAGGACTCCAGTGTGGTATTCATAAGACACATAAAATGTGGACTGCAAATCAGATTGGGACAGAAAACAGAGGACTAGGAAGGTACATCTGTGAGGGCAATATGCTGCATCCCTCAAAGATTTGTGCTGGGACCACCACTGTCAATGCTTTCAATAAGGATGCAGATGCTGTGGCCTCCATCATGCTACTTAAGTTTGCTAATGGAGACACTAAGCTGACCAAGATGGTGGAATTCCTTATAGATGGGGATGCACTTCAGAAAGATCTGAACACACTGATGAGTTGTCAGTTTCAGACTCAGTTTTGCCAAATATGAGGTGCTACACCTGGTGAGAAAAAACAGGGGCAGGATCTACCCACTGTGTGTGTCTGACTTGGTAGATAAGTGACTGGACCTGGGAGTCACAAGGGGCTGAAGTATGGCAAACAACAGCTTCTGTCAAGAGGGCTAGAAGAATGATGGTGTGCATGAAAAGTAGGAAGGCAGTCATGGCAGGGAATTAAATTCTGTTACTTTAGAAGGACTGTTCAGACACCATTTGAAATGCTTTGCAGATACAGTCTCCTTAATACAACAATATTGATGGGGTTTAGAGGTATGAAGCATGGCAGAGTATTGGTTCAGTTGGGATAAATATATACCCAGGAGTGTAAGATTCACAAGAGCATAGGCTGAGTGCTTTTAGCCCCTGGACGTGTGGTTATTCCTGTACTGGCAACACTCTGTGCTGTTTTATTGAGCTTATAAAATGGTACATGTAAGTTAGGGTTGCCACCTTTGGATGAGATGAAAACCGAATACTAAACCACGCCCCCAAACTCCACCCCTAACCCCACCCCTTTTGACTAATGAGGGCATCACTTGGACTCTGATTCACACTAGATTTATTCAGAATTGCTGTGGATACAACATTGTGTACAACTTCTTTAAATTACATCATGATTATTATTTTTGGTTTATTTGATTTAGATCTAAATATTTTAAATTTCAGGATGTGTTAAATTTGGTGGGATTGGGGGGTGGGGTTCAGGGGACTTTCCATCCTGTGTACACAGCTTAGCTGACAAATCGAGTGACTACAAGGAAACCTCTGACAACTGACTAGTTTGTATCAGGGGGCCTTTTCTGGTAAAACTCTTTCAATAAATAAATAAACTACACCAGTAATGGTGGACGAGATGTAATTACAAATATATATATTTTTTTAGCTTTTGTTGACCGGGTAAGTGCACTAGACAAATCCTGCCTATTTTCAGGCACGATCCGGGGGAGGGGGAGGGGGATACAGATGAATGCCAACTGACCTTGAACCAGATTAAGCTGTTGGTGGTATTTTTTTTAGTGAATGAGGGAAATTTGGCCAGGATACGGGGGAAATTCCCCTATTCTTTTCGATAAGTGTCATGGGATCTTTAACATCCACCTGAACTACCACCAATCCAGGCAGATGGGACCTCAGTTTAACATCTCATCTGACAGATGGCACCTCAGAAGTGCAGCACCCCTCTCATGCTGCACTACAGTGTCAGTACTGGGATATTGACCCAAGTGCCAGATGTGGGAACTGAACTCACAGCCCGCTGATCTCCCGGCCTCAGAAGCACATGTGCTACCTACTGAGCCACTGACACTGACTATATCATCTACCATTTTAAGATGTGCTACTGTCCCTCCTATTGCTCCTACTCAAAAGTTATTTGTAATGTCAGATAAGTTTTTAAAAGTGGTAGGAACTCTTCTATGCTGTTAAATACTCTATTTTGTTTTCCATGTCAGTCATACACAGCAGATAGCATGATATGTGAGATGTAGTGTGGAGGCAGTGGTTTAAAGCTCTGAGCTGCAATTCTGGAGACCAGGGTTTGAATCCTACAGCCCAAACTTGCATACTTTGTGACCCTACACAAATCACTTAATTCCCTTGTGCTCTCAGGTTGCACCTGTAAAAGAACTTTAACTTAGCGTCTCTCTTCTGGTAAAAAAAATAATGTTTTGAAACACTTTTATAAATTGCTTAAATTTGCAGTGCCATCAAATGTAGATTGTGTTCCTGTCATCTCATCAGCTACTGCTCTCTCCTTTTCTCATTTCTGTAGCTTAGCATGACATTAGCCATATTATTCTGTGCTGTTCATCTGAAAGGCCTGGATTGGTCTTCCTGGAATATCCAAGTAGTATGAAAATTGACAACAATAACTACTGAGGAGAGAGAGGCATAGTATTGCTAGAAATGAAATAAAATATTAGATTATTAATTTAACAAAAGGGGTAACAAATATTAAAATATAGGACAGACCCTAAAAGAAGAAATGAACATTTAAAGGTATAAAAGTATTCCTTATCACAGCAGTCAAAGACTATACTCACAATGCAGCCTGGAAAGGATTAGTTTGATTTGCTGCTAATGGTCTTAATAGCCCTACTTTACACCTCGCAGACTGACTGGTATACAAACAAAGGTCTGCATGACATCAGAATTTGTTTGTAATCTGACCATGCAAGTAAAATGGTGAAGGATTTAACAGAATCTGTTTTACAAGCATGTGAGCATTCAAAATGACTGAAAAAGTACTACCTCAGAATAAAACTGGATTAACAGGTAAAGTTTCTGAAACACATTGTACAGTCCATACTGGGAAAGGAAGCTACCCTAATGTGGTGCCTGTCTGGTTTCAGAAAAATTAAGGTGTTTATTAAGGTGGTATTGTTTACCCTTCCCATGAATAATCTTCCAATTTGCTGGTGTGAAGTTAGAGGTGACAACTGATCAGACATGGACACATTTGGCTCTTTAAGTGATTAGCATGCACTGCAAGTAAGCAATCACACTAAAACGTCAGACACTTGCTTACAGTCAGATGAGAAGAAAATGAAACAGTTAGTGGGGAATCTAACAGGTGCTGCTTGACCCACCATAAAAACCGAATTTGCAATGGTGAAAACAGGAGGACCGAATCTGGACCTAGAAAACCGAATCATTCGGTCAAAAACCGAGTAGGTGGTAACCTTAATGTAAGTACATAAAAAAATAACATAATCCACATGTTTTGAATACATTTCTTTTAACAAAACAAATGCTTAAGTTGTCAAACCTAGTCATTCTACACATTAAACAACACTCTACTTCCAATTCTGTGCTGCTGAAACTCAATGTTTTTTTCTTAATGTTCACACATTATAAACTGCTTGCATTGACACAAATACCCCTGAAACTGGTGTGCACAATCTAAACATTTGTGTTTCCTGAACTATTTATGGTCAATATTTTTTTCTGAGCCATCTATACAGTGCCACCCATCTGTGGGGCTTTCCTACTGCAGGGCCCAATTTTTAAAAAGCAGTGGCTATCCTGCCAGTATTATATAAACCTGCATTAATGTGCCTTGCAGCTCATCACACCCTTTTATAGACACAAACACTTTTATAAAATCACCATCTACTGATAGGGTCATAATAGTTCATATGGTTAGTTGTCCTACATCACACTATCATATCCATACAGTGCACACAGTATAGTCATTGTGCTGTAGCTCAGAAAGCATCCAGTTTTAAAAACAAATTCTGTCCAGAGCTGATAAGGCTGCAGGTAATGATTTTGGGGTAAAAAGAATAAAAATTACCAAGCTTACAAGCCTGTGTTTGCAAAATGTAATGTTGGCTCATGAATTGTGTTTTTAATATTTTTGCACCAAATTTTTAACATAGCCTTGTTATGACCCTGTCTCAAGAAGAAGGGTAGATACACTTTTCATCTCTAGTCTAAAGGTGATAACTTGCTGGGAATGAAAAATCACCTTTCAGAATGCAAAAACACATTTTGGGTAGGAGTTGAAAAATGGCAGCTATCACATTTATGAGATGCTGTACAGAAATGACTATATTGAAAATGTGGTGTAAAAATACGAAATATTAACAAACTTACGAGCTTGCATTTGCAAAATTCAGCCTAGCCTCATAATTATTTGTTGTAATATCTTTATACCAAATTTATAACATAGCCTTTTTATGACCTCCGCCTCATGAACAATGGCAGAGAAAATGTTCAGCTCCTGTCCAAAAGGTGTTTCATGCAGACACTGCAAAATCACCTTTTGTGATATAAAAAAAAAACCAAAAACATTTTTACCAGTATTTGAAAAATGCCAGCTGTCACATTCATGAGGTGCTGCAATGAAATGGCTATGTTGTGGATTTGGGGTAAAAATATTGAAAAGTACAAAAATTCAACTTAGGTTCATATTTGACACCAGATTTTCAATTTAGTCTTCTTATAACCTTACCTCACGAATAGGGGCAAAGCACATTTTCAGCTCCTGTGCAAAAGGTGATTTCATAAAGGGAATGCAAAATCACCTTTCTGGACAGATTTGCCTAATGTTTGTGATATTGTTCATGAAGCAGGGTCCCAAAAAAGGCATGTAGAACATTTGGGCCAACATATACAAAAATGGCCGAGATATGCCACTAAGTTAAAGACACTATTGAAATACATTGAACCACATACCTCTTTCTACATTTCGCAGTTTAGCTTTGAAGAATGAAGACTTGTCTGTGATCCAGAAAATATATATTTTTTATTTTTTATTTAAACATATGGTGACCAGGAAAGGCACACTGAGCCAGGGCTCATCTCCAGGTGTGACCCTGGGGACAGGAAGCATGGGATTTAAAGAATATAGCACAAGGCATTCAGTACAAAATTAAACAATAGTAGGCATGATAAAATATTTCAATAAATACAATTCAGCAAAACAGGCTATGCAGAGAGACAGCTGTACAATGGAACTGAGTATCAATGATCGGAGTAGTAAAATGAGACAACTGTAAATGGCACACAGTAACTCAAAATCAGTGTTACAACAGCAGACAAACAATCGAGTGCTAAGAGGTGTTAAGGGAGCAAGTAGGGAAAGGTAGGAGATGGAGCAGTGATTTGACAGAGGAATGAGAGGAAGGTTTGTGCAAGAGAGGAGACTGAGTGTTCCACATAGAGGGGAGACAATAGTGGTAAGCAGACTTGCCCAAGTTCGAGGATTGAGTAGGGATTGAGAAAGAGCATTAGTCCCTAGAACATAGGGAGTATGTTGATGCTGGGGCAGGGGAAAGGAGGCAAGTGATGTATGTGGGAAGCAGATTGAACCAGAATTTTGAAATTAGGATTTCAAGTGAATGAAACACCTGTGAGTGAGTGGAGGGAGGTTCATAGAGGATAGTAGAGAACCATGGTGGGATCTATATGGAGAGTTAGAGGCAAAACAACAGAAGGCATAGTAGAGGGCATCAAGTTGAGAGAGTGATGTAGAGGGTGCAGTGCAGTAAACAATGACTGGAACAATCATTTTTGTTAGAAGTTCCCTATGTACAGGGAGAGGGAGAGAGTCTTTGTCACAGTATAGTATACCATGTTTAGGGTGGAGTTTAGTGGCCATCTGATCAATGTGGATAGTGAAATTTAACTATGGGTTCAGCCAGACTCCTAGATACTTATATGAGTGGATGATTGTTAGAGGGGTGCCACCAAAAGAGGTGATTGGAGGGGCGTGGATAGGTTTGGCTAATCTTTGAGTGGTTCCAAAAGTCATAGAGACTATTTTGGAAGTGTTGAGCTTGAGTTGTTTTGATTGGGACCAGGAATGAACTGAGTGGAAGTCATGTTGCAGCACAGAGTAGCTAGTGACTGAGTCAGGACCAGAGGCATACATAATGGAATCATCCACATACATATGTATGGGAGATGAGGAACAGGTAGATGGGAGATTGTCTATAAATACAGAAAATAGAATGGGGCCGAGCATTGAGTCTTGATGAACTCCAGCTAGGACAGGGAGGGAGGGAGAGGAGGAATTTGTGATTTTTACTGATTGGTGTCTGTCAGTGCAATGAAATTTGAACCATTGTATGGTGGGAGGCAAGCTCTGCATCCTCTAGGGTGTCCAGGAGAATATGGTGGGCTACTGAGTCAAATGCTTTTGCCAGGTTGATGAAGACTGGAGCAGTGAGGTGGCCTTTATTAGCAGCAGATTGAATGTGATCTGTGGTACAGGGAAGGGAGGATATGGTGGAATGTTTTTTTCTAAAACCTGACTGACAGGGAGATAGAAAGTGGGTGGAAGAGAGGAATTCAGTCAGCCTGGATTGCACAAGACATTCTTGGAGTTTTGCCAGAGCTGGGAGGGGTGAGATTGGGTGGTAGTTCCTAGGTAAGGTGGGATAACCTCCTTTGAGGAGAGGGATGATACATGCTGATTTCCAGGTTTTTGGAACAACTTCCAAGGAGAAGGATTTTTTTTATAATGAAAATAAGAGGGAGAACGATGGCAGGAGCAGAAAGGCGTAAGAGACTAAGATGTAGACCATCCAGACTGGATTTTGACATGTTGAGGGATAGAAGGGTGAGCAGTACTTCACTGGTGGAGACATGGGCTAGAAGGAAGTTGTGACTAGGCATGTGATGTGAGGAAGGTTTGGAGGCAGGCAGTGTATTAAATGTGGATGGGTCAGAGGAGGCACAGGTGGTGCAGAATGAGTTATGGGTATTTGCAACCAGGATGGTGTCAGTCACTTCAATGCCATTGTGTTTAAGGGTAGAGGTGGTAGATTGAGGAGCCGGCTTGATGATGGAATGTACAATATTCCAAAAGGAGGATGTGCATGCAGTGTTAAGGCGATGTTTAAAGTAATCCATCTTAGCTTTACGAATGGCCTTAGTACAAGCATTTCTGGCTGTGTTGTACACATGTCTTGAATCTGGGGATAGGGAGGACTTAAAGGCAGACCAGGATCTGTCTTGGACTTTGCACATGGCAATTATAGGGGCTGTAATCCTTGGGTGGTGGTGCTTCCTGAGCCTATCTCTATTTTTTTAATTGTATTTAATATACTTTATTGATAGGCAGTTGAACTACAAACATGCCATATATTTTACACAATTACTAGACATTTACAGATGCATGAAATACTACAGGAAAATGTTACAATAGTTATAAAACTCCTAAGCTACCCTCCCCATCACTCCCCCTTCACTGGAGATATATATATATATATATATATATATATATATATAATTCCATTGAGAAAATATACCTGTTGAGACATCATTGGAGAAACCATCACTAGGATTATAAACCAACAGAAGAGCAATGTTATGACTCATTAGAGGGTTTACCAGGTACATATTAGTTCTTTGTGGCTTGCTGTACTGACAGGAGGGTGTACGGGGCTCCTAGATACAGTTAAATCTATGCATTTTATTGGACATACTTGCTTTCATTCTCTCTGCTTGTAAGGCAAACATTTCCTTGTACCATTCTATGTAATTTGGAGTAATCTGGTGTTTCAGCACCTTAGAATCACTTTTTTGGCACAAGCCAATATCATGGCTATGTGCAAGCGCTGATTGCCAACCAATTGGTCTGTATATTGCCCTATGATGCAGGCTGCAGGAGGACATTTCTGGGATAGACCTAACAGGGATCAAGCCTATTCTGAATGGAGGATCAGAAGTGGGCAGGAGTCTCACACAATCATAGTATATGTAAAAGGGTGCCAGGTTCTTTGCCACATTTTGTGCAAAGATCCGATCATAAACAGCCCATTTTGTACAATCTGGAGGGGGTAAAATAGAGATTATGGTTAATTTGAAATTGCATGAACCAGTAACGATCCCAGTGTTTCATAGAGTATAAGTGCTTCCATATCTGGGACCAGTCTCTTGAGAAGAAGGTAGGAGGGAGGGCCTGATCCTACCAATAGAACTGCAGAGGCAAAAAGGGATTGTAGGAATTGGCAGTAGTACAAGATTAAGTGAGTTTTAGGGATGGAGCTCAAGTAATGGGAGATGAGATTATAGAGGGGTTTAGTCCATAGACTGTTACCCAGTGTGACACGTAACATATGGGTGATTTGAAAAAACTTGAAGTCCAGATGGGGGGGACCAGCCATAAACATGACTGGCTTCCTGAAAGGTCATTAATTTTTGCTGGACTGCCAGGTCCTTCACCCTCTCCACTCCTACATTAGGGCAAAACTTGTCCCTCGAAAAGGTCTTGCCTGAGATCTGATAATTAGGGTTCCCAAATATTGGCTGAGAGATGTCACAATTCAGATACATTTTTAGCAGCATATTTAGTTGGGATTGAGAAGTTAAAGAGTTTCCTATAGGGATGTCCTGTAGCTGGCTGGGTAGCTGTTTCTTTGAAAGATAGGGTAAAGCTGTAACATCTAAGCCATAAGTAGAACAGAGCGCACGTTCAGTTTCTGTCCAAAGAGGGATATGTGAACCAATTGGGGAGACAAAGGAATGTTTGAACCAGTGTAAAGACCTCACTAAATGTGTAGCTAGGACGTAGAAGTAGATATTGGGGGCTTGAATCCCTCCTTCTCTCTTATCACATAACTGATCCCAATCCCTTGGGGGAGAGGCAGGAGAGAGATGGCTTTCCTCACTTTGTGTTAATTCTAGTAATGTAGAGAGGGAAGCCGCTACCTGCCTTTTACGTTTTGTGGATCAGCAAATGATTCCCCCCCCAATCTCTCATTTGAGGGAGCACCATAAAAGATCTAGCTTAGCCATGGAGAGGGAGTTATAATCCATAAAGGATATGATGAAGGTTTTAAGATGTTCCTGGAACTCCCTGGATTTTAATAGTTGGCTGTTAAATTTCTATACCTGGGGCAGGATTCTCAAAGAACAGCAAAAATCCCACAGCTGCAGGAAAAAGGCTTGCAGCACTGCAGAAATGCAGCAGTGCTTTATTCTGAAAGAAAAGTTGCCCAGTTGTGGAATTCTTCAAAAAGTCCGGTAACTGCTGAATCCTGCAAGTGCTGCAAATTTGCAGCTGTGGATCCACATCTGTGGAAATGGCTGAGGAGGCACAGCAATAGTACAACCAAGTAGCTGAAGCAGTAAGCATTAACACTGCTGCCATAGTATAAGGCTGGCAGCACCCACAAAGATACCAGCAACCAGTCCGTCACCTGGGACCACTGCAGCACCACAGGTACCAGCAGTACCATGGCACCACAGTGGCAGACTATCACTTCTGGTCACCCCTCCCTGGGGCATTCCTGTTGCCTGCAGGGGTAGCACTCACTGCAAGCTGGTCAGGCTCTACTGCCTTTGGGGCTCCGTCATGGGCTGCACCGGGTCTGGTGGTTGTTGCCTGTTGCCATATCATGACAATGTGTGTTTTTGTTGCTGTAACATCAGCCACTGCTATACTATCTGGGATGCTATTACCTGTGCCTCACCTCCACCTTAATTGATTACAATTATTGGGGGAATACTGCAGTTTGCTGAGGGAGAGTTACACCTCATTCCACTGTGTGTAACATTTTTTCCTCAACTGAGGAAAAAAACTGGCTGAGAATAGCCTTTCAGAGGCTGTGCCTTACTTATCTCACACCATTTTTTCCTCTGGGACTTCCACAGCTGCACTTTTTTCCACAGTCCATAGTGTTTTTTTCCACAGCTGCGGGGGTTTTTGAGAATAGCACTTAGAGCAATCTCCCCTTTTTGTTTCATAGCTATGGCAATTTTGGGGACTTAGAGAAGGTTTTGCACCTTCTGAAAGCTTTGTGAATCCAGCCTCTTGTCTCTAGCCAGAGACGGGGCTAGGTTAATTTGGTCAGTTACTGGATGGTAGTCTGATAACACTTTGTGTGAATAAAAGCATGACCTTATTCCTTGCAGGTGATTAACCCCCACCAAAAAAAGTCTGTTCTGGAATAAGTGTTATGAGGCAGAGAATAGAAAGAATATTCCCTACCATCTGGATTCAGAATTCTCCAGGGCTCAATGAGGCCTAGAGAATGCATGAATTCCACTAATGCCCTCTGACCTTGGGATGGAACCTGCCTAGTGTGGCCTGTCCTATCTAGCTGGTTATTTAGGACCAGATTCCAATCTCCCCCTAATATAATAGGTAATGAAGACCAGGGCAAAAGACTGGTCATTAAGTTGGAGAAAAACAATGGGTCATCATTGTTCAGACCATAAATAGAACCCAGCATAATTTCTAAATGACCAAGGATTGCTCACATTAAAATGTATCTACTGAGTGGATCAGCAATCTCCTGAAGGAGATGGAATGGTAGCCTGTGGGCAACAACAATAGCCACCCTTCTTTTTCTAGAGTCTACTCCTGAACTTTAGACCTGCCCCACCCAGGTCCTCCATAATTGAAGAACCTGGGAGGGGGGAAAGTGAGTTTCCTGCAGGAAGGCAAAATCTGTTTGTAATTTTTGCAAATGCAGCAATATTATCATTCTTTGGATGGGTGACTGTGCCCCATTGATGTTCCAAGAGCAAAAATTAAAAGCAGCCATTACTGTACCTGACTTTTAGGGGAACATACTTTATGGAAGATAGATATCTCAACCTAATAAAGAAGAAAGAAGAAAAGAAAAAAGGGTAGAACTTAAACTACAGTCTCTGGTGGAGCTCCCTCCCCCCGCCCGGTCCCGTGTCCCCACCCAGACCTCCCCAAACAACCCACCCCCTTCAAATAAATCCCCTTTTTCAAAACAGTAAACCAGTAGCTTAGCCCCCCCTCCCCAACAGGACCCCACTTGTGCCCCTAGATCTACTGCTATAATAAGTCCAATAAGGACTTAACTCTAAGTGAGATCCCAAACCCAAGAGATGATGCATGACTTCTTTCCCACCAGTCGCCATCATGCCCCTCTCCCCACTCCCCCATAATCTTACAATTGACAAACCTCTAAGTATATTCTTTAACAAACCCTGTACAGTCTTTGATTTGGTTTCATGTGAAAATTGCGCTTACTTTATAGAGCCAGGAAGTACAGCGAGTGAAATAAAGTGAGTCGCAATATCGCTACAGTACATCCTAGCAATATGCATTAGCGCTATACTGTATTAATGGTGAAGTATTTTCTATATATGACATACAGTTAAACACTACTAAACACAGTTTGCATCTAAAAATCATCAGCAAACTCAATAGTTCGAAACAGTTTACAGTTTGTGAAATTATTACATAAATCGTCTTTGAAGTTTTATTTATGGACATTACATTTTGTGATTGGATCCCAGTTCAGTGGCTCTGTTTAGTAACCTTGGACCGTAAAGAGAAAAAGAGTTCAGCAGTCTTAACCTTTGTCATTCAGCTCTTGATATTGTCTGGTGGGAGTTTTATACAAAGATTTCAAGAACCATCTTCTTGTGTCTCGTTCTCTTATATACTCAAGTTACTGTTTACTCTATTGCCTAAACCTCTTCATCTATAAATTCAAACTTCAAACTTCAAACTTTATTGGATTTCAAATTGAGATTAAATTATCTCTTTTGCAATTGAATCCACATTTAACATAACGTCACATAAACAGACATACATACATAATTTCAGTTTCAATATAATATTGATTAATTTTAGTTATACACAAACCTAAATATCAATAATTTATCCATAACAATTACAGTGTTTACTATATAAAGTCATTAAAAAAGATTTAAAATTATTAAATGGCAACAATACTGTGCATTTCCACCTTTTGGATATTAGTTCCTAAGTTTTAGGCACTAAATTTGAAATTGTTTTATCACCAAATTTTGTTCTGGTTCTAAATCTAATAAAACCTTTCCGGACAGAAGATCTTTAAATCATATTGACTCTGTATTCTTACTTGCAATATATTTAACAAAAAAATAGGCAATGACTGTTGTACAAACTTATACATAAGTAAATTCCAACTATAATCTCTCCTATCAAATAATGAAAGAAGACCCGAATTTTGATATAGCACACAACAATGAGTTCTAAAAAGAAGATTTGTTATAAATCTCAACGCACTATTAAAGAGAACATCCAAGGAACACAGCAATGATTTTTTTTTGCATTTTTGTAAATTATATCACCATAATTGAATACTGGTAAAAATAAGGCAGAAACTAATAATTTGTATAGGACAAGCAACACTGAGGTTACAATACAGGCCTAACCGAAGCATTGGGGCCCCCATTTCAACCCCCCCCCCCATGGTACTCTTTCATACTTCAGGCAGGCCCGTTGCTAGGTGGAGATAAAGCACAACTGTGTCTCTTTAGATTAGATAACCCTGTTCACTGAACTAAGATTCATTAGAACTACGGACACACTTAGGTGACTACTAAAACTCAATCTCAACAGTGAAGGAAATGTTTTTTTTCATCTTAACATATCGCACCACTTCATTACTAAACAAGCATATTTTATTATTCCCATTTGTATAAATCATTTCAGGTACCACAATGAATGACATGATTATAATCCTAGATGGGAAGTGGGCTTTAAATGCATTGAGTGCTCAATGCTTGGTGTTACTGTTCGTTATTGTGACATCATCGTTATTGTTGTAAGCCATTTCTGCATGCGTATGCTGTTTTTGTTGAGAAGCTATTTTGTATTGGTCGCTGAGGTCACACTTGCTGATTTGTACTCGCCATACTTTAGTCATGATTATTACCATACTAATATCAAGGGATACCTTTGATTTCTTTAGCCAGTAGTTTGAACCAACTATGCAACTTTAAATAAATAAATTGAAGTTGCCAGGAAAAAATAGGTGAATGTATAACGTAAATAAAAAAAAGGAAAGAAAGAAATTAAATGACTGCAGCATTGTAGCTGAATTTTGGTGCATATTCCAGGTTACACCCAGGCCACATCCTCCAAGGAGTCAGAAAAAAAAAGAAATCAATGAGATCTTTTGACATGCCACCCTGTATGGCAAGTGCTAATTCTGTGTCAGGCCATGGCATGGCTGATTCATACTTAAACCATATCATTTGGAGTAAGTCAAAATTCAATCCTAATCAACCAGGAACTCTATTAGTTTTACGTATACTACACCTCAAGTGTGCTAAAGGGAAAAAAAAGGGAAAAAGAATAGGCCTTATGTGACAGTTCCAGTTCCTTTTGTCGAGTAGTTCCTGATGTCCTGAGAGAATAACAGACATTGGGAAGGCTTTAAATAAACCAAGCAAGAACTAATGCAAATTCCTGTCTGGGAAGATATTGACAGGAATAATTGTTCAAGGATCCCAAGCAGTAGGTGTTTGTGATATCCCAGTTTCAGAGGTGCCATGGGAGGTTTACTCCTTAGAGTCACAGGGACAGATTGCTTCTAATCAGAGCCTCATGGATGTGCGCACGATCGCAAGGGGAGTTTTCATTCACATGGCCATGCTGCTGCGATCATGCGCAAAGTTGTGCAGCAAAAAGTGGTGACTAGCGGGTCCCCAAGTGATCAGGATAGGCTAGAGAAATGAAAAGCAAAGTCACAACAAATCACTGTCTCGCTCCATATGACGCAGCAGATTGAGTTCTTCTGAAAAGGTTCAACAACAACCCATAAGCTAATACCAAAGCAGAAATCTTGTTTTCAACCTATGTGTTTTGTCCTTCCTAATTTGTTTAACCAAATGATAATTCAGCATCCCTCGGATGGATAGTTAGGGTGGTTCAACGGGTATTAAACAGATCTGTGAAAAAGATCAGGAGATCTTTTGCAGCTGAATCAGTATCCTCAAATGTTTTCCAAACTCCATTGTGGAGAACAGATAGCTGGACAGGATACAGCATATGAAATTTTATACTCGCTGTAATTAACTTAGTCAGCGAGGAGTGATAAGCTGCTCATTTCTGGCGGATGGCATCTGGGAGATCTTGAGTAATTCTGAGGGTGGAACTTTCCTACTGGATAGCCAGATAGCCAGAGTTCCTTTATTTAGTGAGTATATGCTGCCTGTCCAGACAGTTTAAATGCCGGAGAATGAAGGGTATGGGCTGGGCACCTGGAGGCAGTCTGGGCCTCAAAGACCTGTGGGCTCTCTCCAAGATGTAGTTTATAGAATACAAGGGAGGGCCAGCCACCTTAGCCAGCAATTTCTGAGCAAACAATATTAGTGTTGATCATTCTGCATCTTCAGGAAGGCCAAAATTTACAAGGTTATTATGTCTGCTTCGGCCTTCCAAATCTTCCAGCTTTAGTTCCATCTTCGACAATTTATGTTGCAGTGAGACAAGTTCCGGATCTACCCTAGTTTGCCAAGCTTCTATGGAAGAGGTACGGCCTGAACTATCTGTAATTTGCTTGTTAGTCTCCTTCAGATCAGCCTATATTGTTTTTAGATCCAATGACAAGTCTAAGAATGCCACTTTAAGAGGCGCCAGTTCTGCGAGGAATTTATCTTTGGAAAGGGACACCAGAGCGCTAGCATAGTGTGTCCTTCCCCAAGGCAGTGCTTTGGTTTTAAGGCCTCTTGGAATTTTTATCTGGCATCTGAGGTGGTCTGAGGGTTGGGAGGGCCTGTTTCATCTCGGCCTCCATCAAGACAGATTTCTTGCAAAAAAGATCCCAATCCGTTGTTTGGATGTGCTCAATCAATTATAGTCACAAAAGTGAATCAGAAGCTGTACTGATTTCCACCAAATTCAGCAAAATAGATGGTATTTTAATGAAATGAAGCAGGAGCGAGGGCACCATGCGTCATTCTAGGAGAAAGGCATCACATGATCCCTTAGCCTATTTCTTGTGAGGGGGGCGTGGTAGTCCCAGACACAGTTGAAAATATTAATGAACTGGGCTAGGGCAATATCAACTGTGGTTGCATAATAAACTGGTGCCCAGCTGGCATTGTGTAAGTCAAGTAGAAGGGAGTTAGTGTCATGTGAGGTTAGTGGGTGACTTTCAATGTACTTTGGGGCAGATTCGGGAAAATGTGTTTTTCTAATGCAATAAGTAGTGCGGTGGTCACTCAAGGTGGGGTCGAGGACACCTGCTGAGGATATACAATGAAAGTGGGAAGAGAGGACCCAATCAATGAGGGAGTGATTAGAGGATCAGGAGTTGTAGCGGTAGGCTCTGTAATCAGCTGAGTGAGGTTTAGGGATTCTAATTTGGAGGTTGTGGTCTTAGATGAAGGAGACAGCCAGTAAGGTTGTAATCCCCTAGGAGAATTAGTTCACCAGATTGAGCCCATGGTGGGACAGCAGAGATCCATGATGCTAGAGCCTCTTGACTAAGCTGAGGGAAAGCATAGACTACCCTGATGAAAGTGGGGACAGTATGGGGAAGGGAGAAAATAGCTAGTATTAGTTCATGAAAGCCTAGGCAGGATTCCTTTTTCATTACTGAATAAGGGAGGTACTGTCTTATAATCATGGATACTCCACCTCCTCTTTTGTCATGGTCCTGCCTTAGGATTTGGTAGCTGGGGATGGAGATGGACGAGTCCGGTGTTTTGGCAGAAAGCCAGGTTTCAAAGAGGCATAGGATGTCAAGGGTATTTTGGGCTATCCAGCAGTTTAAAGTGTCCAATTGTGGGATGAGACTCCTAATGTTCATGTGCATGATCTTTAGGCCTTTGTGGGTGGGTTGTTGTTGTTGTGGAGGTGTTGGGGGAGCCAGGGTTCCTTTCAATGTCTCCTGCTATTAATAATAAGAAAATGAGCAGAGAGACTGTAGCTGGCAGTTTGCGACCTTTGGTGGTATTAAGGGCAATGATTGCACGGATTATAGCATTGAATCCCCAACTGGTAAGTAAGGCTTTGGGGGGAAGGTTGCCAGCTGGTTTGTGCTAACTGGGAGGGCTGGGTGATGGGACAGTAATGGCACAAATGACATAGATGGACAGTTTTCTTTTTGCAGGATTAAAATGGGAAAAAACAATGAGGAGTCCTGCTTGAGACACCGGAGGATTGGACACCCCCAGTGTTACTCTTATGTTTTGAGGAGGGGTGCTGAGAAGGAGGGTTGGGTGAAGGGACATATCTATATTTAAAAAAATATATATGAGGATTCCTGCTCATGACACTGGAGGATTTTGCACCCTAATGTCACTTGTATATTTGGGAGGTTGACAGGGAGGGTCAGATGGGGAAAAATATTTATAATTAAAAAAAATATATAAAGATTCCTACTTGTGATATTGGGGATTGGGCACCCCCGTGTCACTCTTACATTTCTGGTGGGTGTGTGTGCAGGGGGTGGGTGCTGAGAGGGAGAGTTGGGGGGGAATATATTTAATAAAAAAATATGAGGATACCTGCTCATGGCACTGTGGTGGGACTGGGCACCCCCAGTGCCACTTATATGTTTCTGGGGGTTGGGTGGCGGGCACTGAAAGTGATGATCAGGTTCAGGAGATATTTATCATTTAAAAAAAGTCAGCAGTCACAGCAACACACAGCACACTCTGCTGTGCCCATGATTGCCGCTGAACTGTACTGCGCATGCGCTAGTTGTTGCACATGCGAAATACAGTTTGGCAGCCAGCTTGTACCTGACAGAGCATTTCTTTTTCCACCATGACCACAGAATAAATAGTGCAGTGCTTTAAATTAAGTAATAATCATCATGATAAAATAAGTGGTCTCAGTGGAGCAAGACATACTGGACACCTAATGCAACCGGACAACTGCAACAAAACATGATCAAAGATACATTTTTCCATTCACCTTTAATGAACAGAACAGAGCGGAGTGCTTCATGGACACAGAGATGACTGTGAAGCATTTCCACACTTTTGTTGGAAAAAATCTCAATATTTCCAATAGCAAGAGGTCTACAGGGCTCTGCCCACTGCAGCCCTAATTATCAGACTGCATGGCTGTTTCAGAATGACAGCAATGGTTGTATGTCCTACTGTGCAAAACCTTATCTATAGTAATGACCACCTAAGTAACTGTCCCTCAGCAGCAAATAAAACTTGAAAAACATTTCACTCTGACTGATGCTGTCTTCTGGAGAGGGGGCAGATTGGTACTAAAGCAGCTCTTCATGTGAGTCCCACAGGAGTCACAGGAGTTCTCAGCGAAATTAGCAGAGAAGGCACATAGGATGAACAATATACTGCTAGATTGTGCTTGAATTTTGTTCAACGATGTAGTTGTATACACTTTTTATGTTTGATGTGCACCTGCGCACCAAACATTTTGCTGTAGTGAAAGGGGATTAGGTGGGTGTGTCAGTGCCGAGCTCATTGTAGTTGAAAATTTTATTTATTTATTTATTGAATTTTGTTAACCAGGTAAGGCCACTGAGACTAGAAATCTCTTTTTTAGGGACAACCCTGGGTGGGATACAGATGGTAACTAACTAACATGATCCAGATTAAGCTGTTGGTTTTATTTTTAATGAATGGGGGAAATCTGGCCAGGACACCGGGGAGATTCCCCTACTTTTTCTGCAGGGGGTGCTTAAGTGCTGCAGGTGGACAGGAGGACCTCATTTCGAAGTTGGTCATGGAAGGAGCAGGACCTGTTGATGGAGAGTTGGAGACTGTGCAGAATGAAATGGTGGAAATGGCTGGACATAATACTGACTTAAGACCCGATATGGCTCCGAATGATGAGGAGCAGTTACCTGAAGTGGCATTAGAATATGACTTATTGGCTGATGAATTATTATTGAAAACAGAATTAGATAAAAAAAGCAGCAATTACTTGCAATGTTATCAGCAGCAGAACAGGAATTTCTACAATGGAAAACACAGTTGGAAGAAGAAGAAAAAAAGAAAAGTAAGAGGTCTATGGTAAGCCCTATGCAAGCAGCAAGCAAACGTCTATCGGCTGGTGCTGGTCTGGACTCTTCTCCAGTAAATGTGCCTGTATTATTACCAGAAAAGGTAAGCACAGTACCTCTTGAAGATGAACTGACTTTTAGTGGAACTCATTCAGATTGGATACCAGGAGGTGCACTGCAAATAGCGGGCTGGATATTTTTACACGGGCAATGGCTCCTTGACCCTGCAATACCCTTTCCTGGTTCCTCGGATAAAGTACAAATACAAGTGCAAAATACAGCAGACTTACACGTAGATGGAGGGAATCCTATTCTCCAGGTTAAGTCCCATTTGGGTCCACCTGCAGCTGTGCAAGGTGAAGTTGAGGCAGACAGGCTAGTAGCTGTGCCAGACATGGAGCTGCTGGTGTTAACTCCCATGGAGACAGCTTTTCCTAAGAGACCATCTAGAACTTCAGCTCATTCATCAGAAGCTCCGGTAGATCATGGTCAAAGGAATAATCGGGAACATATAGGTATGGGGCAGGGAGATTTGAGTGATATTGAAAAGAGGCAAGGAGCGCCAGACTGAAATTCAGGTAACCAATGCCCTAAAATGTTTGTGAGACTATTCCATACACCAGCCACTGCAGCTAAAAGATGATTTTTAGTTAATCTTAGATATAAAGGTTTGGCCCCCATTACTCCAGACAGACTTTGGGTGGGTAAAATGCTCCTAAAAGACTCAATAAGGTTTACCCCAGCAGAGGTATATGAATTTATACACTCACCTGTGGACCATGCGTCTGACATTAGTTTTTGTACTATGACTTTATTAGATAAGTTTTGGAGAATATGCTGTACTGTGAAAGATACTGCTGAATGGAAGGATTTTGCAGCAGTACCCAGTACAAAGACTACTATTAAAATGGTTACCCTGCTATTTCGAAATGAAGGGGTTGATATAAAAGACATTATCTTTTAGTTGGAAAAACTTTGTACCATAGTTGACCATCCGCATCCTAATATGGATGATAACATTTTTTGTACAGGAGGATGGACGTTTAGGATTCAGTTACGACAAACAGACCAAGGCATACAACATTTACCAAGTTCCTTTTTTGGGGATGTGATAGAGGCATTCTCTTCTATGCAGGGCAGCCAAAGAGCTGCTACTGCTGTGGTTCCCTTTCTCATTTGTATATGGATTGTGTCAAAGTCAGATGTTTCCATTGTGGATTGATTGGGCATTCAGCAGTACACTGTTCAGCTCCTTCAGTGTGCAATCCTTGTGTGGATGATGAGCTCACTTTTAATGATTGCCCTTGGGCTGCCTGCAACTTGGAGGAAGCCGCCAAGCAGGATGAATTGCTTTCTCAAGCAAGACATTCTTTTTATCAGGATAGAGAAGCTGGTATGGAATATACTATGTCTGCCAGATGAAGAGGCAGAGGTAGGGGTGTGGGCTCGGGGAAGCAATCCAGGAGTGCTCCTTTTCCACCGAGACAACTTTCAGAGGATGGCCCTCCACTCTCTGAAGTGCTGAGAGGGAACATGGCCCAGGATATTCAGACTAGGGAGATCTCTGTATTGGTTGGGGAAATGCCGACTGTTTCACTGGAGATGCCCCAAGACTCCAGTCAGGATTCTGAGATTATGCTTCAGGTTGATTCTGGTAACACCCCTCCCCCCCCCAGCAACAGAAACTCTTGTAGACAACCCACAGGAGAGATGTAATTTGATGCATGACATGCGACAACCTCCAGGAGTGGAGTACCCTCCCCCTGTATCCCAACCATCAGAGGTTATGGACCCTGTGGATACCCTTGGTGACTTACTTCTCTCACCATTGCCCCTGTTGAATCACTTTGCAGCCTTTATGACCTGAGGTGATAGGGTAGATGTGCAACAACTGATGCAGAAAGAGTCTGTCTTACCCTCTCTCTCAGGAGATAAGGGAGGGTGCGATCTGGGCACCTTGTAGCCAGAGAACCTTCTAAACGATGGACAAGATCAAGTATGAAGTTAAAAAAGCCTCCTCCCTGGGCCTACAAGATTTAGGCTGGCTAGCTTAAATGTCAACAGCATTAAATCAGCTGTAAAATGCACTCCTACTCTTTCTATTTTATAACAATTACAATATGACATTGTTTTTTTTTTACAGGATACAAGGCTGCATATAGTTGCTGAAATGCAGACAGTTTCCAAAGAATGGGTGTGGGGACCTTCATATTGGTCAATAGGACAAGAGACTTGTTGTGGGGTGGGACATGGCTTTTTCACCCCAAATGTACAACTCTGCAGATTAGTAGATAACAGAGCCTGGCTGAGCACTGTTATTGGATGTTGAATTAAGATTATTTTTAATGCCGTTTTTCGAATGTTTATGGACCGCACACTAAAGCCCTCTGTATAGACCTGTTGTCTAAAGTTCAACCATTTCTACATACAGACAACTTTTTTTTTTTTGAGTGGGGAATTTTAATGCTAACTTTCAGCAGAGAAACTTAGATGGCAAACAGTATTGTGATAAAGCTTTTTTAACTAGGATGATAGGACAAGCAGGCCTCAAGGATGCGCATGTGTGGAAGAAAAAGGGGGTTTGTCCTATCTATTTTAGGGGGAATTTATCATCCAGGATTGATTTTATTTTTTTGAAAAAGTCGATGGCTGTTTTTAACACATTTAATTTACCGACTGAAACTTCAGGCAGTATGCTCATAGGAATTTATATTGAGATTCCCCCTTCAAGAGAGACAGGGTCTGGATTTTGGAGGCTGAATACTTCCTTGTTGTTAGATATAGAGATAAAATGAGAGTTAAGTATTATAATTCAAGATAAATAATCTACAGTACTTTATATGAAAGAGAGATTAGTCAATGGTGGGAGAATGTGAACTCTGTATTATTCATTTTTTTTTTTAAATATAAGGCGGATACTCAGGCTATGACCTCCCAGATTAGATATCTGGTACTTCACACTGAATTTCAAAGATTATTGTCTGAACAACATCTTTTGGGTATTAATAATGGGCAGGAAATTGACACAATAAGGATCAAGATGTCTAAATACCAATATAACAGACTTTTATCTTTGCAAAAAGAACAATCCTTTGGGACACAGAGGAAAGCGGAACATACAAATCAATTTTTCGAAAGCACAGGAGGGAGCGGAAATGTTTTTCTGGATTACATACAGATCAGGTGTTGCTTCTTACAGATAATGAAAGTGTGACGAGTCATTTGGAAGCACATATAGAACAGACATTTGTGAAGGTAGTGCCAGTTTCACCTTTCATTCCATCTTTACTTCAGGCAGTTAATCTTCCACAAGTGACAGAACTGCAAAAGGATTCATTATGGGCACCTTTTACAGCAGTAGAACTTCAGACTGTTATTCAGGGACTGAAAAAAGATATTTCTTCTGGATCAGATGGCCTACCTGGAGAGCTCTATAAACCCTTATGGGAGATTATACCATGGGATTTATTGGAAATCTATAATTATGTTGTGAGGGATTATTGCCCAACTATACAAATGTATGAGGGGTTACTCATTATTTTGTTTAATTCAGGACAGACTTCAGAAACTGCAAATTGGCATCCGGTTACACTGCAGAATGTTGATTTCAAAATTCTTGCCAAACAATTGGGGAATAGGTTGGCCTCAGTAATGGAGGACTTGATTAGTCCTGTACAATGTTGTGGGGTTCCTGGGAGGTGCATTACAGATGCGTTATGTCTGATAAGGGAAATAATGGACATGGGGGGAAACAATGGAAGGGGTTTGCAAGAAGAGGGTTTAGTATTAAATTTAGATCAGGCAAAGGCATGTGATGGGGTTTCATATAATTTTTTATGGCAGTGTCTTGGTGCTTATGGAATTACTGAATTGTTTATTCAATGGTTACAGTTATGTTATGCCTTGGCCTATGTTAGACCATATTTATTTATTTATTTATTTGAGATATTCAGAAAGACCTTTGAGTCAGAGACTCATTTACAAAGGTTCCACTTCATACATAGGACAGAGACAGGGACAATATTTTTACAGAGTGCTGTACATAACATTATATTACAATTCGCTAACATGGTTTACCCATTTGGTCAGTGGGTGCAATTTCTGTTTTGTAAGTCATAATACAGTCTATATTGTGTGAAGTGTTGGTGCCGTATTTTTTCTTGTTTAATAAAGACAGAGGGTCCCTTTTTTACCCAGGCCAGCCTAAGTCATGTCAGAGATGTGGTTCAAGGTTACATTTAAGTAATGCCTGTGATACGCAAAAATGCACACACTATTTGGAAATTGGCCATCTTGTAACATCTTGTATGAATACATTTCATAATAACTTGTGTGAAGAGAAAGGGCACTCATATGTTAGGTGTCCATGGGCCTCACATAATGGAGAATATGTAGCTAAACATGAAGCTTTAATTACTCAGGCACAGAGAAAGGGTTGTGAAGCGGCCTCAGAACACAGAATGCAAGAAATCTGTAAACAGAAAGAAAAAGAAAAGGGAAAAGAGAACTCACAGGAAGTAGAAATAAATAAAAGACAAGAAGAGAGTGAGCCAGAACCACCAATCCAGGAAGGAAAGCAACAAAGGAATTGCCCTATATCTTCAAAACAAACTATTTTGATACAAGTGGGTGAAGCATCAAACGATATGGAATGGGAAATGGAGATGGTAAATAATACCGATTCTACAGTACTGCAAAAGGAAATAGAGCTTTCTACTCTTCCAGAGTCAATGCCTCCCCCCCAGCTAATGATCTGCCTTTCAAGACTGTGGCCTATTAAAAAAAGGCCACAAACAAAAACTGATAGTAAACTGGGATCAAAAGAAAAAGGAAGAAAAATTACCCAGGGTAAACCTAAATGGACTACAATGAACCAGTATAAAGCTTTAACTATTGAGGATTCTGATGAAGCAGATTCAGATTCTTCTCCAATCTCTTTCTTTAGCAAAGACCACTCCTTGGGGGTGGAAGATATCAGTCAGACAGATACTATGAAAAAGGAATGGTCAACAAAGTCCCAGTCCTAATGAATACATTTTGATAAATTGTTTCAAAAACAAAACAAAAAAACTTTCATTTACAATATGACATCCCATAGTATTCAGACATTAAATGTCAACAGTATTTAATAGTCAATGGCTGACAGTAATGACAAAACTATCACGCTATAGGGTGGATATCATATGTATACAAGATAAGAGGCTTAAATCATTGCATGAAACAGCTCTAGCTATTGTACTAGATTATGGGAGAAGGGCATCTCCTTTTGATCACAAGCACTGGATGTGTGCGATGAGCTAGGTGTTTTATTTTCAAATTCTGACTTAGAAGTAACCAGACTGGTAGAGAGAGAATTTGGCTGAGCTGTAGTTATAGATACACAATATAGCCAAACATGATTTAGATTAATAAATATGTATGCGCCTCAAGGCAAGACAAGATAGAGTTACTTAAAAAATTCCAACCCTATTTGCACACTGCTAGAATAATTATTTGGGGGTGAAATTTTAGTTGTAGTGTGGCACAAGAAGTTAGAGGATTTAGTATAAATAAACTCTATTGTGATAGTAATGCTTTGAAGGATATTATTTCTACATCAAATCTAAAAGACTCTTACAGGGTGATACAAAAACAGGAAGGGAACACTTATAGCACTTTGAGCAGTGTCAGTGGCTCAGTAGGTAGCCCACTCACCTCTGAGGCCAGGAGATCAGAGGGCCATGGGTTCAGTTCCCGCATCTGGCACTTGGGTTAATATCCCAGTACTGACACTGTAGTGCAGCATGAGAGGGGTGCTGCACTTCTGAGGTGCCGTCTTTCGGATGAGACATTAAACCAAGGTCCCATCTCCCTGGATTGGTAGTAGTTCAGGTGAATTTTAAAGATCCCATGGCACTTATGAAAAAGAGTAGGGGAATTTTATTAAGAAAGCAATACACAACATCATGTAAAAAAACAAAATACAAAAATACAAGCAGACAAATCTAGGCAAAGAAAAAATATACAAATACAGTAAAGGAAAGCATCAAAAACAATATACAAAAATAATACAGGCAAACAGAAGAAACTAATCAAAAAAATACAAAGTAATACAGTCATTGAAACAGAAGTCCATCCATAAAACAACTCAGGGTAGAAAAGTAATATGTCTCCATAGGAATATGAAATTGATCCTGTGGTAAACATCTGTGTTCTATTTCCATGAGTCTAGTGAGAGCTGTTTCAATTTGCAATATTACATTCTGAGGAGAGATGTGAATTTGCTGTAAAACATATTGACATCTTGCTTGCCATAAAAAATATTTACAAATGGAAAAAATAACTCTCAAAGTACTCTTATGAAATTTGCCCCATATGCCAGAAAAATCACCCAGTATCAATGTCTGGTAAGTAATTCTGCTTAAAAAAGGCCATTGCCATTTAAATGCTAATGTTTTCCAGAATAAGCAAGCATCCCCACATTCAAAAAAGAAGTGTGGCATGGCTTCTTCAAGGTGGATACACATTTGTTTGGGACAATACCTGTTCTGAAAAGATTTATGTTTTAAATTACCATGAAGATTCAATCTGCCATGACAACATAACCATGTGACATCCCACATATGTTGTGGAATTATTTTGTCAATAAGAAGCTGTAAAGCAAACTTCATTCTTGAAGCGGTGCATTCTGGAAAAAGAAGCAAAGGCTCCGTAATGCCAATAAATGTCTGGTAAAGCTGCTTCCTGGTAAGATATAGGACAGATAATTTCTCCAATTTCCATTGTCTTAGTTTCTGAAAACAATCAACCACATATGAAGGAATATTTAAATGTTGAGTAATTTTAGGAGGTAAAACATCCCATTTGTCCATAACTGCCGCCATAGAACTACTCACCCATAGATCCCAATTATGAGCCGTATGCCTCCCACAACACAATATATGATATAGAAAAAAGGAAAGAAAGAAAGCAATAGGATTAATTATCCCAAGACCACTCCTCTTAATAGTTAAATATGTAGTATCTCATTTAATCAGATTAAGTCAACTGCCCCATACCATTTGAAAGAAAGAACTAAAAAGCCATGTCTCCAAATGATGAGGGGAAGCACAAATATAACTTAAATATAAACAAATAGGAAGCAAAAATTTCTTAACTATCATGACTCTTTTCTTCTTCCCCAATTTACATGTTTCCCAAATTTGAGCTTTATTTTCACAAATAACCAATCTCTTTTCCCAATTAAATGTAGTTGAATCTGTGACATTAAACCACACCCCCAAAATTGTTTGTGGTTCAGTGCTTGTCCTGATACCCTCACTTCCAGAATCTGCATAGAATCAACATCTAAAGGAATTGAAATGTTCTTATGTAAATTAAGAGTCCCCCAGAGATATCTGAAAAGGTCTGAAAGATCTGAACCACTTTATCACCTGTACTTTTATTCTGTACTAATAAAACTGCATCATCTGCAGAAGCAGATGTTTTTTCTGGACATAAAGTAGAACATGGGGCCAATCCAATAATTTGGGCATCCCACTTAATCTGTCTAATGATGGGGTCCAAAATGAAGGTATATAATAATGGGCTCAACGGACAATCCTGTCTGATATCAGTGTTGTGAGGAATGAAGTCACCCAGACAACCATTTATCAGTGGTCTAAATCCAGCAATGGAATATAAATGAAAAATCCAGATAAAAAACACCCTAGGTATACCATATAGGTCCACAACCTGTAATAAGAAAACATGATATACTTTATCAAATGCTTTGGCCTGATCCAATGATAAGACAAAGCCTGTGATCTGATGTGTCACTTTAGCTTCAAAGATTTCTCTCAATAAAAAGAGATTAGACTGAATATTACTACACGGAATGGCGTAGGACTGTGAGACATCTATCACTTCCTGAGCCATCTTCTGTAGTCTACTACTGAGAATCTTGGCAAGATGTTTATAATCAGTGTTAAGGAGATTCAATGGCCTCCAATTATCCAAGGAACATCTATCTCCCTTTTTATATATAAATTTCAAAACCGCTAGACCAAAATCCTGACCCCCGTCATCTTCCCGCAAAATACCATTACAGAGCGTTGCCAAGACTTCAGTCAAATCTTCAGTAAATGTTTCATAAAATTCATGTGTAAGCCCATCTAAACCTGGAAAAAACCCTAATTTAAGCTGAGCAATAGCAACCTCTTCCTGTGTAATCAGTTTCACAGAGTCTGAGGCCAAGAGGGCAGACACCTTAGGAGCAGGTGCTGCAAAGACATCTGCTGGGGACTTCTCCAAAACAAGAGCAGTACCAAACATCACCTGTAAATGAGACTGTGTAATAGATTGCATACCTGCAATTGAAGTATATATTGTACCTTCAGAAGTATACAGTCCTGACATTACCGTAGTATGCAACCGATTCTTACAAGCCATGAAAGGCTTGCTGATGGTGAATGAGAAGTACCAAATCTCATTTCCATGTGAAGAGTTTGTGCCCTGTCATATTGATTAGCAAACATGCATTTCCATATTTCTGCTATCTGTGTTGTATAATCAATAGAAGAGGAGGCTGAAAGAGACAAAAGTTTATACAACTGATCCCTGTAGCCAAGATATTGTATATATCTATCTATCTCTAACCCATCGTTTCCCCTCCCTCATGAAAAGAGACCTCACTTCTAGTTTGGTATTCTTCCACCAAAGCCAAAGGGAATCATAAAAACAGAGAACTGATATCCTAGCTTGTAAAAGGGTCTTTACCTGTAATACTATATCATGTTGTAGAAGAAAGAATTATTAACTTTCCACAATGAGTCCTGTGATAGAAAGATAGGGGGAGCAGAACTTAAATTAAATATCCTAGTTAGCAAATAATGATCAGAAAATTAATTCAGCTGTACAAAAACCTAAACCAGTGTGCAATATTTAGAGGCAAAAAATAATCAGTTCTAGTATTATATATATATATATGTATCTATGGTACGAAGCCCCAGTATCAGACTGCAGTGATCTATAAGCATCAGTGAGACCTGCATCCTTTATTAAGATTTGCAAAGCTAAAGATTCGCAGTACACCTTCTTACCAATGTCCGTCCTACAGGAAATATTCAGACTACAGTTAAAATCCCCACCCCAAACAATATGTTTTTATGTACAAAGAAAGGGCTTAATTAAATCAAATAAGTGTATTCTAGCAGCTTTCGACTGTGGCGCAAAAATATTGGCCATGCAAAAAAAAGATCCTGAAATCTACACTCTATTATCAAAGCCCTACCTGGAACAACATCAATAGTCCTAGAAATGGAAAAGGCCATGGATTTAAACAATATAGCAATGCCATCCACCACCTCATCCCCAGACGTCCAATAGGAGGGTCCCCAGACCCAACTCCTTTGAGCCTGCCTAATTTCAGAAATGGTTTTAAGTCTTGTCTCTTGTAACAAGACAATATCAGTGTGCAAAGTAGATGCAAATTAAAAAAAGGCAGTCTGCTTTTTGTAGTTCTGAAGACTACAGACATTTAAAGAAGAGATCCAAAATTGTGCCAATGTCTAAAGAAAAGAAATTAGCTGCTCCCATCTGTATTAGCCATATTTTTGCGTTTTTTACCTCCTTTTTTTCTTTTTATCCTTTTTTTGCGAGCCACATCCTGAGGGCTGACACTTGGTACATCCACATCAGAGGGCAGTGCAGAGGTCTCAGAATCCCCATCTGATTCCTAGCCCCCCCATGCAATAACTCTTATGCATTAGAGGTTGGGATGTCACAAACGTTTTGTGATTTCCTAGCCGTAGCTCTAGTAACCCTTCTAGTCTGATAGGAATCATCCATATCTCCTATGGGAGTACCCAAATCCTGAGGGTCAACTGTAAGAGGAGCTGCAGACACAGGATCCACCATGTGCTGCACCTGAACTTCCATATCCTCTGGAGCAGTGGTCCTAATATCCTCTTGTTGCACCACCACTGAGTCTGCATCCTGCTGTGGAGCAGCTGGAGGTGAGTCAGTGGAAGAAGTAGGGATATGAACATCCTGTTTCTGCACTAACTTGTCCTGAGCTTTCTGCACTAAAGTGTCTGGATTCCATCCCGTAGACCTATTTCTACTACCCCAGGGACCCTGGTGATAAGCATGTCCCTTTTCATCACAGAGATTGCATTGGAAAACATTGTCACAATTCACACTAGGATGACCATAACCCCCACAAAGACTGCATTTCAATAAATCACATGTACTACTCAAGTGTGTATGAGCACCACACTTATAGCAAGCCCTAGGCTGCCCCCCATAGAAACAGACACCCCTATCCTTTCCTAGAAAGAAACTGTTCAGAAGATGTACTATCTCAGAATTAACCTGGAAAAGCTTAACTCGGAATTTCCAGCCCTCCATCCACAGACCTTCAGAATCTATAATAGCTTTTGGTGGGGACAAAACACTACACCAATTCTGTAGCCAATGATAAATATCAGTAATACTAACCCCTTCATTACAGAACATGATTTTAACAGTCCGAACAGCTTGTTTCATCAGTGGTATAACGTAAAAGGGTGTCTATAAGGGAGTCTGTTTTAAAGTACCATATCTATGCCAAAACTTCTCTAAACCCATATTAGTTTTAAAACTAACATAGAAGGTTTACTCCCCTGAGATATGTATTATGGCACATATATCAGAAGCATGAAAATGCATGGAGCCTTTTAATAGAGTTCTAGCAACATCTATCAGGGTACTCACTGAGACCTCCCTTATAACGAAGGGGCACAGCATTGCATCTAGGGACTTGTTCTAGCGTATTACTGAATAAATCTGAAAGACTAGGCCTCCTTCCTGGGGCTCAAATAGTACCTGAAGGTCCTTCTCCCGGGCCATCTAGAAAAGGAGCAAGGTGTTGTCCTGTACTGCCATTTTCTATAAGGCAAGTGCCAGGCTCACTCCCATGACAGGCTACTCATAAAGGAGCTTGCCCCTAATGTTGAAAAACCATCACTGAGCAAGGGAGACACTGCCCCACTGTCTCCACCTCTGGTGAGATTTGCTACACAGGGTTGGGACATAGTAGCAGAAGGCAACACATTAGACAAAGTCCCTATGGAAACAAGCCCCGCAGCATCCCCACTCGAGCCAGCAAGATCCCCAACTGAAGGAGAAACCCCCACATGTGTATCAATAGGCAAAACACCATCAGGTAACTCAGCTTCTACAATATCCCCCCAGTCATTTTTGTCTGAAACATTCACATCCTGTCCAGTTAACATATGTCTCTGTAAGTCCGGTACCTTGTTGGAGCTCAAAGAAGATGTTGCAGGCCTGTTCAGGGAATATAAAGCCCTGATTTCTTCCTCATTCCAGGAAAGATCAGGTGTCCAAATGCCAGTAGCCAACTGAGTCCATCCTGCATATTCAAGCACCCCCGATGCAGTCCAGAAGTCCTCCGTAGCAGTGTCAGTAGGAAGAAGTCCAAAACGATGACGAAAAACCTTCGACACAGAGACCGCCTGGTCTCTCGGTAAATTCAGCTGCATTTCTCCCTGAAGCGGCCCAGGTGCCTCGGTAGTAGTCTCACCCCCCTGACAGGAAGTAGTAGGGGGAAAATCACTAGAAACACCACCAGTAGCCAGAATCTGAGGTTCCACTTCTGAAGACACATTCTGGAACTGCATTTCCATAGGTAAAACAACCGATGAAGCATGAGAGAGTCCAAGCTTCTCTCCCGTACTGCTAACCACAGCAGCACTCTCAAAATTCTCTGGTGCAGAAATAACATGAGCAGTGGACTGTAAACACAGGCGTCACTCCACAACCTCCTCTGTCTCCATCTCTGCACACACTGAGAAAGCCATCCACGAGGCCAAAGGTCCCCCTACCAAAGATTAGGGGAATTTCCCCAGTGTCCAGGCCAAATTTCCCTCATTCACTAAAAAAATAAATAAAATTAATACCACCAACAGCTTAATCTGGTTCAGTGTCAGTTGGCATTCATCTCTATCCTTCTCCCTTGGGCCATGCCTGAAAATAGGCAGAGTTTATCTAGTACACTTACCCGGTCAACAAAAACTAAATAAAATAAAAATAAAAAATAAAATAAATAAATATCAGAGGGACTCATTCCACCAGAATTGACTTCCTTTTCATTTTAACGTTTTAAGAAGTAATGAGAGGGAAGGAGTATGATATAGCTTTCTCTGACAACAGGGCTTTAGAAATATGAAGATGGGACACTACAACACATAGAAAAATAGAAACGTAGATTCTAATGGCAGATAAGGACTGCCTGGCCCACCTAGTCTGCCCATTTCCCCTACCTAGATGATAAGCTTCAGATCCTATTTAACTAATAGCCTATTTCTTCCTACCCCCACAAAAATTGCCTTATGTCTGTCCCATGCATTCTTGAATTCTCCCACAGTTTTGGACCCCACAACCTCCTCAGGAAGGCTGTTCCATGCATCCACCACCCTCTCTGTGAAATAAATACTTCCTCACATTGCCTCTGAGCCGTTCCCACTCTATCTTCAAATTGCGTTCCCTTGTTCTTGCACATCTCTTTTTCTGAAAGATGCTACCCTCTTGAACTTTGTTGATTCCACTGAGGTACTTAAACATTTCTATCATGTCCCCTCTCTCCCTCCTTTCCGCAAGGGTATACATATTAAGCTCCTTTAGTCTCTCCTTGTATGACTTCTCTTGCAGACCCTGCACCATTTTAGTTGCCCTCCTCTGAACTGCCTCCATCCTGTCTATGTCATCGTGGAGATGGGGTCTCCAGAACTGAACACAGTACTCCAGATGGGGTCTCACCAACTGTCTGTGCAGGGGGATAACAACTTCTTGTTTTCTGCTGGTAATGCCTTTCCCTATACATCCCAGTATTCCTCCAGCCATCCCTACCACTTTCTCACATTGCCTGCCATCCTTAAGGTCATCTGATATGATTACCCCCAGGTCCCTTTCCATTTTTGTAGTTGCTACTACCTCCCCCCCCATTGTGTAATCTTCCCTTGGGTTTTGTAACCATACTTTTCCAGAACAGCATATAAATTGTGGAGAGGTACAACTGGAGGGATGTTCCTGTGTTCCACCACCCTCACCCTCCCCGAGCCCACTGTGGTCCAACCACTCCTCTTTCTTGGCAACCTCTGAGGCAAAGGAGGAAGTGGCCCTGGTGGTCTCTGGGTGGGAGAGGAGGTCCCAAAAATCCTGGCCAACTCAGCCTGGAGATGAGCAACCTCCTCCCTCAGCCCAGAGAGGTACCTGCAGACGGGACAACACCACATCCTCCAGAACATCTCTGGGAAGACTGCTTCTCCACAGCCACTGCACTGCACCACTCCCACCATGGCTTATTTCTGGCCCCCTTACTGTTGTTTGGAATACTTACTCTTTCCTCTGTTTGTTTATTTCTTTTTTTTTCTTTCTCTCCCTACCTACTACCTCTGTGCCCTTTTAGCTCCTGATCTTCCTGATCTTCCTGTTCTGAGACAAGAAATTCCTATATTTCTCAATAATCTCCTTACTTGCTCAGAGTCAGACCTCCAGCAGCTGGGGTGGATGGATAGCTACTCTTATCCTTCTAGGATGGTGAGTCTTTGGTGGCTCTGTGACCATTCACTTTCTGGTCCCAAATAGGAAGCTCCTGTTGTCAGTCATATCCTGTGCCTATAAAAGTAGAACTGCCTTTGGCTGGGGGGGTGGAGGGGAGGGAAGGAGGGCAATATAGTCCCAGTAGAGAAGTTTAGTTATACCAGCAGCTCCTTCCTCCTAGTGCTCTGCCTGTTCTCTGGCAGAAGCTATATAGGGCAGTGTTTAAATTTGATTTTAACCTGGCTCCTTCTAGCTAAGCCACTTCCCCTGCTTTGCAAATCTTTCTACACTCCAGGTCCCTGGAGACTGAATGCCAAATTAGTGGAAGAAATTTATATAAATATGAAGTGGAAACAGTTATGGCTCGCACGAAAATCAGTAATATGCATATATGACTCATATGCAGACTGGTCGGAAGATTAAAAAAATAATTTTAAGATATTATTTCAGAAGTTTGCCGGTAAATAAAACACATATCTCTATTTAGATTATTTAAATCTAAGAAAACAATTTAATTCTTTAATATCCAAAACAGAAACATTAGAAACAGATTACAGTAAACAAATTTTGCTTATAAAAAAAGAAATATATAAGACACAATATAATAGGGCAAAAACCTTGCAGCAGGAGCTCAGATTTGGAACTGAGGGTATCAAACACATTTTTGATCCCTACAAAGATAGTAAAAGGAGAGCAGGGAATAAATTAATAACAGAATTAAGAGACACAGATGGAAATGTACAAAGCACTAAGAAAGGCATTTTGGAAATAATAAATCAGCATGTCACCAACATCCCCAAAAATAAAGAATTTGGGAAATTATCTATCCCAAATACAGATTCCAAAATTATCATAGCAGCAAAAACAGGCATTGATAAAACCAATATCACAATTAGAGGTACAGACAATGATTTCATCATTAAAAAGAGGCACTGCTCCAGGGATTGATGATTTGACCTCAGAATTTTATAAGCATTATATGTTTCAGCTATTACCAGAATTGACTCAAGTATTTAATGAACTACTACAGTCTGAACAAATATCAGATAACTTATCAATTGCTGAAGTAATCTTTTTAAATAAAAAAGGTGATAAAAAAATTATTGAAGAATGGAGGCCTATTAACATTATGAGTACGAATTTTAAAATTCTGTAATTTTGGCCAAAAGGTTAGGTCAAGAATCCGAGACCCTAATTATTAAAGCTCAGATATGTTCAATAGAAAAACATGGAATAAATGACAATTTAATCATTTTGAGAGAACTTTTCAAAAAAACCCAGACTGATACAGTTGAAATGTTTTTGCTGAGTCTGGATCAACAGTAAGCCTTTGATTCTATATCTCATAGATATTTGTTCATAACCTTAACATTTTTTGGGATGCCAGAAATATTTATCAAGTGGATCAACAGCTTATACAAGTCAGCAAGAATAACTCCTATGGTAAATGGGTGGACAGGACAGACAGTACCGATACGGAGAGGGGGGTGCAACAGGGGTGCCCTCTTAGCCCCTTACTTTATGTATACTGTATTGATTCCTTATTACGAGTAATGTAAATGAACAGCAAGATAGAAGGTATTCAGATAATAGTTGATAGAGCCCCAATATCTGTATTAGCATATGCAGATGACATTGTCTTGATCATCAGGCAAATGTCTGAGGAGGGAGAAACAGTAAAAAAGCTGGAGGAGTATTCAGAGGTCTCAGGATCCCATATTAATAAAGACAAAAGTATAGGCTTACAGTTAGAAGAAGTGGTATTAACACAACCTTCATAAGCTCGAATAAGACTGTCACAAAACCCCATCCCTATTTTGGGATACTGTTTGGGCCTGGCGATCTGGACCTTTTAAACTGGGAAAAGAAAATGGGTATGGAAAACAACATGTCCAAATCAAGGGTCCATCGGCATCTTTCAAAAAGGAAAAGAATATTACTGATAAAAACTCTGCTGGTACCTATATTTTTATATATTAGTGTTATATTTCCATCTCCAACACAGTTAGAAACTAGACTGTTTAGTATTTTCTTAGAACATTTTGGGGGAACCGACTGAACCCCATTAAAAAGGATGTCACATATAGGCCTATTAAGGAGGGAGGCATAGGGATGGTTGCTCCTGTGGCTTTCTGCTATAGCTTATTTTTATATGTTAATGTAATAAGCTGGCAGGGTCAGAGGAATAAAGTACGGCAGGAGATAATATGACTCATCCCATTGAGCCACGGTAGCTGCTCATCAGCTCCTCCCAGCAGAGGTCTCATCCTCTGCCTGGGAACAGTGAGATGGTGCACTACTGTGCATATAGCCTTTCATGGTTTTGCACCCTCTCGCTCTTCCCAACTGCACTGTTCATGCTGCATGGTTTTAATGTGTGTGGTAGAGCATATGACAAAGGGACCCAGGAGAAAGTAATTAACATCATTCTCATTTGCCATACCTATCATCTGGAGCTTCTTGCCAGTAATTTGGCGCCCAAGTAGTGGCCCTATTTCCAAAACATTACTACTGTTCCACTGGTTCAGGAATTGAACACATGATCATTGTAACTGCTGCTGAGAGGACATTCTCTGTTACCAGTGATTGTTTTACCTCTTTATCATAGACATTTATTATATCTGCTGTCTGTCTTTAACTGTTACTGATATGTTCTGGCTGTATCGATTGTTTGCATGCAACACTGTACCTACATTTTCTCTGACTGCTTTTCTACTCTATAGTAAATAAGCCTGTCTCATAGGATTTCCAATTCTCTCAGAACAAACTTTATGAACAGTATCAAATGCAGTCCAACCACAATCAAAAACAAACATGTTCTTCCAGTCTTCAAATATGGCAGCCTCTACCAAAGTCAGCTGCACCATTTCCATGCTTCTGGGGGACACACTTGAAATAGCTTTGTAGCTCTCACCTTGTAAGAAATTCTGTAGCCTCTTACCTACATAATCAATGCTTCACTAAGACTCTTGGAGTTCCCCCAGACCTGCAAAGCGGTATTACTGACTCCAGTCCTCAAGAGTGGTGATCGATCCTCGCTTGGTAACTACAGAATAATTTCGATTTTCCTGCCCCTATTGAAGGCCCTTGAGAGGATTGTCTCAGATCAATTAGTGGAATATCTAGATAAATGTAATATACAGTGTACTGAAGAGCATGGCTTCCACAAAGGTCACAGCACCACAACTGCCCTGCTCAGGTTTATAGGTTATATTCACAGCTCCCTCGAGCAGGGTGACCAAGTTGGCACAACCTAAATTGACCTGTCAAAAGCATTCAATGCTGTTAATCATGACCTACTAGTTGAGCAACTAGTGACTATTGGTCTCTCTGATGACACAGTTGGATGGTTTAAGTCATACCTCTCCAACCAGACCCAGCAAGTTAGGATTGACAATGTCCTCTCTGACAGCAGACCAGTCCACTCTAATGTTCCCCAGGGCTCTATAATGGGTCCCCTAATGTTCAGCATATTTCTAAATCAGCTACCACATACCTGCCACTGCAAAATTTTGCTCTATGCAGATGATGCAGTTATATTTACTAATGACACTGACCCTATTACCCTGGAGCACACTCTTCAGGATAGCTTCACTGCAGTTGAAAGATGGCTCAAGGATAAAAAACTGGTCAAGAATTATTAAAATCTAAGTCAACAATATTCTCCATTCAGCAGAACAGACACTGAACGCACCCTGTCACCATTACTAATGTTGATTGGGTGTCAACAGACCAGGTACAGCAAGTTAAATACCTGGGGGTCACAGATGACAGCACCAGCCTTCTTTATAGGCATAAGCACAACCTGACCCCTGAAGCCCTCAACCTGGCCATCCACAGCTCCATTGTCTCCTTGTTTGAGTATGGCATTGTAATATATGGTTCTGCAATTGACACAGCACTTAATCGCATTACAAATGCCCTTAAATAAGGCCTGCCACCTCTCCACTGGCTCAGAGTGGTTCACACAGACTTGTGACATATGTTCCCAAGCCAATTGACTTCAGTTCGAGGGAAGACTCAAGTTCCAGACCTGCCTACTGACCAAAAAAGCAAATCTAGGTATGCTGCCCAACGGTGTCCAGAAGCTCCTCACCCCCTATGAAAGTACCTGCCCTACAAGAAGCTCCGGGAGTGTGGTCTTCAAGATCCCAAGATGTTACACCTCCCTAGGACAACAAGCTTTTGCCCATTGTGCACCTAAATGGCTTAACAACCTGCCTGCAAGCATCACTGCCGAATCTATGTTAGGTCCCTTTAAATGTGAGCTTAGAACTCATCTGGTTGCTAATACATTTTGTGGCTATTTTCCTTAGGGCCTAGGGCCCACCTGACTGTAATCTTACCACACCTCTGCCTACCACTGCCTCTCTACTCCATTACATCCCTTCCTGATCTGTCCATTGTCTCCTCCCTCCCTATCCTCTTCCCTCCCCATCCCCCCTCCTACCTTATCACTTGTAAGTTCTCTTTGCTCATGGTAATCTATAATTTTGACCTGCTCTGTCCATCGACTGGCCCTTAGGAATTTCAATTCCTGCTCTTACTACTGGACTCTGCTCAGTCCCCCAAATGCCTGGCACCTTTGCAATCTCTACATCTCTTCTGACAAGGCCCAAAACCTGGGCTGATTTCATGTTGTAACCCCTGCTGTAGTTGTCCTCTCTGCCTCCTCCTCCTCCCCTGCACCTTCCTCTTCCTCTGTCACACCCCATCCCTCTTTTCCCCTGCGTTTTGCCCTTTATTATTAAATATGGTGTTATCTACTTAGAATCTAACTGCCTTGTAACCACTTTGCTAATGTTTAACTGTAACTGATGTAATGCCTCGACGTTTGTCGATGTCATGGAACCTATGTAATGATCTTGTTCTCAAAGTTTTGATCCCAAAAATTCAAATAAAAATAAAAATAAAATAAAAAAATAGTGGCCAGCTACAAATACCTGGGCATATGACTGGACCAACTGTTGTCCTTTATTTATCATGTAGACAATATCTGTAAAAAATGTAAAATAAGGTTGGGATATTTCTATAGAAATTAGAATTGTTTCTCATTTGATATTAGAAAAAGGCTGGTGTGAGCCACATTCCTTCAACTAGTGGACTATGTAGACTTGATTTAGAGTCAATGCCCTACTACATACCTAAGTAAACTAGATGTTTTATACCTAAGGGCCCTATGATCTGTCACAAACTCTCTGCACAGAACGCATCATTGTTATCTATACTTTGCAACAGGATTGACGTTATTAGACACAAGGAAACTTAAAAATCTCCGTATATGGGCCAACAGGTTAAAACTGCCACAATACATCACAGATGTATTCTCTTACTCACCTAGTAGTTATTTTTTAAAAAGGAATTCCAATGTGTTATTAGAAATTCCTTGACACATCACTTTAAAAGGAAAGTCAACCACCAGCAGTATCCCATACAAAGAAAAATGATTTTGCTTGCTTCACTATATGAATGTAAAATTAATCTCCTGTATATTATTGATACCTTGTAACACTGCACTTTTATTGTATTCTAATGTTCCAATGCTAAATGTATTCTATTCTTTGAGTGTTTGACATGACGTGAAACCTTTGTAATTTAGCTTACAGCTCAAAGGTGTAATTCCAAGACTTCTAAATAAATAAAAATAAATAAAAAAAAGCATCCTTAGAGCTTGGAATAGACTTCAGAATACACTCAAACATATCAGTTTAGTAAGTATAGGTGTCTTTAAATCATTGCTGGAAACAGAATGCGAAGTTAGATGTTCCTGTAATTATAATAACATGTAAAAAATGTTGTGTCTGTTATGAAATTATTTAATATTCGCATGTCCTTTGTTAAAATTCTTCTTTGTGTTCTGCTTATTCAGTTCTGTACTACAGTTTTATAATCATTATTTTTATTTATTATACTCTGATTACATTTACACGGTATGTATTATGGTATGTATGAGTTTTTTTAATCCCATACTGAACTGTAAACTAATACTGAATTTTAAACTGTTCTGCTTTGCTTACCTATACTATTTGTGTGTAAATTGTGATATTGTACGGTGCCCAGAGCCATTGCGATTGAGCACCAAACAAAATAAAAAATCTATGTATTTATCAGCTATGGCACTGCAACTGTATCTTTATGTTCCACAACTCTTATGCATTTTTCAATTGTATTTACCTATCCTGTATGCTATCCTACCTGGACCTCCTTAAAAATGAGCTTGCTCAATGGAGTCTTTTTCTGGTAAAATACATTTGAACTTGTATTTGAATACGTGAGTATTTTGTTCAAGTTCCCTGTAAGTTAAAACTCTGTGTTGTGTCCACTATAGATCTAAATCAGGTACAGTATGCCTCAATTAATTGGGATAGTTCTGTGCAATCTTTATAGTTATGCAACAAATGCCATTTTGTATTATGTTTATTCTTTTGGATGCATAGTACTGCTTCCATTTTCTTTATGACTTTGAGGATGAGGATGCAATGTGCTAGCTTAACGACTTTGTAATTCCACCGGCATTTACTCACTATCATCTGCACTATCTGTATATCATAAAAAAGGGTTTTCACTTTAGCTTTACCATGGCCGGTATATTTTCTAATATTAAATAATCAAACTTCAATATCTCTGGTTATTTCATCATTGCCTGTATAATTACTCCATCTTCCTGACAAAAAGTAGTATGTCTGGGGCAGCTCCAGACAATATGGAAGTGATTGCCCATCAATCATCTTCTCTGGGATTTGATCTTTGCCTTCCTCAGTCCCTGCAGCTCCCCATGTATGGCTTTAGGTCATCTTCTTACTACGGGGCCCTCAAGTTATCATTAGTCAGATTCCAGAGATAGGTGCTGCACATAACACTGTGGACCCTGTGGAAGGAGACTCCCTTCTTCCTGCTTGGTCAAGGAGTAATTTATTTACCAAGGAGAGCCCAGCTGAGGTACAGCATCACTTCGCCAGTGGGGTCCTGCACCTTTTTCCCCAACTGGATGGACTGGAGTATTTGAAGGTTTAATGACATGCCCAAGGTCTGACACTGCATATTTTTAGCTCTAGCTGGGTCTGAATCTGTATCTCATGGTTATCATGCTCTAACCCCTTGATCACATTGCCTCCTTCTAGACTTCACTGATAACGTTAAAGGCCTATATTATTTGTTATGTCCAGCTTAAAAGTAGGTAAGCTATTTCATAAACTCATCACTTCTGGGAGAAGGGTGTTCTTCCTAATTTTATCCCATGAATTTAATGTACCACTTCTGACCGTCATCATGTTTTTCTATGTCCTGCTGGTGAGCACTAGATCAAATATATCTGTCTACTCATTGTTGTCAATATCCTCTGAAAATGCAGAGTGCTGAGATCTTGTCCTCTCTATTAGCCTCCATTTCTCCAGTAGCATAGCACACATCTTTTGATTCTTGTAGCACCAGTTACTGGTAGGTCAGTGGCCTGTTCACTTCTAATCATTGGTCTGAGGTGTCTAATAACCATCACTGGTAATCTATCTGCCCACACTATTGATGATCGCCAATGTAAGTAGTCTAACACCCCTCACTGGTAGTCCAGTGGCCCTTCTACCCCCTAATTGCCATGCAAAGCAACCCACACTGTGATGGTGCCTGAAACTGATCCACCACTCACCATCACCACCAGTGACCATCTGCTACATATTATATTTTGTTGGTCAAATGCCAAGTGTTCAGCAGACCCCTGGTGACATTCAAGTAAGGGGTGTCCATCTCTTGTGGTCTTGATCTCCTGGCTTATCATGCAACTATGTGCCATGGGTGGTTCAGAAGCATGTCTGGCAGTTTGCCTGCATTACCTACCATACACTAAGGGGCGGAGTGCTGTTCTGGGGAGGCACAGGATACAGCAGTAGGGACCCTTCTATATTTTTTGCATGCTACGCAATGATGTCCACTGGCAGTGACAGGACAGAAAATCCCCCCACCATATTGCCACAGACCTCCAGGCTGATAGGGAGGGCTGGGAGCAGCCATACAGGCACTGATATGCACTTTTAAAATTGTCTAGTCCTGCACCTTCCCAGAAGCCACTACTTGCATGGAACAGGGTATCTACTTCAGAGTCCAGGATGGGCATCTTGAATGACAGCCCGTGCCCCTCAATCTTCCCCCTGCAAAGTTTTGCACCAAGGACAGGGCCATGGACATACACCCTGTGTGAGAATGCAGTTTTGCATACCACACACCCTATGCCTGTCCCTGAGTGTGGCATCGCACTGGATGGGAATGCATGAATTGCGCATACCTGGCTCATAATAGTGCATAGCCCTCATTATGACTAGCAAGCCATAAGACAGCTATATGGATTGAATATTTAACTTATGCAATGACCAAACATTTTCACCAAGTTAGACACATCTCCACCATGTGTTTAAAAATTATTTGAATCGAACAAGTCCAAATGCAGCAGAAGGGAGGAGGCGTTGTCAATATATTTTTGCAATGCAAGGCATATTGGCTTTACAAATGAAATGCTCCATATCCAAACAGACTCAATGAGGAGTTACTACTCACTTTTAAACTGAACTCACATGTGTTTATGCAATATGGGTGGTATCTGAACCTTCCTGATAAATGTGTTCATCAGAGCAACTGCATGAAGAAATGGCTGATGACATCAATACCATACAGATAAACCTGTGGACCACAAATTGATCTGTATAGTACTGTTATCTTCAGTCATTTATTTATATATTTCTTAGTGCTGTGTGAAATGTGGAATTCTGCTGGCAGAATTAATGCAGAATGATCATTCTGTCAGTGGAATTTCTGGCAGAATTTCACTTGTTTGCCAGCTGAATTCAGCCTACTGTGATCCGTGGAATAAAATTCAATGGAACAGTATTTTTTTTCCACAGAAAATTATTCTGCAACAATTTCAGCTGAAAATATTGAGATCTGTGGAACAGTGAGTTTTGCATGGAAAATCATTCTGCAACTACGTTATGCTGCAGAATTCACCATTCCGTTTATGGCAGAATTCGGTGGAATTTCGGTGGAATTTTGAATATTCCGCGGAATATTGTTCCACTGGAATTAGAAAATTACGCACATCAGAAATATTTCTGTCATTATCAACCCCCACCCACCAACCCACAAGCACCTCTTCCAACAGTTTCATTTGTCTGAGAAGCTTCTACAGTCTGTGCACCCTCCTCGACCCCAGGTACCTGTAATAAGACAAGCACTTCATCCTGCCAGTTTGGGCTCTTACATCTTCCAATGAAGGACTGTATGCACTGTTTCTCCTCTCAGTCTCCATTTCTAAATGTGAGTTTGTTTTTTTCCATTTTGAACAAATTCAGACTCACCAGCTTTCACCAGAACTGACTACCACTTGCTGCATGCCAATTTCATGATCCGGGAGGCAGTATAGCGCAGTGATTTAAGGCTCTGAGCTGCAAATCTGGTGACATCCAGCAGACCAGACCTGGGTTTGAATTCCTCAGCTTCCACTTGCATACTATGTGACCCTGAGCAAGTCACTTAACTTCCCAGTGCTCCCAGGTCGCTCCTGTAAAAAAGCTTTCAGCTTAGTGTGCTACTCCTGATTAAACAACTAAATAATAATAAAATAATAATGATCCACCTGGCCACTTGCTCTGCTGCTGAATTCCAAACCCAGCACCATAAAAAAATAGATATGAAAAAAAGAAATAAAAACTTGCTCGTACCTTCACATTTTACTCTGTAAGCAAGTCACCATTTCACTCATAACTTTTTCTAGAGGCCAATCTACTGAGCCAATCATAGGAAACATTACCGGGAAGATGAACATCCTGATGTCTTGGCCATAGCAACAGCCATAGCAACATCTCAGCCTCACAATGCCTGAACAATGAAAGGCAAAGATGTCCGCAAAACAAAAAGTGAACACAAAAAATGACACGCCGTTAAAAAAAAATCGCCAAGCAGATGGACCCTTATTGCACAAAACAAACATGTCATGGTGGTGCATCAGATAAATAATTTATTTTTACTCATTCCCGGTGAACTCTGGGACATCAGTTGTGGCTATGCTATGCTCCACTAGTCATGAGATAACCTGAGTTCACTGGAAACTTGTAAAAATCAATCATTTATCTGACACACCACCATTACCTTTACCCTAAATCTTGGATTACACAGCCAGCGATGTATTGAAATTCTGCTTACATGAAATGCCGTTTATGTGAAATGCTGCACCTTTACCCCAGTGTACATGAGGTGAAAAAAATGAACTATTGTTCGATATCTTTTGTATTACTGGCAATGATTAACTGAAATGTGGCTTATATGAAGTGGTGAAATGCAGATTTCTGAAAACATGTAATCTCCATTGAATGTCTTTTTGTAACTATGAATGCTGTTTAATTCTAAGACACCGTGAGTGTGATCAATAAATGGGTTTTTATAATTTTGAATGCTAAAGGTAAAAGCCTCATATTTGGAGACAGTCATTGACTCTGATGAAGGCATAGTGATAACTTTGAAATGTTAGTCAGCATGTAATGGTTGCAGGCACCAGGGCTTTGTGGCAGTTAGACCAGTTTATTATTTCTGCAGTTGCAATTTTAAAGGCATAGAATTAGCATATACAAGGCTCTTAGCAGTTACCATCCGAATGTTAGAAGCCTTCTCCCTAATCTCATCCTCCTATCCATCTTGGTTCAGCTACAAGGTCAGATAATCAAAAATGGGTTCAAGCGGGGTGCAAAGGTTTGTACTGTGCCTGCATCTATGTCTGAACCAATGGCCACTGGATCAAGCCTATCCAGCTGAATATTGGCCCACGTTGGTGAAACACTAAAGCAAACTGCACTACCCAACACAGACCTGGGCTGTACTTAGCAAACAGGGACCTGCATCCTGGGAGCAGATAGCACTGGGAGCTATGGCATAATATTCAGCAGCACCATGCAGATTAGCCCATTGGGCATGCAAGACATTAAGGGGACATTTGCATGCCCTTTATGGGCTCATTTGCATGGAAAGCGGCAGCCCTATTGTACCCATACTGTGGTTGACTGATATATCATCCCTGAGGCAAACAGCACTTCCCACCCACTGATCACTTGTCTTATCCATGTTAATGTATACCCTGGTGTCTAGTGGCATCCCCCACACTTCCTAAACACCCGTCCCAGCCATATCAATGTATAGCCTGGTGTCTAGTGGCACTCACCACTGACCAAACATCCATTCCATCCATGCTGCTGTACACACTGGTGTCTAGTGGCATCCCCACCCTAAGAACACCTGTTCCAGTCATGTTATGTATACCTTAGTGTCTAGCAGCACCTCCCCTCCCACAGTCACTTGTCCAGAATATGTCATTTATTTCCCTGGTGTCTAGTGGCACCTCCCCTCTGGTCACTTATCCCGGTGCCAGAACATTAGTTCTTGCAACTAGTGGCACCACCCCACCCTTGGATCATGCATTCCATATTTATAAATGGTTTCCCTTGTGTCTAGTGTCACCCTCCATTCTTCAAACCCCTTTCCTGGTTCTGCATAATGTTGCCCTGGTGTCTAGTGGCACCTCCACCCTCTGATCACCCATCTTGTATATGCAAATGGTTTCCCTGGTGTTTAGTAGCACTCCCCACCCTCCAACCTCTTGTTCTGCTTCTATGTAACATTGTTCTGGTGTCTAGTGGCAACCTCATCCTCTGATCACCTTTCCCATTCTGATAATCAATTCACCGGTGTCTAGTGGTGCCCCCACCCCAATATCTTGGCCTATGTAACTTTTAATATCCCTGATGTCTAGTGGTACTCCCCACCCCACCTCCCCAAATGCTGGTGAGAAATGGACCTGCGAGCACTGGTGGTCCATCTGCCCTCCACACACCCCACCTGCACCCAAACCACCACCCATCCAACCTTCCTAACCCGCAAGCTAGGGATGTGAGTTGCATCTCAGTGCAGCAACTGGCACAGCCCTTGTCTACTTCCTTGGCTGGCTGCCATATGGGCTGATAGTGAATGCATGTGCAGTATCTGGAATACTGTATGCATGTTCACTGTCAGCTCATACATTGACTGACTGAGGAGATGAGAGGAGGGCTTTTCTCAGTCACAGTATTAGGATACAATGAGCATCTCTGGTTTGTTCATTGGGGGGTTGGATGGGTGGTGGTATGGGTGTGGATGGACCAGGTGGGGGTGCTGGACTGTCATTGTTCACTGGTCCATTTCTCACCAGCATTTTGTAGGGGTGGGGGCAGGGGTACCACTGGATGCCAGGGATGACATAGGTTACACAGGCCAGGAGAACAGGATGTGGGGTGCCACTAGACACCAGGGCAATATTACTCAGTACTGGAATGGTGGTTGGAGGGCGCCAGGTACCACTAGACACCAGGGAAATGTTTGGTAGTACCATATTGCATTTTTTGGAGTATGAGGGATTCCACTGGACATCAGGGATGAGTGTAAACTATGCAGGCTGGGTGATGGTGGTGGAAGCTGCCACTGGATTTCAGGGATGTGTTTGACAGTCATAGGATGGGCATACTGGGGAGGGTGGTTTCAGTACGGCTGTCCTGTCATAAGTGGAATGGGGTTGTGGGCTTTGTGCAAAGTTAAGCTGAGGTTTTCAGAGGCAGTAAAGAGCATTGCTTTGGGAGCTGTTTACCACTACGCAAACCTCTGAAACTGCTGCTGTGCCTGTATGCAGGAGGGACCCCTAATTTGCATGGGTATAGCATTATGTTAGCACTTGGGCTCTATATGGTTTAGACTGTGTTACAAGAGTCTCTGAAAATAGACTCCACTGCAAAAATGGGCACAGACCTGGATAGTGTAGGCAAAACCACATTAAAACCTGTATTACCTTTTGAATATCTGTCCCCTGATGTTTTATGTATTACTGAATCCTGGATCTCCTCCAAAACTCTGGATTCTAGCTTGACCCTTCCTAATTATGATCTTTTCATGCAGGACAGGGACAAATGTGGAGTAGGTCTTGCCATCTATGTCTGCCAAAGCATCTCAAGTACTATGGCCATCAAAGAGTCGATACCATAATTTTCTTCTAGTCAGGCTCTCATTTCCCTGCTCTGTACCTATATTTCTTGGGGTTTTCTATGCCTCTCCTAAGCTCTCACATTCATCCCTGGTAGACTCCCTTTCCTCTATTACCTCCTCTCACTCCTCCAAAGGTGAACTTATCCTCCTTGCAGATTTCAATGTAAATTGACTTTCCCAGTCTTCTGCCATTCTTAGAACTGAGTCCTTTAATTTCTACCAGGTTATTTTGGAACCCTCCCATCGTAATTCCCTCTCCACCATGCCTACACTTTTGGACTGGGTTCTATTTCTAAACTCCCACTCCACAGCATTGTTGCAGCAGGTATATTGCCAGATTTTTTTTTAGTGATCACTGCTTGCTGTTCTGTGTCAGGAACATCTGGCGCCTCCCCTCCTTGTCAAAATACATCTGGTCCAACTGTCTCTGGGTGTTAAGCATTGGTGCTCTACTGAGGGACCTCATTGCAACTGACTGGTCAACTATTCTCTCTTATATTGACATTGCCATTGCCCTTGCCTTATTCCACTCAAAATTCCCCTCTATCATGGACAATCACACCCCCTCCCCAAGAAATTCAGAGTTAACACTTCCCATCACTTGCCTGGGCTTGATATCAATTGTTCCTCTCCTCTCCTGACCTCATCTCATATACTATAGGGCTCTGAGGAACAACTGTACTAACACTGTCCAGGCCACGAAATCACACTATTTTAAGGCCAACCTCCAGACAAACCTTAACTCCCCATTAATTTTGCAAGGCTGTCAATTCCCTTTTTGACCCACCTGCCCAGTCCACTTCCCAAGTCCTTCAGTAAATGTTCAGCTATGTTTGCCCCTACCTTTGTTGCTGTTCACTTCAAAGAGTTCTTCACAACCTGTGCCCTTCCTTCTTCTCCCCCTCATGTTCCCTCTTCCCACCCATTCCTCACCTTTCACTGGGTTTCCACTTTCCTGTCACCAGCCAGGAAACCTGCTTGCCCTCCCCCACCTCAATCTGTCAAAGTCCTGCCTGACAGTCTGCACCTCCAGCTCCTCTACCTCCCTGCTTCTACCATTGCAGTTCCCCTTACTCACCTATTCAGCCTTTCCTGCACCTTCAGAACTGTTTGTCAATCCTGGAAGTTGGCCAAGGTTATTCTGCTTGACAAAATGAGTGATACCTCCTCCTCTGGTATCTTTCATGCCATCTTTCTCTCTTCCCTTCCCTTCCTCTCTAAGCTGTAAGAGAAACTAGTTCATTCCACACTTCTTGACTTCCATTAAAACTCCAGCTTCCTCTCAGATTTTAAATCTGGTTTCCAGAAGCTAAATTCCACTATCACCTCCTTGCAGCATGTCACTGATTCCATCTTCTCTGGGATGATCAGGAGCACATAACAGCTGACACTTTTGTCAGTCTTGAATAAGCCTTTAAAGCCTTTAATTTGGTGTCCCATCCACTCCTTCTGGTATCGTTGAGCTCTACTGGCCTTTCAGCTTCCACTGTTGATTGGTTCCATTCCTACTTCACGGGTTGTCAACAATCAGTACAAGTAGGAAGTGTTCTGTCACCTACACTATCCATCCAGGTTAGAGTCCCACAGGGTCTATTCTGGGTCCCATCTTCTTCTCCATTTTACCTGAATGATGTCATGTCTGTCTGTGCCAGCTCACATGTCCACATGTATGCAGATGACAGTTATCTTCACCTCCAGCTCCTCCACTGCAGCTGTGGAAGACCTGCTCCAGTGGCACTTCAATGACATTCTCCACCCATTTCAATAAATCCAACTCAGAGTCAATACTAAAAAAACAGTGTCCATGACTTTTAGTGCCTGTCACAAACTAGCCAGATTCACTCCTCCGGTTTTCACTATGCTGGATGGAATGGATCTTGAAGCAATTCAGTCATTGAAGTACCTTGGTGTGTGGCTAGAATGAATGCTTGACTTCTCAGCTCAATCAACGCCATCCATGCAAATCTTCATCCCATGCTCAGTTCCTGCTTATCTCTGCATGTCCATGGGGAGTTTATTACCAGAATGTGCTCTTTGTCTTTGACTGTGCAGATGTGGTCTATGGCATCACCCCTTCAACTTCCATTGCTAGATTGGACACCCTGTGATGACACGCCCATTACTGCATTAACCTTTCGGGCCACAGGTGGGACCATTCCACACAGCAATAGGTGACATCAAGGATTGTTTGTTCCTTCCATTGTGACAACACTTTCCCAGTTGTGTATACTACCTGAGCACAGTATCTTATCTCCCTAACTGATGTAACTAAGAGATGCCAAGGGCAGGGAGCAATGAACCGGACTGAACTGGAGACCTGCAGAAGTGTAAGCAAAGGCACCAAAACTTAGATTGCTGAGAAAAAATGGCATTTTTTACTGAAAATGTGAAATAAATATCTGAAACAACAGCCATGAATCGCCCAACATGCCTTGTAAAAAAAATACCAAATAGATACACATAAATTAGCAGTACCATTATCACTTTACTTCTTTCTCAGCAGGTCAACACCACCCTACTAACCTTCTCGTATCTCTTTCCCAGCAGGGCCACCTCACCCCATTATCCTTCTTGTTATCTTTTCACATGGAGACTGTAGACACTTGTCATCCACCAGCCCTCCAGCACATATGCACTGATCCCAGGATAAGTGCCCTCCCTGGTCTTGATCCCTGAGCCTAACCACTTTAGCTATACGGAGTACAGTAACTATTGGGCATATTCCTCCGAGCAGTCAGTACACAGACCTCTTCTGCCAGATACCCTCCCTGGTATCCAATCACACAGTTACTATACTTATCACCATACTGTAAAACATTTGAAAATCACTATATATTTCTACACATTAATTACTCTAAAACAAAACATTTGGGAATGACGGAGGCATGGGACATTAGATGCTGGTACATTAAAAGCTGTGACATTATCCCTTCTTACTTTTCAGTCTCTCAGATGACAAATGAAGAAGGATTGAAGTAAATTCTCTGAAAAACCTGTCACTTGACTTTCAAAATAGTTCCCAATCTGTAACAATAAGGTTTTGTACAATGCCACACTCCTTTGGGTTTTTTGAAGAAATTCTGTTGTTGAAGTTAGGCTACATGCACATAAAAGATACACTTAAAGAGCTAGTGGAATCAAACCAGACAAACAGAAAAATGATACAGATTTTAAGTAGTCAGTTGTAACTTTTTATTTCTGAAAAAGTTTTCTTTTTTCCTTTTGCTCATAAGAAAGTTCTCCAAGTGACAATATTGTGCTGATTGTGTGGAACAGTTCTGAGCCTGGCAGCTGCCATATCTATCTGTAGCTCCCCACTACATCATCAGCATTGTGATCTCACTGACAGTGACATCGTAGGTAACTGACTTGGCAGCTACTAAGTGGATGTTCCTAAGCAGCAGTAACGTCAAAGTCAGTGAGGTCACAATGCTGACTATATCATGGGGTGAAGAGATCTAGATATGTCAGCTACTATTCCACACATCACATTTACTAACATCTGGTAAGCAATATTCTATTTAACCAAAGGGAAAAGAAAAAGTACCTCACATATAAAATGTAATGGTTGATTGCTTTTAAAAACTAATATTAGATTTAGGCAGTACAATAGCTCTTTATGAATATTTTAAGAGTAAAAACAAATATAACAAACATGCTAGACAGTTGGCAGAATCTCTCGTTCTCTCTGTGGGGCAGAATAGAAATAATAAAAATGATGGTTCTATCATATTTGCTCTATTTATATCAAGCAAACATTGGGAGCTGTATCAATAAACCACTGCAGGCACTCAGGGTGCCAGCATTAGGGTGCCCAATCCGTGATTCGCAGACCCTTCCCTGACATCTGCCCCTGCCGGAGTTGGAATCTAAAGTTGTGGGGGTGGAGGGCACAGTCCTTCACATGTAGGGGTGCGGGGGGCATAGCCCCCTTCAAAACAGTGGTCGGTGACATTGTCAACTGGTGCCCTAATGGCTTGGTACCATAACGCTGTCGTGTTCTGAGGGTGAAACCTCAAAAACATGAGGAATACTTTCATGGTGCTCATTTAAACATTTCTATTGCACAGTGGTACACCTAGAATAGCAACATACTTTGTACCCCTAGAGAACGGGGATGTTTAGGATGACCAAATCCTAGTACATATTATCATCTGCTAAAATGGCTCAAATTGTAATTTTTTAAAATGGGAAAAAATAATGAAAAAGAAATGTCACTATTTTTGAATAAATTTGACAAAAGCAATGAGTGCTCCTTTCCAATGCAATAATGTTTAATCCAGATATATATGGTACAGCCCAAAAATCAGTCCTTTCTGGATATAGGTCATACTCCTAAGTACCTTAAACAGAACAATTTAATGAATATACCTTGGATTTTTATACCTATTTCAAGGAATACTGATAATAAGAAAATAACAAATGTAAATAAAGATTTACTTACAAATTGCAAAATAGTTGTATACATTATTGAAAACAAATTATTGGAAATGAGGGCTTAATAACCTTTTCCCAGCTACAATAGAAGAATACCAGTGGACCAGGGAGGTGCAGTGCATGTGGCCTATCTGGAGTTCAGAAAGGCTTATGACACTGTTCCCCAGAAAAGATTATTAAACTAGACAGAGCATCTAGGAGTGGGTCTGGCCATAATAAAGTGGATGGGAAACTGACTCTTCGGTAGAATCCAAAGGGTGATGGTAAACAGGGTGCTCTATGAGGAGGGGAGGGTCATGAGTGGGGTGCCACAGGGGTCTGTACTGGGCCCAATCATTTTCAACATTTTCATTGGAGACATTGCTGTAGGTTTAGAAAGGAGGGTGTGTTTGTCCACCGATGATACCAAGATATGTTACAGAGTGGACATGCCATGTGGGGGAGGGATTGGAAGAATGAAAGAAGACGTTGTAAGGCTAGCTAAGTGGTCCAAGGTCTGGAAGGTAGGTTTTCAATGCAGGAAAATGCTAAATTATGTATATGGGGCATGGAAATCCAAGGGTGGAGTGTGTCATTAACATGAAGGAAATAGCAGTTGTGAAACAAGAGAGAACTTGGGCGTCATCATCTCATCTGACCTGAAGGTGACAAATCAGTGCCAGGCTGTGGTGGAGACAGCAAGCAGAATGCTGGGATGTATAAGTTGTGGCATTGCTGGTAGAAGGAGGGAAATCATCATGCCCCTGTATATGGCCCTGGTCAGACTTCATCTGGAGTTCTGTGTTCGATTCTGGGAACCACACCTGAAGAGGGATATTGGGATGGTGGTGGCAGTCCAGAAGAGGGCTACTCAAATGGTTCAGGGGATGCAAGAGAAGGCATATGAGGAAGGCTGAGGGAGCTGGATATGTACACCCTGGAAGATAGGAGAGACAGGGGGATATGATCAAAATGTTCAAATATCTAAAAGGTATTAACAGAATGCAAAGGGGAGCCTATTTCAAATGAAAGGATGTTCAGCAACTAGGGGCTACAGTATGAAGCTGGAAAGTGGACTTTTTAAGGGTAACACAAGGAAGTACTTTTTTTTGGAGAGGGTGGTGGATGCTTGGAACGACCTGCCGGAGGAGATTTTAGAGACAGAAATGGTATTGGGTTTCAAGCACTTATGGGATAGGCACTTGGGAATCCTGGGGGGAAGGAGAAATGGGTAAAATCTGGGGGGGAGCTCAATAGCAGGTGTAATACTGGGCAGACTAGGTGGTCCATATAGGTCCTTATCTGCCGACATTATGTATGTATGAAGTTGCTGAAGAAGAATGGAACATTTGTTGTTGGAGGGCGCTTGAGTCAGTAGTTTCTTGGTGTAATCAGTAGAAGTGATGAATTCTTCAGGTTGCAGCCTTTTTTCATCTGTGAGGAAAACTTGGCATAACAGGACCATCAGGCACTTGAAGCAACAGGCTTTCTCTTCTCACCCTGCTCTCTCACTACCCTATCTGACCATACACTAGGATTCAAGTGATCCCCTAATCCTACACTGTATTTAAAAAAAGGCTGCCACTGTCAGGCTTTATCATTGCATCAGTCCTCTTCAGACAGAACACCCATTTGGCATGGGCACCATCCTTCTCGGTCGCTCTTCCTGCTCAGACCCCCTGTACTCTGGCTGTGCAGCTATTTTTATGCCTAAAACTAATTTGCATATGCTAATTTGTGGTCACTGAGTGGACACTGACCTATCCAGAGGCTCAGCACCAATCAAAAGCCATTCTGCAGCAGCATATGCCTCAATGGAATATTCAGTTTTGAAAATTAACTGCCTCTCTCAACATTCCAAAGCTTCCATTTTTTATAACTTTGAGTCTCATTTTAAAACACATTTCTTTGTCACACAAAATTAGCACTTTCTTTAAGTTTAAGCATGTTTTCACTATAATAGCAGGTAAGCTGTCATCTTTAGCTCTCTGCTGATTTTTTTCTGCACAGAATGACCCACAGGAAAGCTTAGTCGCTCAGACTAACAATCTTTTATTTTTAAACAGAATAAATAATCATTTCTAAGCCCTTTTCACTTTCCATTAAAAACAGTTGTTTCCCCTTTAATTACATTGACCACAACAGTTTTTTTTTTCACGCAGAAATGAAATATTCAATTTTTCCACGCTTAGTTCTACCTCCTGTGTAACTAACTGCATGGATTTACTTTCATAAGGACCCAATCTCCCTTCTGAGGTAGCGACTCCCTTATTTCACAATTATACCACTTTAAACTATTTTCTGTTAAATCACCCTGGAGTCATTGAGGATTGAGGTGCTGGATGCCACAACTTGCACCACACCAGTGACCCAGGGTCAGGAGTGACCTCAGGTTGCTGGGGGTTGGCAGAGGAAGGAGAGGATTGAGCATCTGATGGACTGCTCTGATCTCCTCTCCCAGGGAGGGTTGTTGCCCTGTTCCTTGGCTGCCCCTTAGTAGAGGCAGGAGGGAAGCACTGGAGGCTGGGAGACATGAGGAGTGCAGAGAGGTGGCTTGTATTTTCCTCCATACATGCATGTTCTCACTGAGAAGGGAGGGAGGTGTATGGTGAGAAAATGGGAAAAGGATTTGGCAGCCTCCATGATGCTGCGGCACCGCACCTGGTTCAGACAGCCACGGAATCTGGATTGTGCTTTGAGGGGGATGGACCTCCCCCACCGACCCTGCCACAGTGGGAAAATCCATGGGTGAATACCAGGAAGAGCATGAAGTCAGATAATGGAGCTGCAGAGGAACAACCAAGACCTCGTGGGGGGGCATAGCCTGCTTTCCAGCCCCAAAGGAAAAAATACAATATGGAAAAACATGTTCTCCTTTGTGGTACACTTAGAGCTATCAATCCACCAAGTTTGTTATGAATCTAGTGAAAAATGGTTTGACAGCACAATTTAGAAGAGTAGATATGGGCAGCAAGTGTTTTGTGACTGTATGAGGCTTTCTGGTACAGAGCTCTCATTAAAACTGCTCCGTTTTTGCTTGTCCTCATTCTCCAGGAAACTGTATTTTTACTAACTGCCCATGACTTCCCTTAGCCATTTCATGGCTTTATTTTATTTAAAAAATGTATTTTTAATGTTTTAGTCACATATGAAGCCATCGGTTCCTGTGCATCAGATTACATTGTCTGTATCAGAAAATGGCTTCTCTGTGAGCTCTGTCAAAAAGCTTGCCTTCTAGTGTGTGTATGAGACTTGACAGAGTCCCTGTCAGACTGTGTTCCTTGTATTATATTTATTTCATTTGAGTCAGTCCCTACAACATTTTTGCTGATGTTTGTCACCTGCACAGCTAAAATAAAGGAAAATATCTGGTTGATTCTGCCCTCAAGAGGAGCACCTTAGTGCATCTCCCTTTCGCAGCTTAGTTCAGCAGGATTAGCATTGTAAGCTGAAGCCTAACTTCCGAACAGCATCAGAGTAGAGGACTGGCCACCCATAAGCTGGCCTGGGGATTCCTTACTCTGTGTGTGGAGCACTCTTCTGTGGGACTGACTCTCGGTCACTTACTCCCCCCCCCCTACTATTTCCTTTATGGTGCGCTGGGCCCCCACAGCTGCCACTCTACATTTCTTTCTTTATTTTACAACAGGGCAACTTTCTATTTACAGGAATGATCTTTACAATACAATAAAAGCATTTAAATTATTAGTGAATGCAGGCAGACCAAATAAATCAGTGGACCACCAGGGCATGTTACAGTAAGTAGCCAGGGCAAGAGTTTTACTAGCCCACTGGCCAACAATGGCCATGGCTACTATTTTTAATTATGAATACTACATTTTATATACAAAACTCTGCCAATTACATAAAAAATGTGCAAAACTGCATGTACAGATGTGACAACCAGGATGCATCACAGAAATGCTGCAGAATATCACAGAATGCTGCAGTTTACTGCAGGGGCCATTGCAAGTCAATGGCAATTAAGCCATTTGTCATGCAGGATTTTGTGACATGTCATTACTGCAAGTCACTGCGCTGCATCATGGCTGACTCTACTGTGTGTAAGGAAAGCCAGGGCCTTAAGTTCTTTCCAACTTCCTCCCTGTGCTGCATCCTACTATAACAATTACTAATATGCTCATGCTGACTCTGACAGCTAATCTATTTTAACTGCAGATGATTGATTTATTTCAATTTTAGATTCTGATGCCGTATTTTATATCACTGCAGTGGCCACCAAATACCTATCTGGCAGCTCCTACCTACCCAGGGACTTGAACCAAAGTCCTTGATAACTTATTTTTTAGATACACTAAAACTATTTATTCCTATTCTACTAGGTGGAACAGTCTTATGAGGCTGTTACAGTCTTCCCCCCAGAAAAGCAACAATGTTGACAAAGGCCTAACCTACTTAGAAAGCCTTGTTGCTCTAAGTTTTACATATACAAAATGATTTTTAGCACATTTTCTATGTAAACTTTATACACGTATTATTCTTGCACTGTTTTCTTATGCACCTTTCTAGGTGTATTTGACCCACTAGGATTGAGCACCCTCAGAATGTAGGATTCTATTGTCTGTACCCTTCCCAGGGCTGAAACTATAACTCTGTGTACTTTGACTTTCATGAATTTGTTCTTCTGGCTCTTCTGAAAAAGTTTGCACATCTGGTGCACTCACAGAATTCATTCCAGTGTAGTTTGTCCTATCTCTACTTCTAAACTTCCTAAGATTTCTCATGTGGTGTACTTCCCTGTCTAGACCAGCAGATGAGTTTCTCAGAAGGTACGTGCCCTCCAAACATTTCCTGCAATGAGATATGGTTCTTCCCATTTTCTTGCAAGTTTTTCTGAACATTTTTGAGTTTTATCTGATTGCGGATGACTTCATAACAGTACCATCTCTCCACAATCCATAGTTACATGTCTTTTGTTTTGATCATAGTACTGCTTTTGGTACCTCTGGGCATTGTCCATATTGCAATTCACAATTTTGCAGCATTTTTGCATACTTTGTTAAGGTCTCTGTATATTCTGGTATGTCTTCAACTATTTCTGGTTCTCCTGACAACTTTCTGTGAATGGGTAGTATTAGACATAGAAATATAGACTTTGACAGCATATAAGGACTGCTTGACCCACCCAGTCTGCCCATTTCCCTACCTATTGGATAAGCTGCAGATTCTAGTTAATCAACAGCCTACTTCCTCCTACCCCCCACTAAAATTGCCTTATGTCTGTTCCATGCATTCTTGAATTCCCCAACTGTTTTTGACCCCACAACCTCCTCATGAAGGCTGTTCCATGCTTCCACCACCCTCTCTGTGAAAAAATACTTCCTCACTTGCCCCTGAGCAGTCTCCCTTCTATCTTCAAACTGTGCCCCCTTGTTCTTGCATTTCTCTTTTTATGAAATATGCTACCCTCTTGGACTTTGTTGATTCCCTTGAAGTACTTGAAAGTTTCTATCATATCCCTTCTCTCCCTCCTTTCCTCGAGGGTATACATATTAAGCTTCTTTAGCCTTTCTTCATATTGTTTCTGGTGCAGACCCTGCACCATTTTAGTTGCCCTTCTCTGGACTGCCGCCATCCTGTCCATGGCCTTGTGGAGATGGGGTCTCCAGAATCACACTCAGTACTCCTGATGGGGTCTCACCAACTGTCTGCACAGGGGGATGATAGCTTTCTGTTTTCTACTGGTGATGCCTCTCCCTATGCATCCCAGTATCTCCCCAGCTGTCCTTACTGCCTTCTCACATTGCCTGCCTACCGTTAGGTAGTCTGATAATTACGACCCAAGGTCCCTTTCCATTTTTGTTGTTGTTAGTACCTCCCACCCATTGTGTACTCTTCCGCTGGGTTTTTGTTTCCAAGATGCATTACTTTGCACTTATTTACATTGAATCCAAGCTGCCATACTTCTGACCATTCGTCCAACCTTGCTAAGTCCTTTCTCATCCTTTCCACCCCCTTGTGTATCAACCCTGTTACAGATCTTTGTGTTATCTTCAAAGAGGCACATTTTTCCTTCCAGTCCCTCTGCAATGCCACTAATAAAGACATCAAAGAAGACTGGGCCCACTATTGAGCCCTGTGGTACCCCGCTAACAACTATCCCTTTCTTCACAGTGGACTCCATTTACTATTATCCTCTGCATCCTGTTGTCTAGCCAGTTTTGTACCCAGGCTACCACCCTGGGACCCACTCTCAGGCTGGCTAACTTGTTTATTAATTTTTTGTGTGGGACTGAGTCAAATGCCTTGCTAAAGCCTAGGTAGGCAATTTCTACAGCCCCTGGTCTACTACTTTGGTCACCCAGAAAAAGAAATCTATGATATTCGGCTGACATGACTTTCCCGCTGTAAATCCATGCTGCCTTGGGTCCGGTACCCTACTGGCCTCTATGTACTCAACAATTCTTTCTTTCAGAAATCATTCCATCATTTTCTCTGTCACTGAGGTCAAACTAACAGGTCTGTAGTATCCTGCCTCTGCCTTTTGCTCCCACTTTTGTGAAGAGGAATCACATCCACCCTTCTCGAGTCCTCAGATATCATAGCATCCTCCCATGATTTGCTAAAAAGGGTAGTCAGTGGTGCCACTAGTTCTCCCCTTAGTTCTTTTAGAATTCTGGGGTGAATCCTGTCAGGCCCCATTGCCTTGTCCACCTTGAGTTTTAGGAGTTCTTTCAGGACCTTTTCTTCTGTAAATGGACTGCTATTGAACCCCCATCCAAAGTGCTTCTATTGTTTGGTTTAGGTACATCCCCCTCCTCTTCTTTTGTGACTACTGAACAAAAATATTCATTCAGTATCTCTGCCTTTTCACTGTCACCATCTGCCCACCCCCTGCCATTTACTGAGCCTCACTATCCCTCCCTTGGTCTTTCTTTGCTCACTTATGTACCTATAAAAGGTTTTATCCCCCTTCTTAACTGAGTTGGCTATCTTTCCCTTAGTTTTGACCTTTGCTATTCTGACTGCCTTCCCCAGTTCATTCTGCTTTAACAGATAGAGTTCTCTGTCCTGCTCCTTCTGTGATTTCTTAAACTTTCTGAATGCTATCTTTTTCTCCCTAGTTTCCGCTACCACCTCTTTTGAGAACTATAGTGTTTTTTTCCTTAGTTTTATTTTATTTGCTTCACACAAATGCTTACTAATGTAGTACTTCTCATCCATACATTAGTAAGGCTGGGCTACATCCAGCTGAGTCTTGTACTGCATTCTGTAAGACCACTAACATTCATGGTAAATAATGATCCCATCTTGGCTGTTTGTCATGCACATATGCTCGTAAGTAAGTTTTGATTTTTCTGTTAGTTCTCTTAATCCAGTTACTTTGTGGATGGTATGGTGTCATAAAGATAGGCTTGACTTCCCAAGCTTTACAGAATTGTTCCCATTGTTCAGACCTGAACTGCGGTCCATTGTCAGTTACTATGTGTTTCAGAATTACCCATCATCAAAATATTTCCATTTCCATCTTTTGCACTAATACATCTGTATTGGTTCTGCATAAAGTAAAAACTTCCACCCATTTGGTGAACTGATCAACAACTACCATGATGTACTCATTCCCTTTATTTGTCTTTGGCAACAGTCTAACTAAGTATATGGCAATTGTTGTCCATGGTTCACTGGGATGATTTACAATAGTTTGTCCCATCATTTTCTGATTGCTAGCCTTTGTCTCTTAGCATGTAATACATGACTATACATATTGTAACACTTCTTATTTTTTGGCTAATAAAATCATGCCCTCAATCTTTCTAGTGTTTTCTTCCTGCCCTTATGTGCTGATATGGTGCAATCATGCATTATTCACATAGCTTCTCTCTCAATCTTTTGGGTAGGGTTACTTTCCATTCCTCTGGACTCTTGATGTGTTGCATCAGTATGTTGTCTACCAGCACATAGCGTCGCTCTTGACTCAGTACTCTCCATTAGGTGAGTAACCTTTCAGTGTTTTCTCCTTTCTCTATTATCTCAATCAGCTTCTTCAGTTCTGGATAATTTTTCTGCACTCTTCCAGCTTCTCTTCAGTTGAAAGGTAACAGTTGTTCTTCGTCTTCTGTAAACTCAACACTTGTTGTTGCGACACTATAGCAGGAATTACTGGTACCATGTCAGTGACACCTGGTTCAATATCTTCCTCTTCACTCTCAGTACTTCATGATAGATAATCTGACATTACATTCGCACTTGCTTTGCAGTGTTGTATTGTGCATGCCTATTCTTGTAAGGGTTGTGGCCACCCTCCTAACTTTTTATTGGTGTTTTTCATTGTGAACAACCAAGTTAAAGTGTTATGAACTGTATATGGTGTGAATGGTTTGCTGTCTAAGCATCCTCTGTACTTCTTGATAGCCCACACAATTGCTAAACATTCTTTCTCAGATGTGTGATACTTTCTTTCAATTGCAGTTAAAGTTCCACTGGCATCCAAAATCACTCTTTTCTCTCCTTGTTCTGCTTGGTATAGCACTGCACCAATTCCCTTGTCACTTGCATCTGTAGCTAGATAGACTGGCTTGTTGAAATCTGGAAAGTACAATTTCTTAGCTTGTTCCATTTTTTCTCTGATCATTAGAAATGCTTTTTCTTGGACAGACGTCCATTTATATTTAGTTCTCTTTTTTCTTAACTGGTTCAGAGGTTCAACAATATCTGCATTTGCTGGATAAATGATCCATACCAAGTACATAGTCCTAGAAATCTTTGGATGTCTTTTACTTTATTTGGTCTTGGAAAATCTAGGATGATTTGCACAGTATCTAGTCAGGCAATATTCCTCCATCTGTTACCATGTGACACAAAAACTTTCTCTCTGACAGTAGGAAGTTGAATTTCTCTCTTTTAATGGTAAGTCCATGACTCTTGAGCCTTTGCAATACCTCCCTCAAATGCTCTCAATTCTCTTCCAGTGTTCTGGAATAGATGATCACATCATCCATGTAAGCAAAACAGAATCAATATTGAATTCCTCTCAACACTTTATCCATCATACTCTAAAAAGTTTTAGGTGCATTCTTTAGTCCGAATGGTAATACATTAAACTCATACAGTCCGTCATGCATGATAAAGGCTGTTTTACACCAGTCTGTAATTTCTACAGATATTTGCCAATATACATTCTTGAGATCAATTGTCAAGAATATCTGTGCTCCTGTAAGTGTATCAAACACCTTCCTCATATTTTTTTAGGATAGGCATCTCCTATAGTCACAGCAGTTACCTTCTATTTGTCCACACAGAATCTTGTTAATCCACCCTTCTGCTGTACAACACTACTAGTGATGACCAGGCTGACAAAGATGGCTGGGTGATTCCTTCCTGAAACATCCCTTATATCTGTTCCCAAATAATCTCTCTCTTTTTACAGGTAAATAGGCATATGGTCTACATCATACAGGCTGTGCATTTCCAGTATTTATTGAATGCTGAATTAAATCTGCATGGCCAATTCTTCATGTAACTACCTCTGGAAATTCATTTAGAACTCTCTCAAATTGCTCGTTTCAATTTGGCTTTCACAAGTACAAAATATTTATTGATCAGCTTAAGCCATTACAATATTCTAAAACCTATTACATAAGTACAAACATTTCTTTACAATAAAAAAAATCTAATTTCTTACAAATGTTTAAATTAAACAGAACAATGACCTGTTTAAAAACATCAAGAAGTATTACTACCTCCAAATATCTTACAAATGAATAATTTAAAGATGAGTGTCCTCAGCAATCTAGAGAGTTTCAACAGCTCGTATACATCTTTGAAGAGAAGAGATGAGATAGAATACCATCAGGAGGGAAACCAAGATCAGCAATTATGTTCCCCAACCATTTTTTTCTACTCTTCTCATATAAAGGGCATAACAATACTACATGTTTGAGATCTTCCTGGACTTTGTGAACACATTGGCAGTATGGTTCAGTGATATTATCTCATTTATGCCTGTAGTGAATATATTGTGCCTTGTAAGTTTCTGTCCTAAATCTTGTTAGTTGTCATCGTAATATGGGGTCTGTAATCTTAGATAAATATCCTTTACAGCCCCATGAGGTATTAAACTGTCTATTCCAGTAATGTAATTTCAGTGTGGAGAGTTGAGTGAAAATAGAGTGTACATCTAGATCTCTTATTCTGGTTTTAACCTCAAAGGCTGATTTTTTCCCAGAGATTGGAATAAATACTATGAAGATGACCCAATCTAGAAGGGAATATGGTCTTTTTGATTACTTGTATTGAGGGGAAGATAAAACCCATTGTAGAGTACTTTATTTCCTCCTCAAGACAAATTCTATGATGCCTAATATCAGGGAGAGTCAGATTTTTGAGAAGGGCATAATCTGCCTCTCTCTAATTAAGGACTGCACAGAGTATTGTCCAAGTTCCACTTTCATAATACTGATAGGTGTCCCAGCAGGGACCATTAGAATATACCTGTATTGTTTATTTAGAATTGTATCCAAGGATTTAGAGTTCGCTAGAGCCCAGATCTTACCTGTGTATAAAATGTTAGCTTTTATTTTTGCATTAATTACTCGTAATATACTTTTAATTGAAGTCTTACCCACCTTGGCAATCAAGATTCTAATAGCATTAGTTGCAGATTTCATTTTGTTTGTAATTAATTTTCTATGAGTTTTCCAAGACAAATTTGGGGCAAATCTTACCCCTAAGTAGTCATAATGAGCTACCTCCTCAATTGTTTTCTCCCCCAATCCAAAATTTTGGAGTCCTTTGAGTATTGTTTCCAAAATGTTTAAATGTATTTTCAGTTGTTGATTTTTACATAACCCCAAAAATGTCCAAGTTTCCTCCTCAGCCCTAGGGCTGTGGTCAGAATGAGCACAATATCATCTGCATATGCCAATCAGTAAATTCTGTGATCAATAATCTTTGGGGAATGAAAATCAGAACTAGATAAACTGACCAAAATACTATATCTATCTATATATCTATCTATCTATCTATCTAAATATATATATATATATATATATATATATATATATATATATATATATATATATATTATAGTGGTGTGGTAGCACCACTATAGTTAGGGTTCAGCGGTCGTTTACATACTAAAGTCAAAAGTTTGGGCGTTAATAACTTTTGACCCACTGAATGGATTTGCCTGAAATTTGGTATGTGCATTGGGGCATGGTACGTCTCTTGATTTCCCAAATTGTGTTTCAGTCAGAGTGATGGTCTTTGTGTAAGAAAGTGCTGAAAAATGCAAAATGATCAATTTTTGGAGGCACCCTTTGGCATTCTGAATGTGGTCCTGCATGGCCGTTGTGTGGCATGCTGCTCTGCAAGATGGCTCATTTGAAAGAGCTTTGAAGGCCAAACATGCTGCTTTTTGTTTGGTGAAAAAATATTAAAGCATTCAAAAGCTATGACACTTTTAAGTTCCCATTATAAGTCAAAGGGGAAAATTTATATGTATATTTTGCGAACAAAGAATGGGGTTCTGGCCATCTCATAGCACCTGGCGATCAAAGAATTTGTAGCCTCGCGGTTCAAGAATCTATGCCCTGAGGATTTTATCAAATTCTTTGATTGTGAGGTCCACCATCTAGTTTTCAGTTTTCTGATTGGAAAAACACAAATATCTCTGCTCAGGGGTCACTTCTGAGGTAAAACATGGATGGATTTTACTCAGGGGACCCCAATCTATCAAGCCATGGCTTTGGTTCCATCTAAACTGGTCTAAAAATAGACTTTTCAGCTTTTTAAATCTTTGACCGTGGCTCGCTAATGATCTTTGATTGCGACCCTGCAAATTCTTTGATTGGGAGAATCTTTGATTGAGATCATGTGTCAAGAGTGAGGGACGAGATGACTAGATTTAAAATTCAATTTCTGTAGCCCAGGGGTGTCCTATTACCTTATTTCAGGGTGGGTTTTGCTCAGGGGGCTAAGCTCTCCCCCATCTGAATACAGAAATAGATATTTTCATTATCCCTCATAGTCTAGTGGCTCCCTCCCCATCATGGTAATGTACATAACCATACTTCTATCCCTGGTGGTCTAATGGTCCCCCAATGAGTATCTTATCAATATATTTATTTTCTATCCCTGGTAGTGTAGTGGTCCCCCATGTGTGTTTATTTATATATTTTACAAATATCCCTGGTAGTCTAGTGTCCCCGATCTGTACTTCATTATTGTTATTATTATTAACATCCCTGGCAGTCTAGCGATCCCCCCATCTTAATAAAATACACTTGCATTTTAAATGTCCTGGTAGTCTAGTACTCACCCACCCAGCAGTGCCAGCCACCCTGCACCCCCACCTTCCCCAGCCAGCGACTGGCACAGCCCACCTCCCACCTCCACGGCCAGCTGCCGACTGTGTGTTTTATGAGCACTGATGGAAAGAGGCGCTCTGAAATAATTTCTGAATTAGTCTGTGAATTACACACAGATTTACCAGTGTCAGTGGCTCAGTAGGTAGCACACTCGCCTCTGAGGCCGGGAGATCAGAGGGCTCTGGGTTCAGTTCCCACATCTGGCATTCGTGTTAATATCCCAGTACTGACACTGTAGTGCAGCATGAGACGGTGCACTTCTGAGGTGCCATCTTTCAGATGAGATGTTAAACTGAGGTCCCATCTGCCTGGATTGGTGGTAGTTCAGGTGGATGTTAAAGATCATATGGCACTTATGGAAAAGAGTAGGGGGAATTTCCCCAGTGTCCTGGCCAAATTTCCCTCATTCACTAAAAATACCACCAATAGCTTAATCTGGTTCAAGGTCAGTTGGCATTCATCTGTATCCCCCTCCCCCCGGGTCGTGCCTGAAAATAGGCAGGATTTACCTAGTGCACTTACCTGGTCAACAAAAACTAAAAAAAAAAAAAATAACGTAATAGGACACTCCTGGGCTTCAAAAAGCTATTTTGAAGTCTGCCCATCTCATCCCTCACTCTTTGTTCATGAGTGAGCAATTTCTTTGACCGCAACCCAGCAAATTCTTTGATCGAGAGATTCTTTGATCACGATCGTGCATCGCGAGTGAGGGACGAGATGGCCAGATAAAAAAATCAATATTCTCAGCTCAGGGGTGTCCTAGGAAGACAAATGAGAGTGGGTTTTACTCTGGAGGCTTCGTTCTGATGAACCATGGTGGTGGTTTACCGCAATTATGTGAAGTTTGTGAATTACACAACTTTTAATTCTTTGGTTGTGACCCTGCAAATTCTTTGATCGTGAGCCAGCAAATTCTTTGATCATGAGATTCTTTGATTGTGATCGTGCATCGTGAGCAAGGGACGAGATGGCCCAATTTAAAAATCTATTTCCTCAGCCCAGGGGTATCCTAGGAAGTCAAATGATGGCGGGTTTTACTCAGGGGGCTTTGTTCTGTCAAACCATGGTGGTGGTTTCCCAAAATTATGTGAAGTTTGGTCATGCCCCTGCAAATTCTTTGATAGTGAGATTCTTTGATAGTGACTGTGCATCATGAGTGAGGGACGAGATGGCCCAATTTAAAAATCTAATTTCTCGGCCCAGGGGTGTCCTAGGAAGTCAAATGAGGGTGGGTTTTATTCAGGGAGCTCTGTTCTGTTGAACCACAGTGGTGGTTTACCACAATTCCTTTAATTTTTTGATTTATTAGGTTTTTAAATTTTTGTTCGTGAGCCTACAAATTCTTTGATCGTGAGATTCTTTGATTGTCATCTTTGATCGTGAGGAAGGGACAAGATGGCCAGATTTTTTATAATGGAATAGATAGGGAAATTTTAGTAATTTTGATATTGAATATCTTGGAAATGGTTTGGTATTTCCACTTCAAATTTGGAGGAAAGAAAGGCAACATCCCACAGATCTGCCTTTTGGTGCTTTGGTCAAAAAAATAGTACAGGGTAGCAAAGTTACGGCACTACGAAGTTGCCACTTTTCCACATAGAATAACATTATGGGTCCGCCGCATTACAGGAATTCTTTGCCACCCTGCTGCAAAATAACAGTTTGGTTGTTTGGGCTGAAATTTGGAGAGAAGAAAGACATCATCCCACAGATGTACCTTTTGGTTGTTTGGTGAAAAAATATTACAGGGCGGCACAGTGAAGGCACTCGGAAGTTGATGCTTTTTGCCATAGGATAATATTACGGCGTTTGTCGCGTCTTTCAGGGCCCATATCTCTGGAACAGTGCGAGATATGGACTTTTCGTCACAAAAATGCTTAGTCCCCCAACTGGGGGCTAAGTACAAAACTAGCCAGGAAAGTCATAATTCATATGAAATTTTACTTTTTTTCTACATTGTATGATTCCTGAGATATAAGCAATTTAGTATTCCAAGTCCTAATTTTCTGCTCTGAGGTCAATTATTATGCATACATTCTTTGTTTTCACTGTGTTTTTTCAATACACTTTTTGGAGAAAAGAAGGGTATACCCTTTCATTACTGTGCTAGTTAATGTTTCCAGTTGCCCTTCCATTAACATTCACATCAACATTCCTGCCTACGCCAGCATGTGCGTTACGCTTTGCGTTTCCGTTTGCACTTACATTTCCATTTTGTTTGGTGTTATTGTTGCTGTTACCATTACCATTCGCATTTGCAATTGTGGTACCGTGCCCGTGTGCATTACAGTTTGCGTTTTCATATGCGCTTGCATTTCTGTTTCTGTTGGCTTTATTGTTGCTGTTACCATTGCCATTTATGTTTACAATTGCGGTACCATGACCGTGTGTGTGACGGTTTGCATTTCTGCATGTGCTTGCAATTCTGTTGGCTTTATTGTTGCTATTATCATTACCATTTGCATTTACAATTGTGGTTCTGTGAGTGTGCGCCTGACGGTTTGTGTTTTTGTACACGCTTGAGTTTCTGTTTACTTTGGTGTTATTGTTGCTGGTACATTACCATTTGCATTTACAATTGCGGTACTGTAAACATGTGTGTTACCAGTTGTACTCTGTACGCACTTCTGTTTGTGTTTCCATTTACATTACTGTATGCATTGGTGTCACTTTGTGCTTGCATTTTTATTACTGTTTGCATTACCATTTACATTTGCATCACCACGTGCATAACCCTTTGTACTTGTATTTGCGTTGTACTTACTGTTACTATAGTCACACAAAATCACATGGTGGGAGGCCCCCGTGCTTTCACCAACTTGCTCAACTTTCTACTTTTATATTCTTTCTTAAAAAGTATGGAAATTCTATGCAAAAAACTTTGTTAATGCATCAGCTAGGGTTCTTCTACAGTGACAAAAGTGAAGAAATTTGACATTAGGGTTCCCACCCCTTGCACCCCACCCCCACCCTGCCCACAGCAACAGGCATCGGGGTGTGCGGGTGTGTTGGTCCTAACTCTCAACCCATTCTCCTACACTGCACCACCTCAGCTTGTTTACACATGGATGGGGTGAGAGTTAGGGCTGACAACCCTAAAAGCACACCCCAATGCCTGTTGCTGTGGACAGAGTGGGGGTGGGGTGCAAGGGGTGGGAACCCTAATGTCGAATGTCCTCACTTTTGTCACTGTCGAAGAACCCTAACTGATGCATTAATGACATTTTTTGCATAGAATATATATATATATATATATATATAAAATAAAGTGGGTGCCAGAAGGCAACCCTGTCTCACATTCAAATTAGTTTTAAAGGAGGAAGTACTGTGATCAAATTGGTCATACTGAACTTTAGCCCATGTATTTTCAAGGAGATGAATCAATATGCCTAATAAAGCTGATTCCAGTCCCAAATCCTCCAAGATCTGCCATAAACGTTTTTGGGTTAATGCTGTCAAAAGTAGCTGTAAAGTCAAAAAGCAACAATATAGTTTCCCTTTTTTTTCATTTTAATGTATTTCCAAAGAAGATGATGTAAGACATAACAATGCTAAATGGTGGATCTATTCTTGCAAAACCTGTTCTGATATTCACTAATTAAATATTTGGTATACAGCAATCTGTTAGTCTGTCAAGAATAATTTTGGTGAATACCTTCTTGGTTTTATCAATCAAGCTAATTGGCCAATACATTTTTGGATCATTCAGGTTCTCTTTCTTGAAAACAGGAAATATAATTCAGCCTTGCCAGCTGACTGGGAATTCCTGCCTCTGGATAAATGCGTTAAATGCATTAAGGAGTATAGGTATCCACCATTGCTGGAAGAATTTAAGTAGATCACCTATAATTCTATCAGGAGCCAGGGCTTTATTAGAAGATAATGAGCTCAGCGCAGTTCCTGTCTCAAATTCAGAGATGAAAATTGCAAGAGGGAAACTAACTGGAAGGGAATGCAAATCATTTACAAATTCATGTTCTTTCTTAGAGAAATATAGTCCAGTGAAATAAGAGGTCCATAAGTCTGGGGAAATGAAGGCCTCTACTTTCGTAGAGAATTTATTGCACCCTGATGCTACTAAGAGCCAAAATGAATTCCCATCCCTTTTGAAACTTATATCCTGATTTTTTCCTATTAGAGATCAGCATGTTTCTGTTCCTCCATTTCCAAGACCATTTTAGAATTTGCCCTCTTCATTATTAATGAGGTGTGCTGGTCTCTACTTGTGGGATTGTTTTTTCTATACTGTCTAATCATTTTATTTAGATTATGCTTTGCCTTCCAGCATCTGTCATTATACCAGGTTTTGGTTCTTCTCCTGGAATTTAAAGAGAAGAGCTGGTTTGTTGTGTAGTGTGGGCTTAATAACATACACAACTTTTGCCAGTTTTCAAGAATCTCAGAAGATTCAAGCACCCCAGTGAACTGGCACTGAAGCTCATAGATCTCCCCTGAATTAAGGATTACATTAAATCTAATTCTGATTTTAGCATTTGAATAGGGGGTTCCACAAATTTAGTGTTTTTCCCTGAGGGAGGCAGATAAGAGTTTAAGAGAAGAAATGTACTAGATAGAAGCACACTAGTTAGGATAACTATTAGAAAATATTCCATAGAAGAATGAATTTTAATTGTATCGGAATTTAGGGACATTCAGACATATACTGACAGGCCACCTTTTTGTCTCCCATATCTTGTTCCCTTGGAAGTGGGAGTCACAAAACTAGAAAACCCTGGAAGTTGACCCTGAAAATCCTGCAGTCAATCTGTGCAGGATGCGTCCAAAAGAAACTGACTTCCAGCTTCATCAGTCCTTCTAGACATGGACTTCTGAACAGTTTGATATCTTGAAGAATATCTTCTGGTTCCATTGCAATTACAGTAGAAATCTGGTGCTCATCAGACATACACTCCTCTGTGGATTCTGGTACTTTTTCAGTTTCTTCTCTTTTTTTTTCTCTTTTCTTGCAGTTTATCTTCAGTCACTTGTTACTGATTACTTTCTTGTTTGCTATGTTGATTACCATCTGAAGATCTTTGAGGATAACAGATCCAATGATATCTTCAGACACAGCTGTGTCAAAGATAATGACTCTCCCCTTCCATGGGCTGTCTCGTATGCTGAGATTCACTTTTCCATGTCCCCATAGGCTGTACGATTCTTTAGACACCAAAGTGAGTTCCATCTCTTTTTTCCTCTGGAACCAAGTCCATGAATCAATGCTTTACATTTGCACTGGCCTTGTGATTATGTAAGTAGTAGCACCGGTACCCAACAGACTTTGGGGGACCATGTCTCCCAACTTGACTGACAAATACAGCAAATTCGAACTCATGACTGCAGTTACTGTCTCTGGAATTCTCTTCTCTTCAGATATCTCTGTCGGTTTGGGCTTCAACTTCACCTCGTCTTGAACTAGAGGGGTTACTACTTTGTTAGCATTCACTTCAGACTTTCTTTTAAGACAATCAGGCCTTGTGTGACCTAGTTTGTTACATCCTTAACATCTCAATTTTGACTTGTCAGTTCTTCTAGACTGATACAACTGTTGTGTCAGTTTTACTGAACTATCTGGCATTAAATTCATTTGGAATCCAAGTCCTCTTTCCTTGAACCTCTCTCTACTCTCATATCTGTGATTGTTTTATTTGCATCAAATTCTCTTGCAATGTACTCCTTTTCTGAATCATTTCTTCTATAGTTCTCGGCATTGCACACATTAACAAGTTCTGCAGTGTTGGCTGAAGAGTTCCGACAATAAATTTAACAGTCTCTCTCTCCTGAGCATGTGGATACATTTACTTATGCATATCACATTTGTTTAGAACTAGCATATCCAGTTTATCTTTGTACCTCTGTGGGCAATCCTAGTCTACTTAAGTTCTGTCTACTATGTGCTTTGTCAAAATATTCCAAGAACTGAGCTCTACACTGTCTTCAATCTTGCATCTGGTCTAGTGTCATGTAAAACTGAAATATTTTGCCTGTCAAAATTTTTCTCGTAATTCAGCAATTACGCAAACTTTTTTCACCTAAGCAAAATTGAATTTCGCATATTTTCTTGATTTTGCTTACCATGACAATTTCGCCCATTGATGATCCAAATGTTGCCTTGTGGTGGAATTTTGCTGGCGAAGCTTTTGATTTCACCAGCAAAATTTTGGTACAAAGGCAAAATTTGCAATGCATTGTGGGTAAATAGGTCAAAAGTCACATGTAGCTTGTTTCCAGATCATTCTACTGCATGTTGAGTTGGAGAGCAGTGTGTTGTGGTGCATCAGAGCCAATAAAGCCTTTGAAAACATAGCTAAAATTTGTTTTTGAGAGCTAATTGCTGCAAAATATAACTTTTTTTTCCTAGTGCTGCTGTGCTGGTTATGCCTGGTACTAGGGAATATTTTCTAATTTTGTAAATTTTTGTATAATATGTAGTCTGAATTAGATTTACTTTTCTCAGCTGTCTTTGAAAGAGTTGTATGGGGTAGGGTAGGAGTATAAACCAGTGGCAAGGGTAGGCAAATTTTATTTTTCTGGCACCCAATCCCAGAGGCTCTGGGTGCCATACAAACACACAAAAATTTAGAAAGATATCATCTCACAATACAATAAACAATCACATGTCAGAATAGGCAATGCCCCAGATTTAAATAGTCACCTTATTTACTTTAAAAAGGGTCTGATAATCTATGCTCTCATCCAGTGTCTGAGAAAGCCTGGCTGAATAGATAATACTTAAGGTGGGCTTTAAATACCTCCACAGAAGGGGCCTCTCTCCAATGGCAGAAGCGAATTCCACAGGGCTGGTGATACTAAAAGCTCAGTCACTGGCAGCTTTCAACCTCAACCTGGGAATAGCTAGGAGGCCCCTCAAGGAGGATCATAGGGAGTGGACCGAGCCAAGCAGATTTGTATATATACTCACAATTGTGAGTTATCTATGTACTGTTATTTCTTATTAATTTTGTTATATCTTGCAATTTAATTTCTCTGAAAAGTTGTTATGTCCTGTCTGAGAGAGTTCTTGCCACTGTTAGCTGTGTTATATATACCATTCTTCCACTTTTAGTTGTGAAGCAATTTTGAATTCTAAAGTTTTAAACACAAAGAGCTGATCCTTTCTTTTATTTTTTGTGGTTAGTTCTGTTAGCTGCAGTGTTAACTTGTGCGTACTAAAATTGTGAAAATCAACAGTTGTAAAGTACTTCTACTTGATCACTTGAACTCTTCTATTACAGTCGCATTGCATTCTTGAATTGTTCCCCTGGATGTTATTGCTGGAGCTTGACTCTGCACACTGCACAGTGTTCCTGTTTTAGTTAACTAACATACATTACCCTTTCTCTGTTATAGCATTGTTTGTGTCTCACTTGATGCATGCACTATAAATCAGTATATATTAAAATAGTCATTTTCAAGACATTTCTTGTTAATCCCTTCCATCCAGACCACTAACTTATTGTGTGGTACTAAGTTCCTTTGTTGCTGTTTTATGGTTGTCTCTGCCCACGTATAAAAAACAAATTGTGGTACTGAGTAACATTACACATTACAGTACTTTTTTTGTCCAGAGACTGAGAGACACAGGTGATCTGTATTTAATGTGTGCCACTTGTGCCCTTTTTCCCAGGGTGTGTCTCTTTAATTCCTTCCTGTTTGGAGGAAAAAAGTTACCTTTTTGTGTTTTACTACACTAGGCTGCCTACCATATATGGTATTAGTTCTATTGTAAGTGCTGGTACCTGTCCTGATTGTTTTGGACTTTTAAGGAAGCCAGTACTGTAGGTGTGTGATGGTGTGATGTCATCATTCACGTGTGAGGTATTATTCAAACATTTAGTAGTAGTAATACATCCTTTCTTCAAATACACCCACAGAAAAGCAAAGCTTTGAAGCAGCAGTCAGCAAAAATGCATGGCAAGAAGCAACCAAGTATGAAGGGGGGGAGCATGGCAGGGGGAATGAGGGAGGTAAGAAGTTTGTTGAAAAAAGTGCCATTTCAGTTCCAGTTTCCCATAGCAGTGAAAGCACAGGTATGTCTGCATCACTGTCTTCAAGTGCTGATGTGGGCCCTGGTGGTGTGGCAGGAGTCAGCAAAGAAGCTGGTGGCTGAATTGGGTGATGCATACCTATGTCTTACTTTTTTAAAGCTCAGACTGTTGCAGCCATGCTAGTGGGGGATTCTGACAGTGAGAAGAAGGGAGGCACTGACACCAGCACAGGAACAGTGGTCCATGACTCAGAGGAGGGTGATAATAAGTCTGTCAGTGTGACTGTCCATGTTCCTGCAGTAGTTGGTGATGATAGTGTTCAACAAGAGTCTGATAGTCCTGGAGATAAGGATAGTTAGCCCCCTGAGATAGTTGTAGAGAAATAAAAAGGTCCCGTCCTCCAAGAAGACAGTGATGGGGGGAGGAGGAGGAGGAGGAAGACAAGGACATCATTGCTATTGGTGGTGATGATGATGATGATGACTGGGATGATCCACATGGGAGCCTGAGTTAAAAAAGGTCAGGGATGATGTAGGCCACTTATATGTACAGCCAGTGGTGGGTCAGTCTATCACTAAGCCTATAAACACACCTCCAAGCAGTCAAGTAATCACCCCTCCCAAAAGTAGTGTTATGAAAGTCATGTTAGCAGCTCACAAAATACACACTTCCACACCAGTTTCTGAATCATCCCAGTCCCAGAAGCATCTGAAGTCCAGAGATCAAAATTCCCTAGTTTGGGACTTTTATGTGCTAGATCCTGCTGGTGAAACCACAGCAATATGCCAACTTTGTCAAGCCCTTGTTAGTCAAGGGGGAAAAGGGAAGCCACATAGGCACTGTTGGCAACAGTGTCACATAGGCACTGTTGTCAACACACCCACCTGAAAAACAAGCCCCCATTGATATGGCATCAACACCAGGAGGACACCAGAGCTGTTGGTAACAAGGTGCATGTAGTAGAGTAAGAACATGAGGAGGGAGGGCAGAGTGGGTCAGTGGTGGAGGAGAAGAGTGAGCAATCCTTTGCTCTCTCTAGTAGTGGGCATAGCAGTGGCGGTACAAGTCCCAGTCCCATGAGTCTTAAAAGTACACTACCCCCACACCCACAAGAAACCAAAATAATTGGTTTCATGCAGTCTCCACCACCCAGCCAAGAGTTAATTGTTACTCCTAGAAGAAAATCATTGCTGACACAAGTACAGCATTCTGGTCGGACAGCCCCAAAGATGCAGCCCACTCTGAAGACCATCCTTTAGTGGCAGACAAAGTACCCACCCAGTCATGCTGCTGCAAAAGAGTTAAGTGCTGCCACTGCTGAAATGCTGGCCATCGATCTGTTGCCATTCTCATTCATAGAGAATACTGGTTTGCGCAGATTAATGGCTCGTGCCTGTCCCAGATGGCAAGTTCCATCACGAACCTATTTTAGTAAGCATGCCATGCTGGAGCTGAACAGTTGAGTTGTTGATTACATTAGACATGCATTGAAGCATAGCGCATCACACTATATCCATCTTAGCATGGATATGTAGACCAGTGGACAAACAGCAGCAAGCTCGTTTCTGTGCATAACAGCACACTGTGCACAGTTGCCTGGTGAGGTACTTAATTTTGGGCCTGGCAAAACATGTGAAGCAAAATTGTGGTGGTAGCAACACACGTTATTAGGCAGCATGCAGTCCTGACTATGACAAGTGTCACAGGTTCGCACATGGCAGCAAAAATGCTTAATGTTCAGCTGGATGAGACTGATGGGTGGCTACACACTTAGTCACTCATAGCAGGATTCATCACAAGTGATAATGGCTCCAATGTAGTGAAGTGCATTAGCGATGGTAGTTTTTTCAGTGCCCTGCCTGGCACACTGCCTTAATCTTGTTCAGCAGTTTCTCAACCATGTAGACATTAAGGAAATGGTTACTGTTGTCCATCACATCTGTGTCCACTTTGCCCATTCTGCAAAGGCCCGTGACCATCTACATGAGCTACAGCACAATAACAATCTGTCTCAGCACTGGATGAAGCCTGATGTTGTGACTGGGTGGAACTCCACACTGTACATGCTTGACTAGCTGTATGAACAGTATAAGGCTGTGTCAGAATACCTGCTGCTGTACACCACCCATGACAGTGCTGGAGTGTCCATCACTCTAACAGAGCAGTGGCACCAAATTGATGGGCTAATATGCATTCTCCATCCATTTGAACATGCTACACAAACAGTGAGTGAGGACACTGCTTGCATACGTCAGTCCATACCTCTCATATGTGTGCTGAATCAGACACTAGTGAATGTGCAACACCAGACAGAGGCAAGTGGGGATCACTGCACTTGTGATCTAAAGGATCACATGCTCCATATGCTGGACACAAATACCCATGTATCTGGCATTTTACAGTCAGCTGAGTTTGCAATCGCCACCATGCTGGATCCATGGTACAAACATGGTCTGCTCTCTATAATTGAAGGAGATCATCAGCGACTACAGCAGTTGACAGAGAACATCATTAAGTTGGTACATGCTGCACAAATGAAAAATACAGGCACTGCATCAAAAATGGGTGTTGCTACCACAACCAGCGGTGGCTCACAGGGAACACAATCAGAGAAAACGGGCAAGGTAGAGCAGAAAACAGCAAGCAATCCCATTTGGGATGTTTTCTTTCAGGTGGGAGTGGAAGATTTGGAGGAAAAGGAGGAGGAAACAGATGAGGCAGCTGGAGTCTGGGCAGCAGAACAAATGGTGGAGGCCTACATGGCAGACCCAAAGCACCTTACCACTAATGACGATCTGCTGCTGTACTGGAGCAGTAAAATGACTGAATGGTCAACACTAACATTAGTTGCTGTGAAATACCTGAGCTTCTCACCATCCAGTGTCACTGTGGAATGAGTTTTTAGTTTGACTGGGGCAATTGTGAGTGGCTGTAGGACCAATTTGTCACCCAAGAATGTGCCCATGCTAACATTTATCAAAATGAATGAAAGGCACTTTCCACACAACACAGTGATGTCAGTGGTGTTGCCACAGGAACTGTGTCCTTGTGATGAGGATGATGACAATTCCTTGATTAAGGCAGCCACCGGCAGTGCGATGGATGAGGCAACAACATTGAGAGAATTCCCACCTGATGATAACTCCAGTCTTGAAGACTGTGAGGGGTGCTTCTTGGATGATGTGGAATTGGAAGTTGAAAAAGACTGAGTTTATTCCAAGGTCTCCCCCCCAAAACAACAACTTTCAACTCAGTATGGTTGCTGGAGTGGGTATGTTACACCTTATTTCTAGTTATGTACCACTGGATTGGTTATGGAAATATGTTGTTATGTGCTGCAGCCTGCAGTGTGTATAAGTTTCATGTCATCACCCTTTGCCATAACTTGTTGATTGGTCACCTCACCACCTACACCAGTCCCCCAAGGCCATAAGCCTATATCAAATAGCAGCAATGTAATTATACCATAATCGTAAATATTTTGCAATTGCATGATTAATGTTTTTCTTCAAAAAATATATTACTTTTCATGTTGACTGTATCAACACATCGTCTTACAGCAAGATATGTTGTCTTGATGTCCTTCAAAGTGCCCAGGATGACAAATTTCTCAGTGCCCCACTGCCCCCTCACATCACCTGATCTGACCTGACACACCCATGCACTCCATGCGACTGAAAAAATTATTTCTGCTACTTAATATTGGTGGCATGTACAAGAACACTGGCTCCTAAACAAGTGTTCAAGTAGCATATGAATGTAACATGCTAATTCAACAGTTAACACCAAGTAGAACACATTTTGAAAAATGGTGAATGGTGGCCATCTTTAATATGCAAGTCATTAATTACAAAAGTAATCATGAAGAAGCTTAACAACTTGTAACCTCAAAACCCCCCGAAAAGGTTACTTCTACAGTACCAGGTTAAGGTATACCAAAATCGCAATGGTTCCTGGGGGATGGGAGGGCAACTCAGGGCAGGGTGAATGTCCTGCTCTCCTCACTTTTGAATGGATTCAAAATGTTCATGATTACTGCAGATATCCAATCCCCATTGAATAGACAAGACATTAACCCCCTCCACCTAATTATTTATGAAACACCATACCAACCATCTGTGTTCACATATAGTTCCTCCCTGTATGTGGGTGGCAGTGGTGATTACTCATTAATGGTAATGGTATGGACTCCAGTCCAGTGGCCAGCATCACAGTTCAAGCAACACCCCTGTCTTCCAATGACACAACACAGGTCCTGCTCCTGCATGGCCTGGATTTATCATGTGTCATCAAGATATGGCATACTGAAACCTCAACAGAGGAAAATGAAATAAGCAAGATCAAAGAAAAGAAAAAAATGTTGGATACTAATCAATCTGAATACCTGCTTTTACCTACAAGTTGGAAGAAAAAGCAGAGAAAAAAATGTATATTTACCATCCCCCTTGATGTGATGTCATTCAACCGAGGACATTCCCCACAGGAACATGCTGTGTGGTGCACATGATTCTAATCCAGACAAGGTCTGATGAACCACAGTAGCACTAGCAGGCATTCTCCTTCCCCTATCAGCACTGTGTACCTCGACATAAGAAAGAAATTAAGAACAAATTTTGCTGATTGTTGAAAATTCCCACCCACCACCTGTGAGTCTGACTGTCCACCCCCCCGCCCCAGAGAACCATTAAAAATGAGGACATACTTACTTCAAGGACAGTGAAAGTGGAACCATCGCACAAGGGTGCAATTAAATAAATCCCCAAGACCTGGTTCGGCAGTCAGCAGTAGCAGCATGGAAAAATACTTAACTTCACCTGAATTCCTGATGTTGAAAAAAAGCACAAAAAAAACAATTACTGTCAAGCTCAGACACCATATGGCAGTAACAGACATACCACACTTGTATGAAAATTCCAATACTTACGGTCTGCGTTGGGAAATTGAGAAGATCCATACATCTGACATCTCCCTCCCTCACAGTCTGGCATGATGATGTCATCCACAGCACACTGAAAAATAATATAAGATCAGTACAAGTGTAACCCCCCTACAAATGGAGGTTCCCGAAAGTCTTCCTTGGGTGTGCTAAATGCCCACTGCCAGGCTGGTATCCTGTGTCTTAGCATTTTAAAAGTGTTTGTATGAGAGTGTCTTAATGTCTCTGTACTCTGTCTCTTTAACAGCTGCCTATAGCATGATGCTTATTTAATCTGGGAGGGGCCTGAGTGTTTCTATGCTCGAGTCCTGCCTGAACTGCCAGATATTCACTCCACTTGGCCATCGCTAGTCGCGCAGAGGGAGCTCTGTTAGAAGCTGTACTTATTTGCTGATTATCTATTATGATAGTAATGATATTGTAGTTTGTCTAACCTGCCTTCTTTGCAGCATGGATGGTTCTTTTTATCATCACCATCATGGTTCTGGACTGCTTACTTGGACCAAGCAGTATCTTTGGGGGCCCTAAAAGGGAGTCTGCCCCCAGGGGTCTTGTGGGAGTTAATTTCTGTAGGAACTGCAGTTTGGAGACTTTGGTGCCTAATTGCACCTGGAGGGGGAGCCCTTGCTTTGACAGACTGATGGATCAGCCAACCAGAACCTTTGGACCAAAGGGAAATTCCCAAGCTGCTTGCTGCAGTGAGTCAGATGGTGTGAGAAGTTGAAAGAGTAAACAGCTTGAGAGATTCGAGCAGCTGCTCCTGCGTAGTTTGTGTGGAAGATTGGTGGAAAGGCTGAGTTTGGCCTGTCTACCTGCCTGCTGTCCCTGTAAAGGGAATCTGTGGATAATCCGGACTGTATCCGAATTGGGTGCGACAAAAGTCACTGAAGTGTGACCAGACGTAAATCTGAAGAAGATCGAAGATTTGCTGCATGCAATTGGCCTGTCAGGACATCTATTCACCATAGAACTCCTGGTTTAGCTCAGAGACACTGATATTGCTGCTGGACTGCTATCCGTTTTGTGGTATGGTGATTGCTTTACTATAAATGTGTTGTGTGCTGTTAGTGGGTCGCTATTTGGTTCCCCACTGTTTAATTGTGCCACGCTTGCTGGAAGCTGCATCCAGCCTTCCCGGACTGATTTTCAAACTGTTTTACCCAGCCTGGGTCCTGCCACACTGGCCCAGTCAGCTACTTTAGGCATAAAGAACACCATTGATGAGAGACTCGCCCGAGAATCAATCCCCTGCTCAAAATCTCGAACAGGAATGACACCTCAGTGATTCATTTGGGCCTTGCTTCTCCTGGCATACCAGTTGTCAACCTGCAGTCTCCATTTCATCCCTCCTGTGTCTTGCATTGGGCAGTGTGTGTAACATTCAGGGTAGCTCCCTGCAACAACAGCTAAAATCACAATTGTTGTCATCTGATTGCATTGTTGTCTTCCTTTCATGAACTGACCCTTCTGGCTCCAGATCACAAATTATGTGTGGTTTTGAATGCCTTTTCTTTTCATCACAGAGCCCCGACCAGCTGCAATGCTGGCCTACCGTGGGCAACATTACAGGCTAGCCCACCTTACTTCCAACTGGGTACCCAGAGTTTATGACTGTGCAGGGACTAAAAAGTGCATGCATAATTGCCTGACTAGATCAGTTTTAGAATCAATCAACCTGATTACGCCACTCCCATGTTCAAGTCCCCTGAATAAATCAGATCTAACTCTTTTTGCATTTAATCTGACTGTGGTTACAGTTTGTACCCAAAGCACTGTACTGTTGTTATTTGCTATGCATAACCTTGTTTTACAGGGGGTATCCAGGGTCGAATTGGTGGAACCAGCCATGGTAGTAAGTGCAAACAGTGTGGGGATTTGTATGCTGCATAGGGGCTACTGTGAAAGTGTGTGCTGCATATTGTCTAGGCCACTAGAGGGGAAAGAGGGGGCTTACAGCATCCCAGAGGGCTGTACCCAGATTAGCCTTGCTACTAACAACCCTGTCCTTTGAGTGGAGGCACCCATTTCAGTACCCAGGCCCCCTTAACCTGCAACTAGCCAAGCAGACAGGGGTAGTAGCCCTTGGGATAGCGCCACCAAGGGGTTACATCTTGGATGCACCAACACTGGGATTTATGCCTTCTAGTGGTCAGAAGTGGGTACTGCATCCCCACGCTTAAAATTTATGGTAAAATGGAGGCACTCACTATATCCAAGTTTAAACTGGCTACCCACAATCTGCAGTGCACCATATGATGAGGTGAAGTGAGGCAGAGGAGGTGGTCCCCCGGCAAGCTCTGCTATTAATGGACGTCCCCTTGGGAACCGATAATGCCACTATTGTGGAAGTGGTCAAATGAATTAAGTGTTTTGGGAAGGTTGAAGTAAAAGGAAGGGATTCCAACCTGTTTGATCAAACTATGGTGGCCCTGCTCTACTGCACCCTGCCTATTGAACCAGAGAAGGTATCCCTTGTCATTTTACCAGAAGAGTCCCAAAAGGGGTGGAGGGTCATTCACTTACATAGTGACCTGGCTGCTCCTGGAGGGTCCTCCCATGCAGAGGGATTTAAAGACAAGCTGCTTAAACTGTTAGCCTCTGAGGGGCGCTCTGCTACAGAGCTAGTGAATATGTTAGAGCATTCTGAGGCTGTCACTCCCATGCAGTCCCCCATAGCCTCTCCTACCACCCTTACAGTTGTTTCCCCCATAGTGATACCTACTGTGCATTTGGACTCATACCACAGACTGAGGATCTTTTCAGGTACAGTCCCGGTGCCCATGGGGGAGACGATCTTGAAACGTAGATGGACTATGCCACCCCATTGGTTCAGGAGTGGCAGTATGCTGAGGGAGAAAAGAGGAAGTGGCTCATGGAAAGCTTGAGGGGCCCTGCACTGGAGCCCATTCACTTCCTGTGATCCACCAGCCTGGAGGCCATGGCTGCTGAATACCTCTCTGCCTTGGAGGGAGTATTTGGTAACACTGAGTCGGGGGATTTGATCTGATGTGGAAATTTAAATCTGCATAACAGTGAAAAGCTGAAAAGTTATCAATGTTTCTCACCCAAATTGAGCAAGCTTTGCAGTGGGATCACAGGAAAGGAGGGGTGCGTACCAGTAAATTGAACAGGGTCAGGCTAGATCGCATCTTAAAGTCAGCAAGGTACTCTAGCATGATGTTGTCAAATCTTAAACTGCAGGATAGAAGGTGTAACCCACCTGAATTTTGCTATTTAAAGACAGAGATCTGTGAGGCTGAGAATGATGAGGAGGGATGGGAACCCTATGGTGGGGTTGCCCACACCTGCCAGGCCCCTGAGAGAGAGGTGAGGAGGCCAAACTGCAACAGATGAGATAACTAATCAAGGAGTTAACTGAGTTGAGAGTCACTCAGCAAGCTGCTGAGGCAGCCAAAGAATCAAATTCCTGTCTAGCCACCCCAAGACAAAGAGGGAAGTCCTGCCAGGGGGGTGGGTACATATCATTTTCTCTGAAACCTGGCCTGAAGACAGCCTGCTAGATGAGGTACAAGAGCTGAGACTTTTGGTGGGAGACCTGCACCGAGCTACCCGAAACACTGACCCTTGGAGGAGCTCAGAAAGCCAAAAGAGCAAACCCCTGACCAGAGAGAGACCCCAGGACTCCCCACTGTGTTCAAGTAGGAGAACAGCTCCTCTTCCCCCAGAGACTCTGAAGAATCTGTTTTCTGTTACCACTGCAGTGAGGATGGGCACACCCGGTTCACCTGCTGTTCACCTGAGAATCTGAAAAAAGTTTCTACTAGGCTGCTGGCATTGATTCAATGGTGCAACATACAACTGTAAGGTGGGGCTGTCTGAAAAAGCTATTCATCCAAGGCAGCTGTAAAGCTGACACCCAAGTCCAAGTCACCTGAGTGGTTCGGGGTGGTGCACCCTTCAGTGGAAACTACAGTGATGGTGAACAGTGTGTCTGCCTGGGCCATGCTTGACAGTGGATCTCAAGTAACCATAGTATTTCAAGATTGGTACCAGAAGCATCTGTCTGATGTGCCCCTACAACCCTTGGAAGGTTTGCACATATGGGGGTTGAGTGAGAAATCTTATCCGTGCTTGGGCTATATCCAGATCTGGCTGTTATTCCCTACCACTGTGACTGGGGTAGATGAACAAGTTGAGAAACTTGCCCCAGTGTGTACCCCCACTAGACTGTATGTTGGGGATTCCCTATTAATTGGAACAAACACCCACATGTTTTGGAGACTAGCACAACTCTGCCATGAGAAACAAGGGCAACAGACTGGACGGGCCCTATGAATTCCAGCATTAATCAAAAGGACTTATGACTTGCAACAGAAACCCAATGAAGTGTACCGAGATGAGCCAGTTGGGATAGTGTGGAAAAAGGATCCTGACTCTTTGGTGTTGGCCCCCAGTGCATAGTGTATGATCCATGAAGAAGTCCACCTAAGGAGAGATGTAAAGAATAAAATATTAATGATAGACACCCCTGGTGCAGGGAAGCTGCCAGAGGGGTTGATGGTTAAGCCCAGTATACTACCTGCATGTGCCCATGCTTATGCCTGCTGAGTGATGGTGCAAGTGAGAAGCCTGTTGGACAGGGAAGTTTGTGTGAACCAGGGATGTATGCTAGCTACAGTACATTGAGCAGACAGTGCAGTATTGCCCAAAAACAAGTACTCTGGCAAAAGGGAGAAAGTGACCCTAGACTTATTTGACTTCAGTGATTCCCCCTTGTCCGCCGAATGGAAGACCTGAATTAGCAAGAAACTTGCTCAGAGAGACCAAGTGTTCTCACTAAAAGAGTGGGACATGGGGTGTGTCCATGGTGCTGAGCATAACATATGCCTGCATGATGACCGACCATTTCAAAAGAGGTCCCGACACCTTGTCCCAGCTGACATAGATGATGTTAGGAGGCACCTACAGGAAATGCACGCTGCTGGTATTATTCAAGAATCAAGAAGCCCATATGCATCCCCCATCATAGTGGTGCACAAAAAAAAAAATGGATCCACGAGGATGTGTGTGGACTATCGGACCCTCAACCAACAGACTATCCCAGATCAATACACCATGCCACACATACAAGATGCCCTGGATTGCCTGAACAGGGGTCAGTGGTTCTCAGTGCTGGATCTCCATGGGTGGATATTATCAGATTCTGATGGCCCTGGAGGACCATGAGAAAATAGCCTTCATCTGTCCTTTGGAGTTCTACAAATTTCTGAGGATGCCACAGGGGATTTCAGGTGCCCCTGCCACCTTCTACAGGTTAATGGAATGTGCAGTGGGAGACATGAACTTGCTGGAATGTTTAGCGTACTTGGATGATGTCACTGTTTTTGGACGCACGCTAGAGGAACATGAGACAAGACTGTTCAGATTCCTCAATTGTTTGGAAGAATTTGGCCTCAAGTTATCCATGGACAAGTGCCAGTTTTTTCAAACATCTGTGAAATATGTGGGACACATAGTGTCTGCAGAAGGGATACAGACATATTCCAATAAAGCTGAATCTTTGACCACTTGGCCCCAGCCCAATAACCTAAAAGAGTGTTTCCTGGGGTTTGCAGCTGCTACCACAGGTTCATCAAAGACTATTCAAAGATGATTCAACTGCTCCTTAACCTTACCCAAGTCTACCCCCCTACTAGCCGCAAATATAACAAGCATTTGTCAATGCCAAATGTTGTCTCACTGGCATTGGCATTAGAGATGTAGCAAATTTAAAATCTGCCTGCGAAGTGAACACGAAGTGGGCACTTCGCATTGGTACTTCGCTATGCGGAATGCACCATCGAAAGGCTCACTTTGCCTTGTTATTATTACTTCTCGCATTGTCATTCCACTTTAAATGTGAAGTAAGGCGGAGCAACAACAAAATTGGCAGCACTCCACCCACACAGTCACCAGAATTAATGTGCATCCCCAAAGTGCTACTGTCGTATGTCCAGAAAACTTCCCAGTGCTGACAAAGTGAAATGAGAGCATAACAAGACATGCAAAATCTCCCAGAATTAATGGCGCTTGCACTCAATCATGCACGCAGAGGTCACACACAGAGTCACCATAATTAAAGCGCATCCCCAAAATGCAACTGTCTTGTGTCCAGAAAACTCACCAGTGCTGATGAAATGCTATTGTCTTGTGTCCAGAAAATTCCCCAGTGCTGACGAAGTGAAATGAGAGTGTAGCAAGAAATGCAGTCTCCCAGAATTAATTGTACACTGCAAATGCACAGACAGATTAAGATTGTGCTGCACACTCAAGGGATGCATACAAAAAGGCACAACAACACCTAACTAGTGCACACAAGTCACAAATCCAAATCTGGAAAGGAATAAATTTTGCCAGTTGGGGAATTAGTGCACAACAGTAACAATCCACTACCAGTAAAGATACCACAAACCAGTATAAAAAATTCATACAGGTGCAGTGGATAGCAGGTTCACACTGCTGCAATTACTCTATGGCACAATAAAAGGTGTCTGATTTAATGGCATGCATCGCACATACACTCACACATACACTACAAGTAATGTGCAGCAAATTGAAAAACTGCCTTTTTCCTCCGAGTTAATGTACCTTCGCCCCTCCTCCAAAGCACACTTCACAGTACACAGACTGACTGTTTTAAATTGACATTCAAAATCCACACACAACAATAATCAGTTGATGATATGAGCACAGAAGGGTTTCCTACAATCGATGTAGTAAATTTTGAGCAAAATAAATTAGCCAAAAAGGCATTTTAAACAGCTTTTAGAAGTTTTGAATCGCAGAGCTCTGAGAGCAAACTGTCTCCAGCTACCACTACACACACATTACCTGGGCCAGAATTGAGGCTGTGCAGAACAATCTAGAGCCCATGTGACCTGCAATCCCATGAAGCACTGCAGAAATTTATTTGGCACTCAATTACACGGTGAAAATGAGGCAAATTATACTGATTTCAATGTACACTTTAAAATTGGTGGAGAAGTGATTTGGGGAAGGCTGAATAACTCAAAGTCATTGATTTCAATGGACCTCGCATTCCTCATTATGAAGCGATGTACTCCCCTTCACATTGTGGAATACTTCATGGGTTCTGCATTACTCTGTGAATCACTTCATGGAGCGAATTGTGGCCACTTTGCCCACCACTATTTATAGTACTGTCACTCACATGCTGTACAGGAAGGAATGCAAATGCCTATGGCTGTACTTCTCCGATGAGCTACAGCACACAACTCCCTGACTAAAAAACACGTAATAATGAGTACAGTGGTGGGGTGGTGAAGCCTGGAGACATAATACAAATCAGGCTTACAATACATCCAAGTGACTAGAAAAAAAAATGAATGTTGTGATTCGTGACATGATCGTGAATCATGATTTGTGACTGCATTTGTGACCGTGGTGATGAAGAACGTGATTCTGTGTTGGTGATGTGAGATAATCAGTATGAAACTGTATTGGGAAGAAGAATGCCTATGGCTGTACTTCCCTGATGAGCTGTAGCTTAAAACTCCCAGACTTAAAAACACGTATCAATGAGTACAGTGGTGGGGTGGTGAAGACTGGAGAGATACTACAAAACAGGCTTACAATACATCCAAGTTACTAGGAAAAAAATTAATGCTTTGATTCGTGACGTGATTGTGAATTGTGATTTGTGACTGCATCTATGACCGTGATGATCAAGAATGTGATTTCTATCACGAGTGACTCGTGATGATAGTCCTGACTTAAAAATGCATATTAATGAGAACAATGTTCATGCAGAATTATGCACCACACCTGACCAGTACTCTGGAGGGAAGTCAAAGAAACAACTGTTACTTAAGTTACAGTTGGAGACTGGGCCCTAAACCGATGCAAATGCACAGACAGATTAAGATTGTGCTGCACACTGAAGAGATGCAGGCAAAAAGGCACAACGCCTAACAAGTGCTCACCATCAGAAATTCAAATCTGGAAAAGAATATCTTTGCCAGTTGAAGCAGCCCATGGGGGTGGCGTGGTACTGTACTGCTGCAGTAACAGTCACTAGTACAAGTTCCAGTAAAGATACCACAAAAAAGTACAAAAACCACACAGCTGCAGTGGATAGCAGGTTCACATTGCTGAAATTATTATGTGGCACAATAAAAGGTGTCTGATTTGATGACACACATCACACACATACTCACACACACACAATAAGTTATGCATAGCAAATTGAAAACTTCAGTAATATAATCACATATTTTAAACAAACTGAAATTATGCACTGCTGCACCACAACAATCAGCAAAAAAATGGCAAGAATTATTGAAAATGCTACTGTGTGTACATTAACACAGTTATACAAGAAAAATATCACCAAAACAGAAAGCACTGTCTTTTTCTCCAAGTTGATCTACCTACACCACAGATATGCCCCTTCCCCAAAGCACACTTCCACTGTTTCTCAGTATACAGACTAAATGTTGTACATTAACATTCAAAATCCATACACAAACAATAAACACTCGATGATATGAGCACAGGAGGGTTTCCTATATTCGATGAACTGAAGTTTCAGCAAAGAAAATGACTCAGAAAGTTTTTTTAACAGCTTTTAGAAGGTTTGAATCCCAGAGAGCTCTCAGAGCAGATTGTCTCCTACAGCTTCCTACACACACTACCCCAAACTGAGGCTGTGCAAAACAATCTAGATCCCATGTGACCTGAAATCCCATGAATCAATGCAAAATTCGCCTTTGGAGCTTAAAACCAAGGTGAAGTGAGGTGAAGTACATTGTTTTCAATGTACTTCGCCTTAAGAATTGGTGGAGTAGTAGTTTGAAGGTGGAGTAATGCAAAGTCACTATTTTCAATGGACTTCTCAGATACTCCATTATAATGCTAAGTACCCACTTCGTAAGTCATAAGACTCCGGCTGACCGCCTTCACTCGAATCACTTCACAGAGTGAATTAGGGCCACTTTGCCCATCTCTAATTGGCATTGGTAGTGCTGTAGTTAGACACGCATAATAAGAATAGCAGTGAAGTATTAAAGTGACGCCAACCCCAACCCCATCCTGTAAAGACTGACAGGCATGGGGGTGTGCCTTTGGGTAGTCAGCTATAACACTCATGCCATTTTACCTCACTCTACCCTGTAGACACTGACAAGTGTTGTGGTGTGCTTTATGGTCTTTGGGCGTATACTTACCCCATTCCATAAGGAAATACGCCGAGGTGGGTGCAGTACAGGAGAATGGGGTGAACTTTGTGGCTGAACACTGCAAGGCACACCACAATGCCTGTCACTGGCTGCAGGGTGGGGGTGGAATGGCATGAGCATTACAGCTGATGATCCCAAGTCACACCCCTGACATCTGTCAGTCTCTACAGGGTGGGATACTGCAGTTGGAAACCCTAACACTGTTGGCATGTGTTGGTATTTTCACTTCAAATTTTCAACATGAGCTTTTTGTGAGCCCACCTCATTAAAAGTGGCACTTTCAGTTTGTTACCTGAAAGGTGGTTTTGAACAGTGGCTATGCCATTTGGCAACACGGATGAAAACACATTTTGGGCAGTACGTGGAAAATGACAACTATATTATTCATGAGGAGATGTAAAAAAAATGGCAACATTGAAAATCTGGAGTGAAAATATGAAACATTGGTGAAGTCATGAGCATGCATAGAAACTGTGCCTATGTTAATAACCACATTATTAACATAGGCAATTTGGGATCTCCCCTCATGAATAGTGGCACTGTAATTTTGTTAATTTGTCCGAAACATTGATTTCGCACAGTGACAATGCCATTGTGCGCCACAGGTGTGAGAACACATTTTGGGCAGGATGTAAAAAATAACAGCTGTACTGTTCATAAGGAGGTGTGAAAAAATACCAGTGTTGAAAATCTGGCATGAAAATATTGCAAATCTGCGGAGTTACAAGGGTGTGTGGAAACTGCGCAATGCACACTTGAAACACAGTAATTTTATGGAATTTCATCACCAGATTTTCAACATAGGCATTTTAGGACTTCTGGTCATGAACAGTGTCACTGTCATTTCTTCAAACTGTCCCTAAAACTTATTTCGCACAGCGACTGCGATATTCTGCCTCGGACATGCGAAAACACATTTTGGCAAGGTTATGTAAAATAACAGCTGTACTGTTCATAAGGAGGTGTGGAAAAATTCCAATTTTGAAAATCTGGACTGAAAATAATACAAATTCATGAAATTATGGGTGTGCATGGAAACTGTTCAATGCACTCTCATAAAACAGCAATTTTTTGGATGTTTTCCACCAAATTTGCAACATAGACTTTTTTGAGAGCCCCCCTCATGAACAGTGGCACTGTCATTTTGTTAATCAGTCCTGAAAGGTGATTCCATGCAGTGACCATGAAATCACCTTTCAGGATTGAATAACACCATGACAGTGCCCGCATTCATGAGGCGGGGTCGCAATAACCCCATGTTGAAAATTTGGTGCCAAAATTCCAAAAATTGCTGAGATATGCACCAAAAGTTGAAAAAACCCTATTTATTCCATTATACAGCTTACCAGCATTTCTTCAGTTCGCAGTCGGATTTGAAGAGTGCAGACGGTTCTCGGGTCCACTGAAAAATCATCAGACCGGAGTCTGAGGTAAGTATAAAAGGGAGTGTGGAGAGGCAGAGTGTGCAGAGGGTGGGTGTGGGTTGGGGAGGGGCAGGGAGAACACGAGGGACTGTTTTCTTTTTTACAGGTTTAAAAAAAAACATTGCTGGTTTTTCCTTTTCAGGGGATTTGACACGCTGGGGTGGGCTCCCAGAGTGTCACTTAAGTGATTTTTTGGGGGGGAGGCTGTAGCTGATGCGGGATTGGGCAACCCCGTCAGCACACAAAAAAAGCAGGGGGTAACATTATGCTGACAGGGAGTGGGCTCCCCCGTTGGCAAAATAAACAAGGGGGATTAAAGCTGACCAGCATTGGGCCCCCCATAGGCAAAGAAAGACTGCTGGGGGGTGCATGATGCCAAGGGGGATTGGGCCCCCCCTTGGCAAACATTTTAAATATATGGGGGGTCATTATGCTGATGGGAAGTGAGATCCCCCATCGGCATTGTGACAGAAGCTGGTGGTGGCAGTGGCGGCAGTCACTGCTGCCATGTTGCGTGTATGTCGGGAGGTGTGTTGTGGTCCTGTTGCATGAGAACTTTGCTCTCATTGCAGCAGACCTTGTCTTAGATCTGGTGGCCACATTAAGGATGCATGATGTCAGCGCCTGCTGCTGGCTTATTGCGGAATGAGGGCCACACCTACTGATGTGTGCCCTGCATTTCCCAAACAGTGACCGCACCTCCAAATCTGCTACTACCGCAAGATGTTGGCTGGCATGCAAGTGTGAGCCAACATAAAAAAGGGGCTATCAAAGAACAAGAGAAAGTGTATTTTTGAACAGGTGAGCCTTTTGGGGCTCAGTGGACACCCGAATGTGAAGCAGCATTCTTTGAAGTCATATACCAGCTCACCCATACTCCAGTTCTTGCCTATGCTGAACCTACCAAGCCCTATGTTCTGCATAAGGATGCTAGTTTACAGGGCCTTGGGGCTGTGCTATATCAAGACTATGAAGATGGCTTGAGACCTGTAGCTTTTGCCAGTAGGCGCTTGACCCCATCAGAGTGGAACTATCCAGTCCACAAGTTGAAATTCCTAGCCTAAAATGGGCCATAATTGACCAGTTTCATGAGTACCTCTATGGGGCAAAAATATCAGTGAAGACTGACAATAACCCACTGACATAAGTGCAGACTTCAGCTAAATTGGATGCCACTGGGCACCATTGGCTTTCTGCTTTATCAACTTATGATTATGCTGATGAATACAGACCGGGACTACACCACATTGATGCTGACACTCTGTCATGAAGGCCAGCTTCTCAGAACAATTGGGTCAGGTTGTCTAAACCTGATATCAAAACATTATGCCAAACATTTGATAAAGATAAACAAATGTCTGTGGACTCATTGGACTGCCTGGTAGATTGCTTGGGCTCTCCTGATACCTGCATACCAGCTGTCTATTGCCATTTCTCTGCATTAGATATTAGTGCACTACCTCATTTTGATAATTACAGTATTCAGTGGGCTCAATCCCAAGATCCCATGATTCAACCAGTACTTGATGCCCTGCATGCAGGGAAAGATGTGTCCAAGTTGCATTCCCCCAACTTACGAACTGCTCTGTTGTTCAAGGAAGGCTCCAGGTTAAAGTTGCATGATCAATTGTTATACAGAGAGACAGTGGATCATTGTGGTCAAGTGGAAAAGCAACAGTTGGTCCTACCCACAGCCTTTAAACAGCTGGTATTGAGGTCCCTCCATAACCACATGGTGCACCTCAGTATTGATAGAACTCTCAGTCTGGTGTGATCCGAAGTCTACTGGCCAAAGATGGGGGCAGATGTTGAGCACCATGTAAAAACCTGCAGTCACTGCCTCCAAAGAAAGCCCTGCCTCAGAAGGCTGTCCCCCTTGTCAATAACACTACTAGCACTCCTCTAGAATTGGTCTGCATAGACTTCTTGTGCTTAGAACCCGACCAAAAAAACATTGGCAATGTGTTGGTAGTTACTGATCATTTTACATGATATGCAAAATCCTTCCAAACTAAAGATCAAAAGGCCCCTGACACCCCTGGCACATTCCTTTCCTATAGCTTTGAATATCATACACAGAGTTGGAATGGTCTCTAACCACAAAGATAATATAACCAAGATGACTGTTTCCCCCCTAAATCACAGGTTTTTAAAACAAGCTACATCCTCGATGGAGGTACAATGGACTTCTAAAAGCATTAAATACTTAGGTTTATTTTTGTCTACAAAGAAAAGTCTCATGAAAAAGCAGAATTTTGATACCCTCCTGGAAACCATTCAGCAGGACTTTAAACAGTGGCAATCTCTTCTGATAGATCTTTGGGAGAAAATAAGTATAGTCAAGATGAATATCTTGCCTAGAATATTTTACCCTCTTAATATGTTAAATATGTGGATATCCCAAAAGTGGTTTAAGACACTTCATGCTCTTATTTCTTCTTTTATATGGGGTGGGAAACACCCTTGACAATCATATCTTAAACTAGCTGTATCTATCTCAGCAGTGGGCTTTAAATTACCACATTTTGGCATGTATTACTGGGCGAGCCAGGCAACCAAATACCTGCATTGGTTCTCGTCTCAAGAAGAGATTGCCGCTTTGTCCTATCTTCCTAAATGGTTAATATTAAAAAGAGAGTTAATTGATGGCTTAAAGATGGCCAAGGAGGCTCTATTATATGTTTCTTTAAATAATCTCCCCACTAGTATTAGTGAGTCTCCTATACTAACTTCCCTTAAAGCACATGGTCAAATTTGTGCCTTTCTTTTTTTTTTTCAATTTAAACTTTGTTAGTAAATTTCCCCATATAAAGGGCAGTTACAGCGAAGCAAGATGTGACACAGCCACTAATGAGAATAAAACTGCCCAGCCCACCCGCCCACCCATCTCCCCTTACAGCAGCAACTACTCCGTATAACCCCTAAGTGCAATGCACATTCCCAGAGGACCTGTGAGAGAATTTGAGGTATGACATAATCACAAATGAGACAATGAAATTAGGGAGTGGAGGGGATCCCATATTTTGTTATAAACTGCAAGTCTGTTATGAAGACTTGCAATTGCCTTTTCTGTTCAAAGATTAGCAAGAATTTTGAGCAACCACTTTTGGAAAGATAGGGTGGATTTGTCTTTCCAATGACGTAAGATGAGTTGTTTAACAGATAGAGCAATCATGGAAATATGAAATTTCCTAACTTTGACCCTGACAGAGGACATATCCCCTTAAAGACATATATCAGGAATGAAGTACTCCTGAAGGCCCAGTAGGGGATCCAGAGACATCCTGATTTAATTCCATAAAAGGGAAACTTTGGGACAGGACCAGAACATATGAAGAAGTGTTCCTTCTTCCCGCATACACTTAATACAGGTACTAGAATCCGAAAAACCCCATTTCTTTAATTTAATAGGAGTACAATACATATTATGTAGTATATGATATTGCATGAGGCGCAGTCTGTCTTGGGAAACGTATTTATGACAAGATCTCCATAGAGATTGCCAATCCAACTGGTACTGAGGAAGGAGGGAGTTCCAGAATCTAGTAGGTCCAAAAGAGTTCCCATATCTTTTATGAAACAACACAATGTATAATGTAGATACAGCACCTGAAGATCCAGTAAGTGAGGAAATCTCAGGTATCAGGGCTGAAACTGTCTGAGAAGGGGAATATTCCCCAAGGCTATTGTGAGTAGGTGTCTTAACTGCATAACTTTGAAGTGAAGGGAAGCTGGGATGAGAAATTTTTTAGTAATATCACCTGGGGACAACCAGTACTCCTCATCATCCACCAAAGAGTACAGTTTTCCCTCTCTCAATTGGGGCAACCATTTACTGGAAATCTGCTTCTTATTGATAGTGAAGGAATGTGCCTTTCTTAAATATCAGAACACCAAGGATACCTGACAACCAATAGTTGGTAATCCAAAAGCATTTGGCACTACATAAGGAAGCCCTACAGTGAACAAGTGTTTAGATTCTGCTGAAATTATTAAAACTCTGACCTCTATCACTTAAAATATTGTTTAACAGGACTAATTAATATATGAAACATTATTTTGTGCTGATTTAAACTGTTTTTGTACACACTTGCTATTGCAAGGTTCTGGAGCCCTAGACAGTACTAGGAAGAGGAGGGTAGTTCATTCTATCGCATCTGTGAACTACCACTTGTAAAAATTGGGGGAAGTTGCAGTTTTGACTGCTAGAGTGGCTGCTGCTACTTAGTAAAGCCACATTCTGTGGTTTTTAACATTTTAGTTTATTTTTAAACATTTATTTTGCTTTGTGACACTCGGTGACCCGTGGTAGTTCTTCCTGGGTCATTTGGCACTACATAAGGAAGCCCTGCAGAGAACAGGGCTAGCACGAGCAGGGCGAGCACGTGCTTGCACACGCAAAGACGCATGCTAAGACATGTGCATTGCATGTCACGCATGTCAAGAATGTCAAGAGTGTTAGAGGGATAGAGGGGAGAAAAAAACCCAAGAACTTTAGTAAGTATATATAATATTTTCAGTACACAGTAGAGCTATCTCTGATAAGTAAATTAATTGAAAATGAGTGACTTAATTGTGCTAGAAAATGCCCTGAGTACTAGCACTACTATTACAAATCTAACAAAGTCTACCAGGATAGATATTATGACACTTGATGGGGAAACTGCCTTAAAGTTTAATACATGTCTAATGTACACCTTATTTGACTCCTTTCCCAAAATACCCTTATATGTTTGTGATAAATGTATCAATAATAGTGTTCTGAGGGAAGATATTGATAACTTCTATAAAAGGCTAACAGTTATTGAACAACATCAGGAAACCTTGAGCCTAACTACAAGCAGATCATTAGGGAGTGAGGGAATATCTAAAAATCTGAGTGACAATGTGGAGTTAGGAGGTTTGGACTATCAGAGTGAGGCATGTCAATATGAAAAAAGGAAAAGAATAGCCTCTGATGAGAATAATACCTCCAGTGAGTCTGATGATTGGGTTGAAGTTGTTGTAGGCCATAAATCCAAATATAGATGTTGGGCATTTGGTAATAATATTACACTAAGCAATAGGTATGAACCCTTAATTGATCTGGACATGGGTGATAATAATATGGAGAAAGATCAGCTTAGTTTAAATAATGAACAGCATATTAGTTTTTATCCCAGTTCTGTTAATATTGAATCTCAAGCAGTCATTCAGTCAACTGCTATTCCAGAACCTACACCCAGGATAAGGGAAGCCCTAAATTTGCCTGACACTACAGTAACAGACAAAGGAGGAAATCACAAAAATAAAATAAAACCACACCTAGACTATGGAACCCCTATTTGGAAATCTTATCTCAAAAAAGATATTACACAGGTTGAAAGAGTTCAAAGAAGAATGACTAAATTTATTAAGGGACTAAAAAATATGGATTATAGCGAAAGACTTGTGAGTTTAAATCTATTTTCTATAGAGACCAGAAGAACTAGAAGCGATTTACTTCTATTGTATCAAATCTTGAGAGATACGGCATTAATGGAACAATGTAATATAAAAAGGATTCAGAAGAATGTAAACTTAAGATCTCATGATAGACAAATAGTCATACACAGAGCACGAACTACCAGACATCAACATTTTTATAATATAAGTACTCCAATGATGTGGAACAATCTTCCTGGGAATATAGTGGAGTTTTTAACTTTAGACATATTTAAAAAAAGGTTAGACAAATATTTACTACATAAGACCATCAACTAATAAACCCACTATGAGTGGGAGACAATTTAATGGGCTTTACGCCTACTTTGTCTATATACACCAAATTAAACCAAGTTAAATACCCTGTCCAATAATACACAGACATGCTGCTGCTTTGTGGGTGCTCAGATTGGCAATCATTTAACTTGTTAATATTCTTATTTACAAAATTCTTTTCAGTTTGCTCCATACATATTTCACATATCCAAATACATTTTACATTTTCATATTGCACCATCCTTCCTTTTTTAGCATACATCATATACTGTATATACATTCCTCAAAATCCCATCATATATACAGCTTTGTGTTCTTCTCCCCCCAGATGCACACTTATGGGGGACACTCTGGTCTTTGTTCTTCTCTCAGTACTTGTGCACATGGTATTGACTATTCTTTCCTTGGGATTCATATTTCTGCCATTTTTCTTTCTGTGTCCACCTGTCCCTCCCTCCCCCTCCTCCTTATCTCCCCCACCCTCTCCCCTTTTTCAGTTCCATCTTCCCTTTTTATATTTTTTCAGTCATCCACCCCAGCTGTCTTTTGACTCCAAACTATGTTTTTAGTTCATGATCATCTCTCTCTCCATCTCTCCCTCTCTCTCTCTCTCTCTCTCTCTCTCTCTCTCTATATATATATGTATATATATGTAATCCCTAGGTGGTGCTATCCCAAGGCTACTAACCCTCCTGCTTGGTATGCAAGTTAAGAGGCCTGGATAATGAAACGGATGCCTCCACCCAGAGGTCAGAGTTGTTAGTGGTCAAACTAACCTGGGCACAGCCCTCCAGGACACTGTAACCCCCCCTCTTTCCCTTCTAGTGGCCTGAACAATATACAATAATTACTTTCATTGTGACCCTTATTCACCAGGCAATTAAACACACACTGTTTGCACTTACCACCAGGGCTGGTTCCTCTAGCTTGACCCTGGAGACCCCCTGTAAAACAAGGTTAACCACAGCAAATAGCAACAGTACAATACTTTTGGCACAAACTGGAACCACAGTCAGGTTAAATGCAAACAAAGTTAAGTCTGATTTATTCATGGGACTTGAACAAGGGAGAGGTGTAATCAGGTTGATTTGCTTAAAAGCTATATTAATCAGAAGTTATGCATGCAGTTCAGAGTCCCTAAACAGTCACACACTCTGGGTACCCAGTTAGGAAAATGGTGGGCTAGCCAGGAATGTTGCAGCTGGTCGGGGTCCTTTGATGGAAGCCAACAATATGCACAACACACACTATTTGTAATCTAGAGCCAGAGGGCTCAGATAGTGAAAGAAAAGGCAACAAGGCAATCAGATGACAACACCTTTAGATTTAGCTGTTGTTGCAGGGAGCTACCCTGATGTTTACTCACGATACCCAATACTGGGCACAGGCAGGACGAAATCGAGACTGCAGGCTGTTGAACTGGAGTGCCCAGAGAAGCAGGGCCCACAAGAATCACTGAGGCGTCATTCCTGTTCAAGGTGTTGAGTGGGGGGCTGATCCCCAGACCGGTCTCTCATCGATGATTTTATCTGCGTAGCAGGTATTCTGGCTAGGCCAGTGTAGCAGGGCCCAGTCAAATGGAAATGGATACAGATTCTGTCCGTGAAGCTGGATACAGACTCCAGCAAGCAAAACACAGTTCAGACACACAGTGGGGACCAAATCATGACCCACTATTAGCACACAGCACATTCACATGTAAGGAAATTCCACTGTACCAGGCAAATGTCTCTCCAGTCACAATTACAGAGTCTCTGCACAATCCGGGAGTTCAGAGGAAGTTGGAAGTCTAGACAGGATGATCGCATTCAGCAAATCTTCAGTCTTCTTCAGGTTAAAGCCTGGTCACAATTCAGTGGCTTAATTCGCTTTCCAAATTCTGATTCCATTCTGAAAAAAGCACAAGTTCCCTCTCAGGGACAGTAGGCAGACATGCAGGCCAAACTCAGACCTTTCCTCAGTTCTCCCACACAAATCCACTATGGATTGCTGCTCGAGCTATTTCAAGCTGTTACTTCTTCCCTTCACAACTCAGATCTAACTGAAACTGCAAGCAGTGTAGGACTTTCCCCAAAATCCAAAAGGTTAGTTGGCTGATCTGTCTGTCAGCCACAACAAGGGCTCCCCCTCCAGGTTATTTTAGGTGCCAAAAGCCCCAAACTACAATTCCTACAAGTTTTGACCCCACCAAGCCTCTGTAGGCAGGCTCCATTTTAGAGTCCCATATGTACTGATTGACCCATTCTGACAGTCCAGGACCAAGATGATAGAAACAAACAACTGTCCGTGTTGCAAAGAAGGCAGGTTAGAACAAACTGCAATATTATTACTACTCTAACAAATGATCAGCAAACAAGTACATCTACTAACAGAGCTCCCGCTCAGATTAATTATGACTGCAATCCAGGCAGCTCTTAAAGAGACAGTACACAGAGGCTATACAGGCACTCTCTGGCAATACATTTAAACTGCTAAAATGCAGGACACCAGCCTGGCAGTGAGCATTTAAGCAAGCTCAAGGAAGACTTTTCTGGAACCCCCATATGTAGGGGGTTATTTATATATATATATATATATATATATATATATACCCTATCTGTTTTTATTAATGAGAAACCAACATTGCCATTTTTGTACTTTATGAGAGCATTCTTACTTCTCTGCAATCCAGATCCAGTAGGCCCACAACCCTAACAGGTTGTCTACATTTTGCAGGGTGGGTGGGAGACAAAATTTCTCTAAGTAGCGGAAAAGTGAGGCTGTTCTGACCCTGCAGGCCATTTTCAACTCCCCTAGCTTGCCCGCTCTCTCTCTCTCCTGCACTGACTAATGGAATGCCAGGGATTGCCTAATGGGCTCTACCCCCTTTTGTGATGTCACCCATGACTTATTGTGACAGACATCCTTGCCACTTCTGAGCCTTAAGGGATCCCCCTCCCCCCTCCTAATTCTGATCAACCCCACATTGGCCAGGGTACTGGAACAACAGTGTTTGCCCTTTTAACAGGCAAACTTCATTGTCCCAAGATACCCCGTCCAATAATACACAGACATGCTGCAACTTTGTGGGTGCTCAGATTGGCAATCATTTATATCCTCATTTACAAAATTCTTTTTAGTTTGCTCCATATATATTTCACATATCCAAATACATTTTACATTTTCATATTGCTCCATCCTTCCTGTTTTAGCATACATCATATACTGTATGCACATCTCTCAAAATCCCATCATATATAGAGCTTAATTTTCTTCTCCCCCCAAATGCACACCTATGGGGGCCACTCTTTTCCTTGATCTTCTCTCAGGGGTATCATTTAGGGGTAGCCAGGGGTTGCAGTTGAGACCCCTATGATTTTTTTGCAACCCCTATGCTGCCCACTGCAACCTCTAAGAACTGTAAAACAAGGTTCCCCTAGCATAAGTTTATATAAATGTGGTGATTTGGGGAGTTTTATAACCGCTTTTGATTCTGCTGAAATGGGACTTTGCAACCCCTATGATTCTAGTGAAATAATGCTACTGAGAACTTCCTACCTACTTCTGCTTGCTAGCCCCCTCCCTATGCAGTCCACCACCCTATTTGCTCTTCCCACCACCGTTGAACATTGGGCCACTACTTTCAGATCATCCTGATTGATAACCCTGTGGTCCCTTTCCTATGAGGTATATGCCATGACCTCTCCTCCCATCTTGTACTTGGCTCTGTTTTTTTTGTGTCTGATGTGCATGACTTTGCACTTTTTGGCATTGAATTCCAGCTGTAAAATTCTGGACCACTCTTCTAGTCTTTCCAGATCCCTCCTCATGGCCTCCATTCCCTCCATTATGTCCACTCTGTTGCAGAGCTCGGTGACATCTGCAAATAGACAGACTATTCCTTCATGCTTCACTCTTATGTCACCTATGAATATATTGAAGAGAACAGGGCAAAGTACTGACTCGTGACCCCCATCTCCCACTCGAGAATTCCCTTTTTAGTACAACCCTCTGGGTTCTATTTCTTAACCAAATGAGGGATCATTGGTTGAGGATAAGCAGCAGAGGGTGATGGTAAATGACATTCATTCTAATGAGGGAAGAGTATCTTGTGGGATGCTGCAGGGCTCACCATTGGGACCGGTCCTCTTCAATGTCTTTATAAGTCACATTGCAGAAGAACTGGAAGGAAGGTAGGCCTTTTTGAAAATGACATCAAAATCTGTAATAGGATGGGTACCTATGAGGGGGTGGAGAGAATGAATAGGTACCTTGGGAAACCTGAAGAAAGGTCAGGGGCATGGCAGCTAAGGGAATGAACTGAACTGAACACTGAGTAAGCAATAAGACATGATGGGGTGTATGTTAGACAGTTCTAACACTCGGCTGGGGTCATAGTGAGGTACGAAGCTGCAGGCCGAGTGTATTCAGTACCCTAGAACTATCTAACACACATCCCCAGAGGGACTTATTATGCTTATAAAATGTGTCTGTGTATTCTACACGGGGTTTCTAGTTTTAGCTATGCATAAGAAACTTCTAATGCATGGCTATCAGATTCTTTGAAATCCTTTTCCCATTTTATAATAATTGTTTTGATATGGGCCATAAACCAGTAGCACACCCCTAGAAAAATGCAGGAAATCATAAGAAATGTAATTAAATTTGTGCAAGAGAAGAGCTTGCTAACCCTCTGATATGATTATTAGCTAGGATTCAATGGTAAAACATGAAAAATCATGCAAATAGGGCATAGAAATCCAGGAGCTGGTTATAAATGGGCGGGGGGGGTTACTGTCATTCATTCATTTAGCAGGAATGAGACCTTTGAGTTATCATATCTGATGACCTCGGATTGGTGGGGCAGTGTGACAAGGTAGTGAGCAAGGCTGATTGGATGCTATAGTGCATATCGCGAGGCATTACCAGCAGGAATAGGGAGGTGATGCTGTCACTGTATTGGAAAGCTCAAAAGGCCCCACCTGGAGTACTGTGTTGAGTTCTGAAAGCCACATCTCAGAAAGACATAGACAAGGGGAGGAAGTCCCAAGGAGGGCAACTAAAAGGGTGCAGGGGTTACATTAAAAGTCCTATGAAGAGAGACCGATGGATCTCAACATTTACACCCTACAAGAGAGGATGGAGAGGGGGACATGATACAGACCTACAAGTACCTTGTGGGGTGAACAGGGTACAGGAGAGGAGTCTATTTGAAATGAGGATGAGCACTAGGGCAAGAGGGCATGCAATGAAGCTGGAATGGGGGAAGTTTATGAGGGATGTAACTAAGAAAGTATTACTTCACTGAAAGAGTAGTGGATGCCTGTAAGTCTACCAGCAGAGGTGGTGATAGCAAAAACAGTTGGAGGATTCAAACATGCATGGGATAGTCGTAGGGGAATACTGATAAATAGGTAGGGAGGGGGAAGGTTGGCAGACAACAGGCTGGGTCTGCAGAGACAGAATAGGCAGGGAAAATGTGAGTGGACTGGGTGGGCCAAGTGGCACTTTGTGACTATAATTTGTATTTTTTTTGTCACTTACCACTAGACCTCTTACCTTTTGTAGTAACCTCTCATGTGGTATTGTGTGAAAGAATTTACTGAAGTCCATATAGGCCACATTGACAGCTCACCCCTGTCCATCTGCCTTGCCACCCAGCAAAATATATTAGATTCATCTGACACTACTTCATCCTGGGGAACCCATGTTGCTTACTGTCCTGTAAACCATTAGATTCTAAGAATTCTAGAATCGTGCTGGCAGAAATAGACTATTCATCCCAATGAGACTGCCCAAGATTGCACCCCACCTCCCTTTTACCTCCCTCCCTCCCTTCTGCAGTCTTTCCCCTTCCCTTCCTATTCCCATGTAGTTATCCTGTGCTTTTTTGAATTTCTCCACTGTATCCACCTCAAACCAACCACTCCAGCAACCTGTTCCATGGTTGTACAACCCTCTCTGAGAAATAACGCCCCCCCCTCACATCCCCCTTAAATTTGCTCCACTCCAGCTTAAATGCATGCCCTCTGGTGGTATTGTTTTCTCTCATTCTGAAGATGCTATTTCCCTTAACCTTATCTATTCCCTTTATGTACTTGATGGTTTCTACCATGTCCCCCCTCTCCCATCTCATTTCCAGTGTATAAAGACCAAACTCTTCCAGTCTCTCCCCATATGGTCTCTCTTGCATCCCCAGGATCATCTTGGTCACCCTTCTCTGTACCTTTTCCAGCCTATCTTTGTCACCCTGCAAACGGGGCCTCCAGAATTGAACTCCATACTCCAGTTGTGATCTGACCAATGTTTTATATAGCGGCATGAACACCTCCTCCCTCCTACTAGTGAAGCCTATCCCAATGCATGCCAACACTCTTGTTGCTTTCCCAGTTGCTCATTCACACTGACTCCTAGCCTTTAATGTGTCCATGATCCAAATCCCCAGGTCCTTTCCTTGTTCTATGATCTGCTGTGCTTCCCCCCACAGGCAGTAAGTGGATCTTGGACTATTCCATCCTATGTGCATTATTTTGTACTTTTTTTGCATTGAACTGCAGTTGCCACATTTCTGCCCACTCCTCCAGCCTGGCTAGACTTATTTACAACTTAGATCATCAAAGTCTCCTTTAACCTGTTAGTAGCAAAATGTTTAGCACTGGTCTTTACAATGTGATCTAGTGCCCATGCTGCATAGCATTTTCTTACTTCATAGACTGAAAAAGATTGAAAGTAGTGAGGACTATCAGCTTAGTGTTAGCTTGATAAAGTTGTTTTAATCAATATTTTATATGTCCAGAAATAGCTCCAAAACAGTAAGTTAAGTGACTTGCTCAGGGTCACACAGTATGCAAGTGGGGGATGCAAGATTCAAACTCACGTCTCCAGGTTTTTCAGCCCAGTGCACTTAATCACTAAGCTATATTGCTTCCTCATTTTGAAGTAAAAACAAGCATAAGAAACCTAACTGGCTCTCACAAGAATTAAGGAATGTGGTGAGAGTCAGAGCTTTGTCCAGTTACAAGAAGAATCAAGGGGAGGAGGAGTGTGGGGCGGGGTACCAGATTAAGCTGAAGGAGACCAAGAAGGTGATCAGAAGTGCAAAGGCAGATGCAGGCTGCAAATTGTCAAGGGTGTCAAGCAGAGGCATCATTTAGGTGTCGCAACTGCATCCCTATGCTTTTTTCATGACCCCTATGACATTTTTGCGACCCCTGTACTGTTGCTGCCTGTGCTGGCTGGCTCCTGCCTCTCCTGGCTCACATTTTCCTCGCTCCAGTTTCTGTGTTATTTTTATTTTGTCTGATGACTGGTCCCTGGTCCCTCATTTGCCCCCTCATTAATTCCCCCACCCTGCAAGCATCCAGACTCATTCCCTCCTGTCCCAGTCCCAACCAATTGTGGGGTCCTGAAACTTTTTTCCACCATGCAATCTTTACCTAATTGGATGCTGCAAGTGTGCTCTGTTAAGGCACCAGTACCAAAACATTAAAGCTTCACACTTAACATGTGAGTGGCCCTTGAAGAGTGAGCGTGGCACTGTAGCATAGTGAGAGTTAAGTTGCCCAGCAGGCAGTAGCAGTTAACTTGAGGAGAAACAGAATGGGTTCAACTTTTTAAGTTGGATCTACAGGGTAGGAGGAGAGAGAGGACTGTCACTCGGGAAACAGGTCAGGATGGAGACACGGTCTGGTCAGTATCAGTCCAGGCAGTGAGTCAGGAGCCAGAACTTCATTCCAGCAATTGGTGGGTCAGGTCAGGAGAGAGCAATGGAACGAACCCTTATAGCAAGCTAACTTGCTACCTTACGTGTTGTAACATGGAGGAGCTTAGAGAAGTGGACAGGACCACCATTTACTGACAGGTGATATAAGTAAAATAAAGTCTTTGAAATGTAGGACTGAATTTGGCTGGAACAGCTCTTTCCTGCAAATTTTTGTGTATAATAATCAGAGACTGCTGCTAACATAGAGAATAAAGTATTAGTCTGGGTGAGTAACAAGAATTTACACACACCCGAGGGGTTTATGCATAGCATCTAACCCCGAGGGTGTGTCTAAATTCCAGTTTACACTCACCCAGACCCATATTTTATTTTATATAACTGTTGGGTTTCTTTTTTTTGCCTCAGCAATTACTTAAAATAAAAAAAGGTTGCTGTGCTGAGGCAGTCCGAGTACGTCATGGCTGGCGGTTGGCTTTCTCTTTTATTTAAAACGTTGTTTTTTCCCCCCAGTATAGCAAGGGATGATCAATCTGGTAGCAATGTGGTACATTTAACTTTATTTTATTTTACTTACTGCAGAGTGTCCATGTCAGTTTCTCTTCATGTTGGGTTTGAGGTTCAGGAAGGAGACAGCGATTGAGGAGTTCGAGCAGGCGCATGCGCAGAGTGGATAAAACTGTGCACATGTTTGCCATTATAAACACTCCTTTATAACAGCAAATTACACCATGGTTTCCATATGGGAAAAAGAGGAAGTCATTCATTATTGTAAAATTAATCTCCAGTGTGGCTGTTATTGTTTTACACATATAAAAGCAACATTGAGGAGGGCTCCTGCAGCCCTCTCCTCATGTTGCTTTTATTAAAATGTCAACAGCCACAGAACAGACCCCAATGGCACACCATGTGTGACATCCCCCATCAGAGAATTTGTCAGTTCTACGTGATAATGGCGACTGCCGAACGGCAAGCCGCATTATCGCGATGTCAGAGCGGCGAAAACATTTTCGTCACTCTGACATCCTCGGCGCATGGAAGAATGGCATCGGGGACTTAGGTTTAATGATTTCTGTAGGGTGGGATGCACCCCCCACACCCCTCCAATAAAATTGCACCAGCGCCCAGACCTTAACCCAGTGCCTCACCCACCGCAACCGCAGGCCAACCCCTGATGCCATGGCGTAGCTTGGCAACCCACCACAGCACCACCCCCACACCCTCTCCACCCCCTCCCAGCTCATGCTCACCGTGCTCACTTCCCCACGCAGTGTGTACATATATCGACATCCTGTCGCCGCATTCACCCCCCCCACATCCAGTTTCCCATCCCTCCCCATCACCATTCAGGCTTTCACCCATAACACGTAGCCATTTGGACGGTGCCCTAGTACAGACGCCCACATCACAGGCTACCAAATTTGTCATTCGTTACAGATCTGTGATTCTTGCTTGTCAACTAGTCCCAATCAACCTAGTTTGCTTTTATCTCTAGTCCTTGATCTCTCTTACCTTCTGTATAAACCAGATCACAAGTAAAAAAATATACAGATTGACTGGCATGTAGTTGCCTAAGTACCACAGTCACCTTAAAATGTCCAGCTCTTACTGTTTCATTTGCATGGCTGGTGGAAAGAACAACATTACAGTCAGAAACTTGAATTAAGAACAATAAACCTGGCTTGCATATGTGCACTCTGCTAGTTCTGGAGAGGTTTGCTAATGTTACTCTCTCCCTTACACCACAAATAAATGCTCTTCTGCTCTAACAGATTTGTTAACAAACAAATCACACAGTACCACTTGTTTTGGATCATATCACTTTGGCGATAGTGAAGAACATTGGCTCACCACAGCTAGCATAGCTAAAGTGATTACAGAGTAGCATGCTTGCTGCGCTGTGCTAGGCTACTTTTGTCACGTGTTTGGTGTTGATTTAAGTTTTGTCAGTTTGTTTGGGTAGGGGGGGCTCCACCACCCATACACCCCTTGTCTTTTTAATTGGGGTGTGTGGAGGGCAAAGCACCGTAACTCAAATAAACTAGTCGCTTGTTTGCTGTTGATTTAGATTTTGTCTGTTTAAGATGGGGGACTGCGACCCAACACCTCCTTGTCTTTTTAACATGGGGGTTGTGTGGGTGAAGCCCCCCCAACTCAGATAAACTAAGAAGGAAATAACAGACACATGTAACTGTAAACAAAATAAAATAAATTACTGCAAGATAGACCCATGCGTCAAGACATTATGCCACACAACATTCATTGGTGTGCTACTCTAATGGCGTAGGTTCACAGTGGTCCAATCTTCTCCACTATCACCATACTTTCACATCTCCCATCCCTTCAGCCTTTTGCTATGAGAAATGGTCACTGCCCACTCTTTTGTGTGAGCGTAGTAGCACCTGGAATAACCCACTTCCTCAAATTCATTGCCCAATTTAACCCCTCACCCTACATCCTTGAATCTTGTTCCCCAACAAAATCACTTATTGTTTTGGGCATTTTACTGTGGTGTTCATTGCATTTCTATTGAATCTGTCTTGCATTTGTGTTTATACTGCATTGTATGGTGTGGGCGCTGGGTGGGTTGAACCTGCCTGTGAGGCCATAGTGGGATAGTATTGTTTCCAGGGGGAGAGTACTACACTTGTCACCTAGGCTAGCCCACTTACTTTTCCTTGGGTGGAGGCAGTGAGAAGCTATATTGAATAATTTATTTACAACTTTGGATAATGAATCTCAACAGGAACTTGATGTCCCAGACCACTTAACCTTTTCGGAGGCTATCAAGCAGAGTAAATGGTACCATGATGCGAAAAGGGGACCACAGTTTGATATGATATGTATCGATTAACAGATGTATAACAATACAAAAAAATATTGAGGAAATTTAGCGAGTACAGAACAGAACACCAAAATGATCAGCAGTATTTGAGACAAAAGTTATGAGGAAAAGCTGGAAGCCTTTAACATGGTCATGCTCAGAGCCTTTCACTTTTCACAGCAAACCTCATCTGTTCCATATACTTCCATGGAGAAGATCATGTTCCTTTAATGAGTTTACTCAAGTGGTATATCAGTGGGTACTAACATAGCCAGAAGTTTGCAACTGTAGAGATACATTGGTCTATATTTAAAATAGCTTGCTGAAGATTCAGAGATCAGAGGGCACAGAGGAAATTCAGATCTTGGCATCCCACACTTTAGTCATTTATTTCACATTAGACTGGCAGTTTAGTAAGGTGATAGGTTTGCTTTGAGCATGTTGTATTTAATCAAGTGTTCACACGTCAAGTAAGACAATTCTTCAGAGCCACAGATGATACTTGAAATGCACTAACACTCAGGAGCTGCATGCCAACACAAGCCAGGAATTAATCACAAGCTCTCCAATCAGATACCAGTCCAACTTGCCAGCAGTATCCCCAGGCAGATCAGCTACCAATCTAGTTTGCTAGCACTGTCTGCAGTCAGCTACCAGTCCAGTTTGCCAGCAATGTCTACGGCCAGATTGTTAAAATAGCTGCCAGTCAAATTTGCCACCAGTCTCTCCATCAGCTACCAGTCCAGCTTGCCAGCAGTGTCTGTAGTCAGCTACTAGTCCAACTTGACAGCAGTGTCTTCATTCAGATACTAGTCCAGCTTGCCAGCAGTGTCTCAAGTCAGATACCAGTCCATCTTGCCAGCAGTGTCTGCAGTCAGGTCAGCCACCAATCCAATTTCCCAGCAATGAGTTGAGTGAACTACCAATCCAGCTTGCCAGCAATGTCTCGAGTCAGATACTAGTCCAGCCTGCTAGCAGTGTGTCCAGTCTAGTCACCTACCAGTCCAGTTTTCCAGCAGTGTCTCCAGTCAGCTATCAGTCCAGTTTGCCAGCAGTGTCTACAGCCAGGTTGCTAGCTACCAGACCAATTTGCCTCCAGTCTCTCCAGTCAGCTGCCAGTCCAACTTGCCAGCAGTGTCACCGTTCAGGTTGCTAGCTACTAAGTCTAGTTTGACAGCAGTGTCTCCAATTAGCTATCAGTCCAGCTTGTCAGCAGTGTCTGCAGTCAGCTACCAGTCCAGCTTGCCAGCAGTGTCTGCAGTCAGCTACCTGTTCAGTTTGCCAGTAGCATCTCTAGCCAGGTTGCTAGCTACCAGTCCAATTTCCCACCAGTATCTTCAGTCAGCTACCAGTACAGCTTGCCAGCAGTGTCTCCAGTCAGCTACTAGTACAGTCTGCCTGCAGTGTCTCCAGTCAGCTACCAGTCAAGCTTGCCAGCGGTGTGTCCAGTCAGGTTAAATGCCAGTCCAGTTTGACTTTTGTGACTCCAGTCAACTACCAGTCCAGTTTGCCAGCAGTGTCTCCAGTCAGCTTGCCAGTAGTGTCTACAGTCAACAACCAGTCTGGATTGCCATCAGTGTCTACTGCCCAGTTGCTAGCTACCAGTCCAGTTTTCTAGCAGTTTCTCCAGTCAGCCACTTGTCCAGTTTGCCAGCAGTATCACCAGTCAGCTTGCAGCTTCTAGCCCAGTTTGCAGGCAGTGTCTTCAGTCAGCTGCCAGTCCAGTTTGCCAAACCCAAGCAAGGTAAGACATGTCACTAGTAAATATTTCTAAGAGTAATAAAGGTAAACTCAACTTGATGGAGGGTGTCCAGGGAACTGAGTATTAATGTTAAATATAAACAAGCATTTGTCAATGCCGAATGTTGATTGCTTATATGTGCTGTTTAGGTATTTGGAAGTGAAAGTACCATGCCTAAGAACTGTCATGTGTCCCCCCAAGACATCCACTGTGTCTTTCTATTCAGTGTTCACAGAAGAGAAGGAGGGGCAAAGGCCAGAGCAGGACAGCAGTTGCAAAGGCTATAGGCTGGTCAGCCTCACTTCAGTAGTGAGGAAGATTATGGAGACATTGGTTAAAGAATGGACAGTGGGGCATGTAGAAGCCATTGGAGCCTAGGACCATAGGCAACATGGATTCACAGTGGGGAGGTCATGTCAGACAAATCTGGTTGATCACTTTGACTGGGTGACAAAGGAAGTAAATCAGGGTGGGGCAGTGGGCAACGCTTACCTTGATGTAAGCAAAGGCTTTGACACAGTCTGACATAGAAGGGTGATAAACTAGCTGAGTAGGTTGGGCATGGGGGAAATGGTGATAAACTGGGTAACAGACAGGAGGCAGAGAGTGGTGGTAAATGGGTCGCAGTCTGGGGAGAGGGGGTGACCAGTGGGGTGCCGCAGGGATTGGTCCTGGGGCCAGTCCTGTTTAGTGTCTTCAGTAGTGACATTGCAGAAAGGCTGAAGGGAAAGGTCTGCCTGTTTGCAGATGACACCAAGATCTATAAGACAGTGGATACCCCAGAAGGGGTGGAGAAAATGAAGAGGGACCTGGGGAAGCTTGAGAAATGGTCTGAAGACTGGCAACTGAAGTTTAATTCACAAAAGTGAAAAATTATGCACCTGGGACACAAAATCCATGGGGAAAGGTACAGGATGGAGAGGGGGAGTTGCTGACAGTCACAAAGAAGGAAAGGGACCAGGGGGTTGTTATTTCAGATGACTTGAATATGTCAAAGTGGCAAGGCAGCTGGGAGGGCCAGTGACATGCCGGGGTGCATAGGCAGGGGTATCACCAGCATAAGGAGGGAGGTAGTGATGCCATTATATAAAACCATGGTCAGGCTTCACATGGAGTACTGTGTGCAGTTCTGGAGGTCGCACCTTCATTAGGATATTAACAGGCTGGAGATGGTCCAGAGAAGGGAGAATGAGATGGTACAGAGTTTGCAACACAAGACGTATGAGGAGAAATTAAGGAACCTCAAAATGTACTGAGTGGAAGAGAGGAGGGAAAGAGGGGATAGGATAAAAATTTTCAAGTACCTCAAGGATATAAATATAACTACTGAGAAGCAGGAGACAGCTGCTATAGGCATATGTGCCAGCTCCTGTGTGATATTCTTTTGCTCTTCTAAATCTGTAATCTCCAGTATTTCAGTAACCACATGACCACACTGCCTTCTGTAGGCAATTTTATGCTGGTTGATGCCTGGTGTCAGATGGCAGACAGAGGGCTCACCAGATTGTGTTGCCATTTGAACAACTTCATAGAGTGTTCTTTTACTGGTAAGCATTTTGGAATGCTGGTAAAGGTCTCACAACTTTTATTATGATTGTATCTCCACAGCTGCAGCCTCCTTCTTGTCAAGATGGTGGGTGAGAAACAAAGAAACATAGAATTTGACAGCACATAAGGACCACTTGGCCCACCTAGTCTGCCCACTTCCCTACTTGATGAATAAGCTGCAGAGTCTAGTTAAACAGCTTACTTCCTCCTACCCCCCCAGCAGAACTGCCTTATGTCTGTCCGTGAGCTGCTGCCTTTAGAGTCTATGAAGTCTCTTGTCTTTCAGTGCTGATAATTGATCATCTTCCAACACAGGTGAGGCACTGCCAGCTGAAAAGTAACTCGGAACAAGCAGGTTTTTAAAGTGGGGAAAAAAATGGAGTGAGCAAGAATTAAGTACTCATTCAGATGCGGCGTCTATTTTAAGATCCGCATACTGGTGTGGACACTGCAAATAGAACCCAGGTCTTTAAGCAGCCTTATGAAGAGTAAAGGCTTCTCGAAGCACTGGGGTTGTGTTTATTGTACTGTAAGTGGGCTGCATCTAATCTGGTAATTTACTGTACCTTACATCTGGATGTATGGTAAGGCCAACTTTAAATAAACCCTGCACCTGAATTAACATATGATGCCACAAAAATATAGAATTTGTCAGCAGAGAAGGACTGCTCAGCCCATACAGTCTGCCCAAGTGTTCTCTACCTACTTGTAACTCCTGCCTGTATATGTTACTCCACGTCTTATTCTGCCTGCGTCCATCAGTACCTCCTTGTGAATGAGCTTGCTTAATGGATTTTTCCTGCAATGAACCTAAACCTACTCCATTTCCACAGCCCTATTGATCTCTATTGACCCCTCCTTCCTCTTTTTCTACTATATCCCTATGTTTATCCCATGCATGCTTCATGCCCCCTAACATTTTAGGTTCCACCACTTCTCCTGGCAGACTGTTTAAGGCATCTAGCACCCTTTCTGGAAATAAATATTTCTTCACATCTATCCTGAATGCCACCCCCCTTCATTGTATGTCCCTTGATTTGGGTGCTCATCCTCATTTGAAGAAAACTCCCCAACTGTACCCTCTTTACCCCTGTGAGGTACTTTGTAGGTCTTGATCATGTCATCGCTCACCCTCCTCTCTTCTAGAGTGTACATGTTAAGATTCTTCAACCTTTCCTTATAGGGATTCCTGTGAAAATTCTGAACTATTTTAGTTGCCCTCCTCTGTAAAACCTCCACCTTATGTCCTTTCTGAAGTGTGGACTCTAAAACTGGACACAGTACTGCAACTGGGGGAATACCACAGTGTGAGACAATGGCAGCACAACATCCCTCCTCCTCCTACTAGAGATGCCACCCCTTATGCATGCCAGAATCCAATTTGCCCTGCCCATAGCCTTGTCACACTGTACTATCATCTTGAGGTCCTCTGATATAATAACCTCAAGGACCCTTTCATGTCTAGTGAGTATCTGTACCTCCCCCCATCCTATACCCAGAATCGGCATTCCTATGCCCTAGGTACATGATTTTACACAATGCTGCCTTTAATACTCCCCCCCTTCCTGCTCCAGTGCACCCTGCCCCCTTCATATAAGTCACTATTCCCCCCAGACCCTACCCCAGTTAGTCACTAACCTAAAATATTTCGCACCAATCCCGCTAGCCATAAACCCCTCAAGCATACACTTCCTCCCCATGCTTGCACACATGGTACTAGCAGTACCTCCAAAGATACCTGACTTCCCTACCCCCTCACACTGCCTGCCCAAGTACTCAAACCTCCCCCTCAGTTCTTCCACAGTGTTCCCCGCCAAGACATTTGTACCCACATGCAGCAGTAAATGAGGTTTCTTACTCCCCCTTGCTGCATGCTTGAGCAGTGCTTGCCCTGCCCCTCCTGCAGTCAACCTGGGGACAGCTTCAACCCAAATATGGCTGTGCCTTTCCCCTTTTCTGCCCATCTCACCCATTTCAGTATAGAATCCCCCAGGATGAGTAACCACACTGCACTTTACCCACTTTCCCTTTTAATGCCCCTTCCTCCACCCCAGTATTCGTTCTTCCCTGTCCCTTACCCCCACCAACTGTACCCTCTGTGACTTCTGTATCTGTACCCCTACTTCCACCTCACTCCTTTTCTCTGACTTATTCCTCCCACCCCCCTTGAAACCCTTCCCAGTCTGACTACTTCCTACTGGGCTTCCCATGTCGATCTCCCCTCTTCCCTGTTGATGTACAACCCCTCTCCTATCCCCACTGTTGTCAATTTAGAGCTCCCATTCCCTTCTACCCTGATAGCGATGCCCCTTCCATCCTTCCCCCTTCCTGTAGCCTTCTATCCTTCAGTCACCACCCCCTCCTTCCTTACTAGCCCCCTTCTACCATTTTGTCCTTTCTATCTCTTCCCCTACCTGTTGCCTTCCCTCTCATGCCCCGCTTGTACTCCCCCTTTAGTATGTTCCTGTTACCCTTCTCTGTTCGATAGCAGAGTTTCGAGTCTATTCCTAGTCAATACCTGTTCTACATCTCTTGCCCCTGTCAGTTCCCCCCTCCTAGTTGTTCCCCTCTGTGCCACCTCTGGTCCATCCCTACCTGCAGCCATATGCTCTCTCCCCTAGTACTCCTCATGGTCTCTTCCTCCCCAATCAGGAGCCCTCCCCCCTCACCTTGGGCACTCCCTTCCTTCTCCTCTCTTTTCTGCTAGTGCTTCTGCTACTGGGATCAGTTTCAGTCCCTAGTTATTCTTCCTCCATCCCCCTTTGCCATCCCCTATTCCCCTCACAGAATGCCTACCATACCCATCTGCCCTACCACTTAGACTCCTCCCTAACCTCCACAGTTCCTCCCTCAAACTAGCCAGTCATCTACAGACCATACACCCCCCATTCTACAAGCCCAGTCCAGGATCATGGCAGACCCACACCCTGTACACTCCTCCATCCTTCCAAAGATGCACTCCCTATTGACATGTGGCACCTGCCCCATTTTGGCCCCTATCTTATGTTATGGGCTCTTACTCCCAGGTTCTGTACCCTACAACAACTGCTTGGCCTCTATTTACTCAAATTCCTGTCCCCCCACAGTAGTCCCCCTGCTGACCTCTTGCCGACCGGAGTAATTCAGTCTGAAATCTCATCCGTTAGATACTGTATTACTGTAGCAATCCTAAAGCCTCCTTGTCCGTTTTTCACCCCTCAGCTACTCTACTTTTTTGTTCTCGGCTGTCATATAGTTTCACTTAGCCCACTTAGAAATCCTATTGCACTCCAAGTATTACTCAGTTCAGTTAGAGAAATAAACAGAGCAAATAAATATGTATTATTACAGCAATCATAAAAGTATAGCTCAGTATTTAAGTCAGTTAGAGAAAGAAACAGAACAACTAAATCTGTATTATTACAGCAATCCTAAAGTATCCAATCATTGCTTTGTCTCCACTCCAGGGACCCCTGCTGTAATATAGGACCACAGAAGACCATGGGCGGGAGGGTGAGCAAATGCCAAGTCCCAGCAGAGCTCCATTGAGCTTGCTCACTCCCCCGCTCTCGCTCACTCATTCTGTGTCTCCCGGCGCAGCAGGCTGCCCTTTTGTACTGGGGTCCTGCTTGCATTGGCACCTTTTTCTGCCCACAAAGAAATCCACAGCAGTCCCCATGCAGCTCCGATGAGCTTGCTCACCCCCCCCCTCACTCGCTCATTCTGTTCTCCCGACGCTGCAGGCTGTCCTTTTGTGCTGTGCTCCTGATTGCATTGGCATCTTTTTTCTGCCCACAAAGAAATCCGCAGCAGTCTCAACAGAGTTCTGTTGAGCTCACTCACTCCCCCTTCCTCACTTACTCGTTCTGTTTCTCCCTGCACTGCAGGCTGCCCTTTTGTACTGGGCTTCTGCCTGTGTTGGCACCTTGTTCTGCCCACAAAGACATCCGCAGCAGTCCCGACAGAGCTCAGTTGAGCTCGGTCACTCCCCCTCTCTCACTCGCTCAATCCTAACCTGTTCCAAACACTGATTTATGAAAGTGACTATGCTATTCTGCACCGGAAGCACAAAAACACATTTTGGCCAGGATGTGAAAAATGACGGCTGTACTGTTCATAAGAAGGTGTGAAAAAATGCCAGTGTTGAAAATCTGGCATGAAAATATTACCAATTTGCGAAGTTACAAGGGTGCATGGAAACTGCACAATGCATGCTCGTAACAGTCATTTTATGGAGTTTCATCACAAAATTTTCAGCATAGGCATTTTAGGACCTCTGCTCATGAACAGAGTCACTGTGATTTTCTTAATGCATCCTGAACACTGATTTCCCACAGCAACCGTGCTATTCTGCACTGGAAGTGCAAAAACACATTTCGGCCAGGATGTGAAAAATGAGTTGTACTGTTCATAAGGAGGTGTGGAAAAATAGCAACATGGAAAATCTGGAGTGGAAATATTGCAAATTTGCGAAGTTTCGAGCTTGCATGGAACCTGTGCAACATACGCTCATAACACACTCATTTTATGGACTTTCATCACAAAATTTTCAACATAGGCATTTTAGAACCTCTGCTCATGAACAGTGTCACTGTAATTTTCTTAATGTGTCCTGAACACTGATTTCCTGCAGCAACTGTGCTATTCTGCACCAGAACTGTGAAAAGACATTTCAGCCAGGATGTGAAAAATGTCAGCTGTACTGTTCATAAGGAGGTGTGTAAAAATGGCAATGTTGAAACTTTGGAGTGAAAAATATTGCAAATTGGCAATGTTATGAGCGTGCATAGCAACTGCACAATGCACGCTCATAAAACAGTCATTTTTGGGATTTTTCCCACCAAATTTGCAACACAGACTTTTTGAGAGCCCTCCTTATGAACCCTGGCACTCTCGTTTTGTTACTCAGTCCCAAAAGGTGATTCCGTGCAGTGACTGCAAAATCACCTTTCGGGACCCATTAATGCCATGAAAGTGCAAGAATTTATGAGGAGGGGGCCCAAGAACCCCATGTTGAAAATTTGGTGCCAAAATTCCCAAAAATGCCTGAGATATGCAAGAAAGTTGAAAAAGCCCTATTTATACCATTGTACAGATTACCAGCATTTCCTCAGTCTGCGGTTGGATTTGAAGAGTGCAGACGTGTTCCCAGTCCACCGAAGATCATTGTGCCAGACTCCGGAGGTAAGTATGGGGTGAGGGGGGTGTGGGGAGGCAGGGTGCACAGTGGGTGGGCACGGGTTGTGGGAGTGAGACTGCGAGGGACTGTTTTCTTTTTTAGAGGTTTGAAAAAAAAATTGCAGTATGTTTTTTTCTTTACAGAGGCATTGGGCATGCTGGGGTGGGCTTCCAGTGTGTCACCTGAATGTTTGGGGACTGTAGCTGATGAGGATTCGCACCCCATGGCATATGGAGTGCTGGGATAAGAGCTGAGGGGATTGGGCCCCCTCGGCATAAACTGAATGTTTTGGTGGTGGGGGGAGAAACCATTATGCTGACAGGGAGTAGGCTCCCCCGTCTGCAACACAAACTCATGCTGGGACTGAAGTCAATGGGGATTGGGGCCCCAGTTGGCAAACAAACACTGTTGTGGGGAAACACATGCTGTTGAGGGAGGTGGGTGCTCCCGCGGCACTGGGGGCTCAGTCATATTGTTTGTGAACATGCCGCTGCCATGTTCACAAAAAATATTACAGTACCAACATTCCGCCCAGCAATGACAGGTCGCTCCCTCATTGCAGCTGAATGGCTGACACTGCAATGACGTGGCAGCCCCTGATTTCAGCAGCTGAAACGTTTCAAGGTTGTGACACACACTGGCTGAACTAGTGTCAGCAGCAGCGTGCTACCTCATTGTGGAAAGTGGGCCAAGCCTCAAAAGGCAGTGAGGGCATTGGCCACAACAGTGCTGTGCCTCCACAACCTGCTTCTGCAGCATGCTGCCGCAATATGTTTCTTGCACATGCGTGCAGTCAACATAAAAATAACCAGGAAGCCCCTATCAGCATTAAGAAATTTGTTAAAAGTAAGATTTATATTAGACTCCATCCCATTTTCTTTATTACTTCATATATTTTAAGTAATTAATTCCACATTTTCTTTATTACTGAAAACAGTTGCATGGAAACAAGATCCCTGCCCTCTAAACTATATCTACTCTGGCTGGTTCTCTACACATGACATGTTTATGACATCATAATTATCTCCATAGCAACATATTGTGATGTTATAAACAGCTATTATGATGTCAGGTGTAGGCAGGCTGCCAGAGCTAAAAGTGTAAGGATGCGTTATGCATGTAAATACCTTTAGTAATAAGGAAATAAGGGTGGGAATTAGGGAATAAAATATGAAATATAAGCTGCAGTTATGTCTGAATATTACATTTTTTCAAAGTTGTCTCAACTGTGTCAGAAGCTCTTTAATTACTTTATGAAAGAATGGACATCGCCATAGACTAGTCTTGTAACCCTTATGGTTCTGGTGAAATGCTATGGAGAGGGTGGCTCAGGCAACATTCTGGACTATTGGGACTCTAGGGAGGGGCAAGGGGGCAAATTACGGGGCATGGGGAGAAGATAACAAGGTAGGAAAATCTGTTTCTAATGACCCCCAAAATGCACTGAATTAAAAAAAAATTCCAGGGGCCTAGGTGAACCCCAGACCCACGGCCTATAGTTCACCTTGCAACCCCTATGGTTTTTCTGGAATGATGCTCCTGTGTTCTCTCAGTACTTATGCACATGGTACTAACTATTCTTTCCTTGTGATTCATATTTCTATGTTTTTCTTTCTGTGTCCACTAGTCCCTCCCTCCCCCTTCCCCCATTCCCCCACCCTCTCCCTTTTTTTAGTTCCATCTTCCACTAGCCTGACTCCAGCTTGCGATGGACAACAGGCATTCCCCCTTACTTACCTAGCCTGCTCTTTTCTCCAGATCTCTATGCAATCTGACAATTCTGAGTTAGATAAGTCATTCCCCATACCTCAGAAATTGTCCCCCCCCCCGTAAAACTCATCTACCTGTTCATTGATACCCATTCTAATTACCCTGCCACCCATGGAGCTGAACAAAATCCCTACCTTTTGGTTCCTCCTCCTTCTCCTGGCCCTATCCATAGCCTTATGGCTATGCCCATGTCGCCAGACTCTCTGGGGCACCATTTCTGACCATAGTAATGTCACTCTGGCCACCAAACTTTTACCTTCTCCATATCATACTTAAATTGGAAATATATGTGTAGCCATGACCTAGTACCAATGTAATTGCCTCCCAGATGGGTGATAATCATATCTGGCACTGGTTGGATCTCCCTTATCTCCCACAGAGTAGGCAAAAGTCGGGACCACTTCATCCCTCTGATATCTCTCCATGATATCCTACATCGCCTATGGTCCTAATTGAGTTGCTTGCTCCTGGGCTTCCACGCCACTCTCTTCTCCACCCAAAGAATAAATGAGTGCCCACAAATCCAGACATTTAATCACTTGCTTGTCCCTAATAATGAAAGCAATAATGAGATGTGAGTACACTCCTCCTCCCCTTAGGTCACCCCTCCCCCGTTCCTCTTGTCAACTTATCTTCTTACCCACTTACCCCAAGTTAGTACCCTATTCATGTACCTGTAAGAAGAAAGAAGATAGTTATTGTCCATCGGTTCAAGGTCTGACATAGCATTTATAACAATTGGAGGACCATTGTCCTACTTCCTGGACCTTCCTAGGAGATCCCCAATTTGTTGTGGCCTGTGAGACCACTCTGATTCTGAATGAATGTGACAAAAATCTCCTCAGGTCCTCACCCAGAAACTCTATCATCTTCTTCAAGATAGCCATCACCTGATATTCTATGACTGGTTTTCCATCTCCATGTGTGAACAACTGGCCTGATCTAGTGCTCTATTCTGTGATGTATGCCCTCAGTGCCTTTTTCTGGTTCTCCTCCATTGTCACCTGGGCTCTCTTTCCTGACTGATCTGTCTTAGATCATATAATGACCAACATGACTGCCCGTGAACCCCATGCTGTGTATTCCCATCTCAAATCCCCTGTCCTCCACCCCCCTATGTCCTAACACGTGCTTATTCTAAATGTGCCATGAAACATCACTGTGTATAAGGCGTAAAACTAATAACTTCATCAACTGCCTGGCAAACCCTAGTAAATGCCCTTTGTAAAAGCACCTCAGACACTGGTCTCCTGTTGTCTATCGGCCTGCCTCTTATGCGCCCCCACCCCTGCATAATCCTCTTAACTAACATTGACTTCATTGGGTCTTCCCAACCCCGCAGGTTGCAAACTATACTGATTGCTGCCAAATGAACTTTCATGGTGGTATGCACTACTCCTCTCTCCCAACTGTAGACTATGTATTTTCCTACTTGCTCGCTAATCACAGTGCCATTCATCTCCATGTGCTGTCCCTCTCTGAACATTTGGAAAGTCTGCCAAGACCCTTCATATGTCTTCCGGGTCCTGGTGACCAGGAGTTGTGAAACAGCTATTCAGCTCCTTCCAGCCAATTTGTCAGATCCCCAGTGGCACTGGCATTTTTTTGACCTCTGCCCTCGGCACGATGACCTGGAACTTGTCCTTCTGCAGATGGGAGAGGCTATCATCTATTGTATTCCGAATTCCCTCAATATGCCTAGCCCTAAAAGACATGTGCAGTTTTAGGCTTTGCAGGACCAGTTGGCGCAATACCTGCATGATGGATTCATACATGGCTCCCCTTTTGTTGAGCACTGCCACTACCACCATGTTGTCACACCAAAAGGTGACCTTTTGCTTCCGTAGCTCCTCCTTCCATACCACCATGCTAACCCAGATGGGAGGATCTCTAATAGCATAATGTCCTTTGTCAGCCCTCTATTTTTCCAGTCCAAGGGCCAGGCTTCTGAGACCCATTTTCCCCTAAAATATGACCCCATTCCTAGTCCCTGGATGCATCAGTATATAACGCCAGGTCCATGTTAAATACCCAGTCATCTTGCCAAAAAGATTTTCCAATGAAATCCCTCAAAAACTCATCCCATACCTGAAGGTCTTCCTTTGTGGCTCTGGAAATGTTGATTCAGTGATGTGGTCTGGTCACGCCTCTGGTGGCCTGTGCTAGCCTTCTTATAAATGTCTTAACCTGGGCTATTGCCATACAGGCAAAGTTTAGGTGTCCCAGCAGTTGTTGCACTTGGTGCAGCTGCACTCTCCTTCATCTCCTGTGTTTCCCCAATAGCTCTTTGAGCCTCTGCACTTTTTTGACTGGAAGGCTGAAGGCCTCGGCCTTCACATCAATCTCTATACCTAGGAATTCTATCTTTTGGATGGGGCTCTCTGTCTTGTCAGGGGCCAATGGTACCCCAGTTCCTTGCAGATGTCCTGAAAACAGATCAGCATAGCCTCCATCTGCTCCTCTCCATTCCCCACCAGAAGGAAATCATCTAAATAATGAATGACGGCCCTATACCCAGTCCTCTGTTGAAAGATCCACTGTAGGCATCTGTTAAACAGTTTGAAAGTGACGCAAGCTGTGGAGCAACCCATTGGCATGGCTTTGTCAAAATAATACTGGTTCCCTATATTAAATCTCAAGAGATCAAAGTCCTCTTGCTGCACTGGTAGTAATCTGAATGCGGCCTCTATGTCTGTCTTTGCCAGCCGTGCCCCTGGGGTGGCCTTGATAAGCTGAACCGCTTCCTCTAATGTGGCACAAGTCACTTTGCTGTCTGCCTCTTCTATGAAGTCATTAACCAACTCACTGTTAGGGAAGGACTGTTGATGAATCACCCAAAACTCCCCTGGTTGCTTTTTGGGGACCAGCCCCTGTGGTGATATCTGCAAATTTGGCAAAGGCGGCTTGTCAAAAGGCCCTTCTACCCTCCCTGCTCTTTTTTCCTTGTTAATTTTTTGTAGCAGGAGATCTTCCTTACCTTGTACCGACCCCAGGTTCTTTGCTTCTCTGGCCACTAGTGGTCCTTTACATTGCAGGTTGAAACCATTTTTGAAACCCTCGACCAATCTATTTGCATCCCTCCACTCTGGATAACCTAACATCCATTGGTCTAGTATGTGGACTTATATTGGTGTCAATGCCTTGTCAAACCTATTCTCCCTGGATTGTGATTTTTTTGTTAGCCCTGTCATTGAGTCTGCCCCTACCCCTGCTGTATCTCCTCCCCCTAAAACTTCTTCCCCACTGGTGCCCCATGCCCTGTCTGCCCCCCCTCCAAAAGGGCTGGTTGGTCTGGAAATGTGAGGGTCCTGCTTGTCCCCCATTTGTCCCCGCAGATCTTCATTTCGAAGCAGGGTGTGCGCCCCCACATGTACAGCATGCATGCCTGAATTGGCAGTGTGACCAAATGCAAAACACCCTATTGTATCCCCAGCAGCATTTCTGGACAAGGACTCCCCTCTACCCCCCAGCATTGGGCGTGTCAGTCATTGCAGTCCAGCCACAGATCAGACTGCTTTGTGTCCCACATGATATCTCCGAAGGTCATCATTCTCTGCTGAAACAACTCGTCGTACTGGATCCATTGCTTCCCACCCCGCATTTTTGTTTTGCATGTAATTAATGAATTTGTTAGTAAAGGTATGGCTGGCTCTGTTTTTTTGTCTATCATTATCCCTGTATAAGTGGTAAAATCCACTGACCAAGCATCCCAAGTTTTCCTTTTTTTGGACTTTTCTTCTTCCCCTTTTTCTAAGAGCACTACCGTCACCATGTCTTGTTCGTTAATGCCCTCCTTCTCATCATATTTGGTCACTGAATCCTTATTGACCAGTGCGAAAACATCCAAAAATTCCCCCTTCCAGATTGTCTCCTCAGTCACTAGTGGGACATATTCACCAATCCTCATCCCCGGAGACCCTACTTCCCTGGTTCTCAGACCTTCCCCTCCACCCATAGGCTGTATTGTGGTGGGCACGTCCCTCTTTCCTTGTTTAATGTCCATCAAATCTTTCTCAAATTGCCCCAGACCATCTGTACCTAAGGACCTTATCATCTGCTCCACATAATCCTTAATACTACTCCCCAGGTTCAAACCTTCATTACCTGATTTAGTTGTCAGGTTCTGTGGTTGGATAGGTGCTGGAATAAGTACCCCACTGTTGTCCAGTGCCTGAAGGGCCACAGGGGGCAGAGGCATAGGTGGCAGTGCCGACAGGGCAGACCCAGGTGTTGGGCAGGGGCTTGGTACTGGTTGTGGAGGGAGCAGCAGTGCCAGCAGGGGGTAGGTGCTGGCTGTGAAAGGACTGGGGTGGGTGGCTCCACTTCTGGTAATGCAAGGCTGGCAGGCCCCCTTGGGGGCCATTTTCCTCCCTTTCCACCTCTCCCTAAGTCCACCTTGCGCTTCTCACCCCGTCCTACCTTGGCACCCTCAGCCAGTTGCCATATCCTGTTTGCCTTGTCTGCCAGTTCCACTGTGGCCTTGTATGCATCTTCTTTCGAAAACCTGTTTTTCTTGGGTGCCATTTTCTACTGTTTTACAAGGGATAAAAAGGAGGGGTGTAGCTGCAAAGGAAAACAAAAAGCTTAATGCCCATATTGAAAAATGGCTCCCGTGTGAAACACCATTTTTTTAAATGCCCTGTCGCAGGCCTTTGGCACTAAAATAGTGGCCACCATGTGCAGCCGTTCACAATGGCCGGTGGTAATCCCACCCCAGAGGCAGCCCCATTCCCCTATTTGAAAATCAGGACCCACCAGGGGGAAACACCCTGTGCATCTCATAGCAGTTAACATTCTCCCATCTCTGACCTCAGGCCCACCCAGTGCTGTCTGAGGCATGGCTTCCACTCTTGCAGTAAGGCCTCCTACAGGCCCTGGTTGCCACTGATTGGGAAAATTGAAAATAACCTGATGGAAAGGGAAAGGGGAAAAATGCTGTTACCATGGCACCTCCCCCCTTCTGGATAGCTCAAAACCCTAGAAATAGCAGGGCCAAGGCTGCCTGGCATCTACCTGTACAGCAACAGTCCAATTGCCCCCACCCTTGAGAAACTGATGAGCTTAAAATCTAACCCATGGCATCTCCCCCCCCAGAAAGCTCCAGCCCTAGGAAAGTCTCACTGAAAATATATGCTATGCATGCAAAATGTCATGTTCAGCCAACCTCTGATCCAGCTGTACTTAAAGCCACCACCAAACAAATGGTTTCCCTGTTTTTCTTTTTCTTTGAATAATATGTAGAAGCACTGTGACCCTGTCGTGGGTTGTCATCGTGCTCCCGGCCTGTCCTTGTCAGGTAGTACATACGGGGACTGAAACAACAGAAAGGAATAATGTGGTTCTCCACAAAGCTCCCCCTATGGTACTGTATATCCTTGGCCTGCCCACGTGGGTGGTCCCCCACTGGGCGCACACCTCCTGCCATAGTTTCTTACCCCCCCCCAGCAGAAATTTGCAAGAAGGGCACCAAATCTACCAAAGAAACACAGAAATTACTGAGGGGCCCCTGTTTCTATAATACCCCTTCCCAGGTGTGGTGCCCTTGTTGCTCAGCCCAGCAAAATCCCTGAACAGTCATCTTGGGCCATGTGTCAGGAGGACAATGACTCTCTGGGCCTCTTCCATTGTGGACAACAACTCTCTGGGCATCTCCCGTCACCCCCAAACTCACTCTAGAGGAGGTCTTCCCCTCCTGCTTCCACTACGAGTAGACCCATATGAGGCAAAAAAAAAAAAAGACTTTTTGGGATAGCTCCCCCCATGGCTGGTGCACATGCAAACTTTCTGGGCTTCAATCATCTGAGAAATTGCAAACACACTCTCTGACATTGGACTCTCTGGCCTGACACAACATTAAAGCAAAGCCATGCTTTTGGTTTTCCCCATGCGGTAGAGCCACCGCCATTCTGCTTAAAGAGATAATAGCAGTAACTAGCATGACAGCTACCTTACCAGTCATTTTACCTGACTGTGAGTGCTACCACCTTACCTTGTCTTTGATGCTCTAATCTCACCCAGCTCTTCAGCTGCATTTCAAACCAGGAAAACTTTTGTAATTATTTGTGCCAATTCAAACATTTTCTACGCATATATATATATATATCTTAATTAGTCATAGCCAAACAAAACTTTTTACTAAACGCCAAATATATAGCCACTAAAGTTTGTGCCAATCTGATGTGCTGCTCCGAGTAAACACAACATTTCTCTAAGTAGCAGAACAGTGAGACTATGCTGACCATGAAGGCCCTTCTTAGATCTCCTACTTCACCCTCTCTCTCTCTCCCCTGCACTGACCAATGAAATGCCAGGGACTGCCTTATGGGCTCTGCCCCCTTTTGTGATGTCACCCATTATGCATTGCGGCAGGCAGCCTTCCCACATCTTAGCCTTAAGGGCTCACCTTCCCTTTTCTCCTTAATTCTGAGCAACCCCCATTGGCTAGGGTACTGGGACAACAATGTTTGTCCTTTAAACAGGCAAACCTCATTAAAGTGAATAAATTATAATTTCCAAGCACTTTTAACTTTCTATTGAAAATTGTTCTTTCCCCTTTAATTACATGGACCACAATAGTTTTTCACAAAGAAATTACATATTCATTTTTCCCGCTTAGTTCCACCTCCATGTAACTGACTGCATGGATTAACTTTCATAAGGACCCACTCTTACTTCTGAGGTACTGACTTCATATTTCACAATTTTATCACATAAAACTATTTTTCTCTTGTGTGGCTCACTTAAATCTGTCAATCTACCAAGTTTTGTATAAATCTAGTGAAAAATGACTTGGCAGCATGATTTAGAAAATTAGATATGTGTAGCAAGTGTTATGTGACCTTATGCAGCTTTCAGACAGGACACCCAGAGCGCTCAATAAAACTGCTCCGTTTTTGCTTATGTGCATTCTCTAGGAAATTGCCTATTTTTACTAACTGCCCAGGACTTCCCTTAGCCCCTTCATGGCTTTATTTTATTTTAAAAAATGTATTTTTAATTCGTGTAATCATGTATGAGGCTGTCGGTTCCTGTGCATCAGATCGCACCCTCTGTGTCACAAAATGGCTCATCTGTGAGCTCTGCAAAAAATGCTTGCCTTCTGGAGTGTGTGTTACCTTACAGAATACCTGTCAGACTGTGCTGCTTTATCTATTATCTTTATTTCACTTACATAGAAGCATAGAAACATAGAAGTTGACGGCAGATAAGGACCGCAAGGCCCATCCAGTCTGCCCATTTCTTTTTCTACCTTATAAATGTGCCATCGGCCTTTGCTCTGTCAGTGGCCTATCTATTCATAGTCATTTGTATTGCTCCCTTATGCCTATCCCATGCCTGTTTGAAGCCCTGCACTGTATTCATAGCCACCACTTCTTGTGGTAAGCCATTCCATGCATCCACCACCCTTTCTGTGAAAAGAATTTCCTCACATTCCCCTTAATCGGCCCCCTCTAATCTCATGCTGTGTCCTCTTGTCCTGCTATTTTCTTATATTTAAACATGTTAGACTCTTTCACCTTGTTTATGCCCTTAAGGTGTTTGAATGCCTTGATCATATCACCTCTCTCCCTCCTTTGCTCAAGGGTATACATATTGAGCTCCGTTAATCTGTCCTCATATGTCTTCTGATGCAGTCCCTGCGCCATTTTGGTTGCCCTTCTCTGGACTGCCTCAATTTGGTTAATGTCCTTGTGAAGGTGTGGCCTCCAATACTGCACGCAGTACTCCAGATGGGGCCTAACCAGTGTCTTGTACAGAGGGATTATTACCTCCCTCTTACGACTTGTGATACCCCTACTAATACACCCTAACACCCCCCTAGCCTTACCTACTGCTTTAGAGGTCTGCTTGGATGATTTTAGGTCATCAGTGATGATGATGCCCAAGTCTATTTCTTCCTTTGTGACTGCTAGCAACTCCCTCCCAGCCTATAGGTGGCTTCAGGTTTCTCTTCCCTATGTGCATGATTTTGCACTTCTTTGCATTAAATCCAAGTTGCCACTCTTCTGACCATTCTGCTAGTTTATCCAGATCTCTTCTCATTCTGCCCACCCCATCTGGATCATCTACTCTGTTGCAGATCTTGGTGTCATCTGCAAACAGACAAGCCTTACCCTCTAGTCCATCTGCAAGGTCACTAATGAAGATGTTGAAGAGGACTGGCCCCAGGACTGATCCCTCAGGTACCCCATTTGTGACTTGCATCTCTTCTGACTGTATACCATTTACCACCACTCTCTGTTTTCTGCCAGTCAACCAGTTTGCCACCCAGTTGACCAACTTCTGACCCACCCCGAGCCTACCCAGCTTATTTATCAATCTCTATGTGGAACAGTGTCAAAAGCTTTGCTGAAGTCAAGGTAGGCGACATCAACTGCTCCCCCTTGGTCCACCACTCTGGTTACCCAGTCAAAGAAATCTATGAGATTAGTTTGACAGGACCTTCCTTTTGTAAACCCATGCTGTCTTGGATCCTGTGCCGCTATGGATTCCAGGTGTTGCACTATCCTTTCCTTAAGGAGTGCCTCCATAATCTTGCCCACTACTGAGGTAAGACTGACCGGTCTGTAGTTCCCTGCCTCCTCCCTGCTACCACTCTTGTGGAGGCGGGATCACAAACCCTTCTCCAGTCTTCTGGGACCTCTCCTGTGCTCTGAGACTCACTAAACAATTCTGCTAATGGCTCTGCTAGTTCCTCCTTTAGCTCCTTAAGTACCCTGGGATGTATGCCATCAGGTCCCATTGCCTTATCCACCTGAGCTTAGCAAGCTCTTGTAGGACCCTTTCTTTTGTGAAAGGGAGTAGTGCTCACCTCCCTCCCCTGTGTCCATGATGCTGAGCTGTGGGCCCTGCCCTACCTTCTCTTCAGTAAATACTGAGCAAAAGTATCTATTTAGGATAGATGCCTTTGCGGTCCTCCTCCTCACATGCTCCCTTTTCTCCATTAAGCTTGCAATACCCCTCTGGACTTTCTCCTTTCACTAATGTATCTATAGAAAGTCTTGTCACCTTCTTTTGTTGTTCAAGTGTTTCCTCAGTTTGGGACTTTGCCTGCCTTACTGCCTTACCTGCTTCCCTTAGGGCAGTTTGGTATGCCTCCATCTTCATCCCGCTGTGTTCCCTTATATTTCCTGAAGGCCAGCCTTTTGGCTCTGACCTTTTCTGCTACTGTATTTGAGAACCAAAGTGGTTTCCTTCTTCTTTTGCACTTCCTTTTCTGTCTAACACAATGGGATGTTGCTTCAAGTATTGCATCCTTAATGCTTGCCCACTTTGCCTGTACCCCCTCACCTGTGTTTCTTTTTGCCATGGCTAGCTTAACTCTGTTGGCCATCTTATCAAAGTCAGCTCCTCTGAAGTCCCATATTTTTGCCTTGGAATGGGATGATTTAGATGTAGTAGCCAAATTGAACCATACCATGATGGTCACTGGCCTCAGGTGACCTTCTACCTGGAGATCTGTGATCCCTTCTTTGTTGGTCAGTACTAGATCTAGGATAGCCCTGTCTCTTGTGGGTTGCTGTACCAGTTGTTTGAGGCCTCCTGCAGGAATCCACTATGAGTCTAGTTCTGGCAGATGTTCCTGCTGGTATTGACCAATCTGTATCTGGCATGTTGAAGTCTCCATTATCAGAACCTCCCTTTAGCTGTCATGTTTTGTATATCTTCTAACAGTAATGTGTCTATGTCCTCCCTCTGGTCTGGGGCCTGTAGACAACCCCAGTTCTTATGGCTGTCCCATTTCCTGTTTCAGGGTGACCCACAGTTATTCTGGCTCCTTATGTGTATTCTGAATCTCTGTAGCTTTGATATTTTCATTAACATATAGGGCCACTCCTCCCCCCCTTTTTGCACCTCGGTCTCTTCTGAACAATTCATAGCCAGGTACTGAAGTCTCCCAAGTGTGGTTACTGGTAAACCACGTCTCACTAATTGCTACTATGTCCAGTTTAGCCTCTGACATTATTGCCTGCAGGTCTGGGATCTTATTTCCCAGGCTGTGAGCATTATGTACATGATTTTCCATTGGCCAGATTTTGGTGTGTTAGTTGTTGGGTGAAGTTTGGCATTACCCAATAGATACGTATGGGGAGAAAACCTTTTTCTTACCTGGTGATGCAAATGAACGGCAAACATGCTGAATTCCTGTTTGACCACTAGCTGAGGGGAGGGTGTTCTTCCATTCGACGTTTGGGGTGCTGCACCTCTCCCATTTGCTAGTTTAAATATTCTGCAAAGGCGTCAAACTTCTGCCCCAATGCACTGACTCCTCTTTAGTCAGATGCAGTCCATCAAATTTAAAGAACTTTCGCTCCCAGAACTGTTGCCAGTTCCCTACAAATCTGTGTCCTTTTCCTGGCACCAGTCCTTGAGCCATGTGTTTAGCTCCCTATCTCCCCTTCTCTGACCTTCCGTCCATCTGCTCCCTCTCCCAGACTGGCAGGATCTCAGAGAAGGAGATGCGGATGAAATAGATGATAGTTTGTCACCCAGCCTAGTCAGGTGTTCCTTGGTCTCCACAACTGACCAGCTGGCGAGATCATAGTCCCTATGTGTACTAGGACATCAATGTTTTCTCCTGCTTTGTGAACAATTTTAGCATGCGGCCAGTGTCTCTCCATGCTGATGTACCTGGGAGACATCTGACCATCACCCCTGGCTGGAGATGGGTATCAACTCCCCGAATCATGAGTCTCCTATGATCAGAAATTTTTGGTTTCCTTTGTGCTTGTTTTGTTTTGGTTCCTGATTTGGGTGAGTTTTGTTGTGCTAGTTCCTGTGCCGCAGTGTCCTGCTCTGCAGTGTCTTCTGCCTCTTTATTTGATTTCAGAGATAGAGGCAGATACCTGTTTGTAGTGTTTATATGGTTTTGGAGGTAATGTGTTGGAGAGCAGAGGTGATGGGGCACCTGATTTGCTCCTCCTAACCACCTGCCAACCTCCTGGACCAACTACCCTCTGGGTCGAGGTTTTTCTGTTGGATGCTGGGGAAATGGCGGGTGGTTCTTATAATGTATTTCCTCTTCAATATGAAATTTGAGGTGTGCAGTCTCTGCCCATGCTGCCCGAGCTGAGCCCTAAGATCTCCAATGGCCCAGCATGTGGACAGTGTCCTAAATCCTGTAAGACTGTCCTTCTGAAAATTGTTCCACAGTACCTGCAGTTAATGAAATCCATTCCAAATAAGTTGCTGGGTTTGTAACCTAGTCAGAGTAATTAGAAGGAAAAAAAAGGAAGAAAAATGCAAGTAATGGTTTAATTGTGCTTTGTTTAACTTGTTATAACAAGTTAAATTACTAGTGCCCTGTAAATGAGATCACCTTGTGGAGCCCCACTGATCCGCCTTCCTGCTTTGCCACAGGAAATGTCACAACTGTGGTACCCTATAAAAGAGTGTAGCGTGGGGTGGTTGGGAATGGGGTGGGTGATGGGCCCTTCCCTGCCTAAAAAGAAGAACCACGGACGAAAGAACAAGGAGGTAAGAGCAGAAACAATCAGTCAACAACAAATGCAGTAACCCTGAAAGCTTATCCTAATGTTAGATAAAACTGTAAAACCTCACCTGTAATAATTTCAGAGAAGATATACGCTGTAATAAATACTTTGCTCCAGAGAAAAATAAAGCAGTAACAGAAGATATACCTTGCAAAAGACAATTTGAATCAGAAGATTACAGGAGTAATCTGTTATCACACACCTGTAGGCACACCTTGTAATAATGCAGAAGAATGTATACCAGCAACAACAATTTGAATCAGAGAAAAAATAAAGCAATGAAATGTTAACAACAAACAGTAGCAATCCCTGTGAGTAAAAAATTAAAACACCACCACACAGTAAATCTGCTTAGCCAAACTAAGTCTTAATCCTTTTCCCTTGCTCTGGTAAGTTTCTCTATGCTGCCTTTCAAGCAGTCTTAGAAGGAAAGAGCTCAGGTGAAGCTAGGTGCCTTGGCCAGCAAATCAAGTCTTCTACCTCCAAGATATCAACTAACCTGACTTTTTAACCCTTCTTTCTGTTGGGAATTAATGACAGTTTGCCAGCTCCACCCCACACATACACACCTAATCCTTTGGAAGAGCTGTGGGACGAAAAAGCAATTAGCTCCTTCAATGTGAGAAGGAGACTGAAACTCCTCTGAGATAACAAACCTTTTCAACAAACAAGAATAAAATAAAACACAGTGTCAAACAGTAATTTTGCTTAGCCCAATGATAAAAAAGTCACAAAAATGTGAGCTCCACCTGTAATACAGTAATTTCAGAGAAGATATACCCTGTAAGAAACACTTTGCTCCAGAGAAAAATAAAGCAGTAACAGAAGATATACATTGCAAAAGACAATTTGAATCAGAAGATTACAGGAGTAATCTGTTAGCACACACCTGTAGGCACACCTTGTAATAATGCAGAAGAAGGTATACCAGCAACAACAATTTGAATCAGAGAAAAAATAAAGCAATGAAATGTTAGCAACAAACAGTAGCAATCCCTGTGAGTAAAAAATAAAAACACCACCACACAGTAAATCTGCTTAGCCAAACTAAGTCTTAATCCTTTTCCCTTGCTCTGGTAAGTTTCTCTACTGCTGCCTTTCAAGCAGTCTTAGTAGGAAAGAGCTCAGGTGAAGCTAGGTGCCTTGGCCAGCAAATCAAGTCTTCTACCTCAAGAAATCAACTAACCTGACTTTTAACCCTTCTTTCTGTTGAAATTAATGACAGTTTGCCAGCTCCACCCCACACATACACACCTAATCCTTTGGAAGAGCTGTGGGAGGAAAAGCAATTAGCTCCTTCAATGTGAGAAGGAAACTGAAACTCCTCTGAGATAACAAACCTTTTCAACAAACAAGAATAAAATAAAACACAGTGTCAAACAGTAATTTTGCTTAGCCCAATGATAAAAAAGTCACAAAAATGTGAGCTCCACCTGTAATACAGTAATTTCAGAGAAGATATACCCTGTAAGAAACACTTTGCTCCAGAAAAAAATAAAGCAGTAACAGAAGATATACATTGCAAAGACAATTTGAATCAGAAGATTACAGGAGTAATCTGTTAGCACACACCTGTAGGCACACCTTGTAATAATGCAGAAGAGGTATACCAGCAACAACAATTTGAATCAGAGAAAAAATAAAGCAATGAAATGTTAGCAACAAACAGTAGCAATCCCTGTGAGTAAAAAATTAAAACACCACCACACAGTAAATCTGCTTAGCCAAACTAAGTCTTAATCCTTTTCCCTTGCTCTGGTAAGTTTCTCTACGCTGCCTTTCAAACAGTCTTAGAAGGAAAGAGCTCAGGTGAAGCTAGGTGCCTTGGCCAGCAAACCAAGTCTTCTGCCTCCACTTGAGCCAGTCCCTACAACATTTTCCTTGGCACCTGTCACATGTACAGCTAAAATAAGGAAAATATCTGGTTAATCCACCCATCAAGAGGAGCAGATTAATATGTCTCCTCTACTTGGCTTACTTTGGCAGGATTAGCACTGTAGGCGAAGCCTAACTTTCAACCATCATCACAGTAGAAAGTGGCCACTGCAGGCTCATCTGGGGTCCCTTACTCTGAGCGTGGGAGTGCTCTGCTGTGGGACTAACTCGGTCACCACACTCCCTTTCCTCTTTCCTTTCCGTGCGCTGGGTACCCACAGCTGCCACTCTGCATTTTTATTTATTATACAACAGAGCAGCTTTCTATTTATATGAATGATGTTTACAAAACAATAAAAACATTTAAGTTATTATACACTAAAGCAGACCAAATGAACGCTGTATTTTACAGCAGACAGAGCGATCATTATACTGACCCACTGGCCACCAATGGCTGCAAACATAGAAAGTGACAGCAGATGTGGACCAAAGATCCATGTGGTCTGCCCTGAGTGCTACTACCCCTTGGAATTTCTTATTGACAATCCTCTTTGCCTATCCCAAGCAGATTTGAATTACCCTACTGTTTAGAGTCAAAGACTTCTGCAGGTGAGCTGTTCCAAACAGCCACCACCCTTTCTGTAAAGAACTTACGTGTGTTACCAGGAACTTCCCTCCCTTAATTTCATTTCATGGCTCCTTGTCCTTGTGGAGCTATTGATCAGAAAGAGTTCCTGGATAGGGGTTCTGTTTATGCCCTTCAGGAACTTGAATGTCTCTATCATGTCACCGCTATCTCTGCGCTGCTCCAGTGAGTACATGTTGAGTTGCCGTAATCTGCTTTCTTATGGCAATTCATGGAGCCCTTGTACCACTTTTGTTGCCCTCCTCTGTGTCATCTCTAGTCTATCTATGTCCTTGCTGAGATACAGCATCCAGAACTGTATGCAGTACTCAAGGTGAGGCCTTATCAGGGAATTGTATAGTGGCATGATCACTTCCATCTTTCGACAGGTGATGCCCCTTTCTATGCATCTCAGATTTTTGCTGGCTTTTTCCACCACTTTTTCACATTGTTTGCCCAGTTTTAAGTCATCGAAGATGATGACCACAAGATCCTGCTCCACTTTGGTGGCTGTTAGCTGTTAGCTGCTCCCCTCCCAGATAGTAGACCTTCCCTGGGTTGCTCCTACTACTATTTTTAATTATAAATACTACATTTTATATATAAAACATTGCCAATCATATAAGAAATGTGCAAAGCTGGCCCACTGGTTCAGTGACAAGATGATCACTTGAGATGCAGACATACAGGGTTTGGGAATGGCCCAAGGAATTGGAGGGTTGGCCAGGCGGAAAAGGATAGAGCACTGGAGGGGTGGTTCTCCTTTTCTCCGGGGGGGTAGGGGCACCTGGCTTGTTGGCTTCCTCTACACAAAAACTAACTTTCTATCCCTATTTCACTAGGTGGAACAGTCTTACAAGGCTGTTACAACTCTCAGTAGCTCCTTCTGCCATTATGCTACAAACTCCCCTGTACCCATCATTGCTCCATCTATTCCTCCCTATCCATCCTCCTCTCCACTTATATCACCAGGCTCACTGTACCTTTTCATATCCAAATATTGGTTTGTCTCCTTCCTCCTACCTTTCCATAGTGCTCTCCTGAGTCCCAACTTCTCTTTGCATTCTTTTCTCTCTATTTCAGGAACGACTGACTTTCACCACTTCCCACCCCACCTGCTCTGCTGGGCAATCTGCCTTCTATAGACTTTCTCACTCTATAACTAACTTCCTTCTTCCTCCACCTTTACTTATCCCTGGCTCCTCAGGCACCTGTTGAAACTCCAGCTTCACCCTACCTGTTCTAGTTACCTTTCCACCTAACACCTTCCTGGCCTGGGCCTCAACATTCCTTATCACAGTGTGGGGGGGGTCACAGCAAGGGCAAATTGGATGCTGTAGTGCATTGCCAGAGGGATCACCTCTACAAAGATGAAGTTCATCTTGCCCTTGTATAGATCACTGGTGAGGCCGCACATGGTGTACTGTGCACAGTTCTGATGCCCATTCCTCAAGAATGATGTGAGATTATGGGAGGGGGTGCAGAGTAGGGCTACAAAAATGATCATGGGACTGGGGGGGGAGTTCCTTATGAGGACAGATTGAGGGAGCTCAACATCTATTTGCTAGAGAAGAGAAGGGAAAGAGCAGATATGATAGAAATCTTCAAATGCTTGAAAGGAATAAACAAAGTCAGAGAGGGAGGCTTGTTCTGCTTATGGGGGAATGGTCACTAGGGGGCACAGTCTGAAATTTTAAAGGGAGGGTTCAGGAGGGAAACGAGGAGGCAGTAATTCACAAAGACAGTGGTGGAGGGATGGAACGCACTGCCAGAGGAGTTAATCAAACTGAGGACAGTTGTTAGCTTTAAGCAAGGTTGGACAGAGTCGGGGGCATGGTTAATACAAACAAGAACACAATGGAGGGAAGGACCAGGTGAGGGAAGGGGGAGGGGATTGAGTGTGGTGGAGGTAGCTGCAATGGTATTAAACTGAAAGCTGCACAACCGGGCAGACTTGATAGACCTGTGAGGCTTTTTTCTGCCAGCAATTTCATATGTTCGTATGTTCATACCTGTATAACCAGGTTGTCCCACTTCATCTGGAAGACTGCAGACACTTATAATGTAATATGGGTACCCTTCTATACTTCCTTCTGTTGTGTAGTAGAAAGTACCAGGGTGACAGTGAGTTAGATATTAAGGGATGGGACTTCATCCCTCCAGTCCACACCATTTTTTCTGTTCCTTCATTTACATAGCATGTATGCTGGCATCTGTAAAACTGATCCTATGTTTTTTTACCATTATCTGTGTAGTACTTGTTCATGATCATCTGTAGAGACTATGAGTTAATATAAAATGGTATGTGCTTTGTATGTGCTTGCTAGAGTTTCTGAGGTATAAGGATGTCATTTTAAATGAAATAAAAAGAATTAACTGCAAAAACTAAAACTTATTTGGGAAAAACATGTTGTTTTGTAAATGCTTTAACAAGTGTAAAACACATGAAAGTGGTTGTCAAAGTGTTTAAGCACATCATTGTAATTTTGTTGTAGACTCAATTTTAAGAAAAAAACAAAAATTTAAAACATTCAAAAATTTTCTGATTTTGTCACATACACAAGGAAAACAATATAATGATGGGATTTTTTTACACAAAATTCATTTTCAAAGTGATTTAACTATATTGCATACAATTAAAATTATTTCTTTTTTAGTAGTCAAACACAGTTGTGTCCTTGCCTCTGGAAGCTTTGTAAGATTACAAATAATGACAAAGGTAGGGGATCACCTTGGGACCAGTGATTACTGTACAGTGTGGTTCAGTATATGGACAGCAGTGGAAGCAAACCACACAAGGATAAGGGCCCTGGACTTCAGGAGAGTGGATTTAAAAAAAAAATGGGTGAATGCCTCACAGATGACAGAGCAGGGAAAATAGCCACAGTGGGGTGGTGGAGAAATGGCCTATATTAATTGACGGTATAGTCAAGGCAACAAGCCTCTGTGCAAAATGTGTGAGAACAAAATTAATGTACCAATGGTAGTAAAAGTGCCAAAGGAGATCTGTATGAAATTATTATGTGGCCAGAAAGAAGGCAGACAGGGTTCCCCTGGCAATTAAATGGAAAATGATGTGGGAGAAGGTGTCTGAAACACATCATCTACCAACTGTAGTGAGAAACCAAAAGCTCTATTCTGGAGATCAGTCCCTGGTCACCTACTCTCTTCTGCTTACTATCCTGTAGCTCTATCACTGTGCTATAGTTTCAATGCTGGAAATGCATGCTGTTGCAAATGCAAACAAACACTGAGTTCAGTACCCTCTGACCCACCCTGCTCACACACAGTTATAGTGAATTTTCACAATAACATTCTGTATATTCAGAGGTTTCTCAAGTTGCATTTAAGCCTCAAAGCCTTTGCTGGAACTTTTCAAGTTATCAGCAGTATAGAACTTCACACTTTGCTGAAAGTCACATACTAACAACAGCAATGGCATCGAATAGTTTCTCTAATACTACAAAAATTGTAGTAAGAAATTTAAAAAGTTCCACCATGGGGACTGAACACAAGGGCCCCATCCTCTACTGCTTGGTAGCCTGTAATTCTAACACAGTAATACATTTCCAAATCAGAAACTGCATGATGTAACAAAGGACATCCAGCAGTGACTGCAGCTCCCCATCCCTCTTCCTACAGTTACAGTGAATTTTCATACGGAACAGTTTGTCTATCTGAAGTAATGTTTCACAAGTTGCAGTTAAACCTCAAAGTGTGAGCTGGAACTTTTTAAGATATCAAAAATATAGAATGTCAGACCTTGCTGAACGTCTGTCACAAACATCAACAATGCCATCAAACTATTTCTCTCATTTTACATAAATTGCAGTGAAAAAGGAAAAAAACATATTCCAATCTGGGGATCAAACCCAGGCTCTTTTACCCTCTTCTGCTGTGTAAACTGTAGCTCTGCTATAGTATTAAACTTCATATGTATGAAATCTTTGCTGTGGCAAGGACATCCAGCAGTCATTGCAGAATCCTGGAGAAGTGGGTTAGAAACCCACAGCCACAACTTACAAACTGTATGACCATAAGCAATTTTCTTGTGCTCCCAGAATACACCTAGAATGAAGCCTCAGCATACTCTGTCTTTTCTGGTCAACAACTGTAAGCAAACAATGAAACATACAAACAAATTAAGAAATAATTAAACAACAAAGTAAAATAACATTTATAGTAGTGTTTCCTAAGTTATATTTTATATTATATATATATGTTATATTTAAACTTCAAAGTCTGAGCTGGCGTTTCAAGTTATTAGCAATACAGAACTTCAAGCACTTCTGAAAGTATATCGCTAACAGCACAATGATGTGAAAAATTATAGTGAGAAAGAAAAAGAAATATTGATTTATTTATTTAAAATCTGTAAATCCATGAACATAAAACCCATTTTATTGGCAACCAGACAATAATCCACTATGGAGATCAAACTCAGGCCCTCAACACTTTATTACTTTATTGCCTTAAATCTACCACTGGACTAAGCTCTCATTCAAGAAATGCTTACTGTGGCAAAGCACATTGAGCAGGAAGAGCACATGCCATTTGCATGCAAAATTCCACCATTCAAGGGTGAAATTCTGCAATTTGCAGCAAAATGTGGCAAAAAAATGTGGAAGTCACATAGGCAAATTTTGAGGCTAATAGCAAAACTTCATGGATTGCAGCAAATGTGCCAACTTCACTGGAACTTCAGAGGTGAATTAAAACTTTGAAACATCTCTAACACCAAAGCGTGAGCTCAAACGTTTAAAATTATCAGCAATATACACTGTTAAACCTTGCTTGAAATCTATCCCCATCATCAGCAATGAAATTATCCAGTTTCTGTCATATGACATAAATTGCAGTGAGAAAGAAAAGAGTTCTACTGTGGGGACTGAATCTAGGCCCCCTACCCCTATACTGCTTGGTAGCCTGAAGTTCTACCACAGTATTAAACTTCCTACACAGACATATATATGTGTGGCAAAGGATGTCAAACAGTGAGTGCAGACCCCTCCACACACAGTTTGAGATGATGTTTGTAGTTTACAATCTGTCTATTAAAAGCAGTGTTTCCAAAGTTGTACTGGTACCTCATAGTCTAAGCTGAAACTTTCAAGTTAAAAGGCAGTACAGAACTTCAAACCTAGCTGAAACTCTATCACTGACATCAACAATGACATCTTACAATTTCTCATATAAATTGTACTGAGAATTAGTTCAGTTTCAGTTTAGTTTATTTGATAAAAAAGAATGCACAAAACAACAGTTTGTTACACTTTATAAATTACACAACAATGTTCACTATATATAAAATTTAGTGCATAATAGAAATGTACAATCAGACATCATTAATATTATCCAAAAATAATTTTGCCAATCCAAACATCAGTTTTATAGTGTCCATTTTTAAAATATGGCTTTTACAGAGCTCATGATACGTAACCATATACTGAGGAAGAAAGACATCAAGACACTTTTCCCTTTGTTCTGACCAGTTTTTGCAAACAAATAATATATGCATAATATCTGGTTTTGAATTGATCTGGCAAGAGCAACCTCCATTTCATATTTTATAATAGGATTTGTTTAGATTATAGTAAAGGTTCCCCATACAAGCTAGCCTTACCTTACATAACATATTTCTATGCAAACTATTCTCGCACACAGCTAAGTATTTTTCATGCCCCCAGTTCAGTTTGACCCTTGAATATAAACCTATTGAGTCCAACTCATGGATGTTACTAAAGTCTGTTTGCATAGCTACATCTTTAATTCTTTGACTGGCACTGTTTAAATAAATTGTAACTTCTCTAGCGTTGTAGTACACCACATATCTCTACAACCTATATTTTTTTAAGTTTCATATAATTTATAAAACCAACATTTCCTTGAATCCAGGTTAAATATATTATTAGTAAACTCGTCCCACCACATATTAGATAATCTATCAATTTGCATCATCCTTCCCCACTAATTTACCACCCTTAGCAATATTCTAGTATTGATAGGAAGCATACCTGATTTCAATCTGAGAAAGGAGCTTTCCTTAGGATAGTCCCCAAATTTCACTACCATAAAGGATTTGGGTCATTAATTTGGCCTCAGAAGTTTTCTGTAGGTCGTAAAAGGATTATTTGCAAATTTATTTGCAATTTTTTTTATTGCACCCATAGAGTTGTACAAATTGTTTTACGATCTACTAGATGTGGATTCCATGAGCACTTTGAGTCAATCTTTATACCAAGATATTTAAATTATGTTACTGCTTTAGAACAATTCCCCTTTTTTCTTGGCCTTTCCTAAAATTTATAATTTGGATTTATCTATTTTCAGATCTAAGTCCAACTCAGATAATGAGTCAAAATATTAATCAAATCCTTCTAAGTCCCAGGAGTCTGGGAAATAATATTTCTTCATCCGCATATAACAATATTTGGATTTTCTCTTTATTTATAACTGGGCAAAAGTATCAACTTTAGAAATGTTGATAATAAGTTTTCTATGTATAAATTAAACAAGTTAGGGACCAATAAACAACCCTGCTTTTACTCCATTGTTTATTGATAGTCCTTGGACAGAGCACCATCTCTCCTATACCGTACCTTAGCTGCTGTATCCTAGTGCATACATTTTAAGATAGCCAACAGATGGGGACAATGTTTAATTTAACTAATATATCCCACAACTTTCCTCTGTTCACTGAATCAAAGGCTGCCCTTATATCCAAGAAGGATTTATAAAGGGTGCCTTTTTTACTATGGACATACTTCTCCACCAAGAAATTCATGGTGAACAGTAGGTCCAAAGTACTACATCATTTTTCTGAACCCACACTGGAATTTGGAAAACAATTTATTATCATCCACCAACATCTGTAATCTTGCTAAAATTAACCTAGAAAACACCTTTTGCACAACAGGTAATAAAGTAATAGCCCTATAACTTTTTTGGTCACGATTTCTCAATTTTTATGTTTGCTTGCACACATGTGCAAGAAACATAGTGCGACGATCCAAACTGCAGTGCCGTACAGTTGAAAGGGAGAGCACCGCTTGAGTGAGCAGGGCTCCCCCTCCCCACACACACATGCGCGCATGCACATTGTGTGCTCATGCGCTCCTACCTCCCTCATGCACACACTGTATGGCTGATGGGGGGTGCCCAATCCCCACCAGCTCTACTGTTCCCCCAGACTATTGGGTGCCTTGCTGGGAGCCCACCCCACCGTGGAAACAGGAATCCTATGGCCAATGGGGTGCCTAATCCCCATTGGCTCCACTGCCCAACAGCCTTTCAGCTGCCACACTGGGAGCCCACCCAGTGTGGCAAATGTCCCGCATAGTCCAAATAAAAACAAACCTGAAAGAAAAACCTTCCTTGCTGCTGGCTTCACCCCTCCAACTAACACCCACCCACTGCGTACTCCTGCTCCCCACACCCCCACCTCACCCCTTACTTTCCTCTGGAGCTCAGTGCGATGATCTTTGGTGGACCAGGAACACATCTGCACTCTTCAAAGCCGACCGCGAACTGAGGAAATGCCAGTAAGCTGTATAATGTAATGAAAAAGGTTTTTTCAACTTTGCTGCATATCTCTGGCATTTTGCAATGAAAAGGGTTTTTTCAACTTTGCTGCATATCTCAGGCAATTTTGGCACCAAATTTTCAGCATGGGATTTTGGGACTCCTCCTCATGAATTCTGTCACTGTCATGCGTTTATCAGGCCAAAGGGTGATTTTGTGGTGACTGTGTGGAAATCACCTTTGGGACTGATTAATGAAATGACAGTGCCAGTGTTCATAAGGTGGGCTCTCAAAAAGCCAATGTTGAAAATTTGGTGAAAAAATTCCTAAAAATGAATATTTTACGAGCATGCGTTGCACTGTTCCTATGCACACTCGTAGGTTCGCGAATTTTCAATATTTTCACTCTGGATTTTCAACATTGCCATTTGACCACACTTCCTTATGAGCAGTATAGCTGTCATTTTTCACATCTCACCCAAAATGTGTTTCTGTGCATGTAGCACACAATGGCGCAGTCGGTGGCAAAATCAATGTTCAGGACACATTAAGAAAATCACAGTGACACTGTTCATGAGCAAATGTGTTAAAATGGCTATGTTAAAAATTTGGTGAAAAAAATTCCCAAAAATTACTATTTTACGAGCATGCGTTGCGCTTTTCCTTCGCGCGCTCGTAAGTTCACGAATTTTCAATATTTTCTCTCCAGATTTTCAACATTGTCATTTTACCACACCTCCTTATGAGCAGTACAGCTGTCATGTCTCACTTCTCACCCAAAATGTGTTTCTCTACATGTAGCACACAATGATGCAGTCGGTGTGCAAACTCAATGTATGGGATACATTAAGAAAATCACAGTCACACTGTTCATGAGCAGAAGTGTTAAAATGGCTATGTTAAAAATTTGATGAAAACATTCCCCAAAATGACTGTTTTATGAGTGAGCATTCGCGCTCACTCCCCTCGTAAGTTCATGAATTTGTAATATTATGGTCGGAATTTGTAATATTTTCAGTCCAGATTTTCACCAGTGGCATTTTTCCACACTTCTTTATGAACAGTACAGCTGTCATTTTTCACAACATGACCAAAATGTGTTTTCACACTTTCAGCACAGAAATGCGTGGTCATAGTGCGAAATCATTGTTTGGGACAGATAAATAAAATCACAGTGACACTGTTCATGACCAGAGGTCCCAAAAATGCCTGTGTTGACAATCTGCTGTAAAAAATTCTCAATCTAATTACATTATGGGTGCATGTTGCACAGTTTCCAAGCACGCTCATGACTTCACCAGTTTTTTTAATATTTTCACTGCAGATTTTCAACATTGCCATTTTTTACACCTCCCCATGAACAGTACAGCTGTCATTTTTCACATCCTGTTCAGAATGTGTTTTTGCACCTGTGGTGACAAATGCCGTAGTCACTGTGCAAAAGCAGCTTTCGGCTAACAAACTGATATTGCCACTGTTCATGAGGTGGGGGTCACAAAAAACCCATGTTGAAAATTTGGAGTGAAAATACCAATAAATGCCTGAAGCGTTAGGGTTTCCGACCATAACAACCCACCCTGTAGGGAATGACAGGCATCAGGGCTGTGAGTTGGGATTGTCACCTGCAATGCTCATACCATTCCTTCCCCACCCACACCCTGCAGCCACTGAGAGGCATCAAGGTGTGCCTTGGACTCTTCGACCCCAAAGGTCACCCCATTCTCCTATACCGCACCCATCTCACAATATTTCCTGATGGAATGGGGTGCTCATAAGGGCCAAAGACCCCAAGGCACACCGTGACACTTGTCGGTGTCTGCATGGTAGGGTGTGGTGAAATGGCATGGCCATTATGCCTGATGGCCCAAAGGCACACCCCAATGCCTGTCACTATATGCAGGGTGGTGATGGGGTTGGCTTCAGTTCAATACTTCACTGCCATTCCTATTATGCAGCTCTGTAACTCCTACACTACCAATGCCAATGCCAGCAAGCAAACATTCGGCATTGACAAATGTCTGTTATATAATGGGACAATAATTCCTTTATTCCAGCCATATGGTAATAGTAAATGGGAACAGATTGCACTGAATATTGGAGTAAGCAATTTTGCCCAAAAGTCTGAATTGTGTAAAAAAATCTCTGCAGGGAGACCATCCACTCCTGCAGCCTCACTTTTTTTCTGAGCTAAAATAGCTAACTCAAACTCCTTCACTGTAAATCCCAATGAATTTTTCTCCACAGAATAAACCCCAATACTAAAAGCTCTTTGAGGGATGTCCAAACTTCCACTTGTGTTATTATATATTTTGTTGAAGTGGTCAATCCATTTCTCAGCACTAATTAAACCAATCATATCATAATGCACATCATTTACATTATAGCCACAGGCTACTATAGTCCAAAAGGCCTTAGAATCTTTCCTTAAAATACAATCTTGGAGATCTTCCCATAATTTTCTACTATAGTTTCTCTTTTTGAAGTCCAGCAACTTCCTATATTCACTTCTTAATTGTTTTAGGGCCCCCTGCACTGAACCAGGGGGCATCCTGGATCTAATTTTCCCAACTTTTTAAATTTCTTTTCTAAGCTTATAACACTGTACATCAAACCAATGCTTATCTGTTTTAATCATATTACTCCTTTTAGGTCTCTCACAGGAGCTTAGTTTGTCCATAAGGGTCTTAAGCAAAACATCCATTTTTTTTTATTATGTTCTCACCATTTCCCAGATTGTTTCCTAAAATACCAACTATTTTATGCTGTATTTCATCTTTCTTAATTATCTCATCCACTATTACCTTTGTGTACTCATTCCATTGAATTATTTTTCCCAGATTTAATGCACATGTGTTGGCCAGCAATGTGTACATCCTCCTTATTTATTTTGTTAATAATAAATGCTGTATATATTGTACACATCATTGAGAAATGGTCACTATCACGCATTTTTAAAACCTTACATTTTTCAACCATTTTATATTCACTTGGCTCTAGTACACACAAACCCAGCACAGCACCACATTTTTTTGTGGGAAAAGTATACTTGCACACCCAGTCACCTCTTGTATGCCCATTCAAAACTCTGAAGCCAAACTTATCAATAACTGAAGAATAGTTTTGCCTTGATTTGTTTCTAACTTAACTTTCGTGTCACTTATTGGGATCTTAAAAACATCATCCAAGCCCCAATCTATTTTTTTTTCTTGTAAGAGATTTCCAATATGAGCATTAAAATCCCCTGCTAATAATAATTTACTCCCTGAGAATCTGAACTTTGTAGACTCTAAGCTGTTCTCTATCATTTTAATCACTTTCTGGTACTCATGCAACTTCAGACCAGGGGGAATATAAATATCGAATATGATCCAAACATTTTTACCATCTGCAATAACAATATATAAATAGAATTCATTGTAAGATCCAACTTCATTTACCCTGTATTCTATGCTAGTATCAACCAAAATAACCAAACCTCCTTTTAGCTGTTAACACTTTTTTCCTATAAGCCAGGGAAGTCCGGCATTATAACCTTCTATCATGTGCTCATCGAAACTTTGCATCCATGTCTCTTGTAACAGAATAATAGTAAATAGTTTTAGCCATTGCATGCATTCCTTATGTAACAGTTCACTTTTCAAACCTGCTATATTCCAACTGAGAAATGCTATTTTATTCCGTCAGTGTCAGTGGCTCAGTAGGTAGCACACTTGCCTCTGAGGCAGGGAGATCAGAGGACTGTGGTTTCAGTTCCCACATCTGGCACTTGGGTTAACATCATAGAACTGAGACTGTAGTGCAGCATGAGAGGGGTGCTGCACTTCTGAGGTGCCGTCTTTCAGATGAGACATTAAACCGAGGTTACATCTACCTCGATTGGTAGTAATTCAGGTGGATGTTAAAGATCCCATGGCACTTATTGAAAGAGTAGGGAAATTTCCCTGGTGTCCTGGCCAAATATCCCTCATTCACTAAAAATATGACCAACAGTTTAATCTGGTTCAAGGTCAGTTGGCATTCATCTGTATCCCCATCCCCCGGGTCATGCCTGAAAATAGGCAGGATTTGTCTAGTGCACTTACCCGGTCAACAAAAACTAATAATAATAATTCCTTAATTTCCCTCTAAAGCCCAGTCAATTATGTCCATCAGATAAGTTTATAGTCGAACTTGTACTGAGTTGTACAGGGAGTCATCCTCATCCCCTAATGTGGATAGCTCCAGAGTCTCCTCCTCTTCCAATATCATGCTGCTGTTTATCCTTTTATCTAATTGTTTTCTTTCTCTTCTCATTACTATTTCTTCCTTATCCCCTCCTCAAATTATGTATAGTTTCACTTAGCTTCATATATACTGTTATCCGGGGCTGTTTGAGGGCATGTGTATCCTCATTTCCACCACTCTTTTCTGTAGGGTTTTTTGATAGTTTTGGGTCTGAGATTTTTTCTGAGATTAGCCTTATTGTAACATCTAAGGTTATTCCAATGTCTGAAAATTTTTCTTTTATAGCAGTTAATCTTTTCTTATTTCAGCATTAAGGACCACACAACCCATCCTTTAAATGGGCTAGCCTGATTTCTGTAGGCTGACTTGATATCATGCCAGCTGAATTTATTACCTAAAAAACCTTTAAACAGGTTATAAGTTGTCAGTTTAAGAATTTAATTATTTTCAGATTTTACTTTTGGCAGCCCTTTTATATACAGAGTGGAAACTAAGTCACCTGATGCTATCAACCAATCCTTCTTCTTCTCAATTGTTTTGACTAAATTATCATGTTTCCCTTGCACTAATCTGGGACCTTTTCCACTTAAACTCTGAAACTGAACTCTTTTCTTCTTTACCCTACTATCCCTAACTTTCTTCTGTGCCTCAAACTCAGCTGTAGATACACTATTTGTTTTCTCTTACCTTTCTTTATCAGATCTTTTGATTTTTTTTCTTCATTCAGGATATCTTTTACTTTTTGTGCTTTCTACCTTATTGTTGCCATTTCCAGATTCCTTACCCATTTTCTCGAATTGTTTTTTCCTTTCCTTAAGATCCTTTATCAGCAAATCAATTTCTTCTACTTTATTGGAAACTTGAATCCATAATTGCTTTAATACTTCTCTCTACCTGATTTCCAGATTTGTTCCGCCTATCAATTTTCCCCTATCTCTCTTTATTTTAGGATACTCCTTATCCAACATTAACCCTGACATTGGATCTTCTATTAGAACCTGTGGCTTCATACTATTTCCATGACATTGAGGGTTTTCCTTTTTAGAGACTTCAAAATCTACAAAAGTCCTAATAATATTAATCAATTCCAAGAGTTGGGTATTCCCAAAACAGATTTCTTTCTTTAGCTCATTAATTTTTAGTATTAAGTTATCATTTTCATTTGTATTATCCCCTCCAGCCCTCTTTTTGTAGGGTACTTCACCCTCTTTTAAGTTTGTCTGTGTGTGACCCCGCTCATTCTTACTCAGAGGTAAAGTCTCTTTTAAATTATAAGGACCTACAAGTTTCCTCTAAATTGCTAAACTGTGTAAATGGAGACAGAAAGAGTCAAATTCATTAAGAAAATATCTATTTTTTGTAATTTGTAACTCAGGTAAATGAATACTTCTAATGCTTCTAATGGTTTTCCCACCTTCTGGAGTTGTTTTTACAGAATTAGTTCCATGAACTGTTCCTTCAATATTAACTACCCTATGGATCATTAATTTGAGCAGTTTGATATTTCTCAGAAATCTGACTCTCATTTGTCACTAAATTAGGCACCTATTCCACGAGATCAGATAGATGGAATTCAGAACCCATTTCAATTGATTTGTTCACACTGGTGTTATATACTTTTGTTTCTAATGATCTCCCTATTTTTTCTCTCCTGCTTATCTGTGCCAACTTCAAATGTTTCTCAGAGGCTTCTTCTAAACTCCTGATTCTTTTTAACAATGGGTGTATAGAGGACCATGACTCTAAAGACTAAGACCCCACAGGGAAGTATGCCAATTGTGGGGCAATGGATTTTATTATTATTTTTTTATTGCTTCTTAACTCTATTTGATTAATTGGTGACTGAAAGTACTGGGTAATTTTCTTGTTTGTACCCTTCAATTCCTTTTCCTCTATTTTATTTCCCTCACCACTCCCCTTGTTGAGGCATTTCTTGCTATACATTCAAGGATCTTTTTTCATTTTCAAAAAACACCTACAGTCTATTACAAACTGTTTCAGTAGCTCCTATAAGTAAGAGAAAAAAAACACAAAAAAGAAGAAGGAAACAATAACAACCACAGAATAGCCACACAATATTATTAAATAGCCCTTCTTTTTCTTTTTTCTCTTAGAACAGACATTCACCAGTCTTTATATTCTGGGTAGAAATATTCTCTCTGTTGAAAAGCAGTATCAGAAGAGAGAAGAATCTGAAAAAATCTTGACAAGCAATGACAAGAGAGACAACAAGCTCTCTTCACTCCTTTACTCTTTTCTCCAATTAGAGGAGCAGGATTTAGGGGAACACAAATATCCAAAAGACCAGAGATGTCCAGCAATGTCCAGAACGATGTCCGAAAAACAGTCCAGATAACATCCAAATAAGAGCTAAGAGATAAGACTGAATTCCTACTTTCTGGTTTGCTTTATCATACATATGATACACTAAAAGGAAAAATATACCAAGTATAAACACTGTCCCACAAACTCAAAAAAAAGAAGGAAACTGCAGAGGAGCATCAGAAACTAACAAAACAGAATGAATACAATATAGTATGAATGAGGAGGTAAAACAACATAAGCTAGAGTACTCTAACATAAGTTTACCACACTCAGAATACCCTACCCTCTAGGCCCTCGGGGGGGGGGATAAAAGATAACTTCACTTAAGACTTCTAAAAAGTCTTCTAAAAACCTCACTGAATAACAAAATTGGGCAATATTACAGTGTAAGAAAAAAGAGATTTACTTACTCTTCTTCTCATATAACTCTATCACAATTACATGCAAATCCTCTCTTCCTCCTTCACACTCTCTTTCCTCTTAGAGGAGATATGTCCCACAGCCCCCACTGCATAGATAGACGGAAGAACTCCTTTGTAGCTTTTCCTCAATAAAACGAAATGCTGTTCGGCCGCACAAGAACTTAAAATCCACCACAATTTACTAAAAATAAATAAATAAAATAAAAGCTCAGGAACAAACTCTACTGAGCAGTAAATGCGGTGTGATATTTGTAAAAAAACATAAGTTTATGAGTTAAAAAAAACAGGGTGTAAAGCAACACGAGCACATGAACAACGCCCTCCAAGCCAGCTGAAGAATGAATGTCTTGGAGTGAGTAAGGCTCATGATCATTTATACTGCAGGGATGACACCCCTCATTTGCATATGGTGGGAATTTTAAAACAAATCTTAAAACGGCCCTTTAACCCCTTAAAATTCAAAAACCCTTATATAATAGGAATAATATAAATCCCCCTGTCAGCTCCTGGGAAATCCCAAGTCCTATCTAATAACCTTGCTTGTGTTATAGCTAATAAAATAAAACTAACTATGTTTACACTGTCATCTAATACTAGCAAGGTACAAAATGCAGTAAAAAATAAAATCACATAACTTAGGACTACAGCAGAAATGACAAAAGCAGATGGTTTATGAGAGACAGAATCCACTATTCATATAGGGTGCAGGTAATTCCCTCTGTTTCACTAATCAGACTGGCTGCCGTGTCTGTAGCCCAGCTTCTCTTCCAGCTTGCCCACTACTCATTGATACTGTACTTGGCTGCACACTGTTCAGACCTTCACAGTCCTTTCAACCCTCTCAGTCCTCTACCCCAAGTTTTACAATAGGGCCAAATGGATTCAAGAATGGTTGGGACACTGGACGAAGGGAAGTCAGGCAGGTAGGCTAATGCTGACCCTGGGCTAAAATAAAACACAGCATAAGAGGAGAAAACACCTCACCAACAGCACACACAAAAGGATAGCCTGGAAAGGGAGTAGGCTAAGGCAACAACATCATGCCTCTTCCAATTTGTTTGAAAGCACTGCACCCCTGCTTCTCATTTCTCCTCCACAAAACTGAGATAGTGTAGTGAAAAATCTGCTTCCCAATGGTCTCTCGCATGTAACACTCATTTACACTTTATTGAGAATTAAAAAAATGTTGTGCACTGTGGATTGAGCCCAGACCCTCCCTCTACTGTTAGGTTTACTGTAGCTCTACAACTGTACTATGGTTCCTTGACAGGAGATGCATGCTGTAGCAAAGGACATTCAGCAATGAATACTGACCCCACTTCACAGTTGCAGTGGATTTTTATAAAGAACGTTCTAATATGAAGTAATGTTTTCTAAGTTGCATTCAAACCTGAAAGTCTCTCAGCTGAAACTTTTCAAGCTATTAGCAACTAAGAACATTCAAACTTGCTGAAACTGTAGCACTAACATTAGCATGATATCTAACAAATCTCTCATACTATGTAAATTGTAGTGAGAAAGAACAAATGTTCCCCAATGGGGATTGATCGTAGGCATGTGTAGGTCTAAATCCACATAAACTGGTCATGTTGGCATCATTATGCGTGAATGCCATGGAGTGTTGCCCACTCAGCATTCACACCCATGGCATGCAGCGGGTATGCACCCAATCCCCAAGCCACATGGACAGCAATGTGCAGGGGGCAGGTGGGAGCATGCCCAGGGCATGCCAGCTATATGCAGCATGCACAATTGTGGGAAGTGCTGGTTGCAGGGGGGTGGAGGAGGTTGCAGGTTACATCAGCCTGGACCCCACCGTAGCCCAGTGTACACCCCCATGGAAATGATCCACTGGTCACAGAAGACCTGTGATTCCAACTGCTGTGCTGCCCCAGCCCACAAGGCCATTGACGGGGGCTGGACTTGCTGAAGGGGCAAGTGTCTGGCCACTGCAGTTCCATGTCCTGGTAGTAGAACCCCACCCCAACATGGCAGCCCTGACTCCATAGTGCCAGCCGCACACAAACATGTCCGCCATGACACTGTGGTGGTGGCAATACCCACCCACACATGTGGCAACACTGTCTCCATCACATGTATCACCCCCCACCAACACATGTCTGCCCAGGCCCCTGTGCAGTTCAAGACCCCCCAACCAGCACCTTCCCATCTCCATCTGCAGTGAACCCACCCTTCCACACACATGGGTGCCACAGTCCACACTGGCAGATCCCTGACCTTGGAACCCCCACCCATTATTGGTGGCATTGTAAGCCCAACCCCTGTGGCACCCCACCAAGCACATACCTGTCAGCTGGTGCTTGGCACTGGACTACCAGTAGCACAATCTTCCTCACACCTCTTCAACCACTGGCCATCCAAGTGCTGCTGGGAGCATGCCCCTCTATACAGGCAGTGTGCTCCCAGCAGCACTTGAACAGCTGGAAGCTGAGGAGGTGTGAGGAGGGTTATGTTGCTGACATCCAGCACCCAGCACCACTTTGCAGGTATGGGGGAGAGGTTGTGCCACAGGGGGTGGACTTACACTGACACCAATGATAGGCGGGATTCCAGGGTTGGGGCTGAGGGCATTCAGGTTGCTCCACACCTGTCTGGGTAATCACGATTGGGCACTTGGGGACAGGGGACCCACTGCAGGGTGTCTGTCTATGTGCCATGAGGGCACTTTGTACCTTGGGATGAGCCAGGGGGGCACAGTGTCCATTGGGGCATGGCTGTGTGGATCTGGGTGCACGTGGGTGCTATTCACACATCTGGTCCAGTGCAATGAAGGGCAGGTGATCCACACTGGGACCCAGGTTGGGCATCCCATTGCATGTCTGACTCAGTCTTCAAGTCCACTGCTGGCAACCCTGCAGAGTCCTGCATGCTAAGGGGGTGGAGCTGTGGACAGGTGGATGTCAGTCATGAATACCAGCATGTGCACACCCATCTACAGGTGTGGACCTATGTGGGTGGGATACATGCCTCCAGCACATATTTCCCACCCATCCATGCATAGGGGCTACTGAATACACCTTTGAACTTGATTTAATACAAAATAAAAATAGAGTATGCATGGCTACAATGGGTGTCTACAGCAATGCTGCAGATACCTAAAAAGAGACCACAATGGTTCTCATGTAAAGTGGCTAAAGAGGTTAAGGCTAAAGGTGAGTTTTCATGGTGGAAGGGAATGGACCACATAAAAGCAGGAGTAACACTGGTGGGAGGGGAGAAGGTCACGCCCATTTACAGAAGAGAGAGTACTGAAAGCACTTGCAAATTTGAAAGTGGGCAAAGCTATGGGGCAAGACAGGGTGCATCCAAGGGTATTAAGGGAACTCAGGGGTGTACTGGTTGTACCTCTGACAGCCCTCTTCAAAACTTACTGGAAACAGGAGTTGTTCCCAAAGACTGGAGGAGAGCAGATGCAGTCTTGCTTCATAAAAGTGGTAGGAGGGAGAAGGCTGCAACTATAGGCCAGTCAGTCTGAAATCAGTGGTAGGGAAGATACTGGAGTAACTTGAGAAAAAGAATTGTGGAGTATCTTGAATCCAGCAGGTCACAAGACCCAAGATACCATGGGTTCAAGGGAAGGAGGTCATGTCCAATTAATCTGATAGACGTGATTCATTAGGTGACCAGGGAAACAAATCAAGGTAGGGCAGTAGATGTTTCCTACCTAGACTTCAAGACCTTCAGCACTTCACCATATAGAAGGCTCATGAGCAGTTTGGGGTGCATCCTAAAGTAGTAAATTAGGTATGTAATTTGTTGATGGGTAGATGACAGAGGGTGGTGGTAAACAGAATTCACTTAGGGAAGGAAGGTGACTAATGGGTTACCTCAGAGTGTAGTACTGTGTCCACTCCTATTTAATGTCCTTATAAGTGACATTGCAGAACAGCCAGAAGGGAAGATATGTATTTTGCAGATTGCACCAACATCTGTAATAGGGTGGACACCTCAGAGGGGTGGAGATAATGTGCATAGACCTACAAAATCTCAAGGAGTGGTCAATGGTATAGCAACTGGGTCTCAATGTGAAAAAATCATGTACCTAAAGCACTGAAACATGGAGACAGAGTCTAATACAAGGGAAGAGATTTTGATGGTCACCATACAGGAAAGTGACATGGGATAAATTATAACTGATGACTTCAAAGTGGCAAGGCACTGTTGCAAAGCACTAGGTAAGCCTAGTGGGATGTTCAGGTTCATAGCAAGGGGCATCACCAGCAGAAGAAAAGAGGTGGTGTTGTCACTGTATAGATCATTGGTGATAGCCCACGTGGAGCACTGTGTCCAGATCTTGAGACCATATCTCAAGAAGGACGTCCTTTTTCCAGAGGAGGACAACAAAAGTGGTGCAGGGGCTGCATCATGAGCTCTGTGAGGAAAGACTAAGCAAGGCTTGATATGTAAACCCTGGAATCAATGAGAAAGAGGGGGAATGTGTGAGAGACTCTCAAACACCTCATTGGTTTGAACAAGATACTGAAGGGGAGTATTTGTCTGAGAAGAAGATGCACAAGAACAAGAGGATATGCAAGGAAGGAATTTTGGAAGGATATGTAGAAGAACTTCAATGAAAGAGTAGTGGATGTCTGGAATGATCCTCCAGCACAGGCAATGGGGCAAAACAGAGGCACCCTTCAAGTATGCATGGGATAGACACAAGAGAATCTTTGTTAGAAAAATGGGTAGGGGGAGGTAGTTGAAGACTTGGGATCTTTGATGAAAGCACTGACAGGGAAAAGGGGGGCAGACTATGGGCCAAGCAATACTTGTCTGTCCACAAATTCTGTTTCTGTGTTTCCTCATTTCTATGTCTCTAACTAAATTTTGAGGTATTCATTTTTTGTTTGAAACTTAAGAAGAGCTGTGAAAACTTCTAATTGTTGTAACCTGTGAAAATTACAGTATGAACATCAAAACATTTGACTTGTTAAACCCTGCTCCAGCCCTGAAATAAATTTTTTTAAGGTAGTGTTTGTGGGTTAGTGTAGTGGAAAAAATATTTAAAATATTGCAAAAATGTGAGATAAGAATTGGAGTCAGAAAAAATCATGCTAGTATTGGGTATGAAGGACATGCGGACACACTGGCATGGAGCAGCATAAAGCACTAACAACATGGAAAACATGTTACTGAACACATAAGCAAGTCAGTCAAACACTGTGGATGCAGAGGACTGCACTTTGTGACACAGTAACAAGAGTAACACAGGGATCAGAACAGAGTAATGTGTTGACAACTGCCATGAAAGGTATATACAACATTTTTTTGGAATCAACTGCCCTAAATTCTATACTTACACCTGGCAGCTAAACAGAGACTCCAAATTTACCTTTCTTTTTTTAATTGTTAAAAAACAGTACAAGTATGACCTCATTTAACATAAGTGGAACATATCCACATGTTGTCATGTAAATCCATTTCACAATCAATACTCACGTGATAGCTTATAATTAGTAAGTTATTCTTATGTATTCCCTACAGTAAATGAATTATCCTGAGAACAACTTGTACTGCAATATATAACTCTCTAACATGTATGTCTGGCATCTGAAATGAAAAATGGAATCCAGCAGGTCCACAGACAGTTGGTCATTCAGTAAATGATGATAGGAGGAAGAAATGCTCCAAAGTGGTAACTTATAATTTAAAAATGTAAAACGCTATTCACTCACTGTGGATACAATTGTGATTTTTGGGGAGAGTAGTATTTATATTCAGAACACTTCCAATTCTTGAAGATTCTTGTGGAGGAGAACTGAGAAGCAGGGGTGCGTATGCTAACTAACAACTGCACAGGAATGAAATATTTATTTAATATTTTGTATTTGCTTCTAAGGTTAATTTGGCTATTTTACAGAGAATAGAAACTGTCTATTAATTCATTATCATGAGACAGTCTCACAAGTATAAGAAAACAATATGAAAGTGCAGCATTTTATAATTAGGTAAAGATTTTCTCTGCACAAATTCAACTTCCAAAAATGTGTGGCATGTGGATAGATAAACTGATAAAAACTAGACTAATTCAGCAGGATCTTAAAGCAGCAGTGCTTGATAGTGGAGACATTTTGGACCTATACTTTTTAATTTTATTTCTTATTTCTCCTAATCTCCTCACTTGTATGCTACCCTTCTTTCCCCAGTTTGAGTATGACTTACAACTTTTTTTTCACATTTGGAATAACAAAAGGAGAGCTATTTTCATTAAGAGTAAACCAGATTTTTATCAGTATTCTCTACTGTTTTTTGAACACTTGGGGCCAGATATTCAAAACTTTGCCCAGGGGCTAAATTAGCACTGCTCGGCGGGCAAACTTAGCCCGGAGCACAGAGCAAGCTATATTGAAATGGAAATAGCCCGGTGCTAATCCTGCTGAATATTGCAGGCTAAGGAAGCTGGGCAAACTGGTCTGGGAGTGCAGGGCAAAAATAGCCCGGGAATAAGACAGCACTGAATAAAGCAACCAGGAAGTGCAACCCACAACAACAACACAGTGCACAGCAACGTGAGGGCAGGTACAGAAGAAATACATGGCCAATGTGTGTGCCAGTAAATGCGTGGACTCAGTACAGCTGCAGAAAGCAGCAGATGTGAAAGAACAGTGATCAAAACTGTATGATATTCCTGCACTCATTAGCGCCCACATGAATACATAGCATGGAGCTAAGAAAGTTAGCCCAGGGCAAACACGTTTGCCCAGAGCTAAAATGTGCCATATTCAAAAGTGCCATGCAAATGAGCCTACTTAGGCAGTCTCTGGGCAAACAACCAGATTAGCATCTCATTATACCCTGATTTGCATGCAGTTTGCCCTCGACATGCAGGGTCCCACAGAGCCACCTGTAGGTCAGTCTGGAAGTACAGGAGCTGACCAGGTCCAACCGCAGCTCCACCTGTAGGTCAGTCTGGCAGTGCACGATGATAGCTGCAGGCTACATGTAAACAGCACAGCATAGCATAGCATATTGTACCCCAGGGGACAAGACAGCATAGGCACAGGTGGTGGTGGTGCTGCATGCAACTGTCACACTGTCGGGCATGCTACAGTGCACAGCAGACACTACAGTAGCAAGGGGGCCAGTAGTGTGAGGGACACAGCACTGCCTATGGTGTGTAGGGCAGTGATGCTGACTGCACTGTACACAGTGACAGGCCCAACCTGCAGGTGTTTATTGACAGTGGACATTACTGTTACACTGTTGTGTGACCCACAGATGCTGTACCTGTGGCATGGGATGCTCACAGTGACATGTACATTTCTGGCTTTGTGTGCTGTGGCAGTTGTACAGCTGTGTGGTATGTGTCGGGGGGATATATTATCTGAAAAGGCACACAGTTTGGGGTGCATTCCCAACACTCGCCCATGAGCACTGCATGATGTGTCCCAGCCTTGTGGCCACACCTGGTCTGTGGCACAGCCTCGCCACCAATACACACTCCCATCAACATCCTCCATGCCCACAGTGCTGCATGTGTGTGCTGGCATCTGTTTGTGTCCACAGATGTGTGGTCTGCAGGTGTGTGCTGTATGGCCACACTGCCATGCTGTCCACTGGCGGCAGGGTCACCATTTACTGCCTGGCATGGCTGGGACTGGTGGCAGATGATGGTATCATTATGATGCCATCGGTTAGCAGCATACTTCCTCTAAGTTTGGCTTTATCTATGTCTCATATTTATTTGTTAGGGTCGCGCAAAACCCGCGCAAACACTGCGTAAAGCCAAAGTGTCGCACAAAGCTGATTGCCCATGGTTAAGACAAGCTTTTCCTGTTTTGCCCCTTGCATACATTATAATCTTGCCCAGCGCTAATGCAGTTTGCCCACGCTATTTGGCCTTTTGAATATAGCAGACCCGCGCTAATCCCACTCTAAACCTACGCAAACGATTTTTGCCCGGCGCAAAGTTTTGAATATCTGGCCCTTACTGTTTAACATCACTTGAGTTGTGACCACCATGAACTAGCATGCAGCAGACAGTCCATTCTGACCTTATGGGACAATAGGTTACAAAAAAGCTGAGAATACTATTGAAAGAAAATATGTTCTGAACCATATTAAATAGGGTGCTCCTTTATTTATTTTGAATGTGAAAAATAAAAGTACTAAAGCAGAGTAAAAATGGGTTAAGAAGGGTTTCATACAAGTCATAAAATTAGGGCAATCTTAAATAGAACTAAAAAAAAGTATTAGTCAAATGTTCTCTGCTATTATGCACTGCTGCTATATGTGGAGATTTTTAGCAGAAATCAACAGATGCTTCAACAACAGAATGTCCTCGAACTACTATTAGACAATAATGCATACTCTGCTTTTTAGACACCAGCATGTTGTCATGGGTGTGACTATTTTGTTTCTCATTGTTTCCGCAGTGGGGAATGAAGGGAAGGGGACTATTCCCCATTAACACCCATGCAAAATATTGGCTATATGATGTACCCAGGTATGAGCCATTGACTTGTACTGGTGGAGTGGGCTCTGGAGTGTGAAATGGCTCTCTTTTTTTAAACAGCTGAAGAAGAAGCAGGACAGCTCCTGTTTCCTCCCTGCAAAAAGGGAGATACTGTGTTGTTCAAAGTTTGTAGATCTTGTGCTCATCCTGAAACTGCCATCTCCTACCTCCACAGCTGTTTTTCGTAAAGCAAGTAGCACATTCAGGCTGTTAGACTATAATATTTACAATATAATATTTATAGTCAAAAAAAGTGGACAAAAATAACTTGCAAACAACATCAGGATAACTGTACATTACTTTGAATACCTGAACCAAAAAGGATACCAGCACAGCTGTTTTTGTAAAGCAAGTAGCACATTCAGGCTGTTAGACTATAATATTTATACTATATTTATAGATAACAAAAGAGGACAAAAGTAACTTGCAAATAAATTCAGGAGTACTGTACATTATTTTGAGTACCTGAACCAAAACGTATAGATCTTTTCTGTTTTGAAAACAAGGGTTGACTTACAGCTTAAATCACAATAATCACAGCTTCAGCACTTCCTGCTGCATCTCCCTAATGGACTAACTAGCATACAGTACTATAGCTTCATGGTACTCAAGTGGGTTCTTCATTGAGAGCTCAGTTGAGCATCCTGTAGTCTGGAATCCCCATTGCAACACCCTCAAATCTGAAACAGAGCTCTTATAATTTAGTGCTCTTCCTATGTAGTGTTGCTGTGAGAAAAAGGTTGGTGTGTCATGAATTCCATCTGTATGTTGGACTTGAGAGACAAGAGCCTGTGAGTAGTAGCAGTCCACAAATCAAAGAAGAAGGAGAAGGCAAGTGTTGTTCCTCTCTCTGCCAGTCCATCTGATTAATATCTCTGACTCCTGCTAGTGAGGACTTTGCATTTTATGGACTACAAATTTTTACGTAAAGAAAGAATGAGGTGTAGTACAGTAACAGTTATTTAACTCACTGACACATTGCCACTTCATATTATAAATTGTGGGTTTATTTCAAAGCTCATATCTCAGAGATGACATTATAGAAGGAGCTTCTATATGGTGTTGAAAGGCTGATGAGTTCAGCTTGCAACAAAATATAGCATGTCTTCCTAAAATATGTCATTTCTGAGATATGAGACCAAAAACTAATGATATTTTCAGACACAAACACACAACTGGACTTTTCTTCTTCTGCTAACCTTTCCCAGTGAGTAAGTCTGGCTTCTGTCACAGTTTTCACTCTATTTTTATTTCATATTTTAAAAAAAGCATTTCATGATGACAATGATGAAAAAACGTTGTGCTTTACATTTTGTATGCATTGTAATAATATGGCTACAAGCCTGGTAATAGTGACACTAGGATGGCCCATATGACTTTAGAACTGGGCTTCAGAACTATTTCCCTTGGTATGCCCTGATTCATTTATCACTCACAGAACTGCACAGCTGTGTGAAGAGCTGTCCAGTAATTTAGGAAAGTAAATACAACATGTTTGCTGATTGTTATAAATGCTTTTATTTTAAAAAGGGTTGACAGGAAATTTAGGAGGAGTGTGAAAGGTATCGTGGATTTGTGGAGTTCATCAATTATTATACACTATTTGAACAAAGCTGCCTATTTGCCAGCAATTTCAGATTTCCTTTATCATTCTTTGGTAACCAGGAAAGGGCCAGAAGGCACAAAGCCAGTTTTCAGGGATGATCCAAGAGATCCGAGAGGTTTAATGATTTAATCAATGTCATACACTATGACACTTGAGGCTGTAGGAATCAAACCCAGGTCTGTTGGAAGTACCACGCTGATTTACAGTTTGTTACATAAAAACATAGAAACATAAACTTTGATGGCAGATAAGGACCACTTGTCCCACCCAGTTTGCCATTTCCCTACCTATTGGATAAGCTGCAGATCCTAGTTGACCAACAGCCTACTTCTTCCTAAACCCCACCAGAATTGCCTTAGGTCTGTCTGATGCAGTCTTGAACTGCCCCACTGTTTTTGACTCCACGACCTCCTCAGGAAGGCTGTTCTATGTGTCCACCACCCTCTCCATGAAAAAATACTTCCTCACATTGCCCCTGAGCCATCCCCCTCTATCTTCAAATTGTGCCTCCTTGTTCTTGCAGATCACTTTTTCTGAAAGATGCTACCCTCTTGGACTTTGTTGATTCCCATGAGGTACTTGAACATTTCTATCATGTCCCCCCTCTCTTTCCTTTCCTCAAGGGTATACATAATACACTCCTTTAGTCTCACTTCATATCACTTCTGGTGCAGACCCTGCACCATTTTAGTTGCCCTTCTCTGGACTACCTCCATCCTGTCTATGTCCTTGTGAAAACGGGGTCTCCAGAACTGCACACGGTATTCCAGATGGCGTCTCACCAACTTTCTGTACAGAGGGATAACAACTTCTTGTTTTCTACTGGTGATGCTACTTCATATACTTCCAGGTATCTCCCTGGCCTTCCTTACTGTGTTCTCACATTGCTTGCTTGCTTATCTTTAGGTCATCTGGTATTACTATCCCTTTCCATTTTTGTTGTTGTTAGTACCTCCCTCCTCCCATTGCGTATTCTTCCCCAGGGTTTCTTGTTTCCCAGGTGTATTACTTTGTGCTGCATTGAACTGAATTTAAGCTGCCATACCTTTGACCATTCCTCCAACCTTGCCAAGTCCCTTCTCATCCTTTCCACCCACCCTTTCCAACCTCTACACTTTACTACCAGCTTTAAACTCAGACTCCACAAATGTAGGTGTCTTGCAGAAAATTTGCCCTCAAGGTTCATCAGTACTGTGTGTGTGTGTGTGTGTGTGTGTGTGTGTGTGTGTTTGTGTGACTTACTGACAATACTTTTCTCTGCAGATATGGATAATAAAATCTTGTCATTAGACCATCTTATTTTTGTATGTACAGGTCCAATCATCAATATCTGCTAAAAAACATATTCCACACACTTGGCAATACACTGCCCCCTCCACATGCCCCACATTAACATAACCAGTTTCATATCTACAACAGAGAGTGTGCATTGTGTTTTATTATTCAATTACTGCTTGCAATGTGCCCTCTGTTCTTTGTATGTATAATAAATAATTTCTGTAAGACAACAAAGGCATGATTGCAAGTCTGAAATGATTAGAAACAATGAACTCAGACTTTAGAGTCCAAGCTTCCAATAGCAACAGCAAGTGCTCTTGTATTTCTTGCATGATAGCACTGTCATGGACTACAGGTAGTTTCACTATAAGCTGGTGGTCAGCTATCTCAAAAGGCATCACTTACACTAATGCAACCAGTCTGAATGTACATCTTCAGAAAGAGGGTCCTTGGCAGCTGGGTGGCTAGATTGGTAGTTAAAATTACTTTTTAGAACAAAATCTGCAAGAAGCAGTACACTTTTATGTATAGTTGTATACCAGTGATGGAAAATATAGAGAGCAGTCTGTGTAAGAGACATGCATGACTCATGATATTGTGTGTGGGGAGGGCCCATGGGTTCTGTTGTTCACAGCATCCATGGCAATGTAAACCTAGCCCAGGGTATGTGCATTGAGGATTCAGATGAGCACTTGTCAGGCTGATGGTGGTGCTTGAGGCTAACTGCTGCTGCTGTCAATGGAACTCATCCTCCTTGCACTACAGAGGAGTGACTGCTAGTCATAAGCTGCGCTGCACAGCACCAATGCCCCAAGACTTCCACTGTACAAAAACAAAACCTTTGCTTTTGTTTCTCCCATCGTCCACTGTTGCAGCATTAACACTTGTTTTGAATCCAAGACTTTCTCTTCAGTGTGACTAGAATACTATTAATAATGTAGTTTCATTCCATAGACAACATTGGCTGAAGAGATTGTATAGTCTGGCTACGACAGCCAGTGCAAACTCCAGCAAGCTGCACTGTCCCCCGCCCCACCTACATATTAATCTGAAGGCACTCTAAAGAATACTGGGATGGGAAGGAGATTTATATAATCCCCCTAACCCTCATGGCTGCTGTAATTATTTTACCTGCTGCTCACAATGAGTTCTGATTTGGTCTCTGGAATCTGACATGTTTACACACGTAATGGATATTTTCTGTTTATGGTGCCCTAACCCCTCTCCCCCTTTAAACCATGGTGAAGCTTTCCAGGAAGTTATCAGGTAAAAAGTTTTCATGCCTTTGTTACTTGTATTAGAAAAGCAAACTATTTCTATGGTGGTATGCTAATTTTTTTGCGTTATTTTTTTTGTAATTTCCTAGTGTTGACACATTCTGAGTGGCACTGGTAGTTTTAAGGTTAAACTGATGGCTGTGTAATTTAAAGTGTCATTTCTCATTTAATAAAGGTGGGAGAGTGGTTTGTGAAGAGACTGGAGCAGCCAGTGCATCACCAGCCAGGATTTAGTTTGGACACATACGAATGCCAAGTCAAAAGGAGGGAACTAGTCCAGGACAAGATCATAGGAAAAGGTAAGGAGAGACATTTAAACAAAAAAAAGTGTGGTATAGCAATATTATTAGGGAGCTGGGAATAGGGGAGTATGGCTTTTTGGGCTGAGCAGGGATGGACATGTTGCCCCTCCCCACAACATCGATGAAAAGGTAACGGGGCATTAAAGATTAGATGGCAAGTACAAAGTAATGTATTACAGAATAGAGCATGATAAATCTGGGCAGATTGGATAGTCTGATTGTCTTTTTTTTTTGCAGACATTCTGTAGGTTTCTATGTTTCTAAGTATTGATTTGGGGGGTATAATATTCATGTACACCTATATATCTCAGCTGCACAGATTTAGCTTTGGTTTGGTAAGCTGATAGTATGTTTCTAGATTTCTAAGAATACATTTAGGGTAGTATGACATTCATGTGCATCTATATACCTTGGCTGCACAGATTTATCCCTGTTTTGGCAGGCTGATGTAACAGTGTTTTAACTTGAACATATTCCCTAGTCTAAAAGTAAATGAACTTCAAATATTTAGTACTGAATAAAGAAGGACAATAATACAATCTTCAGATTCTCAGGGCTAATGATAATATGGTGTAGGACAAGAAAAAATTATTGGAAATATGGTGACATTTAACTGGCACCTCATATCTGTGCAGCTTTCACATGGGAACCAACTGCTTCACATTCAGCAACACCCCAGCTGTAACACAAGCCAGTAATGTAAATGATTATGAATTTGACCTTAGAGCTGATAAAGTATCAGCCCTGCATGTAACGGAACCCCATCTCAAATAGTTGAGGGACTTATTTTTTCATAAGCTTCTCCTTGGCTTGGTTGGTAATCATTTCCATACAAAGTTAAGGAAATAAAGTTGTAGAGAGTATACAGAGAAAGGCTACAAGATACAGTACGTCAGGCAGATGTAAAACATGAGCTACACAGATAGACTGATAAACCTAGGACTTTATAGTTTACAATACAGAAGAATGAGAGGAGACCTATGCCTTATTCATAAGGGTATAAAAAATCTGGACCTTTGGGAGTCACTAGGTCTTATCTTAGTTACTGCTAGAAATAGTAGATTTCATCAACTCCAAATTAAAGGGGAACATTTTAGAACTAAAGTTAGGAAACACTGGTTTAATCAGAGTTGTGTCAATATGGTATAAACTCCCTGAAAAGGTTGTATTGAGCCCTACGATTCAAAGTTTTTAGGCATTACTAGGTGGAATAATGGGTGCTAAAAAAATTGCCATATTATAACCATTACAGTTGAGTCCTAAATGGCCTTCTAGGCTATGACTCATACCCACTATGAAACTATGAAACTATGAATCTCTCTTAGCTACCAGTAGTACTGTTCCCTGATCAGATTATAATGGACCTTTTACAGTGCTTTACTCCTACACTAGCTATGTCTTTTATTAAAATATGTACGTCCCAGCATGCTTGTACTGTCAGTTGCATAGAAAGAGGGAGAGAAAGGGGCCCTCGATTGTGCAGTGGGTGAACATAAGCTACTGCTGGTGCTGATTTTTGCCAAAAAATAAAGATCAGCTGGTGCTCGTGCTGTCTGCCTAGGACTGCAAATCAGATTATGCTGGTAGCACCATGGCCCTGGTTAGCAGATGCTGATGCTGCTGCTGAACCACAGGTGTAGATCAGATGATACTGGGGCTTCTGGTCACCCAGTGGTGCAGATCAGCTGGTGCTGGTGTCACCGAATGGTACAGCTTACAGTAGCTGCTGCTGCTGGTGGTGTTGTTGGTTACTCAGTTGTGCAGATCAACTGCTGGTGCTGCTGTTGTTGGTGCAGCAGGGTTCCAAGCAAAGACTGGGAGATAGACATCAGCTCTTTACTCATGTGACACTCTGTCCATCTCCGGAGCTTTCACCCACAATCTCAAGTTGGTCGCCTAGCTTCTTTACTCTCTGAAGGTCAGGAGCTGTCAGGTATTTAAAACATCACAACTGCTTGATGATGGGGCCAAGAATTAGTGGGATGGGTTGCTAGAACAGCGTCTGCAATTGCTCCTTTGTTCCATCATTTGTTACCCGAGGCATTTTATTCTGCGAACATGCAGTATCTTGCAAGGACAGCTACAGTTATGTGCTTTATTTGTAATGCTGTGGCTGTGGCATTATTAGAAACATAGAAGCTGATGGCAGATAAGGACTGCAAGGCCCTTCCAGTCTGTCCAGTTCTTTTTCTGTCTTCTCCTAGTCATTTTATGCTAATTGAGATCTGGAGTCACCCCATAATGCTGTTGCACTGTGCAACAGTGTGCCTAGAGAAGGAAAGCAACTTCTGTCACTAACAAAAAGGACAAGTTTTTGTAATCAGAAATGAGTGCATCTCCTAAACAGTAAGACAAAATACAGCACAGTATGTACAAGAGAATACAAAAATGTATTTTGAAGATACAATGAGTATATTTCCTCATGCTGTGGCTGGCGAGGATGAGTCAAAATGCTTGAAACCAAGTGTGCAGGAGAGTCTCACCTCCTTAAAGCACAGAATGCATAGTGGCACCTTATTTACCATGTTAAATAAAATACAATGACCCTCTACATGCTGCAGCTGGTTGTGGTGCTGCTTTTTATGTTTGCTTGCATGCATGTGTAAGAAATATATTGGGGTAGCTTGCTGCAGCAGTGAGTAGTGGAGGCATGGCAGTGTTGTTACCAATGCCAGCAACCCATTTTGGGGTTGGTCTGTTTGGCAGCAATAAAAAATCATGCTGTCCATGACAGCAGTAGTGCAGCTTGCCACCAACTTGAAACAAACTGGCTGCTGCAATCAGGGATCACTCTGTCATCAGCAATCATCTGTTTTTGAGGGGTGCTCCCTGACTGCAGCAGCCAATTACAGCTGCATTTTCTGGTGTTCACTTTCAGTAAACATGGAGATGGCTTCTTTGTCAACGTTTCACAGTCTCCATGAAGGTGAAGGAGAGCTGCCATCTCTCACAGTCCCTGATAAAGCTGACAGGGGTGCCCAATCCCCCTGTCGATGTGTCCCCTTCCCTGTTCATTTGCTGATGGGGTAGCCCAATCCCCATTGGCATGATGGACCCCCCATTTGTTGTGTGCTGTGGGGGTGCCCAATTCCCCTCAGCTCAATCACTCCAAAGCACACTGTATGGCTGATAGGGGTGCCCAATCACCTTTGGCTCCAGCTCTCTCCCCAACAAACACCCAGGTAGCACAATGGGAGCTCACCCGAGAGTGCTCATGTGATCCCCTCAGTGCACTGTATGGCCAACAGGGGTGCCCAATCCCCATCAGCTCCACTCCCCCCAACAAACATCCAGGCAGCATGCTGGGAGCCCACCCCAGCATGCCAAAAAACCAGCATTGCCTTTTTTTTTTAAATCCTGTAAAAAAAGAAAACAGTCCTTCCTTGAGTCTCTTGCCCCCTTCCCCAACCTGCACCCACACTCCGCTCACCACACCTCCCCACACACATTCCTCACCCCATACTTACCTCTGGAGCCCAGTGCGATGGTCTTCCGTGAAACGGGAATACGTCTGCACTCTTCAAAGCCTACCGCGAACTGAAGAAATGCCAGTAAGCTGTATGATGGCATAAATGTTTTTTTTCAACTTATGTGGATTATCTAGGATATTTTTTGGCTTTTGGTACCACATTTTCAACATGGGGTTCTTGGGACCCTTCCACATGAATTCAATCACTGTCATGGAGTTATTCAGTCCCAAATGGTGATTTCATGGTCATTGCATGTAATCACCTTTTGGAATCGATTAACAAAACAACAGTGTCACTGTTCATTAGGTGGGCTCTCAAAAAGCCTATCTTGCAAATTTGGTGAAAAAATTCCCCAAAATGTCTGTGTTATGAGTAACTTTGGGAATTTGTAATATCTTCACTCCAGATTTTCAACATTGTCATTTTTCACATCCCGTCCAAAATGTGTTTTCTCACTTCCAGTGCAGAATAGTGCGGTCACTGTGGGAGATCAGTGTTTGGGACAGATTAAGAAAATCATATGACAGTGTTCATGAGCACAGGTCACAAAATGCCTATGTTAAAAATTTGGTGAAATAATTCCGCTAAATGACTGTGTTGCAAGCATGCATTGTGCAGTTGCTATATACGCTTGGAAGTTCGAGCATTTTTAATGTTTTCACTCCAGATTTTCAACATTGTCATCTCTTCACACCTCCCTATGAATGATACAGCTGTCATTCTTCACATCCTGCCCAATCTGTATTTTTGCACATCTGGCACAAAATGCCACAGTCACTTTGGGAAATCAAAGTGTGGGACACATTAACAAAATCACAGTACCACTGTTCATGAGCCGAGGTCCCAAATGCTTTCATGAGGTGGGGGTCACAAAAAGGCCATGTTGAAAATTTGTAGTGCAAATACCAACAAATGCCCGGGGCATTAGGGTTTCTAACCATAACGTCCCACCCTGTACAGACTGACAGGCATCAAGGGTGTGCCTTTGGATTGTCGTCTGTAATGATCATGCAATTCCTCTCCCACACCCCACCCTGAAGCCAATGACAGGCATTGAGGTGTGACTTGGACTCTTCAGCCCCAGACTTCACCCCATTCTCCTATACTGCACCCATTACAGTGTATGGCCTTCTGAAATGGGGTGACAGTGAATCCAAACACCTCAAGGCACACCTCAACACTTGTTAGTGTCTACAGGAAAGGGTGAGGTGAAATGCCATGAGCATTATGTGTGATGACCCAAAGGCACACCCCAATGCCTGTCCATCTCTGCAGGGTGGAGGTGGGGTTGACGTGAGTTCAATACTTCACTGTCATTCCTATTCTGCATCTATCTAACTCCTGCATGTCCAATGCTAATATCAGTAAGCAAAAATTTGGTATTGACAAATACTTTTTCACATATGGATTTGTCTACAGTACACTGTCCTTGCAACCTGAACTGCAAAACATGGTATTGCTGCAGTATGATATCCTCTCTGTTTAAAAATTATGCATTAATGACTAGGAATGCTTGATCTATCTTGATTTCTTCTTTGCTTGTGAGATCTATTCCTTCTGAATTTAGAGCCAGAGTATCTTCCTTGCCATCCCCAGCTTAAGGATCTGCCCCTTCTGTCCCAATCAATGATATTGCCTAGAAGATAATGTTCTTCATTACTTGCATGTTTGTGATCTTTTTTCTAATATTTTTGATTTTGTTGTTTCTAAATTTTAGTTCTAAATTTCCTTCCAAGTTTGTGGGTGCAAGCATTTTTATCTCAGTATGCTACGTATTTCTGCATGCCCATGAATGTTTGCCTGCAGCTGTGCAGATGTGGGTGTAGGGCTGTTAGAGTGTGCATTTGCGCTCGGTCATAAGTGTATATATGTGTGTTTTTGCAGCCGTAAGAGTATGTGTGTGTTTGTGTGTGTGTGTGTGTGTGTGTGTACATAAATATTCAGAGCATTAGTCTGTGTGTGTGAGCAGGTGTGTGTGAGCATGGGTCTTTATTCATGCTAATGTGTGCAAGTGTATGCTTTCCCACAGGTGTGCTTGTCTTTGCTAGAGTCAGTCTTTGCCTGACTCTGCATCTGTGTTTTGGACCATACTATGTTGTGTGCAAGTATGCATCTTCTGGTGCAGGTGTATATGTCTGTGGGCACCCAGGTGTCTGTGAGTTCAAGTGTGCATCTCCGTGTGCAAGTGTGTCTTTCTGTGTGAGGACCAAATAAGTGTCTTTGTGTTTCAAAATGTGTTGCTGTGTGGAAATGAGTATTTTTTTACAAACTTTCTCCATGTACTGTAACCTAGATAACAAATAGAATCAAAGTACCAAACATACAGTGACTGACACCAAACTGAATTTTTAAAAGGGTTAGTTTATAACATGAGTGGTGGGAAGTTCTACAGTATGTCCAGTTCCCAGACAGCAGGTCAACCATACAGGACCCCCCACGAAGTGCATTTTTCTCACTTCAGCACATAAGAATAAGATACAATAAGCTGTGGTTTATGAGCTGCTAAGAGCATGCCCCAGGTGCATAATAAGGCATGAGGCACTTGCTCTGAGTGCCTTTAGCACCTAGGAAGTGCTCTTATCAGCCCATAAACCATACCTTGGAATGGCTTATTCTATTTATAAAAATGGGTCCTTAGGTAAAAATAAATAGTCAAAAAATGAAATATAAAAAAATTTAAAATGTTAAAAGAAATAAAAAAATTGGAAAGTGAGAAAAGTAGTTATTTTGTTCTTATAGTTTTGCTATGGTTGAAAAGTTGTGATGTAGTTCAGCAACTAGGGGGCACAGCTCTGTGTGTGTGTGTGTGTGTGTGTCTGGCTCCCCCCATGCCTTTTTAAATGTATTTTCTTGATGATTTTAAAAGAAAATGGCAGTGGGCTCCATGACCTAGAATCATGGACAGGTCGATATAATCATGCCACTCATGTCAGTGTACAAGGAGATAGGCAGGACTGCAGCCAAACACAAACACACACACGCGCGCGCGCGCGCACACACACACACACACACACACACTCACAAATAAAGATTGCCTGTTTTATTTTCTACCTTTTCTGTGGAGTTTCTCTACCTTTTTTTCAGTAGGCAGTGAAATCAAGGATTGCTTGTTGTTTGCCATCTGTTGTATTAGAAGCAAGCGTGTCCCATTGAGGCTGCTGTAGAGAGTGTTTTTCTTCACTTCTTTGAAATTGTAGCTGTATTATGCTATAACATGAGAGGACAACTTGTAGTTTGAAGGGACATTGAAAAGAGAATCAGGAGGAGTGGAGATCAATACATTGAGGGGGACTTCTCGCTAATACAGAAATGGCAGTAGTTGGTTCATACTACCTGTGGTATGAGCTGCATCACTGACAGCTTGGGATTTCAGATTGGAAAGACAGTGCAGTTTGAAATACTTGGAGTGAGAGCTGTATAATGGTATGGACAAAGGGGCATTGAAGAAAATTACGAGGTACAAAATATGAAACAACCACAAATGTTGTTGTGCAGGAGAGGGAGGGATGTTGATATATTGTGGTACATTTTGTATTGTTGGTACCCCTGTGCCACTGTAGCTGTTCTGGAACCATTGGGAGAGCTGTGGCATGCAGTGATTTCACTCTATGATTTGTTTTGCCAGTATATATCCTGATAAAGACATGGAAAATGGTACCTCTTAGCCAATCAAACCCAGAAAATGTTCTACCCATTTTATAATGACCCTTATCCCGGCACAGCACTTTCTCTTCATCAGGGTTATCTTGTATATGGGTATGTAATTCAAAAGCAGTTAAATGAATGCTAATGCCCATATCCCTGGGTATGTAATACCAGTATAGTTTTGCTGCCAAGAAATACTATATAACTTCACTTCACTCCGTTCTTTTTCCCAGCAATGAAATCTAATTGGTAATACAAAGGAGCCCGTTTCTATTTAACTTCTTTTCCCAGTAGGGGTTTAGTTGCATAACCGAAATGTGAAAAGTGGTAAATGGCTTATGTGGGCATCAAGACTCCATTTCTATTCTATACCCAGGTGCATGGGAACCAACGTTTAACAATGTACTTCTGGAATAAAGTGCTGCTATGTGATCCTATTGGAGAGGAAGTGACAAGGTGAGTGTGGGAGACAGTGGTGTGGTGAAACATAGAAACATAGAATTTGATGGCAGATAAGGACCGCTTGGCCCACCCAGTCTGCCCATTCCCCTACCTACTGGATAAGCTGCAGATCCTAGTTAACCAGCAGCCTACTTCTTCCTACCCCCAACCCCTAGAATGGCCTTATGACTGTCCCATGCATGCTTGAATTCCACCACTGATTTTGACTCCACAACCTCCTCCGGAAGGCCGTTAAATGCATCCACAGCCCTCTCTGTGAAAAAATACTTCCTTAGATTACCTCTGAGCCGCCCCCCCTCTATCTTCAAATTGTGCCCTCTTGTTCTTGCACACTTCTTTTTTTGAAAGATGCTACCCTCTTGGACTTTGTTGATTCCCTTGAGGTACTTGAACGTTTCTATCATGTCCTCCCTCTCCCTCCTTTCCTCAAGGCTATACATATTAAGCTTTTTTCGTCTCTCTTCATATGTCTTCCGGTGCAGACCCTGCACCATTTTAGTTGGCCTCCTCTGGACAGCTTCCATCCTGTCAATGTCTTTGCGGAGATTGGGTCTCCAGAACTGCACACAGTACTCCAGATGGGGTCTCACCAGCTGTCTGTACAGAGGGATAATAACTTCCTGTTTTCTACTGGTGATGCCTCTCCCTATGCATCCCAGTATCTCCCCAGCCCTCCTTGCTGCCCTCTCACATTGCTTGCCCACCTTTAGGTCATCTGATATGACTACCCCCAGGACCCTTTCCATTTTTGTTGTTGTTAGTATCTCACCCCCCATTGTGTACTCTTCCCCTGGGTTTTTGTTTCCCAGGTGCATTACCTTGCACTTCTTAGCATTGAATCCAAGCTTCCATACATTTGACCATTCCTCTAACCTTGCCAAGTCCTTCTCATCCTTTCCACCCACCCTGGCATCAACTCTGTTGCAGATCTTTGTGTCATCTGCAAGAGGATGCTTTCCTTCCAGTCCCTCTGCAATGTCGCTTATAAAGACATTGAAGAGGACCGGTCCTAATACTGAACCCTGTGGTACCCCACTAGTAACCCTCCTTTCTTCTGAGTGGACTCCATTTACTATTACTCTCTGTGTCCTATTCTCCAACCAATTCTTTACCCAGGCTGTCATCTTGGGACCCACTTCCAGGCTGGCTAACTTGTATATTAATCTTTTGTGTGGGACTGTGTCAAATGCCTTGCTAGAGTCTAGGTAGGCCATGTCCACAGTCCCTCCCTGATCTACTACTTTGGTCACCCAGTCAAAGAAATTTATCAGATTCATCTGGCGTGACCTTCCCGCTGTGAATCCATGCTGCCTAGGGTCCTGTGCCCCTCTGGCCTCTAGATATTCAACAATTCTTTCCTTCACAAGTGATTACATCATTTCCCCTATCACTGAGGTTAAACTAACAGGTCTGTAGTTTCCTGCTTCTGCCTTGCTCCCACTTTTGTGAAGGGGAATCACATCTGCCCTCCTCCAGCCCTCGGGTACCACCCCATCCTCCCATGATTTGTTAAAAAGGGTAGTCAGTGGTGTCACTAGTTCTACCCTTAGTTCTTTTAGAATTCTGGGATGAATCTCATCAGGCCCCATTGCTTTGTCCACCTTCAGTTTTAAGAGTTCTTTCAGAACCCTTTCTTCTGTAAATGGGCTGGTAGCAATTTCTGTATCCAGAGTGTTTCTACTGTTTGTTTTATGTACCTCCCCTTCTTCATTTGTAAATACTGAGCAAAAATATTTGTTTAGTATCTCTGCCTTTTCACAATCTCCCTCTGACCACCCTCCCTCCCTTTATTAAGCCTCACTATCCTCCCTTGGTCTTCCTTCGCTCCCTGATGTACCTATAAAGGTTTTATCCCCTTCTTAACTGAGTTGGCTATCTTTCCTCGGTTTGGGCCTTTGCTGTTCTGACTGCCTTCCCAGCCTCCTCCTTTTGCTTTAACTGATACAGTTCTCTGTCCTGCTCCTTCTGCGATTCCTTATACTTCCTGAATGCTTTCTTTTTCTCTTGAACCTTCACTGCCACTTCCTTTGAGAACCACAGTGGTTTCCTACATCGTTTTGTTTTGTTTATTTGCTTCACACAAAGGCTCGTTACCTCTGTGATGGCAGTTTTTATTATTCCCCATTGTTCTTCCACCCCTCCTTCCTGCCCATTTGCTAGTGCATTCCTTAGGCACTCACCCATTTTGGCAAAGTCAGCCCTCCTAAAGTCCAGTACTTTTGCCTTTGTATGGCTTGACTCTATTGCTGTTTTTTTTGTGAACCATACTGTTCAATGCTCGCTAGTTCCCAGATGGCTACCCACTTCTACATCTGTGATCCTCTCTCCATCTCCATTTGAGAGAATCAGGTTTAAGATTGCTCCCTCTCGAATGGGCTCCAGTACTAGTTGTCTAAGGCATGCCCCCTGTAGGGCATCTAGAATAACTCCACTCTTCGAAGTGGCTGCTGCAACTGCACTCCAGTTAACATCTGGCATATTCAGATCACCCATAAGCAATATCTCCCCTTTTTCTGCCATTCTAAGCATACTTTCTATCATTTCCTTTTCCATTTCCTCCCTGAGAAGAGGTCTGTATACAACCCTTGCGGATTGTGGTGCTATTGCCTGTCTCCAAATTTACCCACAGTGCTTCTCTCCTCCTCCCTGTTTACCCTTTTGTTCTGTTGCTTTTATTCCTTCCCTTATGTAAAGAGCTACTCCTCCTCCTCTTTTACCCTCCCTGTCCCTCCTGTAGATAGTGTATCCTGGTATGTTTACGTCCCAGTCATGGTTTTGTGTGTACCATGTTTCTGTGACTGCCACGATATCCAGATGTTCCTCCTCCATCAAGGCCACTAATTCAGGAAGCTTGTTACCCAGACTATGGGCATTGGTACTCATTGCTCTCCATTTTTTGATGGCTTTACCTTCTGTTGCAGCATCCCCCATTGACCTTTCTACCTCGGTCTTTTTCTCATTTAGTACCCTGTTTTGTAGGGAGAGGCTGGGATTTTCCTGCTGCTTATCAGTGCCTCCCCCTTTGACTACTTTAAAAGCTTGCCAATGAAGCATTTAAACCGATTGCTCAAAAGACTTGTTCCCTTCCTGAACAGATGCAGACCAACCTGCCAGTGTAGGCTGATGTCCCTGTAGGTGGAACGCCAGTCCCCAATGAAGCCAAATCCCTGTGCTCCACACCATTTTTTCAACCATTCATTAAACTGCATGGTGCTAATTACCCTCCCCTTCCCCATGCCATTGACAGGCAGCACCTCTGAGAAGGATACTGTGTGTGCTACTTGTCTTAGGCCCCTTCCCAACTCTGCAGTGTCCTCCTGCACTGCTCTAATCTCATGATAAGCCAAGTCATTTGTCCCTAGGTGGACAATTATGTCCAGCTCAGACTCCCTTGCAGCTGTTCCCATGATCCTGAGGATGCGCTTCCTGTCCCTCCAAGCCATGGCACCAAGCAGGCACCTTACTTCAGTTTTCCCAGCTCCCCCCAGTTCTATCCCCCTAATAATTGAGTCCCCCACCAGGAGCTGCTTCCTTTCCTGTGGTGTCCTCTGTCTCCTTCCTGTGGGCTCCTTATGACAGTTGTCATCAGTCTTCTTCATGGTGCATCCATAGGGGAGCTATGCTCCCCAGAATGGTGTATGGATTGTGTGGAGGAACAATTGACTGGGTGTGCCTCTGTTCCACCATCCTCACCCTCCCTGAGTCCACTGTGGTCCAACTGCTGTGCTTTCCATGCAACCTTTGAGGTAGTGGTGGTGGCTCTAGTGCTCCCTGGATGGGGGAGGTTCCCTTCCTACTGTCCAGTGTGGCCTGGGGGAAGGTTTCCTTACTACTCTCCAGTGCGGCCTGAAGACAGGCAACTTCTTCCCTCAGGGCAGAGAATTGTCTTCAAATAGGGCAGCATCTCAGCCTCCAGAAAGACTCCCAGAAGACTGCTGCCCCACAGCCATTACATTGTACTACTTCCCACATGTTTATCTACTTTTTGTTTGTTTGTTTTGTGTGTGTGTGTGTGTGTGTGTGTGTGTGTGTGTGCACGTGATTGGTTTGTTATATAGAAATATATATATTATACAATGCGTATGCTTATATTGTCAGTGCAGTGTGCTAGAGAGGATATGACAGTGATATGCACCTTGCACTCTTGAGGAAATGATGTCAGAACCTCAGGTATAAAGGAACTATTTCCAGGGGTGGGTGAGGTGAGGGGTGGGAAGGGTTGGGCCTAAAGTGTGCCCTCACAAAACAATCAGCTAAAAGCTCTCAACCACCGCTGCGATGATATTCTTCCTGTCAGCAAGATACCCTACACAACAATTTGACAGAGAAAATACCCTGCTAATCAAACAGTGAAAAATCCAGACATCCAAGTCAGACACAGGTAAACCTCTCCAGTCCCAAAACAGCCTGGTGGTTTGTTAGCCACAAAGAAAAATCAAATATGCAGTTATTTCAGCCCTTCTGAAGATGCTGACAAGATAAGCAGTTTTGAAAACCCCCTTCCTGAATTAAAAACTAAAATAATTAAACACAAAGCAATACCAATGTAAAAGTAAGGAAAACTTATCTCAGATGTAAGCAAGAGAGAGAGATTAGTTACAGATATCTAGTCCACTATAATATATCCCATGCAGCTTCTCAGTTGTTTCAAAGCACACCCAGTACACAACTTGGAAGAAGATGGACTTGTGAGGGCATTATACTGGTGATCTGGACTGCTCTATGGTTAACTGGTTACTGGATCTGGAGTTTGAAAATAATACTTCCTTCCATTCATGCCATCAACTAACAAGATTACAGAATTGAGTTTGGTACCTTTAATACCTTTGGTACTTTGATTTTCTCTTGACATTAAGAACAGGGATTGGACGGATACTATAAAATACTAATGTATTTTATTTTAGAATGATTACACTGTGAATTAATTTATATATTTCCCCCTGAAAAACAGTAAATGGACAATACTTTACATGAGTATTTATGTACGAAATGTATTTTTATTTACCTTTTCTCGATAAACTATCAATAAAAATGTGCAAAAAGGTAAATTTATAGCATATACCAGAGTGCACTATAACAAGTGTGTAACTTTGAACACTATGGCCCAGATATTCAGAAGTTTGTGCAAGTACCGTGCTTGTCTTGCATCTGTGCTTGCACTTCTGACAGTCCGTTAGCATGTCATATTCACAGGTATTGCACCCAAACTACAAGCATGCACAGCTCTGAAGATAGCACTGACCACACGGGGGCAAGCAGGGGTGCAGGCATAACCACAGCACTGGGTACAAAGCTGCCCACTGGAGGTGGATGTGAGAGGGACAGAAGGTACCAATGACAGACACACAACAAAGCAGTTTATGAAGTTAAACTAAACTTTAATAGAACAAACTAGCAGTAGACTGAATAAAACATAAATAAAGTAGCAACAAAAAGGGGGTGAGAAAAACAACACAGGGCAACAGGCCATAAAAATATGGGGATCCTATGGGGACACCAGTTTGCCTGCCAATGCTAGTCCCACATCAGGGGTCTGCAGTCAGTGGTGGTGGTGGCTGTTTGTGCTGCTGGACAACAGTGCCATGCCCGGGATGGCCTGGTTGGTGTCCTTCAGTTGTTGGATCAGTATGCGCTGCAGGCAGATCAGCCTGTAGATCAGGTTGTTCCCATCCCTCTCCATCTTCAGTGCACCTCTGACAATTGGCAGTCCTCCGGGCACCTACTTAAAGGAATACAGTGATTTCAGCCAGCTGTGCACACAGGATGAGAGACACAGGAGGGGCCTAGTGAGTGCAATCAAGGAACACCCAGTGAACACATCAGCCACCATGCCACACGTGGATGACGGGAGTCAAGCAGCTGCAATGGATCGCTCATGCATACCAGAGACAGCATCGTGGACCCTTACAGTAGAGTAGTGCACCTGCAGCGGATGTGCCATGTTGCAACAGAGCATGCCCAAGCCTTGGAATGGGCACAAACCAGCAGCCATGCCACGAGTATGAACACAGCTGGCAAGTAGGTAGATAGATAGCTAGATAGATGATGATAGATAGATAGACAGACAGACAGATAGACAGATGATGATAGATAGATGGATAGATAGACAGAGAGACAGACAGACAGATAGATATTTTATTTATGAAGTGCCCAATTCCTGCAATTCTGTGTGCTGTACAACAAAAACAGCAATACAACAATGAGTACCAATGCCCATAGTCTGGGTAACAAGCTTCCTGAATTAGTGGCCTTGATGGAGGAGGAACATCTGGATATCGTGGCAGTCACAGAGACATGATACACACAAAACTATGACTGGGACGTAAACATACCAGGATACACAATCTACAGGAGGGACAGGGAGGGTAAAAGAGGAGGAGGAGGAGCTATTTACATAAGGGGAAGGAATAAAAGCAACAGAACAAAAGGGTAAACAGGGAGGAGGAGAAGAAGCACTGTGGGTAAATTTGGAGACAGGCAATGGCACCACAATCCGCACAGGGGTTGTATACAGACCCCCTCTCAGGGGAGAAATGGACAAGAAAATGATAGAAAGTATACTTAGAATGGCAGAAAATGGGGAGATATTGCTGATGGGTGATCTGAATATGCCAGATGTTAACTGGAGTGCAGTTGCAGCAGCCACTTGAAGGGTGGAGTTATTCTAGATGCCCTACAGGGGCATGCCTTAGACAACTAGTATTGGAGCCCACCGAGAGGGAGCAATATTAGACTTGATTCTCTCAAATGGAGATGGAGAGAGGATCACAGATGTAGAAGTGGGTAGCCATCTGGGAACTAGCGACCATCGAACAGTATGGTCTCGCATAAACACAGCAATAGAGCCGGTTCATACAAAGACAAAAGTATTGGACTTCAGGAGGGCTGACTTTGCCAAAATGGGTGCATGCCTAAGGAATGCACTAGCAAATGGGCAGGTAGGAGGGGTGGAAGAACAATGGGGAATAATAAAAACTGCCATCACAGAGGTAACAAGCCTTTGTGTGAAGCAAATAAACAAAACAAAACGATGTAAGAAACCACTATGGTTCTCAAAGGAAGTGGCAGTGAAGGTTCAAGAGAAAAAGAAAGCATTCAGGAAGTACAAGGAATCGCAGAAGGAGCAGGACAGAGAACTGTATCAGTTAAAGCAAAAGGAGGCTGGGAAGGCAGTCAGAACAGCAAAGGCCCAAACCGAGGAAAAGATAGCCAACTCAGTTAAGATGGGGGATAAAACCTTTTATAGGTACATCAGGGAGTGAAGGAAGACCAAGGAAGGATAGTGAGGCTTAATAAAGGGAGGAGGGGGCAAGGAGACTGTGAAAAGGCAGAGATACTAAACAAATATTTTGCTCAGTATTTACAAATGAAGAAGGGAGGTACATAAACAAACAGTAGAAACACTCTGGATACAGAAGTTGATACCAGCCCATTTACAGAAGAAAGGGTTCTGAAAGAACTCTTAAAACTGAAGGTGGACAAAGCAATGGGGCCTGATGGGATTCATCCCAGAATTCTAAAAGAACTAAGGGTAGAACTAGTGACACCACTGACTACCCTTTTAACAAATCATGGGAGGATGGGGTGTACCCGAGGACTGGAGGAGGGCAGATGTGATTCCCTTCACAAAAGTGGGAGCAAGGCAGAAGCAGGAAACTACAGACCTGTTAGTTTAACCTCAGTGATAGGGAAAATAATGGAATCACTTCTGAAGGAAAGAATTGTCGAGTATCTAGAGGCCAGAGGGGCACAGGACCCTAGGCAGCATGGATTCACAGCAGGAAGGTCATGCCAGATGAATCTGATAGATTTCTTTGACTGGGTGACCAAAGTAGTAGATCAGGAGGGGCTGTGGACATGGCCTACCTAGACTTTAGCAAGGCATTTGACACAGTCCCACACAAAAGATTAATATCAAGTTAGCCAGCCTGTGAGTGGGTCCCAAGATGACAGACTGGGTAAAGAATAGGCTGGAGAATAGGACACAGAAAGTAATAGTAAATGGAGTCCACTCAGAAGAAAGGAGGTTACTAGTGGGGTACCGTGAGGGTTCAGTATTGAGACGGTCCTCTTCAATGTTTTTATGTTACATTGCAGAAGGACTGGAAGGAAAGTATGTCTCTTTGCAGATGACTCAAAGATCTGCAAACAGAGTTGATGCACAGGTGGGTGGAAAGGATGAGAAGGGACTTGGCAAGGTTAGAGGAATGGTCAAATGTATGGCAGCTTAGACTCAATGCTAAGAAGTGCAAGGTAATGCACCTGGGAAGCAAAACCCAGGGAAGAGTACACAATGGGGGTGAGATACTAACAACAACAAAAATGGAAAGGGACCTGGGGTAGTCGTATCAGATGACCTAAAGGTGGGCAAGCAATGTGAGAGGGCAGCAAGGAGGGTTGGGGATACTGGGATGCATAGGGAGGCATCACCAGTAGAAAACAGGAAGTTATTATCCTTCTGTACAGACAGCTGGTGAGACCCCATCTGAGTACTGTGTGCAGTTCTGAGACCCAATTCCGAAAGACATAGACAGGATGGAAGCTGTCCAGAGGAGGGCACTAAATGGTGCAGGGTCTGCACTGGAAGACATATGAAGAGAGACGAAAGGAGCTTAATATGTATAGCCTCGAGGAAGGGAGGGAGAGGGGACATGATAGAGACATTCAAGTACCCTCAAGGACTCAACAAAGTCCAAGAGGGTAGCATCTTTCAAAAAAGAAGTGTGCAAGAACAAGAGGGCACAATTTGAAGATAGAGGAGGGGCTGCTCAGAGAGGTAATTTAAGGAAGTATTTTTACAGAGAGGGTTGTGGATGCATGGAACGGCCTTCCGGAGGAGGTTGTGAAGTCAAAATCAGTGGTGGAATTCAAGCATGCATGGGACGGTCATAAGGCAATTCTAGGGGTGTGGGTAGAAGAAGCAGGCTGCTGGTTAACTAGGATCTGCAGCTTATCCAGTAGGGAAATTACAGACTGGTGACCAAGCGTCCTTATCTGCCGTCAATTCTATGTTTCTATGTTAATTATTTAAAATCATGCAAAAGATATATATAATAAAACTGTTATAAATACGGACATCATTGTAGCTATACTAATCAATCAATAAAGGCCTGCTGGAACAAATATGCTTTTAATCCCTTTTTAAAGGCTTCTACCCAGGGACCCCTTTCAAGTAATAAGGTAAGGAGTTCCACAGGGTAGGCGTGGCCACCGACAATGCTCTATTCCCTGAGTGCCACAATGTAACCTTGGGAACCCCAAGGAGGCCCCCTTTGGCAGAACGGAGTGCCCGGGCCGGATGGTAAGGAGCAAGATCTTGCAAATAGACAGGACCCTTTTAATGCAGGGTCTTATAGGTAAACAGCCCTATCTTGAAGATAATCCTTCACCTGATCGGCAGCCAGTGCAGTCCGCGGAGGACTGGCATGATATCCTCACACCTCCTTGCCCTAGTCAGAAGTCTCACTGCCGTGTTCTGCACCAGCTGCAGCCTGAGGAGGTTGCTTCTGATTAGCCAAGGTAAAGGGCATTACAATAGTTCAGCCTGGAAGTGACAAAAGCATACACCAGTGTGGTCAGGTCCTCAGGAGGGATCAGGACTCATATTTGGGTGATGTTGCAACAGCTGCTCCAAGCCAGACCCTGATAGGCACTGTCATGGTTCAAGTGTCAAGGAGTCACACCCACACACCGTGCACCCACTGACCAGGCAACCAGCGCACAGGCTAACAATGATATGCAGAACAGAGACATCTATGAGCCACCACAGATGACATCAGGGACAGGAAAGAGGCACACACATGGTGTGCATACAACACAGATGTTCATAGCTGGGATCATCAAGCATCACTGTGTGCAGCAGGCATCATAACACGTGGGTTCAGAGATGGTGTATGGGGTTGACACAATGTTCCCCTGTCACCACAACACTGCTGTACAATGCAGTGTGTCCTGGAAGCACCCTACATTCTAGCTAGTGCTGTGCCACCCTAAGTAGGTGGTGTAGAGGGTGTCTTCCAATACAGATGAGCAGATCATTGGCCCTGTAAAGCACCATGGTGTACATATGTGTGGCTGGCCCCTCTCATGTACAGTGGAGCAATCATGCCCTAGTCATCACTGTGTCAATTATGCACAACTGAATCAGTATAACAATACCATTTATATAGGGTACAATACATGCACCACCAACTCCCCCTCTTCAAAAGAACCCATGCCTCTGGTGAGCCATAAGGGCATGACATATAGTGCATATGGCACCAGAGATGGCACTGCTGCAGGTGGACTACCACAGAGGCTGTGTGATGCACATGGCTGGATATGGTGATTTTCTTTTACTATTGTGTTCAGTGCTAACTACTGTACTTGCAGACAGCCATACATACACATTCCCAAACATGTGGCAGTGCAGACTGGACCAACACTGACCAGGTCACAACCAGGAATGTGAGACCTTCCACCAGCCCCCTGTGGCACATGATGGTGACACAAGAGGCATGCCGCCATACGGTGGAAGGCATGCCAGAGCAGGACTGACAGAATCAAGGCACCATACCGGTAGCCCGTAGGTGCTCAGCAGTAGATTGTACAGATCATGAAACATCACAGAAGCACTGGAGGGCCAATGCCTCAAATGCAGGGTGAGTGTCCCCCACCACATCATCAGGGTGATGTCCCCATGGACATGCATCCTGCTTTGTGAACCACACAGGGATATCTGTCGCTTGTCATTGAGGCATGCAGCATAGTGGAGACATGGGTTGTTGAAAAGTTTAAACAGTGGCATGGCCGCAGATGACATACACTCCACTAGTGCTGAATAACCACCTTCTTGATTTGGTTCACCACCTCCCATATTGCTGCCTTGTTCGGGTGTAGAATAGTGCTGTGCCTTCTCCCACTCACTGACAGCATCACTTTGTTCCTTGTTTCACCACAGGCCAGGCCCATTATTTACATTGGTAAAGTCTTCCCACTGTGCCATAACCCAGTAGGCCATGTCCACTACCCACCCTATCTACAGAGCCAAGGGCTTCACTGTCACTAAATCTGCTGACACCTTACATGCCACACAAAGGGTGTTGGGTAAGGCCTTATCCACACTGGAGTTCTTGTAACTCTACTGGCAGTCGCTAATGTTACAAGAATGGCAAACACAGTTCATGTCCACACTGTAGTGTGGTAAAACTGTGTTCAAAAAACATATCCGAAACCTGATCAGAGCAGGTGTCAAGCACAGTTTTAGACCAAAATGGTTGCCTTAAACCATGTTAACAGTTGTGTGGATGTAAACCATGCTGTATCATGGTTTAAGGCAACCTCCACTGACTTATGTGACTTTTTTATTGCCACACAAAAGAAAATGGGATACTTTACTTACATCCCGACCTCACAGGGTATTGCTGCAAGCATGCCTGGGAACTGAAGTGGGCAAGCATGTTGTTGGATCATAGTGTTGATGCACTGACCACCGTGCTGTAAGATGGTACACAAAAAGTTTCTGAGAACGTTTTTTAAAAAGAGGAGCAGTGTGGACAAGGCCTTAGTACCACTGCATACAGCACATACTGCAGTATCAAGGCACACTCCACCAGTTCAATAAGTAGCCATGATTGCAACAATAGATATAGACAGGCCTTAACACCTGTGAAAGTGGTAGGCCCATTACCATAGTGCCCAAGCTGTTCAGGCATCTATAGATGTAAACATACAACCTTTGGCATGACATGCAATGCAGGTAATTATGTGGATGCCCCTCTCATGAGCTGCTTCTGCAGGCCCAATCACAGCCTGCCAATCTGGACCAGTCCTCACTGCAGCTCAACTGGTCCTGCTGAGTAGTGCCCTTGGCCAGGGCTGGCTATCCACTGAGGTCTGTAGAGGATTGAAATATGGATGTGGTAAGTATTCTGCAGTGGAACACATTGCACCATGCAGTACACAGTATAAGCTCTCATACACCTGAACTGTGCACAAGCCAACACATATGCATGATGCGGATGGACAGGTCCAAGTTGTTTTGCTACATACCTGTAGGATCGCATGTGGCACTACACACATGTTTGCCAAGGTCCAGGTGCTGCAGACATGATACATCCCCCTGTGGTAAGTATGGCCTTGCATAATGTTCACTGGTCCAGACAGTGACCAAATTCTGTCAGCCCATCAGCCCCTGTACAAACAGACCCATACATGTCAGTTACAGATACTTTCCAGGCATAGTATGCATGGGTATGCATGGTGCACCAGGTCACAGATGACAAGGGCAGGCAAGGTATACCTGCTCAATGGCTGGGGGGCTGAATATTGTAGGAGTGGCCCCACACGATAGACTGTACATGTCTGGAACCTCCTGTGCAGTGCAGTAGTACCCCATGCTATATAAACAGTCACATACTTGTGCCCATGCAGATGGTGGCCACATAAGTGTCCTGATGGAGACGCTTACCAGCACAGCTACATGTAGAACACATGTGACTACCTCCCAGTTCATATCCAGCAATGGGCAGTGACATGTCCAGGTCCTCGAACCCAGTAAACAGACCCTGCATAGCATGCAATGACACTGTACATGAGTCTGTCATGCACACTGACACTGCTTCCACACAACTGTGGTGGCTCACACTGTGCAGCCCAGGCAGGTGTATAACTTAGAAAACCATGGCAAGTTCTGTCATATATAGGGCTCAGGGATCTCCCATGGGACTGGGGGCCCAGACATCTGCATACTTACTGGCAGGAAATGGAATGGAGTATGTCCCTATGGGGTATGGGACAGACATAAGACAGTTCCTGTGGGGGTAAGAAGAAATAGGCTGTTGGTTAACTAGGATCAGCGGCTTATCCTTTAGGTAGGGAAATGGGTAGACTAGGTGGGCCAAGCCATCCTTATCTGCCATCAAATCTATGTTTCTATGTTTCTAAAGCACACCGGGGAACAATGAGGACACACAGGTTACATGCCAAGTGTCTAAGAGATGGTAGCTCTATTGCAAACTACCATGACACAGGTCTGCACATGGGCTATTATACACACAGTATATGCAGCCATCCGTACTCACCTTGCTGGGGCACAGTGCCACCATCCACCATCATCTGGAGATTCTGCAGACAGTGATCTTTCGTCTTCTGGAGGTCAATATATTTGTACTGGCACTGGTCACCAGTGCAGGTGACCCCACTTCCACTTCCACTTGTGAAGTGCCACCCCAAAGATGCCCCCACCTTGCTCCATTGCTTGTCTGACCCTTTCACCTCCCCCACCAACTGTTCGTCTCTGGCCACCACCAGGTTGACCAAATTAATCAGCTTGGTGTTGGTCCACCTCTTGTTCAACTGTAGCACAGCTCTGTTTCTTCTTCCTGACATATTGTCACTCATTAATTCAGCCTAGCACGTGTAGGACACTTTGGCCAAGTTCTGGGCTGCCTGTGGAGGTCATGTAGCATTGCACAGTATGTTGATGTGGTAGTGCTGTGCTGTATTGTATTGTGCTGCACAACATGCACATCTGGGTGGTCAGAACCAGGCGCATGTGCCAGGGATGGGATAGCACCTTTGTGGCCCTGCAGAGTTCTGTGCACTGCTATTACAAAACTGCCTGGTGCACAGGGCTGTGTAGGTTGAAGACATCACAGGGAGCAAGTGATGTTATGCATGCACCAAGGCCTGATGTTGTGGGAGAACAGGTGCAGTAAAAAATGCACGCAAGCAAAAACATGTTAGTGGAATGGATAAAAGTGACATATTCAGCCAAGGTATTCAAATGTGTTAGTTTTGCTATCAGTGGGCAAACATCCAGATCTGCATATCATTAGAGGCAGGTATATATGTATTAGCATACCTGATTGTGCCCAGAGTATATAAAGAAGCCCAGTGCACCATCATGATTCAACAGCTGAACTGCAAGTGAACAGAAGTAGGTGTACTGTGGAATGGCCTAGAAAGTGACACTGGTGGGCACTAAAGTATGTGTATACAGTGGCTACTGCATTGATCCCAGACTGGCCGGCCTGGTGGCGCTGAGGGTAGAGGCACTGGACACCACTCCTTGCACCATGATAGCGACCCAGGTTCGGGAACGAGCCAGGGCCACCAGGGGTCGGCAGGGGAAAGGGAGGATCAAGCATCCAGAGGATAGCTCTCCTCCCTTGGGTGGTTCCAGGGGCCATGCCCAGCATAGCAGTGACCTCCTGTGGAGGCCAGAGGTACTGACATGCTTAGGGCTTGTGTAGAGGGCTGAGGAGCCACAACAGGATGTTCCCTGGCATCATGGTACATTGGGGCTCCGACTGGGGGGTGGGGATGACAGGCATAACAGAAAAAAGAGAAAATCCCTCTGCCTCCTGATAGTTGATGAAGGATCAAGGAAGATCAGTCAACCACGCCCAATTTCAGGCCCTTCCTCTCGTGCCTATGCTCTCCACTGCTTCGCACCATGAGACTAGATTTAAGATAGAGTGCCAGGAGAAGCAATCTGGTAGTCCTCCCTCAGGGGACTCAGAGCCAGAGGGCCGGGTGGCAGGGAGATCAGTTGGAGGGGTCCCTGTCCAGAGGTGCGAGAGGTGAGCTTCAGACAGGCAGGATCAGGACCTAGATCCTGAGTGTCCTTTCCTGAAAGAGCTCAGGAAGGTAGGAATGCAGAAAGAAAGTTGAAAACAAAAAAAATCGATCCCAGATTGATTTGTCATTTTCCATGTACCTCCAGGGCAATTTCCTGTGCTGGTGTGGCTGCATTACTTACTATGGCAAACAAAGTACTCAGTTTGGTTGTCTATCGACTGCAAGTCCATGGTAAAAATACCCCTTTGCATGGCCCTATTGCCCCATATAGGACAGGCTGCTCTGTACATCTGGAGGCCCCGTTTCAGTGGAAATGCTCAGATGGGGGTACTCATACATCCATAGTTCTAGGTTGTGGAAGTGCAATTTGTAGGTGGTGGAACTAGCCTATAGTAGTCAACGGGGCAAGATGACAGGTGGTGGACCTGTCATACATGTTCCGGAAAGGTGCTGGAACTGCATTCCTTTGACTCCTGTCCATAGTTACCCCTCTGTGTACAGTATATGCTTGTAAAGTGGTACCCTGGAAATGTGGCAGTGGTGGCAGCTGTAATCTACATCTACTGATGGTGGTCTTGTCATGCCTGGTTTCATGACCCCCCTTACCACAAAGCATGTTACACACTGACAATGGAGGTGCACCCTCATATACTTGCATGCATAGGTGTTGGTGGTGCTGCCCATTTTCATCCCAGAATTATCTGTGACCCTGAAAATGACTGTATCTGTGCATGGGCCATCTGCAGAGCAGAAATAGGATATTATTAAAGGGGGGAATTACAAAGGCACAGAAACTTGCACCAAGACACAGAGTAAGAGGAGCAGAGCAAGAAAACTATGCTGGTTGAACAGCGAGGTAGTGGAGGTGATGACAGCAAAATAAGAGGCGCACCAGAGGTATAGAAGGACAGGGAGAAGTATGCAAGATGGTCCAGGGAGGTAACCAGAAAAGTGAGAGAAGCCAAGATCCAGATGGAGCTGAGATTAGCACAGGGAATTAACGGTGCGGAGAAAGACTTTTTCAGATACATCAGGAAGAAAAGGAAGTGCAAGGAGACAATAGTGAGGATAAAAAGGGGTGTGAAGTGGACGGAAAAGGGCAAGGAGCAGGCAGAAGCACTGAATGAATACTTTTGCTCAGTGTTCATGGAAGAAAAGGGGGGACCACTACCACCATGGGCTAGGAGGGTGGGGACAGGGGAGAGGAGGCAACAGATGGAAGAATTGAGGCAAGTTGAGTCCTAAAGGGACTAAGGGCACTGAAGGTAGACAAGGCACCAGGGTCAGATAGTATCCACCCCAGGGTGCTGAGGGAGATGGTGGAGGTGTTGGCGGAGCCGCTGGCACCTCACTGGAGTCGGGATGTGTGCCACTGGACTAGAGGATGGCACATGTAGTACCATTACTCAAGAGCCGACCAAGGCAAGAACTGGGTAATTATCATCCTTTAAGTCTCACCTCCATAGTGTGCAAACTCATGAAGACAATACTAAAGGAAAGACTGGTGTCGTACCTGGAGGAAAATGGCCTCCAGGATGTGAAGCAGCATGGGTTTATTTCAGGGAAGTCTTGTCAAATCAACCTGATACAATATGATGACTGGGTGACAGGTGAACTGGATAAGGGTCATGCAGTGGATGTTCTGTACTTGGACTTCAGCAAGGCCTTCGATTCTGTGCCTCATGAGCGGCTTGGGGGGAAGCTAACTGGGGTAGGGGTAGGGCAAAAATGATGAAATGGATTACAAGCTGGGTGAGTGGGAGGCTGCAACAGGTGGTGGTGAGAGGGGAGCTCTCAACTCCAAGGCCAGTGATGAGTGGGGTGCCACAGGGCTCTGTGTTGGGGCCAGTATTGTTTGGGCTCTTCATATCGGACATAGCACATGGGGTGGTGAGCAAGATAAGTCTGTTCACTGACGACACCAAAACCAGAGCAGTGATGAATGGAGAGGAAGGATGGAAGCAGCTGCAGGGGGACCTAAGCAAGCTATAGGAGTGGTCAGAGAGGTGGCAGCAGGGGTTTAAAGCAAAGAAGTGTAAGGTTATGCACTTTGGGGTGAAGAACCCAAGGAGGGAATACCGGCTGGGAGGGGTTAAGCTTGGGATCACTGAGGAGGAGAAGAACCTAGGGGTAATGATAACAGTGACCATGGACAACACTGCCCAGTGCAGGAGAGCAGCTGCAAAAGTGAACAAAATGCTGGGGTGCATAGTGAGGATTTTTTCATCCAGGCAAAAAGAGGTGATCTTGCCCCTCTACAGGTCGCTGGTAAGGCCACACTTAGAGTATTGTGTGAAGTTTTGGAGGCCATACCTAAAGCATGATATCAGGCTACTTGAGAGGGTGCAGAGGAGGGCAACAAAGATGATGTGTGGAATGGAAGGGACAGGCTTTGACAGCAGGCTGAAAAACCTGAAAATGTACACCCTGGAGGATAGAAGGGACTGGGGGACATGATAGAGCCATTCAAGTATCTGAGGGGAATCAATAAGTATGGTGCAGATGGGGTCTTTAAGTTAAGGAGGGGGAAGGTCACCAAGGGGCATGTGCTAAGAATAGAGGAGGGAAGATTTAAGAAGGAAATGAGGAGACACTATTTCACAGAGAGGGTGTTAGCAAAATGGAACACCCTACCAGAATGGGTGGTGTCATGTAAATCTGTGAACAGTTTCAAAAGGGCATGGGACAGGGAACAGGGGAGAGTGAGGGTGTGGGAGGTGCGAGGTGGCAGCGGGATGACAAAAGGAAGGGTGGGGTGGGGCAGCTGCAAACTAGGGGTGCTAGCTGCACATTTGAGCAAACTTAGATAGACAGGGTGGTCTGTTTCTGCTGGCACATTTGTATGTTCATATGTCAGGTGACCGGTTGCAGTAGTAGGACATGCATTGCCGGGCTACCTTCATGGATGAGGGACACACCACAGTACCATTTAGCTGCATTCTACTGTGTGTACTCCCTCATCACTTGCTTTCCACTTCACTGTCCAGCAGGTATTATGGAGGACATTGACAATCTTTAGGATTACTGTTTCTGCCCAGAGTAGTTATGGGTGCTGGCACAAGCTTATGTGGTCTGGAAAGAGGTCCTGTCCTGGAGGTAGGCCCTGACTGCCCAGGTATGGCACACCTGGGAGTAGATTAATTGTGAGGTCAGTACCATTGACTGCCACAGTAGGTTCATGGAAGTAGAAGGGAAGCTCTTCAGGAAGATGAGGAGGTGCACAAAGCAGGTCATGTCAACACATAACAGGGAGGTGCATGCCACAGCAGGGGGACCGCAGGCATCAGAGTCTGCTCAAACCCTGGATCCTGCACAGGAGGCCATAGCATCCACCCTATGGAGGTGATGAGGGTGCTGGGTGGTGGCTATGAGAGAAAAGTGGCACCTGCCCACACATGTGAGTGATTGGCAATGCAACATCATGTTGGTCATGTTTATATATCTATGTATATATGGATGGGTGCATGCATACACCAGTGCTGAGTGACACATTGGGTGTAGGCTGGACTGCTGGTTTGACGTAACCTGGTAGGTAGCCATCTGTGTGCAGCTGCACAACTATACCCCATTTGGTGTTGCCCATACACTCACTGGTTATAGAATGTGTGCTCCCTTGGGATTGGGTGAACTCACATGGTGCTGGACTGTGTGCTCACTGGTGCTGCAGTGTGTTTTCAAGTGTTGGTGTGTGTGTGTGCTCTCGGGTGCTGCAATGTGTGACCATTGGTGTTAAGTATGTGTTCACGGCACTAGGGTCTGTGCTCACTGGAGCTGGGTGTGTGTGTTCACAGGTGATGCGCTGTGTGTTCCATGGTGATGGGATGTATGCACACTAATATATGGGTGTGTGGTGTGTTGGAACATGGGGGTATAACCAATGCAATGTACACACAACATGGATGATGTGTCAACATATGCTGGCATGCACATTGCCTCAGCCAGCACAGTGCTCTGTACATTATGGTGCTGCATAACTCTCCCCTCTTCTCTCAACATCACACTACATCATACCAGAAATGGTGAAAGATGCCCCAAGTCTATCTTGACTGCAGCTGCCTTTGCCATCTATGTGTGCGCCAGCTGGCGGACAGCAGTGAGTAGGATCATTCAGAAGAGGATGACGAGAGCTACACTGGGTGCTGGGGACAGGAGGGCCCACCACAGACCAGGAGGTGTTGTCCCCCTATACTTGCCCCAATAACAATGTGCCAGCTACAGTTCCCATGTGGCCTCATGGTCACAACAGACTTGCCACCACTGCTCCTAGCAAAGCCACAGCTGTATCACCCCCTTGTCCCCAACTGAAGCACAGCCATCACCCTCCTGCCCCAGCCAATATCAGAGGGCCAGCCACTGCTGTGCCTCCCCATGATCCATTGTCTAGCACAGCCACAGTCTTACTGCCCCATGCCCATCTCAGAGGGATGGCCACAGCCAGCTTGCAGTGCCATGATGGACCTCAGCACCAACCGCAGTAAAGACCCAGGCCATACAATGGCCAATAGTATAGTCAGATGATGTTACACTGGAAAGTGCCAGGTGACAGCAGGATATGGCCAACAACCAGAAGGCTCTGCACAACAGGAACTGACATTCATCCACCACATGCTGCATAAAGACAAGCAGCATGCCAAGAAGTGGGTAGAGGCACACCATGTGGAGCTCATGGCGGCTGTATGTGACATCTGGTCTCTGACTTGGAGCTACAACAAAGGAATATGTCCTCCTGAATCAATTGACTGTGTGGCACTCTGTAGGATGGATACTGGAATGATGGCAGGGAGTGCAAGGGCTGGCCATAGCTCTGATCTGTCCAGTGGAAGTAGTGTCACTACACAAAGGAAACCATGTCATATGCCCATGTGACAAAGTGCAGAAACGAGATCACGTAGCACACCTGGGACTCACAGGACACCACGCAGAGCAGGTCATGACTTGCTCCTCTCTGGGGTCAGTACACCATGGGGCCAAGGCTGGAGGAAGGTAACATCATCCTTCATACCATGGATAAGGACCCCCCAGTCATACCTGGTACAGTGCAGACATACCGTCTGTAAAAGAGTAGGTGGTAGGGGATGTATGAAAGTTGGAAAGTTGTGCATGGCCTCCCCTCACCAACATGTTTCCCCTCTTTTCCCTAGTACTAATGTGACACTGCCACTTGTCCCTGTGACATATCCCAATTATGCATACTCTTGACCAAGTTGGCCTGTACTATGACAACTCACACTCCCCTGTCTAGATGGCGTGTGTCTATGCTGACACCTCTTTTGGACCTCCTGCTGACATGGACTGTATTTGCAATTGGGACCTATTTGGAACCCCACTGCCAGGCTGTAATGCATTCATGTTTTCCCCCTTTTGCTAACCCCTGACTGGAGTAGTGCTCTGTGCATACTGGCACTGGTATATTATAATACAGTGACTAATCACAATACAGTCTCCTTTGTGGTCTGTACTCATCTTCCATGTCATCTCTTAAGGGTTGAGCTCAGTACTCCTGGGCCCTTCTGACTATTCTGGGGTCATGCCTGTTGAGCTGCTCCTGTATCACCTGGCCCTCTGGCTCTGAATCAATTGCAGGTGTTCCTCTGGGGCTTTCATGCATATCCCATGGCTGAATGCAATGTTGTGCAATATACAAAAGGCAAGGAATATGGCACAGGTCTTCTGAAGGGTGCGCTCTAGGGCACCACTGGAACAATCAAGGCACTGGAATTGCTTCTTCAGTATTCCAATGACAGGCTCGATAATGTTGTGCATGTCACTGTGTTTCACATTGTATCTGTCCTTTGCAATGGATGTGGTTTGTAGGGAAGGTGTGAGGAGCCATGAAAGCAGGGCATAGGCACCGCCCTATGGAAATAATGGAACTTGGTTTGTGTTATCATGTGTAACATGAGGCAAGGGAGTGGGTGGCCTTTGGTATATGCTCACCAATGAGGTGGCCACTAGGGATGTCCCAACTTTCAATCATCTGGCACAGGATGAACTTGTGTCAGATGAAGGTGTGAGTACTACCAGGGTAACTTTCCAGGACATTAGTGACGCCCCCTGTTGCATCACACTCTACCTGGGAATTGATGGAGTAGTATCCCTATTTAATTTGGTCTCCACTTCATCAGTGATAGGTGCTCTGAGGGCAATATACTTGCAGTCAGTGATAAAGAGTACAGATGGGAGGTCACAACTTAATAGAACTGCTACATGGTTGCTGTTCACTCTGCTGGTGTGGTAGGGAATATGATGAACTCCTCAGCATGGTGTCTAGAAACTGGCCCAAGAGGCATGATGTGACTGACTGTGAGATGCCAGTGGTGTCTCACACTAGTGTCTGGAATGCTGCGGTTGCCAGGAAACACATTGCAGCCATCTCCTTGAGCTCTACAGACAATGCATTACTGTGGTGGCTTTCTGTACAGAGTTAGTCATGCAGCTGCTCACACAGCTGCCTAAGCATGGGCCTACTGAGCCTGTACCAGCCCATGATCTGGTCATCACTTAGGGCTCCGAATGTGACTCATGGACATACTGTCTGTTTGTAGCATAGTTCCATGACCTACATTTTGGTCCAGGGTGGGTATTGACTCTCCTCATCCTCCATGACTTGTTGCATGAGGTACATGATGTGTGCTCCCATGACTACCATCTTGGTGTGTGGCCTGCAATGCCTCTGTTCACCTCTAGGGTTTGCCCCAGTTTAATATTGATTGATAACATTTTATTTTTATACAGGAACAATTAGTTGGGACCGAAGTCCCGTTTTTAACCAAGGTTCTGTGTTAATTATACAAAACTTAAAAAGACACACATTACTAAAACATTACAACAGGTAACACTTAAGATGGTAAACAACAGAGTATTTAACAAACATCAATTGTAACATGTGCATACAACCTTCAGATGTTCTAATAGGTTGAGTTTAAAGCTTGACAAATTGGTTGTAACCTTCAAATATTTTGGTAGATTGTTCCAGTACGTAGGAATTCTGTTTTGTAATTTTGTCTCTCCCATCTTGTTATGTCATCTATGCATTGGGATTCTTGTGTCTGAATTTCTTGTAGCTACTCTTTGTTAATCTGGGAGTTTTAATTCAACATATTTAGCCATGGAATGTTTATTTTTCCGAAATATTATCTTATGGCATGTAGTTAGCCATAAACATTTTCTTTGGGCTTCAGGATGTAACCAGTGCAATTGATTATAAATTTCACAATGATGAGTTTTGTAATGAATTTTGGTAATGAATTTACCAAGTCTGTAATATGTTTAATTCACCTTTTTTAGTGCTTTCTGGGTGGAGTTCATACAGTATAAATTATAGCTCCATACTCTAAAACTGGGATAAGCTTTTGTTTAACCAGTTCCTCTCTAACATCTTTAGTTAGGCATCCAGCTACCCTTCTGAGGGCCCCTAGTCTTTGATTTACTTTTTTTGTCTGAAAGTCAATGTGCCCACTAAGTATCATACGTGAATCTACCTGTAGGCCCAGGTACCTGTAACTATTCACATTCCTAACTGGGGTACCACTGGATAATTGGAGTTGCAACTCTAGCCTGCTCCCCCTTGCTTTCCCTGTATGGAATACCACACTCTGGGTTTTTTTTTTGCATTGAGGAGCAGGCCTGAGCTGTCCATCCATTGTTCCATCTGGATTAGGTCATATTGAAGCTGTTGTTTCAACTTTTAATATCATCTGCAGATAACAGCAAAACCGTGTTGTCAGCATACAGTCTTGGCTCACTGAATTTAATAAATTATACAAGGCTGCTGATGTATACATTAAACATTAATGGGCCCAGGATCAAGCCCTGAGGAACACACCAATTTATTTCCTCAAGTCTCGACACTGAGATTCCAATAATGATGCATTGTTTGCGATTTGCCAAATAAGGTGCAATCCATTGTAATGGCCCATCCTGTACCCCCACCTGCCAGAGTCTTTCCAAGAGTTTCTTGTGTTGCACCAAATTGAACACTTTGCTAAGATCCATGAACACCATCCCTGTACTTTTTTCCTGATCCAAAGATGACACCACCAGGTTATGGAAGTCCATCAGGGTTGTGTTTGTGGATCTTCTTGTTCTAAATCCATGTTGGTTGTCCATTAGGATTCCATTTGCTTCTAAGTATTGACTAAGCTGAGAATGCACACTTCATTCTAAGATTTTGGAAAGCACAGGAAGTAGAGTAATTGGCCTATAATTGAAGGGAACAGTACTTTCTTCTCCCTTAAAAACTGGCATCACTTTACCTTTTTTCCATATATCTGGAACAACAAAGCTACTAAAGCTCCAGAGAAGATAAGTAATTACAGGTGCAAGGACATCAGCACCAACCTTATAGAATCTTGTCTCTATTTCATCAAGTCCTCCTGCTTTCCTTGTGTTCAGCATTTATGGCTCTGTTTTTACTTCCTTTGTACTTAATAACCTAAAACTAAATTTGGTTATTTGTTTTCTTGTCTGATTTGTCTTTAGAATTTCTATTATTTTAGTTATTGATAAGTCAGCAGTTTGCTTATTTGGTTTAGGGATGTTTAAATCAGGAAGATCCAGGAAGTAAGAGTTTAAAATATTAGCTACTTCTTTAGGTTCACTAATTAAGTCCCCTCCCCCCCCCCGAAAGAGACTAATCACTTTTCTAGTTCTGACAGAATTTTATAGTTCTGAAATGCGTTTCCAGAACATTTTTGGATCTTTTGCCTTATTTAATTTATTTAAGTGATACTTTCTCCTAGCAATTTTAATATATTTCTTGCATTTTTTTCTCCATAATCTAAAACTTTCCTGATCATCCAAACTTTTTTTTCAAAATTCTGTCTCTTATCCTTAATTGTTTTTTCAGTTTGTCAGTTATCCATAAGTCCTCTCTAACTCTCCTTCTCCCCTGCACTTTGGAGGCATGTTGTTGTATCATTGTTAGCAGAGAATCATTAAATTCCTGAACTGCTAGATTGATATCTGGTATCAAGAAAGGTCTATCCCAATTATAGTTTCTTAAAGTGTTCCTGAAATGTGCTTCATTAAAATTTAAAATCCCTAACCCAGTAAGTATTATCTTGTTGCACTAGGGGAATTTGAAGATTTATGCTACATTTTATGGGATTGTGATCCCCCAGGCTTAGACGCAAGATTTCCCAATTTATAATACCCACATCCTGGGAAATAAACAAAAGATCCAATACTGACCCCTGGTTTGTGTTTGTAATGACTCTTGTAGGCTTTTGAATCATCTGCTCCAATCCTAAGGCCTCAACGTTTTTTTTTTAAACCTTGTGCCTCTAATTCTGGTGCCTATGTGCATTGAATTCCACTCTGATAATGACCCTTTTATCTCTTATTTTATCCATAATGAGATCTGTTAGAGTATCAAAGTTTTTAAGTTTTGTTTTAGGCAGTGCATAGAAAACTCCCACAATTATCCTGGTGGAGAGTATTTCTATCATCAAACAATCTGTTCATTCATGATTAACTGTTAGCAGTACCTGATAGGAGCCAAGGCTGTTTTTAATGTATAATGTAACTCCACCTCCTCTTTGACTTTTTTATAAGTGGTAGTTGCACAGCACTTAGTGACTGTCAAACTCATTAGTGCAGTGCTAACACACTGAATATCATGCTGTGCCAATATGCAGGATACCACCCCTGCCTTTGTGCCTTACATACATTATCTCTGCACTTGAGCACTAGTAATATTAGTATGCACAATCTTCCTGCTTAACATGTGAGTTTGGTGCAAAACCATGTGCAGCACAGGCGCTAACACTTTGCACCTAGCACAGAGCTTTAAATATCTGGGCCAACATCCAAAATGAAGTGTGAAAGGCAGCAATTTGACTTTTTTTTTGCATTATAATAGCACAAGTGTGCCTCAAATAAATCTCTAATTTCACAAAATGTTTATTTAGTATCTGCATATCCTCACTGTAGCCTAAGATGCAATATTTTGTTTTCAGCAGGTTCTTCATTACCTAATTTTGCAGTTCGGAGGGACTGAGGCAAATGGTCAACTGATTCTACATCACCTGAAACTTATACAAGATCGAACCAAAATAAGGACTTAGAAGATGCTGCATTAATACAAAAACATTAACATTACTGCTTATTACTAAATATAAATTCTAACTATATGAGGTTTAGGAAGTAATATCATCATTTGGATAACAACTATCTGAAATCAAGTTTTTTGTCAAGGGAATAACATTCAATTACAACAATGAATTTACCTAACAATTGGAGTCTGGATGACACTGAATATTGTTTACCACCTGTCAATGAATCTTGCCCCAAGAATGCACATTCAGGAGCTGTTCTTAGTGCCATGTATGTCTTCATGACTGGATCCATAATGATCACAATAAGTGGGAATTTGGTAGTGATTATTTCAATCTCCCATTTCAAAGAACTCCACTCTCCCACCAATTTCTTGATCTGCTCTCTGGCTGTTGCTGATTTTCTTTTAGGTTTCTTCATCATGCCTTACAGCATGATACGATCTGTTACAAGTTGTTGGTATTTTGGGGATGTACTTTGTAAAATCCACACTAGTGTTGATGGAACACTCTCCATAGCATCCAGTTTTCAGCTCTGCTTCATTGCCATTGACCGTTACTATGTTGTATGTCAACCTTTACACTACTCCACCAAAATAACCATCTCAGTTACATTCCTTTTCATTGGGATAAGCTGGATTACAGCAACAGTTTATGTATTTTGGGAGATTTTCTCACAGATAAATTTAATGGGAATTGAAGAGATTAGTGCTCTAATTTCCTGCAAGGGTTTTTCTGGGGTTGTGTTTAACAAATTTTGGGGAGTGACAACCTTTATCTTAGCATGTTTAATTCCAAACATTGTGATGATATGCATGTATAGTAACATTTTTTCTGTAGCACAAAGGCATGCCAGAGTCATTACTAACATGGCAGGCAAAGCACATTCATTAAATGTGGGCCAAAACAAATTGTCAAGCAGTAAGGAACGAAAAGCAGCCAAGACTTTATGTATAGTAATGGGAACATTTGCACTGTGCTGGATTCCGCTTTCTGCTGCTGCTGCCATTGACCCTTTCCTCAATTACACTATACCTGCAGTTTTATATGATGTCTTAATATGGATAGCATATTTCAACTCTTCCATTGACCCCATCATTTATGGTTTCTATTATCCATGGTTTAGGAAATCTTTTATAACAATACTAACAGGTAAAATATTTCATCCAGGTTCATCTGAAATAAGTATAATTTCAGAAAAAGGTTGAATTAATTTTTTCAGTTCTGGCTAATGATAAGAAACAATAAATAACATCCAATAGAATGCAGCAGTCATTTTTTTATTGTTTTTTAATATTATTTTCTGAAAAAACAAAATATTTCACAGGGAATAGAGCTGGATGAAAGTTATGAATTCTGCTTTCACTGAAGTTCTGCAAAGTTTTAAAATGTTTGTGGAATTTTCCACCCCTTTGTCTGCAGCAAATTCCAAATTTCCAAAGATTTACTCTGCATGTTCACCTCTTACTGTGCCATATATTCACTAACAGCATTACTTTAGCCATGAACTGCAGAATTAAGGTGTCTTGCCATATATTTTGCTGGACCATTTATTTATCATCAGTTTGCAATATGATTCTGTGGGGGGGGGGGTTCAGCCAGCAATGTACGGTCATATTTGCTTTTCTACAGATGGTATTGTAAATCTTAATATCACATAGTGAATCTTACCACCCATCCTGTAGAGAACCATAATTGTGGTGTCAGCAATCAACCTTTTTTGAGGGGTTCAATTGGTTTTCATTTTCTCTGCTTTCTGTTTTTTTTTTTCATGTTTCCTCTTTTGAATCTCACAGAAGTCAAGGATTACCCCTTCCTTTTTACGGCTTCAGTAGGTGTAACCTGTAGATGTTTTGTATGTACAAAAGGAGTGATGTCATGTTTTCTGTTCGTGGAACTGACTGAACTTGTAAATAGTCTCCTCCACCTTACCCTCCTCAAAGACATGTTTTTTTCCATTCTCAAATAAATATGCTTCCATGTTAGTCAAATGGTTGCAGGGTACTATTTTCTTTCTTAAATGGGTGGTACAAGAACTGGAACCTGAGTAGTGGGAGGCAGCATTAATTTTTGTGGGGGAATCATATCCACCCCCACCTCCACTCGAGAAGCTCCTAAAGATCCACCCCCACCTTTTTTCTAATTCATGTGGGAGGTGCATGAGGTGGATATCATGTTGGAATAAGACACACTAGTTTGAGACCTGGAGCAAGCAACGGAACAAGTTTATGGAGTGATCAAGTTGTGGAGCCCCAGCATTTTATTAAGGACTAGGAGAACAGGAGATACTTAATTCCTTCAAATTGAATTAAAAACACTTGGAACAAATGATTATCAGAGCCACCTGGGGACTGAGAAGGAAAGAGTAATTAAGGACTGCCTGAAACTACAGCTCCCAAGGAAAACAATAGATATAGCATTCTGATACAAGTTAAAAGAGCCACAAGTTTTTCTTAAACATTTATATACTAAAAACATAAAGTTCAGCTTTTGGGATTAACTATATTTGTTTACTATATATATGTGTGTGTGTATATATATATATATATATATATATATATAACATCACACATGCCCCACAATGCAAAGCATCATGGGCTGCATATGCAAATCACCACAGAATGTTATGCTGGTCCAACTTTAAGCAGAATTGCATGGTGCCGAAAGGCCCTCACATAGTTTGCAGGGTGCTAACAGAAGACATAGACATGTGTTTCGTCCTACCAGGACTCATCAGTATGCCTCATCTGTTTGACACCCAGTGGAATGGACCAGCTACCCTTAAGGCAGTGTGCCTTTATATTGTGGTGAACCCATTAAAATAAAAAAACATTTAAAAGACAAAGAACCTCTGTGTGCAAACACTGAGGCAAGGGTTACCCCAAGGAGCATTTGGCTGGGAATCCAAGTTTCAAGAAAATACAACATCACACATGCCCCCACAATGCAAAGCATAATGGGCTGCATATGAAAATCACCACAGAATGTTATGCTGGTCCAACTTTAAGCAGAATTGCATGGTGCCGGAAGGCCTCTCACACAGTTTGCAAAGGGTGCTAACAGAAGACATAGACACGTGTTTCATCCTCACCAGGACTCATCAGTATGCCTCATCTGTTTGACACCCCAGTGGAATGGACCAGCTACCCTTAAGGCAGTGTGCCTTGTTATATTGTGGTGAACCCATTAAAATAAAAAAAACATTTAAAAGACAAAGAACCTCTGTGTGCAAACACTGAGGCAAGGGTTACCCCAAGGGGCATTTGGCTGGGAATCCAAGTTTCAAGAAAATACAACATCACACATGCCCCCACAATGCAAAGCATCATGGGCTGCATATGCAAATCACCGCAGAATGTTATGCTGGTCCAACTTTAAGCAGAATTGCATGGTGCCGAAAGGCCTCTCACACAGTTTGCAAAGGGTGCTAACAGAAGACATAGACACGTGTTTTGTCCTACCAGGACTCATCAGTATGCCTCGCCAAATGCCCCTTGGGGTTACCCTTGCCTCGGTGTTTGCACACAGAGGTTCTTTGTCTTTTAAATGTTTTTTTATTTTAATGGGTTCACCACAATATATCCAAGGCACACTGCCTTAAGGGTAGCTGGTCCATTCCACTGGGGTGTCAAACAGACGAGGCATACTGATGAGTCCTGGTAGGATGAAACACGGTTCATGTCTTCTGTTAGCACCCTTTGCAAACTGTGTGAGAGGCCTTCGCACCATGCAATTCTGCTTAAAGTTGGACCAGTATAACATTCTGTGGTGATTTGCATATGCAGCCCATGATGCTTTGCATTGTGGGGGCATGTGTGATGTTGTATGTTCTTGAAACTTGGATTCCCAGCCAAATGCCCCTTGGGGTAACCCTTGCCTCAGTGTTTGCACACAGAGGTTCTTTGTCTAAATATATATATATATATTCATGGCAAACTTGCTTAATGCATTGTTAGTTGTTCACAGCTTACAAAGAGAAAATTTGATGTTAGGGGTTCCCACCCCTTGCACCTCACCCCTAATCCTGCCCCCACCAAAGGCATTTGGGTGTGTGTTGAGGTCATCGGGTCCTAACTCTCACTCCATCCCATTTGCAAACAAGCTGAGGTTGTGCAGTATAGGAGAATGGGGTGAGAGTTGGGACTAACGACCCCAACGCACACACCAATAGCTGTTGGTGGGGGTGGGATGCAAGGGGTGGGAACCCCAACATTGAATTTCTCGCTTTTGTCACTGTGAAACAACACTAACTGACGCATTAAACTGAGTTGTTTTGACATGAATTTCCCTCCTTTTTTGAGAATGTGCACTATAAATAGTGAAGTAACAGCAACACAAGTCAGTCAAACACTGTGGATGCAGAAGACTTTCTGCCACAGTAACATGAGTTGCACAGGGATCCAAACAGAGTTTTATGTTGACAACTGCCTATAAAGGAACATACGTTTTTGGGGAATCAACTGCCCTACATCCTATACATACTCCCGGTAGCTAGAGACAAGTAATTTAGCATTTTTTTAATTATTTAAAAAAAAACAGTACAAGTATGTCCTCACTTAACATAAGTGGCACATATACCCATCTTGTCATATTAGTGCATTTCACAGTCAGTCCTCATATGATCCCCTTCCTCTACTCCTCCAGCTCCCGCTCTTTCTACTCCCTTCTTCTTCACCCACATCTCCCCTGCTGCTGCCTTACAAGCCCTTCAGTCCATCAACCCTGCTAAAGGCTCCACCCTAGATGGCCTGACCTCTAAGCTCCTCTCTCTGTCTGCTCCTGCCATCACCTATCATATATCAATCTTGCTAAACCTCTCATTTGTTTCTTCCACTGTCCCTACAGCTTGGAAACATGCTACAGTTCTACCACTCCCTAAAGGGGGAGATCCCTCCTCCCCTAGCAACTACCGCCCTATCTCTCTCTTTCCTACTCTGGCTAAGCTTCAGGAGCACACAGCACTTGAACAATTCTCCTCCTACATTACTGACTCCTCCTTTCTCACTCCATTCCAAGCTGGCTTTAGGAAACACCACTCCATCACCACTTCCCTGTTACAGCTGACTGACACTGTCACCACGGGCATGGACAAAGGCCTTATAACCTTAGCTCTTTTTATTGACCTGGCTAAGGCCTGGGACACAGTCTCCCACCCTATACTCCTGTCCTGCTTCAGGACCACTGGTCTCTACCCTAATGCCATTGAATGGTTCAAGTCCTATCTGTCAGGCAGGACACAATCTCTGAGTAAAAAACTGACTTCTCTTTTTTTATATATTTTTCACCTGTTAGTTTGTGCTTATGTGATATAGTAGTTTTATTGGTATAGTATGTGTGAGCCCTAATGTTGCGGCATTAAGGTTATCTTGCATTGCCTTATAAGTCAGACAGAAGTCTCCACTCAATTGTTGGTATTTAGTTGAATATAGACCTAGAGTGTTCAATCTCTCTGTACAGGTATGATTCCCATGTTGTTTATTTTTTTGGTTACTTTCCTTTGTATTCTTTCAATTAATTTAAAACTTTTCAAGGTGTGAGGTTACCAAAACTGAAAGCAATATTCAAGATGGGGGTGCAACAAGCATGTGTACAAGGGGATAATCACTTATTTCTTCCAACTTTTAATGTTATGTTAAATACAGCTTACAATTCTTTGACATTTTTTGACTGTTATCATGTAATGTTTGTCAAAGGATCAATCATCTGTTACCCAAATTCCGAGGTCTTGTTTCTCAGTTGTACTTTCTAGTATACTTTTATTCAGTTTATATTGTATTTGTTGATTCTTTGGCCCTAAGTGCATTACCTTGCTTTTCTTTTCATTAAATTTCATTTTGTTTTTTATTGCCCATACCAATATTTGATCTAGGTTGTTCTGAAGCTGTTTACAGTCAGTTACATTTTGTACAACACCTCCTAATTTGCAGGAGTCTCAGGAAAAGGAACAGTCACAGCCACAGGAGTCTCAGGATAAGGAACAGTCACAGTCAAAGGAGTCTTGTGAGTTATCCCTGGAGCTCCTAGGGACTAGGAGCGATGAGGGTGTGTGTCCGGTGGCAGTCAGTAGCAGAAAGGATGATATTAAGGGGGTCCAGAGTCATTAACTGTCTTCACAGGGGAGAAGGAACTGGAGGAGAGTTTGCTTGAGATGGAGGCTGAGGAGGAAGAATATCATGAGTCTGAACATTCTGCTACTGTTAGTGTTGAGGTGGAAGAAAATGGTACAGAGGAAGAGAAAGTGGAGGATAGTCAGCTCTTACTGTCAATGCCAGAAATGTCCTAGTCCAAAATCATTGAGGATGATAGTGATGAGGGAGAGGATGATGATCCAAACCTAGACTCTGTTTGGCAGCCACCCCAAGCAGCACCCAGTAAAAACAGAATCTGGCCAGAGCCGATAGGGCTACAGGTTGGAACTGGATAGTGGAGACCAACAAACTCCAGTTGTGGAAGAGCATGAAAAACGCTCTCATTTCCAGGCCACTAAACTAAATAAATTACTCAAGTTGCTACACAATACAATGGTGTGGGCACCTTGTTATATGCTACTTAACTCAGAAGGCAGTTAGGTAATTAGGACTTACCTGCTCCATCACAGTTAGGGAGTCCAGAGTTGGGGTGTCCTAGATTGAGGGTATTCTGGTGGGATCTGAAAGGGAAGAATAGAGAAGGTTGAGGAGATACAAAGGGTCACAGGTCATTAAGGAGAGATTAGGGGGTTAGAATAAACAAAGACACTTATCTAATCAGTATGCAGTCTGGCAAGACCTGTAGAAATAATGGGAACATTAGATTAGCTGGATCGGCCATGATCAGGAGTGGATTATATCACCTTAGAAACATTGCACAAATCTGAGCCCTGGTCCTGCTGGAGGATCTGACCACACTGGTGCATGCATTTGTCACTTCCAGGCTGGACTATTGTAAGGCCCTGTAAATAGGGTTATCTGGGGCAACCTCTGCAGGCTGCAGATGGTGCAGAATGTGGCAGCAAAATTATTGACTTTGGTGAGACAGAGTGACCATAACACCCTGGTCGTCCATGGACTACACTGGCTGCCAGTCAGGTGGAGGATTGTCTTCACGGTAGGGCTTCTGACCTACAAGACTCTACACAAAAGGGGACCTGTCTTTCTTCAAGATCTTCTTGCCCTCTACTGTTCATCCTTGGCACTCTGTTCTGCTGGGGGAGGCATCCTAGAAGTTCCCAGAGTGAGGCTGTGGCTCAGTGGTGGCACCTACTCTGTGGAACTCCCTTCCTGGTTATCTAAGGGATGCCCCCTTGGTAGAAGCCTTCAAGAAAGGATTGAAGACATATCTGTTCCAGCAGGCTTTTAATGATTGATATTGGTTTTAATGAGATGGACAGAATTTTAAGTTTATGATGAATTGCTGCTTATAAGTATTTTGTTGTTGATCTGCACTGTACAGCACCCAGAGTCCATGGAATTGGGCACTTTATAAATAAAATATCTATCTATCTATCTATCTATCAATCTATCTATCGATCTGTTACTTTGGAGAAGTTACACTAGCAAGAGTAGAGTCAGAGTGGAGAGTTAGAAAAAGGGTACAGTACAGCATAAGAGTAAAGGAAGAGATGGTTTAGAGAAAAAAATACACTTCAGTTCAAAGTAAGGAAAATAGAGATATAGAGATAGACAATAAAGATACAGACCATTAAAAATTAAATAAATGATATTGGGGGCTCAGTAAGACCCCTTTGGCACCCCTAGTTGGCATGCTATAAGTAGTAGCCCTGATGGGCTAGTGCAGATGGTTTGCGGCTAATGGTCCTTGCATTATTAAAAAAGGGGACACCTGTGGTTCAGGGGTCTTGAGTTATCACAGGATGCCAGTAGTTTAACGGTATAGTCCTGATGTTGTAGTGGGATAACTCCATCATAGCCAATGGCAAATGGTGGTGTTTTTTAATAATATTTAACCTTTCCCTGGCATCTAGTTGGGGGTGGGACCCTTGGCCCTCTATGTAGGAGGCAGGTATGCAGGTTGTGAAACTGAAAAATCAGGGTCTGACCCACCAGCACAGCGACAAGGCATCCACTTATGGCGCCGAAATCCCATGTTCGATGATGGACTAGGGAGTTTGAGGGCCGGTTGGGGGTAGAAGGCTTGAGCATCTCAGGCACTGCTCTCCTTCTCCAGAGGGGAAGGGAGGGTGGAAGAGTGTCTGGCTCTTTGTGATCTCTGGTGGCTGGGAGTACTGCCTCTGCTGGTGGGGCACACAAAGGGGGGGTGGGGCAGATGCTGGCATCATTGCACATTCCCATCCCAAGGATCTCAGCATCCCGGGGAGAAATTTCTGCTCCATTCATGAAGGCCCCCACCTCAGCTGCCGCTCTCAGTGTGACTAATGCCCGCTGGGGCATTCCACTCCCATGGTCCCTCCCTGGGGGTAAGCCAGGGCAAGAGACCATGTTCCTAGGGGTGGGCATGCCCAAACAGTGGCCCTACCCTGGGTGTAAGCCTGGGCATGGGTCATTGAAAGTGGGACAGAGGGCTGAACTCTCCGTCTTGGGGGAAGGAGACCAGAGCAAAAAAAAGAAATAAAAGAACCAATCAGAAATGCTGGGGCCATTTAACACTACTGTGCTAGAATAACAGTGCCAGTAGGTGCTTTCAACTCCCAGCCAACACGGAGTTCAGTTTGTGGCTTGCTCGATGTGGGTGTGGAAAAAAGATGGGGATTTTCAGGAGGTGGAGGAGACTAGGTTAAATATGCCTCCCTGTACCAATCAGTCACACAGCAGCTATGTGACGAGCCCCCAAGGGGTTTGTTAAGAGGGTAGAGAGGGTGGGCAGCCAGCAGGAAGAGGCAGAAACTGCTAACTGACTCATATGGTGGCTGAGTTGAAATGCCATGAGGAGCTTGGAATGAAGAATATGGACAGCAAATGCACAAGATGGGGGCCAAAAAGGAAAAGCCACAATGTGGCTGAAGACCAATACCTGAAATGGGCTTAAATGTAGCTGTGGAAGGCAGGCAGGGGGAATCATTGGGCTCCCTGAGGGGAGCATGGAAGCATCAAGCACCACATGTAATGCAGCTGCACAGCAGCTGATGTCAGAGCACCAGGGGATAAATAAAGGAATGGAGAGCAGGGTTTGTGTTACCTCCTACTGAAGTCCCCAGATGGGAATTTTGAGGATTCTGAAGCACAAAAGTGAAAGCAATGCTGGCTTGTTCCATGTGGGTGGGAAAAAAGATGGAGATTTTCAGGAGGTGGAGGAGGAGGCTAGGGCAAAAATGCCTCTCCCTACCAAACAGCTGCACAGCAGCTGTGTGAAGAACCCCTAAGGGGCTTGTTAAGAGGATCCAGAGGGTGGGCAGCCATCAGGAGGTGTGATAAACCACTAACTAACCCATATGGTGGCTGAGTATAAATGCCCTGAGGGGCTTGGTAGGAGGGAACAGGGAGGATATACAGTATGCACAGGATGAGACCCCCAAAGGACAGCCACAATGTGGCTGAAGGCTAGTATCTGAAATGGGCTTAAAAGTAGCTATGGGAGGCAGGCAGGAGGAATCAGTGGGCTCCCTGAGGGGAGCATTGAAGCAACAAGCACCACATACAACAGAGCTGCACAACAGCTAATGTCAGAGCACCAGGTGCTAAATAAAGCACTGGAGAGCAGGGCTTGTGTTACTTACTTCTGAAGTCCCCAGATGGGAATTTTGAGGATTCTGAAGCACATAAATAAAAGCAGTGCTTCAGAATTGACCCCATATATGGAAAGGTTTTCATGGATTTTGTTAACAGAAAAATTATTGGAAAGGCCGAAAAGGTGTTTAGACCATGTGCTGCTTTTTTGAGCAGACTTGAGAGACCTTTTAGCTTACTCTGCTGGCATCTCAGTTTGTTAATATGTTTTACAAAGCCACAACAGCAAATTTCCGACCCCAGAATTCTCTGGCCTGACCCCCATCATTTGAAGCGGAGAGTCAGCCTGACCCCCACTTTACTAGTACTAATGCAAGCCCTGGGGGAGAGGAAAAGAGTGGCATAATAGCCAGGAGAGACCATGACCAAAAATGTACAGCAGCAAAAAGAAGGAGCCCAAATGTGCTATAAACATAAAGAAAAGTATTTCCTTCCAAAGGAGCTCTGAAGCTTTGTGGGATAATTCAAGTAATTTTGCTGAAGGAGATAATTATAGAAAACCCAGGGTTCTGGGGCCACCGCCAAGCCCCCAGAAGCTCTGGGGTTTTAGACGACGCGTGATACATTTTGGCACTTATTTCTGACATAGCGCTAGCGGCACTCTTCTGCTGACCCACTATCTTTCTATACCTGCTATGTGCTGCCATGTCAGTGTTTCTGTGAGATAGGTAATGTATCCTAACAATTAGTGGAAGGTTAGATAATTCAGAACATACATATATTATATATATTGTAGATCAGAGATAAATGCCTTCAGACAGGACTGTCTTTAATGTACCAAAGATGTTCTGCTTAGACCACATGGTTTCATAAAGTCCAGCAGTAGACTAGATACTCCTTTTTACGTTCGCTTGCGCACATGCGCAAGGAACGTTTTGGGAGAGTAGCACACTTGGAGGTGTGCTTCTCCCATCCAATGCACTGCTCCCTTGAGCAGGCTTGGCTGTCCTGCACCAGTGGGTGCAGGAGCTCTCTATGACAGCAGTGTTCCTTTGCTTCAAAGGAAAACACCGCTGCCATACTGAGCGCCGCTGCCGTACCCTCCATCACGCGCGCTCCCCCGTGCGCATCACGCCGCCCCCCCAAAGCTTTCCTGCCACGCTGGAAGCCCACCCCAGCATGGCAAATGTTGTTTGTTTTGCCGACAGGTGCCCAATCCCCCTTCGGCTCCACGGCCCCTCAGGCCATCCTTCTGCCACGCTGGAGCCCACCCCAGCGTGGCAAACCGCTGGTTTAGCTTTTGGCGACGGGAGTGCCCAACCTCGCTGGCCTCGGCCCCCATGTAAGTTTGTTGACGGGGTGCCTAACCCCTGGCTTCTCGCCCCCCATTAAATCTTTCTGCCATGCTGGGAGCCTCCCCAGCGTGGCAAATGTCACACATCGCCTTTTTGTTTTTTTTTCCCTGTAAACAAAAAACAGTCTCAGCTGCGCTGCCTCCCAACCCCCCACAACCCGCACTCACCCACTGCACACCCAGCCTCCCCACACCCCCACCCCATACTTACCTCCGACTCTGGTGCGACGATCTTCGTGGACCGGGAACACGCCTGCACTCTTCAAAGCCGACCGCGAACTGAGGAAATGCCAGTAAGCTGTATAATGGGCTCATAGGGGGTTCAACTTTGCATTTCTCAGTGCATCTTGCGAAGTCACTCGCGCAAAATCACCTTCGGCCTCGAATAACGCCATGACAGTGACATCATTCATGAGAAGGGGTCCCAAAAACCCCATGTTGAAAATTTGGTGCAAAAATTCCAAAAAATGACTGTTTTACGAGCGTGCATTGCGCAGTTCCTACGCAGGCTCGTAAGTTCGCAAATTTTCAATATTTTCACTCCAGATTTTCAACATTGCCATTTTATCACACCTTCTTATGAGCAGTACAGCTGTCATTTTTCACATCCTGCCCAAAACGTCTTTCACCCCATGTAGTGCAAAATGGCACAGTCGGTGTGCGAATTCAATGTATGGGACACAGTAAGAAAATCACAGTGACACTGTTCATTAGCAGAGGTTTTAAAATGGCAATGTTGAAAATTTGGTGAAACAATTCCTAAAATGATCTGGTTTCACGAAATGCAGCATTGCCCAGTGCACCCACGCACACCGTGACGCTTGCTAATTTTCAATATCTGCACCCAGATTTTCAACATTGCCATTTTACCACACCTCCTCATGAGCAGTACAGCTGTCATTTTTCACATCCTGCCCAAATGTGTTTCTGCCCATGTAGCACAATGGCGCAGTCGTGTGTGCGAAATCAATGTATGGGACACATTAAGAAAATCACAGTGTCACTGTTCATGAACAGAGATCTTAAAATGGCTATGTTGAAAATTTGCAAAAATTCTACAAATAACTGTTTTACGAAGTGTTGTGCAGTTCCTATGCACGAAGTTTCATGTATTTCCAATATTTTCACCCAGATTTTCAACATTGCCATTTTACCACACCTCCTTATGAGCAGTACTGCTGTCATTTTTCACATCCTTCCCAAAACGCCTTTCCCCAAGTAGTGCACAATGGCTAGCCAGTCGGTAAAATCAATGTATGGAACACAGTAAGAAAATCACAGTGACACTGGTCATTAGCAGAGGTTTTAAAATGGCAATGTTGAAAATTTGGTGAAAAAATTCCTTAAAATGACTGTTTTTCGAGCGTGCGTTGCACAGCTACCACGCACGCTCGTAGGTTTGCGAATTTTCACTATTTCCACTCCAGATTTTCAACACTGGCATTTTACCACACTTCCTTACGAGCAGTACAGCTGTCATTTTTCACATCCTGCCCAAAAGGTGTTTCCTCCTATGTAGCGCACAATGGAGGTAACAAAAAGATCATGCTGACAATTTATTGTGTAAATACCTGCAATCGCACAGGGCATTAGGGTAAAGCACCATACATGCCAAACACCACTGCAAATACCTGCAAGCGAACGTTCTGCATTGACAAATGCTTGCTTTGTTTCTGACAGACATGAATATAACTGGCTTCTTCAAGTTCTGTGCAATAATTCTGCTACTTTCATGAGGAAGATTATAAGTATTTTAATGATCAGCAGGAAATCTCAGCACATGCAGACACAAACAGCACTTGCTCTGTTAAGAAGTTTAATGCACACAGCCCAGTTCTGGTAACAGGTTTAGTCCCCAGTCAAGTGCTATTCAGCAGATTCAGAAATAATTGGAGAATAATGCAGTCAGAGGGTAAATTGAATGGGTACCTAGATAGATCCTCACTGATGGTGTAGCACTAAAGACCCAATCTTTGTGACCAATTAATGTACAGCTTATAACCCTTCTCTAAACCCAGAACCTGGCTACTGCAAGCCTATTTCTACCATAAGGACCTGTAAAAGTCCAGCTGAAATGAAAGAATGCCATATTTCCAAATTAATTAATTGTGATACCACTGTTGTGCTATACCTGGCCACTTGCACCTGCTGCTGCTAATATGTGGTCTGCATTAAACTCATGTTTAAGAAGAGGGTGGAGGATCATATGTGAGGATTTTAAGAATATGAATCTGTAATATACACGGGGAGAGAGGAGATTGTAGAAACTGTGTTTAAGAGTGTCTCTCTCCTGCTGTTTGTGTGTGTATCTCTCTCTCTTTTTCTTGCATGTTGGGCCAACTACTTCCTGATCCGTGTGCCTCAAGGGCGCTGCTGTCTTTTTTCACTTCCACACCACCATGTCAGGCTACAAACAGTGTACCAATCAAACAAGACCCTTTGATGCTAGGTCTAAGCTAATACAGAAATGTATTAAGTTAAAAGAAATGGTAAGCAGCACCCTCCTGCATCATTGCACATATGTGTCATGTGACCAATGCTTCACATCACTCTGATGCTTGGTCAAGGTGTCTTGACATCCTTGAAAAAGTGTCACAGTGATGTGAAACGTTGGTCACGTAAAACATACAGTATGTGCCTCAGTGCAGCGGGGTGCTGCTTGCCATTTCTTTTAACTTAAAGTTCTGTATTAACTCAGACATAGCATAAAAGGGTCTTGTTTGATTTGTACACTGATTGTAGCTTGACTTGGTGGTGTGCAAATGATTGCAAGTTTGTGTTGCTGGCACCATTGGAGCCTTTATGTAGCGGCCTCCTCTCCTTTTTTGAATCTGCTGTATTTTTTGCTCCCTGGTGCATCTCTCACTTGCTGTCTGTCTCACCCTCCAACACATCTCCCTTTCTCTAGTTCTCTCTGTGACACTGCAGCTTCCAGAACAGAGAGACACACAGACTCACAATTCTGCACTCTGTGTGTGGCTCTCTGTCTCTGTCTATCACCACCGCATTTGCCTGATGTCACACTACCTTTCCTCAATTACTGTGTGTGTGTGTGTGTGTGTGTGTGTGTGGTGGAGTGGCAGAGAGAGAAAGAAAATCCTCTCTACCCAGACAAAAAGCAATAGTTTCTCAACTCACTGTCAGGCATGTCAGTACTCTGTCCTTAAGCAGTGCTGCCACCTGATTGCTGATCTCCAGGACAGCAGATGTCATAGGCTCCATTGTGCACCTTCCAGGCCTCACTCAGCAACAGTCCGGTTCCATCCCTCCTCTTTTCTGATCCAAGATGGCTACATACCATGTGTTGCTACTTCTGCCAGTCAACAAAGATTCTTGCTCCACCCAAGATCCAGCAGCAAGTCTTGCGCTTCCCACTGGAAAAGCTGACAAATGGCAGCCGCTTCCTTGGATCCAGCCCCATGTCTTGCATTTTCTGCTGGACAACTTAGCAAATTGCAGCCGCTTACTGGTGGCCTGCATCTAGAAAATTGAAATTACCTTGGATGCTCAGTAATGGATGGGGGGAAGGGGAAGTGAGAGAAGTTGCGATTGAGACACTGGGGATTGGGCACCCCCAGTGTCACTATTATGTTTCTCTGCAGGACTTGGAGTGGTGGGTGCTGAGAGTGAGGGTCAGGTAGGAGTTTTGTATTTCAGCTGTTATGGACCGGTGAAAGTTTAAAAAAAATAGTGCGAACGCAGAGTGGTTGAGACAAGATGTGTCTTTTTTTGACACTAACAACTTGTTGATTCGCAAGGAATGCAAGATTGCTTTTTAGAAGCAATAGGTCTGCAGGGCTCTGCCCCCTGCAGCCCAGAAAAAGTGTCATGGTTAAAGGAAAATTAATCCTTATGCTGATCCCTAAAGAGCAGTTTGATAGCAAGGGAATGGGACATGAAGGTAAAAAGGGGTACATGGGGATAAGCAGCAGCAGGAGCAACAAAAGGCAACCATTTTGCCCACCTTTACGCCCGTGGCCCCACCCACAAAAATTTGTCATGTTGGCAGAAAGTCCCTTGTGTGGGACTTTTTTCTCAGTGGATGAGGTTGATGACAGTGTGGCTGTGTGAAATATATGCAGGACATGAATTAGTAGAGGTAAACCGGGAACACACTATGGGACAACTGGTATGCATAGCCATATGCAAACTAAACATCCCATTCTCTGCGGACAGCATAAATGTTTGCCAGCAATGCCCACTTCTGACATAATAGCAGTCTAAAAGTGAGGGTCACCAGCCTGATGATGATGTAACATTTATCCCTGAACTGTGCTCCTCTTATAGGCATGCAGATACCAGTGGAAGTAGTCAGTGTGCTGAATCTGAGCCATCCCTTTCCTGTATAGAAAGTTTTTCCAGTGTCTCCTCCATGGCGGACAAGGTAACCACAGCAGTAAGCTCACTACTGCCAAAGCCTGTAAATCAACCTCCTTCAGAGTCCATCCAACTTAGAGGCTTAAGCAACCTGATACAAATCCGTCTTAACAAAGCACACCAAATACCACCCTAAACATCCTGTGCCAAAAGAGGAACACATTGTAAGGTAGGACTTGTCTTAATGGTGATTGAAATGAGTTGTCATTGTATCTTCTGCCTAAAAATAAAGGTTTTACTGTTACTAAGAGACTTGCTGCCTTTTTTCTTGTTGAGAAGCCTGGGTTTCAACAACCCAGGAAAAAGCGGCATCTACATATAAAGTTCCCAGTCATACTTATTTCTCTACTAAGGCTGTTCCAACACTTTACAATTACCTTCCTTACATAGTGTCACATGCATTGCCCCACTCTGCAGTACCCAGAATCTGACTCACCACAGATATCTGAACCAGTGGCCCACTGTCTGCTATAGTTTTCATGTGCATTACTGCTCACTGGGCCTATTTCCCTAGTGTTTATGCTTTTCACCCATGCCCATTGTCCATGTCCCCCCTGACAAGTGGCAGTAGTAATGTTTGTCCTCATCAGCACATTGAGTATTCAGAGCATGCATGGGTTACACACATCTGCCAGAATATTCACCTGAACTAATGAGGCCATTACGTCCTGGCTGGAGCCACATGGATTCCAAGATGACTTTATCACAAGTGACAATGCAGGGAATACCATTAAATTACTCGATGGTGGGTGTTTTTATCATGTCCTGTGCTTCTCACATGTCCTGGACCTGATTGTGAGGGCCTTTCTGGATCATGAAGCAGTCAGTGGCATGTGTACAGTAATGACAGTCACAAGACCTGCAGCCATTTCAGTTGCTACTCACTGGCAAGATCTGAGCTCAGGAGTCTACTGAAGGGTAATGGAGTACAACAACACCACCTACAGCTTGATTTAGTGACACTCTGGAATTCAATGCTCAACATGCTTGAGAGGCTACTTGAGCAGTACAAGCCAATAAGTAACTATGTCATGCAGATGCATGATCGTAAAGCACAGTCTGCTATGTCAATGAATCCATCCCAGTGGATGTTGATGGATAGTGTCACCCAAATCCCATACCCGTTTGAATATGCTATACAGATTGTTAGCTCTGAAAATGCATGCCTGAGCCAGATAATACCATGGCTGCATGTACTCAGCCAGGCACTTGACAATGTCGCGAAGCAGTTTGAATTGGCAGCAGACTCTGTTGGAGTAGAGCTGACTGACTGGATTACACAGTTGTTTGACAATGATCCAAGGGTGATTTATATTAGCACCTCTGAGGCATGGTATCATGTCAATTCCATGCAAACATTTAAGCACACGCATTTCAGCACATCAAACATAGTGAAAAAACATTACCGCTAACAGAGCAATTAAGAGCACAACAAATACAGCGCATTGCCTACCTTAAGCAAAAATATAATTCATTCATTCAAGTGCAACAAGCCTGAGCACAAGCCCAAGCCAGATTGCAGTGTTCTGTCACTGTACAGTTGCCCTGCGTGTAGATAACATACCCCCGCAGGTGCCACAAAAATATAATGCTTGAGCTGCACACCTGCAGCAAGCTTTTGAGCTGCAATCAACCTCCAGCACTACACACATACAGATAACCTGACTCGGGTTCAATTCCCAGGGGGTTGGGGTCCATGAGAAACACAAACGCTGGCAGCACCAACCAGTATACAGTAGCTAGTGAGCTGCTTAGAACATAGATCTTCAGTGTACTGTTACCACTAAATACCTGTGCCAAGTACTCTGCACTCTGATTCGAGGACTGTTCAGTATATGTGAAAACCAGGCATTAATTTTCACATTCAATTTAGTCATTGCTTTAGATTCAAGCAAGCCTCATTTCTAATTTGTATTCAGTCGGCTAACATGGGGGACAGTTGTGCACACACATCAAAATTATACAAGCACTGCCCCAAGTCTTGCTAAGAACTAAATCTGAGTTCTGTAAGTATGGTAGTCCATTTTTGGCATCACCAATAAGGATCTCTTGAATGGTTGTGGAAAATAATTTATATATTTATCTAATAGTAGAGTAATTATATGTGCTCTGGAAGCATGTGCCCTTCATGGCTTCACAGAACTTTGGATAGCAGGCTCCGCAGTAGTGATCTCTGACAACTTCCTGAGTCAGCACCGCAGTAACGGAATTTGTCAATGTCATTTGGGGCCAGAGAGAGAGAGAGAGAGAGAGAGAGAGAAAAAGAGAGCAGTGGACCAAGCATTGGGGAGAGGGACAGAGAGAACGGTAGCTACAGAGACAGACACACAAGTAGCAGCTTGTGTGCCACTAGAGAGCCATGAGAATGGTGAAAGAGATGCTGAAATGCCTAGCACTGTACTCATTAAACGCTAAAAAAGATCATGCTGAAATATCCACACGGTAATTGACCATGCCAAAATGTTTTGCTTGCATTTGGTAACCTGTGAAGTGGATGCATGAGGAAGGGTGCTGTTCGTTATGGTGACACCTTCCCTGTGCAATTCACTCACGGCGACCGACGGGTAGGGCTACTGGATGAGGGGTTGGGTGAACTAGGCAAAAGGATGTCACTATACATATGCACATGGGGGGGGTGGGAGTGATCACAGCGAGCGTGGGCTGGGAGGGGGTGGAGAGGCTGTAGGAATTGGTGCTGTGGGTGCCAGTCGAGCTGCGTGGTGGTGTCAGGATTGGTTAATGGCAGGGGTGGCTTAGGTACCGGGTTTGGGTCCGGGCACTGGTGCCATTTTTATTGCGCACGGCCTGAACCTTTTTTTTTACTACTTTCACCTCCCCCCCCTGACATGCACCTCCCCTGGAGTCAAGAATCCTTAAGTAGGAGGGTGTGAGGGGAGGAAGAAAGCAGTAAAAATATGTCCTGACATCATTGTGCTAGTGCGCCAGGATTGTCAGAGTGCCGAAAATGTGTTTGGTACTCTGACTGAGTGATAACAGTGATCACCTTTAGGCATTTTCCATTATCACATAGACCCCATGCAATTGACAAGGAACCTGAGGCATACATCCTGGAAACCCTGGTAGATCTGTAGTACAAGCTTGGGGTGAGGGCACTTCTTGTAGGTAGTAAGGCTGATCGGGATCACTATGTTGTGATCCTTTGTGGCAAAGTTGGAAACTGGATAATGATAATGCATGCATAGAAAAGGTCACAATTGGTTGCTGGAGAGAAACCTGAAGGAGTGACAGCCCCTCAGAAAGTATCATCCTCATCCTTCTCCTGTATTGTGTTTTCTCCTGACACCTGATCCTCATGTAGCAGTATCACAAACCCTCTCTGATCCATGCTGAAGCAGGTTGGTGTGTCCATGCACCAGCCACCTGGAGGCAGTATATCACAGTGGGTTAGGGTTCTAAGCTGCAGATCTGGACACCTCGCAAGAATCCCACAGCCACCTAGGTGCATACTGTGTGATCCTGAGCAAGTCACTTAATTTCCTTGTGCTCCCAGGTCACATCTGGAAACAAGCTTTAGCTTTGTGTGCTACTCCTGGTTAAACAATGTTCCCTTTCTCTTCCCCCACCTGTGGACAACACACAAGTGCAGCTGTCTGCCAGCCATATGGCACAGTCATACCTGGATGACCCACTGGAGTTGAGCATAGATGATGAATCATTGGACTGTTGGTGAAGTAAAGTGGAAATCTGACCTGTTCTTGCAGCTCTTGCCATTGAGTACCTAACCTGCCCCGCGCCAGTGTATGCTCAGAAAGGATATTCAGTGCTTCAGGTGCCATTGTGACTGGCTGGCGAAGCTGTATTTCTTTCAGGAATATTGAGTATCTCACATTCATAAAAATGAACTCACATTTCCTCCCATCACAGTACAAGTTATCAGCGACTGCAAGATATCAAGATCCTGCTGATAAAGGTGATGTGGACAGGAATCACAGGAAATGGAGAGTGTGCAAATGCCACTGGATGACTGAGGCACAGTTGAGGTGTTTCAGTTCTCCTGAATAGGAGACAGAACATGTGTTGCACTGTTGTGACTCTGAGGTGCGCACCTGAATTGTTTGGTGAGGTACCATAATACCTGTTTTTGTCTGCAATTAGCAGAACACAGATGCAAGTGACCTGGACTCAGTGTGATAGATACATAGTGAATTACAGTATTAAAAAAAGATGGAGAAAAGCTTAGGATTCCATCCACATTATGAATATTTACACTAAAATTACCAACAATTTTGTTGTCAGAGAACAGTAGTATTTGTATTTGCAAGTGTCCCTGGTGGCCCCTGTTTAGGGCCCCCTCCCTAAAATAATGAAAAAGAGAGAAAGCAAAAAAATTTGTGCAGACATTATTAAACTTTGCTGTTTGCACATCCCTCTTTATGCAACTTTTACTTCTGAAAAACTCACCAGTATGTGTAAGTCTTCCAGTTGACTGCTGTTTGGGTCCCCTTCCCAAAATAAAAATGACAAAAACCAAAAGAAATTATGTGGACCTTGTTACTTGCCTTTTACTGTTTAAGCATCTCACTTTATGCAACTTTTTTCCTGAAAAACACATCAGTATGTCTAAGTTTTCTAGTTGGCTGCAGTTTAGACCTCCCTCTCAAAAATAAAAAGCACTTTAGTATGCTTGTGCAACTGGTTTCGTGCTTGTGTAATGTGGATAAACTTTGGCTGTTTGCCTGTCTACTCGTATGATATACCACACTGTAGGGGTATGAAGGCAATGAACCCTAGGAGAGGGTTTTCATCCCTTGAGGTGCCACAGGAGTTATTCCCTTGGCTAAAGGTACCTTAGGAAGAACCCCACAGAAGAGAGAGAGAGAGAGAGAGAGAGAGAGAGAGAGAGAGGCATGCCACTGGAGGAGGAGGAGGAGGAGGTGGAGGAGGGGTGGATGGAGGGACAAGGAAAAAATGCTTGTGTGTGGAGTGGGGAAATCACCCCTTAAATAGGCTAAATGAGGATGTGGCCAGTTGCTTCACCCACTTGAACTACAGGCTATAGCCTTTCAATTCAATGTACCCGTGCAACTGGTTTTGTGCTTGTGTAACATAGAAAACATTGGCTGTTCACCTTTCTATCCATGGGATATACCACCCTGTATGGGGTACAAATGCAAGGAACCCTACGGGAGGGTTCCACCCATTGAGGTGCCATAGGAGTGATTCCTTTGGCTAATGGTACCTTAGGAAGAAGCCCAAAAAGAGTGTTAGTGAATGTTTATCTGCGTCGAAGACCTACACGTAGGTAGGTTGGTGGTATGGGTTCAGTTGGTAGCATGTGTCAGTTGGTCATATTTTTTGAGTAGAGTAGGCAGAAAATAACACTTACATTTCTACCTGCTTGAAGGTCTGACTGTAAGGCATGGAGGCCTGGCTTACTAAGGAGAGAGAGAGGACAGCCAAATGGGAAAAAGAGGCAATTAAGGGGCAGCCACCCAACTCGATCCAACAGCGGAAACCTAACTAAGTGATCTAGGGACTACAACTTTGCCTATCTGGTATTATGATCATTGGCACAGAGGAGAGGAAAAAATCCCATCTGAAGGAAGCCTATGGGGAACCAAGGCCTAGGTCACCTTCCCTCCAGGCTCTGGGAGAGTTTTGTTTAGTGACAGCTTTGCTACTACAGTTTAGCAGACCAGTCAAGGGGAATTGCAATTTTGGGGAACACTCTCACTCTATCCCTCTATTGAGAATGCTGTAGAGGGTTGTGAGCAAACTCTGCCACACTGGGGCATCACGGTGCAAACCTCCCAAGCAGGAGGAGGAGAGTAATGACCACTGAGGAACTCAGCTGGCCTACCGATTTAAGAACAAACCAGGTTAACCAAAGGTGGTTTTAGGGAGAATAGCTTTAAATGGTGCCTCCAAACCCGCTCAGGCAGCTAAAGGGGCCCTTCCCATGAGATCCCCACCCTTTTGCTGGCAAAGTCTTCAGTGCTACATTGAAAGGTGCCATTGATAAGGTTGATGACTGAAGGTCCACCTGTAGCAAGGACATTCCCAACTATGGGCCAGGTGAGAAGGACCCCACTCCAAGCTTCGCATGCTCAAGATGCAGACTTTGGGGTGCAGAGAGAGAGAGAGAGACCATCAGCCACAGGGCTAACCCTGAGTCCTGGAATTAATAAATACAGTCAGCATATCTCCAGAATGTAGAGAAGTGAGTTGTAATGAGCATGGGACCCGCACGTGGGTCATGATAATTGATAGCAGACATGGGGAGACTTGTACGTAGGTCAGACTGAGCATTGTGAACCCTCTGTAGGATGAGCAAAATGGACCCTGTCATGGGTCGGGTAAGGCAAAAAGCATTTATCAACCACAGGAATGCATGCCGACCAAGTACATTAGGAAGCCAAATTGGGAGTGAATTGAACTGTATGTTATGAGTAAGAGAACGGCAAAGCCTGGGGCTGTTAGTTGCAAAGGAGGAGACTTTGAAGCCACTTAGGTGGGAGGAGGCTGCAAAGCCAGTATGGCAGGAGGTGTGGTTTGAAGCAAGTAAACATGACATGCTGCCAGACTTGGAAGGGGATGGGCATTGCTGATATTGCAAGGGACAGGAAGGCTGCGGTGACTATGCATACCAGGTGCATAATATTAAGGAAGGGATGGTATAAGGCTTGGTAGAGCCAGAAGCTGTTAGGCAGAGAGTTGCCTGGAATCACTGGTTACATAGTGCCATAAAGGCTATGCCAAGCAGCAGGAGGAGGCAAGGTGAGCCAGTGGTTTATACAATACATGACAAATAGGAATCCTCCGGCTGCAAGGAAAAAATGCTTGTCTATGGAGTGAGGAGAGCAGGCCTTAAATAGGCAGATGGGGGTGTGACCAGTTGCACTGCCCCTTTGAACTACAGTCTGTAGCTTTACAAAAAAATACATTTGTGTGGACAATATTATTTGTATTGTATTGTTTCAGTTCCATGTCATTAGAGCGAAGTAGTAATGGCACAGACAAAAGAGGATGAATACAAAAGAGCGAGCACCAAAAAGAGCGATTAACATTAAAACTACAACCTAAACCACAAAGTGCTTTTCTTAGTTTTTACAGGTTGCAGAGCCCCCTGTCCCTCCCCCTTCCCTTTGCTGAGCTTTTCATCTCTCCATGCCTCCTTATCTAAAATAACCAATTCTAGGGGAGGAACGACAACTCACGGAATGGGAGAAACTTGGGAAGGGGAATGTTCTCTTGGAGAGGAAACTTGGGGTGGGAGAAAAAGTCAAGGGGGCAAAATCTCAGTATTGCCACTCAGGCGGGGTGACAGAACTGGGGGACCAGGGGGACAGAGGAACTCTGAGATGGGGACAAACTGGAGAGGGAAAAAAAACACTAAAAGAAAAAGCACCAGCGGGGATAAAACCCAGCTCTAATGCACTTCCTAGCTATACACAGTTGGCAGCTCTTACCACCACACTAGGCTGGGAGCATGGCTTTCAGCTCACAGTAGCTGCACTACATCCTGCAACTATTCGCTATTTTCCTCTTCCCTAAATTGTTGCTCCTTTCTAACCCTCACTATTTTTTTTATGCTTGCTATTATGTACTGCTTGCTATTTCCTCAGTCGCTCAAATTGAGTTGATCAGCTTTAGTCACTCAGTTTGACTCACCCATATCATGGGATATCAGTCTTTCTCACTGTTTCTGCAACTTGTGCCTTGAAGAACATATCGCTGTTTGTAGTTGTCCCAGTTGGCTGCTGTTTAGCCCCCTTGGAAAAAAAATAGTGTGTACCATTATGTGTCCTGTATTGTTTATCTGTCCTTCAACTTCTTTATTTCTTAAAAAAAACAGCATTTACATTACTGTTCATTCCCCACTTCTTGAACCCCTTAAACCCCCTCAACAAAATAAAAAAGAATATCCCCACACTGAACTCTCATCCATTGTTACTTGTCCTTTATCCTTGTGCTCTGCTATTGTTGGTTAAAACAAAAAAATAGCATGTGGAATGATTCTGTTCCTCAATTGTACAATGCGTGGGTTGTGGTGAGGCTATGCACCCCAAAAGATATGGGAAATCACCAATAAACAGTTGGTCTGATATTGTTTCACATCCTTTATCATGTCTCTGTCTTGTTGCCATGGTGTTGTGTCAAGAAAACATCACTTGCTGTGAAGCCCACGGGATGTCCACTGTTACCCCCCCACACACAGAAATGAACCTCATTCATCTCCCAGACTGTCAAAGGAAATAGGGATGATGAGCTGACCATAATGGCTTCCGCGTTCTGTTTGGACTCAAAGCAGTGACCTATGTAGTCATTGCCTGTCACAAGACTGATGATCAATCCACCATGTCAAACTATACCCACAGAGGCACCCATGACATCAGGCGTTATCACCTTCACCTTCCTTCCTACATTTCGTACCAACATTATTCAGTGCTGAGCATGTGGAGTGTGTGACTTGCACTGCTGGTATAAATAGTCATGGTGGATGGTATTGTATCACTCAGACTGATAAATGTACTGGCAAATGACAACCATGGAGCCATAAGTGAGAAGAGTTTGTCAAAGGTACTTCACATCCCAAAACATCACAATAACTGTGTCACTGGCACTGGGGCACTGTGTGGTGCACCTGATGTGGTGCTTTTGACCGAAACAAACTCAGTGCAACATTTATATGTACTCATAGTATGCCTAACAGTGGCAGTACCATGATGGACTACAAGTAATACTTGTTACAAATTTGTGGACTGCAAATTCAACTGAAAATTAAATCAAACTTGTGTGGAACAACAGGTGCTACAGTATGAAACAGAGAAGTCTGCCAAAGTGGGCTCACAAGGTGCCATCATATCAGGATACTGCATATCATGACATGAGTGATGTGATTAGTGTAGTATTCATTTGTGTAAGAGCGATGGAAAACATGCCAATCCTACTTCTCTGCCATTGCCTATGGGTTTTAAATAGCAGCATCATACCACAGAAGATGGTTACTGCTGTGGTACTCTGACTGTGATGGTATCCTCTTCAACACATCACATCTCCTTCCTCCATCATACAGGCTAGAAGAAATAATTTGTGTTTTTATGTACAGATGGTTCCTAATGACTTGTTTTATTAGTATGATGACACCATGCAATGCTGAGTAGGTTATCTGTATGCTATCTATTCCACAGGTTATCACCATCTGTCCGATGCTGGTGGTGGAGTGCTTGGTCAGCTACTCACCTGCCCCCTCCATTACCTCTCTGAATTGCTCCCCTTCTCCCTCCTTTGACCTCTACCTCACCCTCCCCTTTCTCTTGAGTGACTGATTGCCTTGACAATAGGCCAGCAAATGTGTCCTCCTGTTTCTTCTTGTCCCTCTCTCCCACCTGGACATGATTTGCATCTGAGTGTGCCTTTCCCTCTTGTGAATTTTCAATATGCACATAAATGTACATGTGGACCTCATGCAGCACTCTGTTCACTGTGATGATGACCCATCATTATTCTGCCCAATGTACATTGCACCTCATTAGTGCTGATATGCATGATTGGTCAGAGTACTGTGTAATAACAGCACCACCAAAAAGACCACTGAACTAAACAGCGAATACATATCACCAACGGCAATATCAGTGATAGACACCACAGTGCCTTATAATGTCAGTGATATAAACTTCATTTTAATAAAATAAATTATCAGAATATCATGCTTTGTGAGGGGCTACACTCCACACTTACCCCTTTGCATGGAGCATTGCCCCTGCACCCCCTTTACTAAAATAATCAACTCCAGGAGGGTGTAACACTATGGGACAGAGGAAATCACAGGAGGGAGCTACACCATGAGAGGCTACCAGTGTACAAGGGGGAGAACATTGGGGAGGGGGGCGGAACAAAGTCAGGGGAAACAGGACAGCTGTAAAAACAAAAAATAAATTAAACTTGTAACTCCAGAAATCCAAAAAAACTGAAACACCACTATATTCCTGAACCTTGGACCACCAGCTTCACAGACCATCACCTAACCCACCATTCCAGATTGCCAGCTGGAAGTAACTCTCCCAAACAAACCGTGTAACCTGCATGCACTACCTCTGCCTCGCTAGTCAGGGTATACCATCAGCACATTGACTTTTTCACAGTGAAGACCATCTCAGTGACACATCTCACCAGGTCGCTGTGAAGGTCCCGCTGAACACCAGCACTCTGTCCCCGGTGCTGTGCCCCTACCCCGAAACAACTCTTACTTGGAGTTAGATATTTAGAGATGGGGGGTTGCCCCATGACAAAAAAAAACATTGTCCTGATGGGAACAATGCAGGCAACGTTGTTGTTGATGAGTTGTCATTGAACTGCTATTCAGTATGTAGCCATCCTATACATTGCGCTAATTCCCCTCACTATTTAGTAATACTCGCTGTCTCCCCAGTAGCTCAAATTGAGTTGCTCAGTTTGAGTAGCCCATATCACTGGTTACCACTGGTTAGTACTGGCTGGTCTACTGTAGACCCTTGTTCAGGAAATCCCAGTATTGCCACTCATCATCATCATCAAGTGGCCATTTAGATGGGGTGTGGCTCAAGGTACAGTTTAACCCTGTTTACGGTCACCAAATATGTTTTGATGCACTTGTTTCTAGACCTGAGGTTATGCCTTGCAGGGCCATATAACTGATATGTGTCTACTGGTTCTACAAAAATTGTTTGTAAATTGTTATGCTCCTTTTTAAATGTCCAGAGCTTGAACTCCTTCTGCTGGTGCTGCAATGATTATTTCACCCTCCTGCATGCATGGACTACAGCATGGACATCTCAAGAAGGTAAGTGAAAGATAACTTTGCAATTTATTTTATTTTTTTGACAGGTGACTGAGGTGCAATTCAACCACAGCTCATCACAGTGGGCTGCTGGTAGGGGCACTAGCTGGCTGTCCTATCAAACTCTGGAAGTAGGGGTGCTGTTACCCTCATGAGCACCTTTTTTGGTGCAATCACTGTAACAGTTTCAGACAAGGATATGAGTTGTCCAGCAATATTTCTTCACGGAAGGTGTTGTTAGATGCCAGTAACAGTCCTCCAGCATGGGTAGTGTTGCCACCTGTCTGGTTTGAGGCAGGATAATTTTGGTTCATTGGGTCCTTATTTGGATATCCCTTCATCAAATTTAGTGTTGATGAAATGTAGTCTGTTTTTTTAGCTTATGCTCAGGGAGGGATGCTCACAAATGACTATCACGTCATGTAAATGTTTTGAAAGCAACACAAAATGGTAATATTAAATGCAGGCTGAAAATAGAAAATAGATTTAGAAATTGACATTTCAACCTTAGCAAAGTCAGTATAGAGGGGAGATTTAAAAAAAGGGATATATATATATATATATATATATATATATATATATATATATATGGGGAAAGAAGAAGTGATAAATTTCAAGATAAAGAGAGAATCTGGAAAACAAAAAGGTGATGGTGGGAATGACAAGGCATAATAGCAGTGAATGAGCTGCAGAAGTCCCCAAGTTGGGACTAATTTACAGGGCCTAGTAGGAAGGCGGAAAGGTGACAAATGTTGGGGAAGGAGACAGAGGTGGAGACATCTGGTGAAAAGGAAATTAGATGTGTACAGACACAAACAGACTTTAGGGAAAACAAGGGGTGACTGAAAGATGTTAGTAGAAATTAAGTCTATCATTGAAACCAGAGGGCTGCTGGGAGCCAAAATGGTTGATCAGCTTGGTTTTCTTGTTTTTTTTATGGTCAGATTCCCAGAAGCCCTGCTGAAGGACACAAACAGAAAGATCATTGACATTGTGGTCCCTGGAGATAAAGTGGGTTACAATGGGTTTAGCAGTGTCTCTATTCATAACTGCCCTGTAACATTCCCTGAAACAGTTAGCAAGGTGTTTATCAGTCTCTCCAATGTAAATAGCTGTACACTTTCTACAAAGAATACTATATACCACACTAGTGGAGGTGCATTAGAACTCCTTGGTATTGTGAAAAACAACTGTGGGACCCTGAATTTCAGTCACACTAAAAAAAAAATTTGCAGGTGTAGCAGCGAGTTCTTTTGCAAGGTGTGGTACCTGGCAGGGAAGAACTGTTAGGGGTAGGTAGGCTGCTTCTTTCTAGGAGATTCTGCAGGTTGGGTGACCGGTGGTAGGAGGCAATAGGTGGTTCTGTAAAGGAAGCACCAATGTTGGGTTTAGTCTGTAAGATAGGAACGTTACTGGTGACGATCCTGTGAAGAGAAGGTATACTCTGAAGAAAGGGAAGCACTAGTGGAATTTGTCATAGTTCTTCCGTGATAGTATCCTTCCTAAAGGGTTCAAGGTTACGGGGCATGTTACTGATCCAAGAAAGTGCTCTGTCCACTGTGCTTTTAGGATACCCCTGTTAGTAAAAAAAAAAAAATATGCATTATTTTGGCCTTCTCAGCAAAATCATCATCTACATGGCATAACCTATGAAGTCTAAGAAACTCTTAATATAGCAGGCCATTCTTGACATGTTTAGGATGGAAGGAGCTGTGGAGGAAGAAACTGTGTGAGTCAGTGGGTCTGTAATAACTGATATCTTCAGACCAGTGTTCTGTAGTGATAGTAGGATGTCCAGAAAAGGCAGTGTAGAGAAGGATACTTCAACAGTGTACTGAAGGGAAGGATAGGCCTTGGTAAACTTGTCCAAGAAGACTTGGAGGGTCTCCCTGGAGCAGGAGGTAGACCCCACACAATTGTTTATGTAGCATTTGTAGAGTTCAGGCACAGTTCCTGTGAATAATAGAAACAACTGTTCCTCCACCCAACCCACAAACAGACTGGCAAAGCTGGGACCCATCTTGGTACCCATGGCAACTCCACTGACCTGCTGAAACAAAATGTTATTAAAAGAAAAAACATTTAGCTTAAGAACAAGTTTTGCCAGATGGGTTGGTGTATGTGTGGGTGACTGCTGGACTTCCCACTTATTCAGAAAATGCTGCAGAGCTGTCAGGCCATAATTGTGGAGGATCACTGTGTAAAGAGATTTGATGTCCATGGTGAAGATGAGCTGATGGGAACCACTGAATCTGAACCTGTCAAATAATCGGAGAGCACGGTTAGTGTATTTTACATAGGAGGGCAGAGACTCAATTAGTTGTTTCATGAGGCAGTCCAAAAATGCAGAGATGTAGGATGTGGTGCAGGAGCAGGCAGACACAGTAGGACAACCAGAGTTACCGGTCTTGTGGATTTTTGGAAGGAGATAAAACCTGGATACCCAAGGTTGTCGAACTATGATTCTTTTAGCTGAAGCAAGGAGCTCTTTGTTTTCAATAGCAGAGGTGATGGTGTGGTAACCGTGGTTTGATAGTCAGCAGTGGGGTCCTGTGGAAGAGAAGACTAAAACCTTGTGTCGTAGAGTTTCTGTGTGGCTTCAGTGTTGTATGTCTCCTTTTGCCAGACCACAACAGCACCTCTCTTATCAGCTGGTTTAATAACAATGTCATTTCTGCATTGCAGAGATCAGATTGTTGCAAGCTCACCAGTTGTCAGGTAGGAGTGGTTGTGCCTGCAGTAAAAATTGTAGTTAGTGGTGTTTTCCATGCTTTAGTTAACAAAATAATCAACAGCAGCAAAGTGTCCTGGAGGGGGTGTCCATGCACTATGTTGGGGATTGATGTCACTGATTATTCTGGTAATACTGTCATCATCTACAGGAAGAAGAGTCTCAGATAAGTTGTAAGGCATACTCTGCTACAGAAGCACTGCTGATCAGCTTGAACCTGGGGTGCATTAAGGTATCCGGGTGTGGGTACAAAAGAGAGACCCTTGCTAAGAAGAGATCGCTCATCTTGTGTCAGTGAGAGATCTGGAAGAATACAAAATATTAAATTGTTACGTGGTGTCTGACTCAAGGGCTCACGTTTGTCCTGATCTGTTGGAAGAAAGACTGAAGTTTGCAGATTTGGGGTGGGATATTTAGACTCCACCAGGCTGTGGCGCAAGCCTGGGTGCAGCGCAACTAGGATGTGCCATGGCACTGACAGGGTGATATCCAATGGTGCTGTGCCATGGCTCAGCACCATTGAATATCGCGCTGTGGCCACCTACAATGTGCATGGCTCAATGGCACTGCACCAGTGCAAGTGGCCAGAGAGGGACAGGAGGATGCGATAGCGCAAGTGCCATTGTGCTAGGCACATCACCCACGATATTCAAAAGAGCACATGCAAATGGGCCATAATGCATGCAAAGTGCAAATGGGGCCTTTTGCATGTCATTATGGCCCAATGTTCTTGCAGGTGTGCCCATCCCTGGTGACTTGCACCTGACGCCCTACCAGGCTGCAGCCGTCCGGGACCAACACCCCCTGCACAAGCAGCAAAGTGCCCCACAGCCCAAACGTGGGCACTGGTATGAAGAAATAATCCTCCTATATCCCTGGTGGTCCAGTGGACTGCTCATAGCCTGATCGTGGGCAGAAGTATAATTATACAACCATCCTAAATCCCGGGTGGTCCAGTGGACTGCGTCCAGCCCAATCATGGGCATCAGTAACACAATATCAGAAACCAATCCATCCCTGCTGGTGCAGTGGTACCCCCCTTCCCATCTGCCCACTGAGCCCCATCACCCCACTCCCCACTGGTCAGCGGCGGGTGGCAGCTTCCCATCTGCAAGTCACCCTGCCGACAGCCGACTGACTCTGTACAGTAGGGCTGTACACCCATTGGTCCACAGCATGGGCCAATGGGCATTCAGCCCATACCGTACTACACAGTCCAGAATTGTGAATGGATCCATTCACAATTCTGGACTGTGTAGTATGATATGGGCTGCATGGCTATTGGCCCATGCTGTGGACCAGTTGGCATACAGCCCTACAGTAATGTGTCAGTCTGTGGGCAGTAGGGCAGCATGTGGGTGGGGAGCTGCCACCCACCACTGATGGGGGGAAGCAGGGTGGTGGAGCTCAGTGGGCAGGTGGGGATGGGGGTACCACTGGACCACTAGGGATGGATTGGTTTCTGATACTGTATTACAGACTCCTGTTATCAGGCTGGATGTGGTCCACTGGACCACCAAGGATATTGGAGGGGTTTTGATTATACTTCTGCCTGGGATCAGACTGGACGTGGTCCACTGGACGACAGGGATATAGGATGGGATTTTTAAATGTACTGTTGCCTGTCATCGGGCTGTGTGCAGTCCATTGGACCACCAGGGATGGAGGAGGATTTAATTCCATACCTCAGCCCATGATCAGGCTGGAAGTGGTCCACTGGAACCCCAGGGATATAGGATCTTTATTACAATACTGATGCTTGTGATCAGGCATGGGGGGCGCTACCACTAAGGTGCCACCAGAACTCGGGTGGCCACCCAAAGCTAGCAGCTGCCATGTTGTGCCCTGCAATATGGCAGCTCACCTGTGGGTGGCCAGCTGTTGCTCCTTTTTTTTTGACTCACCTGTGTGCAGTGCAAGTAGGGGTTGCACCTGCATGGGCTCAGCACATCCTGGGCTGAATATCGGGATGTGCGGAGCATGCATGGGCACGTCCCCTCCACTTGCGCTGCATACACTACTGATGCACTCCGGCACATCGGGATTTGTGCCATGCACATTCCCTTTTGAATATCTCACCAGGGCGCATCAGTGGGTTGCGCATGGCGCAACTGTGTTGTGCCATGTGCAAGCCTTCCTAATATCCCACCCTTGGTGTCCTTCAGAAAGTGAAAGAGATTGGGAGTTAAGATGTTGGATGCAGTGCTTAATAAAAGGAAGGTTATGTAGAGCTGTTCACTGAAGGAAATTATTTTGCCTTTGGATGGTTTTGTCCACAAAGATCAGTTGTTTCTTAATGGAGAGAATGGTGTTTGTGATAAGATTCCTAGAAAAAGTTTTCAAAGGCTTATTAGTGGAGGAAACATGTATCTCAGTCCCAAATGAACAATGGTGGAATTTCAAACAGAAACCTTAAGGAATAATATCCTGGTGGTGACATTTGGAAAGAAACTGTAAGTGACTGCAGAATTTAGTATTGGAGTAAATAGCAGAAAATAATTCCAGAGAAGGCTTGGAAATATGTGAAGGGAGTGCAGACATAGATGAAATGAAGGAACATCATAGAGAATTGAGGAGAGATTTCAGAGTTAACATAGAAGGTCACAGCAAATATAGCACACAAAATGTAAAAACAAAAACAAGGTGCTGCATTAGCATGTGTTCAGAAAGCAAAACAAAATGGTAATATTAAATGCATGCTGAAAATAGAAAATAAAGTTAAAAATTGATGTGTGATCTGTTTGTGGGTTGGGTTGAGGAACATTTTTTTCTCTCATTCACAGGGACTGTGCCTGAACTCTACAAGCGCTACATAGATGATTGTGTGTGGGGGCTACCTTCTGCTCCAGGGAGACCCTCCAAGTCTTCTTGGACAAGTTTACAAAGGCCCGTCCTTCCCTTCAGGACACTAATGAAGTATCCTCTTCTACTCTGCCTTTTCTAGACATCAAGCTGCCAGTACAGAACACTGGTCTGAAGACATCAGTTTATCACAAACCCAGTAACTCACACAGTTTCCTCCTCCACAGCTCCTTCCATCCTAAACATGTCAATAATGGCCTGCCATATTCAGAGTTTCTTAGACTTCTCAGGTTATGCTGTGAAGATGATGATTTTGCTGAGCAGGCCAAAATAATGCATATTTTTTTTATTAACAGGGGGTACCCTAGAAGCACAGTGTTCGGAGCACTCTCCTGGATCAGTAACATGCCCCACAACCTTAATCCCTGTAGGAAGAATACTGTTATGAAAGAAGAACAACAAATTCCACTAGTGCTTCCCTTTCATCAGAGTACACCTTCTCTTCACAGGATCGTCACCAGTAACTTTCCTATTTTGCAAACTGACCCTAACATTGGTGCTTCCTTTACAGAACCAACTATTGCCTCCTACCACTGGCCACCCAACCTACAGAATCTCCTGGTAAGAAGCAGCCTACCTACTCCCAACCGTTCCTCCCTACCAGCTACCAAACCTTGCAACAAAACTTGCTGCTACACATGCAAATTTATTTGTAGCGTGACTGATATGCGAGGTCCCACAGTTGTTTTTCACATCACCAAGGAGTTCTAATGCACCTTCACTAATGAGGTATATTGTATTCTTTGCAGGAAGTTTTCAGCTATTTACATTGGAGAGACTGGTAGATGTCTTGCTGACTGTTTCAGGGAACATTACAGGGCCATCAGGAAGGGAGACACTGATAAACCCATTGTATTCCACTTTACCTCCAGGGACTACAGTGTCAATCTTTCTGTTTGTGTCCTTCAGCATGGCTTCTGGGATTCTGACCAAAGGAAAACAAGGAAACCAGGCTGATTGTCCTTCTTGGCTCCAAGCAGCTCTCTGGTTTTAATAACAAGACTTATTTTCTATCAGCATCTTTCAGCCACCCCTTGTTTTCTCTAAAGTCTGTTTGTATCTGTACAGATCCATTTTCTTTTTCACCAGATGTCTCCATCTCTGCCTTCTTCACACACATTTGTGACCTATCAGCCCTCATACTAGGCCCTTTTAATTAGTTCCAATCTGGGGACTTCTCTAGCTCATTCATTGTTGTTATACTTTGTCATTCCCATTATCACCTTTTTGTTTTCCAAATTCTTTCTTTATCTTGCATCTCCCAGAGCCTCCCATTTTTTCTTTACAAATATGTGTGTGTGTGTATATATGTATATATATATATATATATATATATATATATATATATATATATTATAGGTAGCATATTTGTGCTACCATAGTTAGGTTGTGGAGCCATTTACATATTAAATCTAAAATTTTGCACCTTAATAACTTTGCAACCATTCAATGGATTTGCCTGAAATTTGGAATACACAATCAAAACCCATGTGCCTTGGGACTTGCCAAGTTTCGTACTGGTCAGATATATGGCTGCAGAGTTATTAAGCGTGATATGCACGTGCGTTTATGCTTTTTCTCAAATTCTACGGTCATGCCTACAGGTCGCATGGTTTGTGTGACTGGTCCAAAATCTTCAGGGAACATGCGGCCGGGGTCCCCGATGTGTCTTTCAAAGATTTTGTGAAAAAATATTAAATGGTTCAAAAGTTATTCAAAAATCAAGTTCCCTTTATAAGTCAATGGGAAAAGTTAAAAAGTTTGAAAGTGACGCAAATGCAGTTTTTACTTTTGCAAATGGCCCTTTTACTTTCGCACATCCACCATTTTGTTTTCAGTTAGTGATCAGAAAAATGCTTGACATTTAAATTTGGTACCCTCTAGCAACCTAATTCTTTTTGTCTTCACCTAGTCGGACCCTGAGGATGCTAGCCATGTCTTTATTTTGAGGGTAAAACACCCCACAGATATGTTTTTCAAATTTCTGGAAAAAGTACTTTCGCAAAGAAGTGTCGAATGTGCAACACTGTTGAATGAATTTGCAAAAGATTTCGTAAAATTCGACAGTACTTTTCCAGGGTGTGTGTAAATAACAGCAATTATTTTGCTCTGTGCTGCAAAAGAATGGTTTGGTGTTTGGGGCTGAAATTTGGAGGCAATCCAGATGACATGTCACAGATGTGCCTTTCATTGTTTTATTGAAAAAATATTATACAGTGGCTAAGTTACAGCACTCCAAAGTTGATGCTTTTTCCCATAAGATAACATTACGGTGACCGATGCATTACAGGAATCCTTTGGTACCATGCTGCAAAATAACAGTTTGGTCTTTTTTCCTGAAATTTGGAGGGAAGACAGCCAACATCTAACAGATATGCCTTTTAGTGGTTTGATTAAATAATATTACAGGGAGCCAAAGTTATGGCATTCCAAACTTCTCTTTTTTTCCCATAGTATAATATTACGGCATTCGCCACGCCTTTCAGGTTACGTATCTCGGAAAAGGTGCTAGATATGGACTTTTTAAAAAAAAAAAAAAAAAAAATGCTTAGCCTCCTAGTATGGACTAAGTATAAAACTAGCCAGGAAAGTGATAATTCATATGACTTTTAATTTTTTTTCTATGTTGTACGGTTCCTGAGATATAAGCAATTTACTATTCCAAGTCCTCATTTTCTGTTCCAAGAGTCATTATTTTGCATACATTCTTTGTACTCATTGTCTTTCTCTATGCAGCTTTTGTGGAAAACCAGACTGTGCACTTACACTACTGTTACGATTACTTTTTCCATTTGCGGTTCCGTACCTGTTTCACTTAGCGTTCACCTCTATGCCACCATGTGCGTTACCCTTTCCATTTTCATTTGTGGTTGTGTTTGCATTGTTTCTAACATTTGTGTCTACAGTACTGTTTCTCTTTCTGTTTTTTCTTTGCGTCACCATGTGCATTATGATTTGCATTTGTGGGCACAATGTTACTATGTGAGGAGACATCACGTGGTGGAAGTGCAGGGCTCACAGGGCCCCGTGCATCCGCCGCTTCATTATGTGGTGGGAGCAAGGGGCCCGGAGTTCCCCACACTCCTGCCGCAATATTACATTCACTATTTCTCATTATCACTCTTAAAAAGAAGGGAAATTAAAGGCAAATAACTCTGTTTACTGCATTAGTTAGGGTTAATCCACAGTGACAAAAACAAGGAAATTCAATGTTAGGGTTGAAATCCCCTTTGCACCCCTCCAGCCCAACCCGCCACTGCATTACATTCACTGTTTCTTGTTATCATTCTCAAAAAATAAGGCAAATTAGAGGCAAAAAAATCCATTTACTGCATCAGTTGGGGTTGTTCCACAGAGACAAAAGGGAGGAAATTCGATGTTAGGGTTAAAACCTCCTTTGCATCCCTCCAGCCCACCCTGCCACATTATGTGTTGGGAGCGAGGGACCCTTCTGGCCCTGCACTCCCATCACTAGTACCTTTTGTATTCTACAGTACTGTATATGTTTGTGTTTTGTGTGGTGGGAGCATGGGGTGGAAGGGCCTTGTGCTCCCGCTGCTGTTTCACATTTAGTATATTTCAGTACTATTGATGTTAGTGTTTTGTGTTGGAGGAACATGGGGCCTGAAGGGCCCCAAGCTAATGTCACTCTATTACATTCAGTATTTTTCAGAATTGTTTCTCTTTGTGTTTTGATTTGTGCTACCATGTGTATTTACATTTCTGTTTGGTGCCACTGTTTTAGTATGTGTGAAGACATCACGTGGCACATATTCCTCCTGCGCAACAGTGGCACACAGAGAGACAGACACACATGGAATTAGGGGGGGAGCCATGGTAACAGGAGCAATCACAGACTTGCTGTATGTTAAGTGAAGAGCCAGAGGCAAAGAAGTGTGATGCAGATCAGTTGTACAACTTCCTGATTACAGGTAAAGTGTAGTTAGCATTGTTGTTACTTGAACGGCTTCAGCCAGGTAATGTCTCTTCAAACTGCAACACCAGGTACTGGATCCTTAGTAGAGACCCACGTCAGAGCTGAGGGTATGGACATCAATGGTAGACATCAGTGATTTCAGGGACTCTCAAGTTAGGACAGTTAGTGTTTGTGTTGGCTGACGCAGGTAATATCTCCTCCCCCAAAGTTTGTACTGCATCATGAGTACTGATGCGCAGCAAGAATGAGGCAAGCAACATCAATGGTACAAGTCTGTAATTGTTGATACACACAACTTAGCACAGTTAGGATTTCTATGGCTTCACACAGACAGTTTACACATGCATACCAGTTACTGATAGTGACTGTACAGTCACAACTGCATGTGCTTATGTACAATGTCACACAGCTCTCTAGACCAGTTATTGCACTCTGACCGTAGACTGACAGTAGATGTAAATGTGGTACATGGTAGTTAACTTAGCAATTACAGGAGATCTGTAACTCAAAGTATGAACACCTAGCCCACATATTGTACACTGAGTTGACAGTACAAAATAGAAAAAAAATGGAGGTAAACAGTGTGATGGGAGAACTGCACTTTCACAGCACTTGCTGCATCCTAAGTAAACAGCCACAGGAAATAATAGGCAATGTACATCAGTTGTACAGCTCTCTGATTACAGGAATAGTCCAGTTATCACAGTTGCCACTTGAATGGATTCAGGCAGGCAATGTGTCTACAAATGTGACAGTAGGTACTACATTATAAGTGGAGATACAGAACACAAGTCAGGGAATGTACATGTCACTGCACATATACCACACAGGTAAGTATTTGTACATCAATGGCATACATCACTGATTTTACCTTTGTTAGGATTTGCATGGATTTAGGCAGTTAGGGCTGCTGTGGCTCCCAAAATTTGTAGTGCATTATGACCGGTTATCTCTAAGAACCATAGGGGACTGGAGATCTATGGCACACCTCTGTAATTGTAGGTACAGTGAAGTTACCACAGCTAGGAGTTGCAGAAGCTTAGTCAGGGAATTGAAGTAGACATAGCAGTGACTGCCTCCTAAGTGTATAGTCACAGCTGCATACTGTTAGGTACTGATGTGTGACATCTTGCTACAGTAATTAGTACACGCTGACTGTAGAGGCACAGGAAAAGTAAGTGCATTGCAGACTTTTTTACACTCTTAGGAATTATGGAAAGTGTGACATGCAGTGTGCCCCATCATTGCCTACATTGTGAATACTGAGTGTACAGCATAGCAACTAAAGAAATTCATGGACACATAGTTGTGGCACTATTTGTTGCAGTTGATTTGCATGCTTAATAGAGACAGCCGTTATGTTCTAATGTCATTATGCTATTTTAAGTAAAGACTCGACACAGGTGGTTATGATGTAAAAAGATTTATTGCCAATTGGTTAAACTGAAAAAGGCCCAATTAAGACTGTATTTTTTTTACAAAATCAGTCTCACAATACAATCCTTGTATGTGTGTAATCATTGCTTGGAATATATGTAAATGTGTCACATTTATAGCCACTAGATTATATGAATTCGAGCAAGTATGTGATATTGTAATACAGTATAGAAAGAAAGTAGCATAAGAAGGCAATTTGTTCTATTTATTGTGATTGTGTTACAGGGTACACATCTTGAGGTTAAGTGTTTGCTATCCCTGCAGTGTTCTACCATCTTTTGCTGGCAGGGTTGTTATCTACCTTCTATGCATATACCTTGTTCTTTAATAGCTGGTCACTCTCTTTAATTAGGTGTTCTGTGTTTACAGTGACGTTTAAGAGTTCACTATTCTTTGTGGGAAGAAATGCTTTCTGACATTCCTCCTGAACTTGTGATACTCAAACTGAACGTGTGGCTCTTCATTATATTTTTGCTACTGAACTTGAAGAGACTTTAGTTAAGAATACTGTCTTTTTTTTTAAGTAGTTGCATGTTCTAATTATGTGTCATCCGTTACTTGTGTGCTATGTTATTAAATATATGTTAGGAGCTTCTAAACAGTGATTACACACATGAAACAGAAATGTTCAGTTATTATTGTGTGACTGATAATGTGGATGTTCCTGGGGTGGGCAAAAAACCATATGCTAAGTGTTTAAGTAATAGAATATAAAAAATATCTGATTTCAGTGACATTAGATTACTGGCATGTTCAGTTAAATATTTAATGATATGTCACTGACTAGGCACATATGGAAAATTCCCACCCAACCCCTCAATAGAGGCGATCATACATATTGTCAGGAACAGGTATGAAGTGCATTGTGATCAGTAACAGTGTCTGATTTACAATTGTCAACATTGTTAACGTAGATTAGAATTACTTGTATGACAAGTACAAAAAAATGTAATATTATTACAGGAACAAAAAACATTGTTTTCAATTGTTACATTGGTTTCTATGTTACCTCTGAACTGGTAAGTTAAAAAATGTGCATGGTATGCTGTTTTTATCAAAGATATGGTTCATTGAACTTAATCAGTATAGTACTGTATTATATGTTAAATATTCATTTGTACTTTACTCTTATACTAAAACTTTTAGTAGAACTATGAAAGTAGTTAGCAACAATGGCAAGGTGGAATAAGAATGTAAATATTATTTACAAGTAATTACAAAGTCATGGCAAAATCAGTTAATAATATGATGCAATCGTTCGGTATTTACACTTGTTTCATTCCACTTGTTGCATTATGAATGAAGGTTGTTATTTTTACATATGTACAGTATCAGTACTGCAAATTAAGGAGGCATAGTTCAACACTGTTGCATGGTGAACAAATGATGTTGTTGTCTACATGTCAACCGCTAATAGACAAAAACAAGCAGTGATAGACATAGAAACATAGAAACATAGAAACATAGAAACATAGAAGTTGACGGCAGATAAGGACCGCAAGGCCCATCCAGTCTGCCCATTTCTTTTTCTACCTTATAAATGTGCCATCGGCCTTTGCTCTGTCAGTGACCTATCTATTCATAGTCATTTGTATTGCTCCCTTATGCCTATCCCATGCCTGTTTGAAGCACTGCACTGTATTCATAGCCACCACTTCTTGTGGTAAGCTATTCCATGCATCTACCACCCTTTCTGTGAAAAAGAATTTCACCATTCCCCTTAATCGGCCTCCCTCTAATCTCATGCTGTGTCCTCTTGTCCTGCTATTTTTCTTATATTTAAACATGTTAGACTCTTTCACCTTGTTTATGCCCTTAAGGTGTTTAAATGTCTCAATCATATCACCTCTCTCCCTCCTTTATACATATACATATACATATTGAGCTCCGTTAATCTGTCCTCATATGTCTTCTGATGCAGTCCCTGCACCATTTTGGTTGCCCTTCTCTGGACTGCCTCAATTTGGTTAATGTCCTTGTGAAGGTGTGGCCTCCAATGCTGCACGCAGTACTCCAGATGGGGCCTAACCAATGTCTTGTACAGAGGGATTATTACCCCTCTACGACTTGTGATACTCCTACTAATACACCCTAACACCCCCAGCCGTACCTACTGCTTTAGGAGGTCTGTTTGATGATTTTAGGTCATCAGTGATGATGATGCCCAAGTCTCTTTCTTCCTTTGTGACTGATAGCAACTCCTCCCAGCCTATAAGTGGCTTCAGGGTTTCTTCCCTATGTGCATGATTTTGCACTTCTTTGCATTAAATCCCAGTTGCCACTCTTCTGACCATTCTGCTAGTTTATCCAGATCTCTTCTCATTCTGCCCACCCCATCTGGATCATCTACTCTGTTGCAGATCTTGGTGTCATCTGCAAACAGACAAGCCTTACCCTCTAGTCCATCTGCGAGGTCACTAATGAAGATGGTAAATTCAGACGTAACTAATGAAGATGTTGAATAGGACTGGCCCCAGGACTGATCCCTGAGGTACCCCACTTGTGACTTGCATCTCTTCTGACTGTATACCATTTACCACCACTCTCTGTTTTCTGCCAGTCAACCAGTTTTCCACCCAGTTGACCAACTTCTGACCCACCCCTAGCCTACCTAGCTTATTTATCAATCTTCTATGTGAACAGTGTCAAAAGCTTTGCTGAAGTCAAGGTAGGCGACATCAACTGCTCCCTTGGTCCACCACTTTGGTTACCCAGTCAAAGAAATCTATGAGATTAGTTTGACAGGACCTTCCTTTGTAAACCCATGCTGTCTTGGATCCTGTGCCCTATGGATTCCAGGTGTTGCACTATCCTTTCCTTAAGGAGTGCCTCCATAATCTTGCCCACTACTGAGGTAAGACTGACCGGTCTGTAGTTCCCCGCCTCCTCCCTGCTACCACTCTTGTGGAGTGGGATCACATGAGCCCTTCTCCAGTCTTCTGGGACCTCTCCTGTGCTCAGAGACTCACTAAACAATTCTGCTAATGGCTCTGCTAGTTCCTCCTTTAGCTCCTTAAGTACCCTGGGATGTATGCCATCAGGTCCCATTGCCTTATCCACCCTGAGCCCTAGACAACTTGTGACAGAGTGCACTGTTTGGTGAATGAGCCATGTGCTGCTCAGTTATTTACGATGGTAACTGAGAACTTTTCTTTGTCTGCAGAGACTAACAGTTTAAAACTGGCAGCAACTTCTTGCTATGTAGGGGTATGATACAGTAACAATAAAATATATGTACAGAAGAGGAGAGCAGTAAGGCCTCTATTTTGAGATGTACAATCTTTGATAGACATGTAAGCATGGTTTCTCTAGTGACTATGAATACTGTTGGCACCGACTGAAGCCACTATAACAATTTCCTTGTTGTCACTGATCCACACAAGATCTTAATGTCATAGTGCATGAAATGTGTCTGCCAGTATAGCATTTTGTTGAAATGCTATGGTTTATTGAGAGTCATAGATTGGAAACAATTGTACTGACCTACAACTGTTTCTGTCACAAAGTAGTCATTTAAAAAATGCAACATGTTCTGTCCTATTCTTCTGAAATATGAAGGTTCAAAATTAGAAGATATGCATTTTTTAAGTGTCGTGGCAGTCTCTGTTTAAAACTGCTTGTAGAGTCGTCACACTCTACCCATCCACTTCTGTACCTCAGCGAACAGGTGTAATGGCCAGAATGCATGGATTGGCCATGGTGATAGATTATACTGTGAGTGTCAAACACTGATTGGTTAAAGACTATTCTACCAGCTGTGTAATCTGTGATAGGAGTGTCAACTCTGAGCCAGTTGGAGTCAAACCTGTGCAACATAAGCAGCAGATATTGAGATGAACTCCTGAGACGTATGGACTGAGTGCATCTACCTCCACACCTTTTACAGGAGTGACCACATTGAGCATTGGTGAATAGCTGTTGAAATTTGACACTTTTAGCATGAGGGACAAAAAGAGTAATCCACAGCATGTCTTCTGTGGTTTCACGCTGTGAATGGCCACATGAAACACATACATATTTGGTTACATATGACACTGTGAAGTAGTGCTGCATTGGGGTGCCGTCTTCATTCAAGTTGTTTATGACAGCCATCATAAACTCACTAGTGTCTTGCTGTACATCAACAGCAAATGTACTACATCCATCATATGTACCTAACACCTGTCGTACTGGTGTTAGTGACTTACATTGTTAGACTGGTCAGAAGTCATATTGACAATCTTCTTCAAAGCATTTGATAAGGTATTGTCTTGTGAAGCAGATATTGCCTGCACAAAGTGTGGCATTTGTAGAAAAAATTGCATAGCTGTGTTAGCATAGAAGTTCACTCTAGTGTTTTTGTCAAAGACTGGTACAGCAGCTACACCAACTGATTTCTGATGAATTGTTGGCTATGAATGTTTACTTGAAGTTGTGACCTTTGCTGAAGTATTTTGAGTTGAATCACTTCTGGAAGCTTGTGGCTGTTTGTCGACACCTGTAGATTTGACTGTATGATGTGAGACAGCCAGATATGTAGGCAGTGATATTAAAGACATTTCTGGCTGATATAGAGTACGTAACCTGTTGTACTCAAGAATACATCGCTTGTCAGCTCATATTTTCTGAGGTGCTAGAGTTATTGTGTGCAACCCAGAAAGACTGCAGACACATGAAAGTACCACGAAGTTCATACCATCCTTGAAAATGTCTGTACCTTTGTCCACCATTGCTGAATCCAAACTCAAGCCCTGAGATTTGTGAATGGATACAGCATATGCAACACATAATGGAAACTGTTTCCTGTTTACATAGATATCCTTAAATACCTGTAATTTTACGCAGGCCCATTCTATGTGTACAGGCTGTTCCATGTTGTCAAAGTGAACTACAAGTGTCTCAGTATATGTCTTCTGGACATTGTAGACAAAGTCAATGATGTTTCCCATGGCACCATTTACCATGCCTCGTTCAACATCTAGATTACATCGCAGCATGATACATGCATTCTTACAAAGTGTGAGAACAGCTTCTAGGCCAGCTGTGTGTGAAATATCTGACTTGAGTTCACTGATTCATTCAGTCATCTTTGCTACTCGGTTGCAACTAAGTATGACACCATCAGCTGTATCAAGAGCATACAGAGTTAGAATTTCTTGGTTTTCTCTCTGCAGCATTAGATTGTTGAACTCGGTGCATTTCTTTAGTCGTGGCATAAGACACACTATGTGTGTCCCTGTAGAGTATACATCGCTGAAAACATTACATGCTGTTTCTATGGATGCAGTACCTACTGTGATTCTCTGATCGTTTAACATACAAACATGTTCTGGTGACAGAGAACCTGTATGAGCTTCATCTAAAAGTGATTTGTAAGTCAGATCACCACTTTGGTGTATGTTCTCAGACAACTCAACATAGGTAAATAATTCCCATATGTTATACCCAGCAATGCAGCCGAGAACATTCTTAGCTTTCTTGGCAGTAAGAGTTGTAAATATATGCTCTGCAGTGACTTGGTCAAGCTGTAAAAGGTCTCCCAAAACAACAGTACTTTTGCCACCAAATGGTACTCCATCGTCAGTACCTAAGATCTCCTGTAGACGTAGATGAATACAGGCAAGCATGACATTGGAAACCATGCTGATTTCATCAACGATAAGTAACTTCATCTTTGTGAACATGGAACGGAGCTAAGATGCAACCTCAAATGACAGTTTATGATACTCTCCCAGTTCTGCCATGTTCCACTGGCAACAGAAAGAGACGGTGTGATGTAACTCCACCAATGTTGTATGCGGCTAGTCCTGTGGGAGCAGTAACAGTAACAGACATTGATGACCCTGTCAGGCTCCGTATTTCAGCAGTGATGGCTTCAATAAGTAAACTCTTTCCTGTGCCAGCTGAACCGATAACAAAGATCAGTAGTGGCTTATAGTCACGACAGTCACATTTTTTTGTTTCATGTTGTAGGCCATGTCGGACAGTGCCAACTACTTGAAAGTGAACTGTATGCTGCTGCTGATTTATTCTTTCTCTCAAATCAGCTGGGTTGACAGTGGGGGTGTGTTCCAAGTTCCATGGCTGTCTAGATTTCTGACATTAACACTTCTGGGGCATTTAGGGGCAGAGGTTCACTTAGAACAGCTTGTTCTTCTGGATCTAGGTTGTCTTGTGAACTAACAGGAGTGTCTTCCTGAAGCTGCGTGTCTGCCTTCTCAAGCTGTTCTTTCTCAGCCTCTAGTCTCTGTATGTATATCTCTGAGTATTCACGTTTGAAAGTATCATAACTGCGATTGAATTCTTCCTCGAATGTATCGCAGTCACCTTTTAATTCAGACTCACTTCTCCAGGGTCTAAATAGGAATAGGAGAGCAAAGTAGTAGTGTTCTCTGCTCTCCGATGTGCCAAGATGCAATCTACAGTGGTGTGTGAGCCATGGCTTGTGTCTCTTTACGAGACAGCCATCGACTCCATTCTCCTTGTAAATCTGGCGTGTTGAGCCAGGTGATATATCTGCCTTGTAGTCATACCACTTACCTACCTGAAAGAGACACATGTCATCCATGTCGTCGTGTCTACAGGGGTAGTATGTGTCTATCAGGTTATTCTTCAAGATATGTTTTGAAGAAGGTGTACTGGCAGCGAGCTGCTCAATCTTTGCTTGGGGAATCAGTACACGTTTGCATTTCTCTTAGTAGTTTACACTGAGAAACCAGACAGCGTCAGACTACCTGTACAGATGTATACCCATTAAATGGTCACTGGCTTCATAAGCTCCACATTCTCTGTGTGAAAGAGTCTTCAAGCCCAATGACCAGAGCTGAGATGACAGGCTTCTGCTTAAACTGGCAATATCTTCCCAAAGATCTTGTAAGCTACTCTGCTCATGTTTGGTAATGTATGAAGTGACATACCACACCAGGGCCAATGAGTTATCAGCCACAAACTGAACATCTATGTTTGCTTGCCACATTAGGAGAAGAGTTGGGTTGTAGTCATTTATGTACACCTCTTTTTCATCTCTGGGTAACTCGTGTACCCTCTTGGTTGATTTTGCATTTAAATGGTGCTGCATTGCTGAGAAAAGGTCATTCATGGCATCGTCCTGACAAACTCATCTAGGAAATCCAAAGCGACATCGTGTGTGCCAATTTGATTTGTTCTTTACTACTCGCTGGCATTATTTTGCACAAATATGTCACTGGAACTTTTGAACCAACTTCCATAGTGTAGGATTGTCATACTTGTCTGGAATGTGACAAGTGATATATTCTTGATGAATGATAGCACTTGTGTTGCTTCATGTTCATCTATGCATGTTGCATCCTTAATCCACAACAGCATATGGATGTGAGGAGCACCCCATGCTTGATACTCTGTCCTCCAAAAGTAATGCTCCACAATACCAAGAGGTGGATTGTTCTTTGACAATATGAAAGGCAGAATTTCATGGAACCACTTGTGAAAATGTCTTGTGACAGACACAGGATCAAGTGAACACATTTCTCTGACAGTCATTGATGAGATGCCGTCGACATCAGAATTTGCCCACTTCAACAGTTCAGTGAGCTCGTCCAAGGCATATTCAGCACAACTAAGTTTGACAAACCATGTGGCTGTACCATACTCTCGCAGTATTGTCATCACTTCAGAGTGTCTGCGATACCAATATTCTTTGGTACCTTGAAGACTTGAAAGAATAGAAGACAGATTCACTTGCACATTTTCATCTTTCTGCTTTAATTTCTCTAGAAATTGAACAGCTGTTATTCCATCTAGTGGACTTGTTAGATGAATAGTATGTGCAATGGACTCAGACAGAATGTTAAGTTCACTCTCCCAGAGGATATGAAACAGGTACTGTATGTTACGTCTGAATTTGCCATCTTTACTAAGCACACGGCTAGTGCGGTACTCAGCACCCTGTATACGCACTTCTCTTTCATCTAGGTGTCCACCTGACCCTTTTGGGAATAGGTCTGGGAAACAGCGTGCTTCTAGTGTTGCCTCCCAAATGCTGACAGGCTCACCTTCCACCTTCATCATTTGATAGAGATCAATGTTGTCTCCTACTGGATCTCTACCATATAGTGGGTGAATTGTGTACTGTTCAGACACATCGTCACTTGTATGTCCACTGACCTTCTCAATGATTGGTTTAGTTTTTCTAATAGATCATGTTGGACAGAGAGACTGTCCATCTGATCTATGTCAAGGTCTGTATAAAAGGGATTGTTACTCTTTAAACAAGAATGATCAAGCTTCACCTTTTGTACATTGACAAAATCCTGCCAAATGACCTTGGACTTTGTTGGAACACCATTTACAAGAATCACCAAACTATTTTCTGTAGAGATTGCTTCCACATTTTCCTGTAGAGGAAGTGGTAGATACATCATGGAACCCTTTAGAAATCTAACAAGTTCTTTCTGTGGAATGTTCTGTGTCTTTGTGTTCAGATGTAGAATGGTTTGGAATAGTTTCATTGTCTGAATTAGAATGTGTTCAAACATATTCAATGTTGAAATCTCACTTGGTGTAACATGTGCCTCCGTATTATTCAACAGTGACCTTGGTGGCAAAAATGTTATACTTCAGTTTGGAGAAACAGTGCTTGCATAGCAGAATGGCGTTTTCTAGCTGAAAGTCAGATTTCAGCAGCAAAAATGCTGAGAGACGGAACCACATGTCATTGTATGGTGACAAGGTTTCCAGGTTCACTGTGACTATTTATTCAGTGTAGCACAAACTGTCACATAACACACATACAGAGTCAAACTTCTGAGACTTTGCCAGCTCAAATTTAAATATTTCTTTGCCGTACTGTCTCAGTATGTCAGTTTCTCTAAGACTGAAACAGATGTTTCAGCAGAAGTGTTTGACTGAGTAATTGTTGTGTCTGGTACAGAAGTTACATGTTGCAGTTGTTTGAGAAATGTGATGGCACTCTGCATGTCACCTGACTGCAATAAGTAATTTAAACAAGTGTACTGATTTACAACTCATTGTACTTCATATACTCTGTATACAAAGTTTCGTATGCCTGTTTGATGCACTCCAAGCATCCGCATGTTGTGAAAAATACTATCACAAACACCACTATCGAGGCATGCCAATGAGTAACCCATGAGTCCAATATGTGGATGAATTTCACAATGGTCAATTTTGTTAAACAGTTTATATCTTTCTTTGCGATCTGTTATTAGAAATAGGTTGACAAACAGTTCAACTTTTTCAAATGATGATTGCCTACGGCTGCAGGTCTCATCACATGCCCATGCCAGACAGTGCCATTTATTGGACACAGTGGTTGAATCACAGTCATCATCTGTGTCCATTGCACTGTCATCACATATACTGAGGACATTGACCAGTTTACTGGACTCATCAATAGTGAACTTGAGTTCCTTTTTCTGGGAATAATAAGATTCTTCCCAGAAATATGCCTCTGAGTGCTGTGTGTGCATCCAGTGACCTGTGAAAACATCACAGAAACTGTGGACAGTCAAAGAAGGATACTGCTGTAGCCTTTTTTTGATGTCATACACAACTTTCCTGAATTGTTCAAGCACATGAGACATCTTACGCCACAACCATTGCAGTACAAACACTGCTCTTTTAACAAAAGTGCATACTTTGGATGCAATTTCATCAAAGACAGATGATTCTTTGTCTTTTTGTGCTCATCTCTCATCACAGCAGCAATAAGTCTGTCGATCTTAGCTTTACTTGCTAGTGATCAAAAATACTTTTGCTTTCTCAGATGAATATCACCAGTTGTGAGTTTCCGGCATTGTTTTGGAGGTTTGTTGATGGTTGTAGTTACAATAGTTGTGTTTTGTCTGAGAGATCTACACAAGTGTTGCAGTGGTAAGCATTTTTCACTTGCTCTTGAGGAAGTATGTGCTTTTGATGTGCAGTGAGTTGTTGTAGGGCTCACTGTTGCAGTAGAGGTCTGTCTCTCTTCATATTCTGATCTCACATTTGTGATTTCTTTATCGCCCTTAAGCAAAGGTGAAGTACTATGATATTTGTCTCATTTCCCTATACATCTACATCTGTATTTAGTTGGCATGTTTTGATATGGTAGTTCACAGTGGCAGTCAGCAATCTTACCAAAGTATCAGGCACCTGTATGAAAGACAGAGAAAAAGACAATGTTACTATATGCCTCTGTTCATGCCTTCTAACATTGTGCATTGAGACATCTGATTTAAGTATCACATCAATTTAAAAGAGAAAATGTTTTCAAACTTTTAATGGCATAAGTTATTGACATTGTAACAGTTATATTTCATTTCTGTTACATTGGCTTGCATATCATTATCACTATAGCATCTACATTTTGTTTCGTATGATTTCCATGTTCAGTTATTAACAATTAGTATTAGTAAGACACATTTATATAGCTTATGCTGTCACACTTCTGGTTACACAATAACTTTATTAATGCTCTTTCTGTTAATTACTGACGCATTAATAAGTCAACTTTGCACACTTAGCTAAAGTTAGTGCATTATGAATATTTACATGTGAGATTGTTAAGGTTGGCATTTTACTACAACTGTTTTGCAATTACACAGCTGTTATTTTTCACATGCTTGCTGAGATGTTTTTTATGTAGTTACAGTGACCACTGCTGCAGGTGTTGTGTGAAACCACTGTTCAGAGCACATTGTGATAATGACAGTGACACTGTTCATGAGCAGAGGTGTGGAAATGAGTATGGATAAAATTTGGTAATGATAGTCTGTACTATGACTGTTTATGTGAGTGTGCATATGAACTTCACAACACACATTTGTAAGTTAGTGTATTTGCACTATTCCCATGTCAGTTTGGGAACATTGCATTTACGTCCTGAAATTACTTTGTTGGAAATTTGGTGGCAATGCTGCATAAAAATTACTGCTTTGTGAGGGTGATTAACAACTGGCAAACAATGCACTACTACAAGTCAGTTGCACAGCTCTGTTGTCACTGAAGATAACCACCTTTTTGTGGGTGTATTTAGAAAGTCACAATAGTATGTGTCTCCAGTTATGACAGTGGCAATGCAGTGTAGCACTGTTCAGTATGGAAAATGTGGTTGTTTTGGCCATTAAGCATCAAACTGTGGTAAAAATAGACAATTTAGAAAAATTAGTGTCGAATGCACTACAGTGTTGCAAAAAGTACTGTCGAGCATTCGACAGTGTCGCAAATGGTACTTTCGTGCGTTCGACAGTATGGCTAAAAGTAATGTCGAAGTCTGACAGTTTCATAGAAATAGTGTTGTGTACTACAAGTGTTGCAAAAGTACTTTTGTGCTCGATAAGTCACAAATTAATGCCAGAGTTTGAAAGTACAAATTTTTACTTGGAGTGGAAGTGTATTCATTATCGAATCAGATCTGATTGTATTTGAGTGGCAGCTTGTTCTACCAAAGTAATGCAAGATTTGTCAGGCCATGTGAGACAACCAATCAGAGACAGACAACACTGAATAAGAAGGCAACAGTAGCCATCTTAGTGCATACTGAGAGACAGCATTTTCAAAACTGTAAGTACAGTATATTTTATAAAGCATTTTTCTAGTATGATAAAAAGTGTTAGCAACATGTAAATACTATTAATAAAAATGTTTTTTCAGTGCTGCATTTGATTATGTTGATTGTTATAACCTAAGATGCTGCATTGCTTAAGTAAAACTTTTTAAAGTCACATAGTAGTTTAGTACTTACTTGTACAGATATAGCTGCAAATAGAATAGAGGAAGATAGGAAGCTGCATGTGGTCCCATAAAAGAAGAGGGAACCAATCAGACATGTTTCTGCAGTTGTAATTGTTTAAAACTGCCTATGAGAAGTATGCATTTTTCTCACCTCTCAGTGTTTGCACATTTTAACTGTTGCAGAAGTCTAGTAATAGTGCATAGCCTACATTGGTTAATGAAGCCAGAGTACTAGCCAATTATGTTTTTTTTATTTGTGTGTTATGAATCAGCCCAGTGAAGCTGGCTTGTAGTTAAGAGGGAAAATATCAGTTTTACTTTCACTACTGCCTAGCCACTGCAGGACGAACACTGACTTTTTTGATAGCTCTCTGTCCACTTCTCAGTTTAAAACCTGAGAATGGCAGAAAATAGCAAAAGGACTTTGTGAATAGTTGGAAGCAGTATCGTGAGATGAGCGTCTAAGTATGCTCACAATAGTGATTTTGGGAGAAACCTGCAGCTCCCAAATTGCTTTGTAAAGTGGTTTGGTAGGGGTGAAATGAGGTGGGAACACCACATACCAACCATGCACAGACTTTTGAGTACTCAGCCTCATCCTGACATACTGCTGATACATCTCTGAGGCAATGATTTGGGCACCAAACGCTGGATAGATTTAGTAACAGAAGCAAAATTTGACCTTACTTCTATTATGAGTATGTTGCCTGCCTGTATAATCATATTTTCGGATATTACAGAGCGTAGGGTCTGGTGAGCAGAACACCATATGTATCTGATTGACGGAGTTCAAAGAAAAGTCAGCATATAAATATCTGCTTTTCTACTCATGTATGGAATGAACACTATACGTCACCCAGACATTAAGTATTGTTATGATTGGCTATACCTACCAGATGGTGTACATTTCTCACATGCTGGCAACTATCATTTCCTGGGAGACCTACAAGATGCAATCCTCAAAGTCCTCTAAGACTGTCAGGCTGTTTGATCAAATATTACAATGTCAACAGTGGTTTTTTTCAGAACCCAAAAAATGTGGTCTTAAAATAGATCAGCTGCATGCATCACTCACACACATGTAACACATGGGTTGGGTACATTCAGATTGTGCCATGCTGTGTAAAAACACTGGGTAAAGTGTAATAGCAATGCAGCATGTTGTTGTTAGTACACAATTTCATGATGTTGTGGTGTGGTTTGCATTGTAATATTTTTCAGTCTGTAAGGCTAATTGTACATTTCACTGTGGCATTACACAACTGTAAGTGGGAGAGAGGAGTAGGGTGTTACAGCAGTGAAGTGCAGTGGAGGTAGGCTTATGTTAAACACTATTTAGTACTATTCATACAAATGGAGCCATGATATATGCAAAACATAATCACAATTATTTTTCATATTATCAAGCCATTATTAGTATGCAGGTATCCTCTTCATTAGTGAGTTGTTACTGGTATTGGCTGACTCAGGCTATGTTGTCTACTGATGACACCCCCCTTCCCAGTAGCTTGCTGGTAATATATTTGAAAAGTAATGTTTGTTTTTTTGAAAAAACAAATGGTGGTAGTACAGTGTAGTGTTGGCTATCACATTATAATGGGAAACTTTTTTACAGTAATGCTTAGTGGCATTGTTAGCTCTAGTTTGCTGTTAAATAAATGTGGAGTGGTAGCTGCAGTACAGCAAAATGGTTACTTTTAGACAGAAAGAACACAATTGGGTAAGGGGTGTGGGGTGCAGTGTATCACCATGGATATATTTTCATAGCAACATCATACTTGTTGAGTCATTGGTGATGACAACAGATGATATAATTAACTTTTGTCTCTCATCACAAAACTGTTGATTGCATATTGTGTGTGCAATACTTCAGGTACAATGTTGTTCTAATTTGTAAACAAATTTTTTGGGGGGCTTCGATACTGTGAAGCAGAATCACAGTTAATGGTTGGAGATGCTCATGGTATCACAGGGTCAATACCAGTATGTCTTGAGTGTGCATAATAGTTATAATGTTCCACAAAACAATGCATGTACGAAGTTACTTCTGTCTGAAGGACCTTGGTAGCGTAATGAAATGTGCTCTTGTCATGTTCTAAGCACAAAACTTCATACAATACATAAAAATCCATTTACCAAGAGACATAACAGTAATGGAAATTTTTCTTTATGCTTCTATTGCAGAACGAAAGGTATGGAATGAGGCAGTGGACCTTGCGAGAGGTGTGCTTGCTGCTTGAGGCAGTCCAAGCTAGGGGGAGTGCCTGCATATTAATGCAGAGCATGAACCACAAACTGGATCCAATGTGGAGGTGCATCTACAGTTTCTTACATGTCATCCTTAAAGTGAAAAACAAAACTATAACTTAGCTGAAGAGGAAGTGGAAGCTGTTTCACCAGCATTTCTACATCCTGAAACAGCGGGAGGAGATTCTGGACAATGATACGTGCTGGTACCACCTCGCCTATGAACTGTGGGAGGCTGCTGGGAAGCCAGCTGCTGGGGAGTGCCTAACTCATCATAAGTTACTCAACAGAATTTTGTTTAATGCATTTGACTTTATATAGATTTAGATAGAAATCATGACATATGCTATGACAGTTAATAGAATATTGTTTATTTGACATGTGTGGTGTGGTTCAGCTGTGAGGTTTAGCTGAGTGACTGAATAACAGCACAATCTGCTAATGATAGTGGTGCAGTGACTATACAGTATCCATTTTATATAGACAATATTTTACTTCATGTAGTGTTTACATAGCTATTAAGTTTTGTGAATCTAGTGAGTTTATGCTGTTTTCTTTAACTTAATTTTGCTCTGTATGGCTAGTGTGTATTAGGTGACATAGTATGCAGTCATGCAACTTAGTGATGGAAAGTTTAGCATTTCACAAGTTGTAAAATGACGTTTTAAACTTCAAAATACTGGTATAACAAAAGACAATGTACGTGTGTTGCAGTATTCTGACACATGCAATGCAAATAGTGTTTTTTTTATCATGTAGCATTAAAAGTGGTGTTTGGGTATCTCATGTGAAATTTGGGTAAGTCATCATTTGTACTTGCTAGGGGATTGTAAATGCCTCGAGTTGTTGTTGCAATGTGTCCATGTTTCCGGAACAACTACTTATGTTGATTTCACGGTTATTCTGTCCTGGTCTTCAAACATTATTACTGATATTAACAGCACTTGTAATTTTATATGTACCCGCAATGCTTGTGGTGTACCTGATGAAAGCCAATGTTAGCTATGTGAATCATGTTTAATGGTTACATCAACTGTTGTTAAAATATAATGCAATTATCATTCAAGACTTAGTGGTACATTTTTTTTTCCTTTATCACAGGCCAACATAGGACTCCCCCACCTGCCCGTGAGGTAGTACCAGAATAGCATGAAGCTGTGGAGGGTGGTCACTCAGACACAAACAGTGTAATTGTTGACTGAGTCTGATGGTAAGATGATGATATAAATAATTGTACTATGTAATTGAGGTGCTATGAGGGTATCATGTAAGGTGTGACCTGCACTGCTTAACTAAATTCTTTTTAGGAAATGCTATTTAGTAAGTAAGTATTACTTGAAGTATCGATGTAGTATTTGTATTTAGAAAATAGTTTGGGGAAATTGTTTTAGCTGATTGACTAAGGCAAACAAACAGCCAGTCTGCCATCAGGCAATAGAGACCTGGAAATAATGAGTCTGTGTCTCTACTGCCTGATTAGGTTCCAAATCCTTGTTCAAACAGAATGTTCATTTTGTTAATACAGCCATGTTTTTCTTAATATGTAATTGAACCACACACACACACACTGGGCATAACACTTTCACACTCACTCCTCCTGCCAGGTCTTCATTGCACCTGCCTTGTCTGTTCCTCTGGCTGCCCGCTGACTTAGCTGTGACACACAAATTTTTCCCTCGGCTAGCAAAAAGAAAATGCCATGACAGAAGTGGTAATTCCTCGTTAGACTACAATGGCTTATGCCCCCCACCCCGCCAGTTGTCACCACTGTTTACCCTGCAAAGAAACAAATATAGAGAACACTGCAGAAATGGACAACTTTGCTTCAGATTTTGAAACTGTGCCAGGCTGTGGCATAAGCTTGGACGCAGCTTAACTTTGCTGTGCAGGGGGTGTGGAGTGGGTTACATTCAATGGAACTGTGACATGGCTCAGCAGCATTGAATATTGCACTCTGGCCACCCCCCAGTGTGCATGGCGCAGTGCAGCTGCACTACCGTAAGTGGCCAGAGTGGAGCGTGGGGATGCGCTACCACAAGTTCCATTTCACCATGCTCAGGAACCGAAATACTCAAAAATTAGCATGTTAATGGGGCCATGATGCATGCAAGGCTCACATGGGTCCATTTGCATGATATCATGGCCCCATTTGCATGCAGGTGCACCAATCCCTGATGACTTGCACCTGGCGCCCTCCCAGGCAACAGCCATTTGGGACCTATGCCACCTGCAGCACAAGTACGGGCATTTGCAGTAACAAAATTTTACTATTCTGTCTAATATCCCTGGTGGTCCAGTGGAACGCTATCTTCCCGATTGAGGGAGTCTGTACAAATAAATGTAGAATTCCCCAATATCCCTGGTGGTACAGTGGAAGGCTATCTACCCAATCGCATTCATCTGTATAACAAAAAGACTTTGTCTATTATCCCTGGTGGTCCAGTGGACCGCTATCTGCCTGATCATGGCTATTTGTGAAAACAAATAATTCCAATCCTCTTGGTGGTCTAGTGGTACTCCTCCACCTGTTCACTGAGCCCCAGCACCCCGCTCCCCCATTCAGCCAGTGGGCGGCTGCACCCCACCCTCCTCACGCCACAACGGCCGCTGACTGAAACCTCAGAAGGGCTGTATGCCCATTGGTCCACAGCGTGTGAAAGTGGGGTGTGTGGCCCATACTGTACTACACATTCCACCCACTTGCTGATTGTAAAAAACATTGATAGTGTGGTAGGTGCTTCTCTGTCCCTTTCATGTGCACTTTTTTTGTCAGGTAAATCTTTCTATATCCTTGGTGTCCTACTGGATGACTGCCCGCCTGATCATAGGTTACATAAATATTACAATTACCATTAACCCTGGTGCTCCAGTGGAGGTGTCTGAGTGGTCACAGGCAGAAGTAACATAAAATTCACCGGTACTCCAGCTAATATGTGTGGTCAATTGTAGATTAAAGTACAAATAAGAGTAAACTGATATCTGTGTTCTTTCAGTGGAAACCGCTCCTTGACTGGCGAGTAATCCCCGCTGTCATGCTTCACCCCCCCTCCTGATGAACAACAGTTGGCAGTACACCACCCACCTACTGCTTTGCTGTCTGCTGACCGACACTGTTGGTAGGGCTATATGTCCATAATTACACAGTGTGAGCCAATGGTTGTGCAGCACATATTGTTCAACAGAAGGCAAAAATGTGAATTGATCAATGCACATATCTCTAATGTGTACTATCATATGGGCTGTACACCCATTGATCACACTGTGTGACAATGGATGCACAGCCCTAGCAAGGATGTAACTTGGCATATTGGCGTGGGTGGGTTGCTGCCTCCACTGCTAATGGGGAGTTTGACATTTAAGCAATAAGGTATAGCCAAGGGTTATGTTAATGGTCTGTTAATCACCTTCTAGGGTTGTACTGTGGCACTAGGTGTAGCCGAGTGCCACATGCCCCTAGATGGTGATTAATTGACCATTAACATAATCCCTGGGAGTGCCTTATTGCTATTATAATAAAACATGTTTTTAAACAGTGTTAAACCTTGTTCATCATATGACTAATCTCTACATGTATGTTAATAAAAAGATTAACATAAGACTGTTACAATGTTTGCAGCCAATCAGAAAGCTCCATTTCTCAGACCTTTTTTATAATAGGGATTAACGGGTAGGTGGGGAGGGGTGTCCACCGCATACTAGGTATTATAGGTTTCTGTTATTGTTTTTTTTTACACCTGTGATTGGGCAGATATGTCCACAGAACCACCAGAGATATTGGTTTATTTTATATAAATTCTGCACAGGATTGGATGCACAGGTCCACTGGAACACCTGGGATATATGTTTACGTTATTTGACTTAAGTCTGTGCTTGGGCTGAGGGCACATTGATGTGCTGCAGGTGGTTTGTTGTCCGAGGGCTGCTGACTGTCAGTGTGTCAGGCCCAAGTTTTGGGATATTGGTTCATATGGATGCAAATGGTTCATAATGATATGCTACTTGCCCATTTGCACTGTGCTTGCATCGGAGCCTCATTTGTATGTAGACTTTCAAATATTGTGGTTACTGCACCTAGCACAATGGAACTAGTGGTACTGTATCACCATGGTGCACTCTGCCCACTGAGTCTCCCACAGTGCCACTGTGCTATGTGCACTGATGTTGGCCAGGGTGCGACATTCAACAATGCTGGGACATAATGCAAGTCTGTTGAATATCACCCAGTGCACACCATTGCACAGGTACATCCAGCTGTGCCTGGGCTTGTGTCACAGACTGGCACAGCTTGCATATCTGTTTTTTTGTTTAATTAAATATACTACTATAGAGACAGGGTATATAGCATGATGTGCCACATGTGTCATGGTTAAGTCTCTAACCTGTAATCTGTGACTGAAATACAGCAGTCATGACACATCTACAGTAAGCAAACACCATATTGGAGTGTGTAACCTGAGAATTGTAAAAGAAAAAAAAACATGGTATTTCATTATATTTATTGTCATTTAGAAGAAACAGATATCATGGACAGACGTATGTCAGTTATACACTTTTCAGTTTGGTTTAACTGAAGATGAACCATAACTGTCCATGGCAGTTGTCGGCTAGGATAACATATACAATACCGTAGTACTATTATTTTTTGAGTTGCTAAATAAGTGAATGTTTTTGTCATTCTAGTGTAAGAATATATTTATACACATTTGAGTTCTATTTTTGTGTTATGTCATCATAAGAATGACTAATACAGGTACTCACTACAATATATATGTTACCTAGATATTGTATACTATATTAAGAGAGTTATTACATATTGCTATACTACTCACTTATGTGATACATGCTGACATTAACAGATACAATATGCACAAGAAATTTTTCTGTTATGCAGATAGTGATATTAGACGACAAAAATAGTTACATTTCTTTATGAAGTTCAGTGATATGATCCATGTATATGTTACATAATTATTTTGAACCTATTGTGTTTTTGTTACATTTTTTCAGAATCTGTGAATTTGTGAATGGACAGTATTCTATGTGTATGGTGACACTGCCGTACTAACAGGAAATGGGGTGGGCGTCACTGAATAGGTCTATGGACATCTACAGCAATGTACACACATGGTGTTAAAATTGCAGTGGGGCATATAATAATGATGTGGTCACAGACTGTAGGAATAATCTGTAACATTGTTGATACTGTTCATGTAAGTCACTTTCTCACTGTACTGATGAGAACAGTTGCTGTGTGCATATCAATGTTGATTAATAACAGAACACCATACAAACACAGAAGTGTCATTGCAAAGAGGGATGTGTTTACATGTTTCAGTTACACAATGACAGAGTATTAAAAATTCTGTTCATAACAAAAGTATAGTTGTACCTTAATATTTTGTGGTATATGTAATCATTTTTTTTTCACCAGTTTGTTTTATAGAGCTCGGGGAAGCTGAGGTTGAGAGACCAGTGGAGGTGAAGCATGAGCCAGGCACCAGCATTCCACATAAGTACCATCGCAACAGATATTCATACAAGATATAGTGTTACAGTATCCTGAACCCACAATGTATGTTATGATCATTGTGTGTTTGTTAGGTGGTTGCGTAATGACTAATATCATATTGTAGGACTGTTCAGTATTCTTTCATAACTTAAAGAATGCATATGCAGGCTGTATAGTACTACCTTGTTCAGAGATACAAATGAATACATTTTTACATCTGTGTTCACTAGTATGGTGCAAGGTTCATGTTCATTTTCTTCTGTTGTGGACGATCTGTGTACAGCCCTATTCCACAGAGTCAGTACTTTTGCATCACGTGTACAAGTTAGCATGCAGGTACGTACTGCCACTGACAAGGAATGAAGGGATGGGGAGTCTAAATGTTGCTGGTTGGTGGTTGGGAGAGGAGCGGTGTAGAACAAGATAACAGAGGATGTTTTACTTTGATATTATATTGCAGGGATTCCTGCAATAGGTCTGTGAGTGTTGTACTCAGACACCAGGGACATAGAAAGCATAATTACTATAGTAATACTCACAGTCAGCATAGGGGGCAGGATGAAGGTGCAGCTGTAGCTTGGGAGGTCACTCAGAGCTGTCAGCTGTCAAGTTGCAAGGTCTGATGTGGCAACCAAGCTGTGAGTGGCAGTTGTTGAACATTTAAAAGAGTAAATCTACTCACTAATGTATAAGCCATACTTCTGAGTGTATACTAACATATTAAGAATGGCACTAGAATAGATGTTGTGGTCTATTGCATCTCCTCGTTTGGGCAGTCGATGCCTTGGTATCTGAACTTGCTGCCTCCCCCTTGGTTTCTCTGACTGCTCCCTTCCCAGTTCCAGATAGTCTGACTGCATTTAATTTTTATTCTGGAAGCATTATCCTATAACTGTCCCACATGCTCTTGAACCCATGCACCATGTCTGCCTTCGCCAGCTCCATGGGCAGCGCATTACATGGATCCACCTCCCTCCTAATGAAGTACACCTCCTCCTTTTCCCGTGAATTTTCCCTCCTCTGGCTTGCAGCCATGGACCCTAGTTTCCCCCTCCTCCTTCCTTCAAACCATCCTAACTGCTACTCTCCTATTTACCCTCTTCATGTACCTGAAGACCTCTATCATGTCTCCCCAGTCCCTTGAGTCTGCCAATGTGTACATATTTAGCTTTTCGCACCTCTCCACATAGGTCCTGTTCCCCAAGTCCCACATTGTTTTAGTTGCTGTCCTCTGGACCCTCTCCAAGAGTTTAATGTCTCTCTTTAAGTGTGGCATCCGCAACTGCATACAGTACTTGAGATGCAGTCTCATCAACCACTTATACAGATGGAGTATCACTTCCCTCCTTGTGGAGGCAATCCCACTAGTGATGCATCCCAGCATCTTGTTGTCATTAGCCGCTGCCCTCTACAAGTGTCCAAGTTGTTCATCTTGACATATAACAACATCCGCAAGTCCCTGTCAGCAATCAAAACTTGTAGCATTCCCCCCCCCCGAGTGCACACTTGTATGGGTTTCTGTGTTCCAGGTGCAGTACCTTGCACTTCACTGCATTTAACCTCATCATACACTTTCTAGAACATCTTTCCAGAGCCTCCATGGCAGCCTGTAGAGCCAACTACCCCTTCTACCCATCCACCAACACCCCCAGTTTTGAGTCATCCGCAAACAGACTCATCTTACTCCTGATACCTGCCCTTAGGTCAGACACATAGATGGTGAACAGGAGGGGCCCAGGTACTGATCCCTGTTGAAACCTACTAATGATCCTCCTAGGGAATGAGACTATTCTGTCAGTTATGGAGCCAACTGGCTATCCATCTGATGTGTTACTACATCCTGGGCTGCATATTGGTTTTGTACATAACACGGAATGAGAATGAACATGCTAATTGTGTTGCATATTCTACTGTTCTGTTTAGATAGAACGGTATTGAATGGCAGGGCCATAACGCTTTTTAATATGGCACTGGCATGAATCACTGTATTGTGCATGGTGTAACAGTTGTATTTCTTGCACACCACTTCTGAACATATCTCCTACTCTTTATTTACATGATGTGTACAGAATGTATTAGAGTAAGTATTTAGCAAACTCAGCAACTCTTGCTTACTAAATCTGTAAGATGGTTTCAAGTATTAGAAAACCATTGTGACAGATGAAGTTGACAATTTGCTGTAAACATTCTAACTGGCCATGGACATCTATCACAAACACTATTGTGAAATTGATCATATGGTGAAGAAGGCTTAAGTGTGTTATTAAGTTGTTTAATTAAAATTCAGATAAGGTACTTTCACTGATTGTGTTGCTGGTCAGTTAATCACGACTTAGGACATTCTGACAGTTGGTTACACTTTCTGCCACACTACAGGCATGCAGATTATGAGAATAACATAAAAAATGACAGTTTGTTCATGGTTTACTGCTTAATCAGTGTTATATCAGTAAAAGATGATTTTTATACATGGAAACATGTACAGAGGGTGAATAACAACTTGATATGTGTGTGTCTTCTGTAGCACTCATTAAACTGATGATGATGATGTACACATTGAATTGTGTAATCATACTGTTGGTGTGCAGGTAGTCGAATATTCTCTAGCAGGTGTGAAGAAGTACTATAGGCACAGATGCTAAAGTATAGTTGTCCACACACAATGAAGATGTAGTATCACTGTGTGAGACTGTACTGTTTATTATGCTAAACCATTTAGATACTGAGTATTGCTGTATAGTAAGTTAAATGCAAGAATAGTATAGGAAGTGTACTGTTCTTAGAACTCTTTTTATGTTGTCAACAAATGACATAATATTTTATGAAAATATTATAATTGAACAGGCAAGAAAAGAATCTATATTTGTATCACAGTTCTAAATAATGTCAGTAGTGGCAAAAAAATGTATAACTATTACTGAATTAGATATACATATTGTAAGGTGAAAGACAGAAAGGACATCACTGTTTTGAGGCTGATGTATTGATTCATGTTTTTTGACTCTTTGTAGGGCACCGCCGTGTGAAACGCTGTACTGGCCACCATCGCTGTTACCATAGGCTTGAGCGCAAGGTTGATGGTCTCATAAAAGATAACATTGCACTCCGTAAAGGACAGCAGAAATTGCTGTCCTTCATGGAAGCGCAACAGCAGACCGTCAACCTTGTGCGTGAGCCTGTGGTGACAGTGGCTGCAGACACCGTGGCCAGTAGCAGTGCTTCACCTCCACCACCACCTGTACCATCCAGCTTCCCTGGGGTGAAGTGACTACTCCCCACCAGAGTCCAGTATCTTCACTGGAGGGTGTAACAGCTTCCACTTCTGTTGCACCTCCACATAGGATCCAGTTTACAGCTTGGACTGCCTCAAACAGCACACACCTCTCGCAAACAGTGGCTGCTAATATTTTTATAGAGTACTTCTTTGATTATAATTTTTTTTATGTTTTATATAGAACAAAAATTTAATAAAAACAAATATATATTTGTATATATTATATTTACAAATTATTACAAATCACTATGTTTTCTCTTTCTCTTTTCTTTTATATTTTAAAAGTTGTATATTTTTCTATTTTCTTTTGTAATGAATGACTTTTTTATTTGAGATTTTAAACAAAATCTTTTTTTACTTTTATAAAAAAAAATATTTTATAAATATTACTATTTGGTAGCGGTATTATTCTATTGTGGGGATGTTTATCATCAATATTTGTGACAAAGGGTTAGACAACTGTGATTTTATCATTTCCTCAAACATTCTAGCAGATTCATGTGGGATTTAAATCAACATACATATGTAGGCTAATTAAGCAATATGACATGACTAAGGGCTATGTTAATGGTCTGTTAATCACCTTCTAGGGGTGTACTGTTGCATGAGGTGTAGCCGAGTGCCACATGCCCCTAGAGGGTGATTAACTGACCATTAGCATAATCCCTGTGAGTGCCTTATTGCTATTATAATAAAAAAAGTTTTTAAACAGTGTTACAGCTTGTTCATCATATGACTAAGCTCTATATGTATGTTAATAAAAGATTAACATAAGGTTGTTAGAATGTTTGCAGCCAATCAGAAAGCTCAATTTCTCAGACTCTTTTTATAACATATATTGAAAATGGTGTCACATTATTTAAGATGAGTTTAATAACTGTGGCCATATGGGTCTTCCAGGGATTATGTCAATGGACAGTTAATCAGCCTGTGAGTGCATCTGTTAGGCTGTACACATTGAGACATGCTACAACAGTAGCAGGTGATTAACAGACCATTAATACAACTGCTGGTCATGCTTTATTGGTTATATATTATATAAGAAACCATTCAGCTTACCTAGTTTGATGAAGAAGGTTGTTATAGAAAGCACTCAAGGTTTTAACAGATAACACATTTCAATTATTGTAATGTTATGGATGTTGCAGTGTTATGAGAACATTCTTGTACCTACATTAGTAAGTATGAGTCTGTCTGTTTTTTTTTGTCTAGTACAGAAACAGAAGAGGAAGATGTAAGATATAAATGAATATTTAAAAGTGTGCTTACAAAGAGTACTACATTCTTTATATGTCAGAACAGTAGGTACATTGACTGCACAAATATAATGAGTAAAACACTGCAACATGATAAATTAGTATTGACATAACAGTGGTAAGTGAAAGTAAATACATAAATATAAAAAGCAATATGGTTCAGATGGATGTTGTCTTAGTCTTCATAACAGAAAATAGTATTAGATGAGTTACTGTATTCTTCATCTTCGTACATTTCAGTATGTATGTGCAGTCCTGGTACAACAAAAAATCATATTCCATTGGTACTAATCATTCTCAAAAAGAGGATATTCATGGCAAAAAACTCCATTTAATGCATCAGTTAGGGTTGTTCCACAGTGACAAAAGTGAGGAAATTCGGTGTTAGGGTTGAAAACCCTAACTCTGAATTCACTTCCCCCAGCACCACACACACACACCCACACATATGCAAGAAGGGGGGAGGACCAAGGCAACACGACCAATGACAGACAACCAGCAGCAGGTGACAGAAATAAAAAAACAATTGTCTAAATATACTAAAAGCCATCCCCACTCACCTGACCAGGTACTGCATGCTCAGTGGAGATCAACAGCAAAACTGAGGGCATGTACACCAAACGTACACATCCCTGATTGTAGCTGCACACAACGTACCACACTTAGTGAGTGTGGTAGACAACAAAATAAACCCACTGAGGGAGCAAACCAGATAAAAAAGCCATGTGTAGTGCTGTGTGGAATTTTAAAATTCTGGCATAATTGCATTTTGCGGTATTTTTGAAATTCCACCAAAATTCTGCCAAATTTCACTGGAAACAAAATGGTGGAATTCTGTGGCAGAAAATTTCAGAATTAGTTTTTCCACAACATTTCCACAGATTGTTATTCCATGGATCTCAATATTTTCTGTGGAAATGGTTGTGGAACAATTTACTGTGGAAAAAATGTTGAACCTTAATATTTTCTGCAGAAATTGTTGCACAATAATTTTTCACAGAAAAAAATGTTATTCCATGGAAAGTTATTCCACTGATCACAGCAAGTGGAATTCCACAGAAGTATCAGCAAAATTCTGGTGGAAATTCTGCTGGTGGAATGGTCATTCCTTGCTAATTTCCTCAGTGGAGTTCTGCATTCTGCATAGCACTGTCCATGAGCTTAAAGGCAAGTGGTTTTATAATCATGTTAGCCCTGCTGATGGGTTTATGACCCTGTATCCCACACTTACCCATCACATTTCTTTTATATAATGGAGTTTGCCCTTTTAGGGGCAGACCAGGTTGTCCTGGTGCACCCCTTCCTTCTGTCATGGAATGGTTGTGCTCAGGAGGGGAGGGGGGAAGGAAGGGGAGGGGCTAAGGATCAGAACAAAGGACAGGTAACAGGAAAGGGAAGGGTGAAAGGAGGTACATAAGTGACAGCACAAGGGGGCCTCAGCCACTTTTTGCTGGAGTTTTTGATTTACAGAAGTGCAGCACGTCAGATTGGCAGAACTGTTGCAGGTTTGTGAACCAGGAAACAGGTAAATTTTGAAGAAAGAGAATAATGAGTTGGATGTATTTAAAAAAAAGAGAAGTTTTTTCATACAATGCTGGAAAGAGAATAAGAAGTTTTGCAGTGGTGGCTAGTTGTTTAAAAAAAGAGAGAACTGATTTATCTGCATAGGTGTTTTTTTTATGTTTGAGTTGCATGGCTTGGCAAGAGATCACTAAGGATGCAGGGCCAGGAGCAGAGCAAGTGGTGGAGCAAGCAGTGCCCGATCTTCTCTGGGCAGGCTAGAGGAGGATAGTTAAAAAAAAAATATATATATATATATATATATATATACTAAGACCTGGAAGTAGCTTTTCTGGGGAAAGCAAGTTTTGGTTTGAAAAGAAAATGAATGAGCATTGTTGGTTGTGGCACATGGCCAAGGGTGGAGGCAGGTAGCAATCCGGGTTAGCAGAGGTTGCCAGAGGGAATCACAAAAAAAAAAAAATGAAATCGAGCATTTTGCAGCACATGGTAGGGCCATTGTTGGTAATCTTGTGGAGTGCAGTGTTAGAGAATTGAGTGTTTTGTCGAGCAGTGTCAAGAAGTAATAGAGGGAGAGCAGTTTGTCAAAGAGAGGAACGAGCGATCTGGGTCCAGCACATGGCTGGCGGTATCGGGAGGGGTCTTCAGCGGTAGCAAGCGGGGAGCAGCATGCACTGAGTGGAGAAGGGCTGATTCCATGAGAATAAGCATGGTGGTGCAGTGCAAGGCTGATTTAAGGGACTACGAGGGTAGGATGGCTGGTGAGGGCCTTGAGGGAAGGATGAGAGCTGAGACCATAGGACAGGATGTTTAAATACTGGAATGGTGCAGGGATAGCACACCAAATGCTGGGGTAGCATGGCATGGGGTCTGTGACTGGCGTGGGCCTTGTATGGGACCAAGATTGGAGGCCTAGAAGCCATTGGGGAGATGGGAGCAGAAGCACAGGCCTGAAAGGCCTGGGGGATAGCAAGCTGCAGGGTTTGGAAGGCAGGGTGCCTTGCAAGAGAGGTGGGGGAAAACATCCAAAAGGGAGGAGGCCTGCAATGGGCCAGAAGCGAGGGGAACAGGCCAGCACCTGGCTGGAGAGAGCTGGGGCCAGTGCTGGGATAATGGGACATGCAGGACTAACAAATGCAGTTACAAACCATGGGGGGAAAAACGGAAGAGGCCAGGATGAGAAGATAGGGGGGACTTGTGCATGTGGCCACGTGGTGCAAAGGAGCACGCCATGGGTAGGCCATGAAGAAAATGCTTGCAGGGGGATTATGAGCGAGGCCTCGGTAGACACAAGGCTTTTTGGGGGAGTGTTTCTAAGAAAAGGCCAACAAGGAGAGGCCCATATATAAAAAAAAAGTGTTTTTTGCCATTAGCGACCCGTGGGTGATGTGGGCAACAGCAAGTATGGCAATTGGTAGCATGGGGCCTATGAGGGCGGGGGTGACGAGAGTTAAAAATATGAAGGACCCCCAAAAAGGCGGGTGTAGGACACGAGAGCGCTTGGGGCATAGAGACAGGGGTTTACAGACACAATGTCATAGTTTGAAGGGTTTTCAACAAAAAAGGGGAAAGGTGGGCCAACAGAAGGTGGCCCAATACAGTGAGGTCACATGCAGCATGACGACCAAAAAACAAAAAAAAAAAGGGAACAGACGCCTGGGGCGAAAGAAATACAAAAAAAAAAAAAAAAAGAAGACAGGCAGGAAGAAGGAAAAGCCGAATGGGCATGAGGGTGCAAAAAAAAAAAAAATATATATTCAATATATATATAGTAATGCAGGCATGGAATGACTCTTGTTGTCTTCCTGTAGTTGTCTTCACAGGGGAAAAAAATGAAGGAAATGGCACCAAAGAAAAACAAGCCATCAAAAGAAGATGCCTACAGGGCCATAATCATGTTGGCGGAGAAGGACAACCGAATATGGGAGCTGGTGGAGGGGGAGGAACCAGAGAGCCCCGGGGAGAAAAGGAAATCTGGCCTGGAGAAAGGGGACAGAGGGAAACGGCCAGCTGAAGGGTCACGCAGCCCCACCAGGGTACTACTGCTTGAGGTGGAACCCCCAAAGGCAGTGGATCCAGTACCGCTGCAGCCCATAGATGTGGGAATGCCAGTACCTCCCCCCGATCAAAGCAGGATCTTCCCTTGGGAACCCAGGCCAGACCCCCAGAACATGTTTTTCCAACCACAAACCATAGGAGCTCACCCTCCTCCACAGCCACAAGGAAAGAAAAGGGGGGGCCAGAGGAAGAGGCCAGGCGACACGGCCTGGACAAGGTTACAGGTAACGCACCCAGCACAGTGGGGGATAGTATAAAAGAATACATAGGGCAAATTGTAGTGACACTGGGGACAGGAGGTTTAGGGCAGATGGAATCAGGCCTGGTGGAGATTAGTGGGGAAAACAAGGGCCAAAAAGTAATGAAGAGAGTGCAGAAAAAGAAGGAAAAGGTACAAGGGAGATAGGGGCACCCAGGATGAGGATAGGAGAGCATGTCCCACTGGCCATGAAAGAGAAAATATGGAAAGGGGAGTATGTAGATATATTCACCTTGGTGAGCCGGGTAGCGGCAGCAAAGTACGAAGAAACCGAGCACATAGGTAAGAGCGAAATGGCAGCAGCTATAGTGCTTTTGGGGAAAAAGGAGGAAGACAAGTTCACAAAGGGAAAGACCTGGGACGGATGGTTTGTAGGCTTTGCCACTTTCTCAGCCATTGTCTTAGAGAAAAAGCCGGAGCTGGGTATCCTGCTCATCACGTACTTCTTGATAATAAGGAGGGAAAAGGCAAAAAAGGGGGGATGGGTGGCTATATTATGACGAAATCTTTCGACAGAGAATGGCAACATTCAGGGATGTGAGATGGGACACGAAGCAATTAGATTTGTGGACAGACTATGTTACTGATCAGTTCACGACTGAAGGGGAATGGGGAAAGAAAGGGTCGACACCCCAGAGATGTTGTTGGGCCTACAACAGAGCTTCATGCTCATGGCCCCAAAGTCGTTTTCACCACGCTTGCTCAAAATGCAGTGGAGGACACCTAGTGAGCAGATGCAGGATGGCATGGACCCAGGGGGCACAGGGACACAGGGGTCAAGGGTCAGGTCAACAGTATTTTCGAGAAGGACAGGGGTTTAAAGGGCAGACATGGAATAAGGGGGTGGGGTAGAGGACACACGAGCAGGGGGGTCAGAACCACTGATCAAAATAACCCTGCACAAGACAGGAGGGGGGGCAGGGAGCAGAAAAGGGGGGATAGACAAGGAGCAATTTAGGATAGCCAGAACCCCCATCAACATAGAGGCATGGGCAACCAGTTTGGACAGATATCAGGACAAAGCAGTACAGGGGATGATTATACAGGGTTTTAAGACTGGGTTTTCACTACAGTATGATGGGCCCAGGAAGCAAGAGAGGTGGGCAACTTGGGATCCGTTAAAGGAAAGGAAGAAATGTTGAGACAGAAGATAGAGAAAGAGAGGGCAGCAGGGAGGGTAGAGGGACCATTCGACACCCCTCCTCTGTGAGATATGTGGATCTCGCCTTTGGGCATGGTACCCAAGAAACAAGAAGGAGAGTACAGGGTGATTCACCACCTTTCTTATCCAGAAGGGGATTCAGTGAATGACATCATCGGGGAGGAACACAGTAGGGTGACATATGGGACACTGGAGGATGCAGTGCGGATAATCCGGGGCTACTGAGGATGCATGGATGGCAAAAACAGATATTGAGTCTGCCTTTAGACTACTAACAGCTAGGAGAGAAGACTGGGATCTATTGGGCTTTAAAATTGGGGAGCAGTATTATTTTGACAAAGCCATGCCAATGGGATGTTCCATAGCGTGCGTGACATTCGAAGCTTTCAGCACATGTTTGTAATAGATATTCCAAGAAAGGACGGGTTATAGAATGGTCATTCACTATCTAGATGACTTCCTTTTCATTGGGAGAGGGAAAAGGGAGATTATGCTGGGTAAGTTTCAGGAATTATGTAGGGAGCTAGAGGTGCCACTGGCACCGGAAAAAAAACAGAGGGGCCCAACAGGATGATGGAATTTCTGGGGATTGAGATAGATGTACTGAAAGAGATATTCAGGCTGCCAGACAATAAAGTAAAGAAACTGAAGGAATTGATTCAATTACACACCAGAAGGAGAAGGGTACTGCTGAAACAAGTCCAGCAAGTATTGGGGCACCTGAACCTTGCCTGCAGGGTTATTGGACCAGGGAGGGCATTCACACAGAGGTTAGCTAGGGCTACATCAGGGGTTACCAGACCACATCACTGGGTGGACCTGACAAAAGGTGTCAGAGAAGATTTTGGGATATGGGAGGAATTCCTGAAGGGATATAATGGCTGTTTGTTCTGGCAAGAAGAGTGAGTGTACAACACAGACCTTGATCTCTACACAGACGCAGCCGGGGGGGCTGGTATGGGGGGGTTACCTGAGGGGCAGGTGGTTTACAGAACCATGGTCTGGTAGTTGGGTAAAGGATGGGACAATAAGAGATATAACCCTGCTGGAAATCATGCCCATATGGGCATGCACCCTGGTATGGGGGGGGGAGGAACTACAGGATCAGAAAGTGGCATTCTGGTGTGATAACAGATCAGTGGTAGAGGTACAACAGGGGAGCCAGGTCAGAGACAGTCATGAAGGTATTACGAAGTTTAGTTTTAAGGGCTTTGCAGCTGAACGTGTCATTCAGAGCAAAACATATAGAAGGGGGGCACAATACCCTGGCTGACAGCCTTTCATGTCTGCAGCTGGACCGTTTCCAGAGGCTGGCACCAGCAGCGGAGGAACAAAAAACACCTATACCAATGAACATCTGGGATGTTGGCAAGCAGGAGCAGAACTGTTGTTTCACAGCTCATGGGCACCTCAGACTCTGAGAGCTTATGATGGGTCGTGGCGGGTGTTACAGACATTCAGGGCTGAGCACCAGATTGTGGTAAGTGAGCCACTCACAGAGGAACAGTTGGGAATGTTCACCATGGAACAGTGGCAGAAAGGGACCGCCCACGCCACAGTGGGGGTTTATCTGGCAGGGATTAGTGTTATCTGCAGCCTAAACGGGTGGAAGGACCTGACAAAATCACTGCTCACCAGGAGAATGATGCAGGGAAGGGGCAGGTTGAAGCAAGGGCCAGGGGATAATAGGAGGCCAATAGGGGAGCAGTGGCTAATAAGGCTAAAAGAGGTGCTCCCGGTAATATGCAGATCAATGGCTGAGGCCCAGCTATTTCACATGATTTATGTGATAATGTTTGCAGGGGCTATGAGAGTGAGTGAGGTGGTAGGCCATGGGAAAGAGGACAAGGAAGGAGGTTTGAAATGGGACAATGTAAGTTGGGGGGTGAAAGAGATACGGATCAAGCTCAGGAGGTCAAAAATGGACCAAAAAGGGCAAGGTTGCATGGTAACACTGAAAGGGCAAGTAGAGGTTGCAATATGCCCAGTGCAGGCTCTGTGGGCTTTTGCCACAGAGCAGTTGACCAGGACGAAAAAGCTATTTGTACATGGTGACGGGAAAAGGGTCACCGGCTATCAAGTCACAGCAGTACTGAAAAAGGGCATGCAATTTATAGGGGAGGACCCAGCTAATTACTCATCCCATTCTCTATGGATTGGGGCTGCCTCACAGTGGGCACCAATGGGGGAACCCGTAAAGGACATTTTGGAAAAAGGGTGCTGGCAGTCAGCCAGTTATAAGAGATACATCATAGCACTGAAATGAAAAAAAAAAAAGGAAAAAGAAAAAGTGTGGTATAGAAGGTAGTGCTCCTAGGGGGAATTGCAGGTAAGGTGGGGGAAGTAAGTTGGGGGCAAAGAAAGGAAAGAGGTGGGGGGATAATATGGTAATAGCACTAAGAATGTGTATACATTAATTAATTTTCCTTGCACCCCATAGGTAGAGGGAGGATCACGGAAGTCTGGATCTGCCGCCATTCCTATATTAATTGGGCTGGAAAGAGAGCAGAGAAGAAAGCTGGGGGAAAGCAGCTGTACTAGGATGTAAGACAATGTAGGTTGGTATGGCATGGCATACATGGGATGAGATGGGCACAGCTTCTTCCCACATTGAAGGAACTCAGGGGACGTCAGCCCAGTCCAGACCTAATCATTATACATCTAGAGGGCAACGACTTGGCGGGCAGACAATGGGTGCACACATACTTACAGATAAAAAGGGACCTAGTGGCAATATGACAGTGGTGGCCTCAGGTGTGTCTCGCCTGGTCAGATATGATACCGTGAAGGGTATGGAGACAGGAGCACAGCCACAGGATGGTGGAGAGGGCCAGGAGAAAGATGAATAGAAGGGTGGGGACATTGATAAGGCAGATGGGAGTACAGGTGATACTGCAGTGGGTAGAAGAATGGGTGGAGGACTTCTACAGATCAGATGGTGTGCACCTGTTGGATCTAGCCATAGACATGTTCAATACAGAAATACAGAAACAATGGGTTTCATAGAGGCATGGAGAAAACAGGCAAAAACTGGTATATTAAAAAAAGAAAAAAGGGAAGTAAGGATTGTCCCTGAGGTAAGGGAGAGTGATACCCTAAGTATGGGAGGAAGCCAGCCATCCAATGCAAGCTGGAGACTGGCTAGTGGGGGAGAAGTGGGGGGGGGAGAAAAAGGAATAACACAAGAAGAGGAAGAAGAAAGCGGTCTCAGTTTTCACCGTTACCTAGCGAAAAAGGAGAAACAGAAGGCACCCAGGTTTTCACCTGGGGGAAGGATAATCAGAGATTGATATGTGGATGGAAATAAATGAAATTTCTGGAAATATGATAATAAAGAAATGGAAATGGAATATTGGATTATGAATATAATAAATTAATTGCCAATCTGAGCACAACAACAAACAACAGTCTCTGTTTTTTGGGAGGGAAAAGAGTGGAATCCGGGACAATGGAGTTTGCCCTTTAAGGGACAGACCAGGTTGTCCTGGTGCACCCCTTTCCTCTGTCATGGAATGGTTGTGCTCAGGAGGGGAGGGGGGAAAGGAAGGGGAGGGGCTAAGGACCAGAACAAAGGACAGGTAACAGAAAAGGGAGGGGTGAAGGGAGGTACATAAGGGACAGCAGAAGGGGACCTCAGCCACTTTTTGCTGGAGTTTTTGATTCCTCCCACCCACCCTACTAGATAGAGTAAGAGGGAAAGACAGTCAAAGGGAGACTGTATGGTGGGTCTGTCAAGGTGGATGACAGACGAGTCCGTTGGACAGTTTGGACTGCCAAAGGTGGATGGCAGGGGGGAAAAAAGGGGGAAGGAATAACTCAAGAAGAGGAAGAAGAAAGCAGTCTCGATTTTCACCATTACCTAGCGGAAAAAGAGAAACAGAAGGCACCCAGGTTTTCACCTGGGGGAGGGATAATCAGAGATTGATATGTGGATGGAAATAAATGACATTTCTGGAAATATGATAATAAAGAAATGGAAATGGAATATTAGATTATGAATACAAATACATTAATTGGCAATCTGAGCACAACAAAAAACACTGGTCTCTGTCTTTTGTGAGAGAAAAGGGGGGGATCCAGGACAATACATTTGGATGGTTACTGTTAGTTGTAATTGCAACTGTGTAAACAGGGAAAAGGTATACAGGGAAATAACAACCGCTAACCACTTGTATCAGGGAACAGTCCCATCCTGTGTTATATCTATCTAAAAACATAGAAACATAGAAATTGTTGGCAGATAAGGACCGCTAGGACCATGTAGTCTGCCCACCGTAAACCTTGTACTTGATTACAGCTTCTAACCCTCTCTCTGCTTTACCTCTATGGTTCACCTATGCCTGTCCCATGCATGCTTAACTCCAACCGCAGTGCTTGCTCCCGCCACCTTCTGTAGCAGACCATTCCATGCATCCACCACCCTCTCTGTGAAGAAAAACTTCCTCACATTCCCTCTTAACCTGCCACCTTCCTATTTCACGTCTTACTTCCTCGTTCTTGTACTCCTCCTGTATTGGAAGATGTCTCCCCCTACACCTTGTTTATGCTCTAGAGGTACTTGAAAATTTCTATCGTGTTCCCTCTTTCCCTCCTCTACTCCAGTGAGCACATACTGAGGTCATTTAATCTCTCCTCATAAATTTTGTGGTGCAAGCCCTGTACCATCTTAGTCATCCTTCTCTGGACAATCTCCAGCCTATTAATGTCCTTTCAAAGGTTTGGCCTCCAGAACCGCACACAGTACTCCATGTGAGACCTGACCAGGGTTTTATATACTGTAATGGCATCACTATCTCCCATCTTCTGCTGGTGATACCCTGTCTATGCACCCCAGCATGCCACTGGCCTTCCCTGCTGCCCATATACTCTGCTTTAAAATTTTCAGATCATCTGAAATAATAAGTTCCAGCTCCCTTTCTTTCTTGGTGAGTGTCAGCCGCTCCTCCCACCCATCCTGTAGATCTCTCCAGGGTTTCTATGCCAAAGGTGCATAATTTTGCACTTCTTTGAATTAAACTCAGTTACTACTCCTCAAACTATTTTTCAAGCTTCCCCAGGTCCTTCCTGATTTTCTCCACCCCTTCTGGAGTATTCACCTTGTTACATATCTTGGTGTCTTCTGCAAACATGCAAATCTTTCCTTACAGCCCCTCTGCAATGTATCTAATGAAGACATTGAACAGGACTGACCCAAGGACTGATCCCTGAGATACTCTGATGGACACCCTTCCTCTCCAGATTGTACCCCATTTACCACTGCCCTCTGCCTTCTGTCCATTAGCCAGTTCCTAAACCAGTTTACCACCTTGTCTCCCATGCCCAGACTACTCATGTTGTTAACCAGCCTATTATGTGGGACTGTGTTGAAGGTTTTGCTGAAACCGAGGTAGGCAACATCCACAGCCCCCCCCCCACCGATTTACCTTCTTCATCACTCAGTCAAAGAAATCTATCATATCTGTCTGACACAATCTACTAGCTGTGAAACCATGCTGCCTAGGATCCTGGGTACGAATGGCTTCTAGATGTCCCACTATCCTTTGTTTAAGCAGAGCATCCCTGATCTTCTGCACTACTGAGGTGAGGCTGACCAGCCTATAGTTCCCCGCCTCCTTCCTACTGCCGGATTTGTGTAGAGGGACCACATGTGCCCTCCTCCAATCCTCTGGCACCACCCCAGTGTTTAGTGTCTCAGTGAACAAGACTGCCAGAAGTGCTGCTAGCTCTCTTTGCAGCTCCCTTATTATCCTCGGGTGTATGCTGCCTGGCCCCGTCACTTTGTCCACCTTGAATTTAGTGAGCTCCTGCAGGGCTCTCTCTCCATTGAATTGACTGCTGTCCACCTCTTCCCCCCCTTCGCATCTATTGCTCAGCTGACTGTGATCCCTGTCCCTCCCTCTCTTCTGTGAATATGGAACAAGAGACAGGGCTATCCTGGATCTAGTACTGACTAACAGGGAAAGGATCGCAGATCTCTATGTAGAAGGTCACCTGGGTGACCATCACATGGTATGGTTCAGTTTTTCTACTAGAACTAAATCATCCCATTCCAAGGCAAAACTATGGGACTTCAGTGGAGCTGACTTTGGTAAGATGGCCAACAGAGTTAAGCTAGCCCTGGCAAGAAGAAATGCAGGTGAATGGATACAGGCAAAGTAGGCAAGCATTAAGGATGTAATACTTGAAGCAACATCCCATTGTGTTAGGAAGTCCCTTTGCAAAAGAAAGGGTCCTACAAAAGCATGCTGAGCTCAGGGTGGACAAGGCTATGGGACCTGAATGCATACATCCTATGGTACTAAAGGAGCTAAAAGTGGAACAAGCAGAGCCATTAGCAAAACTGTTTAGTGAGTCTCTGAGCACAGAAGAGGTCCCAGAAGACTGGAGAAGCCTCACGTGATCCCGCTCCACAAGAGTGGCAGCAGGGAGGAGGCAGAGAACTACAGACTGGTCAGTCTTACCTCAGTAGTGCACAAGATTATGGAGGCACTCCTTAAGGAAAGGATAGTGCAACACCTGGAATCCACAGGAGCACAGGATCCAAGACAGCTTTTGTTTATGACAGGAAGATCCTGTCAAACTAATCTCATAGATTTCTTTAACTGGGTAACCAGAGTGGTGGACCAAGGGGGTGCAGTTGATGTTGCCTACCTTGACTTCAGCAAAGCTTTCGATACTGTTCCACATAGAAGACTGATTAATAAGCTGGGTAGGTTTGGGGTGGTCAGATGTTGGTCAACTGGGTGGCAAACTGGTTGGTGGACAGAAAACAGAAGGTGGTGTTAAACAGTATACAGTCAGAAGAGATGCAAGTCACAAGTGGGGTATCTCAGTGATCAGTCCTGGGGCCAGTCCTCTTCAATATCTTCATCAATGACATTGCAGATGGACTGGAGGGTAAGGTTTGTCTGTTTGCAGATGACACCAAGATCTGCAACAGAGTAGACGATCCAGATGGGGTGAGCAGAATGAGAAGACATCTGGAAACACTGGCAAAATGGTCTGAAGAGTTGCAACTGGGGTTTAATGCAAAGAAGTGCAACATCATGCACATAGGGAAGAGAAACCCAGAAGCTATCTATAGGTTGGGAGAGGAGCTGTTGGCAATCACAAGGGAAGAAAGAGACTTGGGCATCATCATCACAAATGATCTGAAATCATCCAAGCAGACCACTAAAGCAATAGGTAAGGCTAGAGGGATGTTGGTGTGTATTAGTAGGGGGCATTACAAGTTGTAAGAGGGCAGTAATAATCCCTTATTACAAGACATTGATTAGGCCCCATCTGGAGTACTGCATGCAGTACTTGGGAAGCACCAAGTTTGGTCGACAGTGACAATGCTTACCTCCCCACAGCGACAGTAGAATATTGACACAGGTATTGTGCCGCCTGTTTTAAAGATGTTTTCTGTGGGGGGCTGTGTCCCCCACACACCCCTGACTTTAAGATTCCAACTCTAGGTCGAAGTTGGACCAGGGAGGAGGGGGATCACTGGGGGAAGGCGAAACATGGAAAAATGACCATTACCACGAATGTCGCTGTAATGGTCTTTTTTCCTGTTTCGCCACGCCATCAGGGTGTCGACCAAAAGGGGCGCACCACAGTACTTGCAGGCCACACCTGTACAAGGACATTAACAAAAGGGAGGCAGTCCAAAGAAGGGTAACCAAAATGGTGCAGGGACTGCATCAGAAAACATACGGGGGACAGATTAACGGAGCTCAAAATGTATACCATAGAGCACAGGATGGAGAGAGGTGATATGATTAAACATTCAAATATCTTAAGGGCATTAACAAGGTGAAAGAGTCTAATATGTTTCAATATAAGAAAAATAGCAGGACAAGATGACACAGCATGAGATTAGAGGGACGCCGATTAAGGGGTAAAGTGAGGAAGTTCTTTTTCACAGAAAGTGTGGTGGATGCATTGAATGACCTACCTCAGGAAGTGGCGGATATGAATACAGTGCAGGGCTTCAAACAGGAATGGGATAGGCATAAGGGAACAGTCCAGATGAGTATGAATAAATAGGCTGTTGACAGAGTAAAGGCCTATGGCACATTCACAAGGTAGAAAAAATGGGCAGAGTGGATAGGCCTTGCAGTCCTTATCTGCTGTCAACTTCTGTGTTTCTATGTTTCTAATACTGAACAGAAGTATTTATTCAGTATTTCTGTCTTATCCATGTCTCCCTTCTTACACTCCTCTTCCTCCCATTTGAGCCTAACCATCCCCCAAGTTTTCCTTCATTCGCTGATGTACCCATAGAATGTCTTGTCCCCTTTCTTTACTGTCTGCACTAATTCTTCCTCAGTCCACACCTTTGCTTTCCTTACCACACTCCCCGCTTCTCTTAGATACTCAAGGTACACCTCGCTGTCCTCTTCCCTTGGGGTTTCCTTATATTTTCTGAACCCTGCCCTTTTAGCCCTTATTTTGTCTGCCACCTCTTTCGTGAACCATAGTGACTTTTTTCTTCCCTTGCTTGTTGATACCAGTCTGATGCATTGATTTATCACTTTCACTATGGCTCCTTTTAGGTGCTGCCACTGCTCTTTCACCCCCCCCTTGGCCCCTTTTCTCCAGGGCTGTTTTAACACCTTTCCCCATTTCAGCAGTGTCAGCCTTTTTGAAATCAAAACCTTTGACCTAGTGTGACTTGACTGAGTCCCAGTCCTCATGCTGAACCACACTATGTGGTGATCGCTGGATCCCAATTGGCCTTCTACCAGGACATCTGTGATTCTATCCCCGTTGGTCATCACTGGATCCAGAATCACCCTGTCCCTGGTGGGATCAAGCACAATCCGCCCTAAGTCCTGCCTCCTGTGGGAAATCTAGGATGCCTCTGCTTCTGGTTGAAGCATCTGCCTGGGTGGTCCAATCCACATCCGACATATTGAAATCCCCCATCAGCAGAATTTCACCTTTCATTACCATTGCATGTATTTCATCCACTAGCTCCCTGTCCACTTCCCCCCCCCTTATCCTGGAGGCCTGTATATCACCCCTGTGTATATTGCTGTGCCATTTCCAGGTTCAAGTGAAACCCACAGTGTCTCAGCCTCCACCTGCTTACCCTGTATCTGTGTCATCTTTATCCCCTTCCTGACATACAGGATGACTCCCCCCTCCCCTTTTTACTCACCTGATCCCTCCTGAACAGAGCATAACCTGATACATTGATTTCCCACCCATGATATGCTGTGTACCAGATTTCAATTATTGCAAATTTGTTCAGGTCTGCTTCTACTATCAAGGCCTCCAGGTCTGGGAGTTTAGTTCCCAGGCTGCGAGCATTAGTTACGATGGCCTTCCATGTTGTACATTTTAGATTACTCCCTCTGCCTCTGTTACTGCCTTCCAGATTCCTTCCACAACCCAAGTTACCTTTCCTGTGTCATCCTGGTCCACCACTTTGGCCTTCCCTCTGACAACTTCAGTTGTGCTTGACATCAAATTATTTTCCTGGATGTGCCTCTGGGGGTGTTACTAAGTCTCATGATCCTCCTGGTTCCACTATCTTGACCAGTTTAAATGCTCACTGCTGAAGCATTCAAACTTGTCACTCAGGACTGTGGTCACCTCCTGAATGGATGTTAGCTATCATCCTTATACAGGCTTGCATCCTTCCAGATTGGGCCCCAGTCCCCCATGAAGCCAAACCCCTCCCTTTCACACCATTCCTTCAACGAGGAGTTGTGTTTCTAAATGTGGAGTGTCCTAGCCTCCCCCTTTCGATGGACAGGTAGAACCTCTGAGAAGGAGATGGAGTGTGCTACCTGCTTCAGGCTCCCCCCCATCTTTCTGAAATCTTCCTGTATTCACACTAACTCCACCCTGTCTCCCACCATGTTATTCATCCCCAGGTGTAAAATGACATCTTGTTCCTCCTTCCTTGCTACTGCCCTTGCGATCCTATTGATCCGCTTCCCATCCCTCTATGCCATGCTTTCAGGAATGTACTTCACCTCCCTGTCCTTCCTGCTAGGTTCCCCTAAAGTAACTTCCTGGACAATTGAGTTGCCCATCAGTAGAAGCTTCCTCCTGCTCTGGGGTTCTCTATTTAATTTCCCTTGGGCTCCATCATGAAGGACCCACTCAGCCTCCTTGGTCTCAGCTGCGGGTGCACCTGTGGGGCTATCCTGCTCCTCCAAAACAGCACAGGAGTTAATTAGCTGGACTGGTTGGGGGATGTGCTTCAGACCCCCCCCCCCCACACCCTCCCTGAGCCCACTGTTATCCAACACACCTTCTCATATGCATCCTTTGATGTTTCAGTTGTGAACTCGGTGGCTTCTGGGTGGGGATGAAAACCCCCTGTTATCTGGCCAGCTTGGCTCAGAGATAGGTGTCATCCTCCCTTAACCCAGAGAGGTGCCTGCAGATAGGGCAGCATCACACCATCCAAAATGTCTCTCTAAAAGCAGTCACTCCACAACCACTGTACTACACCACTTGCGTCATGTTTGTTGTGGACTTCCCCTGTTTAGCCTTTAACTACTAGCTCCTCCCCTGCTTGGGTAGGTAGGTAGGTAAGTACTGATTGGTGTACTCTCTTATGGTTCCATGCCCTATATAAGTAGTAAGAGCCTTGGGGTGGGCAGGTTGAGGGGTGAGTGGGTGGGATTACTCTGGCAGCATCCAAAAACAATCAGCTCCCCTTTCTTCTGAATGTCATTTTGGAAAACACCTCAATTTGAAACCACACTAATCCCCTGAAATGTGATGCCTGCACTTAGGGTACAGACTCAGCCAATTACAAAGAAAGAGTCAAAAACTTACCATTAAACTGAATCTCTTACTCTCAACCAAATAAAATGGGGAAGCCCACTGAATGTCAGTAAGGAAAACACTTCAATTTCAAACCACACTAATCCCCTGAAATGTGATGCCTGCACTTAAGGTACTGACTCAGCCAGTTACAAACAGTCACACTTTCTGTTAAACTAAATCCCTTAGTTCTGACCACATAAAATGTGGAAGTCCACTGAATGTCAGTTAGGAAAACACCTCAATTTCAAACCACACTAATCCCCTGAAATGTGATGCCTGCACTTAAGGTACAGACTCATCCAGTTACAAACAAACAGTCACAAACTTACCATCAAACTGAATCCCTTACTGCCGACCAAACAAAATGGGGAGCCCATGGTGCTGTGTCATGTTACTAAAAAAGTTCTTGATAGTGTAGAACTGTTAATTGCAACACAAACAAAAGTTTGCGGTTGCGCCTCCTCAGACGTGACAGCAAATGTAACTTTGCATTTTACAGTCAGCGATCGCTACCGTCCCGTTAAACATTTTAATAGTACTCTTGTGTTGAAGTCTTAGCTATCGACTTGATTTTTGGTTATGATTTATCTTTTCTGATCGCAGGAGCTGCAGAGAAAGTGCTTATCTGGGAAGTAGTATTTTTATTCAGTGCCATTCTATCATATCCAACCTGTTTAAAGGGACCTGCCAATATTGTTGTGTCTTTTGACAGATCTGGATTTCCATGACACTGGCTTCTGTAAACTTCTTACAAAAGCAATGATTCATGCAAGAAACATGAACAAGTACACCTTAACTCATTTATTTATTTATTTTTTTATTTATTTAGTTTTTGTTGACCGGGTAAGTGCACTAGACAAATCCTGCCTATTTTCAGGCACGACCCGGCGGAGGGGGATACAGATGAATGCCAACTGACCTTGAACCAGATTAAGCTGTTGGTGGTATTTTTAGTGAATGAGGGAAATTTGGCCAGGACACCGGGGAAATTCCCCTACTCTTCAGAGGGGGAACCTCTGTCCAAGATGGCGGACGCACCCTTGTCTTTTGAGGAGGGAGCTATGGAGGTGGGAGATTTGGTCTCTGCTCCTACCTCTGAACAAATGGAGACCACGATGCTAACAACTGATGTTTTGCCTGTTGCTGTTCCTACTTCAACTTTAAGTTCTGCTGCTCATACTAAGGCTGCTATACCTAGCCCTCTGCTTACTTCTTATGGAACTGACTTGCTGACCTGCGTGCCTACCGTCGACTTACTGGAGGATTTTACTTCATCTGATTCTGAAAACCACTGTTTGACAGCACAAGAGATCCAGGAGCGTTTTGCAATGGCAGAGCGTCATTTTGCTAGTGCAAAACTGAAAATGCATAGAGATATGCAACGCCTGAGAGCCGACAGCACAGATGCATCTTCCCCTCAGGTGGAAGTTCTTGAAGATTCTCCTGACTTGTCTCCTTTACTGCCTGTTGTTGTGACAGGCTCTGACTCGATTAGTGTGTCAGGAGCTGAAGCCCTACTGCCTGCTCCCCTGCCGCCTGCAGTACAAACGGATTTGGTTTCCTTTTCACAACCTGCTTCCATTACATCACAAAGTTCCTCACATGTACATGACTTATCTACAGTAAATGCTCCCCTGCCACCTGCAGTACAAACAGATTCATTTTCCTTTTCACTAACTGCTTCGATTTCATCACAGAGCTCCCTACATGTACCAGAATCATCTACAGTAAATATTAATAAAGAACCTACCTGGACTGTTGGATCGGTGCTGAGAGGTGCTGGCTGGGTCCAGGGTACTGTCCCAGGAAGTTGGAAGTCTGGTCCATCTCCAATTCGGTCCTCCTGCCCTGAAGATTTTCCAGAGCTACAGAGCAAGATAGGTGCTTCAAAAGTCACTACTGACCCCTTGTGTCTCCCTCTTGAACTGGAGCATACACAGAACCCTGTGTTGGATTATCTGATGGGTTCTCCACCTCAGATTCCTCTTTCTACTACTTCTACAGAGGCTCTGGCTCCCCCACCACCACAGTCCACCCCCAAAATTTCGGGACCGAGCCGCTCATATTCTTCTTTCTTTAAATTTCCAATCCAGGCTGCTAAGAGACATAATGCTGTTCGCTTGGCATATGGGGGGGGGGGTTACCTGAGCCACCTGATCAGGTCTATGTGGTACGTACCCTGCTAAAGGATTCTTTAAAATGTTCTTCCCATGAAATATATGCGTTAATTCATATCTCTGGTGAAACCACGTTTGACATTAGTTTCCAAACATCTAGGGAACTGGAGCGTTTTTGGTCTAAGTATAATTCTCTGCGGACTACTGCATTATGGACCCCATTTCAGGCTATTCCTCTTTCTAAACCCACTTTTAAGTAGATCACTATTCTGTTTCGTAATGAGGGAGTTGAGGTGGAGGATGTTGTGTACTGGCTGAAACAGTGTTGTGACGTCCAGGGACAGCCTGAAGCCATTTTGGATACCGAGAACATTTGGACTGGGGGCTGGAAGTTTAAAGTCTTGTTACGATCTAATGATTCTGGGGTTGTACATCTGCCTAACTCTTTTTTCATAGGCCAAGATAGGGGGTCTTGTTCTACCCGGGTCAGCCGAAGGCTTGCTATCGGTGTGGTGATCCTGTGCATCTTAGTAATGTATGTGAAAAAATGAAATGTAATGTCTGTGGGGAATTAGGCCACATAGGGGCACACTGTTTGAATGAATGTAGATGTAACCTATGTGATGAACAGGGGCACACCTTTCAGAATTGTAAATGGGCTGCACATAACCAGGAATTTCATGATGGTGGAGTGGACCAGTGCTTTATTATTACACGGGCACAGAAGGCCCGTCTCCAGACCACCTTGGCTGTACCTCCCCCTAGGGCAGCCCAGCCCTTACTGCAGGCTTCAGTGCCTGTTGTATCCTCTGAGGTCATACTTTAGATGGTTTCCTTGTGGATGACCCCTTGCCTGAGATTTCTCCTGTCCCTGATCCTGCCCAGTCTAATTTTCCTGTTCTGGACCCGTTCCAGGTCTCATACTATGCCCCTCCCGAAGTGCTTACAAATGTTATACGTAGAAGGTCACAGAGAAATAAGCCTCAGGTTGCACCATCTCCTGTGAGTGGTCCGGAACCTCCCCCAGTGCCCTTATCTAATTCTTTTGAACTTCTCCAACCCCTTTTCTGATGATGCTGGAGGTGAGTCGGACTCTTCCTCCATAGCTTCTTCTCTCCCTGACGGTACCACTGACCCTGAGTTGCAACTACGCACTGGCCTTTCTCAGAAGTGAAAGGCCAGAGTAAAACTTAAAGGGAAGAAGGTGGTTGGGAAAAGGAAATTGTAAAATGTATTTTTTGTCTGTTTTCATTTTTTGTTGCTATGTTTCACTTTGTTTGCCATACTATTAATTTTAAATAGTATGAAGTGTATGGCTAAAAGGAGATTGATTTTTTCCTTTCTACGTCTTTTGCCTTTGGGTTTAATTTTATTACAGGATACAAGACTTCATACTACACATGAGATCTGACAAGCACAACAGGACTGGTTACTGGGTCCTTCTTTTTGGTCGATTGTTCAGGATTCTTGTTCGGGACTGGGAATATTAATTAATATCCCAGACTTCCGTTTGCTAAAATTGTTTGATGTAGCCCCTGGAAGGGCACTTATTATAGATTTTGTTATTGGGTCCTGTCCTTACCAGGTGATAAACATTTATGCCCCTCAAATCAAATCTGAACGAATAGCTTTATTTGCTTTGCTTCGTCCTTATTTGCATACTTCCTTTCAGGTATTGTTTGCTGGTGACTTTAATTGTGGCCTGAGTCTTCAGGATAAGAGCTCCTTTGCTGCTACAAAGAAACTGTTTTGTGATTCCCACTAATTGGGTAAATTGGTTCGAGTCACCCACTTAACGGACTCTATCTCTCCTTTACTACACAACACACCCCTACCTTCCAAAAGGGTAAACTAGCCACACGTATTAATTATGTGTTTTTCTCTCCTACAGTACCAATTATTTCTGCCAATTTCAAGCGGTTGAGTTTTCTGATCATAAGCTGCTTTCTGTTGGTTTTGGTTCTGTTGTCTCTTCCCGTAAAGGTCCAGGTATTTGGAAATTCAACAAATCTTTGTTGCAGATTCCAATGTTTATGCAGTCCCTCCTGTCCTTCATACAAGCCCGTAAATCTATTTTTATTTGTTATGAAGATCCTGTTTAGTGGTGGTTAGACACGAAACAAGATCTGGTCACTTTTTTAAAAACTTACAGTCGTTTAAAATGTAGGAGGGAATACCTAGACTATTTGCAGAAGAGGGTGCATTTTCAGTCATTATTAACCATAGCATACACAACAGGGCAAGACCTTACTCAACAAATAAAAGTCCTACAGAATGATATGTTGACTTTCCAACTGCGGCAATCACAACAACTTTATAACCAACATAAATTCTGTACTGTTGGAACACATGATGTTATTTGTCCTTTAGAATATAATTCCCGTCAGTCCACCCCAAAAAATATTACGTGTCTTCTAAATTCAGAAGAGGCCGTACGTTCCTCACAAACTGAGATTTGTCATATTGTAGCAAAGTATACTACAACCCTTTTTTCTGCCCTCCCTGCTGTGGCTGGTAACAGTGCGTCTTTGTATAGTGGCCTTGATATCCCAGCTCCCTCACAGCTATGTCAGGACCAGGCTTGTTCTCCTATCATGGAGCAGGATTTGACATTGGCTATTTCTTCATTACCTGTACAGGGAACTCCTGGTCTGGATGGTCTCCCTGCTGGCATCTATAAGGTGCTGGGTGACCATTTAGCCTCAGAACTTACATCTGTGTTTACTTCTCTGTTAACATGTGAATCCCTTTCTTTGGAATTTACTAAGGGTACTTTGATTTACATTTATAAACAGAAAGGTGATATCCATTCTCTAGAGAATTGGCGACCTTTATGTATGTTGAACACCGACTTTAAGCTCTTAACAAAAATTATTGTGACGCGTTTGGTGAGGATAGCAGAGGTGTTTTTGCATCCCGCCCAATCCTGTTCTTTGCCTTAAAGGAGACTTTCTGATCATTTGATCCTCTTACAAGAATTATTTTTTCATGGCTATGCTGGTCTAGCTTCGGGACTTGTTGCTTCCGTAGATTAGAAGGCTGCTTTTGATTTGGTTAGGCATGATTTTTTATGGGAAGCACTTTGTTTTCTGCATGTGCCTGATGTTATTGTACTCTGGATTCATGCTTTCTATAGAACGGCGACTGTTGTGCCTATAGTGAATGGTTGGATAGGACCCATGATCCCCATAAAACAGGGGGTTCATCAGGGCTGTCCTTTAAGCCTGTTGTTATATGTGTTTTTTCTTGATGTTTTGCTCCGTGGGCTGAATACTAATTCTCAGATTCAGTCTATTTCTAGTTGTGCCTTATGCTTGCCTTATAAGGCAATCGCATATGCAGATGATGTTTGAATTCTTGTAGCTGATGCAGCCTCAGTGGTTCATTCTCTCCATGAGTGCTCTATTTTTGAAACTTCTCTGGTGCTGTTTTAAATTACACTAAAGTTTGGTTATTCGAGTCGGTCCAGCAACCTCCCTCAGACCGTGGCCGTTACATGCTTAGTTGAGGGCCCTATACGCATTTTGGGGAAATTTTTGGGACACAGGACTCAGATTTGTTTAACTGGAATGTTAAACTGCAACAAAGTAAACTTCAGGTGGCCTCCTGGAACCGGGGGCAGATAGGAAAAAAAAACGTGTTTTCTTAATTAAAAACTATTTGATCTCCACTTTCCTTTTTATGAGTTATGCATTCCCTATTCCACAACAGCTAGAAACTGCTGTTTTTAGCCTGTTTTTTCTGGCTCTCCGGGGTAGTAGGTTAAACCCGATAAAGCGGAATATCACTTATTTACCTATCCCTGAGGGTGACGTTTGTATGGTTAACCCTTTGTTATTTTTTTCTTATAATTTTTTCACTGCAAACCATAGGCCTTTATTGATTCATGCCCAAAGGGGGTGGGAACCTTGGTTTTATGACTCTTGCAGGATTTGGTTTCATCAATAGGAAACTAATTCCTTAACTGTGTTAAGACAAACTGTTGGTATACCAACTTTTATGTAAAACATATGTTTTTACGTCTCAAACAATGGAAGGTGTCTGTTCAGATGTTATTAAATCATTCACATAAAGTTTTATATAAGAAATTACTCCTGACGGTTTGTGCTGTATCAGTACCTTCGATAAGTGTCCTGGTCAACACCTACCTTCTCTTTTGTTATTGTGGAAATGTAAGAGGGTTCAGCCAAAATGTGGGATTTTCATTGGCTTTCATGCCATGAAAAGATTAATGTAAAATCAAATCATAAACATAAACAGTCCCAAGATAGAATGTGTTCTCGCTTATTATGTATTACCGAACTTGAAACTATCCCTTATTTATTTTTTGACTGTTCCTTTATCAAAAATTGGTGGTCCTTTTTGGCACAGACACGGCATACCCCCTTGCTTCAATCGGTTACTTATTTGAATCTTATATATGGGTTTTTTTCTCCCCAGTGGTCAAAATGGCACCAGAACACTTTAAACCTTGTTTTTGTCTACATTAAATGGAATATTTGGATGGTGCGTTGCATGTTTTCTTTACAGCAAAAGGACTGCTCCTATTTGGAGCTCAAAAAAAGATTATACAAGATTTAAAAGAAATTTATGAGCATGCACGTACTCTATACTCAGATATGACACTTTTGGAACTTTGGAATGCTCTTCCTTGGATCACTGACTCTGATTTTGCAGTTACCTGAATGATTGTATAATACTTATCCTGTGTTTCCTTTATTTTGTATTATGCTTTGGGTACTATTGTACAATTTTTGCCTCAATAAAACTTTCCCCTACTCTTTTTGATAAATGCCATGGGATCTTTAACATCCACCTGAACTACCACCAATCTAGGCAGGTGGGACCTCGGTTTAACATCTCATCTGAAAGACGGCACCATGCAGAATAGTGGAATTGATGATTTAAAAGTCACCAGACTTCTGATTGATGGCATTCCTCCTACCATGAAACTGCCATCAGCGCGCGACTGCCAGTCTTCACTCAGCGGGGGAGAAATACATAACAGACCAGCACATTCAAATTGAAAAAGGTCAGATTTTTCTTTAAAAGCTACAGACAAATACATCACCAACTCAACTATTTAACTACTTCACTATTCAGGATATTCAAAAACAGTACTTTATAATAGCTCGTTAGTAAAAAATTACTTATTTAAATACACAAGTTCTTTTTTATATCCTGCAAAAATAACTTTGCAGTCACATAAATTCAGCAAACATAGCAAATATATTTTTACATTACATTACAGTTCTACAGTATTTCCTATCTGTGCATGGCTTGTCTGCTGTTTTCGAAGTAGATGATGATTTTGCAGAAGGTCATCCCCAGTGTTCTGCTCCTCTCAGTCCAGATCTATGTGGTGTTACCTCTGCACAACCAAAGAACCAAACCATGGATGTTTGATGTACTCCTGCTGTGGCTAATGTTTCATGCCCTTGTTCCTTCTCCTGTGACCATGAGGTGTTGTTACAATCAAGAACCAGAGACCCATTTTTGCACAGCTGAACAGCAACCCTCACATAAATTATGTGTATATATGTGTATATGCTGGATCACACAATGTGAAGTTTAACCTATTAGAATTTGTAATAATGTGGGCCTGTCAAGTCATGATTCATGCATCACAAGTAGCAGAATGTGACATCCTCATTTGCATATGATCTGAATGCAAAGATGAAAGTAAAGCAATAATGTACACAGTCACAAATGCATGTAAGTAAAAGACAGTTCTGTGACAGCAGCACATTACTGCCCATTATAAATAATCCCCCCAGGACACCAATAAGAAATGCTGCATTTGCTGCTGGTGGTCCATGCCACTCTTATGTACTTCTGTTGTGCATCATGGAAGTTGTGCAACTCCTTGCAGCTCACGTTCAGTTTACTTCAGAAACCCATAACATGGGTCCACAGCAGTCCAGTTCTGTCCACTTGAACTGCACCACCAAGGTGCCTTAATTTGCTTCCCCCACAAGGGTCTCTCTGACTCAGTCACTCCAGTCATATTAGTCATCACATCACCACCGCTGTACAAATCAGTGTCACTTCAGGTGGGTCCTGTTCTCTACCTGAAAGACCAATACTGCAAAGCTTTACAGAGTGATTACAAAAGAGAAATGAATCAAAAAACAACAGTCAGACAATACATTCTCTGAAAGTTTGTCAACCTTCATACCCAGTAAAGAGACCCTTGAGAAGATAGTATTGTTAAAACAGCAAAATGTTTATATGAAGAAAAAAACAGGTTAGAAAAGAACAATGAACTATACACAGAAGAAACAGAAAACCAAACTCTTTACAAAACAACATAACTATTTACAACACAATGTTGATGGCACAGTAAATGCTCAAGACCAACACTCACTCAACGGTGGCCAGCTACTAGCCTATGCTGAGTCCTCCTGGTGGCATGTTTTTTTCATAAGCCACAAAATGTGACACTGGTTGGACTCAGTTCTGGCCAGTCCAGCATGCTTCTCAGGCTGCAGGGATGCTACCTTTTTTTACAGTTTCAGATGTCCATGTGGATGGCACAGATATTGCCCTGGTCTTGCTGCATGGCTAGTGGCGGGGAGTCAGCTTTTTGAGCACCTGTAGCTGCAGCTGCAGATGGCACTGGCCCTTCCACTGTGTCCTTCTCTTGGAGATGCTACTGTGTTTGCCTTGTTTCCAGCTTCTCCGTCTCCCTACAGATCTTTTGCAAATGGTTCCTTGACCATGTGCTGTTCTTCTTCTAGTTGTCCTCCTGTGGCACTGCTGGTCGGGGTGGGAGGTGTCAGTGTTGTCTTTAGGACATAAATATGCAGCTTGAGGAGAATAAACCATGCAAGTGACATGTCAAAGTCATGAAATCTTCAGTAATTATAGTACAGTACTCTGTCCAGTGCAACCTTACTGTACCCATCCCTGACCTTCTGCTGACGGTTTACTGCCTTTCCTACTCTCCTTGGCCCCTGCTGAGCTTGTATCACCCCCACCACATCCCACAGAGGATGGGGCCATTGAGAAGTATGAATCCCATGAGAATGTGAAAGCTGAGGTTTAATCAATGTTTCAGCAGCCACATGTTCTGCTAGGCTGTTCCCTTATCAGAACCTCAACCACTATCTCTCTAAGTTGGTGTTCCATCCATTCAAAGCCCCCCCTGCTTTCTAGTCTGAGATGGCTACACGTTTAGCTGACTATCCTGAGCCTCATTTGATGTACATAGTTGACTAGACCCACTTATTTAGGATACTAAACAGTGTGTGCTGCAACATATACAGTATGCAGATCTCTCATTTAACGAACCCCATAACCGGACATTGAACACAGTATTGTACTCAGAATGACACTAAGTGGTGTTCGTCAGAGGTTGTGGCCTGTGTTTGTCATAGAAAAAGAAACAGCACTAGGTACTAGTCATGGGACACTTGAAGAGGAAACAAACTATGCACTATTGATTAAGTAGAGTATGACAAACATTGCTGATGGTGATGAATTTATCAACATGTGGTATGTCAAATATTTTATCACAATACCTGACTGACACTGAAGAATAAAATGGTAGGGGGTTTACAAGTGATTTCAGCGATTCAGCTGTAATGACTGCATCATACATCCAGTAGTGTGAGGTTTGATTAACCCTCTCACAGCCTCCAGCAACAAACTGTGTGGCCTGCCTTGAGCAACATACATGACCTCCCTGTGCTCCCAGGTCACACTTGTAATTAGCCTAGTGCAGTAGTGCACAATGGACCTCTTACTTACCTGGTTGCCTAACATAAAAGTACATAACTGTACAAACATGATTTCCTATTGCCATTAAAATCTTGTCACCCAGCAATGGCAACCCTAACCCTCTTACCTTGAAAGCAGCTTCTGCTGACTAGTTTCAGGTCACCTGATGGCCGGTGATCACCCCGTTATGTTATCAACACAGTTTGACCACTATGTCATAACACTGCAGAAGGTGATCAATCCACACCCCATCTCAACATACTAGCCATCCTCTTTTTAAAGTTCTGCAGATGACACCATGCACTCCAGTAGGGGGTAATTACACGTAACACCGCCAGTGCCTAATGCAATGGTGCAGTTAAGTCACACGCAAGTCAAGTAATGATTCACCAACATTCAAAAAAACTGATTGGGCAGTGAAGGCTATGCCACTTCTTAAACTGGTATGGCCTTAGCCATGGAATTAGTGGCCCCCTCTTAAAGCAACCATGGAGCCATACCACAGAAGAATAACCTGCACCAGACTGAAAAGGCACCGATTTCAACAGTTGTGATCTGGTATTTTATGATAACTTATAACTTATAAGAATTGTATAAATGAGCCAACCACCTGATGCCATCCACTGCATGATGCTACAATTGACTAACAGTAACATCAGAATGTTATTTTTATGTGGGATGCTCTGACCCCACACACCCCGATATGGGGAGGAATTCTGCCCCCTGTACACCCCTAACCAAAAGATTCAACTCCGAGGGAGAATGGATCACAGGACAGAGATGTAATTTGTGTAGCCATGGAATTACTGTTTCCATGGCCCTTTCACAAAAATAAATGTCACTTACTGAGTTGGGAGACCAGGATTGGAACCCTGGTCTCCCACTCTGTAGTGGCTGAGCTACTGCTGCATCCACCCACTCCACCACTGGAGGAGCTTGGCCAGCATCTGTACTTTTCTCTCTCTTGTCCAGCTTCCTTGTCCGGCTGAATAGTGACAGGAGTAGTGGTAGTTGTTGAATGCTATTCTACCCCATCGCTAGTCTACCTGATGTGTTCCTGACTGCATGGTTTTGACTGCACATTTCAGGTTACGCTAATCTAATTAGGTAGGCTGTACTGTGAGCCTGATTCCCCCATGCCACAACCACTCTGCTGCATGGTTTGTAATGGAGGTGTATTTTCCAATGACTTGTGTCATAATTTATGCAAAGCCCCTTGGGGAACATGAATGTTATTCAGCACCAGGATGGGAGGCAGTTGGGAGGCCATCTGTTCCTTAGGAGCACTTTAATTTCACAAGAAAGCAGATCAAAACTTTTTATAGTGGTGCCTTTTGACTGTGGTGCAGGGATGCAGGCAAAATTCCTCTGGTTTGCTGCAGTACAACACCAAAAATGTTAGTCTTTCATTCAGTTTTTCATCACTACATTCAATTTGTTGACAATATAAATAGCTGACAGACATGGGCTTACCATTGCTCATACTCATTCCTCCAGGTCCTGATACACTGGTGGCAGATTCATTACCGACAACTGGAGCACTTGAAGTTCCTGTGACACCTGTTGCAAATGGACAGGAATAGTTCAAATCAGTGTTGGAAGTTGGAACACATAAGATTAAAGCAGCAGTAATCAAACACATTCCATCCTGTGGGAAGGCTAAGTGCCATAATACTTAACCACAGAACACTGCAGATGACCCTGTGAAGGGAGGTCAGGATGATACACAGTAAGGGATCCACTTCCAGCACAGAAAAGTGCACATTTACTATTCAGATAAGGAAAGAGTGCTGCTGTGAACAGCCATGGGTGACATGACTGTTCTGGGTGAGACTGGAATCAGGATACACACAGTGCAGCACATTCTGAGTGGATGACAGGACTGCTCCCTTCCTACTCAAGGGACTGCCATAATACAGGATGTATAAAGTGGTGGGCAGTCCTTCGCACTGTGCACTCCCACTGGACAATCTGGACGAAGGTGCAGATGGCAGGCATGACACATGTGGCAACTCAGAGATAGTCACAATGGAGACAGTTGCCATGTACAGTACATCAGTGCAGATGCAACAAATGTTAACAATGTTGAGGTTGGACGACGACACAACAACCAGCTGGAAAGAAATCCAAAACAGATGCCATTTCTTCTCAGTTTATGCACCTGTCCCTGAGAATGTGTGTATGAAATATGGTGATGCTGCAGCATGCCTGTTCAATTGGATGACACTGTTACAGACACAGTCTGCCCATAATGTGACACACTCACACACACTATCACCGCCACAGAGAGTTTGTACTCAGGTAAGGTGCCATACTTAGTGCATACCATCACAGGCAGGTATGGGATGAAAACACAAAGCTATTTCTCATTCTTATATTTTTTGTTCTTAACATTTTGCTGACAGTATTTAAATGGAATTCCTAAAAGCAGAATGACATTACACCCAGTGTATCAGACTAAAAGTTCATTTCTTTAAATTATTTACGACAATCCGTGTTTGAATTATGGGGGGAAGGGTGCCAGGTCTTCGACCCACATAACTCTGCAGTAAGCCCTTGTAGCCCATGCTCAAGCATCATTTTCATTCAGCCTTGAGTTATAATGGGAAGAGGGGCTGTATTTAACACTTGTGCCTTCATGGGCCACCCTAGCTCACAGTCACAAAAACCAAAAAGTGTAATTCCAACACTGACTGACCAAAATAACTTTGAAGGATCAAGTTAGTATACTGACTACTGATGCTGTCCACTACCTGAATCCTTTCGTCTGCCGAAGATTCTGTGGACTCCTCCTGCTGTCTCTTCATCGGTCCCTGATCCTCAATGGTGAATGCTCCACCTCGTGCCTCCAGAACTTGGGGGTCCCTTTTATGGAGGTCATCCCATTTGTGTTTTATTAGATGCACAGTCCTGGACACAATTCCCCCTCCCTCATCATCAACTGTGGCCTTTATAGTGGCACACAGTTTCTCTCTCTCTTTCAGAAGCAGCTTCTCCGTCCCACAGAGTCCAGTTGCATATGTGATGGCCTCCTTCAGCAACACTGCCACCTCCTTATGGAGAAGGGGTGCCAGGTTTCTCCCTGATCTGGCAGAAGAGGTGCTGGCCTGCTGCTCCAGGTTCTGTTGCAAAGGTGGCACCACTGAATGGCCTTCTGGCTGCTGACCCATAACCTGCTGCTGGCCCTGCTCCTGCTGTCCCCACTGGTCCCCACCATGCAGTTGCTCTGCTTCCTCCTCCTCCTGGTTTCTGCCCAGTCCTGCTGCTGCTGTTGGTTCCAGTTTTAATAATCAAGAAAATCAATGTACAGTTACAGCACAGAAAAAAGAAACTGAATACTATATCTTCTGTTGATTGTAGGTGGTCTCTCTAATATAAAGAACATTACACTTCAAAAACTAGTATTTCTGGCATCTCTATAATTATCTCTCTCTTTCTCTCTCTCTCTCTCTCTCTCTCAGTCTCTGTATCAATCTCCATGGATAACAGGGACAAACGATATAAGCAGTTTCTGCCTGCTGATACACTGATTTTATAACACAGTTTACAGAAAGTTCCAGATTCACACTGGGATACTGTTTATGAAGTGCAATTATTTTACTGTGGAGATGTGGAATACAGAAATATGTAACATGAGGAAACATAACTGTGACTATGGGTTTTGGAAATCATTCTGCTACTTACCATGAAATGTGCAATATTCTGTGTGTGCTGTGTCAGAATTCTGCCAAAGTGAGTGTGTCAGCAGATAAGTACACATTAATATTCACAAATTATTCTGCTTTTCCAGATAAAGTGGGCAATCTGTTCTGTGGAACTTTTTTAAATGCAATTTATTATAAAAATCTGCAGTACATAGAAACAAATCCCACAATTCTAAGTTGGAATTCCCTGAAAGTTGAAAAAAGTATTTTCTAAGCTTTCATGGAATTGAAATTCTGACTTTTGCAGAAATTCCACTGGTAGATATTTTTCTCTCACACTTCTAACAGGGGAAAGGTGTATTTCCAGAGTATTCCCATTGAACTGATGGAGGACAGAACTCAAGTAGTCCAACTGCTTTTCTCTTTCATAAAAACTGTATTTGTGCATATTCATAACATTGAAAAGAGGATAAACACTGAATTAGAAATAAGTACACTGGCTCAGGTTCATACTTAAATTCAAATTCGGATCTCGTCTGCCACCAGAGTTGTGCTGACTCAGATCATGCAAGTCAAGACCAAGTCAATGTTTGACAGTTCTGTTCCCGTCTGGGTTTGAGTTGGAGCTGGAATACTGGAGAGATCTCTGTATACACAGATACATAGATGCTGTCAGCAGATAAGGGCATTGTGGCACATCCAGTCTGCCCTATCCCTCTTTCTAATGCTTAAGGTACCCTAGATGCTATGACAAATTCTGCCCCTTTCACCCTAGCTTGATATTTCCCATGTGACTATCCTCTGCATTCTTGAATGCCTGAACCGTGGCCACCTCTACCACTTCCAGGAGGATACTGTTCCATCTCTCCATCACCCTTTCAGTGAAGTAGAATTTCCTCAGGATTTCCGTAAGTTTTCCCCCTTTTAGTCTCAAGTTGTGCCCACTTGTTCCGCAATTTCTCTACATGTGGAAGATGTACCCCTCTGATACCCTGTTGATCCCCTTCAGATACTTGAAGGTCTCTATCATGCCCCCCCCCTCCTTTCTTCCAGGTAATACATATTGAGAGCTCTGAATGTCTGCTCATATGACTTACTCTGCACCTCAAGCACAATTTTTGTCACCCTCCTCTGTACCGTCTGCATCACGTCTATGTCTTTTTGGAGATGGGGCCTCCAGAACTGAACACAGCACTCCCAATGAGGCCTAACTAAGGAGCTCAAAAATAGTACCACCACTTCCCTTCTTCTACTTGTTATACCCCTTCCTAAACACCCTAGTATTCTGACAGCCTTTCCAAATGCTTTGTTACACTGTTTTAGCACTTTGAGGTTGTCGTTTATGACAACTTATTGATCCCTTTCCTCTTTGCTGGCCTCCAGTGTTACCCAATATAATTCATACTTGACTCCAGGATTCCTTCTCCCCAGGTGCATAATCCTGCACTTTATTTGCATTGACATCCCCTTATGTCTGTCCCTTAATGGAAGGAGAGGAATGGAGGCTCAAACCTCTGAGCACAGGTAAATGGGGGTACAGAACCTGTAAGACAGCCAGAAGCAACTGAGGAAATGCTAAATGAATACTTTGCATTAGTCATAGGAGGGATGGTACTGTCTGAGAGGACTCATGACAACAGGGCAGACAGGATGGAGCCAGACAGGATGCAGCCAGACAGGACACAATATTGGTAACTGACTACCTAGTAAAGAGCAAGTCAGGTAAGTCCCAAGAGGAAGACAGAATACACCTTAGGATCATAGTGGAGCTTCAGGTTCAGTAGGCAGTTTAGAATGTTGTGAGCACTGCAAAACCATTACAGTGATGGCAATGTGGGTGCTGCAACCCATTTGACAGTTTTCTGGTGACTGGGATTTTCAGCATCCGCTGTCGTTCCACCCAGGGTGTTATGCTTTTCCCTCTACACCTCTAACTTGGAGGTGATCATATAATGTTCAAATTATAGAAAGTGATCTAAATGTAAAGAGAACTATTCTTGTTAAACCCATGGTGTCTTTTAAAAGGAATAAAAATTAAAGACAAAGTAGTCCACAGCAGATTACCAGCAGAAGATTCTGCTGATGTGGGCTCTTGTTACCCAAAGACCTGCTGGAGTTTTTCAGTGTAATGGTGCAGTATCTGTAAAATTGGTACACCTGGAAAGGAGTTTACACAGAGTGATGAGAGAAAGCTATACATCAGAGAATGTGTGACATGTAACACATCTTTTATAGTGTATGTGTTATGGTGCACTTGCAGAAAAATCTAGGTCAGATTGCACCACTAGACCATTATACCAAGAATACAGGAGCACATTAGATCAATAAAAAGGAAAACACTTCTGTGGGTATTCACTTTTCATTACATCATAATTCAAATAATGATGATTACGATTTATGGGTGTGGCCCATGTACTGGTACTTAAAAAGGAAGGAAACAGGACAAATGTACTACTCAAAAAAGATAGATACTGGATTTTTTCATTAAGCAGTGTTAAACCAAGGAGGTTAAATGAACAGTGGGTCCTCAAACCCTATCTCCTTGATTAAATAAATAAGCACAAATAGATTCTGTAATCATTTTGTTGGATGTGAAACTTTCAAGTTTATTTGTAACCCTTTGCTTAAAGGAAGTTCCTATGAGGTTATTCTTATTGTGAACTTTATGAATTCATGAAATGATACAAATATGGTATAAAATCAAAGATACTATGGTTTATATAGTCATAAATGTTAAAGCACATTTATTATTATGTGTTTTCACACTCCTTTGTATTAGTTCATTGTGACGTTACCTCTTAAATTTAGAAATCATTAGAATTTGCCAGTATAAACATTCCCTCCAATGTTGTTTAAAGGAGTACCTTACATAATTACCTTACTGAAGGTTAAAAATATAGAAATAAAAATAGGGACTAGTAATTGAGCAACATTGGAGCTAAGTTACTAAGGTGTAAACTGATAATAATTCTTTTTTTTTTTTTTTTATAAATCTGTACAATATGTCTGACAATTTGAGAAGCTCCTTATGGGAATAATTGCTGTTTTCAGATAACAAACATTTTTAACCCTTCCTTTTCTATCCCAATCCCTATCCCCCTTCCCCATCCTTGCTTGCGTTGTTTGCTTTACCATAAAGTACAGTGTTAATGTATGTAACATTAAGCAGGTGTAGGAAAGTATAAGTGAATGCTTTTGTACTAGAAGAATGTTTTTTTATGTGTGAATTGCTGTTTTTTTATAATACTTGAAATAAGGTAGTTTATTTAAGGCACTCAATAATAACACTGAAGGGAACGTTTGAAAAAAATCAGAAAATGAAGGAAGATGATTGAAGGGTTAAAAATAATCACCTTAATGCATTTAATATTAATGACATGTCCTGTATAAAAAGAATCACATGCTCTCTACCACTTCATGATCCCTGAGCAAGAGTTTAAGACTCGAAGCACCGGGCAAGTGGAGGTGAAGTGTTTTGTGTACTGTTACACCAGGATTTTGCAATGAAGATGACAAACCTTTTGGATTCAGCCTTGGGTGGACAGTACTTCCTTTACAAAGACTGGAGTGCAGGTGATAATTCTGATCTGTTGGAGTTAGATGAGGACCTGTTGTGGTCTTTGATGATACTATAGACAGCGAAAAAGGGGCAGACTTGGTGGGCCAAGCTGTCATATCTCTCCACAAATTCTGTTTCTGTGTTTCCTCATTTCTATGTTTCTAATTGAATTTTCAGGTATTCATTTTGTTTTGAAACTTGAGGAGTAAGCTGTGCAAACTTATATCTGTTGTAACTTGTGACTATTGTTGTATGAACTTAAAACATGTGACTTGTTAAACCCTGGTCCAACCCTGAAATCAATTTTTAAGGTAGTGCAAGTGGTTTTGGGTAGTGGAGCAATTCTTTAAAATAACATAAAAAATGTGAGATGAGATGGAGTCAGAAAATCATGTCAGTATTGGGTATGACGTACATACAGACACACTGCCATGAAGCAGCATATAACAATAACAACATAGGAAAGATGTTACTGAACACATCAGCAAGTCAGTCAAACACTGTGGGTGCAGAAGATTGCACTTTGTGACACAGCAACATGGTTGCACAGGGATCGAACAGAGTTTTATGTTGACAACTGCCCCATAAAAGGTACATAGAATGTTTTTAGGGAACCAACCACCCTACATTCTGTACTTACACCTGGCAGCTAAACAGAGACTCCAACTCTGTCTTTCTTTTTAATTTTAAAACACAGTACAAGTATACCAATTTAACAAAAAGTGTACATAGCCACATGCCATGTAAATACATTTCCAAATCAATCCTCATATGATCATTTATAATGAGTTGGATATTCTTATGTATTCCCTACAGTAAATTAATTATCCTGAGAACAATTTGTATTGCAATAAATAACTCTCTGCCATGTACATCTAGCATCTGAAATGAAAAATGGAATCCAGCAGGTCCACATGCAGTTGCTCATTCACTAAATGATGACAAGTGGAAGAAATGCTCCAAAGTTGTAAGTTATACAGTAATTTAAAAATGTAAAATGCTAGTCACTGTGGATATTAACAATTGTGATTTGGGATATAGTAGTATTTATATTCAGAACACTTCCAATTCTCGAAGACAGCTTGGTGTATATGCAAAGAACCGCACAGGAATGAAACATTTATTTTATATTTTGTGTTTGCTTCTAAGGTTATTTTGATTATTTTACAGATAATATGAGCTGCCTAATAATTAATCATAATAAGACAATCTCACAAGAAATGTAATATGAAAGTATAGCATTTTATCATTAGGTAAATATTTTGTCTGCACAAATTCAACATTCAAAAAATGTGTATCATGTGGATAGACAAACTGATAAAAACTAAACCAATTCATAAGTATCTTAAAGCAGCCATGCTTGATAGCAGAGACAATTTTAAATTACACTTTTTTAATTTATTGCATATTTCTCCCTATCCCCTGACTTGTATGCTACTCTTCTTTCTCCAGTTTAAGTATGGCTTACTTTGAATAACACAATGAGAGCTGTTTTCATTATGAGTCTAACTCGATTTTTATCAGTATTCTCTGCTGTTTGTTTGAACACTCACTGTTTAACATCACTTTTGTTAGGACTAGGTAACAATGGACATCCTGTGGGTTCACAGCAAGTGATGTTTTCTTGACACAACATGGTGGCAACAAGGCAGAGATAAGATAAAGGATGTGAAACAATATCAGACCAACTGTTTATTGGCGATTTCTCATATCTTTTGGGGTGCATAGCCTCACCCCGCCCACACATTGTACAACTGAGAAGCAGAATCATACCACATGCTATTTTTTGTTTTAACCAACAATAGCAGAGCACAAGGATACAGGACAAGTAACAATGGGTGAGAGTTCAGTGTGGGGATATTCTTTTATTTTGTTGAGGGGTTTAGGGATTCAAGAAGTGGGAATGAACAGTAATGTAAATGATGTTTTTTAAGAAATAAAGAAGTTGAAGGACAGATAAACAATACAGGAACATCGAATGGTACAGACTATTTTTTTTCCAAGGGGGCTAAACAGCAGCCAACTGGGACCACTACAAACAGTGATATGGTCTTCAAGGCACAAGTTGCAGAAACAGTGAGAAAGACTGATATCCCATGATATGGGTGATTCAAATGGAGTGACTAAAGCAGATCGACTCAATTTGAGCGACTGAAGAAATAGCAAGCAGTACAAAATAGCGAGCATAAAAAAATAGTGAAGGTTAGAAAGGAGCAAAAATTTAGGGAAGAAGAAAATAGCAAATAGTTGCAGGATGCAGTGCAGCTGCTGAGCTAAAACCATGCTCCCAACCTAGTGTGGTGGTTAGAGCTGCCAAATGTGTATAGCTAGGAAGTGCATTATAGCTGGGTTTTATCCCCGCTGGTGCTTTTTCTTTTGTGTTTTTTTTCCCTCTCCAGTTTGACCCCATCTCAGAGTTCCTCTGTCCACCTGCTCCCCAGTTCTGTCACCCCACCTGAGTGGCAATACTGAGATTTTGTCCCTTGACTATTTCTCACTCCCTGAGTTTCCTCTCCCAGAGAACATTCCCCCTCCCTAGTTTCTCTCATTTCCCTGAGTTGTCGTTCCTCCCCTAGAATATTATTTTAGATAAGGAGGCATGGAGGGGTGAAATGCTCAGCAATGGGGAGTGGGAGGGACAGGGGGCTCTGCCCCCTGCAAAAACTAAGAAAATCACTTTGTGGTTTAGGTTGTAGTTTTAATGTTAATTGCTCTTTTGGTGCTTGCTGTTTGTATTCAACCCTGTTTTGTGTGCCATTATTACTTCGCTCTAATGACATGGAACTGAAACACTACAATACAAATAACATTGTCCACACAAATGTATTTTTTTGTAAGGCTACAGACTGTAGTTCAAAGGGGCAGTGCAACTGGTCACACCACCGTTCTGCCTATTTAAGGCCTACTCTCCTCACTCCACAGACAAGCATTTTCTCCTTGCAGCCGGAGGCTTACTATTTGTCATGTATTGTATAAACCCCTTGCTCGCCTTGCTTTCTCCTGCTGCTCGGCATAGCCTTTATGGCATTATGCAACCTGTGATTCCAGGCAACTCTCTACCTAAGGGCTTCTGGCTCTACCCAGCCTTCTACCATCCCTTCATTAATATTATGCACCTGGTATGCATAGTCACCCCAGCCTTCCTGTCCCTTGCAATATCAGCAACACCCATCCCCTTCCAAGTCTGGCAGCATATCATGTTTACTTGCTTCAAACCGCACCTCCTGCCATATTGGCTTTACAGCCTCCTCCTACCTAACCGGCTTCAAAGCCTCCTCCTCTGCAACTAATGGCCCCAGGCTTTGCCCAGCCATGCCGTTCTCTTACTCATAACATACAATTCAATTCACTCCCAATTTGCCTTCCTAATGTACTTGGTCGGCATGCATTTCTGTGGTTGATAAATGCTTTTTGCCTTACCTCGACCCACAACAGGGTCCATTTTGCTCATCCTGACCTACGTACAGGTCTCTCCCTGTCAGCTCTCATCCAGTCAAGACCCACAAGAGGGTTCACAGTGCTCAGTCTGACCTACTTACAAGTCTCCCCATGTCTGCTATCATTCATCACGACCCACGTCGGTCCATGCTTGTTACAACTCACTCCTCTATGTTTTGGAGATATGCTGACTTTATTTATTAATTCCAGGACTCAGGGTTAGCCCTATAGCTGATGGTCTCTCCCTCTCTGCACCCCAAAGTCTGCATCTTGAGCATGCGAAGCTTGGAGTGGGATCCTTCTCACCTGGCCCATAGTTGGGAATGTCCTTGCTACAGGTGGACCTTCAGTCATCTATCTTATCAACGGCACCTCTCAATGTAGCATTGAAGACTTTGCCAGCAAAGGGGAAGGGATCTCATGGGAAGGGCCCCTTTAGCTGCCTGAGTGGGTTTGGAGGCACCATTTAAAGCTATTCTCCCTACAACCACCTCTGGTTAGCCTGGTTTGTTCATTGATTGGTAGGCCAGCTGAGTTTCTCACTGGTCATTACTCTCCTCCCACCTAGGAGGTTTGCACCTGATGCCCCAGTGTGGCAGTTTGCTCACAACCCTACAGCATTCGAATAGAGGAATAGAGTGAGGTGTTCCCAAAATTGCAGTTCCCTGGACTGGTCTGCTAAATTGCAGTAGCAAAGCTGTCACTAAACAAAACTGTCCCACAGCCTGGATGGAAGGTGACTTAGGCCTTGGTTCCCCAGAGGCTTCCTCCACAAGGATTTTTTCCTCTCCTCTGTGCCAATGATCATAATACTAGATAGGCATAGTTGTAGTCCCCAGTTCACTTAGTTAGGTTTCTGCTGTTGGATCAACTTGGGTGGCTGTCCCGTAATTGCCCCTTCTCCCCATTTGGCTGTTCTCTCTCTCTCTCTCCTTAGGAAGCCAGGCCTCCATGCCTTACAGTAAGACCTCCAAGCAGGTAAAAATATACCTGTTATTTTCTGCCTACTCTACTCAAAAAATATGACCGACTGTCACATGCTACCAACTGAAGCCATACTACGAACCTACCTATGTAAAGGCCTTCGGCGCAGATAAACGTTCACTGACTTGTATGCTTTGCTCAACACTCTTTTTGGGCCTCTTACTAAGGTACCATTAGCCAAAGGAATCACTCCTATGGCACCTCAAGGGGTGGAACCCTCCCCTAGGGTTCCTTGCCTTCATACCCCTACAGGGTGGAATATCCCATGGATCGAAAGGTGAACAGCCAAAGTTTATCTATGTTACACAAGCACAAAACCAGTTGCACAGGTACATTGAATTGAAAGACTACAGCCTGTAATTCAAGGGGGTGAAGGAACTGGCCACATTCCCATTCAGCCTATTTAAGGGCTGATCTCTCCACTCCACACACTAGTATTTTTTCCTTGTACCTCCATCCACCCCTCATCCTCCAGTGGCATGCCTCTGTCCCTCTCCTGTGGGCTTCTTCCTAAGGTACCTTTAGCCAAGGGAATAACTCCTGTGGCACCTCAAGGGATGAAAACCCTCTCCTAGGGTTCCTTGCCTTCATAACCCTACAGGGTGGTATATCACACGAGAAGACAGACAAACAGCCAAAGTTTATCCACACTACACAAGCACGAAACCAGTTGCACAGGCATATTAAAGTGCTTTTTACTTTTGAGAGGGAGGTCTAAACTGCAGCCAACTGGAAAATGTAGACATACTGATGTGTTTTTCAGGAAAAAAGTTGTGTAAAGTGAGATGCTTAAACAGTAAAAGGCAAGTAACAAGGTCTGCACAATTTCTTTTGTTTTTTGTAATTTTTATTTTGGGGAAGGGGCCCAAACAGCAGTCAACTGGAAAACTTACACATACTGGTGTGTTTTTCAGAAATAAAAGTTGCATAAAGAGGGATGTGCAAACAGTAAAGGTTAACTAATAATGTCTGCACAATTTTTTTTGATTTTTCTCTTTTTCATCATTTTAGGGAGGGGGCCCTAAACAGGGGCCAACAGGGACACTTGCAAATACAAATACTACTGTTCTCTGACAACAAAATTGTTGGTAATTTTAGTGTAAATATTCATAATGTGAATAGAATCCTAAGCTTTTCTCCAGCTTTTTTTAATACTGTCATTCACCATGTATCTGTCATACTGAGTCCAGGTCACTTGCATCTGTGTTCTGCTAACTGCAGACATAAACAGGTATTATGGTACCTCACCAAGCAATTCAGGTGCACACCTTAGAGTCAAAGCAGAGCAACATATGTTCTAACATAGAAACATAGAAACATAGAAGTTGACTACAGATAAGGACCGCAAGGCCCATCCAGTCTGCCCATTTCTTTTTCTACCTTATAAATGTTCTGCCTCCTATTCAGGAGAACTCAAACCCCTCAACTGTGCATCCATCATCCAGTGGCATTTGCACACTCTCCATTTCCTGTGATTCCTGTCTGCATTACCTTTATCAGCAGGATCTTGATATCTTGCAGTCGCTGATAAGTTGTACTGTGATGGGAGGAAATGTGAGTTCATTTTCGTTAAACGCATCGCGTAAGGCGTCTTGGGAAGAATGGGACACTTTAGGTGTCGCCTCCCTGCAGTCCTTGCTCCATTGAGCAGGCGTGGCAGTCCTGCACTAATCGGACGCTGGTGCTGTATATGACAGTGGTGGTAAAGAAGACCACCGCTGTCATACAGCACTGCATTACGCCCCCTAATCTTTGCTGCCAGCGCGAGCCCACCCCAGTGTGGCAAACGTCCTGCCGTCATCTGCCGACGAGGGTGCCCAATCCTGTCGGATCCACGGCCCCCCCAGCCATCTTCTGCCACGCTGGGAGCCCACCCCAGCGCAGTCACTGCGCGAAATCACCCTTCAGGCCTGAATAATGCCATGACAGTGACATCATTCATGAGAAGGGGTCCCAAAAACCCCATGTTGAAAATTTGGTGCAAAAATTCCAAAAAATGACTGTTTTACGAGAGTGCGTTGAGCAGTTCCTATGCAGGCTTGTAAGTTAGCGAATTTTCAATATTTTCACTCCAGATTTTCAACATTGCCATTTCACCACACCTCCTTATGAGCAGTATAGCTGTCATTTTTCACATCCTGCCCAAAATGTGTTTCCGCCCATGTAGCGCTGGCTAAGCGTCGATTGTGCGAAATCAATGTATGGGACACATTAAGAAAATCATGGTGGCACTGTTCATTAGCAGAGGTCTTAAAATAGCTATGTTGAAAATTTGGTGAAAAAATTCCTAAAAATGACTGTTTTATGAGGCGTTGCGCAGTTCCTATGCACGCTAGTAGGTTTGCGAATTTTTAATATTTCCACTCCAGATTTTCAACATTGCCATTTTACCACAATTTCTTATAAGTAGTACAGCTGTCATTTTTCACATCTCACCCAAAATGTGTTTCCGCCCAATAACCAGCGCACAATGGCGCGGTCGGTGTCTTGAAAATCAATGTATGGGACACATTAAGAAAATCATAGTGACACTGTTCATGAGCAGAGGTCTTAAAATTTCTATGTTGAAAATTTGTTGAAAAAATTCCTAAAATGACTGTTTTACGAGCGTGCGTTGTGCAGTTACTATGCACGTTCGTAGGTTTGTGAATTTTCAATATTTTCACTCCAGATTTTCAGCATTGCCATTTTACCACACCTCCTCATGAGCAGTACAGCTGTCATTTTTCACATCCTGCCCAAAATGTGTTTCCACCCATGTCGCACACAATGGCACAGTCGGTGTGCAAACTCAATGTATGGGACACATTAAGAAAATCACAGTGACACTGTTCATGAGCAGAGGTCTTAAAATGGCTGTGTTGAAAATTTGGTGAAAAATTCTAAAAATGACTGTTTACAAGCGTGCGTGCGTAGTTCCTACGCACGCTTCGAAGTTCGTGATTTTTCAATATTTGCACTCCAATGACTTCCAAATACCTAAACAGCACTATAGAAGCAAGCAACATTTGGCACTGACAAATGCTTGCACTCTTTGTCACAGATTTTTAAGCCATGTCAATGCCAAATACCACTGCAAATACCTGCCAAGAACATTCGGCATTGACAAATGCTTGTTATGAATGTGAGATACTCAATACTGTAAGAAAGACAGCTTGTCAGCCAGTCACAATGGCACCTGAAGCACTGAATACCCTTTCCGAACATACACTGGCACAGGGCAGGTTAGGTACCTAATGGCATGAGCTGCAAGAGCAGGCCAGATTTCCAGTTTACTTCACCAACAGTCCAATGATTTATCATCTATGCTCAACTCGTGGGTCATCCAGGTATGACTGTGCCATATGACTGGCAGACAGCTGCACTTGTGTGTTGTTCTCAGGTGGGGGAAGAGAAAGGGAAAGGGAACATTGTTTAACCAGGAGTAGCACACTAAACTAATGTTTGTTTCCAGATGTGACCTGGGAGCATAAGGAAATGAAATGACTTGCTCAGGATCACACAGTATGCACCTAGGTGGCTGTGGGATTCATACCAGGTCTCCAGACCTGCAGCTCAGAGCCCTAATCCACTGCGATATACTGCCTCTAGGTGGCTGGTGCATGGACACACCAACCTTCTACCGCATAGACCAGAGAGGGTTTGTGATACTGCTACATGAGGATCAGGTGTCAGGAGAAAACACAGTACAGGAGAAGGATGAGGAGGATACTTTCTGAGTGGCTGTCGCTCTTTGAGGTTTGTCTACAGCAACCATTTGTGACCTTTACTCTGCATGCATTTTCGTTATCCAGTTTCCAACTTTGCCACAAAGGATCACAACATAGTGATCCCGATCAGCCTTACTACCTATAAGAAGTGCCCTCACCCTATGCTTGTACCACGGATCTACCAGGTTGCCAGGATGTATGCCTCAGGTTCCATGTCAATTAAGTGGGGGTCTATGTGATAAAGGCAAACACCTAAAGGCGATCATTGTTATCACTCAGTCAGAGTGCAAACACATTTTCAGCACTCTGATAACCCTGGCGCACCAGCACAATAGTGCCAAGACATATTTTTACTACTTTCTTTGCCCCCGCACCTCCCTACTTAAGGATTCTCAACTCCGGGGTATGTCGGGTGGTGAAAATAGTAAAAGGTTTGGGCCGGGTGCAATAAAATCACACCAGCGCCGGACCCAAACCAGTACTTAAGCCACCCCAGCCATTAACCAATCCCTACACCACCACACAGTTCGAACGACAACCACAGCACCAATCCTTACAGCCTCTCCACCGCCTCTCAGCCCACATTCAACGTGCTCCTCCCACCCCCGCGGTAATGAGCAACATCCTGTCGCCTAGTTCGCCCACCCCCTCAACCAGTCACCCTATCAGTTGGTCGCCGTGAGTAGATTGCGTGGGGAAAGTGTCACCATAACGGACAGCACCCTTCCTCATGCGCCCATTTCACAGGTTACCATCTGCGTGCAAAACATTTTGGCATGGTTAATTACTGTGCGGATATTTCAGCGTAATCTTTTTCAGCGTTTAATGATTACAGCGCTAGGCATTTCAGCATCTCTTTCACTGCACTCATGGCTCTCTAGTGACACACAAGCTGCTACTTGTGTGTCTGTCTCTGTAGCTACTGTTCTCTCTGTCTCTCTGTCCCTCTCCCTGAAGCTTGGTCCACTGCTCTCTCTCTCTGTCTCTCAGGCCCCCAATGACATTGACAAATTCCGTTACTGTGGGGTTGACTCAGGAAGTTGTCAGAGATCACTACTGCGGAGCCTACTGTCCAAAGTTCTGTGAAGCTATGAAAGGCACATGCTTCCAGAGCACATATAATTACTCTACTATTAGATAAATATATAAATTATTTTCCACAGCCATTCAAGAGATCCTTATTGGTGATGCTGAAAACAGACTACCTTACCTGCAGAACTGAGATTTAATTCTCAGCAAGACTTGGGGCAGTGCTTGTATAATTTTGATGTGTGTGCACAACTGTCCCCGACATTAGCCGACTGAATACAAATTAGAAATGAGGCTTGCTTGAATCTAAAGCAATGACTAAACTGAATGTGAAAATGAATGTCTGGTTTTTCCATATACTGTATAGTCCTTGAATCAGAGTGCAGAGTACTCGGCACAGGTATCTAGTGGTAACAGTACACTGAAGATCTATGTTCTAAGCAGCTCACTAGCTACTGTATATTGGTTGGTGTCAGCGTTTGTGTTTCTCATGGACCCCAACCCCTGGAATTGAACCCGAGTCAGGTTATCTGTATGTGTGTAGTGCTGAGGTGATTGCAGTTCAAAACTTGTTGCAGGTGTGCAGCTCAAGCATTATATTTTTGTGGTGCCTGTGGGGTATGTTATCTACACACAGGGCAACTATACAGTGACAGAACACTGCAATCTGGCTTGGGCTTGTGCTCAGGCTTGTTGCACTCCTCATTGAATGAATGAATTATATTTTTGCTTAAGGTAGGCAATGAGCTGTATTTGTTGTGCTCTTAATTGCTGTTAGCAGTAATGTTTTTTGCTATGTTTGATGTGCTGAAATGCGTGTGCTTAAATGTTTGCGTGGAATTGATCTGATACCATGCATCAGAGGTGCTAATAATAATCACCCTGAGATCATTGTCAAACAACTGTGTAATCCAGTCAGTCAGCACTACCCCAACAGAGTCTGCTGCCAATGTGTCTGGTTGAGTACATGCAGCCATGGTATTATCTGGCTCAGGCATGCATTTTCAGAGTGAACAACCTGTGTAGCATATTCAAATGGACAGAGAATTTGTTTGACGTGATCCATCAACATCCACTGGGATAGATTCATTGACATAGCAGACTGTGCTTTACGATCATGCATCTGCATGACATAGTTACTCATTGGCTTGTACTGCTCAAGTAGTCTCGCAACATGTTGAGCATAGAATTCCAGAGTGTCACTGAATCAACCTTTAGGCAGTGTTGTTGTACTCCATTAGCCTTCAGTAGACTCCTGAGCTCAGATCTTGCCAGTGAGTAGCAACTGAAATGGCTGCAGGTCTTGTGACTGACATTACTGTACACATGCCACTGACTGCTTCATGATCCAGAAAGGCCCTCACTATCAGGTTCTGAACATGTGAGAAGCACAGGACATGATAAAAACACCCACCATTGAGTGATTTAAGGGTATTCCCTGCATTGTCACTTGTGATAAAGCCATCTTGGAATCCATGTGGTGCCAGCCAGGATGTAATGGCCTCAATAGTTCAGGTGAATATTCTGGCAGATGTATGTGCCCATGCATGCTCTGAATACTCCATGTGCTGATGAGGACAAACATCACTACTGCCACTTGTCAGGGGAACATGGATGATGGGCATGGGTAAAAGCATAAACACTAGGAAATAGGCCCAGTGTGCAGTAATGCACATGAAAACGATAACAGACAGTGGGCCACTTGTTCAGATATCTGAGGTGAGGCAGATGCTGGGTACTGCAGAGTGGAACAATGCATGTGACACAATGTAAGGAAGGTAATTGTAAAGTGTTGGAACAGCCTTAGTGGAGAAATAAGTATGACTGGGAACTTTATATGTAGGTGCAGCTTTTTCCAAGGTTGTTGAAACCCAGGCTTCTCAACCAGAAAAATGGCAGCAGGTCTCTTAGTAATAGTAAAACCTTTATTTTTAGACAGGAGATACAATGAAAACTAATTTCAATCACCATTAGGACAAGTCCTATTTACAATGTGTTCCTCTTTTGGCACAGGATGTTTAGGGTGGTATTTGGTGTGCTTTGTTAAGGTGGATTTATATCAGCTTGCTTAAGCTCTAATTGGATGGACTCTGGAGGAGGTTGATTTACAGGCTTTGGCAGTAGTGAGCTTGCTGCTGTGGTTACCTTGTCCGCATGGAGGAGACACTGGAAAAACTTTCTATACAGGAAAGGATGGCTCAGATTCTGCACACTGACTACTTCCACTGGTATCTGCATGCCTATGAGAGGAACACAGTTCAGGGATAAATGTTACATCATCATCACCAGGATGGGGACCCTCACTTTAGACTGCTATTATGTCAGAAGTGGGCATTGCTGCCAAACATTTATGCTGTCCGTAGCTGAATGGAGATGTTTAGTTTGCATATGGCTATGCATACCAGTTGTCCCATAGTGTGTCCCGGTTTACCTCTGCCAGTTCATGTCCTGCATATATTTCACACAGCCACACTGTCATCAACCTCATCCACTGAGAAAAAGTCCCTACACAAGGGACTTTCTCGCCAACATGCCAAGTTTTTGTGGGTGGGTCATATAGGGCCACAGGTATTAAGGTGGGCAAAATGGTAACCTTTTGTTGCTCCTGCTACTGCTTATCTCCATGTACCCCTTTTAACTTCATGTCCCATACCCTGCCATCAAACTGCTCTTTAGGTGCAGCATAAGAAGAATTATTTTCCTTTAACGGTGACATTTTTCTGGCTGCAGTGGCAGAGCCCTGCAGACCTATTACTTCTTAAATGCACTTTGCATTCCTTGTGAATCAACAACTTGTTAGTGTAAAAAGACACCTCTTGTCGCGAACCATTCTCTGGCGTCAGACTATTTTTTTTAACTTTCACCGGTCCATGACAGCTGAAATACAAAACTCCTGACCCTGACTCTCATGCACCCACCACCCCACCCCCACAAAGAAACATAATAGTGACACTTGGGGTTCCTAGTCCCTCAGTGACTCAATCACAACTTCTCTCACTGCCCCTTCCCCTTGTCCATTACTAAGCATCCAAGGTAATTTCAATTTTCTAGATGTAGGCCACCGCAAGCGGCCGTAATTTGCCAATGTGTCCAGCAGAAAATGCAAGACATGGTGCCAGATCCAAGGAAGCGGCTGCAATTTGCCAACTTTTCCAGTGGGAACTGCAAGACTTGCTGCTGGATCTTGGGTGGAGCAAGAATCTTGTTGACTGGCAGAAGCAGCAACACATGGTATGTAGCCATCTTGGATAGGAAAAGGAGGAGGCATGGAACTGGATTGTTGCTGAGTGAGGCCTGAAGGTGCACAATGGAGCCTATGACATCTGTTTCCTGGAGATCAGCAATCAGGTGGCAGCACTGCTTAAGGACAGAGTACTGACATGCCTGACAGTGAGTTGAGAAACTATTGCTTTTTGTCTGTGCAGAGAGGATTTTCTTTCTCTCTCTGCCACCCCACCACACACTTACACGCACATGCACACACACACACAGACACACACACACACACACACACACACACACACAGCAATTGAGGAAAGGTAGTGTGACATCAGGCAAATGTGGTGGTGATAGACAGAGACAGAGAGCCACACACGGAGTGCAGAATTGTGAGTCTGTGTGTCTTGCTGTCCTGGAAGCTGCAGTGTCACAGAGAGAACCAGAGAAAGGAGAGTTGTTGGGGGTGAGACAGACAGGAGTGAGAGATGCACTAGGAGCAAAACAGACAGCAGATTCAAAAAGGAGAGGAGGCAGCTACATAAAGGTCCAATGGTGCCAACGACACAAACTAGGAATATTATTAATAACAATTAAGTCAGGGTAACAAAGACCTTAGCAGGGTCCATTAATGCAAACTTTATTGAAAAGAAATGGCAAGCAGCACCCCACTGCACCACAGCACATACTGTATGTGTCACATGACCAATGTTTCACGTCACTCTGACACTTTATCAAGGATGTCAAGACACCTTGACCAAGCGTCAGAATGACGTGAAGCATTAGTCACATGACACATATGTGCCAAGGTGCAGGGGGGTGCTGCTTGCCATTTCTTTTAACTTAATAAAGTTCTGTATTAACTTGGACCTAGCATCAAAGGGTCTTGTTTGATTGGTACACTGTTTGTAGCCTGACTTGGTGGTGTGGAAGTGAAAGACAGCAGCACCCTTGAGACACAGGGATCAAGAGGTAGTTGGTCCAGCATGCAAGAGAAGAGAGAGAGAGAGAGAGAGACAAACAGCAGGAGAGAGACACTCTCAGACACAGTTGCTGCAATCTCTCTCTCTCCATGTATATTACAAATTCATATTCTTAAAATCCACAAATATGATCCACCACCCTCTCCTTAAACATGAGTTTAATGCAGACCACATATTAGCAGCAGCAGGTACAAGTGGCCAGGTATATCACAACAGCGGTATCACAATTAATTAATTTGGAAATATGGCATTCTTTCATTTCAGCTGGACTTTTACAGGTCCTAATGGTAGAAATAAGCTTGCAGTAGCCAGGTTCTGGGTTTAGAGAAGGGTTATAAGCTGTACATTAATTGGTCACAAAGATTGGGTCTTTAGTGCTACACCATCAGTGGAGATCTATCTAGGTACCCCTTCAGTTTGCCCTCTGACTGCATTATTCTCCAATTATTTCAGAAACTACTGAATAGCACTTGACTGGGGACTAAACCTGTTACCAGAACTGGGCTGTGTGCATTAAACTTCTTAACAGAGCAAGTGCTGTTTGTGTCTGCATGTGCTGAGATTTCCTGCTGGTCATTAAAATACTTATAATCTTCCCTCATGAAAGTAGCAAATTATTGCACAGAACTTGAAGAAGCCAGTTATATTCATGTCTGTCAGAAACAAAAAGGAGTATCTATTCTACTACTGGACTTTATGAAACCATGTGGTCAAAGCAGAACATCTTTGGTACATTTAAAGACAGGCCTGTCTGAAGGTGTTTATCACTGCTCTACAATATATATAATATATGTATGTTCTGAATTATCTAACCTTCCACTAATTGTTAGGATACATTACCTATCTCATATAAACACTGACATGGCAGCACGTAGTGGGTATAGAAACTTAGAAAATGGGCAAGATTATTCAAAGTCGCTGATTGGCTGACGGGCAGTACGAAGTACATTAAGTTTCAATAGACACCGCTTAAAACAAGGGCCAATTCAGGTGCTCTATACCAACTTTATCCTTGGGCACCCTGAATTTGAAAAATCAAATCAGCCATATTTTCCCTCGCTTAGCGAGCGATCAAGGTACCCCCCCACACACAAACTCCCCGTCAACAGCTCCAGCGCGACTTTCTTTAAAAAAAAAAAAAAACATTAACCGATCCAAAAAATGCACCCCGTTCCTTCAGTCCATAAAAGAAATTGCATCTAGAGAAGTGATGGTTCCTACAGCCCTGCACTTCTGGTACTGCCAGGAATGCGGCGACAACTGAAAACCCTCCTATTCCACAATCCTCACTATCCATAACAGATAGAATACTCCTCCCACATCACATCAGCATTTTAAATTTATAAATATCACCTTTTTTCCTGCCAACTTCTCAGGTCTCTTGGCGCTTGCCTATTTAAGAGCTGTCCATGCTCACGCCTTACATTCTCCACAGCTGAGCCTCTCAAACCTGGCTGCCTTTTCTCATATGCAGTAATTGCCTCAAACAGCTACTCTTCAGAATTAAAAAAATAACTTAGTGCTGTTGTGCCACACTGTACTTGTGACTCTTAACTTTTAGAGGATAACAGAAGAGAATGACTCTGTGGGGGGCAGCAACGGGAGATGGAACAGCTTTCAAATGTAGGGACGATTTTATCTTTATTTTTAATATTTATATTTGTTTAAACTCATTTCCCCACTTATTTGATCAATTAATAAAAATTTACACAGAAGCCCATTTTCTAAGTGCATAATGCACTCCAGGGTGGAAGCGGTATGGAGCAATCTGAGGACAGACCCAGGAGCTATAAGGCCCTCCGCCTGTGGCTTCAGGCCTCATTATGCCCCTGGCCGGTCCAGTATTGCCCAATATCGCCCACCCTGTCAGGCATTATTGCTTACATAGTGGGTCAGCAGAAGAGTGCCGCTAGCACTATGTCAGAAATAAGCGCCAAAATGTACCACACGTTGTCTAAAACCCCAGAGCTTCTAGGGTCTTGGCGGTGGCCCCTGAACCCTGGGTTTTCTATAATTATCTCCTTCAGCAAAATTATTTGAATTATCCCATGAAGCTTCAGAGCTCCTTTGGAAGAAAATACTTTTCTTTATGTTTATAGCACATTTGGGCTCCTTCTTTTTGCTGCTGTGCATTTTTGGCCATGGTCTCTCCTGGCTATTATGTCACTCTTTTCCTCTCCCCCAGGGCTTGCATTAGCACTAGTAAAGTGGGGGTCAGGCTGAATCTCTGCTTCAAATGTTGGGGGTCAGACCAGAGAATTCTGGGGTCAGAAATTTGCTGTAGTGGCTTTGTAAATTATATTAACATACTAAGATGCCAGCAGAGAAGGCTAAAAGATCTCTCGATTCTGCTCAAAAAGCAGCACATGGTCTAAACACCTTTTCGGCCTTACCAATAATTTTTCTGCTAACAAAATCCATGAAAACTTTTCCATATATGGGGTCAATTCTGAAGCACTGCTATTATTTTATGTGCTTCAGAATCCTCAAAATTCCCATCTGGGGACTTCAGAAGTAAGTAACACAAGCCCTGCTCCCCAGTCCTTTAGTTAGCACCTGGTGTTCTGACATTAGCTGTTGTGCAGCTCTGTTGTATGTGGTGCTTGTTGCTTCGATGCTCCCCTCTGGGAGCCCACTGATTCCTCCTGCCTGCCTCCCAGAGCTACTTTCAAGCCCATTTCAGGTACTAGCCTTCAGCCACAGTGTGAGTCTCATTTGTGGTCCCCATCCTGTGAATATAACCTCCCTGTTCCTTCCTACCAAGCCCCTCAGGGCATTTATACTCAGCCACCATATGGGTTAGTTAGTGATTTATCACACCTCCTGATGGCTGCCCACCCTCTGGATCCTCTTAACACGCCTTAGGGGTTCTTCACATAGCTGCTGTGCAGCTGTTTGAGTAGAGAGGCATTTTGCCCTAGCCTCCTCCCCTCCTGAAAATCTCCCTCTTTTTCCCACCCACGTGGAAAAACTTTTCACTTTGTGCTTCAGGATCCTCAAAATTCCCATCTGGGGACTTCAGTAGGAGGTAACACAAACCCTGATCTCCAATCCTTTAGTTATCCCGAGCTCTGACATCAGCTGCTGTGCAGCTGCATTACGTGTGGTGCTTGATGCTTCCATGCTTCCCTCAGGGACCAACTGATTCCCCTGCCTGCCTTCCACAGCTACTTTTAAGCCCATTTCAGGTATGGCCTTCAGCCACATTGTGGCTTTTCCTTTTTGGCCCCCATCTTGCTCTCCCTATTCTTCATTCCAAGCTCCTCATGGCATTTCAACTCAGCCACCATATGGGTCAGTTAGCAGTTTCTGCCTCTTCCTCCTGGCTGCCCACCCTCTGGACCCTCTTAACAAACCCCTTGGGGGCTCTTCACATAGCTGCTGTGTGACCAATTGGCTAGGGAGGCATATCATCCCTAGTCTCCGCCACCTCCTGAAAATCTCCATCTTTTTTCCCCACCCACATCGAGCAAGCCACAAACTGAACTCTATGTGGGCTGGGAGTTGAAAGCACCTGCTGGCACTGTTATTCTAGTGCAGCAGTGTAAAATAGCCACAGCATTTCTGATTGGTGGTTTCTTTATTTTTTTTTTGCTCTGGTCTCCCTTCCCCAAGATGGAGAGTTTAGCCCTCTGTCCCACTTTCAACCCTCCATGTGCAGGCTTACCCCCCAGGGTGGGGCTACTGCTCAGGCATGCCCTCCACTAGGAACATGGTCTTTTTCCCTAGCTTATGCCCAGGGATGGACCACGGGAGTGGGATGCCCCAGCAGGCATTAGTCACACTGATAGCGGCAGCTGAGGTGGGGAGCCATCAAGAATGGAGCAGAAATTTCTTTCCATTATGCTGAGATCCTTGGGATGGGAATGTGCAATGATGATAGCATCTGCCCCACCCCCCTTTGTGTGATGTGCCAGCAGAGGTAGTACCCCCAGCCACCAGAGTATGCGTAGTGCTGGACACTCTTCTGCCCTCCCCCCTGGAGAAGGAGAGCAGTCCCTGAGATGCTCAAGCCTTCTACCCCCAACTGGCCCTCCAACTCCTGAGTCCATCATCGAACGTGGGATGTCGGCGCCATAAGTGGATGCCTTGTCACTCTGCTGGTGATTCGGACCCTGATTTTTTGGTTTCATGACCTGCATACCTGCCTGCTACATACAGGGCCAAGGGCCCCACCCCCAATTAGATGCCAGGGAAAGGTTAAATATAATTAGGGAACACCACCATTTGCCATTGGCTACGATGGAGTTATCCCTCTACACCATCAGGACTATACCATTAAACTACTGGCATCCTGTGACAACTCAAGACCCTGAACCACAGGTGTCCACTTTTTAAATAATACAGGGACTATATGCAGCAAACCATCTGCACTAGCCCATCAGGGCTACTATTTATAAATGCCAACTAGAGGTGCCAAAGGGTATTACTGAGCACCCAATATCATTTATTCACTTTTAAACAGTCTGAATCTTTATTGTCTAACTCTACATCTCTATTTTCCTTACTTTGATCTTAAGTGTATTTTTTCTCTAAAACTCCCCTTCCTGTACTCTTATGCTGTACTGTACCCTTTTTCTAATTCTCCACTCTGTCTCTACTCTCACTAGTATAACGTCCCCAAACTAATAGACAGATAGGTAGAAAGACAGATCGATAGATAGATATTTTATTTATAAAGCTCCCAACTCCATGGTCGCTGGGTGCTGTACAGTACAGATCAACAACAAAATACTTATAAGCAGCAGTTCATCATAAACTTAAAATTCTATCCATCCCATTAAAACCAACATCAATCATTAAAAGCCTACTGGAACAGATATGTCTTTAATCCTTTCTTGAAGGCTTCTACCAAGGGGGCCTCCCTTAGATAACCAGGAAGGGAGTTCCACAGAGTAGGTGCCACCACTGAGAACTCCCTGTCCCCAGAATGCTGCAGCCTCAATCTGAGAACTCCTAGGGTGTCTCCCCAGCAGAACAGAGTGCCAAGGATGAACGGTAGGGGGCAGAAAGATCTTGAAGATAGACAGGTCCCCTTTTGTGTAGAGTCTTGAAGGTCAGGAGCCCTACCTTGAAGACAGTCCTCCACCTGACTGGCAACCAGTGTAGTCCATGAAGGACCAGGGTGTTATGGTCACCCTGTCTCACCCCAGTCAATAATTATGCACCATATTCTGCACCAGCTGCAGCATGCAGAGGTTGCCCCCAGATAACCCTAGGTACAGGGCATTACAATAGTCCAGTCAGGAAGTGACGAATGCATGCACCAGTGAGGTCAGATCCTCCAGCGGGATCAGGGCTCAGATTTGTGCATTGTTTCTAAGATGATAAAATCCAATCCTGATCATGGCTGATCTAGCTAATCTAGCTAATCTAATTTTCCCTTTATTTCTACAGGTCTTGCCAGACTGCATACTGATCAGATAAGTATCTTTGTTTAATTCTAACCCCTAATCTCTCTCCTCTGTGACCTCTGACCCTTTGTGCCTCCTCAACCTTCTCTGTTCTTCCCATTCAGATCTCACCCAGAATACCCCAATCTAGAACACCTCAACTCTGGACTCCCTAACTCTGACAGAGCAGGTAAGTCCTAATTACCTAACTACCTTCTAAGTTATGTAGCATATAAAAGGTGCCACACCATTATATTATGTAGCAACTTGAGTTATTTATTTAGTTTTGTGGCCTGGAAATGAGTGTTTTCATGATCTTCACACCTGATGTTAGTTGGTCTCCACTGACCAGTTCCAACCTGTAGCCATATTGGCTCTGGCCAATTCTGTTTTACTGGCTGCTGCTTGCGGTGGCTGCTAAACAGAGTCTAGGTTTGGATCATCATCCCTCTCATCACTATCATCCTCAATGATTTTGACTAAGACATTTCTGGCATTGAGGCAGAGCTGACTATCCTCCACATTCTCTTCCTCAGTACCATTTTCTTCCACCTCAACACTAACAGTAGAAGGATGTACAGACTCATGATATTCCTCCTCCTCAGCCTCCATCTTAAGCAATCTCTCCTCCAGTTCCTTCTCCCTTTGAAGACAGTTAATGATCCTGGACCCTCTTAATATCATCCTTTCTGCTACTGGCTGCCACGGATGCACACCTTCATCCTCCTAGTCCCTAGGGCTCCAGAGATAACTCCTGAGACTCCTTTGACTGTGATTGTTCCTTCTCCTGAGACTCCTGTGGCTGTGACTGTTCCTTCTCCTGAGACTCCTGCAAATTAGGAGGTGTTGCAAAAATATAACTGACTGTAAACAGCTTCAGAACAACCTAGATCAAATATCGGTGTGGGCAATTAAAAACAAAATGAAATTTAATGAAAAGAAAAGCAAAGGTAATGCACTTAGGTACAAAGAATTGACAAATACAATATAAACTGAATAAAAGTATATTAGAAAGTACAACTGAGGAACAAGACCTTGGAATTTGGATAACAGATGACCGGTGCTTTGATGAACATTAGATGATAACAGTCAAAAAAATGTCAAAGAATTGAAAACTGTATTTTATATAACATTAAAAATAGGAAGAAATAAGTGATTATTCCCTTGTACACAGGATTAGTACACCCCCATCTTGAATATTGCTCTCAGTTTTGCAACCAGACACCTTCAATAGTTTTAAATTAATTGAAGGAATACAAAGGAAAGTAACCAAAAATAAGCAACATGGGAGATCATACCTGTACAGAGAGATTGAGCACTCTAGGTCTATATTCAACTAAATACCAACAACTAAGATGAGACCTCTGTCTGACTTATAAGGCAATGCAAGATGACCTTAATGCCGCAACATTAGGGCTCACACCATACTATACCAATAAAACTACTAAAACACATAAGCACAAATTAATAGGTGAAAAAAATATAAAAAAAGAGAAGTCAGTTTTTTACTCAGAGATTGTGTCCTGCCTGACAGTTAGGACTTGAAGAAAAATTAGGCAATCCTTGACTTCTGTGAAATTCAAAAGAAGAAACATGAAAAAAAAAAACAGAAAGCGGAAAAAATGAAAAAGAATTAAACCCCCCAAAAAAGGTTGATTGCTGACTCCACAATTATGGTGCTCTACAGGATGGGTGGTAAGATTCACTAAGTGATTTTAAGATTTACAATACCATCTGTAGAAAAACAAATATGGCTGTACATTGCTGACTGAACCCCCACAGACAGAATCATATTGAAAACTGCAGATAAATAAATGGTTCTGCAAAATAAATGGCAAGAAACCTTAATTCTGTAGTTCATGGCTAAAGATATGCTGTTATTGAATGTATGGCACAGTAAGAGGTGAAATGCACCATACATATTTGGAAATTTGGAATTTTGCGACAGATGAAGGGGTGGAAAAGTCCACAAAAGTTTTAAAACTTTGCAGAACTTCACTGAAAGTGGAATTCACAACTTTCACTCAGCTCTATTCCTGCAAAATATTTTTTTTTTCAGAAAGAATATTAAAAAGCAATAAAAAAATGACCACTGCATTCTATTGGATGTTATTTATTGTTTCTTATCATTAGCCAGAACTGAAAAAATTCATTCAACCTTTTTCTGAAATTATACTTATTTCAGAGGAACATGGATGAAATATTTTACCTCATAGTATTGTAATAAAAGCTTTCCTAAACCATGGATAATAGAAACCATAAATGATGGGGTCAATGGTAGAGTTGAAGTATGCTATCCATATTAAGACATCATATAAAACTGCAGGTATAGTGTAATTAAGGAACGGATCAATGGCAGCAGCAGCATAAAGAGGAATCCAGCACAGTGCAAATGTTCCCATTACTATACATAAAGTCTTGGCTGCTTTTCGTTCCTTACTGCTTGAGATTTTGTTTTGGCCCACATCTAATGAATGTGCTTTGCCTGCCAAATTAGTGATGACTCTGGCATGCCTTTGTGCTACAGAAAAAATTTTACTATACATGCATATCATCACAATGTTTGGAATTAAACATGCTAAGATAAAGGTTGTCACTCCCCAAAATTTGTTAAACACAATCCCACAAAAACCCTTGCAGGAAATTAGAGCATAAATCTCTTCAATTCCCACTAAATTTATCTCTGAGAAAATCCCCCAAAATACATAAACTGTTGCTGTAATCCATCTTATCCAATGAAAAGGAATGTAACTGAGATGGTTATTTTGGTGGAGTAGTGTAAAGGTTGATATACAGCATAGTAACGGTCAATGGCAATGAAGCAGAGATGAAGAGTGGATGCTATGGAGAGTGTTCCATCAACACTAGTGTAGATTTTACAAAGTACATCTCCAAAATACCAACAACTTGTAACAGATCGTATCATGCTATAAGGCATGATGAAGAAACCTAAAAGAAAATCAGCAACAGCCAGAGAACCGATCAGAAAACTGGTGGAATTGTGGAGTTGTTTGAAATGAGAGAATGAAATAATCACTACCAAATTCCCACTTATTGTGATCATTATGGATCCAGTCATGAAGACATACATGACACTAAGAACAGCTCCTGAATATGCATTCTTGGGACAAGATTCATTGACAGGTGATAAACAATATTCAGTGTCATATCGACTCCAATTGTTAGGTAAATTCATTGTTGTAATTGAATGTTATTCCCTTACCAAAAAACTTGATTTCAGATTGTTGTTATCCAAATGATGGTATTACTTCCTAAATATCATATAGTTAGAATTTATATTTAGTAATAAGCAGTAATGTTAATGTTTTTGTATTAATGCAGCATCTTCTAAGTCCTTATATGGGTTCTATTTTGTATACGTTTCACGCGTCACTTGACCATTTGCCTCAGTCCCTCCGAACTGCAAAATTAGGTAATGAAGAACCTGCTGAAAACAAAATATTGCATTTTAGGCTACACTGAGGAAATACAGATACGAAATAAACATTTTGTGAAATTATAGCTTTATTTGAGGCACACTTGTGCTGATATAATACAAAAAAAGTCTAATTATTGCCTTTCACACTTCATTTTAGATGTTGGCCCAGATATTTAAAGCTCTGTTGCTAGGTGCAAAGTGTTAGCGCCTGTGTTGCACATGGTTTTGCACCAAACTCCCATATGAAGCAGGAACATTGTGCATGCTAATAGTACTAGTGATCAAGTGCAGAGATAATATATGTAAGGCACAAAGGCAGGGGTGGTATCCTGCATATTGGCACAACATGACATTCAGTGTGTTAGCACTGCATTAATGGGTCTGACAGTCACTAAGTGCTGTGCACCTACCACTTACAGAAAGGTCAAAGGGGAGGTGGAGTTATGTTGTACATTAAAACAGCCTTGGCCCCTATCAGGTACTGCTAACATTTAATCGTGAAGGAACCGATTGTTTGATGATTGAAATACTCTCCACCAGGATAATTGTGGGAGTTTTCTATGCACCTCCTAAAACAAAACTTAAATACTTTGATACTCTAACAGATCTCATTATGGATAAAATAAGACATAAAAGGGTCATTATCAGAGTGGACTTCAATACAGATTGGCACCAGATTAAAGACACAAGGTTAAAAAAAATGTTGAGGCCTTAAGGTTGCAGCAGATCATTCAAAAGCCTACAAGAGACATTACAAACACAAACCAGGGGTCAATATTGGATCTTTTGTTTCTTTCCTAGGATTTGGGTGTTATAAATTGGGAAGTCTTGTGGCTAAACCTGGGGGACCACAATCCCATAAAATGTAGCACAAATCTTCAAATTCCCCTAGTGCAACAAGATAATACTTACTGGGTTAGGGATTTTAAATTTTAATGAAGCACATTTCAGGAACACTTTAAGAAATTATAGTTGGGATAGACCTTTCTTGATACCAGATATCAATCTAGCAGTTCAGGAATTTAATGATTCTCTGATAACAATGATACAACAACATGCCCCCAAAGTGAAGAGGAGAAGAAGAGTTAGAGAGGAATTATGGATAACTGAAAAATTAAAAAAACAGTTAAAGATAGGAGACAGAATGTGGAAAAAAGCTAGGAAAAAAGTGTGAATGATCGGGTAAGTTTTAGATTATGGAGATAAAAATGCAAGAAAGATATTAAAATTGCTAGGAGAAAGTATCACTTAAATAAATTAAATAAGGCAAAAGATCCAAAAATGTTCTGGAAATGCATTTCGGAACTATAAAATCCCATCAGAACTACAAATGTGATTAGTCTGTCTCGGGGGGCGGGGGGACTTAATTAGTGAACCTAAAGAAGCAGCTACTATTTTAAACTCTTACTTCCTGGATCTTCCTGATTTAAAATCCTAAACCAAATGAGCGAACAGCTGACTTATCAATAACTAAAATAATAGAAGTTCTAAAGACAAATCAGACAAGAAAACAAATAACCAAATTTAGTTTTAGGTTATTATAAGTACAAAGGAAGTAAAACAGAGTTACAAATACTAAACACAAGGAAAGTAGGAGGACTTGCTGAAATAGAGGAAAGATTCTATAAGGTTGGTGCTGATGTCCTTGTACCTGTAATTACTTATCTTCTTCTCTGGAGCCTTAGTAGCTTTGTTGTTCCAGATGTATAGAAAAAAGGTAAATTGATGCCAGCTTTTACAGGAGAAAAAAGTACTGTTCCCTTCAATTATAGGCCAATTACTCTACTTCCTGTGCTTTCCAAAATCTTAGAATGAAGTGTACATTCTCAGCTTTAGTCAATACTTAGAAGTAAATGGAATCCTAATGGACAAACAACATGATCTAGAACAAGAAGATCCACAAACACCACCCTGATGGACTTCCATAATCTGGTGGTATCTTTGGACCAGGGAAGAAGTACAAGGATGGTGTTCATGGATCTTAGTAAAGCATTTGATTTTGTGCAGCACAGAAAACTCTTGGAAAGACTCTGGCAGGTAAGGGTATAGAAGGGATTACAATGGATTGTGTCTTATTTGGCAAATGCAAAACAATGCATCATTGTTGGAATCTCAGGGTCGACCTTGAGGAAAAATTGGGTGTTCCTCAGGGCTTGATCCCGGGCCCATTAATGTTTAATGTGTACATCAGCAGCCTTGTAAAATGTATCAAATACAATGAGCCAAGACTGTATGCTGACAGCACGGTTTTGCTGGTATCTGCAGATAACATTGAAAGTTTGGAACAACAGCTTCAATGTGACCTAATACAGATGGAACAACGGATGGACAGCTCAGACCTGCTCCTCAATGCAAAAAAAAACAACAGAGTATGGTATTCCATGCAGGGAAAGCAAGGAGGAGCAGGCTACAGTTGCAACTCCAATTATCCAGTGGTACCCCAGTTAGGAATGTGAATAGTTACAGGTACCTGGGCCTACAGGTAGATTCACATATGATACTTAGTAGCCACATTGACTTTCAGACCAAAAAAGTAAATCAAAGACTAGGGGCCCTCAGAAGGGTAGCTGGATGCCTAACTAAAGATGTAGAGAGAAGCTAGTTAAACAAATACTTATCCCAGTGTAGGAGTATGGAGCTAAAATTCATACTGTATGAACTCCACCCAGAAAGCACTAAAAAAGGTGAATTAAACATATTACAGACTTGGTATATTCATTACCAAAAGTCAGTACAAAACTCATCATTGTGTAATTTATAATCAATTGCACTGGTTACATCCTGAAGCCCAAAGACATTTTTATGGCTAACTTACATTTTGGGTACATGGGTTTAAAACTCATTTTATCAAATTGCTTTCTTATAGTATTGACTGTTCAGTTGCTGATGAGACTGTAGTTTTATCTGTGTTTTATATTGAATTATAATGTTTGATCTTTATTATGTGTCTTGAACAGCGCCTTGAAAATCAAAGGCACTTTAGAAATAAAATGTATTATTAAATTATTATTACATGCCATAAGATAATGTTTGGAAAAATAAACATCCCATGGCTAAATATGTTGAATTAAAACTCCCAGATAAACAAAGAGTAGTTACAAGAAATTCAGACACAAGAATCCCAATGCATAGATCACATAACAAGACGGGAGAGACAAAATTCCAAAACAGAATTGCTACCTACTGGAACAATCTACCAAAAGATTTGAAGGTTACAACCAAGTTGTCAAGCTTTAAACTCAAACTATTAGAACATCTGAAGGTTGCATGCACATGTTACAATTGATGTTTGTTAAATACTCAGTTGTTTACCATCTTAAGTGTTACCTGTTGTAATGTTTTAGTAATGTATGTCTTTTTAAGTTTTGTTTAAATAAAACAGAACCTTTGTTGAAAACGGGACTTCAGTCCCAACTAATTGTTCCTGTATAAAAATAAAATGTTATCAATCAATCAATCAATCTTAAACTGGGGCAAAACATAGAGGTGAACAGAGGCATAGCAGGCCACACACCAAGATGGTAATCATGGAGACACACATCATCTACCTGATGCAGCAAGTCATGGAGGATGAGGAGCGGTCAATGCCCACCCTGGACCCAAATGTAGGTCATGGAGAACTACGCTACAAACAGACAGTATGTCCAGGAGTCACATTTGAAGCCCTTAGTGATGACCAGATCATGGGCTGGTACAGGCTCAGTAGGCCCATGCTTGAGGCAGCTGTGTGAGCTGCTGCATGACTAACTCTGGACAGAAAGCCACCACAGTACTGCATTGTCTGTAGAGCTCAAGGTGATGGCTGCAATGTGTTTCCTGGCCTCTGCAGCATTCCAGACACCAGTGAGAGACACCACTGGCATCTCACAGTCAGTCACATCATGCCTCTTGGACCAGTTCCTAGATACCATGCTGGGGAGTTCATCATATTCCCTACCACACCAGCAGAGCAAACAGCAACCATGTGGCAGTTCTATTAAGCTGTGACCTCCCATCTGTACTCTTTATCACTGACTGCATCCATATTGCCCTCAGAGCACCTACCACTGATGAAGTGGAGACCAAATTAAATAGGGATACTACTCCATCAATTCCCAGGTAGAGTGTGATGCAACAGGGTGCATCACTAATGTCCTGGAAAGTTTCCCTGGCAGTGCTCACACCTTCACCTGACACAAGTTCATCCTGTGCCAGATGATTGAAAGTGGGGACATCCCTAGTGGCCACCTCATTGGTGAGCATATACCAAAGGCCATCCACTCCCTTGCCTCATGTTACACATGATAACACAAACCAACTTCCATTATCTCCATAGGGCGGTGCCTATACCCTGCCTTCATGGCTCCTCACACCTTCCCTACAAACCACATCCATTGCAAAGGACAGATACAATGTGAAACACAGTGCCATGCACAACATTATCGAGCCTGTATTTGGAATGTTGAAGAAGCAATTCCAGTGCCTTGATTGTTCCAGTGGTGCCCTAGAGTGCACCCTTCAGAAGACCTGTGCCATATTCCTTGCCTTTTGTGTATTGCACAACATGTCATTCAGCCATTGGATATGCATGAAAGATCCAGAGGAACACCTGCAATTGATTCAGAGCCAAAGGACCAGGTGATACAGGAGCAGCTTGACAGGCATGACCCCAGATTATTCAGAAGGACCCAGGAGTACTGAGCTCAACCCATAAGAGATGACACGGAAGATGAGTACAGACCACAAAGGAGACTGTAATGTGATTAGTCACTGTATTATAATATACCAGTGCCAGTATGTACAGAGCACTACTCCAGTCAGGCGGCACCAAAAGGGGGAAAACATGAATGCACTACAGCCTGGTAGGGGGGTTCCAAATAGGTCACAATCACAAATACAGTCCATGTCAGCAGGAGGTCCAGAAGAAGTGTCAGCATAGACATATGCCATCTAGATAGGGGAGTGTGGGTTGTCATACTACAGGCCAACTTAGCCAAGAGTATGCATAATTGGGATATGTAACAGGGACAAGTGGCAGTGTCACAGTAGTACTGGGGAAAAGAGGGGAAACAAGTTGGTGAGGGGAGGCCATGTACAATTTTCATGCATCCCCTACCACCTACTCTTTTATAGACTGTATGTCTGCACTGTACCAGGTATGACTGGGGGGCTCATCCATGGTATGAGGGATGATGTTAACTTCCCCAGTAATGGCCCATGGTGTACTGAACCCAGGAAGGAGCAAGTCATGACCTGCTCTGTGTGGTGTCCTGTGAGTTCCAGGTGTGCTCACGTGATCTCGTTTCTGCACTTTGTCACATGGGCATATGACATGGTTTCCCTTGTGTAGTGGAATTACTTCCACTGGACAGGTTGGGGCAATGGCCAGCCCTTGCACTCCTGCCATCATTCCTGTATCCATCCTGCAGAGTGCCACACAATCAATTGATTCAGGAGGACATATCCCTTTGGTGTAGCTCTAAGTCAGATACCAGATGTTGCATGCAGCCGCCATGAGTTCCACATGGTGTGCCTCTGCCCACTTCCTGGCATGCTGCTTGTCTTCATGCAGCATGTGGTGGATGGATGTTAGTTCCTGTTGTGCAGGGTCTTCTGGTTGTTGGCCACATCCTGCTGTCACCAGGCACTTTCCAGTGTGACATGATCAGGCTATACTATTGGCTATTGTATGGCCTGGGTCTTTACTGTGGTTGGTGCTGAGGTCCATAATGGCACTGCAAGCTGGCTGTGGGCCATCCTTCTGAGATGAGCATGGGGCAGTAAGGCTGTGGCTGTGCTGGACAATGGATCATGGGGAGGCACAACAGTGGCTGGTCCTCTGATATTGGCCATGGCAGGAGGGCAATGGCTGTGCTGCAGTTGGGGACAAGGGGATAATACAGCTGTGGCTTTGCCAGGAGCTGTGGGGGGCTTATCTGTTGTGACCATGAGGCCACATGGGAACTGTGGCTGGCACATTGTTATTGGGGCTAGTAGAAGAGGGGGACAACCCCTCCTGGTCTGGGGTGGGCCTTTCTGTCCCTAGCACCCAGTGTAGGTCTCGTCATCCTCTTCTGAATGATCCTACTCACTGCTGTCCACCAGCTGGTGCACACACATGGATGGCAAGGGTAGCTGCAGTCAAGATGGACTTGGGGCATCTTTTGCCATTTCTGGTATGATGTGGTGTGATGTTGAGAGAAGAGGGGAGAGTTATTGAGCACCATAATGTACAGAGCACTGTGCTGGCTGAGGCAATATGCATGCCGGCATGTGGTGACATATCATCCATGTTGTTTGTACATTGCATTGGTTATACCCCCATGTTCCAACACACCACACACCCTAATACTAGTGTGAATATATCCCATCACCATGGAACACACAGCACATCACCTGTGAAACACACACCCAGCTCCAGTGAGCACACACCCCAGTGCTGGTGAACACATACTTTGCACCAATGGGCACATACAGCAGCACCTGAGAGCACACACACACACCAACACTTGAAAACACACTGCAGCACCAGTGAGCACACAGTCCAGCCCCATGTGAATTCACCCAATCCCAAGGGAGCACACATAACATAACCAGTGAATTCATGGGCAACACCAAATGGGGCATAGTTGTGCAATTGCACACAGATGGCTATCTACCAGGTTACATGGAACCAGTAGTCTTTCCTACACCCAATGTGTCACTCAGCACATGTGCATGCATGCACCCATCCATATGTACATAGATATATACACATGATCAACATGATGGTGCATTGCCAATCACTCACATGTCTGGGCAGGTGCCACTTTTCTCTCGTAGCCACCACCCAGCACCCTCATCACCTCCTTAGGCTGGATGCTATTGCCTCCTGTGCAGGATCCACGGTTGGAGCAGACTATGATGCCTGTGGGCCCCTGCTGTGGCATGCAACTCCCTGTTATGTGTTGACATGAACTGCTTTGTGCCACTTCTCATCTTCCTGAAGAGCTTCCCTTCTACTTCCATGAACCTACTGTGGCAGTCAATGGTACTGACCTCTCCATTAATCTACTCCCAGGCCAGCCATACCTGGGCAGTCATGGCCTACCTCCAGGACAGGAATCCTTCCAGACCACATAGGCTTGTGCTAGCACCCATAACTTTTCTGGGCAGAAACAGTAATCCTGAAGTTTGTCAATGTCCTCCATCACACCTGCTGGACAGTGAAGTGGAAAGCAAGTGGCCAGGGGTACACACAGCAGAATGCAGCCAAATGGTACTGCGGTGTGTCCCACAGCAATGAAGGTGGCCCTCGATGCATGTCCTACTACAGCCATCGGCCACCTGACATATGAACTTACATCGAACATACGAATATGCCAGCAGAAACAGACCACCCTGTCTCTCTAAGTCTCTCGAATGTCAGCTAGCACTCCTAGTTTACAGCTGCCCCACCCCACCCTCCCTTTGTCATCCCACTGCCACCCGCACCTCCCCCACCGTCACTCTCCCTGTTCCTGTCCCATGCCCTTTTGAAACTATTCACAGATTTACACAATACCACCCATTCTGGTAGGGTGTTCCATTTTGCTACCACCCTCTCTGTGAAATAGTGTCTCCTCATTTCCTTCCTAAATCTTCCCCCCTCTATTCTTAGCTCATGCCCCCTGGTGACCTCCCTCCTTAACTTAAAGACTCCATCTGCACAATCCTTATTGATTCACCTCAGATACTTGAATGTCTGTATCATGTCCTCCCTGTCCCTTCTATCCTCCAGGGTGTACATATTCAGGTCTTTCAGCCTGCTGTCATAGCTTGTCCCTTCCATTCCACATATCATCTTTGTTGCCCTCCTCTGCACCCCCTCCAGTAGCCTGATATCACACTTTAGGTATGGCCTCAAAACTTCACACAATACTCTAGGTGTGGCCTTACCGGTGACCTGTAGAGGGACAAGATCACCTTTCTTCCCTGGATGAAAAAATCCTTATGCACCCCAGCATTTTGTTCACTTTTGCAACCACTCTCCTGCACTGGGCAGTATTGTCCATGGTCCTATACCATCACACTAGGTTCTTCTCTCCTCAGTGATCCTGCTTAACCCTCCCAGCCAGTATTCTTTCCTTGGATTTTTACCCCAAAGTGCATAACCTTACACTTCTTTGCATTAAACCCCAGCTGCCACCTCTCTGACCACTCCTATAGCTTGCTTAGGTCCCCCTGCAGCTGCTTCCATCCTTCCGCTCTATACACCATGGTTCTGATTTTGGTGTTATCAGTGAACATAGAGGATAATGGCTGGGGATCGGGTGATAACCACACTGTAATCACCTCGAGTGGTTGCTAGGGCAACATGGTAAACCTCGGAAGCACAGCTCGAGAGGTTTATAACCCCTAGCAACCCAGGAGGATTTCGTGTGTTGTCACCTGATACCCAGCCATCATCTTTATAGTGTATGGTCAAAAAACACTGTTTGCATTCTATGTGTGAGAATTATGGAACTCTGGTGCATTTTTTGTTATGTCACTGTTTGGAAGTTCAGTATGGTTAACAACTTTTAAAATTCTAAACAGTGCATAACAAAGCTGTGTGACTGCTGATTATGGTGGTTAATAGGCACTTACCATACGTTATAGACTTATCTTGCTCACCACCCACGTGCAATGCCTGATATGAAGAGTCCGAACAATACTGGCCCCAACACAGAGCCCTGTGGCACCCCACTCATTACCGGCCTTGGGTTGAGTGCTCCCTCTCGGCACCACCACTGCAGCTTCCACTGAGCCAGCTTGTAATCAGTTCATCATTTTGCCCTACCCTACACAAGTTAGCTTCCCCCAAACGCTCATGAGGCACAGAATTGAGAATTGCTGAAGTCCAAGTACAGAACATCCACCGCATGACCCTTATCCAGCTCGCCTGTCACCCATCAAAATATTGTATAAGGTTGATTTGATAAGAGGTCCTGAAACAAACCAATACTGCCTCAAATCCTGGAGGCCATTTTCCTCCAGAGTACAACACCAGGCTTTCCTTTAGTATTGTCTTCATGAGTTTGCACACTATGGAGATGAGACTTACGGTGATAATTACCCAGTTCATGCCTTGATCAGCTCTTGTGTAATGGTACTACATGTGCCTTCCTCCAGTCCAGTGGCACACATCCCAACTTCAGTGAGGTGCTGCACAGATCTGTCAGTGGCTCCGCCAACACCTCCACCATCTCCCTCAGCACCCTGGGGTGGATGCCATCTGGCCCTGTTGCCTTGTCTACCTTCAGTGCCCTCAGTCCCTTTAGGACTCTACTTGCCTCAATTCTTCCATCTGTTGCCTCCTCTCCCCCTGTCCCCATCCTCCTAGCCCATGGTGGTAGCGGTCCCCCCTTTTCTTCTGTGAACACTGAGCAAAAGTATTCATTCAGTGCTTCTGCCTGCTCCTCACCCTTTTCCGTCCACTTCCCACTTCTTTTCATCCTCACTATTGTCTCCTTGCACTTCCTTTTCTCCCTGAAAAAGTCTTTCTCCCCACTGTTAATTCCCTGCACTAATCTCAGCTCCCTCTGGGCCTTGGCTTCTCTCACTTTTCTGGTTACCTTCCTGGACTGTATTGCATACTCCTCCTTGTCCTTCTATACCTCTGGTGTGCCTCTCATTTGCTCTCACCACCTCCACTACCTCGCTGTTCAACCAGCATGGTTTCTGCTCTGATCTTCTTACTCTGTGTCTTGGTGCAGGCTTCTGTTGCCTCTAAATCCCCTTTAATAATATCTAATTTCAGCTCTGCAGATAACCCATGCACAGACACAGTCATTTTCAGGGTCACAGATAATTCTGCGATGAAAATGGGAGTCTACCAACACCTATGCATTCATTATATGAGGTGCACCTCCATTATCAATGTGTAACATGCACTATGGTAAGGGGGGTCATGAAAACAGGCATGACAAGACCACCATCAGTAGATGTAGATTACAGCTGCCACCACCGCCACATTTCCAGGTTACCACTTTACAAGCATATACTGTACAAAGAGAGGTAACAATGGACAGGAGTCAAAGGAATGCAGTTTCACCACCTTTCCAGAACACATATGACAGGTCCACCACTTGTCATCTTGCCCCATGGACTACAATAGGCTAGTTCCACCACCTACTAGTTGCACTTCCACAACCTAGAACTATGGATGTATGAGTACCCCCACCTGAGCATTTCCATTGAAACAGGGCCTCCAGATGTACAGAGCATCCTGTCCTGTATGGGGTAATAGGGCCATGTAAAGGGGTATTTTTACCATGGACTTGCATTCGATAGACAACCAAACTGAGTACTTTGTCTGCAATAGTAAGTAATGCAGCCACACCAGCACAGGAAATTGCCCTGGAAGTAATCGGAAAATGGCAAATCAATCTGGGATCGATTTTTTAGTTTTCAGCTTTCTTTCTGTACTCCTACCTTCCTGAACTCTTTCAGGAGATGACACTCGGGATCTAGGTCCTGATTCTGCCCATCTGAAGCCTCCCCCCGCACCTCCAGACAGGGACCCCTTCAACTGATCTCACTGCCACCTGGTCCTCCGGCTCTGAGTACCCCGAAGCAGGACCGCCAGATTTCGCTTCCTGGCACTCTATCTTAAATCCAGTCTCACGGTAAGAGGCAGTGGAGAGCACAGGAGCGAGAGGTAGGACCTGACATTGGGTGTGGTGGACCTATCCCCTCAATCCTCCATCACCTATCAGGAGGTAGAGGATTTTCACACTGTCATGCCCTCACTCCCACCCCCCAGTCAGAGCCCTGATTTAACACGAGGCCAGGGAACATCCTGTCATGGCTCCGCAGCCCTCTACATGAGCCTAAGTGTGTCAGTATCACCGGTCTCCACCGGAGGTCACTGCTATGCCAGGCATGGCCCTGGAACCCCCCCCCCCCAAGGGAGGAGAGCTGTCCTTTGGATGCTTGATCCTCCCTTTCCACTGCCGACCCCCGATGGCCCGGGCTCATTCCCGAACCCGGGTCACCTTCATGTCACAAGGTGTGGCATCCAGCGCCTCAACCCTCAGCACCACTGGGCAGGCCAGTCTGGGATCCATGCTGTAGCCACTGCATACACATACTTCAGTGCCCACCAATGTCACTTTCTAGGCCATTCCAGTACACCTACTTCCGTTCACTCGCAGTTCATCTGTTGAATCATGGTGGTGCACTGTGCTTCTTTATATACTCCAGGCACAATCAGGTATGCTAATACATATATACCACCTCTAATGAAATGCAGATCTGGATGTTTGCCCACTGACAGCAAAGACTGACACATTTGCATACCATGGCTGAATATGCCACTTTTACCCATTCCACTAACATGTTTGTGCTTGCGTGCATTTTTACTGCATCTGCTCTCCCACAACATCAAGCCTTGGTGCATGCATAACATCACTTGCTCCCTGTGATGTCTTCAACCTACACAGCCCTGTGCACCAGGCAGTTTTGTAATAGCAGTGCACAGAACTCTGCAGGGCCACAAAGGTGCTATCCCATCCCTGGCACATGCGCTTGGTTCTGACCACCCAGATGTGCATGTTGTGCAGCACAATACAATACAGCACAGCACTACCACATCAACATACTGTGCAACACTACACGACCCCCCAGACAGCCCAGAACTTGGCCCAAGTGTCTACACGTGCTAGGCCGAATTAATGACTGACAATATGTCTGGGAAGAAGAAACAAGCTGTGCTGCAGTTGAACAAGAGGTGGACCAACACCAAGCTGATTAATTTGGTCAACCTGGTGGTGGTCGAGGCGAGCCAGTTGGTAGGGGAGGTGAAAGGGTCAGACAGACAATGGAGCAAGGTGGGGGCATCTTTGGGGTGGCACTTCACAAGTGGAAGTGGGGTCACCTGCACTGGTGACCAGTGCCAGTCAAAATATTGACCTCCAGAGGACGGCGATCACTGCCTGCAGCATCTCCAGATGATGGTGGATGGCGGCACTGTGCCCCAACAAGGTGAGTACAGATGGTTGCATATACTGTGTATAATAGCCCATGTGCAGGCCTGTGTCATGAGTAGTTTCAGAATGGAGCTACCGTCTCAAGGCACCCGTGCATGTAACCTGTGTCCTCATTGTCCCTGAGTAAGTTAGAAACACAGACTTTGACAAAAGATAAGGCGCTTGGCCCACCTAGTCTACCCATTTCCCTACCTACAGGATAAGCCACAGATCCTAGTTAACCAACAGCCTATTTCTTCTTACCCCACAAGAATTGTCTTATATCTGTCCCATTCCCCATTGGGACATACTCATTGCATTTCCTGTCAGTAAGTATGCAGATGTCTGGGCCCCAGTCCCATGGGAGATCCTGAGCCCTATATGACAGGACTTGCCATGGTAGTCTAAGGCATACACCTGCCTTTGCTGCACAGTGTGAGCCACCACAGTTGTGTGGAAGCAGTGTCAGTGTGCATGACAGAGTCATGTATACTGTCATTGCATGCTATGCAGGAGTCTGTTTACTGGGTTCGATGACCTGGACATGTCACTTCCCATTGCTGGATATGAACTGAGAGGTAGTCACATGTGTCCTGCATGTAGCTGTGCTGGTAAACGTCTCCATCAGGACACTTATGTGGCCACCGTCTGCATGGCAGTAAGTATGTATCTGTTGGTATAGCATGGGGTACTACTGTACTGCACAGGGGTTCAGACATGTACAGTCTACCATGTGGGGCCACTCCTACTGTATCCAGCCCCCCAGCCATTGAGCAGGTATACCTTGCCTGCCCTTGTCATCTGAGACCTGGTGCACCACGCATACCCATGCATACTATGCCTGGAAAATATCTGTAACTGACATTTATGGGTCTGTTTGTACAAGGGCTGATGGACTGACAGAATATGGTCACTATCTGGCCAGTGAACATAATGCAAGGCCATACTTACCACAAGGGGATGTATCATGTCTGCAGCACCTGGACCTTGGCAAACATGTGTGTGGTGCCACATGCGATCCTACAGATATGTAGCAAACTAATTTGGACCTGTCCATCCGCATCATGCACATGTGTTGGCTTGTGCACGGTACAGGTGTATGACAGCTTATACTGTGTATGGTGAACTGCACTGTGCAATGTGTTCCACTGCAGAATACTTATCACATTCATATTCCAATCCTCTACAGACCTCAGTGGAAAGCCAGCCCTGGCCAAGGGCACTGCTCAGCAGGACCAGTTGAGCTGCAGCGAGGACTGGTCCAGATTGGCAGGCTGTGATTGGGCCTGCAGAAGCAGCTCATGAGAGGGGCATCCACATAATTACCTGCATTGCATGTCATGTCAAAGGTGGTATGTTAACATCTATAGATGCCTGAACAGCTTGGGCACTATGGCAATGGGCCTACCACTTTCACAGGTGTTAAGGCCTGTCTATATCTATTGTTGCAATCATGGCTACTTATTGCACTGGTGGAGTGTGCCTTGATACTGCAGCATGTGCTGTATGTGGTGGTACTAAGGCCTTGTCCACACTGCTCCTCTTTTAAAAAGCGTTCTCAGAAACTTTTGTGTACCATCTGAAACACGGTGGTGGTGCATCCACACTATGATCCAACACCATGCTTGCCACTTCAGTTCCCAGGCATGCTTGCAGCAATACCAGATACCACAATGTATGCTTGGGATACTTGTGAATGGGCATGAAATGGATTGGGATAAAGGGATAAAATAGGATTCAGGAGCTCATTATGAGGCGGGATGTAAGTAAAGTATCCCATTTTCTTTTGTGTGGCAATGAAAAAGCCACATAAGTCAGTGGCGTTTGCCTTAAACCATGATACAGCATGGGTTACATCCACACAACTGCTAACATGGTTTAAAGCAACCATTTTGGTCTAAAACTGGCTTGACACCTGCTCTGAACAGGTTTCAAGTATGTTTTTAGTACCAGTTTTACCGCACTACAGTGTGGACATGAACTGTGTTTCCTATTCTTGTAACATTAGTGACTGCCAGTAGAGTTACAAGAACTCCAGTGTGGATAGGGCCTTACACAACACCCTTTGTGTGGTATGCAGGGTGTCAGCAGATTTAGTGACAGTGAAGCCCTTGGCTCTGCTCTGTAGATAGGGTGGGCATTGGACAAGACCTGCTGGGTTATGGCACAGTGGGTAGTCTTTACCAATATAACCAAATCAAGAAGGTGGTTATTCAGCCATTTCATCTGCGGCCATGCCACTGTTTAAACTTTTCCACAACCCATGTCTCCACTGTGCTGCATGCCTCTGTGGCGACAGATATCCCAGTGTGGTTCACAAAGCAAGATGCACGTCCATGGGGACATCACCCTGGTGATGTGGTGGGGACACTCACCCTGCATTTGGAGGCATTGGCCTCAGTGCTCCTGTGATGTTTCATGATCTATTCAATCTATTGCTGAGCACCCCCGGGCTACTGGTATGGTGCCTTGATTCTGTCAGTCCGGCTCTGGCATGCCTTCCACCATATGGCGGCATGCCCTTATCACCATCATGTGCCACTGGGGCTGGTGGAAGGTCTCACATTCCTGGTTGTGACCTGGTCAGTGTTGGTCCATTCTGCACTGCCACATGTTTGGTACTGTGTATGTATGGCTGTCTGCAAGTACAGTAGTTAGCATTGACCACAATAGTAAATAGAAAACCACCATATCCAGCTATGTGCATCACACAGCCTCTGTCGTAGTCCACATGCAGCAATGCCATCTCTGGTGCCATAAGCACTATATGTCATGCCCTTATGGCTCACCAGAGGCATGGGTTCTGTGGAAGATGGCGAGTTGGTGGTGCATGTATTGTACCATATATAAATGGTATTGTTATACTGATTCAGTTGTGCATAATTGACAGAGTGATGACTAGGGCATGATTGCTCCACTGTACATGAGAGGGGCCAGCCACACATATGTACACCATGGTGCTTTACAGGGCCAATGATCTGCTCATCTGTTTTGGAAGACACCCTATACACCACTTACTTAGGGTGCCACCAGCATCAGCTAGAATGTAGGGTGCTTCCAAGACACACTGCATTGTACAGCAGTGTTGTGGTGACAGGGGAACATTGTGTCAGGTGCCCACCCCATACACCATCTCTGAACCCACGTGTTATGATGCCTGCTGCACACAGTGCTGCTTGATGATCCCAGCCTTGAACACCTGTGTTGTATGCATACCATGTGTGTGCCTCATTCCTGTCCCTGATATCATCTGTGGTGGCTCTTAGATGTCTCTTTCCTGCATATAATTGTTGGTCAGTGTGTTGGTTCCTGGTCAGTGGGAGCAGGGTGTGTGGGTGTGACTCCTTGACACTTGAATCATAACAGTGCCTATCAGGGTCTGGCTTGGAGCTGCTGTTGCAACATCACCTGACTCTGTGTCCTGATCCCTCCTGAGGACCTGACCACACTGGCCCTTTACCTTGGCTAATCTGGAGCAACCTCCTCAGGCTGCTGCTCGTGCAGAACATGGTGGCGAGACTTCTGACTAGAGTAAAGAGGTGTGAGCATATCATGCCAGTCCTCTGCAGACTGTACTGGCTGCCGATCAGGTGAAGGATTATCTTCAAGATAGGGCTCTTTGCCTATAAGATCCTGCATGAAAGGTGTCCTGTCTATTTGCAAGATCTCCTTGTTCCTTACCATCTGGCCACGGTACTCCATTCTGCCAAGGGAAGCCTCCTTGGGGTTCCCAAGGTTACGTCGTGGCACTCAGGGGATAGAGCATTGTCGGTGGCCATGCCTGCCCTGTGGAACTCCTTACCTGATTACTTGAAGGGGCTCCCTGGGTAGAAGCCTTTAAAAAGGGATTAAAAACATATTTTTTCCAACAGGCCTTTATTGATTGTTTAGTATAGCTAGAATGATGTCCGTATTTATAATGATTTTATTACATATGTGCTTTTTGCATGATTTTAAATAATTGGATTGTTGTATTGCTGTTTTTTATTGTATAGCACACAGAATCCCAGGAATTGGGCACTTCATAAATAAAATATCTATCTGTCTGTCTGTCTATCTATCTATCTATCTATCTATCTATCTATCTGTCTATCTATCTATCATCTGTCTGTCTATCTATCTGTCTGTCTATCTATCTATCATCTGTCTGTCTGTCTGTCTGTCTATCTAATCTATCTATCTATCTTTCTATCTATCTATCCTACATACCTACCTGCTGTGTTCATACTCGTGGCATGGCTGCTGGTGTGTGCCCATTCAAAGGCTTGGGCATGCTCTGTTGCAACATAGCACATCCGCTGAGTGCACTACTCTACTGTAAGGGTCCACGATGCTGTCTCTGGTATGCATGAGTGATCCATTGCAGCTGCTTGACTCCTGTCATCCACATGTGGCATGGTGGCCGATGTGTTCACTGGGTGTACCTTGATTGCACTCACCAGGCCCCTCCTGTGTCTCTCATCCTGTGTGCACAGCTGGCGAATTCACTGTATTCCTTTATGTAGGTGCCCGGAGGACTGCCAATTGTCAGAGGTGCACTGAAGATGGAGAGGGATGGGAACAACCTGATCTACAGGCTGATCTGCCTGCAGCGCATACTGATCCAACAGCTGAAGGACACCAACAGGCCTTCAGGGCGCATGGCACTGTTGTCCAGCAGCACAAACAGCCCCACCACCACTGACTGCAGACCCTGATGTGGGACTAGCATTGGCAGGCAAATTGGTGTCCCCATAGGATCCCCATATTTTTATGGGCTGTTGCCCCTGTGTTGTTTTCCTCACCCCCTTTTTGTTGCTGCTTTATTTTTGTTTTATATGGTCTACTGCTAGTTTGTTCTATTAAAGTTTAGTTTAACTCCATCGGCTGCTGTGTTATGTGTCTGTCATTGGTACCTTTGTCCCACTCACATCTACCCCTAGTGGGCAGCTTTGTACCCAGTGCTATGGTTATGCCTGCACCACTGCTCGGCCCCTTGTGGTCAGTGCTATTTTCAGAGCTGCACTGTGTAAGCAACTGTCATTTGTGTTTCATGCTATCCGGCCTGACTTCATAGAGTACAGCTCTGGAGCAATACCTGTCAATATGACAAGCTAAGGGACTGCCACAAGTGCAAGCGCAGATGCAAGACAAGTACGGTACTTGCACAAACTTCTGAATATCTGGGCCAAAGTGTTCAGAGTTACACACTTGTCATAATGCAGTCAGGAATATCCTATAAATTTACCTTTTTGCACATTTTTATTGATAGCTTATAGAGAAAAAGTAAATAAAAAACATTTCGTACATAAATACTCATGTAAAGTATTGTCCATTTACTGTTTTCAGGGGGGAAAAATATAAATGAATTCACAGTGTAATTGTTCTAAAATAAAATACATTAGTATTTTATAGTATCTGTCTAATCCCTGTTCTTGATGTCAAGAGAAAATCAAAGTACCAAAGGTATTAAAGGTACCAAACTCGATTCTGTAATCAGGTAGTTGATGGCATGAATGGAAGGAAGTATTATTTTCAAACTCCAGATCCAGTAACCAGTTAACCATAGAGCAGTCCAGATCACCAGTATAATGCCCTCACCACACCACTGTCTCCCACACTCACCTTGTCACTTCCTCTCCAGTAGGATCACATAGCAGCACTTTATTTCAGAAGTACATTATTAAACATTGGTTCCCATGCACCTGGGTGTAGAATAGAAATGGAGTCTTGATACCCACATATGCCATTTGCCACTTTTCACATTTCGGTTATGCAGCTAAACCCCTACTGGGAAAAGAAGTTAAATAGAAATGGGCTTCTTTGAATTACCGATTAGATTTCATTGCTGGGAAAAGAATGGAGTGAAGTGAAGTTATATAGTATTTGTGGGCAGCAAAACTATACTGGTATTATATACCCAGGATATGGGCATTAGCAGTCATTTAACTGCTTTTGAATTGCATACCCATATACAAGATAACCCTGATGGAGAGAAAGTGCTGTGCCAGGATAAGTGTCATTATAAAATGGGTAGAACATTTTCTGGGTTTTGATTGGCTAAGAGGTACCATTTTCCATGTCTTTATCAGGATATATACTGGCAAAACAAATGCAGAGTGAAATCACTGCATGCCACAGCTCTACCCAATGGTTCCAGAACAGCTACACTGGCAGAGGGTGCCAACAATACAAAACATACCACACAATATATCCAACATCCCTCCCCACTCCTGCATAACAACATTTGCAGGTTGTTTCATATGTTGTACCTTGTAATTTTCTTCAATGCCCCTTTGTCCATATCATTGTACAGTTCTCACTCAAAGTATTTCAAACTGCACTGTCTGTCCAATCTGAAATCCCAAGCTCTCAGTGATGCAGCTCATACCACAGGTAGTATGAACCAACTACTGCCATTTCTATATTAGCGAGAAGTCCCCTTCAATGTATTGATCTCCACTCCTCCTGATCCTCTTTTCAGTGTCCCCTCAAACTACAAGTTGTCCTCTCATATTATAGCATAATACAGCTACAATTTCAAAGAAGTGAAGAAAAACACTCTTTATAGTGGCCTCAATGGGACAACTTGCTCTAATACAACAGATGGCAAGCAACAAGTAATACATGATTTCACTGCCTACTGAAAAAAGGCAGAGAAACTCCACAGAAAAGGTAGAAAATAAAACAGGCAATCTTTATTTGTGTGTGTGTGTGTGTGTGTGTGTGTGTGTGTGTGTGCGTTTATGTTTGTGTTTGACTGCAGTCCTGCCTACCTCCTTGTACACTGACACGAGTGGCATGATTATAACGACCTGTCCATGATTCTAGTTCATGGAGCCCACTGTCATTTTCTTTTAAAATCATCATGAAAATACATTTAAAAAGGCATGAGGGGGGGCCAAGACACACACACACACACACACACACACCTGTGTCCTCTAGTTGCTGAACTACATCATAACTTCTCAACCATAGCAAAACTATAAGAACAAAATGACTACTTTTCTCACATTCTAATTTTTTTATTTCTTTTAACATTTTAAATGTGTTTTTATATTTAATTTTTGACTATTTATTTTTACCTGAGGACCCATTTTTATAAATGGAATAAGCCATTCCGAGGTATGGTTTATGGGCTGCTAAGAGCACTTCCTAGGTGCTAAAGGCACTCAGCGAAAGTGCCTCAAGCCTTATTACGCACCTGGGGTGTGCTCTTATCAGCCCATAAACCACACCTCATTGTATCTTAATCTTATGAGCTGAAGTGAGAACAGTGCACTTAGGGGGTCCTCATGGTTGGCCTGCTGTCTGGGAACTGGACATACTGTAGAACTTCCACCATTCATGTTATAAACTAACCCTTTTAAAAATTCAGTTTGGTGCCAGTCACTGTATGTTTGGTACTTTGATTATATTTCTTATCCAGGTTACAGTACATGGAGAAAGTTTGTAAAAATACTCAGTTCCACACAGCAACACATTTGAAACACAAAGACACTTATTTGGTCCTCACACAGAAAGACACACTTGCACACGGAGATGAACACTTGAACTCACAGATACCTGGGTGCCCTCAGACATATACACCTGCACCAGTAGATGCATACTTGCACACAACATAGTATGGTCAAAACACAGAGGCAGAGAGTCAGTCAAAGACTGTGCGAGTCATAAAGACAAGCACACCTGTGGGAAAGCATACACTTGCACACATTAGCATGCATAAAGACCCATGCTCACACACCTGCTCACACACAGACTGATGCTCTGAATATTTATGTACACACACACACACACACACACACACACTCTCTTACAGCTGCAAAAACACACATACATACATACACTTACTTATGACTGAACACAAATGCACAACCTAACAGCCCTTCACATGCACCTGCATAGCTGCAGGCAAACATTCATGGGCATGCAGAAACACATAGCAAGCTGAGATACAAATGTTTGCACCCACAAACTTGGAAGCAAATTTCGAACTAAAATTCAAAAACAACAAAATCAGAAATATTTGAAAAAAGATCACAAACTGGCAAGTGATGAAGAACATTATCTTCTAGGTGATATCATTGATCGGGACAGAAGGAGCAAATCCTTAAGCTGGGGATGGCAGGAAGTCACTCTGGCTCTAAATTCAGAAGGAATAGATCTCACAAGCAAAGAAGAAATCAAGATAGATCAAGGAGTCCTAGTCATTAATGCATAATTTTTAAACAGAGAGGATATCGTACTGCAGCAATACCATGTTTTGCAGTTCAGGTTGCAAGGACAGTGTACTGTAGACAAATCCATATGTGAACAAGCATTTGTCAATGCCAAATGTTTGCTTGCTGATATTAGCATTGGATGTGCTGGAGTTAGATAGATGCAGAATAGGAATGACAGCGAAGTATTGAACTCACGTCAATCCCACCTCCACCTGCAGAGACGGACAAGCATTGGGGTGTGCCTTTGGGTCATCACACATAATGCTCATGGCATTTCACCTCACCCTATCCTGTAGACACTGACAAGTGTTGAGGTGTGCCTTGAGGTGTTTGGATTCACAGTCACCCCATTTCGGAAGGACTTTCACTGAAATGGGTGCAGTATAGGAGAATGGGGTGAAGTCTGGGGCTGCAGAGTCCAAGGCACACCTTGATGCCTGTCACTGGCTTCAGGGTGGGGGTGGAATGGCATGAGCATTACAGCCGACAATCAAAGGCACACCCTTGATGCCTGTCCAGTCTGTACAGGGTGGGACGTTATGGTTAGAAACCCTAATACCCTGGGCATTTGTTGGTATTACTACAAATTTTCAACATGGCCTTTTGTGACCCCCAAATCATGAAAGCATTTGGGACCTCTGCTCATGAACAGTGGCACGGTGATTTTGTTAATCTGTCCCACTTTGATTTCCCAAAGCAACTGTGCCATTTTGCACCAGATGTGCAGAAACACAGATTGGGCAGGATGTGAAGAATGACAGCTGTACCATTCATAGGGAGGTGTGAAGAGATGACAATGTTTAATATCTGGAGTGAAATCATTAAAAATGCTCAAACTTCCGAGCGTACATGGCAACTGCACAATGCGTGCTTGCTACACAGTCATTTAGTGGAATTATTTCACCAAATTTTCAACATAGGCATTTTGTGACCTGTGCTCATGAACACTGTCATATGATTTTCGTACTCTGTCCCAAACACTGATTTCCCACAGTGACCGCACTATTCTGCACCAGAAGTGAGAAAACTCATTTTGGCTGGATGTGAAAATGACAGCTATACTGTTCATAAGGAGGTGTGGAAAATGGCAATGCTGAAAATCTGGAGTAAAATATTTCAAATTCCCAAAGTTACTCAAAACACAGTCATTTTGGAATTTATTCACCAAATTTGCAAGATAGGCTTTTGAGAGCCCACTTCACGAACAGTGACACTGTCATTTGTTAATCAGTCCCAAAAGGTGATTCCATGCAGTGACCGTGAAATTACCATTTGGGACTGAATAACTCCATGAGGGTGACTGAATTCCTGAGGATGGGACCCAAGAACCCCATGTTGAAAATGTGGTGTGAAAAGTCAAAAAAATGGCTGAGATATCCACATCAGTTGAAAAAAAACACATTTATGCCATTATAAAGCTTACCAGCATTTCTTCAGTTCGCGGTAGGCTTTGAACAGTGCAGACTTATTCCCATTCCACCGAAGATCATCGTGCTGGGCTCTAGAGGTAAGTATGGGCTGAGAGTGTGTGGGGGGAGGTGTGGTGCGCAGAGTGTGGGTGCAGGTTGGGGAAGAGGGCAAGAGACTCAATGAGGGACTGTTTTCTTTTTTTACAGGGTTTAAAAAAAGAAAAGGCGATTCAGGTTTTTTGGCATGCTGGGGTGGGCTCCCAGCATACTACCTGGATGTTTGTTGGGGGGGAGTGAAGCCGATGGGGATTGGGAACCCCCCGTTGGCCATACAGTGCACTGGAGGGAGCACATGAGCACTCTGGGGTGGACTCCCAGTGTACTACCTCGGTGTTTGTTGGGGGGAGAGCTGGAGCCAAAGGGATTGTGCACCCCATGAGCCATACAGTGTGCTTGGGGTGCATGAGCCAAGAGGGATGGGGCACCCCATGGCACACAACAAATGGGGAGTGCATCATGCTGATGGGGATTGGGCTACCCCATCAGCAAATGAACTGGGAGGGACATGTCGACAGGGCGATTGGGCACCCTCCCGTCGGACTTACCAGGGACTGTGAGAGATGGCAGACATCCATCAGCTTCATGGGGACTGTGAGAGGCTGACAAGGATCCTTCATCATGTTTACTGAAAGGAACACCAGAAAATGCAGCTGTAATTGACTGTTGTAATCAGGAGCACCCTCAAAACAACTGATTGTTGATGACTGGGGCTCCTGATTGCAGCAACCAACTTGTTTTGAGTTGGTGGCAAGCTGCACTACTGCGTCATGGACAGCATGATTTTTTATTGCTGCCACACAGAGCAGCCCCAAAATGGTTTTGCGGGCATTGGCAACAACACTACCATGCCTCCCCAACTCGCTACTGCAGCAAGATACCCCGATATGTTTCTTGCACATGCATGCAAGCAAACATAAAAAGCAGCACCACAACCAGCTGCAGCATGTAGAGGGTCATTGTATTTTATTTAACATGGTAAATAAGGTGCCACTGTGCATTCTGTGCTTTAAGGAGGTGAGACTCTCCTGCACACCTGGTTTCAAGCATTTTGACTCTTCATTCTCGCCATCCACAGCTTGAGAAATACTCACTTTATCTTTAAAATACATTTTGTATTCTCTAGTATATACTGTACTGTTTTGTCTTACTGTTTAGAAGATGCACTCATTTCTTATTACAAAAACTTTATTAGTGACAGAAGTTGCTTTCCTTCTCTAGGCACACTGTTGCACTGAGCAGCAGCAGTATGGGGTGACTCCAGATCTCAAATAGCATGAAATGACTAGGGAAAGGCAGAAGAAGAACTGAACAGACTGGAAGGGCCTTGCAGTCCTTATCTGCTATCAACTTCTATGTTTCTAATAATCCCACAGCCACAACATTACAAATAGCGCACATAACTGTAGCTGTCCTTGCAAGATACTGCATGCACGCAGAATAAAATGCCTCGGGTAACAAATGATGAAACAAAGGGCAATCACAGATGCTGTTCTAGCAACCCATCCCACTAATTCTAGGCCCCATCATCAAGCAGTTGTGATGTTTTAAATACCTGAGAGCTCCTGGCCGTCAGAGAGTTAAGAAGCTAGGCGACCAACTTGAGATTGTGGGTGGAAGCTCCAGAGATGGACAGAGTGTCACATGAGTAAGGAGCTGATGTCTATCTCCCAGTCTCTGCTTGGAACTCTGCTGCACTAGCAACAGCAGCACCAGAAGTTGATCTGCACAACTGAGTAACCAACAACACCAGCACCAGCAGCAACTACTGTAAGCTGTACCATACGGTGACACCAGCACCAGCTGATCTGCACCACTGGGTGACCAGAAGCCCCAGTATCATCTGATCTGCACCTGTGGTTAGCAGCAGCATCAGCATCAGCTAACCAGGGCCATGGTGCTACCAGCATAATCTGATTTGCAGTCCTAGGCAGACACGAGCACCAGCTGATCTTTACATTTTGGCAAAAATCAGCACCAGCAGTAGCTTATGTTCATCCACTGCACAATCGAGGGCCCTTTCTCTCCTCTCTCTATGCAACTGACAGTACAAGCATGCTGGGAAGTACATATTTTAATAAAAGACATAGCTAGTGAAGGTAAAGCACTGTAAAGGTCCATTATAATCTGATCAGGAACAGTACTACTGGTAGCTAAAGATTCATAGTTTCATAGTGGATATGAGTCATAGCCTAGAAGGCCATTTAGGACTCAGCTGGAATGGTAATAATATGGCAATTTTTATCACCCATAATTCCATCTAGTGATGGCTAAAAACTTTCGATCGTGGGGCTCAATACAGCCTTTTCAGGAGTTCATACCATATTGACACAACTCTGATTAAACCAGTGTTTCCTAACTTTAGTTCTAAAATGTTCCCCTTTAATTTGGAGTTGATGAAATCTACTATTTCTAGCAGTAACTAAGATAAGACCTAGTGACTCCCAAAGGTCTGGATTTTTATAGCCTTTTGAATAAGGCATAGGTCTCAATCATTCTTCTGTTTTGTAAACTATAAAGTCCTAGGTTTATCAGTTTATCTGTGTAGCTCATGTTTTACATCTGCCTGACATACTGTATCTTGTAGCCTTTCTCCATATCCTCTCTCGACTTCATTTCCTTAACTTTGTATGCTGGCGCGATGACTACCAACCAAGCCAAGGAAGCTTATGAAAAATAAGTCCCTCAATGATTTGGGATAGGGTTCCGGTACATGCAGGGCTGATACTTTAATAGCTCTGAGGTCAAGTGCATAATCAGTTACATTACTGGCTTGTGTTACAGCTGGGGTGCTGCTGAACATGCAGCTGTTGGTTCCCATGTGTAAGCTGTTCAGATATGAGGTGCCAGTGAAATTTCATCGTGTTTCCAGGATTTTTTCTTGTCTTATACCATATTATCATCAGCCCTGAGACACTGAAGATTGTATTCTTGTCCTTCTTTATTCAGTACTAAATATTCAAAGTTCATTTACTTTTAGGCTAGAGGGAACATGTTCAAGTTAAAACACTGTTACATCAGCATACCAAAACAGAGACAAGTCTGTGCAACCAAGAAAAATAGGTGCACATGAATGTTATACTGCCCTAAATGTATACTTAGAAATATAGAAACATACTATCAGCTTGCCAAACCAAACTTGAATCTGTGCAGCCGAGATATATAGGTGTACATGAACATTATACCCCCAAATCAATACTTAGAAACATAGAAACCTAGAGAATGTCTTCAAAAAAAAAGACGATGGGACTATCTAATCTGCCCAGATTTATCATACTCTATTCTATAATACATTCCTCTGTACTTGCTGTCTAATCTTTAAGGCCGCTTACCTTTTCACCGATGTTGTGGGGGCAACACGTCCATCCTGCTCAGCCCAAAAGCCATAATCCCTATTCCCAGCTCCTTTATAATATTGCTATACCACACTTTTTTTCTTTTGTTTAAATATCTCTCCTTACCTTTTCCATGGTCCTGTCCTGGACTAGCTCCCTTCTCATGACTTGGCATTCGTATGTGTCTGAACTAAATCTGGCTGGTGATGCACTGGCTGTTTCAGTCTCTTCACAAACCACTCTCCACCTTTATTAAATGAGAAATTACACATTAAATTACACAGCCATCAGTTTAACCTTAAAACTACCAGTGCCACTCAGAATGTGTCAACAATAGGAAATTATAAAAGTCAGCCTGCCAACATAGAAATAGTTTGCTTTTCTAATACAAGTAACAAGGCATGAAAGCTTTTAATTGATATCTTCCTGGAAAGCCTCGACCATGGTTTATAAGGGAAGAGGGTTGTGGCACCATAAGCATAAAATATCCATTATGTGTGTAAACATGTCAGATTCAGAGACCAAATCCAAACTCATGGTGAGCTGCAGCAACAATAAGTACAGCAGCCATGAGGGTAGAGGATTATATAAATCTGTCTCCATCCAGGTATTCTTTAGAGTACCTTGGATTAATATCTGGGTGGGGGATAGTGCAGCTAGCTAGAGTTTGCTCTGGCTGTAGGCACCCATACGATACAATCTCTTAGTCAAGGTTCTCTATAAGAATGAAACTGCATTATTAATAATAGTCTAGTCACACTTAAGAAAGCCTTGGATTCAAAAATATGTTTTAATGCTGCAGCTGCAGATGATGGGAGTAACAAAGGCAAAGTTTTTGTTTTGTGCAGTGGAAATCTTGGGCGTTGGTGCTGTGCAGTGCAGCTTAGCACTAGTAGTCACTCCACTGTAGTGCAAGGAGGATGAGCCCCACTGACAGCAGCAGGTAGCCTCATTCACCCCACATCACCACCATTAGCCTGACCAGTGCTCGTCTGAAATCTTAACGTGACATGCCCAGGGCTAGATTTACATTGCCATGGGTGCTGTACTGTCAGAACCCATGGGCCCTCCCACACACAATATCATGAGTCATGCCTGCCTCTTCCACAGACTACTCTCTATAGTTTCCATCACTGGTACACAACTAAACATAGTACTCTACTGCTTCTTGCAGATTTTGTTTTAAAAAATAATTTTAACTCTGAAGCTAGCCACTGAGCTGCCAAGGACCCTCTTTCTGAAGAAGCACATTTAGACTGGTTGTATTAGTGTAAGTGATTCCTTTTGAGATACTGTAGGTGACCACCAGCATATAGTTAAACTACCTGAAGTTCGTGGCTGAACTATCATGCAAAAAAAAAAGAGAACTTGCTGTTGCCATTGGAAGCTCGGACTCTAAGTAGAGTTCATTTTTCTCATCCTTTCAAACTAGCAGTCATGACTTCGTTTTCTTGCAGAAATAGTTTATTATACATACAAAGGACAGAGGGATATTGCAAGTAGTAACTGAATAATAAAAAAACACAATGCAGTGGATGTGAAACTGGTTATGTTAAAGTGGAGTATGTGAGGGGCAGTATTTTGCCAAGTGTGGAATATATTTTTAGCAGGTATTGATGATTGGTAGCTGTACATACAAAAATAAGATGGTCTAATTACTAAAGATTTTAATATCCATATCTGCAGAGAAGAGCACTAGTGTCACTAAGTCACACCCCCACACCCCCACACCAGTACTGATAGACCCAATAGACCTAGAGGGCACATTTTCTGCAACACACTACATTTGTGGTGTCTGGGTTTAAAGCTGGTAGTGAAGGGTAGAGATAGGAAACGGGGGTGGAAAGGATGGGAAGGGAATTGGTAAGGTTGCAGGAATGGTCAAAAGAAGTGCAAAGTAATGCATCTGGGAAACAAAAACCCAGGGGAAGAGTACAGAATGGGGGGGTACTAACAACAACTGAAATGGAAAGGGACCAGACGTTAGTCATATCAGATAACCTAAAGGTAAGCAAGCAATGGGAGAAGGCAGAAAGAAGGGCTGGGGTGTTACTGGTATGTACAGGGAGAGGCATCACAACTGGAGAACAGGTAGTTGTTATCCCTCTGTATAGACAGATGATGAGACCCTATCTGGAGTACTGCATGCAGTTCTGGAGACTCCATCTCCACAAGGACAAAGATAGCTTGAAGGCAATCCTGTGGAGGGCAACTAAAATGGTACAGGGTCTGCACCAGAAGCCATACAAAGACAGACTGAAGAAGCATAATATGTATACCCTTGAGGAAATTAGGGAGGGAGAAATGATAGAAACTTTCAAGTACCTCAAGGGAATCAACAAAGTTCAAGAGCATAGCATCTTTCAGAAAAAGAGAGGTGCTAGACCAAGGGAGCACAATTTGAAAATAGAGGGGTGGGGGGGCAGCTCTTGAGCAATGTGAGGAAGTATTTTTTCACTGAGAGGGGTGGTGGACACAAGGAATTGCCTTCATGAGGATGTTGTGGGATCAAAAACAGTGGGAGAATTCAAGAATGCATTGAACAGACATAAGGCAATTATGGTGGGGGTTAGGAAGAAGTAGGCTGTTGGTTAGCTAGGTTCTGCAGCTTATCCAATAGGTAGGGAAATGGGCAGACCGGGTGGACCAAGCAGTCCTTATCTGCCATCAAAGTCTATGTTTCTATGTTTTTATGAAACAAGCTGTGATTCTGCTTGGTACATCCAGCAGACCTGAGTATGATTCCTACAACCTCTAGTGTCATACTGTATGACACTGAGGAAGTCATTTAACTGCACGGAGCTCGTGGATTGCCCCTGAAAACTGGCTTTGTGCCTCAAGGGCCTTACCCAGTTTCCAAAGAAGAAGAATAAAGGAAATCTGAAATTGCTGGCAAATAAGCAGATTTGTTAAAATTTTATATAATAATTGATGTACTCCACAAATCCTACCAAGTCTCTCATACGCCTCCAAAATTTTCTATCAATCCTTTCTAAAATAAAAGCATTTATAACAGTCAGCAAACATGTTGTATTTACCTTCCTAAATTACTGGACAGCCCTGCACACAGCTGTATAGTTCTGTGAGTGAAAAATGAATCAGGGCATACCAAGGGAAATAGTTCTGAAGCCTAGTTTTAAAGCCACGTGGTCCAACCCAAAGCCACTATTATCAGGATTGTAGCCATATTATTACAGTGCATGCAAAAAGAAAAGCACAAACTTTTTTCAGCATTGCTATCATGAAATGTTTTTTTTTTTTACGTGAAATAAACATGGAGTGAAAACTCTGATGGAAGCCAGACTTACTCACTGGGACATGTCAGCAGAAGAAAAAAAGTCCAGCTGTGCATTTGTTTCCCAAAATCTCATTAGTTTGGGGAATCCTGTCTCAGAAATGATGTATCTTAGGAAAACATGCTATACCCTGTTGTAAGCTGAACTCATCAGCTTTTCAACACCTTATAGTAGGTTATCCTATAATAAGTCATCTCTGAGATATAAGCTCTGAAATAAACCCACATTTTATATGAAGTTGCAATGTGTCAGTGAGTTGTCTCTGTTACTGTACTGTACCTCACTGTTTGTTAAGGTAACAATTTGTAGTTTGTAAAATGCAAAGTCCTGACTAGTAGGTAGTGGTGATGGCCCCAATTAAGCTCCATTAAGTGACCTGGTGGCCAGGTCAGCGGAATGCTATAGCGAAGCTAGTACTCGCATTGCAAATGGGTAACACAAGTCCATTTAAAACAATGACTTTGTGTTGCCAGCCTTCCCAAACCACTACTCCACCAATTCTTAAGGTGAAGCATTGAAAACAATGTACTTACCATTTTTCTGTTTTTAAGCTACAAAGGTGCATTTTGTAGTGTTTCATGGGACTTCAGGTCACATGTGTTCTAGATTGTTCTGCACATCCTCAGTTCGGGGTAGTGTGTGTAGGAAGCTGTAGGAGACAATCTGCTCTGAGAGCTCTCTGTAGTTCAAACCTTCAAAAGTTGTTAAAAAGCCTTTTGAGTAACTTTTTGCTGAAACTTTAGTTCATCGATTATAGGAAACCCATCTGTGCTCATATCATGAGGCGATTATTGTTCGTGTATGGATTTGGAATATTAATGTCCAACATTCAGTCTGTGTACTGAGACAGTGGAAGTATGCTTGGGGAGGGTGTATCTGTGGTGTAGGTAGATTAACTTGGAGAAAAAGACAGTGGTTTCTGTTTTGGTGATATTTTTCTTGTTTAACTGTGTTAATGTACACACAGTAATATTTTCAATATTTCTTGCCATTTTTTTGCTGATTGTTGTGGTGCAGCAGTGCATAATTTTAGTTTGTTTAAAATAAGTGGTTATATTACTGAAGTTTTCAATTTGCTATGCATTACTTATTGTGTGTGAGAGTATGTGTGTGATGCATGTCATCAAATCAGACAACTTTTATTGTGCCACATAATAATTTCCACAACGTGAAGCTGCTATCCACTGAAGCTGTGTGATTTTTGTACTTCTTTGTGGTATCTGTACTGGTACTGGTACTAGTACTAGTGACTGTTACTGCAGCAGTACAGTACACTGCCCCCCCACAGCCTGCCCCAACCAGTAAAGGTATTCTTTTCCAGATTTGAATTTCTGATGGTGAGCACTGGTTAGGTGTTGTGCCTCTGTATCTGCATCTCTTCAGTGCACAGCACAATCTTAACCTGTGTGTGCATTTGCATCTCTTTAGGGCCCATTCTCCATCTGTAACTTAAGTCACAGTTGTTTCTGTGGCTTCCCTTCAGAGTACTGGACAGGTGTGGCGCTTAATTCTGCATAAACATTGTACTCATTAATATGCGTTTTTAAGTCAGGACCGTTATCACAAGTCACTTGTGATACAAATCACGTTCTTCATCATCACAGTCACAAATGCAGTCACAAATCAAGATTCACGATCATTCATGTTACGAATCACATAAATTTTTCTAGTTACTTGGATGTATTGTAAGCCTGTTTTGTAGTATCTCTCCAGGCTCATCACCCACCATTGTATTCACTGATATGTGTTTTTAAGTCTGGGAGGTTTTAGCTACAGCTCATCAGGAAGTACAGCTGTAGGCGGTAAGCATTCATTTCTTCATCATCACAGTCACAAATGCAGTCACAAATCATGATTCACGATCATTCACGTTGTGAATCACAACATTAATTTTTTCTAGTTACTTGGAGGATGTATTGTAAGCCTGTTTTGTAGTATCTCTCCAGGCTTCACCACTCCACCATTGTAGTCATTGATACATGTTTTTAAGTCTGGGAGTTTAGCTACAGCTCAAAGTACAGCCATAGGCATTCACGTTTCTTCATCATCATGTCACAATTACAGTCACAAATCATGATTTACAATCACGTCATGAATCACAACATACATTTTTTTTAATAGTTACTTGGATGTATTGTCAGCCTGCTGGTCACGGTGCTGAACAGGGATGGAATCCACAACTGGGCCTGGGGGAACAGGCACATCCTGCTCCAGAGAACCTGGTGCTGGACTTGGTGGTGGTGGTGGTTGAACTGCCTCAGAGTCAGGACAGGAGGTGGTGCTGGTCCTGCTTTGGGGGGGTGCACTCACAAGTTTTGAGCGGTCCAACAGGAATGGGTGCCCATGCCCTCCTCACAGGCACATGGTACGATGCTTACCACTACCACGCTCTCCCAAAGCTGCCCCATCCCAGACATTCCCTCACCCTGGTCCATCCCTCCTACTGAGCTCCCTCAGTCCAAGCAATCACTATTCACACTGTCACACAACACATACACAGACACACAGACACAGACAAACAACTAACTACTCATAAAGGTAAGAAAAATAAAATTTACAGAAAGAACAAATTAAGTAAAAAAGAGTACAGAAAAGACAAAAATTTAGCTTTTAAAAAGCTGTTGGGTCTAAATCAAAGTTTAAATCTCCTCACTCTGATCTAAAAGTATCAGCAGTCATAAAACACGCTACTCTCTCTCTCCATCTGCACAGGAGAAAATAAAAGTTTCTGCTTGTATGACTCACTTTCTTCCTGCCTAGTTAAAGAGCATGTGACTTACAGTACTATAAGCCATGTGATGTGGGGGAGGGCTGCCAAATCTCAAACACCAAGTAGATCACTTAGGATCCTAATGAGAAATGCGAAGTCCATTAAAAACAATGACTTTGCCTAACTTCGCGTTGCCATTCCGCCTTAACGCAAAGTGGTAATGACAAGGCGAAGTGAGCACTTTGCATTGCCCACTCCATGTACTGTACTAGCAACGCGAAGTGCCCACTTCGCGTTCACTTCGCTGGCAAATTTTAAATTTGCTGCATCTCTACTAGTAGGAGTCAGAGATATTAATCAAGTGGACTGACAGAGAGGGCAACAACACTTGCCTTGTCCTTCTTCTTTGATTAGTGGAGTGTTACTGCTCAAGGCTCTCATCTCATGAGTCCAACATACAGTAAGAAAGAATGAGTCACACAGTCCTTTTTATATTGGCTCACGCTTGTGCAGCATCTAACATTGCATTAGTAGTAGATTTGGAGGCACGGTCACTGTGGGCGAATGCAGTGCATGCATCAATGGGTGCATCCCTGATTCCCCAATATAGCAGCTGCAGGTCGCCGGCACTCTCAACATGTAAACTGGCCACCAGATCTAAGGAAAGGTCCACTGCAATTAGAGCCAAGCTTTTCATGCAGCGTGCCTTTCCTGGAGAACCAGTTAACAAAAAAAGAAAATATGGTGGCATGCAGCCGCAGAGTGCCAAAACCCACTTCATTTGCCAATGGGGGAGCCCACTCCCTGTCAGCATAATGCAACCCCCTCATTTAAAGTGTGTGTCGAGGGGGTGCCCAATCTCCCATGGCATAATTTCCCTCCCTTACCAGTTTAATTTGCCGACAGGGGAGCCCACTCCCCGTCGACATATTGTTTCCCAAATTTGTTGTGTGCTGATGGGGATGTCCAATCCCCCATGAGCTAGAGAACTCCCTCCCCACAAAAAAAAAACACTCAGGTGGCATACTGAGAGCCCACCTCAGCATGTCAAATGCCCCTGTAAAGGAAAAACCATCCCGTGATGTTTTCTTTTTTTTTTTCTTATACCTGAAAAACAGAAAATGGTCCCTCATCGACTCAGTGACCCTCTGCACCCCACTCCACCATCTGGCACCTGCCTCCCCACACCTCCCTCACCCCATACTTACCTCTGGAGCATGGCGCAATGATCCTCAGTGGACTGGGAATACGTCTGCATTCTTCAAAGCCGACCGCGAACTGAAGAAATGCCGGTAAGCTGTATAATGGCATAAATAGGGTTTTTTCAACTTTAGTGCATATCTCAGGCATTTTGGGGAATTTTGGTACCAAATTTTCAGCATAGGGTTATTGGGACCCCTCCTCATGAATGCTGTCACATTCATGGCATTATTTGGTCCCCAAACATGATTTTGTGGTCACTGCACAGAATCACCCTTCAGGACCAATAAACGAAATGAGAGTGGCACTGTTCATGAGGGGGGCTCTCAAAAAGTCTATGTTGTAAATTTGGTGAAAAAAATCCCCCAAATGGCTGTTTTATGAGCGTGCTTGTGCAGTTTCGCACTCCTTTAACCATTGAATTTGTAATATTTTCACTTCAGATTTTTAAAACTGACATTTTCCACACCTCATAAGAACATTTGCATATCTTGGTCAAAATGTGTTTTCCACGTCCAGTGCAGAATAGCATGGTCACTCTACAAAATCAGTTTTGGGACCATATGAGAAAATGATGGTGATACTGTTCATGAGCAGATGTCCTAAAATGCCTATTTTGAAAGTTTGGTGATGAAAGTCCATAAAATGACAGTGTTACAAGCGTGCATTGTTCAGTTTCCACGCACCCTTGTAACTTCGCAAATTTGCAATATTTTCATGCCAGAGTTTAAACACTGGCATTTTTTCATATCTCCTTATGATACAGTACAGCTGTCATTTTCCACATCCTGCCCAAAATGTGTTTTCACACCTCTGGCACACAGTGGCGTGGTCGCTGTGGGAAATCAACTTTTGGGACAGATTAACAAAATCACAGTGCCACTGTTCATGAGTGGAGGTCCCAAAATGCCTTTGTTGAAAATGTGGTTAAAAATCCCAAAAATAATTGGGATATGGATGTGTGTTGTGCAGTTTCTATGCCTGCTCTTGACTTCACCAATTTTTCATATTTCACTCCAGATTTTCACCATTGCCATTTTACACCTCCTCATGAACAATACAGTTGTCGTTTGTTACATCCTGCCCAAAATGTGTTTTCATACCTGTGGCACAAAATGGCGTAGTCACTGTACAGAATCACTTTTCAGCTAACAAACTGATAGTGCCGCTCTTCATGAGGTGGGGTCACAAAAGCCCATGTTGAAGATTTAGAGTGAAAATACCAACAAATGCCTATGGCGTTAGGGTTTCCAACTGTAACATCCCACCCTGTAGAGACTGACAGGCATCAGGGGTGTGACTTGGGATAATTGGCTGTAATGTTCATGGCATTCCACCCCCCCAACCTGCAGCCACTGACAGGCACTGAGGTGTGCCTTGCAGTGTTCACCCCATTCTCCTATACTGCACCCATCTCAGCATATTTCCTTATGGAATTGGGTAAGTATAAGGCCCAAAGACACCAAAGCACACCACAACACTTTTCAGTGACTACAGGGTAGGGTGAGGTAAAATGGCATGAGTGTTATAGCTGATGACCTAAAGGCACACCCCAATGCCTGTCAGTCTCTGAAGGGTGGGAGTGGGGTTGGCATCAGTTCAATACTTCACTGCCATTCCTATTGGGCATCTCTAACTCCTGCACTACCAATGCCAATGAAACAACATTCGGCATTGACAAATACTTGTTCTCACAGCAATACTCCACAAGGAGGGTACTGAATTATTAGAACTCTGTTTCAGGCTGGAATATGTTGCAGTGGGGTTTCAAGACTATAGAACACCTTACTGAGCTCTTAATAAAGAACCCACTTGAGTATCATGAAGCTACAGTACTGTACACTAGTTGGTATATTAGGGAGATGTTGCAGAATGTGGTGAAGCTGTGATTATTGTGTTTTAAGCTGTAAGGCAAGACTTGTTTTCAAAACAGAAAATGTCTATCCTTTTTGGTTCAGAAACTCAAAGTAATGCACAGTACTCCTGAATTTGTTTGCAAGTTACTTTTGTCATCTTTTGTTAACTGTAAATATATTATATATATTATAGTCTAACCATCTGAATGTGCTACTTGCCTTACCAAAAACAGCTGTGCTGGTATTCTTTTCAGTGCAGGTACTCCAAGTAGTGTACAAAAATCCTGACTTTGTTTGCAAGTAATTTTGTCCGCTTTTTTTACTATAAATAATATATTATAAATCTAACAGCCTGAATGTGCTGCTTGCCTTACCAAAAACAGCTGTGGTGATAAGAGATGGCAGGTCCAGGATGAGAAGTGATAGGAGATGGCAGGTTCAGGATGAGAACAGAATCTACAAACATTAAACAGCACAATGTCCCCCTTTTAGCAGGGAGGACCAGGAGAATTCCTGCTGCTCCTTTGGCTGTCTAAAAAAGAAAACCGTTCCACACTCCAGATACCACTCCACCAGTACAAGTCAATGGCTCAAATATGGGTACATCATAGAACCAATTTCCTCATGGGTGTTAATGGGGAATAGTTCCCTTCACACCTCACTGCAGCAACAAATGAGAAACAAAATAGTCACACCCATGACAACAGGCTGGTGTCTAAAAAGCAGAGTATGTTTTATTCTTTAACAGTAGTTCAAAGACAGTTCAGTTCTTGAGGTATCTGTTGTTTTCTGCAAACATATCCCCATAAAGCAGCAGTGCATCATAACGGAGAACATTTAACCAATATGTTTTTTTAATTCTATTTAAGATTGCCCTAGTTTTCTCACTTTTATGATACCCTTCTTAACTCATTTTACTCTTCTGTAGTACTTTTGTGTTTGACATTTAAAATAAAGGAGCACTCTATTTAATATGGTTCAGACCTGATTTTCTTTCAACAGTATTCTCAGCCTTTCTGTAACCTATTGCTCCATGAGGTCAGAATCAACTGTTTGCTGCATGCTAGTTCATTGTAGTCCTAACACAAGCAATGTTAAACAGCAAGGCCCAGATATTCAATAGGATTGCGCCTGCGCAAGTCCTAACTTGCTCCATTCTGCCATATTCAGCAGGAGGCAGTTGCGCCACAGAAAACATGCTGAGCAACAGCGCAATGCAAATGAATGCATGCTGAACTGGAGGGGGAGGAACCATGCATAAACTGCGCAGCCCGATATTCAGCAGGGCTGTGCAGAGTTGTGCAGTGCAACCCCAACCTGCGCCTGCACAACTTTGAGCCAAAAAGGCTTGTTGAGGCCACCCACAGGTGAGCTGCTGCATTGCAGGGCGCAACAGCAGCTGCCACCTGTGGCTGGCCCCCAACCCAGTCCCTGTGCCCCCTCCCGCAGCCCGATCATGGGCAGCCAACTGTAAATCCCCCATCACCCCCCACCGCCCCGATCGCGGGCATAGTTTAATTCCCCATCATCCCGATCGTGGCAGCGATGTGGCCCCGAACGTATCCTGGTGGTCCAGTGGACAAAGCCTGATCGCGGGCAGTAGTTGTTTAAAAACCCCCTCCTCCTGCATTAATCCCTGGTGGTCCAGTGGACGAAAAGCCTGATCGCGGGCAGTGGTTGTCTAATAAACCCCCTTCCGAATTCATCCCTGGTGGTCCAGTGGACCGAAAACTCGCGAGCAGTGGTTGTCTAATAAACCCCGAACATAGCCCTGGTGGCTAGTGTTCCCCACCCCACCCACCCATGAACCCACCACCCCACTCCCCCCCGGCAGCCGGCAGGCGGCAGCATCCCACCAGCCTGCCACCCTGCCGCCCGCCGACTGACTGCCCGGTAGGGCTGCACGCCCATTGGTGCAGAGCAAGAGCCAATGGGCATGCAGTCCATACCATACATGACAGTCCAGATTTGTGAATGGAGTCTTTGTTCAGCTGCCAGGTGTACAGTAAGTACAGAATGTAGGGTAGTTGGTTCCCACAAAACATTCTATGTACCTTTTATGGGCAGTTGTCAACATAAAACTCTGTTCGGATCCCTGTGCAACTCATGTTGCTGTGTCACAAAGTGCAGTCTTCTGCACCCACAGTGTTTGACTGACTTGCTGATGTGTTCGGTAACGTCTTTCCCATGTTGTTATTGTTATATGCTGCTTCATGGCAGTGTGTCTGTATGTACATCATACCCAATACTGACATGATTTTCTCTGACTCCAAATCTCATCTCACATTTTTTATGTTATTTTAAAGATTTGTTCCACTACTTGAAACCACATGCACTTCCTCAAAAAAATTGATTTCAGGGCTGGACCAGGGTTTAACAAGTCACGTGCTACATCTTGGGTGGGGAAACCCTAAACACAGGTACACCCTCAGAGGGAAGACTCTGGAGGCCTCAATAGGGAAAAAGACCTAGGGGTCATGGTGGATGCATGTATGAACATCTCTGAGAAGTGCAGGAGAGGGCTAGCAAGGCAAACAGGATGTGGATGCGTAGGGATACTCGATGCATCGAAGGGGATCACCTCTAGTAGCAGGGAAGTGATTCTGCCACTGTGCAATGGACTCGTTAGGTCACACCTTGAGTACTGTGGACAGTACTGGAGACCACACTTGAAGAGGGACACACAACTCCTAGAAAGGGTACAGAGGAGAGCAACTAAGATGATACGAGGACTAGGGGATTTGACATATGAGGACAGATGCTTGTTTTCATTGTAGGAGAGGAGAGACGGGGGGACATGATTGAGGTCTTCAAGTACCTCAAGGGAATAAATAGGGTAAACATGGAGGGGATCTTTAGACTAAAACAGGACGGTATCACCAGAGGGCATGGTTTGAAGTTGGAAGGTGGAAGGGTGAGGGGGGGATGAGGAGGTTTTTCACTGAGAGGGTGGTGGACCTTTGGAATGCACTACCTGGTGAGCAGGTTCAGAGATCCACAGTGGAGGGCTTCAAGAGAGGGTGGGACAGACACAGAAAGTGGATGTATCAGATGATGGCCTGGCCCAGGGGGGTGGGGATGGATGATAGGGGTTTCTGGAACACGGGGGGTTGGGGGACCTTGACACCCAACTAGGGATCTGAGCTTTGGGCAGACTTGATAGACCGTAAGGCCTAATCTGCTTGCAATTAGTATGTTAGTATGTTTTATGTTCATTCCACAATAGTCACAAGTTACAACAGATAGAAGTTTGCACAGCTTACTCCTCAAGTTTCAAATAAAAATGAATACCTGAAAATTCAATTAGAAGCATAGAAATGAGGAAACACAGAAACAGAATTTGTGGGCAGATAAGGACAGCTTGGCCCACCAAGTCTGCCCCTTTTTACGCTGTCTATATTATCATCAAAGACCACAACAGGTCCTCAACTAACTCCAACAGATCAGACTAATCACCTGCACTCCAGTCTTTGTAAAGGAAGTACTGTCCACCCAAGGCTGAATCCAAGGTTTTTCAGCTTCATTGCAAAATCCTGGTGCAACAGTACACAAAACACTTCACCTCACTTGTGCCTGTGCTTCAAGTCTTAAACTCTTGATTAGGGGTCATGATGTGGTAGAGAGCACGCAATTCTTTTTATTCAGGACATATCATTAATATTAAGTGCATTAGCATGATTATTTGTAACCCTTCAATCACATTTTCCTCATTTTCTGATTTTTTCATACATTCCCTTCAGTGTTATTATTGTGTGCCTCAAATAAACTACCTTATATCAAATATTGTAAAAAAACAGCAATTCACACATAAAAATCATTCTTCCAGTACAAAACCATTCATCTATACTTTCCTACACATGCTTAATGTTACATACATTAACACAGTGCTTTATAGTGAAACAAACAAAGGAAGCAAGGACAGGGAAGAGAGATAGGGATTGGGATAGAAAAGGAAGGGTTAAAATGTTTGTTATCTGAAAACAGCAATTATTCCCATAAGGAGCTTCTCAAATTGTCAGATATAGTGTACAGATTTATAAATGAAAAGAGCATTTGGAAAAAAATTAATTATTATCAGTTTACACCTTAGTAACTTAGCTCTAACGTTGCTCAATAACTAGTCCCTATTTTATTTCTATATTTTTAACCTTCATAAGATAAATTATGTAAGGTACTCCTTTAAACAACATTGGAGGAATGTTTATACTGGCAAATTCTAATGATTTCTAATACTTAAGAGGTATCGTCACAATGAACTAATACAAAGGAATATGAAACACATAATAATAAATATGTTTTAACATTTATAACTATATAAACCATAGTATCTTTGATTTTATACCATATTTATATCATTTCATGAATTCATAAAGTTCATAATAAGAATAACCTCATAGGAACTTCCTTTAAGCAAAGGGTTATTTATAAATCAAACTTGAAAGTTTCACATACAACAAAATTATTACGGAATCTATTTGTGCTTATTTATTTAATCAAGGAGTTAGGGTTTGAGGTCCACTGTTCATTTAACCTCCTTGGTTTAACACTGCTTAATGAAAAAATCCAGTATCTATCTTTTTTGAGTAGTACATTTGTCCTGTTTCCTTCCTTTTTAAGTACCAGTACATGGGCCACACCCATAAATCGTAATCATCATTATTTGAATTATGACGTAATGAAAAGTGAATACCCACAGAAGTGTCTTCGTTTTTATTGATCTAATGTGCTCCTGTATTCTTGGTATAAGTGGGCTAGTGGTGCACCCGACCTAGATTTTTCTGCAAGTGCACCATAACACTTACACTATAAGGTGTGTTACATATCACACATTCTTTGATGTATAGCTTTCTCTCATCACTCTGTGTACACTCCTTTCCAGGTGTACCAATTTTACAGATACTGCACCATTTACACTGAAAAACTCCAGCAGGTCTTTAGGGTAACAGAGCCCACATCAGCAGAATCTTCTGCTGGTAATTGTAGGAGTAGCCTGGGATTATGTGGGAAGACCTCCTCCCCTACAGCCTATCTAAGCGAGGCAGATGTCTCCCGCTCTGCTTAGGCGAGTCGCATTCATTGCTCTGTCGTTGTTGGTCCTGGCTGCCTTGTCTTCGTCCCCCCTTCCCGTCCGTTCGCTTCACTATTCTGTTTTCTGGTAATTCTCACTTCCTCCTGCATGTTTGTTTCTCACTGCTCCATGTCTGTGGTGATTTCTCGTTTCTTCCCCTCCCCCCCGTTTGGTTTCGTTTCACCTGCTGTTGTTCTGTCTTTCATTTCGTTTGGTTCTGTCTCTATTAGCTTTCTCTCTACCTGCCCTTCTCTTGTTTTTTCCTCTGCTAAGTGTCTCCCTTCCGGCAGCCTGGTTCCCAGCCTAGTTCGTCGCCGCCTAGCCTCCGATTGTTTGAAGGGTTTCCTACCTCGACGCAGCACTGTCTGCCTGTTCCAGCGCCTTACGCCCACCTCAGCTACTTCGTCCTTGGATCCTCCGAGCTTGAAGCCGCCACTGTAGTACTCGGTTCCTCTCAGCTGCTGCTCTCGGACGCTGCTTCCCTCAGCTGTTGTTTGCCCATTTAGCCACATGTTTGGCTTCCGAAATGCCTGCTGTGTTCCGTTGCTCACCTTCCCTTCCATCCTGCTTCCTTGTAGCTTGCACTCTCTTCGGGCGTGCTTCTTGGCTCATTCTGCTCCTACCATGCCTCTCTGCCTTCGTCGCTGCTATGAGGCGGGGACATTTTGGACACTTGGACTGAGGGGCATTTGAACTCTGACCCTTTTGAATGCGAGACGCATCCTTGAACATGGGGAGGCATGCTCAGACCACTGTGAATCCAGTAGTGTTTCCGTCACATTCTCTGTGGGCAGCCCTTTCCACGAGGACGGGTAAGGGCGGAGTGCTTTACAGGGCTGAACGAAGGTTGTCCCTCATACGGAGGAAGACTTGGTGGTCTGCTCCTACCTCTCAGCCTTGTTTCTGCAATCTGGACCTGCCATGGTTGTTCATACTAGAAGCTCCATTGATTTGGCTCACATGACGGACTTGCGATGTGCCGTTCCTGGCTCTGCCTGCATGACACGTCCTATTCCTTGGGCTATTGCTTCATTTCCTTACCGATTGGGGATTTCCTACCTATACTATGTCCTGCAGCTGTACCAGCTCCTGCTTCGCTTCCTTTGCTAGATTGCCTAGCTACTTTTACGAATTTGGTCTGACCTCTGTTCAAATTCCATGCCCTTAAACCCTTTCTGCTCCTCTGGATGCCTTGCCTACTACATTCCACAATCTGCTTACCTCAGGCCATCCCTCATGGGACTGGCTGCACATCCTAGACTACATGGGACTTACTCACTCTATATCTGTTGCAATTGCCCTGTGAGATGTTTGGCTGCGCATCTAGCTGCGGTGGTCTACAGTCATCTTGCTCATTATTAGATGACTTCGTGGGAGCCAGACTGCCCGTCTTGCGTATTTCTATGTCTTGCTCCGTCATTCCAAGCAAAGGTCCGCTACTTTTACTCCTGCCTCATCAGATCGGAGCATAACTGAATTATTTCTCCTATTATATGCCACTCTGCTGCCACAACTGCCGGCTTAGGAGCTCATTCTTTGGATTCTCATTCATCATTCATCATTTGGATGCTTTGTACTGCTTCCCTACTCCTACATCTACATTATGCAGCATGCTTCCTAGTCCACCCTGAGCAGGTGACTTTCTTGTCTTCCTTGCTTATGTTACTTGCTTCATCCAGGACTTAGGGTCCTCATGACTAATCTGCACTTGCATTCTACTGCGATCCTCATGAACTGGCATCAGTCTCCTCTGTTTCAGTCATTACTGCGACCTCTCCAAGTCAAGACATGACCCTCTGCATTCCTTACAGTTCAATGTTTCCATTGCATTATATATGACTGCTCTGCACCTTGCCTTGCCGATAGGTCGGAGGTTAGCCTTCGCTTTCGTGTACCCATGACCTATGGGCCAGAGAGGCCCTTTGTTCCTATGCTACTTGCATGATTCTATGATCTGCCTTGCCCTTCGAACTACGAGAGTTGCCTACTAATTGCCTGCTTCTCAGACCTGCCTTCGCCCATCGGGCTGGGAGGTTTGCCTACTTCTACACTTGCTGCTCACTCAGCTCGAGCTTGGAGTTTCTCAGCTTTACGGCCTGCCTTCGCCCATCGGGCTGGGAGGTTCCCACTACCGCTTGCTTCTCTGACCTGCCTTCGCCCATTGGGCTGGGAGGTTTGCCTACTTCTACACTTGCCTGCTCACTCGGCTTGAGCTTTGGAGCTTCCCAGCTTTACGGCCTGCCTTCACCCATCGGGCTGGGAGGTTCCCACTACCGCTTGCTTCGCTGACCTGCCTTCTCCCTTTGGGCTAGGAGGTTTCCTGCTAACTCCTGCTTCTACGACCTGCCTTCGCACATCGGTCTGGGCAGCCTTCTACATCTGGGATCTTTCGGGTCTCGTCTGATTCTCCTACCTTGAACTTTGCTTACCTTCAGTTTTGGATGTTTAATTTCCTCTCGTCCAGTTACATAGAAACATAGAATTTGAAGGCAGATAAGGACCGCTTGGCCCACCCAGTCTGCCCATTTTCCTACCTGATGGATAAGCTGCAGATCCTAGTTAACCAGCAGGCTACTTCTTCCTACCCCCACCCCCTAGAATTGCCTTATGACTGTCCCATGCATGCTTGAAGTCCACCACTGTTTGTGACTCCACAACCTCCTCTGGAAGGCCGTTCCATACATCCACCACCATTTGCAATATCTCTGCCTCAGTTTCTTCCATGTGATTCCTTCCTTCCTTGATTTGGATACATCGGTCCTCAGCATTATTCCTTCTCTATGTCTGCCTACAGCTACGGTACTACGATGCTCACAGATGATTCAAGATGCACCTCCTGGAGGATCTATGACACACTTATTCTATTAGCTGCCTCATAGGTGTAGCTGCATTCCTGTTACCTGGAGCTACTTGCCTTTTTTACCTCTACAGCTGATGATGGCTGTCCATCTACGCGAAAAGACTACCTTCACACTTGATTTCTGCCAGAAGACATTCCTAGGTCTGGCTGCGGCTCATGTACTGGAATCAGCCACCTCTCTCCTACCTCACCAGCTCTCAGTTCAGCTGCACTTTCTCAGGGGCTGCTTCTTACATGTCCTCTTCCTTCTCATATGGCTTCGTGGGTGCTATCCCTGCTCTTGCTACCTCTTCCTTTGGTTTAGCAGTCCATAGGATTTGTTTTCTTTTGGGCTCTCCAAATCCTACTACGCAGATGCTTCATACCTCATACCAGTGTCTACATTTATCCTCTACAGCTTGCCACTATTCCAGTTCACCTCTACAGCCGTTGCCTTTGTATCAGTTCCTAAGTTTATACTTCACTTATCAGGACTGGATTCATCAGTCAGTAGCCTGGCCTCAAGCCTTCTCCCATTCCTCGTCTCATACAAGCCCTTTATTATTAGAATCATGGAAATTGTACTACTTATATTGTCTTGCCTCATTGTCGTCAAAGCTTGGATGCAGATATCTTCTGGTCTGCTGTATTGAGTTCGTCAGTCATCAGTTTCATCCACCATCATTCAATTCCATGGATTAAGCCGTTTATCAACTGAAGTATGGAAGTCAGTTCATTCAATATATTTACTCTCCATCATTCTGAATTATACATGGATTCTTGGACTGAGACTTTATTAGAAGGAATTACTTTACTAGACACTTACAATTCAGTTTGTTCTTAAGCTCTGTTCATATGGATTGAATTCTATAAACTAGAATTCAGATTTTAAATGATTAATTAGTTTAATTAGGATCTCTCTCCTTTAGTGTGCCCAGAAGGATGGGCAGGTCAGTAGCCATGGGTCCTCAGAGGTTCCCCCCAAGGGGGTTTTTCCTCTCCTGAGTGCTACTGGTCATACTCTCCGGAGTTGGAGGAGGTGATCGTCTATTCTTATCATTCAGTTATGCACGATTTCTTCAGTATTTAGTTATAGAACAATCGTTGATATTTATTCTTTTTGGGCTTTACAATTCTAATCAAGCTTCCTTCCTGCAGGTGGGATACAGAGAAAATCCCAAACCTCAAATATTATCAAACGACTCTTTCAAGCATCCAAGTACCTAGCACAATACATTCTATACTATTACCCAGTAAACACTGTCTCTCTATACTGGCCTCTGTATCCATCAATCATATTCATCATTCAACTATATGTTACATAAGCACTGAGCTATGAACCACACATAATATGCTGTGGACTACTTTGTCTCTAATATTTCTATCCCTTTCAAAAGACACTATACATTTAACATCAATAGATCTCTTCACACTTAGATCACTTGTTATAATTTGAACATAATATGATTGCCTCCAGGTTAGAGGTGTAGGGGTGAAAAAGCATAACACCCCTGGGGTGGCAACGACTGTGGATGCTGAAAAATCCCAGTCTCCAGAATGACTGTCAAATGGGTTGCAGCACCCACATTGCCATCACTGTAATGGTTTTGCAGTGCTCACAACATTCCCAAACTGCCTACTAAACCTGAAGTCCACTATGATCCTAAGGTGTATTCTGTCTTCCCTAGGGACTTACCTGGCTTGCTCTTCACTAGGTAGTCAGTTACCAATATTGGTGTCCTGTCTGGCTGCAATCTGTCTGCCCTGTTGTCATGAGTCCTCTCAGACAGTACCATCCCTCATCTGACTAATGCAAAGTATTCATTTAGCATTTCCTCAGTTGCTTCTGGCTGTCTTACAGGTTCTGTACCCCCATTCACCTGTGCTCAGAGGTTTAAGCCCTCCATTCCTCTTCTCCTTCCATTAAGGGACAGACATAAGGGGATGTCAATGCAAATAAAGTGCAGGATTATGCACCTGGGGAGAGGGAATCCTGGAGTCAAGTATGAATCATATTGGGTAACACTGGAGGCCACCAAAGAGGAAAGGGATCTATGGGTAGTCATAGACGACAACCTCAAAGTGGTTAAGCAGTGTAACAAAGCATTTGAAAGGCTATCAGAATACTAGGGTGTTTGGGAGGGTATAACAAGTAAAAGGAGGAAATGGTGGTACCATTGTTGAACTTCCTAGTTAGGCCTCTCACCTGGAGTACTGTGTTCAGTTCTGGAGACCCCATCTCCAAAAGACATAGACATGATGCAGACGGTACAGAGAAGGTGACAAAAATAGTGTTTGGGATGCAGAATAAGTTATATGAGGAGAGACTCAAAGCTCTCAGTATGTTCTTCCTGGTGGAAAGGGGAGAGAGAGAGGGGGGACATGATAGAGACCTTCATGTATCTGAAGGGGATCAACAGGGTACCAGAGGGGTGCATCTTTCACATGAAGGGAAATTGCAGAACAAGGGGGCACAACATGAGACTAAAAGGGGGAAACTTATGGGGAACCTGAGGAAATTCTACTTCACTGAAAGGGTGATGGAGAGATGGAACAGTCTCCTCCAGGAAGTGGCAGAGGTGGCCACAGTTCAGGCATTCAAGAATGCAGAGGATAGTCATATGGTAATTATCGAGCTAGGGTGAAAGGAGCAGAATTTGTCATAGCACCTAGGGTGCCTTAAGCATTAGAAAGAGGGATAGGGCAGACTGGATGTGCCACAATGCCCTTATCTGCTGACAGCATCTATGTATCTGTGTATACAGAGATGTCTCCAGTATTCCAGCTCCAACTCAAACCCAGACAGGAACAGAATTGTTAGACTTTGACTTGGACTTGACTTGTATGATCTGAGTCAGCCCAACTCTGGTGGCAGACGAGATCCGAATTTGAATTTAAGTATGAACCTAAGCCAGTGTACTCATTTCTAATTCAGTGCTTATTCTCTTTTCAGTGCTATGAATATGCACAAATACAGTTTTTTATGGAAGAGACAAGCAATTGGACTAGTGAGTTCTGTTCTCCATCAGTTCAATGGGAATACTCTGGAAATACACCTTTCCCTGTTAGAGGTGTGAGAGAAAAAAATCTGTTGGTGGAATTTCTGCAAAAGTCAGAATTTCAATTCCATGAAAGTTCAGAAATAATTTTTTTAAACTTTTGGGGAATTCCAATTTAGGATTGTGGGATTTGTTTCTATGTACTGCAGAGTTTTATATTAAATTGCATTAAAAATGTTCTGCAGAACAGATTGCCCACTTTATCTGGAAAAGCAGAATAATTTGTGAATATTAATGTGTACTTATCTGCTAAAACACTCACTTTGGCAGAATTCTGACACCACATGTCACAGAATATTGCACATTTCATGGTAAGTTGCAGAACGAGTCCCAACAGCCCACAGTCACAGTTACGTTTTCCTAATGTTACATATTTCTGTATTCCATATCTCCACAGTAAAATAATTTGGCACTTCATAAACAGTATCCCAGTGTGAATTGTGGAACTTTCTGTAAACTGTGTTATAAAAATCAGTGTATCAGCTGGCAGAAACTGCTCATATCGCTTTTCCCTGTTATCCAAGGAGATCGAGACAGAGACTGAGAGAGAGAGAGAGAAAGAGAGAGATAATTATAGAGATGCCAGAAATATTAGTTTTTGAAGTTTAATGTTCTTTGTATTAGAGAGACCACCTACAATCAAGGGAAGATATACTATTCAGTTTCTTTTTTCTGTGCTGTAACTGTACATTGATTTTCTTGATTATTAAAACTGGAACCAACAGCAGCAGCAGGACTGGGCAGAAACCAGGAGGAGGAAGCAGAGCAACTGCATGGTGGGGAGCAGTGGAGACAGCAGGAGCAGGGCCAGCAGCAGGTTATGGGTCAGCAGCCAGAAGGCCATTCAGTGGCGCCACCTTTGCAGCAGAACTTGGACAGCAGGCCAGCACCTCTTCTGCCAGCTCAGGGAGAAACCTGGCACCCCTTCTCCATAAGGAGGTGGCAGTGTTGCTGAAGGAGGCCATCACATATGCAGCTGGACTCTGTGGGCCAGAGAGGCTGCTTCTGAAAGAGAGGGAGAAACTGTGTGCCACTATAAAGGCCATACTCGATGATGAGGGAGGGGGATTTGTATCCAGGACTGTGCATCTAATAAAACACAAATGGGATGACCTCTGTAAATGGGGCCCCCAAGTTCTGGAGGCACGAGGTGGAGCAGTCACCATGGAGGATCAGGGACCAATGAAGAGACAGCAGGAAGAGTCCACAGAATCTTCGGCAGGCAAAAGGATTCAGGTAGAGGACAGCATCAGCAGTCAGTATACTTACTTGAGCCTTCAAAGTTATTTTCATCAGTCAGTGTTGGAATTACACTTTTTGGTTTTTGTGACTGTGAGCTAGGGTGGCCCATAAAGGCACAACTGTTAAATACAGCCCCTGTTCCCATAATAACTCAAGGCTGAATGAAAGTGATGCTTGAGAGTGGGCTACAAGGGCTTACTGCAGAGTTATGTGGGTCGAAGACCTGGCACCCCTCCCCCCATAATTCAAACATGGACTGTCATAAATAATTTAAAGAAATGAACTTTTACTCTGATACACTGCGTGTAATGTCATCCTGCTTTTAGGAATTCCAATTAAATACTGTCAGCAAAATGTTAAGAACAAAAAGTGTTTTCATCCCATACCTGCCTGTGATGGCATGCACTAAGAATGGCACCGTACCCGAGTACAAACCCTCTGTGGCGGTGATAGTGTCTGTGTGTGTTGTGTCACATTATGGGCGAACTGTGTCTGTAACAGTGTCATCCAATTGAACAGGCATGCTGCAGCACTGTCATATTTCATCACTACATTCTCAGGGACAGGTGCATGAACTGAGAAGAAATGTCATCTGTTTTGGATTTCTTTCAGCTGGTTGTTGTGTTGTTGTCCTACCTTGTAACAGGGTCCTGTTATAAAGTGAGATATCAAGAAATTAAAACATGCCCCCCCCCTCCACTTTTCAATTTTCTCTCTATCCGGTCTGCTTCTATATTCGTATCTATCCTAATTTTCTTGTCAGGATGGCCAGCCTGGCAATCTGTAAACCTTTCTTTACTGTCCCTGATTATCTTTAAAACAATCTGGCATCCAAATCTTGATAAGCTGAAAAGCAGTTGTTTAATTATGGAGCAGGACTTTAATAAAGAGTATTTGCCTTAAGTATCTAACCCAGCAAAAGTATTGTTGACAGTAAGGGAAACAATATTGTTAAGAGCTTCCCTGCTCTCTGTTTAAAGGGCTGTTTATAGTTTTGTTTTTATGTGTACCCTCGCAGGAATAAATGTACACAGGCTATCCCATCTTTGTGCAGCATTAAAAGAATGTAGAAATAGAACATAGTTCTCTGCTTGGAGACTTTGGCTAAAGCCCTGTGTCCTAGATAAATGGCCAAATGGATCTATGGTCTCTTAAAATGAAGACCTCATAAATAGAAGGCTGGGTGGTAAAACGAGCAGTCAGCTGAAATTCTAAGTGTGAGGACTTTTATAAAAAACAAGCATTATGCAACACATATAAAGACAATATGTTACAGGAGGCTACTATGTAAAAATATTTACTGGAATTGTTGTCTAAAATAAATGCATGTTTATCTTCTGACAATTATATTTAAAAGTAAATAGAATCCTGAAATCTTGCAAGGAAGACAGATAGGGCGTGCCTCTCATCTGTTTTTCCTTGCTAAGGCTGCAGATTTTATTTCAATCTTTAACAAGTGTTTCTTTTCTTCTGTATTAAAAGAATGCATGTGTACCTGAATATCTTGCTTTTCCTGCTGAGGTCCTGCTATAGGGATGACAGCCTACAAAATGGCTGTCTTTATAGTATTCAGGTAATGTGATGTCACAATAGGGAAGGCGCCATTTCAAGACACGCCCCTCTGGAAAGTATATAAACCCTCCACTAGAAGACCTGTTTAGATAGAGAGAGGAGAGTCAGTATTTGACTGACCACAGAGCAAGAGCGTTTGTGCGTGCGTGTGCGTGCATGTAATAAAACCAATAATAAGTGTTAGTAATCGCGTGCGTGCGTGCATCTGCCTTCCACTAAAGTGCTTTCCAGACAAAAGGAAAGGAAAAGGCAATTCAGGAGTCTGTGAAAAGAAGTATTTCCTGTTGTTTTTGAGTGTGAAGACTAAAACCAATGTTTTCCTTTCTGTGAACTTTAAGTTAAGAATATTTTTTTTTGTTTGTTTGTTTTTGGAAATAAATTGACAAACACATACCTTTGCATTTTTTATGCATCTTAAACCTTTGGTCTGGACATCAGTTATTTCCCACGCTTCGACAAACCTCAGCATTATTAACATTTGTTGCATATGCAATGATGTACTGTACGGCAACTGTCTCCATTGTGACTATCTCTGAGTTGCCACATGTGTCATGCTGCCATCTGCACCTTCGTCCAGATTGTCCAGTGGGAGTGCACAGTGTGAAGGACTGCCCACCACTTCATACATCCTGTATTATGGCAGTCCCTTGAGTAGGAAGGGAGCAGTCCTGTCATCCACTGCATATGTGTGCTGCACTGTGTGTATCCTGATTCCCAGTCCTCACCCAGAACAGTCATGTCACTCCATGGCTGTTTACAGCAGCACTCCTTCCTTATCTGAATAGTAAATGTGCACTTTTCTATGCTGGAAGTGGACCCTTACTGTGTATCATCCTGACCTCCCTTCACAGGTCATCTGCAGTGTTCTGTGGTTAAGTATTATGGCATAGCCTTCCCACAGGATGGAATGTGTTTGATTACTGCTGCTTTAATCTTATGTGTTCCAGCTTCCAGCACTGATTTGAACTATTCTGTCCATTTACAACAGGTGTCACAGGAACCTCAAGTGCTCCAGTTGTCAGCAATGAATCTGCCACCAATGTATCAGGACCTGGAGGACTGAGCATGAGCAGTGTTAACCCATGTCTGTCAGCTATTTATATTGTTAACAAATTGAATGTAGTGATGAAACACTGAATGAAAGACTAACATTTTTGGTGTTGTGCTACAGCAAACCAGAGGAATTTTGCCTGCATCCCTGCACCATAGTCAAAAGGCACTGCCACAAAAAGTTTTGATCTGCTTTCTTGTGAAATTCAAGTGCTCCTAAGGAACAGATGGCCTCCCAAATGCCTCCTGTCCTAGTGCTGAATAACATTCATGTTCCCCAAGGGGCTTTGCATAAATTATGACACAAGTCATTGGAAAACACACCTCCATTACAAATCATGCATCACAGTGGTTGTGGCATGGGGGGAACAGGCTCATAGTACAGCCTACCTGGTTAAATTAGCGTAACATGAACTGTGCAGTCAAAACTGCGCAGTCAGGAACACGTCGAGTAGAATAGCGATGGGAGTAGAATAGCATTCAACAACTACCACTACTTCTGTCGCCTTTCAGCCGGATGAGGAAGCTGGGCAAGAGATAGAAAAGTACAGATGCTGGCCAAGCATCCCCACGGGTGGAGTGGGTGAGTGGATGCAGCAGTAGCTCAGCCAGTACAGAGTGGGAGACCAGGGTTCAAATCCTGGTCTTCCAACTCAGTAAGTGACATTTATTTTTGTGAAATGGCCATGGAAACAGTAATTCCATGGCCACACAAATTACAACTCTGTCCTGTGATCCATTCCCCCTCAGAGTTGAATCTTTTAGTTAGGGGTGTGAGGGGGGCAGAGCTCCCCCCCATATCAGGGTGTGTGGGGGCAGAGCATCCTACATAAAAATAACATTCTGATGTTACTGTTAGTCAATTGTCGCATCATGCAGTGGATGGCATCAGGTGGTTGGCTCATTTATGCAATCCTTATAAGTTATAACTTATAAAATACCAGATCACAACTGTTGAAATCGGTGCCTTTTCAGTCTGGTGCAGGTTATTCTCCTGTGGTGTGGCTCCGTGGTTGCTTTAAGAGGGAGCCACTAATTCCATGGCTAAGGCCATACCAGTTTAAGAAGTGGCATAGCCGTGACTGCCAGCCAGTTTTTGAATGTTGGTGAATCATTACTTGACTTATGTGTGACTTAACTGCACCATTGCATTAAGCACTGGTGGTGTTATTGTAATTACCTACTGGAGTGCATGGAGTCATCTGCAGAACTTTAAACATTGGATGGCTAGTAGGTTGAGATGGGGTTGGATTGATCACCTCCTGCAGTGTTATGGCATAGTGGTCAAACTGTGATGATAAAAGTAGCGGGCCATCACAAGCCATCAGGTGAACTGAAACTAGTCAGCAGAAGCTGCTGTCAGGGTAAGAGGGTTAGGGTTGCCATTGCTGGGTGACAAGATTTTAATAGCGATAGGAAATCATGTTTTACAGTTATGTAATTTTATGTTAGGCAATCGGGTAGTAAGAGTTCCATTGTGCCTCTACCGTACTAGGCTAATTACAAGTGTGACCTGGGAGCACAGGAGGTTGTGTATGTTGCTCAAAGGCAGGCCACATAGTTTGTTACCAAAGGCTGTGAGAGGGATAATCAAACCTCACACTGCTGGATGTATGATGCAGTCATTACAGCTGAATCTCTGACAGCACTTGTAAACCCTTACCATTTTATTCTTCACACGTCAGTCAGGTAATGTGATAAAATGTTTGACATCTACATGTTGATAAATTCATCACCATCAATAATGTTTGTCATACTCTACTTTATCAATAGTGCATAGTTTGATTCCTCTTAGGCGTCCCATGACTAGTACCTAGTGCTGTTTTTATTTTCTATGACAAACACATGCCACAGCCTCTGTGAACACCACCTAATGTCATCCTGAGTACAATACTGTGTTCAATGTTCGATTCACGGGGTTAGATTAGATGAGAGATCTATATACTGTATATGTTGCAGCACACACAGTTTAGTATCCTAAATAAGTGGGTCCTAGTTAACTCACGTTACATCATGTGAGGCTTGGGATGGTCCACTAAACATGTAGCCATCTCAGACTAGAAAGCAGGGTTCATGTTCTGTGTTGGTAACTAAACACTTGCAGACAGATTCCCAATCAAGTAAGGGTAAAGATGGTGGTAAAATGTTCAGAACTACATCGATGGAGGTGGGGGGTTTTGAATGGATGGTACACCAACTTAGAGACAATGGTTGAGGTTCTGATAAGGAACAGCCTAGCAGAACATGTGGCTGCTGAAACATTGATTAAACCTCAGCTTTCACATTCTCATGGATTCATACTTCTCAATGGCCCCATCCTCTGTGGGATGCGGTGGGGAGATATACAAGCACAGCAGGGAGCCAGGAGAGTAGGAAAGGCAGTAAACCGTCAGCAGAAGGTCAGGGATGGGTACAGTAAGGTTTACTTGACGAGTACTGTACTATAATTACTGAAGATTTCATGACTTTGACATGTCACTTGCATGGTTTATTCTCCTCAAGCTGCATGTTTATGTCCTACAAGACAACACTGACACCTCCCACCCCACCAGCAGTGCCACAGGAGGACATCTAGAAGAAGAGAAGCACATGGTTGAGGAACCATTTGCAAAAGATCTGTAGGGAGGCGGAGAAGCTGGAAACAAGGCAAACACAACAGCAGCACCAAGAAGGACACAGTAGAGAAGGGCCAGTGCCTGCAACTGCAGCAACAGGTGCACAAGAAGCTGACACCCCGCTACCAGCCACCCAGCAAGACCAGGGCAATATCTGTGCCATCCACATGGACATCTGAAACTTCAAAAAAAGGTAGCATCCCTGCAGCCTGAGAAGCATGCTGGACTTTCCAGAACTGAGTCCAACCAGTGTCACATTTTGTGGCTTATGAAATAATATGCCACCAGGAGGACTCAGCACAGGCCAGCAGCTGGCCACTGTTGAGTGAGTGTTGGTCTTGTGCATTTACTGTGCCATCAACATTGTGTTGTAAATAGTTATGTTGTTTTGTAAATAGTTTGGTTTTCTGTTTCTTCTGGGTATAGTTCATTGTTCTTTTCTAACTTGTTTTTTTCTTAATATAATCATTTTGCTGTTTTAACAATACTATCTTCTCAAGGGTCTCTTTACTGGGTGTGAAGGTTGACAAACTTTCAGTGAACGTATTGTCTGACTATTGTTTTTTTGATTCATTTCTCTTTTGTAATCATTCCATGAAGCTTTGCAGTACTGGTCTTTCAGGTACAGAACAGGACCCGCCTGAAGTGACACTGATTTGTACAGCAGTGGTGATGTGATGGCGAATATGACTGGGTGACTGTCAGAGAGGCCCTTGTGGGGAAGCAAATGGAGGCACCTTGGTGGTGCAGTTCAGGTGGACATGATTGAACTGCTGTGGACCCATGTTATGGGTTTCTGAAGTAAACTGAAAGTGAGCTGCATGGAGTTGCACAACTTCCATGATATACAACAGAAGTACATTAGAGTGGCACGGACCTCCAGCAGCATATGCAGCATTTCCTATTGGTGTCCTGGGGGATTATTTATAATGAGCAGTAATGTGCTACTGTCACAAAACTGTCTTTACTTACATGCATCTGTGATTGTGTACATTATTGCTTTATTGATCTTTTGCTTTCAGATCATATGCAAATGAGAATGTCACATTCTGCTACTTATGATGCATGAATCATGACTTGACAGGCCCACATTATTGCAAATTCTCATAGGTTAAACTTCACATTGTGTGATCTAGCATATACATATATACATAATTTATGTGAGGGTTGCTGTCCAGCTGTGCAAAAATGGGTCTCTGGTTCCTGATTGCTACAACACCACATGGTCACAGGAGAAGGAACAGGGGCATGAAACATTAGCCGCAGCAGGGTACATTAATTTTCCATGGTTTGGTTGTGTGGTTTGTGCGAAGTAACACCATGGATCTGGACTGAGAGGAGCAGAACACTGGGGATGACCTTCGGCAAAATCATCATCCACTTTGAGAACAACAGACCAGCCCTGCACATATAGGGAATACTGCAGAACTGTTATATATTAATGTAAAAATATATTTGCCATGTTTGCTGAACTTATGTGACTGCAAAGTTATATTTCAGGATATAAAAATAACTCATGTATTTAAATAAGTAATTTTTACTAAAGAGCTATTATAAAGTACTGGTTTTGAATATCCTGAATAGTGAAGTAGTTAAATAGTTGAGGTTGGTGAAGTATTTGTCAGTAGCTTTTAAAGAAAAATCTGACCTTTTCAATTTGAATGTGCGGTCTGTGTATGTATTTTCCCTGCTGGCGAAGACTGGCATTCGTGTGCTGGTGGCAGTTTCATGGTAGGAGGAATGCCATCAGTCAAGTCTGGTGACATTTAAAGCATCAATTCCACTATTCTGCATGGTGAGTTAAGGTGTACTTGTTCCCGTTTCTTTGCATGAATCATTGCTTTTTGTAAGTTTACAGAAGCCTGTGTCATGGAAATCCAGATCTGTCAAAAGACACAACAAGATTGTCCCTTTAAACAGGTTGTATTTGACAGAATGGCATTGAATAAAAATACTACTTCCCAGATAAAGCGCTTTCTGCAGTTGCTGCGATCAGAAAAGATAAACCATAAACAAAAATTAAGTTGATAGCTAAGACTTCAACACAAGGTACTATTAAGATCTTTACTGGGGTGGTAGGCGCTTGCTGACTTTAAACAAGTTACATTTGCGTTCACATGTCTCGAGGAGGGCAACCATAAACTTTTTGTTTGTAATTGCAGTTAACAGTTCTACTATCAAGAACTGTTTTATTAACATATGACAGCACCATGAGCTCCATATTGTTTAGTTGGCAGTAAAGGATTCAGTTTGATGGTAAGTTTGTGACTGTTTGTTTGTAATTGGATGAGTCTGTACCTGAGAAAACTCTGTGTTAAAAATCATAAAAGATATGTTTTAGCCTTTTTTTTCAGTGTTCTAACCATTCCCGGTGTTTTTTCCCTCTGGCTTCGAAATGTTTTTTCTAACTTCTCTATGGCAGTTTTATTGCATGAGGCTACCATTGAGGTTTCTTTTCTACAACCTCCTCTATCAGAATCTTCCTCAAAGTGCTCTCTTTGCTGTGATGTCTAATCGCTTCCTGCTGAGAGGACAATGTCTTGTTACAGGGTGCTACAGCTCAGACACAGACAGGCGATTGCTTCCGAGAGAACTACAATCTAAATTTTGGGTGAATTTAATCACTGATTTTTGTTTTAGATATAGTATTGGTACTTTGTCCAGCTGTGTTCTGGTGTGTGTGTGTGTGTGTGTGTTTTAATCATGTCAGTTGTTACAGTGGTTGTTTCGGCACTCATCTGGCTATTCCTCTAAGTCCCTTTCTGTTTTTGCACCAGTCCTAAGTAGGCAAAAATATCACTTTATAGGTTGTTTGCATACCATAGAGAAATATGCAGAATTTGAATGTTTTATATAAAGTATCCATGAAACACCATGGAGCTCATCTATTTGTAATACAAGTTAGTGTCTTCCCTCAACAATGCTATGACACTTCCCACCCCCTTTTCATATAACAGAGTACACATCGGGTTCTCCATCTCAGTTATTTCTGTCTGCAAGCTGTCTACTGTCACACATTAGAAAAGGACAGGTTTTTCTAAAGTGCATGCATCAGGATTGTTTGTGTGCATGCAATTTCCATGAGCCCTCCCTATGATTTCTGCTGGTAGCTAGTATTGAATCGATGGCAACTTTGATTATGACAAATATTTTTTAGTGCTGCTTTCTAATGGTATAGTTCCCATTGGATTGGTGTTACTAACAAGTCGAAACCATGCAGCCACTTGTAGCACTGTGTGGTGGTGGAGGGGAAACTAAGCAAATGAAATCATGGTGTAAGATGAGCAGTCAACTGTTTAGGAACACTGCTTCACTGCTGTATTTGCTATGGATCCCATCACTCAGTACGTGTGTATTTTTAGTGAGATCTCCTTAGCTAAAGTCTAGCCTTTGTCATTTTTCAATTGCATTTACTGGACTGGATCCAGATTTCCTTATTGCAGACATGAATGCAATCAGGCAGGCTGAGATGTCAGCTTGATTACCCCCAACCAATGCACACACCGAAAACACACACTATGTTCTCTGCTAGTCACATTAACTCAACAGAACTCCTGTTTGCATCAACAATTGCCCCCAACTACCACAAAACAAGTGTGTTCAGTCAAACTAGTGTACTGTTCTGTGTGTATCTGGACCAGGAATAGCTTTCATGCAGAGTCAACACCCAACTGAATGCATCCTAATGTATACATTTTCCTCCATACTTTGTGCAGTATATACGTGATGTATACATTTTCCACCCAACATTGTAAATATGTCACTGTTTCAGAAAACAATACTGGCTGTGCATGGTTTTAGCTGGGGATCATTGAGGAGGGAGAATGACTGGGGTAATGGTAACAGGGACCATGAGTAACACTGCACAGTGCAGGAGAGTGGCTGCAAAAGTGAATCAAATGCTGTGGTGCATAGCGAGGGTGGTTTCATACAAGCGGAAAGAGGTAATCTTGCCCCTCTTCAGGTCGCGATTAAGGCCACACTTGGAGTATTGTGTGCAGTTGTGGAGGCCATACCTGGTGATGTCTGGTTACTGGAGGGGGTACAGAGGAGGGCAACGAAGACGATTTGTGGAATGGCAGGAAGAGACTATGAGAGCAGGCTAGGAGACCTGAATATGTACTGCAAACTCTCAGTATCTCTGCCTCCTCCTAAATTCTCACTTCTCCGCCAGATGTACATGCACCTATCACAAGCAAGTGTCCGGTACACCCACAACAAGCACTCTCTGCATACCAAGCCTTGCAAAAGGGGACCAGGTTGCTAACTCACACAGGGTGTCCTGCTGTATTCCTTTCCTCCTCCTCCATAGGTCAAATGAATCATATGCTAAGGTTAATGATGCTTGCTCTGTAACCAGTAATCTTTGGTGCCATGACACTAGTACTGTCTGTAATTTTTGTTCTATTATTGTCTTCCTTGACAACTACTTCTCTCAGCCTTGGGCGATCTGTAACTCTAAATACTGGCTCAATGCCACTTGTACCATCTGCAAATGTTTATCTATTATGTATCTGTGTTATTCCTCCTTTCCCCAGGACACATCTGGAATAGAGTTGTCCTCCACTCCAGCATGCCTTCCTGGTAAAGCATAATTAAATAAACAAATGTACACACTGGAAGACAAAAGGGACAGGGGACAGGATAGATACATTCAAGTATCTTAGAATCACTAAGGATGGGAGCCAATGTGGTCTTTAAGCTAAGGAGTGTGATGGACACCAGTGGGCATGGGCTGAAGAATAGAGGGAGATTTGGGAGAAATGAGGAAACACTTTCTGATGGAGAGGTGTAGCAAAGTGGAACAAACTACCAGAAAGGTGGTATCCTTTAACTCTGAACTGCTTTAAAGGGCATGGTACAGGGAAGAGTGAGGGTGGTGAGAGTGTGTGTGTGGCATCATTGGGATGACAAAGGTGGATGTTAAAGATCCCATGGTACTTGGCGAACAGATTAGGTGAATTTCCCGGTGCCCGAGTCAAATGTATCCCACTCATTAAAACACACCAACAGCTTAATCTGGTCAAAGTCAGTTGGCAGTCCTCACTTGTCCTCTCCATGGTTCATGCCTGAAAATAGGCAGAATTTATTCAGTGCACTTACCCGTCAACAAAAACTACATAAATAGCATTCAGAATAAAATATCACCACATTGAGAGTGAGCACAGTATCACGAGGGGTTGTAACAGTCACAGTGGTACAGTCAGGGAAGTATCTGGTCACAAGCTCAGACACGAGAATGCCCTCCCTTGGCAGTGATGTCTACTAAAGTCATCATGGTATTAAAGCATGTGTTGGCTTAACATCAGTGTGTTGTGTGTGTATGCTTGATGACACACACCGCATGTGTGTGTGGTGTTAAAGTTATGCAAACCTTCAAACATCCAACTTTATGCTCGCATGCAACTACACCGTCCATCCTTCCCCTCCCGTATCAACTCTTCCTCCCACCCTCTACCTTTACCTCACTCCACCTCCCGTCCCATCTAGCACCCACCTCTCATTATCACCTCACCTAACTTTCCGCTGTGCCAAGTTGCCCTTTCACTTATTCTATATTAACCTAATTCCTACTGGGCATCTCCTCCACGACACTTGGCTACTTCTCCCTGAACTCAGCTACTCTCCCACACTGACACCTCATGCTTTGTTGTAGGCGTGGCTTGTTTACTTGACAGTCTTTTTTTTGCTGCTGCTCAACTTCATGCCATTCTTATTATTCTTCCACTTCAACTCCTGCACTTTCACTGGCAAGCAAACATTTGGCATTGAAATTTACTTGTTTTGGATGTGCTCTCAACAAGATTTTGTTAAAGAATGGTGTTTCAGAGGTGTGTATTGTGGGTCCCTAGGTGATACCCTGGATAACAAATTTGCTGACCAACAGGACACAGGGAGGGTAATAGTGAAGTAGAGTACACTCTGAAGAAAGAGTGGTTACTAGTATGGCAGCTTAGGTACAATGCAAAAAAGTGTAAATGTCAGCCGTGAAACAAAAAAACCAGGGAAGATTACATAATGGGTGTGGGGGAGTTAAACACTGACAAAAATGGAAAGGGAACCTGGGGGTCATCATATCAGAGGACCTCAAGGTGGGCAAACTGTGTGAGAAGGCAGTAGGAGGGCTGGATGGATACAGGGTGCTTAGGGATGCATCACCAGTAGAAAACAGGAAGTTTATCCTTCTGTACAGACAGTTTGTGAGACCCCATTTGAGTGCAGTAGCAGTTCTGGAGACCCAGTCTCCATAAGGACATACAGCATGTAGGTGGTCCTAAGGAGGGCAATCCAAGTGTTGCAGGACTGCAACATAAGCCACACTAGGAGAGACTGAAAGACTTATATGTATATCCTTGAGGAAAGGAGGGAGAGAGGGACATGATAGAAACTGTCACGTACCTCAATGGAATCAACAAAGTCCATGATGGAGCATCTTTGAGAGTGACAGATGGGCAAGAACAAGTTACAGTTTGAAGATACAAGTGCACAGCCCAGGGCAGTCAGAAAGTATTTATTCACAGATCGTTGGTGGATGTAGTTGATCACTTTCCCATGTTGTCGGTCAAACAGTGGTGAATTTAAGGTGCATGTGACAGACATAAGGTACTATAGTGAAGGGTAGGCAGAGTAGGCTGTTGCTTACCTAGAATCGGCAGCTTGCTGTGGGAATGGGAGATTGGTTGTTCCTGCCGGTTCTTATCTGCCATTAAAGTCTATGTTTCTATAGTTATTAACTATATTTACCTTCGTTGTTCATATAATCTCTGTTTACGTGTGTGTGTGTGTGTGTGTGTGTGTGTGTTTGCAGCACTTTTTGATGATCATCCATGTTTTGGTTTCTGTTGACAAATGGCAATGTCATTTACTTGCAGAGTCCTCTGACTTACTTTTGTTGACTCTTTTGCAGGTTCATACCAGCTAATCCTCCTAAGATGCCACATTGCATGGCTTTTGGTTGTAACACACACTGGTAATTACCTAAAGGAGTCTCCATCTATCTTTCCTCGTAGCAAATTGGCTGGGGGTGGGCGCAAAGTCGCATAGATGTAGGACATTAAAATTTGTCAACAAGCAACTCAAGGAAAGAAGAAGTATAGTTTATGTTCTCACACTTTGAAGGGAACATGTTTGAATGAACTTTCAGCTGCAGCTGTTACTCCCGATTTATACCCAAGAAGATTTGCTTCGTTGCTAAAGGAAGGGAGTGCCAGTATTCCTAACTATGATCAACAGCGCCAAACATCAATAAATCGTATTGGTGGCTGGACTGTAAAGGATAAATACACATCTGTTGCATAGCTGCCTTGTTTTGTTCTCATGCTAAAAAGGAATGAGTAAATGCAATTGTCTGCCTATATCACAGTGGCTCCACTTAGCAAGAGTTTGCTTCGGAGTTGCCATGTACCGAAACTGTGCATCATGGTCAGTGCAATAATGGCGTTATACACATGTTTTCATTTCCTTTTGAAAGGGTGAAAGTTGTCAGAAATGGATCAAAGTTTTATTTTGACCAATAGTTGTAGATTACAATATCATTGCAACAGAGCTACGTTGCTACTAACTTGCAAATATCCATTGTGACAATAAATATGCTATGTTGATAGTGAATGCAGTAATAGCATGCTATGTGAAAGTGTCTGTTTGTTCTTTCATAATCACACTCTGTTGTGTGTAGTGATGAAAACACTACATTCCAATCTTCACATATTTAATCCTTATTGCAGCTCTGCAGACTTACTGTCAGAGAAACTTCGTTCAATGACTAAAAACAATTCCATCTGGAAAAGATAATAAAGTCCAATAAGTAATTTTCATGTTTGTGCCATTACTAATGTAGTATTATCACACTTATCCACTGCACTCACTGAGGTCAGTATACAAAATACAGGATAAGATCCACCAAAGTTTCACTGGTTTCTTCTGCCATAGTGTTCAAGAGTTCATGCATGTTGCATGTTGTTTGATGGTACATGTTTTGACAACTCGTAAGCTGTCCTTATTTCCAATGGCACCTCTGACAGGGTCTTCCTCCATTCTAAACATGGACCATGAATTTTGTATTCGCCGTACATTGTGAAACTTACACATGATGTTTCTTTGGTTTGTGTCACCTCTGTGTGGGAATCATCTGCTCCAGCAACATTGGGATAGACCTTTCTTGATACCAGATATCAATCTAGCAGTTCAGGAATTTAATGATTCTCTGATAACAATGATACAACAACATACCCCCAAAGTGAGAGGAGAAGAGTTAGAGAGAATTATGGATAACTGAAAAATAAAAAACAGTTAAAGATAGGAGACAGAATGGGAAAAAGCTAGGAAAAAGTGTGAATGATCGGGTAAGTTTTAGATTATGGAGATAAAATACAAGAAGATATTAAAATTGCTGGAGAAAATTATCACTTAAAATAAATTAAATAAGGCAAAAGATCCAAAAATGTTCTGGAAATGCATTTTGGAACTATAAAATCCATCAGAACTACAAATGTGATTAGTCTGTCTCGGGGCGAGGGGACTCAATTAGTGAACCTGAAGTAGCTACTATTTAAACTCTCTACTTCCTGGATCTTCCTGATTTAAAATCCCTAAACCAAATGAGCAGAACAGCTGACTTATCAATAACTAAAATAATAGAAGTTCTAAAGACAAATCAGACAAGAAAACAAATAACAAATTTAGTTTTAGGTTATTAAGTACAAAGGAAGTAAAACAGAGTTACAAATACCAAACACAAGAAAGTAGGAGGACTTGCTGAAATAGAGGAAAGATTCTATAAGGTTGGTGCTGATGTCCTACAAACCTGTAATTACTTATCTTCTTCTCTGGAGCCTTAGTAGCTTTGTTGTTCCAGATGTATAGAAAAAAGGTAAATTGATGCCAGCTTTTACAGGAGAAAAAAGTACTGTTCCCTTCAATTATAGGCCAATTACTTACTACTGCTTTCCAAAATCTTAGAATGAAGTGTACATTCTCTAAGCTTTTAGTCAATACTTAGAAGTAAATGGAATCCTAATGGACAAACAACATGATCTAGAACAAGAAGATCCCACAACACCACCTTGATGGACTTCCATAATCTGGTGGCATTCTTTGGACGAGGAAGAAGTACAAGGATGGTGTTCATGGATCTTAGTAAAGCATTTGATTTTGTGCAGCACAGAAAACTCTGGAAAGACTCTGGCAGGTAAGGGTATAGAAGGGATTACAATGGATTGTGTCTTATTGAAATCATAAACAATGCATCATTGTTGGAATCTCAGGGTCGAGCCTTGAGGAAAAAAATTGGGTGTTCCTCAGGCCTAGATCCCGGCCCATTAATGTTTAATGTGTGACATCAGCAGCCTTGAAAAATGTATCAAATACAATGAGCCAAGACTGCTATGCTGACAGCACGGTTTTGCTGGTATCTGCAGATAACATTGAAAGTTTGGAACAACAGCTTCAATGTGACCTAATACAGATGGAACAACGGATGGACAACTCAGACCCTGCTCCTCAATGCAAAAAAAAACAACAGAGTATGAGTATTCTCATGCAGGGAAAGCAAGGAAGACAGACTACAGTTGCAACTCAATTATCCAGTGGTACCCCAGTTAGAATGTGAATAGTTACAGGTACCTGGGCCTACAGGTAGATTCACTATATGATACTTAGTAGCCACATTGACTTTCAGACAAAAAAAGTAAATCAAAGACATAGGGCCCTCAGAAGGGTAGCTGGATGCCTAACTAAAGATGTAGAGAGAAGCTAGTTAAACAAACACTTATCCCAGTGTAGGAGTATGAGCAAAATTCATACTGTATGAACTCCACCAAGAAAGCACTAAAAAGGTGAATTAAACATATAACAGACTTGCATATTCATTACCAAAAGTCAGTACAAAACTCATCATTGTGTAATTTATAATCAATTGCACTGATCACATCCTAAAGCCAAAGACATTTTTTATGTTTACTTACATTTGGGTACATGGGTTTAAAAACTCATTTTTATCAAATTGCTGCTTATAGTATTGACTATTCAAAGTTGCTGATGAGACTGTAGTTTTATCTGTGTTTTATATTGAATTATAATGTTTGATCTTTTATTATGTGTCTTGAACAGCCTTGAAAATCAAAAGGCACTTTAGAAATAAAATGTATTATTAAATTATTAGCACATGCCATAAGATAATGTTGGAAAAATAAACATCCCATGGCTAAATATGTTGAATTAAAACTCCCAGATAAACAAAGAGTAGTTACAGAAATTCAGACTACAAGAATCCCAATACTACAGATCACATAACAAGACGGGAGACAAAATTCCAAAACAGAATTGCTACCTACTGGAACAATCCACCAAAGATTTGAAGTTACAACCAAGTTGTCAACTTTAAACTCAAACTATTAGAACATCTGAAGCTGATGCACATGTTACAAATTGATGTTTGTTAAATACTCAGTTGTTTACCATCTTAAGTGTTACCTGTTGTAATGTTTTTAGTAATGTATGTCTTTTAAGTTTTGTTTAAATAAAACAGAACCTTTGTTGAAAGGGACTTCAGTCCCAACTAGTAGTTCTATGTATAAAATAAATATTGTCCAATCAATCAATCAATCTTTAAACTGGGGCAAAACATATGAGGTGAACAGAGGCATAAGCGCAGGCTCACACCAAGATGGTAATCATGGGAGCATCATCTACCTGATGCAGCAAGTCATGGAGGATGAGGAGAGGGTCAATGCCCACCCTCGGACCCAAAATGTAGGTCCATGGAGGAACTACTGCAAAACAGACAGTATGTCCATGAGTCACATTTGAAGCCCTTAGTGATGACCAGATCATGGGCTGGTACAGGCTCAGTGAGGCCCATGCTTAGGCAGCTGTGTGAGCTGCTGCATACTAACTCTGGACAGAAAGCCACCACAGTACTGCATTGTCTGTAGAAGCTCAAGGTGATAGGCTGCAATGTGTTTCCTGGCCTCTGCAGCATTCCAGACACCAGTGAGAGACACCACTGGCATCTCACAGTCAGTCACATCATGCCTCTTGGACCAGTTCTAGATACCATGCTGGGAGTTCATCATATTCCTACCACACCAGCAGAGCAAACAGCAACCATGTGGCTAGTTCTATTAGCTGTGACCTCCCATCTGTACTCTTTATCACTGACTGCATCCATATTGCCCTCAGAGCACCTACCACTGATGAAGTGGAGACCAAATTAAATAGGGATACTACCATCAATTCCCAGGTAGAGTGTGATGCAACAGGGCATCACTAATGTCCTGGAAAGTTTCCTGGCAGTGCTCACACCTTCACCTGACACAAGTTCATCCTGTTGCCAGATGATTGAAAGTAGGGACATCCCTAGTGGCCACCTCATTGGTGAGCATTATACCAAACGGCATCCACTCCCTGCCTCATGTTCACATGATAACACAAACCAACTCCATTATCTCCATAGGGCGGTGCCTATACCCTGCCTTCATGGCTCCTCACACCTTCCCTACAAACCACATCCATTGCAAAGGACAGATACAATGTGAAACACAGTGCCATGCACAACATTATCGAGCCTGTATTTGGAATGGAAGAAGCAATCCAGTGCCTTGATTGTTATCCAGTGGTGCCCAGAGTGACCCTTCAGAAGACCTGTGCCATATTCCTTGCCTTTTGTGTATTGCACAACATGTCATTCAGCCATTGGATATGCATGAAAGATCCAGAGAACACCTGCAATTGATTCAAGCCAAAGGACCAGGTGATACAGGAGCAGCTTGACAGGCATGACCCCAGATTATTCAGAAGGACCCAAGTACAGAGCTCAACCCAAAGAGATGACACGGAAGATGAGTACAGACCACAAAGGAGACTGTAATGTGATTAGTCACTGTATTATAATATACCAGTGCCAGTATGTACAGAGCACTACTCCAGTCAGGCGGCACCAAAAGGGGAAAACATGAATGCACTACAGCCTGGTAGGGGGTTCAAATGGTCACAATCACAAATACAGTCCATGTCAGCAGGAGGTCCAGAAGAAGTGTCAGCATAGACATATGCCATCTAGAATATGTGGGTTGTCATACTACAGGCCAACTTGGCCAAGAGTATGCATAATTGGGATATGTAACAGGGACAAGTGGCAGTGTCACAGTAGTACTGGGGAAAAGAGGGGAAACAAGTTGGTGAGGGGAGGCCATGTACAATTTTCATGCATCCCCTACCACCTACTCTTTTATAGACTGTATGTCTGCACTGTACCAGGTATGACTGGGGGGCTCATCCATGGTATGAGGATGATGTTAACTTCCCCCAGTAATGGCCCATGGTGTACTGAACCCAGGAAGGAGCAAGTCATGACCTGCTCTGTGTGGTGTCCTGTGAGTTCCAGGTGTCTCACGTGATCTCGTTTCTGCACTTTGTCACATGGGCATATGACATGGTTTCCTTTGTAGTGGAATTACTTCCACTGGACAGGTTGGGGCAATGACCAGCCCTTGCACTCCCTGCCATCATTCCTGTATCCATCCTGCAGAGTGCCACACAATCAATTGATTCAGGAGGACATATCCCTTTGGTGTAGCTCTAAGTCAGATACCAGATGTTGCATGCAGCCAGCCATGAGTTCCACATGGTGTCCTCTGCCCACTGCATGCTGCTTGTCTTCATGCAGCATGTGGTGGATGGATGTTAGTTCCTGTTGTGCAGGGTCTTCTGGTTGTTGGCACATCCTGCTGTCACCAGGCACTTTCCAGTGTGACATGATCAGGCTATACTAGTGGCTATTGTATGGCCTGGGTCTTTACTGTGGTTGGTGCTGAGGTCCATAATGGCACTGCAAACTGGCTGTGCCATCCTTCTGAGATGAGCATGGGGCAGTAAGGCTGTGGCTGTGCTGGACAATGGATCATGGGGAGGCACAACAGTGGCTGGTCCTCTGATATTGGCCATGGCAGGAGGGCAATGGCTGTGCTGCAGTTAGGGGACAGGGGATAATACAGCTGTGGCTTTGCCAGGAGCTGTGGGGGCTTATCTGTTGTGACCATGAGGCCCATGGGAACTGTGGCTGGCATTGTTATTGGGGCTAGTGGGGGACACCCCTCCTGGTCTGGGGGTGGGCCTTTCTGTCCCTAGCACCCAGTGTAGGTCTCGTCATCCTCTTCAGAATGATCCTACTCACTGCTGTCCACCAGCTGGTGCACACACATGGATGGCAAGAGGTAGCTGCAGTCAAGATGGACTTGGGCATCTTTTGCCATTTCTGGTATGATGTGGTGTGATGTTGAGGAAAGGGGAGAGTTATTGAGCACCATAATGTACAGAGCACTGTGCTGGCTGAGGCAATATGCATGCCGGCATGTGGTGACATATCATCCATGTTGTTTGTACATTGCATTGGTTATACCCCCATGTTCCAACACACCACACACCCTAATACTAGTGTGAATATATCCCATCACCATGGAACACACAGCACATCACCTGTGAACACACACACCCAGCTCCAGTGAGCACACACCCCAGTGCTGGTGAACACATACTTTGCACTAATGGTCACATATAGTAGCACCTGAGAGCACACACCAACACGAAAACACACTGCAGCACCAGTGAGCACACAGTCCAGCCCCATGAATTCACCCAATCCCAAGGAGCACACATAACATAACCAGTGAGTTCATGGGCAACACCAAATGGGGCATAGTTGTGCAATTGCACACAGATGGCTATCTACCAGGTTACATGGAACCAGTAGTCTTTCCTACACCCAATGTGTCACTCAGCACATGTGCATGCATGCACCCATCCATATGTACATAGATATATACACATGATCAACATGATGGTGCATTGCCAATCACTCACATGTCTGGGCAGGTGCCACTTTTCTCTCGTAGCCACCACCCAGCACCCTCATCACCTCCTTAGGCTGGATGCTATTGCCTCCTGTGCAGGATCCACGGTTGGAGCAGACTATGATGCCTGTGGGCCCCCTGCTGTGGCATGCAACTCCCTGTTATGTGTTGACATGAACTGCTTTGTGCCACTTCTCATCTTCCTGAAGAGCTTCCCTTCTACTTCCATGAACCTACTGTGGCAGTCAATGGTACTGACCTCCATTAATCTACTCCCAGGCCAGCCATACCTGGGCAGTCATGGCCTACCTCCAGGACAGGAATCCTTCCAGACCACATAGGCTTGTGCTAGCACCCATAACTTTTCTGGGCAGAAACAGTAATCCTGAAGTTTGTCAATGTCCTCCATCACACCTGCTGGACAGTGAAGTGGAAAGCAAGTGGCCAGGGAGTACACACAGCAGAATGCAGCCAAATGGTACTGCGGTGTGTCCCACAGCAATGAAGGTGGCCCTGCGATGCATGTCCTACTACAGCCATCGGCCACCTGACATATGAACTTACATACGAACATACGAATATGCCAGCAGAAACAGACCACCCTGTCTCTCTAAGTCACCAATGTGCAGCTAGCACTCCTAGTTTACAGCTGCCCCACCCCACCCTCCCTTTGTCATCCCACTGCCACCCGCACCTCCCCCACCGTCACTCTCCCCTGTTCCCTTTCCCATGCCCTTTTGAAACTATTCACAGATTTACACAATACCACCCATTCTGGTAGGGTGTTCCATTTAGCTACCACCCTCTCTGTGAAATAGTGTCTCCTCATTTCCTTCCTAAATCTTCCCCCCTCTATTCTTAGCTCATGCCCCCTGGTGACCCTCCCCCTCCTTAACTTAAAGACTCCATCTGCACAATCCTTATTGATTCACCTCAGATACTTGAATGTCTGTATCATGTCCTCCCTGTCCCTTCTATCCTCCAGGGTGTACATATTCAGGTCTTTCAGCCTGCTGTCATAGCTTGTCCCTTCCATTCCACATATCATCTTTGTTGCCCTCCTCTGCACCCCCTCCAGTAGCCTGATATCACACTTTAGGTATGGCCTCCAAAACTTCACACAATACTCTAGGTGTGGCCTTACCGGTGACCTGTAGAGGGACAAGATCACCTTTCTTCCCCTGGATGAAAAAATCCTCGCTATGCACCCCAGCATTTTGTTCACTTTTGCAACCACTCTCCTGCACTGGGCAGTATTGTCCATGGTCCCTGTTACCATCACACTAGGTTCTTCTCCTCCTCAGTGATCCCCTGCTTAACCCCTCCCAGCCAGTATTCTCTCCTTGGATTTTTTACCCCAAAGTGCATAACCTTACACTTCTTTGCATTAAACCCCAGCTGCCACCTCTCAGACCACTCCTATAGCTTGCTTGAGTCCCTGCAGCTGCTTCCATCCTTCCGCTCTATACACCATGGTTTCTGATTTTGGTGTTATCAGTGAACATAGAGGATAATGGCTGGGGATCGGGTGATATACACTGTAATCACCTCGGTGGTTGCTGGGGCAACATGGTGAACCTCGGGAAGCACAGCTCGGGGGTTTACTGAACCCCTAGCAACCACAAGAGGTGATTTCAGTGTGGTTGTCACCTGATACCCAGCCATCATCTTTTATAGTGTATGGTCAAAAAAACACTGTTTGCATTCTATGTGTGAGAATTATGGAACTCTGGTGCATTCTTTTTTGTTATGTCACTGTTTGGAAGTTCCGAAGTATGGTTAACAACTTTTAAAATTCTAAACAGTGCATAACAAAGCTGTGTGACTGCTGATTATGGTGGTTAATAGGCACTTACCATACGTTATAGACTTATCTTGCTCACCACCCCACGTGCAATGCCTGATATGAAGAGTCCGAACAATACTGGCCCCAACACAGAGCCCTGTGGCACCCCACTCATTACCGGCCTTGGAGTTGAGTGCTCCCTCTCGGCACCACCCACTGCAGCTTCCCACTGAGCCAGCTTGTAATCCAGTTCATCATTTTGCCCTACCCTACACAAGTTAGCTTCCCCCAAGCCGCTCATGAGGCGAGAATGAAGGAATTGCTGAAGTCCAAGTACAGAACATCCACCGCATGACCCTTATCCAGCTCGCCTGTCACCCATCAAAATATTGTATAAGGTTGATTTGATAAGAGGTCCCTGAAACAAACCCAATACTGCCTCAAATCCTGGAGGCCATTTTCCTCCAGGTACAACACCAGGCTTTCCTTTAGTATTGTCTTCATGAGTTTGCACACTATGGAGATGAGACTTACCGGGCGATAATTACCCAGTTCATGCCTTGATCAGCTCTTGTGTAATGGTACTACCTGTGCCTTCCTCCAGTCCAGTGGCACACATCCCAACTTCAGTGAGGTGCTGCACAGTTCTGTCAGTGGCTCCGCCAACACCTCCACCATCTCCCTCAGCACCCTGGGGTAGATGCCATATGGCCCTGTTGCCTTGTCTACCTTTAGTGCCCTCAGTCCCTTTAGGACTCTACTTGCCTCAATTCTTCCATCTGTTGCCTCCTCTCCCCCTGTCCCCATCCTCCTAGCCCATGGTGGTAGCGGTCCCCCCTTTTCTTCTGTGAACACTGAGCAAAAGTATTCATTCAGTGCTTCTGCCTGCTCCTCACCCTTTTCTGTCCACTTCCCACTTCTTTTCATCCTCACTATTGTCTCCTTGCACTTCCTTTTCTCCCTGAAAAAGTCTTTCTCCCCACTGTTAATTCCCTGCACTAATCTCAGCTCCCTCTGGGCCTTGGCTTCTCTCACTTTTCTGGTTACCTTCCTGGACTGTATTGCATACTCCTCCTTGTCCTTCTATACCTCTGGTGTGCCTCTCATTTTGCTCTCACCACCTCCACTACCTCGCTGTTCAACCAGCATGGTTTTCTGCTCTGATCTTCTTACTCTGTGTCTTGGTGCAGGCTTCTGTTGCCTCTGAAATCCCCCCTTTAATAATATCTAATTTCAGCTCTGCAGATAACCCATGCACAGACACAGTCATTTTCAGGGTCACAGATAATTCTGCGATGAAAATGGGCAGTGCCACCAACACCTATGCATTCATGTATATGAGGGTGCACCTCCATTATCAATGTGTAACATGCACTATGGTAAGGGGGGTCATGAAAACAGGCATGACAAGACCACCATCAGTAGATGTAGATTACAGCTGCCACCACCGCCACATTTCCAGGTTACCACTTTACAAGCATATACTGTACAAAGAGAGGTAACAATGGACAGGAGTCAAAGGAATGCAGTTTCACCACCTTTCCAGAACACATATGACAGGTCCACCACTTGTCATCTTGCCCATGGACTACAATAGGCTAGTTCCACCACCTACTAGTTGCACTTCCACAACCTAGAACTATGGATGTATGAGTACCCCCACCTGAGCATTTCCATTGAAACAGGGCCTCCAGATGTACAGAGCATCCTGTCCTGTATGGGGTAATAGGGCCATGTAAAGGGTATTTTACCATGGACTTGCATTCGATAGACAACCAAACTGAGTACTTTGTCTGCAATAGTAAGTAATGCAGCCACACCAGCACAGGAAATTGCCCTGAAGTAATCGGAAAATGGCAAATCAATCTGGGATCGATTTTTTAGTTTTCAGCTTTCTTTCTGTACTCCTACCTTCCTGAACTCTTTCAGGAGATGACACTCGGATCTAGGTCCTGATTCTGCCCATCTGAAGCCTCCCCGCACCTCAGACAGGGACCCCTCAACTGATCTCACTGCCACCTGGTCCTCCGGCTCTGAGTACCCGAAGCAGGACCTGAATTCAGCTTCCTGGCACTCTATCTTAAATCCAGTCTCACGGTAGAGGCAGTGGAGAGCACAGGGGCGAGGTAGGACCTGACATTGGGTGTGGTGGACCTATCCTCAATCCTCCATCACCTATCAGGAGGTAGAGGTTTTCACTTTTCTGTCATGCCCCTCACTCCCACCCCAGTCAGAGCCCTGATTTAACACGAGGCCAGGAACATCCTGTCATGGCTCAGCGCCTCTACATGAGCCTAAGTGTGTCAGTATCACGGTCTCCATCGAGGTCACTGCTATGCCAGGCATGGCCTGGAACCCCCCCAAGGGAGGAGAGCTGTCCTTTGGATGCTTGATCCTCCCTTTCCACTGCCGACCCCCGATGGCCCGGGCTCATTCCCGAACCCGGGTCACCTTCATGTCACAAGGTGTGGCATCCAGCGCCTCAACCCTCAGCACCACTGGGCAGGCCAGTCTGGGATCCATGCTGTAGCCACTGCATACACATACTTCAGTGCCCACCAATGTCACTTTCTAGGCCATTCCAGAGTACACCTACTTCCGTTCACCGCAGTTCATCTGTTGAATCATGGTGGTGCACTGTGCTTCTTTATATACTCCAGGCACAATCAGGTATGCTAATACATATATACCCACCTCTAATGAAATGCAGATCTGGATGTTTGCCCACTGACAGCAAAACTGACACATTTGCATACCATGGCTGAATATGCCACTTTTACCCATTCCACTAACATGTTTGTGCTTGCGTGCATTTTTTACTGCATCTGCTCTCCCACAACATCAAGCCTTGGTGCATGCATAACATCACTTGCTCCCTGTGATGTCTTCAACCTACACAGCCCTGTGCACCAGGCAGTTTTGTAATAGCAGTGCACAGAACTCTGCAGGGCCACAAAGGTGCTATCCCATCCCTGGCACATGCGCTTGGTTCTGACCACCCAGATGTGCATGTTGTGCAGCACAATACAATACAGCACAGCACTACCACATCAACATACTGTGCAACACTACATGACCCCCCCAGACAGCCCAGAACTTGGCCAAAGTGTCCTACACGTGCTAGGCCGAATTAATGACTGACAATATGTCAGGAAGAAGAAACAGAGCTGTGCTGCAGTTGAACAAGAGGTGGACCAACACCAAGCTGATTAATTTGGTCAACCTGGTGGTGGTCGGAGACGAACAGTTGGTAGGGGAGGTGAAAGGGTCAGACAGACAATGGAGCAAGGTGGGGGCATCTTTGGGGTGGCACTTCACAAGTGGAAGTGGGGTCACCTGCACTGGTGACCAGTGCCAGTACAAAAATATTGACCTCCAGAGGAGCGACGATCACTGCCTGCAGCATCTCCAGATGATGGTGGATGGCGGCACTGTGCCCCAGCAAGGTGAGTACAGATGGTTGCATATACTGTGTGTATAATAGCCCATGTGCAGGCCTGTGTCATGGTAGTTTGCGATAGAGCTACCGTCTCCAAGGCACCGTGCATGTAACCTGTGTGTCCTCATTGTCCCCTGAGTAAGTTAGAAACACAGACTTTGACAAAAGATAAGGACCGCTTGGCCCACCTAGTCTACCCATTTCCCTACCTACAGGATAAGCCACAGATCCTAGTTAACCAACAGCCTATTTCTTCTTACCCCCACAAGAATTGTCTTATATCTGTCCCATTCCCCATTGGGACATACTCCATTGCATTTCCTGTCAGTAAGTATGCAGATGTCTGGGCCCCCAGTCCCATGGGAGATCCCTGAGCCCTATATATGACAGGACTTGCCATGGTAGTCTAAGGCATACACCTGCCTTTGCTGCACAGTGTGAGCCACCACAGTTGTGTGGAAGCAGTGTCAGTGTGCATGACAGAGTCATGTATACTGTCATTGCATGCTATGCAGGGTCTGTTTACTGGGTTCGATGACCTGGACATGTCACTTCCCATTGCTGGATATGAACTGAGAGGTAGTCACATGTGTCCTGCATGTAGCTGTGCTGGTAAGTGTCTCCATCAGGACACTTATGTGGCCACCGTCTGCATGGCAGTAAGTATGTATCTGTTGGTATAGCATGGGTACTACTGTACTGCACAGGGGTTCAGACATGTACAGTCTACCATGTGGGGCCACTCCTACTGTATCCAGCCCCCCAGCCATTGAGCAGGTATACCTTGCCTGCCCTTGTCATCTGAGACCTGGTGCACCACGCATACCCATGCATACTATGCCTGGAAAATATCTGTAACTGACATTTATGGGTCTGTTTGTACAAGGGCTGATGGACTGACAGAATATGGTCACTATCTGGCCAGTGAACATAATGCAAGGCCATACTTACCACAGGGGGATGTATCATGTCTGCAGCACCTGGACCTTGGCAAACATGTGTGTGGTGCCACATGCGATCCTACAGATATGTAGCAAACTAATTTGGACCTGTCCATCCGCATCATGCACATGTGTTGGCTTGTGCACGGTACAGGTGTATGACAGCTTATACTGTGTATGGTGAACTGCACTGTGCAATGTGTTCCACTGCAGAATACTTATCACATCCATATTCCAATCCTCTACAGACCTCAGTGGAAAGCCAGCCCTGGCCAAGGGCACTGCTCAGCAGGACCAGTTGAGCTGCAGCGAGGACTGGTCCAGATTAGCAGGCTGTGATTGGGCCTGCAGAAGCAGCTCATGAGAGGGGCATCCACATAATTACCTGCATTGCATGTCATGTCAAAGGTGGTATGTTAACATCTATAGATGCCTGAACAGCTTGGGCACTATGGCAATGGGCCTACCACTTTCACAGGTGTTAAGGCCTGTCTATATCTATTGTTGCAATCATGGCTACTTATTGCACTGGTGGAGTGTGCCTTGATACTGCAGCATGTGCTGTATGTGGTGGTACTAAGGCCTTGTCCACACTGCTCCTCTTTTAAAAAAGCGTCTCAGAAACTTTTGTGTACCATCTTAGAGCACGGTGGTCGGTGCATCCACACTATGATCCAACACCATGCTTGCCCACTTCAGTTCCCAGGCATGCTTGCAGCAATACCAGATACCACAATGTATGCTTGGGATACTTGTGAATGGGCATGGAAATGGATTGGGATAAAAGGGATAAAATAGGATTCAGGAGCTCATTATGAGGCCGGGATGTAAGTAAAGTATCCCATTTTCTTTTGTGTGGCAATGAAAAAAGCCACATAAGTCAGTGGCGGTTGCCTTAAACCATGATACAGCATGGGTTACATCCACACAACTGCTAACATGGTTTAAGGCAACCATTTTGGTCTAAAACTGTGCTTGACACCTGCTCTGAACAGGTTTCAAGTATGTTTTTTGAACACGGTTTTACCGCACTACAGTGTGGACATGAACTGTGTTTGCTATTCTTGTAACATTAGTGACTGCCAGTAGAGTTACAAGAACTCCAGTGTGGATAGGGCCTTACACAACACCCTTTGTGTGGTATGCAGGGTGTCAGCAGATTTAGTGACAGTGAAGCCCTTGGCTCTGCTCTGTAGATAGGGTGGGCATTGGACAAGACCTGCTGGGTTATGGCACAGTGGGTAGTCTTTACCAATATAACCAAATCAAGAAGGTGGTTATTCAGCCATTTCATCTGCGCCATGCCACTGTTTAAACTTTTCCACAACCATGTCTCCACTGTGCTGCATGCCTCTGTGGCGACAGATATCCCAGTGTGGTTCACAAAGCAAGATGCACGTCCATGGGGACATCACCCTGGTGATGTGGTGGGGGACACTCACCCTGCATTTGGAGGCATTGGCCCTCCAGTGCTCCTGTGATGTTTCATGATCTATTCAATCTATTGCTGAGCACCCACGGGCTACTGGTATGGTGCCTTGATTCTGTCAGTCCCGCTCTGGCATGCCTTCCACCATATGGGCATGCCCTTATCACCATCATGTGCCACTGGGGCTGGTGGAAGGTCTCACATTCCTGGTTGTGACCTGGTCAGTGTTGGTCCATTCTGCACTGCCACATGTTTGGTACTGTGTATGTATGGCTGTCTGCAAGTACAGTAGTTAGCATTGACCACAATAGTAAATGAAAACCACCATATCCAGCTATGTGCATCACACAGCCTCTGTCGTAGTCCACATGCAGCAATGCCATCTCTGGTGCCATAAGCACTATATGTCATGCCCTTATGGCTCACCAGAGCATGGGTTCTGTGGAAGATGGCGAGTTGGTGGTGCATGTGTGTACCATATATAAATGGTATTGTTATACTGATTCAGTTGTGCATAATTGAAGAGTGATGACTAGGGCATGATTGCTCCACTGTACATGAGAGGCCAGCCACACATATGTACACCATGGTGCTTTAAGGGCCAATGATCTGCTCATCTGTTTTGGAAGACACCCTATACACCACTTACTTAGGGTGCCACCAGCATCAGCTAGAATGTAGGGTGCTTCCAAGACACACTGCATTGTACAGCAGTGTTGTGGTGACAGGGGAACATTGTGTCAGGTGCCCACCCCATACACCATCTCTGAACCCACGTGCTATGATGCCTGCTGCACACAGTGCTGCTTGATGATCCCAGCCTTGAACACCTGTGTTGTATGCATACCATGTGTGTGCCTCATTCCTGTCCCTGATATCATCTGTGGTGGCTCTTAGATGTCTCTTTCCTGCATATAATTGTTGGTCAGTGTGTTGGTTCCTGGTCAGTGGGAGCAGGGTGTGTGGGTGTGACTCCTTGACACTTGAATCATAACAGTGCCTATCAGGGTCTGGCTTGGAGCTGCTGTTGCAACATCACCTGACTCTGTGTCCTGATCCTCCTGAGGACCTGACCACACTGGCCCTTTACCTTTGGCTAATCTGGAGCAACTCCTCAGGCTGCTGCTCGTGCAGAACATGGTGGAGACTTCTGACTAGAGTAAAGAGGTGTGAGCATATCATGCCAGTCCTCTGCAGACTGTACTGGCTGCCGATCAGGTGAAGGATTATCTTCAAGATAGGGCTCTTTGCCTATAAGATCCTGCATGAAAGGTGTCCTGTCTATTTTGCAAGATCTCCTTGTTCCTACCATCTGGCCACGGTACTCCATTCTGCCAAGGAGGCCTCCTTGGGGTTCCCAAGGTTACGTAGTGCACTCAGGGGATAGAGCATTGTCGGTGGCCATGCCTGCCCTGTGGAACTCCTTACCTGATTACTTGAAGGGGCTCCCTGGGTAGAAGCCTTTAAAGGGATTAAAACATATTTTTTCCAACAGGCCTTTATTGATTGTTTAGTATAGCTAGAATGATGTCCGTATTTATAATGATTTTATTACATATGTGCTTTTGCATGATTTTAAATAATTGGATTGTTGTATTGCTGTTTTTATTGTATAGCACACAGAATCCCAGGAATGGGCACTTCATAAATAAATATCTATCTGTCTGTCTGTCTATCTATCTATCTATCTATCTATCTATCTATCTATCTGTCTGTCTATCTATCTATCATCTGTCTGTCTATCTATCTGTCTGTCTATCTATCTATCATCTGTCTGTCTGTCTGTCTGTCTATCTAATCTATCTATCTATCTTTCTATCTATCTATCCTACATACCTACCTGCTGTGTTCATACTCGTGGCATGGCTGCTGGTGTGTGCCCATTCCAAGGCTTGGGCATGCTCTGTTGCAACATGGCACATCCGCTGAAGGTGCACTACTCTACTGTAAGGGTCCACGATGCTGTCTCTGGTATGCATGAGTGATCCATTGCAGCTGCTTGACTCCTGTCATCCACATGTGGCATGGTGGCCGATGTGTTCACTGGGTGTACCTTGATTGCACTCACCAGGCCCCTCCTGTGTCTCTCATCCTGTGTGCACAGCTGGCTGAATTCACTGTATTCCTTTATGTAGGTGCCGGAGGACTGCCAATTGTCAGAGGTGCACTGAAGATGGAGAGGGATGGGAACAACCTGATCTACAGGCTGATCTGCCTGCAGCGCATACTGATCCAACAGCTGAAGGACACCAACCAGGCCTTCCAGGGCATGGCACTGTTGTCCAGCAGCACAAACAGCCACCACCACCACTGACTGCAGACCCCTGATGTGGGACTAGCATTGGCAGGCAAATTGGTGTCCCCATAGGATCCCCATATTTTTATGGGCTGTTGCCCCTGTGTTGTTTTCCTCACCCCCTTTTTGTTGCTGCTTTATTTTTGTTTTATATGGTCTACTGCTAGTTTGTTCTATTAAAGTTTAGTTTAACTCCATAGGCTGCTGTGTTATGTGTCTGTCATTGGTACCTTTGTCCCTCACATCTACCCCTAGTGGGCAGCTTTGTACCAGTGCTATGGTTATGCCTGCACCACTGCTCGCCCCTTGTGGTCAGTGCTATTTTCAGAGCTGCACTGTGTAAGCAACTGTCATTTGTGTTTCATGCTATCCGGCCTGACTTCATAGAGTACAGCTCTGGAGCAATACCTGTCAATATGACAAGCTAAGGGACTGCCACAAGTGCAAGCGCAGATGCAAGACAAATGCAGATACTTGCACAAACTTCTGAATATCTGGGCCAAAGTGTTCAGAGTTACACACTTGTCATAATGCAGTCAGGAATATACTATAAATTTACCTTTTTGCACATTTTTATTGATAGCTTATAGAGAAAAAGTAAATAAAAATACATTTCGTACATAAATACTCATGTAAAGTATTGTCCATTTACTGTTTTCAAGGGGGGAAAAATATAAATGAATTCACAGTGTAATTGTTCTAAAATAAAATACATTAGTATTTTATAGTATCTGTCTAATCCCTGTTCTTGATGTCAAGAGAAAATCAAAGTACCAAAGGTATTAAAGGTACCAAACTCGATTCTGTAATCAGGTAGTTGATGGCATGAATGGAAGGAAGTATTATTTTCAAACTCCAGATCCAGTAACCAGTTAACCATAGAGCAGTCCAGATCACCAGTATAATGCCCTCACCACACCACTGTCTCCCACACTCACCTTGTCACTTCCTCTCCAGTAGGATCACATAGCAGCACTTTATTTCAGAAGTACATTATTAAACATTGGTTCCCATGCACCTGGGTGTAGAATAGAAATGGAGTCTTGATACCACATATGCCATTTGCCACTTTTCACATTTGGTTATGCAGCTAAACCCCTACTGGGAAAAGTTAAATAGAAATGGGCTTCTTTGAATTACCGATTAGATTTCATTGCTGGGAAAAGAATGGAGTGAAGTGAAGTTATATAGTATTTGTGGGCAGCAAAACTATACTGGTATTATATACCCAGGATATGGGCATTAGCAGTCATTTAACTGCTTTTGAATTGCATACCCATATACAAGATAACCCTGATGGAGAGAAAGTGCTGTGCCAGGATAAGTGTCATTATAAAATGGGTAGAACATTTTCTGGGTTTTGATTGGCTAAGAGGTACCATTTTCCATGTCTTTATCAGGATATATACTGGCAAAACAAATTGAAGTGAAATCACTGCATGCACAGCTAGCCCAATGGTTCCAGAACAGCTACACTGGCAAGAGGGTGCCAACAATACAAAAACATACCACACAATATATCAACATCCCTCCCTCCTGCATAACAACATTTGCAGGTTGTTTCATATGTTGTACCTTGTAATTTTCTTCAATGCCCTTTGTCCATATCATTGTACAGTTCTCACTCAAAGTATTTCAAACTGCACTGTCTGTCCAATCTGAAATCCCAAGCTCTCAGTGATGCAGCATACCACAGGTAGTATGAACCAACTACTGCCATTTCTATATTAGCGAGAAGTCCCTTCAATGTATTGATCTCCTCCTCCTGATCCTCTTTCAGTGTCCCTCAAACTACAAGTTGTCCTCTCATATTATAGCATAATACAGCTACAATTTCAAAGTGAAAAAAACACTCTTTATAGTGGCCTCAATGGGACACGCTTGCTCCAATACAACAGATGGCAAGCAACAAGTAATACATGATTTCACTGCCTACTGAAAAAAGGCAGAGAAACTCCAAGAAAAGGTAGAAAATAAAACAGGCAATCTTTATTGTGTGTGTGTGTTTGTGTGTGTGTGTGTGTGTGTGTGTGTGTGTGTTTGTGTTTGACTGCAGTCCTGCCTACCTCCTTGTACACTGAGATGAGTGGCATGATTATAACGACCTGTCCATGATTCTAGTTCATGGAGTCCACTGTCATTTCTTTTAAAATCATCATGATAATACATTTAAAAGGCATGTGAGGGCCAAGGACCCCCACACACAACAGACAGACACACACACACACACACACACACACACACACACACACACACACACCTGTGTCCTCTAGTTGCTGAACTACATCATAACTTTTCAACCATTGCAAAACTATAAGAACAAATTGACTACTTTTCTCACATTCTAATTTTTTATTTCTTTTAACATTTTAAATGTGTTTTATATTTAATTTTTGACTATTTATTTTTACCTGAGGACCCATTTTATAAATGGAATAAGCCATTCGGGTATGGTTTATGGGCTGCTAAGAGCACTTCCTAGGTGCTAAAGGCACTCAGCGCAAGTGCCTCAAGCCTTATTACGCACCTGGGGTGTGCTCTTATCAGCCCATAAACCACACCTCATTGTATCTTAATCCTTATGAGCTGAAGTGAGAACAGTGCACTTCGGGGGGTGGGTCCTGCATGGTTGGCCTGCTGTCTGGGAACTGGACATACTGTAGAACTTCCCACCATTCATGTTATAAACTAACCCTTTTAAAAATTCAGTTTGGTGCCAGTCACTGTATGTTTGGTACTTTGATTATATTTCTTATCCAGGTTACAGTACATGGAGAAAGTTTGTAAAAAAATACTCAGTTCCACACAGCAACACATTTTGAAACACAAAGACACTTATTTGGTCCTCACACAGAAAGACACACTTGCACACGGAGATGAACACTTGAACTCACAGATACCTGGGTGCCCTCAGAGATATACACCTGCCAGTAGATGCATACTTGCACACAACATAGTATGGTCAAAACACAGATGCAGAGTCAGTCAGAGACAAGCACACCTGTGGGAAAGCATACACTTGCACACATTAGCATGCATAAAGACCCATGCTCACACACACCTGCTCACACACACAGACTGATGCTCTGAATATTTATGTACACACACACACACACACACACACACACTCTCTTACAGCTGCAAAAACACATACATACATACCTACTTATGCTGAACACAAATGCACAACCTAACAGCCCTTCACATGCACTGCATAGCTGCAGGCAAACATTCATGGGCATGCAGAAACACATAGCAAGCTGAGATACAAATGTTTGCACCCACAAACTTGGAAGCAAATTTCGAACTAAAATTCAAAAACAACAAAATCAGAAATATTTGAAAAAAGATCACAAACTGGCAAGTGATGAAGAACATTATCTTCTAGGTGATATCATTGATCGGGACAGAAGGAGCAAATCCTTAAGCTGGGGATGGCAGGGAAGTCACTCTGGCTCTAAATTCAGAAGGAATAGATCTCACAAGCAAAGAAGAAATCAAGATAGATCAAGGAGTCCTAGTCATTAATGCATAATTTTTAAACAGAGAGGATATCGTACTGCAGCAATACCATGTTTTGCAGTTCAGGTTGCAAGGACAGTGTACTGTAGACAAATCCATATGTGAACAAGCATTTGTCAATGCCAAATGTTTGCTTGCTGATATTAGCATTGGATGTGCTGGAGTTAGATAGATGCAGAATAGGAATGACAGGAAGTATTGAACTCCACGTCAATCCACCTCCACCTGCAGAGACGGACAAGCATTGGGGTGTGCCTTTGGGTCATCACACATAATGCTCATGGCATTTCACCTCACCCTATCCTGTAGACACTGACAAGTGCTGAGGTGTGCCTTGAGGTGTTTGGATTCACAGTCACCCCATTTCGGAAGGACTTTCACTGAAATGGGTGCAGTATAGGAGAATGGGGTGAAGTCTGGGGCTGCAGAGTCCAAGGCACACCTTGATGCCTGTCACTGGCTTCAGGGTGGGGGTGGAATGGCATGAGCATTACAGCCGACAATCAAAAGGCACACCCTTGATGCCTGTCAGTCTGTACAGGGTGGGACGTTATGGTTAGAAACCCTAATGCCCTGGGCATTTGTTGGTATTGGCACTACAAATTTTCAACATGGCCTTTGTGTGACCCCCAAATCATGAAAGCATTTGGGACCTCTGCTCATGAACAGTGGCACGGTGATTTTGTTAATCTGTCCCACACTTTGATTTCCCAAAGCAACTGTGCCATTTTGCACCAGATGTGCAGAAACACAGATTGGGCAGGATGTGAAGAATGACAGCTGTACCATTCATAGGGAGGTGTGAAGAGATGACAATGTTTAATATCTGGAGTGAAATCATTAAAAATGCTCAAACTTCCGAGCGTACATGGCAACTGCACAATGCGTGCTTGCAACACAGTCATTTAGTGGAATTATTTCACCAAATTTTCAACATTGGCATTTTGTGACCTGTGCTCATGAACACTGTCATATGATTTTCGTACTCTGTCCCAAACACTGATTTCCCACAGTGACCATCTATTCTGCACCAGAAGTGAAAACTCACTTTGGCTGGGATGTGAAAATGACAGCTATACTGTTCATAAGGAGGTGTGGAAAAATGGCAATGCTGAAAATCTGGAGTAAAAATATTTCAAATTCCCAAAGTTACTCAAAACACAGTCATTTTTTGGAATTTATTCACCAAATTTGCAAGATAGGCTTTTTGAGAGCCCACTTCACGAACAGTGACACTGTCATTTTGTTAATCAGTCCCAAAAGGTGATTCCATGCAGTGACCGTGAAATTACCATTTGGGACTGAATAACTCCATGAGAGTGACTGAATTCCTGAGGATGGGACCCAAGAACCCCATGTTGAAAATGTGGTGTGAAAAGTCAAAAAATGGCTGAGATATCCACATCAGTTGAAAAAAACACATTTATGCCATTATAAAGCTTACCAGCATTTCTTCAGTTCGCGGTAGGCTTTGAACAGTGCAGACTTATTCCCATTCCACGAAGATCATCGTGCTGGGCTCTAGAGGTAAGTATGGGCTGAGAGTGTGTGGGGGAGGTGTGGTGCAGAGTGTGGGTGCAGGTTGGGGAAGAGGGCAAGAGACTCAATGAGGACTGTTTTCTTTTTACAGGGTTTAAAAAGAAAAGCGTATGAGGTTTTGGCATGCTGGGTGGGCTCCCAGCATACTACCTGGATGTTTGTTGGGGGGAGTGGCCGATGGGGATTGGGAACCCCCCGTTGGCCATACAGTGCACTGGAGGGAGCACATGAGCACTCTGGGGTGGACTCCCAGTGTACTACCTCGGTGTTTGTTGGGGGGAGAGCTGGAGCCAAAGGGGATTGTGCACCCCCATGAGCCATACAGTGTGCTTGGGAGTGCATGAGCCAAGAGGGATGGGGCACCCCTATGGCACACAACAAATGGGGGAGTGCATCATGCTGATGGGGATTGGGCTACCCCATCAGCAAATGAACTGGGAAGGGGACATGTCGACAGGGCGATTGGGCACCCTCCCCGTCGGCTTTACCAGGGACTGTGAGAGATGGCAGACATCCATCAGCTTCATGGGGACTGTGAGAGGCTGACAAGGATCCTTCATCATGTTTACTGAAAGGAACACCAGAAAATGCAGCTGTAATTGACTGTTGTAATCAGGAGCACCCTCAAAAACAACTGATTGTTGATGACTGGGGCTCCTGATTGCAGCAACCAGTTTGTTTTGAGTTGGTGGCAAGCTGCACTACTGCGTCATGGACAGCATGATTTTTATTGCTGCCACACAGAGCAGCCCCAAAATGGTTTGCGGGCATGGCAACAACACTACCATGCCTCCCCAACTCGCTACTGCAGCAAGATACCCCGATATGTTTCTTGCACATGCATGCAAGCAAACATAAAAAGCAGCACCACAACCAGCTGCAGCATGTAGAGGGTCATTGTATTTTATTTAACATGGTAAATAAGGTGCCACTGTGCATTCTGTGCTTTAAGGAGGTGAGACTCTCCTGCACACCTGGTTTCAAGCATTTTGACTCTTCATTCTCGCCATCCACAGCTTGAGGAAATATACTCACTTTATCTTTAAAATACATTTTTGTATTCTCTAGTATATACTGTACTGTTTTTTGTCTTACTGTTTAGAAGATGCACTCATTTCTTATCAAAAACTTTATTAGTGACAGAAGTTGCTTTCCTTCTCTAGGCACACTGTTGCAGCTGAGCAACAGTATGGGGTGACTCCAGATCTCAAATAGCATGAAATGACTAGGGAAAGGCAGAAGAAGAACTGAACAGACTGGAAGGGCCTTGCAGTCCTTATCTGCTATCAACTTCTATGTTTCTAATAATCCCACAGCCACAACATTACAAATAGCACATAACTGTAGCTGTCCTTGCAAGATACTGCATGCGCAGAATAAAATGCCTCAGGTAACAAATGATGAAACAAATGGGCTGATCACAGGTGCTGTTCTAGCAACCCATCCCACTAATTCTAGGCCCCATCATCAAGCAGTTGTGATGTTTTAAATACCTGAGAGCTCCTGGCCGTCAGAGTAAAGAAGCTAGGCGACCAACTTGAGATTGTGGGTGGAAGCTCCAGAGATGGACAGAGTGTCACATGAGTAAGGAGCTGATGTCTATCTCCCAGTCTTTGCTTGGAACTCTGCTGCACTAGCAACAGCAGCACCAGCAGTTGATCTGCACAACTGAGTAACCAACAACACACCAGCAGCAGCAACTACTGTAAGCTGTACCATCGGTGACACCAGCACCAGCTGATCTGCACCACTGGGTGACCGAAGCCCCAGTATCATCTGATCTGCACCTGTGGTTAGGAGCAGCATCAGCTAACCAGAGCCATGGTGCTACCAGCATAATCTGATTTGCAGTCCTAGGCAGACAGCACGAGCACCAGCTGATCTTTACTTTTGGCAAAAATCAGCACCAGCAGTAGCTTATGTTCATCCACTGCACAATCGAGGGCCCTTTCTCCCTCTCTATGCAACTGACAGTACAAGCATGCTGGGAAGTACATATTTTAATAAAGACATAGCTAGTGAGGAGTAAAGCACTGTAAAGGTCCATTATAATCTGATCAGGGAACAGTACTACTGGTAGCTAAGAGATTCATAGTTTCATAGTGGATATGAGTCATAGCCTAGAAGGCCATTTAGGACTCAGCTGGAATGGTAATAATATGGCAATTTTTTTATCACCCATAATTCCATCTAGTGATGGCTAAAAACTTTCGATCGTAGGGCTCAATACAGCCTTTTCAGGGAGTTCATACCATATTGACACAACTCTGATTAAACCAGTGTTTCCTAACTTTAGTTCTAAAATGTTCCCCTTTAATTTGGAGTTGATGAAATCTACTATTTCTAGCAGTAACTAAGATAAGACCTAGTGACTCCCAAAGGTCCGGATTTTTTATAGCCTTTTGAATAAGGCATAGGTCTCAATCATTCTTCTGTTTTGTAAACTATAAAGTCCTAGGTTTATCAGTTTATCTGTGTAGCTCATGTTTTACATCTGCCTGACATACTGTATCTTGTAGCCTTTCTCCATATCCTCTCTACGACTTCATTTCCTTAACTTTGTATGGCGCGCCGATGACTACCAACCAAGCCAAGGAGAAGCTTATGAAAAAAATAAGTCCCTCAATGATTTGGGATAGGGTTCCGGTACATGCAGGGCTGATACTTTAATAGCTCTGAGGTCAAGTGCATAATCAGTTACATTACTGGCTTGTGTTACAGCTGGGGTGCTGCTGAACATGCAGCTGTTGGTTCCCATGTGTAAGCTGTTCAGATATGAGGTGCCAGTGAAATTTCATCGTGTTTCCAGGATTTTTTCTTGTCTTATACCATATTATCATCAGCCCTGAGACACTGAAGATTGTATTCTTGTCCTTCTTTATTCAGTACTAAATATTCAAAGTTCATTTACTTTTAGGCTAGAGGGAACATGTTCAAGTTAAAACACTGTTACATCAGCATACCAAAACAGAGACAAGTCTGTGCAACCAAGAAAAATAGGTGCACATGACATTATACTGCCCTAAATGTATACTTAGAAATATAGAAACATACTATCAGCTTGCCAAACCAAACTTGAATCTGTGCAGCCGAGATATATAGGTGTACATGAACATTATACCCCAAATCAATACTTAGAAACATAGAAACCTAGAGAATGTCTTCAAAAAAAGACAGATGGGACTATCTAATCTGCCCAGATTTATCATACTCTATTCTATAATACATTCCTCTGTACTTGTTGTCTAATCTTTGAAGGCCGCTTACCTTTTCACCGATGTTGTGGGGGGGGGGGCAACACGTCCATCCCTGCTCAGCCCAAAAAGCCATAATCCCCTATTCCCAGCTCCTTTATAATATTGCTATACCACACTTTTTTTTTTCTTTTGTTTAAATATCTCTCCTTACCTTTTCCCATGGTCCTGTCCTGGACTAGCTCCCTTCTCATGACTTGGCATTCGTATGTGTCTGAACTAAATCCTGGCTGGTGATGCACTGGCTGTTTCAGTCTCTTCACAAACCACTCTCCCACCTTTATTAAATGAGAAATTACACATTAAATTACACAGCCATCAGTTTAACCTTAAAACTACCAGTGCCACTCAGAATGTGTCAACAATAGGAAATTATAAAAAGTCAGCCTGCCAACATAGAAATAGTTTGCTTTTCTAATACAAGTAACAAAGGCATGAAAGCTTTTTAATTGATATCTTCCTGGAAAGCCTCGCCATGGTTTATAAGGGAAGAGGGGTTGTGGCACCATAAGCATAAAATATCCATTATGTGTGTAAACATGTCAGATTCCAGAGACCAAATCCAAACTCATGGTGAGCTGCAGCAACAATAAGTACAGCAGCCATGAGGAGTAGGGGATTATATAAATCTGTCTCCCATCCAGGTATTCTTTAGAGTACCTTCGGATTAATATCTGGGTGGGGGGGGATAGTGCAGCTAGCTAGAGTTTGCTCTGGCTGTAGGCACCCATACGATACAATCTCTTAGCCAAGGTTCTCTATAAGAATGAAACTGCATTATTAATAATAGTCTAGTCACACTTAAGAGAAAGCCTTGGATTCAAAAATATGTTTAATGCTGCAGCTGCAGATGATGGGAGTAACAAAGGCAAAGTTTTTGTTTTGTGCAGTGGAAATCTTGGGCGTTGGTGCTGTGCAGTGCAGCTTAGCACTAGTAGTCACTCCACTGTAGTGCAAGGAGGATGAGCCCCACTGACAGCAGCAGGTAGCCTCATTCACCCCACATCACCACCATTAGCCTGACCAGTGCTTGTCTGAAATCTTAACGTACATGCCCAGGGCTAGATTTACATTGCCATGGGTGCTGTGCACAGCAGAACCCATGGGCCCTCCCCACACACAATATCATGAGTCATGCCTGCCTCTTCCACAGACTACTCTCTATAGTTTCCATCACTGGTACACAACTAAACATAGTACTCTACTGCTTCTTGCAGATTTTGTTTTAAAAAATAATTTTAACTCTGAAGCTAGCCACTGAGCTGCCAAGGACCCTCTTTCTGAAGAAGCACATTTAGACTGGTTGTATTAGTGTAAGTGATTCCTTTTGAGATACTGTAGGTGACCACCAGCATATAGTTAAACTACCTGAAGTTCGTGGCTGAACTATCATGCAAAAAAAAAAAGAGAACTTGCTGTTGCCATTGGAAGCTCGGACTCTAAAGTAGAGTTCATTTTTTCTCATCCTTTCAAACTAGCAGTCATGACTTCGTTTTCTTGCAGAAATAGTTTATTATACATACAAAGGACAGAGGGGATATTGCAAGTAGTAACTGAATAATAAAAAAAACACAATGCAGTGGATGTGAAACTGGTTATGTTAAAGTGGAGTATGTGGAGGGGCAGTATTTTGCCAAGTGTGGAATATATTTTTTTAGCAGGTATTGACGATTGGTGCTGTACATACAAAAATAAGATGGTCTAATTACTAAAGATTTTAATATCCATATCTGCAGAGAAGAGCAGTGTCACTAAGTCACACCCCCACACCCCCACACCAGTACTGATAGACCCAATAGACCTAGAGGGCACATTTTCTGCAACACACTACATTTGTGGTGTCTGGGTTTAAAGCTGGTAGTGAAGGGTAGAGATAGGAAAGCGGGGTGGAAAGGATGGGAAGGGAATTGGTAAGGTTGCAGGAATGGTCAAAAGAAGTGCAAAGTAATGCATCTGGAAACAAAACCCAGGGAAGAGTACAGAATGGAAGTACTAACAACAACTGAAATGGAAAGGGACCAGACGTTAGTCATATCAGATAACCTAAAGGTAAGCAAGCAATGGGAGAAGGCAGAAAGAAGGGCTGGGGTGTTACTGGTATGTACAGGGAGAGGCATCACAACTGGAGAACAGGTAGTTGTTATCCCTCTGTATAGACAGATGATGAGACCCTATCTGGAGTACTGCATGCAGTTCTGGAGACTCCATCTCCACAAGGACAAAGATAGCTTGAAGGCAATCCTGTGGAGGGCAACTAAAATGGTACAGGGTCTGCACCAGAAGCCATACAAAGACAGACTGAAGAAGCATAATATGTATACCCTTGAGGAAATGGGAGGGAGAAATGATAGAAACTTTCAAGTACCTCAAGGAATCAACAAAGTTCAAGAGCATAGCATCTTTCAGAAAAGAAGGTGCTAGACCAAGGAGCACAATTTGAAAATAGAGGGTGGGGGCAGCTCTTGAGCAATGTGAGGAAGTATTTTTCACTGAGAGGGTGGTGGACACAAGGAATTGCCTTCATGAGGATGTTGTGGGATCAAAAACAGTGGGAGAATTCAAGAATGCATTGAACAGACATAAGGCAATTATGGTGGGGGTTAGGAAGAAGTAGGCTGTTGGTTAGCTAGGTTCTGCAGCTTATCCAATAGGTAGGGAAATGGGCAGACCGGGTGGACCAAGCAGTCCTTATCTGCCATCAAAGTCTATGTTTCTATGTTTTTATGAAACAAGCTGTGATTCTGCTTGGTACATCCAGCAGACCTGAGTATGATTCCTACAACCTCTAGTGTCATACTGTATGACACTGAGAAGTCATTTAACTACGGAGCTCGTGGATTGCCCCTGAAAACTGGCTTTGTGCCTCAAGGCCTTACCAGTTTCAAAGAAGAAGAATAAAGGAAATCTGAAATTGCTGGCAAATAAGCAGATTTGTTAAAATTTTATATAATAATTGATGTACTCCACAAATCCTACCAAGTCTCTCATACGCCTCCAAAATTTTCTATCAATCCTTTCTAAAATAAAAGCATTTATAACAGTCAGCAAACATGTTGTATTTACCTTCCTAAATTACTGGACAGCCCTGCACACAGCTGTATAGTTCTGTGAGTGAAAAATGAATCAGGGCATACCAAGGGAAATAGTTCTGAAGCCTAGTTTTAAAGCCACGTGGTCCAACCCAAAGCCACTATTATCAGGATTGTAGCCATATTATTACAGTGCATGCAAAAGGAAAAGCACAAACTTTTTCAGCATTGCTATCATGAAATGTTTTTTTAACATGAAATAAACATGGGTGAAAACTCTGATGGAAGCCAGACTTACTCACTGGGACATGTCAGCAGAAGAAAAAGTCCAGCTGTGCATTTGTTTCCCAAAATCTCATTAGTTTGGGGAATCCTGTCTCAGAAATGATGTATCTTAGGAAAACATGCTATACCCTGTTGTAAGCTGAACTCATCAGCTTTTCAACACCTTATAGTAGGTTATCCTATAATAAGTCATCTCTGAGATATAAGCTCTGAAATAAACCCACATTTTATATGAAGTTGCAATGTGTCAGTGAGTTGTCTCTGTTACTGTACTGTACCTCACTGTTTGTTAAGGTAACAATTTGTAGTTTGTAAAATGCAAAGTCCTGACTAGTAGGTAGTGGTGGGCAAAGTGGCCCCAATTCGCTCCGTGAAGTGACCCACGGAGTGAAGGCGAATTCGCGGAGTGCTCCGCAACTCGAAGCGGAGTACTGCGAGTTGCAAATGGGTAACGCAAAGTCCATTGAAAACAATGTCATTGCGTTACTTCACCTTCCCAAACCACTTCTCCACCAATTCTTAAGGTGAAGTGCATTGAAAACAATGTACTTACCATTTTTCTGTTTTTAAGCTACAAAGGTGCATTTTGTAGTGTTTCATGGGACTTCAGGTCACATGTGTTCTAGATTGTTCTGCACATCCTCAGTTGGGGAGTGTGTGTAGGAAGCTGTAGGAGACAATCTGCTCTGAGAGCTCTCTGTAGTTCAAACCTTCAAAAAGTTGTTAAAAAGCCTTTTTGAGTAACTTTTTTTTGCTGAAACTTTAGTTCATCGATTATAGGAAACCCATCTGTGCTCATATCATCGAGCGATTATTGTTCGTGTATGGATTTGGAATGTTAATGTCCAACATTCAGTCTGTGTACTGAGAGACAGTGGAAGTATGCTTGGGGAAGGGGTGTATCTGTGGTGTAGGTAGATTAACTTGGAGAAAAAGACAGTGGTTTCTGTTTTGGTGATATTTTTCTTGTTTAACTGTGTTAATGTACACACAGTAATATTTTCAATATTTCTTGCCATTTTTTTGCTGATTGTTGTGGTGCAGCAGTGCATAATTTTAGTTTGTTTAAAATAAGTGGTTATATTACTGAAGTTTTCAATTTGCTATGCATTACTTATTGTGTGTGAGAGTATGTGTGTGATGCATGTCATCAAATCAGACAACTTTTATTGTGCCACATAATAATTTCCAGCAATGAAGCTGCTATCCACTGAAGCTGTGTGATTTTTGTACTTCTTTGTGGTATCTGTACTGGTACTGGTACTAGTACTAGTGACTGTTACTGCAGCAGTACAGTACACTGCCCCCCCACAGCCTGCCCCAACCAGTAAAGGTATTCTTTCCAGATTTGAATTTCTGATGGTGAGCACTGGTTAGGTGTTGTCCTCTGTGTCTGCATCTCTTCAGTGCACAGCACAATCTTAACCTGTGTGTGCATTTGCATCTCTTTAGGGCCCATTCTCCATCTGTAACTTAAGTCACAGTTGTTTCTGTGGCTTCCCTTCAGAGTACTGGACAGGTGTGGCGCTTAATTCTGCATAAACATTGTACTCATTAATATGCGTTTTTAAGTCAGGACCGTTATCACAAGTCACTTGTGATACAAATCACGTTCTTCATCATCACAGTCACAAATGCAGTCACAAATCAAGATTCACGATCATTCATGTTACGAATCACATAAATTTTTTTTCTAGTTACTTGGATGTATTGTAAGCCTGTTTTGTAGTATCTCTCCAGGCTTCATCACCCCACCATTGTATTCACTGATATGTGTTTTTAAGTCTGGGAGGTTTTAGCTACAGCTCATCAGGGAAGTACAGCTGTAGGCGGTAAGCATTCACATTTCTTCATCATCACAGTCACAAATGCAGTCACAAATCATGATTCACGATCATTCACGTTGTGAATCACAACATTAATTTTTTCTAGTTACTTGGAGGATGTATTGTAAGCCTGTTTTGTAGTATCTCTCCAGGCTTCACCACTCCACCATTGTAGTCATTGATACATGTTTTTAAGTCTGGGAGTTTTAAGCTACAGCTCAAAGTACAGCCATAGGCATTCACGTTTCTTCATCATCATGTCACAATTACAGTCACAAATCATGATTTACAATCACGTCATGAATCACAACATACATTTTTTTTAATAGTTACTTGGATGTATTGTCAGCCTGCTGGTCACGGTGCTGAACAGGATGGAATCCACAACTGGGCCTGGGGAACAGGCACATCCTGCCCAGAGAACCTGGTGCTGGACTTGGTGGTGGTGGTGGTTGAACTGCCTCAGAGTCAGGACAGGAGGTGGTGCTGGTCCTGCTTTGGGGTGCACTCACAAGTTTTGAGCGGTCCAACAGGAATGGTGCCATGCCCTCCCTCACAGGCACATGGTGCGATGCTTACCACTACCACGCTCTCCCAAAGCTGCCCCATCCCAGACATTCCCTCACCCTGGTCCATCCCTCCTACTGAGCTCCCTCAGTCCAAGCAATCACTATTCACACTGTCACACAACACATACACAGACACACAGACACAGACAAACAACTAACTACTCATAAAGGTAAGAAAAATAAAATTTACAGAAAGAACAAATTAAGTAAAAAAGAGTACAGAAAAGACAAAAAAATTTAGCTTTTAAAAAAGCTGTTGGGTCTAAATCAAAGTTTAAATCTCCTCACTCTGATCTAAAAGTATCAGCAGTCATAAAACACGCTACTCTCTCTCTCCATCTGCACAGGAGAAAATAAAAGTTTCTGCTTGTATGACTCACTTTCTTCCTGCCTAGTTAAAGAGCATGTGACTTACAGTACTATAAGCCATGTGATGTGGGGGAGGGCTGCCAAATCTCAAACACCAAGTAGATCACTTAGGATCCTAATGAGAAATGCGAAGTCCATTAAAAACAATGACTTTGCCTAACCGCGTTGCCATTCATATGCATGAAGTGGTAATGACAAGGCAAGTGAGCACTTTGCATTGCCCACTCCATGTAGCGGACTAGCAACAGCGAAGTGCCCACTTCGCGTTCACTTCGCTGGCAAATTTTAAATTTGCTGCATCTCTACTAGTAGGAGTCAGAGATATTAATCAAGTGGACTGACAGAGAGGGCAACAACACTTGCCTTGTCCTTCTTCTTTGATTAGTGGAGTGTTACTGCTCACAGGCTCTCATCTCATGAGTCCAACATACAGTAAGAAAGAATGAGTCACACAGTCCTTTTTATATTGGCTCACGCTTGTGCAGCATCTAACATTGCATTAGTAGTAGATTTGGAGGCACGGTCACTGTGGGCGAATGCAGTGCATGCATCAATGGGTGCATCCCTGATTCCCCAATATAGCAGCTGCAGGTCGCGGCACTCTCAACATGTAAACTGGCACCAGATCTAAGGAAGGTCCACTGCAATTAGAGCCAAGCTTTTCATGCAGCGTGCCTTTCCTGGAGAACAGTTAACAAAAAAGAAAATATGGTGGCATGCAGCCGCAGAGTGCAAAACCCACTTCATTTGCCAATGGGGGCCCACTCCCTGTCAGCATAATGCAACCCCTCATTTAAAGTGTGTGTCGAGGGGGTGCCCAATCTCCCATGGCATAATTTCCCTCCCTTACCAGTTTAATTTGCCGACAGAGCCCTCCCCTCGACATATTGTTCCCAAATTTGTTGTGTGCTGATGGGGATGTCCAATCCCCATGAGCCTAGAGAACTCCCTCCCACAAAAAAACACTCAGGTGGCATACTGAGAGCCCACCTCAGCATGTCAAATGCCCCTGTAAAGGAAAAACCATCCCGTGATGTTTTCTTTTTTTTTTTCTTATACCTGAAAAACAGAAAATGGTCCCTCATCGACTCCAGTGACCCTCTGCAACCCACATCCACCATCTGCGCACCCTGCCTCCCCACACCTCTCCTCACCCCATACTTACCTCTGGAGCATGGCGCAATGATCCTCAGTGGACTGGGAATACGTCTGCATTCTTCAAAGCCGACCGCGAACTGAAGAAATGCCGGTAAGCTGTATAATGGCATAAATAGGGTTTTTTCAACTTTAGTGCATATCTCAGGCATTTTGGGGAATTTTGGTACCAAATTTTCAGCATAGGGTTATTGGGACCCCTCCTCATGAATGCTGTCACATTCATGGCATTATTTGGTCCCCAAACATGATTTTGTGGTCACTGCACAGAATCACCCTTCAGGACCAATAAACGAAATGAGAGTGGCACTGTTCATGAGGGGGGCTCTCAAAAAGTCTATGTTGTAAATTTGGTGAAAAAAATCCCCCAAATGGCTGTTTTATGAGCGTGCTTGTGCAGTTTCTACGCACTCCTTTAACTTCGTGAATTTGTAATATTTTCACTTCAGATTTTTAAAACTGACATTTTCCACACCTCCTTAAGAACATTTTGCATATCTTGGTCAAAATGTGTTTTCACACGTCCAGTGCAGAATAGCATGGTCACTCTACAAAATCAGTTTTTGGGACCATATGAGAAAATGATGGTGATACTGTTCATGAGCAGATGTCCTAAAATGCCTATTTTGAAAGTTTGGTGATGAAAGTCCATAAAATGACAGTGTTACAAGCGTGCATTGTTCAGTTTCCACGCACCCTTGTAACTTTGCAAATTTGCAATATTTTCATGCCAGAGTTTAAACACTGGCATTTTTTCATATCTCCTTATGATACAGTACAGCTGTCATTTTCCACATCCTGCCCAAAATGTGTTTTCACACCTCTGGCACACAGTGGCGTGGTCGCTGTGGGAAATCAACTTTTGGGACAGATTAACAAAATCACAGTGCCACTGTTCATGAGTGGAGGTCCCAAAATGCCTTTGTTGAAAATGTGGTTAAAAAAATCCCAAAAATAATTGGGATATGGATGTGTGTTGTGCAGTTTCTATGCCTGCTCTTGACTTCACCAATTTTTCATATTTTCACTCCAGATTTTCACCATTGCCATTTTTTACACCTCCTCATGAACAATACAGTTGTCGTTTGTTACATCCTGCCCAAAATGTGTTTTCATACCTGTGGCACAAAATGGCGTAGTCACTGTACAGAATCACTTTTCAGCTAACAAACTGATAGTGCCGCTCTTCATGAGGTGGGGTCACAAAAAGCCCATGTTGAAGATTTAGAGTGAAAATACCAACAAATGCCTATGGCGTTAGGGTTTCCAACTGTAACATCCCACCCTGTAGAGACTGACAGGCATCAGGGGTGTGACTTGGGATAATTGGCTGTAATGTTCATGGCATTCCACCCCCCCACCCTGCAGCCACTGACAGGCACTGAGGTGTGCCTTGCAGTGTTCACCCCATTCTCCTATACTGCACCCATCTCAGCATATTTCCTTATGGAATTGGGTAAGTATAAGGCCCAAAGACACCAAAGCACACCACAACACTTTTCAGTGACTACAGGGTAGGGTGAGGTAAAATGGCATGAGTGTTATAGCTGATGACCTAAAGGCACACCCCAATGCCTGTCAGTCTCTGAAGGTTGGGAGTGGGGTTGGCATCAGTTCAATACTTCACTGCCATTCCTATTGGGCATCTCTAACTCCTGCACTACCAATGCCAATGAAACAACATTCGGCATTGACAAATACTTGTTCTCACAGCAATACTCCACAAGGAGGGTACTGAATTATTAGAACTCTGTTTCAGGCTGGAATATGTTGCAGTGGGGTTTCAAGACTATAGAACACCTTACTGAGCTCTTAATAAAGAACCCACTTGAGTATCATGAAGCTACAGTACTGTACACTAGTTGGTATATTAGGAGATGTTGCAGAATGTGGTGAAGCTGTGATTATTGTGTTTTAAGCTGTAAGGCAAGACTTGTTTTCAAAACAGAAAATGTCTATCCTTTTTGGTTCAGAAACTCAAAGTAATGCACAGTACTCCTGAATTTGTTTGCAAGTTACTTTTGTCATCTTTTGTTAACTGTAAATATATTATATATATTATAGTCTAACCATCTGAATGTGCTACTTGCCTTACCAAAAACAGCTGTGCTGGTATTCTTTTCAGTGCAGGTACTCCAAGTAGTGTACAAAAATCCTGACTTTGTTTGCAAGTAATTTTTGTCCGCCTTTTTTTTTTACTATAAATAATATATTATAAATCTAACAGCCTGAATGTGCTGCTTGCCTTACCAAAAAACAGCTGTGGTGATAAGAGATGGCAGGTCCAGGATGAGAAGTGATAGGAGATGGCAGGTTCAGGATGAGAACAGAATCTACAAACATTAAACAGCACAATGTCCCCCTTTTAGCAGGGAGGACCAGGAGAATTCCTGCTGCTCCTTTGGCTGTCTAAAAAAGAAAACCGTTCCACACTCCAGATACCACTCCACCAGTACAAGTCAATGGCTCAAATATGGGTACATCATAGAACCAATTTCCTCATGGGTGTTAATGGGAATAGTTCCCTTCACACACCTCACTGCAGCAACAAATGAGAAACAAAATAGTCACACCCATGACAACAGGCTGGTGTCTAAAAAGCAGAGTATGTTTTATTCTTTAACAGTAGTTCAAAGACAGTTCAGTTCTTGAGGTATCTGTTGTTTTCTGCAAACATATCCCCATAAAGCAGCAGTGCATCATAACGGAGAACATTTAACCAATATGTTTTTTTAATTCTATTTAAGATTGCCCTAGTTTTCTCACTTTTATGATACCCTTCTTAACTCATTTTTACTCTTCTGTAGTACTTTTGTGTTTGACATTTAAAATAAAGGAGCACTCTATTTAATATGGTTCAGACCTGATTTTCTTTCAACAGTATTCTCAGCCTTTCTGTAACCTATTGCTCCATGAGGTCAGAATCAACTGTTTGCTGCATGCTAGTTCATTGTAGTCCTAACACAAGCAATGTTAAACAGCAAGGCCCAGATATTCAATAGGATTGCGCCTGCGCAAGTCCTAACTTGCTCCATTCTGCCATATTCAGCAGGAGGCAGTTGCGCCACAGAAAACATGCTGAGCAACAGCGCAATGCAAATGAATGCATGCTGAACTGGAGGGGGAGGAACCATGCATAAACTGCGCAGCCCGATATTCAGCAGGGCTGTGCAGAGTTGTGCAGGTGCAACCCCAACCTGCGCCTGCACAACTTTGAGCCAAAAAGAAAAGGCTTAAGTTGAGGGCCACCCACAGGTGAGCTGCTGCATTGCAGGGCGCAACACAGCAGCTGCCACCTGTGGCTGGCCCCCAACCCAGTCCCTGTGCCCCTCCCGCAGCCCGATCATGGGCAGCCAACTGTAAATCCCCACCACCCCCCCCACTGGCCCGATCGCGGGCATAGTTTAATTCCCCATCATCCGATCGTGGGCAGCGATGTGGCCCCCCGAACGTATCCTGGTGGTCCAGTGGACCCAAAGCCTGATCGCGGGCAGTAGTTGTTTAAGAAACCCCCTCCTCCTGCATTAATCCCTGGTGGTCCAGTGGACCGAAAAGCCTGATCGCGGGCAGTGGTTGTCTAATAAACCCCCTTCGAATTCATCCCTGGTGGTCCAGTGGACAGCCAATGCGCGAGCAGTGGTTGTCTAATAAACCCCGAACATAGCCCTGGTGGCTAGTGTTCCCCACCCCACCCACCCATGAACCCACCACCCACTCCCCCGGCAGCCGGCAGGCGGCAGCATCCCACCAGCCTGCCACCCTGCCGCCCGCCGACTGACTGCCCGTAGGGCTGCGCCCATGGTGCAGAGCAAGAGCCAATGGGCATGCAGTCCATACCATACATGACAGTCCAGATTTGTGAATGGAGTCTTTGTTCAGCTGCCAGGTGTACAGTAAGTACAGAATGTAGGGTAGTTGGTTCCCACAAAACATTCTATGTACCTTTTATGGGCAGTTGTCAACATAAAACTCTGTTGGATCCTGTGCAACTCATGTTGCTGTGTCACAAAGTGCAGTCTTCTGCACCCACAGTGTTTGACTGACTTGCTGATGTGTTCGTGTACGTCTTTCCCATGTTGTTATTGTTATATGCTGCTTCATGGCAGTGTGTCTGTATGTACATCATACCCAATACTGACATGATTTTCTCTGACTCAAATCTCATCTCACATTTTTATGTTATTTTAAAGATTTGTTCCACTACTTGAAACCACATGCACTTCCTCAAAAAATTGATTTCAGGGCTGGACCAGGGTTTAACAAGTCACGTGCTACATCTTGGGTGGGGAAACCCTAAACACAGGTACACCCTCAGAGGGGAAGACTCTGGAGGCCTCAATAGGGGAAAAAGACCTAGGGGTCATGGTGGATGCATGTATGAACATCTCTGAGAAGTGCAGGAGAGGGGCTAGCAAGGCAAACAGGATGTCGGGATGCATCGTAAGGGGGATTACCTCTAGGAGCAGAGAAGTGATTTTGTCACTGTGCAATGGACTCGTTAGGCCACACCTTGAGTACTGTGGACAGTACTGGAGACCACACTTGAAGAGGGACACACAACTCCTAGAAAGGGTACAGAGGAGAGCAACTAAGATGATACGAGGACTAGGGGATTTGACATATGAGGACAGATGCTTGTTTTCATTGTAGGAGAGGAGAGACGGGGGGACATGATTGAGGTCTTCAAGTACCTCAAGGGAATAAATAGGGTAAACATGGAGGGGATCTTTAGACTAAAACAGGACGGTATCACCAGAGGGCATGGTTTGAAGTTGGAAGGTGGAAGGGTGAGGGGGATGAGGAGGTTTTCACTGAGAGGGTGGTGGACCTTTGGAATGCACTACCTGGTGAGCAGGTTCAGAGATCCACAGTGGAGGGCTTCAAGAGAGGGTGGACAGACACAGAAAGTGGATGTATCAGATGATGGCCTGGCAGGGGTGGGGATGGATGATAGGGGTTTCTGGAACACGGGGGTGGGGGACCTTGACACCCAACTAGGGATCTGAGCTTTGGGCAGACTTGATGAACCGTAAGGCCTAATCTGCTTGCAATTAGTATGTTAGTATGTTTTATGTTCATTCCACAATAGTCACAAGTTACAACAGATAGAAGTTTGCACAGCTTACTCCTCAAGTTTCAAATAAAAATGAATACCTGAAAATTCAATTAGAAGCATAGAAATGAGGAAACACAGAAACAGAATTTGTGGGCAGATAAGGACAGCTTGGCCCACCAAGTCTGCCCCTTTTTACGCTGTCTATATTATCATCAAAGACCACAACAGGTCCTCAACTAACTCCAACAGATCAGACTAATCACCTGCACTCCAGTCTTTGTAAAGGAAGTACTGTCCACCCAAGGCTGAATCCAAAAGGTTTTTCAGCTTCATTGCAAAATCCTGGTGCAACAGTACACAAAACACTTCACCTCACTTGTGCCTGTGCTTCAAGTCTTAAACTCTTGATTAGGGGTCATGATGTGGTAGAGAGCACGCAATTCTTTTTATTCAGGACATATCATTAATATTAAGTGCATTAGCATGATTATTTGTAACCCTTCAATCACATTTTCCTCATTTTCTGATTTTTTCATACATTCCCTTCAGTGTTATTATTGTGTGCCTCAAATAAACTACCTTATATCAAATATTGTAAAAAAACAGCAATTCACACATAAAAATCATTCTTCCAGTACAAAACCATTCATCTATACTTTCCTACACATGCTTAATGTTACATACATTAACACAGTGCTTTATGGTGAAGCAAACAAAGGAAGCAAGGATGGGGAAGAGGGATAGGGATTGGGATAGAAAAGGAAGGGTTAAAAATGTTTGTTATCTGAAAACAGCAATTATTCCCATAAGGAGCTTCTCAAATTGTCAGATATAGTGTACAGATTTATAAATGAAAAAGAGCATTTGGAAAAAAAATTAATTATTATCAGTTTACACCTTAGTAACTTAGCTCTAACGTTGCTCAATAACTAGTCCCTATTTTTATTTCTATATTTTTAACCTTCATAAGATAAATTATGTAAGGTACTCCTTTAAACAACATTGGAGGGAATGTTTATACTGGCAAATTCTAATGATTTCTAATACTTAAGAGGTATCGTCACAATGAACTAATACAAAGGAATATGGAAACACATAATAATAAATATGTTTTAACATTTATAACTATATAAACCATAGTATCTTTGATTTTATACCATATTTATATCATTTCATGAATTCATAAAGTTCATAATAAGAATAACCTCATGGGAACTTCCTTTAAGCAAAGGGTTATTTATAAATCAAACTTGAAAGTTTCACATACAACAAAATTATTACGGAATCTATTTGTGCTTATTTATTTAATCAAGGAGTTAGGGTTTGAGGTCCCACTGTTCATTTAACCTCCTTGGTTTAACACTGCTTAATGAAAAAATCCAGTAACTATCTTTTTTGAGTAGTACATTTGTCCTGTTTCCTTCCTTTTTAAGTACCAGTACATGGGCCACACCCATAAATCGTAATCATCATTATTTGAATTATGACGTAATGAAAAGTGAATACCCACAAGTGTTTTCCTTTTTATTGATCTAATGTGCTCCTGTATTCTTGGTATAAGTGGCCTAGTGGTGCACCAGACCTAGATTTTTCTGCAAGTGCACCATAACACTTACACTATAAAAGGTGTGTTTCATATCACACATGCTCTGATGTATAGCTTTCTCTCATCACTCTGTGTAAACTCCTTTCCAGGTGTCCCAATTTTACAGATACTGCACCATTTACACTGAAAAACTCCAGCAGGTCTTTAGGGTAACCCTGAGCCCACATCAGCAGAATCTTCTGCTGGTAATTGTAGGGAGTAGCCTGGGATTATGTGGGGGAAGACCTCCTCCCCTACAGCCTATCTAAACGAGGCAGATGTCTCCCGCTCTGCTTAGAGCGAGTCGCATTCATTGCTCTGTCGTTGTTGGTCCCTGGCTGCCTTGTCTTCGGTCCCCCCTTCCCGTCCGTTCGCTTCACTATTCTGTTTTCTGGTAATTCTCACTTCCTCCTGCATGTTTGTTTCTCACTGCTCCATGTCTGTGGTGATTTCTCGTTTCTTCCCTCCCCGTTTGGTTTCGTTTCACCTGCTGTTGTTCTGTCTTTCATTTCGTTTGGTTCTGTCTCTATTAGCTTTCTCTCTACCTGCCCTTCTCTTGTTTTTCCTCTGCTAAAGTGTCTCCCTTCCGGCAGCCTGGTTTCCCAGCCCAGTTAAATAGCCGCCTAGCCTCCGATTGTTTGAAGGGTTTCCTACCTCGGCCTTGGCACCGTCTGCCTGTTCCAGCGCCTTACGCCCACCTCAGCTACTTCGTCCTTGGATCCTCCGAGCTTGAAGCCGCCACTGTAGTACTCGGTTCCTCTCAGCTGCTGCTCTCGGACGCTGCTTCCCTCAGCTGTTGTTTGCCCATTTAGCCACATGTTTGGCTTCCGAAATGCCTGCTGTGTTTCCGTTGCTCACCTTCCCTTCCTATCCTGCTTCCCTGTGTAGCTTGCACTCTCTTCCGGGCGTGCTTCTTCGGCTCATTTCTGCTCCTACCATGCCTCTCTGCCTTTCGTCGCTGCTATGAGGGACGGGGACATTTTGGACACTCGGACTGAGGGGCATTTCGGAACTCTGACCCTTTTGAATGCGAGACGCATCCTTGAACATGGAGAGGCATGCTCAGACCACTGTGAATCCAGTAGTGTTTCCGTCACATTCTCTGTGGGCAGCCCTTTCCACGAGGGACGGGTAAAGGACGGAGTGCTTTACAGGGCTGAACTGAAGGTTGTCCCTCATACGGAGGAAGACTTGAGTGGTCTGCTCCTACCTCTCAGCCTTGTTTCTGCAATCTGGACCTGCCATGGTTGTTCATACTAGGAAGCTCCATTGATTTGGCTCACATGACGGACTTGCGATGTGCCGTTCCTGGCTCTGCCCGCATGACACGTCCTATTCCTTGGGCTATTGCTTCATTTCCTTACCGATTGGGGATTTCCTACCTATACTATGTCCTGCAGCTGTACCAGCTCCTGCTTCGCTTCCTTTGCTAGATTGCCTAGCTACTTTTACGAATTTGGTCTGACCTCTGTTCAAATTCCATGCCCTTAAACCCTTTCTGCTCCTCTGGATGCCTTGCCTACTACATTCCACAATCTGCTTACCTCAGGCCATCCCTCATGGGACTGGCTGCACATCCTGGACTACATGGGACTTACTCACTCTATATCTGTTGCAATTGCCCTGTGAGATGTTTGGCTGCGCATCTAGCTGCGGTGGTCTACAGTCATCTTGCTCATTATTAGATGACTTCGTGGGGCCCAGCTGCCCGTCTTGCGTATTTCTATGTCTTGCTCCGTCATTCCAAGCAAAGGTCCGCTACTTTTACTCCTGCCTCATCAGATCGGAGCATAACTGAATTATTTCTCCTATTATATGCCACTCTGCTGCCACAACTGCCGGCTTAGGAGCTCATTCTTTGGATTCTCATTCATCATTCATCATTTGGATGCTTTGTACTGCTTCCTACTCCTACATCTACATTATGCAGCATGCTTCTAGTCCACCCTGAGCAGGTGACTTTCTTGTCTTCCTTGCTTATGTTACTTCTTCATCCAGGACTTAGGGTCCTCATGACTAATCTGCACTTGCATTCTACTGCGATCCTCATGAACTGGCATCAGTCTCCTCTGTTTCAGTCATTACTGCGACCTCTCCAAGTCAAGACATGACCCTCTGCATTCCTTACAGTTCAATGTTTCCATTGCATTATATATGACTGCTCTGCACTTGCCTTGCCGATGGGTCGGAGGTTAGCCTTAAGCTTTCGTGTACCCATGACCTATGGGCCAGGGCCTTTGTTCCTATGCTACTTGCATGATTCTATGATCTGCCTTGCCCTTCGAACTACGAGAGTTGCCTACTAATTGCCTGCTTCTCAGACCTGCCTTAGCCCTTCGGGCTGGGAGGTTGCCTACTTCTACACCTTGCCTCACTCAGCTCGAGCTTGGAGTTTCTCAGCTTTCGGCCTGCCTTAGCCCATCGGGCTGGGAGGTTCCACTACCGCTTGCTTCTCTGACCTGCCTTCGCCCATTGGGCTGGGAGGTTTGCCTACTTCTACACTTGCCTGCTCTTTCGGCTTGAGCTTGGAGCTTCCAGCTTCTACGGCCTGCCTTCACCCATCGGGCTGGGAGGTTCCCACTCACCGCTTGCTTCGCTGACCTGCCTTCTCCCTTTGGGCTAGGAGGTTTCCTGCTAACTCCTGCTTCTCGACCTGCCTTCGCACATCGGTGGGCAGCCTTCTACATCTGGGATCTTTTCGGTCTCGTCTGATTCTCCCTACGCTACTTTGCTTACCTTCAGTTTTGGATGTTTAATTTCCTCTCGTCCAGTTACATAGAAACATAGAATTTGAAGGCAGATGAGGACCGCTTGGCCCACCCAGTCTGCCCATTTTCCTACCTGATGGATAAGCTGCAGATCTAGTTAACCAGCAGGCTACTTCTTCCTACCCCACCCCTAGAATTGCCTTATGACTGTCCCATGCATGCTTGAAGTCCACCACTGTTTGTGACTCCACAACCTCCTCTGGAAGGCCGTTCCATACATCCACCACCATTTGCAATATCTCTGCCTCAGTTTCTTCCATGTGATTCCTTCCTTCCTTGATTTGGATACATTGGTCCTCAGCATTATTCCTTCTCTATGTCTGCCTACAGCTACGGTACTACGATGCTCACAGATGATTCAAGATGCACCTCCTGGAGGATCTATGACACACTTATTCTATTAGCTGCCTCATAGGTGTAGCTGCATTCCTGTTACCTGGAGCTACTTGCCTTTTTTACCTCTACAGCTGATGATGGCTGTCCATCTCGCCGAAAGACTACCTTCCACACTTGATTTCTGCCAGAAGACATTCCTAGGTCTGGCTGCGCTCATGTACTGGAATCAGCCACCTCTCTCCTACCTCACCAGCTCTCAGTTCAGCTGCACTTTCTCAGGGGCTGCTTCTTACATGTCCTCTTCCTTCTCATATGGCTTCGTGGGTGCTATCCCTGCTCTTGCTACCTCTTCCTTTGGTTTAGCAGTCCATAGGATTTGTTTTCTTTTGGGCTCTCCAAATCCTACTACAGATGCTTCATACCTCATACCAGTGTCTACATTTATCCTCTACAGCTTGCCACTATTCCAGTTCACCTCTACAGCCGTTGCCTTTGTATCAGTTCCTAAGTTTATACTTCACTTATCAGGACTGGATTCATCAGTCAGTAGCCTGGCCTCAAGCCTTCTCCCATTCCTCGTCTCCTATACAAGCCCTTTATTATTAGAATCATGGAAATTGTACTACTTATATTGTCTTGCCTCATTGTCGTCAAAGCTTGGATGCAGATATCTTCTGGTCTGCTGTATTGAGTTCGTCAGTCATCAGTTTCATCCACCATCATTCAATTCCATGGATTAAGCCGTTTATCAACTGAAGTATGGAAGTCAGTTCATTCAATATATTTACTCTCCATCATTCTGAATTATACATGGATTCTTGGACTGAGACTTTATTAGAAGGAATTACTTTACTAGACACTTACAATTCAGTTTGTTCTTAAGCTCTGTTCATATGGATTGAATTCTATAAACTAGAATTCAGATTTTAAATGATTAATTAGTTTAATTAGGATCTCTCTCCTTTAGTGTGCCCAGAAGGATGGGCAGGTCAGTAGCCATGGGTCCTCAGAGGTTCCCCCCAAGGGGGTTTTTCCTCTCCTGAGTGCTACTGGTCATACTCTCCGGAGTTGGAGGAGGTGATCGTCTATTCTTATCATTCAGTTATGCACGATTTCTTCAGTATTTAGTTATAGAACAATCGTTGATATTTATTCTTTTTGGGCTTTACAATTCTAATCAAGCTTCCTTCCTGCAGGTGGGATACAGAGAAAATCCCAAACCCTCAAATATTATCAAACGACTCTTTCAAGCATCCAAGTACCTAAGCACAATACATTCTATACTATTACCCAGTAAACACTGTCCTCTCTATACTGGCCTCTGTATCCATCAATCATATTCATCATTCAACTATATGTTACATAAGCACTGAGCTATGAACCACACATAATATGCTGTGGACTACTTTGTCTCTAATATTTCTATCCCTTTCAAAAGACACTATACATTTAACATCAATAGATCTCTTCACACTTAGATCACTTGTTATAATTTGAACATAATATGATTGCCTCAGGTTAGAGGTGTAGGGTGAAAAGCATAACACCCTGGGGTGGCAACGACTGTGGATGCTGAAAATCCCAGTCTCAGAATGACTGTCAAATGGGTTGCAGCACCCACATTGCCATCACTGTAATGGTTTTGCAGTGCTCACAACATTCCCAAACTGCCTACTAAACCTGAAGTCCACTATGATCCTAAGGTGTATTCTGTCTTCCCCTAGGGACTTACCTGGCTTGCTCTTCACTAGGTAGTCAGTTACCAATATTGGTGTCCTGTTTGGCTGCATCCTGTCTGGCTGCAATCTGTCTGCCCTGTTGTCATGAGTCCTCTCAGACAGTACCATCCCTCATCTGACTAATGCAAAGTATTCATTTAGCATTTCCTCAGTTGCTTCTGGCTGTCTTACAGGTTCTGTACCCCCATTCACCTGTGCTCAGAGGTTTAAGCCCTCCATTCCTCTTCTCCTTCCATTAAGGGACAGACATAAGGGGATGTCAATGCAAATAAAGTGCAGGATTATGCACCTGGGGAGAGGGAATCCTGGAGTCAAGTATGAATCATATTGGGTAACACTGGAGGCCACCAAAGAGAAAGGATCTATGGGTAGTCATAGACGACAACCTCAAAGTGGTTAAGCAGTGTAACAAAGCATTTGGAAAGGCTATCAGAATACTAGGGTGTTTGGGGAGGGGTATAACAAGTAAAAGGAGGGAAATGGTGGTACCATTGTTGAACTTCCTAGTTAGGCCTCACCTGGAGTACTGTGTTCAGTTCTGGAGACCCCATCTCCAAAAAGACATAGACATGATGCAGACGGTACAGAGAAGGGTGACAAAAATAGTGTTTGGGATGCAGAATAAGTTATATGAGGAGAGACTCAAAGCTCTCAGTATGTTCTTCCTGGTGGAAAGGGGAGAGAGAGAGGGGGGACATGATAGAGACCTTCATGTATCTGAAGGGGATCAACAGGGTACCAGAGGGTGCATCTTTCACATGAAGGAAATTGCAGAACAAGGGGCACAACATGAGACTAAAAGGGAAACTTATGGAACCTGGAAATTCTACTTCACTGAAAGGGTGATGGAGATGGAACAGTCTCCTCCAGGAAGTGGCAGAGGTGGCCACAGTTCAGGCATTCAAGAATGCAGAGGATAGTCATATGGTAATTATCGAGCTAGGGTGAAAGGAGCAGAATTTGTCATAGCACCTAGGGTGCCTTAAGCATTAGAAGAGGGATAGGGCAGACTGGATGTGCCACAATGCCCTTATCTGCTGACAGCATCTATGTATCTGTGTATACAGAGATGTCTCCAGTATTCCAGCTCCAACTCAAACCCAGACAGGAACAGAATTGTTAGACTTTGACTTGGACTTGACTTGTATGATCTGAGTCAGCCCAACTCTGGTGGCAGGCGAGATCCGAATTTGAATTTAAGTATGAACCTAAGCCAGTGTACTCATTTCTAATTCAGTGCTTATTCTCTTTTCAGTGCTATGAATATGCACAAATACAGTTTTATGGAAGAGACAAGCAATTGGACTAGTGAGTTCTGTTCTCCATCAGTTCAATGGGAATACTCTGGAAATACACCTTTCCTATTAGAGGTGTGAGAGGAAAAATCTGTTGGTGGAATTTCTGCAAAAGTCAGAATTTCAATTCCATGAAAGTTCAGAAATAATTTTTAAACTTTTGGGAATTCCAATTTAGGATTTGGGATTTGTTTCTATGTACTGCAGAGTTTTATATTAAATTGCATTAAAAATGTTCTGCAGAACAGATTGCCCACTTTATCTGGAAAAGCAGAATAATTTGTGAATATTAATGTGTACTTATCTGCTAAAACACTCACTTTGGCAGAATTCTGACACCACATGTCACAGAATATTGCACATTTCATGGTAAGTTGCAGAACGAGTCCCAACAGCCCACAGTCACAGTTACGTTTTCCTAATGTTACATATTTCTGTATTCCATATCTCCACAGTAAAATAATTTGGCACTTCATAAACAGTATCCAGTGTGAATTGTGGAACTTTCTGTAAACTGTGTTATAAAATCAGTGTATCAGCTGGCAGAAACTGCTCATATCGCTTTTCCCTGTTATCCAAGGAGATCAGAGACAGAGACTGAGAGAGAGAGAAAGAGAGATAATTATAGAGATGCCAGAAATATTAGTTTTTGAAGTTTAATGTTCTTTGTATTAGAGAGACCACCTACAATCAAGGGAAGATATACTATTCAGTTTCTTTTTTCTGTGCTGTAACTGTACATTGATTTTCTTGATTATTAAAACTGGAACCAACAGCAGCAGCAGGACTGGGCAGAAACCAGGAGGAGGAAGCAGAGCAACTGCATGGTGGGGAGCAGTGGAGACAGCAGGAGCAGGGCCAGCAGCAGGTTATGGGTCAGCAGCCAGAAGGCCATTCAGTGGCGCCACCTTTGCAGCAGAACTTGGACAGCAGGCCAGCACCTCTTCTGCCAGCTCAGGGAGAAACCTGGCACCCCTTCTCCATAAGGAGGTGGCAGTGTTGCTGAAGGAGGCCATCACATATGCAGCTGGACTCTGTGGGCCAGAGAGGCTGCTTCTGAAAGAGAGGGAGAAACTGTGTGCCACTATAAAGGCCATACTCGATGATGAGGGAGGGGGATTTGTATCCAGGACTGTGCATCTAATAAAACACAAATGGGATGACCTCTGTAAATGGGGCCCCCAAGTTCTGGAGGCACGAGGTGGAGCAGTCACCATGGAGGATCAGGGACCAATGAAGAGACAGCAGGAAGAGTCCACAGAATCTTGACAGGCAAAAGGATTCAGGTAGAGGACAGCATCAGCAGTCAGTATCCTTACTTGAGCCTTCAAAGTTATTTTCATCAGTCAGTGTTGGAATTACACTTTTTGGTTTTTGTGACTGTGAGCTAGGGTGGCCCATAAAGGCACAACTGTTAAATACAGCCCCTGTTCCCATAATAACTCAAGGCTGAATGAAAGTGATGCTTGAGAGTGGGCTACAAGGGCTTACTGCAGAGTTATGTGGGTCGAAGACCTGGCACCCTTCCCCCCATAATTCAAACATGGACTGTCATAAATAATTTAAAGAAATGAACTTTTACTCTGATACACTGCGTGTAATGTCATCCTGCTTTTAGGAATTCCAATTAAATACTGTCAGCAAAATGTTAAGAACAAAAAGTGTTTTCATCCCATACCTGCCTGTGATGGCATGCACTAAGAATGGCACCGTACCCGAGTACAAACCCTCTGTGGCGGTGATAGTGTCTGTGTGTGTGTGTCACATTATGGGCGAACTGTGTCTGTAACAGTGTCATCCAATTGAACAGGCATGCTGCAGCACTGTCATATTTCATACGCACATTCTCAGGGACAGGTGCATGAACTGAGAAGAAATGTCATCTGTTTTGGATTTCTTTCCAGCTGGTTGTTGTGTTGTTGTCCTACCTTGTAACAGGGTCCTGTTATAAAGTGAGATATCAAGAAATTAAAACATGCCCCCCCCCTCCACTTTTCAATTTTCTCTCTATCCGGTCTGCTTCTATATTCGTATCTATCCTAATTTTCTTGTCAGGATGGCCAGCCTGGCAATCTGTAAACCTTTCTTTACTGTCCCTGATTATCTTTAAAACAATCTGGCATCCAAATCTTGATAAGCTGAAAAGCAGTTGTTTAATTATGGAGCAGGACTTTAATAAAGAGTATTTGCCTTAAGTATCTAACCCAGCAAAAGTATTGTTGACAGTAAGGGAAACAATATTGTTAAAAGCTTCCCTGCTCTCTGTTTAAAGGGCTGTTTATAGTTTTGTTTTTATGTGTACCCTCGCAGGAATAAATGTACACAGGCTATCCCATCTTTGTGCAGCATTAAAAGAATGTAGAAATAGAACATAGTTCTCTGCTTGGAGACTTTGGCTAAAGCCCTGTGTCCTAGATAAATGGCCAAATGGATCTATGGTCTCTTAAAATGAAGACCTCATAAATAGAAGGCTGGGTGGTAAAACGAGCAGTCAGCTGAAATTCTAAGTGTGAGGACTTTTATAAAAAACAAGCATTATGCAACACATATAAAGACAATATGTTACAGGAGGCTACTATGTAAAAATATTTACTGGAATTGTTGTCTAAAATAAATGCATGTTTATCTTCTGACAATTATATTTAAAAGTAAATAGAATCCTGAAATCTTGCAAGGAAGACAGATAGGGCGTGCACCCCCTCATCTGTTTTTCCTTGCTAAGGCTGCAGATTTTATTTCAATCTTTAACAAGTGTTTCTTTTCTTTCTGTATTAAAAAGAATGCATGTGTACCTGAATATCTTGCTTTTCCTGCTGAGGTCCTGCTATAGGGATGACAGCCTACAAAATGGCTGTCTTTATAGTATTCAGGTAATGTGATGTCACAATAGGGAAGGCGCCCATTTCAAGACACGCCCCCCTCTGGAAAGTATATAAACCCTCCACTAGAAGACCTGTTTAGATAGAGAGAGGAGAGTCAGTATTTGACTGACCACAGAGCAAGACGTTTGTGCGTGCGTGTGCGTGCATGTGTGCGTGTGTGCGTGTGTGCGTGCGTGCGTGCGTGCACGCTTCCACACAAAGTGCTGTTCAGACAAAAGGAAAGGAAAAGGCAATTCAGGAGTCTGTGAAAAGAAGTATTTCCTGTTGTTTTTGAGTGTGAAGACTAAAACCAATGTTTTCCTTTCTGTGAACTTTAAGTTAAGAATATTTTTTTTTGTTTGTTTGTTTTTGGAAATAAATTGACAAACACATTCCTTTGCATTTTTTATGCATCTTAAACCTTTGGTCTGGACATCAGTTATTTCCCACGCTTCGACAAACCTCAGCATTATTAACATTTGTTGCATATGCAATGATGTACTGTACGTGGCAACTGTCTCCATTGTGACTATCTCTGAGTTGCCACATGTGTCATGCCTGCCATCTGCACCTTCGTCCAGATTGTCCAGTGGGAGTGCACAGTGTGAAGGACTGCCCACCACTTCATACATCCTGTATTATGGCAGTCCCTTGAGTAGGAAGGGAGCAGTCCTGTCATCCACTGCATATGTGTGCTGCACTGTGTGTATCCTGATTCCCAGTCCTCACCCAGAACAGTCATGTCACTCCATGGCTGTTTACAGCAGCACTCCTTCCTTATCTGAATAGTAAATGTGCACTTTTCTATGCTGGAAGTGGACCCCTTACTGTGTATCATCCTGACCTCCCTTCACAGGGTCATCTGCAGTGTTCTGTGGTTAAGTATTATGGCACTTAGCCTTCCCACAGGATGGAATGTGTTTGATTACTGCTGCTTTAATCTTATGTGTTCCAGCTTCCAACACTGATTTGAACTATTCCTGTCCATTTACAACAGGTGTCACAGGAACCTCAAGTGCTCCAGTTGTCAGCAATGAATCTGCCACCAATGTATCAGGACCTGGAGGACTGAGCATGAGCAGTGTTAACCCATGTCTGTCAGCTATTTATATTGTTAACAAATTGAATGTAGTGATGAAACACTGAATGAAAGACTAACATTTTTGGTGTTGTGCTACAGCAAACCAGAGGAATTTTGCCTGCATCCCTGCACCATAGTCAAAAGGCACTGCCACAAAAAGTTTTGATCTGCTTTCTTGTGAAATTCAAGTGCTCCTAAGGAACAGATGGCCTCCCAAATGCCTCCTGTCCTAGTGCTGAATAACATTCATGTTCCCCAAGGGGCTTTGCATAAATTATGACACAAGTCATTGGAAAACACACCTCCATTACAAATCATGCATCACAGTGGTTGTGGCATGGGGGGAACAGGCTCATAGTACAGCCTACCTGGTTAAATTAGCGTAACATGAACTGTGCAGTCAAAACTGCTAGCATGTCAGGATCGTCCGAGTAGAATAGCGATGGGAGTAGAATAGCATTCAACAACTACCACTACTTCTGTCGCCTTTCAGCGGATGAGGAAGCTGGGCAAGAGATAGAAAAGTACAGATGCTGGCCAAGCATCCCCACAGGTGGAGTGGGTGAGTGGATGCAGCAGTAGCTCAGCCAGTACAGAGTGGGAGACCAGGGTTCAAATCCTGGTCTTCCAACTCAGTAAGTGACATTTATTTTTGTGAAATGGCCATGGAAACAGTAATTCCATGGCCACTACAATTACAACTCTGTCCTGTGATCCATTCCCCTCAGAGTTGAATCTTTAGTTAGGGATGTGAGGGGCAGAGCTCCCCCATATCAGGGTGTGTGGGGCAGAGCATCCTACATAAAAAACAATTCTGATGTTACTGTTAGTCAATTGTCGCATCATGCAGTGGATGGCATCAGGTGGTTGGCTCATTTATGCAATCCTTATAAGTTATAACTTATAAAATACCAGATCACAACTGTTGAAATCGGTGCCTTTTCAGTCTGGTGCAGGTTATTCTCCTGTGGTGTGGCTCCGTGGTTGCTTTAAGAGGGAGCCACTAATTCCATGGCTAAGGCCATACCAGTTTAAGAAGTGGCATAGCCGTGACTGCCCAGCCAGTTTTTTTGAATGTTGGTGAATCATTACTTGACTTGCGTGTGACTTAACTGCACCATTGCATTAGGCACTGGTGGTGTTATGTGTAATTACCCCCTACTGGAGTGCATGGAGTCATCTGCAGAACTTTAAACATTGGATGGCTAGTAGGTTGAGATGGGGTGTGGATTGATCACCTCCTGCAGTGTTATGGCATAGTGGTCAAACTGTGATGATAAAGTAACGGGGCCATCACAAGCCATCAGGTGAACTGAAACTAGTCAGCAGAAGCTGCTGTCAGGGTAAGAGGGTTAGGGTTGCCATTGCTGGGTGACAAGATTTTAATAGCGATAGGAAATCATGTTTTTACAGTTATGTAATTTTATGTTAGGCAATCGGGTAAGTAAGAGTTCCATTGTGCACTACCGTACTAGGCTAATTACAAGTGTGACCTGGGAGCACAGGGAGGTTGTGTATGTTGCTCAAGGCAGGCCACATAGTTTGTTACCAAAGGCTGTGAGAGGGATAATCAAACCTCACACTGCTGGATGTATGATGCAGTCATTACAGCTGAATCTCTGACAGCACTTGTAAACCCCTTACCATTTTATTCTTCAACGTCAGTCAGGTAATGTGATAAAATGTTTGACATACCACATGTTGATAAATTCATCACCATCAATAATGTTTGTCATACTCTACTTTATCAATAGTGCATAGTTTGATTCCTCTTGAAGCGTCCCATGACTAGTACCTAGTGCTGTTTTATTTTCTATGACAAACACATGCCACAGCCTCTGTCGAACACCACCTAATGTCATCCTGAGTACAATACTGTGTTCAATGTTCGGTTACGGGGTTCGTTAGATGAGAGATCTATATACTGTATATGTTGCAGCACACACAGTTTAGTATCCTAAATAAGTGGGTCTAGTTAACTACGTACATCATGTGAGGCTTGGGATGGTCCACTAAACATGTAGCCATCTCAGACTAGAAAGCAGGGTTCATGTTCTGTGTTGGTAACAAACACTTGCAGACAGATTCCCAATCAAGTAAGGGGTAAAGATGGTGGTAAAATGTTCAGAACTACATCGATGGAGGTGGGGGGGCTTTGAATGGATGGTACACCAACTTAGAGAGACAATGGTTGAGGTTCTGATAAGGAACAGCCTAGCAGAACATGTGGCTGCTGAAACATTGATTAAACCTCAGCTTTCACATTCTCATGGGATTCATACTTCTCAATGGCCCCATCCTCTGTGGGATGCGGTGGGGGTTATACAAGCACAGCAGGGGCCAAGGAGAGTAGGAAAGGCAGTAAACCGTCAGCAGAAGGTCAGGGATGGGTACAGTAAGGTTGCACTTGACAGAGTACTGTACTATAATTACTGAAGATTTCATGACTTTGACATGTCACTTGCATGGTTTATTCTCCTCAAGCTGCATGTTTATGTCCTACAGACAACACTGACACCTCCCACCCCCACCAGCAGTGCCACAGGAGGACATCTAGAAGAAGAGAAGCACATGGTTGAGGAACCATTTGCAAAAGATCTGTAGGGAGACGGAGAAGCTGGAAACAAGGCAAACACAACAGCAGCACCAAGAGAAGGACACAGTAGAAGGGCCAGTGCCACCTGCAACTGCAGCAACAGGTGCACAAGAAGCTGACACCCCGCTACCAGCCACCCAGCAAGACCAGGGCAATATCTGTGCCATCCACATGGACATCTGAAACTTCAAAAAAAGGTAGCATCCCTGCAGCCTGAGAAGCATGCTGGACTTTCCAGAACTGAGTCCAACCAGTGTCACATTTTGTGGCTTATGAAATAATATGCCACGGAGGACTCAAGCACAGGCCAGCAGCTGGCCACTGTTAGTGAGTGTTGGTCTTGTGCATTTACTGTGCCATCAACATTGTGTTGTAAATAGTTATGTTGTTTTGTAAATAGTTTGGTTTTCTGTTTCTTCTGGGTATAGTTCATTGTTCTTTTCTAACTTGTTTTTTTCTTAATATAATCATTTTGCTGTTTTAACAATACTATCTTCTCAAGGGTCTCTTTACTGGGTGTGAAGGTTGACAAACTTTCAGTGAACGTATTGTCTGACTATTGTTTTTTTGATTCATTTCTCTTTTGTAATCATTCCGTAAAGCTTTGCAGTACTGGTCTTTCAGGTACAGAACAGGACCCGCCTGAAGTGACACTGATTTGTACAGCAGTGGTGATGTGATGACGAATATGACTGGAGTGACTGTCAGAGAGGCCCTTGTGGGGGAAGCAAATGGAGGCACCTTGGTGGTGCAGTTCAGGTGGACATGATTGAACTGCTGTGGACCCATGTTATGGGTTTCTGAAGTAAACTGAAAGTGAGCTGCATGGAGTTGCACAACTTCCATGATATACAACAGAAGTACATTAGAGTGGCACGGACCTCCAGCAGCATATGCAGCATTTCCTATTGGTGTCCTGGGGGGATTATTTATAATGGGCAGTAATGTGCTACTGTCACAAAACTGTCTTTTACTTACATGCATCTGTGATTGTGTACATTATTGCTTTACTTTGATCTTTTGCTTTCAGATCATATGCAAATGAGAATGTCACATTCTGCTACTTGTGATGCATGAATCATGACTTGACAGGCCCACATTATTGCAAATTCTCATAGGTTAAACTTCACATTGTGTGATCTAGCATATACACATATATACACATAATTTATGTGAGGGTTGCTGTCCAGCTGTGCAAAAATGGGTCTCTGGTTCCTGATTGCTACAACACCACATGGTCACAGGAGAAGGAACAGGGGCATGAAACATTAGCCGCAGCAGGAGTACATTAATTTTCCATGGTTTGGTTGTGTGGTTGTGCAGAAGTAACACCACATGGATCTGGACTGAGAGGAGCAGAACACTGGGGATGACCTTCGGCAAAATCATCATCCACTTCGAGAACAGCAGACCAGCCCTGCACATATAGGAAATACTGCAGAACTGTTATATATTAATGTAAAAATATATTTGCCATGTTTGCTGAACTTATGTGACTGCAAAGTTATATTTGCAGGATATAAAAAATAACTCATGTATTTAAATAAGTAATTTTTTACTAAAGAGCTATTATAAAGTACTGGTTTTGAATATCCTGAATAGTGAAGTAGTTAAATAGTTGAGTTGGTGAAGTATTTGTCAGTAGCTTTTAAAGAAAAATCTGACCTTTTTCAATTTGAATGTGCCGGTCTGTTATGTATTTATCCCCTGCTGAGCGAAGACTGGCAGTCGTGTGCTGGTGGCAGTTTCATGGTAGGAGGAATGCCATCAGTCAGAAGTCTGGTGACATTTAAAGCATCAATTCCACTATTCTGCATGGTGAGTTAAGGTGTACTTGTTCCCGTTTCTTGCATGAATCATTGCTTTTGTAAGAAGTTTACAGAAGCCTGTGTCATGGAAATCCAGATCTGTCAAAAGACACAACAAGATTGTCCCTTTAAACAGGTTGTATTTGACAGAATGGCATTGAATAAAAATACTACTTCCCAGATAAGCGCTTTCTCTGCAGTTGCTGCGATCAGAAAAGATAAACCATAAACAAAAATTAAGTTGATAGCTAAGACTTCAACACAAGAGTACTATTAAGATCTTTAATGGGGTGGCAGCGCTTGCTGACTGTAAAACAGAAAGTTACATTTGCGTTCACATGTCTGAGGAGGGGCAACCGCAAACTTTTGTTTGTGTTGCAATTAACAGTTCTACACTATCAAGAACTGTTTTAGTAACATGACAGCACCATGGGCTCCCCATATTGTTTGGTTGGCAGTAAGGGATTCAGTTTGATGGTAAGTTTGTGACTGTTTGTTTGTAATTGGATGAGTCTGTACCTTAAAGGAAAACTCTGTGTTAAAATCATAAAAAGATATGTTTTAGCCTTTTTTTCAGTGTTCTAACCCATTCCCAGTGTTTTTTTTCCCTCTGGCTTCGAAATGTTTTTTTTCTAACTTTCTATGGCAGTTTTATTGCATTTGGAGGCTACCATTCAGGTTTCTTTTACAACCTCCTCTATCAGAAAGTCTTCCCAAAGTGCTCTTTGCTGTGATGTCTAATCGCCCCTGCTAGAGGACAATGTCTTGTTACAGGTCTGCCACAGCTCAGACACAGACAGACGATTGCTTCCAGAGAGAACACAATCCTAAATTTTGGGTGAATTTAATCACTGATTTTTTGTTTTAGATATAGTATTGGTACTTTGTCCAGCTGTGTTCTGGTGTGTGTGTGTGTGTGTGTGTGTTTTAATCATGTCAGTTGTTACAGTGGTTGTTTCGGCACTCATCTGGCTATTCCTCTAAGTCCCTTTCTGTTTTTGCACCAGTCCTAAGTAGCAAAAAATATCACTTTATAGGTTGTTTGCATACACCATAGAAGGAAATATGCAGAATTTGAATGTTTTATATAAAGTATCCTTGAAACACCATGGAGCTCATCTATTTGTAATACAAGTTAGTGTCTTCCCTCAACAATGCTATGACACTTCCCCACCCTCCCTTTGCATAACAGAGTACATCAGGTTCTCCATCTCAGTTATTTCTGTCTGCAAGCTGTCTACTGTCACACATTGAAAAGGACAGGTTTTCTAAAGTGCATGCATCAGGATTGTTTGTGTGCATGCAATTTCCATGAGCCCTCCCTATGATTTCTGCTGGTAGCTAGTATTGAATCGATGGCAACTTTGATTATGACAAATATTTTTTAGTGCTGCTTTCTAATGGTATAGTTCCCATTGGATTGGTGTTACTAACAAGTCGAAACCATGCAGCCACTTGTAGCACTGTGTGGTGGTGGAGGGGAAACTAAGCAAATGAAATCATGGTGTAAGATGAGCAGTCAACTGTTTAGGAACACTGCTTCACTGCTGTATTTGCTATGGATCCCATCCTCAGTACGTGTGTATTTTAGTGAGATCTCCTTAGCTAAAGTCTAGCCTTTGTCATTTTTTCAATTGCATTTTACACTGGACTGGATCCAGATTTCCTTATTGCAGACATGAATGCAATCAGGCAGGCTGAGATGTCAGCTTGATTACCCCCCAACCAATACACCGAAAAGACACACTATGCCTCTGCTATACATTAACTCAACAGAACTCCTGTGTTGCATCAACAATTGCCCCCAACTACCACAAAACAAAGGTGTTCACAGCCAAACTAGTGTACTGCATCTGTGTGTATCTGGACCAGAATGCTTTCATGCAGAGTCAACACCCAACTGAATGCATCCTAATGTATACATTTTCCTCCATACTTTGTACAGTATATCGTGATGTATACATGTTCACCCAACATTGTAAATATGTCACTGTTTCAGAAAACAATACTGGCTGTGCATGGTTTAGCTGGGGATCATTGAGGAGGAGAATGACCTAGGGGTAATGGTAACAGGGACCATGAGTAACACTGCACAGTGCAGGAGAGTGGCTGCAAAAGTGAATCAAATGCTGTGGTGCATAGCGAGGGTGGTTTCATACAAGCGGAAAGAGGTAATCTTGCCCCTCTTCAGGTCGCGATTAAGGCCACACTTGGAGTATTGTGTGTGCAGTTGTGGAGGCCATACCTGGTGATGTCTGGTTACTGGAGGTACAGAGGAGAAGCAGAGGCGATTTGTGGAATGGCAGGAAGAGACTATGAGGCAGGCTGAGGAGACCTGAATATGTACTGCAAACTCTCAGTATCTCCGCCTCCTCCTAAATTCTCACTTCTCCGCCAGATGTACATGCACCTATCACAAGCAAGTGTCCGGTACACCCACAACAAGCACTCTCTGCATACCAAGCCTTGCAAAAGGGGACCAGGTTGCTAACTCACACAGGGTGTCCTGCTGCGTATTCCTTTCCTCACTCCTCCATAGGTCAAATGAATCATATGCTAAGGTTAATGATGCTTGCTCTGTAACCAGTAATCTTTGGTGCCATGACACTAGTACTGTCTGTAATTTTTGTTCTATTATTGTCTTCCTTGACAACTACTTCTCTCAGCCTTGGGCGATCTGTAACTCTAAATACTGGCTCAATGCCACTTGTACCATCTGCAAATGTTTATCTATTATATGTCTGTATTATTACTCCTCTTTCCCCAGGACACATCTGGAATAGAGTTGTCCTCCACTCAGCATGCCTTCCTGGTAAAACGCATAATTAAATAAACAAATGTACACACTGGAAGACAAAAGGGACAGGGGGACAGGATAGATACATTCAGTATCTTAGGGAATCACTAAGGATGGGGCCAATGTGGTCTTTAAGCTAAGGAGTGTGATGGACACCAGTGGGCATGGGCTAAGAATAGAGGGGGGGGAGATTTAGGAGGGAAATGAGGAAACACTTTCACGGAGAGGGTGGTAGCAAAGTGGAACAAACTACCAGAAAGGGTGGTATCCTTTAACTCTGAACTGCTTTAAAAGGGCATGGTACAGGGAAGAGTGAGGGTGGTGGAAGTGTGTGTGTGGCATCATTGGGATGACAAGGGGGGAGTGGATGTTAAAGATCCCATGGTACTTCGCGAACAGATTAGGTGAATTTCCCCGGTGCCCGAGTCAAATGTACCCCCACTCATTAAAACACACCAACAGCTTAATCTGGTCAAAAGTCAGTTGGCAGTCCTCTGTATCCCCCTCCCATGGTTCATGCCTGAAAATAGGCAGAATTTATTCAGTGCACTTACCGGTCAACAAAAACTACATAAATAGCATTTCAGAATAAAATATCCACATTGAAATGAGCACAGTATCACGAGGAGTTGTAACAGTCACAGTGGTACAGTCAGGAAGTATCTGGTCTGACAAGCTCAGACATGAGAATGCCCTCCGTGGCAGTGATGTCTGCTAAAGTCATCATGGTATTAAAGCATGTGTTGGCTTAACATCAGTGTGTTGTGTGTGTGCGCGCGCGCACATGCGCACACACACACACACGTGTGTGTGGTGTTAAAATTGTGCAAACCTTCAAACATCCAACTTTATGCTCCATACAACTACACCGCTCCATCCATTCCCCTTCCCCGTATCAACTCTTCCCCCCCTACCCTCTACCTTTACACCTCACTCCACCTCCCGTCCCATCTAGCGCCAACCACAACTCCATTATCACCTCACCTAACTTTCCGCTGTGCCAAGTTGCCCTTTCACCTTATTCTATATTAACCCTAATTCCTACTGGGCATCTCCTCCCACGACACTTGGGCTACTCTCCCATGAACCTGGGCTACTCTCCCACACTCGACACCTCATGCTTTGTGTAGAGCGTGCTTGTCACTTGACAGTCTTTTTTGCTGCTGCTCAATACTTCCATGCCATTCTTATTATTATGCACCACTTCAACTCCTGCACTACCAATGGCAGCAAGCAAACATTTGGCATTGAAATTTGCTTATTTATGGATGTGCTCTCAACAAAGATTTTGTTAAAAGAATGGTGTTTCAGAGGTGTGTCATTGTGGGTCCCTGGGTGATACCCTGGATAACAAATTTGCTGACCAACAGGACACAGAGGGTAATAGTGAACAGAGTACACTCTGAAGAAAGAGTGGTTACTAGTATGGCAGCTTAGGTACAATGCAAAAAAAGTGCAAAGTAATGCACCCGTGAAACAAAAAACCAGGGGAAGATTACATAATGGGTGTGGGGGGGGAGTTAGGCACGAACAAAAATGGAAAGGAACCTGGGGGTCATCATATCAGAGGACCTCAAGGTAGGCAAACTGTGTGAGAAGGCAGTAAGGAGGGCTGGATGGATACAGGGGTGCTTAGGGAGATGCATCACCAGTAGAAAACAGGAAGTTTTATCCTTCTGTACAGACAGTTTGTGAGACCCCATTTTGAGTACTGCAAGCAGTTCTGGAGACCCAGTCTCCATAAGGACATACACAGCATGTAGGTGGTCCTAAGGAGGGCAACCAAAGTGTTGCAAGGACTGCAACATAAGCCACACTAGGAGAGACTGAAAGACTTTAATATGTATATCCTTGAGGAAAGGAGGGAGAGAGGGGACATGATAGAAACTGTCACGTACCTCAATGGAATCAACAAAGTCCATGACGGGAGCATCTTTGAGAGTGACAGATGGGCAAGAACAAGTTGGCACAGTTTGAAGATACAAAGTGCACAGCTCCAGGGCAGCGTCAGAAAGTATTTATTCACAGATACGGTGGTGGATGCAGTTGAATCACCTTCCCAAGGTTGTCGGGTCAAAAACAGTGGGTGAATTTAAGAATGCATGTGACAGACATAAGGCACTTATAGTGAAGGGTAGGCAGAGTAGGCTGTTGCTTACCTAGAATCGGCAGCTTATCCAATATGTAGGGAATGGGAAGATTAGGTTGGCCCCAAGCGGTTCTTATCTGCCATTAAAGTCTATGTTTCTATAGTTATTAACCATATTTACCATGCGTGTTCCATATAATCTCTGTTTACAAGTGTGTGTGTGTGTGTGTGTGTGTGTGTGTTTGCAATGACACTTTTTGATGATCATCCATGTTTTGGTTTCTGCTGACAAATGGCAATGTCCATTTACTTGCACCAGGTCACTCTGACTTTACTTTTGTTGACTCTTTTGCAGGTTCATACCAACTAATCCTCCCAAGATGCCACATTGCATGGCTTTTGGTTGCACAACACACACTGGTAGATTACCTAAGGAGTCTCCATCTATCTTTTCCTCGTGACAGCAAATTGGCTGAAATTTGGGCACAAAGAAGTCGCACAGATGTAGGGAACATTAAAATTTGTCAACAAGAAACTCAAAGGAAAACAGAAAGAAGTACAGTTTATATTCTCTACACTTTGAAGAGAAACATGTTTGAATAAACTTTCAGCTGCAGCTGTTACCCCCGATTTACACCCAAGAAGATTTACTCGTCGGCTAAAGGAAGGGCAGTGCCAACAGTATTCCTAACCATGAAATCAACAGCACCAAACATCAATAAATCGTATTGGTGGCTGGACTGTAAAGGATAAATACCATCTGTTGCATAGCTGCCTTGTTTTGTTTCTCATGCTAAAGGAATGGTAAATGCAATTGTCTGCCTATATCACACTGTGGCTCCACTTAGCAAGAGGTTGCTTCTGCAGTTGCCATGTACCCGAAACTGTGCATCATGGTCAGTGCAATAATGAAAACGTTGTATACACAATTGTTTTCCAATTCCTTTTTGAAAGGGTGGGTGAAATATGTTGGTCAGAAAATGGATCAAAGTTTTATTTTCGACCAATAGTTGTAGATTACAATATCCATTGCAACAGAGCTACGATGCTACTAACTTGCAAATATCCATTGTGACAATAAATATGCTATGTTTAGATAGTGAATGCAGTAACAGCATGCTAAGTGTGAAAAAGTGTCTGTTTTGTTCTTTCATAATCACACTCCTGTTGTGTGCTTAATGATGAAAACACTACATTTCCAATCTTCACATATTTAATCCTTATTGCAGCTTGCGGCAGAGCTTATACAGTCAGACAAACTACATTCAATGACTAAAAAACAATCTCCATCTGGAAAAGATAATAGAAGTCCAAATGTAAGTAATTTTCATGTCTGTGCCATTACTAATGTAGTATTATCACACTTATCCACTGCACTCACCGAGTGTCAGTATACAGAAACACAGGAGCAACATCCACTAAAGTTTCACTGGTTCCCTATTTCTGCCATAGTGTGTTCAAGGGTTCATGCATGTTGCATGTTGTGTTGACATGGTACATGTTTGACAACTTCATAAGCTGTCCTTATTTCCAATGGCACCTCTGACAGGGTCCTCCTCCATTCCCTAAACATGGACCATGAATGTTGTATTCACATCATACACATTGTGAAACTTACACATGATGTTTCTATATGCCCTGTGTCACCTCTGTCATGGGAATCATCTGCTCCAGCAACATATCATGATAGCCTCATGCAAAGTGTCACCCTCTGTGCCCATGGTAACTACATTCTACACTGTCCCAGTCAATTTACGGCACACCTCAGAGCCCTACTCCCCACACCACCTCTGCATACTGCCATCTAACAGTGTCATGTTTCTCTGCTTATTTAGATGGAAAGGCACATCTGCATCCCCTAAAGCCCACAACACTGACTGGCATATCTCCCACCTTCCTCTTCCTCTCCCACATCCCTAAGGAATCACACCCACAGTCTCCCACACCATGCCGCCACACTCACAATCCCACAGCTTCCAACCAGGTACCTATGCCCTCTAACTATCACTCCTGAATGTCAACATTTTACTGCCATCTGTGTTATGCACATGTATGCATACTGTGTATTTGTAACTGTGCTGCACTGCTCTTCAGATGCATTTGTTTACCCATGTATTATAATTCTTTTTGCTCAACTTTTTTTTGTCCTTTGTTGTACAAAGATTTCCTGCTGTCCACATTTTCGGTAACATATCGTGCATGACGTCTACCTCCTGTAAATGAGCAGTTACTGCTGAGTTTGTTTCTCAGATTCAAAGAATATTAAATAGCCACAGATAAACAAGATCACTACCCAACTTCCATTTCTCCTTGTCACTACTATCTCATATAAATAACGTGTCACTTTTTCTTTCAGGATACAGACAGTCCTCCTGTTGCTACATCTGATCCTATGGAACCATCCCCTAATGACTTCCCCACATATACCATGGACTTTGGCACACAGAGCGTTTTGTACCACAGTTCACAGTAACCAACACTGTTGCTCATGAACAGATCCTATCAATTTCTGTAGTGCCAGTACTCAGACAGTATCCTGCATAGCGGAAGTTGGAACACAGTTTCCAGAAGGTGATTCAGTGAAAGTGGCACTCCAAGACCATCAATATTTTGCACAACCACCAAGTTCTCCTGTTGCCACTACCAGCTCCATTCAAGCTCCATACCAGATTACATCTTCACCACTTCCCAACATTGTGCCATACAACTTTGAACCCTTGGTAGCACCAAATCATACAGAGTACACATCTGATGAAGATCATTGGACAAACAGTCAAGACAGTCATGAAACAGTCATGGAATCAGAGATGGAAGATTCTGATGATTATTATGTGCCAGACACTGACACGACAGACAGTGACATAAGCTTCAATGACTGTGAGACTGACGACGGCATTGTGCATCAACCCAAGTACGTAGTCTTTGAGTCTTGCCTCGATACACTGTTCTCAAAGTTAGTTTGCAATGAATGTCAGTGTCATGCAGATGAGGTGGAGAAGATCAGCATTATTGGCTCTATGTTGTCAGTAACAGTAACATGCATCAATGGACATCAGATAGTACGCTGGCACTCACAACCATTGATTGGAAAAATGCCGGCTGGAAACATTCTGTCTGCAGCTGCTATATTATTCAGTGGTAATTTGTTTGCTAAAATATCAAAATTTGCAGAGTACCTGGGACTGCAGTTCATTTCTTCTTCAACCTTTTTTGATTTTCAGAGAAAGTACCTTTTCCCTGTGGTTCAAAAGTCATGGGACATGGAGGAACAGACTCTTATACAGGAAAAACAGACACGTTCATTACGTCTTGCAGGGGATGGTCGCTGCGACAGCCCTGGCTTTTCAGCAAAGTACTGCAGCTACACATTGATGGACTTGGACTCTGACAAAATAGTCGGCTTTTCTCTGGAGCAGGTGCAGCCAGGCATTACATCCGTTGCTTTAGAAAAAAAGGCATTTGACAATTGTGTTCATAAATTGCTAGGGAACAATATTCAGATTGGGTCATTGCCACAGACTGGCACCTTGGAATTAGGCACCTTGATGAGACAGCAGTACCCAATGATTTCACACCAGTTCGATCTGTGGCACCTGTCAAAAGTATATGCAAAAATTTTGATTCAGGCAAAGACCAGAGGTAATGAAAACTCATGGAGTGGTGCCACAGCATCTCAAATCATCTTTGGTGGGCATCTGAAACATGTCAAGGTGATGAGACTTTACTTAGGAAAAGTGACACTCACTACTATATCATGTGAGCAATCCTGCACAGCTGGTCATGGGCTCAAAATTTCATCACTGTGATCATCAAATGCCTGTGGAACACGCTTACAGAACAAAGTGGTTGGTTTATGGTGACACTGCGCATAGTGCTCTAAGCAAAATTGTGAATAACTGCACTTTAATCAATGACTTGAAGCATGTAACGCAGTTCTGCCACACTGGGAGCATAGAGGTTTTTCATGCCCTTCTATGTACATACTGCCCAAAGCCCCAGTGCTTTAGCCTTGCAGGAATGAAGGCATGCATAACTCTGGCTATCTTAGACCATAATGCCAATGTACAGCAGCAACAAGCAGTGGTAAAACACCCAACGGCAATGTCTGGTCAGAAGGGGGATAAACGCTACAAAGTGGTGTACCCAAAAGCGAAGAAAGAATGGGTTGCAAACCACTCTTTGATGCAAAATCACACAGAAATATGTTACAACATGTTAGTTCAAGTGCTACAAGTAAAGAGACAGGAAATCGTCCTACCCGAAATGTCTGTTCCACAGATTCCGCAGAACATAGCCAACAAACTGTGTCCTCTCAAACATGAAGTAGTATGGTGACTATTATCAAGATTTCACAATGATGGTCCCCCATAATCAACACAATGCCAATTTGTATTATCTCGGTATCCTGAACCTGGCAATATAAAGAAAATCACATACTGCCAAACACTGGGCATGGTTCTTGCAGATTGTTTGCCAACATGAATTACTGTCACAGAATGACTGCACATCCAAGTAGAAACACATATATGGAGCAGTTCACAATACTGGTTGAGCATGGATAGAAGTTATGGACTGCATGGTAGCACAGAGACAATGTCCCCGTGTCATTTCAATGACTTCTTATTGTACACTAATACTGTGCCTTGATACTGTGACACACCTATATACCTGCATTCCAGTAAAAACATGCACATCTGGTTTCCTGAATTGATTTTTGAACTGTTAGCTAATTTTCTCTAAAGGTTTTGGAATTAGATTAATATACTTTGAGGAACTCTAGTAGTAATTAAGTGTCCTTTTAGGCTCCAATTATCTGAGTTTGTGTGGAATGTGTCGCTTGTCTGCCCCGCAGTTGTGCGTTACTCACCCTCTGTCCTTCGTGCCCTCCACCCTTTCTCCACTCCTCCTCTTGAATTTGTTGTTTACCAGCACTGTAGAATGCTTGGTGTTGTGCATAGGAGATGGAGGAGGATGGGGGGAGGGACAACAGTGGAGAGTGAGTGAGTGGGGTCATCCTATCGGGGTGGTGGGAGTCAAGAGACACCCTGGGGCAAAATGGAACTCGAAACGTGGTCCTTAATGCATGGTTTCCATACCCAATGGGCACAACTGAATTAAGTCAGCAGGTAGTTCGGAGGTACTAGGGGTTCGTCCAACTCGGGCGGTGTTAGGCAATGCCATGTCGGTCAAACACAAGACAGCAATTATTGCTGATCTTGTTGAAATGGTTGACCTGGCTTGCATCACCGAGACCTGGATGGACGAGAATTCTGGCCCCATTTTGGAGGCTTTAGTTTGGGCCAGGTTCTCAGTGATACATCGCCCGAGATTGGACTGTAGGAGGTGGGGGGTTGGGGTCTGTTTCAAGGCTGAACTTAACCTCACAAGTGTACTGGTTGAGGAGACTGAATCATTTGAGTGTGCCATTGTAGCAGGTGCAGGTTGTCAGATAGTTCTCATCTATCGTCCACCCGGTGACGGGAAACGTTTCCTTCAGGAAGTGGTGGACTTTGTCGTCGACATGGCATTTGAGTAACCCAGACCGATGGTTCTGGGTTATTTGAATGGCTGGGTCGATGACAAACTATCACAATTTGGTCAGCATTTCCTCCAGTTGATGTCGTCTCTGGGCCTGACACAGGTGGTTACCACTGCTACTCATAAACACAGTCATTCCCTTGACCTAGTCTGCCTTCTATGGATCGAAACTTGTGACTTGGAGGTGGAACCAGTCAGGTGGTCTGATCACTGCACTGTGGTGTTTAGTTTTTATACCACCCTGGGATATCTACCCCAGAGATGGTCAAATACTGCCCTTTATGAAATATAAGTTTGCAGAGTATAATGGCAGTACTTGACCTATCGTCCACCTCGTTTACCAGCAATGATCCTGAGACTCTCGTGACCGCCTGTAACTTGGCCGTCTTGACAACTTTGTATTCCATTGCCCCCGTCTGAGTTCACCCTTTCTCCCTTTGCCCTCGATCTCCCTGGTTTGATGGGGCTTTGAGGGAGTTGCGGAGATTACGTTGAAGGTTAGAGCGTTGCTGGTAGAAGTCCACCCTTGATGCCGACCGCCTTAGATTGATGGACCATTATCAAGTCTATCAAACTGCAATCTCCCATCAGAAGGCAGAATTCTTGTCAAGGGAGATTGCAGCCTCTCAGAATTGACCTGTTCAGCTTTTTCGTACCATGGACAGACTGTGCAACCCAGCCTGTCTACATGTCGTGAAAGCGTTTTCATAATTAAATTACAATGAAATTGCTCAATTCTTTGCTAATAAGGTGACCAACATCAGGGTGGGACTCCAGATGGCACACTCTATGGGCGCCGGTATCGATCAGTGTGCAGTCACTACACCTCGATTGTCTTGGAGTACCTTTGGCCGACCGGAGTTCATGGATGTCATGCTGATTATCCAGAGTGTGCACCCTACGTGTTGTAATTTGGATCCTGGACCGACTTCCCTAATTTTTGTATGTATTGATGCTATCGGTCCGGTCTTGGCAATGATTGTCTGGTGCTCCTTGGAGTCTGGAGAGTTTCCTTGCTCTCTGAAAGAGGCGGTGGTGACACCCTCTCTGGATGAAAGCTTCCTTAGACCCAGACTGACATGCAAACTACAGACCTATCTCTAACCTTCCTTTAATAGGGAAAGTGTGTGATAAAGTAGTGGCTGCGCAACTGGAGAACCATTTGACCATCCATGACATCTATGAACCACTCCAGTCTGGTTATCGTAAGAGACACAGTACCGAGACAGCGCTGGTTTGGGTGCTCAACGATCTCCTGATGGCTAGAGATTGGAAGAACTTCTAGATCTCTCTTCAGCATTTGACACTGTGGACCATGAGGTGTTGTTGGGCTGTCTGAGGTTCACCTGTGGACTGTCGTGAACAGTCCTCAGGTGGTTTACATCATTCCTCATGGGTAGAACACGAGTGGTGTCTGGGGTTTGTTCCTCAGACCTTACTTCTCTGTCATGTGGGGTTCCTCAGGGCTTGGTTCTTTCACCCATGTTGTTTGTGGTGTACATGCTTCCCCCTTCGGAGACATTGTAAGAAGGTATGGGCTCCGGTTTCAATGCTCTGCTGATGATACCCAGCTCTACCTATCTTTTGCATCCGACCAGAATGGAGCTATATCGGTCTTTAATAACTGTCTGAAAGAAATCCAAGACTGGATGGATTCCAGTAGGCTGAAGTTGAACTGAGACACTGTGTTTTCCCCCACTACCTCCTATGGCATACGATTCCAATACTCGTCAACCATTTTTAGGTTGAAAAACATCCTCACATTACCTATGCACTTCCAATTTTCATCTTATGCCCCCCTTCTTCTGGTACTTTGTCTACACTGGAAAAGGTTCCCCTACCTGCAGCGTGTTAATGGCCTTGATGTACTTGAAAGTTTGTGATTGGCGCCCACTGTCTCCTTTACTACATGGACTACATACCGAGGTCCCTAAACCCATCCTCATGTGTTTCATGGTGCAAGTTCTGCACCATCTAGGGCACATTAGAGCACTTTAAGAGATACAGGTTACTCACCTGTAACAGGAGTTCTAGGAATGGTATATGTTGTTCATCCACACTGTCTGGCAGGTATCCTTGCCACTTTAATTCTTGCTGGAAGGTCTTCAAGCTGGCTCCTCCCACCCACCCGGGTGGTAAAACTCTCGGCTCCGCACCATGACACCAGATCTTGCCCGCTGGAAGCTCAGGTTGTGCATCAAAGCCGGGGAGGTTGGGTGGGTCATGTGGATGAACAACATATACCATTCCTAGAACTCCTGTTACAGGTGAGTAACCTGTATTTCTAGGGACATGGATATGCTGTTCATCCACACTGTCTGGCAGACTCCTAGCAGTTCTCTGGGAGGAGGGAGGCAAGACGCACACCCTCGATACTTACTTGGGAAAGATAGATTGGAGAACTGAGGCCCCAAAACCAGCATCCAGGCATGACTCGAGGTCGATGTGGTAGTGGGTAATGAAGGTATGTGCCGACTTCCAGGTAGCAGCCCTGCAGATATCCTGGACAGGGACGTCCCTGGAAGCAGCTACCGATGCAGCGGTATGGCGGGAAGAATGAGCTCTTATCCCTCTGAGAAGCTCCATGCCCACCAACCTGTAGCAGAGCTCTATGCAGGAGGTGATCCACCTGCCTATCGTCTGCTTTGCTGCAGGTCTGCCAGGTGCGGCTTCAGCGTAGGTGACAAACAGCTGGTGAACCTCTCCACGAATTTCAGCGACCCGCTTCTTATAATAAGCGAGCCCTCGTCTAGGGTCCAAAGTATGGAGCCTATACTCGGCCTCCGAGGTGTGATTGGGGTAGAACACCGGCAGAGTCAACACCTGGTTAAGGTGAAACTCCGACACCACCTTCGGGAGGAACTTCGGGTGGGGGAGCAGGACAACCTTGTCCCTGTGGAAGACCAGGTAGGGAGGCTCATTGAAAAGCGCCTGGAGCTCTCCCATCCTTTTGCTGACATGATAGCCACCAAGAAGGCGGTCTTCCATGACAGGTGTGAAAGATCACACCTGTGCATTGGTTCGAATGGCTTGCCCATGAGCTTGGCCAATACCAGCAGTAGGTCCCACGGAGGTGGACGTTCTCGCACTGGAGGGGAAATGTGGTCAAGGCCTTTGAAAAAGCACCCGACCACCTTCTCCTGTGCCACTGACTGCTTGCCGACCGGCGCCCGGTAAGCAGAGATGGCTGCCAGGTGCACCTTAAGGGTCATCGACCGAAGTCCTTGCTGAGAAAGGGACCACAGGTAGTCCAGAATGCTTGCCAAGGGGAAGTCAGAAGGGTCCAAGCCCTTCCCCTGACACCAAAATGGAAAACCTCTTCCATTTGAAGGCATAGCATTTTCTGGTCGACTCCTTACGGGGTGCCTCAACGATGTTGAGGACCTCGTCGGAAAGACCCAAGGCTTGGAACTCTAGCCACTCAGAAACCAGGCCATCAGGTGCAGGGACTGAAGGTCCGGATGGAATACGTTCCCCTGATTGACTGAGATCAGGTCCGGGCGGGCTGGAAGCTGCCTCGGGAGCCTGCAGCTGAGACTGAGGAGATCTGGATACCACAACTGGCGGGGCCAGTCTGGGGCTACCAGAATCACCTGTGCCTTGTCACTCCTCACCTTGAGAAGCACCTTGTGGATCAAGAGAAATGGGGGAAAGGTGTAGAAGAGGCCCGGGGTCCATGGCCTCGAGAAGGCATCCCCCTGCAGTGAGCCCAGCTGAGGGGGGCAGGCATGGGACAGACTCAGCTTCACATTCTCCCTGGAGGCAAACAGGTCCACCTGAGGCATGCCCCAGTGGGAGAAGAGATCTTGTACTACCTCCGGCAGGAGAGACCACTCGTGCGACGCAGCCCCTATCCGGCTTAGGGCATTGGCCAGGGTGTTGGAGGCACCTGCCACATGAATGGCTAGGAGATCCACCTCCAGGCTGCGCACTAGGGGCACCTCTGAAAGCTGGGAACAGATTTGTCCATTGCAGCTGTGAGGGAAAAAGAAGACCGAAGTTTGGAAAACTTCAAAATCAATTTTGGGTGAACCGAAGAATTAGGATCCCATCTCAAACGCAGAGCGCTAAGGAGGGAACCTGAGCTTCCAAGCGGTAAGGAAGATCTGGCATCATGGGGCGGAGCCGAGAGTTTTACCACCTGGGTGGGTGGGAGGAGCCAGCTTGAAGACCTTCCAGCAAGAATTAAAGCGGCAAGGATACCTGCCAGACAGTGTGGATGAACAACATATCCATGTCCCTAGAACTGATGTTTCACTTAGGCCCAACTATTCATGTTACAGCTAAACCATACTTCAGCATTATCCCATTTCCACAGTACAATGTGCAATGCATTCCAGCACTGAATATGTTCTTAAAATTAAAGAATGTTCCAAGTGGAGAACAGACAAGTCCAGTGACAGTTGCTGCACAATGGATTTTCATTTTACTTTTTTTTTTTTTTTTTTACTGCTACTGCTACTACTACTACTACCACCACCACCACCACCACCACCACCAATGAGTACTCAAAATGAGGCATAAGCTCACTCCAATGATTTCATTTTTATTAAAATGTGTTACAGCCTTGGCATTTGAAACTAATAGTTAACAGTCAATAACATAAAAAGAACAGAATATAATACATATACACAGTATAGTTTCATCTACTGCTACATACAATTACTGACCATTAGCCTCAACCAACCTTCATTGGAATGGACAGTGTCTCTAAAAAGAGAGTTTTCACAGCAGTTTGCGAGGGAGTTTTGATGTTATTCAGATGGAATTTTATGTGCATGAAGTACACACTCTGTGCAAAGAGAAGCATGTGCAATTTTGGACAAAAATCGGTGATCGTTGAGCAAAACTCACTGTATACATGTGGGCACAAGGAACTTATGGTTTACTCTCAATGATACAGTAACCCGCACTTAGTCACAAGTATTACATTAGCCACTCATTGTCTCTGGATATACCCAGAATCCTTTGAAAGGCAGAAAGCCAACATAGTCTTCTTCATCCGATGGAAAATTATCCCGTATGGCATTCACAACGCATGATGGAATTACAACCCGATGTCCGTAAGCAAGCTTGCGTCCCTCATATATCCAGATAATGTAGCCACGATATGCCACAAAGCGGAACATCCTAAAAAAAAATAAATATATAAAAAAATAAAAAAGCAACAGGTGAGTTACTGGGTCATGAATGGTTTGCTTCATAATGCCAAACATAGTCACCATTATAACCATATGTGACAACCCGTGTGTGACATAATGCTTCACTGCTGCTACACTGAAACAAATGCAGTTCTTTTAAACCATGCTTTAGGATTCCGTTCTTCACACATTAAGACTTCCATCAGACTGAGCCCAACAGCCCCATCATCCAGCTCCTAAAGTGGTCTTACCTTAGGTAGTCATAGCTGTAGGCATGTCACCTAGCCACTAGTGTGGAACGTGTGGAAACCATGTGGGATTGGTTTTGACACCCCGGGGGGGGACTAAAAACCTGCTATGATGATGAGTGCACCTTACCTCGCTAGAGCTGGCATCTTTGGGAGGGTGGTTGGGAGAACATGGTGTATCGCAGCCGTGGTACTTCACTGGGCTTAGAGGTTTGGGGGTTGCCCAGTGTGCCACCAGTAGGCACAGCTTAAGAAGCAGGCGCTTAGAAGACAGCTGGGAGATATGGTAGGTACTGGAACAGCAGGAGGCAAGGGATAGCATACGTATCTGCACAGGGCGCTGAGGAGTCAGGCTTAGGAAGAGTTGTGCAGGGGGTACTCAGGGGGCACATGGGGACACCAGTAGAGTAAGCCCAAAAGGTGGATACTCCCTAAGAAGTAGGCATGCTTCTGGGACTGTCCAAATACAACCGAGATAGGGTGGTGGGATGGGTTTGGTTCTTAGGCTCACAAATTGATTTGACCCCATACATCTGGTAGTAGAGGAGGGGAGTGTTATAGAGGATCAAGACACGTCTGGGGCAGTTAGTTAAGGCGACCTGAAATTGGGGAAGAAGGGGGGAGGCATAGTGGGTGAGAAGGGGGGGTGGACTTGGGGGTGGGAACCCCGACCGGCAGAGGAAAGGAAAGTGGAGACGGGGCAGGAGAAGGAGGAACTGGTGAGCAGGGTGGAGGCACAAAAACTTGGGGGCATGGGGGAAGAAGGTACAGGCAAGGAAGCCATGCTAGTTAGGGAGGAGCTGAACATGAATGAGACAGAAGTGAGTAATAACAAAGCTAGGTCAACAGATAGGGGGGATGGCCCAGCCAAGAGCAGAGGAAGTAGAATAGCAACAAACAATAACAAAAAGGAAAAAAAAAAGAAAAAGGGAATGCGGGGATGTGTGGGATGCCCAGGACTGAGGCGGAGGTGTTGGTCAGTGGCGATAGGGAGTGGAGTACATTTGACTTCCAGATTATTGCAGGTGCGAGTAGATGGCTTGCAGTGGTGAACGGAAGGAGGGGTGAGGATGTGCAAGGAAGAAGGGGACTTCAGCATGGTGAGCAGGGAGGAAAGGGGGGGTTAGAGTGCTACTGTTGTGGTACGCCATGTTCAGAGGTATCCAATGGGAGTTGCCAGTAGAGGGCAGAACCTGCCTGGTAAAAAGCAAAGGTTGCACAGGCATGATGGTGATCTGAGGAGGAAGTGTCAAAAGCATCCATGGCAGCCTTAAGCTGTGGAGTATTTGATTCTAAATGTCTGGTAATGGTTTGAAGAAGCTCTGTGTGGTAACTTAGAGTCTGGAAGAGCTTCTACTGTAGTCTTGCGAGAATGCCAGAGTGTATACCCATATTGAGAGAAGTTGTCCAACACCACAAATACACTAATTAACAGTCTATTAAGGACTTTAATTGTTATTGAGTTCTGCAGAACAAATTAAGTATACAAAGTGAATTGCTTATCACATACTATAAAAATAAACCTATCACCACAGGACAGAATAATAGAAATGAACCTGGGTGATTAACCACCTGTCCTAGTTGATGGCTCCATTTGACACCCTTTGGACCACCTATGTGTTTATGCTCCAAGTTAAAACCACACACACACACGCACACATGAAAAATGTATTAGGACTGCAGAAAATGACAGACTGGTCAACCCTGTGTTCCTTTAATTTGAATTCGCTACATTTTTAATAAAGAGCCTGCTAAACCTGCTGATATTCTGCAAATCACAGGCCAGTGTACACCTCATCATGACACAGAAACATAGACTTTGACGGCAGATAAAGACCACTTGGCCCAAACCCAGTCTGCCCATTTCCCTACCTACTGGATAAGCTGCAGATTCTAGTTAACCACTGTCTACACCACACACTTCCAGTTCGCCAACATGTGTCATGTATCTTTTAGTGTCATTGAGGGAACCATGGTACATTGGGGTAGGGGGGGGAGTGGGGGGCTGACCTCTTCAGTCATGTGTGAAGTATATAAAACTACTCCCGCCACATGCCTGCACTGCATATTGTGCATAATGAGGTATATACTGTCATAGTTTACTGTGCATTTCAAAACCACTTAGTTATAACAAAAAGTAAAATCTTCTAGCGTTACACATGCAGATGACCCCCACAAAAAGCGCATCGTGTGAATCATTCCTGGGAAACCAGGTACCATCGTGTTCTTTATGGATGGTGAATGGGAAACGAGAAATTATGGGGAAAGTAAATGGAGAATTTAATTACCCCGGAAAGGCACACAGAGACAAAGTGTAGTTCAGGGTATGACATGGGAGCGCAAAGAACATAAATCACTTGCTCATTGTCACACAGTATGCAAGTGGAGCAATGCAATTTAAACACAGGTCTCCAAGTTAGCAGCACAAAGCCCTAAAACAACATACTACAAAGGACATCCTCTGGGAAGAGCTGGGACTGCTCGCCAGGGGCTGTATTGGCGCCAGGTGAATTTGGTCATATCGGAGACTGTGGAGCTGTGGAGGGACCATGACAGGAGACGCACTGGAGGATGAGCAGCCGGGGAGAGGTTGTCAATAACAGGGAACACTGTTGATCAGAGGAACAGCTGTAGAGAAGGTGAACAAATCTGCACACAGGGCGCACATTTAAAAATGTGGAAGAGCTACAAAAAGGGGATAGCTCAGCCAATTTTCCAACACCCTGAAGAAAGAGCTTGGATTTTTCCCCATCTCCCTTCCCTTGGCCAACCTGGATAACAGTGGGCTGGACTTGAGGAACACTCAGTTGTAAAGTGGACAACTATTAGCTTACTAGATAGGAGTTTATTTAGCTTTGGGAAACCAGTTTATAATGCAATTCTGTCTGGATGTGTGAGGATTGTATTCATTCGCTCAGACGGTGTGCACTGTCTTGTGGACAGATTGGCATGGACAGTTACTAAGATGGGGATTGGAACATGTCACACAAGAGTGGGCATCTTTGGTTGGGTGCTTGGGTGTACAGGATGTGTGGCGTCCATGGTACTTGACTGGGCCTGGAATTTCAGAGGATGCCCAGTGTGCTATCAGATGGCACACCTTAGGGAGGAGGTAGAGGCAATTAGGAGGCAGCTGGAGGACATGAGGAGGAGATATGGGGAAGGATGGAAAAGTAGGGAAATCTGGGCTGCATATGTTACTGCACCTGGAGATGAAGGTTTGTGCATAGGAGGAGGAGGAGGAGAAAAGGTGGGCATACAAGGGACACAGGAGCACTCAGATAGGTGATCTGTACGTCGAAACCTACAGAACCCAAAAACAGACAAAGAAAAAAAAAAAAGGTCTGATTAGGATGCCTGGAGGGAACTAAGATGGGGTGGGGTGGGGGAACAGGAGGGCACAGTCATTAAGCTTAGTACGCTCTTTGACCCTTTACACCTTGAAGAAGATGAGGAGCTGAGGGGTGGATGAGGTGGATGGGGTGGGGTTTCAGATAGGGAGGGGAGGAGGGAAAAAGGCAGGAGGACAGGCAATAAATTCAAGGGGGCATGGAGTATGAGTAAGCAGGGATCGAGGGGAGACATAGCAAGAAGAAGGATCGGGGAGCAAGGGGGAGACTGCAGTACATAGCGAGTGCTAGTTATTTTGAACAGGGTGGAACGGCATGGGGGCACAAAGCATGGACCGGTCAGATGGGAGCAAGAGATGGGAGAGAAAGGCTTTGGAGGAAGGGGAGGTGCAGCAGGAGCAGATGGTTACCTGTATAATAGACAGCAGGGAGTCATCCAAGGAAGATCGTGTCAGAGCAACTTTGTGTAGTTCTACGATTGGGTGATGAGTGACCTGGACCAGGGTAGGCCGGTGGATGTCCTCTTTCTAGACTTCAGCAAGGAGTTTGATTCAGTTCCCCACAGTGGCCTGTTGGCTAAATTGTGGGGAATAGTGGTGGTGGTGGTGGGGGGCAGATGATCAGGTGGCTCAAGAATTGACTTTGAGCATATACAGAGGGTGACAGTAAGGAAGTGGATATTCTCATCCCCAAGTAAGGTCATTAGGGGAGTACCCCAGGCATCTATCCTGTGGCCACTCTGGTTTAAGGCCTATGTTCGACATAAGGAAGGGTATGGGGAGTGAATGGGTCTCTTTGTGTATAACTCAAAGCCGGGAGTATTGGTGGATGGGAAGGAGGGCAGAGTGGCCCTGCAGGGGAACCAGGCATCTCTAAACAGGTGTGCGAGATAGTGGGGGATAAAGTTTCATGATGGAAAATGCAGCGTTCTGTACCTGATGGCCAATAACACAGGTCAAGTCTAGACCCTGGTGGGCAACACACTACAAGTCTCAAAGGGACAGAGGGATGTGGGGACAGTAGTGTTGGATGATAAAATGAAGAACCCAGACATGTAGAAGTGCATCAGCCAAGGAAAATATAATGCTGGGATGCATCGCTAGGGGATTTACTGCCAGAAGGTGGATGTGATGCTTCCTCTGTATAACTGCCTGATTAGGATGCACCTTCAGTACCGTGTGCAGTTGCGGAGGCCACACCTAAAAAAAAAAAAAAAATCATTGCCCTCCTAGAGATGGTCTACAGAAAGCAAACCAGGGGCATGGCGGTGGAGGACCTATGAGGTGAGGCTGGGGGAGCTCAAAATGTACACACTGGAGTAGAGGAGGGCCCTGGGGGGGGACATGATAGGTTTTTAATTACATAGAGGGGATCTGTAAGGGAGTCTCGGAAGAAGTGTTATAATTTAATCAAGGGGGGGCAACACGAGGACGCGTGTGGAAGCTGGGGGTGGTGGAGTAGGAGTTATTTCACTGACAGGGTGGTGGAACAATGGAATGTGCTGCCCAGGGGACTAGTGGAGGCAGATACCATGGAGGTGTTCAAGAGATGCAGGAACAGGTATAGGACAATGGTGAAGCTGTGGAAGTACCATACTGGGGAAATACCCAGTCAAGAATATGGGAGAACACAAGGGGTGGGGGTGGGTCAGCAAAATGTACACCCAGTATGGGTGTTGACTACTGAGTAGACACGAAAGAACATAATGCCTATTCTGATGGCATTTTAGTACATGTCTCCATCATGTCACCACTCTCTCCATGACTCATTGTGGTGACATGTTGCCTGCAAGAGCAGTATACAGCACACCAGAGTTTGCTCACAGTCAGAACTGTCGTATCAACACCTTCTAGCACAATACGTAATCTGACTAATGGGCTTTTTCAATTGTACAATCCCTTACAATTATTACTGTCAAAGTCAAGAATCCAATTTGTGTTCACCAGATATCAAGATTGACCTATGTATGGAATGTCTTTGTACAATCCCAGCTTGTGTTGGCAAACTGAGGTTTGGGAATTCCATGTATTCACAATGCCAAGTTGTACACAGGAAAACTAATGTTGTGCCAGGTCCAAAACCTGGTAAATCCTGCCTCAGGTGGTGACCATATGTGGTTATACCCGAGCCGAATGCATTGAGAGCCTCAACATTATGGCACTGTGGCGCATGGCCAGTGTATCTCTGGTCACCACTGCATAGAAACACACTGTTGAAAGGGATACGCAATAGATTTAAGTTATACACTGAGCATCGCTATTGACAGTTAATAAAGTATAAAAATTACATAAGTTTCTGTTTCACGTACCTGTTTGTCCATTGGATGTTTTCAGACTGTCCACGGAAATGCCGTAGTTGGTAACTGAGTAATTTGAGGCTTTCTTCATACAGGAAAAGGCAATGGAATGCTTTGTTGTGTGACATGCAGTAACGGACACCAACGTCACTCACACATTTTGCATTGCAATGTGGGGACTCCATGCAGCAACAGCACTCAAGAGCAGTGTTCATAATTGTGTAATTATTGCACAAGCACCACTCTCTATTTTCCAAACGTGGATTGGACAGCTGGAATCCTTCCACATCACCATCACTGTCACTGTCAATACTGCTGTCACCACTGTCGACTGTGCTGCACTGTAGCATCTCATGGTCCTCAAACTGTGGCTCAAATTGGTATGGTGCATTATTTCTCCACCCTTAAGCCATGCGATCTTGATTGCCTAGGTGAAACACACCGTATCAATAATTAAAACCAAAAGTCAATAGTATTAGAAATTAAATGAGCTAAAACTAGGCAATATTGAAGTGCTTACTTTTAGCTGCGATGCAATGCCAGAGGAACATGTTTGTCTCTGTATGTGCAAGACAGGTTCCATTCTTCTGCTCTATAACATGTTGCGTCAGAACTTTGTAAAGGTACAGAGGCACACCAAAGTCCACAGTTTATTAGTATGTGTGTTTTTAGCTTGAAAACACAAACAGCAAGTACAACTGCCATATTGTGATGGAGAAAAAAGGTAGGATGAAGGAGTAAAGGTAGCATAGGATGCAAAAGGCTTTAGCATGTCTTATTGTTCTGTAGAACCAGCAACTATTAATAGCTTTATGGCAGAAAAATGATATCAAAGGCAAAAAGTTTGCATTGTGTGAGTAACTAGAAATATATCACTCAGAGCTAAACCCAAGCACTGTTCCTGTTTGTAGTGCATGACAACAATGTTTTACTATATCTCAGCATTGCAGCAGTGTAATGTAAGGCACTACCTCACCTTCCTTGTTCAATGGCAATCGTGCTAGGGAAAGTACCATATTCAAATGGCTCACATTTACTTTGTGTGCCTTTGAGGTACTGGTACTGGTGGTACCACCACCACCACCACTACTTTCCACATTCCACATTGATCTGGTTTAGATAATAATGCAGTATGTGTTCTTACAACATCAGTATCTACCAGACATCCCTAATAGTTGGCAGAAATTACTTTACATTGATTATTCAAGTCACATCAGTATCTCCTGCCTCATGCTGGCGATACCACTGCACTATAAACTCTTTATACACATACCAACCACCACCACCAAGCTGAACCAAACTCCCAGTCTGCCACCAGCTGTCAGAGGTCTCACCCATGGTGCCTGGACTTAACTCCAAGGCAAAGTGGCAGTGGGAGTGCAGCTTCCCCTATAACCACCCTCCAAAAGGGATCAAGTCTTCACCAGCAACCTCCTATTGCACCTTTGATAGCTGGGGAAGGACCCAGTATTGGGCCAATGCATTGGTGTTGCTCCTGGTGGTGTACTTGTGAGTACACCCCCCCACCCGCAATGGGATATGCGATGCCATCGGTTGCACTGGTGTCTGTTGCCCTTTCCCATTAGTTTTGATGCCAAGCCAGTTATACCTCCTGCCTTCCTCTAGGTCAATACACCCCCAAGTCAGAAAACAAACAAAACCCCTGGAGGAACTGAGCAGTGCATTGGACACTTAGACTGCACCCCTCCCCCCACCACCCCATCCAGCCTGCTGGAACCCGGGTCTGCACCAGAACCAGAGACACAAGCACACATCAAAGCACTGCAATGGTGGGCAGGCTGCATGCCATTATCTTATTGGCACTCCCATCTGCCGTTGTACTCTGCGTTGACATCTTCTGGTCATCCTACCTGATAACCACCATGCCCCTTTCTTCCTTTGTGACTGTCAGCAACACCCATCCTGATCCAGTAGCTTTCCACAGGTTTTCTATGTGCCATGTGCATAATTTGGCAATTTTGTGATTAGTAAATTAAACTTATGTTGCCAGTCACCAGATCATTTCTCAAGCTTCAACAGGCACGTCCTTACCGCCTCCACCACTTCTGAGGCATCCAGAATGTTAGATCTTGGTGTCATCTGCAGACAGATAGTCCATTCCTCCATGCCAATTTTGTAATATAGCTAATGAAGGCTGCTTACCAATACCCGGAACCACATAGATGAGAGGGAGAGATAGATTAAAGTAACAGAATTGTGTGGTCAAAGTCATGCACCCTACCGCTGACAGCTCTAGTCTCTCATCCTCTGCCTCTCAAGCATATACACGCGGTCATAGGTGACTGTTCACCAGAGGAGTAATTCAGGTATCGCCGAGGGGGCGGGGGAGACAACTGCACTCACAACCAGCCAGTCGCGAACCATAAGATCTGTGCTAGGCAACAAAAAGTAAATCTACGGATAAATAGTAAAAATTTCTAACATCAGTTAATGCATCAGTTACAGTTGTTTCCACATTGACAGTGTGGAAATTAAACATTAGGGTTACCACTGCAACTCTACCAAACCCACCACCCACACACATTTTGGTGTTCATAAGTCTCACCTCATTTCATGTGTAAAGAAACAGTATAGGAGACTGTGGTGAGAGTGAAGCACAACAATCAGAGCGCACACCCCAATGCATGTTGGTGTATGGAGGGTGGAGTGGTGGGGGGGTGGTAGTAGTGGTAACCTCAGCATTGAATTACCACTATTTTGTTGGTGTAGAAACAACCCTAAGTAATACATTAATGGCGTTTTTGTGAAAAAGATTATTTAGTTTGAATTGAAATGTGTTGGTGGGAATGCAGGGGCACAACCACCAAGCTGCCAGTTAGTGTATAATGCTATGCATATGCATGGAGTCATAAAGCAGCCCTATAAGGAAAGGAACCCTTGTAACACTAATTTGCCAATAGCTTGTGAACCGTAGCTAGGACATGACAATCAGCAATTGGAACAGTAATTTCCAAACATGTCAGAAAAAAAATTACAACTTCATGGTATTATTTTCCAGTTTGACTTAGGTAACACAGAGGATAGCCCAGCACCTGTATGCAAGATAAGCCACCCATATAACAACCCCTCCCACAAAACAACAAGAGCCACCTGCCACCACTCCCTGCCCCTAACCAAAGCAAGCAAAAGTATTAGTCAGGCTCAGATGTTACACAGGAGAGACAGCACATAACTAAACAGTAACACAGTGCATGCAAGTAGTCAAGGCCAACAATGCAGACCACTCAAAACAAACAGTCCTTGGGCCCCTTCTGTTCAATGCCTACGTATCTGACATAAGGACAGGAATCAGGAGTGAGATGAGTCTCTTTGCAGATGACTCGAAACTGGGGGCGGTGGTGGATGGGGAGGAGGGGAGGGTGGCCCTGCAGGGGGACCTGGAGGCTCTGGAAAGATGGTCTAGAAAGTGGAAGCTGAGGTTCAATGCAGGGAAATGCAAGGTACTCCACCTGGGGGCCAGAAACCCAGGCCAAGTGTACACCCTGGGGGAATACTACAAGTCTCAATAGCTGAGAGGGACCTGGGGGTGGTGGTGGATGTCAAGATGAACAACTCTGAGACTTGTAGGAGGGCAGCAGCCAAGGCCAACAGGATGCTGGGATGTATCGCTAGGGGTATCACCTCCAGAAGGAGGGAAGTGATACTCCCTCTGTATAACTGCTTGGTGAGGCCGCACCTGGAGTACTGCGTGCAGTTTTGGAGGCCACACTTAAAGAGGGACATTAACCTCCTGGAGAGGGTCCAGAGGAGGACAACCAAAATGATTTGGGGCTTGGGGGACAGGACCTATGAGGAGGCTCGAAGAGCTAAATATGTACACATTGGAAGAGAGAGGGACCGGGGGGACATGATAGAGGTCTTCAGGTACATGAAGAGGGTAAATAGGGGAGGAACAGTCAGGGTGCTTCGAAGGAAGGAGGAAGGGGCCACTAGAGGGCATGGGTGGAAGCTGGAGGGGGGAAGATTCAGGGGAGAAAGGAGGAGGTGCTACTTCACTGAGAGGGTGGTGGAGCCATGGAATGCACTACCTAGGGGGCTGGTGGAGGCAGAGACAGTGGAGGGGTTCAAGAGGGGGTGGGACAGGTACAGGGGAAGAGTTCAGGAAGCAAAATCCAATGCAGCAAGAATATCCGGAACTGGGAAGGGAGAAGCCAGAGAAGGCGAGGGGGACAGCAAGGTCAGCACCCAGGGTGGGGGCTGACCAAACGAGCAGACACGAAAGACCGTTAGGCCTATTCTGCTGGCATTTTAGTATGTTAGTATGTTATCTTAGGATTCTTGCTTGCTCAAGCCGAGCAGCAATGTTATATTTTGCAGTCCGGTTGCTGACTGTGCTGGTCAAAATCTATTGGAATGGTAAAACCATTGGCACACTTCAGACACAACACTACCATGTCTTGCAAACTGCATGAGTTCTCTTTGACAGGCACTTCCTAACTCCTGGCCCCTACTGGTGCAAAAATAAATGTCAAATAAATAGTTATTTGCCCCTAGCTTATGCAATTCGATCCCGACCTTCTTTTCTTGTTTGGCTCTGTCCTGTGCCACCCCACAAAACCCAACTCACCCACCACCACACTGCATTACCACCGGCACAGTCTCCCATCTCCTCATTTAAAGTACTTGCAGTACACTTACTTGAATGCTTTTGCTTGCAGAACACAGCTCTAGCCTCATCCAGCAGCCTGTATTCTCCTATGCTCTGCCTTTCAGCTCCGACAAAACTTGCTTCTAAAAAGTGAGTGCTGCTAGCCTACTAGGCTCTTGAACAATGCACACTCGACGGTCTGATCAACCCCCACAAAAGACCACAATGCTATCAATCTCACCCAGGCCATACGGCATGAACCCTTACACCACCACCGGAATCACAGTGCTAGAGGAAAGCCGGCAGCTCCCTTGGCAGGCAGACACAGCAGCGGGCATGAAGCAAACAGCAAAACGCGGACTAATGCAGTCTGCAGCTACCAGCCTGCCCCTTCACTAGCAGTCAGTCTCCCATCAGCTCCTGCTGACTCCTCTTACTTTGGTGGCGTGCTAACGCTCATCCTGCTTTCCCCAAAAATCCCTTCCCCCCATATCTACGTATCACTGCACACATCTATGTAATTCCTGAAGCTGCCACTGGCTATTATACCTGAGTTGCACATTTCTAAGAGTCAAACCCTTCCCTTTATTTTAACCTCTTTAAAGTGTTCCTTGACACCTCAGGAACCATTCTGAAAAACAAACAAGCAAGCAAAACAGGAAACATTTCAGCCTGTACTTCATGTATTGTCTATATTTAGCTCCCTATTATACTTAAAATCTCTGTGGGGTGACATTTCATCATTTTGCTGGTTGGTTTTCTACAGAGACAATCACAATCTCCATTAGTGAAATTACATACAGCTTGGTGCTATGGAAAGGACTATGATGTCACCAACAGGATTTAGGATGCCAGGTGTAGACAAACACAGCAGAAGTCTAAAGGACAGTAAACCTTTTTTTTTTTTTTTATTAATCTGGATAGTCACAATAAAAAATGGGAATCAGACAACATGGAAAATATGTCAAATGGTGTTAACCTACAGGTTGCAGTAAGGAGCTGTGAGTGCGCTTCGTACATCCAGTAGACCCAGGTTTGATTCCCACAGACTCCACTTGCATACCGTGCGACTCTGACCAAGTCACTTCACCTCCCCAGTGTTCCCGGGCATCCCTAAAACACGCATAGTGCGTAGTGGGCCTTAACCGGTTACAACAGAACAACAAAATCTTGTTTTTTCAAAGTATTTCCCCCAATCATAAGGAGCTCATTAATTCACATCCATTCAAGTCCTTCAAAGTCAAGTTCGCAACTGCTCTTGGACTTAATTTTTCGATCACCGATTTTTCCGTTATCTTGTATGGCCAAGGCAATATACGTGCAATATTCACAATCGGGCTAACTGAATAAAGTCACTCGCCTTGTTAGCGATACTGAAGGACTCCGGGCACACCGCTGGATTTCCCAATGTCTACCAGAATTACAGTATTTACGTGAGCGCCCCTGACGTTTACTTTATGCGGTTAGAAAGTACAAAAACTCAGGCTAAGGCTTCGGGTATCAGGAGCAAGCAGCAGATTTCTTTATCCGGTCACAAAGTATACGTAATTCAGCTGATTGTGTTTGTTGGTTTCTTTGTTTTATTGGGGGCTTCTCTCCCCCTCCCAATGGTTTATGGTGACACACATAAAATAAGTGGTAGAGATGTGCTTAACCTTTAAATTCTTCGTTAAACACTGAAGTTGTTATTCCCGAATTCCATTACAAAACATTTCATTGCTCAGCTCTAACCTTTTAAATATTGTGTGCAATGAAGTACTGTATTGAAATAAATTCTAGGCTTAAACTTGTATTTGCAGCCGTCGGACCTCACTAGATCCACAGGATAGTGGAAAGTGAGGACTGCAGCAGTCACATAAGTACCGCAATTCTTGTAAACATTGCTCACAGTGCTGGTACCTAGCGTAGTTTAATTACATGTTTCTTTCTGGCTCATACTACTTACAGTAAGTTTTCATTTCTGGATTATTTTCCTGTTACATTTACAGTGCTTTTCAAAGTAATGAGGTCAGTGTAGTTTGTAGTGGCTGCTTGTCTGCGTCTGTAGCTTAGTTTTTGTGGATTTACATGGTTTTCTGCTTGGAGTAACTACACCATTCTTGCTCACTACATCCGTGAAAGTCTACTGAACTGGATTTCTGCAAAACATCATCACCAGGTATCTGCATTTTTCATTTAAAAATCAACTTTTTGGAAGCTATCCCTAGCAAAACATAAGTCAAGCAAGTAAGTCTGACAAACTCAGTGACTCTAGGTCTGCTTGAATCCACATTTTCGTCTGACCTGCTCCATGATCTGTATGTGGGCTTTTCAACAACCTCTTTGACTGACAAAGAAGCATGCAGACAAAAGGATTTCACATCCTGCATATGCACAGGCACAGTTCATCACCTTCAAAAATTCTAACACATTCTGTGACTCTGTACCTCAGCTGTTGATCATTTCTTTTGGCTTGTGACTTAACCACCAGGTATATACTCCTGTCTCTCCTGTTATGTCTAAACTGGCTAACAACTTGTACATCTCTTGCTACTTATCCCTGCTTAACAATGATAGTGACTTCAGGTTTTCTAACATCCTGCTGTACTATTACTCAATTCTACCCCTGCTCACTCTATCCTCATCAAAAGGGCTGTATCTATCTGTCTATCCTCCTATCTCTTGAACTACCGTGACCAACGCCAGCTAGGCACTCTCTCTGCCAACCTACTTTCTCCACCTTGCCAGCGGCTCCTTTGCTTTGCCGGAGATATTGAACCCAATCCGGGCCCTATGGTTTGCACTTCACCCCCTGCAACGGCTGCAACAAAAAAGGGTCTGGTTATAGCCCACATGAATATCCGGAGTCTCACGAGTCACCTGGCTGAGCTCAAAGCCTGGGTTAAACTGATTAACCCTGACATTTTATGCCTATCAGAGACTTGGCTGAAGCCTTGGGTGCCTGATGCCACTTGTCTTGTGCCTGGTTATAGCATTCTAAGGAAAGACCGTATTGGGTCAAAGGGGTTGCGATTATGTACAAAAATCATCTATCCCTGAACATCCTACCCTGCACTGATTCCCTAACACCTTGTGAAACTCTGCACGCTACCCTGGCACTGGGTTCAAAACTGCTGCACATCATTTGTGTCTACAATCCACCTACAAGCGGGATGAGTGGTCTCCAGAATTTGCTACAATATGTCTCCCAGAATGTAAAATCAAATGAGGCTCTACTCCTTGGCGACCTGAACCTTAACTGGCTGGGTCCACAGCACAGCATCCTTGAATCTCTAATACAGAAGCACAATTTACATCAAACTATCACAGGCTTTACCAGAACTACTACTCCACACTCAGGGTCCCTACTTGATTGGATCCTCACCACCAGACCTGATCATGTACTAGATGCCACAGTGCTTGCTGACTCAATCACTGATCATTCCCACACTTTGTCGATGCGATCCTGTCCACCTCCTCCTCCTCCACCACGTCTGATTAGGTTTTCAAACTATGCTGCCCTGGACAAACAAGCCTTCCTATTTGACCTCTCTTGTGTTGACTGGTCTAACATTTATACCCGCAACCAATGTTGATACTGCCCTCAATTCATTTCTGACTGAATTTGGCAACATCCAAAAGAAGCACCTCCCTACAGTCAAAAGGAGGGTAAGGGGCCAGCATTCGAGGTGGCTGAAAAAGACCTGCTTCAAAAGTTAAAAGTTAGAGACACTCAATGGAAAAGTACAAACAAACTGGACTGCAGTCAGATCTAATTCTGTATAAACAATACAGAAATGACTGTAAAAGATGCATCAGGCAGGCCAAAAGTAAATACTGCCAAAACCTGCTGATTAATTCTTCCAATGACCCTTGCAAGTTTTGGGGTCACATTAAGTCCTTCTTAGGTTCTGCTAAAGATGTCACTTCCTCAGATATGGTCCTACATGGTGTACACTGTAATGATTCTACTACCATTGCAAATGCTTTTAACCAACAATTTTCTGACTTATCTGCCTACACAGCTTCCCTCCCATCACAATCCTCTGCTTCACAGTTTAACCCCACAGCATCTGAAGGACCCCAAACTTAACCAACCCTTCTATTTCAGGAAGTGTCTGAGCATCAGGTCCTAAAGCTGCTCAGGTCACTCTCTGAAAACACCAGTACTGGCTCAGATGGCCTAGAACTAAGACTACTAAAATGGCTTCTTACTACATCTCTGGCCCCTGGCACACATCTTCACCTATCTCTTTCCAATGGCATTGTCCCTGAAGTCTGGAAGGCAGCCAGAGTCACTCCTGTATTTAAGAAAGGCAGTAAAATGACATATCAAATTACCGCCTATTGCTATTTTGTCTGTTCTGAATAAAATCCTGGAAAAGTAGTATCCATGCAAATCACTGAATACCTTGAGAAATTCAATTTACTAAGCTCAGCACAACATGGTTTTAGAAAGCATCACAGCACCATGACAGCACTTGCAAAATTCACTTCAGATATCGTTACCAATATGGATAGAGGAAAGTTAACAGGGGCAGTCTTCATTGACTTAACCAAAGCTTTCGATCTGGTTGACCATTCTCTGCTACTATCCGCCCTCAGTACCTTGGGCTTCTCTCCCCCAGTCACTACCTGGTTCAAAAGCTACCTCTCCAACAGAACACAAGCTGTTAAGTTTAATTCATCCATGTCAGACAGTGCTGTTATCAACATTGGGGTCCCTCAGGGGTCTATACTTGGCCATCTTCTATTCTCATTATTCATCAATAAACTTCCTGAGCTGGTCACCACAGGTCACTCACTTCTTTATGCGGATGACTTGGTAATTTATTATCACTCTGATAAGGTCCTGGATCTAAATTCTGCCCTCACTGAAGATTTTCGTGCTGTACAACACTAGTTGAACTCTCAACACCTGGTTTTAAATACAAATAAAACAAAAGTTATGATGTTTGGCTCCAATCACAAGCTTAGATCCTGTCCTCTGACCATCTCTGTCTCTGATATCGATGGGGACCCTATAGAAACTGTCACTTCCTTACGTTACCTTGGCATCCACTTGGATCAAACCTTGGACCTGAAAGCACATATACAGGAAACCTGCAAGTCAATTAACTGCAAATTGAGGGCTGCCTATAGAGACCAAATACCTGCTCACCCTGCTGCTAAATTGGCGATAGCCAGAGGCATTCTATTGCCAACCCTTACATATGGGTGTCCCATCCTGTCCTTGGGCACCAAATCTTCACTGCAACTATGGGATACTACCTTCAATAATGTGTGCAGGTATGCAACCAAAGCACCTCGGCTGCAGCATCATTGTCTCTTATATCAGGACCTTGGTTGGCTCTCTCCTTCCTCTACCAGGCAGTACTACTTGTACAATTTAGTTGATTCCATCCTAAGGACGTCCAAGCCTGCTATCCTGTCTGATCTCCTCAGGCCGGCCATTCCCACAAGGAATCTTAGATCGGCTGATCAGACCTTACTATCCATCCCCTTTTGTCGGACTAAAAAGGGCATGGGCTCCTTCCATCATGCTGCCCCCCACCTATGGAACCTACTACCTCAGGATCTAAGAGATGTCTCCACTCATGTGACTTTTAAGAGCAAACTCAGGACTTTCCTCACTACTATGGACAAATGTGTTTGCTTTGACCCTACCTGATCCGCTGCATTTGTACTGTTTCCTCATTGCTAGCACTTTTGCCTGTCCAAATGGGTGTTCTATACTGTGCCTTGTAATTAATGTTTTATTTTGTGCCTTGTAATTAATGTTGCCTTAACCTGTTTCTTTATAAGCCTAATGTTAGCTGTTGACAATTGTAAGTCGCTATTCTACTCCATGACATTCTTATCTTCACTTCACAGCCTCTCCTCACTTAACCCCCTGCTGCTCTCCTCCCCCTTCTTCTGTTATATCCTCTTCCCCCTTTTGCCTCCCCACCAAACTCACCTTTACCTGTTCCTACCTCATCCATGCTGCTCCTTAGTCCCCACCCTCCTGGCTGTGCTTAGTCACCTCTCTCCACCTACTACCACCTACTGCCACCGTCTACCGACCCCCCCCTTCCCTGCCCTGCCGTATCTTGGTTCCACTGGCTCGGCTTGACTTTGACACTTTTGCCGCTATTGCCGTAACTCCTCCGCCTCTATCCCCCTCTCACCGGCATCCTCACTCTCGCCCTGCCGTCTATCGGTTCCACCAGCCGGCTGTATTTTCCTACCTCCTACCGCTGTTGCCATCTACTGCCGCTCCCCCTACCACCCTCTCTTCGCCTGCTGTCTTTCGGCTCCATAGGCCCGGCCACAGGTTGGTACCTCACCCCGCTGTTGCCGTATCTGACAGCACCTCCTTTCCACTTAATCTCTCCCTCCCATCCTTTTGCCAGTTTTCCCTTCCTTGTGTCTTTTCTACTGATGCCTATCCTCTCTTATTTTCTGCCTTCTACTATTCACATTTTTGAGTATGTTCCATGATCAAGTGCTAAAGTATAATTTTTTTTACTAATGTATGTTACATTGCCATATGTATTTCTCTCTGCATTTTTTGTACTCGTTGTCTTAATAATCTGGCTGTACTCTTTGTGTGTTGTAATTGTACCTCCCGGGTCGTGCCTGAAAACAGTCACTTGCTGACTAGCGCACTTACCCGGTTAACAAAAACTAAATAAATAAATAAATAATAACACACAAACCTCCTAACAGATTGCTACAAATTCAAAGAGACAACATACTGATAGTATAATCTCAAACTCACTCACGCAACACCAGATCTGAGGTGCTTTTGTGTAGATATTCGTGCAGCGTAGTTCTCAGTTCGTAGGGTAGCCGTCTTTAACACCCATTCACTCAGTTATCCTTAGATCAGCTCGCAGCTCTACTAACAATTCAGTCATCTTTTGCTTGCAGAACACAACTCGCAGCCTCATCCAGCAGCCTGTATTCTCCTATGCTCTGCCGGCCCCTTCACTAGCAGTCAGTCTCCCATCCACTCCTGCCAACTCCTCTTACTTTGGTGGTGTGCTAACGCTCATCCTACTTTCCCCAAAAATCCCCCCCCCCCAATATCTATGTATCACTGCTGCAGCAGGCCACACGAGACTAGCAAACAGACCGAGATGGTGACCTGCAGAAAGGGGGGTGGCCTGGAAAAACAGACGTGAGACAAAGGTAAAACTCTAAGTTAACTACAGAGGGCTTTAAAAGTTACTGGAGATTATTCCTGCTAGTTTTGCGATATTATAGAGGCATCCAGGCTTAGCTGAGGGTGGAGTTTTTCCTTTAAGTGCAGGCATCACATTTCAAGGGATTGGTGTGGCTTGAAAATGAGGTGTTTTCCTAACTGACATTCAGTGGGCTTCCACATTTTGTCTAGTCTGAAATAAGGGATTTAGTTTGATAGAAAGTGTGAATGTTTGTAACTGGCTGAGTCTGTACCTTAAGTGCAGGCATCACATTTCAGAGGATTAGTGTGGTTTGAAATTGAAGTGTTTTCCTAACTGACATTCAGTGGGCTTCCCCATTTTATTTGGTCGAGAGTAAGGAATTCAGTTTAATGGTAAGTTTGTGACTGTTTCTTTGTAATTGGCTGAGTCTGTACCTTAAGTGCAGGCATCACATTTCAGGGGATTAGTGTGGTTTGAAATTGAGGTGTTTTCCAAAATGACATTCAGGAGGAAGGGGAGCTGATTGTTTTTGGATGCTGCCAGAGTAATCCCACCCACTCACTCCTCAACCTGCCCACCCCAAGGCTCTTACTACTTATATAGGGCATGGGACCATAAGAGAGTACACCAATCAGTACTTACCTACCTACCCAGGCAGGGGAGGAGCTAGTAGTTAAAGGCTAAATGGGAAGTCCACAACAAACATGACGCAAGTGGTGTAGTGCAGTGGTTGTGGAGTGGCTGCCTTTAGAGAGACATTCTGGAGGGTATGATGCTGCCGTATCTGTAAGCACCTCTCTGGGTTAAGGGAGGATGTCACCTATCTCTGAGCCAAGCTGGCCAGGTAACAGGGGGCTTTCATCCCCACCTAGAAACCACCGAGTTCACAACTGAAACCTCAAAGGATGCATATGAGTAGGTGTGTTGGATCACAGTGGGCTCAGGGAGGGTGTGGGGGGGGGTCTGAGGTGCATCCCCCAACCAGGCCAGCTAATTAACTCCTGTGCTGTTTTGGAAGAGCAGGATAGCCCCACAGGTGCACCCGCAGCTGAGACCAAGAAGGCTGAATGGGTCCTTCATGATGGAGACCAAGGGAAATTGAGTAGAGAACCCCAGAGCAGGAGGAAACTTCTACTGATGGGCGACTCAATTGTCCAGGGAGTTAATTTAGGGGAAACTAGTAGGAAGGACAGGGAGGTGAAGTACATCCCCGAAAGCATGGCATAGAGTGATGGGAAGTGGATCAATAGGATAGCAAGGGCAATTGCAAGGAAGGAGGCACTAGATGTCATTTTACACCTGGGGATGAATAACGTGGTGGGAGACAGAGTGGAGTTAGTTGGAAGACAGGAAGATTTCAGAAAGCTGGGGGGGGCGCTGAAGCAGGTAGCAGACTCCATCTCCTTCTCAGAGGTTCTACCTGTTCATCGCAAGGGGGAGGCTAGGACACTCCACATTTAGAAACACAACTCCTCGTTGAAGGAATGGTGTGGAAGGGAGGGATTTGGCTTCATGGGGGACTGGGGCCCAATCTGGATGGATGCAAGCCTGTATAAGGATGATAGCTAACATCCATCCAGGAGGGGACCACAGTCCTGAGTGACAAGTTTGAATGTTTCAGCAGTGAGCATTTAAACTGGCCAATATGGTGGAACCAGGAGGGCCATGAGACTTAGTAACACCCCCCAGAGGCACATCCCGGAAATAATTTGATGTCAAGCACAACTGAAGTTGTCAGAGGGAAGGCCAAAGTGGTGGACCAGGATGACACAGGAAAGGTAACTAGGGTTGGGGAAAGAAGCAGGAAGGCAGTAACAGAGGCAGAGGGAGTAATCTAAAATGCACAGCATGGAAGGCCATGGTAACTAATGCCCGCAGCCTGGGAACAAAACTGCCAGACCTGGAAGCCTTGATAGTAGAAGCAGATCTGGACATAGTTGCAATAATTGAAACTTGGTACACAGCATATCATAGGTGGGAAATCAATGTATCAGGTTATGCTCTGTTCAGGAGAGATCAGGTGGGTAAATAGGGAAGGGGGAGTCATCCTGTATATCAGGAAGGGGATAAAGATGACACAGTTACAGGGTAAGAAGGGGGAGGCCAAGACACTGTGGGTTACACTTGAACCTGGAAATGGCACAGCAATATACACTGGGGTGATGTACAGGCCTCCAGGATAAGGGGAGAGGAAGTGGACAGGGAGCTAGTGGATGAAATACAAGCAATGGCAATGAAAGGTAAAATTCTGCTGATGGGGAATTTCAATATGTCGAATGTGGATTGGACCACCCAGGCAGATGCTTCAACCAGAAGCAGAGACATCCTAGATTCCCTACAGGAGGCAGGACTCAAGGTGTATTGTGCTTGATCCTACCAGGAACAGGGTGAGTCTGGATCCAGTGATGACCAACGGGGATAGAATCACAGATGTCATGGTAGAAGTTCAACTGGGATCCAGCAATCACCACATAGTGTGGTTCAGCATGAGGACTGGGACTCAATCAAGTCACACTAGGTCAAAGATTTTGGATTTCAAAAAAGGCAGACAATGCTGAAATGGGGATAGGTATTAAAATAGCCCTGGAGAAAAGCGTCCAAGGGGGGATGAAAGAGCAGTGGGAGCACCTAAAAGGAGCCATAGTGAATGTGATAAAGCAATGCATCAGATTGGTATCATCAAGCAAGAAAATAAAAAAGTCACTATGGTTCACGAAAGAGGTGGCAGACAAAATAGGGGCTAAAAGGGCAGGGTTCAGGAAATATGAGACCCAAAGCGAAGAGGACAGCGAGGTGTACCTAGAGTGTCTAAGAAAAGCAGGGAGGGTGGTAAGGAAAGCAAAGGTGCAGACTGAGGAAGAATTAGTGCAGACAGTAAAGAAAGGGGACAAGACTGCCATCCCTGCCCCACAGCACCCAGCTGAGCGCCGGGGCTTCGCTCCGCCAGCGGGCGGTCGGCGGCACCTTAGCCGACTCAGGGAACCACGAGGCTGGGAGGGACAGCAAGGGAGGACCCGGGAAAACCGCAGCCAATCGTCTGCCATCCCTGCCCCACAGCACCCAGCTGAGCGCTGGGGCTTCACTCTGCCAGCAGGCAGTCGGCGGCACCTTAGCCGACTCAGGGAACCATGAGGCCGGGAGGGACAGTGAAGGAGGACTCGGGAAAGCCGCAGCCAATCGTCTGCCATCCCTGCCCCACAGCACCCAGCTGAGCACCGGGGCTTCGCTTCACCACTGGGCGGTCGGAGGCACCTTAGCCAACTCAGGAAACCACAAGGCCGGGAGGGACAGCAAGGGAGGACTCAGGAAAGCCGCAGCCAATCGGTAAGCGAGTGCTTCTCTAGGCACAGCAGCCGATTGGCTCTCCTGCCCCATTGACTTTCACTGACTGAGCCTGCTATACCGAAACCTGTCTGGGAGTTGGGAATCTCTTCCCTGTTTTCTTGCAAAATACCCCCAAAAAAGAGCTGTCTTCTATCTGCTGCAACTGTGAAGGGTTTCTGTTTAATTGTTGTATTTTTGCTGTAATTCTAAATCCTGGTATCCGAAGTGGGCCAGACGCTGAGGCGTCACTTTTCCTTCCTCAAACTGTGAAAAATGCCTAAAAGTGCTGTTTCTGTTAAGGTAATTGCAAGGGGAAACTGTTGATTTATTGTGATCACAAATCCTTTTTTGCATTTGCAAGGTGGGCCAGACACCGAGGTGCCACAGCACCCCCCCCCCACAGCCTTTTGTTATGCAGATTTAGCCAGTGACAAACAGAAACACTTGCTTCTACCTCTATTTAATTATTGCACCTTACTCTGTCTTTCTCCAGTCTGCCATCCCTGCCCCACAGCACCCAGCTGAGTGCCGGGCCTTCGCTCCGCCAGCGGGCTGTCGTGGCACCTTAGCCGACTCAGGGAACCACGAGGGCGGGAGGACAGAGGGAAGACTCGGAAAGCTCACAAAATTTTGCCCACCCGCCTTCCCTCCTCTTGTGTGTTATTTTTATAGACATCTTCCTGCTGAAATTTCTTCCCCACCCTCAACATTACCCTAAACCAACAAACTGTCTCACCGGTCTGCTGATCCAACCAATCAGCAACTTCACTACTCTCCCAGTAGCCAACTAACAATATCTCTCTCATAATGGAGAGTTTACTTCTGATACTTCTTTCACTGTCAGTCATGGGGTTCCACAAAGAAGATGTCCTTGCCACACAAATTAGGGTGATCCATCCACCCAGTATCTCTGAATCATCCCCATTATTTGATACTCAAACCCTCACATATGCCCTACCATTGCTGCATCGATTACAGTGGGGTGACCCTCAAAAGGAGACACAAACCACCACAGATGTATTTCAATCAAGGCTCCACTATTGGATATACAGATTCCCCCTATGCCTAACCACCAAACTGCTACTTGGTGTCTCGACACAATTCCATAACCCCACATGGAGCACCCCAAAAGAGTGGCAACAGAATAAGAGAAGGAGGACCAAAGACAGCCCCCTCGCCCTGTCACTGGCAGCCCTCATGAAACTCCTGCTCTTTCTATTGCTCTGTGTTGGTAACGTGGAAATCAACCCTGGACCCCCTGAATGTATTACCTCTCCATCAGACCTATCCTCAATTAAAGGCCTCAGTTTTTTGCATATTAATGTATGCAGTCTGTTGAAAAAATTTACACTGATACAAGCTTGGGTTGCCCATACCTTGCCAGACTTTCTCGTGGTATCTGAGACATGGCTCAAACCCACCACAGCAGATAGGGATGTTAACCTACCCAACTATCAGCTATTCAGAGTGGATCGCCAAACAAGGGGAGGTGGAGTAGCTATATATGCAAAATCCGGTATACCTGTATCCTGTATTGCTGCAACCTCTATGCCCAAGGAATTTGAGTGCCTATCCCTAAAAGTCTCTCTCCCCAATACAGCAGCTTTTCAGCTAGTTGGATGCTACAGACCACCCTCTGCTGACCTCAAGCTTTTATCCCATCTGGGGAATCTGCTCAAGCCCAGCACTGAAGAAGTCATTATTCCAGGTGACCTGAATTTCAACTGGCTTACCCAGGCAGCTGCACCTCTGGTATCATTCTGTGATACATATGGGTTCACACAGCTAATTGATGAGCCAACAAGAATTAATGCAAGGAATAGTAATAACAGCACACTACTTGATATCATGCTAGTGAATAAACCCCATCGCAGGGGTAAGATCCACCAGCAAAACAACAACCCCTGCAAAATTCCTCATGAGGAGATCCAAGAAAAACATCAATATTGAAGGATATTTGCATGATCTAGCTCACTCTCCAAACTGGCAAGAGTTTTACCTTGCCCATTCTGTGGAAAAAGCACAGCAGTTGCTAAATAGCATTATAATAAATGCCCCTAACACCCATGCCCCAACATCTAGTATCCGAATAAAAAGCAAATCCTGTCGTTGGTTTTCAGCTGACCTCAAAGCTGCACTGCTAGAGAGAGACAAACTCTGGAAAATGGCAAGAAAATCCAAGAATGCAAATGACTGGATGATCTTTAGGAAAGCAAGGAATAGATGCACCAAGAAAGTTAGGGATGCAAAGGCTGCCTTCTACTTGGCTGAGCTTGACTCCCCCTATCATAATCCTGCTAGGTTTTGGGGTACCATCAAGGGTATGGTGGGGCAGGATGCTAGTACCTCCCTTCCAACTCAATTACACCACAGTGAAGGCCCTATCACTGGCAAAATGGAAATTCTGGACGCCTTCAATAACCACTTCACAACGGCTGGCCTTGCCTTTGGCACCTCTCCAGCTAACCTGCTGAGGGAACAATTAAGCTCCCAGTACACTGGTGTTCAGAGAGCTGACTCTTCCTTCAGCTTCAAATCTGTACTGTTGAAGCAAGTAGAGGACCTACTATGGCAGCTGGATACCAAAAAAAGCACAGGGGCAGACTCTCTGGACCCCTACTTTCTAAAGATTGCATCCCATGTACTTGCAGTCCCCCTAACTCATCTCTTTAACCTATCTCTAAACTCTGGTTCTATTCCCACACTATGGAAGACAGCCCAAGTGGTTCCCCTTCTAAAATCAGGGGACCCTATGGAACTTAATAATTACAGGTCCATTTCCATTCTGCCAGTGCTTTCCAAGATGCTGGAGAAACTAGTGAGTAACCAGTTAAGGGAGAATCTTGACAATGCTGACCTCTTGAACCCAGCTCAATCTGGATTCAGGGCCAAGCATAGCACTATCACTGCACTAGCCAAGGTCACAAATGACTGGCAAACTGAACTAGATAAAAAGAATAATATCTGTGCAGTATTTCTGAACCTGAGCAAAGCATTCGATACTGTGGACCACAAGCTTCTACTATCATCCTTGCACTCCCTTGGCCTTGATCCACCCTCCCTTAAGTGGTTCAGGTGTTATCTCACCGGTAGGTCACAGCAGGTAAAAGCTGAAGGTGACCTATCCCCATTAAAACCACTGTTAAGAGGAGTCCCCCAAGGTTCTATCCTGGGTCCTATCCTTTTTGCTATTTATATAAATAACAATGATTCAACCCTCACCAATTCCTCTGTACATCTCTTTGCTGATGACACTGTTTTGTATGTCAGCAACCCTTCATCTGCAGCTGCTCGTGAAATCCTACAAACAGAATTCTCCTTGTTACAATATCAGCTACTTGAGAAAAAGCTTCTGTTGAATGCAAAGAAAACTAAAGCAATGATGTTCACAAATCAAAGCTCCACCAGCACCTCCTCTTCAATCATTCTCCCCAGCTATGCACTATACTTGGAGAAAACCTGAGTATGTAGAAAATGTCAAATACCTAGGTGTGTGGATTGACAACAGACTCGACTTCACTCACCATTTAGAAGAACTGCTAAAAAGCTTGCCAAAGGCTTGGCCTTCTCATAGATTAAACCCTTCCTAAACAGAGATTCAAAAGATGAGGTTAGTCCAGGCCATTTCTCTCAGTCATTGACTATGCAGACTTCCTTTATAGTCACTGCCCCATCTCCTACCTACACAAGTTGGATACCTTATACCATAGAGCAATAAGATTCATTACAGATCTGCCATCCAATACCCATCGCTGCTCTCTTTATGCTGCAGTTGGATGGGTTTCCCTTCACCTCAGAAGGAACAGAAATGCAGCCCTATGGATCTACAGAGCGTTATCAAAAAAACTTCCAAACTATATTCTGGACTGCTTCACCCAGACCATTCCTAGCTCCTATGCCCTAAGAAGCAACAACATCATCCTGCTCAAACTGCCCAAATTCAGCACCCGGATAGGGAGGGCAGCAATCAGCTATTCTCTAGCTATAGCATGGAACACCATACAAAAATCCCTGAAACTGTCCAATATTATTCCAATTGCATCCTTTAAACAGCGTTGTACAGTTTTCTTCACAGAGAAATGCAGTTGCTACAGCTAGAGCTAGCCTTGTCATCTCACAATCTCCCTCCCAAAATTAACCATATATGGCATAATCTTTGTTCTTCAGTTCTCCCTCCCAGGCAGACACCCCATCTTATGGCACCCAGTAATACCTTCACCATCCTAGTATTACATTATACTGTGTGTTTGCCATGGCCCCTCCACTGGGATATGTATATACTGTATATACTGTAAATATTAGCTTAACTCTCCTATAACCCATTTGTATCATGTGAATTTTATTGTACATCACTGTGTTTATAAACATTTTTTCCCTGTATGTATAACTGTTTTATATAAGTGTATGATGTATCTGTTATGTATCAACTGTTGAACCTTGACCTTATCAGGTCCATCTTGTAAATGAGCCTTGCTCAATGATGTTCGCCTGAATAAATAAAGATTTTATGATGATGATAATGAAGACATTCTACGGGTACATCAGCGAACAAAGGAAAACTGGGGGGGATGTTTAGGCTCAAATGGAAGGAAGCGGAGTGTGAGAAGGGAGACATGGATAAGACAGAAATACTGAATAAATACTTCTGTTCAGTATTAGAAACATAGAAACATAAAAGTTGACAGCAGATAATGACTGCAAGGCCTATCCACTCTGCCCATTTTTACTACCTTATAAATGTGCCATAGGCCTTTACTCTGTCAATATCCTATTTATTCATACTCATCTGGACTGTTCTCTTATGCCTATCCCATTCCTGTTTGAATCCCTGCACTGTATTCATATCCACCACTTCCTGAGGTAGGTCGTTCAATGCATCCACCACACTTTCTGTGAAAAAGAACTTCCTCACATTACCCCTTAATCGGCCTCCCTCCAATCCCATGCTGTGTCCTCTTGCCCTGCTATTTTTCTGATATTGAAACATGTTAGACTCTTTCACCTTGTAAATGTCCTTAAGATATTTGGATGTTCTGATCATATCACCCACTCCCTCCTGCACTCTATGGCATACATATTGAGCTCTGTTAATCTGTCCCCATATGTTTTCTGATTCAGTCCCTGCACCATTTTGGTTACCGTTCTCTGGACTGCCTCCCTTTTGTTAATGTCCTTGTCCAGGTGTGGCCTGCAAGTACTGTGGTGCACCCCTTTTGGTTGACACTCCAACGGTGAAACAGGAAAAAAGACCATTACGGCGACATTCGTAGTAATGGTCCTTTTTGCATGTTTAGCCTTCCCCCAGTGTTCCACCCTCTCTCCGGACCAACTTCGACCTGAGGTTGGAATCCTAAAGTCCGGGGGGGGTGAGGGGGACAGAGCCCCCTGCATGGGGGGAATGGGGTGCACAGCCCCACACAGAAAACAACTTTAAAACAGGCGGCACAATACCTGTGCCGATATTCTGCCGTTACTGTGGGGAGGTCAGCATTGTCACTGTGGACTAAATTTGGTGCTTCCCAAGTACTGCATGCAGTACTCCAGATGGGGCCTAACCAGTGTCTTGTAACGAGGGATTATCACCTCCCTCTTATGACTTGTAATGCCCCTACTAATATACACCAACATCCCTCTAGCCTTACCTATTGCTTTAGTGGTCTGCTTGGATGATTTCAGATCATCTGTGATGATGATGCCCAAGTTTCTTTCTTCCCTTGTGATTGCCTACAGCTCCTCTCCCAACCTATAAGTAGCTTCTGGGTTTCTCTTCCCTATGTGCATGATCTTGCACTTCTTTGCGTTAAACCCCAGTTGCAACTCTTTAGACTGTTTTGCCAGTGTTTCCAGATCTCTTCTCATTCTGCCCACACCGTCTGGATCATCTACTCTGTTGCAGATCTTGGTGTCATCTGCAAATAGACAAACCTTACCCTCCAGTCCATCTGTAATGTCATTGATGAAGATATTGAAGAGGACTGGCCACAGGACTGATCCCTGAGGTACCCCACTTGTGACTTGCATCTCTTTTGACTGTTTACCATTGAACACCACTCTCTCTTTTCTGCCCACCAACCAGTTTGCCACCCAGTTGACCTACTTCAGACCCACCCAGAGCCTACTCATCATATTAATCAATCTTCTATGAGGAACAGTATCGAAAGCTTTGCTGAAGTCAAGGTAGGTGACATCAACTGCACCCCCTTGGTCCACCACTCTGGATACCCAGTCAAAGAAATCTATGAGGTTAGTTTGACAGGATCTTCCTGTCATAAACAAAAGCTGTCTTGGATGCTGTGCTCCTATGGATTCCAGGTGTTGCACTATCCTTTCCTTAAGGAGTGCCTTCATAATCTTGTGCACTTCTGAGGTAAGACTGACCAGTCTGTAGTTCTCTGCCTCCTCCCTGCTGCCACTCTTGTGGAGCAGGATCACATGAGCCATTCTCCAGTCTTCTGGGACCTCTTCTGTGCTCAGAGACTCACTAAACAGTTAATGCTAATGGCTCTTCTTGTTCCACTTTTAGCTGCTTTAGTACCCCAGGATGTATGCCACTAGGTCCCATAACCTTTTCCACTCTGAGCTCAGCGTGCTCTTGCAGGACCCTTTCTTTTGCGAAGGGACTTGTGCACACCTACCTCCCCTCATGTCCATGGTGCTGAGCTGTGGGCCCTGCCCTACCCTACCTTCTCCTCAGTAAATACTGAGCAGAAGTATCTATTTAGGATAGATGCTTTTCCTTGGTCCTCCTCCACACACTCCCCCTTATCCCCTTTGATCTTAACAATAACTCCTCTGGACTTTCTCCTTTCGCTAATCTATCTATAGAAAGTCTTGTCCCCTCCTTATGTAAGGTTGTAGCCTAAAGTTAAGTGGGGGGGGATAACTCCTCCCACCTCCCCTATTTAGACTTCAGGCTTCCCCTCGCTCGGCTACAAGTGTTTCAAATCTGTCAGTAGCTGCTGTTGCTGTGGCTGGCATAGCTGGGTACTGCCCAGTCCATTTACAGAAGAAAGAGTCCTGAAAGAACTCCTAAAACTCAAGGTGGACAAAGCAATGGGGCCTGATGGGATTCACTCTAGAATCCTAAAAGAGCTAAGGGAGGACCTAGTGACACCACTAACCACACTTTTTAACAAATCATGGGAAGATGGGGTTGTACCTAAGGTCTGGAGGAGGGCAGATGTGATTCCCCTTCACAAAAGTGAGAGCAAGGCAGAAGCAGGAAACTACAGACCTGTTAGTTTGACCTCAGTTGTGGGGAAAATGATGGAATCACTTCTGAAAGAAAGAATTGTTCAGTACCTAGAGGCCAGCGGGGCACAGGACCCAAAGCAGCATGGATTCACAGCAGGAAGGTCATGTCAGATGAATCTAATCGATTTCTTTAACTGGGTGACCAAAGTAATAGACCAGGGAGGGGCTGTGGATATGGCCTACCTAGACTTTAGCAAGGCATTTGACACAGTCCCGCACAAAAGATTAATAATCAAGTTAGCCAGCCTGGGAGTGGGTCCCAGGGTGGTAGCCTGGGTAGCAAACTGGATCACAACAGGACACAGAAGGTAATAGTGAATGGAACACATTCTGAAGAAAGGGGGGTTACTAGTGGAGTACCTCAGGGCTCAGTACTGAGTCCAGTCCTCTTTAACGTCTTTATAGATGACATTGCAGAGGGTCTGGAAGGAAAGGTATGCCTCTTTGCAGATGACACGAAGATCTGTAACAGAGTTGATACTCAAGGGAGGGGTAGAAAGGATGAGAAGGGACTTGGCAAGGTTGGAGGAATGGTCAGACATATGGCAACTTAGATTCAATGCAAAGAAGTGCAAAGTAATGCACCTGGGAAATAAAAATCCAGGAGAAGAGTACACAATAGCAGGGGAGGTACTAACAACAACAATAATGGAAAGGGATCTGGGTGTAGTCATATCAGATGACATAAAGGTGGGTAAGCAATGTGAGAAGTCAGTGAGGAGAGCCAGGGAGATACTGGGATGCATAGGGAGGGGCATCACAAGTAGAAAAAGAGAAGTGGTTATCCCTCTGTCCAGACAGTTGGTAAGACCCCATCTGTAGTACTGCATGCAGTTTTGGAGACCTCATCTATGCAAAGACAGGATGGAAGCAGTCCAGAGGAGGGCAACTAAAATGGTGCAGGGTCTACATCAGAAACCATATGAAGAGTGACTGAGAGAGCTTAATATGTATATCCTTGATGAAAGGAGGTACGGGGGGATATGATAGAAACTTTTGAGTACCTCAATGGAATCAAAAATGTCCAGGGGGTAGCATCTTTCAGAAAAAGAGAAGTGTAAGAACAAGGGGCACAATTTAAAGTTAGAGGGGGACGCTCAGGGGAAATGTGAGGAAATTATTTTTCATGGAGAGAGTAGTGGACACATGGAACCACCTTCCTGGAGAAGTTGTGGTGTCTGAAACAGTGGGGGAATTCAAACATGCATGGGACAGACATAAGGCAATTATAGTGGGGAGTTACAGGAAGTAGGCTGTTGGTTAACTAGAATCTGCAGCTCGTCCAATAGGTAGGGAAATGGGCAGACTGGGTGGGCCAAGTGGTCCTTATCTGCCCTCAAAGTCTATGTTTCTATGTTTCTGTTTCCCTTCCTTACCTCAATTTTCTTTTCTCTCTCTTTTCCCCATGTCTCTGTTCCATCTGTTTGTCTTTCCCATTCTTCTCAGCCTTCTGCCACCCGTTGCTGTTCCCTTGGCAGCTTCGCTGCGCCCTGTCTTCCCCCTGTTGTTGCGCGTACCTGTTGTTCTTATCTCCTCTTCATTTCTTTCTTTTCTTTTTGGGACTTTTTCTCCCTCGACAGCTGCTGCTCTATACCTGCCTATTCATCCAAGTGCATTGCTCCACCACTCGATATCCACCTCCTTGGCCTCCCTTCCAGTGCTCCAGCACTCCTGTTTTCACCAGCTCACTGCTTCGGGCTCCCTTTTTCTGCTTCCACTGATAAGGGACTTGTCAGCGATAGCTCCTTGCTAGTACAGTGGTGTCCACTGCACTTTCTGCTTGAGATCCCAGTATGCTTCCTTCTCCTCATCTGCTGGAGGGCTTGTCTCCACTGCCATCGCTTCAGACATCCAGTCTTTCGCTCCTACCGAGGTGCTCCTGCCTTACCAAACTGCCAGCATTTACAGGATACTGCCTCACTCCATCTCTCCTACAATACCAACAGCAAGCATCAGAACCGACATGAAATAGTGAGACTGTATCATTTTAGTATGCTATCACAGTCGTTTCAAGTATGATTACCCAGAAAGTCCATAATTCCGCCTGCCTCTCCCCCATCAGAGAAGACATTAAGAATTATTCTCGCAGTCATGTAGTGAATTAGGGGATTCCTCGTCTTGCTTGATTTATACCTTTGTGGATCAGACCCAGTTTCACCGTCAAAATTAGTGGACAGCAGCTGCAACAGCTAGGCCCAGTTCCTGACTCTTTACTTGCTATGCCTGTAGCTCCTTGGGCCCAAAGTTGCTACTCAACTGTAGAAAGCCCATTAGATCATTGTCCTACAACTAAACACCTAATAACACATACAAGTATAATACAAACTCAATGCTACTAAATTCATGCATACTAGGTTATTCTACAGCTGAATAAGTTGCAAATTTCATGCTCAGCATTCTTTCATGCTTACAAACCCACTTAGCCACAGACTGTTAATCTTTCATGCATCAGAGTTATCTAATCAAATCAAATCAAATCAATCTTTTTTGTAAAGGCGCCTTTCCAAAACCAAGGTGACCTGTACATTGCATGATAAAACAATAAATAATTAAGACAATATTAAAATAGACTTGACAACAGGATTCAAGAATCATTATATGCTAGGCTAAAAGATAGTTTTTAAAGCCTCCTTAAAGCTTTGGACAACAGTTAATGTTGAAGTAAGTTTAAGCTGCACATGTAGGGACTTTTTCCAGTTACTTATGCTGTTCATCCCACCATATTGATGTCTCTATATATCATGCCATTTGTGACAATTCAATGTGCAAGTGGACTATGTACTCTAAGCACATGCCAGCTCTGCTAGTATGGACTACCCCACTTCTGGGTGGTTGAAGGCCCCTGGCACTGCCTTTTCCACTGAACCACGCAATATTATGATGCTTCTTGACCACATGGGTCCCTCCATCTCACTGTCTACACTGCAAGGTGACCATACTTTCCAGCATATTTTATATCTCTGCAAGCAAGCTGCAGTGGGGGTCCCATCCTCCTTAGTTTAGACTCTGCAACACTCTGGCGATCGTGGACCATGTGGGGTCCTGCCATCCCAAACATACACTGCTCCCTACCATGGTGAAGGCAAATCACATGGGGTCTCGCCTTCCCAATCATGCTCTACTCAGTGGAATGGCAATGGCAGACCACATGGGGTCCCACCATCTCTATCATGCACTACTCGATGAAACTCATTGCATTACTCAGATATGGCATGGCAGACCACGTGGGGTCCCGCCATCCCTATCAGGCACTATTGCTTACTGTGGTGAAGGTGAACCATGTGGGGTCTCACCTTCCCAATCATGCACTACTCAGTGGTACAGTGATGGCAGACCACGTAGGGTCCCACCATCCCAACAATTCTCTTGCCATTCCTTTCTTGGATTATGTCATAATACAGTGATGGCAGACCTGCAGGAAGCTCCCACCAGCTAAATACAGACATGCCCACACTGGCATTACGCTTCTGCTCAAACGTGTTTCTCTATCATCATCAGGTAGTCTTGGTGGGGTTTCATCTCCTTACTTGAATCATTCAAGACATGTGATGGTGAACATCTTCACTGCAGCAGACCCTCGTGAGGGTCTCACCTTCCTTAAGTCACCGTTCTACTCAATCACATGATGATAGCAGACCATATGGGGTTCTGCCTTTCTGATCATGCTCACGCAATCGAACTAGCAATGCGACCACCTGCAGTCACCTTACAACGATTTGATCTTTACTGTGGCAGACTTTGTAGGGTCTCCTTCTTCATCTAACTACCTAAGCCTGCTTGATTGCCTAAGCATCTAACCTGGCATACATGGACCTACGTGAGAGTCCTTGCTCTAGCTAGCCCATGTCCGGACCTACCATATTTCAACAAGTCATTCACTTCTGCTACTACCACCTTCCTTCATTGCAGTCCAGCCTGAGTTCACCAGAGACCTCCTGCAAGTACATCTCAAGTCCTTGGACCAATTTCCTTTCTAACAAGGTACTCAATCATACCCTAACATCATAGTGGATGTTCTATAGCCATGCAAGCTTCCAGTTCAGGCAGACTCATGCTCATCATTATTCACAGCCGGCTACATTCCTAATGTGTTCTTCATTTCTGGACTAGCACTGCTCCAACCACATCTTCATCTATGAACTATGTCCTTCAAACTGCATTTGGCATGCTCTGAATCATGCTGACTGTATATGTACACCTTGCAGTTGCTTCCAAACAGCTACCTGGGACATGGATTAACCATTGTCTAATTTGGTAATTGCTCTAATTTGACCTCTTTTAATTATCCGGAACCTTCAGCTTCAGCATTGAAATTCCTGCTCATTGTCAATCTCGGTAACCGGACTATTCGACCAGCAATAGTCAGACTTCAGTCCTGGACATACCATAATGAAAACCTCAAGCCCACTTTTAGGATTAGTCTCCTCTTTGTATGCACAGAGGATGGGCAGGTCAGTAATCATGGGTAATCTGTGGTTCCCCTAAGGGAGTTTCCTCCCATGCTACTACACACTCTCGGAGTTGGAGGAGGTAATCACTTTAGTATTGCATTCTTTTGAGCCACCCAGTTTCCTACAGAAGGTGGGATACAGAGAAATGCCAAAGCTCAAGTTATAACCATTAAGCACTTACCATTCTGCTCACAGTATACACAAGCACTGAGCTATGTACCACATATTGAAATGAAAGACTGTAGCCTAAAGTTCAATGGGGGATAGCTCCTCCCACTTCCCCTATTTAAACTTCAGGCTTCCTCTTGCTCTGCTTCGAGCATTTTGAAGGCACCCTCCATCCTCCCCTGCCTCCTCCTCCTACTTTGGCACTCTTGTCTCCCCCTCTCCGCTGGGCCTTTAATCTTGCACCTACCCAGTATTCTACAGAGGGTGGGATACAGAGAAACACTAAAGCTCAAGTTAAAACTATTAAGCACTTAGCATTTTGCTCACAGTATACACAAGCACTGAGCTAGGTACCACACATTGAATTACTGTTCATGCTAGTGTTTCCTCAGTTTGGGACTTTGCCTGCCTTACTGCCTTTCCTGCTTCCCTTAGGGAAGTTTGGTATACCTCACTATCTTTGTCCCGCTGCTTTCCCTTATATTTCCTGAAGGTCAACCTTTTGGCTCTGATCTATTCTGCTACTGTTTTTGAGAACCAAAGTGGTTTCCTCCTTCTTTTACTCTTGCTTTTCTCCCTAACACAATGGGATGTTGCTTCAAGTATTGCATCCTTAATGCTTGCCCACTTTGCCTGTACCCATTCCCTGTATTTCTTCTTGCCAGGGCTAGCTTAACTCTGTTGGCCATCTTATCAAATTCAGCTCCCTGAAGTCCCATAGTTTTGCCTGGAATGGGATGATTTAGTTCTAGTAGCCAAACTGAACCATACCATGTGATGGTCACCCAGGTGACCTTCTACCTAGAGATCTGTGATCCTTTCCCCATTAGTCAGTGCTAGATCCAGGATAGCCCTGTCTCTTGTTCCATATTCTCAGAAGAGGGGAGGAACAGGGATCACAGCCGAGCAACAGATGCCAAGGGGAGGGTGGACCACAGTCCATTCAATGGATAGAGCCTGCAGGAGCTCACTAAATTCAAGGTGGACAAAGTGACAGGGCCAGACAGCATACACCCGAGGATAATAAGGAGCTGCAAAGAGCACGCAGAACTTCTGGCAGCCTTGTTCACCGAGACACTAAACACTGGAGTGGTGCCAGAGGATTGGAGGAGGGCACATGGTCCCTCTACACAAATCTGGCAGTAGGAGAGGCGGGAACTATAGGCTGTCTAGCCTCAGCTCAGTAGTGCAGAAGATCAGGAAGGCTCTGCTTAAACAAAGGATAGTGGGACATCTGGAAAGCCATCGGTACCCAGGATCCTAGGCAGCATGGTTTCACAGCTATTAGGTTGTGTCAGACAGATATGATAGATTTCTTTGACTGGGTGATGAAGGAAGTAAATCAGTGGGGAGGGCTGTGGATGTTGCCTACCTCGGTTTCAGCAAAACCTTCAACACTGTCCCACATAAGAGGCTGGTTAACAAGATGAGTAGTCTGGGCATGGGAGACAAGGTGGTAAACTGGGTTAGGAACTGACTAATGGACAGGAGGCAGAGGCAGTGGTAAATAGGGTACAATCTGGAGAGGAGAGTGACCATCAGAGTACTTCAGGGATCAGTCCATGGGCCAGTCCTGTTCAATGTCTTCATCAGAGACATTGCAGAGGGACTGTAGGAAAGGTTGCCTGTTTACAGAAGACACCAAGATCTGTAACAAGGTAAATACTCCAGAAGGTGTGAGAAATTCAGGAAGGACCAGGAACTTGAAAATGGTTTGAGTAGTAACTGAGGTTTAATTTAAAAAGTGCAAAATGATGCACCTTTGGCATAGAAACCCTGGAGAGACCTACAGGATGGGTGGGAGGAGTTGCTGACAGTCACCAGGAAAGAAAGGGATGTGGAGGTTATTACTGGATGACCTGAACATTTTAAAGCAGAGAACATGGGCAGCAGAGAAGGTCAGTGGCATGCTGGGGTGCATAGGCATTGTATCACCAGCAGATGATGGGAGATAGTGATGCTGTTACAGTATATAAAACCCTGGTCAGGCATCACATGGAGTACTGTGTGCAGTTCTGGAGGCCACACCTTCAAAAGGACATTAATAGGCTGGAGATTGTCCAGAGAAGGATGACTAAGATGGTACAGGGCTTGCACCACAAAATTTATGAGGAGAGATTAAAGGACCTCAGTATGTACTCACTGGAGGAGAGGAGGGAGAGAGGGAACATGATAGAATGTTCAAGTACCTCAAGGGCATAAACAAGGTGTAGGGGGAGACATCTTTCAATATGGGAGGAGTACAGGAATGAGGGAGCAAGACATGAAATAGGAAGGTGGCAGGTTAAGAGGGAATGTGAAGAAGTTTTTCTGCACAAAGAGGGTGGTGGATGCATGGAATGGTCTGCTACAGGAGGTTGTGGGAGCAAGCACTGTGGTTGGATTTAAGCATGCATGGGACAGGCATAGGTGAACCACAGAGGTAAAGCAGAGAGAGAGTTAGAACCTGTAATCAAGAACAAGGTTTATGGGCAGACTACATGGTCCTAGCAGTCCTTATCTGCCAACAATTTATATGTTTCTATGTTTTTAGATAGAAATAATACAGGATGGGACTGTTCCCGATACAAGTGGTTAGCTGTTGTTATTTCCTGTATACCTTTCCCTGTTTACACAGTTGCAATTACAACTGACAGTAACCATGAAAATGTATTATATAAAATAAATGTGATGGGTAAGTGTATGATACATGGTCATAAACCCATCAGCAGGGCTAACAAGATCATAAAACCACTTGCCCTTTAAGCTCATGGACAGTGCTATGCAGAATGTAGAATTCCGCTGAGGAAATTAGCAAGGAATGACCATTCCACCAGCGAATTTCCACGAGAATTTTGCTGATTCTTCTGTGGAATTCCACTTGCTGTGATCAGTGGAATAACATTCCATGGAACAACATTTTTCTGTGAAAATTATTGTGCAACCATTTCTGCAGAAAATATTGAGGTTCAACAATTTTTTTTCCATGGAAAATAGTTCTGCAACCATTTCCATGGAAACATATTGAGATCCATGGAATAAAAATCTGTGAAAATGTTGTGGAAAAACTAATTCTAAATTTTTCTGCCACAGAATTCCACCATTTTGTTTTCAGTGAAATTTGGCAGAATTTTGGTGGAATTTCAAAAATACCGCAAAATTTAATTATGCCAGAATTTTAAAATTCCACACAGCACTACACATGGCTTTTTGATCTGGTTAGCTCCCTCAGTGGGTTTATTTTGTTGTCTACCACACTCACCCATATGTAATTTATGTCAGCACAGAATGGATAAAGCTCTGTTCCCTATTTAGAAATCCTGAAAGGGTTAAACACAGACAGCTCTGAAAGCATCCTGGTAGAGCACACTAGTGAAACACAGAAAGTTCTAGAAGCATCCAGGTAGTGAACTAATCAAACACTGCTGCAGACAATGTTGATTAGGGGCAGTGTATAAAATACACACCTACAGAGAGAGAGGCCTTCTGAAAGTCAGAAGCAGTGCTGCAAATTGCAAGTTCAAGCTGCAGACAGAGACTTTTCTAAAGAACTGAGGAGTTTGTAAGTGGACAGTATGATACTACCTGGAGGCTCGGAACAGCAGTAGCTGATAACCAGCTGGTAACCATAGAAAGTGACTGTTTATTTTGTTTAGTTGGAATTCCGGACAGCAGTCTTTTTTTGTTGCTTATTTTTGCTAAAGGGGCTACAACCCCAATCAGTTGGCAACAAAATTGCCTTAAAGAAACCGCACTGTTATATTACCTTTGACTGTGTATATTCACCTTGGAAATAGCTACCAACTCATTCAGGAGTAGAGGTCACTGTACCAAACTGTGCCATGAATCAGCTAATGTAACCAGTGCTGAAGAAGGTTAATAATACACATTGATTGAGCATAAAATTACTTACCTTGGCACTTGCAATGAACACACCATGAAGCCACAGGCCTGACAGACTAAATCAGGACAGCAGGAGCAGCACCAGTATTCGTTCAGTCTTACACAGGCAGACCTGACAAGAAAATCATACACAGAGTTGCCGAAACACAAGGGAAAGATGGCATTGGTTAGCAGAGGCAGACCACCTGGGAGGCTGGCCCACCAAGTCTGAACATCCTCTCACTACCTAATCTGCCACCAGTCACTACCTGATCTGTCAACACAACTGGTCTTTGTCTGCAGCATCCACCCCCTCCACCTGCCTTGAAAGCATTGCCACTCTGAATGTACACCTATCCCATTCCCATATAATGACCTGTCTGGAAAAAAATTACAAAGTGCAAGAAAGACTGGTACATACCTGGGCACTTGTGATGGACACCCCATGAAGCCACAGGGCTGGTGTACTACATGGGGATTTCAGCAACATCAGGAGCAGCAGCGTCCATACAGAATTACACAGGCAGACCTGATAACAAGAAAATTATATAATGAGTTCAACAAATTCACAGTGACATATGGAGTCAGTAGAATTTCATGGTAACCTGGATATGCAGCCAAAACATTACATGTAGAAACAAAAGCAAGGTGCTGCATTAGCATGTGGTCTGATAGCAAAATAAAATGGTAATATTATATCCATGCTGAAAATAGAAAATAGAGTTAAATGTCGATGTTTCAACTTTAAAGTCTTCCTCAGGAAATATTTAAAAGAGAAAAATAGCAAAGTTAATGTAGAGGAGAGATAAAATAAGGGATATCTTTATATATACGGGAGGCTCTGGGAGAAGAAGTGATAAATGCTAGATGAAGAAATAATTTGGAAAACAAAAAGTTGATGATGGGAATGACAAAGTATAATAACAGTGAATGAGCTAGAGAAGTCTCCAGGTGGGCACTAATTAACAGGGCCTAGTATGAGGGCCGAAAGGTGACAAATGTGGGTAAAGAAGGCAGAGATGAAGACATCTGATGAAAAGGAAAATGGATCTGTACAGATACAAACAGACTTTAGGGAAAACAAGGGGTGGCTGAAAGATGTTGGTAGAAAATAAGTCTGTCATTAAAACCGGAGGGGTGCTGGGAGCCAAGAAGGGCAATCATCCCGGTTTCCATGTTTTTCTCTTTGGTCAGAATCCTAGAAGCCATGTTGAAGGACACAGACAGAAAGACTGACACTGTGGTCACTGGAGATAAAGTGGATTACAATGGGTTTATTAGTGTCTCCATTCCTGACTGCCCTGTAATGTTCCCTGAAACAATCAGCAAGGCATCTACCAGTCTCTCCGACGTAAATTGCTGAAAACTTCCTGCAAAGAATACAATATACAACATTAGTGGAGGTGTATTAGAACTCCTTGGTGATGTGAAAAACACCTGTGGGACCGCTCATATCAGTCACACTAGAAATAAATTTGCAGGCGTAGCAGCAAGTTCTGTTGCAAGGTTTGGTAGCTGGTAGGGAGGAACTGTTAGGAGTAAGTAGGCTGCTTCTTACCAGGAGATTCTGCAGGTTGGGTGGCCAGCAGTAGGAGGCAATAGGTGGTTCTGTAAAGGAAACACCAATGTTGGGGTCAGTTTGTAAAATAGGAAATTTACTGGTGATGATCCTATGAAGAGAAGGTGTACTTTGATGAAAGGGAAGCACTAGTGGAATTCATTGTTGTTCTTCCATAACAGTATTCTTCCTACAGGGCTAAAGGTTGTGGGGCATGTTACTGATCCAGGAGAGTGCTCTGAACACTGTGCTTTTAGGGTACCCCATGTTACTAAAAATACTTTGTATTATTTTGGCCTGCTCAGAAAAAATCATCATCTTCACGGCATATCCTGCAAAGTCTAAGAAATTCTGAATATGGCAGGCCATTCTTGACATGTTTAGAATGGAAGGATCTGTGGAGGAGGAAACTGTGTGAGTTACTGTGTTTGTAATAAACTAATGTCTTAAAACCAGAGTTCTGTACTGGCAGTTTGATATCCAGAAAAGGCAGTGTAGGGCAGGATCCTTCATTAGTGTACTGAAGGGAAGGATGGGCCTTGGTAAACTTGTCCAAGAAGACTTGGAGGGTCTCCCTGGAGCAGAAGGTAGCCCCCACACACAATCATCAATGTAGCGTTTGTAGAGTTCAGGCACAGTCCCTGTGAATGAGAGAAAAAAATGTTCCTCCACTCAACCCACAAACAGATTATACATCAATTTTTAACTTTATTTTCTATTTTCAGCATGCATTTAATATTACCATTTTGTTTTGCTTTCTGAATACGTGCTAATGCAGCACCTTGTTTTTGTTTTTACATTTTGTGTGCTATATTTGCTGTGACCCACTATGTTAACTCTGAAATCTCTCCTCAATTCTCTATGATGTTCCTTCATTTCATCTATGTCTGCACTCCCTTCTCATATTTCCAAGCCTTCTCTTGAATTATTTTCTGCTATTTGCTCAAGACTAAACTCTGCAGTCACTTACAGTTTCTTTCCAAATGTCCACCAGGGTATTATTCCTTAAGGTTTCTGTTTGAAATTCCACCATTGTTCATTTTGGACTGAGATACATGTTTCCTTCACTAATAAGCTTTTGAAAACTTTTCTAGGAATCTTATCACAAACACCATTCTCTCCATTAAGAAACAACTGATCTTTGTGGACAAAACCATCCAAAGGCAAAATAATTTCCTGCAGTGAACAGCTCTACATAAACTTCCTTTTAATAAGCACTGCATCCAACATCTTAACTCCACTCTCATTCACTTCCTGAAGGACACCAAGGGTGGGATATTAGGAAGGGCTGCACATGGCACAACGCAGTTGCACCATGTGCAACCCACTGATACACCTCGGTGATAGTCAAAAGGGGAATGTGCATGGCACAAATCCTGATGCACCAAAGCGCATCAGTAATGTATGCGGCACAAGTAGGGGGGGGCCTGCCGATGCATGCTCCGCACATCCTGATATTCAGCGTGGAATGTGCTGAGCCCATGCAGGCACAACCCCTACTTGTGCTTCACACAGGTGAGCCAAAAAAAAAGAAAAAAGGAGCAACAGTTGGCCACCCACAGGTGAGCTGCTGTATTGCAGGGTGCAACATGGCAGCTGTCAGCTTTGGGTGGCCACCCAAGCTCCGGCGGCACCTTTGTGGTGTGCCCCCCATGCCCGATCATGGGAATCAGTATTGTAATAAAGGTCCCATATCTCTGGTGGTCCAGTGAACCACTCGCAGCCTGATCGCGGGTAGGAGTACATTTAAAAAAAAACTTCTATATCCCTGGTGGTTCAGTGGACCACGTCCTGCCTGATCACGGGCATCAGTAATACAACATCAGAAACCAATCCATCCCTGGTAGCCCAGTGGTACCCCCTCCCACCCACCCTGGGCCCACCACGCACTCCCCCATCAGTGGCGGGTGGCAGCTCCCCACCCGCATGCCACCCACTGCCTGCCAACTGACACCATACAGTAGGGCTGTGCTCACTGGTCCACAGCATGGGCCAATGGGTGTGCAAGCCATACTATCTACAGTCCAGAATTGTGAATGGATCCATTCACAATTCTGGACTGTATAACAGTACAGGCTACACGCCTATTGGCCCATGCTGTGGACCAATGGGCGTACAGCCCTACTGTACGGAGTCAGTTGGTGGGCGGTGGGGCGGATTGCGGATGGGGAGCTGCCACCTGTGCTGACTGGGAGGGCAGGGTGGTGTCGCTCAGTGGGCAGGTGGGGAGGGGGGTGTCACTGGACCAACAGGGATGGATTGGTTTCTGATATTGTATTACTGACACCCGCGATTGGGCTGGACGCGGTCCACTGGACCACCAGGGATTTAGGAGGGTTCTATAATTGTACTTCTGCCCGCAATCAGACTGTGAGCAGTCCACTGGACCACCAGAGATATAGGAGGATTATTTTCATACCACTGCCCATGATTGGGCAGGGCACTTTGCTGCTTGTGCAGGAGGCATCGGTCCCCGATGGCTGTAGCCTGGCAGAGTGCTAGGAGCAAGTCATCAGGGATGGGCACACCTGAATGCAAATGGGGCCATAATGACATGCAAATGGCCCCATTTGCCCCTTGCATGCATTATGGCCCCATTTGCATGTGCACTTTTGAATATCGTGGGTGATGCGCCTAGCACAATGGCACTTGCGCTAGTGCATCCTCCTGGCCTTCTCTGGCCACTTGCGCTGGTGCAGTGCCACTGCGCCATGCACATTGCGGGTGGCCACAGCAAGATATTCAACAGTGCTGAGCCATGGTGCAGCACCGTTGAATATCACCCTGTCAGTGCCCTGGCACAGCCCAGTTTCGCTGCACCCAGGCTTGTGCCACAGCCTGGTACTGTCTGAATATCCCACCCCAAATCTGTAAACTCCAGTCTCTCTTCCAACAGATCAGGACCAACGTGAGCCCTTGAGTCAGACACCACTAAATAATTTAGTATTTTGTATTCTTCCAGATCTCTCACTGACACAAGATGAGTGATCTCTCCTTAGCAAGGGTCTCTCTTTTATACCCACACCCGGATACCTTGACGCACCCCAGGTTCAAGTTGATCAGCAGTGCTTCTATCGCAGAGTATGTCTTACAACTCATTTGAGACTATTATTCCTGTAGATGATGACAGTATTACCAGAATAATCACTGACATCAATCCCCAACATAGTGCATGGACACCTCCTCCAGGACACTTTGCTGCTGTTAATTATTTTGTTAACCAAAGCATGGAAAACACCACTAACGTCAATTTGCACTGCAGGCACAACCATTCCTACCTGACAACTGTTGAGCTTGCAACCATCAGATCTCTGCAATGCAGAAATGACATTGTTATTAAACCAGCTGATAAGAGAGGTGCTGTTGTGGTCTGGCAAAAGGAGGCATGCAACACTGAAGCCACACAGAAACTCTATGACACAAAGTTTTACTCTTCTCTTCCCCAGGACCCCACTGCTGACTATTAAACCGAGGTTACCCCACCATCACCTCTACTATTGAAAACAAAAAGCTCCCTGCTTCAACTAAAAGAATCATAGTTTGACAACCGTGGGCAGCTAGGTTTTATTTCCTTCCAAAAATCCACAAAACAGGTAACCATGGTTGTCCTACTGTGTCTGTCTGCTCCTGCACCACATCCCACATCTCTGCATTTTGGACAGCCTCATGAGACAACTAATTGAGTCTCTGCCTCCTGTGTAAAGACACTAACCATGCTGTCCAGTTATTTGACAGGTTCAGATTCAGTGGTGCTCATCTTCACCATGGACATCAAACCTCTTTACACAGTGATCCTCCACAATGATGGCCTGACAGCTTTGCAGCAATCTTGAATAAGTGGGAAGTCCAGCAGTCACCCACACATACACTAACCCATCTGGCAAAACTTGTTCTAAAGCAAAATGTTTTTTATTTTAATAACATTTTGTTTCATCAGGTCAGCGGAGTTGCCATGGGTACCAAGATGGGTCCCAGCTTTGCCAATCTGTTTGTGGGTTGGGTGGAGGAACAGTTCTTTCTATCATTCACAGGAACTGTGCCTGAACTCTACAAATGCTACATAAACAATTGTATGGGGTCAACCTCCTGCTCCAGGGAGACCCTCCAATTCTTCTAGGATGAGTTTACCAAAGCCAATCCTTCCCTTCAGTACTCTGTTGAAGTATCCTCCTCTACACTGCCTTTTCTGGATGTCAAACTGTCAATATAGAACACTGGTCTGAAGACATCAGTTTATTACAAACCCACTGACTCACACAGTTTCCTCCTCCACGGCTCTTTCTATCCTAAACATGTCAAGAATGGCCTGCTATATTCAGAGTTTCTTAGACTTCACAGGTTATGCCATGAAGATGATGATTTTGCTGAGAAGGACAAAATAATACATTGTTTTTTTTTATTAACAGGGGATATCCTAAAAGCATAGTGGACAGAGCACTCTCCTGGATCAGTAACATGCCCCATAACCTTGAACCCTTAAGGAAGGATACCGTCACAGAAGAATTACGACAAATTTCACTAGTGCTTCCCTTTCATCAGAGCATAACTTCTCTTCACAGGATCATCACCAGTAACTTTCCTATTTTACAAACTAACCCCAACATGGGTGCTTCCTTTACAGAGCCACTGATTGCCTCCTACCACCGATCACCCAACCTGCAGAATCTCCTGGTAAGAAGCAGCCTACCTACCCCTAACAGTTCCTCCCTGACAGGTACCAAACCTTGCAAAAGAACTGGCTGCTTCACCTGCAAATTCTTTTTCTAGTGTGACTGACATTTGGGGTCCCATAGGTGTTTTTCACATTACCAAGGAGTTCTAATGCACCTCCACTAGTGTGGTATATAGTATTCTTTGTAGGAAGTGTACAGCTATTTACATCAGAGAGACTGATAGACGCCTTGCTAACTGTTTCAGGGAACATTACAGGGCAGTTATTAATTGAGACACTGATAAACCCATTGTAACCCACTTTATCTCCAGAGACTACAGTGTCAATCATCTTTCTGTACTTGTCCTTCAGCAGGGCTTCTGGGATTCTGACCATAGGGAAAAACAAGAAAACCAAGCCAATCATCCACCTTGGCTCCCAGCAGCCCTCCAGTTTCAATGATAGACTTAATTTCTACTAACATCTTTCAGTCACCCTCTGTTTTCCCAAAAGTCTGTTTGTATCTGTACACATCTAATTTCCTTTTCACCAAATGTCTCCATCTCTGTCTCCTTCCCCAACATTTGTCACCTTTCAGCCTTCTTACTAGGCCCTGTAAATTAGTCCCCACTTGGGGACTTCTTTAGCTCATTCACTGCTATTATACCTTGTCATTCCCACCATCACCTTTTTGTTTTCCAGACTATCTCTTTATCTTGAAATGTGTCACTTCTTCTTTCCCAGTATATCTATATATATATATCCCTTTTTTAATCTCCCCTCTTCACTGACTTTGCTTTTTTCTCTTTTGGATATTTCCTGAAGAAGACCTAAGGTTGAAACGTCGATTACTAAATCTATTTTCTATTTTCAGCCTGCATTTGATATTAACATTTTGTTTTGCTTTCAAAACATTACATGATGTGATAGTTATTTGTGAGCATCCTTCCCTGAACATAAGCTAAAAAAACAGACTACATTTCATCAACACTAAATCTGATGAAGGGATATCCAAATAAGGACCCAAAGAACCAAAATTATCCTGCCTAAACTAGACAGGTGGCAACACTACCCATGCTGGAGGACTGTTACTGGCATCTAACAACACCTTCAGTGAAGAAATACTGCCGGACAACTCATATCCTTGTCTGAAACTGTTACTGTGATTGCACCAAAAAAGGTGCTCATGAGGTTAATAGCACCCCTACTTCCAGAGTTTGATAGAACAGCCAGCCAGAGCCCCTGCCAGCTGCCCACTGTGATGAGCTGTGGTTGAACTGCACCTCAGCCACCTTTCAAAAAAATAAAATAAATTGCAAAATTATCTTTCACTTACCTTCTTGAGATGTCCATGCTGTAGTCCATGCACGGAGGAGGGTGAAATCATCATGGCAGCACCAACAGAAGGAGTTCAAGCTCTGGACATTTAAAACAGAGCATAACAATTTACAAACAATTTTTGTAGAACCAGTAGACACTTATCAGTTATATGACCCTGCCAGGCATAACCTCAGGTCTAGAAACAAGTGCATCAAAACATATTTGGTGCCTGTAAATAGGGTTAAACTGTACCTTGAGCCACACCCCCTCTAAATGGCCACTTGATGATGACGATGATGGGCAATACTGGGATAATCATTATGTCATGTGATACTGCAAGGGACAGCTGCCCAGTGAATTAACACTGTGATTTCCTGAACAAGGGTCTACAGTAGACCAGCTAGTACTGACCAATGGTAACCCGTGATATGGACTACTCAGACTGAGCAACTCAATATAAGCATATCAATTTGAGCTACAATGGAGACAGCGAGTATTACTAAATAGTGAAGGAACTAGTGCAATGTATAGGATGGCTACATTCTGAATAGGAGTTCCATGACAACTCATCGACAACAACATTGCTTGCGTTGTTCCCATCAGGACAACATTTTTTTTTGTGGGGGGCTACACCCCATCTCTAAATATCCAACTCCAAGTTAGAGTTATTTTGGAGTGGGGCACAACACCGGGGACAGAGTGCCAGTGTTCAGCAAGACCACCACAGTGACCTGGTGAGATTTGTCACTGAGATGGTCTTCACTGTAAAAAAGTCAATGTGCTGATGGTATACCCTGACTAGCGAGGCAGAGGTACTGCATGAAGGTTACATGGTTTGTTTGGGAGAGTTACTTCCAGCTGGCCTTCTGGCATGGTAGGTTAGGTGATGGTCTGTGAAGCTGGTGGTCCAAGGTTCAGGAATACAGTGGTGTTTCAGTTTTTGGGAATTTTTGGTGTTACAAGTTTAATTTATTTTTAGTTTTTACAACTGTCCTGTTTCCCTTGACTTTGTTCCTCCCTCCCCAATGTTCTCCCCCTTGTACACAGGTAGCCTCTCATGGTGTAGCCTCCTCCTGTGATTTCCTATGTCCAACAGTGTTACACCCTCCTGGAGGTGATTATTTTAGTAAAGGGGGTGCAGGGGCAATGCCCCATGCAAAGGGGTAAGTGCGGAGTGTAGCCTATCACAAAGCATGATATTCTGTGAATTTATTTTATTAAAATGAAGTTTATATCGCTGACATTATAAGGCACTGTGGTGTCCATCGCTGATATTGCCGTTGGTGATATGTATTCGCTGTTTAGTTCAGTGGTCATTTTGGTGGTGCTGTTATTACATAGTACTCTGACCAATCATGCATATCAGCACTAATGAGGTGCAATGTACATTTGGCAGAATAATGATGGGTCATCATCACACAGAACAGAGTGCTGCATGAGGCCCACATGTACATTTATGTGCACATTGAAAAATTCACAAGAGGGAAAGGCACACTCAGACGCAACTCATGTCCAGGTGGGAGAGAGGGACAAGAGGAAACAGGAGGACACATTTGCTGGCCTCTTCACAAAGCAGTCAGGGACTCAAGAGAAAGGGGAGGGTGAGGTAGAGGCCAAAGGAGGGAGAAGAGGTGCAATTCAGAGAGGTAATGGAGGGGGCAGGTGAGTAGCTGACCAAGCATTTTCCATTGTTAGGAAGGTAGAACTGGGGGAGGAAGGGGAGAGGGAGGTAAGATGCCTGTCTGGCGCCATGGCTTGGAGGGACAGGGAGCGAATCCTCAGGATCACAGGAGCAGCTGCACAGGGGAGGGAGCTGGATGTCATTATCGACCTAGGCACAAATTACCTGGCTAAGAAAGGGATCAGAGCAGTGCAAGAAGTGTTTGTGGAGATGGGAGGGGCCTTAGACAAAGAGCACACTCAGTAACCTTCTCGGAGGTGGTGCCTGTCTATGGCACAGATAGGCTAGGGTGCTCCACACCATGGGATTCAATCAGTGGTTGAAAGTGGTGCAGAGCTCCAGGATTTGGCTTCATTGGGGACTGGGGGTCCACCTGTATGGATGCAGGCCTATACTGGCATGATGGTCTGCATCTGTCCAGGAGGGTAACCAGGATCCTAGGTGATAGGTTTAAATACTTCATTGGCAAGCATTTAAACTAGCCAAGGGGAGACACTGGAAAGGAGCAGGGAAATCCTAGCTCCCAAAAATCAGGATACTAAGTGAGGTAGACACCAACATAGAGATGTCAATAGGGAGAAGTGCAGGGGTAAATGGAGAAAGTGACAAACACAATAAGGACAGGGATGGGGCAAAAAGGGGTAAGACCATCAAGAAATGGTGGGTAATGAGTACCAATGCCCATAGTCTGGGCAACAAGCTCCCTGAACTGGTGGCCTTGATGGAAGAGGGATTCCTGGATATCATAGCAGTCACAGAAACATGATACACAGAGAACCATGACTGGGATGTTAACATACCAGGGTACACAACCTACAGGAGAGAAAGGGAGGGCAGAAGAGGGGAGTAGCTCTCTATGTAAGGGAAGGGATAAAAGCAACTGAACAAAAGAGTAAACATGGAGGAGAGGAGGCACTGTGGGTCACCTTAGAGACTGGAAATGGCACCACAATCCACACAGGGGTTGTATACAGACCCCCATGTCAGGGAGAGGGAATGGACAAGGATATGGTAGAAGGCATACTTAGGATGGCAGAGAAATGGTAGATACTGTTGATGGGGGATCTTAATATGCCAGATGTTAACTGGAGCACCTTTGCTGCAGCCACATCCAAAAGCAGGGCCATTTTTGATGCCCTTCATGTGGCATGCCTCAGACAGTTAGTTTTGGAACCTACTCATGAGGGAGCAATATTAGACCTTGTATTTTATTTTGTTTTTATTTATTTGTTGTACTCTCAAATGGGGACAGTAAGGGGATCTCAGATCTAGAAGTGGGTAGCCATTTGGGAAGAAGTGACCACCAAACAGTGTGGTTCACGATACACTCAGCTACAGAGTCAAGCCATACAAAATTGAGGGTTCTGGACTTCAGGAGGGCTGACTTTGGCAAGATGGGAGAGTGCCTTAGAAAAGCACTAGCAAATAGGCAAGAAGGAGGGATGGAGCAACAATGGGGAAATATCAAAACTGCCATCATAGAGGCAACAAGCCTTTGTGTGAAGCAAATAAACAAATCAAAATGAAAGAAAAAGCCACTAAGGTTCTCAAAAGAAGTGGCAGTGAAGGTTAGGGAGAAAAATATAGCATTCAGGAAGTATAAGGAAACGCAGAAGGATCAGGACAGAGAACTGTACCAGTTAAGGCAGAAGGAAGCAGGGAGGGTAGTCAGAATAGCAAAGGCACAAACTGAGGAAAAGATAGCCAACTCGGTTAAGAAGGGGGATAAAACCTTTTATAGGTATATCAGGGAGTGTAGAAAGACAAAGGGAGGGATAGTGAGGCTGAACAGAATAAATGGTGGATGGGCAGAGAGTGACAGTGAAAAAGCAGGGATACTGAAAGAATACTTCAGTATTCACAAAAAGGAAGTGGGGGAGGTACCTAATCCAATTAACAGAAGCACTCTGGAGAGGAAAGTCAGTCCCAGTCCTTTCACAGAAGAAAGGGTTCTGAAAAAACTCCTTAAACTGAAGGTGGACAAAGCGATGGGGCCAGATGGAATTCACCCCAGAATTCTAAAAGAATTAAGCAGCGTACTATGACACCACTGACTACCCTTTTCAACAAATCAAGGGAAGATGGTGTGGTACCTGAGGACTGGAAGAAGGCTGATGTGATTCCCCTTCACAAAAGTGGGAGCAAGACAGAGGCAGGAAACTACAGACCTTTCAGTTTGACCTCTGTGGTAGGAAAAATGATGGAATCACTTCTGAAGGAAAGAATTATTGAGTACCTAGAGGCCAGTGGGACACAGGACCCAAGGCAGCATGGGTTCACAGCAGGAAGGTCATGTCAGACAAATGTAATTGATTTCTTTGACTGGGTGACTAAAGTAGTTGACCAGGGAGGGGCTGTGGACATGGCCTACCTAGACTTTAGCAAGGCATTTGCCACAGTCCCACACAAAAGATTTATAGTCAAACTAACCAGCCTTGGAGTGGGTCCCAGGGTGGTAGCCTGGGTAAAATATTGGCTGAACAACAGGACACAGAAGGTAATTGTAAATGGTGTCCACTCTGAAGAAAAAGGGGTTACTAGTGGGGTACCGCAGGGTTCAGTACTGGGTCCAGTCCTTTTTAATGTCTTTATAAGTGACATTGCAGAGGGACTGGAAGGAAACGTATGCCTCTTTGCAGATGACACAAAGATCTGCAACAGGGTTGATACACAAGGAGGCAGGGAAAGGATGAGAAAGGACTTGGCAAGGTTGGAGGAATGGTCAGAAGTATGGCAGCTTGGATTCAATGCAAAGAAGTGCAAAGCAATGCACCTGGGAAACAAAAACCCAGGGGAAGATTACACAGTGGGGGGGGAGGTAGTAACAACAACAAAAATAGAAAGGGACCTGGGGGTAATCATATCAGCTGACCTTAAGGTTTCAAGCAATGTGAGAAGGCGGTAGGGAGGGCTGGGGGGATACTGGGATGTATAGGGAAAGGCATCACCAGCAGAAAACAGGAAGTTGTTGTCCCCCTGTACAGACAGTTGGTGAGACCCATCTGGAGTACTGTGTCCAGTTCTGGAGACCTCATCTCCGCAAGGACTTAGACAGGAAGCAGGCAGTTCAGAGAAGGGCAACTAAAATGGTGCAGGGTCTGCAAGAGAAGCCATACGAGAAGAGGCTAAAGGAGCTTAATATGTATACCCTTGAGGAAAGGAGGAAGGGGGGGACATGATTGAAATGTTTAAGTACCTCTGTGGAATCAACAAAGTCCAAGAATGTAGCATCTTTCAGAAAAAGAGATGTGCAAGAACAAGGGGACACAATTTGAAGATGGAGGGAATGGTTCAGGGGCAATGTGAGGAAGTATTTTTTCACAGAGAGGGTGGTGGATGCATGGAACAGCCTTCCTGGGGAGGTTGTGGGGTCTAAAACTGTGGGAGAATTCAAGAATGCATGGGACAGACATAAGGCAATTTTTGTGGAGGGGTAGGACGAAATAGGCTGTTGGTTAAATAGGATCTGCATCTTATCCTCTAGGTAGGGAAATAGGCAGACTAGGTGGGCCAGGTAGTCCTTATCTGCCATCAAAGTCTATGTTTCTATGTTAAGCACTGCACCACCAGCGTCAGACAGATGGTGGTAACCTGGGGAATAGATAGCATACAGATAACCTACTCAGCATTGCATGGTGTCATCATACTAATAAGACAAGTCATTAAGAACCATCTTTACACAAAAATACTAATTATTTATTCTAACCTGTGTGATGGAGGAAGGAGATATGATGTGTTGAAGAGGATACCATCATAGTCAGAGTACCGTAGCAGTAATCAACTTCTGTGGTATCATGCTGCAATTCAAAACCCATAGGCTAAAGCAGAGCAGTAGGATTGGCATGTCTTCCATCACTCTTACACAAATGAATACTACACTAATCACATCACTCATGTCATGACATGCAGTATCCTGATATGATGACATCTTGTGAGCCCACATTGCAGACTTCTCTGTTTCATACTGTAGCACCTGTTGTTGTTCTTGTTCCACACAAGTTTTAATTTTCACAGTTGAATTTGCATTCCACAAATTTGTATCAAGTATTGCTAGCAGTTCGCCATGGTACTGCCACTGTTAGGCACTCTGTGAGTACATATAAATGTTGCACTGAGTTTGTTTCAGTCAAAAGCACCACACCAGGTGCACCACACATTGCCCCAGTGCCAGTGACAGAGTTATTGTGATGTTTTTGGGATGTGAAGTACCCTTGACAGACTCTGCTTACTTATGGCTCCATGGTTGTTTTTTGCCAGTACATTTGTCAGTCTGAGTGATACAAACCATCCACCATGACTATTTATACCGGCAGTGCAAGTCACGCACTCCACATGCTCAGTGCTGAATAATGTTGGTATGAAATGTAGGAAGGAAGGTGAAGGTGATAACGCCTGATGTCATGGGTGCCTCTATGGGTACAGTATGACATGGCAGATTGATCATCAGTCTTTTAACATGCAATGACTACATAGGTCACTGCTTTGAGTTGAAACAGAACACAGACGCCGTTGTGGTCAACTCATCATCTCTATTTCCTTTGACAGTCTGGGAGATGAATGCGGTTCATTTCTGTGGGGGGGGGATAACAGTGGACATCCTGTGGGGTTCACAGCAAGTGACGTTTTCAAGACACAACATGGTGGCAACAAGGCAGAGATAAGATAAAGGATCTGAAACAATATCAGACCAACTGTTTATTGGCAATTTCTCATATCTTTTGGGGTGCATAGCCTCACTACAGCCCACAATTTGTACAACTGAGGAGCAGAATCATACCACATGCTATTTTTTTGTTTTAACCAACAATAGCAGAGCACAAGGATACAGGACAAGTAACAATGGGTGAGAGTTCAGTGTGGGGATATTCTTTTTTATTTTGTTGAGGGGGTTTAGAGGGGTCAAGAAGTGAGGCATGAACAGTAATGTAAATGCTGTTTTTTTTTCAAGAAATAAAGAAGTTAAAGGACTGATAAACAATACAGGACACATAACGGTACACACCATGTTTTTCCAGGGGGGCTAAACAGCAGCCAACTGGACAACTACAAACAGTGGTATGTTCTTAAAGGCACAAGCTGCAGAAACAGTGAGAAAGATTGATATCCCATGATATGGGTGATTCAAATGGAGTAACTAAAGCTGATTGGCTCAATTTGAGCGACTGAGGAAATAGCAAGCAGTACAAAATAGCGAACATAAAATAATATTGAGGGTTAGAAAGGAGCAACAATTTAGGGAAGAGGAAAATTGCAAATAGTTGCAGGATGCAGTGCAGCTGCTGTGAGCTAAAAACCATTCTCCCAACCTTTTGTGGTGGTTAGAGCTGCCAGATGTGTATAGCTAGGAAGTGCGTTATAGCTGGGTTTTATCCCCGCTGGTGCTTTTTCTTTTTGTGTTTTTTTTCCCTCTCCAGTTTGACCCCATCTCAGAGTTCCTCTGTCCACCTGCACCCCAGTTCTGTCACCCCGCCTGAGTGGCAATACTGAGATTTTTCCCCTTGACTATTTCTCACTCCCTGAGTTTCTCTCCCAGAGAACATTCCTCCCGAGTTTCTCATTTCCCTGAGTTGTCGCCTCCCAGAATGGCTATTTTTAGAAAGGAGGCATGGAGGGTGAAATGCTCAGCAATGGGAGTGGAGGGACAGGGCTCTGCCCCTGCAAAACTAAGAAAATCACTTTGTGGTTCTAGGTTGTAGTTTTAATGTTAATTGCTCTTTTGGTGCTCGCTATTGTGTATTCACCCTGTTTTGTCTGTGCCATTATTACTTCGCCTAATGACATGGAACTGAAACACTACAATACAAATAACATTGTCCACACAAATGTATTTTTTTGTAAGGCTACAGACTGTAGGTTCAAAGGGCAGTGCAACTGGTCACACCACCGTCTGTCTTATTTAAGGCCTGCTCTCTCACTCCACAGACAAGCATTTTTCTCCTTGCAGCGGAGGCTTCCTATTTGTCATGTATTGTATAAACCCCTTGCTCGCCTTGCTTTCTCCTGCTGCTCGGCATAGCCTTTTATGGCATTATGCAACCCTGTGATTCCAGGCAACTCTACCTAAGGGCTTCTGGCTCACCCAGCTCTCTACCATCCCTTCATTAATATTATGCACCTGGTATGCATAGTCACACCAGCCTTCTGTCCCTTGCAACATCAACACCCATCCCCTTCCAAGTCTGGCAGCATATCATGTTTACTTGCTTCAAACCGCACCTCCTGCCATACTGGCTTTGCAGTCTCCTCCTACCTAACCGGCTTCAAAGCCTCATCCTCTGCAACTAACGGCCCGAGGCTTTGCCCGGCCATGCTGTTCTCTTACTCATAACATACAATTCAATTCACTCCCAATTTGGCTTCCTAATGTACTTGGTCGGCATGCATTCCTGTGGTTGATAAATGCTTTTTGCCTTACCTCAACCCACAACAGGGTCCATTTTGCTCATCCTGACCTACGTACAGGTCTCTCCCTGTCAGCTCTCATCCAGTCAAGACCCACAAGAGGGTTCACAGTGCTCAGTCTGAACTACATACAAGTCTCCCCATGTCTGCTATCATTCATCACGCACTCACCGACGGGTCCCATGCTTGTTACAACTCACCCTCCACGTTTTGGAGATATGCTGACTGTATTTATTAATTCCAGGACTCAGGGTCAGCCCTGTGGCTGATGTTCTCTCCTCTGCACCCCAAAGTCTGCATCTTGAGCATCAAGCTTGGAGTGGGATCCTTCTCACCTGGCCCATAGTTGGGAATGTCCTTGCTACAGGTGGACCTTCAGTCATCTATCTTATCAACAGCACCTCTCAATGTAGCATTGAAGACTTTGCCAGCAAAGGGGTGGGGATCTCATGGGAAGGGCCCCTTTAGCTGCCTGAGTGGGTTTGGAGGCACCATTTACAGCTTTTCTCCCTACAAACATCTCTAGTTAGCCTGGTTTGTTCTTAGATCGGTAGGCCAGCTGAGTTTCTCAGTGGTCATTACTCTCCTCCTCCCGCCTAGGAGGTTTGTACCGTGATGCCCCAGTGTGGCAGTTTGCTCACAACCCTCTACAGCATTCCCAATAGAGGGATAGAGTGAAACTGTTCCCAAAATTTGCAGTACCCCTGGACTGGTCTGCTAAATTGTAGTAGCAAAGCTGTCACTAAACAAAACTGTCCCAGAGCCTGGATGGAAGGTGACCTAGGCCTTGGTTCCCCAGAGGCTTCCTCCACAAGGAATTTTTTCCTCTTCTCTGTGCCAATGATCATCATATTAGATAGGCATAGTTGTAGTCCCTAGATCACTTAGTTAGGTTTCAGTTGTTGGATCGACTTGGGTGGCTGCCCCGTAATTGCCCCTTCTCCCCATTTGGCTGTTCTCTCTCTCCTTAGGAAGCCAGGCCTCCATGCCTTACAGTAAGACCTCCAAGCAGGTAAAAATATACCTGTTATTTTCTGCCTACTCTACTCAAAAAATATGACCAGCTGACACATACTACCAACTGAACCCATACTACCAACCTACCTACGTATAGGTCTTCAGCGCAGATAAATGTTCACTAACTTGTATGCTTTGCTCAACACTCTTTTTGGGCCTCTTACTAAGGTACCATTAGCCAAAGGAATCACTCCTATGGTACTTCAAGGGGTGGAACCCTCCCTGGGTTCCTTGCCTTCATACCCCTACAGGATGGAATATCCCATGGATCGAAAGGTGAACAGCCAAAGTTTATCTATGTTACACAAGCACAAAACCAGTTGCACAGGTACATTGAATTGAAAGACTACAGCGACTACAGCCTGTAATTCAAGGGGGTGAAGGAACTAGCCACATCCCCATTCAGCCTATTTAAGGGCTGATCTCTCCACTCCACACACAAGCATTTTTTCCTTGTAGCTCCTTCCACCCCTCATCCTCCAGTGGCATGCCTCTGTCTCTCTCCTGTGGGCTTCTTCCTAAGGTACCTTTAGCCAAGGGAATAACTCCTGTGGCACCTCAAGGGATGAAAACCCTCTCCTAGGGTTCCTTGTCTTCATACCCCTACAGGGTGGTATATCACACGAGTAGATAGGCACACACACAAAGTTTATCCACATTACACAAGCACGAAACCAGTTGCACAGGCATATTAAAGTGCTTTTTACTTTTGAGAGGGAGGTCTAAACTGCAGCCAACTGGAAAACGTAGACATACTGATATGTTTTTCAGGAAACAAGTTGTGTAAAGTGAGATGCTTAAACAGTAAAAGGCAAGTAACAAGGTCTGCACAATTTCTTTTGTTTTTGTCATTTTTATTTTGGGGAGGGCCCAAACAGCCGTCCAACTGGAAAACTTACACATACTGGTGTGTTTTCAGAAATAAAAGTTGCATAAAGAGGGGTGTGCAAACAGTAAAGGTTATCTAATAACGCCTGCACAATTATTTTTGATTTTCTCTTTTCATCATTTTAGGAGGGTCCTAAACAGGGCCAACAGGGACACTTGCAAATACAAATACTACTGTTCTCTGACAACAAAATTGTTGGTAATTTTAGTGTAAATATTCATAACGTGAATAGAATCCTAAGCTTTTCTCCATCTTTTTTTAATACTGTCATTCACCATGTATCTATCATACTGAGTCCGGGTCACTTGCATCTGTGTTCTGCTAACTGCAGACACAAACACGTATTATGGTACCTCACCAAACAATTCAGGTGCACACCTTAGAGTTACAGCAGTGCAACATATGTTCTGTCTCCTATTCAGGAAAACTCAAACCCCTCAACTGTGCCTCCATCATCCAGTGGCATTTGCACTCTCCATTCCTGGGATTCCTGTCTGCATCACCTTTGTCAGCAGGATCTTGATGTCTGCAGTCGTGATATGTAAGCTTACAGCCACACTGTGATGGGAGGAAATGTGAGTTCATTTTTATGAATGTGAGATACCAATATTCCTGTAAGAAAGACAGTCGTCAGCCAGTCACAATGGCACCAGAAGCACTGAATACCCTTTCTGAACATAACACTGGCACAGGGGCAGGTTAGGTACCCACGGCATGAGCTGCAAGAGCAGGCCAGATTTCCAGTTTACTTCACCAACAGTCCAATGATTCATCATCTATGCTCAACTCCAGTTGGTCATCCAGGTATGACTGTGCCATATGGCTGGCAGACAGCTGCACTTGTGTGTTGTTCTAAGGTGGGGGAAGAGAAAGGGAAAGGGAACGTTGTTTAACCAGAAGTAGCACACTAAGCTAATGCTTGTTTCCAGATGTGACCTGGGAGCACAAGGAAATTAAGTGATTTGCTCAGGATCACACAGTATGCACCTAGGTGGCTGTGGGATTCATACCAGTTCCCCAGATCTGCAGCTCAGAGCCCTAACCCGCTTTGATATACTGCCTCCAGGTGGCTGGTGCATGGACACACCAACCTGCTTCAGCATGGACCAGAGAGGGTTTGTGATACTGCTACATGAGGACCAGGTGTGAGGAGAAAACACAGTACAGGAGAAGGATGAGGAGGATACTTTCTGAGTGGCTGTCGCTCCTTGAGGTTTGTCTCCAGCAACCATTTGTGACCTTTTCTCTGCATGCATTATCATTATCCAGTTTACAACTTTGCCACAAAGGATCACAGCATAGTGATCCCAATCAGCCTTACTACCTATAAGAAGTGCCCTCGCCCCATGCTTGTATTATGGATCTACCAGGGTTGCCAGGATGCATGCCTCAGGTTCCATGTCAATTGTGTGGGGTCTTTGTGATAAAGGCAAACACCTAAAGGCGATCACTGTTATCACTCAGACAGAGTGCCAAACACACATTTCAGCACTCCTAACAACCCCTGGCCGCACCAGTACAATAGTGCCAGGACATATTTTACTACTTTCTTTTGCCCCGCACTTGCCTCCTACTTAAGAGTTCTCAACTCCAGGGGAGGTGCATGTTGAAAGTGGTGAAAGTAGAAAAAAAAAAAGGTTTGGGCTGGGTGCAATAAAAATCACACCAGCACGGGACCCCAAACCGATGTTAAGCCACCCCAGCCATTAACCAATCCCCGACACCACCACACAGTTCGAACGACAACCACAGCACCAATCCTTAAGCCTCTCCACCGCCTCTCAGCCCACGCTCAACGCGCCCCTCCCCCCCCGCATGGTATGTATAGCAACATCCTATTGCCTAGTTCGCCCACCCCCTCAGCCAGTCGCCCAACCAGTCGGTCGCCGTGAGTAGATTATGTGGGCAAAGTGTCACCGTAACGGACATCACCCTTCCTCATGCGCCCATTTCATAGGTTACCATTTGTGCACAAAACATTTTGACGTGGTTAATTACCGCACGGATATTTCAGCGTGATCTTTTTCAGCGTTTAATGATTACAGCGCTAGGCATTTCAGCATCTCTTTCACTGCACTCATGGCTCTCTAGTGACACACACGCTGCTACTTGTGTGTCTGTCTTTCTAGCTACCGTTCTCTCTGTCCCTCTCCCCGAAGCTTTTGGGTCCATTGCTCTCTCTCTCTCTCAGGGCCCCCAATGACACACAAGAAATTCCATTAACGGGGTTGACTCAGGAAGTTGTCAGAGATCACTAATGGAGCCTACTGTCAAAAGTTCTGTGAAGCCATGAAGGGCACATGCTTCCAGAGCACATATAATTACTCTACTATTAGATAAATATATAAATTATTTTCCACAACCATTCAAGAGATCCTTATTGGTGATGCCAAAAACAGACTACCTTACCTACAGAACTGAGATTTAATTCTCAGCAAGACTTGGAGCAGTGCTTGTATAATTTTGATGTGTGTGCACAACTGTCCCCCACATTAGCCAACTGAATACAAATTAGAAACAAGGCTTGCTTGAATCTAAAGCAATGACTAAACTGAATGAGAAAATGAATGTCTGGTTTTCGCACATACTGAACAGTCCTCGAATCAGAGTGCAGAGTACTTGGCACAGGTATCTAGTGGTAACAGTACACTGAAGATCTATGTTCTAAGCAGCTCACTAGCTACTGCATACTGGTTGGTGCTGCCAGCGTTTGTGTTTCTCATGGACCCCAACCCCAAGGAATTGAACCCAAGTCAGGTTATCTGTATGTGTGTAGTGCTGGAGGTTGATTGCAGCTCAAAAGCTTGTTGCAGGTGTGCAGCTCAAGCATTATATTTTTGTGGCACCTGCGGGGTATGTTGTCTACATGCAGGGCAACTGTACAGTGACAGAACACTGTAATCTGTCTAAGGCTTGTGCTCAGGCTTGTTGCACTCCTCATTGAATGAATGAATTATATTTTTGCTTAAGGTAGGCAATGTGCTATATTTGTTGTGCTCTTAATTGCTCTGTTAGTGGTAATGTTTTTCACTATGTTTGATGTGCTGAAATGCTTGTGCTTAAATGTTTGCATGGAATTGCTGTGATACCATGCCTCAGAGGAGCTAATATGAATCACCCTTGGATCATTGTCAAACTGTGTAATCCAGAGAGTCAGTTCTACTCCAACAGAATCTGCTGCCAATTCAAACTGCTCCGTGACATTGACAAGTGCCTGGCTGAGTACATGCACTCATCTGGGGACTTCAGTGGAAGGTAACATGAACCCTGCTTCAACTTTAGTTATCCCTGGTAAAGCTTTCTGGACATCAGCTGTGCAGCTGTATCACATGGTGCTCGATACCCATGCCTCTCAGGAGCCCACTGATTCTCTCTGCCTCTCTTCATAGAGCCACTTTACCAGCCATTTCAGGTATTGGCTTTCCAATACATTGTGGCTTTTTCTTTTTAGCCCCATCTCATTACATTTTGCTCTCCATATTCATTCCAAGCTCCTCATTACATTTAAACTCCAGCACACCATAAGGGTCAGTTAGCAGTTTCTGCCTCTTCCTGCTGGCTGCCCACCCTCTGGACCCAATCACTGATGTCTACCAGTGACCCATACCCTCAGCTCTGCTGTGGGTCTCTAAGGATCAATACCAGTGTTGCAGCTTGAAGAACATTACAGCGAAAACCATTCAAAGTGACAACAATGCTACTACCCTTTACCTGTAATCAGGAAGCTATACAACTGATCCATACCCTTCATTGACTCTGGCTCTTCACTTAACAACAACAAGTCTGTGATTGTTCTATTACCATGGCTCTCCCCTACTTCCATGTGTGTCTGTCTCTGGCATGCCCTGTGCTCAGGAGAATATGCCATGTGATGTCCCACACACACTAAAACAGTGGCACAAACAGAAATGTAAATGCATTAGCAAATCAAAACACAAAGATAAACAATTCTGAAAAACACTGAATATAATAAAGTGACATTAGCTTGGGCCCTTTCGGCCCCACTCCTCAACACAAAACACTAACATCAACAGTACTGAAATATACAAATGTGAAACAGCAGGGAGCACAAGGCCCTTAACCCCATGCCCCACCACCAAAACACAAACATATACAGTACTGTAAATACAAAGGTACTAGTGATGGGAGAGCAGGCCAGAAGGGCCCATGCTACCACAATAATGTGGCTGGGTGGAGAAAGTAAGGAGGTTTCAACCAAAAATCAAATTTCCTCGCTTTTGTTGCTGTGGAACAACCTTAAATGATAAATAAATGGAGATTTTGTCTAATTTCCCTTCTTTTTAGAATGATAATGAAATAATGAATATAGTGGCAGGGAGGGCTGGAGAAACACAAGAGGTTTCAACACTAACATTGATTTCTTGCTTTTGTGTAATAGAATACCTAACTGGCACAGTAAATGGGTTATTGCCTCTAATTTCCCTTCTTTTGAGAATGATAATGAGAAATAGTGAATGTAATGCTGTAGCAGGAGTCACAGGGAACTTTGGACCTCGCTCTCACCACATAATGCAAGCAGATGCTCAGAACCCTCTGGTACCTGCAATCCACTCATGTGATGTCTTCTCACATGGTAACATTGCACTCAAATACAAATTACTTACATGAGTGCAAAGTGAAACAGAAGAGAAACAATACTATGAACACAGATGTTAAAAAATAATACAACACAAATGAAAATGGAAAGGGTAACACACATGGGAGAGAGGTGAACTAAGAGAAACAGGCACGAACATAAAAAAGCAAAAGTAATAACAGTAATGTAAGCGCACAGTCTAGTTTCCACAAAAGCTCATAAAGAAAGACAGTAAATACAAAGAATGTATACAAAATAATGACTCTGGAACAGAAAATGAGGACTGGAATAGTAAATTGCTTATATCTCAGAACATACAACATAGAAAAAAATGTAAAAGTCATATGAATTGTCACTTTCCTGGCTGGTTTTGTACTTAGCCCATACTAGGAGGCTAAGCATTTTTTTGACTAAAAGTCAGTATCTCACACCCTTTCCAAGATACATACCCTGAAAGGCGTGGCGAATGTGTAATGTTATCCTATGGGAAAAAAAGAGAAGTTTGGAGTGCCATAACTTTAGCTCCCTGTAATATTATTCAATCAAACCACTAAAAGACATATCTGTGAGATGCTGGCTGTCTTCCCTCCAAATTTCAGGAAAAAAGACCAAACTGTTATTTTGCAGCATGGTACCAAAGGATTCCTGTAATGCGTCGGTCACCGTAATGTTATATGGGAAAAGGCATCAATTTTGGAGTGCCATAACTTTCCCGCAGTGTAATATTTTTTCAACAAAACAATGAAAGGCACATCTGTCAGCTGGAGTCCCTCCAAATTTCAGCCCAAAACACCAAACTGTTCTTTTGCAGCACAGAGCCAAAGAATTGCTGTTAATTTCACACACCCTGGAAAAGTACTGTTGAACTTTGCGAAAGCTTTCGAAATTCATTCAACAGAGTGGCACGTTCGACACTGCTTTGCAAAAGTACTTTTCCCAGAAATTTGAAAAACATATTTGTGGGGTGTTTTACCCCCAAAATAAAGACATGGCTAGCATCCTCAGGGTCACAACTAGGCGAATACAAAAGAATTAGGTTGCTAAGTACCAAATTTAAATATAAGCATTTTTCTTGATAACTAACTGAAAAAAAAATGGACGTTCACGAAATAAAGACCGACAAAGTAAAACACTGCATTGAGACACTTTCAAACCTTTTGTTAACTTTTCCCATTGACTTATAATGAGAACTTGATTTTTGAATAACTTTTGAACTGTTTAATATTTTTGCAAAAAATCTTTGAAAGACACATCGGGGACCACGGCTGCGGATTCCCTTAAGATTTTGTACCAGTCACGCAAACCGTGCGACCTGTAAGCATGACAGTAGAATCTGAGAAAAAGCATAAACGCACGTGCAGATCACGCTTAATAACTCTGCAGCCATATATCTGACTGGTACAAAACTTGGTAAATCCCAGGCGTATGGGTCTTGATCATGTATTCCAAATTCCAGGCAAATCCATTGCATGGTTGCAAAGCTATTAAGGTGCAAAATTTTGGGTTTAACACGTAAATGGCTCCTCAACCCTAACTATGGTAGCACTAACATGCTACCATAATATATATATATATATATATATATATATATCTTAGAGGCAAAAAACTCTGTTTAATGCATTAGTTAGGGTTGTTCCACAGCGACAAAAGTGAGAGAAATTCAGTGTTAGGGTTGAAAACCCCCTTGGACCCGCCCACCCCCAATGCGGCATTGAGGTGCGCATTAGAATCATCAGCCTAACTCTCACCCCATGACATGTGGTAAAGCAGCAGAAGTATAGGAGAATGGGGTGAGAGTTGGGACCGACGATCCTAATGAGGCACCCCAATGCTGATTGAGGGAGGGTAGAAATCAAAGCTATTTCACCACTCTCACTTTCATCACGAACAACCTAACTAATGAATTAAATGAATTTTTTGCCTCTACTCCTCTTTTGCAGAATGACAATCAGAAATATGAATGTATGCAGCTGCGAGCCACGCCCCGCCATATGATGTCTTGTGGCATAGTAACAGGAACAGCAACGCAAACAGAAGTGCTAACAGTGGCACACATGGTAACACAAGCATGAATGAGAACAGAAAGGATAACGCACATGGTGGCGTAGACAGGAACAGTCTGCCACGTGATGTGTTGTCACATAGTAACACGGTGCCTGTAAACGGAAATGTCAATGGGCATGGTGACGCAAAGTGAAACAGAAAGAGAAACAGTACTGTAGACACAAATGGCAAAAAATAACAGAAATGCAAGCACAAATGAAAACGCAAAGGATAACGTACATGGTGGTGCAGATGTCAATGGTAAGTGAAACGGGTACGGAACTGCAAGCGGAAAGAGCAACAGTAACAGTAATGTAAGAGCACAGGCTGGTTTTTCCCAAAACCTGCATAGAGAAAGACAGTGAGTACAAATAATGTATGCATAATAATGAGTATCGGAGCATAAAATGAGAACTTGGAATACTAAATACATTATATCTCAGGAACCGTACGACGTAGAAAAAAAATTTAAAAGTCGTATGATTTACAACTGTCCTGGCTAATTTTGTATTTAACCCCCAATAGGGGGCTAAGAATTTTTCTGATGAAAAGTCCGTATCTCGCACCGTTTCCGAGATACGGTCCCTGAAAGGCGCGGCGAACGCCATAATGTTATCCTATGGGAAAAAAAGAGAAGTTCGGAGTGCCATAACTTTGCCTCCCTTTAATATTTTCTCACCAAACCACTGAAAGGCACATCTGTGGGCTGTTGGCTGTGTTCCCTCAGAATTTCAGGAAAAAAGACTAAACCGTTATTTTGCAGCAGGGTGCCAAAGGATTCCTGTAATGCGTCGGGCGCCGTAATGTTATCCTATGGGAACAAACGTCAACTTTGGAGTGCCGTAACTTTGCCGCCGTGTAATATTTTTTCAACACAATGCTGAAAGGCACATCTGTGAGATATCATCAGCGTTCCCTCCAAATTTCAGCCCAAAACTCCATACCGTTCTTTTGCAGCTGAGTGCCAAAGAATTACTGTTATTTTGGGCATGGTGTCACTGAAATGGTGTGCGGTTTGCGAGGTGTGTCAAAAAAATTTGCGACACTTTCATGAATGTGACACTACTTTCTAAAGTACTTTTTCCAGAAATCTGAAAAACATATTTCTGGGGTGTTTTACCCCAAAATAAAGACATGGCTAGCATCCTCAGGGCCCGACTAGGTGAATACAAAAAGAATTAGGTTGCTAGAGGGTCTCAATTTTAAATGCCAAGCATTTTTCTGACCACTAACTGAAAACAAGATGGTGGATTTTGCGACAGTAACAGGGCCATTTGCGACAGTAAAAAGTGCATTTGCGACACTGTCAAACTTTTTGTTAACTTTTCCCATTGACTTATAGTGGGAAATTGTTTTTTGAATAACTTTTGAACTGTTTAATATTTTTTCATGAAATCTTCAAAAGGCACATCGGGGACCCTGGCCACATGTTTCCTGAAGATTTTGGGCGGTCCATAAACTGTCGACCTGTGAGCGACGCAGAATTCCAGAAAAGCGTAAACGCGTGCAGATCACGCTTAATAACTCCGCAGCCATATATCCGAACAATATGAAACTTGGCAGATCCCAAGGCCTATGGTTCTTGATTACGTATTCAAATTTCAGGCAAATCTGTCAAACAGTTGCAAAGTTATTAAGGTGCAAAGTTTTTGGGTTTAACATAGAAATGGCTCCTCAACCCTAACTATGGCAGCACTACCGTGCTACCATAATATATATACATATATATATAGATATATATATATATGTAAAGAAAAATTGGAAGGCTCTAGGAGAAGAAGTGATAAATGTAAGATAAAGAAAGAATTTGGAAAACAAAAAGGTGATGATGGGAATGACAAAGTATAATAACAGTGAATGAGCTAGAGAAGTCCTCAGGTGGGCACTAATTAACAGGGCCTAGTATGAGGGCCGATAGGTGACAAATGTGGGTGAAAAGGTAGAGATGGAGACATCTGGTAAAAAGGAAAATGGATCTGTACAGATACAAACAGACTTTAGAGAAAATAAGGGGCGGCCGAAAGATGTTGGTAGAAAATAAGTCTGTCATTAAAACCGGAGGGCTGCTGGGAGCCAAGAAGGACAATCAGCCTGGTTTCCTTGTTTTTCTTTGGTCAGAATCCCAGAAGCCATGTTGAAGGACACAAACAGAAAGATTGACACTGTGGTCCCTGGAGATAAAGTGGAATACAATGGGATTATTAGTGTCTCCGTTCCTGACTGCCCTGTAATGTTCCCTGAAACAGTCAGCAAGGCATCTACCAGTCTCTCTGATGTAAATAGCTGAAAACTTCCTGCAAAGAATACAATATACCACATTAGTGAAGGCGTATTAGAACTCCTTGGTGATGTGAAAAACACCAGTGGGACCTTGCATATCAGTCACACACTGCAAATAAATTTGCAGGTGTAGCAGCAAGTTCTGTTGCAAGGTTTGGTAGCTGGCAGGGAGGAACTGTTAGGAGTAGGTAGGCTGCTTCTTACCAGGAGATTCTGCAGGTTGGGTGGCCAGCGGTAGGAGGCAATAGTTGGTTCTGTAAAGGAAGCACCAATGCTGGGGTCAGTTTGCAAAATAGGAAAGTTACTAGTGATGATCCAGTGAAGAGAAGGTGTACTCTGATGAAAGGGAAGCACTAGTGGAATTCATTGTTGTTCTTCCATAACAGTATTCTTCCTACAGTGATAAAGGTTGTGGGGCATGTTACTGATCCAGGAGAGTGCTCTGTCCACCGTGCTTTTAGGGTACCCCATGTTAATAAAAATACAATGCATTATTTTGGCCTGCTCAGCAAAATTATCATCTTCACAGGAAAACCTGCGAAGTCTAAGAAACTCTGAATATGGCAGGACATTCTTGACACGTTTAGAATGGAAGGATCTGTGGAGGAGGAAACTGTGTGAGTTACTGGGTTTGTAATAAACTGATGTCTTCAGACCAGTTTTCTGTAGTTACAGTTTGATATCCAGAAAAGGCAGTGTAGAGCAGGATGATTCATTAGTGTACTGAAGGGAAGGACGGGCCTTGGTAAACTTGTCCAAGAAGACTTGGAGGGTCTCCCTGGAGCAGAAGGTAGCCCCCACACACAATCATCAATGTAGCGTTTGTAGAGTTCAGGCACAGTCCCTGTGAATGGGAGAAAAAAATGTTCCTCCACCCAACCCACAAACAGATTACACATCAATTTTTAACTTTATTTTATATTTTCAGCATGGACTTAATATTACCATTTTGTTTTGCTTTCTGAACACATGCTAATGCAGCACCTTGTTTTTGGTTTTACATTTTGTGTGCTATATTTGCTGTGACCCACAATGTCAACTCTGAAATCTCTCCTCAATTCTCTATGACGTTACTTCATTTCATCTATTTCTGCACTCCATTCACATATTTCCAAGCCTTCTCTGGAATTATTTTCTGCTATTTACTCCAAGACTAAATTCTGCAGTCACTTACAGTTTCTTTCCAAATGTCACCACCAGGATATTATTCCTTAAGGTTTCTGTTTGAAATTCCACCATTGTTCATTTGGGACTGAGATACATGTTTCCTCCACTAATAAGCTTTTGAAAACTTTTTCTAGGAATCTTATCACAAACACCATTCTCTCCATTAAGAAACAACTGATCTTTGTGGACAAAACCATCCAAAGGCAAAATAATTTCCTGCAGTGAACAGCTCTACATAACCTCCTTTTAGTAAGCACTGCATCCAACATCTTAACTCCAATCTCTTTCACTTTCTGAAGGACACCAAGGGTGGGATATTAGGAAGGGTTGCGCATGGCACAACACAGTTGCGCCATGCGCAACACACTGATGTGCCCTGGTGAGATATTCAAAAGGGTAATGTGCATGGCACAAATCCCGATGCACCGGAGTGCATCAGTAATGTATGCGGCGCAAGTGGGAGGAACGTGCCCATGCATGCTCCGTACATCCCGATATTCAGCCCGGGATGTGCTGAGCCCATGCAGGTGCAACCCCTTCTTGTGCTGCACACAGGCGAGCCCAAAAAAAAAAGGAGCAACAGCTGGCCACCCACAGGTGAGCTGCCGTATTGCATGGCACAACACGGCAGCTGCCAGTTTTGAGTGGCCACTCGAGCTCTGGTGGCACCTTAGTGGTAGCGCCCCCATGCCCGATTGCAGACATCAGTATTGTAATAAAGGTCCTATATCCCTGGCAGTCCAGTGGACCGCTCATTGCCCGATCATGGGCAGAGGTATGGAATTAAATCCTCCTCCATCCCTGGTGGTCCAGTGGGCCACTCACAGCCCGATCACAGGCAGGAGTACATTTAAAAATTCCATCCTATATCCCTGGTGGTCCAGTGGACCACGTCCAGTCTGATCGCAGGCAGAAGTATAATCAAAACCCCTTCAATATCCCTGGTGGTCCAGTGGACTGCGTCCAGCCCAATCACGGGCAGAAGTATAATCAAAAGTCCCTCTAATATCCTAGGTGGTCCAGTGGGCCACATCCAGCCTGATCACAGGAGTCTGTAATACAATATCAGAAACCAATCCATCCCTGGTGGTCCAGTGGTACCCCCCCTCCCCACCTGCCCACTGAGCTCCACTACCCCGCTTCCCCCTGTCAGCAGCGGGCCGCATCTCCCCACTCACATGCCACCTTACTGACCGCTGACTGACACCATACAGTAGGCTGTACTCCCATTGGTCCACAGTGTGGGCCAATGGGCATGCAGCCCATACCGTACTACACTGTCCAGACTGGTGAATGGATGCATTCACAATTCTGACACTGTAATGTGGTTATTCTGCATGCCATTGGCTCATGCTGTGGACCAATGGGCGTACAGCCCTACTGTACGGAATCAGTCAGGGGCGGTGGGGTGACTTGCAGATGGGAAGCTGCCGCCCACCACTGACCAGTGGGGAGCGGGGTGATGGGGCTCAGTGGGCAGGTGGGCAGCGGGGGTTCCACTGGACCAGCAGGAATGGATTGGTTTCTGATATTGAATTACTGACGCCCATGATTGGGCTGGACGTGGTACACTGGACCACCCAGGATTTAGGAGGGTTGTATAATTGTACTTCTGCCCATGATTGGGCTGCGAGTGGTCCACTAGACCACCAGGGATATAGGAGGATTATTTATTCATACCACTGCCCGTGATCGGGCAGTGGGGCACTTTACCGCTTGTGCAGGGGGCGTCGGTCCCTGACGGCTGCAGCCTGGCAGGGCGCCAGGTGCAAGTCGCTGGGGATGGGCACACCTGCAAGAACATGGGGCCCTAATGACTTGCAAAAGGCCCCATTTGCACTTTGCATGCATTAAAGCCCCATTTTCATGTACACTTTTGAATATCGTGGGTGATGTGCCTTGCACAATGGCACTTGCGCTATCACATCCTCCTGTCCCTCTCTGACCACTTGCACTGGTGCAGTGCCATTGCACCATGCACGTTGCAGGTGGCCACAGTGCAATATTCAATGGTGCTGAGCCATGGCGCAGCACCCGAAGGATATCACCCTCTAAGTGCCCTGGCACATCCTAGTTGCGCTGCACCCAGCCTTGCATCACAGCCTGGCGGAGTCTAAATATCCCACCCCAAATCTGCAAACTCCAGTCTTTCTTCCAACAGATCAGGACAAATGTGAGCCCTTGAGTCAGACACCACATAACAATTTAGTATTTTGTATTATTCCAGATCTCTCACTGACATAAGATGAGCGATCTCTTCTTAGCGAGGGTCTATCTTTTGTACCCACACCCCGAATACCTTGACGCAGCCCAGGTTCAAGTTGATCAGCAGTGCTTCTATCACAGAGTATGCCTTACAACTCATTTGAGACTCTTGTTTCTGTAGATGATGACAGTATTACCATAATAATCAGTGACATCAATCCCCAACATAGTGCATGGACACCCTCTCCAGGACACTTTGCTGTTGTTGATTATTTTGTTAATTAAAGCATGGAAAACACCACTAACTCAATTTTTACTGCAAGCACAACCATTCCTACCTGACAACTGGTGAACTTGCAACAATCTGATCTCTGCAATGCAGAAATGACATTGTTATTAAACCAGCTGATAAGAGAGCTGCTGTTGTGGTCTGGCAAAAGGACGCATACAACACTGAAGCCGCACAGAAACTCTACGACACAAGGTTTTACTCTCTCTTTCACAGGACCCCACTGCTGACTATCAAACCAGAGTTACCCCAGCATCACCTCTGCTATTAAAAACAAAGAGCTCCCTGCTTCAGCTAAAAGAATCACAGTTCGACAACCTTGGGCGTCCAGATTTTATCTCCTTCCAAAAATTCACAAAACAGGTAACCCTGGTTGTCCTACTGTGTCTGCCTGCTCCTGTACCACATCCCACATCTCTGCATTTTTGGACAGCCTCATGAGACAACTAATTGAGTCTCTGCCCTCCTATGTAAAATACACTAACCATGCTCTCTAGTTATTTGACAGATTCAGGTTCAGTGGTTCCCATCAGCTCATCTTCACCATGGACATCATATCTCTTTACAGAGTGATCCTCCACAATTATGGCTGACAGCTTTACAGCATTTTCTGAATAAGTGGGAAGTCCAGCAGTCACCCACACATACACTAACCCATCTGGCAAAATTTGTTCTTAAGCAAAATGTTCTTTCTTTAATAACATTTTGTTTCAGCAGGTCAGTGGTTGCCATGGTACCAAAGATGGGTCCCAGCTTTGCCAATCTGTTTGTGGGTTGGGTGGAGGAACATTTTTTCTGTTATTCACAGGAACTGTGCCTGAACTCTACAAATGTTACATAAACAATTGTATGGGGTCTACCTCCTGCTCCAGGGAGACCCTCCAAGTCTTCTTGGACAAGTTTACCATGGCCTATCCTTCCCTTCGGTACACTGTTGCAGTATCCTCCTCTACACTGCCTTTTCTGGACATCCAACTGTTACTACGGAACACTGGTCTGAAGACATCAGTTTATTACAGACCCACTGACTCACACCGTTTCCTCCTCCACAGCACCTTCCATCCTAAACATGTCAAGAATGGCCTGCTATATTAAGAGTTTCTTAGACTTCGTAGGTTATGCCGTGAAGATGATGATTTTGCTGAGAAGGCCAAAATAATGCATAGTTTTTTTTTTACTAATGGGGGATATCCTAAAAGCACAGTGGACAGAGCACTCTCCTGGATCAGTAACATGCCCTATAACCTTGAACCCTTTAGGAAGGATACTGTCACGGACATACTATGACAAATTCCACTAGTGCTTCACTTTCTTCAGAGTATACCTTCTCTTCACAGGATCATCACCAGTAACTTTCCTATCTTACAAACTAACCCCAACATTGGTGCTTCCTTTACAGAACCACCTATTGCCTCGTACCACTGGTCACCCAACCTGCAGAATCTCCTAGTAAGAAGCAGCCTGCCTACCCGTAACAGTTCTTTCCTGCCAGGTACCAAACCTTGCAAAAGAACTGGCTGTTTCACCTGCAAATTTTTTTTTTTTAGTGTGACTGAAATTCAGGGCCCACATGTGTTTTTCACATTACCAAAGAGTTCTAATGCACCTCCACTGATGTGGTATATAGTACTCGTTGCAGGAAGTGTACAGCTATTTACGTTGGAGAGACTGATAGAAGCCTTGCTAACTGTTTTAGGGAACATTACAGGGCATTTATGAATGGAGACACTTATTAACCCATTGTAACCCACTTTATCCAAAGGGACCACAGTGTCAATGATCTTTCTGCACGTGTCCTTCAGCAGGGCTTCTGGGATTCTGACCATAGAAAAAACAAGAAAACCAAGCCGATCAACCATTTTGGCTCCCAGCAGCCCTCCGGATTCAATGATAGACTTAATTTCTACTAACATCTTTCAGTCACCCCTTGATTTCCCAAAAGTCTGTTTGTATCTGTACATATCTAATTTCGTTTTCATCAGATGTCTCCATCTCTGTCTACTTCCCCAACATTTGTCACCTTTCAGCCTTCTTACTAGGTCCTGTAAATTAATCCCTACTTGGGGACTTCTCTAGCTCATTCACTGCTATTATACCTTGTCATTACCACCATCACCTTTTTGTTTTCCAGATTCTCTCTTTATCTAGAAATGTATCACTTCTTCTTTCTATATATATATATATCCTTTTTTAATCTTCCTTCTACACTGACTTTGCATTTTTCTCTCTTAGATATTTCCTGAAGAAGACCTAAGGTCAAAATGTCAATTTCTAACTCTATTATTTATTTTCAGCCTGCATTTAATATTACCGTTTTGTTTTGCTTTCAAAACATTACATGATGCGATAGTTATTTGTGAGCATCCCTCCCTGAACATAAGCTAAAAAAACAGACTACATTTCATCAACACTAAATCTGATGAAGGGTTATCCAAATAAGGACCCAAATAACCAGAATCATCCTGCCTAAAACCAGACAGGTGGCAACACCACCCATGCTGGAGGACTGTTATTGGCATCTGACAACACCTTCAGTGAAGAAATACTGCTGGACAACTCATATCCTTGTCTGAAACTGTTACTGTGATTGCACCAAAAAGGTGCTCATGAGGTTTACAGCATCCCTACTTGCAGCATTTGATAGGACAGCCAGCCAGTGCCCCTACCAGCTGCCCACTGTGATGAGCTGTGGTTGAATTCCACCTCAGTCACCTGTCAAAAAAATAAAATAAATTGCAAAGTTATCTTTCACTTACCTTCTTGAGATGTCCATGCTGTAGTTCATGCATGGAGGAGGGTGAAATAATCATGGCAGCACCAGCAGAAGGAGTTCAAGCTCTGGACATTTAAAAAAGAGCATAACAATTTACAAACAATGTTTGTAGAACCAGTAGACACTTATCAGTTATATGGCCCTGCCAGGCATGACCTCAGGTCTAGAAACAAGTGCATCAAAACATATTTGGTGACTGTAAACAGGGTTAAATTGTACCTTGAGCCACACACCCTCTAAATGGCCACTTGATGATTATGATGAGCAATACTGGGATAATCATTATGCCATGTGAACAAGCAAGGGACAGCTGTCCAGTGAATTAACACTGTGATTTCCTGAACAAGGGTCTACAGTAGACCAACCAGTACTAACCAGTGGTAACCAGTGATATGGGCTACTCAAACTGAGCAACTCAATATAAGCAACTCAATTTGAGCTACTGTGCAGACAGCGAGTATTACTAAATAGTGAGGGGAATTAGCGCAATGTATAGGATGGCTACATTCTGAATAGCAGTTCTATGACAACTCATCGACAACAACATTGCCTGCATTGTTCCCATCAGGACAAACTTTTTTTGGGGGGGTGACCCCCCCATATCGCTAAGTATCCAACTCCAAGTAAGAGTTGATTCAGGGTGGGGGCACAACACCGGGGACAGAGTGCTGGTGTTCAGCGGGACCATCACAGCGACCAGGTGAGATTCGTCACTGAGATGGTCTTCACTGTGAAAAAGTCAATGTGCTGATGGTATACCGTGACTAGTGAGGCAGAGGTAGTGCATGCAGGTTACACGGTTTGTTTGGGAGACTTACTTCTAGCTGGTCATCTGGCATGGTGGGTTAGGTGATGGTCTGTGAAGCTGGTGGTCCAAGGTTCAGGAATACAGTGGTGTTTCAGTTTTTGGGGATTTTTGGTGTTACAAGTTTAATTTATTTTTTGTTTTTACAGCTGTCTTGTTTCCCCCTGACTTTGTTCCCCCCTCTCCAATGTTCTCCCCCTTGTACACAGGTTGCATCTCATGGTGTAGCCCCCATTGTGATTTCCTTTGTCCCATAGTGTTACACCCTCCTGGAGTTGATTATTTTAGTAAAGGGGATGCAGGGGCAATGTCCCATACAAAGGGATAAGTGCAGAGTGTAGCCCCCCAAATAGCATGATATCCTGATAATTTATTTTATGAAAATGAAGTTTATATCACTGACATTATAAGGCACTGTGGTGTCCATCGCTGATATTGCCATCGGTGACATATTCGCTGTTTAGTTCAGTGGTCTTTTTGGTGGTGCTGTTATTACATAGTACTCTGACCAATCATGCATATCAGCACTAATGAGGTGCAATGTACATTGGTCAGAATAATGATGGGTCATCATCACACTGAACAGAGTGCTGCATGAGGCCCACATGTACATTTATGTGCATATTGAAAAATTCACAAGAGGGAAAGGCACACTCAGATGCAACTCATGTCCAGGTGGGAGAGAGGGACAAGAGGAAACAGGAGGACACATTTGCTGGCCTCTTCTCAAGGCAATCAGGGACTCAAGAGAAAGGGGAGGGTGAGGAAGAGGCCAAAGGAGGGAGAAGGGGAGCAATTCAGAGAGGTAATGGAGGGGGCAGCTGAGTAGCTGACCAAGCACTCCACCACCAGCATCGGACAGATGCTGGTAACCTGGGGAATAGATAGCATACAGATAACCTACTCAGCATTGCATGGTGTCATCATACTAATAAAAGTCATTAGGAACCATCTGTACACAAAAACACAAATTATTTCTTCTAACCTGTGTGATGGAAGAAGGAGATGCGATGTGTTGAAGAGGATACCATCACAGTCAGAGTACTGTTGCAGTAATCAACTTCTGTGTATGATGCTGCTATTCAAAACCCATAGCCTATAGCAGAGCAGTAGGACTGGCGTGTCTTTCATCACTCTTGCACAAATGAATACTACACTAATCACATCACTCATGTCATGACATGCAGTATCCTGATATGAAGACATCTTGTGAGCCCACATTGGCAGACTTCTCTGTTTCATACTGTAGCACCTGTTGTTGTTGTTCCACACAAGTTTTATTTAATTTTCAGTTGAATTTGCAGTCCACAAATCTGTAACAAGTATTACTAGCAGTTTGTCATGGTACTGCCACTGTTAAGCACACTGTGAGTACATATAAATGTTGCACTGAGTTTGTTTCAGTCAAAAGCACCACACCAGGTGCACCATACATTGCCCCAGTGCCAGTGGCACAGTTGTTGTAATGTTTTGGGATGTGAAGTACCCTTGACAGACTCTGCTTACTTATGGCTCCATGGTTGTCGTTTGCCAGTACATTTGTCAGTCTGAGTGATACAATACCATCCACCATGACTATTTATACCGGCAGTGCAATTCACACACTCCACATGCTCAGCGCTGAATAATGTTGGTATGAAATGTAGGAAGGATGGTGTTGGTGATAATGCCTGATATCATGGGTGCCTCTGTGGGTATAGTTTGACATGGTGGATTGATAATCATTCTTGAAACAGGCAATGACTACGCAGGTCACTGCTTTGAGTCCAAACAGAACACAGAAGCCATTATGGTCAGCTCATCATCTCTATTTCCTTTGACAGTCTGGGAGATGAATGAGGTTCATTTCTGTGTGGGGGGGTGGGGAACAGTGGATATCCTGTGGGCTTCACAGTAAGTGATGTTTTCTTGACACAACATGGTGGCAACAAGACAGAGATAAGATAAAGGATGTGAAACAATATCAGACCAACTGTTTATTGACGATTTTTCATATCTTTTGAGGTGCATAGCCTCACCACAGCCCACACATTGTATAACTGAGGAGCAGAATCATACCACATGCTATTTTTTTGTTTTAACCAACAATAGCAGAGCACAAGGATACAGGACAAGTAACAATGGGTGAGAGTTCAGTTTGGAGATATTCTTTTTTATTTTGTTGAGGGGTTTTAGGGGGGTCAAGAAGTGAGGAATGAACAGTAATGTAAATGCTGTTTTTTTAAGAAATAAAGAAGTTGAAGGACAGATAAACAATACAGGACACATAATGGTACACACTATTTTTTTTCCAAGGGGGCTACAAACTACAAACAGTGATATGGTCTTCAAGGCACAAGTTGCAGAAACAGTGAGAAAGACTGATATCTCATGAAATGGGTGAGTCAAATTGAGTGACTAAAGCAGATTGACTCAATTTGAGCGACTGAGGAAATAGCAAGCAGTACAAAATACTGAGCATAAAAAAATAGTGAGGGTTAGAAAGGAGCAACAGTTTAGGGAAGAGGAAAATAGCGAATAGTTGCAGGATGTAGTGCAGCTGCTGTGAGCTGAAAACCATGCTCCCAGCGAAGTGTGGTGGTTAGAGCTGCCAAATGTGTATAGCTAGGAAGTGCGTTAGAGCTGGGTTTTATCCCTGCTGGTGCTTTTTATTTTTGTGTTTTTTTCCCTCTCCAGTTTGACCCCATCTCCAAGTTCCTCTGTCCACCTGCTCCCCCAGTTCTGTCACCCCACCTGAGTGGCAATACTGAGATTTTTCCCACTTGACTTTTTCTCCTCCCCGAGTTTCCTCTCCTAGAGAACATTCTCCCTCCCGAGTTTCTCTCATTTCCCCGAGTTGTCGTTCCTCCCCTAGAATTGTTTATTTTAGATATGGAGGCATGGAGGGGTGAAACGCTCAGCAAAGGGGAGGGACAGGGGGCTCTTCCCCCTGCAAAAACTAAGAAAAGTACTTTGTGGTTTAGGTTGTAGTTTTAATGTTAATCGCTCCTTTTGGTGCTCGCTATTTTGTGTTCACCCTCTTTCGTCTGTGCCATTATTACTTCGCTCTAATGACATGGAACTGAAACAATACAATACAAATAACATTGTCCACTCAAATGTATTTTTTTGTAAAGCTACAGACTTTAGTTCAAAGGGGCAGTGCAACTGGTCACACCCCCATCTGCCTATTTAAGGCCTGCTCTCCTCACTCCACAGACAAGCATTTTTTCCTTGCAGTCAGAGGTTTCCTGTTTGTCATGTATTGTATAAACCCCTGGCTCACCCTACCTCCTCCTGATGCATGGCATAGCATTTATGGCACTATGCAACCAGCGATTCCAGGCACCTCTCTGCCTAAGAGCTTCTGGCTCTACCAAGCCTTATACCATCCCGCCCTTAATATTATGCACCTGGTATGCATAGTCATCACAGCCTTCCTGTCCCTTGCAATATCAGTAACGCCCAACCCCTTCCAAGTCTGGCAGCATATCATGTTTACTTGCTTCAAACTGCACCTCCTTCCATACTGGTTTTGCAGCCTCCTCCTACCTAACCAGCTTCAAAGTCTCCTCCTCTGCAACTAACAGCCCCAGGCTTTGCCATTCTCTTACTCATAACATACAATTCAATTCACTCCCAATTTGGCTTCCTAATGTACTTGGTCGGCATGCATTCCTGTGGTTGATAAATGCTTTTGCCTTACCTCGACCCATGACAGGGTCCATTTTGCTCATCCTGACCTATGTACAGGTCTCTCACTGACAGCTCTCATCCAGTCAAGACCCACAAGAGGGTTCAAAGTGCTCAGTCTGACCTACATACAAGTCTCCCCATGTCTGCTATCATTCATCACAACTCACGTGTGTGTCCCATGCTCATTACAACTCACTCCTCTACATTTTGGAGATAAGCTGACTGTATTTATTAATTCCAGGACTCAGGGTTAGCCCTGTGGCTGATGGTCTTTCTCTATCTGCTCCCCAAAGTCTGCATCTTGAGCATGCAAAGCTTGAAGTGGGGTCCTTCTTACCTGGCCCATAGTTGGGAATGTCCTCACTGCGGGTGGACCTTCAGTCATCAACCTTATCAACGGCACCTTTCAATGTAGCATTGAAGACTTTGCAAACAAAAAGGTGGGAATCTTATGGGAAGGGCCCCTTTAGCTGCCTGAGCGGGTTTGGAGGCACCATTTAAAGCTATTCCCCTACAACCTCCTCTGGTTAAACTGTTTTGTTCTTAGATCAGTAGGCCAGCTGAGTTTCTCAGTAGTCATTACTCTCCTGCTCCTCCCACCTAGAAGGTCTGCACTGTGATGTCCCGGTGTGGCAGAGTTTGCTCACAACCCTCTACAGCATTCCCAATAGAGGGATAGAGTGAAAGTATTCCCTAAAATTGCAATTCCCCTTGACTGGTCTGCTAAATTGTAGTAGCAAAGCTGCCACTAAACAAAACTCTCCCAGAGCTTGGAGGGAAGGTGACCTAGGCCTTGGTTCCACAGAGGCTTCCTCCAGAAGGGATGTTTTCCTCTCCTCTGTGCCAATGATCATAATACTAGATGGGCATAGTTGTAGTCCCTAGATCACTTAGTTAGGTTTCTGCTGTTGGATCAAGTTGGGTGGCTGCCCCATAAATGCCCCTTCTCCCCATTTGGCTGTTCTCTCTCTCTTTAGTAAGCCAGGCCTCCATACCTTACAGTCAGACCTTCAAGCAGGTAAAAATGTAGCTGTTATTTTCTGCCTACTCTACTCAAAAAATACGACCAACTGACACATGCAACCAACTGAACCCATACTACCAACCTACCTACGTGTAGGTCTTTGATGCAGATAAACGTTCACTAACACTCTTTTTGGGCTTCTTCTTAAAGTACCATTAGCCAAAGGAATCACTCCTATGGCACCTCAAGGTGGAACCCCCCCCAGGGTTCCTGCATCCGACACTCCCTACAGGGTGGTATATCCCATGGATAGAAAGGTGAACAGCCAAAGTTTATCTATGTTACACAAGCACAAAACCAGTTGGACAGGTACATTAAATTGAAAAGTTATAGCCTTTAGTTCAAGGGGGTGAAGCAACTGGCCACATCCTCATTCAGCCTATTTAAGGGCTGATCTCCCCAATCCACACACAAGCATTTTTTCCTTGTCCCTCCATCCACCACCCCTCCTCCTCCTCCTCCTCCTCCACCAGTGGCATGCCCTCTCTCTCTCTCTCTCCCCCCCCCTTAGGGGCTTCTTCCTAAGGTACCTTTAGCCAGGAAATAACTCCTGGCACCTTAAGGGATGAAAACCCTCTCCTAGGGTTTCTTGCTTTCATACCCCTACTGGGTGGCATATCACACGAATAGACAGGCAAACAGCCAAAGTGTATCCACATTACATAAGCACGAAACCAGTTGCACAGGCATATTAAAGTGCTTTTAATTTTTGAGAGGGAGGTCTAAACTGCAGCCAATTGGAAAACATAGACTTACTGATGTGTTTTTCAGGCAAAAAGTTGCATAAAGTGAGATGCTTAAACAGTAAAAGGCAAGTAACAAGGTCTGCACAATTTCTTTTGGTTTTTGTTATTTTTATTTTGGGGAGAGGGCACAAACAGCAGTCAACTGGAAGACTTACACATACTGGTGAGTTTTTCAGAAGAAAAAGTTGCATAAAGAGGGATGTGCAAACAGTAAAGTTTAACTAATAACGTCTGCACAAATTTTTTTGATTTTTCTCTTTTTCATTATTTTAGGAGGGGCCCTAAACAGGGGCCAACAGGGATACTTGCAAATACAAATACTGCTGTTCTCTGACAACAAAATTGTTGGCAATTTTAATGTAAATATTCATAATGTGGATGGAACCAAGCTTTCTCTCCGCCTTTTTAATACTGCCATTCACCATGTATCTATCACACTGAGTCCAGGTCACTTGCATCTGTGTTCTGCTAACTGCAGACACAACGGGTATTATGGCACCTACCAAACAATTCAGGTGCACACCTTAGAGTCACAGCAGTGCAAACACAAAAACTCAAACCCTCAACTGTGCCTCTGTCATCCTGTAGTATTTGCACACTCTCCATTTCCTCTGATTCCTGCCCATATCACCTTATCAGCAGGATCTTGATATCTTGCAGTCACTGATAACTTGTACTGTTATGGGAGGAATATGAGTTCATTTTTATGAATGTGAGATACTCAATATTCCTGTAAGAAAGGCAGCTTCACCAGCCAGTCACAATGGCACCTGAAGCACTGAATACCCTTTCTGAGCATACACTGGCGTGGGGCAGGTTAGGTACCCAATGGCATGAGCTGCAAGAGCAGGCCAGATTTGAAGTTACTTCACGAACAGTCCAATGATTCATCATCTATGCTCAACTCCAGTGGGTCATCCAAGTATGACTGTGCCATATGGCTGGCAGACAGCTGCACTTGTGCTGCCCTCAGGTGGGGAAAGAAAAGGAAAGGGAACATTGTTTAACCAGGGTAGCACACTAAGTTGAAGCTTGTTTCCAGATGTGACCTGGGGGCACAAGGAAATTAAGTGACTTGCTCAGGATCACACAGTATGCACCTAGGTGGATGGGATTCATACCAGGTCTCCAGACCTGCAGCTCAGAGCCCAACCCACTGCAATATACTGCCTCAGGTGGTGGTGCATGGACACTCCAACCTGCTTCAGCATGGACCAGGAGGGTTTGTGATACATTTTCATGAGGATCAGGTGTAGGAGAAAGCACAGTACAGTACAGAAGAAGGATGAGGAGGATACTTTCTGAGTGGTTGTTGCTCTTGAGGTTTGCCTCCGGCAACCAATTGTGACCTTTACTCTGCATGCATTTTCATTATCCAGTTTCCAACTTTGCCACAAAGGATCACAACATAGTGATCAAGATCAGCCTTCACTACCTATAAGAAGTGCCTCACCCTTGCTTGTACTATGGATCTACCAGGGTTGCCAGGATGTATGCTTCTGGTTCCATGTCAATTGCATAGGGTTTTAATGATAACGGCAAACACCTAAAGGCGATCACTGTTATCTCTCAGTCAGAGTGCCAAACACATTTTCAGCACTCTGACAACCCTGGTGCACCAGCACAATAGTGCCAGGACATATTTTTACTACTTTCTTTGCCCCCCGCACCTCCGTACTTAAGGATTCTCAACTCCAGGGGGGTGCATGTCGGGGGGTGGTGAAAGTAGAAAAAAAAAAAGGTTTGGGCCGGGCCCAATAAAAATCGCACCAGCGCCTTGACCCAAACCCAGTACCCAAGCCATCCCAGCCATTAACCAATCCCCGACACCACCACACAGTTTGAATAGCAACTGCAGCACCAATCTCACAGCCTTTCCACCATTCTCAGCCCACGCCCACTGCGTTCTCATTCCCCCGCGTGCGTACATACAGCGACATCCTGTCACCTAGTTCACCCACCCCTCATCCAGTTGCTCTACCAGTCAGTCACTATGAGTAGATTGCGGGGGGAAAGTGTCACCATAATGGACGGCACCCTTCCTCATGTGCCCACTTCACAAGTTACCAATTGCGCGCAAAACATTTTGGCATGGTCAGTTACCGCGCGGATATTTCAGCGCAATGTTTTTCAGCATTTAATGATTACTGCGCTAGGCATTTCAGCATATCTTTCACCGCACTCATGGCTCTCTAGTGACACACAAGTTGCTACTTGTGTGTCTGTCTCTGTAGCTACCGTTCTCTCTGTCCCTCTCCCTGAAGCTTGGTCCACTGCTCTCTCTCTCTCTCTGTCTCTCCGGGCCCACAATGGCATTGACAAATTCTGTTACTGAGGGCTCACTCATGAAGTTGTCAGAGATCACTAATGCAGAGCCTGCTATCCAAAGTTCTGTAGGCCATGAAGGGCACATGCTTCCAGAGCACATATATATTACTCTACTATTAGATAAATATATAAATTATTTTCTCAACCATTCAAGAGATCCTTATTGGTGATGCCAAAATGGACTACCTTACTTACAGAACTGAGATTTAATTCTCAGCAAGACTTGGGGCAGTGCTTGTATAATTTTGATGTGTGTGCACAACTGTCCCCATGTTAGCTGACTGAATACAAATTAGAAATGAGGCCTGCTTGAATCTAAAGCAATGACTAAACTGAATGTGAAAATGAATGTCTGTTTTTCCCATATGCTGTACAGTCCTCGAATCAGAGTGTGAGTACTAGGCACAGGTATCTAGTGGCACAGTACACTGAAGATCTATGTTCTAAGCAGCTCACTAGCTACTATATACTGGTTGGTGCTGCCAGCTTGTGTTTCTCTATGGACCCCAACCCCCACACTCGAATTGAACCCGAGTCAGGTTATCTGTATGTGTGTAGTGCTGGAGGTTGATTGCAGCTCAGAAACTTGTTGCAGGTGTGCAGCTCAAGTATTATCTTTTGTGTGGTGCCTGCGGGGTATGTTATCTACAAGCAGGGCAACTGTACAGTGACAGAACACTGCAATCTGGCTGGGTTTATGCTCAGGATTGTTGCACTCTCGTTGAATTAATTGATTATATTTTTTGCTTAAGGTAGGCAATGCCGGCATTTGTTGTGCTCTTAATTGCTATGTTAGAGGTAATGTTTTTGCTATGTTTGATGTCCTAAATGCTTGCACTTAAATGTTTGCATGGAATTGACGTGATACCATGCCTCTGAGGTGCTACTATGAATCATGCTGGGATCATTGTCAAACAACTGTTTAATCCAGTCAGTCAGCTCTACTCCAACACAGTCTGCTGCCAATTCAAACTGCTCCGCGACATTGACAAGGTCTCGCTGAGTACAGGCAGCCATGGTATTATCTGGCTCCAGGCATGCATTTTCAGAGTGAACAATCTGTGTAGCATATTCAAATGGATAGAGAATTTGTTTGACGTGATCCATCAACATCCACTGGCATAGATTCATTGACATAGCAGACTGGTGCTTTATGATCATGCATCTGCATGACATAGTTACTCATTGGCTTGTACTGCTCAAGTAGCCTCTCAAGCATGTTGAGCACTGAATTTCAGAGTGTCACTACATCAAGCTTTAGGAGGTGGTGTTGTTGTACTCATTAGCCTTCAGTAGACTCTCTGAGCTCAGATCTTGCCAGTGAGTAGCAACTGAAATGGCTGCAGGTCTTGTGACTGACATTACTGTACACATACCACTGACTGCTTCATGATCCAGAAAGGCCCTCACAATCAGGTCCAAGACATGTGAGAAGCACAGGACATGATAAAACACCCACCATTGAGTGATTTAATGGTATTCCTGCATTGTCACTTTCGATAAAGCCTTCTTGGAATCCATGTGGTTCCAGCCAGAACGTAATGGCCTCATTAGTTCAGGGTGAATATTCTGGCAGATGTATGTGTCCCATGCATGCTCTGAATACTCAATGTGCTGACGAGGACAAACATTACTACTGCCACTTGTCGGGGGGCATGGACAGGGCATAGGTGCAAAGAATAAACACTAGGAAATAGGACCAATGTGCAGTAATGCACATGAAAACGATAACAGAAGTGGGCCACTGGTTCAGATATCTGTGGTAGAGGCAGATGCTGGGTACTACAGAGTGGGACAATGCATGTGACACAATGTAAGGAAGGTAATTGTAAGTGTTGGAACAGCCTCAGTGGAGAAATAAGTATGACTGGGAACTTTATATGTAGGTACAGCTTTTTCCTAGGTTGTTGAAACCCAGGCTTCTCAAACAAGAAAAATGGCAGCAGGTCTCTTAGTAATAGTAAACCTTTATTTTTAGACAGGGGATACAATGACAACTCATTTCAATCACCATTAGGACAAGTCCTACTTACAATGTGTTCTCTTTGGCACAGGATGTTTAGGTGGTATTGGTGTGCTTTGTTAAGGCGGATTTATATCAGGTTGCTTAAGTCTCTAAGTTGGGTGGACTCTGAAGAAGGTTGATTTACAGGCTTTGGCAGTAGTGAGCTTGCTGCTGTGGTTACCTTGTCCGCCATGGAGGAGACAATGGAAAAAACTTTCTATACAAGAAAGGGATGGCTCAGATTTGGCACATTGACTACTTCCACTGGTATTTGCATGCCTATGAGAGGAACACAGTTCAGGGATAAATGTTACATCATCATTAGGATGGGGACCCTCACTTTTAGACTGCTATTATGTCAGAAGTGGGCATTGCTGGCAAACATTTATGCTGTCCGCAGTGAATGGGATGTTTAGTTTGCATATGGCTATGCATACCAGTTGTTCCATAGTGTGTTCCCAGTTTACCCCTGCTAATTTAAGTCCTGCATATATTTCACACAGCCACACTGTCATCAACCTCATCCACTGAGAAAAAAAGTCCCACACAAGGGACTTTCTGCCAACATGCCAAATTTTTGCGGGTGGGGCATATAGGGCCGCGGGCATAAAGGTGTGCAAAATGGTAACCTTTTGTTGCTCCTGCAACTGCTTATCCCCATGTACCCCTTTTTAACTTCATGTCCCATTCTCCAGCCATCAAGCTGCTCTTTAGGGTGCAACATAAGAAGGATTCATTTTCCTTTAACCGTGACACTTTTTCTGGGCTGCAGAGGGCAGAGGCAGGCCCTGCAGACCTATTACTTCTTAAAAGCACTCTTGCATTCCTTGTGAACCAACAACTTGTTAGTGTCAAAAAAGACACCTCTTATCTTAACCATTCTGCGCTCACACTATTTTTTAAACTTTCACCGGTCCATGACAGCTGAAATACAAAACTCCTACCCAACCCTCACTCTCAGCACCCACCACCCCACGCCCCACAAAGAAACATAATAGTGATAATGGGGGTTCCCAGTCCCTCAGTGTCTCAATCGCAACTTCTCTCACTGCCCCCTTGTCCATTACTGAGCATCCAAGGTAATTTCAATTTTCTAGATGTAGGCCATCGATGGCGGCTGCAATTTGCCAATGTGTCGGCAGAAAATGCAAGTCGTGGTGCTGGATCAAGGAATGGCTACCATTTGCCAACTTTTCCAGTGGGAAGCACAAGACTTGCTGCTGGATTTTGGGTGGAGCAAGAATCTTTGTTGACTGGCTGAAGCAGCAACACATGGTATGTGGCCATCTTGGATCGGAAAAGGAGGAGACATGGAACTGGATTGTTGCTGAGTGAGGCCTGGAAGGTGCACAATGGAGCCTATGACATCTGTTGTCCTGGAGACCAGGAATTGGGTGGCAGCACTGCTAGGGACAGAGTACTGAAATTCCTGACAGTGAGTTGAGAAATGATTGTTTTTTGTCTGTGTAGAGAGGATTTTCTTTCTCTCTCTGCCACCCCATGACACACACACACAGAGCAATTGAGGAAAAGTAGTGTGACATCAGGCAAATGCGGTGGTGATAGACAGAGACAGAGAGCCACACACGGAGTGCAGAATTCTGAGACTGTGTGTCTCGCTGTCCTGGAAGCTGCAGTGTCACAGAGAGAACCAGAGAAAGGGAGAGGTGTTGGGGGGTGAGACAGACAGCGAGTGAGACATGCACTAGGGAGCAAAAAAGACAGCAGATTCAAAAAAGGAGAGGAGGCAACTACATAAAGGCTCCAATGGTGCCAATGACACAAACTTGCAATCATTTCCACACCACCAAGTCAGGCTACTAACAGGGTACCAATCAAACAAGACCCTTTGATGTTAGGTCCAAGTTAATGCAGAACTTTATTAAGTTAAAAGAAATGGCAAGCAGCACCCCCCTGTCCTAAGGCACATACTGTATGTGTCGCGTGACCAACGTTTCACGTCACTCTGACAATTTGTCAAGGATGTCAAGACACCTTGACCAAGCGTCAGAGTGACATGAAGCATTAGTCACATGATACATATGTGCTAAGGTGCAAGGGGTGCTGCTTAGCCATTTCTTTTAACTTAATTAACGTTCTGTATTAACTTGGACCTAGCATCAAAAGGTCTTGTTTGATTGGTACACTGTTTGTAGCCTGACTTGGTGGTGTGAAAGTGAAAAGACAGCAGCACCCTTGAGACACAGGGATCAGGAGGTAGTTGGTCCAGCATGCAAGAGACAAAGAGAGAGAGAGAAGACAACAGCAGGAGAGAGACTCTCAAAACACAGATGCTGCAATCTCCTCTCTCTCCATATATATTACAGATTCATATTCTTAAAATCACAAATATGATCCACCACCCTCTCCTTAAATATGAGTTTAATGCAGACCACATATTAGCAGCAGCAGGTACAAGTGGCCAGGTATATCACAACAGCAGTATCACGATTAATTAATTTGGAAATATGGCATTCTTTCATTTCAGTTGGACTTTTACAGGTCCTTATGGTAGAAATAAGCTGCAGTAGCCAGGTTCTGGGTTTAGAGAAGGGTTATAAGCTGTACATTAATTGGTCACAAAGATTGGGTCTTTAGTGCTACACCATCAGTGGAGATCTATCTAGGTACCCCTTCAGTTTGCCCTCTGACTGCATTATTCTCAAACTATTTCTGAATCTACTGAATAGCACTTGACTGGGGACTAAACCTATTACCAGAACTGGGCTGTATGCATTAAACTTCTTAACAGAGCAAGTGCTGTTTGTGTCTGCATGTGCTGAGATTTCCTGCTGGTCATTAAATACTTATAATCTTCCTCATGAAAGTAGCTGAATTATTGCACAGAACTTGAAGGAGCCAGTTATATTCATGTCTGTCAGAAACAAAAAAGGAGTATCTATTCTACTACTGGACTTAATGAAACCATGTGGTCTAAGCAGAACATCTTTGGTACATTAAAGCAGTCCTCTCTAAGGCCTTTATCACTGACCTGCAATATATATGTAATATATGTATGTTCTGAATTATCTAACCTTCCACTAATTGTTACGATGCAGTATCTATCTCACAGAAACACTGACACTGGCAGCACGTGGTAGGTATAGAAACACAGTGGGTCAGCAGAAGAGTGCGCTAGCGCTATGTCAGAAATAAGCATCAAAATGTACCACACGTCGTCTAAAACCCCAGAGCTTCTAGGGTCGTTTTGGTGGCCCAGAACCCTGGGTTTTCTATAATTATCTCCTTCAGTAAAATTAGCTTGAATCATCCCACAAAGCTTCAGAGCTCCTTTGGAAGAAATACTTTTCTTTATGTTATAGCACATTTGGGCTCCTTCTTTTTGCTGCTGTGCATTTTTGGTCATGGTCTCTCCTGGCTATTATGCCACTCTTTCCTCCTCCCCAGGGCTTGCATAGCACTAGTAAAGTGGAGATCAGGCTGAATCTCTGCTTCAAATGTTGGGGGTCAGACCAGAGAATTCTGGGATCAGAAATTTGCAGTAGTGACTTGTAAAACATATTAACATACTAAGTTGCCAGCAGAGTAGGCTAAAGGTCTCTTGAAGTCAGCTCAAAAAAGCAGCACATAGTCTATACACCTTTTCGGCCTTTCCAATAATTTTTCTGTTAACAAAATACATGAAAACCTTTCCATATATGGGGTCAATTCTGAAGCACTGCTTTTATTTATGTGCTTCAGAATCCTCAAAATTCCCATCTGGGGACTTCAGAAGTAAGTAACACAAGCTCTGCTCCCCAGTCCTTTAGTTAGCATCTGGTGCTCTGACATTAGCTGTTGTGCAACTCTGTTGTATGTGGTGCTTGTTGCTTTGATGCTCCCCTCAGGGAGCCCACTGATTCATCATGCCTGCCTCCCACAGCTACTTTTAAGCCCATTTCGGTACTTGCCTTTAGCCATAGTGTGGCTCTCCTTTGTGGCCCCCATCCTGTGCATACTGTATATCCTCCCTGTTCCTTCCCTCAGGGCATTTAGACTCAGCCACCATATGGGTTAGTTAGTGGTTTATCACACCTCCTGATGGCTGCCCACCCTCTGGACCCTCTTAACGAGCCCCTTGGGGCTTTTTCACATAACTGCTGTGCAGCTGTTTGGCAGAGAGAGGCATTTTGCCCTAGCCTCCTCCACCTCCTAAAAATCTCTATCCTTTTCCCACCCACATGGAATAAGCCAACATTGCTTTCACTTTTGTGCTTCAGAATCCTCAAAATTCCCATCTGGGGATGTCAGTAGGAGGCAACACAAACCTTGTTCTCCTATCCTTTAGTTATCCCTGGTGCTCTGACATCAGCTGCTGTGCAGCTGCATTACATCGTCGCAATGCTTCCATGCTCCCCACAGGGAGCCAACTGATTGCCCTGCCTGCCTTCCACAGCTACTTTAAGCCCATTTCAGGCATTGGCCTTCAGGCACATTGTTGCTTTTCCTTTTGTACCCCATATTGTGCATTTGCTTTCCATATTCTTCATTCCAAGCTCCTCATTACATTTAAACTCAGCCACCATATTGGTCAGGTTAGCAGTTTCTGCCTCTTCCTGCTGGCTGCCCACCCTCTGGACCCTCTTAACAAACCCCTTGAGGGCTCTTCACATATGCTGCTGTGTGACCAATTGGTACAGGAGGCATATTTTCCTAGTCTCCGCCACCTCCTAAAAATCTCCATCTTTTTCCCCACCCAGATGGAGCAAGCCACAATCTGAACTCTGTGTGGGCTGGGAGTTGAAAGCACCTGCTGGCACTGTTATTCTTGTGCAGTAGTGCTAAATAGCCATAGCATTTCTGATTGGCGATTTTCTTTCTTTTTTGCTCTGGACTCCCTCACCTTGGTTGGAAAGTTCAGCCCTCTGCCCCGCTTTCAACTCCCCATGCGCAAGCTTACCCCCCAGGGTGGGGCCACTGCTCAGGCATGCCATCCCATAGGAACATGGTCTCTTGCCCTGGCTTACCCCAGGGAGGGACCATGGGAGTGGGATGCCCCAGCAGGCATTAGTCACACTGAGAGTAGCAGCTGAGGTGGGGAGGCCATCATGAATGGAGCAGAAATTTCTTTCCAGTATTCTGAGATCCTTGGGATGGGAATGTGCAATGATGCCAGCGTCTGCCTCACCACCATTTGTGTGATGCGCCAGCAGAGCAGTACCCACAACAACAGAGTTTGTGTAGAGCTGGACACTCTTCTGCCCTCTACCCCCCTGAAGGAGAGCAGTCCCTGAGATGCTCAAGCCTTCTACCTCCAATCAGCCCTCAACTCCCTAGTCCATCATTGAGCGTGGGATGTCGGCAACATAAGTGGATACCTCATCACTCTGCTGGTGGGTCAGACCCCGATTTTTCAGTGTTATGACCTGCATACCTGCCTGCTACATACAGGGCCAAGGGGCCCACCCCAACTAGATGCCAGGGAAGGTTAAATATAATTAAAAACACCACCATTTAACATTGGCTATGATAGAGTTATCCCACTACACCATCAGGACTATACCATTAAACTACTGGCATCCAGTGACAACTCAAGACCCTGAACCTCAGGTGTCCCCTTTTTAAATAATGCAGGGACTATTAGCAGCAAACCATCTGCACTGGCCCATCAGAGCTACTACTTTTAGCATGCCAACTAGGGGTGTCAAAGGGGTTTACTGAGCCCTCAATATCATTTATTCACTTTTAACAGTCTGTATCTTTATTGTCTATCTCTATATCTCTATTTTCTTACTTTGAACTTAAGTGTATTTTTTTCTCTAAAACTCCCCTTCCTTTACTCTTATGCTGTACTGTACCCTTTTTCTAACTCTCCACTCTGTCTCTACTCTCGCTAGTATAACTTCCCCAAACTAATAGATAGATAGATAGATAGATAGATAGATAGATAGATAGATAGATAGATAGTTTATTTATAAAGCGCCCAACTCCATGGGCTCTGGGTGCTGTACAGTACAGATCAACAACAAAATACTTATGAGCAGCAGTTCATTCATAAACTTAAAATTATCCATCCCATTAAAACCAATATCAATCATTAAAAGCCTACGGAACAGATATGTCTTTAATCCTTTCTTGAAGGCTTCTACCAAGGGGGCCTCCTTAGATAACCCGGAAGGAGTTTCACAGAGTAGGCACCACCACTGAGAACTCCCTTTCCCAGAATGCTGCAGCCTCACTCTGAGAACTCCTAGGATGCCTCCCCCAGCAGAACAGAGTGCCAGGATGAACAGTGAGGGGCAGGAAGATATTGAAGATAGACAGGTCCCCTTTGTGTAGAGTCTTGTAGGTCAGGAGCCCTACTTTGAAGACAGTCCCCACCTGACTGGCAGCCAGTGTAGTCCATGGAGGACCAGGGTGTTATGGTCACCCAGTCTCACCCCAGTCAATAATTTTGCCACCACATTTCTGCACCAGCTGCAGCCTGCAGAGGTTGCTCCCAGATAACCCTAGGTACAGGGCATTACAGTAGCCTAGTCAGGAAGTGATGAATGCATGCACCAATGTGGTCAGATCCTCCAGCAGGATCAGGGCTCAGATTTGGGCAATGCTTCTGAGATGATAAAATCCAATCCTGATCATGGTCAATCTAGCTAATCTAGCTAATCTAATTTTCCCTTTTCTTCTGCAGGTCTTGCCAGACTGCATACTGATCAGATAAGTATCTTTGTTAAATTCTAGCCCACTAATATGTCTCCTCAGTCACCTCTGACCCTTTGTGTCTCCTCAACCTTCTCTGTTCTTCCCTTTCAGATCTCACCAGAATACCCTCAATCTAGGACACCCCAACTCTGGACTCCCTAACTGTGATGGAGCAGGTAAGTTCTAATTACCTAACTGCCTTCTAAGTTAAGTAGCATATAAAAAGGTGCCCATGCCATTGTATTGTGTAGCAACTTGACTTATTTATTTAGTTTAGTGGCCTGGAAATGAGAACATTTGTCATGCTCTTCTACACCTGATGTTAGTTGGTCTCCACTGACCAGTTCCAACCTGTAGCCCTATTGGCTCTGGCCAGATTCTGTTTTTACTGGGTGCTGCTTGGGGTGGCTGCTAAACAGAGTCTAGGTTTGGACCATCATCCCCTTCCTCATCGCTATCATCCTCACTGATTTTTGGACTAAGACATTTCTGGCATTGACAGTAAGAGCTGACTATCCTCCACTTTCTCTTCCTCAGTACCATTGTCTTCCACCTCAACACTAACAGTAGAAGGATGTTCAGACTCATGATATTCCTCCTCCTCAGCCTCCATCTCAAGCAATCTCTCCTCCAGTTCCTTCTCCCCTGTGAAGACAGTTAATGATCCATGACCCCCTTAATATCACCCTTTCTGCTACTGGCTGCCACCGGATGCACACCCTCATCGCTCCTAGTCCCTAGGAGCTCCGGAGATGACTTCTGAGATTCCTTTGACTGTGATTGTTCCTTCTCATGAGACTCCTGTGGCTGTGACTTTTCCTTCTCCTGAGACTCCTGCAAATTAGGAGGTGTTGTACAAAATATAACTGACTGTAAACAGCTTCAGAACAACTTAGATCAAATATAGAGAGGGCAATAAAAAACAAAATGAAATTTAATGAAAAGAAAACAAGGTAATGCACTAGGGACAAAGAATCAACAAATACAATATAAACTGAATAGAAGTATACTAGAAAGTACAACTGAGAAACAAGACCTTGGAATTTGGATAACAGATGACTGATCCTTTGATAAACATTACATGATAGCAGTCAAAAAATGTCAAAGAATTGTAAACTGTATTTTACATAACATTAAAAGTTGGAAGAAATAAGTGATTATCCCCTTGTACACAGGATTGGTACACCCCATCTTGAATATTGCTCTCAGTTTTGTCAACCTCACACCTTCAAAAGTTTTAAATCAATTGAAGGAATACAAAGGAAAGTAATCAGAAAAAAAAGCAACATGGGAAATCATACCTGTTCAGAGATTGAACACTGTAGGTCTATATTCTACTAAATACCAACAACTAAGATGAGACCTCTGTCTGACTTATATGGCAATGCAAGCTGACCTTAATACTGCAGCATTAGGGCTCACACCATACTATACTAATAAAACTACTAAAACACATAAGCACAAATTAATAGGTGAAAAAATATAAAAAAAAAAGTCAGTTTTCACTCCAGAAGTTGTGTCCTGCCTGACAGAAAGAACTTGAAGAAAAATGAGGTAATCCTTGACTTCTGTGAAATTCAAAAGAAGAAACATGGAAAAAAAAACAGAAAGCGGAAAAATGAAAAACAATTAACCCCAAAGGTTGATTACTGACACCACAGTTATGAGCGCTACGGATGGATTGGTAAGATTCACTAAGTGATCTTAAGATTTACAATACCATCTGTAGAAAAACAAATATCGCTGTACATTGCTGGCTGAAACTACCCCCCACAGAATCATATTACCAAACTGCAAATAAATAAATGGTCCTACAAAATAAATGGAGAAACCTTAATTCTGCGGTTCAGGCTAAAAGATATGCTGTTAGTGAATAACAGCACAGTAAGAGGTGAAAATGCACCGTTACATTTTTGGAAATTTGGAATTTTACGACAGATGAAGGGTGGAAAATTCCACAAAGTTTTAAAACTTTGCAGAACTTCACTGAAAGTGGAATTCGCAACTCACCCAGCTCTATTCCCCTGTAAAACATTTTGTTTTCAGAAAGAAAATTAAAAAGCAATAAAAATGACCACTGCATTCTATTGGATGTAATTTATTGTTTCTTATCATTAGCCAGAACTGAAAAAATTCATTCAACCTTTTTCTGAAATTATACTTATTTCAGAGGAACATGGATGAAATATTTTACCTCTTAGTATTGTAATAAAAGCTTTCCTAAACCATGGATAATAGAAACCATAAATGATGGAAAAGACTCCCATGAAATTGAGATCATGAATAAAGGGGGGGAAGGGGGCTGAGAGGGCATAGTGGAGGTAACCATAAGGATGATGGCCGTGTTAAGGTTCTGTTACTGGGTGACTCGATGATTAGGGGTATCCATTGGGAGGGACAGTGGGGTGGATGCCATAGCCAGGTGAAGGTAGTAGTATCTCTGGGCTGACAGTGCACAGAGCAAAGTTCATGGTGTATGAAATGGTTAGGATTGGAGGAAACCTGATTTCCTGGTGCATTTGGGAACTATTAATCTAGAGGGAAATAGCATTTTGGAAATCCAAGCAAGGTTCCAAGAACTTGCCAGAGTCTGTCGGGATAATGGATGCAACATTTCCTTTTCGGAGATATTGCCAGTACCAAAGGCCTCAGTGGAGAAAAAAAAGAAGCTCACAGAGGTTAATGACTGGCTCAGGAAGTGGGGTGAAGAGAATGGGTTGAGGGTGTTAGGGAACTGGAATGGAGTTTGGGAGGATAAGGGACTATATGCCAAGGACAGGTTTCATCTTGCCCCATTAGGAAGGAAGTCCTTAAACAGGGGATGGCTGACTACATACAAGAAAGGTGGGTTTAAACTTGTAAGGGGGAAGGGATGAGGGAGGGGTTGACCAGAAGCCCTTTCCTCCAGATGAGGGAGTAACCGTCAAGCCTAAGAGGAGGAAACAGACTGGAGGTGGAGTTTCCAGGAGCAGGGGAGGATGGAAGTATAGGAATCTGGGTGAGGTTAGACAAAGAGGATCCAGGGATAAGGGTGGGGGTTGGTGTTAGTAAATGCCAGGAGCTTGGGAAACAAGTTGCGGAGTTCAAGGCCATGCTGTTCGAGGGGGTGGATGTGGTGGCGGTCACGGGCGTGGGCCAACAAAAACCCACGACTGGGACCTAAATGTACAGGGGTACACTATGCTAGGAAGGATAGAAAGGAGGTCAGAGGGGTGGAGTGGCTATGTTCATTAGAGATGATATAGAAATTGCTATGGTAGAAGAGGCAGAGGGAAGCATGGAGGCCTTATGGGTCCTTCACGATCCCCAGCAGGAGATAAGGTCAAGCTGGGAGTAGCATATAGGCCCCCGGGATGAGTGATGTTCTAGAGGATGGTTTGCTGGACAATATCATTGCCCAGTGTGGTCCAAAAGGGGAAGGAGTGGTGTTGATGGGGGACCTTAATATGCCAGGTACAAACTGGGGAACCATGTCCTCTAAGGTGGCCAAGGAGCAGAGGCTGCTGGATGGCTTCCAGGATGTGTTCTTAACACAGCATGTGATGGAGCCCACAAGGGAGGGGCATGTCCTGGATATGGTTCTGGCAGATGGGATCTGGTAAGGGACATAGCTGTACAGGACCCCCTGACTGGGCGTGACCACAATACTGTCTGGTTTCAATTAAGCATGGGGGGAGTGGGGGTGAGATCTAGGACACTGGCAGTGGACTTCAGGGGGGCAGACTTTATGGGCATGGGAAATATTCTCAAGGATCACTTGAAGGGGATTACCTCAATGACAAGTGTGGAAAGGAGATGGGAGGTCATAAAATGGGGACTTCATGAGGCAGTCAGAATCTCGCTAAGTTGAAACATAAGGAGCAAGGTCACGTAAACCATGCTGGTGGTCCAGTGAGGTACAGGTAGCAGTCAGAGAAAGAAGGCGCCTACAAAATATAAAACAACAAGAGGATAGGGATAAGGAAATGTACCAGCTTGCATCTAGAAAAGTCACCCGTATGGTGAGGGGAGCAAAGTCCAGTAAGAGCAGCAGCTGGCACAGGGATACATGGAGGGAAAAGGGGTTCTTCCGGTACATTGGGGAGTGGAGAAAAACTAAGGCCATCTCAGCAGATTGAGATCAGAAGGAGGTGGGTGGAGGAGGCGAGGGACCAGGCAGAGTATTAACGAGTACTTTGCCTCTGTGTTCACCTAGGGAGGAGATGGGATATCTACAAAACAAGGCATGAAGGGGATAGAAGCAGCATGGAGGGGATCAGGGGAGCAACAGAAATGGAGCAAGAGGGAGGGAAAGGTACCCCAGGGGTCACATCTGGATAAGGATAAAAGACCAGTAAGGGAGGGGACAGATGATGCTATCTCCACCAAAAGGGTGTGGTTAGCTCTCAAGGCCCTAAAGAAAAACAAATCTCCTGGGCCGGATGGCATTCATCCGAGAGTACTATGGGAATTGGCGGACATACTGGCTGCACCCCTGGCGGAGCTTCTCAGCAGGTCACTTGAGACAGGAAGGGTACCTAGGGATTGGCAAGAGGCACATGTGGTACCAATCCATAAAGGGGGGTCGAGGGAAGTACCAGGTAATTATAGACCCATCAGTTTGACCTTGGTGGTGGGAAAATTAATGGAGAGTATACTAAAGGAACGACTGGGGTGTACTTGGAGGAGGTGGGAGGTCTGGATAATCGGCAACATGGGTTTGTGCCAGGTAGATCATGTCAAACCAACCTTGTGGAGTTCTATGGAATGGGTAACATCAGAACTGGACAGGGGTAAGCTGTGGATGTATTATTCTTGGACTTCAGCAAGGATTTGACTCTGTCCCCACAATGGTCTGGTGGAGAAACTGATGGGGTTAGGAGAGGCCCTTTGATGGTCAGATGGATTGAAAACTGGCTAGCTGGACGCACTCAGAGAGTAGTGGTCTGTGGGGAGCTCTCAAACCCTAGAGAGGTTGGTAGTGGGGTACCACAGGGCTCGGTCCTGGGTCCGATCCTGTTTAATGCATACATATCGGACATCAGGGAGGGTATAGGGTGTGAAATGAGTCTCTTCGCGGATGACTCCAAGATGGGAGCAGTAGTTGAGGGAGAAGAGGGGAGGGTGGCCCTGCAAGGGGACCTGGACACCCTGGAAAGCTGGGCTCACACATGGAAATTAAATTTCAATATCACCAAGTGCAAGGTGTTGCATCTTGGTTGGGGAAACCCTAAACACAGGTACACCCTGGGAGGAGGCGCTGGAGGCCTCAATAGGGAAAAAGACCTAGGGGTCATGGTAGGATACATGTATGAATAACTCTGAGCAGTGCAGGAGCAGCTAGCAAGGCAAACAGGATGTTGGGATGCATCTAAGGGGATCACCTCTAGGAGCAGGGGTGATTCTGCCGCTGTACAATGGACTGGTTAGACTACACCTTGAGTACTGTGTACAGTACTGGAGACCACATTTGAAGAGGGGCATACAGCTCCTGGAGAGGGTACAGAGGAGGGCAACAAAGATGATATGAGGGCTAGGGGATTTGACTTATGAGGACAGACTTGAAGAGCTCTGCCTGTTTACATTGGAGGAGAGGAGAGATGGGGGGACATGATTGAGGTCTTCAAGTACCTCAAGGGAATAAATAGGGTAAACATGGAGGGGATCTTTAGATTAAAGCAGGGAGGTATAACCAGAGGGCATGGTTTGAAGTTGGAAGGTGGAAGGTGAGGGAAAAGAGGAGGAAGTTTTCACTGAGAGGGTGGTGGACCCTTGAATGCACTGCCTGGTGAGCTGGTTCAGAGATCCACAGTGGAGGGCTTCAAGAGAGGGTGGGACAGACACAGAAAGAGGATGTATCAGATAATGGCCTGTCCCGGGGTGGGGATGGATGATAGGGTTTCTAGAGAACAAGGGATGGAGGGTCTTGGCACCAACTAAGGAATCTAGGTTCTAGCAGACTGACAGACCGTAAGACCTAATCTGCTGGCAAATAATATGTTAGTATGGGGTCAAGGGTAGAGTTGAAGTATGCTATCCATATTAAAACATCATATAAAACTGCAGGTATAGTTTAATTAAGGATCGGATCAATGGCAGCAGCAGCATAAAGAGGAATCCAGCACAGTGCAAATGTTCCCATTACTATACATAAAGTCTTGGCTGCTTTTCGTTCCTTACTGCTTGACAATTTGTTTAGCCCACATCTAATGAATGTGCATTGCCTGCCAAATTAGTGATGACTCTGGCATGCCTTTGTGCTACAGAAAAATTTTTACTATACATGCATATCATCACAATGTTTGGAATTAAACATGCTAAGATAAAGGTTGTCATGCCCCAAAATTTATTTAACACAATCCCACAAAAACCCTTGCAGGAAATTAGAGCATACATCTCTTCAATTATCGTGGCAGTCACAGAAACATGGTACACAGAAACCATGACTGGGACATAAACATTCCAGGATACACTATCTACAGGAGGGACAGGGAGGGTAAAAGAGAAGGAGGAGTAGCTCTTTACATAAGGGAAGGAATAAAAGCAACAGAACAAAAGAGTAAACAGGGAGAAGAAGCACCGTGAGTAAATTTGGAGACAGGCAATGGCACCACAATTCACACAGGGATTGCATACAGACCCCCTTCTCAGGGGGAGGAAATGGACAAGGAAATTATAGAAAGTATACTTAGAATGGCAGAAAAAGGGGAGATATTGCTGATGGGTGATCTGAATATGCCAGATGTTAACTGGAGTGCAGTTGCAGCAGCCACTTCGAAGAGTGGGGTTATTCTAGATGCCCTACAGGGGCTTGCCTTAGACAACTAGTATTGGAGCCCACTTGAGAGGAGCAATCTTAGACCTGGTTCTCTCAAATGGAGATGGAGAGAGGATCACAGATGTAGAAGTGGGTAGCCATCTGGGAACTAGCGACCATCGAACAGTATGGTTCACAATAAACACAGCAATAGAGTCAAGCCATACAAAGGCAAAAGTACTGGACTTTGGGAGGGCTGACTTTGCCAAAATGGGTGAGTGCCTAAGGAATGCACTAGCAAATGGGCAGGAAGGAGGGGTGGAAGAACAATGGGGAATAATAAAAACTGCCATCACAGAGGTAACGAGCCTTTGTGTGAAGCAAATAAACAAAACAAAATGATGTAAGAAACCACTATGGTTCTCAAAGGAAGTGGCAGTGAAGGTTCAAGAGAAAAAGAAAGCATTCAGGAAGTACAAGGAATCACAGAAGGAGCAGGACAGAGAACTGTATCAGTTAAAGAAAAAGGAGGCTGGGAAGGCAGTCAGAACAGCAAAGGCCAAAACGAGGAAAAGATAGCCAACTCAGTTAAGAAGAGGGATAAAACTTTTATAGGTACATCAAGGAGCGAAGGAAGACCAAGGAGGGATAGTGAGGCTTAATAAATGGGAGGGAGGGTGGGAAGAGGAGACTGTGAAAAGGCAGAGATACTAAACAAATATTTTTGCTCAGTATTTACAAATGAAGAGGGGAGGTACCTAAAACAAACAGTAGAAACACTCTGGATACAGAAGTTGATACCAGCCCATTTACAGAAGAAGGGTTCAAAAGTTCTCTTAAAACTGAAGGTGGACAAAGCAATGGTGCCTGATGGGATTCATCCCAGAATTTAAAGAACTAAGGGTAGAACTAGTGACACCACTGACTACCTTTTAACAAATAATGGGAGGATGGGTGGTACCCGAGGACTGGAGGAGGGCAGATGTGATTCCCCTTCACAAAAGTGGGAGCAAGGCAGAAGCAGGAAACTACAGACCTGTTAGTTTAACCTCAGTGATAGGGAAAATGATGGAATCACTTGAAGGAAAGAATTGTTGAGTATTTAGAGGCCAGAGGGCACAGGACCCTAGGCAGCATGGACTCACAGCAGGAAGGTCATGCCAGATGAATCTGATAGATTTCTTTAACTGGGTGACCAAAGTAGTAGATCAGGGAGGGGCTGTGGACATGGCCTACCTAGACTTTAGCAAGGCATTTGACACAGTCCCACACAAAAGATTAATATACAAGTTAGCCAGCCTGGGAGTGGGTCCCAAGATGACAACCTGGGTAAAGAATTGGCTGGAGAATAGGACACAGAGAGTAACAGTAACTGGAGTCCACTCAGAAGAAAGGAGGGTTACTAGTGGGGTACCGCAGGGTTCAGAATTAGGAACGGTCCTCTTCAATGTCTTTATAAGCGACATTGCAGAGGGACTGGAAGGAAAAGCATGTCTCTTTGCTGATGACACAAAGATCTGCAACAGAGTTGATGCACAGAGTTGGGTGGAAAGGATGAGAAGGGACTTGGCAAGGTTAGAGGAATAGTCAAATGTATGGCAGCTTAGATTCAATGCTAAGAAGTGCAAGGTAATGCGCCTGGGAAACAAAAACCCAGGGGAAGAGTACACAATGGGGGGTGAGATACTAACAACAACAAAAATGGAAAGGGACCTGGGGCTAGTCATATCAGGTGACCCAAAGGTGGGCAAGCAATGTGAGAGGGCAGCAAGGAGGGCTGGGGGGATACTGGGATGCATGGGAGAGGCATCATCAGTAGAAAACAGGAAGTTATTATCCTCTGTACAGACAGCTGGTGAGACCCCATCTGAGTACTGTGTGCAGTTCTGGAGACCCAATCTCCACAAAGACATAGACAGGATGGAAGCTGTCCAGAGGAGGGCAACTAAAATGGTGCAGGGTCTGCACCGGAAGACATATGAAGAGAGACGAAGGAGCTTAATATGTATAGCCTCAAGGAAAGGAGGGAGAGGGGACATCATAGAAATGTTCAAGTACCTCAAGGAATCAACAAAGTCCAAGGGTAGCATCTTTCAAAAAAGAGGTGTGCAAGAACAAGAGGACACAATTTGAAGATAGAGAGGGGCGGCTCAGAGGTAATTTAAGAAGCATTTTTTCACAGACAGGGTTGTGGATGCATGGAACGGCCTTCGGAGGAAGTTGTGGAGTAAAAATCAGTGGTGGAATTCAAGCATGCATGGGACAGTCATAAGGCCATTCTAGGGGGTGGGGGTAGGAAGAAGTAGGCTGCTGGTTAACTAGAATCTGCAGCTTATCCAGTAGGTAGGGAAATGGGCAGACTGGGTGGGCCAAGCGGTCCTTATCTGCCATCAAATTCTATGTTTCTATGTTTCAATTCCCACTAAATGTACAGTATCTCTGAGAAAATCCAGGAAAATACATAAACTGTTGCTGTAAACCAGCTTATCCCAATGAAAAGGAATGTAACTGAGATAGTTATTTTGGTGGAGTAGTGTAAAAGTTGACATATAGCATAGTAACAATCAATGGCAATGAAGCAGAGATGTAGAGTGGATGCTACGGAGAGCATTCCATCAACACTAGAGTGGATTTTACAAAGTACATCCCCAAAAAACCAACAACTTGTAACAGATCATATCATGCTATAAGGCATGATGAAGAAACCTAAAAGAAAATCAGCAACAGCCAGAGAGCCGATCAGGAAATTGGTGGGAGAGTGGAGTTGTTTGAAATGAGAGATTGAAATAATCACTACCAAATTCCCACTTATTGTAATCATTATGGATCCAATCATGAAGACATACATGCCACTGAGGACAGCTCCTGAATGTGCATTCTTGGGACAAGATTTATTGACAGGTGATAAACAATATTCAGTGTCATCCAGACTCCAATTGTTAGGTAAATTCATTGTTGTTATTGAATGTTATTCCCTTAACAAAAAACTTGATTTCAGATAGTTGTTATCCAAATGATGATATTACTTCTTAAACATCATATAGTTAGAATTTATATTTAGAAGTAAGCAGTAATGTTAATGTTTGTACATTAATGCAGCATCTCCTAAGTCCTTATTTGGCTTCTATTTTGTATAAGTTTCATGTGATGTAGAATCACTTGACCATTTGCCTCAGTCCCTCCGAACTGCAAAATTAGGTAATGAAGAACCTGTTGGAAACAAAATATTGCATCTTAGGCTACAGTGAGAATATAGTTACTAAATAAACATTTTGTGAAATTATAGATTTATTTGAGGCACACTTGTGCTGTTAAAATACAAAAAAAAGTCAAATTATTGCCTTTCACACTTCATTTTACATGTTGGCCCAGATATTTAAAGTTCTGTGCTAGGTGCAAAGTGTTAGAGCCTGTGTTGCACATGGTTTTGCACCAAACTACCATATTAAGCAGGAACATTGTGCATGCTAATAGTACTAGTGCTCAAGTGCAGAGATAATGTATGTAAGGCATAAAGGCAGGGGCTGTATCCTGCATATTGACACAGCTTGATATTCAATGTGTTAGTACTGCACTAATGAGTTTGGCAGTCACTAAGTGCTGTGCAACTACCACTTATAAAAAGGTTAAAGGGGAGGTGGAGTTATGTTATACAGTAAAAACAGCCTTGGCCCCTATCAGGTACTGCTAACAGTTAATCATGAAGGAACTGATTGTTTGATGATAGAAATACTCTCCACCAGGATAAGTGTGGGAGTTTTCTATGCACCTCCTAAAACAAAACTTAAATACTTTGATACGCTAACAGATCTCATTATGGATAAAATAAGAAATAAAAGGGTCATTATCAGAGTGGACTTCAATGCAGATTGGTACCAGATTAGAGGCACAAGGTTCAACAAAACGTTGAGGCCTTAGGGTTGAAGCAGATCATTCAAAAGCCTACAAGAGTCATTACAAACACAAACCAGGGTCAGTAGTGGATCTTTTGTTTGTTTCCCAGGATTGGTGTTATAAATTGGGAAGTCTTGGAGCTTAACCTGGGGGACCACAATCCCATAAAATGTAGCATAAATCTTCAAATTCCCCTAGTGCAACAAGATAAAACTTACTGGGTTAGGGATTTTAAATTTTAATGAAGCACATTTCAGGAACACTTTAAGAAACTATAATTGGGATAGACCTTTCTTGATACCAGATATCAATCTAACAGTTCAGGAATTTAATGATTCTCTGCTAACAATGATACAACAACATGCCCCCCAAAGTGCAGAGGAGAAGGAGAGTTAGAGAGGACTTATGGATAACTGACAAATTGAAACAACAATTAAGGATAGAGACAGAATATGGAAAAAAGCTAGGAAAAAGTCGGATGAAAGGGAAAGTTTTAGATTATGGAGAAAAAATGCAAGAAAGATATTAAAATTCATAGGAGAAAGTATCACTTAAATAAATTAAATAAGGCAAAAGATCCAAAAATGTTCTGGAAATGCATTTCGGAACTATAAAATCCCATCAGAACTACAAATGTGATTAGTCTGTCTCGGGGGGCAGGGGAGTGATTTAAATAGTGAACCTAAAGAAGTAGCTACTATTTTAAACTCTTACTTCCTGGATCTTCCTGATTTAAAAATCCCTAAACCAAATGAGTGAACAGCTGACTTATTAATAACTAAAATAATAGAAGTCCTAAAGACAAATCAGACAAGAAAACAAATAACCAAATTTAGTTTTAGGTTATTAAGTATGAAGGAAGTAAAAACAGAGTTACAAATGCTGAACACAAGGAAAGCAGGAGAACTTGATGAAATAGAGGCAAGATTCTGTAAGGTTGGTGCTTATTTAGAAACATAGAAGTTGACGGCAGATAAGGACCGCAAGGCCCATCCAGTCTGCCCATTTCTTTTTCTACCTTATAAATGTGCCATCGGCCTTTGCTCTGTCAGTGGCCTATCTTGCACAAACTTCTGAATATCTGGGCCAAAGTGTTCAGAGTTACACACTTGTCATGTTGTACTCTGGTATATGCTATAAATTTACCTTTTTGCACACTTTTATTGATAGCTTATAGAGAAAAAGTAAATAAAAATACATTTCGTACATAAATACTCATGTAAAGTATTGTCCATTTACTGTTTTTCAGGGGGGAAAATATAAATTAATTCACAGTATAATTTATTCTAAAATAAAATACATCAGTATTTTATAGTATCTGTCCAATCCTCATTCTTTATGTCAAAAGAAAATCAAAGTACCAAAGCTACTGAAAGGTACCAAACTCGATTCTGTAATCTGTTAGTTGATGGCATGAATGCAAGGAAGTATTATTTTCAAACTCCAGATCCAGTAACCGGTTAACCATAGAGCAGTCCAGATCACCAGTATAATGCCCTCACCACACCACTGTCTCCCACACTCACCTTGTCACTTCCTCTCCAATAGGATCACATAGCAGCACTTTATTCCAGAAGTACATTATTAAACCTTGGTTCCATGCACCTGTGGTGTAGAATAGAAATGGACTAGTTTGATTGCGTAGAGCATGATCAGAAAGGCAGAACCCCATATGGTCTGCTATCATCATGTGATTGAGTAGAACGGTGACTTAAGGAAGGTGAGACTCAGAGGGTCTGCTGCAGTGAAGATGTTCGCCATCACATGTCTGAATGATTCAAGTATGGAGATGAAACCCCACCAAGACTACCTGATGATGATAGAGAAACACGTTTGAGCAAAAGGTAATGCCAGTGTGGGCATGTCTGTATTTAGCTGGTGGGAGCTTCCTGCAGGTCTGCCATCACTGTATTATGACATAATCCAAGAAAGGAATGGCAAGAGAATTGTTGGGATGGTGGGACCCTACGTGGTCTGCCATCACTGTACCACTGAGTAGTGCATGATTGGGAAGGTGAGACCCCACATGGTTCACCTTCACCACAGTAAGCAATAGTGCCTGATAGGGATGGCGGGACCCCCGTGGTCTGCCATTTGCCATATCTGAGTAATGCAATGATTTCCATCGAGTAGTGCATGATAGAGATGGTGGGACCCATGTGGTCTGCCATTGCCATTCCACTGAGTAGAGCATGATTGGGAAGGCGACGACCCCATGTGATTTGCCTTCACCATGGTAGGGAGTGTATGTTTGGGATGGCAGGACCCACATGGTCCACGATCGCCAGAGTGTTGCAAAGTCTAAACTAAGGAGGATGGGACCCCACTGCAGCTTGCTTGCAGAGATATAAAATATGCTGGAAAGTATGGTCACCTTGCAGTGTAGACAGTGAGACGGAGGGACCCATGTGGTCAAGAAGCATCATAATATTGAGAGGTTCAGTGGAAAAAGCAGTGCCAGGGGCCTTCAACCACCCAGAAGTGGGGTAGTCCATACTAGCTGAGCTGGCATGTGCTTAGAGTACATAGTCCACTTGCACATTGAATTGTCACAAATAGCATGATATATAGAGACATCGAAATGGTGAGGATGAACAGCATAAGTAACTGGAAAAGTCCCTACACCGCAGCTTAAACTTACTTCAACGTTAACTGTTGTCCAAAGCTTTAAGAGGCTTTAAAACATATCTTTTTAGCCTAGCAAATAATGATTCTTGAATCCAGTTGTCAAGTCTATTTTAATGTTGTCTTAATTATTTATTGTTTTATCATGCAATGTACAGGCACCTTGGTATTGGAAAGGCGCCTTTTACAAAAAAAAGATTGATTTGATTTGATTTGATTAGATAACTCTGATGCGTGAAAGATTAACAGTCTGTGGCTAAGTGGGGTTTGTAAGCAAGAAAGAATGCTGAGCATGAAATTTGTGAACTTATTCAGTTGTAGAATAACCTAGTATGCATGAATTTAGTAGCATCAAGGTTGTATTATACTTGTATGTGTTATTAGGTGTTTAGTTGTAGGACAATGATCTAATGGGCTTGCTATGGTTGAGTAGCAACTTTGGGCCCAAGGAGCTACAGGTATATCAACTAAAGAGTCAGGAACTGGGCCTAGCTGTTACAGCTGCTGTCCATTAATTTTGACAGTGAAACTGGGTCTGATCCACAAAGGTATAAATCAAGCAAGACGAGGAATCCCCTAATTCACTACATGACTGCGAGAATAATTCTTAATGTCTTCTCTGATGGGGGAGAGGCAGGCAGAATTATGGACTTTCTGGGTAATGATACTTGAAACGACTGTGATAGCATACTAAAAATGATACAGTCTCACTATTTCATGTTGGTCCTGATGCTTGCTGTTGGTATTGTAGGAGAGATGGAGTGAGGCAGTATCCTGTAAATGCTGGCAGTTTGGTAAGACAGAAGCACCTCTGGTAGGAGCGAAAGACTGGATGTCCAAAGCGATGGCAGTGGAGACAAGCCCTCCAGCAGATGAGGAGAAGGAAGCATACTGGGATCCCAAGCAGAAAGTGCGGTGGACACCACTGTACTAGCAAGGAGCTATCGCTGACAAGTCCCTCATCACTTGAAGCAGAAAAAGGGAGCCCGAAGCAGCGAGCTGATGAAAACAGGAGTACTGGAGCATTGGAATGGAGGCGAAGGAGGTGGATATCGAGTGGTAGAGCAATGCACTTGGACGAATAGGCAGGTACAGAGCAGCAGCTGTCGAGGGAGAAAAAGTCCCAAAAGAAAAGAAAGAAATGAAGAGAGATAAGAAGAACAGGTACGCTGCAACAACAGATGGGAAGACAGGGCGCATCAAAGCTGCCAAGGGAACAGCAACAGGTGGCAGAAGGCCGAGAAGAATGGGAAAGACAAACAGATGGAACAGCGACATGTGGGAAGAGAGAGAGAAAAGAAAACAGAGGTAAGGAAGAGAAACAGAAACATAGAAACATAGACTTTGATGGCAGATAAGGACCACTTGGCCCACCCTGTCTGCCCATTTCCCTACCTATTGGATGAGCTGCAGATTCTAGTTAACCAACAGCCTACTTCCTGCCACCCCCCACTATAATTGCCTTATGTCTGTCCCATGCATGTTTGAATTCCCCCACTATTTCAGACCCCACAACCTCTCCAGAAAGGCGGTTCCATGCGTCCACCACTGTCTCCGTGAAAAAGATTTACCTCACATTACCCCTGAGTCGTCCCCCCTCTAACTTTAAATTGTGCCCCCTTGTTCTTACACATCTCTTTTTCTGAAAGATGCTACCAACCTGGACTTTTTTGATTCCCTTGAGGTACTCAAAAGTTTTTGTCATATCCCCCCGTACCTCCTTTCATCAAGGATATACTTATTAAGCTCTCTCAGTCACTCTTCATATGGTTTCTGATGTAGACCCTGCACCATTTAGTTGCCCTCCTATGGACTGCTTCCATCCTGTCTATGTCTTTGCATAGATGAGGTCTCCAAAACTGCATGCAGTACTCCAGATGAGGTCTCACCAACTGTCTGTACAGAGGATAACCACTTCCTTTTCTACTTGTGATGCCTCCCTATGCATCCCAGTATCCCCTGGCTCTCCTCACTGACTTCTCACATTGCTTACCCACCTTTATGTTATCTGATATGACTACACCCAGATCCCTTTCCATTATTGTTGTTGTTAGTACCTCCCCTGCTATTCTGTACTCTTCTCCTGGATTTTTATTTCCCAGGTGCATTACTTTGCACTTCTTTGCACTGAATCTAAGTTGCCACATGTCTGACCATTCCTCCAACCTTGCCAAGTCCCTTCTCATCCTTTCTACTCCCCTTGTGTATCAACTCTGTTACAGATCTTTGTGTCATCTGCAAAGATGCATACCTTTCCTTCCCAGACCCTCTGCAATGTCACCTATAAAGAAGTTAAAGAGGACTGGACCCAGTACTGAGCCCTGAGGTACTCCACTAGTAACCTCACTTTCCTCAGAATGTGTTCCATTCACTATTACCTTCTGTGTCCTGTTGTGCATCCAGTTTGCTACCCAAACTACCACCCTGGGACCCACTCCCAGGCTGGATAACTTGATTATTAATCTTTTGTGCGAGACTGTGTCAAATGCCTTGCTAAAGTCTAGGTAGGACATATCCACAGCCCCTCCCTGGTCTATTACTTTCGTCACCCAGTTAAAGAAATCGATTAGATTCATCTGACATGACCTTCCTGCTGTGAATCCATGCTGCTTTGGGTCCTGTGCCCCGCTGGCCTCTAGGTACTGAACAATTCTTTCTTTCAGAAGTGATTCCATCATTTTCCCCACAACTGAGGTCAAACTAACAGGTCTGTAGTTTCCTGCTTCTGCCTTGCTCCCACTTTTGTGAAGGGGAATCACAGCTGCCCTCCTCCAGACCCTAGGTACAACCCCATCTTCCCATGATTTGTTAAAAAATGTGGTTAGTGGTGTCACTAGGCCCTCCTTTAGCTCTTTTAGGATTCTAGGGTAAATCCCATCAGGTCCACCTTGAGTTTTAGGAGTTCTTTCAGGACTCTTTCTTCTGTAAATGGACTGGGGAGTACCCAGCTATGCCAGCCACAGCAACAGCAGCTACTGACAGATTTGAAACACCTGCAGCAGAGCGAGGGGAAGCCTGACGTCTAAATAGGGGAAGTGGGAGGAGTTATTCCCCCCACTTAACTTTAGGCTACAACCTTACATAAGGAGGGGACAAGACTTTCTATAGATACATTAGCGAAAGGAGAAAGTCCAGAGGAGGTATTGTTAAGATCAAAGGGGATAAGGGGGACTGTGTGGAAGAGGACCAAGGAAAAGCATCTATCCTAAATAGATACTTCTGCTCAGTATTTACTGAGGAGAACGTAGGGCAGGGCCCACAGCTCAGCACCATGGACACAAGGGGGGAGGTAGGTGAGCACAAGTCCCTTTGCAAAAGAAAGGGTCCTACAAGAGCACGCTGAGCTCAGAGTGGACAAGGTTATGGGACCTGATGGCATACATCCTAGGGTACTAAAGGAGCTAAAAGTGGAACAAGCAGAGCCATTAGCATTAACTGTTTAGTGAGTCTCTCAGCACAGAAGAGGTCCCAGAAGACTGGAGAATGTCTCATGTGATCCTGCTCCACAAGAGTGGCAGCAGGGAGGAGGCAGAGAACTACAGACTGGTCAGTCTTACCTCAGAAGTGCACAAGATTGGAGGCACTCCTTAAGGAAAGGATAGTGCAACACCTGGAATCCATAGGAGCACAGCATCCAAGACAGCTTGGGTTTGACGACAGAAAAATCCTGTCAAACTAATCTCATAGATTTCTTTGACTGGGTAACCAGAGTGGTGGACCAAGGGGGTGCAGTTGATGTCACTTACCTTGACTTCAGCAAAGCTTTCAACACTGTTCCTCATAGAAGATTGATTAATAAGATGGGTAGGCTCTGGGTGGGTCTGAAGTAGGTCAACTGGGTAGCAAACAGGTTGGTGAGCAGAAAACAGAGAGTGGTGTTCAATGGTATACAGTCAAAAGAGATGCAAGTCACAAGTGGAGTACCTCAGGGATCAGTCCTGGGGCCAGTCCTCTTCAATATCTTCATCAATGACATTGCAGATGGACTGGAGGGTAAGGTTTGTCTGTTTGCAGATGACACCAAGATCTGCAACAAAGTAGATGATCCACACGGTGTGGGCAGAATGAGAAGAGATCTGGAAACACTGGCAAAACAGTCTAAAGAGTTGCAACTGGGGTTTAATGCAAAGAAGTGCAAGATCTTGCACATAGGAAGAAAACCAGAAGCTACCTATAGGTTGGGAGAGGAGCTGTTGGCAATCACAAGGAAGAAAGAAACTTGGGCATCATCATCACAGATGATCTGAAATCATCAAGCAGACCACTAAAGCAATAGGTAAGGCTAGAGGGATGTTGGTGTGTATTAGTAGGGGCATTACAAGTCGTAAGAGGGAAGTAATAATCCTCGTTACAAGACACTGGTTAGGCCCCATCTGGAGTACTGCATGCAGTACTTGGGAAGCACCAAATTTGGTCGACAGTGACAATGCTGACCTCCCCCACAGTGATGGCAGAATACCGGCACAGGTATTGTGCCACCTGTTTTAAAGGTGTTTTCTGTGGGGGGCTGTGCCCCATACCCCCATGCGGGGGCTCTGTCCCCCTCACCCCCGGACTTTAGGATTCCAACCCCAGGTCGAAGTTGGTCCGTAGAGAGGGTGGAACACTGGGGGAAGGCTAAACATGCAAAAAGGACCATTACTACGAATGTCGCCGTAATGGTCTTTTTTCCTGTTTCACCATCGGGGTGTCAACCAAAAGGGGTGCACCGCAGTACTTGCAGGCCACACCTGTACAAGGCCATTAACAAAAGGTAGGCAGTCCAGAGAACGGTAACCAAAATGGTGCAGGGACTGCATCAGAAAACATATGGGGACAGATTAACAGAGCTCAATATGTATGTATGCCGTAGAGCGCCGGAGGGAGTGGGTGATCTGATCAGAACATCCAAATATCTTAAGGACATTTACAAGGTGAAAGAGTCTAACATGTTTCAGTATCAGAAAAATAGCAGGGCAAGAGCACACAGCATGAGATTGGAGGAAGGCCGATTAAGGGGTAATGTGAGGAAGTTCTTTTTCACAGAAAGTGTGGTGGATGCATTGAACGACCTACCTCAGGAAGTGGTGGATATGAATACAGTGCAGGGATTCAAACAGGAATGGGATAGGCATAAGAGAACAGTCCAGATGAGTATGAATAAATAGGCTATTGACAGAGTAAAGGCCTATGGCACATTTATAAGGTAGTAAAAATGGGCAGAGTGGATAGGCCTTACAGTCATTATCTGCTGTCAACTTCTATGTTTCCATGTTTCTAATACTGAACAGAAGTATTTATTCAGTATTTCCGTCTTATCCATGTCTCCCTTCTTACACTCCCCTTCCTCCCATTTGAGCCTAAACATCCCCCCAGTTTTCCTTTGTTCGCTGATGTACCCGTAGAATGTCTTGTCCCCTTTCTTTACTGTCTGCACTAATTCTTCCTCAGTCCGCACCTTTGCTTTCCTTACCACCCCCCTGCTTTTCTTAGACACTCTAGGTACACCTCGCTGTCTTCTTCGCTTTGGGTCTCCTTATATTTCCTGAACCCTGCCCTTTTAGCCCTTATTTTGTCTGCCACCTCTTTCGTGAACCATAGTGACTTTTTTCTTTTCTTGCTTGTTGATACCAATCTGATGCATTGATTTATCACTTTCACTATGGCTCCTTTTAGGTGCTCCCACTACTCTTTCACCCCCCCCCCCGGATGCTTTTATCCAGGGCTATTTTACTACCTTTCCCCATTTCAGCAATGTCTGCCTTTTTTGAAATCCAAACCTTTGACCTAGTGTGACTTGATTGAGTCCCAGTCCTCATGCTGATCCACACTATGTGGTGATCACTGGATCCCAGTTGAACTTCTACCATGACATCTGTGATTCTATCCCCGTTGGTCATCACTGGATCCAGAATCACCCTGTCCCTGGTGGGATCAAGCACAATCCACCCTGAGTCCTGCCTCCTGTAGGGAATCTAGGATGTCTCTGCTTCTGGTTGAAGCATCTGCCTGGGTGGTCCAATCCACATTCGACATATTGAAATCCCCCATCAGCAGAATTTCACCTTTCATTGCCATTGCATAAATTTCATCCACTAGCTCCCTGTCCACTTCCTCTCCCCTTATCCTGGAGGCCTGAACATGAACTCTGTGTATATTGCTGTGCCATTTCCAGGTTCAAGTGTAACCCACAGTGTCTCAGCCTCCCCCTCCTTACCCTGTATATGTGTCATCTTTATCCCCTTCCTGACAGACAGGATGACTCCCCCCTTCCCTTTTTACCCACCTGATCCCTCCTGAATAGAGCATAACCTGATACATTGATTTCCCACCGATGATATGCTGTGTACCAAGTTTCAATTATTGCAACTATGTTCAGATCTGCTTCTACTATCAAGGCCTCCATGTCTGGGAGTTTTGTTCCCAGGATGTGGGCATTAGTTATGATGGCCTTCCATGTTGTGCATTTTAGATTACTCCCTCTGCCTCTGTTACTGCCTTCCTGATTCCTTCCCCAACCCTAGTTACCTTTCCTGTGTCATCCTGGTCCACCACTTTGGCCTTCCCTCTGACAACTTCAGTTGTGCTTGACATCAAATTATTCTCCTGGATGTGCCTCTGGGGGGTTTTACTAAGTCTCATGGCCCTCCTGGTTCCACCATCTTGGCCAGTTTAAATGCTCACTGCTGAAACATTCAAACTTGTCACTCAGGACTGTGGTCCCCTCCTGGATGGATGTTAGCTATCATCCTTATACAGGCTTGCATCCATCCAGATTGTGCCCCAGTCCCCCATGAAGCCAAATCCCTCCCTTCCACACCATTCCTTCAATGAGGAGTTGTGTTTCTAAATGTGGAGTGTCCTAGCCTCCCCCTTGCGATGGACAGGTAGAACCTCTGAGAAGGAGATGGAGTCTGCTACCTGCTTCAGCGCCCCCCTCCCAGCTTTCTGAAATCTTCCTGTATTCCGACCAACTCCACCCTGTCTCCCAATACCCTTATTCATCCCCAGGTGTAAAATGACATCTAGTTCCTCCTTCCTTGCAATTGCCCTTGCGATCCTATTGATCCGCTTCCCATCCCTCTATGCCATGCTTTCAGGGATGTACTTCACCTCCCTTTCCTTCCTGCTAGTTTCCCCTAAAGTAACTCCCTGGACAATTGAGTCGCCCATCAGTAGAAGTTTCCTCCTGCTCTGGGGTTCTCTACTCAATTTCCCTTGGGCTCCATCATGAAGGACCCACTCAGCCTTCTTGGTCTCAGCTGTGGGTGCACCTGTGGGGCTATCCTGCTCTTCCAAAACAGCACAGGAGTTAATTAGCTGGACTTGTTGGGGGATGCACCTCAGAACCCCCACACCCTCCTGAGCCCACTGTGATCCAACACACCTACTCATATGCATCCTTTGAGGTTTCAGTTGTAAACTCGGTGGTTTCTAGGTGGGGATGAAAGCCCCTGTTACCTGGCCAGCTTGGCTCAGAGATAGCTGACATCCTCCTTAACCCAGAGGTGCCTGCAGATAGGGCAGCATCACACCCTCAGAATGTCTCTCTAAAGGCAGCCACTCCACAACCACTGCACTACACCACTTGCATCATGTTTGTTGTGGACTTCCCATTTAGCTTTAACTACTAGCTCCTCCCCTGCCTGGGTAGGTAGGTAAGTACTGATTGGTGTACTCTCTTATGGTCCCATGTCCTATATAAGTAGTAAGAGCCTTGGGGTGGGCAGTTTGAGGAGTGAGTGGGAGGAATTACTCTGGCAGCATCCAAAAACAATCAGCTCCCCTTCCTCCTGAATGTCATTTTGGAAACACCTCAATTTCAAACCACACTAATCCCCTGAAATGTGATGCCTGCACTTAAGGTACAGACTCAGCCAATTACAAAGCAACAATCACAAACTTACCATTAAACTGAATCCCTTACTCTCGACCAAATAAAATGGGGAAGCCAACTGAATGTGATGCCTGCACTTAAGGTACAGACTCAGCCAGTTACAAACAGTCATACTTTCTATCAAACTAAATCCCTTAGTTCTGACTAGACAACATGTGGAAGCCCACTGAATGTCAGTTAGGAAAACACCTCAATTTCAAGCCACATCGATCCCTTGAAATGTGATACCTGCACTTAAGGTACAGACTCATCCAATTACAAACAAACAGTCACAAACTTACCATCAAACTGAATCCCTTACTGCCAACCAAACAATATGGGGAGCCCATGGTGCTGTCATGTTACTAAAACAGTTCTTGATAGTGTAGAACTGTTAATTGCAACACAAACAAAAGTTTGCAGTTGCTCCTCCTCCGACATGTGAACGCAAATGTAACTTTGTGTTTTACAGTCAGCGAGGGCTGCCACCCCATTAAAGATCTTAATAGTACTCTTGTGTTGAAGTCTTAGCTATCGACTTAATTTTTGTTTATGGTTTATCTTTTCTAATCGCAGGAGCTACAGAGAAAGCGCTTATCTGAGAAGTAGTATTTTTATTCAATGCCATTCTGTCAAATCCAACCTGTTTAAAGGGACAATCTTGTTGTGTCTTTTGACAGATCTAGATTTCCATGACACGGGCTTCTGTAAACTTCTTACAAAAGCAATGATTCACGCAAGATACAGGAACAATTATATCTTAACTCACCATGCAGAATAGTGGAATTGATGCTTTAAATGTCACCAGACTTCTGACTGACGGCATTCCTCCTACCATGAAACTGCCACCAGCACACGACTGCCAGTTTTCACTCAGTAGGGGAGAAATACATAACAGACCAGCACATTCAAATTGAGAAAGGTCAGATTTTCCTTTAAAAGCTACAGACAAATACTTCACCAACTCAAACATTTAACTACTTCACTATTCAGGATATTCAAAAACAGTACTTTATAATAGCTCTTTAGTAAACAATTACTTATTTAAATACATGAGTTCTTTTTTATATCCTGCAAAAATAACTTTGCAGTCACATAAGTTCAGCAAACATGGCGAATATATTTTTTACATTAATATATAACAGTTCTACAGTATTTCCTATCTGTGCAGGGCTGGTCTGCTGTTCTCGAAGTGGATGATGATTTTGCTGAACGTCATCCCCAGTGTTCTGCTCCTTTCAGTCCAGATCCATGTGGTGTTACTTCTGCACAACCAAAGAACCAAACCATGAAAGTTTGATGTACTCCTGCAGCAGCTAATGTTTCATGCCCCTGTTCCTTCTCCTGTGACCATGTGGTGTTGCAGCAATCAGAAACCAGAGACCCATTTTTGCACAGCTGGACAGGAAACCCTCACATAAATTATGTGTATATATGTGTATATGCTAGATCACACAATGTGAAGTTTAACCTATTAAAATTTGCAATAATATGGGCCTGTCAAGTCATGATTCATGCATCACAAGTAGCAGAATGTGACATTCTCATTTGCATATGATCTGAATGCAAAAGATCAAAGTAAAGCAATAATATACACAGTCACAAATGCATGTAAGTAAAAGACAGTTTTGTGACAGTAGCACATTACTGCCCATTATAAATAATTTCCCCAGGACACCGATAAGAAATGCTGCACGTGCTGCTGGTGGTCCATGACACTCTAATGTACTTCTGTTGTGTACCATGGAAGTTGTGCAACTCCATTCAGCTCACTTTCAGTTTACTTCAGAAACCCATAACATGGGTCCACAGCAGTCCAATTCCATCCACCTGAACTGCACCACCAAGGTGCCTCCATTTGCTTCCCCCACAAGGGCTTCTCTGACTCAGTCACTCCAGTCATATTCATCATCACATCACCACTGATGTACAAATCAGTGTCACTTCAGTCGGGTCCTGTTCTGTACCTGAAAGACCAGTACTGCAAAGCTTTATGGAATGATTACAAAAGAGAAATGAATCAAAAAAACAATAGTCAGATAATACGTTCACTGAAAGTTTGCCAACCTTCACACCCAATAAAGAGACTCTTGAGAAGTTAATATTGTTAAAACAGCAAAATGTTTATATTAAGAAAAAAACAGGTTAGAAAAGAACAATGAACTATACACAGAAGAAACAGAAAACCAAACTCTTTACAAAACAACATAACTATTTACAACACAATGTTGATGGCACAGTAAATGCACAAGACCAACACTCACTCAACAGTGGCCAGCTGCTAGCCTGTGCTGAGTCCTCCTGGTGGCATTTTTTTTTCATAAGCCACAAAATGTGACACTGGTTGGACTCAGTTCTGGCCAGTCCAGCATGCTTCTCAGGCTGCAGGGATGCTACCTTTTTTTACAGTTTCAGATGTCCATGTGGATGGCACAGATATTGCCCTGGTCTTGCTGGGTGGCTGGTAGCGGGGTGTCAGCTTCTTGCGCACCTGTTGCTGTAGTTGCAGGTGGCACTGGCCTTTCTACTGTGTCCTTCTCTTGGTGCTGCTGTTGTGTTTGTCTTGTTTCCAGCATCTCCATCTCCCTACAGATCTTTTGCAAATGGTTCCTCGACCATGTGCTTCTCTTCTTCTAGATGTCCTCCTGTGGCACTGCTAGTGGGGGTGGGAGGTGTCAGTGTTGTCTTTAGGACATAAATATGCAGCTTGAGGAGAATAAACCATGCAAGTGACATGTCAAAGTCATGAACTCTTCAGTAATTATAGTACAGTACTCTGTCCAGTACAACCTTACTGTACCCATCCCTGACCTTCTGCTGACGGTTTACTGCCTTTCCTACTCTCCTTGGCCCCTGCTGTGCTTGTATCACCCCCACCACATCCCACAGAGGATGGGGCCATTGAGAAGTATGAATCCCATGAGAATGTGAAAGCTGAGGTTTAATCAATGTTTCAGCAGCCACATGTTCTGCTAGGTTGTAAACCTCAACCACTATCTCTCTAAGTTGGTGTTCCATCCATTCAAAGCCCCCCCACTTACATTCGTATACCTTTTTGTCACCACCTCCAGATATGTAGTTCTGAACATTTACGACCATCTTTACCCCTTAGTTGACTAGACCCACTTATTTAGGATACTAAACAGTGTGTGCTGCAACATATACAGTATAAAGATCTCTCATCTAACGAACCCCCTAACAGGACATTGAACACAGTATTGTACTCAGGATGACATTAGGTGGTGTTCGTCAGAGGCTGTGGCATGTGTTTGTCATAGAAAATGAAACAGCACTAGGTACTAGTCATGGGACACTTCAAGAGGAAACAAACTATGCACTATTGATAGAGTAGAGTATGACAAACATTGTTGATGGTGATGAATTTATCAACATGTGGTATGTCAAACATTTTATCACAGTACCTGACTGACGTTGAAGAATAAAATGGTAAGGGGTTTACAAGTGCTCTCAGAGATTCAGCTGTAATGACTCTACATCATACATCCAGCAGTGTGAGGTTTAATCATCCCTCTCACAGCCTCCAGTAGCAAACTGTGTGGCCTGCCTTGAGCAACATACACAACCACTCTGTGCTCCCAGGTCACACTTGTAATTAGCCTAGTGCGGTAGTGCACAATGGACCTCTTACTTACCTGGTTGCCTAACATAAAAGTACATAACTGTACAAACAAGATTTCCTATCGCTATTAAAATCTTGTCACCCAGCAATGGCAACCCTAACCCTCTTACCCTGACAGCAGCTTCTGCTGACTAGATTCAGGTCACCTGATGGCCTGTGATGGCACCGTTTTTTTTTCATCACAGTTTGACCACTATGCCATAACACTGCAGGAGGTGATCAATCCACACCCCATCTCAACCTACTAGCCATCCACTTTTTAAAGTTCTGCAGTTGACTCCATGCACTCCAGTAGTGGGTAGGTACACATAACACCACCAGTGCCTTATGCAATAATGCAGTTAAGTCACACGCAAGTCAAGTAATGATTCACCAACATTCAAAAAAACTGATTGGGCAGTGAAGGCTATGCCACTTCTTAAAGTGGTATGGCCTTAGCCATGGAATTAGTGGCCCCCTCTTAAAGCAACCATGGAGCCACGCCACAGGATTATAACCTGCACCAGAATGAAAAGGCACCAATTTCAACAGTTGTGATCTGGTATTTTATGATAAGTTATAACTTATAAGGATTGCATAAATGAGCCAACCACCTGATGCCATCCACTGCACGATGCTACAATTGACTAACAGTGATGTCAGAATGTTATTTTTATGTGAGATGCTCCTCCCCCACACACCCTGATATTGTTCAGCCCCCCTCACACCCCTAACTAAAAGATTCAACTCTGAGGTGGAATGGATCACAGGACAGAGTTGTAATTTGTGTGGCCATGGAATTACTGTTTCCATGGCCCTTTCACAAAAATAAATGTCACTTACTAAGTTCGGAGACCAGGATTTGAACCCTGGTCTCCCACTCTGTACTGGCTGAGCTACTGCTGCGTCCACCCACCCACTCCACCACTGGGGATGCTTGGCCAGTATCTGTACTTTTCTCTCTCTTGTCCAGCTTCCTCATCCGGCTGAAAGGTGACAGAGGTAGTGGTAGTTGTCGAATGCTATTCTACCCCCATCGCTATTCTACTCGACGTGTTCCTGACTGCACGGTTTTGACTGCACAGTTCAGGTTACGCTAATTTAACCAGGTAGGCTGTACTGTGAGCCTGATCCCCCCCATGCTACAACCACTGTGATGCATGATTTGTAATGGAGGTGTGTTTTCCAATGACTTGTGTCATAATTTATGCAAAGCCCCTTGGGGAACATGAATGGTTGTTCAGCACCAGGACAGGAGGCATTTGGGAGGCCATCTGTTCCTTAGGAGCACTTGAATTTCACAAGAAAGCAGATCAAAACGTTTTGTGGCAGTGCCTTTTGACTATGGTGCAGGGATGCAGGCAAAATTCCTCTGGTTTGCTGTAGCACAACACCAAAAATGTTAGTCATTCATTCAGTTTTTCATCACTACATTCAATTTGTTAACAATATAAATAGCTGACAGAAATAGGTTAACACTGCTCATGCTGCAGTCCTCCAGGTCCTGATACACGGGTGGCAGATTCATTACCGACAACTGGAGCACTTGAGGTTCCTGTGACACCTGTTGTAAATGGACAGGAATAGTTCAAATCAGTGTTGGAAGCTGGAACACATAAGATTAAAGCAGCAGTAATCAAACACATTCCATCCTGTGGGAAGGCTAAGTGCCATAATACTTAACCACAGAACACTGCAGATGACCCTGTGAAGGGAGGTCAGGATGATACACAGTAAGGGGTCCACTTCCAGCATAGAAAAGTGCACATTTACTATTCAGATAAGGAAAGAGTGCTGCTGTGAACAGCCATGGAGTGACATGACTGTTCAGGGTGAGGACTGGGAATCAGGATACACACAGTGCAGCACACATATGTAGTGGATGACAGGACTGCTCCCTTCCTACTCAAGGGACTGCCGTAATACAGGATGTATGAAGTGGTGGGCAGTCCTTCGCACTGTGCACTCCCACTGGACAATCTGGACGAAGGTGCAGATGGCAGGCATGACACGTGGCAACTCAGAGATAGTCGCAATGGAGACACCTGCCATGCACATCATTGCAGATGCAACAATTGTTAACAATGTTGAGGTTTGTAGAAGCGTGGGAAATAACAGATGTCCATACCAAAGGTTTAAGATGCATAAAAACGCAGAGGTATGTGTTTGTCAATTTATTTCCAAAAACAAACAAACAAAAAAAAATTCTTAACTTAAAGTTCACAGAAAGGAAAAAATCGGTTTTAGTCTTCACACTCAAAAACAACAGGAAATACTTCTTTCCATGGACTCCTGAAATGCCTTTTCCTTTCCTTTTGTCTGAACAGCACTTTGTGTGGAAGTGTGCATACACACAACCTTCTTGCTCTGTGGTCAGTCAAATACTGACTCTCCTCTCTCTATCTAAACAGGTCTCCTAGTGGAGGGTTTATATTATTTCCAGAAGGGGCGTGTCTTGAAATGGGCCCCTCCCCTATTGTGACATCACATTACCTGAATACTATAAAGACAGCCATTTTGTAGGCTGCCATCCCTATAGCAGGACCTCAGCAGGAAAAGCAAGACATTCAGGTACACATGCATTCTTTTTAATACAGAAAGAAAAGAAACACTTGTTAAAGATTGAAATAAAATCTGCAGCCTTAGCAAGGAAAAACAGATGAGGGGTGCGTGCCCTATCTGTCTTTCTTGCAAGATTTCAGGATTCTATTTACTTTTAAATGTAATTGTCAGAAGGTAAACATGCATTTATTTTAGAGAACAATTCCAGTAAATATTTTTACATAGTAGCCTCCTGTAACATATTTTCTTTATATGTGTTGCATAATGCTTGTATTTTTATAAAATTCCTCACAGTTAGAATTTCAGCTGACTGCTCGTTTTACCACCCAGCCTTCTATTTATAAGAGTTCTTCATTTTAAGAGACCATAGATCCATTTGGTCATTTATCTAGGACACAGGGCTTTAGCCAAAGTCTCCAAGCAGAGAACTATGTTCTATTTCTACTTTCTTTTAACGTAGCACAAAGATGGGATAGCCTGTGTACATTTATTCCTGCCAGGGTACACAAAAAAACAAAACTATAAACAGCCCTTTAAACGGAGAGCAGGGAAGCTCTTAACAATATTGTTTCCCTTACTGTCAGCAATACTTTTTCTGGGTTAGATACTTAAGGCAAATACTCTTTATTAAAGTCCTACTCCATAATTATACAACTGCTTTTCAGCTTATCAAGATTTGGATGCCGGATTGATTTAAAGATGATCAGGGACAGTAAAGAAAGGTTTAAAGATTGTCAGGCTGGCCACCCTGACAAGAAAATTAGGATAGATACGAATATAGAAGCAGACAGGATAGAGTCAAAATTGAAAAGTGGAGGGGGGGCATCTTTTAATTTCTTGATATTTCACTTTGTAACAGGACCCTGTTACAAGGTAGGACAACAACACAACGACCAGCTGGAATGAAATCCAAAACAGATACCATTTCTTCTCAGCTCATGCACCTGTCCCTGAGAATGTGTGTATGAAATATGGTGGTGCTGCAGCATGCCTGTTCAAGTGGATGACACTGTTACAGTCACAGTCCGCCCATAATGTGACACACACACACACTATCACCACCACAGAGGGTTTGTACTCGTTTAAGGTGCCATTCTTAGTGCATGCCATCACAGGCAGGTATGGTATGAAAACACAAAGCTATTTCTCATTCTTATACTTTTTGTTCTTATCATTTTGCTGACAGTATTTAAATGGAATTCCTAAAAGCAGGACGACATTACATGCAGTGTATCAGAGTAAAAGTTCATTTCTTTAAATTATTTATGACAGTCTGTGTTTGAATTATGGGGGGAAGGGTGCCAGGTCTTCGACCCACATAACTCTGCAGTAAGCCCTAGCAGCCCATGCTCAAGCATCACTTTCATTCAGCCTTGAGTTATAATGGGAAGAGAGGCTATATTTAACAGTTGTGCCTTTATGGGCCACCCTAGCTCACAGTCCCAAAAACCAAAAAGTGTAATTCCAACACTGACTGATGAAAATAACTTTGAAGGCTCAAGTCAGTATACTGACTGCTGATGCTGTCCTCTACCTGAATCCTTTTGCCTGCCAAAGATTCTGTGGACTGCTTCTGCTGTCTCTTCTTCGGTCCCTGATCCTCAATGGTGAATGCTCCACCTTGTGCCTCCAGAACTTGGGGGCCCCATTTATGGAGGTCATCCCATTTGTGTTTTATTAGATGCACAGTCCTGGACACAAGTCCCCCTCCCTCATCATCGAGTATGGCCTTTATAGTGGCACACAGTTTCTCCCTCTCTTTCAGAAGCAGCATCTCTGGCCCACAGAGTCCTGCTGCATATGTGATGGCCTCCTCCAGCAACACTGCCATCTCCTTATGGAGAAGGGGTGCCAGGTTTCTCCCTGAGTTGGCAGAAGAGGTGCTGGCCTGCTGCTCCAGGTTCTGTTGCAAAGGTGGTGCCACTGAATGGCCTTCTGGCTGCTGACCCATAACCTGCTGCTGGCCCTACTCCTGCTGTCCCCACTGCTCCCCACCATGCAGTTGCTCTGCTTCCTCCTCCTGGGTTCTGCCCAGTCCTGCTGCTGCTGTTGGTTCCAGTTTTAATAATCAAGAAAATCAATGTACAGTTACAGCACAGAAAAAAAGAAACTGAATACTATATCTTCCCTTGATTGTAGGTGGTCTCTCTAATATAAAGAACATTAAACTTCAAAAACTAATATTTTGGCATCTCTATAATTATCTCTCTCTCTCTCTCTCTCTCTCTCTCTCTCTCAGTCTCTGTCTCAATCTCCTTGGATAACAGGGACAAGCGATATGAGCAGTTTCTGCCTGCTGATACACTGATTTTTATAACACAGTTTACAGAAAGTTCCACAATTCACACTGGGATACTGTTTATGAAGTGCCAAATTATTTTACTGTGGAGATGTGGAATACAGAAATATGTAACATTAGGAAAACGTAACTGTGACTGTGGACTTTTGGGACTCGTTCTGCAACTTACCATGAAATGTGCAATATTCTGTGTTGTGTGGTGTCAGAATTCTGCCAAAGTGAATGTTTCAGCAGATAAGTACACATTAATATTCACAAATTATTCTGCTTTTCCAGATAAAGTGGGCAATCGGTTCTGCAGAACATTTTTAATGCAATTTAATATAAAACTCTGCAGTACATAGAAACAAATCCCACAATTCTAAATTGGAATTCCCCAAAAGTTGAAAAACGTATTTTCTAAGCTTTCATGGAATTGAAATTCTGACTTTTGCAGAAATTCCACTGGCAGATTTTTTTCTCTCACACCTCTAACAGGGATAGGTGTATTTCCAGAGTATTCCCATTGAACTGATGGAGGACAGAACTCAGTAGTTCATTTGCTTTTCTCTTTCATAAAAACTGGATTTGTGCCTATTCATAACAGTGAAAAGAGAATAAGCACTGAATTAGAAATGAGTACACTGGCTCAGGTTCATACTTAAATTCAAATTCGGATCTCGTCTGCCACCAGAGTTGTGCTGACTCAGATCTTGCAAGTCAAGACCAAGTCAATGTCTAACAATTCTGTTCCCATCTGAGTTTGAGTTGGAGCTGGAATACTGGAGAGATCTCTGTATACACAGATACGTAGATGCTGTCAGCAGATAAGGGCATTGTGGCACATCCAGTCTGCCCTATCCCTCTTTCTAATGCTTAAGGCATCCATGACGTTATGACAAATTATGTTCCTTTCACCCTAGCTCGATAATTCCCATGTGACCATCCTCTGCATTCTTGAATGCCTGAACCGTGGCCACCCCCACCACTTCCTGGAGGAGACTGTTCCATCTCTCCATCACCCTTTCAGTGAAGTAAAATTTCCTCAGGTTCCTCATAAGTTTTCCCCCTTTTAGTCTCATGTTGTGCCCCCTTGTTCTGCAATTTCCCTTCATGTGAAAGATGCACCCCTCTGGTACCCTGTTGATCCCCTTCAGGTACGTGAAGGTCTCTATCATGTCCCCCCTCTCTCTCCTTTCCTCAAGGGAAGAACATAGTGAGAGCTCTGAGTCTCTCCTCATATAACTTATTCTGCATCTCAAACACTATTTTTGTCACCCCCTCTGTACTGCCTGCATCATGTCTATGTCTTTTTGGAGATGGGGTCTCCAGAACTGAACACAGCACTCCAGATTAGGCCTAACTAGGAAGTTTAACAATGGTAGCACCACTTCCCTCCTTTTACTTGTTATACTCCTCCCTAAACACCCTAGTATTCTGATAGCCTTTCCAAATGCTTTGTTACACTGCTTAACCACTTTGAGGTTGTCGTCTATGACTACCCATAGATCCCTTTCCTCGTTGGTGGCCTCCAGTGTTACCCAATATGATTCATACTTGACTCCAGGATTCCTTCTCCCCAGGTGCATAATCCTGCACTTTATTTTCATTGACATCTCCTTATGTCTGTCCCTTAATTGAAGGAGGAGAGGAATGGAGGGCTCAAACCTCTGAGCACATGTGAATGGGGGTACAGAACCTGTAAGACAGCCAGAAGCAATTGTGGAAATGCCAAATGAATACTTTGCATTAGTCAGAGGAGGGATTGTACTGTCTGAGAGGACTCATGACAACAAGGCAGACAGAATGCAGCCAGACAGGACACCAATATTGGTAACTGACTACCTAGTGAAGAGCAAGCCAGGTAAGTCCCTAGGGGAAGACAGAATACACCTTAGGATCATAGTGGAGCTTCAGGTTCAGTAGGCAGTTTGGGAATGTTGTGAGCACTGCAAAACCTTTACAGTGATGGCAATGTGGGTGTTGCAACCCATTTGACAGTCATTCTGGTGACTGGGATTTTTCAGGATCCACAGTCGTTGCCACCCCAGGGGTGTTGCACTTTTTCACCCCTACACCTCTAACCAGGAGGCGATCATATTATGTTCAAATTATAACAAGTGATCTAAGTGTGAAGAGATCTATTGATGTTAAAAGTATGGTGTCTTTTAAAAGGGATAAAAGTATTAAAGACAAAGTAGTCCACAGCAGATTACCAGCAGAAGATTCTGCTGATGTGGGCTCTTGGTTACTCCAAAGACCTGCTGGAGTTTTTCAGTGTAATGGTGCAGTATCTTTAAAATTGGTACACCTGGAAAGGAGTTTACACAGAGTGATGAGAGAAAGCTATGCATCAGAGAATGTGCGATATGTAACACACCTTTTATAGTGTATGTGTTATCTTGCACTTGTAGAAAAATCTAGGTCGGGTGCACCACTAGCCCACTTATACCAAGAATACAGGAGCACATTAGATCATTAAAAAGGAAGACACTTCTGTGGGTATTCACTTTTCATTACATCATAATTCAAATAATGATGATTACGATTTATGGGTGTGGCAATGAAGCTGAAAAACCTTTTGGATTCAACCTTGGGTGGACAGTACTTCCTTTACAAAGACTGGAGTGCAGGTGATTAGTCTGATCTGTTGGAGTTAGTTGAGGACCTTTTGTGGTCTTTGATGATAATATAGACAGTGAAAAAAGGGGCAGACTTGGTGGGGGAAGCTGTCCTCATCTGCCCACAAATTCTGTTTCTGTGTTTCCTCATTTCTATGCTTCTAATTGAATTTTCAGGTATTCATTTTTATTTGAAACTTGAGGAGTAAGCTGTGCAAACTTCCGTCTGTTGTAACTTGTGACTTTTGTGGTATGAACATAAAACATACTAACATACTAACATACTAACTGCTTACGGTCTATTGAGTCTGCTCGAACCTCAGATCCCTAGTTGGGTGCCAAGGACCTCCACCCCCTTGTGTTCCAGAAACCCCTATCATCCATCCTCACCCCCGGGGCCAGGCCATCATCTGATACATCCACTTTCTGTGTCTGTCCCACCCTCTCTTGAAGCCCTCCACTGTGGATCTCTGAACCAGCTCACCAGGTAGTGCATTCCAATGGTCCACCACCCTCTCAATGAAAAACCTCCTCCTCTCCCCCCCCCTCACCCTTCCACCTTCCAACTTCAAACCATGCCCTCTGGTGATACTGCCCTGTTTTAGTCTAAAGATCCCCTCCATGTTTATCCTATTTATTCCCTTGAGGTACTTGAAGACCTCAATCATGTCCCCTCCATCTCTCCTCTCCTACAGTGAAAACAAGCAGAGCTCCTCAAGTCTGTCCTCATATGTCAAATTCCCTAGTCCTCGTATCATCTTAGTTGCCCTCCTCTGTACCCTCTCCAGGAGCTGTATGTCCCTCTTCAAGTGTGGTCTCCAGTACGGTCCACAGTACTCAAGGTGTGTCCTAATGAGTCCATTGCACAGTGGCAGAATCACTTCCCTGCTCCTAGAGGTAATCCCCCTTATGATGCATCCTGACATCCTGTTTGCCTTGCTAGCCACTCTCCTGCACTGCTCAGAGTTATTCATACATGCATCCAACATGACCCTTAGGTCTTTTTCCCCTATTGAGGCCTCCAGCGCCTCCCCTCCGAGGGTGTACCTGTGTTTAGGGTTTCCCCACCCAAGATGTAGCATGTGACTTGTTAAACCCTGGTCCAGCCCTGAAATCAATTTTTTTGAGGACGTGCACGTGGTTTTGGGTAGTGGAACAAATCTTTAAAATAACATAAAAAATGTGAGATGAAAATTGGAGTCAGAGAAAATCATGTCAGTATTGGGTATGACGTACATACAGACACACTGCCATGAAGTAGCATATAACAATAACAACATGGGAAAGACGTTACTGAACACATCAGCAAGTCAGTCAAACACTGTGGGTGCAGAAGACTGCACTTTGTGACACAGCAACATGAGTTGCACAGGGATCCGAACAGAGTTTTATGTTGACAACTGCCCATAAAAGGTACATACAATGTTTTTTGGGAACCAACTACCCTACTTACTGTACACCTGGCAGCTGAACAAAGACTCCAATGTTACCTTTCTTTTCTAATTTTTAAAAAACAGTACAGGTATGCCTTAATTTAACAAAAGTGTTACATAGCCACAAGCCATGTAAATACATTTCCAAATCAATCCTTATATGTTCACTTATAATGAGTTGGTTATTCTTATGTATTCCCTACAGTAAAAGAATTATCCTGAGAACAACTTGTATTGCAATAAATAACTCTCTGCCGTGTACATCTAGCATCTGAAATGAAAAATGGAATCCGGCAGGTCCACAGACAGTTGTTCATTCAGTAAATGATGACAAGTGGAAGAAATACTCCAAAGTGGTAACTTACACAGTAATTTAAAAATGTAAAATGCTAGTCACCGTGGATATTAACAATTGTGATTTGGGGTAGAGTAGTATTTGTATTCAGAACACTTCCAATTCTCGAAGACAGCTTGTGTATATGCTAAGAACCGCACAGGAATGATACATTTATTTTATATTTTGTGTTTGCTTCTAAGGTTTTGTTTGTTATTTTACAGATAATATGAGCTGCCTATTAATTAATGATAATGAGACAATCTCACAAGTATAAGAAATGTAATATGAAAGTGCAGCATTTTATCATTAGGTAAATATTTTCTCTGCACAAATTCAACATTCCAAAAATGTGTATCATGTGGATAGACAAACTGATAAAAACTAAACCAATTCATAAGTATCTTAAAGCAACCATGCTTGATAGCAGAGACAATTTTAAATTACACTTTTTTAAATTATTGATATTTCTCCTTATCCCCTGACTTGTATGCTACCCTTCTTTCTCCAGTTTAAGAATGGCTTACTACTTTTTTGCACTTGGAATAACAAAATAAGAGCTGTTTTCATTATGAATCTTACTCGATTTTTATCAGTATTCTCTGCTGTTTTTTGAACACTTACTGTTTAACATTGCTTGTGTTGAGACTACAATGAACTAGCCTGCAGCAAACAGTTGATTCTGACCTCATGGAGCAATAGGTTACAAAAAGGCTGAGAATACTGTTGAAAGAAAATCGGGTCTGAACCGTATTAATTAGAGTGCTCCTTTATTTTAAATGTCAAACACAAAAGTACTACAGAAGAGTAAAAATGGGTTAAGAAGGGTATCATAAAAGTGAGAAAACTAGGGCAATCTTAAATAGAATTAAAAAAAACGTATTGGTTAAATGTTCTCCGTTATGATGCACTGCTGCTTTGTGGGGAGATTTTTGCAGAAAACAACAGATGCTACAAGAACTGAACTGTCTTTGAACTACTGTTAAAGAATAAAACATACTCTACTTTGTCTTTTTAGACACCAGCCTGTTGTCATGGGTGTGACTATTTTGTTTCTCATTTGTTGCTGCAGTGAGGTGTGAAGGGAACTATTCCCCATTAACATCCATGAGGAAAATTGGTTCTATGATGTACCCAGATTTGAGCCATTGACTTGTACTGGTGGAGTGGTATCTGGAGTGTGGAACGGTTTTCTTTTTTAGACAGCCAAAGGAGCAGCAGGAATTCTCCTGGTCATCCCTGCTAAAAGGAGGACTTTGTGCTGTTTAATGTTTGTAGATTCTGTTCTCATCCTGAACCTGCCATCTCCTATCACTTCTCATCCTGGACCTGCCATCTCTTATCACCACAGCTGTTTTTTGGTAAGGCAAGCAGCACATTCAGGCTGTTAGACTATAAGATTTATAATATATACTTTATAGTAAAAAAAAAGTGGACAAAAATAACTTGCTAATAAAGTCAGGATTTTTGTACACTACTTGGAGTACCTGAACCAAAAAGGATACCAGCACAGCTGTTTTTGGTAAGGCAAGTAGCACATTCAGATGGTTAGACTATAATATATATAATATAATATAATATATTTACAGTTAACAAAAGAGGACAAAAAAAACTTGCAAACAAATTCAGAAGTACTGTATATTACTTTGAGTTCCTAAACCAAAAAGGATAGACATTTTCTGTTTTGAAAACAAGTCTTGCCTTACAGCTTAAATCACAATAATCACAGCTTCACCACATTCTGCAACATCTCCCTAATATACTAACTAGTGTACAGTACTGTAGCTTCATGATACTCACTATAGCTTCACGATACTCAAGTGGGTTCTTTACTAAAAGCTCAGTAAGGTGTTCTGTAGTCTTGAAACCCTACTGCAACACATTCAGACCCATAACAGAGTTTTTATAATTCAGTACCATCCTTGTGGAGTATTGCTGTGAAAACAAGCATTTGTCAATGTCAAATGTTACTCCATTGGCATTGGTAGTGCAAGAGTTAGAGATGCGTAATTAAAATGGCAGAGAAGTATTGAACTGATGCCAACCCCACACCCACCCTTCAGAGACTGAAAGGCATTTTGGTGTGCCTTTGAGTCATCAGCTATAATGCTTATGCCATTTTACCTCACCTTACCCTGTAGATACTGATAAGTGCTGTGGTGTAATTTGGGGTATTTGGGCCTTATACTTACCCAATTCCTTAAGGAAATATGCTGAGATGGGTGCAGTATAGGAGAATGGGGTGAATGTAAGGGCCGAACACTGCAAGGCACACCTCAGTGCCTGTCAGTGGCTGCAGAGTGGGGGGGTGGGGATGGAATGCCATGAGCATTACAGCCTATTATCCCAAGTCACACCCCTGATGCCTGTCAGTCTCTACAGGGTGGGATGTTACAGTTGGAAACCCTAACGCAATAGGCATTTGTTGGTATTTTCACTCTAAATCTTCAACATGGGCTTTTTGTGACCCCACCTCATGAAGAGTGGCACTTTCAGTTTGTTAGCTGAAAAGTGATTTTGCACAGCGACTGAGCCATTTCGCGCTACAGGTATGAAAACACATTTTGGGCAGGAAGTGAAAAATGATTACTGTATTGTTCATGAGGAGGTGTAAAAAAATGGCAATGGTGAAAATCTGTAGTGAAAATATGAAAAATTGGTAAAGTCATGAGCAGGCATAGAAACTGCACAACACACATCCGTATCCCAATTATTTATGGGATTTTTTTAACCACATTTTCAACATAGGCATTTTGGGACCTCCCCTCATGAAGAGTGGCACTGTGATTTTTTTAATTTGTCCCAAAAATTGACTTCCCACAGTGACCACGCCATTGTGTGCCAGAGGTACGAAAACACATTTTGGGCAGAATGTGGAAAATATCGGCTGTACTGTATCATAAGGAGATGTGAAAAAAATGCCAGTGTTGAAAATCTGGCATGAAAATATTGCAAATTTGCGAAGTTACAAGGGTGCATGGAAACTGAATAATGCATGCTTGGAACACAGTCATTTTATGGACTTTCATCACCAAACTTTCAAAATATGCATTTTAAGACATCTGCTCATGAATAGTGTCACCATCATTTTCTCAAACAGTCCCAAAAACTGATTTCACACATTGACCATACTATTATGTGCTGGATGTGCGAAAACACATTTCAGCCAGGATATGTAAAATGTTCATAAGGAGGTGTGGAAAAATTTCAGTTGTGAAAATTTGGAGTGAAAATATTACAAATTCACAAAGTTACAAGCGTGCATGGAAACTGCACAAGCACGCTCATAAAACAGCCATTTTGGGGATTTTTTTTTTCATCAAATTTGCAACATAGACTTTTTGAGAGCCCCCCTCATGAACAGTGCCACTGTCATTTTGTTAATCGGTCCTGAAAGGTGATTCTGTTCAGTGACCACAAAATCATGTTTGGGGACCAAATAATGCAATGACAGTGACTGAATTCATGAGGAGGGGTCCCAATAATCCTATGTTGAAAATTTGGTACCAAAATTCCCAAAAATGACTGAGATATCCACGAAAGTTGATAAAACCCTATTTATGCCATTATACAGCTTACTGGCATTTCTTCAGTTCGTGATCGGCTTTGAAGAATGCAGACGTGTTCCCAGTCCACTGAAGATCATTGTACCATGCTCCTGAGGTAAGTAGGGGGTGAAGGGAGGTGTGGGGAGGCAGGGTGCGCAGAGGGTGGGTGTGGGTTTGGGAGGGCCACTGGAGTTGACAAGGGACCATTTTCTGCTTTTCAGGTGTAAGAAAAAAATTAAAAATCACGGGATGGTTTTTCCTTTACAGGGGCATTTGACATGCTGGGTTGGGCTCCCAGCATGTCACCTGAGGGTTTTTTGTGGGGAGGGGGTTCTGTAGCTGAAGGGGGATTGGGCACCCCCATCAGAACACAACAAATGGGGGGAGACAATATGCCAACGGGCAGTGGGCTCCCCTGTCGGCAAATTAAACTGGTAAGGGAGGGAAATTATGCCAAGGCAGATTGGGCATTGCCTTGACACACACTTTAAATGAGGGGGTTGCATTATGTTGATGGGGAGTGGGCTCCCCCATTGGCAAATGAAGTGGGTTGCGGCACTCTGCTGCTGCATGCCGCCATGTTTTCTTTTTTTGAAAACTGGTTCTCCAGGAAAGGCACGCAGTACGAGAAGCTTGGCTCTCATTGCAGTGGATCTTTCCTTAGATCTGGTGGCCAGTTTACATGTTGAGGGTGTCGGTGCCTGCAGCTGCCATTTTGAGGAATCAGGGATGCACCTATTGATGTATGCACTGCATTCACCCACAGTATCTTTGCCTCCAAATCTGCTACTAATGCAATATGCTAGTTGGCGCACAAGTGTGAGCCAACATAAAAAGGACTGTGTGTCATTCATTCATACTGTATGTTGGACTCATGAGTTAAGAGCCTGTGAGCAGTAACACTCCATGAATCAAAGAAGAAGAAGATGGCAAGTGTTGTTGCCCTCTCTGTCAGTTCATTTTATTAATATCTCTGACTCCTACTAGTAGAGATGCAGCGAATTTAAAATTCACCAGCAAAGTGAACGTGAAGTGGGCACTTCCTGTTGCTACTCCGCTACACAGAGTGGGCAATGCAAATTGCTCACTTTGCCTTGTCATTATCACTTCGCGTTAAGGTGGAATAGCAATGCGAAGTAAGGCGAAGTCATTGTTTTTAATGGACTTCGCATTTCTCATTAGGATTCTAAGTGATCCACTTGGTGTTTCACATTTGGCAGCCCCCCCACACATCACATGGCTTTCAGTACTGTAAATCACTTGATCTTTAACTAGGCAGGAAGAAAGTGAGTCATACAAGCAGACACTTTTACTTTCTCCTGTGCTGATGGAGAAAGTGTAGTGTGTTTTATGACTGCTGATACTTTTTGATCAGAGCGAGGAGGAGATTTAAACTTTGATTTAGACCCAACAGCTTTTTTAAAAGCTAAGTTTTTTGTCTTTTCTGTACTCTTTTTTACTTAATTTGTTCTTTCTATAAATTTTATTTTTCTTACCTTTATAAGTAGTTAGTTGTTTGTCTCTGTGTGACTCTGTGTGAGTTGTGTGACAGTGTGAGTAGTGATTGCTCGGACTGAGGGAGCTCAGTAGGAGGGATGGACCAGGGTGAGGGAATGTCTGGGATGGGGCAGCTTTGGGAGAGCGTGGTAGTGGTAAGCATCGTACCATGTGCATGTGTGGAGGGCATGGGCGCCCATTCCTGTTGGACCGCTCAAAACTTGTAAGTGCCCCCCCGAAGCAGGACCAGTACCACCTTCTTTCCTGACTCTGAGGCTGTTGAACCACCACCAAGTCCAGTACCAGATCTTCTGGAGCAGGATGTGCCTGTTCCCCTGGGCCCAGGTGTGGATCCCATCCCTGTTCAGCACCGTGACCAGCAGGCTTACAATACATCCAAGTAACTATTAAAAAAAATGTATGATGTGATTCATGACATGATCGTAAATCATGATTTGTGACTGCATTTGTGACATGATGATGAAGAAACGTGAATGCCTATGGCTGCACTTTGAGCTGTAGCTTAAAACTCCCAGACTTAAAAACACATATCAATGACTGCAATGGTGGGGTGGTGAAGCCTGGAGAGATACTACAAAACAGGCTTACAATACATCCTCCAAGTAACTAGAAAAAAAATTAATGTTGTGATTCATAACGTGAATGATCGTGAATCGTGATTTGTGACTGCATTTGTGACCGTGATGATGAAGAAATGTGAAAGCTTACCGCCTATGGCTGTACTTCCCTGATGAGCTGTAGCTAAAAACTCTCAGACTTAAAAACGCAAATCAGTGAATACAATGGTGGAGTGGTGAAGCCTAGAGAGATACTATAAAACAGACTTACAATACATCCAAGTAACTAGAAAAAAAATTAATGTGATTCGTAACGTGAATGATCATGAATCGTGATTTGGACTGTGATGATGAAGAACGTGATTTGTATCATGAGTGACTTGTGATGATGGTTCTGACTTAAAAACGCATATTAATGAGTACAATATTCATGCAGAATTAAGCACCACACCTGTCCAGTACTCTGAAGGGAAGCCAAAGAAACAACTGTGACTTAAGTTACAGATGGAGATAGGGCCCTAAAGAGATGCAAATGCACAGACAGATTAAGATTATGCTGTGCAATAAAGAGATGCAGACACAAAGGTATAACACCTAACCAGTGCTCACCATCAGAAATTCAAATCTGGAAAATAATTCCTTTACTGGTTGGGGCAGGCCGCACGGGGTGGGGGGGGCAGTGTACTGTACTGCTTCAGTAACAGTCACTAGTACTAGTACCAGTACCAGTGAAGATACCACAAAGAAGTACAAAAATCACACAGCTACAGCGGATAGCAGCTTCACATTGCTGAAATTATTATGTGGCTCAATAAAAGGTATCTTATTTGATGACACGCATCACACACATACACACACACTAAGAAATGCATAGCAAATTAAAAACTTCAGTAATATCACCACATATTTTCAACAAACTAAAATTATACACTGCTGCACCACAACAATCAGCAAAATAATGGCAAGAAATATTGAAAATATTACTGTGTGTACATTAACAGTTAAACAAGAAAAATATCACCAAAACAGAAAACACTGCCTTTTTCTCCAAGTTAATCTACCTACACCACAGATACACCCCTCCCCCAAAGAACACTTCCACTGTCTCTCAGTACACAGACTGAATGTTGTACATTAACATTCAAAATCCATACACAAACTATAAACACTCAATGATATGAGCACAGATGGGTTTCCGATAATCGATGAACTAAAGTTTCAGCAAAAAAAAAAAAAAAAGGCTTTTTTAACAACTTTTTGAAGGTTTGAATTGCAGAGATCTCTCAGAGCAGAAGGTCTCCTACAGCTTCCTACATACACACACTACCCCAAACTGAGGCTGTGCAGAACAATCTAGAGCCCATGTGACCTGAAATCCCATGGAACACTGCAAAATTCACCTTTGGAGCTTAACAACAAGCTGAAGTAAGGTGAAGTACATTGTTTTCAATGCACTTCACCTTAAGAATTGGTGGAGAAGTGGTTTGGGAAGGTGAAGTAACGCAATGACATTGTTTTCAATGGACTTTGCATTACCCATTGCAACTTCAGTACTCTGCTTAGTTGCTGGAGCACTCGATAGATCGCCTTCACTCCGCGGGTCACTTCATGGAGTGAATTGGGGCCACTTCGCCCACCACTACCTACTAGTCAGGACTTTGCATTTTATGAACTACAAATTGTTATCTTAAGAAACAGTGAGGTACAGTACAGTAACAGAGACAACTCACTGACACATTGCAACTTCATATAAAATGTGGGTTAATTTCAGAGCTTATATCTCAGAGGTGACTTATTATAGGATAACCTACTATAAGGTGTTGACAAGCTGAGGAGTTCACCTTACAACAGTGTATAGCATGTCTTCCTAAGATACATCATTTCTGAGATAGGATTACCCAAACTAATAAGATTTTGGGAAACAAATGCACAGCTGGACTTTTTTTCTTCAGCTGACATGTCCCAGTGAGTAAGTCTGGCTTCCATCAGAGTTTTCACTCCATGTTTATTTTATGTTAAAAAAAAAGCATTTCATGATAGCAATGCTGAAAAAAGTTTGTGCTTTTCTTTTTGTATGCACTTTAATAATATGGCTACAAGCCTGATAATAGTGGCTTTGGGATGGACCGTGTGGCTTTAGAACTGGGCTTCAGAACTATTTCCTTTGGTATGCCCTGATTCATTTTTCACTCACAGAACTACACAGCTGTGTGCAGGGCTGTCCAGTAATTTAGGAAGGTAAATACAACATGTTTGCTGACTGTTAAAAATGTTTTTATTTTAGAAAGGATTGATAAGAAATTTTGGAGGAGTATGAGAGACATGGTAGGATTTGTGGAGTTCATCAATTATTATATAAAATTTTAACAAATCTGCTTATTTGCCAGCAATTTCAGATTTGCTTTATTATTCTTTTTGGAAACTGGGTAAGGCCCTTGAGGCACAAAGCCAGTTTTCAGGGGCAATCCAAGAGCTCCGTGAAGTTAAATGACTTCCTCAGTGTCATACAGTATGACACTAGAGGTTGGAGGAATCAAACTCAGGTCTTCTGGATGTACCAAGTGGAATCACAGCTTGTTTCATAAAAACATAGAAACATAGACTTTGATGACGGATGAGGACCGCTTGGTCCACCCTGTCTGCCCATTTCCCTACCTATTGGATAAGCTGCAGATCCTAGCTAACCAAGGGCCTACTTCTTCCTAACCCCCACCATAATTGCCTCATGTCTGTTCTATGCATTCTTGAATTCTCCCACTGTTTTTGATCTCACAACTTCCTCAAGAAGGCCATTCCATATGTCCACCACCCTTTTAGTGAAAAAGTACTTCCTCATATTGCTCAAGAGCTGCCTCCCCCTCTATTTTCAAATTGTGCTCCCTTGTTCTTGCACCTCTCTTTTTCTGAAAGATGCTACCCTCTTGGACTTTGTTGATTCCCTTGAGGTACTTGAAAGTTTCTATAATTTCCCCCTCCCTAATTTCCTCGAGGGTATACATATTAAGATCCTTTAGTCTCTCTGTGTATGGCTACTGGTGCAGACCCTGTATCATTTTAGTAGCCCTCCTCTGGATTGCCTTCATCCTATATATGTCATTGTGGAGATGGGGTCTCCAGAACTGCATGCAGTACTCCAGATGGGGTCTCACCATCTGTCTATACAGAGGGATGACAACTTTCTGTTTTCTAGTTGTGATGCCTGTCCCTGTACATCCCAGTATCACTCCAGCCCTTCTTTCTGCCTTCTCACATTGCTAGCATACCTTTTGGTTATCTGATATGACTACCCCCTTTCCCTTTCCATTTCAGTTGTTGTTAGTACCCCTCCCATTCTGTACTCTTCCCCTGGGTTTTTGTTTCCCAGATGCATTACTTTGCACTTCTTTTGACCATTTCTCCAACCTTATCAAGTCCCTTCTCATCCTTTCCACCCCCATTTCCTATCTCTACCCTTTACCACCAGCTTTAAACCCAGACACCACAAATGTAGTATGTTGCAGAAAATTTGCCCTCTAGGTTTATTAGGTTCATCAGTACTGGTGTGTGTGTGTGTGTGTGTGTGTGTGTGTGTGACTTAGTGACACTACTCTTCTCTGCAGATATGGATATTAAAATCTTTAGTAATTAGACAATCTTATTTTTGTATGTTCAGCTCCAATCATCAATATCTGCTAAAAAATATATTCCACACTTGGCAAAATACTGCCCCTCCACATACTCCACTTTAACATAACCAGTTTCAAATCTACTGCATTGTGTTTTTTTATTATTCAGTTACTACTTGCAATGTCCCCTCTGTCCTTTGTATGTATAATAAACTATTTCTGCAAGAAAACAAAGGCATGACTGCTAGTTTGAAATTATTAGAAACAATGAACTCTACTTTAGAGTCCGAGCTTCCAATGGCAACAGCAAGTTCTTTTTTTTTTGCATGATAGTTCAGCCATGAACTTCAGGTAGTTTAACTATAAGCTGGTGGTCACCTACAGTATCTCAAAAGGAATCACTTACACTAATACAACCAGTCTAAATGTGCTTCTTCAGAAAGAGGGTCCTTGGCAGCTCAGTGGCTAGCTTCGGAGTTAAAATTATTTTTTAAAACAAAATCTGCAAGAAGCAGTAGAGTACTATATTTAGTTGTGTACCAGTGATGGAAACTATAGAGAGTAGTCTGTGGAAGAGGCAGACATGACTCATGATATTGTGTGTGGGGAAGGCCCATGGGTTCTGTTGTGCACAGCGCCCATGGCAATGTAAATCTAGCCCTGGGCATGTACGTTAAGATTTCAGACGAGCACTGGTCAGGCTAATGGTGGTGATGTGGGGTGAATGAGGCTACCTGCTGCTGTCAGTGGGGCTCATCCTCCTTGCACTACAGTGGAGTGATTACTAGTGCTAAGCCACACTGCACAGCACCAACGCCCCAAGACTTCCACTGCACAAAAACAAAAACTTTGCCTTTGTTACTCCCATCATCTGCAGCTGCAGCATTAAAACATATTTTTTGAATCCAAGGCTTTCTCTTAAGTGTGACTAGACTATTATTAATAATGCAGTTTCATTCTTATAGAGAACCTTGGCTAAGAGATTGTATCGTTTGGGTGCCTACAGCCAGAGCAAACTCTAGCTAGCTGCACTATCCCCCCCCCAACCACATATTAATCCGAAGGTACTCTAAAGAATACCTGGATGGGAGACAGATTTATATAATCCCCTACCCCTCATGGCTGCTGTAATTATTGTTGCTGCAGCTCACCATGAGTTCAGATTTGGTCTCTGGAATCTGACATGTTTTCACATGTGAGGGATATTTTCTGCTTATGTGCCATAACTCCTCTCCCCCTTTAAATCATGGTGAGGCTTTCCAGGACATTATCAGATAAAAAGCTTTCATGCCTTTCTTACTTGTATTAGAAAAGCAAACTATTTTTACGCTGGCATGCTCATTTCTTGTAATTTCCTAGTGCCGACACATTCTGAGTGGCACTGGTAGTTTTAAGGTTAAACTGGTGGTTGTGTAATTTAAAGTGTAAGTTCTCATTTAAGAAATGTGGGAGAGTGGTTTGTGAAGAGACTGAAACAGCCAGTGCATCACCAGCCAGGATTTAGTTCAGACACATATGAATGCCAAGTCAAAAGGAGGGAGCTAGTCCAGGACAGGACCATGGGAAAAGGTAAGGAGAGATATTTAAGCAAAAGAAAAAAAGTGTGGTATAGCAATATTATTAGGGAGCTGGGAATAGGGGAGTATGGCTTTTTGGGCTAAGCAGGGATGGATGTGTTCCCCCTCCTTCCACAATATCGGTGAAAAGGTAAGGGGGCCTTAAAGATTAGACAGCAAGTACAGAGGAATGTATTACAGAATAGAGTATGATAAATCTGGGCAGACTGGATAGTCTTATTGTCTTTTTTTGCAGACATTCTCTAGGTTTCTATGTTTCTAAGTATAGATTTGGGGGTAAAATGTTCATGTACACCTATATATCTTGGCTGCACAGATTCAAGTTTGGTTTGGCAAGCTGATAGTATGTTTCTATATTTCTAAGTATACATTTAGGGCAGTATAATGTTCATGTGCACCTATATATCTTGGCTGCACAGACTTATCTCTGTTTTGACAGGCTGATGTAACAGTGTTTTAACATGAGCGTGTTCCCTCTAGCCTAAAAGTAAATGAACTTTGAATATTTAGTACTGAATAAAGAAGGACAATAATACAATCTTCAGTGTCTCAGGGCTGATGATGATATGGTATAAGCCAAGAAAAAATCCTGGAGACATGATGAAATTTCACTGGCACCTCATCTGTACTGTTTACACATGGGAACCAACAGCTGCTTGTTCATCAGCACCTTAGCTGTAACACAAGCCAGTAATGTAATTGATTATGCATTTGACCTAAGAGCTATTAAAGTATCAGCCCTGCATGTACCAGAACCCTATCCCAAATCATTGAGGGACTTATTTTTTTCATAAGCTTCTCCTTGGCTTGATTGGTAGTAATCTCTATACAAAGTTAAGGAAATGAAGTCGTAGAGAGTATAGGGAAAAAGGCTACTAGATGACAGGCAGATATAAAACATGAGCTACACAGATAAACTGATAAACCTAGGACTTTATAGTTTACAATACAGAAAAATGAGAGGAGACCTATGCCTTATTCAAAAGGCTATACAACATCCGGACCTTTGGGAGTCACTAGGTCTTATCTTAGTTACTGCTAGAAATAGTAGATTTCATCAACTCCAAATTAAAGGGGAACATTTTAGAACTAAAGTTAGGAAACACTGGTTTAATCAGAGTTGTGTCAATATGGTATGAACTCCCTGAAAAGGCTGTATTAAGCCCTACGATTTAAAGTTTTTAGTCATCACTAGATGGAATAATGGGTGATAAAAAAATTGCTGTATTCTAACCATTCCAGTTGAGTCCTAAATGGCCTTTTAGGCTATGACTCATATCCACTATGAAGCTATGAAACTATGAATCTCTCTTAGCTACCAGTAGTACCGTTCCCTGATCAGATTATAATGGACCTTTTACAGTGCTTTACTCCTACACTAGCTATGTCTTTTATTAAATATGTACTTCCCAGCATGCTTGTACTGTCAGTTACATAGAGAGAGGGAGAGAAAGGGGCCCTCGATTGTGCAGTGGGTGAACATAAGCTACTGCTGGTGCTGATTTTCGCCAAAAAGTAAAGATCAGCTGGTGCTCGTGCTGTCTGCCTAGGACTGCAAATCAGATTATGCTGGTAGCACCATGGCCCTGGTTAGCAGATGCTGATGCTGCTGCTGAACCACAGGTGCAGATCAGATGATACTGGGGCTTCTGGTCACCCAGTGGTGCAGATCAGCTGGTGCTGGTGTCACCGTATGGTACAGCTTACAGTAGTTGCTGCTGCTGGTGGTGTTGTTGGTTACTCAGTTGTGCAGATCAACTGCTGGTGCTGCTGTTGCTAGTGCAGCAGGGTTCCATGCAAAGACTGGGAGCTAGACATCAGCTTCTTACTCATGTGACACTTTGTCCATCTCCAGAGCTTTCACCCACAATCTCAAGTTGGTCCCCTAGCTTCTTTACTCTCTGAAGGCCAGGAGCTGTCAGGTATTTAAAACATCACAACTGCTTGATGATGGGGCCAAGAATTAGTGGGATGGGTTGCTAGAACAGCGTCTGTGATTGCCCCTTTGTTTCATCATTTGTTACCCGAGGTATTTTATTCTGCGAGCATGCAGTATCTTGCAAGGACAGCTACAGTTATGTGCGCAATTTGTAATGCTGTGGCTGTGGGATTATTAGAAACATAGACGTTGATGGCAGATAAGGACTGCAAGGCCCATCCAGTCTGCCCAGTTCTTTTTCTGCCTTCCCCTAGTCATTTCATGCTATTTGAGATCTGAAGTTACCCCATACTGCTGCTGCACAGTGCAACAGTGTGCCTAGAGAAGGAAAGCAACTTCTGTCACTAATAAAAGGACAAGTTTTTGTAATAAGAAATGAGTGCATCTCCTAGAGAGTAAGACAAAAAAAAATACAATATATACTAGAGAGTACAAAAATGTATTTTAAAGATACAATGAGTATATTTCCTCAAGCTGTGGATGGCGAGGATGAAGAGTCAAAATGCTTGAAACCAGGTGTGCAGGAGTCTCACCTCCTTAAAGCACAGAATGCACAGTGGCACCTTATTTACCGTGTTAAATAAAATACAATGACCCTCTACATGCTGCAGCTGGTTGTGGTGCTGCTTTTTATGTTTGCTTGCATGCATGTGCAAGAAACATATTGGGGTATCTTGCTGCAGTAGTGAGTTGTGGAGGCATGGCAATATTGTTGCCAATGCCAGCAAACCATTTTGGGGCTGGTTTGTGTGGCAGCAATAAAAAGTCATGCTGTCCATGACAGCAGTAGTGCAGCTTGCCACCAACTTGAAACAAACTGGCTGCTGCCATCAAGGAACACCCTGTCATCAACAATCAGCTGTATTTAAGGGGTGCTCCCTGACTATAACAGCCAATTACAGCTGCATTTTCTGGTTTTCCCTTTCAATAAACATGGTGATGGCTTCTTTGTCAGCCTCTCACAGTCCCCATGAAGCTGATGGAGAGCTGCCATCTCTCACAGTCCCTTGTAAAGCCAACGAGGGGTGCCCAATTCCCCATCGACATGTCCCCTCTCCAGTTCATTTGCTGATGGGGTAGCCCAATCCCCATTAGCATGATGCACCCCTCCATTTGTTGTGTGCTATGGGGGGTGCCCCATCCCCCTCAGCTCATGCACTCCCAAGCACACTGAATGGTTGATGGGGGTGCGCAATCCCTTTTAGCTCCAGCTCTCCCCCCAACAAACACCCAGGTAGCAGACTGGGAGCCCACCCCAGAGTGCTCATGCACTCCCCCCAGTGCACTGTATAGCCAATGGGGGTTCCCAATCCCTATTGGCTCCACTCCCCCCAACAAACATCCAGGTAGCATGCTGGGAGCCCACTCCAGCATGCCAATAAACCCGTATCTCCTTTTCTCTTTTTAAACCCTGTAAAAAAAGAAAACAGTCCCTCATTGAGTCTCTTGCCCTCTTCCCCAACCTGCACCCACACTCTGCGCACCACACCTCCCCACACACACTCCTCAGCCCATACTTACCTCTGGAGCCCAGCGTGATGATCTTCTGTGGAATGGGAATACGTCTGCACTCTTCAAAGTCTACAGCAAACTGAAGAAATGCCAGTAAGCTGTGTAATGGTATAAATGTTTTTTTTTTCAACTTATATGGATATCTCAGCCATTTTTTTGACTTTTGACATCACATTTTCAAAATGGGGTTCTTGGGACCCATCCTCGTGAATTCAGTTACTCTCATGGAGTTATTCAGTCCCGAAAAGTGATTTCATGGTCACTGCGTGGAATCACCTTTCGGGACTGATTAACAAAACGACTGTGTCGCTGTTCATGAAGTGGGCTCTCAAAAAGCCTATCATGCAAATTTGGTGAAAAAATTCCAAAAAATGACTGTGTTATTAGTAACTTTGGGAATCTGTAATATTTTCACTCCCAATTTTCAACATTGTCATTTTTCCACACCTCCTTATGAACAGTATAGCTGTCATTTTTCACATCCTAGCCAAAATGTGTATTCTCACTTCCGGTGCAGAATAGTGTGGTCACTGTGGGAAATCAATGTTTGGGACAGAGTACGAAAATCATATGACAGTGTTCATGACCACAGGTCACAAAATGCCTATGTTGAAAATTTGGTGACATAATTCCACTAAATGACTGTGTTGCAAGCATGCATTGTGCAGTTGCCATGTACGCTCGGAAGTTCGAGCATTTTTAATGTTTTCACTCCAGATTTTAAACACTGTCATCTCTTCACACCTCCCTATGAATGGTACAGCTGTCATTCTTCACATCCTGCCCAATCTGAGTTTCTGCACATCTGGCGCAAAATGGCACAGTCGCTTTGGGAAATCAAAGTGTGGGACACATTAACAAAATCACTGTGCCACTGTTCATGAGCAGAGGTCCCAAATGCTTTCATGAGGTGAGGGTCACAAAAAGGTCATGTTGAAAATTTGTAGTGCAAATACCAACAAATGCCCGGGGCATTAGGGTTTCTAACCATAACGTCCCACCCTGTACAGACTGACAGGCATCAAGGGTGTGCCTTTCGATTGTCAGCTGTAATGCTCATGCCATTCCACCCCACCCCCCACCCTGAAGCCAGTGACGGGCATCGAGGTGTGCCTTGGACTCTTCGGCCCCAGACTTCACCCCATTCTCCTATACTGCACCCATTTCAGTGTATGTCCTTCTGAATGGGTGACTGTGAATCAAACACCTCAAGGCACACCTCAACACTTGTCAGTGTCAATAGGATAGGGTGAGGTGAAATGCCATGAGCATTATGTGTGATGACCCAAAGGCACACCCTGATGCCTGTTCCTTTCTGCAGGGTGGAGGTGGGGTTAACTTGAGTTCAATACTTCACTGTCATTCCTATTCTGCATCTATCTAACTCCTGCATGTCCAATGCTAATATCAGCAAGCAAACATTTGGCATTGACAAATGCTTGTTCACAGATGGATTTGTCTACAGTACACTGTCCTTGCAACCTGAAATGCAAAACATGGTATTGCTGCAGTACGATATCCTCTCTGTTTAAAAATTATGCATTAATGACTACGGATGCTTGATCTATCTTGATTTCTTCTTTGCTTGTGAGATCTATTCCTTCTGAATTTAGAGCCAGAGTGACTTCCATGCCATTCCAGCTTAAGGATCTGCTCTTTCTGTCCCAATCAATGATATTGCCTAGAAGATAATGTTCTTCATCACTTGCCTGTTTGTGATCCTTTTTCTAATATTTCTGATTTTGTTGTTTTTGAATTTTAGTTCTAAATTTCCTTTTAAGTTTGTGGGTGCAAGCATTTGTATCTCAGCATGCTATGTGTTTCTGCATGCCCATGAATGTTTGCCTGCAGCTATGCAGGTGCATGTGTTGGGCTGTTAAGTTGTGCATTTGTGTTCAGCCATAAGAGTATGTATGTGTGTTTTTGCAGCTGTAAGAGAGTGTGTGTGTGTGTGTGTACATAAATATTCAGAGCATCAGTCTGTGTGTGTCAGCAGGTGTGTGTGAGCATGGGTCTTTATGCATGCTAATGTGTGCAAGTGTATGCTTTCCCACAGGTGTGCTTGTCTTTGCTAGCGTCAGTCTTTGACTGATTCTGCATCTGTGTTTTTGACCATGCTATGTTGTGTGCAAGTATGCATCTACTGGTGCAGGTGTATATCTCTGTGGGCACCCAGGTATCTGTGAGTTCAAGTGTGCATCTCCGTGTGCAAGTGTGTCTTTCTGTGTGATGACCAGACAAGTGCCTTTGTGTTTCAAAATGTGTTGCTGTGTGGAACTGAATATTTTTTTACAAACTTTCTCCATGTACTGTAACCTGGATAACAAATAGAATCAAAGTGCCAAACATACAGTGACTGACACCAAACTGAATTTTTAAAAGGTTAGTTTATAACATAAATGGTGGGAAGTTCTACAGTATGTCCAGTTCCCAGACAGCAGGCCAACCATACAGGACCTCCCCCCCCACCACCAAAGTGCATTGTTCTCACTTCAGCACATAAGGAATAAGATGCAATGAGATGTGGCTTATGGGCTGATAAGAGCATGCCCCAGGTGCATAATAAGGCATGAGGCACTTGCGCTGAGTGCCTTTAGCACTTAGGAAGTGCTCATAGCAGCCCATAAACCATACTTAGGAATGGCTTATTCCATTTATAAAAATGGGTCCTCAGTTAAAAATAAATAGTCAAAAAATTTAATATAAAAAAACATTTAAAATGTTAAAAGAAATAAAATAATTGGAATGTGAGAAAAGTAGTCATTTTGTTCTTATAGTTTTGCTATGGTTGAGAAGTTATGATGTAGTTCAGCAACTAGAGGGCACAGGGGTGTGTGTGTCTGTATGTATGTGTGTCTCTGGCTCCCCCCACACCTTTTTAAATGTATTTTCTTGATGATTTTAAAAGAAAATGGCAGTGGGCTCCATGAACTAGAATCATGGACAGGTCGATATATTCATGCCACTCATGTCAGTGTACAAAGAGGTAGGCAGGACTGCAGCCAAACACAAACACACACACACACACACACACACACACACACACATCACTCACAAATAAAGATTGCCTGTTTTATTTTCTACCTTTTCTGTGGAGTTTCTCTTCCTTTTTTCAGTAGGCAGTGAAATCATGGATTGCTTGTTGCTTGCCGTCTGTTGATTGGGAGCAAGCGTGTCCCATTGAGGCTGCTGTACAGAGTGTTTTTCTTCACTTCTTTGAAATTGTAGCTGTATTATGCTATAACACGAGAGGACAACTTGTTTGAGGGACACTGAAAAGAGGTTCAGGAGGTGGAGATCAATACATTGAGGGGACTTCTTGCTAATATAGAAATGGCAGTAGTAGTTTTCTACTACCTGTGGTATGGTGCATCACTGAGAGCTTGGGATTTCAGACTGGACAGACAGTGCAGTTTGAAATACTTGGAGTGAGAGCTGTACAATGGTATGGACAAAGGGGCATTGAATAAAATTACAAGGTACAAAATATGAAACAACCTGTAAATGTTGTCGTGCAGGAGTGGGGAGGGATGTTAGATATATCGTGTGGTACATTTTTGTATTGTTGGCACCCCAGTGCCAATGTAGCTGTTCTGGAACCATTGGGAGAGCTGTGGCATGGAGTGATTTCATTCTGTGATTTGTTTTGCCAGTATATGTCGTATTAAAGACATGGAAAATGGTATCTCCTAGCCAATCAAAACCCAGAAAATGTTCTACCCATTTTATAATGACCCTTATCCCAGCACAGCACTTTCTCTCCATCAGGGTTATCTTGTATATGGGTATGAAATTCAAAAGCAGTTAAATGAATGTTAATGCCTATATGCCTGGGCATATAATACCAGTATAGTTTTGCTGCCCATAAATACTATACAACTTTACTTCACTCCATTCTTTTCCCAGCAATGAAATCTAATCGGTAATACTAAGAATCCCATTTCTATTTACCTTCTTTCCCCAGTAGGGGTTTAGTTGCATAATCGAAATGTGAAAAGTGGTAAATGGCATATGTGGGCATCAAGACTCCATTTCTATTCTACACCCAGGTGCATGGGAACCAAGGTTTAATAATGTACTTCTGGAATAAAGTGCTGCTATGTGATCCTATTGGAGAGGAAGTGACAAGGTGAGTGTGGGAGACAGTGGTGTGGTGAGGGCATTATACTGGTGATCTGGACTGCTCTATGGTTAACCGGTTACTGGATCTGGAGTTTGAAAATAATACTTCCTTGCATTCATGCCATCAACTAACAGATTACAGAATCGAGTTTGGTACCTTTCAGTAGCTTTGGTACTTTGATTTTCTTTTGACATAAAGAACAGGGATTGGACAGATACTATAAAATACTGATGTATTTTATTTTAGAATGATTATACTGTGAATTAATTTATATTTTTCCCCCCTGAAAAACAGTAAATGGACAATACTTTACATGAGTATTTATGTACGAAATGTATTTTTATTTACTTTTTCTCTATAAGCTATCAATAAAATGTGCAAAAGGTAAATTTATAGCATATACCAGAGTACAACATGACAAGTGTGTAACTCTGAACACTTTTTGCCAGATATTCAGAAGTTTGTGCAAGATGAGCCACTGACAGAGCAAAAGGCCGATGGCACATTTATAAGGTAGAAAAGAAATGGGTGCAGACTGGATGGGCCTTTGCGTCCTTATTCGTCGTCAACTTCTATGTTTCTAAATAAGCACCAACCTTACAGAATCCTGGCTCTATTTCATCAAGTTCTCCTGCTTTCCTTGTGTTCAGCATTTGTAACTCTGTTTTACTTCTCATACTTAATAACCTAAAACTAAATTTGGTTATTTGTTTTCTTGTCTGATTTGTCTTTAGGACTTCTATTATTTTAGTTATTAATAAGTCAGCTGTTCTCATTTGGTTTGAGGATTTTTAAATCAGGAAGATCCAGGAAGTAAGAGTTTAAAATAGTAGCTACTTCTTTAGGTTCACTATTTAAATCACTCCCCTACCCCGAGACAGACTAATCACATTTGTAGTTCTGACAGGATTTTATAGTTCAATGCATTTCAGAACATTTTTGGATCTTTTGCCTTATTTAATTTATTTAAGTGATACTTTCTCCTAGCAATTTTAATATCTTTCTTGCATTTTTTTCTCCATAATCTAAAACTTTCCCTTTCATCCACACTTTTTTCCTAGCTTTTTTCCATATTCTGTCTCTTATCCTTAATTGTTGTTTCAATTTGTCAGTTATCCATAAGTCCTCTCTAACTCTCCTTCTCCTCTGCACTTTGGGGGCATGTTGTTGTATCATTGTTAGCAGAGAATCATTAAATTCCTGAACTGTTAGATTGATATCTGGTATCAAGAAAGGTCTATCCCAATTATAGTTTCTTAAAGTGTTCCTGAAATGTGCTTCATTAAAATTTAAAATCCCTAACCCAGTAAGTTTTATCTTGTTGCACTAGGGGAATTTGAAGATTTATGCTACATTTTATGGGATTGTGGTCCCCCAGGTTAAGCCACAAGACTTCCCAATTTATAACACCGAAATCCTGGGAAACAAACAAAAGATCCACTACTGACCCCTGGTTTGTGTTTGTAATGACTCTTGTAGGCTTTTGAATGATCTGCTTCAACCCTAAGGCCTCAACGTTTTGTTGAACCTTGTGCCTCTAATCTGGTACCAATCTGCATTGAAGTCCACTCTGATAATGACCCTTTTATTTCTTATTTTATCCATAATGAGATCTGTTAGAGTATCAAAGTATTTAAGTTTTGTTTTAGGGTGCATAAACTCCCACACTTATCCTGGTGGAGAGTATTTCTATCATCAAACAATCAGTTCCTTCATGATTAACTGTTAGCAGTACCTGATAGGGGCCAAGGCTGTTTTACTGTATAACATAACCCACCTCCCCTTAACCTTTTATAAGTGGTAGTTGCACAGCACTTAGTGACTGCCAAACTCATTAGTGCAGTACTAACACATTGAATATCAAGCTGTGTCAATATGCAGGATACAGCCCCTGCCTTTATGCCTTACATACATTATCTCTGCACTTGAGCACTAGTACTATTAGCATGCACAATGTTCCTGCTTAATATGGTAGTTTGGTGCAAAACCATGTGCAACACAGGCTCTAACACTTTGCACCTAGCACAGAACTTTAAATATCTGGGCCAACATGTAAAATGAAGTGTGAAAGGCAATAATTTGACTTTTTTTTGTATTTTAACAGCACAAGTGTGCCTCAAATAAATCTATAATTTCACAAAATGTTTATTTAGTAACTATATTCTCACTGTAGCCTAAGATGCAATATTTTGTTTCCAACAGGTTCTTCATTACCTAATTTTGCAGTTCGGAGGGACTGAGGCAAATGGTCAAGTGATTCTACATCACATGAAACTTATACAAAATAGAAGCCAAATAAGGACTTAGGAGATGCTGCATTAATGTACAAACATTAACATTACTGCTACTTCTAAATATAAATTCTAACTATATGATGTTTAAGAAGTAATATCATCATTTGGATAACAACTATCTGAAATCAAGTTTTTTGTTAAGGAATAACATTCAATAACAACAATGAATTTACCTAACAATTGGAGTCTGGATGACACTGAATATTGTTTATCACCTGTCAATAAATCTTGTCCCAGAATGCACATTCAGGAGCTGTCCTCAGTAGCATGTATGTCTTCATGATTGGATCCATAATGATTACAATAAGTGGGAATTTGGTAGTGATTATTTCAATCTCTCATTTCAAACAACTCCACTCTCCCACCAATTTCCTGATCGGCTCTCTGGCTGTTGCTGATTTTCTTTTAGGTTTCTTCATCATGCCTTATAGCATGATATGATCTGTTACAAGTTGTTGGTTTTTTGGGGATGTACTTTGTAAAATCCACTCTAGTGTTGATGGAATGCTCTCCGTAGCATCCACTCTACATCTCTGCTTCATTGCCATTGATTGTTACTATGCTATATGTCAACTTTTACACTACTCCACCAAAATAACTATCTCAGTTACATTCCTTTTCATTGGGATAAGCTGGTTTACAGCAACAGTTTATGTATTTTCCTGGATTTTCTCAGAGATACTGTACATTTAGTGGGAATTGAAACATAGAAACATAGAATTTGATGGCAGATAAGGACGCTTGGCCCACCAGTCTGCCCATTCCTACCTACTGGATAAGCTGCAGATTCTAGTTAACCAGCAGCCTACTTCTTCCTACCCCACCCCTAGAATGGCCTTATGACTGTCCCATGCATGCTTGAATTCCACCACTGATTTTTACTCCACAACTTCCTCCGGAAGGCCGTTCCATGCATCCACAACCCTGTCTGTGAAAAAATGCTTCCTTAAATTACCTCTGAGCCGCCCCCCTCTCTATCTTCAAATTGTGTCCTCTTGTTCTTGCACACCTCTTTTTTTGAAAGATGCTACCCCTTGGACTTTGTTGATTCCCTTGAGGTACTTGAACATTTCTATGATGTCCCCCCTCTCCCTCCTTTCCTTGAGGCTATACATATTAAGCTCCTTTCGTCTCTCTTCATATGTCTTCCGGTGCAGACCCTGCACCATTTTAGTTGCCCTCCTCTGGACAGCTTCCATCCTGTCTATGTCTTTGTGGAGATTGGGTCTCCAGAACTGCACACAGTACTCCAGATGGGGTCTCACCAGCTGTCTGTACAGAGGGATAATAACTTCCTGTTTTCTACTGATGATGCCTCTCCCTATGCATCCCAGTATCCCCCCAGCCCTCCTTGCTGCCCTCTCACATTGCTTGCCCACCTTTGGGTCACCTGATATGACTAGCCCCAGGTCCCTTTCCATTTTTGTTGTTGTTAGTATCTCACCCCCATTGTGTACTCTTCCCTGGGTTTTGTTTCCCAGGCGCATTACCTTGCACTTCTTAGCATTGAATCTAAGCTGCCATACATTTGACTATTCCTCTAACCTTGCCAAGTCCCTTCTCATCCTTTCCACCAACTCTGTGCATCAACTCTGTTGCAGATCTTTGTGTCATCAGCAAAGAGACATGCTTTTCCTTCCAGTCCCTCTGCAATGTAGCTTATAAAGACATTGAAGGGACAGTCCTAATCTGAACCCTCTCGGTACCCCACTAGTAACCCTCCTTTCTTCTGAGTGGACTCCAGTTACTGTTACTCTCTGTGTCCTATTCTCCAGCCAATTCTTTACCCAGGTTGTCATCTTGGGACCCACTCCCAGGCTGGCTAACTTGTATATTAATCTTTGTGTGGGACTGTGTCAAATGCCTTGCTAAAGTCTAGGTAGGCCATGTCCACAGCCCCTCCCTGATCTACTACTTTGGTCACCCAGTTAAAGAAATCTATCAGATTCATCTGGCATGACCTTCCTGCTGTGAGTCCATGCTGCCTAGGGTCCTGTGCCCCTCTGGCCTCTAAATACTCAACAATTCTTTCCTTCAGAAGTGATTCCATCATTTTCCCTATCACTGAGGTTAAACTAACAGGTCTGTAGTTTCCTGCTTCTGCCTTGCTCCCACTTTTGTGAAGGGGAATCACATCTGCCCTCCTCCAGTCCTCGGGTACCACCCCATCCTCCCATTATTTGTTAAAAAGGGTAGTCAGTGGTGTCACTAGTTCTACCCTTAGTTCTTTAAGAATTCTGGGATGAATCCCATCAGGCACCATTGCTTTGTCCACCTTCAGTTTTAAGAGAACTTTTAGAACCCTTTCTTCTGTAAATGGGCTGGTATCAACTTCTGTATCCAGAGTGTTTCTACTGTTTGTTTTAGGTACCTCCCCCTCTTCATTTGTAAATACTGAGCAAAAATATTTGTTTAGTATCTCTGCCTTTCACAGTCTCCTCTTCCCACCCTCCTCCCATTTATTAAGCCTCACTATCCCTCCTTGGTCTTCCTTCGCTCCCTGATGTACCTATAAAAGTTTTATCCCTCTTCTTAACTGAGTTGGCTATCTTTTCCTCGTTTTGGCCTTTGCTGTTCTGACTGCCTTCCAGCCTCCTTTTTCTTTAACTTATACAGTTCTCTGTCCTGCTCCTTCTGTGATTCCTTGTACTTCCTGAATGCTTTCTTTTCTCTTGAACCTTCCTGCCACTTCCTTTGAGAACCATAGTGGTTTCTTACATCATTTTGTTTTGTTTATTTGCTTCACACAAAGCTCGTTACCTCTGTGATGGCAGTTTTATTATTCCCATTGTTCTTACCCCCTCCTTCCTGCCCATTTGCTAGTGCATTCCTTAGGCACTCACCCATTTGGCAAAGTCAGCCCTCCTAAAGTCCAGTACTTTTGCCTTTGTATGGCTTGACTCTATTGCTGTGTTTATTGTGAACCATACTGTTCGATGGTCGCTAGTTCCCAGATGGCTACCCACTTCTACATCTGTGATCCTCTCTCCATCTCCATTTGAGAGAACCAGGTCTAAGATTGCTCCCTCTCAAGTGGGCTCCAATACTAGTTGTCTAAGCAAGCCCCTGTAGGGCATCTAGAATAACCCCACTCTTCAAGTGGCTGCTGCAACTCACTCCAGTTAACATCTGGCATATTCAGATCACCCATCAGCAATATCTCCCTTTTCTGCCATTCTAAGTATACTTTCTATAATTTCCTTGTCCATTTCCTCCCCTGAGAAGGGGTCTGTATCTAATCCCTGTGTGAATTGTGGTGCCATTGCCTGTCTCAAATTTACTCACGGTGCTTCTTCTCCTGTTTACTCTTTTGTTCTGTTGCTTTATTCCTTCCCTTATGTAAGAGCTGCTCCTCCTTCTCTTTTACCCTCCCTGTCCCTCCTGTAGATAGTGTATCCTGGAATGTTTATGTCCCAGTCATGGTTTCTGTGTACCATGTTTCTGTGACTGCCACGATAATTGAAGAGATGTATGCTCTAATTTCCTGCAAGGGTTTTTGTGGGATTGTGTTAAATAAATTTTGGGGCATGACAACCTTTATCTTAGCATGTTTAATTCCAAACATTGTGATGATATGCATGTATAGTAAAAATTTTTCTGTAGCACAAAGGCATGCCAGAGTCATCACTAATTTGGCAGGCAATGCATTCATTAGATGTGGGCTAAACAAATTGTCAAGCAGTAAGGAACGAAAAGCAGCCAAGACTTTATGTATAGTAATGGGAACATTTGCACTGTGCTGGATTCCTCTTTATGCTGCTGCTGCCATTGATCCGATCCTTAATTAAACTATACCTGCAGTTTTATATGATGTTTTAATATGGATAGCATACTTCAACTCTACCCTTGACCCCATACTAACATACTATTTGCCAGCAGATTAGGTCTTACGGTCTATCGAGTCTGCTCGAACCTAGATCCTTAGTTGGGTGCCAAGACCCTCCCATCCCTTGTTCTCTAGAAACCCCTATCATCCATCCCCACCCCCCCGGGACAGGCCATTATCTGATACATCCTCTTTCTGTGTCTGTCCCACCCTCTCTTGAAGCCCTCCACTGTGGATCTCTGAACCAGCTCACCAGGCAGTGCATTCCAAGGGTCCACCACCCTCTCAGTGAAAAACCTCCTCCTCTTTTCCCCCCTCACCCTTCCACCTTCCAACTTCAAACCATGCCCTCTGGTTATACCTCCCTGCTTTAATCTAAAGATCCCCTCCATGTTTACCCTATTTATTCCCTTGAGGTACTTGAAGACCTCAATCATGTCCCCCATCTCTCCTCTCCTCCAATGTAAACAGGCAGAGCTCTTCAAGTCTGTCCTCATAAGTCAAATCCTAGCCCTCATATCATCTTTGTTGCCTCCTCTGTACCCTCTCAGGAGCTGTATGCCCTCTTCAAATGTGGTCTCCAGTACTGTACACAGTACTCAAGGTGTAGTCTAACCAGTCCATTGTACAGCGGCAGAATCACTTCCCTGCTCCTAGAGGTGATCCCCTACGATGCATCCCAACATCCTGTTTGCCTTGCTAGCTGCTCTCCTGCACTGCTCAGAGTTATTCATACATGTATCCACCATGACCCCTAGGTCTTTTTCCCTATTGAGGCCTCCAGCGCCCCTCCCAGGGTGTACCTGTGTTTAGGGTTTCCCCAACCAAGATGCAACACCTTGCACTTGGTGATATTGAAATTTAATTTCCATGTGTGAGCCCAGCTTTCCAGGGTGTCCGGGTCCCCTTGCAGGGCCACCCTCCCCTCTTCTCCCTCAACTACTGCTCCCATCTTGGAGTCATCCGCGAAGAGACTCATTTCACACCCTATACCCTCCCTGATGTCCGATATGTATGCATTAAACAGGATCGGACCCAGGACCGAGCCCTGTGGTACCCCACTACCAACCTCTCTAGGGTTCGAGAGCTCCCCACAGACCACTACTCTCTGAGTGCGTCCAGCTAGCCAGTTTTCAATCCATCTGACCATCAAAGGGCCTACTCCTAACCCCATCAGTTTCTCCACCAGACCATTGTGGGGACAGAGTCAAATGCCTTGCTGAAGTCCAAGAATAATACATCCACAGGCTTACCCTGTCCAGTTCTGATGTTACCCATTCATAGAACTCCACAAGGTTGGTTTGACATGATCTACCTGGCACAAACCCATGTTGCCATTATCCAGACCTCCCACCTCCTCCAAGTACACCGCCAGTCGTTCCTTTAGTATACTCTCCATTAATTTTCCCACCACCAAGGTCAAACTGATGGGTCTATAATTACCTGGTACTTCCCTCGACCCCCCCTTTTATGGATTGGTACCACATGTGCCTCTTTGCCAATCCCTAGGTACCCTTCCTGTCTCAAGTGACCTGCTGAGAAGCTCCGCCAGGGTGCAGCCAATGTCCGCCAATCTCATAGTACTCTCGGATGAATGCCATCCGGCCCAGGAGATTTGTTTTTCTTTAGGGCCTTGAGGGCTAACCACACCCTTTTGGTGGAGATAGCATCATCCGTCCCCTCCCCCTTACTGGTCTTTTTATCCTTATCCAGATGTGACCCCCCTGGGGTACCTTTCCCTCCCTCTTGCTCCATTTCTGTTGCTCCCCTGATCCCACTCCCTGCTGCTTCTATCCCCTTCATGCCTTGTTTTGTAGATATCCCATCCCCCTCCCTAGTGAACACAGAGGCAAAGTACTCGTTAAATACCTCTGCCTGGTCCCTCGCCTCCTCCACCCACCCTCCTTCTGATCTCAATCTGCTGAGATGGCCCTTAGTTTTTCTCCACTCCCCAATGTACCGGAAGAACCCTTTTCCCTCCATGTATCCCTGTGCCAGCTGCTGCTCTTACTGGACTTTGCTCCCCTCACCATACGGGTGACTTTTCTAGATGCAAGCTGGTACATTTCTTATCCCTATCCCTCTTGTTGTTTTATATTTTGTAGGCCGCTTCTTTTCTCTGACTGCTACCTGTACCTCACTGGACCACCAGCATGGTTTACGTGACCTTGCTCCCTTATGTTTCAACTTAGCATGAGATTCTGACTGCCTCATGAAGTCCCATTTTATGACCTCCCATCTCCTTTCCACACTTGTCATTGAGGTAATCCCTTCAAGTGATCCTTGAGAATATTTCCCATGCCCATAAAGTCTGCCCCTGAAGTCCACTGCCAGTGTCCTAGATCTCACCCCACTCCCCCATGCTTAATTGAAACCAGACAGTATTGTGGTCACTCCCAGTCAGGGGGTCCTGTGCAGCTATGTCCCTACCAGATCCCATCTGCCAGAACCATATCCAGGACATGCCCCTCCTTGTGGGCTCCATCACATGCTGTGTTAAGAACACATCCTGGAAGCCATCCAGCAGCCTCTGCTCCTTGGCCACCTTAGAGGACATGGTTCCCAGTTTGTACCTGGCATATTAAGGTCCCCATCAACACCACTCCTTCCCCTTTTGGACCACACTGGGCAATGATATTGTCCAGCAAACCATCCTCTAGAACATCACTCATCCCGGGGCCTATATGCTACTCCCAGCTTGACCTTATCTCCTGCTGGGGATCGTGGGACCCATAAGGCCTCCACGCTTCCCTCTGCCTCTTCTACCATAGCAATTTCTATATCATCTCTAATGAACATAGCCACTCCACCCCCTCTGACCTCCTTTCTATCCTTCCTAAGCATAGTGTACCCCTGTACATTTAGGTCCCAGTCGTGGTTTTTGTTGGCCCACGTCTCCGTGACCGCCACCACATCCACCCCCCGAACAGCATGGCCTGGAACTCCGGCAACTTGTTTCCCAAGCTCCTGGCATTTACTAACACCAACCCCCAACCCTTATCCCTGATCCTCTTTGTCGAACCTCACCCAGATTCCTATACTTCCATCCTCCCCTGCTCCTGGAACCTCCACCTCCAGTCTGTTTCCTCCTCTTAGGCTTGACGGTTACTCCCTCATCTGGAGGAAAGGGCTTCTGGTCAACCCTCCCTCATCCCTTCCCCCCTTACAAGTTTAAACCCACCTTTCTTGTATGTAGTCAGCCATCCCTGTTTAAGGACTTCCTCCTTCCTAATGGGGCAAGATGAAACCTGTCCTTGGCATATAGTCCCTTATCCTCCCAAACTCCATTCCAGTTCCCTAACACCTCAACCCATTCTCTTCACCCCACTTCCTGAGCCAGTCATTAACCTCTGTGAGCTTCTTTTTTTTCTCCACTGAGGCCTTTGGTACTGGCAATATCTCCGAAAAGGAAATGTTGCATCCATTATCCCGACAGACTCTGGCAAGTTCTTGGAACCTTGCTTGGATTTCCAAAATGCTATTTCCCTCTAGATTAATAGTTCCCAAATGCACCAGGAAATCAGGTTTCCCTCCACAATCCCTAACCATTTCATACACCATGAACTTTGCTCTGTGCACTGTCAGCCCAGAGATACTCACTACCTTCACCTGGCTATGGCATCCACCCCACTGTCCCTCCCAATGGATACCCTAATCATCGAGTCACCCAGTAACAGAACCTTAACACGGCCATCATCCTTATGGTTACCTCCACTATGCCCTCTCAGCCCCCCTTCCCCCCCCTTTATTCATGATCTCAATTTCATGGGAGTCTTTTCCATCATTTATGGTTTCTATTATCCATGGTTTAGGAAAGCTTTTATTACAATACTAAGAGGTAAAATATTTCATCCATGTTCCTCTGAAATAAGTATAATTTCAGAAAAAGGTTGAATGAATTTTTTCAGTTCTGGCTAATGATAAGAAACAATAAATTACATCCAATAGAATGCAGTGGTCATTTTGTTATTGCTTTTTAATTTTCTTTCTGAAAAAACAAAATGTTTTACAGGGAATAGAGCTGGGTGAAAGTTGCGAATTCCACTTTCAGTGAAGTTCTGCAAAGTTTTAAAACTTTTGTGGAATTTTCCACCCCTTCATCTGTCGCAAAATTCCAAATTTCCAAAAATGTACGGTGCATTTTCACCTCTTACTGTGCTGTACATTCACTAACAGCATATCTTTAGCCTGGAACTGCAGAATTAAGGTTTCTTGCCATTTATTTTGCAGGACCATTTATTTATTTGCAGTTTGCAATATGATTCTCTGGGGGGGGTAGTTTCAGCCAGCAATGTACAGCGATATTTGTTTTTCTACAGATGGTATTGTAAATCTTAAGATCACTTAGTGAATCTTACCACCCATCCGGTAGCGCACCATAACTGTGGTGTCAGTAATCAACCTTTTTGGGGGGGGTTAATTGTTTTTCATTTTTTCCGCTTTCTGTTTTTTTTTTTCCATGTTTCTTCTTTTGAATTTCACAGAAGTCAAGGATTACCTCATTTTTCTTCAAGTTCTTTCTGTCAGGCAGGACACAATCTCTGAGTGAAAAACTGACTTCTTTTTTTTTATATTTTTTTCACCTATTAATTTGTGCTTATGTGTTTTAGTAGTTTTATTAGTATAGTATGGTGTGAGCCCTAATGCTGCGGTATTAAGGTCAGCTTGCATTGCCATATAAGTCAGACAGAGGTCTCATCTTAGTTGTTGGTATTTAGTAGAATATAGACCTACAGTGTTCAATCTCTCTGAACAGGTATGATTTCCCATGTTGCTTTTTTTTCTGATTACTTTCCTTTGTATTCCTTCAATTGATTTAAAACTTTTGAAGGTGTGAGGTTGACAAAACTGAGAGCAATATTCAAGATGGGGTGTACCAATCCTGTGTACAAGGGGATAATCACTTATTTCTTCCAACTTTTAATGTTATGTAAAATACAGTTTACAATTCTTTGACATTTTTTGACTGCTATCATGTAATGTTTATCAAAGGATCAGTCATCTGTTATCCAAATTCCAAGGTCTTGTTTCTCAGTTGTACTTTCTAGTATACTTCTATTCAGTTTATATTGTATTTGTTGATTCTTTGTCCCTAAGTGCATTACCTTGCTTTTCTTTTCATTAAATTTCATTTTGTTTTTTATTGCCCGCACTTATATTTGATCTAAGTTGTTCTGAAGCTGTTTACAGTCAGTTATATTTTGTACAACACCTCCTAATTTGCAGGAGTCTCAGGAGAAGGAAAAGTCACAGCCACAGGAGTCTCATGAGAAGAACAATCACAGTCAAAGGAATCTCAGAAGTCATCTCTCGGAGCTCCTAGGGACTAGGAGCGATGAGGTGTGCATCCGGTGGCAGCCAGTAGCAGAAAGGGTGATATTAAGGGGGTCATGGATCATTAACTGTCTTCACAGGGGAGAAGGAACTGGAGGAGAGATTGCTTGAGATGGAGGCTGAGGAGGAGGAATATCATGAGTCTGAACATCCTTCTACTGTTAGTGTTGAGGTGGAAGACAATGGTACTGAGGAAGAGAAAGTGGAGGATAGTCAGCTCTTACTGTCAATGCCAGAAATGTCTTAGTCCAAAAATCAGTGAGGATGATAGCGATGAGGGAGGGGATGATGGTCCAAACCTAGACTCTGTTTAGCAGCCACCCAAGCAGCACCAGTAAAACAGAATCTGGCCAGAGCCAATAGGGCTACAGGTTGGAACTGGTCAGTGGAGACCAACTAACATCAGGTGTGAAAGAGCATGACAAATGTTCTCATTTCCAGGCCACTAAACTAAATAAATAAGTCAAGTTGCTACACAATACAATGGCATGGCACCTTTTATATGCTACTTAACTTAGAAGGCAGTTAGGTAATTAGAACTTACCTGCTCCATCACAGTTAGGAGTCCAGAGTTGGGGTGTCCTAGATTGAGGGTATTCTGGTGAGATCTGAAAGGGAAGAACAGAGAGGTTGAGGAGACACAAGGGTCAGAGGTGACTGAGGAGACATATTAGTGGGCTGGGAATTTAACAAAGATACTTATCTGATCAGTATGCAGTCTGCAAGACCTGCAGAAGAAAGGAAAATTAGATTAGCTAGATTAGCTAGATTGACCATGATCAGGATTGGATTTTATCATCTCAGAAGCATTGCCCAAATCTGAGCCCTGATCCTGCTGGAGGATCTGACCACATTGGTGCATGCATTCATCACTTCCTGACTAGGCTACTGTAATGCCCTGTACCTAGGGTTATCTGGGAGCAACCTCTGCAGGCTGCAGCTGGTGCAGAATGTGGTGGCAAAATTATTGACTGGGGTGAGACTGGGTGACCATAACACCCCTGGTCCTCCATGGACTACACTGGCTGCCAGTCAGGTGGGGGACTGTCTTCAAGGTAGGGCTCCTGACCTACAAGACTCTACACAAAAGGGGACCTGTCTATCTTCAATATCTTCCTGCCCCCTACCGTTCATCCTTGGCACTCTGTTCTGCTGGGGGAGGCATCCTAGGAGTTCTCAGAGTGAGGCTGCAGCATTCTGGGGAAAGGGAGTTCTCAGTGGTGGTGCCTACTCTGTGAAACTCCCTTCCGGGTTATCTAAGGGAGGCCCCCCCCTTGGTAGAAGCCTTCAAGAAAGGATTAAAGACATATCTGTTCCAGTAGGCTTTTAATGATTGATATTGGTTTTAATGGGATGGATAGAATTTTAAGTTTATGATGAACTGCTGCTCATAAGTATTTTGTTGTTGATCTGTACTGTACAGCACCCAGAGCCCATGGAGTTGGGCGCTTTATAAATAAACTATCTATCTATCTATCTATCTATCTATCTATCTATTAGTTTGGGGAAGTTATACTAGCGAGAGTAGAGACAGAGTGGAGAGTTAGAAAAAGGGTACAGTACAGCATAAGAGTAAAGGAAGGGGAGTTTTAGAGAAAAAAATACACTTAAGTTCAAAGTAAGGAAAATAGAGATATAGAGATAGACAATAAAGATACAGACTGTTAAAAAGTGAATAAATGATATTGAGGGCTCAGTAAACCCCCTTTGACACCCCTAGTTGGCATGCTAAAAGTAGTAGCTCTGATGGGCCAGTGCAGATGGTTTGCTGCTAATAGTCCCTGCATTATTTAAAAAGGGGACACCTGAGGTTCAGGGGTCTTGAGTTGTCACTGGATGCCAGTAGTTTAATGGTATAGTCCTGATGGTGTAGTGGGATAACTCTATCATAGCCAATGTTAAATGGTGGTGTTTTTTAATTATATTTAACCTTTCCCTGGCATCTAGTTGGGGGTGGGCCCCTTGGCCCTGTATGTAGCAGGCAGGTATGCAGGTCATAACACTGAAAAATCGGGGTCTGACCCACCAGCAGAGTGACGAGGTATCCACTTATGTTGCCGACATCCCACGTTCAATGATGGACTAGGGAGTTGGAGGGCCGATTGGAGGTAGAAGGCTTGAGCATCTCAGGGACTGCTCTCCTTCTCCAGGGGGTAGAGGGCAGAAGAGTGTCCAGCTCTACACAAACTCTGGTTGCTGTGGGTACTGCCTCTGCTGGCGCATCACACAAATGGTGGTGAGGCAGACGCTGGCATCATTGCACATTCCCATCCCAAGGATCTCAGAATACTGGAAAGAAATTTCTGCTCCATTCATGATGGCCTCCCCCACCTCAGCTGCTACTCTCAGTGTGACTAATGCCTGCTGGGGCATCCCACTCCCATGGTCCCTCCCTGGGGGTAAGCCAGGGCAAGAGACCATGTTCCTATGGGATGGCATGCCTGAGCAGTGGCCCCACCCTGGGGGGTAAGCTTGCGCATGGGGAGTTGAAAGCGGGGCAGAGGGCTGAACTTTCCAACCAAGGTGAGGGAGTCCAGAGCAAAAAAAAGGAAGAAAATCGCCAATCAGAAATGCTATGGCTATTTAGCACTACTGCACAAGAATAACAGTGCCAGCAGGTGCTTTCAACTCCCAGCCCACACAGAGTTCAGATTGTGGCTTGCTCCATCTGGGTGGGGAAAAAAGATGGAGATTTTTAGGAGGTGGCGGAGACTAGGGAAAATATGCCTCCCTGTACCAATTGGTCACACAGCAGCTATGTGAAGAGCCCCCAAGGGGTTTGTTAAGAGGGTCCAGAGGGTGGGCAGCCAGCAGGAAGAGGCAGAAACTGCTAACTGACCAATATGGTGGCTGAGTTTAAATGTAATGAGGAGCTTGGAATGAAGAATATGGAAAGCAAATGCACAATATGGGGTACAAAAAGGAAAAGCAACAATGTGCCTGAAGGCCAATGCCTGAAATGGGCTTAAAAGTAGCTGTGGAAGGCAGGCAGGGCAATCAGTTGGCTCCCTGTGGGGAGCATGGAAGCATTAAGCACGACATGTAATGCAGCTGCACAGCAGCTGATGTCAGAGCACCAGGGGATAACTAAAGGATAGGAGAACAAGGTTTGTGTTACCTCCTACTGACATCCCCAGATGGGAATTTTGAGGATTCTGAAGCACAAAAGTGAAAGCAATGTTGGCTTATTCCATGTGGGTGGGAAAAAGGATAGAGATTTTTAGGAGGTGGAGGAGGCTAGGGCAAAAATGCCTCTCTCTACCAAACAGCTGCACAGCAGTTATGTGAAAAGCCCCCAAGGGGCTCGTTAAGAGGGTCCAGAGGGTGGGCAGCCATCAGGAGGTGTGATAAACCACTAACTAACCCATATGGTGGCTGAGTCTAAATGCCCTGAGGGAAGGAACAGGGAGGATATACAGTATGCACAGGATGGGGGCCACAAAGGAGAGCCACACTATGGCTAAAGGCAAGTACCCGAAATGGGCTTAAAAGTAGCTGTGGGAGGCAGGCATGATGAATCAGTGGGCTCCCTGAGGGGAGCATCAAAGCAACAAGCACCACATACAACAGAGTTGCACAACAGCTAATGTCAGAGCACCAGATGCTAACTAAAGGACTGGGGAGCAGAGCTTGTGTTACTTACTTCTGAAGTCCCCAGATGGGAATTTTGAGGATTCTGAAGCACATAAATAAAAGCAGTGCTTCAGAATTGACCCCATATATGGAAAGGTTTTCATGTATTTTGTTAACAGAAAAATTATTGGAAAGGCCGAAAAGGTGTATAGACTATGTGCTGCTTTTTTGAGCTGACTCAAGAGACCTTTTAGCCTACTCTGCTGGCAACTTAGTATGTTAATATGTTTTACAAAGCCACTACTGCAAATTTCTGATCCCAGAATTCTCTGGTCTGACCCCAACATTTGAAGCAGAGATTCAGCCTGATCTCCACTTTACTAGTGCTATGCAAGCCCTGGGGGAGAGGAAAAGAGTGGCATAATAGCCAGGAGAGACCATGACCAAAAATGCACAGCAGCAAAAAGAAGGAGCCCAAATGTGCTATAAACATAAAGAAAAGTATTTCCTTCCAAAGGAGCTCTGAAGCTTTGTGGGATGATTCAAGTAATTTTACTGAAGGAGATAATTATAGAAAACCCAGGGTTCTGGGCCACCAAAATGACCCTAGAAGCTCTGGGGTTTTAGACGACGTGTGGTACATTTTGATGCTTATTTCTGACATAGCGCTAGCGGCACTCTTCTGCTGACCCACTGTGTTTCTATACCCACTACGTGCTGCCATGTCAGTGTTTCTGTGAGATAGATACTGCATCGTAACAATTAGTGGAAGGTTAGATAATTCAGAACATACATATATTACATATATATTGCAGGTCAGTGATAAAGGCCTTCAGAGAGGACTGTCTTTAATGTACCAAAGATGTTCTGCTTAGACCACATGGTTTCATTAAGTCCAGTAGTAGAATAGATACTCCTTTTTTGTTTCTGACAGACATGAATATAACTGGCTCCTTCAAGTTCTGTGCAATAATTCAGCTACTTTCATGAGGAAGATTATAAGTATTTTAATGACCAGCAGGAAATCTCAGCACATGCAGACACAAACAGCACTTGCTCTGTTAAGAAGTTTAATGCATACAGCCCAGTTCTGGTAATAGGTTTAGTCCCCAGTCAAGTGCTATTCAGTAGATTCAGAAATAGTTTGAGAATAATGCAGTCAGAGGGCAAACTGAAGGGGTACCTAGATAGATCTCCACTGATGGTGTAGCACTAAAGACCCAATCTTTGTGACCAATTAATGTACAGCTTATAACCCTTCTCTAAACCCAGAACCTGGCTACTGCAAGCTTATTTCTACCATAAGGACCTGTAAAAGTCCAACTGAAATGAAAGAATGCCATATTTCCAAATTAATTAATCGTGATACCGCTGTTGTGATATACCTGGCCACTTGTACCTGCTGCTGCTAATATGTGGTCTGCATTAAACTCATATTTAAGGAGAGGGTGGTGGATCATATTTGTGGATTTTAAGAATATGAATCTGTAATATACATGGAGAGAGAGAGGAGATTGCAGCATCTGTGTTTGAGAGTGTCTCTCTCCTGCTGTTTGTCTCTCTCTCTCTTTGTCTCTTGCATGCTGGACCAACTACCTCCTGATCCCTGTGTCTCAAGGGTGCTGCTGTCTTTTTTCACTTCCACACCACCAAGTCAGGCTACAAACAGTGTACCAATCAAACAAGACCTTTTGATGCTAGGTCCAAGTTAATACAGAACATTAATTAAGTTAAAAGAAATGGCAAGCAGCACCCCCTTGCACCTTGGCACATATGTATCATGTGACTAATGCTTCATGTCACTCTGACGCTTGGTCAAGGTGTCTTGACATCCTTGACAAATTGTCAGAGTGACGTGAAACGTTGGTCACGCGACACATACAGTATGTGCCTTAGGACAGGGGGGTGCTGCTTGCCATTTCTTTTTAACTTAATAAAGTTCTGCATTAACTTGGACCCAACATCAAAGGGTCTTGTTTGATTGGTACCCCTGTTAGTAGCCTGACTTGGTGGTGGAAATGATTGCAAGTTTGTGTCATTGGCACCATTGGAGCCTTTATGTAGTTGCCTCCTCTCCTTTTTTGAATCTGCTGTCTTTTTTGCTCCCTAGTGCATGTCTCACTCGCTGTCTGTCTCACCCCCCAACACCTCTCCCTTTCTCTGGTTCTCTCTGTGACACTGCAGCTTCCAGGACAGCGAGACACACAGTCTCAGAATTCTGCACTCCGTGTGTGGCTCTCTGTCTCTGTCTATCACCACCGCATTTGCCTGATGTCACACTACTTTTCCTCAATTGCTCTGTGTGTGTGTGTCATGGGGTGGCAGAGAGAGAAAGAAAATCCTCTCTACACAGACAAAAAACAATCATTTCTCAACTCACTGTCAGGAATTTCAGTACTCTGTCCTTAAGCAGTGCTGCCACCCAATTTCTGGTCTCCAGGACAACAGATGTCATAGGCTCCATTGTGCACCTTCCAGGCCTCACTCAGCAACAATCCAGTTCCATGTCTCCTCCTTTTCCGATCCAAGATGGCCACATACCATGTGTTGCTGCTTCTGCCAGTCAACAAAGATTCTTGCTCCACCCAAAATCCAGCAGCAAGTCTTGTGCTTCCCACTGGAAAAGTTGGCAAATGGTAGCCATTCCTTGGATCCAGCACCACGACTTGCATTTTCTGCCGGACACATTGGCAAATTGCAGCCGCTCACCGATGGCCTACATCTAGAAAATTGAAATTACCTTGGATGCTCAGTAATGGACAAGGGGGGCAGTGAGAGAAGTTGCGATTGAGACACTGAGGGACTGGGAACCCCCATTATCACTATTATGTTTCTTTGTGGGGCGTGGGGTGGTGGGTGCTGAGAGTGAGGGTTGGGTAGGAGTTTTGTATTTCAGCTGTCATGGACCGGTGAAAGTTTAAAAAAATAGTGTGAGCGCAGAATGGTTGCGACAAGAGGTGTCTTTTTTTGACACTAACAAGTTGTTGGTTCACAAGGAATGCAAGAGTGCTTTTAAGAAGTAATAGGTCTGCAGGGCTCTGCCCTCTGCCCTCTGCAGCCCAGAAAAAGTGTCACGGTTAAAGGAAAATGAATCCTTCTTATGTTGCACCCTAAAGAGCAGCTTGATGGCTGGAGAATGGGACATGAAGTTAAAAAGGGGTACATGGGGATAAGCAGTTGCAGGAGCAACAAAAGGTTACCATTTTGCACACCTTTATGCCCGCGGCCCTATATGCCCCACCCGCAAAAATTTGGCATGTTGGCAGAAAGTCCCTTGTGTGGGACTTTTTTCTCAGTGGATGAGGTTGATGACAGTGTGGCTGTGTGAAATATATGCAGGACTTAAATTAGCAGGGTAAACTGGGAACACACTATGGAACAACTGGTATGCATAGCCATATGCAAACTAAACATCCCATTCACTGCGGCAGACATAAATGTTTGCCAGCAATGCCCACTTCTGACATAATAGCAGTCTAAAAGTGAGGGTCCCCATCCTAATGATGATGTAACATTTATCCCTGAACTGTGTTCCTCTCATAGGCATGCAAATACCAGTGGAAGTAGTCAATGTGCCAAATCTGAGCCATCCCTTTCTTGTATAGAAAGTTTTTTCCATTGTCTCCTCCATGGCGGACAAGGTAACCACAGCAGCAAGCTCACTACTGCCAAAGCCTGTAAATCAACCTTCTTCAGAGTCCACCCAACTTAGAGACTTAAGCAACCTGATATAAATCCGCCTTAACAAAGCACACCAAATACCACCCTAAACATCCTGTGCCAAAAGAGGAACACATTGTAAGTAGGACTTGTCCTAATGGTGATTGAAATGAGTTGTCATTGTATCCCCTGTCTAAAAATAAAGGTTTTACTATTACTAAGAGACCTGCTGCCATTTTTCTTGTTGAGAAGCCTGGGTTTCAACAACCTAGGAAAAAGCTGTACCTACATATAAAGTTCCCAGTCATACTTATTTCTCCACTGAGGCTGTTCCAACACTTTACAATTACCTTCCTTACATTGTGTCACATGCATTGTCCCACTCTGCAGTACCCAGCATCTGCCTCACCACAGATATCTGAACCAGTGGCCCACTTTCTGTTATCGTTTTCATGTGCATTACTGCACATTGGTCCTATTTCCCTAGTGTTTATTCTTTGCACCTATGCCCACTGTCCATGCCCCCCCCCGACAAGTGGCAGTAGTAATGTTTGTCCTCGTCAGCACATTGAGTATTCAGAGCATGCATGGGACACATACATCTGCCAGAATATTCACCTGAACTAATGAGGCCATTACGTTCTGGCTGGAACCACATGGATTCCAAGAAGGCTTTATCACAAGTGACAATGCAGGGAATACCATTAAATCACTCAATGGTGGGTGTTTTTATCATGTCCTGTGCTTCTCACATGTCTTGGACCTGATTGTGAGGGCCTTTCTGGATCATGAAGCAGTCAGTGGTATGTGTACAGTAATGTCAGTCACAAGACCTGCAGCCATTTCAGTTGCTACTCACTGGCAAGATCTGAGCTCAGGAGTCTACTGAAGGCTAATGGAGTACAACAACACCACCTCCTAAAGCTTGATGTAGTGACACTCTGAAATTCAGTGCTCAACATGCTTGAGAGGCTACTTGAGCAGTACAAGCCAATGAGTAACTATGTCATGCAGATGCATGATCATAAAGCACAGTCTGCTATGTCAATGAATCTATGCCAGTGGATGTTGATGGATCACGTCAAACAAATTCTCTATCCATTTGAATATGCTACACAGATTGTTCACTCTGAAAATGCATGCCTGAGCCAGATAATACCATGGCTGCATGTACTCAGCCAGACACTTGTCAATGTCGCGGAGCAGTTTGAATTGGCAGCAGACTGTGTTGGAGTAGAGCTGACTGACTGGATTAAACAGTTGTTTGACAATGATCCCAGCATGATTCATAGTAGCACCTCAGAGGCATGGTATCACGTCAATTCCATGCAAACATTTAAGTGCAAGCATTTCAGAGCATCAAACATAGCAAAAAACATTACCTCTAACATAGCAATTAAGAGCACAACAAATGCCGTGCATTGCCTACCTTAAGCAAAAATATAATCAATTAATTCAACGAGGAGTGCAACAATCCTGAGCATAAACCCAAGCCAGATTGCAGTGTTCTGTCACTGTACAGTTGCCCTGCTTGTAGATAACATACCCCGCAGGCACCACAAAAAGATAATACTTGAGCTGCACACCTGCAACAAGTTTCTGAGCTGCAATCAACCTCCAGCACTACACACATACAGATAACCTGACTCAGGTTCAATTCCCGGGTGTGGGGGTTGGGGTCCATGAGAAACACAAACGCTGGCAGCACCAACCAGTATATAGTAGCTAGTGAGCTGCTTAGAACATAGATCTTCAGTGTACTGTTACCACTAGATACCTGTGCCTAGTACTCCACACTCTGATTCGAGGACTGTACAGCATATGGGAAAAACAGACATTCATTTTCACATTCAGTTTAGTCATTGCTTTAGATTCAAGCAGGCCTCATTTCTAATTTGTATTCAGTCAGCTAACATGGGGACAGTTGTGCACACACATCAAAATTATACAAGCACTGCCCCAAGTCTTGCTGAGAATTAAATCTCAGTTCTGTAAGTAAGGTAGTCCATTTTTGGCATCACCAATAAGGATCTCTTGAATGGTTGAGGAAAATAATTTATATATTTATCTAATAGTAGAGTAATTATATGTGCTCTGGAAGCATGTGCCCTTCATGGCTTCACAGAACTTTGGATAGCAGGCTCTGCATTAGTGATCTCTGACAACTTCCTGAGTGAGCCCCGCAGTAACAGAATTTGTCAATGCCATTGTGGGCCCGAGAGAGACACAGAGAGAGAGAGAGAGCAGTGGACCAAGCTTCAGGGAGAGGGACAGAGAGAACGGTAGCTACAGAGACAGACACACAAGTAGCAACTTGTGTGTCACTAGAGAGCCATGAGTGCGGTGAAAGATATGCTGAAATGCCTAGCGCAGTAATCATTAAATGCTGAAAAACATTGCGCTGAAATATCCGCGCGGTAACTGACCATGCCAAAATGTTTTGTGCAAGAATTGGTAACTTGTGAAGTGGGCACATGAGGAAGGGTGCTGTCCCATTATGGTGACACTTTCCCCGCAATCTACTCCATAGTGACTGACTGGTAGAGCAACTGGATGAGGGGTGGGTGAACTGGGTGACGGGATCGCTGTATGTCCATGCCAGCGGGGGAATGAGCACGGTGGGCGTGGGCTGAGAGGCGGTGGAAAGGCTGTAAGGATTGGTGCTGCAGTTGCTATTCAAACTGTGTGGTGGTGTCGGGGATTGGTTAATGGCTGGGATGGCTTGGGTACTGGGTTTGGGTCAAGGCGCTGGTGCGATTTTTTATTGGCCCGGCCCAAACCTTTTTTCTTCTTTCACCACCCGCCATATGCACCCCTGGAGTTGAGAATCCTTAAGTACGGAGGTGCGGGGGCAAAGAAAAGTAGTAAAATATGTCCTGGCACTATTGTGTTGGTGCACTAGGGTTGTCAGAGTGCTGAAAATGTGTTTGGCACTCTGACTGAGAGATAACAGTGATCGCCTTTAGGTGTTTGCCGTTATCACATAAACCCCATGCAATTGACATGGAACCAGAAGCATACATCCTGGCAACCCTGGTAGATCCATAGTACAAGCAAGGGGTGAGGGCACTTCTTATAGGTAGTAAGGCTGATCTTGATCACTATGTTGTGATCCTTTGTGGCAAAGTTGGAAACTGGATAATGAAAATGCATGCAGAGTAAAGGTCACAATTGGTTGCCGGAGGCAAACCTCAAGGAGCAACAGCCACTCAGAAAGTATCCTCCTCATCCTTCTTCTGTACTGTACTGTGCTTTCTCCTTACACCTGATCCTCATGAAGCAGTATCACAAACCCTCTCTGGTCCATGCTGAAGCAGGTTGGAGTGTCCATGCACCACCACCTGGAGGCAGTATATTGCAGTGGGTTAGGGCTCTGAGCTGCAGGTCTGGAGACCTGGTATGAATCCCACATCCACCTAGGTGCATACTGTGTGATCCTGAGCAAGTCACTTAATTTCCTTGTGCTCCCAGGTCACATCTGGAAACAAGCTTCAGCTTAGTGTGCTACTCCTGGTTAAACAATGTTCCCTTTCCCTTTCTCTTCCCCCACCTGAGGGCAGCACACAAGTGCAGCTGTCTGCCAGCCATATGGCACAGTCATACTTGGATGACCCACTGGAGTTGAGCATAGATGATGAATCATTGGACTGTTCGTGAAGTAAACTGGAAATCTGGCCTGCTCTTGCAGCTCATGCCATTGGGTACCTAACCTGCCCCACGCCAGTGTATGCTCAGAAAGGGTATTCAGTGCTTCAGGTGCCATTGTGACTGGCTGGTGAAGCTGCCTTTCTTACAGGAATATTGAGTATCTCACATTCATAAAAATGAACTCACATTTCCTCCCATAACAGTACAAGTTATCAGTGACTGCAAGATATCAAGATCCTGCTGATAAAGGTGATATGGAGCAGGAATCAGAGGAAATGGAGAGTGTGCAAATGCCACAGGATGACAGAGGCACAGTTGAGGGGTTTGAGTTTTTGTGTTGCACTGCTGTGACTCTAAGGTGTGCACCTGAATTGTTTGGTGAGGTACCATAATACCCGTTTGTGTCTGCAGTTAGCAGAACACAGATGCAAGTGACCTGGACTCAGTGTGATAGATACATGGTGAATGGCAGTATTAAAAAAAGACGGAGAAAAGCTTAGGATTCCATCCACATTATGAATATTTACATTAAAATTGCCAACAATTTTGTTGTCAGAGAACAGCAGTATTTGTATTTGCAAGTATCCCTGTTGGCCCCTGTTTAGGGCCCCCTCCCTAAAATAATGAAAAAGAGAAAAATCAAAAAAATTTGTGCAGACGTTATTAGTTAAACTTTACTGTTTGCACATCCCTCTTTATGCAACTTTTTCTTCTGAAAAACTCACCAGTATGTGTAAGTCTTCCAGTTGACTGCTGTTTGTGCCCTCTCCCCAAAATAAAAATAACAAAAACCAAAAGAAATTGTGCAGACCTTGTTACTTGCCTTTTACTGTTTAAGCATCTCACTTTATGCAACTTTTTGCCTGAAAAACACATCAGTAAGTCTATGTTTTCCAATTGGCTGCAGTTTAGACCTCCCTCTCAAAAATTAAAAGCACTTTAATATGCCTGTGCAACTGGTTTCGTGCTTATGTAATGTGGATACACTTTGGCTGTTTGCCTGTCTATTCGTGTGATATGCCACCCAGTAGGGGTATGAAAGCAAGAAACCCTAGGAGAGGGTTTTCATCCCTTAAGGTGCCACAGGAGTTATTCCCTTGGCTAAAGGTACCTTAGGAAGAAGCCCCTAAGGGGGGGAGAGAGAGAGAGGGCATGCCACTGGTGGAGGAGGAGGAGGAGGAGGGAGGTGGTGGATGGAGGGACAAGGAAAAATGCTTGTGTGTGGATTGGGGGAGATCAGCCCTTAAATAGGCTGAATGAGGATGTGGCCAGTTGCTTCACCCCCTTGAACTAAAGGCTATAACTTTTCAATTTAATGTACCTGTCCAACTGGTTTTGTGCTTGTGTAACATAGATAAACTTTGGCTGTTCACCTTTCTATCCATGGGATATACCACCCTGTAGGGGTACGGATGCAAGGAACCCTAGGGGAGGGTTCCACCCCTTGAGGTGCCATAGGAGTGATTCCTTTGGCTAATGGTACCTTAAGAAGAAGCCCAAAAAGAGTGTTAGTGAACGTTTATCTGCATCAAAGACCTACACGTAGGTAGGTTGGTAGTATGGGTTCAGTTGGTTGCATGTGTCAGTTGGTCGTAGATTTTTGAGTAGAGTAGGCTGAAAATAACAGCTACATTTTTACCTGCTTGAAGGTCTGACTGTAAGGTATGGGCCTGGCTTACTAAGAGAGAGAGAACAGCCAAATGGGGAGAAGGGGCATTTATGGAGCAGCCACTCAACTTGATCCAACAGCAGAAACCTAACTAATGATCTAGGGACTACAACTATGCCCATCTAGTATTATGATCATTGGCACAGAGGAGAGGAAAACATCCCTTCTGGAGGAAGTTTCTCTGTGGAACCAAGGCCTCTGTCACCTTCCTCCAAGCTCTGGGGAGGTTTTGTTTTAGTGGCAGCTTTGCTACTACAATTTAGCAGACCAGTCAAGGGGAATTGCAATTTTAGGGAATACTTTCACTCTATCCCTCTATTGGGAATGCTGTAGAGGGTTGTGAGCAAACTCTGCCACACCGGGACATCACAGTGCAGACCTTCTAGGTGGGAGGAGCAGGAGAGTAATGACTACTGAGAAACTCAGCTGGCCTACTGATCTAAGAACAAAACAGTTTAACCAGAGGAGGTTGTAGGGAGAATAGCTTTAAATGGTGCCTCCAAACCCGCTCAGGCAGCTAAAGGGGCCCTTCCCATAAGATTCCCACCTTTTTGTTTGCAAAGTCTTCAATGCTACATTGAAAGGTGCCGTTGATAAGGTTGATGACTGAAGGTCCACCCGCAGTGAGGACATTCCCAACTATGGGCCAGGTAAGAAGGACCCCACTTCAAGCTTTGCATGCTCAAGATGCAGACTTTGGGGAGCAGATAGAGAAAGACCATCAGCCACAGGGCTAACCCTGAGTCCTGGAATTAATAAATACAGTCAGCTTATCTCCAAAATGTAGAGGTGGAGTTGTAATGAGCATGGGACACACACGTGAGTTGTGATGAATGATAGCAGACATGGGGAGACTTGTATGTAGGTCAGACTGAGCACTTTGAACCCTCTTGTGGGTCTTGACTGGATGAGAGCTGTCAGTGAGAGACCTGTACATAGGTCAGGATGAGCAAAATGGACCCTGTCATGGGTCGAGGTAAGGCAAAAAGCATTTATCAACCACAGGAATGCATGCCGACCAAGTACATTAGGAAGCCAAATTGGGAGTGAATTGAATTGTATGTTATGAGTAAGAGAATGGCAAAGCCTGGGGCTGTTAGTTGCAGAGGAGGAGACTTTGAAGCTGGTTAGGTAGGAGGAGGCTGCAAAACCAGTATGGAAGGAGGTGCAGTTTGAAGCAAGTAAACATGATATGCTGCCAGACTTGGAAGGGTTGGTACTGATATTGCAAGGGACAGGAAGGCTGTGATGACTATGCATGCAGGTGCATAATATTAAGGGCGGATGGTATAAGGCTTGGTAGAGCCAGAAGCTCTTAGGCAGAGAGGTGCCTGGAATCGCTGGTTGCATAGTGCCATAAATGCTATGCCATGCATCAGGAGGAGGCAGGGTGAGCCAGGGGTTTATACAATACATGACAAACAGGAAACCTCTGACTGCAAGGAAAAAATGCTTGTCTGTGGAGTGAGGAGAGCAGGCCTTAAATAGGCAGATGGGGGTGTGACCAGTTGCACTGCCCCTTTGACTGAAGTCTGTAGCTTTACAAAAAATACATTTGAGTGGACAATGTTATTTGTATTGTATTGTTTCAGTTCCATGTCATTAGAGCGAAGTAATAATGGCACAGGCGAAAGAGGGTGAACACAAAATAGCGAGAGCACCAAAAGGGAGCGATTAACATTAAAACTTCTAACCTAAACCACAAAAGTACTTTTCTTAGTTTTTGCAGGGGAAGAGCCCCTGTCCCTCCCCTTGTTGAGCTGCTTCACCCCTCCATGCCTCCATATCTAAAATAAACAATTCTAGGGGAGGAACGACAACTCGGGGAAATGAGAGAAACTCGGGAGGGAGAATGTTCTCTAGGAGAGGAAACTCGGGGAGGGAGAAAAAGTCAAGTGGGAAAAATCTCAGTATTGCCACTCAGGTGGGGTGACAGAACTGGGGGAGCAGGTGGACAGAGGAACTTGGAGATGGGGTCAAACTGGAGAGGGAAAAAAACACAAAAATAAAAAGCACCAGCAGGGATAAAACCCAGCTCTAACGCACTTCCTAGCTATACACATTTGGCAGCTCTAACCACCACACTTCGCTGGGAGCATGGTTTTCAGCTCACAGCAGCCTGCACCACATCCCGCAACTATTCGCTATTTCCTCTTCCTAGTGTTACTCAACAGAATTTGTTCAATGGCCGTGACTTTATATAGACGATAGAAATTATGACATATGCTATGACAGTTAAGGTATATTGTTTATTTGACAAGTGTGGTGTGGTCAGCTGTGAGGTTTAGCTGAGTGATTGAATAACAGAATTCTGGTAATGATAGCTGGCAGTGACTATACAGTATCCATTGTATAGACAATATTTTGATTCATGTAAAGGTTTACATAGCTATTATGTTTTGTAAACCTAGTGAGTTTATGCTGTTTCTTTCATTTAATTTTTGCTCTGTATCTAGTGTGTATTAGGTGCCTCAACATGGCAGGCATGCAACTTTGTGATGGAAAGTTTAGTGTTTCACAAGTTGTAGAACAACATTTTAAACTTTTAAATACTGGTATAACAAAAGATAATGTACATGAGTTGCAGTATTCTGACACATGCAATGCAAATAGTGTTTTTTTTATCATGTAGCATTAAAAGTGATGTTTGGGTATCTCATGAGAAATATGGTTAAGTCATCATTTGTATTTACTAGGGGATTGTAAATGTCTCGGGTTGTTGTTGCAATGTTGTCCATGTTTCCAGAACAACTACTTACGTTGATTTCACAGTTATTCTGTCCTGGTCTTCAAACATTGTTATTGATATTAATTAGCACTTGTAATTTTATATGTACCCACTATGCTTGTGGTGCACCTGATGAGAGCCAATGTTAGCTATGAGAATCACGTCTAATGGTTACATCAACTGTTGTTAAAATATGATGCAATTATCATTCAAGACTTAGTGGTTCAATTTTTTTTCTTTTATCCCAGGCCAACATAGGACTCCCCCACCTGCCCGTGAGGTAGTATCAGAATAGCGTGAAGTTGTGGAGGGTGGTCACTCGGACACCAACAGTGTGATTATTGTTGAGTTCGATGGTAAGATGATGATAGAAATAATTGTACTATGTAATTGGGGTGCTATGAGGGTCTCATGTAAGGTGTGACCTGCACTGCTTAACTAAATTCTATTTAGGAAATGCGAATATTTAGTAAGTAAATACTTAGTATCGCATGTAGTATTTGTATTTAGAAAATGGGTTGGGAAATTGTTTTAGCTGATTGACTAAGGCAAACAAACAGCCTATCTGCCATCAGGCAATAGAGACCAGGAAATAATGAGTTTGTGTCTCTACTGCCTGATTAGGTTCCAAATCCTTGTTCAAACAGAATGTTCATTTTGTTAATACAGCCATGTTTTTCTTAATATGTAACTGAACCACACACACACACACACACACACACACACACACACACACACTGGGCATAACACTTTCACACTCATTCCTCCTGCCAGGTCTTAATTGCGCCTGCCTTGTCTGTTCCTCTGGCTGCCCGCTGACTTAGCTGTGACACACAAATTTTCCTCACTAGCAAAAGAAAATGCCATGACAGAAGTAGCAATTCCTTATTAGGCTACAACGGCTTACACCCCCCCACCTCCCCAGTTGTCACCACTGTTTATCTTGCAAAGAAACAAATATACAGAACACTGCAGAAACGGACAACTTTGCTTCAGATTTTCAAACTGTGCCACGCTGTGGTGTAAGCTTGGATGCAGCTTAACTTTGCTGTGCAGGGGGTGTGGAATGGGTTACATTCAGTGGAATTGCAACATGGCTCAGCAGCATTGAATATTGGACACTGGCCACCCCCCAGTGTGCATGGCGCAGTGCAGCTGTGCTAGCATAAGTGGCCAGAGTGGAGCATAGGGATGCGCTACTGCAAGTTCCATTTCACCATGCTCAGGAACCGAAATACTCAAAAATTAGCATGTTAATGGGGCCATGATGCACGTAGGGCTCACATGGGTCCATTTGCATGATATCATGGCCCCATTTGCATGCAGGTGCACTGATCCCTGATGACTTGCACCTGGTGCCCTCCCAGGCAACAGCCATTGGGGACCGACGCCACCTGCAGCACAATTATGGGCATTTGCAGTAACAAAATTTACTATTCTGTCTAATATCCCTGGTGGTCCAGTGGAATGCTATCTTCCCGATTGAGGGAATCTGTACAAATAAATGTAGAATTCCTCAATATCCCTGGTGGTACAGTGGAAGGCTATCTACCCAATCGTGTTCATCTGTATAACAAAAAGACTTTGTCTAAAATCCCTGGTGGTGCAGTGGACCGCTATCTGCCTGATTGTGGGTATTTGTGAAAACAAATAATTCCAATCCCCTTGGTGGTCTAGTGGTACTCCCCCACCTGCCCACTGAGCCCCAGCACCCCACTCCCCCGTTCAGCCAGCGGGCGCCTGCACCCCACCCTGCTCAAGCCACAACGGCCAGCTGACTGGAAACTCCCTGTAGAAGGGCTGTATGCCCATTGTCCACAGCGTGAAAGTGGGTGTGTGGCCCATACCATACTACACATTCCACCCACTTGCTGATTGTAAAAAACATTGATAGTGTGGTAGGCGCTTATCTGTCCCTTTCATGTACACTTTTTTTGTAAGGTAAATTTTCCTATATCCTTGGTGTCCCACTGGATGACTGCCTGCCTGATCATAGGTTACATAAATATTACAATTACCACTAACCCTGGTGCTCCAGTGGAGGTGTCTGAGTGGTCACAGGCAGAAGTAACATAAAATTCAACTGTTTCCCCTGGTACTCCAGCTGATATGTGTGGTCAATTGTGGATTAAAGCACAAACAAGAGTAAACTGCTATCTGTGTTCTTTCAGTGGAAACCGCTCCTTGACTGACGAATAATCCCCGCTGTCATGCTTCACCCCCCTCCTGATGAATGACAGTCGGCAGTACACCACCCACCTACTGCTTTGCTGTCTGCTGACTGACACTGTTGGTAGGGCTATATGTCCATAATTACACAGTGTGAGCCAATGGTTGTGCAGCACATATTGTTCAACAGAAGGCAAAAATGTGAATTGATCAATGCACATATCTGTAATGTGTACTATCATATGGGCTGTACGCCCATTGATCACTCTGTATGACAATGGATGCATAGCCCTAGCAAGGATGTAACTTGACATATGGCGGGGTGGGTGGGTTGCTGCTCTCCACCGCTAATGGGGGGATTTTGACATTTAAGCAATAAGGCATAGCCAAGGGTTATGTTAATGGTCTGTTAATCACCTTCTAGGGTTGTACTGTTGCACGAGGTGTAGCCGAGTGCCACATGCCCCTAGATGGTGATTAATTGACCATTAACATAATCCCTGGGAGTGTCTTATTGCTATTATAATAAAACATGTTTTTAAACAGTGTTAAACCTTGTTCATCTTATGGCTAATCTCTACATGTATGTTAATAAAAAGATTAACATAAGGCTGTTACAATTTTGCAGCCAATCAGAAAGCTCCTTTTCTTAGACCCTTTTTATAATAGGGATTAATGAGTAGGTGGGGATTGGTGTCCACTGCATACTAGGTATTATAGGTTTCTGTTATTGTTTTTTTTTTCACCTGTGATTGGGCAGACATGTCCACAGAACCACCAGAGATATTGGTTTATTTTATATAAATTCTGCACAGGATTGGATGCACAGGTCCACTGGAACACCAGGGATATAGGTTTACGTTATTTGACTTAAGCCTACACTTGGGCTGTGGGCACATTGATGTGCTGCAGGTGGTTTGTTGTCCGAGGGCTGCTGACTGTCAGTGTGTCAGGCCCAAGTTTTGGGATATTGGTGCATATGGATGTAAATGGTTCATAATGATATGCTACTTGCCCATTTGCACTGTGCATGCATTGGGGCCTCATTTGTATGTAGACTTTCAAATATTGTGGTTACTGCACCTAGCACAATGGAACTAGTGGTACTGTATCACCATGGTGCACTTTCGCCCACTGATTTCTCCCACAGTGCTGACTGTGCTAGTAATTGACAGTTGGCTAGGGTGCTACATTCAACAATGTTGGACATAATGCAAGTCTGTTGAATATCGCCCAGTGCACACCACTGCACAGGCACATCCAGCTGTGCCTGGCTTGTGTCACAGACTGGCACAGCTTGAATATCTGTTTTTTGTTTAATTAAATATACTACTATAGAGACTGGGTATATAGTAGGATGTGCCACATGTGTCATGGTTAAGTCTCTAACCTGTAATTTGTGACTGAACTACAGCAGTCATGACACATCTACAGTAAGCAAACACCATATTGGACTGTGTAACCTGAGAATTGTAAAAGAAAAAAAAAACATGACATTTCATTATATTTATTTTCATTTAGAAGAAACAGATATCATGGACAGACGTGTATCAGTTAAACACTTCTCAGTTTGATTTAACTGAAGATGAACCATAACTGTCCATGGCAGTTGTCGGCTAGGATAACATATACAATACTGTAGTAGTATTATTTTTTGAGTTGCTAAATAAGTGAATGTTTTTGTCATTCTAGTGTAAGAATATATTTATACACATTTGAATTCTATTTTTGTGTTATGTCATCATATGAATGACTAATACAGGTACTCACTACAATATATATGTTACCTAGATTTTGTATACTATATGAAGAGAGTTATTACATATTGCTATACTACTCACGTATGTGATACATGCTGACGTTAACAGATACAATATGCACAAGAAATTTTTCTGTTATGCAGATAGTGATATTAGATGACAAAAATAGTTACATTTCTTTATGAAGTTCAGTGATATGATCAATGTGTATGTTACAGATAATTATTTTGAACCTATTGTGTTCTTGTTACATTTTTTCAGAATCTGTGAATTTGTGAATGGACAGTATCCTATGTGTATGGTGACACTGCCGTACTAACAGGAAATGGGGTGGGCATCACCGAATAGGTCTGTGGACATCTACAGCAATGTACACACATGGTGTTAAAATTACAGTGGGGCGTATAATAATGATGTGGTCACAGACTGTAGGAATGATTTGTAACTGTTGAAATTGCTCATGTAAGTCACTTTCTCACTGTATAGATGAGAACAGTTACTGTGTGCATATCAATGTTGATTAATAACAGAACACCATATAAACACAGAAGTGTCATTGCAAAGAGGGATGTGTTTACATGTTTCAGTTACACAATGACAGAGTATTCAAAAGTCAGTTCATAACAAAAAGTATAGTTGTACCTTAGTATTTTGTGGTATATGTAATCATTTTTTTTACTTGTTTGTTTTATAGAGCCTGGGGAAGCTGAGGTTGAGAGACCAGTGGAGGTGAAGCAGGAGCCAGGCACCAGCACTCCACATAAGTACCATCACCACAGATATTCATACAAGATATAGTGTTACAGTATCCTGAACCCACAATGTATGTTATGATCATTGTGTGTGTGTTAGGCGGTTGTGTAATGACTAATATCATATTGTAGGACTGTTCAGTTTTCTTTCATAACTTAAATAATGCATGTGAAGACTGTATAGTACTACCTTGTTCAGAGATACAAATGACTACATTTTTACATCTGTGTTTAATAGTATGGTGCAAGGTTCATGTTCATTTGCTTCTGTTGTGGACAATGTGTGTACAGCCCTATTCCACAGAGTCAGTAATTATGCATCACACATTCAAGTTTGGATGCAGGTACATACTGCCACTGACAGGAGTGATGGGGTGGGGAGTGTGAATGTTGCTGGTTAGTGGTTGGGAGAGGAGTGGTGTAGATCAAGTTAACAAAGGATGTTTTACTTTGATATTATATTGCAGGCATTCCTGCAATAGGACTGTGAGTGTTGCACTGGGACACCAGGGACATAGGAAGCATAATTACTATAGTAATACACACAGTCAGCATAGGAGGCAGGATGAAGGTGCAGCTGTAGCTCGGGAGGTCACTCAGAACTGTCAGCTGTCAAGTTGCAAGGTCTGATGTGGCAACCAAGCTATGAGTGGCAGTTGTTGAACATTTAAAAGAGCAAATCTACTCATTAAAGTACAAGCCATACTTCTGAGTGTATACTAACATAGTAAGAATGGCACTAGAATACACGTTAAGATCTATTGTGTCTCCTCGTTTGGGCAGCTGATGCCCTGGTATCTGAGCTTGCTGCCTCCCCCTGGGCTTCTCTGGCTGCTCCCTTCCCAGTTCCAGATAGTCTGACTGCATTGAATTTTATTCTGGAAGCATTATCCTATAACTGTCCCACATCCTCTTGAACCCCTGCACCATGTCTCCCTATACCAGCCCCTTGGGCAGCGCAATACATGGATCCACCACCCTCCTAGTGAAGTACACCGCCTCCTTTTCCCCTGAATTTTCCCTCCTCTGACTTGCAGCCACAGACCCTAGTTTCCCCCTCCTCCTTCCTTTGAACCATCCTAACTGCTACGCTCCTATTTACCCCCTTCATGTACCTGAAGTCCTCTATCATGTCTCCCCAGTCCCTTGTGTCTGCCAAAGTGTACATATTTAGCTCTTCATGCCTCTCCACATAGGTCCTGTTCCCCAAGTCCCACATTATTTTGGTTGCTTTCCTCTGGAACCTCTCCAGGAGTTTAAGGTCTCTCTTTAAGTGTGGCATCCACAACTGCATACAGTACTTGAGATTCGGTCTCACCAACCACTTATACAGACGGAGTATCACCTCCCTCCTTGTGGAGGCAATCCCATTAGTGATGCATCCCAGCATCCTGTTGTCATTAGCTGCTGCCCTCCTACAAGAGTCCAAGTTGTTCATCTTGACATACAACAACAGCCGCAAGTCCCTGTCAGCAATCAAAACTTGTAGCATTTCACCCCCCTGGGTGCACACTTGGTATGGGTTTCTGTGTTCCAGGTGCAGTACCTTGCCCTTCACTACATTTAACCTCATCATACACTTTCAACAACATTTTTCCAGAGCCTCCATGGCAGCCTGTAGAGCCAACTGCCCCTTCTACCCATCCACCAACATCCCCAGTTTTGAGTCATCTGCAAATAGACTCATCTTACTCCTGATACCTGCCCTTATGTCAGACACATAGATGGTGAACAGGAGGGTCCCGGGTACTGATCCCTGTTGAAACCTACTAATGACCCTCCTTGGAAATGAGACTATCCTGCCAATTATGAAGCTCTGGGCTCATTCTAGGAGCCAATTGGCTATCCATCTGATGTGTTACTACATCCTGGGCTGCATATTGGTTTTGTATGTAACATGGAATGAGAATGAACATGCTAATTGTGTTGCATATTCTACTGTTCTGTTTAGATAAAATGGTATTTAATGGCAGGGCCATAACATTTTCTAAAATAGCACTGGCATGCATCACTGTGTTGTGCAGCCCAGGATGTAGTAACACATCAGATGGATAGCCAATTGGCTCCAAGAATGAACCCAGAGCTTCATAATTGGCAGGATAGTCTCATTCCCAGGAGGGTCATTTGCAGCAGCCACTTCAAAGAGTGGGGTTATTCTAGTTGCCCTGCAGGGAGCATGCCTTGGACAACTAGTATTGGAGCCCACTTGAGAGGGAGCAATCTTAGACCTGGTTCTCTCAAATGGAGATGAAGAAAGGATCACAGATGTAGAAGTGGGTAGCCATCTGGGAACTAGTGACCATCGAACAGTGTGGTTCGCAATAAACACAGTAATAGAGTAAAGCCATACAAAGGCAAAAGTACTGGACTTTAGGAGGGCTCACTTTGCCAAAATGGTGAGTGCCTAAGGAATGCACTAGAAAATGGGCAGGAAGGAGGGGTGGAAAAACAGTGGGGAATAATAAAAACTGCCATCACAGAGGTAACTAGCCTTTGTGTGAAGCAAATAAACAAAATGAAAAGATGTAAAAAACCACTATGGTTCTCAAAGGAAGTGGCAGTGAAGGTTCAAGAAAAAAAAAAGCATTCAGGAAGTACAAGGAATCACCGAAGGAGCAGAACAGAGAACTGTATCAGTTAAAGCAAAAGGAAGCTGGGAAGGCAGTCAGAACAGCAAAGGCCCAAACTGAGGAAAAGGTAGCCAACTCAGTTAAGAAGGGGGATAAAACCTTTTATAGGTACATCAGGAGTGAAGGAAGACCAAGGGAGGGATAGTGAGGCTTAATAAAGGGAGGAGGGTGGGCAGAGGTGACTGTGAAAAGGCAGAGATACTAAACAAATATTTTTTTCAGTATTTACAAAGGAAGAGGGAGGTGCCTAAACAAACAGTAGAAACACTCTGGATACAGAAGTTGATACCTGCCCATTTACAGAAGAAAGTGTTCTGAAAGAACTCTCAAAACTGAAGGTGGACAAAGCAATGGGGCTGATGATTCATCCCAGAATTTAAAGAACTAAGGTAGAACTAGTGACAGCACTGACTACCCTCTTTAACAAATCATGGGAGGATGGGGTGGTACCCATGACTGGAGGAGGGCAGATGTGATTCCCTTCACTAAGGTGGGAGCAAGGCAGAAGCAGGAAACTACAGACCTGTTAGTTTAACCTCAGTGGTAGGGAAAATGATGGAATCACTTCTGAAGGAAAAGAATTGTCTTGTATCTAGAGGCCAGAGGGCTGGGACCCAAGGCAGCATGGATTCATTGTGGGAAGGTCATGCCAGACAAATCTGATAGATTTCTTTGACTGGGTGACCAAAGTAGTAGATCAGGGAGGGGCTGTGGACATGGCCTAGCTAGACTTTAGCAAGGCATTTGGCACAGTCCCACACAAAAGATTAATATACAAGTTAGCCAGTCTGGGAGTGGGTCCCTAGATGACAACCTGGGTAAAGAACTGGCTGGAGAATAGGACACAGAGAGTAATAGTAAATGGAGTCCACTCTGAAGAAAGGGGGGTTACTAGTGGGGTACCACAGGGTTCAATATTAGGACTGGTCCTCTTCAGTGTCTTTATAAGTGACATTGCAGAGGGACTGGAAGGAAAAGTATGTCTCTTTGAAGATGACACAAAGATCTGCAACAGAGTTGATGCACAAGATGAGGTGGAAGGATGAGAAGGACTTGCAAGGTTAGAGGAAAGGTCAAATGTATGGCAGCTTAGATTCAATGCTAAGAAGTGCAAAGTAATGCACCTGGGAAACAAAAACCCAGGGGAAGAGTACACAATGGGGGGTGAGATACTAACAACAACAAAAATGGAAAGGGACCTGGGGGTAGTCATATCAGATGACCTAAAGGTGGGCAAGAAATGGGAGAGGGCAGCAAGGAGGGCTGGGGGGATACTGGGATGCATAGGGAGAGGCATCACCAGTAGAAAACAGGAACTTATTATCCCTCTGTACTGACAGCTGGTGAGATCCCATCTGGAGTACTGTGTGCAGTTCTGGAGACCCAATCTCTGCAAAGACATAGACAGGATGGAAGCTGTCCGGAGGAGGGCAACTAAAATGGTGCAGGGTCTGCACTGGAAGACATATGAAGAGAGACTTGAGGAGCTTAATACGTATAGCCTCGAGGAAAGGAGGGAGAGGGGGGACATGATAGAAACTTTCAAGTACTTTAAGGGAATCAACAAAGTCCAAGAGGGTAGCATCTTTCAAAAAAAAAGAGGTGTGCAAGAACAAGGGGGCACAATTTGGAGATAGAGGGAGGGGTGGCTCAGAGGTAATTTAAGGAAGTATTTTTTTCACAGAGAGGGTTGTGGATGCATGGAACAGCCTTCCGGAGGAGGTTGTGGAGTCAAAAACAGTGGTGGAATTCAAGCATGCATGGGACAGTCATAAGGCAATTCTAGGGAGTGGGGGTAGGAAGAAGTAGGCTGCCAGTTAACTAGGATCTGCAGCTTATCCATTAGGTAGGGAAATGGGCAGACTGGGTGGGCCAAGCGGTCCTTATCTGCCATCAAATTCAAAAAATTCAAATTCAAATTCTATGTGCATGGTGTAACAGTTGTATTTCTTGCACACCACTTCTGAACATATCTCCTACTCTTTATTTACATGATGTGTACAGAATGCATTAGAGTAAGTATTTAGCAAACTTAGTCAACTCTTGCTTACTAAATCTGTAAGATGGTTTCAAGTATTAGAAAACTATTTTGACAGATGAAGTTGACAATTTGCTGTAAACATTCTAACTGGCCATGGACATCTATTACAAACACTATTGTGAAAATGATCATATGGTGAAGAAGGCTTAAGAGTGTTATTAATTTGTTTAATTAAAATTCATATAATGTAGTTTCACTGATTGTGTTGCTGATCAGTTAATCATGACTTAGGACATTCTGGCAGTTGGTTACACTTTCTGCCACACTACAGGCATGCAGATCATGAGAATAACATAAAAAATGACAGTTTGTTCATGGTTTACTGCTTAATCAATGTTATATCAGTAAAAGATGATTTTTATACATGTAAATGTGTACAGAGGGTGAATAACAACTTGATATGTGTGTGTCTTCTGTAGCACTCATTAAACTGATGATGATGATGTACATTGAATTGTGTAATCATACTGTTGGTGTGCAGGTAGTCGAATATTCTCTAGCAGGTGTGAAGAAGTACTATAGCACAGATGCTAAAGTATAGTTGTCCACACACAATGAAGATGTAGTATCACTGTGTGAGACTGTACTGTTTATTATGCTAAACCATTTAGATACTGAGTATTGCTGTATGGTAAGTTGAATGCAAGAATAGTATAGGAAGAGTACTGTTCTTAGAACTCTTTTTATGTCATCAACAAATGACATAATATGTTACGAAAATATTACAATTGAACAGGCAAGACAAGAATCTATATTTGTATCACAGGTCTAAATAGTGTCAGTAGTGGCAAAAAAATGTATAACTATTACTAAATTAAATATATATACTGTAAGGTGAAAGACAGAAAGGACATCGCTATTTTGAGGCTGAGGTATTGATTTATGTTTTTTGACTCTTTGTAGGGTGCCACCGTGAGAAACGCTGTACTGGCCACTGCCGCTGTTACCGTAGGCTTGAGCCAAGTTTGATGGTCTCATAAAAGATAATGTTGCACTCCATGAAGGACAGCAGAAATAGCTGTCCTTCATGGAAGCACAACAGCAGACCTTCAACCTTGTGCGTGAGCCTGTGGTGACAGCGGCTGCTGACAGCAGCTGCTGACACCGTGGCCAGTACCAGCACTTCACCTCCACCACCACCTGTACCATCCAGCTTCCCTGGGGCGAAGTGACCACTCTCCACCAGAGTCCGGTATCTCCTCTGGAAGGCGTAACAGCTTCCACTTTCGTTGCACCTCCACATCGGATCCAGTTTACAGCTTGGACTGCCTCAAGCAGCACACACCTCTCGCAAACAGTGGCTGCTAATAATTTTATAGAGTACTTCTTTGATTATTATATTTATTTTGTTTATTTTTTTATGTTTTATATAGAACAAAAATTTAATAAAAACAAATAAATATTTTTTATGAATTATCTTTAACAATTATTAAAAATCATTATCTTTTCTCTTTCTCTTGTCTTTTACTTTTTAAAAGTTGTATATTTTTCTATTTTCTTTTGTAAAGAATGACTTTTTTTGAGATTTTAAAAAAAATATTTTTTACTTTTATAAAAAATATATCACAAATATTACTTTTTGGTTGCGGTATTATTCTATTGTGGGGATGTTTATCATCAATATTTGTGACAAAGGGTTAGACAACTGTGATTTTATCATTTCCTCAAACATTCTAGCAGATTCATGTGGGATTTAAATCAACATACATATGTAGGCTAATTAACCAATAAGGCATGACCAAGGGGCATGTTAATGGTCTGTTAATCACCTTCTAGGGTGTACTGTGGCACGAGGTGTAGCCAAGTGCCACAAGCCACAGAAGGTGATTAACTGACCATTAGCATAATCCCTGGGAGAGTCTTATTGCTATTATAATAAAAAATGTTTTAAACAGTGTTACAGCTTGTTCATCATATGGCTAAGCTCTACATGTATGTTAATAAAAGATTAACATAAGGTTGTTATAATGTTTGCAGCCAATCAGAAAGCTCCATTTCTCAGACCCTTTTTATAACATATATTAAAAAAGGTATCACACTATTTCAGATGAGTTTAATAATTGTGGCCATAAGGGTCTTACAGGGATTATGTCAATGGACAGTTAATCAGCCTGTGAGTGCATCTGTTAGGCTGTACATGTTGAGTTGTGCTACAACAGTAGCAGGTGATTAACAGACCAGTAATACAACTGCTGGTCATGATTTATTGGTTATATATTATATAAGAAACCATTCAGCTTACCTAGTTTGATGAAGAAGTTTATTATAGAACACATTCAAGGTTTTAACAGATAACACATTTCAATTATTGTAATGTAATGGATGTTGCAGTGTTATGAGAACATTATTGTACCTACATTAATAAGTATGAGTCTGTCTGTTTTTTTTGTCTAGTGCAGAAACAGAAGAGGAAGATGTAAGATATGAATATTTAAAAGTGTGCTTACAAATAGAGTACTTCATTCTTTATGTGTCAGAACATAGGTACATTGACTGCACAAAGATAATGAGTAAAACACTGCAGCATAATAAATTAGTATTGACATAACAGTGGTAAGTGAAAGTAAATACATAAGTATAAAAAGCAATATGGTTCAGATGGATGTTGTTGTAGTCTTCATAACAGAAAATAGTATTAGATAAGTTACTGTATTCTTCATCTTGGTACATTTCAGTATGTATGTGCAGTCCTAGTACAACAAAAAATCATATACTATCGGAACTAAGCATTCTCAAAAAGACAGGATATTCATGGCAAAAAACTCTGTTTAATGCATCAGTTAGGGTTGTTCCACATTGACAAAAGCGAGAAAATTCGGTGTTAGAGTTGAAAACTCTAACTCTGAATTCACTCCCTCCAGCACCACACACACACACACACACACAAACACGCACACACATATGCAACAAGGGGGGAGGACCAAGGCAACATGATCAATGACAGACAACCAGCAGCAGGTGACAGAAATAAAAAAATAATTGTCTAAATGTACTACAAGACATCTCCAACCACTTGACCAGGTACTGCATGCTCAGTGGAGATCAACAGCAAAACTGAGGCCATGTACACCAAACGTACACATCCCTGATTGCAGCTGCACACGACGTACCATGCTTAGTAGTTGCATGGCCTTACCTACCGATGCCCCACACCCCACCACACCTGGTACTGTACTGTCAGTGGATATCAATGATGAAGGTGCATGATCACAATTGTACAAAGGTTTTAACACTACTGAGTACACATTAATTAAGAGAACAACATAAATTAACTACAAGACACAGCCATTGTCAAGATAAAAGTAGTGTTGCATTTACTATGTGATTTACATAGTAGTAAATTTACTGCAACTGTATACTCAAGATAGAAAGGCTGATGTCAAGGTATGGAAAAGCATTGCCTGTACAAGGATGTGAAACTCCTAATGTCAGTATCAGATACACAGTTTACTGATGAAGATGTATTGTTGCTGTACATATATATATACCTTCAGTGTGTCTGTATACTAAAAATGCAGTAACTATTCTTTGTAAGAAACAATGTAATTGCCTGGGTGAGGCCAAGCAACTTCTAAATATCCTTGCACTACTGAACCAACAATGACATAGCTGTATAGCAGATGTCTATAGGATAACTTTTCCTGTAGGCACTTACTGAGGATGTACTACCTGGTAAAGACAATGTCATTGCCTCTGTAATGACTCACTTATTGAAAAAGTGGTACATTTAGTATTGTTGCAATGAGTGATCTATACCACTTATGGACACAGCCTGACTTTTTTAGTAGTTGTTCTATACTCAGGCTGCAGTACCTAATCTTTGGGTTTGGCACAATTATGTCACTGACACTATCAAAGTGATAACTATGTTAATTATACTACAACAGAAATCAAGTAGATATAGTGTAGATATAAATAGAATGTCTTTTAGTTTTCATTTTAGTCATAATGGGATAAGTGTAATAGAATGGGAGGGGTCATTCTCTATCACATACTCTCAGTTATAATCACACTAAGGTTTGGATGGCTGCAATCATCAAGTTACATTGTTCATCTTCATGAGTTAATCTCAACTGCTGTTCTCCAGTAACTACACAGTAGATGGGGTGAGTGGGTTGGGCACTGTCTTGCAAAGGTCCTGCAGTGCCTAGCAGAGGGAGAGTATCTATATATGAAGGTAATCAGTCATATTATACCTGTACAACTCCTTGGTTGTGCTCTGCTCTATAGCTGAGGTGGCCCACCAGGTGTGGTGGGGTGTTGGGCATTGGTAGGTAAGGCTATGCTACTACTAAGTGTGGTACATTGTGTGCAGCTGCAATTGGGGATGTGTATGTTTGGTGTACATGGCCTCAGTTTTGCTGTTGATCTCCACTGAGCATGCAGTACCTGGTTAAGTGGGTGGGGATGTCTTGTAGTACATTTAGACAATTGTTTTTATTTCTGTCACCTGCTGCTGTTGTCTGTCGCTGGTTGTGTTGCCTTGGTCCTCCCCCTTGCATCTGTGTGTGTGTGTGTGTGTGTGTGTATGTGGTGCTGGGGGTGATCGGAGTTAGGTTTTCAACCAACACTGAATTTCCTCACTATTGTCACTGTGGAACAACCCTAACTGATGCATTAATGCCATGAATATATATATATATATATATATATATATATATATACACACACACATTATTTTATCTCTGCTCTACACTAACTTTACTTTTTTTCTCTTTTAGTTATTTCCTGAGGAAGACCTAAAGTCGAAACATCGATATTTAACTCTATTTTCAGCAGGCATTTTATATTACCATTTTGTTTTGTTATCAGATCACATGCTAATGCAGCACCTTGCTTTTGTTTCTACATGTAATGTTTTGGCTACATATCCAGGTTACCATGAAGTTCTACTGACTCCATATGTCACTGTGAATTTGTTGAACTCATTATATGATTTTCTTGTTATCAGGTCTGCCTGTGTAATTCTCTATGGACGCTGCTGCTCCTGATGTTGCTGAAATCCCATGTAGTACACCAGCCCTGTGGCTTCATGGTGTGTCAATCAGAGAGTGCCCAGGTATGTACCAGTCTTTCTTGCACTTTGTAATTTTTTCAGGACAGGTCATTCTATGGGAATGGGATAGGTGACATTCAGGTGGCAATGCCTTCAAGGCAGCTGGGGGGGTGGATGCTGCAGACAAAGACCAGTTGTGTTGACAGATCAGGTAGTGACTGGTGGCAGATTAGGTAGTGAGAGGATGTTCAGACTTGGTGGGCCAGCCTCCCAAGTGGTCTTCCTCTGCTAACCAATGCCATCTTTCCCTTGTGTTTCGGCAACTCTGTGTATGATTTTCTTGTCAGGTCTGCCTGTGTAAGACTGAATGAATAGTGGTGCTGCTCCTGCTGTCCTGATTTAGTCTGTCAGGCCTGTGGCTTCATGGTGTGTTCATTGCAAGTACCAAGGTAAGTAATTTTATGTTCAATCAATGTGTATTATTAACCTTCTTCAAGCACTGTTTACATTAGCTGATTCATGGCACAGTTTGGTGCAGCGACCTTTACTCCTGAATGAGCTGGTAGGTATTTCCAAGATGAATATACACAGTCAAAGGTAATATAACAGTGCAGTTTCTTTAAGGCAACTTTGTTGCCAACTGATTAGGGTTGTAACCCCTTTAGCAAAACTAAGCAACAAAAAAGAGTGCTGTCCAGAATTCCAACTAAACAAAATAAACAGTCACTTTCTATGGTTACCAGCTGGTTATCAGCTACTGCTGTTCCAAGCTTCCAGGTAGTATCATACTGTCCACTTACAAACTCCACAGTCCTTTAGAAAAGTCTCTGCAGTTTGAACTCGCAATTTGCAGCACTGCTTCCAACTTTTTGGAAGACCTCTCTCTCTCTAGGTGTGTGTTTTATACACTGCCCCAATCAACATTGTCTGCAGCAGTGTTTGATTACTTCACTATCTGGATGCTTCCCAAACTTTCTGTGTTTCACTAGTGTGCTCTACGAGGATGCTTTCAGAGCTGTCTGTGTATAACCCTTTCAGGATTTCTAAATAGGGAACATAGCTTTATCCATTCTGTGCTGACATAAATTACATATGGGCAAGTGTGGTAGACAGCAAAATAAACCCACTGAGGGAGCTAACCAGATCAAAAAGCCATGTGTAGTGCTGTGTGGAATGTTAAAATTCTGGCATAATTACATTTTGCGGTATTTTTGAAATTCCACCAAAATTCTGCCAAAATTTCACTGGAAACAAAATGGTGGAATTCTGTGGCAGAAAAATTCAGAATTAGTTTTTCCACAACATTTGCACAGATTGTTATTCCATGGATCTCAATATTTTCTGTGGAAATGGTTGTGGAACAATTTACTTTGGGAAAAATTTTGTTAAACCTCAATATTTTCTGCAGAAATGGTTGCACAATAATTATTCACAGAAAAAAATGTTATTCCATGGAAAGTTATTCCACTGATCACAGCAAGTGGAATTCCACAGAAGAATCAGCAAAATTCTGGTGGAAATTCTGCTGGTGGAATGGTCGTTCCTTGCTAATTTTCTCAGTGGAATTCTGCATTCTGCATTCTGCATAGCACAGTCCATGAGCTTAAAGGGCAAGTGGTTTTATGATCTTGTTAGCCCTGCTGATGGGTTTATGACCCTGTATCCCACATTTACCCATCACATTTCTTTTATATAATGGAGTTTGCCCTTTAAGGGGCAGACCAGGTTGTCCTGGTGCACCCCTTCCCTCTGTGATGGAATGGTTATGCTCAGGAGGGGAGGGGGGAAGGAAGGGGAGGGGCTAAGGACCAGAACAAAGGACAGGTAACAAGAAAGGGAGGGGCGAAAGGAGGTACATAAGTGACAGCACAAGGGGGCCTCAACCATTTTTTGCTGGAGTTTTTTATTTATGGAAGTGCAGCACGTCAGATTGGCAAAACTATCGGAGGGTTGTGAACCAGGAAAATAGGTAACATTTGAAGAAAGAGAATAATGAGTTGGATGTGTTTAAGTTAAAAAGAGAAGTTTTTTCATACAATGCTGAAAAGAGAATAAGAAGTTTTACAATGGTGGCTAGTTGGCTAAAAAAAAGAGAGAACTGATTTATCTGCATAGGTGTTTTTTTATGTGTGAGTTGCATGGCTTGGCAAGAGGTTATTTAGGATGCAGGGCCAGGAGCAGAGCAAGTGGTGGAGCAAGCAGCGCCTGAGCTTCTCTGGGCAGGCTAGGCGAGAGATAGTTTAAAAAAAAAAATATATATATATATAGATAAATAATAAGGACCTGGAAGTAGCTTTCCTGGGGAGAGCAAGTTTTGGTTTGAAAAGAAAATGAATGAGCATTGTTGGTTGTGGCACATAGCCAAGAGTGGGGGCAGGTAGCAGTCCGGGTTAGCCGATGTTGCCAGAGGGAATCACAGAAAAAAAAATGAAAATGAGCATTTTGCAGCACATGGTAGGGACATTGTTGATAACCTTATGGAGTGCAGTGTTAGAAAATTGAGTGTTTTGTCGAGCAGTGTCAAGAAGTAATAGGGGGAGATCATTTTGTCAAAGAGAGGAATGAGTGTTTTGGGTCCAGCTCATGGATGGTGGTATCGGGAGGGGCCTTCAGCGGTAGCAAGCGGGGAGCAGCAAGCACTGAGCGAAGAAGGGCTGATTCCATGAGAATGAGCATGGTGGTGCAGTGCAAGGCTGATTTAAGGGACTACAAGGGTAGGGTGGCTGGCGAGGGCCTTGAGGGAAGGGCAAGGGCTGAGACCATAGGACAGGGTGTTTAAATGCTGGAATGGTGCAGGGCATAGCACACAAAATGCTGGGGTAACATGTCATGGGGTCTGTGACTGGCATGGGCCTTGTATGGGACCTGGATTGGAGGCCTAGAAGCCATTTGGGAGATGGAAGCAGAAGCACAGGCCTGGAAGGCCTGGGGGATAGCAAGCAGTGGGGTTTAGATGGCAGTCGGCCTTGCAAGAGAGGTGAGGGAAAACACCCAAAAGGGAGGAGGCCTGCAATGGGCCAGAAGTGAGGGGAACAGGTCAGCGCCTGGCTGGAGAGAGCTGGTGCCAGCACTGGGATAATGGGACATGGGGGACTAACAAATGCAGTTACAAACCATGGGGGGAAGGGGGAAAGAGGCCAGGATGAGAAGATGGGGAGAATCAAAATCCAGGGTATTTCTTGTGTGGGGGACTTGTGCACGTGGCAATGTGGTGCAAAGGAGCATGCCACGGGTAGGCTTCAAAGAAAATGCTTGCGGAGGGGATTATGAGTGAGGCCTCGGTAGACACGAGGCTTTTTGGGGGAGTGTTTCTAAGAAAGGGCCAACAAGGAGAGGCCCATATATATATTAAAAAAATGTGTTTTTTGCCATTAGCAACCAGCGGTTGATCTCGGCAACAGCAAGTCCGGCAATTGTAGCATGGGGCCCCGCAAGGAAGGGTGGTGACAGAAGGTCAAAATGCCTGAGGACCCCAAACAAAAGGGGGTGGAACACGAGGAAGCTTGGGGCATAGAGGCGGGGTTTACAGACACAAGGGTGTAGTTTGGGCGGTTTTTCAACAAAAAGTAGGAAAGGTGGCCAACAGAAGGTGGCCCTAGTACAGTGAGGTCACACGCAGCATGACAAACCAAAAAATAAAAGGGAAGAGACGCTGGGCAAAAGGAATACAAAAAAAAAAAAATAAGGAAGACAGGCAGGAAGAAAGAAAAGCCGAATGGGCACGAGGGTGCAAATATATATATATATATATATATACAAAATATACATATAGTAATGCAGGCATGGAATGACTCTTGTTCTCTTCCTGTAGTTGTCTTCACAGGGGAAAAAAATGAAGGAAATGGCACCAAAGAAAAACAATCTGTCAAAAGAAGACACCTACAGGGCCATAATCGTGCTGGCAGAGAAGGACAACCGAATGTGGGAGCTGGTGGAGGGGGAAGAACCAGGGAGCCCCGGGAAGAAAAGGAAAGCGGGCCCAGAGAAAGGGGCAGAGGGAAACGGCCAGCCATAGGGACACGCAGCCCCACCAGGGTACTACCACTTGCGGTGGAACCCCCAAGGGCAGCAGATCCAGTACCTCTGCAGTCCATAGATCCGGGAATGCCAGTACATCCCCCGATCAAGGCAGGATCTTCACTGGGGAACCCAGGCCAGACCCCCAGAACATGTTTTTCCCACCGCAAACCATAGGAGCTCTCCCTCCTCCTCAGCCACAAGGACAGAAAAGGGGGCAAGAGGAAGAGTCCAGGCCATACGGCCCAGACAAGGTTACAGGTCACGCACCCAGTAGGCAGTGGGGGATAGTATAAAAGAATACATAGGGCAAATTGTAGTGGCACTGGGGACAGGAGGTTTAGGGCAGATGGAATCGGCCCTGGTGGAGATTGGGGGGAAAAAGAAGGGCCAAAATGTAATGAAGAGAGTGCAGAAAAAGAAGGAAAAGGTACAAGAGAGATAGGGGCACCCAGGATGAGGATAGGAGAGCATGTCCCACTGGCCATGAAAGAGGAAATATGAAAAGGGGAGTATGTAGATATATTCACCTTGGTGAGCCAGGAAGCTGCAGCAAAGTACAAAAAAAACGAGCACATAGGTAAGAGCGAAGTGACAGCAGCAATAGTGCTCTTGGGGAAAAAGGAGGAGGACAAGTTCACGAAGGGAAAGACCTGGGACGGATGGTTTGTAGGCTTTGCCACTTTCTCAGCCATTGTCTTAGAGAAAAAGCTGGAGCTGGGTATCCTGCTCATCACGTACTTCTTAATAATAAGGAGGGAAAAGGCAAAAGGTGGGTTGGGGTGGCTATATTATGACGAATTCTTTTGATAGAGAATGGCAACATTTGGGGATGTGAGATGGGACACGAAGCAGTTAGATTTATGGATGGACTACGTTACTGATCAGTTCATGCCTGAAAGAGAATGGGGAAAGAAAGGGTCGACACCTCAGAGATGTTGTTGGGCCTACAACAGAGCTTTTTGCTCATGGCCCCAATGTCGTTTTCACCACGCTTGCTCAAAATGCAGTGGAGGACACCTGGTGAGCAGATGCAGGATGGCATGGACCCAGGGGGCACAGGGACACAGGGGACAAGGGTCATGTCAATAATATTTTTGGGAAGTACAGGGGTTTAGAGGGTAGACTTGGAAAAGGGGTTGGGGTAGAGGGCACATGAGGCAGGGGGGGTCAGAACCACTGATCAAAAAAACCCTGCATAAGACGGGGGGGCCAGGGAGCAGAAAAGGGGGGATAGACAAGGAGCAATTCAGGATAGCCAGAACCTCCATCAACATAGAGGCATGGGTAACTGGTTTGGACAGATATCCAGACAGAGCAGTACGGGGGATGATTATACAGGGTTTTAAGACTGGGTTTTCACTACAGTGTGATGGGCCTAGGCAAGCAAGAGAGGCGGGCAACTTGGGATCTGTTAAAGGAAAGAAAGAAATGTCGAGACAGAAAATAGAGAAAGAGAGGGCACAGGGAGGGTAGAGGGACCATTCGACACCCCTCTTCTGCGAGATATGCGGATCTCGCCTTTGGGCTTGGTACCCAAGAAACAAGAAGGGTGATTCACCATCTTTCTTACCCAGAAGGGGATTCGGTGAATGACTTCATTGGGGAGGAACACAGTAGGGTGACATATGCAACACTGGAGGATGCAGTGAGGATAATCCGGGCTACTGAGGATGCATGGATGGCAAAGACGGATATTGAGTCTGCCTTTTGACTACTACCAGTTAGGAGAGAAGACTGGGATCTATTGGGCTCTAAAATTGGGGAGCAGTATTATTTTGAAAAAGCCATGCCAATGGGATGTTCCATAGCGTGCGTGACATTCGAAGCTTTCAGCACATGTTTGTAATAGATATTCCAAGAAAGGATGGGTTATAGAATGGTCATTCACTATCTAGATGACTTCCTTTTCATTGGGAGAGGGAAAAGGGAGATGCAGATTATGCTGGGTAAGTTTCAGGAATTATGTAGGAAGTTAGGGGTGCCTCTGGAACCGGAAAAAACAGAGGGGCCCAGCAGGGTGATGGAATTTCTGGGGACTGAGATAGATGTACCGAAAGAGATATTCAGGCTGCCAGACAATAAAGTAAAGAAACTGAAGGAACTGAATCAATTACACACCAGAAGGAGAAGGGTACAGCTGAAACAAGTCCAGCAAGTATTGGGGCACCTGAACTTTACCTGCAGGGTTATTGGACCAGGTAGGGCATTCACTCAGAGGTTAGCTAGGGTTACATCAGGGGTTACCAAACTACATCACTGGGTGGACCTGACAAAAGGTGTCAGAGAAGATTTTTGGGTATGGGAGGAATTCCTGAAGGGATATAATGGCTGTTCGTTCTGGCAAGAAGAGTGAGTGTAAAACACAGCCCTTGATCTCTACACAGACGCAGCTGGGAAGGCTGGCATAGGGGGTTACCTGAGGGGCAGGTGGTTTGCAGAACCATGGCCTGGTAGTTGGGCAAAGGATGGGACAATAAGAGCTATAACCCTGCTGGAAATCATGCCCATATGGGCATGCGCCCTGGTATGGGGGAGGAACTACGGGATCAGAAAATGGCATTCTGGTGTGATAACAGATCAGTGGTAGAGGTACTAAACAACAGGGGAGCCAGGTCAGAGACAGTCATGAAGGTATTACGACATTTAGTTTTAAGGGCTTTGCAGCTGAACATGTCATTCAGAGCAAAACATATAGAAGGGATACACAATACCCTGGCTGACAGCCTTTCCCGTCTTCAGCTGGACCATTTCCGGAGGCTGGCACCAGCAGCGGAGGAACAAAAAACACCTATACCAACGAACATCTGGGATGTTGGAAAGCAGGAGCAGAACTGTTATTTCGCAACTCATGGGCACCTTGGACTCTGAGGGCTTACAATGGGGCCTGGCAGGTGTTTCAGACATTCAGGGCTGAGCACCAGATGGAGGTAAGTAGGCCACTCACAGAGGAACAGTTGGGAATGTTCACCATGGAGCAGTGGCAGAAAGGGACCGCCCATGTCACAGTGGGGGTTTATCTGGCAGAGACTAGTGTTATCTGCAGCCTAAAAGGGTGGAAGGACCTGACAAAATCACTGCTCACCAGGAGAATGATGCAGGGAAGGGGCAGGTTGAAGCGAGGGCCAGGGGATAATAGGAGGCCAATAGGGGAGCAGTGGCTAATAAGGCTAAAAGAGGTGCTCCCGGTAATATGCAGATCAATGGCTGAGGCCCAGCTATTTCACATGATTTATGTGATAATGTTTGCAGGGGCTATGAGAGTGAGTGAGGTGGTAGGCCATGGGAGAGAGGAAAATGAAGGAGGTTTGAAATGGGACGATGTAAGTTGGAGGGTGAAACAGATATGGATCAAGTTCAGGAGGTCAAAAAATGGACCAAAAAGGGCAAGACTGCATGGTAACACTGAAAGGGCAATTAGAGGTTGCAGTATGCCCAGTGCAGGCTCTATGGGATTTCGCTGCAGAGCAGGTGACCAGGACGGGAAAGCTATTTGTACATGGTGACGGGAAAAGGGTCACTGGCTATCAAGTCACAGCAGTGCTGAAAAAGGGCATGCAATTTATGGGGGAGGACCCAGCTAATTACTCATCCCATTCTCTATGGATTGGGGCTGCCTCACAGTGGGCAGCAATGGGGGAACCCGTGAAGGACATTTTGGAAAAAAGGTGCTGGCTGTCAGCCAGTTATAAGAGATACATCAGAGCACTGAAGTCAAAAAAAAAAAAAAGGAAAAAGAAAAAGTGTGGTACAGAAGGTAGTGCTCCTAGGCGGGAATCTCAGGTAAAGAGGGGGAAGTAAGTTGGGAGGAGGGGGCAATGAAAGAAAAGAGGTGGGAGGGATAATACAGTGACAGCACTAAGAGTATGTGTAAATTAATTAATTTTCCTTGCACCCCATAGGTAGATGGAGGATCACGGAAGTCTGGATCTGTGGCCATTCCTATATTAATTGGGCTGGAAAGAGAGCAGAGAAGAAAGCTGGGGGAAAGCAGCTGTACTAGGATGTAAGACAGTGTAGGTTGGTATGGCACAGCATATGTGGGATGAGATGGGCACAGCTTCTTACCACGTTGAAGGAACTCAAGGGTCGTCGGCCCAGTCCAGACCTATCATTATACATCTAGGGGGAAATGACCTGGCAGGCAGATCATGGGTGCATACATACTTACAGATAAAAAGGGACCTAGTGGCAATACGACAGTGGTGGCCTCAGGTGTGCCTTGCCTGGTCAGATATGATACCGAGAAGGGTATGGAGACAGGAGCACAGCCACAGGGTGGTGGAGAGGGCCAGGAGAAAGATGAATAGAAGGGTGGGGACATTAATAAGGCAGATGGGGGAACAGGTGATACTGCGGGGGGTAGAAGAATGGGTGGAGGACTTCTACAGGTCAGATGGTGTGCACCTGTCGGATCTAGCCATAGACATGTTCAATACAGAAATGCAGAAACAATGGGTTTCATAGAGGCATGGAGAAAACAGGCAAAAACTGGTATATATATATAAAAAAAAAGGGGGAAGTAAGGATCATCCCTGAGGTAAGAGAGAGTGATACCCTAAGTATGGGGGGAAGCCAGCCATCCAACACAAGCTGGAGATTGGCTAGTGGGGAAAAGGGGGGGGGGGAATTACACAAGAAGAGGAAGAAGAAAGCGATCTTGGTTTTCACCGTTACCAAGCGGAAAAGGAGAAACAGAAGGCACCCAGGTTTTCACCTGGGGGAGGAATAATCAGAGATTGATAAGTGGATGGAAATAAATGAAATTTCTGGAAATATGATAATAAAAAATGGAAATGGAATATTGGATTATGAATATAAATAAATTAATTGCCAATCTGAGAACAACAACAAACAACGGTCTCTGTCTTTTGTAAGGGAAAAGGTGGGAATCCGGGACAATGGAGTTTGCCCTTTAAGGGGCAGACCAGGTTGTCCTGGTGCACCCCTTCCCTCTGTCACGGAATGGTTGTGCTCAGGAGGGGAAGGGGGAAGAAAGGGGAAGGGCTAAGGACCAGAACAAAGGACAGGTAACAGGAAAGGGAGGGGTGAAGGGAGGTACATAAGGGACAGCACAAGGGGGCCTCAGCCACTTTTTGCTGGAGTTTTTGATTCCTCCCAACCACCCTTCTAGACAGAGCAAGAGGGAAAGACAGTCAAAGGGGGACTGTGTGGAGGGTCTCTCAAGGTGGATGACAGACTAGACTTGTTGGACAGTTTGGACTGCCAAAGGTGTAAAAGGAATAACACGAGAAGAGGAAGAAGAAAGCGGTCTCGATTTTCACCATTACCTAGCAGAAAAGGAGAAAAAGAAGGCACCCAGGTTTTCACCTGGGGGAGGGATAATCAGATATTGATATGTGGATGGAAATAAATGACATTTCTGGAAATATGATGATAAAGAAATGGAAATGGAATATTGGATTATGAATACAAATAAATTATTTGGCAATCTGAGCACAACAAATAAACAATGGTCTCTGTCTTTTGAGAGGGAAAAGGGGGGAATCCGGGACAATAAATTTGGATGGTTACTGTTAGTTGTAATTGCAACTGTGTAAACAGGGAAAAGGTATACAGGAAAATAACAACTGCTAACCACTTGTATCTGGGAACAGTCCCATCCTGTATTATATCTATCTAAAAATATAGAAACATAGAAATTGTTGGCAGATAAGGACCGCTAGGACCATGTAGTCTGCCCCCCGTAAACCTTGTACTTGATTACAGCTTCTAACCCTCTCTCTGCTTTACCTATATGGTTCACCTATGCCTGTCCCATGCATGCTTAAATCCAACCACAGTGCTTGCTCCTGCCACCTCCTGTAGCAGACCATTCCATGCATCCACCACCCTCTCAATGAAGAAAAACTTCCTCACATTCCCTCTTAACCTGCCACCTTCCTATTTCATGTCTTGCTTCCTCGTTCTTGTACTCCTCCTGTATTGGAAAATGTCTCCCCCTACACCTTGTTATGCTCTTGAGGTACTTGAAGATTTCTATTATGTTCCCTCTCTCACTCCTCTCCTCCATGGAGTACATACTGAGGTCCCTTAACCTCTCTGCATAAGTTTTGTGGTGCAAGCCCTGTACCATCTTAGTCATCCTTCTCTGGACAATCTCCAGCCTATTAATGTCCTTTCAAAGGTTTGGCCTCCAGAACTGCACACAGTACTCCATGTGAGGCCTGACCAGGGTTTTATATACTGTAACAGCATCACTATCTCCCATCTTCTGCTGGTGATACCCTGCCTATGCACCCCGGCATGCCACTGGCCTTCCCTGCTGCCCATGTACTCTGCTTTAAAATTTTCAGGTCATCTGAAATAATAAGCTCCACCTCCTTTTCTTTCTTGGTGAGTGTCAGCAGCTCCTCCCACCCATCCTGTAGATCTCTCCAGGGTTTCTATGCTAAAGGTGCATAATTTTGCACTTCTTTGAATTAAACTCAGTTACTACTCCTCAAACCATTTTTCAAGCTTCCCTAGGTCCTTCCTGATTTTCTCCTCCCCTTCTGGAGTATTCACCTTGTTACATATCGAGGTGTCTTCTGCAAACAGGCAAACCTTTCCTTACAGCACCTCTGCAATGTCTCTAATGAAGACATGGAACAGGACTGGCCCAAGGACTAATCCCTGAAGTACTCTGATGGTCACCTTCCCTCTCCAGATTGTACCCCATTTACCACTGCCCTCTGCCTCCTGTCCGTTAGCCAGTTCCTAAACCAGTTTACCACCTTGTCTCCCAAGCCCAGACTACTCATCTTGTTAACCAGCCTCTTATGTGGGACAGTGTTGAAGGTTTTGCTGAAACCGACGTAGGCAACATCCACAGCCCCCCCACCGATTTACTTCCTTCATCACCCAGTCAAAGAAATCTATCATGTCTGTCTGACACAACCTACTAGCTGTGAAACCATGCTGCCTAGGATCCTGGGTGACAATGGCTTCCAGATGTCCCACTATCCTTTGTTTAAGCAGAGCATCCCTGATCTTCTGTACTACTGTGGTGAGGCTGACCAGCCTATAGTTCCCGGTCTCCTTCCTACTGCCGGATTTGTTGGGACCACATGTGCCCTCCTCCAAACCTCTGGCACCACCCCAGTGTTTAGTGTCTCAGTGAACAAGGCTGCCAAAAGTTCTACTAGCTCTCTTTGCAGCTCCCTTATTATCCTCGGGTGTATGCTGTCTGGCCCCGTCACTTTGTCCGCCTTGAATTTAGTGAGCTCCTTCAGGGCTCTCTCTCCATTGAATTGACTACTGTCCACCTCTCCCCACCCCCAGCATCTGTTGCTTGGCTGACTGTGATCCCTGTCCCTCCCCCTCTTCTGTGAATATGGAACAAGAGACAGGGCTATCCTGGATCTAGTACTGACTAACGGGGAAAGGATCACAGATCTCTAGGTAGAAGGTCACCTGGGTGACCATCACATGATATGGTTCAGTTTTTCTACTAGAACTAAATCATCCCATTCCAAGGCAAAACTATGGGACTTCAGAGGAGCTGACTTTGGTAAGATGGCCAACAGAGTTAAGCTATCCCTGGCAAGAAGAAATACAGGTGAATGGGTACAGGCAAAGTGGGTAAGCATTAAGGATGCAATACTTGAAGCAACATCCCATTGTGTTAGGGAGAAAAGCAAGAGTAAAAGAAGGAGAAAACCACTTTGGTTCTCAAAGCCAGTAGCAGAAAAGGTCAGAGCTAAAAGGTTGACCTTCAGGAAATATAAGGGAAAGCAGCGGGACAAAGATAGTGAGGCATACCAAACTTCCCTAAGGGAAGCAGGAAAGGCAGTAAGGCAGGCAAAGGCCCAAACTGAGGAAACACTAGCATGAACAGTAATTCAATGTGAGGTACATAGCTCAGTGCTTGTGTATACTGTGAGCAAAATGGTATGTGCTTAATAGTTATAACTTGAGCGTTGGTATTTATCTGTATCCCACCCACTGTAGAATACTGGGTAGGTGCAAGATTAAAGGCCCAGCGGAAAGGGGGAGACAAGAGTGCCGAAGAAGGAGGAGGAGGCAGGGGAGGATGGAGGGTGCCTTCAAAATGTTTGAAGCAGAGTGAGGGGAAGCCTGAAGTTTAAATAGGGGAAGTGAGAGGTGCTATCCCCCCCATTGGACTTTAGGCTACAGCCTTACATTTCAATATGTGGTACATAGCTCAGTGCTTGTGTATACTGTGAGTAGAATGGTAAGTGCTTAATGGTTATAACTTGAGCTTTGGCATTTCTCTGTATCCCACCCTCTGTAGAATACTGGGTGACTCAAAAAGAATGCTATACTAAAGTGATTACCTCCTCCAACTCCAGAGAGTGTGGCCAGTAGCACGCAGCAGAGGAAACCCCCCCTTAGGGGGAGCCACAGAGGACCCATGATTATTGATCTGCATATCCTCTGGGCATACTAAGAAGATACTAATCCTAAAAGTAGGCTTGAGGTTTTCATTATAGTATGTCCAGGACTGAAGTCTAACTCTTGCTGGTTGAATAGTCTGGTTAGCTAGATTGACAATGACTAGGAATTTCAATACTGAAGCTGAAGGTTTCGGATTATTAAAAGAGGTCCAATTAGAACAATTTCCAAATTAGACAATGGTTAATTCATGTCCCAGGTAGCTGTTTGGAAGCAACTGCGAAGTGTACATATACAGTCAGCATGATTCAGAGCATGCCAAATGCAGTTTGAAGGACATAGTTCATAGATGAAGATGTGGTTGGGAACAGTGCTAGTCCAGAAATGAAGATAAATTAGGAATGTAGCCCGGCTGTGAATAATGATGAGCATGAGTCTGCCTGAATCTGGGAAGCTTGCATGACTATAGAACATCCACTATGATGTTACGGTATGATTGAGTACCTTGTTAGAAAGGAAACTGGTCCAAGGACTTGAGATGTACTTGCAGGAGATCTCTGGTGCAGAAACTAGGAATGAAGGAAGGTGGTAGTAGCAGAAGTGAATGGCTTGAAAAAATATGGTAGGCCCGGACGTGGGCTAGCTAGAGAGAGAGGACACTCATGTAGGTCCGTGTATGCCAGGTTAGATGCTTAGGCAATCAAGCAGGCTTATGTAGTTAGATGAAGAAGAGAGACCCCTACAGGGGTCTGTGACAGAAAATATAAAATGCTTCATAAGGTGACTGCAGGGGGTTGCATTGCTAGTTTGATTGTGTAGAGCGTAATCAGGAAGGCAGGATCCCATGTGGTCTGCTATCATCATATCATTGAGTAGAACGGTGACTTAAGGAAGGCAAGACCCTCATGAAGGTCTGCTGCAGTGAAGATGTTTGCCATCACATGTCTGAATGATTCGAAGTAAGGAGATGAAACCCTCACCGAAGACTACCTGATGATGATAGAGAAACACGTTTGAGCAGAAGGTAATGCCAGTGTGGGCATGTCTGTATTTAGCTGGTGGGAGCTTCCTGCAGGTCTGCCATCACTGTATTATGACATAATCCAAGAAAGGAATGGTGAGAGAATTGTTGGGATGGCGGGACCCTACATAGTCTGCCATCACTGTACCACTGAGTAGTGCATGATTGGGAAGGTGAGATCCCACATGATTCACCTTCGCCACAGTAACAATAGAGCCAAAAGGGATGGCGGGACCCGTGATCTGCCATGTATATCTGAAATGTCTGCGATGAGTTTCATCGAGTAGTACATGACTGGGAAGGTGAGACCCCACATGGTTCACCTTCGCCACAGTAAGCAATAGTGCCTGATAGGGATGGCGGGACCCCACGTGGTCTGCCATCACCATATCTGAGTAATGCGATGAGTTCCATCGAGTACCGCATGATAGAGATGGTGGGACCCCACATGGTCTGCCACTGCCATATCACTGAGTAGAGCATGATTGGGAAGGTGAGACCCCATGTGATTTGCCTTCGCCATGGTAGGGAGTAGGGTATGTTTGGGATGGCGGGAACTCACATGAAACATGATCGCTAGAGTGTTGCAGAGTCTAAACTAAGGAGGATGGGACCCCCACCTGAGCTTGCTTGTACAGATATGAAATATGCTGGAAAGTATGGTCACCTTGCAGTGTAGACAGTGAGACGGAGGGACACGTGTGTTCAAGAAGCATCATAATATTGTGAGGCTCAGTGGAAAAGGCACCACCAGGGGTCCTTAACCACCCAGAAGTGGGGTAGTCCTTACTAGCAGAGCTGGCATGTGCTTAGAGTACATAGTACACTTGCACATTGAAAGGTCACAAATGGCATGATACATAAAGAGATCAAAATGGTGGGGATGAACAGCATAAGTAGTTGGAAAAAAGTCCCTACACATGCAGCTTATACTTGCTTCAACGTTAACTCAGATGCATGAAACAGTAACAGTCTGTGTCTAAGTGGAGTTTGTAAGCATGAAAGAATGCTGAGCATGAAATCTGCAAACTAATTCAGCTGTAGAATAACCTAGTATGCATGAATTTAGTAGCATTGAGGTAGTATTATACTTGTATGTGTTATTAGGTGTTTAGTTGTAGGACAATGATCTAATGGGCTTGCTACAGTTGAGTAGTAACTTTGGGCCCAAGGAGCTACAGGCATCGCAAGCAAAGAGTCAGGAATTGGCCTAGCTGTTACAGCTGTTGTCCATTAATTCTGGCCATGAAACTGGGTCTGATCCAAAAAGGTATAAAGCAAGGAAGACGAGGAATCCCATAATTTACTACATGATTGCGAGAATAATTCTTAATGTCTTCTCTGATGGGGGAGAGGCAGACAGAATGATGGACTTACTAGGTAATCATACTTGAAACGACTCTGACAGCATACTAAAAATGATAGTCTCGCTGTTTCATGTTGGTCCTGGTGCTTGCTGTTGGTATTGTAGGAGAGATGGAGTGTGGCAGTATCCTGTAAATGCTGGCAGTTTGGTAAGGCAGAAGCACCTCTGGTAGGAGCGAAAGACTGGATGTCCAAAGCAATGGCAGCGGAGACAAGCCCTCCAGCAGATGAGGCAGAGGAAGCATACTGGGATCCCAAGCAGAAAGTGCAGTGGACACCACTGTACTAGCAAGGAGCTATTGCTGACAAGTCCCTCATCACTGGAAGTAGAAAAAGGGAGCCTGAAGCAGCGAGCTGATAAAAACAGGAGTGCCGTAGCATTGGAATAGAGGAGAAGGCGGTGGATGTTGAGTGGTGGAGCAATGCACTTGCTCAAATAGGCAGGTACAGAGCAGCAGCTGTCGAGGGAGGAAAAGTCCCAAAAAGAAAAGAAAGAAATGAAGAGGAGATAAGAACAACAGGTACGTGCAACAACAGAGGGGAAGACAGGGTGCGGCGAAGCCGCCAAGGGAACAGCAAGGGGGGGAAGAAGGCAGAGAGGAATGGGAAAGACAAACAGATGGAACAGAGACATGGGGGAAGAGAGAGAGAAAAGAAAACAGAGGTAAAGAGGGGAAACAGAAGCAACAGGGAAGTACCCAGCCATGCCAGCCACAGCAACAGCAGCCACCAATGGATTTGAAACACTCGCAGCAGAGTGAGGGGAAGCCTGAAGTCTAAATAGGGGAAGTGGGAGGAGTTATTCCCCCCATTAAACTTTAGGCTACAGCCTTACATAAGCAGGGGACAAGACTTTCTATAGATACATTAGTGAAAGGTGAAAGTCTAGAGGAGGTATTGTTAAGATCAAACGGGATAAGTGGCAGTGTGTGGAGTAGGACCAAGGAAAAGCATCCATCCTAAATAGATACTTCTGCTCAGTATTTACTAAGGAGAAGGTAGGGCAGGGCCCACAGCTCAGCACCATGGACACAGGGGAAGTGCATGCTGGGGTCCCTTTGCAAAAGAAAGGGTCCTACAAAAGTACGCTGAGCTCAGAGTGGACAAGATTATGGGACCTGATGGCATACATCCTAGGGTACTAAAGGAGCTAAAAGTGGAGCAAGCAGAGCCATTAGCAGAACTGTTTAGTGAGTCTCTGAGCACAGAAGAGGTCCCAGAAGACTGGAGAAAGGCTCATGTGATCCTGCTCCAGAAGAGTGGCAGCAGGGAGGAGGCAGAGAACTACAGACTGGTCAGTCTTACCTCAGTAGTGCACTAGATTATGGAGGCACTCCTTAAGGAAAGGATAGTGCAACACCTGGAATCCACAGGAGCACAGCATCCAAGACAGCTTTTGTTTATGACAGGAAGATCCTGTCAAACTAATCTCATAGATTTCTTTGACTGGGTAACCAGAGTGGTGGACCAAGGGGGTGCAGTTGATGTTGCCTACCTTGACTTCAGCAAAGCTTTTAATATTGTTCCACATAGAAGATTGATTAATAAGATGGGTAGGCTCTGGTTGGGTCTGGAGTAGGTCAACTGGGTGGCAAACTGGTTGGTGGACAGAAAACAGAGAGTGGTGTTAAATGGTATACAGTCAGAAGAGATGCAAGACACAAGTGGGGTACCTCAGTGATCAGTCCTGGAGCCAGTCCTCTTCAATATCTTCATCAATGACATTGCAGATGGACTGGAGGGTAAGGTTTGTCTCTTTGCAGATGATACCAAGATCTGCAACAGAGTAGATGATCCAGATGGTGTGGTAGAATGAGAAGACATCTGGAAACACTGGCAAAATGGTTTGAAGAGTTGCAACTGGGGTTTAAATCAAAGAAGCGCAACATCATGCACATAGGGAAGAGAAACCCAGAAGCTACCTATAGGTTGGGAGAGGAGCTGTTGGCAATCACAAGGGAATAAAGAGACTTGGGCATCATCATCACAGATGATCTGAAATCATCCAAGCAGACCACTAAAGCAATAGGTAAGGCTAGAGGGATGTTGGTGTGTGTTAGTAGGGGCATTACAAGTCATAAGAGGGTGGTAATAATCCCTCGTTACAAGACACTGGTTAGGCCCCATCTGAAGTACTGCATGCAGTACTTGGGAAGCACCATGTTTGGTCGACAGTGACAATGCTGACCTCCCCCACAGTGACAGCAGAATATCGACACAGGTATTGTGCCGCCTGTTTTAAAGGTGTTTCCGGTGGGGGGCTGACTCCCGGTCTTTAGGATTCCAACTCTAGGTCAAAGTTGGTCCAGGGAGGGGGTGGAACACTGGGGGAAGACGGAACATGGAAAAAGGACCATTACCACGAATGTCGCGGTAATGGTCTTTTTTCCTGTTTCGCCATCGGGGTGTCGACCAAAAGGCATGCACTGCAGTACTTGCAGGCCACACCTGTACAAGGACATTAACAAAAGGGAGGTAGTCCAGAGAAGGCTAACCAAAATGGTGCAGGGACTGCATCGGAAAACATATGGGACAGATTAACGGAGCTCAATATGTATATCATAGAGTACAGGAGGGAGTGAGGTGATATGATCGAAACATTCAAATATCAATATCTTAAGGGCATTAACAAGATGAAAGAGTCTAATATGTTTCAATATAAGAAAAATAGCAGGACAAGATGACACAGCATGAGATTAGAGGGAGGCCAATTAAGGGGTAAAGTGAGGAAGTTCTTTTTCACAGAAAGTGTGGTGGATGCATTGAATGACCTACCTCAGGAAGTGGTGGATATGAATACAGTGCAGGACTTCAAACAGGAATGGGATAGGCATAAGGAACAGTCCAGATGCGTATGAATAAATAGGCTGTTGACAGAGTAAAGGTCTATGGCATATTCATAAGGTAGAAAAAATAGGCAGATTGGATAGGACTTGCAGTCCTTATCTGCCTTAAACTTCTATGTTTCTATGTTTCTAATACTGAACAGAAGTATTTATTCAGTATTTCTGTCTTATCCATGTCTCCCTACTTACACTCCCCTTCCTCCCATTTGAGCCTAACCATCCCCCCAATTTTCCTTTATTCGCTGATGTACCCGTAGAATGTCTTGTCCCCTTTCTTTACTATCTGCACTAATTCTTCCTCAGTCCACAACTTTGCTCTCCTTACCACCCTCCTCGCTTCTCTTAGATACTCAAGGAACACCTCGCTGTCCTCTTCCCTTAGGGTCTTCTTTCATTTTCTGAACCCTGCCCTTTTAGCCCTTATTTTGTCTGCCACCTCTTTCGTGAACCAAAGTGACTTTTTTTTTCCCTTGTTTGTTGATACCAATCTGATGCATTGATTTATCACTTTCACTATAGCTCCTTTTAGGTGCCCCCACTGCTCTTTCACCCCCCCTGGACCCTTTTCTCCAGGGCTATTTTAACACCTCTACCCATTTCAGCAATGTCGGCCTTTTTGGAATCCAAAACCTTTGACATTGTGTGACTTGATTGAGTCCCAGTCCTCATGCTGAACCACACTATGTGGTGATCGCTGGATCCCAATTGCCCTTCTACCAGGACATCTGTGATTCTATCCCTGTTGGTCATCACTGGATCCAGAATCACCTTGTCCCTGGTCTGATCAAGCACAATCCACCCTGAGTCCTGCCTCCTGTAGGGAATCTAGGATGCCTCTGCTTCTGGTTGAAGCATCTGCCTGTTTGGTCCAATCCACATCCGACATATTGAAATCCCCCATCAGCAGAATTTCACCTTTCATTACCATTGCATGTATTTCATCCACTAGCCCTCTGTCCACTTCCTCCCCCCTTATCCTGGAGGCCTGTATATCACCCCTGTGTATATTGCTGTGCCATTTCCAGGTTCAAGTGTAACCCACAGTGTCTTGGCCTCCCCCTGCTTACCCTGTATCTGTGTCATCTTTATTCCCTCCCTGACATACAGGATGACTCCCCCCTCCCCTTTTTACCCACCTGATCCCTCCTGAACAGAGCATAACCTGATACATTGATTTCCCACCCATGATATACTGTGTACCAAGTTTCAATTATTGCACTATGTCCAGATCTGCTTCTACTATCAAGGTGTCCAGGTCTGGGAGTTTAGTTCCCAGGCTGCAGACATTAGTTACCATGGCCTTCCATGTTGTGCATTTTAGATTACTCCCTCTGCCTCTGTTACTGCCTTCCTGATTCCTTCCCCAACCCTAGTTACCTTTCCTGTGTCATCCTGGTCCACCACTTTGGCCTACCCTCTGACAACTTCAGTTGTACTTGACATCAAATTATTTCCTGGATGTGCCTCTGGGGGTGTTACTAAGTCTCATGATCCTCCTGGTTCCACCATCTTGGCCAGTTTAAATGCTCACTGCTGAAGCATTCAAACTTGTCACTCAGGACTGTAGTCCCCTCCTGAATGGATATTAGCTATCATCATTATACAGGCTTGCATCCATCCAGATTGGGCCCCAGTCCCCCATGAAGCCAAACCCCTCCCTTCCACACCATTCCTTCAACGAGGAGTTGTGTTTCTAAATGTGGAGTGTCCTAGCCTCCCCCTTGCGATGGACAGGTAGAACCTCTGAGAAGGAGATGGAGTGTGCTACCTGCTTCAGGCCCCCCACCCCATCTTTCTGAAGTCTTCCTGTATTCAGACTAACTCCACCCTGTCTCCCACCACATTATTCATCCCCAGGTATAAAATGACATCTTATTCCTCCTTCCTTGCTATTGCCCTTGCAATCCTATTGATCCGCTTCCCATCCCTCTATGCCGTGCTTTCAGGGATGTACTTCACCTCCCTGTCCTTCCTGCTAGGTTCCTCTAAAGTAACTCCCTGGACAATTGAGTCACCCATCAGTGGAAGCTTCCTCCTTCTCTGGGGTTCTCTATTCAATTTCCCTAGGCCTCCATCATGAAGGACCCACTCAGCCTCCTTGGTCTCAGCTGCGGGTGCACATGTGGGGCTATCCTGCTCCTCCAAAACAGCACAGTAGTTAATTAGCTGGACTGGTTGGGGGATGTGCCTCAGACCCCCCTCCTACACCCTTCCTGAGCCCACTGTTATCCAACACACCTCCTCGTATGCATCCTTTGATGTTTCAGTTGTGAACTCGGTGGCTTCTGGGTGGGGATGAAAACCCCCTGTTACCTGGCCAGCTTGGCTCAGAGATAGGTGACATTCTCCCTTAACCCAGAGAGGTGCCTGCAGATAGGGCAGCATCACACCATCCAGAATGTCTCTCTAAAGGCAGTCACTCCACAACCACTGCACTACACCACTCGCGTCATGTTTGTTGTGGACTTCCCCTGTTTAGCCTTTAACTGCTAGCTCCTCCCCTGCCTGGGTAGGTAGGTAAGTACTGATGGGTGTACTCTTTTTTGGTCCCATGCCCTATATAAGTAATAAGAGCCTTGGGGTGGACATGTTGAGGGGTGAGTGGGTGGGATTACTCTGGCAGCATCCAAAAACAATCAGCTCCCCTTCCTCCTGAAAGTCATTTTGGAAAATACCTCAATTTCAAACCACACTAATCCCCTGAAATGTGATGCCTGCACTTAAGGTACAGACTCAGCCAATTACAAACAAACAGTCACAATCTTACCATCAAACTGAATCCCTTACTGCCGACCAAACAAAATGGGGAGCCCATGGTGCTGTCATGTTGCTAAAAAAGTTCTTGATAGTGTAGAACTGTTAATTGCAACACAAACAAAAGTTTGCAGTTGTGCCTCCTCAGACATGTGAACGCAAATGTAACTTTGCGTTTTACAGTCAGCGAGCGCTGCCGCCCCGTTAAAGATTTTAATAGTACTCTTGTGTTAAAGTCTTAGGTAGCGACTTGATTTTTGGTTGTGATTTATCTTTTCTGATCGCAGGAGCTGCAGAGAAAGCGCTTATCTGGGAAGTAGTATTTTCATTCACTGCCGTTCTATCATATCCAACCTGTTTAAAGGGACCTGCCAATATTGTTGTGTCTTTTGACAGATCTGGATTTCCATGACACTGGCTTCTGTAAACTTCTTACAAAAGAAATGATTCACTCAAGAAACAGGAACAAGTACACCTTAACTCATTTATTTATTTATTTATTTATTTATTTAGTTTTTGTTGACCGGGTAAGTGCACTAGACAAATCCTGCTTATTTTCATGCACGACCCGGTGGAGGAGGATACAGATGAATGCCAACTGACCTTGAACCAGATTAAGCTGCTGGTAATATTTTTAGTGAATGAGGGAAATTTGGTCAGGACACTGGGGAAATTCCCCTACTCTTTTCGATACGTGCCATGGGGTCTTTAACATCCAATCTAGGCAGATGGGACCTCAGTTTAACATCTCATCCGAAAGACGGCACCATGCAGAATAGTGGAATTGATGCTTTAAATGTCACCAGACTTCTGATTAATGGCATTCATCCTAGCATGAAATTGCCACCAGCACACGACTGCCAGTCTTCACTCAGCAGGGGAAAAATACATAACAGACCGGCACATTCAAATTGAGAAAGCTCAGATTTTTCTTTAAAAGCTACAGGCAAATACATCACCAACTCAACTATTTAACTACTTCAGTATTCAGGATATTCAAAAACAGTACTTTATAATAGCTCTTTAGTAAAATATTACTTATTTAAATACATGAGTTCTTTTTTATATCCTGCAAAAATAACTTTGCAGTCACATAAGTTCAGCAAACATAGCGAATATATTTTTACATTAATATATAACAGTTCTACAGTATTTCCTATCTGTGCAGGGCTGGTCTGCTGTTCTCGAAGTGGATGATGATTTTGCTGAAGGTCATCCCCAGTGTTCTGCTCCTCTCAGTCCAGATTAATGTGGTGTTACTTCTGCACAACCAAAGAATCAAACCATGGAAGTGTGATGTACTCCTGCTGCGGCTAATGTTTCATGCCCTTGTTCCTTCTCCTGTGACCAAGTGGTGTTGTTGCAATCAGGAACCAGAGACCCATTTTTGCACAGGTGGACAGCAACCCTCACATAAATTATGTGTATGTATGTGTATATGCTAGATCACACAACGTGAAGTTTAACCTATTAGAATTTGCAATAATGCGGGTCTGTCATGTCATGATTCATACATCACAAGTAGCAGAATGTGACATTCTCATTTGCATATGATCTGAATGCAAAAGATCAAAGTAAAGCAATAATGTACACAGTCACAAATGCATGGAAGTAAAAGACAGTTTTGTGACAGTAGCACATTACTGCCCATTATAAATAATCCCCCCAGGACACCAATAAGAAATGCTGTATGTGCTGCTGGTGGTCCGTGCCACTCTTACGTACTTCTGTTGTGTACCTTGGAAGTTGTGCAACTCCATGCAGCTCACGTTCAGTTTTCTTCAGAAACCCATAACATGGATCCACAGCAGTCCAATCCTGTCCACCTGAACTGCACCACCAAGGTGCCTCCATTTACTTCCCCCACAAAGGTCTTTCTGACTCAGTCACTCCAGTCATATTCGTCATCACATCACCACAGCTGTACAAATCAGTGTCACTTCAGGTGGGTCCTGTTCTCTACCTGTAAGACCAGTACTGCAAAGCTTTACGGAGTGATTACAAAAGAGAAATGAATCAAAAAAACAATAGTCAGACAATACGTTCTCTGAAAGTTTGTCAACCTTCACACCCAATAAAGAGACCCTTGAGAAGATAGTATTGTAAAAACAGCCAAATGTTTAAATTAAGAAAAAAACAAGTTAGAAAAGAACAATGAACTGTACACAGAAGAAACAGAAAACCAAACTCTTTACAAAACAACATAACTATTTACAACACAATGTTGATGGCACAGTAAATGCACAAGACCAACACTCACTCAACAGTGGCCAGCTGCTAGCCTGTGCTGAGTCCTCCTGGTGGCATGTTTTTTTCATAAGCCACAAAATGTGACACTGGTTGGACTCAGTTCTGGCCAGTCCAGCATGCTTCTCAGGCTGCAGGGATGCTACCTTTTTTTACTGTTTCAGATGTCCATGTGGATGGCACAGATATTGCCCTGGTCTTGCTGGGTGGCTGGTGGTGGGGAGTCTGCTTTTTGCGCACCTGTTGCTGCAGTTGCAGGTGGCACTGGCCCTCCCACTGTGTCCTTCTCTTGGAGCTGCTGCTGTGTTTGCCTTATTTCCAGCTTCTCCGTCTTCCTACAGATCTTTTGCAAATTGTTCCTTGACCATGTGTTTCTCTTCTTCTAGTTGTCCTCCTGTGGCACTGCTGGTGGAGGTGGGGGCGGGTGTCAGTGTTGTCTGTAGAACATAAATATGCAACTTGAGGAGAATAAATTGTGCAAGTGACATGTCAAATTCATGAAATCTTCAGTAATTATAGTACAGTACTCAGTCAAGTGCAACCTTACTGTACCCATCCCTGACCTTCTGCTGACGGTTTACTGCCTTTCCTACTCTCCTTGGCCCCTGCTGTGCTTGTATCACCCCCACCACATCCCACAGAGGATGGGGCCATTGAGAAGTATGAATTCCATGGGAATGTGAAAGCTGAGGTTTAACCAATGTTTCAGCAGCCACATGTTCTGCTAGGCTGTTCCCTTACCAGAACCTCAACCATTGTCTCTCTAAGTTGGTGTACCATCCATTCAAAGCCCCCCCCCACTTACATTCATATACCTTTTTGTCACCACCTCCATCTGTGTAGTTCTGAACATTTTACCACCATCTTTTCCCCTTTCTTGAATGGAAATCTGCCTGTCAAGTGCATGTTACCAACACAGAACATGAACCCTGCTTTCTAGCCTGGGATGGCTACAGTTTAGTGGACCATCCTGAGCCTCATATGATGTCCGTAGTTGACTAGACCCACTTATTTAGGATACTAAACAGTGTGTGCTGCAACATACAGTACATAGATCTCTCAACTAATGAACCACACAACTGGACATTGAACACAGTATTGTACTCAGGATGACGTTAGGTGGTGCTCGTCAGAGGTTGTGGCATGTGTTTGTCATAGAAAATGAAACAGCACTAGGTACTAGTCATGGGACGCTTCAAGAGGAAACAAACTATGCACTATTGATAAAGTAGAGTATGACAAACATTGCTGATGGTGATGAATTTATCAACATGTGGTATGTCAAATATTTTATCACAATACCTGACTGACATTGAAGAATAAAATGGTAGGGGTGATTTCAGTGATTCAGCTGTAATGACTGCATCATACATCCAGCAGTGTGAGGTTTGATTAACCCTCTCACAGCCTCCAGTAACAAACTGTGTGGCCTGCCTTGAACAACATACACAACCTCCCTGTGCTCCCAGGTCACACTTGTAATTAGCCTAGTGCAGTAGTGCACAATGGACCTCTTACTTACCTGATTGCCTAACATAAAAGAACATAACTGTACAAACATGATTTCCTATTGCTATTAAAATCTTGTCACCCAGAAATGGCAACCCTAACCCTCTTACCCTGACAGCAGCTTCTGCTGACTAGTTTCAGGTCACCTGATGGCCTGTGATGGCCCCGTTATGTTATCATCACAATTTGACTACTATACCATAACGCTACAGGAGGTTATCAATCCACACCCCATCTCAACCTACTAGCCATCCAATGTTTAAAGTTCTGCAGATGACAGCATGCACTCCAGTAGTGGGTAATTACACATTGCACCACCAGTGCCTAATGCAATGGTGCAGTTAAGTCACACGCAAGTCAAGTAATGATTCACCAACATTCAAAAAAACTGATTGGGCAGTGAAGACTATGCCACTTCTTAAAGTGGTATGACCTTGGCCATGGAATTAGTGGCTCCCTCTTTAAGCAACCACGGAGCCACACCACAGGAGAATAACGTGCACCAGACTGAAAAGGCACCGATTTCAACAGTTGTGATCTGGTATTTTATGATAACTTATAACTTATAAGGATTGCATAAATGAGCCAACCACCTGATGCCATCCACTGCATGATGCTACAGTTGACTAACAGTAACATCAAAATGTTATTTTTATGTGCGATGCTCCACCCCTACACACACTGATATGGGGGTGAGTTCTGACCCCCACACACCCCTAACTAAAAGATTCATCTCCAAGGGGGAACAGATCAAAGGACAGAGTTGTAATTTGAGTGGCCATGGAATTATGGTTTCCATGGCCCTTTCACAAAAATAAATGTCACTTACTGAGTTGGGAGACCAGGATTTGAACCCTGGTCTCCCACTCAGTACTGGCTGAGCTACTACTGCATCCACCCACTCCACCACTGGGGAGGCTTGGCCAGCATCTCTACTTTTCTCACTCTTGTCCAGCTTTCTCATACGGCTGAATAGCGACAGGGGTAGTGGTAGTTGTTGAATGCTATTCTACCCGCATCGCTATTCTACCTGACGTGTTCCTGACTGCATGGTTTTGACTGCACAGTATAGGTTACACTATTCTAACCAGGTACGCTGTACTGTGAGCCTGATTCCCCCGTGCCACAACCACTCTGCTGCATGGTTTGTAATGGAGGTGTGTTTTCCAATGACTTGTGTCATAATTTATGCAAAGCCCCTTGGGGAACATGAATGGTTATTCAGCACCAGGACGGGAGGCAGTTGGGAGGCCATCTGTTCCTTAGGAGCACTTTAATTTCACAAGAAAGCAGATCAAAACTTTTTATGACGGTCCCTTTTGACTATGATGCAGGGATGCAGGCAAAATTCCTCTGGTTTTCTATAGTACAACATCAAAAATGTTAGTCTTTCATTCAGTTTTTCATCACTACATTCAATATGTTAACAATATAAATAGCTGACAGACATGCGTTAACACTGATCATGCTCAGTCCTCCAGGTCCTGATACACTGGTGGCAGATTCATTACCGACAACTGGAGCACTTGTGGTTCCTGTGACACCTGTTGTAAATGGACAGGAATAGTTCATATCAGTGTTGGAAGTTGGAACACATAAGATTAAAGCAGCAGTAATCAAACACATTCCATCCTGTGGGAAGGCTAAGTGCCATAATACTTAACCACAGAACACTGCAGATGACCCTGTGAAGGGAGGTCAGGATGATACACAGTAAGGGGTCCACTTCCAGCACAGAAAAGTGCACATTTACTATTCAGATAAGGAAAGAGTGCTGCTGTGAACAGCCATGGAGTGACATGACTGTTCAGGGTGAGGACTGGGAATCAGGATACACACAGTGCAGCACACATATGCAGTGGATGACAGGACTGCTCCCTTCCTACTCAAGGGACTGCCATAATACAGGATGTATGAAGTGGTGGGCAGTCCTTCGCACTGTGCACTTCCACTGGACAATCTGGATGAAGGTGCAGATGGCAGGCATGACAAATGTGGCAACTCAGAGATAGTCGCAATGGAGACAGTTGCCAAGTACATCATTGCAGATGCAACAAATGTTAACAATGTTGAGGTTGGACAACAACACAACAACCAGCTGGAAAGAAATCCAAAATGAATGACATTTCTTCTCAGTTCGTGCACCTGTCCCTGAGAATATGTGTATGAAATATGGTGGTGCTGCAGCGTACCTGTTCAATTGGATGACACTGTTACAGTCACAGTCCACCCATAATGTGACACACACACACACACTATCACCGCCACAGAGGGTTTGTACTTAGGTAAGGTGCCATTCTTAGTGCATGCCATCACAGGCAGGTATGGTATAAAAACACAAAGCTATTTCTCATTCTTATATTTTTTGTTCTTAACATTTTACTGACAGTATTTAAATGGAATTTCTAAAAGCAGGATGACATTACACGCAGTGTATCAGAGTAAAAGTTCATTTCTTTAAATTATTTATGACAATCCGTGTTTGAATTATGGGGGGAGGGGTGCCAGGTCTTCGACCCACATAACTCTGCAGTAAGCCCTAGCAGCCCATGCTCAAGCACCTCTTTCATTCAGCCTTGAGTTATAATGGGAAGAGGGGCTATATTTAACAGTTGTGCCTTTATGGGCCACCCTAGCTAACAGTCACAAAAACCAAAAAGTGTAATTCCAACACTGACTGATGAAAATAACTTTGAAGGCTCAAGTTAGTATACTGACTGCTGATGCTGTCCTCTGTCTGAATCCTTTTGCCTGCCGAAGATTCTGTGGACTCCTCCTGCTGTCTCTTCATCGGTCCCTGATCCTCAATGGTGAATGCTCCACCTCGGCCTCCAGAACTTGGGACTCCATTTATGGAGGTCATCCATTTGTGTTTTATTAGATGCACAGTCCTGATACAAATCCCCTCCCTCATCATCGAGTATGGCCTTTATAGTGGCATACAGTTTCTCCCTCTCTTTCAGAAGCAGCCTCTCTGGCCCACAGAGTCCAGCTGCATATGTGATGGCCTCCTTCAGCAACACTGCCACCTCCTTATGGAGAAGGGGTGTGAGGTTTCTCCCTGAGCTGGCAGAAGAGGTGCTGGCCTGCTGTCCAAGTTCTGCTGCAAAGGTGGCGCCACTGAATGGCCTTCTGGCTGCTGACCCATAACCTGCTGCTGGCCCTGCTCCTGCTGTCTCCACTGCTCCCCACCATGCAGTTGGTCTGCTTCCTCCTCCTGGTTTCTGCTCAGTCCTGCTGCTGCTGTTGGTTCCAGTTTTAATAATCAAAAAAATTAATGTACAGTTACAGCACAGAAAAAAAGAAACTGAATACTATATCTTCCCTTGATTGTAGGTGGTCTCTCTAATATAAAGAACATTAAACTTCAAAAACTAATATTTCTGGCATCTCTATAATTATCTCTCTCTCTCTCTCTCTCTCTCTCACTCTGTATCTCATGGATGACAAGGACAAACGATATGAGCAGTTTCTGCCTGCTGATACACTGATTTTAATAACATAGTTTACAGAAAGTTCCGCAGTTCACACTGGGATACTGTTTATGAAGAGCAGAATTATTTTACTGTGGAGATGTGGAATACAGAAATATGTAACATGAGGAAAACGTAACTGTGACTGTGGGTTTTGGGAATCATTTTGCTACTTACCATGAAATGTGCAATATTCTGTGATGTGTGGTGTCAGGATTCTGCCAAAGTGAGTGTGTAAGCAGATAAGTACACATTAATATTCACAAATTATTCTGCTTTTCCAGATAAAGTGGGCAATCTGTTCAGTGGAACATTTTTAAATACAATTTATTATAAAAATCTGCAGTGCAGAGAAACAAATCCCACAATTCTAAGTTGAAATTCCCTGAAAGTTGAAAAAAGTATTTTCTAAGCTTTCATGGAATTGAAATTCTGACTTTTGCAGAAATTCCACCAGCAGATTTTTTTTTCTCTCATGCCTCTAACAGGGGAAAGGTGTATTTCCAGAGTATTCCCATTGAACTGATGGAGGACAGAACTCAGTAGTCCAATTGCTTTTCTCTTTCATAAAAACTGTATTTGTGCATATTCATAACAGTGAAAAGAGAATAAGCACTCAATTAGAAATGAGTACACTGGCTCAGGTTCATACTTAAATTCAATTTCGGATCTTGTCTGCCACCAGAGTTGTGCTGACTCAGATCATGCAAGTCAAGACCAAGTCAATGTCTAACAATTCTGTTCCCGTCTGGGTTTGAGTTGGAGCTGGAATACTGGAGAGATCTCTGTATACACAGATACATAGATGCTGTCAGCAGATAAGGGCTTTGTGGCTCATCTAGTCTGTCCTATCCCTCTTTCTACTGCTTAAGGCACCCTAGATGCTATGACAAATTCTGCCCCTTTCACCCTAGCTTGCTAATTCCCATGTGACTATCCTCTGCATTCTTGAATACCTGAACTGTGGCCACCCCTACCGCTTCCAGGAAGAGACTGTTCCATCTCTCCATCTCCCTTTCAGTGAAGTAGAATTTCCTCAAGTTTTCCATAAGTTTTCCCCCTTTTAGTCTCAAGTTGTGCCCCCTTGTTTCGCAATTTCCATTCATGTGAAAGATGCACCCCTCTGGTACCCTGCTGATCCCCTTCAGATACTTGAAGGTCTCTATCATATCCCCCCTCTCTCTCCTTTCCTCCAGGGAGTACATATTGAGAGCTCTGAGTATCTCCTCATATGACTTATTCTGCATCCCAAACACTATTTTTGTCACCCTCCTCTATACCGTCTGCATCATGTCTATGTCTTTTTGGAGACTGGGCCTCCAGAACTGGACACAGCACTCCAGGTGAGGCCTAACTAGGGAGTTCTAAAATGGTACCACCACTTCCCTCCTACTTGTTATACCCCTCCCTAAACACCCTAGTATTCTGACAGCCTTTCTAAATGCTTTTTTACACTGTTTAACCACTTTGAGGTTGTCGTCTATGACTACCCATAGATTCCTTTCCTCTTTGACGGCCTCCAGTGTTACCCAATAAAATTCTTACTTGACTCCAGGATTACCTCTCCCCAGGTGTATTATTCTGCACTTTATTTGCATTGACATCTCCTTATGACTGTCCCTTAATGGAAGGAGAAGAGGAATGGAGGGCTCAAACCTCTGAGCACAGATGAATGGGGGTACAGAACCTATAAGACAGACAGAAGCAACAGAGGAAATGCTAAATGAATACTTAGCATTAGTCAGAGGAGGGATGGTACTGTCTGAGAGGACTCATGGCAACAGGGCAGACAGGATGCAGCGAGATAGGACACCAACATTGGTAACTGACTACCTAGTGAAGAGCAAGGCAGGTAAGTCCTAAGAGGAAGACAGAACACACCTTAGGATCATAGTGGAGCTTCAGTTTCAGTAGGCAGTTTGGGAATGTTGTGAGCACCACAAAACCATTACAGTGATGGCAATGTGGGTGCTGCAACCTGTTTTGCAGTCATTCTGGTGACTGGGATTTTTCAGCATCCACAGTCGTTGCCATCCCAGGGGTGTTGCACTTTTTCACCCCTACACCTCTAACTTGGAGGTGATCATATTATGTTCAAATTATAATAAGTGATCTAAATGTAAAGAGAACTATTGATGTTAAACCTACGGTGTCTTTTAAAAGGAATAAAAAAATGAAAGACAAAGTAGTCCACAGCAGATTACCAGCAGAAGATTCTGCTTATGTGGACTTTTGATTACCCCTAAGACCTGCTGGAGTTTTTCAGTGTAAATGGTGCAGTATCTGTAAAATTGGGACACTTGGAAAGGAGTGTACACAGAGTGATGAGAGAAAGCTATACATCAGATAATGTGTGACATGTAACACACCTTTATAGTGTAAGGCATGGTGGACTTGGTGAAAATCTAGGTCGGTGCACCACTAGACCACTTATACCAAGAATACAGGAGCACATTAGAGCAATAAAAGGAAGACACTTCTGTGGGTATTCACTTTCATTACATCATAATTCAAATAATGATGATTACGATTTATGGGTGTGGCCCATGTACTGGTACTTAAAAGGAAGGAAACAGGACAAATGTACTACTCAAAAGAGAGTTACTGATTTTTTCATTAAGCAGTGTTAAACCAAGCTGGTTAAATGAACAGTGGGACCTCAAACCCTATCACCTTGATTAAATAAATAAGCACAAATAGATTCCGTAATCATTTTGTTGGATGTGAAACTTTCAAGTTTGATTTATATGTAACCCTTTGCTTAACGGAAGTTCCTATGAGGTTATTCTTATTATGAACTTTATGAATTTATGAAATGATATAAATATGGTGTAAAATCAAAGATACTATGGTTTATATAGTTATAAATGTTAAAACACATATATTATTATATGTTTTCATACTCCTTTGTATTAGTTCATTGTGACGTTACCCCTTAAATTTAGAAATCATTAGAATTTGCCAGTATAAACATTCCCTCCAATGTTGTTTAAAGGAGTACCTTACATAATTACCTTACTGAAGGTTAAACATATAGAAATAAAAATAGGGACTAGTAACTGAGCAACGCTGGAGCTAAGTTACTAAGGTGTAAACTGATAATTCATTTTTTATTATTTTTTTTTTCATTTATAAATCTGTTCAATATGTCTGACAATTTGAGAAGCTCCTTATGGGAATAATTGCTGTTTTCAGATAACAAACATTTTTAACCCTTCCTTTTCTATCCCAATCCCTATCCCCCTTCCCCATCCTTTCTTGCGTTGTTTGCTTCACCATAAAGCACTGTGTTAATGTATGTAACATTAAGCATGTGTAGGAAAGTATTGGTGAATGCTTTTGTACTAGAAAAGTGGTTTTTATGTGTGAATTGCTGTTTTTTATAATATTTGAAATAAGGTAGTTTATTTAAGGCACACAATAATAACACTGAAGGGAATGTATGAAAAAATCAGAAAATGAGAAAAACATGATTGAAGGGTTAAAATAATCACACGAATGCATTTAATATTAATGATATGTCCTGAATAAAAAGAATCGTGTGCTCACTACCACATCATGACCCCTGATCAAGAGTTTAAGACTTGAAGCACTGGGGTAAGTGGAGGTGAAGTGTTTTGTGTACTGTTACACCAGGATTTTGCAATGAAGCTGAAAAACCTTTTGGATTCAACCTGGGACAGTACTTCCTTTACAAAGACATGAGTGCAGGTGATAATTCTGATCTGTTGGAGTTAGTTGAGGACCTGTTGTGGATTTGATGATAATAATATAGACAAAAGGGCAGACTTGGTGGGCCAAGCTGTCCTTATCTGCCCACAAATTCTGTTGCTGTGCTTCCTCATTTCTATGCTTCTAATTGAATTTTCAGGTATTCATTTTTATTTGAAACTTGAGGAGTAAGCTGTGCAAACTTCTATCTGTTGTAACTTGTGACTATTGTTGTATGAACTTAAAACATGTGACTGGTTAAACCCTGGTCCAGCCCTGAAATCAATTTTTTTAAGGTAGTGCATGTGGTTTTGGGTAGTGGAACAAATCTTTAAAATAACATAAAAAATGTTAGATGAGAATTTGAGTCAGAGAAAATCATGTCAGTATTGGGCATGACGTACATACAGACACACTGCCATGAAGTAGCATATAACACTAACAACATAGGAAACATGTTACTGAACACATCAGCAAGTCCGTCAAACTCTGTGGGTGCAGAAGACGGCACTTTGTGACACAGCAACATGAGTTGCACAGGGATCCGAATAGAGTCTTATGTTGACAACTGCCCATAAAAGGTACATACAATGTTTTTTGGGAACCAACTACCCTACATTCTGTACTTACACCTGGCAGCTAAACATAGACTCCAACTTTACCTTTCTTTTTTAATTTAAAAAAAAAATAGTACAAGTATGCCTTAATATAACAAAAGTGTCACATATCCACATGTCATGTAAATACATTTCCAAATCAATCCTCATATGATCGCTTATAATGAGTTGGTTATGCTTATGTATTCCCTACAGTAAATGAATTATCCTGAGAACAACTTGTATTGCAATAAATAACTCTCTGCCATGTACATCTAGCATCTGAAATGAAAAATGGAATCCAGCAGGTCCACATACAATTGCTCATTCAGTAAATGATGACAAGTGGAAGAAATGCTCCAAAGTGGTAAGTTATACAGTAATTTAAAAATGCAAAATGCTAGTCACTGTGGACATCAACAATTGTGATTTGGGGTAGAGTAGTATTTATATTCAGAACACTTCCAATTCTCAAAGACAGCTCGTGTATATGCTAAGAACTGCACAGAAATTAAACATTTATTTTATATTTTGTGTTTGCTTCTAAGGTTATGTTGGTTATTTTACAGATAATATGAGCTGCCTATTAATTAATCATAATGAGACAATCTCACAGGAAATGTAATATGAAAGTATAGCGTTTTATCATTAGGTAAATATTTTCTCTGCACAAATTCAACATTCCAAAAATGTGTATCAAGTGGATAGACAAACTGATAAATGCTAAACCAATTCATAAGTATCTTAAAAGCTCCATGCTGATAGCAGAGACAATTTTAAATTACACTTTTTTAATTTATTGCATATTCTCCTTATCCCTGACTTGTATGCTACTCTTCTTTCTCCAGTTTAAGTATGGCTTACTACTTTTTGCACTTGGAATAACACAATGAGAGCTGTTTTCATTATGAGTCTAACTCGATTTTTATCCGTATTCTCTGCTGTTTTTGAACACTCACTGTTTAACACTACTTTGTTAAGACTACAATGAACTAGCATGCAGTAGACAGTTGATTCTGACCTCATGGGCATAGGTTACAAAAGGCTGAGAATACTGTTGAAAAAAAATCGGGTCTGAACCATATTAAATAGAGTGCTCCTTTATTTTAAATGTCAAACACAAAAATACTATGCAAAGAGTAAAAATGAGGTAAGGAGGAATTATCATAAAAGTCAGAAAATTAGGGCAATCTTAAATAGAATTTAAAAAGTATTGGTTAAATGTTCTGTGTTGTGATGCACTGCTGCTTTGTAGAGATTTTTTGCAGAAAACAACAGATGCTTCAAGAACTAGAAATGTATTTGAACTACTGTTAGAGAATAAACATACTCTACTTTTTAGACACCAGCCTGTTGTCATAGGTGTGACTATTTGTTTCTCATTTGTTGCTGCTACAGTGTGAGAGAGGAACTATTCCCCATTAACATCCATGCAGAAAATTTGTTCTATGATGTACCCAGATTTGAGCCATTGACTTGTACTGGTGGAGTGGTATCTGGAGTGTGGAATGGTTTTCTTTTTTAGACAGCCAAAGGAGCAGCAGGAATTCTCCTGGTCCTCCCTGCTAAAAGGGGGACATTGTGCTGTTTAATGTTTGTAGATTCTGTTCTCATCCTGGACCTGCCATCTCCTATCACCACAGCTGTTTTTTGGTAAGACAAGCAGCACATTCAGGCTGTTAGACTGTAAGATTTATAATATATTATTTATAGTAAAAAAGAGGACAAAATTACTTGCAAACAAAGTCAGGATTTGTACACTACTTGGAGTACCTGAACCAAAGGATACCAGCACAGCTGTTTTTGGTAAGGCAAGTAGCATATTCAGATGATTTAGACTATAATATATATAATATATTTACAGTTAACAAAAGAGACAAAAGTAACTTGCTAAACAAATTCAGAGTACTGTGCATTACTTTGAGTTCCTGAACCAAAAGAATAGACATTTTCTGTTTTGAAACAAGTCTTGTCTTACAGCTTAAAATCAATAATCACAGCTTCACCACATTCTGCAACATCTCCTAATATACCAACTAGTGTACAGTACTGTAGCTTCATGATACTCACTATATCTTCACGATACTCTAGTGGGTTCTTTATTAAGAGCTCAGTAAGGTGTTCTGTAATCTTGAATCACCACTGCAACACGTTCCAACCTGAAACAGAGTTCTTATAATTCACTACCCTCCTAGTGGAGTATTACTGTGAGAACAAGTATTTGTCAATGCTGAATGTTGTTTCATTGGCATTGGTAGTGCAGGAGTTAGAGATGCCTAATAGGAATGGCAGTGAAGTATTGAACTGATGCCAGCCTCACTCCCACCCTTCAGAGACTGACAGGCATTGGGGTGTGCCTTTGGGTCATCAGCTATAACGCTCATGCCATTTTACCTCACCCTATGCTGTAGACACTGAAAAGTGTTGTGGTGTGCTTTGGTGTCTTTGGGCCTTATACTTACCCAATTCCATAAGGAAATATGCTGAGATGGGTGCAGTATAGGAGAATGGGGTGAACGTAAGGGCCGAACACTGCAAGGCACACCTCAATGCCTATCAGTGGCTGCAGGGTGGGGGTGGAATGCCATGAACATTACAGCCAATTATCCCAAGTCACACCCTGATGCCTGTCAGTCTCATAGGTGGATGTTGTTGTTGAAACCCTAACGCCAAAGGCATTTGTTGTCAGGTTTTCACCTAAATCTTCAACATGGGCTTTTGTGACCCCACCTCATGAAGAGCGGCACTATCAGTTTGTTAGCTGAAAAGTGATTCTGCACAGTGACTACACTTCATTTCGAGACCACAGGTATGAGAACACACATTTGGGCAGGATGTGAACAAATGCAACTGTATTGTTCATGAGGAGGTGTAAAAAATGGCAATGGTGAAAATCTGGAGTGAAAATATGAAAAATTGGGGAAGTCAAGAGCAGGCATAGAAACTGCACAACACACATCCGTATCCCAATTATTTTTGAGATTTTTTTAACCACATGTTCAACAAAGGCATTTTGGGACCTCCCCTCATGAACAGTGGCACTGTGATTTTGTTAATCTGTCCCAAAAGTTGATTTCCCACAGCGACCATGCCGTTGTGTGCCAAAGGTATGAAAACACATTTTGGGCAGGATGTGGAAAATGACAGCTGTACTGTATCGTGAGGAGATGTGAAAAAATGCCAGTGTTTAAACTCTGGCATGAAAATATTGCAAATTTGTGAAGTTACAAGGGTGCATGGAAACTGAACAATGCACGCTTGTAACACAGTCATTTTATGGACTTTCATTACCAAACTTTCAAAATAGGCATTTTAGGACATCTGCTCATGAACAGTGTCACCATCATTTTCTCAAATGGTGCCAAAAACTGATTTTGTACAGTGACCATGCTATTCTGCACTGGATGTGCGAAAACACATTTCAGCCAAGATATGTAAAATGTTCATAAGGAGGTATGGAAAAATGTCAGTTTTGAAAATCTGGAGTGAAAATATTACAAATTCACAAAGTTACAAGAGTGCATAGAAACTGCACAAGCACGCTCATAAAACATCCATTTTGGGGATTTTTTTCACCAAATTTACAACATAGACTTTTTGAGAGCCCCCCCCCCCCATGAACAGTGTCACTGTCATTTCATTAATTGTTCCTGAAGGGTGATTCTGTGCAGTGACCACAAAATCATATTTGCTGACCAAATAATGCCATGACAGTGACTGAATTCATGAGGAGGGGTCCCAATAACCCTATGTTGAAAATTTGGTACCAAAATTCCCCACAATGCCTGAGATATGCACCAAAGTTGAAAAAACCCTATTTATGCCATTATACAGCTTACCAGCATTTCTTCAGATCGCGGTCGGCTTTGAAGAATGCAGACATGTTCCCAGTCCACTGAGGATCATTGTGCCATGCTCCAGAGGTAAGTATGGTGTGGGGAGAGGTGTGGGGAGTCAGGGTGCACAGAGGGTGGGTGTGGGTTGGGGAGGGTCACTGGAGTCTATAAGGGACTATTTTCTGCTTTTCAGGTGTAAGAAAAAGAAAGAAAACATCACGGGATGGTTTTTCCTTTACAGAGGATTTGACATGCTGGGGTGGGCTCCCAGCATGCCACTTGAGTGTTTTTTTGTGGGGAGGGGGTTCTCTAGCTGACGGGGGATTGGGCATTCCCATCAGCACACAACAAATGGGGTAAACAATATGTCGATGGGGAGTGGGCTCCCCTGTCAGCAAATTAAACTGGTAAGGGAGGGAAATTATGTCATGGGAGATTGGGCACCCCCTCGACACACACACTTCAAATGAGGGGGTTGCATTATGCTGGCAGGGAGTGGGCTCCCCCATTAGCAAATGAAGTGGGTTGTGGCACTATGCGGCTGCGTGCCACCATGTTTTCTTTTTTTGGAAACTGGTTCTCCAGGAAAGGCACGCTGTGTGAGAAGCTTGGCTCTCATTGCAGTGGACCTTTCCTTAGATCTGGTGGCCAGTTTACATGTTGAGAGTGCCGGCGCCTGCAGCTGCTGCTATATTGGGGAATCAGGGATGCCCCCATTGATGCATGCACTGCATTCACCCACAGTGACTGTGCCTCCAAATCTGCTACTAATGCAATGTTAGATGGCGCACAAGCATGAGCCAACATAAAAAGGACTGTGTGTCATTCATTCATACTGTATGTTGGACTCATGAGATGAGAGCCTGTGAGCAGTAACACTCCACGAATCAAAGGAGAAGGACAAGGCAAGTGTTGTTGCCCTCTCTGTCAGTCCATTTGATTAATATCTCTGACTCCTACTAGTGGAGATGCAGCAAATTTAAAATTCACCGGCGAAGTGAACGCTAAGTGGGCACTTCACGTTGCTCATCCACACATGGAGTGGGCAATGCAAATTGCTCAGTTCGCCTAGTCATTACCACTTCGCGTTAAGGCAGAATGGCAACGCGAAGTAAGGCGTAGTCATTTTTGTTTTTAATGGACTTCGCATTTCTCATTAGGATTCTAAGTGATCCACTTGGTGTTTCAGATTTGGCAGCCCCCCCACACATCACATGGCTTACAGTACTGTAAATCACATGCTCTTTAACTAGGCAGGAAGAAAGTGAGTCATACAAGCAGACACTTTTATTTTCTCCTGTACAGATGGAGAGAGAGTAGCATGTTTTATGACTGCTGATACTTTTAGATCAGAGTGAGGAGGAGATTTAAACTTTGACTTAGACCCAACAGCTTTTCTAAAAGCTACATTTTTTTGTCTTTTCTGTACTCTTTTTTACTTAATTTGTTCTTTCTGTAAATTTAATTTTTCTTACCTATATAAGTAGTTACTTTGTCTGTGTCTGTGTGACTGTGTGTGTGTGTGTTGTGTGACAGTGTGAGTAGTGATTGCTCAGACTGAGGGAGCTCAGTAGGAGGGATGGACCAAGGTGAGGGAATGTCTGGGATGGGGCAGCTTTGGGAGAGCGTGGTAGTGGTAAGCATCGCACCATATGCCTGTGTGGAGGGCATGGGCGCCCATTCCTGTTGGACCGCTCAAAACTTGTGAGTGCCCCCCCCAAAGTAGGACCAGCACCATCTCCTGTCCTGACTCTGAGGCAGTTGAACCATCACCACCACCAAGTCCAGCACCAGGTCCTCTGGAGCAGGATGTGCCTGTTCCCCCAGGCCCAGGTGTGGATCCCATCCCTGTTCAGCATCGTGACCAGCAGGCTTACAATACATCCAAGTAACTATTAAAAAAAATGCATGTTGTGATTCATGACGTGATCGTAAATCATGATTTGTGACTGTAATTGTGACATGATGATGAAGAAACGTGAATGACTATGGCTGTACTTTGAGCTGCAGCTTAAAACTCCCAGACTTAAAAACACGTATCAATGACTACGATAGTGGAGTGGTGAAGCCTAGAAAGATACGACAAAACAGGCTTACAATACATCCTCCAAGTAACTAGAAAAAAAATTAATGTTGTGATTCACAACGTGAATGATCGTGAATCATGATTTGTGACTGCATTTGTGACTGTGATGATGAAGAAATGTGAATTCTTACCGCCTACAGCCGTACTTCCCTGATGAGCTGTAGCTAAAACCTCCCAGACTTAAAAACACATATCAGTGAATACAATGGTGGGGTCATGAAGCCTGGAGAGATACTACAAAACAGGCTTACAATACATGCAAGTAACTAGAAGAAATATTAATGTGATTCGTAACATGAATGATCATGAATCTTGATTTGTGACTGCATTTGTGACTGTGATGATGAAGAACATGATTTTTATCACTAGTGACTCGTGATGATGTTCCTGACTTAAAAATGCATATTAATGAGTACAATATTTATGCAGAATTAAGCACCACACCTGTCCAGTACTCTGAAGGGAAGCCACAGAAACAACTGTGACTTAAGTTACAGATGGAGATTGGGCCCTAAAGACATGCAAATGCACACACAGCTTAAGATTGTGCTGTGCACTGAAGAGATGCAGACACAAAGGCACAACACCTAACCAATGCTCACCATCAGAAATTCAAATCTGGAAAAGAATACCTTTACCGGTTGGAGCAGGCTGCGCGGGATGGGGGGGGGACAGTGTAATGTACTGCTGCTGTAACAGTCACTAGTACTAGTACCAGTACCAGTAAAGATACCACAAAGAAGTACAAAAATCACACAGCTGCAGTGGATAGCAGCTTCACGTTGCTGAAATTATTATGTGGCACAATAAAAGTTGTCTGATTTGGTGACATGCGTCATACACATACTCACACACACAATAAGTAATGCTTAGCAAATTGAAAACTTCAGTAATATAACCATTTATTTTAAACAAACTAAAATTATACACTGCTGCATCACAACAATCAGCAAAAAAATGGCAAGAAATATTGAAAATATTACTGTGTGCACATTAACACAGTTAAACAAGAAAAATATAACCAAAACAGAAACCCTGTCTTTTTCTCCAAGTTAATCTACCTACACCACAGATACACCCCCCCAGCACACTTCCACTGTTTCTCAGTACGCAGACTGAATGTTGGACATTAACATTCCAAATCCATACACAAACAATAAACGCTCGATGATATGAGCACAGATGGGTTTCCTATAATCGATGAACTAAAGTTTCAGCAAAAGAAATTACTCAAAAAGGCTTTTTTAACAATTTTTTGAAGGTTTGAATTGCAGAGAGCTCTCAGAGCAGATTGTCTCCTACAGCTTCCTACACACACTACCCCAAACTGAGGATGTGCAGAACAATCTAGAACCCATGTGACCTGAAATCCCATTAAACACTGCAAAATTCACCTTTGGAGCTTAAAAACAAGGTGAAGTAAGGCGAAGTACAGTGAATTCAGCCAGCTGTGCACACAGGATGAGAGACACAGGAGGGGCCTAGTGAGTGCAATCAAGTTACACCCAGTGAATACATCGGCCACCATGCCACACGTGGATGACGGGAGTCAAGCAGCTGCAATGGATCTCTCATGCATACCAGAGACAGCATTGTGGACCCTTACAGTAGAGTAGTGCACCTGCAGCGGATGTGCCATGTTGCAACAGAGCATGCCCAAGCCTTGGAATGGGCACACACCAGCAGCCATGCCACAAGTATGAACACAGCAGGTAGGTATGTAGATAGATAGATAGATAGATAGATATACAGATGATAGATAGATATAGATAGATAGACAGACAGACAGACATAGATATTTTATTTATGAAGTGCCCAATTCCTGGGATTCTGTGTGCTATACAATAAAAACAGCAATATAACAATCCAATTATTTAAAATCATGCAAAAAGCACATATATAATAAAATCATTATAAATACGGACATCATTCTAGCTATACTAAACAATCAATAAAGGCCTGTTGGAACAAATATGTTTTTAATGCCTTTTAAAGGCTTCTACCCAGGAGCCTTCAAGTAATCAGGTATAGTTTCTACAGGGTAGGCATGACACGACAATGCTCTATCCCCCTGGAGTGCCCACAGTAACCTTGGGACCCCAAGGAGTCCTCCTTGACAGAATGGAGTGCCGTGTCCAGATGGTAAGGAACAAGGAGATCTTGCAAATAGACAGGACCCCTTTCATGCAGGATCTTATAGGTAAAGAGGCCTATCTTGAAGATAATCCTTCACCTGATTGGTAGCCAGTACAGTCCACAAAGGACTGGCATGATATGCTCACTCCTCCTTGCTCTAGTCAGAAGTCTTGCCACCACGTTCTGCACCAGCAGCAGCCTGAGGAGGTTGCCTCCAGATTAGCCAAGGTAGAGGGCCAGTGTGGTCAGGTCCTCAGGAGGGATCAGGACTCAGATTGGGGGGATGTTGCAACAGCAGCTCCAAGCCATACCCTGATAGGCACTGTCATGGTTTAAGTGTCAAGGAGTCACACCCACACACCCTGCACCCATTGACCAGGCAACCAACACACTGACCAACAATTATATGTATGACAGAGACATCTATGAGCCACCACAGATGACATCAGGGACAGGAATGAGGCACACACATGGTGTGCATACAACACAGATGTTCATGGCTGGGATCATCAAGCAGCACTGTGTGCAGCAGGCATCAGAACACGTGGGTTCAGAGATGGTGTATGGGGTGGGCACCTGACACAATGTTCCCCTGTCACCACAACACTGCTGTACAATGCAGTGTGTCTTGGAAGAACCCTACATTCTAGCTGATGCAGGTGGCAACCTAAATAGGTGGTGTAGAGGGGTGTCTTCCAATACAGATGAGCAGATCATTGGCCCTGTAAAGCACCATCGTGTACATATGTGTGGCTGGCCCCTCTCATGTACAGTGGAGCAATCTTTACCCTAGTCATCACTCTGTCAATTATGCACAACTGAATCAATATAACAATACCATTTATATATGGTACAATACCTGCACCACCAACTCGCCATCTTCCATAGAACCCATGCCTCTGGTGAGCCATAAGGGCATGACATATAGTGCATATGGCACCAGAGATGGCATTGCTGCATGTGCACTACCACAGAGGCTGTGTGATGCACATGGCTGGATACGGAGGTTTTCTTTTACTATTGTGGTCAATGCTAACTACTGTACTTGCTGACAGCCATACATACACAGTCCCAAACATGTGGCAGTGCAGACTGGACCAACACTGACCAGGTCACAATCAGGAATGTGAGACCTTCCACCAGCCCCCTGTGGCACATGATGGTGACACAAGGGGCATGCTGCCATATGGTGGAAGGCATGCCAGAGCAGGACTGACAGAATCAAGGCACCATACCAGTAGCCCGTTAGTGCTCAGCAGTAGATTGAATAGATCATGAAACATCACAGGGGTGCTGGAGGGCCAATGCCTCAAATGCAGGGTGAGTGTCCCCCCACCACAGCACCAGGGTGATGTCCCCATGGACATGCATCCTGCTTTGTGAACCACACAGGGATATCTGTCGTTTGCCACAGAGGCATGCAGCACAGTGGAGACATGGGTTGTGGAAAAGTTTAAACAGTGGCATGGCCACAGATAAAATGGCTGAATAACCACCTTCTTGATTTGGTTCACCCCATCCCATATTTCTGCCTTGTTCTGGTGTAGATTAGTGGTGTGCCTCCTCCCACTCACTGACAGCATCACTCTGTGCCTTGTTTCACCACAGGCCAGGCCCATTATTTATATTGGTAAAGTCTGCCCATTGTGCCATAACCCAGCAGGTCATACCCAATGCCCACCCTATCTACAGAGCCAAGGGCTTCTCTGTCCCTAAATCTGCTGACACCCTGCATGCCACACAAAGGGTGTTGTGTAAGGCCCTATCCACATTGGAGTTCTTGTAACTCTACTGGCAGTCGCTAATGTTACAAGAATGGCAAACACAGTTTGTGTCCACACTGTAGTGCAGTAAAACCGTATTCAAAAAGCATACTTGAAACCAGATCAGAGCAGGTGTCAAGCACAGTTTTAGACCAAAATGGTTGCCTTAAACCATGTTAACAGTTGTGTGGATGTAACCCATGCTGTATCATGGTTTAAGACAACCTCCACTGACTTATGTGGCTTTTTTTATTGCCACACAAAAGAAAATGGGATACTTTACTTACATCCCCGACCTCACAATTAGCTCCTGAATCCTATTTTATCCCTTTTATCCCAATCCATTTCCATGCCCATTCACAAGTATCCCAGCATACATAGTGGTATCTGGTATTGCTGCAAGCATGTCTGGGAACTGAAGTGGGCAAGCAAGGTGCTGGATCATAGTGTGGATGCACCGACCACCGTGCTTTAAGATGGTACACAAAAAGTTTCTGAGAACGTTTTTTAAAAAGAGGACCAGTGTGGACAAGGCCTTAGTACCACCGCATACAGCACATGCTGCAGTATCAAGGCACATTCCACCAGTGCAATAAGTAGCCATGATTGCAACAATAAATATAGACAGGCCCTAACACCTCTGAAAGTGGTAGGCCCATTGCCATAGTGCCCAAGCTGTTCAGGCATCTATAGATGTTAATATACAACCTTTGGCATGACATACAATGCAGGTAATTATGTGGATGCCCCTCTCATGAGCTGCTTCTGCAGGCCCAATCGCAGCCTGCCAATCTGGATCAGTCCTCCCTGCAGCTCAATCAGTTCTACTGAGCAGTGCCCTTGGCCAGGGCTGGCTATCCACTGAGGTCTATAGAGGACTGAAATATGGATGTGATAAGTATTCTGAAGTGGAACACATTGCACAATGCAGTTCACCATACACAATATAAGCTGTCATACACCTGTACCGTGCACAAGCCAACACATGTGCATGATGCGGATGGACAGGTCCAAGTTGTTTTGCTACATACCTGTAGGATCGCATGTGGCACCACACACATGTTTGCCAAGGTCCAGGTGCTGCAGACATGATACATCCTCCTGTGGTAAGTATGGCCTTGTATTATGTTCACTGGCCAAGATAGTGACCAAATTCTGTCAGTCCATCAGCCCCTGTACAAAAAGACCCATACATGTCAGTTACAGATACTTTCCAGGCATAGTATGCATGGGTATGCGTGGTGCACCAGGTCACAGATGACAAGGGCAGGCAAAGTATACCTGCTCAATGGCTGGGGGGCTGGATACAGTAGGAGTGTCCCCACATGGTAGACTGTACATGTCTGGAACCCCCTGTGCAGTGCAGTAGTACCCCATGCTATACCAACAGTTACATACTTATGCCCATGCAGAAGGTGGCCATATAAGTGTCCTGATGGACACGCTTTCCAGCACAGCTACATGTAGGACACAAGTGACTACCTCCCAGTTCATATCCAGTAATGGGCAGTGACATGTCCAGGTCATCGAACCCAGTAAACAGACACTGCATAGTATGCAATGACACTGTACATGAGTCTGTCAAGCACACTGACACTGCTTACACACAACTGTGGTGGCTCACACTGTGCAGCCAAGGCAGGTGTATGCCTTAGACTGCCATGGCAAGTTCTGTCATATATAGGGCTCAGGAATCTCCCATGGGACTGGGAGCCCAGACATCTGCATACTTACTGGCAGGAAATGCAATGGAGTATGTCCCAATGGGGTATGGGACAGACATAAGACAATTCTTGTGGGGGTAAGAAGAAATAGGCTGTTGGTTAACTAGGATCTGTGGCTTATCTTGTAGGTAGGGAAATGGGTAGACTAGATGGGCCATGCGGTCCTTATCTGTCGTCAAAGTCTATGTTTCTAACTTACTCAGGGGACAATGAGGACACACAGGTTACATGCACAGTGCCTTAGAGACAGTAGCTCTATCGCAAACTACCATGACACAGGCCTGCACATAGGCTATTATACACACAGTATATGCAACCATCTGTACTCACCTTGCTGGGGCACAGTGCCACCATCCACCATCATCTGGAGATGCTGCAGGCATTGATCTTCCCTCCTCTGGAGGTCAATATATTTGCACAGGCACTGGTCACCAGTGCAGGTGACCCCACTTCCACTTCCACTTGTGAAGTGCCACCCCAAAGATGCACTCACCTTGCTCCATTGCTTGTCTGACCCTGTCACCTCCCCCACCAACTGTTCATCTCTGACCACCAGGTTGACCAAATTAATCAGCTTGGTGTTGGTCCACCTCTTGTTCAGCTGCAGCACAGCTCTGTTTCTTGTTCCTGACATATTGTCAGTCATTAATTTGGCCTAGCACATGTAGGACACTTTGGCCAAGTTCTGGGCTGTCTAGGGGGGGGTCATGTAGTGTTGCACAGTATGTTGATGTGGTAGTGCTGTGCTGTATTGTATTGTGCTGCACAACATGCACATCTGGGTGGTCAGAACCAGGCGCATGTGCCAGGGATGAGATAGCACCTCTGTGGCCCTGCAGAGTTCTGTGCACTGCTATTACAAAACTGCCTGGTGCACAGGGCTGTGTAGGTTGAAGACATCACAGGGAGCAAGTGATGTTATGCATGCACCAAGGCCTGATGTTGTGGGAGAGCAGGTGCAGTAAAAAATGCACGCAAGCACAAACATGTTAGTGGAATGGGTAAAAGTGGCATATTCAGCCATGGTATGCAAGTGTGTCAGTTTTGCTGTCAGTGGGCAAACATCCAGATCTGCATATCATTAGAGGCAGGTACACATGTATTAGCATACCTGATTGTGCCTGGAGTATATGAAGAAGCACAGTGCACCACCATGATTCAACAGATGAACTGCAAGTGAACGGAAGTAGGTGTACTGTGGAATGGCCTAGAAAGTGACATTGGTGGGCACTGAAGTATGCGTATGCAGTGGCTACAGCATGGATACCAGATTGGCCTGCCCACTGGCGCTGAGGGTTGAGGCGCTGCATGCTACACCTCATGCCATGGAGGTGACCAGGGTTTGGGAATGAGCCTGGGCCATCTGGGGTCGGCAGGGAAAAGGGAGGATCAAGCATCCAAAGGACAACTCTCCTCCCTCTGTGGGGTTCCAGGGCAATGCCTGGCATAGCAGTGACCTCCGGTGGAGACCGGTGGTACTGACATGCTTAGGCTCATGTAGAGGACTGCGGAGCCATGACAGGATGTTCCCTGGCATCATGTTAAATCAGGACTCTGATTTGGGGGTGGGGATGAGAGGCATAACAGAAAAAAGTGAAAATCCTTCTGCCTCCTGATAGGTGATGGAGGATCGAGGGGATCAGTCCACCACACCCAATGTCAGGTCCTACCTCTCGCTCCTGTGCTCTCCACTGCCTTGCGCCGTGAGACTGGATTTAAGATAGAGTGCCAGGAGGTGCAATCTGGGGGTCCTGCTTCGGGGTACTCAGAGCCGGAGAGCCGGGTGGCAGCGAGATCAGTTGGAGGGGTCCCTGTCTGGAGGTGCGAGGGGGTGGCTTCAGATGGGCAGAATCGGGACCTAGATCCCGAGTGTCCTCTCCTGAAAGAGTTCAGGAAGGTAGGAGTTCATAAATAAAGTTGAAAACAAAAATATCGATCCCAGATTGATTTGCCATTTTCCGTGTACCTCCTGGGCAATGTCCTGTGCTGGTGTGTCTGCATTACTTACTATTGCAGACAAAGTACTCAGTTTGGTTGTCTGTCGAATGCAAGTCCATGGTAAAAATACCCCTTTACATGGCCCTATTACCCCATACAGGACAGGATGCTCTGTACATCTGGAGGCCCTGTTTCAATGGAAATGCTCAGGTGGGGGTACTCATACATCCATAGTTCTAGGTTGTGGAAGGGCGATTTGTAGGTGGTGGAACTAGCCTATAGTAGTCAATGGGGCAAGATGACAAGTGGTGGACCTGTCATATGTGTTCTGGAAAGGTGGTGGAAATGCATTCCTTTGACTCCTGTCCATTGTTACCTCTCTTTGTACAGTATATGCTTGTAAACTGGTACCCTGGAAATGTGGCTGTAGTGGCAGCTGTAATCTACATCTACTGATGGTGGTCTTGTCACACCTGGTTTCATGACCCCCCTTACCTTAGTGCATGTTACACACTGACAATGGAGGTGCACCCTCATATACCTGCATGCATAGGTGTTGGTGGTGCTGCCCATTTCATCCCAGAATTATCTGTGACCCTGAAAATGACTGTGTCTGTACATGGGCTATCTGCAGAGCTGAAATTAGATATTATTAAAGGGGGGATTTCAGAGGCAACAGAAGCCTGCACCAAGACACAGAGTAAGAAGATCAGATCAAGAAAACCATGCTGGTTGAACAGCGAGGTAGTGGAGGTGCTGAGAGCAAAATGAGAGGCGCACCAGAGGTATAGAAGGACAAGGAGGAGTATGCAATACAGTCCAGGAAGGTAACCAGAAAAGTGAGAGAAGCCAAGGCCCAGAGGGAGTTGAGATTAGTGCAGGGAATTAACGGTGGGGAGAAAGACTTTTCAGGAGAAAAGGAAGTGCACGGAGACAATAGTGAGGATGAAAAGAAGTGGGAAGTGGACGGAAAAGGGTGAGGAGCAGGCAGAAGCACTGAATGAATACTTTTGCTCAGTGTTCACAGAAGAAAAGGGGGGACCGCTACCACCATGGGCTAGGAGGATGGGGACAGGGTAAGAGGAGGCAACAGATGGAATAATTGTGGCAAGTAGAGTCCTAGAGGGACTGAGGGCATTGAAGGTAGACAAGGCACCAGGACCAGATGGTATCCACCTCAGGGTGCTGAGGGAGATGGTGGAGATGTTGGTGGAGCCACTGACAGATCTGTGCAGCACCTCACTGAAGTTGGGATGTGTGCCACTGGACTGGAGGAAGGCACATGTAGTACCATTACACAAGAGCTGATCAAGGCTTGAACTGGGTAATTATCGACCGGTAAGTCTCATCTCCATAGTGTGCAAACTCATGAAGATAATACTAAAGGAAAGCCTGGTGTTGTACCTGGAGGAAAATGGCCTCCAGGGTTTGAGGCAGCATTGGGTTTGTTTCAGGGACCTCTTATCAAATCAACCTGATACAATATTATGACTGGGTGACAGGCAAGCAGGATAAGGGTCATGCGGTGGATGTTCTGTACTTGGACTTCAGCAAGGCCTTCGATTCTGTGCCTCATGAGTGGCTTGGGGGGAAGCTAACTGGTGTAGGGGTAGGGGCAAAAATGATGAACTGGATTACAAGCTGGCTGAGTGGGAGGCTGCAGTGGGTGGTGCTGAGAGGGGAGCGCTCAACTCCAAGGCTGGTAATGAGTGGGGTGCCACAGGGCTCTGTGTTGAGGCCAGTATTGTTCGGACTCTTCATATCAGGCATTGCACATGGGGTGGTGAGCAAGATAAGTCTGTTCACTGATAACACCAAAATCAGAGCCATGGTGTATAGAGAGGAAGGATGGAAGCTGCTGCAGGGGGACCTAAGCAAGCTATAGGAGTGGTCAGAGAGGTGGCAGCTGGAGTTTAATGCAAAGAAGTGTAAGGTTATGCACTTTGGGGTGAAGAACCCAAGGAGAGAATACTGGCTGGGAGGGGTTAAGCTGGGGATCACTGAGGAGGAGAAGAACCTGGGTTAATGATAACAGGGACCATGGACAACACTGCCCAGTGCAGGAGAGTGGTTGCAAAAGTGAACAAAATGCTGGGGTGCATAGCGAGGATTTTCTCATCCAGGGGAAGAGAGGTGATCTTGTCCCTCTACAGGTCACTGGTATGGCCACATTTAGAATATTGTGTGAATTTTTGGAGGCCATACCTAAAGTGTGATATCAGGCTACTGGAGGAGGTGCAGAGGAGGGCAAGAAAGATGATATGTGGAATGGAAGGGACAGGCTATGACAGCAGACTGAAAGACCTGAATATGTACACCCTGGAGGATAGAAGGGACAGGGAGGACATGATAGAGACATTCAAGTATCTGAGGGGAATCAATAAAGATTGTGCAGATGGAGTCTTTAAGGTAAGGAGGGGGAGGGTTACCAGGGGGCATGCGCTAAGAATGGAGGGGGGAAGATTTAGGAAGGAAATGAGGAGACACTATTTCACAGAGAGGGTGGTAGCAAAATGGAACACCCTACCAGAATGGATGGTATTGTGTAAATCTGTGAACAGTTTCAAAAGGGCATGGGACAGGGAACAGGTGAGAGTGAGGGTGGGGGAGGTGCCGGGTGGCAGTGGGATCACAAAGGGGAGGGTGGGGTGGGGCAGCTGTAAACTAGGGGTGCTAGCTGCACATTCGAGCAGACTTAGAGAGACAGGGTGGTCTGTTTCTGCTGGCATATTCATATGTTCGTATGTATGTTCATATGTCAGGTGGCCGATGGCTGTAGTAGGACATGCTTCGCAGGGCCACCTTCATGGCTGAGGGACACACCACAGTACCATTTAGCTACATTCTGCTGTGTGTACTCCCTCGTTACTTGCTTTCCACTTCACTGTCCAGCAGGTATGATGGAGGACATTGACAAACTTCAGGATTACTGTTTCTGCCCAGAAGTTATGGGTGCTAGCACAAGCCTACATGGTCTGGAAGGATTCCTGTCCTGGAGGTAGGCCATGACTGCCCAGGTATGGCAGGCCTGGGAGTAGATTAATGGAGAAGTCAGTACCATTGACTGCCACAGTAGGTTCATGGAAGTAGAAGGGAAACTGTTCAGGAAGATGAGAAGTGGCACAAAGCAGGTCATGTCAACACATAACAGGGAGTTGCATGCCACAGTAGGGGGCCCACAGGTATCATAGTCTGATCCTACCCTAGATAATGCACAGGAGCTAATAGCATCTAGCCTGTGGAGGTGATTAGGGTGCTGGGTGGTGGCTACGAGAGAAAAGTGGCACCTGCCCAGACATGTGAGTGATTGGCAATGCAACATCACGTTGATTATGTGTATATATCTATGTACATATGGATGAGTGCATGCATACACCAGTGTTGAGTGACACATTGGGTGTAGGCTGTAATACTGGTTCCATGTAACCTGGTAGGTAGCCATCTGTGTGCAACTGCACAACTATGCCCCATTTGGTGCTGCCCATGAACTCACTGGTTATGGTATGTGTGCTCCTTTGGAACTGGGTGAATTCACATGGGGCTGGACTGTGTGCTCACTGGTGCTGCAGTGTGTGTTCAAGTGATGGTGTGTGTGTGCTCTCAGGTGCTGCGATACGTGCCCATTGGTGCAAAGTATGTTTTCACCGGCACTGGGGTGCATGCTCACCGGATCTGGGTGTGTGTACAGGTGATGCATTGTGTGTTCCATGGTGATGGGATGTATGCACACTAATATAGGGGTGTGTGGTGTGTTGGAACATGGGGGTTTAACCAATGCAATGTACAGACAACATAGATGATGTGTCACAATATACTGGCATGCTAATTGCCTCAGCCAGAACAGTGCTCTGTACATTATGGTGCTCAATAACTCTCCCCTCTTCTCTCAACATCACACCACATCATACCAGAAATGGCGAAAGATGCCCAAAGTCCATCTTGACTGCAACTGCCCTTGCCATCCATGTGTGTGCACCAGCTGGTGAACAGCAGTGAGTAGGATCATTCAGAAGAGGGTGACGAGACCTACACTGGGTGCTAGGGATAGGAAGGCCCACCCCAGACCAGGAGGGGTTGTCCCCCTCTACTAGCCCCGATAACAATGTGCCAGCCACAGTTCCCATGTGGCCTCATGGTCACAACAGATGAACCCCCCACAGCTCCTGGCAAAGCCACAGCTGTATTACCCCCTTGTCCCCAACTGCAGCACAACCATCGCCCTCGTGCCCCAGCCAATATCAGAGGTCCAGCCACTGCTTTGCCTCTCCATGATCCATTGCCCAGCACAGCCACAGCCTTACTGCCCCATGCTCATCTCAGAGGGATGGCCACAGCCAGCTTGCAGTGCCTTTATGGACCTCAGCACCAACCACAGTAAAGACCCAGGCCATACAATAGCCAATAGTATAGCCTGATCATGTCACACTGGAAAGTGCCTGGTGACAGCAGGATGTGGCCAACAACCAGAAGGCCCTGCACAACAGGAACTGACATTCATCCACCACATGCTGCATGAAGACAAGCAGCATGCCAAGAAGTGGGCAGAGGCACACCATGTGGAGCTCATGGCAGCTGTATGCGACATCTGGTCTCTGACTTGGAGCTACACCAAAGGGATATGTCCTCCTGAATCAATTGATTGTGTGGCACTCTGGAGGATGGATACAGGAATGATGGCAGGGAGTGCAAGGGCTGGCCATAGCCACAACCTGTCCAGTGGAAGTAGTGCCACTACACAAAGGAAACCATGTCATATGCCCATGTGACAAAGTGCAGAAATGAGATTACGTAGCACACCTGGGACTCACAGGACACCACGCAGAGCAGGAAATGGCTTGCTCCTCCCTGGGGTGAGTACACCATGGGGTCATTGCTGGGGGAAGGTAACATCATCCCTCATACCATGGATGAGGACCCCCCCCAGTCATACCTGGTACAGTGCAGACATACAGTCAGTAAAAGAGTAGGTGGTAGGGGATGCTTGAAAGTTGTACATGGCCTCCCCTCACCAACTTGTTTCCCCTCTTTTCCCCAGTACTACTGTGACACTGCCACTTGTTTCTGTTACATATCCCAATTACACATACTCTTGGCCAAGTTGGCCTGTACTATGACAACCCACACTCCCCTGTCTAGATGGCATTTGTCTATGCTGACACTTCTTTTGGACCTCCTGCTGACATGGACTGTATTTGCGATTGTGACCTATTTGGAACCCCCCCTACCAGGCTGTAATGCATTCATGTTTTCCCCCTTTTGCTGCCGCCTGACTGGAGCAGTGCTTTGTACATACTGGCACTGGTGTATTATAATACAGTGACTAATCACATCACAGTCTCCTTTGTGGTCTGTACTCATCTTCCATGTCATCTCTTATGGGTTGAGCTCAGTACTCCTGGGCCCTTCTGACTAATCTGGGGTCATGCCTGTCGAGCTGCTCCTGTGTCACCTGGACCTCTGGCTCTGAATCAATTGCAGGTGTTCCTCTGGGGCTTTCATGAATATCCCATGGCTGAATGCCATGTTGTGCAATATACAAAAGTCAAGGAATATGGCACAGGTCTTCTGAATGGTGCACTCTAGGGCACCACTGGAACAATCAAGGCACTGGAATTGCTTCTTTAGCATTCCAAAGACAGGCTCGATAATGTTGTGCATGGCACTGTGTTTCATATTGTATCTGTCCTTTGCAATGGATGTGGTTTGTAGGAAAGGTGTGAGGAGCCATGAAAGCAGGGTATAGGCACCGCCCTATGGATATAATGGAACTTGGTTTGTGTTATCATGTGTAACATGAGGCAAGGGAGTGGATGGCTTTTGGTTTGTATGCTCACCAATGAGGTGGCCACTAGGGATGTCCCCACTTTCAATCATCTGGCACAGGATGAACTTGTGTCAGATGAAGGTGTGAACACTGCCAGGATAAGTTTCCAGGACATTGCTGATGCACTATGTTGCATCACAAACTACCTGGCAAATGATGGTGTAGTATCCCCATTTAATTTGGTCTCCACTTCATCAGTGGTAGGTGCTCTGAGGGCAATATGGATGCAGTCAGTGAAAGAGAGTACAGATGGGAGGTCACAACTTAATAGAACTGCCACAAGTTTCTGTTCACTCTGCTGGTGTGGTAGAGAATATGATGAGCTCCCCAGCATGGTATCTAGGAACTGATCCAAGAGGCATGATGTGACTGACTGTGAGATGCCAGTGGTGTCTCACACTGGTGGTGTCTGGAATGCTGCATTGCCAGGAAACACATTGCAGCCATCACCTTGACCTCTACAGACAATGCATTACTGTGGTGGCTTTCTGTCCAGAGTTAGTCATGCTGCAGTTCACACAGCTGCCTAAGCATGGGCCTACTGAGCCTGTACCAGCCCATGATCTGGTCATCACTTAGGGCTTCGAATGTGAATCATGGACATACTGTCTGTTTGTAGCTTAGTTCCTCCATGACCTACATTTGTGTCCGGGTGGGCATTGACCCTCTCCTCATCCTCCATGACTTGCTGCATGAGGTAGATGATGTGTGCTTCCATGACTACCATCTTGGTGTGTGGTCTGCTATGCCTCTGTTCACCTCTAGGTTTTGCCCCAGTTTAAGATTGATTGATTGATTGATTGATAACATTTTATTTTTATACAGGAACAATTAGTTGGGACCGAAGTCCAGTTTTCAACAAAGGTTCTGTGTTAATTACACAAAACTTAAAAAGACACACATTACTAAAACATTACCACAGGTAACACTTAAGATGGTGAAGAATTGAGTATTTAACAAACATCAGTTGTAACATGTGCATACAACCTTCAGATGTTCTAATGGGTTGAGTTTAAAGCTTGACAACTTAGTTGTAACCTTCAAATCTTTTGTTAGATTGTTCCAGTAGGCAGCAATTCTGTTTTGTAATTTTGTCTCTCCCATCTTGTTATGTGATCTATGCATTGGGATTCCTGTGTCTGAATTTCTTGTAACTACTCTTTGTTTATCTGGGAGTTTTAATTCCACATATTTAGCCATGGGATGTTTATTTTTCCAAACATTATCTTATGGCATGTAATAATAATATAATAATAGTAACAATAATAATAAAGGTTATTTCTAAAATGCCTTTCAGATTTTCAAGGAGCTGTACAAGACACATAATAAAGATCAAACATTATAATTCAATATAAAACACAGATAAAACTACAGTTTCATCAGCAATTTGAACACAGTCAATACTATAAGAAAGCAATTTGATAAAAATGAGTTTTTAAACCCATGTACCCAAATGTAGTTAGCCATAAAAATTTTCTTTGGGCTTCAGGATGTAATCAGTGCAATTGATTATAAATTACACAATGATGAATTTTGTACATACTTTTGGTAATGAATTTACCAAGTCTGTAATATATTTAATTCACCTTTTTAGTGCTTTCTAGGTGGAGTTCATACAGTATAAATTATAGCTCCATACTCCAAAACTGGGATAAGTTTTTGTTTAACCAGCTTCTCTCTACATTTTAGTTAGACATCTGGCTACCCTTCTGAGGGCCCCTAGTCTTTGATTTCCTTTTTTTGTCTGAAAGTCAATGTGGCCACTAAGTATCATACGTGAATCTACCTGTAGGCCCAGGTACCTGTAACTATTCACATTCTTAACTGGGGTACCACTGGATAATTTGAGTTGCAACTGTAGCCTGCACCCCCTTGCTTTCCCTGCATGGAATACCATACTCTGTTTTTTTTTTTTTGCACTGAGGAGCACGTCTGAGCTGTCCATCTATTGTTCCATCTGGATTAGGTCACATTGAAGCTGTTGTTCCAAACGTTCAATATTATCTGCAGATACCAGCAAAACCGTGTTGTCAGCATACAGTCTTGGCTCATTGTATTTAATACATTTTACAAGGATGCTGATGTATACATTAAACATTAATGGGCCCGGGATCAAGCTCTGAGGAACACCCCAATTTATTTCCTCAAGGCTCGACCCTGAGATTCTAACAATGATGCATTGTTTGCGATTTGCCAAATAAGACACAATCCATTGTAATGTCCCCTTCTATACCCTTACCTGCCAGAGTCTTTCCAAGAGTTTTCTGTGCTGCACCAAATCGAGTGCTTTACTAAGATCCATGAACACCATCCTTGTACTTCTTCCCTGGTCCAAAGATAACACCACCAGATTATGGAAGTCCATCAGGGCAGTGTTTGTGGATCTTCTTGTTCTAGATCCATGTTGTTTGTCCATTAGGATTCCATTTACTTCTAAGTATTGACTAAGCTGAGAATGTACACTTCATTCTAAGATTTTGGAAAGCACAGGAAGTAGAGTAATTGGCCTATAATTGAAGGGAACAGTACTTTCTTCTCCTGTAAAAGCTGGTATCACGTTACCTTTTTTCCATACATCTGGAACAACAAAGCTACTAAGGCTCCAGAGAAGAAGATAAGTAATTACAGGTACAAGGACATCAGCACCAACCTTACAGAGTCTTTCCTCTATTTCATCAAGTCCTCCTGCTTTCCTTGTGTTTAGCATTTGTAACTCTGTTTTTACTTTCTTTATACTTAATAACCTAAAACTAAATTTGGTTATTCATTTTCTTGTCTGATTTGTCTTTAGGACTTCTATTATTTTAGTTATTGATAAGTCAGCTGTTCACTCATTTGGTTTAGGGATTTTTAAATCAGGAAGATCCAGGAAGTAAGAGTTTAAAATTGTAGCTACTTCTTTAGGTTCACTAATTAAGTCCCCCCCACCTCCCAAGACAGACTAATCACATTTGTAGTTCTGATGGGATTTTATAGTTCTGAAATGCATTTCCAGAACATTTTTGGATCTTTTGCCTTATTTAATTTATTTAAGTGATACTTTCTCCTAACAATCTTAATATCTTTCTTGCATTTTTTCTCCATAATCTAAAACTTTCCCGATCATTCACACTTTTTTTCCTAGCTTTTTTCTACATTCTGTCTCCTATTTTTAATTGTTTTTTTAATTTGTCAGTCGTCCATAATTCCTCTCTAACTCTTCTTCTCCTCTTCACTTTGGGGGCGTGTTGTTGTATCATTGCTATCAGAGAATCATTAAATTCCTGAACTGCTAGATTGATATCTGGTATCAAGAAAGGTCTATCCCAATTATAATTTCTTAAAGTGTTCCTGAAATGTGCTTCATTAAAATTTAAAATCCCTAACCCAGTAAGTATTATCTTGTTGCACTAACTGAATTTGAATATTTGTGCTACATTTTATGGGATTGTGGTCCCCCAGGTTTAGCCGAAAGACTTCCCAATTTATAGCACCCAAATCCTAGGAAACAAACAAAAGATACCCCTGGTTTGTGTTTGTAATGTCTCTTGTAGGCTTTTGAATGATCTGCTGCAACCTTAAGGCCTCAATGTTTTTTTAAACCTTGTGCCTTTAATCTGGTGCCAATCTGCATTGAAGTCCACTCTGATAATGACCCTTTTATCTCTTATTTTATCCATAATGAAATCTGTTAGAGTATCAAAGTATTTAAGTTTTGTTTTAGGAGGTGCGTAGAAAACTCCCAAAATTATCCTGGTGGAGATTATTTCTATCATCAAACAATTGGTTCCTTCATGATTAAATGTTAGCAGTACTTGATAGGGGCCAAGACTGTTTTTAAAGTACAACATAACTCCACCTCCTCTTTGACCTTTTTGTAAGTGGTAGTTTCACAGAACTTAGTGCCTGTCAGACTCATTAGTGCAGTACTAACACACTGAATATCATGCTGTGCCAATATGCAGGATACCACCCCTGCCTTTGTGCCTTACATACATTATCTCTGCCCTTGATCACTAGTACTATTAGCATGCACAATGTTCCTGCTTAATATGGGAGTTTGGTGCAAAACCATGTGCAACACAGGCACTAACACTTTACACCTAGCACAGAGCTTTAAATATCTGGGCCAACATCTAAAATGAAGTGTGAAAGGCAATAATTTGACTTTTTTTTATAACAACAATAAGCATGCCTCAAATAAAGCTATAATTTCACAAAATGTTTATTTAGTATTCTGTGTTTCCTCACTGTAGCCTAAAATGCAATATTTTGTTTTCAGCAGGTTCTTCATTACATAGTTTGCAGTTCGAGGACTAGAGGCAAATGGTCAAGTGGTATCCATGAAGCGTATACAAAATAGGGCCCAAATAAGGACTTAGGAATATGCTGCATTAATACAAAACATTAACATTACTGCTTATTACTAAATATAAATTCTAACTGTATGATATTTAGGAAGTAATACCATCATTTGGATAACAACAATCTGAAATCAAGTTTTTGTGAAGGAATAACATTCAATTACAACAATGAATTTACCTAACAATTTGGAGTCTGGATGACACTGAATATTGTTTATCATCTGTCAATGAATCTTGTCCCAAGAATGACATTCAGGAGCTGTTCTTAGTGTCATGTATGTCTTCATGACTGGATCCATAATAGATCACAATAAGTGGGATTTTGTAGTGATTATTTCAATCTCTCATTTCAAACAACTCCATCTCCCACCAATTTCCTGATCGGCTCTCTGGGTGTTGCTGATTTTTCTTTTAGGTTTCTTCATCATGCCTTATAGCATGATACGATCTGTTATAAGTTGTTGGTATTTTGGGATGTACTTTGTAAAATCCACACTAAGCGTTGATGGAGCAGCTCTCCGTAGCATCCTCTTTTCATCTCTGCTTCATTGCCATTGACCGTTACTATGCTGTATGTCAACCTTTACACTACTCCACCAAAATAACCATCTCAGTTACATTCCTTTTCATTGGGATTAGCTGGATTACAGCAACAGTTTATGTATTTTGGGGGATTTTCTCAGAGATAAATTTAGTAGGAATTGAAGAGATTTATGTTCTAATTTCCTGCAAGGGTTTTTGTGGGGTTGTGTTTAACAAATTTTGGGGTGTGACAACCTTTATTTTAGCATGTTTAATTCCAAACATTGTGATGATAGGCATGTATAGTAAAATTTTTTCTGTAGCACAAAGGCATGCCAGAGTCATCACTAATTTGGCAGGCAAAGCACATTCATTAGATGTGGGTAAAACAAAATCTCAAGCAGTAAGGAACGAAAAGCGTTAAGACTTGTGTATAGTAATGGGAACATTTGCACTGCTGGATTCCTTATGCTGCTGCTGCCATTGATCCGTTCTCAATTACACTATACCTGCAGTTTTATATGATGTCTTAATATGGATAGCATACTTCAACTCTACCTTTGACCCTCATTTATAGTTTCTGTTATCCATGGTTTGGGAAAGCTTTTATTACAATACTATCAGGTAAAATATTTCATCCAGGTTCCTCTGAAATAAGTATAATTTCAGAAAAAGGTTGAATAATTTTTTCAGTTCTGGCTAATGATAGAAACAATAAATAACATCCAATAGAATCAGTGGTCATTTTTTATTGCTTTTAATATTCTTTCTGAAAAAAAATATTTTGGGAATAGAGCTGGGTGAAAAGTTTAGCAAATCTGCTTTCAGTGAAGTTCTGTCAAGTTTCAAAAACTTTGTGGAATTTTCACGCATAGTCTGTCGTCAAAATTCCAAATTTCCAAAAATGTATTGTGCATTTTCACCTCTTACTGTGCCATATAATCACTAACGGCATATCTTTAGCCATGAACTGCAGAATTAAGTTTTCTTGCAATTTATTTTGCTGGATCATTTATTTATCTGCAGTTTGCAATATGATTCTGTGAGGGGGGGGTTCAGCTAGCAATGTACGGTCATATTTGTTTTTCTACAGATGGTATTGTAAATCTTAAGATCACATAGAGAATCTTACCACCCATCCTATAGAGCACCATAACTGTGGTGTCAGCAATCAACCTTTTTTGGGGGTTTAGTTTTTTTTTCATTTTTTCTGCTTACTGGTTTTCTTTCATGTTTCTTTTGAATTTCACAGAAGTCAAGGATTGCCTAATTTTTCTTCAAGTCCTATCTGTCAGGCAGGACACAATCTCTGAGTAAAAAACTGGCTTCTCTGTTTTTATATTTTTTTTCACCTATTAATTTGTGGTTATGTGTTTTTGTAGTTTTATTGATATAGTATGGTGTGAGCCCTAATGTTGTGGTATTAAGGTCATCTTGCATTGCCTTATAAGTCAGACAAAGGTCTCATCTCAGTTGTTGGTATTTAGTTGAATAAAGACCTAGAGTGCTCAATCTCTCTGTATAGGTATGATCTCCCATGTTGCTTATTTTTTTGGTTACTTTCCTTTGTATTCCTTCAATTAATTTAAAACTTTTGAAGGTGTGAGGTTGCCAAAACTGAGAGCAATATTCAAGATGGGGGTGTACCAATCCTGTGTACAAGGGAATAATCACATATTTCTTCCTACTTTTAATGTTATGTAAAATACAGTTTACAATTCTTTGACATTTTTTGACGGTTATCATGTAATGTTCATCAAAGCACTGGTCATCTGTTATCCAAATTCCAAGGTCTTGTTCCTCAGTTGTACTTTCTAGTATACTTTTATTCAGTTTATATTGTATTTGTTGATTCTTTGTCCCTAAGTGCATTACCTTGCTTTTCTTTTCATTAAATTTCCTTTTGTTTTTAATTGCCCACACCGATATTTGATCTAGGTTGTTCTGAAGCTGTTTACAGTCAGTTATAGCATGTACAACACCTCCTAATTTGCAGGAGTCTCAGAAGAAGGAAAAGTCACATACAAGACCTCAGGAAAAGAACAATCACAGTCAAAGAGTCTCAGGAGTTGTCTCTGGAGCTGCTAGGGACTAGGTAGTGATAAGGTGTGCATCTGGTGGCATCCAGTAGCAGAAAGGATGATATTAAGAGGTCCAGGATCATTAACTGTCTTCACAGGGGAGAAGGAACTGGAGGAGAGTTTGCCTGAGATGGAGGCTGAGGAGGAGGAATATCATGAGTCTGTACAACCTGCTACTGTTAGTGTTGAGGTGGAAGACAATGGTACTGAGGAAGAGAAAGTGGAGGATAGTCAGCTCTTGCCTCAATGCCAGAAATGTCTTAGTCCAAAATCATTGAGGATGATAGCGATGAGGGGAGGGATGATGTCCAAACCTAGACTCTGTTTGTAACCACCCAAGCAGCACCTAGTAAAACAGAATCTGGCCAGAAGCCAATTGGGCTACAGGTTGGAACTGGTCAGTGGAGACCAACTAACACCAGGTGTAGAAGAACATGAAAAACACTCTCATTTCCAGGCCACAAAACTAAATAAATAACTCAAGTTGCTACACAATACAAAAGTGTGGTCTCCTATTTATATGCTACTTAACTTAGAAGGTAGTTAGGTATTTAGGACTTACCTGCTCCATCACAGTTAGGGAGTCCAGAGTTGGGGTGTCCTAGATTGGGGGTATTCTGGTGGGATCTGAACGGGAAGAACAGAGAAGGTTGAGGAGACACAAAGGGTCAGAGGTCACAGAGGAGAGATTAGGGGGTTAGAATTAAACAAAGATACTTATCTGATCAGTATGCAGTCTGGCAAGACCTGTAGAAATAAAGAGAAAATTAGGTTAGCTAGATTAGCTAGATCAGCCATGATCAGGATTGGATTTTATCATCTTAGAAGCATTGCACAAATCTGAGCCCTGATCCTGCCGGAGGATCTGACCTCACTGGTGCATGCATTCGTCACTTCCTGACTCGACAACTGTAATGCCCTGTACCTAGGGTTATCTGGGGGCAACCTCTGCAGGCTGCAGCTGGTGCAGAATATGGTGGCATAATTATTGACTGGGGTGAGACAGGATGACCATAACACCCTGGTCCTTTGTGGACTACACTGGCTGCCAGTCAGGTGGAGGATTGTCTTCAAGGTAGGGCTCCTGACCCACAAGACTCTACACAAAGAGACCTGTCTATCTTCAAGATGTTCCTGCCCCCTACCGTTCATCCTTGGCATCTGTTCTGCTGGGGAGCACACCTAGGAGTTCTCAGATTGGGCTGCAGCATTCTGGGGACAGGAGTTCTCAGTGGTGGTGCCTACTCTCTGGAACTCCCTTCCACCAGATTTATCCTAAGGAGGCCCCCTTGGTAGGAAGCCTTCAAGAAAGGATTAAAGAACATATCTGTTTCAAGTAGTCTTTTAATGATTGATATTGATTTTAATGGGATGGATGAATTTTAGGTTTCTGATGAATTGCTGCGTATAAAGTATTTTGTTGTTGATCTGTACTGTACAGCACCCAGAGACCATGGAGTTGGGCATTCTATAAATACAATATCTATCTATCTATCTATCTATCTATCTATCTATCTATCTATCTATCTATCTGTAGGTTGGGGAAGTTATACTAGTGAGAAGAATGACAGAGTGGAAAGTTAGAAAGATTACAAGTACTGACATAAGAGTAAAGGCAGGGAGTTTTAGAGAAAAAAAATACATAAGTTCAAAGTAAGGAAAATAGAGATATAGAGTTAGATGATAAAGATACAGACAGTTTAAAAGTGAATAAATGATATTGAGGGCTCAATAATAGCTTTGGCACCTCTAGTTGGCATGCTATAAATAGTAGCCCTGATGGGCTAGTGCAGATGGTTTGCTGCTAATAGTCCCTGCATTATTTAAAAAGGGGACACCTGTGGTTCAGGGGTCTTGAGTTGTCACATGATGCCAGTAGTTTAATGGTATAGCCCTGATGGTGAAGTGGGATAACTCCATCATAGCCAATGGCAAATGGTGGTGTTTTTTAATTATATTTAACCTTTCCATGGCATCTAGTTGGGGGTGGGCCCCTTGGCCCTGTATGTAGCAGGCAGATATGCAGGTCATGAAACTGAAAAATCAGGGTCCGAATCACCAGCACAGTGATAAGGCATCCACTTATGGCACCGATATCCCACGTTCGATGATAGACTCGGGAGTTGGAGGGCCGGTTGGGGGTAGAAGGCTAGAGCAGCTCAGGGACTGCTCTCCTTCTCCAGGGGGGAGGGCGGAAGAGTGTCCAGCACTACGTGAACTCTGGTGGCTGGGGGTACTGCCTCTGCTGGCGCATCACACAAAGGGGGGGGCAGATGCTGGCATTATTGCACATTCCCATCCCAAGGATCTCAGCATAATGGAAAGAAATTTCTGCTCCATTCTTGATGGCCCCCACCTCAGATGCCGCTCTCAGTGTGACTAATGCCTGCTGGGGCATCCCACTCCCTGGTCCCTCCATGGGGATAAGCTAGGGCAAAATACCATGTTCCTAGGGGAGGGCATGCCTGAGCAGTAGCCCCACCCTGACGGTGAGAAGCTTCAACATGGGGGTTGAAAGGGGCAGAGCACTGAACTCTCCACATATTGGGGAGGAGACCCAGAGCAAAAAGAAAAGAAAACCACCAATCGGAAATGCTGAGGCTATTTTACACTACTGCACTAGAATAACAGTGCCAGTGGGTGCTTTCAACCCCCAGCCCACAAAGAGTTCAGTTTGTGGCTTGCTCCATGTGGGTGGGGGAAAAAAGATGGAGATTTTCAGGAGGTGGCGGAGACTAGGGAAAATATGCCTCCCTGTACCAATCGGTCACACAGCAGCTATGTGAAGAGCCCCCAAGCGGTTTGTTAAGAGGGTACAGAGGGTGGGCAGCCAGCAGGAAGAGGCAGAAACTGCTAACTGACCCATATGGTGGCTGAGTTTAAATGCCATGAGGAGCTTGGAATGAAGAATAGGGAGAGCAAATGCACGAGATGGGGGCCAAAAAGGAAAAGCCACAACGTGGCTGAAGGCCAATGCCTGAAATGGACTTAAATGTAGCTATGGAAGGCAGGTTGGGGGAATCATTGGGCTCCCTGAGGGGAGCATAGAAGCATCAAGCACCACATGTAATGCAGCTGCACAGCAGCTGATGTCAGAGCACCAGGGGATAACTAAAGGATTGGAGAGCAGGGTTTGTGTTACCTCCTACTGAAGTCCCCAGATGGGAATTTTGAGGATTCACACACATTACTAAAAGACACAACCGTAAATACTTAAGATGGTAAACAACTGAGTATTTAACAAGCATCAATTGTAATATGTGCATATAACCTTCAGATGTTCCAATAGGTTGAGTTTGACAAAATTGGTTGTAACCTTCAAATCTTTTGTAGATTGTTCCAGTAGGTAGCAATTCTGTTTTGTAATTTTTCCTCCCATCTGTTATGTGATCTATGCATTGGGATTCTTGTGTCTGATTTCTTGTAACTACCTTTGTTTATCTGGAGTTTTAATTCAACATATTTAGCCATGGATGTTTATTTTCCAAACTATCTTGGCGTGTAATAATAATATAATAATAATAATAATAATAATAATAATAATAATAACTTTTATTTGAATTGCCTTTCAGATTTTGAAGGCACTGTATAATACTTAATACATATCAAACATTATAATTCAATATAAACAGATAAACTACAGTCTCATCATAGTTTGAATACACAATACTATAAAAGCAATTTAATAAAAATATTTTAAACCATGTCCACATGTAGTTAGCCATAACTTTTTCTTTGGCTTTAGGATGTATCTAGTGCATTGATTATAAATTACACAATGATGAGTTTGTTCTTACTTGGTAATGAATTTACTGTTGTATTATTTTAATCACCTTTTTAGTGCTTTCTGAATGTAGTCATAAAGTATAAAATATAGCTCCATACTTAAAACTGGGTTAGCTGTTGTTTAACAGCTTCTCTATATCTTAGTTCGGCATCCGCCCTGCATTGTTCCTAGTGTTGATTTACTTTTTTTTGTCTGAATAATATGCCATAATATCATATGTGAATCTACCTGTAGGCCCAGGTACCTCTATTCATTCCTAATTGGGTACTACTGATAATTGGGTTGCACCTAGCCTGCTTTCCCTGCATGGAATACTATACTTTGTTTTCTTTTTTTATTGAGGAGCAGGGCTTGAGTTTCCATCCGTTGTTCCATCTGTATTAGGTCATATTGAAGCTGTTGTTCAAACTTCATATTATCTGGAGATACAAGAAACTGTGTTGTCAGTATACGTCTTAGCTCATTGTATTTAATAAATTATACAGGGCTGTTGTGGTATTGAACATTAATGGCCTGGATCGAGGCCTGAGGAGCGCGCAATTTATTATCCTCAGGGCTTGGCCTGAGATTCAATAATGATGCATTGTTTGTAATTTGCCAAATAGACACAATCTATATTGGCCTTCTTTACCCTTACCAGAGTCTTTCCAAGAGTTTCTGTGCTGCACCAACTCTAATGGTTTCTAAGATCCATGAACACCATCCTTGTACTTCTCCGTGATCCAAGATGACTTACCAGGTTGTAGTCCCTCAGGTGGTGTTTGTGGATTTCTTGTTCTAGATCCAGATTGGTTGTTAGATTCAATTTATCTAAGTATATTAAGCTGGAATGCATACTTTTTTCGATTTTGGAAAGAAGTAGAGTAATTGGCCTATAATTGAGGGACTAGTACTTTCTTCCTATAAAATTGGTACTTTACCTTTTTCCATACATCTGGAACAAAGTTATTAAGGCTCAGAGAAGAAGATAAGCATTACAGGTGAGGATATCAGCTGTATACAGGATCTTTGCCTATTCATCACATCCTCTGCTTTCCTTGTGTTCTGTTTGTAATTTGTTTTTACTTTGTGTATTAACCTAAACTAAATTTGGTTATTTGTTTCTTGTCTGATTGTTTTAGGACTATATTTTAGTTATTGATAAGTCGCTGTCACTGTTGGTTTAAAATTTTTAAATTAGAAGATCAGGAAGTAAGAGCTTAAAGTAGCTACTTCTTTAGGTCATAATTAAGTCTCTGCCACCCCAAGTTAGACCAATCATATTTGTAGTTCTGACGGAATTTATAGTTCTAAATGTATTTCCAGAATGTTTTGGATCTTTTGCCTTATTTAATTTATTTAAGTGATACTTTCTGGTAGAATATCTTTCTTGCATTTTTTCTCCATAATCTAAAACTTTCGATCATTCGCCTTTTTCCTACCTTTTTCTATATTCTATCTCTCTTATCCTTAATTGTTTTTAATTTGTCAGTCCATAATTCCTCTCTATCATTTCCTCTACTTTGGGCATGTTGTTGTATCATTGTTGTAGAATCATTAAATTCTGAGTTGTTAGATTGATATTTGTATCAAAGAGGTCTATCCTAATTATAGTTTCAAAGTGTTCCTGAAATGCTTCATTAAGATTTAGATCTCTAAATAAGTATTCCTTGTTGTAAAGGAATTTGATTTTTATACATTTTGTGGGATTTGGTCCCCAGGTTTAGCTGCAAGATTCTAATTTATAACACTCAACTTGGGAAACGACAAAAGATCCAATATAGACCCTTGTTTGTGTTTGTATGACTTGTAGGCTTTTGAATGATCTGTCAGCCTTAGGCCTCAAGTTTTTTTAACCTTGTGCCTCTAATTTGGTGCCAATTGCATTAGTCCACTCTGATAAATACAGGTTACCACCTGTAATTGGAGTTCTAGGAATGGTATATGTGTTCATCTACACCATTGGCAGGTATCCTTGCTTTTAAATCTGGCTTAGTCTTCAAGCTGCTCCCACCCACTCGGGTGGTATAACTCGGCTCCCTGTGGCTCCAGATCTGCCGGCTGGAAGCCAGGTTGTGCGTCAAGCCGGGAGTCAGGTCGGATGAACAATATATACCATCTTAAACTCCCTGTTGTTAGTAACCTGGCTTAGGGACATGGATATGTTGTTCATCCACTCATTGTAGACTCCTAGCATTTCTCCGGGAGGAGGAGGCCGACACACCCCCAATACTTACTTGGAAAGAGAGTGAGAACAGGCCCAAACCAGCATCCCGGCGTGACTCAAGGTCGATGTGGTATGGGTATTGAAGGTGTTGACTTTGAGTAGCAGCCTGCAGATTTCCTGGATGGGGGCGTCCCTTGAAGTAGCCACTGTTGGTGCGGTATATGTAGAATGAGCTCTTATCCTGGGAGGCTCCATGCCCGCTAACTTATAGAGAGATCTATGCAGGAGGTTGCCCACCTGTTTATCGTCTCTTGGCTGGAGTCTGCTGATGCGGCTTAGCGTAGGTGACAAATAGTTGGCGGGCCTCCCCGAACTTCAGCGCTCGTCTTATAATAGCGGCGCCCTTCTAGGGTCCGATTATGGAGCCTATGTTCGGCCTCCGAGGTGATTGGGGTAGAACGGCGGAGTCAACACTGGTTAAGGTGAGCTCGGCCTGCTCCCTGGAGGAATTCTGGTGAGGTAGGACAACCTGTCCCTGGAGACCAGGTAAGGAGACTCATGGAGCGCCTGGGCTCTCCATCCTTCTGGCGTGATAGCCACCAAGAGCGGTCTTCCACGACAGGTGAGAGAGCACACCTGTATAGGTTCAATGGCTTGCTGAGCTGCCAGTCCCGGCAGTAGATCACGGTGGGGTTCCCGTACTGGGAAATGTGATCGCGCCTTGAAAAAGCCAGACCACCTTCTCCCATCCATGACTGCTTCCGGCGCGCGCTGTACGGGAGATGGCTGCCAGGTGCACCCTATGGTCGCCGGATCAAGCCTTGACTAGGGGACCATAAATATCCAAGATGTTGTTAAGGAACAGGAGGAAGGGTCCAGCCTTGTTTTGACACCAAATGAAAACCTTTCCATTTGAAGGCATAGCATTTTCTGGTCGACTTACGGGACGTTTCTAACTACATTGAGGACCTCGCTGAAAGACCTGGCCTGGAACTCTGGCCGCTCAGAACCAGCCGTCAGGTGCAGGATTGAGGTCTGATGGAACACCTTCCCTGATTGACTGAGAGCGGGTCGGGTGGCTGAGGCTGCAGGTCCTGGAGCTGAGACTGAGGATCTGGTACCAGACTTGGCGAGTCTGGGGGCTATCAAATCACCTGGGCCTTGTCTCTCGGCTTGAAGCACCTGTGGATCAAGGGAAGTGGGGAAAGGCGAAAGAGGTCCGGGTCCATTGTATGAGAAGGCATCCCCGCAGCGAGCCCTGCTGAGGGGGGCATGAACAGACTCACCGCGTTCTCATGGAGGCAAACAGGTCCACCTGAGGTGCCAAGGGAGAATAGATGCTGTACTACCTCGCAGGAGACCACTGGGGATGCAGCCCCTATCCGCTCAGGGCGTCGGCGGGTGTTGGAGGCTCCTGCCACGTGAATGGCTAGAGATCCGCCTCCAGGCTGCGCATTAGTGACCAAATGTGAGAGCCTTGCATAGAAGCATGGCGCTGGTCTCGCCTTGGCGGTTTAGATAGTACATGGTCGTGTGTCCGCTGGACTGGACCATATTTGGAGAGCGGAGCAAAGCGGTGAGCTAGGCGGACCGTCAGGCTCCAGCAGGTTGATGTGGGCATGACTCCTTGCGGACCAGAGGCCCTGAGCCCGTGTTCCCCAGATGGGCCCCAACCCATCAGAGAGGCATGGTCGATGGGGGCCGTCGGCTCGGTAGTATGACGGGATGCTTCCCTGCAAGATCTGGAGCGGTCCACCTGAGGCGTTCTACATCCCTTGTGTCACCGGCACAAGCGTCAAGGGATCGCGTTGTGACCACTGGCCGCCAGTCTCACTGAAGGGGATGTTCCAGCGGCCTAACGGACCACGCTGGTGCAGGCCGCCAGATCCAGGAGGCGAGGAAGTCCCGGCAGGCTTGCCCAACCAGAAATGATCGGGCAAAGGAGGAAAGAACTCGCCCTGTCCGCGGGAGCCGCGCTCTGGTTTCGAAGAGTCGACTGCGCCCGATGAATAAAATCAGCCTGCTTGGCTCGAGTTCCGACTTGGCCTCGTTGATAAGGAGGCCCAGTTGAGGCTCAGACCTGGAGGGCCAGATCTCTGGACCACTCTCTGGACTATCAGCCAGTCGTCCAGGTAAGGGGTACACCGGACCCCTCGGCGTCGCAGGAATGCTGTCACCACTGCCATGCATTTGGTGAAGACCCTGGGAGCTGGAGACAAGCCGAAGGGCATGGCTTGGAACTCGAAGAGGGATCCTTCCGCTCGGAAGCGAAGGAATCTCTGGTGAGACGGATGGATAGGGACGTGAAAACACGTCCTGCAAGTCCAGAGAGCAGATACCACGCTTGGCGTTCCAAGGATGGTATTATCTGAGCCAGATGACCATCCTGAAGGTTCGAGACCTTAGGAACTTGTTTGGTCGTGTGGGTCGAGAATGGGAGCCAGCCCCGTCCGTTTCTGGAACCAGGAAGTACCTGGACACAAACCTGGGTCTGAAGGAGGGTGCCACTACCTCTTACCACTCCTTCTGGAGGAGAGATCGATGTCGGCTCAGGCAGGCACGCCAGTGAGGAGCTGGGGATCCCGAAGCCCCCGAGGCGGCGGCTCCTGAAGGTGGTGCCTGCTTTCAATTCAGAGGCAGGCCTTTCCCACCACCTCCAAAACCCACCTGTCTGTGGTAACAGCGGACCAGGCGGAACGAAGTGTCAGAGCTGCCTCTCCAATGGGACCCAGGGGTAAGGGTGACGGGATGGGGGCGACACCCCTCAGCCCGTCACTGGGGCAGGCTTGAGGAGGACCGGCCGAGGGACCTCTGGGCCCTTCTCTCCCTGCCTCCTGTTAGAGCCGGGCGGTTTGGTTTTGGGATGCCAGGCTGAGCCTGCTGGCCCTGGCGTTGCTTGGCCGCAGGCCGAGGGGCTGGAAGGGCCGAAAGGGCTTAGGCTGTGGTTTTGCGGCCTTGTCCTTCCTGAGCGGAAGAGACCGAGTCAAGGTGGCATTGGACTTCTCGATCCTCTGCAGGTGACCTTCCACCCCAGGGCCACAGGGTCAGTCCCCTAAGGGGAACATCCGCCAACTTGTGCTGGGTATCCGAGTAAAGGTGGATATCCTCAGCCAAGCCTGCTGACGCAGCCACTGCGGCCGCCACCATCTGGCATGAGTCCTATATCCAAAGCAGTCTGGAGCTGCTGTTTGTACTACCTGCCCTGGTCACCTGTAACGTAGTCTGCAGATCGTGGGAAGATGAGATGACCTCATCCAGGGAGCCCAACAGGGCATGAAAAATGTATGCCATGAGGACGGCCGAACTGGCCTGGCGAGAAAACCCGAGAGAGGGCGCGAAAGCGTAGACTTTTAAGCGACATAGTCAATTTCTTTGAATTCCTTGTCAGGAGGTTTGTCTATCCCTGGCGCGCCGGGCGCTGCTGAAAACGCTGAAACAACCAAACCCTCAGCAGAGGGTGTTCAAAACCGGATACAAGGAACGTTAGGGACCATACTTCTATTGGCTATCCTGGTCGGCGCAGGGCAGGAAGCAGGGCACTGCCAAGCTCCAGTGCTGGACCCACTGATGGCCTCGGCCACCGGAAGGCCTCCGTCAGAGAATCCCTCGGTCCAGAATCTCCGTGAGGGATACCTGTCCGTTTGGAACGGGTTTGAGCTCATCCCGGTAGACTCCGAGATGAGCGAAGCAGTCCTAGGAAGCGACGACGGGCTATCGTCCATTGACTGACCTCCTGAGGCTCCAGGTCAGTGGCTTGGAGAAAAGGAGGAATCATCTTCGGACTCGGAAGAGTCCTCAGAGTTGCTTCCTCTGGCCTGAGCCACCCTTCACCTGCCGAGGTCGGTCGGGAGTGAGGTGTTACTCGACAGCCGATGGGGTAGACTCCTTAGCCGACCGAGAATCCTGGTCGGAGCCCCACTGGTGGCTGTGGAGGGTGGAGGTTCTAACGGAATCGGGTGGAGTAGTTGGTTTTGGCCGAACAACTGCCTGGGTATAGGCTCCTCGGATGTTTCGTGGGGTTGTGTCGTTGCCCGTGACAGCTACTTAATGGCTGGAAGGCGACGGGTCAGCTTATTCCTGGCCAGAGGAGTTGTTACACATAAGGTCCTCGTACTGTCGGTCGTAATTTACGGCCTCGCCTCATCCGAGGAGGAGGCCGAGGATGAGCGCGACGCCGCTTACCGGGCAGTGCCGAGACCGAACCGCCTATAGACGGTGGGATCGGCTGGACCGCGGTCGAGGTCGGAGACCGAGACCGAGGTCCCGGAATTTCCGAGTCGTCTGCGGGAGGTGTCGGCGGGAACCGGCACTCCCTTCGCCTAGATGAACCATCCGAGGGCTCCGGAACCGAGGCACAGGCGAGCCCACGGATCCCTCAATCCTCCCGGGGAACCGGAGGGGAATTCGGCTACTAAAGGTGACAGCCGTCAATGAGTTAGAAAATCTCGACTTCATCGGTCGGAGTCTCGGTCAACTGACCTGTCGGGGACACCGTGAGGCCAGTGGCCGAAGCCGAGCGGTCGACCGAAGCCGACGGTCGACGGCCCGGGGAGAGGGACCTTTCCCGCTCCCAAGAGCGTCGACGGAGGGACTTACCCCTGTCCCTCTTTTGGACCGAGAATAAGGTCCAGGCGCGAGCCCTTCTCCTTTGGTGGAGAGGACAGACCGAGCTCGCAAAAGAAGCCGTGTAGAAGAACCCAGAAGGCGGAATAAATGCAGCGGCCGAGGAAGATCTGAGCCAGCGCCGCGCTCCTTCTTCGAGGGCGACCATCCTTCCGAGCGATCATGACGAGCCCGCCCGCGGATACACCGCCAACCGGGCCTTTGGACTTCACTGAGGGAACGCTTCGGACGCAGCCCAGTTGCAATCGGGCAGCACGTCTTCGAGGACGAGTCGGTAAAGATGAGCACAGGTCGCAAGCCCGCGGGTCGCGTGCTCAAGGCCTAAGCAGTGAGACACACGTGGAGTGTGGATCCGTCCGAGACATCTTCTGCCCGCATAGGCATCTCCGAGAATCCGAGGTCGAGTTTGTCCATCGCGGCCGAGGGGATAGAAGACTGAGAATCTTTTTGCAAAATTTATTTTAAAATCCGCAAGCTGAGAAATAGGAACTAGTCAAACGCAGAGCGTTAAGGAGGGAACCTGAGCTCCAAGCTGTAAGGAAGATCTGGCGTCATGGGGCGGAGCCGAGTAATACCACCGGGTGGGTGGGAGGAGCAAGCTTGAAGACCTTCCGGCAAGATTTAAAGCGGCAAGGATACCTGCCAATGAGTGTGGATGAACAACATATCCATGTCCCTAGAATGACCCTTTTATCTCTTATTTTATCCACAATGAGATCTGTTACAGTATCAAAGTATTTAAGTTTTGTTTTAGGAGGTCCATAGAAAACTCCCACAATTATCCTGGTGGAGAGTATTTCTATCATCAAACAATTGGTTCCTTCATGATTAAATGTTAGCAGTACCTGATAGGGGCCAAGGCTGTTTTTAGTGTATAACATAACTCCACCTCCCCTTTGACCTTTTTATAAGTGGTAGTTACACAGCACTTAGTGACTGCCAAACTCATTAGTGCAGTGCTAACACACTGAATATCATGCTGTGCCAATATGCAGGATACAGCCCCTGCCTTTGTGCCTTACATACATTATCTCTGCATTTGAGTGCTAGTAATATTAGTATGCACAATGTTCCTGCTTAATATGGGAGTTTGGTGCAAAACCATGTGCAACACAGGCACTAACACTTTGCACCTAGCACAGACTTTAAATATTTGGGCCAACATCCAAAATGAAGTGTGAAAGGCAACAGTTTGACTTTTTTTTTTGCATTATAATAGCACAAGTGTGCCTCAAATAACACTATAATTTCACAAAATGTTTATTTATTATCTGTATATCCTCACTGTAGCCTAAGATGCAATATTTTGTTTTTGACAGGTTCTTCATTACCTAATTTTGCAGTTCGGAGGTACTGAGGTAAATGGTCTAGTGAACATCACATGAAACTTATACAAAATAGAACCCAAATAAGGACTTAGAAGATGCTGCATTAATACAAAAACATTAACATTACTGCTTATTACTAAATATAAATTTAACTATATGATGTTTGAGGAGTAATATCATCATTTGGATAACAACTATCTGAAATTAAGTTTTTGTTAAGGAATAACATTCAATTCACGATGAATTTACCTAACAATTGAGTCTGGATGACACTGAATATTGTTTATCACCTGTCAATGAATCTTGTCCCAAGAATGCACATTCAGGAGCTGTTCTAAGTGTCATGTATGTCTTCATGACTGGATCCATAATGATCACAATAAGTCGGGAATTTGGTAGTGATTATTTCAATCTCCCATTCAAACAACTCCTCTCCCACCAAATTCCTGATCTGCTCTCTGGCTGTTGTTGATTTCTTTTAGATTTCTTCATCATGCCTTATAGCATGATCGATCTGTTACAATGTTGTTGGTATTTTGGGGATGTACTTTGTAAAATCCACACTAGTGTTGATGCAACGCTCTCCGTAGCATCCAGTCTTCATCTCTGCTTCATTGCCATTGACCGTTACCATGCTGTATGTCAACCTTTCTACTACTCCACCAAAATAACCATCTCAGTTACATTCCTTTTCATTGGGATAAGCTGGATTACTGCAAGTTTATGTATTTTGGGGGATTTTCTCAGATATAAATTTAGTGGGAATTGAAGAGATACATGCTCTAATTTCCTGCAAGGGTTTTTGTGGGGTTGTGTTTAACAAATTTTGGGGAGTGACAACCTTTATCTTAGCATGTTTAAATCCAAACATTGTGAAGATAGGCATGTATAGTAAAATTTTTTCTGTAGCACAAAGGCATGCCAGAGTCATCACTAATTTGGCAGGCAAAGCACATTCATTAGATGTGGGCCAAAACAAAATCTCAAGCAGTAAGGAGGAAAAGCAGCCAAGACTTTATGTATAGTATTGGGAACATTTGCACTGTGCTGGATTCATTTATGCTGCTGCTGGTATTGATCCGTTCCTTAGTTACACTATACCTGCAGTTTTATATGATGTCTTAATATGGATGCTTATTCTAACCACCCTTGACCCCCATCATTTTATGGTTTCTATTATCCATGGTTTAGGAAAGCTTTTATTACAATACTAAGAGGTAAAATATTTCATCAGGTTCCTCTGAAATAAGTATATTTCAAGAAAAGGTTGAATGAATTTTTTCAGTTCTGGCTAATGATAAGAAACAATAAATAACATCCAATAGGATGTAGTGGTCATTTTTTTATTGTTTTTTTAATATTCTTTCTGCAAAAACAAAATGTTTTACAGGGAATAGAGCTGGGTGAAAGTTGTGAATTCTGCTTTCACAGAAGTTCTGCAAAGTTTTAAAATGTCTGTGGAATTTTCCACCCCTTTGTCTGTGGCAAAATTCCAAGTTTTCCAAAAATTTACTGTGCATGTTCACCTCTTACTGTGCCATACATTCACTAACAGCATAACTTTAGCCATGAACTGCAGAATTAAGGTTTCTTGCCATTTATTTTGCTGGACCATTTATTTATCTTCAGCTTGCAATATGATTCTGTGGAGGGAGGGGGGTTCAGCCAGCAATGTACGGTCATATTTGTTTTTCTGCATGTGGTATTGTAAATCTTAAGATCACATAGTGAATCTTACCACCCGTCCTGTAGAGCACCATAATTGTGGTGTCAGCAATCAACCTTTTTGGGGGAGTTTAATTGTTTTTAATTTTTTCCGCTCTCTGTTTTTCTTTTTTCATGTTTCTTCTTTTGAATTTCACAGAAGTCAAGGATTATCTAATGTTTCTTCCTTTTTACGGCTTCAGTAAGTGTAACCTACAGATGTTTTGCATGTACAAAAGGAGCGATGTCATGTTTTCTGTTTGTGGAACTGACTGAATGTGTAAATAGTCTCCTCCGCCTTACCCTCCTCCATGAAATGTCTTCCGCTCTGAAATAATTATGCTTTCATGTTAATAAAATGGTTGCAGGGTACTGTTTTCTTTCTTAAATGGGTGGTACAAGAACTGGAAACTGAGTAGTGGGAGGCAGCATTCATTTTGAGAGTCATATCCACCACCTCCACTCAAAGCTCTAAAGATCCACCTATTTTTTCTGATTCATGTGGGGAGGCATGAGGTGGATATCATGTTGGAACAAGACACACTAGTTTGGGACCTGGAGCAAGCAAAAGAGCAAGTTTGTGGAGTGATCGAGTTGTGGAGCCCTGCATTTTATTAAGGACTAGGGGAACAGGAGATACTTAATGTTTTCAAATTGAATTAAAAATACTTGGAACAAATGATTATCAGAGCCACCTGGGGACTCAGAAGGAAAGAGTAATTAAGGACTGCCTGAAACTACAGCTCCCTAGGAAAACAGTTGACATAGCATCCTGATACAAGTTGAAAGAGACAGAGTTTTTTCTTAAACATTTATATACTAAAAACATAAAGTTCAGTTTTTGGGATTAACAATATTTGTTGACTATATAAATACATATATATATATATATATATATATATATATATATATATATATATTATATATATATATATATCTATTTATGGCAAAAACTCTGTTTAATGCATCAGTTAAGGTTGTTCCACAGTGACAAAACTGAGAAATTCGATGTTAGGGTTCCAACCCCTTTGCAACCAACCCCCAACCTGCCCCCACCAAAAGGCATTTGGGTGTGTGTTGGGGTCATGTGTCCTAACTCTCACCCCATCCCATTTTCAAACAAGCTGAGGTTGTGCAGTATAGGAGAATGGGGTGAGAGTTAGGACCAATGACCCCAATGCACACACCGATGCCTGTTGGAGGGGGTGAGGTGGGGATGGGTTGCAAGGAGGGTGGGAACCCTAACATTGAATTTCCTCACTTTTGTCACTGTGAAACAACACTAAATGATGCATTAAACTGAGTTTTTTTGCCATGGATTTCCCTTCTTTTTGAGAATGTGCACTAGAAATAGTGAAGTAACAGCAACACAAGTCAGTCAAACACTGGTGATGCAGAAGACTTTGTGCCACGGCAACATGAGTTGCACAGGGATCCAAACAGAGTTTTATGTTGACAACTGCCTATAAAGGAACATACGTTTTTGGGGAATCAACTGCCCTACATCCTATACATACTCCCGGTAGCTAGAGACTAGTAATCTAGCATTTTTTTTTAATTAAAAAAAAAAAACAGTACAAGTATGTCCTCCCTTAACATAAATGGCACATATACCCATGTTGTCATATTAGTGCATTTCACAGTCAGTCCTCATATGAGCCCCTTCCTCTACTTCTCCAGCTCCCTCTCTTTCTACCTCCTTCTTCTTCTTCACCCACATCTCCCCTGGTGCTGCCTTACAAGCCCTTCAGTCCATCAACCCTGCTAAAGGCTCCTCCCTAGATGGCCTGAACCCTAAGCTCCTCTCTCTGTCTGCTCCTGCCATCGCCTATCATATATCAATCTTGCTAAACCTCTCCTTTGTTTCTTCCACAGTCCCTCCTCCCCTAGCAACTACCACCCTATCTCTCTCCTTCCTACTCTGGCTAAGCTCCAGGAGCACATAGTACTTGAACAACTCTCCTCCTACATTACTGAATCCTCCTTTCTCACTCCAATCTAAGCTGGCTTTAGAAAACACCACTCCTTCACCACTTCCCTGTTACAGCTGACTGACACTATCGCCATGGGCATGGACAAAGGCCTTATAACCTCAGCTATTTTTATTGACCTGGCTAAGGCCTTTGACTCGGTGTCCCAGCCTATATTTCTTTCCTACTTCAGGACCGCTGGTCTCTCCCCTAATGCCATTGCATGGTTCAAGTCCCATCTGTCAGGCAGGACACAATCTCTGAGTAAAAAAATGACTTCTCTTTTTTTATATTTTTTTCACCTATTAATTTGTGCTTATGTGTTTTAGTAGTTGTATTGGTATAGTATGGTGTGAGCCCTAATGTTGCAGTATTAAGGTCATCTTGCATTGCCTTATAAGTCAGACAGAGGTCTCCTCTCAGTTGTTGGCATTTAGTTGACTATAGACCTAGAGTGTTCAATCTCTCTGTACTGGTATGATCTCCCATGTTGCGTATTTCTTTTTTGGTTACTTTCCTTTGTATTCCTTCAATTAATTTAAAACTTTTCAAGGTGTGAGGTTGTCAAAACTGAGAGCAATATTCAAGATGGGGGTGCACCAATCATGTGTACAAGGGGATATTCACTTATTTCTTCCTACTTTAATTGTTATGTAAAATACAGTTTATAGTTCTTTGACATTTTTTGACTGTTATCATGTAATGTTTATCAAAGGATCAGTCATCTGCTATCCAAATTCCAAGGTCTTGTTCCTCAGTTGTACTTTCTAGTATACTTTTATTCAGTTAATATTGTATTTGTTGATTCTTTGGCCCTAAGTGCATTACCTTGCTTTTCTTTTTTTATTAAATTTCATTTTGTTTTTTATTGCCCACACCGATATTTGATCTAGGTTGTTCTAAAGCTGTTTACAGTCAGTTATATTTTGTACAACACCTCCTAATTTCCCGGAGTCTCAGGAGAAGGAACAGTCACAGCCACAGGAGTCTCAGAAGAAGGAACAGTCACAGTTGAAGGAGTCTCAGGAGTTATCTCTGGAGCTCCTACGGACTAGGAGAGATGAGGGTGTGCGTCTGGTGATGGTCAGTAGCAGAAAGGATGATATTAAGGGGGTCCAGAGTCATTAACTATCTTCGCATGGAAGAAGGAACTGGAGGAGAGATTGCTTGAGATGGAGGCTGAGGAGGAAGAATATCATGAGTCTGAACATCCTGCTACTGTTAGTGTTGGAAGAAAATGGTACTGAGGAAGAGAAAGTGGAGGATAGTCAGCTCTTGCCTCAATGCCAGAAATGTCTTAGTCCAAAATCAGTGAGGATGATAGCGATGAGGGAGGGGATGATGACCCAAACCTAGACTCTGTTTAGCAGCCACCCCAAGCAGCACCCAGTAAAAACAGAATCTGGCCAGAGCCAATAGGGCTACAGGTTGGAACTGGTCAGTGGAGACCAACAAACACCAGGTGTGGAAGAGCATGAAAAACGCTCTCATTACCAGGCCACAAAACTAAATAAATAACTCAAGTTGCAACACAATACAATGGTGTGGGCACCTTGTTATATGCTGCTTAACTTAGAAGGCAGTTAGGTAATTAGGACTTACCTGCTACATCACAGTTAGGGAGCCCAGAATTGGGTGTCCTAGATTGAGGGTATTCTGGTGGGATCTGAAAGGGGAGAACAGAGAAGGTTGAGGAGACACAAAAGGTCAGAGGTCACTGAGGAGAGATTGGGGGTTAGAATTTAACAAAAATACTTACCTGATCAGTATGCAGTCTGGCAAGACCTGTAGAATTAAAGGGAAAATTAGATTAGCTAGATCAGCCCTGATCAGGAGTGGATTTTATCATCTTAGAAACATTGCATAAATCTGAGCCCTGATCCCGCTGGAGGATTTGACCACACTGGTGCATGCATTTGTCACTTCCAGACTGGACTATTGTAATGCCCTGTACCTAGGGTTATCTGGGGCAACCTCTGCAGGCTGCAGCTGGTGCAGAATGTGGCAGCAAAATTATTGACTGAGGTGAGACAGGGTCACCATAACACCCTGGTACTCTGTGGACTACACTGGCTGCCAGACAGGTGAAGGATTGTCTTCAAGGTAGGGCTCCTGACCTACAAGACTCTACACAAAAGGGGACCTGTCTATCTTCAAGATCTTCTTGCCATCTACTGTTCCTCCTTGGCACTCTGTTCTGCTGGGGGAGGCATCCTAGAAGTTCCCAGAGTGAGGCTGCAGCTCAGTGGTGGTGGTGCCTACTCTGGGGAACTCCCTTCCTGGTTATCTAAGGGAGGCCCTCTTAGTAGAAGCCTTCAAGAAAGGATTAAAGGCATATCTGTTCCAGCCAGCTTTTAATGATTGATATTGGTTTTAATGGGATGGATAGAATTTTAAGTTTAAGATGAGTTGCTGCTTAAAAGTATTTTGTTGTTGATCTGTTCTGTATAGCACCCAGAGTCCATGGAATTGGATGCTTCATAAATAAAATATCTATCTATCTATCTATCTATCTATCTATCTATCTATCTATCTATCTGTTAGTTTGGGGAAGTTATACTAGCGAGAGTAGAGACAGAGTGGAGAGTTAGAAAAATTGTATAGTACAGCATAAGAGTAAAGGAAGGGAAGTTTTAGAGAAAAAAATACACTTAAGTTCAAAGCAAGGAAAATAGAGATATAGAGATAGACAATAAAGATACAGACCATTAAAAATTAAATAAATTATATTGGGGGCTCAGTAAGACCCCTTTGGCACTCCTAGTTGGCATGCTATAAGTAGTAGCCCTGATGGGCTAGTGCAGATGGTTTGGGGCTAATGGTCCTTGCATTATTTAAAAAGGGGACACCTGTGGTTCAGGGGTCTTGAGTTGTCACAGGATCCCAGTAGTTTAACGGTATAGTCCTGATAGTGTAGTGGGATAACTCCATCATGGCCAATGGCAAATGGTGGTGTTTTTTAATTATATTCAACCTTTCCATGGAATTTAGTTGGGGGTGGGGCCCTTGGCCCTGTATGTAGCAGGCAGGTATGCAGGTCATGAAAACAAAAAATCAGGGTCCGAATCACCAGCACAGTGACAAGGCATCCACTTACGGCGCCGACATCCCACGTTCGATGATGGACTCGGGAGTTGGAGGGCCAGTTGGGGGTATAAGGCTTGAGCATCTCAGGGACTGCTCTTCTTCTCCAGGGGGGAGGGCGGAAGAGTGTCCAGCTCTATGTGAACTCTGGTTGCTGGGGGTACTGCCTCTGCTGGCGCGTCACACAAAGAGGGGTGGGGCAGATGCTGGTATCATTGCACAATACCATCCCAAGGATCTCAGCATACTGGAATGAAATTTCTGCTCCATACATGATGGCCCCCATCTCAGCTGCCACTCTCAGTGTGACTAATGCCTGCTGGGGCATCCCACTCCCATGGTCCCTCCCTGGGGGTAAGCCAGGGCAAGAGACCATGTTCCTAGGTGTAGGCATGCCCGATCAGTGGCCCCACCCTGGGCATAAGCCTGGGCATGGGAGGTTGAAAGTGGGGCAGAGAACTGAACTCTCCATCTTGGGGAAGGGAGACCAGAGCAAAAAAAAAAGAAAGAAAACTGCCAATCAGAAATGCTGTAGCTATTTAACACTACTGCACTAGAATAACAGTGCCAGTAGGTGCTTTCAACTCCCAGCCCACACAGAGTTCAGTTTGTAGCTTGCTCCATGGGAGTGGAGAAAAAAGATGGATATTTTCAGGAGGTGGCGGAGACTAGGGAAAATATGCCTCCCTGTACCAATCAGTCACACAGCAGCTATGTGAACAGCCCCCAAGGGGTTTGTTAAGAGGGTCCAGAGGGTGGGCAGCCAGCAGGAAGAGGCAGAAACTGCTAACTGACTCATATGGTGGCTGAGTTGAAATGCCATGAGGAGCTTGGAATGAAGAATAGGGACAGCAAATGCACAAGATGGGGGCCAAAAAGGAAAAACCACAATGTGGCTGAAGGCCAATACCTGAAATGGGCTTAAATGTAGCTGTGGAAGGCAGGCAGGGGGAATCATTGGGCTCCCTGAGGGGAGCATGGAAGCATCGAGCACCACATGTAATGCAGCTGCACAGCAGCTGATGTCAGAGCACCAGGAGATAACTAAAGAATTGGAGAGCAGGGTTTGTGTTACCTCCTATTGAAGTCCCCAGATGAGAATTTTGAGGATTCTGAAGCACAAAAGTGAAAAGTTTTTCACGTGGGTGGGAAAAAAGAAGGAGATTTTCAGGAGGTGGAGGAGGCTAGGGCAAATATGCCTGTCTCTACTAAACAGCTACACAGCAGCTATGTGAAGAGCCCCCAAGGGGCTTGTTAAGAGGGTCCAGAGGGTGGGCAGCCATCAGGAGGAGGCATAAACCACTAACTAACCCATATGGTGTCTGAGTAGAAATGCCCTGAGGGGCTTGGTAAGAAGGAACAGGGAGGATATATGCACAGGATGGGGACCACAAAGGAGAGTCACACTGTGGCTGAAGGCTAGTACCTGAAATGGGCTTAACAGTAGCTATTGGAGGCAGGTTGGAGGAATCAGTGGGCTCCCTGAAGGGAGCATCGAAGCAAGAAGCACCACATACAACAGAGCTGCACAACAGCTAATGTCAGAGCACCAGGTGCTAACTAAAGGACTGGGGAGCAGAGCTTGTGTTACTTACTTCTGAAGTCCCCAGATGGGAATTTTGAGGATTCTGAAGCACTTAAATAAAAGCAGTGCTTCAGAATTGACCCCATATATGGAAAGGTTTTCATGGATTTTATTCGCAGAAAAATTACAGGAAAAGCCGAAAGGTGTTTAGACCATGTGCTGCTTTTTTGAGCAGACTCAGGAGACCTTTTAGCCTACTCTGCTGGCATCTTAGTAAGTTAATATGTTTTACAAAGCCACTAAAGCAAATTTTTGACCCCAGAATTCTCTGGTCTGACCCCCAACATTTGAAGCAGAGAGTCAGCCTGACCCCCACTTTACTAGTGCTAGTACAAGCCCTGGGGGAGAGGAAAAGAGTGGCATAATAGCCAGGAGAGACCATGGCCAAAAATGCACAGCAGCAAAAAGAAGGAGCCCAAATGTGCTATAAACATAAAGAAAAGTATTTCCTTCCAAAGGAGCTCTGAAGCTTTGTGGGATTATTCAAGTAATTGTGCTGAAGGAGATAATTATAGAAAACGCAGGGTTCTGGGGCCACCGCCAAGCCCCCAGAAGCTCTGGGGTTTTAGATGACATGTGATACATTTTGGCGCTTATTTCTGACATAGCGCTAGCGGCACTCTTCTGCTGACCCACTATGTTTCTATACCCACTACGTGCTGCCATGTCAGTGTTTCTGTGAGATAGATACTGTATCCTAACAATTAGTGGAAGGTTAGATAATTCAGAGCATACATATATTATATATATTGTAGAACAGTGATAAAGGCCTTCAGACAGGGCTGTCTTTAATGTACCAAAGATGTTCTGCTTAGACCACATGGTTTCATAAAGTCCAGTAGTAGAACAGATACTCCTTTTTTTGTTTCTGACAGACATGAATATAACTGGCTCCTTCAAGTTCTGTGCAATAATTCTGCTACTTTCATGAGGAAGATTATAAGTATTTTAATGACCAGCAGGAAATCTCAACATATGCAACACAAAAGGCACTTGCTCTGTCAAGAAGTTTAATGCACACGGCCCAGTTCTGGTAACAGGTTTAATCCCCAGTCAAGTGCTATTCAGTAGATTAAGAAATAAATGGAGAATAATGCAGTCAGAGGGTAAATTGAAGGGGTACCTACATAGATCCCACTGATGGTGTAGCACTAAAGACCCATTCTTTGTGACCAATTATTATACAGCTACCCTGAAAAAAGGACCTTCGGGGCTCAGTGGGCCTACCCGGTCACCAAAATTTAATAAATAAATAAATAGCTTAGAACCCTTCTCTAAACCCAGAACCTGTCTACTGCAAGCTTATTTCTACCATAAGGACCTGTAAGACTCCAGCTGAAATGAAAGAATGCCATATTTCCAAATTAATTAATTGTGATACCGCTGTTGTGATATACCTGGCCACTTGTACCTACTGCTGCTAATATGTGGTCTGCATTAAACTCATGTTTAAGGAATGAATGATGGAGCATATGTGTGGATTTTAAGAATATGAATCTATTATACAAGGAGAGAGAGGAGAGTGCAGCAACTGTGTTTGAGAGTGTCTCTCTCTCTCCTGCTGTCTGTGGGTGTGTCTCTCTCTCTCTCTTTCTCTTGCATGCTGGACCAACTACCTCCTGATCACTGTGTCTCAAGGGTGCTGCTGTCTTTTTTCACTTCCACACCACCATGTCAGGCTACAAACAGTGTACCAATCAAACAAGACCCTTTGATGCTAGGTCCAAGCTAGTACAGAAATGTATTAAGTTAAAAGAAATGGCAAGCAGCACCGCCCTGCACCATGGCACATATGTGTCATGTGACCAATGTTTCACATCACTGATGCTTGGTCAAGGTGTCTTGACATCCTTGACAAAGTGTCAGAGTGACGTGAAATGTTGGTCATGTGACACATACTTTACGTGCCTTGGTGCAGGGGGGTGCTGCTTGTCATTTCGTTTAACTTAATAAAGTTCTGTATTAACTTGGACCTAGCATCAAAGGGTCTTGTTTGATTGGTACACTGTTTGTAGCCTGACTTGGTGGTGTGGAAATGATTGCAAGTTTGTGTCGCTGGCACCATTGGAGCCTTTATGTAGCTGCCTCCTCTTCTTTTTTGAATATGCTGTCTTTTTTGCTCCCTGGTGCATCTCTCACTTGCTGTCTGTCTCACCCCCCAACACCTCTCCCTTTCTCTAGTTCTCTCTGTGACACTGCAGCTTCCAGGACAGAGAGACACACAGACTCACAATTCTGCACTCCGTGTGTGGCTCTCTGTCTCTGTCTATCACCACCGCATTTGCCTGATGCCACACTACCTTTCCTCAATTGCTCTGTTTGTGTGTGTGTGTGTGTGTGGTGGGGTGGCAGAGAGAGAAAGAAAATCCTCTCTGCACAGAAAAAAAGCAATAGTTTCTCAACTCACTGTCAGGCATGTCAGTACTCTGTCCTTAAGCAGTGCTACCACCCGATTGCTGATCTCCAGGACAACAGATGTCATAGGCTCCATTGTGCACCTTCCAGGCCTCACTCAGCAACAGTCCAGTTCCATCCCTCCTCCTTGTCTGAGCCAAGATTGCTACTTACCATGTGTTGCTACTTCTGCCAGTAAACAAAGATTCTCACTCCAACCAAGATCCAGCAGCAAGTCCTGCACTTCCCACTGGAAAAGTTGGCAAATGGCAGCCGCTTCCTTGGATCTCGCCCATGTATTGCATTTTCTGCTGGACAAGTTGGCAAATTGCAGCCACTTTCCAGTGGCCTACATCTAGAAATTGAAATTACCTTGGATGCTCAGTAATGAACAAGGGGAGGAAGGGGCAGTGAGAGAAGTTGCGATTGAGACACTGGGGGATTGGGCACCCCAGTGTCACTATTATGTTTCTCTGTGAGGTGTGGGGTGGTGGGTGCTGAGAGTGAGGGTCAGGTAGGAGTTTTGTATTTCAGTTGTCATGGACCAGTGAAAGTTTAAAAAAGTAGTGCGAACGCAGAGTGGTTGCGACAACAGGTGTCTTTTTTTGACACTAACAAGTTGTTGGTTTGCAAGGAATGCAAGAGTGCTTTTTAGAAGCAATAGGTCTGCAGGGCTCTGCTCACTGCAGCCCAGAAAAAGTGTCATGGTTAAAGGAAAATGAATCCTTCTTATGCTGAACCCTAAAGAGTGGTTTGATGGCTGGGGAATGGGACATGAATTTAAAAAGGGTTACATATGGATAAGCAGCGGCAGAAGCAAAAAAAAAGCAACCATTTTGCCCACCTTTACACCCATAGCCCCATATGCCCCACCCACAAACATTTGGCATGTTGGCAGAAAGTCCCTTGTGTGGGATTTTTTTCTCAGTGGATGAGGTTGATGACAGTGTGGCTGTGTGAAATATATGCAGGACATAAATTAGCAGAGGTAAACCGGGAACACACTATGGGACAACTGGTATGCATAATCATATGCAAACTAAACATCCCATTCGCTGGGGACAGCATAAATGTTTGCCAGCAGTGCCCACTTCTGAAATAATAGCAATCTAAAAGTGAGGGTCCCCATCCTGATGATGATGTAACATTTATCCCTGAACTGTGTTCCTCTCATAGGCATGCAGATACCAGTGGAAGTAGTCAGTGTGCTGAATCTGAGCCATCCCTTTCCTGTATGGAAAGTTTTTTCCAGTGTCTCCTCCATGGCGGACAAGGTAACCACAGCAGCAAGCTCACTACTGCCAAAGCCTGTAAATCAACCTCCTCCATAGTCCATCCAATTAGAGCTTAAGCAACCCAATATAAATCCGCCTTAACAAAGCACACCAAATACCACCCTAAACATCCTGTGCCAAAAGAGGAACATATTGTAAAGTAGGACTTGTCTTAATGGTGATTGAAATGAGTTGTCATTGTATCTCCTGTCTAAAAATACAGATTTTACTATTACTAAGAGACCTGCTGCCATTTTTCTTGTTGAGAAGCCTGGGTTTCAACAACCCTGGAAAAAGCTTCACCTACTTATAAAGTTCCCAGTCATACTTATTTCTCCACTAAGGCTGTTCCAACAATTTACAATTACCTTCCTTACATTGTGTCACATGCATTGCCCCACTCTGCAGTACCCAGAATCTGACTCACCACAGATATCTGAACCAGTGGCCCACTATCTGCTATCATTTTCATGTGCAATACTGCACATTGGGCCTATTTTCCTAGTGCTTATGCTTTGCACCCATGCCCTTTGTCCATGTCCCCCCTGACAAGTGGCAGTAGTAATGTTTGTCCTCATCAGCACATTGAGTATTCAGAGCATGCATGGGTCACATACATCTGCCAGAATATTCACCTGAACTAATGAGGCCATTACGTCCTGGCTGGATCCACATGGATTCCAAGATGGCTTTATCACAAGTGACAATGAAGGGAATACCCTTAAATCACTCAATGGTGGGTGTTTTTATCATGTCCTGTGCTTCTCACATGTCCTGAAATTGATTGTGAGGGCCATTCTGGATCATGAAGCAGTCAGTGGCATGTGTACAGCAATGTCAGTCACAAGACCTGCTGCCATTTCAATTGCTACTCACTGGCAAGATCTGAGCTCAAGAGTCTACTGAAGGCTCATGGAGTACAACAACACTGCCTAAAGCCTGATGTAGATACACTCTGGAATTCAGTGCTCAACATGCTTGAGAGGCTACTTGAGCAGTACAAGCCAATGAGTAACTATGTCATGCAGATGCATGATCGTAAAGCACAGTGTGCTAGATCACTGAGTCAATCCCAGTGGATGTTGATGGATCATGTCAAACAAATTCTCTATCTATTTGAATATACTACACAGGTTGTTCACTCTGAAAATGTGTGCCTGAGCCAGATAATACCATGGCTGCATGTACTCAGCCAGGCACTTGTCAATGTCGCGAAGCAGTTTGAATTGGCAGCAGACTCTGTTGGAGTAGAGCTGACTGACTGGAATATACAGCTGTTTGACAATGATCCCATCTTGATTCATATTAGCACCTCTGAGGCATGGTATCATGTCAATGCCATGTGAACATTTAAGCGCAAGCATTTCAGCGCATCAAACATAGCGAAAAACATTACTGCTAACAGAGTAATTAAGAGCACAACAAATACAGCGCATTGCCTACCTTAAGCAAAAATATAATTCATTCATTCATTCATTCAATGAGGAATGCCACAAGCCTGAGCACAAGCCCAAGCCAGATTGCAGTGTTCTGTCACTGTACAGTTGACCTGCGTGTAGATAACATACCCACAGGCACCACAAAAAGATAATGCTAGAGCTGCACACCTGCAACAAGTTTTTGAGCCACAATCAACCTCCAGCACTACACACATACAAATAACCTGACTCAGGTTCAATTCCCAGGGGGTTGGGGTCCATGAGAAACACAAACGCTGGCAGCACCAACCAGTATACAGTAGCTAGTGAGCTGCTTAGAACATAGATCTTCAGTGTACTGTTACCACTAGATACCTGTGCCAAGTACTCTGCACTCTGATTTGAGGACTGTACAGTATATGCGAAAACCAGACATTCAATTTCACATTCAGTTTAGTCATTGCTTTAGATTCAAGCAAGCCTCATTTCTAATTCGTATTCAGTCAGCTAACATGGGGGACAGTTATGCCCACACATCAAAATTATACAAGCACTGCCCCAAGTCTTGCTGAGAATTAAATCTCAGTTCTGTAAGTAAGGTAGTCTGTTTTCAGCATCACCAATAAGGATCTCTTGAATGGCTGTAGAAAATAATTTATATATTTATCTAATAGTAGAGTAATTATATGTGCTCTGGAAGCACGTGCCCTTCATTGCTTCACAGAACTTTGGACAGCAGGCTCCGCAGTAGTGATCTCTGACAACTTCCTGAGACAGCCCCGCAGTAACAGAATTTGTCAATGTCATTGAGGACCCAAGAGAGAGAGAGAGAGAGCAGTTAACAAAGCTTCGGGGAGAGGAACAGAGAGAATGGTAGCTACAGAGACAGACACACAAGTAGCAGCTTGTGTGTCACTGTCACTAGAGAGCCATGAGCGTGGTGAAAGAGACGCTGAAATGCCTAGCACTGTAATCATTAAACACTGAAAAAGATTGCACTGAAATATCCACTTGGTAATTGACCAAGCCGAAATGTTTTGCACGCAATTGGTAACCTGTGAAGTGGGCTCATGAGGAAGGGTGCTGTCCATTACGGTGAAACCTTCCCCGTGCAATCCACTCACGGAGACCGACTGGTAGGATGACTGGATGAGGGGGTGGGTGAACTAGGCAAAAGGATGTTGCTATATGAACGTGTGTGGGGGTGGGAGCGAGCACGGTGATTGTGGGCTGGAGGGGTGGAGAGGCTGTAGGGATTGGTGCTAGTTGCCGGTCGAGCTGCATGGTGGTGTCGGGGATTGTTTAATGGCTGGGGTGGCTTAGGTACCGGGTTTGGGTCCAGGCACTGGTGCGATTTTTATTGTGCCCGCCCGAACCTTTTTTTTTTACTTTCACCACCCACCCCAACATGCACCCCCCTGGAGTTGAGAATCCTTAAGTAGGGGGGTGCAGGGGGCGCAGAAAGTAGTAAAAATATGTCCTGGCGCTATTGTGCTGGTGCACCAGGGTTGTCAGAGTGCTGAAAATGTGTTTGGCACTCTGACTGAGTGATAACAGTGATCACCTTTAGGCATTTGCCATTATCACATAGACCCCACGCAATTGACATGGAACCTGGGGCATACATCATGGCAACCCTGGTAGATCCTTAGTACAAGCATGGGGTGAGGGCACTTCTTATAGGTAGTAAGGCTGATCGGGATCACTATCTTGTGATCCTTTGTGGCAAAGTTGGAAACTGGATAATGATAATGCATGCAGAGAAAAGGTCACAATTGGTTGCTGGAGACAAACCTCAAGGAGCAACAGCCACTCAGAAAGTATCCTCATCATCCTTCTTCTCCTGTACTGTGTTTTCTCCTGACACCTGATCCTCATGTAGCAGTATCAAAAACCTTCTCTGGTCCATGCTGAAGCAGGCTGGTGTGTCCATGCACCAGCCACCTGGAGGCAGTATATTGCAGTGGGTTAGGGCTCTGAGCTGCAGGTCTGGAGACCTGGTATGAATCCCACAGCCACCTAGGTGCATACTGTGTGATCCTGAGCAAATCACTTAATTTCCTTGTGCTCCCAGGTCACATCTGGAAACAAGCTTTTGCTTTGTGTGCTACTCCTGGTTAAACAATGTTCCCTTTCTCTTCCCCCACCTGTTGGCAACACACAAGTGCAGCTGTCTGCCAGCCATATGGCACAGTCATACCTGGATGACCCACTGGAGTTGAGTACAGATGAAGAATCATTGGACTGTTGGTGAAGTAAACTGGAAATCTGGCCTGCTCTTGCAGCTCATGCCATTGGGTAACTAACCTGGCCCGCGCCAGTGTATGCTCAGAAAGGGTATTCAGTGCTTCAGGTGGGATTGTGACTGGCTGGCGAAGCTGTCTTTCTTACAGGAATATTGAGTTTTTCACATTCATAAAAATGAACTCACATTTCCGCCCATCACAGTACAAGTTATCAGCAACTGCAAGATATCAAGATCCTGCTGTTGTTAGCCTTTCTTGTAGAGCAGAAAGCAGCTAACTAAAAGAAGCTACATTTTCTTATTAATTTAACACTTATGTCTTAGCAGGAGTCAGTGTCTGTTGAGTTTAAGCAAACAGATACTTTATTAGAAGTAGAAGGGGCCTTATTTAGGGTTTAAAAAAAGAAAGAAAAGAAAGAGTCAGTGTTTGTTCTGTGCTGGGAAGGGTTCTGTATCAATTTACTTTGCTAAACCAGTAGGAGGAGAGAGGCTTAATTGTGGGTGTGGCTTAGACACTATAAAAGCAGGTGACTCAAATTACAACTTCCTGTTGCTAGCCTTTTTATTACTATTTAGGGTTTAAAAAAGAAAGAAAAGAAAGAAAGTCAGTGTGTGTTCTGTGCTGGGAAGGGTTCTGTATCAGTTTACTTTGCTAAACCACTAGGAGGAGAGAGAGCTTAATTGGGGATGGCTTAGACACTATAAAAGCAGGTGACTCAAATTACAACTTCCTGTTGCTAGCCTTTTTCTTACTAATTGCCTCCATCCCACCCTCCACCACCACCCTAAGCCAGTTCTACTTTTATAGCCACTGGATTTGACTGTCAACAGGAACTTCCTGTTTGGCAGGGAAGGAAGGATCATAGAGAAACATTGGTTTTGTCAACCCTAAAGGAAAAAAGTAGCTCACTCCCCCCCCCCCCAGCTGCTGGTGGTCTGACGCTGAGCAAGGAAGAAGGAGGCTACTGAAGAATATAGGAAGTTACTGCCCCAGAACAGGAAGGGTGAGAGTTGTAAGGAGAGGAGGGATTAAGCATACAGAGAAACAGGAGAGTGGACCCAAAATAAGACATGATAGGAGTGGTGCAGTGCAATGGCTGTGGGGTGGCAGTGTTCTTGGAGACATTCTGGAGGCTGCGATGCTGCCCTATTTGCAGGCACCTCTCTGGTCTGAGGGAGGAGGTTGCCCATCTCCAGGCTGACCTGGCTAGGATTCGTGAAACCTCCTCCCCCACCCAGGGACCACCAGGGCCAATGCCACTACCTCAGAGGTTGCCAAGAAAGAGGAGAGGCTGGACCAGGGTGGGCTCAGGAAGGGAGAGGGTGGTTTAACAGAGTTGCATCCCTCCAGCTGCACCTTTCCACAATTCATTTGCTCTTCTGGTGGATAGTGGTTCCTCTATGGAGGCACCTGCAGTGGAGACCAAGGGGGATGCTGGGATCCTTCACAAAGGAGACCCACAGGAGGGCGGCATGAGACCCCACAGGGGAAGGAAACAACTCCTGGTGGGGGACTCAATCATTAGGGGGGTAGAAATGGGGGAGGAAGGGGAGAGGGAGGTAAGGTGCCTGCCTGGTGCCATGGCCTGGTGGGACAGGAAGCGAATCCTCAGGATCGTGGGAGCAGCTGCACGAGGGAGGGAGCTGGGTGTTATTGTCCACCCAGGGACAAATGACCTGGCTAGGAATGGGATCAGAGCAGTGCAAGAGGAGTTTGTAGAGTTGGGGAGGGGCCTTAGATGAGTAGTGCATATAGTAACCTTCTCAGAGGTGCTGCCTGTCTATAGCAAGGGTGATGCAAGGGTACTCCTCACCAGGGAATTCAATGAAAGGTTGAAAAACTTGTGTGCAGCTCAGGGTTTTGGCTTCATTGGGGATTGGGGAGCCACCTGGAGGGATGCAGACCTATACTAGCGCTATGGTCTGCATCTGTCCAGGGGGTGAACCAGGATCCTAGGTGAGAGGTTTAAATGCTTCATTGGCAAACATTTATACTAGCCTAGGGGGGGAGGCACTGAAAAGGAGCAGGGAAATCCCAGCCTCCCCCCACAAACAACAGTAATTAGTGAGGTAAACACCAAGGTAGAGAAGTCATTAGTGAGCAGGCCAGAAGTAAATGTAAAAAAAGGCAAAGACAGTAAGAACAGGAATGGGGCTAAAGGGGTAAGGTCATCAAAAAGTGGAGGGTGATGAGTACCAGTGCCCATAGTCTGTGTAACAAGCTCCCAGAACTAGTGGCCTTGATGGAAGAGGGTTGTCTGGATATTGTGGCAATCACAGAAACATGGTACACAGAGAACCATGACTAGGATGTCAACATACCAGGATACACAATCTACAGGAGGGACAGGGAGGGTAAAAGAGGAGGAGGAGTAGCTCTTTATGTAAAGGAAGGGATCAAAGCAACAAAACTAAAGAGTAAACAGGGAGCAGATGAGACACTCTGGGTCACCCTGGAGATAGGAAATGGCACCACAATCCGCATGGGGAATGTATACAGACCCTCATCTCAGGGGAAGGGAATGGACAAGGAAATGATAGAAGGCTTCCTTAGAATGACTGAAAAAGGGGAGATATTGTTGATGGGGGACCTGAATATACCAGATGTTAACTGAAGCACCTTTGCTGCAGGCACATCCAAGAGCAGGGTCCTTCTTGATGACCTACAGGGGGCATGCCTCAGACAGCTAGTACTGGAACCCACTCAGGAGGGAGCAGTCTTAGACCTGGTACTCTCAAATGAGGACGGAGAAAGAATCTCAGATTTAGAAGTGGGTAGCCATCTGGGAACAAGTGACCACCACACAGTGTGGTTCACGATAAACACAGCTGTACAATCAAGCCATACAAAAGCAAGAGTATTGGACTTTAGGAGGGCTGACTTTGGGAAAATGAGAGAGTGCCTCAGAAAAGCACTAGCAAACAGGCAAGAAGGAGAGGCGGAGGAACAATGGAGAGTAATCAAAACAGCCATCACAGAGGCAACAAGCCTTTGTGTAAAGCTCATCAACAAAACACAATGAAGGAAAAAACTACTATGGTTCTCAAAAGAGGTGGCAGGGGAAGGTTAAGGAGAAAAGGATAGCATTCAGGAAATATAAGGAAACACAGAAGGAGAAGGACAGAGAACTTTATCAGTTAAAGCAGAAAGAGGCTGGGAAGGCAGTCAGAATAGCAAAGGCCCAAACCAAGGAAAGGATAGCCAACTCTGTTAAGAAGGGGGATAAGACCTTTTATAGGTTTAATTAAGGAGTGAAGAAAGACCAAAGAAGGGATACTGAGGTTTAATAAAGGGGAGGGAATGTGGGTAGAGGGTGACAATGAAAAAGCAGGGATACTGAACAAATATTTCTGCTCTGTATTCACAAAGGAAGAGGAGGGGGGAGGTACCTAAACCAAACAAGAGAAACACTCTGAAGATGAGGGTCGATACCAGTCCATTTACAGAAGAAAGGGTTCTGAAAGAACTAATAAAATTGAAGGTGGACAAAGCAATGGAGCCTGATGGGATTCACCCAAGAATTCTAAAAGAACTAAGGGTAGAACTAATGACACCGCTGACTACTCTCTTTAACAAATCATGGGAGGATGGGGTGGTACCTGAGGACTGGAGGAGGGTGGATATGATTCCTTTTCACAAAAGTGGGAGCAGGAAAGAGGCAGGAAACTACAGACCAGTTAGTTTGACCTCAGTGGTAGGTAAAATGATGGAATCACTACTGAAGGAAAGAATTGTTGAGTACCTAGAGGCCAGTGGGGCACAGGACCCAAGGCAGCATGGATTCATGATGGGAAGGTCATGTCAGATGAATCTAATAGATTTCTTTGACTGGGAGACCAAAGTAGTAGACCAGGGAGGGGCTGTGGACATGGCTTACCTAGATTTTAGCAAGGCATTTGATACAGTCCCACACAAAAAATTGATACACAAGTTAGCCAGCCTTGGAGTGGGTCCCAAAGTGGTAGCCTGGATAAAAAAATTGGCTAGACAACAGGATGCAAAGGGTAGTAGTAAATGGAGTCCACAGTGAAGAAAGGAGGGTTATTAGTGGGCTACCGCAGGGTTCAGTACTGGGACCGGTCCTTTTTAATGTCTTTATAAGTGACATTTCAGAGGAACTGGAAGGAAAAGTATGTCTCTTTGTAGATGACACAAAGATCTGCAACAGGGTTGATACACCAGATGGAGTGGAAAGGATGAGAAGGGACTTGGCAAACTTGGAGGAATGGTCAAATGTATGGCAGCTCAGATTCAATGCAAAGAAGTGCAAGGTAATGCACCTGGGAAACAAAAACCCAGGGCTAGAGTACACAATGGGGGGTGAGATACTGACAACAGTAAAAATGGAAAGGGACCTGGGAGTAATTATATCAGATGACCTAAAGGTGGGCAAGCAATGTGAGATGGCAGTAAGGAAGGTTGGGGGGGATATTGAGATGCATAGGGAGAGGCATCAATAGTAGAAAACAGGAAGTTGTTATCCCTCTGTACAGACAGTTGGTGAGACCCCATCTGGAGTACTGTGTGCAGTTCTGGAGACCCCATCTCCACAAAGACATAGACAGAGTGGAGGCTGTACAGAGGAGGGCAATCCAAATGGTGCAGGGTCTGCACCAGAAGACATACTGAAGAAGACTAAAGGAGCTTAATATGTATACCCTTGAGGAAAAGAGGGAGAGGAGACATGATAGAAACTTTCAAGTGTCTCAAGGAATCAACAAAGTCCAAGAGGGTGGCATCTTTCAGAAAAAGAGATGTGCAAGAACAAGGGGGCACAATTTGAAGATAGAGGGGGGACGGCTCAGAGGTAATGTGAGGAAGTATTTTTTCACAGAGAGGGTTGTGGATGCATGGAACAGCCTCTCTGAGGAGGTATGTGAGTCAAGAACAGTGGGGGAATTCAAGAATGCATGGGACAGACATAAGGCAGTCCTAGTTGGGGGTAGGAGGAGGTAAGCTGTTGGTTAATTAGGATCTGCAGCTTATCTGTTAGGTAGGAAAATGGGCAGATTAGGTGGGCCAAGCGGTCCTTATCTGCCATCAAATTATATGTTTCTATGTTTCCTGCTGATAAAGGTGATGTGGACAGGAATCACAGGAAATGGAGAGTGTGCTAATGCCACTGGATGATGGAGGCACAGCTGAGGAAGTTGAGTTCTCCTGAATAGGAGACAGAACATGTGTTGCACTGCTGTGACTCTAAGGTGTGCACCTGAATTGTTTGGTGAGGTACCATAATACCTGTTTGTGTCTGCAATTAGCAGAACACAGATGCAAATGACCTGGACTCAGTGTGATAGATACATGGTGAATGACAGTATTAAAAAAAGATGGAGAAAAGCTTAGGATTCCATCCACATTACAAATATTTATACTAAAATTGCCAACAATTTTGTTGTCAGAGAACAGTAGTATTTGTATTTGCAAGTGTCCCTGTTGGCCCCTGTTTAGGGCCCTCTCCCTAAAATGATGAAAAAGAGAAAAATCAAAAAAATTGTGCAGACATTATTAATTAACCATTACTGTTTGCACATCCCTCTTTATGCAACTTTTTACTTCTGAAAAACACATCAGTATGTGTAAGTCATCCAGTTGACTGCTGTTTGGGCCCCCTCCCCAAAATAAAAATGACAAAAACCAAAAGAAACATAGAAACATAGACTTTGACAGCAGATAAGGACCTCTTGGCCCGCCTAGTCTGCCCATTTCCCTACCTAGAGGAAAAGCTGCAGATCCTATTTAACCAACAGCCTATTTCTTCGTAATCCCACAAAAATTGCCTTATGTCATGGGTTCTCAAATGGTGAGGCCAGCCTCCCTGGGGAGGCCCCAGCCTGTTCCAGGGGAGGCTCAAGCAAGTCTGAAAAACTACTGTATTTAAATTTTGGGGTTTGTATATTTTGTGTGAAGAGGTGAAGCAAACTGAAAGAGGATAACAACAGTAGGTGAATTGTATGTACTTATTTACTAATAGGTGACAAGGGAAGGTGAATGAGCCAAGGCTCATTTCAGGTGTACCCGGGGGAAGGGGTAGGCAGTGAATACATTTCAAAAGGTAACTGCAAAACAATCAAGAAATGTTCAATGAGCAATAGTGCAAATAAATATGAACAATAAATTAATAATGAGTGGTGGTAATTGATCAGTTTGTAAACTGATGGCAGAACAGCCCAAATACAAGTTTGAGCATAGAAGTGCTAAGAGCAATAGCAGGAAGGAGCAAAGTAATCCCTGAGAAGTTGCTTAGGACCAGGGACGGAGGGGGAGAGGCAAAGTATGTAGGAAGGTTATTTCATATAGAGAGGAAACAGAGAAAGTAGTCTGACCCATAAAGGTACTGCAACAAGGGGTAACAATGGTTCAAGAATGAAAATAGCAGAGCAAGTATGCTGGCCTGTTTTGGGGGCCGGGGGGGTTCAATATGCTGAATAATAATTGTTTATTTTATTTATTTGTTATTCAGATAACACCATTGAGCACAGGAGCTCGTTTTCAAAAGTTCCAAGTCAGTATAAGACAAAGAACTGAATGTGAGCAAAGTACACAAAGGGGTTTCAATTTATTCATGGTGTACTGTGCAAAGTATAGTGTGTTATTTGTCTTTGGGGAGGCCCAAGATTATTTCATTTTTTGTGGGAGGCTCAAAATCTTTTCTATGGACTTGGGGAGGCTCACTGTGACAAAGTCTGAGGACTATTGCCTTATGTGTATCCCATGCATTCTTGAATTCTCCCACAGTTTTAGACCCCACAACCCCCTCAGGAAAGCTGTTCCATGCGTCCGCCACCCTCTCTGTGAAAAAATACTTCCTCACATTGCCCCTGAGCCATCCTCCCTCTATCTTCAAATTGTGTCCCCCTTGTTCTTGCACATCTCTTTTTCTGAAAGATTCTACCCCCTTGGACTTTGTTGATTCCACTGAGGTACTTAAACATTTCTATTATGTCTCTCCTTTCCCTCCTTTCCTCAAGGGTATACATATTAAGCTCCTTTAGTGTCTCCTCATATTTCTTCTCTTGCAGATCCTACACCATTTTAGTTGCCCTCCTCTGAACTGCCTCCATCCTGTCTATGTCCTTGCAGAGATGGGGTCTCCAGAACTGGACACAGTACTCCAGATGGGGTCTCACCAACTGTCTGTACAGGGGGATAACAACTTCCTGTTTTCTGCTGGTGATACCTCTCCCTATACATCCCAGTATCCCCCCAGCCCTCCCTACCACCTTCTCACATTGCTTGCCAACCTTAAGGTCATCTAATATGATTACCCCTAGGTGTCTTTCCATTTTTGTTGTTGTTACTACCTCCCCCCCATTGTGTAATCTTCCCTTGGATTTTTGTTTCCCAGGTGCATTACTTTGCAGTTCTTTGCATTGAATCCAAGCTGCCATACTTCTGACCATTCCTCCAACCTTGCCAGGTCCCTTCTCATCCTTTCCATGCCTCCTCGTGTAACAACCCTGTTGCAGATCTTTGTGTCATCTGCAAAGAGGCACACTTTTCCTTCCAGTACCTCTGCAATGTTACTTATAAAGACATGATTTAAAGCTTGTTGCATCACCCTACAAGGTTGCTGTTTGTAAGAATATACTATTTCTAGCGCCAAACCTGCCAGTTTTTTCAGTTTTAAGTTTGTTTGTATTGTCATTCTGAGCCCTGAGATCACAAGTCACCTGACCAGGAAGAATTGACACTGTAGTTCCTCAGCATAGTCTTGAGAACTGCAGTTTTCAAATGACTTTGTTTATTTTAAACTTTAAAGGTAAAATCTTACTGGGGCTTGCATAGAAAAGTGCCTGTAACAGCATAAACTGTTTTACTGCTTTTAAAAACACGATTTAAATTGCAAGTGAATTTGTGACCCCATCTTTAACTTCTGGGTCATATTACAGTTAAAAGCAGCCCTCCTGCGAGAGGGCAAGCATTTAAAACTTGTTGCATCACCCTACAAGGTTGCTGTGAGTAAGAACATACTATTTCTAGCATCAAACTTACCAGTTGTTTTTCAGTTTTAAGTTTGTTTGTATTGTCATTCTGAGCCCTGAGATTACAAGTCACCTGACCAGGAAGAGTTGAAACTGTAGTTCCTCAGCATAGTCTTGAGAACTGCAGTTTTCAAATTACTGTGTTTATTTTAAACTTTAAAGGTAAAATGTTACTGGGGCTTGCATAGAAAACTGCCTGTTACAGCATAAACTGTTTCACTGCATTTAAAAATGTGATTTAAATCACAAGTGAATTTGTGACCCCATCTTTAACTTCCGGGTCATATTACAGTTAAAAGCAGCCCTCCTGCGAGCAGGGCAAGTGAGAGCAGGGTGCCTGGTGACGCGCGGGGAGACACGCACAGAGACATGTGCGTTGTCGCGTGTTACGCATGTTAAGCATTGTAAAGCATTCTTCTGGGGCAAGATTTAAAGATCATATAAAATCAGTAAATTATTAATCCTGTGTAGAGAAGATAGTTTGCATGATAAACAGACTAAACACCACCGGATTATTTTCTGAGGTAAAATTTTGATCACAAACTCTAGTTGGCCTATTGTTTGGAAATAAAAATGGAGAAAAACATTATTTCTGGAAGGTAAAGCTTAGGGACTCAGTGCATTGAATGTGATATGTACCTGTTTTTCAGATATACCTATAATTGACTTCCATTTTTTTATTCTTAAAGTGTAAACAGAATGCAGAAATGAGTATTGAACTATCTTTATTTAGCACAAGGTTAAAGGCCCTAGAAATCAGCCAACAGAAATTAATAACGAAAATGGTTAATGGAAGAATGTGACAACTTATCCTGTGAAAATGAGACAATGAATAAAAAGTGAACAACATAGCATTACAACAACAAATTGCCCAGCCATTACTACACCATAACTATTCAAAATAGCAATACATCAAAAAGACCTAGAGATATGGACATTCAAGATAACCTAGACAATGAATGGCAGGTGGTCCAAACTAGAAGACCTCTAAAAAAGAAAGGCAGGAAAGCTGGATGCTTTTACTATACCACTATTGAATAGTTTTGGCCCACTGATTACACTAATAGATGGGGATATCATACCACAAACTGAATCAATTCAGATTAAGAAAATACATCAAACAAGGAATGTTCCAAAACAGAAAGTGACAAAAGGCACCCAAATCAGCAGAAAAAGCACAAACGAATGTAGAACACACACTCTGAAAACCCCCTTCTAATATGTATTGTGATTAATACAGAGATACTAGCTACATTAGCTATACATCCATTATTGGGAAGCCAATCAGAACCAAATAATGAACAGGAATTACCAGGAATTGATATGAATCAAATCTAGATCAAAACCCACCAGAACAAATATTAATTTGGGTGACTCAATAATAAAGTATACAGATAGCTACCAACAAGAGGCAACAAAGAAAATGTAACTAGTTGTAGTAGTTATAGTGGGGCATTGATAAAAGACATAACAAAAGAGATCCAGGGTACTGAAAAATGTGAGGGAAAAAACTGTTGTACTACGTTTGAACAAATAACTGGAAAGCAAGACGCACAAGAAATTATTTCTGATATGGAAAATGTTAAATGTATCCAAGAGCATGATGCAACTCCCATTATTTCTGAAATTTTACCAGTACCTAGGGCAAGCCACTATAGAACTAGAAATGTTAAATCATTTAACAACTGGCTACGCAGGTGGTGTTTAACAAATAATATATTGTGCATTAAAACTTGTGGGAAATTTGAGAACAAAAATGAGGTATATGGTTATGATGGGTTACATCCAAATAAACATGGTTCAAGACTGCTGGGGTGTAACATTTACGATGCAATTAATGTTTAAAAAAACTAATTGGAAGGGGGAACAGGGGATACCATTTTGAGAATAGATTAGAGATACAAACCCAAAACCAGCTAAACAAATACACAAGAAAGTAGTAAACGTATATTGAAAACAGGTCTAAATTTTCTACCACAAATGCAAGGAGTCTACATGGTGCAAAAATGACTGAATTTCAATATATTTTAAATAATGAGAAAATAGATATTGTCTGTAACTGAATCATGGTGGAACGATAACCTATGGTGTAACATTATATATCAGGATATACAACATATTTCAAAAATAGAAAGGACAAAAAAGGAGGAGGTGTGGCATTATTTGTTAAAGAAATCATAAAATCAAAACAAACCGTGGATGTAATTAATAGTACATTAAGTGAAATTACATGGGTAGAAATATTATGTTACAATACTCCAAAACTACTGATTGGTCTATGTTACAGGCCTCCTGACTCTAACTTTACAATAAACCAGGATATAATAAATAGTATAAATGATAAGTCAAATTATAATGAAATAATTCTAATGGGGACTTTAACTTTCCAGGAATAAATTGGAATGAAAACATTGGTAGTAACAATATTGAAACTCTGTTTGTGGATACATGTACAACAAATGGACTGTACCAAGTAATAAATCAGCCCCCCCCTAACAATAATATTTTGATCTAGTATTGACAGACATGCCGATAAAATAACTAATATAATGGTTAAACCTCCATTGCTATGTAGTGACCATATGATAATTACCTTTAATAACTCTACATGTTTTAAATCACTTTTGGGTAAACAGTAGTTAAAGATTATAACAGAGAAAATTTTGTTAAGATTAAACAGATTCTATCAGAGGAAATGGGACAACAACATAGATTGCAGTAACGTCATTAAATCAAAATCAAAAATAAAATTATAAACTTAGAAAATTAATATATACCAAATAGAACCTTGTGCAATAAAAGAGGTAAAATTCCATCTTGATGACTTTAACTATTACTAAATTTAATTTTAAATAAACGTAGACTGTATAGAGCAATGATAAGGACAGTAGTGATTATAATATCTGGAATTACAAGATCTCACAAAAATTGTAAATACAAAATTAGAACAGTGAAAAAAATGGAAACAAAGCTTGCATACATTAAAGATGGTGGAAAAGTTTTATTCCTACATAAATAATAAAAAATCAAACTCTATAAATATAGGTCCACTGGTGATAGATAATATGAAACATCACTCAAGATAGTACAGATAAATCTAACAAATACTTTTGTTCAGTTTTCAGTACTAAAACATATCCATCAATAGTCAATAAAATTCCAAAAGATACTTTTAAATGAGATAACTGAAAAGAGATTATGGACAACATAAACAAACTAAAACACAAATAAATCACCTGGACCAGACAAGTTACATCCTAGATTATTGAAGGAAATTAAAGAATAGATAATTAACCCACTACATAAACTTTTAACATGTCACTAATACAGGGTATGTCCCAATGGACTGGAAAACTGCATTGTCACACCTATTTTTAAAAAGGGAAATCGATCACAAATTTCAAATCATAGACCCATTAGTTTAACAAGTATAGTAGGTAAAATGTTCAAAACAATATTAAAAACTAGGATTGAAAGTTACCTAAACGTAAAAGGATTAGAAGACAAATCCCAACATGGTTTTCGAAAAAACAGATCCTGTCTAACAAGTAACATGTTTTTTTATGAACTCATAAGTAAATGTATTGAACATAATAAAGCTATAGACATAATTTATCTTGACCTATGTAAAGCATTTGATAAAGTGCCACGTGGACTACTAATAGATAAAATGGATAAACTTGGTATTGACAATCAGATCACAAATTGCGTAACTGATTGGCTAAAAAATCGTACTCAATGTGTTTATATATCAGGCATGAGATTGGTGACGAGTGGGGTGCCTCAGGGATCGGTCTTGGGTCCTATTCTGTTTAACATATTTATATCAGATATGACATCAAATTTCAACAGTTTAGCCATAAAATTTGCTGATGACACTAAACTAACAGCCCAGGAAGATACTAAGGAAGATTACCAAGAACTCGTAAATGACTTAAAAAAATAGAATTATGAACTGTAAAAAACCAAATGACATTCAGCAATGAGAAATGTGTTGTTATGCATTTTGGAAAAATAACTTGTACGTGTGTAGTTACACATTGTAGGCAAATAATAAACCTGTAAATCAACAAAATGACTTAGGTATTATAATAGACTTGGATCTAACATTTCATGCATATAATAACAGTATCAATTAAAACAAACAGGCTAATAGGAAGCATAAAAGAAGTTTTACATCCAGTCAGAAAATGCTTTATTCCACTCTGATAGGGCCTATGTGGGCCTCATTTAGATTATTGCTCCCTTGTGGAATCCATACCTGAGAAGGGATGTAAATAGAATGGAGGGGGTGCAGCGGAGGGTTACCAAAATGGTGGAAGACATATCAGCCATGAGCTATGTTCAAAGATTGGATGAATTAAAGATGTATTCCCTGGAGCAGAGAAGGATAATAGGAGATGTACTTTTTATGCATAAATTATGTGGGAGGAAGAGTTACTAACACTATTAAATCTATATTATAGTAAACATAATTGTAATTTAAGAAGCCACAGATATCAATTATCTCTTTTTTACCCAGATCCTTTTTTACCCAAAAGATAATAACCTTGTGGAACTCATTACCAAATTACTTGTTTGATAATAGAGATCACAAAATCTTTAAGCATAAACTCGATTCAATCCTGTTAAAATAAACATGGAAATTACCAGCTTGGCTGGAGACATACAAAAATGTGCCTCAGCTTTCTGTATGTCTATACCTCCTAGTATAACTCCTAGTATAAAAAGGACTGGACCCAGTAATGAACACTGCGGTACTCCACTAGTAACCCCTCTTTCTTCAGAGTGGACTCCATTTACAATTACCTTCTGTGTCCTGTTGGTCAGCCAATGTTTTACCCAGGTTACCACCTTGGGAACCCACTCCCAGGCTGGTTAATTTGACTACTAATCTTTTGTGTGGGACTGTGTCAAATATCTTGCTAAAGTCTAGGTAGGCCATGTCCACAGCCCCTCCCTGGTCTGCTACTTTGGTCACCCAGTCAAAGAAATCAATTAGATTCATCTGACATGACCTTCCCCATGTGAACCCATGCTGCCTTGGGTCCTGTGCCCCACTGGCCTCTAGGTACTCAACAATTTTTTCCTTCAGAAGTGATTCCATCACTTTCCCTACCACAGAGGTCAAACTGACAGGTCTGTAGTTTCCTGCCTCTGTCTTGGTCCCACTTTTGTGAAGGGGAATCACATATGCCTTCTTCCAGTCCTCATGTACCATGCCATCCTCCCATGATTTGTTAAAAAGCGTAGTCAGTGTCACTAGTTCTCTGCTTAATTCTTTTAGAATTCTGGGGTGAATTCCATCTGGCCCCATTCCTTTGTCCACCTTCAGTTTTAGGAGTTCTTTCAGAACCCTTTCTTCTGTGAAAGGACTGGGATCAACCTTCCTCTCCAGAGTGCTTCTGTTAATTGGATTAGGCACCTGCCCCACTTCCTCTTTTGTGAATACTGAACAGAAGTATTCATTCAGTATCCCTGCTTTATCACTGTCACTCTCTGCCCACCCACCATCCATTCTATTCAGCCTCACTATCCCTCCCATTGTCTTTCTACACTCCCTGATATACCTATAAAAGGTTTTTTCCCCCTTCTTAACTGAGTTAGCTATCTTTTCCTCAGTTTGTGCCTTTGCTATTCTGACTACCCTCCCTGCTTCCTTCTGCCTTAACTGGTGCAGTTCTCTGTTCTGCTCCTTCTGTGTTTCTTTATACTTCCTAAATGCTATCTTTTCTCCTAACCTTCACCGCCACCTCTTTTGGAGAACCATAGTGGCTTTTTCTTTCATTTTGATTTGTTTATTTGCTTTTACACAAAGGCTTTGTTGCCTCTGTGATGGAGGTTTTGATACTTGCCCATTGTTGCTCCACCCCTCCTTCTAGTCTGTTTGCTAGTGCTTTTCTAAGGCACTCTCCCATCTTGCCAAAGTCAGCCCTCCTGAAGTCCAGAACCCACACTTTTGTATGGCTTGACTCTGTAGCAGAGTTTATCGTGAACCACACCGTTTGGTGTCACTTGTTCCCAATTGGCTTTCCAATTTTAGATCTGAGATCTTCTCACTGTCCCCATTTGAGAGAATGAGGTCTAAGATTGCTCCCTCATGAGTGGGTTCCAAAACTAGCTGTTTGAGGCATGCCACCTGAAGGGCATCAAGAATGGCACTGTTTTTGGATGTGGCTGCAGCAAAATGCTCCAGTTAACATCTGGTATGCTAAGGTTCCCCATCAACAGTATCTCCCCTTTCTCTGCCATCCTAAGTATGCCTTCTACCATATCCTTGTCCATTCCCTCCCCCTGACAAGAGGGTCTCTATACAACCCCTAAGTGGATTGTGGTGCCATTTCCTGTCTCTAAGGTGATCCACAGTGCCCCCTCTCTTCCCTGTTTACTCTTTTGTTCAGTTGCTTTTATCCCTTCCCTTACATAGAGAGATACTCCCCCCTTTTCTGCCCTCCCTGTCTCTCCTGTAGGTTGTGTACCCTGGTATGTTAACATCCTAGTCATGGTTCTCTGTGTACCATGTTTCTGTGACTGCTACAATATTCAGGCATCCCTCTTCCATCAAGGCCACCGGTTCAGGGAGCTTGTTGCCCAGAATATGGGCATTGGTACTCATTACCCTCCATTTCTTGATGGCCTTACCCCTTTTTGCCCCATCCCTGTCCTTATTGCATTTGTCACTTTCTCCATTTACCCCTGCACTTCTCCCTGTTGACATCTCTATGTTAGTGTCTACCTCACTTAGTACCCTGATATTGTTGGGGGTTGCTAGGATTTACCTGCTCCTTTCCAGTGCCTCCCCCCTTGGCTGGTTTAAATACTTGTCAATGAAGTATTTAAACCTATCACCTAGGATCCTGGTTCCCTTCATGGACAGATGCAGACCATCATGCCTATATAGGCCTGCATCCCTTCAGGTGGACCTCCAGTCTCCAATGAAGGCAAATCCCTGAGCTCTGCACCAGTTTTTCAATCACTGATTGAATCCCATGGTGTGGAGCACCCTAGCCTCACCCGTGTCATAGACAGGCAGCACCTCCGAGAAGGTTACCGTGTGTGCGATTTGTCTAAGGCCCCTCCCCATCTCCACAAACACTTCTTGCACTGCTCTGATCCCTTTCTTAGCCATGTAATTTGTCCCTAGGTGGACAATGACATCCAGCTCCCTCCCCTGTGCAGCTGCTCCTGCGATCCTGAGGATTCGCTCCCTGTCTCTCCAAGCCATGGTGCCAGGCAGGCACCTTACCTCCCTCTCCCCTTCCTCCCCCAGTTCTACCTTCCTAACAATGGAGTCCCCCACCAGGAGTTGTTTCATTCACCTGTGGGGTCCCATGCCACCCTCCTTTAGATCTCCTTTGTGGAGGTTCCCAGCATCTTCCTTGGTCTCCACTGTGGGTGCCTCCACAGAGGAACCACACTTTTCCAGAACGGCATAGAAATTGTGGAGAGGTACAACTGGAGGGATGAGCCTCTGTTCCACCACCCTCACCCTCCCTGAGCCCACTGTGGTGCAACCACTCCTCTTTCTTTGCAACCTCTGAGGCAATGGCAGTGACCATGGCTGGTCCCTGGGTGGAGAGAAGGTCCCACAAATCCTTGCCAACTCAGCCTGGAGATGAACAACCTCCTCCCTCAGTCCAGAGAGGTGTCCGCAGATGGGACATCACTGCATCCTCCAAAACATCTCCCAGAAGACTGCTGCTCCCCAGCCACTGCACTGCTCCACTCCCATCATGTCTTTTTTCTGGCCCCCTAACTGTTATTTGGAATACTTACTCTTTCCTCTGTTTGTTTATTTCTTTTTTTCTTCTCTCCCTACTTACTTACTGCCTCTGCACCCTTTTATTTCCTGATCTTCCTGTTCTGAGACAAGAAGTTCCAATATTTCTCAGTAGTCTCCTTCCTTGCTCAGAGTCAGACCTCTAGCAGCTGAGGGGGGATGGAGAGCTACTCTTGCCCTTCTAGGATGCTGAGTCTTTGGTGGCTCGGTGATCACTCACTCCCTGCTCCCAAACAGGAAGTTCCTCTTGTCAGTTAAATCTTGTGCCTATAAAAGTAGAACTGGTTTAGTGTGGCGGGGATGGAGGGAAGGGAAGGAGAGCAATATAGTCCCAGTAGCGAAGTTAGAGAAATTGTGCGGACCTTGTTACTTGCCTTTTATTGCTTAAGAATCTCACCTTATGCAACTTTTTTCCTGAAAAACACATCAGTATGTCTACGTTTTCCAGTTGGCTGCAGTTTAGAGCTCCCTCTCAAAAATAAAAAGCACTTTAATATGCCAGTGCAACTGGTTTCGTGCTTGTGCAATGTGGATAAACTTTTCCTGTCTATTCACGTGATATACCACCCTGTAGGGGTATAAAGGCAAGGAACCCTAGGAGAGGGTTTTCATCCCTTGAGGTTTCACAGGAGTTATTCCCTTGGCTAAAGGTACCTTAGGAAGAAGCTCACAGGAGAGAGAGAGGCATGCCACTGGAGGTGGAGGGGTGGATGGAGGAACAAGGAAAAAGTGCTTGTGTGTGGACTGGGGAGATCAGCCCTTAAATAGGCTGAATGAGGATGTGGCCAGTTGCTTCACCCCCTTGAACTACAGGCTACAGCTTTTCAATTCAATGTACCTGTGCAACTGGTTCTGTGCTTGTGTAACATAGATAAACTTTGGCTGTTCACCTTTCTATCCATGGGATATACCACCCTGTAGGGGTATGAAGGCAAGGAACCCTAGGGGAGGATTCCACCCCTTGAGGTGCCATAGAAGTGATTCCTTTGGCTAATGGTGCCTTAGGAAGAAGCACAAAAAGAGTGTTGAGCAAAGCATACAAGTTAGTGGACATTTATCTGCCTCGAAGACCTATACATAGGTAGGTTAGTAGTATGGGTTCAGTTGGCAGCATGTGTCAGCTGGTCATATTTTTTGAGTAGAGTAGGCAGAAAATAACAGGTAAATTTTTACCTGCTTGGAGGTGTGACTGTAAGGCATGGAGGCCTGGCTTCCTAAGGAGAGACAGAACAGCCAAATGGGGAGAGGGGGCAATTGCGGGGCAGCCATCCAACTCGATCCAACAGTGGAAACCTAACTAAGTGATCTAGGGACTGCAACTATGTCTATCTAGTATTATGATCATTGGCACAGAGGATAGGAAAAAATCCCTTCTGGAGGAAGCCTCTGGGGAACCAAGGCCTAGGTCACCTTCCCTCCAGGCTCTGGGACAGTTTTGTTTAGTGGCAGTTTTGCTACTGCAATTTAGCAGACCAGTCCAGGGGAATTGCAGTTTTGGGGAACACTCTCACTCTATTCCTCTATTGGGAATGCTGTAGAGGGTTGTGTGCAAACTCTGCCACACCGGGGCTTCACGTTGCAAACCTCCTAGGTGGGAGGAGGAGAGTAATGACCGCTGAGAACTCAGCTGGCCTTCCGATCTAAGAACAAACCAGGTTAACCAGAGGTAGTTTTAGGGAGAATAGCTTTAAATGGTGCCTCAAAACCCGCTCAGGCAGCTAAAAGGGCCCTTCCCATGAGATCCCCACCCCTTTGCTGGCAAAGTCTTCAATGCTACTTTGAGAAGTGCCGTTGATAAGGTTGATGACTGAAGGTCCACCCGCAGTGAGGACATCCCCAACTATGGGCCAGGTGAGAAGGACCCCACTCCAAGCTTTGCATGCTCAAGATGCAGACTTTGTGGTTGAGAGAGAGAGAGAGAGAGAGAGAGAGACCATCAGCCACAGGGCTAACCCTGAGTCCTGGCATTAATAAATACAGTCAGCATATCTCCAAAATGTTGAGGAGTGAGTTATAATGAGCATGGGACCCGCACATGGGTCGTGATGAATGATAGCAGACATGAGGAGACCTGTACGTTGGTAAGACTGAGCACTGTAAACCCTCTTGTGGGTCTTGACTGGATGAGAGCTGACAGGGAGAGACCTGTACATAGACCAGGATGAGCAAAATGGACCCTGTCGTGGTTTGAGGTAAGGCAAAAAGCAGTTATCAACCACAGGAATGCATGCCGACCAAGTACATTAGGAAGCCAAATGGGGAGTGAATTGAATTGTATGTTATGAGTAAGAGAATGGCATGGCCGGGCAAAGCCTGGGGCTGTTAGTTGCAGAGGAGGAGGCTTTCAAGCCGGTTAGGTAGGAGCAGGCTGCAAAGACAGTATGGCAGGAGGTGCGGTTTGAAGCATGTAAACATGATATGCTGCCAGACTTGGAAGGGGATGGGCATTGCTGATATTGCAAGGGACAGGTAGGCTGGGGTGACTATGCATACCAGGTGCATAATATTAAGGAAGGGATGGTAGATGGCTGGGTAGAGCCAGAAGCTCATAGGCAGAGAGTTGTCTGGAATCACTGGTTGCATAGTGCCATAAAGGCTATGCCGAGCAGCAGGAGGAGGCAGGGTGAGCCAGGGGTTTATACAATACATGACAAATAGGAAGCCTCCGGCTGCAAGGAAAAAATGCTTGTCTGTGGAGTGAGGAGAGCAGGCCTTAAATAGGCAGAACAGGGGTGTGACTAGTTGCACTGCCCTTTGAACTGCAGTCTGTAGCCTTACAAAAAATAAATTTGTGTGGATAATGTTATTTGTATTGTAGTGTTTCAGTTCCATGTCATTAGAGCGAAGTAATAATGGCACAGACAAAACCGGGTGAATACAAAATAGCAAGCACCAAAAAGAGCAATTAACATTAAAACTACAACCTAAACCACAAAGTACTTTTCTTAGTTTTTGCAGGTTGCAGAGCCCCCTGTCCCTCCCCCTCCCCATTGCTGAGCGTTTCACACCTCCATGCCTCCCTATCTAAAATAACCAATTCTAGGGAGGAACGATAACAGGGTGGAGAAACTCGAGGGAATTTTTCTCTGAGAGGAAACTGCGGAGGGAGAAAAAGTCAAGGGGACAAAATCTCAGTATTGCCACTCAGGCGAGGTGACAGAACTGGGAGAGCAGGGCAACAGAGGAACTCTGAGATGGGGTCAAACTGGAGAGGGAAAAAAAACACTAAAAGAAAAAGCACCAGCGGGGATAAAACCCAGCTCTAACGCACTTCCTAGCTATACACAGTTGGCAGCTCTAACCACCACACTAGGCTGGGAGCATGGTTTTCAGCTCTCAGCAGCTGCACTACATCCTGCAACTATTCACTATTTTCTTCTTCCCTAAATTGTTGCTCCTTTCTAACCCTCGCTATTTTTTTATGCTCGCTGTTTTGTACTGCTTGCTATTTCCTCAGTCGCTTAAATTGAGTCAATCAGCTTTAGTCACTCCGTTTGACTCAGCCATATTGTGGGATATCAGTCTTTCTCACTGTTTCTGCAACGTGTGCCTTTAAGAACATATCACTGTTTGTAGTTGTCCCAGTTGGCTGCTGTTTAGCCACCCTGGAAAAAAAAATAGTGTGTACCGTTATGTGTCTTGTATTGTTTATCTGTCCTTCAACTTCTTCATTTCTTAAAAAAAAACAGCATTTACATTACTGTTCATTCCCCACTTCTTGACCCCCCCAAACCACCTCAACAAAATAAAAAAGAATATCACCACACTGAACTCTCACCCATTGTTACTTGTCCTGTATCCTTGTGCTCTGCTATTGTTGGTTAAAACAAAAAAATAGCATGTGGTATGATTCTGCTCCTCAGTTGTACAATGTGTGGGCTGTGGTGAGGCTATGCACCCCAAAAGGTATGAGAAATTGCCAATAAACAGTTGGTCTGATATTGTTTCACGTCCTTTATCTTGTCTCTGTCTTGTTGCCACGGTGTTGTGTGAAGAAAACATCACTTGCTGTGAACCCCACAGGATGTCCACTGTTACCCCCCCCAACAGAAATTAACCTCATTCATCTCCCAGACCGTCAAAGGAAATAGAGATGATGAGCTGACCATAATGGCTTCTGTGTTCTGTTTGGACTCAAAGCAGTGACCTGTCGTAGTCATCAGTGTCACAAGACTGAAGATCAATCCACCATGTCAAACTATACCCACAGAGGCACCCATGACATCAGGCGTTATCGCCAACACCATCCTTCCTACATTTCATAACAACATTATTCAGCACTGAGCATGTGGAGTGTGTGACTTGCACTGCCGGTATAAATAGTCATCGTTGATGGTATTGTATTCCTCGGACTGACAAATGTACTGGCAAATGACAACCTTGGAGCCATAAGTAAGCAGAGTCTGTCAAGGGTACTTTACATCCCGAAACATTGCAACAACTGTGTCACTGGCACTGGGGCAATGTGTGGTGCACCTGGTGTGGTGCTTTTGACAGAAACAAACTCAGTGCAACATTTATATGTACTCACAGTATGCCTGACAGTGGCAGTACCATGATGAACTGCAAGTAATACTTGATACAAATTTGTGGACTGCGAATTCAACTGAAAATTAAATAAAACTTGTGTGGAATAACAACAACAGGTGCTACAGTATGAAACAGAGAAGTCTGCCAATGTGGGCTCACAAGATGCCATCATATCAGGATACTGCATGTCATGACATGAGTGCAGTGATTAGTGTAGTATTCATTTGTGCAAGAGTGATGGAAGACATGCCAATCCTACTGCTCTGCTATAGCCTATGGGTTTTGAATTGCAGCATTGTACCACAGAAGTTGATTACTGCTACGGTACTCTGACTGTGATGGTATCCTCTTCAACACATCATATCTCCTTCCTCCATCACACAGGTTAGAAGAAATAATTAGTATTTTTGTGTAAAGATGGTTCCTAATGACTTGTCTTATTAGTATGATGACACCATGCAATGCTGAGTAGGTTATCTGTATGCTATCTATTCCCCAGGTTACCACCATCTGTCCGATGCTGGTGGTGGTGGAGTGCTTGGTCAGCTACTCACCTGCCCCCTCCATTACCTCTCTGAATTGCTCCCCTTCTCCCTCCTTTGACCTCCGCCTCACCCTCCCCTTTCTCTTGAGTCCCTGGTTGCCTTGACAAGAGGCCAGCAAATGTGTCCTCCTGTATCCTCTTGTCCCTCTCTCCCACCTGGACATGAGTTGCGTCTGAGTGTGCCTTTCCCTCTTGTGAATTTTTCAATATGCACATAAATGTACATGTGGGCCTCATGCAGCACTCTGTTCAGTGTGATGATGACCCATCATTATTCTGCCCAATGTACATTGCACCTTATTAGTGCTGATCGGCATGATTGGTCAGAGTACTATGTAATAACAGCACCACCAAAAAGAGCACTGAACTAAACAGCGAACACATATCACCAATGGCAATATCAGCGATGGACACCACAGTGCCTTATAATCAAGGCCCCTAGAATTCTGCGGCTGCAGAATTTTATGAGAACTTGGTAATCTACCGTAGAACTTCTGCAGTGCCACAGAATTCAATCTTCTTGTTGATTTTATTAATATTTCTATTTTTCCATAGAATCTGGTTCCTGCCCTCTTTTTATATCTAAACCCCCTATATGCTCAGAATGTGATGTTATCATTGCTATAACATCATACATTAGCTAATGAAATGGCTGCAATCTGCAACAGAAATGAACAGTCACTTAACTACCACAGCTCCCACTGCCAGAGATGGTGGCACTGCACATCAAGCATGGTGATATTTGCTCAACCTGCACTACAGCCTAATACAATTTTCAGTCTTACATTATTGCATTAGGCCAACTTAAACAAAACCTTGTCAATAGCACGGAACTGTTAAGTCCATACCTCACTTTGTACAAACCTAATTGTGCCTTTAAGGTATAGAGATGCCATCTGAAATGAATAACTGGTAAAATGAATTTAACTGTCATTTTTAAGAAAAATAAAGTAATTATGCCCAGAAAAGTGGAATATAATAATGTGTAGACCTGTTGAAAGAATAGACCTGTTAAATAAATATTGCACTGTACGCATTTTTGCCAGGGTTATTGATTACATATTGTCATTGGTTGAAAGAATCACCTAAAGGTTATGGAGAAATATTGTGTGCAGGGACAACTGTTGGGCCAGAGGGTAGCATGCTGTGTTTTGTGCCGGCAACTCAGGTTTAGAGATTAGCTCTGGGAGCTAGCTGGGCAGCACAAGGATTGGTGGAACACATCATTGCTCAGAGCCTGGGAAGGTATGGTGCAGTGTTCTGTCACATGGTGGACACATTGTGCTGGTCTGGAGAGCTCTATCTCACAATCGGTTCACATGCATGTCATGACCTGATGGTGTTACGCAGTGTGTCAGGGAAAGCAGGTTGACATCAAAAATGAGTTTTGCAATAACTCCTCTATTCCATTTCTAATGGGACCTGTATGAATAAGAATGCAAGTTCATGGAAATGAAAAAAAAAAATATATATATACATACACACACACACACACACACACACACACAGTATCTCTGTCTTCTCACCACACACACACACACACACACACACACACACACACATACATACACATACACACACACACATTTGTATGTATGTTACAGATTGTATATAAATATATAAGTGATAAACAGTGGGAACCTCATGAGTGGTGTAGAAAGCACATACAAATATATAAGTGATAGACAGTGGAAGCCTCATTAGTGGGATAGATAGCATGCATATAGAAATACCTTATCTATCACATAAGATCCCCTCTGCATATGTCATTTATGCAACAGACTAAGACCTTAAGGGAGAGGCATTTGTTTTGCTTTTTTAGGCATAGCATTATTTTTATAAGTCTGTTATTTTTTGAACTAGTGTTACTGTGCTTTCCACCATCCCGACTGCTATAAAAGCTGCCATGAAAGTGAAGTCAGGACGACAAGCTGTCACTGTAATGTGGTAGTTTGTTAGTGCCGCAGAACTTCTGCAGAAATTACAAACCACCACCGCAGAAGTTCTGCGGCAAATGGTAGTCTTGCCGCAGAACTTGGTCCCACTGTGCTGCAGAATAGTAGGGGCCCTGCTTATAATGTCAGTGATATAAACTTCATTTTAATAAAATAAATTATCAGGATATCATGCTATGTGAGGGGCTACACTCCGCACTTACCCCTTTGTATGGAACATTGCCCCTGCACCCCCTTTACTAAAATAATCAACTCCAGGAGGGTGTAACACTATATGACAAAGAAAATCACAGGAGGGGGCTACACCATGAGAGGCTAGCTGTGTACAAGGGGGAGAACATTGGGGAGGGGGGAACTAAGTCAGGGGAAACAGGACAGCTGTAAAAAAAAATAAATTAAACTTGTAACACCAAAAATCCCCAAAAACTGAAACACCACTGTATTACTAATCTTGGACCACCAGCTTCACAGACCATCACCTAACCCACCATGCCAGATAACCAGCTAGAAGTAACTCTCTCAAACAAACCGTGTAACCTGCATGCACTACCTCTGCCTCGCTAGTCAGGGTATACCATCAGCACATTGACTTTTTTAAAGTGAAGACCATCTCAGTGACAAATCTCACCAGGTCGCTGTGATGGTCCCGCTGAACACCGGCACTCTTTCCACGGTGTTGTGCCCCCACCCCGAAACAACTCTGACTTGGAGTTGGATATTTAGAGAAGGGGGGTCTCCCCACACAAAAAAAGTTGTCCTGATGAGAACAACGCAGGCAACGTTGTTGTCGATGAGTTGTCATGGAACTGCTATTCAGAATGTAGCCATCCTACACATTGCGCTAATTTCCCTCACTATTTAGTAATACTCGCTGTCTCCACAGTAGCTCAAACTGAGTTGCTTATATTGAGTTGCTCAGTTTGAGTAGCCCATATCTCGGGTTACCATTGGCTGGTCTACTGTAGACCCTTGTTCAGGAAATCACAGTGTTAATTCACTGGACAGCTGTCCCTTGCATGTGCACATTGCATAATGATTATCCCAGTATTGCCCATCATCATCATCATCAAGTGGCCATTTAGAGGGGGGTGTGGCTCAAGGTACAGTTTAACCCTATTTACAGTCACCAAATATGTTTTGATGCACTTGTTTCTAGACCTGAGGTTATGCCTGGCAGGGCCATATAACTGATAAGTGTCTACTGGTTCTACAAAAAATTGTTTGTAAATTGTTATGCTCTGTTTTAAATGTCCAGAGCTTGAACTCCTTCTGCTGGTGCTGCCATGATGATTTTGCCCTCTTCTGTGCATGGACTACAGCATGGACATCTCAAGAATGTAAGTGAAAGATAATTTTGCAATTTATTTTATTTTTCTGACAGGTGACTGAGGTGCAATTCAACCGCAGCTCATCACAGTGGGCAGCTGGTAGGGGCACTGGCTGGCTGTCCTATCAAACTCTGGAAGTAGGGGTGCTGTTAACCTCATGAGCACCTTTTTTGGTGCAATCGCAGTAATAGTTTCAGACAAGGATATGAGTTGTCCGGCAGTATTTCTTCACTGAAGGCGTTGTTAGATGCCAGTAACAGTCCTCCAGCATGGGTAGTGTTTTCACCTGTCTGGTTTTAGGCAGGATAACTCTGGTTCTTGGGGTCCATATTTTGATATCCCTTCATCAGATTTAGTGTTGATGAAATGTAGCCTGTTTTTTCAGCTTATGTACAGGAAGGGATGCTCACAAATGACTATCACATCATGTAATGTTTTGAAAGCAAAACAAAATGGTAATATTAAATTCAGGCTGAAAATAGAAAATAGAGTTAGAAATTGACATTTCGACCTTAGATCTTCTTCAGGAAGTATCTAAAAGACAAAAAAAGCAAAGTCAGTGTAGAAGGGAGATTAAAAAAGGGATATTTATACATGTATGGGGAAAGATGAAGTGATAAATTTCAAGATAAAGAGAGAATCTGGAAAACAAAAAGGTGATGGTGGGAATGACAAGGTATAATAGTAGTGAATGAGCAAGAGAAGTCCCCAGCTGGGCACTTATTAACAGGGCCTAGAAAGAAGGCTGAAAGGTAGCCGGCCCACCGGTGCAACAGTAGGGTTACCACTTGTGGTGCCAGCGACCCGGGTTCGGGAACGGACTCGGGCAGCTTGACGGCCGGCCAGGGGGAGAATGATTGAGCGCCAAAAGGCTGCTCTCCTCCTCTGGGTGGGGTGGGATGCAAATCTCGCTGCTATACTGCCGCCTGGGTGACCACAGGTGGAGGTGCAGCGAAGGCAGCTTGCAAATAAGGGTGGGGAGGTGCTCGTTGGAAGCCAGAGCATCAAGTGTGTCATGACATGCTTAGCCCCTAGGCTTCCCTAGTGTGCATGCGCCTTGAGGGCTGGGACCAGAAAAAGTGGAAATACCCTGTCCCAGGTTCCTGTTGATGGGACCCGGTCATCCTGAGAAAACCCATAACAGGGCTCTTGAGATGGGGCCAGCTGACCTCCCGATGCACACTGGAGGTGTGGAGAGGGTAAGGGAAAAGCTCTCCTCCCTGCCTGGGGGGGTTAACTGTGGCAGGATGGGGGAAGGCCACTGGCACCCAGAAAGGAGGTACCTGGGGCGGGACTTTGGGAGCGTGCACAAACTTGGGATCCCTGAAGAGAGGTTTCTGGAGCAGCGAGAAAGGGGGCATAGAAATAGAAAGTATAAAAAAAAAAAAGAAGGCTGAAAGGTGACAAATGTTGGGGAAGGAGACAGAGATGGAGACATCTGGTAAAAAGGAAATTAGATATGTACAGACTCAAACAGACTTTAGGGAAAACAAGGGGTGACCAAAAGATGTTAGTAGAAATTAAGTCTATCCTTGAAACCAGAGGGTTGCTGGGTACCAAGACAGATGATCAGCTCGGTTTACTTGTTTTTTCTATGGTAAGAATCCCAGAAGCCCTGCTGAAGGACACATACAGAAAGATCATTGACACTGTGGTCCCTGGAGATAAAGTGGGTTACAAAGTTTCTTTCAATGTCTCCATTCTTAACTGCCCTGTAATGTTCCCTGAAACAGTTAGCAAGGCATCTACCAGTCTCTCTGATGAAAATAGCTGTACACTTCCTGCAACGAGTACTATATACCACATCACTGGAGGTGCATTAGAACTCTTTGGTAATGTGAAAAACACCTGTGGGACCCTGAATTTCAGTCACACTAGAAAAAAAAATTTGCAGGTGTAGCAGCGAGTTCTTTTGCAAGGTTTGGTACTTGGCAGGGAGGAACTGTAAGGGGCAGGTAGGCTGCTTCTTACCAGGAGATTCTGCAGGTTGGGTGACCGGTGGCAGGAGGCAATAGGTGGTTCTATAAAGGAAACACCAATTTTGGGGTTAGTTTGTAAAATAGGAAAGTTACTGGTGATGATTCTGTGAATAGAAGGTATACTCTGATGAAAGGGAAGCACTAGTGGAATTTGTCGTAGTTCTTCTGTGACAGTATCCTTCTACAGGGTTCAAGGTTATGGGGCATGTTACTGATCCAGGAGAGTGCTCAGTCCACTGTTCATTTAGGATACCCCCGTAAATAAAAAAATATATATATTATTTTGGCCTGCTCAGCAAAATCATCATCCTCAAGGTATAACCTGTGAATTCTAAGAAACTCTGAATATAGCAGGCCATTCTTGACATGTTTAGGATGGAAGGAGCTGTGGAGGAGGAAACTATGTGAGTCAGTGGGTTTGTAATAAACTGATGTCTTCAGACCAGTGTTCTGTAGTGACAGTCTGATGTCCAGAAAAGGCAGTGTAGAGGAGGCTAGTTCAACAGTGTACTGAAGGGAAGGATGAGCCTTGGTAAACTTGTCCAAGAAGACTTGGAGTGTCTCCCTGGAGCAGGAGGTAGACCCCACATAATTGTTTATGTAGCATTTGTAGAGTTCAGGCACAGTTCCTGTGAATGAAAGAAAAAACTGTTCCTCCACCCAACCCACAAATAGATTGGCAAAACTGGGACCCATCTAGGTACCCATGGCAACTCCACTGACCTGCTGAAACAAAATGTTATTAAAAGAAAAAACATTTTGCTTAAGAAAAAGTTTTGCCAGATGGGTTAGTGTATGTGTGGGTGACTGCTGGACTTCCCACTTATTCAGAAAATGCTGCAAAGCTGTCAGGCCATCATTGTGGAGGATCACTGTGTAAAGAGATATGATGTCCATGGTGAAGATGAGCTGATGGGAACCACTGAACCTGAACCTGTCAAATAACCGGAGAGCATGGTTAGTGTCTTTTACATAGGAGGGCAGAGACTCAATTAGTTGTCTCATGAGGTTGTCCAAAAATGCAGAGATGTGGGATGTGCTGCAGGAGCAGACAGACACAATAGGACAACCAGGGTTACCTGTTTTGAGAATTTTTGGAAGGAGATAAAACCTGGATGCCCAAGGCTGTCGAACTATGATTCTTTTAGTTGAAGCAGGGAGCTCTTTGTTTTCAATAGCAGAGGTGATGGTGGGGTAACCTCAGTTTGATAGTCAGCAGTGGGGTCCTGGAGAAGAGAAGAGTAAAACCTAGTGTCGTAGAGTTTCTGTTTGGCTTCAGTGTTGTATGCCTCCTTTTGCCAGACCACAACAGCACCTCTCTTATCAGATGGTTTAATAACAATGTAATTTCTGCATTGCAGAGATCTGATGGTTGCAAGCTCACCAGTTGTCAGGTAGGAGTGGTTGTGCCTGCAGTGAAAATTGAAGCTAGTGGTGTTTTCCATGCTTTGGTTAACAAAATAATCAACAGCAGCAAAGTGTCCTGGAGTGGGTGTCCATGCACTATGTTGGGGATTCATGTCATTGATTATTCTGGTAATACTGTTATCATCTACAGAAAGAAGAGTCTCAAATGAGTTGTAAGGCATACTCTGCAATAGAAGCACTGCTGATCAACTTGAACCTGGGGTGTGTCAAGGTATCCGGGTGTGGGTACAAAAGAGAGACCCTTGCTTAGGAGAGATTGCTCATCTTGTGTCAGTGAGAGACCTGGAAGAATACAAAATACTAAATTGTTAAGCGGTGTCCAACTCAAGGGCTCATGTTGGTCCTGATCTGTTGGAAGAGATACAGGAGTTAACAGATTTGGGGTGGGATATTCAGCCTGCACCAGGCTGTGGCACAAGCCTGGGTGCAGCGCAACTGGGATGTGCCAGGACACTGATAGGGTGATATTCAATGGTGCTGCGCCATGGCTCAGCACTGTTGAATATTGCGCTGTGGCCACCCACAATGTGCATGGCTTAGTGGCACTGCACCAGTGCAAGTGGCCAGAGAGGGGCAGGAGGATACGCTAGCACAAGTGCCGTTGCGCTAGACACATCACCCATGATATTCAAAAGTGCACAAATGCAAATGGGGCTATAATGCATGCAGGGCGCACATGGGTCCATTTGCATGTCATTATGGCCCCATTTGCATGCAGGTGCACCAATCCCTGGCAACTTGCACTTGGCACCCTGCTAGGCTGCAGCCATCGGGGACTGACACCCCCTGCACAAGCTGCAAAGTGCCCCACTGCCTAACTGCGGGCAGTGGTATGAAGAAATAATCCTCCTATATACCTGGTGGTCCAGTAGACTGCTTGCAGCCTGATCGCAGGCAGAAGTACTATTATAGAACACTCCTAAATTCCTGGTGGTCCAGTGGACCGTGTGCAGCCTGATGGCAGGTAGATGTATAATCAAAACCCCTCTAATATCCCTGGTGGTTCAGTGGACTGCTCCCAGCCCGATCGCAGGCATCAGTAATGCAATATCAGAAACCAATCCATCCCTGGTGGTCCAGGGTACCCCCCCCCACCCACTGAGTCCCACCACCCTGCTCCTCCCTGGTCAGTGGTGGGAGGCAGCTCCCCATCTGCAAGCCGCCGCCACCCACTGCCCGCTGACTGACTCTGTACAGTAGGGTAGATGTATAATCAAAACCCCTCTAATATCCCTGGTGGTTCAGTGGACTGCTCCCAGCCCGATCGCAGGCATCAGTAATGCAATATCAGAAACCAATCCATCCCTGGTGGTCCAGCAGTACCCCCCTCCCCTCCCACCCGCTGAGTCCCACCACCCTGCTCCTCCCTGGTCAGCGGTGGGAGGCAGCTCCTCATCTGCAAGCCGCCACCACCCACTGCCCGCTGACTGACTCTGTACAGTAGGGCTGTATGCCCATTGGTCTACAGCGTGGCCAATGGGCGGCAGCCCATTCCATACTACACAGTCCAGAATTGTGAATGGATCCATTCAAAATTCTGGACTGTGTAGTACATTATGGACTGCATGCCCATTGGCCCACACTGTGGACCAATGGGCATACAGCCCTACTGCACGGTGTCAGTCGGTGGATGGCGGGGGCGGCATTCAGGTGGGAAGCTGCTGCCCACTGCTGACCGAGGGGGAAGCGGGGTGGTGGGGATCAGTGGGCTGGTGGGAGTGAGGTACCACTGGACCACCAGGGATGGACTGGTTTCTAATATTGTATTACTGACACCCGTGATCGGTCTGGACACAGTCCACTGGACCACCAGGGATATTGGAGGGTTTTTGATTATACTTCTGCCCGTGATTGGGCTGGACGCGATCCACTGGACCACCAGGGATATAGGAGGGGATTTTTAAATGTACTCCTGCCTGTGATCGGGCTGCGAGCAGTCCACTGGATCACCAGGGATATGGGACCTTTATTACCATACTGATGCTCGTGATCGGGCATGGGGTGGAGCTACCATGAAGGTGCCACTGGAGCTCGTGTGGCCACCCACAGCTGGCAGCTGCTGTGTTGCACCCTGCAATATGGCAGCTCACCTGTGGGTGGCTAGCTGTTGCTCCTTTTTTTTTTTGACTTACCTGTGTGCAGCGCAAGTAGGGGTTGCGCCTGCATGTGCTCAGCATATCCTGGGCTGAATATTGGGATGTGCAGAGCATGCATGGACACGCCCCCCCCCACTTGCTCTGCATACTTTACTGATGCACTCCAGGATTTGTGCCATGCACATTCCTCTTTTAAATATCGTGCCGGGGTGCATCAGTGGATTGCACATGGTGCAAATGTGTTGGGCCATGCGCAACCCTTCTGAATATCCCACCCTTGGTGTCCTTGAGGAAGTGAAAGAGAGTGGAGTTAAGATGTTGGATGCAGTGCTTTATAAAAGAAAGGTTATGTAGAGCTGTTCACTGTAGGAAATTATTTTGCCTTTGGATGGTTTTGTCCACAATGATCAGTTGTTTCTTAATGGAGAGAATGGTGTTTGTGATAAGATTCCTAGAAAAAGTTTTCAAAAGCTTATTAGTGGAGGAAACTTGTATCTCAGTGCCAAATGAACAATGGTGGAATTTCAAACAGAAACCTTAAGGAATAATACACTGGTGGTGACATTTAGAAAGAAACTGTAAGTGACTGCAGAGTTTAGTCTTGGAGCAAATAGCAGAAAATAATTATAGAGAAGGCTTGGAAATATGTGCAGGGAGTGCAGACATAGATGAAATGACGGAACATCATAGAGAATTGAGGAGAGATTTCAGAGTTGACATAGTGGGTCACAGCAAATATAGTACACAAAATGTAAAAACAAAAACAAGGTGCAGCATTAGCATGAGGTCAGAAAGCAAAACAAAATGGTAATATTAAATGCATGCTGAAAATAGAAAATAAAGTTAAAAATTGATGTGTTATCTGTTTGTGGGTTGAGTGGAGGAACAGTTTTTTCTCTCATTCACAGGGACTGTGCCTGAATTCTACAAACGCTACATAGATGATTGTGTGTGGGGCTATCATCTGCTCCAGGGAGACCCTCCAAGTCTTCTTGGACAAGTTTACCAAGGCCCATCCTTCCCTTCAGGACACTAATGAAGTATCCTCTTCTACTCTGCCTTTTCTAGATATCAAACTGCCAGTACAGAACACTGGTCTGAAGACATCAGCTTATCACAAACCCAGTAACTCACACAGTTTCCTCCTCCACAGCTCCTTCCATCCTAAACATGTCAAGAATGGCCTGCCATATTCAGAGTTTCTTAGACTTCGCAGGTTATGCCTTGAAGATGATGATTTTGCTGAGCAGGCCAAAATAATGCATAATTTTTTTATTAACAGGGGTACCCTAAAAGCACGGTAGACTGAGCACTCTCCTGGATCAGTAACATGCCCCACAACCTTTATCCCTGTAGGAACAATACTGTTATGGAAGAACAACAACAAATTCCACTAGTGCTTCCCTTTCATCAGAGTACACCTTCTCTTCACAGGATTATCACCAGTAACTTTCCTAGTTTGCAAACTGACCCCAACATTGGTGCTTCCTTTATAGAACCACCTATTGCCTCCTACCACTGGTCACCCAAGCTGTGGAATCTCCTGGTAAGAAGCAGCCTACCTACATACTCCTAACAGTTCCTCCCTGCCAGCCACCAAACCTTGCAACAGAACTTGCTGCTACACCTGCAAATTTATTTCTAGTGTGACTGATACGTGAGATCCCACAAGTATTTTTCACATCACCAAGGAGTTCTAATACACCTCCACTAATGTGGTATATTGTATTCTTTGCAGGTAGTGTTCAGCTACTTACATCGAAGAGACTGGTAGATGCCTTGCTGACTGTTTCAGGGAACCTTACAGGGCAGTCAGGAAAGGAGACACTGCTAAACCCATTGTATTCCACTTTATCTCCAGGGACTACAGTGTCAATCTTTCTGTTTGTGTCCTTCAACATGGCTTCTGGGATTCTGACCAAAGAAAAACAAGGAAACCAGGCTGATTGTCCTTCTTGGCTCCCAGCAGCCCTCCGGTTTTAATGACAGACTTATTTTCTACCAACATCTTTCATCCACCCTTTGTTTTCCCTAAAGTCTGTTTGTATCTGTACAGATCCATTTTCCTTTTCACCAGATGTCTCCATCTCTGCCTTCTTCACCCACATTTGTCACCTTTTGGCCCTCATACTAGGCCCTGTTAATTAGTGCCCACCTGGGGATTTCCCTAGCTCATTCACTGTTATTAAACTTAGTCATTCCCATCATCACCTTTTTGTTTTCCAAATTCTCTATCTTGCATTTATCACTTCTTCTCCCAGAGCCTCCCCATTTTTTCATTACATATATATATGTATGTGTATATATATATATATATATATATCCCTTATTTTATCTCCCGTCTACACTAACTTTGTTTTTTTCTCTTTTAGATATTTCCTGAGGAAGACCTAAAGTCGAAACATCGATATTTAACTCTATTTTCAGCATGCATTTAATATTACCATTTTATTTTGCTATCAGACCACATGCTAATGCAGCACCTTGCTTTTGTTTCTACATGTAATGCTTTGGCTGCATATCCAGGTTACCATGAAGTTCTACTGACTCCATATGTCACTGTGAAATTGTTGAACTCATTATATGATTTTCTTGTTATCAGGTCTGCCTGTGTAATTCTGTATGGACGCTGCTGCTCCTGATGCTGCTGAAATCCCAGTGTAGTACACCAGCCCTGTGGCTTCATGGTGTGTCCATCACTTTGTACGCATCAGTCTATCTAGCACTTTGTAATTTTTTTCCAGACAGGTCATTCTATGGGAATGGGATAGGTGTACATTCAAAGTGGCAATGCCTTCAAGGCAGGTGGGGGGGGGGGGTGGATGCTGCAGACAAAGACCAGTTGTGTTGACAGATCAGGTAGTGACTGGTGGCAGATTAGGTAGTGAGAGGATGTTCAGACTTGGTGGGCCAGCCTCCCAGGTGGTCTTCTCTGCTAACCAATGCCATCTTTCCCTTGTGTTTCGGCAACTCTGTGTATGATTTTCTTGTCAGGTCTGCCTGTGCAAGACTTAACGAGTACTGGTGCTGCTCCTGCTGTCCTGATTTAGTCTGTCAGGCCTGTGGCTTCATGGTGTGTTCATTGCAAGTGCCAAGGTAAGTAATTTTATGTTCAATCAATGTGTATTATTAACCTTCTTCAAGCACTGGTTACATTAGCTGATTCATGGCACAGTTTGGTACAGTGACCTCTACTCCTGAATGAGTTGGTAGCTATTTCCAAGGTGAATATACACAGTCAAAGGTAATATAACAGTGCAGTTTCTTTAAGGCAACTTTGTCACCAACAGATTGGGGTTGTAGCCCCTTTAGCAAAAATAAGCAACAAAAAAAGACTGCTGTCAGGAACTCCAACTAAACAAAATGAACAGTCACTTTCTATGGTTACCAGCTGGTTATCAGCTACTGCTGTTCTGAGCCTCCTAGTAGTATAATACTGTCCACTTACAAACTCTACAGTCCTTTAGAAAAGTCTCTGTCTGCAGTTTTAACTTGCAATTTGCAGCACTGCTTCCGACTTTTGGAAGGCCTCTCTCTCTCTAGGTGTGAGTTTTATACACTGCCCCTAATTAACATTGTCTGCAGCAGTGTATGATTAGTTCACTACCTGGATGCTTCTAGAACTTTCTGTGTTTCACTAGTGTGCTCTACCAGTATGCTTTCAGAGTTGTCTGTGTTTAACCCTTTCAGGATTTCTAAATAGGGAACAGAGCTTTATCCATTCTGTGCTGACATAAATTACATATGGGTGAGTGTGGTAGACAACAAAATAAACCCACTGAGGGAGCTAACCAGATCAAAAAGCCATGTGTAGTGCTGTGTGGAATTTTAAAATTCTGGCACAATTAAATTTTGCGGTATTTTTGAAATTCCACCAAAATTCTTCCAAATTTCACTGGAAACAAACTGGTGGAATTCTGTGGCAGAAAAATTCAGAATTAGATTTTCCACAACATTTTCACAGATTTTTATTCAATGGATCTCAATATTTTCTGTGGAAATGGTTGCAGAACAATTTTCAGTGGAAAAAATGTTGTTGAACCTCAATATTTTCTGCAGAAATGGTTGCACTATAATTTTTCACAGAAAAAAATGTTGTTCCATGGAATGTTATTCCAGTGATCACAGCAAGTGGAATTCCACAGAAGAATCAGCAAAATTCTGGTGGAAATTCTGCTGGTGGAATGGTTATTCCTTGCTAATTTCCTCAGCGGAATTCTGCATTCTGCATAGCACTGTCCATGAGCTTAAAGGGCAAGTGGTTTTATGATCTTGTTAGGCCTGCTGATGGTTTTATGACCATGTATCCTACACTTACCCATCACATTTCTTTTATATAATACATTTGGATGGTTACTGTCAGTTGTAATTGCAACTGTGTAAACAGGGAAAAGGTATACAGGGAAATAACAACAGCTAACCACTTGTATCGGGGAACAGTCACATCCTGTATTATAGCTATCTAAAAACACAGAAACATAGAAATTGTTGGCAGATAAGGACTGCTAGGACCGTAAACCTTGTTCTTGATTACAGCTTCTAACCTTCTCTCTGCTTTACCTCTATAGTTCACCTATGCCTCTACCATGCATGCTTAAATCCAACCGCAGTGCTTGCTCCCACCACGTCCTGTAGCAGACCATTCCATGTATCCACCACCCTCTCTGTGCAGAAAAACTTCCTCACATTCCCTCTTAACCTGCCACCTTCCTATTTCATGTCTTGCTCCCTCATTCTTGTACTCCTCCTCCTGAACTGGAAGATGTCTCCCCCTACACCTTGTTTATGCCCTTGAGGTACTTGAAGATTTCTATCATGTTCTCTCTCTCCTTCTTCTCCTCCAGTGAGTACATACTGAGGTCCTTTAATCTCTCCTCATAAGGTTTGTGGTGCAAGCCCTGTACCATCTTAGCCATCCTTCTCTGGACAATCTCCAGTCTATTAATGTCCTTTCAAAGGTGTGGCCTCCAGAACTGCACACAGTACTTCATGTGAGGCCTGACCAGGGTTTTAAATACTGTAACAACATCACTATCTCACATCATCTGCTGGTGATACCCTGTCTATGCATCCCAGCATATCACTGGCCTTCCCTGCAGCCCATGTTATCTGCTTTAAAATGTTCAGGTCATCTGAAACAATAAGCTTCAGGTCCCTTTCTTTCTTGGTGACTGTAAGCAAGTCTTCCCACCTATCCTGTAGGTATCTCCAGGGTTTCTATGCCAAAGGTGCATCATTTTGTACTTCTTTGAATTAAACCTCAGTTACTACTCCTCAAACCATGTTTCAAGCTTCCCAGGACCTTCCTGATTTTCTCCACCCCTTCTGGATTATTTACCTTGTTACAGATCTTGGTGTCTTCTGTAAAGAGGCAAACCTTTCCTTACAGCCCCTCTGCAATGTCTCTAATGAAAACATTGAACAGGACTGGCCCAAGGACTGATCCCTGAGGTACTCTGATGGTCACTCTCCCTCTCCAGATTGTACCCCATTTACCACTGCCCTCTGCCTCCTGTACATTAGCCAGTTCCTAACCCAGTTTACCACCTTGTCTCCCATGCCCAGACTACTCATCTTGTTAACCAGCCTCTTATGTGGGACAGTGTTGAAGGTTTTGCTGAAACCGAGGTAGGCAACATCCACAGCCCTCCCCACTGATTTACTTCCTTTATCACCCAGTCAAAGAAATCTATCATATCTGTCTGACACAACCTACTAGCTGTGAAACCAGGCTGCCTAGGATCCTGGGTACTGATGGCTTCCAGATGTCCCACTATCCTTTGTTTAAGCAGAGCATCCCTGATCTTCTACACTACTGAGCTGAGTCTGACCAGCCTATAGTTGCCTGCCTTCTCCCTACTGCCGGATTTGTGCAGAGGGACCACATGTGCCCTTCTCCAATCCTCTGGCACCACTCCAGTGTTTAGTGTCTCAGTGAACAAGGCAGCCAGAAGTTCTGCTAGCTGTCTTTGCAGCTCCCTTATTATCCTTGGGTGTATGCTGTCTGGCCCTGTCACTTTGTCCACCTTGAATTTAGTGAGTTCCTGCAGGACTCTCTCTCCATTGAATGGACTGTGGTCCACCTCTCCCCCCCCCTTGGCATCTGTTGCTCCGCTGTGATCCCTGTTCCTCCCCCTCTTCTGTGAATATGGAACAAGAGACAGAGCTATCCTGGATCTAGCACTGACTAATGGGGAAAGGATCACAGATCTCTAGGTAGAAGGTCACCTGGGTGACCATCACATGGAATGGTTCAGTTTGGCTACTAGAACTAAATCATCCCATTCCAAGGCAAAACTATGGGACTTCAGAGGAGCTGAATTTGATAAGATGGCCAGCAGAGTTAAGCTAGCCCTGGCAAGAAGAAATACTGTGAATGGGTACAGGCAAAGTGGGCAAGCATTAAGGATGCAATACTTGAAGCAACATCCCATTGTGTTAGGGAGAAAAACAAGAGTAAAAGAAGGAGGAAACCACTTTGGTTCTCGAAAACAGTAGCAGAAAAAGTCAGAGCAAACAGGTTGACCTTCAGGAAATATAACAGAAAGCAGCAGGATGAAGATAGTGAGGTGTACCAAACTTCCCTAAGGGAAGCAGGAAAGGCAGTAAGGCAGGCAAAGGCCCAAACTGAGGAAACACTAGCATGAACAGTAATTCAATGTGTGGTACATAGCTCAGTGCTTCTGTATACTGTGAGCAAAATGGTAAGTGCTTCTAGTTATAACTTGAGCTTTAGTGTTTCTCTGTATCCCACCTTCTGTAGAATACTGGGTATGTGCAAGATTAAAGGCCCAGCGGAGAGGGGGAGACAAGAGTGCTGAAGAAGAAGGAGGAGGAGGCAGGGGAGGATGGAGGGTGCCTTCAAAATCTTCGAAGCAGAGCGAGGGGAAGCCTGAAGTTTAAATAGGAGAAGTGGGAGGAGCTATCCCCCCATTGAACTTTAAGCTACAGTCTTACATTTCAATATGTGGTACATACTGTAGCTCAGTGCTTGTGTGTACTGTGAGCAGAATGGTAAGTGCTTAATGGTTATAACTTGAGATTTGGCATTTCTCTGTATCCCACCCTCTGTAGGCTACTGGGTGGCTCAAAAAGAATGCAATACTAAAATGATTACCTCCTCCAACTCCAGAGAGTGTGGCCAGTAGCACACAGGAGAGGAAAACCCCTCTTAGAGGGAACCACCGAGGACCCATGATTACTGACCTGCCCATCCTCTGTGCATACTAAGAGGAGACTAATCCTAAAAGTGGGCTTGAGGTTTTCATTATGGTATGTCCAGGACTGAAGTCTGACTCTTGCTGGTCGAATAGTCCAGTTACCGAGATTGACGATGACTAGGAATTTCAATGCTGAAGCTGAAGGTTCTGGATAATTAAAGAGGTCCAATTAGAGCGGTTTCCAAATTAGACAATGGTTAATCCATGTCCCAGGTAGCTGTTTGGAAGCAACTGAAAAGTGTACGTATAAAGTCAGCATGACTCAGAGCATGCCAAATGCAGTTTGAAGGACATAGTTCATAGATGAAGATGTGGTTGGGAGCAGTGCTAGTCCAGAAATGAAGATACATTAGGAACGTAGCCCAGCTGTGAACAATGATGAGCATGAGTCTGCCTGAATCCAGGAAGCTTGCATGGCTATAGAACATCCACTATGATGTTTAGGGTATGATTGAGTACCTTGTTAGAAAGGAAACTGGTCCGAGGACTTAAGATGTACTTGCAGGAGATCTCTGGTGCAGAAACTAGGCTGGACTGCAACAAAGGAAGGTGATAGTAGCAGAAGTGAATGACTTGAGGAAATATGGTAGGTCCGGATGTGGGCTAGCTAGAGTGAGGACTCTCATGTAGGTCCATGTATGCCAGGTTAGATGCTTAGGCAATCAAGCAGGCTTAGGTAGTTAGATGAAGAAGGGAGAACCCTACAGGAGTCTGCCACAGTAAAGATAAAATGCGTAGTAAGGTGACTGCAGGAGGTCGCATTGCTACTTTGATTGTGTAGAGCATGATCAGAAAGGCAGAACCCCATGTGGTCTGCTATCATCATGTGATTGAGTAGAATGGTGACTTAAGGAAGGTGAAACCCTCATGAGGGGCTGCTGCAGTGAAGATGTTTACCATCACATGTCTGAATGATTCGAGGTAAGGAGATGAAACCCCCACCGAAGACTACCTGATGATGATAGAGAAACACATTTGAGCAGAAGGCAATGCCAGTGTTGAGCATGTCTGTATTTAGCTGGTGGGAGCTTCCTGCAGGTCTGCCATCAATGTATTATGACATAATCCAAGAAAGGAATGGTGAGAGAATTGCTGGGATGGCAGGACCCTACGTGGTCTGCCATCACTGTTCCACTGAGTAGTGTATGATTGGGAAGGTAAGACCCCACATGGTTCACCCTCACCACAGCAAGCAATAGTGCCTGATAGGGATGGCGGGACCCCACGTGGTCTGCCATCGCCATATCTGAGTAATGTGATGAGTTCCATCTAGTAGTGCATGATAGAGATGGTGGGATCCCACGTGGTCCGCCATTGCCGTACCACTGAGTAGAGCATGATTGGGAAGGCGAGACCCCACGTGATTTGCCTTCGCCATGGTAGGGAGCAGTGTACGTTTGGGATGGCAGGACCCCACATGGTCCACGATTGCCAGAATGTTGCAGAGTCTAAACTAAGGAGGATGGGACCCCCACTGCAGCTTCCTTGCAGAGATATAAAATATGCTGGAAAGTATGGTCACCTTGCAGTGTAGACAGTGAGATGGAGGGACCCATGCAGTCAAGAAGCATCATAATATTGTGAGGTTCAGTGGAAAAGGCAGTGCCAGGGGCCTTCAACCACCCAGAAGTGGGGTAGTCCATACTAGCAGAGCTGGCATGTGCTTAGAGTACGTAGTCCTCTTGCGCACTGAATTGTCACAAATGGCATGATATATAGAGACATCAAAATGGTGGGGATGAACAGCAAAAGTAATTGGAAAAAAGTCCCTGCACGTGCGCTTAAACTTACTTCAACATTTACTGTTGTCCAAAACTTTAAGGAAGCTTTAAAAACTTATCTTTTTAGCCTAGCATATAATGATTTTTGAATCCTGTAGTCAAGTCTATTTTAATATTGTCTTAATTATTTATTGTTTTATCATGCAATGTACAGGCACCTTGATTTTGGAAAGGCACCTTTTACAAATAAAGATTGATTTGATTTGATTTGATTTGATAACTCTGATGCCTGAAAGATTAAGAGTCTGTGGCTAAGTGGGGTTTGTAAGCATGAAAGAATGCTGAGTATGAAATTTGTGAACTTATTCAGCTGTAGAATAACCTAGTATGCATGAATTTAGTAGCATTGAGGTTGTATTATACTTGTATGTGTTATTAGGTGTTTAGTTGTAGGACAATGATCTAATGGGCTTGCTACAGTTGAGTAGCAACTTTGGGCCCAAGGAGCTACAGGCACAGCAAGTAAAGAGTCAGGAACTGGGCCTAGCTGTTACAGCTGCTGTCCATTAATTCTGATGGTGAAACTGGGTCTGATCCACAAAGGTATAAAGCAAGGAAGATGAGGAATCTCCTAATTTACTACATGACTCTGAGAAAAATTATTAATGTCTTCTCAGATTGGGGAGAGGCAGGCAGAATTATGGACTTACAGGGTAATCATACTTAAAACGACTGTGATAGCATACTAAAAATGATACAGTCTCTCTATTTCATGTCGGTCCTGTTGCTTGCTGTTGGTATTGTAGGAGAGATGGAGTGAGGCAGTATCCTGTAAATGCTGGCAGTTTGGTAAGGCAGAAGCACCTCAGGTAGGAGCGAAAGACTGGATGTCCAAAGCAATGGCAGCGGAGACAAGCCCTCCAGCAGATGAGGCGGAGGAAGCATACTGGGATCCCAAGCAGAAAGTGCGGTGGACACCACTGTACTAGCAAGGAGCTATTGCTGACAAGTCCCTCATTACTGGAAGCAGAAAAAGAGAGCCCGAAGCAGCAAGCTGATGAAAACAGGAGTACTGGAGCATTGGAATGGAGGCGAAGGAGGTGGATGTCGAGTGGTGGAGCAATGCGCTTGGATGAATAGGCAGGTACAGAGCAGCAGTTGTCGAGGGAGAAAAAGTCCCAAAAAGAAAAGAAAGAAATGAAGAGGAGATAAGAAGAACAGGTACGCGCAACAACAGAGGGGAGGACAGGGTCCGGCGAAGCCACCAAAGGAAGAGCAACGGGGGGCAGAAGACAGAGTGGAATGGGAAAGACAAACAGATGGAATAGAGACATGGGGGAAGAGAGAGAGAAAGGAAAACAGAGGTAAGGAAAGGAAACAGAAACATAGAAACATAGACTTCGATGGCAGATAAGGACCACTTGTCCCACCCAGTCTGCCCATTTCCCTACCTTTTGAATGAGCTGCAGATTCTAGTCAACAAACAGCCTACTTCCTGCAACCCCCCACTATAATTGCCTTATGTCTGTTCCATGCATGTTTGAATTCCCCCACTGTTTTAGACCCCACAACCTCTCCAGGAAGGCTGTTCCATGTGTCCACCACTCTCTCCGTGAAAAATAATTTCCTCACATTACCCCTGAGTCATCCCCCCTCTAACTTTAAATTGTGCCCCCTTGTTCTTACACATCTCTTTTTCTGAAAGATGCTACCCTCCTGAACTTTTTGATTCCCTGAGGTACTTAAAGTTTCTATCATGTCCCCCGTCCCTCCTTTCATCAAGGGTATACATATTAAGCTCCTCAGTCTCTCTTCATATGGTTTCTGATGTAGACCCTGCACCATTTTAGTTGCCTCCTCTGGACTGCTTCCATCCTGTCTATGCCCTTGCATAGATGAGGTGTCCAAACTGCACGCAGTACTCCAGATGGGGTCTCACCAACTGTCTGTACAGAGGGATAACCACTTCTTTTTCTACTTGTGATGCCCCTCCTTATGCATCCCAGTATAACTCTGGCTCACCTTACTGACTTCTCACATTGCTTACTCACCTTTAGGTCATCTGATATGACTACACCCAGATGCCTTTCCATTATTGTTGTTGTTAGTACCTCCCCTGCTATTGTGTACTCTTCTCCTGGATTTTTATTTCCCAGGCATTACTTTGCACTTCTTTGCATTGAATCTAAGTTGCCATATGTCTGACCATTCCTCCAACCTTGCCAAGTCCCTTCTCATTCTTTCAGCTCCCCCTTGTGTTTCAATTCTGTTACAGATCTTTGTGTCATCTGCAAAGAGGCATACCTTTCCTTCCGGACCCTCTGCAATGTCACCTATAAAGACATTGAAGAGGACTGAACCCAGTACTGAACCCTGAGGTACTCCACTAGTAACCCCCCTTTCTTCAGAATGTGTTCCATTCAGTATTACCTTCTGTGTCCTGTTGTGCATCCAGTTTGCTACCCAGGCTCCCACCCTGGGACCCATTCCCAGGCTGGCTAACTTGATTATTAACCTTTTGTGCGGGACTGTGTCAAATGCTTTGCTAAAGTCTAGATGGCCATATCCACAGCTCCTCCCTGGTCTATTACTTTGGTCACCCAGTCAACGAAATCGATTAGATTCAGCTGACATGACCTTCCTGCTGTGAATCCATGCTGCTTTGGGTCCTGTGTCCCACTGGCTTCTAAGTACTGAACAATTCTTTCTTTCAGAAGTGATTCCATCATTTTCCCCACCATTGAGGTCAAACTAACAGGTCTGTAGTTTCCTGCTTCTGCATTGCTCCCACTTTTGTGAAGGGGAATCACATCTGCTCTCCTCCAGTCCTCAGGTACAACCCCATCTTCCCATGATTTGTTAAAAAGTGTGGTTAGTGGTATCACTAGGCCCTCTCTTAGCTCTTTTAGCATTCTAGGGTGAATCTCATCAGTCCCCATTGTTTTGTTCCCCTTGAGTTTTAGGAGTTCTTTCAGGACTCTTTCTTCTGTAAATGGACTGGGGAGTACCCAGCCATGCCAGCCACAGCAACAGCAGCCACTGACAGATTTGAAACACTCATAGCAGAGCGAGGGGAAGCCTGAAGCCTAAATAGGGAAGTGGGAGGAGTTATTCCCCCATTGAACTTTAGGCTACAACCTTACATAAGGAGGGGACAAGACTTTCTATAGATACAGTAGTGAAAGGAGAAAGTCCAGAGCAGGTATTGTTAAGATCAAAGGGGATAAGGGGGAGTGTGTGGAGGAGGACCAAGGAAAAACATCTATCCTAAATAGATGCTTCTGCTCAGTATTTACTGAAGAGAAGGTAGGGCAGGGCCCACAGCTCAGCACCATGGACACGGGGGGGGGCGGTAGGTGAACACAAGTCCCTTCACAAAAGAAAGTGTCCTACAAGAGTACGCTGAGCTCAGAGTGGACAAGGCTATGGGACCTGATGACATACATCCTAGGATACTAAAGGAGCTAAAAGTGGAACAAGCAGAGCCATTAGCAAGAACTGTTTAGTGAGTCTCTGAGCACAGAAGAGGTCCCAGAAGACTGGAGAAGGGGTCATGTGATCCCGCTCCACAAGAGTGGCAGCAAGGAGGAGGCAGAGAACAACAGACTGGTCAGTCTTACCTTAGTAGTGCACAAGATTATGGAGGCACTCCTTAAGGAAAGGATAGTGCAACACCGAGAATCCATAGGAGCACAGCATCCAAGTCAGCTTGGGTTTATGACAGGAAGATCCTGTCAAACTAATCTCATAGATTTTTTTGACTGGGTAACCAGAGTGGTGGACCAAGGGGGTGCAGTTGATGTCATCTACCTTGACTTCAGCAAAGCTTTCGATACTGTTCCACATAGAAGATTGATTAATAAGATGGGTAGGCTCTGGGTGGGTCTGAAGTAGGTCAACTGGGTGGCAAACTGGTTGGTGGGCAGAAAACAGAGAGTGGTGTTAAACAGCATACTGTCAGAAGAGATGCAAGTCACAAGTGGGGAACCTCAGGGATCAGTCCTGGGGCTAGTCCTCTTCAATATCTTCATCAATGACATTGCAGATGGACTGGAGGGTAAGGTTTGTCTGTTTGCAGATGACAACAAGATCTGCAACAGAGTAGATGATCCAGACAGTGTGGGCAGAATGAGAAGAGATCTGGAAACACTGGCAAAAGGGTCTGAAGAGTTGCAACTGGGGTTTAATGCAAAGAAGTGCAAGGTCATCCACATAGGGAAGAGAAACCCAGAAGCTACCTATAGGTTGGGAGAGGAGCTGTTGTCAATCACAAGGGAAGAAAGAAACTTGGGCATCATCATAGCAGACCACAAAAGCAATAGGTAAGGCTAGACGGATGTTGGTGTGTATTAGTAGGGGCATTACAAGTCGTAAGAGGGAGGTAATAATTCCTCGTTACAAGACACTGGTTAGGCCCCATCTGGAGTCCTGCATGCAGTACTTGGGAAGCACCAAATCTGGTCAACAGTGACAATGCTGACCTCCCCCACAGTGAAGGCAGAATACCGGCACAGGTATTGTGCCACCTGTTTTAAAGGTGTTTTCTGTGGGGGGCTGTGCCTCCCATACCCCCAATGCAGGAGGCTCTGTCCCCCGCACCCCTGGACTTTAGGATCCCAACTCCAGGTCAAAGTTGGTCCTGGGAGGGGGTGGAACACAGGGGGAAGGCTAAACATTGAAAAAGGACCATTACCATGAATGTCGCCATAATGGTCTTTTTTCCAGTTTCGCCTTCAGGGTGTCAACCAAAAGGGGTGCACAGCAGTACTTGCAGGCCACACCTGTACAAGGATGTTAACAAAATGGAGGCATTCCAAAGAAGGGTAACCAAAATGGTGCAGGCACTGCATCAGAAAACATTAGGGGACAGATTAATGGAGGTCAATATGTATACCAAAGAGCACAGGAGGGGAGAGAGGTGATATGATCGAAACACTCAAATATCTTAAGGGCATTAACAAGGTGAAAGAGTCTAATATGTTTCAATATATGAAAAATAGCAGGACAAGATGACACAGCATGAGATTAGAGGGAGGCCGATTAATGCATAATGTGAGGAAGTTCTTTTTCACAGAAAGTGTGGTGGATGCATTGAATGACCTACCTCAGGAAGTGGCGGATATGAATACAGTGCAGGGCTTCAAACAGGAATAGGATAGGCATAAGAGAACAGTCCAGATGAGTATAAATAAATAGGCTATTGACAGAGTAAAGACCTATGGCACATTCATAAGGTAGTAAAAAATGGGCAGAGTGGATAGGCCTTGCAGTCATTATCTGCTGTCAACTTCTATGTTTCTATGTTTCTAATACTGAACAGAAGTATTTATTCAGTATTTCTGTCTTATCCATGTCTCCCTTCTTACACTCCCCTTCCTCCCATTTGAGCCTAACCATCTCCCCCTAGTTTTCCTTCGTTCGCTGATGTACCCATAGAATGTCTTGTCCCCTTTCTTTACTGTCTGCACTATTTCTTCCTCAGTCCGCTTCTCTTAGACACTCTAGGTACACTTCGCTGTCCTCTTCACTTTGGGTCTCCTTATATTACCTGAACCCTGCCCTTTTAGCCCTTATTTTGTCTGCCACCTCTTTCGTGGACCATAGTGACTTTTTTCTTTTCTTGCTCGTTGATACTAATCTGATGCATTGATTTATCACTTTCACTATGGCTACTTATAGGTGTTCCCACTGCTCTTTCACCCCCTTTTCTCCAGGGCTATTTTAATACATATCCCCATTTCAGCAATGTCTGCCTTTTTTGAAATCTAAAACCTTTGACCTAGTGTGACTTGACTGAATCCCAGTCCTCATGCTGAACCACATTATGTGGTGATAGTTGTATCCCAGTTGCCCTTCTACCAGGACATCTGTGATTCTATCCCCGTTGGTCATCACTGGATCCAGAATCACCCTGTCCCTGGTGGGATCAAGCACAATCCACCCTGAGTCCTGCCTCTTGTAGGTAATCTAAGATGCCTCTGCTTCTGGTTGAAGCATCTGCCTGGGTGGTCCAATCCACATTCAACATACTGAAATCCCCATCAGCATAATTTCACCTTTCATTGCTATTGCATGTATTTCATCCACTAGCTCCCTGTCCACTTCCTCCTCCCTTATCCTGGAGGCCAGTACATCACACCTGTGTATATTGCTGTGCCATTTCCAGGTTCAAGTGTAACCCACAGGGTCTCAGCCTCCCCCTGCTTACCCTGTATCTGTGTCATCTTTATTCCCTTCCTGACATATAGGATGACTCCCCCTCCCCATTTTACCCACCTGAGCCCTCCTGAACAGAGCATAATCTGATGCATTGATTTCCCACCCGTGATATGCTGTGTACCGGGTTTCAATTACTGCAACTATGTCCAGGTCTGCTTCTACTATCAAGACCTCCAGGTCTGGGAGTTTTGTTCCCAGGCTGTGGGCATTAGTTACCATGGCCTTCTATGCTGTGCATTTTAGATTACTCCCTCTGCCTCTGTTACTGCCTTCCTACTTCCTTCCCCAACCCTAGTTACCTTTCCTGTGTCATCCCGGTCCGCCACTTTGGCCTTCCCTCTGACAGCTTCAGTTGTGCTTGACTTCAAATTATTTTCCTGGATGTGCCTCTGGGGGGTGTGACTAAGTCTCATGGCCCTCCTGGTTCCACCATCTTGGCCAGTTTAAATGCTCACTACTGAAACATTCAAACTTGTCACTCAGGGCTCTGGTCCCCTCCTGGATGGATGTTAGCTATCATCCTTATACAGGCTTGCATCCATCCAGATTGGGCCCCAGTCCCACATGAAGTCAAATCCCTCCCTTCCACACCATTCCTTCAACGAGGAGTTGTGTTTCTAAATGTGGAGTGTCCTAACCTCTCCCTTGTGATGGACAGGTAGAACCTCTGAGAAGGAGATGGAGTGTGCTACCTGCTTCAGCCCCCCCTTCTGAAATCTTCCTGTATTCAGACTAACTCCACCCTGTATCCCACCACGTTATTCATCCCCAGGTGTAAAATGACATCTAGTTCCTCCTTCCTTGCATTCCTTGCAATTGCCCTTGCGATCCTATTGATCTGCTTCCCATCCCTCTATGCCGTGCTTTCTGGGATGTACTTCACCTCCCTGTCCTTCCTGCTATGTTCCCCTAAAGTAACTCACTGGACAATTGAGTTGCGCGTCAGTAGAAGCTTCCTCCTGCTCTGGGGTTCTCTACTCAATTTCCCTTGGGCTCCATCATGAAGGACCCACTCAGCCTTTTTGGTCTCAGCTGCAGATGCACCTGTGGAGCTATCCTGCATTTCCAAAACAGCACAGGAGTTAATAAGCTGAACTGGTTGGGGAATGCACCTCAGATCCCCCCCCCACACCCTCCCTGAGCCCATTGTGATCCAACACACCTACTCATATGCATCCTTTGAGGTTTCATTTGTGAACTCAGTGGCTTCCAGGTGGGGATGAAAGCCCCTGTTACCTGGCCAGCTTGGCTCAGAGATAGGTGACATCCTCCCTTAACCCAGAGAGGTGCCTGCAGATAGGGCAGCATCACACCCTCCAGAATGTCTCTCTAAAGGCAGCCACTCCACAACCACTGCACTACACCACTCGCATCATGTTTGTTTGTTCTGGATTTCTCCTGTTTAGCCTTTAACTACTAGCTCCTACCCTGGCTGAGTAGGTAGGTATGAACTGATTGATGTACTCCCTTATGGTTCCATGCCCTATATAAGTAGTAAGTGTCTTGGGGTGGGCAGGTTGAGGGGTGAGTGGATGGAATTACTCTGGCAGCATCCAAAAACAATCAGCTCCCCTTCCTCCTGAATGTCATTTTGGAAAACACCTCAATTTCAAACCACACGAATCCCCTGAAATGTGATGCCTGCACTTAAGGTACAGACTCAGCCAATTACAAAGAAACAGTCACAAACTTACCATTAAACTGAATCCCTTACTCTTGATCAAACAAAATCGTGAATCCCACTGAATGTCAGTAAGGAAAACACCTCAGTTTCAAACCACACCAATCCCATGAAATGTGATGCCTGCACTTAAGGTACAGACTCATCCAATTACAAACAAACGGTCACAAACTTACCATTAGACTGAATCCCTTACTGCCGACCAAACAAAATGAGGAGCCCATGGTGCTGTCATGTTACTAAAACAGTTCTTGATAGTATAGAACTGTTAACTGTAATACAAACAAAAGTTTGCGGTTGTGCCTCCTCAGACATGTGAACTCAAATGTAACTTTGTGTTTTACAGTCAGCGAGCGCTGCTACCCTATTAAAGATTTTAATAGTACTCTTGTGTTGAAGTCTTAGCTATCGACTTAATCTTTGTTTATGGTTTATCTTTTCTGATCGCAGGAGCTGCAGAGAAAGCTCTTATCTGAGAAGTGGTATTTTTATTCAATGCCATTCTGTCAAATCCATCCTGTTTAAAGGGACAATATTGTTGTGTCTTTTGACAGATCTGGATTTCCATGACACTGGTTTCTGTAAACTTCTTACAAAAGCAATGATTCATGCAAGGAACAGGAACAAGTACACCTTAACTCACTATGTAGAATAGTGGAATTGATGCTTTAAATGTCACCAGACTTCTGACTGACGGCATTCCTCCTACCATGAAACTGTCACCAGCACACGACTGCCAGTCTTCACTCAGCAAGGGAGAAATACATAACAGACCGGCACATTCAAATTGAAAAAGGTCAGATTTTTCTTTAAAAGCTACAGACAAATACATTACCAACTCAACTATTTAACTACTTCACTATTCAGGATATTCAAAAACAGTACTTTATAATAGCTCTTTAGTGAAAAATTACTTATTTAAATACATGAGTTCTTTTTTATATCCTGCAGAAATAATTTTGCAGTCACATAAGTTCAGCGAACATAGCAAATTTATTTTTACATTAATACATAACAGTTCTACAGTATTTCCTATCTGTGCAGTGCTGGTCTGCTGTTTTCGAAGTGGAGGATGATTTTGTCGAAGGTCATCTCCAGTGCTCTGCTCCTCGCAGTCCAGACCCATGTGGTGTTACTTCTGCACAACCAAAGAACCAAACCATGGAAGTTTGATGTACTCCTGCTGCGGCTAATGTTTCATGCCCCTGTTCCTTTTCCTGTGGCCATGTGGTGTTGTTACAATCAGGAACCAGAGACCCATTTTTGCACAGCTGGACAGCAACCCTCACATAAATTATGTGTATATATGTGTATATGCTAGATCACACAATGTGAAGTTTAACCTAATAGAATTTGCAATAATGCGGGCCTGTCATGTCATGATTCATGCATCACAAGTAGCAGAATGAGACATTCTCATTTGCATATGACCTGAATGCAAAAGATCAAAGTAAAGCAATAATGTACACAGTCACAAATGCATGTAAGAAAAAGACAGTTTTGTGACAGTAGCACATTACTGCCCATTATAAGTAATCCCCCGAGGACACTAATAAGAAATGTTGCATGTGCTGCTGGTGGTCCGTGCCACTCTAATATACTTCTGTTGTGTATCATGGAAGTTGTGCAACTCCATGCAGCTTACTTTCAGTTTACTTCAGAAACCCATAACATGGGTCCACAGCAGTCCAATCCTGTCCACCTGAACTGCACCACCAAGGTGCCTCCATTTGCTTCCCCCACAAAGGTCTCTCTTACTCAGTCACTCCAGTCATATTCATCATCACATCACCATAGCTGTACAAATCAGTGTCACTTCAGGCGGGTCCTGTTCTCTACCTGAAAGACCAGTACTGCAAAGCTTTATGGAGTGATTACAAAAGAGAAATGAATCAAAAAATAACAGTCAGACAATATGTTCTCTGAAAGTTTGTCAACCTTCACACCCAGTAAAGAGACCCTTGAGAAGATAGTACTGTAAAAACAGCAAAATGTTTATATTAAGAAAAAAACAAGTTAGAAAAGAACAATGAACTATACACAGAAGAAACAGAAAATCAAACTATTTACAAAACAACATAACTATTTACAACACAATGTTGATGGCACAGTAAATGCTCAAGACCAGCACTCACTCAACGGTTGCCAGCTGCTGGCCTGTGCTGAGACCTCCTGGTGGCATATTTTTTTCATAAGCCACAAAATGTGACACTGGTCGGACTCAATTCTGGCCAGTCCAGCAGGCTTCTCAGGCTGCAGGGATGCTACCTTTTTTTACAGTTTCAGATGTCCATGTGGATGGCACAGATATTGCCCTGGTCTTGCTGGGTCGCTGGTAGCAGGGTGTCAGCTTCTTGCGCACCTCTTGCTGCATTTGCAGGTGGCACTGGCCCTTCCACTTTGTCCTTCTCTTGGTGCTGCTGTTGTGTTTGCCTTGTTTCCAGCTTCTCCATTTCCCTGCAGATCTTTTGCAAATGGTTCCTCGACCATGTGCTGTTCTTCTTCTAGATGTCCTCCTGTAGCACTGCTGGTGGGGGTGGGAGGAGTCAGTGTTGTCTTTAGGACATAAATATGCAGCTTGGGGAGAATAAACCATGTAAGTGACATGTCAAATTCAATTCATAAAATCTTCAGTAATTATAGTACAGTACTTTGTCCAGTGCAACCTTACTGTACCCGTCACTGATCTTCTGCTGATGGTTTACAGCCTTGCCCCTCTCCTACTCTCCTTGGCCCCTGCTGTTCTTGTATCACCCCCACCACATCCCACAGAGGATGGGGCCATTGAGAAGTATGAATCCCATGAGAATGTGAAAGCTGAGGTTTAATCAATGTTTCAGCAGCCACGTGTTCTGCTAGGCTGTTCCCTTATCAGAACCTCAACCATTGTCTCTCTAAGTTGGTGTACCATCCATTCAAAGCCCCCCCCCACTTACATCCATATAACTTTTAGTCACCACCTCCACCTATGTAGTTCTGAACATTTTACCATCATCTTTACCCCATACTTGAATGGGAATCTGTCTGTCAAGTGTTTGTTACCAACACAGAACATGTACCATGCTTTCTAGCCTGGGACGGCTACATGTTTAGTGGACCATCTCGAGCCTCACATGATGTTCGTAGTTGACTAGACCCGCTTGTTTAGGATACTTAACAATGTGTGCTGCAACATATACAGTATAAAGATCTCTCATCTAACGAACCCCATAACCAGACATTGAACACAGTATTGTACTCAGGATGACATTAGGTGGTGTTCGTCAGAGGCTGTGGCATGTGTTTGTCATAGAAAATGAAACAGCACTAGGTACTAGTCATGGGACGCTTCAAGTGGAAACAAACTATGCACTATTGATAAAGTAGAGTATGACAAACATTGCTGATGGTGATGAATTTATCAACATGTGGTACGTCAAACATTTTATCACAGTATCTGACTGACGTTGAAGAATAAAATGGTAAGGGGTTTACAAGTGGTTTCAGAGATTCAGCTGTAATGACTCTACATCATACATCGAGCAGTGTGAGGTTTGATTATCCCTCTCACAGCCTTCAGTAGCAAACTGTGTGGCCTGCCTTGAGCAACATACACAACCACCCTGTGCTCCCAGGTCACACTTGTAATTAGCCTAGTGCAGTAGTGCACAATGGACCTCTTACTTACCTGGTTGCCTAACATAAAAGTACATAACTGTACAAACATGATTTCCTATCGCTATTAAAATCTTGTCACCCAGCAATGGCAACCCTAACCCTCTTACCCTGACAGCAGCTTCTGCTGACTAGTTTCAGGTCACCTGATGGCCTGTGATGGCCCCGTTATTTTATCATCACAGTTTGACCACTATTCCATAACGCTGCAGGAGGTGATCAATCCACACCCCATCCCAACCTACTAGCGATCCACTGTTTAAAGTTCTGCAGATGACACCATGCACTCCAGTACTGGGTAAGTACACATAACACCACCAGTACCTGATGCAATAGTGCATTTAAGTCACATGCAAGTCAGGTAATGTTTCACCAACATTCAAAAAAACTGATTGGGCAGCGAAGACTATGCCACTTCTTAAAGTGGTATGGCCTTAGCCATGGAATTAGTGGCCCCCTCTTAAAGCAACCATGGAGCCACACCACAGGATAATAACCTGCACCGGACTGAAAAGGCACCGACTTCAACAGTTGTGATCTGGTATTTTATGATAAGTTATAACTTATAAGGATTGCATAAATTAGCCAACCACCTGATGCCATCCACTGCATGATGCTACAATTGACTAACAGTAACATCAGAATGTTATTTTTATGTGGCATGCTCCGCCCCCACACACGCTGATATGGGGAGGAGCTCTGCCCCCCTCACACCCCTAGCTAAAAGGTTCAACTCTGAGGTGGAATGGATCACAGGACAGAGTTGTAATTTGTGTGGCCATGGAATTACTGTTTCAATGGCCCTTTCACAAAAATAAATGTCACTTACTAAGTTGGGAGACCAGGATTTGAACCCTGGTCTCCCACTCTGTACTGGCTGAGCTACTGCTGCATCCACCCACCCACTCCACCACTGGGGATGCTTGGCCAGCATCTGTACTTTTCTGTCTCTTGTCCAGCTTCCTCATCCGGCTGAAAGGCGAAAGGGGTAGTGGTAGTTGTCGAATGCTATTCTACCCCCATCGCTATTCTACTCAACGTGTTCCTGACTGCGCAGTTTTGACTGCACAGTTCAGGTTACGCTAATTTAACTAGGTAGGCTGTACTGTGAGCCTGATTCCCCCATGCCACAACCACTCTGCTGCATGGTTTGTAATGGAGCAGTGTTTTCCAATGACTTGTGTCATAATTTATGCAAAGCCCCTTGGGGAACATGAATGATTGTTCAACACCAGGACAGGAGGCATTTGGGAGGCCATTTGTTCCTTAGGAGCACTTTAATTTCACAAGAAAGCAGATCAAAACATTTTGTGGCAGTGCCTTTTGACTATGGTGCAGGGATGCAGGCAAAATTCCTCTGGTTTGCTGTAGCACAACACCAAAAATGTTAGTCTTTCATTCAGTTTTTCATCACTACATTCAATTTGTTAACAATATAAATAGCTGACAGACATGGGTTAACACTGATCATGCTGAGTCCTCCAGGTCCTGATACACTGGTGGCAGATTCATTGCCTACAACTGGAGCACTTGAGGTTTCTGCGACACCTGTTGCAAATGGACAGGAATAGTTCAAATCAGTGTTGGAAGCTGGAACACATAAGATTAAAGCAGCAGTAATCAAACACATTTCATCCTGTGGGAAGGCTAAGTGCCATAATACTTAACCACAGAACACTGCAGATGACCCTGTGAAGGGAGGTCAGGACGATACACAGGAAGGGGTCCACTTCCAGCATAGAAAAGTGCATATTTACTATTCAGATAAGGAAGGAGTGCTGCTGTAAACAGCCATGGAGTGACATGACTGTTCAGGGTGAGGACTGGGAATCAGAATACACACAGTGCAGCACACATATGCAGTGGATGACAGGACTGCTCCCTTCCTACTAAAGGGGCTGCCGTAAGACAGGATGTATGAAGTGGTGGACAGTCCTTCGCACTGTGCACTCCCACAGGACAATCTGGATGAAGGTGCAGATGGTAGGCGTGACACATGTGGCAACTCAGAGATAGTCACAATGGAGACAGTTGCCATGTACAGTACATCATTGCAGATGCAACAAATGTTAACAATGTTGAGGTTGGACAACAACACAACAACCAGCTGGAAAGAAAACCAAAACGGATGCCATTTCTTCTCAGTTTATGCACCTGTCCCTGAGAATGTGTGTATGAAATACGGTGGTGCTGCAGTATGCCTGTTCAATTGGATGACACTGTTAGTCACAGTCCGCCCATAATGTGACACACACACACACACACACACACTATCACCGCCACAGAGGGTTTGTACTCAGGTACGGTACCATTCTTAGTGCATGCCATCACAGGCAGGTATGGTATGAAAACACAAAGCTATTTCTCATTCTTATACTTTTTGTTCTTAACATTTTGCTGACAGTATTTAAATGGATTTCTAAAAGCAGGAAAACATTAGACACAGTGGCCCAGATATTCAAACTGCACCATTCTGAGGCGCAAGCCCCTGCGCTGCTCAAAATAGTTGCGCAGGGGTGTGGCCGGGGCGATATTCAAAGGAGTTGCACTATTGAGCAACTCCTTTGAATATCACCCCCCAGCCACAGCCACTGCGCATGGCGCAGTGGAACTTGGCGCCACCGCAAGTTGCCAGAGTTGAGCATTAAACTTGCGGTGGTGCAAGTACCATTGCGCCATGCGCAAATTTCCGATATTCAAAAGGTGACATGCAAATGGGGCCATAATTTATGTAAGGCGAAGGGGGGGCCATTTGCATCTATTTATGGCCCCATTTGCATGCCATTAGCATGTAGGTGTGCCAATCCCCGAGGACTTGCACCTGGCCCCTGCCAGGCAGCAGCCGTCGGGGACCGACGCACCCTACAGCCTGATCGCGGGCAGTATCAGTGTATACATTCCCCCCCACACACACATCTCCCGAAGCCCGATCGCGGGCATACAGTAACATGACCCCCCGCCCACACATCTCCCAAAGCCCGATCGCGGGCATACAGTAACATGCATCCCATTCACAAATCTGACTGTCATACGGTATGGGCTGCACGCCCATTGACTGTAGCTCTGCACCACCGGGCAGCAGCCTACCGACAGTCAGTCGGCGGGCGGCGGGCGGCAGGCGGGTGGGATGCTGCCGCCGCTGGCTGCTGGGGGAGCGGGGTGGGGTTCATGGGTGGGTGGGGGACACTATACACCAGGAGATGTTTGGGGGTTGTAATTGGAGATTCTGCCCATCACATTACGGGGTCCACTGGACCACCAGGAGATATTCATGGGGGGGGGGCTTTTTACATTTTGCCCGCGATCGGGCACTGGGGGGGTTGATACACATTCTGCTCCACGATCGGGCTTTGGGAGATGTGGGGGGCATTGCATGCCCGCTGATCGGGCTTTGGGAGATGGGGCGGGGGTCATGTTACTGTATGCCCGCAATGTGGCTTTGGGAGATGTGTGGGCGGGGGTTGTTTTTACGCTCTGCCCACGATCGGGCTGGTGGGGGGCACAGGGACCTAGCTGGGGGCCAGCCAGGGGTGGCAGCTGCTGTGTTGCGCCCTGCAATACAGCAGCTCACCTGTGGGTAGCCCTCAACTTGATCCTTTTTTTTTGGGCTCAAGGTTGTGCAGGCACAGGTTGGGGGTTGCGCATGCACAACTCTGCACAACCCGACTGAATATCGGGTTGCACAGTTTATGCATGGTTCCTCCCCCTCCTGTTGAGCATGCATTCATTTGCATTGCGCTGTTGTGCAACCTGTTGTCAGTGGCGTAACTGCCTCCTGCTGAATATCGCAGAATGGCGCATTTTTGGACTTGCGCATGCGCAACCCTGTTGCGCATGGCGCAACCCTTTTGAATATCTGGGCCAGTGTATCAGGGTAAAAGTTATTTCTTTAAATTATTTATGACAAACTGTGTTTGAATTATGGGGGGAGGGGTGCCAGGTCTTCAACCCACATAACTCTGCAGTAAGCCCTAGCAGCCCATGCTCAAGCAACACTTTCATTCAGTCTTGAGTTATAATGGGAAGAGGGGCTATATTTAACAGTTGTGCCTTTATGGGCCACCCTAGCTCACAGTCACAAAAACCAAAAAGTGTAGTTCCAACACTGACTGATGAAAATAACTTTGAAGGCTCAAGTTAGTATACTGACTGCTGATGTTGTCCTCTACCAGAATCTTTTGGCCCGCCGAAGATTCTGGGGACTCCTCCTGCTGTCTCTTCATCGGTCCCTGGTCCTCAATGCTAACTGCTCCACCTTGTGCCTCCAGAACTTGAGGGTCCCTTTTATGGAGGTCATCCCATTTGTGTTTTATTTGATGCACAGTCCTGGACACAATTCCACCTCCCTCATCATCGAGTATGGCCTTTATAGTGGCACACAGTTTCTCCCTCTCTTTCAGAAGCAGCCTCTCCGGCCCACAGAGTCTAGCTGCATATGTGATGGCCTCCTTCAGCAACACTGCCACCTCCTTATGGAGAAGGGGTGCCAGGTTTCTCCCTGAGCTGGCAGAAGAGGTGGTGGCCTGCTGCTCCAGGTTCTGTTGCAAAGGTGGTGCCACTGAATGGCCTTCTGGCTGCTGACCCATAACCTACTGCTGGTCCTGCTCCTGCTGTCTCCACTGGTCCACACCATGCAGTTGCTCTGCTTCCTCCTCCTGGTTTCTGCCCAGTCCTGCTGCTGCTGTTGGTTCCAGTTTTAATAATCAAGAAAATCAATGTACAGTTACAGAACAGAAAAAAAGAAACTGAATAGTTTATCTTCCCTTGATTGTAGGTGGTCTCTCTAATATAAAGAACATTAAACTTCAAAAACTAATATTTCTGGTATCTCTATACTTATCTCTCTCTCTCTCTCTATCCTCTCTCTCTCTCTTCCTCTCTCAGGCTGTCTCTCTCTCTCTCTCTTAGTCTCTGTCTCAATCTCCATTGATGACAGGGACAAATGATATGAGCAGTTTCTGCCTGCTGATACACTGATTTTTATAACACAGTTTACAGAAAGTTCCACAGTTCACACTGGGATACTGTTTATGAAGTGCAGAATTATTTTACTGTGGAGATGTGGAATACAGAAATATGTAACATTAGGAAAACGTGACTGTGACTGTGGGTTTTTGGGACTCGTTCTGCTACTTACCATGAAATGTGCAATATTCTGTGACATGTGGTGTCAGAATTCTGCCAAAGTGAGTGTTTCAGCAGATAAGTATATATTAATATTTACAAATTATTCTGCTTTTCCAGTTAAAGTGGGCAATCTGTTCTGCAGAACATTTTTAATGCAATTTAATATAAAACTCTGCAGTACATAGAAACAAATCCCACAATTCTAAATTGGAATTCCCCAAAAGTTGAAAAAATTATTTCCGAACTGTCATGGAATTGAAATTCTGACTTTTGCAGAAATTCCACTGGCAGATTTTTTTCTCTCACACCTCTAACAGGGAAAGGTGTATTTCCAGAGTACTCCCATTGAACTGATGGAGGACAGAACTCAGTAGTCCAATTGCTTTTTTCTTTCATAAAAACTGTATTTATGCATATTCATAACATTGAAAAGAGAATAAGCACTGAATTAGAAATAAGTACACTGGCTCAGGTTCATACTTAAATTAAAATTTGGATCTCATCTGCCACCAGAGTTGTGCTGACTCAGATCATGTAAGTCAAGACCAAGTCAATGTCTGACAGTTCTGTTCCTGTCTGGGTTTGAGTTGGAGCTGGAATACTGGAGAGATCTCTGTATACACAGATACATAGATGCTGTCAGCAGATAAGGGCATTGTGGCACATCCAGTCTGCCATATCCCTCTTTCTAATGCTTAAGGTACACTAGATGCTATGACAAATTCTGCCCCTTTCACCCTAGCTTGATAATTCCCATGTGACTATCCTCTGCATTCTTGAATGCCTGAACCGTGGTCACCTCCACCACTTCCTGGAGGAGACTGTTCCATCTCTCCATCACCCTTTCAGTGAAGTAGAATTTCCTCAGGTTCCCCATGAGTTTTTCCCCTTTTAGTCTCATGTTGTGCCCCCTTGTTCTGCAACTTCCCTTCATGTGAAATATGCACCCCTCTGGTAACCTGTTGATCCCCTTCAGATACTTGAAGGTCTCTGTCTTGTCCCCCCTCTCTATCCTTTCCTCCAGGAAGTACATACTGAGAGCTCTGAGTGTCTCCTCATATGACTTATTCTGCATCCCAAACACTATTTCTGTCACCCTTCTCTGTACCGTCTTCATCATGTCTATGACTTTTAGGAGATGGGGTCTTCAGAACTGAACACAGCACTCCGGATGAGGCCTAACTAGGAAGTTCAACAATGGTACCACCACTTCCCTCCTTTTACTTGTTATACCCCTCCCTAAACACCCTAGTATTCTGACAGCCTTTCCAAATGCTTTGTTACACTGTTTAACCACTCTGAAGTTGTCGTCTATGACTACCCATAGATCCCTTTCCTCTTTGGTGGCCTCCAGTGTTACCCAATATGATTCATACTTGACTCCAGGATTCCTTCTCCCCAGGTGCATAATCCTGCACTTTATTTGCATTGACATCCCCCTTATGTCTGTCCCTTAATGGAAGGAGAAGAGGAATGGAGGGCTCAAACCTCTGAGCACAGGTGAATGGGGGGTACAGAACCTGTAAGACAGCCAGAAGCAATTGTGGAAATGCTAAATGAATACTTTGCATTAGTCAGAGGAGGATGGTACTGTCTGAGAGGACTCATGACAACAGGGCAGACAGGTTGCTGCCAGACAGGATACCAATATTGGTAACTGACTACCTAGTGAACAGCAAGCCAGGTAAGTCCCAAGAGGAAGACAGAATACACCTTAGGATCATAGTGGAGCTTCAGTTTCAGTAGGCAGTTTGGGAATGTTGTGAGCACTGCAAAACCATTACAGTGATGGCAATGTGGGTGCTGCAACCCATTTGACAGTTATTCTGGTGACTGGGATTTTTCAGGATCCGCAGTCATTGCCAACCCAGGGGTGTTGCGCTTTTTCACCCCTACATCTCTAACCAGGAGGCGATCATATTATGTTCAAATTATAACAAGTGATCTAAATGTGAAGAGATCTATTGATGTTAAACCTATGGTGTCTTTTAAAAGGGATAAAAATATTAAAGACAAAGTAGTCCACAGCATATTACCAGCAGAAGATTCTGCTGATGTGGGCTTTTGGTTACCCCAAAGACCTGCTGGAGTTTTTCAGTGTAATGGTGCAGTATCTGTAAAATTGGTACACCTGGAAAGGAGTTTACACAGAGTGATGAGAGAAAGCTATACATCAGAGAATGTGTGACATGTCACGCCTTTTATAGTGTATGTGTTATAGTGCACTTGTAGAAAAATCTAGGTCTGGTGCACCACTAGGCCACTTATACCAAGAATACAGGAGCACATTAGATCAATAAAAAGGAAAACACTTCTGTGAGTATTCACTTTTCATTACATCATAATTCAAATAATGATGATTACGATTTATGGGTGTGGCTCATGTACCGGTACTTAAAAAGGAAGGAAATAGGACAAATGTACTACTCAAAAAAGATAGATACTGGATTTTTTCATTAAGCAGTGTTAAACCAAGCTGGTTAAATGAACAGTGGGACCTCAAACCCTATCTCCTTGATTAAATAAATAAGCACAAATAGATTCTGTAATAATTTTGTTGGATGTGAAACTTTCAAGTTTGATTTATAAATAACCCTTTTCTTAAAGGAAGTTCCTATGAGGTTATTCTTATTATGAACTTTATGAATTCATGAAATGATATAAATATGGTATAAAATCAAAGATACTATGGTTTATATAGTTATAAATGTTAAAACATATTTATTATTATGTGTTTTCACACTCCTTTGTATTATTTCATTGTGACGATACCTCTTAAATATTAGAAATCATTAGAATTTGCCACTATAAACATTGACTCCAATGTTGTTTAAAGGAGTACCTTACATAATTTACCTTATGAAGGTTAAAAATATAGAAATAAAAATAGGGACTAGTAACTGAGCAACGCTGGAGCTAAGTTACTAAGGTGTAAACTGATAATAATTCATTTTTTATTTTATTTCATTTATAAATCTGTACACTATATCTGACAATTTGAGAAGCTCCTTATGGGAATAATTGCTGTTTTCAGATAACAAACAATTTTAACCCTTCCTTTTCTATCCCAATCCCTTTCTCCCTTCCCTGTGCTTGCTTCCTTTGTTTGCTTCACCATAAAGCACTGTGTTAATGTATGTAACATTAAGCATGTGTAGGAAAGTATAGGTGAATGCTTTTGTACTAGAAGAATGTTTTTTATGTGAGAATTGCTGGGTTTTTTTTGTAATATTTGATATAAGGTAGTTTATTTAAGGCACACAATAATAACACTGAGGGGAATGTATGAAAAAATCAGAAAATGAGGAAAATGTGATTGAAGGGTTACAAATAATCACGCTAATGCATTTAATATTAATGATATGTCCTGTATAAAAAGAATCACGTGCTCTCTACCACATCATGACCCCTGATCAAGTGTTTAAGACTTGAAGCACAGGGGCAGGTGGAGGTGAAGTGTTTTGTGTACTGTTGCACCAGGATTTTGCAATGAAGCTGAAAAACCTTTTGGATTCAGCCTTGGGTGGACAGTACTTCCTTTACAAAGACTGGAGTGCAGGTGATAATTCTGATCTGTTGGAGTTAGTTGAGGACCTGTTGTTGGCTTTGATGATAATATAGACAGCGAAAAGAGGGGCAGACTTGGTGGGCCAAGCTGTCCTTATCTGCCCACAAATTCTGTTTTTGTGTTTCCTCATTTCTATGCTTCTAATTGAATTTTCAGGTATTCATTTTTATTTGAAACTTGAGGAGTAAGATGTGCAAACTTCTATCTGTTGTAACTTGTGACCACTGTGGTATGAACATAAAACATACTAACATATTAACATACTAATTGCCAGCAGATTAGGCCTTACGGTCTATCAAGTCTGCTCGAACCACAGATCCCTAGTTGGGTGCCGAGGCCTTCCCCCCTTGTGTTCCAGAAACCCCTATCATCCATCCCCACCCCCCCGGGCCAGGCCATCATCTGATACATCCACTTTCTGTGTCTATCCCACCCTCTCTTGAAGCCCTCCACTGTGGATCTCTGAACCAGCTCACCAGGTAGTGCATTCCAATGGTCCACCAACCTCTCAGTGAAAAACCTCCTCCCCTCCCCCTCACCCTTCCATCTTCCAACTTCAAACCATGCCCTCTGATGATACCGCCCTGCTTTAGTTTAAAGATCCCCTCCATGTTTACCCTATTTATTCCCTTGAGGTACTTGAAGACCTCAATCATGTCCCCCCATCTCTCCTTTCCTCCAATGAAAACAGGCAGAGCTCCTCAAGTCTGTCCTCATACGTCAAATCCCCTAGTCCTCGTATCATCTTAGTTGCCCTCCTCTGTACCCTCTCCAGGAGATGTATGTCCCTCTTCAAGTGTGGTCTCCAGTACTGTCCACAGTACTCAAGGTGTGACCTAACGAGTCCATTGCGCAGTGGCAGAATCACTTCCCTGCTACTAGAGGTGATCCCCCTTACGATGCCTCCTGACATCCTGTTTGCCTTGCTAGCCACTCTCCTGCACTGCTCAGAGTTATTCATACATGCATCCGCCATGATCCCTAGGTCTTTTTCCCCTAATGAGGCCTCCAGCTCCTCCCTTCCCAGGGTGTACCTGTCTTAAGGGTTCCACACCCAAGATGTAACATGTGACTTGTTAAACCCTGGTCCAGCCCTGAAATCAATTTTTTTGAGGAAGTGCATTTGGTTTCGGGTAGTGGAACAAATCTTTAAAATAACATAAAAAATGTGAGATGAGAATTGGAGTCAGAGAAAATCATGTCAGTATTGGGTATGACGTACATACAGACACACTGCCATGAAGCAGCATATAACACTAACAATATGGGAAAGACGTTACTGAACACATCAGCAAGTCAGTCAAACACTGTGGGTGCAGAAGACGGCACTTTGTGACACAGCAACATGAGTTGCCCAGGGATCCAAACAGAGTCTTATGTTGACAACTGCTCATAAAAGGTACATACAATGTTTTTAGGGAACCAACCACCCTACATTCTGTACTTACTGTACACCTGGCAGCCAAACCGAGACTCCAACTTTACCTTTCTTTTTTAATTTTAAAAAACAGTACAAGTATGCCTTAATTTAACAAAAGTGTCACATATCCACATGTCATGTAAATACATTTCCAAATCAATCCTCATATGATCACTTATAATGAGTTGGTTAATCTTATATATTCCCTACAATAAATGAATTATCCTGAGAACAACTTGTATTGAAATAAATTACTCTCTGCCGTGTACATCTAGCATCTGAAATGAAAAATGGAATCCAGCAGGTCCACAGACAGTTGCTCATTCACTAAATGATGACAAGTGGAAGAAATGCTCCAAAGTGATAACTTATACAGTAATTAAAAATGTAAAATGCTAGTCACTGTGGATATTAACAATTGTGATTTGGGGTAGAGTAGTATTTGCATTCAGAACACTTCCAATTCTCGAAGACAGCTTGGTGTATATGCTAAGAACTGCACAGAAATTAAACATTTATTTTATATTTTGTGTTTGCATCTAAGGTTATGTTGGTTATTTTACAGGTAATATGAGCTGCCTATTAATTAATCATAATGAGACAATCTCACAAAAAATGCAATATGAAAGTATAGCATTTTATCATTAGGTAAATATTTTCTCTGCACAAATTCAACATTCCAAAAATGTGCGGCATGTGGATAGACAAACTGATAAAAACTAAACCAATTCATAAGTATCTTAAAGCAGCCATGCTTGATAGCAGAGACAATTTTAACTTTCACTTTTTTAATTTATTGCATATTTCTCCTTATCCCCTGACTTGTATGCTACCCTTCTTTCTCCAGTTTAAGAATGGCTTACTACTTTTTTTGTACTTGGAATAACAAAATGAGAGCTGTTTTCATTATGAATCTTACTCGATTTTTATCAGTATTCTCTGCTGCTTTTTGAACACTTACTGTTTAACATTGCTTGTGTTGAGACTACAATGAACTAGCATGCAGCAGACAGTTGATTCTGACCTCGTGGGGCAATAGGTTACAAAAAGGCTGAGAATACTGTTGAAAGAAAATCGGGTCTGAACCATATTAAATAGAGTGCTCCTTTATTTTAAATGTCAAACACAAAAGTACTACAGAAGAGTAAAAATGGGTTAAGAAGGGTATCATAAAAGTGAGAAAACTAGGGCAGTCTTAAATAGAATTAAAAAAAAAGTATTGGCTAAATGTTCTCCGTTATGATGCACTGCTGCTTTATGGGGAGATTTTTGCAGAAAACAACAGATGCTTCAAGAACTGAAATGTATTTGAACTACTGTTAAAGAATAAAACTTACTCTACTTTTTAGACACCAGCCTGTTTTCATGGGTGTGATTATTTTGTTTCTCATTTTTTGCTGCAGTGAGGTGTGAAGGGAACTATTCCCCATTAACACCCATGTAGAAAATTGGTTATATGATGTACCCAGATTTGAGCCATTGACTTGTACTGGTGGAGTGGTATCTGGAATGTGGAACGGTTTTCTTTTTTAGACAGCCAAAGGAGCAGCAGGAATTCTCCTGGTCCTCCCTGCTAAAAGGGGGACATTGTGCTGTTTAATGTTTGTAGATTCTGTTCTCATCCTGAACCTGCCATCTCCTGTCACTTCTCATCCTGGACCTGCCATCTCCTATCACCACAGCTGTTTTTTGGTAAAGCAACTAGCACATTCAGGCTGTTAGACTATATGATTTATAATATATACTTTACAGTAAAAAAAAAAAAAAGTGGACAAAAATAACTTGCAAATAAAGTCAGGATTTTTGTACACTACTTGGAGTACCTGAACCAAAAAGTATACCAGCACATCTGCTTTTGGTAAGGCAAGTAGCACATTCAGACGGTTAGACCATAATATATGTAATATAATATATTTACAGTTAACAAAAGAGGACAAAAATAACTTGCAAACAAATTCAGGAGTACTGTACATTGTTTTGAGTTCCTGAAGCAAAAAGGATAGACATTTTCTGTTCTGAAAACAAGTCTTGCCTTACAGCTTCACCACATTCTGCAACATCTCCCTAATATACCAACTAGTGTACAGTACTGTAGCTTCATGATACTCACTATAGCTTCATGGTACTCAAGTGGGTTCTTTACTAAGAGCTCAGTAAGGTGTTCTGTAGTCTTGAATACCCACTGCAACACATTCGAACCCATAACAGAGTTTTTATAATTCAGTACCCTCCTTATGGAGTATTGCTGTGAGAACAAGCATTTGTCAATGCCAAATGTTGCTCCGTTGGCATTGGTAGTGCAAGAGTTAGAGATGCGTAATTAGAATGGCAGTGAAGTATTGAACTGATGCCAATGCCACCCCCACCCTTCAGAGACTGACAGGCATTTTGGTGTGCCTTTGAGTCATCAGCAATAACACACATGCCATTTTACCTCACCCTACCCTGTAGACACAGATAAGTGTTGTGGTGTACTTTGGTGTCTTTGGGCCTTATACTTACCCAATTCCATAAGGAAATATGCTGAGATGGGTGCAGTATAGGAGAATGGGGTGAATGTAAGGGCCGAACACTGCAAGGCACACCTCATGCCTGCCAGTGGCTGCAGGGTGGGGTGGGGATGGAAGGCCAAGAGCATTACAGACAATTATCCCAAGTCACACCCCTGATGATTGTCAGTCTCTACAGGGTGGGATGTTACAGTTGGAAACCCTAACACCATAGGCATTTGTTGGTATTTTCACTCTAAATCTTCAAAATGGGCTTTTTGTGACCCCACCTCATGAAGAGCGGCACTTTCAGTTTGTTAGCTGAAAAGTGATTTTGCACAACAACTGCGCCATTTGACGCCACAGGTATGAAAACACATTTTGGGCAGGAAGTGCAAAATTACTACTGTATTGTTCATGAGGTGTAAAAAATGGCAATGGTGAAAATGTAAATATAAATATACAACAAAAACAGCTCCTCCGTGTGAACAGGTGCTCGAGTTGAAACATAGAATTCGTAAAAGGCAAAACTCAGCACTCTGTAGTTGACGTTAATACAGGCATAAGTTTAATGTAACGAATAAACGCCAAGCCTCACATAAAACAGGTAGCACAACTAGGTGACCACATTTTCAACATAGGCATTTTGGGACCTCCCCTCATGAACAGTGACACTGTGATTTTCTTAATCTGTCCCAAAAATTGATTTCCCACAGTGACCACGCCATTATGTGCCAGAGGTACGAATACACATTTTGGGCAGAATGTGGAAAATGACGGCTGTACTGTATCATAAGGAGATGTGAAATAAATGCCAGTGTTGAAAATCTGACATGAAAATATTGCAAATTTGCGAAGTTACAAGGGTGAGTGGAAACTGAATAATGCATGCTTGTAACACAGTCATTTTATGGACTTTCATCACCAAACTTTCAAAATAGGCATTTTAAGACTTCTGTTCATGAATAGTGTCACCATCATTTTCTCAAACAGTCCCAAAAACTGATTTCACACAGTGACCATGCTATTATGTGCTGGACGTGCGAAAACACATTTCGGCCAGGATATGTAAAATGTTCATAAGGAGGTGTGGAAAAAATGTCAATTTTGAAAATCTGGAGTGAAAATACTACAAATTCGCAAAGTTACAAGCGTGCAGGGAAAGTGCACAAGCACTCTCATAAAACAGCCATTTTGGGGATTTTTTTTTTTCCACCAAATTTGCAACCTAGACTTTTTGAGAGTCCCCCATGAACAGTGCCACTGTCATTTTGTTAATCGGTCCTGAAAGGTGATTCTGTGCAGTGACCACAAAATCATGTTTGGGGACGAAATAATGCCATGACAGTGACTGAATTCTTGAGGAGGGGTCCCAATAACCCTATGTTGAAAATTTGGTGCCAAAATTGCCAAAAAAGCCTGAGATATCCATCAAAGTTGAAAAAACCCTATTTATGCCATTATACAGCTTACTGGCATCTCTTCAGTTCGTGGTCAGCTTTGAAGAATGGAGACGTGTTCCCAGTCCATTGAAGATCATTGTGCCATGCTCCGGAGGTAAGTAGGGGTGAAGGAGGTGTGGGAGGCAGGATGCAGAGGGTGGGTGTGGGGGAGGGCCACTGGAGTCGATGAGGGACCATTTTCTGCTTTTCAGGTGTAAGAAAAAAAATAAAACATCATGGGATGGTTTTTCCTTTACAGGGGCATTTGACATGCTGGGGTGGGCTCCCAGCATGCCACCTGAGTTTTTTTTGTAAGGAGGGGGTTCTCTAGCTGATGGAGGATTGGGCACCCCCATCAGCACACAACAAATGGGGGGAGACAATATGCTGACGGGCAGTGGGCTCCCCTGTTGGCAAATTAAACTGGTAAGGGAAGGAAATTATGCCAAGGGAGATTGGGGACCCCCTTGACACACACTTTAAATGAAGGGGTTGCATTATGCTGACAGGGAGTGGGCTCCCCCATTGGCAAATGAAGTGGGTTGCGGCACTCTGCTGCTGCATGCCACCATGTTTTCTTTTTTTGTAAACTGGTTCTCCAGAAAAGGCATGCAGCATGAGACGCTTGGCTCTCATTGCAGTGGATCTTTCCTTAGATCTGGTGGCCAGTTTATATGTTGAGGGTGTCGGTGCCTGCAGCTGCCATATTGGGGAATCAGGGATGCACCTATTGATGCATGCAATGCATTCACCCACAGTGACCGTGCCTCCAAATCTGCTACTAATGCAATATGTTAGTTGGCGCACAAGTGTGAGCCAACATAAAAAGAACTGTGTGTCATTCATTCATACTGTATGTTGGACTCATGAGATGACAGCCTGTGAGCAGTAACACTCCATGAATCAAAGAAGAAGAAGGAGGAAAGTGTTGTTGCCCTCTCTGTCAGTTCATTTGATTAATATCTCTGACTCCTACTAGTAGAGATGCAGTGAATTTAAAATTTGCCGGCGAAGTGAACGCAAAGTGGGCACTTCGTGTTGCTACTCCGCTACACAGAGTGGGCAATGCAAAGTGCTCACTTCGCCTTGTCATTACCACTTTGCGTTAAGGCGGAATAGCAATGCAAAGCAAGGCGAAGTCATTGTTTTTAATGGACTTTGCATTTCTCATTAGGATTTTAAGTGATCCACTTGGTGTTTCACATTTGGCAGCCCCCCTACACATCACATGGCTTACAGTACTGTAAATCACATGCTCTTTAACTAGGCAGGAAGAAAGTGAGTCATACAAGCAGACACTTTTACTTTCTCCTGTGCTGATGGAGAGAGAGTAGAGTGTTTTATGACTGCTGATACTTTTAGATCAGAGCGAGGAGGAGATTTAAACTTTGATTTAGACCCAACAGCTTTTTTAAAAGCTACATTTTTTTGTCTTTTCCGTACTCTTTTTTTACTTAATTTGTTCTTTCTGTAAATTTTATTTTATTTTATTTTTCTTTCCTTTATAAGTAGTTAGTTGTTTGTCTGTGTCTGTGTGACTGTGTGTGAGTTGTGTGACAGTGTGAGTAGTGATTGCTCAGACTGAGGGAGCTCAGTAGGAGGGATGGGCCAGGGTGAGGGAATGTCTGGGATGGGGCAGCTTTGGGAGAGCGTGGTAGTGGTAAGCATCGTACCATGTGCCTGTGTGGAGGGCATGGGCACCCATTCCTGTTGGACCGCTCAAAACTTGTGAGTGCCCCCCCCAAAGCAGGACCAGTACCACCTTCTGTCCTGGCTCTGAGGCAGTTGAACCACCACCACCAAGTCCAGCACCAGGTCCTCTGGAGCAGAATGTGCCTGTTCCCCCGGGCCCAGGTGTGGATCCCCTCCCTGCTCAGCACCGTGACCAGCAGGCTTACAAAACATCCAAGTAACTATTAAAAAAATGTATGTTGTGATTCATAACATGATCATAAATAGTGATTTGTGACTGCATTTGTGAGATGATGATGAAGAAACGTGAATGCCTATGGCTGTACTTTGAGCTGTAGCTTAAAACTCCCAGACTTAAAAACACGTATCAGTGACTACAATGGTGGAGTGGTGAAGCCTGGAGAGATACGATAAAACAGGCTTACAATACATCCTCCAAGTAACTAGAAACAAAATTAATGTTGTGATTCACAACGTGAATGATCGTGATTTGTGACTGTATTTGTGACCGTCATGATGAAGAAATGCGTAAGATTAATAGTCAAATTAACCAGCCTGGGAGTGGGACCCAGGGTGGTAGCCTGGGTAAAACATTGGCTGGACATCAGGACACAGAAGGTAATTGTAAATGGAGTCCATTCTGAAGAAAGGGGGGGTTACAAGTGGGGTACCACAGGGTTCAGTATTGGGTCCAGTCCTTTTTAATGTCTTCATCAGTGACATTGCAGAGGGACTGGAAGGAAAAGTATGCCTTTTTGCAGATGACACAAAAATCTGCAACAGGGTTGATACACAAGGAGGCGTGGAAAGGATGAAAAGGGACTTGGCAAGGTTGGAGGAATGGTCAGAAGTATGGCAGCTAGGAGTCAATGCAAAGAAGTGCAAAATAATGCACCTGGGAAACAAGAACCCAGGGGAAGAATACACAATGGGTGGGGAGGTAGTAACAACAAAAAAAAGGAAAGGGACCTGGGGGTAATCATATCAGATGACCTTAAGGTTAGCAAGCAATGAGAAGGCAGTAGGGAGGGCTAGGTATACTGGGATGTATAGGAGAGGCATCAGTAGCAGAAAACAGGAAGTTGTTATCCCTCTGTACAGACAGTTGGTGAGACCCCATCTGGAGTACTGTGTTCAGTTCTGGAGACCCCATCTCCACAAGGACATAGACAGGATAGAAGCAGTCCAGAGGAGGGCAACTAAAATGGCACAGGGTCTGCAAGAGAAGCCGTATGAGGAGAGACTAAAGGAGCTTAATATGTATACCCTTGAGGAAAGAAGGGAGAGGGGGGACATGATAGAAACTTTTAAGTACCTCAGTGGAATCAACAAAGTCCAAGAGGGTAGCATTTTTCAGAAAAAAAGACTTGCAAGAACAAGGGGACACAATTTAAAGATAGAATGAGGGCGGTTCAGGGGCAATGTGAGGAAGTATTATTTCACAGAGAGGGTAGTGGATGCATGGAACAGCCTTCCTGAGGAGGTTGTGGGGTCTAAAACTGTGGGAGAATTCAAGAATGCATGGGACAGACATAAGGCAATTCTTTGTGGGGGGTAGGAAGAAATAGGCTGTTGGTTAACTAGGATCTGCGGCCTATCCTGTAGGTAGGGAAATGGGCAGACTAGATGGGCCTAGCGGTCCTTATCTGCCATCAAAGTCTATGTTTCTATGTTTCTATGTATGCTTACAGCCTATGGCTGTACTTCCCTGATGAGCTGTAGCTTAAAACTCCCAGACTTAAAAACACGTATCAGTGAATACAATGGTGGGGTGGTGAAGCCTGGAGAGATACTACAAAACAGGCTTACAATACATCCAAGTAAGTAGAAAAAAATGAATGTGATTCGTAACGTGAATGATTGTGAATCGTGATTTGTGACTGCATTTGTGACTGTGATGATGAAGAACGTGATTTGTATCATGAGTGACTGGTGATGATGGTCCTGACTTAAAAACGCATATTAATGAGTACAATATTCATGCAGAATTAAGCACCACACCTGTCCAATACTCTGAAGGAAAGGCAAAGAAACAACTGTGACTTAAGTTACAGATGGAGATTGGGCCCTAAAGAGATGCAAATGCACAGACAGATTAAGATTATGCTGTGCAGTGAAGAGATGCAGACACAAAGGCACAACACCTAACCAGTGCTCACCATCAGAAATTCAAATCTGGAAAATAATTCCTTTACTGGTTGGGGCAGGCCACACGGGGGGGCAGGGGGCAGTGTATTGTACTGCTTCAGTAACAGTCACTAGTACTAGTACCAGTACCAGTGACGATATCACAAAGAAGTACAAAAATCACACAGCTACAGCGGATAGCAGCTTCACATTGCTGAAATTATTATGTGGCACAATAAAAGGTGTCTTATTTGATGACACGCATCACACACATACTCACAGGCACACTAAGAAATGCATAGCAAATTAAAAACTTCAGTAATATAACCACATATTTTCAACAAACTAAAATTATACACTGCTGCACCACAACAATCAGCAAAATAATGGCAAGAAATATTGAAAATATTACTGTGTGTACATTAACAGTTAAACAAGAAAAATATCACCAAAACAGAAAGCACTGCCTTTTTCTCCAAGTTAATCTACCTACACCACAGATACCCACCTCCCCCAAAGCACACTTCTACTGTCTCTCAGTACACAGACTGAATGTTGTACATTAACATTCAAAATCCATACACAAACAATAAACACTTGACGATATGAGCACAGATGGATTTCCTATAATCGATGAACTAAAGTTTCAGCAAAAAAAAAAAAATACTCAAAAAGGCTTTTTTAACAACTTTTTGAAGGATTGAATTGCAGAGAGCTCTCAGAGCAGATTGTCTCCTACAGCTTCCTACACACACACACACACTACCCTGAACTGAGGCTGTGCAGAACAATCTAGAGTCCATGTGACCTGAAATCCCATGGAACACTGCAAAATTCACCTTTGGAGCTTAAAAACAAGGCAAATTAAGGTTAAGTACGTTGTTTTCAATGCACTTCGCCTTAAGAATTGGTGGAGAAGTGGTTTGGGAAGGCTGATAGCATAAGACATTGTTTTCAATGGACTTTGCGTTACCCATTACTAGAAGTCTCACGCTTACGTTGCTGGAGCACTCTGCTAATTACTCTCACTCTGCGGGTCACTTCACGGAGCTTAATTAGCCACTTCACCCACCACTACCTACTAGTCAGGACTTTGCATTTTACGAACTACAGATTGTTACCTTAAGAAACAGGTACAGTACAGTAACAGAGACAACTCACTGACACATTGCAACTTCATATAAAATGTGGGTTTATTTCAGAGCTTATATCTCAGAGATGACTTATTATAGGATAACCTACTATAAGGTGTTGAAAAGCTGATGAGTTCAGCTTACAACAGGATATAGCATGTCTTCCTAAGATACATCATTTCTGAGATAGGATTCCTCAAACTAATGAGATTTTGGGAAACAAATGCACGCTTGGACTTTTTTTCTTCTGCTGACATGTCCCAGTGAGTAAGTCTGGCTTCCATCAGTTTTCACTCCATGCTTATTTCATGTTAAAAAAAAAGCATTTCATGATAGCAATGCTGAAAAAACGCTGTGCTTATCTTTTTGTATGCACTGTAATAATGTGGCTAGAAGCCTCATAATAGTGGCTTTGGGATGGACCGTGTGGCTTTAGAACTGGGCTTCAGAACTATTTCCCTTGGTATGCCCTGATTCATTTTTCACTCACAGAACTACACAGCTGTGTGCAGGGCTGTCCAGTAATTTAGGAAAGTAAATACAACATGTTTGCTGACTGTTAAAAATGCTTTTATTTTAGAAAGGATTGATAGGAAATGTTGGAGGTGTGTGAGAAACATGGTAGGATTTGTGGAGTTCATCAATTATTATATAAAATTTTAACAAATCTGCCTATTTGCCAGCAATTTCAGATTACCTTTATTATTCTTTGGAAACTGGGTAAGGCCCTTGAGGCACAAAGCCAGTTTTTAGGGGCAATCCAAGAGCTCCGAGTAGTTAAATGACTTCCTCAGTGTCATACAGTATGACACTAGAGGATGTAGGAATCACACTCAGGTCTGCTGGATGTACCAAGTGGAATCACAGCTTGTTTCATAAAAACATAGAAACATAGACTTTGATGGCAGATAAGGACCGCTTGGTCCACCTGGTCTGCCCATTTTCCTACCTATTGGATAAGCTGCAGATCTTAACTATCCAATGGCCTACTTATTCCTAACCCCCACCATAATTGCCTTATGTCTGTTCAATGCATTCTTGAATTCTCCCACTGTTTTTGATCCCACAACTTCCTCAAGAGTGCCATTCCATATGTCCAACACCCCCTCAGTGAAAAAATACTTCCTCACATTGCTCAAGAGCTGTCCCCCACCTTATTTTCAAATTGTGCTCCCTTGTTCTTGCACCTCTCTTTTTCTGAAAGATGCAACCCTCTTGGACTTTGTTGATTCGCTTGAGGTACTTGAAAGTTTCTATCAATTCCCCATCCCTAATTTCCTCGAGGGTATACATATTAAGCTCCTTAAGTCTCTCTTTGTATGGCTTCTGGTGCAGACCCTGTACCATTTTAGTTGCCCTCCTCTGGATTGCCTTCATCATATCTATGTCTTTGTGGAGATGGAGTCTCCAGAACTGCATGCAGTACTCCAGATGGGGTCTCACCATCTGCCTATACAGAGGGATAACAACTTTCTGTTTTCTAGTTGTGATGCCTCTCCCTGTACATCCCAGTATCACCCCAGCCCTTCTTTCTGCCTTCTCACATTGCTTGCTTACCTTTAGGTTATCTGATATGACTACCCTCTGGTCCCTTTCCATTTCAGTTGTTGTTAGTACCCTTTCCATTCTATACTCTTCCCCTGAGTTTTTGTTTCCCAGATGCTTTACTTTGCACTTCTTTTGACCATTCCTCCAACCTTATCAAGTCCCTTCCCATCTTTTCCACCCTGTTTCCTATCTCTACCCTTTACCACCAGCTTTAAACCCAGACACCACAAATGTAGTGTGTTGCAGAAGATGTGCCCTCTAGGTTTATTCGGTTCATCAGTATTGGTGTGGGTGTGTGTGGGTGTGGGTATGTCTATGAGTGTGTGTGTGTGTGTGTGTGTGTGTGTGTGTGTGGGTGTGTGTGTGTGTGTGACTTAGTGACACTACTCTTCTCTGCAGTTATGGATATTAAAATCTTTAGTAATTAGACCATCTTTTTTTTGTATGTACAGCTCCAGTCATCAATATCTGCTAAAAAATATATTCCACACTTGGCAATACACTACCCCCTCCACATACTCCACTTTAACATAACCAGTTTCACATCTACTGCATTGTGTTTTTTTATTATTCAGTTACTACTTGCAATGTCCCCTCTGTCCTTTGTATGTATAATGAACTATTTCTGCAAGAAAATGAAGGCATGACTGCTAGTTTGAAAGGATTAGAAAAAATTAACTCTACTTTAGAGTATGAGCTTCCAATGGCAACAGCAAGTTTTTTTTTTTTTTGCATGATAGTTCTGCCATGAACTACAAGTAGTTTAACTATAAGCTGGTGGTCACCTACAGTATCCCAGAAGGAATCACTTACACTAATACAACCAGGCAGAATGTACTTCTTCAGAAAGAGGGTCCTTGGTAGCTGAGTGGCTAGCTTCGGAGTTAAAATTATTTTTTAAAACAAAATCTGCAAGAAGCAGTAGAGTACTATGTTTAGTTGTGTACCAGTGATGGAAACTATAGAGAGTAGTCTGTGGAAGAGGCAGGCATGAATCATGATATTGTGTGAGGGGAGGGCCCATGGGTTCTGCTGTGCACAGCGCCCATGGCAATGTAAATCTAGCCCTGGGCATGTACGTTAAGATTTCAGACGAGCGCTGGTCAGGCTAATGGTGCTGATGTGGGGTGAATGAGGCTACCTGCTGCTGTCAATGGGGCTCATCCTCCTTGCACTACAGTGGAGTGACTACTAGTGCTAAGCCGCACTGCACAGCACCAACACCCCAAGACTTCCACTGCACAAAAACAAAAACTTTGCCTTTGTTACTCCCATCATCTGCAGCTGCAGCATTAAAACATATTTTTTGAATCCAAGGCTTTCTCTTAAGTGTGACTAGAATATTATTAATAATGCAGTTTCATTCTTATAGAGAACCTTGGCTAAGAGATTGTATAGTCTGGGTGCCTACAGCCAGAGCAAACTCTAGCTAGCTACACTATCCCCCCCACCCACATATTAATCTGAAGGCACTCTAAAGAATACCTGGATGGGAGAGAGAGAGAGTTATATAATTTCCTACCCCTCATGACTGCTGTAATTATTGTTGCTGCAGCTCACCATGAGTTCTAATTTGGTCTCTGGAATCTGACATGTTTACACATGTAATGGATATTTTCTGCTTATGGTGCCACAACCCCTCTTCCCTTTTAAACCATGGTGAGGCTTTCCAGGAAGTTATTAGTTAAAAAGCTTTCATGCCTTTGTTACTTGTATTAGAAAAGCAAATTATTTCTATGTTGGTATGCTCACTTTTTATATTATTATAAAGGAGCTGGGAATAGGGGAGTATGGCTTTTTGGGCTGAGCAGGGATGGACGTGTTCCCCTTCCCCCCCCACAACATCGGTGAAAAGGTAAGGGAGCCTTAAAGATTAGACAGCAAGTACAGAGGAATGTATTATAGAATAGGGTATGATAAGTCTGGGCAGACTGGATAGTCTTACTGTCTTTTTTTTGCAGACATTCTCTAGCTTTCTATGTTTCTAAGTATAGATTTGGGGGTATAATGTCCATGTACACCTATACATCTCGGCTGCACAGATTCAAGTTTGGTTTGGCAAGCTGATAGTATGTTTCTATATTTCTAAGTATACATTTAGGGCAGTATAACGTTCATGTGCATCTATATATCTTGGCTGCACAGAGTTATCTCTGTTTTGACAGGCTGATGTAACAGTGTTTTAACATAAGCATGTTCCCTCTAGCCTAAAAGTAAATGAACTTTGAATATTTAGTACTGAATAAAGAAGGACAATAATACAATCTTCAATGTATCAGGACTGATGATGATCTGGTATAAGACGAGAAAAAATCCTGGAAACACGATGAAATTTCGCTGGCACCTCATATCTGAACAGCTTATACATGGGAACCAGCAGCGGTATGTTCAGCAGCACCCCAGCTGTAACACAAGCCAGTAATGTAACTGATTATGCACTTGACCTCAGAGCTATTAAAGTAACAGCCCTGCATGTACTGGAACCCTATCCCAAATCATTGAGGACTTATTTTTTTCATAAGCTTCTCCTTGGCTTGGTTGGTAGTCATCTCCATACAAAGTTAAGGAAATGAAGTCGTAGAGAGTATACAGAGAAAAGCTACAATATATGTCAGGCAGATACAAAACATGAGCTACACAGATAAACTGATAAACCTAGGACTTTATAGTTTACAATACAGAAGAATGAGAGGAGACCTATGCCTTATTCAAAAGGCTATAAAAAATCCGGACCTTTGGGAGTCACTAGGTCTTATCTTAGTTACTGCTAGAAATAGTAGATTTCATCAACTCCAAATTAAAGGGGAACATTTTAGAACTAAAGTTAGGAAACACTGGTTTAATCAGAGTTGTGTCAATATGGTATAAACTCCCTGAAAAGGCTGTATTGAACCCTACGATCGAAAGTTTTTAGTCATCACTAGATGAAATAATGGTGATAAAAAAATTGCCATATTATAACCATTCCAGTTGAGTCCTAAATGGCCTACTAGGCTACGACTCATACCCACTATGAAGCTATGAATCTCTCTTAGCTACCAGTAGTACTGTTCCCTGATCAGATTATAATGGACCTTTTACAGAGCTTTACTCCTACACTAGCTATGTCTTTTATTAAAATATGTACTTCCCAGCATGCTTGTACTGTCAGTTGCATAGAGAGAGGGAGAGAAAGGGGCCCTCGATTGTGCAGTGGGTGAACATAAGCTACTGCTGGTGCTGATTTTTGCCAAAAAGTAAAGATCAGCTGGTGCTCGTGCCGTCTGCCTAGGACTGCAAATCAGATTATGCTGGTAGCACCATGGCCCTGGTTAGCTGATGCTGATGCTGCTGCTGAATCACAGGTACAGATCAGATAATACTGGGGCTTCTGGTCACCCAGTGGTGCAGATCAGCTGGTGTTGGTGTCACCGAATGGTACAGCTTACAGTAGTTGCTGCTGCTGGTGGTGTTGTTGGTTACTCAGTTGTGCAGATCAACTGCTGGTGCTGCTGTTGCTAGTGCAGCAGAGTTCCAAGCAAAGACTGGGAGCTAGACATCAGCTTCTTACTCATGTGACACTCTGTCCATCTCCAGAGCTTTCACCCACAATCTCAAGTTGGTCGCCTAGCTTCCTTACTCTCAGAAGGTCAGGAGCTGTCAGGTATTTAAAACATCACAACTGCTTGATGATGGGGCCAAGAATTAGTGGGATGGGTTGCTAGAACAGCGTCTGTGATTGCCCCTTTGTTTCATCATTTCTTGCCCGAGGCATTTTATTCTGCGAGCATGCAGTATCTTGCAAGGACAACTACAGTTATGTGCGCTATTTGTAATGATGTGGCTGTGGGATTATTAGAAACATAGAAGTTGATGGCAGATAAGGACTGCAAAGCCCTTCCAGTCTGTCCAGTTCTTTTTCTGCCTTCCCCTAGTCATTTCATGCTATTTGAGATCTGGAGTCACCCCATACTGCTGCTGCACAGTGCAACAGTGTGCCTAGAGAAGGAAAGCAACTTCTGTCACTAATAAAAGGACAAGTTTTTGTAATAAGAAATGAGTGCATCTCCTAAACAGTAAGACAAAAAACAGTACAGTATATACTAGAGAATACAAAAATGTATTTTAAATATACAATGAGTATATTTCCTCAAGCAGTGGATGGCGAGAATGAAGAGTCAAAATGCTTGAAACCAGGTGTGCAGGAGAGTCTCACCTCCTTAAAGCACAGAATGCACAGTGGCACCTTATTTACCATGTTAAATAAAATACAATGACCCTCAACATGCTGCAGCTGATTGTGGTGCTGCTTTTTATGTTTGCGTGCACAACATGTGCAAGAAACATATTGGGGTAGCTTGCTGCAGTAGCAAGTTGTGGAGGAATGGCAGTATTGTTGCCAATGCCAGCAAACCATTTTGGGGCTGGTCTGTGTGGCAGCAATAAAAAATCATGCTTTCCATGACAGCAGTAGTACAGCTTGCCACCAACTTGAAACAAACTGGCTGCTGCAATCAGGGAGCACCCTGTCATCAACAATCAGCTGTTTTTAAGGGGTGCTCCCTGACTATAACAGCCAATTACAGCTGCATTTTCTGGTGTTCCCTTTCAATAAACATGGTGATGGCTTCTTTGTCAGCCTCTCACAGTCCCCATGAAGCTGATGGAGAGCTGCCATCTCTCACAGTCCCTGGTAAAGTCAACGGGGGGGTGCCCAATCCCCCGTCGACATGTCCCCTCTCCAGTTCATTTGCTGATGGGGTAGCCCAATCCCCATTAGCATGATGCACCCCTCCATTTGTTGTGTGCTATGGGGGGTGCCCCATCCCCCTCGGCTCATGCACTCCCAAGCACACTGTATGGTTGATGGGGGTGCACAATCCCTTTTGGCTCCAGCTCTCCCCCCAACAAACACCCAGGTAGCACACTGGGAGCCCACCCCAGAGTGCTCATGCACTCCCCCCCAGTGCACTGTATAGCCAATGTGGGTTCCCAATCCCCATTGGCTCCACTCCCCCCCAACAAATATCCAGGTAGCACGCTGGAAGCCCACTCCAGCATGCCAATAAACCCGTATCTCCTTTCCTTTTTTTAAACCCTGTAAAAAAAGAAAATAATCCCTCATTGAGTCTCTTGGCATGTTCCCCAACCTGCACCCAATCTCTGCACACCACACCTCCCCACACACACTCCTCAGCCCATACTTACCTCTGGAGCCCAGCGCGATGATCTTCTGTGGAATGGGAATACGTCTGCACTCTTCAAAGTCTACCACGAACTGAAGAAATGCCGTTATGCTGTGTAATGGCATAAATGTTTTTTTTTTCAACTTATGTGGATATCTCAGCCATTTTTTTGACTTATGACTCCATATTTTCAACATGGGGTTCTTGGGACCCATCCTCATGAATTCAGTCACTCTCATGGAGTTATTCAGTCCCGAACAGTGATTTCACAGTCACTGCGTGGAATCACCTTCCGGGACTGATTAACAAAACCACAGTGTCACTGTTCATGAAGTGGGCTCTCAGAAAGCCTATCTTGCAAATTTGATGAAAAAATTCAATAAAATGACTGTGTTATGAGTAACTTTGGGAATGTGTAATATTTTCACTCCAGATTATCAACATTGTCATTTTTCCACACCTCCTTATGAACAGTATAGCTGTCATTTTTCACATCCTGGCCAAAATGAGTTTTCTCGCTTCCGGTGCAGAATAGTGCGGTCACTGTGGGAAATCAGTGTTTGGGACAGAGTAAGAAAATCATATGACAGTGTTCATGAGCACTGGTCACAAAATGCCTATGTTGAAAATTTAGGGAAATAATTCCACGAAATGACTGTGTTGCAAGCATGCATTGTGCAGTTGACATGTATGCTCGGAAGTGCGAGCATTTTTAATGATTTCACTCCAGATTTTAAACACTGTCATCTCTTCACACCTCCCTATGAATGGTACAGCTGTCATTCTTCTCATCCTGCCCAATCTGTGTTTCTGCACATCTGGCGCAAAATGGCAGTCGCTTTGGGAAATCAAAGTGTGGGACAGATTAACAAAATCACCGTGCCACTGTTCATGAGCAGAGGTCCCAAATGCTTTCATGATGGGGGGGGGGTCACAAAAATGCCATGTTGAAAATTTGTAGTGCAAATACCAACAAATGCCCAGGGCATTAGGGTTTCTAACCATAACGTCCCACCCTGTACAGACTGACAGGCATCAAGGGTGTGCCTTTCAATTGTCTGCTGTAATGCTCATGCCATTCCACCCCCACCCTGAAGCCAGTGACAGGCATTGAGGTGTGCCTTGGACTCTTCGGCCCCAGACTTCACCCCATTCTCCTATACTGCACCCATTTCAGTGCATGTCCTTCTGAAATGGGGTGACTGTGAATCCAAACACCTCAAGGCACACCTCAACACTTTTCAGTGTCTACAGGACAGGGTGAGGTGAAATGCCATGAGCATTATGTGTGATGACCCAAAGGCACACCCCAATGCTTGTCCATCTCTGTAGGGTGGAGGTGAGGTTAACTTGAGTTCAGTACTTCACTGTCATTCCTATTCTGCATCTATCTAACTCCTGCATGTCCCAATATCTTGGGACTGACTCCATTATGTATTCAAAACCTACTCCGACTGAATCCTGGCTCATGACCCTCCACCAGATCTGAACGCCAACCTTTCCTGGTTCCGAGATGCCGGACTACACAGGGACAAAGATCTTTCGCATACAGGGCCCCGACATGGTTCAATGTGCTTAGTCCACCTACTCTATCCTCAACCTCGCTTGAAGCTTTCACATCCATGCTCTATGCCCACCTCACCACCACTAGCAACTGTGATTGCGCTAGATAAAGACTACTACTCCTCATGTCCATCCTCACATCTGAGGCCTCTTCCTCCCTGACTAATGAACCCTCTGGTACCTCTACTACTTCCTGTCTCCCACCCAAACTCACTCCCCCTTTTTCCTGTCCCTCTCACTTACTCTCCGCTCACCACCTTTCCTCCTCTCTAGCCTCCTTTTGCGCCTAATGATCACCCTCTCCTGGAAGTTTCCTTAACCTCGAAATTGTCTACCGCTTAAACCTGTTATAGCTTGTTTTTCTATGAAACTTAAAAACGTTACTGCCTTAAAACTGTTAATAGCAAATTTATGATGTAACTTTCCAGTCTGGTTTTACCTGTAATGTGTATCGTGCTTTGTTAAATGTTCTTTGTGACGTGGAACCTTTGTAAAAGAGCCCTGGCTCAAAGGTATTAATTCCTAGACTAATAAACTAAACTAAACTAAAGCTTGTTCACAGATGGATTTGTCTACAGTACACTGTCCTTGCAACCTGAACTGCAAAACATGGTATTGCTGCACTACGATATCCTCTCTGTTTAACAATTATGCATTAATAACTAGGACTGCTTGATCTACCTTGATTCCCTCTTTACTTGTGAGATCTACTCCTTCTGAATTTAGAGCCAGAGTGACTTCCTTGCCATCCTCAGCTTAAGGATCTGCTCCTTCTATCCCAATCAATGATGTTGCCTAGAAGATAATGTTCTTCATCACTTGCCTGTTTGTGATCTTTTTTCTAATATTTCTGATTTTGTTGTTTTTGAATTTTAGTTCTAAATTTCCTTCCAAGTTTGTGGGTGCAAGCATTTGTATCTCAGCATGCTATGTGTTTCTGCATGCCCATGAATGTTTGCCTGCAGCTATGCAGGTGCGTGTGTAGGGCTGTTAGGTTGTGCATTTGTGTTCAGTCATAAGTGTATGTATGTGTGTTTTTGTAGCCGTAGGAGAGTGTGTGTGTGTGTGTGTGTGTGTACATAAATATTCAGAGCATCAGTCTGTGTGTGTGAGCAGGTGTGTGTGAGCATGGGTCTTTATGCATGCTAATGTGTGCAAGTGTATGCTTTCCCACAGGTGTGCTTGTCTTTGCTAGCGTCAGTCTTTGACTGACCCTGCATCTTTGTTTTTGACCATACTATATTGTGTGCAAGTATGCATCTACTGGTGCAGGTGCATATCTCTGTGGGCACCCAGGTATCTGTGAGTTCAAGTGTTCATCTCCATGTGCAAGTGTGTCTTTCTGTGTGAGGACCAGACAAGTGTCTTTGTGTTTCAAAATGTGTTGCTGTGTGGAACTGAATATTTTTTTACAAACTTTCTCCATGTACTGTAACCTGGATAACAAATAGAATCAAAGTGCCAAACATACAGTGACTGACACCAAACTGAATTTTTAAAAGGGTTAATTTATTACATGAATGGTGGGAAGTTCTACAGTATCTCCAGTTCCCAGACAGCAGGTCAACCACCCCACCAAAGTGCACTGTTCTCACTTCAGCATATAAGAAATAAGATACAATGAGATGTGGTTTATGTTCTGATAAGAGCATGCAGCCCATAAACCATACCTAGGAATGGCTTATTCCATTTATAAAAATTGGTCCTCAGGTAAAAATAAATAGTCAAAAAATTAAATATAAAAAAACATTTAAAATGTTAAAAGAAATAAAAAAATTGGAACGTGAGAAAAGTAGTCGTTTTGTTCTTATAGTTTTGCTATGGTTGAGAAGTTATGATGTAGTTCAGCAACTAGAGGGCACAGGTGTGTGTGTGTGTGTGTGTCTGTATGTATGTGTGTCCCTGGCTCCCCCCACACCTTTTTAAATGTATTTTCATGATGATTTTAAAAGAAAATGGCAGTGGGCCCCATGAACTAGAATCATGGACAGGTCGATATAGTCATACCACTCATGTCAGTGTACAAGGAGGTAGGCAGGACTGCAGCCAAACACAAACACAAACACACACACACACTCACAAATAAAGATTGCCTGTTTTATTTTCTATCTTTTCTGTGGAGTTTCTCTTCCTTTTTTTCAGTAGGCAGTGAAATCATGGATTGCTTGTTGCTTGCCGTCTGTTGTATTGGGAGCAAGCGTGTCCCATTGAGACTGCTGTACAGACTGTTTTTCTTCACTTCTTTGAAATTGTAGCTGTATTATGCTATAACACGAGAGGACAACTTGTTTGAGGGGACACTGAAAAGAGGATCAGGAGGAGTGGAGATCAATACATTGAGTGGGACTTCTCGCTAATATAGAAATGGCAGTAGTTGGTTCCTACTACCTGTGGTATGAGCTGCATCACTGAGAGCTTGGGATTTCAGACTGGACAGACAGTGCAGTTTGAAATACTTGGAGTGAGAGCTGTACAATGGTATGGACAAAGGGGCATTGAATAAAATTACAAGGTACAAAATATGAAACATCCTGCAAATGTTGTCGTGCAGGAGTGCGGAGGGATGTTGGATATATTGTGTGGTACATTTTTGTATTGTTGGCACCCCTGTGCCAGTGTAGCTGTTCTGGAACCATTGGGAGAGCTGTGGCATGCAGTGATTTCACTCTGTGATTTGTTTTGCCAGTATATGTCCTGATAAAGACATGAAAAATGGTACCTCCTAGCCAATCAAAACCCAGAAAATGTTCTACCCATTTTATAATGACCCTTATCCCAGCACAGCACTTTATCTCCATCAGGGTTATCTTGTATATGGGTATGCAATTCAAAAGCAGTTAAATGAATGCTAATGCCCATATCCCTGGGTATGTAATACCAGTATAGTTTTGCTGCCCATAAATACTATATAACTTTACTTCACTCCATTCTTTTCCCAGCAATGAAATCTAATCGATAAAACAAAGGAGCCCATTTCTATTTACCTTCTTTCCCCAGTAGGGCTTTAGTTGCATAACCAAAATGTGAAAAGTGATAAATGGCATATGTGGGCATCAAAACTCCATTTCTATTCTACACCCAGGTGTATGGGAACCAACGTTTAATAATGTACTTCTGGAATAAAGGGCTGCTATGTGATCCTACTGGAGAGGAAGTGACAAGGTGAGTGTGGGAGACAGTGGTGTGGTGAGGGCATTATACTGGTGATCTGGACTGCTCTATGGTTAACCGGTTACTGGATCTGGAGTTTGAAAATAATATTTCCTTCCATTCATGCCATCAACTACCAGATTACAAAATCGAGTTTGGTACCTTTCAGTATCTTTGGTACTTTGATTTCTCTTGACATCAAGAAAAGGGACTGGACAGATACTATAAAATACTAATGTATTTTATTTTAGAATGATTATACTGTGAATTAATTTATATTTTTCCCCCTGAAAAACAGTAAATGGACAATACTTTACATGAGTATTTATGTACTAAATGTATTTTTATTTACTTTTTCTCTATAAGCTATCAATAAAAATGTGCAAAAAGGTAAATTTATAGCATATACCAGAGTGCATTATGACAAGTGTGTAACTCTGAACACTATGGCCCAGATATTCAGAAGTTTGTGCAAGTACCGTGCTTGTCTTGCATCTGTGCTTGCACTTGTGGCAGTCCCTTAGCATGTCATATTCACAGGTATTGCTCCAGAACTATACTCTATGAATTCAGGCTGGATAGCATGCCACACAAATGACAGTGCTTGCATAGCACAGCTCTGAAGATAGCACTGACCTCAAGGGGGCAAGCAGTGGTGCAGCATAACCACAGCACTGGGTACAAAGCTGCCCACTGGGGATAGATGTGAGTGGGACAGAAGGTACCAATGAAGACACACAACACAGCAGCCTATGGAGTTAAAATAAACTTTAATAGAACAAACTAGCAGTAGCCGGTATAAAACAAAAATAAAGCAGCAACAAAAAAGGGGTGAGGAAAACAACACAGGGGCAACAGCCCATAAAAAAATGGGGATCCTATGGGGACACCCATTTATCTGCCAATGCTAGTTCCACATCAGGGGTCTGCAGTCAGTGGTGGTGGTGGCTGTTTGTGCTGCTGGACAACAGTGCCATGCCCTGGATGGCCTGGTTGGTGTCCTTCAGCTGTTGGATCTGTATGCGCTGCAGGCAGATCAGTCTGTAGATCAGGTTGTTCCCATCCCTCTCCATCTTCAGTGCACCTCTGACATTTGGCAGTCCTCAGGGCACCTACTTAAAGGAATACAGTGAATTCAGCCAGCTGTGCACACAGGATGAGAGACACAGGAGTGGCCTAGTGAGTGCAATCAAGGTACACCCAGTGAACACATCGGCCATCATGCCACACGTGGATGACAGGAGTCAAGCAGCTGCAATGGATCTCTCATGCATACTAGAGACAGCATCGTGGACCCTTACAGTAGAGTAGTGCACCTGCAGCGGATGTGCCATGTTGCAACGCAGCATGCCCAAGCCTTGGAAAGGGCACACTCCAGCAGCCATGCCACAAGTATGAACACAGCAGGTAGGTAGGTAGATAGGTAGCTAGATAGATGATGATAGATAGATAGAAAGATAGATAGATAGACAGACAGACAGACAGATATGTTGTTTATGAAGTGCCCAGTTCCTGGGATTCTGTGTGCTGTACAATAAAAACAGTGCAATTATTTAAAGTCATGCAAAAAGCACATATATAATAAATTCATTATAAATACGGACATCATTCCAGCTATACGAAACAATCAATAAAGGCCTGTTGGAACAAATATGTTTTTAATCCCTTTTTATAGTCTTCTACCAAGGGAGCCCCTTCAAGTAATCAGGTAAGAAGTTCCACAGGGTAGGCAAGGCCACCAACAACGCTCTATCCCCTGAGTGCCACAACCTAACCCTGGGAACCCCAAGGAGGCCTCCCTTGGCAGAATGGAGTGCCGTGGCCAGATGGTAAGGAACAAGGAGATCCTGCAAATAGACAGGACCCCATTAATGCACGGTCTTATAGGTAAAGAGCCCTATCTTGAAGATAATCCTCACCTGATCGGCAGCCAGTACAGTCCACAGAGGACTGGCATGATATGCTTACACCTCCTTGCTGTAGTCAGAAGTCTCGCCACCATGTTCTGCACGAGCAGCAGCTTGAGGAGGTTGCCTCCAGATTAGCCAAGGTAAAGGGCATTACAATAGTCCAGTCTGGAAGTGACAAAAGCATGCACCAGTGTGGTCAGGTACTCAGGAGGGATCAGGACTCAGATTGGGGTGATGTTGCAACAGCAGATTCAAGCCAGACCCTGATAGGCACTGTTATGGTTCAAGTGTCAAGGAGTCACACCCACACACCCTGCACCCACTGACCTGGCAACCAACGCACTGACCAACAATTTTATGCAGGACAGAGACAACTATGAGCCACCACAGATGACATTAGGGGCAGAAATGAGGTACACACATGGTGTGCATACAACACAGATGTACATGGCTGGGTTCATCAAACAGCACTGTGTGCAGCAGGCATCATAACACGTGGGTTCAGAGATGGTGTATCGGGGTGGGCACCTGACGCAACGTTCCTCTGTCACCACAACACTGCTGTACAATGCAGTGTGTCCTGGAAGCACCCTACATCCTAGCTGATGTTGGTGGCACCCTAAGTAGGTGGTGTAGAGGGTGTTCTCCAATACAGATGAGCAGCTCATTGGCCCTATAAAGCACCTTCATGTACATATGTGTGGCTGGCCCCTCTCATGTACAGTGGAGAAATCATACCCTAGTCATCACTGTGTCAATTATGCACAACTGAATCAGCATAACAATACCATTTATATATGGTACAATACCTGCACCACGAACTCACCATCTTCCACAGAACCCATGCCTCTGGTGAGCCATAAGGGCATGACATATAGTGCATATGGCACCAGAGATGGCGCTGCTGCAGGTGGACTACCACAGAGGCTGTGTGATGCACATGGCTGGATATGGTGGTTTTCTTTTACTATTCTGGTCAGTGCTAACTACTGTGCTTGCAGACAGCCATACATACACAGTCCCAAACATGTGGCAGTGCAGACTGGAACAACATTGACCAGGTCACAACCAGGAATGTGAGACCTTCCACCAGCCCCCTGTGGCACATGATGTTGACACAAGGGGCATGCCGCCATATGGTGGAAGGCATGCCAGAGCAGGACTGACAGAATCAAGGCACCATACCAGTAGCCCGTAGGTGCTCAGCAGTAGATTGTATAGATCATGAAACATCACAGGAGCACTGGAGGGCCAATGCCTCCAAATGCAGGGTGAGTGTCCCCCCACCACATCACCAGGGTGATGTCCCCATGGACATGCATCCTGCTTTGTGAACCACACAGGGATATCTGTCACTTGCCACAGAGGCATGCAGCATGGTGGAGACATGGGTTGTGGAAAAGCTTAAACAGTGGCATGGCCGCAGATGAAATGGCTGAATAACCACCTTCTTGATTTGGTTCACCACCTCCCATATTGCTTCCTTGTTCGGGTGTAGAATAGTGGTGTGCCTCCTCCCCACCCACTGACAGCATCACTCTGTGCCTTGTTTCACCACAGGACAGGCCCATCATTTATATTAGTAAAGTCTGCCCACTGTGCCATAACCCAGCAGGTCATGTCCAATGCCCACCCTATCTACAGAGCCAAGGGCTTCACTGTCCCTTAATCTGCTGACACCCTGCATGCCACACAAAGGGTGTTGTGTAAGGCCCTATCCACACTGGAGTTTCTGTAACTCTACTGGCAGTCGCTAATGTTACAAGAATGGCAAACACAGTTCATGTCCACACTGTAGTGTGGTAAAACTGTGTTTAAAAAACATACTCGAAACCTGATCAGAGCAGGTGTCAAGCACAGTTTTAGACCAAAACAGTTGCCTTAAACCATGTTAACAGTTGTGTGGATGTAATGCTGTATCATGGTTTAAGTCAATCTCTACTGACTTATGTGGCTTTTTTTATTGCCACACAAAAGAAAATGGGCCACTTTACTTACATCCCCGACCTCACAATGAGCTCCTGAATCCTATTTTATCCCTTTTATCCCAATCCATTTCCATGCCCATTCGCGAGTATCCCAGCATACGTTGTGGTATCTGGTATTGCTGCAAGCATGTCTGGGAAATGAAGTGGGCAAGCAAGGTGTTGGATCATAGTGTGGATGCACCGACCACCGTGCTCTAAGATGGTACACAAAAAGTTTCTGAGAACTTTTTTTAAAAAGTGGAGCAGTGTGGACAAGGCCTTATTACCACCGCATACAGCACATGCTGCAGTATCAAGGCACACTCCACCAGTGCAATAAGTAGCCATGATTGCAACAATAGATATAGACAGGCCTTAACACCTGTAAAATTGGTAGGCCCATTGCCATAGTGCCCAAGCTGTTCAGGCATCTATAGATGTTAACATACAGCCTTTGGCATGACATACAATGCAGGTAATTATGTGGATGCCCCTCTCATGAGCTGCTTCTGCAGGCCCAATCACAGCCTGCCAATCTGGACCAGTCCTCACTGCAGCTCAACCCGGTCCTGCTGAGCAGTGCCCTTGGCCAGGGCTGGCTATCCACTGAGGTCTGTAGAGGATTGCAATATGGATGTGATAAGTATTCTGCAGTGTAACACATTGCACAATGCAGTACACAGTATAAGCTCTCATACATCTGTACAGGTCCAAGTTGGTTTGCTACATACCTGTAGGATTGCATGTGGCACCACACACATGTTTGCCACGGTCCAGGTGCTGCAGACATGATACATCCCCCTGTGGTAAGTATGGCCTTGCATAATGTTCACTGGCCAGATAGTGACCAAATTCTGTCAGCCCATCAGCCCCCTGTACAAACAGACCCATACATGTCAGTTACAGATACTTTCCAGGCATAGTAGGCATGGGTATGCATGGTGCACCAGGTCACAGATGACAAGGGCAGGCAAGGTATAACTGCTCAATGGCTGGGGGGCTGGATACAGTAGGAGTGGCCCCACATAGCAGCCTGTACATGTCTGGAACCCCCTGTGCAGTACAGTAGTACCCCATGCTATACCTACAGTTACATACTTGTGCCCATGCAGACAGTGGCCACATAAGTGTCCTGATGGAGACACTTACCAGCACAGCTACATGTAGGACACATGTGACTACCTCCCAGATCATATGCAGCAATGGGCAGTGACATGTCCAGGTCATTGAACCCAGTAAAAAGACCCTGCTTAGCATGCAATGACTCTATACATGAGTCTGTCATGCACACTGACTCTGCTTCCACACAACTGTGGTGGCTCACACTGTGCAGCAAAGGCAGGTGTATGCCTTAGACAACCATGGCAAGTTCTGTCATATATAGGGCTCAGGGATCTCCCATGGAACTGGGGGCCCAGACATCTGCATACTTACAGGCAGGAAATGCAATGGAGTATGTCCCAATGGGGTATGGGACAGACATAAGGCAATTCTTGTGGGGGGTAGGAAGAAAGAGGCTGTTGGTTAACTAGGATCTGCGGCTTATCCTGTAGGTAGGGAAATGGGCAGACTAGGTGGGCCAAGCGGTCCTTATCTGTCATCAAAGTCTATGTTTCTAACGCACACAGGGGGGACAATGAGGACACACAGGTTACATGCACAGTGCCTTGGAGACGGTAGTTCTATCGCAAACTACCATGACACAGGTCTGCACATGGGCTATTATACACACAGTATATGCAACCACCTGTACTCACCTTGCTGGGGCACAGTGCCACCATCCACCATCATCTGGAGATTCTGCAGGCAGTGATCCTCCCTCCTCTGGAGGTCAATATATTTGTACTGGCACTGGTCACCAGTGCAGGTGACCCCACCTCCACTTCCACTTGTGAAGTGCCATCCCAAAGATGCCCCCACCTTGTTCCATTGCTTGTCTGACCCTTTCACCTCCCCCACCAACTGTTCATCTCTGGCCACGACCAGGTTGACCAACTTAATCTGCTTGGTGTTGATCCACCTCTTGTTCCACTGCAGCACAGCTCTGTTTCTTCTTTCTGACATACTGTCAGTCATTAATTCAGCCTAGCACATGTAGAACACTTTGGACAAATTCTGGGCTGCCTGGGGGGGTCATGTAGTGTTTCACAGTATGTTGATGTGGTAGTGCTGTGCTGTATTCTATTGTGCTGCACAACATGCACATTTGGGTGGTCATAACCAGGCACATGTACCAGGGATGGGATAGCACCTTTGTGGCCCTGCAGAGTTCTGTGCACTGCTATTGCAAAACCACCTGGTGCACAGGGCTGTATAGGTTGATGATATCACAGGCAGTAAGTGATGTTATGCATGCACCAAGACCTGAAGTTGTGGGAGAACAGGTGCAGTAAAAAATGCAATCAAGCACAAACATGTTAGTGGAATGGGTAAAAGTGGCATATTCAGCCATGGTATGCAAATGTGTCAGTTTTGCTGTCAGTGGGCAAACATCCAGATCTGCATATCATTAGAGGCAGGTATATATGTATTAGCATACCTGATTGTGCCTGGAGTATATAAAGAAGCACAGTGTAACACCATGATTCAACAGCTGAACTGCAAGTAAACGGAAGTAGGTGTACTGTGGAATGGCCTAGAAAGTGACATTGGTGGGAACTGAAGTATGTATATATAGTGGCTACAGCATGGATCCCAGATTTGCCGGCCCACTGGAGCTGAGGGTTGAAGCTCTGGATGCCACACCTCACGCCATGCAGGTGACCCGGGTTCAGGAATGAGCCTGGGCCATTGGGGGTCGGCAGGGGAAAGGGAGGATCAAGCATCCAAAGGACAACTCTCCTCCCTCTCGGGGGTTCCAGGGCCATGCCTGGCATAGCAGTGACCTCCGGTGGAGACTGGAGGTACTGGCACGCTTAGGCTCATGTAGAGGGTTGTGGAGCCATGATAGGATGTTCCCTGGCATCGTGTTAAATCAGGGCTCTGACTGGGGGGTGGGAGTGAGGGGCATAATACAAAAAAGTGAAAATCCCTCTGCCTCCTGATAGGTGATAGAGGATCGAGGGGGATCAGTCCACCACACCCAATGTCAGGTCCTACCTCTCGCTCCTATGCTCTCCACTGCCTTGCGCCATGAGACTGGATTTAAGATAGAATGCCAGGAGGCGCAATATGGTGGTCCTGCTTCGGGGTACTCAGAGCCAGAGGGCCGGGTGGCAGCGAGATCAGTTGGAGGGGTCCCTGTCTGGAGGTGTTGGGGGGGCTTCAGATGGGCAGGATCAGGACCTAGATCCCGAGTGTCCTCTCCTGAGAGAGTTCAGGAAGGTAGGAGTACAGAAAGAAAGCTGAAAACACAAAAATTGATCCCAGATTGAGTATCCATTTTCCATGTACCCACAGAGCAATTTCCTGTGCTGGTGTGGCTGCATTACTTACTATTGCAGACAAAGTGCTCAGTTTGGTTGTCTATTGAATGCAAGTCCATGGTAAAAATATCCCTTTGCATGGCCCTATTGCCCCACACAGGACAGGATGCTCTGTACATCTGGAGGCCCTGTTTCATTGGAAATGCTCAGGTGGGGGTACTCATACATCCTTAGTTCTAGGTTGTGGAAGTGCGATTTGTAGGTGGTGGAACTAGCATATAGTAGTCAACGGGGCAAGACGGCAAGTGGTGGATCTGTCATACATGTTCTGGAACGGTGGTGGAACTGCATCCCTTTGACTGATGTCTATTGTTACCCCTCTGTGTACAGCATATGCTTGTAAAGTGGTACCTGGTAATGTGGCAGTGGTGGCAGCTGTAATCTACATCTACTGATTGTGGTCTTGTCATGCCTGGTTTCATGACCCCCTTACCACAAAGCATGTTACACACTGACAATGGAGGTGCACCCTCATATACATGAATGCATAGGTGTTGGTGGCACTGCCCATTTTCATCCCAGAATTATCTGTGACCCTGAAAATGACTGTGTCTGTGCATGGGCCATCTACAGAGCAGAAATGAGATATTATTAAAGGGGGGGATTACAGAGGCAACAGAAGCCTCCACCAAGACACAGAGTAAGAAGATCAGAGCAAGAAATCCATGCTGGTTGAACAGCGAAGTAGTGGAGGTGGTGAGAGCAAAATGAGAGGCGCACCAGAGGTATAGAAGGACAGGGAGGAGTATGCAAGATGGTCCAGGGAGGTAACCAGAAAAGTGAGAGAAGCCAAGGCCCAGAGGGAGCTGAGATTAGTGATGGGAATTAATGGTGGGGAGAAAGACTTTTTCAGGGAGAAAGGGAAGTGCAAGGAGACAATAGTGAGGATAAAAAGAAGTGGAAGTGGACAGAAAAGGGTGAGAAGCAGGCAGAAGCACTGAATGAATACTTTTGCTCAGTGTTCATGGAAGAAAAGGAGGGACCGCTACCACCATGGGCTAGGAGGGTAGGGACAGGGGGAAAGGAGGCAACAAATAGAAGAATTGAGGCAAGTAGAGTCCTAGAGGGACTGAGGGCACTGAAGGTAGACAAGGCACCAGGGCCAGATGGTATCCACCCCAGGGTGCTGAGGGAGATAGTGGAGGTGTTGGCGGAGCCACTGATAGATCTGTGCAGCAACTCACTGAAGTCGGGATGTGTGCCACTGGACTGGAGGAAGGCACATGTAGTACTATTACACAAGAGAGGACCAAGGCATGAACTGGGTATTTATCACCCGGTAAGTCTCACCTCCATAGTGTGCAAACTCATGAAGACAATACTAAAGGAAAGACAGTGTTGTACCTGGAGGAAAATGACCTCCAGGATGTGAGGCAGCATGGGTTTGTTTCAGGGACCTCTTGTCAAATCAACCTGATACAATATTATAACTGGGTGACAGGTGAGCTGGCTAAGGGTCATGCGGTGGATGTTCTTTACTTGGACTACAGCAAGGCCTTCGATTCTGAGCCTCATGAGCGGCTTGGGGGGAAGCTAACTTGTGTAGAAGTAGGGGCAAAAATGATGAACTGGATTACAAGCTGGCTGAGTGGAAGGCTGCAGTGGGTGGTGCCGAGAGGGGAGCGCTCAACTCCAAGACTGGAAATGAGTGGGGTGCCACAGGGCTTTCTGTTGGGGCCAGTATTGTTCAGGCTCTTCATATCAGACATTGCAGATGGGGTGGTGAGCAAGATAAGTCTGTTCACTGATGACACCAAAATCAGAGCCATAGTGAATAGAGAGGAAGGATGGAATCAGCTGCAAGGGGACCTAAGCAAGCTATAGGAGTGGTTAGAGAGGTGGCAGCTGGGGTTTCATGCAAAGAAGTGTAAGGTTATACACTTTGGGGTGAAGAACCCAAGGAGAGAATACTGGCTGGGAGGGGTTAAGCTGGGGATCACTGAGGAGGAGAAGAACCTAGGGATAATGATGACAGGGACCATGGACAACACTGCCCAGTGCAGGAGAGTGGTTGCAAAAGTGAACAAAATGCTGTGGTGCATAGCAAGGATTTTTTCCTCCAGGCAAAGAGAGGTGATCTTGTCCCTCTACATGTCACTGGTAAGGCCACACTTAGAGTATTGTGTGAAGCTTTGGAGGCCATACCTAAAGTGTGATATCAGGCTACTGGAAGGGGTGCAGAGGAGGGCAACAATGATGATATGTGGAATGGAAGGGACAGGCTATGACAGCAGGCTGAAAGACCTGAATATGTACACCCTGGAGGATAGAAGGGACAGGAGGACATGATAGAGACATTCAAGTATCTGAGGGGAATCAATAAGGAATGTGCAGATGGGGTCTTTAAGTTAAGGAGGGGAGGGTCACCAGGGGGCATGCGCAAAGAATAGAGGGGGGAAGATTTAGGAAGGAAATGAGGAGACACTATTTCATAGAGAGGGTGGTAGCAAAATGGAACACCCTACCAGAATGGGTGGTATTGTGTAAATCTGTGAACAGTTTCAAAAGGGCATGGGACAGGAACAGGGAGAGTGAGGGTGGGGAGGTGGGGTGGCAGTGGGATGACAAATGGGAGGGTGGGGTGGGGCAGCTGTAAACTAGGGGTGCTAGCTGCACATTCGAGCAGAGTTAGAGAGACAGGGTGGTCTGTTTCTGCTGGCACATTCGTATGTTCATATGTATGTTCATATGTCAGGTGGCCGATGGCTGTAGTAGGACATGCTTCGCAGGGCCACCTTCATGGCTGAGGGGACACACCACAGTACCATTTGGCTGCATTCTGCTGTGTGTACTCCCTGGTCACTTGCTTTCCACTTCACTGTCCAGCAGGTATGATGGAGGACATTGACAAACTTCAGGATTACTGTTTCTGCCCAGAAAAGTTATGGGTGCTAGCACAAGTCTATGTGGTCTGGAAGGATTCCTGTCCTGGAGGTAGGCCATGACTGCCCATGTATGGCAGGCCTGGGAGTAGATTAATGGAGAGGTCAGTACCATTGACTGCCACAGTATGTTCATGGAAGTAGAAGGGAAGCTCTTCAGGAAGATGAGAAGTGGCACAAAGCAGGTCATGTCAACACATAACAGGGGAGTTGCATGCCACAGCAGGGGGCCCACAGGCATCATAGTCTGCTCCTACCGTGGATCCTGCACAGGAGGCAATATCATCCAGCCTATGGAGGTGTTGAGGTAATGGGTGGTGGCTACGAGGGAAAAGTGGCACCTATCCAGACAAGTGAGTGATTGGCAATGCAACATCACGTTGACCATGTGTATATATCTATGTACATATGGATGGGTGCATGCATGCACATGTGCTGAGTGACACATTGGGTGTAGGCTGGACTACTGGTTCCATGTAACTTGGTAGGTAGCCATCTGTGTGCAGCTGCACAACTATGCCCCATTTGGTGTTGCCCATGAACTCACTGGTTATGGGATGTGTGCTCCCTTGGGACTGGATGAATTCACATGGTGCTGGACTGTGTGCTCACTGGTGCTGCAGTGTGTTTTCTAGTGTTGTTGTGTGTGTACTCTCGGGTGCTGCTATATGTGTCCATTGGTGCAAAGTATGTGTTCACCAGCACTGGGGTGTGTGCTCACCGGAGCTGGGTGTGTGTGTTCATAGGTTATGCATTGTGTGTTCCATGGTGATGGGATGTATGCACACTAATACAGGGGTGTGTGGTGTATTGGAACATGGGGATAAAACCAATGCAATGTACAAACAACATGGATGATATGTCACCATATGCCGGCAGGCATATTGCCTCAGCCAGCACAGTGCTCTGTACATTATGGTGCTCAATAACTCTCCCCTCTTCTCTTAACATCACACCACATCGTACCAGAAATGGCGAAAGATGCCCCAAGTCCTTCTTGACTGTAGCTGCCCTTACCATCCATGTGTGTGCACCAGCTGGAGTACAGCAGTGAGTAGGATCATTCAGAAGAAGATGACAAGACCTACACTGGGTGCTGGAGATGTGAGGGCCAACCCCAGACCAGGAGAGGTTTTCCCCCTCTAGTAGCCCCAATAACAATGTGCCAGCCACAGTTCCCATGTGGTCTCATGGTCACAACAGATCAGCCCCCCACAGCTCCTGGCAAAGCCTCAGCTGTATTACCCCCATGTCCCCAACTGCAGCACAGCCATCGTCCTCCTGCCACAGCCAATATCAGAGGATCAGCCACTGCTGTGCCTCCCCATCATCCATTGTCCAGCACAGCCACAGCCTTACTGCCCCATGCTCATCTCAGAGGGATGGCCACAGCCAGCTTGCAGTGCCATTATAGACCTCAGCACCAACCGCATTAAAGACCCAGGCCATACAATGGCCAATAGTATATCCAGATCATGTCACACTGGAAAGTGCCTGGTGACAGCAGGATATGGCCAACAACCAGAAGGCCCTGCACAACAGGAACTGACATTCATCCACCACATGCTGCGTGAAGACAAGCAGCATGCCAAGAAGTGGGCAGAGGCACACCATGTGGAGCTCATGGTGGCTGTATGCGACATCTGGTCTCTGACTTGGAGCTACACCAAAGGGATATGTCCTCCTGAATCGATTGACTGTGTGGCACTCTGCAGGATGGATGCAGGAATGATGGCAGGGAGTGCAAGGGCTGGCCATAGCCCCGACCTGTCCAGTGGAAGTAGTGCCACTACAAAAAAGAAACCATATCATATGCCCATGTGACAAAGTGCAGAAACGAGATCACGTAGCACACCTGGGACTCACAGGACACCACGCAGAGCAGGTCAGGACTTGCTCCTCCCTGGGGTCAGTACACCATGGGGCCATTACTGGGGGAAGGTAACATCGTCCCTCATACCATACATGAGGACCCCCCGCAGTCATACCTGGTACAGTGCAGACATACAGTCAGTAAAAGAGTAGGTGGTAGGGGATACATGAAAGTTGTACATGGCCTCCCCTGACCAACATGTTTCCCCTCTTTTCCCCAGTACTAATGTGACACTGCCACTTGTCCCTGTGACATATCCCAAATATACATACTCTTGGCCAAGTTGGCCTGTACTATGACAACCCATACTCCCCTGTCTAGATGGCATGTGTCTATGCTGACACTTCTTTTGGACCTCCTGCTAACATGGACTATATTTGCGATTGTGACCTATTTGGAACCCACCTGCCAAGCTGTAATGCATTCATGTTTTCCCCCTTTTGCTGCCGCCTGACTGGAGCAGTGATCCGTACATACTGACACTAGTGTATTATAATACAGTGACTAATCACATTACAGTATCCTTTGTGGTCTGTACTCATCTTCCTTGTCATCTCTTATGGGTTGAGCTCAGTACTCCAGGGCCCTTCTGACTAATCTGCGGTCATGCCTGTCAAGCTGCTCCTGTATTGCCTGGTCCTCTGGCTCTGAATCAATTGCAGGTGTTCCTCTGGGGCTTTCATGCATATTCCATGGCTGAATGCCATGTTGTGCAATACACAAAAGGCAAGGAATATGGCACAGGTCTTCTGAAGGGTGCACTCTAGGGCACTACTGGAACAATCAAGGCACTGGAATTGCTTCTTCAGCATTCCAAAGACAGGCTCGATAATGTTGTGCATGACACTGTGTTTCACATTGTATCTGTCCTTTGCAATGGATGTGGTTTGTAGGGAAGGTGTGAGGAGCCATGAAGACAGGGTATAGGCACCACCCTATGGAGATAATGGAACTTGGTTTGTGTTATCAAGTGTAACATGAGGCAAGGGAGTGGATGGCCTTTGGTATATGCTCACCAATGAGGTGGCCACTAGGGATGTCCCCACTTTCAATCATCTGGCACAGGATGGACTTGTGTCAGATGAAGGTGTGAGTACTGCCAGGGTAACTTTTCAGGACATTGGTGATGCACCCTGTTGCATCACACACTACCTGGGAATTGATGGAGCAGTATCCCTTTTTAATTTGGTCTCCACTTCATCAGTGGTAGGTACTCTGATGGCAATATGGATGCAGTCAGTGATAGAGAGTACAGATGGGAGGTCGCAACTTAATAGAACTGCCACGTGGTTGCTGTTTGCTGTGCTGGTGTGGTAGGGAATATGATGAACTCCCCAGCATGGTATCTAGGAACTAGTCCAAGATGCATGATGTGACTGACTATGAGATGCCAGTGGTGTCTCACACTGGTGTCTGGAATGCTGCGGTAGCCAAGAAACACATTGCAGCCATCATCTTGAGCTCTACAGACAATGCATTACTGTGGTGGCTTTCTGTCCAGAGTTAGCCATGCAGAAGCTCACACAGCTGCCTAAGCATGGGTCTACTGAGCCTGTACCAGCCCATGATCTGGTCATCACTTAGGGCTTCGAATGTGACTCACGGACATTCTGTCTGTTTGTAACGTAGTTCCTCCATGACCTACATTTGGGTCTAGGGTGGCCATTGACCGTCTTTTCATCCTCCATGACTTGCTGCATGAGGTACATGATGTGTGCTCCCATGACTACCATCTTGGTGTGTGGCCTGCAATGCCTCTGTTCACCTCTAGGGTTTGCCCCAGTTTAAGATTGATTGATTGATAACATTTTATTTTTATACAGGAACAATTAGTTGGGACCGAAGTCCCGTTTTCAACAAAGGTTCTGTGTTAATTATACAAAACTTAAAAAGACACACATTACTAATACATTATAACAGGTAACACTTAAGATTTTAAACAACTGAGTATTTAACAAACATCAGTTGTAACATGTGCATACAACCTTCAGATGTTCTAATAGGTTGAGTTTAAAGCTTGACAAATTGGTTGTAAGCTTCAAATCTTTTGGTAGATTGTTCCAGTAGGTAGCAATTCTGTTTTGCAATTTTGTCTCTCCCATTTTGTAATGTGATCTATGCATTTGGATTCTTGTGTCTGAATTTCTTGTAACTACTCTTTGTTTATCTGGGAGTTTTAATTCAACATATTTAGCCATGGGATGTTTATTTTTCCAAACATTATCTTATGGCATGTAATAATAATAATATAATAATAATAATAATAATAATAATAATAATAATAAATTTTATTTCTAAAGTGCCTTTTGGATTTTCAAGGCGCTGTACAAGACACATAATACATATCAAATATTATAATTCAATATAAAACACAGATAAAACTACAGTCTCATCAGCAATTTGAATACAGTCAATACTATAAGAAAGCAATTTGATAAAAAATGAGTTTTTAAACCCATGTACCCAAATGTAGTTAGCCATAAAAATTTTCTTTGGGCTTCAGGATGTAACCAGTGCAACTAATTATAAATTACACAATGATGAGTTTTGTACTTACATTAGGTAATGAATTTACCAAGTCTGTAATATGTTTAATTCACCTTTCTTAGTGCTTTCTGGTTGGAGTTCATACAGTACAAATTATAGCTCCATACTCTAAAACTGGGATAAGCTTTTGTTTAACCAGCTTCTCTCTACATCTTTAGTTAGGCATCCAGCTACCCTTCTGAGGGCCCCTAGTCATTGATTTACTTTTTTTGTCTGAATGTCAATATGGCCACTAAGTATCATACGTGAATCTACCTGTAGGCACAGGTACCTGTAACTATTCACATTCCTAACTGGAGTACCACTGGATAATTGGTGTTGCAACTGTAGCCTGCTACCCCTTGCTGTCCCTGCATGGAATACCACACTCTGGTTTTTTTTTTTTGCATTGAGGAGCAGGCCTGAGCGGTCCATCCATTGTTCCACCTGGATTAGGTCACATTGAAGCTGTTATTCCAAACTTTCAATATTATCTGCAGATACCAGCAAAACCGTGTTGTCAGCATACAGTCTTGGCTCATTGTATTTAATACATTTTACAAGGCTGCTGATGTATACATTAAACATTAATGGGCCCGGGATCAAGCCCTGAGGAACACCCAATTTATTTCCTCAAGGCTCGACCCTGAGATGCCAATAATGATGCTTTGTTTGCGATTTGCCAAATAAGATGCAATCCATTGTAATGGCTTCTTCTGTACCCCTACCTGCCAGAGTCTTTCCATGTGTTTCCTGTGCTGCACCAAATCTAATGCTTTGCAAAGATCCATGAACACCATCCTTATACTTCTTCCCTAGTCCAAAGATGACACCACCAAGTTATGGAAGTCCATCAGGGCGGTGTTTGTGGATCTTCTTGTTCTAAATCCATGTTGGTTGTCTGTTAGGATTACATTTACTTCTACGTATTGACTAAACTGAGAATGCACACTTCATTCTAAGACTTTGGAAAGCACAGGTAGTAGAGCCTATAATTGAAGGAAACAGTACTTTCTTCTCCCGTAAAAACTGGTATCACTTTACCTTTTTTCCATACATCTGGAATAACAAAGCTACTAAGGCTCCAGAGAAGAAGATAAGTAATTGCAGGTGCAAGGACATCAGCACCAGCCTTACAGAATCTTGCCTCTGTTTAATCAAGTCCTTCTGCTTTCCTTGTGTTCAGCATTTGTAACTCTGTTTTTACTGCCTTCGTACTTAATAACCTAAAACTAAATTTGGTTATTTGTTTTCTTGTCTGATTTGTCTTTAGGACTTCTATTATTTTAGTTATTAATAAGTCAGCTGTTCACTCATTTGGTTTAGGGATTTTTAAATCAGGAAGATCCAGGAAGTAAGAGTTTAAAATAGTAGCTACTTCTTTAGGTTCACAATTAAATCACCCCTGCACCCCCCGAGACAGACTAATACATTTGTAGTTCTGATGGGATTTTATAGTTCAAATGCATTTCTAGAACATTTTTGGATCATTTGCCTTATTTAATTTATTATGTGATACTTTCTCCTAGCAATTTTAATATCTTTCTTGCATTTTTTTTCTCCATAATCTAAAACTTTCCCGATCATCCACACTTTTTTCCTCGCTTTTTTCCATATTCTGTCTCTTATCCTTAATTGTTTTTTCAATTTTTCAGTTATCCATAAGTCCTCTCTAACTGTCCTTCTCCTCTGCACTTTGGAGGCATGTTGTTGTATCATTGTTAGCAGAGAATCATTAAATTCCTGAACTGTTAGATTGATATTTGGTATCAAGAAAGGTCTATCCCAATTATAGTTTCTTAAAGTGTTCCTGAAATGTGCTTCATTAAAATTTAAAATCCCTAACCCAGTAAGTATTATCTTGTTGCACTAGGGGAATTTTAAGATTTATGCTACATTTTATGGGATTGTGGTCCCCCAGGTTAAGCCACAAGACTTCCCAATTTATAACACCCAATCCTGGGAAACAAACAAAAGATCCACTGCTGACCCCTGGTTTGTGTTTGTAATGACTCTTGTAGGCTTTTGAATGATCTGATTCAACCTTAAGGCCTCAAAGTTTTTTTAAACCTTGTGCCTCTAATCTGGTACAAATCTGCATTGAAGTCCACTCTGATAATGACCCTTTTATCTCTTATTTTATCCATAATGAGATCTGTTAGAGTATCAAAGTATTTAAGTTTTGTTTTAGGACCTGCATATAAAACTCCCACAATTATCCTGGTGGAGAGTATTTCTGTCATCAAACAATTGGTTCCTTCATGATTAACTGTTAGCAGTACCTGATAGGGACCAAGGCTGTTTTTAATGTATAATATAACTCCACCTCCCCGTTGACCTTTTTATAAGTGGTAGTTGCACAGCACTTAGTGACTGCCAAACTCGTTAGTGCAGTACTAACACACTGAACATCATGCTGTGCCAATATGCAGGATACAGCCCCTGCCTTTGTGCCCTACATACATTATCTCTGCACTTGAGCACTAGAACTATTAGCATGCACAATGTTCCTGCTTAATATGGGAGTTTGGTGCAAAACCATGTGCAACACAGGCTCTAACACTTTGCACCTAGCACAGAGCTTTAAATATCTGGGCCAACATTTAAAATGAAGTATGAAATACAACAATTTGACTTTTTTTTTGCATTATAATAGCACAAGTGTGCCTCAAATAAATCTATAATTTCACAAAATGTTTATTTAGTAACTATATAGTCTCACTGTAGCCTAAGATGCAATATTTTGTTTCCAACATGTTCTTCATTACTTAATTTTGCAGTTCAGAGGGACTGAGGCAAATGGTCAAGTGATTCTACATCACGTGAAACTTATACAAAATAGAAGCCAAATAAGGACTTAGAAGATGCTGCATTAATGTAAAAACATTAACATTACTGCTTACTTCTAAATATAAATTCTAACTATATGATGTTTAGGAAGTAATATCATCATTTGTATAACAACTATCTGAAATCAAGTTTTTTGTTAAGGGAAAAACATTCAATTACAACAATGAATTTACCTAACAATTGAAGTCTGGATGACACTGAATATTGTTTACCACCTGTCAATGAATCTTGTCACAAGAATGCACATTCAGGAACTGTTCTTAGTGTCATGTATGTCTTCAAGACTGGATCCATAATGATCACAATAAGTGGGAATTTGGTAGTGGTTATTTCAATCTCTCATTTCAAACAACTCCACTCTCCCACCAATTTCCTGATCGGCTCTCTGGCTGTTGCTGATTTTCTTTTAGGTTTCTTCATCATGCCTTATACCATGATATGATCTGTTACAAGTTGTTGGTATTTTGGGGATGTACTTTGTAAAATCCACTCTAGTGTTGATGGAACACTCTCGTAGCATCCACTCTTCATCACTGCTTCATTGCCATTGACCGTTATTATGCTGTATGTCAACCTTTACACTACTCCACCAAAATAACCATCTCAGTTACATTCCTTTTCATTGGGATAAGCTGGATTACAGCAACAGTTTATGTATTTTTCTGGATTTTCTCAGAGATACATTTAATGGGAATTGAAGAGATTTATGCTCTAATTTCCTGCAAGGGTTTTTGTGGGGTTGTGTTAAACAAATTTTGGGGTGTGACCACCTTTATCTTAGCATGTTTAATTCCAAACATTGTGATGATATACATGTATAGTAAATTTTTTTCTGTAGCACAAAAGCATGCCAGAGTCATCACTAATTTGGCAGGCAAAGCACATTCATTAGATGTGGCCCAAAACAAATTGTCAAGCAGTAAGGAATGAAAAGCAGCCAAGACTTTATGTATAGTAATGGGAACATTTGCACTGTGCTGGATTCCTCTTTATGCTGCTGCCGCCATTGATCCGTTCCTTAATTACACTATACCTGCAGTTTTATATGATGGCTTATTATGGATAGCATATTTCAACTCTACCCTTGACCCCATCATTTATGGTTTCTATTATCCATGGTTTAGGAAAGCTTTTATTACAATACTATCAGGTAAAATATTTCATCCAGGTTCCTCTGAAATAAGTATAATTTCAGAAAAAGGTTGAATTAATTTTTTCAATTCTGGCTAATGATAAGAAACAATAAATAACATCCAATAGAATGCAGTGATCATTTTTTTATTGTTTTTTAATTTTCTTTCTGAAAAAAACAAAATGTTTTACAGGGAATAGAGCTGGGTGAAACTTGTGAATTCCACTTTCAGTGAAGTTCTGCAAAATTTTAAAACTTTTGTGGAATTTTCCACCCCTTCGTCTGTCGCAAAATTCCAAATTTCCAAAAATGTATTGTGCAATTTCACCTCTAACTGTGCCATATATTCACTAACAGCATACCTTTAGCCAGGAACTGCATCTGCAGTTTGCAATATGATTCTGTGGGGAGGTGGGGTTCAGCCAGCAATGCACGGTCATATTTGTTTTTCTACAGATGGTATTGTAAATCTTAAGATCACATAGAGAATCTTACCACCCATCCTGTAGAACACCATAACTGTGGTGTCAGCAATCAACCTTTTGGGGGGTTTAATTTTTTTTAATTTTTCCACTTTCTGTTTTTTTTTTCATGTTTCTTCTTTTGAATTTCACAGAAGTCAAGGATTGCCTAATTTTTCTTCAAGTTCTTTCTGTCAGGCAAGACACAATCTCTGAGTAAAAAACTGACTTCTCTTTTTTATTTTTTTTTCATCTATTAATTTGTGCTTATGTGTTTTAGTAGTTTTATTGGTATGGTATGGTATGGTATGAGCACTAGTGTTGCGGTATTAAGGTTATCTTGCAATGCCTTGTAAGTCAGACAGAGGTCTCATCTTAGTTGTTGGTATTTAGTTGAATATAGACCTACAGTTTTCAATCTATCTGAACAGGTATGGTCTCTCATGTTGCTTTTTTTCTGATTACTTTCCTTTGTATTCCTTCAATTGATTTAAAAGTTTTGAAGGTGTGAGGTTGACAAAACTGAGAGCAATATTCAAGATGGGGTGTACCAATCCTGTGTGCAAGGGGATAATCACTTATTTCTTCCTACTTTTAATGTTATGTAAAATACAGTTTACAATTCTTTGACATTTTTTGACTGTTATCATGTAATGTTTATCAAAGGACCGTTCATCTGTTATCCAGATTCCAAGGTCTTGTTTCTCAGTTGTACTTTCTAGTATTCTTTTATTCAGTTTATATTGTATTTGTCAATTCTTTGGCCCTAAGTGCATTACCTTGCTTTTCTTTTCATTAAATTTCATTTTGTTTTTTATTGCCCACACCTATATTTGATCTAGGTTGTTCTGAAGCTGTTTACAGTCAGTTATATTTTGTACAACTCCTCCTAATTTGCAGGAGTCTCAGGAGAAGGATAAGTCACAGCCACAGGAGTCTCATGAGAAGGAACAATCACAGTCAAAGGAATCTCAGAAGTTATCTCTGGAGCTCCTAAGGACTAGGAGCGATGAGGGTGTGCATCCGGTGGCAGTCAGTAACAGAAAGGATGATATTAAGGGGTTCGAGGATCATTAACTGTCTTCACAGGGGAGAAGGAACCAGAGGAGAGATTGCTTGAGATGGAGGCTGAGGAGGAAGAATATCATGAGTCTGAACATCCTTCTACTGTTAGTGTTGAGGTGGAAGAAAATTGTACTGAGGAAGAGAAAGTGGAGGATAGTCAGCTCTTGCCTCAATGCCAGAAATGTCTTAGTCAAAAATCATTGAGGATGATAATGATGATGAAGGGGATGATGACCCAAACCTAGACTCCATTTGGCAGCCACCCCAAGCAGCACCCAGTAAAAACAGAACCTGGCCAGAGCAAATATGGCTACAGGTTGGAACTGGTCAGTGGAGACCAACAAACACCAGGTGTGGAAGAGCATGAAAAATGCTCTCATTACCAGGCCACAAAACTAAATAAATAACTCAAGTTGCTACACAATACAATGGTATGGGCACCTTTTTATATGCTACTTAACTTAGAAGGCAGTTAGGTAATTAGGACTTATCTGCTACATCACAGTTAGGGAGTCCAGAGTTGGTGTGTTCTAGATTGGGGGTATTCTGGTGGGATCTGAAAGGGAAGAATAGAGAAGGTTGAGGAGACACAAAGGGTCAGAGGTGACCGAGGAGAGATATTAGGGGGCTATAATTAAACAAAGATACTTATCTGATCAGTATGCAGTCTGGCAAGACCTGCAGAAGTAAAGGGAAAATTAGATTAGCTAGATTAGCTTGATTGGCCATGATCAGGATTGGATTTTATCATCTCAGAAACATTGCACAAATCCGAGCCCTGATCCTGCTGGAGGATCTGACCACATTGGTGCATGCATTCGTCACTTCCTGACTGGACTACTGTAATGCCCTGTACCTAGGGTTATCTGGGGCAACCTCTGCAGGCTGCAGCTGGTGCAGAATGTGGTGGCAAAATTATTGACTGGGGTGAGACTGGGTGACCATAACACCCTGGTCCTCCATGGACTACACTGGCTGCCAGTCAGGTGGGGGATTGTCTTCAAGGTAGGGCTCCTGACCTACAAGACTCTACACAAAAGGGGACCTGTCTATCTTCAAGATCTTCCTGCCCCCTACCGTTCATCCTTGGCACTCTGTTCTGCTGGGGGAGGCATCCTAGGAGTTCTCAGAGTGAGGCTGCAGCATTCTGGGGACAGGGAGTTCTCAGTGGTGGCGCCTACTCTGTGGAACTCCCTTCTGGGTTATCTAAGGGAGGCCCCCCTTGGTAGAAGCCTTCAAGAAAGGATTAAAGATATATCTGTTCCAGTAGGCTTTTAATGATTGATATTGGTTTTAATGGGATGGATAGAATTTTAAGTTTATGATGAATTGCTGCTTATAAGTATTTTGTTGTTGATCTGTACTGTACAGCACCCAGAGCCCATGGAGTTGGGCGCTTTATAAATAAACTGTCTATCTATCTAGCTATCTATTAGTTTGGGGAAGTTATACTAGCAAGAGTAGAGACAGAGTGGAGAGTTAGAAAAAGGGTACAGTACAGCATAAGAGTAAAGGAAGGGGAGTTTTAGAGAAAAAAATACACTTAAGTTCAAAGTAAGGAAAATAGAGATATAGAGATAGACAATAAAGATACAGACTGTTAAAAAGTGAATAAATGATACTGGGGGCTCAGTAAAACCCCTTTGGCACCCCTAGTTGGCATGCTAAAAGTAGTAGCCCTGATGGGCCAGTGCAGATGGTTTGCTGTTAATGGTCCCTGCATTATTTAAAAAGGGGACACCTGAGGTTCAGGGGTCTTGAGTTGTCATAGGATACCAGTAGTTTAACGGTATAGTCCTGATGGTGTAGTGGGATAACTCCATCATAGCCAATGGCAAATGGTGGTGTTTTTAAATTATATTTAACCTTTTCCTGGCATCTAATTGGGGTGGGTCCCTTGGCCCTGTATGTAGCAGGCAGGTATGCAGGTCATGAAACTGAAAAATCGGGGTCCGACCCACCAGCAGAGTAACAAGGCATCCACTTATGGTGCCGACATCCCACATTCGATGATGGACTTGGGAGTTGGAGGGCCGGTTGGGGGTAGAAGGCTTGAGCATCTCAGGGACTGCTCTCGTTCTCCAGGGGGGAGGGCTGAAGAGTGTCCAGCTCTATGCGAACTCTGATTGCTCTGGGTACTGCCTCTGCTGGCGCATCACACAAATGGTGGTGGGGCAGATGCCGGCATCATTGCACATTCCCATCCCAAGGATCTCAGAATACTGGAAAGAAATTTCTGCTCCATTCATGATGGCCCCCACCTCAGCAGCCACTCTCAGTGTGACTAATGCCTGCTGAGGCATCCGACTCCCATGGTTCCTCCCTGGGGGTAAGCCAGGGCAATAGACCATGTTCCTAGGGGATGGCATGCCCGAGCAGTGGCCCCACCCCGAGGGGTAAGTCTGCGCATGGGGGGTTGAAAGCGGGGCAGAGGGCTGAACTCTCCATCTTGGGGGAGGGAGAACAGAGCAAAAAAAAAGAAAGAAAACCGCCAATTAGAAATGCTGTGGCTATTTAGCACTACTGCTCAAGAATAACAGTGCCAGCAGGTGCTTTCAACTCCCAACCCACACAGAATTCAGTTTGTGGCTTGCTCCATCTGGGTGGGGAAAAAAGATGGAGATTTTTAGGAGGTGGCAGAGACTAGGGAAATATGCCTCCCTGTACCAATCGGTCACACAGCAGCTATGTGAACAGCCCCCAAGGGGTTTGTTATGAGGGTCCAGAGGGTCGGCAGCCAGCAGGAAGAGGCAGAAACTGCTAACTGACCCTTATGGTGGCTGAGTTTAAATGCCATGAGGAGCTTGGAATGAAGAATAGGGAGAGCAAATGCACAAGATGGGGGCCAAAAGGGAAATGCCACAATGTGGCTGAAGGCCAATACCTGAAATGGGCTTAAAAGTAGCTGTGGAAGGCAGGCAGGGGGAATCAGTGGGCTCCCTGAGGGGAGCATGGAAGCATCAAGCACCACATGTAATGCAGCTGCACAGCAGCTGATGTCAGAGCACCAGGGGATAACTAAAGAATTGGAGAGCAGGGTTTGTGTTACCTCCTACTGAAGTCCCCAGATGGGAATTTTGAGGATTCTGAAGCACAAAAGTGAAAGCAATGCTGGCTTGTTCCATGTGGGTGGGAAAAAGGATTGAGATTTTCAGGAGGTGGAGGAGGCTAGGGCAAATATGCCTCTCTCTACCAAACAGCTGCACAATAGCTATGTGAAGAGCCCCCAAGGGGCTTGTTAAGAGGGTCCAGAGGGTGAGCAGCCAACAGAAGGAGGCATAAACCACTAACTAACCCATGTGGTGGCTGAGTATAAATGCCCTGAGGGAAGGAACAGGGAGGATATTCAGTATGCTTGGATGGGGGCCACAAAGGAAAGCCACACTATGGCTGAAGGCAAGTACCTGAAATGGGCTTGAAAGTAGCTGTGGGAGGCAGGCAGGAGGAATCAGTGGGCTCCCTGAGGGAAGCATCAAAGCAACAAGCACCACATATAACAGAGCTGCACAACAGCTAATGTCAGAGCACCAGGTGCTAACTAAAGGACTGGGAAGCAGGGCTTGTGTTACTTACTTCTGAAGTCCCCAGATGGGAATTTTGAGGATTCTGATGCACATAAATAAAAGCAGTGCTTCAGAACTGACCCCATATATGGAAAGGTTTTCATGTGTTTTGTTAACAGGAAAATTATTGGAAAGGCCGAAAAGGTGTTTAGACCATGTGCTGTTTTTTTGAGCAGACTCAAGAGACCTTTTAGCCTACTCTGCTGGCATCTTAGTATGTTAATATGTTTTACAAAGCCACTACAGCAAATTTATGACCCCGGAATTCTCTGGTCTGACCCCCAACATTTGAAGCAGAGATTCAACCTGACCCCTACTTTACTAGTGCTAATGCAAGCCCTGGGGGAGAGGAAAAGAGTGGCATAATAGCCAGGAGAGACCATGGCCAAAAATGCATAGCAGCCAAAAGAAGGAGCCCAAATGTGCTGTAAACATAAAGAAAAGTATTTCCTTCCAAAGGTGCTCTGAAGCTTTGTGGGATGATTCAAGTAATTTTACTGAAAGAGATAATTATAGAAAACCCAGGTTTCTGGGGCCACCGCCAAGCCCCCAGAAGCTCTGGGGTTTTAGACAACGTGTGGTACATTTTAGCGCTTATTTCTCACATAGCGCTAGCGGCACTCTTCTGCTGACCCACTGTGTTTCTATACCCACTACATGCTGCCATGTCAGTGTTTCTGTGAGATAGGTAATGTATCCTAACAATTAGTGGAAGGTTAGATAATTCAGAACATACATATATTATATATATATTATAGATCAGTGATAAACGCCTTCAGAGAGGACTGTCTTTAATGTACCAAAGATGTTCTGCTAAGACCACATGGTTTCATAAAGTCCAGTAGTAGAAGAGATACTCCTTTTTTTGTTTCTGACAGACATGAATATAACTGGATCCTTCAAGTTCTGTGCAATAATTCTGCTACTTTCATGAGGAAGATTATAAGTATTTTAATGACCAGCAGGAAATCTCAACATATGCAACACAAAAGGCACTTGCTCTGTCAAGAAGTTTAATGCACACAGCCTAGTTCTGGTAACAGGTTTAGTCTCCAGTCAAGTGCTATTCAGTAGTTTCAGAAATAATGATATACCTGGCCACTTGTACCTGCTGCTGCTAATATGTGGTCTGCATTAAACTCATGTTTAAGGAGAGGGTGGTGGATCATATTTGTGTATTTTAAGAATATAAAACTGTAATATACATGGAGAGAGAGAGAGAGGAGATTGCAGCAACTGTGTTTGAGAGTGTCTCTATCCTGCTGTTTGTCTCTCTCTCTCTCTCTGTCTCTCTTTCTCTTGCATGCTGGACCAACTACCTCCTGATCCCTGTGTCTCAAGGGTGCTGCTGTTTTTTTTTCACTTCCACACCACCAAGTCAGGCTACAAACAGTGTACCAATCAAACAAGACCTTTTGATGCTAGGTCCAAGTTAATACAGAACTTTATTAAGTTAAAAGAAATGGCAAGCAGCTGCCCCCTGCACCATGGCACATATGTGTCATGTGACTAATGCTTCACATCATTCTGATGCTTGGTCAAGGTGTCTTGGCATCCTTGACAAAGTGTCAGAGTGACATGAAACATTGGTCACGTGACACATACAGTATGCGTCTTAGTGTAGGGGGGTGCTGCTTGCTTGCTTCTTGTTGAGAAGCCTGCGTTTCAACAACCTTGGAAAAAGCTGCACCTACATATAAAGTTCCCAGTCATACTTATTTCTCCACTAAGGATGTTCCACACTTTACAATTACCTTCCTTACATTGTGTCACATGCATTGTCCTACTCTGCAGTACCCAGCATCTGCCTCACCACAGATATCTGAACCAGTGGCCCACTGTCTGTTATCGTTTTCATGTGCATTACTGCACACTGGGCCTATTTCCCTAGTGTTTATGCTTTGCACCTATGCCCACTGTCCATGTCCCCCCTGACAAGTGGCAGTAGTAATGTTTGTCCTCGTCAGCACATTGAGAATTCAGAGCATGCATGGGACACATACATCTGCCAGAATATTCACCTGAACTAATGAGGCCATTACGTCCTGGCTGGAACCACATGGATTCCAAGATGGCTTTATCACAAGTGACAATGCAGGGAATACCCTTAAATCACTCAATGGTGGGTGTTTTTATCATGTCCTGTGCTTCTCACATGTCCTGGACCTGATTGTGAGGGCCTTTCTGGATCATGAAGCAGTCAGTGGCATGTGTACAGTAATGTCAGTCACAAGACCTGCAGCCATTTCAGTTGCTACTCACTGGCAAGATCTGAGCTCAGGAGTCTACTGAAGGCTAATGGAGTACAACAACACTGCCTAACGCTTGATGCAGTGACGCTCTGGAATTCAATGCTCAACATGCTTGAGAGGCTACAGCCAATGAGTAACTATGTCATGCAGATGCATGATCGTAAAGCACAGTCTACTATGTCAATGAATCTATCCCAGTGGATGTTGTTGGATCACGTCAAACAAATTCTCTATCAATTTGAATATGCTACAAAGGTTGTTCACTCTGAAAATGCATGCCTGAGCCAGATAATACCATGGCTGCATGTACTCAGCCAGGCACTTGTCAATGTTGCGGAGCAGTTTGAATTGGCAGCAGACTGTGTTGGAGTAGTGCTGACTGACTGGATTAAACAGTTGTTTGACAATGATCCCAGCATGATTCATAGTAGCACCTCTGAGGCATGGTATCACGTCAATTCCATGCAAACATTTAAGTGCAAGCATTTCAGCACATCAAACATAGCAAAAATTACCGCTAACATAGCAATTAAGAGCTCAACAAATACAGCGCATTGCCTACCTTAAGCAAAAATATAATTAATTCATTCAATGAGGAGTGCAACAATCCTGAGCGTAAGCCCAAGCCAGATTGCAGTGTTCTGTCACTGTACAGTTGCCCTGCTTGTAGATAACATACCCCGCAGGCACCACAAAAAGATAATGCTTGAGCTGCACACCTGCAACAAGTTTCTGAGCTGCAATCAACCTCCAGCACTACACACATACAGATAAACTGACGTGGGTTCAATTCCCGGGGTTTTGGGGTCCATGAGAAACACAAACGCTGGCAGCACCAACCAGTATACAGTAGCTAGTGAGCTGCTTAGAACATAGATCTTCAGTGTACTGTTACCACTAGATACCTGTGCCAAGTACTCTGCACTCTGATTCGAGGACTGTACAGTATATGGAAAAACCAGACATTCATTTTCACATTCAGTGTAGTCATTGCTTTAGATTCAAGCAAGCCTCATTTCTAAGTTGTATTCAGTCGGCTAACATGGGGACAGTTGTGCACACACATCAAAATTATACAAGCACTGCCCCAAGTCTTGCTGAGAATTAAATCTCAGTTCTGTAAGTAAGGTAGTCCGTTTTTGGCATCGCCAATAAGGATCTCTTGAATGGCTGTGGAAAATAATTTATATATTTATCTAATAGTAGAGTAATTATATGTGCTCTGGAAGCATGTGCCCTTCATGGATTCACAGAACTTTGGACAGCACGCTCCGCATTAGTGATCTCTGACAACTTCCTGAGTGAGCCCTGCAGTAACGGAATTTGTCAATGCCATTGTGGGCCTGAGAGAGACACACAGAGAGAGAGAGAGAGAGAGCAGTGGACCAAACTTCAGGGAGAGGGACAGAGAGAACGATAGCTACAGAGACAGACACACAAGTAGCAGCTTGTGTGTCATTAGAGAGCCATGAGTGCGGTGAAAGAGATGCTGAAATGCCTAGCGCTGTAATCATTAAATGCTGAAAAAGATCGCGCTGAAATATCCGCACGGTAATTGACCATGCCAAAATGTTTTGTGGGCAACTGGTAACCTGTGAAGTGGCCACATGAGGAAGGGTGTCGTCTGTTATGGTGACACTTTCCCCACGCACTCTACTCACGTTGACCGACTGGTAGGGCGACTGGATGAGGGGGTGGGACAAAAAAAGCTGACAGGATGTCGCTATACGTACACACGTGGGGGGTGGGAGTGAGCACGGTGGGCGTGGTCTGAGAGGCAGTGGAGAGGCTGTTAGGATTGGTGCTGCAGTTGCTGTTCGAACTGTGTGGTGGTGTCGGGGATTGGTTAATGGCTGGGGTGGCTTAGGTACTGGGTTTGGGTCAAGACGCTGGTGCGATTTTTATTGGGCCCGGCCCAAACCTTTATTTTTTTTACTACTTTCACCCCCCCGACATGCACCCCCCTGGAGTTGAGAATCCTTAAGTAGTGAGGTGCGGGGGGCAAAGAAAGTAGTAAAAATATGTCCTGGCACTATTGTGCTGGTGTGCCAGGGTTGTCAGAGTGCTGAAAATGTGTTTGGCAAGTCTGACTGAGTGATAATAATGATCACCTTTAGGTGTTTGCCGTTATCACATAGACCACATGCAGTTGACTTGGAACCTGAGGCATACATCCTGGCGACCCTGGTAGATCCATAGTACAAGCATGGGGCAAGGGCACTTCTTATAGGTAGTAAGGCTGATCAGGATCACTATGTTGTGATCCTTTGTGGCAAAGTTGGAAACTGGATAATGAAAATGCATGCAAAGTAAAGGTCACAATTGGTTGCTGGAGACAAACCTCAAGAAGCAACAGCCACTCAGAAAGTATCCTCCTCATCCTTCTCCTGTACTGTGTTTTCTCCTGACACCTGATCCTCATGTAGCAATATCACAAATCCTCTCTGGTCCATGCTGAAGCAGGTTGGTGTGTCCATGCACCAGCCACCTGGAGGCAGTATATCGCAGTGGGTTAGGGCTCTGAGCTGCAGATCTGGAGACCTGGTATGAATCCCACAGCCACCTAGGTGCATACTGTGTGATCCTGAGCAAGTCACTTAATTTCCTTGTGCTCCCAGGTCACCTCTTGAAACAAGCTTTAGCTTTGTGTGCTACTCCTGATTAAGCAATGTTCCCTTGCTCTTCCCCCACCTGAGGACAACACGCAAGTGCAGCTGTCTGACAGCCATATGGCACAGTCATACCTGGATGACCCACTGGAGCTGAGCATAGATGATGAATCATTGGACTGTTGGTGAAGTAAACTGGGAATCTGGCCTGCTCTTGCAGCTCATGCCATTGGGTACCTTACCTGCCCCTGTGCCAGTGTATGTTCGGAAAGGGTATTCAGTGCTTCAGGTACCATTGTGACTGACTGACGAAGCTGTCTTTCTTACAGGAATATTGAGTATCTCACATTCATAAAAATGAACTCTCATTTCCTCCCATCACAGTACAAGTTATCAGTGACTGCAAGATATCAAGATCCTGCTGATAAAGGTGATGTGGACAGGAATCCCAGGAAATGGAGAGTGTGCAAATGCCACTGGATGATGGAGGCACAGTTGAGGGGTTTGAGTTCTTCTGAATAGGAGACAGAACATGTGCTGCACTGCTGTGACTCTAAGGTGTGCACCTGAATTGTTTGGTGAGGTACCATAATTCCTGTTTGTGTCTGCAATTAGCAGAACACAGATGCAAGTGACCTGGACTCAGTGTGATAGATACATGCTGAATGACAGTATTAAAAAAAGATGGAAAAAAGCTTAGGATTCCATTCACATTATGAATATTTACATTAAAATTACCAACAATTTTGTTGTCAGAGAGCAGTAGTATTTGCATTTGCAAGTATCCCTGTGGGCTCCTGTTTAGGGCCCCTTCCCTAAAATAATGAAAAAGAGAAAAATCAAAAAAAATTGTGCAGACGTTATTAATTAAACTTTACTGTTTGCACATCCCTCTTTATGCAACTTTTACTTCTGAAAAACTCACCAGTACGTGTAAGTCTTCCAGTTGACTGCTGTTTGGGCCCCCCCCCAAAATAAAAATGACAAAAACCAAAAGAAATTGTGCGGACCTTGTTACTTGCCTTTTACTGTTTAAGCATCTCACTTTATGCAACTTTTTGCCTGAAAAACACATCAGTATGTCTATGTTTTCCAATTGGCTGCAGTTTAGACCTCCCTCTCAAAAATAAAAAGCACTTTAATATGCCTGTGCAACTGGTTTCATGCTTGTGTAATGTGGATACACTTTGGCTGTTTGCCTGTCTATTCGTGTGATATGCCACCCAGTAGGGGTATGAAGGCAAGGAATGCTAGGAGAGGGTTTTCATCCCTTAAGGTGCCACAGGAGTTATTCCCTTGGCTAAAGTTACTTAGGAAGAAGCCCCCAGGAGAGAGAGAGACAGGCATGCCACTGGAGGAGGAGGGGTGGATGGAGGGACAAGGAAAAAATGCTTGTGTATCGAGTGGGGAGATCAGCCCTTAAATAGGCTGAATGAGGATGTGGCCAGTTTCTTCATCCCCTTGAACTAAAGGCTATAGCCTTTCAATTCAATGTACCTGTCCAACTGGTTTTGTGCTTGTGTAACATAGATAAACTTTGGCTGTTCACCTTTCTATCCATGGGACAAACCACCCTGTAGGGGTACGAATGCAAGGAACCCTAGGGGATGGTTCCACTCCTTGAGGTGCCATAGGAGTGATTCCTTTGGCTAATGGTACCTTAGGAAGAAGCCCAAAAAGAGTGCTAGTGAACAGTTAACTGCATCGAAGACCTACACGTAGGTAGGTTGGTAGTATGGGTTCAGTTGGTAGCATGTGTCAGTTGGTCGTATTTTTTGACTAGAGTAGGCAGAAAATAACAGTTACATCTTTACCTGCTTGAAGGTCTGACTGTAAGGCATGGAGGCCAGGCTTCCTAATGAGAGAGAGAGAGAACAGCCAAATGGGGAGAAGGGGCAATTACGGGGCAGCCACCCAACTCAATCCAACAGCGGAAACCTAACTAAGTGATCTAGGGACTACAACTATGCCTATCTAGTATTATGATCATTGGCACAGAGGAGAGGAAAAAATCCCTTCTGGAGGAAGCCTCTGTGGAACCAAGGCCTAGGCCACCTTCTGTCCAGGCTCTGGGAAAGTTTTGTTTAGTGACAGCTTTGCTACTACAATTTAGCAGACCAGTCAAGGGGAATTGCAATTTTGGGGAACACTCTTACTCAATCCTTCTATTGGGAATGCTGTAGAGGGTTGTGAGCAAACTTTGCCACACCGGGGCATCACAGTGCAAACCTTCTAGGTGGGAGGAGGAGAGTAACGACCGCTGAGAAACTCAGCTGGCCTACCGATTTAAGAACAAACCAGTTTAACCAGAGGTGGTTGTAGGGAGAATAGCTTTAAATGGTGCCTCCAAACCTGCTCAGGCAACTAAAGGGGTCCTTTCCATGAGATCCCCACCTTTTTGCTTGCAAAGTCTTCAATGCTACATTGAAAGGTGCCGTTGATAAGGTTGATGACTGAAGGTCCACCCACAGTGAGGACTTTCCCAACTATGGGCCAGGTGAGAAGGACCCCACTTCAAGCTTCGCATGTTCAAGATGCAGACTTTGGGGTGCAGAGAGAGACAGACCATCAGCCACCGGGCTAACCCTGAGTCCTGGAATAAATAAATACAGTCAGCATATCTCCAAAATGTAGAGGAGTGAGTTGTAGTGAGCATGGGACCTGCACGTGGGTTGTGATGAATGATAGCAGACATGGGGAGACTTGTATGTAGGTCAGACTGAGCACTGTGAACCCTCTTCTGGGTCTTGACTGGATGAGAGCTGTCAGAGAGAAACCTGTACATAGGTCAGGATGAGCAAAATGGACCCTGTCGTGAGTCGAGGTAAGGCAAAAAGCATTTATCAACCACAGGAATGCATGCCGACCAAGTACATTAGGAAGCCAAATTGGGAGTGAATTGAATCGTATGTTATGAGTAAGAATACAGCAAAGCCTGGGGCTGTTAGTTGCAGAGGAGGAGACTTTGAAGCCGGTTAGGTAGGAGGAGGCTGCAAAACCAGTATGGTAGGAGGTGCAGTTTGAAGCAAGTAAACATGATATGCTGCCAGACTTGGAAGGGGTTGGGCATTGCTGATATTGCAAGGGACAGGAAGGCTGTGGTGACTATGCATGCCAGGTGCATAATATTAAGGACAGGATGGTATAAGGCTTGGTAGAGCCAGAAGCTCTTAGGCAGAGAGTTGCCTGCAATCGCTGGTTGCATAGTGCCATAAATGCTATGCCAAGCAGCAGGAGGAGGCAGGGTGAGCCACGGGTTTATACAATACATGACAAATAGGAATCCTCAGGCTGCAAGGAAAAAATGCTTGTCTGTGGAGTGAGGAGTGCAGGCCTTAAATAGGCAGATGGGGTGTGACCAGTTGCACTGCCCTTTTGAAATAAAGTCTGTAGCTGTACAAAAAAATACATTTGAGTGGACAATGTTATTTGTATTGTATTGTTTCAGTTCCATGTCATTAGAGCGAAGTAATAATGGCACAGATAAAAGAGGGTGAATACAAAATAGCGAGCACCAAAAGGAGTGATTAACATTAAAACTACAACCTAAACCACAAAGTGCTTTTCTTAGTTTTTGCAGGGGGCAGAGCCCCCTGTCCCTCCCCCTCCCCTTTGCTGAACGTTTCACCCCTCCATGCTTCCATATCAAAAATAACCAATTCTAGGGGAGGAACAACAACTCGGGGAAATGAGAGAAACTCGGGAGGGGGAATGTTCTCTAGGAGAGGAAACTCGGGAAGGGAGAAAAAGTCAAGGGGGGCAAAATCTCAGTATTGCCACTCAGGCTGGGTGACAGAACTGGGGGAGCATGTGGACAGAGGAACTTGGAGATTGGGTCAAACTGGAGAGGGAAAAAACACAAAAAGAAAAAGCACCAGCGGCGATAAAACCCAGCTCTAACGCACTTCCTAGCTATACACAGTTGGCAGCTCTAACCACCACACTACGCTGGGAGCATGGTTTTCAGCTCACAGCAGCTGCACTACATCCTGCAACTGTTCACTATTTTCCTCTTCCCTAAATTGTTGCTCCTTTCTCACCATCGCTATTTTTTTATGCTCGCTATTTTGTACTGCTTGCTATTTCCTCAGACACTCAAATTGAGTCGATCTGCTTTAGTCACTCAATTTGACTTACCCATATCATGGGATAGCAGTCTTTCTCACTGTTTCTGCAACTTGTGCCTTGAAGAACATATCACTGTTTGTAGTTGTCCCAGTTGGTTGCTGTTTAGCCCCCTTGGAAAAAAAATAGTGTGTACCATTATGTGTCCTGTATTGTTTATCTGTCCTTCAGCTTCTTTATTTCTTAAAAAAAAAAAAACATTTACATTACTGTTCATTCCTCACTTCTTGACCCCCCTAAACCCCATCAACAAAATAAAAAAGAATATCCCCACACTGAACTCTCACCCACTGTTACTTGTTCTGTATCCTTGTGCTCTGCTATTGTTGGTTAAAACAAAAAAATAGCATGTGGTATGATTCTGCTCCTCAGTTGTACAATGTGTGGGCTGTGGTGAGGCTATGCACCCCAAAAGATATGAGAAATCACCAATAAACAGTTGGTCTGATATTGTTTCACATCCTTTATTGTGTCTCTGTCTTGTTGACACCATGTTGTGTCAAGAAAACATCACTTGCTGTGAAGCCCACAGGATGTCCACTGTTGCCCCCACAGAAATGAACCTCGTTCATCTCCCAGACTGTCAAAGGAAATAGAGATGATGAGTTGACCATAATGGCTTCTGTGTTCTGTTTGGACTCAAAGCACTGACCTACATATTCATTGCCTGTTTCAAGAATGATGATCAATCCACCATGTCAAACTATACCCACAGAGGCACCCATGACATCAGGCGTTATCACCAACACCTTCCTTCCTACATTTCATAACATTATTCAGCACTGAGCATGTGGAGTGTGTGACTTGTACTGCCAGTATAAATAGTCATGGTGGATGGTATTGTATTACTCAGACTGACAAATGTACTGGCAAACGACAACCATGGAGCCATAAGTAAGCAGAGTCTGTCAAGGGAACTTCACATCCCAAAACATTACAACAACTGTGTCACTGGCACTGGGGCAATGTGTGGTGCACCTGATGTGGTGCTTTTGCCTGAAACAAACTCAGTGCAACATTTATATGTACTCACAGTGTGCTTAACAGTGACAATACCATGACAAACTGCTAGTAATACTTGTTTCAAATTTGTGGACTGCAAATTCAACTGAAAATTAAATAAAACTTGTGTGGAACAACAACAACAACAGGTGCTACAGAATGAAACAGAGAAGTCTGCCAATGTGGGCTCACAAGATGTCTTCATATCAGGATACTGCATGTCATGACATGAGTGATGTGATTAGTGTAGTATTCATTTGTTTAAGAGTGATGGAAGACATGCCAGTCCTACTGTTCTGCTATAGCCTATGGTTTTAGAATAGCAGCATGATACCACAGAAGTTGATTACTGCTACAGTACTCTGACTGTGATGGTATCCTCTTCAACACATCGCATCTCCTTCTTCCATTACACAAGTTATAATAAATAATTTGTGTTTTTGTGTACAGATGGTTCCTAATGACTTGTCTTATTAGTATGATGACACCATGCAATGCTTAGTAGGTTATCTGTATGCTATCTATTCCCCAGGTTACCACCATCTGTCCAATGCTGGTGGTGGAGAGCTTGGTCAGCTACTCACCTGCCCCCTCCATTACCTTTCTGAATTGCTCCCCTTCTCCCTCCTTTGGCCTCTTCCTCACCCTCCCCTTTCTCTTGAGTCCCTGTTTGCCTTGAGAAGAGGCCAGCAAATGTGTCCTTGTCCCTCTCTCCCACCTGGACATGAGTTGCATCTGAGTGTGCCTTTCCCGGTTGTGAATTTTTCAATATGCACATAAATGTACATGCGGGCCTCATGCAGCACTCTGTTCAGTGTGATGATGACCCATCATTATTCTGCCCAATGTACACTGCACCTCATTAGTGCTGATATGCATGATTGGTCAGAGTACTATGTAATAACAGCACCACCAAAAAGAGCACTGAACTAAACAGCGAATACATCACCGACGGCAATATCAGCGATGGACACCACAGTGCCTTATAATGTCAGTGATTATAAACTTTATTTTAATAAAATAAATTATCAGAATATCATGCTATGTGGGGGGCTACACTCTGCACTTACCCCAGGGACATTGCCCTTGCACCCTCTTTACTAAAATAATCAACTTCTGGAAGGTGTAACACTATGGGACAAAGGAAATCACAAGAGGGGGCTACACCATGAGAGGCTACCTGTGTACAAGGGGGAGAACATTGGAGAGGGGGCAACAAAGTCAGGGGGAAACAAGACAGTTGTAAAACCAAAAAATAAATTAAACTTGTAACACCAAAAATCCCCAAAAACTGAAACACCACTGTAATCCTGAACCTTGGACCACCAGCTTCATAGACCATCACCTAACCCACCATGCCAGATGACCAGCTAGAAGTAGCTCTCCCAAACAAACTGTGTAACTTGCATGCACTACCTCTGCCTCGCTAGTCAGGGTATACCATCAGCACATTGACTTTTTTACAGTGAAGACCATCTCAGTGACGAATCTCACCAGGTTGCTGTGATGGTCCCGCTGAACACCAGCACTCTGTCCCCGGTGTTGTGCCCCCACCCTGAAACAACTCTTACTTGGAGTTGGATATTTAGAGATGTGGGGGGTCACACCCCCACAAAAAAAATGTTGTCCTGATGGGAACACTGCAGGCAATGTTGTTGTCGATGAGTTGTCATGGAACTGCTATTCAGAATGTAGCCATCCTATTCATTGCGCTAATTCCCCTCACTATTTAGTAATACTCGCTGTCTCCACAGTAGCTCAAATTGAGTTGCTTATATTGAGTTGCTCAGTTTGAGTAGCCCATATCACTGGTTAGTACTGGCTGGTCTACTGTAGACCCTTGTTCAGGAAATCACAGTGTTAATTCACTGGGCAGCTGTCCCTTGCTTGTGTACATGGCATAATGATTATCCCAGTAATGCTCATCATAATCTTCAAGTGGCCATTCAGAGGGGGTGTGGCTCAAAGTACAATTTACCCTGTTTACAGTCACCAAATATGTTTTGATGCCTTTGTTTCTAGACCTGAGGTCATGCCTGGCAGGGCCATATAACTGATAAGTGTCTACTGGTTCTACAAAAATTGTTTGTAAATTGTTATGCTCCTTTTTAAATGTCCAGAGCTTGAACTCCTTTTGCTGGTGCTGCCATGATTATTTCACCCTCCTCCATGCATGAACTACAGCATGGACATCTCAAGAAGGTAAGTGAAAGATAACTTTGCAATTTATTTTATTTGACAGGTGACTGAGGTGCAATTCAACCACAGCTCATCACAGTGGGCAGCTGGTAGGGCACTGGCTGGCTGTCCTATCAAACTCCGGAAGTAGAGGTGCTGTAAACCTCATGAGCACCTTTTTGGTGCAATCACAGTAACAGTTTCAGACAAGGATATGAGTTGTCCGGCAGTATTTCTTCACTGAAGGTGTTGTCAGATGCCAATAACAGTCCTCCAGCATGGGTAGTGTTGCCACCTGTCTGGTTTTAGGCAGGATGATTCTGGTTATTTGGGTCCTTATTTGGATAACTCTTCATCAGATTTAGTGTTGATGAAATGTAGTCTGTTTTTTTAGCTTATGTTCAGGGAGGGATGCTCACAAATAACTATCACATCATGTAATGTTTTGAAAGCAAAACAAAATGGTTATATTAAATGCAGGCTGAAAATAGAAAATAGAGTTAGAAATTGACATTTTGACCTTAGGTCTTCTTCAGGAAATATCTAAAAGAGAAAAATGCAAAGTCAGTGTAGAAGGGAGATTAAAACAAGCATTTGTCAATGCCGAATGTTGCTTGCTTGTATGTGCTGTTTAGGTATTTGGAAGTGATAGTTCCATGCCTTCTTCCCAAGACATGCACTGTGTCTTTTCTTTCAGTATTCACAGAAGAGTGGGAGGGGCAAGGGCCACAGCAGTACAGCAGTTGCCAAGGGGGTGAAGAGGTGGACAGTAGTCCATTCAAAGGCAAAAGAGTCCTGCAGGAGCTCACTAAATTGAAGGTGGACAAAGTGATGGAATCGGATGGTATACACACAAGGATATTAGGAGAACTGCGAAGGGAGATAGCAGTACTTCTGGCAGCCATGTTCACTGAATTATTCAACATGAGTGAATTGGAGGAGAGCACATGTGGTTCCTCTACACAAGTCCGGGAGCAGGGAGGAGGCGGGGAAAAATAGGCCATTCAGCCTCACCTCAGTAGTGGGGAAGATCATGGAGACATAGCTTAAAGAAAGTGTAGTGGGGCATCTAGAAGCCATCGGAGCCCAGGACCATAGACAACATGGATTCACAGTGGGGACATCATGTCAGACAAATCTGGTTGATTTCTTTGACTGGGTGACAAAGAGTGAATCAGGGTGGGGCAGTGGACAACGCTTACCTTGATTTCAGCAAAGCCTTTGACACCATCCCACATAGGAGGCTGATAAACTAGCTGGGTAGGCTGGGCATAGGGGAAAGGGTGGTAAACTGGGTTAGAAACTGGCTAACAAACAGGAGGCAGAGAGTGGTGGTAAATGGGGTGCAGTCTAGGGAGAGGGAGTGACCAGTGGGGTGCTGCAGGGATCAGTCATGGGGCCAGTCCTATTCATACATACATATTTGTTTAATCATGGGAAAATCATGTTTTAGTAATTATGGGTAAATGGTTTATTGATAGTAAACACTGCACATGTATGGAGACCAGTCGATAAACATTTGCTTAATTGCATCTGAATATGTCTTGACTGCAAATATTTACTAAAGACTTCACTCTGAAGCACTTGTATGGTGGAAGGCTTTTTGGTGCAGTGGCCACCTGTAATGTATTTTACAAGAAGGAGAGGGGTAGGTAGGGTACTTGTATAGTGTAAAATGAGGTTTTCTGTCATGTTGACATAAGAATGGCGAGCCAACACCATAAGGGAGAGGAAAGTCTTGGTATAGTTGCTTTATGTGAGGCCATTATGTAATGCAAACACAAATAAACAGCCAGACTGGAAATCAGCTAACAGAAGGGGATTAGAGTGAGCAGCTCTTAGATAGGGGCTTGATTTCTAGCAGTCCTATCTCAGACGGTGATGAGATACTGGCAGAAAAGCCAGGAGAAGCTCTCCAGATGGCTAGAGAAAGTGTTTGTCTTAGGTTACTGCAGGGCAGTCTGGACTCCTAAAACACAGTCAGGCTTGAGAAAAAGCATAATCAAGGAGCTACAAGCCTGTACGTCCACAGAGAGAAAGACAAAAAGAGGAAAGGGGCGGCAGGCTGCCTGACCATTGTTAACATATACTTGACCTCCCTGACCTCCTCCTGACACAGCTGTCTATCACCCTTCCTCCATCTCCACCCTCAACCCAGCTCCCTTGCACCTGGCAGCAGCAGGGTAGCAGTGGCGATGGCAGACCAGCTGCAGGCAGTCAGAGTGCCAGTTGATGTGCAAGCCCGCAGCAGCCTGCGTGGAGGCAGCGAATGAGGAGGAGAAGAGAGAGGAGTGAGAACTCGTTTCTGCCTCAGATGGCATGCCAGTCTGTTTGCAGCACACGAGCCCTAGAGTTTGTACTAGTAGCACGGGGGCTGCCTCGGTTGGTCTACAGCCAAGACGGCGCCTTGTTCTCACTGATTGCAGGAGCTCACTATTCTCTCCCGTGCAGACGGACGGATGATGCCCCTTTAGCCACAGACCCGGGCAGCTTGTCTCAGCTCACCCTCACCGAGCCAATAAGCTCTGGCTGCATTCATCGAAGGGGCGCATCCTCTTTGCTAGCTTGATTTGGGAGACTTTTTTGGGGGTGAGACCCTACAAGTCATTGCATCCCGCTGCTCAGCATCTGGAATCCCTCCATCAGATAAATTTGACTTTGTTGGATGTGTACCATCTGGACTTGCACTTCCGTTCTTTCTCACATTCAGTTTGTTTTTTGCCTCTGACTGTATCGCAGACTGGAACTTTATTTGGAGCTCTCTCTCACCCGGTAGCGAATGGTGGGAATCTCTGGCCCCTTTCAGTGTAAGTACAGCTGTGTGTTCTCTTACAATAACCGAGTGCTGGAGTTAATGAAGGGGACATGTTGTTGCCTGCATCTTGAGCTGTCTGAGCAACCCTGCCATTTCCAAACTCAGGTTTTTGACATCTTGCACTCACTGTAGCAGCATGCATATACTGCATTTTTACTATAGTTTGTATCTGGGTATATTAAAGGTGATAGGAAATGATTTTGTGCTGAGAAAAACTGTTAATTAAATTCTATATAAAAAGCAGTGACTTGTGTATTTTTTTTGTATTGTACATGTGTAGAATGCACATTTATTTATTCATTCTTTGTGTTGAAACTACCATCGGCTTGACAGTGCGAGTTTTAGTATCGGGAGTCAGCATGTGGTAAGCTTTGAAATGCCATGTCACAGACTCCCATACAACATTCAGTTAACTGCAGCGTTCATACCAAACTCATCAGCTGCTTCAACTTAAAGGCTAATGCCCAATTGCACTCCTAAACAACATAAAAATGACATCCTATTCAAATTCGACTTACCTTGTGGCGGACCCCACTTACAAACACACACACACGCGCACACACGTACACACGCCCTTGGCCAATTGCAATGTTGATAGTGAAAAACTAAGCCCGTAATTATTTAAACAGTTTGCGATGGGAAAAAAGTGTTTTTTATTCCCTCTATGGTGCTGTATTGCTCCTAGCGTATCCTGTCAGTTTTTATGTAACTCTGCCATGGCTTGCCGCCCCCTTTCTTCTCTATAAAGCTCCTCCACTTCCATGGCTTCGGGTGCTGCTGTGCCACACATCGCTTGAAGGGTAAGGTATGGATGAGCTTCATAGGGAAGAGAGGGGGTGGCAAGCAAACTGTTTAATAATTACGGGCTTAGTTTTTCACGATCAACATTGCGATTTTAGGCATGCAATGGGGCATTAGCCTTTTCAGTTGAAGCAGCTGATGAGTTTGGTATGAATGCTGCAGTTAACTGAATGTTGTACGGGAGTCTGTGATGAGGCATTTCAAAGCTTACCATGCGCTGACTCCCGATATTAAAACTCGCACTGTCAAGCCGATGGTCATTTCAACACAAGAAATGAATAAATAAATGTGTATTCTACACACGTACAATACAAAAAAATACACAACAGTCACTGCTTTTTATGTAGAATTTATTTAATAGTTTTTCTCAGCAGAAAATCATTTCCTATCACCGTTAAACGGGAAGTATATGAGGGACCCTGCTTCCCCCCGAAGCTTTGAGACTGCAGTTGCAGAGAGTTGTAGCTGGACTGCATGCACATTGCCTTCCTGGAATGGACTAAAGTTGCGTTGTAGGATGATGATATTTATGTATATGTGTGTGTTTGTTTTTATAGGTTGTGTCTCATTGTGGCGGGGGTGTCTGTTAGATAATTGGGCGTGCGTGTGTGGGGGGGAGCGCGCATGAGCATGAGATCTTATCGCTGGTCACTGAAGCGTAGCTCTCCCTTTCAACTGTATGCCACTGCATTTTCAACTGCTGTCATAGACAGCTGCAGCTTTGATTGGAGAACTGCGACCACGCCTGCAAACACACTGACTGAATTGGAAGAGTGCTGCCATACCTCCGAAAACTCAGATGATGGCACTATGTTTCTTGCACATGCTTGCAAGCAACATAAAAATGTAGCATTTAAAGGGTGATGGACATCCTTAAAGATATAAAAACTTATAGGAGCATATTCCCTGATCGAGAAGTTCCTTACACATTGTTGCCCCAAAATGCCTTGACCCATTTTTATTTTAATCTACCCAGAATAGCCCAGCTCAGATGCAATATCTCATTTTTAGTGCGGACCTGCATTTAGCCATTTAAAGCCATGTAAACTGAAAAGGGTAACTTGGAGGGTAAGACACGTACGTGCTCAGGATCAGTGTTACCTGGTTGAAGTATGACCTGAACACAGTTACCAAGCCTGCTATTCTAGCCAGTAAACCAGTGTTTTTTTTTTTTATTATCATGGACTACAAAACTCGATTAGCAGACTAACAAAATGCAGAACAATAAAACAAACTTGTGAGTGAACTTTTTAATGGGGGGGGCATTTTTTTCAGCCATGCTCCCTCTGTTATGAAAGTGGACAGATATATTTACAACTTTGGTTTTGCACATCTGCATTTAAACAGGCCACACTAACCAAGACATAATAGGAACTAAAGATATTTGCACTCAGTTTTGAGACAAATTGTGTGCATTAGATTCACTTCCTGCTAACTGATTATTAGTAATGTTGGTGGGACGCTGATGCTACCTGACAATGACACTTGAGGTACTGAGGAAAATACAACAGGCGTCAGTAGGTTCTTTGTTATACAGACTCACAATTTAATGAAAAACAGAACTGATTTGCATACCTCTGAAAAAGAATGTGCCTAATAAGTAGGACACCAAGATTAATTCATCATGTTCTTGCTATCTAGTTAGCCGGCATATCTAGATGTTGTAATGAATTACTCTTCAACGCACCTCAATACCTAAATAACAGGGTAAAAAAAATCACTGCATGAAGGGAACGTGGCATTACTTACCCAAATAAAGATTAAATCATCATCATTCCATTTTTGTTAAATAGCAACTATCGCATATATGGAACACATTACAAAAGAACCCCAGAGCAAATGCCCTGTGGCATGGGTTATCCTGGAGGATATTGGCCTTATACTCAAACAAAAGGTGCTCACTTTACAGCCATTGTTAGCCAAACCATACATTAGCAAGGGCTAATTCTGAAACAGTGTAACAGTCAGTAAACATTAATGTCCTTCAGATCATTTAGGGGAGCTGACAGAAGTCGAAGTCAGGGCATGGGCTTTCGTGTACCCGTGACTTCAGTTATTCCGGTACAATTCCACCTCTTTCTTAAAACCAAGCATATTTTTAATACGTCTCCATATGTTGATATGCATAGAATCAGTACTTTTTAAGTCGACCATTTTATTCATCTCGGTCTACATTTAAAGTTCTAAAATGTATGCTCCCCCAAAAAAAAAACAAACACAAAAAACAACTGTCTTGTTAAATGGCTGGTGCTTTCTAAATTGCAAGTGTGCTTTGGTTGGTTAGAGGGGTCTTAGAAACACTAGTCAGTACTTCTCCGTGTGAATAAATTGTATCTTACTTTGGGAGACACATGCATTTACAAAATAGTTTTGGAGTGGATTGTAGTAAGTCTGACAGGGCTTGTGAGGAGAGACATCTGAGCATATTCCTGATCGAGAAGTTCCTTACACATTGTTGCCCAAAATGCCTTGACCCATTTTATTTTAATCTACCCAGAATAGCCCAGCTCAGATGCAATATCTCATTTTAGTGCGGACCTGCATTTAGCCATTTAAAGCCATGTAAACTGAATAGGGCAACTTGGAGGGTAAGACATCACGTGCTCAGGATCAGTGTTACCTGGTTGAAGTATGACCTGAACACAGTTACCAAGCCTGCTATTCTAGCCAGTAAACCAGCGTTTTTTTATTATCATGGACTACAAAACTCAATTAGCAGACTAACAAAATGCAGAACAATAAAACAAACTTGTGAGTGAACTTTTTAATGGGGGCATTTTTTTCAGCCATGCTCCCTCTGTTATGAAAGTGGACAGACATATTTACAACTTTGGTTTTGCACATCTGCATTTAAACAGGCCACACTAACCAAAACATAATAGGAACTAAAGATATTTGCACTCAGTTTTGAGACAAACTGTGTGCATCAGATTCACTTCCTGCTAACTGATTATTAGTAACGTTGGTGGGACGCTGATGCTACCTGACAATGACACTTGAGGTGCTGAGGGAAATACAACAGGCGTCAGTAGGTTCTTTGTTATACAGACTCACAATTTAATGAAAAACAGAAGTGATTTGCATACCTCTGAAAAAGAGTGTGCCAAATAAGTAGGATACCAAGATTAATTCGTCATGTTCTTGCTACCTAGTTAGCCAGCATATCTAGATGTTGTAACGAATTACTCTTCAACGCACCTTGATACCTAAATAACTGGGTAAAAAAAAATCACTGCATGAAGGGAACGTGGCATTACTTACCCAAATAAAGATTAAATCATCATCATTCCATTTTTGTTAAATAGCAACTAACGCATATATGGAACACATTACAAAAGAACCCCAGAGCAAATGCCCTGCGGCATGGGTTATCCCGGAGGATATTGGCCTTATACTCAAACAAAAGATGCTCACTTTACAGTCATTGTTAGCCAAACCATACATTAGCAAGGGCTAATTCTGAAACAGTGTAACAGTCAGTAAACATTAATGTCCTTCAGATCATTTAGGGGAGCTGACAGAAGTCGAAGTCGGGGCATGGGCTTTCGTGTACCCATGACTTCAGTTATTCTGGTACAATTCCACCTCTTTCTTAAAACCAAGCATATTTTTAATACGTGTCCATATGTTGATATGCATAGAATCAGTACTTTTTAAGTCGACCATTTTATTCATCTCGGTCTACATTTAAAGTTCTAAAATGTATGCCCCCCCCAAAAAAAAAAACAACAACACAAAAAACAACTGTCTTGTTAAATGGCTGGTGCTTTCTAAATTGCAAGTGTGCTTTGGTTGGTTAGAGGGGTCTTAGAAATGCTAGTCAGTACTTCTCCATGTGAATAAATTGTATCTTATTTTGGCGGAGAACGCCTTGCATTTACAAAATAGTTTTGGAGTGGATTGTACTAAGTCTGACAGGGCTTGTGAGGAGAGACATCTGAGCATATTCCCTGATCGAGAAGTTCCTTACACATTGTTGCCCCAAAATGCCTTGACCCATTTTTATTTTAATCTACCCAGAATAGCCCAGCTCAGATGCAATATCTCATTTTTAGTGCGGACCTGCATTTAGCCATTTAAAGCCATGTAAACTGAATAGGGTAACTTGGAGGGTAAGACACGTACGTGCTCAGGATCAGTGTTACCTGGTTGAAGTATGACCTGAACACAGTTACCAAGCCTGCTATTCTAGCCAGTAAACCAGCGTTTTTTTTTTTATTATCATGGACTACAAAACTCAATTAGCAGACTAACAAAATGCAGAACAATAAAACAAACTTGTGAGTGAACTTTTTAATGGGGGGGGCATTTTTTTCAGCCATGCTCCCTCTGTTATGAAAGTGGACAGACATATTTACAACTTTGGTTTTGCACATCTGCATTTAAACAGGCCACCACACTAACCAAAACATAATAAGAACTAAAGATATTTGCACTCAGTTTTGAGACAAATTGTGTGCATCAGATTCACTTCCTGCTAACTGATTATTAGTAACATTGGTGGGACGCTGATGCTACCTGACAATGACACTTGAGGTGCTGAGGGAAATACAACAGGCGTCAGTAGGTTCTTTGTTATACAGACTCACATTTTAATGACAAACAGAACTGATTTGCATACCTCTGAAAAAGAGTGTGCCTAATAAGTAGAACACAAAGATTAATCCTCATGTTCTTGCTATCTAGTTAGCCGGCATATCTAGATATTGTAACGAATTACTCTTCAATGCACCTCGATACCTAAATAACAGGGTAAAAAAAATCACTTCATGAAGGGAACGTGGCATTACTTACCCAAATAAAGATTAAATCATCATCATTCCATTTTTGTTAAATAGCAACTATCGCATATATGGAACACATTACAAAAGAACCCCAGAGCAAATGCCCTGCGGCATGGGTTATCCCGGAGGATATTGGCCTGATACTCAAACAAAAGGTGCTCACTTTGCAGTCATTGTTAGCCAAACCATACATTAGCAAGGGCTAATTCTGAAACAGTGTAACAGTCAGTAAACATTAATGTCCTTCAGATCATTTAGGGGAGCTGACAGAGGTCGAAGTCAGGGCATGGGCTTTCGTGTACCTGTGACTTCAGCTATTCTGGTACAATTCCACCTCTTTCTTAAAACCAAGCATATTTTTAATATGTGTCCATATGTTGATATGCATAGAATCAGTACTTTTTAAGTCGACCATTTTATTCATCTCGATCTACATTTAAAGTTCTAAAATGTATGCCTCCCCCCCCAAAAAAAAAAACAACAACACAAAAAACATCTGTCTTGTTAAATGGTTGGTGCTTTCTAAATTGCAAGTGTGCTTTGGTTGGTCAGAGGGGTCTTAGAAACGCTAGTCAGTACTTCTCCGTGTGAATAAATTGTATCTTACTTTGGTGGAGAACGCTTGCATCTACAAAATAGTTTTGGAGTGGATTGTAGTAAGTCTGATGGGGCTTGTGAGGAGAGACATCTGAAGGGTCCTTCAACCTTTATTTCTGACCAAGACAATAGGTTAGTCTCACACTTGCTGGCGTCAGATTGACTTCGGCAGATGAGGCTTAAGGACCCTCTGTATGAAGGTGCTCAGAAGGTCATGTCTTGTCCACTAACAGCCCTTTGTCCTTACACTGACGCCAACATGTCCAGCCACAGGGATCCCTCTCACCTCCTCCCAAAGGTCAATACTTTCATTGGAGAATAAAAACAGGCAATAATTAGTTTGTCAGATTTTTTTTTAAATCATGTAGTTAGTAATGGAGTTAATATCTGTGTGTGGGTGGGGTGGGTTGGGGTAAGATAAACCATGCAAAAAGGTTTATATAGTACATTTACTTTTTAAAATTTGTTTAGCAAGAAACAGCATTATTACAGTTGGTCTCTGTAGCATACCAGTTCCTATTGCGATCCTAGTCAGGAAGTGTTTTGCTGCTCATGCACTGGGGCTAGGACACGAGCGACAAACTGAAAGGATGAGCAATGCTTTCTATTTGTTACTGCTGTCCCTAACTTAGTGCAGTGCTACAGCTGGACGGGCTAGTAACTGTGGTCCAGCCTGTCCAATGAGAAAGTGGCAAAGCTCTCCAGAACACAACAGTGAAGGTGTTTTGAAGGTGCCCTTTAGGGGTAGTAGCAGCTACAGTACAGAGAGCCAGAGCATGATCATCACCAGCCCAGCTAATACATTGGGAGTGTTGGCGATGGACGGGGCTGATGTAAAGGCAACTTTTAACTTATTTCATCAAGTGCATACTTTAAGGACTGCTGCTAGTCACACTGTTCAGTTCAGATCTGTGACGCTGTAACCTGGTTCAGCCCTCACTATTACATTCAGCTGGTAACTTTTAATTCATTCTACCAAGTGCATGCGTATACAGACTTTTGCAAGTTACTTTGTTCATCTCAGCACTTTGAAGCTGCAGCCTGTTTCAGCCTACTTGTTTATTTGTGTGTTTATTTTTATAGGTTGTATCTCATTGCGGAGGGGGTGTCTGTTAGAGAATCGGGCCTGTGTGTGTGTGTGTGTGTGTGTGGGGGGAGCACGCATGAGCATGCGATCTTATCGCTGCTCACTGAAGCATAGCTCTCCCTTTCAACTGTATGCCACTGCATTTTCAGCTTGTCATAGACAGCTGCAGCAGTGATTGGCGAACTGCGACCCCACCTGCAAACACACTGACTGAATTGGAAGAGAGGGTGCCACACCTCCGAAAACTCGGATGATGGCACTATGTTTCTTGCACATGTGTGCAAGCAACATAAAAAGGGATATATATGTGTGTATATATAATATATATATATATATATATATGGAAAGAAGAAGTGATACATTTCAAGATAAAGAGAGAGTCTGGAAAACAAAAAGGTGATGGTGGGAATGACAAGGTATAATAGCAGTGAATGAGCTAGAGAAGTCCCCAAGTAGGGACTAATTTACAGGGCCTAGTAAGAAGGCTGAAAGGTGACAAATGTTGGCGAAGGAGACAGAGATGGAGACATCTGGTGAAAAGGAAATTAGATGTGTACAGATACAAACAGACTTTAGGGAAAACAAGGAGTGACTGAAAGATGTTAGTAGAAATTAAGTCTATCATTGAATCCGGAGGGCTGCTGGGAGTCAAAATGGTTGATCGGCTAGGTTTTCTTGTTTTTTCTATGGTCAGAATCCCAGAAGCCCTGCTGAAGGACAAGTACAGAAAGATCATTGACACTGTGGTCCCTTTAGATAAAGTGGGTTACAATAGGTTTATCAGTGTCTCCGTTCATAAGTGCCCTGTAATGTTCCCTAAAACAGTTAGCAAGGCGTCTATTAGTCTCTCCGACGTAAATAGCTGTACACTTCCTGCAATGAGTACTATATACCACATCAGTGGAGGTGCATTAGAACTCTTTGGTAATGTGAAAAACACATGTGGGACCCTGAATTTCAGTCACACTAAAAAAAAAAATTGCAGGTGAAGCAGCCAGTTCTTTTGCAAGATTTGGTACCTGGCAGGGAAGAACTGTTAGGGGTAGGTAGGCTGCTTCTTACTAGGAGATTCTGCAGGTTGGGTGACCGATGGTAGGAGGCAATAGGTGGTTCTGTAAAGGAAGCACCAATGTTGGGGTTAGTTTGTAAGATAGGAAAGTTACTGGTGATTATCCTGTGAAGAGAAGGTATACTCTGAAGAAAGGGAAGCACTAGTGGAATTTGTCATAGTATGTCCGTGACAGTATCCTTCCTAAAGGGTTCAAGGTTATGGGGCATGTTACTGATCCAGGAGAGTGCTCTGTCCACTGTGCTTTTAGGATACCTAGGTTCCTGTGAATAACAGAAAAAAATGTTCCTCCACCCAACCCACAAACTGATTGGCAAAACTGGGACCCATCTTGGTACCCATGGCAACTCCACTGACCTGCTGAAACAAAATGTTATTAAAAGAAATAACATTTTGCTTAAGAACAAGTTTTGCCAGATGGGCTAGTGTATGTGTAGGTGACTGCTGGACTTCCCACTTATTCAGAAAATGCTGCAAAGCTGTCAGGCCATCATTGTGGAGGATCACTGTGTAAAGAGATTTGATGTCCATGGTGAAGATGAGCTGATGGGAACCACTGAACCCGAACCTGTCAAATAACCAGAGAGCATGGTTAGTGTATTTTACATAGGAGGGCAGTGACTCAATTAGTTGTCTCATGAGGCTGTCCAAAAATGCAGAGATGTAGGATGTGGTGCAGGAGCAGACAGACACAGTAGGACAACCAGGGTTACCTGCTTTGAGAATTTTTGGAAGGAGGTAAAACCTGGATGGCCAAGGTTGTTGAACTATGATTCTTTTAGCTGAAGCAGGGAGCTCTTTGTTTTCAATAGCAGAGGTGATGTTGGGGTAACTCTGGTGTGATAGTCAGCAGTGGGGTCCTGTGAAAGAGAAGAGTAAAACCTTGTGTCGTAGAGTTTCTGTGTGGCTTCAGTGTTGTATGCCTCCTTTTGCCAACCACAACAGCACCTCTCTTATCAGCTGGTTTAATAACAATGTCATTTCTGCATTGCAGAGATCAGATTGTTGCAAGCTCACCAGTTGTCAGGTAGGAATGGTTGTGTCTGCAGTAAAAATTGAAGTTAGTGGTGTTTTCCATGCTTTAGTTAACAAAATAATCAACAGCAGCAAAGTGTCCTGGAGAGGGTGTCCATGCACTATGTTGGGGATTGATGTCACTGATTATTATGGTAATACTGTCATCATCTACAGGAAGAAGAGTCTCAAATGAGTTGTAAGGCATACTCTGCGATAGAAGCACTGCTGATCAACTTGAACCTGGGGTGAGTCAAGGTATTCGGGTGTGGGTATAAAAGATAGACCCTCGCTAAGAAGAGATCGCTCATCTTGTGTTCAGTGAGAGATCTGGAAGAATACAAAATACTAAATTGTGACGTGGTGTCTGACTTAAGGGCTCACATTTGTCCTGATCTGTTGGAAGAAAGACTGGAGTTTGCAGATTTGGGGCGGGATATTTAGACTCCGCCAGGCTGTGGCGCAAGCTTGGGTGCAGCGCAACTAGGATGTGCCAGGGCACTGACAGGGTGATATCCTACGGTGCTGCGCCATGGCTCAGCACCATTGAATATTGCACTGTGGCCACCTGCAACATGCAATGGTGCAATGGCACTGCACCAGCGCAAGTGGTCAGAGAGGGACAGGAGGATGCGATAGCGCAAATGCCATTGTGCAAGGCACATCACCCACGATATTCAAAAGTGCACATGCAAATGGGGCCATAATGCATGCAAAGTGCAAGTGAGACCTTTTGCAAGTCATTAGGGCCCCATGTTCTTGCAGGTGTGCCCATCCCCAGTGACTTGCACCTGGCGCCCTGCCAGGCTGCAGCCGTTGGGGACCAACGCCCCCTGCACAAGAGGCAAAGTGCCCCACTGCCCGATCGCGGGCAGTGGTATGAAGAAATAATCCTCCTACATCCCTGGTGGTCCAGTGGACCGCTCGCAGCCTAATCACGGGCAGAAGTACAATTATACAACCCTCCTAAATCCTGGGTGGTCCAGTGTACCACATCCAGCCCAATCGTGGGCGTCAGTTATACAGTATCAGAAACCAATCCATCCCTGCTGGTCCAGTGGAACCCCCGCTGCCCACCTGCCCACTGAGCCCTATCACCCCGCTCCCCAATGGTCAGCGGTGGGCGGCAACTATCTGCAAGTCACCCTGCGCCAGCCGACTGACTCTGTACAGTAGGGCTGTACACCCATTGGTCCACAGCATGGGCCAATGGGCATTCAACCCATACCATACTACACAGTCCAGAATTGTGAATGGATCCATTCTGGACAGTGTAGTACGGTATGGTCTGCATGCCCATTGGCCCACGCTGTGGACCAATGGGTGTACAGCCCTACTGTATGGTGTCAGTCAGTGGGCAGTAGGGCAGCATGTGGGTGGGGAGCTGCGGCCCGCTGCTGATGGGGGAAGCGGGGTGGTGGAGCTCAGTGGGCAGGTGGGGAGGGGGTACCACTGGACCACCAGTGATGGATTGGTTTCTGATATTGTATTACAGACTCCTGTGATCAGGCTGGATGTGGCCCACTGGACCACCAAGGATATTGGGGTTGTTTTGATTATACTTCTGCCTGGGATCAGACTGGACGCGGTCCACTGGACCACCAGGGATATAGGACGGGATTTTTAAATGTACTCCAGCCTGTGATCGGGCTGTGAGAGGCCCACTGGACCACCAGGAATGGAGGAGGATTTAATTCCATACCTGTGCCCATGATCGGCAATGAGGCGGTCCACTGGACTGCCAGGGATATAGGATCTTTATTACAATACTGATGCTTGTGATCAGGCATGGGGCGCTACCACTAAGGTGCCACCAGAACTCAGGTGGCCACCCAAAGCTAGCAGCTGCCATGTTGTGCCCTGCAATATGGCAGCTCACCTGTGGGTGGCCAGCTGTTGCTCCTTTTTTTGGACTCACCTGTGTGCAGTGCAAGTAGAGGTTGCACCTGCATGGGCTCAGCACATCCAGGGCTGAATATCGGGATGTGCAGAGCATGCATGGGCACGTCCCCACTTGCCGCATACATTACTGATGCATCTGCACGACGATTTGTGCCATGCACATTCCCCTTTTGAATATCTCACTGGGGCACATCAGTGTGTTGCGCACAGTGCAACTGTATTGTGCCATGTGCAACCCTTCCTAATATTCCACCCTTGGTGTCCTTCAGAAAGTGAAAGAGATTGGAGTTAAGATGTTGGATGCAGTGCTTACTAAAAGGAAGGTTATGTAGAGCTGTTCACTGCAGGAAATTATTTTGCCATTTGATGGTTTTGTCCACAAAGATCAGTTGTTTCTTAATGGAGAGAAAGGTGTTTGTGATAAGATTCCTAGAAAAAGTTTTCAAAAGCTTATTAGTCGAGGAAACATGTATCTCAGTCCCAAATGAACAATGGTGGAATTTCAAACAGAAACCTTAAGGAATAATATCCTGGTGGTGACATTTGGAAAGAAACTGTAAGTGACTGCAGAATTTAGTCTTGGAGTAAATAGCAGAAAATAATTCCAGAGAAGACTTGGAAATATGTGAATGGAGTGCAGAAATAGATGAAATGAAGGAACATCATAGAGAATTGAGGAGAGATTTCAGAGTTGACATTGTGGGTCACAGCAAATATAGCACACAAAATGTAAAAACAAAAACAAGGTGCTGCATTAGCTTGTGTTCAGAAAGCAAAACAAAATGGTAATATTAAATGCATGCTGAAAATATAAAATAAAGTTAAAAATTGATGTGTAATCAGTTTGTGGGTTGGGTTGAGGAACATTTTTTCTCTCATTCACAGGGACTGTGCCTGAACTCTACAAATGCTACATAGATGATTGTGTGTGGGGGCTACCTTCTGCTCCAGGGAGACCCTCCAAGTCTTCTTGGACAAGTTTACCAAGGCCTGTCCTTCCCTTCAGTACACTAATGAAGTATCCTCCTCTACACTGCCTTTTCTGGATATCAAACTGCCACTACAGAAAACTGGTCTGAAGACATCAGTTTATTACTAACCCAGTAACTCACACAGTTTCCTCCTCCACAGATCCTTTCATTCTAAACATGTCAAGAATGGCCTGCCATATTCAGAGTTTCTTAGACTTCGCAGGTTTTCCCGTGAAGATGATGATTTTGCTGAGCAGGCCAAAATAATGCATTGTATTTTTATTAACAGGGGGTACCCTAAAAGCACAGTGGACAGAGCACTCTCCTGGATCAGTAACATGCCCCACAACCTTTATCGCTGTAGGAAGAATACTGTTATGGAAGAAGAACAATGAATTCCACTAGTGCTTCCCTTTCATCAGAGTACACCTTCTCTTCACAGGATCATCACCAGTTACTTTCCTATTTTGCAAACTGACCCCAACATTAGTGCTTCCTTTACAGAACCAACTATTTCCTCCTACCGCTGGCCACCCAACCTGCAGAATCTCCTGGTAAGAAGCAGCCTACCTACTCCTAACAGTTCCTCCCTGCCAGCTACCAAACCTTGCAACAGAACTTGCTGCTACACCTGCAAATTTATTTGTAGTGTGACTGATATGCAAGGTCCCACTGGTGTTTTTCACATCACCAAGGAGTTCTAATACACCTTCACTAATGTGGTATATTGTATTCTTTGCAGGAAGCTTTCAGCTATTTACATCAGAGAGACTGGTAGATGCCTTGCTGACTGTTTCAGGGAACATTACAGGGCAGTCAGGAATGGAGGCACTGATAAACCCATTGTATTCCACTTTATCTCCAGGGACCACAGTGTCAATCTTTCTGTTTGTGTCCTTCAACATGGCTTCTGGGATTCTGACCAAATAAAAAAAAGGAAACCAGTCTGATTGTCCTTCTTGGCTCCCAGCAGCCCTCCGGTTTTAATGACAGACTTATTTTCTTCCAACATCTTTCAGCCGCCCCTGATTTTCTCTAAAGTCTGTTTGTATCTGTACAGATCCATTTTCCTTTTCACCAGATGTCTCCATCTCTGCCTTCTTCACCCACATTTGTCACCTATCGGCCCTCATACTAGGCCCTGTTAATTAGTGCCCACCTGGGGACTTCTCTAGCTCATTCACTGTTATTATACTTTGTCATTCCCATCATCACCTTTTTGTTTTCCAAATTCTTTCTTTATCTTGCATTTATCACTTCTTTTCCTAGAGCCTCCCCATTTTTTCTTTACACACATATATATATATGTTTTATGGTAGCACGTTAGTGCTACCATAGTTAGGGTTGAGGTGCCATTTACATGTTAAACCCAAAATTTTGCACCTTAATAGCTTTGCAACCGTTAAATAGATTTGCTTGAAATTTGGAATACATGATCAAGACCCATGCGCCTTGGGATTTGCCAAGTTTCGTACCAGTCAGATATATGGCTGCAGAGTTATTAAGTGTGATCAGCACATGCATTTATGCTTTTTCTCAAATTCTACGGTCATGCTTACAGGTCGCACGGTTTGCGTGACTGGTACAAAATCTTCAGGGAACGTGCAGCCGTGGTCCCCGATGTGCCTATTAAAGATTTTGTGGAAAAATATTAAACGGTTCAAAAGTTATTCAAAAATCAAGTTCCCATTATAAGTCAATGGGAAAAGTTAACAAAAAGTTTGAAAGTGTCACAAATGCAGTTTTTACTTTCGCACATCCGCTATTTTATTTCCAGTTAGCGATCAGAAAAATGCATGGCATTTAAATTTGGTACCCTCTAGCAACCTAATTTTTTTTGTATTCACCTAGTTGGACCCTGGGGATGCTAGCCATGTCTTTATTTAGGGGGTAAAGCACCCCACAAATATGTTTTTCAAATTTCTGGAAAAAGTACTTTTGCAAAGTATTGTCAAACGTGTGACACTGTTGAGTGAATTTGCGAAAGCTTTCGCAAAGTTCGACAGTACTTTTCCAGGGTGTGTGAAAATCACAGCAATTCTTTGGCTCTGTGCTGCAAAAGAACGGTTTGGTGTTTTGGGCTGAAATTTGGTGGAATCCAGCTGACAGATGTGCTTTTCATTGTTTTGTTGAAAAAATATTACACAGCGGGAAAGTTATGGCGCTCCAAAATTGATGCCTTTTCCCATAGGATAACATTACGGTGACCGACGCAATACAGGAATCCTTTGGTACCGTGCTGCAAAATAACGGTTTGGTCTTTTTCCTGAAATTTGGATGGAAGACAGTCAACATCTCACAGATATGTCTTTTAGTGGTTTGATTGAATAATATTACAGGGAGCCAAAGTTATGGCACTCCAAACTTCTCTTTTTTTTCCCATAGGATAACATTACGGCGTTTGCCACACCTTTCAGGGCACGTTTCTTGGAAATGGTGTGAAATACGGACTTTTCATCAAAAAAATGCTTAGCCTCCTAGTATGGGCTAAGTATAAAACTAGCCAGGAAAGTGACAATTCATATGACTTTTACATTTTTTTTCTATGTTGTAAGGTTCCTGAGATATAAGCAATTTACTATTCCAAGTCCTCATTTTCTGTTCCAAGAGTCAGTATTTTGCATACATTCTTTGTACTCACTGTCTTTCTCTATGCAGCTTTTGTGGAAAACCAGACTGTGTGCTTACATTACTGTTACGATTACTGTTTCCATTTGTGGTTCTGTACCTGTTTCACTTAGCGTTCACCTCTACGTCACCATGTGCATTACCCTTTCCATTTTAATTTGTGGTTGCGTTTGCATTAGTTTTAACATTTGTGTCTACAGTACTGTTTCTCTTTCTGTTTCACTTTGCGTCACCATGTGCATTACGATTTGCATTTGTGGGTACAATGTTACTATGTGAGAAGACATCACGTGGCAGGAGTGCAGGGCTAGCAGGGCCCTGAGCATCCGCCTCTCTGCATTATGTGGTGAGAGCGAGGGGCCCGAAGTTCCCCGCACTCCCGCTACAGCATTACATTCACTATTTCTCATTATCATTCTCAAAAAGAAGGGAAATTAGAGGCAAATAACTCCATTTACTGCATCAGTTAGGGTTATTCCACAGCGACAAAAGCAAAGAAATTCAATGTTAGGGTTGAAACCCTCTTTGTACCCCTCCAGCCCTCCCTGCTGCTGCATTACATTCACTATTTCTCATTATCATTCTCAAAAAGAAAGCAAATTAGAGGCAAAAATCTCCATTTACTGCATCAGTTAGGGTTGTTCCACAGTGACTAAAGTGAGGATATTTGATGTTAGGGTAGAAACCTCCTTTGCACCCCTCCAGCCCACTCTGCTGCATTACATGGAAGGGCCCCATGCTCCCTATCACTAGTACCTTTTGTATTTTACAGCACTGTATATGTTTGTGTTTTGTGTGGTGGGAGCATGGGGTTGGAAGGGCCCTGTGCTCCCACTGCTGTTTCACATTTAATATATTTCAGTACTGTTGATGTTAGGGTTTTGTGTTGGAGGAGCATGGGGCCCAAAGGGCCCAAGCTAATGTCAATTTATTACATTCAGTGTTTTTCAGAATTGTTTATCTTTGTGTTTTGATTTGTGCTACCATGTGCATTTACATTTCTGTTTGGTGCCACTGTTTTAGTATGTGTGAAGACATCACATGGCACATATTCCTCCTGAGCAACAGTGGCACACAGTGAGACAGACACACATGGAAGTAGGGGGGGAGAGCCATGGTAACAGGAACAATCACAGACTCGCTGTATGTTAAGTGAAGAGCCAGAGGCAAAGAAAGGTGATGCAGATCAGTTGTACAACTTCCTGATTACAGGTAAAGTGTAGTTAGCATTGTTGTCACTTGAGTGGCTTCAGCCAGGTAATGTATCTTCGAACTGCAACACCAGGTACTGGATCCTTAGTAGAGACCCACACCAGAGCTGAGGGTATGGACATCAATGGTAGACATCAGTGATTTCAGGGACTCTCAAGTTAGGACAGTTAGTGTTTGTGTTGGCTGACACAGGTAATACCTCCTACCCAAAAGTTTGTACTGCATCATGAGTACTGATGTGCAGCAAGAATGAGGCAAGCAACATCAATGGTACAGGTCTGTAATTGTTGATACACACAACTTAGCACAGTTAGGATTTCTTTGGCTTCACACAGACAATTTACACACGCATACCAGTTACTGATACTGACTGTACAGTCACAACTGCATGTGCTTAGGATGAGTGTCACACAGCTCTCTAGACCAGGTATTGCACTCTGACTGTAGGCTGACAGTAGATGTAAGTGCAGTACATGGTAGTTAACTTAGGAATTACAGGAGATCTGTAACTCAATGTATGAACACCTAGCCCACATATTGTACACTGAGTTGACAGTACAAAATAGAAAAAAACATGGAGGTAAACAGTGTGATGGGAGAACTGCACTTTCACAGCACTTGCTGCATCCTAAGTAAACAGCCACAGGAAATAATAGGCAATGTACATCAGTTGTACAGCTCTCTGATTACAGGAATAGTCCAGTTATCACAGTTGCCACTTGAATGGATTCAGGCAGGCAATGTGTCTACAAATGTGACAGTAGGTACTACATTGTAAGTGGAGATACAGAACACAAGTCAGGGAATGTACATGTCAGTCACACATACCACACAGGTAAGTATTTGTATGTCAATGGCACACATCACTGATTTCAGAAACTAGAAGTTACCTTTGTTAGATTTGCATGGATTTAGGCAGCTAGAGCTGCTGTGCCTCTAAAATTTTAGTGCATTATGACTGGTTATCTATAGGAATCATAGGGGACTGGAGATCTATGGCACACCTCTGTAATTGTAGGTACAGTGAAGTTACCACAGCTAGGAGTTGCAGAAGCTTAGTCAGGAAATTGAAGTAGACATAGCAGTGACTGCATCCTAAGTGTATAGTCACAGCTGCATACTGTTAGGTACTGATGTGCGACACCTTGCTACAGTAATTACTACATGTTGACTGTAGAGGCACAGAAAAGGTAAGTGCATTGCAGACTTTTTTACACTCTTAGGAATTATGGGAAGTGTGACATGCAATGTGCCACATCATTGCCTATGTAGTGGATACTGAGTGGACAGCATAGCAGCCAAATAAATTCATGGACACATAGTTGTGGCACTATTTGTTGCAGTTGATTTGCATGCCTAATAGAGACAACAATTACGTTCTAATGTTGTTATGCTATTTTAAGTAAAGACCCAATTAAGACTATATTTTTTTTTACAAAATCAGTCTCACAATGCAATCCTTGTATGTGTGTAATCATTGCTTGGAATACTGTATATGTAAATGTGTCACATTTATAGCAACTAGATTATATGAATTGGAGCAAGTGTGTGATATTGTAATACAGCATAGAAAGAAAGTAGCATAAGAAGGTAATTTATTCTATTTATTGCTATTGTGTTACAGGATACACATCTTGAGGTTAAGTGTTTGCTATCCCTGCAGTGTTCTACCATCTTTCGCTGGCGGGGTTGTTATCTACCTTCTATGCATATACCTTGTTCTTTAATAGCTGGTCACTCTCTTTAATTAGGAGTTCTGTGTTTACAGTGACGTTTAAGTGTTCACTATTCTTTGTGGAAAGAAGTGCTTTCTGACATTCCTCCTGAACTTGTGACACTCAAACTGAACCTGCGGCTCTTCATTATATATTTGCTACTGAACTTGAAGAGACTTTAGTTAAGAATATTATCTATTTTTTTAAGTAGTTGCATGTTCTAATTATGTGTCATCCATTACTTGTGTGCTATGTTAATAAAGGTATGTAAGGAGCTTCTAAACAGTGATTACACACATGAAACAGAAATGTTTAGTTGTTATTGTGAGACTGATAATGTGGATCTTCCTGGGGTGGGCGAAAAACCATATGCTAAGTGTTTAAGTAACAGAATATAAAAAAGTCTGATTTCAGTGACATTAGATTACTGGCAAGTTCAGTTAAATATTTAATGATATGTCACTGACTAGGCGCATATGGAAAATTCCCACCTGACCCCTCAATAGAGGCGATCATAAATATTGTCAAGAACAGGTATGAAGTGCGTTGTGATCAGTAACAGTGTCTGATTTACAATTGTCAACATTGTTAACATAGATTAGAATTACTTGTATGAAAAGTACACAAACATGTAATATTATTACAGGAACAAAAAACATTGTTTTAATCGTTACATTGGTTTCTATGTTACCTCTGAACTAGTAAGTTAAAAAATGTGCATGGTAAGCTGTTTTTATCAAAGATATGGTTCATTGAACTTAATCAGTATAGTACTGTATTATATGTTATACATTCATTTGTACTTTACTCTTATACTAATACTTTTAGTAGAACTATGAAAGTATTTAGCAACATTGGCAAGGTGGAATAAAAATTTAAATATTATTTACAAGTAATTACAAGTAATAAGTCATGGCAAAATCAGTTAATAATATGATGCAATCATTTTGGTATTTACACTTGCTTCATTCAACTTGTTGCATTATGGATGAAGGTTGTTATTTTTACATATGTACAGTATCAGTATTGCAAATAAAGGAGGCATAGTTCAACACTGTTTCATGGTGAACGAATGATGTTGTCTACATGTCAACAGCTAATAGACAAAAATAAGTGGAGACAGACAACTTGTGACAGAGTGCACTGTTTGGTGAATGAGATGTGTTGCTCAGTTATTTACGATGGTAACTGAGAACTTTTCTTTATCTGCAGAGACTAACAGTTTAAAACTGGCAGCAACTTCTTGCTATGTAGGGGTATGATGCAGTAACAATAAAAGAAATGTACAGAAGAGGAGAGCAGTAAGGCCTCTGTTTTGAGATGTACAATCTGATGAACATGTAAAACATGGTTTCTAGTGACTGTGAATACTGTTGGCTACCGACTGAAGCCACAACAACAATTTCCTTGTTGTCACTGATCCACACAAGATCTTAGATGTCATAGTGCATGAAATGTGTCTGCCAGTATAGCATTTGGTTGAAATGCTATGGTTTATTGAGAGTCTTAGATTGGAAACAATTGTACTGACCTACGACTGTTTCTGTCTCAAAGTAGTCATTTAAAAAATGCGACATGTTCTGTCGTATTTTTCTGAAATGTGAAGGTCATCATAATTCTTCAATATTAAAAGATATGCATTTTTTAAGTGTAGTGGCAGCCTGTTTCAAACTGCTTGTAGAGTCGTCACACTCTACCCATCCACTTCTGTACCTTAGTGAACAGGTGTAATGGCCAGAATGCATGGATTTGCCATGGTGATATATTATACTGTGAGTGTAAAACACTGATTGGTTAAAGACTATTCTACCAGCAGTGTAATATGTGATAGGAGTGTCAACTCTGAGCCAGTTAGAGCCAAATCAGTGCAACATAAGCAACAGATATTGAGATGAACTCCTGAGACCTATGGACTGAGTGCATCTGCCTCCACACCTTTTACAGGAGTGACCACATTGAGCATTGGTGAATAGCTGTCAAAATTTGACACTTTCAGCATGAGGGACAAAAAGAGTAATCCACAGCATGTCTTCTGTGGTTTCACGCTGAATAGCCCACATGAAACACATACATGACGTATTTGGTTATGACACTGTGATTGATGTGCTGCATTGAGGTGCAGTCTTCATCCAAGTTGTTTATGAGACAGCCCCTCATAAACTCACTCTAGTGTCTTGTTGCACGCCAGCAGCAAATGTACCACATCTGTCATATGCACCTAACACTGTCGTAATGGTGCGCAGGACTGTACATTATGAGACTGGTCAGAAGTCATATTGACAATCTGCTTCAAAGCATTTGATAAGGTATTGTCTTGTGAAGCAGATATTGACTGCACAAAGTGTGGCATGTGTAGAAAAACTTGCATAGCTGAGTTAGCATAGCAGTTCACTCTAGTGCTGTTGTCAAAGACTGGTACAGCAGCTACACCAACTGATTTCTGATGAATTGTTGGCTGTGAATGTTTATTTGAAGTTGTGACCTTTGCTGAACTCTTTTGAGTTGAATCACTACTGGAAGCTTGTGACTGTTTGTTAACACCTGTAGATTTGACTGTATAATGTGAGACAGCTAGATATGTAGGCAGTGGTATTAAAGACATTTGTGGCTGATGTAGAGTACGTAACCTGTTGTACTCAAGAATACATCGCTTGTCAACTCATATTTTCTGAGGTGCTAGAGTTATAATGTGCAACCCAGAAAGACTGCAGACACGTGAAAGTACCACAAAGTTCATACCATCCTTGAAAATGTCTGTACCCATGTCCACTGAATCCAAACTCAAGCCCTGAGATTTGTGAATGGATACAGCATATGCAACACATAATGGAAACTGTTTCCAGTTTACATAGATATCCTTAAATACCTGGAATTTTACACAGGTCCTTTCTATGTGTACAGGCTGTTCCACGTTGTCAAAGGGAACTACAAGTGTCTCAGTATATGTCTTCTGGACATTGTAGACAAAGTCAATGATGTTTCCCATGGCACCGTTTACCATACCTTGTTCAACATCTAGATTATGTCGCAGCATGATACATGCATTCTTACAAAGTGTGAGAACAGCTTCTAGGCCAGCTGTGTGTGAAACATCTAACTTGAGTTCAATGAGTCGTTCAGTCATCTTTGCTACTTTCGGTTGGACTAAGAATGACACCATCAGCTGTATCAAGACATACAGAGTTAGTATTTCTTGGTTTTTCTATCTGCAGCATTAGATTGTTGAACTCAGTGCATTTTCGATAGTGGCATAAAACACACTATGTGTGTCCTGTAAAGTATACATCGCTGAAAACATTACATGCTGTTTCTATGGATGCAGTATCTACTGCGATTCTCTGATTGTTGTAACATAACATGTTCTGAGTGATGAGAACCTGTCAGTGTCATCTAAAAGTGATTCGTAAGTCAGATCACCACTTTGGTGCATGTTCTCAGACAACTCAACATGGGTAAATAATTCCACATATATATAGCCTGCAATGCAGCTGAGAACATTCTTCCAGCTTCTTGGCAGTTAGAGTTGTAAAATATGCTCTACGTTGACTAGGTGCAAGCTACAGGTCTCCCAAAACACCTGTACTTTGCTACCGAATGGTACCATCATCGATACCTAAGATCTCCTGTAGATGTAGATGAACACACAGGCAAGCATGACATTGGAAACCATGCTGATTTCATCAATGATGAGTAACTTCATCTTTACTGAACATGGAACAGAGCTGAGATGCAACCTCAAATGACAGTTACAATACTCTCAGTTCTGCCATTTTCCACTGGCAACATAAAGGCGATTATAATGTAACTCCACCAATATTGTATGTAGCTGGTCCTAATAGGGCAGTAACAGCAACAGACATTGTGACCCTCAACAACCACATATTTCAGCAGTGATGGCTTCAATAAGTAAACTCTTTCCTGGCAGCTGAACCAATAACAAAGATCAGTAGTGAAAATATAGTCCGACAGTCACATTTTTGTTTCATGTTGTAGGCCATGTCGGACAGCGCCAACTATTTGAGAGTGAACTGTATGCTGCTGATTTATTCTTTCTCAAAATCAGCTGGGTTGACAGTGGGTGTATTCCAAGTTCATAGCTGTCTCAATTTACTGACACTAACTCTTCTGGGCACTTAAGGCCAGAGGTTCATAGACACATGTCCTTCCATCAAAGGTTGTCTTGAACTAGCAGGAGTCTCCCTGAAGCTGCTTCTCTGCCTTCTCAAGCTACTATTTCTCAGCCTTTAGTCTCTGTATGTATGTCTCTGAGTATTCACTTTTGAAAGTATCATAGCTGCAATTGAATTCTTCCTTGGATATTTGCAGTCACCTTTAATTCGAACTCACTTCTCCAGGGTCTAAATAGAATAGGAGAGCAAAGTAGTAGATGTTCTCCTGCTCTCACAGTACTGCCACTAGATGCGATCTACAGTGTGTATGAACCATGGCACATGTCTTTACAGGGCAACCGCAACGACTCCATCACCTTATAAATCTGAGTGTTGAGCCAAAGTGATATATCTGCCTTATGGTCATACCACTTAGCCACCTAGAAGAGACACATATCATCCACGTTGTCATGACTATGGGGTAGTATGTCTATAGGTTATTCTTCAAGATATGTTTTGAAGAAGGTCTATTGGCAGTGAGTTGCTCAATTTTGGCATGGGGAATCATTACACATTTGCATTTCTCTTAGTAGTTTACCCTGAGAAACACTGGAAGGCATGACATTGGAAACCATGCTGATTTTACTGCCATTCAGTCAGACTTCCCGTACAGATGTGTACCCATTAAATGGTCACTGGCTTCATAAGCTCCACATTCTCTGTGTGAAAGAGTTTTCAAGCCCAATGACCAAAGCTGAGATGTCAGACTTCTGCTTAAACTGGCAGTATCTTCCTAAAGATCTTGCAACTACTCTGCTCATGTTGAAACAATATGCAGTGATGTACCACCCAGGGCCAATGAGTTATCAGTCACTAACTGAACATCTATGTTTGCTTGCCACATTAGGAGAAGAGTTGGATTGTAGTCATTTATGTACACCTCTTTCTCTTCTCTGGGTAACTCGTATACCCTCTTGGTTGATTTTTCCTTTAAATGGTGCTGCATTGCTGAGAAAAGGTCATTCATGGCACCATCCTGAAAAACTCATCTAGGAAATCCAAAATGACATTGTGTGTACCAATTTGATTTGTTCTTTACTACTCGCTGGCAGTATTTTGCACAAATATGTTGCTAGAACTTTGGACCAACTTCCATGTGCGGACTGTCATACTTGTCTGGAAGAGACAAGTGATATATTTCTTACACGAATGATGCACTTGTGTTGCTTCATATTCACCTAGGCCATGGTGCATCCTTGATCCACAACAGCATAAAGATGTGAGGGCACCCAATGCTTGATACTCCATCCTCCAAATAATGCTCCACAATACCAGAGGTGGATTATGTCTTTGACAATATGAAAGTCAGAATGTCATGGAACCACTTGTGAAAATGTCTTGTAATGAACACCGGATCAAGTGAACACATTTCTCTGACAGTCGTGATGAGATACCTTCAAACATCAGAATTTGCCCACTTCAACAGTTCAATGAGCTCATCTGAGGCATATTCAGCACAACCAAGGTGACAAACTATGTGGCTGCTCCACAATCGCACGCATCGTCATCACTTCAGGGTCTGCAATACCAATATTCTTTGAGACCTTGAAGACTTGAAAGAATGAAGACAGATTCACTTGCATTTCATCTTCTGCTTTAATTTCTCTAGAAAGTGAGCAGCTGTTATTCCATCTAGTGGACTTGTGAGATGAATAGTATGTGCAATGGACTCAGACAGAATGCTGAGTTTAATCTCCTAGAGGAGATGAAACAGGTACTGTACGTTACGTCTGAATTTGACATCTTTACTGAGCTCATGGCTAGTGCGGTACTCAGCACCCTGTACATGCACTTCTCTTTCATCTAGGTGTCCACCTAACCCTTTTGGGAATAGGTCTTGGAAACAGCCTGCTTCTCAGTGTTGCCTCCCAAATGCTGACAAGCTCACCTTCCACCTGCTTCATTTGATGAGATCAATGGTCTCCTGCTGGATCTCTACTATGTGATGGGTGATTGTATTACTGTTCATACACATCATCACTTGTCTGTCACTGACCTTCTCAATGATTGGTTTAGTTTTCCACTAATAGATCATCTTGGACAGAGAGACTGTCCATCTGATCTGTCAAGGTCTGTATAAAAGTTAGTACTCTTTAAACAAGTAAGAACAAGCTTCACCTTTTGTACATTGACAACATTTTGCCAGATGACCTTGGACTTTGTTGGAACACCATTTACAAGAATCACCAAACTATTTTCTGTAGAGATTGCTTCTACATTTTCCTGTAGAGGAAGTGGTAGACACATCACAAAACCCTTTAGAGATCTAACAAGTTCTTTCTGTGGAATGTTCCGTGTCTTTATGTTCAGACGTAGAATGGTTTGGAATAGTTTCATTATCTGAATTAGAATGCGTTCAAACATACTCAACGTTGAAATCTCATTAGGTGTTACATGTGCCTCCATATTATTCAGCAGTGACCTTGGTGGCAAAATGTTAGACTTCAATTTGGAGAAACAGTGCTTGCATAGCAGAATGGTGTTTTCTAACTGAAAGTCAGATTTCAGCGGCAAAAATGCTGAGAGATGGAATCACATGTCATTGTATGATGACAAGGTTTCCAGGTTCACTGTGACTATTTATTTAGTGTAGCACTAATGGTCACATAACACACATACAGAGTCAAACTTCTGAGACTTTGCCAGCTCAAATTTAGCTATTTCTTTTGTACTGTCTCAGTATGTCAGTTTCTAAAGACTGGAAACAAATGTTTCCTTGGAAGTGTTTAACTGAGAAATTGTTATGTGGTACAGGGAAGTTACATGTTGCAGTTGTTTGAGAAATGTGATGCTTTTCCCTGCATATCACCTGGCTGCAATAAATAATTAAACAAGTGTGCTGATTTACAACTCATCGACACTTCACATACTCTGTATACAAATTTCGTATGCCTGTTTGATGGACTCCAAGCATCCGCATGTTGTGAAAAATACTATCACAAACACCACTATTGAGGCATGGCAATGAGTGACCCATGAGTCAAGTATGTGGACGAATTTCACAATGGTCAATTTTGTGAAACAGTTTATATCTTTCTTTGTGATCTGTAATTACAAATAGGCTGACAAACTGTTCAACTTTTTCAAATGATGATTGTCTATGGTTGCTGGTCTCATCACATGCCCATGCCAGACAGTGCCGTTTATTGGACACAGTGGTTGAATCACAGTCATCATCTGTGTCCATTGCACTGTCATCACAGATACTGAGGACACTGACCAGTTTATCGGACTCATCAATGGTGAACCTGAGTTCCTTTTTCTAGGAATAATAAAGATTCTTCCCAGAAATATGCATCTGAGTGCTGTGTGTGCATCAGTGACCTGTAAGAAACATCACAGAAACTGTGGACAGTCAAATAAGGATACTGAAGCCTTTTGATGTCATACAACTTTCCTGAATTGTTCAAGCACATGAGACATCTTACACACAACCCGTTTGCAGTACAAACACTGCTCTGTTAACAAAAGTGCATACTTTGGACGCGAAGTTTCATCAAAGACAGATGATTCTTTGTCTTTAGGAGCATGTCTCATCACAGCAACAATAGCCATCGATCTTAACTTACTTGCTAAGTGATCAAAAATACTTAACTGTCAGATAAAAATCTTAGAGTATGGTTTCCTCAAACTGTTTTGAGGTTTGTTGATGGTTGCAGTTACAATAGTTGTGTTTTGTCTGAGAGATCTACACAGTCTTGCAGAGGTAAGCATTTTTCACTTGCTCTTGAGTAAGTATGTGCTTTTGATGTGCAGTGAGTTGTTGGAAGGGCTCACTGTTGCAGTAGAGGTCTGTCTCTCTTCATATTCTGATCTCACATCTGTGTTTGCTTTATCGCCCTTAAGCAACAGTGAAGTACTATGATACCTGTCTCATTTCCCTATACATCTATATCTGTATTTAGTTGGCATGTTTTGATATGGTAGTTCACAGTGGCAGTCAGAAATCTTACAGAAGTATCAGGCACCTGTATGAAAGACAGAGAAAAAGACAATGTTACTATATGCCTTTGTTCATGCCTTCTAACATTGTGCATTGAGACATCTGATTTAGGTATCACATCAAAAAGAAAATGTTTTCAAATTTTTAATCACATAAGTTATTGACATTGTAGCAGTTGTATTTAATTTCTGTCACATTGTCTTGCGTATCATTATCACTATAGCATCCACATTTTGTTTCGTATGATTTCCATGTTCAGTTATAAACAATTAGTATTAGTAAGAAACATTTATATAGCTCATGCTGTCACACTTCTGGTTACACAATAACTTTATTAATGCTCTTTCTGTTAATTATTGACATATTAATAAGTTAACTTTGCACACTTAGCTGAAGTTATTGCATTATGAATATTTCCATGTGAGATTGTTAAGGTTGGCATTTTACTACATCTGTTTTGCAATTACACAGCTGTCATTTTTCATGTTTGCTGAGATGTTTTTTATGTAGTTACAGTGACCAATGCCGCAGGTGTTGTGTGAAACCACTGTTTAGAGCACATTGTGATAATGACAGTGACACTGTTCATGAGCAGGGTGACGGAAATGAGTACAGATAAGTTGGTAATGATAGTCTGTAATGTGACTGTTTATGTGAGTGTGCATATGAACTACAACACATTTGTAAGTTAATGTGTTACACTATTCCATGTCAGTTTAGAACATTGCATTTACATACAAAATTACTTAGTTGAAATTTGGTGGCCATGCTGCATAAAATGACTGCTTTACGATGTTGATTAACAACTGAGAAACAATGCATTACTACAAGTCAGTTGCACAGCTCTATTGTCACTGAAGATAACCACCTTTTTGTGGGTGTATTTAGAAAGTCACAATAGTACGTGTCTCCAGTTGTGACAGTGGCAATGCAGTGTAGCAGTGTTCAGCATTGAAAATTTGGTTGTTTTGGCCATTAAGCATCAAATTGTGGTAAAAATAGACAATTTGGAAAAATTAGTGTCGAATGCACTAAAGTGTTGCAAAAAGTACTGTCGTGCATTTGACAGTGTCGCAAATGGTACTTTCGTGCGTTCGACAGTATGGCTAAAAGTAATGTCGAAGTTCGACAGTTTCACAAAAAATAGTTTTGTGCATTCAAAGGTGTTGCAAAAGTACTTCTGTGCATTCAGTAGTGTCACAAATTACTGTTGTGAGTTCAAAAGTGTCACAAATTTTTAACTTGGGAGTGGAAAGTGCATTCATTATCGAATCAGATCTGATTGTATTTGGCGGCGCTTGTCCTACCAATGTAATGCAAGATTTGTCAGGCCATGTGAGACAACCAATCAGAGATGGACAACACTGAAGAAGAAGGCAACAGCAGCCATCTTAGTGCATACTGAGAGACAGCATTTTCAAAACTGTAAGTACAGTATATTTTATAAAGCATTTTTCTAGTATGATAAAAAGTGTTAGCAACATGTAAATACTATTAATAAAAACATTTTTTTCAGTGCTGTATTTGATTATGTTGATTGTTGTAACCTAAGATGCTGCATTGTTTAGGTAAAACTTTTAAAAGTTACATAGTAGTTTAGTACTTACTTGTACAGATACAGCTGCAAATAGAGGGAGATAGGAAGCTGCATGTGGTCCCATAAAAGAGAGACCAATCAGGCATGTTTCTGCAGTTGTAGTGTTTAAACTACCTATGAAAGGATGCATTCCCGCCTCTCAGTGTTTGCACAACTGAACCTGTGAAGTCTAGTAATAGTCAGTGCATAGCTACATTGGTTAATAGACAGAGTACTAGCCAATTATTATTTTTTATTTGTGTGTTAGAATCAGCCCAGTAAAGCTGGCTTGTGTAGTTAAGGAAATATCAGTTTACTTTCACTGCTGCCTAGCCACAGAAGCGAAACACTGACTTTCGATAGCTCTCTGTCACTTCTGAGTTTAAAACCTGAGAATGGCAAGACAAAATGCAAATTGACTGAATAGTTGGAAGCAGTATAGTAGAGATGGCGTCTGAGTATACTCACAATAGTGATTTTGGGGAGAAACTACAGCTCCCAAATTGCTCTGTAAGAGTGGTTTGGCCAGGGGTGAGCGAGGTGGAAGCACCTCCTACCAACCATGCACAAACTTTTGAGTACTCAGCCTCATCCTGACATACTGCTGAAACATCTCGGAGGCAATAATTTGGGCACCAAGCTGGGTGATTTAATAACAGAGCAAATTGAACCTTGCTTCTAATATGAGTATATTGCCTGCCTGTATAATCATATTTTCGGATAGCTACAAGCGTAGGGTCTGGCAAGCAGAACACCATATGTATCTGATTGACAGATCTATAAGAAAAGTCTACATATAAATATCTGCTTTTCTACGCATTTATGGAATGTACACTATACGTCACCCAGAAATTAAGTATTTTTATGATTGGCTATACCTAACAGATGGTCTACATTTCTCGCATGCTGGCAATTATCATTTCCTGGGAGACCTTCAAGATGCAATCCTCAAAGTCCTCTAAGACTGTCAGGCTGTTTGATCAAATATTACAGTGTCAACAGAGGTTCTTTTCAGAACCCAAAAATGTAGTCAAAATAGATCAGCTGCATGCATCACTCACATCTAACATGCAAGGGTTGGGTACATTCAGATTGTGCCATGCATGTAAAACACTAAGGAAAGTGTAATAGCAATGCAGCATGTTGTTGTTAGTACACAATTTCATGATGTTGTGGTGTGGTTTGCATTGTAATATTTTTCAGTCTGTAAGGCTAATTGTACATTTCACTGTGGCATTACACATCTGTAAGTGGGAGAGAGGAGTAGTGTGTTACAACAGTGAAATGCAGTGGTGGTAGGCTTATGTTTAACACTATTTAGTACTATTCAAATAAATGGAGCCATGATATATGCAAAACATAATCACAGTTATTTTTCATATTATTAAGCCATTATTAGTATGCAGGTATCCTCTTCATTAGTGAGTTGTTACTTGTGTTGGCTGACTCAGGCTATGTTGTCTACTGATGACACCCCCCATTAGCTTGCAGATAATATATTTGAAAAGTAAGGAATGTTTTGTTTTGAAAAAAACAAATGGTGGTAATAGAGTGTAGTGTTGGCTATCATTTATAATGGGAAACTTTTTACAGTAATGCCTAGTGGCATTGTTAGCTCTGGTTGGTTATTAAATAAACGTGGAGTGGTAGCTGCAGTACAACAAAATGGTTACATTTAGACAGAAGAACACAATTGGGTGAGGGTGTAGGATACAGTGTCACCATGGATATATTTTCATAGCAACATCATACTTGTTGAGTCATTGGTGATGACAACAGATGATACAATTAACTTTTGTCTCTCAGGAACAAAACTGTTGATTGCATATTGTGTGCAATACTTCAGGTACAATGTTCTAATTTGTAAACACATTTTTTTAGGAACGCCGATACTGTGAGCAGAATCACAGTTAATAGTTGGAGATACTCATGGTATCACAGGGTCAATACCAGTATGTCTTGAGTGTGTGCATAATAGTTATAATATTCCTCAAAACAACGCATGTAAGAAGATTACTTCTGTAGGACCTTGATAGCATAATAATATGCTCTTGTCGTATTCTAAGCACAAAACTCATACAATACATAAAAATTCACTTACTATGAGACATGACAGTGAATGAAATTTTTTGATACTTCTATTGCAGGAACAAAAGGTATGGAATAGGCGATGGACCTTGCAAGAGGTGTGCTTGCTGTGAGGCAGTCAAGCTGAGAGTACCCGCATGTATCACGAACACGAACTGCAAACTGGATCAATGTGGGACGCATCTACAGTTTCTTACATGTCATCCTCAAAGTGAAAAACAAGACTATAACTTAGCTGAAGAGGAAGTGGAAGCTGTTTCACCAGCATTTCTACATCCTGAAACAGCGGGAGGAGATACTGGACAATGATACATGCTGGTACCACCTCTCCTATAAACTGTGGGAGGCTGCTGGGAAGCCAGCTGCTGGGGAGCGCCTAACTCATCATAAGTTACTCAATAGAATTTTGTTCAATGCATGTGACTTTATATAGATTTAGATAAAGATCATGACATATACTATGACAGTTAATAGTATATTGTTTATTTGATATGCGTGGTGTGGTTCAGCTGTGAGGTTTAGCTGAGTGATTGAATAACAGCACAATCTGGTAATGATAGCGGTGCAGTGACTATACAGTATCCATTGTATATAGACAATATTTTACTTCATGTAAGGTTTACATAGCAATTATGTTTTGTGAATCTAGTGCGTTTATGCTGTTTTCTTTAACTTAATTTTGCTCTGTATGGCTAGTGTGTATAGGTGCCATAATGTGCAGGCATGCAACAGTGATGGAAAATTTAGTGTTTCTAGATTGTAAAACAACATTTTAAACTTTTAAATACTGGTGTAAAGATAATATCGTGAGTTGCAGTATTCTATTGTAATACTGGTAAAATAATGTTTTTTTATCACATGTAGCATTAAAGAAAGTTATGTTTGGGTATCTCATGAAATATGGTTAAGTCATCATTGTACTTACTAGGGGATTGTAAATGTCTCAAGGTTGTTGTTGCAATGTTGTCCATGTTTCCAGAACAACTGCTCACGTTGATTTCACAGTTATTTTGTCCTGGTCTTCAAACATTATTATTGATATTAACAACATGATAATTTTATATGTACCACAATGATACTTGTGGTGTACCTGATGAGCAAACCAATGTTAACTATGTAGATCATGTTTAATGGTTACATCAGCTGTTATTAAAATATGATGCAATTATCATTCAAGACACAGTGGTTCAATTTTTCTTTTATCACAGAAGCCAACATAGGACTCCCCACCTGCCCATGAGGTAGTACCAGAATAGCATGAACGCTGTGGAGGTGGTCACTCGGACACCAACAGTGTGATTGTCCAAGTCAATGGTAAGATGATGATAGAAATAATTGTATATCGCTAAGGGTGCTATGAGGTATGTATCTATGTAAGGTGTGACCTGCACTGTAAATTCTAGAATTCTTTTTAGGAAATACTATTTAATAGTAAGTATTACTTGAATATCGATGTAGTATTTGTAGTTAGAAAATAGGTTAGGGAAATTGTTTGACCTGATTGACTAAGGCAAACAAACAGCCAGTCTGCCATCAGGCAATAGAGACCAGGAAATAATGAGTCTGTGTCTCTACTGCCTGATTAGGTTCCAAATCCTTGTTCAAACAGAATGTTCATTTTGTTAATACAGCCATGTTTTTCTTAATATGTAACTGAACCACACATACATACACACACACACACACACACACACACACACACACACTGGGCATAACACTTTCACACTCACTCCTCCTTCCAGGTCTTCATTGTGCCTGCCTTGTCTGTTCCTCTGGCTGCACTGACTTAGCTGTGACACACAAATTTTTCCCTCAGCTAGCAAAAGAAAATGCCATGACAGGAAGTAGTGATTCCTCATTGCAGGCTACAAAACGACACTTACCCCCACCCTGTTGTCACCACTGTTTGCTGCAAAGAAACAAATATACAGAACACTTCAGAAATGGACAACTTAGCTTCAGATTTTCAAACTGTGCCAGGCTGTGGCGTAAGCTTGGATGCAGCTTAACTTTGCTGGGCAGGGGGTGTGGAATGGGTTACATTCAATGGAACTATGACATGGCTCAGCAGCCTTGAATATTGCACTCTGGCCACCCCCCAGTGTGCATGGTGCAGTGCAGCTGCACTAGCATAAGTGGCCAGAGTGGAACATGGGGATGCGCTACCACAAATTCCATTTCACCATGCTGAGGTACTGAAATACTCAAAAAAGCATGTTAATGGGGCCACATGATGCATGCAAGGCTCACATGAGTCCATTTGCAGCGATATCGCCTTCGGCCCATGCAGGTGCGATCCCTGATGACTTGCACCTCGCGCCCTCAAGGCAACAGCCATTGAGGGACCGACGCCACCTGCAGCATTAATAGTGGAGAGAAGTGTTTTATGCAGATCTTTTAGACAGACTAACAAGATGTTCTGTAAGCACTGAATAGAAGCATTGAAAATGAATAAATGTATTTTCTAGTACATTATAATAGCTGAAACGTCTTATTTATAAAAGTACATGCTGATGTGCAGAGTTGCTCTTTAACGTAAAGTATTTTTTTTTCTTTTTCTTTAATGACACCACCAGTCTGTTTTCTGTGAATTAATTGCTAGGACACTGGACAAGCCAGGCTTGCAATAACCCACTGGCACTGATGGGAAGTTTGGAGAACGATGACCAGAGTATGAGGGAAAAGGCAACTAGCTGCAGCCCACAATATTTAACAGAAAGCAAGAAAATTAGCACTTAATCTGCCAACATTTTGCCCAAATTCACTTTTAAAACAGTTCTTCAAGCTACCTTCTTATCTTTCTCTCTCCTGCTTGCTAGACACCATGTTTCACTATCTTGCTGCTGGTTTAAGCAGTGCAGTAGGTACTGTAAATGGCACAGTTTATCTATGGAACCCACCAGTTTTGTTCAAAAGGATTCTGAGTAGAATGTTCAGTGCTAAAGATTGTCAAAGCAATAACATCTCTGAAATACAGTATTTCAGAAAAAAGCAAACTAAATGACAAAGAATCTCATCACACAAGCAGTGAAGCAAAGTTTACCCTAATGGGTACCCTGTGATGAGGATGACCACTATTGAGTCACTTTCAAAAGGCAACTCAGTAATGGTGCCTGTTCACAGGGCTACTGGATGGGAGGGTGACCAGATTGGGGGGTCAGCGAATGTAGCAACATCCTTCCACTATATGTACACACACACGGGGGAGCGAGCAGCCATGTGACAGGCAGAAGGGAAGGGAGTGCTTGTGAGGTGTAGCACAGTGCTTGGCTGCCAAGCTGGCCATGTGGCATGGTGGGTTGTTGGCAGGCTAGGGTTGGGAGGTGAAATATTTGATTCTGGGAGCAGCTGTTTTTTTTTTTGTTCGGTCCAGGATTTTCTCTTTTTTTGTTTTGCACCCCATATGTGGACCCCACCCCTGGAGTTGAGAATCCTTTATTGGGGTGCGGGAGTGCAGCCACCTGCATAAACAAAAAGTCTATGTCTTTGGCTCTGCGAGTGTACATCACGAAATTTATTTTTGGCAATGAACACTCTCCCTAACAGAGATCACCTTTCCGCAATTGCCATTATGACATGGAAACCTCCAGAAATACCAATGGCAGTAAAGTCTAATTTCACAGTAAAACATCACATATCACATCATGTGAAGGATCATGTAAATCACCATGAAATAATTAAACAATTAATTATTCTTTACAATGAAAGAGCAACACATTCTAGCCTTTGCTCTAAAATTGCATTGTAAGAGCGCTACTATGCATTTTGGTATGCATCTCTTGTGTGAATTAGGTCCATTCTCAATCAGAGACAATGAACTGTAGAACTCTCTGTTGCCATGGCCCATTGCATGTAGGTCAAGAAGAAATTTGGAGATTATAGTATACTATTTTGTTTAGCAATAACATGCAGAAGGAAACAAAATATGTTCTGACATACCTAGGTTGCTGTCCCCTTGGCCAAGGTGCTTTCAGTACTAATACTACAGTGAGATCATGACCCTGAGTTAACTATGCAGATTGCTCTCAGAATGACATCCTTATCAGGTAACAAGATGGGATGCATTTTTACTTGCTCAGGTGGGGTCACAGACATCTGGTGGTACTGTGGCAGGAGTTTCCCTATCTCTTCTGTGCTGCAAGCTGTTAATTGTGTGGTGAGGTCCTGGTGGGTGGATGCTCAGTCAAGTCCTAACATGGATGGGTCTCTTTTTGGTCACCAGAGTGAGAGGACATCCAGGAACTTGTGAGTCAAGCACTCTTCACTTTTCTTTAACTCCTCTGAATCACAGCAGTTGCTCTGCTAGTGGCCCTCAAAGTGGGTCTCTGGTTGCCACTCATCATCTGTCCCAGTTGAATAAATCACTGGAGGGCTTGTTCAGTGCTGCTGCTGGCCTTATAAGTTCACACTTTTAATGGCACAAAGAAACCACACAACTCTACTGCCACCGATCAAGTCTAAATGACATGTCATCAGCAAAATGCCATGATTGGTGGAGATTTACTCCAAGATTCTGCACACAGATTGGCTGTCTGATGATGTATTAGGGGTTGGGGGTTAGGTCACGTAAGAATGGACTCCAGTCTTTGTGACTGTGTGCTAAGTGCTTCCATTCAGTTCTTTGTGGTTTTCACTATCCTGTTGGGACAGGCTGGGCACAGGTGGCAGGGGAGTCTAGGTGGCTGGTGGGGCTGGAGACCAGGTGAATCTTAAACTGACTGGCTGAGAAGAGAAACAGTGTTCCAGAGTGTTCCACCTCCATTTAATTGTGAGAGGTCAGAGCATCTAAATAATCTTCCTGAGGGACTGGCCTCAGCCCCCTGCAGTTGGCACCTATGCCCGCAATCTTGCTCTTTCAGAATGGTGTTGCATAGCAGTCATGTGTCTGTTCTCCTCTAGCCTTTTGCTTCCAAGAAAACTCTCTGGGGGGCTGGCTGGAGGTTTCAGGTGATGGCACAGGACCAGAGCTGCTGGCAGTGAGCAGCTGGAGCATTCAGTGGCAGGAGCTAAGCCCCAGACTTGGGGGGGGAGAAGTATAAGATTGCCCTGCTCCCATTCTGGAGTGGAAACAATAGGGAAAGGACTGGTGGAAAACATACCAAAAGGGGGTGACATCAGCCAAGCTGATCAGGACACTGAACAGCTGTTTGCTGGATGGTGTCCTGCAGATCAAAAGAAAAAGCTGCCATATGATTGGTTTAGCTTACTCTTTTGAACTACACAAAAGTTCTGCCCATCAAGGCAAAACAGCATCACAATCCACCTCTCTTATAATTGGTGTGGCACTGTTTCATCCCTTGCAGACTACTCTGCATTGGATGGACAGTGTCACATCAAATGTCACTTTTATAGCAAGACGTTTGCTGCACATGAACACACGGTGAACTTAAAAACTGGACTGTGGAACACTACATGTTCCAATGTTTAGATCTACCTTGTTACATGGGCAAGTGGCATATTTTGTTTATTAGATTTGTTGCTATCCCTAACTTCTAAAACCTGGGTGGGAATTAGTTTGTCTCTCACCAGGGTATGTTCCTCTGACACTAGGGACATTAACATATATGGTTCAAGGTTATGAGACATTTTGTTCTTAACATACTATGCTAATACTGATGGATTTCTTCCATGTCCATTAAATTGGCATGATCAAATAGCTTTTGTCTAATATATTTCTTATAACTATCTGAAATTGTTCTCCCCTACTCCAAATCTTCCCACAGATTCAATAAGTTCACCTTGTTCATATTAGTTATGATTGTTCATAACAAAGCTTATACTATATTCTTTCACAACAGTCTGATCTTTTCCTGGTAGCACTTATAGTGAAAGAAAGCTGAACTGCCTGCATCATCCTTAGCCAGCATGATAGGGATTGATATTTTAACAAATATTCCTCTTAACAGATACTTAATTTGTATTCTATCTTGTTCTGATCTTACAATAACTCTTGATGTAAACTAAGAACTGCCTTCCCTGCTTCCCTAGGAAGCAGGGAAGGTAGACAGGCAAAGGCCGAAACTGAAGAAACATTAGCACAAACAGTAAAGAAGGGACAAGAATTTTTATAGATTCATTAGTAAAGGAGAAAGTCCAGAGGGGTATTGCTAAGATCCAGGGGACATGGGGGTGTGTAAGAAGAAGGAGGACCATGTAAAACAACTATCCTAAATAGATACTTCTGCTCAGTATTTACTGAAGAGAAGGTAAGGCAGGGCCCACAGCTACCATGGACACAGGGGGGAGGAGGTGTACACTAGTCCCTTCACAAAAGAAAGGGTCTTACAAGAGCTCAATAAGCTCAGGATGGAAAAGGCAATGGGACCTGATGGCATATATACTAGGGTATTAAAGGACTAAGGGTGGAACTAGCAGAGCCATTATCAGAGATGTTTAGTGAGTCTCTGAGCACAGGAGAGGTCCCAGAAGATTGGAGAAGGCTCATGTGATCCACTCCATAAACTGATAACTTGGAGGAGGCAGGAAATACAGACCATCAGTTTACCTCAGTAGTGGGTAAGATTATGGGCGCTAAGGAAAGGATGAACAACACCTGGAATCCATAAGGCACAGGCTCTAAGACCATGGGTTTCAACTGGAAGGTCCTGTCAAACTAATTTCATAGATTTCTTTAACTCGGTATCAGGTGGTGGACCAAGGGAGCAGTTATCACCACCTTGACTTCAACAAAGCTTTGATACTGTTCACAAGATTGATTATAAGCTGAGTGACTCATGATGGGTCAGAAGTTGGTCAACTGGGTAGCAAACTGGTTGAAGACAGAAAAACAGAGGTGGTAATGGTATTTAGTCAGAAGAATTACAAGTCCAAGTAGGTACCTCAGAATCAGTCCTAGGGCCAGTCCTCTTCAACATCTTCATCAGAACGCAGATGGCCTGGAGTAAGTTTCTCATTTGCAGATGACACAAGGTCTCAAGCAGATAGTAATCCAGATGAGGTGGGCAGAATGAGAGATCTGAGTAAACTGGCAAAATGGTTAGAGAAACAACTGGGCTTAATACAAAGTGCAAGATCGGCACAAGGAGAATCCAGAGCCACCTATAGGCTGGGAGGAGTTGCTGGCAGTCTGGGAAGGAGACTTGCATCATCATCACAGATTAACTGAAATCATCAAGCAAACCACTAAAACCAGTAAGCCAGGGGATGTTAGAATAGTAGAGGTATCACAAGTCATAAAGGGTAACAATCCTCTTTACAAAACACTAGTTAGGCCATCTAGACTACTGCAGTACTGCAGGCCACCTTCTCGGACGTCCAAATGGAGCAGTCAGAGAAGGCAACAAAATAGTACAAGGACTGCATCAGAAATCATATGGAACAGATTAATGGAGCTCATGTGACCCCTACAGTAAGGAGGATGAAGGTGATATGTTGAAACATTCAAAATCACCTTAAGAACATTAACAAAGTGAAAAGAGTCTAACATGTTTCAATATAAGTCAAATAGCAGGACAGAGGACACAGCAGGATTAGATGGAGCGATTGGGGTAATGTGAAAGTTCTTTTAGAAGGGTGATGGATGCATGGGCCTACCTAAGGAAGTGGTGGATATAATGATGAAGGCTTCAAACAGGCATTGGATAGGTATAAAGGAGCAATGAAAGAATGAATGGTTAGGCCATGACAGAAAAGCGGATGGCACATTCATAAGTGAAAAATGGGCAGACAGTATGGACCAGGAGGTTCTTAACTGCTGTCAACTTTTATATTTCTATGTTTAATTCTTGCTGTACAGACGTTATCAGTCCGAAATTCCTATACATTGTAATTCTGTCAGCAAAATGGATTTAATAATTTGTAAAATGAGACAATGGAACTATTTTGGGGTTATAATATCCAAAATATGCATCCTATGGACAAGAGATTAAGTTTCATCTCCTCAGTCTTAAGGGATCAAAACATTCTAAACCGACATGCCAATTTATATATTTCATTTTTAATCTATTTCTGCAAAAGTTTATTCTATTTCAAATTAACTGACAGAGTGGCTCACAAATAGACAACGTTTTTACTCTGAGGCCCAGATATTCAAAGGAATTGCACCTGGGCAACTGATTGTGCTGAAGCAACCCCAATATCGCCAGACCAACATTCAAGGGACTTGCAATGCAAGTCACAATATACAGTAGTGCAATGTGTGTATTTGGCGCATCTGAAGGGCATGCCAGCCACGCGCGACACATCTAATATTCAGCCTGGGATGTACAGCGCATCTGCTGGCACAACCCTAGTGCACTACATACTGTGGCAGAGTTGAGCCCTCAAAAATGGCTCAAATCTAGCCACCCACAGGCTAGCTGCTGTACAGTACTGCATGAACAACACAGCAGCTAACCATGGGTGGCCACCAGCCACCAGAACACCATACACAAGCACCATATAGTATGGTCTAGTAATAACCCTCACTCCCCATAGCTGATGCCATGGATTGCATTAATAAAGTTCCTGTACTCTAGTAGCACCCCACCCTCCTGTATCTGATTTCCATGATCAGATGTGAAATAACATCCTAATTGGTCAGTGGTACCCTTCTCCCCATCCTGACCCTCAATAACTGTGAAAATAACATTACAATCACCAGCAGTCAGCTGTATCCCACCCAAGGTCTAAGTGCCAGTGATCCATCGTATAATATCGCCTGGTGGTCAGTGGCCATACAGGCTACTTCCCCCAGCACCCCCATCATCAGCGGGCAACCCACCACACCGCCTAATCACCGCTGAATGACAGCTTGCAACATAGGAACTGTAAGCCCATTGGTTCACACTGTGGAACAATGGACTTAATGCATACTAGCATATCCTCACAAATATGCAAATAATCCATTGATTCCACATTTATAATGTACCTACAATATCATACAAAGCCATTTGTCCACAGTGTGGACAACAACACAATTCAAACTATAGCTGTCATTTCAGGCCTAAGTGGTATGCAGGGCCTGTGTGGGAGAGTACTAGGTGACAGCGAGCCTGTGAGGAACACTGGACCACCAAAATGCATAGTGCGGATCACTAGCACTCCTGGGCACAGGCAGGGGGAGGCACCACTACATACAAAGGATTGTAAACATCATTTTCACTGTGATTAAACTGGTCAGAATGGGAGGCGCTGGACCACCAGCAATATTTCTCATCTCATCATGGTGATCAGAGAGCACGGAAGGAAGGGTGCTGCTAGATGACCAGAATCTGATTAATTTAAACCACATCAATTGGAGCTATAGGGAGGAAGGAGTACCACTAGACTACCAAGGACTGTACCGTATGGTCAGTGCTCACCACTCTGAGGAAGGGGATCTGCATGTCATCCTCTCAGGGCACTGCATGCTGTGCAGGGTGACAGGTGCATTCACTGGCCTGTCTTGCTGAACACATGCAAATTAGGCCATAATGATATAAATCCCCCCATTTGCTGCCCATCATTATGGCTCCATTTGCATGTCTAAAGTATGAATATTTGGTAATTGCACCCAGGCAGCTACAGTTACGCTGGAGCATTCCCAGTCCCTGTCTGTCTGAGGGATGAGCCGGTGCATTGTATATATGCTTTGCACATTATGTACTATATTCAAAGATGATGAACCATGGCACATCTCCTTTGACTATCTCCTGTCTTGCTATGGTGCACCTCCGTTGTACTTGCACCTCCACTTGACCTTTGCCAGGCACAGTCTTAATATATGGCTCTCTATGTTTTGTCTTTGTTAAGAAACCATGAAAGAGTGTTCCTGGAACTAGAAAGACATAATCTTTGTTTTAGCAGATTAGTTAAAAGCTCATGAGCTAAATAACTAACTGAATATATTTAATTTACATTTAAGCAGATACCGAAAATTAGCTAATATGTTGAAATGTATTTCATTTTAGGACTGGTATTCAGTATGTGAATCAATATGCTTTTACCATAAAAAGTAAAATAGCAAAAATGTACCTGAATATTTTTGTATGAAACTATGAGTTTTTATTTACTTATACACAGAGATCTGTCAATACAAATGTTCAGAAAAAAGACAATGCTATAGTATATACAGAGTGAATTTCATTAGGCCTACAACTTTCAACACTGCAGTATATCAATATGTAAGTATTAGATATAATAATTTTACTTTGTTTTTGCATTAAAGAAAGCATGGGTGGGCATACTAGGTGGGCCAAGCAGTCCTTATCTGACATCAAATTCTGTGTTTCTATGGGTGCTTTGGAGACCATATAATTTCATAAAATGTTTATTTGGCATCTGTATTTTCCATCTCCTATCTAACTGATTATGAACAATTTTGTTTTCAGCAGGTTCTTCAAATCTAATTTTGCAGTTAGAATGGACTGAGGCAAAATGTCATGTGATTCCAACTTTTGTGAAACATACAGTATAAAACAATATCTTTTTAGGGACTTTGGAAATGTCTCAGCAAAACAAAAACTTTGGAAATCAATGATTATTACAGAAGACACATTCTGACTAGTTGATGAACGAATAACATTATTTGGATAATGAAGACATGAAATAAAGCTTTTGGCACAGTGATAGCATTCAAATATTCATCAAGAGGTAATGAGTTTGTCAAACAACTGGAGTCTGAAGGATATTGAGTATTGTTTTGAATCTATCAATGGATCTTTGCCCAAAGGTATACAGTCAAGAGCAATTCTCAGTGTCATGTATGTGTCTTCATGATTGGATCCATAATGATCACAATAAGTGGGAATTTGGTAGTGATTATTTCAATCTTCCACTTCAAACAACCTACTCTCTCTTTAATGTCTGATCTATTCTCTGGCTGTTGTTGATTTTCTTTTAGGTTTCCTTCGTCATCCCTACAGCATGATAAGATCTATTACAAAACTGCTGGTATTTTTGGGGATGTACTTTGGTAAAATCCACTCTAGTTTTGATATACTGCATAGTTACAGCCACCATCCTTCATCTCTGCTTCATTGCTATTGACCGTTACTATGCTGTATGACCCTTACACTACTAAACCAAAATAACCTTCTCTCTACAATGATGTTCACTAGCATAAGTTGGATTGCATCAACAATTTTTGCTTTGTGGGAATTCCCTTAGGTAAATTATGTAAGATTGAAGAATATGTTGCTTCAGTTTCTTGCATAGGTTTGCGTGGGATTATGTTTAACAAGTTTTGGGCCTGTCAAGTATTACCCTAGGATTTATTATTCCAACCACTGTAATGATAGGCATGTATATTAAAATTTTTTCTGTAGCGAAAGGCATGCCAGAGTCATTACTACCATGGAACAAAACACATACTTTAGATGTGGGCCAAAACAAAATCTCAAGCAGAAAGAAAGAAAAGCAGCTAAGACTTTATGTGTAGTAATGGGTGTATTTGTAGTGTGTTGGGTTCCTATTTATGTAGCGCAATTAATGTTAAGTGCTTTCCTTAATAATACTATTCCTTCAATTTTATTTGATGCATTTTTATGGTTAGCGTACTTTAACTCTACTCTTGACCCCATTATTAATGGTTTTATTAATCCTTGGTTTAGGAAATCATTTAACATTATGCTATCAGGTAAAAAATTTAGTCCAGGTTCCTCTGAAATAAATGTATTTTCAGTAAACCACTGACTATAGCTTTTAGTTTGGGCTAATGACGAGAAGCAAGAAATAGCATACTATACAATTTCTGTTTTCAGAGTTCTCAATTGTCTTGTAATTTTCATTCTGACAAAGCATGGCAAATTTCAAGGAAAGAGGTGACTGTGTATACCCAGGATATTTCCATTTCACTGGTGGTTGAAAAAACTTAATGGTCCAATAGCATTTAACATTCATAACATGTTATTGTTGCATGTTTCAAATATCACTATAGCTAAGAAATGGAATAATTATAGAATTTATGGTATGTGCTCTTTTTCAGATAGCGATTAAAATCTGCATCTCCCTCCATGATGACAGTGTTGTGGTGCCTCATACCATCCATGCCAATCCAAGTAAATTTTTGAAAGTGCTTAGTCACTCTGGATTTGAAAGTGAGCTTGAATATTGAGTGGATCCATATAACCTAACACTTTTACAAAAATGGAAGGAGGAGGATGATGGAGTGGCTAGTATCTCTTAACTCAGGGCATTTGACTGACCTTTGAAAGAGCCAGTGGCAATTGCTGGGATGCTGAATGAACACTGTGCATCTGTATTTTACAAGCACTGCAGTGTAGAGTGCCAATTGAGAAGGCCCCTGATATCAGGGGTAGCCATGCTGCAGCCAGACATCAAAACCCATACTGGTAACTAACTAACTGGTGAAGATCAAACAATGTCAGTGCTGGGCAATGTAATAGAGGCAACATGTCAAGGTTCTTGCCCCATCTTAATATAGTTACTATGAGGGGCACATCATTCAAAAAAACTTGATTACCATGTTTGAAGAGGTAATAAACATGGTACTCAGATTAGTATGGTGGGGAAAGATGAAAGTTTAATACAAACCTACTCAAATGTCATAGAAACACACAAAAAGACAAACAACCCTACATAGAATCTCCAAAATGAGCTTTATCAATTGATGAAGACATTTTGGAAGAAGCTAATGATAAAGTACTTGTTTCCATGCGAGATTCTGTGGCATATGATCAGCTTTGTATTTAACTTTAAATTTACTCTTATTTTGCTAATGTATGCGCCTGTCTTATTATGTATTGAGTCAGTACGTTTGGTGTGACTGGCTGCACTGGACAGACAGGAATGCTACATTTTCTGCTCTTTGTCTTTGAGGAAGTGACTATGGAGGTGAACTGGGGAAGAGCCATAGATGTAGTCTATTTTTTATTTGACTCTCTTTATGCACCTCAGGTTGTGGAGGAGAACTTGACCCCTAGCGGCCTGGCACACTGACCCCTCAAGTTCCACCTAACCTATCCTCAACCTCAACAATGGGAAAAGGAGGACTGTGACTTACCCCTCATGAAGGGCACCCCACTGGAGGGGACAAAAGGGAGAGACCATATCACTCTTGAGTCCCTGCCTGCCACTGGGCTTTATTTGGTCCAGGGAAGCATGGGTCAATTGGGGCATCAAACTGCTTGTTCCAAGGGGATTTTCTTTTTAGTTCCCTAGGTGAAGGACAAGGAATGACACCACCACATCCAGCCATATGCTCCATGCTCATGGCCTCTGCCTCCTCCATGCCCTCTCCAAGGTGGTCCCTTTTGTAGAGACACTCCGCACCACTGGGTGCCACTGTGGTCCTGGGAGCCACAGAATCCCTCCCCAGGAGAGGAGAGCTTGCCAGATGGCTGCTCAATCCTGCTCCCTCTTCCCCATGGCCACCCCAGCAAGCTGAGCTCACTCCTGAACCGAGGTTTGATGGTGTGATATGAGGTGTAGCATCCAGCATCTCAACCCTCAGTGCCACTGTGCCTGCCAGAGATGAAATCCAGCTGAACTTCAGAACAGGTTTTGCATCTGTTAAGCATTATAAACTTCAGGGCAAATAACATCATTGTGGTGTACATTAGACAGACACAAGGTAACCTGAAAACTGGATTGGGAAAAAGTAGAAGGCTATGTAATGCAGTCACTTTTCTGTGCAAAACAAGTCATATCCCACTAGGATCTGTAATGGGGCCACTGATGTTCAATATGTTCATTGATGATCTGGAAGCTGGAACGTTCATTAGGCTGCTAATGACATTAAGCTGGACAAGGTAGAGGACTCACTTTAAGATGGAGACAAACTTCAGATAGTCCTAAATAATCTGGTTAATTGGCCAGACTCACGGAAACTCAGATTTAAAACGTCAAATTCAAGGTGCTACACTTGAGAAGGGCAAAAATGAGGTAGGACAAAGATACTGTGTGTAGCTCATTTACTACAGTGCAGCATTAAAATGACCAGAGAGCCATAATAGACAAGAATCTGAAGCATGGCAAGCAGTGCACAGCTTCTGTCAAGAGGGCCAGCAGAATGACTGGGTGCATTAAAAGAGGGAAGGCAAAAATGGGAGGGTAAGTAAATCTAATACATTACAAGCTCCTGTTTGCATTTAAGCTGGAGTACTGTGTTCAGAAACGAGTTCCACAGAAAAGGAAGGGCATTTACTGTATATGGTTGAGTGGAGATGAGCACAACAGCATGTTAGTTGCATTGGAATAACTACATACCCAGGGGTGTAGTGAGGCATACGGCCAAAGGATGATTGCATTTAGCCCAAGGTAGTGTGGCTTTCCCAGCACATCCTACACCCTGGAGTGTCTTATTCTGCTGATAAAATGATGTACTGTAAGTATGGATGATTAAAAAAATAATGTATAGGTGCTTGAATATTGTATTAATAGAAAATGTACTATAAGATCAAAAGTAGCCTTTTCATACATTAAGCACCACTTTTTTATTAAAGATGGTCAAACATTATCCCATTGCTCCCAGTTGCACAAACATCCCTAAAAGAGGTTTGTATTGGCAGGAGACATAGTTCCAAGGGAGGGGGACAATTCTGATGCACTGGCAACATGGGCTCCTACCATGAATCAGGGACATCAGGAGCCAAAGCTGGCAGGGAGCAAGCAATGCATCCATGCCTATGCTCTCCTCCCAGTCAGGGATGGATGCAATGCACAGTCAAGGAGCTGCAGCTGAAGAAGACATGCTGTTGGTGCTATTGGCCTCATAGGTAAGCACACATTCCCTAACACCCTCTCCAGGCCTGTTGTAAAATCATTTTGCTAGCATGAGGGAGGTGGGTGGGAAACACGGGGTAAAATAACCTCTTATTGGTTGCAAGGTGACACACAGCTGGGCCTCACCCACACTCGACAAACTAAACAGGTATTCCTCTAACTGCTCCTGCACGTGATCCATATATGCCCCAGAGTATGCCAACAAGGGGAAGATGGAAAAAAGGAACCCCTCTAGCAGGTAAGCTGGTGGGCAAAAGTAAAGCAGAAGAGTGTAGGCCTCAGTAGGTGGAGTCCCTGAATGTGAGACAGAAGGCCCCAGCAGAGTTGAGGTGAGTAAACAGTGGAGGACTCAGTACAAAAAAATCTTGCAATACACCATTGATCAGTTTGCAAAGTTCCAAAGATTTCATCTGTGTAACATGAGGTAAAAACACCTTGCCTATGCATGCCCAGGAGGCAATACACAGATCAATGTTTCACTCTCTTCAGAAGTGCTTTGTTAAGCTATCAGTCAAGGTAAGCACAATGTGGGAGGAATAAAAAAAATGAAATAAAAATTCATGGTCTGTAAGAACTTAATATACTGTATGTTTTTTTGGACTTCTTTATGGTCATTATTTTTTCTGAGCCACACCTCCCCCATTGTTAATCTATTAGTTTTCTGTATTTTTTTTTAAATAGCTGCTTTTTATTCCCTGCTGGTCAGCCACTATCTGACCAACTCCCAGTCCCATCTCCTGGAAAAACCGTCTCTTACATTGCCTGGCCTGGGAGCAGCACCTGCAGGGAGTCAGTCATCATTCTACTGACCAGCATCTTTTTCCTTATCCTTTTCTCTCCTGGAGGGCCCCAGGAGTCAGCGCACATGCATGTGAAGTTGTGCATGCACCAAACAGCCCTGGTAATGGCCTTCTACGCCCACCCCCTTGCATAGTGCCTTAGGCACCCTCTGGCCCATGCTTCCCCCAGCTTCTACTGGGGGTCATCATCATCTAAGGGAAGCTTCCCCTCCTCCCTGGAGAGGAGAACTTACCTGCTGGTAGCTCTATCCAGCTCTGCCCTCCATCTGTACCAACCTCCAATGCCCCGGGCTCATTCCCGAACCTGGGTCACCCATGTGGGTCAAGGTAAGGTGCCAGCACCTCAGCCTTCTATGCCATTGGGCTGGCCTACTTTTCTGTAATTAATCCACTGCCACTCATCTGCAGAATCCCTTCCTTCAAGTCTACAGTACCTTAGTGCAAGGCCCTTGACATTTTGAGTTTCCATTATGGCAGAAACAGCAGCAGAGTTTGGGACTACTGGAAAATTATTGCAGAAATCTGTCCAGTTCCTGTGATTTCATTTCCTACAGCTCACACTTGCATCCATACAGAGGCACCCACACATTTTGCAACATGGACACTTTAAAAAAAAAATCACTGGCTGGTCTGCCAGTTCAGGAGGGTACCTGCAGGTATGTGTCTTGTAGCACATAACTAACTTCTTACGGGTGCAAACAGACACTTTCATAAAATCACTAGCTACTCACTGGTTCAGGAGAGCACCCATGGTTTGATGTCCTGCAGCACACTGTCATGTCCATATAATGATGCACACACTTCATGGTTTGTCACAGAGAGCAGCCAGTTTTTAAATTACTAGACTCTCTGACTGTTATAGGTAGGCACCCATGGTTCTGCATCTTGTACTACACAGCTACATCCATAGTGGTGACCACCTTAGGTATTGTCCTTCAGAAGTAGTATTATCATGAAAAATTTGCTAAACAGATGGAGTCCTGGGGTAGGACAACTTTGCTACTAAAGCAGAGCTACACAAGCAGCTTTGTATGGGAGTTGCTCTCACAAGAGTGGTGGAGGCACCTAGGAAGCACAGTCTGCTGCTAGTTGATGCTTGAGTTTAGTTCAGCCCTGTAATTATATACAGTTTGATTTTATTGCCAGTGTTCCTGAGCATGTTCTATTGCATGGATAGTTTTAACTGCAGCAGTACAGCTCCAAGTTGCCTGATTTTAATTTGGGGCCCTTTCATGTCAGCAAAAGCTTTTCAGGGTAAATGCTCATTTCCTTCATGGCTTATACAGTAATAACCTCATAGGACTAAAGGAGGTAATTGGTCCAGCAGTTGTATTACTAGAAAGGAACCCTGAAATATAATGTTTATCAAGTTTTCAATACTCACCAATATGAGCGATCATATCCAGAACATTTATCAGAGATCTGAGAGTCGGCAGGGGGATGGTCACGTATCCCCGAGTATGCTCTCCTTCTCTAGGCTGGGAAGATGGTCTCTGCTGCAGTACTGTCACTTGTTAGAGCACAACTGGAAGTATAGCTAGAGCTGGAGAAGAAGGTGGACATGTGACATCTCTTCATGGCATCACACAGATGCATCCTGTTGTATGCATTAAAGCCCTAACATGCAAGTGTCCAAAGAGTAGGATAAAGGGATAAAATTCCAAGGCCCAAGGTATGACACAAGCTACATTCAGGCTCTGCCTACTGTTTCTGTGTTTACCCCTTTGGTGTTTCAGTGAGGCAGGCCCTGCCCTGCTCTGGCCACACCAAAGACAGTAAACTGAGGGGTTCAAAAGTGAAGGCTACATGTGGGGGCAAAAATGCTGAGGGATTACTTGAGGCAATAGGATCAGGGTGGAAAAAGCTGGGGGAATTTAAAGAAAAGTGGAGTGAACAAATGGGTCAACAATAAAAAATTAAAAGCTAGAAAGAGCAATTTTTTTTATTTTCTATCAAAATTACTATTACTATATCTTTGCTTACATCTGTATGTCTGAAAGCATTTTTACTAAAAGAGACTTTATTCCTTTGCTTCAAATTGTTATACCACTATAGTTAATGTAGTAGATTAAATACAGTATTAGCCAAATTTTTATGCCGTAAGATATATTAGCTCAGGAAGGTGAAATCAAGTGTGCAACAATGATGAAGAAGTCATCTTGGCTGATAAGGAGGTCAGGGGAATGGAGACACTTTTGTTTCTACAGAAGGGGCAGGAGGCACTAGGCTGAAGGATGTGAGGTTGTAGATGCATTAATATTACAAAGTGACAATAAAATTTAAGAAAATTAAATAAGTATAAGAACTCTTCATCCAGGAACTAAAGTTTTAACTATAATGTTATTGATGACTAGCTTACTTACTAAGGATAATCATGTCTCAAGTATTAAATATAGTTACATGGAATGTTAAGGGTTTAAGAAAAAAATAAAATGAATAAAAGCATTAATTATTTGGAAAAAAAAGGGATCAACTGTTTATTTTTTCAAGAAACATATTTTCTTGAGACTGATTTTGAATGGTTCCAGATAAAATGGTGCATACAATTCTCCATACAATTCTAATTCAAGAGGTGTGGCTATATTCTTCCATAAAATAAATAAATCCCATAATCTGAAGAGTAAACATTGATAAAAAGGGGAGATACATTATTATGGAAGTATAAATAGGATCCAACCAAATAACATTAACTGCACTATATGGACAGAATCAGAATAATCCTACCTTTTATAAGGATTTCTTTTTATAATTATCATCATATAATATGCCTTATATAATAGGAGGGGATTTTAATATTCCATTAAATAAAAAAGATGAACCTCAAGCATTTTTACTAACTTTAAAGCAACATTAAAAATAATTAAAAAATTTATAGCAGATTAAAAACTAATAGATCTTTGTATACAGCTCTCCCCAAAAACTAATTACTGTATAACTACAAACCAGCTTTTTAAACTGATGGCTTGGCAATTAAAAAAGTATAAGAGAATCAGAACATAAACTCATTCACAGATGGTACGGGCACTTTAGAAAAGAATCCCCCAAAAATTAAACAGATATTCACGGATTATTATGAATCTTTATACACATTGCAATTACAGCTTCATAAACCTAGTATACTGAATTTCTTAGATGAAACACAACTACAACAAATATCGCAACAGGTCAAAAAATAGTCTGGATAGCTCTATTACATTACTGGATATACAACATGCTATTGGTACTCTAAAATTAGGAAAATCATCAGGCCCAGATGGATTGTCAATAAAATTGTTTAAGAAATATAAAGATCTCTTAATCCCATTCAAAAAATATTTTAAATAAAATGCATTTGTTTATTGATATTCCATCGTTATTTTCAGAAACATATATATTGCTATTCCATAAACAAGGAAAAGACCCAGTGCTAACTCAATCTTATAGAACTATTTCTCTGCTCAATGCAGATTATAAAACATTTGCTAAAATACTGGCAATTAGACTGGAGGAAGTAATGCCCAATTTAATTGACCAAGACCAAAATGGGTTTATTAAGGGAAGAAAAATCACTGAAAATATAAGGTGTACAATAAATATGATACCAAATTACAAAAACACCAGGATCTTTTCTACTAACAATTGATGCAGAAAAAGCATTTGATAGAGTTGAAAGGGACTTTATTCTCCAAACACTTGATAAAATGAATTTTGGGAAGATGTTTTTAAACTGGATCATACCATTGTATCATCATCTCACAGCAAAAACTATAACTAGCAATTTAGTTTCAACCCCATAGAAACTCCCAGGAGGACAAGACAGAGCAATTCACTAGCACTAAAGGCACCATATAAATAAAATAGAATTGAATTGAATTGAACTGAAAGACACCTGGATGATGTCATAACAATAATGAGAAATACTTTTTTGTGATTAGAACAAAACAGTGATAATAGCCAACTACACTCAGGGTAACAGATAGATAACAGCAGGGGCAGCTCCTGCAGCAATACAGAAACATATTCAATACTCACTTTTGAAAGGCTACTCCTGCAGTTCAATGGGTGAGCAACCAGCCACGCTACTTCCTGAGTTATATAAGCAGCTCCTCCCAGCCACCCTCTGAAGTACTTTCTCTTGCCAGTGGAGGCTCTGTTGGTCCGTCTTACTTTGGGCCTGCTGCGGCCTTGCCTGGGTGCCTGCTTTGCCTCCCCCCCCCCGCCTTTCCTGTTGTCAATGCTCTTGGATCTTTTTGTTTCTGCTTGATGTGTTTTTGTGTTTCTCCTGCTTGGTTACTTTGCATTTTGCTTCGAACAGCTGTGTGCTTCCTTCTGTGCTTATTTTATGGTTTCCTGTGTTTGTTTTGTCTTTCCCTTTGAGGTTTTCATTCCCTTTTGTGTGTGCTATGTTAATTCTGTGCCTGTATTCAAGCAGTTTTCCTTTTCAGTTGCTTACTACCCTCAGTTTTCCTGGAATTGTTGTATGTTTCAGCTCGCATTGCAACTTCTCTCCTGCCTCCTACTGCATTTGTTAATTAATTGCACCTGACCTAGGCTCCTGCTCTCAGTTCACTGCCTCTTCCTGTTGCTGTTTGCTCTCAGTTCTCAGTGCTAGCTATAGTCTGATACTGCCATCAGCCTTGCATTCCACAATGGTTCTTTCCTGCTTATTCACCTCAGCATTTCATTTATTTACTTCACAATTCCTTCTGTACACCCTCAGTTTTATCCAGCCCTTTTTGGGATTTAAATATGCTCAACATGTTTATGTGCACTCAGTGGGAATCAAACCTGCAGTTCTATATTACTTTCTCCATGCGATTCAAACCTGCTTAAATGCAATTGTACCAAACTGTACCAAGCAATTATTATTGTTGTTTCAGTGCATTATTGCCCATGCTTACAAATTCCTATGCTTGTTCAGTTGTTCAGCTCAACTACTGCTGAAATCTATAACTAATTACTGCTGGATGCCCATACTCTAACTGCAGCCTCACCATAGCTTTTAGAGGGACGTTATAACCTCCTCCTTCTGCTAGTAATGCTTCTGCCTATGCATGACATAGGTTCAGGGGCAATGTGAGGGGTGCTTTTCACAGAGAGAGTGGTGGAGCCCTGGAACAGATTGCTGGATGGAGTGGTGGGGGCTTAGATGGTGGAGGAATTTAAGAGGGCATGGGACAGGCATATGGGACTGAGTATTGGGGGATGGTGGGGGCAGGTGGGGTATATGTGAAAGGGGAGGGTTGGGCAGACTAGATGAGCAAGAATGGTCCTTTTCTGCCATCCAATTTCTATGATTGTATGATTCTAGAAAGCTATTCACTATTCATGCAGTGCTTCATTATACTCTGGAGGTCAGGTAAGCTACAGCTGTCACTGTAAACTAGTTTTACTATCCATTTGTGGGTCATGGCCCTTTACCATGGCTTCCTTTTTTTTCTATGGTGGAGGACAGGGGGCTATAGTGGAGAGTTGTGGCCCCATGTGATTCAATTACCTCAAGTTCATGTACTTCTGTCGCCGCTAAAATCCACTGGGTATTTATGTCTTCTTTAATTGGCAATCATTGATGGACTGGTTGGCTAGTTTTCCTTCCTCTTTACTTGCATTGCATGTCCTATAACCTTACCAGGCAAGTGCCTCACACAGAATAAAGGATCAGGTTACCCTGAGCTGTTTGTGCAATTCTTACTACTATCATGCTTCTGCATATCATTTGTTTACCATGCTGCATATTACCTGTTACTCACTGCATTTCCATGTATGCCCTGCTCCATTGTTAAAGGTGTTTATCATGCTGCACATTGTCTGTTACTCCTTGCATTACCATGTATGGCCTGCTCCATTACTAAGGAGGACTAGCCAACCATGCCCATCAATTTATTGGCTCTGAGCTCACTCTCAGCTGAAGGTCTCACTCTACACCCTAGTCTGCATCCTGAGCATGTGATGCCTGAGTGGGGTCCTTCCTTTCAATCAATCATTTCTTTATTTAATATAGCGCCATTATCAATTGTGACCCAAGGCACTTAACACAATTAAATTCAGCAAGCAATAAAAACAGTAAAAATATATAAAAGAAACATTAAAATAATGATAGGTCAGTTAACTAATTGAGTACAAAAGGCTGACTAAGCACAAATGTTTTCAGCTCTTGTTTGAAAAATTCTAAAGACATATCTCTCGTATGTGGTGAGGAAAGGAGTGCCACAGGGTAGGTGCACTGAAAGAAGAAGCATGAGTGCCAGATGTCTTCAGGCAAACCCTGGGAATCTCCAGGAAACCCTTGTCATTGTAGCCGAGTGGACAGACTGGGCCGTGGAGACACAGGAGGTCTTTCATGTAAGCAGTCCCATAACCATGCAGGGCTTTATAGGTCAGCAAACCAAACTTGAAGGTGATCCACCACCTAATTGGCAGCCATTGCAGAGAGCCCTGCACAGGTGTAATATGACATGATCTTGGAAGACCAGTCAACATCCTGGCTGCCACATTTTGCACTAGCTGCTGGTGGCAAAATCAACCACCAGTAGCCCTAGGTAAAGTGTTGCAGTAATCCAGCCACAAAGTCACAAAGGTGTTGAACCAGGGATGGCAGATCACTTGGGGACCAAATGTTTGACCCTGGTGATGTTTCTCAGATGATAACAACACTCCGGACCAAGACCAATACCTTTAATTTAAGTGTCATGCTGCAGTCCAGAACAATGCCAAGGTTCCTCACACTGGTTGTAGTAAGCAACTTAGAATCCCCGAGCAACAACCCGAGACTGCGCCAGATTGCACATTCTCCCTCGAAGCAACCAGATTCCAACACTAGTACCTCAGTCTTATGTGGATTCAATCTCAGACAGTTTGTTTCATCCACTCTTGGATCTCAGAAAGGCACTGATTAAACAGTGACATTGCTTCCTGCTGCTCAGTCGCAAAAGACAGGTATAGCTGAGTAACAACTGCATAGCAGTGAAAACTTGCCCATATCATCTTATGATGTCTCCTAGAGGCAGCATGTACACCACAAACAGCATGTGGGACAAAATGGAGCCCTGCAGAACCCCACATGACAGGGGCAAGGAACCTTTGAAAATCCCAGACACCACCCTCTGCATCCAGCCAGTGAGGAAAGATCAATACCTATTGAGGACTGCACCAGCCAGTTCACAACAAACCCACAAGCACTCCAAATGTACTCCATGGTCCATGGTGGCACATGCTGCTAAGATATTGAGGAGAATAAGAATGGAATGATTCCCTCGATCCCTCGCCACCAGGAGATCATTCAGCACCAGAATGAGGGTGATTTTGGTGCTATGCTCCTTCCTGAAAGCTGAATGGAGAGGGTCATAGATGTCATGAGCTGATAAATGGGCCTCCAGTTGACAGGCCACCAACTTCTCAATAACCTTACCCACAAAGGGAATGTTAGAGACAGGTCTGTAATTAGCCAGGCAGTCCAGGTCCAGTGAAGCTTTCTTAAAAAACAGGTCTTACCACACCTTTAAAGGCTCAGGGAAGACCCCGTCACCAAGAAACACTGGAAATATCCTGGCTAGGACTGGGCTGATGACCTCAACATGTCCCACTAGGAGGCGCATTGGTACCGGATAAAAATCACAGTAGGTTGGCTTTGTCTCCTAGATGACCCTCATGACTGGCCAATAGTGGGAATGTCATTACTCCAAGTGGAGCTTTAGCTGTTCCTGCATGGTGCCACCACTTGATGAAGAGTTTATGACTAGCTGCAAAGGGTGGTTATGTGCATTCCCCCTTTGGCTGTAGTATTAATTTACTACATTGCATCTTCAATGCTTTTCCCTATGACTGCATCTGGTTCACCTGGTTTGTATTTTAGATTGGTAAGCCAGATGAGTGCCTTGGTCATTGCTCTCCTCCTCCCTTTGAGGTGCTTATTGCAGAGAACCCTCACAATCCTTCATGGCATTCCCATTTGAGTTATAGAGTGAGAACCCTCCACCAAATTGGAATCTTTTCCACTGCCTTGATTTGAATTTCAAATGTAGCAGTCTAGACATCTCTAAATAAAATAGCCCAAGCCTGAAAGGAAGGCGATCATGCTCATGGATCCCCAGAGAGTTGCTCCTCAAAGGGTTTCTTTTCTCTCCTCCATGCCACAGATCATAAAACTTACTTAGTTTTAGTAATATTCTTAGCTCACTTAAGTAGGTTCTGCTGCTGGATGGAAATGGATGGTGGCTCTACTGTATTAGTCATTCCCTCTCTCCATAGGAAGCCCTTGATGCCATCAGCATAAGCCATATTATTGAGCCATCCTGCAAAGTTGTTCATCTCATTTATGCTTCATTAAACTGCCTGTTGCTTTCAGTCTACTTCACTACCTCCCAGTCATCGATAGCTGCTACAATTCTTTTGGGGTTCCTTCCTAATGTACCTTTAGCCAAGGGACCCTTCCTGCAGCACTTCTAGGGGTGGAACCATCTTACAGGGTTCCTTGCATTCATTATCCCTACAGAGTGGTAAATCCCAATGGAATAGAGAGTGCAGTTGGCCACAACATTGTTATACAGTTGCACAAGCATAACATTATTCTGATTTCATAGGCCATTAAATTGAAAGGCTATGCCGGCAGTTCAATGAATGAGCAACCAGCCACACCTACTTCCTGAGCTATATAAACAGTTCCTCCTGGCCTCCCTTTGAAGCACTTTCTCTTTGCCCCACCATGCTCCCCTCCTCCTCCAGCATCTCACCTCCCTACTCCTGGGGGTTCCTTCCTAAGGTACCTTTAGCCAAGGGACCCTTCCCATGGTATCTCTAGGAGCAGTACCCTCTTACAGGGTTCCTTGCCTTCAGTACCTCTACAGCATGATAATTCCTAGTAGAATAAAGAGTGCAAACAGCCACAATATTGCTATACTGTTGCACAGACATAACATTATTCTGACTGTGTTGGCCATTGAACCATTCAAATAGCCCTAGAGTTGTTGATACTGGTTGCCATGTGTTCAAACATCCCCTCTTTCAAGGAAAATTTACAATTTTAGAAACAAAATAATGTAAAGCTAAATGTCCCTCAACCCCCCCCATGATGCTGTAACAATAACAAAGACAATTTCAGAGATGGTAGCCACTGACTTGCTGCCATATAACGAGGTTTAACATGTAGGATGCTGGCAGTTGCTGGAGTAACTTGAACCTTGATTTAATATACCACCCAGAAATAATTCTCTGCAACACAGATTCCAGTTTGGTATGATGTTGCATGTAAAACACTCAAACATGTTTTGGCTAAGGCTGATGGAAGGGTGGTGCATCTCACAGCAGATATCTGGACAAGTTTTCAGCCTGAACCCTTCATCAATCACATCATATTGGTCATGTTTTGCTGATAATTCTTGTGGGAGCAGTGAAATGCAGTTTGTTGTTCTAAAATGTGTTGTTGTTTTTTCATCTGAACACAACTCATATAACATCAATGAGGAAATCTAACACCTATTGTGGCAATGGCTCTCATCACAAGGACTGTAAGTTAGCTTTATTGTTGCAGTTAATCGATCAAACATAAGGAAGGCTTCAGGGGCAGACTTTGTTCACATCAGTTTCTTTGTGCATTGCTTGATTTTATTAAATTCCAGTATTCTTGATGTGGAGAAGGACATTAAGACTTGTGTTAGCATTGCCAAAAGAATGCACTCATTTCAAAAACACTCAAGCAAAGCTAATTAGTTATTTGTAAAAACGCAGGAGGGCAAATTACCTTTGCACAGAGAGATTCAGGAAGATCCAAAACATTTATTCTAGGTGAACTTCTACCTTTCTTATGTTCCAAAGGATGCTAAAACAAGAGAAAGCTGTTAGACAGTACACCTTGGAAAATAAAACTGGTGATGCAGACAATTATCACTCTATCACAGTGGACCATGCCAGAGTTTAACATTTTAGTTCTACATTCCTTTGAAGAAATGACAAGAGAGGTGAGTGCAAAACTGTGAACCAGATAATACTCATCACAACAATTCTAAAATATGACTTGAATCTTCACAGAAAGGGTAGTCGACACTTGAAATAGTCTGCCACAGAAGGAGTGGGGGTAAGCACAGTGGAGGGGTTTAAGCATGCCTGGGACAGCACAAAGGAAGCTTGAGAGGGCTGGGAGTGATGAAAAGCCATTGATCATGTGGGGTCAGTGACCACATATAATACAATATATAGGGCCTATGGGTAGACTGGATGGGCCTAGCAGTCATTATCTGCCAAGAATTTCTATGTTTCTAATATGACTAGGGACAATTTAGAGAATGTAGAAAATGACACCCCACATACTGCAACAGTTGGCACAAACAGGATGTTTGTATGTTGTGTATGTTGAAGTGTATGTTGCTATGGAATGGAGCACTGCATCAAATTCAGAAGAATATTCTTCACAACAGAGCATAGCATCAGACTGCCCTTGCTCTGCTTTTCCAGTAGTTTTTTCCTCTTCTTCCACTTTTTTTTGACCACTGTCCCCTGATCTTCTTCTTTGTAAACATCAAATAAGCAGTGTGTCACAATTGCTCAGTTCAGCTTTCAGCTCTTTGGAGTCACTTGCAAGATGTCATTGTTTCTTCTTCACCTACTTCTTTTAATGCTGTTTGTCATAGACCATTGTTGAGATGTACTTGCTAGAGCCCAATATTGACTAGAATGTAGACCCTTTGAAATACTGGAAATTCAAACAAAATATTTTGCATGGTTTAATACAAATTACTCTGAAGTACAAGAATTACCTCCAAGTAGCATTTATTCAGAACAATTGTTCAGTTCATCTGATAATGTTATTACTGATGCAAGATTCTGTTTGTCACCAGAAAATGGTGAGTATTTGACATTTTGAAAGTCAACATTCTTCACTTCAATTTCAAATATAATGCCCTAAAAATATAAAACATACTGGGCCAGATTTTCAAAGCATTAGAATGGCGAGGTGCTTGCAACCAACATGTTTGAGCATAACAAACACCTTGCACCATGGCTAGCACCAAGAGCTATTTCAGAAAGCAGCCTGTATCAGTCTGCAGGCTACTTGCACCAAAGTGTGCTAGCGCCAGCCTTGCACTATGACTGTGGCTGCAGCATGGCACTAGGGGGCTTGCGGCAGACCCAGACTGTGACAGCTGCAAGTCCCGAGTTTCAAAGACCTCCCCAGGAACAAAGTGCCAAGTACCCTTAGACCAGCAAAGGGCTTGTCTAACAGTACTTAGACATTTCCAAGGAGGTGTCATCCAGCATATGGCACTGTGTTTGTGTCCTGCCCTGATCCCCCTGATCTCCCCAAGTAATGCCCCCAGGTGATCTAGTAGCCCCCACCAGGCTGGTAGTGCCCACCACCCCACTCCCCCCCGTCTGTACCCTGCTTTGGTGACTAGCACAGCCTTTGCACACCACCATGGCTGGCCATCGGCTGGACTGGCAGGGCATGTACTGTATACAGTATGCACTCTGCCAGTTCATTCCATGGCCAGCCCTGGTGGAGAGTGTGGGCCATGCCGATGCCAGAGTGGGAACAGTATAGGGTGGGCAATACCTGTCGGAGGGACACTGGATTGCCTGGGGGCACTGGACATGTATAGTACAGACTGTGTGGATCGGGGTATGGAGGGTGATAGGGGTTCTCCTGTGTACCTGACTGGCAGTATAGGGCATGGTTGTGGTGGTGATGGTGGACAGGGGGGCATGGACCAGTACAATGCCCCCATCCATGAGTGTACCTCTTCTCCCTTATGCCCTGTTGCCACTGTGGCATTCTGTGTGGGAATGCCATCTCCTTGGTGCACCACCACTGTTGCTGTAAGCTGCAGGACTTAGGCACTGGGACCCTGTCCATTGTAAATTTGGATGCAGGGTCCTGGATGCATGGCACTCGACACAAGCTGCCATTGCCGCAGCTTGCATCGGAGCTTTGAAAATCTGGCCCACTGACTCTAAGGACCTCTCCATGAAACAGTTTCTCCAATGAAGAAATCTTGTGTGACTAAGATCTGTTTAATACATGAGTCATGATATCATATGGCAACAAGTCAGATCAGGCCAGGATTATTTGAATGAACATAATGAGCATGGGAAAAAAAACAGCATCAGTGGGTCCAGCCTCTAACCAAAGTGAGAGGACTTATCATTTCTTTTTCAAAACGTAGCAGCACTGCATTAGGCAGCCCCTACTCAGGTGGTGCAATATATTTAACCTCTTCTTCTTCACTGGCTACTGCAGCAGTAAGATCTTCTTCTTCTTCATAGAAGAGGAGTGGGTAAAATGGCTGCTACATTGGGCAGCTGTCTCTGAGCTCTCAGTTTGAGAGCTCATTTGTATGCTTTAACTTGTATTTTCAACTTTTTAAAATTCATTTTTAGTTTTTTAGATACCATTAAGTCTAAGGCTTTAGAGACTAGCTAGGTCAATTTAGTGTGTTAATGCAGTTAGTTCTGACAGTGTAGAAAAAGTATGAGTTCATACTTGCATAGTTCCTTAAAGGGCATGCTGTTCCAGGTTAGCTATCAAATCTAGGCATGTATTCATTTCACCAGATTTTCCATACATGGCTCCTGCTGTTCCTGTTGTCAGCTACTGCATGTAATAGTGCTGGTCTGTGCCGCCAACATGGTATTCATCAGCAGTGAGTGGTCAGCAGTACTGTTAAGACTCTTCACTCAGGAAAGGATGTGTTGTTTTTGGTTATGTATGAATCGAGGCTGAGACTTGAGACCATGACTGGCTGCTCTTCCTGCATGCTGGTGAACCCTCATACTGAAGGGTGTTTGCCTGCATGAAGGTTTCCTGCACAGTGACTGGTGGTGTGCTGGGACTGAGAAAGTAAATATCCTTCAAGGCCTTTTTCTTGCTCCAGTGCAGCTGATGAACTATCTGCCAGACTCTTTGAAAGATATTCTCATTTCACAAACAATGTTTGGTGAGTCCTCCCATTTCAAGATGAACCTGTTGGTAAGAATACATTTCCTATTGTGGTGGGCTGATATGCGGTTTGTAGGGCAATATGGCCATTTACTCTAATTTAAATTGTGGAAATCTTTGAATAGGGGTGTTGGAGCCATTGTGTGGAGAGTCTTCCTTCTGCTCACCCTGTCAACTTTTCCTTTGTGTGTAAGATGATGGTACTTCTGATTGAATTAAGCAGTCAGTTTATTTCATTATTACATTTCTGAATCCTATGGACATGCCACCAAACTGCTTAATATCCATTTAAAGCTGATAAATGCTCCTCACCTGGTGGTAGCAGGTGTTGAGTCTGAATAGTTTGGAATTAATATTGTGTTCCTTGGACTTCTGCACTAAACTGAAAAAGTTTTGGATTTGGAACCTTGGACTCTTTTTTTGTGTTGCTTATATTTTTTGACTAATTTATTAGTCGTCTGTTGGGTGTATGTGGTGTGTGGATGTGTAGGCATTTATTCTACTACTGTGTGCCTCTAGTGTGACTGGTGAGAAAGGGAGGTGTGGGAAGGTGGGTTTTATTGCTTAATTTTGTTTAGGTTTTCAGAGGTTGCTGCTAGGGTATTTGTGGTTGAGGTTGTTGACGTTTGTTTAGCACTAAGAATGAGATGTGTAACAGAGGTATGGCTGTGAGGCATATAAACTCCAGAGACCACCTGTGGCAGTCCTGTCACTTTGATGGAGCCCCATTTGCTCTTCCCTGCAGAGAATCTCAGCTGCAATAGGGGGCTGTGGATACTCAAGAGGAAGACCTCCTGCATTTTAGCCACATTTCTGCAGTCCAGGGCCAGGGTAAGGGATGGGATTGCTAGGGAATAAATATATTTATTTCCCATAAAGAAAGAACTGCATCTCCAATTAGAGAAATGCCCAGACTGAACACCCATTAAACTGCCCATGAAAACTTTGTAAGTAGCTGGGTTCAGGTCAGCATATGCAGAACAATTCTTTTAATACAGTATATAGCAATTGCAACAATTTTTTTCCAGCAGAAGTAATGAGCATAAAGCAAGCAAGCAAGTTTTTATTTATATGAGGTGCCCTTCCAAAGCTCAGGGTGCCTTTACACTTATAACATTAAAAATTCAACACACATCATAAAACATTTGACACATATTAAAAACATCTATATAAATTCAAACTCAATACATTCCTGAGAAGGCCTAGTTAAACAAATATGTCTTCCAAAATTTTTAAAAGCTTCTACGGTCTGGCTAGCTTGTGTCTGGTGAGGTAGAGAACTCCACAGGGTAGGAGCCATAAAGGCAAAATATCTTCCTTCCGTTGTTTTAAGGGATACCCTGGGAATCTCTAGCAATCCCTCACCAGAGGAATGGAGCAAGTGGGAGGGACAGTAAAGATGCAGGAGCTCTTTCATGCAGTAGGGGCCTTGCTCATGTAGGGCCTTATAGGTCTACAAGGTGACCTTAAAGGTAATCCGCCACTGTATTGGTAACCAGCGCGAATCATGCAGCACAGGTATAATATGATTAGACCTAGAGGCTCCAGTCAGCAACCTGGCCATCATGTTCTGCACTAGTTGCAAGCAATGGATATATACCCCCGGTAGCCCTTGGTAGAGGGCATTGCAATAATCAAGACAACTGGTGACAAAGGCATGGACCAAGGTTGGAAGATTTTCAGGCAGAACCAGGTGCTTAACCCGGGCTATGTTCCTAAAACAGTATAGGAAGATTTGACTACAGCTAAAATCTGCACCCTCAGGGTCAGGCCTTCATTAAAAACAATGCCCAGGTTCTGCACCTGGCCAGAGGCAATAAGCAGGATCCCACAAAGATTTAATCCTGATGGTTTTCCCGCCCTTGTCCCTATCATCCCATAACCAGAGTCCACAACCAATACCTTAATTTTTTCTGAGCTCAACCAAAGCCAACTGGCACTTTTCCAGCTCTGAATCTCCAGTAGGCAGTTATTAAACACTGTAATAGAATCTAATTCCTGATCAGGTACAAAGGACATGCACAGTTGAGAATCATCAGCATAGCAATGAAAATTCAATCTGTACTACCTTATAATGTCCCCTAATGGAATCAAATACACTATGAATAACATGGGGATTGCACCAGCTCTGTGGAACCCTGCAGGGTAGTCCATGAGGGCCAAGGAATAAATTCCTGACACCACTCTATGAGACCTACCCTTGAGGAAGGACTTAAACCAGTTGTGGACTGCCACCCTCAGTCCACAAAAAAACAGAGCACTTGAGCAGCACCCCATGATCCACAGTGTCAAATGCTGCTGAGAGGCAGTACAGTGCAGTGGTTTAAGGATCTGAGCTGCAAATCTGGTGACATCCAGCAGACCAGACCTGGGTTTGAATTCCACAGCTTCCACCTGCATACTGTGTGACCCTGAGCAAGACACTTATCTTTCCTGTGCTCCCAGGTTGCACCTGTAAAAAAGCTTTCAGCTTAGTGTGCTACTCCTGGTTAAACAACTTAAAAAAAAGAGAGATCAAAGAGAACCAAGATGGAATGGGCTCTTCAATCTCTCACCGTCAAGAGGTCATTAAGTACCCTCATCAGGGCTGTTTCAGTGCTATGCCTTTTTCTGAAGCCAGACTAGAGAGGATCGTAGATATTGTGGTTGATTAAATGATCCTCCAGCTGCAGTGTGACCACCTTCTTGATAACTTTCCCAACAAAAAACAAGTTTGAGATTGTTTTCTAGTTAGCAGGGCAGTCTGGGTCAAGTGAGGTTTTTTTTAAAAGGGGGTGAACTACTGCCTCCTTTAAGGGATCAGAAAAGATCCCTCTCTCCAATGAATCTCCTACTATCCCAGCAAGGACTGGACCGATGACTTCTACACACCCCACTAGTAGGCATGTAGGGCCTGAGTCCAAACTATAGTAAATTGGCTGCAGAGTCTGGATGATCGTCACTATATCCACCACTACTGGTTGGCTAAAGGTGGACCAGGTCAACTGGGTATTTGTACCACAAAGTTAATTAATGCAAGGACCAATGGGAAGGCACTGGCTGATCTCATTTCTGATAGTGGACACCTTATCAGAAAAGAACTGCACAAACCCCTAACACTGTTTTTGTGACAATGCTCGACCAGACTGAAGACAGGCTGGATTACACAGTCTGTTTACAGTACAGAAGAGCTGAGTTGGTCTGTTCTTTGCTGTAGCAATTTCCCTGGACAGGAATTCTGCCTTCTTACAGGAAATGGCTGATTGATGGATATCATAATGGTCCATCAATCTAAGTCTGTTCACCTCCCAACGAGTTTTCCAAAAGTGTATTTCCAACCTTCCCCATTGCCGCTTTAATTCACAGATCTCCCATTAAACCATGGGGCACTTGGATGAGAGGTAGAGGGTGAACACAAGAAGGGGCAATGATATGCAGTACCTCAGTAACAGCCTTATTATAGGCTGACACAAGACGCCCTGGGTCAGTACTATCCCTGGAATTCCTGAGAGGTCCATTACTGCCATTAGGCCTTCTGAGTTAACTCCTTTTAAAGGGCATAACTGTACCAACTCCCTTAGAGCAGGCCTACTTCAATTGGGCTGCAAAACTGAATCTCAGGAGGTGATGGTCAGACCATCAGCCGGGATCCACCTCCACATCAGAGGTCTCCATCCTCAGCTGAATCACCAAATCCAATGAGTGTCTTTTCTCATGGGTTGCAGTAGTAATAACCTGTGTTAAGCCCAATGAATCTATCAATTGGAGGAGGTTCTGTCCAAACAGTGAGAGATCATTGTCAACCCAGGCACTAATATCTCCCATGATCGACCATCTGGGAGACTCAAATAACTTGTCGGTGATGATGTCTGCAACCTCGTTCAGGAAATCCCTCCCATCACCTGGTGAATGGTAAATGAGAAGGATCCTGTAGCCAACACCTGCATCCATTATACACTCAAAGACCTTGGTAGCCTCAACTGGGACCTCCATGGTACCCAGTTCCTGTCCGAAACAGACAGCAACCCCCCAGCCCCAATGTTCCACTCTTGGGCAGTGAATCACCAAGAACCCAGCTGGAACTGCAGACTCCAAAACTGGGCCAGCACTTCCATCTAGCCAGGTCTCAGTGATACATGCCAGGTCCACAGATGCCACAAGATCTGCAATAACTGCTGTTTTATTTTTCATTGACCTGGCATTACCTAACACCGCTGAAAGGGACTGGAATCCAGTGATGACCCCACTTCCTGCCTGATAAAATCAGAGCCCTTGGGTATGGGCACAAGACAGGGAGACCCTCATTACTGTGTCCATTTTACCCCAGGGTGTCTCCTGGTCCTCACTATCCCAATCCATCCACTCCCCTTCCCATCCTCCTCAAGAGTTCCAGGATCTCCTATTCCATCTGCTTCCTCATCCCCTTCAAAATAGCAAGGGCAGGACATCTAAAATAAACATCAGATGGAAGCGATGGATAATCAAATGGATGGAGACCCCTTAGTCTCGAGGGGGAGTACTGCCTGACCGCACTCCTACTTCCCCAGCACATGACTCAGGTGTTATAAATTTCTCAATATTTAATACACTAACCTTCCCACTTAACCCACCCTCCTTCCAAATTTTTTTAAACTTGTTTATTTAAAATGTAAACCCTTAATAAATTAACCCTCTACATCAGTACCTCTTAACTCCTCCCTATGCTCTTATTATTATAGAGCAAACTAAAAGAGCTCCTAACCTTCTCCCACAGGTTTAATTTAAAGTCACAAAAAGATTTAGCTCCATATTCTCAAAACAGTCTTTGTCCAGGATTAAATTTCTCAGTCAAAAAATGTCATATGATAACAGACAGCCTGTTGAACTAAAATTCAGGCCCGACTTGGTACTCTCAATACCTGTGGGACTTACAATTGATTACAGGCACTTTCACTGATCCAAATCAATAGCTGTTTAAGTGTTGACATGAAGATTGAACATGCTATATATTATCCTCCTAATGTATGCTTCCTTCCTGCTAAGAAATCCTCGAACAGTGGTGCAATTTCCAAATGATGAATCAATTAGGCCCTCTCCATGCAACACACCACCTGAACAAATCTTCCCCACTAACACAACTCCAACTGGCAACAGTCCACCAGCTGATACCCGCAGAGAACCTAGGATATTGGGGACCCATCAACCATTTCCCCAGTTGGCTAACTCCGTTCTCCTGAGTGGAAGCAGTATCAGGCAGCGTAACTTCTATGCAGAGGCCTCTCAATGTCCTGGCAAAGATTTACAAAATGTTCAATGACTGAAAACTTTTGGAGTTCAAGGTACAGGCAAAGAAAGAGGAATAAGTCAGCCGATACAGCACAGCATAGCACAAAAGTTTGGGAGAAAAGGGGAAAGGGGGGTAAGTCAATGCAGCCCCTGGATCTAACCCAGTCGACACAGATGGCCATGCCATCCACTGACTGCCAGGCAGTCCGCGCTCATTTCTACCTGGCCCCTATCCTCCGACCAGAGCCCAGGGCAGGAACCAGGAGACCGCAGAAACAAAACCCCTTACTAGCCCCCAGTACATCCCTGACAGATTCTCAGCCCAATAACTCCTGATTTCAGCTGCAGTAATAGTCAATCAAGGATTGAAAAGTCACAGACCTCTTCGTCCCTCTAATGATCCAAATTATTGCCTGGAAAATCCTAGAAATTTGAAGTCAGACATCCCAGTAAATCCAAACCAGTTGTTCAATCCAAACAGGAGTAAATGTAATACATCCACGAGGACTGATGATGTTAATAGAGCAAAAGGAAGTATCCAAGCTTCTGTCCGAAGCTCTAACTAATAGTGCAGTGGCTAAGCTAAAAACCAAGACAAGCGCCAAAACAGAAGAGTGCAAAAACTAATACTAAGAACCCGGCGCAATGGAGCCCACAATACTAGTCTGAGCAAAACAAAAAACAACTCAGAGCATAAATTGCAAAATACTAAATATCTCAATTCTTCAGCCTTAACTGTCTAAATACACACAAAATAATAAAAATGACTTAAAAACTAACAAAAAAAACACATAAAGCAAAAAAACAAGCAAAACAGAGCTAAAAATGGAGCAAAACGCTAGCAGGCTCATAGCAGCTGCTATCTTCACGGATGCTGTGAACCAAAACAAAGGTGCAGTTACTGCATTGCCTGGGGCAGAAGGTAGTCTCTAAAAAGGCTATGGTAAGAACTAGTGGGAGGCTGTGCTGTTACATTAAAGGGCAACAAAAGCACTGGAATGTCATTGCTTAGACTTTTCTTTCCTGTAAAGATTTGTGAGTTTTAGGGTCTCTGTGTAGAACATTGAGATGATATGCCATTTAAACATTTTAAGTTGTATTTGTAAAGAAAACATGAAAACAGCAATGGTGTCGTGATGTGTCACAGGACTGTACTGGTGGAGGCAGAACAGCATGTTTACACACCAAAAAACCTGCATCTGTAGAAACTTAGGAAAACACTGATCATTCTGCACTACATCCGAGGGTGTCACCCAATCTGAGCATGTTTTATTAAGTGCTACAAGAATGAGCGACGCATAATACCGCTCGTATGTAAAGTGAGTATGAAAAAGGGCTCTGTGTTGTTATAGCAAGTGTAATGCAGAAGGATGTGCACTACACTCACTACTGAGAAGATGAAAGAGAGAATTTGGCTGTATTTGTCAAGCTGGCCTTGTGGTGTAGTGGCATTAATCACTGCTTCTAGAGCCTGTGGTGCCAGGTTTGGATCCTGGTGTGGGTGATTCATTTTTGCTTCCAAGGGGAGTATATATTACTTCTAAGTCCTCTCCCCCTGGAGTTGAGAATCTTTATTTTGGGGGGTGCGGGGGGCTTGCCACCCACAAAGGAGGGTGTAGGGGTAAAGCCACCCACATAAAAGAAAGAGTTGTGGTTTGTTTTACAGGTCCATCGCTGTTTACAGCAGTGTCTCTCTACAGGACAGTCACTTTGGCATTAGGAATAGTTTGTTGCTCTAATGAGCAGCACCATAAGGAATAGCCCTTATCACATAAAACCCATCAGAGCTCACAGGTGCCACCTGCATTGCTCCCCTTGACATTTACACTGTTTGGCCTGCACTGGTGCAAGTCACCAGCACCTCTCACAATAGTGCAGATCAGGCAGTGTAAACAGGCCTAATGTCTTGCATTGTGCATGCTGCAGATACAAATCAGCACATCGGTGCATGGCCGAGACACGTAGGGAAACCTACATGCCCTGGAAACATGGCACATAGGCTTAGTGCATGGGAGTTGTATATGGAACATATGTATAGATACTATATATATGAATATATATATATATATATATATATATAATGGTAGCATGGTAGTGCTACGATAGTTAGGGTTGAGTAGCACTTTTAAGGTTAAAGAGAGACATTTTGCACCTTAATAACTTTGCCACCATTCAACGGATTTGTCTGAAATTTGATATGCGTGGTTGGGCATGGTAGATCTTGGGATCTGCCAACATTTGTACTGATCAGATATACAGCTGCAGAGTTATTAAGCAAAAAAGAAGAAAAACAAAACTCAGCACTCTGTAATTGGCATACAAAAACAGGCATATTTTATTAACAAAAAGTCAACGCCAAGCCTCACCACCAGGGACAAGTAATCCCAGCGGTTTCATGCGCTGTTCCAAAGCCGTGCGTCAAATTTCGACAGCTGTTCACTAATGCTGAAATGTAGTCATGCCTGTAGAAGGTGCAGAGGCAGATGCACTCAGTCCATCATGCCTGAGGACTTCATCTCAATATCTGTTGTTATGTTGCTGAGATTTGACACCAATGGGCTCAGAGTTGATACTCTATCACAGACTACACAGTTAGTAGAATAGTCTTCAACCAATGTACTGTTTGACACTCACAGCATTATCTATCACCTGGTCAATCCATGCATTCTGACATTACACCTCGTCATTAAGGTACAGCTGGATGGTTAGAGGACGAATCTACAACCACTTTTTAAACAGACTCCCACGTCACCTGAAAATGCATATCTTCTAATATTGAAGAATTATGACAACCTTCATATTTCAGAAGAATAGGACAAAACATGTACCATTTTAACATGAGTACTTTGTCCCAAAATTTCATAACTGCGTTAATGTTGTACAATTTTACAACTGCAAATAAACAATACAATTTCAACAAAATTAATTCAAATACTGATATTACATGGACTGTGACATGTTACATCTTGTGTAGATCGATGACTACGCTGGAAATTGTTGTAGTGTCTGTCAATCGACGCCAACAATATTTACAGTCACTAGAGAAACCATGATTACATGTCTATACAAGATAATGCATCTAAAACGTTACTATGCTTCAATAGCTGGATGGTTAGAGTGTGATGACTCTACAACTACTTTTTACATAGACACTCCCCACATCACCTGAAAATGTATATCTTCTAATATTGAAGAATGATGACAACCTTTATATTTCAGAAGAATAGGCAAACATGCACCATTTTAACATGAGTACTTTGTCCCCAAAATAGTATAACTCATTACGATGTTGTACAATTTACAACTGTTAATAAACAATATAATTTCAACAAAAATTGAATTCAAATACAGACATTTATGAGACTGTGACATGTTACATCTTGTGTAGATCAGTGACTGCATGAAAATTGTTGTAGTGGCTTTCGGCGCCAACAATATTTACAGTCACTAGAGAAAACCATGATTACATGTCTGTGAAAGATTCTACCCTTATAACAATAAAAAACCTTCCACTGTCTCAGAAATAGTCTTTTACACTTCTAGTGACTCTTCACTATGAGAACACTCATTAGATCACTGTTGCAACAGTGTAGACTATCACGCTTTCAGACATAGTACTAGTATTGTACATATGTAAAACAACTACCGTTATTGTGATATTTTGAAGTTGACTTACAACTGTTAATAATAACCAATTACTCAATCTATTTAATGACTTTACAACTGTTTAAAACTACTTGTGTATAATAGAAACATTTTGTTATCGGCGCACATTGTTAATAACTTGTTTAATAATTGAACTAAAATAGCTAGTGTAGCACAACAGTACAAGTGAATGTCTTACATATTACTCTGCAGTATACTAACAACATGTAATCAAGCATAATTCAGTAAAAATGCATTCCATTACAGTTTTAGTATTTACGTTAAGAATTTACATAGAAGCCAATGTAGAATTGATAACATTTTTGTGTTCATGTAAAACATTCATTTTTTTTTGTATTCTCACATAACTAACTGTACTGTATGTACAGAATATTGACAATTGTAATCAGGCACTGTTGCTGATCATATCAAACTGCATACCTGTTCCTGACAATATTTATGATCGCTTCAATTGAGGAGTCGGGTGGGAATTTTCATTTGTACCTAGTCAGTACATATTATTTAATAGTAAGAATCAAATGTCACAAACTTACAATTGTGTAAACTGTACTACTTAGACAATCAGCATGGTTTTTCGCCTACCCCAGAACATACACATTAGCAGTCACACAATTACAACAAAACACTTGTCTATCTTGTGTCAAATTACACTTCACTACCAACTGACATTCCTTATTAACATAGCATAAGTAATGCACTACACATAGTTACAACATACAACCATTTAAAAAGTTACATTTTACAAACTGCATCTACATTCAATAGCAATAGCTTCCAGCCTGACTATTAAAATTACAATTCAAATGCCAGAAATCATTTCCACACATATAAACAGAAGTGAGTACTGAAGCATAACTAAAAACACACATCTGATTAGTTTCATATAAATCACACACTTAGTCCAATCCACATGATACACTTATTATTATTCTTACACATTTACAAATTTCACTAAGTAATGATTGCACACATACTAAAGATTGTATTGTGAGACTGTTTCTGTTAACAAAATTTTACTTTGATTGACCTTTTCTCCATTTGACAAATTGTCATACATTTTTAAAACCATAACCACCTGTGTCGACTCATTACTTTAAAGTACCATACTGATGAAAATAAGTGTCTATGACTTGCATACAAATCAATGTTAACTATCACTGCTACAACTATACCTCCATCTATTTGTTAGCTATACCATGACTTACAGCTCAGTAACACAGCAACACAAAGGGTAACATCATGGTGGCATAGATTGTGATCATCAGCCCCAAGTCTCACCCCATGACATGTGTAAAGCAGCAGAAGTATAGGAGAATGGGGTGAGAGTTAGCTCACGATCCCAATGCAGACCCCAATGCCGGTTGGGTGGGTGGACAGGGCAGTACAGGCCATGTGCTGCACCGCCACATGATGTGTTATGGCACAATAAAACCGACAGCACTCATAAGCATTGGCTAAAGGTGCCACTTGGGGAGTGGGCAGTGGGGTGCAAGTGGTGTTCACCCTAACAGTGAATTTCTCACTTTTTGTCGCTGTGGAACTACCCTAACTAATGCATTAAACAGACTTTTGCTCTAATTTTCTTTTTAAGAAAGATAAAAAAAATAGTAAATGAAATGCAGCATGGCAGGTGCTGGGTCCTCTCCCACAACCATGAATGAGAACAGAAAGGCTAATGATACAGTGGCATACACAGGAATGTTGTGCCACATGATGCCTTTGTCACAAAGTAATGTGGTGCCTGTAAATAGAAAATGTCAATGGGCATGGTGACACAGAGTGAACAGAAAGTAAAACAGTACAGTGCTCAAATGGCTAAAAAGTAACACAAACGAAACAAAAAAGAAAATGAAAACAATGACAGCATATGGTGGCATTGGGTCTGCATTGGGATCATCAGGCCTTAACTCTCACCCCATGACATGTAAAACAGCAGAAGATAGGGACAATGCGGTGGAGAGTTAGGACCCAAATCCTAATGCTCCCATTGCCGGGTTTGGGGGATGGGTGGGGGTCCAAGGGAGCTTTCAACCCTAACAGTTAATTTCCTCACTTTTGTTGCTGTGGAACAACCCTAATTAATGCATTAACACATATTTTTCCTCAATTTCCCTTATTTTTAGAATGATAACAAGAAATAGTGAATGAATGTAGCAGCAGGGAGCGCTGGGGCCCTTTTGGGCCCCACGCCCCACTGCATAACGGCCCTCAAGGCCCCGCCCACATGATGTATTGTGGTATACTAACAGGACACAGCAATGCAAACAGAAATGCTAACAGTGGCTCATGCAACACACAAGCAACGAATGAGAACAGAAAGGGTAACATACATGGTGGCGAGACGGGAATGGTCTGTCACGTGATGTGTTGTCACATAGTAACATGGTGCCTGCAAACAGAAATATCAATGGGCATGGTGATGTGTAAAGTGAAACAGTAAGATAAACAGTACTGTAGACGAGAATGGCAAAAATAACAGAAAGCATAGCGCAAATGAAAGCATAAAGAATACGCACATGGTGGCGCAGGCGTCAATAGTGAGGTGACTTGAATTACAGATCCGCAAGCAGAAAGGCAAATAGTAATAGTAATGTAAGCGCACAGGCTGGTTTTCCCTAAAACCTGTACTTCGAGAAAAGACAGTGAGTACAAATAATATATGCAAAATAATGAGTATCAGGCTAGAAAATGAGATCTTGGAATACTAAATACATTATATCTCAGGAACCATATGACGTGAGAAAAATTTAAAAGTCATATTATTTACAACTGTCCTGGTTAATTTTGATTCTTAGCCCCATTAGGGGCTAGATTTTCGATAAAGTCCGTATCTCACACCGTTTCGAGATACGGGCCTGGAGCGCGGTGAAGGCCGTGAGTGTTATCCTATGGGAAAAAAAAGAAAGTTCGGAGCACCATAACTTTGCCTCCTGTAATGTTTTCTTCACAAACTACTGAATATAGCACATCTGTGGGCTGTTGGCTGTCTTCCCTCAAATTTCAGGAAAAAGACCAAACCGTTATTTTACCTTGGGGCTCCAAATGATTTCTGTTAAGTGTCGGTCGCCGTAATGTTATCCTATGGGAAAACCATCAATTTTGGAGTGCCCGTAACTTTGCCGCCATGTGATATTTTTCCGCAAGCTACTGAAAGGGCATCTGTGTACTGTTGGCTGTCTTCCTCCAAATTTCGTAGAAAAAAGGCCAAACCGTTATTTTGCAGCAGGGTGCCAAAGGATTCCCTGTAATGCTTCAGGCATCGTAATGTTATCCTATAGAAAACTGTCAACTTTGGAGTGCCATAACTTTGCCGCCATGTAATATTTTTTCAATACAACACTGAAAGGCACATCTGTGAGATGTCAGCTGCGTTCCCTCCAAATTTCAGCCCAAAACTCCTAACAGTTATTTTGCAATACAGTGCCAAAGAATTGCTGTCATTTCCCCACAGACTAGCAAATTACTGTCGCAATTTGCGAAAGCTTTCGCAAAAAAGTTCGACACTTTCATGAGCACGAAAGCAATTTGATGAAGTACTTTTTCCAGAAATTTGAAAACATATTTGAGGGTGTTTTACCACAAAATAAAAGACATGGCAAGCATCCTCAGGGCCGTAATAGCTAAATACAAAAAATAATTACGTATAGAGGGTCTCAAATTTAAATGTAACCATTTTTCTGATCACCAACTGAAAACAAATGGCGGTTCTTGAAAGTAACAGGCCCATTGCTTTATGTAAAGTAAAATGCATTTGCACACCGTCAACTTTTTGTTAACTTTTCCCATTGACTTATAATGGGAAACTGTTTTTTGAATAACTTTTGAACTGTTTAATATTTTTTCACCAAATCTTTCAAAAGGCACATTGGGTCCCTGCCTGCATGTTCCCTGAAGAATTGGTGGATCCGCAAACCCGTCACGACCTGTCACGCGACCATAGAATTCCAGAAAAGCATAAATACGCGCACAGATCGCTACACTTAATAATCCCCTACAACCGTGTCATCCGATCAGTACGAACCTGGCAGATCCCTGCGCCTATGGGTCTTGATCATACATTCCAAATTTCAGGCAAATCCATCAAACAGTTGCAATGTTATTAAGGTGCAAAATTTTGGGTTAATATGGAAATGGCTCCTCAGCCTTACTTTGGTAGCACAACCGTGTTACCATAATATATATATATATATATATTTTTTTTTTTTAGAAATAACTGCATGTGCATGGTAGTGGGGGGCATAAAAAAATTGAGCATTCCACACTAAGACACTCAGGGATTGGGCATACACAGTGTCTCTCTTATGTCTGTGTGGGGGGTGCTGATAGGGAGGTGCTGAGAGGGAGGGTCTGGTGGTGGGAAAATTCTTAATTTTCAAGAGAAAAGAAACAGCATAACCAGGGTAAAAAAGAAGAAATAGCTGTGTATGTACAGTAGTGGTGCTGCGTTAAAAAAAAATCAAGCATTCCACATCAGGCACTGGGGGATTGGGCACCCCCAGTGTCACTCTTATGTTTGTTGGGTAGGGTGGGTGGTGGATGCTGAGAGGGAGAGTTGAGTAGTGGGATAACTCTAAATGTTTAAGAAAAAAGAAACTGCATAACCACACATGCGCATTAGTGGGGGTCACTATGTACAGACAACGAAAACCAGTGGCACAGCATCTAACTCCCTCTGCTGCTTAATCTATAGCTACACATGGGTGCTGCACCAGTCGAGTGCTGAGTTTTGTACAACTCTGTACAACCCATTTTTTCACTGCCAATACAGAGTGCTTCACAGATGCAGAGACAATTGCGTTGTCACTCCAACATGTTGTTTGTTCACATGGAATGCGGGAGTTCTTTTCTCAAAGCAAGAGTTCTGCAGAGCTCTGCCCATTGGAGCCCTAAGAGCAAACAAACTGATCTTTCCCTATGTTGCAACAGTTACATACCAGAAAAATATGAAGGTATTGTATTGCAGCTCCTGACTTTTCATACACTAAATGTGTTTCTTCCTCTTCTACACATTCAATGACTTTTCTTAGAACCCTGTAAATAAAAGACATCCCTACACTTTCCTAAAACTTAGAAAATCAAAATGTTTCAACATGATTTCATTCTATATATTGATAATGATTGAGGCTGGGAGATCAGAAGGCTGTGGGTTCTATCCCCACACCAGGCACTTGGGTTAAATCCCAATACTGATACTGTAGTGCAGCACAAGGGGGGATCTGCACTCCTGAGGTGCTGTCTTTTGGACAAGACCTTAAACTGAGGTACAATCCGCCTGTTCTTGTATTAGTTCAGGTGGATGTTAAAGATCCCATTTCACTTCTCGAAAAAGGTATGGGAATTTTTTATTAAAGGACCAAAATCAAAGGAATACAAGCATGTTAACATCACAGCAAAAAAACAAAACAAAAAAAAGCCAAACAAAATCCAGAAATATACAACTAGAAAAAACATCTTCCTCACACACAACCCCCAATCCCCCCTGCAAAAAAGTAGGTGAAATTTGTATTAACAGCCAAAAACAAAATACAGCAATTATATACGAGAACAATACATCAGTACATGCAGAAAAAACAAACCACAAACAATCAATGCTAATCAGTATCATGCATACATACAAAATATAGTGTAACCCCAAAAAAAGCAACAAATAAGTCCACCCCACCAGCACATAAACTGTGGTAAAGATTCAACCATCCACTACGTGCCCAATCCAACTCACAGTATACATCAATAAAAACAGATATGTAACACTGAAATATGCTACCCCACCTACCCAACATTATTCCATGAGCGGTGTCCACCATCACATCCTAATGAGTGAAATTCATACTCATAAATCTTATCTTGCTCACATTGAATTTTAAAGAAAACTTCTTGCATCTGAACTTCCTTATTCTGAATAAATCTCAGGCATCTTGCCTGCCACACTGGCCATTTATTACATGCTAAAAGAACAAAAATTGTACTTCTCTGCCATTTACCCTATCCCTTAGGGATCTGTTCCAATATCAATATGTCATAAGTCATAGAGCTAAAGAGAGGTTCAACCCACCAATTTGCTAATGCATGCCAGAATCCCTGCACATGAACACAATCAAAAAACAGTTACTTAATTGTCTCAAATTGTCCCTGACATAACTGTTCACCACATCCTCTTTCAGCCTGTTGTTTATGCTTTTGATTATCCTTCATATTCAACGTTTGATGCCCACATAACCAAATCGTATCTTGCATCTTAAGCAGAATTCTGGACTCTATCATACTATCTAACAGCTGTTCAGGATTAATATTGTTAGATACTTGAAACAAAGTGTCTTCAATATAACAGTTATCTACAATAAAGGCATAAAAAATTTCTTGTCATGTGACAGAAACCAATAAGCTCAATTGTCCACATTCTAATGTATTTCAATATAAGCCGTACATAAGACATGAGCAGTTTTTCTGAAGAGTGCCATTTACCCCTTCCCTAAGCCATCAAAAACACAACCCCCCACAGCTGCATACGTAAATTCCCCTCCTCAACCATTTCCAATAACATAGGTCTAATGGAACTATAGAAAAAATTCCCAAACAAATACACCAAGGGCTGTATCATATTAAGACCGCCTGTCTTCCAAGACCGATACGTATGTGCTCACTTCACAGGATTTAACCGACTGCCCCATAACAACAGAAAAAAAAGACTCATTATTTTTTTTTATTCCACTTTATTGAGTTTTCTTCAATAAAGATGTACAAAATGTAAAGGTACAGGACATACATACAGCAGTATACCACACTTACATTAAAGAGACATTACAATACAAAATCAAAATCAACACAAAGCCCCCCTCCCACCCCATCCTCCCCCCTTCTCATGCATCACCTTCATCTATATTCTCTGAAGTGTAGGATTTCAAAGGGAGTATAAAGAGTGCAATGGCTCCCACCTATCTTTGTAACGGGTCGTGCAATTGTGTAGACTCGCAACCATTTTCTCAGTTCTCATGTTAGATAACAATTCTTTTTTTTTCATATTGAGTAAACTTTATTGATTTTTCTGATATCATCTTAAAACATATTCATAACACTATCAGTTACAGAGAGGAGGATTAACGAAAAAAAAGTGAAAAGATAAAAAATAGATATGGACAAAAGAATTACAAATATTATTTACATCTAGTATCCTGAACATTCCGATCGATGTCCGCCATCTTCTAACTTATTACAATAAAACCAGGAAAAGATAACAAGAAAGACACAATTAATACTAATAACACATAGTATAATGTAACTGTTCCTATCAACCCTTCCTCCCCATCCCCTCTTCCTCCCACCACCCCAGCCTCCCCTTCCTCCCCCGGTACACCTCAACAGTTTGAATTAATGTGGAGAGTGTCATCTTCTCTTTCAACTATCCATATTATAAAAGGATTTATATTGTTAACAAAGTATGCAGAGGGGCCCAAACTTCATTATAATAATGCAATCTATCCGACAACTGGGCTATAATTTTTTCAGCCTGTAAGGCAAAGAGAATCTCTTTAATCCATTCAGTCCAGGAAGGTATTGCTTGATCGAGCCAATGTTGTAAAATAATTTTTTTTTCTCATAAAGATATCATAGCTATATGTTTACACTGCTTCCCAAGTAATACTGACCCGTAATTATCTAAAATACAAATTTCAGCTGTGAACGCTTTGGAAAGGCCCAACAGGGGATCCAAATTATTTTTAATATTTGCCCAAAAAGGTACCACTTTATTACATTCCCATAATATATGTAAAATATTACCAGACGCTTCCCCAAATCTGGAACAAAAGTTTGAAGGAAGTAACCCCATTTTACTTAATTTCACCGGGGTGTAATATAGATTACGGATAACAAAAAATTGTAGTAATCTATATCTATCCCACTTCACATCTCAGTATAAATGTTTCCAGATCTTATCTCAAGACTGTTTTTCTGGAGTAGAGATAGGCATTATTTGATCCCACACATACTGTGGGTGGTATTTATGGAACTCGAGATGAACTCTCAAAATATGATAAAAATAAGATATGAATTTTGATGTGGGTGGTGATAAAAGAAGATTGCAGTATCAGTCTGACTAAATACTGGTCCAGGGGCCCAGCCCAAAATGTCAATACAGCATATGGGACAACTGCAAATACTTAAAAACAAATTCTGCCGGTATTTGATACTTATTTTTTACTTCCTGAAATGTCAATAAATGATGATCCCTTACTAAATCAACCACTTTAACTATATGATTAAAAGACCAGAATTTCTTATTTAAAGGTTTACCACCAATCTTTAAATTGGGATTTCTGAAAATTGGTTGTGAGATGTCTTTCTTCACAGATATCTGGAGTTTAGCATTTATTCTATTAAAAACCTGAAGAGTAATCCTAATTGAAGTATCATATAAAGTTCTAGGAATATTCTTAAGAGGTACATAACTGAGTATACCTCTAGCTATCCCCTGGGAGGCACACAATATCTTTTCAATTTGGAGCCATTGTGGAACATAACTGTGATGATCCTCTATCCACATCCCTCGGCTCCATCTAAGTATTGTTGAACATGTAATTGCATAATAATAAAGAAGAAAATCCGGCAACTGCAGACCACCATTTGCTTTGCTACACTGGAGTTTTGCTATAGCTCTTCTAGGCTTTCTTTTAACCCAAATAAAATTAGTTATTATACGATTCACCTGTGAGAACCAAGATTTAGGGAAGAACAAATTAGTCATATAAAGGGGATATAATAACCGGGGAAGTACATTCATTTTTATTACATTAATCTTTCCCCACAAGGAGAGAGGGAGTGTAATCCAATGATTAAGATCTTTACTAATTTGGGCAAGAGTTTTATCTAAATTGTTTTGTTTCATTCGTAAACAGTCCGTAGAAAGATATATCCCTGAATATTTCATATTATCTTTAACCCATCTTAATCCTAATTGGGATATCTTCACTGAATAAGTATAATTATTTAAAGGCATCACTTCTGTTTTGGCTATATTAAGCTAATAATTTGAAAATTTTCCAAATTGTTCGATAACAGCTAAAGTCGATTTTATTGAGGAAGAGGGATGTAAGATATGAAGAAGAATGTCGTCCGCATAAACTGACAGTTTATATTGGTGAGGCCCAACCTTAATACCTTGTGTTGAAGGGGAAAGATTAATGTAATGAATGAGTGGCTCTAAATAAAGATTAAAGAAAAAGGTGGATGGGGGCAACCCTGTCTAGTACCCCATTTTAATTACACAGTTTTAGAAAGCATTCCATTACAGAGAACACAAGCAGTCGGTCGGGTATACAAGACCTTCACCCACTGTATAAATTGTTGAGGAATATTGTATTTGGGCATGAAATAGAACAAGTAGTCCCATGATACCCGATCAAAAGCCTTTTCTTCATCCTGGGACACCAGAGCAGCAGGTACTGAAGAGTCCCTGGATGCAGAAATGAGACGGCTCAACTTCCGCATATGATCCGAGGAGTGCCTATTGGCCACAGATCCTAACTGTTCTGGGCTTATTAAACCTTGTCACACTTTTGCCAGTCTATTGGCTAGAATCTTTGCCAGTATTTTTAGATCAACATTTATCAAAGAAATGGATCGGTAATTAGTAACAAATAGAGGATCTTTTCCTGGTTTTGGGGGAACTACCACTGTAGTCTCTGTAAGGGAGTAATCCATAACACCATGTTCATAAATATAATTGTAAGTTTCTAAAAGAATAGGGGCAAATTGACTTGTATAGGCTTTATAGAATGCTGCGGTATATCCATCCAGAACCGGAGTTTTGTTCAGTGGTAATGCATCAATAGCTGAGCATAATTCTGACACCAAGATAGGAGTTTTTAGGTATTCCACTTGTTGGTTATCTAAAGAGGCAAGTGTTATTTTTTGTAAAGAATGCTCCACATCTATAGGATCAAACGGGGCACCAGACCGGGAGTACAGATCGGAGTAATACTGCTGAAAACAACAAAGAATATCTTGTGGTGAAGTAACCAAGGAGCCGGCAGCATTGTATATAGAAGGGATTGTTCTATCTGCCGCTTGCACCCTTAAATGAAGAACAAGTAATTTGCTCACTTTATCCCCCTGATAGAAGTATCGAATCTTGGATCTCTGTAAAAGATACTCCGCCTTATCTGCAAATAAGGAGTTATATAAATCCCTGAGGACTTCCAAACTGGTAAGGGAGATTTGATCTGGAGAAGAAGGGAGTGATAATTCCACAGATCTTATCTCCTGGAGAAGATGGGACGTTACCTGTACATTTATCTTTTTTTAATAGTAGCTAGTCTAATTATCTCCCCCCTAAGAGTACACTTTAATGCTCCCCACAGAATATCTAATTCATGTATAGATGGCCCATTGTTTTTGATAAATGTTGAAAAGAAATTTTGGATATGAGAATGAAGTTTTTCAGATTTTAACAGCTGGTGATTAAACCTCCATACTTTATCGCGGACTGTATTAAGACCTGGGTCCCAGTGCATCAAAACAGGGTGGTGGTCTGAGATAACCATGGCCAGATTAGACAAGATGAAACCAAGGAAAGATGCCCAAGATCCACAAAAAAGTAATCTATCCTAGAAAATGAATTAAGTGGTATTGAGTGAAGAGTATTGTCTCTTGGAGGGAAAAAGAGCCCTCCAAGGATCAATTAACTCCAGAGTATCCATCATTTCCTGAATAGCTATTTGTGCCTGTGAAAGGGAGGGACTACTAACCCCAGACCTGTCTAGTATATTACAAAAAGTCAGGTTCCAGTCACCCCCAAGCAGCACTGGATATTTTGCCTACATTACCAAATTTTGCATAAGGCGAGTAAAAAACCCAGGGTCGTCCATTGTTGGTCCATAGACTGAACCCATTACCACTTCGGACTGACCTAATATGGCTTTGATTATAATAAATCTATGATGCCCGTCTACTATTGTATCAAGTAGATGGAAGGGTAGGCGGTGTGATATAAGTATAGCCACTACAAGAGTTAGGTACTGTTCCAAAAACTTGTCCCACCCAAATCCTTCGGAAAAGAAGCACCTGGAGGGAGATAAGTGGGTCTCTTGAAGAAATACTATGTCTGTTTCTAATTTTTGTAAGTGCAAAAGTATTTTTGCTCTCTTTGTTGGAGCCTGGGCACCTCTCACATTCCAAGAACATATTTTATACACTGCCATATAAACTCAACCAATTTGAGAATTCCTCCATAAGATAAGTAACATTATTATCACTTTCTCTCCCCCATTTAAACCCTTTAAGCCAAAATGTGTGTACCCTTATCCCCTTTCCTATAATATCTCCCCCCTCCCGTGTATAAACCCCACTGATGTTTAAGATCCTGAATATGGAAAGCCCCATATTTCACTCCACTTACCCCCTTTCCCCCTATCGTCCTCTCCCCTTCTTTAGCCACAGCCAAATAGTAGAAATCTTCTTTCAATTGTAATAGGATTCCACCAACCCTCGAGATTTGCCATATAAAATAAACCCAAAGCAATTTGAAAATAAAAAATACATGTGCATCTCAGCTGTATAATTGGCCATAGCCAAATAATGAGAACCTTCTTTCGGTTGCACTAGCCTTTTATCAACCATTGGGGTTGGTCCTTTTAAGAAAGAACACAATAATACTCAAAGTACAGTAGTTTATATAGAAACCCTCTTATATAGCACGTAATGCTTTGCAGCCCTCCAACAACTACCAGTCAGCTCCCACTCCAGGAACCAGCCTAATTTAAACAAGTTTAAACAGTTAACACCGAGAAAGCAAAACAGTAGCAAATTCCTTACTAAGAACCACTTTTCTCATTTCTGCCCCAAAAATTAAGTAGTTTAACAATTTCCTATGCTCCGAGAATAAATGAGCCATTCCCCTTCCACAACATAAGTAATAACCCCTTCTTAGCCTCCATTTGACAAATATGCAATAAAACCCTTTTACTTCCCCGCACTAGTGTAGGTCCAAGTGGTGTTTTTTGTTTCAGTCCAGCAAAATTAATTAAACGTAACAAAATAAAATTAAAACTGAAGAGGCAGGAGCTGTGCAGTCAGTCTTTAACATTATGCTGCCCTCTGGTGGTCGTGGTGTAGTTCCACTTCATTTGTTCTATTTAAATTTTAAATTTTTCAATTTTAATAACACACCCCATTATTATTCATGAATTTCTTTTTTGTCCCTATAAGCTTCAGCGAGGGGGGAAGATCTGGAAGTAGAGATTGCAGCGCTAGTATAGCTTGTTGTGCAGACTCATAGTTATGCCAAGACCCAGAGACCAATACTGTTAATTTTGATGGATACTGCACTTTATATTTTATACTTGCAGCTATAAGTTTGGATACGAAAGGATGATATTCCACCCTACGCTGTCGTACTGTGGCAGGCAGATCCTGTGCAAAATGAAGCTGCTGACCTTCCCAAAGCACTTGTTGCATATCTCTAGCTTTCCCTAAAATGTGAATCTTATCTAGATAATTCAAGAACTTATTATTAGCGGTCAAGGTGGTCGATCAGGGGCAGGTTTGGGCCTCAATGAGCGGTGTGCCCTCTCAATAACATAGGTGGTATTATTAGGAGAAGGGCCTGTGGTCTTGGTAAGCATCTTTTGCAAGAAAAGAATAGGTGCCGACCCTTCTGCCTCCTCTGGTAGGCTGAAGATAATGATATTGTTCCTTCGACTTTGACCTTCTAAGTCTTCTAGCTTCCCTTCTATTTTGTGGAATCGTTGCCTTGGCAAGGTAATTTCTGGTTCCGTAGTGGCCTTCCCGCCTTCTAATGATGATACTCGAGCAGCTGTATTTGCAGTGGTTCTACTGGTGTCTGCCAGCTCCCCATGTATATTTTTTAATTCTGCAGTGATTTCCTGCAATGCTGCTTTAAAGGGACGTAGTTCCTCCATTAATTTTTTTTCTGTAAGAGGTGGTGAAGTAGATGCTGAAATCGATGCAGCTTGCATTTTGGCTATTGCCCCGGTCTGGCCTTTTGGCCTTTTCAGCTCTTTCTCTGGTGATTGCGGGGGGAGTATGAGAAGGGGGCACCTGGTGCATCTCTGCTTCCATCGGGAAGATAGGCCTTGTAGACCGCTCTCCAGTAAGTTGCCGTAACGCTTCTCTTTTACTAAAGATTTATGCTTCCAGTCATCTCAGCACTGAACCGAGCACTAGATCAATCCCTTTTCAGTGGAGTAATGTTTTAAAAAGATAGTGTTTCTCCCGAAATGGCTGTTTTCTGAGCAGGAGCCAACTTAGGTGCTGCTAGCCGGCAATGCACATCATGGGATCTCCTAGATAACAATTCTTGATGGCATTCTGTGTAAGAGATTTCATGTGGATCTTTCCAATGGTGGAGTATTAATGCCTTAAGGGAGAGTGCTATCATTGACATGTGGAATCTGCATTTTTTAACATTAACCTCTGTGAAGTCACCCAGAAGACAAATTTCAGGTGAAAATACATTCTCTATTCACAGTAGGGGGTCTGCCCATTGCCTGATGGTCTCCCAGAGTGCCACAATGGGGGGCATTCCCAGAAAATGTAATACAAATTCCCTTCCACTTGGTTGCATCATCCACAAGATGGGGAAGAGAGCTTACCCATTCTGTGTAGTCTTACTGGTGTCATATACATGTTGTGTAAAATTGAGAATTGCATGACTCATTATTTTTGCATGCATATCATACGGTAAAGGAAATACATGAGAAACGTACAAAAAAAAAGGGGCAATATAAACCCTGAGAAGGAACACCCTTTTCTTTTTAGTCATTTTCCATGACTGCCATTTGATCACTTTCTGATATGCTATATCATAAACAGTATCCAAATTCAGTTGTACAGCATCATGAGTACCATAATAAAGTCCTAATAATGTTACATTCCCTTTAATTACTGCAATAAAAAAATGGTCTACCAATTATGACTCACCCAACACCAATATTTTACTTTTACTATAATTTATCTGTATATGTGTGACCATCTGCAGACCTTCAATGACCTGAAGTACCCTCTTTCCCGAGTCCAAATCTGCCAGTGGAAAAATACAATCTTCCGCATAAGCCATAACCTTCCTCAAGAAAAGCTCCTCCTGTGTCTTACTAGGCAAAATCTGCTCATCGGCTTCAATCAACCTCAAAATAGAATCCAAGCCAAAAACATATAATAAAGGACTCAGTGGGCATCCCTATCGGACACCAGTCTTGATATAAACAGGTAAACCCAGATGTCCATTCACTGGAGGAGTGACCTGTGCTTTCAAATATAAAGTTTTCAACAGGCTTAGTAGTAATTCAGGACACCATAATACTTCAAAACAGCCCAAGTGTTGTCCTGTTTCAACGCATCAGATGCTGTCTCTTGATCTAGAGTCAGAAGATAGCATCCTAATTTCATTTGCAAACATTGTTCAACAATCTCCCTTATACATATATAAGATTATGAACAATATTCCTTTCAGGGACTGCACAAGTTTGGGCAGGAATTAATAATTTCTGCACAATCTTAGTTAATCTAACCATCAAAATCTTAGCCAAAATCTTATAATCTGATGTAAGCAAGCTTAATGGTCTCCAATTCCTGATATCTTGCTGATCTCCCTTTTTATAAAGGAAAATCGTCACCCCATTTCACATACTAGGCACAAGTCTATTCTTTGCCCAAATAGCCTCATAAAGGAGGCACAACCATGGAAGTAAAATATCAAAAAAAATTGTAAAATTCATTAGGTATCCCATCGGCATCTGGGGTAGTGCATACAGACAGTTTACTTATTGGCAGTCTAATTTAGCTGTCTGAAATAGGAGCCACCAACTCCTTCTCCTCCTTCTTCAATAGCAGAGGGAGCTCTAAATGCTGATAAAATAATTCCTGTTGCCCCACTCCCTTTTCCTGAAATGTAGCCTGCACATGTGCTTTTACCGCCCGCTGTATCCCCCATTATCTTTCACAACCCCTTCAGTACCATTTAGCAAAGCAGTCATAACAAGCCATTGGGACCCTTGCAAGTCAAGATCATAAGGGTTCACTTGTTCCTTAGTAGCTTTAACCAAATATTTTTGCTGTAAAGAATATCTATCTTCTTTCAGTTTAAGAAATCCATAAATCTTAGTTTTAACTTCTGCAAGCTGCTGTTGCACTGTACTTTGTAAGACAGTGGTGACCTGAGTCAGTAGCTGCAAATATTTAGCTCTAAACCCCAAATATGTTATACATTTATCCTTTGCCCGTGCTCTCGACATCTGCATAAACAGTAGTTTTAGATCCCTTTTCATGTCTTCCCACCACTCTGTGGGACTATCTTACAAGAAACTAATATCTGACTGCAATTTAAAAAAAATCTGTATTTGTTCTTTAATAAACTCCTCCTGCAAAAGGGCAACATTCATTTTCCAATAAGCTCTCCCCATCGAGAGGTTTTGTTGTTGTCCTATCAGCACTTTTACCACCACATGACCTGAGGTCTCCAAAGGCAGAACAGTAACCATTAAGCTACTAATCTGTTCTTACAAAAACCAAAAATTTATTCTGAATGACAAATTACCTATATAAAAGGTATGCATTGGCTCAATACTTAAAAGATCATACACATCCTTTAAATTATTCTGTGTAATGACAGTGTGTAATATATGAGTATCGCAATATACCTTTTGTGTCTTCCTTCCCCAGTCCCGAGAGGTGAGGACAAAATTAAAATCACCCCCCATAATACCAATTTAGAAGTATGCAGATAGGGGGCAATACGTTTAAAAAGAGAAAACCTATCAACATTTTGCTGGTGAGCATAGACATTAATAAAACGATATACAATGTGATGTAATACAACATCTACAAGAATAGCCCTCCCAGATTGTATATCCAGGACTTGTAACACTGTAGAATCAATACCAGCAAATAATACCCTTAATAAAACACACTGATCTTCCCCAGTGACCACAAGAGGCACCCCACCTCCAATCCTTTTCTGCTTCCCATATCTCAGACAAAGTATGCAATCTAGTTTCCTGCAACAAGATCACATGCCCATGTCCCTCCATCAAACTTGCAAAAGTAACCCTTCTCTTTTTCTGTGATTTTATACTATTCACTTGATAGTAAGAAGGTAATACACCCATAAAGAAGAAAAGGAGTAAACTTGACAGGAATAGAACAACTATAAAGAGAAAAGACATGAGTCATTACATTTTCTGTTTTTCCTTTTCTTCAGTTTTGGTTTGTCTCCCACACCAACGTCAGTCACAATCTCAGTGTGTTAGGAAGCAACTGAAGAAATATCAGAGTACAAACCATTTTCTTCCCCTTCTTGCTCAAATAACAGAGCATACAAATTTTGCAATGGGACAGAGTCAGAGTCTACAGACACCTGTTGCATTTCCAGAACAGCCTTACTAGACTTAGAGTGAGTCACTCTTTGAAAAGCAATATCTTGCTGTAAGTCTGGGGGAGGCATACAACCAACATCAGCTACAGTTCCAGCACCCAATCCAGGGTCTTCCACCAAAACACTATTACCATCATCCCCAGGCAATGGTGGAGAAGGGACTGGTGGCTGCACCCATGTATCTGAAGTAGGACCATGAAGTACTTCTATTACTGCCATATCATGCTCCTGTGACTCCAACTGAGAAACTTCCATCTCTGACTGCAAGTCCACATTTTCAACAACAGGTTCCACTTGCTGAGACCTAGCCTCTCTCTGAGGCTTAGGGTGAGGAGGATGTAAATGCATTAGCAAATCTTGGATTCTCTGTTTGTCTTTTTGGGCATACTTTGTCTGAGATACGGGAAGCAGAAAATGATTGGAGCTGAGGTGCCTCCTTGTGGTCACTAGGGGAAGATCAGTGTGTTGGGTTAGGGGTATTATTTGCTGGTATTGCAAGACCAATATTATTATGGGAGGCCCAGGAACAAGTACAAAACATATGACCAGGTTCTTCATAGAGATTGTATCTCATAGGCCATCTACAGTGGGCACCAATGTGTCCCAAGTCTCCACAGAGGCCACATTTCTGCTGATCACAAACATTGCTCAGATGACCTACTGCCCCACACTTGAAAAAGGCCCTCAGCTGCCCCAGGTAAAATATCACCCCTCTATCTCTCTCTAAAAAAAAAACAATTAGGAAGGTGCTTCGAGAGACCTTGTTCCAGATGTAAATCTACCAAATATCTCCAACCCCCAGTCCAGAGGTGTTCATCATCTAAAATGTGCTCAGGGTGTCCTTTCACTTTACAATGTTGCTGTAACCAGTAGGTAACATCTGCAACATTAACTCTCTCATTATGGAACAACACAGTAATCTTCTTTGTTACAGGTTTAGTCAGTGGAATCACCATAAAAGGCTTCCACAGAGGCATATTTTTCAGTGTCTGAAACTGCTTCCAAAACCTCTCAATCCCCAATGGGTGCTTAAAACTAACATCAAAAATAGAGTCACCAGGTATATGTATCAATGTGTAAATGTCATAGGCATAACATTTCATGCTTCCCTTAAACAGCTCCCTCCCAACAAAATGTCTATCTGGCAGCTCAGACATGGGCCCTCTAATTTTCAAGTGGACTGCATTATGCCTAGTTGCTGGCTCAAACAGCAGTCCAAATATAGCAGGAAAAAGCTGCCCTTTAACTTTATCATGCCATACAGTGATAGAACTTTGCTGATCATTCACAGGTCCTCTCTGGGGGTATCAGTAGCAATGTAATCTGGTCTCAGAGCAGCACATTTTTCATAAAAGATTCTAAGCAAGTGAAAAGTGTTGCAAATAGCCATTGTTCAAGAATATTTTCTTGGTACCATGTTTCATTTCACTATAATGTTGAAAGAGAGCTCTTATAGGGTTGTCTCTGCCTTTTGCCATTATAGCGAAATCCTCCAAACCACCGTAGGCAGCTTGGTATTGTGAGACATCCAGCCTCAACTCAGTTCTGATTGTTTCAGACATGTTTACAGCATATCAAATGAGAAACACTTAGCTAACTGTGAATCTGGAAGTACATTTGAACCACAGCTCCTGAGATCACACAGACAGACTTTGGTGAATGTGGGCTCCTAAATGAGTATAACCCAATAGGATTTAAACAATACAAGCAATCTGTCTGTCTATTCGGATCCCTTTACAGCTGTGTATTCCCACAGGGGGGAAAACAGCTCCCTACACAGGGTTAAATATCTGGTAGGAGGTCTGTTTGTCTAAGTTCCATAAACTGGTGAACAAAAGCAGACCTAAACGGTTTATACAGAAGTTGCAAACAGCTGCTTATCACTGGGGATTTCTCACCCAATGTGTTAATTTGCACAGGAAATTAAAGTGTAAGTTTGACTAACACCCAGATGTTGCCGCAGTCAACATAATGTAGCCCAGAAACCAGCTCTGGGGTAAATAAATCAGATTCTTGTATGTCCACAGTGTCAGCCAAAGAAACAACAACACAAGCAGAAGTAATATTGATAATTTATTACTATATTCACACCAAGCATGTGACAAAGAAAATCACAAGGGAGTTTAGTTCTTGCCAGTCTCAGAAGAATATACAGTTCTTAAGAATGAGAGCTGGCTTACACGAGGTTATATATCATAGATAGCAGCATGGTAACAGAGACAACATCATGGTTATGGATATAAGGAACATAATGTATTGTTTCTATATTATAAACAAGGCAGCTTCCTTTGGGTAATGATTTAGGAGATGGAATTACTAATGAGTATAATATGAGACAAAGAATATGTCTCTGTCATCATGAAGCTTGAACAAAGAGAATTACTGACAGACCACAAATACATGTGGCATACTAGCCTAAGTGCAAGACACACACTGTATATGATTATATAAGAATATAAGTATATAAGTGTATACAGTAATCACTGATGATCCATTAGAGTCATCTTATCAGTAATTAGAAAGATTATATATAGACTATATATAAAAGACAAACATAATCTAGGTAAATGCATTATAGTGAGGTATAATGAATCATGCATGATATAATCCTATAAAGATGTAAACGTTAGCAGACATTAGCAGCAAAGCATATTCCTGGCACCCATGCTTGTATGATGGGTGCCCAAATCTACATGTCAGTGCAAAATAGCAGTATCACAATCTAATAGACCAGGAATACAGTGTAAGGTGTATGTGGGATGATAGGGGGTATAACCCTGGTGCAACACTACCAAACTAACATTTCACTTGTTTTTATACTGTTCAATAAAGTTGTTTGAAAGGAATCTTACCTTGCCTTTACTGAGTCTTTGCTTGTCAATATCACATCTTTTGAAAGCATTCCAAGGGTTAAATCCACAAACGGACACAATGGCAAGCAAAGAATTAAATATATGTATATCCACATAAATGTATTGAATACAGGGAATTTGGAGGGAGGGTAGAGGTGCTGTGATTCACCCTTGATTTGGGAAATGGAGCCTCTGTTTGGACAGGTGTGAGCTACAGGCCTCCAGCACAGGTGAAGGACTTAGATAAGGTAATGTTAGAAGTAACTGGCAAATTGTCAGAAAGGAGGAAGGTGTTGTGGATGAGAGGGCTTCAAACTGCTGGATGTAGATTGGAGCCTATCTGCTGTGGCTTCTGCTAGAAAGAGGGATATCCTGGACTCCCTGCAAGGGGGGATGCTCCTCAGGCAACAAGCCAGTGAACCCACTGATGACTGGGCAATACTGGACCTGAAGCTTACTAACAAGTACAGTACTGCAGACATACAGGTGGGAAGCCATCTGGGGACCAGTGATCATTGTACAGAGTGGTGAAACATAAGAGCAGCTACAGAATCTAACCATACAATGACAAGGGTCATAGACTTCAGAAGGGCTGATTTTACTAAGAAGGGCAAATGCCTCACGAATGACTTGGCAGGCGGAGATGACCTAGGGGATGGAGGAAAAGTGGGCCAAACTAAAAGGTGGCTTAGTGGGGGTTACGTGGCATGTTTGTTTGTGTTTTCTTGAGTTATTATTGTTTTTCTTTCTTTTCCATATAGTTGTTATATTGTGGTTCATATGTGTTTCTCTGACAAAATTCAATAAAGGATATTGATTTGTAAAAAAATAAATGGCTTAGTGAAGGAAAAAAATGTTACGTCAAGCAAGTAAGCAAAAGTACAAGAAAGTGGAGTCTGCTACAGTTCTTGAAAGAGGTAGCAGAAAAGGTAAAGTCTAAAAGAGTTGCATTCAGAAGGTATAAGGAGAACCAAAGAGAGGAAGATTGGGAAGTGTATCTCAGAAAACAAAGAGCTGTAGACAAAGCAGTAAGGAACACAAAGGCACAAACTGAGGAAAGAACAGCACACGGAGTATCAAAAGAGGGCAAACATTTTTTAACTATGTTAACAAATAAAATGAAGATAAAGGGAGGGATTGTACTATACAGTGAAAGAGGGAGGGAGTGACTCTGCAGAGGAGGATCAAGAAAAAGCAAACATCTTAAACAAATACTTCTCCTCAGTGTTCACAGTAGAAGGGGTAAGGGAAGGACCATGAAAAGTTGCCAGTAGCTTTGATGGGAAGAAAATTGGCACTAGTCCATTTTCTGTGGAGAAAGTCTGGAAAGTACTCGCTAACCTGAAGGTAGACAAAGCTATGGGGCAAGACAGGGTACATGCAAGGGTGCTGAGGGAGCTCAGGAAGCTACTCACTGCATCTCTGACAGATCTCTTCAACAGATCACTGCTGACCAGTGTGGTCCTGGAGGACTGGAGAATGACAGATGTAGTACAACTTCGCAAAAGTTGCAACATGAAACAGGCAGGCAATTACAGGCCTGATACTGGTGGTAGGTAAGTTAATGGAAACACTATTAAATGAAAGGATTGTGGAATATCGTATTTAACAGATTACACAAAGCAAGGCTGCATGGTTTTGCAGAGGGAAGGTCATGTCAAAAATATCTAATATATTTCCTTGAGTGGGTCACCAAGGAGCTGAATCAGAGAGGAGCAGTGGACATGCCCTATGTGTATTTCAGTAATGCTTTTGACACCATTACACATAGGAGACTGATAAGCAAGCTGGTAATTTGGGGATGGAAGTGGGGCGGTAACCTGAATAAGGCACTGGTGACATAGTGGAGGAACTGGAAGGGAAGGTCTGCTTCTTTACAGATGACACCAAGATCTGCAACAGATCTGCAAAAGTGTGGACACTTTTGTGAGGTGGAAATGATGGGCAGGGATCTGAAAAGACTGGAAAAGTAGGCAGGGGTACAGCAGCTCAGTTTTAATGCAGAAAAGTGCAAAATAATTCACTTGGGCCATAGAAATCCAGTAGCAGCGTACAAAATGTGTGGAGTGACACTGAGAAAGACTAAACAGGGAAAAAACATAGGGTTAATTATATTAGATGACAGAAAGGTGGCCAGGCAGTGTGGTTAGTCAATCAGAAGGGCTAGTGGAATGTTCTAGTGCAAAGGCAGGGGTATTGCCAGCATGAAGAGGGAGGTGGTGCTGCCCCTATATAGATTACTGGTAAACCCCACCTTGAGTACTGTGTCCATTTCTGGAGATCACATTTCAGGAATCACATAGACAGAGTAGACACAGTCCAGAGGAGGGCTACCAAAATTGTGCAGGGCCTACATCAAAAGCCCTATGAAGAAAGGCTAACGAAGTTAAATATGTACAAGCTAGAGGAGGTGGAGCTATGATAGAAACTGTTAAATACCTCATGGAGTTTAATAAGGTGCAGGAGGGGATTATTTTTCAGAAACAAATATGCTCTAGAACAAGGGGTCATGCTATGAAGCTGGAAGGGGCAAATTCAGGATGGTTGTGGAGAAGTACTTCTTCATAGAAAGGGTGGTAGATACCTGGAAGAGACTTCCAGAGGAGGTAGTGGGGCAAAAAACAACAATGGTGGGTTCAAAAATGCTGGTGATAGGCACAAGGGAGTCGCAGGGTTAAGGAAGGGGGGGGAAGAGACTGAGTTGCATCAAGTAGGGTCTGCAGGAAAAAAATGAAGGTTAAAATAATGGGCAGACCCAGTGGCCCTTATTTGCCATTACATTCTATGTTTCGATTACAGGAAAAAGTTAATACTGATAAATCCACATAATGTGAATCTGTCCAGCCAGCAATCTAATGAGAGATCTTCAGGAGGCCCAAAAGTGGGAAAGCATTAAAATATAAGATGCCACAAAATAAGAAAGCCTTAAACTGAAAAAAAGTTCCCCAAAAATATATATTTCACGCATTCACAGATCTTCATGTTGTAATCCAACAGAGTGTTCCAACTTGATCCCCAATCTCCAATATTGCAGCAACCCCAATAAAAGCACCATGCAGCCTGGCTCATTGACAGAAAACCTCTCGTCCATCCACAGAACCTCTGACTGTCCTCCAACTCTGACTCCTCCATGGGAAACCAGGTCCTCTGACACTTCACCATATCTGGTTTCAATTTCAACTTTCACGCCATCCCACATTCCTCATAGTTTATCAATTCTATGATGCTCAAGCCATCGCCGGTGAAGCAACTCCACCTGCTCCACTGAACTTCAATCCATCCATAGCAACTTGACTACCAGTTCCTGCCTGGAAGTCCACAATGCTTACCCCTGCTCTGTCTCCTGCTGCTACACCAACCAACATGCCACATTCTGCTTCGCACACTCTGAATTGACTGCCAATCTCCATATCATCTTCCAATTGTCAAACACTGCTCTAGCTCTCCTCACAGATCCCATCCTCTGACCCTTCTTCTTTACTTCCGCTGCATTGCACTCTCCAGTCACTGACTCATCTCTGGCCTTCACAACCACACCTAAAATGTATCTGAAAATAAAAACACAGTTTCCAGTGCTCCAGAGATCCTCCTTCTACACTGCTTATGACCATATTGAACAGTGCACGTCATTCTGATGCAAGCTCCTCTCCCAATGCTGAAAGTCTGTCACACTGACTAGTAGGAACATTTTTCCCATGCTCAAATAACCAATCAAAAACCACACACTACACACTTCCAAATCAAAATGATTCCATTCATACTCATTCACAACACAGAGTCACAAAAAGGCAAACAGAAAATGAACCCTACCAATTTAAAAAAAAAAAGAAACAATATGTAAAAACTGGTGAACATTCACATTATCTTGCCACCTATAGCATAAATCAAATAGGCAACAGGTGCCAGCTAAATAAAATCATTTATTTTACTCATAGCCTGTGAACTCGTAACCTCACTCGCAGCTCCACCCTCGTGAAGATACTCAAGTTCAGAAGCTACTTGTAAAATTAATGATTTATTTGGCTGGCACCTATCCCATATCCATTATATAAATTCCTTGCAAAAAACTTTCTTAATGCACCTCTTAGGCTTCAGATTAAACCAACAAAAGTAAGGAAACGTGGTGTTATGATTTCCAACAGTAACACCCCATTCCCACCCTCCATGCAGCAAAAGGAAAAAACATTACAGTTTTCCCCTGTCCTGAGTCTTCATAAATCAGGCCTGAGGTCTTCCTTTGCAGTTATCAACCCTAATGTTCAGTCACTCCAACAGCAAATAAGCTAACAAGTGCAGACTTTATGAGAAAGGGGTGAGCATTAGGGAGACCACAGAAACATAGAAACATAGAAGTTGATGGCAGATAAGGACCACAAGGCCCATCTAGTCTACCCATTTCTTTTTCTACCTTATGAATGTGCCAATGGCCTATGTATGTATGGCCCTGTTGCTAGCCTTGCTTGTAGAGCAGAAAGCAGCTTACTAAAAAAGCTACATTTTCTTATTAATTTAAAACTTATATCTCAGCAGGAGTCAGTGTCTGTTGAGATTAAGTAGACAGATACTTTATTATAAGTAGAAGGGGTCTTATTTAGGGTTAAAAAAGAAAGAAAAGAAAGAAAGTCAGTGTGTGTTCTGTGCTGGGAAGGGTATTGTATCAGCTGACTTTGCTAAACCAGTAGGAGGAGAGAGAGCTTAATTGGGGGTGTGGCTTAGACACTATAAAAGCAGGTGACTCAAATTTCAACTTCCTGTTGCTAGCCTTTTTTCTTACTAATTGCCCTGCATCATACCCTAAGCCAGTTCTACTTTTATAGCCACTGGATCAGACTGTCAACAGGAACTTCCTGTTTGGTAGTAGGAAGGGAAGGATCATAGAGAAACATTGGGTTTGTCAACCCTAAATGAAAAAAGTAGCTCACTTCCCTCCATCTGCTGGTGGTCTGACATTGAGCAAGGAAGAAGGAGGCTACTAAAGAAGATAGGAAGTTGCTGTCCCAGAACAGGAAGGGTGAGAGTTGTAAGGAGAGGAGAGAGTAAGCATACAGAGAAACAGGAGAGGGGACACAAAATAAGACATGATAGGAGTGGTGCAGTGCAATGGCTGTGGGGTGGCAGTGTTCCAGAAGACATTCTGGAGGCTGCGATGCTGCCCTATTTGCAGGCACCTCTCTGGTCTGAGAGAGGAGGTTGCCCATCTCCAGACTGACCTGGCAAGGATTCGTGAAACCTCCTCCCCCACCCAGGGACCACCTGAGCCAATGCCACTACCTCAGAGGTTGCCAAGACAAAGGAGAGGCTGGACCAGGGTGGGCTCAGGGAGGGAGAGGGTGGTGGAACAGAGTTGCATCCCTCCAGCTGTACCTCTCCACAATTCATTTGCTCTTGTGGTGGATAGTGGTTCTGCTATGGAGGCACCTGCAGTGGAGACCAAGGTCGCTGCTGGAACCTTCACAAAGAGACCACAGGAGAGTGGCATAGGATCCCACAGGGAAGGAAACAACTCTTGGTGGGGACTAAATCATTAGGGGGTAGAAATGGGGAGGAAGGGGAGAGGAAGGTAAGGTGCCTTCCTGGCGCCACAGCTTGGAAGGACAGGAAGCGAATCCTCGGGATCATGGGAGGAGCTGCACGAGGGAGTGAGGGAGCTGGATGTCATTGTCCACCTAGGGACTAATGATCTGGCTAGGAATGGGATCAGAGCAGTGCAAGAGGAGTTTGTAGAGTTGGGGAGGGGCCTTAGACAAGTAGCGCATACGGTAACCTTCTCAGAGGTGCTGCCTGTCTATGGCAAGGGTGATGCTAGGGCACTCCTCAACAGGGAATTCAATGAGTATTTGAAAAACTGGTGTGGAGCTCAGGGTTTTGACTTCATTGGGAACTGGGGAGCCACCTGGAGGGAAGCAGACCTATACTGATGTGATAGTCTGCATCTGTCCAGGGGGGGAACCAGGATCCTAGGTGAGAGGTTTAAATGCTTAATTGGCAAGCATTTAAACTAGCCAAGGGGGTAGGCACTGAAAAGGATCAGGGAAATCCCAGCCTCCCCCCACAAAACATGATAATTAGTGAGGTAAACATCAAGGTAGAGAAGTTATTAGGGAGCAGAACAGAGGTAAATGTAAAAAAAGCAAAAGCAGTAAGGACAGTAATGGGGCTAAAAGGGGTAAGGTTATCTCAAAAGTGGAGGGTGATGAGTACCAATGCCCATAATCTGTAACAAGCTCCTGAACTAGTGGCCTTGATGGAAGAGGGTTGCCTGGATATTGTGGCAGTCACAGAAACATGGTACACAGAGAACCATGACTGGGATGTCAACATACCAGGATACACAATCACAGGAGGGACAGGGAGGGTAAAACAGGAGGAGAGTAGCTCTCTATGTAAAGGAAGGGATCAAAACAACAGAACTAAAGAGTAAACAGGGAGCAGATGAGGCACTCTGGGTCTCCTGGAGACAGGAAATGGCACCACAATCTGCACAGGGTTGTATACAGAACTCCATCTCAGGGAGGAATGGACAAGGAAATGATAGAAGGCTTCCTTAGAATGGCAGAAAAGGGAGATATTGTTGATGGGGACCTGAATATGCCAGATGTTAACTGGAGCACCTTTCTGCAGGCACATCCAAGAGCAGGGTCATTCTTGATGCCCTACAGGGGCATGCCTCAGACAGCTAGTATTGGAACCCACTCTGAGGGAGCAATCTTAGACCTGGTACTCTCAAATGGGGACAGAGAAAGAATCTCAGATTTAGAGGTGGGTAGCATCTGGAGAAGCGACCACCAAACAGTGTGTGTTCACTATAAACACAGCCATACAATCAAGCCATACAAAAGCAAGAGTATTGAACTTTAGAGGGCTGACTTTGGGAAAATGAGAAAGTGCCTTAGAAAAGCACTAGCAAACAGGCAAGAAGGAGGGGTGGAGGAACAATGGGGAGTAATCAAAACAGCCATCACAGAGGCAACAAGCCTTTGTGTAAAGCAAATCAATAAAACACAACGAAGGAAAAAACTGCTATAGTTCTCAAAAGAGGTGGCAGGGAAGGTTAAGGAGAAAAGGATAGCATTCAGGAAATATAAGGAAACACAGAAGGAGCAGGACAGAGAACTTTATCAGTTAAAGCAGAAAGAGGCTGGGAAGGCAGTCAGAATAGCAAAGGCCCAAACCGAGGAAAGGATAGCCAATTCATGTTAAGACCTTTATAGGTACATTAGGAGTGAAGAAAGACCAAAGGAGGGATACTGATGCTTAATAAAGGAGGGAATGTGGGTAGAGGGGACAGTGAAAAAGCAGGGATACTGAATGAATATTTCTGCTCAGTATTCACAAAGGAGAGAGGAGAGTACCTAAACCAAACAAGAGAAACACTCTGAAGATGGGTAATACCAGTCCATTTACAGAAGAAAGGATTCTGAAAGAACTAATAAAATTAAAGGTGGACAAAGCAATGGAGCCTGATGGGATTCACCCAAGAATTCTGAAAGAACTAGGGTAGAACTAGTGACACCACTGACTACTCTCTTTAACAAATCATGGGAGGATGGGGTGGTACCTGAGGACTGGAGGAGGGCAGATGTGATTCCTCTTCACAAAAGTGGGAGCAGGACAGAGGCAGGAAACTACAGACCAGTTAGTTTGACCTCAGTGGTAGGGAAAATGATGGAATCACTTCTGAAGGAAAGAATTGTTGAGTACCTAGAGGCCAGTGGGGCACAGAACCCAAGGCAGCATGGATTCATGATGGGAAGGTCATGTCAGATGAATCTAATAGATTTCTTTGACTGGGTGACCAAAGTAGTAGACCAGGGAGGGGCTGTGGACATGGCCTACCTAGATTTTAGCAAGGCATTTGATACAGTCCCACACAAAAGATTAATACACAAGTTAGCCAGCCTTGGAGTGGGCCCCAAGGTGGTAGCCTGGATAAAAAATTGGCTAGACAACAGGACGCAAAGGGTAGTAGTAAATGGAGTACACAGTGAAGAAAGGAGGGTTACTAGTGGGGTACCACAGGGTTCAGTACTGGGACCAGTCCTTTTTAATGTCTTTATAAGTGACATTGCAGAGGAACTGGAAGGAAAAGTACTATGTCTCTTTGCAGATGACACAAAGATCTGCAACAGGGTTGATACACAAGATGGAGTGGAAAGGATGAGAAGGGACTTGGCAAGGTTGGAGGAATGGTCAAATGTATGGCAGCTCAGATTCAATGCAAAGAAGTGCAAGGTAATGCACATGGGAAACAAAAACCCAGGGAAAGAGTACACTGGGGGGTGAGATACTGACAACAGTAAAAATGGAAAGGGACCTGGGGGTAATTATATCAGATGACCTAAAGGTGGGCAAGCAATGTGAGAAGGCAGTAAGGAAGGCTGGGGGGATACTGGGATGCATAGGAAGAGGCATCAATAGTAGAAAACAGGAAGTTGTTATCCCTCTGTACAGACAGTTGGTGAGACCCCATCTGGAGTACTGTGTGCAGTTCTGGAGACCCCATCTCTGCAAAGACATAGACACAGAGGAGGCTGTCCAGAGGAGGGCAACCAAAATGGTGCAGGGTCTTCACCAGAAGACATGCAAAGAAAGACTAAAGGAGCTTAATATGTATACCCTTGAGGAAAGAAGAGAGAGAGGGGACATGATAGAAACTTTCAAGTACCTCAAGGGAATCAACAAAGTCCAAGAGGGTAGCATCTTTCAGAAAAAGAGATGTGCAAGAACAAGGGGGCACAATTTGAAGATAGAGGGGGGACGGCTCAGAGGTAATGTGAGGAAGTATTTTTTCACGGAGAGGGTTGTGGATGCATGGAACAGCCTCCCTGAGGAGGTCGTGGAGTCAGGAACAGTGGGGAATTCAAGAATGCATGGGACAGACATAAGGCAGTCCTAGTGGGGGGTAGGAGGAAGTAAGCTGTTGGATAACTAGGATCTGCAGCTTATCTGTTAGGTAGGAAAATGGGCAGACTAGGTGGGCCAAACGGTCCATATCTGCCGTCAAATTCTATGTTTCTATGTTTCTATTCATAGTATCTGTATTGCTCCCTTATGCCTATCCCATGCCTGTTTGAAGCCCTGCACTGTATTCATATCCACCATTTCCTGAGCTAGGCCATTCCATGCATCCACCACCCTTTCTGTGAAAAAGAACTTCCTCACATTACCCCTTAATCAGTCTCCCTCTAATCTCATGTTGTGTCCTCTTGTCCTGCAATTTTTCTTATATTGAAACATGTTAAACTCTTTCACCTTGTTGATGCCCTTAAGGTATTTGAATGTTTCAATCATATCACCTCTCTCCTCCTTTGCTCTAGGGTATACATATTGAGCTCCATTAATCTGTCCTCATATGTTTTCTGATGTACCATTTTGGTTGCCCTTCTCTGGACTGCCTCAATTTGGTTAATGTCCTTGTGAAGATGTGGCCTCCAGTACTGCACACAGTACTCCATATGGGGTCTAATCAGTGTCTTGTAAAGAGGGATTATTACATCTCTCTAATGACTTGTGATGCCCCTACTAATACACCTCAACATCCCCCTAGCTTCACCTACTGCTTTAGTGGTCTGCTTGGATGATTTCAGGTCATCTGTGATGAAGATGCCCAAGTCTCTTTCTGCCCTTGTGATTGCCAGCAACTCCCCTCCCAACCTATAGGTGGCTTCAGGGTTTCTCTTCCCTATGTGCATGATCTTGTACTTCTTTGCATTAAACCCCAGTTGCCACGCTTCTGACCATTTTGCCAGTTTATCCAGATCTCTTCTCATTCTGCCCACCCCATCTGGATCATCTACTCTGTTGCAGATCTTGGTGTCATCTGCAAACAGACAAACCATACCCTTCAGTTCATCTGCAATATCACTGATGAAGATACTGAAGAGGACTGGCACCAGAACTGATCCTTTAGGTACCCCACTTGTGACTTGCAACTCTTTGACTGAATATCGTTTACCACCACTCTCTGTTTTCTGCCCATCAACCAGTTTGCCACCCAGTTGATGAACTTCTGACCCACCCAGAGCCTTCCAGCTTGTTAATCAATATTCTGTGTGGAACAGTATCAAAAGCTTTGCTGAAGTCAAGGTAGGCGACATCAATTTCTCCCCCTTGGTCCACCACTCTGGTTACCCAGTCAAAGAAGTCTATGAGTTTAGTTTGACGAGACCTTCCTGTTGTAAGCACATGCTGCCTTGGATCTTGTGCTCCTATGGATTCCAGGTGTTGCACTATCCTTTCTTTAAGTAGTACCTCCAAAATCTTGCCCACTACTGAGGTAAGATTGACTAGTCTGTAGTTCCCTGCCTCCTCCTACTACCACACATGTGGAGCTGGATCACATGAGCCCTTCTCCAGTCTTCTGGGACCTCCTGTGCTCAGAGACTCACTAAACAGTTCTCATAATGGCTCTACTAGTTCCACCCTTAACTCCTTTAGTATCCTGGGATGTATGCCATCAGGTCCCATTGCCTTGTCCACCCTGACCTTATCAAGCTCTTGTAGGCCCCTTTCTTTTGTGAAGCTACTAGTGCACACCTCCTTCCCCCCTGTGTCCATGGTACTGAGCTGTGGGCCCTGCCCTACCTTCTCCTCAGTAAATACTGAGCAGAAGTATCAATTTAGGATAGATGCCTTTCCATGGTCCTGCTCCTCACACTCCCCCTTATCCCCTTTGATATTATCAATACCCCTCTGGACTTTCTCCTTTCACTAATGTATCTATAGAAAGTCTTGCCCACTTATTTTACTGTTCATGCTAGTGTTTCCTCAGTTTGGGCCTTTTCCTGCCTTACTGCCTTCCCTGCTTCCCTTAGGGAAGTTTGCTATGCCTCCCTATCTTCATCCTACTGCGTTCTCTTATATTTCCTGAAGGTCAGCCTTTTGGCCCTGACCTTTTCTGCTACTGTTTTTGAGAACCAAAGTGGTTTCCTTCTTCTTTTGCACTTTCTTTTCTCTCTAACACAATGGGATGTTGCTTCAAGTATTGCATCGTTAATGCTTTCCCACTTTGCCTGTACCCCTCACCTGTATTTCTTCTTGCCAGGGCTATCTTAACTCTGTTGGCCATCTTATCAAAGTCAGCTCCTCTGAAGTCCCATATTTTTGCCTTGGAATGGGATGATTGAGTTCTAGTGACCAAATTGAACCATACCATGTGATGGTCACTGGCCCCAGGGTGACCTTCTACCTGGAGATCTGTGATCCTTTCCCTGTTAGTCAGTACTAGATCTATTTTTTTATTCTGAGAAGCAGGGTGACTGGTGGCTGACCTCAGGAGTGCAGGATACCCACTACTGACTGTGAAGGCTTTTAGAATTTTAATAACCGGTACACCACCGGTTTGTTAATTCTCTACTGAGACTTACTGGTTGCTTTTGTATCCTGTGGTTCTCCTGTCCTTCATATTTTCTTCTTTTTGCAGGAGGCTTGTGAGGGTGCAGAGGAGCAGAGGGGCAGTGGCAGTGAGGCATGGCAACGGCAACTAGATAAAAAGGTTTGGAACTATGAGTGACTCTGGGAGACTGCAGAGCAGTGAGCTGTGAGCTTCGAGCTGTGAGTCATGGGTTGTGGAGCTGTGGAACTGAGGAGCTGGCTGTTCTCTGGTTTTCTGTTTGCTCTCTGTTTGAACTGAACAACCGAATGGCCAAAACGCTTGATTGTGCTGTGCCATGTCCTGCTGGTATTTCTTTTTCTGAAGAGACTGGGAGATTGTTTGGGAGCCTGTCTGGTGTTTGCTCATGTCTTTCTGCTCTCAGTCTGAGATTTTCATTTTTTTTGAGCTTTTGCCATTTTGGTGGATGTTTATGGAGAGTGAGCGAACATAGCAAACACTTGGAAAGCACGAAAGAGGTTTATAGCAGCTAGTGTATACAATGAAAGACATTGATTGTCATGGTATAGTTTTTATTTTGGATTTTTGTTTTTGTATACTTTATCTTTTTTATGGACCTTTTTTAAGTTCCATATTTTATTTTTTGTGGAAGCTAGTATGTGTGCTTTTTGTTTCTAGTAGGGCTGCACAGGTGATTTTAGGAATAAAAGTACATATTGTTTTAAATAAGAAGTTTACAAATTAAAAGTTAAAACTTCTAGATTTAGATTTTGTGCCAAAGCAGAATTTGAGTTACTGATTTGTTCTTTCTAGTCACATGGGCAGAGCTATATATGCGCATGCTCAGCGTGTGTGAATCAGATCATCTGTTACTGGCATTTGGAGCAGATCTTCAGTAGCTGCTGTGGTGGATTTTAGGGTCTCAATCTCTGTGCGTCTACTTCCCAGGTTTAAATTGATACCTGTTAAACTGGAGAGAGTTAAGTTGGTTCTGGTTCTTCTGAGTGTGTATGAATATGTTTCTGACACAATAAATTTTAGAGTTTTAAATTTAAAAGCTAACGAGTTTTCAAAGTGGAAAGTGAAGAAAAATACTTTTACTTTGTCTTTTTGAATGGATTTTAGTCTGATTTACTAACCAAACTATAGATATTTTAAAGTTCCAACTTAGTCTCTGGGGATAATAAAGCAAGCATTTTTCTCCGGCTTAAAAAAATAAAACTATAACTTACATTAAATTATAAGGTAGAGGTAAATTTATTACTATTGCAGAGATTTGGTGTGGATACTTTTTAGTGGTAAAGAGTTGTTAGTACTTACAAGGTGGATAGTTTGTTCAATTGATGGTATGGATAATTTGTTAGTATGCTGTAAACATCTATAAGTATATTTGGGATTTTTATAAACCCCTAATAGAAAGTTCATATTCTCATATTGTATGTGTGTTTTTCTTATTTCCTACCTGGCCCTTTATGGGCATTCTACTGAAACTAAGGTGGATGATAGGTCTGAGAGGACACAAAAGATACCCTGCTGAGTATTTGGCTGAGAGCCTCTGCAGCATAAGGAGTTTCCCCTTTGAGGAAAAAAGACACATTTTCAAATGTGGACTTTGATTACTGAGTCAAATTTCTGGTTATAACATTTGGTAATTTGACCCTGTGGACATTAGTTTCTGCCATCTTCCTATTTTTTGTGTACTGTGTTGAAAATTGTTACAAGAGCAGTAAAAAAAAAAAAGCAGCTAACCCAGTTACCTATAACAAATAAGGGTTCCTTATAAAGGGTAAACACAATGAAATGAAAAAAATAGCTAGTTATATATTAGCCACAGGAAGCCATTTGAATCTGGTAGAAAATAAGAAGGTACTAAGAATAGAGAGTGCTTCTCTCCCCTCTACATTCTATCTCCCACCACTGAGCTCTTCCCCAATAGTTGGCTGGCGGGAGAGGAATGTTCAGCAAGAGGAACACCTGATTCTGATAACAATCAGGCAATTAGAGAATTAACCTCATAACCATGAAGATTTACTTAGTTTTAGTGCTCTTCCCTCTGAAATTGTGGGTAAAGAAAAGGGGAGTGGTATAATAAACTGTGAGGGAGAGGTAAGTGAAAATGTAGAAAAAAGATCAATTAGGAGTAGACATGAATAAAAAGGATCAATATGAGGTTGGGAAAGAAAAAAAATGATTGATGCCTCACATCAGTGCCCAAGTAGATCATTCTTAGGAGAATTTGAGGCTTTTCTGACACCATATATTTTAAGACCAAAATTAAATCCCCCTTCTGCATTCCCCCCTGATATTCCACATATAATTCAGGAGAGTTCTCTCCATAATATAATCCCTGATGATATCCCCGATGATATCCCTCAGACTGGGGTAAATAAAACCTCAGTGGAATTATTGACTGAGATTAGAAACTGTATCATGATGAATAATGAGCTTCTTATCAACCTTATTACTGTGATTTGTACACAAACTAATAAAGAAAAAGAAGTTTCATCAAGAAAGAAGATACAGCAGATGGAAGTAATTAATCCCAGTAATGGGAAATAAATAAATTTGATTAAAGATAATGGTGAGAAAATTAGACAAATAACAAAGGAAATAGGTAGAAGAAAAGTGAGAGAAACTCAAGCGTTGGTTTCTGACCTCCATAGGATGGAAGTGAATAAAAAGAAACAACAACAAAAGGAAAGAGGGGTACAGAGGTTATGAGATCCTAAATGGAAGGAAATAAATGGACAAGATAAGCTGATTAAAAATAGAGGGAAAGCTATAGAACAGGTTAGGACAATGCAATTAATTGAAAATGGAGAAAGTAGGACATTTAGACTTGTAGAAGAAGCTAAGGAACAACAAAGTGAAAAGATAATGGGGAATTAGGACAAGAAAAAGAATGGTATAATTGTGATAGGGAGAAAATTAAAGAACAGCAAATTGAAGCTGGTGAAAGACTTCCAACAACCTTCATTAGATGGATACCAAGGGCTAAGAATGAGAACCATAAAACATTGAAATTGATGGTTTATAACATATGTAAAGGGATTCTGGGAAATAGAATACATTGGAATGAATTGGGGTCAACTTATAGATATCATGGAGGAATAGAAAAAAGGATGGATTTGCCTGGTACTCAAAAGTAATAGTACTAGGAGGAAGTTATTGGAGGCAGAAGAACAACTAAAAGAATGGGGAATAAAGGCTGATGCTTCTATTCCACCCTGAAAGAATCTCCTTCAGAAAAGTTAAAGCAAAGACACATGCTTCCTGAGAGACAAAAAAATAAATATATCAAATTCACCTGGTAATAAGAAGCAGCAGAAAATCTCAGACTTCATGAAACCAGTGGTGATTAAAGAACATAATATTACACAAGAAGAGATCTTTGGACAAGTAATCAGAGGGAGACAGCAGAGAGGTGTTAGGATAAATAATAGTGTAATACTTGAGGAAACATCACAGAGTCCCCCACTGATAGAATTTGTTTCTACTGGTTAGGAAGAATCTGTGATTAATTGTGTTCAAACATATGAGGGTGAAATGGTTACTGTAGAGTTGGAAGAATTAAACTGACATATAGAATCCAAAGAGGTCTCAAATTATATAAGAATTTTAAGTTGGAATATAGCAAGAGTGTCCTGTAAACTAGGAAATAATATGATCTCTGCTCTTTTTCAACAAATGCACATTGTGCTGCTACAAGAAACTTGGATTGATAAAGGTGGATTCCATTTAGATGGGTATCAGGCTTGGCATATGTATGCTAAAAGGAGGATGAAATTTGGGAGACCTGCAAGAGGTATTAGTGCCTTTGTTAGAATAAATGATGAACTAACATGTGCATGTTTATGGAGTGATACAAACTTTTTCATTCAAGCTTTTGAGATATGGATAAAGCAAAACGTTGAGTGCATTTTGATAAATGTATACTTGTCACCAGACACAAAGGCATCTCCTAAACCGTAGCAAGGATACCCTGGCTAAATTATTGAAAGAGTTACAAAATAAGTATACTGGTAAAATCTTCCTCCTTGCAGGTGATTGTAATGCAAGGGTAGGGATAGGATAGAAGAAATGTGTACAAATTTGAATTTAGATGATATTTTCTCAATTCACTTGAGAAATTCTATGGATAAAAAGAAAAATAAAGCTGGTGAAAGATTATTACAAATTTCAAACAGAACAAATATGTGCATCCTAAATGGTAGATGTCATGGTGATACTCAACGCAAATGTACCTTTGTATATAAAGAGGGATTAAGTGTTCTGGATTATGAAATAACAGATGTATATTCATATAGTAAAATACAAAGAATGGAAGTGTTGGACATTTGGGATAGTGATCATAGACCAGTTCAAGTTTGGGTGGAGTCTGAATCCTGGATGGTAGAAACTGGGTTAAATAAAGTGTGGAATGATAAAATTGCTGAGATTGGGAATAGTAAACAAATAATATGGCAAAAAGTAAGTCATGAATTATTAAGAAACTATCTCACATCGGATGAAATGGAGATATTGAAATATAGATGTATAAATGATTTGAGAGATGCCCTTGGAGAAATAAGAAATGGGGACCAGTCAAATGTAATGTTTGGAAAGTACCAATCAATAGAACAAAAGATTGTGAAAAAGCTGACTGGGAACCCCCCAAAAAGGGGTGTAAATTAAATTGTGAATGGGAAAGAATGGTTTGATAGAGAATGTATGAAAACAAGGAGACTAACACAAAAAGCAGGTAGAGAAATAGTGAAAAATAATAATATGGAGTTCAGGAAAGCACTTAAATATTTAAAAATAGAATATAAAAAGTTGATTGTTAAAAAGAAAAAATGCAATCAGGAAGATTTGTGGAATATTTTACAAAATTCTATAAAGCAAAAAGATGTGGCAACATTCTGGAGGATAGTTGCACAGTGTATTAAAGGCTCTAGAAGTAATATACTAGTGGTGATCCCACCTGAGAACTGGATGAGTTATTATGAGAGACACTTTATAGAAAAGAGACTCAGAGTCTTGAACATATTAAGAAGAATGGCAAGGATAGTTCCTGGTTATATTTTACAAAGGAAGAAATTATAATTGCAATAAAAGTAGAGAAGAAAAATAAAGCTGCAGGCACTGATAATGGGGGTGCCGAATTGTACCATGGTGACCCAAGTTGGTGGGCTGATATTCTTCTGGGCCTGTTAAATATATGGAGTTGCCTTTGGGCTGGCAAGAGGGAATTATAATTCCTATATATAAAATGGTCATATGGAGAATATAGAGAACTATAGACCAATTACTCTCGTAAATGTAAATCAAAAGATATTCTCTAGATTGATATTGTCAAGAAAATTTTTTGGATAGAGACGGAGGGTATTTTGTCAGAAGCACAGGCTGGTTTTGAAAAAGGTAGATTGACTGTAGACCAAATTTTTGTACTAAGACATATATTGGAAAAGTATATAGTTTTGAAAGAAATACATATTTATGCAGCCTTTGTTGACATTAAGGCAGCTTTCGACTTGATAAATTGAGAAATATTATGGTCACTTCTAGAATCTAAAGGAATGAATGAATAACTTTTGGAGGTGATTAAATTGTTGCATAATGAAAATGAGATTTTAATTAAATATAGTAAAGAAGGACATATGACATCTCCTATTAAGGTAAATGTAGGGGTGAAGCAGGGTTTCATTTAGCACCCACTTTATTAAACCTGTACATTGAAACTTGGGTAGAAGAACTGAAACATGGAAACAATCCCACCATGGATTGGTGGAGAAGTGGCTCAGATGCTATTGTATGCAGATGATGTTATACTGTTTTCACAAACAAAAATAGGTTTAAAACAGGCTATTGCCATGTCGATGGAAATTCTTGGGAAATTAGATCTTATGATAAATCAAACAAAGACTAAGATAGTGACTTTTCAAAGAGGTAAGGTTAGAAATCTGATACATTGGAAGATTTGGAATCTGAATATTGAAGAAGTAAGTAGCTTATGTTATTTCGGAGTTACTTTTAGTAGTGACCTAAACTGAAAAAGGCAAAGAGAACAAGTGTGCAACAAGTCAGTGAAGGTTTTAAATGGTATTAGGCATTTTTCAAATACGATAGCTAGTAATTCATTTTTGGCACAATTAAGATGTCTGAAAGTAAAAATTGAAGCCCAAATGTTATATGGAGTAGAATGTTGGGGGGATTAGCAATAATAATAATTTAAAAAGAATTAGAAGTAATACAATACAACTATCTGGGTGTCAGCGTGGCTCAGTTGGTAGCACATCCGCCTCTAGACCAGAAGGTTGTGGGTTCGCTTCCCACACCGGGATGGACCTGCCCTAAAAATCACTGGCATCCGAGTGCAGTATTTATTTGGGGTGCTGTACTGTTGCGCGGGGTACTATCCTTAGGATGAGATGTTAAACCGAGGTCCCTTCTGCTCATCCTGGTGTTGTCCTGGTGGGTGTCTAGGTGAAAGTAAAATAACCCAGGGTACTCTTCGTAAAGAGCAGGGGAGCATTCCTGGTATCCTGGCCAATATTCCCCTTCCCATAAACCAGTTCATGCAATTATCCAGGCTGTGTGTGGGTGATGTTGTGCAATATGGCCACCACCACACATTCAGTCACTTCACTACCAGTCTAGCATTGCTTGTAAAGCGCTTTGGGATACTGTGTATGAAAAGCATTATATAAATGCTGATTCTTCTTCTTCTTCTTCATCATAGAAATAGCATTAGCCTACCTAAATATACAACAGCGGCTGGGGTAAGATTGGAAACTGGAACGTGTCCAATATATATTAAGTCTTTAAAGAGAGCTCTGATGCACTGGCAAAAGATAGTGGTCGCTGAGGAAAGAAATTTAATAAAAAAATATGTTGGGAAGAAGCAAAGACATGGGATAGGAAGAGAAAATGGACCTGATTGGGGATATTAAATCAGGAACTAAATAGGAATGGGCTGAAGTACAATTACATATATGGTACTCGGTTTAACCCAGTAGGTTTTGTAAAGGAAGCCATACAAGGCATGGAGGATATATCAAAAAGCATGGATTTTATTAGAATGAAAGATCATTACTTAAATCACCCTCTAAAATATGTTAAATTAGATTTTGGAATGGAAAAATATTTACTTAAATGTGAGCAGGTAAAACAAAGGAAGGAGATAACTAAAGATGCAGTGAATTTAAAATCAGCCGGCTAAGTGAGCGCAAAATGGCCACTTCGCCTTGGCACTTCGCTACGCAGAGTGACCCATAGGAAAGGCTCACTTCGCCTTGTTATTATTACTTTGCATTGTCATTCCGCCTTAAACGTGAAGTAATGCGGGGTGACAATAATATTGGTTGCATCCCACCCACACAGTCACCAGAATGAATGTGCATCCCCAAAGTGCTATTGTCTTGTGTCCAGAAAACTCCCCAGTGCTGACGAAGTGAAGTGAGAGTGTAACAAGAAATGCAAAGTCTCCCAAAATTAATGGTGCACTCAGTCATGCACGCAGTCATCAGGTCACACACAGAGTCACCAGAATTAATGTGCATCCCCAAAATGCTACTGTCTTGTGTCCAGAAAATTCTCAGTGCTGACGAAGTGAAATGAGAGCGTAACAAGAAATGCAATCTCCCAGAATTAATGGTGCCATGCAAATGCACAGACAGATTAAGATTGCACTGCACACTCAAGGGATGCATACAAAAAGGCACAACAACACCTGACCAGTGCTTACAAGTCACAAATCTAAATCTGAAAAGGAATACATTTTGCTAGTTGGGGGATTAGTGCATGGCAATAACAATCCTTTACCAGTACAGATACCACAAAGCAGTATAAAAAATTCATGCAGGTGCAGTGGATAGCAGGTTCATACTGCTGCAATTACTCTGTAACACAATAAACGGTGTCTGATTTAATGGAACACACTGAACACACACTCACACGTACACTCAAGCAATGTATAGCAAATTGAAAACCTTTAGTCATATAACCAAATGTTTTAAACAGACAAATTGTACACTGCTACACCACAACAATCAGCAAAAAAAGTCAAGAATTACTGAAAATATTACTGTGTGTACATTAACACAGTTATACAAGAAAAATATAACCAAAACAGAAAGACTGCCTTTTTCTCACAGTTAATCTACCTACACCACAAATACACCCCTCCTCCAAAGCACACTTCACAGTACACTGACTGTTCTAAATTAACATTCAAAATCCACACACAACAATAAACACTCGATGATATGAGCACAGAAGGGTATTCTTCAATCGATGTACTAAATTTTGAGCAAAAAATATTACTCAAAAAGGCATTTTCAACAGCTTTTAGAGGTTTTGAATCACAGAGCTCTGAAAGCAAACTGGCTCCAGCTACCACTGCCCACACACTACCCAGGCCAGAACTGAGGCTGTGCCAAATAATCTCAAGCCCATGTGACCTGCAATCCCATGAATAACTGCAGAATTTCCTTTGGAGCTCAATTACAGGGTGAAGTGAGGTGACTTACATTGATTTCAATGTACTTCACCTTAAAATTGCTGGAGAAGAGTTTGGGGAAGGCGGAATAACGCAAAGTTATTGGTTTCAGTGAACTTCATGTTCCTCATTATGAAGCGAAGTACTCCACTTCACATTGTGGAGTTCTCCGTGGAGTCCACGTTACTCAGTGAATCACTTCACGGAGCAAATTGGGGCCATTTTGTCCCCACTACTTACAGTACTGTAACTCACATGCTACATGGGAAGGAACGTGAATGCCTATGGCTGTACTTCCCCGATGGGCTGTAGCACAAAACTCCCAGACTTAAAAGTGCTTATTAATGAGTACAATGGAGGAGTCTTGAAGCCTGGAGAGATACTACAAAACATGCTTGCAATACATTCAAGTAACTAGTAAAAAAATTGATGTTGTGATTCATAACGTGATTGTAAATAGTTATTTGTGACTGCATTTGTGATGTGATGATGAAGAACATGATTCAGTTTCGACGGTGTGAGATAACCAATATGAAAACTGTATTGGGAACACAAATGCCTATGGCTGTACTTCCCTGATGAGCTGTAGCACAAATTCCCTGACTTAAAAACTCTCATTAATGAATACAATGGTGGGGTGGTGAAGCCTGAAGAGATACTGTAAAACAGCTTACAATACATCCACGTAACTAGAAAAAAAATTAATGTTGTGATTTGTGACATGAATGTGAATTGTGATTTGTGACTACATTTGTGACCATGATGATAAAGAATGTGATTTGTGTCACGAGTGACTCGTAATGATGTTCCTGACTTAAAAACGCATATTAATGTGTACAATGTTCATGCAGAATTATGCACCACACCTGTCCAGTACTCTGAAGGGAAGCCAAAGAAACAACTGTGACTTAAGTTACAGATGGAGATTGGGCCCTAAAGAGATGCAAATGCACAGACAGATTAAGATTGTGCTGCACACTGAAGAGAAGCAGATGCAAAAGCACAACACCTAACCAGTGCTCACCATCAGAAATTCAAATCTGGAAAAGAATACCTTTGCCGGTTGGGGCGGGCTGTGGTGGGGGGGGTCAGTGTACTGCACTGCAGCAGTGACATCACTAGTACTAGTACCAGTAAAAATACCACAAAGAAGTACAAAAATCACACAGCTGCAGTGGATTGCAGGTTCACATTTCTGAAATTATTATGTGGCACAATAAAAGGTGTCTGATTTGATGACACACATCACACACATACTCTCACACACACTAAGTAATGCGAAGCAAATTGAAAACTTCAGTAATATAACCACATATTTTAAACAAACTATAATTATGCACTGCTGCACCACAACAATCAGCAAAATAAGGCAAAGAATTATTGAAAATATTACTGTGTGTGTGCATTAACACTGTAATACAAGAAAAATATCACCCAAACAGAAAGCACTGTGTTTTTCTTCAAGTTAATCTATCTGCACCACAGATACGCCCCACCCCAAAGCACACTTCCACTGTCTCTCAGTACACAGACTGAATGTTTTACCAATTACCAATTATTTTACCAGGTAAGACACACTAAGCTGAAAGCTTGTTTGCAAGTGCAACCTGGGAGCACAAGGAAGTTAAGTGACTTGCTCAGGGTCACACAGTATGCACTTAGGGGGCTGTGGGATTCAAACCCAGGTCTCCAGATTTGCAGCTCACAGCCTTAATCCACTGCACCAAACTGCCTCCAATGTTGTATATTAACATTCAAAATCCACACACAAACAATAAATGCTCGATAATATGAGCACAAGAGGGTTTCCTGTAATCGATTAACTAAAGTTTCAGCAAACAAAATGACTTAAAAAGGCTTTTTTAACAGCTTTTAGAAGGTTTGAATTGCAGGAAGTTCTCAAAGCAGATTGTCTCCTACAGCTTCCTACACACACTACCCCAAACTGAGGCTGTACAGAACAATCTAGAGCTCACATGACCTGAAATCCCATTAATCACTGCAAAATTAGCCTTTTTAGCTGAAAAACAAGGCAAAGAGAGGCGAAATACATTGTTTCCAATGTACTTTTTCCTTAAGAATTGGTGGAATAGTGGTTTGGGAAGGAAGAGTAATGCAAAGTCATTGTTTTCAATGGACTTTGTGTTACCCATTATAACGCGAAGCTACTGTGGGGCTGCCATTGCACATGTGTGCCAGCTATTGGTGGGGTGGGTGTGCACTCGGCAGACATGGTTGTTGCTGTGCTGCTGCTGGTGCACTGTGCCATGTGACTCTCATTCCACAGAAGGGTGACCATTGTGCAGATCTGTCTCTTTTCTTAGTAGAACTGAAACACATGCTAATGCTATAATTATACTCAGTCTTGTTTTGTTTGTAATCCTTGACGTAGCTTGGAGATGCTGCTGTATCTAAATGTATAAAAAACATTAATGTATCAATTAAAATTTAATCTTTACTAGTTTACCAATGGAAATTACAGAATTTTTTTTTAATGATCTGATTATTTAAAAAATGATATAAAACCACATATGACAGAAACTAGTGCGTGTGCCATTTTCTATGCTGTGCCTATATTTTAATGTAATTTTGGATCAGTGCAAATTCCTCTTTAGTGCAAATTTTGGCCTGACAAATTGGGTGTGCACTAAAGTGAATTCCACTGTACTCACATTGCATAAGTAGACACAAAAATGAAATGGACAAAACAGTTACAGAATCTAGCCAGCTGCCTTACAGAAGTTATGCATTTGATTTGCAATGTGGTAGAAAGCACTCTTAATTTGCATTGCTCTACATAAAGATTTCATTTATAATGTTTGTGCATAATAAGTCTCAAAATTCAGATTGAACAACTGTGGCTATTTATTTCACTAGAGCTAGCTGAGTGTATCACTCTGCTGGTGTTCACATAGCATGTGTAAAGGTGCAATCAAAGAATAACATTAAAGACATGTAATGCTGTTCATCTTGATGCCAGCTAGTATTGAGGAGAACTCTTTTACATGCTTTTGATATTGTTCTCTGACTGCATGTCCTGTGTGAACACCAAACAAAGGAAAGGTTTTACACAAGCTGAGACCAGGTATCTCAGTGTTCATTTCCTTCTAGCAGGGCAAGTGAGTGCAGTTTTCATTTCAAGCTTCACATCCCAAGATATTGGTGGAATTCGTGTCTGTTAACTGTAGCACAATTTGAAGGATCTGGCTATCAGGTATACATTTATATTCACACTGTACCTGGTAACCCTGATTCTTTATAGTGTTATTTGCATTTCAACTGGAAAAAAAGAATAATCTGGGTTCTAAATATTATTTATTGTCTTATTTTCGGTAGTGCTGCATGAACAAAACAAGGGAATTCCACAGCTTTCCTGACCTTGTATATACTGGGTGGAATATTCAAAGCAGTTGCATACTGCGCAAATGAGATGCACCTGTGCAAGTGCGCCAATGAGCGATATTCAGCAGAAGCAGATGCGGTGGTCCAAATCGCAGTGCGCCAATGTACAACCCTAATGAATGAATGTGCAAGCGCAGGTGGTGTAGCCATGAATAAGCGGCACAGTGTGATATTCAACAGCAAGCCGATTGAGCACACGCAGAGCACCAGGGACATGTGCAGAGCAAACCTGAGCCCATAAAAAGATGGAGCAAGCAAGGGACAGAGGCCTGTACCACAGGGGAACATGGGAGAGAGACAGACAGAGACAGACAGAGAGAGAGAGAGAGAGAGAGAGACAGTGGCCAGGCAGGACAGCAGCAGGGGTGCTAGACAGGCACAGAGGCAGGAAGTGCAACAGGCCATGGGACAGGGTGTGTAACCCTGAAAGTGCCTGTGTGTGTGTGTGAGAGCATCTGTGTGTGTGTGTGTGTGTGTGTGTGTGTGTGTGTGTGTGTGTGTGAGAAACATCTGTGAGGGCAGCAATGGCAGCGTGAGCCTGTGAGTCCGGACATCAGAGTGGCAGTGGGAATACCCAAATGGGTGGGAGGCAGGGGCCACAGCCAACAGGTCACCAGCAGAGAACCCCCAACACAGGTGTGCACCCAGTGCAGGGACACACACAGCAGCACACAGCCGGGGGTGCCTGGGGAGACTGCCGCCCGGGTGGGCAGGACAGGCCAGGCCATGGCCAGTGCAATCTTCAGGATGGAGGCAGTAATGAGAGGTGTGAGGAGGCAGGAGGCAGAGCAGCACCACCGTGGAAGGGCCCGGTGGTGGTATGCCCAGAACAGGTTGTACCGTGCCTGCACCACCTTTGAACAGTACAGTGACACCGACATTGTGGGCTGGTACCACCTGAACCAGGCAATTCTGAGGCAGCTCTGTGACCTGTGTAGTGATGAGATGCAGGCACCCACAAGACGGAGCCACACCCTGTTGGTGGAGACCAAGGTCATGGCCGCCATGTGCCTGCTCACCACGGGCACCTTCCAGAGACCAACAGGGGACACCACAGGCATAACCCAGTCAGCCGCGTCACAGCTCCTCACACAATTCCTCAACACACTGCTGCCACATGCTGCAGAATACATCCATTTCCCCAGCACACAGGCAGAGCGTACAGCGAACATGCAAGATTTCCACGGGGTGGCACGTATGCCTGGTGTGCTAGGGGCCATAGACTGCACCCATGTAGGCATCCACACACCACCTAGGCTGGAGGGGGTGGCCAACATCAACAGGAAGGGCTACCCCAGTGTCAATTGCCAGGTGATGTGCGATGCTAGGGGGGCGCATAATCAATGTCTGTGCCACACACCCTGGTGGAGCACACAATATCTTCATCTGGCATCAGTCAGCACTGTGCCACAGGTTCGAGTGTGGGGACATCCCCACCGGCCACCTCATAGGTGAGTATGCAGCTGGAATGGGCAGCCTAGCACAACAGGGCAGGGTGTGTGGGGATGCTATGCCGGGGGCTTCAGAGGGTATGGCTGGGTAGGTGGGGTGGCAGCCACACAGACCACTATGCTAACCACACATGTCCCCACACAGGTGACAGTGGATACTCACTCAGGCACTGACTGCTCACCCTATATCGGGACCTGTCGACCCCAGCGCAGGTGTGATACAAGGAGGCACACGCCAGCACATGGGACATCATTGAGCATGTGTTTGGGCTGCAGAAGGCATGGTTCTGTTGCCTGGACAGGTCTGGCGGTGCCCTAAAGTACAGCCCCTCGAAGACCTGCGGCCTATTCCTGGCCTGATGTATGTTATACAACATGGCCACTGACCGTGGGATAGCTGTCGAGATCGAAGAGGTGAACAGCAGTGGGGACGATGCGGACGCTGTGCCAGGTGACGATGGGCAGCTCCGCCCGGGTGACGGGAACCCCGGCTGAACAGGATGGCCCAGAAGCACCAGGACATAATTGCAGAGGAGCACAATGGTGCACACAGGTATATGAACATGACCACACACATGTCCCAGGGTCCATGTCACGGTACACAGACATGCGAGGCCGGGCCCCATGACAGACACAGCTGGAGGGTAGTGTGGACTGGCATGGGACTGGACCCCATGGAAGCACACTGCACAGCACTGTAGACCCCAACCACACACCCCCCCACACACACCAGCACACACATGCACATGCACACGGACACCCACACGCGCACACCCAGAGGCCGCCAACGGGCATGTGTCAGACGCTGAACACCAGTGCACAGTATTGGCTGGTGCTGTGTTGGCATCATCATGCATGTTCCACAGTGGCCAGGTGGGTGTTCACAAGGTGGATGCCTGGCGTGGACCATAGACGACGTGTCCCTGGAATGCACACGCACACACCACACCAATGTGCACACAGGGCTGCGGCAGACAGCGGACAGGGAGGTGGTGGATCAGGACTGCCATGCGGTCACACGGCCTCTGCGGACACATGGATGGCCCCGCTGAGACTGCCTAGCAGTAGCAGGATGTGCGACGGCCACAGGGGGTATCACCAACGGTCCCCCAGGTGTGTCACTGTGTGAATGTGACCAGTCCCTCGCAGGTGTCTGCAGGCTCCCGAACAGGCCTGCTCCAGGCATACCTGGAATGCCCTCAGCAGATCCCGGCATTGACACTGATGGGGTCGCACGATGCCGGGACCGAGGGGTGGAGATTGCACTCCACGGGGTCTGCGGCGGATGGCCATGCACCAGGGTGGCCAGTGGTGCCAGGCCAGCCGTGAGCACAGTTTTAAGCCGATCCAGGGCTGCAGTCACGTCCTCCCACATGAGTGTGGTCTCAGCCAGGAGCTGCTCATAGTCCCGGTCATGCCTCCCTGTGGAATGGCACAGCTCTGTGCAGAATGCATGCACCCCTGCCACGACCAGCATCTGTTGCTCCACAGAGGCCTGTAGCAGATGGGTGTGCTCGGTGAAGGGGTCGGTGCACTGGGGGTCATGGGTGATGTGCCAACCCACAGGTGTTGCGTGACCCCTCAGCACAGCCCCCTGTGCTGGTGGGGGCTTCACAGTGTGGCCCCCTTTGGGCTGATCCATCTGTAGTGCAACATCAGCAGCAACTGCACCGGCCCCCTCTCAGCTCCGTCCTGCTGCCGCTGCTGCCCATCCGGCCGCTGTGCATTTAACAGCACCTGGGCGGCTGCACCACCACCACCGCCACCCCGTTCAGACTGTGCCACACTGTTGGCACCCACAGACTCGCCGGGCACTGTAGCCGGTGGGTGGACAACTGCCACCAGGGCACCGTCTGAGCTGCTGTGTTGGGTGTGTGGTATGGGTGCCTCCCTCTGAGTGGCAACACCACTGCCCAGGATAACAGTCACATTGCCATAGGTCCTGGACCCTGCCCCAATCTGTGTCTCAGCATACTGGATGCCATGGCTGGCATCCTGCTGAAACACTGCCAGGACCTTGTCCACAACCACGCCACAGGCATCTTGTCAGAAAGTGGGTATGGGCTGACTGTGATATGGACCTGGGACACCGGTGGAGGTGGATGGATGGTCCTCCAGGTCCAGGACCACCCCCATGGTGGTCACCCCCACCACTGCTGCTGTATGTAGGCACTCCAGAGCTGTAAAGGAACACGGATGCGTTAGTGCTGCTGGCACACATCCCTTCCTCTGGTACCACTTCCCCCCTTCCCCTTCCCCAGGCACTGCTATATCTAACATGCAGTGATGGGCTGCCCCCCATCTGGAATCCTCCGCTGGGGTCACCCTCGATGGCGCTGTGCTGCATGGATGCCGCCACCAGCTCCTTCTATGGCATCAGCTGTGGCACATCAGGCTGTCCACCATCCATGGCAGCACGTGCAGCCCATATGGCAGCCACCTTATCGTTAATCCTCCTTCGGTCCATGCCTACCTTCTTTTTGCACTCCTGTGCTGTCCTCTGATGGCTGCCCTCCTGGATCACAGGCCTTGCCATTCCCTCCCATGCAGTTGCCCTGGCCTGTGGGGTGCCTGTTGAGCCACTCAGGAGGGGCTGCTGGCCCAGGGAGGTGTTGAACAGGGCATCGCTCTCTTCCCTCGTGAAGTTGGGCCTGCACTTCCGTGCAGGCCATTGCTCCTCAACCTCCTCGTGTTCCGACATGTTTCATCCTGAGGGTATGAACATGTGGTCAGTGATGGCTGTAACACTCAATGCCATCCCAGTCCATTGTTCCGACAGGCCCACAGCCCGGTGGCTTACCTCTGAAGGATGCACATCGTCTGGTGCCTCTGCAGTCCCATGGCGCCTTTATAGTGCATCACATGCAAATGAGTGGATGCGCAACTGTAATGAGATTCAAATGCCTCTGATGCACCGCAGATATGCTGATCAGTCCATCTACATATTCAGGCTGAATATCATGAAGTTGCACATGGCGCAATGGTGATGCGCATGCACAAGCCATGGTGCAACTGTATGACGTGCGCAGTAGACCTGGCAGTACGCATGCGAGCATTGATGTCACGTATGTCGATGGTGCATCCTACGCACAGTGTGCCATATGTGGTACAGTGCTCTGCCACTATTGGACATGTGGAGCTCGTGCACTGTATGCCCTATGGTGCCTGTGCACCATTGGCACATGGATCATGGGGCACACATGCCCCTATTGCACATCATGCATGGCGTGTTCTATCATGCTGTTCACGCACTGTGCATGTGCTGACCTATGACCCCATGAGCGTCCTTTGACCCTCTGGGTGCCTGTGGCACATGCCAGTGCTGCCCCAGCTGTATTGCGCATCACCGGGTATGTGCGATTGGGGATGGCAGTGCATCACCAAGCGAGTTGCACACCCACAGCATGTGTGGCTCATGCGATACCGGACTCCATTTTGGATTCCATTGCAGAATCGAGCATGCCATGCCGGAGCATTGTGAGAGTACCAAACTGGAGCCAGGTTGAACTTGTAGAACCCGGTAGCACTGGTGGAGCCACATGGGTTCCTTTGTGGCCAGGTGCCCTGGACCGCCTCACACAGAGGTGTGGCAGGAGGTGGCTAAGGGGTTGGATGAGGCCACTGGGGCTCAGTGAAGTGGGGAGCAGTGCCAACATCAATATGGTGATGAGTAGAGGAGGGACCCTGACAGGCTGAGGTCACTGCTGGCATGTGTCTGGAGGGGCGCCGTGCCACGTCCAGGTGAGTGCACTGTGTTCATGTCTGTGCCATGCCAGTGTTCCATGGGGGCCAGCAGGGTATCAGACCATGCTGCAGGGAGGCTGTGGCTGCATGCTTTGCAGGCCATGGCAGTGCATCATGGGTGTGCTCTGCCACCGCACTGCCACTGCACTGGGCCAGGGGGTATACTGTGCTGGAAGGGGGTGGGGCACATGGGGTGTTGCCAGGTACTGATGTGTCCTTCTCACTGTCTCCCTACTAGGCCTTGAGGATAGGTGATGAGCCAGGAAGGCAGGTGCTGCTGGTGGATTTGGGCAGGCCAATGTTGGGGCACAGGCATGGAATACAGGACGTGGGAGTGGTGCTGCCGGACAGGTGCTGGTTGTGCTGCAACAAACAGGTGAGCACTCTATCAGGTTTGTTATTGTGCAGGGTGGGGTAGGCCACAGCCCCCGAGCACATGGCCTACAGCTGTGCAATGCCAGTGGAGTCCATTGCACCATGCTGTGGCTATTGCACATGTGTGTGGCTGCTGCAGGTGGGCTGTGGGTGCACCAGGGTTCCAGCCATGCCACTCGCCATCACGCCCGCCCAGCCCTGTTGACTGGCTGCCATGGTTGAGGTGTGCCACACGGGGTGGTGTTGGTGCAGTGCTGTGCATGGCTGAGGATGGTCAGGATGGCGGCTAGTGTGGGCAGACACACTGCAGTTGGCTATGTGCCATCTCAAGGGCACATGTCACCACTGTCCACTGTGCATGGTGGGTGGGCTATGGTCATTTGGACTTGCACTCATACCATGTCCCCGCCTTTGTCCTAGATGTCCGATGGTAGGATGTGAACACCAGGCTTCTTTGATGGATACTGCGGGTCACCACAGCCATGCTACAGGTGGCATGGCTTCTTCATCAGGCCCTGTGCGGGCTGCAGAGGAGATTGCACACAGGCACCAGTAGGGCAGGACACCCTTTGGGCCCATTGGTCTGCATCCCTCCTTCCCTGACCCCTCTCCTTTCTCTCCCTTGTACCCTTATCCAGCCATGTCCCCTGTCCCCTGCCACCCTCCCTGGCCTACCGCCTTGTTTGAGGGCCTCCCATTCCCTGCTCTCTGTCCCTGTATATCTGTATATTGTTTTTTGTTGATATGTTTTAATACACATTTCTATTGCTAGCCATCTGTGTCTGTGTCTGCTTTGCAGCTGGCGTGTGGAGCCATGCTGCAGTGGTGTGCATGGTGGCCGAGTGGTATGTCTGGGGTTGGCAGGGGTATGTGCCTGTTGGTCTGTGCCTAGTGGCTGGTGGGTGTGCCCTGGGGCATACGTGTGCACTCTGTTTATGTTATGTGGCTTGTGTGTTGCGTGCTGTTGGCCTATGTGTTGTCAGCTATGGTCCAGGTGGTATGTCCCATGCCTTCCTGTGGGTGTTGCCCGTGGCTGTTTGCCAGTGGACATTGGTGCCACACTGCCTCCATGCACCACTGTGGTGCACATGGTCGGGGGCCTGCAGCTGTGCACCTGCCATGCTTCCCTCCTAGCATCCCCTGCACCCTGGTGGTGGTCTGTCCTGCTGTGGTGGCATGCTCCCTGCTGTGTCTGTCATCCTGTGACCTGGCCTATGCGCCTCTGACCCTTGCGCAGCCCTGGTTGCGTTATGGTGCTTGTTGGCTTGCTCCCTGGTGCAGCCCTGGTTTCACTATGGTGCATCCCTGCGATATTCAGCCACGTTGCGCTGGTGCATGCCATCATGCGCAGCCTTTGAATATCACATTCGGTGCTCACTGGCACAGTGTACTTGCACTGCGTGGCTACTGCGCCTGCCTCTGGCACATTTCGGAATATCCCACCCACTCTGTTTCCATTTGTCAGCGATATGGGTCAGTCAAGGGGATATTCATGGGATCCAAACCTTGTCTGCCCCCCCCGAAAGAATTAAGGTCATTATTTTGCATTTTGTGATCCAGATATTCCAAATGGACTTTTTTCTGTAGTAATACAAATAGGTATCTTTTGTGCCAAACACATCATTTTATGAACGCCATCATAATAAACAAACAGAGTAATCACTATCCAGTGTTGCTATTTATCTCCAAAGGAATAAAATATCAAGTTGTCAGACATGTTGTTTGCCAACACTGGGGTACCCTGCCTTTCACTTAACAAAGCCCAAAAGTCCTTGGTACAGTATATGAGCAGGTGAAAAAAGATGCTCAATTACCTCCTTTTGTTGTGTGCAAGTGGGTCTGCTGCACAGCCTATCAGAAATGCTTTTATGCCTATGAATTATTTTATCTTGAAATCTTCCATGCACAATAAGCCGCACCGAATTCTATATTTTTCCATGGAGTTCAGAATCCAGTAATTGATTCTTGATAGTTCGTTGAGGATGCCTTGACATCAATCAATGACTAGATTTACACAGGTTTGATAAAGGCAGCATAAAATTGTTTTCTGTTCAAAAGAAAGCAGTTGGCTATGTTGCAGCTTACACTGTTTTATATTTTTTCAACTGCAATGTAAATATTCAAGAATGGATTTCATAGAGGCCCAGGATGGCATACTGTAACAATGCCTGATTGCCAGTGGATTAATGGACTAGAACACCACGATCTTCCTATAGAAATCCATGGTTTAGGAGATCAATTATCATGCTTGATGACCAAAGCTAAAGATAAACAATAAAAAAAGCTACAGAGTTTATTATTTGTAAGTCTCTGTCCTTTGCTACAAGTAGTTTATTTTAGTGGGGTTAATGTACTCCCACAGACAGGGCAGAAAACAGTAAATGATTTAGCCTCCAACTCAATTAGTGGATTGAAAACATAGTTGAACAATAAAAAAAAAGATTCAATAAATAAATGTGCTTCTTTTTTTGACATCAGCTAACCCATCCGTAAGTAGGCTTGACCCTCTGCTATTGCCCATTTTTCTGTCCAGTTCAGCACAGCCATACTGCCAGTGCCGAATAGCACACTAACAAAAGTTCAAGTTCTTGTGTTACCATAACCTCTGCAATATGGAATGAGTGTGGTTCTTGCAGGGCCTCGAGAGTATCACAAATCACAGGAAGCAGTAGATCTCAGCACTGGCTATATCAGCAGCCAATTAGATCACCATGGTCAGTGTTCATTGAAGAAATGTAATCAATATGAAGGAGGGAATCACTGACACCCACAGCAGCCATGATAAAGTTCAAGTCTTTTATTCCATGATTTTCATTATTTAATTATTTGTTTTTTTACCGTTACATGAACACCCCAAATGTTTTGTCTGCCCAACTTCAGGCTTTATCAAGGGACATGGTCCTGTAATTTACAAACTATTTCATTCATTTAGTGGATACTTAATTTACAAGGTTTTTGCATTTCATATAAGGTTAGAGAAACCTATAATTATAGTTGTGCTCACCAACTGGGCTTACAAAGTATCTTTTTAGCTAGAGCAGCATACTACAGCTAGGACTGGAATTCATTTCACAACCTACAAATGCCAGTAACAGCATCAGCTCCCCTTTTATTCATAGCAAAGGAGCTCTCTCCCCTGAGATTATGCCTGTCATCTGCTAATGCATGACATCATGAGTGCTGCTCCAGGAACATCTATGCAATGGGCATGAAGGAGGTTCAAGGGGCAGTGCATCCAAGGATGTCCTGGTTGCCAACAGGTCTCCTGTAGAGGACTCACCTATTATCTACAATGTTTGCTGTCAGCTATGTTTAAACACTTACAAATAGTCACTGGTATTACTACTAGTGAAAATATAGTCTCATACATTGTTAGAAAACTCTGTTTTTGAGACAACCTCAGAATAAATCATTTATAAGAATTTAAAGTTAATGTACTGTATATATGTTCTAGCTCATTTTTGTAAATAAAAAAAAGCCTGCAAAATACTTTCATCATGTGAAACATAAACCAAATACAAAAAATACTGAACAACAAAATAGAGACATTGTCTCGAAATTACAATCTTCAGCTCATACAAAATGCAATAAAGCATAAACAAATAGACTGTATTGCATGAGGCCTGACATATATGGGATAACTGCTACTGAAGTCAGAGAAAGCTCACAGATGTACACTTACATATTCCAAACATATGTTAAACAATATCACTAATGAGAATGAATTCACTGGAGCTTCAGGGACTTGCAAACGCATAGTATGGGTCACCAGTCTATTTCTTAATGTATCCCCCATCTCTCTGATAAAGTGCCCAACTTCTCTTTCCAGGTTGCCTTCCAGGTCAGACAAACATTCACACCTGCCCTGGTCTTTCCACTCCTCTCTATACCATAAAAAGGATGATGGAAATGTGAAAGGAAAAGTGTTATTCCCACTGACACTTGAACCCAGGCCCCTGGCATATCTTGATAGTGCTGTAACCTCTAAGCTATGGGAGGCCCAGTGATTAGCATGTTTCTGCTTTCAACTCTGAGGAACACACAGGGCTGGGCTGCTTTTAGATGCTATAGGTGGGGGGTTGAACACTTTTAAATCTTTAGCAGTATGTTTCCTAATCTACCAAGATTTGGAAAAAGTGGGGTTGAGAATACTCTTCTAAAAATGCTCTTGACCTCTGAACCCCTCCCAGGAATGATGGACGCCAAACTCCAATTAACTTTTGGTTGCTCGTTAGCAAATTTACTTTGCACAAAGAATATTTACACCATAAATGTTCACTGTTCAATATCCACACCAGGCTGGTTCCACCTACTCCTGGCCTTTGCCCTCCAGGCCTGACACTTCTTGAATCTGGCCCTGACCTACCCTCCCGGCTCAACCTCACTCTGGGTTCTTTGTCCTGAGCCCATGTATCCCACCCCTCCGCCTTTTCTCCTCCCTCTCCCTTGCCATTGGACCACACTGCCTCCTTTCCAAGGGGCCATGACCCAGCCACGTTGGCCTACAGCTGCCTCCCCACAGCCAACCAAAACTGGCCCCATGCCCAGGGCCCAGGGATGCACAATGCCCGCCACCCATCTTTGTGCCAAACCTTCCCCCATTGCCTTTCATAATAAGGTGGTGGTGGGGAATAAATTCAGCAAAAGAGGCTCTCCTGTGGGATTCTGGCCTCATATACCCCCAGGACCCTAGATCAGGACCCCTGAGGCTCCGCCCACCCTATCCAATCCCTGGGGCTCCGGCGTTGCCTTGTCATATTACCCTACTTGGTTTGGTGATGTCACCAGCCCCTCCCCTCTACCTGTTCTTCCCTCCCCCACTCCTCCCCCGTATGTCCCATCCTGACAGGTGTCATCAGACAACCAGGCCTGCCTTTTATTGGCAAGCCCCAATGTCACCTGAACCTCTCCAGGAATGATGGACACCACACTTCAATTAACTCTTGGTTGCTCGTTGGAAAATTTATTTTGGCACAAAGAATATTTACATCATCAATGTTCATAGTTCAAATCTCCACATGTAACACTTCATTCAAATATTTTCCTGGTTCCAGCATCTTCCTTCTTCTGGCTTTTCATCCAGCTTGACTTTTTCAGGCCCAGACACTGTGAATCCGGCCCCCTCCTCCACACCAGAACCAGGCCGGTTCCACCTACCCAGGCCTTTGCTCTCCAGGCCCGGACACTTCTGAATCCAATGACTGACCTACCCCCTTCCCGCTTTTTAAACCCACTTCTGGGTTCCTTGTCCCCAGCCCGTATCCTCCCTCCCCTTTCCTCTCCCCTCTCCTCCTTTTTTCCACCACCTCCTCCTGCTTGTGATGGATGGAGGCTCCCCTTGCAGGCTAGGACTGGTACCTCAAACCCTTTTGTTCATTTGTCCTAATAATTCTCAATCAGCCTCAGGAATAGGCACACACCAAACTCCGATAAATGTACCCCATCGGACCTGTACACCACAGCCTGGTCAAAGAAATGTCCTTGTGTTGCAGGCATGCCCTCCATCTCGTTATTGCTGGTGCTACCTCCAATTTAAATGCTTCCTGACCTTTTCAGTTAGCCTGACATCCCTGACCCCTATTAGCCTGAATTCCTGACCTCTCCAGACTCGGCCGAGGTAATGTCAGACCAGCCGATGATTACCCTCGGCCACAACCCTTTTATCCTTTCAAATACCCCAGTATGTGTTGTCCCAGTTCACCCAATGGCAGGCCCCCCAGGTCATTGCCCCTCAGGTGTATTATAATGCAGTCTGGCGTACCCCACAACACCCCTTATTCTTCTACCATTTTCAAAAGCTGTGCCCACCTCATGCCCCTTATGCTATTCCACAGCACCCTGGTATGCTCAGTGTTGAATCGCAATTCTACTCCTCTGGAGGTGGTGACCACAAACCTTTCTGCCCAATAGATGAAGGAGTACCCCATTATCCACACTTTCCTTTTTGAACCTGCCATGCAGACAAGACAAAAATGTTGTGAGTCGCTGTTATAGATACCTGACATACCTATTGTAGGTGCTGTACTTCCAGCGCCCCAATTTCTTTAACTCTTCCAATGCAGCCCCATTTTCTGCTGCCTCTGTGGCCACCCCGATCCAAAAGGAATGCAGAGCAAAATCACCTGGCTCCTCCCCAATGGAGCCAGTGCCTTATTGAATACCACTTTACCTGAAAAGCAGTGACTGGAAACCAGTCCCTGTGTTGAACAAGGCCCACCCAGCCCCTGGGTGTTTATGTATGCTTCTAGCACCCCCACTGCACAGTGTGCTAGGACTGTAGTTGCCTCACCAATGCCTCCTGGAGACCTTTTCCCTCTGGTCTGTTTTAGACCTGGCCAGGTGCATGACCACCTGTCCCACCCCACAACATGTCCTTGTGCTGCAAGGCCTGGACCACTGCTGTCTTCCATGGGGCCACCACCTCCTCCACCCAGAAGGCCCTCACTGTCTTGACCATGAAAATGGCCCGGAATAAGACCGCCTCCTGTGACAAGGTGCATGTGTGTTCCATTGCCCCATCACCTTTTCCAGCAACTGCCACCTTACGGGGCGCCTCCCATCCACCCAGGCCACTTGTCCCCTGTGCCAGCCTGTGACCATCCTCTTCACTGTCCTTTTTTGAAATTAAATATGCTTTATTTATTTAATATTAACATTCACCAACAATGCAATACATGTTACAGGAAATGGGAGAAAATACTGTGAATACATTGCATTAGATACTGACCTGTACATCAACCAGTTTACCCTCCACCCACCCACCCACCTTACCCTCCCCATTCATACCCCTCTAAAGAACCTCCCACCTCCCATTTGCCTTCCTCCCCAAGCCAGTACACAAATTGTAATATCATCGATATTTATTGTTCCCACTAGGAGTAGGTCTAAAGACAACAACCTAAGAAAAAAGAGGTGAGGTATGAGAACGCCATCCCTTAAGGCACTAATAACTTACCTCCGATATAAGTTAAATCTATGACTTAACAATTAACCATAGGTCATGAAATTTCTCCAATTTGGCATTGAACCTAGGAATTGTATTTCTAAAACTGGCAATAGTTTTCTCAGTCCTGTTATATAGTATCTGGCCTGCCATTCCTGGTAGGTAATGGCAGTCTGATCTTTCCAGTCCCTTTAAAACCAAGGTTTTCACCGTGAGGAAATTAAATTAATAAAATATTCCTTTCCTCACATCAATCTTTTGTATAATCTCCCAACAGACAAATCTCAGAGGTAAAGAGGTCTTGTAACCCCAAAAAGGGGTCCGCTTTAGCCCTAATTTCAACCCATAATGGAGCAACTACAGGATACTCCCAAAATATATGAATCAGGGAGCCCTGCGCCTGACCACATCTGAAGCACTGATCTTTTGGCAATTTACCCATCTTACACAGCTTCACCTGGGTCGGGTACATATTGTGTACTATATAATATTGTGTCAATCTAAGCTTATCATTAGCGTTATATATGTAAATTCCTTTCCATAAGTGTTCCCAGTTAGAACAACTGTTCGGAAGAGTGTCTATCCAATATTGTGAATAGTCAGCTGTAGCTGCAAATCTGGTGACATCCAGCAGACCAGACCTGGGTTTGAATACCACAGCTTCCACTTGCATACTGTGTGACCCTGAGCAAGTCACTTAACCTCCTTGTGCTCCCAGGTCGCTCCTGTAGAAAAGCTTCCAGCTTAGTGTGCTATACCTGGTTAAAACAACTAAAAAAAAAAAAAAAATTAGGGGTACATTTTCCACAGGGTCACCACCTAAACCGGATACTGCATGTGGTAGATCCGTAAGAGCTTGAATTCCAAAAAGTATCATCATAGTTAATATCCCACTCAGACTCAGGACCAAACCAAGTGGTAAGTAAGTGTCTTACTTGTAAATGTAAAGCATATCTGGATGAGAGATGAAACTCTCCATTATTTTCTGGGCCCGAGAGTATCCTCCCTAAATTAATTAGGTCACTGACTCTCGTGTTAGAAGGTATACCCAGCCTATGTGGTGAGAGAAAGGTTTACTAATCTTTAAAATATGGGTTACCAAATAATGGTTGAGAGACATCCCTAGCATGCGTAATCCCTAGAGTCCCACACATCTGATTGTGAAGTTTAACTGAGGTGAAAAATAACTCAGGGACCTAGTGACTTAGGTAAATCATTGGGGAATAAATACTAAAGACTGTCAAGCGCTACTTTGGACCCTATAATAAGATCCTTTCAATTTGTAGCCATAAAGGATTATATTGGGATTGCCTATCATTTGAGGGGACAGTCACCACCGCATATATTGGTAAATAAGGCTCGCCAGATAATACTGATAAAATTTGGCAGCTGTAACCTCCCCAGTGCTTTTCAGAGCACTTAGGTATTTAAAAGATCTCAGTGGGAGTTTATTTTGACACAGAAATTTAGTGATCATACTTGGAGTTTCCTAAACCATGATAGAGGGAGATAAATATTTAAGATATTTAGAGGATAGAATATTCTCGGGCAGTACATTCATTTTTAATCACATTAATTCTATCTTGTAGAGAGATAAATAAGGGAGACCATCTAGTTGGAGTCTTGCTGAATAGTTAGGAGAAGGTTGTCTCAAATTGAGTTTCTTCAAGAGAGAAACTGAAGGACAAAATAATACAAGGTATTTGGAGTCTCGTTAGTCCAGGCCATCTTTAAACCTAGCTAAGCCTCCTTATGACCATGGACATTATGGCATAATTTCTGTCTTGTTAATCGTTCAACTTAGAGTTTGACAGTCTACTAAACTCATCAACTATATCCAAGATTTTGGGAATGACATCAACTGGGTCTGAGACATGGAGTAAAATATCGTCCGCATAAGCCGACAGTTTCAACTCAAGCGGTCCCACTGAGATATCTGTTATAAATGGGGACAATTGGAAATGGCGAATTATGGGTTCCAAATATAGGTTAAACAACAACGGTGACAGTGGACACCCCTGACGTGTTCCGGAGTATAATCGGAAACTGTTAGAAAAAATCCTGTTGCAATATATTTTGCTGTAGGGTTTGAATACAAATGCTTAATCCACCCGATAAATTCTAGGGGAAATCCAAACTGGCTCATGGTACCAAAAGGGAAAGGCCAACTAACCCTATCAAAAGCTTTCTCTACATCCAGGGAGACCAGGGCCATTGGTACATTTCTGTCTCTGGATGATGAGAAAATATGGGCAAGTTTACGAAAATTATCTAAAGGACTTCTACCACTGATAAACCCGATCTGTTCAGGGCTGATTAAGTTATCCCAAACTTTGGTGATCCTAGAAGTCAAAATCTTAGCAATATTTTAGCATCATAGTTCATCAGGGAATTCGGCCTGTAATTTGCTACCTTACCTTTGGGTTTCCCTGGTTTTGGTGGAACAATAATAGTAGCTTCTAATAAGGTGGACTCAACAATACCATGAGCACAGATATGTGAATATAAATCTTGAAGAATAGGAGCAAGCTCTTTCCCAAACATGCAATAAAAGTTTGATGGATATCCATCTGGTCCTGGAGCTTTATTCAATGCAAGAGATTGAATGGCAGTAGATATTTCCATCTCCGAGATAGGGGAGATCATCTGGGCTCTCTGGACTTGATTAAGAGTAGGAAGGGGAAGTTTAGAAAGATATTGTTGAATTTCAGTATCTGTGGGGCTATTATCTGGATGACTATATAAATTCTTATAAAACATTTCAAATTTGTTCACTATAGCTTTAGGAGTTGTCACTATATTGTTAACATCTGCAGTAGCTATACAGGCAACTAATCTCGACTCTTCCTGCTGTCTCAGTTTAACAGACAAGAGGTGCCCAGCTTTATCTTCCTGGTCCAGATACCTAACATGGGCTTTAAACAGGACATATTCAGCCCTTTCTCTTAGGGTGTCCGCATGTTGATCTTTAAGGACCTCAAGACGAGTTAAATCTTCATTTGTAGGGCAGATACCCATCTTATTCTCTAAACTCTGAATGGAGCCCAGCAGGGATTTTGCTACTGCTTCCCTTTTCTTTTTACAGGTCATGGCCAGTCTAAAAAATTCACCCCTTAAAAAACATTTCAGGGAACACCAAAGTTGGTCATATGCTCTAATAGAACCCCTATTTTGTTCTATGTATTGTTAATGAATGCACTGATCTTATTCACAATATCCTCTTGGGATAGCAATTGAATATTAAGCTTCCACTGGGTAACCTTAGGAATTGTTTGGGGTATCCGGCCCTCAAACCATATCATGGAGTGATCTAATAGCACTCTAGGGAAATTCCGCAATCCACTGGGCCCATCATCATGACCCTATTCACTAAGAAGAAATCTAGATGGGAATAAGATTTATGATAAGCTGAATAAAAAGTGAAAGCCTTCTCTTTTGGAAGAAGGAGACGTCATGTTCTAGAAGGCCCAGTCCCTCCATCATTTCATGCAAGGATTTCTGTGCAGGGATACGCCTGGCACTCTGTGGATCTATCTAACTTATTCTCGTATGTTAAGTTTCAATCTCCCTTAATATTACTAGCAATTGTTTAAATGGAGCTAGCCTAAGAGCTATTTGGGAGAAAAACTCAGAGAGGAGTGATTAGGCCTCATATATAGTGCTCCCAAATAGTTTCTTATGGTCAACCAACCCTCTCAGAAACAAAAATCTCCCTTGTGGATCTCCCATCTCTTGTAGGAGTTGGAATTGTATCCCTGTAGTAATTAGGATTGCAACTCCTCTCTGGGAAGTAGAATTGCCAGCTACATAAACCAAACCAATATGTTCTCGATGAAATAAATTACCTTCACCCCCTTTCAAATGTGTCTCCTGCAAAAACGTAATGTCTGAATGCACTAGACAAGTGTTTAAGAATCTGGTGATGTTTCACTCTAGCCCTTGCTCCCTTTAATATTCCATGAAGTTTATTCTCATACTGATATATCAGTTTGATATAGATACCCTAATTGGATCTCCAAATTTTAGACCTACATGTTCGACCTTTAATTTAAAAGGTATCATCAAAGATTGGCTACCCACCCACCTCCCCATAGCCATCAACGAACTTAGGTATTATGGTCAAATTAAAGTTACAACCCCCTATCAGCCAATAAACCCCTCCCGGCATCTTTTACATAACTATAAGGTATGCCCTTATAAGAAAATATCAATATAAACTACCCCCACTCTGAGACCGATCTCCCAACTGCTTATTCAGCGTGATGTTTATCATGCTACCGCTGATTACTCCTCCCCTTCCCCCACCCCTTGCCATTCCTGTCTTATAAACTATTAAAGCTAACTATGCTCCCTATAGTACCCCCAAAGACTTATAATTCCTAGTTCCTACTTTATACAATGAATAAAACTCTATAAATCTATGACATGCAACCTCAACAGTAAAACCTGTAAACCTTGCCCCAAACCCCTTAACCCTAAACTATGTAGCTATTAAACCCTCACTCTAGATCAAAACATAACTGCCAACATTAATAACCTCAAGTTTCCTACATCCCATAGTCAAACTAACAATCTATTAGTACTTAGATGGTATAGAGATCCACCAGAGGGTCACAGGTTTGCATCTCCTTAGAAGAAAATATATATATATTTTAGCTGTTCCAAGCTTTCTTTATAACATTTCAGTTACCCTAGGATACTAACTAGTATCAATCAAAATTAGGAGAAAAGGAAAACTTATCCCTCTTAAAATATCTATTAGCCTTTTGAAAATATCCTCTACTAATGTGGCAAAACATGGATAGCAGCAAATTGAGTTAGCAAAACGCTATATGGATTGCTATACAGAACATTTCTATATAGTTAAATGTCCACTAGGTGGCAGACTTTGCCACGATAACTCAGTGTAATGGGTTCACATGATCAAGTCTGGGTACCACTTTTTGTGTCTCAGTAGCCAAGTCCAATGAGTCAAATGAGTGCCACTGACCTTTATTGTTAATCTGCAAAGTAGCAGGGTATCGCACTTAAGCAATGCCAGCTGTTATTAATTTGACACTAATGGTGGAGTGGCTTTACGCTTCTGACCTAACTGAGTAAGGGGAGGTCTTGAACAACATGAATTCTCCCTTCCCTTCCCACTGCACTTTTGCTACTTCTTTTAGCTTTAGCAAGACATGTTGCTTATCGAGGAAGTTTAACATTTGGAAAATAAAAGGGCGAGGGGGCGAACCCACTGGAGGCATAGGGCGCAACGATATATGGGCTCTTTCTATAATAAACATAGGCCCATAAGGAGAAGGCTCTGCTAATTTCTCACACAGCCTTTGAGCAAATACTACTGCTTGCTGCCCCTACTCTCCCTGTGGAAGACAAAGGACTACTAAATTATTCCTTCTCGAGCGACCCTAGAGATCTTCTAGGCTATCCTCTCCTTTTTTAATTCGGTGTTGCAGGGTAACCACTTCTGGGTCCATTCTCGCTCTCCAGTCATCTAATGAGGAAATCTGAGCTTCATTGTCGTTTGTACGGAAATTTAATTGCTCCATTGAAACTTTTAGCCCTCTGAAGTCTGAAGTGAGGGCGAGCAGGGTTTCCTTCATTGGTGCCAGCTCCTCCAAAAATCGCTCTTCAGATAGAGCCACTTGCTGCTTTAGAGAGGTGGGAGCTTCTGTTCCACCCACTTTGGGCCTTTTCAGGTTTTTGTCCTTCGCTGGAGTATGTGGGGAGTGTGCCGGAGAGCTGGCATTTTCATTTCGGTGTCCATTGTCGGAATTCGTTCCAATAAGCTGCTAATCGAATTCCCCAGGTAATCCAGAAGACATTTTAGTAGCTTTGATTCACAGCTTGGGGTACTTGTATAAAAAGCACAGCAACTACATGGGGGAAGGCAGGGGAGCTATCAGAAAGAGCTTCTCACCAGGCAGCCATCACACTGGAAGTCCCCTCTTCACTGTCCAGCTGACTGCAACATCGGACCAAGCCCTGTCCTGGCACACCCAGCTTATGCCAGGCAGGTGGACCACCACTGTGGCATGTGCCAGCCCCTCTTCCCAATACTCCACTATAAACCTCCTTACCTGTTCCTCCCAAACTGGTTCATCCCTATCCCACCCGTGCTTCCTTCTGAATTCCTGAAACCTTGCCCACCCTGCTTCATAGGCCTTCAATGTGTTGGATGCCCAGGCACCCCTGTACAGTGCCCTGGCTGTGTACCTCCAACTTCCCATAACTGGTCTGGGATCTTGGTCCTGTGTATCACTGCATGTGGTCTCAGCTCCCGAAACCTTGTGAGCTGTAAATGGGAAAGACTGTCAGCTACCTCATTCCTCAATCATTCAATATGTTGTGCTTTGAAAGACAGGTTCAATTGTAGCCCCGACAAAATCATGCACCTAAGCAGTCTGCCCACCGCCTCAGTCTTTCCCATTGTCGATTTATAACCTCCACCACCCCTTTGTTATTGCACCAAAACAGGATGCACTTCCCTTTCATCCCAGCACCCCACACTTCCATAACTACCCATATCGGGAATATTTCCAAAAATGTAATGTCCTTCAACAGGCCCCACTCCTTCCACTGCCCTGGCCAAGCCTACAACATCCATTCACCTTGGAAGTATGCCACCATCCCCAGGGTGCTCAAGGCATCCATGAACAACTCCAAGTCTGTATTCCACTCCCACTCATCCTGCCAAAAAGTCACCACATTATAGCTGTCTAGAAACTCTTCCCAGTCCTGGAAGTCCTCCTGCACCCTTTTTGACATATCCACACAGTGGTGCGGCAACCTATCCTTACCTGTGGCCCTCCCCAGCCTCCTTCTACATGCCCTGCCTGGGCTGATGGCCTAGCAGGCAAAATTAAGGTGCCCCAGCAGTTGCTGCATTTGTACCAGCGGCACCTTCTTCCTCCCTGTTACTTGGGCTAGCAGGCCCTTGAGGTGGGCCACTTTTCTCTCAGGAAGCCTAAAACAGCCATTTTTTGTGTCCATCTCTATGCCAAGGAACTATAGTCTCCGGGTGGGGACCTCCGTCTTGCCTCACACCAGTGGTATACCTATCCGCTGGCACATCTCTTTGAAATCCTGCAACATCTTCAGCGCCTCTTCTCTTGACTCCCCAATGAGGGGGAAGTCATCCAGGTAGTGCACCACCCTCTTGTGCCCATACCTGGCCTCAAATATCCACTTCACCCAGGTGCTGAATGCCTCAAAGGAGGAACAAGCCACTCATCACCCCAATCTGCTGGCCTGATGGGCAAGAGCCGAAATGCTGACTCGATGTCCGTCTTTACGAGCCTCAACCTCTTGATTGCCCGGATCAGTACTATGGTCTGCTCCAAGGAGGTGTAGAAAACTGCCCAAAGGTGGTCCCATATGCCCTCATTCACTGACAAGCCCTCAGGGTGGTGGATCAGGCAGAATTCCCCTTCTGCCATCTTGGGTACAATGCCCAATGGGGAAACCCAGAATAGTGTGCATGGGGGGGGCTCCCGAGTGGCCCCTCCACCCATCCTGCCTTGATTTCCTTCTCCATCTTGGCCTCTACTATCCCTTCCTTCCCCTTCAGTGACCCAAGATTCTTATCCCACATCCTTGTTCACCCTCTTGAAAGCCCAGTGGGAAACTTACCTGGAAGTCATCCCTGAGCAGCTCTGCTGCTTCCTTATTCAGGTAACCTGCAGTCCACTCCTCCACCACCGTTAAGGAAATGGGTGTCCACGCCAGCACGTACCCCCACCACCCTCCCTCTTGCTCTTCCCTAAAGCCAACCATTGTTGGTGTAGTGCTGCCCTCTGTGGCTGCCACTCGGCCCCTGCCCTGGCCTGCCTGGGCACCCCAAAAGGAATGTTCCTGGTACTGCACACCATGTACCCCCCCGTCTCCCCCTTGATGGCAGCTGTGGACTGGGTGCATGCCCCTGCACTTTGAACATGCATGCCTGAATTTACAATTGCTCCAGGTGCATGTGAGCTTGTTAAAGCCTCAGCAGGTCTTGGACCCCGGGTCTGGAGGATGCTTCTTCGCTTGATCCCCCCGGTCCCACTCTCCTCTCCAGAGAGGATATTCACCCACAACTATGAATGGGTACAGTCCCATTACCAGTCCCCTTTCAGCACCATTCTCTTCCAAAATACCTTATCATACTTGAGCCACCCGTATCCCACCTTCACCTTGTGTCCATCTCTGATGACAGACATGTATGTCAGCAAGGGGATGGCCAGCTCAAGCTGCTTCTCCAGTACCAAAGTGCTGTAGATAATGAATCCCCCTTGCCAATTATCTATGATCTTCCCCTTATACTTTACCTCTTTGGCCTTGTGCCCCACCACTGCTAGGGCCACTGCCATCTCCGACTTCCCACACTGACTCCTTCATTTCATATTTCGTGGCAGTGTTTTCATCCACTAGTCCGAATATGTCGACATATTCCCCCTTCTAAATTTTTTCCTTGATTGAGGTCAGGACATGGTCCCCCACTGAGCAACATGGGGGCCCTTCGTATAATGTTTTACTTGCTGCCTTGGCCCCTTCATTTCATGCCCCACCCCCTTTATTTTTCAGAGCCTGCAAGGCCCGCTCCATTTTCTCCACCCCTGTGTCCCCCATGCCATCCAGTAGCCCCTTTAAATAATCCTTCAAACCACTCTCATCAGTGAGATTCATGTCATTCTTACCCCCATCTGGACTCTCCTCATCAGGTTCTGGTGTGGACAGAGGCACTGAGATGGGTGTGGGGGCATAATTTCCCACCTTGGCCTCTTACCCCCCTTTCCCCTGCCTGGGCTCTCCTCTCACTCCTCACACTTTCTCTGTACCTCCTCCTTGGCCTCTCTCTCTGCTTCGCTGCTGCCACCAGCTCGGACATCTGCTCCATCAAGTTTGTCGCTTCCTGCATTAACTTTTCACTGGACATCTGGGATCGCTTGGGTGCCACTGTATTGCCTCCATCACTGTATGCATAAATGGGTGAGAAATCATGCTCAGACTGGTGTACATTTTTTACCCCTGCCCATTCAAGGCTGTGGGAACCACCGGCACCCATCCCATCTCTCCGGGCCACCAATGTCCACCCACTGTTCCTAGGAGCACTGCTCCACCACCCCTAGTGGACTGCCCGCAGACTGGTCCATTCCCATTTTATTGTAGGGGCGAATCCCCTTCTCTCCATGTCCCCACCTCCAGCCCTGGCTGGCCCTGCATATTCATTTTTATATTTTCTTCTTTTACTTTTTTTGTATCCCTTGACCTTTCATCTCCTCTGCCTTTGTGGCCCTGAGCTGCATGTGTCCAGAGTGTGGCCTCCCTTGTGTGCAACTGCTGCCTCCTCGCAACACAGCACACCCCAGGGTCCTGACCGGCTCTGCACTTCATTGCTTGAGGACCCCAGAAAATAATTTTTTAGAGCACGTTGAATACACATCCACAGTTTGTGCCTACTGCACTAGCTGCAATGTCTTCCTTCCGTCTTTTATTATTTCTTTTTTTTCTTTTCTTTCATTTATATTTAAGCAAAACAGCCCAAATTCTGAACAACGCGGACCTTGATCCCACTCAGGGCCTGCTGCACTCCTTTGTCCCCCACGGCCACTCTTGTCCTGCTGGTCCACTCCCATAGATAGGCCTGTCTCGCCCATGACCCCAGAGGCCTTGCATTTTAACCACCCTCCTGTGACCACCGAACCTGCTAGGCAACCCATCCATTTCCTTGTGCCACACATGCCTTGTGGCTGCAGTATACCAACCCACATTCACAATGCCACAAATGGCTCCATCTGGCATGGCCGGCTCCATTGGAACTGCCCCAAAAGCACCACCACCTTGCGTTCCCCACCAAAAACTGAATACCTCAGCCTCCTGTCCCCACTGCTGCCAATTGTCACCACGCTTCATCCTGAAAAAAAAAACAAGAAATCCCCCTTCCCTCTGTGCAGAGGGGAAGCATCCATCCTCTGCCCCAGGCCATGCTGCCCCATGTGGCCTCTCGGCCTACATGCCACCGAACCACTGTGAGGGCCCTCCCTCATCACCATACTGTCCACCACCCGAACTGTTGTTCCCATGTCCAAACAATCCCCGGTTAGCCCCACAGTGTGCAAAGCGCCCTCTTTTGGCTTTTTTTTTTTTTTTTTAATTTTTTCAAATTGCTGTACTAGGAGAAGTGGGTGACCCAAGCCCATGCGGGTACTTGCGGCCGCCATGCACCCTTGAGAAAGTGTATAGCCCCCAGCATCAGATCTTACCCACTGTTCCCCAGCCCTCAGGAGAAATGCCACCACATGCCAAGCGTGGGCTTCCAGCTCAGCAAGCCCACCAAGTGCGCCTCAGATGCTCCGTGTCTCGGATTTCCTTTACTTTCTCTCTCTATTTTTTTTTTCATTTGGCACCAGCCAGCCCTAAAAACAAACAGAAAACTTCCAATCTGCCAGGCCTGGGCAAATACTGCTGCTGTGTGGTCCACCAAACCATCTCCAGCTTCCAAGAAAACAAACCTTGCTGCCCCATCCAGCCCTGGGCCTGCAACCACAAACCAAAACCACCCACCCCACCAGAAACTTTACAGGGATTCGAACACTGGGCCAGCCTCCACCACTGTGTGGGTTCCCACCTGCGGCCCACATTGAAACTGACAAAAATGCCTAGCTGAAACCACCAGCGAATCGGCGTAATACCCTGCTATGCTTTTTTCTTTTTTTTTATATTCAGTAACACATCACCTAGAACAACTCACACCAAACCTCAAACGCTATTCTGGCTGAGGAAAACTTCTGAGGGTTGCCAGTGACCCAAGCTAGGCCTGCCCAGGCATCTCCCCCGGCCCACATGCCAGGACAGAACACACTATCTTCTAGCCATGCTGTACACTACCCAACAAAAAAAAAGCCCTGCTCCTTCATACCATTTAAACCAAAACAGGAAGAAATGATCAGACCAAGCGCACCATGTGTTTCTCTTAGCTCAGGCTTTCCCAAACTGTAACATACAATCAGAGCACCACAATCAACTCTAAGCCAGCCACCTGGTACACATGGCCCCTAGGCCTAATCACCCCATGTGCCCTACCTCAAGTTTTTTTGCCAACGATGTGCTGAGTTCTTCACTCCAAAAAGTTCCCAGCAAAAGATGCTGTCCTGTGGGAATCCTGGTCTAATATATCCCTCCATGACCCAAGGCTCAGGACCCCTGAGGCTCCACCACTTAGCCAATCCCTGGGGCTTCAGCGCTGCCTTTGTCATATTACCCTACCTGGCCTGGTGATGTCACCAGCCCTCCCTGCACTACAGCCTTCTTCCTCCCTCCCTCCCTCCCCTTTATGTCCCTTTCTGGCAGGGGTCATCAGAAACCAGGCCTGCCTTTTATTGGCAAGTCTCATTATCCCTAGGGCCATGTTTAGGTAAAAATAAAGATGCCAGTTCCTGACTTCACACAAGAGCTCCTTTTAAGGTTCTTTACAAAGTAACCACAGACTTCAAACATTTTTGGCATTTTGGCCACTTTTATTTAGTTAATCATTTTTATTTAGAATTTTCTATTTTTTACAAAACAAAAATTAGAACACATCAAGAGTATATAAAGGGTAAACAAGTATCTTGCATGACCCATATGTAAATACATACACTGTAATCTGTATAAAGTCATACCAATAATTCCTAAAGAATACAGAATAAGTTAAATATCAGATGCAAAAGAAATAAACCCCAACGAAGCTGAGAGAACTCACAAAAATAGCCCTTGGAAGAGCCATGAACAGAGTCACACCAGGTTAGTGTGAGGGGTCAGAAGGTTCAAGAAAGTTGCTAAGGATCCTCGGCCTTATGGGCTTACAAGCTACTGTCCAAGGAGCAGTAATGGGAGGAGAGGTAGGGTTCCATATCTTGTAGTATAGAGGGAGAGAGCCTTTATGCCAATAGCAAAGTCTTCTGAATTGGGACAGCTGTGCTATGGTCATGACCCATTCAGTCAGTGATAGGGTGGATGCAGTGTGTCATCAGTGTAGCAGCAGTCATTATGTTGTCTTGTGCGCATGCGCAAGAAACATCTTGCGACAGTGCGGGTCTTGGGGGCTCGGCTGCTGTTGGTGAATGCAGGGCATGCATCAGTAGGTCGTCCCTCATTCCCCAATCAGCCTGCATGCCAACGCCACACCATGCATACATAATGGGGCGAGCACATCAAAGCAAAGGTCTGCTGCAATCGTCATACGCAACGGTCCTTTGCTTGACATGCTCACCGCCATTATGGCCATGGTTGGCGAGCGGGCAGCCACCTCCCCTCTGTCAACATCGGGGGTGCCCAATGCCCCTGTCAGCAATCCCCCACCGTGTTTGTGTGCCGACAGGGGAGTCCACTCCCCATTGGCATCCCCCCCGCAACTGTGGAATGCCGAGGGGGGTGCCCAATCCCCCTTGGCTCACGTCCCCCCGCTTGCATTGCATGCCAATGGGGGAGCCCACTCCCATTGGCATCGCCCCAACTGTTGAATGCTGAGGGGGTGCCCAATCCCCTCGGCTCGTGGTCACTCTGACTTTGTTTGCCGGTGGGGTGCCCAATCCCCCGGCGGCATTACCCCTCCCCCCGTGTTGTGTGCTGACGAGGGTGCCCAATCCTGCGTCGGCTACTGACCCCCAAAAACCCACTTAGGTGGCACACTGGGACCCCACCCCAGCATGCCAAATGCCCTGCAATCGGAAAACTGTCCCGTGATGTTTTTTTTTTTTTTTACCTGGAAAATGAAAACCGTCCCTCGTAGTCTAGATCCTCCCTCCCCCCATCCGCACTCACCCACTGCGCACCCTGCCTCCCCTCACCCCCTCTCACCCCATACTTACCTCCAGATTCTGGCGCGATGATCTTCAGTGGACTGGGAACACGTCTGCACTCTTCAAAGCTGACCGCTAACTGAGGAAATGCCGGTAAGCTGTACAATGCAATGAAAAGTGTTTTTTCAACTTTGTTGCATATCTCAGGCATTTCTTGGAATTTTGGCACCAAATTTTCAACATGGGGTTTTTGGGGCCCCTCCTCATGAATTCTGTCACTGTCATGGCATTATTCGGCCTCGGAAGGCAATTTCGCAGTCACTGCAAGAAATCACCTTTAGGGACCCATTAATGAAATGACAGTGCCAGTGTTCGTGAGGTGGCCTCTCAAAAAGCCTATGTTTCAAATTTGGTGGAAAAATTCCAAGAAATGCCTGTTTTACGAGTGTGCATTGCGCAATACTGACCACCCTAAAGCCAGATATACTAAGCAGCTAATATAGAGCAGGCTTGTTTAATATTGTGGTATTGGATCTAATTGCTGATTATACCTTAAAGCCAGATATACTAAGCAGCTAATATAGAGCAGACTTGTTTAATATTGTGGTTTTGGATCTAATTGTGCTTGTAACTGAAGGTATTAGGAAAGCTGGGTCCTAGTGTGACCTCATTTTGGAATAGCCCTGTTTGCTTAGAGTGGAGCCCCTTTGTGTAAGTCACAACATTTTCTCCCGCTGCATAGTAATGAGAGGCTTTGTTTTCTCCACTACATAGGCAGCCCCCGCCAACCTCACTGCCAACCACGGCAGGCACTCGGGACAAACAAGCAACACAAGCAACACAAGCAGCTCACCTGAGGAGCTGAGGAAGCCGAATTTCCAGCCTGATTACTTTCGAGGTAAAGAGAGCCTCTTCTCTTTGTCTGGATGCCTGCAGGGGGGTGCTAGCCCTAAGGGGCTTTGCGCCGTCTGCCCTACTCACCCCAACCACCCACCCACCCAGGGGTGGCTGTCAATTTAAGGATCCACCCCCGTGACATCACATCCGGTGACATCACGTCCTGTTGCCCAGAACCTATCTCCCCACTTTCCCATTTGCAGGTTATACCTGCTGGCCACTAGAGGGACCTATGCTCCCTCGCTACTTCCTACTCCTACCTGTACAGTACTTCTTCCCTTGGATCTTGCTCACCACAATGTTTTGGCCCTGCCTCACGCTCTGCCTGTGCCTATCCCCACTAGCAGTGCACTTGCCCACTTACCCATCTGCTACTCTGCACTGTGCCCTGGCACCCCTCCCTCCCCTTGCTCCTGAACCTGCTCTCTTGCCCCTTGGGACCTCTGTGTGTCTCGGTCCTCCCTGCCCTCCCCCTAGCTTCCTCCTCGCCCAGGCACATCCTCGTGTCTTCTTATTCTTGTCTTCCTTCCTGTACCACCCTGCCCACCCCTGCTCCCTTAACGTCCCTCCCCTCATGTCAATCGTAGGAAAACCTCTCACCATCTCCCAGCCAGGGTGTTAGTCATGCTACTACTCCTGTCAGGGAACATTCATCCAAACCCTGGCCCGGTTCCCAGGAGCTCCCCGACTAGCACCACAGGCCTATGCATGGTCTCCATGAATATCTGTAGCCTCCTAAAAAAGTTTGACTCACTACAATGCCTGGTCACATCAATTAACCCTGATGTCATCGCTCTGGTTGAGACTTGGCTGTCGAAATCCTCCCCTGACTCCCTGGTCTCCCTTCCTGGTTTCACCCTCTTCTGGTCCGACCGTGTTGGGAGACGGGGCGGAGGCTGCGCTATTTATGTCAAGGAATCTCTCCCCAAACTAGCCCTGCCTACTCCAATCCTTGACTCCAGGGCCCAGGCGCTTACACTGAAACTAACCCCTGACCCTTTAAAGGGACCCCTTTATCTGACTACTGCATACGTGCCTCCCAGGGACCAAACAAAGGCCATTGCCTCTCTTACAGAATACCTTTCCTCACTACCTCCTTCCGCTGATCAAATTCTGGTGGGTGACTTAAATGTCAACTGGCTCAGCCCCTCCTTCTCCTCTACCCGTGACTCCTTTTCTGCAATAGACCTAACACAACTAGTTATCCAACCTACCAGGACTAACCCCAAGAGAGGCTCCAGTACCCTGCTTGATGTGGTACTCACCAACCACCCTAGTCGGATCCCCAATGTACAAGTCCTCCCAGACTCTCTCAGCGATCACTCCCCCATTCTATTCCAGGGTTTTATTTAACTCTAAAAATTGATTAGCGTTTTGCTCATAAAACTGCAAAAATATTTTGAAAATGCATAGCACCTACCTCACTGTGTTTAACAAACATAACACTTCTAGAAAACCTATATAAATACTTTCTGAACAGTTAGTATTGTCCCAAGAAAAAAACTGCTAATCAATTATTTAAAACCCTGTATTCTACTGGTCATCCTCAGTCCCCAAACCCATAGCACAGTCCACATGCCGGCGGCGTCTAATACCTGGTGGTCTGACAAAACTTAAGGAACTTCTGTCCCAAATTGACTGGTCTCCTATACAGACAACTCCTGACATTGACACAGCTCTCTCCTTCTTTACCTGAACTTTTAATAATGCCTCTGATATCTTTGCCCCAATGTTGACCCGCCTTTCTAAAAGGCAGAATGCCCCCTGGGTAACCCCAGCTTTGATCCACCAACTCAAACATAGGGACAACCTATGGCACCGTGCCATTGAGACTGGCCGGCCCAGTGACAGGCAGTTATATGCTGCCACCCAAACAAGTGCACTCGGGCCATCAGAAAGGCCAAGTCTGAGCACTATCAGTCCTCACTCACAGCCTCATGGGGGAACCCCAGAACCTTCTGGGATAACATTAAACAGTTAAATGGGAGTGCACACTCCACCCACCCACCCAGATCAACATTAATGGTGTGATCTCTTCAGACCCAGCCCTCATAGCCAACCACCTCAATACCTCATTCACTGACCTTAGCCCTATCCTCCCTACAAATTTTTTTGACCCTCCTCCCCCAGTGCCTGACGTAAATCTTTCTCGCCCTTAATTTCTCCTCCGCCGTGTTTCTGCCCAAGAACTTAGGCTGCACCTTGTCACTGCCCTCAAGAGTAATAGTACGGGCAGTGACACCCTGGATCCGTGTATCCTACAGCTGGTCTTAGACACAGTCCTTACCCCGATCACATGCCTCATCAACCACTCTCTTTGCCTGGGGAAGGTTCCAACTGCCTGGAAAGTTGCCACTGTCACCCCTATCTTTAAAGGTGGTGATAGGACTGTGGCTGGAAACTATCTGCCAATCTCCATTCTCTCTCCTTTCTCCAAGGCCTTGGAAAAAGTGGTAGCCTCTCAAATCTCTGACTACCTCTCCACCTACAACGTCCTATGTCCTGAGCAGCATGGCTTCCGAGTGGGCCACAGTACCAACACAGCCCTCCTAGAGTTCTCCAACTTTCTCCACTCCTCCTTAGACACCGGTTCTCTGGCTGGTGCGGTCTTCATTGACCTCTCTAAAGCTTTCGACACTGTCTCCCACCCCCTCCTTCTTGATGCCCTTAGTCTCTCTGGTTTTGCTGCTGGGCCTATCTCCTGGTGCACCAGTTATCTGTCTGACCACTCACAGCGTGTAAAAATTAATGGGACCTACTCAGACATCTGTCCCATCTTTTCTGGGGTTCCCCAGGGCTCCATTCTGGGCCCCTTACTATTCTCCCTTTACCTTAACACCCTTTCACGCTCTTGCTCGGGGAACATTCTATTGCACGCTGATGATGCAGTCATCTTTGCCTCAAGTCAGTATAGCAGCAGTATAGCGGCAGTATAGGGAGGCAGTATAGCGTAGTGGTTTAAGGCTCTGAGCTGCAAATCTGGTGACATCCAGCAGACCAGACCTGGGTTTGAATCCCACAGCTTCCACCTGCATACTGTGTGACCCTGAGCAAGTCACTTAACTTCCCTGTGCTCCCAGGTCGCTCCTGTAAAAAAGCTTTCAGCTTAGTGTGCTACTCCTGGTTAAACAACTAAATTAAAAAAAAAAGTCGTAACCCTATTGCCCTTCAGGACTCACTGCAGAAGTCCTTCGCTGAAGCCCAGGGCTGGTTCAAGGAACATAGATTGGTGATAAATCTTAAAAAAACCAAAACCATGTTCTTCACTCATCCTCAAAACAAGTCCTGCAACTTAAAACTCCTCATTCACTCTGGGTCCTCTTTCCCACTCGAACAAGTTTGCTCCTATAAACACCTAGGATCCATTTGACTCCTCCCTCTCCTTCCATGGACACATCGCTGCCCTAGCCACTGCCACTAATATCCGATTGGGCATCTTACATCGGTATAAACACTGCCTCCCGGAGGCTCTTGACTTCATGATCATCTCCTCTATCCTGTCCCTAGTGGACTATGGACTGCGGTGTATGGTGCTGCTGATCAGACCGCACTCCATAAAATTTGCACTACTCTGAATAAGGCCTGCAGGTTAATTACTGGGGCACCTAGGCTAACACACACCTGTCTACTGTACGCTAAAGCGCTGGTACTTGATCTTGACAAGTGCCTCAAATATCTGACCTGTACCCTTACAAAAAAGACCCTACTTGGGCTATCCCCGCCTGGATTGACCACCACCATCCTCTGCTCTGTCCCACTAGTTCATACCCGGACCTTTGGGCAAACCTCTGTTGTTATCCCTAGAGCTAGGACCTCTCACGGCCAAAGAGCCTTCAGCTTTAGGGCCCCCTCCTGGTTCAACACACTGCCCCCTCTATCTCCGAAGCTCCAACTATATTGTGCTTCAAAACGTCCTTATGGAACCACCTTGTTAACACCCGAGGCTGTAATTGCCACTAGGCAAAGCCGTACTCAATACTAATGACAAAGCTTACTACTAAGCTGCTAAGGACAACATAACTCCGGTATTGTTTGCATCAATCCTACCTGTACCAGCTTGTTTGTATCTATGTCTCAAGTTACTGTTATACTGTGTCGTACTGTTATACTGTGTATTTTCGTTTGTCTTACTGTGACAAGGTACCTTTGTAAATGAGCCTATGGCTCAAAGGTTTTCCAAACGGCTGTCTAAATAAATAAATAAATAATTGCTACGTAGGCTCGTAACTTCGTGCATTCACAATATTTTAATGCAGTATTTTCAACATTGGCATTTTTCTGCACCTCCTTGTGAACAGTACAGCTGTCATTTCTCACATCCTGCCTGAAATATGTTTCCGCACTTCTGGCGCACAATTGCGAAGTGCTGTGGGAAATCAGTGTTTGGGCCAGATTATGAAAATGACAGTGACACAGATCATGAGCAGAGCTCCTAGAATGCCTATGTTGAAAATTTGGAGCTGATACTCCATAAAATGACTGTGTTACGAGCGTGCATTGGCAGATTGCACGCATGCTCATACCGTCGTGCATTTGTGATATTTTCACTCTGGATTTTCACCATTGCCATTTTTTACACACCTCTTGATGAACAGTACAGCTGTCACTTCACATATCCTGCCCAAAATGTGTTTCCGCACTTCTGGTGCAGAATAGCATGGTCGCTGTGTGAAATCACTTCTTAGGACACTTTCAATGACAGTGACACTGTACATGAGCAGAGGTGCTAAAATGCCTGTGTTGAAAATTTGATGCCGAATGCCCACAAACTGCCAATGCTGCAAGCGTGCCTTGCATATTTGCCATGCATTCTTGCAACTCCACAACTTTCATATATTTGTATGCCACATTTTCAGCACTGCCATTTAATTAAACCTCCTTATGAACTGTGCAGCTGTCATTTTTCACATCCTGCCCAGCACGTTTTCCCGCACTGCACTACCAAACACCCACAGGGACACCCTAATGCCTTTCACTCTCTGTAGGGGTGGGTTGGCCTCAGTTCAATACTTGACTGCCACTCCTATGCTGCATCTCTCTAACTCCTGCACTGCCAATGGCAGCAAGACAACATTCGGCATTGACAAATGCTTGTTTGATTTTGACGGTCACAGCAATAAACCATAGTACACTGTGACTTTCCAAGTAAGAGGTCTGAGGAGGGATCCCAAGGAGAAACAAGCCCTGTAAAAAGTGGATGGTTGTTTCCAGCACCTGAGAGCATACAGTATACTAATTACATCAGGCCAATACAGCTAAGTTAGAGGTAGTGGTATGCAGAATTTTCCAGTTTGGGTTGAACAGAATTTCAGAGTTTTTGGCATTCCACTGAAATCCTTCTGAATTTTGTCAGAAGTGGAATAGTGGTATTCCATGGCAGAATAATATAGAATAGGTTTTCAAATAATTTTCCACAGAATTAAATTCTGCACAATTCAATATTTTCTGTGGAAATGGTCATGGAATAATTTTCTGTGGAAAAATGCTGTTCCATGGAATATTATTCTAGCACACAGCAGGTGGAGTTCTGCAGAACAACCAGTAAAATGCTGATGGAAATTCCACCAGCAGAATGGGCACAGCATTAGTCAGAGGGCAGAATATGGTATAGGTCTCATCTCCCAGAGTTGCACCACCAGCATAAATCATGTGTGATGAGACCAAAAGACTTAAGGTGCACAGGGGTACAGTACCATAGCTGAAGCACCTTATTTTGTATTAATAAGCTGTGGCTATCAGAACCAGTCTTGCAAGCCAGTGACTAACATTGAAATCCTGTCTCTGTGGATGTGAGAGGATGCAGTGCCATTTCCCACATGCACCTTGCCTTGCCTGAGGGGGTCAATGGAACTATCGCTTATGGCTCCATAGATAATTGCCACTTTTCCTTTTGCATGTTTGAGCCATCTGTTCAGGGTATGGGAGGTGCAGGGGTGGGAGCTAGGGGAAGCTTGCCTCATGTGAGCCAAAGCAGCACTTCAGGAAAGTATTTCCAGAAATCTAGTCTGGGGATGTCAAAGTGGGGTTGGAAGTTGGCAAATGTATCTATGAATACCCCACCCAGCCGAAAAAGGTCGCCTAGGGACCAAATACATTAGTCATGTGCATTACTTCTTTCAGGAATCATCCAGTTATGAGCATTTTCTTTTTGTCCCCAGAAACTGACCAAAAGGCAAAGGCCAATTGTCATTCTCCTGTAGGTTTCTTAAGCTCTGGTACTCAATGCCTCATCAAATCAGGCACTGCTTCTCCCAGTGGTTCATATCAACCTCCCTTCTCAACTTCCTCTCTCCATCCTGCCGCTGATCCTATTTTCCCCTCTGGCTACTCACTCCTAATTTCCCCTCTAGCTTCCCCATCCCCTTTCCCAGATTAGCACTGAGGAGAAACTAATCTACTTTATTGCGCTTCCTTGTCCGCATTGTATGTATTAAGTCTACAGTGTTGTTAATTTGCTCGTCTCACATCAAATCCCAATGATTATCTAATGCTACAAACTGATGTATTTTTTTTATGTTTGCTTGCGTGCATGCGAAAGAAACATTATGCGACAGTTTAGGAAAGAAGCTGGTTGTGGAGGTGCAGCACTGTGGCAGCCAATGGAGACACTGCATTTGGGGGCTTGGCACTGGTGGACCAATGGAAGCACAGTGCGCTGATGACACTGGTTTCCCAAAGTGCCACCAAGTTGAAACATTTTCACCGCTGCAATGAAGGGCCGCCTCGGCATTGCAGCGTCAGCCATTCCGCTGCAATGAAGGAGTGACCATCATTGCAGGGCAGTAACTTCACAAGTGTATCAACTTCCTCTCAGACCCATGAAAGCCGAACAGTGGTGGCCAATCTCCCTATCGGCAGCCCCTGTCTGAGTTCATTTGCAGACGGGGGAGCCCACTCCCTGTCGGCATGATGCAACCCCCTCTCCCATTTGTTGTGTGGTGAGGGGGGTGCCCAATCCCCCTCAGCATCATGCCCCCCAACAGTCATTCTTTACCAACAGGGGGCCCAGTCCCCATTGGCTTTAGTACCCCCACCAATAAAAAGCAGGTGGCACACTGGGAGCCCACCCCAGTGTGCTGAAAGCAAGTCTGGGAAAAAAAACTTCCCACAATGTCTTTTTCTTTTTTTTCTCCCTGAAACAAAGGAAATGGTCCCACACTGGTTGCTGTCCCCTTCCCCAACTCACACCCACACACTGCACTCTGCACTCTTCAAGGCCGACCAAGAACTGAAGAAATGCTGATAAGCTGAATAATGGCATAAATAGGTTTTTTTCAACTTTGGTGCATATTTCAGGTATTTTGGGGAATTTTGGCACCAAATTTTCAATATGGGGTTATTGGGACCCCTCCTCATGAATTCAGCCACTGTCATGGAGTTATTCGGTCCTGAAAGGTGATTTAACAGTCACTGCATGGAAGCACCTTCCAGGACTGATTAATAAAATCATAGCACCAGTGTTAATGAGGTGGGCTCTCAAAAAACCTATGTTACAAATTTGGCGAAAAAAATACAAAAAATTACTGTTTTACGAGTGTGCATTGTGCAGTTTCCATGCACACTCATAACTTCATGAATCTGTAATATTTTCACTCCAGATTTTCATCATTGGCATTTTCCCACACCTCCTTATGAACAGTACATTTTTCACATCCTGACTAAAATGTGTTTATCCAGAAGCACATGATTTGATACCTTTTAATGGACCAACATAGATGTAACAACAAGAACAAAGTGCTCTAGCTTTCGGACCAACCAGTCCTTCTTCAGAAGCTCATGGCAGTTGTTTAGAAAATACAATACTTATAACAGCTAGATAATGCAGAGAAAAACAGAAAAAAATCCCCATTGGTTTAAAATACTCATTTAAAAAAAAAAAAAAAAACAGAAGATGATGTCAGAGAAGTTTAACAGTACAATACTGCCCTCAGTCCGAAAGAACCTTGGGTTCAGATGTGCTTGGTGCAACATACATACCAAGAATCCTACTGCACGTAAATTTAATTGACATAAGATAACACTGCTGAAGCAGATAACTCCCAAATCAAGCCATGAGTGTCACAGTCAGTATAAGGATGTGATTACTGAAAGGCAACCCCCACCCAGCTTAAAGACAAACTAAGATAGTTATAGAGCTCATGAAATTACAATGTATGCATTAAAGACAAGAATTACCAGTAAAGTTGTCTAAAAAAACATCAGTGCACATTGTATTATGTGTAAAACCTAGCTGGACATGTCACCCAGCTGTATTCTCAAGCTAAATAAAAGGCCCAAGAAATTACAAAACCTCAGGACTATATAAATGATAATTTAAATATAAATTGATAATATTAGTGTCAAACAAAAACTCTAGTCGAGGAACCTCAAGGAATTAAGACCATGCAGCCTGATATGTACTGATGTCAATATATACTGAGAATGTAGCAACTTGATGTACCACAAGTGTCTAGGGAATCTGAAAAAGAGATAAAAATGTAATTTATCTCCTCCTGTTCATACAAACAATACAACCTAACCCACCCCACATCACAATAATGTGGTGAGGGAGATACATAGCTTAAAGGAGATGTTGTCTCTCTCTCTCTCACCCCTCCTTTTCTCTCTCTCTCTCTCTCTCTCTCTCTCTCCCACAGACAGACACACACACACACACTCACTCTCTCTCCTAGTGAACCTATATTAACTTCAGTCACTTCAGTTGTTCCCCAAAGGAATACAACTTGTCATGAAATCCTGAGTAAATTACTACAATATTAGCCTAATGTAAAAAGATCTGTGCAGGACCCCCAAGCAAATGAGATCACACATCCCAATATGTACAGAGTTACAAAAATTATATATAACAGTATAAGATAACACTCCTGTATGTACACTAGCAGGCTGGGTAATCTGAATATGGTGCAATGGAATCAATCCCCCCCCACAGACAAAGATAAAAAGTAAGGAGAAATTCTTTATGTGTGTGAAATAAAAATAGTAATACATTATAACTCCATAGAGCTAAATAGAGACTTACCTCAATGTGACAGCAAGCCCCACATCTGTTATATCACATACCTCACAACACATACCCACACACATACATACACACGCATCCACATCTCACACATGCTGAAGTCCTATAATATGTCAGTTTGAAGAAGAAAAGGTCTGTGGATGTTAGTTTCTGTAGTGTCCCATAAAGCCAAGATCCACGTTCATCCCATCTGCTACCATATTGAGATGTAAATAAGTTTAATCTCAAAAGCTCGTCTCTGTTGTGCGTTTTTGAGATTTCCTTTTAAGACCATTACTGACATATCTGAGACTGAGTGGTCAGGCTGTGAGAAGTGATGCCCCACTGGTTTTTCAGTCTTCCTTGTTGTAATAGTATGTCTGTGTGAGTTCATCCTAGTGCGGAGCTGTTGGCATGTCTCTCCTACATAACCTGTTTGTGGACATATCTTGCACTGAATGAAATAAACAGCATGTTGTGACATGCATGTATAACTCCCATGCACCTGGAATTGTCTGTTTTGTGATGTAACCACACAGTCTGAGGTAGAAATGAGCCCACAAGTCTTACAGGGGTGTTGATTGCAGGGTCGTGTGCCATTGTGTGACATGGTATTCTGTTCCGGTGAAAGTTTGCTCCTAATAATTAGGCTGGATAAATTTGGTGGTTGTTTAAAAGATAGTAGTGGAGTTCCTTAAAATACAATTAAGGGTGTCATCCTCACTAAATATTGGGTGGAGATCTTTAATAATCTTACGCAGACATTCAAGGTCTGGATGATATGTGACTACCAAGGGTATTCTTTCTGTAGCTGTCTTTTCTTTATATTGAAGTAGTTGTTGTCTTGGTACTTATGCTGTCTGCTCTGTTATCCTGTCAATTTTCCTGGAAGAGTGTCCTGCTCCATAAAGGTGTTTTTCAACATAGCCAAATGTGTATCTCTGTCATCCTCATTTGAACAAATACATTGACAACGAAGTGCTTGACTGTATATGACAGATTTTTTTGTATGGTTTGGGTGGTTACCTTTCCTGTGCAGGTATCTCTGTCTGTCTGTTGGCTTCCTGTAAATACATGTATGTAAGGTTCCATCCTTAATGATGACTGTGGTGTCCAGAAAGTTAACCTTGGTGGTAAAGTACTCCAAGGTAAGCTTTATGGTAGGGTGGAGATTATTAAGTTTGTGTTGAAAATCTTTGAGTGCATCTGTGCCTTCTGTCCAGATGATAAACAAATCATCAATGTAACGGAAATAAGCCAGTGGTTTGTGGGGATACTGCCTTAAAAAATCCTCCTCCAAGTCAGCCATAAAGAGGTTAGCATACTGTGGAGCCATTTTGGTCCCATTGCTGTTACCATAGTTTGAACATAATGTTTACCATTGAAGTTGAAGTTGTTATGTGTCAAAATGAATTCCATAAGTTCCCCACCACTCCAGGGTTGATGTTTTGGTCAGGTCCTTTCTCATGTATGTATTTAAGGCATGCTGCAATGCCATCTGTGTGTGGAATATTAGTGTAGAGGATGTTACATCCATTGTCACTAAAATGGTATCAGGTGGTAAATCCTTATAACCAGAAAGTACACGCAAAAGTGCGAGTGTCCTGGATATAACTGTCTCTTTCCATAACCAGCGGTTTCAAAATGGTCTCCACAACCCCTGAGATCCCCTCAGTCAAGGTACCATTACCAGAGACTATGGGTCTCCTGGATTGCCAGGTTTATGTATTTTAGGCAGCATGTAGAATGTCCCTGGCTTTGGTTCAGCAGGGATGAGGTTAGTTAGTTTCTCTCGGACATGGTCAGGAAAAGTTTTAATTAAGTCACATAGTTCATCTTTATATCTTGTAGTGGGGTCACTCTCCAGTTCTCTGTAGTATGTAACATCTGTTAGCTGTCTATTAGCTTCAGTAATATAATCCTCTCTGTTTAAAATCACCACTACAGAACCTTTATCAGCTTTTTTGATGACAATGTTGTGGTTTGATTTCAGTGCCCCTATAGCTCTCCGTTACAGTGGAGAGAGGTTATAATGGGTTTGTTTTTGCCTGGTAAGGATCTGACCACTGACTTGTTGGCGGAAACAATAAATATAATTGTCTAGTTTTTTGTTACGCCCACTTGAGGGGTAAAATCAGATTCCTTTTCTTATCCATTACATTATTGCTGTTTGCACTGTCTTCACTACCAGTGATTTCTTCCTGCCATGAAAGAATTCTTTAAGTCTCAATCTACAGAAGTACTCCTCTAGTTCACCACAAAACAGTATGTTATCCAGTGGTTTTGTTGGGCAGAAAGTGAGGCCCTTTGAAAGTACATTCAGTTCTCTAGTAGTCAGTGTGTGGTTGGACACATTAACAACTGAAAGGTGCCCATCAGTATTGTGTTGTTGTTCAGTGACTCCGTTATGTGCTTCATGGTTGTTAGGAAGTATGGCATGTTGAAGGGCATCTAATTTCCTATTTTTCACAAGCATGGCTTTTCTTAAGGTCCTTTGGTAGTTAATGTGTATCTCTCCCATGATGTCCTGAATAGGTTCCCCAGACACCCTTTCCAGAGTGGTTAAAATTTCAGCAAACTCTTTGTTAAGAACAACTTTTTGGGCATATGACATGCGAATCCTGTGATTTCTCAGTTTCTCAGAGGTCCTATGACAAAGTTGTTCTGCATAAGTAGAATTGTTTGTATTTCTTAATGGATTCCAAATAGTAAGACCTTTAGGGATAATGTTTCTCCTGTTGCACTGGGTTAGAAAATAGATGTCACTGTCTAGCCGTGCCAATTTCTTCTTGATGTTATGTAACTGCAATATTTATCTAGCTGTTATAAGTATTGTATTTTCTAAACAACTGCAATGAGCTTCTGAAGAAGGACTGATTGGTCTGAAAGCTAGAGCACTTTGTTCTTGTTGTTACATCTATATTGGTCCAGTAAAAGGTATCAAATCATTTGCTTCTGGATCTATTCTTGCAAGGACCAATACGGCAACTACTAAATCTAGATTTTAAAATGTGTCTATGCACTTCCAGCGCAGAATAGCGCAGTCACTCTGGGAAATCAATGTTCGGGACAGATTAGGAAAATCACAGTGACACTGTTCATGAGCAGAGGTCACAAAAAGCCTATGTTGAAAATATGATGAAAAAATTCCTCTAAATGACTGTTACACACATGCATTGCACAATTTCCATGTAAACCCCAAAGTTCAAGTATTTTTAGTATTTTCACTACAGATTTTCAACATTGCCATCTCTTCACACCTCCCTATGAATGGTACAGCTGTAATTCTTCACATCCTGCCTGATCTGTGTTTTCATATATCTAGCACAGAATGGCACGGTCACTGTAGGTACTCAAAGTTCGGGACACATTAACAAAATCACAATGCCACTGTTCATGAAAAGAGGTCCCAAATGCTTTCATGAGGTGGGGGTCACAAAAAGGCCATGTTGAAAATCTGTAGTGCAAATACCAACAAACGTCTGGTGCGTTAGGGTGTCTAACCATAACGTCCCACCCTGAACAGACTGACAGGTATCGGGACTGTGTCTTTGGATTGCCGACTGTAATACTCATGCCATTCCACCCCACCCCACCACCCTGCAGCCAGTGACAGGCATCGAGGTGTGTCTTGAACTCTTTGGCTCCAGAGTTCACCCCATTCTATATGGCACCCATTTCAGTGTATGTCCTTATGAAATGGGGTGACTGTACAGCCGAACACCCCAAGGCACACCTCAACACATGTTGGTGTCTGCAGGATAGGGTGAAGTAAAATGGCATGAACGTTATGGGCGACAAAGCAAATGCATACCCCAATACCCGTCTGTCTCTGCAGGGTGGAGGCGTTGTTGGTGCAAAGTTCAACACTTCACTGTCATTCCTATTCTGTGTCTCTCTAACTCCTGCATTTCCAATTCTAATACCAGCAAGCAAACATTCAGCATTGACAAGTGCTTGTTTTACTCTGTTGCTTCTCTGTTTTATATTACCTTTGGAAATGTGTTGTTGATTATTGTATATATTTTTCTATAATACTGCATGGAAATATGCTTTTGATTATAGTACTCCCATATTCCCCTTCCCCCAGGATGCTCCATGAGACAAGCAATTTTATATTGTTCAGTGTGTCTTTCACAGTGAAACTTTTCAATAAATAACTATTACAATTTTCAGTCAGTGTTTGTGGGTGACAGCTAACCTTTCTAAGTAATTCATTCATTAAAAGCTTAGTGAACTGAAGACACATCTTTAATCAGTAAACAAGTATCATTTGTGAAGGCCAAAGATTTTTGATCTGTTACTGGTCCTTCTGAGAAAGTTAACCCATCAATATGAGAAGATGCTTCAGGTTTCAATTTTACGAAGAAGAGGGTCCCAAAAATACATACAGTATTTATAAAAGTGAGTTCAAAGGGCAGCACTGTCTAATGCCCTTCCTAACCATGTTCATACTTTCCCTAACCATCCATTAAGAAGAGGCATAACTACTGCCATGCCATATAGTAACTGAATCCATGAAATAAAGACCTCCAGAAGGTCATAGCTCAAGAGATCCTGTCACAAAAAAGAAAAATATGAGCTACATGACCAAATGCTTTCTTCCAAGCATTTGATGGGGCTTCTGGTCACAACTTCAAATAGTTCCCATAAGAGACACAGTTTGTCCTGTATTTGTCTCCCAGGTACTGAACAAGACTGTAAGATGTCTATCACTTGTGAAGCAGCACCCATCAGATGTTTACTCAGAATTTTAGTAAGGAATTTTTAATCTGTATTCAAAAGACTACTAGACCTCAGATTCCCTATATCTGTTCAAGACCCATTTGTATATAAGAAAATCAAAAGTCCTTCCTGTATACTTTGTTCCAGGAATTTTCTTTCCAAAATGTAATAAAAAACTTCTTTTAGATCCCCCATGATATTTGGGATCACAAACTTATAAACGTCTCTGGGTAATCCATCTATTCCTGAGTCTTAATCAGATGTCATCGAGGATACTGCTAGCTGAACTTTGTCGGAGTGATGGCTGCCTCTAGCTGAGTAGGTATGTTGGGAAATATGGGAGGAACCTTGAGCCCATTCAAAAAAACAGTTTCCTTACAACTCACTTGAACTAGAGTGCCAGTGATTTCTGCCATGTGTTTGTCAATATACTCCATCAATTCCTGTGTCTGAGACAAAACCCAACTGTTTCTATCTTTGAGGGTCTTATTTGCTACTAAATCTGGGGGCCTGTTTGGCTAGGAATCAGACCCCCCTAATCCAGTACTTAACCATAGACTCAGATAAATACTCAGTCAACTGAATCCTGTTCTGAGTCTCTGGTTAAGCACGAAATTGTGCTTTTGTCACTCTTCCTCACCTGTCACTACTCCCTTCCTTCCAGTGTCTGTAACTGGGGGCTTGTTTGTGCTGCAGTCAGTTGCTTCACAACAGTGGAGTTCAGTGAGCATCGGCAGATAGGGGCAGGTCAGTGGATGAGTGGTATAGTCATGCTGGAGGAAGTTGATTGAAAATTGCTGCAGTGAAGGTGTCATGTGACACACTCTCTCAGGATATATTTATCTCTGTTTTGCTGCACAACATGCAGAGAGACAGAGAGAGACAGCAAGTACAGCAGAGTGAGAGGCATCATGAGAGACCATAGAGCAGAAGCAGAACAATTTGAGTAGGTGGGAGAACCATGCAGCTAACAAGGAAATACTGGCAATGAAGCAATTAAAAAGAAAAAAAGTTATAAACAATACTGCCTAACCAATTCTTCCATACCCTCAAAATAGAAGGGACTTTTGCTGAGTCCCATCTTTATTGCTGGCTGTACAGCAGGCCCAGGAAGTATTGCCTGTGTGTCAGTGCTACTGCTGCTGTTACTATTCTGCAGTAAAAAAGATAACATAAAAGAAGCACAAGATTACAGTGAGATATTGGAGAAGAAAAAATAGATCCTAGAGAGAGAGTGTGTCTGGTGACTGGTTGGCTGCCTGACTCTGGTGGTACAATACAAAACATATTGTTTAGTACAAGTATGTTAGACACAGTTTTGCCTAACACAGATTTGGCTACTTCATGAGAGACAGTATAAGAGAGAAAGAGAGACCAGAAAGTGAGGGTGGGGTGCAGGGCCAGATGTCAGGGCACTGCAGGTTGCAAAAAAATACACTGAGCAAAGTGCCCTTGCAGAAATATAGGTGTGCTGTGTACATGCAGAATGCATGCCACATGTTTAATTGTGCAATGTTTGCATGTGGTTCGCATACATAAAGTGAACCAGGTCTAAAAAGCAAACCAGGTTTGCATGCTTCAAGATTGACATGTGTATAGCAGGTAAGCTGGTGTGAATATCATTTAGCTCGCATAAGGTTCACATGTTTCATGCTTGCCTTGTGTGCAGCAACTAAGCTGGTGCAAATTTCATCTAAAAAACACATTGGTTTCTATTTCTCGTACTACTGCTAACAATTAGAGATATTAAAATACATTTTTCATTGATTTCACATTACAGTTAGGTAAACTCATTAATTCTGATCCTTTTGCATGTTGTTTAATGTTTTTTGATTTTTGTCATTAAACTGCCATTAATTTGTAAAGCATTGTTTGCTTACTGCATTAAATTCCTTGGATGTAGTCAGCAAACATCCTCCATTCCAGATGTGCGAAGATGGGTGTCTGTGTTGCGAAGTCTGACGTTTTTGTTTTGCGCCATGAAAATCCCTTACGCATATTTAGTGGTATAAATGTGTTTCTCTATGACTGTTTTGGATCACTTACTTTCCCGTTGTCATTTTGTATGGAGTACATACACTATGGCCATGCTCAGCACTCTTTGTGATGAGTAGGGTCTTTGAAGTATGCACCATACCTCACATTTTGTCACTGAAATGAGGAACATGGACACTCAAAAAGAGGGACAATGAGGGACACTAACTCTCACGATGATCAGGACACATCCCAAAACATGGAGATACAGTACTTCAGAACACAGTGGAAACCATTGTATTTAGTTGTATCGATATTAGCACCTGAGAATTAACTTCTACCATGAAACAGGGATGCCATTTATGTAGGACAGAGAGTGGCAGTTGCCTGCCTGCCCACTTTTGTGCCATGTTGTTCTTATGGTGTGGAAATAATGGCATTAAATTTGGATTTATTCTTTTGTACAAAATGTGCCCCCCTGCTTTGTGAGTACTCACACTGCAAGTGTACTCCTGACTCGACAGTGTCTGTATTGTGTTGTCCACTCTCTCCAACTATTAGTGGTGGTGCCATCACATGTGAGGTGGAGGAGCTCCAGCCAAGCAAGAGCACACGAGTCATGTGAGTGCGACACTGTCTTTCCTGCCACAGAGTAGAAAGGCTGCACACTACAGCTTGGAGGAGTTGGTGAGCATTGAACTATCAGGTGACTCCTTTCTCACTGTGTATAAATTTTGACTCAGGGTCCATATAATATCCCCTGAATCTGAAATCTGCCATATGTAAATAACTGTGACCTGGGATCTACTTTTAATTACCTCTAAAGCTGTAACCTGGCAATTGCATCTATTCCTGTACTGTATTACCTATGTTTTTATTAGGTTTATGTTTAAGCATCTTTTTGATGTGGAGCCTTTGCAAAGGAGTCATTGACTCAAATGATTATAATTCCAATTTCTCTTAAATAAAAAAAAAAATACCAGTGCTGTGGTGGCATATTTTTGTTGGCCTACTCTTAGTGAGTCTCCCTCTCCCCTGGTGGCTAAAAGGGCAGAGGGTGAGCTAGAAGCTAACTCAAGACTAGGCTACTTGCTTACTTTACTAGCCTCACCTCACAAAAAAACAGCATAGACCCTCCATGACAGCAAGCTAGGCCTAGCAGCAGCGACAGTGGTGTGAGCTAGGCCTTGATCAGTGCAGTGTAGCAGCAAAAATGGCAGCAGTCAAGCAAGAACCAAGCAACACAGGTTGGGTGTGTTCAGCTGGTGACATGACTTGGTCGTGGACCATGTTGTGGAACTGGAATGGTCGGTTCTAGCATCCAGCTTCTGGCAGAAGGATGGTGGAGGACCAGACTGAAAACTGTGCTGGTGGCACACTGGGCCAGGCCACAGGTTCTGACCAGATGGCTGGGAAGGTAAAAGTATTTTTTTTAACAGGAGGATTGGGGAAGGAGAAAGGACATATATATTGATGTGTTTTTCATGTTTCTGCACCTTTGGGTGGCTTCACGACCCATGTGGGATGGGTATTGAATGGAATGGGGTCAGAGGTGTAAATCAGGACAAAGTTTTTTTTTGGGGGGGGGGGCTTTAGAACTTCAGCCAGGAAAAAAATTGGTTATAGCTGGGTGGGTTTAAGCCCAAATCTTATGCACTGCTCCAGGAAATAGACAGGTGAATTTTATACATTTCAATTTTTCCTGTTTTGCATATCACTTTTCTGTCACAACAAATACGTTTTACCTTTTAGAGATGTTCCAGACATTCTAGAGCTTGCCACCTAGGGGCTAACTAGCACCTGGCCTTCACTGGTTTTTGGCTCCTCCTGCTGAAATCTTAAATGGAACTCCTGCCATAAAGTTCAAATTTACAGGCCATCCCCTGTGTGAGCAGCATGTTTTCCATGAGGGATGGATGAGGAGAAGATCAGTTTTCAGGGATAAAATGAGGGCTGTCCCTTTTATTTAAGGACAATTGAGTGTTATGGTATGCACAGACTACTGTAGACCCATTATAGTCAAGCTTATGTCTCCCTCCACCAGTAAAGCTGACCTACACATCCCCATGCTCAGGTACATTATGACATAAGGCAAGGCAGACTGCAGGGGCATGCACCATCGAAATGAATGGGGGTATTTTTTTATTATTATTTTATCCATTATTGATGGAGAGTTGGAGATTAATGAAGGCCACCACTTGACTAACAAGGGCCTTGTTAGTAGAACAGCATCCTTAATTAATCTCCATCTCACCATCATAATGTAAAAAATAGTAATAAAAAACCTCCATTCATTTCAAGTGTGTATGCCCCAGCACTTTGTCCCATGGACATCATTTCTTAAAGACTTTTGCCTCTGGCTCCCTGGTACTCAAGTAAGAGACTCTTGACTTATATCTATACTGTGTGGGTTGTCTGTAGCAGAATTTCCACACCTGCTATAGTCTGTGTACATGGGGGGACTGACCATGCTGGAGAATGTCGAGTTATTGCTACTTTTGTGTTTGCCCGTTAAGGTTTGCTTGCATGGAAGCATTCAAAACTATGGAGAAAAAATAGTAGGAGTACAGGCCAGACAGAAGTAATTAAGCAGTTTTGTGGGTAAGTGTGTGTATAAAGGGTGGGAAGAACCACATGTATTTCATTGGTTTGTGTGCTAAAGTTCAGCTGTGCAGATGAGAAGAGTGGGAACAAGAAAACTAGAAAGTATAACAGTGGCTATAAGCATGTTGCATGCATGCAGATGTATGCAGATTTGTACTGAAGTACAAGCAAGCCATATGTGTGCAGACAATATAGCTTAGTGGCCATAAGCGGTATGCCCCCCTGACAGCAACACCAATACAGGGACCTACCTCACTGCTGACAAAATCGACAGTTCATTGATGGATCACTGTGTTGGTGCACCAGAGACAAGGGCACACTGTCTCCCAGTCCTGCATCTCCTCCTCAAATCAACTCCAACTCAGAGTTGATTATAATTAGAATGGGGGGTGCACATGGCAGCTCCCTCCACATGGGGGGTTCGGTGGCAAATCCCCTTGATAGAAAAACAGACCAGGAGTCCATCGGGATTTACGTCAACCACAACTTGCGGTCAACATAAATCCTGTTGCAGTGATGCCGGTCTGTGAAATTGTTGTCAAACTTGCATCATAGAGCCATTAAAGGCACTGAACTGCAAACCAGGAGACTTGGAGACCTGAAGACCTGGACCTGAATCTCCTCAACCCCCATTTGTAGATGGTGTGATCCTGAGCAAGTCACTTAATTTTTATGTGTGCAGTTATCGATGACCACTTGCTTTTTGCATGCATGCCACATGCATGCAGTCTGTTCCAATTTAGCATAAAAAACATGCTTTCCACACTTGCTTACTGCACACATGCCACATGCTTGCAATCAGTTAAAATTTAACTTATAAATCAGGCTAGCAGCACACATATCACATGGGTAGTTTTATTTGTGCAGCAGGAGATCATTTCATATAATTATTTCAGTAAGGGTGGTGCCCACACTCTATAACTGCTTGCAGGCTGCAGTAATCAAAATACTGAAACTTGGCATGAAATGTGAGAAAAGCAAGAGACTGAATGAGAGCAGGAGAGAATAGACAGTGAGGGTAGGGTACTGATCCAGATGCCTGCATGCTTCAGGTTACCAAAAAAAAATAGACCAAGCACAGTGGTGCCCATGCCCTGTGCCTGTCTGCAGCAGCAGTAAAATAAATAAATAAATATATATATATATATATATATATATATATATATATATATATATTACTGAGACTTGGAAGCAAAAGTAATGAGAGAAACTGAGTGAGACAGAAAAAGAGACTAAAGGCATTCTTCATGTTTACCATTCTTTAATGTTATAATTCTGCAATGGTACTAGACAATGCTAGTGCCCTATATCATAATAGAACCATCATCATCAGTCATCATCCCTTCCTTGTTCTTGCCATTCATCATCATCACCATATGAGTGTGCTCCAGATAAATAAATGTCTGCATCATCAATTTAAATTCTGTATAGTTCTAATAGCATTATATTGATGAGCTGCTGAACAGTTACTGAACAGTAACACTAGTTTATTTATTTATTGAAATCTTGGATTAATACCATTGAGCAACAGCTCTTTACATAGGTTCCACGTTAAAAGAAAAATACCATCATAACAGTTACAATAACAGGCAGCATATTGAAGTTGTTTAAGGTTCTAAGCTGAAGATCTGGAGACCTGGGTTTGAATCCCACAGCCCCCACTTGCATACTGTGTGACCCAGAGCAAGTCACTTAACTTCCCTGTGCTCCCAGGTTGCACCTGTAAACAAACTTTCAGCTTAGTGTCTCTCACCTGGTTAAACAACTGAAAAAAAAGTGTCACCAGGCCTGAATACATCTAGGTAAAATACAATAAAAGCCATAGGTTTGCCCCAAAAAAATAGAGATTAAAATTGAGGTGGGAATAGACACATTGAGATAGGTAAAGGACAGAGACAAGGGGTTTTAAATGAATACACTCCAAACAGACAGTGCAACAATTTAAACAATGGAGGCAGTGTACAAGGTATGCCTGAGTCTGGTAATAGCTAGCTCACTAAGTGCAGTAAAGTATAGCAGGTAAAACGTGGAGGGGGAAGGTGGACTAAGGAAGCAGAAGGAGGTGGGTGAGAAGGAAGGATGTGCGAGGAAAGGGATATGTGGGAATAAATGGGTGAGGGGTAGCAGAGAGTAAGTGTTGAAAAGGTGATGGTACAGTAGGGTAATGCAGGTAGAGTGTGAGACATACGGCGTACATATGGAGCAGGGAAGCAGTCTTAGTGGTCACAGTCAAAGGTAGCCTTAGTGACTAGGAATCACTCTTCAGCACTGAGTTTGGAAGGAGGTGGTGGTGTTGATCATCTAGTGCTGTCACTGTGTAGAACTGGACCCTTGCCTGTAAAGAGTGGGAGACAGACATGAAGGTGTGGAACTAAGAAGGGCTAGTTTTTATTCTATATGGTAGAAAATTGAAAAATACGTTTTCTGACTTGTATTATTTCTTCTGTGTCTCAGGTAGGCACTGCAGATTCAGGAAACCAAAGGAGAGTGTCAACTATGAGCAAGCTAAACAGTTGCGCTCCTGCATGGGGAACAGATACTGATTCTGGAAATTTGATAGTTTTGTCTTCCAAGCAAATTCTTGTGTAACCCCTAGGTGGCTCAATCCCAAGGCTACTACCCCTGCCTTCTTTGCTAGTAGCAGCTTAAGGGGCCTAGGTTCAGTGACAGGTGCCTCCACGCAAAGGTCAGGGTTGGTATTAGTCTGACTAACCAGGCCACAGCCCTCTGGGACACTGTGACCCCCCCCTTGTCTCCTACTAGTGTCCCACACAGTACACATTGTTCACCTTCCAAATACCCTTGATAGACTTGATAGGCTTTACACATTCACCCATATTTAACACTTACCCCCAGGTCTGGTTTCTTTGGCTTAGCTCAGTTGACTCCCTGTAAAACAAGGTGATTCAGAACAAAAAGCAATTATGCAAAACTTCAGGCATAAATGGACACCATAGTCAGTGTAAATGGCAGAGAAAAGTAAATCTGATTTATTCAGGGGGCTACAACAAGGATGGGGGCAATCAGGGTAATTGGCTTAAACGCGCTATAAATATCACAGTTGCACATGCAGTCAGTGTCCCAATTAGTCACACTCTCTGGGTACCCAGGATGGAATAGGGGCTAGCCAGGATAGTAATCCAGAGCCGGAGGGCTCAGTTCATGGAAATCACACAACAAGTTAATCAGATGACACACTAATGATTTAAAAGATAGGTTGCAGGGAGTTACCCTGTTTGCTACTCATGATACCCAAGACTGAGCACAGGATGGATGATGGATGCTCTGGATTGCCAGAGGAAGCAGGGTAGGGAGACAAGGCCCTTGTGGCAGGGCCCAACTGCATTGAATAGCAGGCAGATTTAATCCGACTCAAGATGGGTACAGCTTTCAGCCCTCAGCACACAACTCAGCTTGAGAGGAAACCAGATTGCAACCCCCCTCTCCAGTTCACAGTATGCTTATATGTAAAGAAAGTTCACTGTACCAAGCCAGCTGCTCCTCAACCCTGATCACAAAATCACTGCTAAACCCAGGAGCATAAAAGTAGCTTAAGTAATGATAGGCCAATCGAGCTTGGCAAAATCTTCAGTCTTCTTCAGGTTGCGTCTGGTCCCCATTCAATAGTCCGCTTCACAGCACACTGAGTGGATCACTTCGACCAATTTCTCTCTCTCTCTGAAGACAGCAACAGGCTGGTTTTCTGGCCTTCCACAGCCTCCAGCGAACTACTGTGCAACACTGCTCTCATTATGCAAGCTCCTTCCTCCTCAATTTCCAACTCAAATCTTGCTTGCCAGCAGACAGCTCGTGGTATTTCCCCTTGCTCCAGAAGGTCCGATTTTCTGGTCCAGCTGTCAATCACAGTAAGTGTTCCCCCTGTAGGTGCAAAAGGTGCCAACAATCCAAAACTACAAATCCCAACAGGGAATCCATACAGTCCCACTTTAGCTGGCTTCATTTTAGAGTCCCAGCGTACCGATTGGTCCAATTCAGCAGTTCGAGACCAAAATGGTGGAGCTGGACAGAACAGTCCTCACTGCAAAGAAAGCAGGTTAGAACAAAACACATTTTCACTACTGCTGTAAACAATGTCCAGCTAATAATTACATTTTTCAGCAGGGCTCCCTCTGCACAAATAACAATGGCAGAAATGGAGTGATTAGTCAGTAGCCCATGCGGGACTTGAGCTGGGAAACCCTCAGACCCCCCCACAGATTAATTATAACTGCACTACAGGCAGCCCTTAAGGGGACAGTACATGGTAGCTTTAAAGGCGCTCACTGGCAATACGTTTAAATGGCAAATGAGCCGACACCAGTCAGGCAGCGAGCATTTAGGCAAGCTCACGGAAGCCTTTTGGGAACCCCCATTTGTAGGGGGTTATACCCTTCCTTGCCTAGAAAAACTTGACATCTGTGTCAAGTCAATACTATCATAATAACTTTAAGTACAAATTTCCTTACACATCTCTACCACTGGCAGATAATGCCTCTAACTTCTTAAAACATTAATCAGCACATTAAACTGTTACCATATACATTTTCTATATTTCACAGTACACTACTTTTTCTAAATTACATTACACACATTCTACACAGATTACTAATATACACACACTGCAGTACAAAATCAGTTATTACTTCCTGCACATGGAACAATGAGAGCAGGGGCCCTTTTCTTTCAGCTACCCTGGGGCTGGTTGGGGCAGGGGCACCATACTTAAAGGGCAGAACAATTAGCCAGGAGTTAGCACTCAGACTCAATTTGGGTAGGGTATTTTGGGACACATAAACTCCGTTGTGGACTGCGTTGAGAGGCAAATCATAGCTGAGGCACACTATTGGTTTGACAGCTTGTCCAGTCTTCCTGGAGGGAACAGCCACAGTCTCTGTATCTTTCACATCAGTCTCTGCACTTTCCTCACTTGCAGGGGGGATCCCTGTTTGAGTGGAATAATTTGGTCTTAGGTCACTGTGATCCCCTGGCTCTGTAAATTCAGGTTCTACAACACTTTGCTCACTAAGAAAACCCGCTGGCACTGGAAAGGAATCATTATCACACTCAAAGTACTCCTCATGTTCTGGAATGTCACCAGTCTGTCTCAGATCATCTGTCTCTTCCCAAGGTAAATCACACAGTTCCACCATACACAGCGACTCAACATCATCAGACCTCCTGATACTTTGAACTTCACTCTCAGGGAGCATTGGCTCCAGGGACAAAGCTGTGGGTTTTGGTAGTCCAGAAGGCCCAGCTTCATCCCCACAATTGACCATGGGGTTACCTTGAAACAGCTGATTCGGTTCATTAGAGGGGTAATAACCATAGTTGTACTCACTCTCATCTGAAGTGGACTGACAGTCATTATCAATTTGGGTTTGCTGTGGAGAAAACCTTAGGTAGGTGACCATGGGGGCAGGCTTACTCAGGTTTCATTTCACAGCAGCCTGAGTCACTGGTCTAGGGGGAACAATATCTGGGGGCTCAGCGTCAATCATGATTTGGCCAATGGGCAAAACAAATGGTTACGGTGCATGGTCTTGACATCTTTTGAATTGTTTTCAGGATGCACTTTATACACAGGTAAGTCATTCAATTTGCCTACTACTATATGGGGAAGGTGGTGCCACTGATCAGCAATTTTGTGTTTGCCATGCAATCTCAGATTTTGCAGCAACACCCAGTCTCCAGCTTGAAGCTCTTGGGCCTTTACTTTTCTATCTTGTCTTTCTTTGTTAGCTAAGTTTCTCTTTGTAGCCATGGTCTGAGCTAGTTGGTATGTATGATTCAATTGAGCTTTTAGCTTTTGCACGTATTGTAGATCGTTCTCAGTTCTGACTCCATTAGGAAAAACCCCAAAACAAACTTCCACAGATAACGAAGCTTCTCTCCCAAACATGAGGCGACAGGGAGACAACCCAGTAGCATCAACTTTTGTACAATTGTAGGTGTTTACCAAGGTGCTAATCTGCTGGCTCATTTGGGCTTGTCTTTCTGGTGGAGAGTGCCAAGCATGTCAAGCAGGGTGCAAGTGAAGCGTTCTGACTGTGGGTCCTCCTGCAGGTGATAGAGAGTGGTTCTTGACTTCCACACCCCCCCATAGAGAGAGCATTTCTTTGATTAAGTAACTTTCAAAGTCTCTGCCTTGGTCAGAATGAGATCTTTAGGGGGCCCCATAACAAAGAAATTCTCTATCAGCACCTTGGCCACAATGGATGCCTTTTGATCTTTGGTGGGGAAGGCTTGGGCATACCTGGTAAAATGATCTGTAACCACCAACACATTACTGATATTCCACTGATCAGGCTCCAGACTCAGAAAGTCAATATAAACTAACTCCATGGGGGTGCTGGCGGTGATGTTAACAAGAGGGGGCAGCCCTCTGTGGCAAGGCCTTTCTCTGTAGGCAGTGACTACAAGATTGTTCATGATGTTCAACATCTGCCCCCATTTTAGGCCAGTAGGATCGGGACCATACCAGGTCAAGAGTTCTGTCAATGCCAAAGTGGCCCATATGGTTGTGTAGGGACCTCAGCACCAAGTCTCTAAAATCAGTGGGTAAGACCAACTATTGTTTGTCTACTTGACCCCCCCATCTACTGTGTCTCTGTACAGCAACTGATTTATTAGCTTCAATTTAGGAACCTCTTTGTACAATAGGGCAGTTTTCAAATCAGAGGAGTCCAACTTGGACACATCTTTCCCTGCGTAGAGGGCGTCGAGGGCTGATCGTATCACTCGGTCTCGAGATTGAGCTCACTGAAGGCTATCATTATCAAACTGAGGCAAGGCACTAATATCTAGTGTGGAGAAGTGACATTACACAGCTGGTATGCAAGTGTCAGAGGGGCCCAGACAGTCAACCAAGCAGTCCACTGGGTCCATGGACATCTGTTCATCTTTGCCAAACTTCTGGCACAGGGTACGAATATCAGGCTCAGACAACCTGACCCAATCACCTTTGCAATTAGGCTTCCAGAAAAGGGCATCAGCTTCTATGTGATTCAGGTCCGATCTGTATTCAACAGCATAATCATATGTGGACAATGCAGAAAGCCACCGATGCCTGGTAGTGTCCAATTTAGCTGAAGTCTGCACATAGGTCAGTGGATTATTATCGGTTTTTACTAGTATCTTTGCTCCATACAAATAGTCATGAAATTGGTCGACAATGGCCCACTTCAACACCAAGAACTCCAATTTATGTACGGGATAGTTTTTTCCAACGGGGTCAGACTTCTACTGGCAAAGGCCACTGGTCTAAAGCCATTTTCATGCTCCTGACACAACACAGCCCCCAAACCTTGTAGGCTAGCATCGGTGAGTAACGCAGAGGGTTTAGCAGGATTGGCATAAGCAGGGACAGGAGTGTGGGTGAGTTGATATATGATTTAGTGAAAAGTAGCCTCACAGTTGGGTATCCATCAGGGACCAAAAAGTTCACCCGGGCAGCAGTACACTCTCTCTGCTTTGGTGGGGGTGATTCTCCTTTATTTTTTGTTCATGGGAGGGTAACCCTGGGTCAGATTCAACAGTGGGCAAATCACTCTTGAGTAGTCCTTTATGAACCAACGATAATAACCACAAAAGCCTAGGAAGCATTGTGATTCTTTTAAATTGTGGGGCTAGGGCCATGTGGTCAAGGCCTCAACTTTGCTAGGATCTGTCTTTATCCCCTCAGTGGACACTATGTGCCCCACATACTTTATGGATGTCTGAAAGAACTGGTATGTATCAATGGACAGCTTAAGGCCGAAGTCTTCCAGTCGGTTCAACACTTTAAAAAGTTGGCTCTCATGTTCCTCCAATGAACTTCCAAACACAATAACATCATCTAAGTATACCAGGCACTCCAACAAGTTCATGTCTCCCACTGCACATTCCATCAGTTGCTGAAAAGTGACTGGAGCACTTGAGAACCCCTGAGGCATCCTCATAAACTCACAGAACCCAAGTGGATAGATGAAGGCTGTTTTCTCACAGTCCTCTGGGGCCATGTGGATCTGGTAGTACCCATTGTGAAGATCCAACACAGAGAACCACTTGCTTCCATTTAGACAGTCCAAAGAGTCCTGAATACGGGGCATGGTGTATTGATCGGGGATGGTCCACCTGTTAAGGGTCCGGTAGTCTACACACATTCTTACTGTCCCATTCTTTTTCCTCACCACAACAATAGGCAATGCATAAGGGCTTCTGGATTCTTGTATCACACCAGCCGCAAGCATTTACTGCAGGTGTCTTCTTACATCATCTATATCTGCTGGTGCTAGGCGCCAAGACCTCTCACAGAATGGCTGTTCATCTTGCAGATGTATGTGATGCTCCACTCCACGGACACATCCTATATCCCATTTCTTCATCAAAAATACCTTATCTCTCTGGGTAAGTCTCTGGCTGATTCTAGTCTTCCATTCTGCTGGCAACGGGAGTCACCAAAGTCAAACAAGTCGGGTGTCACTTTTCCAGTCTCTCCAGAGGGCTTGTTACTAGGTAACACTGCAGTGTCTGCACAGTGTACGGTAGCTAAGGTGCAGCCTCTATTCACCTGAATTGCTCGATCTGACACATTATGGACCTGGACCATGACCCGCCAGGCATAGGCATGAGCACGAGCGGGTAAGATACTGGGCTTAATCAGCAACCCTTCTGGCAATTTCCCATTACCTGGCATGTCCAGCATGAGTATCTTATTCTTGACATCTTTCTGTAAGCAGACCTCCCTTTGTAGAGTGCACTGGATGTTGGGGCCCAGGACCAGTGACTCCAGACACTTCTTCCATACCATCCTGACTGGTTCATCCTGATCCACCTCTTGGCATTCTGCCATGATTCATACACTCTCTTAATCAATGTAGGAATCCTCAGAGCCCTACCAGTTCATTGCCCCTGCTTTTCATAGCATAGCTGCACCAATCTCCCAAACATATGAGCATTCGTTCTGATTAATAGAGGGACCCCATCGTACAGTCCAGTAGGAGGACTCACCAAATCTAAGGTCTCCACTTGCTCCACCACTTCAGCCACTGGAGTAAGGAAAGACAACCAAATACTGATATACCTGGCATGGGGTAGGCCTTTTCTCTAAATCCCCAGACATGCAGTCCTTCCAACGGTTGTAGGGGCACATCAGGCAAGTTCTTCCGATACCAGTCCTGAAACATTATAGTTACTTGGGAGCCTCTGTGAAGCACAGCCCTGTTAGATAATCCATTCACCTTCACTGTTGTCTCCATGGAGGGGCCCACCACGTCGGACCATTCCAGTGGCACTGAGGTTGGTGTTGACCTGGCATGGGCTTTGGTAACATAACCTTTCCGCACAGCTCCCCCTGATGGAGAATTATTATTTTGCAGAGTCACAGCTAATAACCAGGCAGTGACCCTCCTCAAATTCTTCAGTGAATGGCAGAAGAAACAGGTGCGTCCATCCTCTCCACATTGATAACACAAAGTAGGCTCTCGGGGATCTCAAGGGGTTTGCAGGCCATCTCCTGACTTGTGTACCACAGGAGTATGGAGGACTCATCTTTGGATCGTGCCTTGGATCCTTGATCCTTGGGACCTCCACCAGGGCAAGGATTTGGTGTGGTCCACAGCAAGTCTCCCACTAACGCTCTCAGCTCTCACACTTCTTCCAGTAGGTTACCCTCAACTTGTGGCTCTGAAGAAACAACATGCACTCCCACTCCACCTTTGACCTCTGGGGATGCCTGACACAGTTCAGGTTCTCTGGCTGCTTCAGTCAACTCTTTAATCAACTCTCTCAGCTCCTGGGCTCATCCGAGTCACTCCTCTCAGGAGTCGGGCAGGTACCAACCATCCCAGCATAGGGCTCCCAGCCCTCTTCATCAGTCTCGATTTCATGAATTTCCTTCATACTGTAAGATGACAGTACTCAAGAAGGTTAGCCTTCCTATCTTGTAACTTGAGTTTCAATGTCATTACACTAGAATGTCAGGCTGACTTTAGGATATGATCCAATCTAACCCGGTTTAGTTCCTTCGTGGGCACCCCCCCTTTTCTGTGAACCCTCTGCAGAGCCCTCTCAATCCTGGTAACAAATGCAGACAATTTCTTGTTTTTTCACTGCTTGGCTGACTTGAACTTCCACAACAAGTCGACCCCCGACTCAGTACTACCAAACACTCCTTCCAGTGCAGACTGGTATTCAGCTGCGTAGCCTCAGGATTGGTTGCACACAAGAAACGCATGGTCTCAGAGCAGGGCCCTCAAGCTCTCTATCAGCCTCTTTCTTTTCCCCTTCTGAATATTGCCATTCTTGTACTAAAGGAGTGGCATAGTCCATCCATATTTCCAAGTTGTCCTCCCCCGTGGGCACTGGGATTGTGCCTGAAAATAGTCTGAGCTTTCGGTAAGAATCCAACTGTATAGAGGGAATTACTATGGAAAGGGGGCAACAGGAGAACTGTTTGGAGAAGCTGGGGAGTTGGCTAGGGAGTGCAGGGGCATGTGTTCCTCTGAAAGGTCTAACACCTTCATGAGCTCTTGGACTGTTCATCGTTCAGATGCTAATAATTTGAGCAACTTATCTTTAAACCCTTCTATACGAGGAGACACACCCGTGGTGGTCAGATCACTGTGCAGGTGAAAGACCCTCCATCCCTTCTGGGTGTCTTCAGGCAGAATAACATAGGGTACTTTCACTGGATCTATTGGGGAGCTACAGGAGAACAACACTATCATAGTCTGTTCAAACAAATCTGCATCTCTTCCCTTCACCTCTACTTTGCCCAAACCCTTAACATGCTCCACAGTGGCTACAATATCAGCATTAGCAATCTCTAATGGGACATCCAGTAACAGGAGAGCCTGTCGGGGGTCCAACCCCTCAGCCTCACTCCACCCCATTATTCAGTGCACTAACAGTTTATGAGGGGCAATTTTCAGCTTGGGCATAGTGAGATCCTCCATTTTCTCCCTAAAACGAAACATATCAGGGTAACTTCTTCCCTTGGCCACTAGAGGACGCTAATCACAGTGGTGCCCTCAAGATGTAACCCCTAGTTCGTGCTCTCCCAAGGGTTACTACCCCTGCCTGCTTTGCTAGTAGCAGGTTAAGGGGCCTAGGTTCAGTGATGGGTGCCACCACCCAAAGGTCATGGTTGGTATTAGTCTGACTAACCAGGCCACAGCCCTCTGGGACACTGTGAGCCCCTTTGTCTCCTGCTAGTGGCTCACACAGTACACAGTGTTCACCTTCCCAATACCCTTGATAGGCTTTACACATACACCCAGATTTAGCACTTACCCCAGGTCTGGTTTCTTCGGCTTGGATCAGGGCACCCCCTGTAAAACAAGGTGATGCAAAACAAAAAGCAACTTTGCAATACCTCAGGCATAAATGGACACCATAGTCAATGTAAATTGGAGAGAAAAGTAAATCTGATTTATTCAGGGAGCTATAACAAGGCTGGGGGGGAATCAGGTTAAATTGGCTTAAACACTATAAATATTACAGTTGCGCATGTAGTCAGTGTCCCTATCAGTCACCTCTCTGTGTACTCAGAATGGAGAAGGGGCTAGCCAGTACCACTGCCTGGGATAGGCTGGTGTTGCAGCTGGTAGGGACCCTGTGAGGAAAAGAAATAACATGCACACCCACTGATTGTAATTCAGAGCCGGAGGGCTCAGTTCGTGGAAACCACACAACAAGTTAATCAGATGACACACTTATGATTTCAAAGATAGGTTGCAGAGTGCTACCCTGTTTGCTACTCACGATACCCAAGACTGAGCACAGGATGGATGATGGATGTTCTGGATTGCCAGAGAAAGCATGGTAGGGAGACAAAGCCCTCGTGGCAGGGCCCAACTGCATTGAATGGCAGGTGGATTCAGTCCCACTCTAGTTGGGTACAGCTTCCAGTCCTCAACACACAACTCAGCTCGAGGGGAAACCAGATTGTGACCCCCCTCCAGTTCACAGCACACTTATATGTAAAGAAAGTTCACTGTACCAGGCCAGCTGCTCCTCAACCACGATCGCAAAATCACTGCTAAACCCAGGAGCATAAAAGTAGCCAAAGTCCTGACAGGCCGATTGCGCTTGGCAAAATCTTCAATCTTCTTCAGGTTGAGCCTGGTCCCCATTCAGTAGCTCGCTTCACAGCACACTGAGTGGATCACGTCCGACTAATTTTCTCTATCGGCAAAATGGCGACAGGCCAGATTTCTGGCCTTCCACTGTTCTCCCGTGCAAACTACTACGCAATACAGCTGCTCTACTATGCTAGCTCCTTTCCTTCTCAACTTTCAACTCAAATCTCGCTTGCCAGCAGACATCTCGTGGTATTTCCCATTGATCCAGAAGGCCCGATTTGCTGGTCCAGCTGTCAATCACAGTAAGTGTTCCCCCTGTAGGTGCAAAAGGTGCCAACAATCCAAAACTACAAATCCCAACAAGGAATTCATACAGACCTACTTTAGCCGACTCCATTTTGGAGTCCCAGTGTACTGGTTGGTCCAGTTCAGGACCAAAATGGTGGAGCTAGACAGAACAGTCCTCACTGCAAAGAAGGCAGGTTAGAACAAAACACATTTTCACTACTGTGCTAAACAATTTCCAGTGAATAATTACATTTTTCCACAGGTCTCCCTCTGCTCAAATAGCAATGGCGGAAACGGAGCGATTAGTCGGTAGCCCAGGTGTGAGTCAAGCTAGGAAACACTCAGACCCCCCCTCACAGATTAATTATAACTGCACTACAGGCTGCACTTAAGGGGACAGTACACGGAGGCTTCAAAGGTGCTCAATGGCAATACTTTTAAACAGCAAATGCGCCGACACCAGCCAGGCAGCAAGCATTTGGGCAAGGTCACAGAAGCCTTTTGTGAACCCCCATTTGTAGTGGGTTACACTTGAATATAATAAAAGTGCTGCTTCTGTCAGTTTAGTCCCTATAAAAAAGTTACTTTGTTAAAACTAAATTGTTGGTGGGAACTACCCACAGATTCACTCCCAGCTGTGGAACAGTTGCATACTATGCTATTAGTCCCTCACTGGCAACATCTGATTCCTCTGAGACTGAGCCAACAAAGGTAAAGCTAAAGATGATCAAGTCAGTGTTCAGGCATGAGGTGTACTGGAGGAGGATAAGAGGATGAAAATGGCAAATTATGAATAAGTAGAAGTAAATGTTTTCATGGTTGAGGAAGAGGAACGTGGGTTGCAGGAAGGTAATAAAGCACAACATGAACAGGCCCCAAAAAATCCAGTAAAAAATATTACATGTGACCTTCTAGGACAAATGAAAACACGTGACCACCTATGGAATTGGGCAAGGGCTACTGGCAGTCAAGTGGATATTTAGGCATACAAGACAGCCAGGAATGCCTGCACCAGGGCTATCCATTCAGAAAAAGCCAGCTATTACAGAAGTGCCCCATCCAACTCATGGAAAGATGACTGAAAATTCAGGAACAACCTCATGGAAGTCACAGAGAAAGACTCCAAATTGGCCCCTATCATGCTAAACATAGGTGGCACCATTACCCTTGACCCCTCCTCAATTACCAGTACTTTCAATTCAGCATTCACTGATCTTAGTCACGTACTACCAGCTGTCTTCTTTGATTCCACCTCTGCAGTGGATACTCATGTCATACCTGATAACAAACTAGCTGATCCACATTTCTGTTTTAAAGCAGTGACCGAAAGTGAAGCCAAAAATACTTACTTAAAGTACTAGGTAGAACCAGAGCAAGTGGAGACTCATTTGATCTGAAACTCATTGTCCTCACCCTTGATGCTGTCGTACCCCCCGCCCTTAACCAAGATTATCAACTGCTCTCTTATGCTCTTGCAGTTCCCCCTCAAGTAGAGGTCTGCCCTGGTGACTCCAATCCATAAAAACAGTGACAGGGCACTACATGGAAATTACAGGCCTATCTCCATTGTTTCCCCTCTACCCAAAGTACTTGAAAGAATTGCTGCCAACTTACTGGTTGAGTACATGGAAAAATACAACATGCAATGCCCTCAGCAGCATGACATTCACAAAGGCCATAGTACCACTACTGCTCTCCTTGAATTTACAGGCTACGTTCACCATGCGCTTGATCAAGGACAACTTGTCAGTATCACCTATATTGACCTCTCAAAGGCATTTGATATGGTCAACCGTCCAGCGATTTCATACTGCGACTATTCACTCCCGACTATACACCCTCACGTCAATTCATTCCTATGACACTATTCACCTACGACAATTTTCTCCCGCTCCCGCAGTATCATCATCCTGCTGTATTCATTGTCATCTGAGGGAGGGAGACTGTTTAATAACAAACTGCGCTTTTATTCATTTTAATGAAGGGGGTACAACATAAAAGGGATTCTGAAGTGGAGCAGATTATAGCCGGTAACCCTCTGAATGCATCACAGCGGGTATACCGTGATAATGTTGCACATCTCGTCTCCATTTTAGAGAAGTGTGCAGACTGCACGACTGAGGAGTTTCTCTGCAGAGTAGCTCATGGCTTTGAATACTAAGAGAATAAATGATTTTAAGAATTTAGAATAAAGTATTGCTTTTAAACTTACGCGCCCACTTTACAGAACTGAACTGAACTGCTAAACTGGCTACACACACACACACTACCAGATGCTGGTAACCACAGCAACATACACAACGTCATATGCTGGAAACCACAGTTCCAGACTCGACTTGATGTCAGATGCTGGTAACATGGCGACCATCAGCATATCATACTGGTAAGCACTATTGTGATTCAATGGTGTGTAAAATGATTATGTTCAGTGTTGCATAGTGCATCTGTGCATCTGTGGCAGTTCATGCCATGCGAATTGTCGTGCTCCACCAAAGGGATGTCTATGTTAGTAATTGCCTGTGACTTACACTGATGCCTGTGATGCCGTTAGTAAATTGCTGCAGCGGGATTGCCTGTGATGCCTGTGATTCACTTGTTTTAAATACTGTATGTGACTGATGCCATTTTGTGATAATGTGAGAGCGGGAGTGAATTGTCGTAGGTTGATAGTGTCATATGGATAAATTGATGCGGGAGTGTGTAGTCAGGAGTGAAATGACGTGGTATGAAATCGCGGGAGTGAATTGTCGTGCTCCCACTACTACCTAAACAGCTTGCAGAGCTAGGGCTATCAAATGACACCTTAACTTGGTTTAACAGTGAACTCTCTGACCTCTCACAACAGGTGAGAATTGGAGATGTCCTCTCAGCTAAGCAACCTGTCCAGTCAGAAGTCCCCCAAAGGTCAATTTTCGGTTCACTACTTTTCAGCATTTTTCTGAACAAACTCCCTGCATCCTGCCCTGAACCTATTCTCTTGTATGTGGACAACACAGAAATTTTTGCAAAGGACACTGATCTCTCCCTACTGAAGAACCAGCTTCAGAAAAGTTTTACAGATGTAGAGCCCTGATTCATCTCACAGAAGTTAGTGCGCAATTACAAAAAAAACTAAAATGATGTTAGTCCATGGCTTGCATAATAATCATAAAACCAAACAGCTGACTGTCAGAAACTGCTCTGGAGTTGTGTTAGAACAGATGCAAATGTTCAAGTACCTGGGTGAGACTTTAGACAACACACTTTCCTTCTCCAATCATATCGACTTTGCTGCCAATTCTGTAAATACCCGCATTGGTCTTCTGTACAAAGATAAGCACTGCTTGACTCTGAAGCCCTTAACTTAGCAATACAAAGCTTGACAATCTCTATCATAGACTACAGGCTTGTTACTATGCAACTGCCACTGACTTTGCCTTACGGTGTATCTCTATTGCACTGAACAAGGCATGCTGAGTACTTGCAGGGACTGCCCACCACACACACACTGGTGAACTCCATGAACAGGCAAACTGGCTCCAATTCTACAGAACAATCTCTTACCAAACCTGCCTGGTAGTAAAAAAGGCTTCCCTTGGACTCATGCCCGCTGGGGTACAGAAGCTCCTCATTCCATCTTGTAGCACCCGCCACACCAGAGGTTCTGATAACTCAACCCTACAAGTCAATCACTGTTGCACTTTGCAAGGCCAGTGGTCATTTGCAGGCAGAGCCCCCAAATTGTTTAACTCGTTATCCTGTGACTTCGCAAACATAGCCACCGTTGGCCCATTTAAACACAATTTATGTCAACTGCTAGTTACCCATGCCACTTGTAACTGCTTCACTTACATTTTGTGGTGGCTGTTCCCTTTTCATGCCTACATCCTATACTAGAAGCCCCACCTTTCACTCCCTCTTTCATTTCTCTCCTCACCAATTTACTAACGCCCTCCTCTTCTCCACACCTACCCCTTCTCTCTTGCTCTCTGCCTCCTCCCCTTTCACCCTCACCTTCTCCTGCTCTCTTTTTTCCATCCAGTGTTTCCATGACTCATGTTCCCATCCTCATTTAATTCAGCCCTGTTCCCACTTCTTCTTCCTACCTCTCTACTCCATCTCTCTCTTACCCAATCTCCTCCTACACACATCCTGTCTTACCATGTAAACTGCCTCTTGTCAGCTCTCTTTCTCTCAATCTTATATTGAACTTTTACCCCACTTTTACTCTTCATCCTCTTTAATAGGACTAGCCTTGCTGTGTTTAGTTTGCCTATGCTAGGATTCAGTGCTTTGTTTGTACTAGGCCTTTTGGTTGCACTCATTCAATGTATAATATGCATTTATTGATCTCCACTATTGTAATTTATTCTAGTTTTGCCCTAGTTGTTACCATAGTCTAATGTCTCACCTCTTCCAGTACATGTCTTATGTTACCTTTTCTTTTCTGCCTAATGTAACCATGCCTGAATGTTAAATTGTCTTAACCTATCTATGTAACCATGACGTGGAACCTTTGTAAAAGAACCCCTGGCTCAAAGGTGTTAATCTGAATTTCAAATACATTTTTTAAAACAAGAGACAGAAAAGTTGACTGAGCTGCACTGCCTACCTAGCCCCCTCAAAAGACTTTTGTTTTGTCATACTTCTCCATTTCTCCATTTAATCAGATAGTAGCAATGTGACAGGGTGACACCTGTCTTAGGTTTACCCCCCTTCAAGTAAAGGAAGAGAGCTAGGTAAAGTGCTCTTTAAAAATTAGAGGCTTCTGAACTTAGAAAGTGTCTGCCCAGGGAGGAAGCAGGAGAGTTTGTTGTGTGACAGAATATGAAAAGATAATAGTCACATACTGTAAAATGGGAGAAAATAAACAACAGTAGAGTATGTATCCTGCTGTTACTGAGTTAGCAGGAAAAGGGAGAAGCGGAGCACTCCCTTATTCTTCCATTCCTCTTGCTACCCCAGAAACCACAGCAAAGCCACACAATGCTGCTTTATATGTACAGTATATAAAGGTTTCATTACCTGTGGTGCTGTATTGGATGTTGTCACAGAGCTGGTACTCACAGTCTGGAAAATGTATAATATTAACTGGGGACAAAACTCCAACAGAACACACCCAGCCAAACTAGTACAAGCTACTATATCTTGTCAGCATATTGTCATGTTGTATAAATAGAAACTTACCCTGCTCAATAAGTGGGTCCCTAGTGAATGGAAGGAGCCATGATGTAGCAACATAGCAAGTTTTCCAAAGGCCCTAGTTCACGAACAAGTGTGGACTCTGTTGTTTCAAGGGGAAGCCTCCTGTGGAACTGAGCACTATAGGGCAGAAGCGGCCCCTAGTGTAGGAACTTATAGTGATCCTAAGATGTGAGGTCACTGTCCAAGAGAGGGGCTTAACCCCATTATGAGGACACAGATCCTAATTAAGAAGTTAGCAAGCTTCTGTGTAATATATGTCTAAAGAATGTTATATGTCGTGGTGCAGTCTGTTAGTCCACAGCAGATAGCAGATTGTAAAGGGACTTTAGTAATGTATAAAAGAAGAAATTATAGAGAGACAGACAATTACATGGTCACCTGACAGTGATCTCACTCTTAGAAATGTATTTAAGCCTGCCACTAGGGGATAGTTGTTCTTTTTAGATAGAAGCGGTCAGTTGCTGACATGCAAGGGAAGATATTAGACCTTCCAGGTGTTCAGCAGGGGGGCTGAAGCCATGCCAGGCTAAGCTGAAAAATGCTAACCATTTGCTAAACCTTTATTTTTGATATTTCACCATATTATTTCTGAGTTACAGTAAAATGACAGATGCTTTTTACGTGTTTTTATGCACCTTTCGATTTGTCTGCCTGTTTATGATTTGAAATCTGACACCCTACAACAAGCAACATGTTCTATATGTAAATGGTCAATCAGCAGGGGTTAAAAGAAAGGAGTTTTCTTACGGTCTGAAGAGCATTTATGCATGTTGAATGTGAGGAGCATGCTCAATTTTTTGCGGCTAAGGTGGCTGACATCAAGGTGGAACTCCAACTGGCCCAGTAGATGGGCGCTGCTCTAGATCAGTGTTTGGTCACCATCCCTCGGTCTCTCTACAGTACCTTCAACTGGCCGGAGCTTTTGGGAATGATGCAGATTGCCCAGGGTATGCACCATACATGCCGTAGTTTGGATCCAGGACCAACTACCCTGATTTGGGGTTGTAGTGATATTCTTGGCCTGGTCCTAGCATGGATAGTCTGGTGCTCCCTGGAAACAGGTGAGTTTCCTAGCTCCCTGAAGAAGGCGGTGGTGACACCTTTCCTGAAAAAAGCTTCTTTGGACCTAGACTGCCATGTGAACTACAGACCAGTCTCAAACCTCCCCTTCAAGGGGAAGGTGATCAAGAAAGTAATTGCAGTATAACTGGAGAACTATTTGACCATCCATAATGTCTACAAGCCTCTCCAGTCCAGTTTTTGAAAGAGACATAGCACTGAGATGGTGCTGGTTCGGGTGCTCAATGGTCTTCTGATGGCTAGAGATCAGAAGAACCACTCTATCTTGATTCTCCTTGATCTCTCTTCAGCGTTTGACACTGTGGACCATGGAGTCCTGCTTGATTGCTTGAGGTTCATCTGTGGCCTGTCAGGTATGGTCCTCAGGTGGTTTTCATTTTTCCTCACCGGAAGAACTCAGAGGATGGTGTCGGGGATTTATTCTTCTGACCCAATTCTGTTGTCATTTGGGGTTCCTCAAGGATCGGTGTTGTACCCCATGGTGTTCACAGTGTACGTGCTACCCCTCGGAGACATTGTAAGAAGGTATGGGCTGAGGTTTCACTGTTATGCTGTTGATAAACAGCCCTATCTTTCTGTTGTGCCTGACCAGGATAGAGCTTTCTCAGTATTTAATAATTGCCTTGCAGAAATCCAGGAGTGGATGAGTTCAAGCTGGTTGAACTCGGCTAAGACTGAGGTGTTGGTGGTGGACCCAGATTGCCAGATAAAGGGGTTGGGGTGGGGTCACCCTCAGGATTTTCCTTTGGTCCTCCCCTCCTACCTCTGATCGGTGCAAAATCACTTGGTAATTTTTGATGAGGGTCTGGCACTTCGTTCTCAGGTGTCGGCTGTCATCAAATCCTCTTTCTACCATCTGAGGAATACATCCAGGGTTAAGCATCTTGTTCTGTCCGGTGACCTTCCTACGCTGGTCCATGCCTTTGTGTCCTCTCATCTGGACTATTGCAATGCCCTCTACCTAGGGCTTCCGGGTGTGGATATTCACCGCTTGCATCCGGTGCAGAATGCTGTGGACCAGTTATTGATGGGAACCTCATGGTCCAGTCATATATGTCCAGTGCTGCACAAACTGCACTGACTGCCAGTACAGTGGTGAATCACCTTCAAAGTCGGACTTCTGACTTGCAAAGCCCTACATGGACAGGGTCTGGATTACCTGAAAGAACTTCTGGTTCCTTATTGCCCTAGATGATCGCTCCGCTCAACTGATGAGAGGTTGCTAGAGATTCCAAGGGTCTGTCTAAAATCTTCCATGTCCCAGGTATTTATGCATGTGACCCCCGGCCTTTGGAATTCTCTACCCCATCAGTTATGTGAGTGCCTGACCATGGAGGGATTTAAACCAGGCTCTGAAAACTGTTTTATGGGTTCAAGCTTTCGGTGATTAACTTAACATTGTTGACTGTCTACTGCTATTTTATACTATTTATCATATATATGTAATGTTATGCTCTTGTTGTTTTAATATCTGTGAGGCACCTTGGCATTTGAAAGGCACCATATAAATAAAATAGAATTGAATTGAATTGAACTGAAAGACACCTGGATGCTGTCATAACAATAATGAGAAATACTTTTTTGTGATTAGAACAAAAACAGTGATAATGGCCAACTACACTCAGGGTAACTCTGATAGATAACAGCAGTGGCAGCTCCTGCAGAAATACTGAAACACATTCAATGCTCTCTTTTGAAAGGCTACTCCTGCAGTTCAATGGGTGAGCAACCAGCCACGCCTACTTCCTAAGTTATATAAGCAGCTCCTCCCAGCCACTATCTGAAGTACTTTCTCTTTGCCAGCTGGAGGCTGTGTTGGTCCGTCTTACTTTGGGCCTGCTGCGGCCTTGCCTGGGTGCCTGCTTTGGCCTTGCCCCCCCCTTTCCTGTTGTCAATGCTCTTGGATCTTTTTGTTTCTGCTGGATGTGTTTTTGTGTTTCTCCTGCTTGGTTACTATGTGTTTTGCTTCCGACAGCTGTGTGCTTCCTTCCGTGCTTATTTTCTGGTTTCCTGTGTTTGTTTTGTCTTTTCCTTTGCAGTTTTCACTGCCATTTGTGTGTGCTATGTTAATTCTGTGCCTGTGTTCAAGCAGTTTTCCTTTTCAGCTGCTTACTACCCTCAGTTTTCCTGGAATTGTTGTATGTTTCAGCTCCCATTGCAACTTCTCTCCTGCCTCCTACTGCTTTTGTTAATTCATTGCACCTGACCTAGGCTCCTGCTCTCAGTTCACTGCCTCTTCCTGTTGCTGTTTGCTCTCAGTTCTCAGTGCTAGCTACAGTCTGATACTGCCATCAGCCTTGCATTCCACAATGGTTCTTTCCTGCTTATTCACCTCAGCATTTCATTTATTTACTTCACAATTCCTTCTGTACACCCTCAGTTTTATCCAGCCCTTTTGGGATTTAAATATGCTCAACATGTTTATGTGCACTCAGTGGGAATCAAACCTGCAGTTCTATATTACTTTCTCCATGCGAATCAAACCTGCTTAAATGCAATTGTACCAAACTGTACCATGCAATTATTATTGTTGTTTCAGCGCATTATTGCCCATGCTTACAAATTCCTATGCTTGTTCAGTTGTTCAGCTCAACTACTGCTGAAATCTATAACTAATTACTGCTGGATGCCCGTACTCTAACTGCAGCCTCACCATAGCTTTTTAGAGGGATGTTATATCCTCCCTCCTTCTGCTAGTAATGCTTCTGCCTATGCATGACATAGGTTCAGTGGCAATGTGAGGGGGTGCTTTGTCACAGAGAATGTAGTGGAGCCCTGGAACAGATTGCTGGATGGAGTGGTGGGGGCTTAGATGGTGGAGGAATTTAAGAGGGCATGGGACAGGCATATGGGACTGATTATTGGGGGGATGGTGGGGGCAGGTGGGGTATATGTGAAAGGGGAGGGTTGGGCAGACTAGATGAGCAAGAATGGTCCTTTTCTGCCATCCAATTTCTATGATTGTATGATTCTAGAAAGCTATTCACTATTCATCAGTGCTTCATTATACTCTGGAGGTCAGGTAAGCTACAGCTGTCACTGTAAACTAGTTTTACTATCCACTTGTGGGTCATGGCCCTTACCATGGCTTCTTTGTTTTTTTATGGTGGAGGACAGGGGGTTATAGTGGAGAGTTGTGGTCCCATGTGGTTCATTACCTCAAGTTCATATACTGCTGTGCCGCTAAAATCCTCTGGGTATTTATGTCTTCTTTAATTGGCAATCATTGATGGACTGGTTGGCTAGTATTCCTTCCTCTTTACTTGCATCGCATGTCCTATAACCTTACCAGGCAAGTTCCTCACACAGAATAAAGGACCAGGTTACCCTGAGCTGTTTGTGCAATTCCTACTACTATCATGCTTCTGCGTACCATTTGTTTACCATGTTGCATATTGCCTGTTACTCACTGCATTTCCATGTATGCCCTGCTCCATTGTTAAAGGTGTTTATCATGCTGCACATTGTCTGTTACTCCTTGCATTACCATGTATGGCCTGCTCCATTGCTAAGGAGGACTAGCCAACCATGCCCATCAATTTATTGGCTCTGAGTTCACTCTCAGCTGACGGTCTCACTCTACACCCTAGTCTGCATCCTGAGCATGTGATGCCTGAGTGGGGTCCTTCCTTTCAATCAATCATTTCTTTATTTAATATAGCGCCATTATTAATTGTGACCCAAGGCACTTAACACAATTAAATTCAGCAAGCAATAAAAACAGTAAAAACATATAAAAAGAAACATTAAAGTAATGATAGGTCAGTTAACTAATTGAGTACAAAAGGCTGACTAAGCACAAATGTTTTCAGCTCTTGTTTGAAAATTCCTAAAGACATACTCTCTCGTATGTGGTGAGGGAAGGAGTGCCACAGGGTAGGTGCACTGAAAGAAGAAGCATGAGTGCCAGATGTCTTCAGACAAACCCTGGGAATCTCCAGGAAACCCTTGTCATTGTAGCCGAGTGGACAGACTGGGCAGCTGAGACACAGGAGGTCTTTCATGTAAGCAGTCCCATAACCATGCAGGGCTTTATAGGTCAGCAAACCAAACTTGAAGGTGATCCACCACCTAATTGGCAGCCATTGCAGAGAGCCCCGCACAGGTGTAATATGACATGATCTTGGAAGACCAGTCAACATCCTGGCTGCCACATTTTGCACTAGCTGCTGGTGGCAAAAATCAACCACCAGTAGCCCTAGGTAAAGAGTGTTGCAGTAATCCAGCCACAAAGTCACAAAGGTGTTGACCGGGGATGGCAGATCACTTGGGGGGACCAAATGTTTGACCCTGGTGATGTTTCTCAGATGACAACAAGCCCTCCGGACCAAGACCAATATCTTTAATTTAAGTGTCATGCTGCAGTCCAGAACAATGCCAAGATTCCTCACACCAGTTGTAGTAAGCAACTTAGAATCCCCGAGCAACAACCCGGAGACTCGCCCAGATTGCACATTCTCCCCCGAGCAACCAGATTCCAACACTAGTACCTCAGTCTTATGTGGATTCAATCTCAGACAGTTTGTTTCATCCACTCTTGGATCTCAGAAAGGCACTGATTAAACAGTGACATTGCTTCCTGCTGCTCAGTCGCAAAAGACAGGTATAGCTGAGTAACAACTGCATAGCAGTGGAAACTTGCCCATATCATCTTATGATGTCTCCTAGAGGCAGCATGTACACCACAAACAGCATGTGGGACAAAATGGAGCCCTGCAGAACCCCACATGACAGGGCAAGGGAACCTTTGAAAATCCCAGACACCATCCTCTGCATCCAGCCAGTGAGGAAAGATCAATACCTATTGAGGACTGCACCAGCCAGTTCACAACAAACCCACAAGCACTCCAATATACTCCATGGTCCATGGTGGCACATGCTGCTAAGAGATTGAGGAGAATAAGAATGGAATGATTCCTCGATCCTCGCCACCAGGAGATCATTCAGCACCAGAATGAGGGTGGTTTTGGTGCTATGCTCCTTCCTGAAAGCTGAATGGAGAGGGTCATAGATGTCATGAGCTGATAAATGGGCCTCCAGTTGACAGGCCACCAACTTCTCAATAACCTTACCCACAAGGGAATGTTAGAGACAGGTCTGTAATTAGCCAGGCAGTCCAGGTCCAGTGAAGCTTTCTCAAAAGGGACTTACATACTCCTTTAAAGGCTCAGGGAAGACCCCTGTCACCAAGAAACACTGGAAATATCCTGGCTAGGACTGGGCTGATGACCTCAACATGCCCCACTAGGAGGCGATTGGTCCCGGATCCAAATCACAGTAGGTTGGCTTCATCTTCTAGATGATCCTCATGACTGGCCCATAGTGGGAATGTCATTACTCAAGTGGAGCTTTAGCTGTTCCTGCATGGTGCCACCACTTGATGTAGAGTTTATGACTAGCTGCAAAGGGTGGTTATGTGCATTCCCCTTTGGCTGTAGTATTAATTTACTACATTGCACCTTCAATGCTTTTCCTATGACTGCACTCTGGTTCACCTGGTTTGTATTTTAGATTGGTAAGCCAGATGAATGCCTTGGTCATTGCTCTCCTCCTCCCTTTGAGGTGCTCATTGCAGAGAACCTCACAATCCTTCATGGCATTCCCATTTGAGTTATAGAGTGAGAACCCTCCACCAAATTGGAATCTTTTCCACAGCCTTGATTTGAATTTCAAATGTAGCAGTCTAGACATCTCTAAATAAAATAGCCCAAGCCTGAAAGGAAGGCATCATGCTCATGGATCCCCAGAGAGTTGCTCCTCAAAGGGTTTTTTCTCTCCTCCATGCCACAGATCATAAAACTTACTTAGTTTTAGTAATATTCTTAGCTCACTTAAGTAGGTTCTGCTGCTGGATGGAAATGGATGGTGGCCCTACTGTATTAGCTATTCCCTCTCTCCGTAGGAAGCCCTTTCTGCCATCAGCATAAGCCATATTATTGGAACAATCCTGCTAACTTGTTAATCTCATTTATGTTTCATTAAGCTGCCTGTTGCTTTCAGTCTGCTTCACTACCTTCTAGTCATTGATCGCTGCTACAATTCTTTTGGGGTTCCTTCCTAAGGTACCTTTAGCCAAGGACCCTTCCTGCAGCACTTCTAGGGTGGAACCATCTTACAGGGTTCCTTGCATTCATTATCCCTACAGAGTGGTAAATCCCAATGGAATAGAGAGTGCAGTTGGCACAACATTGTTATACAGTTGCACAAGCATAACATTATTCTGATTTCATAGGCCATTAAATTGAAAGGCTATGCCGGCAGTTCAATGAATGAGCAACCAGCCACACCTACTTTCTGAGCTATATAAACAGTTCCTCCTGGCCTCCCTTTGAAGCACTTTCTCTTGCCCCACCATGCTCCCTCCTCCTCCAGCATCTCACCTCCCTACTCCCTGGGGTTCCTTCCTAAGGTACCTTTAGCCAAGGACCCTTCCCATGGTATCTCTAGGGCAGTACCCTCTTACAGGTTCCTTGCCTTCAGTACCTCTACAGCATGATAATCTCCTAGTAGAATAAAGAGTGCAAACAGCCACACTATTGCTATATAGTTGCACAGATATAACATTATTCTGTTGGCCATTGAACCATTCAAATAGCCCTAGAGTTGTTGATACTGGTTGCCATGTGTTAAAACATCCCCTTCTTTCATGGAAAGTTTACAATTTTAGAAACAAAAGAATGTAAAGCTAAATGTCCCTCAACCCCCCCCATGATGCTGTAACAATAACAAAGACAATTTCAGAGATGGTAGCCACTGACTTGCTGCCATATAACGAGGTTTAACATGTAGGATTCTGGCAGTTGCTGGAGTAACTTGAACCTTGATTTAATATACCACCCAGAAAATAATTCTCTGCAACACAGATTCCAGTTTGGTATGATGTTGCAGGTAAAACACTCAAACATGTTTTGGCTAAGGCTGATGGAAGGGTGGTGCATCTCACAGCAGATATCCGGACAAGTTTTCAACCTGAACCCTTCATCAATCACATCATATTGGTCATGTTTTTCTGATAATTCTTGTGGAGCAGTGAAATGCAGTTTGCTGTTCTAAAATGTGTTGTTGTTTTTCATCTGAACACAACTCATATAACATCAATGAGGAAATCTAACACCTATTATGGCAATGGCTCACATCACAGGGACTGTAGTTGGCTTTATTGTTGCAGTTAATCGATCAAACATAAGGAAGGCTTCAGGGCAGACTTTGTTCACATCAGCTTCTTTGTGCACTGCTTGATTTTAGTAAATTCCAGTTTTCTTGATGTGGAGAAGGACATTAAGGACTTGTGTTAGCATTGCCAAAAGAATGCACTCATTTCAAAAACACTCAAGCAAAGCTAATTAGTTATTTGTAAAATGCAGGAGGCAAATTACCTTTGCACAGAGAGATTCAGGAAGATCCAAAACATTTATTCTAGGTGGTCTTCTACCTTTCTTATGTTCCAAAGGATGCTAAAACAAGAGAAAGCTGTTAGACAGTACACCTTGGAAAATAAAACTGGTGATGCAGACATTTAAATCACTCTATCACAGTGGACCGTGCCAGAGTTTAACATTTTAGTTCTACATTCCTTTGAAGAAATGACCAGAGAGGTGAGTGTCAAAACTGTGAACCAGATAATACTCATCACAACAATTCTAAAATATGACTTGAATCTTCACAGAAAGGGTAGTCGTCACTTGAAATAGTCTGCCACAGAAGGTAGTGGGGAAGCACAGTGGAGGGTTTAAGCATGCCTGGGACAGCACAAAGGAAGCTTGAGAGGCTGGGAGTGATGAAAAGCCATTGATCACATAGGGTCAGTGACCACATACAATACAGTATATAGGGCCTACGGGCAGACTGGATGGGCCTAGCAGTCCTTATCTGCCAACAATTTCTATGTTTCTAATATGACTAGGGACAATTTAGAGAATGTAGAAAATTACACCCCATACTGCAACAGTTGGCACAAACAGGATGTCCATCCAAATCAGTAATAATAAAAAAATACTGAGAAATGTCTGATCAAAAAAGTTGATGAAGATTAAACATTTTCTAAAATGCTTCAGTCTGACAACTATAGTAAAGCAACAGTCCTGGACCACTAATACAAATCAAAACAACTGCTGAATGATAATGACATTTCTTTTGAGATAAACAGACAAGAAATAATTGACAAAGTGTATGTTGCTATGGAATTGAGCACTGCATCAAATTCAGAAGAATATTCTTCACAACAGAGCATAACATCAGACTACCCTTGCTCTGCTTTTCCAGTAGTTTTTTTCCTCTTCTTCCACTTTTTTTTTACCACTGTCCCCTGGTCTTCTTCTTTGTAAACATCAAATAAGCAGTGTGTCACAATTGCTCAGTTCAGCTTTCAGCTCTTTGGAGTCACTTGCAAGGTGTCATTGTAACTTCTTCACCTACTTCTTTTAATGCTGCCTCATAGACCATTGTTGAGATGTACTTGCCAGAGCCCAATATTGACTAGAATGTAGACCCTTTGAAATACTGGAAATTCAAACAAAATATTTTGCATGGTTTAGTACAAATTACTCTGAAGTACAAGAATTATCCTCCAAGTAGCATTTATTCAGAACAATTGTTCAGTTCATCTGGTAATGTTATTACTGACACAAGATTCTGTTTGTCACCAGAAAATGGTGAGTATTTGACATTTTGAAAGTCAACATTCTTCACTTCAATTTCAAATATAATGCCCTAATAAATATAAAACATACTGGGCCAGATTTTCAAAGCATTAGAATGGTGCAAGGTGCTTGCAACCAACATGTTTGACGTAACAAAACACCTTGCACCATGGCTAGCGCCAAGAGCTATTTTAGAAAGCAGCCTGTATCAGTCTGCAGGCCACTTGCACCAAAGTGCGCTAGCGCCAGCCTTGCACTATGAATGTGGCTGCAGCATGGCGCTAGAGGGCTTGCTGCATACCCAGACTGTGACAGCTGCAAGTCCCGAGTTTCAAAGACCTCCCCAGGAACAAAGTGCCAAGTACCCTTAGACCAGCAAAGGGCTTGTCTAACAGTACTTAGACATTTCCAAGGAGGGTCATCCAGCATGTGGCACTGTGTGTGTCCTGCCCTGATCCCCCAATCTCCCCAAGTAATGCCCCCAGGTGATCTAGTAGCCCCCACCAGGCTGGTAGTGCCCACCACCCCGCTCCCTCCCCATCTGTACCTTGCTTTGGTGACTAGCACAGCCCTTTGCACACCACCATAACTGGCCATCGGCTGGACTGGCAGGGCATGTACTGTATACAGTATGCACTCTGCCAGTTCATTCCATGGCCAGCCCTGGTGGAGTGCATGGGCCGTGCCGGATGCCAGATTGGGGTACAGGACGGGGGTGGTCAATACCTGTCAGAGGGACACTGGATTGCCTCAGGGCACTGGACATGTATGGTACCAACTGTGTGGATTGGGGTATGGAGGGTGATAGGGGTTCTCCTGTGTACCCAACTGGCAATATGGGGCATGGTTGTGGTGGTGATGGTGGACAGGGGGGCATGGACCAGTGCAATGCCCCCATCCATGGGCGTACTTCTCCTATATGCCCTGTGGCCACTGCAGCATTCTGTGTTGGAATGCCATCTCCTTGGTGCACCACCACTATTGCTGTAAGCTGCAGGACTTAGGCACTGGGACCCTGTCCATTGTAAATTTGGATGCAGGGTCCTGGATGCATGGTACTCGACACAAGCTGCCATTGCCGCAGCTTGCATTGGAGCTTTAAAAATCTGGCCCACTGACTCTAAGGCCCTCTCCAGTGAAACAGTTTCTCCAATGAAGAAATCTTTTGTACCAAACTGTACCATGCAATTATTATTGTTGTTTCAGCGCATTATTGCCCATGCTTACAAATTCCTATGCTTGTTCAGTTGTTCAGCCTCAACTACTGTTGAACTCTATAACTAATTACTGCTGGATGCCCGTACTCTAACTGCAGCCTCACCATAGCTTTAGAAGGGACGTTATAACCTCCCTCCTTCTGCTAGTAATGCTTCTGCCTATGCATGACATAGGTTCAGGGCAATGTGAGGGGTGCTTGTCACAGAGAGAGTGGAGCCCTGGAACAGATTGCTGGATGGAGTGGTGGGGGCTTAGATGGTGGAGGAATTTAAGAGGGCATGGGACAGGCATATGGGACTGAGTATTGGGGGGATGGTGGGGGCAGGTGGGGTATATGTGAAAGGGGAGGGTTGGGCAGACTAGATGAGCAAGAATGGTCCTTTTCTGCCATCCAATTTCTATGATTGTATGATTCTAGAAAGCTATTCACTATTCATTCAGTGCTTCATTATACTCTGGAGGTCAGGTAAGCTACAGCTGTCACTGTAAACTAGTTTTACTATCCACTTGTGGGTCATGGCCCTTTACCATGGCTTCTTTGTTTTTTTCTATGGTGGAGGACAGGGGGGTTATAGTGGAGAGTTGTGGTCCCATGTGGTTCAATTACCTGAAGTTCATATACTGCTGTTGCCGCTAAAATCCTCTGGGTATTTATGTCTTCTTTAATTGGCAATCATTGATGGACTGGTTGGCTAGTATTCCTTCCTCTTTACTTGCATCGCATGTCCTATAACCTTACCAGGCAAGTTCCTCACACAGAATAAAGGACCAGGTTACCCTGAGCTGTTTGTGCAATTCTTACTACTATCATGCTTCTGCGTACCATTTGTTTACCATGTTGCATATTGCCTGTTACTCACTGCATTTCCATGTATGCCCTGCTCCATTGTTAAAGGTGTTTATCATGCTGCACATTGTCTGTTACTCCTTGCATTACCATGTGGCCTGCTCCATTACTAAGGAGGACTAGCCAACCATGCCCATCAATTTATTGGCTCTGAGCTCACTCTCAGCTGATGGTCTCACTCTACACCCTAGTCTGCATCCTGAGCATGTGATGCCTGAGTGGGGTCCTTCCTTTCAATCAATCATTTCTTTATTTAATATAGCGCCATTATTAATTGTGACCCAAGGCACTTAACACAATTAAATTCAGCAAGCAATAAAAACAGTAAAAACATATAAAAAGAAACATTAAAGTAATGATTGGTCAGTTAACTAATTGAGTACAAAAGGCTGACTAAGCACAAATGTTTTCAGCTCTTGTTCGAAAATTCCTAAAGACATACTCTCTCGCATGTGGTGAGGGAAGGAGTGCCACAGGGTAGGTGCACTGAAAGAAGAAGCATGAGTGCCAGATGTCTTCAGGCAAACCCTGAGAATCTCCAGGAAACCCTTGTCATTGAAGCCGAGTGGACAGACAGGGCAGCGGAGACACAGGAGGTCTTTCATGTAAGCAGTCCCATAACCATGCAGGGCTTTATAGGTCAGCAAACCAAACTTGAAGGTGATCCACCACCTAATTGGCAGCCATTGCAGAGAGCCCTGCACAGGTGTAATATGACATGATCTTGGAAGACCAGTCAACATCCTGGCTGCCACATTTTGCACTAGCTGCTGGTGGCAAAAATCAACCACCAGTAGCCCTAGGTAAAGAGTGTTGCAGTAATCCAGCCACAAAGTCACAAAGGTGTTGACCGGGGATGGCAGATCACTTGGGGGGACCAAATGTTTGACCCTGGTGATGTTTCTCAGATGACAACAAGCCCTCCGGACCAAGACCAATATCTTTAATTTAAGTGTCATGCTGCAGTCCAGAACAATGCCAAGATTCCTCACACCAGTTGTAGTAAGCAACTTAGAATCCCGCAACAACCAGAGACTCGCCAGATTGCACATTCTCCCCGAGCAACCAGATTCCAACACTAGTACCTCAGTCTTATGTGGATTCAAACTCAGACAGTTTGTTTCATCCACTCTTGGATCTCAGAAAGGCACTTATTAAACAGTGACATCGCTTCCTGCTGCTCAGTCGCAAAAGACAGGTATAGCTGAGTAACAACTGCATAGCAGTGGAAACTTGCCCATATCATCTTATAATGTCTCCTAGAGGCAGCATGTACACCACAAACAGCATGTGGGACAAAATGGAGCCCTGCAGAACCCCACATGACAGGGGCATGGGAACCTTGGAAAAATCCCAGACACCACCCTCTGCATCCAGCCAGTGAGGAAAGATCAATACCTATTGAGGACTGCACCAGCCAGTTCACAACAAACCCACAAGCACTCCAAATATACTCCATGGTCTATGGTGGCACATGCTGCTAAGAGATTGAGGAGAATAAGAATGGACTGATTCCCTCAATCCCTCGCCACCAGGAGATCATTCAGCACCAGAATGAGGGTGGTTTTGGTGCTATGCTCCTTCCTGAAAGCTGAATGGAGAGGGTCATAGATGTCATGAGCTGATAAATGGGCCTCCAGTTGACAGGCCACCAACTTCTCAATAACCTTACCCACGAAGGGAATGTTAGAGACAGGTCTGTAATTAGCCAGGCAGTCCAGGTCCAGTGAAGCTTTCTCAAAAAGGGACTTACCACACCTTTAAAGGCTCAGGGAAGACCCCTGTCACCAAGAAACACTGGAAATATCCTGGCTAGGACTGGGCTGATGACCTCAACATGCTCCACTAGGAGGCGCATTGGACCCGGATCCAAATCACAGTAGGTTGGCTTCGTCTCCTAGATGATCCTCATGACTGGCCCATAGTGGGAATGTCATTACTTCAAGTGGAGCTTTAGCTGTTCCTGCATGGTGCCACCACTTGATGTAGAGTTTATGACTAGCTGCAAAGGGTGGTTATGTGCATTCCCCCTTTGGCTGTAGTATTAATTTACTACATAGCACCTTCAATGCTTTTCCCTATGACTGCCTCTGGTTCACCTGGTTTGTATTTTAGATTGGTAAGCCAGATGAATGCCTTGGTCATTGCTCTCCTCCTCCCTTTGAGGTGCTCATTGCAGAGAACCCTTACAATCCTTCATGGCATTCCCATTTGAGTTATAGAGTGAGAACCCTCCACCAAATTGCAATCTTTTCCACAGCCTTGATTTGAATTTCAAATGTAGCAGTCTAGACATCTCTAAATAAAATAGCCCAAGCCTGAAAGGAAGGCGACCATGCTCATGGATCCCCAGAGAGTTGCTCCTCAAAGGGTTTCTTTTCTCTCCTCCATGCCACAGGTCATAAAACTTACATAATTTTAGTAATATTCTTAGCTCACTTAAGTAGGTTCTGCTGCTGGATGGAAATGGATGGTGGCTCTACTGTATTAGCCATTCCCTCTCTCCATAGGAAGCCCCTTGCTGCCATCAGCATAAGCCATATTATTGGAGCCTTCCTGCTAGGTTGTTCAGTTTATTTATGCTTCATTAAACTGCCTGTTGCTTTCAGCCTACTTCATTACCTCCTAGTCATCGATCGCTGCTACAATTCTTTTGTGGTTCCTTCCTAAGGTACCTTTAGCCAAGGGACCCTTCCTGCAGCACTTCTAGGGGTGGAACCATCTTACAGGGTTCCTTGCATTCATTATCCCTACAGAGTGGTAAATCCCAATGGAATAGAGAGTGCAGTTGGCCACAACATTGTTATACAGTTGCACAAGCATAACATTATTCTGATTTCATAGGCCATTAAATTGAAAGGCTATGCCGGCAGTTCAATGAATGAGCAACCAGCCACACCTACTTCCTGAGCTATATAAACAGTTCCTCCTGGCCTCCCTTTGAAGCACTTTCTCTTTGCCCCACCATGCTCCCCTCCTCCTCAGGCATCTCACCTCCCTACTCCCTGGGGGTTCCTTCCTAAGGTACCTTTAGCCAAGGGACCCTTCCCATGGTATCTCTAGGGGTGGTACCCTCTTACAGGGTTCCTTGCCTTCAGTACCTCTACAGCATGATAACTCCTAGTAGAATAAAGAGTGCAAACAGCCACACTATTGCTATATAGTTGCACAGATATAACATTATTCTGTCTGCGTTGGCCATTGAACCATTCAAATAGCCCCTAGAGTTGTTGATACTGGTTGCCATGTGTTAAAACATCCCCTTCTTTCATGGAAAGTTTACAATTTTAGAAACAAAAGAATGTAAAGCTAAATGTCCCTCAACCCCATGATGCTGTAACAATAACAAAGACAATTTCAGAGATGGTAGCCACTGACTTGCTGCCATATAACGAGGTTTAACATGTAGGATTCTGGCAGTTGCTGGAGTAACTTGAACCTTGATTTAATATACCACCCAGAAAATAATTCTCTGCAACACAGATTCCAGTTTGGTATGATGTTGCAGGTAAAACACTCAAACATGTTTTGGCTAAGGCTGATGGAAGGGTGGTGCATCTCACAGCAGATATCCGGACAAGTTATCAACCTGAACCCTTCATCGATCACATCATATTGGTCATATTTTGCTGATAATTCTTGTGGGCGCAGTGAAATGCAGTTTGCTGTTCTAAAATGTGTTGTTGTTTTTCCATCTGAACACAACTCATGTAACATCAATGAGGAAATCTAACACCTATTATGGCAATGGCTCACATCACAGGGGCTGTAAGTTGGCTTTATTGTTGCAGATAATCGATCAAACATAAGGAAGGCTTCAGGGGCAGACTTTGTTCACATCAGCTTCTTTGTGCACTGCTTGATTTTAGTAAATTTCAGTTTTATTGATGAGGATAAGGACATTAGGACTTGTGTTAGCATTGCCAAAAGAATGCACTCATTTCAAAAACACTCAAGCAAAGCTAATTAGTTATTTGTAAAAATGCAGGAGCGCAAATTACCTTTGCACAGACAGATTCAGGAAGATCCAAAACATTTATTCTAGGTGGTCTTCTACCTTTCTTATGTTCCAAAGGATGCTAAAACAAGAGAAAGCTGTTAGACAGTACACCTTGGAAAATAAAACTGGTGATGCAGACATTTAAATCACTCTATCACAGTGGACCAGTGCCGAGTTTAACATATTAGTTCTACATTCCTTAAGAAATGACCAGAGAGGTGAGTGTAAAAACTGTGAACCAGATAATACTCATCACAACAATTCTAAAATATGACTTGAATCTTCACAGAAAGGGTAGTCGTCACTTGAAATAGTCTGCCACAGAAGGTAGTGGGGGTAAGCACAGTGGAGAGGTTTAAGCATGCCTGGGAAAGCACAAAGGAAGCTTGAGAGGGCTGGGAGTGATGAAAAGCCATTGATCACATAGGGTCAGTGACCACATACAATACAGTATATAGGGCCTACGGGGAGACTGGATGGGCCTAGCAGTCCTTATCTGCCAACAATTTCTATGTTTCTAATATGACTAGGGACAATTTAGAGAATGTAGAAAATTACACCCCACATACTGCAACAGTTGGCACAAACAGGATGTCCACCTAAATAGTAATAATAAAAAAAAAGATCTGAGAAATGTCTGATCAAAAAAAGTTGATGAAGATTAAACATTTTCTAAAATGCTTCAGTCTGACAACTATAGTAAAGCAACAGTCCTGGACCACTAATACAAATCAAAACAACTGCTGAATGATAATGACATTTCTTTTGAGATAAACAGACAAGAAATAATTGACAAAGTGTATGTTGCTATGGAATTCAGCACTGCATCAAATTCAGAAGAATATTCTTCACAACAGAGCATAACATCAGACTACCCTTGCTCTGCTTTTCCAGTAGTTTTTTTCCTCTTCTTCCACTTTTTTTTTACCACTGTCCCCTGGTCTTCTTCTTTGTAAACATCAAATAAGCAGTGTGTCACAATTGCTCAGTTCAGCTTTCAGCTCTTTGGAGTCACTTGCAAGGTGTCATTGTAACTTCTTCACCTACTTCTTTTAATGCTGCCTCCTCATAGACCATTGTTGAGATGTACTTGCCAGAGCCCAATATTGACTAGAATGTAGACCCTTTGAAATACTGGAAATTCAAACAAAATATTTTGCATGGTTTAGTACAAATTACTCTGAAGTACAAGAATTATCCTCCAAGTAGCATTTATTCAGAACAATTGTTCAGTTCATCTGATAATGTTATTACTGACACAAGATTCTGTTTGTCACCAGAAAATGGTGAGTATTTGACATTTTTGAAAGTCAACATTCTTCACTTCAATTTCAAATATAATGCCCTAATAAATATAAAACATACTGGGCCAGATTTTCAAAGCCATTAGAATGGTGCAAGGTGCTTGCAACCAACATGTTTGACGCAACAAAACACCTTGCACCATGGCTAGCGCCAAGAGCTATTTTAGAAAGCAGCCTGTATCAGTCTGCAGGCCACTTGCACCAAAGTGCGCTAGCGCCAGCCTTGCACTATGAATGTGGCTGCAGCATGGCGCTAGAGGGCTTGCTGCATACCCAGACTGTGACAGCTGCAAGTCCCGAGTTTCAAAGACCTCCCCAGGAACAAAGTGCCAAGTACCCTTAGACCAGCAAAGGGCTTGTCTAACAGTACTTAGACATTTCCAAGGAGGGTCATCCAGCATGTGGCACTGTGTGTGTCCTGCCCTGATCCCCCAATCTCCCCAAGTAATGCCCCAGGTGATCTAGTAGCCCCCACCAGGCTGGTAGTGCCCACCACCCAGCTCCCTCCCCATCTGTACCTTGCTTTGGTGACTAGCACAGCCCTTTGCACACCACCATAACTGGCCATCGGCTGGACTGGCAGGGCATGTACTGTATACAGTATGCACTCTGCCAGTTCATTCCATGGCCAGCCCTGGTGGAGTGCATGGGCCGTGCCGGATGCCAGATTGGGGTACAGGACGGGGGTGGTCAATACCTGTCAGAGGGACACTGGATTGCCTCAGGGCACTGGACATGTATGGTACCAACTGTGTGGATTGGGGTATGGAGGGTGATAGGGGTTCTCCTGTGTACCCAACTGGCAATATGGGGCATGGTTGTGGTGGTGATGGTGGACAGGGGGGCATGGACCAGTGCAATGCCCCCATCCATGGGCGTACTTCTCCTATATGCCCTGTGGCCACTGCAGCATTCTGTGTTGGAATGCCATCTCCTTGGTGCACCACCACTATTGCTGTAAGCTGCAGGACTTAGGCACTGGGACCCTGTCCATTGTAAATTTGGATGCAGGGTCCTGGATGCATGGTACTCGACACAAGCTGCCATTGCCGCAGCTTGCATTGGAGCTTTAAAAATCTGGCCCACTGACTCTAAGGCCCTCTCCGTGAAACAGTTTCTCCAATGAAGAAATCTTGTGTGAATAAGATCTATTTAATACATGAGTTATGATATCATAGTGGCAACAAGTCAGATCAGGCCAGGATTATTTGAATGAACATAATGAGCACGGGGAAAAAAAACAGCATCAGTGGGTCCAGCCTCTAACCAAAGTCATAGGACTTATCATTTCTTTTTCAAAACATAGCAGCACTGCATCGGGCAGCCCCCACTCAGGTGGTGCAATATATTTAACCTCTTCTTCTTCACTGGCTACTGCAGCAGTAAGATATTCTTCTTCTTCATAGAAGAGGAGTGGGGAAATGGCTGCTACATTGGGCAGCTGTCTCTGAGCTCTCAGTTTGAGAGCTCATTTGGATGCTTTAACTGGCATTTTCAACTTTTTAAAAATAATTTTTAGTTTTTTAGATACCATTAAGTGTAAGGCTTTAGAGACCAGCTAGGTCAATTTAGTGTGTTAATGTAGTTCGTGCTGACAGTGTAGTAAAAGTATGAGTTCATACTTGCATAGTTCCTTAATGGGCTTGCTGTTCCAGGTTATCTATCAAATCTAGGCATGTATTAATTTCACTAGATTTTCCATACATGGTTCCTGCTGCTTCTGTTGTCAGCTACTGCACGTAATAGTGCTGGTCTATGCCGCCAACATGGTATTCATCAGCAGTGAGTGGTCGGCAGTACTGTTAAGACTCTTCACTCAGGAAAGGATGTGTTGTTTTTGGTTATGCATGAATCGAAGGCTGAGACTTGAGACCATGACTGACTGCTCTTCCTGCATGCTGGTGAACCCTCAGACTGAAGGGTGTTTGCCTGTATGAAGGTTTCCTGCACAGTGACTGGTGGTGTGCTGGGACTGAGAAAGTGAGTATCCTTCAAGGCTTTTTTCTTGCTCCAGTGCAGCCGATGTGAACTATCTGCCAGACTCTTTGAAAGATATTCCTCATTTCACAAAGAATGTTTGGCAAGTCCTCCCATTTCTAGATGAACCTGGTGGTAAGAATAATTTTTTCCTATTGTAGTGGGCTGATATGCGGTTTGTAGGGAGCAATATGGCCATTTACTCTAATTTAAATTGTGGAAATCTTTGAACAGGGGTGTTGGAGCCATTGTTGTGAGAGAGTCTTCCTCCTTCTGCTCACCCTGTCAACTTTTCCTTTGTGTGTAAGATGATGGTGCTTCTGATTGAATTAAGCAGTCAATTTATTTCAGCATTACATTTCTAAATCCTATGGACATGCCACCAAACTGATTGATATCCATTTAAAACTGATAAATGCTCCTCACCTGGTGGTAGCAGGTGTGGAGTCTGAATAGTTTTGAATTAATATTGTGTTCCTTGGACTTCTGCACTAAACTGAAAAATTTTTGGATTTGGAACCTTGGACTCTTTTTTTGTTGCTTATATTTTTTAACTAATTTATTAGTTGTCTGTTGGGTGTATGTGGTGTGTGGATGTGTAGGTATTTATTCTACTACTGTGTGCATCTGGTGTGACTGGTGAGAAAGGGAGGTGTGGGAAGGTGGGTTTTATTGCTTAATTTTGTTAAGGTTTTCAGAAGTTGCTTTTAGGGTATTTGTGGTTGAGGTTGTTGATGTTTGTTTAGCACTAAGAATGAGATGTGTAACAGAGGTATGGCTGTGAAGCATATAAACTCCAGAGACCACCTGTGGCAGTCCTACCACTTTGATGGAGCCCCATTTGCTCTCCCTGCAGAGAATCTCAGTTGCAATAGGGGGCTGTGGATACTCAAGAGGAAGACCTCCTGCGTTTTAGCCACATTTCTGCAGTCCAGGGCCAGGGCCAGGGCCAGGGTCAAGGATGGGATTGCTAGGGAATAAATATATTTATTTCCCATAAAGAAAGAACTGCATCTCCAACTAGAGAAACACCCAGACTGAACACCCATTAAACTGCCCATGAAAACTTTGTAAGTAGTTAGGTTCAGGACAGCATATGCAGAACAATTCTTTTATACAGTATATAGCAATTGCAACAATTTTTTTCCAGCAGAAGTAATGAGCATAAAGCAAGCAAGCAAGTTTTTATTTATATAAGGTGCCCTTCCAAAGCTCAGGGTGCCTTTAAGCTTATAACATTAAAAATTCAACACACATCGTAAAACATATGAAATATATTAAAAACATCTATATAAATTCAAACTCAATACATTCTTGAGAAGGCCTGGTTAAACAAATATGTCTTCAAACAATTTTTAAAACCTTCTACGGTCTGGCTATCTCATGGCTGGCGAGGTAGAGAATTCCACAAGGTAGGAGCCATAAAGGCAAAAGATCTTCCTCCCATTGTTTTAAGGGATACCTTGGGAATCCCTAGCAATCCCTCACCAGAGGAATGGAGCAAGTGGGAGGGATAGTAAAGATGCAGGAGCTCTTTCATGTAGTAGGGACCCTGCTCATGTAGGGCCTTATAGGTCAACAAAGTGACCTTAAAGGTAATCCGCCACTGTATTGGCAACCAGTGCAAATCATGCAGCACAGGTGTAATATGACTAGACCTAGAGGCTCCAGTCAGCAACCTGGCCATCGTGTTCTGAACTAGTTGCAAGCGGTGGCTATCTACCCCGGTAGCCCTTGGTAGAGGGCATTGCAATAATCAAGACAACTGGTGAGAAAGGCATGGACCAAGGTCAGAAGATTTTCAGGCAGAACCAGGTGCTTCACCCGGACTATGTTCCTAAAGCGGTATAGGAAGATTTGACTACAGCTGAAATCTGCACCCTCAGGGTCAGGCCTTCATTAAAAACAATGCCCAGGTTCTGCACCTGGCCACAGGCAATAAGCAGGATCCCACAAAGATTTAATCCTGATGGTTTTCCCGCCCTTGTCCCTATCATCCCATAACCAGAGTCCACAACCAATACCTTAATTTTTTTCTGAGCTCAACCAAAGCCAACTGGCACTTTCCCAGCTCTGAATCTCCAGTAGGCAGTTATTAAACACTGCAATAGAATCTAATTCCTGATCAGGTATAAAGGACATGTACAGTTGAGAATCGTCAGCATAGCAATGAAAATTCAATCTGTACTACCTTATAATGTCCCCTAACGGAATCAAATACACTATGAATAACATGGGGGATTGCACCGAGCCCTGTGGAACCCTGCAGGGTAGTCCATGAGGGGCCAAGGAATAAATTCCTGACACCACTCTCTGAGACCTATCCTTGAGGAAGGACTTAAACCAGTTGTGGACTGCCACCCTCAGTCCACAAAAAAACACAGGCACTTGAGCAGCACCCCATGATCCACAGTGTCAAATGCTGCTGAGAGGCAGTATAGCTCAGTGGTTTAAGGGTCTGAGCTGCAAATTTGGTGACATCCAGCAGACCAGATCTGGGTCTGAATCCCACAGCTTCCACCTGCATACTGTGTGACCCTGAGCAAGACACTTATCTTCCCTGTGCTCCCAGGTTGCACCTGTAAAAAAGCTTTCAGCTTAGTGTGCTACTCCTGGTTAAACAACTTAAAAAAAAAGAGAGATCAAAGAGAACCAAGAGGGAATGGGCTCCCCAATCTCTCACCATCAGGAGGTCATTAAGTACCCTCATCAGGGCTGTTTCAGTGCTATGCCTTTTTCAGGAACCAGACTGGAGAGGATCGTAGATATTGTGGTTGGTCAAATGATACTCCAGCTGCAGTGTGACCACCTTCTTGATAACTTTCCCAACAAAGAACAAGTTTGAGATTGGTCTGTAGTTAGCAGGGCAGTCGGGTCAAGGGGAGTTTTTTTTTAAAGGGGTGAACTACTGCTTCCTTTAAGGGATCAGAAAAGATCTCTCTCTCCAATGAAACTCCTACTATCCCAGCAAGGGCTGGGCCGATGACTTCTACACACCCCACTAGTAGGCATGTAGGGCCTGAGTCCAAACTATAGTAAGTTGGCTGCAGAGTCTGGATGATCCTCATTATATCCACCACTTCTGGTTGGCTAAAAGTGGACCAGGTCAACTGGGTATTTGTACCACAAAGTTGATTAATGCAAGAACCAATGGGAAGGCACTGGCTGATCTCATTTCTGATGGTGGACACCTCATCAGAAAAGAACTGCACAAACCCCTAACACTGTTTTTGTGACAATGCTCGACCAGACTGAAGACAGGCTGGATTACACAGTCTGTCCACAGTACAGAAGAGCTGGGTTGGTCTGTTCTTTGCTGTAGCAATTTCCCTGGACAGGAATTCTGCCTTCTTACAGGAAATGGCTGATTGATAGACATCATAATGGTCCATCAATCTAAGTTTGTTCACCTCCCAGCGAGTTTTCCAAAAGTGTATTTCCAACCTTCCCCACTGCCTCTTTAATTCAGAGATCTCCCAATTAAACCATGGGGCACTTGGATGAGAGGTAAGAGGGTGAACACAAGAAGGGGCAATGATATCCACTACCTCAGTAACAGCCTTATTATAGGCTGACACAAGACGCCCTGGGTCAGTACTATCCCCAGGAATTCCTGAGAGGTCCATTACTGCCATTAGGCCTTCTGAGTTAACTCCTCTTAAAGGGCATAACTGTACCAACTCCCTTAGGGCAGGCCTATTTCGATTGGGCTGCAGAACTGAATCTCAGGAGGTGATGGTCAGACCATCAGCAGGGCTCCACCTCCACATCGGAGGTCTCCATCCTCAGCTGAATCACCAAATCCAATGAGTGTCTTTTCTCATGGGTTGCAGTGGTAATAACCCGTGTTAAGCCCAATGAATCTATCAATTGGAGGAAGTTCTGTACAAACAGTGAGAGATCATCGTCAACCCAGGCACTAATATCTCCCAAGATCGACCATCTAGGAGACTCAAATACCTTGTCGGTGATGATGTCTACAACCTCATTCAGGAAATCCCTCCCATCACCTGGTGAATGGTAAATGAGAAGGATCCTGTAGCCAACACCTGCATCCATTATATACTCAAAGACCTTGGTAGCCTCAACTGGGACCTCCATGATACCCAGTTCCTGTCCAAAACAGACAGCAACCCCCCTGCCCCAATGATCCACTCTTGGGCAGTGAATCACAGAGAACCCAGCTGGAATTGCAGACTCCAAAACTGGGCCAGCACGTCCATCTAGCCAGGTCTCAGTGATACATGCCAGGTCCATGGATGCCGCAAGATCAGCAATAACTACTGTTTTATTTTTCATAGACCTGGCATTACCTAACACCGCTGAAAGGGACTGGAATCCAGGGATGACCCCACTTCCTGCCTGAGAAAATCAGAGCCCTTGGGTATGGGCACAAGACAGAGAGAACTAGTTCCTGTGTCCATTTTGCCCCAGGGTGTCTCCTGGTCCTCACTATCCCAATCCATCTGCTCCCTTCCCATCCTCCTCAAGAGTTCCAGGATCTCCTATTCCATCTGCTTCCTCATCCCCCTTCAAAATACCAAGGGCACGACATCTAAAATAAACATCAGATGGAAGTGATGGATAATCAAATGGATGAAGACCCCTTAGTCTCGAGAGGGAGTACTGCCTGACCACACTCCTACTTCCCCAGCACATGACTCAGGTGTTATAAAGTTCTCAATATTTAATACACTAACCTTCCCACTTAACCCACCCTCCTTCCAAATTTCTTTAAACTTGTTTATTTAAAATGTAAACCCTTAATAAATTAACCCTCTACATCAGTACCTCTTAACTCCTCCCCATGCTCTTATTATTACAGAGCAAACTAAAAGAACTCATAATCTTCTCCCACAGGTTTAATTTGAAATCACAAAAAGATTTAGCTCCATATTCTCAAAACAGTCATGGTCCAGGATTAAATTTCTCAGTCAAAAATTTCATATGATAACAGACAGCCTATTGAACTAAAATTCAGGCCCGACTTGGTACTCTCACTACCTGTGGGACTTACAATTGATTACAGGCACTTTCACTGCCCAAATCAATAGCTGTTTAAGTGTTGACATGAAGATTGAGCATGCTATATATTTTCCTCCTAATGTATGCTTCCTTCCTGCTAAGAAATCCTCGAACAGTGGTGCAATTTCCAAATGATGAATAAATTAGGCCCTCTCCATGCAACGCACCACCTGAACAAATCTTCCCCACTAACACAACTCCAACTGGCAACAGCCCACCAGCTGATACGCGCAGAGAACCTAGGATATTGGGGGCCCATCAACCAGTTCCCAAGTTGGCTAACTCCGTTCTCCTGAGTGGAAGCAGTATCAGGCAACTTAACTTCCACGCAGAGGCCTCTCAATGTTCTGGCAAAGATTTACAAAATGTTCAATGACTGAAAACTTTTGGAGTTCAAGGTACAGGCAAAGAAAGAGGAATAAGTACAGCATAGCACAAAAGTTTGGGAGAAAAGGGGAAAGGGGGGATAAGTCAATGCAGCCCCTAGATCTCCCCAGCTGACACAGATGGCCATGCCATCCACTGACCGCCAGGCAGTCCGCGCTCATTTCTACCTGGCCCCAATCCTCCGACCAAAGCTCAGGGCAGGAACCAGGAGACCCCAGGGACCGTAGAAACAAAACCCCTTACTAGTCCCCAGTACATCCCTTACAGATTCTCAGCCCAATAACTCATGATTTGAGCTGCAGTAATCATCAATCGAGGATTGGAAAGTCACAGACCACTTCGTCCCTCTAATGATCCAAATTATTGCCTGGAAAATCCTAGAAATCTGAAGTCAGACATCCTAGTAAATCCAAACCAGTTGCTCAATCCAAACATGAGTAAATGTAATACATCCACGAGGACTGATAATGTTAATAGAACAAAAGGAAGTATCCAAGCTTCTATCCGAAGCTCTAACTAATAGTGCAGCGGCTAAGCTAAAAACCAAGACAAGCCCCAAAACGGAAGAGTGCAAAAACTAATACTAAGCACCCGGTGCAATGGAGCCCACAATACTAGTCTGAGCAAAACAAAAAATAACTCAGAGCATAAGTTGCAAAATACTAAATATCTCAATTCTTCAGCCTTAACTGTCTAAATACACACAAAATAATAAAAACGACTTAAAAACTAACAAAAAAAACACATAAAGCAAAAAACCAAGCAAAACAGAGCTAAAAATGGAGCAAAAACGCTGGCAGGCTAATAGCAGCTGCCATCTTCACGGATGCTGTGAACCAAAACAAAGGTGCAGTTACTGCATTGCCTGGGGCAGAAGGCAGTCTCTAAAAAAGGCTATGGTTAAGAACTAGTGGGAGGCTGTGCTGTTACATTAAAGGGCAGCAAAAGCACTGGAATGTCATTGCTTAGACTTTTTCTTTCCTGTAAAGATTTGTGAGTTTTAGGGTCTCTGTGTAAAACATTGAGATGATATGCCATTTTAAACATTTTAAGTTGTATTTGTAAAGAAAACATGAAAACAGCAATGGTGTTGTGATGTGTCACAGGACTGTACTGGTGGAGGCAGAACAGCATGTTTACACACCAGCAAAAAAACCTGCATCTGTAGAGAAACTTAGGAAAACACTGATCATTCTGCACTACATCAGAGGGTGTCACCCAATACGAGCATGTTTTATTAAGTGCTACAAGAATGAGCGACTCAATAATACCGCTCATATGTAAAGTGAGTATGAAAAAAGGGCTCTGTGTTGTTATAGTGAGTGTAATGCAGAAGGATGCGCACTACACTCACTACTGAGAAGATGAAAGAGAGAATTTGGCTGTATTTGTCAAGCTGGCCTTGTGGTATAGTGACATTAATCACTGCTTCTAGAGCCTTTGATGCCAGGTTTGGATCCTGGTGTGGGTGATACATTTTTGCTTCTGAGGGGAGTATATATTACTTCTAAGTCCTCTCCCCCTGGAGTTGAGAATCTTTATTTTGGGGGGTGCGGAGGGCTTGCCCCCCACAATGGAGGGTGTGGGGGTGAAGCCACCCACATAAAAGAAAGAATTGTGGTTTGTTTTACAGGTCCATCACTGTTTACAGCAGTCTCTCTCTACAGGACAGTCGCTCTTTTGGCATTAGCGATTAGTTTGTTGCTCTAATGAGCAGCACCATAAGGGAATAGCCCTTATCACATAAAACCCATCAGAGCTCACAGGTGCCACCTGCATTGCTCCTCTTGACATTTACACTGTTTGACCTGCACTGATGCAAGTCACCAGCACCTCTCACAATAGTGCAGATCAGGCAGTGTAAACAGGCCTAATGTCTTGCATTGTGCATGCTGCAGATTCAAATTAGCACATCGGTGCATGGCTGAGACACATAGGGAAACCTACACCCCCTGGAAACATGGCACATAGGCTTAGTGCATGGGAGTTGTATATGGCACATATGTGTAGATACAATATATATACTGTTATATATATATATATATATATATATATATATATATATATATATACATACATATAATGGTAGCACGGTAGTGCTACCATAGTTATGGTTGAGAAGCACTTTTAAGGTTAAAGAGTGAAATTTTGCACCTTAATAACTTTGCCACCATTCAATGGATTTGTCTGAAATTTGATATGCGCGGTTGGGCATGGTAGATCTTGGGATCTGCCAACATTTGTACCGGTCGGATATACAGCTGCAGAGTTATTAAGCGACATCCAAATGCTCAATTATGCTTTTTTGTGCATTCTTTCCTCATGCCTACAAGTCGCACGGTTTGTGTGACTGGTCTGAAAACTTCAGGGAACGTGCGGCCAGGGTCCCCGATGTGCCATTTGAAGATTTTGTGACAAAATATTGAATGGTTCAAAAGTTATTCAAAAAACAAGTTCCCTTTATAAGTCAATGGGAAAAGTTAACTAAAAGTTCAACACTTTCGCAAATGCACTTTTTAGTGTCGCAAATGGCCCTAGTAGTGTCGCAAATCTGCCATTTTTTTTTTCAGTTACTGATCAGAAAAATGCTTGCCATTTAAAATTGGGACCCTTTTGGAACACAATTCTTTTTGTGTTCATCTAGTCGGACCCTCAGGATGCTAGCCATGTCTTTATTCTGGGGTTAAACACTCCAGAAATATGTTTTTCAAATTTCTGGAAAAAGTAGTGTCACAAAGTAGTGTCGCACCTGCAACACTTTCACAAAATTTGTGAAAAGCTTTTGCAAATTGCGACACTACTTTTCCAGACTATGGCAAAAATTACAGGAGTTCTTTGCCACCCTGCTGCAAAAGAACAGTTTGGTCTTTTGAGCTGAAATTTAGATGGAAGGCAACCAACATCTCTCAGATGTGCCGTTTGGTGTTTGGTGACAAAATATTGCACAGATGCCTAGTTACGGTACTCTGAAGTTGATTTTTTCCCCCATAGACTAACATGGTGGTGTTCACCACCCATTTTGGGGCTTGTATCTTGGAAATGGTGAGAGATACAGAATTTTCGTCATGACAATGCTAGCCGGGAAACTCATGAATTGTGTGAAATGTAATTTTTTTTTCTACGTCGCACGGTTCCTGAAATATAAGCAATTTAGTATTCCAGCAGCTAATTTTCTGCTCTGAGGCCCATTATTATGCATGCATTCTTTGTACACACTGTGCTTTTCTATGCAGCTGTTGGGCAAAAACAGGGTGTGCACTTCCGTTACTGTAACAGTTAATGTTTCCACTTGCATTTCCATACCCATTTGTGTTACCGTTCCCAGGTATGCCTCTGTGTGTTACCCTCTGCATTCTTGTTTGTGCATGCAGTTGCATTACTGTTACCATTTGTGTTTCCACTACTGTTTCTGTTTGCACTTTCGGCACCTCTTTCATTTGCGTTTCTCTTTCGGTTTGCATCTTCATTGCTGTTACTGTTACCATTTACGTTTTCAATTGCGTTACTGTGCCCATGCGCATTATGGTTTGCATTTCTGTATGCACTTCCATTTGCTTTTGCATTTCTGTTTCCTTTGATGTTATTGTTGCTGTTACCATTACCATTTGCATTTACAACTGCGGTAACGTGACTGTGCACATTACGGTTTGTGTTTCCATACACACTTCCATTCCCATTTCTGTTTCTGTGTCCCTTGGTGTTATTATTCATGTTAAATTTACCATTTGTATTTACAATTATGGTACCGTTACTGTGTTTGTTATGGTTTGCGTTTCTGTGTGTGCTTGTGTTTGCATTTCTGTTTTGGTTTTCTTTGGCATTATTTATGCTGTTAACATTACCATTTGAATTTACAATTGCTGTACCATGACCGTTCGCAACACGGTTTGTGTTTCCTTATGCAGTTGTGTCTCCCTTTTACATCACTGTTTGGTTTAGCGTCACTTTGCGCTTGCGTTTCTTTTAATGTTTGCTTTGCCATTTACGTTTCTGTCACTATGCGCACAACCATTAGTGCTTGCATTTCCCTTGCACTTACCATTACTATGTCAGAAAATATCATGTGGTGGGAGCATGGGGCCCTTCCACCACCACATTCTACTCACTACTTCTACTGCACATTCTCCAAAAAGAAGGAAAATTAGAGGCAAAAAACTACATTTAATGCACTAGTTAGGGTTGTTCCACAGCAACAAAAGTGAGGAAATTTGATGCTAGGGTTGAACTCCCCCCCTTGCACCCACTCCTACCCTGCCCCCCAGTCGACATCGGGGTGTGTGTTGGGGTCATCGGTCCTAACTCTCACCCCATTCTCCTATAGTTCACCACCTCAGCTTCTTTACACATGTGATGGGGTGAGAGTTAGGGCCGATGACCCCAACGCACACCTAGATGCCGATGGGGGGTAGGGTGGGGGTGGATGTAAGGGGTGTTTTCAACCCTAACATTGGATTTCCTCACTTTTGTCACTGTGAAACAACCCTAACTTATACGTTAAATATAGTTTTTTTGCCTCCGATATATATATATATATTTATTATTTGCAAAAAACTGTGTTAATGCACAAGTTAGGATTCGGTTTACTGCAACAAAAATAGTACCCCCAAGCAGAAAAAGGAAAAGTCATTATGGATTTGGGTTGTCAGCCAAAGTGCTCACTCCTCCCCCCAGCTGTAGCCACCTGTCCAAAGCACAAAGTATAATTCCGAGCCAGTGCCACATAGTGATACACTCTTCAAAGGTAGAGAAGCACATCTCACCACATGGTTCCAACAAAATTTGTGGGCCCTGCCTGAAGAAAAGAGATCACATCTGACTTTGTTTGCTCAGGGGAGCAGGTGAGCATTAGGATTGATGACCTCAAGGAAGACCCCACCACTGATCTGCCAAGACTCAGGAGATCAAAAATCCTAATCTTTTTTCTTTTGCTGCTTGAATGATGGGGATGGGAATAGGGCTGTGTGAAATTGACAAATTTCACTCTACAAAATATTTCACAGAATACATGCATTTTGTGAAATTTTTTGCGGTGCAAAATGTGAAATTTCACCCATGGAATGACTGAAATGTTGTTCTCAGATTAGAAAAATTCACTGTTTACAGGTGAAATTTCGCCAACCGTGGGCAAAATTCTTCAATTTTGTCACTATTACCTGAATCCCTGGCATCTAGTGTGGTGCTCCAGGCCCTCATGGCTAACATGAAAAAATATATTTACATATATATATCCTCTCCATGGTGTTTAGTAGTTGCCCCCCCATTCCTGGCCAATCTCTGGCCAAAATTAAATAAAGCCCCCCAAGTTACCCTCATGTACCTCGCGAGTCCTCCTGATTCACCTTAAGTTAAAAAAATCAATAAATAAAATGTCAAACTCCCTGGTGTCTAGTGGTTCCCCCCTTCCCAGGCTCACTGGCCAAAATGTAGGGTCTCCCTGGTGTCTAGAGTTTGGACCCACCCTCCAATGGCCAATCTCTGGCCGAAATTAAATAAATTCCCCTCCCTCTGAGTTACCCTCATATTACTCCCAAATTCTCCTGACTCTCCTTTAGTTAAAAAAAAACAAAAAAATTTCCTTCTCAAAGGTATTTAGTAGACCCCACACCCAGTCAGCAGATAGCACCCATCCCGATCCCCCCCAGTCCCCTGATCAGGCCACCAGCACAGCCCTCCACTCACCTCCATTGCTGCAGCCCAACTGAGCATTTCAATGAATGAGCACATGCTTGTACAAGCATGTGCTCATCCATTGAAGTGCTCAGTCTGGCTGCCAGCCATGGAGGTACGAGGAGGGGTATGCCACTGGCAAGAACAGGGGACTGGGGGAGCGGGTGGGCACTATCTGATGACAGGTTGGGTGCTGGGGGGTTCACTAGACACCAGGGAACAGGACATTTTATTTATTTTATTTTTTACCAAAAACATAAGACACAGGTATGCCAGTACTTCCTACAACTCTTTTGCTGATACCTGCCACACCACCAGAGCCCACAGCAGAAGACACTGATTCAAACATATGTGTGCTTTCACTGTTGAGGGAAGTGGGACCTGGAACTGAAGTTGTACTCTTTTCAGCAGACTTCTTAGCTCCATCATCCCCCCTGTCACGTTTCCCCCCTGTACTGGGATGTCTCTTAGCAGGCATTTTTGCTGGCTGATGCTTCAGAGCTTTGCCTTTCTCTGGGAGTATATCAAGAATGGATGTATTAAGCTGGTCTGCTGGTGCAGCAGTTGGATTTCTGCTTGCAATGCTAGTGACCCAGGTTTGGGAATGAGCCCGGGAGCTGGAGGGCTGGCTAGGGGGAGAAGGCTTGAGCATCCCATGGACAGCTCATTTCTTCCAGGGAAGGTTTGAGCCAGAGCGTAGCTCTTGTCTGACCTCAGTTGGAGATACGAGGTACAATAAGCCCAAAGCTAAAACAGGGAAGTGACGTGCTGGACATCAGCACTCACGTGCCTTGATGTCAGAGGACACAGCACATCATGAAAACACCAGAAAAACCTTGCAGTGCTCCTAGTAGACAGAGCACCAGGCCCCAATCCTTAATGCCCCTGCAGGCCTGGTGATGGCATCCTGATAAAAGAAAGACATATCGGGGTGTAAGGGCCCCCACCTCATACCCACCTGGGGGTATAACCACTGCTTCATGGGGGATGGACTGCACCAGATGCCAGACAGGTGAGTGAGAAATAGCAGGCCATAGGTGTCTTCTGAAGAATGGGAGTACTGCAAGGAGGGGGAGCATATAAAGAGACTAAAAAAATAGAAATGAATGTATTACTAACTGTGTCAATAACACCTCACACATCATGCCTACAGTACTGGCTTCCTTACAAGTCCAAACACTATCAGGACAGGTATCAGCACTTAAAGAACAACTAATACCATATATGGTAAGTAGCCTATTCTAGTAAAAACAAAAAGGTAACTTTTTCTGTCCCCAAACAGGAATTAAAGCAACACACACAGGGAAAAAGGGCACAAGTCACTGACTTTAAATACAGATTACTTGTGTCTGGACAAATAAAGTACTGCAAAATTAATAAGAAATAACAGTAAAGAACAACCCACAACTTGTGAGTAGTCTGTAAAGGGCTAGAAAATAGCCTGCACTGGTTTACACTCCTACCCTACCCCACTTAACTCCTTCAAAGACACAGGCAAAAGTAAAACCTAATTAAACTAAATTTTATGCAAACATCCACAAAATTAGGAAATGTTCCCTAGCAGCACTAGGAGAAAAAAACTGTATATTTTGGAACAATTAGCTCTCAAAAACAAGTTTTAAAGAGGCTTTATAATGGTTTATTGGCTCTGGTGCACCACAACAGACCTCTCTTTGAGTCAACATGCAGCAGAATGAGCTGTAAACAAGATGCATGTGATATTTGACCTATTTACCCACAATGCCATGCAAATGTCACTTTTGGAGCAACATTTTGAGGCAAAATCAAAAGTTATGAAGGCAAAATTGTGTCACAAGGTGAAATTTTAAACATTAATGGGAGAAATTAGTTGACCAAAACATTTTATTTGAAATGTAATCATTACACAAAAACAGAAACCAGAAGAAATTTTGTTTCGCCTAGGTGAAAAATTTCATGTAATTGCGGAATTACACAAAATATTTCGCCAGGCAAAATGTTTCAGTTTTGCACAACACTGGGGGACAACTGGAGACAGAAACTTCTACAGAGGAGAAAGAAAAGCTCAGCCAACTACATGACCATAAGTGGAGGGCCTGCTATACACCACTACACTGGTCACACATGGTTAAACTATGCACAAGCTAGAATTCCAAGTTATCTAACCTTTACAACATTTACAGTATTAGATATGGGGTAACCATAGCAAAGCAGGTATTTAAAGAATTTTACAGTATTTATTTATTTTTATTTAGTTTTTGTTGACCAGGTAAGTGCACTAGACAAATCCTGCCTATTTTCAGGCACGACCCAGGGGAGGGGGATACAGATGAATGCCAACTGACCGTGATCCAGGTTAAGCTGTTGGTGGTATTTTTTTTAGTGAAGGAGGGAAATTTGTCCAGGACACTGGGGAAATTCCCCTACTCTGATGCTGCTGCTCTGTGGCCAGTAGAGGGCCGTAGGCCATCACAATGGCCACTTGAAGTGAGTTGTCGGATCAGCAGGACGCTGCGGAGTTAGGAGAGCAAGCCTCTTCTCCTACTCTTGTAAGGCAAGAGGCTTTTCTTTGTAAACAACTGGAGTTTGAATTAGGAGATGGAAATGATGTTTTTCTTTCAATGGAGGATTTAACTACGGCTGGCTCAGAGCCGGAGATACAATTAAGTAAAACCGCATCTTTTTCTGCTCTTGATTTACCTGTGAATTACAAAGCAAATGGTTTGCAGGCTACTGAGGAAATTTCTGTGCAAACAGCAAGTAATGAGACTGTCATTGGGAATATGGAGCAACTGGAGATTTTTGCAACTTCAAAATGAAACATGTTGAATCCAGCAGGTTGTTCTGAACCTGGTGAGTTGGCTACTGAATCTTGTCATGGTTTACAAACTATTTCAATGGCTGGCAGTTCTAGCGTAGCTGTTGTGTGCCGACAGCCTGGCTTTTCTTTCTCTGAAAAACACCCTCAATCTCAGGTATGGGCTGGCAGTTCTAACACCAAGGCAGGTGTGTGCCGAAAGCCCAACTCCTGTAATTTGCATGCTAAGGCTAGTGAAATTCTGGCTGTGGGCGTTGACTGCATTCCGAAAGTGTTTGCTCATTCCCCAGGGATGGCGCAGTCCACTGTAGCCTCTTCTGACCCTGCTATTATGACAGATTCAGGTTTTGTGTTTCGTTTCCTGACTAATAAGCCAGACAAAGTTTTGCAACAGGAAACAAAATGTGACATTATATATTAGACTAGCCCAGGAATACAGACGGGGGCTACTACTTTTTCTTTTCTAAAAATGAAGGATAAATCTCCCCTTCAGGTTCAATCTTCCATGGAACAGTCTTTTAAGACCCTTGGCCAGCAATCTGGCATTCATTTGCTTCACTTAATCTGCTGGTTGGCCCCTTATTACTGCCTAATACAGACATAAACTGGACTCCCAAAAAGCCTTACAAGGGGTGAGATGGCTTCAAAATGAAAAGGGAAACTGGCCTTCAGACCCTAGCTAGGATTCCTCTTTGAATTTTTTACAATCCTCCCCCGAGTGGAAACCTTCAGATGTTAAGGCCCAGAAAGATCCTGAAGTATCGGAGATTCCCAAAAAAAAAAACACCTATGGAAGAAAAAATTATTAGTGACCACAATACAGAACCTCAAGACTTGGTTCCAGATCGGACACCCTTATTGTCAGATTTATTTTCAAAAATCAAAAAAGAGGCCATACCTAGGCGGAACGCTGTTCGTATCCGCTATAAGTGTGGTTTGGAGAACAGACCAGACCGAACTTATGTTGGTCAAACTTTATTGAAGGAGTCCTTATCTTTTTCTCCTAGAGATGTTTTTGCCTTAATTAATATATCTGGGGAGAACAACTATGATATCAATTTCTGAACAGCATATGCTTTCGATCTTTTTTGGGAAATTTATGCACAAGTTAAATTCTCACCCATTTTGACCCCTTTTTTAGTTATTCCCTTAACCAAGCCTTTAATTAAATTTGTAACAGTCATGTTTAGAAATGAGGGTGTTCATGTTGAAGATATTACTTTTTGGTTATCTCAGAAATGTGAGATCTTGAGTACTCCAAAAGCCCTGTTAGACTCAGAATCCTTCTGGACAGGGGGGTGGAAATATAAAGTTAAATTACGAGCCACTGATACAGGAATGGAGCATATCCCTAACTCCTTTTTGTTAGGGAAGAGATAGGGGAGTTTGTTTTTATGCAGGACAGCCTAGGGCATGCTATAAATGTGGTGCAAAAACTCATTTATCCAGTACCTGTGATAAGGCTCGCTGTGATAATTTTGGGGAAATTGGACACATAGCAATGCAGTGTGCCAATCTAACAAAATGTGATTTGTGTGAGGATGATGGCCATGTTTTTAGTGAGTGTCCTTGGGCTGCTAAGAATAAAGCTTCTTGTGCTAGTCCTGAACTGCTGATACAGCAAGACCAGGACTCTAATTCTGCTAAAGGAGAACTTCCCACTGTAGATTCAGTTCCCAAGTCAGTTCCTCTACAGGACAAGGTCTTGGTTCAGATCCCCCCCACCTGAGGTAATCCCAGAATCTCAGACCCTGACCCATACTATTAAAAAAGAGAGCTCTATTAGTACCATCCTTTTAAAACCAGTTTGTTATAAGGAACCAGCTATCCCTGGGTGTGAATTGGCTAACAGCAAGGCTTTTCAGCCTGTGAAAAGAAGTTGTTCCTCTAGGAATAATAAACCTCAGGTTAAATTGATTTCTCCAGTACTAAACGAAAATGATAATGCTTATGCTGCTTTGTTCCTACCACATGAAGGTTCTAATATGGAACAAGGGGATGTGGATTCCCGATCAGTAGAAAGCAGTTAGCCTTCTATTGGACCAGAACAAGGGGATTATAAAACTAAAAAAAAGAAAAAAAGGAAAAAATGAAAAAAGAGAGTTACTGACCTTATTTTGGTTTTACTTGTTTAACATTTCATGGGTTCTTTTTCTATTGGGTCTTTAAACATTCAGAGCATTTTGAATCCAGTTAAACGTCAGGCTGTTTTTTATTTTATTCATGATTCTGGTTATGATCTTTTTTTTTTTGTGCAAGAAACATGGATATGTTCTAGGGAACAGTTATTGTCATTTAAAAGAAACTGGATTTGGGGGCCGTCTTATTAGTCTTTGGTCCAGACTGTGCAGATGGCATGGGTATTCTTTTTGGTTCATATGATTTTTCTTTAATGAAATTAGTAGATTTAATTCCAGGTCATTTATTGATATTACATGGGAAATGGAAAGTGTCTGCTTTTCATTGTATCAATGTTTATGGGCCTCAAACTAAAGCTGATATAGTGGGTCTGTTGAAAATGGTTCAACCTAACCTAGTTTCCTCATATATGGTTATATTGGGAGGAGATTTTAATTGTGATATTGTAAGGGATCAGGTAGGAGGAGGGAACAGGAAGAAAGTCTATTGCGATTCCAATATGTTAACAACTTTAATTCACATGGCAGGGTTAATTAATTGTAATACATATAACAAAGGTTCCAGGTTCACATATGTTAGAGGCATTTTAAAACAACTATTGATCATTTTTTTCTTTCCCCGAATATCCCTGAGGGCCAGTTTTTTATTATTTCTTGTAAATTTTATGATAATTTACTATTAAGGTTTACTATTACAGGGTCAAGTTATAAACCTAAAATTAAAAGCAGATGGAAATTAAATCCTTCTTTATTAGCATCTTTCAAAGTTAAAAAAGACATTGTAGCATTATTGTCTGCTAGATTATCTGTTCATTGTTTATATAATGATACTGGAGAATGGTGGATTGACACCAAAAAGGATTTACAATGTTTTTTTAGTAACTATAGTAAGAATTTAGAGAACAAACATTTTTTGAAATATCTTTCCCTTTGAAGCCAGTTACAACATTTATATACTATATCATATCTTACCAAATATGATTATTCCTCACAAATTAATAAATTAAAAAAGGATATGTTAATTTATCAGTACAATAGAGCCACTATAATAGCTGCAATGCTTTCTAGTGGAACCCAGAAGTCGCCTATAGGAGACCCATATGAGGCCTGTAAAAAAAATCCATTCGGATATGACTCTTGAATCATTACAGGATGCAGGAGGTAATAAAATAGATTCAGTTTTAGACATGGAAAATTTCATTAGATTACATTACCAATCTATGGAACCTATGGTAGCCCCTTGTGATGAGAATATTACAGAGTATTTTAAATAATATCGAGATTCCATTATGTCCAAATGACGCATTATTATTGCTTAAACAGATTAAGGTGACAGATGTTGCAGATGCAATTCAAAGTCTTAGTATAGGTACTTCACCAGGTCTGGATGGTCTACCAAATCATTTTTATAAAGTCTGTATATCAGAAATTTCTGTTATTTTGCATACTGTATATTTATTCTTTTTTCAACATAAGAAGATCCCGATAAATTTCTCTGAAGGATTATTAGTCCATCTATTTAAATCAGGAACCAGAGAAGATATTTCAAATTGGAGACCGATTATATTGTTAAACTCCAATTATAAAATCTTAACTCATATTCTTAATACCAGACTTAAGATTTATGCTTCCTCTGTACTCTCAGTACAACAATTTTGTGGACTTCCAGGGAAGAAAATCCAAGATGCTCTTGTCATCATTAGAGATTTTATTGATGTTTTACCCATGATGGGTAATAAAGGGTGTATACTATCTTTGGATCTGGAGAAAGCGTTTGATCGGATTGATAGGGTTTTTTTGTTTTCCACATTAGCCAAATATGGGGTTCCTTTATCTTTTATTGAATATATAAAATTATTATATTCTCCTGTTTTTGTGAAAGTGTTCTTGAGAGGGCAAATAATGGGTGGATTTAACATTTATACAGGACTCAGGCAAGGATGTCCTCTTAGCCCTTTGCTATATTTATTCTCTATTGACCCCTTCCTATAATTTTTGACAAAAATGAATTTGAATAGACTGTCAGGGTGGGGAGCATTTGCTAACTTTTCAGTGATAGCTTATACAGATTATATTTGTGCTTTTTTCCCATTATGATCAAATTCCTTTGTTTTTACAGGAATTAGTAAGATATGCAATAGTTTCTAATTCAAAACTCAATTTTTCTAAAAGTAAATGGTTAATGATAGGCCCTAGGGATATTAGTTTGTGTCAAGTATCAGGGATTACTTTTTCTAAAAAAACTATAGTCATTTTGGGTATTAAGTTTGGAGTAACATATCTACCCTTAGATAATTGAGAGCTAGTGTTATCAAAATCCCAGATTAAGGTTAGGAGATGGCAATTCTGGAAACTATCCAGAATTAAAAGAATTGAAACAGTTTATAGTTCCTCAATTACAATACGTAGCATATATTTTCCCCCCTCCCTTTTTCCCTAGAAACGTCTATGTATGGGATGTTTTTCCAAATGCTTTGGGGGAATAAGCTTAACCCAGTTAAGCATTGTTATACATATTTAAGTTAGGCAAAAGGGGGACTGGGTATAATTGAACCTTTAATTTTCTTTTATTCTTTATTTATTTACCATACTGTTTTGTATAGTATTTCCTCCATTTCTGATGGAGTTAGAGGAGTAGTACAGCAGGTATTGAAGCACTATTTAACTAGGTGGCATGATATAGCACCAAAACTTCATTCAAGGCTTTATTTTCCTGACTATTTTCATCCTATGGCTCAAAAACTATGTAAATGGAAAATTTCCCGAACTGATATTTTGCATAATTCCAGGAAAAAAATTTATTTTCATTTGTTGGCTCATTTATACCATTCAGAACTTAGTTTTAAAGATTGTCCCCCAGCCCTCGTTGGGCATGTTCTGAAACAACATATGAACAAAAGGGTGCCTGCTACAATGTGGGAAATATTGTGGCTTACTGTTTATGGTAGATTGAATATTAGAGGTAATGCTAAGCATAAAAATCTGGCAGAAAGAAATTGTCCATACTTAATTTGTATTAATTTAGAGGAAACCATGTCTCGTTTTTTATTGACCTGTTCATATTCAAAGCCACTTTGGCCCTTTCCTAAAGATAAATGGCGTATAGATGGGTTACTTAATACAGATTATGATACTCTAGTGTTGGGTCTTTTGCCTACTGAGAATGTTGATTTTCATTTAGAAATATATTTGATTTTTCTATGTTGTTTAGGGTTCTATCTGTGGCAAGATCGATGCCAGTGGTTTCTTTCTCAGAAACTAATGCCATATCAAGTTTATAGTTTTTTAGTGGTGCAGGCAATGAATTAAGTTTATCATTCTGATTTATTACATTATTCAAGTGATAAAGTATATTGATGGTGGAGAGGCTTTCAAATTTTTATTAAATATAAGTGATTCTTTTTCCCCTTTTTAGGGGTTATGTACTTATGTTGAATATTCCTTGATTTTCTTGCTGAGTATGTATTATGTGATTTTTAATAAAACCCCCCTACTCTTTTCAATAAGTGCCATGAGATCTTTAACATCCACCTGAACTACCACCAATCCAGGCAGATGGGACTTCGGTTTAATGTCTCATCCAAAAGGCGGCACCTCAGAAATGCAGCACCCCTCTCATGCTGCGCTACAGTGTCAGTACTGGGCTATTAACCCAAGTGCCAGATGTGGGAACTGAACCCACAGCCCTCTGATCTCCCAGCCTCAGAGGCGAGTGTGCTACTTACTGAGCCACTGACATTGAGAATGCTGAACTCCAGGGTGGGTACCAATATATACAGCACTGTAGGCTAACCCTAACCCCCTTGCCATCAATAAATACTATATACACACAGTCTCGTTGTGCCACACACTTCCATCCTGATTGTGGCACAAAGCACAGATGGCTCAAACAGGCAATTAAACATTAACCTAGTGAGTGCCCTGCAATACATTACAAAATACTCCATGCATTTTTGTTTGTTTTTATTTCTTTGTAGTTGCCATGTTTTCAGATGTTATTGTATTGTGTTATATTTGCATCATAGAACATCATATATTGTGCAAGCAATAACACACAATGAGGTGTGGGTCATCACCTGATAAGAGCATGCCTCAGGGTGTACCAAGGCATGAGGCACTTGCACCACTGCCACATGCCTCTGGGTGTGCTCTTATCAGGCACGACCCACACCTCAGAGTGTGTTATTGCGCTTATAAAATGGGTCCCTTAGTAAAAACATTAAATACAAATGCAGATGAGAAGTTTAAATAAAATTATTAAAAAATATGATGTTATGAATTCAAAGAGACAAAAAGTAGTCCTTCTCATTTTATTATTGTGAAGATGCTTGATTAAGTAGGAGGCTTTGGTGCATGTCTGTTAGCTCCTGCTATCTCCCACTGAGAAAGAAAATTGTCCACAATATGTTTTTTCCTTTTGTATATGTGTTGTTTTTTTATGATTAGGGAGGAAATGCCCAATCAGTTACTTACAGGAACGGGAGCATGGGACCTCCTCAGCCACTGGAGTTCTGATAGTGTCTGTCTGCCAAACACCCCCCAACACACATATACAGTTCTGAACAATATGCTTTTGATTTTTTGTGTGTTTTTTTATGAGGATGTGATGCAACACAGTGGGAGTTTTTCTGTAGGGAGTGGGAAAGAGCGTGTCCCTCGCTGGGTGCCCTACTCAGCGCTTCTGTGATATCACTTTTGCAATCACAGTTTCTGCAACTTGGTGTGATGTATATTTATTTGAAATGATAATCAGGCCTGCTCAGAGGTGGGAGGGAGCAAGGTGGTGGCAGATTAACTGACAGGGTGGGGGGCCCACTCGACACCAGGGAATTAGGATTATTTTTTTTTTATAAGGGATCAGGGATGGGGAGGTCCACTAGACACCAGGGAATACTGAAAATAGAGGGAGATAAGTCAGTGGACTGCCAGCTGTTTTTTTTTGTGGATTAAGGAATCCAGGATAGGAGGGTCCACCAGACATCAGGAAATAAAATGTTTGGGGTCCATGATGGGTGGGTGGGTGGGGGCCACTAGAAACCAGGAGGGTCCGAGGAAGGGATTGGAGATATTTATTTATTTACTGGGACCCCTTATCAGTGGGGGGTGGATTAATGAATTAAACTATAGTTAAAAAAAGCCTCAGAACTGACCACTGTCAGTGATCCTTTCTGCAGATTTTTTCACACAGTTTAATAAATCAACCCTTAATTTGTATATTTATTCCACAGTTTTAAGGCAGAATTCCCGTGAAAGTTCTGAAAATTATTTCTGAACTTTTGTGGAAGCAAAATTCGCACGTTCACCAAAATTCCGGAGGTAGAATTTTTTTTCACACACCCCTACCTGTAGCACACTTATTTCCTTGTGTTTTTTTTAATAGTGCAACTAAAATCTCTCTGATGACAATTATATTTCAGCTGGATTCCTGTCTGCTTAACTCTCTATCAAATAGTATATCTGATAATTATTGCTATAAACCCAATAAGAGGCTACATAACCATTCAGCTAATGTTGCATTAATTGCATCTCAGTGTTTTGCAAGTAGGAGTGGGTAACAATTTAAATGAAGCTACCCTTACAAAGCTGCAGCTCCCTTTATCACTGAACAGTGCTGGACCCAAGACTGTCAGAAATTATGATATGAATAGAAGATACCATGATATTATTTCCAGTTGATGGTGGACCCTACATTTTCATCACAGTAATAGTTAATTTATATATTTCCACCTGCTTAAACAATTCAGATTTTTGTGGGGCCAACAAATAATGGGCCATATGCACAAGAAAAAGGATTGTTATGCACCATGTATTGGTGGCGCATAGGCAACCCTAAGTCGGAATACCGTGCAGCATGTTCCTGCAGACCCACAGTGGCATTCACATAGAGTGTGCATGACAGTTGTATGGTGGATCCCCTGGCTACATGGGCAGCAATGTGCCAGAGACAATTGGGGGAATTGTCTGTGGTGTGCATGCACTATGAGCCATTTACTAAGGCACATAGTGCCTGGCACTGGAGGGCACAGTTTATAGCAGCCAGGGGCCTGCCATAACCCAGTGCCCACCCCCATGATCATCACCCACTGGTGGTGGCAGGACTGGGAAATGGCTCTCCATGCTGCTACAGCCCACTGTGCTGCTGGGGAGGTCTCGGGGAAGCCATTCCGGTAAGTGCCCATTCAGTTTTATATTGTTTAGTATTTCTCAGATCCACATATCTGATTCATGTCCACCCCAAGGGTGCAAGGAATCCACTCTCAGACCCTGGTTGAGTATCCTATTGGATGCCTCCCCTGGTCCAACCCTCTGCACTGGGTCACCTCCCTTGAAACTGCACACCGGGAGGGGTGGCCCCAGACAGGTGACATGCAAGTGCATGAGGTCATGAATACCATGCACCCTGTGCTTGTCTGGGGTCATGGAACTGCACAGGTAGGGTATGCATCTCTGGCACATTGCTTCCACCCTATTAGTGAATAGTGGCCACTGTTTGTAGCATGAATAAAAAAGTTACATGTAACTGGAATCAAACAAAATTTTTCCAGGTTTCCTGGAGTAGGACCCTAACAATCCCTCCTCTGACTAGTGCCTTTGAAGAAAGGCACCAGAGTAGTGCATTCCTCACAAGAACCCCTGACAGAAAATGACAGGTGTAGAATTCCAACTTTGTCTTCCTATATATATAGTTCTGTGCTGAAACCACTAGAGCAATCATGAACTTGGAGGGGGTAGGCTGTTCTATTTCACTGTCGAGAAGGATCTGTTGAAATTGTTAAAGAATATCAAAGTGATGCCTATTATCAATTTATTTTGAGTACAATACTGGAGTCTGTTCCACAGCACACAAATTATAGCTTAATGAAAGAAATTTTAGCTGCAATAAATTGATGCCATATAATGTCAAAGTTTCTAACTGGGGTCCATATGCAGGTCAATGTGGAGAAGCTGCATGATCTGCCTCTGCCGATACCACTGCTAGAATTCTTCCCCAGCCCGAAATAAGTGCCTGTATGGAAATAGCTTCTGAAATCAAGTAAATGCCCCTCCCAGGATTTTGACTTCAGGGGGCCATTCTGACATGTCATATTTTACGGGATCCAACATGGCTGTGGCATTACTGGGGTCAGGGTTATTCTGGCTGACGTTTACTTCAGTGATGTTCTGGAGCACCCATGTGGGGTTTTGCCATTCAGTATTGGTTTGCATTTCATTTTTAACCAACATCCCCGAATAAATGCAGTTTTGGAACTCAAACGGGGTCTTCCAATTTACAGTTGTGTGCTGTAATCACTAGAGGAATCTGTGATTGGGGGAAGGGCGTGCAGCTCTGTTATGCTTTGGAGAAGTTTTTAAAGAAAGAGTTCCCTTTATTAAGGAGTACAGTAAACTTTAGTATTATGTACCATCAATTTATTGAAAGTCAAAATAGAAGTTCTGTTTCACATGCACTTATAAAATAACCAACCCAACTAACAATGCTTGGTACTTCCCTCATAAGAGATTCTTCAGGGAATATTTGAGGAACCTTTGAGTGCTGAGTTATGATAGCTGGGTTTGTGCTTTTGTAACCACCTTTCTGTATGCTGCAGTTTGTATGTTGTGGAACGAAAATGCTGCTTTTTCTTGCAAAAAATTGATGGTACATAATATCAAAGTTAACAGCACTCCCTCATGTAGCTGTAATTTGGTGAGTGTTCTGCAGTGCATTTCAAAACACATCAACATTATAAAGAAAAAAAGGAACTAAATTAAACAAAAGTGATAAACGTAGCATTTAAATGAGTCTTCACCTGTTTTGCCCTTTCAGATGACCTCAGAAAGTAAGGGGACAACAAAAGTGATAAATATGTCTGTTATCACCACCTCTGCTCCTCCAACAATACAACCATAGGTGAGTTATACATCACTAACACTTGTCACTTGTGTTTAAACTATACACATACTAGCATTCCAGATTATCTAACCAACATTAGATATGGCATAACTATAGTATAACAGGTATTTTTTTTCTATATAGATTTGATATGGTAGTTTTTCATTTTTCTTCTCCTGTCCCTGTGCTCAGAGCATGCACATGCATGTGGAGGCATGCGCATGCCACGACTCGAGGTGCCCACCCACTACACTGCTGTCCCTCCCAATTACGCTACCCACCAGACCTCCACCCTGTGGGAGCAGAACTACAGAGTGGTGACAACCACCCCTAGAGAGGAGGGTCACCTTTCAGCTGCTCAGTCCTGTTCCTTCCCTTCCCCCCATGCTGGCTCTCCAGTAGCCACTTTGCTGAATATCATAATTCTGATCTGGCACATTTAAAATTCATGGCACTTGATTATGCCCCATCACTTGAAAGAAGGGTTGATTACCTAAATGTACTTAACCAGAAAGAAACAAGAAGGATAGTTTCATTAAACACAGTACAGCCAATATAACTAAATGATTAGGTGGATTTCATCCCTTTTATAAAATATCAGTAAATATCTCAAAGTCCTAGCTCTCTAATTTACAAATTAATCCAATAATTGCTTGGTGAGAATGAAATGCACCCATGTTTTCCTTCACCTTTTTGTGTGTCAATCAACTAGTTTTTGTCTATTATTTAAATCAATGTTTTTGAATAACAAAAGTAGTAAGGGTGATTAGTATTTAAAGATCAGGTAGATAGTAAGACACTGAAATACTTATTAGTTCATCCTTTTGTGCATGTTTCTCCAAGTCTGGTATTAAGTTAGGTTATATATGAGATATTCCTCTATATGAGGACTCTTGGTACCTACAGCAGTATAATATAAAACATTTTTTTTTATAAAATAAAATGAAAGGAAACTATTACATTTGCAATCTTTACTACTGTGAACCTTTATCAAATACAATATAGTAATGTAATTGGAGTTGGAAAATGCAGACAGTATTATTTGGAAAAAAAATATTTTCAATATAATAGGGTTCTACAGATTATCATTTTTGTTTTTCCACCTTTATTTCATTGTTTTCCTTTTTCTTCCCATTTCCTTCACCTTTTCTCTCCCTCCCTCCTTTTCCCTCCCAAATAACTCCCTCTCCCTCACCTGATTCTTTCTTATGTAAAATTCTATATGAAACCATGATTGTAAGCTACTACTAAAACGAATGTAACACATAGTTAGACAACAAAAAATATTTTGTAACTATTGCGAAAGTTAAAAGAATATTGTTTTTAAAATAGTAGCAAATTAGTTTTGTTGTTTTTACCTCTTCTTTTTTATTGTGCTGTTTGTATTAAGTGAATGTGTGTATCTCTTTAAGCTATTGGAATAAAGGCAGCACCTGTAACAAGTTGATTCATCCCCAACCGAAGGCCTGAGGCACTAGGGAAGCAGTTACACTCCACAGAATAAACGACTGCTTCTGTTTTTTTGTGTCATTTGTTTATAATAAGGAGACCAGCATGCTACCAGTTGTTGATTCTGTTTCTGGGAGTTGCCTTCCCTTTTTGTTCAAGTGCCCAGAAAGCATCCTGAGAAGCACCTTTATTTCTACCTATATGGCTCTCCAGTGACCCAAGGTCAGTCCCGAACCCAGGTTACTAGCATAGTGCGAGGTAAGGCATCCAGCACCTCAACTCTCAGTGCCACTGGGCCAGTGATAGTAAAACAGGTATTTAAAGAATGCTGTACTCTATGGGGTATGCACCAGTACAAACAGCAATGTAAGTTAAGTGTTCTTTGCAGTCTTTCTTTCTCTGTCTCTGTCTCTCTCTCTCTCTCTCTCTTACTCTCTCTCTCTCTCTCTGCTCACTCTTCCCTCCCCCTCTTCTCTCTTCAAAAATAAATACTGCAGGCATTGTGTTGTAGTGCCACGCACTTCCATCCCAACTGTGGGACAAAGAACAGCAGGGTCAACCAGATAATTAGACTTTAACCTCGTGAGTACCTTGCAATACATTAGAAAAAAACTTGCCCAATGCTTGAATTTACTAAAGCAAAACAGAGTATGTGGGCATTTTACAACCAAATAAATAATAACAAAAAGAAGTACAAGTAGAAAACAGCATTAAAAGGAGCCTTCATGCCGATTGCCCACCCAGATGGCATCCAAAGATAAAAGGGCTCCAAAAGTGATAAATGTATCTGCTGTCACCATCTCTGCACTTCTAACTATGACTATAGATCAGCAATACATCACTGACACTGGTCACTTGTGGTTAAACTATGCACATGCTAGCATTCCACGTTATCTAACCTTTACAACATTTATAGTATTAGATATGGGGTAACCACAGCAGAGTAGGTATTTAAAGAATGCTGCACTCCAGGGTGGGAACCAAAATGCTATATATGCACAGTCATGTTGTGCCACACATTTCCATCCAGAGTGTGGTGCAAAGTACAGAGGGATAAACTAGCAGTGTCAGTGGCTCAGTAGGTAGCACACTTGCCTCTGAGGCCGGGAGATCAGATGGCTGTGGGTTCAGTTCCCACATCTGGCACTTGGGTTAATATCCCAGTACTGACACTGTAGTGCAGCATGAGAGGGGTGCTGCACTTCTGAGGTGCCGTCTTTCGGATGAGATGTTAAACCGAGGTCCCATCTGCCTGGATTGGTGGTAGTTCAGGTGGATGTTAAAGATCCCATGGCACTTATCGAAAAGAGTAGGGGAATTTCCCCGGTGTCCTGGCCAAATTTCCCTCATTCACTAAAAATACCACCAACAGCTTAATCTGGTTCAAGATCAGTTGGCATTCATCTGTATCCCTTCCCCTGGGTCGTGCCTGAAAATAGGCAGGATTTGTCTAGTGCACTTACCTGGTCAGCAAAAGCTAAATAAATAAAAAACAAGGTAATTAAACTTTAACCTGGTGAGTGCCCTGCAGTATATTTCAAAAAAACTCCATGTCCACTGTCTAAACCTACTAAAACAAAAATGTTTTATGCTGAGTATCTGGGCATTATACTATTGAATAAAAGGCAATACAAATATATAAAAGTGGTAAACATAGCACTGAAATGGAACTTCATGCCGTTTGCAAACCCTGATGATGTCTAAACATAAAAAAAGCTCCAAAACTGGTAAATATGTCTGCTATCAACATCCCTGCACCTAAGACACTAATTACTCACATAGAAAAGAGCTTTACATATAACAGAGCATACCACTTTCTCTCAGTGCAGTTTAACCCCTGCAAGGTATACACATTTTTAAATCAAGGATGGAAATGAGAAAGGAAAAGTGTGGCCTACTGGGATTCAAACCTCAGATCTCTGGTATGCCATTCCAGCGCTCTAACCATTAAGCTACAGGCTCACTGATCAAAGCTTAATGGTTGTAGGCGCTTCAGGCTGTTTCTCAGATCTAAGTTCAATGTACGAGCCCATCACAGTTAAAATATACGGCAAAATGCTACACTAATCATATTCATTCAAAGTTCTAAGTAACATAATTGCGCACAACACTAGAAAAGGAATGTGTGTGTGGCTGTGGGAAATTCCTCAGACATTTTGATCAGTGAGCCTGTAGCTTAATGGTTAGAGCGCTGGAACGGCATACCAGAGATCTGAGGTTTGAATCCCAGTAGGCCACACTTTTCCTTTCTCATTTCCATCCTTGATTTAAAAACATAACAGAGCAGAAATTTAAAGAATGGTGTGGGTGCTTCCTTTTATTAGGGTCCTCTCTCTCTCTCTCTCTCTCTCTCTCTTGTTTGACAAATGCCCCCCCCCACTAATTTTCTCTTACTTTACTGTACTGTATATATTACCATATAAAGTAGTAGATGAGGGATAGCTATAATAAAGAAGACATTTAAAAAGTATGGTACCTACCACATGTTTTAAACTTCATATGTTTGCTGTTACCCCTGGGTGCATACCCATATATCAACTATTCCTTTAAAGTCTCTCTGGGACTGATTCAAAAGAGCCCTTAGATCACTACAAGTTGCAGTGATCAAGGGCTGTCAGCTACTCTGGGTGTATCAGGGACCCTGTACCCAATTCTGTAAAATCGGAAGTCCCTGCACCAAAAACCAGAGAGTTGCCCCACTCGTAGGCTAGCACCAAACAACAGGCGCACCTGGAGGACTTGCCACAGAGATCCAGCTCCCCTTCATCTGGTGCAACAAAATAAAGAATGGCAGGAGGGCCATGGGGGGTGCCATAAGTGGTGTTGGGAGCAAGTGGGCATGCCAGGGGGTGATCAGGCACCTGCCAGGTGTGCCATTATTATAACTATTATTGTAATTACCCAATTACCTCTCTGGCATGCACACTTGCTCCCCAACACCCCTATAACACTCCCCTGTCCATTCTGCCTGCATACCCCACATATAGAGCCCATATCCCCAGTTCCACTCCTTGAGGAGCAATGGTGCGAGGGGCTTATACCACCTCTTGGCTGTTCTAAGTTGAGCCCCTTGCTATGACATTGGCATCGGCAGGGTTTTCAGAATCCCCAAAAAGGGGATTTTGCAGCTCCGCTGTGGCACAAGCCCCCTTGCAACCTGGCATACCCTGTGGAAGGTTGCAAGGGTGGAACAGTATCCGTGTGCCACAGAGGCTTCCCATTCCTATGCAGGCCGTGTTTTGAAATTGAGATTGCTGCAATTTCTGATGCAAGGTGCAAATTGCATCACTGATGTTTGACTCAAGAACCTTACTTCAGTCTGTTAGCTTTTGGAGTAGGGTCCTCTATCTCTCTCTCTCTCTCTCTCTCTCTCTCTCTCTCTCTCTCTTTCCCCCTCCCCCTACCTCTCTCTTTCTCTTTACCATAAATAAATGGTATACATACGGTGGTATACATAATGTTGTTAGGACACCCATGTCCTGAAAGTATATGTACTGTAAGATGAATAATATGCAAATGTTCTATTAAAGCTGTCAAACAAATAAAGGTGCCAGCTTTTTAAAGGGCTATTAAAATTCTCTTGTAAACTTTGATTTGCTCCACACATCGACTTCCATGTTAAACTATTTCAAGGAGGAAATGCATTTGAGTTTTCTTCTATCACAAAAACAGTCTTTCTGCATATTTTGTTGTGGAGGTAGGGAAAGAAATTAATGCAAAAATTCACATGGGAAAACTGATGGAGGTGGCAGTTGTATTTTGCATATTTTTTGTAGTCAAGTTACATAGGGTTTCAGAGTAGAAACTCCTCCTATTGGAACAATTAATGATTGTTTTAATACCTTGAAACTACCTCATGGTTCCAATATTGGCAGGTGCAGGGCTGCACACAAACTATATCAGAAACATAGGTTCTGCATGAACTGCCCCCCCCCCAATAAATGCCACAGCTAAAATGCTCCCACATCCCAAAGTAAATGCTCTTATGGGAATGGCCCCTGAAATAGAGGAACTGCCCATACCTGGATATTCACTTCAAGGGGTCATGCTTGCTCTGGCATGTGTTATGAGGTTTAGTATAGCAGTGGCATCAAGAGAGAGCTCATTCTGGCATAGAATTTACTTTGGGGGTGCTCTAGAACACCAATTCAGGTTGTTACTATTTTACCGTATATCAAGACGCATTCCATTCCTTAACCATACCTCACAGTAAATGGCAGCTGTGGGATTCAAACCATGGTATTATGGCTTAGAGTTCTGTACTATAACTACTTCCTCAACCAAGTACTCACCATTGGGGCTAAGCTGTTTTATTCTACTACAGAAATTCTGACTGTTGGACTTGGAAACAACTCTCAGGTTTCAAGCAGAAGCCTTGGAAAAAATAAACTATTAATATTAAGGAATTATGACACAGGGTCTGGTAAAGTATAAGCAAACTGGTTCATCATTAAATTGCATCTGTGTATTGCATCTTGTTTGTATATCTGTTTATCTACTGTAGCATACCTCAAACTAATGCAAAATGATTAGATTAATTTTGGTTAAAATCATTACTGTTGTGCTATTGATCTTTAATTGATCAACAAAAATCCACATCTTAATAGTCCCATGGTCTTTTCATATTTATATTTATTTATTTAGTTAGTTAGTTCGTTAGTTATTTCTAGGAAGTACCTTTGAGCCAAAGGCTCTTTTACAGAAGTGTCATGTCATAGTAATACATGAGCATAACATTATTTACAATGGTTACAAGTACATAAGCAGATACAAGGAGGTTCCATGCCTTAGAAAAACATGAATACATCAGGTTACAGAGGTTACATAATTACAATAACAGGGATTACTTAAGTGAAAATATACAGATACATAGTTTGTAGCAGGCTAGGTTGATAAGAAGTTTAAGGGAACAACTTGAGGATCTACAGGATATAAAGCAAATCAGACAGTGAACAGAGGATAATATACTCTGTAAAATAATTAACTAATACTATATGCAAGGAGGCGAGAACTTGATGTCAGCATTTATTTTGTCTTAAGTGCTAAAGAGTGTAGTCCTAGGGGAGGGCTAGACTCATTGAGGGTTAAGTGCTGAGTGGGGGACCTGGAGCCTACTAGGGCAGTGTTAGTTAGCAAGAAGAGAGAAGGCAAGGGTGCAGGTTAGAATGAGGGTAACAGGAAAGAAGAGGGAAGAGTGTGTGTGGGGGGTTCAGGTCTCACAGCCACAGTTACTGTTTGTGGCAAGGGCCACTTGGAGTTTATCTTTAAAGAGGCCTATTTTGTACTCTTTCATGATGTCTAGGTCAAGTGCATTAAGCCAAAGTGGTGCCTGGTATTTGTAGTACTGTTGGCCTTGTGTGGTTCTGTGGAAAAGGACGCAGAGGGCCAAGTTGTTTGTACCCCTAGTGCATCTGATGGAATTAGGTTGGTTAAGAAGGCTTTGCAGGCCTGAGGTGGTAAGTCCTAGCATCAACTTCTTGGTGAGCATGCATACTTAATACTGGAGGCAGCTGTCAAGGTTGAGCCAGTTGGTTTGAGTGTACAACTCACAGGTGTGAGTGAAATGGGGTACACCTAGGACTAAACATCATAATTTGTTTAGTGTTGTTTTGATACATTTCAAAGTGGTTTGGGAGGCAGCCCCATATACTGCTAGACCATTGTCTATCACCTAGATGACTGAGTTATTTACAGCAGTTTTTAGAGTCTCAGAAGTCAGGACTTTTCGGTGTCTGTACAATAATCCTAGTTTTGCATTTGATGACTTTGTGAGTACGTCTATATGTTGTATAGCCCTGGTGTTGTCCCCTGGTGTTGTTAAACACCAGAGGTCAACTTTAACATTTTTTGCACTAGCCAGCAGAGCAAGTTGTTTCAAAATTGCACTAGCCCACAGATGGTTGCACTAGCCCTCAATTATAATGGTTAATTTTGATAACTTATACAAGAAATAATGCAAGACAAGAAATACTCTGATCATTGCACATTTATCCTGCTCCCAGATTGCTTCCAGCTCCCCAGCAACAACAAAAAAAAAGACTGCAATGCCATCATGCACAGTAAGCCCCCCCATTGTTTTGTGCCATGGCCTCCTCTCTTCCTCTTTCCCCCCCCCCACCACCACCAAACCAGAGGATATTACAACAACAAATGTTCAATCAAGCAGTCCTAGGTCTGCACACACAATAGCTGACATCATCATGCACCTCACCACACTGTCACCACCACCCACAGGGCTATGAATAGAGTCAGGCAGAGAAAGACACTCTCAGCTCCCACCCTATATTCAACTGGAGACTTGCACTTCTGGAAGTTTTTGTACAGTCTCAACTGAGCCAGGAGCACATCTAAGATTTCTTTGGGGTGGGGATACACAAACCTTATGGGCTTGGGAAATAGAAAACTATGACATTTTTATTTTTAAAAGCATTGCTTTTAATATGTTCTGCCCCAACAATAAGGGATTTTTCTTTAACATTGTCCTTTCATCAGCCCAGAGGAAACAGTACACAGTCATACTGCTATACTACCTCTATTTCTATATAGGATGACCTATGTACCCCAGGAATGCCTATTTTTAGCTTTCAAATCATGTCTTTTATGAAGATTTATTTTTGTACCATACATGATCCAAAGCTTTGTTTTTAGGATTAAAGGACATGCTGGGTCGGATAAGGGTGGGACTGTATGGATGGTGATGGCTGGCATGGTCTATTTAGAAAAGTTTGGGACCCCCTACACTTGCCAGTAATGGCAGCTATGGATCTGTGGATGGTCATTTCAAAGTCTGGTCTACAGTGGTGTCCAGGGAAAGAACATAGTTAAAAGATTTGGAGAGGAAAGGGAAGTTATGATGAGGCTGGCATAATACCCAACTCTTGCAGGGTGAACCCTATATACCTCCTCATATTTTGTCACTGAAATGTTGACTACAGGCAATCAAAATGTGGGGAAATGAGGGGCACTGGTCTTAATAATATGGGACAAATTGTCAGACAGAGACACGTTCAGAAAACTAGAAGCTTGTGACTTAACAGCACTATACCCTTGATCTCACCCTGCACACTAGATGAAAGTCATAACAGTGGAGTGATAATGACTCACATTGAGTTTTTATGTGGGATCCTCTTGAAATGCCAGATGACTGCAACTCTTAATGAGCTGTTAATAACACCAGGCCATCCGGAACATTGAGAGAGATTAGCATGAGGACTAGAGCCTGCTAAAACAGAGTCTTTTTTAACTTCATTGACTGCCATGAAAACCTGCACTAGTCAAGATGGACAAGTAGAGATTTAGCTACGCTAACCCTGGTCAATTTGCACTAGGGTTTGGGCTAGTAAAACAATGTTAAGATCAACCCCTGTTAAATACTCAGATACAGTAACTGTGTAGATCATGATCCTTCATTAATCCCTTTGGTGTTCTTGTTTCAAGGTCATGAATTCTAAAGGATTCTTTCAGTTGGTGGAGTTTTATAGCCCCTCCTCTTTTTGAACAAGTCACATTTTTTATTCCCACAAATTTCAAAGTTTCTGCTGAACCATGCTGCACTGTGATACAGTGTCAGGGTGTCACATACACAGTATTGCCCACCCTGATAGCAGTTTTATGTTTGCTATCCTATGCATAAAAAGAAATGAGTCAGAATCCAGACACACACCGTGCAGAGCACCCATGGAGGGCAATATTTTACTTTTTTATTGGCAAGAGAACTGTCCTTTAAGATAAGTTTTATCTTTCTCTTTCTCCCCTGTAGCAGTGGCAGAATTGATTAAAGAATTGACCAGAGAGCTACTTGTGAGCCATTAAGTATAAGAGCATAAAGAATAGCTCTGTCCAGGTGTCTTGGCATTTTGGCAGTTTTTTTTCTATTGCTTTATTTAGCACCTTTTGGTGATTTGTTTTGCATACTTCTGGCACCTTTGGTGGTCAACACAGCATGTAGTGTAAATGAGGTTGGTGTGAGGAGTAGAAGTGGCCCCAATTTCACCAGAGAAACATGTCTGCAAATTCAAGGGTTGTCTGCTCTTTTGCTGAACTACACACTGATCTACATGTTGAGATACACGCTAATTTATCCTGCATCTCTTATTCAAAAAAAAATGCCAGTAAAGTGGAATTCCTGGAGCTAGAAAAAAAGAGAAGCCATCCCAAAAGTTAAACATACTGAAGCTGGACTGGGTGTTTGCACTGTTGTTACTAACTGTGAACCTGTGACGGCTGAAGAACTGAGAGATTTCAGAGTTTTATGTTGTCCATTAATCCCATGAACTGTTAGAGAAGACTAATTTATAAGAAGGAGATTTTGCAGAACACGGAAGATGGAAACCACAGAAACTACAGAAAAGGCCATAGAGACTGAGACTGATACTCTGTACCAGCAGATTTGCTGAGAGTAACATATTGTTTAGATATGTAAGTTAGCTTTATTGAAAGGGAAGAGAACTGTGTTGAGGAATACTGACCTTTGTTTTTCACCCGATTTCCCTCATTCCTATTTTTGATTTACATCCATAATTACAGCAGTATTTGTTGCTCTGACTAATTGTATATTAAATATTTGTATGTTTCCCTATATACTGGGACTAGACTAGACACTAGATCAGTTATGTTGGTTAAGACCAGAAGGGGAAAGCTTAATATTGAAAGAAAAATGTGAAGTCATGTAATCAAGTTAGCAGGACAAGAAAGAGTCACAACATAAGTAATAAGGGAACAACCAAAGATCCAGAATTTTTGGAAATTTGGCAGTGTCAGTGGTTCAGCAGGTAGCACACTTGTTTCTGAGGCCAGGAGGTCAGAAGGCTGTGGGTTCTATCCCCACATCAGGCAATTGGGTTAAATCCCAATACTGACACTGTAGTGCAGCATGAGGGGAATGCAGCACTCCTGAGGTGTCATCTTTTGGATTAGATGTTAAACCAAGGTCCCATCTGCCTGTTCTGGTGGTAGTTCAGGTGGATGTTAAAGATGCAGTGTCACTTCTCGAAAAGAGTAGGGGAATTTTCTATTCACTACTCAAAACAAAATATACAAAAATGTATTACGTCATACAAAATCATACAGAAAGAAAATCACAACATAAAGAAGTATTACATCATACATATGAATAATTCTAGATAACATACAGTATATCAGATAAAAGAATACCCCACCCCTCCACTAAAGGAGTAGAGGAAATTTGTTTCAAAAACTCAAAACAAAATATACCAAACTGTATTGCTGCATACCAAATCATAATAAAAGGAATAAAAAAAAGGAATACATATTCCATCATACATTAATGCCAAATATAAATCATTCTTATTAATAAAACCCCCCCCACACCAAAACATAGGGGAAAGTGTTTCCTTTTAAATCAAATAAATTCAAAAGCAATGAAGTCTCACTCAAACTTTATACAAATCATAAAATTGAATACTTATTTACTGTCATACCTCTTCTAGGGTATTGTCCAACTAGAGATTTGTGGACAAAATTAAATAAATAAATGCTAAAAAGACCCCCCTCCAGAAGAACAATGGAATTGTTTTTTCACAAATTCAAATAATGATAAACCCAAATGTACACAAAAATGTAGTCATTCATATGATTTAGTGAAATTCAGAACAAAAGGAAGTATTTCCTCATACAGTTAAATGCCAACTATTTAAAGGAGAATCCCTTATTCCAATATTTAAAATAAACATAGAAAAGTAGGTTCAGCAAACAAAATCATAGCATCTTTCAAAAAAAGAGGTGTGCAAGAACAAGAGGGCACAATTTGAAGATGGGTGGGCAGCTCAGAGGTAATTTAAGGAAGTATTTTTTCACAGAGAGGGTTGTGGATGCATGGAACCGCCTTCCAGAGGAGGTTGTGGAGTCAAAATCAGTGGTGGAATTCAAGCATGCATGGGACAGTCATAAGGCAATTCTAGGGGGTGGGGGTAGGAAGAAGTAGGCTGCTGGTTAACTAGGATCTGCAGCTTATCCAGTAGGTAGGGAAATGGGCAGACTGGGTGGGACAAGTGGTCCTTATCTGCCATCAAATTCTATGTTTCTATGTTTCTATGTTTAAATCAAAAGACTCTTTCATATGTATTCCAACATAAAGTAATATCTGTAGTAAAATAAAATCAGAAATCCTAGCAGAGACCATCATCAACCCCCCTTTCCCATTTCCCATGCCTTAACAACTATAGGAAAGAGGTCTCTCTTATTTACACACAAGTGGGAATCTTAATTTAGTTATACAATATCTACAGGAGATATCATGAAGGAAACTGAATAACACTCCTTCTATGAACCATGAAGGATCACCCTGTGTCTAACCAATTCATGTGTTTCCAATAACTGTGAAACTGAACATCGGGTATTCTTTCTTGTTCTTTACCATTTATCTGTTGGATATTGGCAGAAATTTTCCAGAATAGTTGTTCTGGGGTCACACATTGTTGTTGTAGAGACCAAGCACACCATATCTGCCAAATCTGGTATTTTATATATGTTAGAATTATATGTATTGAGTCAGCATTATACTTGCTCCAAGCCTGTGGCAGAATGCATAATAAAAAAATCTCTTCTGTTAGTGATCCGACTGGTGAACCTTTCCACTGGGACAGGGTATAGGTCCAAAGTTGACTGACATAAGGACACTCAAAAAATAAATGCGAAACAGTTTCCACCAGGGACTTACATAAATTCTTTCTTGGACACCCTCTTTCTTACGTGCCTTTGTGTTTGAGATTGCCCTTGACATTTAGTTTTTTTTGTGTTCCCAACCATAAAACATCCCACATGTATGTTAGAATTCATATGGAAGTCAACATGTTCCCTATTTGCTGATATTGATGTGTTGGATAGATAGCAAAGTCTGATGAGATCAGAAAGTGTTTGTCCATAATGGCTCTATAGATTTCTTTCCTAGGACATTATTTTATTTGTTGTCTTAATGCACCCCATAGTTTCAATTTTCCAAAACACAACTTAAAATATTCTGGCAATCCCATCAAGGACTTCTGTTTCAGAATTTGTGTTAAAGGTTGCCAGGTCTGAATCCAGGGAGAGATTGAATCCCAAATCCAAAGATCCCACATCTTACAAACTTTTTTAAAGAGGGGACTAATGTTTTTGGTTACAAAAAGTAAAAAGAAACAGACAATTGGATTTACCATATGAATGCCTCAAAATTTAAAATCTTGATATAGTACGCCTCTTTTAATGAAGTTCAGCCTGCTACCCCATATTGTTTGAAAAAAGATTCTGTAAATGCTAGTATCCAATATCACTGGGGAAGGAAAAATAGCTCCTAGGTGGAGAAACATACTAAGTAAGAAAGTTTTGGCCATATAGACCCTCTTTTTCTTTGACATTCTCCACTTGTTCCATATTTGCACCTTAATCTGTGCATCTTTTAGTAACAATTCCCAATTATATTTTGCTGGATCCTCCATCCCAAAATAAATCCCTAATATTTTACAATATCCGACACAAGCTGGAATACCCATAATCTCAACAGTATCAGTACGTGTTGTACTTATAAAGAGATACTTACTTTTACTAAGATTCACTTGTAATCCTAAACCCCCTGCATATGCCTTCAGCAAGGCCTCGGTAGCATGGCATGATGGGAGATCTGCTAAGATAAGACAGAGATGGTCAGCAAATGCCACAGTGTTTACTTCTGTAAATGTGCTTTGTAGTGAAAGACCCCCAATTGCTTCTAGTGCATTAATTCTTGCAAGTAATGGTTCCAGAGTTATAATATAAAGAAGGGGACTCAAGGAGCACCCTTGTCTAACTCATCTTGTCACCTTCACTGGTTTTCCTAACCAGCCATTCACAAACGGTGTTGCTAATGCTTCAGTGTAAAATGTCTTAAGCCAAGATATAAAAGGAAGGGAAAACTTCATCTTGGAAATGCTTGCCCAGGTATAATTATGTGGTAACCTGTAAAAAGCCTTTTGTTGGTCTAAGCTGAAACAGAAACCCATAAGTATTCCTGCGGACCCTCTGGAGAAAATTACCCTCATTAAAATAAGTCCATCCATTATGGTTCATCCAGGGACAAAGCAGAACTGCCTTGAATAATATCTTCTGGACAAATAGAAAAATGTTTGCTCAAAATTTTCATAAGGAGCTTGTAGTCACTATTAAGGAGGGTCATTGATCTACAATTTTGCAGTGTTTCTCTGTCTCCTTGTTTATAAATTAAAACTACAAGACCTTTATACATGCTGGGAGGTAAAGCATTTGCCATTAAACTGTTAGAAAGAAGGGCGAATAGTTCTGCTGAAAAAGGAATTAACATTCTGTATAATTTGTTTGGGAGCCCATCGGGGCCAAGTGCTTTCCCCACAGGTGAGTGTGAAATAACTTCTATGACTGCCAGTGGGGAGACAGGGTGCAGCAGACCTGAAAAACAATATTCCAGTACTGTTCTTAGAGGACAAGTATCTAGCCACTCCATAATTTGTCTCTTTGAGATGCGGATCAGCAGAGAACAAAGCCTCCAAATGCTGACCCAATTCTTTTAAGACATCTTTTTTTTTTAAATATCACATCTTCTGAGAGGGATGTGAGTGTTCTGATATCTTTTTGGTGACTAGAGGCATGGCAAAAGTCAAAAGGGTTGGTGTGAGCTTGTGTGCCACTTACCCCAAACCTTTGTTCTTGTCTCAGAGAGGACATTCGGTCATATTGTAATTTAGTCAGTGTAGCCTTTAAAGTTTGAAATTCATGCATGTCAATCTCTATCCCCTGTAGTATGCATTCTTGAAAAATAAGTAACTTCTATCTGGTAGCAGAATACTCTTGTTTCCTATGTTTACCTAAAAGTTTACCTATTTGCTGAAAAAAAGTCTGAAATCCCATTTTTGTATCTTCCCACCAATCTTGCCTACTATCGTAGAGACAACAAAATAATTTCCTAGCATTAATAGTAGCCTGAAAGCCCTCCTTAACCTCTGAAATGTCTAATAATGCTAGATTAAGCTTTCAATAATCCGATCCCTGAGATGTACTTTTATAGTTAGAGATTGTGACACTTAGTGCTGAGATGGTGTGGGAAATGTTAAGCCTTGGGGACCCTGCTGTATGTGTCTATGTGCCACCACAATGGTCACTTTTGTGGTATGGTGGCAATGGGGTCCCCCTGCACACTTCTGCCTCAGCACACCAGGCTTCTAGAGTGGCCTGGGAGAAGCCTTTTGGGCAGTTACCCATACATTCAGTGATCCAGGACCTGTGCCATCCTATACTCCCCCACCAGTGGCACAAGGGATTCACTCCGGGATGCTGGATGGGCATCTGATTGGATGCCTACCTGGGTCATAGCTCCACACTCATGTGTCCCCCACAGTCCTGCATGCCAGGGGGGCTGGGCTGCTGAAAGGTGCCCTGTGGATCCTTGCTATCATGAATCCATGCACCCTGAGCCTGTCTGTGGACACATAGGCCCACAGGCACTTCCTGCGTACATTATGTGTAACTCAGGCAGAGTGGAGTATAGCCCCCAATATACAAAAAACTTGCAAAATGCAGCATAATCCAATACACGTAATGACTAAGTAAAAGAAATGCATACTATTCTATGGATACATAGGCAAGAATAAGTTACTCACTCACCCAGTGATTACAAATGAAATGCTAGAAAAAAAATTGTCAATGTGTAATATTTGTGACTTAACCACAGCAGCTGCTTTTTATGACTTGTACTATAGCTACATCTAGCTTTTAAATAAAAATATGTCCACCTATCATATACTAACAGACACACACCAGACAGAGCAGCCATGGAGGGCAAGGTGCTCATATTTTACTTTTTTATCGGCAAGATAGCTGTCCTAACACATTAACTATTTTTTCCCTTGGGGGTTAACAGTAAACCTTGATACATTATACAACAAACACTTGCCACAACCTTCAGGTATGTACTTTTAATGCACCAAATAACCTTGCCAGTTCCTACAGAGTATAGCAAGGTTTACCGCACAAATGGCAATCTACAGATAGTAATTCTATGTCATTATACTGTACAGCACACACAACATAGACGTATCACACTACTTATCCTGTGGCAACCTGTGGAATTGAAACTGACCTTTCCCTATAGTATGTAATATGACTGGCAGAGCGTAACAGTTTTCACATTTCACATATGTATTCAGTTTCAATCATGAGATACATAAAACATAGAAATCTGCCCCTATTAGTATGTATGTTTGAATGCAGACATCAAAAGAAAAGCAAACTCTGGCCAGAGCCAATAAGGCTGCAGTTGAGGACTTTGGGGTAAAATTAATGAAAATTTGTTTTGTAATATTTTTGCAACAAATGCTTAACATAGCCTCGTTATGACCCTGCCTCATGAAGAAGGGCAGAGAAAATGTTCAACTCCTGGCCTAAAGGGGATTTTACAAAGGAAATGCAAAATCAACTTTCAGGATGCAGAAACAGATTTTGGGCAAGAGTTGAAAAATGACAGCTGTCACTTTCATGTGGTGCTGTAATGCTATTGCTATGTTGTAAATTTGGGGTCAAATATTGAAAACTACCAAAGGCACAAGCCTGTGTTCACAAAATTCAACATAGGCTCATAACTGTATTACTATTCAATATTTTTACACCAAATTTTCAACATTTATTCATTTTTTTTATTTTGTCAAGTCTAGGATTACAAACACCTTTCAGCCTTGGCTCTTTTACAAAGGTTCCACATCAGAGAAATACAAATTATGGGGAACATCAAGACAGACATTACAACAATGCGGACATCTCAAACAGAGTACAGATTAATACAATTCAAGGGTAGCATTGTAAGCAAGGCAGCCAGTAGCATCTGTCAGAGAAAATAGACAACAAATAAAAAGTGCCAGAGTCATAGGGAGAGGGAAGAGGGAAGGGGGGAGAAGAAATTTAGGAAGGGTGGGAAGAGGGTGAAAAGTGCAGCACTGGGTATACCAAGATGTAAGGGTAGAATTCAGTGGGGGGGACCACTAGAGCAGGCAGGGAAGTGGAGAAACAAGGTTAACATAGCCTTCTTTTGACCCCACCACATAAACAAGGGCAGAGAAAATGTTCAGCTCCTGCCAGAAAGATGATTTCATGCAGGGACTGCAAAATTACCTTTCCGGACAGATCTACCTAGTAATAGTGCAATTGTTCATTGGGTAGGTTCCCAAATAAGTCATTTTGAAAATTTGGGCCAAAAATATGCAAAAATGTCCAAGCTATGACACTAAGTTCAAACCCCCATTAAAATATATTCAATAACATACCTGTTTCTACAGTTCACATTCTGGCTTTGAAGAGTGAAAACATGTCTGCAGTCCAAAGAGGATTACAGTGTTGGACCCCCTATAGGTAAGTAAGGGCTTGGGGGTAGAAGGTCTGCGTGCTGAGTGGGATGGTTGGGAGGTGGAAGTTATGGCCACAGAAGACATGTACTGTTTTCTTTTATCAGGGTTTTAAAAAAAAAAGCAACTAGAGCAGGGAGGATTCCTCATCATGACACTGGGGGATTGGGCACCCCAGTGTCACTCTTATGTTTCTGGGGGAGGGTGGGGGTGTGTGAGTGCTAAGAAGGATGGTCAGGTGGGAGGATATATATATACACACACACACCTATATATATATATATATATATATATATATATATATACACACATATATATATGTATATATATATATATATATATATATATATATATATATATATATATATATATATATATATACATACTGTATATGTATATTATATTGGTGCACTTGTGCCAGTATTGTAATAGTTGAGTAAGCAGCTTAATGTTAAACCCCAAATGTTGCATCTTAAGAACTGCAACTGTTCAGTGGATTGACATGAAATTTGAAAAGCCTGGTCTCACATGGTAGATCTCTTGATTTGCCAGGTTGTGTTCAAATAAGACTTGTGGTTTCCATGAAGCAAAGTGCAAAAAAAGCATTTTTCGCTTTTTTTTTCATTTTTTTGCTGATATTTTGCCCATCACGCTGCAGACACACTATCTGGAATTTTGGCCTGAAAGTTTCAGAGTAGGATTAGTGTTGGTTAAAGAACAATCCAGCACTGGTTTGGAGAAAAAAATATTAATTAGTTCAAAAGTTATTTCATTTTGAAAGCTTGGGTTCTGAGCATGCACATTTCAGTTCAAGATTTTTATGTATGTTTTGCGAAAGGGGATTGGGCAAGTGATCAAGGATTTTGTCATCTCATGAATGGGGATTTATAAAATCCCCATTCATGAGAAAAAAATTCCCCGTTCAAGAGAAGCTATCTTGTTTTCATTTCCCCCCCCAACAAAATGTTGTAGCTTGCCCCATGGCTCACTTCTTTTGCAAATGAGGCATGTGTTTTGTTTGAGGTGACACCCTCTACACACCCATGCCACTGGTTTCCTTCATTTTGTACAAAAAATGGATGTTTTTGATTTTAAAATTCTTCATTCGTGACTCACATCTGATTCCCATTCTCGAGGTGATAGAATTCCCATTTGCGAACTGATCCCATTTCATGAGGTAGCAAAATCCTTGATCACAAATTAGGGACCAGACAGCCATATCTTGTGAATAAGAATCAGCTCTGAAAAATGGGGATTGTGCCATCTCGTGAAAGGGAATCAGCTCAGGAAAGGGAATTTTGTCAGCTTGCGAAAGGGGATTGTGTTTTTGAATCCCCTTTTACGAGCTGACAAAATCCCCTTTCGTGAGCTGATCCCTTTTCATGAACTGAAAGAATCCTTGATGGTCATTTCATGACCAGATGGCCCTTCTCACGAATGAGTATTGGCTCAGGAAATGGGGATTTTTTTATGCCACACGAAAGGGGATCAAGTCTTGAAAGGGGATTTGTCAGCTCACGAAAGGGGATTGGTTTTTACATTTCTGGTTTATGAGCTGTCAAAATCCCCTTTCATGAGCCAATCTCCTTTTATGAGCTGACAAAATCCTTGATCATGACTTCCAGACCAGATGGAAAAGTCTTGCCAATCAAGGATTTCTCACAAAAAGGTGATTTTTACAGCTCATGAATGGGGATTGACCTTGTGAATGGTGATTCAGCCACCTCACGAACTAGGAATTTAAAAACTTTGCCAGTGCACTCTAAATAAAGTTTGGTCTTTCGGCTTGAAATTTGCATGGTATAAAGAGAGTGTCCCAGAGATGTGAATTATTCTGTTTAGGTGTAAAAAAGGTATTCAGTTCTATAGATACTGTGTGTCATCAGAAAATTGAGATTTTTCCCATAGGATAACATTGCGGTGCCCACAGCGACTTTTGGTACCCCTATCTCAGAAACTTTGCGAGATATGAATTTTTTGATACCCGCAGCTTAGTCCACCGGACTAAGCATGCATGGAAGTTTTGAAGTCATGGCTACAACTGCAGTGGAATTATTTTCATAGCTTGTACGGTTACTGAGATATTGGCAAATTAGTGTTACAATGGCTCCTTTTCAGCCCTATAGGGCTACTGTATGGCTCCATTGTTATTTGTATGTGGGAGTGCTGGGCCCACACTCCCATAGACACATATCATTATGCACAAATGGGCAGCTTAGTGGGAGCACGGGGCCCCCACCAATACATACCATTTACCAGTTACATTACGCTTTCTCAAAAAGTAAGGAAATTCATTGCAAAAACTTTATTAATGCATCAGCTAGGGTTAACGTGACAAAAGTAGGGTAATGAGACTTTAGGGTTGAGCCCCTAAACCCCAACCCTACCAACCCATCCCCATCCTCCACACACCAACAAGCATTGGGGTGTGCCGTGGAGTCATGAGGGCTAACTCTCACCCCATTCTTCTATGCTGTACCATGTCAGCCTCTTTACACATGGAATGAGTGAAAGTTGGGTCTAACGATCCCATGGCACACCCCAAGCATGGAGGATGGGGTTGAGTGCTAGGGTGAGGGGATAATGGCTCAACCCTAACATCTCATTTCCCTACTTTTGTCACTTTAACCCTAACTGATGTATTAATTAAGTATTTTACAAAGAATATATATATATATATATATATATATATATATATATTGAGAAGAAATTACTGTGTGTGCGTGGTAGTGGGGGGCATTAAAAAATTGAGCATTCCACACTGAGACACTCAGGGATTGGGCATACACAGTGTCACTCTTATGTCTGTGTGTGGGGGGTGATGATAGGGAGGTGCTGAGAGGGAGGGTCTGGTGGCAGGAAAATTCTTAATTTTCAAGTGAAAAGAAACAGCATAACCAGCGTAAAAAAGAAGAAATAGCTGTGTATGCACAGTAGTGGTGCTGCGTTAAAGAAATCAAGCATTCCACATTAGGCACTGGGGGATTGGGCACACCCAGTGTCACTCTTATTTTTGTTGGGTGGGGTGGGTGGTGGATGCTGAGAGGGAGAGTTGAGTAGTGGGATAACTCTAAATTAAAAAAAAAAGAAACTGCATAACCACACATGTGCATTAGTGGGGGGTCACTTTGTACAGAGAATGAAAGCCAGTGGCACAGCATCTAACTCCCTCTGCTGCTTCATCTACAGCTACACACTGGTGCTGTACCAATCGAGTGCTGAGTTTTGTACAACCCATTTTTTCACTGCCAATACATAGTGCGTCACAGATGTAGAGGCAATTGTGTTGTCATTCCAACATGTTTGTTCACAAGGAATGCGGGAGTCCTTTTTCTCAAAGCAAGAGTTCTGCAGGGCTCTGCCCAATGGAGCCCTAAGAACATACAAACTGATCTTTCCCTATGTTGCAACAGTTACATACCAGAAAAATACGAAGATATTATATTGCAGCTCCTGAATTTCCATACACTAAATGTATTTCTTCCTCTTCTACAGATTCAATGACTTTTCTTAGAACCTGTAAATAAAAGACATCCCTGAGCTTTCCTAAAACTAAGAAAAGCAAAATGTTTCAACATGATTTAATTCTATGTATTGATAGTGATTGAGGTTGGGAGATCAGAAGGCTGTGGGTTCTTTCCCCATACCAAGCACTTGGGTTAAATCCAAATACTGATACTGAAGTGCAGTATGAGGGGGAAGCTGCACTCCTGAGGTGCTGTCTTTTGGATGAGACCTTAAACTTGCGGTACAATCTTCCTGTTCTTGTGGTAGTTCAGGTGGATTTTAAAGATCCCATTTCACTTCTTGAAAAGGGTAGGGGAATTTTTTATTAAAGCACTGAAATCAAAAGAATACAAGCATGTTAACATCACAGCAAAAAAAAAAGCCAAACAAAATCCAAAAATATACAACTAGAAAAACCATTTCCCTCATACACAACCCCCAATCCCCCCTGCAAAAAAGTAGAGGAAATTTTTATTAACAGCCAAAAATAAAATACAGCAATTAGATACAAGAACAATACATCAGTACATGTAGAAAAAACAGACCACGAACATTCAATGCTAATCAGTATCATGCATACCTACAAAATATAGTGTAACCCAAAAAGGCAACAATTAAGTCCTCCCCACCAGCACATAAACTGTGATAAAGATTCCACCATACACTGTATGCCCAATCCAACTCACAGTATACATCCATAAAACAGACATGTAACACTGAAATATGCTACCCCACCCACCCAACATTATTCCATAAGCGGTGTCCACCATCACATCCCAATGAGCAAAATTGATACTCATAAATCTTATCTTGCACACATTGAATTTTAAAGAAAACTTCTTGCATCTGAACTTCCTTATTCTGAAGAAATCTCAGGCATCTCGCCAGCCACACTGACCATTTAATACATGCTAAAAGAACAAAAATTGTACTTCTCTGCCATTTACTCCATCCCTTAGGGATCTGTCCCAATATCAATATGTCATAGAGTTAAAGAGAGGTTCACCCCACCAATTTGATAATGCATGCCAGAATATATCTTGTCTGAAATTATTACAGGTGGTGCTTTACAGGTTTTACAGTTTTATCTAACATTAGGATAAGCTTTCAGGGTTACTGCATTTGTTGTTGACTGATTGTTTCTGCTCTTACCTCCTTGTTCTTTCTTCCATGGTTCTTCTTTTTCGCAGGGGAAGAGCCCAGCCACCCACCATCATCCTCAACCACCCCACACTACAGTCCTTTTATAGGGTACCACAGTTGTGACATTTCCTATGGCAGAGCAGGAAGGGGTGAATCAGTAGGGCCTCCACAAGGTGAGCTCATTTACAGGGACAGTAGTAATTTAACTTGTTATAACAAGTTAAACAAAACACAATCAAACCATTACTTGCATTTTTTTCCCTTTTTTTCCACTTCTAATTACTATGACTAGGTTATAAACCCAGCAACTTATCTGGAATGGATATCATTAACTGCAGGTACTGTGGAACAATTTTCAGAAGGACAGTCTTACAGGATTTAGGACACTGTCCTACATGCTGGGCCTTTTGGAGATCTTAGGGCTCAGCTCTGAGCAGCATGGCCAGAGATTGCACGCCTCAAATTTCATATTCAAGAGGAAATACATTATAAGAACCACCCACCATTTCCCCAGCATGCAACAGAAAAACCTTGACCGCAGAGGATAGTTGGTCCAGGAGGTTGGCAGGTGGTTAGGAGGGGCAAATCGGGTGCCCCATCACTCTCTGCTCTCCAACATAATACCTCCAAAAACCATATAAACACTACAAACAGGTATCTGCCTCTAACTCTGAAATCAAACAAAGAGGCAGAAGACACTGCAGAGCAGGACACTGCAGCACAGGAGCTAGCACAACAAAACTCACCCCAATCAGGAACCAAAACAAAAAGAGCAAAAAGGAAATCCAAAAAAACTTCTGATCATAGGAGACTCCATGATTCGGGGAGTTGATACCCATCTCCAGCCAGGAATAATGGTCAGATGTCTCCCAGGTACATCAGCATGGAGAGGCACTGACCGCATTGCTAAAATTGTTCACAAAGCAGGAGAAAACATTGATGTCCTAATACACATAGGGACTAATGATCTCTCCAGCCGGTCAGTTGTGGAGACCAAGAAACACCTGACCAGGATGGGTGATAAACTATCATCTATTTCATCTGGCATCTCCTTTTCTGAGATCCTGCCAGTCTAGGAGAGGGGAGCAGATGGACGGAAGGTCAGAGAAGGGGAGATAGGGGAGCTAAACACGTGGCTCAAGGGCTGGTGCCAGGAAAAAGGACACAGATTTGTAGGGAACTGGCAACAGTTCTGGGAGCAAAAGTTCTTTAAATTTGATGGACTGCATCTGACTAAGGAGGGAGTCAGTGCATTGGGGCAGAAGTTTGACGTCTTTGCAGAATATTTAAACTAGCAAATGGGGATAGGGGTACAGCATCCCATACATCGAATGGGAAGAGCACCCCTCCCCCCTTAGCTAGTGGTCAAACAGGGATTCAGCATGTTTGCAGTTCATTTGCATCACCAGGTAAGAAAGAACGTTTGTCTCCCCATATGATGCACAGGGGTAATGCCAAACCTCACCCAACAACTAACACACCAAAATCTGGCCAATGGAAAATCATGTACACAAATGCTCACAGCCTTGGAAATAAGATCCCAGACCTGCAGGCAATAATGTCAGAGGCTAAACTGGACATAGTAGCAATTAGTGAGATGTGGTTTACCAGTAACCACACTTGGGAGACTTCAGTACCCTGCTATGTATTGTTCAGAAGAGACCGAGGTGCAAAAAGGGGGGGGAGGAGTGGCCCTGTATGTCAATGAAAATATCAAAGCTACAGAAATTCAGAATACACATAAGGAGCCAGAAGAACTGTGGGTCACCCTGGAAACAGGAAATGGGAGAGCCATAAGAACTGGGGTTGTCTACAGGCCCCCAGACCAGGGGGAGGACATAGATACATTACTGTTAGAAGATATACAAAACATGACAGCTAAAGGGAGGTTCTGATAATGGGAGACTTCAACATGCCAGATACAGATTGGTCAATACCAGCAGGAACATCTGCCAGAACTAGACACATAGTGGATTCCCTGCAGGGGGTGGGCCTCAAACAACTGGTACAGCAACCCACAAGAGACAGGGCTATCCTAGATCTAGTACTGACTAACAAGGAAGGGATCACAGATCTCCAGGTAGAAGGTCACCTGGGGGCCAGTGACCATCACATGGTACGGTTCAGTTTGGCTACTACATCTAAGTCATCCCATTCCAAGGCAAAAATATGGGACTTCAGAGGAGCTGACTTTGATAAGATGGCTAACAGAGTTATGCAAGCTCTGACAAAAAGAAACACAGGTGAGGGGGTACAGGCAAAGTGGGCAAGCATTAAGGATGCAATACTTGAAGCAACATCCCATTGTGTTAGACAGAAAAGGAAGTGCACAAGAAGAAGGAAACTACTTTGGTTCTCAAATACAGTAGCAGAAATGGTCAGAGCCAAAGACTGGCCTTCAGGCAATAAGGAACACAAGGGATGAAGATAGGAGGCATACCAAACTGCCCTAAGGGAAGCAGGAAGGCAGTAAGGCAGGCAAAGTCCCAAACTGAGGAAACACTAGCACGAACAGTAAAAGGTGACAAGATTTTCTATAGATACATTAGTGAAAGGAGAAAGTCCAGAGGGGTATTGCTAAGCTTAATGGAGAAAAGGGAGCATGTGAGGAGGAGGACCCTGTAAAGGCATCTATCCTAAATACATACTTTTGCTCAGTATTTACTGAAGAGAAGGTAGGGCAGGGCCCACAGCTCAGCATCATGGACGCAGGGGGGAGGGAGGTGAGCACTACTCCCTTCACAAAAGAAAGGGTCCTACAAGAGCTTGCTAAGCTCAGGGTGGATAAAGCAATGGGACCTGATGGCATACATTCCAGGGTGTTTAAGGAGCTAAAGGTGGAACTAGCAGAGCCATTAGCAGAACTGTTTAGTGAGTCTCTAAGCACAGGAGAGGTCCCAGAAGACTGGAGAAGTGCTCATGTGATCCCGCTCCACAAGAGTGGTAGCAGGGAGGAGGTGGGGAACTACAGACCAGTCAGTCTTACCTCTGTAGTGGGCAAGGTTATGGAGGCATTCCTTAAGGAAAGGATAGTGCAACACTTGGAATCCATAGGGGCACAGGATCCAAGACAGCATGGGTTTACAAAGGAAGGTCCTGTCAAACTAATCTCATAGATTTCTTTGACTGGGTAACCAGAGTGGTGGACCAAGGGGGAGCAGTTGATGTCGCCTACCTTGACTTCAGCAAAGCTTTTGACACTGTTCCACATAGAAGATTGATAAATAAGCTGGGTAGGCTGGGTGGGTCAGAAGTTGGTCAACTGGGTGGCAAACTGGTTGACGGGCAGAAAACAGAGAGTAGTGATAAATGGTATACAGTCAGAAGAGATGCAAGTCACAAGTGGGGTACCTCAGGGATCAGTCCTGGGGCCAGTCCTCTTCAACATCTTCATTAGTGACCTTGCAGATGGACTAGAGTGTAAGGCTTGTCTGTTAGCAGATGACACCAAGATCTGCAACAGAGTAGATGATCCAGATGGGGTGGGCAGAATGAGAAGAGATCAGGATAAACTAGCAAAATGGTCAGAAGAGAGAGGCAACTGGGATTTAATGCAAAGAAGTGCAAAATCATGCACATAGGTAAGAGGAACCCTGAAGCCACCTATAGGCTGGGAGGGGAGTTGCTAGCAGTCACAAAGGAAGAAAGAGACTTGGGCACCATCATCACTGATGACCTGAAATCATCCAAGCAGACCTCTAAAGCAGTAGGTAAGGCTAGTGGGGTGTTAGGGTGTATTAGTAGGGGTATCACAAGTCATAAGAGGGAGGTAATAATCCCTCTTTACAAGACACTGGTTAGGCCCCACCTGGAGTACTGCATGCAGTATTGGAGGCCACAGCTTCACAAGGACATTAACCAAATTGAGGCAGTCCAGAGAAGGGCAACCAAAATGGTGCAGGGACTGCATCAGAAGACATATGAGGACAGATTAACAGAGCTCAATATGTATACCCTTGAGCAAGGAGGGAGAGGTGATATGATCGAGGCATTCAAACACCTTAGAGGCATTAACAAGGTGAAACAGTCTAACATGTTTAAATATAAGAAAAACAGGACAAGAGGACACAGCATAAGATTAGAGGGCCGATTAAGGGGGAATGTGAGGAAATTCTTTTTCCCAGAAAGGGTGGTGGATGCATGGAATGGCTTACCACAAGAAGTGGTGGCTATGAATACAGTGCAGGGCTTTAAACAGGCATGGGATAGGCATAAGGGAGCAATACAAATGACTATGAATAGATAGGCCACTGACAGAGCAAAGGCCGATGGCACATTTATAAGGTAGAAAAAGAAATGGGCAGACTGGATGGGCCTTGCAGTCCTTATCTGCCATCAACTTCTATGTTTCTATGTTTCTATGAATCACTGCACATGAACACAATCAAAAAACAGTTGCTTAATTGTCTCAAATTGTCCCTGACATTACTGTTCACTACATCCTCTTTCAGCCCGTTGTTTATGCTTTTGATTATCTTTCATATTCAACTTTTGATGCCCACATAACCAAATCATATCTTGCATCTTAAGCAGAATTCTGGGCTCTATTACACTATCTAACAGCTGTTCAGTATTGATATTGTTAGATACTTGAAACAAAGTTTCTTCAGTATAACAGTTATCTACAATAAAGGCATAAAAACATTTCTTCAGCTGTGACAGAAACCAATAAGCTCAATTTTCCACATTCTAATGTATTTCAATGCAAGCCGTACATAAAACATGAGCAGTTTTTCTGAAGAGTGCCATTTACTCCTCCCCCAAGCCATCAAAAACATAACCCCCACAACTGCATACATAAATTCCCCACCTCAACCATTTCCAATAACATAGGTCTAATGGAACTATAGAAAAAATTCCCAAACAAATACACCAAGGGCTTTTTCATATTAAGACCTCCTGTCTTTCAAGGCCTATGCATATGTGCTCACTTCACAGGATTTAACTGACTGCCCCAAAACAACAGAAAAAAAAAATACTCTTTTTTTTTTTTATTGAGTTTTCTTCAATAAAGAAATACACAATTTTAAGGAACAGGACATACATACAGCAGTATACCACACTTATATTAAAGAGACATTATAATACAAAATCAAAATCAACACAAAGCCCCTCCCACCCCTCCTTCCCCCCTCCTCATGCATCACCTTCATCTATAGAAACATAGAAACATAGAATTTGACGGCAGATAAGGACCGCACCCAGTCTGCCCATTTCCCTACCTACTGGATAAGCTACAGATCCTAGTTAACCAGCAGCCTACTTCTTCCTACTCCCACCCCCCAGAATTGCCTTATGACTATCCCATGCATGCTTGAATTCCACCACTGATTTTGACTCCACAACCTCCTCTGGAAGGCCATTCCATGCATCCACAACCCTCTCTGTGAAAAAATACTTCCTTAAATTACCTCTGAGCCGCCCCCCCTCTATCTTCAAATTGTATGTTCTCTGAAGTGTAGGATTTCAAAGGGAGTATAAAGAATGCAGTGACTCCCACCTATCTTTGTAACGAGTTGTACAATTGTGTAGACTCACAACCATTTTCTCAAGTCTCATGTTAGATAACAATTCTTGATGGCATTCTGTGTAAGAGATTTCATGTGGCTCTTTCCAGTGGTGGAGTATTAATGCCTTAAGGGAGAGTGCTATCATTGACATGTGGAATCTGTGTTTTTTAACATTAACCTTTGTGAAGTCACCCAGAGGACAAATTTCAGATGAAAATAAATTCTTTATTCACAGTAGGGGGTCTGCCTGCTGCCTGATGGTCTCCCAGAGTGCTGCAATGGGGGGCATTCCTTGAAAATGTGATACAACTTCCTTTCACTTCATTGCATCATCCACAAGATGGGGAAGGGAGCTTTCCCATTCTGTGTAGTCTTACTGGTGTCATATACATGTTGTGTAAAATTGAGAATTGCATGATTCTCAGTCTGTCTTTTGTGATATTTGCAAATAGACTCATTATATTTGCAAGCATATCATACGGTAAAAGAAATACATGAGAAATGTACAAAAAAATACGGGCAATATAAGCCCTGAGAAGGAACACCCTTTTCTTTCTAGTCATTTCCATGACTGCCATTTGATCGCTTTCTGATATGCTATATCATAAACAGTATCCCAATTCAGTTGTACAGCTTTATGAGTACCATAATAAAGTTCTAATAACTTTGCATTCCCTTTAATTACTGCAATCAAAAAATGGTTTACCAATAATGACTCACCCAACACCAATATTTTACTTTTACTATAATTTATCTGTATACCTCTGACCATCTGAAAACCTTCAATGACCTGAAGTACCCTCTTTCCTGAGTCCAAATCTGCCACTGCAAAAATACGATCGTCTGCATAAGCCATAACCTTCCTCAAGAAAAGCCCCTCCTGTGTCTTAATAGGCAAAATCTGCTCATCAGCTTCAATCAACCTCAAAACAGGATCCAAGCCAAAAACATATAATAAAGGACTCATTGGGCATTCCTATCGGACACCAGTCTTGATATAAACAGGTATACCCAGATGTCCATTCACTGGAGGAGTGACCTGTGCTTCCAAATATAAAGTTTTCAACAGACTTAGTAGTAATTCAGGGCACCATAATACTTCAAAACAGCCCAAATGTTGTCCTGTTTCATCGCATCAGATGCTGTCTCTTGATCTAGAGTCAGAAGATAGCCTTCTAAATTCATTTGCAAACCTTGTTCAACAATCTCCCTTATATATATAAGATTATAAACAATGTTCCTTCCAGGGACTGCACAGGTTTGGGCAGGGAATTAATAATTTCTGCACAATCTTAGTTAATCTACTCATCAAAGTCTTAGCCAAAATCTTATAATCTGATGTAAGCAAGCTTAATGGTCTCCAATTCCTGATATCTTGCTGATCTCCCTTGTTATAAAGGAAGATCGTCACCTCATTTCGCATACTAGGCACAAGTCTATTCTCTGTCCAAATAGTCTCATAAAGGAGGCAGAACTATGTAAGTAATATATTAAAAAAACTTTGTAAAATTCATTAGGTATCCCATCGGCACCTGGGGTAGTGCGTACAGACAGTTTACTTATTGGCAGTATAATTTCACCATCTGAAATAGGAGCCATCAACTCCTTCTCCTCCTCCTTCAATAGCAGAGGGAGCTCTAAATGCTGATAAAATAATTCTTGTTGCCCCACTCCCTTTTCCTGAAATGTAGCCTGCACATGTGCTTTTACCGCCTGCTGTATCCCCCATTATCTTTCACAACCCCTCCAGTACCATCTAGCAAAGCAGTCATAACAAGCCATTGGGACCCTTGCAAGTCAAGATCATAAGGGTTCATTTGTTCCTCAGTACCCTTAACCAAATATTTTTGCTGTAAAGAATATCTATCTTCTTTCAGTTTAAGAAATCCATAAATCTTACTTTTAACTTCTGCAAGCTGCTGTTACGCTGTACTTTGTAAGACAGTGACCTGAATCAGTAGCTGCAAATATTTAGCTCTAAACCCCAAATTTGTTATATATTGATCCTTTGTCCGTGCTCTGGACATCTGCATAAACAATAGTTTTAGATCCCTTTTCATGTCTTCCCACCACTCTATGGGACTATCGTACAAGAAACTAATATCTGACTGCAATTTAAAAAAAAATCTATATTTGTTCTTTCATAAACTCCTCCTGCAAAAGGGCAACATTCATTTTCCAATAAGCTCTCCCCATCGAGAGGTTTTGTTGTTGTCCTATTAGCACTTTTACCACCACATGATCTGAGGTCTCCAAAGGAAGAACAGTAACCATTAAGCTAGTTATCTGTTCTTACAAGAACAAAAAAATATCCTAAATGAGAAATTACCCATATAAAAGGTATGCATTGGCTCAGTACTTACAAGATCATACACATTCTTTAAATTATTCTGTGTAATGACAGTGTGTAATATATGAGTATCGCAATATACTTTTTGTGTCTTCCTTCCCCAGTCCTGAGAGGTGAGGACACAATTAAAATCACCCTCCCCCCCCATAATACCAATTTTGAAGTATGCAGATAAGGGGCAATGCATTTAAAAAGAGAAAACCTATCAACTTTTTGCTGGTGAGCATAGACATTAATAAAACGATATACAATGTGATGTAATACAACAGCTACAAGAATAGCCCTCCCAGATTGTACATCCAGGACTTGTAACACTGTAGAATCAATACCAGCAAATAATACCCCAAATAAAACACACTGATCTTCCCCTAGTGACCACAAGGAGGCACCCCACCTCCAATCCTTTTCTGCTTCCCGTATCTCAGACAAAGTATGCAATCTAGTATCCTGCAACAAGATCACATGCCCATGTCCCTCCATCAAACTTGCAAAAAGTAACCCTTCTCTTTTCCAGTGATTTTATACTATTCACATTGATAGTAAGAAAGTTAATACCCCCAGCCATAAGAAGAAAAAGGAGGTAAACTTGACAGGAATAGAAGCAACTATAAAAGAGAAAAAAAAGACATGAGTTATTACATTTTCTGTTTTTCCTTTTCTTCAGTTTTGGTTTGTCTCCCACACCAACATCAGCCACAATCTCAGTGTGTTAGGAAGCAACTGAAGAAATATCAGAGTACAAACCATCTTCTTCTCCTTCTTGCTCAAATAACAGAGCATAAGAATTTTGCAATGGGACAGAGTCGGAGTCTACAGACACCTGTTGCATTTCCAGAACAGCCTTATTAAACTTAGAGTGAGTCACTCTTTGAAAAGCTATATCTTGCTGTAAGTCTGGGGGAGGCATACAACCAACATCAGCTACAGTTGCAGCATCCAATCCAGGGTCTTCCACCAAAATACTATTACCATCATCCCCAGGCAATGGTGGAGAAGGGGCTGGTGGCTGCACCCATGTATCTGAAGTAGGACCATAAAGTACTTCTATTACTGCCATATCATGCTCCTGTGACTCCAACTGAGAAACATCCACCTCTGACTGCAAGTCCACATTTTCAACAACAGGTTCCCCTTGCTGAGACCTAGCCTCTCTCTGAGGCTTAGGGTGAGGAGGATGTAAATGCATTAGCAAATCTTGCATTCTTTGTTTGTCTTTTTGGGTATACTTTGTCTGAGATATGGGAAGCAGAAAAGGATTGGAACTGGGGTGCCTCCTCATGGTCACTAAGGAAAGATCAGTGTGTTGGGTTAGGGGTATTATTTGCTGGTATTGCAAGACCAATATTATTATAGGAGGCCCAGGAACAAGTACAAAACATATGACCATGTTCTTCACAGATATTATATCTCATAGGCCATCTACAGTGGGCACCAATGTGTCCCAAGTCTCCACAGGGGCTACATTTCTGCTGATCACAAGCATTGCTAAGATGACCTACTGCCCCACACTTGTAACAGGCCCTCAGCTGTCCCAGGTAAAATATCACCCCTCTATCTCTCCTTAAAAAAACAATTAGGAAGGTGCTTCATGAGACCTTGTTCCAGATGTAAATCTACCAAATATCTCCAACCCCCAGTCCAGAGGTGTTCATCATCTAAAATGTGCTCAGGGTGTCCTTTCACTTTACAATGTTGCTGTAACCAATAGGTAACATCTGCAACATTAACTCTCTCATTATGGAGCAACACAGTAATCTTCTTTGTTACAGGTTTAGTCAGTGGAATCACCATAAAAGGCTTCCACAGAGGTGTATTTTTCAGTGCCTGAAACTGCTTCCAAAACCTCTCAAGCCCCACTGGGTGATTAAAACTAACATCGAAAATAGAGTCACCAGGTATATGTATCAATGCGTAAATTTCATAGGCATAGCATTTCATGCTTCCCTTAAGCAGCTCCCTCCCAACAAAATGTCTACCTGGCAGCTCAGACATGGGCCCTCTAAATTTCAAGCAGACTGCATTATGCCTAGTTGCTGGCTCAAAGAGCAGTCCAAATATAGCAGGAAAAAGCTGCTCTTTAACTTTATCATGCCATACAGTGATATAACTTTGCTGATCATTCACAGGTCCTCTGGGGGTAACTGTAGCAATGAAATCTGGTCTCAAAGCAGCACTTTTTTCATAAAAGATTCTAAGCAAGTGAAAAGTGTTGCAAATAGCCATTGTTCAAGAATATTTCCTTTGTACCATGTTTCATTTCACTATAATGTTGAAAGAGAGCTCTTATATGGTTGTCTCCGCCTTTTGCCATTATAGCAAAATCCTCCAAACCACCGTAGGCAGCTTGGTATTATGAGACATCCAGCTTCAACTCAGTTCTGATTGTTTCAGACATGTCTACAGTATATAAAATGAGAAATACTTAGCTAACTGTGAATCTGGAAGTACATTTTGAACCACAGCTCCTGAGAGCACACAGACAGCCTTTGGTGTACGTGGGCTCCTAAATGAGTACAACCCAATAGGATTTAAACAATAAAAGCAATATGTCTGTCTATTTGGATCCTTTTACAGCTGTGTATTCCCACAGGGGGGAAAACAGCTCACTACACAGGGTTAAATATCTAGTAGGAGGTCTGTTTGTCTAAGTTCCACAAACTGGGGAACAAAAGCAGACCTAAATAGTTTACACAGAAGTTGCAAACAGCTGCTTATCACCGGGGATATCTCACCCAATGTGTTAATTTGCACAGGAAATTAAAGTGTAAGTTTGACTAACACCGAGACATCTGTCACAGTCAACATAATGTAGCCCAGAAACCAGCTCTGGGGTAAATAAATCAGATTCTTGTATGTCTACAGTGTCAGCCAAAGAAACAACAACACAAGCAGAAGTAATAATGATAATGTATTACTATATTCACGCCAAGCATGTGACAAAGAAAATCACAATGGAGTTGAGTTCCTGCCAGTCTCAGAAGAATGTACAGTTCTCAAGAATGAGAGCTGTCTTACACAAGGTTATATACCATAGATAGCAGCTTGGTAACAGAGATAACATCATGGTTATGGATATAAGGAACATAATGTGTTTCTATATTATAAACAAGGCAGCTTCCCTTGGGTAATGATTTAGGATATGGAATTACTAATGAGTGTAATATGAGACAAAGAATATGTCTCTGTCATCATGAAGCTTGAACAAAGATAATTACTGACAGACCACAAATACATGTGGCATACTAGCCTAAGTGCAAGACACACACTACATATGATTATATGAGAATATAAGTATATAAGTGTATACAGTAATCACTGACAATCCATAAGAGTCCTCTTATCAGTAATCAGATAGATTATATATAGACTATATATAAAAGGCAAACATAATCTAGGTAAATGTGTTATAGTGAGGTATAATGAATCATGCATGATATAATCCTATAAAGATGTAAACATTAGCAGACATTAGCAGCAAAGCATATTCCTGGCACCCATGCTTGTATGATGGGTGCCCAAATCTACATATCTACATGTCAGTGCAAAATAGCAGTATCACAATCTAATAGACCAGGAATACAGTGTAAGGTGTATGTGAGATGATAGGGGGTATAACCCAGGTGCAACACTACCAAACTAACATTTCACTTGTTTTTATACTGTTCAATAAAGTTGTTTGAAAGAAATCTTACCTTGCCTTTACTGAGTCTTTGCTGTGTCAATATCCCATATTTTGAAAGTATTCCAAGGGTTAAATCCACACATGGACAGAATGGCAAGCAAAAAATGAAATATATGTATATCCACATAAATGTATTGAATACAGGGAATTTGGGGGAAGGGCAGAGGTGCTGTGAATCACCCTTGAGTTGGGAAATGAAGCCTCTGTTTGGACAGGTGAGAGCTACAGGCCTCTAGCACATCTGGAGGACTTAAATAAGGTAATGTTAGAAGTAACTAGCAAATTGTCAGAAAGGAGGAAGGTGTTGCTGATGAGAGGGCTTCAAACTGCTGGATGTAGATTGGAGCCTATCTGCTGTGGCTTCTGCTAGAAAGAGGGATATCCTGGACTCCCTGCAAGGGGGGATGCTCCTCAGGCAACTAGCCAGTGAACCCACTGATGACTGGGCAATACTGGACCTGAAGCTTACTAACAAGTACAGTACTGCAGACATACAAGTGGGAAGCCATCTGGGGACCAGTGATCATTGTACAGAGTGGTGAAACATAAGAACAGCTGCAGAATCTAACCATACAATGACAAGGGTCATAGACTTCAGAAGGGCTGATTTTACTAAGAAGGACGAATGCCTCGGGAATGACCTGGCAGGTGGAGATGACCTAGGGGATGGAGGAAAAGTGGGCCAGACTAAAAGGTGGCTTAGTGGGAGTTACGTGGCATGTTAGTTTGTGTTTTCTTGAGTTATTATTGATTTTCTTTCTTTTCCATATAGTTGTTATATTGTGGTTCATATGTGTTTCTCTGACAAAATTCAATAAAGGATATTGATTTGTAAAAAAATAAATGGCTTAGTGAAGGAAAAAAATGTTACGTCAAGCAAGTAAGCAGAAGTACAAGAAAGTGGAGTCTGCTACAGTTTTTGAAAGAGGTAGCAGAAAAGGTAAAGTCTAAAAGAGTTGCATTCAGAAGGTATAAGGAGAACCAAAGAAAGGAAGATTGGGAAGTGTATCTCAGAAAACAAAGAGATGTACTGTAGGCAAAGCAGTGAGGAACACAAAGGCACAAACTGAGGAAAGAACAGCACACGGAGTGTCAAAAGAGGGCAAACATTTTTTAACTATGTTAACAAAAAAAATGAAGACAAAGGGAGGGATTGTACTATACAGTGAAAGAGGGAGGGAGTGACTCTGCAGAGGAGGATCAAGAAAAAGTAAACATCTTAAACAAATACTTCTGCTCAGTGTTCACAGTAGAAGGGGAAGGGGATGGACCATGAAAAGTTGCCAGTAGCTTTGATGGGAAGAAAATGGCACTAGTCCATTTTCTGTGGAGATAGTCTGGAAAGCACTTGCTAACCTGAAGGTAGACAAAGCTATGGGGCAAGACAGGGTACATGCAATGGTGCTCAGGGAGCTCAGGGAGCTACTAACTGCATCTCTGACAGATCTCTTCAACAGATCACTGCTGACCAGTGTGGTCCTGGAGGACTGGAGAATGACAGATGTAGTACAACTTCACAAAAGTTGCAACATGGAAGAGGCAGGCAATTACAGGCCTGATACTGGTGGTAGGTAAGTTAATGGAAACACTATTAAATGAAAGGATTGTGGAATATCGTATTTAACAGATTACATGAACCAAGGCTGCATGGTTTTGCAGAGGGAAGGTCATATCAAAAATATCTAATATATTTCCTTGAGTGGGTCACCAAGGAGCTGAATCAAAGAGGAGCAGTGGACGTGTCCTACCTGTATTTCAGCAAGGCTTTAGACACCATTACACATTGGAGACTGGTAAGCAAGCTGGTAACTTGGTGATGGAAATGGGTAGGTAACCTGAATAAGGAACTGGTGGCATAGTGGAGGAACTGGAAGGGAAGGTCTGCTTCTTTACAGATGACACCAAGGTTTGCAACAGATCTGCAAAAGTGTGGACACTCTGGGGAGGTGGAAATGATGGGCAGGGATCTGAAAAGACTGGAAAAGCAGGCAGGGGTACAGCAGCTCAGTTTTAATGCAGAAAAGTGCAAAATAATTCACTTGGGCCATAGAAATCCAGTAGCAGAGTACAAAATGTGTGGAGTGACACTGAGAAAGACCAAACAGGGAAAAAAACATGGGGTTAATTATATTAGATGACATAAAGGTGGCCAGGCATTGTGGTTAGTCAATCAGAAGGCCAAGTGGGATGTTCTGGTGCATAGAAAGGGGTATGGCCAGCATGAAGAAAGAGGTGGTGCTGCCCCTATATAGATTACTGGTAACCCCCCCCCCCCGAGTACTGTGTCCATTTCTGGAGATCACATTTCAAGAATCACATAGATGGAGTAGACACAGTCCAGAGGAGGGCTACCAAAATTGTGGAGGGTCTACATCAAAAGCCCTATGAAGAAATGCTAACAAAGTTAAATATGTACAACCTGGAGGAGATGGAGCTATGATAGAAACTGTTAAATACCTCATGGGGTTTAATAAGGTGCAGGAGGGGATTATTTTTCAGAAACAAATATGCTCTAGAACAAGGGGTCGTGCTATAAAGCTGGAAAGGGTAAATTCAGGATGGTTGTGGAGAAGTACTTCTTCATAGAAAGGATGGTAGATACCTGGAACAGACTTCCAGAGGAGGTAGTGGGGCAAAAAACTACAATGGTGGGTTCAAAAATGCTGGTGATAGGCACAAGGGAATTGCAGGGTTAAGGAAGGGGGGAAGAGACTGAGTTGCAGATCAAGTAGGGTCTGCAGGAAAAAAATGAAGGTTAAAATAATGGGCAGGCCCAGTGGCCCTTATTTGCCATCACATTCTATGTTTCTGTATTTCTGTTATAAGAAAAAGTTAATACTGATAAATCCACATAAAGTGAATCTGTCCAGCGAGCAATCTAATGAGAGATCTTCAGGAGGCCCAAAAGTGGGAAAGCATTAAAATATAAGATGCCACACAATAAGAAAGCCTTAAACTGAAAAAAAGTTCCCCAAAAATATATATTTCACACATTCACAGATCTTCATGTTGTAATCCAACAGAGTGTTCCAACTTGATCCCCAATCTCCAATATTGCAGCAACGCCGATAACAGCACCATGCAGCCTGGCTCCTTGGCAGAAAACCTCTCGTCCATCCACAGAACCTCTGACTGTCCTCCAATTCCGACTCCTCCATGGGAAACCAGGTCCTCTGACACTTCACCATATCTGATTTCAATTTCAACTTTCACGCCATCCCCCATTCCTCATAGTTTAGCAATTCTATGATGCTCAAGCCATTGCCAGTGAAGCAACTCCACCTGCTCCACTGAATTTCCGTCCATCCATAGCAGCTTGACTATCAGTTCCTGCCTGAAAGTCCACATTGCTTACTCCTGCTCTGTCTCCTGCTGCTACACCAACCAACATGCCACATTCTGCTTTGCACACTCTGAATTGACTGCCAATCTCATATCATCTTCCAATTGTCAAACACTGCTCTAGCTCTCCTCACAGATCCCATCCTCTGACCCTTCTTCTTTACTTCCACTGCATTGCACTCTCCAGACACTGACTTATCTCTGGCCTACACAACCACACCTAAAATGCAGCTGAAAATAAAAACACAGTTCCCAGTGCTCCAGAGATCCTCCTTCTACACTGCTTATGACTATATTGAACAGTGCATGTCATTCTGATGCAAGCTCCTCTCCCAATGCTGAAAGTCTGTCACACTGACTAGTAGGAACATTTTTCCCATGCTCAAATAACCAATCAAAAACCACACACTACACACTACCAAATCAAAATGATTTCATTCATACTCATTCACAACACAGAGTCACAAAAAGGCAAACAGAAAATGAACCCTACCAATTTAAAAAAAAAAGAAACAATATGTAAAAACTGGTGAACATTCACATTATCTTGCCACCTATAGCATAAATCAAATAGGCAACAGGTGTCAGCTAAATAAATAATTTATTTTTACTCATAGCCTGTGAACTCGGTAACCTCACTCACAGCTCCACCTCTCGTGAAGATACTCAAGTTCAGAAGCTACTTGTAAAATTAATGATTTATTTGGCTGGCACCTATCCCATATCCATTATATAAATTCCTTGCAAAAAATGTTCTTAATGCACCTCTTAGGCTTCAGATTAAACCAACAAAAATAAGGAAATGTGGTGTTATGATTTCCAACAGTAACACCCCATTCCCACCCTCCATGCAGCAAAAGGAAAAAACATTACAGTTTTCCCCTGTCCTGAGTCTTCACAAATCAGGCCTGAGGTCTTCCTTTGCAGTTATCAACCCTAGTGTTCAGTCACTCCAACAGCAAATAAGCTAACAAGTGCAGACTATGAGAAAGGGTGAGCATTAGGGAGACCACAGAAACATAGAAACATAGAAGTTGATGGCAGATAGGACCACAAGGCCCATCTAGTCTACCCATTTCTTTTCTACCTTATGAATGAGCCAATGGCCTCATGTATGTATGGCCCTGTTGCTAACCTTGTAGGCAGGAAAGCAGCTTACTAAAAAGCTACATTTTCTTATTAATTTAAAACTTATATCTCAGCAGGAGTCAGTGTCTGTTGAGATTAAGTGAACAGATACTATTAGAAGTAGAAGGGTCTTATTTAGGGTTAAAAAGAAAGAAAGAAAAGAAAGAAAGTCAGTGTGTTCTGTGCTGGGAAGGGTATTGTATCAGCTGACTTTGCTAATCCAGTAGGAGGAGAGAGCTTAATTGGGGTGTGGCTTAGACACTATAAAGCAGGTGACTCAAATTTCAACTTCCTGTTGCTAGCCTTTTTCTTACTAATTGCCCTGCATCATACCTAAGCCAGTTCTACTTTATAGCCACTGGATCAGACTGTCAACAGAGAACTTCCTGTTTGGCAGTAGGAAGGAAGGATCATAGAGAAACATTGGGTTTGTCAACCCTAAATGAAAAAAGTAGCTCACTTCCCTCCATCTGCTGGTGGTCTGACATTGAGCAAGGAAAAAGGAGGCTACTAAAGAAGATAGGAAGTTGCTGTCCCAGAACAGGAAGGGTGAGAGTTGTAAAGAGAGGAGAGAGTAAGCATACAGAGAAACAGGAGAGGGGACACAAAATAAGACATGATAGGAGTGGTGCAGTGCAATGGCTGTGGGGTGACAGTGTTCCAGGAGACATTCTGGAGGCTGTAATGCTGCCCTATTTGCAGGCACCTCTCTGGTCTGAGAGAGGAGGTTGACCATCTCCAGGCTGACCTGGCTAGGATTTGTGAAACCTCCTCCCTCACCCAGGGTCCACAGGCCAATGCCACTACCTCAGAGGTTGCCAAGAAAAGGAGAGGCTGGACCAGGGTGGGCTCAGGGAGGAGGAGTGGTGGAACAGAGTTGCATCCCTCCAGCTGTCCTCTCCACAATTCATTCACTCTTCTGGTGGATAGTGGTTCTGCTATGGAGGCACCTGCAGTGGAGACCAAGGAGGATGCTGGGAACCTTCACAAAGGAGACCACAGGAGAGTGGCATGGGACCCCACAGGGAAGAGACAACTCTGGTGTGGGACTCAATCATTAGGGGGTAGAAATGGGGAGGAAGGGAGGAAGGTAGGTGCCTTCCTGGTGCCACAGCTTGGAGGGACAGGAAGCGAATCCTCAAGGATCATGGGAGGAGCTGCACTAGGGAGGAGGAGCTGGATGTCATTGTCCACCTAGGGACAAATGACACTGGCTAGAAATGGGATCAGAGCAGTGCAAGAGGATTTGTAGAGTTGGGGAGGGCCTCAGACAAGTGCTAATACGGTAACCTTCTCCGAGATGCTGCCAGTCTATGGCAAGGGTGATGCTAGGGCACGCCTCACCAGGGAATTCAATGAGTAGTTGAAAAACTGGTGTGGAGCTCAGGGTTTTGGCTTCATTGGGGACTGGGGAGCCACCTGGAGGGAAGTAGACCTATACTGGTGCGATAGTCTGCATCTGTCAAGGGGGGGAACCAGAATCCTAGGTGAGAGGTTTAAATGCTTCATTGGCAAGCAGTTATACTAGCCAAGGTGGGAGGCACTGAAAAGGAGCAGGGAAATACCAGCCTCCCCCCACAAAACATGGTAATTAGTGAGGTAAACATCAAGGTAGAGAAGTTATTAGGGAGCAGGACAGAGGTAAATGTAAAAAAAAGGCAAAGGCAGTAAGGACAGGAATGGGACTAAAAGAGGTAAAGTTATCAAAAAGTGGAGGGTGACGAGTACCAAGGCCCGTAGTATGTGTAACTAGCTCCCTGAACTAGTGGCCTTGGTGGAAGAGGGTTGCCTGGATATTGTGGCAGTCACAGAAACATGGTACACAGAGAACCATGACTGGGATGTCAACATACCAGGATACACAATCTACAGGAGGGACAGGGAGGGTAAAAGAAGAGGAGGAGGAGGAGTAGCTCTCTATGTAAAGGAAAGGATCAAAACAACAGAACTAAAGAGTAAACAGGGAGCAGATGAAGCACTCTGGGTCACCCTGGAGACAGGAAATGGCACCACAATCCACACGGGGGTTGTATACAGACCCCCATCTCAGGGGAAGGGAATGGACAAGGAAATGATTGAAGGCTTCCTTAGAAAGGCAGAAAAAGGGGGAGAGATTGTTGATGGGGGACCTGAATATGCCAGATGTTAACTGGAGCACCTTTGCTGCAGGCACATCCAAGAGCAGGGTCATTCTTGATGCCCTACAGGGGGCATGCCTCAGACAGCTAGTATTGGAACCCACTCGGGAGGGAGCAATCTTAGACCTGGTACTCTCAAATGGGGACGGAGAAAGAATCTCAGATTTAGAGGTGGGTAGCCATCTGGGAAAAAGCGACCACCAAACAGTGTGGTTCACGATAAACACAGCCATACAATCAAGCCATACAAAAGCAAGAGTATTGGACTTTAGGAGGGCTGACTTTGGGAAAATGAGAGAGTGCCTTAGAAAAGCACTAGCAAACAGGCAAGAAGGAGGGGTGGAGGAACAATGGGGAGTAATCAAAACAGCCATCACAGAGGCAACAAGCCTTTGTGTAAAGCAAATCAATAAAACACAACGAAGGAAAAATGCTATGGTTCTCAAAAGAGGTGGCAGGGAAGGTTAAGGAGAAAAGGATAGCATTCAGGAAATATAAGGAAACACAGAAGGAGCAGGACAGAGAACTTTATCGGTTAAAGCAGAAAGAGGCTGGGAAGGCAGTCAGAATAGCAAAGGCCCAAACCGAGGAAAGGATAGCCAATTCTGTTAAGAAGGTGGATAAGACCTTTTATAGGTACATTAGGGAGTGAAGAAAGACCAAAGGAGGGATACTGAGGCTTAATAAAGGTGAGGGAATGTGGGTAGAGGGGGACAGTGAAAAAGCAGGGATACTGTATGAATATTTCTGCTCAGTATTCACAAAAGAAGAGGGGGGGTACCTAAACCAAACAAGAGAAACACTCTGAAGATGGGGGTCAATACCAGTCCATTTACAGAAGAAAGGATTATGAAAGAACTAATAAAATTAAAGGTGGACAAAGCAATGGGGCCTGATGTGATTCACCCAAGAATTCTGAAAGAACTAAGGGTAGAACGAGTGACACCTCTGACAACTCTCTTTAACAAATCATGGGAGGATGGAGTGGTACCTGAGGACAGGAGGAGGGCAGATGTGATTCCTCTTCACAAAAGTGGGAGCAGGACAGAGGTAGGAACTACAGACCAGTTAGTTTGACCTCAGTGGTAGGGAAAATGATGGAATCATTTCTGAAGGAAAGAATTGTTGAGTACCTAGAGGCCAGTGAGGCACAGGACCCAAGGCAGCATGGATTCACGATGGGAAGGTCATGTCAGAATAAATCTAATAGATTTCTTTGACTGGGTGACAAAGTAGTAGACCAGGGAGGGGCTGTGGACATGGCCTATCTAGATTTTAGCAAGGCATTTGATACAGTCCCACACAGAAGATTAATACACAAGATAGCCAGCCTGGGTGGGCCCCAAGGTGGTAGCCTGGATAAAAATTGGCTAGACAACAGGACGTAAAGGGTAGTAGTAAATGGAGTACACAGTGAAGAAAGGAGGGTTACTAGTGGGGTACCACAGGGCTCCGTACTGGGACCAGTCCTTTTAATGTCTTTATAAGTGACATTGCAGAGGAACTGGAAGGAAAAGTACTGTATATCTCTTTGCAAATGACACAAAGATCTGCAACAGAGTTGATACACAAGATGGAGTGAAAAGGATGGCAAGGTTGGAGGAATTGTCAAATGTATGGCAGCTCAGATTCAATGCAAAGAAGTGCAAGGTAATGCACATGGGAAACAAAAACCAAGGGGAAGAGTACACAGTGGTGGGTGAGATACTGACAACAGTAAAAATGGAAAGGGACCTGGGTGTAATTATATCAGATGACCGAAAGGTGGGCAAGCAATGTCAGAAGGCAGTAAGGAAGGCTGGGAGGATACTGGGATGCATAGGAAGAGGCATCAATAGTAGAAAACAAGAAGATGTTATCACTCTGTACAGACAGTTGGTGAGACCCCATCTGGAGTACTGTGTGCAGTTCTGGAGACCCCATCTCTGCAAAGACATAGACAGAGTGGAGGCTGTCCAGAGGAGGGCAACCAAAATGGTGCAGGGTCTTCACCAGAAGACATGCAAAGAAAGACTAAAGGAGCTTAATCTGTATACCCTTGAGGAAAGAAGAGAGAGAGGGGACATGATAGAAACTTTCAAGTACCTCAAGGGAATCAACAAAGTCCAAGAGGGTAGCATCTTTCAGAAAAAGAGATGTGCAAGAACAAGGTGGCACAATTTGAAGATAGAGGGGGAAGGCTCAGAGGTAATGTGAGGAAGTATTTATTCACGGGGAGGGTTGTGGATGCATGGAACAGACTCTCTGAGTAGGTCGTGGAGTCAGGAACAGTGGGGAATTCAAGAATGCATGGGACAGACAAAAGGCAGTCCTAGTGTGGGATAGGAGGAAGTAAGCTGTAGGATAACTAGGATCTGCAGCTTATCTGTTAGTAGAGGAAAATGGGCAGACTAGGTGAGCCAAGCGGTCCATATCTGCCATCAAATTCTATGTTTCTATGTTTCTATTCATAGTTATCTGTATTGCTCCCTTATGCCTATCCCATGCCTGTTTGAATCCCTGCACTGTATTCATATCCACCATTTCCTGAGCTAGGCCATTCCATGCATCCACCACCCTTTCTGTGAAAAAGAACTTCCTCACATTACCCCTTAATCAGTCTCCCTCTAATCTCATGTTGTGTCCTCTTGTCCTGCTATTTTTCTTATATTGAAACATGTTAAACTCTTTCACCTTGTTGATGCCCTTAAGGTATTTGAATGTTTCAATCATATCACCTCTCTCCCTCCTTTGCTTTAGGGTATACATATTGAGCTCCATTAATCTGTCCTCATATGTTTTCTAATGTACCATTTTGGTTACTCTTCTCTGGACTGCTTCAATTTGGTTAATGTCCTTGTGAAGATGTGGCTTCCAGTACTGCACACAGTACTCCATATGGGGCCTAATCAGTGTTTTGTAAAGAGGGATTATTACCTCTCTCTAATGACTTGTGATGCTCCTACTAATACACCCCAACATCCCCCTAGCTTTGCCTACTGCTTTAGTGGTCTGCTTGGATGATTTCAGGTCATCTGTGATGAAGATGCCCAAGTCTCTTTCTGCCCTTGTGATTGCCAGCAACTCCCCTCCCAACCTGTAGGTGGCTTCATGGTTTCTCTTCCCTACGTGCATGATCTTGTGCTTCTTTGCATTTAACCCCAGTTGCCATGCTTCTTACCATTTTGCCAGTTTATCCAGATCTCTTCTCATTCTGCTCACCCCATCTGGATCATCTACTCTGTTGCAGATCTTGGTGTCATCTACAAACAGACAAACCATACCCTCCAGTTCATCTGCAATATCACTGATGAAGATACTGAAGAGGACTGGCACCAGGACTGATCCCTTAGGTACCCCACTTGTGACTTACAACTCTTCTGACTGAATATCGTTTACTAACACTCTCTGTTTTCTGCCTTTTCAACCAGTTTGCCACCCAGTTGATGAACTTCTGACTCACCCAGAGCCTTCCCAGCTTGTTAATCAATATTCTGTGTGGAACAGTATCAAAAGCTTTGCTGAAGTCAAGGTAGGCGACATCAATTCCCCCCCCCCCTTGGTCCACCACTCTGGTTACCCAGTCAGAGAAGTCTATGAGTTTAGTTTGACAGGACCTTCCTGTTGTAAGCACATGCTGTCTTGGATCCTGTGCTTCTATGGATTCCAGGTGTTGCACTATCCTTTCTTTAAGGAGTACCTCCAAAATCTTGCCCACTACTGAGGTAAGACTGACTGGTCTGTAGTTCTCTGCCTCCTTCCTACTACCACACATGTGGAGCTGGATCACATGAGCCCTTCTCCAGTCTTCTGGGACCTCTCCTGTGCTCAGAGACTCACTAAACAGTTCTCATAATGGCTCTACTAGTTCCACCCTTAACTCCTTTAGTATCCTGGGATGTATGCCATCAGGTCCCATTGCCTTGTCCACCCTGACCTTATCAAGCTCTTGTAGGCCCCTTTCTTTTGTGAAGCTACTAGTGCACACCTCCTTCCCCCCTGTGTCCATGGTACTGAGCTGTGGGCCCTGCCCTACCTTCTCCTCAGTAAATACTGAGCAGAGTATCAATTTAGGATTGATGCTTTTCCATGATCCTGCTCCTCACACTCCCCCTATCCCCTTTGATATTAGCAATACCCATCTGGACTTTCTCCTTTCACTAATGTATCTATAGAAAGTCTTGCCCACTTCTTTTACTGTTCGTGCTAGTGTTTCCTCGGTTTGGGCCTTTTCCTGCCTTACTGCCTTCCCTGCTTCCCTTAGGGAAGTTTGCTATGCCTCCCTATCTTCATCCCACTGCATTCTCTTATATTTCCTGAAGGTCAGCCTTTTGGCCCTGACCTTTTCTGCTACTGTTTTTGAGAACCAAAGTGGTTTCCTTCTTCTTTTGCACTTTCTTTTCTCTCTAACACAATGGGATGTTGCTTCAAGTATTGCATCGTTAATGCTTTCCCACTTTGCCTGTACCCCTCACCTGTATTTCTTCTTGCCAGGGCTATCTTAACTCTGTTGGCCATCTTATCAAAGTCAGCTCCTCTGAAGTCCCATATTTTTGCCTTGGAATGGGATGATTGAGTTCTAGTGGCCAAATTAAACCATACCATGTGACGGTCACTGGCCCCAGGGTGACTTTCTACCTGGAGATCTATGATCCTTTCCCTGTTAGTCAGTACTAGATCTATTTTTTTATTCTGAGAAGCAGGGTGACTGGTGGCTGACCTCAGGAGTGCAGGATACCCACTACTGACTATGAAGGCTTATAGAATTTTAAGAACTGGTACGCCACCGGTTTGTTAATTCTCTACTGAGACTTACTGGTTCCTGTGGTTCTCCTGTCCTCCATATTTTTTCTTCTTTTTGCAGGAGGCTTGTGAAGGTGTGGAGGAGCAGAGGGGCAGTGGCAGTGAGGCATGGCAACGGCAACTAGATAAAAAGGTTTGGAACTACAAGTGGCTCCGGGAGACTGCAAAGCAGTGAGCTGTGAGCTTTGAGCTGTGAGTCATGGGTTGTGGAGCTGTGGAACTGTGGAGCTGGCTGTTCTCTGGTTTTCTGTTTGCTCTCTGTTTGAACTGAACAACCGAATGGCCAAAACGCTTGATTGTGCTGTGCCATGTCCTGCTGGTATTTCTTTTTCTGAAGAGACTGGGAGATTGTTTGGGAGCCTGTCTGGTGTTTGCTCATGTCTTTCTGCTCTCAGTCTGAGAGTTTCATTTTTTTTAGCTTTTGCCATTTTGATGGATGTTTATGGAGAGTGAGTGAACATAGCAAACACTTGGAAAGCACGAAAGAGATGTATAGTAGCTAGTGTATACAATGAAAGACATTGATTGTCATGGTATGGTTTTTATTTTGGATTTTTGTTTTTGTATACTTTATCTTTTTTATGGACCTTTTTTACGTTCCATATTTTATTTTTTGTGGAAGCTAGTATGTGTGCTTTTTGTTTCTAGCAGGGCTGCACAGGTGATTTTAGGAATAAAAGTACATATTGCTTTAAATAAGAAGTTTACAAATTAAAAGTTAAAACTTCTAGATTTAGATTTTGTGCCAAAGCAGAATTTGAGTTACTGATTTGTTCCTTCTAGTCATGTGGGCAGTGTTGTATATGTGCATGCTCGACATGTGTGAATCAGATCATCTGTTGCTGGCATTTGGAGCAGATCTTCAGTAGCTGCTGTGGTGGATTTTAGTGTCTGAATCTCTGTGCATCTACCTACCAGGTTTAAATTGATACCTGTGTAAATGGAGAGAGTTAAGTTGGTTCTGGTTCTTCTGAGTGTGTATGAATATGTTTCTAACACAATAAGTTTTAGAGTTTTAAATTAAAAGCTAATGAGTTGTCAAAGTGGAAAGTGAAGGAAAATACTTTTACTTTGTCTTTTTGAATGGATTTTAGTCTGATTTACTAAACAAACTATAGATATTTTAAAGTTCCAACTTAGTCTGTGGGGATAATAAAGCAAGCATTTTTCTCTAGCTTACAAAAATAAAACTATAACTTACATTAAATTATAAGGTAGAGGTAAATTTATTATTATTGCAGAGATTTGGTGTGGATACGTTTTAGTGGTAAAGATTTGTTAGTACTTACAAGGTGGATAGTTTGTTCAATTGATGGTATGGATAATTTGTTAGTATGCTGTAAACATCTATAAGTATATTTGGGATTTTATAAACCCCTAATAGAGAGTTCATATTATCATATTGTATGTGTGTTTTTCTTATTTCCCACCTGGCCCTTTATGGGCATTCTACTGAAACTAAGGTGGATGATAGGTCTGAGAGGACACAAAAAAGATACCCCGCGGAGTATTTGGCTGAGAGCCTCTGCAGCATAAGGAGTTTCCCCTTTGAGGAAAAAAATACCATTTTCAAACATGGAATTTGATTACTGAGTCAAATTTCTGCTTATAACATTTGGTAATTTGACCCTGTTGACATTAGTTTCTGCCATCTTCTTATTTTTTGTGTACTGTGTTGAAAATGGTTACAAGAGCAGTAAAAAGGAAAAAAAGCAGCTAACTCAGTTACCTATAACAAATAAGGGTTCCATTATAAAGGGTAAACACAATGAAATGAAAAAAAAATAGCTAGTTATATATTAGCCACAGGAAGCCATTTGAATCTGGTAGAAAATAAGAAGGTACTAAGAATATAGAGTGCTTCTCCCCCTACATTCTATCTCCCACCTCTGAGCTCTTTCAATAGTTGGCTGGTAGGGAGGAATGTTCAAAAGAGGAACACGATTCTGATACAATCAGGCGACAAGAGAATTAACTTCTCGCATAACCATGATTTAATAAGTTTAGTGCTCTTCCCTCTGAAATTGTGGGTAAAGAAAAGGGGAGTGGTATAAATAACTGTGGGGGAGAGGTAAGTGAAAATGTAGAAAAAAGATCAATTTGGAGTAGACATGAATAAAAAGGATCAATATAAGGTTGGGAAAGAAACAAAATGATTGATGTCTCACATCAGTGCCCAAGCAGATCATTCTTAGGAGAATTTGAGGCTTTTCTGACACCATACAGTATATTTTAAGACCAAAATTAGATCCCCCTTCTGCATTCCCCCCTGATATCCACATATAATTCAGGAGAGTTCTCTCCATAATACAATTTCTGATGACATCCTCGATGATATCCCTCAGACTGGGGTAAATAAAACCTCAGTGGAATTACTGACTGAGATTAGAAACTGTATCATGATGAATAATGAGCTTCTTATCAACCTTATTACTGTGATTTGTACACAAACTAATAAAGAAAAAGTTTCATCAAAAAAGATACAGCAGATGGAAGTAATTAATCCCAGTAAGGAAATAAATAAATTTGATTAAGATAATGGTGAGAAAATTAGACAAATAACAAAATAGGTAGAAGAAAGTGAGAGAAACTCAAGTGTTGGTTTCTGACCTCCATAGGATGGAAGTAAATAAAAAGAAACAACAACAAAAGGAAAGAGGGATACAGAGGTTATGAGATCCTAAATGGAAGGAGATAAATAGACAAGAAAAGCTGATTAAAAATAGAGAGAAAGCTATAGAACAGGTAAGGACAATGCAATTAATTGAAAATGGAGAAAGTAGGACAATTAGACTTGTAGAAGAAGCTAAGGAACAACAAAGTGAAAAGATAATGGGAAATTAGGACAAGGAAAAGAATGGTATAATTGTGATAGGGAGAAAATTAAAGAACAGCAAATTGAAGCTGGTGAAAGACTTCCAACAATTTTCTTTAGAGGGATAACAAGGGCTAAGAATGAGAACCATAAGACATTGAAATTGATGGTTTACAACATATGTGAAGGATTCTGGGAAATAGAATAAATTGGAATGAACTGGGGTCAACTTATAGATATCATGGAGGAATAAAAAGGATGGATTTGCCTGGTACTCAAAAAGTAATAGTACTAGGAGGAAGTTATAGGCAGAAGAACAATTAAAGAAAGGGAATAAAGGCTGATGCTTATATTCCACTCTGAAAGAATCTCCTTTAGAAAAGTTAAAGCAAAGACACATGCTTCCTGAGAGACAAAAAAATAAATATATTAAAGTCACCTGGCAATAAGAAGCAGCAGAAAATCTCAGACTTCATGAAACCAGTGGTGAATAAAGAACATAATATTACACAAGAAGAGATCTTTGAACAAGTAATCAGAGGGAGACAGCAGAGAGGTGTTAGGATAAATAATAGTGTAATACTTGAGGAAACATCACAGAGTCCCCCACTGATAGAATTTGTTTCTACTGGTTAGGAAGAATCTGTGATTAATTGTGTTCAAACATATGAGGGTGAAATGGTTACTATAGAGTTGGAAAAATTAAACTGACATATAGAAATCCAAAGAGGTCTCAAATTATATGAGAATTTTAAGTTGGAATATAGCAAGAGTGTCCTGTAAACTAGGAAATAATATGATCTCTGCTCTTTTCAACAAATACACATCATGCTGCTACAAGAAACTTGGATTGATAAAGGTGGATTCCATTTAGATGGGTATCAGGCTTAGCATATGTATGCTAAAGGAGGATGAAATTTGGGAGACCTGCGGGAGGTATTAGTGCCTTTGTTAGAATAAATGATGAACTAACATGTGCATATATATGGAGTGATACAAACTTTTTCATTCAAGCTTTTGAGATATGGATAAAGCAAAACATTGAGTGCATTTTGATTAATGTATACTTGTCACCAGACACAAAGGCATCTCCACTAGACCATAGCAAGGATACCCTGGCTAAATTATTGAAAGAGTTACAAAATAAGTATACTGGTAAAATCTTCCTCCTTGCAGGTGATTGTAATGCAAGGGTGGAGATAGGGATAGAAGAAATGTGTACAAATTTGAATTTAGATGATATTTTCCCAATTCACTTGAGAAATTCTATGGATAAAAAAAAATAAAGCTGGTGAAAGATTATTACAAATTTCGAACAGAATGAATATATGCATCCTAAATAGCGAATGTCATGGTGATACTCAACTAAATGTGACCTTTGTATATATAAACAGGGATAAGTGTTCTGGATTATGAAATAACAGATGTATATTCATATAATAAAATATAAAGAATGGAAGTGTTGGACATTTGGGATAGTGATCATAGACCAGTTCAAGTTTGGGTGGAGTCTGAATCCCAGATGGTAGAAACTGGGTTAAATAAAGTGTAGACTGATAAAATTGCTCAGATTGGGAATAGTAAACAAATAATATGGCAAAAAGTAAGTCATGAATTATTAAGAAACTCTCTCACATTGGATGAAATGGAGATATTGAAATATAGATGTATAAATGATTTGAGAGATACCCTTGGAGAAATAAGAAATGGGGACCAGTCAAATGTAATGTTTGGAAGGTACCAATAAAATAGAACAAAAGATTGTGAAAGAGTTGACTGGGAACCCCCCAAAAAGGGGTGTAAATTAAATTGCGAATGGGAAAGAATGGTTTGATAGAGAATGTATGAAAACAAGGAGACTAACACAAAAAGCAGGTAGAGAAATAGTGAAAAATAATAATATGGAGTTCAGGAAAACATTTAAATATTTAAAAATAGAATATAAAAAGTTGATTGTTAAAAAGAAACAATGCAATCAGGAAGATTTGTGGAATATTTACAAAATTCTATAAACAAAAAAGATGTGGCAACATTCTGGAGGATAGTTGCACAGTGTATTAAAGCTCTAAGTAATATACTAGTGGTGATCCCACCTGAGAACTGGATGAGTTATTATGAGAGACACTTTTATAGAAAAGAGACTCAGAGTCTTGAACATAATAAGAAGAATGGCAGGATAGTTCCTGGTTATATTTTACAAAGGAAGAAATTATAATTGCAATAAAAGTAGAGAAGAAAATGAAAGCTGCAGGCACTGATAATGAGGGTGCCAAATTGTACCATGGTGACCCAAGTTGGTGGGACTGATATTCTTCTTGGCCTGTTAAATATATGGAGTTGCCTTTGGGTTTGTAAGAGAATTATAATTCCTATATATAAAAGGGTCATATGGAGAATATAGAGAACTATAGACCAATTACTCTATAAATGTAAATCAAAAGATATTCTCTAGATTGATATTGTCAAGAAAATTTTTTGGATAGAGACGGAGGGTATTTTGTCAGAAGCACAGGCTGGTTTTGAAAAAGGTAGATTGACTGTAGACCAGAATTTTGTACTAAGACATATATTGAAAAGTATATAGTTTTGAAAGTAATACATATTTATGCAGCCTTTGTTGACATTAAGGCAGCTTACGACTTGATAAACCGAGAAATATTACGGGCACTTCTAGAATCTAAAGGAATGAATGAGTTACTTTTGGAGGTGATTAAATTGTTGCATAATGAAAATGAGATTTTAATTAAATATAGTAAAGAAGGACATATGGCATCTCCTATTAAGGAAAATGTAGGGGTGAAGCTGGGTTGCATTTTAGCACCCACTTTATTAAACCTGTACATTGAAACTTGGGCAGAAGAACTGAAACATATGGAAACAATTCCACCAAGGATAGGTGGGGAAGCGGCTCAGATGCTATTGTATGCAGATGATGTTATACTTTTTTCACAAACAAAAATAGGTTTGAAGCAGGCTATTGCCATGTCGATGGAAATTCTTGGGAAATTTGATCTTATGATAAATCAAACAAAGACTAAGATAATGACTTTTCAAACAGGTAAGGTTAGAAATCTGATGCGTTGGAAGATTTGGAATCTAAATATTGAAGAAGTAAGTAATTTCTGTTATTTTGGAGTTACTTTTAGTAGTGACCTAAACTGGAAAAGGCAAAAAGAACAAGTATGCAACAAGTCAGTGAAGGTTTTAAATGGTATTAGGCATTTTTCAAATACAACAGCTAGTAACTCATTTTTGGCACAATTAAGATGACTGAAAGTAAAAATTGAAGCCCAAATGTTATATGGAGTAGAATGTTGGGGAATTAGCAATAATAATAATTTAAAAAGAATTAAAAGTGATACAATACAACTATCTGGGTGTCAGTGTGGCTCAGTTGGTAGCACATCCACCTCTGGACCAGAAGGTTGTGGGTTTGCATCCTACACCGGGATGGACCTGCACCTAAAAATCACTGGCATCCGAGTGCAGTATTGGGGGGTGCTGTACTGTTGGGGGTACTGTCCTTCAGATGAGATGTTAAACCAAGGTCTCTTCTGCTTATCCTGGTGTTGTCCTGGTGGGTGTCCAGGTGGAAGTAAAAGAACCCAGGGCACTCTTCATAAAGAGCAGGGAGCATTCCCGGTATCCTGGCCAATATTCCTTCCATAAACTGGTTCATGCAATTATCCTGGCTGTGTGTGGGTGATGTTGTGCAATATGGCCACCACCACACATTCAGTCACTTCACTACCAGTCTAGCATTGCCAGTAAAGCGCTTTGGGATACTGTGTATGAAAAGCATTATATAAATGCTGATTCTTCTTCTTCATCATAGAAATAGCTTGGGCCTACCTAAATATACAACAATGACTGTGGGGTAAGATTGGAAACTGGGCATGTCCAATATATATTAAGTCTATAAAGAGACGTGATGCACTGGCAAAAAATAGTGGTGCGCTGAGGAAAGAAATTTAATAAAAAATATGTTGGGAAGAAGCAAAGACATGGGATAGGAAGAGAAAATGGACCTGATTGGGGATATTAAATCAGGAACTAAATAGGAATAGGCTGAAGTACAGATTACATATATGGTACTCGGTTTAACCCAGTGGGTTTTGTAAAGGAAGCCATACAAGGCATGGAGGATATATCAAAAAGTATGGATTTTATTAGAATAGAAAGATCATTAGCTAAATCACCCTAAAATATGTTAAATTAGATTTTTGGAATGGAAAAATATTTACTTAAATGTGAGCAGGTAAAACAAAGGAAGGCAATAACTAGAGATGCAGTGAATTTAATATCCGCTGGCCGAAGTGAGCGCAAAATGGCCACTTACCTATGACACTTCACTCACGAGAGTGACCCATAGGAAAGGGCTCACTTCACCTTTATTATTTGCATTGTCATTCTGCCTTAAACGTGAAGTAATGCGAGGACAATAATATTGATTGCATCCCACCCACACAGTCACCAGAATAGAATGTGCATCCCCAAAGTGCTATTGTCTTGTGTCCAGAAAACTCCCCAGTGCTGACGAAGTGAAGTGAGAGTGTAACAAGAAATGCAAAATCTCCCAAAATTAATGGTGCACTCAGTCATGCACACAGTCATCAGGTCACACACAGAGTCACCAGAATTAATGTGTATCCCCAAAATGCTACTGTCATGTGTCCAGAAAATTCCCCATTGCTGACGAAGTGAAATGAGAGCATAACAAGAAATGCAATCTCCCAGAATTAATGGTGCCATGCAAATGCACAGACAGATTAAGATTGCACTGCACACTCAAAGGATGCAAACGAAAAGGCACAACAACACCTGACCGGTGCTTACAAGTCACAAATCCAAATCTGGAAAGGAATACATTTTGCCAGTTGAGGGATTAGTGCATGGCAGTAACAATCCTTTACCAGTGCAGATACCACAAAGCAGTATAAAAAATGCATGCAGGTGCAGTGGATAGCAGGTTCATACTGCTGCAATTACTCTGTAACACAATAAACGGTGTCTGATTTAATGGAACACACTGCACACTCACTCACACACACACTCAAGTAATGTATAGCAAATTGTAAACCTTTAGTCATATTACCAAATGTTTTAAACAGACAAATTGTACACTGCTGCACCACAACAATCAACAAAAAAAGTCAAGAATTACTGAAAATATTACTGTGTGTAAAATAACACAGTTATACAAGGAAAATATAACCGAAACAGAAAGACTGCCTTTTTCTCCCAGTTAATCTACCTCCACCACAAATACACCCCTTCCCCAAAGCACACTTCACAGTACACAGACTGACTGTTCTAAATTAACATTCAAAATCCACACACAACAATAAACACTCGATGATATGAGCACAGAAGGGTTTTCTACAATCGATGTACTAAATTTTGAGCAAAAAATATTGCTCAAAAAGGGACTAAACAACTTTTAGAGGTTTTGAATCACAGAGCTCTGAGAGCAAACTGTCTCCACTGCCACTGCACACACACACTACCCAGGCCAGAACTGAGGCTGTGCCAAACAATCTCAAGCCCATGTGACCTGCAATCCCATGAACAACTGCAGAATTTCCTTTGGAGCTCAATTACAGGGTGAAGTGAGGTGAATTACATTGATTTCAATGTACTTCACCTTAAAATTGCTGGATAAGTGGTTTGGGGAAGGCGGAATAATGCAAAGTTATTGGTTTCAGTGAACTTCACATTCCTCATTATGAAGCGAAGTACTCCGCTTCACATTGTAGTGTTCTCCATGGATTCCACGTTACTCAGTGAATCACTTCATGGTGCAAATTGAGGCCATTTCGTCCCCACTACTTACAGTCCTGTAACTCACATGCAACATGGGAAGGAAGTCGAATGCCTATGGCTGTACTTCCCCGATGGGCTGTAGCACAAAACTCCCACACTTAAAAGTGCTTATTAATGCATACAATGGTGGATTCATGAAGCCTGGAGAGATACTACAAAACATGCTTACAATACATCCAAGTAACTAGTAAAAAAATTAATGCTGTGATTTATGATGTGATTGTAAATCGTTATTTGTGACTGCATTTGTGATATGATGATGAAGAACATGATTCGGTGTCAAGGGTGTGAGATAACCAATATGAAAACTGTATTGGGAACGCAAATGCCTAAGGCTGTACTTCCCTGATGAGCTGTAGCACAAATTCCCTGACTTAAAAACACTCATTAACAAATACAATGGTGGGATGTGAAGCCTGGAGAGATACTATAAAACAGGCTAGCAATACACATCCACGTAACTAGAAAAAAATTAATGTTGTGATTTGTGATGTGAATGCGAATAGTGATTTGTGACTGCATTTGTGACCGTGATGATGAAGAATGTGATTTGTGTCACGAGTGACTCGTAATGATGTTCCTGACTTAAAAGCATATTAATGAGGTACAATGTTAGGTACAGAATTACACCACACCGGTCCTAGTACTCTGAAGGAAGCCAAAGAAACAACTCTGACTTAAGTTACAGATGGAGATTGGGCCCTAAAGAGATACAAATGCACAACAGATTAAGAATGTGCTGCATACTGAAGAAGACACAGATGCAGCACAACACCTAACCAGTGCTCACCATCAGAAATACAAATCTGGAAAAGAATACCTTTGCCGGTTGGGGCGTGGCTGCAGGGGGTTGGGGGGGTCAGTGTACTGCACTGCAGCAGTGACATCACTAGTACTAGTACCAGTAAAGATACCACAAAGAAGTACAAAAATCACACAGCTGCAGTGGACAGCAGCTTCACATTTCTGAAATTATTATGCTGACAATAAAAAGGTGTCTGATTTGATGACACACGTCACACACATACTCTCACACACACTAAGTAATGCGTAGCAAATTGAAAACTTCAATGTATAACCACATATTTTAAACAAACTAAAATTATGCACTGCTGCACCACAGCAATCAGCAACAAAATGGCAAGAATTATTGAAAATATTACCGTGTACATTAACACAGTAATACCAAGAAAAATATCACCCAAACGGAAAGCACTGTCTTTTTCTTCAAGTTAATCTACCTACACCACAGATCACCCCCACCCCAAAGCACACTTCACTGTCTCTCAGATACACAGACTGAATGTTGTATATTAACATTAAAAATCCACACACAAACAATAAATGCTCGATAATATGAGCACAGGAAGGTTTCCTATAATCGATTAACTAAAGTTTCAGCAAAATGAAATGACTTAAAAAGGCTTTTTTTAACAGCTTCTAGAAGGTTTGAATTGCAGAAAGCTCTCAGAACAGATTGTCTCCTATAGCTTCCTACACACACTATCCCAAACTGAGGCAGTGCAGAACAATCTAGAGCTCACATGACCTGAAATCCCATGAAACACTGCAAAATTAGTTTTTTTAACTGAAAAACAAGGCAAAGAGAGGCAAAATAAATTGTTTCCAATGTACTTTTTCCTTAAAAATTGGTGGAGTAGTGGTTTGGGAAGGCAGAGTAATGCAAAGTCATTGTTTTCAATGGACTTCGTGTTACCCATTATAACGCGAAGTACTCTGCTTTGCATTGCGGAGCACTCCTTGAATTCGCCTTCACTCCACAAATCACTTTGCAGAGTGAATTGGGTCCACTTCGCCCACCACTAGCGATAACCACACCAACATTTGGAATCTTTGATATCTGGCAATTATGGAGAGGAAATGCTCAATCATCAGTGTGTGCAGGGTGTCAGAATGCAATATTGTCTAGTAAACATTTATTATGTGAATGTGAAGCTTTTGAACAAGAAAGAACTATGTATATTGGACAGCATTTTAGTGGTCTGGAACAAATAAATAATAATCAAAAGATGATTTTGATACTAAACTGTGAAAGTACCAAACATATTTTTGCCCTTTCAAGTTTTGCGCTGAAGATTGCTAGGAGGCTAAACTGGAATTTATATCTGATTTTAGGATGTATATGATGTTATAATGATTGGTGGTTGTATGTTATATTTTAAATGTTTCTGTATGTGACAAAAATGTTTTATATACATACAAAATAAAATAAATTTTGACTTGAACTTGTACTAGATCTAGGATAGCCCTGTCTCTTAAGAGTTGTTGTACCAGCTGTTTGAGGCCCTCCCCATGCAGGGAATTCACTATGTGTCTAGTACTGGCAGATGTTTCTGCTGGTATTGACCAATCTGTATCTGTCATGTTGAAGTCTCCCATTATCTGAACCTCTCCTTTAGCTGTTATGCTTTGTGTATCTACTAAAGGTAATGTGTCTGTGTCCTCCCCCTGGTCTGGAGGCCTGTAGACAACCGCAGTTCATATGGCTGCCCATTTCCTGTTTCAAGGGTGACCCACATTTCTTCTGGCTCATCGTGTGTATTCTGAATTTCTTTAGCTTTGATATTTTCATTGACATAAAGGGCCACTCTCTCCCCCCCCCCTTTTTACACCTCAGTCTCTTCTGAACAGTACATAGCCGGGTACTGAAGCCTCCCAAGTTTGGTTACTGGTGAACCATGTCTCGCTAATGGCTGCTATTTCCAGTTTAGCCTCTGTCATTGTTGCCTACAGGCCTGGGATCTTGTTTCCCAGACTGTGAGCACTTGTGTACATGATTTTCCATTGGCCAGATTTCAGTGTGTTAGCTGTTTGACGAGATCAGGCATTTTCCCTGTGCACCTAATGGGTATCTATGGGTGTGTTAGTTATTGGGCAAGGTCTGGCATTTCCCCTGTGCATCGTATGGGAAGCCAGACCTTTTTCCTTACCTGACGATGCAAACGAACTTCAAACATGCTGAACTCTGGTTTGATCACTAGCTGAGGGGGGAGGGGTGTTCTTCCCATTCGATGTATCGGGTGTTATGAGTCCATCTGCCCCCCTCTCCCAGACTGGCAGGATATCAGAGAAGGAGATGCAGGATGAAATGGATGACAGTTTGTCACCCAGCCTGGTCCAGCCAATTTTCCCCTCCTAACCACCTGCCAGCCTCCCAGACCAACTACCCTCTGCGGTCGAGGTGTTTCTGTTGGATGTTGGGAAAATGGCGGGTGATTCTTATAATTTATTTCCTCCTGAATATGAGATTTGAGGCATGCAATCTCTGCCCATGCTGCCTGGAGCTGAGCTCTTAGATCTCCAATGGCCCAGCATGTAGGACAGTGTCCTAAATCCTCTATAACTGCCCTTTTGAAAAGCATCCCACATTACCTGCAGTTAATAATATCCATTAAAGATAAGTTGTTGGGTTTATAACCTGGTCAGAGTAATTAGAAGTAGGAAAATGAAAGCAAAAGTTTGATTATGTGTTTTGTTTGTTTCTTTTTGTATAACTTGTTATAACAAGTTAAATGACTTGTTCCCCTGTAAATGAGGTCACTGTGTGGATACTCCAGTTATCTGCCCCTTCCTACTTTGCTACAGGAAATGTCATGACTGTACTACCCTATCAAGGGAGTGTAATGTGGGGTGGCTGGGGATGGAGTGGGTGGCTTGGGCCCTTCCCCTGCTAAAAAAGAAGAACCACGGATGAAAGAAACAAGGTAAAAGCAGAAATAATCAACCTGTAACAAATGCTGTATCATATCACATCACCTCTTTCCCTCCTTTCCTCTAGGGTATAAATCTTGAGTTCCTTTAATCTGTTCTCATATGTTTTCTGATGCAGTCCCTGCACCATTTTGGTTGCCCTTCTCTGGACTGCCTCAGTTTGGTTAATGTCCTTATGAAGGTGTGGCCTCCAGTACTGCAAGCAGTATTCCAGATAAGGCCTAACCAGTTTCTTGTAAATAGGGATTATTACCTCCCTCTTACGACTTGTGATACCCCTACTAATACACCCCAACATCCCCCTAGCCTTACCTACTGCTTTAGTGGTCTGCTTGGATGATTTCAGGTTATCTTCCCTTATGACTGCCAGCAATTCCACTCCCAATCTATAGGTGGCTTCAGGGTTTCTCTTCCCTATGTGCATGATCTTGCACTTCTTTGCGTTAAATCCCAGTTGCCACTCTTCTGACCAGTTTGCCTGTTTTTCCAGATCTCTTCTCATTCTGCCTACCCCTTCTGGATCATCTACTCTGTTGCAGATCTTGGTGTCATTGGCAAACAGACAAACCTTGCCTTCCAGTAAAATCTGCAATGTCACAGATGAAGATGTTGAAGAGGACTGGCCCCAGGACTGATCCCTGAGGTACCCCACTTGTGACTTGCTTCTCTTCTCACTGTATACCGTTTACCACCAATCTCTGTTTTCTGCCTGTCAACCAGTTTGCCACCCAGTTGACCAACATCTGACCCACCCCGAGCCTTTCCAGCTTATTAATTAATCTTCTATGTGGAACAGTATCGAAAGCTTTGCTGAAGTCAAGGTAGACGACATCAACTACTCCCCCTTGGTCCACCACTCTGGTTACCCAGTCAAAGAAATCTATGAGATTAGTTTGATAGGACCTAAATGTGTCAGCATGGCTCAGTTGGTAGCACATCCGCCTCTGGACCAGAAGGTCATGGGTTCTCATCCCACACTGGGACTGGGCTTGCACCTAAAAAATTGTTGGCATCCGAGTGCAGTATTAGGGGGTGCTGTACTGCTGGTGTGTGACATCCTTCAGATGAGACATTAAACCGAAGTCCCTCTTACCCATCCTGATGTTGTCCTGGTGGGTGTTCATGTGGAAGTGAAAGAACCCTGGGCACTCTTCACAAAGAGTAGGGGACATTCCCGGTGTCCTGGCCAACATTCCCCTTCCCATAAACCAGTTCAGGCAATTATCCAGGCTGTGTGTGGGTGATGATGTGTAATATGGCCACCACTAACACATTCAGTCACTTCACTACCAGTTTAGCATTGCTTATAAAGCACTTTGGGATACACTGTGTATGAAAAGCGCTATATAAATGCTGATTTTTCTTCTTTTTCTTCTTCTTCTCCCATCCTGTGCTCTTAAGGAACCAGGTGTTGCACTATCCTTTCTTTAAGGAGTGCCTCCATAATCTTGCCTACTACTGAGGTAAGACTGACTGGTCTGTAGTTCCCTTCCTCCTTGCTGCTACCACTCTTATGAAGCGCGGGATCACATGAGCATTTCTTCAGTCTTCTGGGACCTCTCCTGTGCTCAGAGACTCACTAAACAGTTCTCATAATGGCTCTGCTAGTTCCACCCTTAGCTCCTTTAGTACCCTGAGATGTATGCCATCAGATTATATTACCTTGCCCACCCTGAGCTTAGTGAGCTCCTGTAGGACCCTTTCTTTTGTGAAGGGACTAGTGCACACCTCCCTCCTCCCTGTGTCCATGGTGCTGAGCTGTGGGCCCTGCCTTACCTTCTCCTCAGTAAATACTGAGCAGAAGTATCTATTTAGGATAGATGCTTTTACATTGTCCTCCTCCTCACAAGCCACCTTATCCCCTTTGATATTAGCAATACCCCCTCTGGACATTCTCCTTTCACTAATGTATCTATAGAACATCTTGCCACCTTCTTTTACTGTTCATGCTAGTGTTTCCTTGGTTTTGGCCTTTGCCTGCCTTACTGCCTTCCCTGGTTCCCTTAGGAAGTTTGATATGCCTCCCTATCTTCAGGCCGCTGCCTTCCCTTATATTTCCTGAAGGTCAGCCTTTTGGCTCTGACCTTTTCTGCTGTTGTTTTTGAGAACCAAAGTGGTTCCCTTCTTCTTTTGCACTTCTTTTTCTCTCTAACACAATGGGATGCGGTCTCCAGTATTGCATACTTAATACTTGCCCACTTTGCCTGTACCCCCCTCACCTGTATTTCGTCTTGCCACAGCTAGCTTAACTCTGTTTACCATCTTATCAAAGTCAGCTCCTCTGAAGTACCATATTTTTGCCTTGAAGTGGGATGATTTTAGTTCTAGTGGCAAAATTGAACTGTGCCATGTGATAGTCACTGGCCTCCAGGTGACCTTCTACCTGGAGATCTGTGATCCTTTCCTTGTTAGTCACTACTAGATCTAGGACAGCCCTGTCTCTTGTGGGTTGTTGTACCAGTTGTTTCAGGCCCTCAACCCTGCAAGGAATCCACTTTGAGTATTTACAAATGAAGAGGGGGAGGTACATAAAACAAACAGTAGTAACACTCTGGATACAGAAGTTGATACCAGCCCATTTACAGAAGAAAGGGTTCTGAAAGAACTCTTAAAACTGAAGGTGGACAAAGCAATGGGGCCTGATGGGATTCATCCCAGAATTCTAAAAGAGCTAAGGGTAGAACTAGTGACACCACTGACTACCCTTTTTAACAAATCATGGGAGGATGGGGTGGTACCCGAGAACTGGAGGAGGTCAGATGCGATTCCTCTTCACAAAAGTGGGAGCAAGGCAGAAGCAGGAAACTACAGACCTGTTAGTTTAACCTCAGTGATAGGGAAAATGATGGAATCACTTCTGAAGGAAAGAATTGTTGAGTATCTAGAGGTCAGAGGGGCACAGGACCCTAGGCAGCATGGATTCACAGTGGGAAGGTCATGCCAGACAAATCTGATAGATTTCTTTGACTGGGTGACCAAAGTAGTAGATCAGGGAGGGGCTGTGGACACGCCTACCTAGACTTTAGCAAGGCATTTGACACAGTCCCACACAAAAGATTAATATACAAGTTAGCCAGCCTGGGAGTGCCTCAAGATGACAGCCTGGGTAAAGAATTAGCTGGAGAATAGGACACAGAGAGTAATAGTAAATGGAGTCCACTCAGAAGAAAGGAGGGTTACTAGTGGGGTACTGCAGGGTTCAGTATTAGGACCGTTCCTCTTCAATGTCTTTATAATTGACATGGCGGAAGGACTGGAAGGAAAAGTATGTCTCTTTGCAGATGACACTGAGATCTGCAACAGAGTTGATGCACAGGGTGGGGTAGAAAGGATGAGAAGGGACTTGGCAAGGTTAGAGGAATGGTCAAATGTATGGCCGCTTAGATTCAATGCTAAGAAGTGTGTAATGCACCTGGGAAACAAAACCCAGGGAAGAGTACACAATGGGGGGTGAGATACTAACAACAACAAAATGGAAAGGGACCTGGGGGTAGTCATATCAGATGACCTAAAGGTGGGCAAGCAATGTGAGAGGGCAGCAAGGAGGGTTGGGGATACTGGGATGCATAGGGAGAGGCATCACCAGTAGAAAACAGGAAGTTATTATCCCTCTGTACAGACAGCTGGTGAGACCCCATCTGAATACTGTGTGCAGTTCTGAGACCCAATCTCCATAAATACATAGACAGGATGGAAGCTGTCCAGAGGAGGGCAACTACAATGGTGCAGGGTCTGCACCGGAAGACATATGAAAAGAGAGTTATGGAGCTTAATATGTGTAGCCTCGAGGAAAGGAGGGAGAGGGGGGACATGATAGAAACTTTCAAGTACCTCAAGGGAATCAACAAAGTCCAAGAGGGTAGCATCTTTCAAAAAAAGAGGTGTGCAAGAACAAGAGGGCACAATTTGAAGATAGAGGGGGGGCGGCTCAGAGGAAATTTAAGGAAGTATTTTTTCACAGAGAGGGTTGTGGATGCATAGAACGGCCTTCCGGAGGAGGTTGTGGAGTCAAACTGAAGTGGTGGAATTCAAGCATGCGTGGGACAGTCATAAGGCAATTCTTGGGGGTGGGGGTAAGAAGAAGTAGGCTGCTGGTTAACTAGGATCTGCAGCTTATCCAGTAGGTAGGGAAATGGGCAGACTGGGTGGGTCAAGCGGTCCTTATCTGCCGTCAAATTCTATGTTTCTATGTTTCTATGTCTAGTTCTGGCAAATGTTCCCACTGGTATTGACCAGTCTGTATCTAGCATGTTGAAGTCTCCCATTATCAGAACTTCCCCCTTAGCTGTCATGTTTTGTATATCTTCTAACAGTAATGTGTCTATGTCCTCCCTCTGGTCTGGAGGCCTGTAGACAACCCCAGTTCATATGGCTGTCCCATTTCCTGTTTCCAGGGTGAGCCACACTTTGTCTGGCTTCTTATGAGTATTCTGAATTTCTGTTGCTTTGATATTTTCATTGATATAAATGGTCACTCAACCCCCCTTTTTGCACCTCAGTCTCTTCTGAACAGTTCATAGCCAGGTACTGACATCTCCCAAGTGAGGTTACTGGTGAACCATGTCTCGTTAATCGCTACTACGTCCAGTTTAGCCTCTGTCATTATTGCTTGCAGGTCTGGGATCTTGTTTCCCAGACTGTGAGAATTTGTGTAGATAATTTTCCACTGGCCAGATTTTGGTATGTTGGTTGTTGGGCGAGGTCTGGCATTTCCCCAGTGTGTCACATGGGGAGCCAGACCTTTTTCCTTGCCTGGTGATGCAAATGAACTACAGACATGCTGAACTCCTGTTTGATCACTTGCTGAGGGGGGAGGTGTGTTCTTCCCATTCAACATATCAGGTGCTGCACCCCACTCCCCATTTGCTAGTTTAAATATTCTGCAAATACATAAAACTTCTGTCCCAATGCACTGACTCCCTCCTTAGTCAGATGCAGTCCATCAGATATAAAGAACTTCCACTCCCAAAACTGTAGCTAGTTACCTACAAATTTGTGTCCTTTTTCCAGGCACCAGCCCTTGAGACAAATGTTTAGCTCCCTTATCACCCCTTCTCTGACCTTCCATCTATCTGCCCTCCTCTCCCAGACTGGCAGGATATCAGAGAAGGAGATGCCGGATGAAATGGATGAGAGATGGTCACCCAGCCTGGTCAGGTGTTCCTTGGTCTCCACAACTGACCAGCAGGCGAGATCATTAGTCCCTACGTGTACCAGGACTTCAATGTTTTCTCCTGCTTCCTGTACAATTTTAGCAATGCAGTCAGTGTCTCTCCACACTGATGTTCCTGGGAGACATCTGACCATTACCCTTGACTGGAGATAGGTATCAACTCCCCGAATCATGCAGTCTCCTACGATGAGAAGTGTTTTTATTTTCTTTTTGCCTTTTTTTTTTGGTTCCTGTTTTGGGTGAGTTTTGTTGTGCTAGCTCCTGTGCCTCAGTGTCCTGCTCTGCAGTGTCCTCTGCCCCTTTGTTTGATTTCGGAGCTAGTGGCAGATACCTGTTTGTAGTTTTTATATGGTTTGTGGAGGTGATATGTTGGAGAGCACCGAGTGATGGGGCACCCAATTTGCCCCTCTTAACCACCTGCCAACCTCCCAGACCAACTACCTCTGTGGTCGAGGTGTTACTGTTGGATGCTGGGGAAATGGTGGGTGGTTCTTATAATATATTTCCTCCTGAATATACGATTGGAGGCATGCAATCTCTGCCCATGCTGCCTGGAGCTGAGCTCTTAGATCTCCAATGGCCCAGCACATAGAACAGTGTCCTAAATCCTCTATAGCTGCCCTTTTAAAAAGTGTCCCACAGTACCTGCAGATAATAATATCCATTCCAGATAGGTTGCTGGATTTATAACCTGGTCAGAGTAATTAGAAGAAAGAAAATGAAAGCAAAAATTTGATTTTGTGTTTTGCTTGTTTTTGTATAACTCATTATAACAAATTAAATTACTTGTTCCCCTGTAAATTAGGACACTGTGTGGACACCCCTCTGATCCATCCCTTCCTACTTTGCTATAGGAACTGTCACGACTGTGCTACCCTATAAAAGGAGTGTAGTGTGGGGTGGTTGGGGATTGGGGTGGGTGGCTGTGCCCTTCCCCTGCTGAAAAGGAAGAGCCATGGACAAAAGAAACAAGGAGGTAAGAGCAGAAATGATCAGTCAGCAACAAATGCAGTAGCCCTGAAAGCTTAGCCTTATGATTGATAAAACTGTAAAGCCTGTAAAGCACCACCTGTAACAATTTCACAGGAGATATACCATGTAAGAAACACTTTGCTATAGAGAAAAACAAAGCAATAACAGAAGATATTACTTGCAAAAGACAATCTGAATCAGAAGATTACAGCAGTAATTTGTAAGCACAATCCTGTAGGCATACACTGTAATAATGTAGCAGAGAAAATTCCCAGCAACAACAATTTGAATCAGAGAAAATAAAGCAATAAAATGTTTGCAAAAAACAGTAACAACCCCTATGAGTACAAAAGAAAATAGTAATAATAATACTAATAATAATAACTTACAGTAAATCTGCCTAGCCAAAGGAAGCCTTAATCCTTTTCCTTGCTCAGGTAAGGTTCCTTGTGCTGTCCTTTCAAGCAACCTAGAAGAAAAGCGCTCAGGTGAAGCTATGTGCCTTTGCCAGGAAACCTGGTCTTCCACCTGCCTGATTTGTGAAGACTCAGGATAGGGAAAACTGTAATGATTTTTCCTTTTTCTTCCAGCAAGGTGTGGGAGTGGAGTCAGGGCAGAAAACCCTAACACCACATTTCCCTATTTTTCCAATTTAATCTGAACACTAAATTGTGCATTAACAAAGTTTTCTGCAAATAATTTCCTTACTTTTTGAAATAGTATTATCACATACTCTGGGCCCTGCGCTTTCATCCTTCCCCAGGAGCACACATTCACCTGGATGTGGAAGTGCAGGGCCCACTTTTTGTATTGGTTTGTTCCCACATTTGGTATGTTTGTAGTGAAATGCTAGTTACACTTCTGGTGTATTTTGGATGATGATCAGACTTACATTATGGATTTGACATCATGGTGAAGACTGGAGGTAACTTTGGTTTGCACTGCATACCCTATGAAGGTTTAGGGGGTGATTACATGCTAATGTTCTAGCACTCATTGTCGCTTTTTTTTGTTAATACTTTTTTACTTGTGTGGCCTCTGATCTGCATTCACGTCCTGGCATCCATCCATCTCTAGCCACTGTCCGGTCCTGCCCTGGCTCCTTGTGAAGCCCCCACCACCATCTACCCCAGTGGCTTGCCCCCCACAGGAGGGCAGCAGGGAGTCCCCCTTACTCCCCACCAACAAGGATCCAGTATTGTGCTGTGGTGCCCCAGGTCCAGGCTGTCCCCCAGATGGTCATCAAGCCACCACAACCGAGTGCCATGCTTTTCCCTGTTCACCCTGATGTGAGTTGGGGCATGCAGTGACACCAGTAGAGGGAGTGCGCATCCATTTGCAGCCACTCCCCCCTGGTGCTGTGCCCCAAGCTCACTCGTAACTGAACAGTGCCAGCACACCATCCCCATCCTCTGTCAGAGGTCACTAGTGCGCCGACAACTGAACCCCCCCATAGAGGGAGAGCAGTCCACAGATGCTCAATCCCTCTCCACCTCTGCCGACCTGTGGAGAACCAAGTCTGTTCTGGAACCCAGGTTGCCAGCATGGAGCGAGGTGTGGCACCCAGCGCCTCAACTGAAACAGGGTGCAGGAATACACTATTTTTAAGCGAAAAAGATGTACCAGGACTAGAGGGCATGGGATGAGATTGGAGGGAGGACAATTCAGAGGAAACATGAGGAAGAATTTTTTCACAGAACGGGTGGTGGACAAGTGGAACACCCTGCCAGAGGAAGTGGTGGGGGCTGAAACAATCACGGGAGTTAAAAATGCATGGGATAGACATAAAGGAATTCTGAAGATCAGGGGTAAGGGGCAACAGACTTCTAGGAAAACATAAACTGAACTTACAAGCTAAATGGGCAGAATGGGTGGGCCATAGGCCCTTATCTGCTGACACTATCTATGTATCTATGAATCTATGTAGCTCTCAGCGCTACTGGGCCAGCTGATTGTCATGTTTTTTAATATATACATTGCCCCTTAACTCCAGTTAGTGACAGACTTCTAGCTTGTTAAAGTTGTAATGTAATCCTATGGAAATTTCAGTTTTTCTATGTTTATGTTGTTTTTATGGCCCCTACATGTTTACATATTTGGGGGGTGTTTTGAGTTAATCTTGTAGCACTGATTAAGGCCTTTCTTTTGATATATAGAGTGTCCCTTAACTGCAAATATTGATGGAGTTATGTCTTGTTATATCTGAAATGTAGAAAAAGGAAGTCCAAATTATTTTTTTTTCATATGAAGGATTCCTTTTTTCATGAGAATGACACAATCTCATGAAAGAAGATTCCTTCATATGAAAAAAGAATCTGAAAAAAAACTAAGTCCAAACTCTATTTTTATATAAAAGCATCTTCTTTTGTGAGGTTGTGTCACACTTTTGAAAAAGATGTCTCCATGTGGAAAAAGAATGTGGAAAAAAACAAAGTTCAAATTCTTTTTTTGTATGAAGGCATCTGTTTTTTCTTAAGATTGTGTTGTACTCAAGAAAAAAGATGCCTTCATAAGAAAAAAGATATAAAAAAACTAAGTCCAAATTATTTTTCTGTATGAAACTAATCTTGTTTTGTATGGCTGTTTCTTGATTCATATGGCTCTAAGAAAAAAGAAAATTGTCTTACGAAAAAAGATTCTGAAATGTGTTAAAAAATACATCTCTGGGCCATTTTTTCAAAAAGTAACTGCAGACTCACATTCCAAGGCAAAAATATTGGACTTCAGAGGAGCTGACTTTGATAAGATGGCCAACAGAGTTAAGCTAGCCCTGACCTAAAGAAATACAGGTGAGGGGGCATAGACAAAGTGGGAAAGCATTAAGGATGCAATATTTGAAGCAACAACCCTTTGTGTTAGAGAGAAAAGCAAAAGGAGGAAACTACTTTGGTCCTAAAAAACAGTAGCAGAAAAAATCATAGCCAAAAGGTTGGCTTTGAAGAAATATAAGGGAATGTAGGTGGATGAAGATAGTGAGGCATACCAAACGTCCCTAGGGGAAGCAGAGAAGGCAGTAAGGCAGGCAAAGGCCCAAATTGAGTCAACACTAGCACAAACAGTAAAAGAAGGGGACAATACTTTCTATAAATACATTAGTGAAAGGAGAAAGTCCAGAGGGGGTATTGCTAAGATCAAAGGGGATAAGGGGAAGTGTGTGTGTATGAGGACCAAGGAAAAGCATCTATCCTAAATTAATACTTCTGCTCAGTATTTACTGAAAAGAAGGTAGGGCAGGGCCCATAGCTCAGCACCATGGACACAGGGGGGAGGGAGATGTGCAAAAGTCCCTTCACAAAAGAAAGGGTCCTACAAGGGCTCATTAAGCTCAGGGTGGGCAAGGTAATAGAATCTGATGGCATACATCCTATGGTACTAAAGAAGTAAAGGGTGGAACTAGCAGAGCCACTAGCAGAACTGTTTGGTGAGTTTCTGAGCACAGGAGATATACCAGAAAACTGGAGAAGGGCTCGTGTGTTCCCACACCACAAGAATGGCAGCAGGGAACCACAATCAAATTAGTCTTACAGTACCTCAGTAGTGTGCAAAACTAGGGAGGCACTCCTTAAGGAAAGGATAGTGCAATACCTGGAATCCATAGGAGCACAGGATCCAAGAGAGCATGGGTTTACAACAGAAAGGTCCTGTCAAACTAATCTCATAGATTTCTTTGACTGGGTAACCAGAGTGGTGGACCAAAGGGATGCATTTGATGTCACCTGCCTTGACTTCAGCACAGCTTTTGATACTGTTCCACACAGAAGATTGATTAATAAGCTGGGTAGGCTTGAGATGGGTCAGAGGTTGGTCAACTGGGTGGCAAACTGGTTGGCAGGCAGAAAACAGAGAGTGGTGGTAAATAGTAAACAGTGAGAAGAGATACAAGCCACAAGTGGGGTACCTCAGGGATCAGTTCTGGTGCCAGTCCTCTTCAATATCTTCATCCAGACACTGAACATTGCCCAGAACCTGCACGGCTGCACCACCACCACATGGCGCTGCTGTAGCAGAGCACACAGCAACACCCACTCTGGCAGTGGGCATCTGTCCCACCACTGTCAGGCCACTGGGCGCGCTGCCTGTGATGGTACCTGGTATGGGCATCTTCCCCACGACACAACCCATGCTGTCCAGGATTAAGGTCAGATCATCATCGGTGTCAGATCTGTGTTTCCACGCAGAGGACTCTGAGACTAGCATCCTGTAGAAACACATCCAGGGCCTCATCCGACCCCATGCCCAGGACATCCGGCTGGACAGTGGTGGTGTGCTGCAGCTGGTTAGGCCCCTGCATGCCCTTGGATGTGGATGGCTCGTCCTCTGGGACTAAACCTGCCTCCATGGCTGCTGCTAGTGCCCCATCTTCTGCATGCAGGCTTGCAGGTGATGAAAGAGAAAACAGATGTGTCAGTGATGCAAGGCCCCCATCCCCCCAAGGCCCCTCCAACACAGCCAGTGCATGCTCTGGATGCCCAACATGCGTATCATGCGGTGATGGACTGCAACCCATCAGGAATCCTCCACCCGGCACACCCTCCACAGTGCTGCAGTGCATGGTGGCTGCCACCAACTCCTTCTGCGCCTTGTGCTGTGGCACATCAGCAGGTCCCCCTCCAGTGGCTTTCTGGGCTGCACAGATGGCCGCCACCTTCTTTTTGATGCACCACGTATCAATGCCCACCTTCTTGCAGCACTCCTGCACTGACCGCTGGTGACCTGCTGTTTGACGCATGCCACCTCCTCCTCCCAGGCCCCAGCCCTGGCCATTGGTGTGCCTGTGGCACCACTCAACAGTGGCTCCCTGTCAAGGTAGGCCTCAAACAGGGCCTCTGCCTTTGTGAAATTGGGCCTGTTTTTGCAAGCAGGCCCAAGTTTCTCATCCTCCTCACATTCTGACATGTTGCTACCTGTGGACATGGACAGCACAGTGTGTCAGTGCTAGCAGCACCCTACTCCATCCCCCCTGCTGTGCTGGCTGGGCTCAGTGTGCCCCAGCAGCATGTGCAACTTACCTCAGATGGTTGCAATACTGGTCCATGGCCTGTGTCGGTCAGTGGCACTTTTATAGCACAACACATGCAAATGAGTATTTGTACAATGGTAATGACATGCTAATTTCCCCAGTGCGCCATGCATTGGCTGATGAGCTCATTTGCATGTGGCAGCTGAATATCACAAATTTGCTCTGTGAGCAATGAGATTACTCTGGAGCAAGTCACGGCGCAATGCCCAGGCATGCACACTGTTGAGGACTACAGTGCGCATGCGCCGGTCGGTGTGCTCCCACCTATTGCACACTGTGTGCTTACTCCACAATATTGACCGTGGTGTATGGTGCACCATGTCTGCTATTGTGCATTGTGCACTGTGCGGCAGTCGACACCTGGCCCCTGGTGTGACCCCCTGACCCCTTGTCACTCCCTTGCCACATGCCAATCTGGCCATGCCCATGTAATGCATCTCCAGCAGTGTGCAATGGGTGGACTCAGCGCATGTACCCTCGCAACATGCATCTGGTGCATGTTGTGCACACGTGTTCCTCTGGCCACCATTTTGCTTCCCCACATTGTGGTTGGCACTATGGTGCAGGGTGGTGTTCGGCAGGAAAGGAACTGGTCCCAGGTTGAACTGGTGAACCTAGTGGCATGCGTCCTGCCACAGGACCCACGGCTCTTTGAACAGGTGCCCTTGCAGCAGACAAGTGTAGCGGTGTGGCACGGGATTACTGCCAGCCTGCAGCAAGCCACTGGGGGGGCTCAGACAGGGAGCAATGCTGCCTCAGATAATGGGACATTGTGCAGCATGACCCAGAGTGCCTGTGATGGCTGCAGGCATGTGTATGGTGAGGGGCTGTGCCATGGCCAGGTAAGTCAGCCTATATTGCATGTGTGCCCTAGTGCTGTACTGTGGTGTTGGCAAGGCTGCCTGGCATACCCTGCACTTGGGAACAATGTCATCATGTGCATTGCGGAGTGGTATTGCCAGCCACAGGTTACATTGCGATACAGCTATGCAGGCCATGTTGGGCAGGGGTACACCCTGTACACAGGGGTGGGGTGGTGGGCAGCTGCTGTAGATGTGTCCTGATGTGTACCTGTCTTTGCTCCATTCCCAGGCCCTGAGGATTGATGCTGTGTGAGGGCAGCAAGTGCAGCAGAAGCAGCACAACAGGCTACAGTGGGTCATGTTGGCAGTGCCGGAGCAGGGCCAGCACCAGTGGGGTTGCAGAGGGCAGGTAGACACTGTCTTGGTCATGAACACTTCACTTGGAGGGCAGCAGGGGTGTGGGTACAGGAATGGCCACCTGTGCTATGTGCTGTAGCAGCTGTGTGTGTCACACTGTGGATGGTGCATGCTGCTGTGGGGCTGCCATTGCACATGTGTGCCAGCTGTTGGTGGGGTGGGCGTGCACTCAGCAGACATGGTTGTTGCTGTGCTGCTGCTGGTGCACTCTGCCATGTGACTTTCATTCCGCAGTCGGGTGATCATTGTGCAGCAGGGACCAGCTCAGTGCATTGTACTGGTGTGCCGAGTTGCTGGCAGGCATTGGCCCATATCCTGTGGGTGGCCATGGCGGGCACTCCAGGGGTGTGTGTTCCCACTGCCAATTGTGCACAGGTGGACATGGTACCTTGAGACATTTCACTGACAGTGAAGAATGGTCCTCATGTTAATGCTGTTCTTAATGTGTAGAAAGTACATACATTTGAGAATAGGGACACATGTGCAGAATAAAACTGTGCTTCTGGTTTTCATCATATGTGTGTGTGTGTGTGTGTGTATGTCTGTAAGTATTCACACCTTAACTAGAATTATATTTTTATGTTAGATTGCCCATGAGCTTGTTTAAGTCCTCAGGGAATAAATTAAGAATATAAGTTGAACTGCACTTTCAGGGATGCCTTAATCAAAGACAGATCCCATACCATGCAAGACAAGATTCTTCTTAGAATGTAAGCTACTTACTTAAGAAAAACAAATCTTGAATGAATTATGTCATTTTGTAGACATTTTCTTGAATGCAGCATATTAGAAAACCCTAATTAATACATAATGTTTTACTACCTAGATATTCAATATTTTTTCAAAAATGTAATAATACATATTATATTATCCTTAACATTTTCTGTCTGAGAAATCATTTTAGGCAATAAGGGAAAAATCAAATAATTAACATCAAATAATTTTATAAAATGTGAGAAAACAGCATTATATACATTTCAAAAATATAGTGAGAGCACCATACTGGAGCCAGGTTGAACTCATGAACCTGATAGCACTGGTGGAGCCACATGTGGGTTCCCTTTATGGCCAGGTGCCCCTGGACTGGCCTCGCACAGAGGTATGGCAGGAGGTGGTGGAGGGATTGAAGGAGGCCACTGGGGCTCAGCAAAGTGGGGAGCAGTGCTGACATCAATATGGTGACCAGTAGAGGAGGGACCCTGACAGGCTGAGGTCACTGCTGGCATGTGTCTGGAGGGGCACCGTGCCACATCCAGGTGAGTGCACTATGTTCATGTCTGTGCCATGTCAGTGTTCCGTGGGGGCCAGCAGGGTGTCACACCATGCTGCAGGGAGGCTGTGGCTGCATGCTTTGCTGGCCGTGGCAGCGCACCATGAGTGTGCTCTGCCACCGCACTGCCACTGCACTGGGCCAGGGGGTATACTGTGCTGGAGGGGGGTGGGGCACGTGGGGTGTTACCAGGTACTGATGCATCCTTCTCACTGTCTCCCTACTAGGCCTTGAGGATAGGTGATGAACCAGGAATGCAGGTGCTGCTGGTGGATGTGGGCAGGCCAATGCTGGGGCAAAGGCACAGAATGCAGGACGTATGAGTGGTGCCGCCGGACAGGTGCTGGTTGCACTGCAGCAAACAGGTAGGCACTCTATCAGGATTTGTTATTGTGCAGGGTGGGGGTAGGCCACAGCCCCATGTGCAAATGGCCATTACAGCTGTACAATGCCAGTGGGGTCCATTACACCATGCTGTGTCTATTGCACATGTGTGTGGCTGCTGCAGGTGGGCTGTGGGTGCACTCGGGTTCCAGTCATGCCACTGCCATCCTGCCGCCTAGCCCTGTTGACTGGCCACCATGGTTGTGTTGTGCCACACGTCGGTGGTGTTGGTGTGCAGTGCTGTGCATGGCTGAGGATGGTCAGGATGGCGGCTTGTGTGGGCACACACACTGCAGGTGGCTGTGTGCCATCTCATGGGCACATGTCACCACTGTCCACTGTACATGGTGGGTGGGCTATGGTCATTTGGACTTGCACTCATACCATGTCCCCTCCTTTGTCCTAGGTGTCTGATGGGAGTATGTGAACACCAGGCTTCTTCGATGGATACTGTGGGTTACCTCAGCCATACTACAAGTGGCATGGCTTCTTCATCATGCCCTGTGCGGGCCACAGAGGAGATGGCGCATCAGGTGCCAGTAGGGCATGGACACCCTTGAGGCCCATTGGTCTGCACCCCCTTACCTTCCCTGACCCCCTTCCCTTTCTCTCCCTTGTACTCTTACCTAACCATGTCCCCTGTCCCCCTGCCACCCTTCCCCGGCCTACCATCTTGTTTGCGGCCTCCCCATTCTCTGCTCCCTGTCCCTGTATATCTGTATATTGTTTTTGTCAATATGTTTTAATACACATTTCTATTGCTAGCCATCTGTGTCTGTGTCTGCTTTGCAGCTGGCATGTGGAGCCAAGCTGCAGTGGTGTGCATGGTGGCCGAGTGGTATGTCTGGGGTTGGCTGGGGTATGTGCCTGTTGGTCTGTGCCTAGTGGCCAGTGGGTGTGCCCTGGAGCATACATGTGCACTCTGTTTATGTTATGTGGCTTGTGTGTTGCGTGCTGTTGGCCTATGTGTTGTCAGCTATGGTACAGGTGGCATGTCCCGTGCCTTTCTGTGGGTGTTGCCCATGGTATTTTGCCAGTGGACATTGGTGCCACACTGCCTCCATGCACCACTGTGGTGCACATGGTCGGGGGCCTGCAGCTGTGCACCTGCCATGCCTCCCTCCTAGCATCCCCTGCACCCTGGTGGTGGTCTGTCCTGCTGTGGTGGTATGCTCCCTGCTGTGTCTGTTGTCCTGTGACCTGGCCCATGCGCCTCTGACCCTTGCGCAGCCCTGGTTGTGCTATAGCACTTGCTGACTTGCTCCCTGGCGCAGCCCTGGTTGCATTATGGTGCATCCCTGCGATATTCAGCCATGTTGCGCTGGTGCATGACATCATGCGCAGCCTTTGAATATCGCATTCGGTGCTCACTGGCACAGTGTACTTGCGCTACATGGCTACTGCGCCTGCTTCTGGCACATTTCTGAATACCGCACCCACTCTGTTTCCATTTGTCAGCGATATGGGTCAGTCAAGGGGATATTCATGGGATCCAAACCTTGTCTGCTCACCCCAGAAATAATTAAGGTGATTATTTTGTATTTTGTGATCCAGATATTCCAAATGGACTATTTTCTGTAGTAATACAAAGAGGTATCTTTTGTGCCAAACACATCATTTTATGAATGCCATCATAATAAACAAACAGAGTAATCACTATCCAGTGCTGCTATTTATCTCCAAAGGAATAAAATATCAAGTTGTCAGGCATGTTGTTTGCAAACACTGGGTTACCCTGCCTTTCACTTCATAAAGCCCAAAAGTCCTTGGTACAGTATATGAGCAGGTGAAAAAAGGTGCTCAGTTACCTCCTTTTGTTGTGTGCAAGTGAGTCTGCTGCACAGCCTATCAGAAATGCTTTTATGCCTATGAATGATTCTATCTTGAAATCTTCCATGCACAATAAGTCACACCAAATTCTATATTTTTCCATGGAGTTCAGAATCCAGTAATTGATTAGTGATAGTTTGTTGAGGATGATTTGACATCAATCAAAGGCTAGGTTTACACAGGCTTGATAACGGCAGCATAAAATTGTTTTCTGTTCAAAAGAAAGCAGTTGGCTATGTTGCAACTTACACTGTTTTATATTTTTTCAACTGCAATGTAAATATTCAAGAATGGATTTCATAGAGGCCCAGGATGGCATACTGTAACAATGCCTGATTACCAGTGGATTAATGGACTAGAACACCACGATCTTCCTATAGAAATCCATGGTTTAGGAGATCAATTATTATGCCTGATGACCAAAGCTAAAAATAAACAATAAAAAAAGGCACAGAGTTTATCATTTGTAAGTCTCTGTCCTTTGCTGCAAGCAGTTTATTTTAGTGGGGTTTAATGTACTTCCGCAGACAGGGCAGAAAACAGTAAATGATTTAGCCTCCAACTCATTCAGTGGATTGAAAACATAGTTGATCAATAAAAAAAAAAGATTCAATAAATAAATGTGCTTCTTTTTTTGACATCAGCTAACCCATCCATAAGTAGGCTTGACCCTCTGCTATTGCCCATTTTTCTGTCCAGTTCAGCACAGCCATACTGCCAGTGCCGAATAGCACACTAAGAAAAGTTCAAGTTCTTGTGTTACCATAACCTCTGCAATATGGAATGAGTGTGGTTCTTGTAGGGCCTCGAGAGTATCACAAATCACAGGAAGCAGTAGATCTCAGCACTGGCTGTATCAGCAGCCAATTAGATCACCATGGTCAGTGTTCATTGGAGAAATGTAATCAATATGAAGGAGGGAATCACTGACACCCACAGCAGCCATGATATAGTTCAAGTCTTTTATTCCATGATTTTCATTATTTAATTATTTGTTTTTTACCGTTACATGAACTCCCCAAATGTTTTGCCTGCCCAGCTTGAGGCTTTATCAAGGGACGTGGTCCTGTAATTTACAAACTATTTCATTCATTTAGTGTATACTTAATTTACAAGGTTTTTGCATTTCATATAAGGTTAGAGAAACCTATGATTATAGTTGTGCTCACCAACTGGGCTTACAAAGTATCTTTTTAGCTAGAGCAGCATACTACAGCTAGGATTGGAATTCATTTTGCAACCTACAAATGCCAGTAACAGCATCAGCTCCCCTTTTATTCATAGCAAAGGAGCCCTCTCCCCTGAGATTATGCCTGTGATCTGCTAATGCATGACATCATGAATGTTGCTCCAGGAACATCTATGCAATGGGCACGAAGGAGGTTCAAGGGGCAGTGCATCCTAGGATGTCCTGGTTCCCAACAGGTCTCTTATAGAGGACTCACCTATTATCTACAATGTTTGCTGTCAGCTATGTTTAAACACTTACAAATAGTCACTGGTATTACTACAAGTGAAAATATAGCCTCATACATTGTTAGCAAACTCTGTTTTTGAGACAACCTCAGAATAAATCATTTACAAGAATTTAAAGTTAATGTATACTGTATATGTTCTAGCTCATTTTTGTAAACCAAAAATAAAAAGCCTGCAAAATACTTTCAACATGTGAAACATAAACCAAATACAAAAAATACTGAACAACAAAATAGTGACATTGTCTCGAAATTACAATCTTCAGCTCATACAAAATGCAATAAAGCATAAACAAATAGACCGTATTGAATGCGGCCTGACATATATGGGATAACTGCTACTGAAGTCAGAGAAAGCTCACAGATGTACACTTACATGTTCCAAACATATGTTAAACAATATCACTAATGAGAATTAATTCACTGGAGCTTCAGGGAGTTGCAAATGCATAGTTTGGGTCACCAGTCTATTTCTTAATGTATCCTCCATCTCTCTGATAAAGTGCCCAACTTCTCTTTCCAGTTTGCCTTCCAGGTCAGTAATAAACATTCACACCCGGCCTCTGGTCTTTCCACCCTTTCTATACCATAAAAGGATGATGGAAATGTGAAAGGAAAAGTGTGACTCCCACTGACACTTGAACCCAGGCCTCTGGCATATCTTGATAGTGCTCTAATCTCTCAGCTATGGGAGGCCCAGTGATTAGCATGTTTCCTGGCTTTCACTTGAGGAACACACAGGTCTGGGCTGCTTTTAGATGCTAAGGGTGGGGATTGTGAACACTTTTCCATCTTTAGCTGTATGTTTCCTAATCTACCAAGATTTGGAAAAAGTGGGGTAGAGAATACTCTTCTAAAAATGCTCTTGACCCCTGAACCCCTCCCAGGAATGATGGACGCCACACTCCAATTAACTTTTGGTTGCTTGTTGGTAAATTTATTTTGGCACAAAGAATATTTACATCATAAATGTTCATAGTTCAAATCAACAGGCTGGTTCCACCTACCCAGGCCTTCACCCTCCAGGCATAGACACTTCTGAATCTGGCTCCTGGACCTACCCCTCCCACTTTAACCCCACGTCTGGGTTCCTTGTCCCGAGCCCATGTATCCTACCCTTCCCCACCCCTCTCTCTTGCCATTGGGCCACGCGCCCCCACCCTCCTTTCCAAGGGCTATGACCCAGCTGCATGGGCCTACAGCTGCCTCCCACAGTCAACCACAACTGGACCCCATGCCCAGGGGCCCAGGGGATGCACAATGCCCACCACCTATCTTTGTGCCAAACCTTTTCCCCATCGCTTTCATAATAAGGGTGGGTGGGAAAAAATTCCCAGCAAAAGAGGCTGTCCTTTGGGAATCCTGGCCTAATATACCCCCCAGGACCCCTGGATCAGGACCCCTGAGGTTCTTCCCACCCCAGCCAATCCCTGGGGCTCTGGCACTGCCTTGTCATATTACCCTACTTGGTTTGTTGATGTCACCAGCCCTTCCCCGGTACCTGTTCTTCCATCCCTACCCCTCCACCTTTATGCCCCTTCCTGGCAGGGGCCATCAGACAACCAGGCCTGTCTTTTATTGGCAAGCCCCAATGTCACCTGAACCTCTCCCAGGAATGATGGACACCACACTTCAATTAACTCTTGGTTGCTCGTTGGAAAATTTATTTTGGCACAAAGAATATTTACATCATCAATGTTCATAGTTCAGATCTCCACATATAACACTTCATTCAAATATTTTCCTGGTTCCAGCTTTCTCTTCTGCTGGCTTTTCATCCAGCTTGACTCTTTTCAGGTCCAGACACGTCAATCCGGCCCTCTCCTCCGCATTAAGAACTCATGCCGGTTCCACCCTACCCAGGCCTTTGCTCTCCAGGCCCAGACACTTCTGAATCCAGTGACTGGACCTACCCCCCTTCCCACTTTAAACCCACTTCTGGGTTCCTTGTCCACAGCCCATGTATCCTCCCCTTTCTCTCCCCCTCCTCCTCCTCTTTTTCCTACTCACCCCTCCTCCAGCTTGTGATGGATGGAGGGGCTCTGCCTTGCAGGCTAGTAATCTGTACCCTCAAACCCTTTTTGGTTTATTTGTCCCACTACTCCCCCAATCAGCTCTCAGGAATAGACACACACCAAACTCCGAGCAATGTACCCCATCGGACCTGTACACCACAGCCTGGTCAAAGGAAATGTCCTTGTGCTGCAGGTGCATGTCCCTCTCACTACTGCTGGTGCTACCTCTCCAATTTAAATGCTTCCTGACCTTTTCAGTTAGCCTGACATCCTGACCCCCTTAGCCTGAAGTCCTGACACCTCTCCAGACTCGCCAGAAGGTATTAGTCGACCAGCCGATGATTACCCCGGCACACAACCCTTTATCCTTTCAAACTCCTATATGTGTTGTCCCAGTTCACCCAATGGCAGGCCCCAGGCTGACCTCAGGTGTATTATAATGCAGTCCTGGCTACCCCACTACACCCCTAATTCTTCTACCATTGTCAAAAGCTGTGCCCACCCTGCCCCTAATACCTTTCCACAGCACCCTGGTATGCTCAGTGTTGAATCGCATTCTGCTCCTCTGGAGGTGGTGACCACAAACCTTTCAGCCAAATAGATGAAGGAGTACCCCATTATCCACACTTTCCTCTTGGAACCTGTCATGCAGACAAGACAAAAATGTTGTGATTCACTGTTATAGATACCTGACATACCTATTGTAGATGTTGTACTTTCAGCACTCCAATTTCTTTACCTCCTCCAATGCAGACCCTTTTTCTGCTGCCTCTGTGGCCACCCCAATCCAAAAGGAATGCAGAGCAAAATCACCTGGCTCCTCCCCAATGAAAGCCAGTGCCTTATTGAATACCGCCCCTACCTAAAAAGCAGTGACCGGAGACCAGTCTCCGTGCTGGAACAAGGCCCACCCAGCCTTCCCTTGGGTGCTCATGTATGCTTCTAGCACCCCCACTGCACAGGTGCTAGACTGTGGTTGCCTCATCAATGCCTCCTGGGCACCTTTCCCCCTCTGGTCTGTTTTAGACCTGGCCAGGTGCAAGACCACTCTGTCCCACCCACAACATGTCCTTATGCTGCAAGGTCTGGACCACTGCCATCTTCCATGGGGCCACCACCTCCTCCACCCGGAAGGCCCCCGCTGCCTTGACCATGAAAATGGCCCGGAATAAGACCACCTCCTGTGCCAAGGAGCATATGTGTTCCATTGCCCCATCACCTTTTCCAGCAACTGCCACCTTATGGGGTGCCTCCCATCCACCCTGGCCACTTGTCCCCTGTGCCAGCCTGTGACCATCCTCTTCACTGTCCTTTTTTGAAATTAAATATACTTTATTTATTTAATATTAACATTCACTAACAATGCAATACATGTTACAGGAAATGGGAGAAAGATACTTGTGAATACATTGCATTAGATACTGACCTGTACATCAGCCAGTTCAGCCCCCCAACCACCCACCCCTAACCCCTCCCCATTCATACCCCTCCTAAAGAACCTCCCACCTCCCCATTTGCCTTCCTCCCCAAGCCAGTACACAAATTGTAATACCATCGATACTTCTATTGTTCCCACTAGGAGTAGGTCTAAAGACAACAACCTAAGAAGAAAAAAAGAGGGGTGGTATGAGAATGTCATCCCTTAAGGCATTAATAACCTACCTACGATATAAGTTAAATCTATGACTTAACAATAGACCATAGGTCATGAAATTTCTCCCATTTGGCATTGAACCTAGGAATTGTATTTCTAAAACTGGCAATAGTTTTCTCAATCCTTAAGTTATATAGTAAACCGGCCAGCCATTCCTGGTAGGTAATGGCAGTCTGATCTTTCCAGCTTTAATACCAAGGTTTTCACCGTGAGTGAAATTAAATTAACAAATATCTCCTTTCCTCACATCAATCTTTGTATAATCTCAACAGACAAATCTCAGGGGTAAAGGGTCTCAGTAATCCCCAACAAGGGTCCGCTTTGCCCTAATTTCAACCCTATATGGAGCAACTAAAGGACACTCTCAAAATATATGAATCAGGGAGCCCTGCACCTGACCACATCTGAAGCACTGATCTTTTGGCAATTTACTCATCTTATACAGCTTCACCTGGGTCGGGTGCATATTGTGTACTATATAATATTGTGTCAATCTCAGCTTATCATTTTATGCTTATATATGTAAATTCGTTTCCATAAATGTTCCCAGTTAGCACAACTGTTCAGAAGAGTGTCTATCCAATATTGTGAATAGTCAGCTGTATTAGGGTACATTTTCCCATACAGGGTCACCACTAAACTGGATACCGCATGTGGTAGATCCACAAGAGCTTGGAATTCCAACAAAGTATCACCATAGTTAATATCCCACTGACTAGGACCAATCCAAGTGGTAAGCAAGTGTCTTACTTGGTAAATGTAAAAAGCATATATGGATGAGAGATGAAACTTCTCCACTATTTCTTGGACGGAGAGTATCCTCCCTAAATTAATCAGGTCACTGACTCTCATGTTAGAAGGTATACCCAGCCTATGTGGTGAGAGAAAGGCTTTACCAACCTTAAAATCTGGGTTACCAAATAATGGTTGAGAGACATCCATAGTATACGTAATCCCTAGAGTCCTACACATCTGAATGTGAACCTTAACTGAGGTGAAAATAACCGTGGACCGAAGTGACTTAGGTAAAACATTGGGGAATATATACCAAAGACTGTCAAGTGCTACTTTGGACCCTATAATAAGATTCCTTTCAATCTGCAGCCATAAAGGATTATATTGGGATTGCCTATCATTTGAGGGGACTGTCACCCACCGCATATACTTGGCAATATGGCTCGCCAGATAATACTGATAAAAATTTACAGTTCAACTCCTCTTAGTGCTTTCAGATAATTTAGCATTTATAAGATCTCAGTGGGAGTTTATTTTGAAACAGAAATTTAGTGATCATACTTTGGAGTTTCCGAAACCATGATAGTGGGAGATAAATATTTAACATATTTAGAGGATAGAATATTCTAGTCAGCACATTAATTTTAATCACATTAATTCTACCTTGTAGAGAGATATATAAGGGAGACCATCTAGTTAAGTCTTGCTGCATAGTTAGGAGAAGGTTGTCCAAATTGAGTCTCTTCAAGAGAGAAACTGAAGTTGACAAAATAATACCAAGGTATTTGAGCCTGTTAGTCCAGGCCATCTTAAACCTAGCTAAGCCTCCTTTATGAACATGGATATTGAGTGGCATAATTTCTGTCTTGTTAATGTTCAACTTAGAGTTTGACAGTCAACTCAACTCATCAACTATATCCAAGATTTTGGGAATGACATCAGCTGGGTCCGAGACATGGAGTAAAATATCGTCCGCATAAGCCAACAGTTTCAACTCAAGCGGTCCCACTGAGATACCTGTTATAAATGGGGATAATTGGAAACTGTGAATCAAGGGTTCCAGATACAGGTTAAACAACAACGGTGACAGTGGACACCCCTGACGTATTCCGGAGTATAATCGGAAACTGTTAGAAAAAATCCTGTTGCAATATATTTTGCTGTAGGGTTTGAATACAAATGCTTAATCCACCCGATAAATTCTAGGGGAAATCCAAACTGGCTCATGGTACTAAAAAGGTAAGGCCTACTAACCCTATCAAAAGCTTTCTCCACATCAAGGGAGACCAGGGCCATTGGTACATTTGTCTCTCTGGATGATGAGAAAATATGGGCAAGTTTACGAAAATTATCTAAAGGACTTCTACCACCGATAAACCCGATCTGTTCAGGGCTGATTAAGTTATTCCAAACTTTGGTGATCCCAGAAGCCAAAATCTTAGCTAATATTTTAACATTATAGTTCATCAGGGAAATCAGACTGTAATTTGCTACCGTATCTTTTGGTTTCCCTGGTTTTGGTAGAACAATAATAGTAGCTTCTAATAAGGTGGAATCAACAATACCATGAGCACAGATATGTGAATATAATTCTTGAAGAATAGGAGCAAGCTCTTTCACAAACATGTGATAAAAGTTTGATGGATATCCATCTGGTCCTGGAGCTTTATTCAATGCAAGAGATCGAATGGCAGTAGATATTTCCATCTCTGAGATAGGGGAGATCAGCTGGGCTCTCTGAACTTGATTAAGAGTAGAAAGGGGAAGTTTAGAAAGATATTGTTGAATTTCAGTATCTGTTGAGCTGTTATCCGGATGACATATAAATTCCTATAAAACATTTCAAATTCATTCACTATAGCTTTAGGAGTTGTCACTACATTGCTAACATCTGCAGTAGCTATACAGGCAACTAATCTTGACTCTTCCTGCTGTCTCAGTTTGACAGCCAAGAGGTGCCCAGCTTTATCTCCCTGGTCCAGATACCTAACATGGGTTTTAAACAAGACATATTCAGCCCTTTCTCTTAGGGTGTCCGCATATTGATCTTTAAGGACCTCAAGTTGAGTTAAATCTTCATTTGTAGGGCAGATACCCATCTTATTCTCTAAACTCTGAATGGAGCCCAGCAGGGATTTTGCTACTGCTTCCCTTTTCTTTTTACAGGTCACGGCCAGTCTAATAAATTCACCCCTTAAAAAACATTTCAGGGAACACCAAAGTTGGTCATATGCTCTAATAGAACCACTGCTTTGTTCTATGTATTGTTTAATTAATGCACTGATCTTATTCACAATATCCTCTTGGGATAGCAATTGAATGTTAAGCTTCCACTGGGTGACCTTAGGAATTGTTTGGGGTATCCAGCCCTCAAACCATATCATGGAGTGATCTGATAGCACTCAAGGGAAAATTCCGCAATCCATTAGGCCCATCATCATGAGTTCATGACCCTATTCACTAAGAAGAAATCAAGATGGGAATAAGATTTATGATAAGCTGTATAAAAAGTGAAAGCCTTCTCTTTTGGATGAAGGAGACACCAAGGGTCTAGAAGGCCCAGTCCCTCCATCATTTCATGCAAGGATTTCTGTGCAGGGGATACGCTCTGGCTACTCTGTGTGGATCTATCTAACTTATTCTTGTATGTTAAATTCCAATCTCCCACTAATATTACTGGCAATTGTTTAAATGGAGCTAACCTAAGAGCTATTTGGGAGAAAAACTCAGGAGAAGAGTGATTAGGCCCATATATAGTGTCCAAAATAGTTTCCCTATGGTCAACCAACCCTCTCAGAAACAAAAATCTCCCTTGTGGATCTCCCATCTCTTGTAGGAGTTGGAATTGTATCCCTTTAGTAATTAGGATTGCAATTCCTCTCTGGGAGGTAGAATTGCCAGCTACATAAACCAAACCAATATGTTCTTGATGAAATAAATTACTTACAGCCCCTTTCAAATGTGTCTCCTGCAAAAACGTAATGTCTGAATGCACTAGAGCCAAGCGTTTAAGAATCTGGTGACGTTTCACTCTAGCCCTTGCCCTTTAATATTCCATGAAGCAATTCTCATACTGATATATCAGTTTGATATAGATACCCCTAATTGGATCTCCAAGTTTTAGACCTACATGTTCGACCTTTAATTTAAAAGGTATCATCAAGACTGGCTACCCCACCCACTTCCCCATAGCCATCAACGAACTTAGGTATTAAGGTCAAATTAAAGTTACAACCCCTATCCCCCAATAACCCCCTCCCAGGCATCTTTACATAACTATAAGGTATGCCCTTGCAAGAAAATATAACATAAACTACCCCCAGTCCCTGAGACTGATCTCCCAACTGCTTATTCAGTGTGATGTTTATCATGATACCTCTGATTACTCCTCCCTTCCCCCACCCCCTTACCATTCCTGCCTTATAAACTATTAAAGCTAACTATGCTCCCTATAGTACCCCTAAAGACTTATAATTCCTAGTTCCTACCTTATACAATGAATAAAACTCTATAAATCTATGACATGCAACCTCAACAGTGAAACCTGCAAACCTTGCCCCAAACCCCTTAACCCTAAACTATGTAGCTATTAAACCCTCACTCTAGATCAGAACATACTGTAACTGCCAACATTAATAACAGAAGTCTCCCAACATCCCATAGTCAAACTAACAATCTATTAGTACGTAGATGGTATAGAGATCTTACCAGAGGGTCCCAGGTTTACATCTCCTTAGAAGAAGAAAAAAAAAAAAAATATATATATATATATATTAGCTGTTCCAAGCCTTCTTTTATAACATTTCAGTTACCCTAGGATACTAAGTTAGTATCAATATAATTAAGGAAGAAAAGGAAAACTCATCCTTCTAAAAATATCTATTAGCCCTTTTGAAAATATCCCTCTACTAATGTGGCAAAACAACGACAACAAAATTGAGTTAGCAAAACGCTATATGGATTGCTATACAGAACATTTCTATATAGTTAAATGTCCACTAGATGGCAGACTTCGCCACGATAACTCAGTGTAATGGGTTCACTTGATCAAGTCTGGGTACCACTTCTTGCAGGTCTCAGTAGCCAAGTCCTGTGTGTCAAATGAGTGCCACTGACCTTTATTGTTAGTCTGCAAAGTAGCAGGGTACCGCACTCTAAAACGTATGCCAGCAGTTATTAATTTGGACACTAATCGGTGGAGGGCTGAGCATTTCTGACAAACTGAGTGAGGGGGGTCTTGAACAACATGAATTCTCTTCCCTTCCCTTCCCACTGCACTTCTGCTACTTCTTTTAGCTTTAGCAAGACGTGTTGCTTATTGAAGAAGTTTAACATTCGGAAAATAAAAGGGCGAGGGGGTGATACCACTTGAGGCATAGGGCGCAACGATCTATGGGCTCTTTCTATAATGAATGTAGGCCCATTAGGAGAAGGTCCTGTTAATTTCTCACACATCCTTTGAGCAACTACTACTGCTTGCCACCCCTACTCTCCCTATGGAAGACCAAGGACTACTAAATTATTCCTTCTCGAGCGACCCTTGAGATCTTCTAGGTGATCCTCTGCTTTTTTAATTCAGTGTTGCAGGGTAACCACTCCTGGGTCCATTCGCACTCTCCAGTCATCTAATGAGGAAATCCAAGCTTCATTATCGTTAGTATGGATATTTAATTGCTCCATTGAAACTTTTAGCCCTCTGAAGTCTGAAGCGAGGGTGAGCAGGGTTTCTTTCACTGGTGCCAGCTCCTCCAAAAATCGCTCTTCAGATAGAGACACTTGCTGCTTTTGAGGTGGGAGCTTCTGTTCCACCCACTTTGGGCCTTTTCAGGTTTTTGTCCTTCGCTGGAGTCTGCGGGGGACTGTGCCGGAGAGCCGGCATTTTCATTTCAGCGTTCATTGTTGGAATTCATTCTGATAAGCTGCTAATCTAATTCCCCAGGTAATCCAGAAGATTTTTTAGTAGCTTTGATTCACAGCATGGGGTACTTGTATAAAAAGCACAGCAACTATGTAGGAGAAGGCAGGGGAGCAATCAGAAAGAGCTTCTCTTGGCAGAAGACACCAGGAGAAAGGACTGCTGTGTGACTGGACTTCTCTGCTGGGACTAAAGTAGAAGAACTTTTGTACTTGGACCATTAATTTAGGGTAAAAAAAAACTAACATACAAAACAAAAAAAAAAGTGTGTGTGTGTCTGTCTGGGTTAACTGAACTGAATGGGTATCTGAACAGTTATAGGTGTAAATATCAGGTGATTGAAAGGACTTAACTGCTGTGAGGTTTAAATTACTGGTAGAAAGATCTAGTAAGTAGGGGAGTGGCATGGCTAGAAGGAAGCTACATTTAAAGACTGCCTTAGAAAGATTCTGCTAATATATTGGCAGAAGACACCAGGAGAAAGGACTGCTGTGTGACTGGACTTCTCTTCTGGGACTATATTGTCTCCTTCCTCCCTCCACCCCCACTCAAAGCTAGTTCTACTTTATAGGCACAGGATTTGACTGACAACAGGAACTTCCTGTTTGGGAGCAGGAAGTGAGTGATCACAGAACCACCAAAGACCCACCATCCTAGAAGGGCAGGAGTAGCTCTCCGGCACCCTCTAGCTGCTGGAGGTCTGCCTCTGAGCAAGTAAGTGGTCCACTGAGAAATATAGGACATTCTTGTCTCAGAACAGGACAATCAGGTGCTTAAAGGGCACACAGGCAGAAAGTAAGGAGAGGGAGAGAAAAAAAAAGCAGAGGAAAGAGTAAGGATTGAAAACAGTCAAGGGGCCAGAAATAAGACATGATTGGAGTGGTGCAGTGCAGTGACTGTGGAGCAGCAGTCTTCCGGGAGACATTCTGGATGATGCGGTGTTGTCCCATCTCCAGGCACCTCTCTGGGCTAAGGGAGGAGGTTGCTCATCTCCAGGCTGAGTTGATCAGGATTTGTGGGACCTCCTCTTCCATCCAGGGACCACCAGTGCCACTACCGTTGCCTCAGAGGTTGCCAAGAAAAAGGAGCGGTTGGACCACAGTGGGCTCAGGGAGGGTGAGGGTGGTGGAACAGAGGTGCATCCCTCCAGTTGTACCTCTCCACAATTCCTATGCCATTCTGGCAAAGTGCGGTTCCTCATGGGCACCCGCAGTGGAGACCAAGGAGGATGCTGGGAACCTCCACAAAGGGAGACCCACAGGAGGGTGGCAGGGGACCCTGCAGGAAGGAAACAACTTCTGGTGGGGGACTCCATTGTTAGGAAGGTAGAACTGGGGAGAAAGGGAGAGGGAGGAAGGTGCCTGCCTGGCGCCATGGCTTGAGGGACAGGAGTGAATCCTCAGGATTGGCGTGGAGCAGCTGCACAGGGGAGGGAGCCGGATGTCATTGTTCACCTACGGACAAATGACCTGGCTAAGAAAGGGATTAGAGAAGTGCAGGAAGAGTTTGTGGAATTGGGGAGGGGCCTTAGTCAAGTAGCACGCACGGTAACCTTCTCGGAGGTGCTGCCCATCTATGGCATAGGAGAGGCTAGGGTGTTCCACACCATGGGATTCAATCATTGGTTGAAAAACTGGTGTGGAGCTCAGGGATTTGGCTTCATTGGGGACTGGAGGTCCACCTGGAGTGATGCAAGCCTATACTGGCATGATGGGCTGCATTTGTCTGGGAGGGGAACCAGGATCCTAGGTGAAAGGTTTAAATGCTTCATTGGCAAGCTTTTAAACTAGCCAAGGGGGGAGGCACTGGAAAGGAGCAGGGAAATCCTAGCCCCCCCAAATAATCACGGTAGTAAGTGCGGAAAACACCAACATAGAGGTGTCGATAGGGAGAAGGGCAGGGGTAAATGGAGAAAGTGACAAAGGCAAGAAGGACAGGGATGGGGCAAAGGGAGGAGCCATCAGGAAATGGAGGGTAATGAGTACCAATGCCTGTAGTCTGGGCAACAAGCTCCCTGAGCTGGTGGCCTTGTTGGAAGAGGGATGCCTGGATATCGTAGCAGTCACAGAAACATGGTACACAGAGAACCATGACTGGGATGTTAACATACCAGGGTACATAACCTACAGGAGAGACAGGCAGGGGAGAAGAGGGGGAGGAGTAGCTCTCTATGTAAAGGAAGGGATAAAAGCAACTGAACAAAAGAGTAAACAGGGAGGAGAGGATGTACTGTAGGTCATCTTGGAGACTGGAAAGGGCACCACAATCCACACAGGGGTTGTGTACAGACCCGCATGTCAGAGGGAGGGAATGGACAATGATATGATAGAAGGCATTCTTAGAATGGCAGAGAAAGGGGGGATACTATTGATGGGAGACCTGAATATGCCAGATGTTAACTGGAGCACATTTGCTGCAGCCACAACCAAGAGCAGGGCCATTCTTGATGCCCTACAGGTGGCAGGCATTAGACAGCTAGTTTCAGAACCCACTCATGAGGAGCAATCTTAGACCTCTTACTCTCAAACGGGGCAGTGAGAGGATCTCTAGATCTAGAAGTGGTTGCCATCTGGGACAAGTGACCATCAAACAGTGTGGTTCACGTTAAACTCAGCTACAGAGTCAAGCCATACAAAAGTGAGGGTACTGGACTTTAGGAGAGCTGACTTTCTCAAGATGGGAGAGTGCCTCAGAAAAGCACTAGCAAACAGGCTAGAAGGAGGTGTGGAGCAACAATGGGGAATCATCAAAACTGCCATCACAGAGGCAACAAGCCTTTGTGTGAAGCAAATAAACAAATCAAAATGAAAGAAAAAGCCACTATGGTTCTCAAAAGAGGTGGCTGTGAAAGTCAGGAAGAAAAAGATAGCATTCCGGAAGTATAAGGAAACACAGAAGGAGCAGGACAGAGCTGTACCAGTTAAGGCAGAAGGAAGCAGGGAGGGAAGTCAGAATAGCAAAGGCCCAAACTGAGGAAAAGATAGCCAACTCAGTTAAGAAGGGGGATAAAACCTTTTATAGGTACATCAGCGAGCGTAGAAAGACAAAGGGAGGGATAGTGAGGCTGAATAGAATGAACGGTAGTTGGGCAGAGGGGGACAGTGAAAAAGCAGGGATACTGAATGAATATTTCTGCTCAGTATACACAAAAGAGGAGGGGGAAGTGCCTAATCCAATTAACAGAAGCACTTTTGATAGGGGGTCGATCCAGTCCTTTTACAGAAAAGGGTTCTGCAAGAACTCCTAAAACTGAAGGTGAACAAAGCAATGGTCCTGATGGAATTCACCCCATAATTCTAAAAGAATTAAGGAGGAACTAGTGAAACCACTGGCTACTCTTTTAATAAATCATGGGAGGATGGTGTGGTACCGAAGACTGGAGGAAGGGGATGTGATTCCCCTTCACAAAAGTGGGACCAAGACAGAGGCAGGAAACTACAGACCTGTCAGTCTGACCTCTGTGGTAGGGAAAGTGATGGCGTACTTGAAGGAAAGAATAGTTGAGTACCTAGAGGCCAGTGAGCACAGGACCCAAGGCAGCATGGATTCACAGTGCGGAAGGTCATGTCAGACGAATCTAATAGATTTCTTTGACTGGGTGACCAAAGTAGTAGACCAGGGAGGGGCTGTGAACATGGCCTCACTTAGACTTTAGCAAGGCATTTGACACAGTCCCACACAAAAGATTAATAGTCAAATTAACCGGCCTGGGAGTGGGTCCCAGGGTGGTAACCTGGTAAAACATTGGCTGCACAACAGGACACAGAAGGTAATTGTAATGGAGTCCACTCTGAAGAAAGAGAGGTTACTAGTGGGCAAATTTAGGTTCAGTATTGGGTCCAGTCCTTTTAATGTCTTCATCAGTGACATTGCAGAGGGACTGAAGGAAAAGTATGCCTTTTGCAGATGACACAAAGATCTGCAACAGGGTTGATACACAAGGAGGCGTGGAAAGGATGAAAAGGACTTGGCAAGGTTGGAGGAATGGTCAGAAGTATGGCAGCTAGGATTCAATGCAAAGAAGTGCAAAATAATGCACCTGGGAAATAAGAACCCAGGGAAGAATACACAATGGATGGGAGTGTAACAACAACAAAAGGAAAGGGACCTGGGGTAATCATATCAGATGACCTTAAGGTTAGCAAGCAATGTGAGAAGGCAGTAGGGAGGGCTGGGGTATACTGGGATGTATAGGAGAGGCATCAGCAGCAGAAAACAGGAAGTTGTTATCCTCTGTACAGATAGTTGGTGAGACCCCATCTGGAGTACTGTGTCCAGTTCTGGAGACCCCATCTCCACAAGGACATAGACAGGATAGAGGTAGTCCAGAGGAGGGCAACTAAAATGGTGCAGGGTCTGCAAGAGAAGCGTATGAGGAGAGACTAAAGGAGCTTAATATGTATACCCTTGAGGAAAGAAGGGAGAGGGGACATGATAGAAACTTTCAAGTACCTCAGTGGAATCAACAAAGTCCAAGAGGTAGCATCTTTCAGAAAAAAGAGACTTGCAAGAACAAGGGACACAATTTAAAAGATAGAAGGAGGGCAGTTCAGGGGCAATGTAAGAGTATTATTTCACAGAGAGGGTAGTGGATGCATGGAACAGCCTTCCTGAGGAGGTTATGGGGTCTAAAACTGTGGGAGAATTCAAGAATGCATGGGACAGACATAAGGCAATTCTTGTGGGGGTAGGAAGAAATAGGCTGTTGGTTAACTAGGATCTACGGCCTATCCTGTAGGTAGGGAAATGGGCAGACTAGATGGGCCAAGCGGTCCTTATCTGCCGTCAAAGTCTATGTTTCTATGTTTCTATGTTTCTCACCAGGCAGCCATCACACTGGAAGTCCCCTCTTCACTGTCCTGCTGACGACAACATCAGGCCAAGCCCTGTCCTGGCACACCCAGCTTATGCCAGCCAGGTGGACCATCACTGTGGCATGTGCTAGCCCCTCTTCCCAATTTTCCACTATAAACCTCCTTACCTGTTTCTCCCGAACCAGTTCATCCCTATCCCACCTGTGCTTCCTTCTGAATTCCTGAAACCTTGTCCACTCTGCTTCATAGGCCCTCAATGTGTTGGATACCCAGGCACCCCTGTACAGTGCCCTGGCTGTGTACCTCCAACTTCCCATAACTGGTCTGGGATCCTGGTCCTGTGTATCACTGCATGTGGTCTTAGCTCCCGAAACCTTGAGAGCTGTAAATGGGAAAGACTGTCAGCTACCTCGTTCCTCAATCCTTCAATATGTTGTGCTTTGAAAGACAGGTTCAGTTGTAGACCCAACAAAATCATGCACCTGAGCAGTCTGCCCACCGCCTCAGTCTTTCCCATTGTCGATTTATAACCTCGACCACCCCTTTGTTATCGCACCAAAACAGGATGCACTTCCCCTTCATCCCAGCACCCCACACTTCCATAACCACCCATATCTGGAATATTTCCAAACATGTAATGTCCTTCAGCAGGCCCCACTCCTTCCACTGCCCTGGCCAAGCCTCCGACATCCATTCACCTTGGAAGTATGCCCCCATCCCCAGGGTGCTCAAGGCATCTGTGAACAACTCCAAGTCTGTATTCCACTCCCACTCATCCTGCCAAAAAGTCACCCCATTATAGCTGTCTAGGAACATTTCCCAGTCCTGGAAGTCCTCCTGCACCCCTTTTGACACATCCACACAGTGGTGTGGCACTCTAACCTTCCCTGTGGCCCTCCCTAGCCTCCTTCTAAATGCCCTGCCTGGGCTGATGGCCTAGCAGGCAAAATTAAGGTGCCCCAGCAGTTGCTGCATTTGTACCAGCGGCATCTTCTTCCTCCCTGTTACTTGGGCCAGCAGGCCTTTGAGGTGGGCCACTTTTCTCCCAGGAAGCCTAAAACAGCCATTTTTTATGTCCACCTCTATGCCAAGGAACTATATTCTCCAGGCGGGGCCCTCTGTCTTGCCTAACACCAGTGCTATACCTATCCGCTGGCACATCTCTTTGAAATCCTGCAACATCTTCAGTGCCTCCCCTCTTGACTTCCAATGAGGGGGAAGTCATCCAGGTAGTGCACCACCCTCTTGTGCCCATACCTGGCCTCAAATATCCACTTCACCCAGGTGCAGAATTCCTCAAAGGATGAACAAGCCATTGAGCACCCCAATCCACTGGCCTGATGGGCAAGAGCCAAAATGCTGACTCGATGTCCGTCTTTAAGAGCCACAACCTTTTGATTTCCTGAATCAGTGCTATGGTCTGCTCCAAGGAGGTGTAGAAAACAGCCCGAAGGTGGTCCCATATGCCCTCATTCACTGACAAGCCCTCAGGGTGGTGGATCAGGCAGAATTCCCCTCCTATCATCTTCGGTACAATGCCCAATGGGGAAACCCAGAACTGTGTGCATGGGGGGACTCCCTAGTGGCCCCTCCACCCATCTGCCTTGATTTCCTTCTCAATCTTGGCCTCCACTATCCCTTCCTTCCCCTTCAGTGACCCAAGATTCTTAGCCCACATCCTTGTTCACCCCCCTTGAAAGCCCAGTGGGAAACCTACCTGGAAGTCATGCCTGAGCAGCTCCGCTGCTCTCTTATTCAGGTAACCCGTGGTCCACTCCTCCACCACCGTTAAGGAAATGGGTGTCCACGCCAGCACATACCCCCACCACCCTCCCTCTGGCTCTTCCCTAATGCCAACCATTGTTGGTGTAGTGCTGCCCTCTGTGGCTGCTGCTCACCCCCTGCCCTGGCCTGCCTGGGCACCCCAAAAGGAATGCTCCCGGTACTTCACACCATGTACTCCCCATCTCCCCCTTGATGGAAGCTGTGGACTGGGTGCATGCCCCTGCACTTTGAACATGCATGCCTGAATTTACAATTGCTCCAAGTGCATGTGGCCTTGTTAAAGCCTCAGCAGGTCTTGGACCCCTGGTCTGGAGGATGCTTCTTCTCTTGCTTCCCCCGGTCCCACTCACCTCCCCAGAGAGGGTATTGACCCACAACTATGAATGGGTACAGTCCCTTTACTGGTCCCCTTTCAGCACCATTCTCTTTCAAAATGCCTTACCATACTTGAGCCATACGTATCCCACCTTCGCCTTGTATCCATCTCTGATGATGGACATGTATGTCGGCATGGGGATGGCCAGCTCAAGCTGCTTCTCCAGTACCAAAGTGCTGTAGATAATGAATCCCCCTTGCCAATTATCTATGGTCTTCCCCTTATACTTTACCTCCTCGGCCTTGTGCCCCACCACTGCTAGGGCCACCGCCATCTCCGACTTCCCACATTGACTCCTTCGTTTCATATTTCATGGCAGTGTCTTCATCCACTAGTCCAAATATGTTGACATATTCCCCCTTCCAAATTTTTTCTTTAATTGAGGTCAGGACGTGGTCCCCCGCTGAGCAACATGGGGGCCCTTCGTATAATGTTTTACTTGCCGCCTTTGCCCCTCCATTACATGCCCCACCCCCTTTATTTTTCAGAGCCTGAGAAGCCCACTCCATTTTCTCCACCCTGTGTCCCCCATGCCATCCAGTAGCCCCTTTAAATAATCCTTCAAACCACTCTCATCAGTGAGATTCATGTCATTCTTACCCCATCTGGACTCTCTTCATCCGGTTCTGGTGTGGACATAGGCACTGGGATGGGTGTGGGGTCGGAATTTCCCGCCTTGGCTTCTTACTCCTCTTTCCCCTGCCCGGGCTGTCCTCTCACTCCTTACACTTTCTCTGTACCTCCTCCTTGGCCTCTCTCTCTGCTTCGCTGCTGCCACCAGCTCGGAAATCTGCTCCATCAATTTCGTCGCTTCCTGCATCAACTTTTCACTGAACATCTGGGGTCGCTTGGGTGCCACTGTATTGCCTCCATCACTGTATGTATAAATGGGTGAGAAATCATGTTCAGACTGGTGTACAACATTTTTAACCCCTGCCCACCCGAGGCTGTGGGAAACACCGGCACCCATCCCATCTCTCTGGGCCACCAATGTCCACCCACTCCTCCTAGGAGCGCTGCTCCACCACCCCTAGTGGACTGCCCTCAGACTGGTCCATTCCCATTTTATAGTAGGGGAGAACCCTCTTCTCTCCATGTCCCCCCCCCAGCCCTGGCCGGCCCTGCATATTCATTTTTATATTTTCTTCTTTTACTTTTTTTTGTATCCCCTTGACCCTTTCATCTCTTCCGACTTTGCAGCCCTGGGCTGCATGTGTCCAGAGTGCGGCCTCCATTGGTGTGCAGCTGCTGCCTCCTCACAACACAGCACATCCCAGGGCCCCTGACCGGGCTCTGCCCTTCACTGCGTGAGACCCCCAGAAAATTTTTTTTTTTTAGAGCGCGGTTGAATACACATCCACAGTTTGTGCCCACTGTACTAGCTGCAATGTCTTCCTTCTGTCTTTTATTATTTCTTTTTTTTCTTTTCTTTCATTTATATTTAAGCAAAACATCCCAAATTCTGAACAACGCAGACCTCAATCCCACTCAGGGCCTTCTGCACGCCTTTGCCCCCCACGGCCACCCTTGTCCTGATGGTCCACTCCCATGGATAGGCCTGTCTCACCCATGACCCCAGAGGCCTTGCATTTTAACCACCCTCCTGTGAGCACCGAACCTGCCAGGCAGCCCATCCATTTCCCCGAGCCACACACGTCTTGTGGCTGCAGCACCCCAACCCGCATACACAATGCCACAAATGGCTCCATCTGGCATGGCCGGCTCCATTGGAACTGCCCCAAAAGCACCACCACCTTGCATTCCCCACAAAAACCTGAATACCTCAGCCTCCTGTCCCCACTGCTGCCAATTGTCACCACGCTTCATCCTGAAAAAAAAAACAAGAAATCCCCCTCCCCACGGTGCAGAGGGGATGCATCCATCCTCTGCCACAGGCCAAGCTGCCCCACGTGGCCTCTCAGCCTACATGCCACTGAACCACCGTGAGGGCCCTCCCTCATCACCATAATGTCCACCACCCACTCTGTTGTCCCCATGTCCAAACAATCCTCTGTTAGCCCCACAGTGTGCAAAGCGCACTCTTTTGGCTTTTTTTTGCTTTTATTTATTTTTTTTTTAATTACCGTACTAGGAGAAGTGGGTGACCCAAGCACATGCGGGTACTTGCAGTTGCCATGCACCCCCAAGCGAGTGTATCACCCCCAGCATCAAATCTTACCCACTCTTCCCCAGCCTTCTGGAGAAATGCCGCCACATGCCAATCGTGGGCTTCCACCTCAGCAAGCCCACCGAGTTCGCCTCAGATGCTCCGTGTCTCGGATTTCCTTTACTTTCTCTCTCTATTTTTTTTTTTTTCATTTGGCACCAGCCAGCCCTAAAAACAAACAGAAAACTTCCAATCTGCCAGGCCTGGGCAAATACTGCTGCCGTGTGGTCCACCAAACCATCTCCCACTCCCAAGAAAACAAACCTTGCTGCCCCATCCAGCCCTGGGCCTGCAACCTCAAACCAAAACCACCCACCACACCAGAAACTTTCCAGGGATTCGAACACTGGGCCAGCCTCCACCACGTGTGGGTTCCCACCTGCGGTCCACATTGAAACTGACAAAAATGCCTAGCTGAACCCATCAGTGAATCTGCGTAATACCCTGTCATGCTTTTTTCTTTTTTTTTATATTCAGTAACAAATCACATAGAACAACTCACACCAAACCTCAAATGCTGTTCTGGCTAAGGAAAACTTCTGAGGGTTGCCAGTGACCCAAGCTAGGCCTGCCCAGGCATCTCCCCCGGCCCCACATGCCAGGACAGAACACACTATCATCTAGCCATGCTGTACACTACCCAACAAAAAAAAAGCCCTGCTCCTTCATACCATTTAAACCAAAACAGGAAGAAATGATCAGACCAAGAGCACCATGTGTTTCTCTTAGCCCAGACTTTCTCAAAATGTAACATACAATCAGAGCACCACAATCATCTCTAAGCCAGCCACCTGGTACACATGGCCCCTAGGCCTAATCACCCCATGTGCCCTACCTCAAGTTTTTTTGCCAACGATGTGCTGAGTTCTTCACTCAAAAAAGTTCCTAGCAAAAGAGGCTGTCCTGTGGGAATCCTGGTCTAATATATCCCTCCATAACCCAAGGCTCAGGACCCCTGAGGCTCCACCCCTCAGCCAATCCCTGGGGCTTCGACATTGCCTTGCCATATTACCCTACCTGGCCTGGTGATGTTACCAGCCCCTCCCCGTACTTGTTCTTCCCTCCCCCCCTTATGTCCCTTTCTGGCAGGGGTCATCAGAAAACCAGGCCTGCCTTTTATTGGCAAGTCTCATTATCCCTAGGGCCACGTTTCGGTAAAAATAAAGAAGCCAGTTCCTGACTTCACACAAGAGTTCCTTTTACGGTTCTTTACAAAGTAACCACAGGCTTCAAACATTTTTGGCATTTTGGCCACTTTTATTTAGTTAATCATTTTTATTTAGAATATTCTATTTTTTACAAAACAAAAATTAGAACACATCAAGAGTATATAAAAGGTAAACAAGTATCTTGCATGACCCATATGTAAATACATACACTGTAATCTGTATAAAGTCATACCAATAATTCCTAAAGAATACAAAATAAGCTAAATATCAGATGCAAAAGAAATAAACCCTAACGAAGCTGAGAGAACTCACAAAAATAGCCCTTGGAAGAGCCATGAACAGAGTCACACCAGGTTAATGTGAGGGGTCAGAATGTTCAAGAAATTTGCCGAGGATCCTCTGCCTTATGGGCTTACAAGCTACTGTCCAATGAGCAGTAATGGGAGGAGAGTTAGGGTTCCATATTTATTTTTTTAGTTGTTTAACCAGGTATAGCACACTAAGCTGGAAGCTTTTTTACAGGAGTGACCTGGGAGCACAAAGAGGTAAAGTGACTTGCTTAGGGCCACACAGTATGCAAGTGGAAGCTGTGGGATTCACACCCAGGTCTGGTCTGCTGGATGTCACCAGATTTGCAGCTCAGAGCCTTAGACCACTGCCTCCTGTCTTATATTATCTCTCCATATCTTGTAGTATAGACGGAGAGAGCCTTTATTCCAATAGCAAAGTGTCCTGGATTGGGACAGCTGTGCTATGGCCATGACTCATTCAGTCAGTGATAGGGTGGATGCAGTGTGTCACCAGTGTAGCAGCAGTCATTTGATTTTGACACTCACTGCAATGAACCATAGTACACTGTGACTTTCCAAGTAAGAGGTCTGAGGAGGGATCCCAAGGAGAAACAAACCCAGTAAAAAGTAGATGGTTGTTTCCAGCACCTGAGAGCATACAGTATACTAATTACATCAGGCCAATACTGCTGAGTTAGAGGTAGTGGTATGCAGAATTTTCCAGTTTTGGTTGAACAGAATTACAGAGTTTTTGGCATTCCACTGAAATCCTTCTGAATTTTGTAGGAAGTGGAATAGTGGTATTCCATGGCAGAATAATATAGAATAGGTTTTCAAATAATTTTCCACAGAATTAAATTCTGCGCACTTCAATATTTTCTGTGGAAATGGTCATGGAATAATTTTCTGTGGAAAAATGCTGTTCCATGGAATATTATTCTAGCACACAGCAGGTGGAATTCTGCAGAAGAACCAGTAAAATTCTGATGGAAATTCCACCAGCTGAATGAGCACAGCATTACTCAGAGGGCAGAATATGGTATAGGTCTCAACTCCCAGAGTTGCACCACCAGCATAAATCTTGTGTCATGAGACCAAAAGACTTAAGGTGCACAGGGGTACAGTACCATAGCTGAAGCACCTTATTTTGTATTAACAAGCTGTGGCTATCAGAACCAGCCTTGCAAGCCAGTCACTAACATTAAAATCATGTCTCTGTGGATGTGGGAGGATGTAGTGCCATTTCCCACATGCACCTTGCCTTGCCTGAGGGGGCCAATGGAACTATCTCTTATGGCTCCATAGATAATTGCCACTTTTCCTTTTGCATGTTTGAGCCATCTGTTCAGGGTATGGGAGGTGCAGGGGTGGGAGCTAGGGGAAGCTTGCCTCATGTGAGCCAAAGCAGCACTTCAGGAAAGTATTTCCAGAAATCTAGTCTGGGGATGTCAAAGTGGGGTTGGAGGTTGGCAAATGTATCTATGAATACCCCACCCAGCTGAAAAAGGTCACCTAGGGACCAAACACATTAGTCATGTGCACTACTTCTTTCAGAAATCATCCAGTTATGAACATTTTCTTTTTGTCCCCAGAAACTGACCAAAAGGCAAAGGCCAATCGTCATTCTCCTGTAGGTTCCTTATGCTCTGGTACTCAATGCCTTATCAAATCAAGCACTGCTTCTCCCAGTGATTCATCTCAACCTCCCTTCTCAACTTCCTCTCTCCATCCTGCAGCTGATCCTAATTTCCCCTCTGGCTACTCACTCCTAATTTCCCCTCTAGCTTCCCCATCCCCTTTCCCAGACTAGCACTGAGGAGAAACTAATGTACTTTGTTGCACTTCCTTCTCCACATTGTATGTATTAAGTCTACAGTACTGTTAATTTACTCCTCTCGCATCAAATCCCAATGATTACCTAATGCTACAAACTGATGTTTTGTTTTTATGTTTGCTTGCGTGCATGCTCAAGAAATATTATGCGACAGTTTAGGAGAGAAGCTGGTTGTGGAGGTTGCTGCACTGTGGCAGCCAACGGAGGCACTGCATTTTGTGGCTTGGTACTGGTGGACTAATGGAAGCACAGTGTGCTGATGACACTGGTTTCCCAAAGTGCCACCAAGTTGAAACGTTTTCACCTCTGCAATGAGGGGCCTCCTCGGCATTGCAGCGTCAGCCATTCCGCTGCAATGAGGGAGTGACCGTCATTGCAGGGCTGTAACTTCACAAGTGTAACAACTTCCTCTCAGACCCATGAAAGCTGAACGGTGGTGGCCAATCTCCCTATTGGCAGCCCCCGTCTGAGTTCATTTGCAGACGGGGGAGCCCACTCCCCGTCGGCATGATGTAACCCCTTCCCCTATTTGTTGTGTGGCAAGGGAGGTGCCCAATCCCCCTCAGCATCATGCCCCCCAACAGTCATTCTTTACCAACACGGGGGCCCAGTCCCCATTGGCTTAAGTACCCCCACCCCAAAAATGCAGGTGGCACACTGGGAGCCCACCCCAGTGTGCTGAAAGCAAGTCTGGGAAAAAAAAAAACTTCCCGCAATGTCTTTTCCTTTTTTTTCTCCCTGATACAAAGGAAATGGCCCCACACTGGTTGCCGTCCCCTCCCCCAACCGGCACCCACACACTGCACTCTGCACTCTTCAAGGCCGACCAAGAACTGAAGAAATGCTGATAAGCTGAATAATGGCATAAATAGGGTTTTTTCAACTTTGGTGCCTATTTCAGGTATTTTGGGGAATTTTGGCACCAAATTTTCAACATGGGGTTATTGGAACCACTGTCATGGCGTTATTCGGTCCTGAAAAGTGATTTAACAGTCACTGCGTGAAAGCACCTTCCAGGACTGATTAACAAAATGATAGCACCAGTGTTAATGAGGTGGGCTCTCAAAAAACCTATGTTACAAATTTGGCGAAAAAAATACAAAAAATTACTGTTTTACGAGTGTGCATTGCGCAGTTTCCATGCACACTCGTAACTTCATGAATTTGTAATATTTTCACTCCAGATTTTCATCATTGCCATTTTCCCACACCTCCTTATGAACAGTACAGCTGTCATTTTTCACATCCTGACTAAAATGTGTTTACGCATTTCCAGCGCTGAATAGCACGATCACTGTGGGAAATCAGTGTTCAGGACACATTAAGAAAATCACAGTAACACTGTTCATGAGAAGAGGTCCTAAAATGCCTGTGTTGAAAATTTGGTGATGAAAGTCCTTAAAGTGACTTTGTTATGAGCACGCATTTTTCAGTTTCCTTGCACGCTCATAAGTTTGTGAATTTGTAATATTTTCACTCCAGATTTTCAACATTGGCATTTTCCACACCTTCTTATGAGCAGTACAGCTGTCATTTTTCACATCCTGGCCAGAATATGTTTCCGCGCATCTGGCACAGAATAGAGTGGACGCTGTGGGAAGTCAGCATTCGGGACAGATGAAAAACAAACCGCAGTAACACTGTTCATGAGCAGAGGTCCTAAAATGCCTATGATGAAAATTTAGTGACAAAAAACCATGAAAAGACTATGTTACGAACGTACATTGTGCAGTTTCCATGCACTCTCGCAATTACGCGCATTTATAATATTTTCACTTCAGATTTTTCAACTTTGGCATTTTTTCACACCTCCTTATGAATAGTACAGCTGTCATTTTTCATATCCTGCCCAAAATATGCATTTACACATCTGGTGCAGAATAGTGCAGTCGTTCTGGGAAATCAATGTTCGGGACAGATTAGGAAAATCATAGTGACACTATTCATGAGCAGAGGTCACAAAAAGCCTATGTTGAAAATATGATGAAAAAATTCCTCTAAATGACTGTTACACACATACATTGCACAATTTCCATGTAAGCCCCGAAGTTCAAGTATTTTTAATATTTTCACTACAGATTTTCAACATTGCCATCTCTTCACACCTCCCTATGAATGGTACAGCTGTAATTCTTCACATCCTGCCTGATCTGTGTTTTTGTACATCTAGCACAGAATGGCACGGTCACTCTGGGTACTCAAAGTTCGGGTCACATTAACAAAATCACAATGCCACTGTTCATGAAAAGAGGTCCCAAATGCTTTCATGAGTTGGGGGTTACAAAAAGGCCATGTTGAAAATCTGTAGTGCAAATACCAATGAATGTCCAGTGCGTTAGGGTGTCTAACCATAACGTCCCACCCTGAACAGACTCACAGGCATCGGGGCTGTGTCTTTGGATTGCTGACTGTAATACTCATGCCATTCCACCCCACCCCACCACCCTGCAGCCAGTGACAGGCATCAAGGTGTGTCTTGAACTCTTTGGCCCCAGAGTTCACCACATTCTATATGGCACCCTTTCCAGCATATGTCCTTATGAAATGGGGTGACTGTACAGCCGAATGCCCCAAGGCACACCTCAACACATGTTGGTGTCTGCAGGATAGGGTGAAGTGAAATGGCATGAATGTTATGGGCGACAAAGCAAATGCATACCCCAATACCTGTCTGTCTCTCTAGGGTGGAGGCGGTGTTGATGCGAAGTTCAACACTTCACTGCCATTCCTAGTCTGTGTCTCTCTAACTCCTGCATTTCCAATGCTAATACCAGCAAGCAAACATTCGGCATTGACAAGTGCTTGTTTTACTCTGTTGCTTCTCTGTTTTATATTACCTTTGGAAATGTGTTGTTGATTATTGTTTATATACTTTTCTATAATACTGCATGGAAATATACTTTTGATTATAATACTCCCATATTTCCCTTCCCCCAGGATGCTCCATGAGATGAGCAATTTTATATTGTTCAGTGTGCCTTTCACAGTGAAACTTTTCAATAAATAACTATTACAATTTTCAGTCAGTGTTTGTGGGTGACAGCTAACCTTTCTAAGTAATTAATTCCTTTTGATGGGCTTCCTGTACAGTTTACAACAAATATTATTGTTCTTTATATACATTTCAAGGTCTAAGTATGGTATGCTAGTTTTACTGTACTCCAAAATACATTTTAGGTTATGATTACAAGTATTCAAATAGATAGGAAATTCCATCAGTTCTGCCTCTGTGCCCTTCCAAATAAACAATAAATCATCAACATAGCATTTAAACTCCATAATATTGTGATGCTGTGTGTGTTTACTATTGTATCTTGAATGAAATTTAACTCAACATGATCCATGTATGAATTTGTTTATAATGCTGTCATTGTAGACCACATCCCAGTCACTTTTATCCATTTGAAAAATTGGTGTTGAAATCTATTTTTTTTTTCAAAAACAATTTCTGCCAGCTGTTCAAGAAATGATGTTGGAGCTCTATCACAGAAATATTTCTCAGATTCATAACATTCACTCTATATTCAATAAGAGATTATAGTGTAGAGGTGTGCAACACCCTTAGCCAAGAAGTAAGTTTTTAAAATTCAGTGATGATGGTAAGCTCAGTAATAAGTTTTAAAACATCTCTGGTATCTTGCAAGTAAGCAGGCACAGCCTTAACAAAATCTCTAATATGAAAATCATCAAGAGTAGAGTATCCCTCAACTTTTATGCAGATTCAACCTTGATCCTGCCACTGAACCAAATTCATGAAAAATAGTAAAAGCTTAGTGAACCAAGACACATCTTTAATCAGTAAACAAGTATCATTTGTGAAGGCCAAAGATTTTTGATCTATTACTGGTCCTTCTGAGAAAGTTAACCCACCAATATGAGAAGATGCTTCAGGTTTCAATTTTACGAAGAAGAGGGTCCCAAAAATACATACAGTATTTATAAAAGTGAGTTCAAAGGGCAGCACTGTCTAATGCCCTTCCTAGCCATTTTCATACTTTTCCTAACCATCCATTAAGAAGAGGCATAATGACTGCCATGCCGTATAGTAACTGAATTCATGAAATAAAGACCTCCAGAAGGTCATAGCTCAAGAGATCCTGTCACAAAAAGGAAAAATATGAACTACATGACCAAATGCTTTCTTCCAAGCATTTGATGGGGCCTCTGGTCACAACTTCAAATAGTTCCCATAAAAGACACAGTTTGTCCTGTATTTGTCTCCCAGGTACTGAGCAAGACTGTAAGATGTCTATCACTTGTGAAGCAGCACCCATCAGATGTTTACTCAGAATTTTAGTAAGGAATTTTTAATCTGTATTCAAAAGACTACTATACTTCAGATTCCCTATATCTGTTCGAGACCCATTTGTATATAAGTAAATCAAAAGTCCTTCCTGTATACTTTGTTCCAGGATTTTCTTTCCAAAATGTAATAAAAAACTTCTTTTAGATCCCCCATGATATTTGGGATCATAAACTTATAAACTTCTCTGGGTAATCCATCTATTCCTGAGTCTTAATCAGATGTCATCGAGGCTACTGCTAGCTGAACTTTGTCGGAGTGATGGCTGCCTCTAGCTGAGTAGATATGTTGGGAGATATGGGAGGAACCTTGAGCCCATTCAAAAAAACAGTTTCCTTACAACTCACTTGAACTAGAGTGCCAGTGATTTCTACCATGTGTTTGTGAATATACTCCATCAATTCCTGTGTCTGAGACAAAACAAAACTGTTCCTGTCTTTGAGGGTGGAGATGGTCTTATTTGCTACTAAATCTGGGGGCCTGTTTGGCTAGGAATGAGACCCCCCAAATCCAGTACTTAACTATAGACTCAGATAAATACTCAGTCAATTGAATCCTGTTCTGAGTCTCTGGTTAAGCACGGAATTGTGCTTTTGTCACTCTTCCTCACCTGTCACTACTCCCTTCCTTCCAGCGTCTGTAACTGGGGGCTTGTTTGTGCTGCAGTCAGTTGCTTCACAACAGTGCAGTTAAGTGAGCATCGGCAGATAGAGTCAGGTCAGTGGATGAGTGGTATAGTCATGCTGGAGGAAGTTGATTGAAAACTGCTGCAGTGAAGGTGTCATGTGACACACTGTCTCAGGGTATACTTATCTCTGTTTTGCTGCACAACATGCAGAGAGACAGAGTGAGACAGCAAGTACAGCAGAGTGAGAGGCATCATGAGGAGACCATAGAGCAGAAGCAGAACAATTTGAGTGGGTGGGAGAACCATGCAGCTAACAAGAAAATACTGGCAATGAAGCAATTAAAAGGAAAAAAAGTTTTAAACAATACTGCCTCACCAATTCTTCCATACCCTCAAAATAGAAGGGACTTTTGCTGAGTCCCATCTTTATTGCTGGCTGTACAGCAGGCCCAGGAAGTATTGCTTGTGTGCCATTGCTACTGCTGCTGTTACTATTCTACAGTAAAAAAGGATAACATAAAAGAAGCACAAGATTACAGTGAGACATTGGAGATGAAAAAATAGATCCTAGAGAGAGAGAGAGAGGGTGTCTGGTGACTGGTTGGCTGCCTGACTCTGGTGGTACAATACAAAACATATTGTATAGTACAAGCATGTTAGACACAGCTTTGCCTAACACAGATTTGGCTACTTCATGAGAGACAGTATAAGAGAGAAAGAGAGACCAGAAAGTGAGGGTGGGGTGCAGGGCCAGATGTCAGGACACTGCAGGTTGCAAAAAAATACACTGAGCAAAGTGCCCTTGCAGAAATATAGGTGTGCTGTGTACATGCAGAATGCATGCCACATGTTTAATTGTGCAATGTTTACATCTGGTTCGCATACATAAAGTGAACCTAATCGAACCAGGTCTAAAAAGCAAACCAGGTTTGCACGCTTCAAGATTGACATGTGTATAGCAGGTAAGCTGGTGTGAACATCATTTAGGTCGCATAAGGTTCACATGTTTCATGCTTGCCTTGTGTGCAGCAACTAAGCAGGTGCAAATTTCATCTAAAAAAACACATAGGTTTCTATTTCTCATACTACTGCTAACAATTAGAGATATTAAAATACATTTTTCATTGATTTCACATTACAATTAGGTAAACTCATTAATTCTGATCCTTTTGCATGTTGTTTAATGTTTTTTGATTTTTGTCATTAAACTGCCATTAATTTGTAAAGTATTGTTTGCTTACTGCATTAAATGCCTTGGATGTAGTCAACAAACATCCTCCATTCCAGATGTGTGAAGATGGGTGTCTGTGTTGTGAAGTCTGACATTTTTGTTTTGCGCCATGAAAATCCCTTACGCATATTTAGTGGTATAAATGTGTTTCCTCTATGACTGTTTTGGATCACTTACTTTCCCTTTGTCATTTTGTATGGTGTACATACACTATGGCCAAGGCCCCTAGAATTCTGTGGCCACAGAATTTTGCTCAGAACTTGCAATCTACCACAGAACATCTGCGATGCTGCAGAATTCACTCTTCTTGGTGATTTTTTTATGAATATTTCTGTTTATACATAGAATCTGGTTCCTTTCCCCTCTTTTTATTTCCCAAACCACCCAATATGTTCAGAATGTGATGTTATCATTGCTATAACATCATACATTAGCTAATGAAATGGCTGCATTCTGCAACAGAAATGAACAGTAACTTATCTACCACAGCTCCCCACTGCCAGAGATGGTGGCACAGCACATCATGCATCATGATATTTGCTCAACCTGCACTACAGCCTAATACAATTTTCAGTCTTACATTGTTGCACTAGGGCCAACTTAAATGAAACCTTGCAAATAGCACAGACCTGTTAAGTCCATACTTCACTTTGTACAAATCTATTTGTGCCTTTCAGGTATACAGACACTATCTGAAATGAATAACTGGTAAAATGAATTTAACTGTTTACATTTTTAAGAAAAATAAAGTAATTATGCTAAGAAAAGTGAAATATAATAATATGTAGACCTGTTGAAAGAATTGACAAGTTAAATAAATAATTGCACTGTATGCATTTTTGCCAGGGTTATTGATTACATATTGTCATTGGTTGATAGAATCACCTAAAGTTATTGAGAAAAGTTGTGTGCAGGGACAGCTGTTGGGCCAGAGGGTAGCATGCTGTGTTTCCGTGCCGGCAACTCAGGTTCAGTTCAGAGATTAGCTCTGAGAGCTGGCTGGGCAGGACAAGGATTGGTGGAACACATCACTGCTCGGAGCCTGGGAAGGTATGGTGCAGTGTTCTATCACATGGTGGACACACTGTGATAGTCCGGAGAACTGTATCTCACAATTGGTTCACATGCATGTCATGGTATGATAGTGTTATGCAGTGTGTCAAGAAAAGCAGGTTGACATGAAAAATGAGTTTTGCAATAACTCCTCTAATCTATTTCCAATGGGACCTGTATGAATGAGGATGCAAGTTCATGGAAATTAAAAAAAAATATATATATATATATATATACACACATATACAGTATCTCTGTCTCTCTCCACACACACACACACACACACACATGCACACGCATGTTTGTATGTGTGTTACAGATTGCGTATAAATGTATGTGATACACAGTGGGAACCTCATGAGTGGTGTAGAAAGCACATACACATATACAAGTGATAGACAGTGGAAACCTTATTAGTGGGATAGATAGCATGCATATAGAAATACCTTATTTATCACATAAGATCCCATCTGCATATGTCATTTATGCAGCAGGCTAGGACCTTAAGGGAGAGACATTTGTTTTGCTTTTTTAGGCATAAAATTATTTTTATAAGTCTGTTATTTTTTGAACTAGTGTTACTGTGCTTTCCACCATCCTGATTGCTATAACCACTGCCATGAACGTGAAGTCAGGATGACAAGCTGACACTGTGATGTGGTAGTTTGTTAGTGCCGCAGAACTTCCACAGAAATTGCAAACCACTGCCGCAGAAGTTCTGTGGCAAATGGTAGTCTTGCAGCAGAATTTGGTCCCACTGTGCCTCAGAAAAGTAGGGGCCCTGACTATGGCCATGCTCAGCACTCTTTGTGCTGAGTAGGGTCTTTGAAGTATGCACCGTACCTCACATTTTGTCACTGAAATGAGGAACATGGACACTCAAAAAGAGGGACAACGAGGGACACTAACTCTCATGATGATCAGGACACATCCCAAAACATGGAGATACAGTACCTCAGAACACAGTGGAAACCATTGTATTTAGTTGTATTGATATTAGCACCTGAGAATTAACTTCTACCATGAAACAGGGGTGCCATTTATGTAGGGCAGAGAGTGGCAGTTGCCTGCCAGCCCACATTTGTGCCATGCTGTTCTTATGGTGTGGAGATAATGGCATTAAATTTGGATTTATTCTTTTGTACAAAATGTGCCCCCCTGCTCTGTGAGTACTCACACTGCAGGTGCACTCCTGACTTGACAGTGTCTGTATTGTGTTGTCCACTCTCTCAAACTATTAGTGGTGGTGCCATCACATGTGAGATGGAGGAGCTCCAGCCAAGCAAGAGCACAAGAGTCATATGAGTGCGACACTGTCTTTCCTGCCACAGAGTAGACAGGCTGCACACTACAGCTTGGAGGAGTTGGTGAGCATTGAACTATCAAGTGACTCCTTTCTCACTGTGTATAGATTTTGACTCAGGGTACATTTAATGCCCCCTGAATCTGAAATCTGCCATATGTAAATAACTGTGACCTGAGATCTACTTTTAATTACCTCTAAAGCTGTTACCTGGCAATTCTATCTATTCCCGTACTGCATTACCTATGTTTTTATTAGGTTTATGTTTAAGCATCTTTCTGATGTGGAGCCTTTGCAAAGGAGTCATTGACTCAAATGATTATAATTCCGATTTCTCTTAAATAAAAAAAAAAACAGTGCTGTGGTGGCATATTTTTGTTGGCCTACTCTTAGTGAGTCTCCATCTCCCCTGGTGGCTAAAAGGGCAGAGGGTCAGCTAGAAGCTAACTCAAGACTAGGCTACCTGCTTACTTTACTAGCCTCGCCTCACAAAAAAACAGCACAGACCCTCCATGACAGCAAGCTATGCCTAGCAGCAGTGACAGTGGTGTGAGCTAGGCCTTGATCAATGCAGTGCAGCAGCAAAAATGGCAGCAGTCAAGCAAGAACCAAGCAACACATGTTGGGTATGTTCAGCTGGTGACATGACTTGGTCGTGGACCATGTTGTGGAACTGGGATGGTCGGTTCTAGCATCCAGCTTCTGGCAGAAGGATGGAGGAGGACCAGACTGAAAACTGTGCTGGTGGCACACTGGGCCAGCCAAGGTTCTGACCAGATGGCTGGGTAGGTAAAGTATTTTTTGTTTTACGGAGGATTGGGAAGGAGAAAGGACAGATATATTGATGTGTTTTTCATGTTTCTGCACCTTTGGGTGGCTTCACGACCCATGTGGGATGGGTATTGAATGGAATGGGGTCAGAGATGTAAATCAGGACAAAGTTTTTTTTGGAGGGGGGCTTCAGAACTTCAGCCAGGAACAAAATTGGTTATAGCTAGGTGGATTTAAGCCCAAATCTAACGTACTGCTCCAGGGTATAGACAGATAAATCTTATACATTTTAATTTTTCCTGATTTGCATATCACTTTTCTGTCACAACAAATATGTTTTACCATTTAGAGATGTTCCAGACATTCTAGAGCTTGCCACCTAGGGGCTAACTAGCACCTGGCCTTCACTGGTTTTTGGCTCCTCCTGCTGAAATCTTAAATGGAACCCCTGCCATAAAGTTTAAATTTACAGGCCATCCCCTGTGTGAGCAGCATGTTTTCCATGAGGGATGGATGAGGAGCAGATCAGTTTTCAGGGATAAAATGAGGGCTGTCCCTTTTATTTAAGGACAATTGAGCGGTATGGTATGCACAGACTATTGGAGACCCATTATAGTCAGGCTTATGTCTCATTCCACCAGTAAAGCTGACCTACACATCCCCATGCTTAGGCACATTATGACATAAGGCAAGGCAGACTGCAGGGGCTTGCACCATCGAAATGAATGGGGGTATTTTTTTTATTATTATTTTATACATTATTGATGGAGAGTTGGAGATTAATGAAGGCCACCATTTGACTAACAAGGGCCTTGTTAGTAGAACAGCATCCTTAATTAATCTCCATCTCACCATCATAATGTAAAAAATAGTAATAAAAAAACTCCATTCATTTCAAGTGTGTATGCCCCAGCACTTTGTCCCATGGACATCATCTCTTAAAGACTTTTGCCTCTGGCTCCCTAGTATTCAAGTAAGAGACTCTTGACTTATATCAATACTTTGTGGGTCGTCTGTAGCAGAATTTCCACACCTGCTATAGTTTATGTACATGGGGGGACTGGCCATGCTGGAGAATGTCGAGTTATTGCTGCTTTTGTGTTTGCCCCTTAAAGTTTGCTTTCATGGAAGCATTCAAAACTATGGAGAAAAAATAGTAGGAGTACAGGCCAGACAGAAGTAATTAAGTAGTTTTGTGGGTAAGTGTGTGTATAAAGGGTGGGAAGAACCACATGTATTTCATTGGTTTGTGTGCTAAAGTTCAGCTGTGCAGATGAAAAGAGTGGGGAGAAGAAAACTGAAAAGTATAACAGTGGCTATAAGCATGTCACATGCATGCAGATGTATGCAGATTTGTACTGAAGTACAAGCAATCCATATGTGTGAAGACAATATAGCTTAGTGGCCATAGGCGGTATGCCCCCCTGACAGCAACACCAATACAGTGACAGACCTCAATGCTGACAAAATTGACAGTTCATTGACAGGTCACTGTGTAGGTGCACCAGAGACAAGGGCATGCTGTCTCCCAGTCATGCACCCCCTCATCAAATCAACTCCAACTCAGAGTTGATTATAATTAGAATGGGGGGTGCGTGGTGCAGCTCCCTCCACATGGGGGGTTCGGTGGAAAATCCCCCCGATAGAAAAACAGACCAGGAGTCCATCAGGATTTACATCGACCACAACTTGCAGTCAACATAAATCTTGTTGCTGTGATGCCGGTCTGTGAAATTGTTGTCAAACTTGCATCGTAGAGACATTAAAGGCACTGAACTGCAAACCAGGAGACTTGGAGACCTGAAGACCTGGATCTGAATCTCATCAACCCCCATTTGTATATGCTGTGATCCTGAGCAAGTCACTTAACTTTTATGTGTGCAGTTATTGATGACCACTTGCTTTTTGCATGCATGCCACATGCATGCAGTATGTTCCAATTTAGCATAAAAAACATGCTTTCCACACTTGCTTACTGCACACATGCCACATGCTTGCAATCAGTTAAAATTTAACTTATAAATCAGGCTAGCAGCACACATATCACATGGGTAGTTTTATTTGTGCAGCAGGAGATTATTTCATATAATTATTTCTGTAAGGGTGGTGCCCATGCTCTATAACTGGTTGCAGGCTGCAGTAATCAAAATACTGAAACTTGGCATGAAATGTGAGAAAAGCAAGAGACTGAATGAGAGCAAGAGAGAATAGACAGTGAGGGTAGGGTGCTGATCAAGATGTCTGCATGTTTCAGGTTACCAAAAAAAAAAATAGACCAAGCACAGTGGTGCCCATGCCCTGTGCCTGTCTGCAGGCAGCAGTAAAACAAATAAATAATATATATATATATATATATATATATATATATATATATATATATATATATATATATATATATTACTGAGACTTGGCAGCAAAAGTAATGAGAGAAACTGAGTGAGACAGAAAAAGAGAGACTAAAGGCATTCTTCATGTTTACCATTCTTTAATGTTATAATTCTGCAAATGGTACTAGACAATGCTAGTGCCCTATATCATAATAGAACCATCATCATCAGTCATCATCCCTTTCTTGTTCTTGCCATTCATCATCATCACCATATGAGTGTGCTCCAGATAAATAAATGTCTGCATCATCAATTTAAATTCTGTATAGTTCTAGTAGCATTATATTGATGAGCTGCTGAACAGTTACTGAACAGTAACGCTAGTTTATTTATTTATTGAAATCTTGGATTAATACCATTGAGCAACAGCTCTTTACATAGGTTCCACATTAAAAGAAAAATATCATCATGATGACAGTTACAATAACAGGCAGCATATCACAGTTGTTTAAGGCTCTAAGCTGCAAATCTGGAAACCTGGGTTTGAATCCCACAGCCCCCACTTGCATACTGTGTGAACCTGAGCAAGTCACTTAACTTCCCTGTACTCCCAGGTTGCACCTGTAAACAAACTTTCAGCTTAGTGTCTCTCACCTGGTTAAACAACTGAAAAAAAAAGTGTCACCAGGCCTGAATACATCTAGGTAAAATACAATAAAAGCCATAGGTTCGCGGAAAAAGAATACAGATTAAAACTGAGGTGGGAATAGACACATTGAGATAGGTAAAGGACAGAGACAAGGGGTTTTAAATGAATGCACTCCAAACAGACAGTGCAGCTATTTAAACAATGGAGGCAGTGTACAAGGTATGCCTGAGTCTGGTAATAGCTATCTCACTAAGTGCAGTAAAGTATAGCAGGTAAAACGTGGAGGGGGAAGGTGGACTAAGGAAGCAGAAGGAGGTGGGTGAGAAGGAAGGATGTGTGAGGAAAGGGATATATGGGAATAAGTGGGTGAGAGGCAGCAGAGAGTAAGTGTTGAAAGGGTGATGGTACAGTAGGGTAATGCAGGTAGAGTGTGAGACATAAGGTGTACATATGGAGCAGGGAAGCAGTCTTAGTGGTCACAGTCAAAGGTAGCCTCAGTGACTAGGAGTCACTCTTCAGCACTGAGTTTGGAAGGAGGTGGTGGTGTTGATCACCTAGTGCTGTCACTGTGTAGATCTGGACCTTTGCCTGTAACGAGTGGGAGACAGACATGATGGTGTGGAACTAGGAAGGGCTAGTTTTTATTTTATATGGTAGAAAATTGAAAAATATGTTTTCTGACTTGTATTATTTCTTCTGTGTCTCAGGTAGGCACTGCAGATTCAGGAAACCAAAGGAGAGTGTCACCTATGAGCATGCTAAACAGTTGCCCTCCTCCATGGGGAACAGATACTGATTCTGGAAACTTGATAGTTTTGTCTTCCAAGCAAATTCTTGCGCAACACCTAGGTGGCTCAATCCCAAGGCTACTACCCCTGCCTTCTTTGCTAGTAGCAGCTTACGGGGCCTAGGTTCAGTGACAGGTGCCTCCACCCAAAGGTCAGGGTTGGTATTAGTCTGACTAACCAGGCCCCAGCCCTCTGGGACACTGTGACCCTCCTTGTCTCCTGCTAGTGTCCCACACAGTACACATTGTTCACCTTCCAAATACCCTTGATAGGCTTGATAGGCTTTAGACATTCACCCATATTTAGCACTTACCCGCAGGTCTGGTTTCTTTGGCTTGGCTCAGGGGACTCCCTGTAAAACAAGGTGATTCAGAACAAAAAGCAATTATGCAAAACTTCAGGAATAAATGGACACCATAGTCAATGTAAATGGCAGAGAAAAGTAAATCTGATTTATTCAGGGGGCTACAACAAGGACTGGGGGTCAATCAGGGTAACTGGCTTAAACACACTATAAATATCACAGTTGCACATGCAGTCAGTGTCCCAATCAGTCACACTCTCTGGGTACCCAGGATGAAGAAGGGGCTAGCCAGGATCGTAATCCAGAGTCGGAGGGCTCAGTTCGTGGAAATCACACAACAAGTTAATCAGATGACACACTAATGATTTAAAAGATAGGTTGCAGGGAGCTACCCTGTTTGCTACTCATGATACCCAAGACTGAGCACAGGATGGATGATGGATGCTATGGATTGCCAGAGGAAGTAGGGTAGGGAGACAAGACCCTTGTGGCAGGGCTCAACTGCATTGAATAGCAGGCGGATTTAATCCGACTCATGATGGGTACAGCTTCCAGCCCTCAGCACACAACTCAGCTCGAGAGGAAACCAGATTGCAACCCCCCTCTCCAGTTCACAGTACACTTATATGTAAAGAAAGTTCACTGTACCAAGCCAGCTGCTCCTCAACCCTGATCACAAAATCACTGCTAAACCCGGGAGCATAAAAGTAGCTAAAGTAATAACAGACCGATTGAGCTTGGCAAAATCTTCAGTCTTCTTCAGGTTGAGCCTGGTCCCCATTCAATAGTTCGCTTCACAGCACACCGAGTGGATCACTTCCGACTAATTTTCTCTCTCTCTCTCTCTCTCTCTCTCGGCAAGACAGCAACAGGCTGGGTTTCGGGCCTTCCACGGTTCTCCCGCGCGAACTACTGTGCAACACTGCTTCTCGACTATGCAAGCTCCTTCCTCCTCAATTTCCAACTTGAATCTCGCTTGCCAGCAGACAGCTCGTGGTATTTCCCCTTGCTCCAGAAGGCCCGATTTTCTGGTCCAGCTGTCAATCACAGTAAGTGTTCCCCCCTGTAGGTGCAAAAGGCGCCAACAATCCAAAACTACAAATCCGAACAGGGAATCCATACAGCCCCACTTTAGCTGGCTCCATTTTAGAGTCCCAGCGTACCGATTGGTCCACTTCAGCAGTTCAGGACCAAAATGGTGGAGCTAGACAGAACAGTCCTCACTGCAAAGAAGGCAGGTTAGAACACAACACATTTTCACTACTGCTGTAAACAATGTCCAGCTAATCATTACATTTTTCAGCAGGGCTCCCTCTGCACAAATAACAATGGCAGAAATGGAGCGATTAGTCAGTAGCTCATGTGGGACTTGAGCTGGGAAACCCTCAGACCCCCCCCCACAGATTAATTATAACTGCACTGCAGGCAGCCCTTAAGGTGACAGTACATGGAGGCTTTAAAGGTGCTCACTGGCAATACTTTTAAATGGCAAATGAGCCGACACCAGTCAGGCAGCGAGCATTTAGGCAAGCTCACGGAAGCCTTTTGGGAACCCCCATTTGTAGGGGGTTATACCCTTCCTTGCCTAGAAAAACTTGACATCTGTGTCAAGTCAATACTATCATAATAACTTTAAATACAAATTTCCTTACACACCTCTACCACTAGCAGATAATGCCTCTAACTTCTTAAAACATTAATCAGCACATTAAACTGACCATATACATTTTCTGTATTTCACAGTACACTACTTTTCCTAAATTACATTACACACATTCTACACAGATTACTAACATACACTGCAGTATAAAATCAGGTTATTACTTCCTGCACATGGAACAATGAGAGCAGGGGCCCTTTTCTATCAGCTACCCTGGGGCTGGTTGGGGCAGGGGCACCATACTTAAAGGGCAAGACAATTAGCCTGGAGTTAGCACTCAGACTCAATTTCAGTAGGAAATTTTGGGACACATAAACTCCGTTGTGGACTGAGTTGAGAGGCAAATCATAGCTGAGGCACACTATTGGTTTGACAGCTTGTCCAGTCTTCCTGGAGGGAACAGCCACAGTCTCTGTATCTTTCATCTCAGTCTCTGCACTTTCCTCACTTGCAGGGGGGATCCCTGTTTGAGTGGAATAATTTGGTCTTGGGGCACTGTCAGCCCCTAGCTCTGTAAATTCAAGTTCTACAACACTTTACTCACTAAGAAAACCTGCTGGCACTGGAAAGGAATCATTATCACACTCAAAGTACTCCTCATGTTCTGGCATGTCACCAGTCTGTCTCAGATCATCTGTCTCTTCCCAAGGTAAATCACACAGTTCCACCACACACAGCAACTCCACATCATCAGACCTGATACTTTGAACTTCACTCTTAGGGAGCATTGACTCCAGGGACAAAGCTGGGGGTTTTGGTAGTCCAGAAGGCCAAGCTTCATCCCCACAATTGACCATGGGGTTACCTTGAAACAGCTGACTCAGTTCATAAGAGGGGTAATAACCATAGTTGCACTCACTATCATCTGAAGTGGACTGACAGTCATTATCAATTTGGGTTTGCTGTGGAGAAAACGTTAAGTAGGTGACCACGGGGGCAGGCATACTCAGGTTTCGTTTCACAGCAGCCCGAGTCACTGGTCCAGGGGGAACAATATCTGGGGGCTCAGCATCAATCATGATTTGGCCAATGGGCAAAACAAATGGTTACGGTGCATGGTATTGACATCTTTTGAGTTGTTTTCAGGATGCACTTTATACACAGGTAAGTCATTCAATTTGCCTACTACTATATGGGGAAGGTGGTGCCAATGATCAGCAATTTTGTGTTTGCCATGCAATCCCAGATTTTGCAGCAACACCCGGTCTCCAGCTTGAAGCTCGTGGGCCTTTACTTTTCTATCTTGTCTTTCTTTGTTAGCTAAGTTTCTCTTTGCAGCCATGGTCTGAGCTAGTTGGTATGTATGATTCAATTGAGCTTTTAGCTTTTGCATGTATTGTAGATAGTTCTCAGCTCGGACCCCATTAGGCAAAACCCCAAAACAAACTTCCACAGATAATGGAGCTTATCTCCCAAACATGAGGCGATAGGGAGACAACCCAGTAGCATCAATTTTTGTACAATTGTAGGTGTGTACCAAGGTGCTATTCTGCTGGCTCCATTTGGGCTTGTCTTTCTGGTGGAGAGTGCCCAGCATGTCAAGCAGGGTGCAAGTGAAGCGTTCTGACTGTGGGTCCTCCTGCAGGTGATACAGACTGGTTCTTGACTTCCACACACCCCCATAGAGAGAGCATTTCTTTGATTAAGTGACTCTCAAAGTCTCTGCCTTGGTCAGAATGAGATCTTTAGGGGGCCCCATAACAAAGAAATTCTCTATCAGCACTTTGGCCACAATGGATGCTTTTGATCTTTGGTGGGGAAGGCTTGGACATATCTGGTAAAATGATCTGTAACCACCAACACATTACTGATATTGCACTGATCAGGCTCCAGACTTAGAAAGTCAATACAAACTAACTCCATGGGGGTGCTGGTGGTGATGTTAACAAGGGGGGTATCCCTCTGTGGCAAGGCCTTTCTCTGTAGGCAGTGACTACAAGTTTGTACATGATGTTCAACATCTGCTCCCATTTTAGGCCAGTAGGATCAGGACCATACCAGATCAAGAGTTCTGTCAATGCCAAGGTGGCCCATATGGTTGTGTAGGGACCTCAGCACCAAGTCTCTAAAATCAGTGGGTAAGACCAACTATTGTTTGTCTACTTGACCCCCCATCTACTGTCTCTCTGTACAGCAACTGATTCATTAGCTTCAATTTAGGACCCTCTTTGTACAATAGGGCAGTTTTCAAATCAGAGGAGTCCAACTTGGACACATCTTTCCCTGCGTAGAGGGCGTCGAGGGCTGATCGTATCACTGGGTCTTGAGATTGAGCTCGCTGAAGGCTGTCATTATCAAACTGAGGCAAAGCACTAATATCTAGTGTGGAGAAGTGACAGTACGCAGCTGGTATGCAAGTGTCAGAGGGGCCCAGGCAGTCAACTAAGCAGTCCACTGGGTCGATGGACATCTGTTCATCTTTGCCAAACTTCTGGCACAGGGTTCGAATTTCAGGCTCGGACAACCCGACCCAATCACCTTTGCAATTAGGCTTCCAGAAAAGGGCATCAGCTTCTATGTGATTCAGGCCCGATCTGTATTCAACAGCATAATCGTATGTGGACAATGCAGAAAGCCACTGATGCCTGGTAGTCCAATTTAGCTGAAGTCTGCACATAGGTCAGTGGATTATTATCGGTTTTTAGTAGTATCTTTGCTCCATACAAATAGTCATGAAATTGGTCGACAATGGCCCACTTCAACACCAAGAACTCCAATTTATGTACAGGATAGTTTTTTTGCAACGGGGTCAGATTTCTACTGGCAAAGACCACTGGTCTAAAGCCATTTTCATGCTCCTGACACAACATAGCCCCCAAACATTGTAGGCTAGCATCAGTGAGTAACACAGAGGGTTTAGCAGGATTGGCATAAGCAGGGACAGGAGTGTGGGTGAGTTGATATATGATTTAGTGGAAAGTAGCCTCACAGTCGGGTGTCCATCAGGGACCAAAAAGTTCACCCGGGCAGAAGTACACTCTCTCTGCTTTGGTGCGGGTGATTCTCTTGTATTTTTTGTTCATGGGAGGGTAACCCTGGGTCAGATTCAACAGTGGGCAAATCACTCTTGAGTAGTCCTTTATGAACCAACGATAATAACCACACAAGCCTAGGAAGCGTTGTGATTCTTTTAAATTGTGGGGCAAGGGCCAGGTGGTCAAGGCCTCAACTTTGCTAGGATCAGTCTCTATCCCCTCGGTGGACACTATGTGCCCCACATACTTTATGGATGTCTGAAATAACTGGTATTTATCGATGGACAGCTTAAGGCCGAAGTCTTCCAGTTGGTTCAACACTTTAAAAAGTTTGCTCTCATGTTCCTCTAATGAACTTCCAAACACAATAACATCATCTAAGTATACCAGGCACTCCAACAAGTTCATGTCTCCCACTGCACATTCCATCAGTTGCTAAAAAGTGGCTGGAGCACCTGAGATCCCCTGAGGCATCCTCATAAACTCACAGAACCCAAGTGGACAGATGAAGGCTGTTTTCTCACAGTCCTCTGGGGTCATGTGGATCTGGTGGTACCCACTGTGAAGATCCAACACAGAGAACCACTTGCTTCCATTTAGACAGTCCAAAGAGTCCTGAATATGGGGCATGGTGTATTGATCAGGGATGGCCCGCCTGTTAAGGGTCCAGTAGTCTACACACATTCTTACTGTCCCATTCTTTTTCCTCACCACAACAATAGGCAATGCATAAGGGCTTCTGGATTCTTGTATCACACCAGCCATGAGTATTTACTGCAGGTGTCTTCTTACATCATCTATATCTGCTGGTGCTAGGTGCCAAGACCTCTCACAGAATGGCTGTTCATCTTGCAGATGTATGTGATGCTCCACTCCTCGGACACATCCCATATCCCATTTCTTCAGCAAAAATACCTTATCTCTCTGGGCAAGTCTCTGGCTGATTCTAGTCTTCCATTCTGCTGTCAATGGGGAGTCACGAAAGTCAAACAAGTCAGGTGTCACTTGGTCAGTCTCTCCAGAGAACTTGTTACTAGGTAACACTGCAGTGTCTGCACAGTGTACGGTAGCTAAGGTGCAGCCTCTATTCACCTGAATTGCTCTATCTGACACATTATGGACCTGGACCATGACCCGCCAGGTATAGGCATGAGCATGAGCGGGTAAGATACTGGGCTTAATCAGCAACCCTTCCAGCAATTTCCCATCACCTGGCAAGTCCAGCATAAGTATCTTATTCTTGACATCTTTCCATAAGCAGACCTTCCCTTGTAGAGTGCACTGGATGTTGGGTTCCAGGACCAGTGACTCCAGACCCTTCTTCTATACCACCCTGACTGGTTAATCCTGATCCACCTCTTTGGCATTCTGCCATGATTCATACGCTCTCTTAATCAATGCAGGAATCCTCAGAGCCCTACCAGTTCATTGCCCCTGCTTTTCATAGCATAGCTGCACCAATCTCCCAAACATATGAGCATTCATTCTGATTAATAGAGGGACCCCATCGTACAGTCCAGTAGGAGGACACACCAAAGCTAAGGTCTCCACTTGCTCCGCCACTCCAGCCACTGAAGTAGGGAAAGACAACCAAATACTGATATACCTGGCATAGGGGTAGGCCTTTTCGCTCAGTCCCCAGACATGCAGTCCTTCCAATGGCTGTAGGGGCACGTCAGGCAAGTGCTTTTGATACCAGTCCTGAAACATTATAGTTACTTGGGAGCCTCTGTGAAGCACAGCCCTGGTAGATAATCCATTCACCTTCACTGTTGTCTCCATGGAGGGGCCCACCACGTTGGACTATTCCAGTGGCACTGAGGTCAGTGTTGACCTGGCATGGGCTTTGGTAACATAACTTTTCTGCACAGCTCCCCCTGGTGGTGAATTATTATTTTTCAGAGTCACAGCTAATAACCAGGCAGTGACCCTCCTCAAATTCTTCAGTGAATGGCAGAAGAAACAGGTGCGTCCATCCTCTCCACATTGATAACACAAAGTAGGCTCTCGGGGATCTCATGGGGTTTGCAGGCCATCTCCTGACTTGCGTACCACAGGAGTACTGGAGGACTCATCTTTGGATCGTGCCTTGGATCCTCGATCCTTGGGACCTCCACCAGGGCAAGGATTTGGTGTGGTCCACAGCAAGTCTCCCACTAACGCTCTCAGCTCTCGCATTTCTTCCAGTAGGTTACCCTCAACTTGTGGCTCTGAAGAAACAACATGCACTCCCACTCCACCTTTGACCTCTGGGGACGCCTGACACAGTTCAGGTTCTCTGGCTGCTTCAGTCAACTCTTTAGTCAACTCTCTCAGCTGCTGGGCCTCATCCAAGTCACTCCTCTTAGGAGTTGGGCAGGTACCAACCATCCCAGCATAGTGCTCCCAGCCCTCTTCATCAGTCTCGATTTCATGAATTTCCTTCATACTGTAAGATGACAGTACTCAAAAAGGTTAGCCTTCCTATCTTGTAACTTGAGTTTCAATGTCATTACACTAGAATGTCAGGCTGACTTTAGGATATGATCCAATCTAACCCGGTTCAGTTCCTTCGTGGGCACCCCCCCTTTTCTGTGAGCCCTCTGCAGAGCCCTCTCAATCCTGGTAACAAATGCAGACAATTTCTTGTTTTTTCACTGCTTGGCTGACTTTTTTTTTTTTTTTTTAATTTTGCTCTTTACTCCCCGAGCTGCCTGCCGCCCCATTTCAGCCGGTCACGGGCCTGACCCTCTGCCCACAAATCAGCCTCAGCCCCGATGCCCGTGGCTTTCCCCCACGGTGGGGCAGCATACCCCAGTATATGCGCAGGCTGGGACTAGGTCAGGGGCTCGGTCTGGGGAGGACATCGAGGCCACGGCGAGCTTCATTCTCGGTGGCAGGCAGGTCCTCCATTTTCCGCTTTTTGGGGAGGCGTGGTCATGCCATGATGTCACCATCCGCCCCGCCTCCAATGGGTTGTCGAGCGTCGGTTTTGCGTGGGAGCTCCCGGCCTCCGCCAGGGGTCCCCAACGCGCTGACTGCTACCCACACCCTCCCCCCAGAGAAGGAGAGCTGTCCAACGGACGCTGATCCTACTCCCTCAAGCCGGCTCCTCCGACGACCCAGGTCCATTCCCGAACCCGGGTCGCCGGCGTCGCAAGCGGAAATCCCACCGCTGCACCGGCTGGCTGGCAGCTTGGCTGACTTGAACTTCCACAACAAGTCACCCCCCGACTCAATACTACCAAACACTCCTTCCAGTGCAGACAGGTATTCAGCTGCCGTAGCCTCAGGATTAGTTGCACACAAGAAACGCATGGTCTCCAGAGCAGGGCCCCTCAAGCTCTCCATCAGCCTCTTTCTCTTCATCACGGGTCCAGTCCCTGACTGACCAATCAGAGCCCAAGATTTTTTTTGCCATTGTATAATATGCTATTAGTCCCTCACTGGCAACATCTGATTCCTCTGAGACTGAGCCAACAAAGGGAAAGCTAAAGATGATCAAGTCAGTGTTCAGGCATGAGGTGTACTGGAGGAGGATAAGGGGATGAAAATGGCAAATGATGAATAAGTGGAAGTAAATGTTTTCATGGTTGAGGAAGAGGAACGTGGGTTACAGGAAGGTAATAAAGCACAACATGAACAGGCCCAAAAAATCCAGTAAAAAATATTACATGTAACCTTCTAGCACAAATGAAAACACGTGACCACCTATGGAATTGGGCAAGGGCTACTGGCAGTCAAGTGGATATTTAGGCATACAAGACAGCCAGAAATGCCTGCACCAGGGCTATCCATTTGGAAAAAGCCAGCTATTGCAGAAGTGCCCCATCCAACTCATGGAAAGATGACTGGAAATTCAGGAACAACCTCATGGAAGTCACAGAGAAAGACTCCAAATTGGCCCCTATCATACTAAACATAGATGGCACCATTACCCTTGACCCCTCCGCAATTACCAGTACTTTCAATTCAGCTTTCACTGATCTTAGTCACTTACTACCAGCTGTCTTCTTTGATTCCACCTGTGCAGCGGATACTCATGTCATACCTGATAAGGTGCTAGCTGATCCACATTTCTATTTTAAAGCAGTGATCAAAAGTGAAGCCAAAAATACTTGCTTAAAGTACTAGGTAGAACCAGAGCAAGTGGGGACTCACTTGATCTGAAACTCATTGTCCTCACCCTTGATGTTGTCCTGCCCCCCCCAACCAAGATTATCAACTGCTCTCTTATGTTCTTGCAGTTCCCCCTCAAGTAGAAGTCTGCCCTGGTGACTCCAATCCATAAAAACAGTGACAGGGCACTACATGGAAATTACAGGCCTATCTCCATTGTTTCCCCTCTACCCAAAGTACTTGAAATAATTGCTGTCAACTAACTGGTTGAGTACATGGAAAAATACAACCTGCAATGCCCTCAGCAGCAGCTGGGGTGGGGTGCAGGATTGTTCTCATTTCCTGTCCGCCAGGGGATGAGAAGCTTTTCCTGCAGGAAATAGCAGATTTTGCTGCCGAGATGGCTTTGGAATCACCCAGATTGATGGTGCTGGGTGATTTCAATGCGTGGGTCGACGACGAATCTTCGCTTTTTGGTCAACATTTCCTCCAGGTGATGACATCACTGGGCTTCACTCAGGTTGTTTCCACGGCTACTCACAAAGAAGGTCACTCTCTTGATCTGGTTTTCCTCCTGGGGATTAAGGCATCCGATTTGGTGGTGGAGCCAGTCGGTTGGTCTGATCATTACTCAGTTGGGTGCAATTTTGAGGCCCCACGGGTAGGTCAGCCCCTGTGGAGTTGGTCAAGTACCGCCCATTGTGGGACATTGTCCCTGAAGACCTGATGGCGGTTATTGACCTCTCGTTGTTTGACGAATTGTGTTCTGATCCTGAGCAGCAGGCCTATAATGGGGCCATCTCAGCTGCCCTTGATCAGATTGCACCAACCCGCGTTTTCCCCTTCGCTTTTCCGTCCCCGCGCTTGGTTTGGCCAGAAGGGGCACTGAGGAGGGTTACGGAGGTTGGGGCATACGTTGGAGCTGCGTTGGAGGAAGACTGCCTCTGAGGCCAACCACCTTATTTTGCTAGAGCATTATAAGCTCTACCAAGCAGAAATTTCCCATAAGAAGGCAGAATTCCTGTCCAGGGAAATTTCTGTCGCTCGGAATCAACTGGCTCAGCTCTTCAGAACTGTTGACAGACTGTGCAATCCAGCCTGTCGGCAGATCCATCAAGTTTTTACGCAGAATGACTGCGAGGAGATCGCTCGATTCTTCGCGAATAAGGTGGAAGACATCCGGAGGCAGTGTCCCCAACCCCACTCTAAGGCTGTTACCATTGATCAATGTTTTGTCGCAGAGCCTGGAATCTCCTGGAGTTCCTTTAGTCTACTGGATTTCGTAGACACTGTGAGGATTGTCCGTGAGACGCGCCCAACATGCTGTAGTTTGGATCCGGGTCCTACTTCCCTGATTTTGGGTTGTAGTGAGTTTATCGGCCCGGTCCTTGCTTGGATTATCCGATGTTCTTTGGAGATGGGAGTTTTCCCTAGCTCTCTGAAGGAAGGGGTGGTGACTCCCCTTCTGAAGAAAGCTTCCTTAGACCCGGATGACCTAGCTAACTACGGCCCGATCTCTAACCTCCCTTTTGTGGGGAAGGTTATTGAAAAGGTTGTGGCGGCTCAATTGGATAACCATTTGACCATCCATAGTTTATACGAACCTCTCCAGTCTGGTTTTTGTAAGAGGCACAGCACCGAGACTGCTCTGGTTTGGGTGCTCAATGATCTCCTGATGGCGAGAGATTGGAGACACCATTCTATTTTGGTTCTCCTTGATCTGTCATCAGCTTTTGATACTGTGGATCATGGGGTTTTGCTCAAATGTCTGAAGTCCATTTGCAGACTTTCAAGTGAGGTCCTCAGATGGTTTTCATCTTACCTCGAGAGGAGAACGCAGAGAGTGGTCTCGGGATTATATTCATCCGGCGCCTTCTCTCTGCCTTGTTGGGTACCTCAGGGTTCGGTACTTTCCCCCATGTTATTCGCAGTATACATGCTACCCCTCGGATACATTGTAAGATGGTACGAGCTGAGGTTTCATTGCTATGCTGATGATACCCAGCTTTACCTGTCTTTTGCACCTGACCAGGTTAGTGCTATCTCGGTGCTGAATAACTGCCTCGCAGACATCCAAGACTGGATGAATACCAGTGGTTTAAAGTTGAATCCGGGTAAGACCGAGGTTATGGTGGTGGACCCCGGTCACAGGGCTGAGGGTTTAGGGGTGGGGTCTCCCTCTGGATTACTTCTAGGGTCGGACCAGATCCCTACCTCTGAACAGATGCGTAACCTCGGTGTGGAGCTTGACACTGGTTTGACCCTTCGTCATCAGGTGTCTGCAGTTGTCAGAACCACATTTTTTCATCTTAGAAACATCGCCAGGATTAGGCACCTGGTTCCACCTGGTGATTTGCCGGTTTTGGTCCACGCCTTTGTGACATCTCATCTTGATTACTGTAACTCCCTGTACCTAGTGCTTGCTGGGGTTGATATCTGCCACCTGCAGATAGTGCAGAATGCAGCAGCATGTTTATTGACTGGGGCTTCTAGAAGGTCTCATATTACCCCAGTGCTGCGCACTCTGCACTGGCTGCCAATACAGTGGCAGATCACCTTTAAAGTGGGTCTTTTGACCTACAAAGTCCTACATGGGTTTGGTCCTGACTACTTGAAAGAGCTTCTGGTGCCCTACACCCCTCTGAGACAGCTTTGCTCGGCTGACGAGGGGTTGCTAGAGATTCCGAGGGTTAATTTGAAGTCCTCGGGAGCCCGTGCCTTTGGTTTCATGGCTCCCTCCCTCTGGAATTCTCTGCCCCATCAGCTCCGAGAGAGTACAACGGTGGACAGTTTTAAAAGGACCTTAAAGGCTTTTTTGTGGGATAAGGCATTCCCTGTTTTATTGTAATTGGCCTTTATACTTGTATACTTGTTGTTCTGTTTATTGTATTTATTGATGTTGGTGTTCTTACGCTTTATGTGTAGTGCCTTGAAATTCTGAAAGGCGCTTAATTAAATAAATTTTATTATTATTATTATTATTATTATTTATTATGACTTTCACAAAGGCCATAGTACCACCACTGCTGTCCTTGAATTTTCAGGATACATTCACCATGCGCTTGATCAAGGACAACTTGTCAGTGTGAGCTGTATTGACCTCTCAAAGGCATTTGATATGGTCAACCATCCCGTGATTTCATACCACGACTATTCAATCCCGACTATACACTCCCGTGTCAATTCATTCCTATGACACTATTCACCTACGACAATTCGCTCCTGCTCCCACAGTATCATCATGCTGCTGTATTCATTGTCATCTGTGGGAGGGAGACTGTTTAATAACAAACTGCGCTTTTATTCATTTTAATGAAGGGGGTACAACATAAAAGAGATTCTGAAGTGGAGCAGATTATAGCCGGTAACCCTACGAATGCATCACTGCGGGTATACCGTGATAATGTTGCACATCTTGCCTGTATTTTAGAAAAGTGTGCAGACTGCACGACTGAAGAGTTTCTCCAAAGAGTTGCTCACAGCTTTGAATACTAAGAGAATAAATGATTTTAAGAATTTAGAATAAAGTATTGCTTTTAAACTTACGCGCCCACTGTACAGAACTGAACTGAACTGCTACACTGGCTCCACACACACACTATCAGACGCTGGTAACCATGGCAACAGACACAACGTCATATGCTGGAGACCACAGCTCCAGACTCGACTCGACGTCAGATGCTGGTAACATGGCGACCATCAGCATATCATCATACTGGTAAGCACTATTGTGATTCAATGGTGTGTAAAATGATTATGTTCAGTGTTGCATAATGCATCTGTGCATCTGTGGCAGTTCATGCCATGTGAATTGTTGTGCTCCACCAAAGGGATGTCTATGTTAGTAATTGCCTGTGACTTACACTGATGCCTGTGATGCCGTTAGTAAATTGCTGCAGCGGGATTGCCTGTGATGCCTGTGATTCACTTGTTTTAAATACTGTATGTGACTGATGCCATTTTGTGATAATGTGAGAGCGGGAGTGAATTGTCGTAGGTTGATAGTGTCATATGGATAAATTGATGCGGGAGTGTGTAGTCAGGAGCGAAATGACGTGGTATGAAATTGCGGGAGCTCCCACTACTACCTCAACAGCTTGCAGAGCTAGGGCTATTAAATGACACCTTAACTTGGTTTAACAGTGAACTCTCTGACTGCTCGCAACAGGTGAGGATTGGAGATGTCCTCTCAGCTAAGCAACCTGTCCAGTCAGATGTCCCCCAAAGGTCAATTTTGGGTTCACTACTTTTCAGCATTTTTCTGAACAAACTCCCTGCATCCTGCCCTGAAACTATTCTCTTGTATGTGGACAACGCAGTAATTTTTGCAAAGGACACTGATCTCTCCCTACTGAAGAACCAGCTTCAGAAAAGTTTTACAGATGTAGAGCCTTGATTCATCTCACAGAAGCTAGTGCGCAATTACAAAAAAAACTAAAATGATGTTAGTCCATGGCTTGCATAATAATCATAAAACCAAACAGCTGACTGTCAGAAACTGCTCTGGAGTTGTGCTAGAACAGATGCAAATGTTCAAGTACCTGGTTGAGACGTTGGACAACACACTGCCCTTCTCCAATCATATAGACTTTGCTGCCAATTCTGTAAATACCCTCATTGGTCTTCTGTACAAAGATAAGCACTGCTTGACTCCTGAAGCCCTTAACTTAGCAATACAAAGCTTGACAATCTCTATCATAGACTACAGGCTTGTTATCTATGCAACTGCCACTGACTCTGCCTTACAGTGTATCTCTATTGCACTGAACAAGGCATGCTGAGTACTTGCAGGGGCTGCCCTCCACACACACGCCTGTGAACTCTAAGAACAGGCAAACTGGATCCAATTCTACAGAACAATCTCTTACCAAACCTGCCTGGTAGCAAAAAAGGCCTCCCTTGGACTCATGCCCGCTGGGGTACAGAAGCTCCTCATTCCATCTTGTAGCACCCGCCACACCAGAGGTTCTGATAACTCAACCCTACAAGTCAATCGCTGTTGCACTTTGCAAGGCCAGCGGTCATTTGCAGGCAGAGCCCCCAAATTGTTTAACTCACTATCCTGTGAGTTCGCAAACATAGCCACTGTTGGCCCATTTAAACACAATTTATGTCAGCTGCTAGTTACCCATGCCACTTGTGACTGCTTCACTTACATTTTGTGGTGGCTGTTCCCTTTTCATGCCTACATCCTATACTAGAAGCCCCACCTTTCACTCCCTCTTTCGTTTCTCTCCTCACCAATTTACTAACCCCCTCCCTTTCTCCAACCCTACTCCTTCTCTCCTACTCTCTGCCTCCTCCCCTTTCACCCTCACCTTCTCCTGCACTCTCTTTTCCATCCAGTGTTTCCATGACTCATGTTCCCATCCTCATTTAATTCAGCCCTGTTCCCACTTCTTCTTCCGACCTCTCTACTCCATCCCTATCTTACCCACTCTCCTCCTACACACATCCTGCCTCACCATGTAAACTGCCGCTTGTCAGCTCTCTTTCTCTCAATCTTACATTGAACTTTTACCCCACTTTTACTCTTCCTCCTCTTTAATAGGACTAGCCTTGCTGTGTTTAGTTTGCCTATGCTAGGATTCAATGCTTTTTTTGTACAAGGCCTATTGGTTGCACTCATTCAATGTATAGTACGCATTTATTGATCTCCACTATTGTAATTTATTCTAGTTTTGCCCTAGTTGTTACCATAGTCTAATGTCTCACCTCTTCCTGTACATATCTTATGTTACCTTTTTTTTCTGCCTAATGTAACCATGCCTAAATGTTCAATTGTCTTAACCTATCTATGTAACCATGATGTGGAACCTTTGTAAAAGAACCCCTGGCTCAAAGGTGTTAATCTGAATTTCAAATAAATTTAAAAAAAAAAGAGACAGAAATATTGACTGAGCTACACTGCCTACCGGGCCCCCTCAAAAGGCATTTGTTTTGTCATACTTCTCCATTTCTACATTTAATCAGATAGTAGCAATGTGACAGGGTGACACCTGTCTTAGGTTTACCCCACCCCCCGGTAAAGGAAGAGAACTAGGTAAAGTGCTCTTTAAAAATGAGAGGCTTCTGAACTTAGAAAGTGTCTGCCCGAGGAGGAGGCAGGAGAGTTTGTTATGTGACAGAATATGAAAAGATAATAGTCACATAAAATGGGAGAAAATAAACAACAGTAGAGTATGTATTCTGCTGTTACTGAGTTAGCAGGAAAAGGGAGAAGAGGAGCACTCCCTAATTCTTCCATTCCCCTTGCTACCCCAGAAACCACAGCAAAGCCACACAATTCTGCTTTATATGTACATAAAGATTTCATTACCTGTGGTGCTGTATTGGTTGTTGTTACAGAGCTGGTACTCACAGTCTGGAAAATGTGTAATATTAACTGGGGACAAAACTCCAACAGAACACGCCCAGCCAAACTAGTACAAGCTACTATATCTTGTCAGCATATTGTCATGTTGTATAAATAGAAACTTACCCTGCTCAATAAGTGGGTCCCTAGTGAATGGAAGGAGCCATGATGTAGCAACATAGCAAGTTTTCCAAAGGCCCTAGTTCACGAACAACTGTGGACTCTGATGTTTCAAGGGGAAGCCTACTGTGGAACTGAGCACTATAGGGCAGCAGCGGCCCCTAGTGTAGGAACTTATAGTGATCCTAAGATGTGAGGTCACTGTCCAAGAGAGGGGCTTAACCATTATGAGGACACAGATCCTAATTAAGAAGTTAGCATGCTTCTGTGTAATATATGTCTAAAGAATGTTATATGTCGTGATGCAGTCTGTTAGTCCACAGCAGATAGCAGATTGTAAAGGGACTTAAGTAATGTATAAAAGAAGAAATTATAGAGAGACAGACAATTACTTGGTCACCTGACAGTGATCATACTCTTAGATATGTATTTAAGCCTGCCACTAGGGGATAGTTTTTCTTTTTAGATAAAGCGGTCAGTTGCTGACATGCAAGGGAAGATATTAGACCTTCCAGGTGTTCAGCAGGGGGGCTGAAGCCATGCCAGGCTAAGCTGAAAAATGCTAACCATTTGCTAAACCTTTATTTTTGATATTTCACCATATTATTTCTGAGTTACAGTAAAATGACAGATGCTTTTTACGTGTTTTTATGCACCTTTCGATTTGTCTGCCTGTTTATGATTTGAAATCCGACACCCTACAACAAGCAACATGTTCTATATGTAAATGGGCAATCAGCAGGGTTAAAAAGAATGGAGTTTTCATCAGGTCTGAAGAGCATTTATGCATGTTGAATGCGAGGATCATGCTCAATTTTTTGCAGCTAAGGTGGCTGACATCAAGGTGGAACTCCAACTGGCACAGTACATAGGTGCTGCTCTAGATCGGTGTTTGGTCACCATCCCTGGGTCTCTCTACAGTACCTTCAACTGGCTGGAGCTTGTGGGCATCATGCAGATTGTCCAGGGTATGCACCGTACAGGCTGTAGTTTGGATCCAGGACCAACTACCCTGATTTGGGGTTGTAGTGATATTCTTGGCCTGGTCCTAGCACGGATGGTCTGGTGCTCCCTGGAAACAGGTGAGTTTCCTAGCTCCCTGAAGAAGGCGGTGGTGACACCCTTCCTGAAAAAAGCTTCTCTGGACCCAGACTGCCATGTGAACTACAGACCAGTCTCAAACCTCGCCTTCATGGGGAAGGTGATTAAGAAAGTAATTGCCATATAACTGGAGAACTATTTGGCCATCCATGATGTCTACAAGCCTCTCCAGTCCAGTTTTTGAAAGAGACATAGCACTGAGACGGTGCTGGTTTGGGTGCTCAATGGTCTTCTGATGGCTAGAGATCAGAAGAACCACTCTATCTTGGTTCTCCTTGATCTCTCTTCAGCGTTTGACACTGTGGACCATGGAGTCCTGCTTGATTGCTTGAGGTTCATTTGTGGCCTGTCAGGTACGGTCCTCAGGTGGTTTTCATTTTTCCTCACCGGAAGAACTCAGAGGATAGTGTCGGGAATTTATTCTTCTGACCCAATTCTGTTATCATTTGGGGTTCCTCAAGGATCGGTGTTGTCCCCCATGGTGTTCACAGTGTACATGCTACCCCCTCGGAGACATTGCAAGAAGGTATGGGCTGAGGTTTCACTGTTATGCTGATGATACACAGCCCTATCTTTCTGTTGTGCCTGACCAGGATAGAGCTCTCTCAGTATTTAATAATTGCCTTGCAGAAATCCAGGAGTGGATGGGTTCAAGCTGGTTGAACTCAGCTAAGACTGAGGTGTTGGTGGTGGACCCAGATTGATAGATAGAGGGGTTGGGGTTGGGGGTCACCCTCAGGATTTTTCCTTTGGTCCTCCCTCTCCCTACCTCTGATCGGGTGCAAAATCTTGGGGTAATTTTTGATGAGGGTCTGACACTTTGTTCACAGGTGCTGGCTGTCGTCAAATCCTCTTTCTACCATCTGAGGAATATATCCAGGGTTAAGCATCTTGTTCTGTCTGGTGACCTTCCTACGCTGGTCCATGCCTTTGTGTCCTCTCATCTGGACTATTGCAATGCCCTCTACCTAGGGTTTCCGGGGGTGGATATTCACCGCTTGCAGCTGGTGCAGAATGCTGTGGACCGGTTATTGATGGGAACCTCATGGTCCAGTCACATTTGTCAGTGCTGCAAAAACTGCACTGGCTGCCAGTACAGTGGTGAATCACCTTCAAAGTCGGACTTCTGACTTACAAAGCTCTACATGGACAGGGTCCGGATTACCTGAAAGAACTTCTGGTTCCTTATTGCCCTAGATGATCGCTCCGCTAGACTGATGAGAGGTTGCTAGAGATTCCAAGGGTCTGTCTAAAATTTTCCATGTCCCAGGTATTTATGCACGCGACCCCCGCCCTTTGGAATTCTCTACCTCATCAGTTATGTGAGTGCCTGACCATAGAGAGATTTAAACCAGGCCCTGAAAACTGTTTTATGGGTTCAAGCTTTCAGTGATTAACTTAACATTGTTGACTGTCTACTGCTCTTTTATACTATTTATCATATATATGTAATGTTATGCTCTTGTTGTTTTAATATATGTGAGGCACCTTGGCATTTGAAAGGCACCATATAAATAAAATAGAATTGAATTGAATTGAACTGAAAGACACCTGGATGATGTCATAACAATAATGAGAAATACTTTCTTGTGATTAGAACAAAAACAGTGATAATAGCTCACTACACTCAGGGTAACTCTGATAGATGACAGCAGTGGCAGCTCCTGCAGCAATACAGAAACACATTCAATACTCACTTTTGAAACGCTACTCCTGCAGTTCAATCGGTGAGCAACCAGCCACGCCTACTTCCTGAGTTATATAAGCAGCTCCTCCCAGCCACCCTCTGAATGACTTTCTCTTTGCCAGCTGGAGGCTCTGTTGGTCCATCTTACTTTGGGCCTGCTGCAGCAGCCTAGCCTGGGAGCCTGCTTCGGCCTTGCCCCCCCTTTCCTGTTGTCAATGCTCTTGGATCTTTTTGTTTCTGCTGGATGTGTTTTTGTGTTTCTCCTGCTTGGGTACTATGTGTTTTGCTTCCGACAGCTGTGTGCTTCCTTCCGTGCTTGTTTTCTGGTTTCCTGTGTTTGTTTTGTCTTTTCCTTTGGGGTTTTCATTGCCATTTGTGTGTGCTATGTTAATCCTGTGCCTGTGTTCAAGCAGTTTTCCTTTTCTGCTGCTTACTACCCTCCGTTTTCCTGCAATTGTTGTATGTTTCAGCTCCCATTGCAACTTCTCTCCTGCATCCTATTGCTTTTGTTAATTCATTGCACCTGACCTAGGCTCCTGCTCTCAGTTCTCTGCTTCTTCCTGTTGCTGTTTGCTCTCAGTTCTCAGTGCTAGCTATAGTCAGATACTGCCATCAGCCTTGCATTCCACAATGATTCTTTCCTGCTTATTCACCTCAGCATTTCATTTATTTACTTCACAATTCCTTCTGTATACCCTCAGTTTTATCCAGCTCTTTTTGGGATTTAAATATGCTCAGCATGTTTATGTGCACTCAGTGGGAATCAAACTTGCAGTTCTATATTACTTTCTCCATGAGATTCAAACCTGCTTAAATGCAATTGTACCAAACTGTACCAAGCAATTATTATTGTTGTTTCAGTGCATTATTGCCCATGCTTACAAATTCCTATGCTTGTTCAGTTGTTCAGCTCAACTACTGTTGAACTCTATAACTAATTACTGCTGGATGCCCGTACTCTAACTGCAGCCTCACCATAGCTTTTTAGAGGGACGTTATAACCTCCCTCCTTCTACTAGTTGCTTCTACCTATGCATGACATAGGTTCAGGGGCAATGTGAGGGGGCGCTTCATCACAGAAAGGGTGGTGGAGCCCTGGAATAGATTGCTGGATGGAGTGGTGGGGGCTTAGATGGTGGAGGAATTTAAGAGGGCATGGGACAGGCATATGGGACTGAGTATTGTGGGATGGTGGGGGCAGGTGGGGTATATGTGAAAGGGAGGGTTGGGCAGGACTAGATGAGCAAGAATGGTCCTTTTCTGCCATCCAATTCTATGATTGTATGATTCTAGAAAGCTATTCACTATTCATGCAGTGCTTCATTATACTCTGGAGGTCAGGTAAGCTGCAGCTGTCACTGTAAACTAGTTTTACTATCCACTTGTGGGTCATGGCCCTTTACCATGGCTTCTTTGTTTTTTCTATGGTGGAGGACGGGGGTTATAGTGGAGAGTTGTGGCCCCATGTGGTTCATTTACCTCATGTTCATATACTGCTGTCACCGCTAAAATCCTCTGGGTATTTATGTCTTCTTTAATTAGCAAACATTGATGGACTGGTTGGCTAGTATTCCTTCCTCTTTACTTGCATCGCATGGCCTATAACCTTACCAGGCAAGTGCCTCACACAGAATAAAGGACCAGGTTACCCTGAGCTGTTTGTGCAATTCTTACTACTATCATGCTTCTGCGTACCATTTGTTTACCATGCTGCACATTGCCTGTTACTCACTGCATTTCCATGTATGCCCTGCTCCATTGTTAAAGGTGTTTATCATGCTACACATTGTCTGTTACTCCTTGCATTACCATGTATGGCCTGCTCCATTACTAAGGAGGACTAGCCAACCATGCCCATCAATTTATTGGCTCTGAGCTCACTCTCAGCTGAAGGTCTCACTCTACACCCTAGTCTGCATCCTGAGCATGTGATGCCTGAGTGGGGTCCTTCCTTTCAATCAATCATTTCTTTATTTACTATAGCGCCATTATCAATTGTGACCCAAGGCACTTAACACAATTCAGCAAGCAATAAAAACAGTAAAAACATATAATAAGAAACATTAAAATAATGATAGGTCAACTAACTAATTGAGTACAAAAGGCTGACTAAGCACAAATGTTTTCAGCTCTTGTTTGAAAATTCCTAAAGACATACTCTCTCGTATGTGGTGAGGGAAGGAGTGCCACAGGGTATGTGCACTGAAAGAAGAAGCATGAGTGCCAGATGTCTTCAGACAAACCCTGGGAATCTCCAGGAAACCCTTGTCATTGTAGCCGAGTGGACAGACTGGGCAGCGGAGACACAGGAGGTCTTTCATGTAAGCAGTCCCATAACCATGCAGGGCTTTATAGGTCAGCAAACCGAACTTGAAGGTGATACACGACCTAATTGGCAGCCATTGCAGAGATCCATGCACAGGTGTAATATGACATAATCTTGGAAGACCAGTCAACATCCTGGCTGCCACATTCTGCACTAGCTGCTGGTGGTGAAGATCAACCACCAGTAGCCCTAGGTAAAGAGTGTTGCAGTAATCCAGCCACAAAGTCACAAAGGTGTTGAACAGGGATGGCAGATCATTTTGGGGGACCAAATGTTTGACCCTGGAGATGTTTCTCAGATGATAATAAGCACTCCAGACCAAGACCAATACCTGTAATTTAAGTGTCATGCTGCAGTCCAGAACAATGCCAAGGTTCCTCACACCGGTTGTAGTAAGCAACTTAGAATCCCCGAGCAACAACCCAGAGACTCGCCCAGATTGCACATTCTTCCCCGAGCAACCAGATTCCAACACTAGTACCTCAGTCTTATGTGGATTCAATCTCAGACAGTTTGTTTCATCCACTCTTGGATCTCAGAAAGGCACTGATTAAACAGTGACATTGCTTCCTGCTGCTCAGTCGCAAAAGACAGGTATAGCTGAGTAACAACTGCATAGCAGTGGAAACTTGCCCATATCATCTTATGATGTCTCTTAGTGGCAGCATGTACACCACAAACAGCATGTGGGACAAAATGGAGCCCTGCAGAACCCCACATGGCAGGGGCAAGGGATCCATGGGAAAAATCCCAGACACCATCATCTGCATCCAGCCAGTGAGGAAAGATCAATATCTATTGAGGACTGTACCAGCCAGTTCACAATAAACCCACAAGCACTCCAAATATACTCCGTGGTCCATGTTGGCACATGCTGCTAAGAGATTGAGGAGAATAAGAATGGAATGATTCCCTTGATCTCTCGCCACCAGGAGATCATTCAGCACCAGAACGAGGGCGGTTTTGGTGCTATGCTCCTTCCTGAAAGCTGAATGGAGAGGGTCATAGATGGCATGAGCTGATAAATGGGCCTCCAGTTGACAGGCCACCAACTTCTCAATTACCCTACCCACAAAGGGAATGTTAGCGACAGGTTTGTAATTAGCCAGGCAGTCCAGGTCCAGTGAAGCTTTCTTCAAAAGGGGTCTTGCCACACCTTTAAAGGCTCAGGGAAGACCCCTGTCACCAAGAAACACTGGAAATATCCTGGCTAGGACTGGGCTGATGACCTCAACATGCCCCACTAGGAGACGTGTTGGTCCCGGATCCAAATCACAGTAGGTTGGCTTCATCTTCTAGATGACCCTCATGACTGGCCCATAGTGGGAATGTCATTACTCCAAGTGGAGCTTTAGCTGTTTCTGCAAGGTGCCACCACTTGATGTAGAGTTTATGACTAGCTGCAAAGGGTAGTTAGTGCATTCCCCTTTTGGCTGTAGTATTAATTTACTACATTGCATCTTCAATGATTTTCCCTATGACTGCATCTGGTTCACCTGGTTTGTATTTTAGATTGGTAAGCCAGATGAATGCCTTGGTCATTGCTCTCCTCCTCCCTTTGAGGTGCTTATTGCAGAGAACCCTCACAATCCTTCATGACATTCCCATTTGAGTTATAGAGTGAGAACCCTCCACCAAATTGGAATCTTTTCCACCGCCTTGAATTGAATTTCAAATGTAGCATTCTAGACATCTCAAAATAAAATAGCCCAAGCCTGAAAGGAAGGCGATCATGCTCTTGGATCCCCAGAGAGTTGATCCTCAAAGGGTTTCTTTTCTCTCCTCCATGCCACAGATCATAAAACTTACTTAGTTTTAGTAATATTCTTAGCTCACTTAAGTAGGTTCTGCTGCTGGATAGAAATGGATGGTGGATCTACTGTATTAGCCATTCTCTCTCTCCATAGGAAGCCCCTTGATGCCATCAGCATAAGCCATATTATTGGAGCCATCCTGCTAAGTTGGTCATCTCATTTATGCTTCATTAAACTGCCTGTTGCTTTTAGTCTGCTTCACAACCTCCCAGTCATTGATCGCTGCTACAATTCTTTTGGGGTTCCTTCCTAATGTACCTTTAGCCAAGGGACCCTTCCTGCAGCACTTCTAGGGGTGGAACCCTCTTACAGGGTTCCTTGCATTCATTATCCCTACAGAGTGGTAAATCCCAATGGAATAGAGAGTGCAGTTGGCCACAACATTGTTATACAGTTGCACAAGCATAACATTATTCTGATTTCATAGGCCATTAAATTGAAAGGCTATGCCGGCAGTTCAATGAATAAGCAACCAGCCACACCTACTTTCTGAGCTATATAAACAGTTCTTCCTGGCCTCCCTTTGAAGCACTTTCTCTTTGCACCACCATGCTCCCCTCCTCCTCCAGCATCTCATCTCCCTACTCCCTCCGGGTTCCTTCCTAAGGTACCTTTAGCCAAGTGATCCTTCCCCTGGTATCTCTAGGAGCAGTACCCTCTTACAGGGTTCCTTGCCTTCAGTACCTCTACAGCATGATAATTCCTAGTAGAATAAAGTGTGCAAACAGCCACAATATTGCTATACAGTTGCACAGACATAACATTATTCTGATTGTGTTGGCCATTGCACCATTCAAATAGCCCCTAGAGTTGTTGATACTGGTTGCCATGTGTTCAAACATCCCCCTCCTTCAAGGAAAGTTTACAATTTTAGAAACAAAAGAATGTAATGCTAAATGTCCCTCAACCCCCGCCCCCCCCCGTGATGCTGTAACAATAACGAAGACAATTTCAGAGACGGTAGCCACTGACTTGCTGTCATATAATGAGGTTTAACATGTAGGACTCCTGCAGTTGCTGGAGCAACTTGAACCTTGATTTAATATACCACCCAGAAAATAATTCTCTGCAACACAGATTCCAGTTTGGTATGATGTTGCATGTAAAGCACTCAAACATGTTTTGGCTAAGGCTGATGGAAGGGTGGTGCATCTCATAGCAGATATCCGGACAAGTTTTCAACCTGAACCCTTCATCGATCATATCATATTGGTCATGTTTTGCTGATAATTCTTGTGGGAGCAGTGAAATGCAGTTTGCTGTTCTAAAATGTGTTGTTGTTTTTTCATCTGAACACAACAACTCATATAACATCAATGAGGAAATCTAACACCTATTACGGGCAATGGCTCACATCACAAGGACTGTAAGTTGGCTTTATTGTTGCAGTTAATCGATCAAACATAAGGAAGGCTTCAGGGGCAGACTTTGTTCACATCAGCTTCTTTGTGCACTGCTTGATTTTATTAAATTCCAGTTTTCTTGACGTGGAGAAGGACATTAAAACTTGTGTTAGCATTGCCAAAAGAATGCACTCATTTCAAAAACACTCAAGCAAAGCTAATTAGTTATTTGTAAAAATGCAGGAGTGCAAATTACCTTTGCACAGACAGATTCAGGAAGATCCAAAACATTTATTCTAGGTGGACTTAAACCTTTCTTATGTTCCAAAGGATGCTAAACAAGAGAAAGCTGTTAGACAGTACACCTTGGAAAATAAAACTGGTGATGCACACATTTATATCACTCTATCACAGTGGACCATGCCAGAGTTTAACATTTTAGTTCTACATTCCTTTGACCAGAGAGGTGAGTGCAAAAACTGTGAACCAGATGATACTCATCACAACAATTTTAAAATATGACTTGAATCTTCTCAGAAAGGGTAGTCGACACTTGAAATAGTCTGCCACAGAAGGTAGTGGGGGCAAGCACAGTGGAGGGGTTTAAGCATGCCTGGGACAGGCAAAGGGAAGCTTGAGAGGGCTGGGAGTGATGAAAAGCCATTGATCACATAGGGTCAGTGACCACATACAATACAGTATATAGGGCCTACGGGCAGACTGGATGGGCCTAGCAGTCCTTATCTGCCAACAGTTTCTATGTTTCTAATATGACTAGGGACAATTTAGAGAATGTAGAAAATTACACCCCACATACTGCAACAGTTGGCACAAACAGGATGTCCTCCAAATCAGTAATAATAAAAAAAATACCTGAGAAATGTTTGATCAAAAAAAGTTGATGAAGATTAAACATTTTCTAAAATGCTTCAGTCTGACAACTATAGTAAAGCAACAGTCCTGGACCAATAATACAAATCAAAACAACTGCTGAATGATAATGACATTTCTTTTGAGATAAACAGACAAGAAATAATTGACAAAGTGTATGTTGTTACGGAATGGAGCACTGTATCAAATTCAGAATATTCTTCACAACAGAGCATAGCATCAGACTTCCCTTGCTCTGCTTTTCCAGTAGTTTTTTTCCTCTTCTTCCACTTTTTTTTTGACCACTGTCCCCTGGTCTTCTTCTTTGTAAACATCAAATAAAAAGTGTGTCACAATTGCTCAGTTCAGCTTTCAGCTCTTTGGAGTCACTTGCAAGGTGTCATTGTAACTTCTTCACCCACTTCTTCTAACGCTGCCTTGGCATAGACCATTGTTGAGATGTACTTGCCAGAGCCCAATATTGACTAGAATGTAGACCCTTTGAAATACTGGAAATTCAAACAAAATATTTTGCATGGTTTAGTACAAATTACTCTGAAGTACAAGAATCACCCTCCTAGTAGCATATATTCAGAACAATTGTTCACTTCATCTGGTAATGTTATTACTGACACAAGATTCTGTTTGTCACCAGAAAATGGTGAGTATTTGACATTTTTGAAAGTCAACATTCTTCACTTCAATTTCAAATATAATGCCCTAATAAATATAAAATATACTGGGCCAGATTTTCAAAGCCATTAGAATGGTGCAAGATGCTTGCAACCAACATGTTTGACGCAACAAACACCTTGCGCCATGGCTAGCGCCAAGAGCTATTTTAGAAAGCAGCCTGTATCAGTCTGCAGGCTACTTGCACCAAAGTGTGCTAGTGCCAGCCTTGCACTATGAAAGTGGCTGCAGCATGGCACTAGGGGGCTTGTGGCAGACCCATACTGTGACAGTCGCAAGTTCCGAATTTTGAAGACCTCCCCAGGAACAAAGTGCCAAGTACCCTTAGACCAGCAAAGGTCTGGTCTAATGGTACTTAGACATCTCCAAGGAGGGTCATCCAGCATGTGGCACTGTGTGTGTCCTGCCCCGATCCTCCCAAGTAATGCCCCCAGGTGATCTAGTAGCCCCCACCAGGCTGGTAGTGACCACCACCCTGCTCCTTCCCCCTGTCTGTACCCTGCTCTGGTGACTAGCCCAGCCCTTTGCACACCACCATGGCTGGCCATCAGCTGGACTGGCAGGGCATGTACTGTATACAGTATGCACTCTGCCAGTTCATTCCATGGCCAGCCCTGGTGGAGTGCGTGGGCCATGCCAGATGCCAGAGTGGGGAAAAGGATGGGGGTGGGAAATACCTGTCGGAGGGACACTGGATTGCCTGGGGGAACTGGACATGTATGGTACCAACTGTGTGGATTGGGGTATAGAGGGTGATAGGGGTTCTCCTGTGTACCTGACTGGCAGTATGGGGCATGGTTGTGGTGGTGATGGTGGATGGGGGCGCAAGGACCAGTGCAATGCCCCCATCCATGGGTGTACCTCTTCTCCCATATGCCCTGTGGCCGCTGCGGCATTCTGTGTGGGAACGCCATCTCCTTGGTGCACCAACACTATTGCTGCAAGCTGCGGGACTTAGGCACCGGGACCCTGTCCATTGTAAATTTGGATGCAGGGTCCTGGACACACGGCACTCGACACAAGCTGCCATTGCCACAGGTTGCACTGGAGCTTTGAAAATCTGGCGCACTGACTGTAAGGCCCTCTCCATGAAACAGTTTCTCCAATGAAGAAATCTTGTGTGAATAAGATCTATTTAATACATGAGTCATGATATCATAGTGGCAACAAGTCAGATCAGGCCAGGATTATTTGAATGAATATAATGAGCACGGGGGAAAAAAACAGCATCAGTGGGTCCAGCCTCTAACCAAAGTCATAGGACTTATCATTTCTTTTTCAAAACATAGCAGCACTGCATCAGGTAGCCCATACTCAGGTGGTGCAATATATTTAACCTCTTCTTCTTCACTGGCTACTGCAGAAGAAAGATCTTCTTCTTCTTCATAGAAGAGGAGTGGGGAAAATGGCTACTACATTGGGGAGCTGTCTCTGAGCTCTCAGTTTGAGAGCTCATTTGTATCCTTTAACTGGCATTTTCAACTTTTAAAAATTAATTTTTAGTTTTTTAGATACCATTAAGTAGCTTTAGAGACTAGCTAGGTCAATTTAGTGTGTTAATGCAGTTAGTGCTGACAGTGTAGTAAAAGTATGAGTTCATACTTGCATAGTTCCTTAATGGGCTTGCTGTTCTAGGTTATCTATCAAATCTAGGCATGTATTCATTTCACTAGATTTTCCATACATGGTTCCTGCTGCTTCTGTTGTCAGCTACTGCACGTAATAGTGCTGGTCTGTGCCGCCAACATGGTATTCATCAGCAGTGAGTGGTCGGCAGTACTGTTAAGACTCTTCACTCAGGAAAGGATGTGTTGTTTTTGGCTATGCATGAATCGAAGGTTGAGACTTGAGACCATGACTGGCTGCTCTTCCTGCATGCTGGTGAACCCTCAGACTGAAGGTTGTTTGCCTGCATGAAGGTTTCCTGCACAGTGACTGGTGGTGTGCTGGGACTGAGAAAGTAAATATCCTTCAAGGCTTTTTTCTTGCTCCAGTGCAGCTGATGTGAACTATCTGCCAGACTCTTTGAAAGATATTCCTCATTTCACAAAGAATGTTTGGTGAGTCCTCCCATTTCTAGATGAACCTGGTGGTAAGTATACATTTTTCCTATTGTGGTGGGCTTATATGCAGTTTGTAGAGAGCAAAATGGCCATGTATCTCTAATTTAAATTGTGGAAATCTTTGAACAGGGGTGTTGGAGCCATTGTGTGAGAGAGTCTTCCCCCTTCTGCTCACCCTGTCAACTTTTCCTTTGTGTGTAAGATGATGGTGCTGCTGATTGAATTAAGCAGTCAGCTTATTTCAGCATTACATTTCTGAATCCTATGGACATGCCACCAAACTGCTTCATATCCATTTAAAACTGATAAATGCTCCTCACTTGGTGGTAGCAGGTCTGTAGTCTGAATAGTTTTGAATTGATCTTGTGTTCCTTGGACTTCTGCACTAAACTGAAAAAGTTTTGGATTTGGGACCTTGGACTCTTTTTTTTGTTGCTTATATTTTTTAACTAATTTATTAGTTGTCTGTTGGGTGTATGTGCTGTGTGGATGTGTAGGTATTTATTCTACTACTGTGTGCCTCTGGTGTGACTGGTGAGATAGGGAGATGTGGGAAGGTGGGTTTTATTGCTTAATTTTGTTAAGGTTTTCAAAGGTTGCTTCTAGGGTATTTGTGGTTGAGGTTGTTGACGTTTGTTTAGCACTAAGAATGAGATGTGTAACAGAGGTATGGCTGTGAGGCATATAAACTCCAGAGACCACCTGTGCCAGTCCTGCCACTTTGATGGACCCCCATTTGCTCTCCCTGCAGAGGATCTCAGCTGCAATAGGGGGCTGTGGATATTCAAGAGGAAGACCTCCTGCATTTTAGCCACATTTCTGCAGTCCAGGGCCAGGGTCAGAGTCAGGTATGGGATTGCTAGGGAATAAATATTTTTATTTTCCATAAAGAAAGAACTGCATCTCCAATTAGAGAAATGCCCAGACTGAGCACCCATTAAACTGCCCATGAAAACGTTGTAAGTAGTTGGGTTCAGGTCAGCATATGCAGAAATATTCTTTTATACAGTATATAGCAAATGCAACAATTTTTTTCCAGCAGAAGTAATGAGCATAAAGCAAGCAAGCAAGCAAGTTTTTATTTATATAAAGTGCCCTTCCAAAGCTCAGGGCACCTTTACACTTACAACATTAAAAATTCAACACACATCATAAAACATAAGAAACATATTAAAAACATCTATAAAAATTCAAATTCAATATGCTCTTGAGAAGGCCTGGTTAAACAAATAAGTCTTCAAACAATTTTTAAAACCTTCTATGATCTGGCTATCTCATGTCTGGCGAGGTAGAGAATTCCACAGGGTAGGAGCCATAAAGGCAAAAGATCTTCCTCCCGATGTTTTAAGGGATACCCTGGGAATCTCTAGTAATCCCTCACCAGAGGAATGGAGCAAGTGGGAGGGACAGTAAAGATGCAGGAGCTCTTTCATGTAGTATGGACCCTGCTCGTGTAGGGCCTTATAGGTCAACAAAGAGACCTTAAAGGTAATCCGGCACTGTATTGGCAGCCAGAGCAAATCATGCAGCACAGGTGTAATATGACTAGACCTAGAGGCTCCAGTCAGCAACCTGGCCATCATGTTCTGCACTAGTTGCAAGCGGTGGATATCTACCCCGGTAGCCCTTGGTAGAGGGCATTGCAAAAATCAAGACAACTGGTGACAAAGGCATGGACCAAGGTCGGAAGATCTTCAGGCAGAACCAGGTGCTTCACCCGGGCTATGTTCCTAAAACGGTATAGGAAGATCTGACTACAGCTGAAATCTGCACCCTCAGGGTCAGGGCTTCATTAAAAACAATGCCCAGGTTCTGCACCTGGCCAGAGGCAATAAGCAGGATCACACAAAGACTTAATCCTGATGGTTTTCCTGCCCTTGTCCCTATCATCCCATAACCAGAATCCACAACCAATACCTAAATTTTTTCTGAGCTCAGCCTAAGCCAACTGGCACTTGTCCAGCTCTGAATCTCCAGTAGGCAGTTATTAAACACTGCAATAGAATCTAATTACTGATCAGGTACAAAGGACATGTACTGTTGAGGATCATCAGCATAGCAATGAAAATTCAATCTGTACCACCTTATAATGTCCCCTAACAGAATCAAATACACTATGAATAACATGGGGATAGCACTGAGCCCTGTGGAACCCTGCAGGGTAGTCCATGAGGGGCCAAGGAATAAATTCCTGACACCACTCTCTGAGACCTACCCTTGAGGAAGGACTTAAACCAGTTGTGGACTGCCACCCTCAGTCCACAAAAAAAACCCAGCCACTCGAGCAGCACCCCATGATCCACAGTGTCAAATGCTGCTGAGAGGAAGTATAGCGCAGTGTTTTAAGGATCTCAGCTGCAAATCTGGTGACATCTAGCAGACCAGACCTGGGTTTGAATCCCATAGCTTCCACCTGCATACTGTGTGACCCTGAGCAAGACACTTAACTTCCCTGTGCTCCCAGGTCGAACCTGTAAAAAAGCTTTCAGCTTAGTGTGCTACTCCTGGTTAAACAACTTAAAAAAAAAGAGAGATCAAAGAGAACCAAGATGGAATGGGCTCCCCACTCTCTCACCATCAGGATGCTATTAAGTACCCTCATCAGGGCTGTTTCAGTGATATGCCTTTTTCTGAAGCCAGACTGGAGAGGATCGTAGATATTGTGCTTGGTCAAATGTTCCTCCAGCTGCAGTGTGACCACCTTCTTGATAACTTTCCCAACGAAGAGCAAGTTTGAGATTGGTCTGTAGTTAGCAGTTCAGTCGGGGTCAAGGGAGGATTTTTTTTAAAAAGGGGTGAACTACTGCCTCCTTTAAGGGATCAGAAAAGATCCCTCTCTCCAATGAAACTCCTACTATCCCAGCAAGGACCAGGCCGATGACTTCTACACACCCCACTAGTAGGCAAGTAGGGCCTGAGTCCAAACTATAGTAAGTTGGCTGCAGAGTCTGGAAGATCCTCACTATATCCACCACTACTGGTTGGCTAAAGGTGGACCAGGTCAACTGGGTATTTGTACCATGCAGTTGATTAATGCAAGGACTAATGGGAAGGCACTGGCTGATCTCATTTCTGATGGTGGACACCTTATCAGAAAAGAACTGCACAAACCCCTAACACTGTTTTTGTGACAATGCTCGACCAGACTGAAGACAGACTGGATTACACAGTCTGTCCACTGCCCAGAAGAGCTGGGCTGGTCTGTTCTTTGCAGTAGCCATTTCCCTGGACCGGAGTTCTGCCTTCTTACAGGAAATGGCTGATTGATAGACATCATAATGGTCCATCAATCTAAGTCTGTTCACCTCCAAACGAGTTTTCCAAAATGTGTCAACCTTCCCCACTGCCTCTTTAATTCACAGATCTCCCAATTAAACCATGGGGCACTTGGATGAGAGGTAAGAGGGTGAACACAAGAAGGGGCAATGATATCCATTACCTCAGTAACAGCCTTATTATAGGCTGACACAAGACGCCCTGGGTCAGTGCTATCCCCTGGAATTCCTGAGAGGTCCAGTACTGCCATTAGGCCTTCTGAGGTAGCTCCTCTTAAGGGGCATAACTGTACCAACTCCCTTAGAGCAGGCCTACTTCAATTGGGCTGCAAAACTGAATCTCAGGAGGTGATGGTCAGACCATCAGCCGGGCTCCACCTCCACATCGGAGGTCTCCATCCTCAGCTGAATCACCAAATCCAATGAGTGTCTTTTCTCATGGGTTGCAGTGGTAATAACCCGTGTTAAGCCCAATGAATCTATCAATTGGAGGAGGTTCTGTCCTAACAGTGAGAGATCATCGTCAACCCAGGCCTTGAAATCTCCTGGTCCTCACTATCCCAATCCATCTGCTCCCTTACCATCCTCCTCAAGAGTTCCAGGATCTCCTATTCCATCTGCTTCCTCATCCCCCTTCAAAATACCAAGGGCATGACATCTAAAATAAACATCAGATGGAAGCGATGGATAATCAAATGGATGGAGACCCCTTAGTCTCGAGGGGGAGTACTGCCTGACCGCACTCCTACTTCCCCAGAACATGACTCAGGTGTTATAAAGTTCTCAATATTTAATATACTAACCTTCCTACTTAACCCACCCTCCTTCCAAATTTCTTTAAACTTGTTTATTTAAAATATAAACCTTTAATAAATTAACCCTCTACATCAGTACCTCTTAACTCCTCCCCATGCTCTTATTATTACAGAGCAAACTAAAAGAGCTCCTAACTTTCTCCCACAGGTTTAATTTAAAGTCACAAAAAGATTTAGCTCCGTATTCTCAAAACAGTCATGGTCCAGGATTAAATTTCTCAGTCAAAAATTTCATATGATAACAGACAGCCAGTTGAACTAAAATTCAGACCCAACTTGGTACTCTCACAGCCTGTGGGACTTACAATTGATTACAGGCACTCTCACTGCCCAAATCAATAGCTGTTTAAGTGTTGACATGAAGATTGAGCTTGCTATATATTCTCCTCCTAATGTATGCTTCCTTCCTGCTAAGAAATCCTCGAACAGTGGTGCAATTCCCAAATGATGAATAAATTAGGCCCTCTCCATGCAACACACCACCTGAACAAATCTTCCCCACTAACACAACTCCAACTGGCAACAGCCCACCAGTTGATACCCGCAGAGAACCTAGGATATTGGGGGCCCATCAACCAGTTCCCAGGTTGGCTAACTCCGTTCTCCTGAGTGGAAGCAGAATCAGGCAGCTTAACTTCCACACAGAGGCCTCTCAATGTCCTGGCAAAGATTTACAAAATGTTCAATGACTGAAAACTTTTGGAGTTCAAGGTACAAGCAAAGAAAGAGGAATAAGTCAGTCGATACAGCACAGCATAGTGCAGAATAGTAGCAGATTCAAAGTTTGGGAGAAAAGAGGAAAAAGGGGGGGTAAGTCAATGCAGCTCCTAAATCTCCCCAGCCGACACAGATGGCCTTGCCGTCCTCCGACCGCCAGGCAGTCCGCGCTCATTTCTTCCTGGCCCCAATCCTCCGACCAGAGCCCAGGGCAGGAACCAGGAAACCCCAGGGACCGCAGAAACAAAACCCCTTACTAGTCCCCAGTACATCCCTGACAGATTCTCAGCCCAATAACTCATGATTTCAGCTGCAGTAATCATCAATCGAGGATTGGAAAGTCACAGACCTCTTCGTCCCTCTAATGATCCAAATTATTGCCTTGAAAATCCTAGAAATCCAAAGTCAAACATCCCAGTAAATCCAAACCAGTTGTTCAATCCAAACAGGAGCTAATGTAATACATCCAAGAGGACTGATGATGTTAATAGAGCAAAAGGAAGTATCCAAGCTTCTGTCCAAAGCTCTAAGTAATAGTGCAGTGGCTAAGCTAAAAACCAAGACAAGCGCCAAAACGGAAGAGTGCAAAAACTAATACTAAGCACCCGGCACAATGGAGCCCACAATACTAGTCAGAGCAAAACAAAAAACAACTCAGCGCATAAGTTGCAAAATACTAAATATCTCAATTCTTCAGCCTTAACTGTCTAAATACACACAAAATAATAAAAATGACTTAAAAACTAACAAAAAAAACACATAAAACAAGAAAACAAGCAAAACAGAGCTAAAAATGGAGCAAAAACGCTGGTTGGCTCATAGCAGCTGCCATCTTCATGGATGCTGTGAACCAAAACAAAGGTGCAGTTACTGCATTGCCTGGGGCAGAAGGCAGTCTCTAAAAAAGGCTATGGCTAAGAACTAGTGGGAGGCTGCGCTGTTACATTAAAGGGCAGCAAAAGCACTGGAATAACATTGCTTAGACTTTTTCTTTCCTGCAAAGATTTGTGAGTTTTAGGGTCTCTGTGTAAGACACTAAGATGATATGCCATTTTAAACATTTTAAGTTGTATTTGTAAAGAAAACATGAAAACAGCAATGGTGTCATGATGTGTCACAGGGCTGTACTGGTGGAGGCAGAACGGCATGTTTACACACCAGCAACAAACCCTGCATCTGTAGAGAAACTTAGGAAAACACTGATCATTCTGCACTACATCAGAGGGTGTCACCCAATACGAGCGTGTTTTATTAAGTGCTACAAGAATGAGCGACTCAATAATACCGCTCGTATGTAAAGTGAGTACGAAAAAAGGGCTCTGTTTTGTTTTAGCGAGTGTAATGTAGAAGGATGTGCACTACACTCACTACTGAGAAGATGAAAGAGAGAATTTGGCTGTATTTGTCAAGCTGGCATTGTGGTGTAGTGGCATTAACTACTGCTTCTAGAACCTGTGATGTCAGGTTTGGTTCCTGGTGTGGGCGATACATTTTTGCTTCCAGGGAGTATATATTACTTCTAAGTCCTCTCCCCCTGGAGTTGAGAATCTTTATTTTGGGGGGGGCTTGCCCCCCACAAAGGAGGGTGTGGGGGGCGAAGCCACCCAAATAAAAGAAAGAGTTGTGTTTTTTTTTACAGGTCCATTGCTGTTTACAGCAGTCTCTCTCTACAGTACAGTCACCTTTTTGGCATTAGAGATTAGTTTGTCACTCTAATGAGCAGCGCCATAAGGGAATAGCCCTTATCACATAAAACCCATCAGAGCTCACAGGTGCCACCTGCATTGCTCCCCTTGATATTTACACTGTTTGACCTGCACTGATGCAAGTCACCAGCACCTCTCACAATAGTGCAGATCAGGCAGTGTAAACAGGCCTAATGTCTGGCATTGTACATGCTGCAGATACAAATCAGCACATCAGTGCATGGCTGAGATACACAGGGAAACCTACACACCCTGGAAACGTGGCACATAGGCTTAGTGCATGGGTGCATGCTCAGTTATGGCACATATGTGTAGATACAAAATACAAAATATATATATATATATATATATATATATATATATATTATAGTGGCACGGTAGTGCTACCATAGTTAGAGTTGAGTAGCACTTTTAAGGTTAAAGAGTGAAATTTTTCACCTTAATAGCTTTGCTACCATTCAACGGATTTGCCTGAAATTTGGTATGCACGGTTGGGCATGTTAGATCTTGGGAACGTTTGTACCTGTCAGATATACAGCTGCAGAGTTATTAAGCAACATCCAAATGCACAATTATGCTTTTTTTCGCATTCTTTTCTCATGCCTACAAGTCGTACGGTTTGCATGACTGGTCTGAAAACTTCAGAGAACGTTTGGCCAGGGTCCCTGATGTGCCTTTTGAAGATTTTGTGACAAAATATTGAATGGTTCAAAAGTTATTCAAAAAACAAGTTCTCTTTATAAGTCAATGGGAAAAGTTAACTAAAAGTTCAACACTTTCGCAAATGCACTTTTTAGTGTCGCAAATGGCCCTAGTAGTGTTGCAAATCAGCCATTTTTTTTCAGTTACTGATCAGAAAAATGCTTGGCATTTAAAATTGGGACCCTCTTGGAACACAATTCTTTTTGTGTTCACCTAGTCGGACCCTCAGGATGCTAACCATGTCTTTATTCTGGAGTTAAACACCCTAGAAATATGTTTTTCAAATTTCTGGAAAAAGTAGTGTCGCACCTGCGACACTTTCTCAAATTGCAAAAGCTTTTATGGTGTTTCTACTTTTCCAGACTATGGCAAAATTACAGGAGTTCTTTGCACCCTGCTGCAAAAGAACAGTTTGGTCTTTTGAGCTGAAATTTGGAGGGAAGGCAACCAAAATCTCTCAGATGTGCCTTTTGGTGGTTTGATGACAAAATATTGCACAGATGCCAAGTTACGGTACTCCGAAGTTGATTTCTTTTCCCCATAGACTAACATGGTAGTGTTCGCCATGCATTTCGGGGCTCGTATCTTGGAAATGGTGTGAGATACAGAATTTTCGTCGTGATAATGCTAGCCAGGAAACTCATGAATTGTGTGAAATTTAAATTTTTTTTCTACGTCGCACGGTTCCTGAGATATAAGCAATTTAGTATTCCAGCAGCTAATATTCTGCTCCGAGGCCCATTATTATGCATGCATTCTTTGTACACACTGTGATTTTCTATGCAGCTGTTGGGCAAAAACAAGGTGTACGCTTCCGTTACTGTAACAGTTAATGTTTCACTCGCGTTTCCATACCCATTTGCGTTACCGTTCCCATGTACGCCTCCGTGTGCATTACCCTCTGCATTCTCATTTGTACTTGCAGTTGCATTACTGTTACCATTTGTGTTACCACTACTGTATCTGTTTGCATTTCTGGCACCCCTTTCATTTGCGTTTCTCTTTTGGTTTGCATCTTCATTGCTGTTACTGTTACCATTTGAGTTTCCAATTGCGTTACTGTGCCTGTGCACATTACGGTTTGCGTTTCTGTATGCACTTCCATTTGCTTTTGCATTTCTGTTTCCTTTGGTGTTATTGTTGCTGTTACCATTACCATTTGCATTTACAACTGCAGTAACGTGACTGTGCACATTACGGTTTGTGTTTCCATACACACTTCCATTCCCATTTCTGTTTCTGTGTCCCTTGGTGTTATTATTCATGTTAAATTTACCATTTGTATTTACAATTATGGTACCGTTACTGTGTTTGTTATGGTTTGCGTTTCTGTGTGTGCTTGTGTTTGCATTTCTGTTTTGGTTTTCTTTGGCATTATTTATGCTGTTAACATTACCATTTGCATTTCCAATTGCTGTACCATGACCGTCCGCAACATGGTTTGTGTTTCCTTATGCAGTTGCATCTCCCTTTTGCGTCACTGTTCGGTTTGGCATCACTTTGCGCTTGTGATTCTATTAATGTTTGCTTTACCATTTACGTTTTTGTCACCATGTGCACAACCATTAGCGCTTGCATTTCCCTTGCACTTACCATTACTATGTCAGAAAATATCATGTGGTGGGAACGTGGGGCATGAGGGGCCCCGTGCTCCCACCACCACATTCCATTCACTACTTCTACTGCACATTCTCAAAAAGAAGGGAAATTAGAGGCAAACAACTCCATTTAATGCACTAGTTAGGGTTGTTCCACAGCTACAAAAGTGAGGAAATTTGATGCTAGGGTTGAAAACCCCCCCTTGCACCCACTCCTACCCTGCCCCCCAGTCGACATCGGGGTGTGTGTTGGGGTCATCGGTCCTAACTCTCACCCCATTCTCCTATAGTTCACCACCTCAGCTTCTTTACACATGTGATGGGGTGAGAGTTAGGGCCGATGACCCCAATGCACACCTAGATGCCGACTTGGGGGGCAGGGTGGGGGTGCGTGAAAGGGGGGGGTTTCAACCCTAACATCAAATTTCATCACTTTTGTCACTGTAAAATAACCCTAATTAATGTGTTAAATTGAGTTTTTTGCCTCTAATATATATATATATATATATATATGTATTTACTATTTGCAAAAAACTGTGTAAATGCACAAGTTAGGATTCGGTTTACTGCAACAAAAATAGTGCCTCAAGCAGAAAAAGGAAAAATCATTAGGGTTTTGGGTTGTCAGCCAAAGTGCTCACTCCTCCTCCCAGCTGTAGCCACCTGTCCAAAGCACAAAGTATAACTCCGAGCCAGTGCCACATAGTGATACGCTCTTCAAAGGTAGAGAAGCATGTCTCACCATATGGTGCCAACAAAATTTGTGGGCCCTGCCTGAAGAAAAGAGAGCACATCTGACATTGTTTGCTCAGGGGAGCAGGTGAGCATTAGGGTTGACGACCTCAAGGAAGACCCCACCACTGATCTGCCAAGACTCAGGAGATGAAAAATCCTAATCTTTTTTCTTTTGCTGCTTGAATGGTGGGGATGGGAATAGTGTTGTGTGAAACTGGCAAATTTCACTCCACAAAATATTTCACAGAATACATGCATTTTGTGAAATTTTTTACGGTGCAAAATGTGAAATTTCAACCATGGAACAAGGGAAATGTTGCTCTCAGATTGGAAAATTCAATGTTTACAGGTGAAATTTCGCCACCCATGGGCAAAATTCTTCAATTTTGTCAGTATTACCTGAGTCACTGGCATCTAGTGTGGTGCTCCAGGCCCTCATTGCTAACATTAATATATATATATATATATATATATCATCTCCATGGTGTTTAGTAGTTGCCCCAACCCTAGCCAATCTCTGGCCAAAATTAAATAAAGCCCCCCCAAGTTACCCTCATGTACCTCGCGAGTCCTCCTGATTCTTCTTAAGTTAAAAAAATCAATAAATAAAATGTCAAACTCCCTGGTGTATAGTGGTCCCCCCCTCCCCATGCTCACTGGCCAAAATTTAGGGTCTCCCTGGTGTCTAGAGTTTGGACCCACCCTCCACTGGCCAAACCCTGGCCGAAATTAAATAAATTCCCCCTCTCTCTGAGTTACCCTCATATTACTCCTAAGTTCTCCTAACTCTCCTTTAGTTAAAAAACAAAAATTTCCTTCTCAAAGGTGTTTAGTAGACCCCACACCCAGTCAGCAGATAGCACCCATCCGATCCCCCAGTCCCTGATCAGGCCACCAGCACAGCCTTCACTCACCTCCATTGGCTGCAGTTCAGACTGAGCATTTCAATGAATGAGCACGTGCTTGTACAAGCATGTGCTCATTCATTGAAGTGCTCAGTCCGGCTGCCGGCCATGGAGGTGAGAGGAGGGGTGTGCCACTGGCAAGATCAGGGTACTGGGGGGAGCGGGGTGGGCACTATCTGATGACAGGTTGGGTGCTGGGGGGTTCACTAGACACCAGGGAACTGGACATTTTATTTATTTTATTTTTTACCAAAAACATAAGACACAGGTATGCCAGTACTTCCTACAACTCTTTTGCTGATACCTGCCACACCACCAGAGCCCACAGCAGAAGACACTGATGCAAACATATGTGTGCTTTCACTGCTGTGGGGAGTTGGACCTGGAACTGAAGTTGTAATCTTCTCAGCAGACTTCTTAGCTCCATCATCCCCCCTGCCACGTATCCCCCCTGTACTGGGAAGTCTCTTAGCAGGCATTTTTGCTGGCTGCTGCTTCAAAGCTTTACCTTTCTCTGGGAGTATATCAAGAATGGAAGTATTAAGCTGGTCTGCTGGGGCAGCAGTTGGATTTCTGCTTGCGATGCTAGCGACACAGGTTTGGGAATGAGCCCAGAAGCTGGAGGGCTGGCCGGGGGGAGAAGGCTTGAGTATCCCACAGACAGCTCATTTCTTCCAGGGAAGGGGTGAGCCAGAGCGTAGCTCTTGTCTGACCTCGGTTGGAGATACGAGGTACAATAAGCCCAAAGCTAAAACAGGGGAGTGATGTGCTGGACATCAGCACTCAAATGCCTTGACGTCAGAGGACACAGCACATGCTGAGAACACCAGAAAACCTTGCAGCGCTCCTAGTAGACAGAGCACCAGGCCCCAATCCTCAATGCCCCTACTGGCCCGGTGATGGCATCCTGATGAAAGGAAGACATATCGGGGGTGTAAGGGCCCCCACCCTATACCCACCTGAGGGTATAACTGCTGCTGCATGGGGGATGGACTGCACCAGATGCCAGGCAGGTGAGTGAGGACTAGCAGGCTGTAGGTGTCTCCCGAAGAATGGGAGTACTGCGAGGAGGGGGAGCATACAAAGAGAATAAAAAAAAAGAAATGAATGTATTACTAACTGTGTCAATAACACTTCACACATCACACCTACAGTACTGGCCTCCTTACAAGTACAAACACTATCAGGACAGGTATCAGCACTTAGAGAACAATTAATACCATATATGGTAGGTAGCCTATTCTAGTAAAACCAAAAAGGTAACTTTCTCTGTCCCCAAACAGGAATTAAAGCAACACACACAGGGAAAAAGGGCGCAAGTCACCGACTTTAAATACAGATTACTTGTGTCTGGACAAGTAAAGTACTGCAATGTGTTATTACTCAGTTAATACCACATTTTTTTATTATATAAGGGCAGAGACAACCATAAAACATTGACAAAGGTGAGTACCACAATATGGTAGTGATCTGGATAGGAGGGATCAGCAAGCAATCTCTTGAAAACTACTATATTAATATAACGTTTTTTATACCACACGCATCAGGTATTAAACAAACAATGCAATAACAGAGAAAGAGTAAGGTAAGTCAACTAAAACAGAAACGCTGTGCAATGTGCAGAGGCAAGCTCCAGCAATAAAATACAGGGAAGGAATTCACCAAGCAGTGAAAGTGTAATCGATAAGTTCCAGTGATCAAGTAACAGTACTGAAGTTTCCGTACAAAAAATATAGAACTGTTGGTTTTCAAGGTTTAAGTGACACAAGTTAACACTCCAGTAAACAGAACTAACCACAAACAAGTACAAATAAAATAACGGATCAGCTCTGTGTGTTTAAAACTTTGGAATTCACAATCACATCTAAAAGTGGAAGAATGGAATATATAACACAGGCTAACAGCAGCAGGAACTCTCAGACAGGATGGAGTATCTTTTCATAGAAAAGTAAATTGTCAAGATATAACAAAATTAATAAGAAATAACAGTAAAGAACAACTCACAATTTGTGAGTAATCTGTAAAAGGCTAGAAAATAGCCTGCACTGGTTTACACTCCTACCCTACCCCACTCAACTCCTTCAAAGACACAGGCAAAAGTAAAACCTAATTAAACTAAATATTATGCAAACATCCTCAAAATTAGGAAATGTTCCCTAGCAGCACTAAGAAAAAAACTGTATATTTTGGAACAATTAGCTCTCAAAAACAAGTTTTAAAGTGGCTTTAAAATGGTTTATTGGCTCTGATGCACCACAACAGACCTCTCTTTGAGTCAACATGCAGCAGAATGAGCTGTAAACAAGATGCATGTGATATTTGACCTCTTTACCCACAGTGCCATGCAAATTTCACTTTTGGAGCAAAATTCTGCAGGCAAAATCAAAAGTTATGCAGGCAAAATTGTGCCACAATGTGAAATTTTAAACATTAATGGGAGAAATTAGCTGACCAAAAGATTTTATGTGAAACTTAATCATTATGCAAAGAGAGAAACCAGAAGAAATTTTGTTTCGCCTAGGTGAAAAATTTCACGTAATTGCAGAATTACACTAAATATTTTGCCAGGCAAAATATTTCAGTTTCGCACAACACTGGGAGATAAATGGAGACAGAAACTTCTACAGAGGAGAAAGAAAGGATCAGTGAAATACATGACCATAGGTGGCAGCCAGCTATACACCTTTACACTGGTCACACATGGTTAAACTATGCACAAGCTAGAATTCCAAGTTATCTAACCTTTACAACATTTACAGTATTAGATATGAGGTAACCATAGCAAAGCAGGTATTTGAAGAATTTTACAGAATTTATTTATTTTTATTTAGTTTTTGTTGACCAGGTAAGTGCATTATACAAATCCTGCCTATTTTCAGGCACGACCCAGGGAAGGGGGATACAGATGAATGCCAACTGACCTTGAACCAGATTAAGCTGTTGGTGGTATTTTTTTTAGTGAAGGAGGGAAATTTGTCCAGGACACTGGGGAAATTCCCCTACTCTGATGCTGCTGCTCTGTGGCCAGTAGAGGGCCGTGGGCCATCACGATGGCCACTTGGAGCGAGTCGTCGAATCAGCAGGATGCTGCGGAGTTAGGAAAGCAAGCCTCCTCTCCTACTCTTGTAAGGCAAGAGGCTTTTCTTTGTAAACAACTGGAGTTTGATTTAGAAGGAGATGGAAATTATGTTTTTCTTTCAACGGAGGATTTAACTACAGCTGGCTCAGAGTCGGAGATACAATTAAGTAAAACCGCATCTTTTTCTGCTCTTGATTTACCTGTGAATTACAAAGAAAATGGTTTGCAGGCTACCGAGGATATTTCTGCTCACACTGCAAGTAATGAGACTGTCATTGGGAATATGGAGCAACCGGAGATTTTTGCAACTTCAAAGGGAAACATGGTGAATCCAGCAGGTTGTTCTGAACCTGGTGAGTTGGCTACTGAATCTTGTCATGGTTCTCAAACTATTTCAATGGCTGACAGTTCTAGCGTAGCTAGTGTGTGCCGACAGCCTGGCTTTTCTTTCTCTGAAAAACACCCTCAATCTCAGGTACGGGCTGGCAGTTCTAACACCGAGGCAGGTGTGTGCCGAAAGCCCAACTCCTGTAATTTGCATGTTAAGGCTAGTGAAATTCTGGCTGTGGGCATTGACTGCATTCTGAAAATGTTTGCTCATTCCCTGGGGATGGCGCAGTCCGCCATAGCTTCTTCTGACCGTGCTATTATGACAGAATTGGGTTTTGTGTTTCATTTCCTGACTAATAAGCCAGACAAAGTTTTGCAACAGGAAACAAATGTGACATTATAAATCAGACTAGCCCAGGAATACAGACAGGGGCTACTACTTTTTCTTTTCTAAAAATGAAGGATAAATCTCACCTTCAGGTTTAATCTTCCATGGGACAGTCTTTTAAGCCCCTTGGCCAGCAATCTGGCATTCATTTACCATCACTTAATCTGCCAGTTGGCCCCTTATTACTGCCTAATACAGACATAAACTGGATTACCCAAAAAGCCTTACAAGGGAAGGGATGGCTTCAAAATGAAAAGGGGAACTGGTGTCCATACCCTAGCTGGTATTCCTCTTTGAGTTTTTTACAATCCTCCCACGAGTGGAAACCTTCAGATGTTAAGGCCCTGAAACATCCTGAAGCATTGGAGATTCCTGAAAAAAAACCACCTATGGAAGAAAAAATTATTAGTGACCAGAATACAGAACCTCAAGACTCAGTTACAGATTGGACACCCATATTGTCAGATTTATTTTCTAAAATAAAAAAGAGGCTGCACCTAGGCGGAACGCTGTTCATATCCGCTATAAGGGTGGGTTGGAGAACAGACTAGACCGAACTTATGTTGGTCGAACTTTATTGAAGAAATCCTTATCTTTTTCTCCTAGAGATGTTTTTGCCTTAATTAATATATCTGGGGAGTATAACTATGATATCAGTTTCCAAACAGCATAAGGTTTAGATCTTTTTTGGGAACGTTATGCACAAGTTAAATTCTCACCCATTTGAACCCCTTTTTACGTTCGCCTGTGCGCATGCACAAGGAACATTTTGGGAGAGTAGCACACTTTGGAGGTGTGCCTCTCCCATTCAATCCATTGAGCAGATGTGGCAGTCCTGCACCAATGGGTGCGGGAGCTGTGTATGACAGCAGTGGTCTTCGCTTCAAAGAAAACCACCGCTGTCATACACAGCGCTGGAAGGCCTCACGCTCCCCCCAAAGCTTTGGTGCCACGCTAGGAGCCCACCCCAGCATGGCAAACATCCTGGGTCCTCTGCCAACTGGGGTGCCCAATCCCATGTTAGCTCCATGTCCCCACAAAGGCCCTCCCCCAAAGCTTTGGTGCCATGCTGGGAGCCCTCCCCAGAGTGGTAAACGTCCCGCGTCATCTGCCGATGGGGGTGCCCAATCCCCCATCAGCTCCACATCCCCTCAGATGCCCCCCAAAGCTGTGGTGCCACGCTGGGAGCTCATCGTTTTCTCTTCCTACGTCACCTTTTTTTTGTTTTTTCAACCTGAAAAGCAAAAATGGTCCCATGTAGTCTCCCAGCTCCCCTCCCCATCCCGCACCCACCCACTGCACACCCCACCTCCCCACACCCCCCTCACCCCATACTTACCTCCGGAGCTCAGCACAACAATTGTCGCTGGACCGGGAACACGTCTGCACTCTTCAAAGCCGACCGCGAACTGAGGAAATGCCGGTAAGCTGTATAATGGGCTAGATAGGGGGTTTTCAACTTTATTGCATATCTCAGACATTTTTTGGAATTTTTGCACCAACTTTTCAATACAGGGTTTTTGGGACCCTTCTCATGAATGATGTCACTGTCATGGTGTTATTTGGGCCCGAAGGGTGATTTCGCAGTCACTGCGCAGTCATTGCATGAAATCACCCTTTGGGCCAAATAATGCCATGAAAATGACATCATTCATGAGAAAGGGTCCAAAAACCTATATTGAAAATTTGCGCGCAAATTCTAAAATTACTGTTTTACGAGCGCATTGCGCAGTTCCTATGCAGGCTCGTAGTTCATGAATTTTCAATATTTTCATTCCAGATTTTCAACATTGCCATTTTACCACACCTCCTTATGAGCAGTACAGCTGTCATTTTTCACATCCTACCCAAAACGTATTTCCGCACATGTAGCGCACAATGGTGCAGTCAGTGTGCAAAATCAATGTATGGGACACATTAAGAAAATCACCGTGACACTGTTCATTAGCAGAGGTCTTAAAATGGTAATGTTGAAAATTTGGTTATAAAATTCCTAAAAATGACTGTTTTACGAGCGTGCGTTACGCAGTTCCTATGCACACTCGTAAGTTTGTGAATTTTCAGTATTTCCACTCCAGATTTTCAACATTGCCATTTTACCACACCTTCTTATGAGTAGTACAGCTGTCAATTTTCACATCTCACCCAAAATGTGTTTCCGCCCATGTAGCGCACAATGGCACAGTCGGTGTGTGAAATCAATGTATGGAACACATTAAGAAAATCACAGAGACACTGTTCATGAGCAGAGGTCTTAAAATGGCTATATTGAAAATTTGGTGAAAAAATTCCTAAAAATGACTGTTTTACTAGCGTGAGTTGCGCAGTTCCTACGCACACTCATACGTTTGCGAATTTTCAATATTTGCACTCAGGATTTTCAACATTGCCATTTTACCACACCTCCTCATGAGCAGTACAGCTGTCATTTTTCACATCCTGCCCAAAACATGTTTCCGCCCATGTAGCACACAATGGCGCAGTCGGTATGCAAACTCAATGTATGGGATACATTAAGAAAATCACAGTGACACTATTAATGAGCAGATGTCTTAAAATGGCTGTGTTGAAAATTTGGTGAAAAAATTCCTAAAAATGACTGTTTTACAAGTGTTCATTGAGCAGCTCCTATGCACGCTCGTAAGTTTGTGAATTTTCAATATTTTCACTCCACATTTTCAATATTGCCATTTTACCACACCTCCTTATGAGCAGTGCAGCTGTCATTTTTCACATCTTGCCCAAAACATGTTTCCGCCCATGTAGCACACAATGGTACAGTCGGTGTGCAAACTCAGTGTATGGGACACATTAAGAAAATCACAGTGTCACTAATCATGAGCAGAGATCTTAAAATGGCTATGTTGAAAATTTGGTGAAAAAATTCTCCTAAAAATGACTGTTTTACGAGCGTGCATTGCACAGTTCCTACGCACGCTCGTACGTTTGCGAATTTTCAATATTTGCACTCCAGGTTTTCAACATTGCCAGTTTACCACACCTCCTCATGAGCAGTACAAATGTCATTGTTCACATCCTGCCCAAAACGTGTTTCTGCCCATGTAGCGCACAATGGCGCAGTCGGTGTGCAAACTCAATGTATGGGACACATTAAGAAAATCACAGTGACACTGTTCATGAGCAGATGTCTTAAAATGGCTGTGTTGAAAATTTGGTGAAAATATTCCTAAAAATGACTGTTTTACAAGTGTTCATTGAGCAGTTCCTATGCACGCTCGTAATTTGCGAATTTTCAATATTTTCACTCCAAATTTTCAACATTGCCATTTTACCACACCTCCTTGTGAGCAGTGCAGCTGTCATTTTTCACATCTTGCCCAAAATGTGTTTCTGCCCATGTAGCATACAATGGCACAGTCGGTGTGCAAACTCAATGCATGGGACACATTAAGAAAATCACAGTGTCACTGTTCATGAGCAGAGATCTTAAAATGGCTATGTTGAAAATTCGGTGAAAAAATTCCTAAAAATAACTGTTTTATATGAGCATGCGTTGTGCAGTTCCTACGCACGCTCATAAGTTTACGAATTTTCAATATATTCACTCTAGATTTTCAACATTGCCATTTTACCACACCTCCTTATGAGCAGTACAGCTGTCATTTTTCACATCCTGCCCAAAATGTGTTTCCGCCCATGTAGTGAACAATGGCGCAGTCGGTGTGCAAAATCAATGCCTGGGACACAGTAAGAAAATCACAGTGACACTGTTCATTAGCAGAGGTTTTAAAATGGCAATGTTGAAAATTTGGTGAAAAAATTCCTAAAAATGACTGTTTTTCGAACGTGCGTTGCACAGTTCCCATGCACACTCGTAGGTTTGTGAATTTTCAATATTTCCACTCCAGATTTTCAACACTGGCATTATATCACACCTCCTCATGAGCAATACAGCTGTCATTTTTCACATCCTGCCCAAATTGTGTTTCCACCCATGTAGCGCACAATGGCGCAGTCGGTGTGCGAACTCAATGTATGGGACACATTAAGAAAATCACAGTGACACTGATCATGAGCAGAGGTCTTAAAATGGCTATGTTGAAAATTTGGTGAAAAAATTCCTAAAAATGACTGTTTTACGAGCGTGCGTTGCACAGTTCCTACGCACGCTCGTACGTTTGCGAATTTTCAATATTTGCACTCCAGGTTTTCAACATTGCCAGTTTACCACACCTCCTCCTGAGCAGTACAGATGTCATTGTTCACATCCTGCCCAAAACGTGTTTCTGCCCATGTAGCGCACAATGGCGCAGTCGGTGTGCAAACTCAATGTATGGGACACATTAAGAAAATCACAGTGACACTGTTCATGAGCAGATGTCTTAAAATGGCTGTGTTGAAAATTTGGTGAAAATATTCCTAAAAATGACTGTTTTACAAGTGTTCATTGAGCAGTTCCTATGCACGCTCGTAATTTGCGAATTTTCAATATTTTCACTCCACATTTTCAACATTGCCATTTTACCACACCTCCTTATGAGCAGTGCAGCTGTCATTTTTCACATCTTGCCCAAAATGTGTTTCTGCCCATGTAGCATACAATGGCACAGTCGGTGTGCAAACTCAATGCATGGGACACATTAAGAAAATCACAGTGTCACTGTTCATGAGCAGAGATCTTAAAATGGCTATGTTGAAAATTCGGTGAAAAAATTCCTAAAAATAACTGTTTTATACGAGCGTGCGTTGTGCAGTTCCTACGCACGCTCATAAGTTTACGAATTTTCAATATATTCACTCTAGATTTTCAACATTGCCATTTTACCACACCTCCTTATGAGCAGTACAGCTGTCATTTTTCACATCCTGCCCAAAATGTGTTTCTGCCCATGTAGTGAACAATGGCGCAGTCGGTGTGCAAAATCAATGCCTGGGACACAGTAAGAAAATCACAGTGACACTGTTCATTAGCAGAGGTTTTAAAATGGCAATGTTGAAAATTTGGTGAAAAAATTCCTAAAAATGACTGTTTTACGAACGTGCGTTGCACAGTTCCCACGCACACTCGTAGGTTTGTGAATTTTCAATATTTCCACCCAGATTTTCAACACTGGCATTATATCACACCTCCTCATGAGCAATACAGCTGTCATTTTCATCCTGCCCAAATTGTGTTTCCACCCCATGTAGCGCACAATGGCGCAGTCGGTGTGCGAACTCAATGTATGGGACACATTAAGAAAATCACAGTGACACTGATCATGAGCAGAGGTCTTAAAATGGCTGTGTTGAAAATTTGGTGAAAAAATTCCTAAAAATGACTGTTTTGCAAGTGTGCATTGCTCAGTTCCTACGCATGCTCGTAAGTGTGTGAATTTTCAATATTTTCACTCCAGATTTTCAACATTGCCATTTTACCACACCTCCTTATGAGCAGTACAGCTGTCATTTTTCACATCCTGTCCAAAACGTGTTTCCGCCTATGTAGCGCACAATGGGGGTAACAAAAAGGTCATGCTGAAAATTTATTGTGCAAATACCAGCAATCACACAGGGCATTAGGGTAAAGCACCATACGTGCCTAACACCACTGCAAATACCTGCAAGCAAATGTTCAGCATTGACAAATGCTTGTTTAGTTATTCCCTTAACCAAGCCTATAATTAAATTTGTAACAGTCATGTTTAGAAATTAGGGTGTTCATGTTGATGATATTACTTTTTGGTTATCTCAGAAATGTGAGATCTTGAGTACTCCAAAAGCCCTGTTAGACTCAGAATCCTTCTGGACAGGGTGGTGGAAATATAAAGTTAAATTACGAGCCACTGATACAGGAATGGAGCATATCCCTAACTCCTTTTTGTTAGGGAGAGATAGGGTAGTTTGTTTTTATGCAGGACAGCCTAGGGCATGCTATAAATGTGGTGCAAAAACAAATTTATCCAGTACCTGTGATAAGGCTTGCTGTGATAAATGTGGGGAAATTGGACACATAGCAATGCAGTGTGCCAATCTAACAAAATGTGATTTGTGTGAGGATGATGGCCATGTTTTTAGTGAGTATCCTTGGTCTGCTAAGAATAAAGCTTCTTGTGCTAGTCCTGAACTGCTGATACAGCAAGCCCAGGACTCTAATTCTGCTAAAGGAGAACTTCCCACTGTAGATTCAGTTCCCAAGTCAGTTCCTCTACAGGACAAGGTCTTGGTTCAGATCCCCCCCCCGCCTGAGGTAATCCCAGAATCTAAGATCCTGACCCATACTATTAAAAAAAGAGAGCTCTATTAGTACCACACTTTTAACACCAGTTTGTTATAAGGAACCAGCTATCCCTGGGTGTGAATTGGCTAACAGCAAGGCTTTTCAGCCTATGACAAGAAAACATTCCTCTAGGAATAATAAATCTCAGGTTAAATTGATTACTCCAGTACTAAAGAAAATGATAATGCTTATGTTGTTTTCCTACCAGATGAAGGTTCTGATATGGAACAAGGGGATGTGGATTCCCGATCAGTAGAAAGCAGTCAGCCTTCTATTGGACCAGATCAAGGGGATTATAAAACTAAAAAAATGAAAAAAGGAAAAAAATGAAAAAAGAGAGTTACTGACCTTATTTTGGTTTTACTTGTTTAACATTTCATGGGTTCTTTTTCTATTGGATCTTTAAACATTCAGAGCATTTTGAATCCAGTTAAACATCAGGCTGTTTTTTCTTTTATTCATGATTCTGGTTATGATCTTTTTTTTTGGCTAGAAACATGGATGTGTTCTAGGGAACAGTTATTGTCATTTAAAAGAAACTGGATTTGGGGGCCATCTTATTGGTCTTTTGGTCCAGAATGTGCAGATGGGGTGGGTATTCTTTTTGGTTCATATGATTTTTCTTTAGTGAAATTAGTAGATTTAATGCCAGGTCGTTTATTGATGTTAGATGGGAAATGGAAACTGTCTGCTTTTCATTTTATCAACGTTTATGGGCCTCAAACTAAAGCTGATAGAGTGGGTCTGTTGAAAATGGTTCAATCTTACCTAGTTTCCTCATATATGGTTATATTGGGAGGAGATTTTAATTGTGATATTGTAAGGGATCAGGTAGGAGGAGGGAAAAGGAAGAAAGTCTATTGTGATTCCAATATGTTAACAACTTTAATTCGCATGGCAGGGTTAATTAATTGTAGTATATATAACAAAGGTTCCAGGTTCACATATGTTAGAGACATTTTTAAAACAACAATTGATCATTTTTTTCTTTCCCGGAATATCCCTGAGGGCCAGTTTTTTATTATTCCTTGTGGATTTTCTGATCATTTACTATTAAGGTTTACTATTATGGGGTTGAGTTATAAACCTAAAATTAAAAGCAGATGGAAATTAAATCCTTCTTTATTAGCATCTTTGAAAGTTCAAATAGACATTATAGCATTATTGTCTGCTAGATTATCTGTTCATTGTTTATATAATGATACTGGAGAATGGTGGATTGACACCAAAACGGATTTACAATGTTTTTTTTAGTAACTATAGCAAGAATTTAGAGAACAAACATTTTTTGAAATATCTTTCCCTTCGAAGCCAGTTACAACATTTATATACTATATCATATCTTACCAAATATGATTATTCCTCACAAATTAATAAATTAAAAAAGGATATGTTAATTTATCAGTACAATAGAGCCACTATAATAGCTGCAATGCTTTCTAGTGGAACCCAGAAGTCACCTATTCACCAATAGGAGACCAATATGAGGCCTGTAAAAAAATCCATTCGGATATGACTCTTGAATCATTACAGGATGCAGGGGTTAATAAAATAGATTCAGTTTTAGACATGGAAAATTTCATTAGATTACATTACCAATCTATTGAACTTATGGTAGCCCTTCTGATGAGAATATTACAGATTATTTAAAAATTATTGAGATTCCATTATGTCCAAATGAAGCATTATTATTGCTTAAACAGATTAAAGTGACAGATGTTGCAGATACAATTCAAAGTCTTAGTATACGTACTTCACCAGGTCTGGACGGTCAACCAAATCTATTTTATAATGTCCGGCTATCAGAAATTTCAGATATTTTGCATACTGTCTATTTATTCTTTTTTCAACATAAGAAGATCCCGATAAATTTCTCTGAAGAATTATTAGTCCATCTATTTAAATCAGGAAACCGAGCAGATATTTCAAATTAGAGACCGATTATATTGTTAAACTCCAATTATGAAATCTTAACTCATATTCTCAATACCAGACTTAAGAGTTATGCTTCCTCTGTACTCTCAGTACAACAATTTTGTGGACTTCAAGGGAAGAAAATCCAAGAAGCTCTTGTCATCATTAGAGATTTTATTGAAGTTTTTCTCATGATTGGTAATAAAGGGTGTATACTATCTTTGGATCAGGAGAAAGCATTTGATCGGATTGATAGGGTTTTTTTGTTTTCCACATTAGCCAAATATGGGGTTCCTTTATCTTTTATTGAATATATAAAATTATTATATTCTCCTGTTTTTGTGAAAGTGTTCTTAAGAGGGCAAATAACGGATGGATTTAAAATTCATACAGGAGTCAGGCAAGGATGTCGTCTTAGCCCTTTGCTATATTTATTCTCTATTGACCCCTTACTACAATTTTTGACAAAAATGAATTTGAATAGACTGTCAGGGTGGGGAGCATTTGCTAACCTTTCAATGATAGCTTATGCAGATGATATTTGTGGGTTTTTTTCCCATTATGATCAAATTCCTTTGTTTTTACAGGAATTAGGAAGATATGTGATAGTTTCTAATTCAAAACTCAATTTTTCTAAAAGTAAAGGGTTAATGATAGGCCTGTGGGATATTAGTTTGTGTCAGGTATCAGGGATTACTTTTTCTAAAAAAACTTACAGTCATTTTGGGTATTAAGTTTGGAGTAATGAATCTACCCTTAGATAATTGGGAGCTAGTGTTATCCAAATCCCAGATTAAGGTTAGTGAGATGGCAATTCTGGAAACTATCTAAAATTAAAAGAATTCAAATTTTGAAACAGTTTATAGTTCCTCAATTACAATACATAGCATATATTTCCCCCCTCCCTTCTTTGCTGGAGACTTCTATGTATGGGATGTTTTTCCAAATGCTTTGGGGGAATAAGCTTAACCCAGTTAAGCATTATTATACATATTTAAGTTAGGCAAAAGGGGGACTGGGTATGATTGAACCTTTAATTTTCTTTTATTCTTTATTTATTTACCATACTGTTTTGTATAGTATTTCCTCCACTTCCGATCAAGTTAGAGGAGTAGTACAGCAGGTATTGAAGCACTATTTAACTAGGTGGCATGATATAGCACCAAAACTTCATTCAAGGCTTTATTTTCCTGACTATTTTCATCCTATACCTCAAAAACTATGTAAATGGAAAAATTTCCCGAAATGATATTTTGCATAATACCAGGAAAAATTCTATTTTCATTTGTTGGCTCATTTATACCATTCAGAACCAAGTTTTAAAGATTGTCCCCCAGCCCTCACTGGGCAAGTTCTGAAACAACTCACGAACAATAGGGTGCCTGCTACAATGTGGGAAATATTGTGGCTTACTGTTTACGGTAGATTGAATATTAGAGGTAATGCTAAGCATAAAAATCTGGCAGAAAGAAATTGTCCATACTTACCGTTATTAATTTAGAGGAAACCATGTCTCATTTTTTTATTGACCTGTTCACATTCAAAGCCACTTTGGCCCTTTCTTAAAGATAAACGGTGTATGGATTGGTTACTTAATATAGATTATGATACTCTAGTGTTGGGTCTTTTGCCTACTGAGAATGTTGATTTTCATTTAGAAACATATTTTATTTTTCTATGTTGTTTAAGGTTCTATCTGTGGCAAGCTCGATGCCAGTGGGTTCTTTCTCAGAAACTAATGCCATATCAAGTTTATAGTTTTTTAGTGGTGCAGGCAATTAATTCAGTTTATCATTCTGATTTATTACATTATTCAAGTGATAATGTATATCAATGGTGTAGAGGCTTTAAAATTTTATTAAATATAAGTGATTCTTTTTCCCCTTTTAGGGTTATATACTTATGTTAAATATTCCTGATTTTCTTGCTGAGTATGTATTAGTGATTTTCAATAAAAAAACCTACTCTTTCGATAAGTGCCATGGGATCTTTAACATCCACCTGAACTACCACCAATCCAGGTAGATGGGACCTCGGTTTAATGTCTCATCCAAAAGGCGGCACCTCAGAAGTGCAGCACCCCTCTCATGCTGCACTACAGTGTCAGTACTGGGCTATTAACCCAAGTGCCAGATGTGGGAACTGAACCCACACTCCTCTGATCTCCTGGCCTAAGAGGTGAGTATGCTACCTACTGAGCCACTGACACTGAGAATGCTGCACTCCAGGGTGGGTACCAATACATACAGCACTGTAGGCTAACCCTCTCCCCGTGTCATAAATAAATACTATATATACACAGTCTCATTGTGCCACACACTTCCATCCTGATTGTGGAACAAAGCACAGATGGATCAAACAGGCAATTAAACATTAACCTAGTGAGTGCCCTGCAGTACATTACAAAAAACTCCATGCACTTTTTTGTTTATTTTTTTCATTTCTTTGTAGTTGCCATGTTTTCAGATGTTATTGTATTGTGTTGTATTTGCATCATAGAACATTATATATTGTGCAAGCAATAACACACAATGAGGTGTGGGTCATCATCTGATAAAAGCATGCCCAGGGGTGTACTAAGGCATGAGACACTTGCACCGGGTGCCTCATACCACTGGGCGTGCTCTTATCAGGCAATGACCCACACCTCAGAGTGTGTTATTGTGCTTATAAAATGTGTCCCTTAGTAAAAACATTAAATACAAATGCAGATAAGAATTTTAAATAAAATTATTAAAAAAATATGATGTTATGAATTCAAAGAGACAAAAAGTAGTTCTTCTCATCTTATTATTGTGAAGATGCTTGATTAAGTAGGAGGCTTTGGTGCATGTCTGTTAGCTCCTGCTATCTCCCACTGAGAAAGAAAATTGTCCACAATAAGTTTTTTTCCTTTTGTGTATGTGTTGTTTTTTTATGATTAGGGAGGAAATGCCCAATCAGTTACTTACAAGAACGGGAGCATGGGACCTCCTCAGCCACTGGAATTCTGATAGTGTCTGTCTGCCACACACCGCCCAACACACACATACAGTTCTGAACAATATGCTTTTGATTTTTGGTGTGTTTTTTTATGAGGATGTGATGCAACACAGTGGGAGTTTTTCTATAGGGAGTGGGAATGAGCGTGTCCCTCGCTGGGTGCCTTACTCAGCACTTCTGTGATATCACATTCACAATCACAGTTTCAGCAGCTTGGTGTGATGTATATTTATTTGAAATGCTAATCAGGAATGTTGTCATAAATAGTTTTGCATTGTTAAAGAATTAGTGGAGGAGTGGGACAGGAACAGCTATGGCACCTTTTAAAAGAGCAGGTTTCAGGTACAATCTTTATTTGAAAGCTGCTGCACATGCAAATCGCTATGCTGATTGGATCGGGCTCTGCTTGCAATTTTTTTAGGTAAGATTTTTATTTAAATAAGAGAGAGAAAAGGAATGAAAAAGTTTTCCTGTGATGCTGTTGTACTGTAAATGGTGTGTCTGTGGTGTGTACACAGTGTTGGCAGTGAGAGTGTAGTGTGTGAGTGTGGGCTTGAAAAGGACTCCGCAAGTAGGGAGAACAGTTGAGAGCGGTCAGCAGGAGAGCTTGCCAGACAATTCTGTTTCAAAACTGGCAGGCATTGAACTCTGACTGCACTGCATCCTGCTTGGCATAACAAGTACCAGTTGCTATGTATATGTGCTGATAAGGACACGGGTACTGGTACCTGTTAGCCAGTCAGAATTCAACAACTCTCTTACCCATTTTATAATGTGTCATACTGCACTTGTATGTAGAATGCATGTATAAAGACTTTTTTTGTTGTTAACTTTTCTAGGTTACATTTCATCATGGACTCAGCCCCCCCCCCCATACACAGACACAGTGACACAGTCCCTCTTGGGCTCAGCCATGCTCCAAGCAGGCATGTTAAATATGTGAATGCCCTTTCTGGGCTATGTTCCACTTGGAGAGGACACATAACAGAAAAAAAGAACAATAAATAAATAAATAAATAAAAAGTCCTTCATGGGCTCAGTCACTATCAAAGAGGATAGAAATTACCCTAAAACATTTTTAAGGCCATTTCAGTGCCAAAGAGCAGATTTATTAATTTGAATTAGCCCTTTTTGCTGGTTTATCCTTGCCACTTTAATGTTGAACAGAGATTCATATCTCAGGGAAAATGTGTTTATTAGAACCACCTATCACTGCATGAGACTGTTCTAACATTGCTCTAAAGTTTTATTGCTGATAGGTACTGCAGCGTATACTTCAAGTCCTTCAGGGTTTGCAGCATTCCCCACAACTCTGCAGTGTTCCCACACAGCTGAGTTTCATTTGGTCTTCTCGAAGCTTTAGCAGGTGACGAGTGTTAGGGGTCAAATGTGGATGTTAAGTTGGATAAAACTGTGTGTATGGTTTGGATCTGAAAGCAACTGAATGATGACTGTACTTGTTTGTACTTGTTTAATTTCAGAGTCTGCATGTCTTTGGAAAAGTAATAAAAACATATAAATAACAAAAAAATGTAGCATGGGGTGTGCGCACACACACACACACACACACACACACACACACACATACTTCCATCCCAGACCATGATATATGATGGTCCAGTACTGAAATGAACATTCAGGGTCGGGGTCCGATCTTGTCTTTGAATTTACCCTGATAGAAGGAAAGATCAGTTGCAAACAGTGTCCTTGTGCACCCTGACCTCCATGGAAAACAGTCAACCAGTGGATGAGCAAGGCTTTCCTGCATCACACGGTACTGAAGTACAAAATGGGCATGATGCTTGCAGTAGTATCTCTACATGGTTAAAATATCAGTGTACAAGACACTTCTTCAATGAATAGCATACAGTATAGCCAAGTACTGTATGTTGGACTCCTCTCTCTGTTACAATATACAGAAATATAAGTGAGCACTGAACAGCCATTGGGAGGTACACCAAGGCCAGGAGACATCAGCTGTGGTCAGGGATTGAACCTGCACCTGGAGGAAACACCCTAGAGGTTTCTTGGAGCAACAATAGGTATTGTCAACTAAACCCAAAATAAAAATGTAGGATCACATAACTATCAAATAAAAGGGGAAAACAATAAAACGGTGACAAGAACTAAATGATTTACTCAAAGAAATATAGCAAAATGGAATATTTTACTACAGGACATAGTTGATAGTGAGACAATCACTTCAATTAAAAGCAGGCTAGACAAATTCATGGGAAGCAAAAAATCTGATTTCCACCCATAATGTTGGGTGCAATTTCACAATGGGCGAAAGCTTGACGAACTTGTAACATACAATGAAACTATGGTTGAGGCTGTAGTGTAGATCAGTTGCACCTCAGCCACTTGGCACACAGGCATAATAGCACTCCCCAGCACCTGGGCTAGTGGCAGGTGTACATTTGACCCCTGTTCATGATGAGGCTGTAGGGGAATGGTGACCACTGCCCCCCCACAAAAAAATGTTGGCAATCCTAGTACCCTCTAGGCATCATTTCATAACGCAGGTCAGATTTCTATTTAACTTAGCTGTTATCAGACACTGTGGGTAAATGGGCTTTTCTGCAGGCAAACATATATTTCTGTAGATAGACAGGCAATTTGCCATTGCTGAACTGTGTGGGCAATTAGCCATATACCCCTTTCCCTTCATTTGTCCTTATTCCTCTGTTGCTAGGGGTGGGTGACAGATGCAAATTCTGCATTCACAGAATGTCCGCAAAATTTCGGATATTTCATGGAAATTTAAGAACTTTCGCCATTGGCCAAACTGGCATTTTCCACAGATTTTCACCAAGTTCCTCTGACTTTTTTGTGAACTGTGGAAAAATGCACATAAACTGTGGAATTTATTCTATCCACAGTTTAATGAACTGTCAGTGAATGAGCGCCTGCTTATACAACCATGCAGTGATTCACTGACAATTCAGTGGGCCATTGGTAGTGGAGGAGAGAGGAGGGCTGCACTGGTGGCCTGCTCAGAGATGGGAGGGAGCAAGGTGGTGGCAGATTAACTGTCAGGGTGGTGGGTCCACTCGACACCAGGGAATTAGGATTATTTTTTTTATAAGGGATCAGGGATGGGGAGGTCCACTAGACACCAGGGAATACTGGAAATAGAGGGAGATAAGTCAGTGGACTGCCAGCTGCTTTTTTTGTGGATTAAGGAATCCAGGATAGGGAGGGGGTCCGCTAGACATCAGGGAAATAAAATGTTTTGGGGGTCCATGATGGGTGGGTGGGTGGCCACTAGAAACCAGAAGGATCTGAGGAAGGGATTGGAGATATTTATTTATTTACTGGGATCCCTGATCAGTGGTGGGAGGATTAATAAATTAAACTACAGTTAAAATGCCTCAGAACTGACCACTGTCAGTGATCCTTTCTGCAGATTTTTTCCCACAGTTTAATAAATCAACCCTTAATTTGTATATTTCTTCCACAGTTTTAAGCCAGAATTCCTTGAAAGTTCTGAAAATTATTTCCAAACTTTGTGAAGCAAAATTCGCATCGTTGCAAAATTCTGCAGGTAGAATTTTTTTCACAACCCCTACTCTGTGCACATTTATTTCCTTGTGTTTTTTCAATAGTGCAACTAAAATCTCTCTGATGACAATTATATTTCAGCTGGATTCCTGTCTGCTTAACTTTCTATCAAATGGTATATCTGATAATTATTGCTATAAACCCAGTAGGAGGCTACATAACCATTCAGCTAATGTTGCATTAATTGCTTCTCAGTGTTTTGCAAGTAGGAGTGGGTAATAATTTAAATGAAGCTACCCTTACAAAGCTGCAGCTTCCTTTATCACTGAACAGTGCTGGACCCATGTCTGTTGGAAATTATGATATGAATAGAAGATACCTTGATATTATTTCCAGTTGATGGTGAACCCTACATTTTCATCACAGTAATAGTTCATTTATATATTTCCACCTGCTTAAACAATTCAGATTTTTGTGGGGCCAACAAATAATGGGCCATATGCACAAGAAAAAGGATTGTTATGCACCACGTATTGGCGGCGCATAGGCAACCCTAAGTCGGAATACCGTGCAGCATGTTCCTGCAGACCCACAGTGGCATTCACATAGAGTGTGCCTGACAGTTGTATGGTGGCTCCCCTGGCTGCATGGGCAGCAATGTGCCAGGGCCAATTGGGGGAATTGTCCGTGGTGTGCCTGCACTATGCGCCATTTACTAAGGCACATAGTGCCAGGCACTAGGGGCACAGGTTATGGCAGCCAGGGCCCTGCCATAACCCAGTGCCCACCCCCATGGTCATCACCCACTGGTGGTGGCAGGACTGGGAAATGGCTCTCCATGCTGCTACAGCCCACTGTGCTGCTGGGGAGATCTGGGGGAAGCCATTCTGGTAAGTGCCCATTCAGTTTTATATTGTTTAGTATTTCTCAGATCACATATCTGATTCATGTCCACCCCAAGGGTGCAAGGAATCCACTCTCAAACACTGGTTGAGCATCCTATTGGATGCCTTCCCTGGTCCACCCCTCTGCACTGGGCCACTTCCCTTGAAACTGCACACCGGGGGGTGACCCCAGACAGGTGACATGCAAGTGCATGCGGTCATGAATACCATGCACCCTGTGCTTGTCTGGGGCCACAGAGCTACGCAGGTAGGGTATGCATCTCTGGCACATTGCTTCCACCCTATTAGTGAATAGTGGCCACTGTTTGTAGCATGAATAAAAAAGTTACATGTAATTGGAATCAAACAAAATTTTTCATGGTTTCCTGGAGTAGGATCCTAACAATCCCTCCTCTGACTAGTGCCTTTGAAGAAAGGCACCAGAGTACTGCATTCCTCACCAGAAACCCTGACAGAAAATGACAGTTGTGGATTTCCAACTGGATCTTCCTATATATAAAGTTCTGTGCTGAAACCAGTAGGGCAATCATGAACTTAGAGGGGGCTAGGCTGTTCTATTTCACTGTCGAGAAGGCTCTGTTGAAATTGCTAAAGAATATCAAAGTGATGCCTATTATATAAAATCAATTTATGTTGAGTACAATACTGCAGTCTGTTCCACAGCACACAAATTACAGTTTAATGAAAGGTATTTTAGCTGCAATAAATCGATGGCATATAATGTCAAAGTTTCTAGCTGGGGTCCATATGCAGGTCAATGTGGAGAAGCTGCATGATCTGCCTCTGCCGATACCACTGCTAGAATTCTACCCCACCCCAAAATAAGTGCCTGCATGGAAATAGCTTCTGAAATCAAGTAAATGCCCCTCCCAGGATTTTAACTTCAGGGGGCCATTTTGACATGTCATATTTTACAGTATCCAACATGGCTGTGGCATTACTGGGGTCAGGGTCATTCTGGCTGACGTTTACTTCAGTGATGTTCTGGAGCACACATTTGGGGTTTTGTCATTCAATATTGGTTTGCATTTCATTTTAACCAACATCCCGAATAAATGCAGTTTAGGAACTCAAATGGGTCTTCCAATTTACAGCTGTGCTGTAATCTCTAGAGGAATCTGTGATTGGGGAGGGGTGCTGCTCTGTTAAGCTTTGGAGAAGTTTTTAAAGAAAGAGTTCCCTTTATTAAGGAGTACTATAAACTTTAGTATTATGTACCATCAATTTATTGAAAGTCAAAATAGAAGTTCTGTTTCACAGGCACTTATAAAATAACCAACCCAATTAACAATGCTTGGTACTTCCCTCATAAGAGATTCTTCAGGGAATCTTAGAGGAATCTTTGAGTGCTGAGTTATGATAGCTGGGTTTGTGCTTTTGTAACCACCTATCTTTATGCTGCAGTTGGTATGTTGTGGAACAAAATGCTGCTTTTACTTGCAATAAATTGATGGTATATAATATCAAAGTTAACAGCACTCCCTCATGTAACTGTAATTTGCTGAGTGCTCTGCAGTGCGTTTCAAAACACTTCAACATTATAAAGAAAAAAGGAACTAAATTGAACAAAAGTGATAAATGTAGCATTTAAATGAGTCTTCACCTTTTGCCCTTTCAGATGACCTCAGAAAGTAAAGGGACTACAAAAGTGATAAATATGTCTGTTATCACCACCTCTGCACCTCCAACAATACAACCATAGGTGAGTTATACATCACTAACACTTATCACTTGTGTTTAAATTATACACATACTAGCATTCCAGATTATCTAACCAACATTAGATATGGCATAACTATAGTATAGCAGGTATTTTTTATCTATATAGATTTGATATGGTAGTTTTTCATTTTTTTTCTCCTGTCCCTGTGCTCAGAGCATGCCCACGCATGTGGAGGCATGCGCATGCCACGTCTTGAGGTGCCCACCCACCCACTACACTGCTGCCCCTCCCAATTACGCTACCCACCAGACCTCCACCCTGTGGGAGTGGAACTACAGATTGGTGACAACCACCCCAAGAGAGGAGGATCACCTTTCAGCTGCTCAGTCCTGTTTCCCCCCTTCCCCCCTTGCTGGCTCTCCAGTAGCCACTTTGCTGAATATCATAATTCTGATCTGGCACATTTAAAATTCATGGACTTGATTATGCCCTACCACTTGAAAGAGGGGTTGATTACTTAAATGTAGTTAACCAGAAAGAAACAAGTAGGATAGTTTCATTAAACACAGTACAGCCAATAGAACTAAATGATTAGGTGGATTTCATCCCTTTTATAAAATATCAGTAAATATCTCAAGTCGTAGCTCTCTAATTTACAATTAATCCAATAATTGCTTGGTGAGAATGAAATGCACCCATGTGTTCCTTCACCTTTTTGTGTGTCAATCAACTAGTTTTTGTCTATTATTTAAATCAATGTTTTTGAATAACAAAAGTAATAAGGGTGATTAGTATTTAAAAATCAGGTAGATAGTAAGACACTGAAATACATATTAGTTCATCCTTTTATGCATGTTTCTCCAAGTCTGGTATTAAGTTAGGTTATATAGGAGATATTCCTCTATACGAGGACTCTTGGTACCCACAGCAGTATAATATAAACAAATGTTTTTTATAAAACAAAATGAAAGGAAACTATTACATTTGCAATCCTTACTACTGTGAACCTTTATCAAATACAATATAGTAATGTAATTGGAGTTTGAAAATATAGACAGTGTTATTTGGAAAAAAATATTTTTAATATAATACGGTTCTACAGATTATTATTTTTGTTTTTCCACCTTTATTTCATTTTTTTCCTTTTTTCTTCCCATTTTCCTTCACCTTTTCCCTCCCCTCCCTTCCTTTTCCCTCCCCAAATAACTCCCCCTCCCTCCCACCTGATTCTTTCCTTATGTAAAATTCTGTATGAAACCATGATTGTAAGCTACTACTAAAATGAATGTAACATATAGTTAGACAACAAAAATATTTTGTAACTATTAGAAGTTAAAAGAATATTGTTTTTTAAAATAGTAGCAAATTAGTTTTGTTGTTTTTACTCTTCTTTTTATTGTGCTGTTTGTATTAAGTGAATGTGTATATCTCTTTAAGCTATTGGAATAAAGACAGCACCTGTAACAAGTTGATTCAACCCCAACCGAAGGCCTGATTGTAGGGCTGAGGCACTAGGGAAAGCAGTTACACTCCAGAGAATAAATGGTTGCTTTGAACTTTGACTGTCTGTTTTTTGTGTCATTTGTTTATAACAAGGAGACCAGCATGCTACCAGTTGTTGATTCTGTTTCTGTATCTGGGAGTTGCCTTCCCTTTTTGTTCAAGTGCCCAGGAAGTATCCTGAGAAGCACCTTTATTTCTCCATATATGGCTCTCCAGTGACCCAAGGTCATTCCTGAACCCAGGTTACTAGCATAGTGCGAGGTAAGGCATCCAGCACCTCAACTCTTAGTGCCACTGGGCCAATGATAGTAAAGCAGGTATTTAAAGAATGCTGTACTCTATGGGGTATGCACCAGTACAAACAGCAATGCAAGTTAAGTGTACTTTGCAGTCTTTCTTTCTCAGTCTCTCTCTCTCTCTCTCTCTCTCTCTCCTCACTCTTCCCTCCTCCTCTTTCTCTCTTCAAAAATAAATACTGCATGCACTGTCTTGTAGTGCCATGTACTTTCAACCCTACTGTGGGACAAAGTACAGCATGGTCAACCAGGTAATTAAACTTTAACCTGGTGAGTGCCTTGCAATACATTAGAAAAAAGGCTTGCCCAATGCTTGAATTTACTAAAGCAAAACAGAGTATGTGGACATTTTACAACCAAATAAATAATAACAGAAAGAAATACAAGTAGCAAACAACATTAAAAGGAGCCTTCATGCCAATTGCCCACCCAGATGGCCTCCAAAGATAAAAGGGCTCCAAAAGTGATAAATGTATCTGCTGTCACCATCTCCGCACTTCTAACTGTATGACTATAGATCAGCAATACATCACTGACACTGGTCACTTGTGGTTAAACTATGCACATGCTAGCATTCCACATTATCTAACCTTTACAACATTTACAGTATTAGGTATGGGGTAACCACAGCAGAGTAGGTATTTAAAGAATGCTGCACTCCAGGGTGGGAACCAAAATGCTATATACGCACAGTCATGTTGTGCCACACATTTCCATTCTGAGTGTGGTGCAAAGTACAGAGGGATCAACAAGGTAATTAAACTTTAACCTGGTGAGTGCCCTGCAGCATATTACAAAAAAACTCCATGTCCACTGTCTAAACCTACTAAAACAAAAATATTTAATGCTGAGTATCTGGGCATTATACTACCGAATAAAAGGCAATAGAAAGATATAAAAGTGGTAAACATAGCACTGAAATGGAACTTCATGCCGTTTGCAAACCCTGATGACCTCTAAACATAAAAAAGCTCCAAAACTGGTAAATATGTCTGCTATCAACATCCCTGTACCTTAGACACTAATTACTCACTTAGAAAAGAGCTTTACATATAACAGAGCAGAAATTTAAAGAATGGTGCGGTGCTTCCTTTTATTAGGGTCCTCTCTCTCTCTCTTTCTGATCAAATGCTCCCCACTAATTTTCTCTTACTTTACTGTACTGTATATATTACCATATAAAGTAGTAGATGAGGGATAGCTATAACAAAGAAGAAATTTAAAAATTATGGTACCTACCACATGTTTTAAACATCATATTGTTTGCTGTTACCCCTGGGTGCAGCACCCATATATCAGCTATTCCTTTAAAGTCTCTCTGGGACTGATTCCAAAAGAGCCCTTAGATCACTACAAGTTGCAGTGATCAAGGGTTGTGGCACACTCTGGGTGTATCAGGGACCCTGTACCCAATTCTGTAAAATTGGGAGTCCCTGCACCAAAAACCAGAGAGTTGCCCCACTCGTAGGCTAGCACCAAACAATAGGCTCACCTGCAGGACTTGCCACAGAGAACCAGCACCCTCCATCTGGTGCAACAAAATAAAGAATGGCAGAAGGGCCATGGGGGATGCCATAAGGGGTGTTGGGGAGCAAGTGGGCAGCCAGAGGGTGATCAGGCACCTGCCAGGTGTTCCATTATTATAACTATTATTGTAATTACCAATCACCTCTCTGGCATGTACACTTGCTCCCCAATACCCCTATAGCACTCCCCTGTCCGTTCTGCCTACATAACCCACATATAGAGCCCATACCCCCAGTTCCACTCCTTGTGGAGCAATGGTGCGAGGGGCTTAGACCACTTCTTGGCTGTTCTAAGTTGAGACCCTTGCTATAGCCTTGGCATCAGCAGGGTTTACAGAATCCCCAAAAGGGATTTTGCAGCTCTGCTGTGGCACAAGCCCCCTTGCAACTTGGCATACCTGTGGAAGGTTGCAAGGGTGGAAGAGTATCCGTGTGCCACAGAGGCTTCCCATTCCTATGCAGGCCGTGTTTTGAAATTGAGATTGCTGCAATTTCTGATGCAAGGTGCAAATTGCATCATTGATGTTTGACTCAAAAACCTCACATCAGTCTGTTAGCTTTTGGAATCGGGTCCTCTGTCTCTCTCTCTCTTCCCTCCCCTACCTCTCTCTTTCTCTTTACTATAAATAAATGGTATACATATGGTGGTATACATAATGTTGTTAGGACACCCATGTCCTGAAAGTATATGTACTAACATGAATAATATGCAAATGTTCTATTAAAGCTGTCAAACAAATGAAGGAGCCGGCTTTTTAAAGGGCTATTAAAATTCTCGTGTAAACTTTGATTTCCTCCACACATCGACTTCCATGTTAAACTATTTCAAGGAGGAAATGCATTTGAGTTTTCTTCTATCACAAAAACAGTCTTTCTGCATATTTTCTTGTGGAGGAAGGGAAATAAATTAATACAAAAATTCACATGGGAAAACTGATGGAGGTGGCAGTTGTATTTTGCATATTTTTTGTAGCCAAGTTACATAGGGTTTCAGAGTAGAAACTCCTCCTATAGGAACAATTAATAATTGTTTTAATTCCTTGAAACTACCTCATGGTTCTGTAAGAGGTCTAAACCTCACTTTCAGGTTCTTGGCAATATTGGAGATGCAAATAATCACAAACAAGTTGCATTCAAGTAAAAAACAAGTTTATTACTACAAACAGGGATGAATCACAGTTGCCCTAAGCAGTTCTTACCAATACGAACCGGGAGCCAGTGCTAAGCGTTCCCTACACCTCGAGGTTTCTTTGTAGTCTCTTGGGGTCTCTCGGGTCTCCGAGGTGTAAAAGCCTGTGCATAACATTATATACCTATGATAATTACTATGGTTACTGAAAGATAGAAACATTTCTAGTTACAGAGATGAGCCCTATTGGCTAAATTAGAGGTGGCTCCACGGTCCAAGATAACATTATATAATTCTGTAAAGTCATCAGTTTTAGAACAAAGACGTTCTTATACAAAGTCTTACATAACAAGGTGAAGTGGTGTCCATCACTGAAAGATGGCAATGTTGCCTTACACATTATAATCACTTCAAGGACAGGTGTCTTGGCATCTGACAAGTAAGAAATAGACAGAAAAGACATGGTATAATGTGTGTGCATTAGCAAGCAAAGTGAGTTACAATAATATGTATTCATATCCTGACATCTACTCTTATACGGTAGATGCTCTTAGCCCTATGTATTAGTATAGCCTATGCATAAACATTAGCTGTCTACGGTGTACCCCTGAGGGTATCAATTAGGGTGCAGGGACCTCGTGTAACAATTCCCCCCCTTGTTGCCTAAAAAGGGCAACACAGTAAATCTAAGGAGTGGGGAGGAGCAGTGGGTCTTTACAATCCGGAGGCACGAGCCTTGTAAAGTAACTCAGGCTGCTCACGATGTTGGCGAAGAGTACGTCGTAGGCAGCAAAGCATAATAATCAAAGTAAATATCAAAAATGCTTGTATTATAACAAAACCTTTAAAAGTAATCTCTAACCAAGTGTTAGTCAAAGTGTTATTCATGTCTCCATCATTCATCAGGTCAAGAATGGCTTCATTGGCTTTGGTTATATTATTGCTGATGTGGGTGAGGTGTGTGTCCTTTCTATCTAAAAGTGATTTCAGTGTAAGTGTCAGCGGATCTATGTGTACATTAAAGTAAGGTAAGTATTCCTCAAGTGTAAGTAAATAGTCTGGATTACCATCAATAATATCTGCTTCCATAAGGGGGACGGGGGTTATGACAGTGTGTCCAATAACAGTTTTCTGATGGGGAACAAAACAGAAGTTGGGGTAATCAATTGGACAAGTAACAGAACCATAAGAATACACTTTGACATTAGTGACTATACATTATTCACCGTCAGAGTTGTACTGTGATCGTACAGTAGGCAGTCTCCATTTTTGCTACTGGACAGGGCATGTGTAGGTCATCTTGGAGATCCGTGTTGACAGGTGATGAGCTTCCACATGATATGACTGGTAGAGTTGATCCGGTGACTGCTTTGGTTCAAAAGCATTGGTGCCATTCTCAGTGATGTCAGCATCCATAGTGAAAGTCAAGTCAATGCTGTCTGGAGAGTAGCCACAAACAGGTCGTATAACATCAAACACATCACATCGGCACAGGTAGATGTATTGCTTTTTCGCACAACAGTCCGTGTGCGCTGCCACCCAGGCATCCAGGAAGGAATGGTAGACCAGTAGAGGAGGTAGATCCAGGCGTTGGTCCCACTCTCCTTAGTACATTCTCGCAACCAGAATATCCAAACAAAGTTCTATGTGTAAGGATTCCAATTCAGTCAGATTTTGGGGTAAAGCATATTCCAACCAAGTAGTTCAGACTAGTTGTCCCAGGGGCAATATTGGGCCATAGTGGTGACCCACCACTATGGCTTCGGCTGATCAGCCCTTCGGACTTTATCTCCACTCGTGGTCTAGGGAATAGGATGAAAGGCCAGCTGTCCAGCAGACCTCAATCGCAACCCCTGTGTAAGTCACCAACCAACTAATACCACAATAGTGCCAGATGGCCCAGATAAAAGAGCCAGAAACCAGGTAAACAAGAAAGAAGGAAAACAGCTTAGCAATATTTCAAACATGCTAACTCCATAGTAATAAACTTGTTCTCAGTTGCTTCGAACTAACTCCCAACTTGCTCATAATGGCTCCCGACTGACTAATCCAAGAAACTCGAATAATCCAAAAAGATTGCACTATGGGAAACGAGTAGAAATCCACCATTTGCGAGATGCAGCTAGGTACCTAGTTTAAACGCGGCAAAAGCCACACAGAAACTGTCAGAATCCACCAGAAGTAACAACCACACACAGCACTGGTGTCAATAAAGTCACAGCAGGCAGAATATGAGGGGCCAAACAAAATAGTCCCAACACTCCACAACTTATCCGATCCCAGATTAGTCCATCATATGTCAAATGCCCACAAAGTGCTCCACAAAAGACCAATACTGATAGTTTCACTTTCCACTGACCAGACTTCAACGAATCGATAGTAATTGGACCTAAATCGGTAACGCGATCCAAAACAAACCTGGACTATTTAAAAAACGTGTTGATTAAAAATATTCTATTAATATTAACAAAATATAGATGAGATAACGAAATAACAAAATAAAAAATAAAATGAAATAAAATAATGCAACAAAACGAGAACAGTAGGAGTCTGACTCAGCCATCTTGAACACAAGCCTGAATAGGAGTGCTCTGACTTCATTGTTTTTATATTTATTTAATTTATAAGGAAACACTTTCCTCTATATTTTGGTGTGGGGGGTTATATTAATAAGAATGATTTATATCTGGCATTAATGTATGATGGAATATGTATTCCTTTTTTTATTCCTTTTATTATGATTTGATATGCAGCAATACAGTTTGGTATATTTGTTTTGAGTTTTGAAACAAATTTTCTACTCCTTAGTGGGGGGTATTTTTTATCTGATATACTGTATGCAATCTAATTATTATATGTATGATGTAATACTTTATGTTTTGATTTTTTTCTTATGATTTTGTATGACATAATACATTTTGTATATTTTGTTTTGAGTAGTGCCAGAAAATTCTCACTTCAAGAAGTGCCACGTATCTTAACATCCACCTGAACTACCACCAGAACAGGCAGATGGACCTTGGTTTAATGTTTCATCCAAGATGACACCCTGGAGTGCTGCATTCCTCATGCTGCACTACAGTGTCAGTATTGATTAACCCATTGTTGATGTGGGATAAACTTACAGCTTGATCTCCAGCCTCAGAGGCAAGTGTGTACCTGTTGAACCACTGACACTGCCATCCAAAACTCTTATCTTTTGGTTGTTCTTTATTACTTATGTTGTGACTTTTCTTTCCTGCTAACTTGATTACATGATTTCAATTTTTCTTTCAATATCTTTTCTTCCTTTGGTCTTAACCAATATACTTGATCTAGTGTCAGTCATTCTGTGTATAGGAAACATATAAATATTTAATATACAATTAGTCAGAGCAACAAATACTGCTGTAACTATGGATGTAAATCAAAATAGAATGGGAAATCGGGTAAAACAAAGGTCAGTATTCCTCAACGTTTCTTCCTCTCATTGAAGCTAACTTACATCTAAACAATATGTTACTCAGCAAATCTGCAGGTACAAAGTATCGTTTCAGCTCATGGCTTTTTTAGTTTGTGTTTTCATCTTCCGTGTTCTGCAAAATCTCCTTCTTATAATCGTCATCTCATCACTAACGGTTCCTGGATTCATGGACAACATAAAACTCTGAAATTTCTGTTCTTCAGTCCTCAGGTCTCTGTTATAACAACAGTGCAAACACCCAGTCCAGCTTCAGTATGTTTATCTTTTGGGATGGCTTTTTTCTAGTCTAGGAATTCCACTTAATCATTTTTTTTAACTAAGATGGAGGATAAACTATGATATCTCAACATGTAGATCAGTGCAGTTCACAAAAGAGCAGACAACCTTGAATTTGCAGATGTTTTCTGTGAAATTGGCCACTTTACCCTCACACCAACCTCATTTACACTACATGCTGTGTTGACCACCAACGCTGTAGAAGTATGCAAAACAAAATCACCAACAAGGAGCTAAATAAAGCACAGAAAACTGCCAAATGCTAAGACACCTGGACAGAGCTATTCTTATGCTTTTATGCTTAATGGCTCACAAGTATTTCTTGTCAATTTCTAATCAATTCTGCTACTGCTACAGGGGGGAGAAAAAGAAAGATAAGACTTATCTTAAACGACAGTTCTCTTGCCAATAAAAAAGTAAAATATGAGCACCTTGCCCTCCATGGGTGCTCTGTGCAGTGTGTGTCTGGATTCTGACTGATTTCTTTTAATGCATAGGATAGCAAACATAAAACTGCTATCAGGGTGGGTAATACTGTGTATGCGACACCCTGACACTGTATCACAGTGCAGCATGGTTCAGCAGAAACTTTGAAATTTGTGGGAATAAAAAATGTGACTTGTTCAAAAAGAGGAGGGGCTTTAAAACTCCGCCAAATGAAAGAATCCTTTAGAATTCATGACCTTGAAACAAGAACATCAAAGGGATTAATGAAGGATCATGATCTACATAGTTACTGTATCTGGGTATTTAATAGGGGTTGATCTTAACATTGTTTTACTAGCCCATACCCTAGTGCAAATTGACCAGGGCTAGCATAGCTAAATCTCTACTTGTCCATCTTGATTAGTGCAGGTTTTCATGGCTGTCAATGAAGTTAAAAAAGTCTCTACTTTAGCAGGCTCTAGTCCTCATGCTAATCTCTCTCTCAATTTTCCACATGGCCTGGTGTGATTAACAGCTCATTAAGAGTTGCAATCATCTGGCAGTTCAAGAGGGGGATCCCACATAAAAACTCAATGTGAGTCATTATCACTCCACTGTTATGACTTCATCTAGTTGTGTGACTGGGGTATAGTGCTGTTAAGTCACAAGCTTCTAATTTTCTGAATGTGTCTTTGTCTGACAATTTGTCCCATAGTATTAAGACCAATGCCCCTCATTTCCCTACATTTTGATTGCTTGTATTCAACATTTCAGTGACAAAATGTGAGGAGGTATACTGGGTTGGCCCTGCAGGTTTTGGGATTTATGCCAGCCTCATCATAACTTCCCTTTCCCCTCCAAATCTTTTAACTATGTTCTTTTCCTGTACACCACTGTGGATCAGACTTTGAAATGACCATCCACAGATCCATAGCTGCCATTACTGGCAAGTGTAGGGGATCCCAAGCTCTTCTAAATAGACCTTGCCAGCCATCACCATCCATACAGTCCCACCCTTATCCTACCCTGCATGTCCTTTAATCCTAAAAACAAAGCTTTGGATCATGTATGGTACAAAAATAAATCGTCATAAAAGACATGATTTGAAAGCTTAAAATAGGCATTCTGGGTACATAGGTCATCCTATATAGAAATAGAGGTAGTATAGCAGTATGACTGTGTCCTGTTTCCTGGGCTGATGAAAGGACAATGTTTAAGAAAAATCCCTTAATGTTGGGACAGAATATATTAAAATCAATGCTTTTAAAAATAAAAATGTCATAGTTTTCTATTTCCTAAGCCCATTAGGTTTGTGTATCACCACCCCAAAGAAATTCTAGATGCTCCTGGCTCAGTTGAGACTGTACAAAAACTTCCAGAAGTGCAAGTCTCCAGTTGAATATAGGGGGGGAGCTGAGAGTGTCTTTCTCTGCCTGACTCTATTCATATAGCCCTGTGGTGGTGGTGACAGTGTGATGAGGTGCATGATGATGTCAGCTATTGTGTGTGCAGACCTAGGACTGCTTGATTGAACATTTGTTGTTGTAATATCCTCTGGTTTGGTGGTGGTGGGGGGCAGAAAAGGAAGAGAGGAGGCCATGGTACAAAACAATGGGGGCTTACTGTGCATGATGGCATTGCAGTTTTTTTTTTTGTTGCTGAGGAGCTGAAGGGGGAGCAGGACAAATGCAATGATCAGAGTATTTTGTCTTGCATTATTTCCCGTATAAGTTATCGCACCCCACTCTATTGCACTGAGGGCCAGTGCAACCATCTGTGGCTAGTACTGAATCAACTCTGCCCTGCTGGCCAGTGCAAAAGGTAAGGACCCTGGTGTTTAACAACACCAGGGGTCAACATCAGGGCTACACAACGTATAGACGTACTCACAAAGTCATCAAATGCAAATCTAGGATTATTGTACAGACACCGAAAAGGCCTGACTTCTGAGGCTGTAAAAACTGCTGTGAATAGCTCAGTCATCTAGGTGATAGACTATGGTCTAGCAGTATATGGGGCTTACTCTCAAACCACTTTCAAACGTATCAAAACAACACTAAACAAAGTATGATGTTTAGTCCTAGGTGTACCCCTCCTCACTCACACCTGTGAGTTGTACACTCAAACCAACTGGCTCAACCTTGGCAGCTACCTCCAGTATTAAGTATGCATGCTCACCAAGAAGTTGATGCTAGACTTACCACCCCAGGCCTGCAAAGCCTTCTTAACCAACCCAATTCCATCAGAGATGCACTAGGGTACAAACACCGCCCCTCTGCGCCCTTTTTCCACAGAACCACACAAGGTCAACAGTACCACAGAACTAGGCACCACTTTGGCTTAATGTACTTGACCTAGACATCATGAAAGAGTACAAAATAGGCCTCTTTAAAGATAAACTCCAAGTGGCCCTTGCCACAAACAGTAACTGTGGCTGAGAGACTTGAACCCCCCCCACACACACTCTTCCCTCCTCTTTCCTCTAACTCTTATTCTAACCTGCACCCTTGCCTTCTCCTCTCTTCTTGCTAACTAACACTCCCCTAGTAGGCTCCAGGTCCCTGCCTCAGCACTTAATCCTCAATGAGTCTAGCTCTCCCCTATGACTACACTCTTTAGCACTTAAGACAAAATAACTGCTGCCATCAAGTTCTCGCCTCCTTGCATATAGTATTAGTTAATTATTTTACAGAGTATATTATCCTCTGTTCACTGCCTGATTTGCTTTATATCCTGTAGATCCCAAAGTTGTTCCCTTTAAACTTTGTCAACCTAGCTGCTGGCAAACTATGTATCTGTATATTTTACTTAAGTAATCCTGTTGTTGTAATTATGTAACCATTGTAACCTGATGTACCATGTTTTCTAAGGCATGGAACCTCCTTGTATCTGCTTATGTACCTGTAACCATTGAAAATAATGTTATGCTCATGTATTACTATGACATGACACCTCTGTAAAAGAGCCTTTGGCTCAAAGGTACTTCCTAGAAATAAATAAATAAATAAATATAAATATGAAAAGACCATGGGACTATTAAGATGTGGATTTTTGTTGCTCAATTAAAAATCAATAGCACAACAGTAATGATTTTTAACCAAAATTAATCTAATCATTTTGAATTAGTTTGAGGTATGCTACAGTAGATAAACAGATATACAAACAACATGCAATACACAGATGCAATTTAATGATGAACCAGTTTGCTTCTATTTTACCAGTCAATGTGTCATATAATTCCTTAATATTAATAGTTTATTTTTACCAAGGCTTCCACTTGAAACCTGAGAGCTGTTTCCAAGTCCAACAGTCAGAATTTCTGCAGTAGAATAAAACAGTTTAGCCCCAATGGCGAGTACTTGGTTGAAGAAGTAGTTATAGCACAGGACTCTAAGCCATAATACCATGGTTTGAATCCCACAGCTGCCGTTTACTGTGAGGTATGGTTATGAACAGAATGCATCTTGATATACGCAAAATGGTAACAACCTGAATTGGTGTTCTAGAGCACCCCCAAAGTAAATTATATGCCAGAATGAGCTCTCTCTTGATGCCACTGCTATACTGAACCTCATAACAAATGCCAGAGCAAGCATGACCCCTTGAAGTGAATATCCAGGTACGGGCAGTTCCTTTATTTCAGGGGCCATTCCCATAAGAGCATTTACTTTGGGATGTGGGAGCATTTTAGTTGTGACATTTATTGGGGGTGAGGCAGTTCATGCAGAACCTATGTTTCTGATATATTTTGTGTGCAGCCCTGCACCTGCCAATATTGGAACTGTTACACGAGGTCCCTGCACCCTAATTGATACCCTCAGGGGTACACCGTAGACAGCTAATGTTTAGGCCTAGGCTATACTAATACGTAGGGCTAAGGGCATCTACCGTATAAGAGTAGATGTCAGGATATGAATACATATTATTGTAACTCACTTTGCTTGCTAATGCACACACATTATACCATGTATTTTCTTGACTATTTCTTACTTGTCAGATGCCAAGACACCTGTCCTTGAAGTGATTATAATGTGTAAGGCAACATTGCCATCTTTCGGTGATGGACACCACTTCACCTTGTTATGTAAGACTTTGTATAAGAACGTCTTTGTTCTAAAACTGATGACTTTACAGAATTATATAATGTTATCTTGGACCATGGAGCCACCTCTAATTTAGCCAATAGGGCTCATCTCTGTAACTAGAAATGTTTCTAGCTTTCAGTAACCATAGTAATTATCATAGGTATATAATGTTATGCACAGGCTTTACACCTCGGAGACCCGAGAGACCCCAAGAGACTACAAAGAAACCTTGAGGTGTAGGGAACGCTTAGCACTGGCTCCCGGTTCGTTTTGGTAAGAACTGCTTAGGGCAACTGTGATTCATCCCTGTTTGTAGTAATAAACTTGTTTATTACTTGAATGCAACTTGTTTGTGATTATTTGCATCTCCAATATTGCCAAGAACCTGAAAGTGAGGTTTAGACCTCTTACAATTGGCGACCACGTGCAGGCGATATTGGGTGTTGTGAATTTTCACTTGTTGCTATAGATTTCCCTTCTCCCACGGGGACTGCAGGTGTACATTTCCGTATCACCTTTCCCGTTTTTCTTGCCAGTTTGTGGATACTTGCAAGGTCTGGCTGACTTTTCGGGTGTGGTCGATGCCGTCTCAACCCACTCCATAGCAACTTTGAATTGCAAGCCCACAACTTATACAGTAGCCCAGCTGTGTTTAAAGTACCCGTGTTGTGGATCGATACACAACGCATGGTCTTTTTCACAGTTTGAATTTTCGCTCCTCCCACATAATGGCCACCGTATCAGATATCTGCGCAGAACTGAGACTCGATGTCTCGAACTTTCTTACCTCCCATGGAGGATGGCTGACTTGCGGGACGCAAGTCAATCCAAAACCCTGTACTGGGATTTCAACCCAGTACAGAGAGCGCGACAGTCAACCAATAGGCGTGTGCTAAAGGGTTGATGGTCGCTGCTCTCTACGCTGCCTTGGAAGCCTCCGAAGCGAGGTTTCGAACCCTTGATCTGCAGATCGCATCTCTTAAGCAGGAGATGGGTCTGCAGGAAACAGAATGTGTTCAGATACAGCAGAACTTGGAGTCAGAACTCCAATCTCTGCGTAATGAAAAGGATTCACTATTGCATCATTCTGCACAGGCTGGTGAACAAGAAATGTGTACTCTGAAGACAGAGTGTGAAAGTTTAAGACAGGATAAGAGTCAGGTGGTACAAATGAATGATTTGTTGAGTGCCGTGAATGCACAATTGAGTGATGAGATGGGTGAGCTGCAGGACGAGATCAACCAGGTACGTAATGATTTAGAAATAGCTTATAGGGACAATCGCGAATTGAGCGCCGCGTACCGTGTTTTGCAGAAACAGAAACAGGATCAGGTTGATATGGATGTTGCAAGTGTGAGTCATGATGAATGTAGAGCTAAGATGGATAAACTCGCCATCAGCGAGGTTTTGACTGGCCATGTTAAGGCATGGGTGGCTTAGCCTCTGCCTTTCATTCGTCTGCGGAGGGGGAGCCATCCGATGACGATATCTCACAGTACAACGCCCAGTCATGCCCCTACTATGGCCCAGATACCCCACCAAACCATCCACAGCATGGTGGGTCCCCACCCACTACTCCCCAGGTCACACGTAGACGACGTTGTGACGCTCATCATGGAAAACGCCATCATGGCGGCAGCCCATGATAGGGGAGCAGGCCCAAGCCTGGTCCCGACAGTGCCTCCAGCCGTTATTAGTGTGGAAGACAGGCAAGAGATTGAAACCATGATTGATAGGGCACTAGAAAGTGTTCCTCTTCCTGAAAGAAGTATGAAAGCCATTAAAAGTCAGATTCGACAAATTTTTCAAGAAGCTGGCACTCAGGAAGGTGTTGTTCGGACGGCGGCTGAAGCTGCAGCCCACGCAGCATTGTATGGTGTGTGAGACACGCTGCCCTTGCCTGATCGACCACCAACTAATCCCCTGCAAATGGCCTACTCAGTTCAGCAAATTGCTGACAGCATCAGTCGGATGAACCCGTCCGACAATCTCAGCTGGCATTTGGAAAAGGTGCGCTCCAAGTGCAAGATGCTTAGTCTCGCCGCAGAATACCAGGTCCAAATACTATGCCAGACCATCGATCCTGGTTTATGGGCGAAACTCCCCGAAGTAGTTAGCCAGGATGAGAACGCTACCTTTGACGAAGTCGCAGCTGAGCTCATCTCCGCTCACAGCCCTGGTGTGGTTGGCGTAATGCTAGCATATCCCGTGAATTAAAATGAGAAAGAAAACCCAGTGACTTACCACCAGAGACTCTGGATGACCTATCGAGCATGGAAACATCTGGCACAAGAAGCCGCGGATGTAGATCTTTTGGAATATAAGACCCTGTTCCTTAGAAACATGATCCCAGCCATGAGAGAGAAAGTAGAGCCAACCACATACCCAAATATGGATAGGTTTGCCGATATCATTCGGAAAACCGAGAGAGTGTACCAGTTGTACATCCGTGATTTGGGTTCCGGTTCCAAAAAGGTTGCCGCTGTGGAACCCGCTTCTGGGGCCACGACACACTACACGGTAGAAGGACAGGCCCAGCAACAACAGCCCAAACCTCCATCGGCCCCTCCAGCAAGCACCCAACAAAATTCCCCAACAACAACAACAGCAGTGGAGTGGGGACCAGAATTGGCATAAGAACAAAAGGTACAAAGGCAAAGGGAAGCCATTACAAAGATCGGGTCCCTCATATAGAGAGATAGCTGAAGAAAACTGAAAATTTCGGGAGCTCCTGGGGCAAGTGCATTCTGTAGCGGATGCCGTTCCCGCACAAACACTTGCAGCAGTACAACCGGCGACCCATGACACTACTGGTCATGGAGACACTGGAGTTATGGGTGTGCAGACCCATAACAGCCTGAACCTGGAAGCCCCGCCTTACATTGCATCAGTGCAACACGGTGAAGTCATCCATGCAAGCCAAGCCCAATCTCTGCATGCCTCCAACAATACAGATTGACAATTACAGGCCCCAGTCCACATTGTAAACAAGCTGGTCTTGGATACAAATGGAAGGCCCTGCACCGAGGCCGAGGTCGGGGGGCCGCCAATTAATTGTCTTGTTAGATACAGGTGCAGCTGTATCTGTGTTACACGATGATCACCCTGAAACATCTCCATGGTCTACCGGACGGAAGACCAATATGTCAGGAGTTGATGGTGCTAGGTTACCTGCATACCACTCTCTGCCCTTACCAGTAGAACTAGGCCATTTGAAGGCCTCACATGCTTTCCAGCTGATGGTCTTGCACGATCACCCTAGCATCATTGGGATTGACTTTCTTGCACCACACGGCTGTGTGGTGGATCTAGCAAACATGCTGTTAATACAAATCCAGGGTCAATACCATACTGTCTTAATTCCTGATTCACATGCTGTGGCAACAATATCCATTAACAACAAAGAGTATGACGTCATAGATTTATTTAAGAATCATGAACTTTCCCCAAAACTTCTACCTATTCTGCAACGACATTTGGAAGCGTTTGCAGTTAACAAACATGATTGTGGCAGAATGCATACCGTTATTGAGGTGCCAGGCCCGGCACATGAGAGACAAAGGCAATATCCATTTCCCTCTGAAGCCTTACCCTCTCTTCGAGAAACAATCAAATCACTCCTTAAACAAGGAGTAATCAGAACCTGTGTCTCCACTGCCAACTCTCCTGTTTGGCCTGTGAAGAAACCCACAGGTGCCTGGAGACTTACTATTGACTACAGGAAACTGAATCAGGTCACTCCCAGCTGTTCCCCAACTGTGTCGTCTGCACCAGATGTGCTTCAACTTTTAACACCAGATCAAAAATGGTTCAGTGCCCTGGATATCTCCAATGGTTTCTGGTCATTACCATTGTTCCCTTAAGAGTCAATATAAATTTGCCTTCACTTTTGAAGGGTGACAATATACGTGGACTTGCTTGCCACAGGGATTCCATAACAGCTCATCCCTCTTCCATCTCCATATGATGGATGCCCTACAAGGTTTCTCAACCCCCCAATGTCTCTTACAGTATGTAGATGACCTGTTGTTGGCTACTGCCACACAGGAACAACATCTGGATCTCTTGTATGAACTATTGACTCTTATTCAAAGAGCAGGCTTGAAGTGTAATCCTGCAAAAGCACAACTATGTCGGAAAGAAGTGTTCTTTCTGGGTTTGAAGATAACAGATCAAGGTCAGAGTCCTACTTGGAAGAAGATTCAAGGGTTGCAAGACTTGCCATTAGCTACCAGTGTGGCAACTCTTAGGAGGTTTCTAGGTATGGTAAACTACTCCAGAGATTTCATTTGTGATTTTGCACAGAAAGCCGCTCCACTGTACGATTTACTCAAAAAAGACGTTCCATGGAATTGGGGCCCTCTCCATACCCAGGCTGTGATGTCACTGAAGCAGGCCTTGGCCTCCGCCCCAGCACTGGTAAACCCCAATCCAACATTACCATTCCACCTAGAGTGTGCCACCTCTGACATTGCTATGTCAGCAGTATTGGCCCAAAAGGTACATGGCTTTTTGAGACCTATTGCATATGCATCGCAGCTCTTGACCCCAGTAGAACAGAAGTACGGCCTTTGTGAAAGGAATCTTCTGGCCACCTATTGGGCGGTCAAGCACTTCCTGTATATCATTGGGTACTCTCCACTGATTCTTAACACCAATCACACTCCTACTACCTTTTTGTTCTCAGACAGAGAGAAAGATGGCTCAGTCTCTAACACCAGGCTGACACATTGGTCACTCCTCCTCCAGGATAGGGATATTCAGGTCCACCAAACCAAAGTTCCATCTCTACTAGCACATGGCCTCCTCTTTCAGGGGAGCCCCACGACTGCGCTTTGCAGTCACCTGATCTTCCAGATCCAGGTCCATTCTTCCCTGCCACCCCTGAGGTATTAGAAAAGACATCCTTGTGCTGCGTTTTCATCGATGGATCAGCACCATATTATCAAGGTGAACAAATTGCAGGGATGGGTATTATGGTGGTGTATCCTTATGGGAACACTGTCAAGATATCTAAACGCTGTACTGTAGCTTCATCACAGTATGCAGAGCTGGCAGCTGTGGCCTGTGCATTAGAGTTTATCCAACATGGAACTCAAGACACCATCATTTTTACTGACTCTAATTGGGTTTGTTGTTCCCTTACAGAATTTCTCCCTTTCTGGTGGAAGAACTCTTTCCTCTCTTCTGATGGCAGCTCAGTGAAATACAAAGAATTGGTGTTTTACATACACGCATTAGGTCAGAAATATCCACACAAACTCTATGTACACAAGGTTAAAGCTCACTCCTTACATGAGCCCTATCACGCATTCAATGATACAGCAGACACCCTTGCCAAGGAAGGGGCCCGAGGGGGGATGACTGGGTGATGGAACATCCAGAGGCCAATGTGGCTGTACAGGTTGCAGCTCTTAAAAAGAAATCTGAATCTTTTTCACCCTTGGACCTCTCAGCAGCCCAGCACTTGGACACTGAACTCAAAGAAGTGTTCAGATTCTTGGACAAGGGTACTCAAGAAAGACTTCCCACACATAACCCTTACCGTAGGCATGAAAGTAAATTACACTTATCCCCTGATGATAAACTCATTTGGTTCCAGCCAGAGGATACCACCACCAAATTGTGGGTGGTCCCCAGACATTTGAGATCTGAATTTTTGCACCAGGTACATGACACCCCCACTGGTGGGCACCAGGGGGCTGAAAATACCCTCCAACGCCTCAAAACCACCGCCTGGTGGCCTGGGATTACCAAAGATGTTAAACAGTACATTGATAATTGCCTTGTTTGTGCACAAAACAATCCAATACCTACAAAATGGAATGCCAAACTTTTACCACAGAGACATACTGGCCCTTGGCACGCCATCCAAATTGATTTTATTGGTCCTTTGACCAATACCAGCAGAAACAACAAGTATGCCCTTGTAGTAACCGATCTATTCTCTAAGTGGGTAGAAGCTTTCCCCACCAAGACTTGCACTGCAAAGACAACTGCCAAAATCCTGGTAGAACAGATTTTATCCAGGTGGGGCCTACCTCTCAAGGTAGACTCCGATAAAGGAACCAGTTTTACAGGTGAGTTGATGAAAGAGTCCCTTGAACTCCTAGGGGTTCAGCAAAAGTTCCACATACCTTATCATCCTCAATCCTCAGGTCAAGTAGAAAAAGCTAACAAACGGATTAAGCAAATGCTTTCCAAATTCATTGAGGACAATCTCAAGACCTGGGATTCCCTACTGCCTTTACTTCTTATGGCAATTAGGGGTACACCCTCAGCCACTACCCAGCTTACACCCTTTGAGGTAATGACTGGCAGACAAATGAGACTACCTGAACACTTGCTCTTTGACCTGCACACCCCCACTGCGGACAGAGTGTCTGTAGATCAGTATGTGGAAAAACTCAGAAAAGACCTCATAAGCACACACTTGTATGCTGCAAATTGCATGGGCAAGACCCAGCAACAGTCCAAGATACAATTTGACAAACATGCACAGGAAGTGGATTGGCAAGTTGGAGATCAGGTCATGGTACTCCGATTTGCACATCCCACTCACTCCTTCTCCAACAAGTGGGAAGGCCCTTACCCCATTGTCAATAAGCTCAGTCGAGCAGTCTATCAAGTTAGACTCCTCCACAACAATAAACTGACTGACAAATGGTTACATGCAAACCAATTGAAACTGTACAAAGGAGCTTAAACTTACTCTTCCTAACCCCATTGGGCGAACTGTACTAATATACTAATCTTTCATCTTCCTTTTCAGATGCATTGACAAGATGGCTATCTTGTTCCTATCTTTACTCCTTGCAGGAGTACTCCATTTCACCCAAGGCACGGTACCGGACCTCCTTTGACACCTTGATCCTCCAGCACCTCCTACAGAGGGAGTTTCCATCAAAATTCCAGACACTATGATTACTGTCCAGGAAGGTTCCAATGCATACCTCACTGCCTCGGTCATTGTTCCTGATAAATCTACCCTTCAGATTGAGTGGAAAACCACATCCCAAGGACAAGTTCTCCCTGTGGCCAGACTTTCTAAGGGAACTTTCCAAGGTTGGCCCAATGCTAAATTGTCCCCGAATGGTACACTGTCCCTGTTACAAACTGCATTAAGACACTCTGGTTTGTATAACATTACTGCCTTAATTGACCCTTCCTATTGTAACTCTCTTTCTCAGGATGCTGCCCGCAAATTTTGTGCAATACACCACATGGCCTCTGCTGCCATGTATCTATCTGTGCTACCTCCTACTGAGAAACAGCTTTTGGAATGTCCAAAACATACCCCTGGTCCCCGTAGTGGTCTTACAGACACTGCCCTCCCAGGTTCTTTGATTAACAATTTACAGTTTATGCATGTAACTGTTTTATTTAACCTTACTTATTGGAATATGAAAGAATTTGGTATGTGTCATAATACCAATACATCTGCATTTTATAGTACTTTATTGCTTGACAGTTTAGCTGCATTTCAAATACGTACCAGAGATCCCTTTACAGGGGTTTATTCTACTGAACACAGAGGTAATTTTAGGAGGAAACCTCCTCCTGGTACTCTTACTCATAAATGTACTAAACGTGAAGTTGGCAGTTCTGATGTCACGGGCGCCACGGGAACTGTCACAGGTCTTTTTGGTACTGCTATGTCCATTTGGAACAAAGCAGACATTGCTGCTATCAAAAGTCATTCTGCAAAGTTCTCCACTGGTTTGGTAAATGATGTTTTACCATCTTTATTGCATGGTGTGGATGGTCCTAGTCAGGAAGAAAGATACACTGTATACAACATGCACGACATTGCAAAAGCCTTCACTGATTCTAAAGATAAGATTAATGCACTCATAAAACAGAATAATAGAGAAGCTGATAGACAATACATTGGTAGGGAAATACTTTGTTCTGCATATGGTTCATACATACTCACTACCATTAATAACCTTTTCAGAGACCTAGAAACTGGTAGGATTCCTGATATTATACATGACAGACGTCTATCTAAATGGTATTGTCCTAAATGTAAATCTCCATCTTGTATTTCCCTATGTATGCAACAGACTCTGTCCATTCCTCTCTCCACAGCTCGTAATTTGGGGTTTGTGACCAGACATCCAAACACTGGTCCTTGTTTTTCTGCCAAGAAATGTTCTATAACAGATACCATGTTTGTCTCTTTTACTGTCTCCTTACCACGCTTTGATCCCACTATAGCTTTGTTCGACAAGCTGGCACTGCCACATTCCATAGGGCATTTGGACGAAGACATCTACCGAGAACGCCTGGATCTACCTCCTCTACTGGTCTACCATTCCTTCCTGGATGCCTGGGTGGCAGCGCACACGGACTGTTGTGCGAAAAAGCAATACATCTACCTGTGCCGATGTGATGTGTTTGATGTTATACGACCTGTTTGTGGCTACTCTCCAGACAGCATTGACTTGACTTTCACTATGGATGCTGACATCACTGAGAATGGCACCAATGCTTTGAACCAAAGCAGTCACCGGATCAACTCTACCAGTCATATCATGTGGAAGCTCATCACCTGTCAACACGGATCTCCAAGATGACCTACACATGCCCTGTCCAGTAGCAAAAATGGAGACTGCCTACTGTACGATCACAGTACAACTCTGACGGTGAATAATGTATAGTCACTAATGTCAAAGTGTATTCTTATGGTTCTGTTACTTGTCCAATTGATTACCCCAACTTCTGTTTTGTTCCCCATCAGAAAACTGTTATTGGACACACTGTCATAACCCCCGTCCCCCTTATGGAAGCAGATATTATTGATGGTAATCCAGACTATTTACTTACACTTGAGGAATACTTACCTTACTTTAATGTACACATAGATCCGCTGACACTTACACTGAAATCACTTTTAGATAGAAAGGACACACACCTCACCCACATCAGCAATAATATAACCAAAGCCAATGAAGCCATTCTTGACCTGATGAATGATGGAGACATGAATAACACTTTGACTAACACTTGGTTAGAGATTACTTTAAAGGTTTTGTTATAATACAAGCATTTTGATATTTACTTTGATTATTATGCTTTGCTGCCTCACGACGACTCTTCGCCAACATCGTGAGCAGCCTGAGTTACTTTACAAGGCTCGTGCCTCCGGATTGTAAAGACCCACTGCTCCTCCCCACTCCTTAGATTTACTGTGTTGCCCTTTTTAGGCAACAAGGGGGGGAATTGTTACACGAGGTCCCTGCACCCTAATTGATACCCTCAGGGGTACACCGTAGACAGCTAATGTTTATGCATAGGCTATACTAATACATAGGGCTAAGAGCATCTACCGTATAAGAGTAGATGTCAGGATATGAATACATATTATTGTAACTCACTTTGCTTGCTAATGCACACACATTATACCATGTCTTTTCTGTCTATTTCTTACTTGTCAGATGCCAAGACACCTGTCCTTGAAGTGATTATAATGTGTAAGGCAACATTGCCATCTTTCAGTGATGGACACCACTTCACCTTGTTATGTAAGACTTTGTATAAGAACGTCTTTGTTCTAAAACTGATGACTTTACAGAATTATATAATGTTATCTTGGACCGTGGAGCCACCTCTAATTTAGCCAATAGGGCTCATCTCTGTAACTAGAAATGTTTCTATCTTTCAGTAACCATAGTAATTATCATAGGTATATAATGTTATGCACAGGCTTTACACCTCGGAGACCCGAGAGACCCCAAGAGACTACAAAGAAACCTCGAGGTGTAGGGAACGCTTAGCACTGGCTCCCGGTTCGTATTGGTAAGAACTGCTTAGGGCAACTGTGATTCATCCCTGTTTGTAGTAATAAACTTGTTTTTTACTTGAATGCAACTTGTTTGTGATTATTTGCATCTCCAATATTGCCAAGAACCTGAAAGTGAGGTTTAGACCTCTTACAGAACCATGAGGTAGTTTCAAGGAATTAAAACAATTATTAATTGTTCCTATAGGAGGAGTTTCTACCTGAAACCCTATGTAACTTGGTTACAAAATATGCAAAATACAACTGCCACCTCCATCAGTTTTCCCATGTGAATTTTTGTATTAATTTATTTCCCTTCCTCCACAAGAAAATATGCAGAAAGACTGTTTTTGTGATAGAAGAAAACTCAAATGCATTTCCTCCTTGAAATAGTTTAACATGGAAGTCGATGTGTGGAGGAAATCAAAGTTTACACGAGAATTTTAATAGCCCTTTAAAAAGCCGGCTCCTTCATTTGTTTGACAGCTTTAATAGAACATTTGCATATTATTCATGTTACAGTACATATACTTTCAGGACATGGGTGTCCTAACAACATTATGTATACCACCATATGTATACCATTTATTTATAGTAAAGAGAAAGAGAGAGGTAGGGGGAGGGGGAAAGAGAGAGAGAGACAGAGGACCCGATTCCAAAAGCTAACAGACTGATGTGAGGTTTTTGAGTCAAACATCAATGATGCAATTTGCACCTTGCATCAGAAATTGCAGCAATCTCAATTTCAAAACACGGCCTGCATAGGAATGGGAAGCCTCTGTGGCACACGGATACTCTTCCACCCTTGCAACCTTCCACAGGTATGCCAAGTTGCAAGGGGGCTTGTGCCACAGCAGAGCTGCAAAATCCCCTTTTTGGGGATTCTGTAAACCCTGCTGATGCCAAGGCTATAGCAAGGGTCTCAACTTAGAACAGCCAAGAAGTGGTCTAAGCCCCTCGCACCATTGCTCCACAAGGAGTGGAACTGGGGGTATGGGCTCTATATGTGGGGTATGTAGGCAGAACGGACAGGGGAGTGCTATAGGGGTATTGGGGAGCAAGTGTACATGCCAGAGAGGTGATTGGGTAATTACAATAATAGTTATAATAATGGAACACCTGGCAGGTGCCTGATCACCCTCTGGGCTGCCCACTTGCTCCCCAACACCCCTTATGGCATCCCCCATGGCCCTTCTGCCATTCTTTATTTTGTTGCACCAGATGGAGGGGTGCTGGTTCTCTGTGGCAAGTCCTGCAGGTGAGCCTATTGTTTGGTGCTAGCCTACGAGTGGGGCAACTCTCTGGTTTTTGGTGCAGGGACTCCCAATTTTACAGAATTGGGTACAGGGTCCCTGATACACCCAGAGTGTGCACAACCCTTGATCACTGCAACTTGTAGTGATCTAAGGGCTCTTTTGGAATCAGTCCCAGAGAGACTTTAAAGGAATAGCTGATATATGGGTGCTGCACCCAGGGGTAACAGCAAACAATATGATGTTTAAAACATGTGGTAGGTACCATAATTTTTAAATTTCTTCTTTGTTATAGCTATCCCTCATCTACTACTTTATATGGTAATATATACAGTACAGTAAAGTAAGAGAAAATTAGTGGGGGAGCATTTGTCAAACAGAAAGAGAGAGAGAGAGGACCCTAATAAAAGGAAGCACCCGCACCATTCTTTAAATTTCTGCTCTGTTATATGTAAAGCTCTTTTCTAAGTGAGTAATTAGTGTCTAAGGTACAGGGATGTTGATAGCAGACATATTTACCAGTTTTGGAGCTTTTTTATGTTTAGAGGTCATCAGGGTTTGCAAACGGCATGAAGTTCCATTTCAGTGCTATGTTTACCACTTTTATATCTTTCTATTGCCTTTATTCGGTAGTATAATGCCCAGATACTCAGCATTAAATATTTTTGTTTTAGTAGGTTTAGACAGTGGACATGGAGTTTTTTGTAATATGCTGCAGGGCACTCACCAGGTTAAAGTTTAATTACCTTGTTGATCCCTCTGTACTTTGCACCACACTCAGAATGGAAATGTGGGCACAATATGACTGTGCGATATAGCATTTTGGTTCCCACCCTGAGTGCAGCATTCTTTAAATACCTACTCTGCTGTGGTTACCCCATACCTAATACTGTAAATGTTGTAAAGGTTAGATAATGTGGAATGCTAGCATGTGCATAGTTTAACCACAAGTGACCAGTGTCAGTGATGTATTGATCTATAGTCATACAGTTAGAAGTGCGGAGATGGTGACAGCAGATACATTTATCACTTTTGGAGCCCTTTATCTTTGGAGGCCATCTGGTGGGCAATTGGCATGAAGGCTCCTTTAATGTTGTTTGCTACTTGTATTTCTTTCTGTTATTATTTATTTGGTTGTAAATGTCCACATACTCTGTTTTGCTTTAGTAAATTCAAGCATTGGGCAAGTTTTTTCTAATGTATTGCAAGGCACTCACCAGGTTAAAGTTTAATTACCTGGTTGACCATGCTGTACTTTGTCCCACAGTAGGGTTGAAAGTACATGGCACTACAAGACAGTGCATGCAGTATTTATTTTTGAAGAGAGAAAGAGGAGGAGGGAAGAGTGAGCAGATAGAGAGAGAGATTGAGCTGAGAGAGAGAGAGAGAGAGAGAGAGAGAGAGATAGACTGAGAAAGAAAGACTGCAAAGTACACTTAACTTGCATTGCTGTTTGTACTGGTGCATACCCCATAGAGTACAGCATTCTTTAAATACCTGCTTTACTATCATTGGCCCAGTGGCACTAAGAGTTGAGGTGCTGGATGCCTTACCTCGCACTATGCTAGTAACCTGGGTTCAGGAATGACCTTGGGTCACTGGAGAGCCATATATGGAGAAATAAAGGTGCTTCTCAGGATACTTCCTGGGCACTTGAACAAAAAGGGAAGGCAACTCCCAGATACAGAAACAGAATCAACAACTGGCAGCACGCTGGTCTCCTTGTTATAAACAAATGACACAAAAAAACAGCAGCAAAGTTCAAAGCAACCATTTATTCTCTGGAGTGTAACTGCTTCCCTAGTGCCTCAGCCCTACAATCAGGCCTTCGGTTGGGGTTGAATCAACTTGTTACAGGTGCTGTCTTTATTCCAATAGCTTAAAGAGATATACACATTCACTTAATACAAACAGCACAATAAAAAAGAAGAGGTAAAAACAACAAAACTAATTTGCTACTATTTTAAAAACAATATTCTTTTAACTTTCGCAATAGTTACAAAATATTTTTTGTTGTCTAACTATATGTTACATTTGATTTTAGTAGTAGCTTACAATCATGGTTTCATACAGAATTTTACATAAGGAAAGAATCAGGTGGGAGGGAGGGGAGTTATTTGGGAGGAAAAGGAAGGGAGGGGAGGGAAAAGGTGAAGGAAAATGGGAAGAAAAAGGAAAAATGAAATAAAGGTGGAAACAAAATAATAATCTGTAGAACCTTATTATATTAAAATATTTTTTCCAAATAATACTGTCTATATTTTCAAACTCCAATTACATTACTATATTGTATTTGATAAAGGTTCAAGTAGTAAGGATTGCAAATGTAATAGTTTTTCATTTGTTTTATAAAAAACATTTGTTTATATTATACTGCTGTGGGTACTAAGAGTCCTCAGATAGAGGAATATCTCCTATATAACCTAACTTAATACCAGACTTGGAGAAACATGCATAAAAGGATGAACTAATATGTATTTCAGTGTCTTACTATCTACCTGATTTTTAAATACTAATCACCCTTATTACTTTTGTTATTCAAAAACATTGATTTAAATAATAGACAAAAACTAGTTGATTGACACACAAAAAGGTGAAGGAACACATGGGTGCATTTCATTCTCACCAAGCAATTATTGGATTAATTGTAAATTAGAGAGCTACGACTTGAGATATTTACTGATATTTTATAAAAGGGATGAAATCCACCTAATCATTTAGTTCTATTGGCTGTACTGTGTTTAATGAAACTATCCTACTTGTTTCTTTCTGGTTAACTACATTTAAGTAATCAACCCCTCTTTCAAGTGGTAGGGCATAATCAAGTCCATGAATTTTAAATGTGCCAGATCAGAATTATGATATTCAGCAAAGTGGCTACTGGAGAGCCAGCAAGGGGGGAAGGGGGGAAACAGGACTGAGCAGCTGAAAGGTGATCCTCCTCTCTTGGGGTGGTTGTCACCAATCTGTAGTTCCACTCCCACAGGGTGGAGGTCTGGTGGGTAGCGTAATTGGGAGGGGCAGCAGTGTAGTGGGTGGGTGGGCACCTCAAGACGTGGCATGCGCATGCCTCCACATGCGTGGGCATGCTCTGAGCACAGGGACAGGAGAAAAAAAATGAAAAACTACCATATCAAATCTATATAGATAAAAAATACCTGCTATACTATAGTTATGCCATATCTAATGTTGGTTAGATAATCTGGAATGCTAGTATGTGTATAATTTAAACACAAGTGATAAGTGTTAGTGATGTATAACTCACCTATGGTTGTATTGTTGGAGGTGCAGAGGTGGTGATAACAGACATATTTATCACTTTTGTAGTCCCTTTACTTTCTGAGGTCATCTGAAAGGGCAAAAAAGGTGAAGACTCATTTAAATGCTACATTTATCACTTTTGTTCAATTTAGTTCCTTTTTTTCTTTATAATGTTGAAGTGTTTTGAAACGCACTGCAGAGCACTCAGCAAATTACAGTTACATGAGGGAGTGCTGTTAACTTTGATATTATATACCATCAATTTACTGCAAGTAAAAGCAGCATTTTTGTTCCATAACATACCAACTGCAGCATAAAGATAGGTGGTTACAAAAGCACAAACCCAGCTATCATAACTCAGCACTCAAAGATTCCTCTAAGATTCCCTGAAGAATCTCTTATGAGGGAAGTACCAAGCATTGTTAGTTGGGTTGGTTATTTTATAAGTGCCTGTGAAACAGAACTTCTATTTTGACTTTCAATAAATTGATGGTACATAATACTAAAGTTTATAGTACTCCTTAATAAAGGGAACTCTTTCTTTAAAAACTTCTCCAAAGCTTAACAGAGCAGCACCCCCCTCCCCAATCACAGATTCCTCTAGAGATTACAGCACACAGCTGTAAATTGGAAGACCCCATTTGAGTTCCTAAACTGCATTTATTCGGGGATGTTGGTTAAAAATGAAATGCAAACCAATATTGAATGACAAAACCCCAAATGTGTGCTCCAGAACATCACTGAAGTAAACGTCAGCCAGAATGACCCTGACCCCAGTAATGCCACAGCCATGTTGGATACTGTAAATATGACATGTCAAATGGCCCTGAAGTTAAAATCCTGGGAGGGCATTTACTTGATTTCAGAAGCTATTTCCATGCAGGCACTTATTTTGGGTGGGTAGAATTCTAGCAGTGGTATCGGCAGAGGCAGATCATGCAGCTTCTCCACATTGACCTGCATATGGACCCCAGCTAGAAACTTTGACATTATATGCCATCGATTTATTGCAGCTAAAATACCTTTCATTAAACTGTAATTTGTGTGCTGTGAACAGACTGCAGTATTGTACTCAAAATAAATTGACTGTATATATTAGGCATCACTTTGATATCCTTTAACAATTTCAAAAGAGCCTTCTTGACAGTGAAATAGAACAGCCTAGCCCCCTCCAAGTTCATGATTACCCTAGTGGTTTCAGCACAGAACTTTATATATAGGAAGATCCAGTTGAATTCCACACCTGTCATTTTCTGTCAGGGTTTCTGGTGAGGAATGCAGTACTCTGGTGCCTTTCTTCAAAGGCACTAGTCAGAGGAGGATTGTTAGATCCTACTCCAGGAAACCATGAAAAATTTTGTTGATTCCAATTACATGTAACTTTTTATTCATGCTACAAACAGTGGCCACTATTCACTAATAGGGTGGAAGCAATGTGCCAGAGATGCACACCCTCACTCACGTAGCTTCATGGCCCCAGACAAGCACAGAGTGCATGGTATTCATGACCGCATGCACTCTGCATGTCACCTGTCTGGGGCCAACCCCCGATGTGCAGTTTCAAGGAAGTGGCCCAGTGCAGAGGGTGGACTCAGGAAGGCATCCAATAGGATGCTCAACCAGTGTTTGAGAGTGATTCCTTGCACCCTTGGGGTGGACATGAATCAGATATGTGATCTGAGAAATACTAAACAATATAAAACTGAATGGGCACTTACCAGAATGGCTTCCCCAGATCTCCCCAGCAGCACAGTGGGCTGTAGCAGCATGGAGAGCCATTTCCCAGTCCTGCCACCACCAGTGGGTGATGACCATGGGGTGGGCACTGGAGTTATGGCAGAGACCCTGGCTGACTATAACCTGTGCCCCCAGTGCCTGCACTTCTGTGCCTTAGTAAATGACACATAGTGCAGGCACACCACGGACAATTCCCAATTGTCCCTGGCACATTGCTGCCCATGCAGCCAGGGGAGCCACCATACAACTGTCAGTCACACTCTATGTGAATGCCACTGTGGGTCTGCAGGAACATGCTGCACGGTATTCGACTTAGGTTGCCTATGCGCCGCTAATACATGGTGCATAAATAACTTTTTCTTGTGCATATGGCCCATTATTTGTTGGCTCCACAAAAATCTGAATTGTTTAAGCAGGTGGAAATATATAAATGAACTATTACTGTGATGAAAATGTAGGGTTCACCATCAACTGGAAATAATATCAAGGTATCTTCTATTCATATCATAATTTCCAACAGACATGGGTCCAGCACTGTTCAGTGATAAAGGAAGCTGCAGCTTTGTAAGGGTAGCTTCATTTAAATTATTACCCACTCCTACTTGCAAAACACTGAGAAGCAATTAATGCAACATTAGCTGAATGGTTATGTAGCCTCCTACTGGGTTTATAGCAATAATTATCAGATATACCATTTGATAGAAAGTTAAGCAGACAGGAATCCAGCTGAAATATAATTGTCATCAGAGAGATTTTAGTTGCACTATTGAAAAAAACACAAGGAAATAAGTGTGCCGCAGGTAGGGGTTTGTGAAAAAAAATTCTACCTGCTGAATTTTGGCGAACGTGCGAATTTTGCTTCCGCAAAAGTTCGGACATAATTTTCAGAACTTTCATGGGAATTCTGGCTTAAAACTGTGGAAGAAATATACAAATTAAGGATTGATTTATTAAACTGTGGGAAAAAATCTGCAGAAAGGATCACTGACAGTGGTCAGTTCTGAGGCATTTTTTAACTGTAGTTTAATTTATTAATCCTCCCACCACTGATCAGGGATCCCAGTAAATAAATAAATATCTCCAATCCCTTCCTCAGATCCTTCTGGTTTCTAGTGGCCACCCACCCACCCATCATGGACCCCCAAAACATTTTATTTCCTGATGTCTAGCGGACCCTCTCCTATCCTGGATTCCTTAATCCACAAAAAGCAGCTGGCAGTCCACTGACTTATCTCCTCTATTTCCAGTATTCCCTGGTGTCTAGTGGACCTCCCCATCCCTGATCCCTTATAAAAAAATAATCCTAATTCCTGGTGTCGAGTGGACCCACCACCTGACAGTTAATCTGCCACCACCTTGCTCCCTCCCATCTCTGAGCAGGCCACCAGTGCAGCCCTCTCTCTCCTCCACTACCAATGGCCCACTGAATTGTCAGTGAATCACTGCATGGTTGTATAAGCAGGCTCATTCACTGACAGTTCATTAAACTGTGGATAGAATAAATTCATAGTTTATGTGCATTTTTCCACAGTTCACAAAAAGTCAGAGGAACTTGTGAAAATCTGTGAAAATGCCAGTTTGGCCAATGGCGAAGTTCTTAAATTTCCATGAAATATCCGAAATTTTACGGACATTCTGTGAATGCAGAATTTGCATCTGTCACCACCCTAGCAACAGAGGAATAAGGACAAATGAAGGGAAAGGGGTATATGGCTAATTGCCCACACAGTTCAGCAATGGCAAATTGCCTGTCTATCTACAGAAATATATGTTTGCCTGCAGAAAAGCCCATTTACCCACAGTGTCTGATAACAGCTAAGTTAAATAGAAATCTGACCTGCGTTATGAAATGATGCCTAGAGGGTACTAGGATTGCCAACATTTTTTTGTGGGGGGGCAGTGGTCACCATTCCCCTACAGCCTCATCATGAACAGGGGTCAAATGTACACCTGCCACTAGCCCAGGTGCTGGGGAGTGCTATTATGCCTGTGTGCCAAGTGGCTGGGGTGCAACTGATCTACACTACAGCCTCAACCATAGTTTCATTGTATGTTACAAGTTCGTCAAGCTTTCGCCCATTGTGAAATTGCACCCAACATTATGGGTGGAAATCAGATTTTTTGCTTCCCATGAATTTGTCTAGCCTGCTTTTAATTGAAGTGATTGTCTCACTATCAACTATGTCCTGTAGTAAAATATTCCATTTTGCTATATTTCTTTGAGTAAATCATTTAGTTCTTGTCACCGTTTTATTGTTTTCTCCTTTTATTTGATAGTTATGTGATCCTACATTTTTATTTTGGGTTTAGTTGACAATACCTATTGTTGCTCCAAGAAACCTCTAGGGTGTTTCCTCCAGGTGCAGGTTCAATCCCTGACCACAGCTGATGTCTCCTGGCCTTGGTGTACCTCCCAATGGCTGTTCAGTGCTCACTTATATTTCTGTATATTGTAACAGAGAGAGGAGTCCAACATACAGTACTTGGCTATACTGTATGCTATTCATTGAAGAAGTGTCTTGTACACTGATATTTTAACCATGTAGAGATACTACTGCAAGCATCGTGCCCATTTTGTACTTGAGTACCGTGTGATCTGGGAAAGCCTTGCTCATCCACTAGTTGACTGTTTTCCATGGAGGTCAGGGTGCACAAGGACACTGTTTGCAACTGATCTTTCCTTCTATCAGGGTAAATTCAAAGACAAGATCGGACCCCGACCCTGAATGTTCATTTCAGTACTGGACCATCATTATCATGGTCTGGGATAGAGTGTGTGTGTGTGTGTGTGTGTGTGTGTGTGTACACGCACACCCCATGCTGCATTTTTTTTGTTATTTAAATGTTTTTATTACTTTTCCAAAGACATGCAGACTCTGAAATTAAACAAGTACAAACAAGTACAGTCATCATTCAGTTGCTTTTCAGCGTCAAACCATACACACAGTTTTATCCAACTTAACATCCACATTTGACCCCTAACACTCGTCACCTGCTAAAGCTTCGAGAAGACCAAATGAAACTCAGCTGTGTGGAACACTGCAGAGTTGTGGGAATGCTGCAAACCCTGAAGGACTTGAAGTATACGCTGCAGTACCTATCAGCAATAAAACTTTAGAGCAATGTTAGAACAGTCTCATGCAGTGATAGGTGGTTCTAATAAACACATTTTCCCTGAGATATGAATCTCTGTTCAACATTAAAGTGGCAAGGATAAACCAGCAAAAGGGCTAATTCAAATTAATAAATCTGCTCTTTGGCACTGAAATGGCCCTTAAAATGTTTTAAGGGTAATTTCTATCCTCTTTGATAGTGACTGAGCCCATGAAGGACTTTTTATTTATTTATTTATTTATTGTTCTTTTTTCTGTTATGTGTCCTCCAAGTGGAACATAGCCCAGAAAGGGCATTCACATATTTAACATGCCTGCTTGGAGCATGGCTGAGCCCAAGAGGGACTGTGTCACTGTGTCTGTGTATGGGGGGCTGAGTCCATGATGAAATGTAACCTAGAAAAGTTAACAACAAAAAAGTCTTTATACATGCATTCTACATACAAGTGCAGTATGACACATTATAAAATGGGTAAGAGAGTTGTTGAATTCTGACTGGCTAACAGGTACCAGTACCCGTGTCCTTATCAGCACATATACATAGCAACTGGTACTTGTTATGCCAAGCAGGATGCAGTGCATCAGAGTTCAATGCCTGCCAGTTTTGAAACAGAATTGTCTGGCAAGCTCTCCTGCTGACCGCTCTCAACTGTTCTCCCTACTTGCGGAGTCCTTTTCAAGCCCACACTCACACACTACACTCTCACTGCCAACACTGTGTACACACCACAGACACACCATTTACAGTACAACAGCATCACAGGAAAACTTTTTCATTCCTTTTCTCTCTCTTATTTAAATAAAAATCTTACCTAAAAAAATTGCAAGCAGAGCCCGATCCAATCAGCATAGCGATTTGCATGCAGCAGCTTTCAAATAAAGATTGTACCCGAAACCTGCTCTTTCAGAAGGTGACATAGCTGTTCCTGTCCCACTCCTCCACTAATTCTTTAACAATGCAAAACTATTTATGACAACATTCCTGATTAGCATTTCAAATAAATATACATCACACCAAGCTGCTGAAACTGTGATTGTGAAAGTCATATCACAGAAGTGCTGAGTAAGGCACCCAGCGAGGGACACGCTCATTCCCACTCCCTATAGAAAAACTCCCACTGTGTTGCATCACATCCTCATAAAAAAACACACCAAAAATCAAAAGCATATTGTTCAGAACTGTATGTGTGTGTTGGGGGGGTGTGTGGCAGACAGACACTATCAGAATTCCAGTGGCTGAGGAGGTCCCATGCTCCCGTTCTTGTAAGTAACTGATTGGGCATTTCCTCCCTAATCATAAAAAAACAACACATACACAAAAGGAAAAAACCTTATTGTGGACAATTTTCTTTCTCAGTGGGAGATAGCAGGAGCTAACAGACATGCACCAAAGCCTCCTACTTAATCAAGCATCTTCACAATAATAAGATGAGAAGAACTACTTTTTGTCTCTTTGAATTCATAACATCATATTTTTTAATAATTTTATTTAAAATTTATCTGCATTTGTATTTAATGTTTTTACTAAGGGACACATTTTATAAGTGCAATAACACACTCTGAGGTGTGGGTCATTGCCTGATAAGAGCACTGCAGTGGTATGAGGCACTCAGCATCAAGTGTCTCATGCCTTAGTACACCCCTGGGCATGCTTTTATCAGATGATGACCCACACCTCATTGTGTGTTATTGCTTGCACAATATATAATGTTCTATGATGCAAATACAACACAATACAATAACATCTGAAAACATGGCAACTACAAAGAAATGAAAAAAATAAACAAAAAAGTGCATGGAGTTTTTTGTAATGTACTGCAGGGCACTCACTAGGTTAATGTTTAATTGCCTGTTTGATCCATCTGTGCTTTGTTCCACAATCAGGATGGAAGTGTGTGTCACAATGAGACTGTGTATATATAGTATTTATTTATGACACGGGGAGAGGGTTAGCCTACAGTGCTGTATGTATTGGTACCCACCCTGGAGTGCAGCATTCTCAGTGTCAGTGGCTCAGTAGGTAGCATACTCACCTCTTAGGCCAGGAGATCAGAGGAGTGTGGGTTCAGTTCCCACATCTGGCACTTGGGTTAATAGCCCAGTACTGACACTGTAGTGCAGCATGAGAGGGGTGCTGCACTTCTGAGGTGCCGCCTTTTGGATGAGACATTAAACCGAGGTCCCATCTACCTGGATTGGTGGTAGTTCAGGTGGATGTTAAAGATCCCATGGCACTTATCGAAAAGAGTAGGTTTTTTTTATTGAAAATCACTTAATACATACTCAGCAAGAAAATCAAGGAATATTTAACATAAGTATATAACCCTTAAAAAGGGGAAAAAGAATCACTTATATTTAATAAAAATTTTAAAGCCTCTACACCATTGATATACATTATCACTTGAATAATGTAATAAATCAGAATGATAAACTGAATTAATTGCCTGCACCACTAAAAAACTATAAACTTGATATGGCATTAGTTTCTGAGAAAGAACCCACTGGCATCGAGCTTGCCACAGATAGAACCTTAAACAACATAGAAAAATAAAATATGTTTCTAAATGAAAATCAACATCCTCAGTAGGCAAAAGACCCAACACTGGAGTATCATAATCTATATTAAGTAACCAATCCATATGCCATTTATCTTTAAGAAAGGGCCAAAGTGGCTTTGAATATGAACAGGTCAATAAAAAATTATACATGGTTTCCTCTAATTTAATACACGTTAAGTATGGACAATTTCTTTCTGCCAGATTTTTGTGCTTAGCATTACCTCTAATATTCAATCTACTGTAAACAGTAAGCCACAATATTTCCCACATTGTAGCAGGCACCCTATTGTTCGTGAGTTGTTTCAGAACTTGCCCAGTGAGGGCTGGGGGACAATCTTTAAAACTTGGTTCTGAATGGTATAAATGAGCCAACAAATGAAAATAGAATTTTTTCCTGGTATTATGCAAAATATCATTTCGGGAAATTTTTCCATTTACATAGTTTTTGAGGTATAGGATGAAAATAGTCAGGAAAATAAAGCCTTGAATGAAGTTTTGGTGCTATATCATGCCACCTAGTTAAATAGTGCTTCAATACCTGCTGTACTACTCCTCTAACTTGATCGAAGTGGAGGAAATACTATACAAAACAGTATGGTAAATAAATAAAGAATAAAAGAAAATTAAAGGTTCAATCATACCCAGTCCCCTTTTGCCTAACTTAAATATGTATAACAATGCTTAACTGGGTTAAGCTGATTCCCCCAAAGCATTTGGAAAAACATCCCATACATAGAAGTCTCCAGCAAAGAAGGGAGGGGGAAATATATGCTATGTATTGTAATTGAGGAACTATAAACTGTTTCAAAATTTGAATTCTTTTAATTTTAGATAGGGGTGTCACAGTGTCCCAGAGGGCTGTGGCCTGGTTAGTCAGACTAATACCAACCCTGACCTTTGGGTGGAGGCACCTTTCACTGAACCTAGGCCCTTAAGCTGCTACTAGCAAAGAAGGCAGGGTAGTAGCCTTGGGATTGAGCCCTTAGGGTTACACAAGAATTTGCTTGGAAGACAAACTTATCAAGTTTCCACAACCAGTATCTGATCCCGATGCAGCAGGGCAATTGCTTAGCTTGCTCATAGTTGACACTCTCCTTTGGTTTCCTGAATCTGCAGTGCCTACCTGAGACACAGAAGAAAGAATACAAGTCAGAAAACTTATTTTTAAATTTTCTACCATATAGAATAAAAACTAGCCCTTCCTAGTTCCACACCTTCATGTCTGTCTCCCACTCTTTACAGGCAAGGGTCCAGTTCTACACAGTGACAGCACTAGATGATCAACAACACCACCTCCTTCTTACAAACTCAGTGCTGAAGAGTGACTCCTAGTTGCTGAGGCTACCTTGGACTCATACCACCAAGACTGCTTCCTGCTCCATATGTACGCATTATGCCTCACACTCTACCTGCATTACCCTACTGTACCATCACCCTTTCAACACTTACTCTCTGCTACTCCTCACCCACTTATTCTACATATCCCTTTCCTTGCACATCTTTCCTCTCACCCACCTCCTTCTGCTTCCTTAGTCCACCTTCCCCTCCATGTTTTATCTGCTATACTTTACTGCACTTAGTGAGCTAGCTATTACCAGACTCAGGCATACCTTGTACACTGCCTCATTGCTTAAATAGCTGCACTGTCTGTTTGGAGTGTATTCATTTAAAACCCCTTGTCTCTGTCCTTTACCTTTCTCAATGTGTCTATTCCCACCTCAATTTTAATCTATATTATTTTTGGTGAACCTATGGCTTTTATTGTATTTTACCTAGATGTATTCAGGCCTAGTGACACTTTTGTTTTCAGTTGTTTAACTAGGTGAGACACACTAAACTGAACGTTTGTTTACAGTTGCAACCTGGGAGCACAGGGAAGTTAAGTGACTTGCTCAGGGTCACACAGTATGCAAGTTGGGGCTGTGGATTCAAACCCAGGTCTCCAGATTTGCAGCTTAGAGCCTTAAACAACTGTGATATACTCCCTGTTATTGTAACTGTTATGATGGTATTTTTCTTTTAACGTGGAACCTATGTAAAGAGCTGTTGCTCAATGGTATTAATCCAAGATTTCAATAACTAAATAAACTAGTGTTACTGTTCAGTAACTGTTCAGCAACTCATCAGTATAATGATACTAGAACTATACAGCCGTGGAATTTAAACTGATGATGCAGACATTTATTTATCTGGAGCACACTCCTATGGTGATGATGATGAATGGCAAGAACAAGGAAGGGATGATGACTGATGATGAAGGTTCTATTATAATAGGAGGCACTAGTATTGTCTAGTACCATTGCAGGCACAGGGCATGGGCACCACTGTGCTTGATCTATTTTTTTTTTTGGTAACCTGAAGCATGCAGGCATCTGGATCAGCACCCTACACTCAGTGTCTATTCTCTCTTGCTCTCATTCAGTCTCTTGCTTTTCTCACATTTCATACCAAGTTTCAGTATTTTGATTACTGCAGCCTGCAAGCAGTTATACAGCATGGGTACCACCTTTATAGAAATAATTATATGAAATGATCTCCTGCTGCACAAATAAAATACCCATGTGACATGTGTGCTGCTAGCCTGATTTATAAGCTAAATTGTAACTGATTGCAAGCATGTGGCATGTGTGCAGCAAGCAAGTGTGGAAAGCATGCTTTTTATGCTAAATTGGAACAGACTGCATGCATGTGGCATGCATGCAAAAAGCAAGTGGTCATCGATAACTGCACACATAAAAATTAAGTGACTTGCTCAGGATCACACCATATACAAATGGGGGTTGATGAGATTCAGGTCCAGGTCTTCAGGTCTCCAAGTCTCCTGGTTTGCAGTTCAGTGCCTTTAATGGCTCTATGATGCAAGTTTGACAACAATTTCACAGACCGGCATCACAGCAACAGGATTTATGTCGACTGCAAGTTGTGGTCGATGTAAATCCTGATGGACTCCTGTTCTGTTTTTCTATCAGGAGAATTTGCCACCGAACCCCCCATGTGGAGGGAGCTGCCCCGCGTACCCCCCATTCTAATTATAATCAACTCTGAGTTGGAGTTGATTTGAGGAGGGGGTACAGGACTGGGAGACAGCGTGCCCTTGTCTCTGGTGCACCAACACAGTGACCTGTCAATGAACTGTCAATTTTGTCAGCAGTGAGGTAGGTCACTGTATTGGTTTTGCTGTCAGGGGGGCATACCGCCTTTGCCACTAAGCTGTATTGTATGCACATATGGCTTGCTTGTACTTCAGTACAAATCTGCATACATCTGCACACATGCGACATGCTTATAGACACTGTTATACTTTTTAGTTTTCTTGTCCCCACTCTTCTCATCTGCACAGCTGAACTTTAGCACACAAACCAATAAAATACATGTGGTTCTTCCCACCCTTTATACACACACTTACCCACAAAACTGCTTAATTCCTTCTGTCTGGCCTGTACTCCTACTATTTTCTCTCTATAGTTTTGAATGCTTTCATGCAAGCAAACTTTAAGGGGCAAACACAAAAGTAGCAATAACTCGACATCCACCAGCATGGCCAGTCCCCCCATGTACACAAACTATAGCAGGTGTGGAAATTCTGCTACAGATAACCCACAAAGTATAGATATAAGTCGAGAGTCTCTTACTTGAGTACTAGGGAGCCAAAGGCAAAAGTCTTTAAGAAATGATGTCAATGGGACAGAGTGCTGGGGCATACACGCTTGAAATGAATGGAAGTTTTTAGTACTATTTTTTACATTATGATGGTGAGATGGAGATTAATTAAGGCTGCTATTCTACTAACAAGGCCTTTGTTAGTCAAGTGGTGGCCTTCATTAATCTCCAACTCTCCATCAATAATGTATAAAATAGTAATAAAAAAAATACCTCCATTCATTTAGATGGTGTACGCCCCTGCAGTCTGCCTTGCCTTATGTCATAATGTGCCTGAGCATGGGGATGTGTAGGTCAGCTTTACTGGTGGAGGGAGACATAAGCCTGACTATAATGGGTCTCCAATAGTCTATGCATACCACACCGCTCAAATGTCCTTAAATAAAAGGGACAGCCCTCATTTTATCCCTGAAAACTGATCTGCTCCTCATCCATCTCTCATGGAAAACATGCTGCTGATACAGGGGATGGCCTGTAAATTTAAACTTTATGGCAGGGTGCCATTTAAGATTTCAGCAGGAAGAGCCAAAAACCAGTGAAGGCCAGGTGCTAGTTCGCCCCTAGGTGGCAAGCTCTAGAATGTCTGGAATATCTCTGAAAGGTAAAACTTATTTGTTGTGATAGAAAAGGATATGCAAATCAGAAAAAATTAAAATGTATAAGATTCATCTGTCTATACCCTGGAGAGGTACATTAGATTTGGGCTTAAACCCATCCAGCTATAACCAATTTTTTCCTGGCTGAAATTCTGAAGCCTCCCAAAAAACTTTGTCCTGATTTACATCTCTGACCCCATTCCATTCAATACCCATACCACATGGGTTGTGAAGCCACCCAAAGGTGCAGAAACATGAAAAACACATCAATATATCTATCCTTTCTCCTTCCCCAATCCTCCTGTTAAAAAAAAAAAAAATTACCTACCCAGCCATCTGGTCAGAACCTGTGGCCTGGCCCAGTGTGCCACCAGCACAGTTTTCAGTCTGGTCCTCCTCCATTCTTCTGTCAGAAGCTGGATGCTAGAACTGACCATCCCAGTTCCACAACATGGTCCATGACCAAGTCATGTCACCAGCTGAACACACCCAACCTGTGTTGCTTGGTTCTTGCTTGACTGCTGCCATTTTTGCTGCTGCACTGAACTGATCAAGGCCTAGCTCACACCACTGTTGCTGCTGCTAGGACTAGATTGCTGTCATGGAGGGTCTGTGCTGTTTTTTGTGAGGTGAGACTAGTATAGTGCAGGTAGCCTAGTCTTGAGTTAGCTTCTAGCTCACCCTCTGCCCTTTTAGCCACCAGGGAAGATGAAGGCTCACTAAGAGTAGGCCAACAAAATATGCCACCACAGCACTGGTATTTTTTTTTTTTTATTTAAGAAAATCGAATTATAATCCTTTGAGTCAATGACTCTTTGCAAAGGCTCCACATCAGAAAGATGCTTAAACATAAACCTAATAAAACAGGTAATACAGTACAGGGAATAGATACAATTGGCAGGTTACAGCTTTAGTGGTAATTAATTGTAGATCCCATGTCACAGTTATTTACATATGGCAAATTTCAGATTCAGGGGGTCTTAAATGGACCCTGAGTCAAAATCTATACACAGTGAGAAAGGAGTCACTTGATAGTTCAATGCTCACCAACTCCTCCAAGCTGTAGTGTGCAGCCTGTCTACTCTGTAGCAGGAAAGATAGTGTCGCACTCGCATGACTCGTGTGCTCTTGCTTGGCTGGAGCTCCTCCATCTCACATGTGATGGCACCACCACTAATAGTTGGAGAGAGTGGACAACACAATACAGACACTGTCGAGTCAGGAGTGCACCTGCAGTGTGAGTACTCACAGAACAGGTGGACACATTTTGTACAAAAGAATAAATCCAAATTTAATGCCATTATTTCCACACCATAAGAACAACATGGCACAAATGGGGCAGGCAGGCAACTGCCACTCTCTGCCCTACATAAATGGCACCCTGTTTCATGGTAGAAGTTAATCTCAGGTGCTAATATTGATACAGCTAAATACAATGGTTTCCACTGTGTTCTGAGGTACTGTATCTCCATGTTTTGGGATGTGTCCTGGTCATTGTGAGAGTTAGTGTCCTCATTGTCCCTCTTTGAGTGGCCATGTTCCTCATTTCAGTGACAAAATGTGAGATATGGTGCATGCTTCCAAGACCCTACTCAGCACAAAGAGTGCTGAGCATGGCCATAGTGTATATACTCCATACAAAATGACAAAGGGAAAGTAAGTGATCCAAAACAGTCATGGAGAAACACATTTATACCACTAAATATGCGTAAGGGATTTTCATGGCCCAAAACAAAAAGGTCAGACTTCACAACAGATGCCCATCTTCACACATCTGGAATGGAGGATGTTTGCTGACTACATCCAAGGCATTTAATGCAGTAAGCAAACAATACTTTACAAATTAATGACAGTTTAATGACAAAATTCAAAAAACATTAAACAACATGCAAAAGGATCAGAATTAATGAGTTTACCTAATTGTAATGTGAAATCAATGAAAAATGTATTTTAATATCTCTAATTGTTAGCAGTAGTTTGAGAAATAGAAATAGATGTGTTTTTTTAGATGAAATTTGCACCAGCTTAGTTGCTACACACAAAGCAAGCATGAAACATGTGAACCTTATGCAACTTAAATTATGTTCACACCAGCTTACCAGCTATACACATGTCAATCTTGAAGCATGCAAACCTGGTTTGCTTTTAGACCTAGTTCACTTAGGTTCACTTTATGTATGCGAACCACATGCAAACATTGCACAATTAAACATGTGGCATGCATTCTGCATGTACACAGCACACCTATATTTCTGCAAGAGCACTTTGCTCAGTGTATTTTTTTTTGCAACCTGCAATGCCCAGACATCTGGTCCTGCACCCCACACTCACTTTCTGGTCTCTTTCTCTTATACTGTCTCTCATGAAGTAGCCAAATCTGTGTTAGGCAGGCACACTGACTTTTTTCCTCTCACACTTAATCTTTATGTTTCCTTTCTTCAAAGCTGTGTCTAACATGCTTGTACTATACAGTATGTTTTATATTGTACCACCAGAGTCAGGCAGCCAACCAGTCACCAGATATAGTCTCTCTCTCTAGGATCTATTTTTTCTTCTCCAATATCTCACTGTAATCTCATGCTTCTTTTATGTTATCCTTTTTTACTGCAGAATAGTAACAGCAGCAATAGCACTGGCACACAGGCAATACTTCCTGGGCCTGCTGTACAGACAGCAGTAAAGATTGACTCAGCAAAAGTCCCTTCTATTTTGGGGCAAGGAAGAATTGGTTAGGCAGTATTTTTTATAACATTTTTTATTTTTAATTGCTTCATTGCCAGTATTTTCTTTTTAGCTGCATGGTTCTCCCACCCACTCAAATTGCTCTGCTTCTGCTCTATGCTCTCCTCATGATGCCTCTCACTCTGCTGTACTTGTTGTCTCTCTCTGTATCTCTGCATGTTGTGCAGCAAAACAGAGATAAATATACCCTGAGACAGTGTGTCACATGACACCTTCACTGCAGCAGCAGCTTTCAGTCAACTTCCTCCAGCATGACTATACCACTCATCCACTGACCTGCCCCTATTTGCCCATGCTCACTTAACTCCACTGTTGTGAAGCAACTGACCACAGCACAAACAAGCCTCCAGTTACAGACACTGGAAGGAAGGGAGTAGTGACAGGTGAGGAAGAGTGACAAAAGCACAATTTGTGCTTAACCAGAGACTCGAACAGGATTCAATTGACTGAGTATTTATCTGAGTCTGTGGTTACATTGGATTGGAGGGGTCTGATTCCAGCCAAACAGGCCCCAGATTTAGTAGCAAATAAGAGCATCTCCACCCTCAAAGATATAGAACAGTTGGGTTTTGTCTCAGACACAGGAATTGATGGAGTATATTGACAAACACATGTCAGAAATCACTAGCACTCTAGTTCAAGTGAGTTGTATGGAAACTGTTTTTTGAATGGGCTCAAGGTTCCTCCCATATCTCCCAACATATCTACTCAGCTAGATGCAGCCATCTCTCAGACAAAGTTCAGCTAGAAGTAGCCTCGATGACATCTGATTAAGACTCAGGAATAGATGGGTTACCAAAGAAGTTTATAAGTTTATGATCCCAAATATCATGGGGATCTAAAAGAAGTTTTTGTTACATTTTGGAAAGAAAATCCATGGAACAAAGTATACAGGAAGGACTTTTGATTTACTTATATACAAAAGGGACTCAAACAGATATAGGGAATCTGAGGTCTAGTAGTCTTTTGGATACAGATTAAAAATTCATTACTAAAATTCTGAGTAAACATCTGGTGGGTGCTGTTTCACAAGTGATAGACATCTTGCAGTCTTGTTCAGTACCTGGGAGACAGATACAGGACAAATTGTGTCTCTTATGGGAACTATTTGAAGCTGTGACCAGAGGCTTCACCAAATTTTCAGAAGGAAGCATTATGTCATGTAGCTCATATGTTTCTTTTTTGTGACAGGATCTCTTGAGCTATGACCTTCTGGAGGTCTTTATTTCATGGATTCAGTTACTATATGGCATGGCAGTCGTTATGCCTCTTCTTAATGGATGGTTAGAGAAAGTATGAACATGGCTAGGAAGGGCATTAGACAGTGCTGCCATTTGAGCCCACTTTTATAAATACTGTATGTATTTTTGGGACCCTCTTCTTCGTAAAATTGAAACCTGAAGCATATTCTCATATTGATGGGTTAGCTTTCTCAGAAGGACCAGTAATAGATCAAAAATCTTTGGCCTTTACAAATAACACTTGTTTACTGACTAAAGATGTGTCTTCAGTTCACTAAGCTTTTACTATTTTTCATGAATTTGGTTCAGTGGCAGGAACAAGATTGAATCTGCATAAAAGTTACAGGATACTCTACTCTTGTTGATTTTCATATTAGAATTTTGTTAAGGCTGTGCCTGCTTACTTGCAAGGTACCAGAGATATTTTAAAACTTATTACAGAGATTACCATCATCACTGAATTTTAAAAACTTACTTCTTGGCTAAGGGTGTTGCACACCTCTACACTGTAATACTCTTATTGAATATAGAGTGAATGTTATGAATTTGAGAAATATTTCTGTGATAGAGCTCCAACATCATTCCTTGAACAGCTGGCAGAAATTGTTTTTGAAAAAAATAGATTTCAACACCAATTTTTCAAATGGATAAAAGTGACTGGAATGTGGTCTACAATGACGCCATTATAAACAAATTCATACATGGATGACGTTGAGTCAAATTTCATTCAAGATACAATAGGAAACACACAGCATCACAATATTATGGAGTTTAAATGCTATATTGATGATTTATTGTTTATTTGGAAGGGCACAGAGGCAGAATTGATGGAATTTCCTATCTATTTGAATACTTGTAATCATAACCTAAACTGTATTTTGGAGTACAGTAAAACTAGCATACCATACTTAGACCTTGAAATGTATATAAAGAACAATCATATTTGTTGTAAACTGTACAGGAAGCCCATCAAAAGGAATGAATTACTTAGAAAGGTTAGCTGTCACCCACAAACACTGACTGAAAATTGTAATAGTTATTTATTGAAAAGTTTCACTGTGAAAGGCACACTGAATAATATAAAATTGCTCATCTCATGGAGCATCCTGGGGGAAAGGGAATATGGGAGTACTATGATGAAAAGCATATTTCCATACAGTATTATAGAAAAGTATATAAACAATAATCAACAACAAATTTCCAAAGGTAATATAAAACAGAGAAGCAACAGAGTAAAACAAGCACTTGTCAATGCCTAATGTTTGCTTGCTGGTATTAGCATTGGAAATGCAGGAGTTAGAGAGACACAGAATAGGAATGGCAGTGAAGTGTTGAACTTTGCACCAACACTGCCTCCACCCTGCAGAGACAGACAGGTATTGGGGTATGCATTTGCTTTGTCGCTGATAATGTTCATGCCATTTCACTTCACCCTATCCTGCAGACACCAACACATCTTGAGGTGTGCCTTGGGGTGTTCGGCTGTACAGTCACACCATTTCATAAGGACATACACTGAAATGGGTGCCATATAGAATGGGGTGAACTCTGGGGCCAAAGAGTTCAAGACACACCTCGATGCCTGTCACTGGCTGCAGGGTGGTGGGGTAGCAGTGAAAAAGCAGGGATACTGAATGAATATTTCTGCTCAGTATTCACAAAGGAAGAGGAGGGGAAGGTACCTAAACCAAAGAAGAGAAACACTCTGAAGACAGGGGTTGATACATGTCCATTTACAGAAGAAAAGGTTCTGAAAGAACTAATAAAATTGAAGGTGAACAAAGCAATGGGGCCTGATGAGATTCACCCAAGAATTCTAAAAGAACTAAGGGAAGAACTAGTGACACTGCTGACTACTCTCTTTAACAAATCATGGGAGGATGGGGTGGTGCCTGAGGACTGGAGGAGGGCAGATGTGAGTCCTCTTCACAAAAGTGGGAGCAGGACAGAGGCAGAAAACTACAGACCAGTTAGTTTGACCTCAGTGGTAGGGAAAATGATGGAATCACTTCTGAAGGAAAGAATTGTTGAGTACCTAGAGGCCAGTGGGGCACAGGACCCAAGGCAGCATGGATTCATGATGGGAAGGTCATGTCAGATGAATCTAATAGATTTCTTTGACTGGGTGACCAAAGTAGTAGATCAGGGAGGGGCTGTGGACATGGCCTACCTAGATTTTAGCAAGGCATTTGATACAGTCGCACACAAAAGATTAATACACAAGTTAACCAGCCTTGGAGTGGGTCCCAAGGAGGAAGCCTGGATAAAAAATTGGATAGACAACAGGACCCAAAGGGTAGTAGTAAATGGAGTACACAGTGAAGAAAGGAGGGTTACTAGCGGGGTACCGCTGGGTTTAGTACTGGGACCGGTCCTTTTTAATGTCTTTATAAGTGACATTGCAGGGGAACTGGAAGGAAAAGCATGTATCTTTGCAGATGACACAAAGATCTGCAACAGGGTTGATACACAAGATGGAGTGGAAAGGATGAGAAGGGATTTGGCAAGGTTGGAGGAATGGCCAAATGTATGGCAGCTCAAATTCAATGCAAAGAAGTGCAAGGTAATGCACATTGGAAACAAAAACCCAGGGGAAGCATACACAATGGGGGGTGAGATACTGAAAACAGTAAAAATGGAAAGGGACCTGGGGTTAATTATATCAGATGACCTAAAGGTGGGCTAGCAATGTGAGAAGGCAGTAAGGAAGGCTGGGAGGATACTTGGATGCATAGGAAGAGGCATCAATAGTAGAAAACAGGAAGTTATCACTCTGTACAGACAGTTGGTGAGACCCCATCTGGAGTACTGTGTGCAGTTCTGGAGACCCCATCTCCACAAAGACATAGACAGAGTGGAGGCTGTCCAGAGGAGGGCAACCAAAATGGTGCAGGGTCTGCACCAAAAGACATACGAAGAAAGACTAAAGGAGCTTACTATGTATACCCTTGAGAAAAGAAGGGAGAGAGGGGACATGATAGAAACTTTCAAGTACCTCAAGGGAATCAACAATGTCCAAGAGGGTAGCATCTTTCAGAAAAAGAGATGTGCAAGAACAAGGGGGCACAATTTGAAGATAGAGGGGAGATGGCTCAGAGGTAATGTGAGAAAGTATTTTTTCACAGAGAGGATTGTGGATGCATGAAACAGCCTCCCAGAGGAGGCCGTGGTGTCAAGAACAGTGGAGGAATTCAAGAATGCATGGGACAGACATAAGGCAGTCCTAGTGGGGGGTAGGAGGAAGTAAGCTGTTGGTTAACTAGGATCTGCAGCTTATCTGTTAGGTAGGAAAATGGGCAGACTAGGTGGGCCAAATGGTCCTTATCTGCCGTCAAATTCTAGTTTCTATGTTTCTATGGGGTGGAATGGCATGAGTATTACAGTCAGCAATCGAAAGACACAGCCCCGATGCCTATCAGTCTGTTCAGGGTGGGACATTATGGTTAGACACCCTAACGCACCGGACGTTTGTTGGTATTTGCACTACAAATTTTCAACATGGCCTTTTTGTGACCCCTGCCTCATGAAAGCATTTGAGACCCCTTTTCATGAACAGTGGCATTGTGATTTTGTTAATGTGCCCCGAACTTTGAGTACCCACAGTAACCGTGCCATTCTGTGCTAGATGTATGAAAGCACAGATCAGGCAGGATGTGAAGAATTACAGCTGTACCATTCATAGGGAGGTGTGAAGAGATGGCAATGTAGAAAATCTGTAGTGAAAATATTAAAAATACTTGAACTTTGGGACTTACGTGGAAATTGTGCAATGCATGTGTGTAACAGTCATTTAGAGGAATTTTTTCATCATATTTTCAACATAGGCTTTTTGTGACCTCTGCTCATTAACAGTGTCACTATGATTTTCCTAATCTGTCCCGAACATTGATTTCCCAGAGCAACTGCACTATTCTGCACCAGATGTGCAAATGCATATTTTGGGCAGGATATGAAAAATGACAGCTGTACTGTTCATAAGGAGGTGTGAAAAAATGCCAAATTTGAAAAATCTGAAGTGAAAATATTACAAATTCATGTAATTGCGAGAGTGCATGGAAACTGCACAATGTATGTTTGTAACATAGTCTTTTCATGGTTTTTGTCACTAAATTTTCATCATAGGCATTTTAGGACCTCTGCTCATGAACAGTGTTACTGAGGTTTGTTTTTCATCTATCCCGAATGCTGACTTCCCACAGCGTCCACTCTATTCTGCGCCAGATGCACGGAAACACATTTTGGCCAGGATGTGAAAAATGACAGCTGTACAGTTCATAAAAAGGTGTGGAAAATGCCAATGTGGAAAATCTGGAGTGAAAATATTACAAATTCACAAAATTATGAGTGTGCAAGGAAAGTGCACAATGCGTTCTCATAACAAAGTCATTTTATGGACTTTCATCACACAATTTTCAACATAGGCATTTTAGGACCTCTTCTCATGAACAGTGTTACTGTGATTTTCTTAATGTGTCCTGAACACTGATTTCCCACAGTGATTGCTCTATTCTGCACTGGAAGTGCGTAAACGCATTTTAGTCAAGATGTGAAAAATGACAGCTGTACTGTTCATAAGGAGGTGTGGGAAAATGCCATTGATGAAAATCTGGAGTGAAAATATTACAAATTCATGAAGTTATGAGTGTGCATGGAAACTGCACAATGCACACTCGTAAAACAGTATTTTGTTCGCCAAATTTGTAACATAGGTTTTTTGAGAGCCCACCGCATTAACACTGGTGCTATCATTTTGTTAATCAGTCCTGGAAGGTGCTTCCATGCAGTGACTGTTAAATCACCTTTCAGGACTGAATAACACCATGATAGTGGCTGAATTTGTGAGGAGTGGTCCCAATAACCCCATGTTGAAAATTTGGTGCCAAAATTCCCCAAAATACCTGAAATATGCACCAAAGTTGAAAAAACCCTATTTATGCCATTATTCAGCTTATCAGCATTTCTTCAGTTCTTGGTTGGCCTTGAAGAGTGCAGAGTGCAGTGTGTGGGTGTGGGTTTGGGAGGGATGGCAACCAGTGTGGGATCATTTCCTTTGTTTCAGGGAGGAAAAAAAGAAAAAGACATTGTGGGAAGTTTTTTTTTTCCTGGACTTGCTTTCAGCACACTGGGGTGGGCTCCCAGTGTGCCACCTGCACTTTTGGGGTGGGGGTACTTAAGCCAATGGGGACTGGGCCCCTGTTGTGGAGGACTGTTGGGGGCATGATGCCGGGGATTGGGCACCCGCTTGTCACCACAACAAATGGGTGAGGGGGTTACATCATGCCGACGGGGTGGGCTCCCCCGCCTGCAAATGAACTCAGACGGGGGTTGCCGATAGGGAGATTGGCCACCACCATTCAGCTATCATGGGTCTGAGAGGAAGTTATTACACTTGTGAAGTTAACGCCCTGCAATGACGGTCGCTGCCTCATTGCAGCGGAATGGCTGACGCTGCAATGCCGAGGCGGCCCATCATTGCAGCTGTGAAAATGTTTCAACTTGGTGGCACTTTTGGAAACCAGTGTTATCAGCATACTGTGCTTCCATTGGTCCACCAGTACCAAGCCCCCAAATGCAGTGCCTCCGTTGGCTGCCACAGTGCTGCACCTCCACAACCAGCTTCTCTCCTAAACTGTCGCATAATGTTTCTTGCGCATGGACTCAAGCAAACATAAAAACAACACATCAGTTTGTAGAATTAGATAATCATTGGGATTTGATGCGAGAGAAGCAAATTAACTGCACTGTAGACTTAATACATACAATGCAGACAAGGAAATGCAATAAAGTACATTAGTTTCTCCTCAGTGCTCATCTGGGAAATGGGATGGGTAAGCTAGAGGGGAAATTAGGGGTGAGTAGCCAGAGGGGAAATTAGGATCAGTTGCAGGATGGAGAGAGGAAGTTGAGAAGGGAGGTTGAGATGAACCACTGGGAGAAGCAGTGCCTGATTTGATGAGGCATTGAGTACCAGAACTTAAGGAACCTACAGGAGAATGACGATTGGCTTTTGCCGTTTGGTCAGTTTCTGGGGACAAAAAGGAAATGTTCATAACTGGATGATTCCTGAAAGAAATAGTGCACATGACTAATGTGTTTGGTTCCTAGGCGACCTTTTTCAGCTGGGTAGGGTATTCATAGATACATTTGCCAACCTCCAACCCCACTTTGACATCCCCAGACTAGATTTCTGGAAATACTTTCCTGAAATGCTGCTTTGGCTACATGAGGCAAGCTTCCCCTAGCTCCCACCCCTGCACCTCCCATACCCTGAACAGATGGCTCAAACATGCAAAAGGAAAAGTGGCAATTATCCATGGAGCCATAAGAGATAGTTCCATTGACCCCCTCAGGCAAGGCAAGGTGCATGTGGGAATGCACTACATCCTCCCACATCTACAGAGACAGGATTTTAATGTTAGTGACTGGCTTGCAAGGCTGGTTCTGATAGTCACAGCTTATTAATACAAAATAAGGTGCTTCAGCTATGGTACTGTACCCCTGTGCACCTTTAGTCTTTTGATCTCATCACACAAGATTTATGCTGCTGGTGCAACTCTGAGAGATGAGACCTATACCATATTCTGCCCTCTGACTAATGTTGTGCCCATTCTGCTGGTGGAATTTCCATCAAAATTTTACTGGTTCTTCTGCAGAATTCCACCTGCTGTGTGCTAGAATAATATTCCATGGAACAGCATTTTTCTACAGAAAATTATTCCATGACCATTTCCACAGAAAATATTGAATTGTGCAGAATTTAATTCTGTGGAAAATTATTTGAAAACCTATTCTACATTATTCTGGCATGGAATACCACTATTCCACTTCTGACAAAATTCAGAAGGATTTCAGTGGAATGCCAAAAACTCTGAAATTCGGTTCAACCAAAACTAGAATGTTCTGCATACCACTACCTCTAACTCAGCAGTATTGGCCTGATGTAATTAGTATACTGTATGGTCTCAGGTGCTGGAAACAACCAGCCACTTTTTACAGAGCTTGTTTCTCCTTGGGATCCCTCCTCAGACCTCTTACTTGGAAAGTCACAGTGTACTATGGTTTATTGCAGTGAGGGTCAAAATCAAATGACTGCTGCTACACTGATGACACACTGCATCCACACTGTCACTGACTAAATGAGTCATGGCCATAGCACAGCTGTCCCAATTCAGAAGACTTTGCAATCAGAATAAAGGCTCTCTCCCTCTATACTACAAGCTATGGAACCCTAACTCTCCTCCCATTACTGCTCCTTGAATAGTAGCTTGTAAGGCCATAAGTCAGAGGATCCTTGGCAACTTTCTTGAACCTTCTGACTCCTCACACTAACCTGTTGTGACTCTGTTCATGGCTCTTCCAAGGGCTATTTTTGTGAGTTCTATCAGCTTTGTTAGGGTTTATTTCTTTTGCATCTGATATTTAACTTATTTTGTATTTCTTAGGAATTATTGGTATGACTTTATACAGATTACAGTGTATGTATTTACATATGGGTCATGCAAGATACTTGTTTACCTTTTACATACTCTTGATGTGGTCTAATTTTTGTTTTGTAAAAAATGGAATATTCTAAATAAAAATGATTAACTAAATAAAAGTGGCCAAAATGCCAAAAATGTTTGAAGCCTGTGGTTGCTCTGTAAAGAACCTTAAAAGGAGCTCTTGTGTGAAGTCAGGAACTGGCTTCTTTATTTTTACATAAACATGGCCCTAGGGATAATGAGGCTTGCCAATAAAAAGCAGGCCTGGTTTTCTGATGACAGGACTTAAAGGGGGGAGGGGAGGAAAGAACAGGTAGGGGGAGGGGCTGGTGACATCACCAGGCCAGGTAGGGTAATATGACAAGGCAATGTCGAAGCCCCAGGGATTGGCTGAGGGGCAGAGCCTCAGGGGTCCTGATCCTTGGGTCATGTAGGGATATATTAGGCCAGGATTCCTACAGGATAGCCTCTTTTGTGAGGAACTTTTTGGAATGAGGAACTCAGCACATCATTGGCAAAAAAACTTGAGGTTAAGGCACATGGGGTGGCTAGACCTAGGGGCCATGTGTACCAGGTGGCTGGCTTAGAGTTGATGTGGTGCTCTGATTGTATGTTACATTTTGAGAAATCCTGGGCTAAGAGAAACACATGGTGCTCTTGGTCTGATCATTTCTTCCTGTTTTGGTTTAAATGGTATGAAGGAGCAGGGCTTTTTTTTGTTTTGTTAGGTAGTGTACAGCATGGCTAGATGATAGTGTGTTCTGTCCTGGCATTGTGGCCAGGGGAGCTGCCTGGGCAGGCCTAGCTTGGGTCACTGGCAATCCTCAGTGATTTTCCTCAGCTAGAATGGCGTTTGAGGTTTGGTGTGAGTTGTTCTAGGTGATTTGTTGCTGAATATAAAAAAAAAGAAAAGAAAAAAGCAAGGCAGGGTATTATGCCGATTCTCAGGTGGGTTTAGCTAGGCATTTTTGTCAGTTTCAATGTGGACCGCAGGTGGGAACCCACATGGTGGTGGAGGCTGGACCAGTGTTCGAATCCCTGGAAAGTTTCTGGTGAGGTGGGCGGATTTGGTTTGTGGTCGCAGGCCCAGGGCTGGATGGGGCAGCAAGGTTTGTTTTCTTGGGAGCAGGAGGTGGTTTGTTGGACAACACAGCAGCAGTATTTACCCAGGTCTGGCAGATTGGAAGTTTTCAGTTTGTTTTCAGAGCTGGCTGGTGCCAAATGAAAAAAAAATAGAGAGAGAAAGTAAAGGAAATCCAAGACACGGAGAGTCTGAGGTGCACTCGGTGGGCTTGCTGAGCTGGAAGCCCACAATTGGCATGTGGCGGCATTTCTCCTGAGGGCTGGGGATGAGTGGCTAAGATTTGATGCTGGGGGTGATATACTCCCTCAGGGGTGCATGGCAGCCGTGAGTAACTGTATGAGCTTGGGTCACCCACTTCTCCTAGTACGGTAATTTGAGAAAAAAAAAAAGCCAAATGAGGGTGCTTTGCACACTGTGGGGTTAACTGAGGATTATTTGGACATGGGGACAACAGGGCTGGTGGTGGACAGTATGGCGATGAGGGAGGGCCCTCACGGTGGTTCAGCGGCATGTAGGCTGAGAGGCCACGTGGGGCAGCATGGCCTGGGGCATAGGATGGATGCATCCCTTCTGCACAGTGGGGAGGGGGATTTCTTGTTTTTTTTTCAGGATGAAGCATGGCGACAACTGGCATCAGTGGGGACAGGAGGCTAAGTTATTCAGGTTTTTGTGGGGAATGCAAGGTGGTGGTGCTTTTGGGGCAGTTCCAATGGAGCCAGCCATGCCAGATGGAGCCATTTGTGGCATTCTGTATGCGGGTTGGGGCACTGCAGTCATGATGCATGTGTGGCATGAGGAAATGGATGGGCTGCCTGGCAGGTTTGGTGGTCACAGGAGGATGGTCAAAATGCAAGGCCTCTGGGATAATGGGTGAGACAGGCCTATCTATGGGAGTGGACCAGCAGGACAAGGGTAGCTGTGGGGGGCAGAGGAGTAGAGCAGGCCCTGAGAGGGATCGAGGTCCATGCTGTTCAGAATTTGGGCTGTTTTTCTTAAATATAAGTGAAAGAAAAGAAAAAAAAGAAATAATGAAGGGCAGAAGGAAGACATTGCAGCTAGTGTGGTGGGCACAAACTGTGGATGTGTATTCAGCTGCGCTCTAGAAAAACTATTTTCTGGAGGCCTCACGTAGTGAAGGGCAGAGCCCGGTGAGGGGCCCTGGGGTGTGCTGTGTTGTGAGGAGGCAGTGGCTGCACACCAAGGGAGGCTGCACTCTGGACACATACAGCCCAGGGTCGCAAAGGCGAAGGTGATGAAAGGGTCAAGGGATACAAAAAAAAAAGTAAAAGAAGGAAATATAAAAATGAGTATGCTGGGCCAGCCAGGGCTGGGGGGGACATGGAGAGATGGGGTTTCACTCCTACGATAAAATAGGAATGGACCAGTCCAAGGGCAGTCCACTAGGAGTGGTGGAGCAGTGCTCCTAGGAGCAGCAGGCAGACATTGGTGGCCTGGAGAGATGGGATGGGTGCCAGTGGTTCCCACAGCCTCCGATGGGCAGGGGTAAAAAAATTTTGTATACCAGTCTGTAGTGATAGTATAATATGTTGATTATTGTCACTACATTTTGTATGCTATTTCATGTAATGTATGTCATTTTATACTCCATTTTGTATTGTGTGACTCCATTTTACATGCTGCTTCATTTAATTGGTGTTTTGCTCTTTAGATAGCCTCATTATTATGTTTTGCTTCAGACAGTATATTTTGCTGACTTGAAGGTTGCATATTATCAGGCAAACCTGTTTTTGTAGTTTTGTTTAAACTTCTGCTTAGCTCATAGTGTTCTAGGCACCTGGCCAGTGCTTTGAGCACAGTGACCTAGCAGGTGTAGGGAATTCGAGCAGTCCTTATGGTGTGAATTTGCAGATCCTGGGGCCCGGACAGCTTCTAGAATGTGGGAAAACAACACTATGAAGGCTAACGTTATTTTAGCATTGAATAAGATATAAATGTAGCTTCTCAATGCCTGGTTGGAAGCCCTCATCTGCAGGGTGGACGATCTCTGTGGAACTTTCTCCCAGTTCAAGACTCCTAGCCAGGCTGACAAGGGGGCTTCCCCAGCTACTGGGAAAAGGCTTGGATGTAGCATAGAATCGGTGATGTATCATGTTTTGCTTAATTGAAGTATATATTAATGCTGATAGTAATATTGCTAATGGATGAATGCTAAAGTGTAATCATTAATGCTGATAGTGACATTGCTGCTAAATGAAGTGTAATTATCTTTTGCTTGCAATAAATTGTGCTGATGTGTGAATGCCAAGTGTGATTATTCCTTTGTGACTCTTCGATTAGGCAAGACAATTTTGGCGTAGTCAGCAGGATTCATAGAGGAAAGTACACTAAGGTGAAGTGAAAATGTTTTAAAAGGAAAGAGTCTAATGTTGCACATACAGCAAGTGGAAATTCCTGGTTGGGAAAACCAACTCATGTTGATTTAGCCACTGAGTGGTCATGTTGTGCAGGGTTGTGAACACTGGGAACTTGCTTAAAGATTCTGAGCCTGCAGATGTTGTTACATGTATGAAAAGAGTGCCTGTGGCAAAGGGAAAGAATGTGCTGCCTTGGGGCAGGGGTGGATTTTATTGTCTGCCTCATAGGAAGATGCATGAAAAGGTAGTGGACTCTTAGTGAAAAGGCAGAGTTGGAACAAAAGGTTTGTGATTTGGAAAGTAAAGCTGTGATGTTACAATGTCAAAATCATTTGCTGAGTGATAAATTATCCCTATCGGACAGTTGCAGAAAATGCAGCTGTCCGAGGGCACAGTACAAGTATAAAAAGAGGAGGGGCAGAGTTAGTAGGAAAAAGGTAAGCCTAGCAATAGCTAGGGCAGGAGCCCACTGGGATCCTGAAACATGGGATGGAGATATTTGGTTTTCTACAGATGAGGAAAGGTCAGCCTCAGATAAAGAAGAAAAGGCTGAGGGACGTAAGGTTCCAATATTGCATGCACAGCCAGTGTCTAGAAGACGTACTGAAGTGTTGGATCAGGGAAATCCTAGGAATCGAGATGTAGTGGAGGATTTTTCTCAACAGGAGGTATCAGACCTCCTGGAGCGGTACACCCAGAGGGGGAGAGTTTGTTGAGATGGCTGGTGAGGTTGTATGACACAGGGGCAGATGGAGTAAGCTTAGATGAAACTGATGCCCCTAGGTTTCTGTCACTAAGCTATGACCCTGTGGTGAAGGAGGCATTTCGGACCCTCCGACACAGGGCAAGGGCTATGCCAACATGCTGGACGTGGTGGCTATGGCTTGCAAACACAAGTATCTGATGGTGAGTGACTGGTCGGAGGATAGTAAACCATGGTTTACCTTTAAAGGACTGTATACAAAACATTAAAATGGAAATGATGAAAGTTACGGCGTTCCACAGAAGACCATGCTGATTTAATGAGTGTTGTTGTGCCAGTGTCTGTACGTAATAAGATTATCAAAACTGCACCACCTGCATATAAGGAAGTAATGATGACTTTGTTGATTAATCAGACGGGAAAACAGAGGTGTAGTGCTAGGAGGCACATGGCAGTTAGGGAACTAGGAGATTGGGTCCCAAAGGGTCTAGTTTATATGATTCTTCAGGACAGGATAAACAGCGTCCAATCCTGAGGGTCGAGTTTCTAGGAGAGATATGTTCCTGGCTCTTAAAGGATGGGGTGGCAAGGAAAACATTGATGGGATCAGTACCTTGATATGTGGAAATGTACAAAAAGAGGGGATTGAATACTAAGAAGGAGTAAATAAGCAGATCAATTCAAAGTTAAAGACAGATGTACATGTCTCTTCAGGGGAGTCTGTAAGTCCAACTGCTCCCCGGCAGAGTTTGATGATGAGTATGTCCCGGTGGGGGGGCTCCCACCAGGGATCCATTGAGTCACCCGACTGGAGCAAGAATATGCAGATCTGTATCCTAGTGATTTGTACCCGGCTAGGAGTTGCAGCAACTGAAAACCTAAATATGACTGAAATGAAGGCCAAGCCCCAGTAGAAGGGTGGGCTAGGAGGATTTTAGACCTCATGTAGAATTGGAAATTAATTGGAAAAGTGGCTCACCCCAAAAGTACTGAGCTTTAATTGACACTGGGGTGAGGCTCTGTCAATTTATGGGAACCCAGCAAAACACAAAGGTCAGCAAGTGGTAATTACAGGATTAGAGGTAAACAATTGAGGCAGTGCAGACCATTTTGAACTGAAAATAGGTCAGCTGCCCCGGAGAAAATATTGTGTAATGATTGTTCCGATTCTGGAATACATTATAGGAATAGACATACTAAAGGAGATGACGTTGCAATTGTCTGATGGACAATATCAATTTGAGTAAAACCTTACATTTCAGCAAGACCAGTAGTAGTGGAAGGTGCAGATGCTCCAGTAGCCATTCCACCTGCTACAAAATTATCTGTATGAAACAGTATAGAATACCAGGAGGGCATGAGGAGATAACTGCCACCTATTAAAGATCTATTAGAGGCAGGAGTGCTTAAACCCACAACAACAGCTTGAACAATCCTGTGTGGCCGGTCAAGAAAAGTGTACGGGTCATGGCGGATGACAGTGAGATTATAGGAATTGAACAACACACTCTTCATTGGACGGCCGCTCCAGACACCGCTACCCTTGATAGAGCAAATACAAAGGCACAAAGGGGTATGGTATGTAGTTGATTTAGCTAATGCATTCTTTACTATTCCGATTGAGGAAACATTTTGGGACCAGTTTGCCTCACATGGCAGGGGAGGCAATATGCTTTCACTAGATTACCTCAGGGATGTGTACATAGTTCACTCATCCTGCCACCGGATGGTGGCAGAACACTTGATGAGTTGAAGCTGCTGATGGCATGCAGATTTCTTATACATTGATGATATCTTGATCCAGGGGCTGATCAAGATAAAGTACAGCAGTTACTAGATGAGACCATTGATCATATGAGGAAGAAAGGATGGAAATTAATCCAGACAAGGTACAGGGTCCTTCCCAAACAGTAAAATTTTTGGGAATTCAATGAACAGGGGCATAGGAGAAATATTGCCCAAGGCAATGACAGAAAATACTGGACTTTTCGACTCCACAAGACAAAACTGAAACACAAAGATTTGTGGGTTTGTTTGGATTTTATGACAGCATATACCCTTTTAGGGCAAATACTAGCCCCTTATTAAAGTGACCAGAAAGAAATACGAGTTTGAATGGGGGATGAGCAACAAAAGCATTTGATAAGGCTAAGGAAGCAGTGCAGCAAGCCTTAGACCTTTGGCCCTGCAGGAGGTGGAGGTAGAATTAAATTGTCCAGAATGTGGCAGTATGCAAACTGGAGTTTGTGGCAGAAGCAAGGGAGACAGAAAGTGCCACTAGGTTTTTGGAATAGGAAACTCCCAGAGGTAGGTAGCAGATACTCACCTTTTGAGAGACAACTACTAGCATGCTACTGGGCTCTGATAGAGACAGAACAAATGACAGTGGGTCATGAGGTAGCATTGAGACCAGAGATACCCATTATGCAATGGGTAAAAAGCTCCCCTAGAACTCACAAAATAGGACATGCTCAGGAAGCTAGCATTATCAAATGGAAATGGTATATTCAGGATCGAGCAAAGGTAGGAATTGGGGAATAGCAGCCTCCATGAGAAGGTAGCTGAAATTCTCTAGAGGAGAACAGGTTGAGGGAAAATGCCTGAAATTCAAGAATCACCTGTGAAATGGGGCATGCTTTTGATGAGCTGCCGCTTCTGACCGAAAGCACATGTATGGTTTACAGACGGCTTCAGCCAAATATGTGGGAAATAGGAGATACTGGAAAGCAGTAGCTATTGTCCACACACTGAAAAGTTTTTGGTAACATCAGGAGAAGGGAAAAGCAGTCAATATGCTGAGTTGTATGCAGTATATCAGGCTTTGAGACAAAAACCCAGGTACATGTCATATTTATACTGATTCATGGTCTGTAGCCAATGGTTTAACAACCTGGCTGCCCACTTGGGCTAAGGATGAGTGAAAATTTATTCGAAAGAAATATGGGGAAAAGAACTGTGGCAGGAAATATGGACTATGGTGAAAATACTCAGACCACTGTATTTCATGTTGATGCTCATTGTGCTTCAGATACACTAGAACGATGGTATAATTCTGTTGCAGATGAAAGAGCTCAAGATTCTTCCAGTGGATATTGAAGAAACTCCAGAGTCAGCAGTTATCAGGGCTGGCAAAATGGGCACATCAAAATGTGGACATTTGGGAGAGAAAGCCACTTACAGGTGGGCATATAGTAGGGTGTACCTCTAACATTGGATTTGGTTAAAACTGTTATTGCTCAGTGTCCTATATGCCAACATGGGCAACAAAAGACCAATCCCTCATATTGTGAAAGGACAATTGGGGAGGGAAAATTACTGGTCAAATTTGGCAGATTGATTACATTGGACCTCTACCCTTAGTGGAGGATGTCGATATGCTTGCACAGTTGTAGATACATATTCAGGGTATTTATTGCATACCTTGTAAACAAGCTACACAGAAAAACACCATTAAGGCAATTAACTTAATTATGTTGTACTATGGAATACCCTTGCAGATACAAAGTGACAATGGTTCCCATTTTAGGGGAAAATGGTCAAGCTTATGCTCAAGCCCATAACATACAGTGGGTATTTCACATCCTTATTACCCGCAGGGCAGCAGGGTTAATTGAGAGAATGAATGATTGCTGAAAGAACAGTTTAGGAAATTGGGGGAGCCTACGAAAATGGAAAGAGAATTTGCATGAAGCATTACAGATTTTAAATAATAGACCAATTGGAGAATTTGAGACCCCTTAATGCGAATGATAACCCTAATTTGCAAGTGCAGGCTTACTCAACTACAGAAACAGTGTTATATTGGGAAATTACAGCAGGAGCTCTGTCTCTTGCAGGGCAACCCAGAAGCTGCTGGACTTGATTTACATGCCCTTCAAGAATACAGAATAAATAGCAGAAACATTCAAGTGATAGAAACTGGTATTGGAATACAAATTCCACCGAGGCATTTTGCTTGGATAGCACCTAAATCAGAACTAGCCTCAAGGGAATACAAATTTTGGGAGGGGTGATTGATTGTGATTACCAAGGAGAAGTGAAAGTAATTTTGTTGAATAGTAGAGAACAAAATCTGTTAATTCAACAGTATGACAGAGTGGCTCAATTGTTAATTATTCCAGTTAACAAAGTGACCCCTATAAGGGACAAGCCCCACACTCTTAACAGCAAGGGGCATAAAGGTTTTAGATCTACAGGAGGTTTTAACAATGGTGCCAAAATATGGGTTACAAACCCAAATGGCCCTCCTGAACCAGCTGAGGTGATAGCCACCGGACGAGACAACACAGTGTTAATTATCAGGTCAGGGAAAGAGAGATGGAATATGTACCAGCGAACACATGTTATCTTCGAGAATAATCAGTCTGTGTATTTCTAGGTTCTTCAATGGATTCTAAAAGGAATAACACTCTCTCACGGTCCATTCGGTGCCTATTACCCCAGGTGGAAGAATATTGAAGCTTGACGACCCACTTGTACAATGGGGTTGGAAATCTTCCACCAGTTTATGGGTGCAAGACAACTTTACTTGCCCTGAAAACCTAAGGATGTCCTATAGTGAACATTACTTTTTCACCAGATGTGAACATTTGGAAACCAGTTGAGACAATGGCAGGACGATTATATGTCCAACCTATGCAGGACACAAATTGGATTAAATTACAGAACCAGACTGTTATTAGATGCTGCAACTTACTCAATAGTTGCATGGTGACTGTACAACATAGACTTGATTGCTGCATGAATCAAACAGACATTTTCAATGCAAGTATTACTTTGATTGACATAGACACGTTATTCTGCATGAATGCTACTGCAATAACTAATAGAACTACTTGGCAGATCACATTACAGTGTTGAAAATCATCCTGTAATTAGCAATGATAGTATAGTTAAGGTTCCATCCACATGTACATCAGTAGCGCAGCGGTATCAGAAAAATGTAATCCATTTTAACATAACGCTTATGTTTAGTAGAAAATGCAAATATAAAAGAGCTTGGTATGATACGCTATTAGGTGGAGCAGGGGCAGGCGGAATTTAAATAGTGTTGTTATAGAAACACTGACTAACAGGCTTCAGGCAGTAGGAATTGATGTATTTAGCTTAATTAACTTACAAGCTCAATGGATGCCAACTGTTTTCTTACCCCAAAGATTAACTTTGAATTATGATTTTGAGTTCTTGCAGTTATTTAATGCTTCACAGGTATGGGAATGGGAGTAGCAGAAAATATTTCCACGATTTATTGATTGGACAGAATGCACAATGCGACATATGTATTCTATAATGCAAAGAAATAAGGCCCAGAGTGATTTAATGAGTAATAATGAATATGTGTGGAGGACCGTGTTCAAATCATGGATTCCTAGTAATCATTGGATTGTAATGTCATCCACCACACTAAAATGCACAGGTCCCTGATAATGAGCAGAAGCTTATTTTGTATTGGCAGCCCAATATTTTAGATCAATCAAGATTGAGTATCTCATTAAATAAAATTAAACAGATATTTCAGGAAACAGATGTAATGCAGGCTCATTTGGCAATAAGAAATAAATCATTAGTGCAAAGTCAGGTGCAAACTACGATAGTTAAAAATAAAATGATTGATTTAAGTTCCAAGATTCAACAAGAGACTACTCATTATTGGTGGATATTTTTACAGGATGGTCTCCATCAGCTACAAAGTGTTAAATATTCTGATACATCCTATCATAATCATTGCTGTAGTGACAATTATCTTGCTTATTTGGACTTGTTACTTATCATGTTATATTCGTAGTAATTTTGCTATGGTACCAATATCATACAAATCGTATTCAAATAATCAAAGGACCGAATGTAGTGATAGTATAATATGTTGGTTATTGTCACTCCATTTTGTATGCTATTTCATGTAATGTATGTCATTTTATACTCCATTTGTATTGTGTGACCCATTTTACATGCTGCTTCATTTAATTGGTGTTTTGCTCTTTAGATAGCCTCATTATTATGTTTTGCTTCAGACAGTATATTTTGTTGACTTGAAGGTTGTATATTATCAGGCAACCTGTTTTTGTAGTTTTGTTTAAACTTCTGCTTAGCTCATAGTGTTCTAGGCACCCGGCCAGTGTTTGAGCACAGTGACCTAGCAGGTGTAGGAATTCTGAGCAGTCCTTATGGTGTGAATTTGCAGCATCCTGGGGAGCCCGCCAGCTTCTAGAATGGGAAAACAACACTATGAAGGCTGCACGATTATTTTTAGCATTGAGTAAGATATAAATGTAGCTTTCTCAATGCCTGGTTGGAAGCCTCATCTGCAGGGTTGACGCATCACTGTGGAACTTTCTCCCGGTTCAAGACTCCTAGCCAGACTGACAAGGGGGCTTCCCCAGCTACTGGGAAAAGGCTTGGATGTAGCATAGAATCGGTGATGTATCATGTTTTGCTTAATTGAAGTATATATTAATGCTGATAGTAATATTGCTAATGAATGAATGCTAAAGTGTAATCATTAATGCTGATAGTGACATTGTTGCTAAATGAAGTGTAATTATCTTTTGCTTGCAATAAATTGTACTGATGTGTGAATGCCAAGTGTGATTATTCCTTTGTGACTCTTCGATTAGGCAAGACACAGTCTAAACATGATTTCTCACCCATTTATGCATACAGTGATGAAGGCAATACAGTGGCACCCAAGCGACCCCAGAAGTCCAGTGAAAAGTTGATGCAGGAAGCGACAAAATTGATGGAGCAGATGTCCAAGCTGGTGGCAGCAGCAAAGCAGAGGAGAGGCCAAGGAGGAGGTACAGAGAAAGCGTAAGGAGCGAAAGGAGAGCCTGGGCAGGGAAAAGGGGGGTAAGAGGCCAAGGCAGGAAATTCCTCCCCACACCCATCCCAGTGCCTCTGTCAGCACCAGAACCGGATGAGAAGATTCCAGATGGGGGTAAGAATGACATGAATCTCACTGATGAGAGTGGTTTGAAGGATTATTCAGAGGGGCTACTGGATGGCATTGGGGACACAGGGGTGGAGAAAATGGAGTGGGCCTTGCAGGCTCTGATAAATAAAGGGGGTGGGGCATGAAATGGGGGAGCCAAGGTGGCAAGTAAAACATTATATGAAAGGCCCCCATGTTGCTCAATGGGGGACCACGTCCTGACCTCAATCAAAGAAAAAATTTGGAAGGGGGAATATGTCGATATATTTGGGTTAGTGGATGAAGACATGGCCACGAAATAAGAAAAGAAGGACTCAGTGTGGGAAGTCAGAGATGGCGGTGGCCCTAGCGATGGTGGAGCACAAGGCTGAGGAGGTAAAGTATAAGGGGAAGACCATAGATAATTGGCAAGGGGGATTCATTATCTATAGCACTTTGGCAATGGAGAAGCAGCGGCCATCCCCTTGCCAACATACATGTCCGTCATCAGAGGTGCATACAAGGTTAAGGTGGGATATGGGTGGCTCAAGTATGATAAGGCATTTCGGAAGAGAATGGTGGTGAAAGGGGACCTGTAATGGGACTGTACCCATTCATGGTTGTGGGTGAATATCCTCTCTGGGGAGGCAAGTGGGACCAGGGGGAGCAAGCGAAGAAGCATCATCCAACCCCAGGGTCCAAGACCTGCTGGGGCTTTAACAAGGCCACATGCACCTGGGACAATTGTATATTCAGGCATGCATGTTCAAAGCACAGGGGCATGCACCCAGTTCACAGTTGCCATTAAGGGGGAGACGGAGCACATGGTGTGCAGTACCAGGAGCATTTCTTTTGGGGGTGCCCAGGCAAGCCAGGGCAGGGGGTGAGTGGCAGCCACAGAGGGCAGTGCTACACCAACAATGGTTGGCATTAGGGAAGAGCCAGAGGGAGGGTGGTGGGGGTACGTACTGGTGTGGACACCCGTTTCCCTAATGGTGGTGGAGGAGTGGACCGTGGGTTACCTGAATAAGGAAGCAGCAGAGCTGCTAAGGGATGACTTCCAGGCAGGTTTCACACTGTGCTTTCAAGGAGGTGAACAAGGATGTGGGCTAAGAATCTTGGGTCAGTGAAGGGGAAGGAAGGAATAGTAGAGGCCAAGATTGAGAAGGATATCAAGGCAGAATGGGTGGAGGGGGCCACTCAGGAGCCCCCCCATGCACACTGTTCTGGGTTTCCCCATTGGGCATTGTACCCAAGATGGCAGAAGGGGAATTCTGCCTGACCCACCAGTTGTCCTACCCTGAGGGCTTGTCAGTGAATGAGGGCATACGGGACCACCTTCAGTCAGTTTTCTACACCTCCTTGGATCAGGCCATTGTACTGATGTGGGCAATCAAGAAGTTGTGGCTCTTGATGGACATCGAGTCAACATTTCAGCTCCTGCCCATCAGGCCAGCAGATTGGGGTGCTCAGTGGCTTGTTTCTCCTTTGAGGCATTCAGCACCTGGGTGAAGTGGATATTTGAGGCCAGGTATGGGCACAAGAGGGTGGTGCACTACCTGGATGACATCCCCCTCATTGGGAATTCAAGAGGAGAGGTGCTGAAGATGTTGCAGGATTTCAAAGAGATGTGCCAGTGGATAGGTATAACACTGGTGTGAGGTAAGACGGAGGTCCCCACCCAGAGACTATAGTTCCTTGGCATAGAGGCGGACACGGAAAATGGCTGTTTTAGGCTTCCTGGGAGAAAAGTTGTCCACCTCAAGGGCCTGCTGGCCCAAGTAACAGGGAGGAAGAAGATGCCGCTGTTACAAATGCAGCAACTGCTGGGGCACCTTAATTTCACCTGCTAGGCCATCAGCAGAGGCAGAACATTTAGAAGGAGGATGGGGAGGGCCACAGTTAAGGCTAGGTTGCCGCACCACTGTGTGGATATGTCAAAAGGGGTGCAGGAGGACTTCTAGGACTGGGAAGAGTTCCTAGACAGCTATAAGATGGTGACTTTTTGGCAGGATGAGTTGGAGTGGAAAACAGACTTGGAGTTGATCACAGATGCCTTGAGCGCCCTTGGGATGGGGGCATACTTCCAAGGTGAATGGATGTTGGAGGCTTGGCCAGGGCAGTGGAAGGAGTGGGGCCTGTTGAAGGACATTACATTTTTGGAAATATTCCCAATATGGGTGGTTATGGAAGTGTGGGGCACTAGGATGAAGGGGAAGTGCATCCTGTTTTGGTGCGATAACAAAGGGGTGGTGGAGGTTATAAATCAATAATGGGAAAGACTGAGGCAGTGGGCAGACTGCTCAGGTGCATGATTTTGTTGGGGCTACAATTGAACCTGTCTTTCAAAGCACAACATATTGAAGGATTGAGGAATGAGGTAGCTGACAGTCTTTCCCGTTTACAGCTCACAAGTTTCGGGAGCTAAGACCACATGCAGTGATACACAGGAACAGGATCCCAGACCAGTTATGGGAAGTTGGAAGGACACAGCCAGGGCACTGTACAGGGGCACCTGGGCACTCAATACATTGAGGACCTATGAAGCAGGGTGGGCAAGGTTTCAGGAATTTAGAAGGAAGCACGGGTGGGATAGGGATGAACCAGTTTGGGAGGAACAGGTAAGGAGGTTTATAGTGGAGAAGTGGGAAGAGGGGCTGGCACATGCCACTGTGGTGGTTCACCTGGCTGACATAAGCTGGGTGTGCCAGGACAGTGCTTGGCCCGATGTTGCAGACAGCAGGACAGTGAAGAGGATGGTCACAGGTTGGCACAGGGGACAAGTGGCCAGGGTGGATGGGAGGCACCCATAAGGTGGCAGTTGCTAGAAAAGGTGATGGGGCAATGGAACACATATGCACCTTGGCACTAGAGGGGGTCCTATTCTGGGCCATTTTCATGGTCATGGCAGCGGGGACCTTCCGCAAGGGGGAGGTGGTGGCCTCACGGAAGACGGTAGTGGTCCAGACCTTACAGCACAAGGACATGTTGTGGGGTGGGACAGAGTGGTCATGTACCTGGCCAGGTCTAAAATTGACCAGAGGGGAAAAGGGGCCCAGGAGGCATTGGTGAGGCAACCACAATCTAGCACCTGTGCAGTGGGGGTGCTAGAAGCATACATGGACACCCAAGGGAAGGCTGGGTGGGCCTTGTTCCAGCAAAGGGACTGGTCTCCAGTCACTGCTTTTCAGGTGGGGGCAGTATTCAAGAAGGCACTGGCTTTCATTGGGGAGGAGCCAGGTGATTTTGCTCCGCATTCCTTTTGGATGGGGGTGGCCTCAGAGGCAGCAGAAAAAGTGGCTGCATTGGAGGACGTAAATAAATTGGGTGCTGGAAGTACAGCACCTACAGTAGGTATGTCAGGTATCTGTAACAGTGACTCACAACATTTTTGTCTTGTCTGCATGGCAGGTTCCAAGAGGAAAGTGTGGATAATGAGGCACTCCTTCATCTATTGGGCAGAAAGGTTTGTGGTCACCACCTCCAGAGGAGCAGAATTGTGATTCAACACTGAGCATACAAGGGTGCTGTGGAAAGGCATTAGTGGCATGAGGTGGGTGCAGCTTTTGACAATGGTAGAAGAATTAGCGGTGTAGTGGGGTACGCCAGGCTGCATTATAATACACCTGAGGGTCAATGACCTGGGGGGCCTGCCATTGGGGGAACTGGGGCAACACATACTGGGGGATTTGAAAGGATAAAAGTGTGGTGGCGAAGGGTAATCATCGGCTGGTCCGACATTACCTCCCAGCGAATCTGGAGAGGGGTCAGGGACTTCAGGCTAAGGGGGGTCAGGGATGTCAGGCTAACTGAAAAGGTCAGGAAGCATTTAAATTGGAGGGTAGTGCCAGCAGTAATTGAGATGGGAGACATGCACCTGCAGCACAAGGACATTTCCTTTGACCAGGCTGTGGTGTATAGGTCCAATGGGATACATTTATCGGAGTTTAGTGTGTACCTATTCCTTAGGCCAATTGTGGAATTAGAGGGACAAATAAACAAAAAGAGTTTGAGGCACCAGTCCTAGCTTGCAAGGGGGAGCCCCTCCGTCCATCACAAGCTGGAGGAGGGGTGGTGGGAAAAGAAAAGGAGGAGAAGGGGAGAGGAAAAGGGGTGGGTGGGGGAGGATACATGTGCTGGGGACAAGGAATCCAGACATGTGGTTAAAGTGGGAGCGGTAGGTCCAGGAGCCAGACTCAGAAGTGTCCAGGCCTGGTAAGCAAAGGCCTGTGTAGGTGGAACCAGTCTTGTTCTGGTGAGGAGGAGGGGGCCGGATTCACAGTGTCCGGACCTGAAAAAGTCAAGATGGATGAACAGCCTGAAGAAGGAAGAGGCTGGAACCGGGAAAATATTTGAATGAAGTGTTATATGTGGAGATTTGAACTATGAACATTGATTATATAAATATTCTTTATGCCAAAATAAATTTTCCAACGAGCAACCAAGAGTTAATTGAAGTGTGGTGTCCATCATTCCTGGGAGAGGTTCAGGTGACATTGGGGCTTGCCAATAAAAAGCAGGCCTGCTTGTCTGATGACCCCTGCCAGGAAGGGACATAAATGGGGAGGGGTGGTGGAGGGAAGAACAGGAAGAGGAGAGGGGCTGGTGACATCACCAAACCAAGTAGGGTAATATGACAAGGCAACACCGGAGCCCCAGGGATTGGCAGTGGTGGGCGGAGCCTCAGGGGTCCTGATCCAGGTGTCCTGGGGGGGTATATTAGGCCAGGATTCCCACAGGACAGCCTCTTATGCTGGGAATTTTTCCCCACCCACCCTTATTATGAAAAGCGATGGGGGGAAAGGTTTGGCACAAAGATAGGTGGCGGGCATTGTGCATCCCCAGGGCCCTGGGCATGGGGCCAGTTGTGGTTGGCTGTGGGAGGCAGCTGTAGGCCCATGCAGCTGGGTCATAGCCCCTTGGAAAGGAGGGCAGTGTGGTCCAATGGCAAGGGAGAGGGGAGGGGGAAAGGGAAAGGGGTAGGATACGTGGGCTGGGAACAAGGAACCCAGATGTGGGGTTAAAGCAGGAGGGGTAGGTCCAGGAGCCGGATTCAGAAGTGTCCAGGCCTGGAGGGTGAAGGCCTGGGTAGGCGAAACCAGCTTGGTGTGGAGATTTGAACTATGAACACTGATGATGTAAATATTCTTTGTGCCAAAATAAATTTGCCAACGAGCAACCAAAAGTTAATTGGAGTGTGGTGTCCATCATTCCTGGGAGGGGTTCATGGAACAAGAGCATTTTTAGAAGAGTATTCTCTACCCCACTTTTTCCAAATTTTGGTACATTAGGAAATATACAGCTAAAGGTGGAAAAGTGTTCATAACCCCCACCCTATAGCATCTAAAAGCAGCCCAACCCTGTGTATTCCTCAAGTGAAAGCCCAGAAGCCTGCTAATCACTGGGCCTCCCATAGCTTAGAGGTTAGAGCACTATCAGGGTATGACAGGGGCTTGGGTTCAAGTGTCAGTGAGAGTCACACTTTTCCTTTCACATTTCCATCATCCTTTTATGGTATAGAGAGGGTGGAAAGACCAGAGGCTGGGGTGTGAATGTTTATTACTGACCTGGAAGGCAGCTTGGATAGAGAAGCTGGGCACTTTATCAGAGAGATGGGGGATGCATTAAGAAATAGACTGGTGACCCATACTATGAGTTTGCAACTCCCTGAAGCTCCAGTGAATTCATTCTCATTAGTGATATTGTTTAACTACGTTTGGAATATGTAAGTGTACATCTGTGAGCTTTCTCTGACTTCAGTAGCAGTTATCCCATATATGTCAGGCCTCATGCCATACGGTCTATTTGTTTATGCTTTATTGCATTTTGTATGAACTGAAGGTTGTAATTTCGAGACAATGTCACTATTTTTTGTTCAGTATTTTTTGTATTTGGTTTGTTTCACATGATGAAAGTATTTTACAGGCTTTCTTTTTTGGTTTACAAAAATGAGCTAAAACACATATACATTAACTTGAAATTCTTATAAATGATTTATTCTGAGGTTGTCTCAAAAACAGAGTTTTCTAAGAATGTATGAGACTATATTTTCACTAGTAATAATGCCAGTGACTATTTTAAGTGTTTAAACATAGCTGACAGCAAACATTGTAGATAATAGGTGAGTCCTCTACAGAGAGACCTGTTGGCAACCAGGACATCCTTGGAAGCACCGCCTCTTGAACCTCCTTCATGCCCATTGCATGGATGTTCCTGGAGCAACATTCGTGATGTCATGCATTAGCAGATGACAGGCATAATCTCAGGGGAGAGGGCTCCTTTGATATGAATAAAAGGGGAGCTGATGCTGTTACTGGCATTTGTAGGTTGCAAAATGAATTCCAGTCCTAGCTGTAGTATGCTGCTCTAGCTAAAAAGATACTTTGTAAGCCCAGTTGGTGAGCACAACTATAATTATAGGTTTCTCTAACCCAACAGTTCTCAAACTTTGTCATAGTGAGCCTCCCCTAAGCCATGGAAACGATCTTGAGCCTCCCCTAAAATGCTGAAATATTTTTGGGCCTCCCCATAGAAAAATAGCCTACTTTTCACAGTACATCAGGAATAAATTGAAACCTCTTTGCATAGCTGGCTCTGATGTTATTAAGCTTATTGTAACCCCCCCCAACAGAACAACCTACTTGCTCCAATATTTTGACTCTTGAACCATTGTTACCCCTTACTGCCATACCTTCATGGGTCAGACTGCCTTTTCTGTTTCCCCTCTATCTGGAATAACCTTCCTGCCGACCTCTGCCTCTCCCCTCTCACCCTGCTCTTAAGCAACTTCTCAGGGATCATGTTGCTTCCTCCTGCTCTTATTCCTAGTACCTGTATGGTTAACTCTTGTATTTGGACAGTTCTGCTGCCAGTCTAATTAATCAATTGTTCCTCACATTGTTAGTTTATTGTTCTTAATTTGTTTGCACTTTTATTCATTTTGTATTGCTTGAATGTTTTGCAGTTACATTCTGAATTGTATTCTCTACTACCCTTCCCTAGGTACACTTGAAATAAGCCATGGCTCAGTGTACGGTACCTTCCTGGTCACCGACTTGTGAATAAATACATAAATTCACCTACTATTATCTTCTTTCAGTTTGCCTTATCCCATTACATAAACTCTATAAAGCTGAAAATTTAAATATAATACTTTTTCAAGACTTGCTTGAGCCTCCCCTGGGACAGGTTGGGGCCTCCCCAAGGAGGCTGGACTCACCATTTGAGAACCCCTGCTCTAACCTTATATGAAATGCAAAAACCTTGTAAATTAAGTATGCACTAAATGAATGAAATAGTTTGTAAATTACAGGACCACGTCCCTTGATAAAGCCTGAAGCTGGGCAGGCAAAACATTTGGGGTGTTCATGTAACGGTGAAAAACAAATAATTAAATAATGAAAATCATGGAATAAAAGCCTTTTGAACTTTATCATGGCTGCTGTGGGTGTCAGTGATTCCCTCCTTCATATTGATTACATTTCTTCAATGAACACTGACCATGGTGATCTAATTGGTTGCTGATACAGCCAGTGCTGAGATCTACTGCATCCTGTGATTTGTGATACTCTCGAGGCCCTGGAAGAACCAAACTCATTCCATATTGCAGAGGTTATGGTAACACAAGAACCTGAACTTTTCTTAGTGTGCTGTTCGGCACTGGCAGTATGGCTATGCTGAGCTGGACAGAAAAATGGGCAATAGCAGAGGGTCAAGCCTACTTATGGATGGGTTAGCTGATGTCCAAAATAGAAGCACAATTATTTATTTAATCTTTTTTTATTGTTCAACTATGTTTTCAATCTACTAATTGAGTTGGAGGCTAAATCATTTATTGTTTTCTGCCCTGTCTGTGGGAGTACATTAAACCCCACTAAAATAAACTACTTGCAGCAAAGGACAGAGACTTACAAATGATAAACTCTGTGGCTTTTTTATTGTTTATTTTTAGCTTTGGTCATCAGACAGGAATAATTGATCTTCTAAACCATGGATTTCTATAGAAAGATTGTGGTGTTCTAGTCCATTAATCCACTGGTAATCAGGCATTGTTACAGTATGCCATCCTAGGCCTCTATGAAATCCATTCTTGTATATTTACATTGCAGTTGAAAAAATATAAAACAGCGTAAGTTGCAACATAGCCAACTGCTTTCTTTTGAACAAAATAGAATTGTATGCTGCCTTTATCAAGCCTGTGTAAACCTAGTCTTTGACTGATGTCAAGTCATCCTCAACAAACCATCACTAATCAATTACTGAATTCTGAACTCAGTGAAAAATATAGGATTTGGTGTGGCTTATTGTGCATGAAAGATTTCAAGATAAAATAATTCATAGGCATAAAAGCATTTCTGATAGGCTGTGCAGCAGACCATCTTGCACTCAACAAAAGGAGGTAATTAAGCATCTTTTTTCACCTGCTCGTATACTGTACCAAGGACTTTTGGGCTTTATTAAGTGAAAGGCAGAGTACCCCAGTGTTTGCAAACAACATGCCTGACAACTTGATATTTTATTCCTTTGGAGATAAATAGCAGCACTGGATAGTGATTACTCTGTTTGTTTATTATGATGGCGTTCATAATATGATGTGTTTGGCACAAAAGATACCACTTTGTATTATTACAGAAAATAGTCCATTTGGAATATCTGGATCACAAAATACAAAATAACGACTTTAATTATTTCTGGGGGTAGCAGACAAGGTTTGAATCCCATGAATATCCCCTTGACTGACCCATATCGCTGACAAATGGAAACAGAGTGGGTGGGATATTCAGAAATGTGCCAGAGGCAGGCGCGGTAGTCAAGCAGCGCAAGTACACTGTGCCAGTGAGCACCAAATATGATATTCAAAGGCTGCGCATGATGGCATGCACCAGCGCAACATGGCTGAATATCACAGGGATGTACCATAGTGCAACCAGGGCTGCACTAGAGAGCAAGCCAACAAGCACCATAACGCAACCAAGGCTGCACCAGGGAGCAAGCCAGAAAGTGCCATAGTACAACCAGGGCTGCACAAGGGTCAGAGGCACATGGGACAGGTCACAGGATGACAGACACAGCAGGGAGCATGCTACCACAGCAGGATAGACCACCACCATGGTGCAGTGGATGCCAGGAGGGAGACATGACAGGTGCACAGCTGCAGGCCCCAGACCATGTGCACCACAGTGGTGCATGGAGGCAGTGTGGCACCAATGTCCACTGGCAAACAGCCATGGGCAACACCCACAGGAAGGCACGGGACATGCCACCTGCACTATAGCTGACAACACATAGGCCACCAGCATGCAACACACAAGCCACATAACACAAACAGAGTGCACACGTATGCCCCAGGGCACACCCACCGGCCACTGGGCACAGACCAACAGGCACATACCCCAGCCAACCCCAGACATACCACTCGGCCACCATGCACACCACTGCAGCATTGCTCCACACGCCAGCTGCAAAGCAGACACAGACACAGATGGCTAGCAATAGAAATGTGTATTAAAACATATCAACAAAAACTATATACAGATATACAGGAACAGGGAGCAGGGAATGGGGAGGCCACAAACAAGATGGTAGGCCGGGGAAGTGTGGCAGGGGGACATGGGGCTGACTGGGTAAGGGTACAATGGAGAGAAAGGGAAGGGAGTCAGGGAAGGGAAGGGGGGGCAGACCAACGAGCCCCAAGAGTGTCCATGCCCTACTGGCTCCTGGCGCGCCATCTCCTCTGCGGCCTACACAGGGCCTGATGAAGAAGCCATGCCACCTGTAGCATGGCTTTGGTGAACCACAGTATTCCTCGAAGAAGCCTGGTTTTCACATCCACCTGTTGGACACCTAGGACAAAGGATGGGACATGGTATAAGTGCAAGTCCAAATGACAATAGCCCACCCACCATGCACAGTGGACAGTGGTTACATGTGCCCTTAAGACGGCACACAGCCACCTGCAGTGTGCGTGGCAACACGAGCCACCATCCTGACCATTTTCAGCCATGCACAGCACTGCACACCAACACCACCCACGTGTGGCAAACCACAACCATGGTGGCCAGGCAACAGGGCTAGGCGGCAGGATGGCAGAGGCACGGCTGGAACCTGGGTGCACCCACAGCCCACATGCAGCAGCCACACACATGTGCAATAGCCGCAGCATGGTGCAATGGACCCCACTGGCATTGCACAGCTGTAATGGCCATGTGCACAGGGAGCTGCAGCCTACCCCCACCCTGCACAATAACAAACCCTGATAAAGTGCCTACCTGTTTGCTGCAGCACAACTGGCACCTGTCCGGCGGCACTATTCATACATCCTGCATTCCATGCCTGTGCCCCAGCGTTGACCTGCCCACATCCACCAGCAGCACCTGCCTTCCTGGCTCATCACCTATCCTCAGGGCCTGGTAGGGAGACAGTGAGAAGGACACATCAGTACCTGGCAACATCCCATGTGCTCCACCCCCCTTCAGCACATTATACCCCCTGGCCCTGAGCAGTGGTGGTGCGGTGGCACAGCACACCCATGGTGCACTGCCACAGCCAGCACAGCACGCAGCCACAGCCCCCCCCACAGCATGGTGTGACATGCTGCTGGCCCCCACAGAACATTGGCATGGCACAGACATGAACATAGCACACTCAGCTGGACATGGCACGGCGCCCCTCCAGATGCGTGGCAGCAGTGACCTCAGCCTGTCAGTGTCCCTCCTCCACTGGTCACCATATTGGTGTCGGCACTGCTCCCCACTTCGCTGAGCCCCAGTGGCCTCCTTCAACCCCTCCACCACCTCCTGCCATACCTCTGTGCGAGGCCGGTCCAGGTGCACCTGGCCATAAAGGGAACCCACATGTGGCTCCACCAGTGCTACCTGGTTCACAAGTTCAACCTGGCTCCAGTTTGGTGCTGTCACAATGCTCTGGCATGGCATGCTCAATTCTGCAATGGGAATCCAAAATGGAGCCCAGTATCGCATGAGCCACACATGCTGTGGGTGCAATCACTCGCATCTTTCATCCCCAATCACATACCCGGTGATGCGAGATACAGCAGGGGCAGCACTGGCACATGCCGCAGGCACCTCGTGTGGTCATAGGTCAGCACACACACAGTGCGCAACAGCACTATAGGGCACACCATGCACGGTGTGCAATAGGGGCATGTGTGCCCCACGGTCCATGTGCCAATGGTAGACAGGCACCATAGAGCATACAGCGCACAAGTGCCACATGCCCAATAGTGGCAGAGCACTGTACCACATATGGCACACTGTGCGTAGGATGCACCATCGACGTACACGACATCAGTGCTCACATGCGCACTGCCAGGTCTACTGCACACATCATACAGTTGCACCATGGCTTAGGCATGCACATCACCATTGCGCCATGCGCAACTTCACAATTTTCATCCAGAATATGCAGATGAACTGATCAGCATATCTGCGGTGCATCGGAGGCATTTGCATCTCATTACATTTGACCATCCCCTCATTTCCATGTGATGCACTATAAAGGCACCATGGCACTGCAGAGGCACCAAACTGGTATTGCATCCTTCAGAGGTAAGCCACCAGGTGGTGGGCCTGTTGGAACAGTAGACTGGGATGACGTTGAGTGTTGCAGCCATCACTGACCGCATGTTCATACCCACAGGAAGAAGCATGTCGGAACACAAGGAGGTTAAGGAGCAAGGGCCTGCATGGAAGTGCAGGCCCAACTTCATGAGGGCACAGAGGATGTGCTGTTCAATGCCTACCTGGATGAGGAGTCCCTCCTGAGTGGCTCAACAGGCACCCCACAGGCCAGGGCGACTGCATGGGAGGGAATGGCAAGGGCTGTGATCCAACAGGGCAGCCATCAGAGGACAGCACAGGAGTGCAAAAAGAAGATAGGCATGGACCGAAGGAGGATTAAGTATAAGGTGGCCCCAATCCGGGCCGCACATGCTGCCACAGCTGGTGGACAGCCTGATGTGCCACAGCTGATGCCACAGGAGGAGCTGGTGGCAGCATCCATGTGGCACAGCGCCGTAGAGGGTGACCCCGGCGGAGGATTCCAAATGGGGGGTAGCCCATAACTGCATGGTAGATACAGCAGTGCCTGGGGAAGGGGGAGCAGGGGGGAAGTGGGGCCAGAGGCAGGGATGTGTGCCAGTAGCACTAACACGTCTGTGTTCCTTTACAGTTCTGGAGTTCCTACATGCAGCAGCAGGGGTTGGGGTGACCACCATGTGGTAGTCCTGGACCTGGAGAACCATCCATCCACCTCCACCGGTGTCCGGGGTCCAGACCGCAGTCAGCCCATACCCACTGTCTGACCAGATGCCTGTGGCGTGGTTGCAGACAAGGCCCTGGCAGTGTTTCAGCAGGATGCCAACCATGGCATCCAGTATGCTGAGACACAGATTGGGGCAGGGTCCAGGACCTATGATGATGTGACTGTTATCCTGGACAGTGGTGTTGCCACTCAGGGGGAGGCACCCATAACACACACCCAACACGGAAGCTCAGACGGTGCCCTGGTGGCAGTTGTCCGCTCACCAGCTGCAGTGCCTGGTGAGTCTGTGGGTGCCAACAGTGCAGCACAGTCTGAACGGGAGGGTGGTGGTGGTGCAGCTGCCCCAGTGCTGTTAAATGCACAGCGGCTGGATGGGGGGCAGCAGCAGCAGGGGACAGGGCCAAGGGGGGCCGGTACAGTTGCTGCTGATGTTGCACTGCAGACGGATCAACCCCAAGGAGGCCAAACTGTGCAGCCCCCACCAGCACAGGGGGCTGTGCTGAGGGGTCACACAACACCCGTGGGTTGGCACAATGCCCATGCTCCCCAGTGGGCAGACCCCTTCACCGAGCTCACCTATCTGCTATGGGCCTTGGTGGAGCAGCAGATGCTGGTCGTGGCAGGGGTGCATGCACTCCGCACAGAGCTGCGCCAGTCCTCAGGGAGGCATGACCAGGACTATGAGCAGCTCTTAGCTGAGACCACACTCCTGCGGGAGGGCATGACTGCAGCCCTGGATTGGGTTACTACTCTGGTCACGGCTGGCCTGGCACCACTGGCCACCCTGGTGCATGGCCGTCTGCCGCAGACCCTGCAGAATGCAATCTAAACCCCTTGGTCCCAGCATCATGTGACCCTGTCAGTGTTGACACAGGGATCCACTGTTGGCATTCTGGGTATGCCTGGAGCAGGCCTGTTCGAGAGTCTACAGATACCTGCGAGGGACTGGTCACATTCACACAGTGACACACCTGGGGGACTGTCTGTGATACCCCCTGTGGCCATTGCACAGCCTGAAACTGCTGGGCAGTCTCAGCGGGACCTTCCATGTTTTTGCAGTGACCTTGCGACCATGTGGCGGTCCAGATTCACCACCTCCCTGTCCGCTGTCTGCCACAGCCCTGTGTGCTCATTGGCGTGGTGTGTGCATGTGCATTCCAGGGACACATCGTCCATGGTCCACACCAGGCACCCATCTTTTACACACCCACCTGGCCACTGTGGCACATGCATGATGATGCCAACACAGCAACAGCCAATACTGTGCACTAGTGTTCCGCGTGGGTGCCCATGTGCATGTGCATGTGTGTGCTGGTGTGTGTGGGTGGGGTCTACAGTGCTGTGTAGTGTGCTTCCACGGGATCCAGTTCCATCCCTGTCCACACTACCCTCCAGCTGTGTCTGTCATGGGGCCGACCTTAAATGTCTGAGTACCGTGACATGGACCCTGGGACATGTGTGTGGTCATGTTCACCTACCTGCATGCACCATTGTGTTCCTCTGTAATTGTGTTCTGGTACTTCTGGGCCATCCTGTTCAGCCAGGGTTCCCGTCACCTGGGTGGGGCTGCCTATAGCCGCCTGGCCTGGCATCCGCGTCGTTCCCACTGCTGTTCCCCTCTTCAATCTCGACAGCTATCCCATAGTCAGTGGCCATGTCATGTAGCATACAGCAGGCCAGGAATAGGCTGCAGGCCTTTGAGGGGCTGTACTGTAGGGCACCGCCAGACCTGTCCAGGCAACAGAACCATGCCTTCTGCAGTCCAAACACATGCATGATGATGTTCCATGTGCTGGCGTGTGCCTCATTGTATCGCACCTGCACTGGGGTCAACAGGCACTGATATAGGGTGAGCAGTCAGGGCCTGAATGGGTATCTACTGTCACCTGTGTGGAGACATGTGTGGTTAGCATAGTGGTCTGCGTGGCTGCCCCCCGCCTACCCGGCCATACCTTCTGATGCCCCCGGCCTAGCATCCCTCCACACTCTGCCATGTTGTGCTAGGCTGCCATTCTAGCTGCATACTCACCTACTAGGTGGCCGGTGGGAATGTCCCCCCCCTCTCGTATCTGTTGCACAGTGCTGACTGGTGCCAGATGAAGACACTGTGTGCTCCACCAGGGTGTGTAGCACAGCCATTGATTATGCACCCCCTGGCATCACACACCATCTGGTGATTGACACTGTGGTAGTCCTTCCTGTTGATGTAGGCACCCTCTCCAGCCTAGATGGTGTGCGGATGCCTACGTGGGTGAAGTTGATGGCCCCTAGCACACCAGGCATATGTGCCACCCCCTGGAAATCTTGCATGTTAGCTGTATGCTCTGCTTGTGTGCTGGGGAAATGGATGTAATTCTGCAGCATGTGGTAGCAGTGTGTTGAGGAATTGTGTGAGCAGCTGTAATGCGGCTGACTGGGTTATGCCTGTGTTGTCTTCTGTTGGTCTCTGGAAGGTGCCCGTGGTGAGCAGGCACATGGCGGCCATGACCTTGGTCTCCACCGACAGGGCATGGCTCCGTCTTGTGGGTGCCTGCATCTCATCACTGCACAGCTCACAGAGCTGCCTCAGAATTGCCAGGTTCAGGTGGTACTGGCTCACAATGTCAGTGTCACTGTACTGTTCAAAGGTGGTGTAGGCATGGTACCACCTGTTCCGGGCATACTGCCACCGGGCCCTTCCACAGTGGTGCCACTTTGCCTCCTGCCTCCTCATACCCCTCATTACTGCCTCCATCCTGAAGATTGCACTGGCCATGGCCTGGCCTGCTGTACCCCCTGGGCGGTGGTCTCCCCAGGCACCCCTGGCTGTGTGCTGCTGTGTGTGCCACTGCACTGAGTGCAAACCAGTGTTGGGGGTTCCCTGCTGGTGGCCTGTTGGCTGTGGCCCCTGCCTCCCACCCGTTTGGGTACTCCCACTGCCACTTCAAAGTCCGGGCTCGCAGGCTCACGCTGCCATTGCTGCCCCCACAGATGTCTCTCTCACACACACAGACACACATACACAGTCACACACACACACACACACACACACACTCACACATACGCACACACAGGGATGCTCACACACACACAGGCACTTTCAGGGTCAAACGCCCTGTCCCATGGCCTGTTGCACTTCCTGCCTCTGTGCCTGTCTTGCAACCCTGCTGCTGTCCTGCCTGGCCACTGGCTCTCTCTCTCTCTGTCTCTGTCTCTGGCTGTCTCTCTCCCCTGCTCCCTTGTGGCACAGGTCTCTGTACCTTGCTTGCTCCATCTTTTTATGGGCTCAAGTTTGCTCTGCTCATGTCCCTGTTGCTCTGCACTTGCTCCATTGGTTTGCTGTTGAATATCACACTGCACCGCTTATTCATTGCTATGCCCCCTGCATTTGCACATGCATTCATTAGGGTTGTGCACTGGCACACTGTGATTTGGGCCATGCATCTGCTCCTGCTGAATATCACTCATTGGCGCACTTACCGCACTTGCACAGGTGCATCTCAGTTGCGCAGTACATAACTGCTTTGAATATCCCACCTAGGATATACAAGGTCAGGAAAGCTGTCAAATTCTTTTGTTTTGTTCATGCAGTACTACAGAAAATTAGTCAATAAATAATATTTAGAACCCAGATTATTCTTTTTTCCGGTTGGAATGCAAATAACACTATACAGACTCAGGGTTATCAGGTACAATCTGAATATAAATGTATACCTGATGGCCAGATCCATTAAATTGTGCCATAGTTTACAGACAGGCAAATTCCACCAATATCTTGGGATGTGAAGCTTGAAATGAAAACTGCACTCACCTGCCCTGCTTGAAGAAAATGAACACTGAGATACCCAGTCTCAGCTTGTGCAAAACCTTTCCTTTGTTTGGTGTTCATACAGGATATGCTGTCAGAGAACAATATCAAAAGCATGTAAAAGAGTTCATCTCAACACTAGCCGGCATCAAGATAAACAGCATTACTTGTCTTTAATGTTGTTCTTTGATTGCACCTTTACACATGCTATGTGAACACCAGCAGAGTGATACACTCAGCTAGTTCTAGTGAACTAAATGGCCACAGTTATTCAATCTGAATTTTGAGACTTATTACGCACAAACATTATAAATGAAATCTTTATGTAGAGCAATGCAAATTGAGAGTGCTTTCTAGCACATTGCAAATCAAATGTTTAACTTCTGTAAGGCAGCTGGCTAGATTCTGTAACTGTTTTGTCCATTTAATTTGTGTGTCTACTTATGCAATGTGAGTACAGTGAAATTCACTTTAGTGCACACCCAATTTGTCAGGCCAAAATTTGCATTAAAGAGGAATTTGCACAGATCCAAAATTACATTAAAATGTAGGCACAGCATAGAAAATGGCACACACACTAGTTTCTGTCATATGTGGTTTTATATCATTTTTAAATAATCAGATCATTAAAAAAAATTCTGTATTTTCCATTGGTAAACTAGTTAAGATTATATTTTAATTGATACATTAATGTTTTTTATACATTTAAATACAGCAACATCTCCAAGTTACATCAAGGACTACAAACAAAACAAGACTGAGTATAATTATAGCATTAGCGAGTATTTCAGTTCTACTAAGAAAAGTGACAGATTAGACAACCAGCAATATCAATACATTTTAGAGAAGTTAAGCAACTATAAAATATGGGTTTTCAATTAGAAATAGTATGATGCAAAATGGGTCGGCAGTGTCCCTTTAACAACTACTCAGTTATTGGGAAAAGAAAAGTACTATATTTCTGTTTATATTATTGTTTGAATAAATTCACAGTGGAACAATCAGCACTTAAAATTTTACAGGTCACAATAAGTTTGACTGATTCTCTAAACCAGGGATAAAAGAATGCATAAATTAAGGGATTGAGTGCAGCATTGAAGTAACTGATGCCTAAAATAATATCATAAGCAAATGGTGGGGTGCTAAAACTGAGAAAACCATTGATTATTGTGACTATACAATATGGCAACCAGCACAATACAAATGCTGCCATAGCTATACCTAACGTTTTTGCAGCCTTCCTCTCTCTTTTTGCAACCCTGCTGCTAAAATTACCTGCAATGCTCATTTGATTAGATACGTTTTCTATCAATCTTGCCTGCTTTCTCGCAACCATAAAAATCTTAGTATACATGCCAACCACTAGGGAACAGGGAATAATGAAGAAGAGTGATTCGATTAGCCCCCACTTTTTATTGAACAGAACTTGACAACTGCCTTTGCAACTTATAGCTGTCACAAGTTCTGATAAACCTTCTTCACTGTCCCTTGAACAGAGCAAGGAAATTGTATAAATTAATGATATTAACCAAACAAATGCTATTAATGAGCCAGTAACAGATATAGTAAATTTCATAGGGTAAAGCAAAGGGTATGTAACAGCAAAGTAACGGTCTATTGATATAACACTGAGATGTAAAATTGATGTTACACAAAAAGTCCCTTCTAAACTAGTGTGAAGTGTACAGAATGCCTCCCCAAAATACCAACAGGTTTCAATGGCTTTGACTGCACTGAAAGGTAATACTGTTACCCCGAACAGAAAATCAGCACTAGCTAAAGAGAGGACTAAAAAGTGAGTGGGAGAGTGCAGCTGTTTGAAGTGACAGATTGAGATTATCACCATCAGGTTTCCACTTATTGTAAGAACAGTGTCTATAGTAAATAAAACATACAGTGCTACTTCAACAGCAGAGGAATGAGAAAGTTTTATACAAGATCTGTTAAATCGGCATAGCAGTGTGTCACATGTTTCTCAGCTTGGAAAACTGTTGCATTCTTATCTGTAGAGCTTCTGATGCATATGTCCGTGCTTCTTTTATAGCTGTGAATTCATTTTGGGGTCAGCATGTAGTCCTATTAGTAGTGCATACAAATAAAATAATCATGCATACAGAATATTAAATATTTTGTCTCAGTACATCTTCAGCAAACATGCTATATTTTTGAAATGTATATAATGCTGTTTTCTCACATTTTATAAAATTATTTGATGTTAATTAATTGATTTTTCCCTTATTGCCTAAAATGGCTTCTCAGACAGAAAATGTTAAGGATAATATAATATGTATTATTACATTTTTGAAAAAATATTGAATATCTAGGTAGTAAAACATTATGTATTAATTAGGGTTTTCTAATATGCTGCATTCAAGAAAATGTCTACAAAATGACATGATTCATTCAGCATTTATTTTTCTTAAATAAGTAGCTTACCTTCTAAGATGAATCTTGTCTTGCATGGTAGGGGATCTGTCTTTGTTTAAGGTATCCCTGAAAGTACAGTTCATCTTATATTGTTAATTCATTCCCTGAGGACTTAAACAAGCTCATGGGCAATCTAACATAAAAATATAATTCTAGTTAAGGTGCGAATACTTACAGACACACACACACACACACACACACACACACACACACACGATAAAAACCAGAAGCACAGTTTTATTCTGCACATGTCCCTATTCTCAAATGTATGTACTTTCTACACATTAAGAACAGCATTAACATGAGGACCATTCTTCACTGTCAGTGAAATGTCCTAAGGTGCCTTGTCCACCTGTGCACAATGGGCAGTGGGAATACACACCTCTGGAGTGCCTGCCATGGCAACCCACAGGGTATGGGCCAATACCTGCCAGCAACTCGGCACACCAGTACAATGCACACAGCTGGTCCCTGCTGCACAATGGCCACCCTTCTGTTTAATGAGAGTCACATGGCACAGTGCACCAGCAGCAGCACAGCAACAACCATGTCTGCCGAGCGCATGCCCACACCACCAACAGCTGGCACACTTGTGCAATGGCAGCCCCACAGTAACATGCACCATGCACAGTGTGACACACACAGCTGCTACAGCACATGGCACAGGTGGCCATGCCCATACCCACACTCCTGCTGCCCCCCAAGTGAAGTGTTCAGGACCAAGACAATGCCTACCTGCCTTCTGCGATCCCACTGGTGCTGACCCTGCTCCAGCACTGCCAACATGGCCCGCTGCAGCCTGTTGTGCTGCTCCTGCTGCACTTGCCACCCTCACACAGCATCGATCCTCAGGGCCTGGGAATGGAGCAAAGATAGGTACATATCAGGACACATCCACAGCAGCTGCCCACCATCCCACCCCTGTGTACAGGGTGTACCCTTGCCCAACATGGCCTGCACAGCTGTATTGCTATATAAGCTGTGGCTGGCAGTGCCACTCCGCAATGCACATGATGACATTGTACACAAGTGTAGGGCGTGCCAGGCAGCCTAGCCAACACCACAGTACAGCACTAGGGCACACATGCAATATAGGCTGACTTACCTGGCCATGGCACAGCCCCTCACCATGCACATGCTTGCATCCATCACAGGCACTCTGGGTCCTGCTGTACAAGGTACCATTATCTAAGGTAGTATTGTTCCCCTGTCTGAGCCACCCCAGTGGCTTGCTGCAGGCTGGCAGTAATCTCATGCCACACTGCTACACTTGTCTGCTGCAAGGGCACCTGTTCAAAGAGCTGTGGGGCCTGTGTCAGGACGTATGCCACTAGGTTCACCAGTTCAACCTGGGACCAGTTCCTTTCCTGCCGAACACCACACTGCAGCATAGTGCCAACCACAATGTGGGGAAGCAAAATGGTGGCCAGATGCACACATGTGCACAACATTGGCCAGATGAATGTTGCGAGGGTACATGCGCTGTGTCTACCCATTGCACACTGCTGGAGATGCATTACATGGGCATGGCCAGATTGGCATGTGGCAAGGTAGTGACAAGGGGTCAGGGGTCACACCATCGGTCAGGTGTCGGCTGCTGCACAGTGCATGATGCACAATAGCAGACATGGTGCACCATGCACCACAGTCAATATTGTGGAGTGAGCACACAGTGCACAATAGGTGGGAGCACACCAATCGGTGCTTGTGCACTGTAGTCCTCAACAGTGTGCATGCCTGGGCATTGCGCTGTGACTTGCTCCAGAGTAATCTCATTACGCATGGAGCAAATTTGTGATATTCAGCTGCCACATGCAAATGAGCTCATCAGCCAATGCATGGCGCACTGGGGAAATTAGCATGTCATTACCATTGTACAAATACTCATTTGCATGCGTTGAGCTATAAAAGTGCCACTGACTGACACAGGCCATGAACCAGTATTGCAACCATTTGAGGTAAGTTGCACATGCTGCTGGGGCACACTGAGCCCAGCCAGCACAGCAGAGGGATGGAGTAGGTGCTGCTGGCACTGACATACTGTGCTGTCCATGTCCACAGGTAGCAACATGTCAGAACGTGAGGATGATGAGGAACTTGGGCCTGCTTGCAAAAGCAGACCCAAATTCACAAAGGCAGAGGCCCTGTTTGAGGCCTACCTTGACAGGGAGCCACTGTTGAGTGCTGCCACAGGCACACCAATGGCCAGGGCTGGAGCCTGGGAGGAGGTGGTGGCATGCATCAACCAGCAGGGCAGCCACCAGCGGTCAGTGCAGGAGTGCTGTAAGAAGGTGGGCATCAATAATTGGCACATCAAAGAGAAGGTGGTGGCCATCCATGCAGCCTAGAAAGCCACTGGAGGGGGACCTGCTGATGTACCACAGCTCACGGCACAGGAGGAGTTGGTGGCAGCCACCATGCACTGCAGCACTGTGGAGGGTGTGCCGGGTGGAGGATTCCTGATGGGTGGCAGTCCATCACCACATGATACGTATGTTAGGCATCCACAGCATGCAGTGGCTGTGTTGGGGGGCCTTGGGGGGATTGGGACCTTGCATCACTGACACATCTGTTTTTTCTTTCATCACCTACAAGCCTGCATGCAGAGGATGGGGCACTAGCAGCAGCCATGGAGGCAGGTTTAGTCCCGGAGGACCAGCCATCCACCTCTATGGGCATCCAGGGGCCTGATCAGCTGCAGCGCACTACCACTGCCCAATCCGGATGTCCTGGGCATGGGGTCAGATGAGGCCCAGATGTGTTTCTACAGGATGCTAGTCTTGGAGTCCTCTGTGTGGAAACACAGATCTGACACTGATGATGATCGGACCATAATCCTGGACAGCATGGGTAATACTGTGGGGGAGATGCCCATACCACATACCATCACAGGCAGCTCGCCCAGTGGTCTGACAGTGGTGGGACAGCTACCCACCACCAGTGTGAGTGCTACTGTGTGCACTGCTACAGCACTGCCATGTGGTGGTGGTACAGCTGCTTAGGTTCTGGGCAGTGTTCAGTGTCCAGATGAAGATATTGAAGAGGACTGGCACTAGAACTGATCCCTGAGGTACCGCACTTGTTGCTTGTATCTCTTCTCACTGTATACTATTTACCACTGCTCTCTGTTTTCTGCCTGCCAACCAGTTTGCCACCCAGTTGACCAACCTTTGACCCATCCTAAGTCTACCCAGCTAATTAAACAATCTTCTGTGTGGAACAGTATCAAAAGCTGTGCCAAAGTCAAGGCAGGTGACATCAAATGCATCCCCTTGGTCCACCACTCTAGTTACCCAGTCAAAGAAATCTATGAGATTAGTTTGACAGGACCTTTCTGTTGTAAACCCATGCTCTCTTGTATCCTGTGCTCCTATGGATTCCAGGTGTTGCACTATCCTTTCCTTAAGGAGTGCCTCCCTAATTTTGCACACTACTGAGGTACTGTAAGACTAATTTGTCTGTGGTTCCCTGCTGCCTCCAGGCTGCCACTCTTGTGGTGTGGGATCACACAAGCCCTTCTCCAGTTTTCTGGTATATCTCCAGTGCTCAGAAACTCACCAAACAATTCTGCTAATGGCTCTGCTAGTTCCACCCTTTACTCCTTTAGTACCCTGGAATGTATGCCATCAGATTCTATTACCTTGCCTACCCTGAGCTTAGTGAGCCCTTGTAGGACCATTTCTTTTGTGAAGGGACTTTTGCACACCTCCATCCCTCCCCCCCTTGTGTCCATGGTGCTGAGCTATGGGCCCTGCCCTAACTTCTTTTCAGTAAATACTGAGCAGAAGTATCAATTTAGGATAGATGCTTTTCCTTGGTCCTCATACACATACTCCCCCTTATCTCCTTTGATCTTAGCAATACCCCCTCTGGACTTTTTCCTTTCACTAATGTATTTATAGAAAGTATTGTCCCCTTCTTTTTCTGTCAGTGCTAGTGTTGACTCAATTTGGTCCTTTGCCTGCCTTACTGCCATCTCTGCTTCCCCTAGGGAAGTTTGGTATGCCTCACTATCTTCATCCAACTACAATCCCTTATATTTCCTCAAAGTCAACCATTTGGCTCTTATCTTTTCCGCTATTGTTTTTTAGGATCAAAGTGGTTTCCTCCTTCTTTTGCTTTTCTCTCTAACACAAAGGGTTGTTGCTTCAAGTATTGCATCCTTAATGCTTGCCCACTTTGCCTGTACCCCCTCACCTGTATTTCTTTAGGTCAGGGCTAGCTTAACTCTGTTGGCCATCTTATCAAAGTCAGCTCCTCTGAAGTCTAATACTTTTGCCTTGGAATGTGAGTCTGCAGTTACTTTTTGGAAAAATGAGCCAGAGATATATTTTTTAACACATTTAAGAATCTTTTTTCATAAGAGGATTTTCTTTTTTCATGGAGCCATATGAAACAAGAAATAGCCATACAAAACAAGATTAGTGTCATACAGAAAAATAATTTGGACTTAGTTTTTTATTTATTTTTTCTTATGAAGGCATCTTTTTTCTTCAGTACAACACAATCTTAAGAAAAAACAGATGCCTTCATACAAAAAAAGAATTTGAACTTTGTTTTTTCCAAATTCTTTTTCCACATGAAGACATCTTTTTCATGAGGGTGACACAACCTCACAAAATAAGATGCCTTTATATAAAAAAAGAGTTTGGACTTAGTTTTTTTTTTAGATTCTTTTTTCATGTGAAGGAATCTTCTTTCATGAGATTGTGTCATTCTCATGAAAAAAAGGAATCCTTCATATGAAAAAAAAATAATTTGGACTTCCTTTTTTCTACATTTCTAATTTAACAAGCCATAACTCCATCAATATTTGCAGTCAAGGGACACTCTGTATATAAAAAAAAGGCATTAATCAGTGCTACAAGATTAACTCAAAACACCCCCCAAATATGTAAACATGTAGGGGCCATTAACAAAAAACACAAACATAGAAAAACTGAAATTTTCATAGGATTACATTACAACTTTAACAAGCTAGAAGTCTGTCACTAATTGGAGTTAAGGGGCAATGTATAAATTAAAAAACATGACAATCAGCTGGCCCAATAGTGCTGAGAGTTGAGGCACTGGATGTCACACCTTGCTCCATGCTAGCAACCTGGGTTCCGGAATGGACTTGGGTCTCCAGGGGTCAGCAGGGGTAGAGAGGGATTGAGCATCTGTGGACTGCTCTCCCTCTCTGGGGGGCATTCAGTTGTCGGTGCACTGGTGACCTCTGACAGAGGATGGGGGTGGTGTGCTGGCACTGTTCAGTTAGGAGTGAGCTTGGGGCATAGAACCAGGGGGGAGTGCCTGCAAACGGATGTGCAGTCCCTCTACTGGTGTCACTGCATGCCCCAGCTCATGTCAGGGTGAAAAGCATGGCACTTGATTGTGGTGGCTTGATGGCCATCTGGGGGACAGCCTGAATCTGGGGGCACCACAGCACAATACTGGATCCTTGTCAGTGGGGAGTAAGGAGGAGTCCCTGCTGCCGTCCTGTGGGGAGCAAGCCACTGGGGTAGATGGTGGTGGGGGCTTCACAATGAGCCAGGGCAGGACCAGACAGTGGCTGGAGATGGATGGATGCTGGGATGTGAATGCAGATCAGAGGCCACACAGGTAAAAAAGTATTAACAAAAAAAAAGTTACAATGAGTGCTAGAACATTAGCATGTAATCACCCCCTAAACCTTCATAGGGTATGCAGTGCAAACCAAAGTTACCTCCTGTCTTCACCATGATGCCAAATCCATAATGCAAGTCTGATCATCATCCAAAATGCACCAGAAGTGTAACTAACATTTCTCTATAAACATACCAAATGTGGGAACAAACCAATACAAAATGTGAGCCCTGCGCTTCCACATCCAGGTGAATGTGTGCTCTTGGGGAGAGATGAAAGCAGAGGGTACCAGAGTATGTGATAATACTATTTCAAAAAGTAAGGAAATTCTTTGCAGAAAACTTTGTTAATGCAAAATTTAGTGTTCAGATTAAACTGGAAAAATAGGGAAATGTGGTGTTACGGTTTTCTGCCCTGACTTCACACCCCCACCCTGCTAGAAGCAAAAGGAAAAAGCATTACAGTTTTTCCTGTCCTGACTCTTCAAAAATCAGGCAGGTGGAAGACAAGGTTTCCTGGCAAAGGCACATAGCTTCACCTGAGCTCTTTTTTTCTAGGTTGCTTGTCAGGACAGCACAAGGAGCCTTACCTGAGCAAGGAAAAGGATTAAGGCTTCTTTTGGCTAGGTAGATTTACTGTAAGTTATTATTATTAGTATTATTATTATTATTTTATTTTGTATTCATAGGGGTTGTTACTGTTTTTTGCTAACATATTATTGCTTTATTTTCTCTGATTCAAATTGTTGTTGCTGGGTATTTTTTCTGCTACATTCTTACAGTGTGTGCCTACAGGTTTGTGCTTACAAATTACTGCTGTAATCTTCTGATTCAAATTGTCTTTTGCAAGTAATATCTTCTGTTACTGCTTTATTTTTCTCTGTAGCAAAGTGTTTCTTACAAGGTATATCTTCTGTGAAATTGTTACAGTTGGTGCTTTACAGGCGTTACAGTTTTATCTATCGTAAGGCTAAGCTTTCAGGGCTACTGCATTTGTTGCTGACTGATCATTTCTGCTCTTACCTCCTTGTTTCTTTTGTCCATGGCTCTTCCTTTTCAGCAGGGGAAGGGCCCGGCCTTCCACCCCAATCCCAAACCACCCCACACTACACTCCTTTTATAGGGTAGCACAGTTGTGACAGTTCCTATAGCAAAGTAGGAAGGGATGGATCAGAGGGGTACCCATAAAGTGTCCTAATTTACAGGGGAACAAGTAATTTAACTTGTTATAATGAGTTATACAAAAACAAACAAAACACAAAATCAAATTTTTGCTTTCATTTTCTTTCTTCTAATTACTCTGACCAGGTTATAAATCCAGAAACTTAGCTGGAATGGATATGGATATTATTAACTGCAGCTACTGTGGGACACTTTTTAAAAGGGCAGCTATAGAGGATTTAGGCTATGTGCTGGGCCATTGGAGATCTAAGAGCTCAGCTCCAGGCAGCATGGGCAGAGATTGCATGCCTCCAATCATATATTCAGGAGGAAATATATTATAAGAACCACCTGCCATTTCCCCAGCATCCAACAGTAACATCTCAACCACAAAGGTAGTTGGTCTTGGAGTTTGGCAGGTGGTTAAGAGGGGCAAATTGGGTGCCCCATCACTCAGTGTTCTCCCACATATCACCTCCACAAACCATATAAAAACTACAAACAGGTATCTGCCTCTATCTCCAAAATCAAACAAAGGGGCAGAGGACACTGCAGAGCAGGACAGTGAGGCACAGGAGCTAACACAACAAAACTCACCCAAAACAGGAACCAAAATAAAAAAGGCAAAAATAAAATAAAAACACTTCTCATCATAGGAGACTCCATGATTCAGGGAGTTGATACCTATCTCCAGCCAGGGATAATGGTCAGATGTCTCCCAGGAACATCAGTGTGGAGAGACACTGACTGCATTGCTAAAATTGTACAGGAAGCAGGAGAAAACATTGATGTCCTTGTACACGTAGGGACTAATGATCTCGCTAGCTGGTCAGTTGTGGAGACCAAGGAACACCTGACCAGGCTGGGTGACAAACTCTCATCCATTTCATCCAGCATCTCTTTCTCTGATATCCTGCCAGTCTGGGAGAGGAGGGCAGATAGATGGAAGGTCAGAGAAGGGGAGATAAGGGAGCTAAACATTTGGCTCAAGAGCTGGTGCCACGAAAAAGGACACAAATTTGTAGGTAACTGGCTACAGTTTTGGGAGTGGAAGTTCTTTAAATTTAATGGACTGCATCTGACTAAGGAGGGAGTCAGTGTATTGAGGCAGAAGTTTTATGTCTTTGCAGAATATTTAAACTAGCAAATGGGGAGTAAGTTGCAGCACCTGATATGTTGAATGGGAAGAACACCCATCCCCCCTCAGCTAGTGATCAAACAGGCGTTCAGCAAGTCTGTAGTTCATTTGCATCACCAGGCAAGGAAAAAAGGTTTGGTTCCCCATATGACACACTGGGGAAATGCCAGACCTCACCCAACAACCAACATACCAAAATCTGGCCAGTGGAAAATCATGTACACAAATTCTTGCAGACTGGGAAACAAGATCCCAGAGCTGCAAGCAATAGTGACAGAGGCTAAACTGTACATAGTAGCCATTAGCGAGACATGGTTCACCAGTAACCACACTTGAGAGACTTCAGTACCTGGCTATGAACTGTTCAGAAGAGACCGAGGAGCAAAAAAGGGGATTGAGTGGCCATTTATGTCAATGAAAATATCGAAGCAACAGAAATTCAGAATACACTTAAGAAGCCAGACAAAGTGTGGGTCACCCTGGATACAGGAAATGGGACAGCTATATGAACTGGGGTTGTTTACAGGCCTCCAGACCAGGGGGAGGACATAGACACATTACTGTTAGAAGATATACAAAACATGATGGCTAAGGGGGAGGTTCTGATAAAGGGAGACTTCAACATGCCAGATACAGACTGGTCAATACCAGTGGGAACATCTGCCAGAACTAGACTCATAATGGATTCCTTGCAGGGTTGAGGGGCCTGAAACAACAGGTACAACAACTGACAAGAGACAGGGCTATCCTAGATCTAGTAGTGATTAACAGGGAAAGGATCACAGATCTCCAGGTAGAAAGTCACCTGGGGGCCAGTGACCATCACATGGTATGGTTCAATTTGGCTACTACATCTAAATCATCCCATTCCAAGGCAAAAATATGGGACTTCAGAGGAGCTGACTTTGATAAGATGGCCAAAAGAGTTAAGCTAGCCCTGGCAAAAAGAAACACAAGTGAGGGGGTACAGGCAAAGTGGGCAAGCATTAGTATGCAATACTTGAAGCAACATCCCATTGTGTTAGACAGAAAAGGAAGTACAAAGAAGAAGTAAACCACTTTGGTTCTCAAATACAGTAGCAGAAAAGGTCAGAGACAAAAGGCTGGCCTTTCAGGAAATATAAGGAACACAGCGGGATGAAGATAGGAGGCATACCAAACTGCCCTAAGGGAAGCAGGGAAGGCAGTAAGGCAGGCAAAGTCCAAACTGAGGAAACACTAGCACAAACAGTAAAGAAAGTGACAAGACTTTCTATAGATACATTAGTGAAAGGAGAAAGTCCAGAGGGGGTATTGCTAAGCTTAATGGAGAAAAGGGAGCATGTGAGGAGGAGGACCCTGTAAAGGCATCTATCCTAAATAGGTACTTTTGTTCAGTATTTACTGAAGAGAAGGTAGGGCAGGGCCCACAGCTCAGCACCAAGGACACAGGGAGGAGGCAGGTGTGCACTAGTCCCTTCACAAAAGAAAGGGTCCTACAGGAGCTCACTAAGCTCAGGGTGGGCAAGGTAATATAATCTAATGGCATACATCTCAGGGTAATAAAGGAGCTAAGGGTGGAACTAGCAGAGCCATTATGAGAACTGTTTAGTGAGTTTCTGAGCACAGGAGAGGTCCCAGAAGACTGGAGAAATGCCCATGTGATCCCGCTCCACAAGAGTGGTAGCAGGGAGGAGGAAGGGAACTACAGACCAGTCAGTCTTACCTCAGTAGTAGGCAAGATTATGGAGGCACTCCTTAAAGAAAGGATAGTGCAACACCTGGTTCCATAGGAGCACAGGATGGAAGAAGAAGAAGAAGAAAAAGAAGAAAAATCAGTGTTTATATAAGGGCTTTTCATACACAGTGTATCCCAAAGTGCTTTATATGCAGTGCTAAACTGGTAGTGAAGCAACTGAATGTGTAGTGGTGGCCATATCACACATCATCACCCACACACAGCCTGTATAATTGCCTGAACTGGTTTATGGGAAGAGGAATGTTGGCCAGGATACCGGGAATGTCCCCTACTCTTTGCGAAGAGTGCCCTGGGTTCTTTTACTTCCACATGGACTCCCATCAGGACAACACCAGGATGGGTAGATGGGACTTCAGTTTAATGTCTTATCTGAAGGATGTCACACACCAGCAGTACAGCACCCCCTAATACTGCACTCGGATGCCAACGATTTTTAGGTGCAAGCCCAATACCAGTATGGGACGAGAACCCATGACCTTCTGGTCCAGAGGTAGATGTGCTACTAACTGAGCCACACTGACACATGTAGGTCCTATCAAACTAATCTCATCGATTTCTTTGACTGGGTAACCAGAGTGGTGGACCAAGGCAGAGCAGTTGATGTTGTCTATGTTGATTTCAGCAAAGCTTTCAATACTGTTCCACATAGAAGATTGATTAATAAGCTGGAAAGGCTTGGGGGGGGCAGAAGTTGATCAACTGGGTGGCAAACTGGTTGACGGGCATAAAACAGAGAGTGGTGGTAAACGGTATAGAGTGAGATGAGAAGCAGGTCACAAGTGAGGTACATCAGGGATCAGTCCTGGGCCAGTCTTCAACATCTTCATCTGTGACATTGCAGGTGGACTGGAAGGCAAGGTTTGTCTGTTTGCCAATGACACCAAGATTTGCAACAGAGTAGATGATCCAGAAGGGGTGAGCAGAATGAGAAGAGATCTGGATAAACTGGCAAACTGGTCGGACGAGTGGCAACTGGGATTTAACACAAAGAAGTGCAAGATCATGCACATAGGGAAGAGAAACCCTGACGCTACCTATAGGTTGGGAGTGGAATAGCTGGCAGTCACAAGAGAAGATGACCTGAAATCATCCAAGCAGACCACTAAAGCAGTAGGTAAGGCTAGGGGGATGTTGGGGTGTATTAGTATGGGTATCACAAGTCGTAAGAGAGAAATAATAATCCCTGTTTACAAGAAACTGGTTAAGCCCTACCTGGAATACTGCTTGCAGTACTGGAGGCCACACCTTCATAAGGACATTAACCAAATTGAGGCAGTCCAGAGAAGGACAACCAAAATGGTGCAGGGACTGCATCAGAAAACATATGAGAACAGATTAAAGGAACTCGAGATTTATACCCTAGAGTAAAGGAAGAAAAGAGGTGATATGCTACAGCATTTGTTTCAGGTTGATTATTTCGTCTTTTACCTCATTTCTTTTGTCCGTGGTTCTTTTTTTTTTTGGCAGGGAAAGGGCCAAAGCCACTCACCCTCATCCCCAGCCACCCCACATTACACTCCCTTTATAGGGTAGTACAGTCATGACATTTCCTGTAGCAAAGCAGGAAGGGGCAGATAACTGGAGTATCCACACAGTGACCTCATTTACAGGGGGACAAGTCATTTAACTTGTTATAACAAGTTATACAAAAAGAAACAAACAAAACACATAATCAAACTTTTGCTTTCATTTTCCTACTTCTAATTTCTCTGACCAGGTTATAATCCCGGCAACTTATCTGGAATGGATATTACTAACTGCTGGTACTGTGGGACACTTTTCAAAAGGGCAGTCATAGAGGATTTAGGACACTGTCCTACATGCTGGGCCATTGGAGATCTAAGAGCTCAGCTCCAGGCAGCATGGGCAGAGATTGCATGCCTCAAATCTCATATTCAGAAGGAAATATATTATAAGAACCACCCGCCATTTTTCCAACATCCAACAGAAACACCTCGACTGCAGAGGGTAGTTGGTCTGGGAGGCTCGCAGGTGGTTAGGACGGGCAAATTGGCTGGACCAGGCTGGGTGACAAATCTGTCATCCATTTCATCCAGCATCTCCTTCTCTGATATCCTTTAAGTCTGGGAGAGGGGGACAGATGGACTCATAGCACCCAATACGTTCAGTGGGAAGAACACCCCTCCCCTCTCAGCTAGTGATCAAACCAGAGTTCAGCATATTTGTAGTTCGTTTGCATCATCAGGTAAGAAAAAAGGTCTGGCTTCCCATATGATGCACAGGGGAAATGCCAGATCTTGCCCAATAACTAACACACCCATGCGGTGCACAGGGGAAATGCCTGATCTCGTCAAACAGCTAACATACTGAAATCTGGCCAATGGAAAATCATGTACACAAATGCTCGCAGTCTGGGAAATAAGATCCTAGGCCTATAGACAACAATGACAGAGGCTAAACTGGAAATAGCAGCCATTAGCGAGACATGGTTTATCAGTAACCAAACTTGGGAGACTTCAGTACCCGGCTATGTACTGTTCAGAAGAGACTGAGGTATAAAAATGGGGGGGGGGGGTGGCCCTTTATGTCAATGAAAATATCAAAGCTAAATAAATTGAGAATACACATGAGGAGCCAGAAGAACTGTGGGTCACCATGGAAACAGGAAATGGGGCAGCCATATGAACTGGGGTTGTCTACAGGCCTCCAGACTAGGGAGAGGACATAGACACATTACTTTTAGAAGATATACAAAACATAACAGCTAAAGGGGAGGTTCTGATAATGGGAGACTTCAACATGCCAGATACAGATTTATCAATACCAGCAGGAACATCTGCCAGAACTAGACACATAGTGAATTCCCTGCATGGGGAGGGCCTCAAACAACTGGTATAACAACCCACAAGAGACAGGGCTATCCTAGATCTAGTACAAGTTCAAGTTCAAATTTATTTTATTTTGTATGTATATAAAACATTTTTGTCACATACAGAAACATTTAAAATACAACATACAACCACCAATCATTATAACATCATATACATCCTAAAATCAGCTACAAATTCCAGTTTAGCCTCTTAGCAATCTTCACTGCAAAACTTGCAAGGGCAAAAATATGTTTGGTACTTTCACAATTTAATATCAAATTCATCTTTTGATTATTATTCATTTGTTTCAAACCACTAAAATGCTGTCCAATATACATAGTTCTTTCTTGTTCAAAAGCTTCACATTCACATAATAAATGTTTACTAGACAATATTGCATTCTGACACCCTGCACACACTGATGATTGAGCATTTCCTCTCAATAATTGCCAGATAGCAAAGATTCCAAATTTTGGTGTGCTTATGACTAGTGGTGGAAGAATTGGAGCCAATTCACTCTGCAAAGTGATTTGTGGAGTGAAGGCGAATTCACGGAGTACTCCGCCATGTGAAGCGGAGTACTTTGAATTATAATGGGTAACAGGAAGTCCATTGAAAACAATGACTTTGCATTAATCTGCCTTTCCAAACCACTACTCCACCAATTCTTAAGGAAAAAGTACATTGGAAACAATGTATTTCGCCTCTCTTTACCTTGTTTTTCAGCTAAAAAGGCTAATTTTGCAGTGATTCATGGGATTTCAGGTCTTGTGAGCTATAGATTGTTCTGCACAGCCTCAGTTTGGGGTAGTTTGTGTAGGAAGCTGTAGGAGACAATCTGCTCTGAGAGCTTTCTACAATTCAAACCTTCTAAAAGCTGTTAAAAAAGCTTTTTTAAGTCTTTTTTTTTTGCTGAAACGTTAGTTAATTGATTATAGGAAACCCTCCTGTGCTCATATTATCGAGCATTTATTGTTTGTGTGTGGATTTTGAATGTTAATATACAACATTCAGTCTGTGTACTGAGAGACAGTGGAAGTGTGCTTTGGGTGGGGTGTATCTGTGGTGTAGGTAGATTCACTTGAAGAAAAAGACAGTGCTTTCTGTTTGGGTGATATTTTTCTTGTATTACTTTGTTAATGTACACACAGTAATATTTTTAATAATTCTTGCCATTTTTTTGCTTATTGTTGTGGTGCAGCAGTGCATAATTTTAGTTTGTTTAAAATATGTGGTTATATTACAGAAGTTTTCAATTTACTACGCATTACTTAGTGTGTGTGAGAGTATTGTGTGACATGTGTCATCAAATCAGACACCTTTTATTGTGCCACATAATAATTTCAGAAATGTGAACCTGCAATCCACTGCAGCTGTGTGATGTTTGTACGTCTTTGTGTTATCTTTACTGAGACTAGTACTAGTGACTGTTACTGCAGCAGTGCAGTACACTGATCCTCCCCCCCACAGCCCGCTCCAACCGGCAAAGGTATTCTTTACCAGAATTGAATTTCTGATGGTGAGCACTGGTTAGGTGTTGTGCTTTTGCATCTGTATCTCTTCAGTGTGCAGCACAATATTAATCTGTCTGTGCATTTGCATCTCTTTATGGCCCAATCTCCACCTGTAACTTAAGTCACAGTTGTTTATTTGGCTTCCCTTCAGAGTACTAGACCAGTGTGGTGCATAATTCTGCATGGACATTGTACTCATTAATATGCGTTTTTAAGTCAGGAACATCATTACGAGTCACTCGTGACACAAATCACATTCTTCATCATCACGGTCACAAATGCAGTCACAAATCACTATTCACATTCACGTCACAAATAACATTAATTTTTTTTCTAGTTACGTGGATGTATTGTAAGCCTGTTTTATAGTATCTCTCCAGGCTTCACCACCCCACCATTGTATTCATTAATGAGCATTGTTAAGTCAGGGAATTTGTGCTACAGATCATCGGGGAAGTACAGCAGTAGGCATTTGCGTTCCCAATACAGTGTTCATATTGGTTATCTCACACTGTCGACACCGAATCATGTTCTTCATCATCACATCACAAATGCAGTCACAAATAATGATTTACAATCACGTCATGAATCACAACATTAATTTTTTTACTAGTTACAGTACTTGGATGTATTGTAAACATGTTTTGTAGTATCTCTCCAGTCTTCATGACTCCACCATTGTACTCATTAATAAGCACTTTTTAGTCTGGGAGTTTTGTGTTACAGCCCATCGGGGAAGTACAGCCATAAGCATTCGCGTTCCTTCTCATGTAGCACATGAGTTACAGTACTGTAAGCAGTGGGAACGAAATGGCCCCAATTTGCTCCATGAAGTGATTCACTGAGTAACATGGAATCCACGAAGAACGCCACAATGTGAAGCGGAGTACTTCGCTTCATAATGAGGAATGTGAAGTTCACTGAAACCAATAACTTTGTGTTATTCCACCTTCCCCAAACTCTTCTCTAGCAATTTTAAGGCAAAGTACATTGAAATTAATGTAATTCACTTCACTTCACCCTGTAATTGAGCTCCAAAGGAAATTCTGGAGTTATTCATGGGATTGCAGGTCACATGGGCTTGAGATTGTTTGGCACAGCCTCAGTTCTGGCCTGGGTAGTGTGTGTATGCAGTGGTAGCTGGAGACAGTTTGCTTTTAGAGCTCTGTGATTCAAAACCTCTAAAAGCTGTTGAAAATGCATTTTTGAGTAATATTTTTTGCTCAAAATTTAGTACATCGATTTTAGAAAACCCTTTTGTGCTCATATCATAGAGTGTTTATTGTTGTGTGTGGATTTTGAATGTTAATGTAGAACAGTCTGTGTACTGTGAAGTGTGCTTTGGGGGAAGGGTGTATTTGTGGTGTAGGTAGATTAACTGGGAGAAAAAGGCAGTCTTTCTGTTTCGGTTATATTTTTCTTGTATAGCTGTGTTAATGTACACACAGTAATATTTTCAGTAATTCTTGACTTTTTAGCTGATTGTTGTGGTGCAGCAGTGTACAATATGTCTGTTTAAAACATTTGGTTATATGACTAAAGGTTTTCAATTTGCTATAGATTACTTGAGTGTGCGTGTGAGTGTGTGCAGTATGTTCCATTAAATCAGACACCGTTTATTGTGTTACAGAGTAATTGCAACAGCGTAAACCTGCTATCCACTGCACCTGCATACATTTTTTATACTGCTTTGTGGTATTTGTACTGGTAAAGGATTGTTATTGCCATGTACTAATCCCCCAACTGGCAAAATGTATTCCTTTCCAGATTTGGATTTGTGACTTGTAAGCACTGGTCAGGTGTTGTGCCTTTTCATATGCATCCCTTGAGTGTGCACTGCAATCTTAATCTGTCTGTACATTTGCATGGCACCATTAATTCTGGGAGATTGCATTTCTTGTTATGCTCTCATTTAACTTTGTCAACACTGGGGAATTTTCTGGACACAAGACAGTAGCATTTTGGGGATACACATTAATTCTGATGATTGTGTGTGATCTGATGACTGCGTGCATGACTGAGTGCACCATTAATTTTGAGAGACTTTGCATTTCTTGTTACACTCTCACTTCACTTCGTCAGCACTGGGGAGTTTTCTGGACACAAGACAATAGCACTTTGGGGATGTACATTCATTCTGGTGATTTTGTGGGTGGAATGCAACCAATATTATTGTCACTCTGCCTTACTTCACGTTTAAGGCAGAATGACAATGCAAAGTAATAATAACAAGGTGAAGTGAGCCTTTCCTATGGGTCACTCTACGTAGTGAAGTGTCTAGGTGAAGTGGTCACTTTGCGTTCACTTCGCCAGCGGATATTAAATTCACTGCATCTCGAGTTATTGCCTTCCTTTGTTTTACCTGCTCACATTTAAGTAAATATTTTTCCATTCCAAAATCTAATTTAACATATTTTAGAGGGTTATTTAAGTAATGATCTTTCATTCTAATAAAATCCATGCTTTTTGATATATCCTCCATGCCTTGTATGGCTTACTTTACAAAACCTACTGGGTTAAACCGAGTACCATATATGTAATTGTACTTCAGCCCATTCCTATTTAGTTCCTGATTTAATATCCCCAATCAGGTCCATTTTCTCTTCCTAGCCCATATCTTTGCTTCTTCACAACATATTTTTTATTAAGTTTCTTTACCTATTGAGCACTATTTTTTGCCAGTGAATCAGAGCTCTCTTTATAGACTTAATATATATTGGACACGTTTCAATTTCCAATCTTACCCCAGCTGCTGTTGTATATTTAGGTAGGCCCAAGCTATTTCTATGAAGAAGAAGAAGAATCAGCATTTATATAATCCTTTTCATACACAGTATCCCAAAGTGCTTTAGAAGTAATGCTAGACTGGTAGTGAAGTGACTGAATGTGTGATGACGGCCATATTGCACAACATCACCCACGCACAGCCTGGATAATTGCATGAACCAGATTATGGGAAGGGGAATATTGGCCAGGATACTGGGAATGCTCCCTGCTCTTTACAAAGAGTACCCTTGGTTCTTTTACTTCCACCTGGACACCCACCAGGACAACACCAGGATGAGCAGAAGGGACCTCAGTTTAACATTTCATCCGAAGAACAGTACCCCCCAACAGTACAGCACCCCCCAATACTGCACTCGGATGGCAGCAATTTTTAGGTGCAGGTCCATCCCGGTGTGGGACACAAATTTTTTATTTTAGCTTTTGTTGACCGGGTAAGTGCACTAGACAAATCCTGCCTATTTTCAGGCACGACCCGCGTAGGGGGATACAGATGAATGCCAACTGACCTTGAACCAGGTTAAGCTGTTGGTGGTATTATTTTAGTGAATGAGGGAAATTTGGCCAGGATGCCAGGGAAATTCCCCTACTCTTTTCGATAAGTGCCATGGGATCTTTAACATCCATCTGAACTACCACCAATCCAGGCAGATGGGACCTCGGTTTAACGTCTCATCCGAAAGACAGCACCTCAGAAGTGCAGCACCCCTCTCATGCTGCACTGCAGTGTCAGTACTGGGATATTAACCCAAGAGCCAGATGTGGGAACTGAACCCACAGTCCTCTGATCTCCCAGCCTCAGAGGCGAGTGTGCTACCTACTGAGCCACTGACACTGACTGAATCCACAACCTTCTGGTCCAGAGGCAGATGTGCTACCAACTGAGCAACGCTGACACCCAGAAAGTTGTACTGTATCACTTCTAATTCTTTTTAAATTATAATTATTGCTAATCTCCCAACATTCTACTCCATATAACATTTGGGCTTCAATTTTTACTTTCAAATATCTTAATTGTGCCAAAAATGAATTACTAGCTATCATATTTGAAAAATGCCTAATACCATTTAAAACCTTCACTGACTTGTTGCATACATGTTCTCTTTGTCTTTTCCAGTTTAGGTCACTACTAAAAGTAACTCCGAAATAACGGAAGCTACTTACTTCTTCAATATTCAGATTCCAAATCTTCCAACACATCAGATTTCTAACCTTACCTCTTTGAAAAGTCACTATCTTAGTCTTTGTTTGATTTATCATAAGATCTAATTTCCCAAGAATTTCCATCGACATGGCAATAGCCTGCTTTAAACCTATTTTCGTTTGTGAAAAAAAGTATAACGTCATCTGCATACAATAGCATCTGAGCCACTTCCCCACCAATCCTTGGTGGAATTTTTTCCATATGTTTCATTTTTTCTACCCAAGTTTCAATGAACAGGTTTAATAAAGTGGGTGCTAAAATGCAACCCTGCTTCACCCCATTTACCTTAATAGGAGCTGTCATATGTCCTTCTTTACTATATTTATTTAAAATCTTATTTTCATTATGCAACAATTTAATCACCTCCAAAAGTAACTCATTCATTTCTTTAGATTCTAGAACTGCCCATAATATTTCTCGATTTATCAAGTTGAAAGCTGCCTCAGTGTCAACAAAGGCTGCATAAACATGTATTTCTTTCAAAACTATATACTTTTTCAATATATGACTTAGTACAAAAAATGTGATATACAGTCTGTCTACCTTTTTGAAAACCAGCCTGTGCTTCTGACAAAATACCCTCCATCTCTGTCCAAAATTTTTTTCTTGCAATATCAATCTAGAGAATATCTTTTGATTTACATTTACAAGAGTAATTGGTCTATAGTTCTCTATATTCTCCATATGACCCTTTATATATATAGGAATTATAATTCCCTTTTGTCAGACCAAAGGCAACTCCATATATTTAACAGGCCCAGAAGAATATCAGTCCACCAACTTGGGTCACCATGGTACAATTCAGCACTCTCATTATCAGTGCCTGCAGCTTTATTTTTCTTCTTTACTTTTATTGCAATTATAATTTCTTCCTTTGTAAAATATAACCAGGAATTATCCTTGCCATTCTTCTTAATATGTTCAAGACTCTGAGTCTCTTTTCTGTAAAAGTGTCACTCATAATAGCTCAGCCAGTTCTCAGGTGGGATCACCACTAGTATATTACTTCTAGATCCTTTAATACACTGTGCAACTATACTCCAGAATGTTGCCACATCTTTTTGCTTTATAGAATTTTGTAAAATATTCCACAAATCTTCCTGATTGCATTTTTTCTTTTTAACAATCAACTTTTTATATTCTGTTTTTCAATATTTAAGTGCTTTCCTGAACTCCATATTATTATTTTTCACTATTTCTCTACCTGCTTTTTGTGTTAGTCTCCTCGTTTTCATACATTCTCTATCAAACCATTCTTTCCCATTCACAATTTAATTTACACCCCTTTTTGGGGGGGTTCCCAGTCAACTTTTTCACAATGTTTTGTTCTATTGATTGGTACTTTCCAAATATTACATTCGACTGCTCCCCATTTCTTATTTCTCCAAGGGTATCTCTCAAATCATTTATACATCTATATTTCAATATCTCCATTTCATACCATGTGAGATAGTTTCTTAATAATTCATGATGTACTTTTGCCATATTATTTGTTTACTATTCCCAATCTCAGCAATTTTACCATTCTACACTTTATTTAACCCAGTTCCTACCATCCGGGATCCAGACTCCACCCAAACTTGAACTGGTCTATGATCACTATTCCAATTGTCCAACACTTCCATTCTTTGTATTTTAATATATGATTATACATCTGTTATTTCATAATCCAGAACACTTAATCCCTGTTTATATACAAAGGTACATTTGCGTTGAGTATCACCATGACATCTACCATTTAGGATGCACATATTTGTTCTATTCAAATTTTGTAATGATCTTTCACCAGCTTTATTTTTCTTTTTATCCATAGAATTTCTCTAGTGAATTGAGAAAATATCATCTAAATTCAAATTTTTACACATTTCTTCCATCCCTATCCCAACCCTTGCATTACAATCACCTGCAAGGAGGAAGATTTTACCAGTATACTTATTTTGTAACTCTTTCAATAATTTAGCCAGGGTATCCTTGCTATAGTTTAGGGGAGATGCCTTTGTGTCTCATGACAAGTATACATTTAACAAAATGCACTCAATGTTTTGCTTTATCGATATCTAAAAGCTTGAATAAAAGAGTTTGTGTCACTCCGTATACATGCACATGTTGGTTCATCATTTATTCTAACAAAGGCACTAATAACTCCCACAGGTCTCCCAAATTTCATTCTCCTTTTAGCATACATATGCCAAGCCTGATACTCATCTAAATGAAATCCACCTTTATCAATCCAATTTTCTTGTAGCAGCAAAATGTGCATTTGTTGAAAAAGAGATCATATTATTCCCTAGTTTACAGGACACTCTTGCTATATTCCAACTTAAAATGATCATATAATTTGAGACCTCTTTGGATTCTATATGTCAGTTTAATTTTTCCAACTCTACAGTAACCATTTCACCCTCATACGTTTGAACACAATTAATCACAGATTCTTCCTAACCAGTAGAAACAAATTCTGTCATTGGGGGACTCTGTGATGTTTCCTCAAGTATTACACTATTATTTATCCTAACACCTCTCTGCTGTCTCCCTCTGATTACTTGTCCAAAGATCTTTTCTTATGTAATATTATGTTCTTTAATCACCACTGGTTTTATGAAGTCTGAGATTTTCTGCTGCTTCTTATTACCAGGTGACTTTGATATTTTTTTTTTGTCTCTCAGGAAGCATGTGTCTTTGCTTTAACTTTTCTAAAGGAGATTCTTTCAGGGTGGAATAGAAGCATCATCCTTTCTTCCCCATTCTTTTAGTTGTTCTTCTGCCACCAATAACTTCCTCCTAGTACTATTACTTTTGAGTACCAGGCAAATCCATCCTTTTTTTATTTCTCCATGATATCTATAAGTTGACCCCAGTTCATTCCAATTTATTCTATTTCCCAGAATTCCTTTACATATGCTGTAAACCATCAATTTCAATGTCTTATGGTTCTCATTCTTAGCCCTTGGTATCCCTCTAAAGAAAGTTGTTGGAAGTCTTTCACCAACTTCAATTTGCTGTTCTTTAATTTTCTCCCCATCACAATTATACTATTCTTTTTCTTGTCCTAATTCCCCATTATCGTTTCACTTTGTTGTTCCTTAGCTTCTTCTACAAGTCTAAATGTCCTACTTTCTCCATTTTCAATTAATTGTATTGTCCTAACCTCTTCTATAGCATTCCCTCTATTTTTAATCAGCCTTTCTTGTCCATTTATCTCCTTCCATTTAGGATCTCATAACCTCTGTACCCCTCTTTCCTTTTGCTGTTATTTCATTTTTTTCACTTCCATCCTATGGAGGTCAGAAACCAACACTTGAGTTTCTCTCACTTCTCTTCTACCTATTTTCTTTGTTGTTTGTCTAATTTTCTCACCATTATCTTTAATCAAATGTATTTATTTCCTATTACTGGGATTAATTACTTCCATCTGTTGTATCTTCTTTCTTGATGAAACTTATTTTTCTTTATTAGTTTGTGTACAAATCACAGTAATAAGGTTGATAAGAAGCTCATTATTCATCATGATACAGTTCTAATCTCAGTCAATAATTCCACTGAGGTTTTATTTACCCCAGTCTGAGGTATATCATTGGGGATATCATCAGGGATTGTATTATTGAGAGAACTCTCCTGAATGTTATGTGGAATATCAGGAGGGAATGCCGAAGGGGGATCTAATTTCGGTCTTAAAATATACGGTGTCAGAAAAGCCTCAAATTCTCCTAAGAAGGATCTACTTGGGCACTGATGTGAGGCATTAATCATTTTTCTTTCTTTCCCAACCTCATATTGATCCTTTTTATTCATGACTATTCCTAATTAATCTTTTTTCTACATTTTCACTTACCTCTCCCCCACAATTTGTTGTACCACTCCCCTTTTCTTTACCCACAATTTCAGAGGGAAGAACACCAAAACTAAGTAAATCTTCATGGTTATGAGGTTAATTCTCTAATTACCTGATTGTTATCAGAATTGGGTGTTCCTCATGCTGAACATTCCTCTCCCACCAGCCAACTATTGGGGAAGAGCTCAGAGGTGGGAGATAGAATGCAGAGGGGAGAAAAGCACTCTCTATTCTTAGTACCTTCTTATTTTCTACCAGATTCAAATGGCTTTCTGTGGCTAATATTTAACTAGCTTTTTTTTTTCATTTCATTGTGTTTACCCTTTATAAGGGAACCCTTATTTGTTATAGGTAACTGGGTTAGCTGCTTTTTTTCCTTTTTACTGCTCTTGTAACAATTTTCAACACAGTACACAAAAAAATAGGAAGATGGCAGAAACTAATGTCCACAGGATCAAATTACCAAATGTTATAACCAGAAATTCGACTCAGTAATCAAAGTCCACATTTGAAAATGGTCTTTTTTTTCCTCAAAGGGGAAACTCCTTATGCTACAGAGGCTCTCAGCCAAATACTCAGCTGGGTATCTTTTTTTGTGTCCTCTTAGACCAATAATCCACCTTAATTTCAGTAGAATGCCCATAAAGGGCCAGGTAGGAAATAAGGAAAAACACACATGAAATATGAGAATATGCACTTTCTATTAGGGGTTTATAAAAATCCCAAATATACTTATAGATGTTTACAGCATACTAACAAATTATCCATACCATCAATTGAACAAACTATCTACCTTGTAAGTGCTAACAACTCTTTGCCACTAACACGTATTCACACCAAATCTCTACAATAGTAATAAATTTACCTCTACCTTATAATTTGATGTAAGTTATAGTTTTATTTTTTTAAGCCGGAGAAAAATGCTTGCTTTATTATCTCCAGAGACTAAGCTGGAACTTTAAAATATCTATAGTTTGGTTAGTAAATCAGACTAAAATCCATTCAAAAAGACAAAGTAAAAGTATTTTCCTTCACTTTCCACTTTGAAAACTCATTAGCTTTTAAATTTAAAACTCTAAAAGTTATTGTGTCAGAAACATATTCATACACACTCAGAAGAACCAGAACCAACTTAACTCTCTCCAGTTACACAGGTATCAATTTAAACCTGGTAAGTAGACGCACAGAGATTCAGACACTAAAATCCACCACAGCAGCTACTGAAGATCTGCTCCAAATGCCAGTAACAGAAGATCTGATTCACACATGCTGAGCATGCACATATATAGCTCAAACCACGTGACTGGAAGAAACAAATCAGTAACTCAAATTCTGCTTTGGCACAAAATCTAAATCTAGAAGTTTTAACTTTTACTTTGTAAATGTCTTATTTAAAGCAATATGTACTTTTATTCCTAAAATCACCAGCGCAGCCCTGCTAGAAACAAAAAGCACACATTCTAGCTTCCACAAAAAATAAAATATGGAACTTAAAAAAGGTCCATAAAAAAGATAAAGTATGCAAAAACAAAAATCTAAAATAAAAAACCATACTGTGACAATCAATGCGTTTCGTTGTATACACTAGCTGCTATAAACCTCTTTCATGCTTTCCAAGTGTTTGCTATGTTCGCTCACTCTCCATAAACATCCACCAAAATGGCAAAAGCTCACAAAAAAATGAAAATCTCAGATGGAGAGCAGAAAGACATAAGCAAACACCAGACAGGCTCACAAACAATCTCCCAGTCTCTACAGAAAAAGAAATACCAGAAGGACACGGCACAGCACGATCAAGTGTTTTGGTAATTCGTTTGTTCAGTTCAAACAGAGAGCAAACAGAAAACCAGAGAACAGCCAGCTCCACAGTTCCACAGCTTCACAACCCATGATTCACAGCTCAAAGCTCACAGCTCACTGCTCTGCAGTCTCCCATAGTCACTCGTAGTTCCAAATCTTTTTATCTAGTTGCTGTTGCCATGCCTCACTGCCGCTGCTCCTCTGTTCCTCCGCACCCTCACAAGCATCCTGCAAAAAGAAGAAGAAATATGGAGGACAGGAGAACCACAGGATACAAAAGCAAACAGTTAGTCTCAGTAGAGAATTAACAAAACAGTGGTGTACCAGTTCTTAAAATTCTAAAAGCCTTCACAGGCAGTAGTGGGTATCCTGCACTCCTGAGGTCAGCCACCAGTCACCCTGCTTCTCAGAATAAAAAAATAGATCTAGTACTGACTAACAGGGAAAGGATCACAGATCCCTTGGTAGAAGGTAACCCTGGGGCCAGTGACCATCACATGGTATGGTTCAATTTGGCCACTAGAACTCAACCATCCCATTCAAAGGCAAAAATATGGGACTTCAGAGGAGCTGACTTTGATAAGATGGCCAACAGAGTTAAGATAGCCCTGGCAAGAAGAAATACAGGTGAGGAGTACAGGTAAAGTGGGAAAGCATTAACGATGCAATATGTAAAGCAACATCCCATTGTGTTAGAGAGAAAATATAGTGCAAATGAAGAAGGAAACCACTTTGGTTCTCAAAAACAGTAGCTGAAAAGGTCAGGGCCAAAAGGCTGACCTTCAGGAAATAAAAGGGAATGCAGCAGGATGAAGACAGAGAGGCATAGCAAACTTCCCTAAGGGAAGCAGGGAAGGCAGTAAGGCAGGAAAGGGCCCAAACTGAGGAAACTCTAGCACGAACAATAAAATAAGTGGGCAAGACTTTCTATAGATACATTTGTGAAAGTAGAAAGTCCAGAAGGGTATTGCTAATATCAAAGGAGATAAGGGGGATTGTGAGGAGCAGGACGATGGAAAGGCATCTATCCTAAATTGATACTTCTGCTCAGTATTTATTGAGGAGAAGGTAGGGCAGGGCCCACAGCTCAGTACCATGGACACACGGGGGAAGGAGGTGTGCACTAGTAGCTTCACAAAAGAAAGGGGCCTACAAGAGCTTGATAAGGTCAGGGTGGACAAGGCAATGGGACCTGATGGCATACATCCCAGGATACTAAAGGAGTTAAGGGTGGAACTAGTAGAGCCATTATGAGAACTGTTTAGTGAGTCTCAGAGCACAGGAGAGGTCCCAGAAGACTGGAGAAGGGCTCATGTGATCCAGCTCCACATGTGTGGTAGTAGGGAGGGGGCAGAGAACTACAGACCAGTCAGTCTTAGCTCAGTAGTGGGCAATATTTTGGAGGTACTCCTTAAAGAAAGGATAGTGCAACACCTGGAATCCATATGAGCACAGGATCCAAGACAGCATGTGCTTACAATAGGAAGGTCCTGTCAAACTAAACTCATAGACTTCTTTGACTGGGTAACCAAAGTGGTGGACCAAGGGGGGGCAGTTCAGGTTGCCTACCATGACTTCAGCAAAGCTTTTGATACTGTTCCACACAGACTATTGATTAACAAGCTAGAAAGGCTCTAGGTGGGTCAGAAGTTCATCAACTGGGTGGCAAACTGGTTGATGGGCAGAAAACAGAGAGTGGTGGTAAATGATATTCAGTTAAAAGAGTTGCAAGTCACAAGTGGGGTACCTAAGGGATCAGTCCTGGTGTCAGTCCTCTTCAGTATCTTCATCAGTGATATTGCAGATGGACTGAAGGGTATGATTTGTCTGTTTGCAGATAACACCAAGATCTGCAACAAAGTAGATGATCCAGATGGAGTGGGCAGAATGAGAAGAGAGCTGGATAAACTGGCAAAATGGTCAGAAGAGTGGCAACTGGGGTTTAATGCAAAGAAATACAAGATCATGCACATAGGGAAGAGAAACCCTGAAGCCACCTATAGGTTGGGAGGGGAGTTGCTGGCAATCATAAGGGCAGAAAGAGACTTTGGCTTCTTCATCACAGAAGACCTGAAATCATCCAAGCAGACCACTAAAGCAGTAGGTGAAGTTAGGGGGATGTTGAGGTGTATTAGTAGGGGCATCACAAGTCATTAGAAAGAGGTAATAATCCCTCTTTACAAGACACTGATTAGGCCCCATATGGAGTACTGCGTGCAGTACTGGAGGCCACATCTTCACAAGGACATTAACCAAATTGAGGCACTCCAGAGAAAGGCAACCAAAATGGTACATCAGAAAACATATGAGGACAGATTAATGGAGCTCAATATGTATACCCTAGAGCAAAGGAGGGAGAGACGTGATATGATTGAAACATTCAAATACCTTAAGGGCATCAACAAGGTGAAAGTTTAACATGTTTCAATATAAGAAAAAGTGCAGGACAAGAGGACACAACATGAGATTAGAGAGAGACTGATTAAGGGGTAATGTGAGGAAGTTCTTTTTCACAGAAAGGGTGGTGGATGCATGGAATGGCCTAGCTCAGGAAATGGTGGATATGAATACAGTGCAGGGCTTCAAACAGGCATGGGATAGGCATAAGGGAGAAATGCAGATGAGTATGAATAGAAACATAGAATTTGACAGCAAATAAGGACCGTTTGGCCCACCTAGTCTGCCCATTTTCCTACATAACAGATAAGCTGCAGATCCAAGTTATCCAACAGCTTACTTCCTCCTACCCCTCATAAGGACTACCTTATGTCTGTCCCATGCATTCTTGAATTCCCCCACTGTTCTTGACTCCACGACCTCCTCAGGGAGTCTTTTCCATGCATCCACAACCCATTCCATGAAAAAATACTTTGTCAAATTACCTCCGAGCCTTCCCCCCTCTATCTTCAAATTGTGCCACCTTGTTCTTGCACATCTCTTTTTCTGAAAGATTCTGCCCTCTTGGACTTTGTTGATTCCCTTGAGGTACTTGAAAGTTTCTATCCTGTCCCCTCTCTCTCTTCTTTCCTCAAGGGTATACATATTAAGCTCCTTTAGTCTTTTTTCATATGTCTTCTGGTGCAGACCCTGCACCATTTTGGTTGCCGTCCTCTGGACAGCCTCCACTCTGTCTGTGTCTTTGCAGAGATGGGGTCTCCAGAACTGCACACAGTACTCCAGATGGGGTCTCACCAACTGTCTGCACAGAGTGATAACAACTTCCTGTTATTTACTATTGATTCCTCTTCCTATGCATCCCAGTATCCCCCCAGCCTTCCTTACTGTCTTCTCACATTGATTGCCCACCTTTAGGTCATCAGATATAATTATCCCCAGGTCCCTTTCCATTTTTACTGTTGTCAGTATCTCACTTCCAATTGTGTACTCTTCCCCTTGGTTTTTGTTTCCCATGTGCATTACCTTGCACTTCTTTGCATTGAATCTGAGCTGCCATACATTTGACCATTCCTCCAACCTTACCAAGTCCCTTCTCATCCTTTTCACTCCATCTTGTGTATCAACCCTGTTGCAGATCTTTGTGTCATCTGCAAAGAGATGTACTTTTCCTTCCAGTTCCTCTGCAATGTCACTTATAAAGACATTAAAAAGGACTGGTCCCAGTACTGAACCCTGTGGTACTACACTAGTAACCCTCCTTTCTTCACTGTGTACTCCATTTACTACTACCCTTTGTGTCCTGTTGTCTAGCCAATTTTTTATCCAGGCTACCACCTTGGGGCCCACTCCAAGGCTGGCTAACTTGTGTATTAATCTTTTGTGTGGGACTGTATCAAATGCCTTGCTAAAATCTAGGTAGGCCATGTCCACAGCCCCTCCTGGTCTAGTACTTTGGTCACCCAGTCAAAGAAATCTATTAGATTCATCTGACATGACCTTCCCATCATGAATCCATGCTGCCTTGGGTCCTGTGCCCCACTGGCCTCCAGGTACTCAACAATTCTTTCATTCAGAAGTGATTCCATCATTTTTCCTTCCACTGAGGTCAAACTAGCTGGTCTGTAGTTTCCTTCCTCTGTCCTGCTCTCACTTTTGTGAAGAGAAATCACATCTGCCCACCTCCAGTCCTCAGGTACCACCCCATCTTCTCATGATTTGTTAAAGAGAGTAGTCAGCGGTGTCACTAGTTCTACCCTTACTTCTTTCAGAATTCTTGGGTGTATCCCATCAGGCTCCATTGCTTTGTCCACCTTTAATTTTATTAGTTCATTCAGAATCCTTTCTTCTGTAAATGGACTGGTATCGACCCCCATCTTCAGAGTGTTTCTCTTGTTTGGTTTAGGTACCTCCCCATCCTCTTCCTGTGTGAATACTGAGCAGAAATATTCATTCAGTATCCCTGCTTTTTCACTGTTTTCCTCTACCTACATTCCCTCCCCTTTATTAAGCCTCAGTATCCCTCCTTTGGTCTTTCTTCACTCCCTAATATACCTATAAAAGGTCTTATCCCCCTTTTTAACAGAATTGGCTATCCTTTCCTGGGTTTGGGCCTTTGCTATTCTGACTGCCTTCCCAGCCTCTTTCTGCTTTAACTGATAAATGTCTCTGTCCTGCTCCTTTTGTGTTTCCTTATATTTCCTGAATGCTATCCTTTTCTCCTTAACCTTCCCTGCCACCTCTTGTGAGAACCATAGCATTTTTTTTTCCTTCATTGTGTTTTATTGATTTGCTTTACACAAAGGCTTGTTGCCTCTGTGATGGCTGTTTTGATTACTCCCCATTGTTCCTCCAACCCTCCTTCTTGCCTGCTTGCTAGTGCTTTTCTAAGGCACTTTCTCATTTTCCCAAAGTCAGCCCTCCTAAAGTCCAATACTCTTGCTTTTGTATGGCTTGATTGTATGGCTGTGTTTATTGTGAACCACTCTGTTTGGTGGTCGCTTGTTCCCAGATGGCTACCCACCTCTAAATCTGAGATTCTTTCTCCGTCCCCATTTGAGAGTACCAGGTCTAAGATTGCTCCCTCCAAAGTGGGTTCCAATACTAACTGTCTGAGGCATGCCCCCTGTAGGGCATCAAGAACGACCCTGTTCTTGGGTGTGCCTGCAGCAAAGGTGCTCCAGTTAACATCTGGCAAATTCAGGATCCCCATCAACAATATCTCCCCTTTTTCTGCCTTTCTAAGGAAGACTTCTATCATTTCCTCGTCCATTCCCTTTTCCTGATATGGGGGTCTTTATACAACCCCCGTGCAGATTGTGGTGCCATTTCCTGTTTCCAGGGTGTCCCAGAGTGCCTCATCTGCTCCCTATTTACTCTTTAGTTCTGTTGTTTTGATCCCTTCCTTTACATAGAGAGCTACTCTTCCTCCTCTTTTACCCTCCCTGTCCCTCCTGTAGATTGTGTATCCTGGTATGTTGACATCCCAGTCATGGTTCTCTATGTACCATGTTTCTGTGACTGCCACAATATCCAGGCAACCCTCTTCCATCAAGGCCACTAGTTCAGGAGCTTGTTACACAGACTACGGGTGTTGGTACTCATCACCCTCCACTTTTTGATAACCTTACCCCTTTTAGCCCCATTTCTGTCCTTACTGCCTTTGCCTTTTTTTACATTTACTTCTATCCTGCTCCCTAATGATTTCTTTACCTTGATGTTTACCTCTCTAATTATCATGTTTTGTGGGGGGAGGTTGGGATTTCCCTGCTCATTTTCAGTGCCTCCCCACTTGGCTAGTTTAAATGATTGCCAATGAAGCATTTAAACTTCTCATCTAGGATCCTGGTTCCCCCCTTGACAGATGCAGACCATCACACCAGTATAGGTCTGTATCCCTCCAGGTGGATCCCCAGTCCCCATTGAAGCCAAAACCCTGAGCTCCACACCGGTTTTTCAAACACTTATTGAATTCCCTGGTGAGGAGTGCCCTCACATCACCCTTGCCTTAGACAGGCAGCACCTCTGAGAAGGTTACCGTATGCACTACTTGTCTAAGGCCCCTCCCCAACTCTACAAACTCCTCTTGCACTGCTCTGATCCCATTCCTAGCCAGGTCATTTGTCCCTAGGTGGACAATGACATCCAGATCCCTCCCTCCCATATGCAGCTCCTCCCATGATCCTGAGGATTCACTTCCTGTCCCTCCAAGCTGTGGCACCAGGAAGGCACCTTACCTCCCTCTTCCCTTCCTCCCCCATTTCTACCCCACTAATGATTGAGTCCCCCACCAGGAGTTGTTTCCTTCCCCTGTGGGGTCCTATGCCACCCTCCTGTGGGTCTCCTTTGTGAAGGTTCCCAGCATCCTCCTTGGTCTCCACTGCAGGTGCCTCCATAGCAGAACCACTATCCACCAGAAGAGTGAATGAATTGTGGAGAGGTACAGCTGAAGGATGCAACTCTGTTCCACCACCCTCTCCCTCACTGAGCCCACCCTGGTCCAGCCTCTCTTCTTTCTTGGCAACCTCTGAGGTAGTGGCATTGGCCCTGGTGGTCCTGGGTGGGGGAGGAGGTTTCATGAATCCTAGCCAGGTCAGCTTGGAGAAGGGCAACCTCTCTCTCAGACCAGAGAGGTGCCTGCAAATAGGCAGCATTGCAGCCTCTAGAATGTCTCCTGAACACTGCCACCCCACAGCCATTGCACTGCACCACTTCTATCATGTCTTATTTTGTGTCCCTCTCCTGTTTCTCTGTATGCTTACTCTCCTCTCTCTTACAACTCTCACCCTTCCTGTTCTGGGACAGCAACTTCCTATCTTTTTTAGTAGCCTCCTTCTTCCTTGCTCAATGTCAGACCACCACCAGCTGGGGGGGGGGTGAGCTACTTTTTTTCTTTAGGGTTGGCAAAACCAAAGTTTCTCTATGATCCTTCCCTTCCTACTGCCAAACAGGAAGTTCCTGTTGACAGTTAGATTCAGTGGCTATAAAAGTAGAACTGACTTAGGGCTGGTGGGTGGAGGGGTTGGATGGAGGACAATTAGTAAGAAAAAGGCTAGCAACAGGAAGTTGTAATTTGAGTCACCTGCTTTTATAGTGTCTAAGCCACACCCCAATTAAGCTCTCTCCTCCTACTGGTTTAGCAAAGTCAGCTGATACAATACCTTCCCAGCACAGAACACACACTGACTTTCTTTTTTCTTTTCTTTTTAACCCTAAATAAGACCCCTTCTACTTCTAATAAAGTATCTGTCTACTTAATCTCAACAGACACTGACTCCTGCTGAGATATAAGTTTTAAATTAATAAGAAAATGTAGCTTTTTTAGTAAGCTGCTTTCTGCTCTACAAGCAAGGCTAGCAACAGGGCCATACATACATAGGCCATTGGCACATTCATAAGGTAGAAAAAGAAATGGGTAGACTAGATGGGCCTTGTGGTCCTTATCTGCCATCAACTTCTATGTTTCTATGTTTCTGTGGTCTCCCCTAATGCTCACCCCTTTCTCATATAGTCTGCACTTGTTAGCTTATTTGCTGTTGGAGTGACTGAACATTAGGGTTGATAACTGCAAAGGAAGATCTCAGGCCTGATTTATGAAGACTCAGGACAGGGGAAAACTGTAATGTTTTTTTCTTTTGCTGCGTGGAGGGTGGGAATGGGGTGTTACTGTTGGATATCATAACACCACATTTCCTTACTTTTGTTGGTTTAATCTGAAGCCTAAGAGGTGCATTAAGAAAGTTTTTTGCAAGGAATTTATATAATGGATATGGGATAGGTGCCAGCCAAATAAATCATTAATTTTACAAATAGCTTCTGAACTTGAGTATCTTCACGAGGGGTGAAGCTGTGAGTGAGGTTACAGAGTTCACAGGCTATGAGTAAAAATAAATGATTTATTTAGCTGGCACCTGTTGCCTATTTGATTTATGCTATAGGTGGCAAGATAATGTGAATGTTCACCAGTTTTTACATATTGTTTCTTTTTAAAAAAATTGGTAGGGTTCATTTTCTGTTTGCCTTTTTGTGACTCTGTGTTGTGAATGAGTATGAATGGAATCATTTTGATTTGGTAGTGTGTAGTGTGTGGTTTTTGATTGGTTATTTGAGCATGGGAAAAATGTTCCTGCTAGTCAGTGTGACAGACTTTCAGCATTGGGAGAGGAGCTTGCATCAGAATGACGTTCACTGTTCAGTATGGTCATAAGCAGTGTAGAAGGAGGATCTCTGAGCACTGGGAACTGTGTTTTTATTTTCAGCTGCATTTTAGGTGTGGTTGTGTAGGCCAGAGATGAGTCAGTGACTGGAGAGTTAATGCAGTGGAAGTAAAGAAGAAGGGTCAGAGGATGGGATCTGTGAGGAGAGTTAGAGCAGTGTTTGACAATTGGAAGATGATATGGAGATTGGCAGTCAATTCAGAGTGTGTGAAGCAGAATGTGGCATGTTGGTTGGTGTAGCAGCAGGAGACAGAGCAGGGGTAAGCAATGTGGACTTCAGGCAGGAACTGGTAGTCAAGCTGCTATGGATGGATTGAAGTTCAGTGGAGCAGGTGAAGTTGCTTCACTGGCAATGGCTTGAGCATCATAGAATTGCTAAACTATGAGGAATGGGGGATGGCATGAAAGCTGAAATTGAAACCAGATTTGGTGAAGTGTCAGAGGACCTGTTTTCCCATGGAGGAGTCAGAGTTGGAGGACAGTCAGAGGTTCTGTGGATGGATGAGAGGTTTTCTCCTAAGGAGCCAGGCTGCATGGTGCTTTTATCGGGGTTGCTGCAATATTGGAGATTGGGGATCAAGTTGGAACACTCTGTTGGATTACAACATGAAGATCTGTGAATGTGTGAAATATATATTTTTGGGGAACTTTTTTTCAGTTTAAGGCTTTCTTATTTTGTGGCATCTTATATTTTAATGCTTTCCCACTTTTGGGCCTCCTGAAGATCTCTCACTAGATTGCTGGCTGGACAGAGTCACATGTGTGGATTTATCTTTATTAACTTTTTCTTGCAATAGAAATATAGAAACATAGGATGTGATGGCAAATAAGGGCCGCTGGGCCTGCCATTATTTTAACCTTCATTTTTTCCTGCAGACCCAACTTGATCTGCAACTCAGTCTCTTCCCCTTCCTTAACCCCGACGATTCCCTTGTGCCTATCACCAGCATTTTTGAACCCACCACTGTTGTTTTTTGCCCCACTACCTCCTCTGGAAGTCTCTTCCAGGTATCTACCACCCTTTCTATGAAGAAGTACTTCTCCACAACCATCCTGAATTTTACCCTTCCAGCTTCATAGCATGACCCCTTATTCTAGAGCATATTTGTTTCTGAAAAATAATCCCCTCCTGCACCTTATTAAACCCCATGAGATATTTAACAGTTTCTATCATGGCTCCACCTCCTCCATGTTGTACATATTTAACTCCGTTAGCATTTCTTCATAGGGCGTTTGATGTAGACTCTGCACAATTTTGGTAGCCCTCCTCTGGACTGTGTCTACTCTGTCGATGTGATTCCTGAAATGTGATCTCCAGAAATGGACACAGTACTCAAGGTGGGGTTACCAGTAATCTATATGGGGCAACTCCACCTCCCTCTTCATGCTGGCCATACCCCTGCCTACTTTTCCAGTCTTTTCAGATCCCTGCTCATCATTTCCACCTCCCCAGAGTGTCCACACTTTTGCAGATCTGTTGCAGATCTTGGTGTCATCTGTAAAGAATCAGACCTTCCCTTCCAGTCCCTCCACTATGTCACCATTACCTTATTCAGGTTACCTACCCATTTCCATCCCCAATTACCAGCTTGCTTACCAGTCTCCTATGTGTAATGGTGTCAAACGCATTGCTGAAATACAGATAGGGCATGTCCACTGCTCCTCTCTGATTCAGCTCCTTGGTGACCCACTCAAGGAAATCTATTAGATATTTTTGATATGACCTTCCATCTGCAAAACCATGCAGCCTTGGTTCATGTAATCTGTTAAATATGATATTCCACAATCCTTTCATTTAATAGTGTTTCTATTAACTTACCTACCACCAGTATCAGGCCTGTAATTGCCTACCTCTTCCATGTTGCAACTTTTGTGAAGTTGTACTACATCTGTCATTCTCCAGTCCTCCAGGACCAGACTGGTCAGCAGTGATCTGTTGAAGAGATCTGTCAGAGATGCAGTTAGTAGCTCTCTCAGCACCCTTGCATGTACCCTGTCTTGCCCCATAGCTTTGTCTACCTTCAGGTTAGCAACTGCTTTCCAGACTCTCTCCACAGAAAATGGACTAGTGCCCATTTTCTCCCATCAAAGCTACTGGCAACTTTTCATGGTCCATCCCTTCCCTTCTACTGTGAACACTGAGCAGAAGTATTTGTTTAAGATGTTTGCTTTTTCTTGATCCTCCTCTGCAGAGTCACCCTCCTCCCTCTTCCACTGTATAGTACAATCTCTCCCTTTGTCTTCATTTTTTTTGTTAACATAGTTAAAAAATGTTTGCCCTCTTTTGATACTCCTTGTGCTGTTCTTTCCTCAGTTTGTGCTTTTGTGTTCCTTAATGCTTTGCCTACATCCCTTTGTTTTCTGAGATACACTTCCCAATCTTCCTCTCTTTGGTTCTCCTTATACCTTCTGAATGCAACTCTTTTAGACTTTACCTTTTCTGCTACCTCTTTCAAGAACTGTAGCAGACTCCACTTTCTTGTACTTTTGCTTACTTGCTTGACGTAACATTTTTTTCCTTCACTAAGGCATTTATTTTTTTACAAATCGATATCCTTTATTGAATTTTGTCAGAGAAACACATATGAACCATAATATAACAACTATATGGAAAAAAAAGGAAAACAATAATAACTCAAGAAAACATAAACAAACATGCCACGTAACCCCCACTAAGCCACCTTTTAGTTTGGCCCACTTTTCCTCCATCCCCTAGGTCATCTCCGCCTGCCAGATCATTCCAGAGGCATTTGCCCTTCTTAGTAAAATCAGTCCTTCTGAAGTCTATGACCCTTGTCATTGTATGGTTAGATTCTGCAGCTGTTCTTATTGTATGTTTCACCACTCTGTACAATGATCACTGGTCCCCAGATGGCTTCCCACCTGTATGTCTGCAGTACTGTACTTGTTAGTAAGCTTCTGGTCCAGTATTGCCCAGTCATCAGTGGGTTCACTGACTAATTGCCTGAGGAACATCCCCCCTTACATTGAGTCCAGGATATCCGTCTTTCTAGCAGAAGCCACAGCAGATGGGCTCCAATCTACATCCAGCAGTTTGAAGTCCTCTCATCAGCAACACCTTCCTCCTTTCTGACAATTTGCTAGTTACTTCTAACATTATCTTATCTAAGTCCTTCAGCTGTGCTGGAAGCCTGTAGCTCACACCTGTCCAAACAGAGGCTCCATTTCCCAACTCAAGGATGATTGACATCACCTATGCCCTCCCCCCAAATTCCCTGCATTCAATACATTTATGTGGATATACATATATTTCATTCTTTGCTTGCCATTGTGTCCAATAGTGGATTTAACCCTTGGAATACTTTCAAAAGATGGGATATTGACACAGCAAAGACTCAGTAAAGGCAAGGTAAGATTTCTTTCAAACAACTTTATTGAACAGTATAAAAACAACTGAAATGTTAGTTTGGTAGTGTTGCACCTGGGTTATACCCCCTATCGTCCCACATATACCTTACACTGTATTCCTGGTCTATTAGATTGTGATACTGCTATTTTGCACTCACATATAGATTTGGGTACCCATCATACAAGCATGGGTGCCAGGAATATGCTTTGCTGCTAATGTCTGCTAATGTTTACATCTATATAGGATTATATCATGCATGATTCATTATACCTCACTATAACGCATTTACCTAGATTATGTTTGTCTTTTATATATAGTCTATCTATAAGCTATCTAATTACTGATAAGATGACTCTAATGGATCATCAGTGATTACTGTATACACTTATATACTTATATTCTCACATAATCCTATGTAGTGTGTGCCTTGCACTTAGGCTAGTATGCCACATGTATTTGTGGTCTGTCAGTAATTCTCTTTGTTCAAGCTTCATAGTGACAGAGACATATTCTTTGTCTCATATTACACTCATTAGTAATTCCATCTCCTAAATCATTACCCAAGTGAAGCTGCCTTGTTTATAATATAGAAGCAACACATTATATTCCTTATATCCATAACCATGATGTTATTTCTGTTACCATGCTGCTATCTATGGTATATAACCTTGTGTAAGCCAGCTCACATTCTTGAGAACTGTACATTCTTCTGAGACTGGCAAGGACTGAAACTGTCTTGTGATTTTCTTTGTCACATGCTTGGCATGAATATAGAAATAAATTATTATTATTACTTCTGCTTGTGTTGTTGTTTCTTTGGCTGACACTGTAGACATAAAAGAATCTGATTTATTTACCCCAGAGCTGGTTTCTGGGCTACATTATGTTGACTGCGGCAGATGTCTGGGTGTTAGTCAAACTTACAGTTTAATTTCCTGTGCAAATTATCATATTAGGTGAGAAATCCCCTGTGATAAGCAGCTGTTTGCAACTTCTGTGTAAACCGTTTAGGTCTGCTTTTGTTCCCCAGTTTATGGAACTTAGACAAACAGACCTCCTACCAGATTTTTTACCCAGTGTAGTGAGCTGTTTCCCCCCTGTGGGAATACACAGCTGTAAAGGGATCGGAATAGACAGACAGATTGCTTTTATTGTTTAAATCCTATTGGGTTATACTCATTTAGGAGCCCACATTCACCAAAGGCTGTCTGTGCTCACATGAGCTGTGGTTCAAAATGTACTTCCAGATTCACAGTTACAGTAGCTAAGTGTTTCTCATTTTATATACTGTAGACATGTCTGAAACAATCAGAGCTGAGTTGAGGCTGGATGTCTCACAATACCAAGCTGCCTACGGTGGTTTGGAGGATTTTGCTATAATGGCAAAAGGTGGAGACAACCCTATTAGAGCTCCCTTTCAACATTATAGTGAAATGAAACATGGTACCAAGGAAATATTCTTGAACAATGGCTATTTGCAACACTTTTCACTTGCTTAGAATCTTTTATGAAAAATGTGCTGCTCTGAGAGCAGATTACATTGCTACTGATACCCCCAGAGGACCTGTGAATGATCAGCAAAGTTCTATCACTGTATGGCATGATAAAGTTAAATAGCAGCTTTTTCCTGCTATATTTGGACTGCTCTTTGAGCCAGCAACTAGGCATAGTGCAGTCCAAACTTGAAATTTAGAGGGCCCATGTCTGAGCTGCCAGATAGACATTTTTTTGTGAGGGAGCTGCTTAAGGGAAGCATGAAATGTTATGCCTATGAAATTTACGCATTGATACATATACCTGGTGTCTCTATTTTTGATGTTAGTTTTAAGCACCCAGTGGAGCTTGAGAGGTTCTGCAAGCAGTTTCAGACACTGAAAAAATATGCCTCTGTGGAAGCCTTTTATGGTGATTCCACTGACTAATCCTGAAACAAAGAAGATAACTGTGTTGCTCTATAATGACAGAGTTAATGTTGCAGATGTAACCTACTGGCTACAGCAACACTGTAAAGTGAAAGGACACCCTGAGCTCATTTTAGATGATGAACACCTCTGGACTGGGGTTTGGAGATATTTGGTAGATTTACATCTGGAACAAGGTCTCACGAAGCACCTTCCTAATTGTTTTTTTTAAGGTGAGATAGAGGGGTGATATTTTACCTGGCACAGCTGAGGGCCTGTTACAAGTGTGGGGCAGTATGTCATCTGAGCAATGTTTGTGATCAGTAGAAATGTGGTCTCTGTGGAGACTTGGGACACATTGGTTCCCACTGTAGATGGCCTATGAGATATAATCTCTGTGAAGAACATGGTCATATGTTTTGTACTTGTTCCTGGGCCTCCCATAATAATATTGGTCTTGCAATACCAGCAAATAATACCCCTAACCCAAAACACTGATCTTCCCCAGTGACGACAAGGAGGTACCCTAGCTCCAATCCTTTTCTGCTTCCCATATCTCAGACAAAGTATATCCAAAAAGACAAACAGAGAATGCAAGATTTGCTAATGCATTTACATCCTCCTTACCCTAAGCCTCAAAGAGAGGCTAGATCTCTGCAAGTGGAACCTGTTGTTGAAAATGTGGACTTGCAGTCAGAGATGGATGTTTCCCAGTTGGAGTCACAGGAGCATGATATGATAGTAATAGAAGTACTTCATGGTCCTACTTCAGATACATGGGTGCAGCCACCAGCCCCTTCTCCACCATTGCCTGGGGACGATGGTAATAGTGTTTTGGTGAAGGTGCTGGATTGGGTGCTGGAACTGTAGCTGATGTTGGTTGTATGCCTCCCCCAGACTTACAGCAAGATATTGCTTTTCAAAGAGTGACTCTCTCTAAGTCTAGTAAGGCTATTCTGGAAATGCAACAGGTGTCAGTAGACACTGACTCTGTCCCATTGCAAAATTCTTATGCTCTGTTATTTGAGCAAGAAGGAGAAGAAGATGGTTTGTACTCTGATATTTCTTCAGTTGCTTCCTAACACACTGAGATTCTAGCTGATGTTGGTGTGGGAGACAAACTAAAACTGAAGAAAAGGAAAAACAGAAAATGTAATGACTCATGTCTTTTTTTTTCTCCTTTATAGTTGCTTCTATTCCTGTCAAGTTTACCTCCTTTTTCTTCTTATGGCTGGGGGTATTACCTTTCTTACTATCAATGTGAATAGTATAAAGTCACAGAAAAAGAGAAGGGTTACTTTTGCAAGTTTGATGGAGGGACATGGGCATGTGATCTTGTTGCAGGATACTAGATTGCATACTTTGTCTGAGATATGGAAAGCAGAAAAGGATTGGAGGTGGGGTACCTCCTTGTGGTCACTAGGGGAAGATCAGTGTGTTTTATTAGGAGTATGATTTGCTGCTATAGATTCTACAGTGTTACAAGTCCTGGATATACAATCTGTGAGGGCTATTCTTGTAGATGTTGTATTACATCACATTGTATATCATTTTATTAATGTCTATGCTCACCAGCAAAAAGTTGATAGGTTTTCTCTTTTTAAATGTATTGCCCCTTATCTGCATACTTCAACATTGGTATTTGGGGGGGGGTGATTTTAATTGTGGCCTCACCTCTTGGGACTGGGGAAGGAAGACACAAAAGATATATTGCGATACTCATATATTACACACTGTCATTACACAGAATAATTTAAAGGATGTGTATGATATTTTAAGTATTGAGCCAATGCATACCTTTTATATGGGTAATTTGTCATTCAGGATATATTTGTGGTTCTTGTAAGAACAGATTGCTAGCTAATGGTTACTGTTCTGCCTTTGGAGACCTCAGATCATGTGGTGGTAAAAGTGCTGATAGGACAACAACAAAACCTCTCAATGGGGAGAGCGATTGGAAAATGAATGTTGCCCTTTTGCAGGAGGAGTTTATTAAAGAACAAATACAGATATTTTTAAATTGCAGTCAGATATTAGTTTCTTGTACGATAGTCCCATAGAGTGGTGGGAAGACATGAAAAGGGATCTAAAACTACTGTTTATGCAGATGTCCAGAGCACAGGCAAAGGATCAATATATAACATATTTGGGGTTTAGAGCTAAATATTTGCAGCTACTGACTCAGGTCACTGTCTTACAAAGTACAGTGCAACAGCAGCTTGCAGAAGTTAAAAGTAAGATTTATGGATTTCTTAAACTGAAAGAAGATAAATATTCTTTACAGCAAAAATATTTGGTTAAGGCTACTAAGGAACAAGTGAACCCTTATCATCTTGACTTGCAAGGGTCCCAATGGCTTGTTATGACTCTTTGCTAGATGGTACTGGAGGGGTTGTGAAAGATAATGGGGGATACAGCAGGTGGTAAAAGCACATGTGCAGGCTACATTTCAGGAAAAGGGAGTGGGCAACAGGAATTATTTTATCAGCATTTAGAGCTCCCTCTGCTATTGGAGGAGGAGGAGAAGGAGTTGATGGCTCCTATTTCTGACAGTGAAATTAGACTGTCAATAAGTAAACTGTCTGTACGCACTACCCCAGGTGCCGATAGGATACCTAATGAATTTAACAAAGTTTTTTTTGATATATTACTTACATGGTTGTGCCTCCTTTATGAGACTATTTGGACAGAGAATAGACTTGTGCCTAGTATGTAAAATGAGGTGACTATCTTTCTTTATAAAAAGGAGATTAGCAAGATATCAGGAATTGGAGACTATTAAACTTGCTTACATCAGATTATAAGATCTTGGCTAGATTTTGATGGTTAGATTAACTAAGATTGTGCAGAAATTATTAATTCCTGTCCAAACCAGTGCAGTCCCTGGAAGGAATATTGTTTATAATCTTATATATATATAAGGGAGATTGTTGAACAAGGTTTGCAAATGAATTTAGAAGGCTATCTTCTGACTCTAGATCAAGAGACAGCATCTGATGCGGTGAAACAGGACAACATTTGGGCTGTTTTGAAGTATTATGGTACCCTGAATTACTACTAAGCCTGTTGAAAACTTTATATTTGGAAGCACAGGTCACTCCTTCAGTGAATGGATATCTGGGTTTACCTGTTTATATCAAGACTGGTGTCTGATAGGAATGCCCACTGAGTCCTTTATTATATGTTTTTGGCTTGGATCCTATTTTGAGTTTGATTGAAGCTGATGAGCAGATTTTACCTATTAAGACACAGGAGGGGACTTTTCTTGAGGAAGGTTATGGCTATGCTGGATGATTGTATTTTTACAGTGTCAGATTTGTACTCAGGAAAGAGGGTACTTCATGTCATTGAAGGTCTGCAGATGGTCAGAGGTATACAGATAAATTATAGTAAAAGTAAAATATTGGTGTTGGGTGAGTCATTATTGGTAAACCATTTTTTGATTGCAGTAATTAAAAGGAATGTAAAGTTATTAGGACTTTATTATGATACTCAAAATGCTCTACAACTGAATTCGGATACTGTTTATGATATAGCATATCAGAAAGTGATCAAATGGCAGTCATGGAAAATTACTAGAAAGAAAAGGGTGTTTCTTCTCAGGGCTTATATTGTCCCTATTTTATTGTACATTTCTCATGTATGTCCTTTACCATATGATATGCTTGCAAAAATAATGAGTCTTTTTTGCAAATATCACCCAAGACAGACTGAGAATCATGCAAGTCTCAATTTTACACAACATGTATTTGACACCAGTAAGACTCCACAGAATGGGTAAGCTCCCTTCCCCACCTTGTGGACGATGCAACCAAGTGAAAGGAATTTGCGTCACATTTTCAGGGAATGTCCCCCATTGTGGCACTCTGGGAGACCATCAGGCAGCAGGCAGATCCCCTACTGTGAATAAAGAATTTTTTTTATCTGAAATTTGTCTTCTGGGTGACTTCACAGAGGTTAATGTTAAAAAACACAGATTCCACATGTCAGTGATAGCACTTCATTAAGGCATTAATATTCCACCATTGGAAAGATCCACATGAAATTTCTTACACAGAATGCCATCAAGAATTGTTATCTAACATGAGACTTGAGAAAATGGTTGTGAGTCTACGCAATTGCATGACTCGTTACAAAGATAGGTGGGAGTCACTGCATTATTTATGCTCCCTTTGAAATCCTACACTTCAGAGAACATAGATGAAGGTGATGCATGAGGAGGGGGGCCTTGTGTTGATTTTGATTTGGTATTGTTGTGTCTCTTTAATGTAAGTGTGGTATATTGCTGTATATATGTCCTGTACCTTTAAATTTTGTATATCTTTATTGAAGAAAACTCAATAAAGTGGAATTTCAAAAAAAAAAAAAGAGTTTTTTTGTTGTTGTTGTTTTCAGGCAGTTGGTTAAATCCTGTGAAGTGAGCACATATGCATAGGCATTGGAAGACAGGAGGTCTTAATATGAAACAGCCCTTGGTGTATTTGTTTGGGAATTTTTTCTATAGTTCCATTAGACCTATCTTATTGGAAATGGTTGAGGTGGGGAATTTATGTATGCAGCTGTGGGGGTTTTGTTTTGATGGCTTGGGGAGGGGTAAATGTAACTCCTTCTAGAAAACTGCTCATGTCTTATGTACGGCTTTCACATTGAAACACATTAGAATGTGGAAAAGTTGAGCTTATTGGTTTCTGTCCCATCAGACCAAAATTGTTTTATACCTTTATTATAGATAACTGTTATATTGAAGACACTTTGTTTCAAGTATCTAACAATATTAATCCTGAACTGCTGTTAGATAGTATGATAGAGCCCAGCATTCTGCTTAAGATGCAAGATATGATTTGTTACGAGGGCATCAAAAGTTGAATAGGAAGGATAATCAAAAGACAAACAACGGGCTGAAAGAGGATGTAGGAACAGTCGCGTCAGGGACAATTTGAGACACTTAAGCACTGTTTTTTTGATTGTGTTCATGTGCAGGGATTCTGGCATGCATTAGCAAATTGGTGGGGTGAACCTCTTTAGCTCTATGACTTATTGATATTGGGACAGATCTTAAGGGATGAGTAAAGTGTGCAGAGAAGTACAATTGTTGTTCTTTATATGTATTAAATGGTCAGTGGCAGGTGATATGCCTGAGATTTCTTCAGAATAAGGAAGTTTAGATGCAAGAAGTTTTCTTAAAATTCAATGTGAGCATGATAAATTTGTGAGTATGAATTTTGCTCATTGGGATGGTGATGGTGGACACCTCTATGGAATAATGTTGGGTGGTGGGGTAGTATATTTCAGTGTTATATGTCTGTTTTTATGATGTATACTGTGAGTTGATTGGGCATATGTGGATGGTGGAATCTTTATACAGTTTATGTGCCGGTGGTGGACTTAATTGTTGCTTTTTTGGGTTACACTATATTTTTAGGTATGTATGATAATGATTAGCATTGAATGTTCGTGGTTTGTTTACTTTCTCTTTTGTTCTTGTATCTAATTGCTGTATTTTGTTTTTGGCTGTTAATAAAATGTCCTCTACTTTTTGCAGGGGGATTGGGGGTTGTGTGAGGGGAGATGGTTTTTTGTATATTTGTGGAGTTTTTGTTTGCTTTTTTTTTTTTTTTTTTTTTTTTTGCTGTGATGTTAATATGCTTATATTCCTAAGATTTTGGTGTTTTAATAAAGAAACCTTACCCTTTTCAAGAAGTGAATGGGATCTTTAACATCTCCCTGAACTACCAAAAGAACAGGCAGATTGTATTGCAAAGTTTAAGGTCTCATCCAAAAGAGGAGTGCAGTTTCCTCATGCTGCACTACAGCAAGTATTGGGATTGAACCGCGTGCTGGGTGTGGAAAGAACCCACAGCCTCTGATCTCCCAGCCTCAATCACTATCAATACAAATTAAATGATGTTGAAACATTTGCTTTTCTAGTTTTAGGAAAGTGAGGATGTCTTTTATTTACAGGTTCTAAGAAAAGTTATTGAATCTGGTAGAAGAGGAAGAAATACGATTTAAGTGTATGGAAATTGAGGAGCTGCAATGCAATATCTTCTGTCTTTTCTGGTATGTAACATGTGCAACATAGGGAAAGATCATTTGGTTTGTTTTTCTGGTTCTGATTGACAGGAGCTCGTAGAGCTCTTGTTTTGAGAAAAGGACTCCTGCATTCCTTGTGAACAAAACAATATGTTGGAGTGACAACACAATTGCCTCTGCATTTGTGAAGCATTATGTATTGGTACAGAAAAAATGGGTTAGTACAGGGTTGTACAAAACTCAGCACTCGATTGGTGCAGCACCATTGGTGTAGCTATAAATGAAGCAGCAGAGGGAGTTAGATGCTGTGCCACTGGCTTTCATTCTCTGTACAAAGCTGACCCCCCACTAATGCACATGTGTGGTTATGCAGATTCTTTTTTTTTATTTAGAGTTATCCCATTACTCAATTCTCCCTCTCAGCATCCACCAGCCACCCCACCCAACAAACATAAGAGTGACACTGGAGGTGCCCAATTCTCCAGTGCCTAATGTGGAATGCTTGATTTTGTTTTAATGTAGCACTACTACTGTGCATACACAGCTATTTCTTCTTTACCCTGGTAATGCTGTTTCTTTTCTTTGAAAATTAAGAACCTCCTGTCACCAGACCCTCCCTCTCAGCAACCTCCCTATCAGCACCCCCCACACAGACATAAGAGTGACACTGTGATGCCCAATCCTGAGTGTCTCAGGGTGGAAAGTTCAATTTTAATGCACCTCACCACCACGATGCACGATAATTTCTTCTTGAAAAAATATATATATAGATATTTTGTAAATATTTTAATTAATACATCAGTTAGGGTTAAGTGACAAAGTAGGAAATGAGATGTTAGGGTTGAGCCATTATCCCCTCACCCTAGCACTCAACCCCATCTTCCACACTTGGGGTGTGCCATGGGGTCATTAGGCCCAACTTTCACTCCATTCCATATGTAAAGAGGCTGACATGGTACAGCATAGAAGAATGGGGTGAGAGTCAGCCCAATGACTCCATGGCACACTCCAGTACTTATTGGTGTGTGGAGGATAGGGGTGGAGTGGTAGAGTTGGAGTTTAGGGGCTCAACCCTAATGTCTCATTATCCTACTTTTATCACTTTAACCCTAGCTGATGCATTAACAAAAAATTTGCAATGAATTTCCTTACTTTTTGAGAAAGCATATGTAACTGGTAAATGGTATGTATTGGTGGGGAGCATGAGCCCCACCCTAAGCTGCCCATTTGTGCATAATGATATGTGTCTATGGAGTGTGGCCCAGCATTCCACTTTCATACACACATAGCAATGGAGCTTACAAGTAGCCCTCTATAGGGCTGAAAAGGAGCCATTGTAACACTAATTTGCCAATATCTCAGTAAACTGCCATGCTTATGAAAATAATTCCACTGCAGTTGTATCTGACTTCAAAACTTCAATGCATGCTTAGTCTGGTGGACTAAGCTGTGGGTATCAACTAATTCATATCTCGCAGTTTCTGAGATACTGGCACTAAAAAGTTGCTGTGGGCACCGCAATGTTATCCTATGGGAAAAATCTCAATTTTCTGATGACACACAGTATCTGTGGAACTGAATACTGTTTTTACAACCTAAACAGAATAATTCACATCTCTGGGACACCCCTTTATACCCTGCAAAATTTCAAGCCAAAAGACCAAACTTTTATTTACAGTGCACTGGCAAAGTTTTTAAATTCCTAGTTTAGAGGTGGTTAAACCCTATTCACAAGGTCAATCCCCATTCATGAGCTGTAAAATCACCTTTTTGTGAGAAATCTTTGATTGGCAAGACTTTTCCATCTGGTTTGGAAGTCACTATTATGGATTTTGTCAGCTCACAAAATGAGATTGTCTCACAAAAGTGATTTGACAGCCTCGAACCAGAAATGTAAAACCAATCCTTCCATGAGTTGGACAAAATCTCCTTTCAAGACTCGATCCCTTTCATGTGGCATAAAAATACCCATTTCCTGAGCCAATATTCATTTGTGAGAAGGGCCATCTGGTCATGAAATGACGATCAATGATTCTTTCAGCTCATGAAAAGGGATCAGCTCGAAAGGTGAGATTTTGTCAGCTCATAAGAGGGATTCAAAAACACAATCCCTTCGCAAGCTGCGAAATCTCTTTCCTGAGCTGATCCCTTCACCAAGTGGCAAAATCCCCATTTTTCAGAGCTGATTCTTATTCACAAGATTGGCTGTCTGGTCCCTCAATCATGATCAAGGATTTTGCTACCTCATGAAAGGGGATCGGTTCGCAAATGGGAATTCTGTCACCTCACGAATGGGAATCGGAAGTGAGTCATGAATGAAGAATTTTAAAATCAAAAACATCCATTTTTTGTACAAAATGAAGGAAACCAGTGGCATGGGTGTGTAGAGGGTGTCATCCCAAACAAAACCCATGCCTCATTTGCAAAAGAAGTGAGCCATGGTGCAAGCTACAACATTTTGTTGGGGGGGGAGAAATGAAAACAAGTTAGCATCTCTTGAACAAGGAATTTATTTTCGCTTGAATGGGGATTTTATAAATCCCCATTCATGAGATGACAAAATCCTTGATCACTTGCCCAGTCCCCTCTCACAAAAACATACACATAAATCTTGAACTGAAATGTGCATGCTCAGAACCTAAGCTTTGAAAATTAAATAACTTTTGAACTAATTAATTTTGTTTTTATCAAAACCAGTGCTGGAGTGTTCTTTGATGAACACTAATCCTACTCTGAAACTTTCAGGCCAAAATTCCAGATGGTGTGTCTGCAGCATGATGGGCAAAATATCAGCAAAAAAGTGGGAAAAAGGCAAAAAAATGCTTTCTTTGTACTTGCTTTATGGAAACTACAAGTCTAATCTGAACATAACCTGCAGCAAATCAAAAGATCTACCATGTGAGACCACGCTTTCAAATTTCATGTAACCACTGAACAGTTGCAGTTATTAAGGTGCAACATTTGGGGTTTAACATTGCTGCTTTACTCAACTGTTACAATACTGGCACAACTGCACTAATATAATATACATATACACACACACACACACATATATATATATATATATATATTTCTCCCACCTGACCCATCCTTCTTAGCACTCACACCCCACCCACCCACTAGAAAATAAGACTGACACTGGGGTGCCCAATCCTCCAGTGTCATCATGAGGAATCCTCCCGATCTAGTTGCTTTTTTAAACCTGATAAAAGAAAACAGTACATGTCTTCTGTGGTCATAACTTCCACCTCCCAACCCTCCCACTCAACATGCAGACCCTCTACCCCAAGCCCTTACTTACCTATAGGGGGTCCAACACTGTAATCCTCTTGGACCACAGACATTTTTTCACTCTTCAAAGCTCGGAATGTGAACTGAAGAAACAGGTATGTTATTGAATATATTTTAATGGGGTTTGAACTTAGTGTCATATCTTGGGCATTTTGCATATTTTTGGCCCAAATTTTCAACATGCCTAATTTGTGAATCTATCTAATGAACAATTGCACTACTACTAGGTAGATCTGTCTGAAAGGTAATTTTGCAATCCCTGCATGAAATCATCTTCAGTCAGGAGTTGAACATTTTTTCTGACCTTGTTTATGTGGTGGGGAAGAAGGCTATGTTAACCTTGTTTCTCTGCTTCTCTGCCTGCTTGCTCTAGTGGCCCCTCTCCACTGCATTCTACCCTCACATCTTGCATACCCAATGCTGCACTTTTCACCCTCTCCCCACCATTCCTACATTCCTTCTCCCGCCTCCCCTCTTCCCTCTTCCTATGACTTGGCACTTCCTATCTGTTGTCTATTTTCTCTGATAAATGTCACTGGCTGCCTTGCTTACAATGCTGCCCTTGAATTGTGTTAATCTGTACTCTGTTTGAGATGTCCACATTGTTGTAATGTCTGTCTTGATGTTCCCCATAATTTGTATTTCTCTGATGTGAAACCTTTGTAAAAGAACCAAGGCTCAAAGGTATTTGTAATCCTAGACTTGACAAAATAAAATAAATAAATGTATAAAATGTGGTGTAAAAATATTGAATAGTAATACAGTTATGAGCCTATGTTGAATTTTGTGAACACAGGCTTGTGCTTTTGTAGTTTTCAATATTTGACCCCAATCTACAACATAGCCATAGCTTTACAGCACCACATGAAAGTGACAGCTGTCATTTTTCATCTCTTGCCCAAAATCTATTTTCAGATCCTGAAAGTTGATTTTGCATTTCCTATGTAAAATCACCTTTAGGTTAGAGTTGAACATTTTCTCTGCCCTTCTTCTTGAGGCAGGGTCAAAACGAGGCTATTTTAAACATTTGGTGCTAAAATATTACAAAACAAATTTTCACAATTTGTACCCCAAAGTCCTCAACTGCAGCCTTATTGGCTCTGGCCAGAGTTTGTTTTTTTTTCTTTTGATGTCTACAGTCAAACATACATACTAATGGGGCAGATTTCTATGTTTTATGTAACTCATGATTGAAACTGAATACATATGTGAAATGTGAAAACTGTTACACTCTGCCAGTCATATTTCATACTTTAGGGAAAGGTCAGTTTCACTCCCACAGGTTGCCGTAGGATAAGTAGTGTGATACGTCTATGTGGTGTGTGTTGTACAGTATAATGACATAGAATTTCTATCTGTAGTTTGCCATTTGTGTGGTATACCTTACTTTACTCTCTAGGAACTGGCAAGGTTATTTCGTGCATTAAAAGTACATACCTGAAGGTTGTGGCAAGTGTTTGTTGTATAATGTATCAAGGTTTACTGTTAACCCCCAAGGGTAAAAATAGTTAATGTGTTAGGACAGTTATCTTGCTGATAAAAAAGTAAAAAATTAGCACCTTGCCCTCCATGGCTGCTCTGTCCAGTGTGTGTCTGTTAGTATATGATAGGTGGACATATTTTTATTTAAAAGCTAGATGTAGCTATAGTACAAGTCATAAAAAGCATCTGCTGTGGTTAAGTCACAAATATTACACATTGACAATTTTTTTTTCTAAACATTTCATTTGTAATCACTGGGTGAATGAGTAACTTATGCTTGCCTATGTATCCATAGAATAGTATGCATTTGTTTTACTTAGTCATTACGTGTATTGGATTATGCTGCATTTTGCAAGTTGTTTTGTATATTGGGGGCTATACTCCACTCTGCCTGAGTTACACATGATGTACACAGAAAGTGCCTGTGGGCATATGTGGCCACAGACAGGCTCAGGGTGCATGGATTCATAACAACAAGGATCCACAGGGCACCTGTCAGTAGCCCAGCCCCCCTGGTATTCAGGACTGTGGGGGGCACATGAGTGTGGAGCTATGACCCAGGCAGGTATCCAATCAGATGCCCATCCTGGGTCCTGGAGTTAATCCCTTGTGCCACGGGTGGGGGAGTATAGGATGGTGCAGGTCCTGGATCACTGAATGTATGGGTAATTGTCCAAAAGTCTGCCCCCAGGCCACTCTAGCAGCCTATGTGTGCTGGGGCAGAAGTGTGCAGGGGGAACCCAATGCCACCATACCACACCAGTGAACATTGCGTTGGCACATAGACACATACAGCAGGGTCCCCAAGACTTAACATTTCCCACATCATCTCAGCACTAAGTGTCACAATCTCTAACTATAAAAGTACATCTCTGGGAATGGGTATTGGAGCTTAATCTAGCATTATTAGACATTCCAGAGGTTAAGGGGGCTTTCAGGCTACTATTAATGCTAGAAATTATTTTTGTCTCTCATGATAGTAGGCAAATTGGTGGGAAGATACAAAATGGGATTTCAGACTTTTTCAGCAAACAGGTAGACTTTTAGGTAAACATAGGGAGCAAGAGTATTCTGCTACCAGATAGAAGTTACTTATTTTTCCAGAATGCATACTACTGGGGATAGAGATTGACATGCATGAATTTCAAACTTTAAAGGCTACACTGACTAAATTACAGTATGACTGAATGTCCTCTCTGAGACAAGAACAAAGGTTTGGAGCAAGTGGCACACAAGCTCACACCAACCTTTTGACTTTTGCCAGGCATCTAGTCACCAAAAAGATATCAGAACACTCACATCCCTCTCAGAAGAAGTGATTTAAAAAAAATGTCTTAAAAGAATTGGGTCAGGATTTGGAGGCCTTGTTCTTTGCTGATCTACATCTCAAAGAGACAAATTATAGAGTGGCTAGATACTTGTCCTCTGAGAACAGTACTGGAATATTGTTTTTCAGGTCTGCTCCACCCTGTCTCCCCACTGGCAGTCATAGAAGTTATTTCACACTCACCTGTGGGGAAAGCACTCAGCCTTGATGGGCTTCCAAACAAATTATACAGAATGTGAATTCCCTTTTTAGTAGAACTATTCACCCTTCTTTCTGACAGTTTAATGGCAAATGCTTTACCTCCCAGCATGTATAAAGGTCTTGTAGTTTTAATTTATAAACAAGGAGACAGAGAAACACTGCAAAATTGTCGATCAATGACCCTCCTTAATAGTGACTTCAAGCTCCTTATGAAAATTTTGAGCAAACATTTTCTGTTTGTCCAGAAGATATTATTCAATGCTGTTCTACTCAGTCCCTGGATGAACCATAATTGATGGACTTATTTTAATGAGGGAAATTTTCTCCAGAGGGTCTGCAGAATTACTTATGGGTTTCTGTTTTAATTTAGACCAACAAAAGACTTTTGACAGGTTACCACATAATTATATCTGGGTATGTCTTTCCAAGATGAAGTTTTCCCTTCCTTTTATATCTTGGCTTAAGACATGTTGCACTGAAGCATTAACAACACTGTTTGTGAATAGCTGGTTAGGGAAACCAGTGAAGGTGACAAAATGAGTTAGACAAGGGTGCTCCTTGAGTCCGCTTCTTTATATTATAACCCTGGAACCATTACTTGCAAGAATTAAAGCACTAGAAGCTATTAGGGGTTCTTTCACTACATAGTACATTTACAGAAGTTAACACTGTGGCATATGCTGACTATCTCTGTCTTATCTTAGCAGATCTCCCATCATGCCATGCTACTGGGCCTTGCTGTGGCATATGCAGGGGGCTCAGGATTACAAGTGAATCTTAGTAAAAGTAAGTATCTCTTTATAAGTACAACACATACTAATATTGTTGATATTATGGGTATTCCAGCTTGTGTAGGATATTGTAAAATATGAGGGATTTATTTTGGGATGGAGGATCCAGCAAAATATAATTGGGAATTGTTACTGAAAGATGCACAGATTAAGGTGCAAAGATGGAACAAGTGGAGAATGTCAAAGAAAAAGAGGGTCTACATGACCAAAACCTCTTACTTAGTACATTTCTCCACGTAGGAGCTATTTTTCTTCCCAGCGATATTGGACACTAGCATTCTCTGTTTTCAAACAATATGGGGTGGCAGGTTGAACTCCATTAAAAGAGGCATATTATATCAAGATTTCAAATTTGAGGCATTCAGATGGTAAATTCAATTGTCTTTTTTTCCTTTTGTAAACAAAACATTAGTCCCTTCTTTAAAAAAGTTTGTAAGGTGTGGGATCTTTGGATTTGGGATTCAGTCTCTCCCTGGAATCAGACCTGGCAACCTTTAATACAAATTCCGAAACAGAAGACCTTGACAGGATCCAGAATATTTTAAGTTGTGTTTTGGAAAATTGAAACTATGGGGTGTACTAAGACAACAAATAAAACAATGTCCTAGGAAAGAAATCTATAGAGTCATTATGGACAAACACTTTCTGATCTCATCGGACTTTGCTATTTATCCAACACATCAATATCAGCAAATTGGAAACATGCTGACTTCCAGACAAATTCTATCATACATGTGGGATGTTTTATGGTTGTGAACACACAAAAAACTAAATGTCAAGGGCAATCTCAAACACAAAGGCATGTAAGAAAGATGGTGTCCAAGAAAGATCTTATGTAAGTACCTGGTGGAAATTGTTTCACATTTATTTTTTGAGTGTCCTTATGTCAGTCAGTTTTGGACCTATACCCTGTCCCAGTGGAAAGGTTCACCAGTCAGATCGCTAACAGAAGAGATTTTTTTATAAGGCATTCTGCCACAGGCTTGGGGCAAGTATCATGCTGACTCAATACATATAATTCTAACATGTATAAAATACGAGATTTGGCAGATATGGTGTGCTTGGTCTCTATAACAATTTTTGACCCCATAACAACTATTCTGGAAATATTCTGCCAATATCCAACAGATAAAAGGTAAAGAACAAGAAAGAATACCTGATGTTCAGTTTTGCAGTTATTGGAAACACATGAAATGGTTAGACACAGGGTGATCCTTCATGGTTTATAGATGGGGAGGATTATTCAGTTCCCCTTCATAATATCTCCTGTAGATATTGTATAACTAAATTAAGATTCCCACTTGTGTGTAAATAAGAGAGACTTCTTTCCTATATTTGTTAAAGCATGGGAAATGGGAAAGGGGGGGGTTGATGACGGTCTCTGCTAGGATTTCTGATTTTATTTTACTACTTATATTACTGTATGTTGGAATACATATGAAAGAGTCTTTTAATTTGCTTTTGACTTATTATGATTTTGTTTGCTGAATCCACTTTTCTAATGTTTATTTTAAATATTGGAATAAGGGATTCTCCTTTAAATAGTTGGCATTTAACTGTATAAGGAAATACTTCCTTGTGTTCTGAATTTCACTACATGATATGAATGACTACATTTTTATGTACATTTGGGTTTATCATTGTTTGAATTTGTGAAAAAACAATTCCACCATTCTTCTGGTGGGAGGTCTTTTTAGCATTTTTTTTAATTTAATTTTGTCCACAAATACCTAATTGGACAATACCCTAGAAGAGGTACAACGGTAAATAAGTATTCAATTTTATGATTTGTATAAAGTTTGAGTGATACTTCATTGTTTTTGTATTTATTTGAGTTAAAAGGAAACACTTTTCCTATATTTTGTGTGGGGGTTATATTAACAATAATGATTTATATTTGCCATTAATGTATGATGGAATATGTATTTCTTTTTTTATTCCTTTTATTATGATTTGGTATGCAGCATTACAGTTTGGTATTTTTTGTTTTGAGTATTTGAAACAAATTTCCTCTACTCTTTTAGTTGGGGGGGTATTCTTTTATCTAATATACTGTATGTAATCTAGAATTATTCATATGTATGATGTAATACTTCTTTATGTGTTGATTTTCTTTCTGTATGATTTTGTATGACATAATACATTTTTGTATATTTTGTTTTGAGTAGTGAATAGAAGATTCCCCTACTCTTTTCAAGAAGTGCCACAGCATCCTTAACATCCACCTGAACTACCACCAGAACAGGCAGATGGGACCTTGGTTTAATGTCTCATCCAAAAGATGACACCTCAGGAGTGCTGCATTTCCCTCATGCTGCACTACAGTGTCAGTATTGGGATTTAACCCAATTGCCTGATGTGGGGATAGAACACACAGCCTTCTGATATCCTGACCTCAGAGGCAAGTGTGCTACCTGCTGAACCACTGACACTGCCAAATTTCCCAAAACTCTGAATCTTTGGTTGTTCCCTTATTACTTATGTTGTGACTCATTCTTTTCCTGCTAACTTGATTACATGACTTCACATTTTTCTTTCAATATTAAGCTTTCCCCTTCTGGTCTTAACTAACATAATTGATCTAGTGTCTAGTCTAGTCCCAGTATATAGGGAAACATACAAATATTTAATATACAATTAGTCAGAGCAACAAATACTGCTGTAACTATGGATGTAAATCAAAAATAGAAATGGGGAAATCGGGTGGAAAACAAAGGTCAGTATTCCTCAACACAGTTCTCTTCCCTCTCAATAAAGCTAACTTACATATTTAAACAACATGTTACTCTCAGCAGATCTGCTGGTACAGAGTATCCATCTCAGTCTCTATGACTTTTTCTGTAGTTTCTGTAGTTTCCATCTTCCATGTTCTGCAAAATCTCCTTTTAAATCAGTCATCGCTAACAGTTCATGGGATTCATAGACAACATAAAACTTTGAAATCTCTCAGTTCTTCAGCCCCTCACAGGTCCACAGTTAGTAACAACAGTGCAGACACCTAGTCCAGCTTCAGTATGTTTAACTTTTGGGATGGCTTCTCTATTTTTCTAGCTCCAGGAATTCCACTTTACTGGCATTTTTTTTGAATAAGAGATGAAGGATAAACTAGTGTGTATCTCAACATGTAGATCAGTGTGTAGTTCAGCAAAAGAACAGACATGTTTATCTGGCAAAATTGGGGTCACTTCTACTCCTCACACCAGCCTCATTTACACTACATGCTGTGGTGATCACCAAAGGTGCCAGAAGTATGCAAAACATATCACCGAAAAGGTGCTAAATAAAGCAATAGAAAAAAAAAACTGCCAAAATACCAAGACACCTGGACAGAGCTATTCTTTATGCTCTTATGCTTAATGGCTCACAAGTAGCTCTCTTGTCAATTCTCTAATCAATTCTGCTACTGCTACAGGGGGGAGAAAAAGAAAGATAAGACTTATCTTAAACGACAGTTCTCTTGCCAATAAAAAAGTAAAATATGAGCACCTTGCCCTCCATGGGTGCTCTGTGCAGTGTGTGTCTGGATTCTGACTGATTTCTTTTAATGCATAGGATAGCAAACATAAAACTGCTATCAGGGTGGGCAATACTGTGTATGATACACCCTGACACTGTATCACAGTGCAGCATGGTTCAGAAGAAACTTTGAAATTTTGGGAATTAAAATATGACTTGTTCAAAAGAGGAGGGGCTACAAAACTCCACCAACTGAAAGAATCTCTTTAGAATTCATGACCCTGAAACAAGAACACCAAAGGGATTAATGAAGGATCATGATCTACACAGTTACTGTATCTGGGTATTTAACAGGGGTTGATTTAACATTGTTTTACTAGCCCAAACCCTAGTGCAATTTGATCAGGCTAGTGTAGCTAAATCTCTACTTGTCCATCTTGATTAGTGCAGGTTTTCATGGCTGTCAATGAAGTTAAAAAAGTCTCTACTTTAGCAGACTCTAGTCCTCATGCTAATCTCTCTCAATGTTCCAGATGGCCTGGTGTGATTAACAGCTCATTAAGAAATGCAGTCATCTGGCAGTTCAAGAGGGGGATCCCACATAAAAACTCAATGTGAGTCATTATCACTCCACTGTTATGACTTTCATCTAGTGTGCAGGGTGTGATCAAGGGTATAGTGCTGTTAAGTCATAAGCTTCTAGTTTTCTGAATGTGTCTCTGTCTGACAATTTGTCCCATATTATTAAGACCAGTGCCCCTCATTTCCTTACATTTTGATTGCCTGTATTCAACATTTTGGCGACAAAATGTGAGGAGGTATACAGGGTTGGCCCTGCAGGTGTTGGGTTTTATGCCAGCCTCATCATAACTTCCATTTCCCCCTCCAAATCTTTTAACTATGTTCTTTCCCTAGAAACCACTGTAGACCAGACATTGAAATGACCATCCACAGATCCATAGCTGCCATTACTGACAAGTGTAGGGGGTCCCAAGCTCTTTCTAAATAGACCATGCCAGCCATCGCCATCCATACAGTCCCACTTTATCCTACCCAGCATGTCCTTTAATTCTAAAATCAAAGCTTTGGATCATGTATGGTACAAAAATAAATCTTAATAAAAGACATGATTTGAAAGCTTAAAATAGGCATTCCTGGGGTACATAGGTCATCTTATATCGAAATAGAGGTGGTATAGCAGTATGACTGTGTATTGTTTCCTTTGGGCTGATGAAAAGACAATGTTAAAGAAAAATCCTTTATTGTTGGGGCAGAACATATTAAAATCAATGCTTTTAAAATAAAAACTCATAGTTTTCTATTTTCCAAGCCCATTATGTTTGTGTAGTCCCACCCCAAAGAAATCTTAGAATTGCTCCTGGCCCAGTTGAGACTGTACAAAAACTTCCAGAAGTGCAAGTCTCCAGTTGACTATAGGGTGGGAGATGAGAGTGTCTTTCTGCCTGACTCTATTCATAGCCCTGTGGGTGGTGGTGACAGTGTGGTGAGGTGCATGATGATGTCAGCTATTGTCTGTGTGGACCTAGGACTGCTTGATTGAACATTTGTTGTTGTAATGTCCTCTGGTTTGGTGGTGGTGGGAGGGAGGCAGAAAGAGGAAGAGAGGAGGCCATGGTACAAAACAATGGTGGGGGACTCACTGTGCATGATGGCACTGCAGCCTTTTTTGGTTGCTGGGGAGCTGGAAGCAATGTGGAGCAGGATAAATGTGCAATGATCAGATTATTTCTTGTCTTACATTATTTCCCATATAAGTTATCAAAGTTTACCATTATAATTGAGGGCTAGTGCAACCATCTGTGGGCTAGTGCAATTTGAATCAACTTGCCCTGCTGGCTAGTGAATGGTGTTAAAGGACCTCTGGTGTTTAACAACACCAGGGTCAACACCAGAGCTACTCAACATATAGACGTACTCACAAAGTCATGAAATGCAAAACTAGGATTACTGTACAGACACCGAAAAGGCCTGACTTCTGAGGCTCTAAAAATTGCTGTAACTAACTCAGTCATCTAGGTGATAGTCTATGGTCTAGCAGTATGTGGGGCTACCTCCCAAACTGCTTTGAAACATATCAAAACAACACTAAACAAATTATGATGTTTAGTCCTAAGTGTACCCGTTTTCACTCACACCTGTGAGTTGTACACTCAAACCAACTGGCTCAACCTGGACAGCTGCCTCCAGTATTAAGTATGCATGCTCACCAAGAAGTTGATGGTAGGACTTACCACCTCAGGCCTGCAAAGCCTTCTAACCAACCTAATTCCATCAGATGCACTAGGGTACAAACAACTCGGCCCTCTGCATCCTTTTCCGCAGAACCACACAAGGCCAGCAGTACAACAGATACCAAGCACCACTTTGGCTTAATGCACTTGACCAAGACATCATGAAAGAGTACAAAATAGGCCTCTTTTAAGATAAACTCCAAGTGGCCCTTGCCAAAAACAGTAACTGTGGCTGTGAGACCTGAACCCCCCCACACACACACTCTTCCCTCTTCTTTCCTGTTACCCTCATTCTAACCTGCACCCTTGCCTTCTCCTCTCTTCTTGCAAACTAACACTCCTATAGTAAGCTCCAGTTCTCTGCCTCAGCACTTAACCCCCAATGAGTCTAGCCCTCACCTGTGACTACACTCTTTTGCACTTAAGACAAAATAACTGCTGCCATCAAGTTCTCACCTCCTTGCATATAGTATTAGTTAATTATTTTACAGAGTATATTATCCTCTGTTCACTGCCTGATTTGCTTTATATCCTGTAGATCCTCAAGTTGTTCCTTAAACTTTTGTCAACCTAGCCTGCTATAAACTATGTATCTGTGTATTTTACTTAAGTAATCCCTGTTATTGTAGTTATATAACCTCTGTAACCTGATGTATTCATGTTTTCTAAGGCATGGAACCTCCTTGTATCTGCTTATGGACTTGTAACCATTGTAAATAATGTTATGCTCATGTATTACTATGACATGACACTCTCTGTAAAGAGCCTTTGGCTCAAAGGTACTTCTATAAATAAATAAATAAATTAGTATAAATAAGAAAAGACCATGGGACTATTAAGATGTGGATTTTGTTGATCAATTAAATATCAATAGCACAACAGTAATGATTTTAACCGAAATTAATCTAATCATTTTGCATTAGTCTGAGGCATGCTACATTAGATAAACAGATATACAAACAAGATACAATACACAGATGCAATTTAATGATGAACCAGTTTGCTTATATTTTACCAGACCCTGTGTCATATAATTCCTTAATATTAATAGTTTATTTTACCAAGGCTTCCGCTTGAAACCTGAAAGTTGTTTCCAAGTCCAACTGTCATAATTTCTGTAGTAGAATAAAACAGCTTAGCCCCAATGGCGAGTACTTGGTTGAGGAAGTAGTTATAGCACAGGACTCTAAGCCATAATACCATGGTTTGAATCCCACAGTTGCCATTTACTGTGAGGTATGGTTAAGGAATGGAATGCGTCTTGATATACGGTAAAATGGTAACAACATGAATTGGTGTTCTAGAGTACCCCAAAGTAAATTCTATGCCAGAATGAGTTCTCTCTTGATGCCACTGCTATACTGAACCGCATAACACATGCCAGAGCAAGCATGACCCCTGAAGTGAATATCCATGTATGGGCAGTTCCTTTATTTCAGGGGCCATTCCCATAAGAGCATTTACTTTGGGATGTGGGAGCATTTTAGCTGTGGCATTTATTGGGGGGGGCAGTTCATGCAGAACCTATGTTTCTGATATATTTTGTGTGCAGCCCTGCACCTGCCAATATTGGAACCATGAGGTAGTTTCAAGGAATTAAAACAATCATTAATTGTTCCTATAGGAGGAGTTTCTACTTGAAACCCTATGTAACTTGGTTACAAAATTATGCAAAATACAACTGCCACCTCCATCAGTTTTCCCATGTGAATTTTTGCATTCATTTTTCCTTCCTCCACAAGAAAATATGCAGAAAGACTGTTTTTGTGATAGAAGAAAACTCAAATGCATTTCCTCCTTGAATTAGTTTAACATGGAAGTCGATGTGTGGATCAAATCAATGTTTACATGAGAATTTTAATAGCCGTTTAAAAGCCGGTCCTTCATTTATTTGACAGTTTTAATAGAACATTTGCATATTATTCATGTTACAGTACATATACTTTCAGGACATGGGTGTCCTAACAACGTTATGTATACCACCATATGTATACCATTTATTTATGGTAAAGAGAAAGAGAGAGAGGTGGGTGGGGGTGAGAGAGAGAGAGAGAGAGAGACAGAGGACCCGACTCCAAAAGCTAACAGACTGATGTAGGGTTCTTGAGTCAAACATCAATGATGCAATTCACACCTTGCATCAGAAATTGCAGCAATCTCAATTTCAAAACACAGCCTGCATAATGGGACGTCTCTGTGGCACACAGATACTGTTTCACCCTTGCAACCTTCCACAGGGTATGCCAGGTTGCAAGGGGGTTGTGCTATAGCGGAGCTGCAAAATCCCCTTTTGGGATTCTGAAAACCCTGCCAATGCAATGTCATAGCAAGGGGCTCAACTTAGAACAGCCAAGAGGTGGTCTAAGCCCTCAGACCATTGCTCCACAAGGAGTGGAACTGGGGTATGGCTCTATATGTGAGTTATGTAGGCAGAATGGACAGGGAAAGCTATAGGGGTGTTGGGGAGCAAGGTGCATGCCAGAGAGTTGATTGGGTAAGCTACAAATAGTTATAATAATGGCACACCTGGCAGGTGCCTGATCACCCCTGACTTGCCCACTTGCTCCCCAACATCACTTATGGCATCCCTGATGGCCCTCCTGCCATTCTTTATTTTATTGCACCAGATGGAGGGGAGTTGGATCTCTGAGGCAAATCCCGCAGGTGCTCCTATTGTTTGGTGCTAGCCTATGAGTGGGACAACTCTCTGTTTTTTGGTGTAGTGACTTCCCATTTTACAGAATTGGGTACAGGATCCCCGATACACCCAGAGTGAGCCACAGCCCTTGATCACTGCAACTTGTAGTGATCTAAGGGCTCTTTTGGAATCAGTCCCAGAAAGACTTTAAAGGAATAGCTGATATATGGGTGCTGCACCCGGGGTAACAGCAAACAATATGAAGTTTAAAACATGTGGCAGGTGCCATCATTTTAAATTTCTTCTTTATTATAGCTATCCCTCATCTACTACTTTATATGGTAATATATACAGTACAGTAAAGTAAGATTGTGCACTGTGCTCTACTCCACAATATTGACCGTGGTGCATGGTGCACCATGTCTGCTATTGTGCATCATGCACTATGCGGCATCTGATACCTGACCCCTGGTGTGATCCCCTGACCCCTTGTCACTCCCTTGCCACATGCCAATCTGGCCATGCCCATGCAATGCATCTCCAGTAGTGTGCAATGGGTAGACACAGCGCATGTACCCTCGCAACGTTCATCTGGCCAATGTTGTGCACACGTGTGCATCTGGCAGCCATTTTGCTTCCCCACATTGTGGTTGGCACTATGCTGCAGTGTGGTGTTCGGCAGGAAAGGAACTGGTCCCAGGTTGAACTGGTGAACCTAGTGGCATGCGTCCTGCCACAGGCCCCACAGCTCTTTGAACAGGTGCCCTTGCAGCAGACAAGTGTAGCAGTGTGGCACGAGATTACTGCCAGCCTGCAGCAAGCCACTGGGGTGGCTCAGACAGGGGAGCAATACTACCTCAGATAATGGGACCTTGTACAGCAGGACCCAGAGTGTCAGTGGTGGATGCAAGCATGTGTATGGTGAGGGGCTGTACCATGGCCAGGTAAGTCAGCCTATATTGCATGTATGCCCTAGTGCTGTCCTGTGGTGTTGGCTAGGCTGCCCAGCATGCCCAGCACTTGGGTACAATGTCATCATGTGCATTGCAGAGTGGCACTGCCAGCCACAGCTTACATTGCAATACAGCTGTGCAGGCCATGTTGCGCAAGGGTACACCCTGTACACAGGGGTGGGATGGTGGGCAGCTGCTGTAGATGTGTCCTGACATGTACCTGTCTTTGCTCCATTCCCAGGCCCTGAGGATCGATGCTGTGTGAGGGTGGCAAGTGCAGCAGGAGCAGCACAACAGGCTGCAGTGGGCCATGTTGGCAGTGCCGGAGCAGGGCCAGCACCAGTGGGGTTGCAGACGGCAGGTAGGCACTGTCTTGGTCCTGAACACTTCACTTGGGGGGCAGCAGAGGTGTGGGTATGGGCATGGCCACCTGTGCCATGTGCTGTAGCAGCTGTGTGTGTCACACTGTGGATGGTGCATGCTACTGTGGGGCTGCCATTGCACATGTGTGCCAGCTGTTAGTGGTGTGGGCATGCGCTCGACAGACATGGTTGTTGCTGTGCTGCTGCTGGTGCACTGTGCCATGTGACTCTCATTCCACAGAAGGGTGGCCATTGTGCAGCAGGGACCAGCTCTGTGCATTGTACTGGTGTGCCGAGTTGCTGGCAGGCATTGGCCCATACCCTGTGGGTTGCCATGGTGGGCACTCCAGAGGTGTGTATTCCCACTACCCATTGTGCACAGGTGGACAAGGCACCTTAGGACATTTCACTGACAGTGAAGAATGGTCCTCATATTAATGCTGTTCTTAATGTGTAGAAAGTACATACATTTGAGAATAGGGACACATGTGCAGAATAAAACTGTGCTTCTGGTTTTTGTCGTGTGTGTGTGTGTGTGTGTGTGTGTATTCACACCTTAACTAGAATTATATTTTTATGTTAGATTGCCCATGAGCTTGTTTAAGTCCTTAGGGAATGAATTAAGAATATAAGTTGAACTGTACTTTCAGGGATACCTTAAACAATGACAGATCCCCTACCATGCAAGACAAGATTCATCTTAGACGGTAAGCTACTTATTTAAGAAAAATAAATGTTGAATGAATCATGTCATTTTGTAGACATTTTTCTTGAATGCAGCATATAGAAAACCTAATTAATACATAATGTTTTACTACCTAGATATTCAATATTTTTCAAAAATGTAATAATACATATTATATTATCCTTAACATTTTCTGTCTGAGAAGCCATTTTAGGCAATAAGGGAAAAATCAATTAATTAACATCAAATAATTTTATAAAATGTGAGAAAACAGCATTATATACATTTCAAAAATATAGCATGTTGGCTGAAGATGTACTGAGACAAAATATTTAATATTCTGTATGCATGATTTTTTTATTTGTTTGTACTACTAACAGGACTACATGCTGACCCCAAAATGAATGCACAGCTATAAAAGAAGCACGGCATATGCATCAGCTCTACAGATATGAATGCAACAGTTTTCCAAGCTGAGAAACATGTGACACACTGCTATGCCGATTTGAACGGATCTTGTATAAAACTTTCTCATTCCTCTGCTGTTGAAGTAGCACTGTATGTTTTATTTACTATAGACACTGTTCTTACAATAAGTGGAAACCTGATGGTGATAATCTCAATCTGTCACTTCAAACAGCTGCACTCTCCCACTCACTTTTTAGTCTTCTCTTTAGCTACTACTGATTTTCTGCTGGGGGTAACAGTATTACCTTTCAGTGCAGTCAAAGCCATTGAAACCTGTTGGTATTTTGGGGAGGCATTCTGTACACTTCACACTAGTTTAGAAGGGACTTTTTGTGTAACATCAATTTTACATCTGAGTGTTATAGCAATAGACCGTTACTTTGCTGTTACATACCCTTTGCTTTACCCTATGAAATTTACTATATCTGTTACTGGCTCTTTAATAGCATTTGTTTGGTTAATATCATTAGTTTATACAATTTCCTTGCTCTGTTCAAGGGACAATGAAGAAGGTTTAGCGGAACTTGTAACAGCTATAAGTTGCAAAGGTAGTTGTCAAGTTCTGTTCAATAAAAAGTGGGAGCTAATCGAATCACTCTTCTTCTTTATTCCCTGTTCCCTAATGGTTGGCATGTATACTAAGATTTTTATGGTTGCGAGAAAGCAGGCAAGATTGATAGAAAACATGTCTAATCAAATGGGCATTGCAGGTAATTTTAGAAGCAGGGTTGCAAAAAGAGAGAGGAAGGCTGCAAAAACGTTAGGTATAGCTATGGCAGCATTTGTATTGTGCTGGTTGCCATATTGTATAGTCACAATAATCAATGGTTTTCTCAGTTTTAGCACCCCACCATTTGCTTATGATATTATTTTAGGCATCAGTTACTTCAATGCTGCACTCAATCCCTTAATTTATGCATTCTTTTTTCCCTGGTTCAGAGAATCAGTCAAACTTATTGTGACCTGTAAAATTTTAAGTGCTGATTGTTCCACTGTGAATTTATTCAAACAATAATATAAACAGAAATATAGTACTTTTCTTTTCCCAATAACTGAGTAATTGTTAAAGGGACACTGCCGACCCATTTTGATTCATACTATTTCTAATTGAAAACCCATATTTCATAATTGCTTAACTTCTCTAAAATGTATTGATGTTGCTGGTTGTCTAATCTGTCTTTTTTCTTAGTAGAACTGAAATACATGCTAATGCTATAATTATACTCAGTCTTGTTTTGTTTGGAGTCCTTGATGTAGCTTGGAGATGCTGCTGTATTTAAATGTATAAAAAACATTAATGTATAAATTAAAATTTAATCTTTGCTAGTTTACCAGTGGAAATTACAGACATTTTTTTAATGATCTGATTATTTAAAAATGATATAAAACCACATATGACAGAAACTAGTGTGTGTGCCATTTTCTATGCTGTGCCTACATTTTAATGTAATTTTGGATCAGTGCAAATTCCTCTTTAGTGCAAATTTTGGCCTGACAAATTGGGTGTGCACTAAAGTGAATTCCACTGTACTCACATTGCATAAGTAGACACACAAATTAAATGGACAAAACAGTTACAGAATCTAGCCAGCTGCCTTACAGAAGTTAAGCATTTGATTTGCAATGTGCTAGAAAGCACTCTCAATTTGCATTGCTCTACATATAGATTTCATTTATAATGTTTGTGCGTAATAAGTCTCAAAATTCAGATTGAACAACTGTGGCTATTTAGTTCACTAGAACTAGCTGAGTGTATCACTCTGCTGGTGTTCACATAGCATGTGTAAAGGTGCAATCAAAGAACAACATTAAAGACAAGTAATGCTGTTTGTCTTGATGCCAGCTAGTGTTGAGAAGAACTCTTTTACATGCTTTTGATATTGTTCTCTGACAGCATATCCCGTATGAACACCAAACAAAGGAAAGGTTTTGCACAAGCTGAGACCAGGTATCTCAGTGTTCATTTCCTTCAAGCAGGGCAGGTGAGTGCAGTTTTCATTTCAAGCTTCACATCCGAAGATATTGGTGGAATTTCCCTGTCTGTAAACTATGGCACAATTTAATGGATCTGGCTATCAGGTATACATTTATATTCAGACTGTACCTGATAACCCTGAGTCTGTATAGTGTTATTTGCATTCTGACTAGAAAAAAGAATAATCTGGGTTCTAAATATTATTTATTGACTAATTTTCTGTAGTACTGCATGAAAAAAACAAGGGAATTCCACAGCTTTCCTGACCTTGTATATCCTGGGTGGGATATTCAAAGCAGTTACGTACTGTGCAACTGAGATGCACCTGTGCAAGTGCGGAAGTGTGCCAATGAGTGATATTCAGCAGGAGCAGATGCACGGCCCAAATCACAGTGTGCCAATGCACAACCCTAATGAATGCATGTGCAAATGCAGGGGGCATAGCAATGAATAAGCGGTGCAGTGTGATATTCAACAGCAAGCCAATGGAGCAAGTGCAGAGCAACAGGGACATGAGTGGAGCAAACTTGAGCCCATAAAACGATGGAGCAAGCAAGGTACAGAGATCTGTGCCACAGGGGAGCAGGGGAGAGAGACAGACAGAGACAGAGAGAGAGAGCCAGTGGCCAGGCAGGACAGCAGCAGGGGTGCAAGACAGGCACAGAGGCAGAAAGTGCAACAAGCCATGGGACAGGGCGTGTGACCCTGAAAGTGCCTATGTGTGTGTGAGCATCCTTGTGTGTGTGTGTGTGTGTGTGTGCGTGCGTGTGTGTGTGTGTGTGTGTGACTGTGTAATGTGTGTCTGTGTGTGTGTGTGTGAGAGAGACATCTGTGGGGGCAGCAATGGCAGCGTGAGCTTGCGAGCCCGGACTTTGAAGTGGCAGTGGGAGTACCCAAATGGGTGGGAGGCAGGGGCCACAGCCAACAGGCCACCAGCAGGGAACCCCCAACACAGGTGTGCACCCAGTGCAGTGGCACACACAGCAGCACACAGCCAGGGGTGCCTGGGGAGACCACCGCCCAGGGGGTACAGCAGGCCAGGCCGTGGCCAGTGCAATCTTCAGGATGGAGGCAGTAATGAGGGGTATGAGGAGGCAGAGTGGCACCACTGTGGAAGGGCCCGGTGGCAGTATGCCCGGAACAGGTGGTACCATGCCTACACCACCTTTGAATAGTACAGTGACACTGACATTGTGGGCCAGTACCACCTGAACCAGACAATTCTGAGGCAGCTCTGTGAGCTGTGCAGTGATGAGATGCAGGCACTCACAAGACGGAGCCACGCCCTGTCGGTGGAGACCAAGGTCATGGCCGCCATGTGCCTGCTCACCACGGGCACCTTCCAGAGACCAACAGAAGACACCACAGGCATAACCCAGTTGGCCGCATCGCAGCTGCTCACACAATTCCTCAATGCATTGCTACCACATGCTGCAGAATACATCCATTTCCCCAGCACACAAGCAGAGCACACAGCAAACATGCAAGATTTCCATGGGGTGGCACGTATGCCTGGTGTGCTGGGGCCATCGACTGCACCCACGTAGGCATCCGCACACCATCTAGGCTGGAGGGGGGTGCCTACATCAACAAGAAGGTCTACCACAGTGTCAATCGCCAGATGGTGTGTGATGCCAGGGGGTGCATAATCAATGGCTGTGCTACACACCCTGGTGAAGCACACAATGTCTTCATCTGGCACCAGTCAGCACTGTGCCACAGATACGAGAGGGGGGACATTCCAACCGGCCACCTAGTAGGTGAGTAAGCAGCTAGAATGGGCAGCCTAGCACAACAGGGCAGGGTGTGGGGGGATGCTAGGCCGGGGGCATCAGAAGGTATGGCCGGGTAGGCGGGGGGCAGCCACACAGACCACTATGCTAACCACACATGTCTCCACACAGGAGACAGTGGATACCCACTCAGGCCCTGACTGCTCACCCCATATCGGCGCCTGTTGACCCCAACGCAGGTGCGATACAATGAGGCACACGCCAGCACATGGAACATCATCAAGCATGTGTTTGGGCTGCAGAAGGCATGGTTCTGTTGCCTGGACAGGTCTGGCGGTGCCCTACAGTACAGCCCCTCAAAGGCCTGCAGCCTATTCCTGACCTGCTGTATGCGACACGACATGACCACTGACCATGGGATAGCTGTCGAGATCGAAGAGGAGAACGGCAGTGGGGATGACGCGGATGCCGGGCCAGGCGGCTGTAGGCAGCCCCACCTTTGTGACAGGAACCCAGGCTGAACAGGATGGTCCAGAAGTACCAGAACACAATTGCAGAGGAACACAATGGTGCATGCAGGTAGGTGAACATGACCACACACATGTCCCAGGGTCCATGTCACGGTACTCAGACATGCAAGGCCGGCCCCATGACAGACACAGCTGGAGGGTAGCATGGATGGGCATGGAACTGGATCCCATGGAAGCACACTACACAGCACTGTAGACCCCACCCACACACCCCCACACACACACCAGCACACACATGCACATGCATATGGGCACCCACGCAGAACACCAGTGCTCAGTATTGGCTGTTGCTGTGTTGGTATCATCATGCATGTGCCAAAATGGCCAGTGGCCAGGTGGGTGTGTACAAGATGGGTGCCTGGTGTGGACCATGGACGACGTGTCCCTGGAGTGCACATGCACACACCATGCCAATGAGTACACAGGGCTGCGGCAGACAGCGGACAGGGAGGTACTGAATCCGGACCGCCACACGGTCACAAGGTCACTGCAGACACATGGACGGTCCTGCCGAGTCTGACCAGCAGTTTCAGGCTGTGCGATGGCTACAGGGGGTATCACAGATGGTTCCCCAGGTGTGTCACTGTGTGAATGTGACCAGTCCCTCGCAGGTATCTGTAGACTCTCGAACAGGCCTGCTCCAGGCATACCCAGAATGCCAACAGTGGATCCCTGTGTCGACACTGATGGGGTCACACAATGCTGGGACCAAGGGGTGGAGATTGCATTCCGCGGGGTCTGCGGCAGACAGCCATGCACCAGGGTGGCCAGTGGTGCCAGGCCAGCCGTGACCGGAGTAGTAAGCCAATCCAGGGCTGCGGTCATGCCCTCCCGCAGGATTGTGGTCTCAGCCAGGAGCTGCTCATAGTCCTGGTCATGCCTCCCTGAGGACTGGCGCAGCTCTGTGCGGAGTGCATGCACCCCTGCCACGACCAGCATCTGCTGCTCCACAAAGGCCAGTAGCAGATAGGTGAGCTTGGTGAAGGGGTCTGCCCACTGGGGGGCATGGGCATTGTGCCAACCCACGGGTGTTGTGTGACCCCTCAGCACAGCCCCCTGTGCTGATGGGGCTGCTCAGTTTGGCCTCCTTGGGGTTGATCCGTCTGCAGTGCAACATCAGCAGCAACTGTACCGGCCCCCCTCAGCCCTGTCCTGCTGCTGCTGCTGCCCCTCCAGCCACTGTGCATTTAACGGCACCGGGGCAGCTGCACCACCACCACCCTCCTGTTCGGACTGTGCTGCACTGTTGGCACCCACAGACTCACCAGGCATTGCAGCTGGTGAGCGGACAACTGCCACCAGGGCACCGTCTGAGCTGCCGTGTTGGGTGTGTGTTATGGGTGCCTCCCCCTGAGTGGCAACACCACTGTCCAGGATAACAGTTACATCGTCATAGGTCCTGGACCCTGCCCCAATCTGTGTCTCAGCATACTGGATGCCATGGTTGGCATCCTGCTGAAACACTGCCAGGGCCTTGTCCGCAACCACGCCACAGGCATCTGGTCAGACAGTGGGTATGGGATGACTGCGGTCTGGACCCCGGACACTGGTGGAGGTGGATGGATGGTTCTCCAGGTCCAGGACCACCCCATGGTGGTCACCCCAACCCCTGCTGCTGCATGTAGGAACTCCTGAGCTGTAAAGGAACACAGACGTGTTAGTGCTACTGGCACACATCCCTGCCTCAGGCCCCACTTCCCCCCTGCTCCCCCTTCCCCAGGCACTGCTGTATCTACCATGCAGTGATAGGCTACCCCCCTTTGGAATCCTCCGCCGGGGTCACCCTCTACGGTGCTGCACCACATGGATGCTGCCACCAGCTCCTCCTGTGGCATCAGCTGTGGCACATCAGGCTGTCCACCAGCCGTGGCAGCATGTGCGGCCTGGATGGTGGCCACCTTATCCTTAATCCTCCTTCGGTCCATGCCTATCTTCTTTCTGCACTCCTGTGCTGTCCTCTGATGACTGCCCTGTTGGATCACAGCCCTTGCCATTCCCTCCCATGCAGTCGCCCTGGCCTGTGGGGTGCCTGTTGAGCCACTCAGGAGGGTCTCCTCATCCAGGTAGGCATTGAACAGGGCATCACTCTCTGCCCTCATGAAGTTGGGCCTGCACTTCTATGCAGGCCCTTGCTCCTCAACCTCCTTGTGTTCCGACATGCTTCTTTCTGTGGGTATGAACATGCGGTCAGTGATGGCAGCAACACTCAACGTCATCCCAATCCACTGTCCCGACAGACCCACCGCCTGGTGGCTTACCTCTGAAGGATGCAATACCAGTTTGGTGCCACTGCCGTGCCATGGCACCTTTATAGTGCATCACATGCAAATGAGGGGATGGTCAAATGTAATGAGATGCAAATGCCTCCGATGCACTGCAGATATGCTGATCAGTTCATCTGCATATTCTGGATGAATATCGTGAAGTTGCACATGGCGCAATGGTGATGTGCATGCCTAAGCCATGGTGCAACTGTATGATGTGTGGTGAGACCTGGCAGTCGCGTATGAGCACTGATGTCGTGTCGTCGATGGTGCATCCTACCACAGTGTGCCATATGCGGTACAGTGCTCTGCCACTATTGGGCATGTGGCACTTGTGCGCTGTATGCTCTATGGTGCCTGTCTACCATTGGCACATGGACCGTGGGGCACACATGCCCCTATTGCACACCGTGCATGGTGTGCCCTATAGTGCTGTTGCGCACTGTGTGTGTGCTGACCTATGACCACACGAGGTGCCTGTGGCATGTGCCAGTGCTGCCCCTGCTGTATCTCGCATCACCGGGTATGCGTGATTTGGGATGGCAGTGCATCACCAAGTGAGTTGCGCACCCACAGCATGTGTGGCTCGTGCGATACCGGGCTCCATTTTGGATTCCCATTGCAGAATAGAGCATGCCATGCCAGAGCATTGTGAGAGCACCAAACTGGAGCCAGGTTGAACTCGTGAACCTGGTAGCACTGGTGGAGCCACATGTGGGTTCCCTTTATGGCCAGGTGCACCTGGACCGACCTCGCACAGAGGTATGGCAGGAGGTGGTGGAGGGGTTCAAGGAGGCCACTGGGGCTCAGTGAAGTGGGGAGCAGTGCCGACATCAATATGGTGAACAGTAGAGGAGGGACTCTGACAGGCTGAGGTCACTGCTGGCACACGTCTGGAGGGGCGCTGTGCCATGTCCAGGTGAGTGCGCTATGTTCATGTCTGTGCCATGCCAGTGTTCCGTGGGGGCCAGCAGCATGTCACACCATGCTGTGGGGGGCTGTGGCTGCGTGCTCTGCTGGGTGTGGCAGTGCACCATGGGTGTGCTGTGCCACTGCACCACCACTGCTCAGGGTCAGGGGGTGTAATGTGCTGAAGGGGGGTGGGGCACGTGGGGTGTTGCCAGGTACTGATGTGTCCTTCTCACTGTCTCCCTACCAGGCCCTGAGGATAGGTGATGAGCCAGGAAGGCAGGTGCTGCTGGTGGATGTGGGCAGGTCAACGCTGGGGCACAGGCATGGAATGCAGGATGTATGAATAGTGCCTCCGGACTGGTGCCAGTTGCGCTGCAGCAAACAGGTAGGCACTTTATCAAGGTTTGTTATTGTGCATGGTGGGGGTAGGCCACAGCTCCCTGTGCACATGGCCATTACATCTGTGAAATGCCAGCGGGGTCCATTGCACCATGCTGTGGCTATTGCACATGTGTGTGGCTGCTGCATGTGGGCTGTGGGTACACCTGGGTTCCAGCCGTGCCACTGCCATCCTGCCACCTAGCCCTGTTGCCTGGCCACCATGGTTGTGGTTTGCCACACGTGGGTGGTGTTGGTGTGCAGTGCTGTGCATGGCTGAGGATGGTCAGGATGGCAGCTCGTGTTGCCACACACACTGCAAGTGGCTGTGTGCCATCTCAAGGGCACATGTAACCAATGTCCACTGTGCATGGTGGGTGGGCTATTGTCATCTGGACTTGCACTTATACCATGTCCCATCCTTTGTTCTAGGTGTCCGACAGGAGGATGTGAACACCAGGCTTCTTCGAGGAATACTGCGGTTCACCACAGCCATGCTACAGGTGGCACAGCTTCTTCATCAGGCCCTGTGCAGGCCGCAGAGGAGATGGCGCACCAGGATCCAGTAGGGCATGGACACTCTTGGGGCTCGTTGGTCTGCCCCCCCTTCCCTTCCCTGACCCCCTTCCCTTTCTCTCCATTGTACCCTTACCCAGCCAGCCCCCTGTCCCCCTGCCACCCTTCCCCGGCCTACCATCTTGTTTGTGGCCTCCCCATTCCCTGCTCCCTGTTCCTGCATATCTGTATATAGTTTTTGTTGATATGTTTTAATACACATTTCTATTGCTAGCCATTTGTGTCTGTGACTGCTTTGCAGCTGGCGTGTGGAGCCATGCTGCAGTGGTGTGCATGGTGGCCGAGTGGTATGCCTGGGGTTGGCTGGGGTATGTGCCTGTTGGTCTGTGCCCAGTGGCCTGTGGGTGTGCCCTGGGGCATAAAGTGTGCACTCTGTTTGCGTTATGTGGCTTGTGTGTTGCATGCTGTTGGCCTATGTGTTGTCAGCTATAGTCCAGGTGGCATGTCCCGTGCCTTCCTGTGGGTGTTGCCCATTGCTGTTTGCCAGTGGACATTGGTGCCACACTGCCTCTATGCACCACTGTGGTGCACATGGTCGGGGGCCTGCAGCTGTGCACCGGTCATGTCTCCCTCCTGGCATCCCCTGCACCATGGTGGTGGTCTGTCCTGCTGTGGTAGCATGCTCCCTGCTGTGTCTGTCATCCTGTGACCTGTCCCATGTGCCTCTGACCCTTGCGCAGCCCTGGTTGTGCTATGGCACTTGCTGGCTTGCTCCCTGGTGCAGCCTTGGTTGCGTTATGGTGCTTGTTGGCTTGCTCTCTGGTGCAGCCCTGGTTGCGCTATGGTACATCCCTGCGATATTCAGCCATGTTGCGCTGGTGCATGCCATCATGCGCAGCCTTTGAATGTCATATTTGGTGCTCACTGGCACAGTGTACTTCTCGCTGGGCTACCGCGCCTGCCTCTGGCACATTTCTGAATATCCCACCCACTCTGTTTCCATTTGTCAGCAATATGGGTCAGTCATGGGGATATTCATGGGATCCAAACCTTGTCTGCTCCCCCCAGAAATAATTTAAAGTCATTATTTTGTATTTTGTGATCCAGATATTCCAAATGGACTATTTTCTGTAATAATACAAAGAGGTATCTTTTGTGCCAAACACATCATTTTATGAACGCCATCATAATAAACAAACAGAGTAATCACTATCCAGTGCTGCTATTTATCTCCAAAGGAATAAAATATCAAGTTGTCAGGCATGTTGTTTGCAAACACTGGGGTACCCTGCCTTTCACTTAATAAAGCCCAAAAGTCCTTGGTACAGTATACGAGCAGGTGAAAAAAGATACTCAATTACCTCCTTTTGTTGAGTGCAAGTTGGTCTGCTGCACAGCCTATCAGAAATGCTTTTATGCCTATGAATTATTTTATCTTGAAATCTTTCATGCACAATAACCCACACCAAATCCTATATTTTTCATTGAGTTCAGAATTCAGTAATTGATTAGTGATGGTTTGTTGAGGATGACTTGACATCAATCAAAGACTAGGTTTACACAGGCTTGATAAAGGCAGCATACAATTGTATTTTGTTCAAAAGAAAGCAGTTGGCTATGTTGCAACTTACGCTGTTTTATATTTTTTCAACTGCAATGTAAATATACAAGAATGGATTTCATAGAGGCCCAGGATGGCATACTGTAACAATGCCTGATTACCAGTGGATTAATGGACTAGAACATCATGATCTTTCTATAGAAATCCATGGTTTAGGAGATCAATTATTCCTGTCTGATGACCAAAGCTAAAAATAAACAATAGAAAAAGCCACAGAGTTTATCATTTGTAAGTCTCTGTCCTTTGCTGCAAGTAGTTTATTTTAGTGGGGTTTAATGTACTCCCACGGACAGGACAGAAAACAATAAATGATTTAGCCTCCAACTCAATTAGTGGATTGAAAACATAGTTGATCAATAAAAAAAAAAGATTAAATAAATAATTGTACTTCTTTTTTTGACATCAGCTAACCCATCCATAAGTAGGCTTGACCCTCTGCTATTGCCCATTTTTCTGTCCAGTTCAGCATAGCCATGCTGCCAGTGCTGAATAGCACACTAAGAATAGTTCAGGTTCTTGTGTTACCATAATCTCTGCAATATGGAATGAGTGTGGTTCTTGCAGGGCTTCGAGAGTATCACAAATCACAGGATGCAGTAGATCTCAGCACTGGCTGTATCAGCAGCCAATTAGATCACCATGGTCAGTGTTCATTGGAGAAATGTAATCAATATGAAGGAAGGAATCACTGACACCCACAGCAGCCATGATAAAGTTCAAAAGGCTTTTATTCCATGATTTTCATTATTTAATTATTTGTTTTTAACCGTTACATGAACACCCCAAATGTTTTGCCTGCCCAGCTTCAGGCTTTATCAAGGGACGTGGTCCTGTAATTTACAAACTATTTCATTCATTTAGTGCATACTTAATTTACAAGGTTTTTGCATTTCAAATAACGTTAGAGAAACCTATAATTATAGTTGTGCTCACCAACTGGGCTTACAAAGTATCTTTTTAGTTAGAGCAGCATACTACAGCTAGGACTGGAATTCATTTCACAACCTACAAATGCCAGTAACAGCATCAGCTCCCCTTTTATTCATATCAAAGGAGCCCTCTCCCCTGAGATTATGCCTGTCATCTGCTAATGCATGACATCATGAATGTTGCTCCAGGAACATCCATGCAATGGGCATGAAGGAGGTTCAAGGGGCAGTGCATCCAAGGATGTCCTGGTTGCCAACAGGTCTCCTGTAGAGGACTCACCTATTATCTACAATGTTTGCTGTCAGCTATGTTTAAACACTTACAAATAGTCACTGGTATTACTACTAGTGAAAATATAGTCTCATACATTCTTAGAAAACTCTGTTTTTGAGACAACCTCAGAATAAATCATTTATACGAATTTCAAGTTAATGTATATGTGTTTTAGCTCATTTTTGTAAACCAAAAAAGAAAGCCTGCAAAATACTTTCATCATGTGAAACAAACCAAATACAAAAAATACTGAACAAAAAATAGTGACATTGTCTCGAAATTACAACCTTCAGTTCATACAAAATGCAATAAAGCATAAACAAATAGACCGTATGGTATGAGGCCTGACATATATGGGATAACTGCTACTGAAGTCAGAGAAAGCTCACAGATGTACACTTACATATTCCAAACGTAGTTAAACAATATCACTAATGAGAATGAATTCACTGGAGCTTCAGGGAGTTGCAAACTCATATTATGGGTCACCAGTCTATTTCTTAATGCATCCCCCATCTCTCTGATAAAGTGCCCAGCTTCTCTATCCAGGCTGCCTTCCAGGTCAGTAATAAACATTCACACCCCAGCCTCTGGTCTTTCCACCCTCTCTATACCATAAAAGGATGATGGAAATGTGAAAGGAAAAGTGTGATTCTCACTGACACTTGAACCCAAGCCCCTGGCATACCTTGATAGTGCTCTAACCTCTAAACTATGGGAGGCCCTGTGATTAGCAGGCTTCTGGGCTTTCACTTGAGGAACACACAGGGTTGGGCTGCTTTTAGATGCTATAGGGTGGGGGTTATGAACACTTTTCCACCTTTAGCTGCATGTTTCCTAATGTACCAAAATTTGGAAAAAGTGGGGTAGAGAATACTCTTCTAAAAATGCTCTTGTCCCCTGAACCCCTCCCAGGAATGATGGACACCACACTCCTATTAACTTTTGGTTGCTCGTTGGCAAATTTATTTTGGCACAAAGAATATTTACATCATCAATGTTCATAGTTCAAATCTCCACACCAAGCTGGTTTCACCTACCCAGGCCTTCACCCACTAGGTCTGGACACTTCTGAATCCAGCTCCTGGACCTACTCTTCCTGCTTTAACCCCACGTCTGGGTTCCTTGTCCCCAGCCTGCGTATCCTACCCCTTCCCCCTTTTCCCCCCTCCCCTCTCCCTTGCCATTGGACCACACTGCCCTCCTTTCCAAGGGGCTTGGACCCAACTACATGGCCTACAGCTGTCTCCCACAGCCAACCACAACTGGCCCCAGGCCCAGGAGCCCTAGGGGATGCACAATGCCCACCACCTATCTTTGTGCCAAACCTTTCCCCCCATCGCCTTTCATAATAAGGGTGGGTGGGTAAAAATTCCCAGCATAAGAGGCTGTCCTGTGGGAATCCTGGCCTAATATACCCCCCAGGACCCCTGGATCAGGACCCCTGAGGCTCCGCCCACCACAGCCAATCCCTGGGGCTCTGGCGTTGCCTTGTCATACTACCCTACTTGGTTTGGTGATGTCACCAGCCCTTCCCCTCTTCCTGTTCTTCCCTCCACCACCCCTCCCCCTTTATGTCCCTTCCTGGCAGGGGTCATCAGACAAGCAGGCCTGCCTTTTATTGGCAAGTCCCAATGTCACCTGAACCTCTCCCAGGAATGATGGACACCACACTTCAATTAACTCTTGGTTGCTCGTTGGAAAATTTATTTTGGCACAAAGAATATTTACATAATCAATGTTCATAGTTCAAATCTCCACATATAACACTTCATTCAAATATTTTCCTGGTTCCAGCCTCTTCCTTCTTCAGGCTGTTCATCCATCTTGACTTTTTCAGGTCCGGACACTGTGAATCTGGCCCCCTCCTCCACACCAGAACAAGACTGGTTCCACCTACCCAGGCCTTCGCCTTCCAGGCCCGGACACTTCTGAGTCTGGCTCCTGGACCTACCGCTCCCACTTTAACCCCATGTCTAGGTTCCTTGTCCCCAGTGCATGTATCCTCCCCCACCCCTCCCCCTTTTCCTCTCCTCCTTTTCTTTTTCCACCACCCCTCCTCCAGGTTGTGATGGATGGAGGGGCTCCCCCTTGCAAGCTAGGACTGGTACCTCAAACTCTTTTTGTTTATTTGTCCCACTAATTCCACAATTGGCCTAAGGAATAGGTACACACTAAACTCCGATAAATGTACCCCATTGGACCTGTACACCACAGCCTGGTCAAAGGAAATGTCCTTGTGCTGCAGGTGCATGCCTCCCATCTCAATTACTGCTGGCACTACCCTCCAATTTAAATGCTTCCTGACCTTTTCAGTTAGCCTGACATCCCTGACCCCCCTTAGCCTGAAGTCCGTGACCCCTCTCCAGACTTGCTGGGAGGTAATGTCGGACCAGCCGATGATTACCCTTCGCCACCACACTTTTATCCTTTCAAATCCCCCAGTATGTGTTGCCCCAGTTCACCCAATGGCAGGCCCCCCAGGTCATTGCCCCTCAGGTGTATTATAATGCAGTCTGGCGTACCCCACTACACCACTAATTCTTCTACCATTGTCAAAAGCTGCACCCACCTCATGCCACTAATGCCTTTCCACAGCACCCTGGTATGCTCAGTGTTGAATCGCAATTCTGCTCCTCTGGAGGTGGTGACCACAAACCTTTCTGCCCAATAGATGAAGGAGTACCCCATTATCCACACTTTCCTCTTGGAACCTGCCATGCAGACAAGACAAAAATGTTGTGAGTCACTGTTATAGATATCTGACATACCTATTGTAGGTGCTGTACTTCCAGCACCCCAATTTCTTTACCTCCTCCAATGCAGCCCCTTTTTATGCTGCCTCTGTGGCCACCCCGATCCAAAAGGAATGCGGAGCAAAATCACCTGGCTCCTCCCCAATGAAAGCCAGTGCCTTCTTGAATACTGCCCCCACCTGAAAAGCAGTGACCGGAGACCAGTCCCTGTGCTGGAACAAGGCCCACCCAGCCTTCCCTTGGGTGTTCATGTATGCTTCTAGCACCCCCACTGCACAGGTGCTAGATTGTGGTTGCCTCACCAATGCCTCCTGTGCCCCTTTTCCCCTCTGGTCTGTTTTAGACCTGGCCAGGTACATGACCACTCTGTCCCTCCCCACAACATGTCCTTGTGCTGTAAGGTCTGGACCGCTACCGTTTTCCGTGGGGCCACCACCTCCCCAACCCGGAAGGCCCCCACTGCCATGACCATGAAAATGGCCCAGAATAGGACCCCCTCTAGTGCCAAGGTGCATATGTGTTCCATTGCCCCATCACCTTTTCCAGCAACTGCTGCCTTATGGGTGCCTCCCATCCACCCTGGCCACTTGTCCCCTGTGCCAACCTGTGACCATCCTCTTCACTGTCCTGCTGGTTGCAACATCGAGCCAAGCCCTGTCCTGGCACACCCAGCTTATGCCAGCCAGGTGAACCACCACAGTGGCATGTGCCAGCCCCTCTTCCCACTTCTCCACTATAAACCTCCTTACCTGTTCCTCCCAAACTGGTTCATCCCTATCCCACCCGTGCTTCCTTCTAAATTCCTGAAACCTTGCCCACCCTGCTTCATAGGTCCTCAATGTGTTGGGTGCCCAGGCGCCCCTGTACAGTGCCCTGGCTGTGTCCCTCCAACTTCCCATAACTGGTCTGGGATCCTGGTCCTGTGTATCACTGCATGTAGTCTTAGCTCCCGAAACTTGTGAGCTGTAAATGGGAAAGACTGTCAGCTACCTCGTTCCTCAATCCTTCAATATGTTGTGCTTTGAAAGACAAGTTCAATTGTAGCCCCAACAAAATCATGCACCTGAGCAGTCTGCCCACTGCCTCAGTCTTTCCCATTATCGATTTATAACCTCCACCACCCCTTTGTTATCGCACAAAACAGGATCGCTTCCCCTTCATCCTAGTGCCCCACACTTCCATAACCACCCATATTGGGAATATTTCCAAAAATGTAATGTCCTTCAACAGGCCCCACTCCTTCCACTGCCCTGGCCAAGCCTCTAACATCCATTCACCTTGGAAGTATGCCCCCATCCCCAGGGCACTCAAGGCATCTGTGAACAACTCCAAGTCTGTATTCCACTGCAACTCATCCTGCCAAAAAGTCACCCCATTATATCTGTCTTAGACCTCTTCCCAGTCCTAGAAGTCCTCCTGCACCCCTTTTGACATATCCACAGTGGTGCGGCAACCTAGCCTTACCTGTGGCCTTCCCCAGCCTCCTTCTAAATGTTCTGCCTGGGCTGATGGCCTAGCAGGTGAAATTAAGGTGCCCCAGCAGTTGCTGCATTTGTAACATCTGCACCTTTTTCCTCCCTGTTACTTGGGCCAGCAGGCCCTTGAGGTGGACAACTTTTCTCCCAGGAAGCCTAAAACAGCCATTTTCCGTGTCTGCCTCTATGCCAAGGAAATATAGTCTCTGGGCGGGGCCCTCCGTCTTGCCTCACACCAGTGGTATACCTATCCACTGGCACATCTCTTTGAAATCCTGCAACATTTTCAGCACCTCTCCTCTTGAATCCCCAATGAGGGGGATGTCATCCTGGTAGTGCACCACCCTCTTGTGCCCATACCTGGCCTCAAATATCCACTTCACCCAGGTGCTGAATGCCTCAAAGGAGGAACAAGCCACTGAGCACCCCAATCTGCTGGCCTGATGGGCAGGAGCTGAAATGCTGACTCGATGTCCATCAAGAGCCACAACTTCTTGATTGCCCAGATCAGTGCAATGGCCAGATCCAAAGAGGTGTAGAAAACTGCCCGAAGGTGATCCCATATGCCCTCATTCACCGACAAGCCCTCAGGGTAGGACAACTGGTGGATCAGGCAGAATTCCCCTTCTGCCATCTTGGGTACAATGCCTAATGGGGAAACCCAGAACAGTGTGCATGGGGGGCTCCCAAGTGGCCCCCTCCACCCATTCTGCCTTGATATCCTTCTCAATCTTGGCCTCTACTATCCCTTCCTTCCCCTTCACTGACCCGAGATTCTTAGCCCACATCCTTGTTCGCCTCCTTGAAAGCCCAGTGTGAAACCTGTCTGGAAGTCATCCCTGAGCAGCTTCGCTGCTTCCTTATTCAGGTAACCCGCGGTCCACTCCTCCACCACCATTAGGGAAATGGGTGTCCACACCAGTATGTACCCCCACCACCCTCCCTCTGGCTCTTCCCTAATGCCAACCATTGTTGGTGTAGCACTGCCCTCTGTGGCTGCCACTCGCCCCCTTCCCTGGCTTGCCTGGGCACCCCCAAAAGGAATGCTCCTGGTACTGCACACCATGTGCCCCGTCTCCCCCTTAATGGCAACTGTGAACTGGGTGCATGCCCCCATGCTTTGAACATGCATGCCTGAATATACAATTGTCCCAAGTGCATGTGGCCTCGTTAAAGCCCCAGCAGGTCTTGGACCTCGGGTTTGGATGATGCTTCTTCGCTTGCTCCCCCTGGTCCCACTTGCCTCCCCATAGAGGGTATTCACCCACAACTATGAATGGGTACAGTCCCATTACAGGTTCCCTTTCACCACCATTCTCTTCTAAAATGCCTTATCATACTTGAGCCACCCGTATCCCACCTTCACCTTGTATGAACCTCTGATGACGGACATGTATGTCGGCAAGGGGATGGCCAGCTCTGGCTGCTTCTCCAGTACCAAAGTGCTGTATATAATGAATCCCCCTTGCCAATTATCTATGGTCTTCCCCTTATACTTTACCTCCTCAGCCTTGTGCCCCACCGCCGCTAGGGCCACCGCCATCTCTGTCTTCCCACACTGACTCCTTCTTTTCATATTTCGTGGCCATGTCTTCATCCACTAACCCGAATATGTCGACATATTCCCCCTTCCAAATTTTTTCTTTGATTGAGGTCAGGATGTGGTCCCCCATTGAGCAACATGGGGGCCCTTCATATAATTTTTTACTTGCCACCTTGGCTCCCCCATTTCATTCCCCACCCACTTTATTTTTCAGAGCCTGCATGGTCTGCTCCATTTTCTCCACCCCTGTGTCCCCAGTGCCATCCAGTAGCCCCTCTAAATAATCCTTCAAACCACTCTCATCAGTGAGATTCATGTCATTCTTACACCCATCTGGAATCTCCTTGTCCGGTTCTGGTGCAGACAGAGGCACTGGGATGGGTGTGGGGGCGGAATTTCCTGCCTTGGCCTCTTACCCCCCTTTCCCCTGCCCAGGCTCTCCTCTCGCTCCTTACGCTTTCTCTGTACCTCCTCCTTGGCCTCTCCTCTGCTTTGCTGCTGCCACCAGCTTGGACATCTGCTCCATCAATTTTTTCGCTTCCTGCATCAGCTTTTCACTGGACTTCTGGGGTCGCTTGGGTGCCACTGTATTGACTCCATCACTGTATGCATAAATGGGTGAGAAATCATGTTTAGACTGGTGTACAACATTTTTTTACCCCTGCCCATCGGAGGCTGTGGGAACCGCCGGCACCCATCCCATCTCTCCAGGCCACCAATGTCCACCTACTGCTCCTAGGAGCACTGCTCCACCACTCCTAGTGGACTGCCCTTGGACTGGTCCATTCCTATTTTATCGTAGGGGTGAAACCCCATCTCTCCATGCCCCCCCAGCCCTGGCTGGCCCTGCATACTCATTTGTATATTTTCTTCTTTTACTTTTTTTTTTTGTATCCCCTTGACCCTTTCATCTCCTCCGCCTTTGCGACCCTGGGCTGCATGTGTCCAGAGTGTGGCCTCCCTTGGTGTGCAGCCACTGCCTCCTCACAACACAGCACGCCCCAGGGCCCCTCACTGGGCTCTGCCCTTCTCTACGTGAGGCCTCCAGAAAATAATTTTTTTTTAGAGCGCAGCTGAATACACATCCACAGTTTGTGCCCACCACACTAGCTGCAATGTCTTCCTTCTGCCCTTTATTATTTCTTTTTTTTCTTTTCTTTCATTTATATTTAAGCAAAACAGCCCAAATTCTGAACAACATGTACCTCGATCCCACTCAGGGCGTGCTCTACTCCTCTGCCCCCCACAGCTACCCTTGTCCTGCTGGTCCACTCCCATAGATAGGCCTGTCTCTCCCATTACCTCTGAGGCCTTGCATTTTGACCATCCTCCTGTGACCACCGAACCTGCCAGGCAGCCCATCCATTTCCTTGTGCCACACATGCCTCATGGCTGCAGTGCCCCAACCCGCATTCAGAATGCCACAAATGGCTCCATCTGGCATGGCTGGCTCCATTGGAACTGCCCCAAAACACCACCACCTTGCATTCCCCACAAAAACCTGAATACCTTAGCCTCCTGTCCCCACTGCTGCCAATTGTCGCCATGCTTCATCCTGAAAAAAAAAACAAGAAATCCCCCTCCCCACTGTGCAGAAGGGATGCATCCATCCTATGCCCCAGGCCATGCAGCCCCACATGGCCTCTCAGCCTACATGCCGCTGAACCACCGTGAGGGCCCTCCCTCATCACCATACTGTCCACCACCCGCCCTGTTGTCCCCATGTCCAAATAGTCCCCGGTTAGCCCCACAGTGTGCAAAGCACCCTCATTTGGCTTTTTTTTTTTAAATTACCGTACTAGGAGAAGTGGGTGACCAAAGCTCATGCAGTTACTCATGGCCGCCATGCACCCCTGAGGGAGTATATCACCCCCAGCATCAAATCTTAGCCACTCATTCCCAGCCCTCAGGAGAAATGCCACCACATGCCAAGCGTGGGCTTCCAGCTCAGCAAGCCCACCGAGTGCACCTCAGACTCTCTGTGTCTTGGATTTCCTTTACTTTCTCTCTCTATTTTTTTTTCATTTGGCACCAGCCAGCTCTGAAAACAAACTGAAAACTTCCAATCTGCCAGGCCTGGGTAAATACTGCCGCTGTGTTGTCCAACAAACCATCTCCTGCTCCCAAGAAAACAAACCTTGCTGCCCCATCCAGCCCTGGGCCTGCGACCACAAACCAAATCCGCCCACCTCACCAGAAACTTTCCAGGGATTCGAACACTGGTCCAGCCTCCACCACCATGTGGGTTCCCACCTGCGGTCCACATTGAAACTGACAAAAATGCCTAGCTAAACCCACCGGCGAATCGGCATAATACCCTGCCATGCTTTTTCCTTTTTTTTTTTATATTCAGCAACAAATCACCTAGAACAACTCACACAAACCTCAAACACCATTCTAGCTGAGGAAAACCACTGAGGGTTGCCAGTGACCCAAGCTAGGCCTGCCCAGGCAACTCCCCTGGCCACACATGCCAGGACAGAACACACTATCATCTATCCATACTGTACACTACCTAACAAAAAAAAAAGCCCTTCTCCTTCATACCATTTAAACCAAAACAGGAAGAAATGATCAGACCAAGAGCACCATGTGTTTCTCTTAGCCCAGGATTTCTCAAAATGTAACATACAATCAGAGCACCACATCAACTCTAAGCCAGCCACCTAGTACACATGGCCCCTAGGTCTAGCCACCCCATGTGCCTTACCTCAAGTTTTTTTGCCAATGATGTTCTGAGTTCCTCATTCCAAAAAGTTCCCAGCAAAAGAGGCTATCCTGTAGGAATCCTTGCCTAATATATCCCTCCATGACCCAAGGATCAGGACCCCTGAGGCTCTGCCCCTCAGCCAATCCCTGGGGCTTTGGCATTGCCTTGTCATATTACCCTACCTGGCCTGGTGATATCACCAGCCCCTCCCCCTACCTGTTCTTTCCTCCCTTCCCCCCTTTATGTCCTGTCATCAGAAAACTAGGCCTGCCTTTTATTGGCAAGCCTCATTATCCCTAGGGCCATGTTTAGGTAAAAATAAAGAAGCCAGTTCCTGACTTCACACAAGAGCTCCTTTTAAGGTTCTTTACAGAGTAACCACAGGCTTCAAACATTTTTGGCATTTTGACCACTTTTATTAAGTTAATCATTTTTATTTAGAATATTCCATTTTTTACAAAACGAAAATTAGAACACATCAAGAGTATGTAAAAGGTAAACAAGTATCTTGCATGACCCATATGTAAATACATACACTGTAATCTGTATAAAGTCATACCAATAATTCCTAAGAAATACAAAATAAGTTAAATATCAGATGCAAAAGAAATAAACCCTAACAAAGCTGATAGAACTCACAAAAATAGCACTTGGAAGAGCCATGAACAGAGTCACACCAGGTTAGCGTGAGGGGTCAGAAGGTTCAAGAAAGTTGCCAAGAATCCTCTGACTTATGGGCTTACAAGCTACTATCCAAGGAGCAGTAATGAGAGGAGAGTTAGGGTTCCATAGCTTATAGTATAGAGGGAGAGAGCCTTTATTCCGATTGCAAAGTCTTCTGAATTGGGACAGCTGTGCTATGGCTATGACTCATTCAGTCAGTGATACGGTGGATGCTGTGTGTCATCAGTGTAGCAGCAGTCATTTGATTTTGACACTCACTGCAATAAACCATAGTACACTGTGACTTTCCAAGTAAGAGGTCTGAGGAGGGATCCCAAGGAGAAACAAGCCCAGTAAAAAGTGGATGGTTGTTTCCAGCACCTGAGACCATACAGTATACTAATTACATCAGGCCAATACTGCTGAGTTAGAGGTAGTGGTATGCAGAATTTTCTAGTTTTGGTTGAACAGAATTTCAGAGTTTTTGGCATTCCACTGAAATCCTTCTGAATTTTGTCAGAAGTGGAATAGTGGTATTCCATGGCAGAATAATATAGAATAGGTTTTCAAATAATTTTCCACAGAATTAAATTCTGCACAATTCAATATTTTCTGTGGAAATGGTCATGGAATAATTTTCTGTAGAAAAATGCTGTTCCATGGAATATTATTCTAGCACACAGCAGGTGGAATTCTGCAGAAGAACCAGTAAAATGCTGAGGGAAATTCCACCCGCAGAATGGGCACAGCATTAGTCAGAGGGCAGAATATGGTATAGGTCTCATCTCTCAGAGTTGCACCACCAGCATAAATCTTGTGTGATGAGATCAAAAGACTTAAGGTGCACAGGGGTACAGTACCATAGCTGAAGCACCTTATTTTGTATTAATAAGCTGTGACTATCAGAACCAGCCTTGCAAGCCAGTCACTAACATTAAAATCCTGTCTCTGTAGATGTGGGAGGATGTAGTGTCATTTCCCACATGCACCTTGCCTTGCCTGAGGGGGTCAATGGAACTATCTCTTATGGCTCCATGGATAATTGCCACTTTTCCTTTTGCATGTTTGAGCTATCTGTTCAGGGTATGGGAGGTGCAGGGGTGGGAGCTAGGGGAAGCTTGCCTCATGTAGCCAAAGCAGCATTTCAGGAAAGTATTTCCAGAAATCTAGTCTGGGGATGTCAAAGTGGGGTTGGAGGTTGGCAAATGTATCTATGAATACCCTACCCAACTGAAAAAGTCACCTAGGGACCAAACACATTAGTCATGTGCACTATTTCTTTCAGGAATCATCCAGTTATGAACATTTTTGTTTTGTCCCAGAAACTGACCAAATGGCAAAAGCCAAATGTCATTCTCCTGTAGGTTCCTTAAGCTCTGGTACTCAAAGCCTCATCAAATCAGGCACTGCTTCTCCCAGTGGTTCATCTCAACCTCCCTTCTCAACTTCCTCTCTCCATCCTGCAACTGATCCTAATTTCCCCTCTGGCTACTCACCCCTAATTTCCCCTCTAGCTTCCCCATCCCCTTTCCCAGACGAGCACTGAGGAGAAACTAATGTACTTTGTTGCATTTCCTTGTCTGCATTGTATGTTTTAAGTCTACAGTGCAGTTAATTTGCTTCTCTTGCATCAAATCCCAATGATTATCTAATGCTACAAACTGATGTGTTGTTTTTATGTTTGTTTGCATCCATGTGCAAGAAACATTATGCGACAGTTTAGGAGAGAAGCTGGTTGTGGAGGTGCAGCACTGTGGCAGCCAACGGAGGCACTGCATTTAGGGGCTTGGTACTGGTGGACCAATGGAAGCACAGTATGCTGACGACACTGGTTTCCAAAAGTGCCACCAAGTTGAAACGTTTTCACCGCTGCAATGATGGGCCGCCTCGGCATTGCAGCGTCAGCCATTCCGCTGCAATGAGGGAGCAACCGTCATTGCAGGGTGGTAATTTCACAAGTGTAACAACTTCCTCTCAGACCCATGAAAGCTGAACGGTGGTGGCCAATCTCCCTATCGGCAGCCCCCGTCTGAGTTCATTTGCAGGCGGGGGAGCCCACTCCCCGTCGGCATGATGTAACCCCCTCCCCCATTTGTTGTGTGGCAAGCGGGGTGCCCAATCCCCCTCAGCATCATGCCCCCCAACAGTCATTCTCTACCAACACGGGGGCCCAGTCCCCATTGGCTTAAGTACCCCCACCCCAAAAATGCAGGTGGCACACTGGGAGCCCACCCCAGTGTGCTGAAAGCAAGTTCAGGAAAAAAAAAACTTCCCACAATGTCTTTTTCTTTTTTTCCTCCCTGAAACAAAGGAAACGATCCCACACTGGTTGCCATCCCTTCCCCCAACCCACACCCACACACTGCACTCTGCACTCTTCAAGGCCAACCAAGAACTGAAGAAATGCTGATAAGCTGAATAGTGGCATAAATAGGGTTTTTTCAACTTTGGTGCATATTTCAGGTATTTTGGGGAATTTTGGCACCAAATTTTCAACATGGAGTTATTGGGACCCCTCCTCACGAATTCTGCCACTGTCATGGCGTTATTCAGTCCTGAAAGGTGATTTAACAGTCATTGCATGGAAGCACCTTCAAGGACTGATTAACAAAATGATAGCACCAGTGTTAATGAGGTGGGCTCTCAAAAAACCTATGTTACAAATTTGGCGAAAAAAATACAAAAAAATTACTGTTTTATGAGTGTGCATTGTGCAGTTTCCATGCACACTCATAACTTCATGAATTTGTAATATTTTCTCTCCAGATTTTCATCAATGGCATTTTCCCACACCTCCTTATGAACAGTACAGCTGTCATTTTTCACATCCTGACTAAAATGTGTTTACGCACTTCCAGCGCAGAATAGCGCAATCACTGTGGGAAATCAGTGTTCAGGACACATTAAGAATATCACAGTAACACTGTTCATGAGAAGAGGTCCTAAAATGCCTATGTTGAAAATTTTGTGATGAAAGTCCATAAAATGACTTTGTTACGAGCACGCATTGTGCACTTTCCTCTACGCTCATAATTTGTGAATTTGTAATATTTTCACTCCAGATTTTCAACATTGGCATTTTCCACCTTCTTATGAACTGTACAGCTGTCATTTTCATCCTGGCCAAAATGTGTTTCCGTGCATCTGGCGCAGAATAGAGTGGAAGCTGTGGGAAGTCAGCATTCCGGATAGATGAAAACAAACCTCAGTAACACTGTTCATGAGCAGAGGTCCTAAAATGCCTATGATGAAATTTAGTGACAAAACCATGAAAAGACTATGTTACAAACATACATTGTGCAGTTTCCATGCACTCTCGAATTACACGAATTTGTAATATTTTCACTTCAGATTTTTCAAATTTGGCATTTTTTCACACCTCCTTATGAACAGTACAGCTGTCATTTTTCATATCCTGCCCAAAATATGCATTTACACATCTGGTGCAGAATAGCGCAGTCGCTCTGGGAAATCAATGTTCGGGACAGATTAGGAAAATCATAGTGACACTGTTAATGAGCAGAGGTCACAAAAAGCCTATGTTGAAAATATGATGAAAAAATTTCTCTAAATGACTGTTACACACATGCATTGCACAATTTCCATGTAAGCCCTGAAGTTCAAGTATTTTTAATATTTTCACTACAGATTTTCAACATTGCCATCTCTTCACACCTCCCTATGAATGGTACAGCTGTAATTCTTCACATCCTGCCTGATCTGTGCTTTCGTACATCTAGCACAGAATGGCACGGTTACTGTGGGTACTCAAAGTTCGGGGCACATTAACAAAATCACAATGCCACTGTTCATGAAAAGAGGCCTCAAATGCTTTCATGAGGTAGGGGTCACAAAAAGGCCATGTTGAAAATCTGTAGTGCAAATACCAACAAACGTCCAGTGCATTAGGGTGTCTAACCATAATGTCCCACCCTGAACAGACTGACAGGCATCGGGGCTGTGTCTTTGAATTGCCGACTGTAATACTCATGCCATTCCACCCCATAGAAACATAGAAACATAGAATTTGACGGCAGATAAGGACCATTTGGCCCACCTAGTCTGCCCATTTTCCTACCTAACAGATAAGCTGCAGATCCTAGTTAACCAACAGCTTACTTCCTCCTACCCCCCACTAGGACTGCCTTATGTCTGTCCCATGCATTCTTGAATTCCTCCACTGTTCTTGATGCCACGGCCTCCTCTGGGAGGCTGTTTCATGCATCCACAACCCTCTTTGTGAAAAAATACTTTCTCACATTACCTCTGAGCCATCCCCCCTCTGTCTTCAAATTGTGCCCCCTTGTTCTTGCACATCTCTTTTTCGGAAAGATGCTACCCTCTTGGACATTGTTGATTCCCTTGAGGTACTTGAAAGTTTCTATCATGTCCCCTCTCTCCCTTCTTTCCTCAAGGGTATACATAGTAAGCTCCTTTAGTCTTTCTTCGTATGTCTTTTGGTGCAGACCCTGCACCATTTTGGTCGCCCTCCTCTGGACAGCCTCCTCTGTCTATGTCTTTGTGGAGATGGGGTCTCAGAACTGCACACAGTACTCAGATGGGGTCTCACCAACTGTCTGTACAGAGGATAACAACTTCATGTTTTCTACTATTGATGCCTCTTCCTATGCATCCCTGTATCCCCCCAGCCTTCCTTACTGCCTTCTCACATCGCTTGCCCACCTTTAGGTCATCTGATATAATTACCCCCAGGTCCCTTTCCATTTTTACTGTTGTCAGTATCTCACCCCCCATTGTGTATGCTTCCCCTGGGTTTTTGCTTCCAATGTGCATTACCTTGCACTTCTTTGCATTGAATTTGAGCTGCCATACATTTGGCCATTCCTCCAACCTTGCCAAATCCCTTCTCATCCTTTCCACTCCATCTTGTGTATCAACCCTGTTGCAGATCTTTGTGTCATCTGCAAAGAGACATACTTTTCCTTCCAGTTCCTCTGCAATGTCACTTATAAAGACATTAAAAAGGACCGGTCCCAGTACTGAACCCAGCGGTACCCCGCTAGTAACCCTCCTTTCTTCACTGTGTACTCAGTTTACTACTACTCTTTGGGTCCTGTTGTCTAGCCAATTTTTATCCAGGCTTCCTCCTTGGGACCCACTCCAAGGCTGGTTAACTTGTGTATTAATCTTTTGTGTGTGACTGTATCAAATGCCTTGCTAAAATCTAGGTAGGCCATGTCCACAGCCCCTCCCTGGTCTACTACTTTGGTCACCCAGTCAAAGAAATCTATTAGATTCATCTGACATGACCTTCCCATCATGAATCCATGCTGCCTTGGGTTCCTGTGCCCCACTGGCCTCTAGGTACTCAACAATTCTTTCCTTCAAGTGATTCCATCATTTTCCCTACCACTGAGGTCAAACTAACTGGTCTGTAGTTTTCTGCCTCTGTCCTGCTCCCACTTTTGTGAAGAGGACTCACATCTGCCCTCCTCCAGTCCTCAGGTACCACCCCCATCCTCCCATGATTTGTTAAAGAGAGTAGTCAGCGGTGTCACTAGTTCTACCCTTAGTTCTTTTAGAATTCTTGGGTGAATCTCATCAGGACCCATTGCTTTGTTCACCTTCAATTTTATTAGTTCTTTCGGAACCCTTTCTTCTGTAAAAGGACTGGTATCAACCCCTGTCTTCAGAGTGTTTCTCTTCTTTGGTTTAGGTACCTCCCCCTCCTCTTCCTTTGTGAATACTGAGCAGAAATATTCATTCAGTATCCCTGCTTTTTCACTGCTACCCCACCACCCTAGAGTCAGTGACAGGCATCGAGGTGTGTCTTGAACTCTTTGGCCCCAGAGTTCACCCCATTCTATATGCACCCATTTCAGTGTATGTCCTTATGAAATGGTGTGACTGTACAGCCAAACACCCCAAGGCACACCTCAACATGTGTTGGTGTCTGCAGGATAGGATGAAGTGAAATGGCATGAACATTATGGGCAACAAAGCAAATGCATACACCAATACCTGTCTGTCTCTGCAGGGTGGAGGCAGTGTTGGTGCAAAGTTCAACACTTCACTGCCATTCCTATTCTGTGTCTCTAACTCCTGCATTTCCAATGCTAATACCAGCAAGCAAATATTAGGCATTGACAAGTGCTTGTTTTACTCTGTTGCTTCTCAGTTTTATATTACCTTTGGAAATTTGTTGTTGATTATTGTTTATATACTTTTCTATAATACTGTATGGAAATATGCTTTTCATCATAGTACTCCCATATTCCCCTTCCCCCAGGATGCTCATTGAGATGAGCAATTTTATATTATTCAGTGTGCCTTTACAGTGAAACTTTTCAATAAATTATTACAATTTTCAGTCAGTGTTTGTGGGTGACAGCTAACCTTTCTAAGTAATTCATTCCTTTTGATGGGCTTCCTGTACAGTTTACAACAAATATGATTGTTCTTTATATACATTTCAAGGTCTAAGTATGGTATGCTAGTTTTACTGTACTCCAAAATACATTTTAGGTTATGATTACAAGTATTCAAATAGATAGGAAATTCCATCAGTTCTGCTTCTGTGCCCTTCCAAATAAACAATAAATCATCAACATAGCATTTAAACTCCATAATATTGTGATGCTGTGTGTTTACAATTGTATCTTGAATTAAATTTGACTCAACGTGATCCATGTATGAATTTGTTTATAATGGTGTCATTGTAGACCACATCCCAGTCACTTTTATCCATTTGAAAAATTGGTGTTGAAATCTATTTTTTTTTTCAAAAACAATTTCTGCCAGCTGTTCAAGAAATGATGTTGGAGCGCTATCACAGAAATATTTCTCAAATTCATAACATTCACTCTATATTCAATAAGAGATTATAGTGTAGAGGTGTGCAACACCCTTAGCCAAGAAGTAAGTTTTTAACATTCAGTGATGATGGTAAGCTCAGTAATACGTTTTAAAACATATCTGGTATCTTGCAAGTAAGCAGGCATAGCCTTAACAAAATCTCTAATATGAAAATCATCAAGAGTAGAGTACCCCGCAACTTTTATGCAGATTCAACCTTGATCCTGCCACTGAACCAAATTCATGAAAAATAGTAAAAGCTTAGTGAACTGGAGACACATCTTTAATCAGTAAACAAGTATAATTTGTGAAGGCCAAAGATTTTTGATCTATTACTGGTCCTTCTGAGAAAGTTAACCCATCAATATGAGAAGATGCTTTTGGTTTCAATTTTATGAAGAAGAGGGTCCCAAAAATACATGCAGTATTTATAAAAGTGAGTTCAAAGGGCAGCACTGTCTAATGCCCTTCCTAACCATGTTCATACTTTCCCTAACCATCCATTAAGAAGAGGCATAACTACTGCCATGCCATATAGTAACTGAATCCATGAAATAAAGACCTCCAGAAGGTCATAGCTCAAGAGATCCTGTCTCAAAAAAGAAAAATATGAGCTACATGACAAAATGCTTGCTTCTGAACATTTGGTGAAGCCTCTGGTCACAACTTCAAATAGTTCCCATAAGAGATACAGTTTGTCCTGTATTTGTCTCCCAGGTACTGAGCAAGACTGTAAGATGTCTATCACTTGTGAAGCAGCACCCATCAGATGTTTGCTCAGAATTTTAGTAAGGAATTTTAATCTGTATTCAAAGACTACTAGACCTCAGATTCCCTATATCTGTTCGAGACCCATTTGTATATAAGTAAATCAAAGTCCTTCCTGTATACTTTGTTCCAGGATTTTCTTTCCAAATGTAATAAAAACTTCTTATAGATCCCCCATGATATTTGGGATCATAAACTTATAAACTTCTCTGGGTAATCCATCTATTCCTGAGTCTTAATCAGATGTCATCGAGGCTACTGCTTGCTGAACTTTGTCAGAATGATGGCTGCCTCTAGCTGAGTAGATATGTTGGGAGATATGGGAGGAACCTTGAGCCCATTCAAAAAAACAGTTTCCTTACAACTCACTTGAACTAGAGTGCCAGTGATTTCTGCCATGTGTTTGTCAATATACTCCATCAATTCCTGTGTCTGAGACAAAAGCCAACTGTTCCTATATTTGAGGGTGGAGATGGTCTTATTTGCTACTAAATCTGGGGACCTGTTTGGCTAGGAATCAGACCCCCCCGATCCAGTGCTTAACCATAGACTCAGATAAATACTCAGTCAATTGAATCCTGTTCCGAGTCTCTGGTTAAGCATGAAATTGTGCTTTTGTCACTCTTCCTCACCTGTCACTACTCCCTTCCTTCCAGTGTCTGTAACTGGAGGCTTGTTTGTGCTGTGGTCAGTTGCTTCACAACAGTGGAGTTAAGTGAGCATGGGCAAATAGGGGCAGGTCAGTGGATGAGTGGTATAGTCATGCTGGAGGAAGTTGATTGAAAGCTGCTGCAGTGAAGGTGTCATGTGACACACTGTCTCGGGGTATATTGATCTCTGTTTTGCTGCACAACATGCAGAGAGACAGAGAGAGACAGCAAGTACAGCAGAGTGAGAGGCATCATGAGGAGACCATAGAGCAGAAGCAGAACAATTTGAGTGGGTGGGAGAACCATGCAGCTAACAAGGAAATATTGACAATGAAGCAATTAAAAGGAAAAAAGTTATAAAAAATACTGCCTAACCAATTCTTCCATACCCCCAAAATAGAAGGGACTTTTGTTGAGTCCCATCTTTACTGCTGGCTGTGCAGAAGGCCCAGGAAGTATTGCCTGTGTGCCAGTGCTACTAGTGCTGTTACTATTATGCAGTGAAAAAGGATAACACAAAAGAAGCACGAGATTACAGTGAAACATTGGAGAAGAAAAAATAGATCCTAGAGAGAGGGAATGTATCTGGTGACTGGTTGGCTGCCTGAATCTGGTGGTGCAATACAAAACATATTGTATAGTACAAGCATGTTAGACACAGTTTTGAGGAAAAGAAATATAAAGATTAAGTGTGAGAGGGAAACAAGTCAGTGTGCCTGCCTAACACAGATTTGGCTACTTCAGCAGAGACAGTATAAGAGAGAAAGAGAGACAAGAAAGGGTGGGGTACTGGGCCTGATGTCTGGGCACTGCAGGTTGCAAAAAAAATACACTGAGCAAAGTGCCCTTACAGAAATATAGGTGTGCTGTGTACATGCAGAATGCATGCCACATGTTTAATTGTGCAATGTTTGCATGTGGTTCGCATACACAAAGTGAACCTAAGCGAACTAGGTCTAAAAAGCAAACCAGGTTTGCATGCTTCAAGACTGACATGAGTACAGCAGGTAAGCTGGTGTGAACATCATTTAAGTCACATAAGGTTCACATGTTTCATGCTTTCCTTGTGTGCAGCAACTAAGCTGGTGCAAATTTCATCTAAAAAACACATTGGTTTCTAGTTCTCATACTACTGCTAACAATTAGAGATATTAAAATACATTTTTCATTGATTTCACATTATAATTAGGTAAACTCATTAATTCTGATCCTTTTGCATGTTGTTTAATGTTTTTTGATTTGTGTCATTAAACTGCCATTAATTTGTAAAGTACTGTTTGCTTACTGCATTAAATGCCTTGGATGTAGTCAGCAAACATCCTCCATTCCAGATGTGCGAAGATGGGCCTCTGTTGTGAAGTCTGACCTTTTGGTTTTTGGGCCATGAAAATCCCTTACGCATATTTAGTGGTAAAAATGTGTTTCTCCATGACTGTTTTGGATCACTTACTTTCCCTTTGTCATTTTGTATGGAGTATATACACTATGGCCATGCTCAGCACTCTTTGTGCTGAGTAGGGTCTTGGAAGCATGCACCATATCTCACATTTTGTCACTGAAATGAGGGACATGGACACTCAAAGAGAGGGACAATGAGGGACACTAACTCTCACGATGATCAGGACACATCCTGAAACATGGAGATACAGTACCTCAGAACACAGTGGAAACTATTGTATTTAGTTGTATCAATATTAGCACCTGAGAATTAACTTCTACCCTAAAAAGGGGTGCCATTTATATAGGGCAGAGAGTAGCAGTTACCTGCCCACCCACTTTTGTGCCAAGCCGTTCTTATGGTGTAGAAATAATTGCATTAAATTTGGATTTATTCTTTTGTACAAAATGTGCCCCCCTGCCCTGTGAGCACTCACACTGCAGGTGCACTCCTGACTCGACAGTGTCTGTATTGTGTTGTCCACTCTCTCCAACTATTAGTGGTGGTGCCATCACACATGAGATGGAGGAGCTCCAGCCAAGGAATAGCACATGAGTCATGCAAGTGCAACACTGTCTTTCCTGCCACAGAGTAGACAGGCTGCATGCTACAGCTTGGAGGAGTTGGTGAGCATTGAACTATCAATTTACTCCTTTCTCACTGTGTATAGATTTTGACTCAGGGTCCATTTAAGACCCCCTGAAACTGAAATCTGCCATATGTAAATAACTGTGACCCGGGATCTACTTTTAATTACCAATAAAGCTGTAACCTGCCAATTGTATATATTCCCTGTGCTGTGTTACCTATGTTTTTTTATTAAGTTTATGTTATGTTTAAGTATCTTTCTGATGTGGAGCCTTTGCAAAGGAGTCATTGACTCAAAGAATTATAATTTTGATTTCTCTTAAATAAAAAAAATAGCAGTTCTGTGGTGGCATATTTTTGTTGGCCTACTCTTAGTGAGTATCCATCTCCCCTGGTGGCTAAAAGGGCAGAGGGTGAGCTAGAAGCTAACTCAAGACTAGGCTACCTGCTTACTTTACTAGCCTTGCCTCATAAAAAAACAGCACTGGCTCTCCATGACAGCAAGCTAGGCCTAGCAGCAGTGACAGTGGTGTGAGCTAGGCCTTGATAAGTGCAGTGCTGCAGCAAAAATGGCAGTAGTCAAGCAAGAACCAAGCAACACAGGTTGGGTGTGTTCAGCTGGTGATATGACTTGGTTGCGGACCATGTTGGGGAACTGGGATGATCAGTTCTAGCATCCAGCTTCTGGCAGAAGGATGGAGGAGGACCAGACTGAAAACTGTGCTGGTGGCACACTAGGCCATGTCATAGGTTCTGACCAGATGGCTGGGTAAGTAAAAGTAAATATATTTTTTTTTTACAGGAGGATTGGGGAAGGAGGAAGGACAGATATATTGATGTGTTTTTCATGTTTCTGCACCTTTGGGTGGCTTCACGACCCATGTGGGATGGGAATTGAATGGAATGGAGTCAGGGAGGGAAATCAGGACAAAGGTTTTTTTTTGGGGGGGGGCTTCAGAACTTCGGCCAGGAAAAAAATTGGTTGTAGCTGGGTGGGTTTAAGCCCAAATCTGATGCACTGCTCCGGGGTATAGACAGATGAATCTTATACATTTAAATTTTTCCTGATTTGCATATCACTTTTCTGTCACAACAAATAAGTTTGACCTTTTAGAGATGTTCCAGACATTCTAGAGCTTTCCACCTAGGTGCTAACTAGCACCTGGCCTTCACTGGTTTTTGGCTCCTCCTGCTGAAATCTTAAATGGCACCCCTGCCATAAAGTTTAAATTTACAGTCCATCCCCTGTGTGAGCAGCATGTTTTCCATGAGGGATGGATGAGGAGCAGATCAGTTTTCAGAGATAAAGTGAGGGCTGTCCCTTTTATTTAAGGACAATTGAGCGGTATAGTATGCACAGACTATTGGAGACCCATTATAGTCAGGCTTATGCCTCCCTCCATCTGAAAATCTGACCTCCACATCCCCATGCTCAGGCACATTATGACATAAGGCAAGGCATACTGCAGGGGTGGGCACCATTGAAATAAATGAGGTTTTTTTTTATTACTGTTTTCTACATTATTGATGGAGAGCTGGAGATTAATGTAGGCCACCACTTGACTAACAAGGACCTTGTTAGTAGAACAGAAGCCTTAATTAATCTCCATCTCACCATCATAATGTAAAAAATAGTAATAAAAAACTCCATTCAGTTCAAGTGTGTATGCCCCAGCACTCTAACCCATGGACATCATCTCTTAAAGACTTTTGCCTCTGGCTCCCTAGTACTCAAGTAAGAGACTCTTGACTTACTGTATATCTATACTGTGTGGGTTGTCTGTAGCAGAATTTCCACACCTGCTATAGTTTTTGTACATGGGGGAACTGGCCATGCTGGTGGATGTCAAGTTATTGCTACTTTTTTGTTTGCCCCTTAAAATCTGCTTGCATGAAAGCATTCAAAACTATGGAGAGAAAATAGTAGGACTGCAGGCCAGACAGAAGTAATTAAATAGTTTTGTGGGTAAGTGTGTGTATAAAGGGTGGGAATAACCACATGTATTTCATTGGTTTGTGTGCTAAAGTTCAGCTGTGCAGCTGAGAAGAGTGGGGACAAGAAAACTAAAATGTATAAGAGTGGCTATAAGCATGTTGCATGCATGCAAATGTATGCAGATTTGTACTGAAGTACAAGCAAGCCATATGTGTGCAGGCAATATAGCTTAGTGGCCAAAGGCGGTATGCCCCCTGACAGCAACACCAATACATTGACCTACCTCACTGCTAGAAAAATTGACAGTTTATTGACAGGTCACTGTGCTGGTGCACTAGAGACTAGGGTGCACTGTCTTCCTGTCCTGCACCCCCTCCTCAAATCAACTCCAACTCAGAGTTGATTATAATTAGAATGGGTGTGTGCAGGACAACTCCCTCCACATGGGGGGTTCGGTGGCAAAGTCCCACAATAGAAAAACAGTCCAGGAGTCTATCGGGATTTATGTAGACCGCAAGTTGCGGTCGACATAAATCCTGTCGCTGTGATGTCGGTCTATGAAATTGTTGTCAAACTGGCATCGTAGAATCGTTAAAGGCACTGAACTGCAAACCAGGAGACTTGGAGACCTGAAAATGCGGACCTGAATATCATCAACCCCTCATATGTGTATGGTGCAATCCTGATCAAGTCACTTAACTTTTATGTGTGCAGTTATCGATGACCACTTGCTTTTTGCATGCATGCCACATGCATAAAATCTGTTCCAATTTAGCATAAAAAGCATGCTTTCCACACTTGCTTGCTTGCTGCACACATGCCACGTGCATTCAATCAGTTCCAATTTAACTTATAAATCAGGCTTGCGGCACACATATCACATGTGTAGTTTTATTTGTGCAGCAGAAGATCATTTCATATAATTTTTTCTGTAAGTAGGGTGGTGCCCATGCTCTGTAACTGCTTGCAGGGTGCAGTAATTAAAATACTGAAACTTGGCATGAAATGTGAGAAGAGCGAGAGACTGAATGAGAGCAAGAGAGAGTAGACAGTGAGGGTAGGGTGCTGATCCAGATGTCTGCATGTTTCAGGTTACCAAAAAAAAAATAGACCAAGCACAGTGGTGCCCATGCCCTGTGCCTGACTTCAGGCAGCAGTAAAACAAAAACAAAATATTATTGTGACTTGGCAGCAAAAGTAATGAGAGAAACTGGGTGAGACAGAAAAAGAGAGACTAAAGGCATTCTTCATTTTTGCCATTCTTTAATGTTACAGTACTGCAATGATACTAGACAATACTAGTGTCTCCTATCATAATAGAACCACCATCATCAGTCATCATCCCTTCCTTGTTCTTACCATTTATCAGCAACACCTTATGAGTGTACTCCAAATAAATAAATGTCTACATCACCAATTTAAATTGCACGGCTGTATAGATCTAGTAGCATTATATTGATGAGCTGCTGAACAGTTACTGAACAGTAAAGCTAGTTTATTTATTTATTGACATCTTGGATTAATACCATTGAGCAAAAGCTCTTTACATAGGTTCCACGTTAAAAGAAAAATATCATCATGATAACAGTTACAATAACATGCAGTATATTGCAGTTGTTTAAGGCTCTAAGCTGCAAATCTGGAGACCTGGGTTTGAATCCCAAAGCCCCCACTTGCATACTGTGTGACCCTGAGCAAGTCACTTAACTTCCCTGTGCTCCCAGGTCACACCTGTAAACAAACTTTCAGTTTAGTGTGTCTCACCTGGTTAAACAACTGAAAAAAGTGTCACCAGGTCTGAATACATCTAGCTAAAATACAATAAAAGCCAAAGGTTAGCTGAATAAAAATACAGATTAAAATTGAGGTGGGAATAGACACATTGAGAAAGGTAAAGGACAGAGACAAGGGGTTTTAAATGAATACCCTCCAAACAGACAGTACAGTTATTTAAACAATGGATGCAGTGTACAAGGTATGTCTGAGTCAGGTAATAACTAGCTCACTAAGTTCAGTAAGGTATAACAGGTCAAACGTGGAGGGAGGAGGTGGATGAAGGAAGCAGAAGGAGGTGGGTGAGAGGGAAGGATTTGTGAGGAATGGGATAGGTGGGAATAAGTGGGGGAGGGGTAGCAGAGAGTAAGTGTTGAAAGGGTGATGGTACAGTAGAGTAATGTGGGTAGAGTGTGAAACATAAGGCGCACATATGGAGCAGGGAGGCATTCTTAGTGGCAGCAGTCAAAGGTAGCCTCAGTGACTAGGAGTCACTCTTCAGCACTGAGTTTGGAAGGAGGTGGTGTTGTTGATCATCTAGTTCTGTCAGTGTGTACAACCGGACCCTTGCCTGTAGAGAGTGGGAGACAGGCACGAGGGTGTGGAACTAGGAAGGGCTAGTTTTTATTTAATATGGTAGAAAACTGAAAAATACATTTTCTGACTTGTATTATTTCTTCTGTGTCTCAGGTGGGCACTGCAGATTCAGGAAACCAAAGCAGAGTGTCAACTATGACCAAGCTAAGCAGTTGCACTCCTGCATAGAGAGTATATACTGATTCTGGAAACTTGATAGTTTTGTCTTCCAAGCAAATGCTTGTGTAACCCCTAGGTGCCGAAATCCCAAGCACTACTACCCTTGCCTGCTTTGCTAGTAGCAGGTTAAGGGGCCTAGGTTCAGTGACGGGTGCCTCCACCCAAAGGTCAGAGTTGGTATTAGTCTGACTAACCAGGCCACAGCCCTTTGGGACACTGTGACCTCCCTTGTATCCTGCTAGTGGCCCACACAGTACACAGTGTTCACCTTCCCAATACCCTTGGTAGGCTTTACACATACACCCAGATTTAGCACTTACCCCAGGTCTGGTTTCTTTGGCTTGGCTCTTGGGACCCCCTGTAAAACAAGATGATGCAAAACAAAAAGGAATTATGCAATACTTCAGGCATAAACAGACACCATAGTCAATGTAAATGGCAGAGAAAAGTAAATCTGATTTATTCAGGGGCTATAACAAGGATGGGGCAGCAATCAGGTTAATTGGCTTAAACACACTATAAATATCACAGTTGCGCATGCAGTCAGTGTCCCTATCAGTCACAATCTCTAGGTACCCTGGATGGAAAAGGGGCTAGCCAGGACCATTGCCCGGGGTAGGCTGGTGTAGCAGCTGGTAGGGGCCCAGTGAAGAAAAGAAATAACGCACACCCACTGATCGTAATCAGGGGCCGGAGGGCTCAGTTCATGGAAATTACACAACAAGTTAATCAGATGACACACTTATTTATTTTTTATTTATTTATTAAATTTTGGTAACTGGGTAGGCCCACTGAGCCCTGAAGGTCCCTTTTTCAGGGGTGACTCAGGATAACAATACAAGATAAAATACAGTGGAGAAAAACTTTTGATAACATAGGTTGTTCAAGCATAAGGTGGTTACAGACAGTGGTTACAGACATGGTTATCATCATGACACAGTTTTGCCTTGGTACTACTTGGCATAGTGATATACATGAGGTAGCATTGGTCCCTAGGTGTCCATTTGTGATTTAAAAGATAGGTTGCAGGGAGCTACCCTGTTTGCTACTCACGATACCCAAGGCTGAGTACAGGATGGATGATGGATGCTCTGGATTGCCAGAGAAAGCAGAGTATGGAGACAAGGCCCTTGAGGCAGGGTCCAACTGCATTGAATAGCAGGCAGATTTAGTCCAACTCAAGATGGGTACAGTTTCCAGCCCTCAGCACACAACTCAACTCGAGGGGAAACTAGATTGCAACCCCCCTCCAGTTCACAGCACACTTATCTGTAAAGAAAGTTCACTGTACCAGGCTAGCTGCTCCTCAACCCTGATCGCAAAATCACTGCTAAACCCAGGAGCATCAAAGTAGCTAAAGTCCTGACAGGCTGATCATGCTTCGCAAAATCTTTGGTCTTCTTCAGGTTGAGCCTGGTCCCCATTCAGTAGCTCACTTCACAGCACACCAAGTGGATCACTTCCGACTACATTTCTCTCTCTCTCTCGGCAAAATGGCAACAGGCTGGGTTTCAGGCCTTCCACGGTTCTCCCACGCAAACTACTGCGCAACACTGCTGCTCGACTATGCAAGCTCCTTCCTCCTCAATTTCCAACTCGAATCTCGCTTGCCAGCAGACAGCTTGTGGTATTTTCCCTTGATCCAGAAGACCCGATTTTCTGGTCCAGCTGTCAATCACAGTAAGTGGTCCCCCTGTAGGTCCAAAAGGCACCAACAATCCAAAACTACAAATCCCAACAAGGAATAAATACAGTCCCACTTTAGCTGGCTCCATTTTAGAGTCCCAACATACTGACTGGTTCAATTCGGCAGTTCGGGACCAAAATGGTGGGGCTAGACAGAACAGTCCTCACTGCAAAGAAGGCAGGTTAGAACAAACACATTTTCACTACTGCTGTAAACAATGTCCAGCTAATAATTACATTTTTCAGCAGGGCTCCCTCTGCACAAATAGCAATGGCAGAAATGGAGTGATTAGTCGGTAGCCCATGCGGAACTTGTGCTGGGAAACACTCAGACCTCCGCCCCACAGATTAATTATAACTGCACTGCAGGAAGCCCTTAAGGGTACAGTACATGGAGGCTTTAAAGTGCGTTCACTGGCAATACTTTTAAACAGCAAATGAGCCGACACCAGTCAGGCAGCAAGCATTTAGGCAAGCTCACCGAAGCCTTTTGGGAACCCCCATTTGTAGGAGGGTTACACCCTTCCTTGCCTAGAAAAACTTGGCATCTGCATCAAGTCAATACTATCATAATGTCTTTAAATACAAATGTCCTAACACATCTCTACCACTAGCAGATAATGCCTCTAACTTCTTAAAACATTAATCAGCACATTAAACTGTTACCATATACATTTTCTGTATTTCACAGTACACTGCTTTTCCTAAATTGTATTACACACATTCTACACAGACTACTAATTTACACACACTGCAGTATGAAATCAGGTTATTACTTCCTACACATGGAACAATGAGAACAGGGGCCCTTTCCTATCAGCTACCTTGGAGCTGGTTGGGGCAGGGGCACCATACTTAGAGGGCAGAACAATTAGCCGGGAGTTAGCACTCAGACTCAGTTTGGGTAGGGAATTTTGGGGCACATAAACTCCCTTGTGAACTACTTTGAGAAGCAAATCCACTGGTCTCCCATGGGAATCATAGCTGAGGCACACTATTGGTTTGACAACTCGTCCAGTCTTCCTGGGGGAAACAGCCACAGTCTCTGTATCTTTCACCTCAATGTCTACACTTTCCTCCCTGTCTGAGTGGAAGAATTTGGGCTTGGGGCACTGTCAGCCCCTGCCTCTGTAAATTCAGGTTTTACAACACTTCGCTCGCTAAGAAAACCAGCTGGCACTGGAAAGGAATCATCATCACACTCAAAGTACTCCTCATGTTCTGGCATGTCACCAGTCTGTCTCAGATCATCTGTCTCTTCCCAAGGTAAATCACACAGTTCCACCATACACAGCAACTCCACATCATCAGACCTCCTGATACTTTGAACTTCACTCTCAGGGAGCATTGGCTCCAGGGACAAAGGTGGGGGATTTGGTAGTCCAGAAGGCCCAGCTTCATTCCCACAATTGACCATGGGATTACCTTGAAAGAGCTGACTCAGTTCATAAAAGGGGTAATAACCATAGTTGCACTCACTCTCATCTGAAGTGTACTGACAGTCATTATCAATTTGGGTTTGCTGTGGAGAAAACCTTAAGTAGGTGACCATGGGGGCAGGCTTACTTGGGTTTTGTTTCACAGCAGCCTGAGTCACTGGTCCGGAGGAACAATCTCTGGGGGGGTCAGCGTTAATCATAATTTGGCCAATGGGCAACAAGTGGTTATGGTGCATGGTCTTGACATCTTTTGAACTGTTTTCAGGCCGCAATTTATACGCAGGTAAGTCATTCAATTTGCCTACTACTATATGGGGAAGGTGGTGCCACCGATCAGCAATTTTGTGTTTGACATGCAATCCCAGATTTCGCAGCAACACCTGGTCTCCAGCTTGAAGCTCTTGGGCCTTTACTTTTCTATCATGTCTTTCTTTGTTAGCTAAGTTTCTCTTTGCAGCCATGGTCTGAGCTAGTTGGTACGCATGATTCACTTGAGCTTTTAGCTTTTGCATGTATTGTAGATAGTTCTCAGCTCTGACTCCATCAAGCGAAACCCCAAAACAAACCTCCATGGGTAACCAAGCGTCTCTCCCAAACATGAGGCGATAGAGAGAAAACCCAGTAGCATCAATTTTTGTACAATTGTAGGCGTGTACCAAGGTGCTAATCTGCTGGCTCCATTTGGGCTTGTCTCTTGGGTGGAGAGTGTCCAGCATGTCAAGCAGGGTGCGATTGAAGCGTTCTGGCTGTGGGTTCCCCTGCAGGTGATAGAGAGTGGTTCTTGACTTCCACACCCCCATAGAGAGAGCATGTCTTTGATTAAATGACTCTCAAAGTCTCTGCCTTGGTCAGAATGAATTCTTTAGGGGGCCCCATAGTGAACAAAGAAATTCTCTATCAGCACCTTGGCCACAATGAATGCCTTTTGATCTTTGGTGGGGAAGGCTTGGGCATATCTGGTAAAATTATCTGTAACCACCAACACATTACTGATATTCCACTGATTGAGCTCCAAATTTAGAAAGTCAATACAAACTAACTCCATGGGCATGCTGGTGGTGATGTTAACCAGAGGGGCAGTCCTCTGTGGCAAGGCCTTTCTCTGTAGGCAGCGACTACAAGTTTGTACATAATGTTCAACATCTGCCCCCATTTTAGGCCAGTAGAATTGGGACTGTACCAGGTCAAGAGTTCTGTCAATGCCAAGGTGGTCCATATGGTTGTGAAGGGATCTCAGCACCAAGTCTCTGAAATCAGTGGGCAAGACCTACTATTGTTTGCCCACTTGACCCCCCATCTACTGTCTCTCTGTACAGCAACTGATTTATTAGCTTCAATTTAAGACCCTTTTTGTACAATAGGGCAGTTCTCAAATCAGAGGAATGCAACTTGGACACATCTTTCCCTGCGTAGAGGGCGTCGAAGGCTGATCAGATCATTGGGTCTCGACATTGAGCTCGCTAAAGGTTGTCGTTATCAAACTGAGGCAAGGCACTAATATTGAGTGTGGAGAAGAGACAGTACACAGCTGGTATACAAGTGTCATAGGGACCCAGGCAGTCTACCCAGCAGTCCACTGGGTCCGTGGACATCTGTTCATCTTTGTCAAACTTCTGGCACAGGGAATGAACATCAGGCTTGGACAACCCAACCCAATCACCTTTGGAATTAGGCCTCCGGGAAAGGGCATCAGCATCTATGTGATTCAAGCCTGATCTGTATTCAACAGCATAATCATATGTGGACAATGCAGAAAGCCACCGATGCCCATTAGTATCCAATTTAGCCAAAGTCTGCACATAGGTCAGTGGATTATTATCATTTTTTACTAGTAACATTGCTCCACACAAATAGTCATGAAATTGGTTGACAATGGCCCACTTCAATGCCAAGAACTCCAATTTATGTACAGGATAGTTTTTGTTTTTCCAACAGGGTCAGATTCCTACAGGTAAAGGCCACTGGTCTAAGGCCATTTTCATGCTCCTGACACAACACAGCTCCCAAACCTTGTAGGCTAGCATCGGTGTATAACACATAGGGTTTAGCAGGATTGGCATAAGCAGGGACAGGAGCGTGGGTGAGTTGATATATGATTTAGTGGAAAGCATCCTCACAGTCGGGTGTCCATCAGGGCCCAAAAAGTTTGCCCGGGCAGAAGTACACTGTCTCTGCTTCGGTGGGGGTGATTCTGTTGTATTTTTTGTTCATGGGAGAGTAACCCTGGGTCAGATTCAACAGTGGGCAAATCACTCTTGAGTAGTTCTTTATGGACCAATGGTAATAACCACAAAAGCCTAGGAAGCGTTGTGATTCTTTTAAATTGTGGGGCAAGGGCCAGGTGGTCAAGGCCTCAACTTTGCTAGGATCAGTCTCTATCCCCTCGGTGGACACTATGTGCCCCACATACTTTATGGATGTCGGAAAGAACTGCTATGTATCGATGGACAGCTTAAGGCTGAAGTCTTCCAGTCAGTTCAACACTTTAAAAAGTTGGCTCTCATGTTCCTCCAATGAACTTTCAAACACAATAACATCATCTAAGCATACCAGGCCCTCCAACAAGTTCATGTCTCCCACTGCACATTCCATCAGTTGCTGAAAAGTGGCTGGAGCACCCGAGATCCCCTTAGGTATCCTCATAAACTCACAGAACCCAAGTGGACAGATGAAGGTTGTTTTCTCACGGTCTTCTGGGGCCATGGGGATCTGGTGGTACCCACTGTGAAGATCCAACAGAGAGAACCACTTGCTTCCATTTAGACAGTCCAAAGCATCCTGAATATGGGGCACGGTGTATTGATCAGGGATGGTCCACCTGTTAAGGGTCTGGTAGTCTACACACATTCTTACTGTCCCATTCTTTTTCCTTACCACCACAATAGGTGAAGCATAAGGGCTTCTGGATTCGTGTATCACACCAGCCACAAGCATTTACTGCAGGTGTCTTCTTACATCATCTATATCTGCTGGTGCTAGGCGCCAAGACCTCTCATAGAATGGCTGTTCATCTTGCAGGAGTATGTGATGCTCTACTCCTCGGACACATCCCACATCCCACATCCCATTCCTTCAGCGACAACAATTTATCTCTCTGGGCAAGTCTCTGGCTGATTCTAGTCTTCCATTCCGCTGGTAACAGGGAGTCATCAAAGTCAAACATGTTGGGTGTCACTTGGTCAGTCTCTCCAGAGGGCTTGTTACTAGGTAACACTGCAGTGTCTGTACAGTGCACGGTAGCTAAGGTGCAACCTCTATTCACCTGAATTGCTCGATCTGACACATTATGGGCCTGGACCATGACCCACCAGGCATGGGCATGAGCACGAGCAGGTAAGATACTGGGCTTAATCAGCAACCCTTCCGGCAATTTCCCATTGCCTGGCATGTCCAACATGAGTATCTTATTCTTGACATCTTTCCGTAAGCGGACCTCCCCTTGTAGAGTGCACTGGGTGTTGGGGCCCAGGACCATAGACTCAAGATCCTTCTTCCATGCCACTCTGACTGGTTCATCTTGATCCACCTCTTCAACATTCTGCCACGATTCATACGCTCTCTTAATCAATGCAGGAATCCTCAGATCCCTACCAGTTTGTTGTCCCTGCTTTTCATAGCATAGCTGCACCAATCTCCCGAACATATGAGCATTCGTCCTGATTAATAGAGGGATCCCAGCATACAGTCTAGTAGGGGGACACATCAAAGCTAAGGTCTCCACTTGCTCTGCCACTCCAGCCACTGAAGTAGGGAAAGACAACCAAATACTGTTATACCCAACATAGAGGTAGGCCTTTTCGCTCAACCCCCAGACATGCAGTCCTTCCAACGGCTGTAAGAGCACATCAGGCAAGTGCTTCCAATACCAATCCTAAAACATTATAGTTACTTGGGAGAAACTGTGAAGCACAGCCCTGTTAGATAATCCATTCACCTTCACTGTTGTCTCCATGGAGGGGCCCACCACGGCAGACCATTCCGGTGGCACTGAGGTCGGTGTTGACCTGGCATGGGCTTTGGTAACGTAACTTTTCCGCACAGCTCCCCCTGGTGGTGAATTATTATTTCATAGAATCACAACTAATAACCGGGCAGTGACTTTCCTCTAATTCTCCAGTGAATGGCAGAAGAAACAGGTGTGTCCATCCTCTCCACATTGATAACAAAAAGTAGGCTCTCAGGGATCTCGTGGGGCTCGTGGGCCATCTCCCGACTTGCGTACCACAGGATTGGAGGGCTCATCTTTGGATCATGCTTTGGATCCTTGATCCTTGGGACCTCCACCAGGGTGAGGATTTGGTGTGGTCTGCAGCAAGTCTCCCACTATCGCTCTCAGCTCTAGTACTTCTTCCAGTAGGTTACCCTCAACTTGTGGCTCCGAAGAAACAACATGCACTCCCACTCCACCTTTGACCTCTGGGGATGCCTGATACAGTTCAGGTTCTCTGGCTGCTTCAGTCAACTCTTTAATCAACTCTCTCAGCTGGGCCTCATCTGAGTCACTCCTTTCAGGGGTCGGGCAGGTATCAACCATCCCAGCATAGGGCTCCCGGCCCTCTTCATCAGTCTCAATTTCACGAATTTCCTTCATAAGATGACAGTACTCAGGAGGGTTAGACTTCCTATCTTGTAACTTGAATTTCAATATCATTACACTAGAATGTCGGGCTGACTTTAGGATATGATCCAATCTAACCCGGTTCAGTTCCTTCACGGGCACCCCCCCTTTTCTGTGGGCCCTCTGCAGACCCCTCTCAATCCTGGTAAAAAATGCAGACAATTTCTCATTTTTCCACTGCTTGTCTGACTTGAACTTCCAAAACAAGTCACCCCCCGACTCAGTACTAACAAACACTCCTTCCAGTGCAGACAGGTATTCTGCTGCCGTAGCCTCAGGATAGGTTGCTCGAGAGAGACGGATGGCGTTCAGAGCAGGGCACCTCAAGTTCTCCATTAGCCTCTTTCTCTTTTCCCCCTCTGAACATTGCCATTCTTGTACTAAAGGAGTGGCATAGTCCATTCACATTTCCAAGTTGTCCTCCCACATGGGCACTGGGATTGTGCCTGAAAAGAGTCTGAGCTTTCGGTTAGAATCCAACTGTGTCGAGGGAATTACTATGGGGAAGGGGGCTACAGGAGAAATCTTTGGAGAAGCTGGGGAGGTGGCTGGGGAGTGCAGGGGCATGTGTTCCTCTGAAAGGTCTAACACCTTCATGAGTTCTTGGGCAGTTCGTCCTTCAGACACTAATAATTTGAGCAACTTATCCTTAAACCCTTCTATACGGTGAGACCCACCTGGGGTTGTCAGATCACTGTGAAGGTGAATGACCCTCCATCCCTTCCGTGTACCTTCAGGCAGAATAACATAGGGTACTTTCACTGGATCTATTGGGGAGCTACAGGAGATCAACACTATCATAGTCTTTTCAAACAAATCTGCATCTCTTCCCTTCACCTCTACTTTGCCCAAACCCTTAACATGCTCCACAGTGTCTACAATATCAGCATTTGCAATCCCTAATGGGACATACAGTAACAGGAGAGCCTGTCAGGGGTCTAATCCCTCAGCCTCACTCTACCCCATCATTTGGTTTACTAACAGCTTATGAGGGGCAATTTTCAGCTTGGGCATAGGAGATCCTCCATTTTCTCCCAAAACTAAACATATCAGGGTAACTTCTTCCCTTGGGCACTAGAGGACACTAATTCCAGTGGTGCCCTCAAGATGTAACCCCTAGGTGTCACATTCCCAAGGGCTACTACCCCTGCCTGCTTTGCTAGTAGCAGGTTAAGGGGCCTAGGTTCAGTGACAGGTGCCACCACCCAAAGGTCAGGGTTGGTATTAGTCTGACTAACCAGGACACAGCCCTCTGGGACACTGTGACCCCCCTTTCTCCTGCTAGTGGCCCATACAGTATACAGTGTTCACCTTCCCAATACTCTTGATAGGCTTTACACATACACCCAGATTTAGCACTTATCCCCAGGTCTGGTTTCTTCTGCTTGGCTCAGGATACCCCTTGTAAAACAAGGTGTTGTAAAACAAGAATCAGCTATGCAATACCTCAGGCATAAATGGACACCACAGTCAATGTAAATGGCAGAGAAAAGTAAATCTGATTTATTGAGGAGGCTATAACAAGGCTGGGGGCAATCAGGTTAATTGGCTTAAACACACTATAAATATCACAGTTGCGCATGTAGTCAGTGTCCCTATCAGTCGCACTCTCTGAGTACCCAGGATGGAGAAGGGGCTAGCCAGGACCATTGCCTGGGGTAGGCCGGCGTTGCAGCTGGTAGGGGCCCTGTGAGGAAAATAAATAACATGGACACCCACTGATTGTAATCCAGAGTCGGAGGGCTCTGTTCATGGAAACTACACAAGTTAATCAGATGACACACTTATAATTTAAAAGATAGGTTGCAGGGAGCTGCCCTGTTTGCTACTCATGATACCCAAAGCTGAGCACAGGATGGATGATGGATGTTCTGGATTTCCAGAGAAAGCAGGGTAGGGAGATAAGGCCCTTGTGGCATGGCCCAACTGCATTGAATAGCAGGCAGATTCAGTCCAACTCAAGAAGGGTACAGCTTCCAGCCCTCAGCACACAACTCAGCTAGAGGGGAAACCAGATTGAGTCCCCCCCCTCCAGTTCACAGCACAGTTATTTGTAAAGAAAGTTCACTGTACCAGGCAGCTGCTCCTCGACCCCGATCTCAAAATCACTGCTAAACCCGGGAGCATAAAAGTAGCTAAAGTCCCAACAGGCCGATCACGCTTTGCAAAATCTTCGATCTTCTTCAGGTTAAGCCTGGTCCCCATTCAGCAGCTCACTTCACAGCACACTGAGCGGATCACTGTCCAACTAATTTTCTATCTCTCTTGGCAAAATGGTGACACGCCAGGTTTCGGGCCTTCCACGGTTCTCCCACATGAACTACTATGTAACACGGCTGCTCGACTATGCGAGCTCCTTCCTCCTCAACTTTAACTCAAATCTCACTTGCCAGCAGACAGCTCGTAGTATTTTCCCTTGATCCAGAAGGCCCAATTTTCTGGTCCAGCTGACAATCACAGTAAGTGTTCCCCCGTAGGTGCAAAAGGTGCCAACAATCCAAAACTATAAATCTCAACAAGGAACTCATACAGTCCTACTTTAGCTGGCTCCATTTTAGAGTCCCAGTGTACTGATTGGTCCAGTTCAGACCAAAATGGTGGAGCTAGACAGAACAGTCCTCACTGAAAAGAAGGCAGGTTAGAACAAAACACATTTTCACCACTGCGCTAAACAATGTCCAGTGAATAATTACATTTTTCAGCAGAGCTCCCTCTGCACAAATAGCAATGGCAGAAACAGAGTGATTAGTCAGTAGCCCAAGTGGCACTCGAGCTGGGAAACACTCAGAGCCCCCTCACAAATTAATTATAACTGCACTACAAGCAGCCCTTAAGGGGACAGTACACGGAGGCTTTAAAGGTGCTCACTGGCAATACTTTTAAACAGAAAATGGGCCGATCCCAGCCAGGCAGCAAAGCATTTGGGTAAACTCACAGGAGCCTTTTGTGAACCCCCATTTGTAGGTGGGTTATACTTGAATCCAATAAAAGTGTTGCTTCTGTCAGTTTAGTCCCTATAAAAAAGTTATTTTGTTAAAACTAAATTGTTGGTGGGAACCACCCACAGATTCACTCCTAGCTGTGGAACAGTTGCATTCTATGCTATTAGTCCCTCACTGGCAACATCTGATTCCTCTGAGACTGAGCCAACAAAGGTAAAGATAAAGATGATGGAGTCAGTGTTCAGGCATGAGGTGTACTGGAGGAGGGTAAGGGGATGAAAATGGCAAATTATGAATAAGTGGAAGTAAATGTTTTCATGGTTGAGGAAGAGGAACATGGGTTGCAGGAAGGTAATAAAGCACAACATGAACATGCCCCAAAAAATCCAGTAAAAAATATTACATGTGACCTTCTAGCACAAATGAAAACACATGACCACCTATGGAATTGGACAAGGGCTACTGGCAGTCAAGTGGATATTTAGGCATACAAGACAGCCAGAAATGCCTGCACCAGGACTATCCATTTGAAAAAAGCCAGCTATTACAGAAGTGCCCCATCCAACTCATGGAAAGATGACTGGAAATTCAGGAACAACTTCATGGAAGTCACAGAGAAAGACTACAAATTGGCCCCTATCATGCTAAACATAGATGGCACCATTACCCTTGACCCCTCCGCAATTACCAGTACTTTCAATTCAGCATTCACTGATCTTAGTCACATACTACCAGCTGTCTTCTTTGATTCCACCTCTGCAGCAGATACTCATGTCATACCTGATAAGGAGCTAGCTCATACACATTTCTATTTTAAAGCAGTGATCAAAAGAGAAGTCAAAAATACTTAAAGTACTAGGTAAAACCAGAGCAAGTGGGGACTCACTTGATCTGAAACTCATTGTCCTCACCCTTGATGCTGTCCTGCCCCCCCTTAACCAAGATTATCAACTGTTCTCTTATGCTGTTGCAGTTCCCCCTCAAGTAGAAGTCTGCCCTGGTGACTCCAATCCATAAAAACAGTGACAGGGCACTACATGGAAATTACAGGCCTATCTCCATTGTTTCCCCTCTACCCAAAGTACTTGAAAGAATTGCTGCCAACTAACTGGTTGAGTACATGGAAAAATACAACCTGCAATGCCCTCAGCAGCATGACTTTCACAAAGGCCAGAGAACCACCACTGCTCTCCTTGAATTTACAGGCTACATTCACCATGCACTTGATCAAGGACAACTTGTCAGTGCCATCTATTTTGACCTCTCAAAGGCATTTGATATGGTCAACCATCCACTACTACATGAACAGCTTGCAGAGCTAGGGCTATCAAATGACACCTTAAGTTGGTTTAACAGTGAACTCTATGACTGCTCGCAACAGGTGAGGATTGGAGATGTCCAGTCAGCTAAGCAACCTTTAGAGTCAGATGTCCCCCAAGGGTCAATTTTGGGTTCACTACTTTTCAGCATTTTTCTGAACAAACTCCCTGCATCCTGCCCTGAACCTATTCTCTTGTATGTGGACAACGCAGTAATTTTTGCAAAGGACACTGATCTCTCCCTACTGGAGAAGCAGCTTCAGAAAAGTTTTACAGATGTAGAGCCTGGTTCATCTTGCAGAAGCTAGTGCGCAATTACAAAAAAACTAAAATGATGTTATTCCATGGCTTGAATAATAAACATAAAACCAAACAGTTGACTGTCAGAAACTGATCTGGAGTTGTGCTAGAACAGAAGCAAATGTTCAAGTACCTGGGTGAGACTTTGGACAGCACACTGTCCTTCTCCAATCATATCGACATTGCTGCAATTCTGTGAATACTCGCATTAGCCTTCTGTACAAAGATAAGCACTGCGTGACTCCTGAAGCCCTTAACTTAGCAATACAAAGCTTGACAATCTCTATCATAGACTACAGGCTTGTTATCTATGCAACTGCCACTGACTCTGTCTTACGGTGTAACTCTATTGCACTGAACAAGGTGTCCTGTGTACTTACAGGGGCCGCCCACCACCTGCACACCTGTGAACTCTATGAACAGGCAAACTGGCTCCAATTCTACAGAAGAATCTCTTACCAAACCTGCCTGGTGGCAAAAAAAGGCCTCTGTTGGTCTCATGCCTACTGGGGTACAGAAGCTCCTCATTCAATCTTGTAGCACCCACCACACCAGAGGTTCTGATAACTCAACCCTACAAGTCAATCCCTGTTGCACTTTGCAAGGCCAGTGGTCATTTGCAGGCAGGGCCCCAAAATTGTTTAAACTTGCTATCCTGTGAGTTTACAAACATAGCCACCCTTGGCCCATTTAAGCACAATCTATTTCAGCTGCTAGTTACCCATGCCACTTCTGACTGCTTCACTTAAATCTTGTGGTGGCTGTTCCCTTTTCATGCCTACATCCTATACTAGAAGCCCCACCTTTCACTCCCTCTTTCGTTTCTCTCCTCACCAATTTACTAACCCCTCCCTTTCTCCACCCCAGCCCTTCTCTCTTACTCTCGGCCTCCTCCCCTTTCACCCTCACCTCCTCCTGCTCTCTTTTTTCCATCCAGTGTTTCCATGACTCATGTTTCCACCCTCATTTAATTCAGCCCTGTTGCCACTTCTTCCTACCTCTCTACTCCATCCCTCTCTTACCCAATCTCCTCCTACACCCATCCTATCTTACCATGTAAACTGCCTCTTGTCAGCTCTCTTTCCCTCAACCTTATATTGAACTTTTACCCCACTTTTACTCTTCCCCCTCTTTAATAGGATTAGCCTTGCTGTGTTTAGTTTGCCTATGCTAGGATTCAATGCTTTTTTGGACAAGGCCTATTGGTTGCACTCATTCAATGTATAGTATGCATTTATTGATCCTGACTATTATCATTTATTCTAGTTTTGCCCTAGTTGTTACCATAGTCTAATATCTCACCTCTTCCTGTACATATCTTACGTTACCTTTTTTTCTTCCTAATGTAACCACGCCTGAATGTTCAATTGTCTTAACCTATCTATGTAACCATGATGTGGAACCTTTGTAAAAGAACCCCTGGCTCAAAGGTGTTAATCTGAAATTTAAATACATTTTTTTTAAAAAGAGACAGAAAAGTTGACTGAGCTGCACTGCCTACCTGGCCCCCCAAAAAAGTATTTGTTTTGTCATACTTCTCCATTTCTGCATTTAATCAGTTAGTAGCAATGTGACAGGGTGACACCTGTCTTAGGCTTACTTCCCCCCCCAAGTAAAGGAAGAGAACTAGATAAAGTGCTCTTTAAAAACTAGGGGCTTCTGAACTTAGAAAGTGTCTGCCCAGGGAGAAGGCAGGACAGTTTGTTGTGTGAGAGAATATGAAAAAGATAATAGTCACACAAAATGGGAGAAAATAAACAACAGTAGAGTATGTATTTTGCTGTTACTGAGTTAGCAGGAGAAGGGAGAAGAGGAGCGTATTCTTCCATTCCCCTTACTACCCCAGAAACCACAGCAAAGCCACATAATGCTGTTTTATATATATATAAAGGTTCCATTACCTGTGGTGCTGTATTGGATGTTGTTACAGAGCTGGTACTCACAGTCTGGAACATTTATAATATTAACTAGGGACAAAACTCCAACAGAACACACCCAGCCAAACTAGTACAAGCTACTATAGCTTCTCAGCATATTGTCATGTTGTATAAATAGGAACTTACCCTGCTCAATAAGTGGGTCTCTAGTGAATGGAAGGAGCCCCTATGTAGCAACATAGCAAGTTTTCCAAAGGCCCTAGTTCACAAACAAGTGTGGACTCTGTTGTTTCAAGGGGAAGCCTCCTGTGGAACTGAGCACTATAGGGCAGCAGCAGCCCCTAGTGTAGGAACTTATAGTGATCCTAAGATGTGAGGTCACTGTCTAAGGGAGGGGCTTAACCCCATTATGAGGACACAGTTCCTAATTAAGAAGTTAGCAAGCTTCTGAGTAATATATGTCTAGAGAATGTTGTATGTCGTGATGCAGTCTGTTAGTCCACAGCAGATAGCAGATTGTAAAGGGACTTTAGTAATGTATAAAAGAAGAAATTAAAGGGAGAGAGACAATTACATGGTCACCTGACAATGATGTCACTCTTAGAAATGTATTTAAGCCTGCCACTAGGGGATAGTTTTTTTTTCTTTTAGATAAGGTGGTCAGTTGCTGACAGGCAAGGGAAGATGTAAGACCTTCAGGGTGTTCAGCAGGGAGGCTGAAGCCAGGCCAGGCTAAGCTGAAAAATGCTAACCATTTGCTAAACCTTTATTTTCTGTATTTCACCATATTACTTCTGAGTTACAATAAAATGACAAATGCTTTTTATGTTTTTTTTTATGCATCTAACGATTTGTCTGCCTGTTCATAATTTGAAATCTGACACCCTACAACAAGCAGCATGTTCTATATGTAAATGGGCAGTCAGCAGGGTTAAAAAGAAAGGAGCATTATTACGGTCTGAAGAGTGTTTACGCATGTTGAGTGCGAGGAGCATGATCACTTCTTTGCGGCTAAGGTGGCTGACATCAGGGTGGAACTCCAACCAGCACAGTCCAAGGGCACTGCTCTAAATCGGTGTTTGGTCACCGTCCCTCGGTCTCTCTAGAGTACCTTCAACTGGCCGGAGCATGTGGGCATCACGCGGATTGTCCAGGGTATGCACCGTACATGCTGTAGTTTGGATCCAGGACCAACTACCCTGATTTGGGGTTGTAGTGATATTCTTGGCCTGGTCCTAGCATGGATAGTCTGGTGCTCCTTGGAAACAGGTGGGTTTCCTAGCTTCCTGAAGGAGGCGGTGGTGACACCCCTCCTGAAAAAAGCTTCTTTGGACCCAGACTGCCATGTGAACTACAGACCAATCTCAAACCTCCCCTACATGGGGAAGGTGATCGAGAAAGTAGTTGCCGTATAACTGTAGAACTATTAGGCCATCCATGATGCTTACAAGCCTCTCCAGTCCAGTTTTGGAAAGAGGCATAGCACTGAGACGGTGCTGGTTCTGGTGCTCAATGGTCTCCTGATGGCTAGAGATCAGAAGAACCACTCCACCTTGGTTCTTCTTGATCTCTTTTCAGCTTTTGACACTGTGGGCCATGGGGTCCTGCTTGACTGCTTGCGATTCATCTGTGGCCTGTCAGGTACAGACCTCAGGTGGTTTTCATTTTTCCTTACTGGAAGAACTCAGAGGGTGGTGTCAGGGATTTATTCTTCTGACCCAGTTCTGTTATCATTTGGAGTTCCTCAAGGATCAGTGCTATCCCCCATGATGTTCGTAGAGTACATGCTACCCCTCGGAGACATTGTAAGAAGGTATGGGCTGAGGTTTCACTACTATGCTGATGATACACAGCTCTACCTTTCTGTTGTGCCTGACCAGGATAGAGCTGTCTCAGTATTTAATAATTGCCTTGCAGAAATCCAGGAGTGGATGAGTTCAAGCTGGTTGAACTCAGCTAATACTGAGGTGTTGGTGGTGGACCCAGATTGCCAGATACAGGGGTTGGGGGTGGGGACACCCTCAGGATTTTTTCTTGGGGGCCTCCCTCTCCCGACCTCTGATCGGGTGCAAAACCTGGGGGTAATTTTTGATGAAGGTTTGACACTTCATTCACAGGTGTTGGCTGACATCAAATCCTCTTTCTTCCATCTGAGGAATATCTCCAGGGTGAAGCATCTTGTTCCATCCGGCGACCATCCTAAGCTGGTCCATGCCTTTGTGTCCTCTCGTCTGGACTATTGCGATGCCCTCTACCTAGGGCTTCCGGGGGTGGATATTCACTGCTTGCAGCTGGTGCAGAATGCTGTGGACTGGTTATTGATGGGAACCTCATGGTCCAGTCAAATTTCTCCAGTGCTGCATGAACTGCACTGGCAGCCAGTACAGTGGTGAATCATCTTCAAAGTCTGACTTCTGACTTACAAAGCCCTACATGGACAGGGTCCAGATTTCCTGAAAGAACTTCTGGTTCCTTATTGCCATGGATGATCACTCTGCTCAGCTGATGAGAGGTTGCTAGAGATTCCAAGGGTCTGTCTAAAATCTTTCAGGGCCTAGACATTTATCAACATGGCTCCCAGCCTTTGAAATTCTCTACCCCAACAGTTACGTGAGTGCCTGACCATGGATGGATTTAAACCATGCCCTGAAAACTGTTTTATGGGTTCAAGCTTTCAGTAATTAACTTAAAATTGTTGACTGTCTACTACTATTTTATACTATTTATCATATATATGTAATTTTATGCTCTTTTTGTTTTAATATATGTGAGGCACCTTGGCATTTGAAAGGCACCATATAAATAAAATAGAATTGAGTTGAATCAAACTGAAAGACACCTGGATGATGTCATAACAATTATGAGAAATACTTTTTTGTGACTAGAACAAAAACAGTAATAATAGCTCACTACACTCAGGGTAACTCTGATAGATGACAGCAGTGGCAGCTCCTGCAGCAATACAGAAACACATTCAATACTCACTTTTGAAAGGCTAGTCCTGCAGTTCAATGGGTGAGCAACCAGCTACGCCTACTTCCTGAGTAATATAAGCAGCTCCTCCCAGCCACCCTCTGAAGTACTTTCTCTTTGCTGGTCTGTCTTACTTTGGGCCTGCTGTGGCCTTGTCCCCCCTTTCCTGTTGTCAATGTTCTTGGATCTTTTTGTTTCTGCTGGATGTGTTTCTGTGCTTCTCCTGCTTGGTTACTATGTGTTTTGCTTCCGACAGCTGTGTACTTCCTCCCATGCTTGTTTTCTTGTTTCCTGTGTTTGTTTTGTCTTTTCCTTTGGGGTTTTCGTTGCCATTTGTGTGTGCTATGTTAATCTTGTGCCTGTGTTCAAGCAGTTTTCCTTTTCAGCTGCTTGCTACCCTCAGTTTTCCTGCAATTGTTGTATGTTTCAGCTCCCATTGCAACCTCTCTCCTGGCTCCTGCTGCTTTTGTTAATTCATTGCACCTGACCTAGGCTCCTGCTCTCAGTTCACTGCCTCTTCCTGTTGCTGTTTACTCTCAGTTCTTAGTGCTAGCTATAGCCTGATACTGCCATCAGCCTTGCATTTCACAATGGTTCTTTCCTCCTTATTCACCTCAACATTTTATATATTTACTTCATAATTCCCTCTGTACACCCTCAGTTTTATCCAGCCCTTTTGGGGATTTAAATATGCTCAACATGTTTATGTGCACTCAGTGGGAATGAAACCTGCAGTTCTATATTACTTTCTCCATGCGATTCAAACCTGCTTATATGCAATTGTACCAAACTGTACCAAGCAATTATTATTGTTGTTTCAGTGCATTATTGCCCATGCCTACAAATTCCTATGCTTGTTTAGTTGTTCAGCTCAACTACTGCTGAAATTTATAACAAATTACTGCTGGATGCCCGCACTCTAACTGCAGCCTTACCATGGCTTTGTAGAGGGGCATTATAACCTCCTTCCCTCCTTCTGCTAGTAATGCCCCAGCCTATGCATGACATAGGTTCAGGGGCAATGTGAGGGGGTGCTTCATCACAGAGGGGGCGCTGGAGCCCTGGAACAGATTGCTGGATGGAGTGGTGGAGGCTTAGATGGTGGAGGAATTTAAGAAGGCATTGGACAGGCATATGGGACTGAGTATTGGGGGGATGTTGGGGGCAGGTGGGGGGATATGTGAAAGGGGACGGTTGGGCAGACTAGATGAGCCAGAAGGGTTCTTTTCTGTCTTCCAATTTCTATGATTATATGATTCTAGAAAGCTATTCATTATTCATACAGTGCTTCATTATACTCTGGAGGTCAGCTCAGCTGCAGCTATCACTGTAAACTAGTTTTACTATTCACTTGTGGGTCATGGCCCTTTACCATGGCTTCTTTATTTTTTCTATGGTGGCGGACAGGGGGTTATAGTGGAGAGTTGTGGCCCAATGTGGTTCAATCATCTCATGTTCATGTACTGCTGTCGCCGCTAAAATCCTCCAGGTATTTTTGTCTCCTTTATTTGGCAATCATCGATGGACTGGTTGGCTAGTATTCCTTCCTCTTTACTTGCATCGCATGTCCTATAACCTTACCAGGCAAGTGCCTCACACTGAATAGAGGACCAGGTTACCCTGAGCTGTTTGTGCAATTCTTACTACTATCATGCTTCTGCATACTATTTGTTTACCAAGCTGCACATTGCCTGTTACTCACTGCATTTCCATGTATGCCTTGCTCCATTGTTAAAGGTGTTTACTATGCTGCACATTGTCTGTTACTCCTTGAATTTCCATTTATGGCCTGCTCAATTGCTAAGGAGGACTAGCCAACCATGCCCATCAATTTATTGGCTCTGAGCTCACTCTCAGCTGATGGTCTCACTCTACACCCTAGTCTGCATCCTGAGCATGTGATACCAGAGTGGGGTCCTTCCTTTCAAACAATCATTTCTTTATTTAATATAGCGCACATTATCAATTGTGACCCAAGGCACTTAACACAATTAAATTCAGCAAGCAATAAAAAACAGTAAAAGCATATAATAAAAAACATTAAAATAATGATAGGTCAGTTAACTAATTGAGCACAAAGGGCTGATTAAGCACAAATGTTTTCAGCTCTTGTCTGAAAATTCCTAAAGACATAATCTCTCGTACGTGGTGAGGGAAGGAGTGCCACAGGGTAGGTGCACTGAAAGAAAAACCATGAGTGCCAGAAGTCTTCAAACAAATCCTGGGAATCTCCAGGAAACCCTTGTCATTGTAGCCGAGTGGACAGACTGGGCAGCGGGGACACAGGAGGTCTTTCATGTAACCAGTCCCATAACCATGCAGGGCTTTATAGGTCAGCAAAATGAACCTGAAGGTGATCCACCACCTAATTGGCAGCCATTGCAGAGAACCCTGCACAGGTTTAATATGACATGATCTTGGAAGACCAGTCAACAACCTGGCTGCCACATTCTGCACTAGCTGCTGGTGGTGAAGATCAACTACTGGTAGCCCTAGGAAAAGACTGTTGCAGTAATCAGCCACAAAGTACAAAGGTGTTGACCAGGGATGGCAGATCACTTGGGGGAACCAAATGTTTGACCCTGGCGATGTTTCTCAGATGATAACAAGCACTCCACACCATGATCAATACCTGTGATTTAAGTGTCATGCTGCAGTCCAGAACAATGCCAAGGTTCCTCACACTGGTTGTAGTAAGCAACTTAGAATCCCCGAGCAACAACCCGGAGATGCGCCCAGATTGCACATTCTCCCTCGAGCAACCAGATTCCAACATTTGTACCTCAGTCTTACCTGGATTCAATCTCAGACAGTTTGTTTCATCCACTCTTGGATCTCAGAAAGGCACTGATTAAACACTGACATCGCCTCCTGCTGCTCAGTCGCAAAAGACAGGTATAGCTGAGTATTATCTGCATAGCAGTGTAAACTTGCCAATAGCATCTTATGATATCTCCTAGTGGCAGCATGTACACTGCAAATAGCATGTGGTACAAAATGGAGCCCTGCATAACCCCACATTGCAGGGGCAAGGGATCCATGGAAAAAATCCCAGAGACCACCCTCTGCATCCTGCCAGTGAGGAAAGATCAATATCAATTGAGGACTGTACCAGCCAGTTCACAACAAACTCACAGGCACTCCAAATGTACTCCATGGTCCATGGTGTCACATGCCACTAAGAGATTGAGTAGAATAAGGATGGAATGACTCCCTCGATCCCTCGCCACCAGGAGATCATTCAGCACCAGAACGAGGGTGGTCTTGGTGCTATGCTCCTTCCTGAAAGCTGAATGGAGAGGGTCATAGATGTCATCAGCTGATAAATGGGCCTCCAGGCCACCACCTTCTCAATAACCTTACACACAAAGGGAATGTTAGAGACAGGTCTGTAATTAGCCAGACAGTCCAGGTCCAGTGAAGCTTTTTTCAAAAGGGGTCTTAACACACCTCCTTTGAAGGCTCTGAGAAGACCCCTGTCACCAAGGAACACTGGAATATCCAGGATAGGACCGGGCTGATGACCTCAACATGCTCCACTAGGAGGCGCGTTGGTCCTGGATCTAAATCACAGTAGTTTGGCGTCATCTCCTGGATGACCCTTATGACTGACCCATAGTGTGAATGTCATTACTCCAAGTGGAACTTTAGCTGTTTCTGCACAGCGCCACCACTTGATGTAGAATTTATGACTAGCTGCAAAGGGTGGTTATGTGCATTCCCCCTTTGGCTGTAGTATTAATTTACTACATAGCACCTTCAATGCTTTTCCCTATGACTGCCTCTGGTTCACCTGGTTTGTATTTTAGATTGGTAAGCCAGATGAGTGCCTTGGTCATTGCTCTCCTCCTCCCTTTGAGGTGCTCATTGCAGAGAACCCTCACAATCCTTCATGGCATTCCCATTTGAGTTATAGAGTGAGAACCCTCCACCAAATTGGAATCTTTTCCACCGCCTTGAATTGAATTTCAAATGTAGCAGTCTAGACATCACTAAATACAATATCCCAAGCCTGAAAGGAAGGCGATCTTGCCCTTGGATCCCCAGAGAGTAGCTCCTCAAGGGGTTTCTTTTCTCTCCTCCATGCCACAGATCATAAAACTTACTTAGTTTTAGTAATATTCTTAGCTCACTTAAGTAGGTTCTGCTGCTGGCTGGAAATGGATGGTGGCTCTACTGTATTAGCCATTCCCTCTCTCTGTAGGAAGCCCCTTGCTGCCATCAGGATAAGCCATATTATTGGAGCCATCCTGCTAACGTGTTCCTTCATTTATGTTTCATTAAGCTGCCTGTTGCTTTCAGTCTACTTCACTACTCATAGTCATCGATCACTGCTACAATTGTTTTGAGGTTCCTTTCTCAGGTACCTTTAGCCAAGGGACCCTTCCTGCAGCACTCCTAGGGGTGGAACCCTCTTACAGGGTTCCTTGCCTTCATTATCCCTACAGAGTGGTAAATCCCAATGGAATAGACAGTGCAGTTGGCCACAACATTGTTATACAGTTGCACAAGCATAACATTATTCTGGTTTCGTAGGCCATTGAATTCAAAGGCTATGCCGGCAGTTCAATGGATGAGCAACCAGCCACACCTACTTCCTGAGCTATATAAGCAGTTTCTCCTAGCCTCCCTTTGAATAATTTTCTCTTTGCCCCACCATGCTCCCCTCCTTCTCCAGCGTCTCACCTCTCTACTCCCTGGGGGTTCCTTCCTAAGGTACCTTTAGCCAAGGGACCCTTCCCATAGTATCTCTAGGGGTGGTACCCTCTTACAGGGCTCCTTGCATTCAGTACCTCAACAGCGTAATAATTCCTAATAGAATAAAGAGTGCAAACAGCCACAATATTGCTATACAGTTGCATAGACATAACATTATTCTGATTGCGTAGGCCATTGAACCATTCAAATAGCCCCTATAGTTGTTGATACTGGTTGCCATGTGTTCAAACATCCCCCTCCTTCAAGGAAAGTTTACAATTTCAGAAACAAAATAATGTAAAACTAAATGTCCCTCAACCCCCCCTAACCCGTGATGCTGAAACAATAACAAAGACAATTTCAGAGATGGTAGCCACTGACTTGCTATCATATAACGAGGTTTAACATGTCGTATTCAGGCAGTTGCTGGAGTAACTTGAACCTTGATTTTATATACCACCCAGAAAATAATTCTCTGCAACACAGATTCCAGTTTGGTATGATGTTGCATGTAAAGCACTCAGACATGTTTTGGCTAAGGCTGTTGGAAGGGTGGTGCATCTCACAGCAGATATCCAGACAAGTTTTCAGCCTGAACCCTTCATCGATCACATCATATTGGTCGTGTTTTGCTGATAATTCTTGTGGGAGCAGTGAAATGCAGTTTGCTGTTCTAAAATGTGGTGTTGTTTTTTCATCTAAACACAACTCATATAACATCAATGAGGAAATCTAACACCTATTATGGCAATGGCTCACATCACAAGGACTGTAAGTTGGCGTTATTGTTGCAGTTAATTGATCAAACAGAAGGAAGGCTTCAGGGGCAGACTTTGTTCACATCAGTTTCTTTGTGCATTGCTTGATTTTAGCAAATTCCAGTTTTCTTGATGTGGAGAAGGACATTAAGGCTTTTGTTAGCATTGCCAAAAGAATGCACTTATTTCAATCACTCAAGCAAACCTAATTAGTTATTTATAAAAATGCAGGCGTACAAATTACCTTTGCACAGACAGATTCAGGAAGATCCAAAACATTTATTCTAGGTGGACTTAAACCTTTCTTATGTTCCAAAGGATGCTAAAACAAAAGAAAGCTGTTAGACAGTACACGTTGGAAAACAAATCTGGAGATGCAGACATTTATATCACTGTATCACAGTGGACCATGCCACAGTTTAACATTTTACTTCTACATTCCTTTGAAGAAATTACCAGAGCGGTGAGTGCAAAAGCTGTAAACCAGATAATACTCTTCACAACAATTTTAAAATATGACTTGAATCTTCACAGAAAGGGTAGTCGACACTTGAAATAGTCTGCCACAGAAAGTAGTGGGGGCAAGCACAGTAGAGGGGTTTAAGCATGCCTGGGACAGCACAACGGAAGCTTGAGAGGACTGGGAGTGATGAAAAGCCATTGATCATATAGGGTCAGTGACCACATACAATATATAGGGCCTACAGGCAGACTGGATGGGCCTAGCGGTCCTTATCTGCCAACAATTTCTATGTTTCTATGTTTCTAATATGACTAGGGACAAGTTAGAAAATGTAGAAAATTACACCCCACATGCTGCAAAAATTGACACAAACAGGATGTCCATCAAGACAGTAATAATAAAAAAAAGATATGAGAAATGTCTGATCAAAAAAAGTTGATGAAGATGAAACATTTTCTAAAATGCTTCGGTCTGATAACTATAGTAAAGCAACAGTCCTGGACCAATGATACAACTCAAAACAACTGCTGAATGATAATGACATTTCTTTTGAGATAAACAGACAAGAAATAATTGACAAAGTGTATGTTGTTATGGAATGGAGCACTGCATCAAATTCAGAAGAATGTTCTTCACAACATAGCATAGCAGCAGACTGCCCTTACTCTACTGTTCCAGTAGTTTTTTCCTCTTCTTGCACTTTTTTTGGCCACTCTCCCCGGGTCTTCTTCTTTGTAAACATCAAAAAAGCAGTGTGTCACAATTGCTCAGTTCAGCTTTCAGCTCTTTGGAGTCACTTTCAAGGTGTCATTGTAACTTCTTCACCCACTTCTTTTAACTCTGCCTTGGCATAGACCATTGTTGAAATGTATTTGCCAGAGCCCAATATTGACTAGAATGTAGATCCTTTGAAATACTGAAAATTCAAACAAAATATTTGGCATGGTTTAGTACAAATTGCTATGAAGTACATGAATTACCCTCCTAGTAGCATTTATTCAGAACAATTGTTTAGTTCATCTGGTAATGTTATTACTGACACAAGATTCTGTTTGTCACCAGAAAATGGTGAGTATTTGACATTTTGAAAGTCAACATTCTTCACTTCAATTTCAAATATGGTACCCTAATAAATATAAAACATACTGTTCCAGATTTTCAAAGCCATTAGAATGGCTCAAGGTGCTTGCGACCAACATGTTTGATGCAACAAGCACCTTGCACCATGGCTAGCGCCAAGAGATATTTTAGAAAGCATCCTGCATCAATCTGCAGGCTACTTGCACCAAAGTGTGCTAGCGCCAGCCTTGCACTACGAAAGTGGCTGCAGCATGGCACTAGGGGGCTTGCGGCAGACCCAGACTGTGACAGCCACAAGTCCCGAGTTTCAAAGACCTCCCCAGGAACAAAGTGCAAAGTACCCTTAGACCAGCAAAGGGCTTGTCTAACAGTACTTAGACATCTCCAAGGAGGGTCGTCCAGCATGTGGCACTGTGTGTGTCCTGCCCTGATCCCCCCAAGTAATGCCCCAAGCTGATCTAGTGGCCCCAACCCGGCTGGTAGTGCCCACCACCCCGATCCCTTCCTCTGTCTGTACCCTGCTCCGGTGACTGGCACAGCCCTTTGCACACCACCATGGCTGGCCACTGACCGGACTGGCAGGGCATGTACTGTATACAGTATGCACTCTGCCAGTTCATTCCATGGCCAGTCCTGGTGGAGCACATGGGCTGTGCTGGATGCCAGAGTGGGGTACAAGATGGGGATGGGCAATACCTGTCAGAGGGGCACTGGATCACCTGGGGGCACCGGACATGTATGGTACTGACTGTGTGGATTGGGGTACTGAGGGTGATGGGGTATCCCTGTATACCCAACTGGCAGTATGGGGCATGGTTGTGGTGGTGATGGTGGGTGGGGGGTATGGACCAGTGCAATGCCCCCATCCATGGGTGTACCTCTTCTCCCATATGCCCTGTGGCCACTGCTGGCATTCTGTGTGGGTTCGCCATCTCCTTGGCTCACCACCACTATTGACGCAAGCTGCAGGACTTAGGCATCGGGACCCTGTCCATTGTAAATTTGGATGCAAGGTCCTGGATGCATGGCACTCGACACAAGCTGCCATTGTCACAGTTTGCATCGGAACTTTGAAAATCTGGCCCACCGACTCTAAGGCCCTCTCCATGAAACAGTTTCTCCAATGAAGAAATCTTTTGTGAATAAGGTCTATTTAATACATGAGTCATGATATCATAGTGGCAACAAGTCAGATCAGGACAGGATTATTTGAATGAAAATAATGAGCACAGGGAAAAAAAACAGCATCAGTGGGTCCAGTCTCTAACCAAAGTCAGAGGACTTATCATTTCTTTTTCAAAACATAGCAGCACTGCATCAGGGAGCCCCTACTCAGGTGGTGCAGTATATTTAACCTATTCTTCTTCATTGGCTACTGCAGCAGTAAGATCTTCTTCTTCTTCTTCATAGAAGAGGAGTGGGTAAAATGGCTGCTACATTGGGAGGCTGTCTCTCGGCTCTCAGTTTGAGAGCTCATTTGAATGCTTTAACTGGCATTTTCAACTTTTTAAAATTCATTTTTAGTTTTTTAGATACCATTAAGTGTAAGGCTTCAGAGACTAGCTAGGTCAATTTAGTGTGTTAAAGCAGTTAGTGCTGACAGTGTAGTAAAAGTATGAGTTCATACTTGCATAGTTCCTTAATGGGCTTGCTGTTCCAGGTTATCTATCAAATCTAGGCATGTATTCATTTCACTAGATTTTCCATACATGGTTCCTGCTGCTCCTGTTGTCAGCTACTGCACGTAATAGTGCTGGTCTGTGCTGCCAACGTTGTATTCATCAGCAGTGAGTGGTTGGCAGTACTGTTAAGACTCTTCACTCAGGAAAGGATGTGTTGTTTTTGGCTATGCATGAATCGAAGGCTGAGACTTGAGACCATGACTGGCTGCTCTTCTTGCATGCTGGTGAACCCTCAGACTGAAGGGTGTTTGCCTGCATGAAGGTTTCCTGCACAGTGACTGGTGGTGTGCTGGGACTGAGAAAGTGAATATCCTTCAAGGCTTTTTTCTTGCTGCAGTCCAGCTGATGTGAACTATCTGCCAGACTCTTTGAAAGATATTCCTCATTTCACAAAGAATGTTTGGTGAGTCCTCCCATTTCTAGATGAACCTGGTGGTAAGAATACATTTTTCCTATTGTAGTGGGCTGATATGCGGTTTGTAGAGAGCAAAGTGGCCATGTATCTTGAATTTAAATTGTGGAAATCTTTGAACAGGGGTATTGGAGTCATTGTGTGAGAGAGTCTTCCCCCTTCTGCTCACCCTGTCAACTTTTCCTTTGTGTGTAAGATGATGGTGCTTCTGATTGAATTAATTAGTCAGCTTATTTCAGCATTACATTTCTGAATCCTATGGACGTGCCATCAAACTACTTAATATCCATTTAAAACTGATAAATGCTGCTCACCTGGTGGAAGCAGGTGTGGAGTCTGAATAGTTTTGAATTGATCTTGTATTCCTTAGACTTCTGCACTAAACTGAAAAAGTTTTGGATTTGAAACCTTGGACTCTTTTTTTTTTGTTGCTTATATTTTTTAACTAATTTATTAGCTGTCTGTTGGGTGTATCTGGTGTGTGTATGAGTAGGTATTTATTGTATTACTGTGTGCTTCCTGGTGCGATTGGTGGGATAGGGAGGTCTGGGAAGGTGGGTTTTATTGCTTAATTTTGTTAAGGTTTTCAGAGGTTACTTCTAGTGTATTTGTGGTTGAGGTTGTTGAAGATTGTTTAGTACTAAGAATGAGATGTGTAACAGAGGTATGGCTGTGAAGCATATAAACTCCACAGACCACCTGAGGCAGTCCTGCCACTTTGATGGAGCCCCATTTGCTCTCCCTGCAGAGGATCTCAGCTACAATAGGGGGCTGTGGATACTCAAGAGGAAGACCTCCTGCATTTTAGCCATATTTCTTCAATCCAGGGCCAGGGCCAGGGTCAGGGTCAGGGTTGGGTTGGGATTGCTAGAGAATAAATATCATATTTATTTCCCATAAAGGAAGAACTGCATCTCCAACTAGAGGAATGCCCAGACTGAACACCCATTAAACTGCCCATGAAAACTTTGTAAGTAGTTGGGTTCAGGTCAGCATATGCAGAAAAAATCTTTTATACAGTATATAGCAATTGCAACAAATTTTTTCCAGCAGAAGTAATGAGCGTAAAGCAAGCAAGCAAGTTTTTATTTATATAAGGTGCCCTTCCAAAGCTCAGGGCACCTTTACACTTATGACATTAAAAATTCACCACACATCCTAAAACATATAAAACATATTAAAAACATCTATATAAATTCAAACTCAATATGTTCCTGTGAAGGCTTGGTTAAACAAATATGTCTTCAAACAATTTTTAAAACCTTCTACGGTCTGGCTATCTTGTATCTGGAGAGGCAGAGAATTCCACAGGGTAGGAGCCATAAAGACAAAAGATCTTCCTCCCGATGTTTTAAGGGATACCCTGGGAATCTCTAGCAATCTCTTACCAGAGGAATGGAGCAAGTGGGAGGGACAGTAAAGATGCAGCAGCTCTTTCATGTAGTAGGGACCCTGCTCGTGAATGGCCTTATAGGTCAGCAAAACAACCTTGAAGGTAATCCGCCACTGTATTGGCAACCAGTGCAAATCACATAACACAGGTGTAATATGATTAGACCTAGAGGCTCCAGTCAGCACCCTGTCCAATAATCTAGACAACTGGTGACAAAGGCATGGACCAAGGTCGGAAGATCTTCAGGATGAACCAGGTGCTTCACCCAGGCTATGTTCCTAAGACGGTATAGGAAGATTTGACTACAGCCAAAATCTGCACCCTCAGGGTCAGGCCTTCATTAAAAACAATGCCCAGGTTCTGCAACTGGCCAGAAGCAATAAGCAGGATCCCACAAAGACTTAATCCTGATGTTTTTCCCGCCCATGTCCCTATCATCCTATAACCAGAGTCCACAACCAATACCTCAATTTTTTCCGAGCTCAGCAGAAGCCAACCGGCAGTCATCCAGCTCTGAATCTCCAGTAGGCAGTTATTAAACACTGCAATAGAATCTAATTCCTGATTGGGTACAAAGGACATGTACTGTTGAGAATCATCAGCATAGCAATGAAAATTCAATCTGTACTGCCTCATAATGTCCACTAATGGAATCAAATACACTCCGAATAACATGGAGGACAGCACCGAGCCCTGTGGAATCCTGCAGAGTAGTCCATGAGGGGACAAAGAATAAATTCCTGACACTACTCTCTGAGACCTTCCCTTGAGGAAGGACTTTGCTGCTGAGAGGCAGTATAGTGCAGTGGTTTAAGGCTCTGAGCTGCAAATCTGGTGACATCCAGCAGACAAGACCTGGGTTTGAATCCCACAGTTTCTACCTGCATACTGTGTGACACTGAGCAAGTCACTTAACTTTCCTGTGCTCCTAGGTTGCACCTGTAAAAAATTTTTCAGCTTAGTGTGCTACCCCTGGTTAAACAACTTAAAAAAAAAGAGATCAAGGAGAACCAAGATCAAATGGACTCTCCAATCTCTTGCCATCAGGAGGTCATTAAATATCCTCATCAGGACTGTTTCAGTGCTATGCCTTTTTCTGAAGCCAGACTGGAGAGGGTCGTAGATATTGTGGTTGGTCAAATGATCCTCCAGCTGCAGTGTGACCTCCTTATTGATAACTTTCCCAACAAAGAGCAAGTTTGAGATTGGTCTGTAGTTAGCTGCGCAGGCGGGGTCAAGGGAGTTTTTTTTTTTAAAAGGAGGTGAACTACTGCCTCCTTTAAGGGATCTGGAAAGATCCCTCTCTCCAATGAAACTCCTACCATCCTAACAAGGACTGGGCCGATGACTTCTATACACTCCACTAGTAGGCGTGTAGGGCCTGAGTCCAAACTATAGTAAGCTGGCTGAAGAGTCTGCATGATCCTCACTATATCCACCACTACTGGTTGGCTAAAGGTGGACCAGGTTAATTGGGTATTTGTACCACCCAGTTGATTAATGCAAGGACCAATGGGAAGTCACTGGCTGATCTCATTTCTGATAGTGGACACCTTATCAGACAAGAACTGCACAAACTCCTAACACTGTTTTTGTGACAATGCTCTACCAGAGTGAAGACAGGCTGGATTGCATAGTCTGTCCATAGTCTGGAAGAGCTGGGCTGGTCTGTTCTTTGCTATAGAAATTTCCCTGGACAGGAATTCTACCTTCTTATGGGAAATGGCTGATTGATAGACATCGTAATGGTCCATCAATCTAAGTCTGTTCACCTCCCTGCGAGTTTTCCAAAAGTGTCTTTCCAACCTACCCCCTGCCTCTTTAATTCACAGATCTCCACATTAAACCTTGGGGAACTTGGATGAGAGGCAAGAGGGTGAACATGAGAAGGGGCAATGATATCCAGTAGCTCAGTAACAGCCTTATTATAGGTTGACACAAGACGCCCTGAGTCACTGCTATCCCCTGGAATTCCTGAGAGGTCCAGTACTGCCATTAGGCCTTCTGAGGTAACTCCTCTTAAAGGGTGTAACTGTACCAACTCCCTTAGGGCAAGCCTATTTTGATGGGGCTGCGAAACTGAATCTCAGGAGGTGATGGACAGACCATCCGCTGGGCTCCACCTCCACATCGAAGGTCTCCATCCTCAGGTGAAACACCAAATCGAATGAGTGTCTTTTCTCATGGGTTGCAGTGGTAATAACCCGTGTTAAGTCCAATGAATCCATCAGTTGGAAGAAGTTCTGTCCAAACAGTGAGAGCTCATCGTCAGCCCAGGCGTTGACATCTCCCAAGATCAACCATCTGGGAGACTCAAATACCATGTTGGTGATGATGTCTGCAACCTCATTCAGGAAATACCTCCCATCACCTGATGGATGGTAAATGAGAAGGATCCTGTAGCCAACACCTGCACCCATTATGCACTCAAAGACATTGGCAGCCTCAACTGGGACCTCCATGATACCCAGTTCCTGTCTAAAACAGACAGCAACCCCCCTGCCCTGATGATCCAGTCTTGGGCAGTGAATCACCGAGAACCCAGCTGGAATTGGAGACTCCAAAATTGGGCCAGCACTTCCATCTAGCCAGGTCTCGGTGATATATGCCAGGTCCACAGATGCCACAAGATCGGCAATAACTGCTGTTTTACTTTTCATTGACCTGGCATTACTTAACACCGCCTGAAAGAGACTGGAATCCAGGGATGACCCCACTTTCTGCCTGATAAAATCAGAACCCTTGGGTATGGGAACAAGACAGAGAGAACCTCGTTCCTGTGTCCATTTTGCCCCAGGGTGTCTTCTGGTCCTCACTATCCTAATCCATCTGCTCCCTTCCCATCCCCCTCTAGAGTTCCAGGATCACCTATTCCATCTGCTTCCTCATCCCCTTTAAAATACCAAGAGCAAGACATCTAAAATAAACATCAGATGAAAGCGATGGATAATCAAATGGATGGAGACCCCTTAGACTCAAGGTAGAGTACTGCCTGACCGCACTCCTACTTCCCCAGCACATAACTCAGATGTTATAAAGTTCTCAATATTTAATAAAATAACCTTCCCACTTAACCCACCCTTCTTCCAAATTTCTTTAAACTTGTTTATTTAAAATGTAAACCCTTAATAAATTAACCCTCTAAATCAGTACCTCTTAACTCCTCCCCATTCTCTTATTATTAAAGAACAAACTAAAAGAGGTCCTAACCTTCTCCCACAGGTTTAATTTAAAGTCACAACAAAGATTTAGCTCCATATTCTCAAAACAGACAAGGTCCATGATTTAATTTCTCAGTCAAAAATTTCATATGATAACAGACAGCCTTTTTAACTAAAATTCAGGCCCAACTTGGTACTCTTACTACCTGTGAGACTTACAATTGATCACAGGCACTCTCACTGCCCAAATTAATAGCTGTTTAAGTGCTGACATGAAGATTGAGCTTGCTATATATTCTCCTCCTAATGTATGCTTCCTTTCTGCTAAGAAATCCTAGAACAGTGGTGCAATTTCCAAGTGATGAATAAATGAGGCCCTCAATGCAACACACCACCTGAAAAAATCTTCCCCACTAACACGACTCCAACTGGCAACGGCCCACCAGCTGATACCCACAGAGAACCTAGGATATTAGGGGCCCACCAACCAGTTCCCCAGTTGGCTAACTCTGTTCTCCTGAGTGGAAGCAGAATCAGGCAGCTTAACTTCCACACAGAGGCCTCTCAATGTCCTGGCAAAGATTTACAAAATGTTCGATGACTGAAAACTTTTGGAGTTCAAGGTCCAGGTAAAGAAAGAGGAAAAAGTCAGCCGATACAGCACAGCATAGCGCAGAATAGTAGCAGATTCAAAGTTTGGGAGGAAAGGGAAAAAGGGAGGGTAAGTCAACGCAGCCCCTAGATCTCCCCAGCCAACACAGATGGCCGTGCCATCCACCGACCACTAGGTAGTCCATGCTCATTTCTACCTGGCCCCAATCCTCTGACTGGAGCCCAGGACAGGAACCAGGAGACCCCAGGGACCGCAGAAACAAAACCCTTTACTAGCCCCCAGTACACACAAACAGATTCTCAGCCCAATAACTCATGATTTCAGCTGCAATAATTGTCAATCGAGGACTGAAAAGTCACAGACCTCTTCGTCCCTCTAATGATACAAATTATTGCCTGGAAAATTCTAGAAGTCCGAAGTCAGACGTCCCAGTAAATCCAAACCAGTAGTTCAATCCAAACAGGAGAAAATGTAATACATCCACGAGGACTGATGATGTTAATAGTGCAAAAGGTAGTATCCAAACTTCTGTCCAAAGCTCTAACTAATAGTGCAGTGGCTAAGCTAAAAACCAAGACAAGAGCCAAAATGGAAGAGTGCAAAAACTACTACTAAGCACTCGACGCAATGGAGCCCACAATACTAGTCAGAGCAAAACAAAAAACAACTTGGTGCATAAGTCACAAAATACTAAATATCTCACTTCTTCAGTCTTAAATGTCTAAATACACACAAAACATTAAAAACTACTTAAAAACACACAAAAAAACACATAAACAAAGCAAAAAAACAAGCAAAACAGAGCTAAAAATGGAGCAAAAATGCTGGCAGGCTCATAGCAGCCACCATCTTCACAGATGCTGTGAACCGAAAAAAGGTGCAGTTACTGCATTGCCTGGGGCAGAAAGCAGTCTCTAAAAAAGGCTATGGCCAAGGACTAGTGGGGGGCTGCACTGTTACAGTAAAGGGCAGCAAAAGCACTGGAATGTCATTGCTTAGACTTTTTTTTTTCCCTGTAAAGATTTGTGAGTTTTAGGGTCTCTGTGTAAGACATTGAGATGATATGCCATTTTAAGTTGTATTTGTAAAGAAAACATGAAAACAGCAATGGTGTCATGATGTGTCACAGGGCTGTACTGGTGCAGGTAGAACGGCATGTTTACACACCAGCAAAAAACCCTGCATCGGTAGAGAAACTTAGGAGAACACTGATCATTGTGCACCACATCGGAGGTTGTCACCCGATACGAGTGTGTTTTATTGAGTGCTACAAGAATGAGTGACTCAACAATACCGCTCGTATGTAAAGTGAGTACGAAAAAAGGGCTCTGTGTTGTTATAGTGAGTGTAATGCAGAGGGATGTGCACTACACTCACTACTGAGAGGATGAAAGAGAGAATTTGGCTGTATCTGTCAAGCTGACCTTGTGGTGTAGTGGCATGAGCCACTGCCTCTAGAGCCTGTGGTGCCGGATTCGGATCCCAGTGTGGGTGATACATTTTTACTTCCAAGGGGAGTATACATTACTTCTAAGTCCACTCCCCCTGGAGCTGAGAATCTTTATTTTGGGGCTGCAGGGGCTTTCCCCACAAAAGAAGGTGTGTAGGGGGTGAAGCCACACACATAAAAGAAAGAGTTGTGGTTTGTTTTACAGGACCATCGCTGTTTACAGCAGTCTCTCTCTACAGGACAGTCGCCCTTTTGGCATGGGTTATTAGTTTGTCACTCTAATGAGCAGTGCTGTAAAGGAATCGCCCTTATCACATGAAACCCATCAGAGCTCACAGGTGCCACCTGCATTGCTCTCCATGACATTTACACTGTTTGACCTGCACTGATGCAAGTCACCAGCACCTCTCACAATAGTGCAGATCAGGCAGTGTAAACAGGCCTAATGTATTGCATTGTGCATGCTGCAGATACAAATCAGCACATCAGTGCATGGCTGAGACACATAGGGAAACCTACACACCCTGGAAACCTGGCACATAGGCTTAGTGCATGGGAGTTGTATATGGCACATACATGTAGATACAAAATATATATATATATATATATATATATATAGATATATATATATTATGGGAGCACGGTAATCCTACCATAGTTATGATTGAGTAGCACTTTTAAAGTTAAAGGGTGAAACTTTGCACCTTAACAACTTTGCCACCATTCAATGGATTTGCCTGAAATTTGGTATGCGCGGTTGGGCATGGTAGATCTTGGGATATGCCAATGTTCGTACTGGTCAGATATACAGCTGCAGAGTTATTAAGTGACATCCGAATGTGCAATTATGCTTATTTGCACATTCTTTGCTCATGCCTACCGGTCGCACGGTTTGTGTGACCAGTCCAAAAACTTCAGGGAACGTGCGGCCAGGGTCCCCAATGTGCCTTTTGAAGTCTTTGTGACACAATATTGAATGGTTCAAAAGTTATTCAAAAAACAAGTTCCCTTTATAAGTAAATGGGAAAAGTTAACAAAAAGTTCAACACTTTCGCAAATGCACTTTTTAGTGTCTCAAATGGCACTAGTAGTGTCACAAATCCACCATTTTTTTCAGTAACTGATTAGAAAAATGCTTGGCATTTAAAATTGGGACCCTCTAGGAATACAATTCTATTTTTGTTCACCTAGTCGTACCCTCGGGATGCTAGCCATGTCTTTATTTTGTGGTTAAACACCCCAGAAATATGTTTTTCAAATTTCTGGAAAAAGTAGTGTTTCAAAGTAGTGTCGTACTTGTGACACGTTCACAAGATTTTGGGAAAGCTTTCACAAATTACGACACTACTTTACCAGACTATGACCAAAATTGCAAGAGTTCTTTGCCACCCTGCTGCAAAAAAAAAACAGTTTAGTCTTTTGAGCTGAAATTTGGAGGGAAGGCAGCCAACATCTCTCAGATGTGCCCTTTGGTGGTTTGGTGACAAAATATTGCACGGATGCCAAGTTACGGTACTCCAGAGTTGAAGGTTTTTTCCCATAGACTAACATGGTGGCGTTAGCCTCGCATTTCAGGGCTCATATCTTGGAAACGGTGTGAGATACGGAATTTTCGTTGCTACAATGCTAGCCAGGAAATCCATTAATGGTATGAAATTTAAATTTTTTTTCCACGTCACATGGTTCCTGAGCTATAAGCAATTTAGTATTTCAGCAGCTAATTTTCTGCTCCGAGGCCCACTATTATGCATACATTCTTTGTACACACTTTGTTTGTCTATGCAACTGTTGGGCAAAAACAGGGTGTGCGCTTCAGTTACTGTAACAGTTAAGGTTTCCACTTGCATTTCTGTACCCGATTGTGTTACCGTTCCCGTGTACACCTCCATGTACGTTACCCTCTGCATTCTTGTTTGTGCTTGTGGTTGCGTTACTGTTACCATTAGTGTTTCCACTACTGTATGTGTTTGCGTTTCGGTTTGTGTTTCCGGCACCTTTTTCGTTTGTGTTTCTCTTTCAGTTTGCATCTTCGTTGCTGTTACTGTTACCATTTGCGTTTCCAATTGTGTTACTGTGCCCGTGCGCATTACGGTTTGAGTTTCTGTATGTGCTTCCATTTGCTTTTGCATTTCTGTTTCCTTTGGTGATATTGTTGCTGTTACCGTTTCCATTTGCATTCACAACTGCGGTAACATGACCGTGCGTGTTACGGTTTGCGTTTCCTTATGCGCTTCCATTCCCATTTCCATTTCTGTTTCCTTTGGCATTATTGTTCATGTTAACTTTACAATTTGCTTTTACAATTACGGTACTGTTACTGTGCATGTTATGGCTTGCGTTTCCGTGTGCGCTTGCGTTCGCATTTCTGATTCAGTTCCCTTTGGCATTATTTATGCTGTTAAAGTTACCATTTGCATTTCCAAGTGCTATACCATGACTGTGCACATCACAGTTTGTGTTTCCTTATGCAGTTGCGTCTCCCTTTTGCTTCACTGTTCGGTTTGGCGTCACTTTGCACTTGCATTTCCATTAATGTTTGCTTTACCATTTACATTTCTATCACCATGTGGGCAACCATTAGAGCTTGCGTTTCCCTTGCACTTACCATTATTATGTCAGAAAATATCATGTAGTGGGAGTGTGGGGCCCAAAGGGCCCCGTGCTCCCACCACCACATTCCATTCACTACTTCTATCGCACATTCTCAAAAAGAAGGGAAATTAGAGGCAAACAAATCCATTTAATGCATTAGTTAGGGTTGTTCCACAGCAACAAAAGTGAGGAAATTCGATGTTAGGATTGAAAACCTCCCCTTGCACCCACTCCCACCCTGCCCTCCCAGTCAGCATCGGGGTGTGCGTTGGGATCATCGGTCCTAACTCTCACCCCATTCTCCTATAGCTCACCACCTCAGCTTCTTTATACATGAGATGGGGTGAGAGTTAGGCCGATGACCCCAACGCACACCCCGATGCCAATTGGGGGCAGGGTGGGGGTGGGTGTAAGGGGGGTTTCAATGCTAGCATTGAATTTCCTCACTTTTGTCACTGTGGAATAACCCTAACTAATGCATTAAATGGAGTTTTTTGTCACACATATATATATATTTGTATATATATATATTTTACTATTTTACAAAACAAATGGGTTAATGCACCAGTTAGGATTCAGTTTAATGCAATAAAAATAGTGCCCCCAAGCAGAAAAAGGAAAAATCATTAGGGTTTTGGGTTGTCAGCCAAAGTGCTCACTCCTCCCCCCCCCGCTGTAGCCACCTGTCAAAGCACAAAGTATAACTCTGAGCCAGTGCCACATAGTGATATGCTCTTCAAAGGTAGAGAAGCATGTCTCACCACATGGTGCCAACAAAATTTGTGGGCCCTGCCTGAAGAAAAGAGATCACATCTGACTTTGTTTGCTCAGGGGAGCAGGTGAGCATTAGGGTTGATGACCCCAAGGAAGACCCCACCACTGATCTGCAAAGACTCAGGAGATCAAAAATCCTAATGTTTTTTTCTTTTGCTGCTTGAATGGTGTGGATGGGAATAGTGTTTTGTGAAATTGACAAATTTCATTCCACAAAATATTTTACATAATACACACATTTCTTGAAATTGTTCACGGTCTGAAATGTGAAATTTCACCCATGGAACAGGTGAAATGTTGCTCTCAGATTGGAAACATTCACTATTCACGGTGAAATGTCACCACCCATGGGCATAATTCTTCAATTTTGTCACTATTGCCTGAGTCCCTGGCATCTAGTGTGGTCCTCCAGGCTGCTCATGGCCAACATAAAAAAAAAAATATATATATATATTTTTTTTTTCTCCATGGTGTTTAGTGGTTGCCCACCCCACCCCTGGCCAATCTCTGGCTGAAATTAAATAAAGCCTCCCCCGAGTTACCCTCATGTCCCTCGCTAGTCCTCCAGACTCTCCTTTAGTTAAAAAAATCAATAAATAAAATGCCAAACTCCCTGGTGTCTAGTGGCTGCCCCCTCCCCAGGCTCACTGGCCAAAATTTAGGATCTCCCTGGTGTCTAGTGTTTGGACTCCAACCCCTGACCAATCTCCAGATGAAATTAAATAAATCCCCCCCCCGAGTTACCCTCATATTACTCCCGAGTCCTCCTGACTCTCCTTTAGTTAAAAAAATAAATAACATCTCCAACTACCTGGTTTCTAGAGGACCCCCACCCTGTCAGCAGATAGCGCCTATGCTGATCCCCCCCACAGTACCATGATCAGGCCACCGGCACAGCCCTCCACTCACCTCCATGGCCAGAAGCCTGACTGAGCACTTCAATGAATCAACACGTGCTTGTACAAGCACATGCTCATTCATTGAAGTGCTCAGTCGTGCGTCCGGCTCTGGAAGTGAGAGGAGGGGTGTGCCAGTGGCAAGATCAGGGTACTGGGAGGAAGTGGGGTGGGCACTATCTGAAGACAGGGTGGGTGCTGGGGGGTTCACTAGACATCAGGGAATTGGACATTTTATTTATTTTATTTTTCACCAAAGACATAAATTCAGGTATGCCAGTATTTCCAACAATTCCTTTGCTGATACCTGCCACACCACCAGAGCCCTCAGCAGAAGACGCTGATGCAAACATATGTGTGCTTTCACTGCTGTGGGGAGTGGGACCTGGAACTGAAGTTGTACTCTTTTCAGCAGACTTCTTAGGTCCATCATCCCCCTCCCGCCTCGTTTCCCCCCTGTACTGGGAAGTCTCTTAGAAGGCATTTAAGCTGGCTGCTGCTTCAAAGCTTTGCCTTTCTCTGGGAGTACTGTATATCAAGAATGGATGTATTAAGCTGGCCTGCTGGTGCAGCGGTTGGATTTCTGCTTGTGATGCTAGTGATCCAGGTTTGGGAACGAGCCCACGAGCTGGAGGGTTGGCCGGGGGGGGAGAAGGCTTGAGCATCCCACAGACAGCTCGTCTCTTCCGGGGGAGGGTTGATCCAGAGCTTACCTCTTGCCTGACCTCGGTTGGAGACACGAGGTACAACAAGCCTAAAGCTAAAACAGGGGAGCAACGTGATGGACATCAGCACTCAAGTGTCTTGACGTCAGAGGACACAGCACATCACGAGAACACCAGAAAAACCTTGCAGTGCTCCCAGTAGACAGAGTACCAGGCCCCAATCCTCAATGCCCCTACTGGCCTGGTAATGGCATCCTGATGAAAGAAAGACATATTGGGGTGTAAGGGCCCCCACCCCTTACCCACCTGGGGGTAGAACCACTGCTTCATGGGGGATGGACTGCACCAGATGCCAGGCAGATGAGCAAGGATTAGCAGGTCGTAGGTTTCTCCTGAAGAATGGGAGTACTGCAAGGAGGGGAAGCATACAAAGAGAATAAAAAAAAAAGAATGAATATATTAATAACTGTGTCAATAACACCTCACATATCACACCTACATTACTGGCTTTCTTACAAGTCCAAACACTATCAGGACAGGTATCATCACTTAGAGAACAACTAATACCATATATGGTAGGTAGCCTATTCTAGTAAAAACAAAAAGGTAACTTTCTCTGTCCCCAAACAGGAATTAAAGCAACACACACAGAGAAAAAGGGCACAAGTCACCGACTTTAAATACAGATTACTTGTGTCTGGACAAATAAAGTACTGCAATGTGTTATTACTCAGTTAATACCACATTTTTTTATTATATAAGGGCAGAGACAACCATAAAACATTGACAAAGGTGAGTACCACAATAAGGTAGTGATCTGGATAGGAGGGATCAGCAAGCAATCTCTTGAAAACTACTATATTAATATAAAGTTTTTTATACCACATGCATCAGGTATTAAACAAACAATGCAATAACAGAGAAAGAGTAAGGTAAGTCAACTAAAACAGAAACGCTGTGCAATGTGCAGAGGCAAGCTCCGGCAATAAAATACAGGGGAGGAATTCACCAAGCAGTGAAAGTGTAATCGATAAGTTCCAGTGATCAAGTAACAGTACTGAAGTTTCCATACAAAAAATATAGAACTGTTGGTTTTCAAGGTTTAAGTGACACAAGTTAACACTCCAGTGAACAGAACTAACCACAAACAAATAAAAATAAAATAACGGATCAGCTCTGTGTGTTTAAAACTTTGGAATTCACAATCACAACTAAAAGTGGAAGAATGGAATATATAACACAGGCTAACAGCAGCAGGAACTCTGAGACAGGATGGAGTAACTTTTCATAGAAAAATAAATTGTCAAGATATAACAAAATTAATAAGAAAGTAAAGAACAACTCACAATTTGTGAGTAATCTGTAAAAGGCTAGAAAATAGCCTGCACTGGTTTACACTCCTACCCTACCTCACTCAACTCCTTCAAAGACACAGGCAAAAGTAAAACCTAATTAAACGAAGTATTATGCAAACATCCACAAAATTAGGAAATGTTCCCTAGCAGCACTAGGAGAAAAAATTGTATATTTTGGAACATTTAGCTCTCAAAAACAAGTTTTAAAGAGGCTTTAAAATGGTTTATTGGCTCTGATGCACCACAACAGACCTCTCTTTGAGTCAACATGCAGCAGAATGAGCTGTAAACAAGATGCATGTGATATATGACCTATTTACCAACAATGCCATGCAAATTTCACTCTTGGAGCAAAATTTTGCAGGCAAAATCAAAAGTTATGTAGGCAAAATTGTGCCACAAGGTGAAATTTTAAACATTAATGGGAGAAATTAGCTGACCAAAATATTTTATGTGAAAGTTAATCATTACACAAAAACAGAAACCAGAAGAAATGTTGTTTCGCCTAGGTGAAAAATTTCACATAACTGTGGAATCACATGAAATATTTCGACAGGCAAAATATTTTAGTTTTGCACAACACTGGGGGACAACTGGAGACAGGAACTTCTATAGAGGAGAAAGAAAGGATCAACCAACTATATGACCATAGGTGGCGGCCAGCTTTACACCATTACACTGGTCACACATGGTTAAACTATGCACAAGCTAGAATTCCAAGTTATCTAACCTTTACAACATTTACAGTATTAGATATGGGATAACAATAGCAAAGCAGGTATTTAAAGAATTTTACAGTATTTATTTATTTTTATTTAGTTTTTGTTGACCAGGTAAGTGCACTAGACAAATCCTGCCTGTTTTCAGGCACGACCCAGGGAAGGGGGATACAGATGAATGCCAATTGACCTTAAACCAGATTAAACTGTTGGTGGTATTTTTTTTAGTGAAGAAGGGAAATTTGTCCAGGACACTGGGGAAATTCCCCTGCTCTGATGCTGCTGCTCTGTGGCCAGTAGAGGGCCATGGGCCATCACGATGGCCACCTGGAGCGAGTCGTCGGATCAGTAGGACACTGCGGAGTTAGGAGAGCAAGCCTCCTCTCCTACTCTTCTAAGGCAAGAGGGTTTTCTTTGTAAACAACTGGAGTTTGATTTAGAAGGAGATGGAAATGATGTTTTTCTTTCAACAGAGGATTTAACTATGGCTGGCTCAGACCCGGAGATACAATTAAGTAAAACCACATTATTTGATGGGTCTTGATTTACCTGCAAATTACAAAGCAAATGGTTTGCAGGCTACCGAGGAAATTTCTGCACAAACTGCAAGTAATGAGACTGTCATTGGGAATGTGAAGCAACCGGAGATTTTTGCAACTTCAAAGGGAAACATGGTGAATCCAGCAGGTTGTTCTGAACCTGGTGAGTTGGCTACTGAATCTTGTCATGGTTTACACATGATTTCAATGACTGGCAGTTCTAGCGTAGCTAGTTTGTGCCGACAGCCTGTCTTTTCTTTCTCTGAAAAACGCCCTCAATCTCAGGTATGGGCTGGCAGTTCTAACACTGAGGCAGGTGTGTGCTGAAAGCCCAACTCCTGTAATTTGCATGCTAAGGCTAGTGAAATTCCAGCTGTGGGCATTGACTGCATTCCAAAAGTGTTTGCTCATTCCTTGGGGAAGGCGCAGTCTGCTGTAGCCTGTTCTGACCCTGCTATTATGACAGAATCAGGTTTTGTGTTTCATTTCCTGACTAATAAGCCAGACAAAGTTTTGCAACAGGAAACAAAATGTGACATTATATATCAGACTAACCCAGGAATACAGACGGGGACTACTACTTTTTCTTTTCTAAAAATAAAGGATAAATCTCCCCTTTGGGTTCAATCTTCCATGGAACAGTCATTTAAGCCCCTTGGCCAGCAATCTGGCATTCATTTACCTTCACTTAATCTGCAAGTTGGCCCATTATTACTGCCTAATACAGATATAAACTGGACTCCTCAAAAAGCCTTACCAGGGGCAGAATGGCTTCAAAATGAAAAGAGGAACTGGCATCCAGACCCTAGCTGGGATTCCTCTTTGACTTTTTTACAATCCTCCCCCCAGTGGAAACCTTCAGATGTTAAGGCCCCGAAAGATCCAGAAGTATCAGAGATTCCCCAAAAAAAAACACCTATGGAAGAAAAAAATATTAGTGACCAGAATACAGAACCTCAAGACTTGGTTCCAGATTGGACACCCTTATTGTTGGATTTATTTTCTAAAATCAAAAAAGAGGTCGCACCTAGGTGGAACGCTGTTCGTATCCGCTATAAGGGTGGTTTGGAGAACAGACTAGACCGAACTTATGTTGGTCGAACTTTATTGAAGGACTCCTTATCTTTTTCTCCTAGAGATGTTTTTGCCTTAATTAATATATCTGGGGAGGATAACTATGATATCAGTTGCCATACAGCATATGCTTTAGATCTTTTGGGGGAACGTTATGCTCAAGTTAAGTTCTCTCCCATTTGGACCCCTTTTTAGTTATTCCTTTAACCAAGCCTTTAATTAAATTTGTAACAGTCATGTTTAGAAATGAGGGTGTTCATGTTGATGATATTACTTTTTGGTTAGCTCAGAAATGTGAGCTCTTGAGTACTCCAGAAGCCCTGTTAGACTAAGAATCCTTCTGGACAGGGGGTGGAAATATAAAGTTAAATTACGAGCCACTGATACAGGAATGGAGCATATCCCTAACTCCTTTTTGTTAGGGAGAGATAGGGTAGTTTGTTTTTATGCAGGACAGCCTAGGGCATGCTATAAATGTGGTGCAAAAACAAATTTATCCAGTACCTGTGATAAGGCTTGCTGTGATAAATGTGGGGAAATTGGACACATAGCAATGTAGTGTGCCAGTCTAACAAAATGTGTTTTGTGTGAGGATGATGGCCATGTTTTTAATTAGTGTCCTTGGGCTGCTAAAAATAAAGCTTCTTGTGCTAGTCCTGAACTGCTGATACAGCAAGCCTAGGACTCTAATTCTACTAATGGAGAACTTCCCACTGTAGATTCAATTCCCAAGTCAGTTCCTCTACAGGACACGTTCTTGGTTCAGACCCCAACCCCCGGCTGAGGTAATCCCAGAATCTAAGATCCTGACCCTTACTATTAAAAAAGAGAGCTCTATTAGTACCACCCCTTTAACACTGGTTTGTTATAAGGAACAGCTATCCCTGGGTGTGAATTGGCTAACAGCAAGGCTTTTCAGCCTGTGACAAGAAGATGTTCCTCTAGGAATAATAAACCTCAGGTTAAATTGATTACTCCAGTACTAAACAAAAATTATAATGCTTATGTTGTTTTGCCCTACCAGATGAAGGTTCTGATATGGAACAAGGGGATGTGGATTCCCGATCAGTAGAAAGCAGTCAGCCTTCTATTGGACCAGATCAAGGGGATTATAAAACTAAAAAATTAAAAAAAGGAAAAAATGAAAAAAGAGAGTTACTGATCTTATTTTGGTTTTACTTGTTTAACATTTCATGGGTTCTTTTTCCATTGGGTCTTTAAACATTCACAACATTTTTGAAACCAGTTAAACTTCAGGCTGTTTTTTCTTTTATTCATGATTCTGGTTATGATCTTTTTTTTTTTGCAAGAAACATGGATGTGTTCTAGGGAACAGTTATTGTCATTTAAAAAAAACTGGAATTGGGGGCTGTCTTATTTGTCTTTTGGTCCAGAATGTGCAGATGGGGTGGGTATTCTTTTTGGTTCATATGATTTTTCATTAGTGAAATTAGTAGATTTAACTCCAGGTCATTTACTGACGTTAGATGGGAAATGGAAACTGTCTGCTTTTCATTTTATCAACGTTTATGGGCCTCAAACTAAAGCTGATAGAGTGGGTCTGTTGAAAATGGTTCAAACTTACCTAGTTTCCTCATATATGGTTATATTGGGTGGAGATTTTAATTGTGCTATTGTAAGGGATCAGGTAGGAGGAGGGAAAAAGAAGAAAGTCTATTGCAATTCCAATATGTTAACAACTTTAATTTGCATGGCAGGGTTAATTAATTGTAATATATATAACAAAGGTTCCAGGTTTGTATATGTTAGAGGCATTTTTAAAACAACTATTGATAATTTTTTTCTTTCCCGGAATATCCCTGAGGGCCAGTTTTTTATTATTCCTTGTGAATTTTCTGATCATTTACTATTAAGGGGTTGAGTTATTAACCTAAAATTAAAAACAGATGGAAATTAAATCCTTCTTTATTAGCATCTTTGAAAGTTCAAAAAGGCATTATAGCATTATTGTCTGCTAGATTATCTGTTCATTGTTTATATAATGATACTGGCGAACGGTGGATTGACACGAAAAAGGATTTACAATGTTTTTTAGTAACTATAGCAAGAATTTAGAGAACAGTTTTTTGAAATATCTTTCCCTTCGAAGCCAGTTACAACATTTATATACTATATCACATCTTACTAAATATGATTATTCCTCCCAAATTAATAAATTAAAAAATGATATGTTAATTTATCAGTACAATAGAGCCACTATAATAGCTGCAATGCTTTCTAGTGGAACCCAGAAGTCACCTATAGGAGACCCTAATGATGCCTGTAAAAAAATCCATTCGGATATGACTCTTGAATCATTACAGGATACAGGGGGTAATAAAATAGATTCAGTTTTAGACATGGAAAACATCATTAGATTACATTACCAATCTATGGAACCTATGGTAGCCCCTTCTGATGAGAATAGTACAGAGTATTTAAAAAATATTGAGATTCCATTATGTCCAAATGAAGCATTATTATTGCTTAAACAGATTAAGGTGACAGATGTTGAGATGCAATTCAAAGTCTTAGTATAGGTACTTCATCAGGTCTAGATGGTCTACCAAATCAATTTTATAAAGTCTGTATATCAGAAATGTCAGTTGTTTTGCATACTGTATATTTATTCTTTTTTCAACATAAGAAGATCCCAATAAATTTCTCTGAAGGATTAATAGCCCATCTATTTAAATCAAGAAACAGAGCAGATATTTCAAATTGGAGACTGATTATATTGCTAAACCCTGATTATAAAATCTTAACTCATATTCTTAATACCAGACTTAAGATTTATGCATCCTCTTTACTCTCAGTAGAATAATTTTGTGGACTTCAAGGGAAGAAAATCCAAGAAGCTCTTGCCATCATCAGAGATTTTATTAAAGTTTTACTCATGATGGGCAATAAAGGGTGTATATTATCTTTGGATCAGGAGAAAGCATTTGATCGGATTGATAGTTTTTTTTTCCACATTAGCCAAATATGGGGTTCCTTTATCTTTTATTGAATATATAAATTATTATATTCTCCTGTTTTTGTGAAAGTGTTCTTAAGAGGGCAAATAATGGATGGATTTAAAATTTATACAGGACACAGGCAAGGATGTCCTCTTAGCCCTTTGCTATATTTATTCTCTATTGACCCCTTACTACAATTTTTGACAAAAATTAATTTGAATAGACTGTCAGGGTGGGGAGCATTTGCTAACCTTTCAGTGATAGCTTATGCAGATGATATTTGTGGGGTCTTTTCCCATTATGATCAAATTCCTTTGTTTTTTACATGATTTAGGAAGATATATGATAGTTTCTAATTCAAAACTCAATTTTTCTAAAAGTAAAGGGTTAATGATAGGCCCTTGGGATATTAGTTTGTGTCAGGTATCAGGGATTACTTTTGCTAAACAACCTATAGTCATTTTGGGAATTAAGTCTGGAGTAATGAATCTACCCTTAGATAATTGGGAGCTAGTGTTATTAAAATCCCAGATTAAGGTTAGGAGATGGCAATTCTGGAAACTATCTAAAATTAAAAGAATTCAAATTTTGAAACAGTTTATAGTTCCTCAATTACAATACAAAACATATATTTCCCCCCTCCCTTCTTCCCTGGAGACTTCTATGTATGGGATGTTTTTCCAAATGCTTTGGGGGAATCAGCTTAACCCAGTTAAGCATTGTTATACATATTTAAGTTAGGCAAAAGGGGGACTGGGTATGATTGAACCTTTAATTTTCTTTTATTGTTTATTTATTCACCATACTGTTTTGTATAGTATTTCCTCCACTTCTGATGGAGTTAGAGGAGTTGTACAGCAGGTATTGGAGCACTATTTAACTAGGTGGCATGATATAGCACCAATACTTCATTCAAGGCTTTATTTTCCCGACTATTTTCATCCTACGGCTCAAAAACTATGTCAATGGAAAACTTCCCGAACTGATATTTTGCATAATACCAGGAAAAATTTTTATTTTCATTTGTTGACTCATTTATACCCTTCAGAACCTTGTTTTAAGGATTGTACCCCAGCCCTCGCTGGGCATATTCAGAAACAACTCATGAACAAAAGGGTGCCTGCTACAATGTGGGAAATATTGTGGCTTACTGTTTAAGGTAGATTGAATATTAGAAGTAATGCTAAGCACAAAAATCTGGCAGAAAGAAATTGTCCATACTTAACGTGTATTAAATTAGAGGAAACCATGTATAATTTTTTATTGACCTGTTCATATTCAAAGCCACTTTGGCCCTTTCTTAAAGATAAATGGCATATGGATTGGTTACTTAATATAGATTATGATACTCCAGTGTTGGGTCTTTTGCCTACTGAGGATGTTGATTTTCATTTAGAGAAATATTTTATTTTTCTATGTTGTTTAAGTTTCTATCTGTGGCAAGTTCGATGCCAGTGGATTCTTTCTTAGAAACTAATGCCATATCAAGTTTATAGTTTTTTAGTGGCACAGGCAATTAATTCAGTTTATCATTCCAATTTATTACATTATTCAAGTGATAAAGTATATCGATGCTGGAGAGACTTTAAAATTTTTATTAAATATAAGTGATTCTTTTTCCCCTTATTAGGGGTTATACAGTATACTTATGTTAAATATTCCTTGATTTTCTTGCTGAGTATGTATTATGTGATTTTCAATAAACCCCCTTTCTACTTTTTTTGATAAGTGCCATGGGATCTTTAACATCCACCTGAACTACCACTGCTCCAGGCAGATGGGACCTCGGTTTAATGTCTCATCCGAAAGGCAGCACCTCAGAAGTGCAGCACCCCTTTCATGCTGCACTACAGTGTCAGTACTGGGCTATTAACCCAAGTGCCAGATGTGGGAACTGAACCCACAGCCCTCAGATCTCCCAGCCTCAGAGGTGAGTGTGCTACCTACTGACACACTGACACTGAGAATGCTGCACTCCAGGGTGGGTACAAATACATACAGCACTGTAGGCTAACCCTCCCCCCCTTGTCATAAATAAATACTATATATACACACAGTCTCGTTGTGCCACACACTTCCATCCTGAGTGTGGGACAAAGCACAGATGGATCAAACAGGCAATTAAACATTAACCTAGTGAGTGCCCTGCAGTACATTACAAAAAAATCCATGCATTTTGTTTGTTTTTTTCATTTATTTTAGTTGCCATGTTTTCAGATGTTATTGTATTGTGTTATATTTGCATCATAGAACATTATATATTGTGCAAGCAATAACACACAATGAGGTGATGGTCATCACCTGATAAGAGCATGCCCAGGGGTGTACTAAGGCATGATGTGATTGTGCTGAGTGCCTCATGCCACTGGGCGTGCTCTTATCAGGCAATGACCCACACTTCAGAGTGTGTTATTGCACTTATAAAATGGGTCCCTTAGTAAAAACATTAAATGCAAATGCAGATAAGAAGTTTAAATACAATTATTAAAAAATATGATGTTATGAATTCAAAGAGACAAAAAGTAGTCCTTCTCATTTTACTATTGTGAAGATGCTTGATTAAGTAGGAGGCTTTGGTGCATGTCTGTTAGTTCCTGCTATCTCCCACTGAGAAAGAAAATTGTCCACAATGTTTTTTTCTTTTGTGTATGTGTTGTTTTTTTATGATTAGAGAGGAAGTGCCCAATCAGTTACTTAAGGGAACGGGAGCATGGGACCTCCTCAGCCACTGGAGTTCTGATAGTGTCTGTCTGCCACACACCGCCCAACACACACATACAGTTCTGAACAATATACTTTTGATTTTTTGTGTGTTTATTTATGAGGATGTGATGCAACACAGTGGGAGTTTTCTGAAGGGAGTGGGAATGAGCGTGTCCCTCGCTGGGTGCCTTACTCAGTGCTTCTGTGATATGACTTTCGCAATCACAGTTTCAGCAGCTTGGTGTTATGCATATTTATTTGAAATGGTAACCGGCAATGTTGTCATAAATAGTTTTACATTGTTAAAGAATTACTGGAGGAGTGGGACACGAACAGCTATGTCACCTTCTGAAAGAGCAGGTTTTGGGTACAATCTTTATTTGAAAGCTGCTGCATGTGCAAATCGCTATGCTGATTGGATCGGGCTCTGCTTGTAATTTTTTTAGGTCAGATTTTTATTTAAATAAGAGAGAGAAAAGGAATGAAAAAGTTTTCCTGTGATGCTGTTGTACTGTAAATGGTGTGTCTGTGGTGTGTATACAGTGTTGGCAGTAAGAGTGTAGTGTGTAAGTGTGGGCTTGAAAAGGACACCACAAGTAGGGTGAACAGTTGAGAGCAGTCAGCGTGAGAGCTTGCCAGACAATTCTGTTTCAAAACTGGCAGGCATTGATCTCTGACTGCACTGCATCCCACTTGGCATAACAAGTACCAGTTGCTATGTATATGTGCTGATAAGGACATGGGTACTGGTACCTGTTAGCCAATCAGAATTCAGCATCTCTCTTACCCATTTTATAATATGTCATACTGCACTTGTGTGAGAATGCATGTATAAAGACTTCTGTTGTTGTTAACTTTTCTAGGTTACATTTCATCATGGACTCAGCCTCTCCCCCCCCCATACAAAGACACAGTGACACAGTCCCTCTTGGGCTCAGCCATGCTCCAAGCAGGAATGTTAAATATGTGAATGCCCTTTCTGGGTTCTGTTCCACTTGGAGAGGACACATAACAAAATAAATAAATAAATAAAAAGTCCTTCAAGGGCTCAGTCACTATCAAAGAGGATAGAAATTACCCCCCACAATTTTTAAGGCCATGTCAGTGCCAAAGAGCGGATTTATTAATTTGAATTAGCCCTTTTTGCTGGTTGATCCTTGCCACTTTAATGTTGAACAGAGATTCGTATCTCAGGGAAAATGTGTTTATTAGAACCACCTATCACTGCATGAGACTGTTCTAACATTGCTCTAAAGTTTTACTGCTGATAGGTACTGCAGCGTATACTTCAAGTCCTTCAGAGTTTGCAGTGTTCCCCACAACTCTGCAGCGTTCCAGCACAGCTGAGTTTCATTTGGTCTTCTCGAAGCTTTAGCAGGTGACGAGTGTTAGGGGCCAAATGTGGATGCTAAGTTGGATTAAACTGTGTATATGGTTTGACACTGTAAAGCAAGTAAATGATGACTGTAATTGTTTGTACTTGTTTAATATCAGAGTCTGTATGTCTTTGGAAAAGTAATAAAAAAATATAAATAACAAAAAAAATGCAGCTTGGGGTGTGCACACACACACACACACACACACACACACACACACACACATACTCTCCATCCCAAACCATGATATAGATTGTCTAGAACCGAAATGAACATTCAGGGTCGGGGTCCGATCTTGTCTTTGAATTTACCCCAACAGAAGGAAGGATCGGTTGCAAACAGTGTCCTTGTGCACCCTGACCTCCATGGAAAACAGTCAACCAGTGGATGAGCAAGGCTTTCCTGCATCACACGGTACTGAAGTACAAAATGGGCATGATGCTTGCAGTAGTATCTCTACATGGTTAAAATATCAGTGTACAAGACACTTCTTCAATGAATAGCATACAGTATAGCCAAGTACTGTATGTTGGACTCCTCTCTCTGTTACAATATACAGAAATATAAGTGAGCACTGAACAGCCATTGGGAGGTACACCAAGGCCAGGAGACATCAGCTGTGGTCAGGGATTGAACCTGCACTTGGGGAAACAGGGAATGGATGCACCCCACATGAGATGTTTCTTGGAGCAACAATAGGTATTGTCAACTAAACCCAAAATAAAAATGTAGGCTTACATAACTATCAAATAAAAGGGGAAAACAATAAAACAGTGAAAAGTACTAAATGATTTACTCAAAGAACCACAGCAAAATAGAATATTTTACCACAGGACGTAGTTGATAGTGAGACAATCACTTCAATTAAAAGCAGGCTAGACAAATTCATGGGAAGCAAAAAATCAGATTTCCACTCTTAATGTTGGGTGCAATTTCACAATGGGCAAAAGCTTGACGAACTTGTAACATACTATGAAACTATGGTTGAGGCTGTAGTGTAGATCGGTTGCACCTCAGCCACTTGGTGCACAGGGATAATAGCACTCCCCAGCACCTGTGGTAGTGGCAGGTGTACATTTGACCCCTGTTCATGAGGAGGCTGTAGGGATTGGTGACCACTGCTCCCCCACAAAAAAATGTTGGCGCTCCTAGTACCCTCTTGGCATCATTTCATAATGCAGGTCAGATTTCTATTTAACTTAGCCATTATCAGACACTATGGGTAAATGGGCTTTTCTGCAGGCAAACTTACATATTTCTGTAGATAGACAGGCAATTTGCCATTGCTGAACTGTGTGGGCAATTAGCCATATACCCCTCTCCCCTCATTTGTCCTTATTCCTCTGTAGCTAAGGGTGTGCGACAGTTGCAAATTCTGCATTCACGGAATGTCTGCAAAATTTCAGAAATTTCATGGAAATTTAAGAACTTCTGTCATTGGCAAAACTGGCATTTTCCACATATTTTCACCAAGTTCCACTGACTTTTTTGTGAACTGTGGAAAAATGCACATAAACTGTGGAATTTATTCTATCCACAGTTTAATGAACTGTCAGTGAATGAGCACCTGCTTATACAACCATGCGGTAATTCACTGACAATTCAGTGGGCCATTGGTAGTGGAGGAGAGAGAAGGGCTTCACTGGTGGCCCACTCAGAGGTGGTAGGGAGCAAGGTGGTGGCAGATTAACTGTCAGGGTGGGGGGTCCACTCGACACCAGGGAATTATGATCTATTTTTTTATAAGACATCAGGGATGGGGAGGTCCACTAGACACCAGGGAATACTGGAAATAGAGGGAGATAAGTCAGTGGACTGCCAGCTGTTTTTTTGTGGATTAAGGAATTCAGGATAGGGAGAGGGTCCGCTAGACATCAGGGAAATAAAATGTTTTGGGGTCCATGATGAGTGGGTGTGGGGCCACTAGAAACCAGGACGGTCTGAGGAAGGGATTGGAGGTATTTATTTATTCACTGGGACCCCTGATCAGTGGGGGTGGATTAATGAATTAAACTACAGTTAAAAAAATGCCTCAGAACTGACTACTGTCAGTGATCCTTTCTGCAGATTTGTTCCCAGAGTTTAATAAATCAACCCTTAATTTGTATATTTATTCCACAGTTTTAAGGCAGAATTCCCGTGAAAGTTCTGAAAATTATTTCCAAACTTTTGCGGAAGCAAAATTCGCACATTTGCCAAAATTCTGCAGGTAGAATTTTTTTTCACTCACCCCTACCTGTAGCACATTTATTTCCTTGTGTTTTTATTAATAGTGCAACTAAAATCTCTCTGATGACAATTATATTTCTGCTGGATTCCTGTCTGCTTAACTCTCTGTCAAATGGTATATCTGATAATTATTGCTATAAACCCAGTAAGAGGCTACATAACCATTCAGCTAATGTTGCATTAATTGCTTCGCAGTGTTTTGCAAGTAGGAGTGGGTAATAATTTAAATGAATCTATCTTTACAAAGCTGCAGCTTCCTTTATCACTGATCAGTGCTGGACCCATGTCTGTCGGAAATTATGATATGAATAGAAGATACCTTGATATTATTTCCAGTTGATGGTGAACCCTACATTTTCATCACAGTAATAGTTCATTTATATATTTCCACCTGCTTAAACAATTCAGATTTTTGTGGAGCCAACAAATAATGGGCCATATGCACAAGAAAAAGGATTGTTATGCGCCATGTATTGGCGGTGCATAGGCAACCCTAAGTCCGAATAACATGCAGCATGTTCCTGCAGACCCACAGTGGCATTCACATAGAGTGTGACTGACAGTTGTATGGTGGCCCTCCTGGCTGCATGGGCAGCAATGTGCCAGGGACAATTGGGGGAATTGTCCATGGTGTGCCTGCACTATGTGTCATTTACTAAGGCACATAGTGCCAGGCACTGGGGGCACAGGTTATGTCAGCCAGGGCCCTGCCATAACCCAGTGCCCACCCCATGGTCATCACCCACTGGTGGTGGCAGGACTGGGAAATGGCCCTCCATGCTGCTACAGCCCACAGTGATGCTGGGGAGGTCTGGGGGAAGCCATTCCGGTAAGTGCCCATTCAGTTTTATATTGTTTAGTATTTCTCAAATCCACATATCTGATTCAAGTCCGCCCCAAGGGTGCAAGGAATCCACTCTCAGACCCTGGTTGAGCATCCTATTGGATGCCTTCCCTGGTCCACCCCTCTGCACTGGGCCACCTCCCTTGAAACTGCACATCGGGGGGTTGGCCCCAGACAGGTGACATGCAGGTGCATGCGGTCATGAATACCATGCACTCTGTGCTTGTCTGGGGCCATGAAGCTACGCAGGTAGGGTGTGCATCTCTCGCACATTGCTTCCACCCTACTAGTGAACAGCAGCCACTGTTTGTAGCATGAATAAAAAAGTTACATGTAACTGGAATCAAACAAAATTGTTCATGGTTTCCTGGAGTAGGAGTCTAACAATCCCTCCTCTATCTAGTGCCTTTTAAGAAAGGCACCAGAGTACTGCATTCCTCACTAGAAACCCTGACAGAAAATGACAGGTGTGGAATTCAGCTGGGTCTTCCTATATATATAGTTCTGTGCTTAAACCACTAGGGTAATCATGAACTTGGAGGGGGCTAGGCTGTTCTATTTCACTGTCAAGAAGGCTCTTTTGAAATTGTTAAAGGATATCAAAGTGATGCCTAATATATACAGTCAATTTATTTTGAGTACAATACTGCAGTCTGTCCCACAGCACACAAATTATAGCTTAATGAAAGATATTTTAGCTGCAATAAACTGATGCCATATAATGTCAAATTTTCTAGCTGTGGTCCATATGCAGGTCAATGTGGAGAAGCTGCATGGTCTGCCTCTGCCGATACCACTGCTAGAATTATTCCCCACGCCAAAATAAGTGTCTGTATGGAAATAGCTTCTGAAATCAAGTATCTGCCCCTACCAGGATTTTGACTTCAGGGGGCTATTCTGACATGTAATATATTACGGGATCCAACATGGCTGTGGTATTACTGGGGTCAGGACCATTCTGGCTGACATTTACTTCAGTGATGTTCTGGAGCACCCATGTGGTGTTCTGCCATTCAATATTGGTTTGCTTTTCATTTTTTAACCAACATCCCTGAATAAATGCAGTTTCAGAACTCAAACGGGTCTTCCAATTTACATCTGTGTGCTGTAATCACTAGAGCAATCTGTGATTGGCGGAAGGGGGTGCAGCTCTGTTATGCTTTGGAGAAGTTTTTAAAGAAAGAGTTCCCTTTATCAAGGAGTACTGTAAACTTTAATATTATGTTCCATCAATTTATTGAAAGTCAAAATAGATGTTCTGTTTCACAGGCACTTATAAAATAACCATCCCAATTAATAATGCTTGGTTCTTCCCTCATAAGAGATTCTTCAGGGAATCTTTGAGTGCTGAGTTATGATAGCTGGGTTTGTACTTTTGTAACCACCTTTCTTTATGCCACAGTTTGTATGTTGTGGAACAAAAATGCTGCTTTTACTTGGAATAAATTGATGGTATATAATATCAAAGTTAACAGCATTCCCTCATGTAACTGTAATTTGGTGAGTGCTTTGCAGTGCACTTCAAAACACTTCAACATTATAAAGAAAAAAAAGTGACTAAATTAAACAAAAGTGATAAACGTAGCATTTAAATGAGTCTTCACCTGTTCTGCCCTTTCAGATGACCTCAGAAAGTAGGGGACTACAAAAGTGATAAATATGTCTGTTATCACCACCTCTGCACCTCCAACAATACAACCATAGGTGAGTTATACATCACTAACACTTGTCACTTATGTTTAAACTATACACATACTAGCATTCCAGATTATCTAATCAACATTAGATATGGCATAACTATAGTATAGCAGGTATTTTTTTTCTATATAGATTTGATATGGTAGTTTTTCATTTTTTTTCTCCTGTCCCTGAGCTCAGAGCACGCCCACGCATGTGGAGGCATGAGCATGCCATGCCTCGAGGTTCCCACCCACTACACTGCTGCCCCTCCTAATTATGCTACCCACCAGATCTCCACCCTGTGGGAGTGGAACTACAGAGTGGTGACAACCACCCCAAGAGACGAGGGTCACCTTTCAGCTACTCTGTCCTGTTCCCTCCCTTCTCCCCATGCTGGCTCTCCAGTAGCCACTTTGCTGAATATCATAATTCTGATCCGGCACATTTAAAATTCATGGCACTTGATTATGCCCCACCACTTGAAAGAGAGGATGATTACTTAAATGTACTTAGCCAGAAAGAAAGAAGAAGGATAGTTCCATTAAACACAGTACAGCCAATAGAACTAAATGATGAGGTGGATTGCTTCCCTTTTATAAAATATCAGTAAATATCTCAAAGTCCTAGCTCTCTAATTTACAAATTAATCCAATAATTGCTTGGTGAGAATGAAATGCAGCTGTGTTTTCCTTCACCTTTTTGTGTGTCAATCAACTAGTTTTTGTCTATTATTTAAATCAATGTTTTTGAATAAGGGTGATTAGTATTTAAAGATCAGGAAGATAGTAAGACACTGAAATACATATTAGTTCATCCTTTTATGCATGTTTCTCCAAGTCTGGTATTAAGTTAGGTTATATAGGAAATATTCCTCTATACGAGGACTCTTGGTACCCACAGCAGTATAATATAAACAAATATTTTTTTATAAAATAAGATGAAAGGAAACTATTACATTTGCAATCCTTACTACTGTGAACCTTTATCAAATACAATATAGTAATGTAATTGGACTTTGAAAATACAGACAGTATTATTTGGAAAAAAAATATTTTCAATATAATAGGGTTCTACAGATTATTATTTTGGTTTTTCCACCTTTATTTCATTTTTTCCTTTTTTCTTCCCATTTTCCTTCACCTTTTCTCTCCCCTCCCTTCCCCTCCTTTTCCCTCCCCAACTAACTCCCCTCCCTCCCACCTGATTCTTTCCTTTTGTAAAATTCTGTATGAAACCATGATTGTAAGCTACTACTAAAACAAATGTAACACATAGTATAAACAAAAAAAAATATTTTGTAACTATTGCGAAAGTTATAAGAATATTGTTTTTAAAATAGTAGCAAATTAATTTTGTTGTTTTTACCTCTTCTTTTTTATTGTGCTGTTTGTGTTAAGTGAATGTGTGTATCTGTTTAAACTATTGGAATAAAGGCAGCACCTGTAACAAGTTGATTCATCCCCAACCAAAGGCCTGATTGTAGGGCTGAGGCACTAGGAAAGCAGTTACACTCCAGAGAATAAACGACTGCTTTGAACTTTGACTGCTCCTGTTTTTTTGTGTCATTTGTTTATAACAAGGAGACCAGCATGCTACCAGTTGTTGATTCTGTTTCTGTATCTGGGAGTTGCCTTCCCTTTTTGTTCAAGTGCCCAGAAAGTATCCTGAGAAGCACCTTCATTTCTACATATATGGCTCTCCACTGACCCAAGGTCATTCCCGAACCCAGGTTACTAGCATAGTGCGAGGTAAGGCATCCAGCACCTCAACTCTCAGTGCCACTGGGCCAATGATAGTAAAGCAGGTATTTAAAGAATGCTGTACTCTATGGGATATGCACCAGTACAAACAGCAACGTAAGTTAAGTATTTTTTACAGTCTTTCTTTCTCTGTCTCACTCTCTCTCTCTCTCTCTCTATCTCACTCTCTCTCTCCCTCTCTCTCTGCTCAATAGCTCTCTCTCTGTCTGCCCACTCTTCTCTCATTCCATCCCAACTGTGGGACAAAGTACAACATAGTCAACCAGGTAATTAAACTTTAACCTAGTAAATGCCTTGCAATTCATTAGAAAAAACTTGCCCAATGCTTCAATTTACTAAAGCAAAACAGAGTATGTTGGCATTTTTCAACCAAATAAATAATAACAAAAAGAAGTACAAGTAGAAAACAGCATTAAAAGGAGCCTTCATGCCGATTGCCCACCCAGATGGCCTCCAAAGATAAAAGGGCTCCGAAAGTGATAAAGGTATCTGCTGTCACCATCTCCGCACTTGAAACTCTATGACTATAGATCAGCAATATATCACTGACACTGGTCACTTGTGGTTAAACTATGCACATGCTAGTATTCCACATCATCTAACCTTTGCAACATTTACAGCATTAGATATGGGGTAACCACAGCAGAGTAGGTATTTAAAGAATGCTGCACTCCAGGGTGGGAACCAAAATGCTATATACGCACAGTTATATTGTGCCACACATTTCCATCCTGAGTGTGGTGCAAAGTACAGAGGGATCAACAAGGTAATTAAACTTTAACCTGGTGAGTGCCCTGCAGTATATTACAAAAAAACTCCATGTCCACTGTCTAAACCTACTAAAACAAAAATGTTTTATGCTGAGTATCTGGGTATTATACTACCGAATAAAAGGCAATAGAAAGATATAAAAGTGGTAAACATAGTACTTAAATGGAACTTCATGCCGTTTGCAAACCCTGATGACCTCTAAACATAAAAAAAGCTCCAAAACTGGTAAATATGTCTGCTATCAACATCCCTGCACCTAAGACACTAATTACTCACTTAGAAAAGAGCTTTACATATAGCAGAGCAGAAATTTAAAGAATGGTGTGGGTGGTTCCTTTTATTAGGGTCCTCTCTCTCTCTCTCTTTCTGTTTGACGAATGCCCTCCCCACTCATTTTCTCTTACTTTACTGTACTGTATATATTACCATATAAAGTAGTAGATGAGGGATAGCTATAATAAAGAAGAAATTTAAAAATGATGGCACCTGCCACATGTTTTAAACTTCATATTGTTTGCTGTTACCCCGGGGTGCAGCACCCATATATCAGCTATTCCTTTAAAGTCTTTCTGGGACTGATTCCAAAAGAGCCCTTAGATCACTACAAGTTGCAGTGATCAAGGGCTGTGGCTCACTCTGGGTGTATCGGGGATCCTGTACCCAATTCTGTAAAATGGGAAGTCACTACACCAAAAAACAGAGAGTTGTCCCACTCATAGGCTAGCACCAAACAATAGGAGCACCTGCGGGATTTGCCTCAGAGATCCAACTCCCCTCCATCTGGTGCAATAAAATAAAGAATGGCAGGAGGGCCATCAGGGATGCCATAAGTGATGTTGGGGAGCAAGTGGGCAAGTCAGGGGGTGATCAGGCACCTGCCAGGTGTGCCATTATTATAACTATTGTTGTACTTACCCAATCAACTCTCTGGCATGCACACTTGCTCCCCAACACCCCTATAGCTTTCCCCTGTCCATTCTGCCTACATAACTCACATATAGAGCCCATACCCCCAGTTCCACTCCTTGTGGAGCAATGGTGCGAGGGGCTTAGACCACCTCTTGGCTGTTCTAAGTTGAGCCCCTTGCTATGACCTTGGCATTGGCAGGGTTTTCAGAATCCCCAAAAAGGGGATTTTGCAGCTCCGCTGTGGCACAAGCCCCCTTGCAACTTGGCATACCCTGTGGAAGGTTGCAAGGGTGAAACAGTATCTGTGTGCCACAGAGACGTCCCATTATGCAGGCTGTGTTTTGAAATTGAGATTGCTGCAATTTCTGATGCAAGGTGAATTGCATCATTGATGTTTGACTCAAGAACCCTACATCAGTCTGTTAGCTTTTGGAATCGGGTCCTCTCTCTCTCTCTCTCTCTCTCTCCACCCCACCCCTACCTCTCTCTTTCTCTTTACCATAAATAAATGGTATACATATGGTGGTATACATAACGTTGTTAGGACACCCATGTCCTGAAAGTATATGTACTGTAACATGAATAATATGCAAATGTTCTATTAAAACTGTCAAATAAATGAAGGAGCCGGCTTTTTAAACGGCTATTAAAATTCTCATGTAAACATTGATTTGATCCACACATCGACTTCCATGTTAAACTAATTCAAGGAGGAAATGCATTTGAGTTTTCTTCTATCACAAAAACAGTCTTTCTGCATATTTTCTTGTGGAGGAAGGGAAAGAAATGAATGCAAAAATTCACATGGGAAAACTGATGGAGGTGGCAGTTGTATTTTGCATAATTTTTGTAACCAAGTTACATAGGGTTTCAGAGTAGAAACTCCTCCTATAGGAACAATTAATGATTGTTTTAATTCCTTGAAACTACCTCATGGTTCCAATATTGGCAGGTGCAGGGCTGCACACAAAATATATCAGAAACATAGGTTCTGCATGAACTGCCCCCCCCAATAAATGCCACAGCTAAAATGCTCCCACATCCCAAAGTAAATGCTCTTATGGGAATGGCCCCTGAAATAAAGGAACTGCCCATACATGGATATTCACTTCAGGGGTCATGCTTGCTCTGGCATGTGTTATGCGGTTCAGTATAGCAGTGGCATCAAGAGAGAACTCATTCTGGCATAGAATTTACTTTGGGGTACTCTAGAACACCAATTCATGTTGTTACCATTTTACCGTATATCAAGACGCATTCCATTCCTTAACCATACCTCACAGTAAATGGCAACTGTGGGATTCAAACCATGGTATTATGGCTTAGAGTCCTGTGCTATAACTACTTCCTCAACCAAGTACTCGCCATTGGGGCTAAGCTGTTTTATTCTACTACAGAAATTATGACAGTTGGACTTGGAAACAACTTTCAGGTTTCAAGCGGAAGCCTTGGTAAAAATAAACTATTAATATTAAGGAATTATATGACACAGGGTCTGGTAAAATATATGCAAACTGGTTCATCATTAAATTGCATCTGTGTATTGTATCTTGTTTGTATATCTGTTTATCTAATGTAGCATGCCTCAGACTAATGCAAAATGATTAGATTAATTTCGGTTAAAAATCATTACTGTTGTGCTATTGATATTTAATTGATCAACAAAAATCCACATCTTAATAGTCCCATGGTCTTTTCTTATTTATACTAATTTATTTATTTATTTATAGGAAGTACCTTTGAGCCAAAGGCTCTTTTACAGAGGTGTCATGTCATAGTAATACATGAGCATAACATTATTTACAATGGTTACAAGTCCATAAGCAGATACAAGGAGGTTCCATGCCTTAGAAAAACATGAATACACCAGGTTACAGAGGTTATATAACTACAATAACAGGGATTACTTAAGTAAAAATACACAGATACATAGTTTATAGCAGGCTAGGTTGACAAGAAGTTTAAGGGAACAACTTGAGGATCTACAGGATATAAAGCAAATCAGGCAGTGAACAGAGGATAATATACTCTGTAAAATAATTAACTAATACTATATGTAAGGAGGTGAGAACTTGATGGCAGCAGTTATTTTGTCTTAAGTGCAAAAGAGTGTAGTCACAGGTGAGGGCTAGACTCATTGGGGGTTAAGTGCTGAGGCAGAGAACTGGAGCTTACTATAGGAGTGTTAGTTTGCAAGAAGAGAGGAGAAGGCAAGGGTGCAGGTTAGAATGAGGGTAACAGGAAAGAAGAGGGAAGAGTGTGTGTGTGGGGGGGTTCAGGTCTCACAGCCACAGTTACTGTTTTGGCAAGGGCCACTTGGAGTTTATCTTAAAAGAGGCCTATTTTGTACTCTTTCATGATGTCTTGGTCAAGTGCATTAAGCCAAAGTGGTGCTTGGTATCTGTTGTACTGCTGGCCTTGTGTGGTTCTGCGGAAAAGGATGCAGAGGGCCGAGTTGTTTGTACCCCTAGTGCATCTGATGGAATTAGGTTGGTTAAGAAGGCTTTGCAGGCCTAAGGTGGTAAGTCCTACCATCAACTTCTTGGTGAGCATGCATACTTAATACTGGAGGCAGCTGTCCAGGTTGAGCCAGTTGGTTTGAGTGTACAACTCACAGGTGTGAGTGAAAACGGGTACACTTAGGACTAAACATCATAATTTGTTTAGTGTTGTTTTGATATGTTTCAAAGCAGTTTGGGAGGTAGCCCCACATACTGCTAGACCATAGACTATCACCTAGATGACTGAGTTAGTTACAGCAATTTTTAGAGCCTCAGAAGTCAGGCCTTTTCGGTGTCTGTACAGTAATCCTAGTTTTGCATTTCATGACTTTGTGAGTACGTCTATATGTTGAGTAGCTCTGGTGTTGACCCCTGGTGTTGTTAAACACCAGAGGTCAACTTTAACATTTTTTGCACTAGCCAGCAGGGCAAGTTGATTCAGAATTGCACTAGCCCACAGATGGTTGCACTAGCCCTCAATTATAATGGTAAACTTTGATAACTTATATGGGAAATAATGTAAGACAAGAAATAATCTGATCATTGCACATTTATCCTGCTCCCACATTGCTTCCAGCTCCCCAGCAACCAAAAAAAAAGGCTGCAGTGCCATCATGCACAGTGAGTCCCCCCCACCATTGTTTTGTACCATGGCCTCCTCTCTTCCTCTTTCTGCCTCCCTCCCCACCACCACCAAACCAGAGGACATTACAACAACAAATGTTCAATCAAGCAGTCCTAGGTCCACACAGACAATAGCTGACATCATCATGCACCTCACCACACTGTCACCACCACCCACAGGGCTATGAATAGAGTCAGGCAGAGAAAGACACTCTCATCTCCCACCCTATAGTCAACTGGAGACTTGCACTTCTGGAAGTTTTTGTACAGTCTCAACTGGGCCAGGAGCAATTCTAAGATTTCTTTGGGGTGGGACTACACAAACATAATGGGCTTGGAAAATAGAAAACTATGAGATTTTTATTTTTAAAAGCATTGATTTTAATATGTTCTGCCCCAACAATAAGGGATTTTTCTTTAACATTGTCTTTTCATCAGCCCAAAGGAAACAATACACAGTCATACTGCTATACCACCTCTATTTCGATATAAGATGACCTATGTACCCCAGGAATGCCTATTTTAAGCTTTCAAATCATGTCTTTTATTAAGATTTATTTTTGTACCATACATGATCCAAAGCTTTGATTTTAGAATTAAAGGACATGCTGGGTAGGATAAGAGTGGGACTGTATGGATGGCGATGGCTGGCATGGTCTATTTAGAAGAGCTTGGGACCCCCTACACTTGTCAGTAATGGCAGCTATGGATCTGTGGATGGTCATTTCAATGTCTGGTCTACAGTGGTTTCTAGGGAAAGAACATAGTTAAAAGATTTGGAGGGGGAAATGGAAGTTATGATGAGGCTGGCATAAAACCCAACACCTGCAGGGCCAACCCTGTATACCTCCTCACATTTTGTCGCCAAAATGTTGAATACAGGCAATCAAAATGTAAGGAAATGAGGGGCACTGGTCTTAATAATATGGGACAAATTGTCAGACAGAGACACATTCAGAAAACTAGAAGCTTATGACTTAACAGCACTATACCCTTGATCACACCCTGCACACTAGATGAAAGTCATAACAGTGGAGTGATAATGACTCACATTGAGTTTTTATGTGGGATCCCCCTCTTGAACTGCCAGATGACTGCATTTCTTAATGAGCTGTTAATCACACCAGGCCATCTGGAACATTGAGAGAGATTAGCATGAGGACTAGAGTCTGCTAAAGTAGAGACTTTTTTAACTTCATTGACAGCCATGAAAACCTGCACTAATCAAGATGGACAAGTAGAGATTTAGCTACACTAGCCCTGATCAAATTGCACTAGGGTTTGGGCTAGTAAAACAATGTTAAAATCAACCCCTGTTAAATACCCAGATACAGTAACTGTGTAGATCATGATCCTTCATTAATCCCTTTGGTGTTCTTGTTTCAGGGTCATGAATTCTAAAGGATTCTTTCAGTTGGTGGAGTTTTGTAGCCCCTCCTCTTTTTGAACAAGTCATATTTTTAATTCCCAAAAATTTCAAAGTTTCTTCTGAACCATGCTGCACTGTGATACAGTGTCAGGGTGTCGCATACACAGTATTGCCCACCCTGATAGCAGTATATGTTTGCTATCCTATGCATTAAAAGAAATCAGTCAGAATCCAGACACACACCACACAGAATACCATGGAGGGCAAGGTGCTCATATTTTACTTTTTTATCGGCAAGAGAACTGTCCTTAAAGATAAGTTTTATCTTTCTTTTTCTCCCCTGTAGCAGTAGCAGAATTGATTAGAGAATTGACCAGAGAGCTACTTGTGAGCCATTAAGTATAAGAGCATAAAGAATAGCTCTGTCCAGGTGTCTTGGTATTTTGGCAGTTTTTTTTTTCTATTGCTTTATTTAGCACCTTTTCGGTGATATGTTTTGCATACTTCTGGCACCTTTGGTGATCACCACAGCATGTAGTGTAAATGAGGCTGGTGTGAGGAGTAGAAGTGACCCCAATTTTGCCAGATAAACATGTCTGTTCTTTGCTGAACTACACACTGATCTACATGTTGAGATACACACTAATTTATCCTGCATCTCTTATTCAAAAAATGCCAGTAAAGTGGAATTCCTGGAGCTAGAAAAAGAGAAGCCATCCCAAAAGTTAAACATACTGAAGCTGGACTAGGTGTCTGCACTGTTGTTACTAACTGTGGACCTGTGAGGGCTGAAGAACTGAGAGATTTCAAAGTTTTATGTTGTCTATGAATCCCATGAACTGTTAGCGATGACTGATTTAAAGGAGATTTTGCAGAACATGGAAGATGGAAACTACAGAAACTACAGAAAAAGTCATAGAGACTGAGATGGATACTCTGTACCAGCAGATCTGCTGAGAGTAACATGTTGTTTAAATATGTAAGTTAGCTTTATTGAGAGGAAGAGAACTGTGTTGAGGAATACTGACCTTTGTTTTCCACCGATTTCCCCATTTCTATTTTGATTTACATCCATAGTTACAGCAGTATTTGTTGCTCTGACTAATTGTATATTAAATATTTGTATGTTTCCTATATACTGGGACTAGACTAGACACTAGATCAATTATGTTAGTTAAGACCAGAAGGAAAGCTTAATATTGAAAAGAAAATGTGAAGTCATGTAATCAAGTTAGCAGGAAAAGAATGAGTCACAACATAAGTAATAAGGGAACAACCAAAGATTCAGAGTTTTGGGAAATTTGGCAGTGTCAGTGGTTCAGCAGGTAGCACACTTGCCTCTGAGGTCAGGATATCAGAAGGCTGTGAGTTCTATCCCCACATCAGGCAATTGGGTTAAATCCCAATACTGACACTGTAGTGCAGCATGAGGGGAATGCAGCACTCCTGAGGTGTCATCTTTTGGATGAGACATTAAACCAAGGTCCCATCTGCCTGTTCTGGTGGTAGTTCAGGTGGATGTTAAGGATGCTGTGGCACTTCTTGAAAAGAGAAGGGGAATCTTCTATTCACTACTCAAAACAAAATATACAAAAATGTATTATGTCATACAAAATCATACAGAAAGAAAATCAACACATAAAGTATTACATCATACATATGAATAATTCTAGATTACATACAGTATATTAGATAAAGAATACCCCCCCAACTAAAAGAGTAGAGGAAATTTGTTTCAAATACTCAAAACAAAAAATACCAAACTGTAATGCTGCATACCAAATCATAATAAAAGGAATAAAAAAAGAAATACATATTCCATCATACATTAATGGCAAATATAAATCATTATTGTTAATATAACCCCCACACCAAAATATAGGGGAAAGTGTTTCCTTTTAACTCAAATAAATACAAAAACAATGAAGTATCACTCAAACTTTATACAAATCATAAAATTGAATACTTATTTACCGTTGTACCTCTTCTAGGGTATTGTCCAATTAGGTATTTGTGGACAAAATTAAATTAAAAAAAATGCTAAAAAGACCTCCCACCAGAAGAATGGTGGAATTGTTTTCACAAATTCAAACAATGATAAACCCAAATGTACATAAAAATGTAGTCATTCATATCATGTAGTGAAATTCAGAACACAAGGAAGTATTTCCTATACAGTTAAATGCCAACTATTTAAGGAGAATCCCTTATTCCAATATTTAAAATAAACATTAGAAAAGTGGATTCAGCAAACAAAATCATAATAAGTCAAAAGCAAATTAAAAGACTCTTTCATATGTATTCCAACATACAGTAATATAAGTAGTAAAATAAAATCAGAAATCCTAGCAGAGACCGTCATCAACCCCCCTTTCCCATTTCCCATGCTTTAACAAATATAGGAAAGAAGTCTCTCTTATTTACACACAAGTGGGAATCTTAATTTAGTTATACAATATCTACAGGAGATATTATGAAGGGAACTGAATAATCCTCCCCATCTATAAACCATGAAGGATCACCCTGTGTCTAACCATTTCATGTGTTTCCAATAACTGCAAAACTGAACATCAGGTATTCTTTCTTGTTCTTTACCTTTTATCTGTTGGATATTGGCAGAATATTTCCAGAATAGTTGTTATGGGGTCAAAATTGTTATAGAGACCAAGCACACCATATCTGCCAAATCTAGTATTTTATACATGTTAGAATTATATGTATTGAGTCAGCATGATACTTGCCCCAAGCCTGTGGCAGAATGCCTTATAAAAACATCTCTTCTGTTAGCGATCTGACTGGTGAACCTTTCCACTGGGACAGGGTATAGGTCAAAACTGACTGACATAAGGACACTCAAAAAATAAATGTGAAACAATTTCCACCAGGTACTTACATAAGATCTTTCTTGGACACCATCTTTCTTACATGCCTTTGTGTTTGAGATTGCCCTTGACATTTAGTTTTTGTGTTCCAACCATAAAACATCCCACATGTATGATAGAATTTGTCTGGAAGTCAGCATGTTTCCAATTTGCTGATATTGATGTGTTGGATAAATAGCAAAGTCCGATGAGATCAGAAAGTGTTTGTCCATAATGACTCTATAGATTTCTTTCCTAGGACATTGTTTTGTTGTTGTCTTAGTACACCCCATAGTTTCAATTTTCCAAAACACAACTTAAAATATTCTGGATCCTGTCAAGGTCTTCTGTTTCGGAATTTGTATTAAAGGTTGCCAGGTCTGATTCCAGGGAGAGACTGAATCCCAAATCCAAAGATCCCACACCTTACAAACTTTTTTAAAGAAGGGACTAATGTTTTTGTTTACAAAAAGGAAAAAGAAAAAGACAATTGAATTTACCATACGAATGCCTCCAAATTTGAAATCTTGATATAGTATGCCTCTTTTAATGGAGTTCAACCTGCCACCCCATATTGTTTGAAAAAAGACTCTGTAAATGCTAGTATCCAATATCGCTGCGGAAGTAAAAATAGCTCCTAGGTGGAGAAATGTACTAAGTAAGAGGGTTTTGGTCATGTAGACCCTCTTTTTCTTTGACATTCTCCACTTGTTCCATCTTTGCACCTTAATCTGTGCATCTTTCAGTAACAATTCCCAATTATATTTTGCTGGATCCTCCATCCCAAAATAAATCCCTCATATTTTACAATATCCTACACAAGCTGGAATACCCATAATATCAACAATATTAGTATGTGTTGTACTTATAAAGAGATACTTACTTTTACTAAGATTCACTTGTAATCCTGAGCCCCCTGCATATGCCACAGCAAGGCCCCGGTAGCATGGCATGATGGGAGATCTGCTAAGATAAGACAGAGATAGTCAGCATATGCCACAGTGTTAACTTCTGTAAATGTACTATGTAGTGAAAGAACCCCTAATAGCTTCTAGTGCTTTAATTCTTGCAAGTAATGGTTCCAGGGTTATAATATAAAGAAGCGGACTCAAGGAGCACCCTTGTCTAACTCATTTTGTCACCTTCACTGGTTTCCCTAACCAGCTATTCACAAACAGTGTTGTTAATGCTTCAGTGCAACATGTCTTAAGCCAAGATATAAAAGGAAGGGAAAACTTCATCTTGGAAAGACATACCCAGATATAATTATGTGGTAACCTGTCAAAAGTCTTTTGTTGGTCTAAATTAAAACAGAAACCCATAAGTAATTCTGCAGACCCTCTGGAGAAAATTTCCCTCATTAAAATAAGTCCATCAATTATGGTTCATCCAGGGACTGAGTAGAACAGCATTGAATAATATCTTCTGGACAAACAGAAAAATGTTTGCTCAAAATTTTCATAAGGAGCTTGAAGTCACTATTAAGGAGGGTCATTGATCGACAATTTTGCAGTGTTTCTCTGTCTCCTTGTTTATAAATTAAAACTACAAGACCTTTATACATGCTGGGAGGTAAAGCATTTGCCATTAAACTGTCAGAAAGAAGGGTGAATAGTTCTACTAAAAAGGGAATTCACATTCTGTATAATTTGTTTGGAAGCCCATCAAGGCTGAGTGCTTTCCCCACAGCTGAGTGTGAAATAACTTCTATGACTGCCAGTGGGGAGACAGGGTGGAGCAGACCTGAAAACAATATTCCAGTACTGTTCTCAGAGGACAAGTATCTAGCCACTCTATAATTTGTCTCTTTGAGATGTAGATCAGCAAAGAACAAGGCCTCCAAATCTGACCCAATTCTTTTAAGACATTTTTTTAAATCACTTCTTCTGAGAGGGATGTGAGTGTTCTGATATCTTTTGGTGACTAGATGCCTGGCAAAGTCAAAAGGTTGGTGTGAGCTTGTGTGCCACTTGCTCCAAACCTTTGTTCTTGTCTCAGAGAGGACATTCAGTCATACTGTAATTTAGTCAGTGTAGCCTTTAAAGTTTGAAATTCATGCATGTCAATCTCTATCCCCAGTAGTATGCATTCTCGAAAAATAAGTAACTTCTATCTGGTAGCAGAATACTCTTGCTCCCTATGTTTACCTAAAAGTCTACCTGTTTGCTGAAAAAAGTCTGAAATCCCATTTTTGTATCTTCCCACCAATTTTGCCCACTATCATAGAGACAAAAAAATAATTTCCTAGCATTAATAGTAGCCTGAAAGCCCTCCTTAACCTCTGGAATGTCTAATAATGCTAGATTAAGCTTCCAATAACCCATTCCCTGAGATGTACTTTTATAGTTAGAGATTGTGACACTTAGTGCTGAGATGATGTGGGAAATGTTAAGTCTTGGGGACCCTGCTGTATGTGTCTATGTGCCAACGCAATGTTCACTGGTGTGGTATGGTGGCATTGGGTTCCCCCTGCACACTTCTGCCCCAGCACACATAGGCTGCTAGAGTGGCCTGGGGCAGACCTTTGGACAATTACCCATACATTCAGTGATCCAGACCTGCACCATCCTATACTCCCCACCCGTGGCACAAGGGATTACTCCAGGACCCAGGATGGGCATCTGATTGGATACCTGCCTGGGTCATAGCTCCACACTCATGTGCCCCACAGTCCTGAATACCAGGGGCTGGGCTGCTGACAGGTGCCCTGTGGATCCTTGTTGTCATGAATCCATGCACCCTGAGCCTGTCTGTGGCCACATATGCCCACAGGCACTTTCTGTGTACATCATGTGTAACTCAGGCAGAGTGGAGTATAGCCCCCAATATACAAAACAACTTGCAAAATGCAGCATAATCCAATACACGTAATGACTAAGTAAAACAAATGCATACTATTCTATGGATACATAGGCAAGCATAAGTTACTCATTCACCCAGTGATTACAAATGAAATGTTAGAAAAAAAATTGTCAATGTGTAATATTTGTGACTTAACCACAGCAGATGCTTTTTATGACTTGTACTATAGCTACATCTAGCTTTTAAATAAAAATATGTCCACCTATCATATACTAACAGACACACACTGGACAGAGCAGCCATGGAGGGCAAGGTGCTCATTTTTTACTTTTTTATTGGCAAGATAGCTGTCCTAACACATTAACTATTTTTTCCCTTGAGGGTTAACAGTAAACCTTGATACATTATACAACAAACACTTGCCACAACCTTCAGGTATGTACTTTTAATGCACAAATAACCTTGCCAGTTCCTAGAGAGTAAAGCCAGGTTTACCACACAAATGGCAAATTACAGATAGAAATTCTATGTCATTATACTGTACAACACACACCACATAGGCGTATCACACTACTTATGCTGTGGCAACCTGTGGGGTGAAACTGACCTTTCCTATAGTATGAAATATGACTGGCAGAGCGTAACAGTTTTCACATTTCACATATGTATTCAGTTTCAATCATGAGTTACATAAAACATAGAAATCTGCCCCATTAGTATGTATGTTTGAATGTAGACATCAAAAGAAAAAAAAAACTCTGGCCAGAGCCAATAAGGCTGCAGTTGAGGACTTTGGGGTACAAATTGTGAAAATTTGTTTTGTAATATTTTTGCACCAAATGTTTAAAATAGCCTCGTTATGACCCTGCCTCAAGAAGAAGGGCAGAGAAAATGTTCAACTCCTAACCTAAAGGTGATTTTACATAGGAAATGCAAAATCAACTTTCAGGATGCAGAAATAGATTTTGGGCAAGAGATGAAAAATGACAGCTGTCACTTTCATGTGGTGCTGTAAAGCTATGGCTATGTTGTAGATTTGGGGTCAAATATTGAAAACTACCAAAAGCACAAGCCTGTGTTCACAAAATTCAACATAGGCTCATAACTGTATTACTATTCAATATTTTTACACCACATTTTTAACATTTATTTATTTTATTTTGTCAAGTCTAGGATTACAAATACCTTTGAGCCTTGGTTCTTTTTACAAAGGTTTCACATCAGAGAAATACAAATTATGGGGAACATCAAGACAGACATTACAACAATGTGGACATCTCAAACAGAGTACAGATTAACACAATTCAAGGGCAGCATTGTAAGCAAGGCAGCCAGTGACATTTATCAGAGAAAATAGACAACAGATAGGAAGTGCCAGAGTCATAGGAAGAGGGAAGAGGGGAGAGCGGGAGAAGGAATGTAGGAATGGTGGGGAGAGGGTGAAAAGTGCAGCATTGGGTATACCAAGATGTGAGGGTAGAATGCAGTGGAGAGGGGCCACTAGAGCAAGCAGGCAGAGAAGCAGAGAAACAAGGTTAACATAGCCTTCTTTTGACCCCACCACATAAACAAGGTCAGAAAAAATGTTCAACTCCTGACTGAAAGATGATTTCATGCAGGGATTGCAAAATTACCTTTCCAGACAGATCTACCTAGTAGTAGTGCAATTGTTCATTAGATAGATTCACAAATTAGGCATGTTGAAAATTTGGGCCAAAAATATGCAAAAATGCCCAAGATATGACACTAAGTTCAAACCCCCATTAAAATATATTCAATAACATACCTGTTTCTTCAGTTCACATTCCGAGCTTTGAAGAGTGAAAAAAATGTCTGTGGTCCAAAGAGGATTACAGTGTTGGACCCCCTATAGGTAAGTAAGGGCTTGGGGGTAGAGGGTCTGCATGTTGAGTGGGAGGGTTGGGAGGTGGAAGTTATGACCACAGAAGACATGTACTGTTTTCTTTTATCAGGGTTTAAAAAAAAAGCAACTAGATCAGGGAGGATTCCTCATGATGACACTGGAGGATTGGGCACCCCAGTGTCAGTCTTATGTTTCTGGTGGGTGGGTGGGGGGTGTGAGTGCTAAGAAGGATGGTCAGGTGGGAGAAATATATATATATATATATATATATGTGTGTGTAGTGTATATGTATATTATATTAGTGCAGTTGTGCCAGTATTGTAACAGTTGAGTAAGCAGCTTAATGTTAAACCCCAAATGTTGCACCTTAATAACTGCAACTGTTCAGTGGATTTACATGAAATTTGGAAAGCGTGGTCTCACATGGTAGATCTTTTGATTTGCCAGGTTATGTTCAGATTAGACTTGTAGTTTCCATGAAGCAAAGTACAAAGAAAGCATTTTTTTTGCCTTTTTTTCACTTTTTTGCTGATATTTTGCCCATCATGCTGCAGACACACCATCTGGAATTTTGGCCTGAAAGTTTCAGAGTAGGATTAGTGTTCATCAAAGAACACTCCAGCACTGGTTTTGATAAAAACAAAATTAATTAGTTCAAAAGTTATTTAATTTTCAAAGCTTAGGTTCTGAGCATGCACATTTCAGTTCAAGATTTATGTGTATGTTTTGTGAGAGGGGACTGGGCAGAGTGATCAAGTTTTGTCATCATGAATGGGGATTTATAAATCCCCATTCATCAAATAAATTCCTTGTTCAAGAGATGCTAATCTGTTTTCATTTCTCCCCAACAAAATGTTGTAGCTTGCACCATGGCTCTTCTTTTAGCAAATGAGGCATGGGTTTTGTTTGGATGACACCCTCTACACACCCATGCCACTGGTTTCCTTCATTTTGTACAAAAAATGGATGTTTTTGATTTTAAAATTCTTCATTCATGACTCACTTCCGATTCCCATTCGTGAGGTGACAGAATTCCCATTTGCGAACCGATCCCCTTTCATGAGGTAGCAAAATCCTTGATCATGATTTAGGGACCAGACAGCCAATCTTGTGAATAAGAATCAGCTCTGAAAAATGGGGATTTTGCCACTTGGTGAAAGGGGATCAGCTCAGGAAAGGGGATTTTGTCAGCTTGCAAAAGGGATTGTGTTTTTGAATCCCCTTTTATGAGCTGACAAAATCCCCTTTTGTGAGCTGATCCCTTTTCATGAGCTGAAAGAATCCTTGATCGTCATTTCATGACCAGATGGCCCTTCTCACAAATGAATATTGGCTCAGGAAATGGGTATTTTTTATGCCACATGAAAGGGGATCGAGTCTTGAAAGGAGATTTTGTCAGCTCATGGAAGGGGATTGGTTTTTACATTTCTGGTTTACGAGCTGTCAAATTCCCCTTTTGTGAGACAATCTCCTTTTGTGAGCTGACAAAATCCATAATAGTGACTTCCAAACCAGATGGAAAAGTCTTGCCAATCAAGAATTTCTCACAAAAAGGTGATTTTTACAGCTCATGAATGGGGATTGACCTTGTGAATGGGGATTTAGCCACCTCACAAACTAGGAATTTAAAAACTTTGCCAGTGCACTGTAAATAAAGTTTGGTCTTTTGGCTTGAAATTTGCAGGGTATAAAGGGAGTGTCCCAGAGATGTGAATTATTCTGTTTAGGTGTAAAAACAGTATTCAGTTCCACAGATACTGTGTGTCATCAGAAAATTGAGATTTTTCCCATAGGATAACATTGCGGTGCCCACAGCAACTTTTGGTGCCCGTATCTCAGAAACTTTGCGAGATATGAATTTGTTGATACCCACAGCTTAGTCCACCAGACTAAGCATGCATTGAAGTTTTGAAGTCATGGCTACAACTGCAGTGGAATTATTTTCATAGCTTGTACGGTTACTGAGATATTGGCAAATTAGTGTTACAATGGCTCCTTTTCAGCCCTATAGGGCTACTGTATGGCTCCATTGTTATGTGTAGAGTGGGAATGCTGGGCCACACTCCATAGACACATATCATTATGCACAAATGGGCAGCTTAGTTGGGCCTCTGTGCTCCACCAATACATACCATTTACCAGTTACATTATGCTTTATCAAAAGTAAGGAAATTCATTACAAAACTATGTTAATGCATCAGCTAGGGTTAAAGTGATAAAAGTAGGATAATGAGACATTAGGGTTGAGCCCCTAAACCCCAACTCTACCACTCCACCCCTATCCTCCACACACCAATAAGTACTGGAGTGTGCCATGGAGTCATTAGGGTTAACTCTCACCCCATTCTTCTATGCTGTACCATGTCAGCCTCTTTACATATGGAATGGAGTGAAAGTTGGGCCTAATGACCCCATGGCACACCCCAAGTGTGGAAGATGGGGTTGAGTGCTAGGGTGAGGGGATAATGGCTCAACTCTAACATCTCATTTCCCTACTTTTGTCACTTTAACCCTAACTGATGTATTAATTAAGTATTTTACAAAGAATATCTATATATATATTTTTTTTCCAGAAGAAATTATCGTGCATGCGTGGTAGTGGGGGTGCATTAAAAAATTGAGCTTTCCACCCTGAGACACTCAGGGATTGGGCATACACAGTGTCACTCTTATGTCTGTGTGGGGGGTGCTGATAGGGAGGTGCTGAGAGGGAGGGTCTGGTGACAGGAGAATTCTTAATTTTCAAGAGAAAAGAAACAGCATTACCAGGGTAAAAAAGAAGAAATAGCTGTGTATGCACAGTAGTAGTGCTGCATTAAAACAAAATCAAGCATTCCACATTAGGCACTGGAGAATTGGGCACCTCCAGTGTCACTCTTATGTTTGTTGGGTGGGGTGGCTGGTGGATGCTGAGAGGGAGAATTGAGTAATGGGATAACTCTAAATAAAAAAAATCTGCATAACCACACATGTGCATTAGTGGGGGGTCAGCTTTGTACAGAGAATGAAAGCCAGTGGCACAGCATCTAACTCCCTCTGCTGCTTCATTTATAGCTACACACTGGTGCTGCACCAATCGAGTGCTGAGTTTTGTACAACCCTGTATAACCCATTTTTTCACTGCCAATACATAATGCTTCACAAATGCAGAGGCAATTGTGTTGTCACTCCAACATGTTGTTTGTTCACAAGGAATGCAGGAGTCCTTTTCTCAAAGCAAGAGCTCTGCAGAGCTCTGTCCAATGGAGCCAGAAGAACAAACCAAATGATCTTTCCCTATGTTGCAACAGTTACATACCAGAAAAAGACGAAGATATTGCATTGCAGCTCCTCAATTTCCATACACTAAATGTATTTCTTCCTCTTCTACAGATTCAATAACTTTTCTTAGAACCTGTAAATAAAAGACATCCCTACACTTTCCTAAAACTAAGAAAAGCAAAATGTTTCAACATCATTTAATTTTATGTATTGATAGTGATTGAGGCTGGGAGATCAGAAGGCTATGGGTTCTTTCCCCACACCAGGCACTTGGGTTAAATCCCAATACTTATACTGTAGTGCAGCATGAGGAGGAAGCTGCACTCCTCTTTTGGATGAGACCTTAAATTTGCAATACAATCTGCCTGTTCTTTTGGTAGTTCAGGTAGATGTTAAAGATCCCATTTCACTTCTTGAAAAGGGTAAGTTTCTTTTATTAAAGCACCAAAATCTTAGGAATATAAGCATTAACATCACAGCAAAAAAAAAAAAAAAAAAAAAGCCAAACAAACTCCAAAAATATACAACTAGAAAAACCATCTCCCTCATACACAACCCCCAATCCCCCCTGCAAAAAAGTAGAGGAAATTTTTGTTAACAGCCAAAAACAAAATACAGCAATTATATACATGAAAGAAAAAGTGAAAAAACAAACCACGAACATTCAATGCTAATCAGTATCATACATACCTAAAAATATAGTGTAACCCAAAAAAGCAACAATTAAGTCCACCCAACCGGCACATAAACTGTGGTAACGGTTCCACCATCCACTATATGCCCAATCCAACTCACAGTATACATCAATAAAAACAGACATGTAACACTGAAATATGCTACCCCACCCACCCAACATTATTCCATGAGAGGTGTCCACCATCACCTCCCAATGAGTGAAATTCATACTCATAAATTTATCATGCTCACATTGAATTTTAGAGAAAACTTCTTGCATCTAAACTTCCTTATTCTGAATAAATCTCAGGCATTTCACCTGCCACACTGACCATTTAATACATGCTAAAAGAACAACAATTGTACTTCTCTGCCATTTACTCCATCCCTTAGAGATCTGTCCCAATATCAATAAGTCATAGAGCTAAAGAGAGGTTCACCCCACCAATTTGCTAATGCATGCCAGAATCCCTGCACATGAACACAATCAAAAAAACAGTGCTTAATTGTCTCAAATTGTCCCTGACATGACTGTTCACTACATCCTCTTTCAGCCCGTTGTTTATGCTTTTGATTATCCTTCCTATTCAACTTTTGATGCCCTCGTAACCAAATCATATCTTGCATCTTAAGCAGAATGCTGGGCTCTATCATACTATCTAACAGCAGTTCAGGATTAATATTGTTAGATACTTGAAACAAAGTGTCTTCAATATAACAGTTATCTATAATAAAGGTATAAAAACAATTTTGTCTGATATGACAGAAACCAATAAGCTCAACTTTCCACATTCTAATGTATTTCAATGTAAGCCGTACATAAGACATGAGCAGTTTTTCTGAAGAGTGCCATTTACCCCTCCCCCAAGCCATCAAAAACATAACCCCCACAGCTGCATACATAAATTCCCCACCTCAACCATTTCCAATAAGATAGGTCTAATGGAACTATAGAAAAATTCCCAAACAAATACACACCAAGGGCTGTTTCATATAAAACCTCCTGTCTTCCAATGCCTATGCATATGTGCTCACTTCACAGGGATTTAACCAACTGCCAAAACAACAACAAAAAAACTCTTTTTTTTTTGAAATTCCACTTTATTGAGTTTTCTTCAATAAAGATATACAAAATTTAAAGGTACAGGACAGACGTACAGCAATATACCACACTTACATTAAAGAGACATTACAATACCAAATCAAAATCAACACAAAGTCCCCTCCTCATGCATCACTTTCATCTATGTTCTCTGAAGTGTAGGATTTCAAAGGGAGTATAAAGAATGCAGTGACTCCCACCTATCTTTGTAATGAGTTGTGCAACTGTGTAGACTCACAACCATTTTCTCAAGTCTCATGTTAGATAACAATTCTTGATGGCATTCTGTGTAAGAGATTTCATGTGAATCTTTCCAATGGTGGAATATGAATGCCTTAAGGTAGAGTGCTATCACTGACATGTGGAATCTGTGTTTTTTAACATTAATCTCTGTGAAGTCACCCAGAAAACAAATTTCAGATGAAAAAAAAAAATTTATTCACGGTAGGGAGTCTGCCTGCTGCCTGATGGTCTCCCAGAGTGCCACAATTGGGGGGCATTCCCTGAAAATTTGATACAAATTCCTTTCACTTGGTTGCATTGTCCACAAGATGGGGAAGGGAGCTTACCCATTCTGTGGAGTCTTACTGGTGTCATATAGATGTTGTGTAAAATTGAGACTTGCATGATTCTCAGTCTATCTTGGGTGATATTTGCAAAAAGACTCATTATTTTTGCATGCATATCATATGGTAAAGGACATACATGAGAAATGTACAATAAAATAGGGACAATATAAGCCCTGAGAAGAAACACCCTTTTCTTTCTAGTAATTTTCCATGACTGCCATTTGATCATTTTCTGATATGCTATATCATAAACAGTATCCCGATTCAGTTGTACAGCATTTTGAGTATCATAATAAAGTCCTAATAACTTCACATTCCCTTTAATTACTGCAATCAAAAAATGGTTTACCAATAATGACTCACCAAACACCAATATTTTACTTTTACTATAATTTATCTCTATACCTCTGACCATCTGCAGACCTTCAATGACCTGAAGTACCCTCTTTCCTGAGTCCAAATCTGCCACTTCAAAAATACAATCTTCCACATAAGCCATAACCTTCCTCAAGAAAAGCCCCTCCTGTGTCTTAATAGGTAAAATCTGCTCATCAGCTTCAATCAAACTCAAAATAGGATCCAAGCCAAAAACATATAATAAAGGACTCAGTGGGCATTCCTATCAGACACCAGTCTTGATATAAACAGGTAAACCAGATATCCATTCACTGAAGGAGTGACCTGTGCTTCCAAATATAAAGTTTTCAACAGGCTTAGTAGTAATTCAGGGTACATAATACTTCAAAACAAGCCCAAATGTTGTCCTGTTTCACGCATCAGATGTCTCTTGATCTAGAGTCAGAAGATAGCCTTCTAAATTCATTTGCAAACCTTGTTCATTAATCTCCCTTATATATATATAATATTATAAGCAATATTCCTTCAGGGACTGCACTGGTTTGGACAGGAATTAATAATTTCCACAATCTTAGTTAATCAACCATCAAAATCTAAGCCAAAGATCTTATAATCTGATGTAACAAGTTTAATAGTCTCCAATTCCTGATGTCTTGCTGATCTCCTTTTTATAAAGAAAGATCGTCACCTCATTTTACATACTAGGCTTAAGTCTATTCTCTGTCCAAATAGTCTCATAAAGGAGGCACAACCATGTAGTAATATATCAAAAAACTTTGATTAAATTCATTAGGTATCCTATCGGCACCTGGGGTAGTGCGTACAGACAGTTTACTTATTGGCAGTCTAATTTCACTGTCAGAAATAGGAGCCATCAACTCCTTCTCCTCCTCCTCCAATAGCAGAGGGGCTCTAAATGCTGATAAAAATAATTCCTGTTGCCCACTCCCTTTTCCTGAAATGTAGCCTGCACATGTGCTTTTTACCACCTGCTGTATCCCATTATCTTTCACAACCCCTCCAGTACCATTTAGCAAAAAGTCATAACAAGCCATTGGGACCCTTGCAAGTCAAGATGATGAAGGTTCCATTTCCTTAATACCCTTAACCAAATATTTTGCTGTAAAGAATATCTATCTTCTTTCAGTTTAGAAAACCATAATCTTACTTCAACTTCTGTAAGCTGCTGTTGCACTGTACTTGTAAGACAGCGATCTGAGTCAGTAACTGCAAATATTTAGCTCTAAACCCCAAATATGTTATATGTTGATCCTTTGCCCGTGCTCTGGACATCTGCATAAACAGTAGTTTTAGATCCCTTTTCATGTCTTCCCACCACTCTATGGGACTATCGTACAAGAAACTGATATCTGACTGCAATTTAAAAAAATCTGTATTTGTTCTTTAATAAACTCCTCCTGCAAAAGGGCAACATTCATTTTCCAATACGCTCTCCCCATTGAGAGTTTTTGTTGTTGTCCTATCAGCACTTTTACCACACATGATTTGAGGTCTCCAAAGGCAGAACAGTAACCATTAAGCTAGTAATCTGTTCTTACAAGAACCAAAAATCTATCCTGAATGACAAATTACTCATATAAAAGGTATACATTGGCTCAATACTTAAAAGATCATACACATCCTTTAAATTATTCTATGTAATGACAGTGTGTAATATATGAGTATTGCAATATACCTTTTGTGTCTTCCTTCCCCAGTCCCTAGAGGTAATGCCACAATTAAAATCCCCCCCCATAATGCCAATTTTGAAGTATGCAGATAAGGGGCAATATGTTTAAAAAGAGAAAACCTATCAACTTTTTGCTGGTGAGCATAGACATTAATAAAATAGTACAATGTGATGTAATACAACATCTACAGAATAACCCTCCCGATTGTATCCAGGACTTCTAACACTGTAGAATCTATAGCAGCAAATCATACTCCTAATAAAACACACCGATCTTCCCTAGTACTACAGGTACCCCACCTCCAATCTTCCTTTCCATATCTCAGACAAGTATGCAATCTAGTATCCTGCACAAATCCATCCTATCCCTCCATCAAACGCAAAGTAACCTTCTCTTTCTGACTTTATACTATTCATTGATAGTAAAAAGGTAATACCCCAACCATAAGAAGAAAAGGAGGTAAACTTGACAGGAATAAAACAAATATAAAGAAAAAAAAAACAGAGTCAGCCATTTCTGCTTTTCTTCAGTTTTAGTTGTCTCCCACACCAACATCAACTAGAATCTCAGTGTCAGGAAGCAACTGAAGAAATATCAGAGTACAAACCATCTTCTTCTCCTTCTTGCTCAAATAACAAACATAAGAATTTTGCAATGGGACAAGTCAGTGTCACTGACACTGTTGCATTCAGAATAACAATACTAGACTTAGAATCACTCTTTGAAAAGCAATATCTTGTAAGTCTGAGGCATACAACAACATCTACGTCCCAGCACCCAATCAGCACCTTCACCAAAACTATTACCATAGTCCCCAGGCAATGGTAGAAGGGCTGGTGGCTCTCTCTGAAGAGACCTAGATACTTCTATACTATCATATCATGCTCTGTGACTCCAACTGAAACATCCATCTCTGACTGCAAGTCCACTTAACAACAGGTTCCACTTACGAGATCTAGCCTCTCTTTGGGCTTAGGTGAGGATTAATACATTAAATCTTGCATTCTCTGTTTGTCTTTTGGATATACTTTGTCTGAGATATAGGAAACGAAAAGTTGGGCTAGGGTACCTCCTTGTCGTCACTGGGAAGATCAGTGTTTTAGGTTAGGGTATTATTTACTGGTATGCAAGACCAATATTATTATAGGAGGCCAGAACAAGACAAAACATAGACCATGTTCTTCACAGGGCATATCTTAGGCCATCTGGTGGAACCAGCCCAAGTCTCCAGAGACCACATTTCTACTGATCACAAACATTGCTCAGATGACATACTGCCCACACTTGTAACAGGCCCTCAGCTGTACCAGGTAAAATATCCCTATCTCACCTAAAAAAACAATTAGGAAGGTGCTTAGAGACCCAGTTCCAGATGTAAATCTACATATCTCAAACCCCAGTCAGAGTGTTCATCATCTAAAATGAGCTCAGGTGTCCTTTCCACAGTGTTGCTGCAGTGGTTACATCTGCAACATGCTCTGTCATTATAGAACAACACAGTTATCTTCTTTGTTCAGGATTGTCGTGGAATCCTGAAACTACAGAGGCATATTTTCAGTACAGAAACTGCTTGCAGAACCTCTCAAGCTCCTAGATGTAAACTAACAAAAATAGAACACCAGGTATATGTATCAATAAAAATTTATAGGCATAACATTTCATACTTCACAAGCAGCTCACACAAAAAATGTCTATCTGGCAGCTCAGACATGGGCCCTCTAAATTTCAAGTTTGGACTGCACTATGCCTAGTTGCTGACAAGAACAATCAAATATAGCAGGAAAAGCTGCTATTTAACTTTATCATCCATACAGTGATGAACTTTGCGATCATTCACAGGTCCTCTGGGGTATCAATGCAATATAATCTGCTCTCAGGCAGCACATTTTCATAAAGATTTAGAAAGTGAAAAGTGTTGCAAATATAAACTTAGAATATTTCCTTGATGTTTCATTTCACTATAATGTTGAAGGGGAGCTCTAATAAGTTGTCTCCACCTTTTTGCTATTATAGCAAAATCCTCAAACCACAGTGAGCAGCTTGGTATTGTGAGACATCCAGCTCAACTCAGCTCTGATTGTTTCAGACGTGTCACAGTATACAATGAAAACACTTAGCTACTGTAACTGTGAATCTGGAGTACATTTGAACCACAGCTCATGTAGCACAGACAGCCTTTAGTGAATGGGCTCTAAATAAGTATAACCCAATAAGTTTAAACAATAAACAATCTGTCTGTATTCCGTCCCTTACAGCTGTATTCCCCAGAAACAGCTACTACACAGGTAAAAATCTGGTAGGAGGTCTGTTTGTCTAAGTTCCAAAAACTGAGAACAAAAAGCAGACCTAAGCAGTTTACAAAGTGCAAATAGCACCTTATCATGAGTTCTCACCTAATATGATAATTTGCACAGGAAATTAAAGTGGTTTGACTAACACCAGACATCTGTCAATCAACATAATGTAGCCCAGAAACCAGCTCTAGGGTAAATAATCAGATTCTTGTATGTCTACAGTGTCAAAAGAAACAACAACACAAATAAGAATAATAATTTATTTCTATATTCATACCAAGCATGTGACAAAAAAACAAGACAGTTTCGTTCTTGAGTCTCAGAAGAATGTACAGTTCTCAAGAATGAGAGCTGGCTTACACAAAGTTATATACACAGATAGCAGCATGGTAACAGAAATAACATCATGGTTATGGATATAGGAACATAATGTTGTTCATATATAAACAAAACAGCTCCCTTGGGTAATGATTTAGGAGATGGAATTACTAATGAGTATAATATGAGACAAGAATATGTCTCTGTCAAAACAGAACAAAAGAATACTGACAGACCACAAATATCTGGCATACTAGCCTGGCACACACTACATGGATTACCAAAGGAATATAGTATATAAGTGTACAGTAATCACGATGATCCATTAAGTCATCTTATCAGTAATTAGATAGCTTATGAATGAATATATAAAAGACAAACACAATCAAATAAATCGTTACAGTGAAATTAATGAATCATGATATAATCTATATAGATGTAAACATTAGAACATGGCAACAAAGCATACTCACCCATGCTTGTATGAAGGGTACCCAAATCTATATATGTGCAAAACAGAGTACCACAATCTATAGACCAGAATAGTGTAAGGTATATGGGAGAGGGGGTATAACCCAGGTGAACACACCAAACTAACATTTCAGTTGTTTTATACTGTTCAATAGTTCTTTGAAAATCTTACCTTGCCTTTACAGGTCTTTGCTGTGTCAATATCCCATCTTTTAGTATTCAAGGGTTAAATCCTGTGGACACAATGGCAAGCAAAAGAATAAAAATATGTATATCCCATAAATGTATTGAATGCACAAGAATTTGGGGGGGCATAGGTGATGTCAATCATCCTTGGTTGGGAAATGGAACTCTGTTTGGACAGGTGTAAGCTAAGCTTCCAGCACAGCTGAAGGACTTAGATAAATAATGTTGAAGTAACAAAGTGTCAGAAAGGAGAGGTGTTGCTGATGAGGACTTCAACTGCTGGATGTAATTGGGCCATCTGCTGCTGCTAGAAAGACGGATATCCTGGACTCAATGCAAGGGGGATGTTCCTCAGGCAATTAGTCAGTGAACCACTGAGACTGGGCAATACTGGACCAGAAGCTTACTAACAAGTACAGTACAGCAGACACACAGGTGGGAAGCCATCTGGGGACCAGTGATCATGTACAGGTGGTGAAACACACAACAAGAACAGCTGCAGAATCTAACTATACAATGACAAAGGTCATGACTTCAGAGACTGATTTACTAAGAAGACAAATGCCTCTGAATGATCTGTAGCGGAGATGACTAGGGGATGGAGAAAAGTAGGCCAAACTAAAAGATGGCTTAGTGGGGGTTAGTGGCATGTTTGTTATGTTTTCTTGAGTTATTATTGTTTTCTTTTTCCATAGTTGTTATATTATGGTTCATATGTGTTTCTCCTGACAAAATTCAATAAGGATATCGTTTGTAAAAAGAAATACTTAGTGAAGGAAAAAATGTTCGTCAAGCAGTAAGCAAAAGTACAAGAAGTAGGTCACACAGTTGTGAAGAGGTAGCGAAAAGGTAAAGTCTAAAGGTTACATTCAGAAGGTATAAGGAGAACCAAAGAGGAAGATTGGGAAGTGTATCTCAGAAAACAAAGGGATGTAGGCAAGCATTAAAGACACAAAAAGCACAAACTGAGATAACAGCACAAAAGTATCAAGAGGGCAACATTTTTCAACTATGTTAACAAAAAAGAAATGAAGACAAAGGAGAATTGTATATACAGTGGAAGAGGAAGTGACTCTGCAGGAGATCGAAAAAGCAAACATCTTAAACAAAGAATTCTACTCCAGTGTTCACAGTAGAGAAGGGAAGGACCATGAAAAGTTGCAAGTAGCTCTGATGGAGAAAATGGCACTAGTCCATTTTCTGTGGAGAAAGTCTGAAAGCACTTGCTAACCTGAAGGTAGACAAAGCCATGGGGCAAGACAGGTACATGCAAGGTGCTGAGAGAGCTACTAACTGCATTCTGACAGATCTAACAATCACTGCTGACCAGTCTGGTCTGGAGGACTGGAGAATGACAGATGTAGTACAACTTCACAAAGTTGCAACATGGAAGAGGTAGGCAATTACAGGCCTGATACTGGTGGTAGGTAAGTTAATGAAACATATTAAATGAAAGGTTGTGGAATATCATTTAACAGATTACGAACCAAGGCTGCATGGTTTTGCAGATGGAAGGTCATATCAAATACCTAATAGATTTCCTTGAGTGGGTCACCAGGAGCTGAATCAGAGAGGGCAGTGGACATGCCCTATCTGTATTTCAACAATACGGTTGATACCATTACATAGGAGACTGGTAACCAAGCTGGTAACTTAGGGATGAAGAGAGTAACCTGAATAAGGTAAGCAGTGACATAATGGAGGGACTGGAAGGAAGGTCTGATTCTTTAGATGACCCAAGATCTACAGCAGATCTGCAAAGTAGGACACTCTGGGAGGTGGAAATGAGCAGAGGGATCTGAAAAGACGGAAAGTAGGCAGCGGTATGGCCAGCATGAAGAGGAGGTGGGTGCCCCATATAGATTACTGGTAACCCCACCTTGGTACTGTCTCCATTCTGGAGTCACATTTCAGGAATCCATCAACAAATAGACACAGTCAGAGGAGCTACAAAATGTGCAGTCTCATCAAGCCTATGAAGAAATGCTAACAGTTAATATGCACAACATGGAGGAGGAGCATGATAGAAACTGTTAAATATCTCATGGGTTTATAAAGGCAGGAGGGATTATTTTCAGAAACAATATGCTCTAGAATAAGGGATATACTATGAAGCTGGAAGGGTAAAATTCAGGATGGTTGTGGAAGCCGTCTTCACGAAAGAGATAGATTGGAAGACAGAGACTTCAGAGGAGGTAGTGAGACAAAAACAACAGTGGTGGGTTCAAAAATGCTGGTGATAAGCAAAGAGATCGTGGGTTAGGAAGGGGAAGAGACTGAGTTACAGATCAGTTAGGTCTGCAGGAAAAATGAAGGTTACAATAATGGCAGGCCCAATGACCTTATTGCCATCATCCTATGTTTCTATATTTCTATTACAAGAAAAGTTAATAAAGATAAATCACATGTGACTCTGTCCAGCCAGCAATCTAGTAGAGAGAGTCAGCAAACCCCAAAGAGGAAACATTAAAATATAAGATGCCACAAAATAAAAAGCATAAACTGAAAAAGTTCACCAAAATTTATATTTCACATTCACAGATCTTCATATTGTAATCCAACAGAGTCTTCCAACTTGATCCCAATCTCAATATTGCAGCAACCCCGATAAAAGCACCATACATACTAATCATAAAAACCCTCTCATCCATCACAGACCTCCAACTGTCCTCCAACTCTGACTCCTCCTGGGAACAGGTCCTCAACACTTCACAAATCTGGTTTCATTTCAGCTCATGCATCCCCATTCCTCATAGTTTGGGCGAATGTGATGTAAGCCACTGCCAGTGACAACTACCTGCTCCACTGAACTTCAATCCATCCATAGCAGCTTGACTACAGTTCATATGAAGTCCACATTGCTTACCCTGCTCTCTCCTGCTGCACAACCAACATGCCATTCTACTTCACACCTGAATTGACTGCCAACTCATATCATCTTCCAATTGTCAAACACTGAACCAACTCCCTCACAGATCCATCCTCGGCTCATATTCCCTACCCACTGCATTACTCTCAAGTCACTGTCATCTCTGGCCTACACAATCACCTAAAATGCAGCTAAAAGAAAAACACTGTTCCCAGTGCTGAGATCCTACTTCACCACTTATGACCATACTGAACAGTGAGCGTCATTTGAGGTAAGCTCAGCTCCCAATGATGAAAGTCTGTCACACTGACTGAGAAACATTTTTCTATATCAAATAACCAATCAAAACCACACACCACACACTACCAATCAAAGTTCCATTCACCTCATTTCACAACACAAGTCACAAAAAGCAAACAGAAAATGAACCTACAATTTTTTTTTTAAAAGAAACATCATAAACTGAGTGACACATTATCTTGCCACCTAGCATAAATCAAATAGGCAACAGGTGCCAGCTAAATAATCATTTATTTTACTCATAACCTATGAACTCACATAACCTCTCCCAGCCTCCACCTAGTGAAATATAATCCAGAAGCTATATAAGTGTGAATTTTTGGCACCTATCCCATATCCATTATATTGTTCCTTGCAAAATGTTCTTAATACTTAGGCTTCAGATTAAACCAACAAAGTAAGAAATGTGGTACAGGTCCAACAGTAACACCTCATTCTACCCTCCACAAAGTAGCAAAAGAAAACATTACAGTTTCCCTGTCCTGGTCTTCATAAATCAGGCCTGAGATTTCCATACAGTTATAACCCTATTTCCACCCACTCCAACAGCAAATAAGCTAACAGTGCAGACTATATAAAAGGGTGAGCATTAGGAACAAACATGAAACACCAAAGGACATGGCAGATAGGACCCAAGGCCCATCTACCATTTCTTTTTCTACCTTATAATGCCATGGCCTTGTATGTTAGCCTATTGCTAGCCTTGTTTGTAGGAGCAGAAAGCAGCTTACTAAAAGCTACATTTTCTTATTAATTTAAAACTTATACTCAGCAGAAGTCAGTGTCTGTTGAGATTAAGTAAATAATACTATTAAGTAGAAGGGTCTTAGTTAAAAAGAAAAAAAAGAAAGTCAGTGTGTGTTCTGTGCTGGGAAGGTATTGTTTGCTAAACCAGAAGGAGGAAAAGAGGAAACGGGAGTGTGACTTAGACAATAAAAGCAGGTATCAAAATTACAACTTCCTGTTGCTAGCCTTTTCTTACTAATTGTCCTCCATCCCCTCCACCCACCGCCCTAAGTCAGTTCTTTTATGCACTGAATCTAACCATCCTTGGGAACCACTGTTTGGCGTGGAAGGAAGGATCATAGAAACTGGTTTGCCAACCCTAAAGAAAAATCTCACCCCCAGCTGGTGGTCTGACATTGACAAGGAAGAAGGCTACTAAAAAGATAGGAAGTTTGTCCCAGATGGGAAGGGTGAGAGCTGTAAGGAGAGGAAATAACATACAGAGAAACAGGAGGGGACAAAAATAAAACATGATAGAAGTGGTGCAGTGCAATGGCTGCGGGGTGGCAGTGTTCAGAGACATTCTAGCCTGCTACCTTTTGCAAACCTCTCTGGTCTGAGAGGAGGTTGCCCTTCTCCAAGTTGACCTGGCTAAGATCATGAAACCTCCTCCCCACCCATGGACCACAGGGCCAATGCACTATCAATTGCCAAGAAAAGAAGAGGCTGAACAGAATGGTCAGCGAGGGAGAGGTGGTGAAAAGAGATGCATCCTTCAGTGTACCTCTCCACAATTCATTCACTCTTCTGGTGGACAGTGGACCTGCTGTAGCACCTGCAGTGGAACCAAGGAGGATGGGAACACAAGGAGACCACAGAAGGGTGGTATAGGACCCCACAGGGAAAACAACTCCTGGTGGAACTCAATCGTAGTGGGGTAGAAATGGGGAAGGAAGGGAGAGGGAGGTGCCTTCCTGGTGCCACAGCTTGGAGGGACAGAGTGATCCTCAGGATCTGGAGGAGCTGCATATGGGAGGAGGATCTGGATATCATTGTCCACCTAGGACCAATGACCTCGCTGGAATGGGATCAGAGCGGAACAGGTTTGTAGAGAGTTGGGAGGGGCCTTGAACAAGTAGTACATCACGAACCCTCAGAGGTGCTGCCTGTCTAAGGCAAGAGTGATGTGGGGCCTCCTCACCAGGATTCAATAAGTGTTTGAAAACGATTAGACTCAGGGTTTTAGCTTCAATGAGGACTGGGACCACCTGGAGATACAGACCCATACTGGTGTGATGGTCACATCTGTCAGGGGAACCAGAATCTAGATAAAGTTTAAATGCTTCAGTAGCAATCATTTAAACTAGCCAAGTGGGAGGCACTGAAAATGAGCAGGAAATCAACCCCCCACAAAACATGATAATTAGAGGTAAACATCAGGTAAAATCATTAGGAGCAGGATAGGAAATGAAAAAAAAAATGCAGTAAGGACAGAAATGGGGCTAAAAGGGGTAAGTTATCAAAAGGGTGCAGGGTGAGTACCAACACCGCATCTATGTAACAAGCTCCTGAACTAGTGGCCTTGATGGAAGGTGCCTGGATATTGTGGCAGTCACGAAACATAATCAATACAGAACCATGACTGGGATGGCAAAACACCAGGATACACAATCAACAGGAGGGACAGGAGGAGAAAAAGAGGAGAATAGCTCTCTATGTAAAGGAAGATCAAAACAACAGAACTAAGAGTAAATAGGGGCAGATGAGGCCTCTAGGACCTGGAAACAGATAGCACCACAATAAGCCCAAGGGTTGTATAAAGCCCCCATATCAGGAAAGGAATGGGCGAGGAAATGATAGAAGTCTTCCTTAAGAGGCAGAAAGGAGATAACTGTTGATGAGGTCCTGGTTGCCAGATGTTAACTGGAGCACCTTTGCTGCAGGCACCCAGAACAGGGTCGTTCTTGATGCCTACAGGGGCATGCCTCAGACAGTTAGTATTGGAACCCACTTTGGAGGAGCAATCATAGACCTGGTACTCTCAAATGGGACGGAGAAAGTCTCAGATTGAGAAGTGGTGATCATCTAGGAACAATGACCGCAAACAGTGTTCCAATAAACACAGCCATACAATCAAACCGCAAAGCAAGTGTATTGGACTTTGGAGGGCTGACTTTGGGAAAATGAAGTGCCTTGAAAACCATAAGCAGGCAGAAGGAGGTTGGAGGAACAAGGAGGTAATCAAAACAGCCATCACAGTGGCAACAAGCCTTTGTAAAGCAAATCAATAAAACAGAAAAGGAAAAATATATGGTTCTCACAAGGGTGGCAGGGAAGTTAAGGAAAGGATAGCATTCAGAATATAAGAAACAAAGGAGCAGGACAGAGACATTTATCAGTTAAACAGAAAGAGCTGGAAAACAGTCAGAATAGAAGGCCCAAACCCAGGAAAGGATAATTCTATTAAAAGGGGGATAAGACCTTTTACAGGTATATTAGGGAGTGAAGAAAGACAAAAGGAGGGATACTGAAACTTAATAAAGGAGATATGGTGAGAAAACAGTGAAAAAACAGGGATACTGAATGAATATTTCTGCTCAGTATTCCACAGGAGGATGGGAGTACCTAAACCAAACAAGAAACACTCTGAAGATGAGGTCGATCCAGTCATTTACAGAAGAAAGGATTCTGAATGAACTAATAAAATTAAAATTGGACAAAACAATGGGCCTGATGGGATACAAAGAATTCTGATAAGGTGAACTAGTGACACGCTCACTACTCTCTTTAACAAATCATGAAGAAGATGGGGCAAGGGACTGGAGGTGGGCAGATGTGGTTCTCTTCACAAGTGAGAGCAGGACAGAGGAAACCACAGACCAGCTGTTTGACCTCAGTGGAAGGAAAATGATGAATACTTCTGAATGAAAATTGTTGAGTACCTGGAGGCCAGTGGGCCAGGACCCAAGGCAACATAGTTCATGATGGGAAGGTCTGTCAGATAATCTAATAGATTCTGTGCTGGGTGACCAGTACTGACAGGAGGGGCTGTGGATGCTACCTGGGTTAGCAAGGCATTTGATACAGTCCACAAAGATTAATACACAGTTAGCCAGCCTTGGAGTGGGCCCAGTGGTAGCCTGGATAAAAATTGGCTAACAACAGGACACAAGGTAGTAGTAAATGGGTACACAGTGAAAAAGGGGTTACTAGTGTAGTACCACAGGGTTCCAGTACTGGGACAGTCCTTTTTAATGTCTTCATAAAGTAACATTGCGAAGACTGGAAGGAAAACATCTCTTTGAGATGACACAAGATCTGCAACAAGGTTGATACAGATGGGTGAAAAGGAAGAAGGGACTTGGTAAGGTTGGAGAATGGTCAAATGTGCAGCACAGTTCAATGCAAAAGAAGTACAAGGTAATGCACATGAAACAAAAACCAGGAAAGTACAAGTCGATGAGATAAACAACAGTAAAAAGGAAAGGACCTGGGGATATATCTGATGACCTAAGGTGGGCAATAATGTGAGAAGACGTAAGAAAGGCTGAGATACTGGGATGCATAGGAAGAGGAATCAATAATAAATAACAGGAAGTTGTTATCACTCTGTTACAGACAGTTGGAGACATCTGAGTCTACTATTGTTGCAGTTCTGGAGACCCCATCTCTGCAAAGAGACACAGACAGAGGAGGTCCAGAGGAAGGCAACCAAATGGTGCAGGTCTGCACCAGAAGACATACAAAAAAGACTAAGGAGCTTAATATGTATACCCTTGAGGAAAGAGAGGGACAGGATAGAAACTTTCGCTACCAAAGGATCAACAAAGTCCAAGAGGCAGAATCTTTCAGAAAAAGAGATGCAAGAACAAAGTGGCACAACGAAGATGGAAGGCTCGGGTAATTTGACAAGTATTTTTCATGGAATGGGTTGTGGATGCATAGAAAGACTCCCTGAAGTCGTGGGTCAGGTAGAATTCAAGAATGCATGGGACAGACATAGGTAGTCCTTATGAGGGTAGGAGGAAGTAAGCTGTTGGATACTTGGATCACAGCTTATCTGTTTCAGGAAAATGAGCAGACTAGGTGGGCCAAACGGTCATTTTGCTGTCAAATTCTATGTTTTATTCACACTCTCCATTTCTCATATACCTATCCCATGCCTGTTTGAGCTACATGTATTCATATCACCATTTCTGAGCTAGGTCATTCCGGCATCCACCACTATTGAAAAAGAACTTCCTCCACTTCGCATAATCAGTCTCTAATCTCATGTGCTGTCTCATGCACACTTTTCTTATATTGAAACATATTAAACTTTCCTTGTTGTTTAAAAGATTTGAATGTTTCAATCATATCGTCTCTCCCTCCTTTGCTCTAGGGTATAATAGGCTCAGTAATCTAACCTCATATGTTTTCTGATGTACCATTTGGTTTGCCTATACGGTGCCTAATTTGGTTAATGCCTTGTGAAGATGTAGCCTCCAGTACTGCACGATACTCCATAAGGGGCCTAATCAGTAACGCAGCAAGAGGTTATACCTCTCTAATGACTTGATGCCTACTAATACCCCAACATCCCTAACTTCACCCACTGCTTTAGTGGTCTGCTTGGATGATTTCAGGTCTTCTGTGATGAAGAAGCCAAAGTCACTTTCTGCCTTGATTGCCAGCAACTCCTCCCAACCTATAGGGTGCTTCAGGGTTTCTACCCTATGTACACGTCATGTTTCTTCATTAAACCCAGTTGCCACTTCCTGACCATTGCCAGTTATCAGCTCTCATTACAGCTCCATCTGGATATCTATGTTGCAGATCTTGGTGTATCTGCAAACAGACAATCATACCCTTCAGTCCATCTGCAATATCACTGATGAAGATACTGAAGGACTAACTAGGACTGATCCTTGGTACCCCATGTGACTTACAACTCTTTTAACTGATATCATTACCACCACTCTCTGTTTTCTGCCCTCAACCAGTTTACCCAGTTGATAACTTTGACCCTAGGCCTTTCTTTATTAATCAATAGTCTGTGAAACAGTATCAAAGCTTTGCTGAAGTCATGGTAGGCAACACAACTGCCCCCCCTTGTCCACCACTTGGTTACCCAGTCAAAGAAGTCTATGAGTTTAGCTTGACAGGACCTTCCTATAAGCACATGCTGTCTTGGTCTATATATGGATTCAGTGTTCACTATCCTTTCTTAAAAGTACCTCCAAAATATTGCCACTACTGAGCTAAGACAGCCCGTCGTAGTTTCTCCTCCTACTACCACACATGTGGAGCTGGATCACATGAGCCTCCAGTCCTTCTGGGACTCCTGTGCTCTGAGACTCTAAACAGTTCTCATAATGGCTCTACTAGTTCACCTGCTCCTAGTATCCTGGGATGTATGCCATCAGATCCGTGCCTTGTCCCCCTGACCTTATCAAGCTCTTGTAGGCCTTTCTTTTGTGGAAGCTACTAGTGCACACCTCCTTCCCGTGTGTCCATGGTACTGAGCTGGCGTTTCACACCTCAATAAATACAGGCAGAAGTATCAATTTAGGATAGATGCCTTTCCATCGTCCTGCTCCTCACAATCACATATCTCCTTTATAATAGCAATACCCTTCTGGACTCTTTTCAAAAATGTATCTATAGAAGTCACACACTATTTTATTAGTATAGAGTTTCCTCAGTTTAGGCCCTTTCCTGCCTTCTGCCTTCCCTGCTTCCCTTAGGGAAGTTTATACCTCTGTCTTCATCCTGAGCCAGTGACAGGCATCGAGGTGTGTCTTGAACTCTTTGGCCCCAGAGTTCACCCCATTCTATATGGCACCCATTTCAGTGTATGTCCTTATGAAATGGTGTGACTGTACAGCCGAACACCCCAAGGCACACCTCAAGATGTGTTGGTGTCTGCAGGATAGGGTGAAGTGAAATGGCATGAACATTATCAGCGACAAAGCAAATGCATACCCCAATACCTGTCTGTCTCTGCAGGGTGGAGGCAGTGTTGGTGCAAAGTTCAACACTTCACTGCCATTCCTATTCTGTGTCTCTCTAACTCCTGCATTTCCAATGCTAATACCAGCAAGCAAACATTAGGCATTGACAAGTGCTTGTTTTACTCTGTTGCTTCTCTGTTTTATATTACCTTTGGAAATTTGTTGTTGATTATTGTTTATATACTTTTCTATAATACTGTATGGAAATATGCTTTTCATCATAGTACTCCCATATTCCCTTTCCCCAGGATGCTCCATTGAGATGAGCAATTTTATATTATTCAGTGTGCCTTTCACAGTGAAACTTTTCAATAAATAACTATTACAATTTTCAGTCAGTGTTTGTGGGTGACAGCTAACCTTTCTAAGTAATTCATTCCTTTTGATGGGCTTCCTGTACAGTTTACAACAAATATGATTGTTCTTTATATACATTTCAAGGTCTAAGTATGGTATGCTAGTTTTACTGTACTCCAAAATACAGTTTGAGTTATGATTACAAGTATTCAAATAGATAGGAAATTCCATCAATTCTGCCTCTGTGCCCTTCCAAATAAACAATAAATCATCAATATAGCATTTAAACTCCATAATATTGTGATGCTGTGTGTTTCCTATTGTATCTTGAATGAAATTTGACTCAACGTCATCCATGTATGAATTTGTTTATAATGGTGTCATTGTAGACCACATTCCAGTCACTTTTATCCATTTGAAAATTGGTGTTGAAATCTATTTTTTCAAAACAATTTCTGCCAGCTGTTCAAGGAATGATGTTGGAGCTCTATCACAGAAATATTTCTCAAATTCATAACATTCACTCTATATTCAATAAGAGTATTACAGTGTAGAGTGTGCAACACCCTTAGCCAAGAAGTAAGTTTTTAAAATTCAGTGATGATGGTAATCTCTGTAATAAGTTTTAAAATATCTCTGGTACCTTGCAAGTAAGCAGGTGTGGCCTTAACAAAATTCTAATATGAAAATCAACAAGAGTAGAGTATCCTGTAATTTTATGCAGATTCAATCTTGTTCCTGCCACTGAACCAAATTCATGAAAATAGTAAAAGCTTAGTGAACTGAAGACACATCTTTAGTCAGTAAACAAGTATCATTTGTAAAGGCCAAAGATTTTTGATCTATTACTGGTCCTTCTGAGAAAGCTAACCCATCAATATGAGAAGATGCTTCAGGTTTCAATTTACGAAGAAGAGGTCCCAAAAATACATACAGTATTTATAAAAGTGGAGCTCAAATGGCAGCACTGTCTAATGCCCTTCCTAACCATGTTCATACTTTCTCTAACCATCCATTAAGAAGAGGCATAACGACTGCCATGCCATATAGTAACTGAATCCATGAAATAAAGACCTCCAGAAGGTCATAGCTCAAGAGATCCTGTCACAAAAAAGAAACATATGAGCTACATGACATAATGCTTCCTTCTGAAAATTTGGTGAAGCCTCTGGTCACAGCTTCAAATAGTTCCCATAAGAGACACAATTTGTCCTGTATCTGTCTCCCAGGTACTGAACAAGACTGCAAGATGTCTATCACTTGTGAAACAGCACCCACCAGATGTTTACTCAGAATTTTAGTAATGAATTTTTAATCTGTATCCAAAAGACTACTAGACCTCAGATTCCCTATATCTGTTTGAGTCCCTTTTGTATATAAGTAAATCAAAAGTCCTTCCTGTATACTTTGTTCCATGGATTTTCTTTCCAAAATGTAACAAAAAACTTCTTTTAGATCCCCCATGATATTTGGGATCATAAACTTATAAACTTCTCTTGGTAACCCATCTATTCCTGAGTCTTAATCAGATGTCATCGAGGCTACTTCTAGCTGAACTTTGTCTGAGAGATGGCTGCATCTAGCTGAGTAGATATGTTGGGAGATATGGGAGGAACCTTGAGCCCATTCAAAAAAACAGTTTCCATACAACTCACTTGAACTAGAGTGCTAGTGATTTCTGACATGTGTTTGTCAATATACTCCATCAATTCCTGTGTCTGAGACAAAACCCAACTGTTCCTATCTTTGAGGGTGGAGATGCTCTTATTTGCTACTAAATCTGGGGGCCTGTTTGGCTAGGAATCAGACCCCTCCCAATCCAGTACTTAACCACAGACTCAGATAAATACTCAGTCAATTGAATCCTGTTCCGAGTCTCTGGTTAAGCACAAAATTGTGCTTTTGTCACTCTTCCTCACCTGTCACTACTCCCTTCCTTCCAGTGTCTGTAAGTGGGGGCTTGTTTGTGCTGCAGTCAGTTGCTTCACAACAGTGGAGTTAAGTGAGCATTGGCAGATAGGGTCAGGTCAGTGGATGAGTGGTATAGTCATGCTGGAGGAAGTTGACTGAAAGCTGCTGCTGCAGTGAAGGTGTCATGTGACACACTGTCTCAGGGTATATTTATCTCTGTTTTGCTGCACAACATGCAGAGATACAGAGAGAGACAACAAGTACAGCAGAGTGAGAGGCATCATGAGGAGAGCATAGAGCAGAAGCAGAGCAATTTGAGTGGTGGGAGAACCATGCAGCTAAAAAGAAAATACTGGCAATGAAGCAATTAAAAATAAAAAATGTTATAAAAAATACTGCCTAACCAATTCTTCCTTGCCCCCAAAATAGAAGGGACTTTTGCTGAGTCCAATCTTTACTGCTGTCTGTACAGCAGGCCCAGGAAGTATTGCCTGTGTGCCAGTGCTATTGCTGCTGTTACTATTCTGCAGTAAAAAAGGATAACATAAAAGAAGCATGAGATTACAGTGAGATATTGGAGAAGAAAAAATAGATCCTAGAGAGAGAGACTATATCTGGTGACTGGTTGGCTGCCTGACTCTGGTGGTACAATATAAAACATACTGTATAGTACAAGCATGTTAGACACAGCTTTGAAGAAAGGAAACATAAAGATTAAGTGTGAGAGGGAAAAAAGTCAGTGTGCCTGCCTAACACAGATTTGGCTACTTCATGAGAGACAGTATAAGAGAGAAAGAGAGACCAGAAAGTGAGTGTGGGGTGCAGGACCAGATGTCTGGGCATTGCAGGTTGCAAAAAAAAAAATACACTGAGCAAAGTGCTCTTGCAGAAATATAGGTGTGCTGTGTACATGCAGAATGCATGCCACATGTTTAATTGTGCAATGTTTGCATGTGGTTCGCATACATAAAGTGAACCTAAGTGAACCAGGTCTAAAAAGCAAACCAGGTTTGCATGCTTCAAGATTGACATGTGTATAGCTGGTAAGCTGGTGTGAACATAATTTAAGTTGCATAAGGTTCACATGTTTCATGCTTGCTTTGTGTGTAGCAACTAAGCTGGTGCAAATTTCATCTAAAAAACACATCTATTTCTATTTCTCAAACTACTGCTAACAATTAGAGATATTAAAATACATTTTCATTGATTTCACATTACAATTAGGTAAACTCATTAATTCTGATCCTTTTGCATGTTGTTTAATGTTTTTTGAATTTTGTCATTAAACTGTCATTAATTTGTAAAGTATTGTTTGCTTACTGCATTAAATGCCTTGGATGTAGTCAGCAAACATCCTCCATTCCAGATGTGTGAAGATGGGCATCTGTGTTGTGAAGTCTGACATTTTTGTTTTGGGCCATGAAAATCCCTTACGCATATTTAGTGGTATAAATGTGTTTCTCTATGACTGTTTTGGATCACTTACTTTCCCTTTGTCATTCTGCATGGAGTACATACACTATGGCCATGCTCAGCACTCTTTGTGCTGAGCAGGGTCTGGGAAGTATGCACCGTACCTCACATTTTGTCATTGAAATGAGGAACATGGCCACTCAAAAAGAGGGACAATGAGGGACACTAACTCTCACAATGACCAGGACACATCCCAAAACATGGAGATACAGTACCTCAGAACACAGTGGAAACCATTGTATTTAGCTGTATCGATATTGGCACCTGAGAATTAACTTCTACCATGAAACAGGGGTGCCATTTATGTAGGGCAGAGAGTGGCAGTTGCCTGCCTGCCCCCATTTGTGCCATGTTGTTCTTATGGTGTGGAAATAATGGCATTAAATTTGGATTTATTCTTTTGTACAAAATGTGTCCACCTGTTCTGTGAGTACTCACACTGCAGGTGCACTCCTGACTCGACAGTGTCTGTATTGTGTTGTCCACTCTCTCCAACTATTAGTGGTGGTGCCATCACATGTGAGATGGAGGAGCTCCAGCCAAGCAAGAGCACACGAGTCATGCGAGTGCGACACTATCTTTCCTGCTACAGAGTAGACAGGCTGCACTACAGCTTGGAGGTTGGTGAGCATTGAACTATCAAGTGACTCCTTTCTCACTGTGTATAGATTTTGACTCAGGGTCCATTTAAGACCCCCTGAATCTGAAATTTGCCATATGTAAATAACTGTGACATGGGATCTACAATTAATTACCACTAAAGCTGTAACCTGCCAATTGTATCTATTCCCTGTACTGTATTACCTGTTTTTATTAGGTTTATGTTTAAGCATCTTTCTGATGTGGAGCCTTTGCAAAGGAGTCATTGACTCAAAGGATTATAATTCCGATTTTTCTTAAATAAAAAAAAAAAATACCAGTGCTGTGGTGGCATATTTTTGTTGGCCTACTCTTAGTGAGCCTTCATCTTCCCTGGTGGCTAAAAGGGCAGAGGGTGAGCTAGAAGCTAACTCAAGACTAGGCTACCTGCTTACTATACTAGTCTCACCTCACAAAAAAACAGCACAGACCCTCCATGACAGCAATCTAGTCCTAGCAGCAGCAACAGTGGTGTGAGCTAGGCCTTGATCAGTTCAGTGCAGCAGCAAAAATGGCAGCAGTCAAGCAAGAACCAAGCAACACAGGTTGGGTGTGTTCAGCTGGTGACATGACTTGGTCATGGACCATGTTGTGGAACTGGGATGGTCAGTTCTAGCATCCAGCTTCTGACAGAAGAATGGAGGAGGACCAGACTGAAAACTGTGCTGGTGGCACACTGGGCCAGGCCACAGGTTCTGACCAGATGGCTGGGTAGGTAATTTTTTTTTTTTTTAACAGGAGGATTGGGGAAGGAGAAAGGATAGATATATTGATGTGTTTTTCATGTTTCTGCACCTTTAGGTGGCTTCACAACCCATGTGGTATGGGTATTGAATGGAATGGGGTCAGAGATGTAAATCAGGACAAAGTTTTTTGGGGGAGGCTTCAGAATTTCAGCCAGGAAAAAAATTGGTTATAGCTGGATGGGTTTAAGCCCAAATCTAATGTACCTCTCCAGGGTATAGACAGATGAATCTTATACATTTTAATTTTTCCTGATTTGCATATCACTTTTCTATCACAACAAATAAGTTTTACCTTTCAGAGATATTCCAGACATTCTAGAGCTTGCCACCTAGGGGCGAACTAGCACCTGGCCTTCACTGGTTTTTGGCTCTTCCTGCTGAAATCTTAAATGGCACCCTGCCATAAAGTTTAAATTTACAGGCCATCCCCTGTATCAGCAGCATGTTTTCCATGAGAGATGGATGAGGAGCAGATCAGTTTTCAGGGATAAAATGAGGGCTGTCCCTTTTATTTAAGGACATTTGAGCGGTGTGGTATGCATAGACTATTGGAGACCCATTATAGTCAGGCTATGTCTCCCTCCACCAGTAAAAGCTGACCTACACATCCCCATGCTCAGGCACATTATGACATAAGGCAAGGCAGACTGCAGGGGCGTACACCATCTAAATGAATGAGGTATTTTTTATTACTATTTTATACATTATTGATGGAGAGTTGGAGTTAATGAAGGCCACCACCTTGACTAACAAAGGCCTTGTTAGTAGAATAGCAGCCTTAATTAATCTCCATCTCACCATCATAATGTAAAAATAGTACTAAAATTCCATTCATTTCAAGCGTGTATGCCCCAGCACTCTGTCCCATTGACATCATTTCTTAAAGACTTTTGCCTTTGGCTCCCTAGTACTCAAGTAAGAGACTCTCGACTTATATCTATACTTTGTGGGTTATCTGTAGCAGAATTTCCACACCTGCTATAGTTTGTGTACATGGGGGGACTGGCCATGCTGGTGGATGTCGAGTTATTGCTACTTTTGTGTTTGCCCCTTAAAGTTTGCTTGCATGAAAGCATTCAAAACTATAGAGAGAAAATAGTAGGAGTACAGGCCAGACAGAAGGAATTAAGCAGTTTTGTGGGTAAGTGTGTGTATAAAGGGTGGGAAGAACCACATGTATTTTATTGGTTTGTGTGCTAAAGTTCAGCTGTGCAGATGAGAAGAGTGGGGACAAGAAAACTAAAAAGTATAACAGTGTCTATAAGCATGTCGCATGTGTGCAGATGTATGCAGATTTGTACTGAAGTACAAGCAAGCCATATGTGTGCATACAATACAGCTTAGTGGCAAAAGGCGGTATGCCCCCCTGACAGCAAAACCAATACAGTGACCTACCTCACTGCTGACAAAATTGACAGTTCATTGACAGGTCACTGTGTTGGTGCACCAGAGACAAGGGCACGCTGTCTCCCAGTCCTGTACCCCCTCCTCAAATCAACTCCAACTCAGAGTTGATTATAATTAGAATAGAGGTGCAGGACAACTCCCTCCACATGGGGGTTCGGTGGCAAAATCCCACTGATAGAAAAACAGAACAGGAGTCCATCAGGATTTACATCGACCACAACTTGCAGTCGACATAAATCCTGTTGCTGTGATGCCGGTCTGTGAAATTGTTGTCAAACTTGCATCATAGAGCCATTAAAGGCACTGAACTGCAAACCAGGAGACTTGGAGACCTGAAGACCTGGACCTGAATCTCATCAACCCCCATTTGTATATGGTGTGATCCTGAGCAAGTCACTTAATTTTTATGTGTGCAGTTATCGATGACCACTTGCTTTTTGCATGCATGCCACATGCATGCAGTCTGTTCCAATTTAGCATAAAAAGCATGCTTTCCACACTTGCTTGCTGCACACATGCCACATGCTTGCAATCAGTTACAATTTAGCTTATAAATCAGGCTAGCAGCACACATGTCACATGGGTATTTTATTTGTGCAGCAGGAGATCATTTCATATAATTATTTCTATAAAGGTGGTACCCATGCTGTATAACTGCTTGCAGGCTGCAGTAATCAAAATACTGAAACTTGGTATGAAATGTGAGAAAAGCAAGAGACTGAATGAGAGCAAGAGAATAGACACTGAGTGTAGGGTGCTGATCCAGATGCCTGCATGCTTCAGGTTACCAAAAAAAAAAAATAGATCAAGCACAGTGGTGCCCATGCCCTGTGCCTGCAATGGTACTAGACAATACTAGTGCCTCCTATTATAATAGAACCTTCATCATCAGTCATCATCCCTTCCTTGTTCTTGCCATTCATCATCATCACCATAGGAGTGTGCTCCAGATAATAAATGTCTGCATCATCAGTTTAAATTCCACGGCTGTATAGTTCTAGTATCATTATACTGATGAGTTGCTGAACAGTTACTGAACAGTAACACTAGTTTATTTAGTTATTGAAATCTTGGATTAATACCATTGAGCAACAGCTCTTTACATAGGTTCCACGTTAAAAGAAAAATACCATCATAACAGTTACAATAACAGGGAGTATATCACAGTTGTTTAAGGCTCTAAGCTGCAAATCTGGAGACCTGGGTTTGAATCCCACAGCCCCAACTTGCATACTGTGTGACCCTGAGCAAGTCACTTAACTTCCCTGTGCTCCCAGGTTGCAACTGTAAACAAACGTTCAGTTTAGTGTGTCTCACCTAGTTAAACAACTGAAAACAAAAGTGTCACTAGGCCTGAATACATCTAGGTAAAATACAATAAAAGCCATAGGTTCACCGAAAAATAATATAGATTAAAATTGAGGTGGGAATAGACACATTGAGAAAGGTAAAGGACAGAGACAAGGGGTTTTAAATGAATACACTCCAAACAGACAGTGCAGCTATTTAAGCAATGGAGGCAGTGTACAAGGTATGCCTGAGTCTGGTAATAGCTAGCTCACTAAGTGCAGTAAAGTATAGCAGATAAAACATGGAGGGGGAAGGTGGACTAAGGAAGCAGAAGGAGGTGGGTGAGAGGGAAAGATGTGCAAGGAAAGGGATATGTGGGAATAAGTGGGTGAGGAGTAGCAGAGAGTAAGTGTTGAAAGGGTGATGGTACAGTAGGGTAATGCAGGTAGAGTGTGAGGCATAATGCGTACATATGGAGCAGGGAAGCAGTCTTGGTGGTCGCAGTCCAAGGTAGCCTCAGCAACTAGGAGTCACTCTTCAGCACTGAGTTTGTAAGAAGGAGGTGGTGTTGTTGATCATCTAGTGCTGTCACTGTGTAGAACTGGACCCTTGCCTGTAAAGAGTGGGAGACAGACATGAAGGTGTGGAACTAGGAAGGGCTAGTTTTTATTCTATATGGTAGAAAATTTAAAAATAAGTTTTCTGACTTGTATTCTTTCTTCTGTGTCTCAGGTAGGCACTGCAGATTCAGGAAACCAAAGGAGAGTGTCAACTATGAGCAAGCTAAGCAATTGCCCTGCTGCATCGGGATCAGATACTGGTTGTGGAAACTTGATAAGTTTGTCTTCCAAGCAAATTCTTGTGTAACCCCTAGGCGGCTCAATCCCAAGGCTACTACCCTGCCTTCTTTGCTAGTAGCAGCTTAAGGGGCCTAGGTTCAGTGAAAGGTGCCTCCACCCAAAGGTCAGGGTTGGTATTAGTCTGACTAACCAGGCCACAGCCCTCTGGGACACTGTGACACCCCCTTGTCTGCTGGTAGTGTCCCACACAGTACACAGTGTTCACCTTCCAAATACCCTTGATAGGCTTGATAGGCTTTACACATTCAACCATATTTAGCACTTACCCCCAGGTCTGGTTTCTTTGGCTTGGCTCGGGGGACTCCCTGTAAAATAAGGTGATTCAGAACAAAAAGCAATTATGCAAAACTTCAGGCATAAACGGACACCATAGTCAATGTAAATGGCAGAGAAAAGTAAATCTGATTTATTAAGGAGGCTACAACATGGATGGGAGGGCAATCAGGTTAATTGGCTTAAACACACTATAAATATCACAGTTGCACATGCAGTCAGTGTCCCAATCAGGCACACTCTCTGAGTACCCAGGATGGAGAAGGGGCTAGCCAGGATCGTAATCCAGGGCCGGAGGGCTCAGTTCGAGGAAATCACACAACAAGTTAATCAGATGACACACTAATGATTTAAAAGATAGGTTGCAGGAAGCTACCCTGTTTGCTACTCATGATACCCAAGGCTGAGCACAGGATGGATGATGGATGCTCTGGATTGCCAGAGGAAGCAGGGTAGGGATACAAGGCCCCGTGGCAGGGCCCAACTGCATTGAATAGCAGGTGGATTTAATCCGACTCAAGATGGGTACAGCTTCCAGCCCTCAGCACACAACTCAGCTTGAGAGGAAACCAGATTGCAACCCCTCTCTCCAGTTCACAGCACGCTTATATGTAAAGAATGTTCACTGTACCAGGCCAGCTGCTCCTCAACCCTGATCACAAAATCACTGCTAAACCCGGGAGCATAAAAGTAGCTAAAGTCCTGACAGGCCGATCGCGCTTGGCAAAATCTTCAGTCTTCTTCAGGTTGAGCCTGGTCCCCATTCAATAGTTCGCTTCACAGCACACCAAGTGGATCACTTCTGACTAATTTTCTCTCTCTCTCTTTCAGCAAGACAGCAACAGGCTGGGTTTCAGGCCTTCCATGGTTCTCCCATGTGAACTACTGCGCAACACTGCTGCTCGACTATGCAAGCTCCTTCCTCCTCAATTTCCAACTCGAATCTTGCTTGCCAGCAGACAGCTCGTGGTATTTCCCCTTGCTCCAGAAGGCCCGATTTTCTGGTCCAGCTGTCAATCACAGTAAGTGTTCCCCCCTGTAGGTGCAAAAGGCGCCAACAATCCAAAACTACAAATCCGAACAGGGAATCCATACAGCCCCACTTTAGCTGGCTCCATTTTAGAGTCCCAGTGTATCGATTGGTCCAATTCAGCAGTTTGGGACCAAAATGGTGGAGCTAGACACAACAGTCCTCTCTGCAAAGAAGACAGGTTAGAACAAAACACATTTTCACTACTGCTGTAAACAATGTCCAGCTAATAATTACATTTTTCAGCAGGGCTCCCTCTGCACAAAAAACAATGGCAGAAATGGAGCAATTAGTCAGTAGCCCATGCGGGACTTGAGCTGGTAAACACTCAGACCCCCACCCCCACAGATTAATTATAACTGCACTACAGGCAGCCCTTAAGGGGAAAGTACATGGAGGCTTTAAAGGCACTCACTGGCAATACTTTTATATGGCAAATGAGCCGACACCAATCAGGCAGCGAGCATTTAGGCAAACTCACAGAAGCCTTTTGGGAACCCCCATTTGTAGGGAGTAATACCCTTTCTTGCCTAGAAAACTTGACATCTGTGTCAAGTCAATACTATCATAATAACTTTAAATACAAATTTCCTTTCACCTCTCTACCACTACCAGATAATGCCTCTAACTTCTTAAAACATTAATCAGCACATCAAACTGTTACCATATACATTTTCTGTATTTCACAGTACATTACTTTTCCTAAATTACATTACACACATTCTACACAGGTTACTAATATACACACACTGCAGTATGAAATCAGGTTATTATTACCTGCACATGGAACAATGGAGAGCAGGCACCCTTTTCTATCAGCTACACTGGGGCTGGTTGGGGCAGGGGCACCATACTTACAGGACAGAACAATTAGCCGGGAGTTAGCAATCAGACTCAATTTGGGTAGGGAATTTTGGGACACATAAACTCCGTTGTGGACTGCATTGAGAGGCAAATCATAGCTGAGGCACACTATTAGTTTGGAGGTTGTCCAGTCTTCCTGGAGGGAACAGCCACAGTCTCTGTATCTTTCACCTCAGTCTCCGCACTTTCCTCACTTGCAGGGGGGATCCCTTTTTGAGTGGAAGAATTTGGTCTTGGGGTACTGTCAGCCCCCTCGCTCTGTAAATTCAGGTTCTACAACACTTTGCTCACTAAGAAAACCCACTGGCACTGGAAAGGATTCATCATCACACTCAAAGTACTCCTCATGTTCTGGCATGTCATCAGTCTGTCTCAGATCATCTGTCTCTTCCCAAGGTAAATCACACAGTTCCACCATACACAGCAACTCCACATCATCAGACCTGATGCTTTCAACTTCACTCTCAGGGAGTATTGGCTCCATGGACAAAGCTGGGGGTTTTGGTAGTCCAGAAGGCCCAGTTTCATCCCCACAATTGACCATGGGGTTACCTTGAAACAGCTGACTCAGTTAATAAGAGGGGTAATAACCATAGTTGCACTCACTCTCTTCCGAAGTGGACTGACAGTCATTAACAATTTGGGTTTGCTGTGGAGAAAACCTTAAGTAGGTGACCACAGGGGCAGGCTTACTCAGGTTTCATTTCATAGCAGCCCTAGTCAATGGTCCAGGGGGAACAATATCTGGGGGCTCAGCATCAATCATGATTTGGCCAATGGGCAAAACAAATGGTTACGGTGCATGGTCTTGACATCTTTTGAGTTGTTTTCAGGACGCACTTTCTACACAGGTAAGTCATTCAATTAGCCTACTACTATATGGGGAAGGTGGTGCCACTGATCAGCAATTTTGTGTTTGCCATGCAATCCCATCATGCATCAGCATCTATGTGATTCAGGCTCGATCTGTATTCAACAGCATAATCATATGCGGACAATGCAGAAAGCCACCGATGCCTGGTAGTGTCCAATTTAGCTGAAGTCTGCACATAGGTCAGTGGATTATTATCGGTTTTTACTAGTATCTTTGCTCCATACAAATAGTCATTATATTGGTTGACAATGGCCCACTTTTACACCAAGAACTCCAATTTATGTACAGGATAGTTTTTTTCCAATGGGGTCAGACTTCTACTGGCAAAGGCTACTAGTCTAAAGCCATTGTCATGCTCCTGACACAACACAGCCCCCAAACCTTGTAGGCTAGCATTGGTGTGTAACACATAGGGTTTAACAGGATTGGCATAAGCAGGGACAGGAGTGTGGGTGAGTTGATATATGATTTAGTGGAAAGCAGCCTCACAGCCAGGTGTCCATCAGGGACCAAAAAGTTCACCTGGGCAGAAGTACACTCTGTCTGCTTTGGTGGAGGTGATTCTCTTGTATTTTTTGTTCATGGGAGGGTAACCCTGGGTCAGATTCAACAGTGGGCAAATCACTCTTGAGTAGTCCTTTATGAACCAATGATAATAACCACAAAAGCCTAGGAAGCATTGTGATTCTTTTAAATTGTGGGGCTAGGGCCATGTGGTCAAGGCCTCAACTTTGCTAGGATCTGCCTCTATCCCCTCAGTGGACACTATGTGCCCCACATACTTTATGGATGTCTGAAAGAACTGGTATGTATCGATGGACAGCTTAAGGTTGAAGTCTTCCAGTCGGTTCAACATTTTAAAAAGTTGGCTGTCATGTTCCTCCAATGAACTTCCAAACACAATAACATCATCTAAGTATACCAGGCACTCCAACAAGTTCATGTCTCCCACTGCACATTCCATCAGTTGCTGAAAAGTGGCTGTAGCACCTGAGAACCCCTGAGGCATCCTCATAAACTCACAGAACCCAAGTGGATAGATGAAGGCTGTTTTCTCACAGTCCTCTGGGGCCATGTGGATCTGGTAGTACCCACTGTGAAGATCCAACACAGAGAACCACTTGCTTCCATTTAGACAGTCCAAAGCATCCTGAATACAGGGCATGGTGTATTGATCGGGAATGGTCCACCTGTTAAGGGTCCGGTAGTCTACACACATTCTTACTGTCCCATTCTTTTTCCTCACCACAACAATAGGCAATGCATAAGGGCTTCTGGATTCTTGTATCACACCAGCCGCGAGCATTTACTGCAGGTGTCTTCTTACATCATCTATATCTGCTGGTGCTAGGCGCCAAGACCTCTCACAGAATGGCTGTTCATCTTGCAGATGTATGTGATGCTCCGCTCCTCGGACACATCCCATATCCCATTTCTTCAGCAAAAATACCTTATCTCTCTGGGTAAGTCTCTGGTTGATTCTAGTCTTCCATTCTGCTGGCAATGGGAGTCACCAAAGTCAAACAAGTCGGGTGTCACTTTTTCAGTCTCTCCAGAGGGCTTGTTACTAGGTAACACTGCAGTGTCTGCACATTGTACGGTAGCTAAGGTGCAGCATCTATTCACCTGAATTGCTCAATCTGACACATTATGGACCTGGACCATGACCCACCAGGCATAGGCATGAGCACGAGCGGGTAAGATACTGGGCTTAATCAGCAACCCTTCTGGCAATTTCCCATTACCTGGCATGTCCAGCATGAGTATCTTATTCTTGACATCTTTCCGTAAGCAGACCTCCCCTTGTAGAGTGCACTGGATGTTGGGGCCCAGGACCAGTGACTCCAGACACTTCTTCCATACCATCCTGACTGGTTCATCCTGATCCACCTCTTCGGCATTCTGCCATGATTCATACACTCTCTTAATCAATGTAGGAATCCTCAGAGCCCTACCAGTTCATTGCCCTGCTTTTCATAGCATAGCTGCACCAATCTCCCAAACATATGAGCATTCGTTATGATTAATAGAGGGACCCCATCGTACAGTCCAGTAGGGGGACACACCAAATCTAAGGTCTCCACTTGTTCCACCACTCCAGCCACTGGAGTAGGGAAAGACAACCAAATACTGATATACCTGGCATAGGGGTAGGCCTTTTCACTCAATCCCCAGACATGCAGTCCTTCCAATGGCAGTAGGGGGACATCAGGCAAGTGCTTCCGATACCAGTGCTGAAACATTATAGTTACTTGGGAGCCTCTGTGAAGCACAGCCCTGGTAGATAATCCATTCACCTTCACTGTTGTATCCATGGAGGGGCCCACCACGTTGTACCATTCCAGTGGCACTGAGGTTGGTGTTGACCTGGCATGGGCTTTGGCAACATAACTTTTCCGCACAGCTCCCCCTGATGGTGAATTATTATTTTGTAGAGTCACAGCTAATAACCAGGCAGTGACCCTCCTCAAATTCTTCAGTGAATGGCAGAAGAAACAGGTGCGTCCAACCTCTCCACATTGATAACACAAAGTAGGCTCTCGGGGATCTCATGGGGTTCGCAGGCCATCTCCTGACTTGTGTACCACAAGTGTATTGGAGGACTCATCTTTGGATCGTGCCTTGGATCCTTGATCCTTGGGACCTCCACCAGGGCAAGGATTTGGTATTATCTGCAGCAAGTCTCCCACTAACGCTTTCAGCTCTCGCACTTCTTCCATTAGGTTACCCTCAACTTGTGGCTCTGAAGAAACAACATGCACTCCCACTGACCTCTGGGGACACCTGACACAGTTCAGGTTCTCTGGCTGCTTCAGTCAATTCTTTAATCAACTCTCTCAGCTGCTGGGCCTCATCCGAGTCACTCCTCTCAGGAGTCGGGCAGGTACCAGCCATCCCAGCATAGGGCTCCCAGTCCTCTTCATCAGTCTCGATTTCATGAATTTCCTTCATACTGTAAGATGACAGTACTCAAGAGGGTTAGCCTTCCTATCTTGTAACTTGAGTTTCAATGTCATTACACTAGAATGTTAGGCTGACTTTAGGATATGATCCAATCTAACCTGGTTCAGTTCCTTTGTGGGCACCCCCTTTCTGTGAGCCCTCTGCAGAGCCCTCTCAATCCTGGTAACAAATGCAGACAATTTCTTGTTTTTTCACTGCTTGGCTGACTTGAACTTCCACAACAAGTCACCCCCCGACTCAATACTACGAAACACTCCTTCCAGTGCTGACTGGTATTCAGCTGCCGTAGCCTCAGGATTGGTTGCACACAAGAAACGCATGGTCTTCAGAGCAGGGCCCCTCAAGCTCTCTATCAGCCTCTTTCTCTTTTCCCCTTCTGAATATTGCCATTCTTGTACTAAAGGAGTGGCATAGTCCATCCACATTTCCAAGCTGTTCTCCCCGTGGGCACTGGGATTGTGCCTGAAAACAGTCTGAGCTTTTGTTAAGAATCCAACTGTATAGAGGGAATTACTATGGAAAGGGGGCAATAGGAGAACTGTTTGGAGAAGCTGGGGAGGTGGCTAGGGAGTGCAGGGGCATGTGTTCCTCTGAAAGGTCTAACACCTTCACGAGCTCTTGGACTGTTCATCGTTCAGATGCTAATAATTTGAGCAACTTATCTTTAAACCCTTCTATACGAGGAGACACACCCGTGGTGGTCAGATCACTGTGCAGGTGAAAGACCCTCCATCCCTTCTGGGTGTCTTCAGGCAGAATAACATAGGGTACTTTCACTGGATCTATTGGGGAGCTACAGGAGAACAACACTATCATAGTCTGTTCAAACAAATCTGCATCTCTTCCCTTCACCTCTACTTTGCCCAAACCCTTAACATGCTCCACAGTGGCTGCAATATCAGCATTAGCAATCTCTAATGGGACATCCAGTAATAGGAGAGCCTGTCGGGGGTCCAACCCCTCAGCCTCACTCCACCCCATTATTCAGTGCACTAACAGTTTATGAGGGGCAATTTTCAGCTTGGGCATAGTGAAATCCTCCATTTTCTCCCTAAAATGAAACATATCAGGGTAACTTCTTCCCTTGGCCACTAGAAGATGCTAATCACAGTGGTGCCCTCAAGATGTAACCCTTAGTTGGTGCTCTCCCAAGGGTTACTACCCCTGCCTGCTTTGCTAGTAGCAGGTTAAGGGGCCTAGGTTCAGTGACGGGTGCCACCACCCAAAGGTCATGGTTGGTAATAGTCTGACTAACCAGGCCACAGCCCTCTGGGACACTGTGAGCCCCTTTGTCTCCTGCTAGGGGCTCACACAGTACACAGTGTTCACCTTCCCAATACCCTTGATAGGCTTTACACATACACCCAGATTTAGCACTTACCCCAGGGTCTGGTTTCTTCGGCTTGGATCAGGGCACCCCCTGTAAAACAAGGTGATGCAAAACAAAAAGCAACTATGCAATACCTCAGGCATAAATGGACACCATAGTCAATGTAAATGGAGAGAAAAGTAAATCTGATTTATTCAGGGAGCTATAACAAGGCTGGGGGGGAATCAGGTTAAATTGGCTTAAACACTATAAATATTACAGTTGCGCATGTAGTCAGTGTCCCTATCAGTCACCTCTCTGTGTACTCAGAATGGAGAAGGGCTGCCAGTACCACTGCCTGGGGTAGGCTGGTGTTGCAGCTGGTAGGGACCCTGTGAGGAAAAGAAATAACATGCACACCCACTGATTGTAATTCAGAGCCGGAGGGCTCAGTTCGTGGAAACCACACAACAAGTTAATCAGATGACACACTTATGATTTCAAAGATAGGTTGCAGGGTGCTAGCCTGTTTGCTACTCATGATAACCAAGACTGAGCACAGGATGGATGATGGATGTTCTGGATTGCCAGAAAAAGCATGGTAGGGAGACAAGGCCCTCGTGGCAGTGCCCAACTGCATTGAATGGCAGGTGGATTCAGTCCGACTCTAGTTGGGTACAGCTTCCAGCCCTCAACACACAACTCAGCTTAAGGGGAAACCAGATTGTGATCCCCATCCAGTTCACAGCACACTTATATGTAAAGAAAGTTCACTGTACCAGGCCAGCTGCTCCTCAACCCTGATCGCAAAATCACTGCTAAACCCGGGATCATAAAAGTAACCAAAGTCCTGACAGGCCGAACGCGCTTGGCAAAATCTTCAATCTTCTTCTGGTTGAGCCTGGTCCCCATTCAGTAGCTCGCTTCACAGCACTCTGAGTGGATCACGTCTGACTAATTTCCTCTATCAGCAAAATGGCGACAGGCCAGATTTCTGGCCTTCCACTGTTCTCCAGTACAAACTACTACGCAACACAGCTGCTCTACTATGCTAGCTCCTTTCCTTCTCAACTTTCAACTCAAATCGTGCTTGCCAGCAGACATCTCGTGGTATTTCCCATTGATCTAGAAGGCCCGATTGGCTGGTCCAGCTGTCAATCACAGTAAGTGTTCCCCCTGTAGGTGCAAAAGGTGCCAACAATCCAAAACTACAAATCCCAACAAGGAATTCATACAGACCTACTTTAGCCAACTCCATTTTAGAGTCCCAGTGTACTGATTGGTCCAGTTTGGGACCAAAATGGTGGAGCTAGACAGAACAGTCCTCATTGCAAAGAAGGCAGGTTAGAACAAAACACATTTTCACTACTGTGCTAAACAATTTCCAGTGAATAATTACATTTTTCCACAGGGCTCCCTCTGCTCAAATAGCAATGGTGGAAACAGAGTGATTAGTTGGTAGCCCAGGTGTGATTCAAGCTGGGAAACACTCAGACCCCCCCTCACAGATTAATTATAACTGCACTACAGGCAGCGCGTAAGGGGACAGTACATGGAGGTTTCAAAGGTGCTCAATGGCAATACTTTTAAACAGCAAATGCGCCGACACCAGCCAGGCAGCAAGCATTTGGGCAAGCTCACAGAAGCGTTTTGTGAACCCCCATTTGTAGTGGGTTACACTTGAATCCAATAAAATTGCTGCTTCTGTCAGTTTAGTACCTATAAAAAAAGTTAGTTTGTTAAAACTAAGTTGTTGGTGGGAACTACCCACAGATTCACTCCCAGCTGTGGAACAGTTGCATACTATGCTATTAGTCCCTCACTGGCAACATCTGATTCCTCTGAGACTGAGCCAACAAATTTAAAGCTAAAGATGATCAAGTCAGTGTTCAGGCATGAGGTGTACTGGAGGAGGATAAGAGGATGAAAATGGCAAATTATGAATAACTGGAAGTAAATGGTTGAGGAAGAGGAATGTGGGTTGCAGGAAGGTAATAAAGCACAACATGAACGGGCCCCAAAAAATCCAGTAAAAAATATTACATGTGACCTTCTAGGACAAATGAATACACGTGACCACCTATGGAATTGGGCAAGGGCTACTGGCAGTCAAGTGGATATTTAGGCATACAAGACAGCCAGGAATGCCTGCACCAGGGCTATCCATTTGGAAAAAGCCAGCTATTACAGAAGTGCCCCATCCAACTCATGGAAAGATGACTGGAAATTCAGGAACAACCTCATGGAAGTCACAGAGAAAGACTCCAAATTGGCCCCTATCATGCTAAATATAGGTGGCACCATTACCCTCGACCCTTACACAATTACCAGTACTTTCAATTCAGCATTCACTGATCTTAGTCACGTACTATCAGCTGTCTTCTTTGATTCCACCTCTGCAGCGGATACTCATGTCATACCTGATAAGAAACTAGCTGATACACATTTCTGTTTTAAAGCAGTGACCAAAAGTGAAGCCAAAAATACTTACTTAAAGTACTAGGTAGAACCAGAGCAAGTGGAGACTCACTTGATCTGAAACTCATTGTCCTCACCCTTAATGCTGTCCTGCCCCCCCTTAACCAAGATTATCAACTGCTCTCTTATACTCTTGCAGTTCTCCCTCAAGCAGAGGTCTGCCCTGGTGACTCCAATCCATAAAAACAGTGACAGAGCACCACATAGAAATTACAGGCCTATCTCCATTGTTTCCCCTCTACCCAAAGTACTTGAAAGAATTGCTGCCAACTTACTGATTGAGTACATGGAAAAATACAACATGCAATGCCCTCAGCAGCATGACTTTCACAAAGGCCATAGTACCACTACTGCTCTCCTTGAATTTACAGGCTACTTTCACCATGCGCTTGATCAAGAACAACTTGTCAGTGTCTCCTATATTGACCTCTCAAAGGCATTTGATATGGTCAACCATCCCTGATTTCACTGTGACTATTCACTCGACTATACACCCCACGTCAATTCATTCCTATGACACTATTCACCTCGACAATTTTTCCCGCTCCAGATATCATCATCTTGCTGTATTCATTGTCATCTGTGGGAGGAGACTGTTTAATAACAAACTGCGCTTTTATTCATTTTAATGAAGGGTACAACATAAAAGGGATTCTGAAGTGGAGCAGATTATAGCCGGTAACCCTCTGAATGCATCACAGCGGGTATACCGTGATAATGTTGCACATCTCGTCTCCATTTTAGAGAAGTGTTCAGACTGCACGACTGAGAAGTTTCTCTGCAGAGTAGCTCATGGCTTTGAATACTAAGAGAATAAATGATTTTAAGAATTTAGAATAAAGTATTGCTTTTAAACTTATGCGTCCACTGTACAGAACTGAATTGAACTGCTAAACTGGCTACACACACACTATCAGACGCTGGTAACCACAGCAACATACACAACATCATACGCTGGAAACCATAGTTCCAGACTCGGCTCGACATCAGATGCTGGTAACATGGCGACCATCAGCATATCATCATACTGGTAAGCACTATTGTGATTCAATGGTGTGTAAAATTATTATGTTCAGTGTTGCATAGTGCATCTGTGCATCTGTGCATCTGTGGAAGTTCATGCCAGTGAATTGTTGTGCTCCACCAAAGGGATGTCTATGTTAGTAATTGCCTGTGACTTACACTGATGCCTGTGATGCCGTTAGTAAATTGCTGCACTGGGATTGCCTGTGATGCCTGTGATTCACTTGTTTTAAATACTGTATGTGACTGATGCCATTTTGTGTTAATGTGATAGCGGGAGTGAATTGTCGTAGGTTGATAGTGTCATATGGATAAATTGATGCTGGAGTGTCTAGTCGGGAGTGAAATGATGTTGTATGAAATCGCAGGAGCGAATTGTCATGCTCCCACTACTACCTGAACAGCTTTCAGAGCTAGGGCTATAAAATGACACCTTAACTTAGTTTAACAGTGAACTCTCCGACTGCTCGCAACAAGTGAGGATTGGAGATGTTCTCTCAGCTAAGCAACCTGTCCAGTCAGAAGTCCCCCAAAGGTCAATTTTGGGTTCACTACTTTTCAGCATTTTTCTGAACAAACTCCACCATCCTGCCCTGAACCTATTCTCTTGTATGTGGACAACGCAGTAATTTTTGCAAAGGACACTGATCTCTCCCTACTGAAGAACCAGCTTCAGAAAAGTTTTACAGATGTAGAGCCCTGATTCATCTCACAGAAGCTAGTGTGCAATTACAAAAAACACTAAAATGATGTTAGTCCATGGCTTGCATAATAATCATAAAACCAAACAGCTGACTGTCAGAAACTGCTCTGGAGTTGTGCTAGAACAGATGCAAATGTTCAAGTACCTGGGTGAGACTTTGGACAACACACTGTCCTTCTCCAATCATATCGACTTTGCTGCCAATTCTGTAAATACCCACATTGGTCTTCTGTACAAAGATAAGCACTGCTTGACTCCTGAAGCCCTTAACTTAGCAATACAAAGCTTGACAATCTCTATCATAGACTACAGGCTTGTTATCTATGCAACTGCCACTGACTCTGCCTTACGGTGTATCTCTATTGCACTGAACAAGGCATGCTGAGTACTTGCAGGGGCTGCCCACCACACACACACCAGTGAACTCTATGAACAGGCAAACTGGCTCCAATTCTACAGAACAGTCTCTTACCAAACCTGCCTGGTAGTAAAAAAGGCCTCCCTTGGACTCATGCCCGCTGGGGTACAGAAGCTCCACATTCCATCTTGTAGCACCTGCCACACCAGAGGATCTGATAACTCAACCCTACAAGTCAATCACTGTTGCACTTTGCAAGGCCAGTAGTCATTTGCAGGCAGAGCCCTCAAAGTGTTTAACTCGTTATCCTGTGAGTTCTCAAACATAGCCACCGTTGGCCCATTTAAACACAATTTATGTCAGCTGCTAGTTACCCATGCCACTTGTGACTGCTTCACTTACATTTTGTGGTGTCTGTTCCCTTTTCATGCCTACATCCTATACTAGAAGCCTCACCTTTCACTCACTCTTTCGTTTCTCTCCTAACCAATTAACTAACCCCTTCCCCTTCTCCACCCCTAGCCCTTCTCTCTTACTCTCTGCCTCCTCCCCTTTCACCCTCACCTTCTCCTGCTCTCTTTTTTCCATCCAGTGTTTCCATGACTCATGTTCCCATCCTCATTTAATTCAGCCCTGTTCCCACTTCTTCTTCCTACCTCTCTACTCCATCCCTCTCTTACCCAATCTCCTCCTACACACATCCTGTCTTACCATGTAAACTGCCTCTTGTCAGCTCTCTTTCCCTCAACCTTATATTGAACTTTTACCCCACTTTTACTCTTCCTCCTCTTTAATAGAATTAGCCTTGCTGTGTTTAGTTTGCCTATGCTAGGATTCAATGCTTTTTTTTGTACAAGGCCTATTGGTTGCACTCATTCAATGTATAGTACGCATTTATTGAGCTCCACTATTGTAATTTATTCTAGTTTTGCCCTAGTTGTTACCATAGTCTAATGTCTCACCTCTTCCTCTACATATCTTATGTTACCTTTTCTTTTCTGCCTAATGTAACCACACCTGAATGTTCAATTGTCTTAACCTATCTATGTAACCATGATGTGGAACCTTTGTAAAAGAACCCCTGGCTCAATGATGTTAATCTGAATTTCAAATACATTTTTTAAAACAAGAGACAGAAAAGTTGACTGAGCTGCACTGCCTACCTGGCCCCCTCAAAAGGCATTTGTTTTGTCATACTTCTCCATTTCTACATTTAATCAGATAGTAGCAATGTTACAGGGCGACTGTCTTAGGTTTACCCCCCCCAAGTAAAGGAAGAGAACTAAGTAAAGTGCTCTTTAAAAATGAGAGGCTTCTGAACTTAGAAAGTGTCTGCAAGGGGAGGAGGCAGGAGAGTTTGTTGTGTGACAGAATATGAAAAGATAATAGTCACATACTGTAAAATGGGAGAAAATAAACAACAGTAGAGTATGTATTCTGCTGTTACTGAGTTAGCAGGAAAAGGGAGAAGCGGAGCACTCCCTTATTCTTCCATTCCCCTTGCTACCCCAGAAACCACAGCAAAGCCACACAATGCTGCTTTATATGTATATAAAGGTTTCATTACCTGTGGTGCTGTATTGGATGTTGTCACAGAGCTGGTACTCACAGTCTGGAAAATGTATAATATTAACTGGGGAAAAAACTCCAACAGAACACACCCAGCCAAACTAGTACAAGCTACTATATCTTGTCTGCATATTTTCAGGTTGTATAAGTAGGAACTTACCCTGCTCAATAAGTGGGTCTCAAGTGAAAGGAAGGAGCCTCGATGTAGCAACATAGCAAGTTTTCCAAAGGCCCTAGTTCACGAACAAGTGTGGACTCTGATAGATTCAAGGGAAGCCTACTGTGGAACTGAGCACTATAGGCAGCAGCGGCCCCTAGTGTAGGAACTTATAGTGATCCTAAGATGTGAGGTCACTGTCAAGAGAGGGCTTAACTCATTATGAGGACACAGATCCTAATTAAGAAGTTAGCAAGCTTCTGTGTAATATATGTCTAAAGAATGTTATATGTTGTGGTGCAGTCTGTTAGTCCACAGCAGATAGCAGATTGTAAAGGGACTTTAGTAATGTATAAAAGAAGAAATTATAGAGAGACAGACAATTACATGGTCACCTGACAGTGATCTCACTCTTAGAAATGTATTTAAGCCTGCCACTAGGGGATAGTTGTTCTTTTTAGATAGAGCGGTCAGTTGCTGACAGGCAAGGGAAGATATAAGACCTTCAGGGTGTTCAGCAGTGGGGCTGAAGCCATGCCAGGCTAAGCTGAAAAATGCTAACCATTTGCTAAACCTTTATTTTTGATATTTCACCATATTATTTCTGAGTTACAGTAAAATGACAGATGCTTTTTACGTGTTTTTATGCACCTTTTGATTTGTCTGCCTGTTTATGATTTGAAATCTGACACCCTACAACAAGCAACATTTTCTATATGTAAATGGTCAATCAGCAGGAGTAAAAAGAAAGGAGTTTTCTTACGGTCTGACGAGCATTTATGCATGTTGAATGCGAGGACCATGCTCAATTTTTTGCGGCTGAGGTGGCTGACATCAAGGTGGAACTCCAACTGGCCCAGTAGATGGGCGCTGCTCTAGATTGGTGTTTGGTCACCATCCCTCGGTCTCTCTACAGCACTTCAACTGGCCAGAGCTTGTGGGCATCATGCAGATTGTCCAGGGTATGCACCATACATGCTGTAGTTTGGATCCAGGACCAACTACCCTGATTTGAGGTTCTAGTGATATTCTTGGCCTGGTCCTAGCACGGATAGTCTGGTGCTCCCTGGAAACAGGTGAGTTTCCTAGCTCCCTGAAGAAGGTGGTGGTGGTGACACCTTTCCTGAAAAAGCTTCTTTGGACCTAGTCTGCCATGTGAACTACAGGCCAGTCTCAAACCTCCCCTTCATGGGGAAGGTGATCAAGAAAGTAATTGCCGTACAACTGGAGAACTATTTGACCATCCATGATGCCTACAAGCCTCTCCAGTCCAGTTTTTGAAAGAGACATAGCACTGAGATGGTGCTGGTTCGGGTGCTCAATGGTTTTCTGATGGCTAGAGATCAGAAGAACCGCTCTTTTTTGGTTCTCCTTGATCTCTCTTCAGCGTTTGACACTGTGGACCATGGAGTCCTGCTTGATTGCTTGAGGTTCATCTGTGGCCTGTCAGGTATGGTCCTCAGGTGGTTTTCATTTTTCCTCACCGGAAGAACTCAGAGGGTGGTGTCGGGGATTTATTCTTCTGACCCAATTCTGTTGTCATTTGGGGTTCCTCAAGGATTGGTGTTGTCCCCCATGGTGTTCACAGCGTACATGCTACCCCTCAAAGACATTGCAAGAAGGTATGTGCTGAGGTTTCACTGTTATGCTGATGATACACAGCCCTATCTTTCTGTTGTGCCTGACCAGGATAGAGCTCTCTCAGTATTTAATAATTGGCTTGCAAAAATCCAGGAGTGGATGAGTTCAAGCTGGTTGAACTCGGCTAAGACTGAGGTGTTGGTGGTGGACCCAGATTGCCAGATAGAGGGGTTGGGAATGGGGTCACCCTCAGGATTTCTCCTTGGCGGCCTCCCTCTCCCGACCTCTGATTGGGTGCAAAACCTCTTGGTAATTTTTGATGAGGGTCTGGCACTTCGTTCACAGGTGTCAGCTGACATCAAATCCTCTTTCTACCATCTGAGGAATGTATCCAGGGTTAAGCATCTTGTTGTGTCGGTGACCTTCCTACACTGGTCCATGCCTTTGTGTCCTCTCATCTGGACTATTGCAATGCCCACTACATAGGGCCTCCGGGGGTGGATATTCACCACTTGCAGCTGGTGCAGAATGCTTTGGACCAGCTATTGATGGGAACCTCATGGTCCAGTCATATTTGTCCAGTGCTGCACAAACTGCACTGGCTGCCAATACAGTGGTGAATCACCTTCAAAGTTGGACTTCTGACTTACAAAGCCCTACATGGGCAGCGTACGGATTACCTGAAAGAACATCTGGTTCCTTATTGCCCTAGATGATCGCTCCACTCAACTGATGACAGCTTGCTAGAGTTTCCAAGGGTCTGTCTAAAATCTCCCATGTCCCAGGAATTTATGCACGTGACCCCCGCCCTTTGGAATTCTCTACCCCATCAGTTATGTGAGTGCCTGACCATGGAGGGATTTAAACCAGGCTCTGAAAATTGTTTTATGGATTCATGCTTTTGGTGATTAACTTAACATTGTTGACTGTCTACTGCTATTTTATACTATTTATCATATATATGTAATGACATGCTCTTGTTTTAATATCTGTGAGGCACCTTGGCATTTGAAAGGCACCATATAAATAAAATAGAATTGAATTGAATTGAACTGAAAGACACCTGGATGATGTCATAACAATAATGCAAAATACTTTCTTGTGATTAGAACAAAAACAGTGATAATAGCCAACTACACTCAGGGTAACAGATAGATAACAGCAGGGGCAGCTCCTGCAGCAATACAGAAACATATTCAATACTCACTTTTGAAAGGCTACTCCTGCAGTTCAATGGGTGAGCAACCAGCCACGCCTACTTCCTGAGTTATATAAGCAGCTCCTCCCAGCCACCCTCTGAAGTACTTTCTCTTTGCCAGCTGGAGGCTCTGTTGGTCCGTCTTACTTTGGGCCTGCTGCGGCCTTGCCTGGGTGCCTGCTTTGGCCTTGCCCCCCCCTTTCCTGTTGTCAATGCTCTTGGATCTTTTTGTTTCTGCTGGATGTGTTTTTGTGTTTCTCCTGCTTGGTTACTTTGCATTTTGCTTCGAACAGCTGTGTGCTTCCTTCTGTGCTTATTTTATGGTTTCCTGTGTTTGTTTTGTCTTTCCCTTTGAGGTTTTCATTCCCTTTTGTGTGTGCTATGTTAATTCTGTGCCTGTATTCAAGCAGTTTTCCTTTTCAGTTGCTTACTACCCTCAGTTTTCCTGGAATTGTTGTATGTTTCAGCTCGCATTGCAACTTCTCTCCTGCCTCCTACTGCATTTGTTAATTAATTGCACCTGACCTAGGCTCCTGCTCTCAGTTCACTGCCTCTTCCTGTTGCTGTTTGCTCTCAGTTCTCAGTGCTAGCTATAGTCTGATACTGCCATCAGCCTTGCATTCCACAATGGTTCTTTCCTGCTTATTCACCTCAGCATTTCATTTATTTACTTCACAATTCCTTCTGTACACCCTCAGTTTATCCAGCCCTTTTGGGATTTAAATATGCTCAACATGTTTATGTGCACTCAGTGGGAATCAAACCTGCAGTTCTATATTACTTTCTCCATGAGAATCAAACCTGCTTAAATGCAATTGTACCAAACTGTACCAAGCAATTATTATTGTTGTTTCAGTGCATTATTGCCCATGCTTACAAATTCCTATGCTTGTTCAGTTGTTCAGCTCAACTACTGCTGAAATCTATAACTAATTACTGCTGGATGCCCATACTCTAACTGCAGCCTCACCATAACTTTTTAGAGGGACGTTATAACCTCCCTCCTTCTGCTAGTAATGCTTCTGCCTATGCATGACATAGGTTCAGGGGCAATGTGACGGGGTGCTTTGTCACAGAGAGTGTGGTAGGGCCCTGGAACAGATTGCTGGATGGAGTGGTGGGGGCATAGATGGTGGAGGAATTTAAGAGGGCATGGGACAGGCATATGGGACTGAGTATTGGGGGGATGGTGGGGGCAGGTGGGGTATATGTGAAAGGGAAGGGTTGGGCAGACTAGATGAGCAAGAATGGTCCTTTTCTGCCATCCAATTTCTATGATTTTATGATTCTAGAAAGCTATTCACTATTCATGCAGTGCTTCATTATACTCTGGAGGTCAGGTAAGCTACAGCTGTCTCTGTAAACTAGTTTTACTATCCATTTGTGGGTCATGGCCCTTTACCATGGCTTCTTTTTTTTTCTATGGTGGAGGACAGGGGGCTATAGTGGAGAGTTGTGGCCCATGTGGTTCAATTACCTCAAGTTCATATACTGTCTGCCGCTAAAATCCTCTGGGTATTTATGTCTTCTTTAATTGGCAATCATTGATGGACTGGTTGGCTAGTATTCCTTCCTCTTTACTTGCATCGCATGTCCTATAACCTTACCAGGCAAGTGCCTCACACAGAATAAAGGATCAGGTTACCCTGAGCTGTTTGTGCAATTCTTACTACTATCATGCTTCTGCATATCATTTGTTTACCATGCTGCATATTACCTGTTACTCACTGCATTTCCATGTATGCCCTGCTCCATTGTTAAAGGTGTTTATCATACTGCACATTGTCTGGTACTCCTTGCATTGCCATGTATGGCCTGCTCCATTACTAAGGAGGACTAGCCAACCATGCCCATCAATTTATTGGCTCTGAGTTCACTCTCAGCTGACGGTCTCACTCTACATCCTAGTCTGCATCCTGAGCATGTGATGCCTGAGTGGGGTCCTTCCTTTCAATCAATCATTTCTTTATTTAATATAGCGCCATTATCAATTGTGACCCAAGGCACTTAGCACAATTAAATTCAGCAAGCAATAAAAACAGTAAAAATATATAAAAAGAAACATTAAAATAATGATAGGTCAGTTAACTAATTGAGTACAAAAGGCTGACTAAGCACAAATGTTTTCAGCTCTTGTTTAAAAATTCCTAAAGACATATTCTCTCGTATGTGGTGAGGAAAGGAGTGCCACAGGGTAGGTGCACTGAAAGAAGAAGCATGAGTGCCAGATGTCTTCGGGCAAACCCTGGGAATCTCCAGGAAACCCTTGTCATTGTAGCCGAGTGGACAGACTGGGCCGTGGAGACACAGGAGGTCTTTCATGTAAGCAGTCCCATAACAATGCAGGGCTTTATAAGTCAGCAAACCAAACTTGAAGGTGATCCACCACCTAATTGGCAGCCATTGCAGAGAGCCCAGCACAGGTGTAATATGACATGATCTTGGAAGACCAGTCAACATCCTGGCTGCCACATTTTGCACTAGCTGCTGGTGGCAAAAATCAACCACCAGTAGCCCTAGGTAAAGAGTGTTGCAGTAATCCAGCCACAAAGTCACAAAGGTGTTGACCAGGGATGGCAGATCACTTGGGGAGACCAAATGTTTGACCCTGGTGATGTTTCTCAGATGATAACAATCACTCCGGAACAAGACCAATACCTTTAATTTAAGTGTCATGCTGCAGTCCAGAACAATGCCAAGGTTCCTCACACTGGTTGTAGTAAGCAACTTAGAATCCCCGAGCAACAACCCGGAGACTCGCCCAGATTGCACATTCTCCCCAGAACAACCAGATTCCAACACTAGTACCTCAGTCCTGTGTGGATTCAATCTCAGACAGTTTGTTTCATTCACTCTTGGATCTCAGAAAGGCACTGATTAAACAGTGACATTGCTTCCTGCTGCTCAGTCGCAAAAGACAGGTATAGCTGAGTATCAACTGCATAGCAGTGAAAACTTGCCCATATCATCTTATGATGTCTCCTAGAGGCAGCATGTATACCACAAACAGCATGTGGGACAAAATGAAGCCCTGCAGAACCCCACATGACAGGGGCAAGGGAACCTTTGAAAAATCCCAGACACCACCCTCTGCATCCAGCCAGTGATGAAAGATCAATACCTATTGAGTACTGCACCAGCCAGTTCACAACAAACCCACAAGCACTCCAAATGTACTCCATGGTCCATGGTGGCACATGCTGCTAAGATATTGAGGAGAATAAGAATGGAATGATTCCCTCGATCCCTCGCCACCAGGAGATCATTCAGCACCAGAATGAGGGTGATTTTGGTGCTATGCTCCTTCCTGAAAGCTGAATGGAGAGGGTCATAGATGTCATGAGCTGATAAATGGGCCTCCAGTTGACAGGCCACCAACTTCTCAATAACCTTACCCACAAAGGGAATGTTAGAGACAGGTCTGTAATTAGCCAGGCAGTCCAGGTCCAGTGAAGCTTTCTTAAAAACAGGTCTTACCACACCTTTAAAGGCTCAGGAAGACCCCTGTCACCAGAAACACTGGAAATATCCTGGCTAGGACTGGGCTGATGACCTCAACATGCCCCACTAGGAGGCGTGTTGGTCCCGGATCCAAATCACAGTAGGTTGGCTTTGTCTCCTAGATGACCCTCATGACTGGCCAATAGTGGGAATGTCATTACTCCAAGTGGAGCTTTAGCTGTTCCTGCATGGTGCCACCACTTGATGAAGAGTTTATGACTAGCTGCAAAGGGTGGTTATGTGCATTCCCCCTTTGGCTGTAGTATTAATTTACTACATTGCATCTTCAATGCTTTTCCCTATGACTGCATCTGGTTCACCTGGTTTGTATTTTAGATTGGTAAGCCAGATGAGTGCCTTGGTCATTGCTCTCCTCCTCCCTTTGAGGTGCTTATTGCAGAGAACCCTCACAATCCTTCATGGCATTCCCATTTGAGTTATAAAGTGAGAACCCTCCACCAAATTGGAATCTTTTCCACTGCCTTGATTTGAATTTCAAATGTAGCAGTCTAGACATCTCTAAAAAAAATAGCCCAAGCCTGAAAGGAAGGCGATCATGCTCATGGATCCCCAGAGAGTTGCTCCTCAAACGGTTTCTTTTCTCTCCTTCATGCCACAGATCATAAAACTTACTTAGTTTTAGTAATATTCTTAGCTCACTTAAGTAGGTTCTGCTGCTGGATGGAAATGGATGGTGGCTCTACTGTATTAGTCATTCCCTCTCTCCATAGGAGGCCCATTGCTGCCATCAGCAAAAGCCATATTATTGGAGCCATCCTGCAAAGTTGTTCATCTCATTTATGCTTCATTAAACTGCCTGTTGCTTTCAGTCTACTTCACTACCTCCTAGTCATCGATAGCTGCTACAATTCTTTTGGGGTTCCTTCCTAAGGTACCTTTAGCCAAGGGACCCTTCCTGCAGCACTTATAGGGGTGGAACCATCTTACAGGGTTCCTTGCATTCATTATCCCTACAGAGAGGTAAATCCCAATGGAATAGAGAGTGCAGTTGGCCTCAACATTGTTATACAGTTGCACAAGCATAACATTATTCTGATTTCCTAGGCCATTAAATTGAAAGGCTATGCCGGCAGTTCAATGAATGAGCAACCAGCCACACCTACTTCCTGAGCTATATAAACAGTTCCTCCTGGCCTCCCTTTGAAGCACTTTCTCTTTGCCCCACCATGCTCCCCTCCTCCAGCATCTCACCTCCCTACTCCATGGGGGTTCCTTCCTAAGGTACCTTTAGCCAAGGGACCCTTCCCATGGTATCTCTAGGAGCAGTACCCTCTTACAGGGTTCCTTGCCTTCAGTACCTCTACAGCATGATAATTCCTAGTAGAATAAAGAGTGCAAACAGCCACAATATTGCTATACTGTTGCACAGATATAACATTATTCTGACTGTGTTGGCCATTGAACCATTCAAATAGCCCCTAGAGTTGTTGAAACTGGTTGCCATGTGTTCAAACATCCCCCTCTTTCAAGGAAAATTTACAATTTTAGAAACAAAATAATGTAAAGCTAAATGTCCCTCAACCCCCCTCCCCCATGATGCTGTAACAATAACAAAGACAATTTCAGAGATGGTAGCCACTGACTTGCTGCCATATAACGAGGTTTAACATGTAGGATGCTGGCAGTTGTTGGAGTAACCTGAACCTTGATTTAATATACCACCCAGAAAGTAATTATCTGCAACACAGATTCCAGTTTGGTATGATGTTGCATGTAAAACACTCAAACATGTTTTGGCTAAGGCTGATGGAAGGGTGGTGCATCTCACAGCAGATATTCAGACAAGTTTTCAGCCTGAACCCTTCATCAATCACATCATATTGGTCATGTTTTGCTGATAATTCTTATGGGAGCAGTGAAATGCAGTTTGCTGTTCTAAAATGTGTTGTTGTTTTTTCATCTGAACACAACTCATATAACATCAATGAGGAAATCTAACACCTATTGTGGCAATGGCTCTCATCACAAGGACTGTAAGTTAGCTTTATTGTTGCAGTTAATCGATCAAACATAAGGAAGGCTTCAGGGGCAGACTTTGTTCACATCAGTTTCTTTGTGCATTGCTTGATTTTATTAAATTCCAGTATTCTTGATGTGGAGAAGGACATTAAGACTTGTGTTAGCATTGCCAAAAGAATGCACTCATTTCAAAAACACTCAAGCAAAGCTAATTAGTTATTTGTAAAACAGAGGCAAATTACCTTTGCACAGAGAGATTCAGGAAGATCCAAAACATTTATTCTAGGTGAACTTCTACCTTTCTTATGTTCCAAAGGATGCTAAAACAAGAGAAAGCTGTTAGACAGTACACCTTGGAAAATAAAACTGGTGATGCAGACAATTATCACTCTATCACAGTGGACCATGCCAGAGTTTAACATTTTAGTTCTACATTCCTTTGAAGAAATGACAAGAGAGGTGAGTGCAAAAACTGTGAACCAGATAATACTCATCACAACAATTCTAAAATATGACTTGAATCTTCACAGAAAGGGTAGTTGACAATTGAAATAGTCTGCCACAGAAGGGAGTGGGGGTAAGCACAGTGGAGGGGTTTAAGCATGCCAGGGACAGTACAAAGGAAGCTTGAGAGGGCTGGGAGTGATGAAAAGCCATTGATCATGTGGGGTCAGTGACCACATATAATACAATATATAGGGCCTATGGGTAGACTGGATGGGCCTAGCAGTCATTATCTGCCAAGAATTTCTATGTTTCTAATATGACTAGGGACAATTTAGAGAATGTAGAAAATGACACCCCACATACTGCAACAGTTGGCACAAACAGGATGTTTGTATGTTGTGTATGTTGAAGTGTATGTTGCTATGGAATGGAGCACTGCATCAAATTCAGAAGAATATTCTTCACAACAGAGCATAGCATCAGACTGCCCTTGCTCTGCTTTTCCAGTAGTTTTTTCCTCTTCTTCCACTTTTTTTTGACCACTGTCCCCTGATCTTCTTCTTTGTAAACATCAAATAAGCAGTGTGTCACAATTGCTCAGTTCAGCTTTCAGCTCTTTGGAGTCACTTGCAAGATGTCATTGTTTCTTCTTCACCTACTTCTTTTAATGCTGCTTTGTCATAGACCATTGTTGAGATGTACTTGCTAGAGCCCAATATTGACTAGAATGTAGACCCTTTGAAATACTGGAAATTCAAACAAAATATTTTGCATGGTTTAATACAAATTACTCTGAAGTACAAGAATTACCCTCCAAGTAGCATTTATTCAGAACAATTGTTCAGTTCATCTGATAATGTTATTACTGATGCAAGATTCTGTTTGTCACCAGAAAATGGTGAGTATTTGACATTTTTGAAAGTCAACATTCTTCACTTCAATTTCAAATATAATGCCCTAAAAAATATAAAACATACTGGGCCAGATTTTCAAAGCCATTAGAATGGCGTAAGGTGCTTGCAACCAACATGTTTGACGCAACAAGCACCTTGCACCATGGCTAGCACCAAGAGCTATTTCAGAAAGCAGCCTGTATCAGTCTGCAGGCTACTTGCACCAAAGTGTGCTAGCGCCAGCCTTGCACTATGACTGTGGCTGCAGCATGGCACTAGGGGGCTTGCGGCAGACCCAGACTGTGACAGCTGCAAGTCCCGAGTTTCAAAGACCTCCCCAGGAACAAAGTGCCAAGTACCCTTAGACCAGCAAAGGGCTTGTCTAACAGTACTTAGACATTTCCAAGGAGGTGTCATCCAGCATATGGCACTGTGTTTGTGTCCTGCCCTGATCCCCTGATCTCCCAAGTAATGCCCCCAGGTGATCTAGTAGCCCCACCAGGCTGGTAGTGCCCACCACCCCACTCCCCCGTCTGTACCCTGCTTTGGTGACTAGCACAGCCCTTTGCACACCACCATGGCTGGCCATCGGCTGGACTGGCAGGGCATGTACTGTATACAGTATGCACTCTGCCAGTTCATTCCATGGCCAGCCCTGGTGGAGGGCATGGGCCATGCCGGATGCCAGAGTGGGGTACAGTACAGGGGTGGGCAATACCTGTCGGAGGGACACTGGATTGCCTGGGGGCACTGGACATGTATAGTACAGACTGTGTGGATCGGGGTATGGAGGGTGATAGGGGTTCTCCTGTGTACCTGACTGGCAGTATAGGGCATGGTTGTGGTGGTGATGGTGGACAGGGGGGCATGGACCAGTACAATGCCCCCATCCATGAGTGTACCTCTTCTCCCTTATGCCCTGTTGCCACTGTGGCATTCTGTGTGGAATGCCATCTCTTGGTGCACCACCACTGTTGCTGTAAGCTGCAGGACTTTAGGCACTGGGACCCTGTCCATTGTAAATTTGGATGCAGGGTCCTGGATGCATGGCACTCGACACAAGCTGCCATTGCCGCAGCTTGCATCGGAGCTTTGAAAATCTGGCCACTGACTCTAAGGACCTCTCCATGAAACAGTTTCTCCAATGAAGAAATCTTGTGTGACTAAGATCTGTTTAATACATGAGTCATGATATCATATGGCAACAAGTCAGATCAGGCCAGGATTATTTGAATGAACATAATGAGCATGGGAAAAAACAGCATCAGTGGGTCCAGCCTCTAACCAAAGTGAGAGGACTTATCATTTCTTTTTCAAAACGTAGCAGCACTGCATTAGGCAGCCCTACTCAGGTGGTGCAATATATTTAACCTCTTCTTCTTCACTGGCTACTGCAGCAGTAAGATCTTCTTCTTCTTCATAGAAGAGGAGTGGGTAAAATGGCTGCTACATTTGGCAAGTTGTCTCTGAGCTCTCAGTTTGAGAGCTCATTTGTATGTTTTAACTTGTATTTTCAACTTTTAAAATTCATTTTAGTTTTTAGATACCATTAAGTCTAAGGCTTTAGAGACTAGCTAGGTCAATTTAGTGTGTTAATGCAGTTAGTTCTGACAGTGTAGAAAAAGTATGAGTTCATACTTGCATAGTTCCTTAAAGGGCATGCTGTTCCAGGTTAGCTATCAAATCTAGGCATGTATTCATTTCACCAGATTTTCCATACATGGCTCCTGCTGTTCCTGTTGTCAGCTACTGCATGTAATAGTGCTGGTCTGTGCCGCCAACATGGTATTCATCAGCAGTGAGTGGTCAGCAGTACTGTTAAGACTCTTCACTCAGGAAAGGATGTGTTGTTTTTGGTTATGTATGAATCGAAGGCTGAGACTTGAGACCATGACTGGCTGCTCTTCCTGCATGCTGGTGAACCCTCATACTGAAGGGTGTTTGCCTGCATGAAGGTTTCCTGCACAGTGACTGGTGGTGTGCTGGGACTGAGAAAGTAAATATCCTTCAAGGCCTTTTTCTTGCTCCAGTGCAGCTGATGTGAACTATCTGCCAGACTCTTTGAAAGATATTCCTCATTTCACAAACAATGTTTGGTGAGTCCTCCCATTTCAAGATGAACCTGTTGGTAAGAATACATTTTTCCTATTGTGGTGGGCTGATATGCGGTTTGTAGGGAGCAATATGGCCATTTACTCTAATTTAAATTGTGGAAATCTTTGAATAGGGGTGTTGGAGCCATTGTGTGAGAGAGTCTTCCCCCTTCTGCTCACCCTGTCAACTTTTCCTTTGTGTGTAAGATGATGGTACTTCTGATTGAATTAAGCAGTCAGTTTATTTCATTATTACATTTCTGAATCCTATGGACATGCCACCAAACTGCTTAATATCCATTTAAAGCTGATAAATGCTCCTCACCTGGTGGTAGCAGGTGTTGAGTCTGAATAGTTTGGAATTAATATTGTGTTCCTTGGACTTCTGCACTAAACTGAAAAAGTTTTGGATTTGGAACCTTGGACTCTTTTTTGTGTTGCTTATATTTTTGACTAATTTATTAGTCGTCTGTTGGTGTATGTGGTGTGTGGATGTGTAGGCATTTATTCTACTACTGTGTGCCTCTAGTGTGACTGGTGAGAAAGGGAGGTGTGGGAAGGTGGGTTTTATTGCTTAATTTTGTTTAGGTTTTCAGAGGTTGCTGCTAGGGTATTTGTGGTTGAGGTTGTTGACGTTTGTTTAGCACTAAGAATGAGATGTGTAACAGATGGCTGTGAGGCATATAAACTCCAGAGACCACCTGTGGCAGTCCTGTCACTTTGATGGAGCCCCATTTGCTCTCCCTGCAGAGAATCTCAGCTGCAATAGGGGCTGTGGATACTCAAGAGGAAGACCTCCTGCATTTTAGCCACATTTCTGCAGTCCAGGGCCAGGGTAAGGGATGGGATTGCTAGGGAATAAATATATTTATTTCCCATAAAGAAAGAACTGCATCTCCAATTAGAGAAATGCCCAGACTGAACACCCATTAAACTGCCCATGAAAACTTTGTAAGTAGCTGGGTTCAGGTCAGCATATGCAGAACAATTCTTTTAATACAGTATATAGCAATTGCAACAATTTTTTTCCAGCAGAAGTAATGAGCATAAAGCAAGCAAGTTTTATTTATATGAGGTGCCCTTCCAAAGCTCAGGGTGCCTTTACACTTATAACATTAAAATTCAACACATCATAAAACATTTGACACATATTAAAAACATCTATATAAATTCAAACTCAATACATTCCTGAGAAGGCCTAGTTAAACAAATATGTCTTCCAAAATTTTTAAAAGCTTCTACGGTCTGGCTAGCTTGTGTCTGGTGAGGTAGAGAATCACAGGTAGGAGCCATAAAGGCAAAATATCTTCCTTCCGTTGTTTTAAGGGATACCCTGGGAATCTCTAGCAATCCCTCACCAGAGGAATGGAGCAAGTGGGAGGGACAGTAAAGATGCAGGAGCTCTTTCATGCAGTAGGGGCCTTGCTCATGTAGGGCCTTATAGGTCTACAAAGTGACCTTAAAGGTAATCCGCCACTGTATTGGTAACCAGCGAATCATGCAGCACAGGTATAATATGATTAGACCTAGAGGCTCCAGTCAGCAACCTGGCCATCATGTTCTGCACTAGTTGCAAGCAATGGATATATACCCCGGTAGCCCTTGGTAGAGGGCATTGCAATAATCAAGACAACTGGTGACAAAGGCATGGACCAAGGTTGGAAGATTTTCAGGCAGAACCAGGTGCTTAACCCGGCTATGTTCCTAAAACAGTATAGGAAGATTTGACTACAGCTAAAATCTGCACCTCAGGGTCAGGCCTTCATTAAAAACAATGCCCAGGTTCTGCACCTGGCCAGAGGCAATAAGCAGGATCCCACAAAGATTTAATCCTGATGGTTTTCCCGCCCTTGTCCCTATCATCCCATAACCAGAGTCCACAACCAATACCTTAATTTTTTCTGAGCTCAACCAAAGCCAACTGGCACTTTTCCAGCTCTGAATCTCCAGTAGGCAGTTATTAAACACTGTAATAGAATCTAATTCCTGATCAGGTACAAAGGACATGCACAGTTGAGAATCATCAGCATAGCAATGAAAATTCAATCTGTACTACCTTATAATGTCCCCTAATGGAATCAAATACACTATGAATAACATGGGGGATTGCACCAAGCTCTGTGGAACCCTGCAGGGTAGTCCATGAGGGGCCAAGGAATAAATTCCTGACACCACTCTATGAGACCTACCCTTGAGGAAGGACTTAAACCAGTTGTGGACTGCCACCCTCAGTCCACAAAAAAACACAGGCACTTGAGCAGCACCCCATGATCCACAGTGTCAAATGCTGCTGAGAGGCAGTACAGTGCAGTGGTTTAAGGATCTGAGCTGCAAATCTGGTGACATCCAGCAGACCAGACCTGGGTTTGAATTCCACAGCTTCCACCTGCATACTGTGTGACCCTGAGCAAGACACTTATCTTTCCTGTGCTCCCAGGTTGCACCTGTAAAAAAGCTTTCAGCTTAGTGTGCTACTCCTGGTTAAACAACTTAAAAAAAAGAGAGATCAAAGAGAACCAAGATGGAATGGGCTCTTCAATCTCTCACCGTCAAGAGGTCATTAAGTACCCTCATCAGGGCTGTTTCAGTGCTATGCCTTTTTCGAAGCCAGACTAAGAGGATCGTAGATATTGTGGTTGATTAAATGATCCTCCAGCTGCAGTGTGACCACCTTCTTGATAACTTTCCCAACAAAAACAAGTTTGAGATTGTTTTCTAGTTAGCAGGGCAGTCTGGGTCAAGTGAGGTTTTTTTTAAAAGGGGGTGAACTACTGCCTCCTTTAAGGGATCAGAAAAGATCCCTCTCTCCAATGAATCTCCTACTATCCCAGCAAGGACTGGACCGATGACTTCTACACACCCCACTAGTAGGCATGTAGGGCCTGAGTCCAAACTATAGTAAATTGGCTGCAGAGTCTGGATGATCGTCACTATATCCACCACTACTGGTTGGCTAAAGGTGGACCAGGTCAACTGGTATTTGTACCACAAAGTTAATTAATGCAAGGACCAATGGAAGGCACTGGCTGATCTCATTTCTGATAGTGGACACCTTATCAGAAAAGAACTGCACAAACCCTAACACTGTTTTGTGACAATGCTCGACCAGACTGAAGACAGGCTGGATTACACAGTCTGTTTACAGTACAGAAGAGCTGAGTTGGTCTGTTCTTTGCTGTAGCAATTTCCCTGGACAGGAATTCTGCCTTCTTACAGGAAATGGCTGATTGATGGATATCATAATGGTCCATCAATCTAAGTCTGTTCACCTCCCAACGAGTTTTCCAAAAGTGTATTTCCAACCTTCCCCATTGCCGCTTTAATTCACAGATCTCCCCATTAAACCATGGGGCACTTGGATGAGAGGTAAGAGGGTGAACACAAGAAGGGGCAATGATATGCAGTACCTCAGTAACAGCCTTATTATAGGCTGACACAAGACGCCCTGGGTCAGTACTATCCCCTGGAATTCCTGAGAGGTCCATTACTGCCATTAGGCCTTCTGAGTTAACTCCTTTTAAAGGGCATAACTGTACCAACTCCCTTAGAGCAGGCCTACTTCAATTGGGCTGCAAAACTGAATCTCAGGAGGTGATGGTCAGACCATCAGCCGGATCCACCTCCACATCAGAGGTCTCCATCCTCAGCTGAATCACCAAATCCAATGAGTGTCTTTTCTCATGGGTTGCAGTAGTAATAACCTGTGTTAAGCCCAATGAATCTATCAATTGGAGGAGGTTCTGTCCAAACAGTGAGAGATCATTGTCAACCCAGGCACTAATATCTCCCATGATCGACCATCTGGGAGACTCAAATAACTTGTCGTGATGATGTCTGCAACCTCGTTCAGGAAATCCTCCCATCACCTGGTGAATGGTAAATGAGAAGGATCCGTAGCCAACACCTGCATCCATTATACACTCAAAGACCTTGGTAGCCTCAACTGGGACCTCCATGGTACCCAGTTCCTGTCCGAAACAGACAGCAACCCCCCAGCCCCAATGTTCCACTCTTGGGCAGTGAATCACCAAGAACCCAGCTGGAACTGCAGACTCCAAAACTGGGCCAGCACTTCCATCTAGCCAGGTCTCAGTGATACATGCCAGGTCCACAGATGCCACAAGATCTGCAATAACTGCTGTTTTATTTTTCATTGACCTGGCATTACCTAACACCGCTGAAAGGGACTGGAATCCAGTGATGACCCCACTTCCTGCCTGATAAAATCAGAGCCCTTGGGTATGGGCACAAGACAGGGAGACCTCATTACTGTGTCCATTTTACCCCAGGGTGTCTCCTGGTCCTCACTATCCCAATCCATCCACTCCCTTCCCATCCTCCTCAAGAGTTCCAGGATCTCCTATTCCATCTGCTTCCTCATCCCCTTCAAAATAGCAAGGGCAGGACATCTAAAATAAACATCAGATGGAAGTGATGGATAATCAAATGGATGGAGACCCTTAGTCTCGAGGGGAGTACTGCCTGACCGCACTCCTACTTCCCCAGCACATGACTCAGGTGTTATAAATTTCTCAATATTTAATACACTAACCTTCCCACTTAACCCACCCTCCTTCCAAATTTTTTAAACTTGTTTATTTAAAATGTAAACCCTTAATAAATTAACCTCTACATCAGTACCTCTTAACTCCTCCCTATGCTCTTATTATTATAGAGCAAACTAAAGAGCTCCTAACCTTCTCCCACAGGTTTAATTTAAAGTCACAAAAAGATTTAGCTCCATATTCTCAAAACAGTCTTTGTCCAGGATTAAATTTCTCAGTCAAAAATGTCATATGATAACAGACAGCCTGTTGAACTAAAATTCAGGCCCGACTTGGTACTCTCAATACCTGTGGGACTTACAATTGATTACAGGCACTTTCACTGATCCAAATCAATAGCTGTTTAAGTGTTGACATGAAGATTGAACATGCTATATATTATCCTCCTAATGTATGCTTCCTTCCTGCTAAGAAATCCTCGAACAGTGGTGCAATTTCCAAATGATGAATCAATTAGGCCCTCTCCATGCAACACACCACCTGAACAAATCTTCCCCACTAACACAACTCCAACTGGCAACAGTCCACCAGCTGATACCCGCAGAGAACCTAGGATATTGGGGACCCATCAACCATTTCCCCAGTTGGCTAACTCCGTTCTCCTGAGTGGAAGCAGTATCAGGCAGCGTAACTTCTATGCAGAGGCCTCTCAATGTCCTGGCAAAGATTTACAAAATGTTCAATGACTGAAAACTTTTGGAGTTCAAGGTACAGGCAAAGAAAGAGGAATAAGTCAGCCGATACAGCACAGCATAGCACAAAAGTTTGGGAGAAAGGGGAAAGGGGTAAGTCAATGCAGCCCTGGATCTAACCCAGTCGACAGAGTGGCCATGCCATCCACTGACTGCCAGGCAGTCCACAATCATTTTCACCTGGCCCCTATCCTCCGACCAGAGCCCAGGGCAGGAACCAGGAGACCGCAGAAACAAAACCCCTACTAGCCCCCAGTACATCCCTGACAGATTCTCAGCCCAATAACTCCTGATTTCAGCTGCAGTAATAGTCAATCAAGGATTGAAAAGTCACAGACCTCTTCGTCCCTCTAATGATCCAAATTATTGCCTGGAAAATCCTAGAAATTTGAAGTCAGACATCCCAGTAAATCCAAACCAGTTGTTCAATCCAAACAGGAGTAAATGTAATACATCCACGAGGACTGATGATGTTAATAGAGCAAAGGAGTATCCAAGCTTCTGTCCGAAGCTCTAACTAATAGTGCAGTGGCTAAGCTAAAAACCAAGACAAGCGCCAAAACAGAAGAGTGCAAAACTAATACTAAGAACCCGGCGCAATGGAGCCCACAATACTAGTCTGAGCAAAACAAAAAACAACTCAGAGCATAAATTGCAAAATACTAAATATCTCAATTCTTCAGCCTTAACTGTCTAAATACACACAAAATAATAAAAATGACTTAAAAACTAACAAAAAAAACACATAAAGCAAAAAAACAAGCAAAACAGAGCTAAAAATGGAGCAAAAACGCTAGCAGGCTCATAGCAGCTGCTATCTTCACGGATGCTGTGAACCAAAACAAAGGTGCAGTTACTGCATTGCCTGGGGCAGAAGGTAGTCTCTAAAAAAGGCTATGGTAAGAACTAGTGGGAGGCTGTGCTGTTACATTAAAGGGCAACAAAAGCACTGGAATGTCATTGCTTAGACTTTTTCTTTCCTGTAAAGATTTGTGAGTTTTAGGGTCTCTGTGTAAGACATTGAGATGATATGCCATTTTAAACATTTTAAGTTGTATTTGTAAAGAAAACATGAAAACAGCAATGGTGTCATGATGTGTCACAGGGCTGTACTGGTGGAGGCAGAACGGCATGTTTACACACCAGCAAAAAAACCTGCATCTGTAGAGAAACTTAGGAAAACACTGATCATTCTGCACTACATCCGAGGGTGTCACCCAATACGAGCATGTTTTATTAAGTGCTACAAGAATGAGCGACGCATAATACCGCTCGTATGTAAAGTGAGTATGAAAAAGGGCTCTGTGTTGTTATAGCAAGTGTAATGCAGAAGGATGTGCACTACACTCACTACTGAGAAGATGAAAGAGAGAATTTGGCTGTATTTGTCAAGCTGGCCTTGTGGTGTAGTGGCATTAATCACTGCTTCTAGAGCCTGTGGTGCCAGGTTTGGATCCTGGTGTGGGTGATTCATTTTGCTTCCAAGGGGAGTATATATTACTTCTAAGTCCTTTCCCCCTGGAGTTGAGAATCTTTATTTTGGGGGGTGCGGGGGGCTTGCCACCCACAAAGGAGGGTGTAGGGGTAAAGCCACCCACATAAAAGAAAGAGTTGTGGTTTGTTTTACAGGTCCATCGCTGTTTACAGCAGTGTCTCTCTACAGGACAGTCACCCTTTTGGCATTAGCAATTAGTTTGTTGCTCTAATGAGCAGCACCATAAGGGAATAGCCCTTATCACATGAAACCCATCAGAGCTCACAGGTGCCACCTGCATTGCTCCCCTTGACATTTACACTGTTTGGCCTGCACTGGTGCAAGTCACCAGCACCTCTCACAATAGTGCAGATCAGGCAGTGTAAACAGGCCTAATGTCTTGCATTGTGCATGCTGCAGATACAAATCAGCACATCGGTGCATGGCCGAGACACGTAGGGAAACCTACATGCCCTGGAAACATGGCACATAGGCTTAGTGCATGGGAGTTGTATATGGAACATATGTATAGATACTATATATATGAATATATATATATATATATATATATATAATGGTAGCATGGTAGTGCTACGATAGTTAGGGTTGAGTAGCACTTTTAAGGTTAAAGAGAGACATTTTGCACCTTAATAACTTTGCCACCATTCAACGGATTTGTCTGAAATTTGATATGCGTGGTTGGGCATGGTAGATCTTGGGATCTGCCAACATTTGTACTGATCAGATATACAGCTGCAGAGTTATTAAGCAAAAAAGAAGAAAAACAAAACTCAGCACTCTGTAATTGGCATACAAAAACAGGCATATTTATTAAACAAAGTCGCAGCCTATCACCAGGACGAGTAATTCAATCGTTTCATGCAACGCACGTCATCCCCGATGATGTGCTGTGCATGAAACCGGTTGGGATTACTTGTTCCTGGTGGTGAGGCTTGACGTTGACTTTTTGTTAATAAAATATGCCTGTTTTTGTATGCCAATTACAGAGTGCTGAGTTTTGTTTTTCTTTTTTGACTCTAGTAGTAACTCGAGCACCTGTTATATGGAGGAGCTGTTTTTGTTATTTATTTAGAGTTATTATGCGACATCCAAATGCTCAATTATGCTTTTTACGCATTCTTTACTCATGCCTACATGTCGCACGGTTTGCGTGACTGGTCTGAAAACTTCAGAGAATGTGCGGCCAGGGTCCCCGATGTGCCTTTTGAAGATTTTGTGACAAAATATTGAATGATTCAAAAGTTATTCAAAAAACAAGTTCCCTTTATAAGTCAATGGGAAAAGTTAACTGAAAGTTCAACACTTTCGCAAATGCACTTTTTAGTGCTGCAAATGGTCCTAGCAGTGTCGCAAATCCGCCATTTATTTTTCAGTTACTGATCAGAAAAATGCTTGGCATTTAAAATTGGGACCCTCTTGGAACACAATTATTTTTGTGTTCACCTAGTCGGACCCTCAGGATGCTAGCCATGTCTTTATTCTGGGGTTAAACACCCCAGAAAAATGTTTTTCAAATTTCTGGAAAAAGTAGTGTCTCACCTGCGACACTTTCACAAAAAATGTTGCGAAAGCTTTCACAAATTGCGACACTACTTTTCCAGACTATGGCAAAAGTTACAGGAGTTCTTTGCCACCCTGCTGCAAAAGAACAGTTTGGTCTTTTGAGCTGAAATTTGGAGGGAAGGCAACCAACATCTCTCAGATGTGCCGTTTGGTGTTTGGTGACAAAATATTGCATAGATGCTAAGTTATGGTACTCGGAAGTTGATTTTGTTTTCCCCACAGACTAACATGGTGGTGTTCACCACCCATTTCGGGTTTGTATCTTGGAAATGGTGAGAGATACAGAATTTTTGTCATGACAATGCTAGCCAGGAAACTCATGAATTGTGTGAAATTTATTTTTTTTTTCTACGTCACACGGTTCCTGAAATATAAGCAATTTAGTATTCCAGCAGCTAATTTTCTGCTCCAAGGCCCATTATTATGCATGCATTCTTTGTACACACTGCTTTTCTATGCAGCTGTTGTTCAAAAGCAGGGTGTGCACTCCCGTTACTGTAACAATTAATGTTTCCACTTGCATTTCCATACCCATTTGCATTACCGTTCCCATGTACGCCTCCGTGTGCGTTACCCTCTGCATTCTCATTTGTGCTTGCAGTTGTATTACTGTTACCATTTGTGTTTCCACTACTGTTTCTGTTTGCATTTCTGGCACCTCTCTCATTTGCGTTTCTCTTTCGGTTTGCATCTTCCTTGCTGTTACAGTTACCATTTGCATTTCCAATTGCATTACTGTGCCCATGCGCATTATGGTTTGCATTTCTGTATGCACTTCCATTTGCTTTTGCAGTTCTGTTTCCTTGGGTGTTATTGTTGCTGTTACCATTACCATTTGCATTTACAACTGTGATAACATGACTGTGCACATTACGGTTTGTGTTGCGTACACACTTCCATTCCCATTTCCATTTCTGTTTTCCTTGGTGTTATTATTCATGTTAAATTTACCATTTGTGTTTACAATTACGGTACCGTTACTGTGCTTGTTACGGTTTGCATTTCTGTGTGTGCGCGCTTGTGTTTTGCATTTCTGTTTGGGTTTTCTTTGGCATTATTTATGCTGTTAACATTACCATTTGAATTTACAATTGCTGTACCATGACTGTCCGCATCACGGTTTGTGTTTCCTTATGCAGTTGCATCTCCCTTTTACGTCACTGTTCGGTTTGGCGTCACTTTGCGCTAGCGTTTCTTTTAATGTTTGCTTTGCCATTTACGTTTCTGTCATGATGCGCACAACCATTAGCACTTGCATTTCCCTTGCACTTACAATTACTATGTCAGAAAATATCATGTGGTGGGTTGGGCCCCGTGTTCCCACCACCACATTCCATTCACTACTTCTACTGCACATTCTCCAAAAAGAAGGAAAATTAGATGCAAAAAACTACATTTAATGCACTAGTTAGGGTTATTCCACAGCAACAGAAATGAAGAAATTTGATGCTAGGGTTGAAAATCCCCCTTGCACCCAGTCCTACCCTGCCCCCAGTCGACATCGGGGTGTGTGTTGGGGTCATTGGTCCTAACTCTCACCCAACTCCTATAGTTCACCACCTCAGCTTCTTTACACATGTGATGGGGTAAGAGTTAGGGCTGATGACCCATGCACCACACCTAGATGCTGATGGGGGGCAGGGTGGGGTGGGTGTAAGGGGGTTTCAACCCAACATCGAATTCTCACTTTTGTCACTGTTAAACAACCCTAACTTATGTGTTAAATTGAGGGTTTTTTTGCCTCTAATATATATATATATATTTACTATTTGCAAAAAACTGGGTCCGCCTGAAGAAAAGAGATCACATCTGACTTTGTTTGCTCAGGGGTGCAGGTGAGCATTAGGGTTGACGACCTCAAGGAAGATCCCACCACTAATCTGCCAAGACTCAGGAGATCAAAAATCCTAATCTTTTTTCTTTTGCTGCTTGAATGATGGGGATGGGAATAGGGCTGTGTGAAACTGGCAAATTTCACTCCACAAAATATTTCACAGGATACATGCATTTTGTGAAATTTTTTGCTGTGCAAAATGTGAAATTTCACCCATGGAACAAGTGAAATGTTGTTCTCAGATTGGAAAAATTCACTGTTTACAGGTGAAATTTTACCAACCATGGGCAAAATTCTTCAATTTTGTCACTATTACCTGAATCCCTGGCATCTAGCGTGGTGCTCCAGGCCCTCATGGCTAACATTAAAAATATATTTATATATTTATATATAAATAAATAAAAAAATATATATATATCCTCTCCATGGTGTTTAGTAGTTGCCCTCATTCCTGGCCAATCTCGGACAAAATTAAATAAAGCCCCCCAAGTTACCCTCATATACTCACGAGCCCTCCTGATTCTCCTTGTTAAAAAATCAATAAATAAAATGTCACACTCCTGGTGTCTAGTGGTTCCCCCCTTCCCAGGCTCACTGGCCAAAATTTAGGGTCTCCCTGGTGTCTAGAGTTTGGACCCACCCTCCACTGGCCAATCTCTGGCCGAAATTAAATAAATTCCCCTTCCTCTGAGTTACCCTCATATTACTCCCAAATTCTCCTGACTCTCCTTTAGTTAAAAAAAACAAAATTTCCTTCTCAAAGGTATTTAGTAGACCCCACACCCAGTCAGCAGATAGCACCCATCCTCGATCTCAGTCCCTCGATCAGGCCACCAGCACAGCCTCCTCACTTCCATTGCTGCAGCTCATCCGAGCATTTTCACGAATGAGCACATGCTTGTACAAGCATGTGCTCATCCATTGAAGTGCTCAGTCTGGCTGCCAGCCATGGAGGTACGAGGAGGGGTATGCCACTGGCAAGAACAGGGGACTGGGAGGAGCAGGTGGGCATTGTCTGATGACAGCGTGGGTGCTGGGGGTTCACTAGACACCAGGGAACTGAACATTTTATTTATTTTATTTTTTACCAAAAACACAAGACACAGGTGTGCCAGTACTTCCTACAACTCTTTTGCTGCTACCTGCCATACCACCAGAGCCCACAGCAGAAGACACTGATTCAAACATATGTGTGCTTTCACTGCTGTGGGGAGTGGGACCTGGAACTGAAGTTGTACTCTTTTCAGCAGACTTCTTAGCTCCATCATCCCCCTGCCACATTTCCCACCTGTACTGGGACGTCTCTTAGCAGGCATTTGTGCTGGCTGATGCTTCAAAGCTTTGCCTTTCTCTGGCAGTATATCAAGAATGTATGTAATAAGCTGGTCTGCTGGTGCAGCAGTAAGATTTCTGCTTGCGATGCTAGCGACCCAGGTTTGGGAATGAGCCCGGGAGCAGGAAGGCTGGCTAGGGGGAGAAGGCTTGAACATCCCATGGACAGCTCATTTCTTCCAGGGGAGGGTTGAGCTAGAGCGTAGCTCTTGTCTGACCTCGGTTGGAGATACAAGGTACAATAAGCCCAAAGCTAAAACAGGGGAGTGATGTGCTGGACATCAACACTCAAGTGCCTTGATGTCAGAGGACACAGCACATTGTGAGAACACCAGAAAAACCTTGCAGTGCTCCTAGTTGACAGAGCACCAGGCCCCAATCCTCAATGCCCCTACTGGCCCAATAATGGCATCCTGATAAAAGAAAGACATATTGGGGTGTAAGGTCCCCCACCCCATACCCACCTGAAGGTATAACCACTGCTTCATGGGGGATGGACTGCACCAGATGCCAGACAGGTGAGTGAGGACTAGCAGGCTGTAGGTGTCTCCTGAAGAATGGGAGTACTGCGAGGAGGGGGAGCATACAAAGAGACTAAAAAAATAGAAATGAATGTATTACTAACTGTGTCAATAACACCTCACACATCACACCTACAGTGCTGGTTTCCTTACAAGTCCAAACACTATCAGGACAGGTATCATCACTTAGAGAACAACTAATACCATATATGGTAAGTAGCCTATTCTAGAAAAAACAAAAAGGTAACTTTCTCTGTCCCCAAACAGGAACTAAAGCAACAAACACAGGGAAAAAGGGTACAAGTGACCGACTTTAAATACAGATTACTTGTGTCTGGACAAATAAAGTACTGCAATGTGTTATTACTCAGTTAATACCACATTTTTTTATTATATAAGGGCAGAGACAACCATAAAACATTGACAAAGGTGAGTACCACAATATGGTAGTGATCTGGATAGGAGGGATCAGCAAGCAATCTCTTGAAAACTACTATATTAATATAAAGTTTTTTATACCACACGCATCAGGTATTAAACAAACAATGCAATAACAGAGAAAGAGTAAGGTAAGTCAACTAAAACAGAAACGCTGTGCAATGTGCAGAGGCAAGATCCAGCAATAAAATACAGGGGAGGAATTCACCAAGCAGTGAAAGTGTAATCGATAAGTTCCAGTGATCAAGTAACAGTACTGAAGTTTCCATACAAAAAATATAGAACTGTTGGTTTTCAAGGTTTAAGTGACACAAGTTAACACTCCAGCAAATAGAACTAGCCACAAACAAATAAAAATAAAATAACGGATCAGCTCTGTGTGTTTAAAACTTTGGAATTCACAATCACAACTAAAAGTGGAAGAATGGAATATATAACACAGGCTAATGGCAGCAGGAACTCTCAGACAGGATGGAGTAACTTTTCATAGAAAAGTAAATTGTCAAGATATAACAAAATTAATAAGAAATAACAGTAAAGAACAACTCACAATTTGTGAGTAATCTGTAAAAGGCTAGAAAATAGCCTGCACTGGTTTGCACTCCTACCCTACCCCACTCAACTCCTTCAAAGACACAGGCAAAAGTAAAACCTAATTAAACTAAATATTATGCAAACATCCACAAAATTAGGAAATGTTCCCTAGCAGCACTAGGAGAAAAACTGTATATTTTGTAACAATTAGCTCTCAAAAACAAGTTTTAAAGAGGCTTTGAAATGGTTTATTGTCTCTGGTGCACCACAACAGACCTCTCTTTGAGTCAACATGCAGCAGAATGAGCTGAAACAAGATGCATGTGATATTTGACCTCTTTACCCACAATGCCATGCAAATTTCACTTTTGGAGCAAAATTTTGCAGGCAAAATCAAAAGTTATGAAGGCAAAATTGTGCCACAAGGTAAAATTTTAAACATTAATGGGAGAAATTGGTTGACCAAAACATTTTATGTGAAATGTAATCATTACACAAAAACAGAAACCAGAAAAAATGTTGTTTCGCCTAGGTGAAAAATGTCATGTAATTGTGGAATTACACGAAATATTTCACCAGGCAAAATATTTCAGTTTTGCACAACACTGGGCGACAACTGGAGACAGAAACTTCTACAGAGGAGAAAGAAAAGATCAGCCAACTACATGACCATAGTCGAAGGGCCTGCTATACACCACTACACTGGTCACACTTGATTAAACTATGCACAGGCTAGAATTCCAAGTTATCTAACCTTTCCAACATTTACAGTATTAGATATGGGGTAACCATAGCAAAGCAGGTATTTAAAGAATTTTACAGCATTTATTTATTTTTATTTAGTTTTTGTTGACCAGGTAAGTGCACTAGACAAATTCTGCCTATTTTCAGGCACGACCAAGGGGAGGAGGAGGATACAGATGAATGCAAACTAACCTTGAACCAGATTAAACTGTTGGTGGTATTTTTTCTCCAGGACACCAGGGAAATTCCCCTACTCTGTAGGTGGGTGGAGCAGTCCGTCTACCTGCAGAGATGGAGGACCTCAGTCTGCAGGAGGCTGTAGAGGAGGATGGATGTGTACTGAGAGCTCAGGAACCTTCTGTGGGAGAGAATTTGTTGACTGAGCAAAGTAGGATTGATTGCACTATTCGAGATGAAGTTGTGGATTTACCAGTGGATGCAGAGCGAATAGAGATGGATATGTCTGCTGAATTAAATTTACAGGCAGAATTGGACAGGAAGAAAACTCATTTAATGGACTTAATTAATACGGCGGAGAGAGATTTTCATTCTTGCCAGTTGAGATTGGATGCAGAACGTACGAAACGGAAACGTTCCCCGGCTAGTCCGTTTGCAAATGGAGGGAAACGTTTTGAGCACCAAGACAGTGATATTGCTCAAGATTTACAATTTTCAGTAGAATTGGGATGTAACAATACTAAAGATTTTTTAGAGCAGTCTTGCTCATTGGCTACTTGGTCTCCTGGTGATGCTCTGCAACAAGCAGGATGGATGTGGGTAGGAGATAGATGGGTTCCGGACCCCTCGTTCCCCAGTTCTGGTATTGTTACTTTGAATGTGTCTAATTCAGTTCCATTTTCTACTGCCTCTGGGCTTGCTGGGGCTGGCCATCTGTCTAAGTCTTTGGTTGAGACCAATGCGGGTGCGCAGTGTCAAGAAGAGGCTACTGAATTATCTAATGCGCAAGACTCCGGCAGTGTTAAGGAACTAATGGTTTCATCGATGAACTATCGTCCCCTTATTTCTCCTGAGACTGGTTTCCACAGTGGAGGGACCAGAACTGTAAGTCAAGTTAGCAACAGGGACAGGAGTACGTTTTCTCAGCAGTCTGCAACTATTGGGACACCTGTACGTACGGGGATTAAAACTTATGCTGGCTTGTTTAAGAAGCCTGCAGAAACTGCAAAACGAAGATTTTGGTAAGACTCAGATATCGGGTAAGCCCTTTGCCACCGGACAGACTTTGGGTGGGGAAAACTTTGTTGATTGATTCTATGGGTTTTTCTCCTACTGAGGTTTATGTTTTTATTCATCCTCCTAGTGAACTAAATTATGATGTGAGTTTTTGTTCCATTATTTCTTTGGACAAATTTTGGAGGTTGTATTATGATTTAAAAGATACTGAAGACTGGAGAGACTTTCAGGCTATTCCAATTACGAAACCGACCATCAAAACAGTTACCATTCTTTTCTGTAATGAGGGGTGAATATTGAAATATTCTTTTTGGTTGGAAAAGAGGTGTTCTGTACAAGATAAACCTAAGCCTATTATGGACAGCAATGGTTTTGGACGGAGGTTGACGATTGTGTCCAGCTGACGTAAGATGAGGCAGGCATACAGCATTTACCTAGCTCCTTTTTGGGGAGGGATAGGGTATAATTTTTATGCTGGTCAGCCGAAAGCTGTTTTAAATGTGGGTCATTGTCACATTTAAACACTTCTTGTGCACAGATTAGATGTTTTCAGTGCGGCATGTTAGGACATTCAGTGTCAGAATGTGTAGCACCTCCAATTTGTAATCTTTGCAATGAATCAGATCATTTCTTTTCAGATTGTCCGTGGAGAAGTGATGATACTGATGATTCTTCAGACCAGGAATATTTTTTATCATTAGCACGACCTCCCCATTTCACTTCAGATGGGACTACAGCTGAGACTTTTTTCAGAGGGAGAAGGAGAGGTAGGGGAAGAGGGGGACTAGTTGCTGATTTTAGACAGATTGGAACTCTTGAAGCTTCTGATGTTGGGCATTCTTCTGTTCCTTTTAATGAGGTACAGCACTTGGAGCAGGTAGTGACTGCCCCTTCAGAATCTTCTTTGGGTTCTCATAGAGAGGATAAAGAAACTCCCTTTGTAACACCGCAAGGGTCCCCAGGTAGGACGATTACCTTGCTGGATACCCCTTCTTGTATTGTGGAGAGGGATAATGATATTCCTGGACGGAGTTTCAGCAGCCCCACAGGATTCTCCAGTGAGCTCCTCGATGTTTGTTGCTGTAGATGGGGATAACGGAATATTCCTGTTTCCCCTTACCTTTAGGGAACAGATTTTCTGTTCTAGCGACGGGGAGAGCAGGTGGAGTCTGTTCATCCTTTGGTTGATTCTGTACACAAAGTGGATGTTTCCACTAGTATTGCCTCCAGGACAAAGCTTTGGTTAGTAAAATGCCCGAGGCTAGGAAAAGGGTGACCAGATCGAGTGTTAAGACCTTTAAACCACCTCCTTGACACCTTTTCCATTATCGATTGTTTCACTGAATGTGAATAGCTTAAAATCTCATGTGAAACGTCAAACAACTTTCGGAATTCTATCCCAGTTAAAGTATGATGTTTTTTTATTGCAAGATACGCGCTTTAATTCTGTATTTGAATCATCTAGGGCTGCTAAAGATTGGTATTGGGGTCAATCTTTTTGGTCTTTTGTGGAAGAAAAGTGTAGTGGGGTAGGCATTTGCTTTACGCACCCTGATGTTACATGTTTGCGGTTGGTGGATATTATACCTGGAAGGGCGTTATTGGTGGATGTCATTATTAAAGGTTTTTCGTGTAGGTTGATCTCTATTTATGGTCCTCAAATGAAAGCTTTAAGAATTGAGTTGTTACAGAAAATTCAACCTTATTTACATACTAGTAGACAGTTATTTTTTTGTGGGGATTTTAATATTAATTTCCAGCATAAGACTGACACTGGGAAACAATATTGTGACAAAACCAGTTTAAAGTCTATTCTCTTTTTAGCAGGCCTCAAAGATTTGCATCAAATAGGCTGACAAAAGGTTAAACCCACTTTTTTTAAAGGGGGTTTGTCGTCTCGAATTGATTTTATTTTTGTTAAAAAGTTATTGCAAATTTCTAGTCTGATATATGTACCGATAGAAACATCAGATCATGTTTTGATTGGTATTATGATAGATACCTCCTTTAGCAGGCAGAAGGGACCAAGGTTTTGGAAATTAAATGTGTCACTATTGGGGGAACCTGATATTTTACAAGACCTAACGATAAAAATTCAAGACCAAATTACTACGATATTTTTGTATGACGATATGATTCATTGGTGGGATGCTTTTAAGATATGTTTAAGTGGGTATTTCCAAGAAAAGGGCAGACAGTATGCTGCTGCAAGGCAGGAGAAATACTTATCCTTAGGCACTCTTTGCAATCCCTTATTTCAACTCAAATAGAATATGACGTTGATTTGTCTGAGGATATTACCTGTATAAAGCAGGATATGTCTCAGCAGCAATATGATCGTTTGGGTTCATTGATTAAGGAACAATCTTTTGGGACTCGGGGAAAGCTGCACAGGTCAATCCTTTTTTGGCCTGTAAAACACGTATTGATACAAGATTATTTTCAGAATTGAAGGATGATAATGGTATGCTGCTTACTGATAATGATAGTATAATGACATTTTTGAATCATCATATTGAGACTAATTTTGGGGTACGAGTTCTGGACTCTGGATATGCGTCCCAGCTCTTGCAGGTGGCCAACCTTCCTTTGCTAGGTTTAGATGCCCAGAATACAATGGTTAAGGCATTTACAGAGGGTGAACTAGAGACGGTAATTACGTCCCTTAAAAATGAGACTTCCCCTGGCTCTGATGGTTTGCCGGGTGAACTTTATAAGATTCTTTGGAAATTGATGCCTAAGGAGTTATTGGCTTTGTATAACACTTTTATTTCGGATATGTGTTTACCAATTCAAATGTATGAGGGATTGTTAATATATTTATTTAAGAAAGGGGATTGTTCTGTCATAGGAAATTGGAGGCCTTTGACACTTTTGAACGTGGATTTTAAAATTTTTTCCAAACTTTTGGGGAATAGGTTGTCCATGGTTATGCCGGATTTAGTGAGTAGTTTTCAATATTGTGCGGTTCCAGGGAGAAGCATTTTTGATGCTTTGATTTATATTAGGGAAGTTATGTCGATAGGGTTAGGGCTTTCGGGTGGTTTGGCAGGTTATTTAGTTAGCCTTGATCAATCCAAAGCCTTTGATGGAGTGTCCCAGGAATATTTGTGGGACTGCTTTAAGGCTTTTGGTATTCCTGTTATTTTTGTACAATGGGTACAACTGTGTTATGCTTTGGCATATGCGATTCCGCTAGAAAATGGGTGGAAGGGTGATAAACATAGGATTTTGAGAGGTGTTAGGCAAGGCTGCCCTCTCAGCCCTTTTTTGTATGTTTTGGCTCTTGATTCTTTATTACACATTATCAATAGATCTCCCCAGATAAAGGCCATCCAGATTAATGGGGTATGTCAGACTAAAATCATTGCTTATGCAGATGATTTGTGTCTTCTTTTACCCGACGAAGCCTCTATTCTGTTAGCTTGTCAAACCATTATGGAATTGGGAAAGATTATGGGTGCACGGCTAAATAATTCAAAAATGAAATGCCTCAGTATTTCTGGTTTTCCAGCATCTCTGACTAATGTGGGAGATTTTTTGGTTGAACAACAGCCATGCAAAATCTTGGGTATTTATTTTGGAGGTAGGGATAGCGCACTGGATAACTGGACTATAGCTCTGAAGGAAGGGGTTTCTAAGGTTGCAAATTGGAACAGACATAGATTGTCTAAGAAAAGAGAGTATACCTTATTAAAACTTATTTAATACCTGTTTTTGTTTTTAAGTAATGTTTATTTATTGCCAAAATCTATGGAGACTTCTTTGATGAGATTTTTTTGTGGGGTATGGGTAGTCGTTTGAATCCTATTAAACGAAAATATTTTGTATTTAGATGTTAAAGATGGGGTTTGGGTATGGTTAATCCTGTTCTTTTTTTTTTTGATTTTTGTATTCAAATTTGATCCCTATAATTAAGGAGTCTGATAAGATTTGGGGTTCCTTACTTTATGGACATTTAAAAGGTATACTGTTGGAATGGAAATTAGCATTATTTATGCATAAAAATAAAAGGGCCACCATTGATGGAGCGTTGGGGTGAAGTTTTTGATAAGATAAAGGGATGGAACATTGTTTGGGACGTTGTTTTGAGTACTTCTAGGAAGGTTTTATATAGATCTGTTTTGAATACCTTTTTTTTTGACAATCCTTTTTTACACCTTCCTCAGAAAGTACGTTTGGATATTTTTCGTTATATTGTTAACCCTCGTATTCCTCTCCATATGTGGGATATTACATGGTTGGGTATTCATGGGAGGATAAACGTACGGAGTAACCAGAAACATAAATTAGTGCGAGAGCGATATTGTCCGAGGGAAAAATGTATATTAATTTTAGAAACTATGGATCATCTTTATTTTAATTGTCATTATGTTATGGAATTTTGGGATGTTGTGAAACATAGATGGAAGGATGTTTTGATTATCCCTCCTCCACGTGAGGGTTTGTATTATGGATCCTTTGGGGTAGGTGGTTCTGGGGGTTATTATAGTACTTTGCAAGTGATACATTCCTTTTTTTTATATTGGATCCGGATCAGTAGATGTAAGCTGTTATTGCAACAGCAGGAAATTCATCCACTTAACTTAGTGTATACCATCGAGGCTGAAATCCGGAAATTGAAAATTTCTGAGCAGTCTAGTCTCCCACATGATTACTGGTTTGCATTGTGGAATTTTTTTGATTGTATAATATAATGGTTTTATAGGTACATGAAACTGGGGTTAGAGATGTTTTTCTTTTCTTTTTGGATATGGTTTTTGATTATATTTAGTTTGACTTTTAAGATAATAAATAAAATGGAAATTGAAAGAAAGGGAAAAAGAAGGGAAAAGAAAAAGAAAAAAAAAGAAGGGAAGGAAAAGAAAAAAAGAAGAAGGAAGAAAAAAAAAGTTGTATGAACTGATATTTATTTGTTTTTTTTTTTTGATTCTTTTCTTATTATGTTATTGTATGTTATAATTTTGATTCTTGTATAACTTGGTTTTGATCTGTTTGGATTTCAATAAAAATTCCCCTACTCTGATGCTGCTGCTCTGTGGCCAGTAGAGGGCCATGGGCCATCACAATGGCCACTTGAAGTGAGTCGTCGGATCAGCAGGACGCTGTGGAGTTAGGAGAGCAAGCCTCCTCTACTACTCTTGTAAGGCAAGAGGCTTTTCTTTGTAAACAACTGGAGTTTGATTTAGAAGGAGATTGAATGATGTTTTTCTTTCAACAGAGGATTTAACTATTGCTGGCTCAGAGCCGGAGATACTATTAGGTAAAACCGCATCTTTTTCTGCTCTTGATTTTCCTGCGAATTACAAAAGCAAATGGTTTGCAGGCTACCGAGGAAGTTTCTGCGTAAACTACAAGTAATGAGACTGTCATTGGGAATATGGAGCAACTGTAGATTTTTGCAACTTCAAAGGGAAACCTGGTGAATCCAGCAGGTTGTTCTGAACCTGGTGAGTTGGCTACTGAATCTTGTCATGGTTTACAAACTATTTCAATGGCTGGCAGTTCTAGCATAGCTGTTGTGTGCCAACAGCCTGTCTTTTCTTTCTCTGAAAAACACTCTCAATCTTAGGTATGGGCTGACAGTTCTAACACTGAGGCAGGTGTGTGCTGAAATCCCAACTGCTGTAATTTGCATGCTAAGGCTAGTGAAATTCCGGCTGTGGGCATTGACTGCATTCCGAAAGTGTTTGCTCATTCCTTGGGGATGACGCAGTCCACCGTAGCCTCTTCTGACCCTGCTATTATGACAGATTCAGGTTTTGTGTTTTGTTTCCTGACTAATAAGCCAGACAAAGTTTTGCAACAGGAAACAAAATGTGACATTATATATTAGACTAGCCCAGGAATACAGATGGGGGCTACTACTTTTTCTTTTCTAAAAATGAAGGATAAATCTCCCCTTCAGGTTCAATCTTCCATGGAACAGTCTTTTAAGACCCTTGGCCAGCAATCTGGCATTCATGTACCTTCACTTAATCTGCCAGTTGGCCCCTTATTACTGCCTAATACAGACATAAACTGGACTCCCAAAAAGCCTCACAAGGGGTGGGATGGCTTCAAATGAAAAGGGAACTGTCCTTCAGACCCTAGCTGGGATTCTCTTTGACTTTTTACAATCCTCCCCGAGTGCAAACCTTCAGATGTTAAGGCCCAGAAAGATCCTGAAGTATTGAGAGTCCCAAAAAAAAACACCTATGGAAGAAAAATTATTAGTGACCAGAATACAGAACCTCAAGACTCAGTTTCAGATAGGACACCCTTACTGTCAGATTTATTTTCTAAAATCAAAAAGAGGCCATACCTAGGTGGAAAGTTGTTCATATCCACTATAAGGGTGGTTTGGAGAACAGACCAGACCGAACTTATGTTGGTTGAACTTTATTGAAGGAATCCTTATCTATTTCTCCTAGAGATGTTTTTGCCTTAATTAATATATCTGGGAGAATAACTATGATATCAGTTTTCAACAGCATATGCTTTCGATCTTTTTGGGAACGTTATGCAAGTTAAATTCTCACCCATTTTGACCCCTTTTTTAGTTATTTCCTTAACCAAGCCTTTAATTAAATTTGTAACAGTCATGTTTAGAATTGAGGGTGTTCATGTTGATGATATTACTTTTTGGTTATCTCAGAAATGTGAGATCTTGAGTACTCCAAAAGCCCTGTTAGACTCAGAATCCTTCTGGATGGGGGGGGTGGAAATATAAAGTTAAATTATGAGCCACTGATACAGGAATGGAGCATATCCCTAAGGCCTTTTTGTTAGGGAGAGATAGGGGAGTTTGTTTTTATGCAGAACAGCCTAGGGCATGCTATAAATGTGGTGCAAAAACTCATTTATCCAGTACTTGTGATAATGCTCGCTGTGATAATTTTAGGGAAATTTGACACATAGCAATGCAGTGCACCAATCTAACAAAATGTGATTTGTGTGAGGTTGATGGCCATGTTTTTAGTGAGTGTCCTCGGGCTACTAAGAATAAAGCTTCTTGTGCTAGTCCTGAACTGCTGATACAGCAAGCCCAGGACTCTTATTCTGCTAAAGGAGAACTTCCCACTGTAGATTCAGTTCCCAAGTCAGTTCCTCTACAGGACAAGGTCTTGGTTCAGATCCCCCTCGCCTGAGGTAATCCCAGAATCTCAGATCCTGACCCATACTATTAAAAAAGAGAGCTCTATTAGTACCAACCTTTTAACACCAGTTTGTTATAAGGAACCAGCTATCCTTGGGTGTGAATTGGCTAACAGCAAGGCTTTTAGACTGTGACAAGAAGATGTTCCTCTAGGAATAATAAACCTCAGGTTAAATTGATTTCTCCAGTACTAAACAAAAATCATAATGCTTATGCTGCTTTGTTCCTACCAGATGAAGCTTCCGATATGGAACAAGGGATGTGGATTCTCATCAGTAGAATGCAGTCAGCCTTCTATTGGAACAGATCAAGGGATTATAAAACTAAAAAAAAGAAAAAATGAAAAAGAGATTTACTGACCTTATTTCGGTTTTACTTGCTTAACATTTCATGGGTTCTTTTTCTATTGGGTCTTTAAACATTCAGAGCATTTTGAATCCATTTAAACAGCAGGCTGTTTTTTCTTTTATTCATGATTCTGGTTATGATCTTTTTTTTTGGCAAGAAACATGGATGTGTTCTAGGGAACAGTTATTGTCATTTAAAAGAAACTGGATTTGGGGGCCATCTTATTGGTCTTTTGGTCCAGAATGTGCAGATGGGGTGGGTATTCTTTTTGGTTCATATGATTTTTTTTAGTGAAATTAGTAGATTTAATTCCTGGTCATTTGTTGATATTAGATGGGAAATGGAAACTGTCAGCTTTTCATTGTATCAACGTTTATGGGCCTCAAACTAAAGCTGATAGAGTGGGTCTGTTGAAAATGGTTCAACCTTACCTAGTTTCATATATGATTATTTTGGGAGGAGATTTTAATTGTGATATTGTAAGGGATCAGGTAGGAGGCGGAAAAGGAAGAAAGTCTATTGCAATTCCAATATGTTAACAACTTTAATTCGCACGGCAGGGTTAATTAATTCTAGTATATATAACAAAGGTTCCAGGTTCACACATGTTAGAGGCATTTTTAAAACAACTATTGATCATTTTTTTCTTTCCCGGAATATCCCTGAGGGCCAGTTTTTTATTATTCCTTGTGAATTTTATGATCATTTACTATTAAGGTTTACTATTACGAGGTTGAGTTATAAACCTAAAATTAAAAGCAGATGGAAATTAAATCCTTCTTTATTAGCATCTTTCAAAGTTATAAAAGACATTATAGCATTACTGTCTGCTAGATTATCTGTTTATTGTTTATATAATGATACTGGAGAATAGTGGATTGACACCGAAAAGGATTTACAATGTTTTTTTAGTAACTATAGCAAGAATTTAGAGAACAAACATTTTTTGAAATATCTTTCCCTTTGAATCCAGTTACAACATTTATATACTGAATCATATCTTACCAAATATGATTATTCCTCACAAATTAATAAATTAAAAAAGGATATGTTAATTTATCAGTACAATAGAGCCACTATAATAGCTGCAATGCTTTCTAGTGGAACCCAGAAGTCGCCTATAGGAGACCCATATGAGGCCTGTAAAAAAAATCCATTCGGATATGACTCTTGAATCATTACAGGATGCAGGGGGTAATAAAATAGATTCAGTTTTAGACATGGAAAATTTCATTAGATTACATTACCAACCTATGGAACCTATGGTAGCCCCTTGTGATGAGAATATTACAGGGTATTTAAAAAAATATTGAGATTCTATTATGTCTAAATGAAGCATTATTATTGCTTAAACAGATTAAGGTGACAGATGTTGCAGATGCCATTCAAAGTCTTAGTATAGGTACTTCATCAGGTCTGGATGGTCTACCAAATCAATGTTATAAAGTCTGTATATCAGAAATTTCTGCTATTTTGCATATGTATTTTTATTCTTTTTTCAACATAAGAAGATCCCGATAAATTTCTCTGAAGGATTATTAGTCCATCTATTTAAAGCAGGAAACAGATAAGATATTTCAAATTGGAGACCGATTATATTGTTAAACTCCAATTATAAAATCTTAACTCATATTCTTAATACCAGACTTAAGATTTATGCTTCCTCTGTACTCTCAGTACAACAATTTTGTGGACTTCAGGGAAGAAAATCCAAGATGCTCTTGTCATCATTAGAGATTTTATTGAGTTTACTCATGGTGGGTAATAAAGGGTGTATACTATCTTTGGATCCGGAGAAAGCATTTGATCGGATTGATAGGGTTTTTTGTTTTCTACATTAGCCAAAGATGGGGTTCCTTTATCTTTATTGAATATATAAAATAATTATATTCTCCTGTTTTGTGACAGTGTTCTTAAGAGGGCAAATAATAGATGGATTTAAAATTTATACAGGACTCAGGCAAGGATGTCCTCTTAGCCCTTTGCTATATTTATTCTCTATTGACTCCTTACTACAATTTTGACAAAATGAATTTGAATAGACTGTCAGGGTGGGGAGCATTTGCTAACCTTTCAGTGATAGCTTATGCAGATGATATTTGTGTTTTTCCCATTATGATCAAATTCCTTTGTTTTTATAGGAATTAGAAGATATGTGATAGTTTCTAATTCAAACTACATTTTTCTAAAAGTAAAGGGTTAATGATAGGCCCTTGGGATAGTGGTTCATGTCAGGTATCAGGGATTACTTTTTCTAAAAAACCTATAGTCATTTTGGGTATTAAGTTTGGAGTAATGAATCTGCCCTTACATAATTGGGAGCTAGTGTTATCAAAATCCCAGATTAAGGATAGGTGATGGCTATTCTGGAAACTATCCAGAATTAAAAGAATTCAAATTTTGAAATAGTTTATAGTTCCTCAATTACAATACGTAGCATATATTTTCCCCTCCCTTTTCCCTGGGGACTTCTATATATGGGATGTTTTTCCAAATGCTTTGGGAATAAGCTTAACCCAGTTACATTGTTATACATATTTAAGTTAGGCAAAAGGGGACTGGGTATGATTGAACCTTTAATTTCTTTTTATTCTTTATTTATTTACCATACTGTTTTGTATAGTATTTCCTCCACTTTGATGGAGTTAGAGGAGTAGTACAGCAGGTATTGAAGCATTATTTAACTAGGTGGATGATATAGCACCAAAACTCCATTCAAGGCTTTATTTTCCTGACTATTTTCATCCTATGGCTCAAAAACTATGTAAATGGAAAATTTCCAACTTATATTTTGCATAATGCCAGGAAAAAATGTTATTTTCATTTGTTGGCTCATTTATACCCTTCAGAACTTAGTTTTAAAGATTGTCCCCAGCCCTCATTGGGCATGTTCTGAAACAACTCACAAACAAAAGGGTGCCTGCTACAACATGGGAAATATTGTGGCTTACTGTTTGCAGTAGATTGAATATTAGAGGTAATGCTAAGCATAAAATCTGGCAGAAAGAAATTGTCCATACTTAACTTAATTTTTATTTATTAATTTAGAGGAAACCATGTCTCGTTTTTATTGACCTGTTCATGTTCAAAGCCACTTTGGCCCTTTCCTAAAGATAAATGGTGTATGGATTGGTTACTTAATATAGATTATGATACTCTAGTGTTGGGTCTTTTGCCTACTGAGAATGTTGATTTTCATTTAGAAATATATTTGATTTTTCTATGTTGTTTAGGGTTCTATCTGTGGCAAGCTCGATGCCAGTGGGTTCTTTCTCAGAAACTAATGCCATATCAAGTTTATAGTTTTTAGTGGTGCAGGCAGTGAATTAAGTTTATCATTCTGATTTATTACATTATTCAAGTGATAAACGATATCGATGGTGGAGAGGCTTTCAAATTTTTATTAAATATAAGTGATTCTTTTCCCTTTTAGGGTTATATACTCATGTTAAATATTCCTTGATTTTCTTGCTGAGCATGTATTATGTGATTTTTAATAAACCCCTACTCTTTCGATAAGTGCCATGAGATCTTTAACATCCACCTGAACTACCACCAATCCAGGCAGATGGGACCTCGGTTTAATGTCTCATCTGAAAGGTGGCACCTCAGAAGTGCAGCACCCTCATGCTGCACTACAGTGTCAGTACTGGGCTATTATCCCAAGTGCCAGATTGGAAATGAACCCACAGCCCTCTGATCTCCCAGCCTCAGAGGCAAGTGAGCTACCTACTGAGCCACTGACATTGAGAATGCTGAACTCCAGGTGGGTACCAATACATACAGCACTGTAAGTTAACCCTAACCCCTTGCCATCAATAAATACTATATACATATAGTCTCATTGTGCACACACTTCCATCCTGATTGTGGGACAAAGCACAGATGGATCAAACAGGCAATTAAACATTAACCTAGTAAGTGCCCTGCAATACATTACAAAATACTCCATGCATTTTTTGTTTGTTTTTTTTCATTTCTTTGTAGTTGCCATGTTTTCAGATGTTATTGTAATGTGTTATATTTGCATCATAGAACATTATATATTGTGCAAGCAATAACACACAATGTGGTGTGGGTCATCATTTGATAATAGCATACCCAGGGGTGTACTAAGGCATGAGGCACTTGCGCCGAGTGCCACATGCCACTGGGCGTGCTCTTATCAGGCGATGACCCACACGTCAGAGTGTCTTATTGCACTTATAAAATGGGTCCCTTAGTAAAAACATTAAATACAAATGCAGATAAGAAGTTTAAATAAAATTATTAAAAAATATGATGTTATGAATTCAAAGAGACAGAAAGTAGTCATTCTCATTTTATTATTGTGAAGATGCTTGATTAAGTAGGAGGCTTTGGTGCATGTCTGTTAGCTCCTGCTATCTCCCACTGAGAAAGAAAATTGTCCACAATATGTTTTTTTCTTTTGTGTATGTGTTGTTTTTTTATGATTAGGGAGGAAATGCCCAGTTACTTACAAGAATGGGAGCATGGGACCTCCTCAGCCACTGGAGTTCTGATAGTGTCTGTCTGCCAAACACCCCCCAACACACATGTGCAGTTCTGAACAATATGCTTTTGATTTTCTGTGTGTTTTTATGAGGATGTGATGCAACACAGTGGGAGTTTTCTGTAGGTAGTGGAATGAGTATGTCCTCACTGGCGCATTACTCAGCTCTGTGATATCACTTTGCAATCACAGTTTCAGCAACTTGGTGTGATGTATATTTATTTGAAATGATAATCAGGCCTGCTCAGAGGTGGAGGAGCAAGGTGGTGGCAGATTAACTGTCAGGGTGGGGGCCCACTCAACACCAGGAAATTTGGATTATTTTTTTTATAAGGGATCAGGGATGGGAGGTCCACTAGACACCAGGGAATACTGGAAATAGAAGAGATAAGTCAGTGGACTGCTAGCTGTTTTTTTTTGTGTGTGTGTATTAAGGAATCCAGGATAGGAGGAGGTCCACCAGACATCAGGGAAATAAAATGTTTGGGGGTCCATGATGGTGTGTGGGGGCCACTAGAAACCAGGAGGGTCCCAGAAAGAGATTGGAGATATTTATTTATTTACTGGGACTCCTTATCAGTGGGGTGGATTAATGAATTAAACTACAGTTAAAAAAAGCCTCAGAACTGACCACTGTCAGTGATCCTTTCTGCAGATTTTTTCCCACAGTTTAATAAATCAACTCTTAGTTTGTATATTTATTCCACAGTTTTAAGGCAGAATTCCCGTGAAAGTTCTGAAAATGATTTACAAACTTTTGTGGAAGCAAAATTTGCACGTTCACCAAAATTCCGCAGGTAGAATTTTTTTTTCACACACCCCTACCTGTAGCACACTTATTTCCTTGTGTTTTTTTAATAGTGCAACTAAAATCTCTCTGATGACAATTATATTTCAGCTGTATTCTTGTCTGCTTAACTCTCTATCAAATAGTATATCTGATAATTATTGCTATAAACCCAATAAGAGGCTACATAACCATTCAGCTAATGTTGCATTAATTGCTTCTCAGTGTTTTGCAAGTAGGAGTGGGTAACAATTTAAATGAAGCTACCTCTTACAAAGCTGCAGCTCCCTTTATCACTGAACAGTGCTGGACCCATGTCTGTCAGAAATTATGATATGAATAGAAGATACCTTGATATTATTTCCAGTTGATGGTGATCCCTACATTTTCTTCACTGTAATAGTTCATTTATATATTTCCACCTGCTTAAACAATTCATATTTTTGTGGGGCTAACAAATAATGGGCCATATGCCCAAGAAAAGGATTATTATGCACCACTTATTGGTGGCACATAGGCAACCCTAAGTCGGAATACTGTGCAGCATGTTCCTGCAAACCCACAGTGGCATTCACATAGAGTGTGCCTGACAGTTGTATGGTGGATCCCCAGCTGCATGGGCAGCAATATGCCAGGAACAATTGGGGAATTGTCTGTGATGTGCCTGCACTATGCGCCATTTACTAAGGCACATAGTGCCTGGCACTGGGAGACAGGTTATGGCAGCCAGGGCCCTGCCATAACCCAGTGCCCACCCCATGGTCATCACCCACTGGTGGTGGCAGGACTGGGAAATGGCCTCCATGCTGCTACAGCCCACTGTGCTGCGGGAGGTCTGGGGAAGCCATTCCAGTAAGTGCCCATTCAGTTTTATATTGTTTAGTATTTCTCAGATCCACATATCTGATTCATGTCCACCCCAAGGGTGCAAGGAATCCACTCAGACCCTGGTTGAGCATCCTATTGGATGCCTCCTGGTCCACCCCTCTGCACTGGGCCACCTCCCTGAAACTGCACATCGGGGTTGGCCCCAGACAGATGACATGCAAGTGCATGAGGTCATGAATACCATGCACCCTGTGCTTGTCTGGGGCCACTGAGCTGCTCAGGTAGGGTGTGCATCTCTGGCACATTGCTTCCACCCTATTAGTGAATAGTGGCCACTGTTTGTAGCATGAATAAAAAGTTACATGTAACTGGAATCAAACAAATTTTCATGGTTTCCTGGAGTAGGACCCAACAATCCTCCTCTGACTAGTGCCTTTGAAGAAAGGCACCAGAGTACTGCATTCCTCACCAGAAACCCTGACAGAAAATGACAGGTGTGGAATTCCAGCTGGGTCTTCCTATATATATAGTTCTGTGCTGAAACCACTAGGGCAATCATGAACTTGGAGGGGGTAGGCTGTTCTATTTCACTGTCGAGAAGGCTCTTTTGAAATTGTTAAAGAATATCAAAGTGATGCCTATTATCAATTTATTTTGAGTACAATACTGGAGTCTGTTCCACAGCACACAAATTATAGCTTAATGAAAGAAATTTTAGCTGCAATAAATTGATGCCATATAATGTCAAAGTTTCTAACTGGGGTCCATATGCAGGTCAATGTGGAGCAGCTGCATGATCTGCCTCAGCCGATACCACTGCTAAAATTCTTCCCACCTCAAATAAGTGCCTGATGGAAATAGCTTCTGAAATCAAGTAAATGCCCCTATCAGGATTTTGACTTCAGGGGCTATTTTGACATGTCATATTTTACGGGATCCAACATGGCTGTGGTATTACTGGGGTCAGGACCATTCTGGCTGACATTTACTTCAGTGATGTTCTGGAGCACCCATGTGGTGTTCTGCCATTCAATATTGGTTTGCTTTTCATTTTTACCAACATCCCTGAATAAATGCAGTTTCAGAACTCAAACGGGTCTTCCAATTTACAGTTGTGTGCTGTAATCACTAGAGGAATCTGTGATTGGGGGAGGAGTGCAGCTCTGTTATGCTTTGGAGAAGTTTTTAAAGAAAGAGTTCCTTTATTCAGGAGTACGGTAAACTTTAGTATTATGTACCATCAATTTATTGAAAGTCAGAATAGAAGTTCTGTTTCACAGTCACTTATAAAATAACCAACCCAACTAACAATGCTTGGTACTTCCCTCATAAGAGATTCTTCAGGGAATATTTGAGGAACCTTTGAGTGCTGAGTTATGATAGCTGGGTTTGTGCTTTTGTAACCACCTTTCTTTATGCTGCAGTTTGTATGTTGTGGAATGAAAATGCTGCTTTTTCTTGCATAAAATTGATTGTATATAATATCAAAGTTAACAGCACTCTCTCATGTAGCTGTAATTTGGTGAGTGCTCTGCAGTGCACTTCAAAACACATCAACATTATAAAGAAAAAAAGGAACTAAATTAAACAAAAGTGATAAACGTAGCATTTAAATGAGTCTTCACCTGTTTTGCCCTTTCAGATGACCTCAGAAAGTAAGGGACAACAAAGTGATAAATATCTCTGTTATCACCACCTCTGCTCCTCCAACAATACAACCATAGGTGAGTTATACATCACTAACACTTGTCACTTGTGTTTAAACTATACACATACTAGCATTCCAGATTATCTAACCAACATTAGATATGGCATAACTATAGTATAACAGGTATTTTTTTTCTATATAGATTTGATATGGTAGTTTTTCATTTTTTTCCTCCTGTCCTTGTGCTCAGAGCATGTCCACGCATGTGGAGGCATGCGCATGCCATGCCTCGAGGTGCCCACCCACTACACTGCTGCCCCTCCCAATTACGCTACCCAACAGACCTCCACCCTGTGGGAGTAGAACTACAGAGTGGTGACAACCACCCCAAGAGAGGAGGGTCGCCTTTCAGCTGCTCAGTCCTGTTCCCTCCCTTCCCCCCATGCTGGTTTTCCAGTAGCCACTTTGCTGAATATCATAATTCTGATCCGGCACATTTAAAATTCATGGCACTTGATTATGCCCCACCACTTGAAAGAGAGGATGATTACTTAAATGTACTTAACCAGAAAGAAAGAAGAAGGATAGTTCCATTAAACACAGTACAGCCAATAGAACTAAATGATTAGGTGGATTTCATCCCTTTTATAAAATATCAGTGAATATCTCAAAGTCCTAGCTCTCTAATTTACAAATTAATCCAATAATTGCTTGGTGAGAATGAAATGCACCCATGTTTTCCTTCACCTTTTTGTGTGTCAATCAACTAGTTTTTGTTTATTATTTAAGTCAATGTGTTTGAATAACAGAAGTAATAAGGTGATTAGTATTTAAAGATCTGGTAGATAGTAAGACACTGAAATACATATTAGTTCATCCTTTTGTGCATGTTTCTCCAAGTCTGGTATTAAGTTAGGTTATAAAGGAGATATTCCTCTATACGAGGACTCTTGGTACCCACAGCAGTATAATAAAAACACATTTTTTTTTATAAAATAAAATGAAAGGAAACTATTACATTTGCAATCCTTACTACTGTGAACCTTTATCAAATACAATATAGTAATGTAATTGGAGTTTGAAAATACAGACAGTATTATTTGGAAAAAAATAGTTTCAATATGATAGGGTTCTACAGATTATTATTTTTGTTTTTCCACCTTTATTTCATTGTTTTCCTTTTTTCTTCCCATTTTCCTTCACCTTTTCTCTCCCTTCCCCTCCTTTTCCCTCCCCAAATAACTCCCTCTTCCCTCCCACCTGATTCTTTCTTTATGCAAAATTCTATATGAAACCATGATTGCAAGCTACTACTAAAACGAATGTAACACGTAGTTACGCAACAACAAATATTTTGTAACTATTGCGAAAGTTAAAAGAATATTGTTTTAAAAATAGTAGCAAATTAGTTTTGTTGTTTTTACTTCTTTTTTATTGTGCTGTTTGTATTAAGTGAATGTGTGTATCTCTTTAAGCTATTGGAATAAAGGCAGCACCTGTAACAAGTTGATTCATCCCCAACCAAAGGCCTGATTGTAGGGCTGAGGCACTAGGAAAGCAGTTACACTCCAGAGAATAAACGACTGCTTTGAACTTTGACTGCTCCTGTTTTTTTGTGTCATTTGTTTATAACAAGGAGACCAGCATGCTACCAGTTGTTGATTCTGTTTCTGTATCTGGGAGTTGCCTTCCCTTTTTGTTCAAGTGCCCAGAAAGCATCCTGAGAAGCACCTTTATTTCTACCTATATGGCTCTCCAGTGACCCAAGGTCATTCCCGAACCCAGGTTACTAGCATAGTGCGAGGTAAGGCATCCAGCACCTCAACTCTCAGTGCCACTGGGCCAATGATAGTAAAGCAGGTATTTAAAGAATGCTGTACTCTATGGGTATGCACCAGTACAAACAGCAATGTAAGTTAAGTGTTCTTTGCAGTCTTTCTTTCTGTCTCTATCTCACTCTCTCTCTCTCTCTCTCACTCTCTCTCTCCCTCTCTCTCTGCTCAATAGCTTTCTCTCTGTCTGCCCCTCTTCTCTCATTCCATCCCAACTGTGGGACAAAGTACAACATAGTCAACCAGGTAATTAAACTTTAACCTAGTAAATGCCTTGCAATTCATTAGAAAAAAAACTTGCCCAATGCTTCAATTTACTAAAGCAAAACAGAGTATGTTGGCATTTTTCAACCAAATAAATAATAACAAAAAGAAGTACAAGTAGAAAACAGCATTAAAAGGAGCCTTCATGCCGATTGCCCACCCAGATGGCCTCCAAAGATAAAAGGGTCCAAAAGTGATAAATATATCTGCTGTTACCATCTCCGCACTTCTAACTTTGACTATAGATCAGCAATACATCACTGACACTGGTCACTTGTGGTTAAACTATGCACATGCTAGCATTCCACGTCATCTAACCTTTACAACATTTACAGCTATTAGATATGGGGTAACCACAGCAGAGTATGTATTTAAAGAATGCTGCACTCCAGGGTGGGAACCAAAATGCTATATACGCACAGTCATGTTGTGCCACACATTTCCATCCAGAGTGTGGTGCAAAGTACAGAGGGATCAACAAGGTAATTAAACTTTAACCTGGTGAGTACCCTGCAGTATATTACAAAAAAACTCCATGTCCACTGTCTAAACCTACTAAAACAAAAATGTTTTATGCTGAGTATCTGGGCATTATACTATTGAATAAAAGGCAATAGAAACATATAAAAGCGGTAAACATAGCACTGAAATGGAACTTCATGCCGTTTGCAAACCCAAATGACCTCTAAACATAAAAGCTCCAAAACTGGTAAATATGTCTGCTATCAACATCCTGCACCTAAGACACTAATTACTCACTTAGAAAAGAGCTTTACATATAGCAGAGCAGAAATTTAAAAGAATGGTGTGGGTGGTTCCTTTTATTAGGGTCCTCTCTCTCTCTCTCTTTCTGTTTGACGAATGCCCTCCCACTCATTTTCTCTTACTTTACTGTACTGTATATATTACCATATAAAGTAGTAGATGAGGGATAGCTATAATAAAGAAGACATTTAAAAAGTATGGTACCTACCACATGTTGTAAACTTCATATTGTTTGTTGTTACCCCCTGTGCATCACCCATATATCAGCTATTCCTTTAAAGTCTCTGGGACTGATTCCAAGAAGCCCTTAGATCACTACAAGTTGCAGTGATCAAGGGCTGTGGCACACTCTGTGTATCAGGGACCCTGTACCCAATTCTGTAAAATCGGGAGTCACTGCACCAAAACCAGAGAGCTGCCCCACTTGTAGGCTAGCCCCAAACAATAGGCGCACCTGAGGACTTGCCACAGAGATCCAGCTCCTCCATCTGGTGCAATAAAATAAGGAATGGCAGGAGGGCCATCAGGGATGCCATAAGTGGTGTTGGGAGCAAGTGGGCATGTCAGGGGTGATCAGGCACCTTCCAGGTGTTCCATTATTATAACTATTACTGTACTTACCCAATCACCTCTCTGGCATGTACACTTGCTCCCAACACCTGATAGCACCCCTGTCCATTCTGCCTACATACCTCACATATAGAGCCCATACCCCAGTTCAACTCCTTGTGGAGCAATGGTGTGAGAGGCTTAGACCACCTCTTGGCTGTTCTAAGTTGAGCCCCTTGCTATGACATTGGCATCGGCAGGGTTTTCAGAATCCCCAAAAAGGGGATTTTGCAGCTCGCTGTGGCACAAGCCCCCTTGCAACTTGGCATACTCTGTGGAAGGTTGCAAGGGTGGAACAGTATCCGTGTGCCACAGAGGCTTCCCATTCCTATGCAGGCCGTGTTTTGAAATTGAGATTGCTGCAATTTCTAATGCAAGGTGCAAATTGCATCACTGATGTTTGACTCAAGAACCTTACTTCAGTCTGTTAGCTTTTGGTGTAGGGTTCTCTCTCTCTCTCTCTCTCTCTCTCTCCCTCCCCCTACCTCTCTCTTTCTCTTTACCATAAATAAATGGTATACATATGGTGGTATACATACGTTGTTAGGACACCCATGTCCTGAAAGTATATGTACTGTAACATGAATAATATGCAAATGTTCTATTAAAACTGTCAAATAAATGAAGGAGCCGCTTTTTAAAGGGCTATTAAAATTCTCATGTAAACATTGATTTGATCCACACATCGACTTCCATGTTAAACTAATTCAAGGAGGAAATGCATTTGAGTTTTCTTCTATCACAAAAACAGTCTTTCTGCATATTTTCTTGTGGAGGAAGGGAAATAAATGAATGCAAAAATTCACATGGGAAAACTGATGGAGATGGCAGTTGTAGTTTGCATATTTTTTGTAGCCAAGTTACATAGGGTTTCAGAGTAGAAACTCCTCCTATAGGAACAATTAATGATTGTTTTAATTCCTTGAAACTACCTCATGGTTCCAATATTGGCAGGTGCAGGGCTGCACACAAAATATATCAGAAACATAGGTTCTGCATGAACTGCCCCAATAAATGCCACAGCTAAAATGCTCCCACATCCCAAAGTAAATGCTCTTATGGGAATGGCCCCTGAAATAAAGGAACTGCCCATACATGGGTATTCACTTCAGGGGTCATGCTTGCTCTGGCATGTGTTATGAGGTTCAGTATAGCAGTGGCATCAAGAGAGAGCTCATTCTGGCATAGAATTAACTTTGGGGTGCTCTAGAACACCAATTCATGTTGTTACCATTTTACCATATATCAAGACGCATTCCATTCCTTAACCATACCTCACAGTAAATGGCAACTGTGGGATTCAAACCATGGTATTATGGCTTAAAGTCCTGTGCTATAACTACTTCCTCAACCAAGTACTCGCCATTGGGGCTATGCTGTTTTATTCTACTACAGAAATTATGACTGTTGGACTTGGAAACAACTCTCAGGTTTCAAGCGGAAGCCTTGGTAAAATAAACTATTAATATTAAGGAATTATATGACACAGGGACTGGTAAAATATAACAAACTGGTGCATCATTAAATTGCATCTGTGTATTGTATCTTGTTTGTATATCTGTTTATCTACTGTAACATAGCTCAAACTAATGCAAAATGATTAGATTAATTTTGGTTAAAATCATTACTGTTGTGCTATTGATCTTTAATTGATCAACAAAAATCCACATCTTAATAGTCCCATGGTCTATTCATATTTATATTTATTTATTTAGTTAGTTAGTTATTTCTATGAAGTATCTTTGAACCAAAGGCTCTTTTACAGAGGTGTCATGTCGTAGTAATACATGAGCATACCATTATTTACAATGGTTGCAAGTACATAAGCAGATACAAGGAGGTTCCATGCTTTAGAAAAACATGAGTACATCAGGTTACAGAGGTTACATAATTACAATAACAGGGATTACTTGAGTAAAATATACAGATACATAGTTTGTAGCAGGCTAGGTTGACAAGAAGTTTAAGGGAACAACTTGAGGATCTACAGGATATAAAGCAAATCAGGCAGTGAACAGAGGATAATATACTCTGTAAAATAATTAACTAATACTACATGCAAGGAGGTGAGAACTTGATGTCAGCATTTATTTTGTCTTAAGTGCTAAAGAGTGTAGTTATAGAGGAGGGCTAGACTCATTGGGGGTTAAGTGCAGAGGCGGGGACCTGGAGCTTACTATGGGAGTGTTAGTTAGCAAGAAGAGAGGAGAAGGCAAGGGTGCAGGTTAGAATGAGGGTAACAGGAAAGAAGAGGGAAGAGTGTGTGTGGGGGGTTCAGGTCTCACAGCCACAGTTACTGTTTGTGGTAAGGACCACTTGGAGTTTATCTTTAAAGAGGCCTATTTTGTAGTCTTTCATGATGTCTAGGTCAAGTGCATTAAGCCAAAGTGGTGCCTGGTATTTGCAGTACTGTTGGCCTTGCGTGGTTCTGTGGAAAAGGACGCAGAGGGCCGAGTTGTTTGTACCCCTAGCGCATCTGATGGAAATAGGTTGGTTAAGAAGGCTTTGCAGGCCTGAGGTGGTAAGTCCTAGCATCACCTTCTTGGTGAGCATGCATACTTAATACTGGAGCCAGCTGTCAAGGTTGAGCCAGTTGGTTTAAGTGTACAACTCACAGGTGTGAGTGAGATGGGGTACACCTAGGACTAAACATCATAATTTGTTTAGTGTTGTTTTGATACATTTCAAAGTGGTTTGGGAGGCAGCCCCATATACTGCTAGACCATAGTCTATCTCCTAGATGACTGAGTTATTTACAGCAGTTTTTAGAGTCTCAGAAGTCAGGCCTTTTCGGTGTCTGTACAATAATCCTAGTTTTGCATTTGATGTCTTTGTGAGTACATCTATATGTTGTGTAGCCCTGGTGTTGTCCCCTGGTGTTGTTAAACACCAGAGGTCAACTTTAACATTTTTTGCACTAGCCAGCAGGGCAAGTTGATTCAAAATTGCACTAGCCCACAGATGGTTGCACTAGCCCTCAATTATTATGGTTAATTTTGATAACTTATACAGGAAATCATGCAAGACAAAAAAAACTCTGATCATTGCACATTTATCCTGCTCCCAGATTGCTTCCAACTCCCCAGCAACAAAAAAAAATGCAATGCCATCATGCACAGTAAGCCCCCCCCCCATTGTTTTGTACCATGGCCACCTCTCTTCCTCTTTCTGCCTCCCCCCACCACCACCAACCCAGAGGACATTACAACAACACATGTTCAATCAAGCAGTCCTAGGTCTGCACACACAATAGCTGACATCATCATGCACCTCACCACACTGTCAGCACCACCCACAGGGCTATGACTAAAGTCAGGCAGAGAAAGACACTCTCAGCTCCCACCCTATACACAACTGGAGACTTGCACTTCTGGAAGTTTTTGTACAGTCTCAACTGAGCCAGGAGCACATCTAATATTTGTTTGGGGTGGGGCTACACAAACCTAATGGGCTTGGGAAATAGAAAACTATGGCATTTTTATTTTTATAAGCATTGATTTTAATATGTTCTGCCCCAACAATAAGGGATTTTTCTTTAACATTGTCCTTTCATCAGCCCAGAGGAAACAGTACACAGTCCTACTGCTATACTACCTCTATTTCTATATAGGATGGCCTATGTACCCCAGGAATGCCTACTTTAAGCTTTCAAATCATGTCTTTTATGAAGATTTATTTTTGTACCATACATGATCCAAAGCTTTGTTTTTAGGATTAAAGGACATGCTGGGTAGGATAAGAGTGGGACTGTATGGATGGCGATGGCTGGCATGGTCTATTTAGAAAGAGCTGGGACCCCCCACACTTGCCAGTAATGGCAGCTATGGATCTGTGGATGGTCATTTCAAAGTCTGGTCTACAGTGGTGTCCAGGGAAAGAACATAGTTAAAAGATTTGGAGGGGAAAGGGAAGTTATGATGAGGCTGGCATAAAACCCAACACCTGCAGGGTGAACCCTGTATACCTCCTCACATTTTGTCACTGAAATGTTGAATACAGGCAATCAAAATGTGGGGAAATGAGGGGTACTGGTCTTAATAATATGGGACAAATTGTCAGACAAAGACACATACAGAAAACTAGAAGCTTGTGACTTAACAGCACTATACCCTTGATCACACCCTGCACACTAGATCAAAGTCATAACAGTGGAGTGATAATGACTCACATTGAGTTTTTATGTGGGATCCCCCTCTTGAAATGCCAGATGACTGCAGCTCTTAATGACCTGTTAATAACACCTGACCATCTGGAACTTTGAGAGAGATTAGCATGATGACTAGAGCCTGCTAAATTAGAGTCTTTTTTAACTTCATTGACAGCCATGAAAACCTGCACTAGTCAAGATGGACAAGTAGAGATTTAGCTACGCTAGCCCTGGTCAATATGCACCAGGGTTTGGGCTAGTAAAATAATGTTAAGATCAACCCCTGTTAAATACCCAGATACAGTAACTGTGTAGATCATGATCCTTCATTAATCCCTTTGGTGTTCTTGTTTCAAGGTCATGAATTCTAAAGGATTCTTTCAGTTGGTGGAGTTTTATAGCCCCTCCTCTTTTTGAACAAGTCACATTTTTTATTCCCACAAATTTCAAAGTTTCTGCTGAAACATGCTGCACTGTGATACAGTGTCAGGGTGTCATTTACACAGTATTGCCCACCCTGATAGCAGTTTTATGTTTGCTATCCTATGCATTAAAAGAAATCAGTCAGAATTCAGACACACACCGCACAGAGCACCCATGGAGGGCAATATTTTACTTTTTTATTGGCAAGAGAACTGTCCTTTAAGATAAGTTTTATCTTTCTTTTTCTCCCCTGTAGCAGTGGCAGAATTGATTAGAGAATTGACAAGATAGCTACTTGTGAGCCATTAAGTAAAAGAGCATAAAGAATAGCTCTGTCCAGGTGTCTTGGCATTTTGGCAGTTTTTTTTCTATTGCTTTATTTAGCACCTTTTTGGTGATTTTTTTGCATACTTCTGGCACCTTTGGTGGTCATCATGGCATGTAGTGTAAATGAGGTTGGTGTGAGGAGTAGAAGTGGTCCCAATTTCATCAGAGAAACATGTCTGCAAATTCAAGGGTTGTCTACTCTTTTGCTGAACAACACACTGATCTACATGTTGAGATACACACTAATTTATCCTGCATCTCTTATTCAAAAAAAATGCCAGTAAAGTGGAATTCCTGGAGCTAGAAAAAAAGAGAAGCCATCCCAAAAGTTAAACATAATGAAGCTGGACTGGGAGTTTGCACTGTTGTTCCTAACTGTGAACCTGTGAGGGGCTGAAGAACTGAGAAATTTCAGAGTTTTATGTTGTCCATGAATCCCATGAACTATTAGCGAAGACTAATTTATAAGAAGGAGATTTTGCAGAACACAGAAGATGGAAACTACAGAAACTACAGAAAAAGCCATAGAGACTGAGACTGATACTCTGTACCAGCAGATTTGCTGAGAGTAACATATTGTTTAGATATGTAAGTTAGCTTTATTGCTAGGGAAGAGAACTGTGTTGAGGAATACTGACCTTTGTTTTCCAGCCGATTTCCCCATTCCTATTTTTGATTTACATCCATAGTTACAGCAGTATTTGTTGCTCTGACTAATTGTATATTAAATATTTGTATGTTTCCCTATATACTGGGACTAGACTAGACACTAGATCAATTATGTTAGTTAAGACCAGAAGGGGAAAGCTTAATATTAAAAGAAAAATGTGAAGTCATGTAATCAAGTTAGCAGGAAAAGAAAGAGTCACAACATAAGTAATAAGGGAACAACCAAAGATCCAGAGTTTTTGGAAATTTGGCAATGCTAGTGGTTCAGCAGGTAGCACACTTGCCTCTGAGGCTGGGAGATCAGAAGGCTGTGGGTTCTATCCCCACATCAGGCAATTGGGTTAAATCCCAATACTGACACTGTAGTGCAGCATGAGGGGAATGCAGCACTCCTGAGGTGTCATCTTTTGGATGAGACATTGAACCAAGGTCCCATCTGCCTGTTCTGGTGGTAGTGCAGGTGGATGTTAAAGATGCCATAGCACTTCTCGAAAAGAGTAGGGAAATTTTCTATTCACTACTCAAAACAAAATATACAAAAATGTATTACATCATACAAAATCATACAGAAAGAAAAGCTAAACATAAAGAAGTATTACATCATACATATGAATAATTCTAGATTACATACAGTATATCAGATAAAAGAACCCCCACTAAAGGAGTAGAGGAAATTTGTTTCAAAAACTCAAAACAAAATATACCAAACTCTATTGCTGCATACCAAATCATAATAAAAGGAATAAAAAAAGGAATACATATTCCATCATACATTAATGCCAAATATAAATCATTCTTATCAATATAATCCCCCCCCACACCAAAGTACAGGGGAAAGTGTTTCCTTTTAAATCAAATAAATACAAGAACAGTGAAGTCTCACTCAAACTTTATACAAATCATAAAATTGAATACTTATTTACCATCATACCTCTTCTAGGGTATTGTCCAATTAGATATTTGTGGACAAAATTAAATAAAAAAATGCTAAAAAGACCCCCACCAGAAGAACAGTGGAATTGTTTTTTTTCACAAATTCAAACAATGATAAACCCAAATGTACACAAAAATGTAGTCATTCATATCATTTAGTGAAATTCAGAACAAAAGGAAGTATTTCCTCATACAGTTAAATGCCAGCTATTTAAAGGAGAATCCCTTATTCCAATATTTAAAATAAACATAGGTTCAGCAAACAAAATCATAACAAGTCAAAAGTAAATCAAAAGACTTTTTCATATGTATTCCAACATACAGTAATATGAGTAGTAAAATAAAAACAGAAATTCTAGCAGAGACCGTCATCAACCCCCCTTTCCCATTTCCCATGCCTTAACAACTATAGGAAAAAGGCATCTCTTATTTACATACAAATGGGAATCTTAATTTAGTTATACAATATCTACAGGAGAAATTATGAAGGGAACTGAATAACCCTCCTTCTATGAACCATGAAGGATTACCCTGTGTCTAACCAATCCATGTGTTTCCAGTAACTGCAAAACTGAACATCGGGTATTCTTTCTTGTTCTTTACCTTTTACCTGTTGGATATTGGCAGAAATGTTCCAGAATAGTTGTTATGGTGTCACACATTGTTGTTGTAGAGACCAAGCACACCATATCTGCCAAATCTTGTATTTTATACATGTTAGAATTATATGTACTGAGTCAGCTTGATACTTGCCCCAAGCCTGTGGCAGAATGCCTTATAAAAAAATTTCTTCTGTTAGTGATCCGACTGGTGAACCTTTCCACTGGGACAGGGTATAGGTTAAAAAATGACTGACATAAGGACACTCAAAAAATAAATGTGAAACAGTTTCCACCAGGGAGTTACATAAGTTCTTTCTTGGACACCCTCTTTCTTACATGCCTTTGTGTTTGAGATTGCCCTTGACATTTAGTTTTTTGTGTGTTCCCAACCACAAAACATCCCACATGTATGATAGAATTTGTCTGGAAGTCAGCATGTTCCCTATTTGCTGATATTGATGTGTTGGATAAATAGCAAAGTCTGATGAGATCAGAAAGTGTTTGTCCATAATGGCTCTATAGATTTCTTTCCTTGGACACAGTTTTATTTGTTGTCTTAACACACCCCATAGTTTCAATTTTCCAAAATACAACTTAAAATATTCTGGCAATCCCGTCAAGGACTTCTGTTTCGGAATTCGTGTTAAAGGTTGCCAGGTCTGAATCCAGGGAGAGATTGAATCCCAAATCCAAAGATCCCACACCTTACAAACTTTTTTAAAGAGGGGATTAATGTTTTTGGTTACAAAAAGGAAAAAAAAAGACAATTGGATTTACCATACGAATGCCTCCAAATTTAAAATCTTGATATAATATGCCTCTTTTAATGGAGTTCAGCCTGCTACCCCATATTGTTTGAAAACAAAATGCTAGTGTCCAATATCGCTGGGGAAGGAAAAATAGCTCCTACGTGGAGAAGCATACTAAGTAAGAAAGTTTTGGCCATATAGACCCTCTTTTTCTTTGACATTCTCCACTTGTTCCATCTTTGCACCTTAATCTTTACATCTTTTAGTAACAATTCCCAATTATATTTTGCTGGATCCTCCATCCCGAAATAAATCCCTAATATTTTACAATATCCTACACAAGCTGGAATACCCAGAATCTCAACAGTATCAGTACGTGTTTTACTTATAAAGATATATTTACTTTTACTAAGATTCACTTGTAATCCTGAGCCCCCTGCATATGCCATCAGCAAGGCCTCTGTAGCATGGCATGATGGGAGATCTGCTAAGATAAGACAAAGATAGTCAGCATATGCCACGGTGTTTACTTCCGTAAATGTGCTATGTAGTGAAAGACCCCCAATAGCTTCTAGTGCATTAATTCTTGCAAGTAATGGTTCCACGGTTATAAAATAAAGAAGGGGACTGAAGGAGCACCCTTGTCTAACTCATCTTGTCACCTTCACTGGTTTTCCTAACCAGCCATTCAAAAAGGGTGTTGCTAATGTTTCAGTGTAACATGTCTTAAGCCAAGATATGAAAGGAAGGGAAAACTTCATCTTGGAAAGACATGCCCAGATATAATTATGTGGTAACCTGTCAAAAGCCTTTTGTTGGTCTAAACTAAAACAGAAACTCATAAGTACTCCTGCGGACTCTCTGGAGAAAATTTCCCTCATTAAAATAAGTCCATCCATTATGATTCATCCAGGGACAGAGCAGAACTGCATTGAATAATATCTTCTGGACAAATAGAACAATGTTTGCTCAAAATGTTCATAAGGAGCTTGTAGCCACTATTAAGGAGGGTCATTGATGTACAAATTTGCAGTGTTTATCTGTCTTCTTGTTTATAAATTAAAACTACAAGACCTTTATACATGCTGGGAGGTAAAGCATTTGCCATTAAACTGTCAGAAACAAGAGTGAATAGTTCTACTAATAAGGGAATTAACATTCTGTATAATTTGTTTGGGAGCCCATCGAGGCCGGGTGCTTTCCCCACAGGTGAGTGTGAAATAACTTCTATGACTGCCAGTGGGAAGGCAGGGTGCAACAGACCTGAAAAACAATATTCCAGTACTGTTCATAGAGGACAAGTATCTAGCCACTCCATAATTTGTCTCTTTGAGATGCGGATCAGCAGAGAACAAGGCCTCCAAATGCTGACCCAATTCTTTTAAGACATCTTGTTTTTTGAAAAATCACTTCTTCTGAGAGGGATGTGAGTGTTCTGATATCTTTTTGGTGACTAGAGGCCTGGCAAAAGTCAAAAGGGTTGGTGTGAGCTTGTGTGCCACTTACTCCAAACCTTTGTTCTTGTCTTAGAGAGGACATTCGGTCATACTGTAATTTAGTCAATGTAGCCTTTAAAGTTTGAAATTCATGCATGTCAATCTCTATCCCCTGTAGTATGCATTCTTGAAAAATAAGTAACTTCTATCTGGTAGCAGAATACTCTTGCTTCCTATGTTTACCTAAAAGTTTACCTATTTGCTGAAAAAAAGTCTGATATCCCATTTTTGTATCTTCCCGCCAATCTTGCCTACTATTGTAGAGACAAAAAAAGAATTTTCTAGCATTAATAGTAGCCTGAAAGCCCTTCTTAACCTCTGGAATGTCTAATAATGCTAGATTAAGCTTCCAATAACCCGATCCCTGAGATGTACTTTTATAGTTAGAGATTGTGACACTTAGTGCTGAGATGGTGTGGGAAATGTTAAGCCTTGGGGACCCTGCTGTATGTGTCTATGTGCCACCACAATGGTCACTGTTGTGGTATGTGGCAATTGGGTCCCCCTGAACACTTCTGCCCCAGTACACCAGGCTGCTAGAGTGGCCCGGGGCAGCCTTTTGGGCAATTACCCATACATTCAGTGATCCAGGACCTGCGCCATCTTATACTCCCCCACCTGTGGCACAAGGGATTCACTCCGGGACCCAGGATGGGCATCTGATTGGATGCCTGCCTGGGTCATAGCTCCACACTCATGTGCCCCCGACAGTCCTGCATGCCAGGGGGGCTGGGATGCTGACAGGTGCCCTGTGGATCCTTGCTGTCATGAATCCATGCACCCTGAGCCTGTCTGTGGCCACACAGCACACAGACACTTTCTGTGTACATCATGTGTAACTCAGGCAGAGTGGAGTATAGTCCACAATATACACAAAACTTGCAAAATGCAGCATAATCCAATACACATAATGACTAAGTAGAACAAATGCATACTATTCTATTGATACATAGGCAAGCATAAGTTACTCATTCACCCAGTGATTACAAATGAAATGTTAGAAAAAAAAATTGTCAGTGTGTAATATTTGTGACTTAACCACAGCAGCTGCTTTTTATGACTTGTACTATATCTACATCTAGCTTTTAAATAAAAATATGTCCACCTATCATTTACTAACAGACACACACCGGACAGAGCAGCCAGGGAGGGCAAGGTGCTCATATTTTACTTTTTTATTGACAAGATAACTGTCCTAAAACATTAACTATCTTTCCCTTTGGGGTTAACAGTGAACCTTGATACATTATACAACAAACACTTGCCACAACTTTCAGGTATGTACTTTTAATGCACCAAATAACCTTGCCAGTTCCTATTGAGTATAGCCAGGTTTACCACACAAATGGCAATTTACACATAGAAATTCTATGTCATTATACTGTACAGCACACACCACATAGACGTATCACACTACTTATGCTGTGGCAACCTGGGGGAGTGAAACTGACCTTTCCCTATAGTATGTAATATGACTGGCAGAGCGTAACAGTTTTCACATTTCACAAATGTATTCAGTTTCAATCATGAGTTACATAAAACATAGAAATCTGCCCCTATTAGTATGTATGTTTGAATGTAGACATCAAAAGAAAAGAAAAACTCTGGCCAGAGCCAATAAGGCTGCAGTTGAGGACTTTGGGGGTAAAAATAGTGAAAATTTGTTTTGCAATATTTTTGCACCAAATGCTTAACATAGCCTCGTTATGACCCTGCCTCATGAAGAAGGGCAGAGAAAATGTTCAACTCCTGGCCTAAAGGGGATTTTACATAGGAACTGCAAAATCAACTTTCAGGATGCAGAAATAGATTTGGGGCAAGAGTTGAAAAATGACAGCTGTCACTTTCATGTGGTGCTGTAAAGCTATGTCTATGTTGTAAATTTGGGGTCATAACTGAATTACTATTCAATATTTTTACACCAAATTTTCAACATTTATTTTTTTTTTATTTTGTCAAGTCTCGGATTACAAATACCTTTGAGCCTTGGCTCTTTTACAAAGGTTCCACATTAGAGAAATACAAATTATGGGGAACATCAAGACAGACATTATAACAATGCGGACATCTCAAACAGGTACAGATTAAAACAATTCAAGGGTAGCATTGTAAGCAAGGCAGCCAGTGGCATTTGTCAGAGAAAACAGACAACAAATAAGAAATGCCAGAGTCATAGGGAGAGGGAAGAGGGAAGGGGGAGAAGGAATATAGGAAGGGTGAGAAGAGGGTGAAAAGTGCAGCACTGGGTATACCAAGATGTGAGGGCAGAATTCAGTGGGGGGGAACCACTAGAGCAGGCAGGGAAGCAGAGAAACAAGGTTAACATAGCCTTCTTTTGACCCCACTGCATTAACAAGGGCAGAAAAAATGTTCAACTCCTGCCTGAATGATGATTTCATGCAGGGACTGCAAAATTACCTTTCCGGACAGATCTACCTAGTAATAGTGCAATTGTTCATTGGGTAGGTTCCCACATAAGGCATGTTGAAAATTTGGGCCAAATATATTCAAAAATGTCCAAGCTATAACACTAAGTTCAAACCCCCATTAAAATATATTCAATAACATACCTGTTTCTTCAGTTCACATTCCGGCTTTGAAGAGTGAAGACATGTCTGCGGTCCAAAGAGGATTACAGTGTTGGACCCCCTATAGGTAAGTAAGGGCTTGGGAGTAGATGGTCTGCGTGCTGAGTGGGAGGGTTGGGAGGTGGAAGTTATGGCCACAGAAGACATGTACTGTTTTCATTTATCAGGGTTTTAAAAAAAAAGCAACTAGAGCAGGGAGGATTCCTCATCATGACACTGGGGGATTGGGTACCTCAGTGTCACTCTTATGTTTCTGGGGGTGGGTGGGGTGTGTGTGAGTGCTATGAAGGATGGTCAGTTGGGAGGATATATATATATATATATATATATATATATATATATATATATACACACACACACTGTATATGTATATTATATTGAAGCAGTTGTGCCAGTATTGTAATAGCTGAGTAAGCAGCTTAATGTTAAACCCCAAATGTTGCACCTTAATAACTGCAACTGTTCAGTGGATTTACATGAAATTTGGAAGGCATGGTCTCACGTGGTAGATCTCTTGATTTGCCAGGTTGTGTTCAGATAAGACTTGTGGTTTCCATGAAGTAAAGTGCAAAAAAGCATTTTTCGCTTTTTTTTTCACTTTTTTGCTGATATTTTGCCCATCACGCTGCAGACACACCATCTGGAATTTTGGCCTGAAAGTTTCAGAGTAGGATTAGTGTTGGTCAAAGAACAATCCAGCACTGGTTTGGAGAACAAATATTAATTAGTTCAAAAGTTATTTAATTTTGAAAGCTCGGGTTCTGAGCATGCACATTTCAGTTCAAGATTTATATGTATGTTTTGCGAAAGGAGATTGGGCAAGTGATCAAGGATTTTGTCATCTCATGAATGGGGATTTATAAAATTCCCATTCATGAGAAAAACATTTCCCATTCAAGAGAAGCTATCTTGCTTTCATTCCCCCCCAACAAAATGTTGTAGCTTGCCCCATGGCTCACTTCTTTTGCAAATGAGGCATGGGTTTTGTTTGGGGTGACACCCTCTACACACCTATGCCACTGGTTTCCTTCATTTTGTACAAAAAAATGGATGTTTATGATTTTAAAATTCTTTATTCGTAACTCACTTCCGATTCCCATTCGCGAGGTGACAGAATTCCCATTTGCGAACCGATCCCCGTTCATGAGGTAGCAAAATCCTTGATCACGACCTAGGAACCAGACAGCCATATCTTGCAAATAAGAATCAGCTCAGAAAAATGGGGATTTTGTCATCTCGTGAAAGGGGATCAGCTCAGGAAAGGGGATTTTGTCAGCTTGCGAAAGGGGATTGTGTTTTTGAATCCCCTTTTATGAGCTGACAAAATCTCCTTTCGTGAGCTGATCCCTTTTCATGAGCTGAAAGAATCCTTGATCGTCATTTCATGACCAGATGGCCCTTCTGATGAATGAGTATTGGCTCAAAAAATGGGGATTTTTTTATGCCACATGAAAGGGGATCAAGTCTTGAAAGGGGATTTTGTCAGCTCACGAAAGGGGATTGGTTTTTAAATTACTAATTTATGAGCTGTCAGAATCCACTTTTGTGAGCCAATCTCCTTTTATGAACTGACAAAATCCTTGATCATGACTTCCAGACCAGATGGAAAAGTCTTGCCAATCAAGGATTTCTCACAAAAAGGTGATTTTTACAGCTCACGAATTGGGATTGACCTTGTGAATGGGGATTTAGCCACTTCACAAACTAGGAATTTAAAAACTTTGCCAGCGCACTGTAAATAAAGTTTGGTCTTTTGGCTTGACATTTGCAGGGTATAAAGGGAGTGTCCCAGAGATGTGAATTATTCTGTTTAGGTGTAAAAAATTTATTCAGTTCTATAGATACTGTGTGTCATCAGTAAATTGAGATTTTTCCCGTAGGATAACATTGCGGTGCCCACAGCGACTTTCGGTGCCCCTATCTCAGAAACTTTGTGAGATATGAATTTTTTGATACCCGCAGCTTTGTCCACCAGACTAAGCATGCATGGAAGTTTTGAAGTCACGGTTACAACTGCAGTGGAATTATTTTCATAGCTGGTATGGTTACTGAGATATTGGCAACTTAGTGTTACAATGGCTCCTGTTCAGCCCTATAGGGCTACTGTATGGCTCCATTGCTATGTGTAAGTGGGAGTGCTGGGCCCACACTCCCATAGACACATATCATTATGCACAAATGGGCAGCTTAGTTGGGCCTCGTGCTCCCACCAATACATACCATTTACCAGTTACATTATGCTTTATCAAAAAGTAAGGAAATTCATTACAAAAACTATGTTAATGCATCAGCTAGGGTTAAGGTGATAAAAGTAGGGTAATGAGACTTTAGGGTTGAGCCCCTAAACCCCAACCCTACCACCCCACCCCATCCTCCACACACCAACAAGCATTGGGGTGTGCCTTGGAGTTATTAGGGCTGTCACCCCATTCTACTGTGCTGTACCATGTCAACCTCTTTATACATGGAATGAGTGAAAGTTGGGCCTAATGACCCCATGGCACACCCCAAGCATGGAGGATGGGGTTGAATGCTAGGGTGAGGGGATAATGGCTCAACCATAAAATCTCATTTCCCTACTTTTGTCACTTTAACCCTAACTGATGTATTAATTAAGTATTTTACAAAGAATATATATATATTTATTTTGAGAAGAAATTACTGTGCAATCGTGGTAGTGGGGGGCATTAAAAAATTGAGCATTCCACACTGAGACTCTCAGGGATTGGGCATACACAGTGTCATTCTTATGTCTGTGTGGGGGGTGCTGATAGGGAGATGCTGAGAGGGAGGGTCTGGTGGTGGGAAAATTCTTAATTTTCAAGAGAAAAGAAACAGCATAACCTGGGTAAAAAAGAAGAAATAGCTGTGTATGCACAGTAGTGGTGCTGCATTAAAGAAATCAAGCATTCCACATTAGGCACCCCCAGTGTCACTCTTATTTTTGTTGTGTGGGGTGGGTGGTGGATGCTGAGAGGGAGAGATGAGTAGTGGGATAACTCTAAATTTAAAAAAAAAGAAACTGCATAACCACACATGTGCATTAGTGGGGGGCACTTTGTACAGAGAATGAAACCCAGTGGCACAGCATCTAACTCCCTCTGCTGCTTCATCTACAGCTACACACTGGTGCTGCATCAATCGAATGCTGAGTTTTTTACAACCCTGTACAACCCATTTTTTCACTGCCAATACATAGTGCTTCACAGATGCAGAGGCAATTGTGTTGTCACTCCAACATGTTTGTTCACAAGGAATGCGGGAGTCCTTTTCTCAAAGCAAGAGTTATGCAGAGCTCTGCCCAATGGAGCCCTAAGAACAAACAAACTGATCTTTCCCTATGTTGCAACAGTTACATACCAGAAAAATATGAAGATATTGTATTGCAGCTCCTGAATTTCCATACACTAAATGTATTTCTTCCTCTTCTACAGATTAAATGACTTTTCTTAGAACCTGTAAATAAAAGACATCCCTATGCTTTCCTAAAACTAAGAAAAGCAAAATGTTTCAACATGATTTAATTCTATGTATTGATAGTGATTGAGGCTGGGAGATCAGAAGGCTGTGGTTTATTTCCCCACACCAGGCACTTGGGTTAAATCCAAATACTGATACTGCAATGCAGCATGAGGGTGAAGCTGCACTCCTGAGGTGCTGTCTTTTTTATGAGACCTTAAACTTGAGGTACAATCTGCCTGTTCTTGTGGTAGTTCAGGTGGATGTTAAAGATCCCATTTCACTTCTCAAAAAGGGTAGGGGAATGTTTTATTAAAGCACCAAAATCAAAGGAATACAAGCATGTTAACATCACAGCAAAAAAAAAAGCCAAACATAATCCAAAAATATACAATTAGAAAAACCATCTCCTTCATACACAACCCACAATCCCCCCTGCAAAAAAGCAGAGAAAATATTTTTTATTAACATCCAAAAACAAAATACAGCAATTATATACAAGAACAATACATCAGTACATGTAGAAAAAAACAAACCATGAACATTCAATGCTAATCAGTATCATGCATACCTACAAAATATAGTGTAACCCCAAAAAAGCAATAAATAAGTCCACCCCACCAGCACATAAACTGTGATAAAGATTCCACCATCCACTATATGCCCAATCCAACCCACAGTATACATCAATAAAACAGACATGTAACACTGAAATATGCTACCCCACCCACCCAACATTATTCCATAAGTGGTGTCCACCATCACATCCCAATGAATGAAATTCATACTCATAAATCTTATCTTGCTCACACTGAATTTTAAAGAAAACTTCTTGCATCTGAACTTCCTTATTCTGAAGAAATGTCAGGCATCTCGCCTGCCACACTGAGCATTTAATACAAGATAAAAGAATAAAAATTGTACTTCTCTGCCATTTACTCCATCCCTTAGGGATCTGTCTCAATATCAATATGTCATAGAGCTAAAGAGAGGTTCACCCCACCAATTTGCTAATGCATGCCAGAATCCCTGCACATGAACACAATCAAAAAACAGTTGCTTAATTGTCTCTAATTGTCCCTGACATAGCTATTCACTATATCCTCTTTCAGCCCATTGTTTATGCTTTTGATTATCCTTCATATTCAACTTTTGTTGCCCACATAACCAAATCATATCTTGCATCTTAAGCAGAATTCTGGGCTCTATTATACTATCTAACAGCTATTCAGTATTGATATTGTTAGATACTTAAAACAAAGTTTCTTCAGTATAACAGTTATCTACAATAAAGGCATAAAAACATTTCTTCTGATGTGACAGAAACCAATAAGCTAAATTTTCCACATTCTAATGTATTTCAATGTAAGCCATACATAAGACATGAGCAGTTTTTCTGAAGGGTGCCATTAACCCCTCCCCAAGCCATCAAAAACATAACCTCCACAACTGCATACATAAATTCCCCCACCTCAACCATTTCCAATAACATAGGTCTAATGGAACTATAGAAAAAATTCACAAACAAATACACCAAGGGCTGTTTCATATTAAGACCTCCTGTCTTCCAAGGCCTATGCGTATGTGCTCACTTCACAGGATTTAACCGACTGCCCCAAAACAACAGAAAAAAAATACTCTTTTTTTTTTTTTTAATTCCACTTTATTGAGTTTTCTTCAATAAAGATATAAAAAATTTAAAGGTACAGGACATACATACATACAGCAGTATACCACACTTACATTAAAGAGACATTACAATACAAAATCAAAATCAACACAAAGCCCCCTTCCCACCCCCTCCTTCCCCCTCCTCATGCATCACCTTCATCTATGTTCTCTGAAGTGTGGGTTTAGAAACATAGAAACATAGAAGTTGACGGCAGATAAGGACCGCAAGGCCCATCCAGTCTGCCCATTTCTTTTTCTACCTTATAAATGTGCCATTGGCCTTTGCTCTGTCAGTGGCCTATCTATTCATAGTCATTTGTATTGCTCCCTTATGCCTATCCCATGCCTGTTTGAAGCCCTGCACTGTATTCATAGCCACCACTTCTTGTGGTAAGCCATTCCATGCATCCACCACCCTTTCTGTGAAAAAGAATTTCCTCACATTCCCACTTAATCGGCCTCCCTCTAATCTCATGCTGGGTCCTCTTGTCCTGCTATTTTTATATATTTAAACATGTTAGACTCTTTCACCTTGTTTATGCCCTTAAGGTGTTTGAATTCCTCGATCATATCACCGCTCTCCCTCCTTTGCTCAAGGGTATACATATTGAGCTCCGTTAATCTGTCCTCATATGTCTTCTGATGCAGTTCCTGCACCATTTTGCTGCCCTTCTCTGGACTGCCTCAATTTGGTTAATGTCCTTGTGAAGGTGTGGCCTCCAATACTGCACGCAGTACTCCAGATGGGGCCTAACTAGTGTCTTGTACAGAGGGATTATTACCTCCCTCTTACGACTTCAGATACCCCTACTAATACACCCTAACACCCCTAGCCTTACCTACTGCTTTAGAGGTCTGCTTGATGTTTTAGGTCATCAGTGATGATGATGCCCAAGTCTCTTTCTTCCTTTGTGACTGCTAGCAACTCCCCTCCCAGCCTATAGGTGGCTTCAGGGTTTCTCTTCCCTATGTGCATGATTTTGCACTTCTTTGCATTAAATCCCAGTTGCCACTCTTCTGACCATTCTGCTAGTTTATCCAGATCTCTTCTCATTCTGCCCACCCCAACTAGATCTTGGTGTCATCTGCAAACAGACAAGCCATGCCCTCTAGTCCATCTGCAAGGTCACTAATGAAGATGTTGAAGAGGACTGGCCCCAGGACTGATCCCTGAGGTACCCCACTTATGACTTGCATCTCTTCTGACTGTATACCATTTACCACCACTCTATGTTTTCTGCCCATCAACCAGTTTTCCACCCAGTTGACCAATTTCTGACCCACCCCGAGCCTACCCAGCTTATTTATCAATCTTCTATGTGGAACAGTGTCAAAAGCTTTGCTGAAGTCAAGGTAGATGACATCAACTGCTCCCCTGGTCCACCACTCTGGTTACCCAGTCAAAGAAATCTATGAGATTAGTTTGACAGGACCTTCCTTTTGTAAACCCATGCTGTCTTGGATCCTGTGCCCCTATGGATTCCAGGTGTTGCACTATCCTTTCCTTAAGGAGTGCCTCCATAATCTTGCCCACTACTGAGGTAAGACTGACCGGTCTGTAGTTCCCGCCTCCTCCCTGCTACCACTCTTGTGGAGCGGGATCACATGAGCCCTTCTCCAGTCTTCTGGGACCTCTCCTGTGCTCAGAGACTCACTAAACAATTCTGCTAATGGCTCTGCTAGTTCCTCCTTTAGCTCCTTAAGTACCCTGGGATGTATGCCATCAGGTCCCATTGCCTTATCCACCCTGAGCTTAGCAATTTCTTGTAGGACCCTTTCTTTTGTGAACGGAGTAGTGCTCACCTCCCTCACCCCTGTGTCCATGATGCTGAGCTGTGGGCCCTGCCCTACCTTCTCTTTAGTAAATACTGAGCAAAAGTATCTATTTAGGATAGATGACTTTACAGGGTCCTCCTCCTCACATGCTCCCTTTTCTCCATTAAGCTTAGGAATACCCCCTCTGGACTTTCTCCTTTCACTAATGTATCTATAGAAAGTCTTGTCACCTTCTTTACTGTTCGTAGCAGTGTTTCCTCAGTTTGGGACTTTACCTGCCTTACTGCCTTACTTGCTTCCCTTAGGGCAGTTTGGTATGCCTCCCCTATCTTCATCCCGCTGTGTTCCCTTATATTTCCTGAAGGCCAGCCTTTGGCTCTGACCTTTTCTGCTACTGTTTTTGAGAACCAAAGTGGTTTCCTTCTTCTTTTGCACTTCCTTTTCTGTCTAACACAATGGGATGTTGCTTCAAGTATTGCATCCTTAATGCTTGCCCACTGTGCCTGTACCCCTTCACCTGTGTTTCTTTTTGCCAGGGCTAGCTTAACTCTGTTGGCCATCTTATCAAAGTCAGCTCCTCTGAAGTCCCATATTTTTGCCTTGGAATAGGATGATTTAGATGTAGTAGCCAAACTGAACCATACCATGTGATGGTCACTGGCCCCCAGGTGACCTTCTACCTGGAGATCTGTGATTCCTTCTTTGTTAGTCAGTACTAGATCTAGGATAGCCCTGTCTCTTGTGGGTTGCTGTACCAGTTGTTTGAGGCCCTCCCCCTGCAGGGAATCCACTATGAGTCTAGTTCTGGCAGATGTTCCTCCTGGTATTGACCAATCTGTATCTGGAATGTTGAAGTATCCCATTATCAAAACCTCCCCTTTAGCTGTCATGTTTTGTATATCTTCTAACAGTAATGTGTCTATGTCCTCCCTCTGGTCTGGGGGCCTGTAGACAACCCCAGTTCTTATGGCTATCCCATTTCCTGTTTCCAGGGTGACCCACAGTTCTTCTGGCTCCTTATGTGTATTCTGAATTTCTGTAGCTTTGAAGATTTCGAAGGGAGTATAAAGAATGCAGTGACTCCTACCTATCTTTGTAACGAGTCGTGCAATTGCATAGACTTGCAACCATTTTCTCAAGTTTCATGTTAGATAACAATTCTTGATGGCATTCTGTGTAGGAGATTTCATGTGGATCTTTCCAATGGTGGAGTATTAATGCCTTAAGGGAGAGTACTATCATTGACATGTGGAATCTGTGTTTTTTAACATTAACCTCTGTGAAGCCACCCAGAAGACAAATTTCAGATAAAAATAAATTCTTTATTCACAGTAGGGGGTCTGCCTGCTGCCTGATGGTCTCCCAGAGTGCCACAATGGTGGGCATTCCCTGAAAATGTGATACAAATTCCTTTCACTTCGTTGCATCATCCACAAGATGGGGAAGGGAGCGTATCCATTCTGTGTAGTCTTACTGGTGTCATATACATGTTGTGTAAAATTGAGAATTGCATGATTCTCAATCTGTCTTGTGTGATATTTGCAAAAAGACTCATTATTTTTGCATGCATATCATACGGTAAAGGAAATACATGAGAAACATACAAAAAAATAGGGGCAATATAAGCTCTGAGAAGGAACACCCTTTTCTTTCTAGTCATTTTCCATGACTGCCATTTGATCACTTTCTGATATGCTAAATCATAAACAGTCTCCCAATTCAGTTGTACAGCATTATGAGTACCATAATAAAGTCATAATAACTTTGCATTCCCTTTAATTACTGCAATCAAAAAATGGTTTACCAATAATGACTCACCCAACACCAATATTTTACTTTTGCTATAATTTATCTGTATACCTCTGACCATCTGCAAACCTTCAATGACCTGAAGTACCCTCTTTCCTGGGTCCAAATCTGCCACTGCAAAAATACAATCGTCTGCATAAGCCATAACCTTCCTCAAGAAAAGCACCTCCTGTGTCTTAATAGGCAAAATCTGCTCATCAGCTTCAATCAACCTCAAAATAGGATCCAAGCCAAAAACATATAATAAAGGACTCAGTGGGCATCCCTATCGGACACCAGTCTTGATATAAACAGGTATACCCAGATGTCCATTCACTGGAGGAGTGACCTGTGCTTCCAAATATAAATTTTTCAACAGGCTTAGTAGTAATTCAGGGCACCATAATACTTAAAAACAGCCCAAATGTTGTCCTGTTTCACCACATCAGATGCTGTCTCTTGATCTAGAGTCAGAAGATAGCCTTCTAAATTCATTTGCAAACCTTGTTCAACAATCTTCCTTACATATATAAGATTATAAACAATATTCCTTCCAGGGACTGCACAGGTTTGGGCAGGACTTAATAATTTCTGCACAATCTTAGTTAATTTACTTATCAAAGTCTTAACTAAAATCTTATAATCTGATGTAAGCAAGCTTAATGGTCTCTAATTCCTGATATCTTGCTGATCTCCCTTTTTATAAAGAAAGATCGTCACCTCATTTCGCATACTAGGCACAAATCTAATCTCTGTCCAAATAGTCTCATAAAGGAGGCACAACCATGTAAGTAATATATCAAAACAACGTTGTAAAATTCATTAGGTACCCCATTGGCACCTGGGGTAGTGCGTACAGACAGTTTACTTATTGGCAGTCTAATTTCACTGTCTGAAATAGGAGCCATCCACTCCTTCTCCTCCTCCTTCAATAGCAGAGGGAGCTCTAGATGCTGATAAAATAATTCCTGTTGCCCCACTCCCTTTTCCTGAAATGTAGCCTACACATGTGCTTTTACTGCCTGCTGTATCCCAAATTATCTTTCGCAACCCCTCCAGTACCATCTAGCAAAGCAGTCATAACATGCCATTGGGACCCTTGCAAGTCAAGATCATAAGGGTTCACTTGTTCCTTAGTACCCTTAACCAAAGATTTTTGCTGTAAAGAATATCTATCTTCTTTCAGTTTAAGAAATCCACACATCTTACTTTCAACTTCTGCAAGCTGCTGTTGCACTATACTTTGTAATACAGCGACCTGAGTCAGTAGCTGCAAATATTTAGCTCTAAACCCCAAATATGTTATTTATTGATCCATTGCCCGTGCTCTGGACATCTGCATAAACAGTAGTTTTAGATCCCTTTTCGTGTCTTCCCACCACTCAATGGCACTATCGTACAAGAAACTAATATCTGACTGCAATTTAAAAAAAAATCTGTATTTGTTCTTTAGTAAACTCCTCCTGCAAAAGGGCAACATTCATTTTCCAATAAGTTCTCCCCATCGAGAGGTTTTGTTGTTGTCCTATCAGCACTTTTACCACCACATGATCTGAAGTCTCCAAAGGCAGAACAGTAACCATTAAGCTAGTAATCTGTTCTGACAAGAACCAAAAATCTATCCTGGATGACAAATTACCCTTATAAAAGGTATGCATTGGCTCAATACTTAAAAGATCATATACATCCTTTAAATTATTCTACATAATGACCGTGTGTAATATTTGAGTATCACAATATACCTTTTGTGTCTTCCTTCCCAGTCCCTAGAGGTGAGGCCACAATTAAAATCACCCCCCCCCCATAATACCAATTTTGATGTATGCAGATAAGGAGCAATACGTTTAAAAAGAGAAAACCTATCCGCTTTTTGCTGGTGAACATAGACAATAATACGATATACAATGTGATGTAATACAACATCTACAATCATAGCCCTCCCAGGTTGTATATCCAGGAATTGTACCACTGTAGCATCAATACCAGCAAATAGTACCCCTAACCCAACACACTGATCTTCCCCTAGTGACCACAAGGAGGCACCCCACCTCCAATCATTTTCCACTTCCTGTATCTCAGACAAATTATACAATCTAGAAATCCTTCAACAAGATCACATGCCCATGTCCCCGCATCAAACTTGCAAAAGTAACCCTTCTCTTTTTCTGTGATTTTATACTATTCACATTGATAGTAAGAAAGGTAATACCCCCAACCATAAAAAGAAAAAAGAGGTAATCTTGAAAGAGGAATAGAAGCAACTGTAAAAGAGATAAAAAAGACATGAGTCATTTAATTTTCTGTTTTTCCTTTTCTTCAGTTTTGGTTTGTCTCCCAAACCAATGTTAGCCACAATCTCAGTGTGTGAGGAAGCAACTGAAGAAATAGCAGAGTCCAAACCATCTTCTTCCCCTTCTTGCTCAAATAAAAGAGCATACGAATTTTGTAATGGAAGAGTCAGAGTCTACAGACACCTGTTGTATTTCCAGAACAGCCTTACTAGACTTAGAGCGAGTCACTCTTTGAAAAGCAGTATCTTGCTGTAAGTCTGGGGGAGGCATACAACCCACATCAGCTACAGTTCCAGCACCCAATCCAGGGTCACCCACCAAAACACTATTACCACCATCCCCAGGCAATGGTGGAGAAGGGGCTGGTGGCTGCACCCATTTATCTGAAGTAGGACCATGAAGTACTTCTATTATTGCCATATCATGCTCCTGTGACTCCAGCTGAGAAACATCCATCTCTGACTGCAAGTCCACATTTTTAACAACAGGTTCCACTTGCGGAGACCTAGCTTCTCTCTGAGGCTTAGGGTCAGGAGGATGTAACTGCACTAGCAAATCTTGCATTCTCTGTTTGTCTTTTTGGGCATTAGCCACATATACATCTTGTTCTGCTCATATTGCGAGACCAGTATTATTATGGGAGGCCCAGGAACAAGTACATAATGTATGACCATATTCTTCACAGAGATTACATCTCATTGACCATCTACAGTGGGCATCAATGTGTCCCAAGTGTCCACAGAGGTCACATTTCTGCTGATCACAAACATTGCTCAGATGACCTACTCTCCCACACTTGTAACAGGCCCTCGGCTGTCCCAGGTAAAATATCACCCCTCTATCTCTCCCTAAAAAAAACAATTAGGAAGGTGCTTCTTGAGATCTTGTTCCAGATGTAAATCTACCAAATATCTCCAACCCCCAGTCCAGAGGCGTTCGTCATCTAAAATGTGCTCAGGGTGTCCTTTCACTTTACAGTGTTGTTGTAACCAGTAGGTAATATCCGCAACATTAATGCTCTCATTACGAAACAACACCGTAATCTTCTTTGTTACAGGTTTAGTCAGTGGAATCACCATAAAAGGCTTCCACAGAGATGTATTTTTCAGAGACTGAAACTACTTCCAAAACCTCTCAAGCCCCACCGGGTGCTTAAAACTAACATCAAAAATAGAGTCACCAGGCATATGTATCAATGCGTAAATTTCATAGCCATAAAATTTAATGCCTCCCTTAAGCAGCTCCCTCCCAACAGAAAGTCTATTTGGCACCTCAGATATGCGCCCTCTAAATTTTAAATGGACTGCATTATGCCTAGTTGCTGGCTCAAAGAGCAGTCCAAATGTAGCAGAAAAAAGCTGCTTTTTAACTTTATCATGCCATACAGTGATATAACTTTGCTGATCATTCACAGTCCTCTGGGGGTATCAGTAGCATTCGGGTCAACTTGTTGTTTACCAGTGCCCAACCTTACACCTTGAAGATGAGAAGATGGAGTGAGAAGGGGGACCACATTAGAGGAAGGAACCTCTCCCTCTAATCTCTTAATATCATTCAGGAGTAAATTCTGATCAACTTCAGAAGGGTCATGCACACCTAACAACGGGGATTTCTGTCCAAGTGTCAATAAAGCATCAGATTTTTCTGTAGACATATTACTCTGCACATTAGTGCTAACATCAACCCCTGGAGTCTCAACAGATTTAGACAAACCAGCTATATTAACGTCACATCCCATACCCCTAGAATTCTTAACCCATCCAGCAGCCTCCAAAGCTTTCGAAACCCATGCAGCAGGAGCTGCATGCACACCGCCCGGAAGCTCAACCGCTGTATGTACCACAGGTGAGGGTGGGAGTTGCTAAATGTCCTGCAACATTGGGCAACCTTTTTTTTTTTTCCCCTGGCCTGCTTTACCTGAACACTGTCATCCCCTTCCTCCCCAGAGAGACACCAATAGCAAACTGTCCCAGCAGTACAATCCATAGAGACCATACCTTCATCTGGCAAATCAACTCCCAATGCAGGCAGCTGCAAGTCCACTTTGCTCTCAGCCAAGCCTCTGGCCTCCCTAATGGGCAGTACCTTATTACTAGGCAAGTCATTACCCCCAAACTCCATAACTTGCAGCTCAATATCCCAAGCTGGAAGAACAGCATGCTCTGATTCCAGCCTTCCAGTATTCTGTGTAGCATCCAGTTCCTGTACATCCATGGAGTAGTCCTGCTCACTCCCAAGTTCTTGCATCAAGCCATTCCGTACTTCCTGAAACCATCGCTCTTCATCTGCAATTTGTTTACAGATCATTTCAGCATCTCAAACTTTGACTGTCACTAACTCTGCAGAGTCATCAGGCAGCAAATCATACCGTAAGCCTCCTGTATCTCTATTAACTTCCAAATCTGTAGCTGCTAATACTATTTCCTCCTTCTGAATCATCCTGTCAGTCATGATGGTCACAATCAGGAATGGGGCCAAGGAGGTGACCAGCTCCTCAGCCTCCCACATGTCCAGTCTCTCCACCATCTGCAAACACACTGTGATTTCGAAGACAAACAAAACACCCCCTAGCAGAGAGTAGGGGAATTTTTTATTTAGAGCTTCAAAGGAAAATACATACAAACTAGTATTACTTCATACAAAATCATAAAAAATAAAATTGAAAACATAAATATTACACCATACATACACCACAAACATAAGAAAAAAACTGTAAACAGACCCCTTCCCTGCTAAAAGAGTAGGGGGAATTTTACTTAACGCTCCAAGACAAAACATATACAAAAAGGAATACTATGGGTGAATTCATAGCGATTGCAAATGCAAAACAGAAATAGGTAGTACATCATAGAGTGATATGAAACAAAAGTCAATGAATAAAACCAACCCCCCTCCCCCCCACTGTAAAAGTAGGGAGTGTTCTTTTTTTTACATAATTCATATGTTAAGAAAACATTATATCAGACTTTGTTTGAGATTGAAACACAATCCTTAAAAGTGCTACATCCTATTTCAACCTTTTAACTTTTGCCAGTTAAGGAATCTCCTTCCCCTTATTGATTTATATTGAAAAAGAAAAGCTTTTTCCCTTAAACATTATTATTTACATCAAATAGGATCCGTTGTGGCTTTATTAATTTTTCCACAAAATCTTACATTTTCAAGCCCATAATTGTTATCTAGATAGAAAATCAGTAAAGAAACTATTTTAGGAAACAAAATGCCAATACTTCTCCCAGATACCTCTTTTTAAAGAAACAAATTCAGTATTCCTAAGATGCATAATATCATTTTGAATAAAAGAAAATAATATGGCAGGAGAGAGATCTTGTTGCTGAAAGAGAAACTTACACCTAACTTGCCAAGTCCAATACAGAATGAAAGTTGCAAAAACGTTCAGAGTACTTGTATTACACTTTTGCCATGATGATGGAAATATACCATAAAATAGTTGCCTATCTAACCATTTTGAGAATGGAAATGCTTTCCACTAGTCTCCCCACAAAGCCCAGAACTCTTTAATAAAAGAGCATTCAAAATATAAATGAGTTACTGATTCTATTTGCAAAATACATGAACTCCTAAAACAGTATCGTTCTGAGATTTGTTTACGTTTGTGGGTTCCTCTCGTATTCATTTTGTTACGGACACCCAGCCAAACAATATCCCACATATGTTTTGGGATTCTACAGTCCACTAGCCTACCCATTATTTTTGTTTGTTCTATATCAGAAAATTCTGGGAAAGGTGCTTCATAAAAATTCCTTTGTAAAATAGCTTGATACAATCCTTTCCTAGAATATTGAGCCACATCTGTGTATTTTATGTGCCATGCACATACATGATCAAAAAGTGTATTCCATTCAGGAAGTAGTTTATATTTTCTTTTGTTCTTGTGTATAAAAGATAAGTTTTGCCATTCCAGTAAGATTTGTTGTAGATGGTTAGCTACTTGCTGTTGCTATGGTTTATTTGTGACCCGAATTATGGGCTGTAAATTTGATGCTACAAAGGTTGATATAAAAAAATTACTACTGGGTGAATATATTCATTCCACCTGATTTTATGTCTAGATATAATGTATTTCTTTTTATCGGGTTTAGCTTGCTTCCCAAGAATCCTGTAAAGAAGCAAGCTAATAATGCGGTTTCAAACTTTTAGGGTAACAAAAAAACATGGCTGATAATTAAAAATATAGGTACTAAAAAGGTTTTAATCATAAAAATTCTCTTTTTCATACCCATCTTCCAGTTTGACCATGAACTTACCCTTTCCCTCCCTTTATTTATGCACAACTCCCAGTTGTATTCTGCCATATCAATTGTCCCAAAGTATACCCCTGAGATTTTCTGTGGGTCTCTGAGATGTAAATATCTCCAATATAGGTTTTATTTTCTGTATTTCCTGCTAGCTTAAGGCAGACACTCTTACTTTCATTTATACTTGACCCAACTGTTTGTAATAGAAAAATCAATACTTTACAGATTAATATTCCAGTATGTTCATCTAAAAAGAGAACACATAAATCATCAGCATACGCAATTTTTCTTAGGGTACCAAACCCTGGGTACCATATTCCATTTATTAATGATGATTTATTCAATATCCTGACTATTGGATCCAGTGCTAAAATGAACAATATCAGACTGAGGGGGCAGCCTTGTCAAACCCCCCTTCTGGTAAAACAAATCTTTCCCACCCAGCCATTTACGTATGGCTTAATGTAAGCTAAAGCACAACATAGTTTTATACAATTAACAAATTCTATCGGAAACCCATATGTTTACAACGTCTCCCATAAATACTCTTGTGATATCCTGTCAAAAGCATTTGTTTGGTCAAAATTGATTAAATATCCAGTGTTATAGTTTTCTGAAGTAGAAATAAATAATTATTTTAATAGTAACAGGGCATCATAAATGTGTCGGCTGGGTATTGAACATAATTGTGAAGGATGTATTAAATCATCCATGTTTTTTGTTATTCTATTACATAGGAGTTTAGAAAAAAAATTAAAATCTAAATTTAATAAAGTGATAGGCCTCCAGTTATCAATTAAAGTTTTATTTCCTTTCTTATGAAGGAATATCATGAGGCCTTCATTCACTGAGTTTAGTATCTATCCTCTGATAAAAATGCATTATATACTTGTACTAGGATAGCTGGAATATATGTCCATAGTACCATGTAAAATTCTGATGGGAGTCCATCAGCGCCCGGTGCTGTATTATTGTGCAATCCTGTAATCACCAAGTTCAGCTCTTCAGCTGAAAAATCCTGTATTAAGGATGCTTGGTGTTGCTGTGTTAGTTTAGGGGTGTTTGCTGCTTGCAAAAGTGGTACCATATCCTCAGAAACCATAAACAAATGACCAAATTTGGAACTTATATCATTTTCTGAAACTGTCAACATTTCCCTGCCTGAGACTAATAGGTCCACCTCTTTTTGCAATGCCTCCTTATGTTTTTTTTTTGCATTCTTTTTTTGCAGTCCTCAAAAGGATTGGTTTGATTTCTTTTCCCTTGTGTCCCAAACTGTTGCTTCTTAATTAGAGATTTCTATCATATTGCAAATTGGTTAATTTATTTTTTAAGTTTGAAATTGCATCTGTATCAGTTAACTTCCCCTCATTTATTTGCAATACTAGGCTATTTAATTTATCCTTTAAACTAATATAATCTTGATGCTGTCTGTGTGCAAAAAGGCGAGATTGACTTTTACAAAAATCAATTAGACACAATTTTGTGTCAGACCATCAATCAATGAGCAAGTCATATAAAAAAAATTACTGATACTTGATCTTCTAATGTTTCTTTTAATAACTGAAGGAATTTTGGATTTTCAAGTAGTCTCGTATTAAATCTCCAAATACCTCTACCATGTAGGTGAGATGGATGTGGCTCAATTTGAAGCTAAGTAAACAATGATCAGATGTCTCTATTACATGGATTTGTGCTCTTGAAATGGGTAACTGGCCTGAAATAAAACAATAATCAATTCATGATTTTAAAGACCCTCTGAAAAAAGTAGGGTTAATATTTGTAGAAAACCCCTCTTTGAGCAATGCTTGTTTAAGAATTTGCTTCAATTCATTAATATCACAATATAGTTTATGATTTCCTTTGGTTTGGATGTTGATATTAAAATCCCCATCAGATGAATTGTTTACTTGTAAATAAAAAAGGTTTAATTTTCTTAAGAAGCTCCACTCTTCTTGCTTTTTGCTGGGGGCCATAGATATTAATTAATCTATAATATACACCTTGGATATTAATGTGTACCATCATTGCCCTTCCAGGTTCTATGTCAACAATTTTTGGAAGTGAGAAATTTGGTACAGTAAAACAGATGCCTAAACCTGAGAAATGTTCCTGACCCAATGACCAAAAGGATTTCCCTGTGAACCAATCTCTTGTTGCCAATAATGTATCATGATCTGAATATAACCATGTATCCTGCAAAAAAATATACATTGTGAGGTAGAGATTGTAATATAGCATAGGTAGCCTGCCTTTTAAAGTTAGATCTTATACTAGTCACATTCAGACTAGCAATGCTGAGAGATGTAGCGGCCACTATTTAACAAGAAGAGATTAAGAGTCATTTTTCCTTTGAGATCTGGTTACTTTCTTCTGTGCTCGTGAGGTTTCTTGCTGATGTTATGGTTTTTCTAATGGTGGGTCACTTTGGGTGGATTGTAGAGATGCATCTGAATTCTCTTCTTCCATAATATCACCCCAACTTTGTAAGGGCTCATATTGGTTGGTTGTACTAACCAGTGGATTCAGAGCTTTGGTTGCAGATTTTTTTTGCTAATGTCCTTTTTTTGGAACAGGCTGAAAATCTGAGTCCTTTTGCTGAGGGGTGGAAGTATCCAATTTTTCTTCTGCTTGAGCAGGTGCAGGAGGAGGGAGAGGGGACATTGGTGACCTAGACCTTGGATCAAAGTCTCGGCATTCATTTGAGCATAAATTAGATTGCTGTGGAGGCCTATAAAGCATTTGCTGCTCTTTTGTTGGAGGGCCAGAGCTACTTGGGTTGATTGTTGTAGAGAACTGAGATCGAGTAGCATTATTAATATAGTAATCATGTCCCATGAAATCTGAGGTGTTATGAGCTGCCCATGGGCAGGAAGCAAAGGCATGATTTTCTGCCCCACATAAATTGCAGGTCAGAGGAACTACACAGGTAGTGGCAGAATGGCCCAAAGCCCCACAAACAAAACACTTCATCTCAATACAGTCTGAATTGAGGTGAGATATAGAGCCACACTGATCACATGAGTGGGGCTGACCAGGGTAAGAAAGTATACCCCTATCTCTCCCAATATAAAAACTATTTGGCAGATGTTGTATGCCATTTACCCCCATTTTTAATTGCACAGACAATGTCCAGTCCCCCCAGAAACCATTTTTGTCTATGATAGCATTCAGGATTCCATTTACAGTGTACCTTTTCTCAAGCCAATAAATAATATCAATGATATTTACCCCCTCATTTTGAAATAGAATGGTAATTACTTTTGCAGTGGGTCTGGTGATAGGTATTGCCACAAATGGTTTCCATAATGGTATGTTCTTAACTTTGTAATAAGCTGCCCAAAATCTGTTTAATAATGTTGCTGATCTGAAACTGACATCAAAATTGTGGTCTCCTAGGGCTTGTATAAAAGCATAGCCCTCTAAAGGCGTAAAGTGCAGGGACTCAATAATTAATTTTTTCCCAACATAGTTCCTATCCAGAAGCAAATCTAGTCCTCCTTTGTAATAGTTACGAACTGCAAAATGTCTTCTTGCAGCTTCTTGTGGCTTTCTAAACAGACTTGCAAAGCTAGGAGGCCTTTCATTTTCTCCCATTTTACCCGGTTCCCCAATATTATCCATAGGTGCTTCAAAAGTAAAGGAAGAAGGTTTACCTAGTGTGTTTCGCTGCCCCATGGAAATTGTAGTTTCCTTTGTCATTGTTTCATGCTGTGTGCCTGGTTCTTGTAACCTCTCCGATAACAGCTTACACCTGCTGTCATTGATAGTATCTGATGTAGTATTATCAAAGGCTAGAGACACACCCTTTGATCCTGCCAACGATGTACTATCTTTGTGGTGCAGTCCATCCATTAGAGTTTCAGTTTGAGCTTCAACTTGAGTCAGAAATAAGGACTAGTCTCAGCATCTGATATTAACAATTCTAGCTGTGATTCTTTTTCCACTATATTTTGCTGTAACCTTATTTCTTCAGAAATACTAGTATTTTCTTCCTGGTTGACATCTTTAATTTTCTTTTGTTGGTCTGGTGCTGTTTCTTCTAAAAGGATACAAACTTCTTTATCTTCAGCTTCTGGCAGACAGGTAGACTCCAGCACTCCTTCCTCCATCTTTGTCCTGCAGTCAAAGGAGTCACATGAAGCAAGGCCCCCTGCAGGAAGAGTAGGGGAATTTCCCCGGTGCCCTGACCAAATTTTCCCCCATTCACTACAAATACCACCAACAGCTTTATCTGGTTCAAGATCAGTTGGTATTTATCTGTACCACACACCCCCACCTTGGGTCACGCCTGAAAATAGACAAAATTTGTCTAATGCATTTACCTGGCCAACCAAAACTAAATATAAATATTAAAAACAATAATGATGTAAAATTCCACATAAAAGCAACCTGCAAAGAAATCATTTTTTTATCCCTACAGCTGTCTAATCATATTCTTGACACCTGTAAAATAAACTATCAATGTTGTCACTAACATGTGTTTTCACCTCCTTTTTTGTTTTCTTCATGATAGATGAAGAAAACTGCATTGCAATATTACACAACCCTTTGGAAAGCACAGTATTATCTTACTATACCAACTTATAATTCAAAAAACCTGTAGGAGAAAAAACAATCTTATAAATCAAAATACCTGTAAGAAACAAAATCGTCTGTTCTGGGCATGTTTTCTTTTCTTCTTTTTAGTTGTTGTGGGTGCCGTCATGTGGAGGCAGAACACAACCTGACTATCCCTACACTATTACATTTCTTTCTGCACCATTTTCTCTTCTTCCTTCAATATAGTTGTCCATCTGGGAAAGAAAACTAAAAGTTGCCCTGTTTTAAAACATAACACTTTAAACCTGACTAACAACACTCCAGCAAAGATATTTTAAATAGAAACATAGAAGCTGAGAGCAGATAAGGACTGCAAGGCCCATCCAGCCTGCCCATTTTTCTACCTAATGAATGTACCAGAGGCCTTTACTCTGTCAATGGCCTATCTATTCATACTCATCTGTATTGCTCCCTTATGCCTATGCCATGCCTGTTTGAAGCCCTGCACTGTATTCATATCCACCACTTCCTGAGGTAGGCCATTCCATGCATCCATCACCCTTTCTGTGGAAAATAACTTCCTCACATTACCCCTTAATCGGCCTCCCTCTAATCTCATGCTGTGGTCTCTTGTCCTGCTACTTTTCTTATATTGAAACATGGTAGACTCTTTCACCTTGTTAATGCTTTTAAGATTTTTGAATGTTTTGATCATATCACCTCTCTCCCTCCTTTGTTCTAGGGTATACATATTGAGCTCCATTAATCTGTCCTCATACTGTATGTTTTCTGATGCAGTCCCTACATCATTTTGATTTCTCTTCATTGTACTGCCTCCATTTTGTTAATGTCCTTGTTCAGGTGCAGCCTCCAGTACTGCACACAGTACTCCATATGGGGTCTAACCAGTGTCTTGAAAAGAGGGATTATTAACTCTTACAACTTGTGATACCCCTACTAATACACCCCAACATCCCTTAAACCTTACCTACTGCTTTAGTGGTCTGCTTGAATGATTTCAGGTAATCTGAGATGACGATGTGCAAGTCTCTTTCTTCTCTTCTGATTGCCAGCAACTCCCCTCCCAACCTTACCTGAAAACATATCCACTTTTAAGTGCAAAATCAGAGAATATTTGAAATCAACATGTACCTGTTTAAAGTAATTGTGAGTGTGTATTGTACTGTAAATGTTTTGTATTTTTGTATTGTTTGTTATTTTTTGTGACAAGACTTTGTTGAAAATGGCACTGGTGTCCCAACAAATGTATTTCCTGTATAAGAATAAATTTTACAAATCAAATCAAATCAACCTATAGGTGGCTTCATGGTTTCTCTTCCCTATGTGCATGATCTTGCACTTCTTTGTGTTAAACCCCAGTTGCCACTCTTCTGACCATTTGCCAGTTTATCCAGATCTCTTCTCATTCTGCCAACCCCATCTGGATCATCTACTCTGTTGCAGATCCTTGTGTCATCTGTAAACAGGTAAACCTTACCCTCCAGTCCATCTGCAATGTCACTGATGAAGACATTGGAAGAGGATTGGGCCCAGGACCAGGTATCCCACTTGTGGCTTGCATCTGTTCTGAATGTATACTGTTTACCACCACTTTCTGTGTTCTGCCCACCAACTAGTTTGCCACCCAGTTGACCATCTTCTGACCCACCCTGAGCCTACGCAGCTTATTAATCAATCTTCTGTGTGGAACAGTATTGAAAGCTTTGCTGAAGTCAAGGTACAATAGGTGACATCAACTGAACCCCCTTGGTCCACCACTCTGGTTACCCAATCAAAGAAATCTATCAGATTAGTTTGACAGGACCTTCCTGTTGTAAACCCATGTCTTGGATTCTGTGCTCCTATGGATTGCAGGTGTTGCACTATCCTTTCCTTAAAGAGTGCCTCCATAATCTTGCACACTACTGTGAGGTAAGACTGACTGGTCTGTAGTTCTCTGCCTCCTCCCTGCTACCACTCTTGTGGAGCAGGATTGCATGAGCCTTTCTCCAGTCTTCTGGGACCTTTCCTGTGCTCAGAGTCATCAAACAGTTCTGATAATGGCTCTACTAGTTCCACCCTTAGCTCCTTTATTACCCTATGTGCCACTACAAACAGCATTCCTAAATTAAAATACTAGAAAATAAATATGAAACCAGTATAAATAAAGGGCTACTTACAAATAAAACACATTGTTTAATTAAATATGTTTCCTGCTACTGTGGCCCAAAACCAGCTCTGGGGTAAATAAAACAGATTCTTGTATGTCTACAGTGTCAGCCAAAGAAACAAGCACACAAGTAGAAGTAATAGTGATAATTTATTACTATACTCACTCCAAGCATGTGACAGAAAAAATCACAAGGGAATTGGATTCTTGCAAGTCTCAGAAAAATGTACGGTTCTCAAGAATGAGAGCTGGCTGACACAAGGTTATGTAGCCTAGATAGCAGCATGGTAACAGAGATAACATAATGGTTATGGATATAAGGAACATAATGTGCTGGTTCTATATTATAAACAAGGCATCTTCCCAGGAGTAATGACTTGGGAGACAGAATTACTAATGAGTATACTATGAGACAAAGAATATGTCGCTGTAAGCATGAAGCTTGAACAAAGAGAAGTGCTGACAGACCACAAATACATGTGGCATACTAGCCTAAGTACAAGACCCACACTACATATGATTATATAAGTGTATACAGTAGTCACTGATGATCCATTAGAGTCACTGTATCAGTAATTAGGTAGATTATATGTAGAATATATATAAAAGGAAATGTAATCTAGGTAAATGCATTACAGTGATGTATAATTAACCATACATGATATAATCATATAAAGATGTAAACATTAGCATGTATTAGCAGAAAATCACATTCCTGGCACACATGGTAGTATGATGGGTGCCCAAATCTACATGTTATTGCAAAATAGCAGTATCACAGTATAATAGACCAGGAATACAGTGTAAGTTGTATGTAGGATGATAGGAGCCATAACCCATGTGCAGCAGCCCTTTCTTTGTTGCCTAATTGCAAAAGTGGCAACACAACAAAAAGGCGATGTTAGGCACCATTCGTTTACAGGACTGAGGCACGAGCCTGATAGAGGAATTTTAACAGGTCACAATGGTGTTTCAGGGTTTTCCTCAAACAACAGAATGTGATTTTAAGGGAAGATGTTAGCAAACCTTGTATTAATATAAAAATTTTAAATGTAAACTTCACAATTTGGTTTTCCAATACAATTGACAATGTCATTACTGATATGTATGAGGTGTGTATCTGTCCTATTGTGAAGAGATTGGAGATACAAACTTAAGTTGCCTGTATAGATATTAAAAATAAGTAAAAATTGAGACAAAGCATCAAGATAGTCAGGACTAGACTCAATGGTATCTGGTTCCGGGACGGGAACAGGTGAGATCATAGTATGACCTATAACCTGTTTAGCTAGTAAAAATAAAAGTTAGAAAAGTTCACTTTGCATAAATTTAGTCCATATCAGAAGAATGTATAGTTGGTCACTGCACAACGTTTTCCATCAGCAGAATATACCACCTTGTGGGATAGCATTTTTCAGTTGATAAGGCGAACAGGACATGAAATATCCATCTCCACAAGCCATAAACTAGGAACAATTCCAGGAACAAATCCAGGGTTTCTTCAAGTGTTAGATGAAGATTCACAGTTCAAATTGGATGCATTTAGATTTTCCAACAATAGATCCAAATGTTCAGGAGACTGCAGTATTTGCAGCGGCCTTGGCAAGGGGTGCATAAGACTGCATATTGAATTTTACAGTGAAATAGCAACAGTGTAGTGGACGATAATCACACCACTGCACAAAGTGTAAAAGTTCAAAAAATATAAAGTTAGTATGAGGTGCCAACCAGGCTTGGAAAACAAGCAGTGGAGAAAATGGATGTCTTAATTGTAGATCAACTAAAGTAGAATCTCCTTGCTGAAGTTAGGGGATTGCCCCCACCACAGGCTTGGCTTCATAGTATGCATAACAATGATCTTGACTGTAGAATCTGAATTGGCTGGACCTTTTACAGTTTATTTGAGAGTTCACAAGAGGAAGCCTGATTTTAATTATTAGACCAGTATTTACAAGTTGGTAAGACAAGTTTGAAGATGTCACATCTGCATAAAAGGTAATAATCCTTCCAGGTATGACAATCAATATTCAAAGTCAGTCACGATTTCAAGACCTCATGATAAACAAGCAAAGGAGGTAGTGTCAGCCTTTCATGATAAAAGTTCCCATCAGGATCACCAATAGAATGGGTGGGGGGATTGATACTAGACCATTCACAGAAGAAAGGGTTTTGAAAGAACTCTTGAAACTGAGGGTGAACAAAGCAATGAGGCCTGATGGAATTCACCCCAGGATTCTAAAAGAACTAAGGGTAGAACTAGTAACACCACTGACTACTCTCTTTAAGAAATCATGGGAGGATGGGGTGGTACCTGAGGACTGGAGGAGGGCGGATGTGATTCCACTTCACGGAAGTGGGAGCAGGGCAAAGGCAAGGAATGACAGAGCAATTAGTTTGACCTCTTTGGTAGGGAAAATGATGGAATCACTTCTGAAGCAAATAATTTTTGAGTACCAAGAGGCCAGTGAGGCACAGAACACAAGGCAGTATGGTTTCAAAGCAGAAAGAGCATGTCAGATGAACATAATATATTTCTTTGGCTGGGTGACCAAAGTAGTAGACCAGGGAGGGGCTGTGGATATGGCCTACCTAGATTTTAGCAAGGCATTTGACACAGTCTCACACAAAAGGTTAATATACAAGTCAGCCAGCCTTGGAGTGGGTCCCAAGGTGGTAGCCTGGATAAAAAACTGGCTGGACAACAGGACACAAAAGGTAATAGTATATGGAGTCCATGGTGAAGAAAGGAGTGTAACTAGTGAGGTACCGCAAGGTTCGGTACTGTGACCGGTCCTCTTTAATGTCTTTATAAGTGACATTGGAGAGCACCTGGAAGGAAAAGTATGTCTCTTTTCAGATGACACAAAGATCTGCAACAGTGTTGATACACATGGTGGGGTGCAAAGGATGAAAAGGGATGTGGCAAGGTTGGAAGAATGGTCAAATATATGGCAGCTCAGATTTAATGCAAAGAAGTGCAAGGTAATGCACCTTGGAAACAAAAATCCAGGGGAAGAGTACACAATGGGGGTGAGATAATAACAACAACAAAAATTGAAAGAAACCTAAGAGTAATTATATCAGATGACCCAAAGGTGGGTAAGCAATGCGAGAAGGGAGTAAGGAGGGCTGGGAGATACTGGGATGCATAGGGAGAGGCATCAACAGTAGAAAACAAGACGTTGTTATCCCTCTATAGAGACAGTTGGTGAGACCCCATCTGGAGTACTGCATGCAATTCTGGAGACCCCAAGTCCACAAAGACATAGACAGAGTGGAGGCTGTTTAGAGGAGAGCAACCAAAATGGTGCAGGATCTGCACCAGAAGACATATGAGGAAAGACTAATGCAGCTTAATAAGTATACCCTTGAGGAAAGGAGAGAGAGGAGGGACATGATAGAAACTTTCAAGTATCTCAAGGGAATTGAAAAAAAGTCCATGAGGTAGCATCTTTTAGAAAAAGAGAAGTGCAAGAACAAGGGGGCACAATTTGAAGATAGAGGGGGGATGGCTCAGAGGTAATATTAGAAGTATTGTTTCACAGAAAGGGTTGTGAATGCATGGAACAGCCTTCCTGAGTAGGTTGTGGAGTCAAGAATGGTGGGAGAATTCAAAAATACATGGGACAGATAGAAGGCAATTCTAGTGGGGTGTAGGAGGAAGTAAGCTGTTGATTAACTAGAATCTGCAACTTATCCATCAGGTAGGGAAATGGGCAGACTAGGTGGGCCAAGCTGTACTTATTTGTCGTCATGTTCTATGTTTCCATGTGATGGTTGCCAGATGATCAGAGATGGAAGTTGCTGGATCAAAATGTGGCAATGAAACTGTGAGAACCACAAATATGGCTTCCTGGATTGTGCAGGAATACATTTTGAAACAAGGAGCGATACTGATGTGTGGTGACAGGGAGCACGTCAATTCGCTCCTAACAATTCGCGCCCTGAAAATCAGCTCCCGACAATGCACTCCTGACAACTCACTCCCTTGTGCATTTCACTCCTAGTCTTTTCGCTCCCACAAGCAATTAACATCCCAAAACTCCTCATTTCCCTAAGCACCAACACTGAACAGCTCGAACCTTACAAGCAAGATCTGCAACAGATAAAGCTCCCTGTTTTAATGATGTGATTAAAATATAACATTTGAAACACATCTAAAAAAATGTAAAAAATGTCAGGAACATGATCAATTTTAGAGTAAGCTCTTTTACTGCAAATACACTTATAGAGCAGCTTCCTACCTGTTCCACCTCTGTCTTACCACTGCAGTAATTCATAAGTTGTTCTCATCACTGCAGGGATTGGAATCCAGTAGATTCAGCAGTTCATAAGTAGTTAAAAAAATATAATCTTTAATCTAAAGAAGTTTAAAAAAGTTAAAAAAGAATTCTTTATTTAAGTATTAATATTGGAAGCAGTGTGCTACTCTTCTGAGGAACTCCTCTGTTGAGCACTCTTCGCATTTCTCTGGGACCTTTTCCAATCTGACAGCACAGTCCTTGTACTGTCTTTTTGGTGCATTTCTTGAATTTCCAGCAATCAGCTGCTCTGTAAACTTGTGTACTGCATACTGACTGATGATGTAGGTAAAACAGGACCGAACAGAGACAAAGAACGTTCAGTGCAAAGCTGCTATTAGGCATGTAAATTCGACCCGCACATCATAGTCTACAATTACACCTTATCAGGCAGGCTACAAAGGTTGCATTAACAGTGGACAGGTCTTTCAATACACTTGCATACTGACAGATGATGTATGTAGAACAGGACCAAACAGAGGCAAAGATCGTTCAGTGCAAAGCTGTTATTAAGCATGTAAATTATTAACTGAGCAATGGGGAGTGAAATGACATGGAGCAGGAAGTACAGGAGCTAATTGTCTTCTATACGAGTTGTCGGAGTGAGTTGTCACAGCGCGTATTGTCGGGAACGAATTGTCATTGACCCAAAGTGACATACCCAAGGTTCCTTGCCATTGGCAAGGGAATAGTGCTAGATTCAAATAAACATTTGTTAACACATGCAATAGAAGTGCATTTGGGGCAATACCACTGACCCATATGTCTGTTATGTATGCATGTCTACTTCCTTATTGTAAGCAGAAATTAATTCATTAATATTAACATTTGTCTGGTCAAATCCTTTCACAATATCCTTCATATTATAAATGTAAATTGCTCTTCATTAGTAAGACCATGTATACCATGCAATAGGAGAGATGTGATATTATATTTCATACTATCATGAACCTTTAACATTTGTGCTTGAATAATGGCTATATCAGCCCTATTCCAAATAGATATGTCAGAGTCAAATAGGCCTGAGGCTAAACCTGTTTTTTTTTAAATAAATAAAAATGCCTTGTGCATTTGGGTAGGTTTAAAGTTATAAGATGTACCACTAGGGGTCAGGATGTGAAAATCCAATCCTCTGTGTGGGGTGCTAACAGTCCCTGTATAGGGGTCATTACTGAGTAGCTGGTATGCTGCCAGGGTATCCAATAACATAATTACTTCTAAACAAAAGTGGGAAATGTTTGTTGTGAAACATAAAACAAATCATTCCAAATTTTGAAGTGTGTAGTTTGGGCTTGTAAGAAGACTCATACTTCTAAAAAGAAAAACAAGCATCAAGCAAGCATCTCTCTCTCTGGAACTTAAAAAGAAAGAGGAAAGAAAAACATAGTTCAATACTTGTCTGCCCACTGGAGTTAAGGAAAAGTAATTTAATCTCCATTAAACAGTTTCAACTGATTTGGCATGTAGCCATTTGTCAGTGAGTTTCTTGTTTTGGGGTAGTCGGACTGATGGACTGAGTTTGTTTACAATGGGATAGGGCCTGTTGTTGGGCCTTGCCCATACATTGTGCAGCAAACAAGTGTACCTCTTGTATGTCTTGTCTGAGTTGTTTAACATATTTATCTACTGATGCTTCATCAGCAGTGGCTGTACACAGGTCCAGAAGTAGGTGTTCTGGTATTCTCATTGACCATCTGGTCATGACTTTAAATGGGGTAAACTGTGTGTTGTTTTTTTCAGTTCAATTCAAGTTTATTTTACCAGGAAACACATCATTGAGAAGAACTCATTTAGAAAGTTGTCCTGGGGGGACAGGCAAACATTCAATAAAACACAGTACAAAGAAAATAACAAGTCATGAAAAGGGTGATGTGCAGTGTCCAATACATATGAATAATAACAGAAGTAGCATTGAACTGAATAACATTCAAGGGTTTACACATCAGGAGAGAACATAATACATATGATCAAGGTATAATCTGCTAATGCATACAATGGAGGCTAGGAGATAAATAGAAGGGTGGCTAGAAATGAGAGAAAGTGTGATTTGAGAGAATAGTAGAAGACAAGGACATGATGCTTTGTAGAAGGAATGGGCTAGGAAAGAAGTGACAAGAAGAGCTGCAGTGGGAGGACAGAGTGGGTGGGTAAGGAACCAGATGAGACAGAGGCCACAATTACAAGTGCTGTTGCTGGGGCTAAAAAGGCATGATAGCCTAACCGAGGCCTAACTGTAGCATTGACAGTTATTTACCCATATGGATTTTAGCAATGATTTGAAGGAGTAAAGACTAGTCAGCTGAGTTAGTTTTAGGGTATCCTGGTTAGAATTACACAGGGAAGGGACTGTGTAATTGAGAGATGCAAGGCCAAAGTAAGATCTAATTCTATGGGTATCCAATCGAATAGAGTCATAATGCCTAAGAAAATATGAACATGAGATAGTATTAAAAAGATCATGAATGTAAGTAGGAAGTTTCTAGGAGAGAGTTCTATAGGCCCATAAGGAAGCATTATGGCATCTTAATGAAGCTAAAGGCAGCCAGCCTAGTTGTGCATAGAGCATACAATAATGTGTAGTAGAGGCAGCATTGGTGACAAACCTTATCACCACATGGTAAAGGATGTCAAGTTCTGCAAGGGTAGTTTTAGGACTGTGGTGGTATAAGATGTCCACGTAATCAAGAGGGGCAGAAAAGTTGACATGACAAGCCTTAGTTTAGCTTCAAAAGTTAGCAGACGCCAAATCCTGAAGAAGAGCTCAAGCCTTTGCTTAAGTTTTTTAGTAAGTTCCTCAATATGAGTGGAAAAGGAAAGTCTATGATCCAGCTAGAATCCAAGATATCTGAATTTCTGGACTGCCTCAATTGTTTATCCCAAAATGATAGTGATCAAAAGTTTATTAGGTAGAGAGTTTAGATCGCTCAAGTTGTCCTGGGGTGAAAATAACATAAGTATGGTCTTCTTAGCATTGAGTAATAATTTTAAATGTAGTAGGTTATGTTGTAACAATGTAAATCATTTCTGAAGTATGTGGCATCCATCTTCTATAGAGGGTTTAGCAACATAGATAACTGTGTCATCCGCAAATAAATGAATACTTGCATTGGTAATTTGTTGGTCAATATGATTAATATACACGGCAAAGATGAGAGACTCAAGACTTGACCCTTGAGGGACGCTTCTTAGGAGGGTGCACTTGGGGAGGGTGTCCTTCTTATTGCCATAAGGAATAAAGGCAATAATGAATCCCAGTCCTTGTTTTTGCTTTTTTTTAAAGGAAAATAAGGTTCACTCTTGCAATGTGCTTCAACCTTATGAAAGTACAGTTTATATTTAAACTGGTTAACATTGTGATGTACATCAACATGTCTCTGCATTTTACAGGAGTACCATCAGAGTATTGGAAATTTGTTTCCTCAAAAAAGGGTAGAAATTCAGTCAGAGAGGAACAGACCCAATTAAAGTCCATGGTAAAGACAGTGTCTGCAGTACCTTGCTGTAGCAATTACAGAGTACAAGGTTGTTTATTAGGTAGTGCAGCACACTTAACCCTCTCATGAAGTGCTTGGGTCATGTTTAGGGATGTAAGTTTGTCATAGATGAGGTTTTAATGACCCATTGGTTGTTCATGAAATCATTAGTAAACATTAGTAAACGTCATAGCACTGTCATCATTGCTATGTTTTGATGACAATAGTGAAAGTCATGGAAGTCCTGAATAAAGACCAAAGATCATGGAATCCATGATGTTTATGACAGCCATGACAAACGTACATCCCTAGTCATGTTACGTATGGAAAAATCTTTGTATTTCACATAGTCAACAGCAAGCTGTGTCTTTGCCAATGATTTGCCAGCACTGTAAGCCATCCTCAAACATTTGTGGTTATTATAGGGAGACTTCTCACCACCCTGCTTTACATTGTTTGTCAGGTGTATTTTAACAATGCCTGGATACTGTACATAAATAATGGTACACCTCCTAGCAATGCACATTCTGTCATCACTAGGATGTAAAATAAGAATTCCAAACCCTGCTATCTGACCCTCATTGGTATGTGAGGCTGAGTCATCAGTAAAAACATGACACACAGTCTTGTCTTTTAACACTTTCTGAGGTTCTATCAGAAAGGTCCCTGGGACAGGTAGGTAAGGGGGTTGGAATAAACAATCATAGATCTCTCCTGTAAACTGTAGGCCATGGGCCAACAAGGATGGAGTTTTGGTAGGAAGGACAGTGATGTTATGATCCTGTAAAAGGAAAGACCAGTGTGTAAGTCTGGCATTGGAGACAGAGTTATCTTTTACTCTGCCTCACAACAGAAAGTTAGTGGGCAAATGATTGGAATGCAGAATAATGGGCACATATCTAGTGATGTACATAAAGTATCTCACTGCCCAGTATGTAGCCAAAAGATTCCTTTTACAAAGGTTGTATTTCACCTCCACTGGGGAGAGCATCTGGGATGCATAAGCAGTGGGCCTAACATGTCCATTGAACGTTTGTGCTAAAGTTGCTGAGATTGCTATATCTGATGTAACAGTTTCCAAATGATACGGTAAAGCTGGATTAGGATTAACCAATGTTGGGGCTATGGTCGGTGATCTTAACAGAAAAGACAATAATATCAGCATTACAATATCTTGCGCCTTCTTGCCAGAAGTTCCTGCTATTGTCTGTGCTTGGAATAACCCAGACTATTCCTGGCTTGCATCTGCTACTACAGCCACTGTATTGAATGATCCACATGTCACTGGTGAAGGGGGTCCTGCATCATGTGCAGGCAGTGCTGGCACTATAGAGGGTACCTGCACAGTGGAAAAAAATAATGTGCAAGCTGCACATAGTTCTTCAGCTATGGTTTGTGGTTCAGAAGCTATCTGGGGTGAAAAAAGTGGTACTGGAACAGCTGGCAGAACTGGTTCAAAAATCAAACCTGTATCCTCCCCAATGTGGCCTGTGATGCTGAAAATATCACAGCCATGGGGCTTTCAGAATCAGGGTTGCCCCCCCTTCAAATGCATAGTGGGCTTCCCAACCAGAAGGTCGCTGTATGGTAGCAACATTGTTTTTAAGGTGACAGCTTAAGTTATTAGTGGGCTGTATGTGCCAATACTGTCAGCGTTGGGAAAAACACCATATTCAGTCCTCTCAGGAAGGGCTGGCATTAGATTACATAAAGAAAAATCATCACATTCCACATAATTAACAGCAAAGTGTCCCTTAGCCAAGGACATGCTAGCTGTGTAATCATTGCTAACTACAGCATCTTCTGTTGACTTCATAACATTAGGCTGTGTACCAGCATCATTCAAATATACATCAGCCTCATTTTCAATGAGATTCTTCTGTTCCTCAGAAATGCTATTCCTACAGATGACATTAGGAATCATGCCTAAAACCTCTGATATGTTTGGTATGGTTAAGGCAATAATCACAGATCCCTGTGATTGAATGATCTGACCTCCATGATGTGGTGGTCAGCCATTTTGGATTACCTCATTGGTGCCACCATCTTGAGTTGCTGTATTATGACCACAATCACTTGATCATGAGCGGCCATCATGGGGACATAATGTAATGATGTGTGAGTCCTCCATTTTGAGACACTAACAATTCTCCATTTTGTGAATCACAGAAAAATGAGCAGCTAGACTCTGTTCTAGTCCACCTGACAGCAATCTGCGAGTGTTTAAAACTAAACTCTTCAATATCAGAAGAGGCAAGGTCTATGGGCATTAAGGTGCTATGCCCTGCCAGTACCTCTGACTGATGGTGCAAGTTTGCCATTTCTGCCTTGCAATTTATATTATCAACCTCAGAGTTTGTATCACACAAACTACACATAACCTGTTTCTCCAAGTTCCTACACACGGTAGTAACTTGAGCATTTCCCCTAATACTACATTCTAGCTTCTCACTTACTGGAGTGAGAACCCTGCTAAGTTTCTCAATTTCAGATCACAAGATTTTATTAGTGTGTAAAACTTGCCTTTTTTAAGAGAAGCCCTTTGACATTTCTGTTTCAAAGCATGGTGTTCTTGTCTGCTGTTAACAGAATCACATAACAATGAATCATGCTTCTGACTCAAGGTCTGCTTTTGAAATATCAGCCTGCTTACTCTTTCAGCAGACTCAGCACTCACCACACTAATCACCTGTCGGTATGCAATGTAATCTGGTCTCAGAGCAGCACATTTTTCATAAAAGTTTCTAAGCAAATGAAAAGTGTTGCAAATAGCCATTGTTCAAGAATACTTCCTTGGTACCATGTTTCATTTCACTATAATGTTCAAAGAGAGTTCTTATAGGGTTGTCTCTGCCTTTTGCCATTATAATGAAATCCTCCAAACCACTGTAGGCAGCTTGGTATTGTGAGACATCCAGCCTCAACTCAGTTCTGATTGTTTCAGACATGTCTACAGTATATAAAATGAGAAATACTTTGCTAACTGTGAATCAGGAAGTACATTTTGAACCACAGCTCCTGAGAGCACACAGACAGAATTTGGCAAATGTGGGCTCCTAAAAGAGTATAACCCAATAGAATTTAAACAATAAAAGCAATCTGTCTGTCTATTCAGATCCCATTATAGCTGTGTATTCCCACAGGGGGAAACCAGCTCACTAGACAGGGTTAAATATCTGGTAGGAGGTCTGTTTGTCTAAGTTCCATAAACTGGGGAACAAAAGCAGATCTAAGCGATTTACAGAGAAGTTGCAAACAGCTGCTTATCACTAGGGATTCTCACCCATTGTGTTAACTTGCACAGGAAATTAAAGTGTAAGTTTGACTAACACCTAGACATCTGCCACAGTCAACATAACGTAGTCCAGAAACCAGCTCTGGGGTAAATAAATTAGATTATTGTATGTCTACAGTGTCAGCCAAAGAAACAACAACACAAGCAGAAGTAATAATGATAATATATTACTATACTCACGCCAAGCATGTGACAAAGAAAATCACAAGGGAGGTGAGTTCTTGCCAGTCTCAGAAGAATGTACAGTTCTCAAGAATGAGAGCTGGCTTACACAAGGTTATATACCATAGATAGCAGCATGGTAACAGAGATAACATCATGGGTTATGGATATAAGGAACATAATGTGTTGTTTCTATATTATAAACAAGGCAGCTTCACTTGGGTAATGACTTAGGAGATGGAATTACTAATGAGTAGAATATGAGACAAAGAATATGTCTCTGTCATCATGAAGCTTGAACAAAGAGAATTACTGACAGACCACAAATACATGTGGCATACTAGCCTAAGTACAAGACACACTCTACATATAATTATATGAGAATATAAGTATATAAGTGTATACAGTAATCTCTGATGATCCATTGAAGTCATCTTATCAGTAATTAGATAGATTATATATAGAATATGTATCAAAGACAAACATAATCTAGCTAAATGCATTATAGTGAAGTATAATGAATCATGCATGATACTATCCTTTAAAGATGTAAACATTAGCAGACATTAACAGCAAAGCATATTCCTGGCACCCATGCTTGTATGATGGGTGCCCAAATCTACATGTCAGTGCAAAATATCAGTATCACAATCTAATAGACCAGGAATACAGTGTAAGGTGTTTGTGGGATGACAGAGGGTATAACCCAGGTGCAACACTACCAAACTAACATTTCACTTGTTTTTATACTGTTCAATAAAGTTGTTTGAAATAAATCTTACCTTGCCTTTACTGAGTCTTTGCTGTGTCAATATCCCATCTTTTGAAAGTATTCCAGGGGTTAAATCCACAAATGGACACAATGGCAAGCAAACAATGAAATGTATGTATATCCACATAAATATATTGAATAAAGGGAATTTGGCGGGAGGGAATAAGTGCTGTGAATCACCCTTGAGTTGGGAAATGGAGCCTCTGTTTAGACAGGTGTGAGCTACAAGCCTCCAGCACAGGTGGAGGACTTAGATAAAGTAATGTTAGAAGCAACTGGCAAATTGTCAGAAAGGAGGAAGGTGTTGCTGATGAGGGGGCTTCAAACTGCTCGATGTAGATTGGAGCCTCTCTGCTGTGGCTTCTGCTAGAAACAGGGATATCCTGGACTCCTTGCAAGGGGGGGATGTTCCTCAGGCAACTAGTCAGTGAACCCACTGATGACTGGGCAATACTGGACCTGAAACTTACTAACAAGTACAGTACTGCAGACATACAGGTGGGAAGCCATCTGGGGACCAGTGATCATTGTACAGAGTGGTGAAACATAAGAACAGGTGTGGAATCTAACCATACAATGACAAGGGTCATAGACTTCAGAAGGGCTGATTTTACTAAGAAGGGCAAGTGCCTCTGGAATGACCTGGCAAGCGGAGATGACCTGGGGGATGGAGGAAAAGTGAGCCAAACTAAAAGGTGGCTTAGTGGGGGTTACATGGCATGTTTGTTTGTCTTTTCTTGAGTTATTATTGTTTTTCTTTCGTTTCCATATAGTTGTCATATTGTGGTTCATATGTGTTTCTCTGACAAAATTCAATAAAGGATATTGATTTGTAAAAAAAATAGATGGTTAGTGAAGGGAAAAAATGTTACAACAAGCAAGTAAGCAAAAGTACAAGAAAGTGGAGTTTGCTACAGTTCTTGAAAGAGGTAGCAGAAAAGGTAAAGTCTAAAAGAGTTGCATTAAGAAAGGTATAAGGAGACACAAAGAGAGGAAGTTTGGGAAGTGTATCTCAGAAAACAAAGAGATGCAGGCAAAGTAGTAAGGAACACAAAGGCACAAACTGAGGAAAGAATAGCACAAGGAGTATCAAAAGAGGACAAACATTTTTTAACTATGTTAACATAAAAAATGAAGACAAAGGAAGGGATTGTACTATACAGTGAAAGAGGGAGGGAGTGACTCTGCAGAGGAGGATCAAGAAAAAGCAAATATCTTAAACAAATACTTCTCCTCAGTGCTCACAGTAGAAGGGGAAGTGGCTGGACCATGAAAAGTTGCCAGTAGCTTTGATGGGAGGAAAATGGGCACTAGTCCATTTTCTGTGGAGAAAGTCTGGAAAGCACTCGCTAACCAGAAGGTAGACAAAGCTATGGGGCAAGACAGGGTACATGCAAGGGTGCTGAGAGAGCTCAGGGAGCTACTAACTGCATCTCTGACAGATCTCTTCAACAGATCACTGCTGACCAGTGTGGTCCTGGAGGACTGGAGAATGACAGATGTAGTACAACTTCACAAAAGTTGCAACATGGAAGAAGCAGGCAATTACAGGCATGATACTGGTGGTAGGTATGTTAATGGAAACACTATTAAATGAAAGGATTGTGAAATAATGTATTTAACAGATTACACAAACCAAGGCAGCATGGTTTTGAAGAGGGAAAGTCATATCAAAAAGATCTAATAAATTTCCTTGAGTGGGTCACCAAGGAGCTGACTCAGAGCAGTGGACATGTCCTATCTGTATTTCAGCAATGCTTTTGACACCGTTACATATAGGAGACTGGTAAGCAAGCTGGTAACTTGGAGATAGAAATGGGGAGGTCACCTGAATAAGGCACTGGTGACATAGTGGAGGAACTGGAAGGGAAGGTCTGCTTCTTTACAGATGACACCTAGATCTGCAATAGATCTGCAACAGTGTGGATACTCTGGGGAGGTGGAAATGATGGACAGGGATCTGAAAAGACTGGAAAAGTAGGCAAGGGTACAGCAGCTCAGTTGTAATGCAGCAAAGTGCAAAATAATTCACTTGGACCATAGCAATCCTGTAGCAGAGTCAAAATGGGTGGAATAGTGCTGACAACGACCAAACAGGGAAAAAACATAGGGTTAATTATATTGGATGACATAAAGGTGGTCGGGCAGTGTGGTTAGTCAATCAGAAGGGCTAGTGAGATGCTCTGGTGCATTGGAAGGGGTATGGCCAGCATGAAGAGGAAGGCGGTGCTGCACCTATATAGATTACTGGTAAGACCCCACCTTGAATACTGTGTCCATTTCTGGAGACCACATTTCAGGAATCACATAGACAGAGTAGACACAGTCCAGAGGACGGCTACCAAAATTGTGCAGGGTCTACATCAAAAGCTCTATAATGAAAGGCTAATGGAGTTAAATATGTACAACCTGAAGGAGGTGGAGCTATGATAGAAACTGTTAAATACCTCATGGGATTTAATAAGGTGCAGGAGGGGGGTATTTTTCAGAAACAAATATGCTCTACAACAAGGGGGAATGCTATGCAGCTGGAAGGGGTAAATTCAAGATGGTTGTGGAGAAGTACTTCTTCATAGAAAGGGTGGTAGATACCTGGAACAGACTTCCAGAGGAGGTAGTGGGGCAAAGAACAACAGTGGTGGGTTCAAAAATGCTGGGGATAGGCACAAGGGAATCGCAGGGTTAAGGAAGGGTGGGGGGGGAGAGATTGAGCCGCAGATCAAGTAGGGTCTACAGGAAAAAAATGAAGGTTAAAATAATGGGCAGGCCCAGCGGCCCTTATTTGCCATCACATTCTATGTTTCTATATTTCTATTACAAGAAAAAGTTAATACAGATAAATCCACATAATGTGACTGTCCAGCCAGCAATCTGATGAGAGATCTTCAGGAGGCCCTAAAGTGGGAAAGCCTTAAAATATAAGATGCCGCAAAATAAGAAAGCCTTAAACTGAAAAAAGTTCCCCAAAAATATATTTTTCACACATTCACAGATCTTCATGTTGTAATCCAACAGAGTCTTCCAACTTGATCCCCAATCTCCAGTATTGTAGCACAACCCCAATAAACACACCATGCAGCCTGGCTCCTTTACAGAAAACCTCTTGTCCATCCACAGAACCTCTGACTGTCCTCCAACTCTGACTCCTCCATGGGAAACCAGGTCCTCTGACACTTCACCTTATCTGGTTTCAATTTCAACTTTCATGCCATCCCCCATTCCTCATAGTTTAGCAATTCTATGATGCTCAAGCCATCGCCGATGAAGCAACTCCACCTGCTCCATTGAACTTCAATCCATCCATAGCAGCTTGACTACCATTTCCTGCCTGGAAGTCCACATTGTTTACCCCTGCTCTGTTTCCTGCTGCTCCATCAACCAACATGCCACATTCTGCTTTGCACACTCTGAATTGACTGCCAATCTCCACATCATCTTCCAATTGTCAAACACTGCTCTAGCTCTCCTCACAGATCCCATCCTCTGACCCTTCTTCTTTACTTCCAGTGCATTGCACTCTTCAGTCACTGGCTCATCTCTGGCCTACACAACCACACCTAAAATGCAGCTGAAAATAAAAACACAGTTTCTAGTGCTCCAGAGATCCTCATTCTACACTGCTTATGACCATACTGAACAGTGTACTTCATTCTGATGCAATCTCAACTCCCAATGCTGAAAGTCTGTCACACTGACTAGTAGGAAAATTTTTCCCATGCTCAAATAACCAATCAAAAACCACACACTACACACTACCAAATCAAAAATGATTTCATCCATACTCATTCACAACACAGAGTCATAAAAAGCCAAACAGAAAATGAACCCTACCAATTAAAAAAAAAAGAAACAATATGTAAAACTGGTGAACATTCATATTTTCTTGCCACCTATAGCATACACCAAATAAGCGACAGGTGCCAGCTAAATAAATCATTTATTTTTACTCATAGCCTGTGAACTCGGTAACCTCACTCGCATCTCCACCTCTCGTGAGGATACTCAAGTTCAGAAGCTACTTGTAAAGTGAATGATTTATTTGGCTGGCACCTATCCCATATCCATTATATAAATTCCTTGCAAAAAATGTTCTTAATGCACCTCTTAGGCTTCAGATTAAACCAACAAAAGTAAGGACATGTGGTGTTATGATTTCCAACAGTAACACCCCATTCTCACCCTCCAAGCAGCAAAAGGAAAAAACATTACAGTTTTCCCCTGTCCTGAGTCTTCATAAATCAGGCCTGAGGTCTTCCTTTGCAGCTTTCAACCCTAAGGTTCAGTCACTCCATCAACAAATAAGCTAACAAGTACAGACTATATGAGAAAGGGAAGCGCATTAGAGAGACCACAGAAATATAGAAACATAGAAGTTGATGGCAGATAAGGACCACAAGGCCCATCTAGTCTACCCATTTATTTTTCTTCCTTATGGATGTGCCAATGACCTATGTATTCATACTCATCTGAATTCCTCCCTTACGCCTATCTCATGCCTGTTTGAAGCCCTGTACTGTATTCATATCCACCATTTCCTGAGCTAGGCCATTCCATGCATCCACCACCCTTTCTGTGAAAAAGAACTTCCTCACATTACCCCTTAATCAGTCTCCCTCTAACCTCATGTTGTGTCCTCTTGTTCTGCCATTTTTCTTATATTGAAACATGTTAAACTCTTTCACCTTGTTGATGCCCTTAAGGTATTTGAATGTTTCAATCATATCACATCTCTCCCTCCTTTGCTCTAGGGTATACATATTGAGCTCCATTAATCTGTCCTCATATGTTTTCTGATGTACCATGTTGGGAGTCCTTCTCCGGACTGCCTCAACTTGGTTAATGTCCTTGTGAAGATGTGGCCTCCAGTACTTTACGCAGTACTCCATATGAGGCCTAATCAGTGTCTTGTAAAGAGGGATTATTACTTCTCTCTTATGACTTCTGATGCCCCTACTAATACACCCCAACATCCCCCTAGCTTTACCTACTGCTTTAGTAGTCTGCTTGAATGATTTAAGGTCATCTGTGATGAAGATGACCAAGTCTTTTTCTTACCTTGTGATTGCTAGCAACTCCCCTCCCAACCTATAGGTGGCTTCAGGGTTTCTCTTCCCTATGTGCATGATCTTGTACTTCTTTGCATTAAACCTCAGTTGCCACTCTTCTTACCATTTTGCCAGTTTATCCAGATCTCTTCTCATTCTGCCCACCACATCTGGATCATCTACTTTGTTGCAGATCTTGGTGTCATCGGCAAACAGACAAACCATACCCTCCAGTCCATCTGCAATATCACTGATGAAGATGCTGAAGAGGACTGGCTCCAGGACTAATCCCTTAGGTACCCCACTTGTGACTTGCAACTCTTCTGACTGAATACCATTTACAACCAGTCTCTGTTTTCTGCCCATCAACCAGTTTGTCACCCAGTTGATGAACTTTTGACCCACCCAGAGCCTTCCAGCTTGTTAATCAATATTCTGTGTGGAACAGTATCGAACGTTTTGCTGAAGTCAAGGTAGGAGACATCAACTGCTCCCCCTTGGTCCACCACTCTGGTTACCCAGTCAAAGAAGTCTATGAGTTTAGTTTGACAGGACCTTCCTGTTGTAAGCACATGCTGTCTTGGATCTTGTGCTCCTATGGATTCCAGGTGTTGCACTATCCTTTCTTTAAGGAGTACCTCCATAATCTTACCCACTACTGAGGTAAGACTGATTGGTCTGTAGTTCCCTGCCTCCTCCTTACTACCACACATGTGGAGCTGGATCACTTGAGCACTTCTCCAGTCTTCTGGGACTTCTCCTGTGCTCAGAGACTCACTAAACAGTTCTCATAATGGCTCTACTAGTTCCACCCTTAACTCCTTTAGTATCCTGGGATGTATGCCATCAGGTTCCATTGCCTTGTCCACCCTGACCTTATCAAGCTCTTGTAGGCCCCTTTCTTTTGTGAAGCTACTAGTGCACTTCCCTCTCCCCTGTGTCCATGGCGCTGAGCTGTGGGCCCAGCACTACCTTCTCATCAGTAAATACTGAGCAGAAGTATCAATTTAGGATAGATGCCTTTCCATGGTCCTGCTCCTCACACTCCCCCTTATCCCCTTTGATATTAGCAATACCCCTCTAGACTTTCTCCTTTCACTAATGTATCTATAGAAAGTCTTGCCCACTTCTTTCACTGTTCGTGCCAGTGTTTCCTCAGTTTGGGCCTTTGCCTGTCGTACTGCCTTCCCTGTTTCCCTTAGGGAAGTTTCGTATGCCTCCCTATCTTCATCCCACTGCATTCCCTTATATTTCCTGAAGGTCATCCTTTTGGCCCTGACCTTTTCTGCTACTGTTTTTGAGAACCAAAATGGCTTCCTTCTTCTTTTGCACTTTCTTTTCTCTCTAACACAATGGGATGTTGCTTCAAGTATTGCATCGTTAATGCTTTCCCACTTTGCCTGTATCCCCTCACCTGTATTTCTTCTTGCCAGGGCTATCTTAACTCTGTTGACCACCTTATCAAAGTCAGCTCATCTGAAGTCTCATATTTTTGCCTTGGAATGGGATGATTGAGTTCTAGTGGCCAAATTGAACCATACCATGTGATGGTCATTGGCTCCAGGGCGACCTTCTACCTGGAGATCTGTGATCCTTTCCCTGTTAGTGAGTACTAGATCTATTTTTTTATTCTGAGAAGCAGGGAGACTGGTGGCTGTCCTCAGGAGTGCAGGAGACCCATTACTGACTGTGAAGGCTTTTAGAATTTTAAGAACCGGTATGCCACCGGTTTGTTAATTCTCTACTGAGACTTACTGGTTGCTGTTGTATCCTACGGTTCACCTGTCCTCCCTAATTTTTCTTCTTTTTGCAGGAGGCTTGCCAGGGTGCAGAGGAGCAGAGAGGCGGCGGCAGTGAGGTATGGCAACGGCAACTTGATATGGAGGTTTGGAACTATGAGTGACTCCGGGAGACTGCAGAATAGTGAGCTGTGAGCTTCAAGCTGTGAGTCATGGGTTGTGGAGCTGTGGAACTGTGGAGCTGGCTGTTCTCTTGTTTTCTGTGTGCTCTCTGTTTGAACTGAACAACCGAATGCCCAAAATGCTGGATTGTGCTGTGCCGTGTCCTGCTGATATTTCTTTTTCTGAAGAGACTGGGAGATTGTTCAGGAGCCTCTCTGGTGTTTGCTCATATCTTTCTGCTCTCAGTCTGAGATTTTCATTTTTTTTGAGCTTCTGCCATTTTGGTGGATGTTTATGGAGAGTGAGCGAACATAGCAAACACTTGGAAAGCACAAAAGAGGTTTATAGCAGCTAGTGTATACACTGAAACACATTGATTGTCATGGTAAGGTTTTTATTTTTGATTTTTGTTTTTGTATACTTTATCTTTTTTATGGACCTTTTTTAAGTTCCATATTTTATTTTTTGTGGAAGCTAGTATGTGTGCTTTTTGTTTCTAGGAGGGCTGCACAGGTGATTTTAGGAATAAAAGTACATATTGTTTTAAATAAGAAGTTTACAAATTAAAAGTTTAAACTTCTAGATTTAGATTTTGCACCAAAGCAGAATCTGAGTCACTGATTTGTTCCTTCTAGTCACATGGGCAATGCTATATATGTGCATGCTCAGCGTGTGTGAATCAGATTATTTGTTGCTGGCATTTGGAGCAGATCTTCAGTAGCTGCTGTGGTGGATTTTAGTGTCTGAATCGCTGTTTATCTACTTACCAGATTTAAATCGATACCTGTGTAACTGGAGAGAATTAATTTGTTTCTGGTTCTTCTGAGTGTGTATGAATATGCTTCCAACGCAATAAGTTTTAGAGTTTTAAATTTAAAAGCTAATGAGTTTTCAAAGTGGAAAGTTAATGAAAATACTTTTACTTTGTCTTTTTGAATGAATTTTAGTCAGATTTACTAACCAAACTATAGATATTTTAAAGTTCCAACTTAGTCTCTGAGGATAATAAAGCAAGCATTTTTCTCTGGCTTAAAAAATAAAACTATATCTTACATTAAATTATAAGGTAGAGGTAAATTTATTACTACTGCAGAGATTTGGTGTAGATACGTTTTAGTGGTAAAGAGTTGTTAGTACTTACAAGGTTGATAGTTTGTTCGATTGATGGTATGGATAATTTGTTTGTATGCTGTAAACATCTATAAGTATATTTGGGATTTTTATAAACCCCTAATAGAAAGTTTGTATTCTCACATTGTATATGTGTTTTTCTTATGTCCTGCCTGGGCCTTTATGGGCATTCTACTGAAACTAAGGTGGATGATAGGTCTGAGAGGACATAAAAAAGATACCCTGCTGAGTATTTGGCTGACAGCCTCTGCAGCATAAGGAGTTTCCCCTTTGAGGAAAAAAATATCATTCTCAAAAGTGGACTTTGATTACTGAGTTGAATTTCTGGTTTTAACATTTGGTAACTTGATCCAGTGGACATTAGTTTCTGCCATCTTCCTGTTTTTGTGTACTGTGTTGAAAATGGTTACAAGAGCAGTAAAAAAGAAAAAAAAACAGCTAACCCAGTTACCTATAACAAATAAGGTTTCCCTTATAAAGGGTAAACACAGTGAAATGAAAAAGAAATGAAAATAAAATAGTAATATATTAGCCACAAGAAGCCATTTCAATCTGGTAGAAAATAAGAAGGTCCTAAGAATAGAGAGTGCTTCTTTCCCCTTGACATTCCCTCTCCCACCGCTGAGCTCTTCCCCAAGTATTGGCTAGTGGGAGAGGAATGTTCAGCAAGAGGAACACCCGATTCTGATAACAATAAGGCAGTTAGAGATATAACCTCATAACCATGAAGATTTATTTAGTTTTAGTGCTCTTCCCTCTGAAATTGTGGGTAAAGAAAATGGGAGTGGTATAATAAACTGTGGGGGAGAGGTAAGTGAAAATGTAGAAAAATGATCAATTAGGAGTAGTCATGAATAAAAAGGATCAATATGAGGTTGGGGAAAAAAATAATTGATGCCTCACATCAGTGCCCAAGTAGATCATTCTTAAGAGAATTTGAGGCTTTTCTGACACCATATATTTTAAAACCAAAATTAGATCCCCCTTCTGCATTCCCCCCTGATATTCCACATATAATGCAGGAGAGTTCTCTCCATAATACAATCCCTGATGATATCCCTCAGACTGGGGTAAATAAAACCTAAATGGAATTATTGACAGAGATTAGAAGCTGTATCATGATGAATAATGAGCTTCTTATCAACCTTATTACTATGATTTGTACACAAACTAATAAAGAAAAAGAAGTTTCATCAAGAAAGAAGCTACAGCAGATGGAAGTAATTAATCACAGTAATGGAAAATAAATAAATTTGATTAAAGATAATGGTGAGAAAATTAGACAAATAACAAAGGAAATAAGTAGAAGAGAAGTGAGAGAAACTCAAGTGTTGGTTTCTGACCTCCATGGGATGGAATTGAGTAAAAAGAAACAACAGCAAAAGGAAAGAGGGGTACAGAGGTTACGAGATCCTAAATAGAAGGAGATAGATGGACAAGAAAAGCTGATTAAAAATAAAGGGAAAGCTATAGAACAGGTTAGGACAATGCAATTATTTGAAAATGGAGAAAGTAGGAAATTTAGACTTGTAGAAGAAGCTAAGGAACAACAAAGTGAAAAGATAATGGAGAATTAGGACAAAAAAAAGAATGGTATAATTGTGATGGGGGAAATTAAAGGACAGCAAATTGATGCTGATGAAAGACTTCCAACAGTTTTCTTAAGAGGGATACCAAGGGCTAAGAATGAGAACCACAAGACATTGAAATTGATGGTTTATAACATATGTAAAGGGATTCTGGGAAATAGAATAAATTGGAATGAACTGGGGTCAACTTATAGATATCATGGAGGAATAGAAAAAGGATGGATTTGCCTGGTACTCAAAAGTAATAGTACTAGGAGGAAGTTATTGGAGGCAGAAGAAAAACTAAAAGAATGGGGAATAAAGGCTGATGCTTCTATTCCACCCCCAAAAGAATCTTCTTTAGAAAAGTTAAAGCAAAGACACATGCTTCCTGAGAGACAAAAAATAAATATATCAAAGTCACCTGGTAATAAGAAGCAGCAGAAAATCTCAGATGTCATAAAACCAGTGGTGATTAAAGAACATAATACTACACAAGAAGAGATCTTTGGAAAAGTAATCAGAGGGAGACAGGTGAGAGGTATTAGGATAAGTAATAGTGTAATACTTAAGGAAACATCAGAGTCCCCCACCGAAAGAATTAGTTTCTACTGCTTAGGAAGAATCTGTGATTAATTGGGTTCAAACATATGAGGGTGAAATCATTACTTTAGAGTTGAAAGAATTAAATTGACATATAGAATCCAAAGAGGTCTCAAATTATATGAGAATTTTAAGTAGGAATATAGCAGGAGTGTCCTGTAAACTAGGAAATAATATGATCTCTGCTCTTTTTCAACAAATACACATTGTGCTGCTACAAGAAACTTGGATTGATAAAGGTGGATTCCATTTAGATGGATATCAGGCTTGGCATATGTATGCTAAAAGGAGGATGAAATTTAGGAGACCTGTGGGAGGTATTATTGCCTTTGTTAGAATAAATGATGAAGGAACATGTACGTGTATATGGAGTGATACAAACTTTTTTATTCAAGCTTTTGAGATATGGATAAAGCAAAATGTTGAGTGCATTTGGATAAATGTATACTTGTCACCAGACACAAAGGCATCTCCCCTAAACCATAGCAAGGATACCCCAGCTAGATTATTGAAAGAGTTACAAAACTAAGTATACTGGTAAAATCTTCCTCCTTGCAGGTGATTGTAATGCAAGGGTGGGGATTGGGAAAGAAGAAATGTGTACAAATTTGAATTTAGATGATATTTTCTTAATTCACTTGAGAAATTCTATGGATAAAAAGAAAAATAAAGCTGCTGAAAGATTATTACAAATTTGAATAGAACAAATATGTGCATCCTAAATGGTAGATGTCATGGTGATACTCAAGGCAAATGTACCTTTGTATATAAACAGGGATTAAGTGTTCTGGATTATGAAATAACAGATGTATATTCATATAGTAAAATACAAAGAATGGAAGTGTTGGACATTTGGGATAGTGATCATAGACCAGTTCAAGTTTGGGTGGAGTCTGAATCCTGGATGGTAGAAACTAGGTTAAATAAAGTGTGGAATGATAAAATTGCTGAGTTTGGGAATAGAAAACAAATAATATGGCAAACAGTAAGTCAAGAATTATTAAGAAACTATCTCACATTGGATGAAATGAAGATATTGAAATATAGATGTATAAATGATTTGAGAGATGCCCTTTGAGAAATAAGAAATGGGGGCCAGTCGAATGAAATGTTTGGAAAGTACCAATCAATAGAACAAAAGATTGTGAAAGAGCTGACTAGAAACACCCCAAAAAGGGGTATAGATTAAATTGTGAATGAGAAAGAATGGTTTGATAGAGAATGTATGAAAAAAGGAGACTAATACAAAAATCAGGTAGAGAAATAGTGAAAAATAATAATATGGAGTTCAGGAAAGTACTTAAATATTTAAAAATAGAATATAAACAGTTGATTGTTAAAAAGAAAATATGTTATCAGGAAGATTTGTGGAATATTTTACAAAATTCTATAAAGCAAAAAGATGGGGCAACATTCTGGAGGATAGCTGCACAGGGTATTAAAGGCTCTAGAAGTAATATACTAGTGGTGATCCCACCTGAGGACTGGATGAGTTATTATGAGAGACACTTTTTTAGAAAATAGACTCAGAGTCTTGAACATATTAAGAAGAATGGCAGGATAGTTCCTGGTTATATTTTACAAAGGAAGAAATTATAATTGCAATAAAAGTACAGAAGAAAAATAAAGCTGCAGGCACTGATAATGGGGGTGCCAAATTGTACCATGGTGACCCAAGTTGGTGGGCTGATATTCTTCTGGGCCTGTTAAATATATGGAGTTGCCTTTGGGCTGGCAAGAGGGAATTATAATTCCTATATATAAAAATGGTCATATGGAGAATATAGAGAACTATAGACCAATTACTCTTGTAAATGTAAATCAAAAGATATTCTCTAGATGGATATTGTCAAGAGAATTTTTTTTGGATAGAGATGGAGGGTATTTTGTCAGAAGCACAGGCTGGTTTTCAAAAAGGTAGATTGATTGTAGACCGGACTTTTGTACTAAGACATATTTTGGAAAAGTATACAGTTTTGTAAGAAATACAGATTTATGCTGCCTTTGTTGACATTAAGGCAGCTTTTGACTCGCTAAATCGAGAAATATTATGGGCACTTCTAGAATCTAAAGGCATGAATGAGACACTTTTGGAGGTGATTAAATTATTGCATAATGAAAATGATATTTTAATTACATATAGTAAAGAAGGACATATGACATTTCCTATTAAGGTAAATGTAGGGGTGAAGCAGGGTTGCATTTTAGCACCCACTTTATTTAACCTGTACATTGAAACTTGGGTAGAAGAACTAAAACATATGGAAAAATTTCACCAAGGATTGGTGGGGAAGCGGCTCAGATGCTATTGTATGCAGACGACGTTATACTTTTTTCACAAACAAAAATAGGTTTAAAGCAGGCTATTGCCATGTCAATGGAAATTCTTGGGAAATTAGATCTTATGATAAATCAAACAAAGACTAAGATAGTGACTTTTCAAACAGGTAAAGCTAGAAATCTGATGTGTTGGAAGATTTGGAATCTGAATATTGAAGAAGTAAGTAGCTTCTGTTATTTCAGAGTTACTTTTAGTAGTGACTTAAACTAGAAAAGGCAAAGAGAACAAGTGTGGAACAAGTCAGTGAAGGTTTTAAATGGTATTAGGCGTTTTTCAAATACGATAGCTAGTAATTCATTTTTGGCACAATTAAGATGTCTGAAAGTAAAAATTGAAGCCCAAATGTTATATGGAGTAGAATGTTGGGGGATTAGCAATAATAATAATTTAAAAGAATTAGAAGTGACACAATACAAATATCTGGGTGTCAGCATGGCTCAGTTGGTAGCACATCCACCTCTGGACCAGAAGGTCATGGGTTCGCATCCCACACTGGGATGGACCTGCACCTAAAAATCACTGCCATCCGAGTATAGTATTGGGGGGTGCTGTACTGTTGGGGTACTGTCCTTCGGATGAGATGTTAAACCAAGGTCTCTTCTGCTTATCCTGGTGTTGTCCTGGTGGGTGTCCAGGTGGAAGTAAAAGAACCCAGGGCACTCTTCATAAAGAGCAGGGAGCATTCCCGGTGTCCTGGCCAACATTCGCCTTCCCATAAACCAGTTCATGCAATTATTCAGGCTGTGTGTGGGTGATGATGTGCGATATGGCTGCCACTACACATTCAGTCACTTCACTACCAGTCTAGCATTGCTTGTAAAGCACTTTGGGATACTGTGTATGAAAAGCACAATATGAATAATGACTCTTCTTCTACATCTAAGAAATAGCTAGGGCCTACCTAAATATACAACTGCGGCTGGGGTAAGATTGGAAACTGGAATGTATCCAATATATTAAGTCTATAAAGAGAGCTCTGATGTACTGGCAAAAAATGGTGGTAGCTGAGGAAACAAATTTAATAAAAAATTATTCTGGGAAGAAGCAAAGACATGGGATAGGAAGAGAAAATGGACCTGATTGGGGATATTAAATCAGGAACTAAATAGGAATGGGCTGAAGTACAATTACATGTATGGTACTCGGTTTAACCCGGTAGGTTTTGTAAAGAAAGCCATACAAGGCATGGAGGATGTATCAAGAAGTATGAATTTTATTAGAAGGAAAGATCATTACTTAAACGACCCTCTAAAATATGTTAAATTTGATTTTGGAATGGAAAAATATTTACTTAAATGTGAGCAGGTAAAACAAAGGAAGGCGATAACTAGAGATGCAGTGAATTTGAAATCCACCAGTGAAGTGAATGCAAAGTAGCCACTTCACCTTGGCACTTCGCTACGCATAGTGCCCCATAGGAAAGGCTCACTTCTTCTTGATATTATTACTTTGCATGGTCATTTCGCCTTAAACATGAAGTAAGGTGGAGCAACAATAATATTGGTTGCATCCCACCCACACAGTCACCAGAATGAATGTGCATCCCCAAAGTTTTATTGTCTTGTGTCCAGAAAACTCCCCAGTGCTGACGAAGTGAAGTGAGAGTGTAGCAAGAAATGCAATCTCCCAGAATTAATGGTGCCATGCAAATGCACAGACAGATTAAGATTACACTGCACACTCAAGGGATGAATATGAAAAGGCACAACAACACCTAACCACTGCTTACAAGTCACAAATCCAAATTTGGAAAGGAATACATTTTACCAGTTGGGGGATTAGTGCATGGCAGTAACAATCCTTTACCAGTACAGATACCACAAAGCAGTATAAAAAAGTCATGCAAGTGCGGTGGATAGCAGGTTCACACTGCTGCAATTACTCTGTAACACAATTAATGGTATCTGATTTAATGGCACACACTGCACACACACTCACATGCACACTCAAGTAATGTACAGCAAATTGAAAACCTTTAGTCATATAACCAAATGTTTTAAACAGACAAATTGTACACTGCTGCACCACAACAATCAGCAAAAAAAGTCAAGAATTGCTGAAATTATTACTGTGTGTACATTAACAGTTATACAAGAAAAATATAACCAAAACAGAAAGACTGCCTTCTTCTCCCAGTTAATCTACCTACACCACAAATACACCCCTCCCAAAAGCACACTTCACAGTACACAGTACACAGACTGACTGTTCTAAATTAACATTCAAAATCCACACACAACAATAAACACTCAATGATATGAGCACAGAAGGATTTCCTACAATCAATGTACTAAATTTTGAGCAAAAAATGTTACTCAAAAAGGCATTTTAAACAGCTTTTATAGGTTTTCAATCACAGAACTCTGAGAACAAACTGTCTCCAGCTACCACTGCACACATACTACCCAGGCCAGAACTGAGGCTGTGCCAAACAATCTCAAGCCCATGTGACCTGGATTCCCATGAATAACTGTAGAATTTCTTTTGGAGCTCCATTACGGGGTGAAGTAAGGTGAATTACATTGATTTCAACAAACTTTGCCTTAAATTTGCTGGAGAAGTGGTTTGGGGAAGGCAGAATAATGCAAAGTTATTGGTTTCAATGAACTTCACGTTCCTCATTATGAAGTGAAGCACTCTGCTTCACATTGTGAAGTTCTCCATGGATTCCACGTTACTCAGTGAATCACTTCAGGGAGCAAATAGGGGCCACTTCGTCCACCACTACTGACAGTACTGTAATTCACAAGCTGCACTGGAAGGAACACGAATGCCTATGGCTGTACTTCCCGGATGGGCTGTAGCACAAAACTCCCAGACTTAAAAGTGCTTATTAAAGACTACAATAGTGGAGTCATGAAGCCTGTCGAGATACTACAAAACATGCTTACAATACATCCAAGTAACTAGTAAAAAAATGAATGTTGTGATTCGTGACGTGATTGTGAATCGTGATTTGTGACTGCATTTGTGACCATTATGATGAAGAACATGATTCGGTGTCGATGGTGTGAGATAACCGATTCAAAAACTGTACTGGGAACACGAATGCCTATGGCTGTACTTCCCTGATGAGCTGTAGCCCAAATTCCCTGACTTAAAAATGCTCATTAATGAATACAATGGTGGGGTGGTGAAGCCTGGAGAAATACTATAAAACAGGCTTACATTACATCCAAGTAACTAGAAAAAAAATTAATGCTGTGATTTGTGACATGATCGTGAATAGTGATTTGTGACTGCATTTGTGACTGTGATGATGAAGAATGTGATCTGTGTCATGAGTGACTCGTGATGATGTTCCTGACTTAAAAACGCATATTAATGAGTACAATGTTCATGCAGAAATATGCACCACACCAGTCTAGTACTCTGAAGGGAGGCCAAAGAAACAACTGTGACTTAAGTACAGATGGAGATTGGTCACTAAAGAGATGCAAATGCACAGATGGATTAAGATTGTGCTGCACACTGAAGAAATGCAGATGCAAAGGCACAACACCTAACCAGTGTTCACCATCAGAAGTTCAAATCTGAAAAGAATACCTTTGCGGTTGGGCGGGTTGTGGGGGGCAGTGTACTGCACTGCTGCAGTAACAGTCACTAGTACTAGTACCAGTAAAGATACCACAAAGAAGTACAAAACTCACACAGCTGCAGTGGATTGCAGGTTCATATTTCTGAAATTATTATGTGGCACAATAAAAGGTGTCTGATTTGATGACACACGTCACACACATACTTTCACACACACTAAGCAATGCATAGCAAATTGAAAACTTCAGTAATATAACCACATATTTTAAACAAACTAAAATTATGCACTGCTGCACCACAACACTCAGCAAAAAAATGGCAAGAATTATTGAAAATATTACTGTGTGTCCATTAACAAAGTAATACAAGAAAAATATCACCCAAACAGAAAGCACTGTCTTTTTCTTCAAGTTAATCTACTTACACCACAGATACGCCCCACCCCAAAGCACACTTCCACTGTCTCTCAGTACATAGACTGAATGTTGTACATTAACATTCAAAATCCACACACAAACAATAAATGCTTGATAATATGAGCACAGGAGGGTTTCTTATAATTGATTAACTAAAGTTTCAGCCAAAAAAAAAAAATGACTCAAAAAGGCTTTTTTAACAGCTTTTAGAAGGTTTAAATTGCAGAAAGCTCTCAGAGCAGATTGTCTCCTACAGCTTCCTACACACACTACCCCTAATTGAGGCTGTGCAGAACAATCTAGAGCTCACATGACCTGAAATCCCATGAATCACTGCAAAATTAGCCTTTGGAGCTTAAAAACAAGACAAAGTGAGGTGAAGTACATTGTTTTCAAAGTACTTTTTCCTTATGAATTGGTGGAGTAGTGGTTTGGGAAGGCCGAGTAATGCAAAGTCATTGTTTTTCAATGGACTTCGTGTTGCCCATTATAACGCGAAGTACTCCGCTTCGCATTGCGGAGCACTCTGTGAATTTGCCTTCACTCCACAAATCACTTTGCAGAGTGAATTGGGTCCACTTCTCCCACTACTAGTGATAACCATACCAAAATTTGAAATCTTTGATATTTGGCAATTATGGAGAGGAAATGCTCAGTCATCAGTATGTGCAGGGTGTCAGAATGCAATATTGTTTAGCAAACATTTATTATGTGAAAGTGAAGCTTTTTAACAAGAAATAACTATGTATACTGGACAGCATTTTAGTGGTTTGGACCAAATGAATAATAACCAAGAGATGATTTTGATACTAAATTGTGAAAGTACCAAACATATTTTTGCCCTAGCAAGTTTTGCACTGTAGATTGCTAAGAGGCCAAAATTGAATTTATAGCTGATTTTAGGATGTATATGATGTTATAATGATTGGTGGTTATATGCTGTATTTTAAATGTTTCTGTATGTGACAAAAATGTTTTATATACATACAAAATAAAATAAATTTGAACTTGAACTTGTACTAGATCTAGAATATCCCTGTCTCTTGTGGGTTATTGTACCAGTTGTTTGAGGCCCTCCCCATGCAGGACATTCACTATGTGTCTAGTTCTGGCAGATGTCCCTGCTGGTATTGATCAATCTGTATCTGGCGTATTGAAGTCTCCCATTATCAGAACCTCCCCTTTAGCTGTTATGTTTTGTATATCTTCTAAAAGTAATGTGTCTATGTTCTCTCCCTTGTCTGGAGGCCTGTATACAACCCCAATTTATATGGCTGCCCCATTTCCTGTTTCCAGGGTGACCCACAGTTCTTCTGGCTCCTCTTGTGTATTCTTAATTTCTGTAGCTTTGATATTTTAATTGACATAAAGGGCCACTCCATTCCCCCATTACACCTCGGTCTCTTCTGAACAGTACATAGCCGGGTACTGAAGTCTCCCAAGTTTGGTTACTGGTGAACCATGTCTCGCTAATGGCTACTATTTCCAGTTTAGCCTCTGTCATTGTTGCCTACAGGCCTGGGATCTTGTTTCCCAGACTGCGAGCATTTGTGTACATGATTTTCCATTGGCCAGATTTCAGTATGTTAGTTGTTCGACAAGATCAGGCATTTCCCCTGTGCACCGTATGGGAGTGTATGGGTGTGTTAGTTATTGGGCATGGTCTGGCATTTCCCCTGTGCATTGTATGGGAAGTCAGACCTTTTTCCTTACCTGATGATGCAAATGAACTACAAACATGCTGAACTCTGGTTTGTTCACTAGCTGAGGGGGGAGAGGTGTTCTTCCCATTCAACATATCGGGTGCTGTGAGTCCATCTGCCCCCCTCTCCCAGACTGACAGGATATCAGAAAAGGAGATGCTGGATGAAATGGATGAGAGTTTGTCACCCAGCCTGGTCCAGCCAATTTGCCCCTCCTAACCACTTGCCAACCTCCCAGACCAACTAACCTATGCGGTCGAGGTGCTTCTGTTGGATGTTGGGAAAATGACGGGTGGTTCTTATAATATATTTCCTCCTGAATATGAGATTTCAGGCATGCAATCTCTGCCCATGCTGCCTTGAGTTGAGCCCTTAGATCCCCAATGGCCCAGCATGTAGGACAGTGTCCTAAATCCTCTATAACTGCCCTTTTGAAAAGTGTCCCACAGTATCTGCAGTTAATAATATCCATTCCAGATACAGTAAGTTGCTGGGTTTATAACCTGGTCAGAATAATTAGAAGTAGCAAAATGAAAGCAAAAGTTTGATTATGTGTTTTGTTTGTTTCTTTTTGTATAACTTGTGATAACAACTTAAATGACTTGTTCCCCTGTAAATGAGGTCTCTGTGTGGATACTCCAGTTATCTGCCACTTCCTGTTTTGCTACAGGAAATGTCATGACTGTACTACCCTATAAAGGGAGTGTAATGTGGGGTGGCTGGGGATGGGGGTGGGTGGCTTGGACCCTTCCCCTGCCATAAAAGAAGAACCACGGATGAAAGAAACAAGGAGGTAAAAGCAGAAATAATCAACCTAAAACAAATGCTGTATCATGTCACCTCTTTCCCTCCTTTACTCTAGGGTATAAATCTTGAGTTCCTTTAATCTGTTCTCATATGTTTTCTGATGCAGTCCCTGCACCATTTTGGTTGCCCTTCTCTGGACTGCCTCAGTTTGGTTAATGTCCTTATGAAGGTGTGGCCTCCAGTACCGCAAGCAGTACTCCAGATAGGGCCTAACCAGTTTCTTGTAAAGAGGGATTATTACCTCCCTCTTACGACTTGTGATACCCCTATTAATACACCCCAACATCCCCCTAGCCTTACCTATTACTTTAGTGGTCTGCTTGGATGATTTCAGATCATCTTCCCTTGCGACTGCCAACAATTCCCCTCCCTATCCATAGGTGGCTTCAGGGTTTCTCTTCCCTATGTGCATGATCTTGCACTTCTTTACGTTAAATCCCAGTTGCCACTCTTCTGACCAATTTGCCAGTTTATCCAGATCTCTTCTCATTCTGCTCAACCCATCTGGATCATCTACTCTGTTGCAGATCTTGGTGTCATTGACAAACAGGAAAACCTTACCTTCCAGTCCATCTGCAATGCCACAGATGAAGATGTTGAAGAGGACTGGCCCCAGGACTGATCCCTGAGGTACCCCACTTGTGACTTGCTTCTCTTCTCACTGTATACTGTTTACCACCACACTCTGTTTTCTGCCTGTCAACCAGTTTGCCCCCCAGCTGACCAACTTCTGACCCACCCTGAACCTTTCCAGCTTATTAATCAGTCTTCTATGCGGAACAGTATCGAAAGCTTTGCTGAAGTCAAGGTAGATGACATCAACTGCTCCCCCTTGGTCCACCACTCTGGTTACCCAGTCAAAGAAATCTATGAGATTAGTTTGATAGGACCTACATGTGTCAGCGTGGCTCAGTTGGTAGCACATCTGCCTCTGGACAAGAAGGTCATGGGTTCTCGTCCCACACTGAGATTGGGCTTGCACCTAAACAATTGTTGGCATCTGAGTGCAGTATTAGGGCATGCTATACTGCTGGGGTGTGCCATCCTTCAGATGAGACTTTAAACCGAGGTCCCTTCTACCTATCCTGGTGTTGTTCTGGTGGGTGTCCATGTGGAAGTGAAAGAACCCAGGGCACTCTTTGCAGAGTGTAGGGGACATTCCCAGTGTCCTGGCCAACATTCCCCTTCCCATAAACCAGTTCAGGCAATTATCCAGGCTGTGTGTGGGCGATGATGTGTGATATGGCCACTACTACACAGTCACTTCACTACCAGTCTAGCATTGCTAATAAAGCGCTCTGGGATACACTGTGTATGAAAAGCAGTATATAAATGCTAATTCTTCTTCTTCTTCTTCTTCTTCTTCTTCTTCTTCTTCTTTCACCCTGTACTCCTATGGAACCAGGTGTTGCACTATCCTTTCTTTAAGGAGTGCCTTCATAATCTTGCCCACTACTGAGGTAAGACTGACTGGTCTGTAGTTCCCTGCCTCCTCCCTGCTGCCACTCTTGTTGAGTGGGATCACATGAGCCTTTCTCCAGTCTTCTGGGCCTCTCCTGTGCTCAGAGACTCACTAAACAGTTCTCATAATGGCTCTGCTGGTTCCACCCTTAGCTTCTTTAGTACCCTGAGATGTATGCCATCAGATTCTGTTACCTTGCCCACCCTGAACTTAATGAGCTCTTGCAGGACCCTATCTTTTGTGAAGGGACTAGTGCACAACTCCTTCCCCCCGTGTCCATGGTGCTGAGCTCTGGGCCCTGCCCTACCTTCTCCCCAGTAAATACTGAGCAGAAGTATCTATTTAGGATAAATGCTCTTACATGGTCCTCCTCCTCACACGCCCCCTTATCCCCTTTGATCTTAACAATACCCCCCTCTGGACATTCTCCTTTCACTAATGTATCAATAGAAAGTCTTGCCACCTTCTTTTACTGTTCATGCTAGTGTTTCCTTGGTTTTGGCCTTTGCCTGCCTTACTGCCCTCCCTGCTTCCCTTAGGAAGTTTGGTATGCCTCCCTATCTTCAGCCCGCTGCATTCCCTTATATTTCGTGAAGGTCAGCCTTTTGGCTGTGACCTTTTTTGCTACTGTTTTTGAGAACCATAGTGATTCCCTTCTTCTTTTGCACTTCTTTTTCTCTCTAACACAATGGGATGCTGCCTCAAGTATTGCATCCTTAATACTTGCCCACTTTGCCTGTACCCCCCTCACCTGTATTTCTTCTTGCCGCAGCTCATATTTTTGCCTTGGAGTGGGCTGATTTTAGTTCTAGTGGCCAAATTGAATTGTACCATGTGATGGTCACTGGCCCCCAGGTGACCTTCTACCTGGAGATCTGTGATCCTTTCCTTGTTAGTCACTACTAGATCTAGGATAGCCCTGTCTCTTGTCAATTGTTGTACGAGTTGTTTGAGGCCCTTACCCTGCAGTGAATCCACCATGAGTCTAGTTCTGGCGGATGTTCCCACTGGTATTGACCAGTCTGTATCTGGCATGTTGAAGTCTCCCATTATCAGAATCTCCCCCTTAGCTGTCATGTTCTGTATATCTTCTAACAGTAATGTGTCTATGTCCTCCCCCTGGTCTGGAGGCCTGTAGACAACCCCAGTTCATACGGCTGTCCCATTTCCTGTTTCCAGGGTGACCCGCAGTTTGTCTGGCTCCTTATATGTATTCTGAATTTCTGTAGCTTTGATATTTTCATTGACATAAAGGGCCACTCAACCCCCCTTTTTGCACCTCAGCCTCTTCTGAACAGTTCATATCCAGCTACTGTAGTCTCCCAAGTGTGGTTACTGGTGAACCATGTCTCGCTAATGGCTACTATGTTCAGTTTAGCCTCTGTCATTATTGCTTGAAGGTCGGGGATCTTGTTTCTCAGACTGAGAGCATTTATGTACATGATTTTCCACTGGCCAGATTTTGGTATGTTGGCTGTTCGGTGAGGTGTGGCATTTCCCCAGTGTGTCATATGGGGAGCCAGACCTTTTTCCTCACCTGGTGATGCAAATGAACTACAGATATGCTGAACTCCTGTTTGATCACTAGCTGAGGGGAAGGGGTGTTCTTCCCATTCGATGTATCAGGTGCTGCACCCCAATCCCCATTTGCTAGTTTAAATATTTTGCAAAGATATAAAACTTCTGCCCCAATGCACTGACTCCCTCCTTAGTCAGATGCAGTTCATCAAATTAAACTAACTTCCGCTCCCAAAACTGTTGCCAGTTACCTACAAATTTGTGTCCTTTTTCCTGGCACCAGCCCTTGAGCCAAATGTTTAGCTCCCCTATCTCTCCTTCTCTGACCTTCCATCTATCTGCCCTCCTCTCCCAGACTGGCAGGATATCGGAGAAGGAAATGCCAGATGAAATGGATGAGAGTTTGTCACCCAGCCTGGTCAGGTGTTCCTTGGTCTCCACAACTGACTGGCAGGCGAGATCATTAGTCCCTATGTGTACCAGGACATCGATGTTTTCTCCTGATTCCTGTACAATTTTAGCAATGCAGTCAATGTTTCTCCATGCTGATGTTCCTGGGAGATATCTGACCATAACCCCTGGCTGAAGAAAGTTATCAACTCCCCGAATCATAGAGTCTCCTATGATGAGAAGTGTTTTGTATTTTAATTTAATTTTTTTTTTATTTTGGTTCCTGTTTTGGGTGAGTTTTGTTGTGCTAGCTCCTGTGCTGTAATGTCCTGCTCTGCAGTGTCCTCTGCCCCTTTGTTTGATTTCGAAGATAGAGGCAGATACCTATTTGTAGTTTTTATATGGGTTGTGGAGGTGATATGTTGGAGAGCACTGAGTGATGGGGCACCCAATTTGCCCCTCCTAACCACCTGCCAACCTCCCAGACTAACTACCTCTGTGTTCAAGCTGTTACTGTTGGATGTTGGAGAAATGCCAGGTGGTTCTAATAATAGTTTTCCTCCTGAATATGCAATTGGAGGCATGCAATCTCTGCCCATGCTGCCTGGAGCTGAGCTCTTAGACCTCCAATGGCCCAGCACATAGGACAGTGTCCTAAATCCTCTATAGCTGCCCTTTTAAAAAGTGTCCCACAGTGCCTGCAGTTAATAATATCCATTCCAGATAAGTTGCTGGATTTATAACCTGGTCAGAGTAATTAGAAGAAAGAAAATGAAAGCAAAAGTTTGATTTTGTGTTTTTTTTGGTTTTTTTATAACTCATTATAACAAGTTAAATTACTTGTTCCCCCTGTAAATTAGGACACTGTGTGGATACCCCTCTGATCCACCCCTTCCTACTTTGCTATAGGAACTGTTAGAGTGGGGTGGTTGGGGATGGGGGGTGGCTGCGCCCTTCCCCTGCTGAAAAGGAAGAACCACAGACAAAAGAAACAAGGAGGTAAGAGCAGAAACGATCAGTCAGCAACAAATGCAGTAGCCTTGAAAGCTTAGCCTAATGATAGATAAAACTGTAAAGCCTGTAAAGTACCACCTGTAACAATTTCACAGAAGATATACCTTGTAAGAAACACTTTGCTACAGAGAAAAATAAAGCAGTAACAGAAGATATTACTTGCAAAAGACAATTTGAATCAGAAGATTACAGCAGTAATTTGTAAGTGCAAACCTATAGGCACACACTGTAATAATGCAGCAGAAAAAATACCCAGCAACAACAATTTGAATAAGAGAAAATAAAGCAATAAAATGTTAGCAAAAACAGTAACAACCCCTATGAGTACAAAAGAAAATAATAATAATAACTTACAGTAAATCTGCCTAGCCAAAAGAAGCCTTAATCCTTTTCCTTGCTCAGGTAAGGTTCCCTGCACTGTCCTTACAAGAAACCTAGAAGAAAAGAGCTCAGGTGAAGCTATGTGCCTTTGTCAGGAAACCTAGTCTTCCACCTGCCTGATTTATGAAGACTCGGTACAGGGAAAACTGTCATGATTTTTTTCCTTTTGCTTCCAGTAGGGTGGGGGTGTGGTGTCATGGCAGAAAACCCTAACACCACATTTCCCTATTTTTCCAGTTTAATCTGAACTCTAAATTGTGCATTAACACAGTTTTCTGCAAAGAATTTCCTTACTTTTTGAAATAGTATTATCACAAACTCTGGGCCCTGTGTTTTCATCCCTCCCCAGGTGCACACATTCACCTTGATGTGGAAGCACAGGGCCCACATTTTGTATTGGTTTGTTCCCACATTTGGTATGTTTGTAGTGAAATGCTAGATACACCTTTGGTGCATTTTGGATGATGATCAGACTTACATTATGGATTTGGCATCATGGTGAAGACTGGGGGTAACTTTGGTTTGCACTGCATACCCTATGAAGGTTTAGGGGGTGATTACAAGCTAATGTTCTAACACTCATTGTCACTTTTTTTTTGTTAATACTTTTTTACCAGTGTGGCCTCTGATCTGGATGCACGTCCTGGTATCCATCCATCTTGGTCCACTGTTCAGTCCTGCCCTGGCTTCTTGTGAAGACCCTGTCACCATCTACCCCAGTGGCTTGCCCCCCACAGCAGGGCAGCAGGGAATCCCCCTTACCCCCCACTGACAAGGATCCAGTATTCTGCGGTGGTGCCACCAGGTCCATGCTGTCCCCCAGATGGCCATCAAGCCACCACAACCGAGTGGCATGCTTTTCCCTGTTCACCTTGACATGAGTTGGGGCATGCAGTGACACCAGTAGAGGGAGTGCGCATCCATCTTCAGGTGCTTCCCCCGGTGCTGTGCCCCAAGCTCACCGCTAACTGAACAGTGCCAGCACACCATCCCCAGCATCTGTCAGAGATCACTAGTCCACCAACAACTGAACCCCCCCCAGAGAGGGAGAGCAGTCTACAGATGCTCAATCCCTCTCCGCTCCTGCTGACCCCTAGAGACCCAAGTCCGTTCCCGAACCTGGGTCACCAGCATGGAGCGAGGTGTGGCATTCAGCGCCTCAACCCTCAGCACCACTGGGACGGCTGATTGTCATGTTTTTTTAATATATACATTGCCCCTTAACTCCAATTATTGTCAGGCTTCTAGCTTGTTAAAGTTGTAATGTAATCCTATGGAAATTTCAGTTTTTCTCTGTTTTTTTTTTTTATGGCCCTTACATGTTTACATATTTGGGGGGTGTTTTGAGTTAATCTTGTAGCACTTATTAAGGAATTCCTTTTGCTATATAGAGTGTCCCTTAACTGCAAATATTGATGGATTTATGGCTTTTTAAATTTGAAATGTAGAAAAAAGGAAGTCCAAATTATTTTTTTTCATATGAAGGATTCATTTTTTCATGAGAATGACACAATCTCATGAAAGAAGATTCCTTCATATGAAACAAGAATCTGAAAAAAACTAAGTCCAAACTCTTTTTTTATATAAAGGTATCTTCTTTTGTGAGGTTGTGTTACACTCATGAAAAAGATGGCTTCATGTGTTAAAGGAATGTGGAAAAAACCAAAGGTAAAATTCTTTTTTCATAGGAAGGCATCTGTTTTTTCTTAAGATTGTGTTGTACTCAAGAAAAGATATGCCTTCATAAGAAAAAAGATATAAAAAAACTAAGTCCAAATTATTTTTCTGTATGAAATCAATCTTGTTTTGTACAGCTTTTTCTTATTTCATATGGCTCTATGAAAAAATAAAATTGTCTTATGAAAAAAGATTCTGAAATGTGTTAAAAAATACATCTCTGGGTCATTTTTTCAAAAAGTAACTGCAGACTCCCATTCCAAGGCAAAAATATTGGACTTCAGAGGAGCTGACTTTGATAAGATGATCAATAGAGTTAAGCTAGCCCTGACCTAAAGAAATACAGGTGAGGGGGTACAGGCAAAGTGGGCAAGCATTAAGGATGCAATACTTGAAGCAACAGTCCTTTGTGTTAGAGAGAAAAGCAAAAGAAGGAGGAAACCACTTTGGTCCTAAGAAACATTAGCAGAAAAGATCAGAGCCAAAATGTTAGCTTTGAGGAAATATAAGGGATTGTAGTGGGATGAAGATAGTGAGGCATACCAAACTTCCCTTGGGGAAGCAGAGAAAGCAGTAAGGCAGGCAAAGGCCCAAATTGAGTCAACACTAGCACAGACAGAAAAAGAAGGGGACAAGACTTTCTATAAATACATTAGTGAAAGGAGAAAATCCAGAGGGGGTATTGCTAAGATCAAAGGGGATAAGGGGGAGTATGTGTATGAGGACCAAGGAAAAGCATCTATCCTAAATTGATACTTCTGCTCAGTATTTACTGAAAAGAATGTAGGACAGGGCCCACAGTTCAGCACCATGGACACAAGGGGGGGGAGGGATGGAGGTGTGCAAAGTCCCTTCACAAAAGAAAGGGTCCTACAAGAGCTCACTAAGCTTAGGGGGGCAAGGTAATAGAACCTGATGGCATACATCCCAGGGTACTAAAAGAACAAAGGGTGGAACTAGCAGAGCCATTAGCAGAACTGTTTGGTGAGTTTCTGAGCACAGTAGATATACCAGGAAACTGGAGAAGGGGTCGTGTGATCCAGCACCACAAGAGTGGCTGCAGGGAGGCAGCAGGGAACCACAGAACAAATTAGTCTTACAGTACCTCAGTAGTGTGCAAAATGAAGGAGGCACTCCTTAAGGAAAGGCTAGTGCAACACCTGGAGTCCATAGTAGCACAGAATCCAAGAAAGCATGGGTTTACAACAGAAAGGTCCTGTCAAACTAATCTCATAGATTTCTTTGTCAGGGTAACCAGAGTGGTGGACCAAGGGGATGCATTTGATGTCACCTACCTTGACTTCAGCACAGCTTTTGATACTTTTCCACACAGAAGATTGATTAATAAGCTGGGTAGGCTTGAGATGGGTCAAAGGTTGGTAAACTGGGTGGCAAACTTGTTGGCAGGCAGAAAACAGAGAGTGGTGGTAAATGGTATACAGTGAGAAGAGATGCAAGCCACAAGTGGGGTACCTCAGGAATCAGTCCTGGTGCCAGTCCTCTTCAATATCTTCATCCGGACACTGAACACTGCCCAGAGCCTGCAAGGCTGCACCACCACCACCACCACCACATGGCACTGCTGTAGCAGTGCACACAGCAGCACCCAACCTGGTGGCGGGCAGCTGTCCCACCACTGTCAGGCCACTGGGTGCGCTGCCTGTGATGGTATCTGGTATAGGCATCTCCCCCACAATACCACCCATGCTTTCCAGGATTATAGTCAGATCATCATCGGTGTCAGATCTGTGTTTCCACGCAGAGGACTCTGAGACTAGCATCCTGTAGAAACACATCCAGGGCCTCATCTGACCCCATGCCCAGGACATCTGGATGGACAGTGGTGGTGTGCTGCAGCCGATCAGGTCCCTTGGATGCCCATGGAGGTGGATGGCTGGTCCTCTGGGACTAAACCTGCCTCCATGGCTGCTGCTAGTGCCCCATCTTCTGCATGCAGGCTTGTAGGTGATGAAAGAGAGAAAACAGATGTGTCAGTGATGCAAGGACCTCATCCCCCAAGGCCCCCCCCAACACAGCCACTGCATGCTGTGCATGCCCAACATACGTATCATGCAGTGATGGACTGCGACCCATCAGGAATCCTCCACCCGGCACACCCTCCACAGCGCTGCAGTACATGGTGGCTGCCACCAACTCCTCCTACACCATGAGCTGTGGCACATCAGCAGGCCCCCCTCCAGTGGCTTTCTGGGCTGCACGGATGGCCGCCACCTTCTCCTTGATGTGCCACTTATCGATGCCCACCTTCTTGCAGCACTCCTGCACTGATCGCTGGTGGCTGCCCCTGCTGGTTGATGCATGCCACCACCTCCTCCCAGGCCCCAGCCCTGGCCATTGGTGTGCCTGTGGCACCACTCAACAGTGGCTCCCTGTCAAGGTAGGCCTCAAACAGGGCCTCTGCCTTTGTGAAATTGGGCCTGCTTTTGCAAGCAGGCCCATGTTCCTCATCCTCCTCATGTTCTGACATGTTGCTACCTGTGGACATGGACAGCACAGTGTGTCAGTGTCAGCAACACCCTACTCCATCCCCCCTGCTGTGCTGCCTGGGCTCAGTGTGCCCTAGCAGCATGTGCAACATACCTCAAATGGTTGCAATACTGGTCCATGGCCTGTGTCGGTCGGTGGCGCTTTTATAGCGCAACGCATGCAAATGAGTATTTGTACAATGGTAATGACATGCTAATCTCCCCAATGCGCCATGCATTGACTGATGGGCTCATTTGCATGTGGCAGCTGAATATCACAAATTTGTTCCATGCACAATGAGATTACTCTGGAGCAAGTCACGGTGCAATGCCAAGGCATGCACACTGTTGAGGACCACAGTGCACATGTGCTGGTAGGTGTGCTCCCGCCTGTTGTGCACTGTGTGCTCACTCTGCAATATTGACTGTGGTGCATGGTGCACCATGTCTGCTATTGCGCATGGCACACTGTGCAGTGGCCAAAACCTGACCTCTGGTGTGACCCCCTGACCCCTTGTCACTCCCTTGTCACATGCCAATCTGGCCATGCCCATGTAATGCATCTCCAGCGGTGTGCAATGGCTGGACCACAGCACATGTACCCTCGCAATGTGCATCTGGTGCATGTTGTGCACACGTGCACCTCTGGCCACCATTTTGCTTCCCCACATTGTGGTCAGTACTATGGTGCAGTGTGGTGTTCAGTGGGAAAGGAACTGGTCCCAGGTTGAACTGGTGAACCTAGTGCCATGTGTCTGGCCACAGGCCCCACAGCTTTTCGAACAGGTGCCCTTAACATAGAAACATAGAGTTTGATGACAGATAAGGACCGCTTGGCCCACCCAGTCTGCCCATTTACCTACCTACTGGATAAGCTGCAGATCCTAGTTAACCAGCAGCCTACTTCTGCCTACCCCAACCCCACAGAATTGCCTTATGACAATCCCATGCATGCTTGAATTCCACCACTGATTTTGACTCCACAACTTCCTCCGGAAGGCCGTTCCATGCATCCACAACCCTGTCTGTGAAAAAATACTTCCTTAAATTACCTCTGAGCCACTTCCCCATCTTCAAATTGTGCCCTCTTGTTCTTGCACACCTCTTTTTTTGAAAGATGCTACCCTCTTGGACTTTGTTGATTCCCTTGAGGTACTTGAAAGTTTCTATCATGTCCCCTCTCCCTCCTTTCCTCGAGGCTATACATATTAAGCTCCTTAAGTCTCTCTTCATATGTCCTCCGGTGCAGACCCTGCACCATTTTAGTTGCCCTCCTCTGGACAGCTTCCATCCTGTCTATGTCTTTGCGGAGATTGGGTCTCCAGAACTGCACACAGTGCTCCAGATGGGGTCTCACCAGCTGTCTGTACAGAGGGATAATAACTTCCTGTTTTCTACTGGTGATGCCTCTCCCTATGCATCCCAGTATCACCCCAGCCCTCCTTGCCGCCTTCTCACATTGCTTGCCCACCTTTAGGTCATCTGATATGACTACCCCCAGGTCCCTTTCCATTTCTGTTGTTGTTAGTATCTCACCCCCCATTGTGTACTCTTCCCCTGGGTTTTTGTTTCACAGGTGCATTACCTTGCACTTCTTAGCATTGAATCTAATCTGCCATACATTTGACCATTCCTCTAACCTTGCCAAGTCCCTTCTCATCCTTTCCACCCCACCCTGTGCGTCAACTCTGTTGCAGATCTTTGTGTCATCTGCAAAGAGACATACTTTTCCTTCCAGTCCTTTTGCAATGTCACTTATAAAGACATTGAAGAGGACTGGTCCTAATACTGAACCCTGTGGTACCCCGCTAGTAAACCTCCTTTCTTCTGAGTGGGCTCCATTTACTATTACTCTCTGTGTCCTATTCTCCAGCCAATTCTTTACCCAGGCTGTCATCTTGGGACCCACTCCCAGGCTGGCTAACTTGTATATTAATCTTTTGTGTGGGACTGTGTCAAATGCCTTGCTAAAGTCTAGGTAGGCCATGTCCACAGCCCTCCCTGATCTACTACTTTGGTCACCCAGTCAAATAAATCTATCAGATTCATCTGGCATGACCTTCCCACTGTGAATCCTTGCTGCCTAGGGTCCTGTGCCCTCTGGCCTCTAGATACTCGACAATTCTTTCCTTTAGAAGTGATTCCATCATTTTCCTATCACTGAGGTTAAACTAACAGGTCTATAGTTTCCTGCTTCTGCCTTGCTCCCACTTTTGTGAAGGGAATCACATCTGCCCTCCTCCAGTCCTCGGTACCACCCCATCCTCCCATGATTTGTTAAAGAGGGTAGTCAGTGGTGTCACTAGTTCTACCTTAGTTCTTTTAGAATTCTGGGATGAATCCCATCAGGCCCCATTGCTTTGTCCACCTTCAGTTTTAAGAGTTCTTTCAGAACCCTTTCTTCTGTAAATGGGCTGGTATCAACTTCTGTATCCAGAGTGTTACTGCTGTTTGTTTTATGTACTTCCCCCTCTTCCTTTGTAAATACTGAGCAAAAATATTTGTTTAGTATCTCTGCCTTTTCACAGTCTCCCTCTGCCCACCCTCCCTCACCTTTATTAAGCCTCACTATCCCTCCCTTGGTCTTCCTTTGCTCCCTTATGTACCTATAAAAGGTTTTATCCCCCTTCTTAACTGAGTTGGCTATCTTTTCCATGGTTTGGGCCTTTGCTGTTCTGACTGCCTTCCCAGCCTCCTTTTGCTTTAACTGATACAGTTCTCTGTCCTGCTCCTGCTGCGATTCCTTGTACTTCCTGAATGTTTTCTTTTTTCTCTTGAACCTTCCTGCCACTTCCTTTGAGAACCATAGTGGTTTCTTACATCGTCTTGTTTTGTTTATTTGCTTCACAAAGGCTCGTTACCTCTGTGATGGCAGTTTTATTATTCCCATTGTTCTTCCACGCTCCTTCCCGCCCATTTGCTAGTGCATTCCTTAGGCACTCACCCATTTTAGCAAAGTCAGCCCTCCTAAAGTCCAGTACTTTTGTCTTTGTATGGCTTGACTCTATTGCTGTGTTTATGTGAACCATACTGTTCGATGGTGGTGGTTCCCAGATGGCTACCACTTCTACATCTGTGATCCTCTCTCCATCTCCATTTGAGAGTATCAAGTCTAATATTGCCCCTCTCAAGTGGGTTCCAGTACTAGTTGTCTAAGGCATGCCCCTGTAGGGCATCTAGAATAACTGCACTCTTGAGGTGGCAGCTGCAACTGCACTCCAGTTAACATCTGCATATTCAGATCACCCATCAGTAATATCTCCCTTTTCTGCCATTCTAAGTATACTTTCTATCATTTCCTTGTCCCTTTCCTCCCCCTGAGGAAGGCCTGTATACAACCCTGTGCAGATTGTGGTGCCATTGCCTGTCTCAAATTTACCCACAGTGCTTCTTCTCCTCCCTGTTTACCCTTTTGTTCTGTTGCTTTTATTCCTTCCCTTATGTAAAACTACTCCTCCTCCTCTTTTACCCTCCCTGTCCCTCCTGTAGATAGTGTATCCTGGTATGTTTCGTCCCAGTCATGGTTTTGTGTTACCATGTTTCTGTGACTGCCATGATATCCAGATGTTCCTCCTCCATCAAGGCCACTAATTCAGGAAGCTTGTTACCTAGACTACGGGCATTGGTACTCATTGCTCTCCATTTTTTGATGACCTTACCTTCTGTTGCAGCATCCCCCACTGACCGTTCTACCTTGGTCTTTTTCTCATTTAGTACCCTGTTTTGTAGGGAGAGGCTGGGATTTTTCTGCTGCTTGTCAGTGCCTCCCCCATTGACTAGTTTAAAAGCTTGCAGCAGCCAAGGGTAGTAGTGTGGCAGGGGATTTCTGCCAGTCTGCAGCAAGCCACTGGGGTGGCTCAGACAGGGGAGCAATGCTGCCTCAGGTAATGGGACCTTGTCCAGCAGGACCCAGATTGCCTGCGATGGCTGCATGCACGTGTATGGTGATGGGCTGTGCCACAGCCAGGTAAGTCAGCCTATATTGCAAGTGTGCCCTAGTGCTGTACTGTGGTGTTGACTAGGCTGTTTGCCATGCCCTGCACTTGGGTACACTGTCATCATGTGCATTGCAGAGTGGCATTGCCAGCTGCAGCTTACATTGCGATACAGCTGTGCAGGCCATGTTGGGCAGGGGTGCACCATGTACACAGGAGTGGGGTGGTGGGTGGCTACTGTGGATGTGTCCTGATGTGTACCTGTCTTTGTTCCATTCCCAGGCCTTGAATATCGATGCTGTGTGAGGGCAGTGAGAGCAGCAGGAGCAGCACTACAGGCTGCAACGGGCTTTTGTTGGCAGTGTCGGAGCAGGGCCAATTCCAGTGGGGTTGCAGAGGGCAGGTAGGCACTGTCTTGGTCATGAACACTTCACTTGGGGGGCAGCAGGGGTGTGGGTGCAGGCATGGCCACCTGTGCCATGTGCCGTAGCAGCAGTGTGTGTCACACTGTGCATGGTGCATGCCACAGTAGGGTGGCCATTGTGCAGCAGGGACCAGCTCTGTGCATTGTACTGTTGTGCCAAGTTGCTGGCAGGCATTGGCCCATACCCTGTGGGTGGTTTTGGCGGGCACTCCAGGGGTGTGTGTTCCCAATGCCCATTGCACATGGGTGGGCATGGTACCTTGGGACAGTTCACTGACAGTGAAGAATGGTCCTCATGTTAATGCTGTTCTTAATGTGTAGAAAGGACGTACATACATTTGAGAATAGGGACAAATGTGCAAAATAAAACTGTGCTTCTGCTTTTCATCGTGTGTGTGTGTGTGTGTGTGTGTGTGTAAGTATTGACACCTTAACTAGAATTATATTTTTATACTAGATTCCCCATGAGCTTGTTTAAGTCCTCAGGGAATAAATTAAGAATATAAGTTGAATTGTACTTTCAGGGACACCTTAAACAAAGACAGATCCCCTACCATGCAGGACAAGATTCATCTTAGAAGGTAAGCTACTTATTTAAGAAAAATAAATGTTGAATGAATCACGTCATTTTGTAGACATTTTCTTGAATGCAGCATATTAGAAACCCCCTAATTAATATATCATGTTTTACTACCTAGATATTCAATATTTTTTTCAAAAATATAATAATACATATTAAATTATCCTTAACATTTTCTGTCTGAGAAATCATTTTAGGCAATAAGGGTAAAATCAAATAATTAACATCAATTTTATAAAATGTGAGAAAGCAGCATTATATACATTTCACAAATATAGCATGTTGCACTGAAGATTTACTGAGACAAAATATTTAATATTATGTATGCATTATTTTTTTATTTGTATGCATAACTAACAGGACTAAATGCTGACCCCAAAATGAATGCACAGTTATAAAAGAAGCATGGGCATGTGCATCGGAAGCTCTACAGTTATGAATGCAACAGTTTTCCAAGCTGAGAAACATATGACACACTGCTATGCTGATTTGAATGGATCTTGTATAAAACTTTCTCATTCATCTGCTGTTGAAGTAGCACTGTATGTTTTATTTACTACAGACACTGTTCTTACAATAAGTGGAAACCTGATGGTGATAATCTCAATCTGTCACTTCAAACAGCTGCACTCTCCCACACACTTTTTAGTCCTCTCTTTAGCCACTGCTGATTTTCTGTTGGGGGTAACAGTATTACCTTTCAGTGCAGTCAAAGCCATTGAAACCTGTTGGTATTTTGGGGAGGCATTCTGTAAACTTCACACTAGCTTAGAAGGGACTTTTTGTGTAACATCAATTTTACATCTGAGTGTTATATCAATAGACCGTTACTTTGCTGTTACATACCCTTTGCTTTACCCTATCAAATTTACCATGTCTGTTACTGGCTCATTAATAGCATTTGTTTGGATAATATCATTAGTTTATACAATTTCCTTGCTCTGTTCAAGGGACAATGAAAAAGGTTTAGAGGAACTTGTAACAGCTATAAGTTGCAAAGGTAGTTGTCAAGTTCTGTTCAATAAAAAGTGGGGGCTAATCGAATCACTCATCTTCTTTATTCCCTGTTCTCTAATGGTTGGCATGTATACTAAGATTTTTATGGTTGGAGAAAGCAGGCAAGATTAATAGAAAACATGTCTAATCAAATGGGCAATACAGGTAATTATAGCAGCAGGGTTGCAAAAAGAGAGAAGAAGGCTGCAAAAACTTTAGGTATAGCTATGGCAGCATTTGTATTGTGCTGGTTGCCATATTTTATAGTCACAATAATCAATGGTTTTCTTAGTTTTAGCACCCCGCCATTTGCTTATGATATTATTTTAGGCATCTGTTACTTCAATGCTGCACTCAATCCTTTAATTTATGCATTCTTTTATCCCTGGTTTAGAAAATCAGTCAAACTTATTGTGACCTGTAAAATTTTAAGTGCTGATTGTTCCACTGTGAATTTATTCAAACAATAATAATAATATATAATATAAACTGAAATATAGTACTTTTCTTTTTCCAATAACTGAGTAGTTGTTAAAGGGACACTGCCAACCCACTTTACATCATACTATTTCTAATTGAAAACACATATTTCTTGATTGCTTAACTTCTCTAAAATGTATTGATGTTGCTGGTTGTCTAATCTGTCTCTTTTCTTAGTAGAACTGAAATACATGCTAATGCTATAATTATACTCAGTCTTGTTTTGTTTGTAATCCTTGACGTAGCTTGGAAATGCTGCTGTATCTAAATGTATAAAAAACATTAATGTATCATTTGAAATTTCATCTTTACTAGTTTACCAATGGAAATTACAGAAATGTTTTTTTAATGATCTGATTATTTAAAAATGATATAAAACCACATGACAGAAACTAGTATGTGTGCCATTTTGTATGCTGTGCCTATATTTTAATGTAATTTTGGATCAGTGCAAATTCCTCTTCAGTGCAAATTTTGGCCTGACAAATTGGGTGTGCACTAAAGTGAATTCCACTGTACTCACATTGCATAAGTAGACACAAAAATTAAATGGACAAAATAGTTACTGCATCTAGCCAGCTGCCTTACAGAAGTTAAGCATTTGATTTGCAATTTGCTAGAAAGCACTCTCAATTTGCATTGCTCTATATAAAGATTTCATTTTTAATGTTTGTGCATAATAAGTCTCAAAATTCACATTGAACAACTGTGGCTATTTATTTCACTAGAACTAGCTGAGTGTTTCACTCTGATGGTGTTCACATAGCATGTGCAAAGGTGCAATCAAAGAACAACATTAAAGATATGTAATGCTGTTCATCTTGATGCCGACTAGTATTGAGAAGAACTTTTTTACATGCTTTTGATATTGTTCTCTGATTGCATATCCTGTGTGAACACCAAACAAAGGAAAGGTTTTGCACAAGCTGAGACTGGGTATCTCAGTGTTTATTTCCTTCAAGCAGTGCAGGTGAGTGCAGTTTTCATTTCAAGCTTCACATCCCAAGATAGTGGTGGAATTCATCTGTCTGTTAACTGTAGCACAATTTAGTGGGTCTGGCTATCAGGTATACATTTATATTCAGACTGTACCTGGTAATGCTGAGTCTGTATAGTGCTATTTGATTTCCGACTGGAAAAAAGAATAATCTGGGTTCTAAATATTATTTATTGTCTAATTTTCTGTAGTACTGCATGAACAAAACAAGGGAATTCCACAGCTTTCCTGACCTTGTATATACTCTCTGGGATATTCAAAGCAGTTGCGTACTGTGCAGCTGAGATGCACCTGCACAAGTGCGGAAGTGTGCCAATGAGTGATATTCAGCAGAAGCAGATGCATGGCCCAAATTACATTGGGCCAATGCACAGCCCTAATGAATGCATGTGCAAGTGCAGGGGGTGTAGCCATGAATAAGTGGTGCAGTGTGATATTTAACAGCAAGCCGATGGCGCAAGCATGGAGCAACAGGGACATGCACGGAGCAAACTTGAGCCAATAAAAAGATGGAGCAAGCAAGGGACAGAGGCCTGTACCACAAGGGAGCAGGGGAGAGAGACAGACAGAGACCGAGAGAGAGCCAGTGGCCAGGCAGGACAGCAGCAGGGGTGCAAGACAGGCACAGAGGCAGGAAGTGGAACAGGTCGTGGGACAGGGCGTGTGACCCTAAAAGTACCTGTGTGTGTGTGTGAGCATCCGTGTGTGTTGGAGTGTGTGTGTGTGTGTGTATATATGTGAGTGTGTGTGTGTGAGTGTGTGTGTGTGTGTGTGTGTGTGTGCGTGTGTGTGTGTGTGTGAGAGAGACATCTGTGGGGGCAGCAATGGCAGCATGAGCCTGCGAGCAAGGACTTCAGAGTGGCAGTGGAAGTGGGAGTACCCAAATGGGTGGGAGGCAGGGGCCACAGCCAACAGGCCACCAGCAGGGAACCCCCAACACAGGTGTGCACCCAGTGTAGGAGAACATGCAGCAGCACACAGCCGGGGGTGCCCGGGGAGACCGCCGCCTGGGGGCAGGACAGGCCAGACCATGGCCATTGCAACCTTCAGGATGGAGGCAGTAATGAGGGGTGTGAGGAGGCAGGAGGCAGAGTGGCACCACCATGGAAGGGCATGGCAGTGGTATGCCCTCAACAGGTGGTACCGTGCCCACACCATCTTTGATTACTATAGTGACACCAACATTGTGGGCCAGTACCACCTGAATCAGGCAATTCTGAGGCAGCTTTGTGAGCTGTGCAGTGATGAGATGCAGGCACCCACAAGACAGAGCCATGCCCTGTCAGTGGAGACTAAGGTCATGGCCGCCATATGCCTGCTTGCCACAGGCACCTTCCAGAGACAAACAGGGGACACCACAGGCATAACCCAGTCAGCCGCATCACAGTTCCTCACACAATTCCTCAACACACTGCTGCCACATGCTGCAGAATACATCCATTTCCCCCTGGCACACAGACAGAGCGTACAGTGAACATGCAAGTGTTCCATGGGGTGGCATGTTTGCCTGGTGTGCTGGGGCCATCGACTGCACCTACGTAGGCATCCACACACTGCCTAGGCTGGAGGGGGGTGCCCTACATCAACAGGAAGGGCTACCCCAGTGTCAATTGCTAGGTGGTGTGCGATGCCGGGGGTGCATAATCAATGTCTGTGCCACACACCCTGGTGGAGCACACAATGTCTTCATCTGGCACCAGTCAGCACTATGCCATAGGTTCAAGAGTGGGGACATCCCCACCGGGCCACCTAGTAGGTGAGTATGCAGCTGGAATGGGCAGCCTAGCACAACAGGGCAGGGTGTGAGGGGATGCTAGGCAGGGGGCATCAGAGGGTATGGCTGGGTAGGTGGGGGGGCAGCCACACAGACCACTATGCTAACTACACATGTCTCCACACAGGTGACAGTGGATACCCACTCAGGCCCTGGCTGCTCACACTATATTGGCAACCTTCGACCCCAGTGCAGGTGCGATACAATGAGGTACACGCCAGCACACAGAACATCATCAAGCATGTGTTTGGGCTGCAGAAGGCACGGTTCAGTTGCCTGGACAGATCTGGTGGTGCCCTACAGTACAGCCCCTCGATGGCCTGCAGCCTATTCCTGGCCTGATGTATGCTACACAACATGGCCACTGACCATGGGATAGCTGTCAAGATCAAGGAGGTGAACAGCAGTGGGGACGACGCAGATGCTGGGCCAGGCGGTGGTGGGCAGCCCAGCCCGGGTGACGGGAACCCCGGCTGAACAGGATGGCCTAGAAGCACCAGGACACAATTGCAGAGGAGCACAATTGTGCATGCAGGTAGGTGAACATGACCACACACATGTCCCAGGGTCCATGTCACGGTACACAGACATACAAGGCTGGGCCCCATGACAGAAAGCTGGAGGGTAGCATGGATGTGCATGGGACTGGACCCCGTGGAAGCACACTGCACAGCACTGTAGACCCCACACACATGCACCCACACACACACACCAGCACACACATGCACATGCACATGGGCACCCACATGCGCACACCCATATGCCAACAACAGGCATGTGTCAGACTCTGTACACCAGTGAGCAGTATTGGCCAGTGCTGTGTTGGCAACATCATGCACGTGCCACAATGGCTAGTGGCCAGGTGGGTGTGTACAAGGCAGGTGCCTGGCGTGGACCATGGATGACGTGTTCCTGGAATGCACATGCACACACCACATCAATGTGCACACAGGGCTGCGGCAGACAGCGGACAGGGAGGTGGTGGATCAGGACCACCACGCTGTCACACAGCCGCTGCAGACATGTGGATGGCCCCGCTGAGACTGCTCAGCAGTTGCAGGCTGTGCGACAGCCACAGGGGGTATCACCGATGGTCCCCCTGGTGTGTCACTGTGTGAATGCGACCAGTCCCTTGCAGGTGTCTGCAGGCTCCTGAACAGGCCTGCTCCAGGCATACCTGGAATGCACACAGCGGATCCTGGCATCGACACTGACAGGGTCACACAACGCCGGGACCGAGGGGTGGAGATTGCACTCCGTGGGCTCTGCGGCGGACAACCATGCACCAGGGTGGCCATTGGTGCCTGGCCAGCCATGACCGCAGTGGTAAGCCGATCCAGGGCTGCAGCCATGTCCTCCCGCATGAGTGTGGTCTCAGCCAGGAGCTGCTCATAGTCCCGGTCATGCCTTCCTGTGGACTGGCGAAGCTCTGTGCGGAGTGCATGCACCCCTGCCACGACCAGCATCTGTTGCTCCACAGAGGCCCATAGTAGATGGGAGTGCTCGGTGAAGGGGTCGGCGCACAGGGGGGCATGGGCATTGTGCCAACCCACAGGTGTTTCGTGACCCCTCAGCACAGCCCCCCATGCTGGTGGGGGCTGCACAGTGTGGCCCCCTTAAGGTTGATCCATCTGCAGTGCAACATCAGCAGCAACTGCACTGGCCACCCCTCAGCCCTGTCCTGCTGCCCCTCTGGCCGCTGTGCATTTAACACCACCGGGGTGGCTGCACCACCACTACCACCACCGCCACCCCGTTTGGACTGCGCCACACTGTTGGCACCCACAGACTCGCTGGGCACTGCAGCCAGTGGGCAGACAACTGCCACCAAGGAGCCATCTGAGCTGCAGTGTTGGGTGTGTGATATGGGTGCCTCCCCCTGAGTGGCAACACCACTGTGCAGGATAACAGTCACATCGTCATAGGTCCCGGACCCTGCCCCAATCTGTGTCTCACCATACTGGAGGCCATGGCTGGCATCCTGCTGAAACACTGCCAGGGTCTTGTCCGCAACCACACCACAGGCATCTGGTCAGACAGTGGTTATGGACTGACTGCAGTCTGGACCCCGGAGACCGGTGGAGGTGGATGGATGGTCCTCCAGGTCCAGGACCTCCCCCATGGTGGTCACCCCCACCCCTGCTGCTGCATGTAGGCACTCCAGAGCTGTAAAGGAACACAGACGCGTTAGTGCTGCTGGCACACATCCCTGCCTCCAGCCCCACTTCTCCCTGGCCCCCCCCTTTCCCAGGCACTGCTGTATCTACCGTGCAGTGATGGGCTGCCCCCCATCTGGAATCCTCCACCAGGGTCACCCTCGACAGCGTTGCACTGCATGGATGCTGCCACCAGCTCCTCCTGTGGCATCAGCTGTAGCACATCAGGCTGTCCACCACCTGTGGCAGTATGTGCGGCCTGGATGGTGGCCACCCTATCCTTAATCCTCCTTTGGTCCATGTCTACTTTCTTTTTGCACTCCTGTGCTGTCCTCTGATGGCTGCCCTGCTGTATCACAGCCCTTGCCATTCCCTCCCATGCAGTCGCCCAGGCCTGTGTGGTGCCTGTTGAGTCACTCAGGAGGGACTCCTGGTCCAGGTAGGCATTGAACAGAGCATCTCTCTCTGCCCTCGTGAAGTTGGGCCTGCACTTCCATGCAGGCCCTTGCTCCTCAACCTCCTCGTGTTCCGACATGCTTCTTCCTGTGGGTGTGAACATCTGGTCAGTGAAGGCTGCAACACTCAATGCCATCCCAATCCACTGTCCCGACAGGCCCACAGTCTGGTGGCTTACCTCTGAAGGATGCACTACCGGTCTGGTGCCTGTGCAGTCCCATGGCACCTTTATAGTGCATCACATGCAAATGAGGGGATGCGCAACTGTAATGAGACGCAAATGCCTCTGATGCACTGCAGATATGCTGATCAGTTCATCTGCATATTCTGGCTGAATATCATGAAGTTGCGCATGGCGCAATGGTGATATGCATGCACAAGTCATGGTGCAACTGTAGGACGTGCGCAGTAGACCTGGCAGTGCGCATGCAAGCACTGACGTCGCATACGTCGATGGTGCATCCTATGCACAGTGTGCCATATGCAGTACAGTGCTCTGCCACTATTGGGCATGTGGTGCTTGTGCACTGTATGCCCTATGGCACCTGTGCACTATTGGCACATGGACCAAGGGGCACACATGCCCCTATTGCACACCATGCATGGTGTGCCCTAATCATGCTGTTGTGCACTGTGTGTGTGCCGACCTATGACCCCATGAGTGTCCTTTGACCCTCTGGGTGCCTGCGGCATGTGCCAGTGCTGCCCCAGCTGTATTGCGCATCACTGGGGTATGTGTGATTGGGGATGGCAGTGCATCACCAAGCAAGTTGCGCACCCACAGCATGTGTGGCTCATGCAATACCGGGCTCCATTTTGGATTTCCATTGCAGAATCGAGCATGCCATGCCAGAGCATTGTGAGAGCACCAAACTGGAGCCAGGTTGAACTCGTGAACCTGGTAGCAGTGGTGGAGTCGCATGTGGGTTCCCTTTATGACCAGGTGCCCATGGACCAGCCTCGCACAGAGGTGTGGCAGGAGGTGGCTGAGGGGTTGGAGGAGGCCACTGACGCTCAGCGAAGTGGGGAGCAGTGCTGACACCAATATGGTGACCAGTGAAAGAGGGACCCTGACAGGCTGAGGTCACTGCTGGCATATGTTTGGAAGGGTGCTGTGCCACATCCAGGTGAGTGCACTATGTTCATGTCTGTGCCATGCCAGTGTTCCATGGGGGCCAGCAGGGTGTCACACCATGCTGCAGACGGCGGCTGTGGATGCATGCTCTGCTGGCCATGGCAGTGCACCATGGGTGTTCTGTGCCACTGCACTGCCACTGCGCAGGGCCAGGGGGTATACTGTGCTAGAGGAGGGTGGGGCACTTGGGGTGTTGCCAGGTACTGATGTGTCCTTCTCACTGTCTCCCTACTAGGCTATGAGGATAGACAATGAGCCAGGAAGGCAGGTGCTGCTGGTGGACGTGGGCAGGCCAACGCTGGGGCACAGGCACGGAATGCAGGATGTATGAGTGGTGCCCTGGACAGGTGCCAGTTGCACTGCAGCAAACAGGTAGGCACTCTCTCAGGGCTTGTTATTGTGCAGGGTGGGAGTAGGCCACAGCCCCCTGTGCACATGGCCATTACAGCTGTGCAATGCTGGTGGGGTCCACTGCACCATTCTATGGCTATTCCACATCTGTGTGGCTGCTGCAGGTGGGCTGTGGGTGCACCCGGGTTCCAGCCATGCCACTGCCATCCTGCTGCCTAGCCCTGTTGCCTGGCTTCCATGGTTGTGGTGTGCCACACATGGGTGATGTTGGTGTGCCATGCTGTGCATGGCGAAGGATGGTCAGGATGGCGGCTCGTGTGGGCACACACACTGCAGGTGGCTATGTGTTGTCTCAAGGGCACATGTCACTACTGTCCGCTGTGCATGGTGGGTGGGCTATGGTCATTTGGACTTGCACTCATACCATGTCCCCTCCTTTGTCCTAGGTGTCTGATGGGAGGATGTGAACACCAGGCTTCTTCGATGGATACTGTGAGTCACCACAGCCATTCTACAGGTGGCATGGCTTCTTCATCAGGCCCTGTGCAGGCCACAGAGGAGATGGCACACCAGGCACCAGTAGGGCAAGGACACCCTTGGAGCCCATTGGTCAGCACCCCCTTCCCTTCCCTGATCCCTTCCCTTTCTCTCCATTGTACCCTTACCCAGCCATGTCCCCTGTCCCCTTTCCCCGGCCTACCGTCTTGTTTGTGACCTACCCATTCCCTGCTCCCTGTTCCTGTATATCTGTATATAGTTTTTGTTGATATGTTTTAATACACATTTCTGTTGCTAGCTATCTGTGCCTGTGACTGCTTTGCAGCTGGCATGTGGAGCCATGCTGCAGTGGTGTGCATGGTGGCCGAGTGGTACATCTGGGGTTGGCTGGCTTATGTGCCTGTTGGTCTGTGAACAGTGGCCGGTGGGCATGCCCTGAGGCATACGTGTGCACTCTGTTTGTGTTATGTGGCTAGTGTGTTGCGTGCTGTTGGCCTATGTGTTGTCAGCTATGGTCCAGGTGGCATTTCCCGTGCCTTCCTATGGGTGTTGCCTATGGCTGTTTGCCAGTGAACACTGGTGCCACACTGCCTCCATGCACCACTGTGGTGCATATGGTCAGGGGCCTGCAGCTGTGCACCTGCCATGCCTCCCTCCTGGCATCCCCTGCAACCTGGTGGTGGTCTGTCCTGCTATGGTGGCATGCTCCCTGCTGTGTCTGTCATCCTGTGACCTGGCCCATGTGCCTCTCACCCTTGCGCAGCCCTGGTTGTGCTATGGCACTTGCTGGCTTGCTCCTGGTGCAGCCCTGGTTGCATTATGGTGCTTGCTGGGTTGCTCCCTGGTGCAGCCCTGGTTGCGCTATGGTCCATCCCTGCGATATTTAGCCATGTTGCCCTGGTATATGCCATTATGCGCAAACTTTGAATATTACATTCAGTGCTCACTGGTGCAGTGTACTTGTGCTGCATGGCTACTGTGCCTGCCTCTGGCACATTTCTGAATATCCCACCCACTCTGTTTTCGTTTGTCAGAGATATGGGTCAGTAAAGGGGATATTCATGGGATCCAAACCTTGTCTGCCCTCCCTGGAAAGAATTAAGGTCTTTATTTTGTATTTTGTGATCCAGATATTCCAAATGGACTATTTTCTGTAGTAATACAAAGAGGTATCTTTTGTGCCAAACACATCATTTTATGAATGCCATCATAATAAACAAACAGAGTAATCATTATCCAGTGCTGCTATTTATCTCCAAAGGAACAATAGATCAAGTTGTCAGACATGTTGGTTGCAAACATTGGGGTACCCTGCCTTTCACTTAATAAAGCCCCAGTAGTCCTTGATACAGTATATGAGCAGGTGAATAAAGATGCTCAATTGCCTGCTTTTGTTGTGTGCAAGTGGGTCTGCTGCACAGCCTATCAGAAATGCTTTTATGCCTATGAATTATTTTATCTTCAAACCTTCCATGCACAATAAGCCACACCAAATCCTATATTTTTCCATGGAGTTCAGAATCCAGTAATTGAATAGTGATGGTTTGTTAAGGATGACTTGACATCAATCAAAGACTAGGTTTACACAGGCTTGATAACGTCGGCATAAAATTGTTTTCTGTTCAAAAGAAAGCAGTTGGCTATGTTGCAACTTACACTGTTTTATATTTTTTCAACTGCAATGTAAATGTACAAGAATGGATTTCATAGAGGCCCAGGATGGCATACTGTAACAATGCCTGATTGCCAGTGGATTAATGGACTAGAACACCACGATCTTCCTATAGAAATCCATGGTTTAGGAGATCCAATTATCATGTCTGATGATCAAAGCTAAAAATAAACAATGACAAAAAGCCACAGAGTTTATCATTTGTAAGTCTCTGTCCTTTGCTACAAGTAGTTTATTTTAGTGGGGTTTAACTTATTCCCACAGACAGGGCAGAAAACAGTAAATGATTTAGCCTCCAACTCGTTCAGTGGATTGAAAACATAGTTGATCAATAAAAAAAGAAAATTAAATAAAATTGTGCTTCTTTTTTTGACATCAGCTAACCCATCCGTAAGTAGGCTTGACCCTCTGCTATTGCCCATTTTTCTGTTCAGTTCAGCACAGCCATGTTGCCAGTTTCAAACAGCACACTAAGAAAAGTTCAAGTTCTTGTGTTACCATAACCTCTGCAATATGGAATGAGTTTGGTTTTTCCAGGGCCTCAAGAGTATCACAAATCACAGGATGCAGTAGATCTCAGCACTGGCTGTATCAGCAGTCAATTAGATCACCATGGTCAGTGTTCATTAGAGAAATGTAAGCAATATGAAGGAGGGGATCACTGACATCCACAGCAGCCATGATAAAGTTCAAAAGGCTTTTATTCCATGATTTTCATTATTTAATTATTTGTTTTTTACCGTTACACGAACACCCCAAATGTTTTGCCTGCCCAGCTTCAGGCTTTATCAAGGGACATGGTCCTGTAATTTACAAACTATTTCATTCATTTAGTGCATACTTAATTTACAAGGTTTTTGCATTTCATATAAGGTTAGAGAAACCTAGAATTATAGTTGTGCTCACCAACTGGGCTTACAAAGTATCTTTTTAGCTAGAGCGGCATACTAGAGCAAGGACTGCAATTCATTTCGCAACCTATAAATGCCAGTAACAGCATCGGCTCCCCTTTTATTCATATCAAAGGATGCCTCTCCCCTGAGATTATGCCTCTCATCTGCTAATGCATGACATCATGAATGTTGCTCCAGGAACATCCATGCAATGGGCATGAAGGAGGTTCAAGGGGCAGTGCATCCAAGGATGTCCTGGTTGCCAACAGGTCTCTCTGTAGAGGACTCACCTATTATCTACAATACTTGCTGTCAGCTATGTTTAAACACTTTCAAATAGTCACTGGTATTACTACAAGTGAAAATATAGTCTCATACATTCTTAGCAAACTGTTTTTGGGACAACCTCAGAATAAATCATTTATAAGAATTTCAAGTTAATGTATATATGTTCTAGCTCATTTTTGTAAACCAAAAAAAAGCCTGCAAAATACTTTCATCATGTAAAACATAAACCAAATACAAAAAATATTGAACAAAAAAATAAACTGACATTATCTCGAAATTACAACCTTCAGTTCATACAAAATGCAATAAAGCATAAACAAATAGACCGTATTGCATGAGGCCTGACATATATGAAATAACTGCTACTGAAGTCAGAGAAAGCTCACAGATGTGCACTTACATATTCCAAACATATGTTAAACAAAATCACTAATGAGAATGAATTCACTGGAGCTTCAGGGAGTTGCAAACTCATAGTATGGGTCACCAGTCTATTTCTTAATGCATCCCCCATCTCTCTGATAAAGTGCCCAACTTCTCTATCCAGGCTGCCTTCCAGGTCAGTAATAAACATTCACACCCCAGCCTCTGGTCTTTCCACCCTCTCTATACCATAAAAGGATGATGGAAATGTGAAAGGAAAAGTGTGACTCCCACTAATACTTGAACCCAGGCCCCTGGCATAACTTGATAGTGCTCTAACCTCTAAGCTATGGGAGACCCAGTGATTAGCAGGCTTCTGGGCTTTCACTTGAGGAACACACAGGGTTGGGTTGCTTTTAGATGCTATAGAGTGGGGGTTGTGAACACTTTTCCACCTTTAACTGTATGATTCCTAATCTACCAAAATTTGGAAAAAGTGGGGTAGAGAATACTCTTCTAAAAATGCTCTTGTCCCCTGAACCCCTCCCAGGAATGATGGACGCCACACTTCAATCAACTTTCGATTGCTTGTTGGCAAATTTATTTTGGCACAAAGATTATTTAAAACATCAATGTTCATAGTTCAAATCTCCACACCAGGCTGGTTCCACCAACCCAGGCCTTCACCCTCCAGGCCTGGACACTTCTGAATCTGGGTACTGGACCTACCCTTCCTGCTTTAACCCCACATCTGGGTTCCCTGTCTCCAGTCCTTGTATCCTAACCCCTCCGCCTTTTCCCCCTCCCCTCTCTCTTGCCATTGGACCACACTGCCCTCCTTTCCAAGGGGCTATGACCCAGCCACATGGGCCTACAACTGCCTTCCCACAGCCAACCACAACTGGCCCCATGCATAGGGCCTCAGGGCATGCACAATGCCCGCCATCTATCTTTGTGCCAAACCTTTCGGCCCATCGCCTTTCATAATAAGGGTGAGTGGGTAGGAAAAAATTCCCAGCAAAAGAGGCTGTCCTGTGGGAATCCTGGCCTAATATAACACCCCAGGACCCCTGGATCAGGACCCCTGAGGCTCCGCCCACCCCAGCCAATCCCTGGGGCTCCAGCGTTGCCTTGTCATATTACCCTACTTGGTTTGGTGATGTCACCAGCCCCTCCCCCTACCTGCTCTTCCCTCCCCTCCCTCCCTCCCCTTTATGTCCCTTCCTGGCAGGGGTCATCAGACAACCAGGCCTGCCTTTTATTGGCAAGCCCCAATGTCATCTGAACCTCTCCCAGGAATGATGGACACCGCACTTCAGTTGACTCTTGGTTGCTCATTGGAAAATTTATTTTGGCACAAAGAATATTTACATCATCAATGTTCATAGTTCAAATCTCCACATATAACACTTCATTCAAATATTTTCCTGGTTACGGCCTCTTCCTTCTTCTGGCTGTTCATCCATCTTGACTTTTTCAGGTCCGGACAATGTGAATCTGGCCCCCTCCTCCACACCAGAGCCAGGCCCGTTCCACCTACCCCGGCCTTTGCCCTCCAGGCCTGGACACTTCTGAATCCGGCAACTGGACCTACCCCCCTTCCCGCTTTAAACCCACTTCTGGGTTCCTTGTCCCCAGCCCATGTATCCTCCCTCCCCCTTTTTCTCTCCCCTTTCCTCCTTTTCTTTTGCCACCACCCCTCCTCCAGCTTGTGATGGATGGAGGGGCTCCCCCCTTGCAGGCTAGGACTGGTACCTCAAACCCTTTTTGTTTATTTGTCCCACTAATTCCACAATCAGCCTCAGGAATAGGCGCACACCAAACTCCGATAAATGTACCCCATCGGACCTGTACACCACAGCCTGGTCAAAGGAAATGTCCTTGTGCTGCAGGTGCATGTCTCCCATCTCAATTACTGCTGGTGCTACACTCTAATTTAAATGCTTCCTGACCTTTTTGGTTAGCTTGACATCCTTGACCCCCCTTAGCCTGAAGTCCCTGACCCCTTTCCAGACTAGCTGGGATGTAATGTTGGACCAGCCGATGATTACCTTCAGTCACCACCCTTTTATCCTTTCAAATCCCCCAGTATGTGTTGCCCCAGTTCACCCTATGGCAGGCCCCCCAAGGTCATTGCCCCTCAGGTGTATTATAATGCAGTCTGGCATACCCTACTACACCCCTAATTATTCTACCGTTGTCAAAAGCTGTGCCCACCTCATGCCCATAATGCCTTTCCACAGCATCATGGTGTGCTCAGTGTTGAATCGCAATTCTGCTCCTCTGGAGGTGGTGACCACAAACCTTTCTGCCCAAAAGATGAAGGAGTACCCCACTATCCACACTTTCCTCTTGGAACCTGCCATGCAGACAAGACAAAAATGTTGTGAGTCGCTGTTATAGATACCTGACAAACCTATTGTAGGTGCTGTACTTCCAGCACCCCAATTTCTTTACCTCCTCCAATGCAGCCCCTTTTTATGCTGCCTCTGTGGCCACCCTGATCCAAAAGGAATGCCGAGCAAAATCACCTGGCTCCTCCCCAATGAAAGCCAGTGCCATCTTGAATACCGCCACCACCTGAAAAGCAGTGACCAGAGACCAGTTCCCGTGCTGGAACAAGACCCACCCAGCCTTCCCTTGGGTGCTCATGTATGCTTCTAGCACCCCCACTGCACAGGTGCCAGATTGTGGTTGCCTCACCAATGCCTCCTGTGCCCCTTTTCCCCTCTGACCTGTTTTAGACCTGGCCAGGTGCATTACCACTCTGTCCAACCCCCACAATATGTCCTTGTGCTGCAAGGCCTGGACTGCTGCTGTCTTCCGTGGGGCCACCACCTCCCCCACCTGGAAGGCCCCCGCTGCCATGACCATGAAAATGGCCCGGAATAGGACCACCTCCTGTGCCAAGGTGCATATGTGTTGTATTGACCCATCACCTTTTTCAACAACTGCCAACTTATGTGGTGCCTCCCATCCACCCTGGCCACTTGTCCCCTGTGCCAGCCTGTGACCATCCTCTTCACTGTCCTGCTGACCGCAACATCGGGCCAAACCCTGTCCTGGCACACCTAGCTTATTCCAGCCAGGTGTACTACAACTGTTGCATGTGCCAGCCCCTCTTCCTACTTCTCCACTATAAACCTCCTTACCTGTTCCTCCTGAACTGGTTCATCCCTTTCCCACCTGTGCTTCCTTCTGAATTCCTGAAACCTTGCCCACCCTGCTTCATAGGCCCTCAATGTGTTCGATGCCCAGGCACCCCTGTACAGTGCCCTGGCTGTGTACCTCCAACTTCCCATAACTGGTCTGGGATCCTGGTCCTGTGTATCACTGCATGTGGTCTCAGCTGGGAAAGACTGTCAGCAACCACGTTCCTCAATACTTCAATGTGTTGTGCTTTGAAAGACAGGTTAAATTGTAGCCCCAACAAAATCATTCACCTGAGCAGTCTGCCCAATGCCTCAGTCTTTCCCATTGTCGATTTATAACCTCCACCACCCCTTTGTTATCACACCAAAACAGGATGCACTTCCCCTTCATCCCAGCTCCCCACACTTCCATAACCACCCATATCAGGAATATTTCCAAAAATGAAATGTCCTTCAACAGTCCCCACTCCTTCCACTGTCCTGGCCAAGCCTCCGACATCCATTCACCTTGGAAGTATGCCCCCATCCCCAGGGTGCTTAAGGCATCTGTGAACAACTCCAAGTCTGTATTCCACTCCCACTCATCCTGCCAAAAAGTCACCCCATTATAGCAGCCTAGGAACTCTTCCCAGTCCTGGAAGTCCTCCTGCACCCCTTTTGACACATCCACACAGTGGTGCGGCAACCTAGCCTTCCCTGTGGCCCTCCCCTGCCTCCTTCTAAATTCCCTGCCTGGGCTGATGGCCTAGCAGGTGAAATTAAGGTGCTCCAACAGTTGCTGCATTTGTATGAGCAGCACCTTCTTCCTCCCTGTTACTTGGGCCAGCAGGCCCTTGAGGTGGGCCACTTTTCTCCCCGGAAACCTAAAACAGCCATTTTCCATGTCCACCTCTATACCAAGGAACTATAGTCTCCGGGTGGAGCACTCCGTCTTGCCTCACACCAGTGGTATACCTATCCGCTGGGACATCTCTTTGAAATCCTGCAACATCTGCAGCACCTCTCCTCTTGACTCCCCAATGAGGGGGAATTCATTCCGGTAGTGTACCACCATCTTGTGCCCATACCTGGCCTCAAATATCCACTTCACCCAGGTGCTGAATGCCTCACAGGAGGAACAAGCCACTGAGCACCCCAATCCACTAGCCTGATGGGCAAGAGCCGAAATGCTGACTCAATATCCATCTTCATGAGCCACGACCCCTTGATTGCTCAGATCAGTGCTATGGCCTGCTCCAAGGAGGTGTAGAAAACTGCCCAAAGGTGGTCCCGTATGCCATCATTCACCGACAAGCCCTCAGGGTAGAACAAGTGGTGGATCAGGTGGAATTCCCCTTCTAGCATCTTGGGTACAATGCCCAGTGGGGAAACCCAGAACTGTGTGCATGGGGGGGCTCCCAAGTGGCCCCTCCACCTGTCCTGCCTTGATTTCCTTCTCAATCTTGGCCTCTACTATCCCTTCATTCCCCTTCACTGACCCAAGATTCTTAGCCTACATCCTTGTTCACCCCCCTTGAAATCCCAGTGGGAAACCTGCCTGGAAGTCATCCCTGAGCAGCTCCACTGCTTCCTTATTCAGGTAACCCGTGGTCCACTCCTCCACCACCGTTGGGGAAATGGGTGTCCATGCCAGTGCGTGCCCCCATCACCCTCCTTCTGGCTCTTCCCTAATGTCAACAATTGTTTGTGTAGTGCTGCCCTCTGTTACTGCCACTCGCCCCCTGCCCTGGCCTGCCTGGGCACCCCAAAAGGAATGCTCCTGGTATTGCACACCATGTGCCCCCTGTCTCCCTCTTGGTGGCAGCTGTGGACTGGGTACATGCCCCCACACTTTGAACATGCATGCCTGAATTTACAATTGCCCCAGGTGCATGTGGCCTTGTTAAAGCTCCAGCAGGTCCTGGACCATGGGGCTGGAGGATGCTTCTTTGTTTGCTTCCCCTAGTCCCACTTGTCTCCCCAGAGAGGGTATTCACCCACAACTATGAATGGGTACAGTCCCATCACAGGTCCCCTTTCACCATCATTCTCTTCCAAAATGCCTTATCATACTTGAGCCACCCATATCCCACCTTCACCTTGTATGCATCTCTGATGATGGACATGTATGTCAGCAATGGGATGGCCAGCTCTGGCTGCTTCTCCATTACCAAAGTGCTATAGATAATGAATCCCCCTTGCCAATTATCTATGGTCTTCCCCTTATACTTTACCTCCTCGGCCTTGTGCCCCACCATCGCTAGGGCCACAACCATCTCTGACTTTCCACACTGACTCCTTCATTTCATATTTCATGGCCGTGTCTTCATCCACTAGCCCGAATATGTCGACATATTCCCCCTTCCAAATTTTTTCTTTTATTGAGGTTAGGACATGGTCCCCCACTGAGCAATATGGGGGCCCTTCGTATAATTTTTTACTTGCTGCCTTGCCCCCCAATTTCATGCCCCACCCCCTTTATTTATCAGAGCCTGCAAGGCCCGTTCCATTTTCTCCACCCCTGTGTCCCCCATGCCATCCAGTAGCCCCTCTAAATAATCCTTCAAACCACTCTCATCAGTGAGATTCATGTCATTCTTACCCCCATCTGCACTCTCCTCATCTGGTTCTGGTACCGACAGAGGCACTGGGATGGGTGTGGGGTTGGAATTTCCTACCTTGGCCTCTTATACCCCTTTCCCCTGCCCGGACTCTCCTCTCACTCCTTACACTTTCTCTGTACCTCCTACTTGGCCTCTCTCTCCTTCGCTGCTGCCACCAGCTCGGACATCTGCTCCATCAATTTCATCGATTCCTGCATCAACTTTTCACTGTACATCTGGGGTCGCTTGGGTGCCACTGTATTGCCTCCATCACTGTATGCATAAATGGGTGAGAAAACATGTTCAGACTGGTGTACAACATTTTATACCTCTGCCCACCAGAGGCTGTGGGAACCACTGGCACCCATCCTATCTCTCCGGGCCACCAATGCCCACCCACTGCTCCTAGGAGTGCTTATCCACAACCCCTAGTAGACTGCCCTTGGACAGGTCCATTTCCATTTTATCGTAGGGGTGAACCCCCATCTCTCCATGTCCCCCCCAAGCCCTGGCTGGCCCTGCATATTAATTTTTATATTTTCTTCTTTTACTTTTTTTTTGTATCCCCTTGACCCTTTCATCTCCTCAACCTTTGCAGCCCTGGGCTGCATGTGTCCAGATTGGGGCCTCCCTTGATGAGCAGCCACTGCCTCCTCACAAAACAGCACACCCCAGGGCCCCTCACCGGGCTCTGCCCTTCACTGCATGAGGCCCCCAGAAATTTTTTTTTTTAGAGTGCGGTTCAAGATACATCCACAGTTTGTGCCCACTGCATTAGCTGCAATGTCTTCCTTCTGTCCTTTATTATTTCTTTTTTTTCTTTTCTTTCATTTATATTTAAGCAAAACAGCCCAAATTCTCAACAACGCAGACCTTGATCCCACTCAGGGCATGCTGCACTCCTTTGCCCCCCATGGCCCCCCTTGTCCTGCTGGTCTACTCCCATAGATAGGCCTGTCTCGCCCATGACCCCAGAGGCCTTGTATTTTGACCATCCTCCTGTGACCACCAAACCTGCCAGGCAGCCCATCCATTTTCTCATGCCACACACGCCTCATGGCTGCAACGCCCCAACCAGCATTCACAATGCCACAAATGGCTCCATCTGGCCTGGCCTGCTCGATTGGAACTGCCTCAAAAGCACCACCACCTTGCATTCCCCACAACAATCTGAATACCTCAGCCTCCTATCCCCACAGCTGCCAATTGTCGCCATGCTTCATCCTGAAAAAAAAAAACAAGAAATCCCCCTCCCCACTATGCAGAGTGGATGTATCCATCCTCTGCCTCTGGCCATGCTGCCCTACGTGGCCTCTCTGCCTACATGCTGCCGAACCACCGTGAGGGCCCTCCCTCATCACCATACTGTCCACCACCCACCCTATTGTCCCCATGTCCAAACAATCCCTGGTTAGCCCCACGGTGTGCAAAGTGCCCTCATTTGGCTTTTTATTTTTCAAATTACCATACTAGGAGAAGTGGGTGACCCAAGCCCATGTGGGTACTCGCAGCCACCATGCACCCCTGAGTGAGTGTATCATCCCTAGCATCAGATCTTACCCATTCTTCCCCAGCCCTCAGGAGAAATGCCGCCACATGCCAAGCATAGGCTTCCAGCTCAGCAAACCCACCGAGTGCGCCTCAGATGCTCTGTGTCTTGGATTTCCTTTACTTTCTCTCTCTCTTTTTTTTTTTTTTCATTTGGCACCAGCCAGCCCTGAAGACAAACAGAAAATTTCCAATCTGACAGGCCTGGGCAAATACTGCTGCTGTGTGGTCCATCAATCCATCTCCCGCTCCCAAGAAAACAAGCCTTGCTGCCCCATCCAGCCCTGGGCCTGCGACCACAAACCAAAACCACCCACCCCACCAGAAACTTTCCAGAGATTCAAACACTGGGCCAGCCTCCACCACCGTGTGGGTTCTCACCTGTGGTCCACATTGAACTGACAAAATGCTTAGCTGAACCCTGCTGACGTCGGGCGTAATACCCTGCCATGCTTTTTTCTTTTTTTATATTCAGCAACAAATCATCTAGAACAACTCACACAAACCTCAAACACCATTCTGGCAGAGGAAAACCACTGAGGGTTGCCAGTGACCCAAGCTAGACCTGCCCAGGCATCTCCCGTAGCCCCACATGCCAGGACAGAACACACTATCATCTAGCCATGCTGTACACTACCTAACAAAAAAAAGCTCTGCTCCTTCATACCATTTAAACCAAAACAGGAAGAAATGATCAGACCAAGAGCAACATGTGTTTCTCTTAGCCCAGGCTTTCTCAAAATGTAACATACAATCAGAGCACCACAATCAACTCTAAGCCAGCCACCTGGTACACATGGCCCCTAGGCCTAACCACCCCATGTGCCTTACCTCAAGTTTTTTTGCCAACAATGTGCTGAGTTCTTCACTTCAAAAAGTTCCCAGCAAAAGAGGCTGTCCTGTGGGAATCCTGGCCTAATATATCCCTCCATGACCCAAGGATCAGGACCCCTGAGGCTCTACCACTCAGTCAATCCCTGGGGCTTTGGTGTTGCTTGTCATGTTACCCTACCTGGCCTGGTGATGTCACCAGCCTCTCCCCCTACCTTTTCTTCCCTTCCCCCTCCCCCTTTATGTCCCTTCCTGGCAGGGGTCATCAGAAAACCAGGCCTGCCTTTTATTGGCAAGTCTCATTATCCCTAGGGCCATGTTTAGGTAAAAATAAAGATGCCAGTTCCTGACTTCACACAAGAGCTCCTTTTAAGGTTCTTTACAGAGTAACCACAGGCTTCAAAAATTTTTGGCATTTTGGCCACTTTTATTTAGTTAATCATTTTTATTTAGAATATTCTATTTTTTACAAAACAAAAATTAGAACACATCAAGAGTATATAAAAGTAAACAAGTATCTTGCATGACCCATATTTAAATACATACACTGTAATCTGTATAAAGTCATACCAATAATTCCTAAAGAATACAAAATAAGTTAAATATCAGATGCAAAAGAAATAAACCCTAATGAAGCTGAGAGAACTCACAAAAATAGCCCTTGGAAGAGATATGAACAGAGTCACACCAGGTTAGTATGAGGGGCCAGAAGGTTCAAGAAAGTTGCCAAGGATCCTCTGCCTTATGGGCTTACAAACTACTGTCCAAGGAGCAGTAATGGGAGGACAGTTAGGGTTCCATATCTTGTAGTATAGAGGGAGAGAGCCTTTATTCCAATAGCAAAGTCTCCTGAATTGGGACAGCTGTGCTATGGCCATGACCCATTCAGTCAGTGATAGGGTGGATGCAGTGTGTCATCAGTGTAGCAGCAGTCATTTGATTTTGACACTCACTGCAATGAACCATAGTACACTGTGACTTTCCAAGTAAGAGGTCTGAGGAGGGATCCCAAGGAGAAACAAGCCCAGTTAAAAGTGGATGGTTGTTTCGAGCACCTGAGAGCATACAGTATACTAATTACATCAGGCCAATGCAGCTGAGTTAGAGGTAGTGGTATGCAGAATTTTCCAGTTTTGGTTGAACAGAATTTCAGTTTTTGGCATTCCACTGAAATCCTTCTGAATTTTGTTGGAAGTGGAATAGTGGTATTCCATGGCAGAATAATATAGAATACGTTTTCAAATAATTTTCCACAGAATTAAATTCTGCACAATTCAATATTTTCTGTGGAAATGGTCATGGAATAATTTTCTGTGGAAAAAAGCTGTTCCATGGAATATTATTCTAGCACACAGCAGGTGGAATTCTGCAGAAGGACCAGTAAAATTCTGATGGAAATTCCACCAGCAGAATGGGCCCAGCGTTAGTCGGAGGGCAGAATATGGTATAGGTCTCATCTCCCAGAGTTGCACCACCAGCAAAAATCTTGTGTGATGAGACCAAAAGACTTACGGTACACAGGGGTACAGTACCATAGCTGAAGCACCTTATTTTGTATTAATCAGCTGTGGCTATCAGAACCAGCCTTGCAAGCCAGTCACTGTGAATGTAGGAGGATGTAGTGCTATTTCCCACATGCACCTTGCCTTGTCTGAGGGGGTCAATGGAACTATCTCTTATGGCTCCATAGATAATTGCCACTTTTCCTTTTGCATGTTTGAGCCATCTGTTCAGGGTATGGGAGGTACAGGGGTGGGAGCTAGGGGAAGCTTGCCTCATGTGAGCCAAAGCAGCACTTCAGGAAAGTATTAACAGAAATCTAGTCTGGGGATGTCAAAGTGTGGTTGGAGGTTGGCAAATGTATCTATGAATACCCCACCCAGCTGAAAAAAGGTCACCTAGGGACCAAACACATTAGTCATGTGCACTACTTCTTTCAGAAATCATCCAGTTATAAACATTTTCTTTTTGTCCCCAGAAACTGATCAAAAGGCAAAGGCCAATTGCCACTCTCCTGTAGGTTTGCTTAAGCTCTGGTACTCAGTGCCTCATCAAATCAGGCACTGCTTCTCCCAGTGGTTTATCTCAACCTCCCTTCTCAACTTCCTCTCTCCATCCTGCAACTGATACTAATTTCCCCTCTGGCTTCCCCATCCCCTTTCCCAGACTAGCACTGAGGAGAAACCAATGTACTTTATTGCACTTCCTTGTCTGCATTGTATGTATTAAGTCTACAGTGCTGTTAATTTGCTCCTCTCTCATCAAATCCGAATGATTATCTAATGCTACAAACTGATGTATTGTTTTTATGTTTGCTTGCATGCATGCGCAAGAAACATTATGCAACAGTTTAGGAGAGAAGTTGATTGTGGAGGTGCGGCACTGTGGCAGCCAACGGAGGCACTGCATTTGAGGGCTTGGCACTGGTTGACCAATGGAGGCACAGTGTGCTGATGACACTGGTTCCCAAAAGTGCCACCAAGTTGAAAGTTTTTCACCACTGCAATGAGGGGCCGCTTCGGCATTGCAGTGTCAGCCATTCCACTGCAATGAGGGAGTGACCGTCATTGGAGGGCGGTAACACCACAAGTGTAACAACTTCCTCTCAGACACATGAAAGCTGAACTGTGGTGGCCAATCTCCCTATAGGCAGCCCCCGTCTGAGTTCATTTGCCGACAAGGGAGCCCACTCCCCATCGGCATGATGTATCCCCCTCCCCCATTTGTTGTGTGCCAAGTGGGGTGCCCAATCCCGCTTGGCATCATGCCCCAACAGTCATTCCTTACCAACAGGGGGCCCAGTCCCCATTAGCTTAAGAACCCCACCCCAAAAATGCAGGTGGCACAGTGGGAGCCCACCCCAGTGTGCTGAAAGCAAGTCTGGGAAAAAAAAAACTTCCCGCAATGTCTTTTCCTTTTTTTTTTCTCCCTGAAACAAAGGAATGGTCCCACAATGGTCACCGTCCCCTCCCCCAACCCGCACCCTCCCACTGCACTCTGCACTTTTCAAGGCTGAACATGAACTGAAGAAATGCTGATAAGCTGAATAATGGCATAAATAGGTTTTTTCAACTTTGGTGCATATTTCAGGTATTTTGGGGAATTTTGGCACCAAATTTTCAACATGAGGTTATTGGGACCATCCTCATGAATTCAGCCACTGTCATGGCATTATTTGGTCCAGAAAGGTGATTTCACAGTCACTGCGTGGAATCACCTTCCAGGACCAATTAACAAAATGATAGCACCAGTGTTAATAAGGTGGGCTCTCAAAAAGCCTATGTTACAAATTTGATGAAAAAAAATACAAAAAATGACTGCTTTACAAGTGAGCATTGCACAGTTGCCATGCACACTCGTAACTTTGTGAAATTGTAATATTTTCACTCCAGATTTTCATCATTGGCATTTTCCCACACCTCCTTATGAACAGTATAGCTGTCATTTTTCACATCCTGACCAAAATGTGTTTTCGCGCTTCCGGAACAGAATAGCATTGTCACTGTGGGAAATCAGTGTTCAGGACACATTAAGAAAATCACAGTGACACTGTTCATGAGATGAGGTCCTAAAATGCCTGTGTTGAAAATTTGGTGACAAAAGTCCATAAAATGACTTTGTTACGAGCACACGTTGCACAGTTTCTATGCACGCTCATAACTTCGTGAATTTGTAATATTTTCACTCCAGATTTTCAACATTGGCATTTTCCACACCTTCTGATGAACAGTATAGTTGTCATTTTTCACATCCTGGCCAAAATTTGTTTCCATGCATCTGGCACAGAATAGCGTGGCCACTGTGAGAAGTCAGCATTCGGTACAGATTAGAAACAAATCACAGTAACACTTTTCATGAGCAGAGGTCCTAAAATGCCTATGTTGAAAATTTAGTGACAAAAGACCATGAAATGACTGTGTTACAAATGTACATTGCGCAGTTTCCATGCACTCTCGTAATTACATGCATTTGTAATATTTTCACTCCAGATTTTCAACTTTGGCATTCTTTCACACTTCCTTATGAACAGTACAGCTGTCATTTTTCATATCCTGCCCAAAATATGCATTTAGACATCTGGCGCAGAATAGTGCAGTCGCTAATTGTGGGAAATCAATGTTCGGGAGAGATAAGGAAAATCATAGTGACACTGTTCATGAGCAGAGGTCACAAAAAGCCTATGTTGAAAATTTGATGAAAAAAATTCCACTAAATGACTGTTACACGCATGCATTGTACAGTTTCCATGTAAGCCCCAAAGTTTGAGTATTTTTAATATTTTCTCTACAGATTTTCAACATTGCCATCTGTTCACACCTCCCTATGAACGGTACTGCTGTAATTTTTCACATCCTGCCCGATCTGTGTTTTCGTACATTCTGCAAAGAATGGCACAGTCACTGTGGGTACTCAAAGTTTGGGACACATTAACAAAATCACAATGCCACTGTTTATGAGAAGAGGTCCCAAATGCTTTCATGAGGTAGGGGTCACAAAAAGGCCATGTTGAAAATTTGTAGTGCAAATACCAACAAATGCCCAGTGCGTTAGGGTGTCTAACTATAACGTCCCACCCTGGACAGACTGACAAGCATCAGGGCTGTGTCTTTGGATTGCCAACTGTAATGTTCATGCCATTCCACCCCACCCCACCACCCTGCAGCCAGTGACAGGCATCGAGGTGTGTCTTGAACTCTTTGGCCCTAGAGTTCACCCCGTTCTATATGGGACCCATTTCAGCGTATGTCCTTATGAAATGGGGTGACTGTACAGCCAAACACCCCAAGGCACACCTCAACATGTGTCAGTGTCTGCAGGATAGAGTGAAGTGAAATGGCATGAACATTATGGGTGACAAAGCAAATGCATACCCCAATGCCTGTCTGCCTCTCCAGGGTGGAGGTGGCATTGGTGTGAAGTTCAACACTTCACTGTCGTTCCTATTCTGTGTCTCTCTAACTCCTGCATTTCCAGTGCTTATACCAGCAAGCAAACATTTCGCATTGACACATGCTTGTTTTACTCTGTTGCTACTCTGTTTTATATTACCTTTGGAAATGTGTTGCTTCTTATTGTATATATACTTTTCTATAATACTGCATGGAAATATGCTTTTGATTACAGTACTCCCTTATTCCCCTTCCCCAAGGATGCTCCATGACACAAGCAATTTTATATTGTTCAGTGTGCCTTTCACGGTGAAACTTTTCAATAAATAAATATTACAATTTTCAGTCAGTGTTTGTGGGTGACAGCTATCTTTTCTAAGTAATTCATTCCTTTTGATGGGTTTCCTGTACAGTTTACAACAAATATGATTGTTCTTTATACACATTTCAAGGTCTGAGTATGGTATGCTAGTTTTACTGTACTCCAAAATAAATTTTAGGTTATGATTACAAGTATTCAAAGAGATAGGAAATTCCATCAGTTCTGCCTCCGTGCCCTTCCAAATAAACAATAAATCATTAATATAGCATTTAAACTCCATAATATTGTGATGCAGTGTGTTTACTATCGTATCCGGAAAGAAAATTGAATCAAAGTGATCCATGTATGAATTTGCTTATAATGGGGTCATTGTAGACCACATCCCAGTCACTTTTATCCATTTGAAAAATTGGTGTTGAAATCTATTTTTTTATTTCAAAAACAATTTCTGCCAGCTGTTCAAGGAATGATGTTGGAGCTCTATAACAGAAATATTTCTCAAATTCATAACATTCACTCTATATTCAATAAGAGATTACAGTGTAGAGGTGTGCAACACCCTTAGCCAAGAAGTAAGTTTTTAAAATTCAGTGATGATGGTAATCTCTGTAATAAGTTTTAAAATATCTCTGGTACCTTGCAAGTAAGCAGGTGTAGCCTTAACAAAATTCTAATATGAAAATCATCAAGAGTAGAGTATCCCACAACTTTTTTGCAGATTTAACCTTGATCCTGCCACAGACCAAATTCATGAAAAATAGTAAAAGCTTAGTGAACTGGAGACACATCTTTAATCAGTAAACAAGTATCATTTGTGAAGGCCAAAGATTTTTGATCTATTACTGGTCCTTCTGAGAAAGCTAACCCATCAATATGAGAAGATGCTTCAGGTTTCAATTTTACGAAGAAGAGGGTCCCAAAAATACATACAGTATTTATAAAAGTGAGTTCAAAGGGCAGCACTGTCTAATGCCCTTCCTAACCATGTTCATACTTTCCCTAACCATCCATTAACAAGAGGCATAACTACTGCCATGCCATATAGTAACTGAATCCATGAAATAAAGACCTTCAGAAAGTCATAGCTCAAGAGATCCTGTCACAAAAAAGAAAAATATGAGCTACATGACCAAATGCTTTCTTCTGACCATTTGGTGAGGCCTCTGCTCACAACTTCAAATAGTTCCCATAAGAGACACAGTGTGTCCTGTATTTGTCTCCCAGGTACTGAACAAGACTATAAGATGTCTATCACTTGGGAAGCAGCACCCATCAGATGTTTACTCAGAATTTTAGTAAAGTATTTTTAATCTGTATTCAAAAGGTTACTAGACCTCAGATTCCCTATATCTGTTTGAGACTCATTTGTATGTGAGTAAATCAAAAGTTCTTCCTGTATACTTTGTTCCAGGGATTTTCTTTCCAAAATGTAACAAAAAACTTATTTTAGTTCCCCCATGATATCTGGGATCATAAACTTTTAAACTTCTCTGGGTAATCCATCTATTCCTGAGTCTTAATCAGATGTCATCGAGGCTACTGCAAGCTGAACCTTGTCTGAGTGATGGCTGCCTCTAGCTGAATAGATATGTTGGGAGATATGGGAGGAACCTTCAGCCCATTCAAAAAAAACAATTTCCTTACAACTCACTTGAACTAGAGTGCCAGTGATTTCTGCCATGTGTTTGTCAATATACTCCATCAATTCCTCTGTCTGAGACAAAAGCCAACTTTTGCTATCTTTAAGGGCGGAGATGGTCTTATTTTCTACTAAATCTGGGGGCTTGTTTGGCCAGGACTCAGACCCCCCCCGATCCTGTACTTAACCATAGACTCAGATAAATACTCAGCCAATTGAATCCTGTTCCGAGTCTCTGGTTAAGCACGTAATTGTGCTTTTGTCACTCTTCCTCACCTGTCACTACTCCCTTCCTTCCAGTGTCTGTAACTGGGGGCTTGTTTGTGCTGCAGTCAGTTGCTTCACAACAGTGGAGTTAAGTGAGCATCGGCAGATAGGGTCAGGTCAGTGGATGAGTGGTATAGTCATGCTGGAGGAAGTTGATTGAAAGCTGCTGCAGTGAAGGTGTCATGTGACACACTGTCTCAGGATATATTTATTTCTGTTTTGCTGCACAACATGCAGAGAGACAGAGAGAGACAACAAGTACAGCAGAGTGAGAGGCATCATGAGGAGAGCACAGAGCAGAAGCAGAACAATTTGAGATGGTGGGAGAACCATGCAGCTAAAAAGGAAATACTGGCAATGAAGCAATTAAAAAGAAAAAAAGTTATAAAAAATACTGCCTAACCAATTCTTCCATACCCCCAAAATAGAAGGGACTTTTGCTGAGTCCCATCTTTATTGCTGGCTCTACAGCAGGCCCAGGAAGTATTGCCTGTGTGCCAGTGCTACTACTGCTGTTACTATTCTGCGTTAAAAAAGGATAACATAAAAGAAGCACGAGATTACAGTGAGACATTGGAGAAGAAAAAATAGGCCCTTGAGAGAGAGAGAGTATCTGGTGACTGGTTGGCTGCCTGTCTCTGGTGGTGCAATACAAAATATATTGTATAGTACAAGCATGTTAGACACAGTTTTGAGGAAAGGAAACATAAAGATTAAGTGTGAGAGGAAAAATGTCAGTGTGCCTGCCTAACACAGATTTGATTACTTCAGGAGAGACAGTATAAGAGAGAAAGAGACACCAGAAAGTGAGGCTGGGGTGCAGGGCCAGATGTCTGTGCACTGCAGGTTGCAAAAAAATACACTGAGCAAAGTGCCCTTACAGAAATATAGGTGTGCTGTGTATGTGCAGAATGCATGCACATGTTTAATTTTGCAATGTTTGCATGTGGTTCGCATACATAAAGTGAACCTAAGCGAACCAGATCTAAAAAGCAAACCAGGTTTGCATGCTTCAAGATTGACATGTGTACAGAACGTAAGCTGGTGTGAACATCATTTAAGTCACATAAGGTTCACATGTTTCATGCTTGCCTTGTGTGCAGCAACTAAGCTGGTGCAAATTTCATCTAAAATAACACATTGGATTCTATTTCTCATACTACTGCTAACAATTAGAGATATTAAAATACATTTTTCATTGATTTCACATTACAATTAGGTAAACTCATTAATTCTCATCCTTTTGCATGTTGTTTAATGTTTTTTTGATTTTTGTCATTAAACTGCCATTAATTTGTAAAGTATTGTTTGCTTACTGCATTAAATGCCTTGGATGTAGTCAGCAAACATCCTCCATTCCAGATGTGTGAAGATGGGCCTCTGTGTTGTGAAGTCTGACCTTTTTGTTTTGCACCATGAAAATTCCTTATGCATATTTAGTGGTATAAATGTGTTTCTCCATGACTGTTTTGGATCACTTACTTTCCCTTTGTCATTTTGTATGGAGTACATACACTATGGGCATGCTCAGCACTCTTTGTGCTGAGTAGGGTCTTGGAAGCATGCACTGTACCTCACATTTTGTCACTGAAATGAGGGACATGGACACTCAAAAAGAGGGACAATGAGGGACACTAACTCTCACAATGATCAGGACACATCCTGAAACATGGAGATATAGTACCTCAGAACACAGTGGAAACCATTGTCTTTAGTTGTATCAATATTAGCACCTGAGAATTAACTTCTACCATAAAACAGGGGTGCCATTTATGTAGGGCAGAAAGTGGCAGTTGCCTGCCTGCCCAAATTTGTGCCAAGCCGTTCTTATGGTGCAGGAATAATGGCATTAAATTTGGATTTATTCTTTTGTACAAAATGTGCCACCCTGCCCTGTGAGCACTCACACTGCAGATGCACTCCTGACTCAACAGTGTCTGTATTGTATTGTCCACTCTCTCCAACTATTAGTGGTGATGCCATCACACGTGAGATGGAGGAGCTCCAGCCAAGCAAGAGCACATGAGTCATGCAAGTGCGACACTGTCTTTCCTGCCACAGAGTAGACATGCTGCACACTACAGCTTGGAGGAGTTGGTGAGCATTGAACTATCAATTTACTCCTTTCTCACTGTGTATAGATTTTGACTCAGGGTCCATTTAAGACCCCCTGAAACTGAAATCTGCCATATGTAAATAATTGTGACCTGAGATCTACTTTTAATTACCACTAAAGCTGTAACCTGCCAATTGTATATATTCCCTGTGCTGTATTACCTATGTTTTTTATTAGGTTTATGTTATGTTTAAGTATCTTTCTGATGTGGAGCCTTTGCAAAGAAGTCATTGACTCAAAGGATTATAATTCCAATTTCTCTTAAATAAAAAAAAAACAAAACAGTGCTGTGGTGGCATATTTTTGTTGGTCTACTCTTAGTGAGTCTCCATCTCCCCTGGTGGCTAAAAGGGCAGAGGGTGAGCTAGAAACTAACTCAAGACTAGGCTACCTGCTTACTTTACTAGCCTTGCCTCACAAAAAACAGCACTGACCCTGCATAACAGCAAGCTAAGGCTAGCAGCAGTGACAGTGGTGTAAGCTAGGCCTCAATCAGTGCAGTGCCACAGCAAAAATTGCAGCAGTCAAGCAAGAACCAAGCAACGCAGGTTGGGTGTGTTCAGCTGGTGACATGACTAGGTAGTGGACCATGTTGGGGAACTGGGATGATCAGTTCTAGCATCCAGCTTCTGGCAGAAGGATGGAGGAGGACCAAGCTGAAAACTGTGCTGGTGGCACACTGGGCCAGGTCACTTGTTCTGACCAAATGGCTGGGTAAGTAAAAGTAAATATTTTTTTTTTTACAGGAGGATTGAGAAAGGAGGATGGACAGATATATCAATGTGTTTTTAATGTTTCTGCACCTTTGGGTGGCTTCACGACCCATGTGTGATGGGAATTGAATGGAATGGATTCAGGGAGGGAAATCAGAAAAAAGGTTTTTTTGGGGGGGCTTCAGAACTTCAGTCAGGAAAAAAAATGGTTGTAGCTGGGTGGGTTTAAGCCCAAATCTGATGCACTACTCCGGGGTATAGACGGATGAATCTTATACATTTAAATTTTTCCTGATTTGCATATCACTTTTCTGTCACAACAATTAAGTTTTACCTTTTAGAGATGTTCCAGACATTCTAGAGCTTGCCACCTAGGGGCTAACTAGCACCTGGCCTTCACTGGTTTTTGGCTCCTCCTGCTGAAATCTTAAATGGCACCCCTACCATAAAGTTTAAATTTATAGGCCATACCCTGTGTGAGCAGCATGTTTTCCATGAGGGATGGATGAGGAGCAGATCAGTTTTCAGGGGTAAAATGAGGGCTGTCCCTTTTATTTAAGGACAATTGAATAGTATGGTATGCACAGACTATTGGAGACACATTATAGTCAGGCTTATGCCTCTCTCCACCAGTAGAGCTGACCTCCACATCCCCATGCTCAGGCACATTATGACATAAGGCAAGGCATACTGCAGGGGTGGGCACCATTGAAATAAATGGGGGTATTTTTTTTATTACTATTTTATACATTATTGATGGAGAGTTGGAGATTAATGAAGGCCACCACTTGACTAACAAGGGCCTTGTTAGTTGAACAGTGGCCTTAATTAATCTCCATTTCACCATCATAATGTAAAACATAGTAATAAAAAAACTCCATTCATTTCAAGTGTGTATGCCCCAGCACTCTGACCCATGGACATCTTCTCTTAAAGACTTTTGCCTCTGGCTCCCTAGTACTCAAATAAGAGACTCTCGACTTATATCTATACTCTGTGGGTTGTCTGTAACAGAATTTCCACACTTGCTATAGTTTGTGTACATGGGGGGACTGGCCATGCTGGTGGATGCCAAGTTATTGCTACTTTTGTGTTTGCCCCTTAAAGTCTGCTTGCATGGAAGCATTCAAAACTATGGAGAGTAAATAGTAGGACTACAGGCCTGACAGAAGTAATTAAGTAGTTTTGTCAGTAAGTGTGTGTATAAAGGGTGGAAAGAACCACATGTATTTCATTGGTTTGTGTGCTAAAGTTCAGCTGTGCAGCTGAGAAGAGTGGGGACAAGAAAACTAAAAAGTATAAGAGTGGCTATAAGCATGTCGCATGCATGCAAATGTATGCAGATTTGTACTGAAGTACAAGCAAGCCATATGTGTGCAGGCAATATAGCTTAGTTGCCAAAGGCGGTATGCTCCCTGACAGCAACACCAATACAGTGACCTACCTCATTGCTGACAAAATTGACAGTTTATTGACAGATCACTGTGTTGGTGCACTAGAGACTAGGGCACACTGTCTTCCAGTCCTGTTACCTCTCCTCAAATCAACTCTGATTCAGAGTTGATTATAATTAGAATGGGGTATGTGCAGGACAACTCCCTCCACATGGGGGTTCAGTGGCAAAGTCCCCCAATAGAAAAACAGTCCAGGAGTCCATCGGGATTTATGTCAACAGCAAGTTGTGGTCGACATAAATCCTGTCGCTTTGGTGCCGGTCTATGAAATTGTTGTCAAACTGTCATCGTAGAGTCATTAAAGGCACTGAACTGCAAACCAGAAGACTTGGAGACCTGAAGACCTGGACCTGAATCTCATCAACCCCCACATGTGTATGGTGCAATCCTGAGCAAGTCACTTAACTTTTATGTGTGCAGTTATCAATGACCACTTGCTTTTTGCACGCATGCCACATGCATGCAATCTGTTCCAATTTAGCATAAAAAGCATGCTTTCCACACTTGCTTGCTGCACACATGCCACATGCATTCAATCAGTTCCAATTTAACTTATAAATCAGGCTTGCAGCATACATATCACATGGGTAGTTTTATTTGTGCAGCAGAAGATCATTCATATCATTTTTTCTGTAAGGGTGGTGCCCATGCTCTGTAACTGCTTGCAGGCTGCAGTAATCAAAATACAGAAACTTGTCATGCAATGTGAGAAGAGTGAGAGCCTGAATGAGAGCAAGCAAGAATAGACAGTTAGGGTATGGTGCTGATCCAGATGCCTGCATGTTTCAGGTTACCAAAAAAAAAATAGACCAAGCTCAGTGGTGTCCATGCCCTATGCCTGTCTTCAGGCAGCACTAAAAACCAAAAACAAAATATTACCGAGACTTGGCAGCAAAAGTAATGAGGGAAACTGAGTGAGACAGAAAAAGAGAGACTAAAGGCATTCTTCATTTTTGCCATTCTTTAATGTTACAGTACTGCAATGATACTAGACAATACTAGTGTCTCCTATCATAATAGAACCACCGTCATCAGTCATCATTCCTTCCTTGTTCTTACCATTCATCAGCACCACCATATGAGTGTGCTCCAGATAAATATATGTCTACATCACCAATTTAAATTCCACGGCTGTATAGTTCTAGTAGCATTATATTGATGAGCTGCTGAACAGTTACTGAACAGTAATGCTAGTTGATTTATTTATTGAAATCTTGGATTAATACCATTGAGCAACAGCTCTTTACATAGGTTCCACGTTAAAGGAAAAATACCATCACAATAACAGCTACAATAACATGCAGTATATTGCAGTTGTTTAAGGCTCTGAGCTGCAAATCTGGAGACCTGGGTTTGAATCCCACAGCCCCCACTTGCATACTGTGTGACCCTGAGCAAGTCACTTAACTTCCCTGTGCTCCCAGGTCACACCTGTAAACAAACTTTCAGCTTAGTGTGTCTCACCTGGTTAATCAACTGAGAAAAAAAGTGTCACCATTCCTGACCTAGGTAAAATACAATAAAAGCCAAAGGTTCGCTGAAAAAAAATACAGATTAAAATTGAGGTGGGAATAGACACATTGAGATAGGTAAAGAACAGAGACAAGGGGTTTTAAATGAATACCCTCCAAACAGACAGTACAGTTATTTAAACAATGGAGGCAGTGTACAAGGTATGTCTGAGTCAGGTAATAACTAGCTCACTAAGTGCAGTAAGGTATCGCAGGTCAAACGTGCAGGCAGGAGGTGGACGAAGGAAGCAGAAGGAGGTGGGTGAGAGGGAAGGATGTGTGAGGAAAGGAATAGGTGGGAATAAGTGGGGGAGGGGTTGCAGAGAGTAAGTGCTGAAAGGGTGATGGTACAGTAGGGTAATGTGGGTAGAGTGTGAAACATAAGGCGCACATATGGAGCAGGGAGGCAGTCTTAGTGGCAGCAGTCAAAGGTAGCCTCAGTAACTAGGAGTCACTCTTCAGCACTGAGTTTGGAAGGAGGTGGTGTTGTTGATCATCTAGTTCTGTCAGTGTGTACAACTGGACCCTTGCCTGTAGAGAGTGGGAGACAGGCACGAGGGTGTGGAACTAGGAAGGGCTAGTTTTTATTTTATATGGTAGAAAACTGAAAAATACATTTTCTGACTTGTATTATTTCTTCTGTGTCTCAGGTAGGCACTGCAGATTCAGGAAACCAAAGGAGAGTGTCAACTATGACCAAGCTAAGCAGTTGCGCTCCTGCATGGGGAACATATACTGATTCTGGAAACTTGATTGTTTTGTCTTCCAAGCAAATGCTTGTGTAACCCCTAGGTGACACAATCCCAAGGACTACTACCCTTGCCTGCTTTGCTAGTAGCAGGTTAAGGGGCCTAGGTTCAGTGACGGGTACCTCCACCCAAAGGTCAGGGTTGGTATTAGTCTGACTAACCAGGCCACAGCCCTTTGGGACACTGTGACCTCCCTTGTATCCTGCTAGTGGCCCACACAGTATGCAGTGTTCAACTTCCCAATACCCTTGGTAGGCTTTACACATATACCCAGATTTAGCACTTACTCTAGGTCTGGTTTCTTCGGCTTGGCTCTGGGGTCCCCCTGTAAAACAAGGTGATGCAAAACAAAAAGAAATTATGCAATACTTCAGGCATAAATAGACACCATAGTAAATGTAAATGGCAGAGAAAAGTAAATCTGATTTATTCAGGGGCTATAACAAGGATGGGGGCAATCAGGTTAATTGGCTTAAACACACTATAAATATCACAGTTGCACATGCAGTCAGTGTCCCTATCAGTCACACTCTCTGGGTACCCAGGATGGAAAAGAGGCTAGCCAGGACCATTGCCCGGGGGTAGGCTGGTGTTGCAGCTGGTAGGGGCCCTGTGAAGAAAAGAAATAACATGCACACCCACTGATCATAATCAGGAGCTGGAGGGCTCAGTTATTTATTTATGAAATTTTGGTGATGGGGTAGGCCCACTGAGCCCTGAAGATCCCTTTTTCAGGGGCGACCCAGGATAACAATACAAGATAATACACAGTGGATAAAAACTTTTGATTACATAGGTTGTTCAAGCATAAGGTGGTTACAGACAGTGGTTACAGACATGGTTATCATCATGACACAGTTTTGCCTTGGTACTACTTGGCATAGTGATATACATGAGGTAGCATTGGTCCCTAGGTGTCCATTTGTGATTTAAAAGATAGGTTGCCGGGAGCTACCCTGTTTGCTACTCATGATACCCAAGGCTGAGCACAGGATGGATGATGGATGTTCTGGATTGCCAGAGAAAGCAGGGTAGGGAGACAAGGCCCTCAAGGCAGGGCCCAACTGCATTGAATAGCAGGCAGATTTAGTCCGACTCAAGATGAGTACAGCTTCCAGCCCTCAGCACACGACTCAGCTCGAGAGGAAACCAGACTGTGACCCCCCCTCCAGTTCACAGCACACTTTTATGTAAAGAAAGTTCACTGTACCAGGCCAGCTGCTCCTCAATCCTGATCGCAAAATCACTGCTAAACCCGGGAGCATCAAAGTAGCTAAAGTCCTGACAGGCCGATCATGCTTCGCAAAATCTTCGGTCTTCTTCAGGTTGAGCCTGGTCCCCATTCAGTAGCTCACTTCACAGCACACCAAGTGGATCACTTCCGACTAATTTTCTCTCTCTCTCGGCAAAATGGCAACAGGCTGGGTTTCGGGCCTTCCACGGTTCTCCCACGTGAACTACTGCACAACACTGCTACTCGACTATGCAAGCTCCTTCCTCCTCAATTTCCAACTCGAATCTCACTTGTCAGCAGACAGCTTGTGGTATTTTCTCTTGATCCAGAAGGCCCAATTTTCTGGTCCAGCTGTCAATCACAGTAAGTGTTCCCCCTGTAGGTGCAAAAGGCACCAACAATCCAAAACTGCAATTCCCAAGAGGGAATAAATACAGTCCCACTTTAGCTGGCTCCATTTTTAGAGTCCCAGCATACTGATTGGTCCAATTCAGCAGTTTGGGACCAAAATGGTGGAGCTCGACAGAACAGTCCTCACTGCAAAGAATGTAGGTTAGAACAAAACATATTTTCACTACTGCTGTAAACAGTGTCCAGCTAATAATTACATTTTTCAGCAGGGCTCCCTCTGCACAAATAGCAATGGCAGAAATGGAGTGATTGGTCAGTAGCCCATGTGGGACTTGAGCTGGGAAGCACTCAGACCTCCCACCACAGATTAATTATAACTGCACTGCAGGAAGCCCTTAAGGGAACAGTACATGGAGGCTTTAAAGGTGCGCACTGGCAATACTTTTAAACAGCAAATGAGCCTACACCAGTCAGGCAGCAAGCATTTAGGCAAGCTCACCGAAGCCTTTTGGGAACCCCGTTTGTAGAGGTGTTACACCCTTCCTTGCCTAGAAAAACTTGGCATCTGCGTCAAGTCAATACTATCATAACTTTAAATACAAATTTTCTTACACATCTCTACCACTAGCAGATAATGCCTCTAACTTCTTAAAACATTAATCAGCACATTAAACTGTTACCATATACATTTTCTGTATTTCACAGTACACTGCTTTTCCTAAATTATATTACACACAATCTACACAGATTACTAATATACACACACTGCAGTATGAAATCAGGTTATTACTTCCTGCACATGGAACAATGAGAATAGGGGCCCTTTCCTATCAGCTAGCTTGGAGCTGGTTGGGGCAGGGGCACCATACTTAGAGGGCAGAACAATTAGCCGGGAGTTAGCACTCAGACTCAGTTTGGGTAAGGAATTTTGGGACACAAACTCCCTTGTGAACTACATTGAGAGGCAAATCCACTGGCCTCCCAGGGGAATCATAGCTGAGGCACACTATTGGTCTGACAGCTCGTCCAGTCTTCCTGGGGGGAACAGCCACAATCTCTGTATCTTTCACCTCAATGTCTGCACTTTCCTCACTTGCAGGGGGGATCCCTGTCTGAGTGGAAGAATTTGGCCTTGGGGCACTGTCAGCCCCTGCCTCTGTAAATTCAGGTTCTACAACAATTTGCTCACTAAGAAAACCTGCTGGCACTGGAAAGGAATCATCATCACACTCAAAGTACTCCTCATGTTCTGGCATGTCACCATTCTGTCTCAGATCATCTGTCTCTTCCCAAGGTAAATCACACAGTTCCACCATACACAGTGACTCCACATCATCAGACCTCCTGATACTTTGAACTTCACTCTCAGGGATCATAGGCTTCAGGGACAAAGCTGGGGGTTTTGGTAGTCCAGAAGGCCCAGCTTCATTCCCACAATTGACCATGGGGTTACCTTGAAAGAGCTGACTTAGTTCATAACAGGGGTAATAATCATAGTTGCATTCACTCTCATCTGAAGTGGACTGACAGTCATTATCAATTTGGGTTTGCTGTGGAGAAAACCTTAAGTAGGTGACCATGGGGGCAGGCTTACTCAGGTTTCTTTTCACAGCAGCCTGAGTCACTGGTCCAGGGGGAACAATCTCTGGGGGCTCAGCGTCAATCATAATTTGGCCAATGGGCAACAAATGGTTACAGTGCATGGTCTTGATATCTTTTGAATTGTTTTCAGGCAGCAATTTATACACAGGTAAGTCATTCAATTTGCCTACTACTATATAGGGAAGGTGGTGCCACCGATCAGCAATTTTGTGTTTGAAGTGCAATCCCAGATTTCGCAGCAACACCTGGTCTCCACCTTGAAGCTCTTGGGCCATTACTTTTCTATCATGTCTTTCTTTGTTAGCTAAGTTTCTCTTTGCAGCCATGGTCTGAGCTAGTTGGTATGCATGATTCACTTGAGCTTTTAGCTTTTGCACGTATTGTAGATAGTTCTCAGCTCTGACTCCATCAGGCGAAACCCCAAAACAAACCTCCACGGGTAGCCGAGCATCTCTTCCAAACATGAGGCGATAGGAAGAGAACCCGGTAGCATCAATTTTTGTACAATTGTAGGCGTGTACCAAGGTGCTAATCTGCTGGCTCCATTTGGGCTTGTCTTTTGGGTGGAGAATGTACAACATGTCAAACAGGGTGCGATTGAAGCATTCTGGCTGTGGGTCCCCCTGCAGGTGATAGAGAGTGGTTCTTGACTTCCACACCCCCCATAGAGAGAGCATTTCTTTGATTAAGTTACTCTCAAAGTCTCTGCCTTGGTCAGAATGAATTCTTTAGGGGGCCCCATAGTGAACAAAGAAATTCTCTATCAGCACCTTGGCCACAATGGACGCCTTTTGATCTTTGGTGGGGAAGGCTTGGGCATATCTGGTAAAATGATCTGTAACCACCAGCACATTACTGATATTCCACTGATCAGGCTCCACATTTAGAAAGTCAATAAAAACTAACTCCATGGGCATGCTGGTGGTGATGTTAACAAGAAGGGCAGCCCTCTGTGGCAGGGCCTTTCTCTGTAGATAGCGACTACAAGTTTGTACTCAATGTTCAACATCTTCCCCTATTTTATGCCAGTAGAATCGGGACTGTACCAGGTCAAGAGTTCTGTCAATGCCAAGGTGGCCCATGTGGTTGTGTATGGACCTCAGCACCAAGTCTCTGAAATCAGTGGACAAGACCAACTATTGTTTGTCTACTTGACCCCCCCATCTACTGTCTCTCTGTACAGCAACTGATTTATTAGCTTCAATTTAGGACTCTTTTTGTACAATAGGGCAGTTCTCAAATCAGAGGAATGCAACTTGGACACATCTTTCCCTGTGTAGAGGGCATCGAGGGCTGATCGTATCATTGGGTCTTGAGATTGAGCTCGCTGAATGCTGTCATTATCAAACTGAGGCAAGGCACTAATATTGAGTGTGGAGAAGTGACAGTACACAGCTGGTATGCAAGTGTCATAGGGGCCCAGGCAGTCTACCCAGCAGTCCACTGGGTCCGTGGACATCTGTTTATCTTTGTCAAACTTCTGGCACAGGGATTGAACAACAGGCTCGGACAACCCAACCCTATCACCTTTAGAATTAGGCCTCCAGGAAAGGGCATCAGCATCTTTGTGATTCATGCCTGATCTGTATTCAACAGCATAATCATATGCGGACAATGCAGAAAGCCACCGATGCCCGTCAGTGTCCAATTTAGCTGAAGTCTGCACATAGGTCAGTGGATTATTATCGTTTTTTACTAGTATCTTTGCTCCATACAAATAGTCATGAAATTGGTTGACAATGGCCCACTTCAATGCCAAGAACTCCAATTTATGTACAGGATAGTTTGTAGGGGCACATCAGGCAAGTGCTTCCAATACCAGTCCTGAAACATTATAGTTACTTGGGAGCCACTGTGAAGCACAGCCCTGGTAGATAATACATTCACCTTCACTGTTGTCTCCATGGAGGGGCCCACCACGTCAGACCATTCTAGTGGCACTGAGGTCGGTGCTGACCTGGCATGGGCTTTGGTAACGTAACTTTTCCGCACAGCTCCCCCTGGTGGTGAATTATTATTTCGTAGAATCACAGTTAATAACCAGGCAGTGACTTTCCTCTAATTCTCCCGTGAATGGCAGAAGAAGCAGGTGTGTCCATCCTCTCCACATTGATAAAAATTAGGCTCTTAGGGATCTCATGGAGCTCACAGGCCATCTCCCAACTTGCGTACCACAGGAGTATTGGAGGGCTCATCTTAGGATTGTGCTTTGGATCCTTGATCCTTGGGACCTCCTTCAGGGCACGGATTTGGTGTGGTCCACAGCAAGTCTCCCACTATCGCTCTCAGCTCTAGCACTTCTTCCAGTAGGTTACCCTCAACTTGTGGCTCCGAAGAAACAACATGCACTCCCACTTCACCTTTGACCTCTGGGAACTCCTGATACAGTTCAGGTTCTCTGGCTGCTTCAGTCAACTTTTTAATCAACTGTCTCAGCTGCTGGCCTCATCTGAGTCACTCCTTTCAGGGGTCAGACAGGTACCAACCATCCCAGTATAGGGCTCCCAGCCCTCTTCATCAGTCTCGATTTCATGAATTTCCTTCATAAAATGACAGTACTCAAGAGGGTTAGCCTTCCTATCTTGTTACTTGAGTTTCAAATTCATTACACTAGAATGTCGGGCTGACTTTACGATATGATCCAATCTAACCCAGTTCCGTTCCTTCGCAGGCACCCCCCCTTTTTCTGTGGGCCCTCTACAGAGCCCTCTCAATCCTGGTAACAAATGCAGACAATTTCTCATTTTTCCACTGCTTGGCTGACTTGAACTTCCAAAACAAGTCGCCCCCCCCGACTCAGTACTAACAAACACTCCTTCCAGTGCAGACAGGTATTCAGCTGCCGTAGCCTCAGGATTAGTTGCTCACAAGAAACAGATGGCCTTCAGAGCAGGGCCCCTCAAGCTCTTCATCAGCCTCTTTCTCTTTTCCCCCTCTGAACATTGCCATTATTGCACCAGAGGAGTGGCATAGTCCATCCACATTTCCAAGTTGTCCTCCCCCGTGGGCACTGGTATTGTGCCTGAAAAGAGTATGAGCTTCCGGTAAGAATCCAACTGTATCGAGGGAATTACTATGGGGAAGGGGGTTACAAGAGAACTCTTTGGAGAAGCTGGGGAGGTGGCTGGGGAGTGCAGGGGCATGTGTTCCTCTGAAAAGTCTAACACCTTCACGAGCACTTGGGCAGTTCATCCTTCAGATACTAATAATTTGAGCAACTTATCCTTAAACCCTTCTATACAGCGAGACCCACCTGGGGTAGTCAGATCACTGTGCAGGTGAATGACCCTCCATCCCTTCCGTGTACCTTCAGGCAGAATAACATAGGGTACTTTCACTGGATCTATTGGGGAGCTACAGGAGTGCAACACTGTCATAGTCTGTTCAAACAAATCTGCATCTCTCCCCTTCACCTCTACTTTGCCCAAACCCTTAACATGCTCCACAGTGACTACAATATCAGCATTAGCAATCCCTAATGGGACATCCGGTAACAGGAGAGCCTGTCGGGGGTCTAACCCCTCAGCCTCACCCTAACCCATCATTCAGTGCACTAACAGCTTATGAGGGGTAATTTTCAGCTTGGGCATAGTGAGATCCTCCATTTTCTCCCCAAAACTAAACATATCAGGGTAACTTCTTCCCTTGGCCACTAGAGGATGCTAATCCCAGCAGTGCCTTCAAGATGTAACCCCTAGGTGACACAATCCCAAGGGCTACTACCCCTGCCTGATTTGCTAGTAGCAGGTTAAGGGGCCTAGGTTCAGTGACAGGTGCCACTACCCAAAGGTCAGGGATGGTATTAATCTGACTTACCAGGACACAGCCCTCTGGGACACTGTGACCCCCCTTGTCTCCTGCTAGTGGCCCACACAGTATACAGTGTTCACCTTCCCAATACCCTTGATAGGCTTTACACATACACCCAGATTTAGCACTTATCCCCAGGTATGGTTTCTTCGGCTTGGCTCAGAGGACCCCCTGTAAAACAAGCTGATGCAAAACAAAAAGCAGCTATGCAATACCTCAGGCATAAACAGACACCATAGTCAATGTAAATGGCAGAGAAAAGTAAATCTAATTTATTCAGGAGGCTACATCAAGGCTGGGGGGCAATCAGGTTAATTGGCTTAAACACACTATAAATATCACAGTTGCTCATGTAGTCAGTGTCCCTATCAGTCGCACTCTCTGGTTACCCAGGATGGAGAAGGGGCTAGCCAGGACCATTGCCTGGGGTAGGCCTGCATTGCAGCTGGTAGGGGCCCTGTGGGGAAAAGAAATAACATTGACACCCACTGATTGTAATCCGGAGCCGGAGGGCTCAGTTCATGGAAACTAAACAAGTTAATCAGATGACACACTTATGATTTAAAAGATAGGTTGCAGGGAGCTACCCTGTTTGCTACTCATGATACCCAAGACTGAGCACAGGATGGATGATGGATGTTCTAGATTGCCAGAGAAAACAGGGTAGGGAGATAAGGACCTCGTGGCATGGCCCAACTGCATTGAATAGCAGGCAGATTCAGTCCGACTTGAGAAGGGTACAGCTTCCAGCCCTCAGCACACAACTCAGCTAGAGGGGAAACCAGATTGAGACTCCCCTCCAGTTCACAGCACAGTTATATGTAAAGAAAGTTCACTGTACCAGACCAGCTGCTCCTCGACCCCGATTGCAAAATCACTGCTAAACCTGGGAGCATAAAAGTAGCTAAAGTCCCAACTGGCCGATCGCGCTTTGCAAAATCTTCGATCTTCTTCAGGTTAAGCCTGGTCCCCATTCAGCAGCTCGCTTCATAGCACACTGAGCGGATCACTGTCCAACTAATTTTCTCTCTCTCTTGGCAAAATGATGACAGGCCAGGTTTCAGGCCTTCCTCGGTTCTCCCGCTCGAACTACTACGCAACACAGCTGCTCGACTATGCAAGCTCCTTCTTCCTCAACTTTCAACTCAAATCTTGCTTGCCAGCAGACAGCTCGTGGTATTTCCCATTGATCCAGAAGGCCCGATTGGCTGGTCCAGCTGTCAATCACAGTAAGCGTTCCCCCTGTAGGTGCAAAAAGCATCAACAATCCAAAACTGCAAATCCCAACAAGGAATCCATACAGTCTTACTTTAGCTGACTCCATTTTAGAGTCCCAGTGTACTGATTGGTCCAGTTCGGGACCAAAATGGTGGAGCTAGACAGAACAGTCCTCATTGCAAAGAAGGCAGGTTAGAACAAAACACATTTTCACTACTGCCCTAAACAATTTCCAGTGAATAATTAAATTTTTCAGCAGGGCTCCCTCTGCACAAATAGCAATGGCAGAAACTGAGCGATTAGTCGGTAGCCCAGGTGGAACTCGAGCTGGAAAACACTCAGACCGCCCCCCTCACAGATTAATTATAACTGCACTACAGGCAGCTCTTAAGGGGACAGTACACGGAGGGTGGGATATTCAAAAGGGTTGCGTCATGAGCAATAGGGTTGCGCCTGCGCAAGACCAAAAGTGCGCCATTCTGCGATATTCAGCAGCAGACAGTTGTGCCCCTGAAAAAATGCTGAGCAACAGCGCAATGCAAACGAAGGCATGCTCAACTGACATGGGTGGAGCCATGCATAAAGAGTGCAATGTGAAATTGAAAGACTTGCGCATTGAGCAATAGCGGAACTGCAGGAAATTGCGCACTAGCGGAAATGAGCCAAAATAAAAAGGCTCAAGGAAGTGGTGCAAGAATGCTACAAGGATGCCAAGTGGGGTAGAGAGAGACAGACAGACAGACAGACAGACAGTGACAGGCTAGGGCAGGCAAGGCAAGCATTGTGGGCCATAGGCTGCAGAGGCCACTGGGGGTGCCCGGTGCAGTGGAAGTAGCAGTCAGGACAGGCCAGGGTAACACAGCAACACCAGCGGGGGCAGAAGCCAGGGAGATGGACAGTGCCAGCTTTCATGGAAGGCTGTAATGAGGGGGTGAGAATGTAAGCTGCAGGAGACGAGGCCGTGGAAGGGCCCGTCGGCGGTCACGCTTCCAACAGGCAGTACCGTGCCGCATCAGCTATGAGCTGTATACAGATGTAGAGATCGTGGGCCGGTACCACCTGAACAGGGCAATACTGAGGCGGCTTTGTAGGCTGTGCAGTGAGTGATGCAGGCACCCTCACGGCGGAGTCATGCTCTGTCAGTGGAGACCAGGTGACAGCCTGCATGTGCCTGCTCGCCATGGGCACCTTCCAGAGGCCGACGAGGACACCACAGGCATCACACAGTCGGCCACGTCACGCATCCTCACCCAATTCCTCAGCGCACTGCTGCCACATGCTGCAGAGCACATCCATTTCCCAACACCGCAGCAGAGCGATACAGAAAACATGCAGGAGTTCCACAGGGTAGCACGTATGCCTGGCATGCTAGGGGCCATAGACTGCACCCATGTGGCCATTCGCACACCACCTGACCCCGATGGGGCAGCGTATAGGAAACAAAAGGGCTACTCCAGTGTCAACTGCCAGGTAGTGTGTGATGCCACTGGGCAAATAATCAATGTCTGTGCCACACATCCTGGTGGAGCACATGATGCCTTCATATGGCATCAGTCCACACTGTGCCATCGATTTGAGAGTGGGGACATCCCCACAGGTCATCTAGTGGGTGAGTACGCATGTATGGAATGCAAACTTGGGGCAAGGGTGAGAATGCCACAGGTGCCATGGTAGTGGCACACAGGGATATGGGCAAAATGGACCTGAACATGACACTGATCTCCACTATCTCCACAAAGGTGACAGCGGGTACCCACTCTGTCCCTGGCTGCTCACACTGTACCGGGCGCCCCATGACCCCATCGCAGCAACGCTATAATGAGGCACATGCTTCCACACGCAACATTATAGAGCGGGTGTTTGGGATGCTCAAGGCATGCTTCCGATGCCTAGACACCTCCGGCGGTGCCCTACAGTACAGCCCCCCAAAGGCCAGGTGGATATTCCTGGCCTGTTGCATCCTGCACAACATGGCCAAGGACTGTGGGATAGCCGTACAGGTTGAAGAGGGGGACAGCGATGGGGACACCAGTGGCGCCGGTGTTGATGTTGATGAGCAGCCCCCCAGGAAGGTGGGACCCCCCGACTGATCTGGCAGGCCCAGCTGCACCAGGACACCATCACAGAGGAGCACTATGCACAACACAGGTAAGTCAATGGGACATGTGCAACCAACACTGTCCATGCACAAACCACAGGCTCACAGGGTAACACACCAGGGGTGCATGACGGCCAGGGGAGTGGAAGGGTCCAGGCATACAAACACACCATCAGGGAGGGGTGAGCACTCATATGGACACACACACGCCAGGCACAAAGCGTACATGGGCAGATGCACAGCACATCAGAACCGACATTGCTAACACACAGCACCACCGACCACCCCCACCACCTGTACTGTCCAAGTACATGTGTCAGATGCTGGGCACCCTTCCACCTTGGTGGACAGTACAATGCAGGCATCATCATGCACACACACACCTGTGGGCAACAGTTGGGAGGGTGTGCATGTGGTCTGTGTGTTGGCGTGTTGAGCAGAGCACACAGCAGTGCACTGCCCACCATGACACACATTGCACACAGGGCAGCACCAGACAGGGCCCGCATTGGGAGACAGGTCAGTCATGTAGCACTGTCCCACGGCCACCGCAGATGTGTGGGTGGCCCCACCATGACCAACAGCACTGGCAGGCTGAGCAGGGGCCACATGGGGTGGCACTGTTGGACCACCAGGGGTCCCACTGCGTGAACGCGACCTTGCCCGCACAGGGGTCTGCAGCATGCCAAACACACCTGCACCATGGGTGCTTGGGATGCCCATAGCAGAAACCAGCATCGACAGGCCTGGTGTCACACAACGCCGGGAATGTGGATTGGAGCATGAACTGTGTGGGGTGTGTGGTACAGGGTTACCTGACTGTGTGCCCAATGCATCCACGACAGAGACCACTGTCTGGGTCAGTCTGTCAATGGCGGTGGTCACATCCATCCGCATGTGGACCATCTCTGCATGGTCCAGAGCACACTCCCTTCTGTGCCACTCCACAGCCACACACAGTGCCTCCACGGACATTGCAACCTGCCTCTGCTGCTGTACTGATTCCCACAGCAGGTGGGTGTGCTCATCCAATGGGTACTCTGCCACAATGGCAGCCTGTCCCCCAGGGTGTTGAATGTCCTGATGCACAACACCCCTTGAGGGTGGGCGCTGTTCGCCAGGACCAGGAATGGGTGTATCACAGGGCGGCATGTGCCACCGCTGGACCTGTACCCCCATACCTGGTGGGTGACTGCTGCTGCTGCTGTCCCTCAACTGCTGTGCCAAGAGTCCACTTGTTCCACCGCTGTGGCATAACAGTGCCAGACACCTGCACAGCCACTGATGCTGCCCCACCGGTGCTGACAGGCACAGCCTGGGACTCAGCCGACATGCTGCGCTCAAGTTGGAACCAGCAAGGCCCAGGGGCACGTGGTGGCCTGCTGTGTGTCTGTCATGGGACACATGTCACTGCCCATTGCAGTCCTTGCATCATCAATGGTGCAGGTACGTGCTACAGCCACAGTCACAGCGTGATGGCATGCTTGCATTCCAGACTGCTGAGACACAGGCTGTACACCCCCCACACCCAAATCACCGACACCAGAGTTGACAGCCCTGCGTGCATGCTGGTGCAGTGCATGCTGGCTGGTGACAGAGGTGGATGGACCCTCCTCCATGTCCAGCAGGTCATCCTCACTGCCTGGACCCACCACCACTGTCTCCTGGAGATGAACAGGATCTGCAACAGAAAGAGAGGACATGTGAGTGCATCTGACCAACCTTCCCCCCCCAACACCACCACCATGTCATACCGTGCAGTGATGGGCTTCCACCTGTCTGGAATCCACCTCCTGGTATGCCTTCAATAGCACTGTGCTGCATAGTTGCAGCCAGTCGGTCTTCAGCCGGGGTCAGCTCCACCACCACTGGCTGGCCCCCGCCAGTGCCAGTGCATGCCGCCCTGAGGGCCACCACCTTCTCCTTCACCCTCCTGCGGTCTGTCCAAATCTTTTTCTTGCATTCCTACATGGAGCGCTGGTGGCTTCCGTGCAGGTTCACTGCCCGGGCTACCCCCTCCAATGCAGCCGCATGGGCCTGAGGGGTGCCCCAGCTTCCACACAGTAGTGCCTCATCCTCCAGGTAGGCCTGGAAGAGGGCCTCAGTCTCTGCTGTGGTGAAGTTGGGCCTCCTCCTTCACCCACCATCCTCATCCTCACCCTCACCTTGTCTCTACTCGGTCATGGTGATCTGTATGGGTGTACGTCGACACCTGTCACTGTGCAGTCTACAGCATTATCCCATGCCCATTGTCCAGAACATCCCACAGCATGCAACTCATCTCTCACCTGCAGTAACCGACTCTGTCCAGCACAGCCCACTGTCGCACTTTTATAGTGCAATGCATGCAAATTAGGAGATGAGCAACTGTAATGAGATACAAATCGCGCCACTGCGCCTTTGAATGGCTGATCAGATGATTTGCATGTGTCGGCTGAATATCGCGCCATTGCGCTTTTCGCAAGACGGTTGATTCGGCTGAGCCAATAGCGCAGATCTGTGACTGTCGGTACACTGCATTGCGCATGCCCAGGTAGCTTACGCAGGCGTCTGCCGCGCTGATGACATGCTGTGCGCGATAGGCAATTCAGGCCATGGTCACCATTGTGCCCGTGGCACTACAGCACTGGGCACTATATGGCGCTGTGGCACTACTGTGCAATATTCCACTATGGCACTGGAACGCAGGTGGTCGGTCGCGCAGGATGCGCATACTTCAGATGGTGCTGTGCGTGGCCTTGCGTCATAGACCCCTGACCTGGTGTCCGACCTTTTCCCCCTGGTGCTGTTCAGCTGCCATATGTACGGCCCTATTGCGCTGTCTGGTGACAGTGCTATGTGAACTGACGGTGCTGTTCGAACAGTGTGATTGGAACCTATGGTGGTCTATTGCGCAACATCTCCACGTGGGGTTACGGTGCAACGGGGCGCCATATTGCCTGCTATAAAATTGGTAGCATAGCATGCAGGAGGGCAGTGCAATGGAGCCCCGTGGAGGTGGCCAACTTGGTGGCCCTGGTGGAGCCTCACTATGGGGCACTGTATGATGAGGTGCCCCTCACCATGGCAAGGACCCAGGTCTGGCAGCAAGTGGCCAGTGACATGGTGGGGGTCACTGGGCAGCGCCGGTCTGCTGAGCAGTGCCGGCACAGATACAGTGACCTCTGCAGGAGGGAGCCTGAGCTGCATGAGCGGCTGCATTCACATGCCAGGAGGGGGCGTGGTGCCTAGGCCAGGTGGGTGTACCGTCTATGCACCTGTATTCTCTGTAGGGGTGTGAGTGTGTTTTGGTGGATGTGCATAGGTGATGGCTCTGACATGGTTGGCTGTGTCAGTGTGTGCAGGTGTGAGATGCATGGGGCTGGCTGTGTGGGCAGGCACTCTCACTGGGGCAGGGGGCAGTCAGCTTTGGAGTCACACTGATGTTTTTCTCAACATATGTCTCCCACAGGCCATGATGTGAGGATGAAGGCACATGCTGAGGAGGGCCGTGACAGGGCCCCGGTGCCAGTCAGTGTTGCAGCAGGAGGTGGGACACAACAACAGTGGCAGCAGCAGCAGCAGACACACCTTCTTGTGGAATGTGAGTATCATTACATCATGGATGCTATTGCATGCTGGAGGGGGGTGGGCATGACCACCAGCCATGCACAACACAGCCATGCATGACACAGGCGACATTCATCACTGTCCAGTGTCACTGCACGTCTGTGTGTGCATCACTGGTGGTCCATGCATGCACTGGGCACATGGCTGTGTAACTGGCATCGTACCACATTGCCACGTCACTTGACAGCCTTGTTTGTGCTGTGATACACATGGGCAGTGTGTGTGTGTGCAGTGGTGCACATAGCTGGTGCCGCCTGTTTGTGATGGCCATGTGCATGTTCACTGTGGGTGGGTGCATGCCATCACAGGTGCGGTACATTGGGCTATATGGCTTGCAGGTTGGGTGGTGTTCAGGGTTGTGGTCAGTCACAGCCATTGACTGTGTTCTCATTTTCCTAGGCCTCAGTGTTCTCAGGAGGATACAGTGGGAACTGCATGGGCTGACGCAGGTGTCCTTGGACAACCAGGCCATCCTCAGGGACATCCAGCGACATGGCCTGCGGAGGAGACATTGCTAGGCACAGCGGCACCGGGCAGAGGAGGACTGACCTGCTGGGCCTTAAGCCAGATTCCCCTTCCCACTTCACCCATCCTCCCACCCTCCCTTCTCTCTCCAAGTTGTTCATCCCTACCCCTTGCCCACCCTACCTTGTACCCCCCCCTTATAATTAGTTATGGCTGATTGTTTTGTGATTTACATTTTTATAATACATTTATATTTTGTTATGAATACTGTGTTGGTCTCTGATTTGCTGCTGGCTATGGTTGCTCAGTTGCAGTGGTGTGCATGCCATCTGGGGTGGTATGGTCCGTGTGTGTGTGTGTGTGTGTGTGTGTGTGTGTGTGTGTGCATGGGGAGGTATCTCCAGTATGGAAGTGACTTTCTGTTGGTCTTGCCGTCTGCTGCCACCCACTGCTGAGTGCTGGGGTGGGTCTGTTGTATGCTTCTCTGCTGGACAGGTTGACGGTGCCAGGGGGATGCGTGGTGTTTCCTGCAGTGCCAGTCACTGCACATGGGTGTGTCTTGGGGTCATGGTGCAGGGTGCCAGCGTGATGGGGCTGATGTGCACTGTGGTTGTCAACCCCCTGTGTGTGGCACTCTCAGCCTGCCAGTGGTTGTGCTGGGGCATCATGGCTCTGCTGTGCTTTGTTGGCTTGTCCCCATGGGCCAGTAGATCATCCGTCCCACCCCAGTGATGCTGTGCTTGGGGTGTGCAGGTGTCTTGTTGGTTCTGCAGTGTGTTCCTGTGCTCATGTGTGGCATGGCTGGCGGTGGGCCCCAGCCTCCCTCCCTGGTTGTGCAGTTCCATTGCTCTGCTGGGGGGGGCGCTGTGCTTGCGATATGGCACCTCTTGACTGCTCAGCTGGGCTGCCCTTGTTGCACTATGACACAACCTTTCTGCTCAGCTTCCTCTTCCTGGTTACGCTATGGCGCAGTTAGTGCGATATTCAGAAGTTGGCTCCTTGCGCAATTTGTTCTGCTCCATGTTTGAATATTGCATCTGTTGCGCATATGCGCAATTGATTTGAGCTTGCTCCTGCTGTTGTGCACAGTTTGAGCGCAGTTTGAATATCTGGCCCGGAGGCTTTAAAGGTGCTCATTGGCAATACTTTCAAACAGCAAATGCACCGACACCAGCCGGGCAGCAAGCTCACAGAAGCCTTTTGTGAACCCCGATTTGTAGTGGGTTCCACTTGAAACCAATAAAAGTGCTTCTTCTGTCAGTTTAGTCCCTATAAAAGTTATTTTGTTTAAACTAAATTGTTGGTGGGAACTACCCACAGATTCACTCCCAGCTGTGGAACAGTTGCATACTATGCTATTAGTCCCTCACTGGCAACATCTGATTCCTCTGGGACTGAGCCAACAAAGGTAAAGCTAAAGATGATCAAGTCAGTGTTCAGGCATGAGGTGTACTGGAGGAGGATAATGGGATGAAAATGGCAAATTATGAATAAGTGGAAGTAAATGTTATCATGGTTGAGGTAGAGGAACGTGGGTAACAGGAAGGTAATAAAGCACAACATGAACAGGCCCAAAAAAATCCAGTAAAAAATATTACATGTGATCTTCTAGGACAAATGAAAACACGTGACCACCTATGGAATTGGGCAAGGGCTACTGGCAGTCAAGTGGATATTTAGGCATACAAGACAGCCAGGAATGCCTGCACCAGGGCTATCCATTCGGAAAAAGCCAGCTATTACAGAAGTGCCCCATCCAACTCATGGAAAGATGACTGGAAATTCAGGAACAACCTCATGGAAGTCACAGAGAAAGACTAAAATTGGCCCCTATCATGCTAAACATAGATGGCACCATTACCCTTGACCCCTCCGCAATTACCAATACTTTCAATTCAGCATTCACTGATCTTAGTCACGTACTACCAGCTGTCTTCTTTGATTCCACTTCTGTAGCGGATACTCATGTCATACCTGATAAGGTGCTAGCTGATCCACATTTCTATTTTAAAGCAGTGACCGAAAGTGAAGCCAAAAATACTTACTTAAAGTACTAGGTAGAACCAGAGCAAGTGGAGACTCACCTGACTTGAAACTCATTGTCCTCACCCTTGATGCTGTCCTGCCCCCCCTTAACCAAGATTATCAACTGCTTTCTTATGCTCTCAGCTAAGCAACCTGTCCAGTCAGATGTCCCCCAAGGGTCAATTTTGGGTTCACTACTTTTCAGCATTTTTCTGAACAAATTCCCTGCATCCTGCCCTGAACCTATTCTCTTGTATGTGGACAACACAGTAATTTTTGAGAAGGACACTGATCTCTCCCTACTGGAGAACCAGCTTCAGAAAAGCTTTACAGATGTAGAACCCTGATTCGTCTTGCAGAAGCTAGTGCGCAATTACAAAAAATCTAAAATGATGTTCTTCCATGGCTTGCATAATAAACATAAAACCAAACAGCTGACTGTCAGAAACTGCTCTGGAGTTGTGCTAGAACAGATGCAAATGTTCAAGTACCTGGGTGAGACTTTGGACAGCACACTGTCCTTCTTCAATCATATCGACATTGCTGCCAATTCTGTGAATACCCACATTAGCCTTCTGTACAAAGATAAGCACTGCTTGACTCCTGAAGCCCTTAACTTAGCAATACAAAGCTCGACAATCTCTGTCATAGACTATAGGCTTGTTATCTATGCAACTGCCACTGACTCTGCATTATGGTGTAACTCTATTGCACTGAACAAGGCATGCTGAGTACTTACAGGGGCCGCCCACCACATGCACACCTGTGAACTCTATGAACAGGCAAACTGGTTCCAATTCTACAGAATAATCTCTTACCAAACCTGCCTGGTGGCAAAAAAGGCCTCCCTTGGTCTCATGCCTGCTGGGGTACAGAAGCTCCTCATTCCGTCTTGTAGCACCCACCACACCAGAGGTTCTGATAACTCAACCCTGCAAGTCAATCCCTGTTGCACTTTGCAAGGCCAGCGGTCATTTGCAGGCAGAGTCCCAAAATTGTTTAAACTCGCTATCCTGTGAGTTCACAACCATAGCCACCCTTGGCCCATTTAAACACAATTTATGTCAGCTGCTAGTTACCCATGCCACTTGTGACTGCTTCACTTACATTTTGTGGTGGCTGTTCCCTTTTCATGCCTACATCCTATACTAGAAGCCCCACCTTTCACTCCCTCTTTCGTTTCTCTCCTCACCAATTTACTAACCCTTCCCTTTCTCCACCCCAGCCCTTCTCCCTTACTCTCAGCCTCCTCCCCTTTCCCCTTCACCTCTTCCTGCTCTCTTTTTTCCATCCAGTGTTTCCATGACTCATGTTCCCACCCTCATTTAATTCAGCCCTGTTCCCACTTCTTCTTCCTACCTCTCTACTCCATCCCCCTCTTACCCAATCTTCTCCTACACACATCCTGTCTTACCATGTAAACTGCCTCTTGTCAGCTCTCTTTCCCTCAATCTTATATTGAACTTTTACCCCACTTTTACTCATCCCCCTCTTTAATAGGACTAGCCTTGCTGTGTTTAGTTTGCCTATGCTAGAATTCAATGCTTTCTTTTGGACAAGGCCTATTGGTTGCACTCATTCAATGTATAGTACGCATTTATTGATCTCCACTATTGTAATTTATTCTAGGTTTGCCCTAGTTGTTACCATAGTCTAATGTCTCACCTCTTCCTGTACATATCTTACGTTACCTTTTCTTTTCTGCCTAATGTAACCACGCCTGAATGTTCAATTGTCTTAACCTATCTATGTAACTATGACGTGGAACCTTTGTAAAAGAACCCCTGGCTCAAAGGTGTTAATCTGAATTTCAAATACATTTTTTAAAACAAGGGACAGAAAAGTTGACTGAGCTGCACTGCCTACCTGGCCCCCAAAAAAGCATTTGTTTTGTCATACTTCTCCATTTCTGCATTTAATCAGTTAGTAGCAATGTGACAGGGTGACCCCTGTCTTAGGTTTACCCCCCCCAGTAAAGGAAGAGAACTAGGTAAAGTGCTCTTTAAAAATTAAGGGCTTCTGAACTTAGAAAGTGTCTGCCCAGGGAGAAGGCAGCAGAGTTTGTTGTGTGAGAGAATATGAAAAAGATAATAGTCACACAAAATGGGAGAAAATAAACAACAGTAGAGTATGTATTCTGCTGTTACTGAGGTAGCAGGAGAAGGGAGAAGAGGAGCACTCCCTTATTCTTCCATTCCCCTTACTACCCCAGAAACCACAGCAAAGCCACATAATGCTGCTTTATATATAGGATAAAATATGGGGAGAAGTGTGTTATGAGAATTTAACACACCCCCGAGTTGTTGGATGGCACATAAACCCCGAGGGCGAAGCCCAAGGGGTTTATGAATGCCATCCAACAATGAGGGTGTGTGTTAAATTCAAGTTTTACACACTTCTCCCCATATTTTATTTTATATAATTGAAGGGATCCGTTTTCTCCAAAAAAAAGTCATTTGTGCTTACCTTGCATATAAAAGCTTTTATTTGTGTGAGGAGAACAGAACTGTGGTTAAACATTTAACATAAACATTAACATAACATTAAATTTCATTAAACAATAAAATTAACTGGCCACAAGTCCGGTATGGAGATTCTTCATATCATTTCCTGGTTGAATGGTATTCTCATTTGACCTGCGGATGAAAGGTTAGGGTTGAATGGGAGAGAGTTAGGGGTCATTGTTTAAGTGTTAACTGCATAAGTTAGGTCGATAGTAAAAACAGTTAAATGTTTGCATTTTTCGGGGGTCTGTGAGGCTGCTGGAGGCTATCTGGAATGGAGGTAAGTGTTTTTTGTCAGTGGCAGTTGAAGTGAGAGGGACAATTTGAACACGCTATGTTTACTTTCCTCGAGCGCTTTGTTGTTGAAGGGAGCGCGTGAATGCCGTAACGCGTTTAACACACGGTTTTTACAATAGAAGAAAACGGAGACTGTTAATTATATGTATATAAAGGTTCCATTACTTGTGGTGCTGTATTGGATGTTGTTAAAGAGCTGGTACTTACAGTCTGGAACATTTATAATATTAACTGGGGACAAAACTCCAACAGAACACACCCAGCCAAACTAGTACAAGCTACTGTATCTTGTCAGCATATTGTCATGTTATATAAATAGGAACTTACCCCGCTCAATAAGTGGGTCTCAAGCGAATGGAAGGAGCCCCGATGTAGCAACATAGCAAGTTTTCCAAAGGCCCTAGTTCACAAACAAGTGTGAACTCTGTTGTTTCAATGGGAAGCCTCCTGTGGAACTGAGCACTATAGGGAAGCAGCGGCCCCTAGTGTAGGAACTTAATGTCATCCTAAGATGTGATGTCACTGTCTAAGGGAGGCGCTTAATCCCATTATGAGGACACAGTTCCTAATTAAGAAGTTAGCAAGCTTCTGAGTAATATATGTCTAGAGAATGTTATATGTTGTGATGCAGTCTGTTAGTCCACAGCAGATAGCAGATTGTAAAGGGACTTTAGTAATGTATAAAATAAGAAATTATAGGGAGAGAGACAATTACATGGTCACCTGACAGTGATGTCACTCTTAGAAATGTATTTAAGCCTGCCACTAGGGGTTAGTTTGTTTTTTTTTAGATAGGGTGGTCAGTTGCTGACAGGTAAGGGAAGATGTAAGACCTTCAGGGTGTTCAACAGGGGGCTGAAGCCAGGCTAGGCTAAGCTGAAAAATGCTAACCATTTGCTAAACCTTTATTTTCTGTATTTCACCATATTATTTCTGAGTTACAATAAAATTACAAATGCTTTTTACGTGTTTTTTATGCATCTAACGATTTGTCTGCTTGTTTATAATTTGAAATCTGACACACTACAACAAGCAACATGTTCTTTACATAAATGGGCAGTCAGCAGGGGTAAAAAGAAAGGAGCATTATTACGGTCTGAAGAGCATTTACGCATGTTGAGTGCGAGGAGCATGCTCAATTCTTTGCGGCTAAGGTGGCTGACATCAGGGTGGAACTCCAACCGGCACAGTCCAAGGACACTGCTCTAAATCGGTGTTTGGTCACCGTCCCTCGGTCTCTCTAGAGTACCTTCAACTGGCTGGAGCATGTGGGCATCATGCGGATTGTCCAGGGTATGCACCGTATGTGCTGTAGTTTGGATCCAGGACCAACTACCCTGATTTGGGGTTGTAGTGATATTCTTGGCCTGGTCCCAGCATGGATAGTCTGGTGCTCCTTGGAAACAGGTGAGTTTCCTAGCTCCCTGAAGGAGGCGGTGATGACACCCCTCCTGAAAAAGTTTCCTTGGACCCAGTCTGCCATGTGAACTACAGACCAAGCTCGAACCTCCCCTACATGAGGAAGGTGATCGAGAAAGTAGTTGCCATATAACTGGAGAACTATTTGACCATCCATGATGCCTACAATCCTCTCCAGTCCAGTTTTTGAAAGAGGCATAGCACTGAGATGGTGCTGGATCTGGTGCTCAATGGTCATCTGATGGCTAGAGATCAGGAGAACCACTCCATCTTGGTTCTTCTTGATCTCATTTCAGCGTTTGACACTGTTGACCATGGGGTCCTGCTTGATGTAGTAGTAGTAGTAGTAAATAATTTTTTATTCATAATGAATAAAAGGATACATTCTTGATTGCTTGAGGTTCATCTGTGGCCTGTCATGTACGGTCCTCAGGTGGTTTTCATTTTTCCTCACCGGAAGAACTCAGAGGGTGGTGTGAGGGATTTATTCTTCTGACCCAGTTCTGTTATCATTTGGGATTCCTCAAGGATCAGTGTTATCCACCATGGTGTTCGCAGAGTACATGCTACCCCTCGGAGACATTGTAAGAAGGTATGGGCTGAGGTTTCACTGCTATGCTGATGATACACAGCTCTACCATTCTGTTGTGCCTGACCAGGATATAGCTCTCTCAGTATTTATTAATTGCCTTTCAGTAATCCAGGAGTGGATGAGTTCAAGCTGGTTGAACTCGGCTAATACTGAGGTGTTGGTGGTGGACCCAGATTGCCAGATAGAGGGGTTGGGGTGGGGTTACCCTCAGGATTTTTCCCTTGGGGGCTTCCCTCTCCGGACCTCCGATCGGGTGAAAAACCCGCGGGTAATTTTTGATGAGGGTTTGACACTTCATTCACAGGTGTTGGCTGTCATCAAATCCTCTTTCTACCATTTGAGGAATATCTCCAGGATTAAGCATCTTGTTCCATCCGGCGACCTTCCTAAGCTGGTCCATGCCTTTGTGTCCTCTTGTCTGGACTATTGCAATGCCCTCTACCTAGCGCTTCTGGAGGTGGATATTCACCGCTTGCAGCTAGTGCAGAATGCTCTGGACTGGTTATTGATGGGAACCTCATGGTCCAGTTATATTTCTCCAGTGCTGCATGAACGGCACTGGCTGCCAGTACAGTGGTGAATCATCTTCAAAGTCTGACTTCTGACTTACAAAGCCCTACATGGAGAGTGTCTAGATTACCTGAAAGAACTTCTGGTTCCTTATTGCCCTGGATAATCACTCTGCTCAACTGATGAGAGGTTGCTAGAGATTCCAAGGGTCTGTCTAACATCTTCGGGGGCCTAGGCATTTATGAACATGGCCCCCAGCCTTTGGAATTCTCTACCCCAACAGTTACATGAGTGCCTGTCCATGGATGGATTTAAACCATGCCCTGAAACTGTTTTATGGGTTCAAGCTTTCGGTGATTAACATAAATTGTTGACTGTCTACTGCTATTTTGTACTATTTATCATATATATGTAATTTTATGCTCTTGTTGTTTTAATATCTGTAAGGCACCTTGGCATTTGAAAGGCATCATATAAATAAAATAGAATTGAATTGAATCGAACTGAAAGACACCTGGACAATGTCATAGCAATAATGAGAAATACTTTTTTGTGATTAGAACAAAAACAGTGATAATAGCTCACTACACTCAGGGTAACTCTGATAGATGACAGAAGTGGCAGCTCCGGCAGCAATACAGAAACACATTCAATACTCACTTTTGAAAGGCTACTCCTGCAGTTCAATAGGTGAGCAACCAGCCATGCCTGCTTCCTGAGTTATATAAGCAGCTCCTCCCAGCCACCCTCTGAATGACTTTCTCTTTGCCATCTGGAGGCTCTGTTGGTCTGTCTTACTTTGGGCCTGCTGTGGCCTTGCCTGGGGCCTGCTTGAGCCTTGCACCCCCCTTTCCTGTTGTCAATGCTCTTGGATCATTTTGTTTCTGCTGGATGTGTTTCTGTGTTTCTCCTGCTTGGTTACTATGTTTTTTGCTTCCGACAGCTGTGTACTTCCTCCCGTGCTTGTTTTCTGGTTTCCTGTGTTTGTTTTGTCTTTTCCTTTGGGGTTTTCTTTGCCATTTGTGTGTGCTATGTTAATCCTGTGCCTGTGTTCAAGCAGTTTTCCTTTTCATCTGCTTACTACCCTCAGTTTTCCTGCAATTGTTGTATGTTTCAGCTCCCATTGCAACTTCTCTCCTGCTTCCTACTGCTTTTGTTAATTCATTGCACCTGACCTAGGCTCCTGCTCTCAGTTCACTGCCTCTTCCTGTTGCTGTTTGCTCTCAGTTCTCAGTGCTAGCTATAGTCTGATACTGCCATCAGCCTTGCATTCCACAATGGTTCTTTCCTGCTTATTCACCTCAGCATTTTATTTATTTACTTCACAATTCCTTCTGTACACCCTAAGTTTTATCCAGCCCTTTCGGGGATTTAAATATGCTCAACATGTTTATGTGCACTCAGTGGGAATCAAATCTGCAGTTCTATATTACTTTCTCAATGCGATTCAAACCTGCTTAAATGCAATTGTACCAAACTGTACCAAGCAATTATTATTGTTGTTTCAGTGCATTTGCCCATGCTTACAAATTCCTATGCTTGTTCAGTTGTTCAGCTCAACTACTGCTGAAATCTATAACTAATTACTGCTGGATGCCCGTACTCTAACTGCAGCCTCACCATAGCTTTAGAAGGACGTTATAACCTCCCTCCTTCTAGTAATGCTCTTTACCTATGCATGACATAGGTTCAGGGGCAATGTGAGGGGCGCTTCATCACAGAGAGGTGGTGGAGCCCTGGAACAGATTGCTGGATGGAGTGGTGGGGCTTAGATGGTGGAGGAATTTAAGAGGGCATGGGACAGGCATATGGGACTGAGTATTGGGGGGATGGTGGGGCCAGGTCGGGGGATATTTTAAAGGGGATGGTTGGGCAGACTAGATGAGCAAGAATGGTCCTTTTCTGCCATCCACTTTCTATGATTTTATGATTCTAGAAAGCTATTCACTATTCATGCAGTGCTTCATTATACTCTGGAGGTCAGCTCAGCTACAGCTGTCACTGTAAACTAGTTTTACTATCCACTTGTGGGTCATGGCCCTTTACCATGGCTTCTTTGTTTTTTCTATGGAGGAGGACAGGGGGTTATAGTGGAGAGTTGTGGCCCAATGTGGTTCAATCACCTCATGTTCATATACTGCTGTCACCGCTAAAATCCTCCAGGTATTTATGTCTCCTTTAATTGGCAATCATTGATGGACTGGTTGGCTAGTATTCCTTCCTCTTTACTTGCATCGCATGTCCTATAACCTTACCAGGCAAGTGCCTCACACTGAATGGAGGACAAGGTTACCCTGAGCTGTTTGTGCAATTCTTACTACTATCATGCTTCTGCGTACTATTTGTTTACCATGCTGCACATTGCCTGTTACTCACCGCATTTCCATGTATGCCCTGCACCATTGTTAAAGGTGTCTACCATGCTGCACATTGTCTGTTACTCCTTGCATTTCCATTTATGGCCTGCTCCATTGCTAAGGAGGACTAGCCAACCATGCCCATCAATTTATTGGCTCTGAGCTCACTCTCAGCTGATGGTCTCACTCTACACCCTAGTCTGCATCCTGAGCATGTGATACCTGAGTGGGGTCCTTCCTTTCAATCAGTCATTTCTTTAATATAGCGCACATTATCAATTGTGACCCAAGGCACTTAACACAATTAAATTCAACAAGCAATAAAAACAGTAAAAGCATATAATAAAAAACATTAAAATAATGATAGGTCAGTTAACTAATTGAGTACAAAGGTCTGATTAAGAACAAATGTTTTCAGCTTTTGTCTGAAAATTCCTAAAGACATACTCTCTCGTACATGGTGAGGGAAGGAGTGCCACAGGGTACATGTACTGAAAGAAAAAGCATGAGTGCCAGATGTCTTCAGACAAACCCTGGGAATCTCCAGGAAACCCTTGTCATTGTAGCCGAGTGGACAGACTGGGCAGTGGGGATACAGGAGGTCTTTCATGTAACCAGTCCCATAACCTTGCAGGGCTTTATAGGTCAGCAAACCAAACTTGAAGGTGATCCACCACCTAATTGGCAGCCATTGCAGAGAGCTCTGCACAGGTGTAATATGACATGATCTTGAAAGTCCAGTCAACATCCTGGCTGCCACATTCTGCACTAGCTGCTGGTGGTGAAGATTAACCACTGGTAGGCCTAGGTAAAGAGTGTTGCAGTAATCCAGCCACAAAGTCACAAAGATGTTGATCAGGGATGGCAGATCACTCAGGAGGGACCAAATGTTTGACCCTGGTGATGTTTCTCAGATGATAACTAGCACTCCACACCATGACCAATACCTGTGATTTAAGTGTCATGCTGCAGTCCAGAACAATGCCAAGGTTCCTCACACCGGTTGTAGTAAGCAACTTAGAATCCCCAAGCAACAACCTGGAGACTCGCCCAGATTGCACGTTCTCCCCAGAGCAACCAGATTCCAACACTAGTACCTCAGTCTTATCTGGATTCAGTCTCAGACAGTTTGTTTCATCCACTCTTGGATCTCAGAAAGGCACTGATTAAACACTGACATCGCCTCCTGCTGCTCAGTCGCAAAAGACAGGTATAGCTGAGTAATCTTCATAGCAGTGGAGACTTGCCCATATCATCTTATGATGTCTCCTAGTGGCAGCATGTACACTGCAAACAGCATGTGGAACAAAATGGAGCCCTACAGAACCCCACATGGCAGGGGCAAGGGATCCGTGGAAAAATTCCCAGACACCACCCTCTGCATCCTGCCAGTGAGGAAAGATCAATACCAATTGAGGACTGTACCAGCCAGTTCACAACAAACCCACAGGCACTCCAAATGTACTCCATGGTCCATGGTGTCACATGCCACTAAGAGATTGAGGGGAATAAGAATGGAATGACTCCCTCGATCCCTCGCCACCAGGAGATAATTCAGCACCAGAACGAGGGTGGTTTTGATGCTATGCTCCTTCCTGCAAGCTGAATGGAGAGGGTCATAGATGTCATGAGCTGATAAATGGGCCTCCAGTTGACAGGCCACCACCTTCTCAATAACCTTGCCCACAAAGCGAATGTTAGAGACAGGTCTGTAATTAGCCAGGCAGTCCAGGTCCAGTGAAGCTTTTTTCAAAAGGGCTCTTACCAAACCTCCTTTAAAGGCTCAAGGAAGACCCCTGTCACCAAGGAACACTGGAAAATCCTGGCTAGGACTGGGCTGATGACCTCAACATGCCCCACTAGGAGGCGCTTTGGTCCTGGATCCAAATCACTGTAGGTTGGCTTCATCTCCTGGTTGACCCTCATGACTGGCCCATAGTGGGAATGTAATTACTCCAAGTGGAGCTTTAGCTGTTTCTGCACAGTGCCACCTCTTGATGTAGAATGTATGACTAGCTGAAAAAGGTGGTTATGTGCATTCCCCATTTGACTGTAGTATTAGTTGACTACATTGTATCTTCAATGCTTTTCCCTATGACTGCCTCTGGTTCACCTGGTTTGTATTTTAGATTGGTAAGCCAGATGAGTGCCTTGGTCATTGTTCTCCTCCTCCCTTGGAGGTGCTTATTGCAGAGAACCCTCACAATCCTTCATGGCATTCCCATTTGAGTTATAGAGTGAGAACCCTCCACCAAATTGGAATCTTTTCCACTGCCTTGATTTGAATTTCAAATGTAGCAGTCTAGACATCTCTAAAAAAAATAGCCCAAGCCTGAAAGGAAGGTGATTATATTCTTGGATTCTCAGAGAGTAACTCCTCAGAGGGTTTCTTTTCTCTCCTCCATGCCACAGATCATAAAATTGACTTAGTTTTAGTAATATTCTTAGCTCACTTAAGTAGGTTCTGCTGCTGGATGGAAATGGATGGTGGCCCTACTGTATTAGCTATTCCCTCTCTCTGTAGGAAGCCCTTTCTGCCATCAGCATAAGCCATATTATTGGAGCCATCCTGCTAAGTTGGTCATCTCATTTATGCTTCATTAAACTGCCTGTTGCTTTTAGTCTGCTTCACAACCTCCCAGTCATTGATCGCTGCTACAATTCTTTTGGGGTTCCTTCCTAATGTACCTTTAGCCAAGGGACCCTTCCTGCAGCACTTCTAGGGGTGGAACCCTCTTACAGGGTTCCTTGCCTTCATTATCCCTACAGAGTGGTAAATTCCAATGGAATAGAGAGTGCAGTTGGCCACAGCATTGTTATACAGTTGCACAAGCATAACATTATTCTGGTTTTGTAGGCCACTGAATTCAAAGGCTATGCTGGCAGTTCAGTGGATGAGCAACCAGCCACACCTACTTCCTGAGCTATATAAACAGTCCCTCCTGGCCTCCTTTTGAAGCACGTTCTCTTTGCCCCACCATGCTCCCCTCCTCCTCCTCCAGTATCTCACATCTCTACTCCTTGGGGGTTCCTTCCTAAGGTACCTTTAGCCAAGGGACTGTTCCCATGGTATCTCAATGGGTGGTACCCTCTTACATGGTTCCTTGCCTTCAGTACCTCTACAGCATGATAATTCCTAATAGAATAAAGAGTGCAAACAGTCACAATATTGCTATACAGTTGCACAGACATAACATTGCGTAGGCCACTGAACCATTCAAATAGCCCCTAGAGTTGTTGATACTGGTTGCCATGTGTTCAAACGTCCCCTTCCTTCAAGGAAAGTTTACAATTTCAGAAACAAAATAATGTAAAGCTAAATATCCTTTAACCCCCCTCCCTCCGTGATGGGGTAACAATAACAAAGACAATTTCAGAGATAGTAATCACTGACTTGCTGCCATATAACACGGTTTAACATGTTGGATTCAGGCAGTTGCTGGAGTAACTTGAACCTTGATTTATTATACCACCCAGAAATAATTCTCTGCAACACAGATTCCAGTTTGGTATGATGTTGCATGTAAAACACTCAAACATGTTTTGGCTAAGGTTGATGGAAGGTTAGTGCATCTCACAGCAGATATCTGGACAAGTTTTCATCCTAAACCCTTCATCAATCACATCATATTGGTCATGTTTTTCTGATAATTCTTGTGGGAGCAGTGAAATGAAGTTTGCTGTTCTAAAATGTGTTGTTGTTTTTCCATCTGAACACAACTCATATAACATCAATGAGGAAATCTAACACCTATTTTGGCAATGGCTCACATCACAAGTTGGCTTTATTGTTGCAGTTAATCAATCAAACATAAGGAAGACTTCAGGGGCAGACTTTGTTTACATCAGCTTCTTTGTGCACTGCTTGATTTTAGTAAATTCCAGTTTTCTTGATGTGAAGAAGGACATTAGGACTCTTGTTAGCATTGCCAAAAGAATGCACTTGTTTCAATCACTCAAGCAAAGTTAATTAGTTATTTGTAAAAATGCAGGAGCACAAATTACCTTTGCACAGAGAGATTCAGGAAGATCCAAAACATTTATTCTAGATGGACTTCAACCTTTCTTATGTTCCAAAGGATGCTAAAACAAAAGAAAGCTGTTAGACAGTACACCTTGGAAAATAAAACTGGTGATGCAGACATTTATATCATTCTATCACAGTGGACCATGCCAGAGTTTAACATTTTACTTTTATATTCCTTTGAAGAAATTAACAGAGAGGTGAGTGCAAAAACTGTGAACCAGATAATACTCAACACAACAATTTTAAAATGTGACTTGAATCTTCACACAAAGGGTAGTCGACACCTGAAATAGTCTAATACAGAAGGTAGTGTGGGCAAGCACAGTGGAGGGGTTTAAGCATGCCTGGGACAGGCACAAGGGAAGCTTGAGAGGACTGGGAGTGATGAAAAGTCATTGATCACATAGGGTCAGTGACCACATACAATGTAATGGGCCTACGGACAGACTGGATGGGCCTAGCGGTCCTTATCTGCCAACAATTTCTATGTTTCTATGTTTCTAATATGACTAGGGACAATTCAGAGAATGTAGAAAATTACACTCCACATGCTGCAAAAATTGACACAAACAGGATGTCCACTAAAACAGTAATAATAAAAAAAAATCTGAGAAATGTCTAATCAAAAAAAGTTGATGAAGATGAAACATTTTCTAAACTGCTTCAGTCTGACAACTATAGTAAAGCAACAGTCCTGCACCAATGATACAAATCAAAACAACTGCTAAATGATAATGACATTTCTTTTGAGATAAACAGACAAGAAATAATTGACAAAGCATATGTTGTTATGGAATGAAGCACTGCATCAAATTCAGAAAAATATTCTTCACAACAGAGCATAGCAGCAGACTGCCCTTACGCTGCTGTTCCAGTAGTTTTTTTCCTCTTCTTCCACTTTTTTTGGCCACTCTCCCCGGGTCTTCTTCTTTGTAAACATTAAAAAAGCAGTGTGTCATAATTGCTCAGTTCAGCTTTCAGCTCTTTGGAGTCACTTGCAAGGTGCATTGTAACTTCTTCACCCACTTCTTTTAATGCTGCCTCGGCATTGACCATTGTTGAAATGTACTTGCCAGAACCCAATATTGACTAGAATATAGATCTTTTGATATACTGGGAATTCAAACAAAATATTTTGCATGGTTTAGTACAAATTGCTATGAAGTACAAGAATTACCCTCCTAGAAGCATTTATTCAGAACAATTGTTTAGTTCATCTGGTAATGTTATTACTGACACAAGATTCTGTTTGTCACCAGAAAGTGGTGAGTATTTGACATTTTTGAAAGTCAACATTCTTCACTTCAATTTCAAATATGATACCCTAATAAATATAAAACATACTGGGCCAGATTTTCAAAGCCATTAGAATGACGCAAGGTGTTTGTGACCAACATGTTTGACGCAACAAGCACCTTGCACCATGGCTAGTGCCAAAAGCCATTTTAGAAAGCAACCTGCATCAATCTGCAGGCTACTTACACCAAAGTGTGCTAGCGCCAGCCTTGCACTACGAAAGTGGCTGCAGCATGGCACTAGGGGACTTGTGGCAGACCAAGACTGAGACAGCCACAAGTCCCAAATTTCAAAGACCTCCACAGGAACAAAGTGCCTAGTAACCTTAGACCAGCAAAGGGCTGGTCTAACGGTACATAGACATCTCCAAGGAGGGTCGTCTAGCATGTGGCACTGTGTGTGTCCTGCCCCATCCCCCTGATCCCCCCAAGTAATGCTCCCAGGTGATCTAGTGGCCCCCACCTGGCTGGTAGTGCCCACCACCCCACTCCCTCCCCCTGTCTGTACACGCTCCAATGACTGGCACGGCCCTTTGCACACCACCATGGCTGACCACTGGCTGGACTGGCAGGGCATGTACTGTATACAGTCCTGGTGGACTGTGTGGGCTTTGCCAGATGCCAGAGTGGGGTATAGGATGGGGAAGGGCAATACCTGTCAGAGGGGCACTGGATCGCCTGGGGGCACCGGACATTTATGGTACTGACTGTGTGGATTGGGGTATGGAGGGTGATAGGGGTACTCCTGTGTACCTGACTGGCAGTATGGGGCATGGTTGTGGTGGTGATGGTGGGTGGGGGGCATGGACCCATGCAATGCCCCCATCCATGGGTGTACCTCTCCTCCCATATGCCCCACGGCTGCTGCGGCATTCTGTGTGGGTGCGCCATCTCCTTGGCTCACTGCCACTATTGCCACAAGCTGCAGGACTTAGGCACCAGGACCCTGTCCATTGTAAATTTGGATGCAGGGTCCTGGATGCACGGCACTTGACACAAGCTGCCATTGTCGCAGTTTGCATTGGAGCTTTGAAAATCTGGCCCACCGACTCTAAGGCCCTCTCCATGAAACAGTTTCTCCAATGAAGAAATCTTTTGTGAATAAGATCTATTTAATACATGAGTCATGATATCATAGTGGCAACAAGTCAGATCAGGCCAGGATTATTTGAATGAACATAATGAGCACAGGGAAAAAAACAGCATCAGTGGGTCCAGTCTCTAACGAAAGTCAGAGGACTTATCATTTCTTTTTCAAAACATAGCAGCACTGCATCAGGCAGCCCCTACTCAGGTGGTGCAATATATTTAACCTATTCTTCTTCATTGGCTTCTGCAGCAGTAAGATCTTCTTCTTCTTCCTCCTCTTCATAGAAGAGGAGTGGGGAAAATGGCTGCTACATTTGGGAAGCTGTCTCTCAGCTCTCAGTTTGAGAGCTCATTTGTATGCTTTAACTGGCATTTTCAACTTTTTAAAATTCAATTTAAGTTTTTTAGATACCATTAAGTGTAAGGCTTTAGAGACTAGCTAGGTCAATTTAGTGTGTTAATGCAGTTAGTGCTGACAGTGTAGTAAAAGTATAAGTCCATACTTGCATAGTTCCTTAATGGGCTTGCTGTACCAGGTTAGCTATCAAATCTAGGCACGTATTAATTTCACTAGATTTTCCATACATGGTTCCTGCTGCTTCTGTTGTCAGCTACTGCACGTAATAGTGCTGGTCTGTGCTGCCAACGTTGTATTCATCAGCAGTGAGTGGTCGGCAGTACTGTTAAGACTCTTCACTCAGGAAAGGATGTGTTGTTTTTGGTTATGCATGAATCGAAGGCTGAGACTTGAGACCATGACTGGCTGCTCTTCTTGCATGCTGGTGAACCCTCAGACTGAAGGGTGTTTGCCTGCATGAAGGTTTCCTGCACAGTGACTGGTGGTGTGCTGGGACTGAGAAAGTAAATATCCTTCAAGGCTTTTTTCTTGCTCCAGTGCAGCTGATGTGAACTATCTGCCAGACTCTTTGAAAGATATTCCTCATTTCACAAAGAATGTTTGGCAAGTCCTCCCATTTCTAGATGAACCTGGTGGTAAGAATACATTTTTCCTATTGTAGTGGGCTGATATGCGGTTTGTAGGGAGCAAAGTGGCCATGTATCTTGAATTTAAATTGTAGAAATCTTTGAACAGGGGTGTTGGAGCCATTGTGTGAGAGAGTCCCCCCCCCCTTCTGCACACCCTGTCAACTTTTCCTTTGTGTGTAAGATGATGGTGCTTCTGATTGAATTAATCAGTCAGCTTATTTCAGCATTACATTTCTAAATCCTATGGACATGCCATCAAACTGCTTAATATCCATTTAAAACCGATAAATGCTCCTCATCTGGTGGTAGCAGGTGTGGAGTCTGAATAATTTTGAATTGGTCTTATGTTCCTTGGACTTCTGCACTAAACTGAAAAAGTTTTGGATTTGGAACCTTGGACTCTTTTTATGTTGCTTATATTTTTAACTAATTTATTAGTTGTCTGTTGGGTGTATGTGGTGTGTGTATGTGTAGGTATTTATTGTATTACTGTGTGCCTCTGGTATGACTGGTGGGAAAGGGAGGTGTGGGAAGGTGGGTTTTATTGCTTAATTTTGTTTAGGTTTTCAGAGGTTGCTTCTAGGGTATTTGTGGTTGAGGTTGTTGATGTTTGTTTAGCACTAAGAATGACATGTGTAACAGAGGTATGGCTGTGAGGCATATACACTCCAGAGACCACCTGTGGCAGTCCTGTCACTTTGATGGAGCCCCATTTGCTCTCCCTGCAGAGAATCTCAGCTGCAGTAGGGGGCTGTGGATGCTCAAGAGGAAGACCTCCTGCATTTTAGCCACATTTCTGCAATCCATGGCCAGGGTCAGGGTGATGGTCAGGGTTGGGATTGCTAGGGAGTAAATATCATATTTATTTCCCTTAAAGAAAGAACTGCATCTCCAATTAGAGAAATGCCCAGACTGAACACCCATTAAACTGCCCATGAAAACGTTGTAAGTAGTTGAGTTCAGGTCAGCATATGCAGAAAAATTATTTTATACAGTATATAACAATTGCAACAAATTTTTTCCAGCAGAAGTAATGAGCATAAAGCAAGCAAGCAAGTTTTTATTTTTATAAGGTGCCCTTTCAAAGCTCAGGGCACCTTTACACTTACAACATTAAAAATTCACCACACATCATAAAACATATAAAACATACTAAAAACATCTATATAAATTCAAACTCAATATGTTCCTGAGAAGGCCTTGTTAAACAAATATGTCTTCAAACAATTTTTAAAGCCTTCTACAGTCTGGCTATCTCGTATCTGGCGAGGTAGAGAATTCCACAGGGTAGGAGCCATAAAGGCAAAGGATCTTCCTCCTGATGTTTTAAGGGATACCCTCGGAACCTCTAGCAATTCCTCACCAGAGGAATGGAGTGAGCGAGAGGGACAGTAAAGATGCAGGAGCTCTTTCATGTACTAGGGACTCTGCTCGTGTAGGGCCTTATAGGTCAGCAAAGTGACCTTGAAGGCAATCCACCACTGTATTGGCAACCATTGCAAATCACATAGCACAGATGTAATATGACTAGACCTAGGGGCATCTAGTCAGCAACCTGGCCATCGTGTTCTGCACTAGTTGCAAGTGACAGATATCTACCCCTGGTAGCCCTTGGTAGAGGGCATTGCAATAATCAAGACAACTGGTGACAAAGGCATGGACCAAGGTCAGAACATCTTCAGGCGGAACCAGGTGCTTCATCCGGGCTATGTTCTTAAGACGGTATAGGAAAATTTGACTACAGCCAAAATCTGCACCCTCAGGGTCAGGCCTTCATTAAAAACAATGCCCAGGTTCTGCACCTGGCCAGAGGCAATAAGCAGGATCCCACAAAGACTTAATCCTGATGCTTTACACACCCATATCCCTATCATCCTATAACCAGAGTCCACAACCAATACCTCAATTTTTTCCGAGCTCAGCCGAAGCCAACTGGCACTCATCCAGCTCTGAATCTCCAGTAGGCAGTTATTAAACACTGCAATAGAATCTAATTCCTGATCAGGTACAAAGGACATGTACTGTTAAGAATCATCAGCATAGCAATGAAAATTCAATCTGTACCACCTTATAATGTCCCCTAATAGAATCAAATACACTATGAATAACATGGGGGACAGCACCAAGCCCTGTGGAACCCGACGAGGTAGTCCATGAGGGGCCAAGGAATAAATTCCTGATACCACTCTCTGAGACCAACCCAAGAGGAAGGACTTAAACCAATTGTGAATTGCCCCCCCAGTCCACAAAAAAAACACAGGCACTCGAGCAGCACCCCATGATCCACACTGTCAAATGCTGCTGAGAGGCAGTATAGTGCAGTGGTTTAAGGCTCTGAACTGCAAATCTGGAGACCTGGGTTTGAATCCCTCAGCTTCCATCTGCATACTGTGTGACTCTGAGCAAGTCACTTAACTTCCCAGTGCTCCCAGGTCACACTTGTCAAAAAGCTTTCAGCTTAGTGTGCTAATCCTGGTTAAACAACTTTAAAAAAAAAGGAGAGATCAAGGAGAACCAAGATCGAATGGGTTCTCCAATCTCTCACCATCAGGAGGTCATTAAGTACCATCATCAGGGCTGTTTCAGTGCTATGCTTTTTTCTGAAGCCAGACTGGAGAGGGTCGTAGATATTGTGGTTGGTCAAATGATCCTCCAGCTGCAGTGTGACCACCTTCTTAATAATTTTCCCTACAAAGAGCAAGTTTGAGATTGGTCTGTAGTTAGCTGGGCAGTCGGGGTCAAGGGAGTTTTTTTTTAAAAGGGGATGAACTACTGCCTACTTTAAGGGATCTGGAAAGATCCCTCTCTCCAATGAATCTCCTACTATCCCAGCAAGGACTGGGCCAATGACTTCTACACACCCCACTAGTAGGCATGTAGGGCCTGAGTCCAAACTATTGTAAATTGGCTGCAGATTCTGGATGATCCTCACTTTATCCACCACTACTGGCTGGCTAAAGGTGGACCAGGTTAATTGGGTATTTGTACCACCCAGTTGATTAATGTAAGGACCAATGAGAAGGCACTGGCTGATCTCATTTCTGATGGTGAACACCTTATCAGAAAAGAACTGCACAAACTCCTAACATTGTTTTTGTGACAATGCTTGACCAGAGTGAAGACAGGCTGGATAGCACAGTCTGTCCATGGTCTGGAAGATCTGGGCTGGTCTGTTCCTTGCTGTAGCAATTTCCCTGGACAGGAATGCTGCCTTCTTATGGGAAATGGCTGATTGATAGTCATCATAATGGTCCATCAATCTAAGTCTGTTCACTTCCCTTCGAGTTTTCCAAAAGTGTCTTTCCAACCTTCCCTCCCTGCCTCTTTAATTCACAGATCTCCCCGTTAAACTATGGGGAACTTGGATGAGAGGTAAGAGGGTGAACACCAGAAGGGGCAATGATATCCAGTACCTCAGTAACAGCCTTATTATAGGCTGACACAAGATGCCCTGGGTCAATGCTATCCCCTGAAATTCCTGAGAGGTCCAGTACTGCCATTAGGCCTTCTGAGGTAACTCCTCTTAAAGGGTGTTACTGTACCAACTCCCATAGGGCAGGCCTATTTTGATGGGGCTGTGAAACTGAATCTCAGGAGGTGATGGTCAGACCATCCGCTGGGCTCCACCTCCACATCGAAGGTCTCGATCCTCAGGTGAAACACCAAATCCAATGAGTGTCTTTTCTCATGGGTTGCAGTGGTAATAACCCATGTTAAGTCCAATGAATCCATCAATTGAAGGAGGTTCTATCCAAACAGTGAGTGCTCATCATCAATCCAGGCGTTGAAATCTCCCAAGATCAACCATCTGGGAGACTCAAATACCTTGTCGGTGATGATGTCTGCAACCTCGTTCAGGAAATCCCTCCCATCACCTGGTGGATGGTAAATGAGAAGGATCCTGTAGCCAACACCTGCACCCATTATACACTCAAAGTCATTGGTAGCCTCAACTGGGACGTCCATGATACCCAGTTCCTGTCTAACACAGACAGCAACCCCCCCTGCCCCGACGATCCACTCGGGCGGTGAATCACCGAGAACCTGGCTGGAATTGCCAACTCCAAAATTGGGCCAGCACTTCCATCTAGTCAGGTCTCGGTGACACATGCCAGGTCCATAGATGCCACAAGATCAGCAATAACTGCTGTTTTATTTTTCATTGACCTGGCATTACTTAACACCACTCGATAGGGACTAGAATCCAGGGATGACCCCACTTCCTGCCTGATAAAATCAGAGCCCTTGGGTATGGGCACAAGACAGGGAGAACCTTGTTCCTGTGCCCATTTTGCCCCAGGGTGTCTCCTGGTCCTCACTATCCCAATCCATCTGCTCCCTTCCCACCTCCCTCAAGAGTTCCAGGATCTTCTATTCCATCTGCTTCCTCATCCCCTTTAAAATACCAAGGGCATGCCATCTAAAATAAACATCAGATGGAAGTGATGGATAATTAAATGGACGGAGACCCCTTAGTCTCGAGGGGGAGTACTACCTGACTGCACTCCTACTTCCCCAGCACATAACTCAGGTGTTATAAAGTTCTCAATATTTAATACAATAACCTTCCCACTTAACCCACCCTCCATCCAAATTTCTTTAAACTTGTTTATTTAAAATGTCAACCCTTAATAAATTAACCCTCTAAATCAGTACCTCTTTACTCCTCCCCATGCTCTTATTATTACAGAGCAAACTAAAAGAGCTCCTAACCTTCTCCCACAGGTTTAATTTAAAGTCATAAAAAGATTTAGCTCCATATTCTCAAAACAGTCAAGGTCCAGGATTAAATTTCTCAGTCAAATATTTCATATGATAACAGACAGCCTGTTGAACTAAAATTCAGGCCCAACTTGGTACTCTCACTACCTGTGGAACATACAATTGATCACAGACACTCTCACTGCCCAAATCAATAGCAGTTTATGTGTTGACATGAAGATTGAGCTTGCTATATATTCTCCTCCTAATGTATGCTTCCTTCCTGCTAAGAAATCCTCGAACAGTGGTGCAATTTCCAAATGATGAATAAATTAGGCTCTCTCTATGCAATACACCACCTGAACAACTCTTCCACACTAACACGACTCCAACTGGCAATGGACCACCAGCTGATACCTGCAGAGAACCTAGGATATTAGGGGCCCACCAACCAGTTCTCCAGTTGGCTAACTCCAATCTCCTGAGTGGAAGCAGAATCAGGCAGCTTAACTTCCACACAGAGGCCTCTCAATGTCCTCACAAAGATATACAAAATGTTCAATGACTGTAAACTTTTGGAGTTCAAGGTCCAGGTAAAGAAAGAGGAAAAAGTCAATCGATACAGCACAGCATAGCGCAGAATAATAGCAGATTCAAAGTTTGGGAGGAAAGGGGTAAAGGGGGGGTAAGTCAATGCAGCCCCTAGATCTCCCCAGCCAACACAGATGGCCATGCCATCCACTGACCACCAGGCAGTCTGCGCTCATTTCTACCTGGCCCCAATCCTCCAAACGGAGCCCAGAGCAGGAACCAGGAGACACCAGGGACCTCAGAAACAAAACCCCTTACTAGACCCCAGTACACCCCCGACAGATTTTCAGCCTAATGACTCATGATTTCAGCTGCAATAATCATCAGTCGAGGATTGGAAAGTCACAGACCTCTTCATCCCTCTAATGATACAAATTTTTGCCTGGAAAATCCTAGAAATCCGAAGTCAGACATCCCAGTAAATCCAAACCAGTAGTTCAATCCAAACAGGAATAAATGTAATACATCCACGAGAACTGATGATATTAATAGTACAAAAGGTAGTATCCAAACTTCTGTCTGAAGCTTTAACTAATAGTGTAGTGGCTAAGCTAAAATCCAAGACAAGAGCCAAAATGGAAGAGTGCAAAAACTACTACTAAGAACCCAGCGCAATGGAACCCACAATACTAGTTGGAGCAAAACAAAAAACAACTAGTCGCATAAGTCGCAAAATACTAAATATCTCACTTCTTTAGTCTTAAATGTCTAAATATACATAAAATAATAAAAACAACTTAAAAACAAAAAAAAACAGCACATAAACAAAGCAAAAAAACATACAAAACAGAGCTAAAAATGGAGCAAAAATGCTGACAGGCTCATAGCAGCTGCCATCTTCACGGATGCTGTGAAACAAAAAAAAGGTGCAGTTACTGCATTGCCTGGGGCACAAGGCAGTCTCTAAAAAAGGCTGTGGCCAAGAACTAGTGGGAGGCTGCGATGTTACAGTAAAGGGCAGCAAAAGCACTGAAATGTTATTGCTTAGACTTTTTTTTCCCTGTAAAGATTTGTGAGTTTTAGAGTCCCTGTGTAAGACATTGAGATGATATGCCATTGTAAACATTTTAAGTTGTATTTGTAAAGAAAACATGAAAACAGCAATGGTGTTGTGATGAGTCACAGGGCTGTACTGGTGGAGGCAGAATGGCATGTTTACACACCAGCAAAAAAACGTGCATCGGTAGAGAAACTTAGGAAAACACTGATCTTTCTGCACTACATTGGAGGGTGTCAACCAATATGAGCATGTTTTATTGAGTGCTACATGAATGAGCAATTCAATAATACCACTTATATGTAAAGTGAGTACGAAAAAAGGTCTCTGTGTTATTATAGCAAGTGTAATGCAGAGGAAAATGCACTACACTCGCTATTAAGAGGATGAAAGAGAGAATGTGGCTGTATCTGTCAAGCTGGCCTTGTGGTGTAGTGGTATGAGCCACTGCCTCTAGAGCCTCTGTGGTGCTGGGTTCGGATCCCAGTGTGAGCGATACATTTTTGCTTCCAAGGAGAGTATATGTTACTTCTAAGTCCACTCCCCCTGGAGTTGAGAATCTTTATTTGGGGTGCAGCAGGGAGCTTCCCTCCCCCACAAAGGAGGGTGTGGGGGGTGAAGCCACCCACATAAAAGAAAGAGTTGTGGTTTGTTTTACAGGACCATCGCTGTTTACAGCAGTCTCTCTCTACAGGACAGTCACCCTTTTGGCATTGGCGATTAGTTTGTCGCTTTAATGAGCAGCGCCATAAGGGAATTGCCCTTATCACATGAAACCCATCAGAGCTCACAGGTGCCACCTGCATTGCTCCCCTTGACATTTACACTGTTTAACTTGCACTGATGCAAGTCACCAGCACCTCTCACAATAGTGCAGATCAGGCAGTGTAAACAGGGCTAATGTATTGCATTGTGCATGCTGCAGATACAAATCAGCACATTGGTGCATGGCTGAGACACGTAGGGAAACCTACATGCCCTGGAAACATGGCACATAGGCTTAGTACATGGGAGTTGTATATGGCACATATGTGTAGATACAAAATATACATATAAATATATATTATGGTAGCACAGTAGTGCTACCATGGGATCCGTACGATTGCCCGGCATGAGGTTTCCCGACATGAAGTTTACCAACACTACTTTCCTGTTATTTGTTTTCCCCACTGAATTATGTCCCGTTGACAGTTTCCCGACTAGTGCTACAGAACGAATTGTGATAGTAGTAGCACAATTACTAAGGCTTCAAAGGCAATTCATTTTGATTCTTGTTTAGTAATTTTCTTCGCATTAATATCAATTTTCTTAACATTCTCTGTAGTCATTTCTTTTTTAGTGTTTACTGCCTTTTGCAAAAAATAAAGTTTTGTATTGAAAGCATCTTGCTTTCTCTCCTTTCACTCAAAGACCGCATTTTAATAGCAACAGAACTGTAGCACTATTCAAACTACAATTTCGATGAAACAATGTTCGGGCAAACATCGCGTCGGCAAATTCAATTACGGGAAATAGATCATGGGACAATACAGAGTTGGGAAAAGGAATGACAGGCAACCATACTAGACCCGCTACCATAGTTATGGCTGAGTAGCACTTTTAAGGTTAAAGGGTGAAATTTCGCATCTTAATAACTTTGCCACCATTCAACGGATTTGCCTGAAATTTGGTATGCACGGTTGAGCATGGTGATCTTGGGATCTATCAACGTTCGTACTGGTTGGATATACAGCTGCTGAGTTATTAAGCAACATCCAAATGCGCAATTATGCTTTTTTGCACATTCTTTGCTCATTCCTACAGGTCGCACGGTTTGCGCGACTGGTCCGAAAACTTCAGGGAACATGAGGCCAGGGTCCCCAATGTGCCATTTGAAGATTTTGTGACAAAATATTGAATGGTTCAAAAGTTATTCAAAAAACAAGTTCCCTTTATAAGTCAATGGGAAAAGTTAACAAAAAGTTCAACACTTTCACAAATGCACTTTTTAGTGTCGCAAATGGCCCTAATAGTGTCAAAAATCCACCATTTTTTTCAGTTACTGATCAGAAAAATGCTTGGCATTTAAAATTGGGACCCTCTAGGAACACAGTTCTTTTTGTGTTCACCTAATCAGACCCTCAGGATGCTAGCCATGTCTTTATTTTGTGGTTAAACACCCCAGAAATATGTTTTTAAATTCTGGAAAAGTAGTCAACAGCACAGTAGTGTCAGATTCATGCACTTCACAAAATTTTGTGAAAGCTTTTGAAAACTGTGACACTACTTTTCCAGACTATGGTGAAAATTACAGGAGTTCTTTGCCACCCTGCTGCAAAAGAACAGTTTGGTCTTTTGAGCTGAAATTTGAAGGTAAGGCAGTCAGCATCTCTCAGGTGTGCTTTATGGTGGTTTGGTGACAAAATATTGCATGGATGCCAAGTTACTGTACTCCGAAGTTGATGTTTTTTCCCATAGGCTAACATGGTGGCATTCACCGCGCATTTTGGGGTTCATATTTCGGAAATGGTGCGAGATATGGAATTTTCATCTCGACAATGCTAGCCAGGAAATTCATGAATCATGTGAAATTTAATTTTTTTTTCTAAGTAGCATGGTTCCTGAGATATAAGCAATTTAGTATTCCAGCAGCTCATTTTCTGCTCCTAAGCCCATTATTATGCATACATTCTTTGTACACACTGTGTTTCTCTATGCAGCTGTTGGGCAAAAACAGGGTGTGTGCTTCTGTTACTGTAACAGTTAACATTTCCACTTGCGTTTCCGTACCTGTTTGTGTTACCTTTCCCGTGTACGCCTCTGTGTGCATTACCCTCTGCATTCTTGTTTGTGCTTGCGGTTGCATTACTGTTAACATTTGTGTTTCCACTACTGTTTTTGTGTTTGCGTTTCAGTTTGTGTTTCCGGCACCCCTTTTGTTTGCGTTTATCTTTCGGTTTGCATCTTCGTTGCTGTTACTGTTACCATTTGCATTTCCAATTGAGTTACTGTGCCCTTGCGCATTACAGTTTGCATTTCTGTATGTGCTTCCATTTACTTTTGCATTTCTGTTTCCTTTGGCATTATTGTTGCTGTACCGTTACCATTTGCCTTTAACTCAGTAGCATTGATCCTGCGATGCTAGTTTGAGTTCCTTAGCAATTCCATTCCCATTTCCATTTCTGTTTCCTTTGGCATTATTGTTCATGTTAAGTTTACCATTTGCATTTACAATTACGGTACCATTACTTACGGCATGTTGCTGTTTATGCTTTCCGCGGTGCTCTTCTTGCGTCAGATTTCTGTTTCAGTTCCTTTGGCATTATTTATGCTGTTAACATTACCATTTGCATTTCCAATTGCTGTACCGTGACTGTGCACATCACGGTTTGTGTTTTCTTAAGCGATTGCATCTCCCTTTTGCTTCACTGTTCAGTTTGGCGTCACTTTGCGCGTGATTTTCTATTAACGTTTGCTTTACCATTTACGTTTCTGTCACCATGTGCACAACTATTAGCGCTAGTGTTTCCCTTGCACTTACCATTACTATGTCAGAAAATATCATGTAGTGGGAGCATGGGGCCCAAGCGTGCTCCCACCACCACATTCCATTCACTACTTCTACGGCACATTCTCAAAAAGAAAGGACATTAGAGGCAAAAAAACTCTATTTAATGCATTAGTTATGATTGTTCCAAAGCAAGAAAAGTGAGGAAATTTGATGTTAGGGTTGAAACCCCCCCTTGCACCCACTCCCACCCTGCCCCCCAGTTGGCATCGGGGTGTGCGTTGGGGTCATTGGTCCTAACTCTCACCCCATTCTCCTATAGTTCACCACCTCAGCTTCTTTACACATGTGTGTTTAAAACTTTGGAATTCACAATCACAACTAAAAGTGGAAGAATGGAATATATAACACAGGCTAACAGCAGCAGAAACTCTCAGACAGGACAGAGTAACTTTTCATAGAAACAAATTGTCAAGATATAACAAAATTAATAAGAAATAACAGTAAAGAGTAACTCACAATTTGTGAGTAATCTGTAAAAGGCTAAAAAATAGCCTGCACTGGTTTACACTCCTACCCTACCCGACTCAACTCCTTCAAAGACACAGGCAAGAGTAAAACCTAATTAAACTAAGTATTATGCAAACATCCACAAAATTAGAAAATGTTCCCTAGCAGCACTAGGAAAAAACTGTATATTTTGCAAACAATTAGCTCTCAAAAACAAGTTTTAAAGTGGTTTTAAAATTGTTTATTGGCTCTGATGCACCACAACAGACCTCTCTTTGAGTCAACATGCAGCAGAATGAGCTGTAAACAAGGTGCATGTGATATTTGACCTATTTACCCACAATGCCATGCAAATTTCACTTTTGGAGCAAAATTCTGCAGGCGAAATTAAAAGTTATGCAGGCAAAATTGTGCCACAAGGTGAAATTTTAAACATTAATGGGAGAAATTGGCTGACCAAAACATTTTATGTGAAATTTTGCCATTACGCAAAATCAGAAACCAGACAAAATTTTGTTTCGCCTAGGCAAAAAATTTCACGTAATTGTGGAATTACACAAAATATTTTGCCAGGCAAAATATTTCAGTTTTGCACAACACTGGGAGACAAATGGAGACAGAAACTTCTACAGAGGAGAAAGAAAGAATCAGCCAACCACATAACCATAGGTGGCAGCCAGCTATACACCATTACACTGGTCACACATGGTTAAACTATGCACAAGCTAGAATTCCAAGTTATCTAACCTTTACAACATTTACAGTATTAGATGTGGGGTAACCATAGCAAAGCAGGCATTTAAAGAATGCTGCATTCCAGGATGGACACCAATACATACAGCACTGTAGGCTAACCCTCCCCTCTTGTCATAAATAAATACTATACATACACAGTCTCGTTGTGCCACACACTTCCATTCTGATAGTGGGGCAAAACTACAGAAGGATCAAACAGGCAATTAAACATTAACCTAGTGAGTGTCCTGCAGTATATTACAAAAAACTCCATGCATTTATTTTGTTTGTGTTTTTTATTTTCTTTGTAGTTGCCCATGTTTTCGGATGTTATTGTATTGTTTTGTATTTGCATTATAGAACATTGTATATTGTGCAAGCAATAACGCACAATGAGGTGTGGGACATCGCCTGATAAGAGCATGCCCAGGGGTGTACTAAGGCTGCTGAGTGCCTCATGCCACTGGGTGAGCTCTTATCAGGCAATAACCCACACCTCAGAGTGTGTTATTGTGCTTATAAAATGGGTCCCTTAGTAAAAACATTAAATACAAATGCAGATAAGAAGTTTAAATAAAATATTTAAAAAATATGATGTTATGAATTCAAAGAGACAAAAAGTAGTCCTTCTCATGTTATTATTGTGAAGATGCTTGATTAAGTAGGAGGCTTTGGTGCATGTCTGTTCGCTCCTGCTATCTTCAACTGAGAAAGAAAATTGTCCACAATATGTTTTTTTTTCTTTTTGTGTATGTGTTTGTTTGTTTTTATGATTAGGGAGGAAATGCCCAATCAGTTACTTACAAGAATGGGAGCATGGGACCTCCTCAGCCACTGTGGTTCTTATAGTGTCTGTCTGCCACACACCACCCAACACACACACACAGTTCTGAACAATATGCTTTTGATTTTTATGTGTTTTTTTTATGAGGATGTGATACAACACAGTGGGAGTTTTTCTGTAGGGAGTGGGAATGAGCGTGTCCCTCACTGGGTGCCTTACTCAGCGCTTCCATGATATCACTTTCGCAATCACAGTTTCAGTAACTTGGTGTGATGTTTATTTATTTGAAATGGTAACCGGGAATGTTGTCAAAAATAGTTTTACATTGTTAAAGAATTAGTAGAGGAGCAGAACAGGAACAGGTATGGCACCTTCTAAAAGAGCAGATTTTGGGTACAATCTTTATTTGAAAGTTGCTGCACTCGCAAATCGCTAAGCTGATTGGATCGGGCTCTGCTCACAATTTTTTTAGGTCAGATTTTTATTTAAATAAGAGAGAGAAAAGGAATGAAAAAGTTTTCCTGTGATGCTGTTGTACTGTAAACGGTATGTCTGTGGTGTGTATACAGTGTTGGCAGTGAGACTGTAGTGTGTAGGTGTGGGTTCAAAAAGGACGCTGCAAGTAGGGTGAACAGTTGAGAGCGGTCAGAGGGAGAGCTTGCCAGACAATTCTGTTTTAAAACTGACAGGCATTGATCTCTGACTGCACTGCGTCCTGCTTGGCATAACAAGTACCAGTTGTTATGTATATGTGTACTGATAAGGACACGGTTACTGGTATCTTATCCATTTTATAATGTGTCATACTGCACTTGTATGTAGAATGCATGTTTAAAGACTTTTTTTGTTGTTAACTTTTCTAGGTTATATTTTGTCATGGACTGAGCCCCCCCACACACACACACAGTGACCTAGTTCCTCCTGAGCTCAGCCATGCTCCAAGCAGGCATGTTAAATATGCAAATGCACTTTCTGAGCTCTGTCCCACTTGGAGAGGGCACGTAAGAAAAAAAAGAATAAGAAATAAATAAAAAGTCCTTCATGGGCTCAGTCACTATCACAGAGAAAAGAAATTACCCCCAAAAAATTTTAAGGCCATTTCAGTGCCAAAGAGCGGATTAATTAGTTTGAATTAGCCCATTTTGCTGGTTGATCCTTGCCACTTTAATGTTGAACAGAGATTTGTATCTCACGGAAAATGTGTTTATTAGAACCACCTATCACTGCATGTGACTGTGCTAACACTGCTCTAAAGTTTTACTGCTGATAGGTACTGCAGCTTATACTTCAAGTCTTTCAGGGTTTGCAGTGTTCCCCACAACTCTGCAGCATTCCCACACAGTTGAGTTTCATTTGGTCTTCTCGAAGCTTTAGCAGGTGACGAGTGATGGGGACAAATGTGGATGCTAAGTTGGATAAAACTGTCTGTATGGTTTGACACTGTAAAGCAACTGAATGAAGACTGTACCTGTTTGTACTTGTTTAATCTCAGAGTCTGTATGTCTTTGGAAAAGTAATAAAAACATTTATGTAAGGACCTCACCCCTGTCTTTTTGCAAAATGACAGGTGGTATGCTGTTGAAGCTAACAGCAGTACGAGGTGGGGACTGGGTTTGGGGAGGACTAGATTACTCGACACAAGAGGCCTAGGTTTGGCTACTCTGCACTGGGGCACCCAAGTAAATCCGAACACAGGAAGCAATAACTGTAATGTCCAATACCAGGAATGGGATTCTAAAGTGTGGCTTTTATTCATATCCAAACTGAACAAACAAAGCATAGACGGCCCCCCCACGGGGCTACATTCCTGGTAATGCAGATAAGAGCAACAGAGCACTTCTTCTCTATTTCAGCCCTCAGGCTCTGAACCCTCCAGGCACACAGCCTGGACTTGCACACAGCTTTGGGTACACAGCCCGACTTGTACACTACTTGTTTTTTTTCCCCTGGCCTGGTTCCCCCGCCAGCCACTCGATCGCGGTCCATATGGCAGTGAACCAATTTTCTGTTGGTGGCTCCATAAACCATCTTAGAACCTTTGACTCCTTAAGGAAAATTTTCCTTCCAATCCCACATCTGGGTACTTCCCTCATCACTGGCCAAGTGCATGAGGCAAAGTAGAAATCCACAGAGCAAATCTGTAGAGGTGGACCTGGTTACAAAAGATGGGGGTCTCCCACCTCCAGCTCCCACAATCCATACCCAGCCATTTCTCTGGACACTAAACAATTCTTTTGAAAGCTTGGCAATGAAGATTAAAGGGTAGACGTATAGCACATCTCATCTACATGTCTTGACTTTCCCCTTGTGCTGGACTTGAACACACTTTTACTTGGCTAAGCCTATTCCTCTAGGCCTCCCACTAATTCAGTAGTCCCATCCCCACTTTAACACAGTTCAGGTGAAACATGGGCCCTTTGAAAAGAGAAGAACTCACCCTTTGGTTGCAGGTGCCCCACAGGTGAATCTTGAAAGCTTCTTGTGCCACAACACATTTCAGAAAAATAGTCAGCTTCTTCTCTAGCAGGAACCAGGTGGTTGCCCCTGGAATAGCAGGCAAACCTTCCACCCCCATCCCCTCAGGAATGGGGCACAGAGACCTGTAACAGCAGTCTCCGCTACTTCCAGAACAGCTTACTATGTTCCTCTTTAGGTGGAAACACACACCTTTCCCTAGAAGCAGCTCTATATCACAGCTTAGGCTCCAAGAGCCTGTGCACAGAACTGCTGTGCTCCTCTCCTCTTGACTGCTCACCCAACTCTTTCCAACTCACTGTTCAAAACTCCCAACATTCTAATCTATCTCCCTTCTGCAGATTCCAATGTGGCTCATGCAGCTGTGATAGTTCTATGGTGATGTCATCCCTTAGTCTCAGCTGAAACTGAGAACAGAGTGAGACAGTGTGAAATCCATTTAACTGGAGTTTCACAAGCTGCCTTCCCTGCCTACCACTAGGTCTTACAGGAATTCTAGTAACCCTGGGTGACGGGGGGTTACATTTAAATAACAAAAATAATGCAGCATGGGGTGTGCACGATACACACACACACACACACACACACACACACACACACACACCTCCAACTCAGACCATGATATAGATGGTCTAGTACTGAAATGGGCATTCAGGGTCGGGGTCCAGTCTTGTCTTTGAATTTACCCCAACACAAGGAAGGATCAGTTGCAAACATTGTCCTTGTGCACCCTGATCTCCATGGAAAACAGTTAACTAGTGGATGAGCAGGGCTTTCCTGGATCACACGGAACTCAAGTACAAAATGGGCATGATGCTTGCATCAGTATCTCTACATGGTTAAAATATCAGTGTACAAGACACTTCTTCAATGAATAGCATACAGTATAGCCAAGTACTGTATGTTGGACTCCTCTCTTTGTTACAATATACAGAAATATAAGTGAGCACTGAACAGCCATTGGGAGGTACACCAAGACCAGGAGACATCAGCTGTGGTCAGGGATTGAACCTGCACTTGGGGAAACAGGGAATGGATGCACCCCACCTGAGATGTTTCTTGGAGCAACAATAGGCATTGTCAACTAAACCAAAAATAAAAATGTAGGCTCACATAACTATCAAATAAAAGGGGAAAACAATAAAACGGTGAAAAGAACTAAATTATTTACTCAAAGAACCACAGCAAAATGGAATATTTTACCACCGGACATAGTTGATAGTGAGACAATCACTTCAATTAAAGCAGGCTAGACAAATTCATGGGAAGCAAACAATTTGATTTCCACCCATAATGTTGTGTGCAATTTCACAATGGGCAAAAGCCTGACGAACTTGTAACATACTATGAAGCTATGGTTGAGGCTGTAGTGTAGATCGGTTGTGCCCCAGCCACTTGGTGCACAGGGCTAATAGCACTTCCCAGCACCTGGGGTAATGGCAGGTGTACATTTGACCCCTGTTCATGATGAGTCTGTAGGGACTGGTGACCACTGCACCCCCACACAAAACAATGTTGTCGCTCGTAGTACCCTCTAGACATCATTTCATACAGAAAGTCAGATTTCTATTTAACTTAGCTGTGAACAGACACTATGAGCAAATGGGCTTTTCTGCAGGCAAACTTATAGATTTCTGTAGATGACAGGCAATTTGCCATTGCTGAACTGTGTGGGCAATTAGCCATATACATATCTCCCCTTATTTGTCCTTATTCCTCTGTAGCTAGGGGTGGATGACAGTTGCAAATTCTGCATTCACAGAATGTGCGCTAAATTTAGGTAATTTCATGGAAATTTAAGAACTTTCGCCATTGGCAAAACTGTCATTTTCCACAGATTTTCACCAAGTTCCGCTGACTTTTTTTGTGAACTGTGGAAAAATGCACATAAACTGTGGAATTTATTCTATCCACAGTTTAATGAACTGTCAGTGAATGAGCGCCTGCTTACATAACCATGCGGTCATTCACGGACAATTCAGTGGGCCACTGGTAGTGGAGGAGAGAGAAGGGCTACACTGGTGGCCCCCTAAGAAGTGGGAGAGGGGCGTGGTGGTGGCAGATTAACTGTCAGGGTGGGGGGTCCACTAGACTCCAGGGAATTAGTATTATTTTTTTTATAATTTATCAGGGATGGGGAGGTCCACTAGACACCAGGGAATACTGGAAATAGAGGGAGATAAGTCAGTGGACTGCCAGCTACTTTTTGTGGATTAAGGAATCCATGATAGGGAGGGGGGTCCGCTAGACATCAGGGAAATGAAATGTTTTGAGGGTCCATGATCGGTGGGTGGGGCGCCACTAGAAACCAGGTGGTCCTAAGAAGGGATTGGAGATATTTATTTATTTATTTACTGGGACCCCTGATCAGTGGAGGGTGGATTAATGAATTAAACTGCAGTTAGAAAAAGCCTCAGAACTGACCACTGTCAGTGATCCTTTCTGCAGATTTTTTTCCCACAGTTTAATAAATGAACCCTTACTTTATATATATGTTCCATAGCTTTAAGGCAGAATTTCCATGAAAGTTCTGAAAATGATTTCCGAACTTTTGAGGAAGTGAAATTCGCACGTTCACCAAAATTCTGCTGGTAAATTTTTTTTTCCACACACCCCTACCTGTAGCACACTTATTTCCTTGTGTTTTTTAATAGTGCAACAAAAATCCCTCTGATGGCAATTATATTTCAGCTGGATTCCTGTCTGCTTAACTCTCTATCAAATGGTATATCTGATAATTATTGCTATAAACCCAATAAGAGACCACATAACCATTCAGCTAATGTTGCATTAATTGCTTCTCAGTGTTTTGCAAGTAGGAGTGGGTGACAATTTAAATGAAGCTACCCTTACAAAGCTGCAGCTCCCTTTATCACTGAATAGTGCTGGAGCCATGTCTGTCAGAAATTATGATATGCATAGAAGATGCCTTGATATTATTTCCAGTTGATGGCGAACCCTACATTTTCATCACAGTAATAGTTCATTTATATATTTCCACCTGCTTAAATAATTCATATTTTTGTGGGGCCAACAAATTATGGGCCCTATGCACAAGAAAAAGGATTGTTATGAATCCGCTTATTGGTGGCGCATAGGCAACCCTAAGCTGGCATACAGTGCAGCATGTTCCTGCAGACCCCCAGTGGCATTCACATAGAGTGTGCCTGACAGTTGTGTGGTGGATTCCCAGCCGCATGGGCAGCAATGTGCCAGGGACAATTGGGGGAATTGTCCGTGGTGTAGCCACACTATGTGCCATTCACTAAGGCACATAGTGCCAGGCACTGGGGGGCACAGGTTAGGGCACAGGTTATGGCAGCCAGGACACTACCATAACCCAGTGCCCACCCCCATGGTCATCACCCTCTGGTGGTGGCAGGACTGATAAATGGCTCTCCATGCTGCTACAGCCCACTGTGCTGCTAGGGAGGTCTGGGGAAGCTATTCCAGTGAGTGCCCATTCACTTTTATATTGTTTAGTATTTCTCAGATCCACATATCTAATTCATGTCCACCCCAAGGGTGCAAGGAATCCACTCTCAGACACTGGTTGAGCATCCTATTGGATGTCTTCCCTGGCCCATCCCTCTGCACTGGGCCACCTCCATTGAAACTGCACACTGGGAGTAGTGGCCCCAGACAGGTAACATGCAAGTGCATGAGGTCATGAATACCATGTACCCTGTGCTTGTCTGGGGCCATAGAGCTGCGCAGGTAGGGTGTGCATCTCTGGCATGTTGCTTCCACCTTATTAGTGAACAACAGCCACTGTTGGTAGCATGAATAAAAAAGTTACATGTAACTGGAATCAAACAAAATTGTTCATGGTTTCCTGGAGTAGGACCCTAACAATCCCTCCTCTGACTAGTGCCTTTGAAGAAAGGCACCAGAGTACTGCATTCCTCACCAGAAGCCCTGACAGTAAATGACAGTTGTGGAATTCCAACTGGGTCTTCCTATATATATATATCTATAGTTCTGTGCTGAAACCAGTAGGGCAATCATGAACTCGGAGGGGGCTAGGCTGTTCTATTTCACTGTCGAGAAGGCTTTGTTGAAATTTTTAAAGAATATCAGGGTGATGCCTATTATATATTATCAATTTATTTTCAGTACAATACTGCAGTCTGTTTCACAGTACACAAATTATAGCTTAATGAAATACATTTTAGTTGCAATAAACTGATGCCATAGAATGTCAAAGTTTCTATCTAGGGTCCATATGCAGGTCAATGTGGAGAAGCTGCATGATCTGCCTCTCCCAATACCACTGCTATAATTCTTCCCTACCCCAAAATAAGTGTCTCTATTGAAATTTGTTTTGAAATCAAGTGTCTGCCCCATCAGGATTTTGACTTCAGGGGGCCATTCTGACATGTCATATATTACGGGATCCAATATAGCTGTGGCATTGCTGGGGTCAGGGTCATTCTGGCTGATGTTTACTTTAGTTATGTTCTGGAGCACCCATGTGGGGTTCTGCCATTCAATATTGGTTTGCATTTCATTTTTAACCAACATCCCCGAATAGATGCAGTTTCAGAACTCAAACAGGGTCTTCCAATTTACAGTTGTGTGCTGTAATCACTAGAGCAATCTGTGATTGGGGGAGGGGGTGAAGCTATGTTATGCTTTGGAGAAGTTTTTTAAAGAAAGAGTTCCCTTTATCAAGGAGTATTGTAAACTTTAGTATTATGTACCATCAATTTATTGCAAGTCAAAATAGAAGTTCTTTTTCACAGGCACTTATAAAATAACCAACCCAATTAACAATGCTTGGCACTTCCCTCATAAGAGATTCTTCAGGGAATCTTTGAGGAATCTTTGAGTGCTGAGTTATGATAGCTGGGTTTGTGCTTTTGTAACCACCTTTCTTTATGCTGCAGTTTGTATGTTGTGGAACAAAAATGCTGCCTTTACTTGCAATAAATTGATGGTATATAATATCAAAGTTAACAGCACTCCCTCATGTAATTATAATTTGGTGAGTGCTCTGCATTGCATTTCAAAACACTTCAACATTATAAAGAAAAAAGTAACTAAAATAAACAAAAGTGATAAACGCGTCATTTAAATGAGTCTTTACCTGTTTTGCCCTTTCAGATGACCTCTGAAAGTAAGGGGACTACAAAAGTGATAAATATGTCTGTTATTACCACCTCTGCACCTCCAACAATGCAATATAAGTGAGTTATACATCACTAACACTGGTCACTTTTGTTTAAACTACACACATACTAGCATTCCAGATTGTCTAACCAATATTAGATATGGCATAACTATAGTATAGTAGGCATTTGTTTTTCTATATAGATTTGTTATTGTAGTTTTTAATTTTTGTCTCCTGTCCCTGTGCACAGAGCATGCCCACGCATGTGGAGGCATGTGCATGCCATGCCTCGAGGTGCCCACCCACTACACTGCTGCCCCTCCCAATTACTCTACCCACCAGACTTCCACCCTGTGGGAGCAGAACTACAGAGGGTGACAACCACCCCAAGAGAGGAGGGCCACCTTTCAGCTGCTCAATCCTGTTCCCTCCCTTCCCCCCATGCTGGCTCTCCAGTAGCCACTTTGCTGAATATCATAATTCTGATCCGGCACATTTAAAATTCATGGCACTTGATTAGGTCCCACCACTTGAAAGAGGGGATGATTACTTAAATGTACTTAACCAGAAAGAAATGAGATGGACAGTTTCATTAAACACAGTACAGCCAATAGAACTCAATGATGAGGTGGATTTCATCCCTTTTATAAAAGATCAGTAACTATCTCAAAGTCCTCGCTCTCTAATTTACAAATTAATCCAATAATTGCTTGGTGACAATGAAATGCAGCTGTGTTTTCCTTCACCTTTTTGTGTGTCAATCAACTAGTTTTTGTCTATTATTTAAATCAATGTTTTTGAATAACAAAAGTAATAAGGGTGATTAGTATTTAAAGATCAGGTAGAAAGTAAGACACTGAAATACATATTAGTTCATCCTTTAATGCATGTTTCTCCAAGTCTGGTATTAAGTTAGGTTATATGTGAGATATTCCTCTATACGAGGACTCTTGGTACCCACAACAGTATAATATAATCAAATGTTTCTTTATAAATTAAAATGAAAGGAAACTATTGCATTTGCAATCCTTACTACTGTGAACCTTTATCAAATACAATATAGTAATGTAATTGGAGTTTGAAAATACAGACAGTATTTATGTTGGAAAAAAATATTTTCAATATAATAGGGTTCTACAGATTATTATTTTTGTTTTTCCACCTTTATTTCATTTTTTCCTTTTTTTCTTCCCATTTTCCTTCACCTTTCTCTCCCTCCCTCCTTTTCCCTCTCCAAATAACTCCCTCCTCCCACCCACCTGATTCTTTGCCTTATGTAAAATTCTGTATGAAACCATGATTGTAGCTACTACTAAAACAAATGTAACACATAGTATAAACAACAAAAAATATTTTCTAACTATTGCAAAAGTTAAAAGAATTTTGTTTTTTAAATAGTAGCAAATTAATTTTGTTGTTTTTAACCTCTTCTTTTTTTATTGTGCTGTTTGTATTAAGTGAATGTGTGTATCTCTTTAAGCTATTGGAATAAAGGTAGCACCTGTAACAAGTTGATTCATCCCCAACTGAAGGCCTGATTGTAGGGGTGTGGCACTAGGGAAGCAGTTACGCGCCAGAGAATAAACGGCTGCTTTGAACTTTGACTGGTGCTGTTTTTTTGTGTCATTTGTTTATAACAAGGAGACCAGCATGCTACCAGTTATCGATTCTGTTTCTGTATCTGGGAGTTGCCTTCCCGTTGTGTTCAAGTGCCCAGAAAGTATCCTGAGATGCGCCTTTATTTCTACATATATGGCTCACCAGCGACCCAAGGTAATTCCCGAACCCAGATTAATGGCGTAGTGCGAGGTAAGGCATCCAGAACCTCAACCCCCAGTGCCACTGGGCTGATGATAGGAAAGTAGGTATTTAAAGAATGCTGTACTCTATGGGGTATGCACCAATACAAACAATAATGTAAGTTAAGTTTCCTTTGCAGTCTTTCTTTCTGTGTCTCCTCTCTCTCTCTCTCTCTCTCTCTCTCTCTTTCTGTCGCTCTCTGCTCACTCTTCCCTCACCCTCTTTCTCTCCTAATAAATAAATACTACACGCACTGTCTTGTTGTGCCACACACTTCCATCTCTACTGTGGGACAAAGTACAGCAGGGTCAACCAGGTAATTAAACTTTAACCTGGTGAGTGCCTTGCAATACATTAGAAAAAAATCTTGTTGTCCAGTGCTTGAATTTACTAAAGCAAAACAGAGTATGTGAGCATTTTACAACCAAATAAATGACAACAAAAAGAAGTACAAGTAGCAAACAGCATTAAAATGAGCCTTTATGCTGATTGCCCAACCAGATGGCCTTCAACGATAAAAGGGCTCCAAAAGTGATAAATGTATCTGCTGTCACCATCTCCGCACTTCTAACTGTATGACTATAGATCAGCTATACATCACTGACACTGGTCACTTGTGGTTAAACTATGCACATGCTAGCATTCCAAGTTATCTAACCTTTACAACATTTACAGTATTAGATATGGGGTAACCACAGCAGAGTAGGTATTTAAAGAATGCTGCACTCCAGAGTTGGCACCAAAATGCTATATACGCACAGTCATGTTGTGCCACACATTTCCATCCTGAGTGTGGTGCAAAGTACATAGGGATCAACAAGGTAATTAAACTTTAACCTGGTGAGTGCCCTGCAGTATATTACAAAAAACTCCACGCCCACTGTCTAAACCTACTAAAACAAAAATGTTTTATGCTGAGTATCTGGGCATTATACAATCGAATAAAAGGCAATAGAAAGATATAAAAGTGGTAAACATAGCATTGAAATGGGACTTCATGCTGTGTGCCAGCCCTGATGACCTCTAAACATAAAATAGCTCCAAAACTGGTAAATATGCAAGCTATCAACATCGCTACACTTCTAAGACATTAATTACTCACTTAGAAAAGAGGTTTAGATATAACAGAGCAGAAAGTTAAAGAATGGTGCGGTTGCTTCCTTTTATTAGGGTCCTCTCTCTCTCTCTTTCTGTTAGCAACTGCCCTTCCCCCACTAATTTTATCTTACTTTACTGTACTGTATATATTACCATATAAAGTAGTAGATGAGGGATAGCTATAATAAAGAAGAAATTTAAAAATTATGGTACCTGCCACATGTTTTAAACTTCATATTGTTTGCTGTTACCCCTGGGTGCAGCACCCATATATCAGGCATTCCTTTAAAGTCTCTCCAGGACTGATTCCAAAAGAGCCCTTAGATCACTACAAGTTGCAGTGATCAAGGGCTGTGGCACACTCTGGGTGTGTCAGGGACCCTGTGCCCAGTTCTGTAAAATTGTGAGTCCCTGCACCAAAAACCAGGGAGTTGCCCCACTCGCAGGCTAGCACCAAACAATTGGTGCACCCTCGGGACTTGCCACAGAGATCCAGCTCCCCCCCAATCTGGTGCAACAAAATAAGGAATGGCAGGAGGGCCATGGGGGATGCCATAGGGGGTGTTGTGGAGCAAGTGGGAATGCCAGGGGGTGATCAGGCACCTGTCAGGTGTGCCATTATTATAACAATTATTGTAATTACCCAATCACTTCTCTGGCATGCCCACTTGCTCCCCAACACCCCTATAGCACTCCACTGTCCCTTATACCCACATACCCCACTTACAGAGCCCACACCCACAGTTCCACTCCTTGTGAAGAAATGGTGCAAGGGTCTTAGACCACCTCTTGGCTATTCTAAGTTGAGCCCCTTGTTATGACCTTGGTGTTGGCAGGGTTTTCAGAATCCTCAAAAGGGGATTTTGCAGCTCCTTGCAACTTGGCATACCCTGTGGAAGGTTGCAAGAGTGGCACAGTGTTGGTGTGCCACAGAGGCTTCCCATTCCTATGCAGGCCGTGTTTTGAAATTGAGATTGCTGCAATTTCTGATGCAAGGTGCAAATTGCATCATTGATGTTTGGCTCAAGAACCTTACATCAGTCTGTTAGCTTTTGGAGTTAGGTCCTCTGTCTCTCTCTCTCTCTCTCTCTCTCTCTCTCTCTTTCCCCCTACCTCTCTCTTTCTCTTTACAATAAATAAATGGTATACATATGGCGGTACACATAACATTGTTAGGACACCCATGTCCTGAAAGTATATGTACTTTAACATGAATAATATGTAAATGTTTTATTAAAGCTGTCAAACAAATGAAGGAGACAGCTTTTTAAAGGGCTATTAAAATTCTCATGTAAACTTTGATTTGCTCCACACATTGACTTCCATCTTGAACTATTTCATGCAGGAACTGCATTTAAGTTTTCTTCTATCACAAAAACAGTCTTTCTGCATATTTAATGTGGATGAAGGGAAATAAATGAATGCAAAAATTCACATGGGAAAACTGATGGAAGTGGCAGTTGTATTTTGCATATTTTTTGTAGCCAAGTTACATAGGGTTTCAGAGTAGAAACTTCTCCTATAGGAACAATTAATGATTGTTTAAATTCCTTGAAACTACCTCATGGTTCCAATACTGGCAGGTGCAGGACTGCACAAAGAACATATCAGAAATATAGGTTCTGCATGAACTGCCCCCCCCCCAATAAATGCCACAGCTAAAATGCTCCCACATCCAAAAATAAATGCTCTCATGGGAATGGCCCCTGAAATAAAGGAACTGCCCATACCTGGATATTCACTTCAAAAGGCCATGCTTACTCTAGCATATGTTATGAGGTTAATATAGCAGTGGCATTGAGAGAGAGCTCATTCTGGCATATAATTTACTTTGGTGGTGTTCTAGAACACCAGTCCAGGTTGTTACCATTTTACCATATATCAAGGGCATTCCATTCCTTAACCATACCTTACAGTAAATGGCAGTTGTGGGATTCAAACCATGGTATTATGGTTTAGAGTCCTATGCTATAACTACTTCTTCAACCAAGAACTCGCAATTGGGGGTAAGCTGTTTTATTCTACTACAGAAATACTGACTGTTGGACTTGGAAACAACTCTCAGGTTTCAAGAAGAATCCTTGATAAAAATAAACTGTTAATATTAAGGAATCATACGGCACAGGGACTGGTAAAATATAAGCAAACTGGTTCATCAGTAAATTGCATCTGTGTATTGCATCTTGTTTTTATATCTGTTTATCTACTGTAGCATACCTCAAACTAATTCATAATAATTAGATTCATTTTGTTTAAAAATCATTATTGTTGTGCTATTGATCTTTCTTTGAGCAACAAAAATCCACATCTTAATAGTCTTATGTTCTTTTCATATTTGTCTCATTTCCATATTTTCATTTTTCCACTGGGACAGGGTATAGGTCCAAAATTGACTGACATAAGGACACTCAAAAAATAAATGCAAAACAGTTTCCATCAGGTACTTACATAAATTCTTTCTTGGACACCCTCTTTCTTACATGCCTTTGTGTTTGAGATTGCCATTGATATTTCGTTTTTTGTGTGTTCCCAACCATAAAACATCCCACATGTATGATAGAATTTGTCTGGAAGTCAGCATGTTCCCTATTTGCTGATATTGATGTGTTGGATAAATAGCAAAGTATGATGAGATCAGAAAGTGTTTGTCCATAATGGCTCTTTAGATTTCTTTCCTAGGACATTGTTTTATTTGTTGTCTTAATACACCCCATAGTTTCAATTTTCCAAAACACAACTTAAAATATTCTGGCAATCCCATCAAGGACTTCTGTTTCGGAATTTGTGTTAAAGGTTGCCAGGTCTGAATCCAGGGAGAGATTGAATCCCAAACCCAAAGATCCCACACCTTACCCACTTTTTTAACACGGGACTAATGTTATTGGTTACAAAAAAGGAAAAGAAAAAGGCAATTGGATTTACCATACGAATGCCTCCAAATTTAAAATCTTGATATAGTATGAGTCTTTTAGTGGGGTTCAGCCTGCTACCCCATATTGTTTGAAAAAAGACAATGTAAATGCTAGTATCCAATATCGCCTGGGGAGAAAAAGTAGCTCCTAGGTGGAGAAACATACTAAGTATGAAAGTTTTGGCCATATAGACCCTCTATTTCTTTGACATTCTCCACTTGTTTCATCTTTGCACCTTAATCTGTGCATCTTTTAGTAACAATTCCCAATTATATTTTGCTGGATCCTCCATTCCAAAATAAATCTCAAATATTTTACAATATCCTACACAAGCTGGAATACCCATAATATCAACAGTATCAGGATGTGTTGTACTTATAGAAAGATACTTACTTTTACTAAGATTCACTTGTGATCCTGAGCCCCCCACATATGCCATCAGCAAGGTCTCGGTAGCATTGCATGATGGGAGATCTGCTAAGATAAGACAGAGATAGTCAGCATAGGCCACAGTCTTTCCTTCTGTAAATGTGCTATGAAGTGAAAGACCCCTAATAGCTTCTAGTGCATTAATTCTTGCAAGTAATAGTTCCAGGATTACAATATAAAGAAAGAAACTCAAGGAGCACCCTTGCCTAACTCATCTAGTCACCTTCACTGGTTTTACAAACCAGCCATTCACAAAGGGTGTTGCTAATGCTTCAGTGTAACAGGTCTTAAGCCAAGATATAAAAGGAAGGGGAACCTTCATCTTGGAAAGACACGCCCAGATATAACTTTGTGGTAACCTGTCAAAGGCTTTTTGTTGGTATAAACTAAAACAGAAACCCATAAGTTCTCCTGCGGACCCTCTGGAGAAAATTTCCTTCATTAAAATAAGTCCATCCTTTATGGTTCATCCTGGGACAGAGCAGAACTGCATTGAATAATATCTTCTGGACAAATAGAAAGATGTTTGCTCAAAATTTTCATAAGGAGCTTGTAGTCACTATTAAGGAGGGTCATTGGTCTTCAATTTTGCAGTGTTTCTCTGTCTCCTTGTTTATAAATTAAAACTACAAGACCTTTATTCATGCTGGGAGGTAAAGCATTTGCTATTAAACTGTCAGAAAGAAGGGTGAATAGTTCTACTAAAAAAGGAATTAACATTCTGTACAATTCGTTTGGGAGCCCATCGAGGCCTGGTGCTTTCCCCACAGGTGAGTATGAAATAACTTCTATGACTGCCAGTAGGGAGACAGGGTGTAGCAGACCTGGAAAACAATATTCCAGTACTGTTCTTAGAGGACAAATATCTAGCCTCTCCATAATTTGTCTCTTTGAGATGCAGATCAGCAGAGAGCACGGCCTCCAAATGCTGTCCCAATTCTTTTAAGACATCTTTTTTTTGGAAAAATCACTTGTCCTGAGAGGGATTTGAGTGTTCTGATATATTTTGGTGTCTAGAGGTCTGGCAAAAGTCAAAAGGGTTGGTGTGAGCTTGTGTGCCACTTACGCCAAACCTTTGTTCTTGTCTCAGACAGGACATTCGGTCATACTGCAATTTAGTCAGTGTAGCCTTTAAAGTTTAAAATTCATGCATGTCAGTCTCTAGCCCCTGTAGTAAGCATTCTCGAAAAATAAGTAACTTCTATCTGGTAGCAGAATACTCTTGCTTCCTATGTTTTCCTAAAAATCTACCTATTTGCTGAAACAAAGTCTGAAATCCCATTTTAATATCTTCCCACCAATCTTGCCTACTATCGTAGAGACAAAAAAATAATTTCCTAGCATTAATAGTAGCCTGAAAGCCCTCCTTAACCTCTGGAATGTCCAATAATGCTAGATTAAGCTTCCAATAACCCGATCCCTGAGATGTACTTTTATAGTTAGAGATTGTGACACTTAGTAAAACATGATCTGAGGTGGCCACCAGTTGCACTGTCAGATTCCTGGTTTGAAGGGAAGGAGATAAAAACCAATAATCTATACTGGATGATTTTTTTACCTTGAAAAAAGGTGTGGGGGTGCTGGGGTGAGTGAGGGGATAAAAATATTCATTAGACCAGACTGGGTGAGTAAGGAATTCAAAAATGTAGTATCACAATATAATTTTGTGATGTTAAAATGCCTATTTTGAGTGGTCCGATTAATATTAAAATCCCCACCAAATAACACATTTTTGCTGGTAAATAAATATGGACATATGAGTTTTAACAGGGAAATCCTAGCTGACTTTGTTTGAGGAACATAAATATTTATTAGACGGAAATCTATATTAAATAGTGTGATGTCTAAAAGATACGCTCGGTCTGGAGAAATGTCCACCATATGTGTGACTATGATATTGAGAGTAATGAAGCAAATCCCCAGACCACAACAAAGATCTTCTCCTCCTGAACAATAGCTAGGACCCCAAATCCAAGCATCTGAAGCAGTTTGAAAATCATGAAGAGTGTACAATCTAGTGTCCTGTAGGAACACTATCACATACATTTGAGTTGAAAATAGCTCAAAAGTGGCTAACATTTTAACCTCTGACCTAAGGCTGTTGGTGTTAAGGCTAGCTATTTTCAACTCATAGCCATTTGTATGTCAGCAAAAGCAGGGGTTTAGGTACTGGGGGGGGGTCCACATGCTTTTTCTTGTACCTATTCTTGGTCCCAAGCAATGTTTTTTTCTAACCTTGCTAGGTGGAACGGCCCTGGAGTCTGACTCTGAGATAATCTCCATTTGGGAGGAAGCTAAAGAAGCAGCATCTGAGGCTGGATCATCTCCTCCAGTGTCAGGGCTGAGTATCTATTTTCTAGCAATGGCATCTCCAGCACTGTTGCTGGTTCAGGGTTCTCAGGTAGTGGATGTTGAGGTGTTTCCTCCCCCTATGGTCTTGGGGAACTGCAGGAATAGGAGGTGGGGGAAAAGACATGGTGTCGCCACCATCTTGTAGGCATGAAGCATTCTCTGAGCAATTTGTTTCAGGTCCAGTAGGATCTACCTCTTGTGGTTCTGGGACCACAAACTCTGATTCTGGGCCACAAGTGGAGGATTTTGTCCTGGGTTGTCTACATGTCTGTTGTGCAGGCTGCCTTTTTTGTGGTTGAGGGTCAAAAGGAAAATGGTCCTCATATTTTCATAGGCCATTTTAGTAGCCCTGTGAAGATAAAAATACTGGATACCATAATCTGCATCCCCTGTATTATGCACAGCTCACGGGCATTCAGTGAAATTATATCCTCCTTCATTGCAAAAATTGTACTTTGGTGTAGTTATACAATGTACACAGGAATGACCTGTATATCCATAAAACGTACATTGCTGAATCTGACAATTAGTACTGAGATGCCTCACTGACCCACATTTAAAGCATTTTTTTATTTGACCTGGGTAAAATATGAACCCCTTATCCCTAACAATGTAAAAACCATTTGGTAGGTGTTCCAGCCCATCTGCTGTCTGGAAAAGCTTTATTTTAATCTTCCACCCCCATTCCAGAATCCCACTGCATCTAGAATCAGGTCTGGAGTACCCTGCACTTCACAGTGCTTCTCCAGCCAATATAAAATGTCAGAGATATTGATGCCTTCATTTCAGAATAAAACAGTTATCACTCAAAAGGGTTGCTTTGTCATGGGAATCACCTGGAAGGGTGTCCATTAGGGGTTGGTTTTCATTGTCATATTTTTAACCCAGAATCTCTCCCGTATCTCTGGCGTTCGAAAACTAATATCAAACGTGTGCCCTCCTGGAGCATGAATCAAGGCGTATACTTCAGATGGTGTAAAACCCAATGATTGTTTCAGTAAAACATATCCTACAAAATATCTATCCGGAATCGGATCCATACCCCCCAGATACCTCAGTCATATTGCATTTCTTCATTTGGCTAATTCAACAGGTTTGCGGAATAAATCTGCATAATATGGGTGTTGTGCATTATCAGGCCCATTTGTTTCTTGTTCCCCTGTCATGTTATTAGTTTCTGGGGTCAGATGATCTATAGGGTCAGTTACTCCTGGTGTAGCATCATAAAAAACATCAGATTGGGATAGCAGTGGTGAAAAATAAATGCTTCCTGATGCTGGTTCCTGGCGTTCCACCAGCTAAGGCCACTCTTCCTCCTCCTCACCTTGTTGGATCGGATGTTCTCCCATCTCCACCATAGGACTCCTGTCAGGTTCATCCTATATGGTATTATTTCCCCAAACTGTAGCAGTAGTAATTGTCTGGGCAGCATCTGTGCTCCATTCTCCAGTCGGCAACTGATGTCAACCTGCTCCACGTAAATCTCACTCTGGGGACCATTCTGGACCTCCCAGAACTGTGAGCACCTCCGATTGCTGACGAACTCCATCATCCGGCATCTGGTTTCCCGAGTCAAAGAGAAAAACTTTTGCCGAATGCTGCAGCATAGTTTCCGGGCTTTGTTTTATTTTCTTCTCCTCCTCTGTACATTTATGTTCTTTATGTAACTTTGCATCCAATACCATGAGTTGCTTCTGCAAGTGAGCCTTTTGTTCAGCAAGACACGGTGTTGTTTGAGAAATCAGGATATTTAAATCCTCCTCTGGCAATACTGAGTCTTCTTTGGTAGTTGGGGATATTTACACTTCAGTGTTCTCTGGAGTCTCAGCTATATGTGAGGCAATGTGCTGGCCACTGTTCTCGTGCACTCCAACCACCTCAGTGTATCCTTGTGAATGATTCAACAGACCATGTCCTTCTCCTTCCAGCACTAGATTCATACTGGGCTCCTCCTTGTTCAGCAGGCAGATGGGCAGCTCCCCCCTGCCTACAAAGTAGGGGAATTTCCCCAGTGCCCTAGCCAAATTTCCCCTCATTCACTAAAAATACCACTAACAGCTTAATCTGGTTCAAGGTCAGTTGGCATTCATCTGTATCCTCCTCCCCCGGGTCGTGCCTGAAAATAGGCAGAATTTGTCTAGTGCACTTACCCAGTCAACAAAAACTAAATAAATAAAATAAATAAATATCAGTACAACATAACCCCCCGCTACTGGAAGAGAGCAGGGAAATGGATAAGGGGAAGATGGACAGGGATAGTAAAGAATTAACCGCGTCTGTAGACCTGACAAGGAACATGATTGAGAACTGTGATGTAATTAAAATAAATGATAGGCCCACAATGACCGAACCTTTAATCGGGGAAGTATGGAAAAAAAAGGCCAGCTTAATTATCCTGGAAAGCAATCAAGGGAAAGTGGTCTCAATTTAACAATCACTAATGGACATAGCACTCCTAAGACTAAAGAACCAAGTCCTTATGTGTCAGTTATCCATGTCTCTGGATTAATTGAATTGGTAAATAATGAGGCGAGCAGAACAGTAGAAAGTATAAAAGATACCGTACAAACTAACAACAGACAGAACAGAAAATGAGGGAATTTAACAGAATAAAGATGGGAATCGTAGATTATTTCCCCTCCCCAAAGACCCCAATAAAAAAAGATGAAACTATAAACGAACTTGAGGAAGAAAGAAATGAAACTGTTCAGTCCACAGAGGAAGTAACACAGTGTACAGTATGAGCACCATTGAGTTAACTACTCCACCGCTGGAAACATTGACCAGAGAGTGTATCAATGCACTGAGGGACCCCCTGTTGCAAAGGCCATGATATATGAACAATTGATATTGCATAAGCAAAACCTATAATTTATAAAGGGAATTTGTATGGAAAACCAAAAAAAGATAGACTTGTTGTTAGAAAAATACTTCAGAAGGAACCAGGAAATTATAATTTCCAAATGAATAAGGAAGAATCAGAAGAGATGGGCAGGATAAAACACCAGAGGAGAGTGAACTCATAGAGACTTTAAATGGAATGGACAATAATTTAACAAATATGACACACTTAACGATATTTGAAAAAGAAACTACTACAAAATTGGAATCTGAATTAGTGATGTTACCAACAGGATATACAGATCAAGATAACATAATTGAGGAGTTAAGATCTCACAACTCAGAATTCTGGGAAAAAGGAATAGAACAGGAAAGATGAAAAAGGGAAGGAATGAGGAATTTGAAGGGGAAAAAAAGGCTGGATTCACAAACGTTTGCTGTAAGCTTCAACAATGGCAGCTTGCAGCAATGGTCCCTGCGTCCTGGACCCTGCACCTGATGCAGAAAATAGCAGGGTCCAGGAGCCTATATACTGTGACTTGTGGTAATTGATCAAGGTATGGTGCAGCTCCCAGGTATGCTGCAAGCTGCACGGCAGGGTAGGTGGCAGATGCAACAGCTGACAGGAGCTGTGGTACCCCCATTCCCACCTCTGATACCTGTATGGTGTGGGCCCCAGCCCCAATGATCCTTAACATGAATACTCCTCTAAACACCCTTAACTGTCCTGGTGGCCCAGTGGTCTCCCTTCAGCAGTGCCGGCCCCCCCACACATACCTAATGGGTGAGTCGACGACTGGCACAGTCCACCTCTCACCACCATGGCCAACCACTGACTGAGCTTTGTTGAGAGTGCATACAGTAATCATACATGCTCTGTGAATGACAATGGCTGTCATTCACAAAGCACGTGTGGTTACTGTAGACGATCCCAGCAAAGCTCAGTTGGTGGCTGACTGTGGTGGTAAGGGGTGGGCTGTGCCAGTTGCTGGCAAGGTGTGGGGGGGAACGGGGTGTGTTGGTACTGCTAGGAGGAGGGGTGGGGGGACACTAGACTACCAAGACCATACTGTATGTGCCATGGAGGGGTCTCTTGCTCCATGGCATATGGGCATTTAGGGGGCTCTGGACATGTGTGGAGGATCTTGGCATATGGGGGTGTTCCAGACACCCATCTAGGCACAGTGGGTGCCATACCTGGGAACTAGGGTTGTTGGGGGGCTGTAGCCCACAGGGGGCTGTTGAACTGGGGCACAGTGGCAACCCCCAGTGGATGGCAAAGACCACTTATGCCACCTCATAGCTGATGAAAGTGGTCTTTGACAGATGTCAACCAGGGGTTGTTTCTGAATCTCAGTGAGGGACGTAGCAGCCACGCTTAGTGAATAGGGTGCAACTGCTGTCATAAACCCCCTTATGCTATGTCGTAAGGGGATTTCAGGTGCATTAGTTCACTTGGGTGCAGACAGCCTACAGCATGTCACAGGCTGCCTTTGTGTATCCCACCACAACGCAACTCAGGACACAAGTGCTACTTGCCCCATTTTTCTGATGCAAGTTGCCTTGCATCCTGAGTTGCCTTTTGTGAATCCAGCCCAAACCGCACACAACAAAAGATGATAAACCAAAAAACAAAATTTTTCTTAAAAGAATCTATGGTAATGAAAGAGAATAATGTGGTAGAAAAAACACATTAAACAAGATTAAAGGGGCAGTTATCAACACAGGATACTTTGGGATCTTTTAATAAGGACCCTATAACAGGATAATGGAGAGACAAAAAAACAGAAAAAGGACAAAAGGAAGATGGAAAATAACGAATAACACCAAATCGAACAGCAGACATTTTATTTGGAAATTAGGAAAGGGGGTTGCACCAGAAAATAAGGTAATAGGTAACAATAAAAATAAGAATAGGAATAAAGTCATAAAAAAGAATGAGGTAAAAGCTAGCCAAGAATGAGAGAAAGAAAAGAGATAGGAAAAATGGGAAGAACCAATTGTGAAGGAAGAGAGAACAGGGATTTGGAAGATGACACAAGTCTAAAGGAAAAGGAACTTCAAAGCAATAGACAGCCATGCTGTTATTTTGTATCTGCTCTTCACCCCCCCCCCCACCAAACACAATTCTCTTGCTCCTTGTTTACTTCCAGTTTAGTCAACATGGAGATGAAAGAGCTGTGAGTCCTGTCGGGGTACGGAGTTCAAGTAGTAAAAAATTGCCCCTCAGATTCCAACAGAGCTATCCTGGGCTTAACCTTTTGTGTGTGTGGTAGTAATTCATGCAGTGTGTCATTGTGAGTGTGTGTATTTGTGTGTGTGAGGGGGTACTTCTATGACAGCAAGCTGGCTGGAAAACTTCAATTACTTTCTCTCACAGGACAAGATGATGGGATGTCACTGTAAGTATCAGAGGGATACAAGTCTTGGCACCCAGGCCTGCTTCACATAAAATCATGTACTTTTGCATCGCCGGTAAGTAATAATGTACTGAGGCAATTATTTCACCTTATAGGTTATGTCTTAACTCCTATTAGGGCACAAAAAGCACTCAGGTGGAGTTTCTAGTAGAGTGCATTTGATTTCCTCTCCTTCGCTCCAAAATGTTGCAGTTCCAGTCATACCTGCTGTTGCTTCCTTAAGTTACTCCTCAGCCTCTAGCGGAGCTTTTCTTGGCTCAACCTTTTGTGTATGTGGTAGGAATTCATGCAATGAGTCATTGTATGTGTGTGTGTGGGGGGTGCTTCCATGGCACTGAGCTGGCACCTTCTTTTGTAATGCATTGCATTTGATCTTTATCTTGTTTTTGTGTGTTAAAATAATTGCAGAAGTGGTATTTTGAATCAGCATTGCAGAAGACAAGTTTGTTAGATTGATTTCCTCTCCTTCACTCCAAAGCGATGTAGTTCCTGCTGTACCTGCTATTCTCTCCTTAAATTGCCCCTCAGTTTCCAGCAGACCTTTCATTGGCTCATTAAATATTGAAGCGGCTGTGGCTGTTCTGCAGTCATCTGGAAATTCATATAATTCTACTGATTTGTGGTATAATAATTTCAGAGGGTGTGCTACATTGTTGACATTTTAAGCATTTCTGCTGAAAATTTGTCAGGACCAGGAGAACTCTATCTTTTTAGATTGTTGATATTTTTAAATGAATTATTCTTCTGTAATAACAATTACTTTTATTGTGTTAGTACACTGTTCTGCATGCACATGTATTTTCTTATTATTGCTGGCAGTAGCGGAAAATTTTCATTCCACTGCTCTTTCTGAGCGTTTGATTTTTTTTTTGCATTTCTTTAATGCCACTGTGTTCTGATTCCATGTATCTGTTGATACTGTTGCAATATACTGTTTATAGTGTTTTTGTTGAATTAGTGTCTTCACCCCCTGAATCAGCCATTGTGGTTTAATTCCCCTATTATTGTATTTAATTACTTTTTTAATGTGTGTGTCCCATATATCTAAAATTTACATTTTTTATGAAATTTCACATCTTCAAGTGATGTATTCCTTAAGGCAGAGTTCCTGTCTATTTTGCAGAAGGCTTATTTAATTTAATGATATTGGCTGTTTTGAAAACCCCAAACGATGCCCAGTACAAAACTATGGGCCCCATTTTTTTAAATATTAGCATGGCACAAACCAGGTTTGTGCCACGCTAACCTAAAATAGTTCTAGCTGTCAGGGGCATGCCCATATTTAAATAGCACAGATGGTTTACCTATGTCAACTTGACAACACTGTTGTCGAGCTTCAACATAGAAAGATCCCCAATGTGGACAGGCAAAATGTCACCTGTTAGACATCGGATTGTTTTCTATCTGGGGGCTGTGCCCCCTGAACCAACCATGTGGGGGGCTGCACCCCATGCCACCTCCTTTTTTAAGATTCCTAACTCCAAGTTGGAGTTAATGTGAAGGGGAGGCAAAAGTCATCGAAAGGACCAAATTTCACTTGCGGGTCCCCCACAATGACAATTTCATAACCTGTTGAAATTGTTGTGGGGGATTTTGCCATCAGGGTTTCAACCTTCAGTCAGCATACCAGCACAGATATGTGATGCATCCCTGAGACAGTTCATGGACAATATTATGCTGAACTTTTGCAAATGAGGGTTCCCCAAAGCATATGCAGTGCAGCACAATACTGAAAGGGTTCAGAAGCACTAAGCAGCCACCAGCAGTGACGCAGTTTAATGCTTCTGAAACCTAGCCCTTAACAGTACTCAGACCAGTCTGCCCACTGTCAAGGGCTGGGTACCCTGGTGGTTTAGCAGTCTTTCCCTAGCACTGAAACCTTCCCTGGTAATTATGTTAAAGTCCCTAGTGGTCTAGTGGTCCTTCCCTAGCCCCAATCCCTTCCCCAGCACTTCTGTCATAATCCCTGTTGATCTAGTGGTCCCTCTCTAGCCTTTATCCCTTCCTCAGTAATTCTGTCATAATCTCTGGTGGTATAGTGGTCCCTCCCTAGCCTGATCCTTTCCCCAGTATTTATGTTAAAATTTCTATTGGTCTAGTGGTTCCTCACCAGCCCAGTCCCCATACCCGGCAATTATGGCAAAATCCCTGTGGTGGTCAAGTGGTCCCACTCTAGCCCTGATCCCACCCCAGTACTTCTGTCATAATCCCTGGTGGTCTAGTGGTCTCTTTCTAGCCCTGATCCCCTTATCAGTATTTCATTTATAATCCCTGATGTTCTAGTGATCCCTAATCCCTGTTCTCCAATTGTTGCCCCATCCCAATGAAATACCTTCTCTGGTAGTCTAGAGGTCCCCCCACTCCCCCACCCCAACAGGTAGTGACCCACCACCCTGCTCCCACCCAACTCTATCCATGCCGGCTACTGGCACAGCCTTCCTCACACTGCCATGGCCAGCCATCCACTGAACTTTCTATGAGCATGTGCAGTACATAGTATGTGTTTATTGGTTCACCATTCAACTGATGTGTGTGCTACATACAGTACTCTACATGCCCACTGACAGTTTATTCAGTGGCTGGCTATGTCAGTGTGAAGAGGGCTGTGCCAGTTGCTGCCATGGGTCAAGTTGGGGGGAAGTGGGGTAGTGGGTCACTACCTGCTGGGTAGACGGGGTCACTAAACTTCTTTAAATTGGGACAGCAATCAGAAAATGAGGGGGAGGGACCACTAGAACACCAGGAATTTTAACATATTTAATGGGGTAGGGATTCTGGCTAGGGATGGACCACTAAACCACCAGGGATTTTAGCATAATTCCAAGGGAAAGGATCAGGGCTAGGGTGGGACTGCTGAACCACCAATATGGGTTTATATTTCTATGGGAACAAGGATCAGGGCTTTGGGGGGACCAGGCCCTGCACACTTGGACTGGGCCCTCACATGTAGATGTGTCCATAATGTATGCAAATGGACCCATAGCATTCTGCCAGCCCAATGGGCTCATTTGCATGTTTGGTCTGCATATCACCCACTGGAGCTGTGGCACTCACCAGTATGTGCATCACTTTACCCCATGGGCAGGCTTCAGTCCGGCTTTCTGGTAGTGGAACATCAAACATGGTGAATGCTTGCTGTGGGCAACACCTGAAGGATCCGATATTCAAACAAATAGTGCAGTCCATTCTGAGCTTACTATCTGTTTAAATATGGTGCAAGAACTGGCCGGCCATATTGTTTTGCATGGCGCACCTGTTTGCATGCACTGTCATTTGGCTCTGAAAATGGGTCCCTTTGAGTTTTACAAGTTAAAAAGACCTGGAAAGATGCTTGTAACAGATGCACCATTTTCTTATCCATAAATACATCACAACAACAACAAACAAAAGGTGCCTGGATCAAAAACCAGACAACTGGCATGAACAAAATAGCCAACATAGTCAAAAGCATGTTATCAGTAGGAGATATAGAAATAGAATCAAGGTTTACAAATTACTCAGAGCATAAGCAAGTAATAAAAAGACTGACAAATAATGAGTGGTGCCCACTGAAATTATTCAGATTTCAGAGCACAAACAGCTCCAAAGTCTCAATGACCATTGATTGAAACTAATATACAGGAATGCCAAGAACCAGAACAGAAAAACACAAAGACAAGCTCCATAACAAACAAGTACACTGAACTACTAGAGGCCTGTTTTCACAAGCCTAGCATCTCTGTAAAACACATCATGTTCAGTATTGTTCCTGGTAAGTCAATATTTTATAAGTAGCAAAGGTTAACAGAATAAATAAGTGAATATTCCCTCAACCACACAATAAACATGAATGAATAAATAGATAAATAAACAAACAATACCTTCATATCTTAGCAATTGCTAGTATGTAATGCAGTGATGACCTGGGTTCTGGAATGAGCCCCAAGATCATGATATGACCATCCATGAATGATATGAAAGTTCCTAATATTTGCACCCAGTGACCACCGAGGAGAGAAATGTGAAAACATCTAATAGCCCAGAAGACTTTATTTTTTCCAGGGCCCGAAAGAATACACGTATGCAGTCAATGACAAAGTGCCATGTCACATGCATAAGCAAATAACAGGGGGCACGGAGCACCTGCAAAGAAAAAGGAGTGAGTGCCAGCATAAGCATCAGTATGATAAGTAATTTTTTATCAGGAAAACAAAAGTAACAATCCTTTTGAAAATAGCTGATGTAGTGCCTCACAACAATATTAAAATTCCATATTAATAAATCTATTTCATAACCTAGCAGGAACTATACTAAACAGAGCTTTAATCCTTGACAGGCTGTATGACATATCAAGTATGAAAACTATGTAAGCTATGTGAATAGTTGAATACATACTCAAAAGATATAAACGATGTAAGAAATACAGTAGCACAACAAAAGTATTAAAAGCATGTTTAAAATGCTTACTAACCTAGCCGGCCCAGTGCTGTGAAGGGCTGAGGCACTGAATGCCTTACCCCCTGCCACACTGGCCACCCATGTTCAGGAACGAGCATGGGATGCTTGGGGTTGGTAGGGAAGGAGAGGAGAGGACTGAGTGTCCAATGACTGCTGTCCTCTCTTGGAGTTTGGGCAAAACACTGTACCACTCCTTCGCTCCCACCTGGTGGAGGCTGGGTAGCAGCGCCACAGCCTAGAACAGTGAAGTAATAAAGGCTGTGGTTATAGAGCATGTGCGCCTAGAATATATGGTTACATGACCACCATTGTACACACTGTGGATTTTTATATTCATCATGCACACATGCACAGACAAACATGTTGATATGAGAGTTACTAGAGAAAGGTGTGAGGGGTGCCAGTCCAATGGCCAGTGGTGATGCAGGGCCAGTCTGTGCTGGCAAATCAGCAGGCTCTACTCCAATGACACTGAGGGGGCTCATCTCGGCAAACATTTCAAAGGACAGAACCGACGCTGTGCATCGCTCTGTCCTTTGAAATGTGAGCCCTTCAGCTGCAGCTTAGTGTTTCCTTGTTAAACAATGTCCCCTTTCCCTGCTGCCACTTAGTGTGTCTTTGTTGGTTGAACAATTTCCCCTTTCTGACACCGGGATGCCCACTGCCTGTGTTGGATGTTCCCCCCCAACCCAGCTATATCCCCAGCTGACATCAGAGTGCCCAATCCTCATGTCAGCATCCCCCCTCCCTGCCACTATTGTGGCACACTGGGAGCCCACCTCAGTGTGCCTAAATTTATTTTTATTTGTTTTACCTGTAAATGAAGAAACCCTTCCCTCGCAGTCTCTTTTTTTTTTACCTGTAAAACCAAAAAAAAGTCCCTCGTTGTCTCCCCATCCTCTCCTCCATCCCGACCCTCCCTCTGCACACCCACCTCCAGGCACCCCCCATACTCCATACTTACCCTCCGAGGTCAGAGGATGCAATCTTTTGCGCAGTGGGACACGTCTGCACTCTTCAAAACTGACCGGCAAACTGAAAGAACGAAAGGTAAGCCGTATAATTTGAGTCAATGGAGGTTCCAACTTATGTTGATGTCTCAGCCATTTTTTCTGAATTTTGGCCCTAAGTTTTCAACATGGGGTTCTTGGGACCCCACCTTGTAAACATGTCACTGTCATTTTGTTCCTCTCTCCTGAAAGGTGATTTCACGATCGCTGCACAGAATCACCTTCTGGGACCAAGTAATGAAACGACAGTGCCTCTGTTCAGGAGATGGGGTCCCAAGAAGCCCCCCATGTTGCAAATTTGGTGAAAAAATTCCACAAAATTACTGCGTTATGAATGTGTGTTGCACAGTTTCTATGCACGCTCGTAACTTCGCCAATTTTTAATATTTTCACTCCAGATTTTCAACATTTACATTTTTTTACACCTCCTTATGAACAGGATATCTGTCATTTTTCACATTCCACCTGAAATGGGTTTTCATACCAATTGTGCAAAATGGCACGGTCACCATGCAAAATAAACTTGTGAGATGGAGTAACAAAATCACAGGCCACTGTTCATGAGTGGAGGTCCCAAAAAGCCCATGTTGAAAATTTGGGGAAAAAATTCTAAACAATGACCATATTACAGGTGTGTGTTGCACAGTTTCTATGCTTGCTCGTAGCTGCCAGTTTCTCATATTTTCACTCCAGATTTTCAACATTGCAATTTTTTCATACCTCCTTATTAACAGTACAACTGTCATTTTTCACATCCTGCCTAAATGTGTTTTAGCACCTGTGGCACCTAATGGTGCAATTACTGCACAAAATCACCTGTTGTGATTGAATAACACAATGATAGTGTCACTGTTCATGAGGTGGTGTCCCAAAACACCCATGTTGAAAATTTGGAGTGAAAATACCAACAAACATCTCAGGCATTAGGGTTTCAAACTGTAACGCCCCACCCCCTCCACCCTGTGGAGATTGACAGGTGTTGGGCATGTGTCTTGAGGTCATCAGCCATAATGCTCACACCATTCCACCCCAACCCCCACTCTGCAGCCAGTGACAGGCATCAGGGTGTGCCTTGGAGTCTTTGGCCCAAATGTTCACTCCATTCTCTTATACTGCATCCATCTCAGCTTATTTCATTATGGAATGGGGTGAGCATTATGGCCGAAGGCCTCCAGACACACCACAATGCTTGTCAGTGTCTGCAGGATGAGGGTGGAATTGTGTGAGTGTTATGGCAGATGACCCAAAGGGACACACCAATGCCTGTCAGTCTCTGCAGGGTGGGGGTTGGATGTTAGGGTTGGAAACCCTATGCCTCATTAAGGAAGTAAATCACGGTGGAGTTTGATGTCACATACCTAGTCTGGCAATTGGGCACAAGCTGATAAACTGGATTAGAAACTGGCTGACAGACAGGAAGCATAGAGTGGAGGTAATAGGATCCAATCTGGGGAGAGGGGGTGACCAGCGGGATAAGTCCTGTTCAGTATCTTCATTACAGACATTGCTGAAAGGCTAGAAGGAAAGGTCTGTCTACCTGTTTGCAGATGACACCAACATCTGTAACAGAGTGAATACTCCAGAAGGGGTGGAGAAAATTAGCAGGGACGTGGAACGGCTTGAAAAATGGCCCAAGGAATGGCAAATGAGATTTAATGCAAAGAAGTGCAAATAATGCACCTGAGAAGATGGAAACCTGTGGAGAGTTACAGGATGGGGTGGCAGTACCAAGGAAGAAAGGGATCTAGGAGTTATCAGTTCTGATGAACAAAGATGTCAAAGCAGAACACAAATGTTGCAAGGATGGCCAGTAGCATGCTGTGGTGCACAGGCAAAGGTATCATTAGCAGAAGGCACAAGGAGGTGATGCCATTGTATAATGCACTAGTGAGGCCTCACCTACAGTACTGTGTACAATTATGGAGGCCGCAAATGCACAAAGACATTGACAGGGTGGAGGCACTCCACAGAAAAGCAACAAAGATGGTACATGGTTTGCAACACAGAACATATCAGGAGAGATTAAAATGACCTTAATATATACTTATTGGAGGAAAGGAGGGAGTGGGGGAACATGATAGATATGTTTGAGTACCTCAAGGGCATAAACGAGTGCAGAGGTGGACATCTTTCAATACAGCAAATGTTCAGCATTGACAAATGCTTGTTTTTTATCCTAAAAAAAGAATACCATCCATCATTGTCCACTGTGTAACCCCCTCCCCTAAATAGTATACAGACAATGGGGGTGCCTTCAGTGTCTTCATCTGTTCAGCAAACTCCCAGAAGAAAGAAAAATTTCCCTCATCATTTTTTCCTGTAGAATAGAAAACTGTCCATTGTTGTCCGTTCTGCCATTACCAAGTCCCCTACCCTCCCACTCAGGACCCACCACCCCACACCCCCCATACCTACCCACTGGAGGTCTGTAGCCGTAATCTACCTTGGAATGCAGGCACTTCTTTGCTCTTCAAAGCCCAACCGCGAACAGAGGTAAGCACTTCAATGTATACTAATGGGGATTTTGACATCAATGTATTCAATAGGGTTTTCAACTTAGTGGCATAACTTGGCCATTTTGAAATATTTTGGCCCCACATTTTCAACATATGTTTTTTGGGACTCCACCTCACAAGAAACTTCACTGAAGCAATTTTCAAACATACTCCTCCATGACACCAGTGTACACGATGAACATTTGGCATTGGCAAATGCTTTTTTTCACAGTGTTATTAAAAGGAAAAATAATAATCTTTCAATATAAACATACACAGAACAGAAAACCATAAATTGAATAATACTTAGCCAACCACTACACTACTGAAACCCACATGCACAATAGTACACATAGTTTCACATCATTCAACACATGTTTTCTGAAGGCACAGGGCAAATCCAAGTGCCACATCCAATACACAAATACCCAATGCAATATTACAAGAGAAACACTGAGGTGTGTCTCTCTCATAGTACAGTTGCTGATAGAATTGGGCTAAAGCTGTGATTTCAACTTTAGCAGAACTTCTGCAAACGTTTGCCAGCTCTCACAGAATTTTCAAAATGTCTGCATGTGGCAAAATTGGAAATCCTCCAAATATGTTTGGTTGATTTCCACCCTGTTCCATGGAATTTTCTTGCTCAACTGCAAAATAATACACTTGAACTGTGGAACTAACACATTAATCTACCATTCATGTAATTATTCCACAATTCAGTTCTGTACATCCTGGTATAGAAAAAATAACTTTACCTGGTGTCCTGTGGCACCCCAAACCCTCTGATCACCAGTCCCATAGCAATTTAACATTTACCAAGTGAACAGTGGTATCCCACATCCTCTGATCATTGGGCCCCTAACAATATAACATTTCACTGGTGTCTAGTGGTACCCTCACACTCTGATCGAAAGCCCACTAAAAATATAACCTTTCCATGGTGTCTAGTGACACCCTTCACCCTCTGGTTGCCAGTCTCCTATCAATGTAACATTTCCCTGGTGTCTAGTGGCACCCCCCACCCTCTGGTCACCAGCCACTTAACATTTCTCTCATATCTAGTGGCACCCCCACCATCCGATCATTGGCCATGTTTTTGCTGAGTGATGTTGCTCTGTCCACCTCCATCCTCACTGCCAACTGAATTAAGTGCCTGTCATATGCTTGCTAGTGTGCACTTGCTCCTTAGTCTTTACATCATGCAGTAGTAATGGAGACTGTCTCTACTATCACTACATGATGTGACTAAGAAGCAAGCTTGCAGTTGTGAACTTGTGGCAGGCACTTACTTGAGTTAGCAGTGAGGACAGTGGTGGACAGAGGCACATCACTCAGAAAATATGGTGCCAGTGATCGGAGGGTGGATGGGTGCACTAGACAGCAGAGAATTGTTAAGACTAGGGTCATCACAATGTGGTGGGTGCCACTAGAAACCAGAGAAACATTAAATTATTAGGGGCTGGCAACTGGAGGATGGGAGTGCTGCTAGACACCAGAGAAACATTAAATTGTTATTGGGTTAGTGATAGGAGGGTGGGGGTGCCACTAGACACCAGGTCAAATAAACATACATAAATGGGGGGGAGGGACTGGCAGTGATACATATCACAGATTTTATCTTCCATTCATTCCACACTTTAGTGACTCACTGAAGTGTGGAATGAACGTATGCATTTCAGATTAATGTATTAATCTGCCAAAAGAAATTCCATAGAACTGATCATTGTCAGAAGTCTGCCTTTTGTTCTGTAGTTTAACACACTAATCTGCAGTTCATTTCATTTTCATTTATTTGAATTTGTAGGTAAGTACACTGGAATATACATTCCCTTTTCAAGTACGACCTGAAATCAAAGTAATGACTAATGAAAACGTACACTACTTATTGCTATGATAACAAAACATAAATACTAGAAATTAGATCAGTGTATCCGTACATTCAAATTACATGAGCATACACTTATACTTCTAAAATAATGAAGAACAGCTGTTGAAAATAATTTAATAGAGGGAGAGTGTTTAACATGAATTGGCAATGAATTCCTCACAGCAGCAGTACAGTAAGCAAAGGTTATTTTCTCAGAATTTGTACACACTAATGGAAAGACCCACTGATGTTTTTGAGAGGATTGTGACTCATAAGTAGAACTACTGTATATTTGACTAAAAGGTCACATAATGAGGCTAGAACACCCAAATTCATGATTCTGAATGTAAATCATTACATACAAAATGTGTAATTATTCTAGATGGATAATCAATCAAGATTTTTAAGTACTTGGCAATAGTGTGTTCAATGTGGAGCCAGAAGTGCAAATTTACCATTTTTTTTGTAACAGTACTTTTTTCTTGAAATGGTACTAAAAGGTGCAGTGTCAATAATAATGGATGCAAAATTCAGTATTGGAAGAAGACTTTGTTGTGTTATGGTGAGATGTATTTCTTTAGTTAAGCAGCTGCATGATTGATAGAGGGTTTCATTTTTGAATGACTCTTAGTCATGATTTTGTCTATATGTGTGTTAAAGCTTAAAGATGAATCCTTTGTTACACCGAGATTTTTAAATGAGCCCACGATCTCAGTTGGGCTTCCATCCTGAGTGTGCACTTTAAAGTTACTCAAACAATGTTTTAGTTTGTGACCTGAACCAAAGAGCATGGCTTTTATTTTAGTGTTATTTCAAACAAGATTACAGTGTATAGTGGAACTCAGTTGTGTATGGAACACCATAACCTGCAGAAAGTTGTTCTACTGCAGTAGTGACATCCCCACTAATGCAAAATTTTCATTCTGCGTTAGTGGAGATGTCATAATATAAAGGACTCCATCAGCAGTTGTGATTCATCCGCTGACATGTGAGAGTCGCATGGATGTGCTGGCCAGTGGCTGTTGTTGATTAAGCGTGGTCAGCATAGTAGGCCTAAATGGGGTAAAGTGAGTGATTTGTTTTTATTTACATGCCCTCTGAAGACATCAGGACCAACCAAACAAAATACAGAACAGTGTATGGAAACCATACACTACTCGACTATTCTTCCTTCTCATGGATACAATGCCCAGATAGGGACATCTTGAGCATCGCTCTCGAGGTCATCAGTCGGCATTGTATCCACTTGGTGGAAGAATAGCCTTGTAGTGTGTGGTTACCCTTACACTATCCTATATATTTTGGCAAAGCCAGTTCTGAACTTTGATAAATTCACAACTGAGTGTGGAAGAAATTCCTTATACAGATGAATTATGAGTCAACAAGGCAGCATCATCAGCATATAATAACAAATCAGAGTTTTCAGTGAAATGTGAAATGGGGTCTATGAAAAGGGGAAAAAGCAAGGGACTGTAGGACTCCATACTGAATCCTCCATGTACTTAAGGCAATTCAGCAAAAGAGAATGATCAACTTAGTCAATTGACTTGGTTAGGTCTATGAACACTACCACCGTGTGGCAACTGGACTCTCTTACCCTGTGGACAGTGCCCAGGAACCTAATCAAGGCAGTATCAGTGCTGTATCCCCCCCCCAAAATCATGCTGATTAGTACAAATCAAATTGTGTGACTTAAGGTAGACATGTAAGGAGCTATATCTGTACACGATGGAGAGAAGGAGAGAAAGGGGAGACATAACTGAAACTTTTAAATATGTAAAGGGGCTCAATAAAGCGGGTTTACTTAGGAGGAAGAAGGGGGTCAAAACTATAGGGCACAGCCTCAGACTGCAAGGAAAAAGATACAGGGGCAATTGTGAGAGGGAATTTCTTCATGGAGAGGGTGGCGGAAGCCCTGGAATAGACTACCAGATGGAGTGGTGGGGGCTAAATTGGTGGAAGAATTCAAGAGGGCATGGGACAAGCATATGGGGCTGAGTATCAGGAAGGGAGGGAGCTGGCATGGAGGGGGAGGTGAAGAGGGAAAAAGGGACAGACTAGATGGGTCGGTATGGTCCATTTCTGCCATCAAGCTTCTATGATTCTATGAATGTAATTGTTTAGCTGTTGGTAAATGATTTTCTCTTGCACATTAGACAGGGCTGATAAGCTAGAGATAGGATGACAATTGCAGATATCAGACTGTGATCCTGATTGGTATTGCATAAGATTTTTTCCATAAATTCGGTACTTGCCCAATTTGAAAGGACAAGTTAAATAATAAACTAATAGGGTATGCAATCTGGGGAGCAGCTAGGACTAGTATCTTCGGAGGCAACTCATCACTACCAGGGGATTTGCCAGGTTTTCATTTTTTGTGTATTTTCAATCAATTAATCAATCGATGAAATTTATTATGGGAAGATACTCCATTGAGCAGGCTCATTCACAAGGAGGTCCTGAAATACAAAGACAATAACAACAAGAGCATATATGTACTTATACAAACATATTTGCTAAAACTAAGTACAATGATACAATAGAAATTGGGCGCAGGTGACAAAGGTACAAACATTTATACTAACACTGGCTAATACAAAGTGAGGAACTAACTATTAGGGATACCACAGTTATGACAGTGATTGATACATATATAAATTTAATCAAACTTTTCTGAAGCAGAAGAAACAGAGAAAGGGCATGGGGTTATGTGCTGGAGGTATTTTCACTGTGGGCATAACAAATTGGTTTGTAAACGAATTGGGGTTGAGGGGTCAAGAGTGAATGGGGCAGGGGTGGAAGAGAAGTGGGGGCAGTAGAGTGAAGGGCAGTAAGAATGGCAGAAGAGTAGGGGAAGGGGAGGCAGGGATAGTAGAGAGATGAGGGCAAAAGAGTGGGGGGTCGGCACAGATGGCAGTAGGATGGAGGGACAGGTTGGGTGAGGGGGGAGGAGAGAGTCAGGGTAGGGGTAGTAGTAAGGGTGGGGTGATAGTAAGGGTGGGGCAGCAGTTAATGGGGTTGAAGCAGTAAGGATGGTGTGGCAGGAGGGGGCAGCAGGGTGGAAGGATGGAGGGACAGGGATGCTAGGGTAAGGGGTGAGGGAGTTCATGAAACTGTTTAGTTTCAGGAGCAGTGGTATACCACTTTAAACACTTTCTTGGCCAGTGTCTTAAAGCAATTTAATGAATCAAGTTCAGTTATCCTCAAAGTATTTTGCAGCTGGTTCCAAATTGTTGGGAGTGTGAAGCTAATAGCATCTCTGCTTTGTTTAGTGCATGCCCTGGGGATGTCCAGGAGTACAAATTCTGAGTTACGTAGGGAGTAGACATTGTGTGTCAAATGCACTAGTGAACAGATGTAGTGAGGCAGCCTGCCCACCAGTAGTTTCCAAGTCCATTGTCCAATTTGTAACATGTGCCTAGTTGTTAGTGCGGTCCAGCCTAGGGAAGAATAGAAGGAACAGTGATGTGTCCTGGCTGGAGCATTAAGTATGAAGTGTAATGTCCGATGGTGAAGGGTGTCAATTTTGTGGGAGTGAGTTGTGGCACTACGGTTATAGATAATGTCATCATAATCTAACAGTGGTAGAAATGTGACCTGAACTAGTCTTCACCTGCTATCCAGTGTGAAGAGGAATCTATTCCTGAAGAGGAATTGCAGCCTAATTTTTAGTTTTTTGGCTAGGCAGTCAGTATGGGAACTGAAGGATAGTTTGCTGTCCAGCCAGACTTCAAGATATTTAAATTGGTTCATGACCTTGAAGGTGTTCCCAAAGATAGTTGTGATGGATAAACTTTGTTATGGGAACCAAGGAAAGAGGCTGCATGGGTTAAGGTGAAGAACATCACTTTGGTCATCTTAGCGTTTAGGAGGAGTTTTGAACTGACCAGATTGAGCTGGAGCTGACTGAAGTCGGATTATAATTCAGTGCAGGCCTCTGGCACAGAAGGCTTAGAGGTATATAGTACTGTGCCTTTGGTAAAAAAATACAGTTTTGATTTATGGATATATTTTTATCCTGGGAGATAATGTTAAAAGTGAAGAGGAGGGTCCCCAGAATGGATCCCTGGGAAACTCCTCTTATGATGGGTCCTGGGTCCAAGAGGTCCCTGTCTGCTTTGATTCTTTGTAGCCTACTTGAAAGGTAGCTAGCACACCATCTTACAATGCTATCATCATGCAATACAAGGGATGTGAGGCAGTACAGTAAGAGCGTATGATCCACTGTGTAGAATGCCTTATGTAGGTCAAGGAACATGGCACAAGTGGATTGTTTGTTGTCAATGGCAGAGAACTAGTCATCAGTCACCTTGGCAAAGGTTGAGACTGTACAGTGCTTCTGCCTGAACCCAGATTGGAGTAAGTGAAGTAGACTGTTTTCCAAAAAATCTTTTAATTTTCCAGCAGTTGGATAGAACCAGTAGAATGGAGATTGGTCTATAGTTGTTAAGATAGCTCCTATCTCCAGACTTTTTTTTATCATATAAAAGTTTATTGATTTTCCAACATACAAAGTCATATGGTTTGTATACATCAGAACAGGCAGAGGTATACATAATCAAAATGACATTCCTACTATAACTATTGGTAACACTGTAACAGGATAAGTTCCAAAATCTCAACTGGCAGCCTGATTAAACAATTACTTATTAGCTTTAAAGTTGCAGGCTGATCCATGGGAAACAAGCTATACTATATAAATGCACTTCTCAACTGATAGTAGGGGGAAAGTAAAGCAAGATGGGTCTAAAGGGAGCAGGAGGATAAGTTCCAGTTTGAAGACCAAAAAGTATCCTAAACAACAATTGTCATTTTCCGGGGTGTTGGGCAGAGTTAGAGAAGAAGAGTGAGGCTGGAGTTACAGGGCAAGAGCTCTAAACTGGAGGGTTGCATGGAGGGGGCAATGGGACCTTGCAAAGAGAGGAGCTGAGATATGCCTCCCATTTGTGGTAGTAGTTGATAAGTTGTCCATGTTTAGTGTACATGAGCCTTTCCATAACTGCCAGCTTAGCTAAAGCTGCATGCCAAGAGAAAATTAAGTGGGGTGACACCTGCCTCCGTTTCAGTAACAGGAACTGCGTGGCCTCTAGTATGGTGACCAGCATCCACTCTCTGTGAGTAGGAGGCACCAGATTTAAAGAGGATGGGTCACCAAGAAGAAGCATGGGGTCCAATAAATAGATTGGCTGACCCAAGACACTTGAACAGTCCATCATCACAGAGGACCAAAAGATAACCAAATGTGGGCATTGCCACAAGATATGAAAAATATGGGCAGAATGTTGTTGACACCTCCAGCACTTCGCATGAGGAAGTATGCCCCAAGATTGGAAGGCAGCCGTGGTCCGGTACCAATGGAGAAGTATTTTAAGCTGGATTAGTTGGCTCCTGGTGTCTTTATAGATGGAGTGAGACATCTGGAGACAGCAGTTCCAGACTTCTGGTGATATAGGGTGCTGTATGTCCTCGCCCCACCTGGCCTGACAGGACTCAGTATAGGTCAGCTGGGAGTCCATCCATGTTCTGTAAAACCACCTGGCCAGACCCCGAGAGGTGGGCTTTGTATGCAGGGTGGTCAGCCACTGCCATTTAGACTCTGGGAGGTAGGACATCTTGAGAGCATGAACTGCGCTATGGAGTTGCAGGTATCTCCAAAAATCATTAGCTGGAATGTGTTACTGCACTGGCAGTTGTTTGAAGGACATTAGTTCAGAGGAGTTAGCCATATATAAGTCCTGGATGGTGTGAATACCCCACTGCTCCCATCTGGGCCAACATAGGAATTTTTTTGTCCACAGTCAGATGACAGTTGTTCCAAAGGCTGATATACCGTATGGGAAGGAGCCTTGCTGGCCTCATGGTGCCAGAAAGGGCCATGATCTGATGCCAGGCTCTTCTGGTTTCTGCCATAACTGGGGTAAGAGTGTGGGGAGACAATGATGTGTCCTTCAACAAAAGGCTGGGAGAGGACCCCTGTAAGATTTGGATTTCTAACTGCACTCATAAGAGGGGTGTAGATTGGGAAAGGACATACAATTTTGTGGCTTGTGCCGATAGATAAGCTAGCTGGTATCCTTGTAACCATAGGAGCCTGAGTCCTTCCCCTTGTCCATTGTGCCCATAATTTGTTATGGCTTCTTGCCTTCCCAAAGGAGGAGGGAGATCAATCTGTCCAGAGAGTGAAGGAGTTTAGCCGATAATGGAAAGGGAAGGTTGTTCAGAAGGTAACCTACCCTAGGCAAGAGAAGCATACGAATGGCCGCTACCTTACCCTGTAGGGATAAATTAAGTCTGCACCACCAATTAATTTCTGCTGAGTGGTGCAAGATCAGGGGCGAGAAATTACTGGCTTCCAGGTTCCTCCAGTCAGATGAGTTCTTTACCACAAGGTATGAGAAATCCCAAGGGGCCCAGGTCAGATATGTGCCCTGTGGACAATCCCTAGTGCAGGCTGCATTTAAGTGTGTGAGAGTGTTTTTTTTTCTGATTACGTTGCAACCCTGATAACCAAGTGAAGTCCTGCAGAATTTCCAACACTTTATGGGATGGACTCACTGGGGTGAGAAATGTTGAGCAACAGATCATCTGCATAGGAGGTGGCTAGGTAGGAGTGTTTCCCTATCTGCACTCTCTTGACTTTGTCAGAGGAGATGAATTTCCTTGTAAGTGGGTCCAGTGCCACCAGAAATTGGAGGGGTGAGAGTGGGCAGTCCTGGCGGGTGCCCCTGTGCAGATGGAAGGATGATGAAATATCCTTATTGGTGAGAATCTTAGCTGCCTGGGAATTATATAGAGTGGAGACCCATTGCTGAAAGTAGGGGCTGAACCCATATTGCTGAAGGACATTATGTAAGTAGGGCCATTCGAAGGAATCAAATGCTTTTGAGAAGTCTACCGCCAATGCTGTTGTAGGGATTTGAGAGTGCCAGCCAGCCATTTAAGACTCAGGATCAACCTGGTATTATCGTCTGCTGACTTCCCTTTGATGAAGCCTACTTGGGATGGGTGGACTATGGATGGTATGACCTCCACCATCCAGTTGGTTAAAATCTTTGCTGCTATCTTAGTATCTACAGAGATAAGGGATATGAGGTGAAAATTAGTGCAGTCAAGTGGGTCATCAGCTTTTTTTGGCAGGAGAGTAACAAGAGCCTGTTGCATAGTAGGGGGGAGCATGCCAGTGGTGTGGGCATCTTGAAGGGACAAAAGAAGAGGGGGAGTGATTTCCTGACGTGGGAGTTGGTATAACTCAGTGGGTCATATTGTCTGGTCTCAGTGTCTTGCTCTTAGCCAGCTGAGAGAGTGCTAACTGAAGTTCCGCAGGGGTGAAGGGTTTGTCTAGGGCTTCCTTCATGGTCTCTGGCAAATGAGGCATATCAAAGGAGTGGCAAAAGTCTTTTAACCCAGTGGTCAACTGTTCTGAGTCAAGGGAAGTCCGGGACTAGTATAGGGCCTGATAGAACTGCTGTATGCAATCATTAATCCCCTTGGGGTAGGTGACCACTGAACCGGAGGGACCTCTGAGTGCATGTATAAGGGAAGAAGTCTGCTGCTTTCTGAGCTGATAGGCCAAGAGTTTGCCCCCCTTATCACCCCATCCCAGTAAGCGTGTTTTGCCTGCAGCAGCATCCACTCTGCCTTGTGCTGGAGTAGGGTGTTAATACAATATTTCAACCCTACAATCTCCCCAATTAGAGAGTGATAAGAGTTTGTGGCCATGGAGGCTTTAAACCTGGCTTCCAAAAGAGACAACTCACCCTGTAGCTGGTTAAGGGTCACCTTCCAGTCTCTATTCTTAAAGGCAGCATAGGAGATAATGTGGCCCTGTAACACTGCTTTAAATGCTTCCTAGACTATACCAGCAGATGTCTCTCCATTGGTGTTAGCAATAAAGTAGTCTCTGGCCACAGTTTGTACCATGTTGCAGAACTCCATCTCTTGCAAGAGCATAGGACTGCAATGCCATCGGGTGCCTGCACTCCCCTGACCCAGTGGAATATAGGATCAGAGGATAGGGGTGTGGTCTGAGATGAGGATGTTACCAATTTGAGATGATGGGATGCACTGAGCCATAGGGGAATTGGCTAGCCACAAGTCTATATGACTGTAGATGATGTGGTCCACTGAGTAAAAAAGTATAATCCCTCCCAGATGGGTGATCTCTGCACCACACATCAACCAGCCCCCATTCTTCCCTCAACCTCTGCAGTGCCTCTAGGGCCTTAGAATGAGTTTGCGGTTGGGTTTGGATTAGTCCAAGAACATATCCAGTATGAGATTGAAATCTTCCCTGATGAGGATGGAAATGTGGGGGTAATTCAAAGTGAGAGACATGATGGCCTGATTAAGGTTGAGGAAAAAGTTGTGATTGTCTGTGTTGGGACTATACAGGTTCACCAGCACTGCGAGGCTCCCAGAGAAGGCAAACCTGGCAACCACCCAGCACCCCTGCTTGTCCAAGGCTACCTTTTTATCTACCCATGGACAGGATTTCTGAATCAGTATAGCCACCCCTCTAGTCTTTGTGGAAGCCAAACTGGCAACCACCCTGCCCACACATGATATCTTCAGCCATTGAATGGTCTTTGCATTGAGGTGTGTCTCCTGAATGCATGCTATATCTGCCTGCAGGGAGAATAAATGCTGCAAAACCTTTGTGCATTTGACAGGGTGATTTAGGCTCTTTAAATTCCATGATATGCATTTAACTCCAGAACCAGAATTCTGCATAGTAATCCCAGGAACAATGTAAATCAAAAGTACTCACCCTAGGAGCCAGAAACAGACAAAAAGAGTATAGGGGAAGAAGAGATGTCTTAGGTGTTGAGATAAAGAAGACCACAGTTGGGAATGATCTGAAACAGTTGATGAGAGGTGCAGCAGCGATACCTTAAATACTAGTAATTCAAAAGACAACAGGTGATAACAGTATTTGTACAGTACAATCTTGATGCAATGTAGAATATACCAATGCAAAGTTCGAGGGCTCACTCCTCATAACAGAGAAACAAGAAGTGTGCACTACCAAGGAGTAATGAGAATCCAAAAGCAAACCAATGCTCACACATGTGAGCCAGTAAATGCCACTTCAAAGGACTAGAAGTTGCAATAGGTAGTTATTGTATTCTGTAAAAGCCGTAAAAAATGTGCAAAAATGCAATTGTGCAACCTTGAAAAAAAAGTTTAATTGTAAGGCAAATTCAAACGCTATACAAAGCTATTACTGAAATATTGCTCTGTAACAATTAGAGTTCTAGGCCCAGATATTCAAACTGCACCCAAAATGAGCGCAACAGCAGGAGCAAGCACAAGCCAATTGCGCATATGTGCAACAGGTGCGATATTGAAACATGGAGCAGAACAAATTGCGCAAGCAACCAAAGTCTGAATATCACACATACTGCACCATAGCGCAACCAGGAAGGAGAAGCTGAGCCGAAATATTGCGCTATGGTGCAACCAGTGCAGCCCAGCTGAGCAGTCCAGAGGTGCCATAGCACAAGCAGAGCCCCCCCCAGAGCAATGGAACTGCACATCCAGGGAGGCAGGCTGGGGCCCACCGCCAGCCATGCCACACATGGGCACAGGAACACACTGCAGAACCAACACCACACCTGCACACCCCAAGCACAGCATCACTGGGGTTGGGACGGATGATCTACTGGCCCATGAGGACAAGCCAACAAAGCATAGCAGAGCCATGACACCCCAGCAGAACCACTGGCAGGCTGAGAGTGCCACACACAGGGGGTTGACAACCACAGTGCACATCAGCCCCCCGTACGCACAGCACACCCTGCACCGTGACCCCAAGACACCACCTATGTGCAGTGACTGGCACTGCAGGAAACCATGCATCCCCCAGCGCACATCAACCCCGTGCAGCACAGAAGCCTACAAGCCAGACACACCCTGTGCACCCAGCAGTGGGTGGCAGCAGATGGCAAGACCAACAGAAAGTCACTGCCATGCTGGAGATACCTCCCCATGCACACACACGTACACACACACACATACCCAGGACCATACCACCCCAGATGGCATGTACACCCCTGCAACTGAGCACCCATAGGCAGCTGCAAATCAGAGACCAACACATTATTTGTATCAAAACAGAAATGTATATTGAGATAAACAACAGAACCAGAACAATAAAAACTATTTACAAGGGGGGGGACGGGTACTAGGTAGGGGTGTTCAAGGGGTAGGGATGACAAACTTGGAGAGGGAAGGCAGGGTGGTAGGGATGGGAGAAGTGGGAAGGGTAAGATAAGTTATGGGCCAGCTGGCTACTCTGTCTTCTGGCTGGTGCTGGTGTCAGCCCATCCCATGCCTCCTCCGGGGACCATGTCAGTGTATGGAATGCAGGATGGCCTGGTTGTCTGCCAGCAGCTGTCTCAGGCCCCGGACATCCCTCCCAATGTGCAGGAGAACCTCGAGGCCTAGGAAAATGGGAACACAGTCAATGGCTGTGACTGACCACAACCCTGAACACCACCCAACCTGCAAGCCATATAGCCCAATGTCCCGCACCTGTGATGGCATGTACCCACCCACAGTGAACATGCACATGGCCATCACAAACAGGAAGCACCAGCTATGCGCACCACTGCACAACACACTGCCCATGTCCATCACAGCACAAACAAGGCCGTCAAGTGACGTGGCAATGTGGTGCGATGCCAGTTACACAGCTATGTGCCCAGTGCATGCCTGGACCACCAGTGACGCATACACAGACATGCTGTGATACTGGACAGTGATGCATGTCACCTGTGTCGTGCATACAGACATAGATACATAGACAGTGTTGGCAGATAAGGGCCTATGGCCAAACCAGTCTGTCCATTTGAGCTTGTAAGTTCACTTTGTTTACCTAGGAGTCTGTTGCCCCTAACCCCTAACCTCCAGAATTCCGGTATGTCTATCCCGTGCATTCTGAAATCCCGTGATTGTTTCAGCCCCCACCACTTCCTCTGGCAGGGTGTTCCACTTGTCCACCACCCGTTCTGTGAAGAAATTCTTTCTCATGTTTCCTCTGAATCGTCCTCCCTCCAACTGCATCCCATGCCCTGTAGTCCTGGAACATCTTTTTCACTTCAAAATAGTGCTTCCCTGCACCCTGTTCCACCCTGTAAGATACTTGTATGTCTCTATCATATCCCCTCTCTCCCTCCTCTCCTCCAGGGAGTACATGTTCAGTTCCTTCAACCTGTCTCCATAGGACTTGTGATGCAATCCATGCACCATCTTTGTTGCCCTCCTCTGAACCTTCTCTGCCCACTCTACATCCTTACGTAGGTATGGTCTCCAGAAATGTACACTGTACTCCAGGTGGTTCCTCACTAGTGTCTTGTATAGCGGAATTATGACCTCCCCTTTCCTGCATGGTTGTATTGTGCAGGGCTAATGGTCTCCCCCCCCCCAGCATGCACTAGCATCCATGAAGTCATGATACTCACACTGCTCAAGCAGCTCTGTCTGCCGCTGTTGCTGTTGCTGCTGCTGCTGCTGTTGCTGCCGCTGCTGCTGCTGCTGTTGGGGTGCAACCCCTGCTGGCACCGGGTCCCTGGCATGGCCCTCATCAACCTGGGCCCGCATCCTCACATCCCGGCCTGTGGGAGACATATGTTGAGACAAACATCAGTGTGACTCAAAAGCAGACTGCGCCCTGCCCCAGTGAGAGTGCCTGCCCACACAGCCATACCCATTCATCTCACAGCTGCACACACTGACACAGCCAACCGTGGCCGAGCCATCACCTATGCACAGCCACCAAAACACACACACACACCCCTACAGATAATACAGGTGCATAGATGGTACACCCACCTGGCCTAGGCATCACGCCCGGCCTGGCACATGACCGCAGCCTTGCCAAGATGTCTGGCTCCATCCGGCAGAGGTCACTGTACTGGTGCCGGCACTGCTCAGCAGACCGGCACCGTCCAGTGACCCCCACCAGGTCAGTGGCCACTTGCTGCCACACTTGAGTTCTTGCAATGGTGAGGGCACTTCACCATAAAGTGCCCCATAGTGGGGCTCTACTAGGGCCACCAGGTTGGCCACTCCAAGTTGTCTCCAAAACACAGCCCTCCTCCTAGCCATGGTACCAACTTTACAGCAGGCAATATGGCGTCCCGCTGTGCCGTAACCCCACGTGGAGATGTTGCGCAATAGACCACCACAGGCTCCAATCATGTTGTTCGAACAGTGCCGTCACTTGACATAGCACTGTCACCAGAGAGCGCAATAGGGATGTACACATGGCAGGCGAACAGTGTCAGGGGGCAAAGGTCATACACAAGGTCATGGGCACTGACACAAGTCTACGCACAGCGCCATCTGACATATAGGCATCTTGTGCGACTGACCAGCTGCATACCAGTGCCACAGTGGACTATTGCGCAGTAGTGCCACAGTGCCATATACTGCCCATTGCTGTAGTGCCACTGGCACAATGGTGGCCATGGCCTGAATTTCCGATTGCGCTCAGCACGTCAGCAGTGTGGCAGATGCCTGCGTAAGCTATCTGGGCATGCGCAATGCAGTGCACCACACAGTCACAGATCTGCGCCATTGGCTCAGCCGACTCATCCGTATTGCGCAAAGCGCAGATTCGCGATATTCAGCCGACAATGCAAATCATCTGATCAGCCATTCAAAGGCGCAGTGGCACTATTTGCATGTCATTATAGTTGCTCCACCCTAATTTGTATACATTGCACCATAAATGTACTAACAATAAGCGCTTGGCCAGATTTGGTTACTGCATGTGAGAGGTGAGTTGCAGTGTGTGATGTTCTGGACAATGGTCATGGGAAAATGCTGTAGACTGCACAGTGACAGGTGTCCACTTCCCCCCATACAGATCACCATGACCGAGCAGAGCCAAGGTGAGGGTGAGGACGGTGGGCAGGAGGAGGCCCAACTTTACAGCAGCAGAGACAGAGGCCCTCTTCCAGGCCTACCTGGATGAGGATCCACTACTGAGTGGACGGAGGGGCACCCCTCAGTCCCGTGCGGCTGCATGGGAGGGGGTAGCTCGGGCCATTAACCTGCACGGAAGCCACCAGCGCTCCGTGCAGGAATGCAAGAAGAAGATGGGGACAGACCGCAGGAGGTTGAAGGAGAAGGTGGCAGCCTTCAGGGCGGCACATGCTGGCACTGACGGGGGCCCACCAGTGGTGTTGGAGCTGACCCCGACTGAGGAGACACTGGTCGCATCCATGCAGCAGAGCACTATTGAGGGCATACCAGGAGGTGGATTCCAGACAGGTGGAAGCCCATCACTGCACAGTATGACATGGGGGTGGTGTTGGGGGGGGGGGAAGGTTGTTCACATGCACTCACATGTACTCTCTTTCTGTTACAGATCCTGTTCTTCTTCAGGAGATGGTGGTGGTGGGTCGAGGCAGTGATGATGACCTGCTGGACATGGAGGAGGGTCCATCCACCTCTATCACCAGCCAGCAGGCACTGCAGCAGCTTGCACGCTGGGCCGCCAACTCTGGTGTCGGTGATTCAGGTGTGGTGGGTGCACAGCCTGTGTCTCAGCAGTCTGGCATGCGAGCATGCCAGCACACTGTGACCATGGCCATAGCACGTACCTGCACCATTGATGATACAATGACTGCAATGGGCAGTGATAGGTGTGTGTCCCATGACGGACACACAGCAGGCCAGCACATGCCCCTGGGCCTTTCTGGTTTCAACTTGTGTACCAGCATGCTGGCACAGTCCCAGGCTGCGCCTGTCAGCACCGCTGGGGCAGCACCGGTGGCTGTGCAGGTGTTTGCACTGTTTCAGCACAGTGGTGGAACGAGGGACCCTGGGCACAGCGGTTGGAGGGCAGCAGCATCAGTCACCCACCAGGTCTGGGGGTACAGTGTCAAGCAGTGGCACGGTCCGCCCCCTTGATCTGCCCATTCCTGGTCCCAGGAACAGCGCCCACCCTCAAGGGGTGTTGTGCATCAGGGCCTTCCACACTCTGGGGGACAGGATGTCGTTGGGGCACAGTACCCATTGGAGGAGCACACCCACCTGCTGCAGGAATCAGTACAGCTGCAGAGGCGGGTTGCAATGTCCGTAGAGGCACTGTCTGTGTCCGTGGAGTGGCACAGCATGGAGTGTGCTCTGGACCGTGCTGAGCTGGTCCATGTGGACGGATGTGACCGTCGCCATTGACAGGCTGACCCAGGCAGTGGTCTCTGTCGTGGCTGCATTGGGCACACAGTCAGGTGCCCCTGTACCACACACCCTGGGCTGGCTGTTCACTCTCCACTGCCCGCTCCCCGGTGTCGCAAGCACCAGCCCGTCGATGCCAGGTCTCTGCTGTGGGCATCCCGAGCAACCCCGGTGCAGGTTTGTTCGGCATGCTGCACACTCTGCAGCGGACAAGGTCCGCTCACTCAGTAGGGACCCTGGTGGTGCAATGCGCACCCCATGTGGCCCTGCTCAGCCTGCCAGTGCTGTTGGGTCACAACGGGCCATCCACGATCCGCTGCGGCCGCGGACAGTGCTACATGACTGAGCTTGGTCTCCAGTGTGGGTCCTGTCTGCGCTGCCATGTGTGCAATGTGTCATGGTGGCAGTGTACTGCTGGCGCTATGCTCACCACGCTGACACACGGACCACATGCACACCCACCCAACTGCTGTCCACAGGTGCATGTGCATGATGATGCCTGCATTGTACTGTACACCAAGGTGCAAGGGTGCCCAGCATTTGACACACATACTTGGACAGTACAGGTGGTGGGGGTGGTCGGTAGTGCTGTGTGTTAGCAATGTCGGTTCTGCAGTGCTGTGCATCTGCCCATGTACGCTCTGCCTGGTGTGTGTGTGTCCATATGAGTGCTCACCCCTCCCTGATGGTGTGTTTGTATGCCTGGACCCTTCCATCACTCCTGACCGTCATGCACCCCGGTGTGTTCCCCTGTGTGCCTGTGGTTTGCGATGGACAGTGTTGGTTGCAATGTCCCTTGACTTACCTGTGTTGTATGTAGTGCTTCTCTGTGATGGTGTCCCGTGCAGCTGGGCCTGCCGGATCAGTCGGGGTCCCGCCGTCCCCAGGCGGGCTGCTCATCACCATCAACACCTGCGCCACTGGCGTCCCCATCGCTGTCCCCCTCTTCGACCTGTACAGCTATCCCATGGTCTTTGGCTGTGTTGTGCAGGATGCAACAGGCCAGGAATATCCCACAGGCCTTTTGGGGGCTGTACTGTAGGGCACCGCCGGAGGTGTCTAGGCATCGGAAGCATGCCTTGAGCATCCCAAACACCCGCTCTATGATGTTGCGTGTTGCGGCATGTGCCTCATTATAGCATTGCTGCGCTGGGGTCATGGGGTGCCGGTACGGTGTGAGCAGCCAGGGACAGAGTGGGTATCCGCTGTCACCTGTGTGGAGATAGTGGAGATCAGTGTCATGTTCAGGTCCATATTGGCTATCTCTCTGTGTGCCACTACCATGGCACCTGTGGCATTCCCACCCTTGCCCCAAGTTTGTATTCCATACATGTGTACTCACCCACTAGATGTCCTGTGGGGATGTCCCCACTTTCGAATCGATGGCACAGTGCAGACTGATACCATATGAAGGCATCATGTGCTCCACCAGGGTGTGTGGCACAGACATTGATTATGTGCCCAGTGGCATCACACACCACCTGGCAGTTGACACTAGGGAATCCCTTTCTGTTCTGATATGCCTAGCCATCGGGGCCAGGTGGCATGCGAATGGCCACATGGGTGCAGTCTATGGCCCCTAGCATGCCAGGCATATGTGCTACCCTGTGGAACTCCTGCATGTTTGTTGTACACCTGCCGCCGGTGCTGGGGAAATGGATGTACCCCAGCATGTGGCAGCAGTGCGCTGAGGAATTGGTGAGGATGCGGACGGCCAACTGTGTGATGCTGTGGTGTCCTCTGTCAGCCTCTGGAAGGTGCCGTGGCGAGCAGGCGCATACGGGCTGTCACCTTGGTCTCCACCGACAGAGCGTGACTCCGCCGTGAGGGTGCCTGCATCACATCACTGCACAGCTCACAGAGCCGTCTCAGTATTGCCCTGTTCAGGTGGTACCGGCCACGATCTCTACATCTGTGTACAGCTCAAAGCTGATGCGGCACGGTACCGCTTTATCGGGTCATACCGACGGGCCCTTCCTTGGCCACGCCCTCCTGCAGCATGCGCACTCACCCCCTCATTACAGCTTCCATGTGGAACTGGCACCGTCCATCTCCTGGCTTCTGACCCCGCTGGTGTTGCTGTGTTACCCCACTGTCCTCACTGATACTTCCACTGCATCGGGCACCCCGCTGGCCTCTACAGACTATGGCCTCGCTTCTCCTTGCCTGCCCTTTGCTGGCTGGCTGGCTTGCTGTATCTCTCTCTATCTTTCTCTCTCCCCACTTGGCAGCCTGCTAGCGTTCTTAGCGCTGCTTCCTTGAGCCTTTTATTTTGGCTCATTTCCGCTATAGTCGCGCAATTTCTGGCTGTGTGCGGCCTCTGCGCGTCGCGCCAAAGTCTTTGAATATTGCATTGCGGTCTTTATGCTGGATCCACCCCTCCGGTTCGCGCGTGCCTTCATTTTCATTGGGCTGTTGCTCCAGCATGTTTTGGGGTGCAACTGCCGCTCCTTCTATATATCTATCAAATGGTGCATTTTTGAACTTGCGCATGCGCAACCCTGTTGCGCATGGCGCAACCCTTTTGAATATCTGGGCCCTAGTCTATACCAAAGTCCAATACCAAATCTCAAATGGGGTCTATTGCAGCTTGATTTTTAGTGGCATTCCAGGTGACAGGATCTCTCAGGTAATAAAATGTAAGAATTGACTAACTTGACCAAAGGAACATACGATCCAGAAAAAACAAACTTCTTGCTTCATAAATGCCGACAGGAAAGCAAGGATCAAAAGTGCACTTGAATCAGTAAAAGTTCCAAATTGCTGATATTGCTAGCAGCTAGATCCTGAAGTAAGGAAAAAATGTAATCCTGGAGCAGTTAAAACTATTAACTTTTTGCACTGCAATTTTTTGAAGCTAATGAATAATGAAACACATATCGGTAACCAGAGAATGCCGCTTCAAAAACACCACCATGCCTCATGCTGCAACCCCATCGGCTTTGTGGGCATGGAAACTAGGGTGCTAGTGTTTCAACCTACAGTCATCATCAGAGCATGCCCAATAGTATGCAGAAGTGCTATTTAACTCCCAAACCACCCAGAAATGATAAAAAAGTGAGGGGAATCGAACAAAGATTTTTTTGTGCTAATTCTTAAAAATTAGAAACACACATATAAAAGCATGCAGTTCAAAACAATCAGCCTTCTCATCATGCATAGCATATTTAAACAGATAATTTGTTTAGTTATTTATTTATTGAATGTTGTTGATCCAGTAGGCCTGCTGAGACTAGAAGTCCCTTTTCAGTGGTGACGGGGATATAGATGGTAACCAACTGAAACTGAACCAGATTAAGCTGTTGGTGGTATTTTTAGTGAATGGGGGAAATATGGCCAGGACACAGGAGAAATTTTCCTACTCATCAGTAGTGGGACTTGCCATCCGTTTGCAGGATGGCCACTTGGGCTGGAACGCTGGAGAGAGCAGATGTGCTTGAGAAGGGAGAGCAGGCCTCCTCTCCTTTCTTGGACAAACTAGAGGCTAAAAGAAAAAGATTTACAGATTTTGAACCAAGATTCTGAGGAGGACATCGCTGATGTCTACATATCCACGGAGGACCTCAGTAATCATTTATTGGAAAAAGAGGATGAAGATGGAGTTAACCGTATTGAAAAGGAGTGCCAAGCTATTTTAAATATGGTCCATTCAGAAGAGGAAAGGCATCGAGTGGAAAGCAAGCACCTTGCAGCGTGTTTAACTGAGCTTACTGCAGAAACAACATCTGTCATCTTGGAAACCAGGCCTGTCAGACGTTCAGATGACGTGGCAAGATCTGATGCCCATACAGGGCTGGGTAAGTCTGTTTCAAGTTGTTTGGCAAATAATGTTACACAGGTTGGCAGTACTAACACTGATTGTAGTGTGTGCCAAAAGCCTAATGCTGATCCGAATTTTGAAAATATGGCTAAAATTGAAGGGTTACTATTGAAAATGAGGAAAGTTGGAATCGAGAACTGCTTGGCACAGCAGCCTTAGACATGTTGGCTCCAGCTGTCACACTCTCGAAAACTGTAGGTTTTGTTTTTAAACAACCACAGGTCGATGTGACTAAACATACTGTGGTGTATCAAACATGGGCAAACTCGCAGGAAGGACTTACAGACCATTTTTTTAAAGGAACTGATTTTCTACAAAAAAAGATCACTGGTAAAGACAACAGAACTGGTTTAAATTTGCCTAATAAAACACTGACTAATCCACTAGACGTTTTCTTGAATATAGCACCATTTCCTGTTCAAACGCCAATTGTATCCCCTTGTAACCCTTGGACTCCTCACAAGGCATTGGTAGACACAGGATGGCAACAATCTCCCAAGGGGATATGGTTTCCCTATCCAAATTGGGGCTCCTTTTTCCCTATTTCTCAGGCCACACCTGAATGGAAACCATATGATGAGGCACTGCCTAGACATGGCAGCACTCCACAATGACATCAGCAGTTGTGGTACCTTTTCCTGATCCTCCAGTAGACTGCTCTGGGGTACCTGACACTATTGACTTTTCCCAGCATTTTCCACCCTTGCAAACAAAAAAAAACATTTGATGGGGGTGGGCCTGCATCACAGGATGATGACAAACATGAAGACCCTGAAACTAAATCTTTATTGTCTGACTTATTTTCTAAAGTTAAAAAAAGAAGCTGCACCTTACAGAAATGCTGTGCGTATTTAGTATAAAGGGGGATTAAAAGACAGACCTGATAGGTACCATGTAGGGAAAATTCTTTTAAAAGATTCTTTACATTTTTCACCAAAAGAAGTTTATGCTTTCATCAATATTTCTGGAGAGGATAATTTTGATGTGAGCTTCCATACAGCATATGTTCTAGATCTTTTTTGGGAGAGGAATGGGCAGGTAAAGTTTTCCCCTACATGGACTCCTTTTGTAGCGATTCCATTAACAATTGCCCCCGTCAAATATGTCACTGTCATGTTTAGGAACGAAGGAGTATATGTAGAGGATATTACATACTGAATATCCCAGAAATGTGAGGTGCTGGGAGACCCAGAAGCCATCCTAGACAGTGAACTTTTTTGGATGGTGGATTGGAAATATAAAGTTAAGCTACGTCAAAATGAGACTGGGGTTGAACATATACCTAATTCCTTCATGCTTGGTAGAGATGAGGGGTGTTTTTATGCCTGACAGCCATGGGTGTGTTACAAATGTGGCTCTAGGACCCATCTCTCAAGCACTTGTGAACGGTCTAGGTGTAATAATTGTGTGGAAATTGGTCACATCACGATGCAATGTGCAAACCATACAAGGTGTGACCTCTGCGAGGAGCATGGACATGTTTTGGGGAATTGTTCATAGGCAACACAAAAGAAAGCATCCTGCATTAGCCCTGAATTACTTATACAGCAGGCACAGGACACGGCCACTGTAGTAGCTGCTTCTACAATGGTCCTCCCTCAGGAACTCCCCTCTCTCTTCTTCTGGATCCCAGATAGTTGATCTTTCAATACAGAAAGAAGATGTTTCAGGACCAACTGATATTCAGGACTCTGAAACATGGTCTTCCTGCATTCCTGAGGTTCTACACCCTGTGTGTTATTCAGATCCTGTTAGTGAAAAGGAAGAGCAGCTTATTGTGCTTGCTCAAGAACTTCTGCCTCACAGAAGGTCTTCAAGGTTCATGAAGACAGAGCCTTCAGACCCCCAACAACCCCCCCATATCCGCTAAACACTCTTCTACTCCCTCATCTTCTCCAGTGGAGACCAAAAATTCTTATACTGCCTTATTCACATCCTGGGGTGATTCTGAAATGGAGGTGGGTGACTTTGATTCACAAAAATCCTTTTTGGGACAGAGACCGTACTCTCTGGAACAAGGATCATATAAGGAGAAGAAAAAGGGAAAAAAAAAGGAAAAAAAATGTTAAATTAGTGGGTTTGGAGTCCTTCTTTTCTTTGAATGGCTTTTGGTACTGTTGGATCCATAAATGCACATAGTTTGTTGAATCCAGTAAAAAGATAGGCTGTTTTTCGATATCTTCATGATGCCAATTTGGGGGTTACCTTACTCCAGGAAACCTGGATGTATTCAGAAGACCATATCTGGAGATTTAAGAAAGAATGGGTTTGGGGCCCTTCATATTGGTTGTTTGGTTTGGAAACTGCTGATGGGGTGGGAATATTGTTTAATTTTTATTCATTTACTATGTGTAAACTAATAAACCAAATTCCTGGGAGGGTTTTAATTTTGGATAGCCTTTGGAAGGGAGTTGCATGTTGTTTCATTATGGTTTGTAACTCTGAAGTTAAGGCAGAAAAAGTTTGCCATATGAAATCTATCCAACCTTATTTAATTACAAATTATAAGATTTTTCTCTGTGGGAACATTAACTGTAGCATTGTGACTGATAAAAAAAAGGAAAAAGGAGGAGGGTAAGAACATTTACTGTGATTCAAATACTTTAGCATACATGGTTAACACAGCAGGGTTAATTCACTGCCATAGTTATCATATTAGGGGTCCAACATTTACTTATTTATGTAATATCCATAAAGCCACAACTGATTACATCTTTATTTCCCTGAATCTCACTAAAGGAGACCTTATCATTACTCCTGTGGAATTTTCTGATCACCTACTATTGACATTATCTCTGGCCATGGTAGATGGGAGTTCCACTAAGTTTGGGCAGTGAAAACTCAATACTTCAGTATTGGTGAATCTGATGGTTCTTAGGGACATCAGTACTTTATTTTCTGCTAGATTATTGGTAGAATTTTTATAGTACAATAAAGGAAAATACTGGACTAACACCAAACAAGACATTAAAGTTTGGTTTATGAAATATGGTAACTCTAATGGTAATAATAAATTCCTGAAATATGTATCACTTAGACATCAGTTGCACAAACTGTATACTTTGGCGAATAATTCCATACTAGACTATTCCTCACAGATTACTGTTATTAAACGAGATATGCAAATCTGTTAATATGATAGAGCTACGACACTCCAGGCAATGCTGAACAATGGCACACAAAATACTCCCATGGGGACCCCATTGAAACCTATAAAACAATTAAAGAACATCTGAATATGGATGTTTTATTTTCTCCCAAAGGACTAAGAGTTAGTTCCATGGATGGTATGGAAGAATTGATAAAAAAAATTATGAGACACTCCAGCCATGTTCTACCATTCAGGAGAGGGACATTCTGTCATTTTTACAACCAGACCAGATTCCTGATTTTCCGACAGAAATTACTAAGCTACAGAACCCTATTACCAAAGCAGAAATATTGCTTGCTATAAAGGCTTTACTTAGTAACACTGCCCCTGGCCTGGATGGCATTCCCCATTTATTTTATAAAACATTTAGATTGCAACTGGATTAGAATTGGTTTATGCATATTTTTTAACTCAGATAAGATACCTTCTTCCTTTACAGAGGGTTTATTGCTTTATCTTTATAAGAAAGGAGATAAAACTAATAATTCCAATTGGAGACCTATAGAACTTTTGAATACTGATTATAAAATTCTGGCACATATTTTAAATGACTGTTTATAGGGATATGTTTCACTGGTGATTTCTCCTCAACAGTATTGTGGGGTCCTTAATCAAGAATTCAGCATGCTTTAATGATTCTTTGAGATGTGATAGAGTACTGCAGTAATTTAGGAATGTCTGGGTGTGTGGTTACAGCCGACCAGGAAAAAGCTTTTGACAGGGTTTATCATCCTTATCTGTTTTGGTTCACGAAACATATAAAATTCCTTTTCAATGTCTCCAGCAGCTAAAGTTACTGTACTCTACTTTTTATGTATGACCTTTTCTGAAAGGACAGGTTGGGAAGGGTTTTGAGATTCATTTTGGTATTTGGGCACGGGTGCCCTTTAGCCCATTATTGTATATTTTCTCCATAGATCCTTTACTTAGATCTATTTTTGTACAACCTACATGGGAGGGGTTCAAGGGTCTCAGCATTCCACAGGCTTTATGAATTCAAGTGCATGCAGATGATATTTGTGTATATTTTACTCAAAAGGAACATATTGGTTTGTTTTATAGAAACTTTATAAAAAGCAGTTGGTTTCAAATGCCAAACTTATTACATCTAAAAGCAAATGTCTTTTTATTGTCCCTAGGATTTCTACTCCATATTAAGTGGCAGGTATAGAACTGTCTGATGAACCAGTAGAGGTGCTGTTCATAATTTTTGGGTCTCTTAATCTTCCTGAGGTTAATTGGGAAAGATCGCTTACTAAAGCAGAATTCAAGGTGACTAGATGGAAACAGTGGCAGTTGTCTAAATTTAAAAGAATATCACTTCTTAAAAAATGTATACTTCCAATTTTGCTCTATGTGGCTATGATTTACCATTTACCTGTCCACTTACAAACCAGGCTGTATAGTAAGTTTTTTTTTCTAATGTTTTGGAGCAATAGGCTTAATCCTATCAAAAGATGTTACGTGTATCTAGGTATAAAAGTAGGAGGCCTAGGCATGATAGACCCTGTGGTATTTTCACATGTTTTATTTTTTAAACAAACTCTACAAACTGCACTTATTATGACTGGGACAGCTCATACTTACTGGCAAAGTAGTCATTATATAAATATCTTCATGCATGGACCACTAGAGTGCCTAAATTATATCCCCATACACATATTCCCCCTTATTTTAAAGCAGCTGCACATAAGCTTTATAAATGGGAAATGACATGGGCAGCTATATTAAAAAATGTTAATAAAAAATTATATCAGAACATTATGTCCAGAATTTATCTCTTGGAACCCTGTTTTAAAAACTTTCCCACGGTAGACAATCCTTTGCTCCTTTGACAACTTATACATCCCAGACTTCCCTAAAAAATGTGGGAAAATATATGGCTTACGGCCTATGGTAGACTTAATATAAGAGGAAATGCCAAACATAAAGCTTTAGAGAAAAGAAATTGTCCATATATGGAGTGCATTGCAATAGCTGAGACCATGGAACACTTTCTTTTGGAATGTTCATATGCTATGGCATTATGGAAGTATTTAGCTACTAAATGGAATATGAATTGGCTCCAGCATTTGTCCTATAAAATTTTGGTTTTAGGAAAATATGGTAGCACTTTAGGACGTTAGCATCCAGATACTTTACAGTTTGTTTTTTTTTCTCTATAAGATTTTATTTGTGGCAAGCACAATGTCAATGGGTTTTGAAACAACAAAGAATGTCATATGAATACCTTAGTCTGTTGGTTTTCAATGAACTAGGACAACTCTATCATACAGATTGCACTATTTATTCTACACAACAGGTGTCACAATGGTTGAAAGATTTATATATGTTAGTAAATATCAATGATGGTGGTAGAGATGTTACTAAAAATAGCTTGTCACTAATATTTGCAGAGTTTGTTTTCCTAAGTTTTTTTGTTTCAAAAATTGAACTTCTTTATTTATAAGATGGTATATTTATTTCTTCTGATTGGTGTTTGTATTTTCTATATATGTGATTTGCAATAAAATTTCCCCTACTCTTGGATTGGACTCAGTGAAAAAAGAGTCCATTTATAGTTATCTTAACATGTATCAATTGCTCCTTATGGCAAATTCGATGTTCCAGGGTTCTACAGATTGTTGAAACCAATAGACAGGAGGTACTTTTTAAAATTCAGAATCAGCTGCATAAAATGTATAGTTATGAATATAATACAGTGGGGCAAGAGATAGGTGATTATCTCTGAAAAATGTGATGTGAGTGGAATAAACAATAAAGGGGTATATTTTAGATGGAAATGGTTTCCTTTTCCTTATATTTTGAATTTTTCTGTGAAGTAAGTATGAGGTAATACTGAATTATGTATTTTTTTTTCTTTTATGTTCAAATAACATTATGTTTTGTGAAGGAAAGTATTATGCTTTGTATGACTTGTTCTTGATTTATGAATAAAAATTTCCCGTACTCTTTCATAGGGGGAGCTGCCTCACAGGACCTTGAAGGAGTTCAGTGTTGTACTGGATCGGCCAGCATGTGGATGTGTGGAGGTTTCTCCTGAACATGTCTAATGCTACAAGAGGAGAGCCACAGGATACTCAAATAGCTTCTACTAGTTCAACATATATGGACCCAGAATTTGTGTTGCAACAGGAGTTGCAAGAACGTATTCGGCTTGTGAATTTAGCATATGCCAAAGCTTCTGCAAAATTGTAAGGCAATAAGAAAAGAAAATGCCTGGGGGATGCATCTCCTTCTCCTGAATCCTCCTCGGCAAAAATGTTTCTTTTGGAACCAACCCCTGATACTGCTACAACATCTGTCACAGCAGCAGCTGATACAGGACGAGTTCTGAATCACTCACCGGAAGATCCAGGTTGGTCAGCAGAGGATGCACTATCAAACACTGAATGGACAAAGAATCTTGATGGCACTTGGGTTGTTGATCCTGAATTTGAGGATAACCAGAGTTTGTGACTGCGGGCCTTTCAAACAACAGGACCAGCTGACTCTGAGGTACTTACTCATTGAGGCCTCTACTTCCCTATCACAACAGCCTCTAGATGGGAAGAATAACACTACTCTACCAGGTAATTGTACTGATTTCTCTCCTTCTAATTTGAACTTAGCTAAGTTTACTGACATTTCTATGCAGAATGTGGTCCCTTGACCATCTGAGAAGTTTTCAGAAAATAATTAATCTAGGCAGGCTAGTTTAGAGGCCTCTCCAGGCCCCAACCAAGAGAAAAAAAAATTGCTGAACTTTTCCATAAACCAGTGGACCAAGCTAATAGACAAAATGCCATCTGCCCGAGATATCTCAGAGGGATGCCAGAACTTCCAGATAGGTTTTTTGTGGGCCGTGTATTATTAAAACAGTCTCTAGGCTTCTCCCTTTCAGAGGTTTATGCTCTGATGCATGCACTGGGTGAGCATACCTCTGATGTGAGTTTTAGAACTCAGAGTATTTTGGAACATTTTTAGACTAAGTATGCTTTGTTAAAAATGAATCTACTTTGGGCCCCATTTCAAATGATTCCACTGATGAAGCAGTCATTTTGTGTCATTACTATACTGCTTAGAAATGAGAGGGAAATGTGTCAGATATCTTTTGATGACTGGAAAAGAGAAGTGATGTACAAGGCTTCTCAGAGGCCATTTTAGACTCTGAGGGGTTCTGGAACGGGGGCTGGAGACTGAAGGTTAAATGATTTTGGATAGACAATGATTTACAGCATTTGCCCAATTGTTTTTTCATTGGACTAGATGAAGGTTTTATTTTTTATTCTGGCCAAACTCGATGTTGCTATAAATGTGGGTTGCCCCAACACATTAGTACCTCTTGTGATAAGGTGGTTTGTTTAAAATGTGGAGACGTAGGCCACCAAGGCTCAGAATGTGTTAATAATCTCCTTTGTAATTTTTGTGATGAACCCAGCCATACTTTTACTGAATATCCCAGGCATCACACAACACTGATGATGCTGACTTCACTGAGCAGGATTTTTATATTAATGCAGCTCGTTCTGGCAGAAATTGTTTGGATCCTAGACCTCCGAGGCCTGGTAGGACCACTCCCCCTGCTTCTGCAGAGCATCCTGAGATTGATGCCATTTTTCCCACCCAGGTATCCACTCTAGATCAAACTATTGTACCTTGACTAGAAGTGCAGGATATGGTTGTTCCTGTCACAGACCCACCTCCATTTCAAAAGGATACCCCGTCTGATGGTGTAATGGCCCCTCCACTCACTCCAGACTTTCATGTAGTTTCTGTTTGTCATCCTTCTGAGGTTCCAAGGACCCATGTTGAGGTACTTCTACCTGCTGCCCTAGCATCCCGATTGGTAATAAATTTGAGGGCCTGCCTGTGGAAGACAGTATAGAAGAAGGGGATTCAGATGCTGCTTCTTGCTTCTCTTCTGTGACAGAACAGGTTTCTGAAGGGGAACAGGTGGGTGCTTCATGCAACACACAAACATCTATAAAGAAAGGGAACAAAAAAGGGGCATTTGACACTTGGTCTTAGAAAGAGTGCCCATAAGAAACTGCCTGTCATCTGATTGTTCCAAAAACATAACTGGGTCTTGGTTATGATCTTACTGTAGCTACCCTTAATATGAACAGTATTCACTCTATAAAACAAAGGCTGGCTACTTTTTTTTTTTTCAGATCAAGACATTATTCTGTTTTTTCTCCAAGCCACCCCTCTCTATACTGTGGAAGATTTTGAAGCTGCTTCAGCAGCATGGCTTCGTGGCCCCTGTTGTTGGTCTGGGGAAGGAGAAGTGGTATGTTCTGGGGTGGGCATCTGTTTTTGTAATGCTGGCATTCAGATCAAGGATGTTATAGAAATAGAGGCAGGGAGATGCCTGCTGGTGGATATCTCAATTCATGCCTCTGATTTTTATTTGATTAATGGTATATACAATTCCAATTGAAATCTGATAGGATAGAATTGTTAACTAAGATACGACCTTACAGTGGTAACCACAGACATTGCCAGCTATTTCCAGATATTTTGCAAAATTTCTGAAGAGTTTTTGTCTGCTGCCCCTACTGTTTAAATACAAAAAGCATCAGATATTTCTGGAAATATCACAGAAATTTCAGGAAATAGCTGGCGGTGTCTGTGGCTACTACTGTACTTCTTTACTAGATGTATTTTATTTGGGGTGACTTTAATATTACCCAAACTCATCAGGATAGAGGGATTCATTTTATTAAACTTTACTGTAATTCAAATTTTTTTAACAAAATTATTCATCTGACAGGATTGAGGGATGTTTTTGATACTGCAGGTGCAAAGGGGATATACATTTATTTTTCTGGAACATGCCATTCTAGAATTGATTAGTGGTTTGTTTCCTCTAGTCTTCAGTACAGATCCCAAAAGGTAATATCTGTAGCAACTTCGATCATGTGCTCCTACAGGTCACATTTTCAGATTATTCTGCCACCTCAAAAGGTATTGGATATTGGAAATTAAATATCTCTTTATTAGCTATCCCAACAGTAAAACAAGGTTTTGTGTTCCTTCTTAAAGCAAGGAAGTTGGTGTTCTTTTTGTTTGACTCAATCCAACTATGGTGGGAGGAAACATAACTGGATATTCAATGGTATTTTCAGGATATTGGTAGATTATTGGGGAAACATAAAAGAACCTCATATCATAATCTTATATACAAACTACAACAGGCATATTCCAAATTAAATAATGGAGAGTATGTTGACCCTGTTGCACTACAAGATCTCAAACAACAATTGGCTCGAGTTCATTATGAAAGATGACAGGTGCTGGAAGTTGAGTAATGCTTTGGTACTCAGGGTGAACAGGAATAAATTAATCCATTTGAAACTTGTGCACAACATAGAAAATAAAAAGAAATGAGATAGCTTGTAACTTTATCTGGGGAAAAGGTGATGTCACAGAAAGGTATTTTGTTAGAACTAGACAAATATTTGGTACAATTGTTAAAAGCTGACCACACGCTATCAGCGGATAAGGTGGACACTTGGCTATCCTTGTGTACCTTACCTACAATACCAGCATGTTTTCTTCCTACTCTTGCTCAGCCTCTTACTTTGCTAGAATTGGAAATGGTTATAAAGGCTTTGCCTAAAAGGAAGTCGTCATGAAACGACGGCCTTCCATATGAAATTTGTTCTACCATTTATTTAAATATTATGACCAGAACTGTATAATTTAAGTTTGGAACATGGAATTTTTCCCCATAGTTTTAACCAAGGGCTGGTAATTTTTCTTTATAAAAGAGGGGACAGAGAAGACTTAAGGAACTTGAGGCCAATTACTTTGCTAAACTCTGACAGTAAAATATTTACTAAATTATTAAGTATCAGAATCTCGTCAGTTTTAAGCTCTATTATCCATGCTTCCCAATGTTGTTCTGTGCCTGGCAGGACAGTTATGGATGCACTAATATTAATTAGATAAGTTTTTGGTAGAAGTAAAGTAGATGAAGTCATGGGTTTTTTTCTCAGTCTCGATCAATTAAATGCCTTTGACAGAGTGTCTCACCTATATCTATGGAAATGTTTATGTTGTTTTGGCTTGCCAGTCTCCTTTTTGTCTTGGATAAGAAGGATTTATGGTCAAGCTGAGGTAGCCCCCTATGTAAATGGCTGGACTGGTAAATTTTGAAGACACACCAGGGGTGTATGTCGGGGCTGTCCTATCAGCCCTTTATTGTACATTCTAGCTTTAGATCCCCGTTTAGTGTGGCTCAATGTAAGTGAGAACATTAGAGGGCTTTCCTTTAATAGTACGGTCATTGAGGTTTGCACAGTGGCATATGCTGATGATCTTTGCCTTTTTTGACAGATATTCAATCTAGCAAGGCAGCAGAAGCAGTGACTATGGCTTTTATGGAAGGAACAGGTGCAAAAATAAATTGGCAAAGAAGCAAGTATCTAGTTTTAGGTGGGAGAGACTCTCACTATAGTATAGTCACTGGTTATGACTTCTGAAGTTAAAATTCTGGGTAATTATTTTGGCATGGACAATGCTAAGCATGTTAATTGGGGAAAAACATATGACAGACATTAGGATTAAGGTACAGCTCTGGAATAGGTGGCATATGTCAAAACTGAAATTAGTTTTTACGATTAAAATGTTTTAATAGGGTTTCTTTTTACATCTGGCTGCCATATATTCCCTACCTAAAAATCTGGAGACCTCTCTGCTCAGAATCTTCTTTCAGGCTGTTTGGGGCAATTGACAGAATCCAGTCAATAGGGGTGTTTTGTATTTACCTAAAGAACAAGGAGGTTTACATATGGTGAATCCTGTATTTTTCTTTTTTTCAATATTTTTATCTGTTAATATTTAACCTTTATTGTGTAATTCCCCACATCTTTGGTCTCCTTGGGCTGTTGATGTTCTATCTCCCCCTGGTTGGAGGATTTGGGAGTAGACATGCCTATTGCAAAGCAAAAACATATTCAAGATCTCTCTCTCTCTTTATTTTTTTTTCACTTTTTGGTAAATTAAAACATTGGCAAGTGACAAAATCGACAATTTTACACAACGAACAAAAATATTTTTATACTGCCATTCAACTTTTCTTATTTTTTTCAAACCCTTGAACTTGTGACCCATCCACAACAGGATAGGTATGATATTAAGGTCATGCTACTTCATGCCATGATGCCTTAGTATATGGGGATATCACTTGGTTAAGTGTTAATGGCAAGCTCAACGTCAAGGGAAACCTTAAACATAAGCGAATCAAGGAACGGGTGTGCCCTCGCTTAAATATGTGTCATGCGCTTGTGGAGACAATGGAGAATTTGTTTTTTTCTGTTCATATGCAAAACAGTTTTGGTCGATTCTTTTGATTCTTTAAAACCAGATGTTTTATTTTTGGGTATTATCCCACCTTCAGGGAGAAACTATGATGTGGGTGTTTTTCATGGCATTTTGGGATGTATCAAATACCATATTTGGCAGGCGCGGTGTAAATGGTCCTTACAGGAAATTTTTGTTTCTCCGGATCAGTTATTCTGGAGAGTTAGAAAAGCAGTTTTAAATATTAGAAAAAATGATCAGGAGAAACTTTCTTCCCTCATCTATGGAAAAAAATGAAGACTCCTACAGTATTCTGGTTAGATACAGGCTAAGAACATGGGCTTGTTGTTGGAATATATCACATTTTCATTACCTGAATCAGGAATGTTTAATTTGTTGGAATTTTTTGAACCCCTTTTTCTTATATGAATTTCAGGTATTGCATTGTAGTATTGCTCAATCTGCTTACTGTTTGATGTCGGCTGTACTATTTATGTATGTTTTTTTTTCACATTTTTCCCTTTTTTGATATGCTTAGTATGTTGAAATTACTCGTCCGCCTAAATTTTAGTTTTGTGTTAGACATGATTTTCCCCTACCCTTTTAGTAGGACAGAGAAAATGGTTTTGAAATTAATACACATTACCTATGTTGCAGCTCCTATATGATGTCATATTTATTTCTTCTTGTTTTCTTTCTCACATATTTATTTATGAAGCTAAATATTTTTGTAGATTTTTTTGCGTTACATTGCATTATTCCCCCTAATATTTTGATTGGGAGGGTGTTAGTGATATGATTTATTTGTGTGTGACATTTTAGTATACTGATAAGTTTACTTTTGGTTTTTCCTTGATTTTTCTTATGATTTTGTATGTTGAAATACATTCCTGTATAATTTCTTTTGAAATTTGAATGAACTCTTCCCCTGATTCTTTCTTGTGGAGGAGTTTCATATTACGTTTAGGATTTCCTTTTGTTAGGCTATGGATAGTTATTAGCTGGCATACTAGTGTATGTATGACTGAATTCCTTATTGAGTTGTCTTTACATTTTTGTGTTTTCTAATTTGTGTGACTTAATAATGCTTGTAACCATTTGTTTATTGAAATTGCAATAAAACCTTCCCCTACTCTTTTCGAGAAGTGCCATGGGATCTTTAGCATCCACCTGAACTACCACCAGAACAAGCACATGGGACCTCAGTTTAACATCTCATCTGAAAGACAGCACCTCAGGAGTGCAGCACCCTGCCCATGCTGCACTGCAGTGTCAGTACTGGGATATTTACCCAAGTGCCTGTTGTGAGGATAGAACCCACATCCTTCTGATCTCCCAACCTCAGTTAGTCATGGTTGGAGGGGAGAAGGGAGCAGGAATGGAGGAAAGGGAACAAGGTGAAATGAGAATACAAACAGCCTAAATGTTCGTCCAACCAGAGCTTGCAAGTCATAGTTGGAAAGTGGAGACAAAAGGGGGGGGGATGTTGAAAAGTCCTGTAGACAAATTCTTTGTTTTGCTACTAGCCTAAATTGCAGGCTCTGGTTGGTCAAGCCTTTAAGCTGTTTGTATTCTCATTTCACCTGTATCCCTTTCCTCCATTTCTCCCTGCCTTTTCCCCTCCAACTGTGACTTGTAGTGCTCTGGCTGGTTGTATCTTTAGATAGTACTGATGGATTTTCCAACTGCCTCCAACTACGGCTTGCAGGCTCTGGTTGGTTGTATTTTTGTAGGCTATGGTTAATATGTTCATGCAGGTCTCCTTGGTCTCAGATCTATGTTTATATACAGGCTGGCTCTGCTAGTAATTAATTATCTGTTTAAATATACTGTGCATGATGAGCAGGCTGGTTGTTTTTAACTGCATGCTTTTATATGTGCGTCTATTTTTTAAGAATGAACACAAAAAAGTCTTTGTTCCAGTCTCCTCACTTTTTTATCACTTTCGGGTGGTTTGGAAGTTAAATAGCACTTCTGCATACTATTGGGCATGCTCTGATGATGACTATAAGTTGAAACGTTAGCACCCTAGTTTCCATGCACACAGAACCAATTTGGTAGCAGCGTGAGGCATGGCGGTGTTTTTGAAGCGGTGTTCTCTGGTTACTGATATGTGTTTCATTACTCATTATGAACATACGAAATTTGCCAGCAGATAAAGGCTTAGAGGTCTATCAAGTCTGCTCAAATGTACAGCTAGCACCCCTTATTCTGTAGCTGCCCCTCCCTTCCACCCTTCCCCTTCATTAACCCTCCCCCTTGTCCTGTCCCATCCTCATTTGAAGCAGCCCACTGTTCTACTGCATACCACTTCAAGAGGTAATGCATTCCACCCAGCCACCACCCTCTCTGTAAAAAAGTGTCTCCTTATCTCCCTTCTGAACCTTCCTAGCTCCAGTCTCATATCATGGCCCCTGGTGTCCCTCCCCTCCATTACTTTGAACAGCCCCTCTGTTCATGTCTTGTTTATTCCTTTCATGTATTTAAAGGTTTCAATCATGTCACCCCATCTCTCCTCTCCTCCAGTGAGTACATGTTCAACTCCTTCGACCTCCTCTTGTATGATAAGTCCCCGAGCCCCTTGATCATCTTTGTCGCTCTGTGCTGCACCCCCTCCAGTAACTTAATGTCCATCTTCAGATACGGATGCCAGTACTGCACGCCGTACTCCAGGTGTGGTCTAACTAATGACCTATACAGTGGCAGAATCACCTCCTCCCTCCTCGAGGATATACCCCTTGCAATACAACCCAGCATTTTGTTGGCCTTTGCAGCTGCCTTCCTACATTGTGCCAAGTTGTTCATTGACCCTGTAATGAGCACACCCAGCTCCGTCTCCTCCTCCATCTGGCCTAGCTGCACTACCCCTAGCTGGTAACTCCTCCTTGGGTTCTTCATCCTAAAATGCAGCACCTTGCACTTTTTGGCATTAAAGCCCAGTTGCCAGGTGTCTGACCAGGTGTCAAGATTTTCCAGATCATCCTGCAACCCCTGCCATCCCCCTAGGTCATCCACCACTGTGCCTACTTTGGTATCATCAGCAAACTGACTGATCTTGATCTTGATGTCCCATGATATGTCTGCAATGAATATCCCAAACAACACTGGTCCCAACACCGAGCCCTGTGGAACACCACTCGTCACTGTCCTTGGGTGAGAGCTCCCCCACTCACCACCCCCTCTGTTGCCTTCCTGCAGCCATTTTCCTACCCATCTCACCAGCTTTGCACCCACCCTGTGCCTACTAACTTCCTTCCCAGCCTTCCATGTGGCACTGGGTCAAATGTCTTACTGAGTCCAGATACAGGACATCCACTGCATGACCCTGTCCAGTTACCTAGTTACCCAGTCATAGAACTTGACCAGGTTGGTTTGGCAGGATCTGCCACATATGAATCCATGCTGTCTACTGTCCTATAGTCCTTTGGCCTCTAGGAGGGCCCCCAGCCTCTCCTTCAGGATGGTCTCCATTAGCTTACCCACGATGGATGTGAAGCTCACTGGTCTGTAGTTTCCCAGTTCATCCTTGGGGCCACTCTTGTGGAGGGGCACCACATGAGCCATCCTCCAGTCCTGAGGCACACACCCCAAATGTAGTGAGGTATTAAATAGGTCTGCCAAAGGTCCTGCAAGGACCTCTGCCAGCTCCTTCAGTACCCTGGGGTGGATGCCGTCTGGGTCTGGTGCCTTGTCCACCCTCAGTGCTTTCAAACCCTCTCGAACTCTGCTTTCCATGATTTCCCCACCTGTCACCACTTCCCACCCTGCTTCTGCCATTTCTCCCACCTTGGGTGTCACCCCTTCTTCTCTTTAGTAAATACTGAGCAGAAGTACTCATTTAGTGCTTCCGCCTTATCGCACCCTGCTTCCATGCAACCCCCCTCCTTCCTAATCCTTACTATGTGGTCCTTACAGCTCCTTTTCTCCCTGATATACTTAAAGAAGTCCTTCTCCCCCTTCTTAATGTCTTGTGCCAGCCTGAGTTCTGTAGATGCTTTGGCTCCCCTTACTGCCCTTGTAACCTCCTTCGATTCTGTCAAGTACTCCTCCCTGACCTCACCTCTCCCTGTTTTCTTGTACTTCCTAAAGGCAGCTCTTATCTTCCTTACCTTTTCCATGACCTCCTTGCTCAACCAGATTGGTTTCTTAGCCCTAGCCTTTTTGCTCTGAGCTTTGCAGCAGGTTTTGGTTGCCTCCACTATCCCCAGCTTTATGAGCTCCCACCTCTGGTTAGTGTCCATATTAGATTGAATTCTGGCCAGGTACCCTTTTACCACTTCTCCCATCCTCCCAAAGTTGGCCCTCCTGAAGTCCAGCACTACTGTGCCAGATTCCACTCCTTCCTTGCCCATATCCAGTGTAAGCCATACTGAGTGGTGGTCAATCCCTGCTAGTCAAAGAACCTCTGTGCACAAACACTGAGGCAAGGATTACCCCAAAGGGAATTTGGCTGGGAAGCCAAGTTTCAAGAAAATACAAAATCACACATGCCCCCACAATGCAAGGCATCTTTGGCTGCATATGCAAATCACCACAGAATGTTATGCTGATCCAACTTTAAGCAGAATTACATGGTGCCGAAAGGCCTCTCACACAGTTTGCAAAGGGTGCTAACAGAAGACATAGAACACGTGTTTCATCCTACCAGGACTTATCAGTATGCCTCATCTGTTTGACACCCCAGTGGAATGGACCAGCTACCCTATAGGCAGTGTGCCTTGGATATATTGTGGTGAACCCATTAAAATAAAAAAACTATTTAAAAGACAAAGAACCTCTGTGCACAAACACTGAGGCAAAGATTACCCCAAAAGGCATTTGGCTGGGAAGCCAAGTTTCAAGAAAATACAAAATCACACATGCCTCCACAATGCAAAGCATCATGGGCTGCATATGCAAATCACCACAGAATGTTATGCTGGTCCAACTTTAAGCAGAATTGCATGGTGCCGAAAGGCCTCTCACACAGTTTGCAAAGGGTGCCAACAGAACACATAGACAAGTGTTTCGTCCTACCAGGACTCATCAGTATGCCTCGTCTGTTTGACACCCCAGTGGAATGGACCAGCTACCCTATAGGCAGTGTTTGCCTCAGTGTTTGCACACAGAGGTTCTTTGTCTTTTAAATAGTTTTTTTATTTTGATGGGTTCACCACAATATATCCAAGACACACTGCCTATAGAGTAGCTGGTCCATTCCACTGGGGTGTCAAACAGACGAGGCATACTGATGAATCCTGGTAGGATGAAACACGTGTCTATGTCTTCTGTTAGCACCCTTTGCAAACTGTGTGAGAGGCCTTTTGGCACCATGCAATTCTGCTTAAAGTTGAACCAGCATAACATTCTGTGTGATTTGCATATGCAGCCCATGATGCTTTGCATGTGGGACATGTGTGATTTTGTAATCCTGACAGTGGTTCTCCACTATAAGTTCTCTCACAAAGTCCCCATTTGCCAGCACAAGGTCAAAGGTATTCCCTTACCTGGTTGGTTCACTGACCATTTGCAGCAGAAAGCTGTCCTGGAAGGCATCCAGCAGTACCTGCTCCCTTCTGTTCCTGGTTGTTGGGGTGCTCCAGTCCACTCCTGTCATGTTGAAGTCCCCCACAATCACCACAATACCCTTTTTGCAGGTCCTCCTGATCTGTCCCACTAGTTCCCTGTCTAACTCCTCTGTCTGAGATGATGGCCTGTATACCACTCCCATTCTAAGAATCCTATTCTTGGAATCCTGGATTTGCATCCAAAGTGACTCCATACTACCATCCTCCCTTTCCTCCCTTACACACTTCAGTCCTTCCTTCATATGTAGTGCCATTCCCCCTCCTTTCCCAATCACCCTGTCCCTAAAAATAACCTGTACCCTGGTACAGACAGGTCACAGTCATTGTATTGGGTGGCCCATGTTTCCATGATGGCTGCAATGTGCACCTCTCCCTCTGCCATGAGAACCTGTAACTCTGCAGTTTTCCTCCCAAGGCTCCTAGCATTAAAAGTAACCACCTTCCACCTCCCCCCCCATTGGCATTAGCTTCATAAAATTGCAGTGCAATAAGTTAATGGTTTTTACTGCTCCAGGATTAAATTTTTTCCTTACTTCAGGATCAAGCTGCTAGACCCAAAAGCAATTTGGAACTTTTACTGATTTGAGTGCACTTTTGATCCCTGCTTTCCAGTCAGCATTTATGAAGTACGAAGTGTGGTTTGTTCTGGATCGTATGTCCCTTTGGTCAACTAAGTAATCTCTTACATTGTATTACCTGGGAGATCCTTTTACCTGGAATGCCACTAAAAATCAAGCTGCAATAGACCCCGTTTGAGATTGGATACTGGATTTTGGTATAGACTAGAACTCTAATTGTTACAGCACAATATCTCAATAACAGCTTTGCATAGTGCTTGAATTTGCTTTACAATTAGCCTTTTTTTCTAGATTGCACAATTGCATTTTGCACATTTTGTCTGGTTTTTACAGAATACAATAAATACCTATTGCAACTTCTAGTCTTTTGATGTGGAGCTTAGAGGCTCACTTGTATGAGCATTGGTTTGCTTTTGGATTCTCATAACTCCTTGGTAATGCATACTTCTTGTTTCTCTGTTATGAGGAGTGAGCCCCCAAACTTTGCTTTTGTATGTCTAAATAATTTTTGTAATTTTGGGGAGTGATTCTGGCTCTTCGCGTGAGCCTCCTCCCTTATATCAGGGTTCATTATGGAAACTCATCCACGACAGGCGACTGGGATAGCTGATGTGCTTGCTTTTACTGAACAGATGGACAATGAAATAGTATTGTCACAAGATCAAATATCAGCTTTACTAACAGGTGCTAGCCTAGTTGCCCAAAGAGACACTGTAGTCTTCAAAAATTGGGAGTCACTTAAGTAAAAAGAAATTTGTTACAATCTACATGGTGCTTCCCTATCTCAATATTGGAGGGACAAACGTATTCCACAAGGAATGACAATACAAAAGCCCCCATCTTTTGGGATGGATGATAGCGAATATATGCAAGATTGGGAAAATATTTTAAACAAATGCAGCCAGGATCTTATGTTACTTACAATAAAAAAGCAAAAAAAAGAGAAGTTGACAGTGCTCAAACTGAAATATCATTTTTAGAATCAAAGTTAAAAGATAAAAATACACCCACTGATTTTGATAATCAAAAAACAAAAATGGAAAACATTTTATTTAAATTTCAGATGGATCTTATTGCCTACAAACAAAAAAAACATAACAGAGATAAAGGGAATTCTTTAACAGGAACAATATATAACTGCATAAGGACAGATTGAGAAAAAACAACCCAGCATTAGATGGGCTGAGGAAGTTGATTTGGAAATCTCCTCAGGGCTGGATAGTGATGGAGGAAAAGATGAATTAAGAAATATATCCACAGCAAGAGCTTTTTTAGGCCGGGCACAAGACAGAATTGATCCAGATATGAGGGTACATTTACAAGAAGGAGAACGAGGAAGGGGTGGGGAAAGAGAAAGAGGGAGAAGATACAGAGGAGGGAAGAGAGGGTAGTGCTCCAGAGAGAGGCAGCATTGGGGACAAGTTTAGAGATCTCCAAAACAACGGAATCCAAATTGGAAATACAGTGGTTAACTCAAGTGAACATGTATTAATAGACAGTCAAATAAGAGTTTTGAAAAAGGGCCTATCATTTATTCCTACCAACTTTCCGGACCCCTTCAAAATAGAGGTAGATCTGTTTAAATTTTTTAGGAGATTACAACTTAAGGATTTTTTTAATGAGAGACCACCCCAAATGCTGAATTACAGCAATATAAAAGTCATTCCCTTTAAAAACCCTCAACTTTTTTCCCTCCTCAAAACAATCCCACCCTCTCCAGCTTCTGTAATTTGGTTCAAAAAGATATGCATGATTTGTTGAAAGAGAATGAACATGCCTCAGTAATCACAATATTTCATGTTCTCAGGAGGTCTAAACCTCACTCTCAGGTTCTTGGCAATAATGGGCATGCAAGGAATCACAGACATGTTACATAAGAGTAATAAAACTTGTTTATTACTACCAAAAGGAAAATCACAGCTGCTCTAAGCAGTTCTTACCATTAGGAACTGGGAGCCAATGAGAAGCGTTCCCTATACCTCGAGGAATCTCCGTGTCTCCGGGGGTCTCCAAGGTAGAAGACGTAATGTCTCACATTATATACCTAAGAAAATTACCATGGTTACTGTAAGACAGAAACATTTCTAGTTATAGAGGTGAGCCCTATTGGCTAAATTAGCGGTGGCTCCTCAGTCCAAGATAGCATTATACAATTTTGTTATAGTCATCACTTTGTGGAAACAGAGGTACAGTTTGTACATAGCCATGTAGTAATACAAATCATCAGAAGATGGCAATGCTAACTCATATATCATAATCATTACAAGGACATAGGTGCCCAACATCTTATAAGCAAGAAATACATGTGTATATTGGAAAGTAAAGTGTATAGCAATAATATACATACATATCCTGAAATCTATTCTTATACAGTAGATGCTCTTAGCCCTATATGTTTGTATAACATATACGTAAATGCAAGCTGTCTGCGGTGTACCACTGGGGGTATCAATTATAGTGCAGGGACCCTAGTGTAACATTCCCTCCTTGTTCCCTCACAAGGGGCAACACAAGCAAAGTAAGGAAGTGGAAAGAGAGCAAGGGTCATTTACAGACCTGAGGCGTGAACCTTGTAAAGGAACGCCAGCTGTTCATGGTGTTGGAGTAATGTGTTCCATAGGCAGCAAAGCATAATAATGGGAAAAAAATATCAAAAATGCTTGTATAATAAAAAAATCTTTAAAGGTAATTTCTAACCAAGTGTTAGTAAGTGCACTATTCAAATCACCATCATTAATGAGGGCATATACTGCTTCATTAACTTTGGAGATATTATTGCTGATGTGAATGAGGTGGGTGTCCTTCCTGTCTAAAAGGGATTTTAATGTCAAAATTAAAGGATCAATGTGAGCAATAAAATAGAGAAATACTCTGAAAGAGTGAACAGATAATCAGGGTTACCATCAATGATATCAGGGTCCATGATGGGGACTGGGGTAATAACTGTGTGCCCACTAATAGTAGTCTGGTGTGGTATGAAGCAAAAGTTTGAAACATTAATAAAATGTCTTTTCTTCATAAGTGAATTGTTTAACATTTTTTACCATACAAAATTCACCATCCAAATTATATTGCATTTTCACGGTAGGCAATCTCTATTTTTGTAACTGTACTGGGCAAGTATATGTCTGTTTGGAAATCCATGTTGACAGGTGGTGAACTTCCTTCCCATAAGACTGGTATAACTGGGACTTATCTGGAGCAGATGTTGGGTCCTGGTATTCTGTGCCACTGGTGGTGATGTCATCATTCATGGAAAAGGACCAATCAATACTGTCTGGGGAATATTCAGTTACAGGTTTAATAACATCAAATATGTCACATCGACACAAATAAATATACCATTTCTTTGCACAGCAGTCAGTGTGAGGAGCAACCCACGTGTCCAGAAGAGGATGGAAAACCAGTACAGGAGGCAAGTGGAGGAGTTCTCTGTAGATGTCATCATCTAGGTGCCCAATGGAGTGCACGGATGCTAGTTTAACAAATATAGCTGTATTAGGATCAAAACATGGTAAAGAAGCAGCAAAACACACAAATATAGTATCCTCAATTGAAAATTTATTAGAAATAAAACAAGGACCAGTATTAGGGTGCCTGGTCACAAAATCTAGATTTCCTAACAGTAGAAATAGGAATAGTCAGAGACTGTAACATACCCATGGCAACACAGAAGGCAATACCATTTGGAGATGTGTCTATCATGCATGATGTCAGGGATTCTTCCAGATTCTAGATTGCAGAAGAGATTGTTGATGGTACTGATAATATATGAGCCATAGGCAGCACATAATATTTCACGGGCAATGTATTGTTTATCTGCTTCTTTATTGTTTTGTGCAATAAGAGTATTAATCTTATCTTTAGAATCTGTAAATGCCTTAGCAATGTCGTGCATATTGTATACAGTGTATCTTTCTTCCTGACTAAGGTCATCCACACCATGCAATAATGGGGGTATGATGTCATTGATCATACCAGTCTGAAACCTCTGTGAATGTGCTTTGATAGTAGCAATGTCTGCTTTATTCCAGATAAACATTGCAGAACCAAAGACACCAGTGATGGTACCTGTGGCACCGGTGACATCAGATGTGTCACGTATAACTTTGTTTATGACTCTGATCATCTGTTTTAGGTTTTTTCCTAAAATTGCCTCTATGCTCAGTGGTGTGTACCCTGGCAATAGGGTCTTGGATATGATTCTGAAGAGCTGTTAAGCTATCAAGTAACAAAGTACTAAAAAACAGTGATGTATTAGTAGTATGACACATACCAAATTCTTTTATATTCCAGTAAGTCAAGTTAAACAAAACAGGTATATGCATATATTGTAAGTTGTTAATAAGTGAGCCAGATAGAGCAGTGGCTATGAGACCACTATGAGGACCAGGTTTTTTTTTTTGGACATTCCAAAAGCTGTTTCTCAGTAGGGGGTGACTCGGAAGATTACATGGCGACTGAGGCCATGTTGTGTACAGCACACAATTTCCTGGCAGAATCTTTAGACAATGAATCACAATATGAGGAGTCAATTAAGGCAGTGATATTGAATTAACCAGAATATCTAAGAGATGCCTGGTGCAAGGATAAAGTATCATTTGGGGATAATTTTTCATTGAGCCATACATGGAAAGTTCCCTTTGAGAGTTTGGCCATGTGGAGCATTTGTCCTTGAGGCATGGTTTGCCACTCAATTTGTAGGGTAGATTAATCAGGAGTAACAACTGAGATAGTGAGGTAGGCATCTGAACCTTCCTAAATGGTAATCACATTGTTGGGAATATTGATGGAGACTCCCTCTGGGGTAGTTGCAAGTGGATCAAGGTGAGAAAGGAGGTGCTTTACCATGCCTTGGATGCAGGAGATAACTCCTGAGATGATTAGAAAATGGAACAAGTCAGCCATCTTGTCAGTGTATCTGAAAAGGAAAATCAAACATTAGCAAGGTAGTACTAGTCTACCCAATGGGGTGAGGAAAAGTAATTATACTCCTTCATACAGTTTCAACTGGTTTGCATGTAACCATTTGTCATTTAGTTTGTTGTTTTGCATGAGTCTAACTTGGTAGACTGCTGGACTGAACTTATTGACAATTGGATAGGGTCCTTCCCACTTATTGGAGAAGGAATGTGTTGGATGCGCAAATCTAAGAACCATTACCTGATTCCCAACTTGCCAATCTACTTCTTGTGCATGTTTGTCAATCTGAATTTTGGACTGTTGCTGGGCCTTGCCAGTGCAGTTGGCAGCATACAAATGAGTGTGTATGAGGTCTTTTCTGAGTTTTCCACATATTGGTCCACTGAGACACGGGCTGCAGTGGAGGTGTGCAGGTCAAATAGCAGGTGTTCAGGTAATCCCATATTTCTACCAGTCATCACCTCAAGGGGTGTCAACTGGATGGTGACTGAGGGTGTGCCCCTAATTGCCATAAGGAGTAATGGAAGTAGGGAATCCCAATCCTTGGGATTGTTCTCAATGAATTTGGAAAGCATTTGCTTAATCCATCTGTTGGCCCTCTCTACTTGACCTGATGACTGTGGCTGATATGGTATGTGGAACATCTGATGAACTCCAAGGAGGTCAATGGCTTCTTTCATCAACTCACCTGTAAAACTTGTTTCTTTGTCTGAGTCTACCTTGAGAGGTAGGCTCCACCTGGAGAAAATCTGCTCCACCAGGATTTTGGCAGTGGTTTTTGTAGTGTATGTGTTAGTGCAGAAAGCGTCAACCCATTTTGAAAAGAGATCAGTTACTGCGGGGGCGTATTTATTGATTCTTCTGGTATTGGTTAGGGGACCAATGAAATCAATCTGTATGGCATGCCAAGGACCAGAATGCCATTGTGGTAGTAGTTTGGCATTTCATTTGGTGGGGATGGGGTTGTTATGTGCACAAGTAAGGCAGTTGTCTACATACTGTTTAACATCCTTGGTGACACCAGGCCACTATGTGGTGATCTTAAGCCTTTGGAGTGTATTTTCCACTCCCTGGTGTCCACCAGTGGAGGTATCATGCACCTGGTGCAGAAATTTGAATCTGAGATGATGGGGAACCACCCACAACTTGGTGGGGGTGTCATCTGGTTGATACCAAATGAGCTTGTCATCTGAGGGCAGGTGTAACTTACCTTTATACCTTTGGCAGGGGTTATGGGTGGGCAAATTCTTCTCAGTACCTTTGTCCAGGAATCTGAACACATCTTTGAGTTCAGAGTTGGCATGTTGGGCTTCTGGCAAATCCAACAGGGATAAGGGTTCAAGTTTCTTCCTGACTGCTGTGATGTGCACAGCTGCTCTGGCCTCTGGATGATTCATTATCCCAGTGCCCCGCCCTTGGGCCCCTTCATTTGCAAGGGTGTCAGCAGTGTCACTGAAGGCATGATATGGATCATGGATAGAGTGGGCCTTAACCTTGTGTATATAGAGATTGTGTGCACATTTCTGTGCCAGTGAATGAATGTATATTCAATCAATCAATCAAAGTATTTATTTATCCAGGCGGTCACTGTTGAGCAAAGCTCATTTGCAAGGTGGACCTGGTTAGTACATGTATGCAAAATTGAATCATTCTACACAAGGGTAGTACATTTTACAATATGACAAGGCCCCTTGATAAAAATTACATATAAATAAAAATTACAGATAATACAAGTATAGGTAACACCATGCAAGGGTTCATAGGAAGAGGGATAACATCGGCACAGCAAATACAAATTACAGTACACATGTATGCATAGATCGATGACTATTGCAGCAGTCCAATTGAGGAGTAAGATAACACAGTGGCTAGTTTAGCAGAAAAATTAGGGGTATAGAAAGGTGGGGAATGTAGTGCGGACACGGTGCTTGGGAGTTTCTGCAAGAATCAGAGCATTAAGAAGGTGTCCCGCACTATAATGTATACAGAGCTCCAGCCAGACTAGGAGGCTGGTGGGGGGGAGGGAATTGTTATGACTGCTAGAAATGGAGGAGATGCAACAGAGGTAGGGAAGGCAAGCCAGTGGAGATGGCTATAATCAGATTTTAAGCCAGGGGGCAAGCCACATTAGGTTTGGGAGCCAGTGTAGGATGAGAAAAGCAGTTACAAATGTCATTACTTGTGCATGAGTATAACACCTTGAAGATAGGTAAGGAGACAAGGGTGCTCAGTTTAAGGGTTCTTTGTAGATTATTCCATAGGGTGGGTAGCGAAAGCTAACAGCCCACCAAATGAGAATTCCCATTTCCAAGCGCAGGAGGGAGATGAGGAGTGACTTCTAAGTGTGTATTTTCCTATTGTGCTTAGAGGTAGGCAGCTTGAGATGTAGGGGGTATTTGTTTTGTGAGAGCACGGTAGGTACAGAAAGCAACGTTTTTGTGGTGCCTGAGTTTAAGGAAGGTCCACCTCACAGCAGCGTACAGCATGCAATGATAGGAAGTATTAGGAAGACTTGTGATGAACCTTAATGCCCAGCGGTACAGCGTGTCCAATTTATCTAGCTGAGTGCTGGGGCATTGGCTGTACAAGAAATCCACATAGTCAACTAGGGATAGGAAGGTGGATTGGACCAGTCCTGCCTTGGCATCTATAGTAAGGAATTGGTTTAATCTGAAGAAAAGTCCAATCCTTTGTCTGAGTTTTTGTTAACAAGTCCTCAATATATTTTATGAAGGAGGGTCTGTTGTCAATCCATACTCCCAGATATTTGAATTTTGTGAAGAATTCCAGCTTTTCACCTAGTATTGTGTTTATTTCTGGAATGGACCCACAGGCTGTCGGGTTGCTTGCGTGCACCAGCAGAGAGAGTAGTTTTTTGTGTATTGGCTGGTTTTGCAAGAGGTTGAATTCAGCTTGGAGATCATTGCAGGCAGTCTCCAGCATAGGCCTACTAACATATAAAATGGTATCGTCTGCGAATAAGTGGGTATTGGCATTTTTTTATATAATAATCAATGTTATTAATGCAGATTGTAAATAAGAGAAGGCCTAGGATAGATCCCTGAGGTACCTCTCTTAGAAGGGGCTTGAGAGGGGACAGCTCACCTTCCTCTTTGACTTGCTGAAGTCACCCTGTGCCGTAGACAGTGAACCAGGACAGCAAGAAGGGGGTCCACTCCAATGGTTTGTAAGGCGGCGAGGAGAATGCTATGGCCAACTCTGTCAAAAGCTTTGCTTAGTTCCTGGAAGACCGCACAGGTGAAGTTCTTGATGTCAAGGACTCTCAGCCAATCATCAGTAACTTTGATCAGTGCTAAGATGTGCTATGTTGGGCTCTGAACCCAGACTGCATGGGGTTTACTAGATTTGTTGTCTCTAGTTAGGGCCTTAGCTGTACATTCACAACTTTCTCCAGAAGTTTGGCTAGCACTGGGATGAGAGATATGGGCCTATAATTATTAAGGTCACTTGGGTCACCTGATTTGAGAAGTGGGATGACATGAGCAGTCTTCCACATGGGTGGCAAGATACCCTGGGAGAGGGATAAGTTAAATAGGTGAATGATGGGGATGGCTGAGACATGGTAAGTGATTTTAAGGAAGTATGGGTCTAGTGAGTCAGCGCCTGCACTTTTTCTGGTGTCCAACTGACGTAATAGGTCTTCAACTTCTTTTATGGAAGCAGGTTGAAGTGTAAATAGTGAGGAGGAAGCTGGAGGTATTGGAGGGGGGGTCATCTGTTGTGGAACGTATCATACAAGCTGAAGAGTTATCAAACACCAAACCTGCAGTTGTGAAATGGTTATTGAAGAAGTCTAGGATCTCCACCCTTTCAATGAGTGTAGCAGTGCCAGAGATGATCTTGTTCAGGAGGGAATTACCTGAGGAGTGGACCATCAGATCCTTGATAGTACTCCAGAACTTGCATGGGTTCTTAGAGGAAGCATCAAGTTCTGAGCAAAAGAAGGAAGCCTTTGCTTCTTTAATTGATTTGATCATAGGTTGTGTGCTTTTCTGAATAGATTCCAGTTGTTGGATGAGTTCAGTTTATGAGCCCTTTTCCAGACCTTATCTCTTTTGAACAGCAATGATCTGATATCAATGAAGAACCATTTGCTGGATTTATTCTTGGCATGGACTTTGGTCAGGGGAGCATGCTTGTTAAGAACCCTTGAAAGTATGTCGTGGAAGATGTCATAGGTGGCAATGACTGTTTTGGCTAAATAAAACTCCTGCCAACGCAAGGAAAGTTTCAAGTCATTAATATAGGTGGCTAGGTTAAAGTTGCATCTTGATCTCTCCAGGGAGAATTTAGATGTAACTGGTGGCTTCTTGGTTGACCTTACCCCTACGATGAAGCAGTGATCACTGACATCCGAGAAGAAGGTGCCAGCATAGGAGAAAAGGTGAGATTTGCTTACTAAGAGCACATCCAGTATAGTGCTCTTATCAGGATTTTTTGTATTCGGGTGGGTTGGATCAGTGATAAGCTGAGTCAACCCATTAGCATCGCAAAAGGATACAAGTGGGGCAGCTGCTTTGGACAGCCAGTCAAGATTAATGAAACCAAGGATGATGGTTTCTAGTGATCCTTGTCCCAGGATGCCACTTAGATGTGATAGAAGCTTTAAGCCAGCAGATGGGGGCCTGTAACATCCTATTAGCTGGAGGACACTTGTCTGGGTAATTTCTACTTTGAGAACTAGGCATTTATATTTGTTGGGAACAAAAGATGAGGTAGTGCAGGAGACAGAGAATTTATCTTTGAAGTATATGGCCACCCCACCTCCTCTAGTTTGCCTATCCACTCTGAACAGGGCGTAGCTGGGGATATTTATTTCCACATCAGTGGTTGTTGGTCTGAGCCAAGATTCAGAAATCACTAGTATATCAGGGGAGATATGAGACACTCAAGCTTGGATCAGGGTACATTTTTTTAGTAAGCTGCATACACTGATGTGCAAAAAGCTCATACCTTTTAGTGAGGTTAGGTCTGAGGGTGAAGAGATTGGTGCAGGGGGCCAGGATTTAGCTCTATGTTACCTGAACATAGTAGGAGAAGGAGAAGTATTTTCCTGAGTGTGCAAAAGAGAGTTTAGGAATCCTGGTTTTCTCCCATTTGTCATGTTTGATGACTTTAGGGAGTATGTTGTTGCCATTGTAAAAGGCACCACCTGTGATTGCAGCTAATAGTACTCTGAGTGGGAGGTGCCTGGGAGAATAGGTAGGCTGCATGATGGGAATCATACCTTGCTGTCAGGATATCAGGTATGTACTGCTAGATCGTGATGGACAAATGTAGGGATGCAGATGAATAGCCATAATCTCACATAGGCATGCAGGCAAAATAATGCCAGATATTGTGAGGCACAAGAGGGGATTATAATCCATACATGGTATCGGTCCTTTGGGCCGGCGAAGACCAACTGGTATTCTGAATAGGAGAGGCAATATACAAAGCCATGTAATTCCCCACATGATGAGGCTTAGTGGTAAAAGAATAGCTCTGGGAGCTTGTAGGTCCACTTAGTCAACACTGTTTCTTACAGTGGCTGTGACAGGGAACAGGGCCAGAAATCAGTTAGGATAAACCTATCAGTGTCTTCTACCCTAGAGAGGCAGCACCCTATGGAATTAAACACTGAAACGGGGTAATCCAATGAAGGTTACAGAAGGGTATGATTGGAGTAGCACAGATCCAGGAAGACATTGCCGGGGGGGGCAGGAAGCAAGCATATTTAATTAGTGGTGGGGAAGGGGGACGGGTGTAAAAGTTGCAGCAGTCGCTGTAACTTTATGAGCTGAGAGTCCGGGGATGTGGTTCTGAGCAGAGGCTGAGGTGGCGCCAGCCACCCGCTGGCTGTGAGGTCCCACGGCTTTGTTGCAGGGAGCCTGGGAGAGTGATCCTCACTGAAGAGAGAGAGGATAGCAGGAGTTAAAACAGGTCCATGGACAAAAGGGCAGACAAAGCAGCAGGGGGATCGATTTAACACACAAAAGGGATGTGTATTCTTTTGGCGCCTAAAATCTGGGACCAATACAAAGGAGCAGTAGAAGAGCTGTAATTCAAGATTCCCACAGTCTTAATTCTTAACAAAGGTGAAGATTATGCAGTTGGCAAGCTTAAACATCATTGAACATAATAAATCAGAGCAATTACAGTCAAAAATAGAGAGTTTTTCCAGGGCAAGAAATGGCTTTCAACAGGGACCAATACGGTCGCGGCCTGCAAAAGCACTTGCAATCTGATTGGTTGCAGCAGTTGCTGTACCTTTATGAGCTGAGAGTCTGGGGCTGTGGTTCCGAGTGGTGGCTGAGGTGGTGCCAGCCACCCACTGGCCGGGAGTTCCCGCGGCTTTGTCGCAAGGAGCCTGGGAGAGTGATCCTCGACTGGAGGGAGAGAGGAGAGCAGGAGTTAAAATAGGGCCATGGACAAAAGGGCAGACAAAGCAGCAGGGGGATCGATTTAACATACAAAGGGGATGTGTATTCTTTGGCGCCCAAAGTCTGGGGCCAGTACAAAGGAGCAGTAGGAGATTACTAGTTACTTGTGTTTTACCAGGGTACCATCAGAAGAGGTAAAGGAGTTCTTCTGCCAGAAAGGAAGGAGTTCTGTAAGACAGCAACAAACCCAGTCAGAATCTGTGAAAATGATGGAATCCTTGGTTCTATGCTGGATGAACTTGAGGCCACAGGGTACCGCTACCATCTCTGTATACTGTGAGGATGCCACACTGCAACATCTTGATATCTTAATGCTTTTACCAAAAGGGTAAATGACTAATATGCACATTCCTGCTGTCTGTTGTCGCTGATAATAGGAAGCTAATCTGTCTGTAAAGACATGACACAATGAGGTGTTCTCAAGTAGTTGTGGTGTAGCAGGAAGAAAATGACCTGGATCTGGTAGATCCAGTGGCTGCAGTGTACAGTCATGGGGTTCTCCTTGGAAAAGGAGACCATGCACCAGCATAGATGGCATTTTTGTTGAGTGGACCTTGATATCTCTGTCCTGGAGAAGGAGGGACCAGTGTGTCAGTCTGGTGTTAGAGACTGACACATCCTTCACTCTATCTGATAGCAAAAATGTTGTTAGGGTATGGCTTGTACTAATGATCATGGGAGAATACCCAATGATATACATAAAGTGCTTTACAGCCCAGTAGGTGGCTAGAAGATTCCTTTCACAAAGGTTGTACTTCTGTTCCACTGGGGTCAATAGCTGTGATGCATATGCAATGGGTCTCAGGGTGCCATGGACCTTCTGGGCCAGCACTGCAGGCATAGCAATGTCAGAGGTGATGGATTCCAAATGAAATGGCAAGGCTGGATTGAGGTTAACCAAAGCTGGAGATGAGGCCAAAGCCTGTTTCAGTGACATCACAGCTTGGGTGTGAATGGGGTCACAAGTCCAGGGGACATTCTTTATCAATAGTTCATACAGCAGGGCAGTCTTCTGGGCAAAATCACAAATAAAATCTCTAGAATAGTTTACCATACCTAGAAACCTCCTGAGGGTGGCCACGCTGGTGGGTAGTGGCAGATCATGCAATCCTTATATCTTCTTCCAGGTAGGGCTTCAGCCTTGATCTGTTATCCTTGGGCCCAGAAAGAGTACCTTGCTCTGTCATACCGGCAGTCGTGCTTTTGCTGGGTTACATTTGAGGCCTGCCCTCTGGATGAGGATCAGTAATTCATCTAAGAGATGTAGATGTTGTTCCTGTGTGGCTGTGGCCTACTACTGGTCATCCATATACTGCAAGAGACACTGGGGTGTAGAAAAACCTTCATGGGTGTCCATCATGTGCAGATGGAACAAGAAGCGGCTGTTATGGAACCCCTGTGGTAAGCAGGTACACGTGTACTGCCTGACCTCAAAGGTGAAGTCAAACTTATATTGACTTTTGGGGGCCAATGGCAATGAACGAAAACCATTGGAGATGTCCAGGGCACTAAACCATTGATGATCAAGGGTCAGTAATTGTAGAATGTCTGGTGCTGATACCACGGTTGGGGCACAATTGGGGGGTGACCTGATTAAGTCTCCTGTAGTCAATAGTAAGTCTACAGACACCTGTGTTTTTTTTCCACAGGCCACACTGAGGAATTTGCAGTGGAAACACATGTCCTGATTACACCTTTCTTGAAGAGTGATTTGTTTCCCTAAGAGTAGACAAGGCCTCAGGTGGGAAGGGGTATTGCCATTGCCTGTCATTCACTGGGCCTGTCACTTCAATGACAGTGTGCATCCTGCCACAGTCATGCTTGTTAGTGGCAAATGCCTCCAGAAGCCTTTGTAGAATGGGAAGGAGCTTTGGGAAAAGCTCATGGTTCTTAAACAAATCTATGACGTCATACTCTTTGTCACTTGTGGAAATTGTCACAACCACATGTGAGTCAGGGATCATGATGGTGCGGTATTGTCCCTGAATTTGTATCAGTAGCATGTTGGCTAGGTCCACCACACAACTGTGTGGTGCCAAAAAGTTAATTCCGATTATACTATGGTGATTGTGCAATATCATCAGCTGAAAGGTGTGATATGCCGTCAGGTGTCCCAATGTCACAGGTAGTGGCAGGGAACGGTATGCAGATAACCTAGTTCCATCTATCCCAGACATATTGGTCCTCCATCTGGTAGACCAAGGTGATGTGTCTGGGGTGTCATCCTGTAATACAGACACAGCCTGTATCCAGTAGTACTGTCAGTAGGTGGCCCAACCTCAGCATCTGTGCAGGGCCTTCATTTGTATCCAAGACCAGCTTGTTTACAATACAGACTGGGGCCTGTAATTGTGAAACTGTACCAGTGAAAACATGGGGAAGCTCTTGAAAGAGAGTCTGGGCCTGGTTCCTGTGAACCATCTGACCATGCTGTACTGATGTTATATAGGGAGCCACTTCTGAGAGCCTGGACTTCCCATATCCCCACGGCCTGTGGATGCCTGCTCTTTTAGTTGTATTGCAGCAAGGGCCCATACTGGAACAACATCTGCTATGGAGCACACTTTCCCAAGGAGGTCTCAGAGACTCTGGTTTTCATCGGCTATTTCCCTATATGAAGGGCCTGGTCTCTGTTGTTTACACTTATTGTTTTTATGGTGTTTCTTATTTTTGTTCTATTTCTGGTTCCCACCCCAGGATTGTTGTTGTTGTTGGGCCTGCTGAGGGTGTTGGTTATCGGAGGGGAGAGGCTGTTTCTCTTGGGCCTGCCCCTTCACCAAGTAGTGCATTGTGGCCTCTGGAATGGCTTCCACAGCAGCTACCTTCTTGGAGCTTGAATCACTGATGTAGAGTTGATAAACTCTCTGTTTTACGAAGAATATCGGCAAACCTTTCATTGTTGGAATGGGTGGTTGACTCTACCTTCTCTTGCACTGTAGGGATCATGTTCCAAAAGAACAGAGTATTGTGTTCAATGAGGTCCGCATCTGCAGTTTCTCCTGCGAGGTGCTTCCTTGCTCGGTATGCTATCCAGAGCCTCAGGTGGAAGGTCACTGGACTTTTCTTCACATTCTGTTTCACAGGGTATGTGAGCATCACTCATACCACACCTGGGTTGTGTGCAGTGATAAGTTCAGATGCTGTTTTGTCAAAGGTGACGTGGCCGTCCTAGTGGACAACATCAGAGAGTTTCACCCACAGGCCAGGATTGATAATCTGGCATAACATCTGGACCAGATAGTTAGCAGCAAGACTAAGCATTTCACATTTTGAATGCACCTTCTCTAAGTGGCAACTAAGGTTGTCGGATGGGCTCATCCAACCAATACTGTCTGCTATTTGCTGAACAGAGTGGGCCACCTGTAGGGGTTTATTGGGATGATCAAGTGGAGATAGAATACCTCAGGTGTCCTGCAGGGCTGACTGAGCTGTGGCTTCAGCCACAGTATGGACCATTCCCTCTTTGCACCAGTCTCTTGTAGGAGCTGCTTAATCTGAGTCAGGAGGACCCATTTCTTTTTCTTGGGGATGGTCACGTTGCCTAAGGCAGTCTCAATTATTTTCTTTATCTCCTGCCTATCATCAACATTAATAATGGTGATCAATGGTGCCGTTGGGACTAGGCCTGGGCCTGCTCACCCCCATCATGGGGGTCGCCATGTTGGCATCACCCATAATTAGCATCATGCCGTCACAGATTTAGGGAAGTGGTGTCATGTGACTGGGGTCCGCCATGTTGTGGATGGTGGGTAGGGGTGTATGGGCCATAGTAGGGGTGTGACTGGGCATTGTACTGGGCTATGTAATCATCTGGCTCCTCCTCCTCAGATGATGTCAACAAGGCAGGGGTTACACTTCCCATTGCCTTGACATGACCAGCTAGCACCTCCTGCTGATGGTGCAGTTTCACCATTTTATATTCACAATACTCATAACTCACTTTAGCAACATTCTGATCCACATCATCCTGCATCTGCTTCTGTAACACTATATGCAGCGCTCAATTCGCGATTGTCCCTAGTAGCATCTCCTAAGTCATTACATACCTTGTTTATCTCATCCTGTAACTATCCCAACTCCTCATGCATTCAGTCATTCATTCTACTTAACAAGTCATTCATTTGCAAAGTCTGACCTTTATCCTGTCTCAAACTTTCACATTATTGCTTCAACATACAAAGTTCCTGCTCGCTTGCCTGAGCAGAATGATGCAAAAGGGAATCCTTTTCATTCCACAGAGTTTGGAGTTCAGACTCCAAATCCTGCTCATATCTTACACATTCAGTTTCCTGCAACCCCATCTCCTGCTTAAGAGATGAGGAGATGCAGTTCAAGGGTTCGAAATCTTGCTTCGGAGACTTCCAAAGCAGAGTAGAGAGCCACGACCAACCGCCCTTTAGTGTCTCACTTTCTGGCTGTTTGTCTCATCTCTATGTACTGGGTTGAAATCCCCAGTATGGGATTTTCAGATTGACTTGCATCCCACGCTAAGTCAGCCCATCCTCCATGAGATGCAAGCAAGTTTGAGACATCAAGTCTAAGTTCTCCACAGATATTTGATACGGTGGCCATTGTGTGGCAGAGAATGAAAAATTGAATTGTGAAAAGGTGCCATGCTGTGTATCGATCCACAACAGGTGCACTAGTTCACAGGCAGTCTACTGTGCACTTGTAAGTTTACAATTCAAAACTGCTGTGGGGTGAGGTGAGTCGGCATCGACCACTCCCAGTAAACAGCCAGACTTTGCAACTGATTACAAAGTAAGTGAAAAATGGGAGCGGTGGTGCAGGTATGCACACCTACTGTCCCCGTTGGGAAGGGAAAGTTGTAGCAACAAGTGAAAACTTGCAAACTCCAACTATTGCCTACACGCAGTCGTCAATTGTCAGGAGGTCTAAACCTCACTCTCAGGTTCTTGGCAATAATGGGTATGCAAGGAATCACAGACACATTGCATAAGAGTAATAAATCTTATTTATTACTACCAAAAGGAAAATCACAGTTGCCATAAGCAGTTCTGGGAGCCAATGCTAAGTGTTCCCTATACCTCAAGGAATCTCTGTGTCTCCGGTGTCTCCGAGGTAGAAGACGTAATGTCTCACATTATATACCTAAGATAATTACCATGGTTACTGTAAGATAGAAACATTTCTAGTTACAGAGATTAGCCATATTGGCTAAATTAGAGGTGGCTCCTCAGTCCAAGATAACATTATACAATTTTGTTGTATTCATCACTTTGAGGAAACAAAGAGGTACAGATTGTACATAGCATGTAGTAATAGAAATGATCAGAAGATGGCAATGCTTACTCATATATCATAAGCATTACAAGGACACAGGTGTCCTAACATCTTATAAGCAAGAAATATATCTGAATATTGTAAAGTAAAGTGTATTGCAATAATATGCATGCATAGCCTGACATCTACTCTTATACTGTAGATGTCCTTAGCCCTATATGTTTGTATAACATATACCTAAATGCTGGCTGTCTGCGGTGTACCTCTGAGGGTACCAATTAGGGTACAGGGACCTTGTGTAATAATGTAATGAAGCAGAAGCTATAAAAGACCTACAAGACAATGAGCAGATCATCATCAAGCAGGCTGATAAAGGTGGAACTGTGGTTATTTGGGCGAGAGATCAATATATTTTGGATGCCAATAGGCGGTTGTCTAATAATATATTCTATTTGAGATTGGATTATGACCATACAGATAAAATACAGGAAAGAGCTCATCCTTTGATTGATAGAGGAAAAAATTCTGGTTGGATCACTGATACTGAAGCAGAATATTTGACAGTTAAGGTCCCAAAAAGACCGGTGTTGTATTTGCTTCCTAAGATCCATAAAAATAAGACACCTGTGCCAGGACGTCCCACTGTCTCCTCTATAGGTTCTATTGCAGAGCCTATTTCTAAATTCATAGATTTTTTATCAAACAGTCAGTGCCAGGACTAAGATCATACATACAAGATACTAATGATGCTTTGAGGCTGATTAATGACTTCATGATTAAAGCAGAAGATTGGCTTGTTACAAGTGATGTAGAACACTTATATTCCAACATACTGCATGAAGGGGGCTTAAATGCCTTGGAAAGTGCATTGGCAGTGAGAGAAATGTCATTACTCCCTACAAAATACATTATTGAACTAGCAAGGTTTGTGTTGGAAGCCAATTATTTCTTCTTTGAAGACAAAGCATTTGTTCAGCATAAAGGAACAGCGATGGGTACAACATTCCCACATAATCTGGCAAATGTATGCATTTTTATTATTTATTTGGTAATTCAGATACTAATAATCCGACAATGAATCATCCCAAGGAACTTCGCTGGTGGAACTGCAATGTATTCGTCAGGTAACTGGGCTTGCCCACTGCAGGTGCATTGTCTGGTTCTGGATGACCGCAGATGGGAATGTTGTTGCTGACTTGGCCCATCAATATTTTGAGCTGGAGACTGAGGTAGTGATGACATTCCCTTGAGAGAGATGGAGCCAGGCCAGGCTGACAAACTGGGGGAACTTATTTGGGGTGGACCAATCCAGTCACTTGATGAGCTCCTTGGAAAATGCTTCCCTTCTCTTTGGTTCCCACTGGAATTGTGTTGTTCCCTTGGAGCCCAGAGGCATTTCTATTTTTTCCCTATAGAGTACATCTCCAGAGTTCTGTAGTCTGAAGGTTGAAGTGCGGCCAGTGTTTGGCAACCCAATTCTCCACTTGTCTGGGCTGCGATGCTAGAAATTCTTTGCCATCTTTTGAGACCTGCAGGGAGGTAAGGTTTCAAAACCTGTAGTTAAATCCTTGAGTTTGCAGTATTTTCTTGATGGGGGTGAAGGCCTGCCTTTTTGCCATGGCATCCCCTGAAAACTCTCTAAAAAAGGATATTTTGTGTCCCTGCCAAAATATCTCTGCCAGATCCCTAGCTGCCAGCAGGACCCTCTCCTAAGTGGAGTAATGAAGGAGGTATGCAATTATGAGTTGGGTGGAGTGCCCTGCAGGTTGATATTTGCTAGTTAGTCTGTGGGCCCTCTCCACTTCAATAGGACCCTGACAATGCTTTCCCAGTATGATCACGATTACTTCATTGAGGAACTGCTCCATGTTAGTTCCCTCGGAGCCTCCTGGGATGCTGAGGATATGAATATTATTTTGGTGCCCCGATTCTCCTGGTCTTCCACATGCTCCCACAGGGCCACAAGCCTGGCCTTGTGTGCCTGTAGGTATTGCCATATTTTGTGATGCTGTGATTCAAGATCTTCTGTTTTTTGCTCTACCACATTCATTTTATCTTGTGGAGTTCGCACATCGGCTACTGTCCCCATCAGTGCCTCATTTATACCATTCACACAAGTCAGTAGCTTTTTGAGCGTAGTCATAATGTATTAAAGTGTGGAGCCTATGTTGGGCAGCTGAGCTGGAGTCTCCTGTGAGCCTGAGGGAGATGTATGTATTTGCTGGGTCAGGGAGGCCATTTATTTGCCCTATGTTGTATACAGCATCTTTGCAATAGATGGGCTGATAGGCAGATTGCTCAGAGAAGACAATGAAGACAAGCAAGGCAGAGAGTGAGCCCACCTCATTAAGTTGTTGCAGTCCCTCCACAGGTAGCTGGAAAAGATGTCTGGACCTGTGTGGCCTGTTACGGGTTGGCCTGAGTCATGGGAGCACTGGCACTATTTTAGCAATTAATGGGTATAGCACTACAGAAAGACACTCGTCCGACTGATGGGGAATGGGTAGTGTGGCAGATGTGGTAATTTGTGTAGCATTTGACCCTGGATTGTGGAGTAGTAGAGTGGATGAGGCTTAGCTAGGGAAGAGCTAAAGTCCTAAGCAGCCATCTCAGGTGGTGTCCAAGCCATACCCTCCTTCCGATTTCCAGATTTCAGCAAAGGGAGGATGTGCACTGTAATCTAGCTGAGGGGCGCAGTGGCTGTGGAGATGGAAAGATTGAAGATGTGCATAATTAGTGCCACTAATAGGTGGCTCACATTTTTAGAAAAAAACTTTGATCCAATCACTTCTGCACTTTTGACAGTCTCTAGGAAGAAACTTGATCTATTTAGGTTAATTTCCTGATTAGTGAATGTAGTGCAATTTAGCTTTCTAATAAGAAATCCAAGTTAGTAAACTGTGAAATCAGTTCTTCAGCAATTAAGGCAGGATTTGTCAGTAGCTCACCATCCTTAAAGATACCAGTACTCAATGGGAAGGGGGGAAGTGATCTGATTGAACCCCCAAATTTTGGAAGATTTGACAGATTTTCACATTTCTTCCATGGTTCTATGTTAGAATTTCTCGAAAATTTGGCAAAATTATCTTTTTTTTTAAATCATTTTCCTTTTTACCTGGCAGGTCCTCTGTCATACTTCTGCCCTGGTCATGACCTCCAGTGCTCCCACCAACCATTGATTTCCATCTTTTTCCCTGTCACCCCTGTCTTACCCCCCAGAGGGTGGGACCATGGCATAGATTCCCCAGTTCCGTTACCGCTGAGCTAGTAATTGCTTGGGAGTGCTGGTGATGGTGGTTAATTGAAGTCCGAGGAGGGCTTCATGGAAACAGAGGACCTGCCCCTGCTGATTTTCTATTTTCCTCCAGGAGACAGGGACATGCAATGATGTCCAGTGTCTGCACCACCTCCATTGCATTCAAGCACTGGCAGCTGCATGACTACCGGACTCCACCAGGGGTACGTTTTGCTCTGGGCACTACCCCTCTCTCCCCCCTGAGAAGGAGAACAGTCCATAGGATGCTCTATCCTTCTCCCCCCAGCCAGACCTCCAGTGACTCGAGTCCATTCCCAAATCCAGGTCACTGGAGTCACAAGCCGAAATCCAACAGCTGCACTGACAGGCCAGCGGCAAAGTGATTTCTGAAATACTGCAGAGACAAATTCCAACTTTCATGCAAATTCTGCCAGTGGAAGTTTATTTTTCCACACCTCTAGTTACTGGTCAGCTCACATAATTGAAAACACAGACCACCCCAGGATGCATAGTGCCCTAAGCATCATATTGACTCATGGCAGTACATCTACTAAAAGTACATTATTAAACAGTCACCATATATTTATAACTTCATTGGCAAAACCTAAACATAAATTGGAAATCAAACAGCTAGGATACCCAATATTAAATTTCTATTTCTTCCCTATAAAGTACATCTCCAGAAAACAACAAAAGCACCAAAGGACTGAAACTACATGGGAAACAACAGTCCTCTGTCTATTTCTAGACTTCACAAGGCATGTAGAAAATACTGAAATTTGCAGTTATCTCCCTTCCACTGACTATAGCACAGTGACATGATAACTAAAAAATAAATAATCAAAAAAGGCAAACAACAAAACTAAGAATGACTATACTATATTTAGTATCTGAATATTTGTTCCAGAACAGCAGTAGAATAACAAAAGGGGTTGCCAATCAGAGCAGCCAAGATTGTCAGGTGCATCATGGCCTGGAAAATGGGTAAGGTACAGCAAAGGGAGAGAAAGAGAGAGAAGGAGGGAGAAAGAGGGAGAAAGAGCAAGAACTGGGTGGTGTTGGGGAGTCCGTCAAAAGAGAGGATGTCAAGGGATTGGCAGAGGGGAAAACTGGGAGTGGGCACTGGGGGGAAAGTAGGGTGGCAGCCAAGGCTATGCCTTTTGTTGCTGACATTCTTGAGATTTGACATCCTCAAGAGTAACAGCACATTGATTGGCAGGTTGTAGTTGCAGTAAGGTTGGGTAAAGTGAGAATTTGAAAGGTAAGGTAGAGATAAGGGGAAAGGGGTAGGAGCTGGCACAGGGAGGCTAGGGTTCTGCCAGTCATGCGGATACACCATTAAATTCATCCACAGTTCGATTGGTTGTATAGTAGCAGTTGCAATCTGGGTAGAACAGTTTGTACCTTAGTAGCTCTGGTAGTGTTTGACAATATTAGCTGAAATTCTACATGTGCTGTCTGGTAGGCAAAGTGGTGCAAATGTGGTGGTGTCTTCGGCAGGAATGTGGTCATGGTCTGAGGCAGGAGGGATAGGAAGGGCCCCCCCCTGTTCAGAGTGGGAGTAGCATTTCCCCAGTGGTTCAAAGTTCAATATAGGTCTGGCCAAGGCAGGTTTTGGTTAGTGGAAATGGCAGTTCAGAGCAGGTTTCCGGTCATGGTCTGATGTGGGGGGGGGGGTGGATGGATAGGAATAGCACTCTTGTGCAGAACAAATTTAGCATTTTTTCTTCTGTCAGGGGCAGTAGTTTGCGTTCACCAAGGTGAGTTGATGGTGTGATGGGTGATTGCAGTTTCGGCATAGGATTTCATTGCAGTTGAGCCCAGGATTGTGGTCCAATTCAGATTACATAAGTAGGGCAAGCAATCAAGGTGAGATGGAGGATGTGGCATTGCGGTTCGGCATAAGATTCCATTGTGGTTGGGTCAAGAATTGTGGTCAGATTCAGGTTGTGGTGATAGGGCAGGCCATCATGGCTCGATCTAGGAGGTTGCCTCGATGAGGGATGGTGATTGCAGTTCGGGGAAGTTTAACAGTGCAGCATAGAATCCTAAGCAGGCTCTGCAATCAGTCTGATAGTATCCTGATCAGCAAAAAAATAATAAGGAAGAAGCTGGCTGGGGGTGCTAAAGAGTATGAGGAGGCACATAAGGGATGCAGGGGGGAAAGGCTGGGCACAGGGGTTTGTGGCGGAGCTGCAGAGATTTGAGCAGCCACACCCAAGGTTCATAGCAGAGAGATTGGGGAGGCAGGGGGGAACAAGCAGTAGGGCATGGAGCAGCCTAGGGAGGTCTTTATTTAATGATGGCTCATGGCAGCCCTCAATCATGGTACCAAGAATGGGGGGGGGTAGCTGGACCCAGGCAGATCAGGGGTTTGTCGTGCTGGACCAGGTGAATGGGAGAGATGGGCAAAAGTGTGGCAAAAAGGGGGAGCTCGAGCGGCATGGATGGCCCCAAGGTACAAAAGGGGGCAACAAGAGGCAAGAGAACATCTGACAGTAGATACAACTGGGGGATGTTTACATGGGACATTAGCAGTGAAACAGGACAGGAGGCTCTCCCACCACAAGGCCATCACCATTTTGCTGCCGTCTTGCCATCACCATCTTAGGTGTACTCTGGCAAGGTGCAGGTGCAGGGGAGGCCGTGGCCTGCACTGGGAGCATCTTCTTAATGGTTTGTTCAGCTGTGAAATGTGGGAAAGAAAGGAATTGAGGTTTTTCAGAGGAAGTGACAACAAAAAAAGATAATAGAAATAAAAATAATAAAAGGTAGCCCCAGAAAACTGTTTAACAGGTGGGCTGGTTTCAGTTGGTAGCACATTTTGCCTTTAGGCAGAAGTCTGTGGGTTCTAGACTTACTCCAGGACTCTCAGTGACATCCGCTACCAGTGGCTTTCTTTATGGCTACAGGTCACAATTAAACTTCATTGCAGATATCAATTATCCAGGTATCAACAGCCAAACAGAGTGAGATAGATGCTTAGTGGGAGCCAACAGACATAGGAAGCCCTTACCATATGGGCAGCAGGCAGATGTTGGAGGGGGTAACAAGAGAGGGGTAATAAATAATAAAAATAAAATAATATTAATAAAGAATAACAAAATATCAGATAGCTAATAGGAAGAAATGAATGATTGTTGTTGGATGGAACTGTGTGTTATAGATGGCACCCAAGAACAGTGCAGGGAAGAAGGAGAGAGCCACGGAGAAGCTGATCAAACAATGACAGCTTTGATAGGACAGGTACAATCCATGCTGGAGAAGGCCCACAAGATGGAGGTGGAAGAGGCTGGAGCAGGGAAGTGGAAGGACCCAGAGGAGAAAAGAGAAAGGGACAGAGCAGCGAAAAGGCTGAAGAAGGCAGCAGGTGAGGAGACAGCAGTGCAAAATGGTAAAGACAGTGTTGATTTGATGCTAGATGGGTGGTTAAAAGACTATCTGGCCAGGTTAATAGTGGAAAGGGAAATAAAGGGCTCAAGTAAATGGAAAAGGCAGTATTGAAATTGAAAGGCAAAGAGGCCCAGGGCTAAGGATCAGGTTATCAGATAATGAGAGAACAGGGACACAGGTGAGCGAGTTCCTAGGGATGACACTGGAGAACCATGCATCACAGGCAACAAAGGAGAATATATGGAAAAGGGACTACATCGACAAGTTTGCATTAGTCAACAAGGAGGTCGCAAAGAAGTATGTGGAAATGGAGCCCATGGGGAGATCAGAGACGGTGGTGGCACTAGCTCTGGTGTGTAAGACTATGGAGGACAGGGGATTCAAGGGTAAGATCTTCGACAATTTGTTGGCAGTGTTCACAGATTTCAGCACCATCCTCTTACAGAAGCAGCCAGAGCAGGCTATTCTTTCTTTTATCTATTTGACCATGATTAGGGATGCATGCAAAGCAAAAGGGGGTTAAGAGTGACTAGAATATGATGAACAGTTTTGTCAGCACATGGTGGAACATGGGAACATTCACTGAGATGCCACGCATGTGGACCTTTGGGTAAGCACGCTTACGGGGAAAGGTGCAGGGTCATTTGAAAGGATGAAAGGCCCTGATGGGGGTGGAGCTAAGACATGTTGGGGGTTTAAGCCAGGCCATGAGTAGTTGGGTAAATTGCAAATTCAGGCATCTTTGTTCAAAATGTGCAGGCCCACATCCAGTGGCCAAGTGTAGAAGCATGGAAGACAGGATGGGGTTTCAGCCATATGGGGAGAGCAGCCATTTCATGGAGACGTGTGGGGGGCAAGGGGAAGGGGTACATGGTGGAAGAAGGAGAGAATTTTGGGGTGGGGGCATTCAGGGCGGGGACCAGTAGTTAAAGATTGCAAGAGTGAGGAAAGGGCATGGGGGTAGTGTATACAGGAGGGCATGCTCACCTATCAGAAATTACATTGTTTGGGAATGAACAGAGGGTAACTAGGACAATTCAGCAAAGGAAAAGCTCAGGGAGGGCTTCATGAAGGCCTTCAATTTACAGTATGTAGGACCTAGGGTGGCTATGAGGCAAAGATTTTGGGATCCACTAAGGGGAAGGAAGGCTTAGTAAAACAGAAGAGTGACAAGGAAATAGCTGTAGGGATAGTAGAGATGTCTTTCATTACACTGCCATGGCCGGAGCTGAGGGTTTCTACTCTGGGCCTAGTGCCCAAGAAGAAAAAGGAGTAATAAAGGCTTATACATCATCCATCCTACCCTGAAGGGGGCTTGGTGAATAATGGCATTCCTGAGGGGGCCAGAGTGGTGAATTATGCCACACCGGATCAGGCCACTGGTGCAGAACCCAAACTTTTAAAGCTGGCTGCACCATTCATTGCCTAGCCATTATCACAGACCTACATCCTTTCCCTTTGTAATGGAATTGTCCTAGATGTCTGGAAAATGGCTAGAATCACTTTGTTTTTTAAGAAGGGTGATAAAACAGATATGGCTAATTATAGGCCTATAGCTATTCTACCAGTGCTAAGTAAAATAATGGAAAAGCTAGTATCAATACAAGTTACAGAATACATGACTAAACATAAACTTCTCTCCCCTATTCAGTATGGATTTCGCAAAGGTCATAGCACCTCACAGCCTGGCTCCACCTCACAAATGATACTTTAACTGCAATGGACAATGGACACCTCCCTGTGGCAGTTTTTGTTAACCTGACAAAGGCGTTCGACCTTGTTGATCATCCTCTTCTACTAGATAGTCTCCTAGCCCTTGGCTTCTCACCTAACTCAGTGACCTGGTTCAATAGCTACCTATCTAATAGAACTCAAATTGTTAGATTCCATTCTACTATGTCTAGCTCAATGGCCATTAACTTTGGTGTTCCCCAGGGTTTGATATTAGGACCCCTCTTCTTCTCCAGTTTTATAAATAGTATCTCATCAAATAGCCCTGATTGCTCAGCCATCCTCTCTGCAGATGACCTGGTCTTGTACTGCCATGATAAGAACATTCACCATATAAACCAGACCCTTACTACTGCTTGTAAGTCTATTCAGTCCTGGCTGTTCCATCATAAGCTACTCCTTAATGCTGATAAAATGCTTACAATGCTGTTTGGTTCTGGAGTCAAATTAAACAAAAACCAGGATCCATTTACAGTCTCAGGTCAAGGTTGCTTAGCCCTCAAGCCAGTATGTTCTTTCAAGTATCTTGGAGCACTCCTTGATGAAAATCTAAACTTTGATTGAGCATATAATGTCTACATGTAAATGAGTTAATGCTAAAACTGCAGTAGCCTACAAAACCAGCTACGTCCATACGCAGGCAGCCAGATTAGCTATAGTCCAAGAGATCTTGCTCCCAACATTATCCTATGGGGTAGTCACTTATCTTAGTTCATCCACTACTCTCCTCAGGAAATGGGATACAACTTATAACAGCATCTGCAGGTATGCTTCGGCCTCTCCTTGGTCGAAACATCATTGTCAGCTCTATGCTGACTTGAATTGCCTACCCCCTGCCTCGGCTCGAACTCTTGCCCTTAGCTCCCTGACTGATAATGTTATTAGATCTGGGATCCCTGTCTCGCTGGCCTCCCTACTAACTCTGTTGTCCTCCTCCCATGGGCTATGATCAACTGACAAATTGCTACTGCAAATACCTCGATGTAAATCAAACAAAGGAACACTTGCTTTCTCTCACTCAGCAGAAAAAATCTGGAACTCTCTGCCCCTTGACATTTGCCTAGCCTCCAGTCACGCCCAGTTTAAAACCAACTACTGCTCCTTCCTCTTTAGCCAGGTCTCCTGCACCTGCTTCAAACCCCCTTGAATTTGCACTTCAGACCCAGTCTCGCTTCTCCACTACGGCAAACTGCTCTCCGCTCTTCCTCCACTATCCAGGTAGGTTTTTGGCACTTATGTCTACATTTGTTTTTTGCCTTTAGCTGCTCTTAACCTAGGTGTGCTTGCTACATGTCTTAGTTATCACTTGAATTTTTTGTTACTGTGCGTAAACTCTAACTCAACCTGTTACCTACCGTTGTAATTGCCTACAATGTACCTACTCAAGCATTGTATAATCCTGTTTGCTCTGTATCTTGTTTCTACCTGTACTTATAATGTAAATCCCTGTCTACCTACTGTAATCTCCTGGGTTGTGCCTGAAAATAGCCATTTCATGGCTATGATACTTACCTGGTAAATAAAACCTAAATAAATAAATAATGGATGGAGCATGGTTAGCAGAGATGGACATCGAGTCCACCTTTTGTCTGCTACCAGTGAGAGAGGAGGATTGGGATTTGTTGGGGTTTCAGTTCCAAGGGAAGTATTATTTTGACAAGGCCATGCCCATGGGCTGCTCAGTGGCATGTGCAGCTTTTGAGGCATTCAGCAACTTGCTGCAATGGGTATTTGGTGAAAGATGGGGGTACAAGAGGGTGGTTCATAATTTGGATGATTTTTTTTACTGTTGGGTTAGGGGAAAGCAGGGACAGAAAGATGTTGGGGGAGTTCCAGGGGATGTGTCAGACACCGGGAGTACCACTGATGAAGGACAAAATCAAAGGGCCAGTGAGGAAACTAAATTTCTGGTGACAAAAGTAGATGCAGAAGCATTGGATTTTAAGGCTCCCCTCAGACAAGATTGGCAGATTAAGGGATTTGAAGAGTTTTGTCATTGGTAAGAGATGGATGCAGCTATTGGTGTCACAGAACCTGACTGGTCACCTCAATTTTGCTTGCAGAGCAGATGGCCCCAGGTAGGGGCTCACCAGGGCTACCAGAATTGTGAAGCTTTCCCATCATTGGGTGGACATTACAAAAGGGTGAGGCAGGATTTTGAAGTGGAGGAGCAGTTTCTGGATAACAGTCACATTCTGGAAAGAGGATTGGGTGTAAAACATAAATTTGGAGTTGAACACGGATGCAACTGAAGACTTGGGGATGGGAGCATACTTTAGGGGCAAGTGGATTTCTTAGGTGTGGCCGAGCAGGTGGGACAAGGAAGAGCTACTTAAGGATACCATGTTCCTGGAGTTATTTCCCATTTGGGTGGCAGTTAGGGTGTGGAGTTAGCAGCTTCACAAGAATAAAAGTCATCTTTTGGTGTGAAAATTTGACAATAGAGGAGATTTTGAACTGACAGAGGGGCTCCACCAAGAGAGTTACCAGGATAGTGTGACAGCAGGTTTTAGCAGGGTTACAAGTGCATTTGTCATTCAAGGCAAAACACATTGCGGTTATTCACAATGAGGTAGCTACCGCCTTTCCCATTTTCAGTTACACAGGTTCAGGGAGGTTGTGCCCTTCACAATAGCCAGGAAGATGGTGGTTCCCCTCCCTCACTATGGGAGATTGGATGGAAGAGCTAGCATACTGTATCATTGTTCCTGCTCAGTGAACACACTAAGGTCAAATGAAGGAGCGTGGAGAGTATTCCATGAGTTTCAACAGCAGGTGGGGTGGGAAATGGGGGACCAGGTCACTGAACCCCAGGTCATCAGGTTTTTGGTTAAGAAGTGGGATGAGAGATTGGACCATTCTACCATGGGCACATATTTGGCAGGGTCCCAAAAGGTGATTTCACACAGTGAAATTGAAATCACCTTTCAAGGCCGATTAACACCATGACAGTGATATAATTTATGTGGAGGGGCCCCAAAAACCCCATGTTGAAAATTTGGTGCCAAAATTCCAACAAATGCTTGAGATATGCAGCAAAGTTGAAAAAACCCTATTCATTCCATTATACAGCTTACCGGCATTTCCTCAGTTCACCGTCGGCTTTGAAGAGTGCAGACGTGTTCTGGTCCACCAAGATCATCGCGCTTGACTCAGAGGTAGGTATGGGGTGGGGGTGGGAGGCAGAGTGCGCAATGGTGGGTGCTGGTGGGGCAGGGAGACTATGAGGGACCGTTTTAAGTTACAGGGAAGGAAAAACCTAACATCATGGGACAGTTTTTTTTTCAGGGGACTTGGCATGCTGCGGTGCTCAGTGTGCCACCTAACTGTTTTGGGGGGGTTGCTTCAGCCAATGGGGATTGGGACAATGGTAGCTTGGGGAGTGAATTTATGCAAACAGGGATTGGACACCCTCATTGGCACACAATGACAGCTGGGGGAGGCAAGAGCCAAGAGGGATTGGGCACCCCTCAGCATATAAGAAATGGTGGGGGGCTGATTTATTCTGACGGAGAGTGGGCTACCTGACTGGCAACTTTGTGTAGCCACAGTAAGCGAGCTGGGATTGGGCACTTTGTTGGCTGCTCATGGCACACCACATGTTGATAATGTGGCAAGTACACAGGAAGGGTCTACAGTTCGACAAGCTTTACTCAGATTGCAGAGGACCTTTTCTTTATATGTGCTCACCTACATTAGCATGTGACAGGGGAAAAGTCATTGATTGGGGAAATGGAGGGACGCACCTACTGATGCATGCCCTGCATTCACCCAACAGTGGCTATGCCTCCAAAGCTGCACTACCACAAGATGTTGACTTCCGCTCAAGCACGGCAAGCCAACATAAAAAGAAGACAAAGAGAAGGCTTGTATTGTACAGTTAAAGAGGGAGTGGGTGACTGTACAGAAGGGAATCAAAAAAAAGCAAATATCTTGAACAAATACTTCTGCTCTGTGTTCACAGTAGAAAGGAAAGGGAAAGACCATAAAAAGGCGCCAGGAGCTTTGATGGGAGATAAATGGACACTAGCCCATTTTCTGTGGAGAAAGTCTAGAAAAGCACTCCCTAACCAAAATGTAGACAAAGTTATAGGGCCAGACAGGGAACATTCATGTGTGCTGTGGGAGATATTAGCTGCATCTCTGACAGACCTCTTCAAAAGATCAGTGCTGACCAGTGTGGTCCTGGAGGACTGGAAAAGGCAGGTGTAGTCCAACTTCACAAATGTGGAACCAAGGAAGAGGCAGGCAATTACAGGCCTGTCAGTCTGACATTGGTGGTAGGTAAGTTAATGGAAACACTTTTAAAGGAAAGGATTGTGACATATCTTGTACCCAACAGATTACAGGAGCTGAGCAGCATCATGCCAAAGAGATCTGATAGAGCTGAGTGGGAGACCAAGGAGCTGGATCAGAAGGGAGCGGTGGACGTGGCCTACCTGGATTTTAGCAAGACTTTTGACACAGTTCACTATTAAATGAAAGGATTGTTTAATATCTTGTATCAAACAGATTACAGGAGCCAAGGCATGGTTTCATTAAGGGAAGGTCATATCAAACAGATCTGATAGATTTCCTTGTGTGGGTCACCAAGAAGCTGGATCAGAGAGGAGCAGTGGACATGTCCTACCTGTATTTCAGCAAGGCTTTTGACACTGTTGCACATAAGAAACTGGTAAGCAAGCTGGTAACTTGGGGATGGGTAACAGGTAGGTGACCTGAATAAGGCACTGGTCAACAGATAGGAAACAGAGAGTACTGGTAAATGGAGTGCTCTCTCTGAGTATGGGAGGTTGACCGCTGGGTACCTCAGGGATCAGTGCTAAGAAAAAGTCCTCTTCAATGTCTTTTATCAGTGACATAGTGGAGGAACTGGTAGGGAAAATGTGCTTCTTTGCAGATGACACTATAATCTGTAACAGATCTGAAACAGTGTGGAAACTCTGGAGAGGTGGAAAGGATGGGAAGGGGATCTGAAAACACTGGAAAAGTGGTTACGGGTATGTCACCTCTGTTTTAATGCAGAAAAGTGCAAAATAATTCACCTGAGCCATAGAAATCCAGAAGCAGAGTGCAAAATGGGTAGACTGACACTGACAAAGACCTAACAGGAAAGAAACCAAGAGATAACTATATTGGATGATGTAAATATGGCCAGGCATTGTGCTTAGTCAATCAAAAGGACTAGTAGGATGCTCTGGTGCATAGGAAGGGGCATGGCCAGCAGGAAGAGGAAGGTGATACTGCCCCATATAGACTGCTGGTAAGACCCCACGCTGAATACTGTATCCAGTAATGGAGACCTCATCTTAGGAATCACATAGACAGAGTAGTGGCTGTCCAAAGGAGGGCTACCAAAATGGTGCAGGGTCTGCATCAACAGCCCTATGAGGAAAGGCTAAAGGAACTAAATATGTACACCCTGGAGGAGAGGAGGGGGATATGAGAGAAATCTTTAAATGCCTCATGGGAGTTAATAGGTGCAGACGGTGGGGTATTTTTCTGAAACAAATATGCATTACAACATGAGGGCATGCTATGAAGCTGGAGGAGGTAAATTCAGTAGGGATTTGAAAATATACTTCTTCATAGGAAGGATGGTGGATACCTGAAACATTCTTCGAGTGGAGGTAGTGGAGGCAAAACAGTGGTGGGGTTTAAAAATGCCTGGGACAGGCATAAGGGAATCAGCGGGTTATGGAATGGGGAGAAGAGATTGCACCACAGATCAAGTAGGGTCTATAGCAAAAAATGAAGGTTAAAAAAAATGGGCAGAATGGGTCCTTATTTGCCATCACATCCTTTGTTTCCATTACAAAAAAAAGTTAATACAGATAAATCCACATAATGTGAACCTGTCCAGCCAGTAATCCAATGGGAGATCTTCAAGAGGCCCGAAAGTGGAAAAGCCCAAAACTAAAAGAAGCCCTAAATTAAAAAAAGTCTTAAAATTTAAAAAGTACCCCAAAAATATATATTTCACACATTTACAGCTCTTCATATTGTAATTCAGCAGAGTCTTCCAACTTGATCCTCAGTATCCACTATTGCAGCTACCCTGATGAAAGCACCAAGCAGCCTATCTCCTTAACACAAACCCTCTGGTCCATCCACAGACCGTCTGACTGTCCTCCAACTCTGACTCCTCCATGGCAGAGCAAGCCATCTGATAGTTCACCATATCTTACTTCACCTTTAGCTTCCATGCCATCCTCTGGTCCTCATAGTTCTAACAATCCTATGATCCTCAAGCCACCACAGGTGAAGCAACTCCACCTGTTCAATTGAACTTCAATCCATCCATAGCAGCTCGATTACCAGTTCCCCCCAGAGGTCCACACTGCTCACCGCTCCTCTGGCTCTGGCTGCTCCACCAACCACATGCCATGTGCTGGAAGGCACACTCCAAATCATCTGTTGATTTCCATACCATCTTCCAGTTGTACAGCACTGCTCTAGCTCTCCTCACAGATCCCGTCCTGTGACCCTTCTTCTTTGCCTCCACTGCATTGCACACTTCACTCACTGGGTCTTCTGTGGCCTACACCACCACACCTAACATGCTGCTGAAAATGAAAACACTGTTCCATCCAATCCAGAGATCCTCCTTCTACACTGCCTATAACCATACTGAGTAGTGTACATCATTCTGATGCAAGCTCCTCCCCCAATGCTGAAAGTCTCTCCCACTGATCAGTAGGAACATTTTTCCCATGCTCAAATTACCAATCAAAAACTACACACTATACACTACCAAATCAAAATGATCCCATTCAAGCTTATTCACAACACAGAATCACAGAAAACTGAACAGAGAATGAATCCTACCAATTTAAGAAGAAAAAAAGAAAAACAGTATAAAAAACTAGTGAACATTCACATTATCTGGCCATCTATTGCATAAATCAAGTATGCGACAGGTGCCAGCCAAATAAATTGCTTATTTTTATTCATAACCTGTCAACTCAGTAACCTCACTCACAGCTCCACCCCTCATGAAGTTACTCAAGTTCAGAGGCTACTCATAAAAAGTAATGATTTATTTGGCTGGCATCCACTACATATCCTTTATATATATATTGTTTGAAAAAAAAATTTCTTAGTGCACCACTAGGGTTCTGATTAAATTGACAAAAAAAGGGAAATGAGGTGTTAGAGTTTTCAACCCTAACACCCCACTACCTCCCTGCAAGCAGCAAATGGAAAAAACATTATCATTGTCCCTGTCCTGAGTCTTCATACAGTAATAGCCATAGACATTGTCAGCTATTTCCAGATATTTTGCAAAATTTCTAAAGAGTTTCTCTCTGCTGTCCCTACTGTGGAAATGGAGAAAGCATGAGATATTTCTGGAAATATCACAGAAATTTCAGGAAATAACTGGCAATGTCTGCGGCTGCTACTGTAAATCAGGTCTGGGCAATTATAAACCCTAATGCTCATTCATTCCATCAGAAAAGAAGCTGAGATGTGCACACCACATGAGAATGGGGTAAGCTTTACGCTGATAACTGTAAAGGAAGGCCCCAGGTTTGATTTGTGAAGACTCAGAACAGGGACAGCCATAGTGATTTTTTCTTTTGTCACTTGCAGGTTGGGGGTGCCAATTTAGGTTTGGAAACCATAGCACCACATTTCCCTACTTTTTCCAGTTAAATTTGAACACTAAATTGTGCATAAACAAAGTTTTTTTTTCACAAATAATTTCCTTACTTTTTGAAATAGTATAATTGTATATGTTAGACCCTGCACTTTCATCCCTCCCCAGGTGCATACATCCAGCTGGATGTGGAGAGCCCTGTGCTTCCATACCTACAAAAAAGCAACTTATGTGCTTTGTTGTAATAGTTTTTGTGGAGCTCACTTCAAAGGAAAAAGTATAAGTGTGCCTTATAACTCCCAGTGCTTGATTGTGTATAGACAAAAAAGTGTTTCTCAGTTTTTTATCCTTAAGTCAATTAATTTTTGTTGGTTTGCTCCCACATTTGGTAAGGTTGTTGACAAATAATAAATACACTGTTTGTGCATTTGTGATGATGATCAGACATACGTTATGGCTTTCACACAATGGTGAAGACTGGGGGTACTTTTGGGGCACATTGCATACCCTATGAAGGTTTAAAGGGTGATTATATACTAATGTTGTAGTACTTATTGTCTACTTAGTCAAAATTATTTTTTCATATGGGCATAATCTTTTTTCATAAGATTGATTCGTACACATGAAAAAAGATGTATAGAAATGTAAAAAGGATATAAAAAGCTAAGTCCAGAATTGTTTTCTGTATGACGCTAATCTTGTTTCTGATGGATTCATGAAAAAAAAAATTGTCTCATGAAAAAAGACTCTAAAATGTGTTAAAAAAAACTTTTCTGGGTCATTTATTTCAAAATGGCAATGCAGAATCCACCTAATGGGGTCCAGATTAGCAAGATACACCCACTGGTCTATTTTGATTATACCGTTTTTTATGTGTTTGGAAATGTTCTTGTGGGGAAAAACATAAACAAGATGGTGGACAAACAAAAGGATTTTTTTTCTCACAAAAAGAGTACACCCCATGCAAAATTGAATCCTTTTTTGTATGAGGCAAATTATTTTTTCATATCAAACATATATCAAAAAGACCATACTGAGCATGCTTAGAACCAAAATTTCAAATACTTATAACTCTAGAATAGATTAATGTTTTTTTGTTGCCAATTGAGCAAAAGGCACCACTCTAGCCCAACCCTTTTCTGCTCTGTAAATTTCTGAGCAAAAATCCAAACCATCTGGGCACTAGGCAATGACAAATAAACAGAAAAGCAAAATGATCTTTTTTAACTATCTGATCTCAGCATCTGCACATCCAACCAGCACAGAACTTGACACATGAAGAGACTTTGCCCTGAGACTAAACATGCAAACTTTTGTACAAATCCATTGAACAGTGGCAAAGCTATTTAAGTGAAAAGTTGGGGGTTAATATTAAAAACTTACTCAGTCATAACTATACTAGTGCTGTTTAATCTATCCATGTATTCTTTTCAAACAGCTTTGTCAATGCACCAGTTAAAGTAACTTAATACCACAAAAGTAGGGAAATGTTGTATTAGGGTTTCCAACCCTAACTCACCACACCTATCTCCCAAGCAGTAATAAGAAAAAAATAGGGTTTTGGTTCTCCAGAGTTTTGGTGAATCAGTGGTAGGATCCCTATGCTTCTATGTGATCACAAATACAGATGCACATAGCAAAGAGTGCATCTATCATCCAGTACACACAGCTGGCTGCCACCCACAGGTGGAGAGATGCAGGACATTATGCCAAGAAGACAGTTGTCTTCACCATATGGTATCTGTGTCAATGAAGACAACCTTGAACCTTTCATTCCCTGGCTGGGGAAGGGGCATCACATAACTGCACCTTACCCCATCCTCACCTCATCCATTTGGGTCATTCAGGTCACCAATAAACCTCAGCTCACCAGCTTAGGATCACAAAGTATACCTGCTGGGGTCAAGACTGGTTCTATATACAAAGTTTAATAATTATTTTGTTTTTAAATTAATTTTGACCTAAATTTTCAAGATACTCATTTCATGATTTGCCTTAAAAACATGAAGTACCATTTAAAGTATATTAGAATAAATGTCATTTTACATGAGAAGTGCAAAAGTATATCTCATCCAGGATTTTAAAAAATGACACATCATTTTTATGAGGTGGTGTGGAAAATTGGTTATGTTGAAAGTTTGGAGTCAAAATATTGAAAATTAGTGAAGTTATTGAGTGAATGTTGAAATACTGCAATGTTCACTCATAACCTAGGCATTTTACCATAATTGTACGTCAAATTTTCAGCTTAGCATTCTTACTACCCCACCTAATAAACCAGTAGGTAACATTTTTCAAATCCCCGCTGAAACTTTACTCCACACCACCAAAACATCATTCCGCGCAACAGGTGCTGAAACACATTTTGGTCAGGATTTGAAAAATGACAGCTGTCATTTTTGCAGTGTGAAAAAAAAAATGGACCTGTTGAAAATCTGGGGGATATTTAAAATGACCAAAGTTACAAGCAAGCACAGAAAATTTTCAACAAACATGTAACTCTTTCACTTTTACATATTTTGACAGTCTTCTTATTACCCTACCTCATGAACAGTAGTGGTGAAAATGTTTAAATCCTGCTTGAAAAGTGATTTTACCAAGCAACAGCAAAATCAGCTTTTGGGCCTGAGTTGCATAATTCCACTGCCATTGGCCATGAGAGGGGAACCTAAAAAAGGCCATGTTGAAATACTGGGGTGAAATTTTGCAAAAATGACAAAGTTATCAATCAAAGTTAAAACCACCATTGAAATGCATTGAACTGCACTTACCTTAGTTTCTCATATTGCAATCAGTGATTCAGGCAGCAAGACATGTCATGATTGAAGGTTGGATCTTTACCATGTGACATGTTCAAATAAGTAATGGCATGGGGGTAGTGCTGTGGGGTGGTGAGCACTGACTGGGAGGTCAGGAAGGGGGTGTCAGATCAGCGAGTGACCACTTTCTTTTTTGCAGGTTAAAAAAATATAGAGGGATGGTTTCCTTTATTTCAGCTGACAGTCTGTGAAAACAGGAGAAGAGGATCTGGAGAGGAAGGGGGGTCTACAGAAGCAGTTCATGAGGTGGGCACCCTGGTCTGCATATTTTAAAAAAAAAGGAATAGTAAACTTTGGAAAGAGGAAGGCACCTGGAGGGGAGGGGAGAGAAAGAAGCAGTACCAGGGGTGAGCACTCATGTCTGCTTATTTTTTTTTTCAACTGAATACATTTTTTTAAATTTATAAGCTAAAATACAAACCCAAATAACTCAGAATGTACAATTCATAATAGTACAGCACAAATGAATCACACAAAAAGCAAAAGTAGAAAAAATACCCCCCCCCCGACTTACAGAGAGGATTCTTTGATTTTTTAGGGTTCAGGTTCAGTTCTGGTTCTACAAGGTTGAGTTCTAGTTCAGTTCAATTCTAGCCATTTAGCCCATGTTTCAGATCTGGTTCTGTTCTTAAAAATTTGGTTTCTTAACTGTGTTTAAAAATGATGTATAACATAGGTCAGCATTGTGAAATGAACATCTAACCTCTTACCTTTCATGCCTTTATTATATTGATTTGTAATAAAGTCAATTAATAAACTAAATTTGGGTATTCATTGAAACAAGATCAAGACAATACACAATGACAGTCCTTAGGTGGTGCCTTTTGTCTGATGGCCACGACCGTCTGTTGCTGCAGAACATGACCGACATCCTGATTCTCTCAGTCGGCCAATCATCCCCATTCCCCCACCTGCAGGTCAGTTCACCCAACACCAGAGAAAGATTATGAGCCTCTAAATACCTCCTAACAACTACAAACTATTTAATGTTTTATTAAATACAGTGAGGAAACTCTCCAAAAATAATTCAATGAAATAATCAGTTTCTCAAAGATATGCTTGTGTGACCATGAAGTTATACATTCTGAAAGTTCTGAGAAGAAAGGACAAAGGAGTAATTAGCATCAACACATAGCACACATAGCACCAAATGTCCCTGAGCAGCCAAGTACTTTAAGGGTCTAGCTAGTTAGTTTGCTTACTCACCGAGATTTCTTTACACATAGTACATACAGAAATAGATTCAGGCAGAAATCACTTCAGTTCTAGGTACCACGTTGTAAAATCAGCTACAGGCAACAAAAATGTAGGGAGAAAGCAAATGTATTGTGTGAAGAAATCAGGACTAAAAATAGTTACAGGTAGCAGGACAGTGTTGTCAACAGGGTGCCTTGCTACAGCAGGATTCTCATGGAGACTAGCCTTTTAGTCGATGCTGACTTCTGCAATTGACCCAAGGTAATTGACTGTCAGGAACATTAGAAAGAAATGTAAGCAAAAGGTGACAATGTACTTATTAAACTTAATCCCCAAACATAACACAACAACTTGTCAGTTGATAGGCTGTTGATAGGCTTGCAAAATGTCTGATGCTGTAGCTCTGACTTGATGTGATGTGATACAATTACATACAGTAGTTACAGCTGCACTACTCTGTCACTAGAAAAAGGAATTAAGGGTTCAATTTCATAAGGCAGCATAAGCATTAAGTATTAAATCTGTGATCAGTTACTAAGTTCAACTTTTTTACATGATCAGTATCGCGTTTGGTTCTGGTTCACTGCATAGCTGTTTTCCAAGGTTCTAGTTCATTTCAGTTCTTTAAAAAAAAACACATAGTTTGGGTTCCATTCACGTTCAGTTTGTGGCAGAACCTGGGCTCTACCCCCACTCACCCCACTGCAATTATGGCTAAAATGTAGAAATTGCACAATCAGACTTAATAGGTCCCAACCAAACAACCACTCCCCAACCACCCCCCCATCACCTAAGTCCCCTGTCCCCTCCCCGCTCCCCCCACTGATTATCTCCAAAAATGTTGCTACTCACAGGTAAGGTAATAAAAGAAGGCCTATTGTACAATAACAAAAAAAAACATGGGTTATGAATAGCAGACAACTTGGGCCTGATTCCAAGACATATGGTGCAACTCACCAGCACTTATGAGTTGCTACACTTGCTGATGCACCAGGAACCCTGCGTCAGATTCCTGAACAGACAGAGTCCCTGGCGGCTATGTCCTGGGACTTGTGGCACCCCAGGCAGTTCACCAAAGGGAAGGTGCACCTCAACAGTGTGCTGCAAGCCATAGCAATGCCCTCTGACAGGGTGCAGGTCCCTTCCCCTGAAGCCCCAAACACACAACCCCAAAGCTTGCACTCCAAACAATTGCCCTGCCTCACAGGGCTATATAGGTACCCCCCACCACACACAGCTCTCATGCTGGCTGCTGACATGTAGCAGTGATCCCTGGTAGTCCAGTGGTCCCCTCCACCCAGCAGTGTTAGTCCATCCCCACACCAGTTTCCAATCAGCGACTGGCACAACTCACCTCTCACTTCCATGGCCAGCTGCTGACTGAGCTCCCTCAGTGCACATACTACTGTATAAAATACATGCTACATCAGTTATTGAGCATGTACTGTGTAAAGTAGTACATGCTTGGCAGGAGTTCAGTTGGTCACTAGCCGTGGAAGTGAGAGCTTGGATGTGCCAGTCACCAACTGGAAATGGAAGTGTTGTGGTTGGGGGTGAACTGTAACTGCTGGGTGAGGGTTGCAGAGCCACTGGACTACCAGGGCATAAGTGGCATGGCATGATTGCCTACAGTGGTGAGTTGGGGATTGGGGCTTGGGGACCAGGAGACATGAACGTCCCTGTGGGGCACAACTTGGGGATTGGGGGGATGTACTGCGCTGCCCTGTGGGGCACAACTCAGGGATCAGGGGGATGTAATGAACTGCCCTGTGGGGCACTACTCAGGGCTTGGGGCTTGGGGGTGACAGCATCCCACACAGGGCTTTCCAAGCCATCTGTCAATAGGGATGGGTGGCTTATGTGGGACCATGGGGGTGGTGGCTGTTGGGGCACATAGCACAGTGGTGCACCCCCAGTGGATGTAGAGTACACATAGACCAGCTGATAGCTGGTCTAACTTTACTTAGACCAATGTCCTCTGGGGCTTGGCTTAGAATAGTACATTTGCAGTTCTGACAGCCACCCTTCGAGGATCAGGCATAACTGTTGCCGTAAACCCCCTTGCACCATGTTGCAGGGGGTATATGGCATAACCAGTGGTGTAGAACAACTTCAGTGCATGCAGCCTGTGACATGTTGCAGGTTGCTTTCTGGAATGCTGATTGTCGTTATGCATGGCACAAAGTGCTTCTTGCACCATTTTGTTTGGTGCAAGTCACTTTGCAACATGCATAACTGTTCTGGAATTGGGCCCCTATACACTAGCTATTGAATGAAAGGTGGTAACACAACTAACAGTCTAGTTGAAACCCTAGTCTGCTTAATAAAAGATAGATAGATAGATAGATAGATAGATAGATAGATAGATAGATAGATAGATAGATAGATAGATACATACATACATACATAACAGGGGACCGGCAGCTCACTACTGTCACTGTAGCACACAGCACAACTTCCTCCTGTGGCAGCAGAACTCAAGAAAATACTGCTGTTCTCATACAAAGAACACTGGTGAATGGCTTCTCTCACTAAGTCTGGCAATCTGGATTTAGTGGTTCCCAGAAAATGTATTTGTGGTATTTTCATTAGAAAAATAAAAGAAAAAGCAGAGTCTAGCTAAAAAGGCCCTGTTTAGTTAGGTTCAGCTGTTTGTTTTTTATACGCATATACCTGCAATGCATTTTTAATGTTTGTGAATGTAAAAAGAGGAAAACAATGGCAGCCAATGTGATTGGTATATTTTTTCAGCAGAAGAAGTAAATCATACTAAGCACTTTTGAAAGTTTTTTGATTTTTTACAGGTCAAACTGGAACATTAACTCAAAAGCTCGTAATAACTTTAAAGTAGTATAATATTTTTTTCACCAAACCATTGAAAGGCACTCTATTGGAACACGCTCTTTCAAACCCAAAATTTTCACGAAACAAAAATTCCACACCATCAATACTGTAGATGAGAGCAAGAAATATGCAATGTTAAGTATGGAGGGTTTTTGTTTTTTCATTTTTTGACATTCCATGTCTTGAAAACCTTGCAAGATGCTGTCATTAAACTTGTATGCCTTGACAGTCTGAAAGATTGACTGCGCATGCCAAAGTTTGCCCTATTTCATCAAATTACACCAAAGTTATTAAGGTGTAAAACTTGGAGTTTACCATTGGACAGCCTACACAACCCTAACTAGAGCATGCTTATAAAAAATATTGCATGCAGCAGCTGCATGGATGCTGTGCAGTAATGTTGCAGTATGCTGCAGGGAACAACGTAATTAAATAGGAATTAAGCCTTTTTACTGTGGTATTTTGTAATATGTCATTTACTGCAAGTTACTGCATTGCATCATGGGTCAAGCCTTGCCAAACATCTTGATGAATTCAAGGATGTCAGATGTGATTGAATTGTTATGCTCTCCTTTGATACTAATAGATATATTAGGAATATGCCTGTTACAAACTGACATGCTTACTCTGGTGTTTACAGTTTTCTATGTTAATATAGCCATCAGGACCATTCTAACAGTTGTAAGAGTGGTCTCACATGCATTCTTAGGGTATTAGAATGCTGCATACTAGCGGTAGAGATGCAGCGAATTTAAATTCTGCTGGCGAAGTGAGAGTTTGGTTGTGCCAGTCACCACATTGCAGTGGAGTGGGCAATGCAAAGTGCTCACTCCGCCTTGTCATTACCACTTCACTTTAAGCACAATGGCAGTGCGAAGCAAGATGAAGTCATTGTTTTTAATTGACTTCGTGTTCCTCATTATGATTTTAAGTGATCCACTTGGTGTTTCAGATTTGGCAACCCTCCCACACATCACATGGCTTACAGTACTTTAAGTCACATGCTCTTTAGCTAGGTAGGAAGAAAGTGAATCATACAAGCAGACACTTTTACTTTCTCCTGTGCAGACGGAGAGAGAGAGAGGAGTGTGTTTTGTGACTGCTGATACTTTGAGATCAGAACGAGGAGGAGATTTAAACTTTGATTTAGACCCAACAGCTTTTTTAAAAACTAAATTTTTTTGTCTTTTCTGTCTGTACTCTTTTTTACTTAATTTGTTCTTTCTGTAAATTTTATTTTTCTTACATAGAGGGACATCAGTTGCAAATTATGTCCATGCTGGAACTGCTGCTGGATCACCATGGGATACCACATTGTTTTTTTTTTCCTCACACCATGTGGCCCCCCCACACATTCCTTGCTATGTTATAAAATGTATTCCTTCACCATCCCGAACCTTGTATGTAATTATGCCCTTTTTTTGTTGTCTTCCATATGTGTTCTGAGCAGTGGAAGTATACAGTGCTAAACTGCATAGGTGCAGTTTTCTTTCCAGTCTGTGAATGTACTGCAGACGCTGTCCAACTCCCCGACTTAAAAACACTTATTATTAATGAGTACAACGGTAGGGTGGTGAAGCCTGGAGAGATACTACAAAACAGGCTTACAATACATCCAAGTAACTAGTAAAAATATTAATGTTGTGATTTGTGACATAACCGTAAATCATGATTTGTGACTGCATTTGTGACCGTGATGATAAAGAAATGCAAATGCCTACAGCTATACTTCCCAAGGCCCCGATGAGGTGTGGCACAAAACCCCCTGACTTAAAAACACTCATTAATAAGTACAATGGTGGGTGGTGAAGCATAGAGAGATACTACAAAACAGGCTTACATTACATCCAAGTAACTAGTAAAAAAAATTACTGTTGTGATTCGTGACGTGATCATAAATTGGAATTTGTGACAGCATTTGTGACCGTGATGATGAAGAACTTGATCTGTATCATGAGTGACTCCTGATGATGGTCCTGACTTAAAAACACATATTAATGAGTACAATTTTCATGCTGAATTATGCACCACACCTATCCAGTACTCTGAAGGGAATCCAAAGAAACAACTGTGACTTAAATTGGAGATGGAGATTGGGCCCTAAAGAGATGCAAATGTACAGACAGATTAAGATTGTGTTGTGCACTGAAGAGATGCAGATACAAATGCACAACACCTAACCAGTGCTCACCATCAGAAATTCAAATGTGGAAAAGAATATCTTTGCCAGTTGGGCGGCCGGGGGCAGTGTACTGCACTGTTGCAGTAAGAGTCACTAGTACGAGTACCAGTAAAGATACCACAAAGAAGTACAAAAAATGACACAGCTGCAGTGGATAGCAGGTTCACATTGCAGAAATTATGTGGCACAATAAAAGGTGTATGATTTGATGACATGTGTCACACAGATACTCACACACATACTAAGTAATGCGTAGCAAATTGAAAATTTCAGTAATATAACCACATATTTTAAACAAACTAAAATTATGCACTGCTGCATCACAACAATCAGCAATAAAATGGCAATAATTATTGAAAATATTACTGTGTGTACATTAACACAGTTATACAAGAAAAATATCACCAAAACAGAAAGCTCTGGTTTTTTTTCCAAGTTAATCTACCTATACCACAGATACATCCCTCCCCCAAAGCACACTTCCACTGTCTCTCAGTACACAGTCTGAATGTTGTACATTAACTTTCAAAATACACACACAAACAATAAATGCTCAATAATGTGAGGGTTTCCTATAATCAATGAACTAAAGTTTCAGCAAAAAATAATGACTCAAAAAGGCTTTTTTAACAGCCTTTAGAAGGTTTGAATCACAGAGAGCTCTCAGATCAGATTGTCTCTTGCAGCTTCCTACACACACTACCCCAAACTGAGGCTGTGCAGAACAATCTAGAGCCCATGTGACCTGAAATCCCATGAATCACTGCAACATTCACCTTTGGAGCTTAAAAACAAGGCGAAGTAAGGTGAAGTACATTGTTTTCAATCTACTTTGCCTTAAGAATTAGTGTATTGGTTTGGAAAGGTGGAGTAACACGAAGTCATTGTTTTCAATGGACTTCACGTTATCCATTAATAACACAAAGTACTCTGCTTCATGTTGCGGAGCACTCCGCGAATTCACTTTCACTCCTCGTTCCACTTCATGGAGCGAATTGGGGTCACTTCGCCCATCTCTAACTAGGGGTGAATACTAGGATGTAAGGAGCTAAGAAGGCTGTAAGCCCATGTGTGTTCCTTCCACATTACCCATAATAGGACAGGTTGTTTCCATTTAAAATGTATTTTTCTAACCTTCTTTTGGATTGTTTTTTATATTTACTGATTATAACCTCTAGTGGCAGTCTTTTCCAGGGGTTAACACACTTTGTGTGCAGAAAGCCTCCTTTTACCTGTATTGAATTTCTTGAGCCTCAGTTGCAATGGGTGCGCCCTAGTGCCCATGTTATCATTCTTGAAGGTCAAATCTAATTAATTTATAAGGTAGTTGTCTTGCATTCTATCATAACACAGTAGTTGGTCACCCCTAATTCTTCTTGTCTGAAGAGACATCAGGTGTAACTTATGGAGTCGATCATCATAGGATAGTACTTTACAGTTATAAATCATTTTAGTCATCTGTTTCTATATTCTATTCTTTATATTCTATCAGAGATTCCTTTCTTTATTGGAACCCAGACAGGGCTTCCATAGTCTAGTAATGGTCTGACTTATGATTTGTACAATGGCATCACCACCCTTTCATCTCTACTTCTAAAGTTTATTTCTTCTTCTTTTTGCTTTGGCCACTTGAGCATCGCTATGTGTGTTGTATGCAAGTTTATTTGTTATTGTTATTCCCAGGTCCTTTTCCTGATATGATTTTCTAAGTGGTAGCCAATTCTTGTACAGTAGGACCTCAGAGTTGCGGACACCATGGGAATGCATGGTATTCATAACTCTGAAAAGTCTGTAAGTCTGAAATATAGTGTGGTGTGCAGTGTGGTTAAATGTTGCTGGTATAAATCCACTATTTGCAGATATTCTTTAAAGGCACCCACTTAATTTTTGCATTTCTTTCTAGGCAGAAACAAAGACGGTTTCTACTAGTGCTGCAGCAGACATACTCCCTTCCTCAAAGACACTGCATGGATTGTCAAGAGATGTGTGAAGTAAGCAAGGGGGCCCCACTTCCTTGCTTCACTTCAGAGACACATCACATTCTCATGTCACTCTGCAGACTGGGACAGGAATGGGAAAGCAAGACACCCTCTGGGTCACCGCAAATTCAGGACACCAATGTTCCCAGTAAAACTTGATTACTCAGGCTCTCTCTGTCTAGTGCCCACTGTGCTGCTGTCTTGCTGTCTCTCACTCTCTAGGGTACTCTTTATGTGCTGAACAGCCAGGGGACTCTGTGTACCATCAGTGGGGAAGGGGGAATAGGAATGGAAAATATGCCTGCACCTCAGTCTTCATCTCTCTTTCCACACCCTGTCTCACACTCACTCTGCCTCGGTCGGAAACTGTGCTAATCCAGAGATTAATGGTACAGTTTATAAAATTGCAGTGTATCACTGACATTTTAAATGTGCCATGATAAGCATCCATGAATGATTGTCCAATGCGTGGGTGGGGTTGTAGTGGGTGGGAGCGGGTGGAGGTTCAGTTGACCAGCCAGTTCGTAACTCTGGGGTCCACAACTGCGGGGTTCTACTGTAATACATTCCTTCATTATTTTGACATCCCAAGTGCATCACACAGCACTTGTCACTACTAAAACTCATCCCCATAAAGCCTGCCCATTTAACCATACTGTCTAAGTCTGCTTGTAGTCTGTCTTGGTCTTCCTCATTGTTTACTACACTTGCCAGTTTAGTGTCACCTGCAAATTTACTTAGCAAGCTTATTGTATTTTGTCCCATCTTAGATATAAACATCTGGAACAGCAAAGGACCCAGGACCAAGCCCTTCAGTACTTCACTGGTCAGTCACCAGGGTGGAGTGGTAACTATTTATAGACACCCTCTGTGTCCAGTCACTCAGCCAACTACTGATCCACCTCACAACTCTATGATTGACTTTACAATCAATCAGACTTTGTATAATGTGTATGAGATGTACCTAATCAAACACCTTAGAAAAGTCCAGATATATACAATCAACCAAAGTTCTTCTAGCTACTGCTGCTATTTTTTCATAAAAACACAGCAGATTCGTTACACATGATCTTCCTGACACAAAACCATGTTGGTCTATGTCTCTTATCTCACATCCCTCCATATGACCGTGCATTATGTTCTTAATGAATTATTTCATTATTTTCCCTGGTACTGACATCAAACTAATAGTCCTATAGTTTGTGTGATCTGCCTTGCTTCCATTTTTCTGTCTGTGGGTGGAGCCTACATCCATTTTGTTATCTGTAGCTTGAAATGGAGTTTTGTGGAACTCATTTTTTGGACATTTCATGTATTCTTCCACATCTACTAATCACTATGACAACTAAAATAACATAATCCTTTCTTTCTGTTTAGAATGTTGGAGACATAACTTAAAGCTGCTTATCTGAGGGACATTAGGAAACTGAAACTGCTTGCTAAATATTGGTTGCCTATTAAACTGGAGATTTGTTTACCTGCTTCAAAATGCAACTGCTTGCACATTTAAATGATTAGCATTTAAACTTTTTTTGCTACTAATTCAGTTGGGGATGTATATCTTTCAAGAAATATTTATACCATATAAATGTTACCCTTTCCCTGTAAATTATGTAAAGATTTGCACTGTTTTTAACCTCTCAAGAACTATCTGATAAAATGCCAGGTCTTCTGGGAACTATCCTTGCTTAATATATACATCTCTTTTTGACAGAAAAGGACTGTGGCCTACTTCCCAAACATAATGGATAAGAACTACTGAGATGTCTTATAGTAAGAGTGTGTGTGTGTGTGTGTGTGTGTGTTTGGGAGGGGTAGATAAACAGTCAGACTCTAGGCAAGGGAGACCTCACCTAGTGAATTAACTGCTGATGAACCATTAGTGATACAGAAGCAAATGATTTGATACCTTTTATTGGACCAACATAGAAGTGACATAAAGAACTTATACCATTTATAAAATTCCTGCTCAAACAACTACAAAGAGAATACTGTTTTTTTGTCATTTTATAATATGTTACACTGAGTGTGTATTTACTGAGTTGCTGGATCAGGGCCTTGATAAAATAATAACATTTACTTAACTCATTCAAGATTCCATCAGGTGGACAGAAAAATGTCTATGAGAATTTATCTGAAAACTAACAACTATAAGATGCAAAAATAACATTTTTGTGTATGTATACACACACACATATATATATATATATATATATATACACATACATACATGCATATATATATTTATATATGTGTATATATGTATGTGTATATGTATATATATATATATATATATATATATATATATATATACACACACACATATGGCAAAAAAAACTCAGTTTAATGCATCAGTTAGGGTTGTTCCACAGTGACAAAAATGAGAAATTCAATGTTAGGGTTCCCAACCCCTTCCCACCCCACACCCGTCCCCATCAACAGGCATTGGGTGTGCATTAGGTCATCGGCCCTAACTCTCACCCCATCCCATGTGTAAACAAGCTGAGGTAGTGCAGTATAGAGGAATGGGGTGAGAGATAGGACCAATGACCCCAACGCACACCCTGATGCCTGTTGGTGGGGCAGGGTGGGGGTGGGGTGCAAGGGGAATGGGAACCCTAACATTGAATTTCCTCACTTTTGTCACTGTGGAACAACCCTAACTGATGCATTAAACAGAGTTTTTTGCCATAAATTTCCCTTCTTTTTGAAAATGCACACTATAAATAATGAAGTAACGGTAATGCAAATGCAAGCTCAAATGGTAACGCACATAGTGACACAAATGTAAATGATAATGCAAACAGTAATAGAAATGCAAGCGCAAACATTAATGAAAACAGAAATGCAAATACAAGCACGTATGGAAATGCAAATCATAACGCAAAGGAAAAAGAAATACAAACGAAACGCAAACGGAAGCACGTACACAAATGGAAATGCACACAGTGATGCAAAAGGAAATGCAAAGAAAAACAGTAATGGAAACACAAATGTTAACAGTAATGCAAATGCAAGCTCAAATGAAAGTTCAAAGGGTAATGCACATGGTAGCATAGACAGGAACGCTAACACAAACGGTAATGGAAAAGTAAGTGGAAATGCTAACTGTAACAGTAATGAAAATGCAACCTTTTTTTCTCAAAAAGCTGCATTAAAAATACATTGAATGCAAAGAATATATGCATAATAATGGGCCTTGGAGCAGAGAATTAACACTTGGAATACTTAATTGCTTATATCTCAGGAACCATACAATGTAGAAAAAACAATAACATTTCATATAATTTATGATTTTCCTGGCTAGTTTTGCATTTAGCTCCCTAGCATTTTTCTGATGAAAAATACATATCCCGAAGCGTTTCCAAGATATGGGCTCTGAAAGGCATGGTGGGTGCCGTAATGTTAGCCTATGGGAAAAATAGTAAACTAGTAGTCAATAAGCTGAAAAATGCACTTTGCGCCAGTTATATGGGCAATTTTTTTGATTTTGTCTGTGGCACTGCACAGCTGTTGTGTGGTGTACTGCTCTGTGACTTCACTCATCTGAAAGAGCTTAGTTTAAGGAACGTGCTGCTTTTTGTTTGGTGAAAAAATATTAATCCATTCAAAAGTTATTAAACTTTTAAATTCCCATTATAAGTCAATGGGAAAATTTATATGGTTGTTTTGCGAAAGAAGAATGGGGTTTTGGCAATCTAGTCCCTCCTCATGATCAAAGAATTTGCAGGCTCGTGATAAAAGACTCTTTGATCAAGAGGAATTCTTTGATCTCGACTGCCGCCATCTTGTTTTCATTTTGTGGTCAGAAAATATCAAATATCTTGGCTGAGGGATCACTTCTGAAGTAAAACTTGGATGGGTTTTACACTGGGGGCTTTGTCTATCAAGCCATGGCTGTGGTTTCTTTCAAACTTGTCAAAAAATAGTTTTGAACTTTTTTATTCTTTGATTGTGAGTCACTAACGATCTTTGATCACAAGCCTGCAAATTTTTTGATTGCAAGATTTTTTGACGGGGTGTGTCATTGAGGTTGTGAGGCCTAAATCTTACCACATTCTTCTTTGCTGTGGCTTGTGAATAGGATTACACATGGAATGGTTTGAGATTTAGGTCTCACAACCCCAATGACACACCCCGTCAGCTGTCAATCTCAGGATGATGGGCAGGTCCATGGGGTGGCAACCCTAAACGTTTCATTTCCTTACTTTTTGTGTTTTAATTATTTTTTTGCATAGAATATATATATATATATATATATATATATATATATATATATATATTTGCAATACATTTGTTTACAGACATTACTAATATCTTTTGAAAGATTGTCTGACTTGTGATTACTAATTTTGAGTATAGTTCATGAAATAATGACCTTGATATTTATTGTTTCATATAGTCCACCATTTTGCCTTATGCATAGCACATAAATCCAAATCATTCCAAGGTCACCGTGACATGTAATATTAATACCGAGCAGCAAGTCAGAGCTCTTTTCCCAATAAAAGGCTGCTGATACAATGAATAAAGAATAAAGTCATAAATAAAGATCAGTGGCTTATGGAAAAATGAACAGGGATTTACACAGGGGTTTGATTCTGCCTTTGTGTGGAAAACACGGGGAAAATGATGGCTTCTTACAGAGTGATGGTTATTTGGATCTGGGACCACTGAATATTTCTTATCCTATATTTTGTATCTTGTATAGGGCAGGGGAAATGCTACATCTCATTGTAAACAGAGATGTTCATTTACACATTTTTGCACTGTATTTACTCAGGCAGTCCAGGGTTAGATGCAATATCTTGTTTTAAGTGGGGTCATGATTTTACCATTTTTATAAAGTATTCGGGCTACCTAATGCAGAGTCCCCATATTCAAAGGAGATATGTAGTGCATCCTGGTGGAAAAGGGAGATGTGCCACACAACTCCAGCAGTGCACAACAGCTCGATATTCAAATGTGCGGGATGCACCAGCCACAAGGGAATGTGCCAGGGCACACACACATGGTATGCCATTCAAGTCGAGGGGACAATCCTATGCATATGCTGTGCTACAGCATATTCAGTGGGAATGTATCCCTCACAGTCCAGAGCACCAAAGTCCACAGTTAGGCCATGAATAGCTGGCCTAACCCAGCCAGCCACCCACAGGCAGGCTGCAGATGTGTAGCCAGGTGCACAGCAGCCTGGAAGCCCTGGTAGACTAGAGGTACCTCCTTTCCATCCCCAATCTAGCCAACTCCATCCCTGAAGAGCTCCATAGTATAGGACCCCCCCAGACTTGATTGCAACAGAAGAAACAATGGTCCATATCCATAGTCTAGACTGAGGACTCCTATCCACTGCCCCTGTACCCAGACTCCCTCATGTCCCCATACCCAACCTGTTGCAAAGACTGGCACCACCCTCCACACATTGCTATGGCCAGCCATTGACTGGACTGAACCTGGGCTGGGGACCTGCAATCTGGAATGGCCCAAATGTCTGTACCATGCATTGGGGCACCATGCCAGCTGCGGAACTACAAGTGTATGCAGCTGTGCGTACATCCCTGGCAAATTGAAGAGGGAATTTGCATACCTCCAATGCATGCCTTGTCAACGCTGTATCTTCCTGCTGTCATGCACCCCTGCAAGTCCACACTTTCCCCTGTTTCTCTGTGTAACATGCTACCCTCTGGATTTCTAAAGTATCCTGGGTGCCATGGCGTGTGGTATCCTGTAATGTCATTTGCAGTGTATGCTTCAGGATATAGATAGTTCATCCACAGTTCCCCAACTATACAAATGAATGACATATCTGCTGCAACATGCCTGTTTTGGGACCTGTGTGAATGGGTCCAGCATCAGCCATCACCCACACTGAGCAGTTCAGTGGCACCCCCATGATGGATCTGCATGCGAGTGCCTGAGGAGTATGGCCACTGGGTGTTATCATCCACACACAGCTTGTGCCTATGTATAAAACATTCCAGCATCATACTGTGATTGCTCTGCCACCTGCCAATAAAGTGGTATGATCCCATTACAGAGACAGTCATCACAATGGGATGGGCTGGGGGGCAAGGAGGGGGTGTCTGTGCACTGTTGAGGGGGGAGTGGGGGCCACTACTCCATGAACATGGACTGTGGTAGTATTTGAGTGCAATTATGGATGGCATTTGGGTCCCTACAGTATGGAACTGATAGAGCCTGGACTCCGGTATGATCAGGGCTGGTGGAATGGGTTGGGGGGGTGCCACAGTTACCACCAGAGACTTCAGAGCCTGTCCCACGTGGGAGCGATCAGGGTCAGGGCTTGGGGGCAAGAGCTGCTCTGGTGCATTCATCCCCATGCCATCATGCAAATGGGTTTGTAATGAGCATGCATAAGGCCCCTTTGCACCCTGTATGCTCAATTTGTTCATTTGCATTCCTGGGCTGAATATTTCCCATGAGGGCTGCAGTGCATGCTGGTATGTGCCACACGTGCCCCCTGGAAAATATTCAGTCAGGGTCACCCTGGATGCACCTGAGTTGGTGGCTACCTGCTCAGTGACTCCCATCCAGGATCACATTTTCAACAGGAATGATGAAGCCAGCCAGGATGAAGTACAGTGTCACAGGTTTACTGCATGACAAAAGGGATCAACTCCCTTTGAAACTGTGTTTGCTGTAGTAACTCTACTGCAGAGTTTTTCAGTGCTGTGCTTCATCCTGGTGGGCTTCATTCTATGCACACCCTGCACCAGTGGACCATGCTCTTTGAATGTTGTATCAGTGCCAACCAATGCACCCTCTTTGTGCAATGCATCTTTCTCCTTGTACATCAATCCTACACTTAATATATCCCCTCAGATGTAAAATATTGTTTTTAGTGCATTCTGATTTTACACGATGCTGCATAATATTGTGTAGATGTAGAGCCCCACTGAAAATAAGATCTCATTTTCTCTGTAAATTATCCAGACTAAATATATAGCAATCAGTAGGCATATTCTAAGAAAACACATTGTAAAAACGTGTAAAAGGAAGACCACATTGAAACGGCTTCTCCACAGATCAGCATTGTGTAAATTCATTAGAAATAATGTCTAAAAGCATCCCCAATGCTCTCCACAGCCTTATCAGCTCTGACCAGAACTTGTGTATTGGTACAAAACTGCCAAAATCAATCAGGTGGCATCTTTTATTAGTTATTACTTTAATGAACAGTAATCTGAATAGGGTAATGTGACAAGCTGGCCTATGGTAGATGGAAAGGCAACACACTGGGTTGAAAGTTCACATAAGAAAAGGCATTTTTATTGCTCCAAATGTAAGTTATTGCTCCAGAAAAGCATGATCAGTCAGTTCAACTTCTCCAGCTTGGTCAGGTAACATAAAAGTTAACACAAAGCAGTTCTTTCAGGCTGTCTTGACAAATGGATTCTTTGAACCACCTATGTGGGCCAGCAGTTTTTCAATATACAGTCTCAAACAAACGGTTTGTGGGCCAGCAGTTTTGAATCCACAGTATCAAATAAAACACAAACAGTTTTCCCTTTTAGCCTTATTCGCAGGCTGTTGTCAGCAGTACATTCCACTCACTGTTTTTGGCCCAGCTGGCTAGGCTGAGCCTTTACCTCAGGACTCTCTGCTCTAGAAATGGTCTCTTTCTCAGCAGCAGGTTTCTGCTTCTCCCCAAAGGCTCCCTCCAATAATTAACCATTCCTCTTGGCTTTCTTCTCTGGTTCCTGTCTTGCATTCCACCCTCCATCTTGCAGGGTTCTCTGCCTAGGAGTATCTCCTCCCTGCAGCAATTTCCAGCTTCTATCTGGCTCTTTGCCGGATTCTGTCTGCCTTTTAGCAATTCCTCTAATTAGCAACACCTGGGAGGCACCCCCCATTGCCTGTTCATGTTGCATTCCCTGCATTTCCTCAGCCTCAAACAAGATGTTAACTTCTTTTTTCCTAGTGTAGTGTTTACACTGTAACATACATCCACCCCTTGTGTGAAGGCACAGTTGGTCAGCCCCTGAACTTTCCCCTCCCGGGACAGGAAGTCTACATTTCCATTCTGAGTCCCTGCCCAGTGGTGCACCATAAAGGAAAATGGCTGGAGGGCCAAGTACCACCTGGTGATGTGGGGGTTGTCATTCTTCATCACCTGTAGCCACCTCAGAGGGGCATGATCTGTGACCAGGATAAACTGCCAACCATGCAGGTAGTAGTGGAGAGTATCCACAGCCCACTTAACTGTGAGACATGCTGTATCTATCACTGCTTAGTTTTTCTCCTGGGGAAAGAGTTTCCTATTGAGGTAGAGGATAGGATGTTCCTCCCTCTCAAACTCCTGGGAGAGCATGGCTCCTAGCCTGACTTCAGAGGTGTCCATTTCCAGGATAAAGGTCCTGGTAAAATCAAGACTGCATAACACTGGCTGTCTACACAGTGTCACTTTGAGTTGTGTGAAGGCATGGTCACACTCCTCTGACCATTGGACCTTACTGGGGGCAAATTTCCAGGTGAGGTCTGTAAGGGAACAGGCAAGCATGGAGAAGTATGGTATAAACCCGTGGTAATATCCTGACAATCCTAAGAAGGCCCTCACCCAGGTTTTTGAGGTAGGTATCAGTCACTCAGCTATGGCTTGGACCTTACTGGCCAAGGGTCTCACCTCTCCATTGCCTATACAGTGCCCTAAGTACTCTGTTTCAGCTTTGGCCAAAGCACACTTCACTGAATTGGCCATCAGCCCTGCTTCTCGTAAGGACTGCAGTACCACTGCCACATTGGATACATGGGAGTCCCAATCAGTGCTGTGAATCACCACGTCATCTAGGCAAGCAGCTGCATAGTGGGCATGGGGTCACAGCAAACAATTCATGAGCCTTTGAGAGGTTGCAGGTGCCCCATGTAAGCCGAAAGGCATGTTACAGAACTGGTATAGCCCAAAGCGGGTAGCAAATGCTGTCTTTTCCCGAGATTCCAGGATCAAAGGGATTTGCCAGTACCCTTTTGTTAGGTCCAAAGTCATGATGTACTTGGCTTCCTCTAGTCTATCCAACAGTTCATCTACCTGGGGAATGAGGTAGGCTTTGAAATTCGAAATGGCATTGACCCTGCAAAATCAATACAGAAGTGAGTAGCCCCACTTTCTTTTGGTACTAACACTATGGGGCTACACCAATCACTGCAGGATTCCTCAATCACGCCTAACTCTAGCATGTTCTGTAACTCCTTCTTAACAGTGTCTCGTATGGCTTCTGGCAAGCAATACAGTCACTACCACACCTTCTCCCCTGGCTCTGTTTCTATAAGATGAGCTATCAAGTGGGTTGTCCCCGGGAGGAAGGAGAAAACATCCAAAAACTGGCTTATCAAACTCTCCTAGTTGCTGTTTCTGTTTGTAAGACAGCAGTTCTCCCATTGGGACTTGTCTCCCCAGATTCTCATCTGGCACTTGGGGTCTCAGATCCACTATGTCTGGTTCAAGGGAAATCAATAGGCTAGCCCTCTGGTTCCTGAATTTCAGCAAATTGGCATGGTAGATCTGGGTCTCCTTTCACCTCTCTAGCTGGCAAACTTCATAGTCAACTGAACCCACCCTCTGGGTAACTTCATAAGACCCCTTCCATTTGGCTAGAAGCTTATTCTGGCTGCTCAGCAACAAAACTAGTACCTGATCCCCTGGTTTATATACCCTTAACCTGGCTCCCTGATTATAGTAGTTCTCTTGTCTTTGTTGAGCCTTCACCAGATTTTCTTGGGCAAATGTCCCCACCTGATCTAATCTTTCCTTCAATTGCAGGGCATATTGCACCACATTTGCAGTCTTGGAGTAGGGTTTCTCCCACATCTCCTTTACTATGTCAAGAACACCTCATGGGTGGCACCCATAGAGGAGTTCAAAAGGAGCAAACCCTGTAGAAGCTTAAGGGACCTCCAGCATTGCGAACATCAGTAAGGGAAGTAACTTGTTCCATTCCCTGACTTCAGTGGTTATGAACTTTCAAAGCATTGTTTTAAGGGTTTTTTTTTAATCGCTCTATGAGGCCATCCATCTGGGGATAGTAGATCAAGGTCCTTATGAAGCTGATTCCCAATAAAGTACAAACCTCCTGGGTCAGGTGGGACATGAAGTTATCTCTCTGGTCAGTCAACATTTCCTTTGGTATTTCCATTTGACTAAAGACCTTTAATAATTCCCCAGCTACAATTTTGACCAAAATAGTTCATAATGGGATGGCCTCGGGTTGCCAGGTAACAAAGCCTACAATCACCAGAATGTATTGGTACCCCCCCTGCACTCTTTTCAAGGGGTCTCACTATATGAACCCCAATCCAATCAAAAGGTGCCTCCATAACAGGTAAGGGCACTAAAGGGGTCATTGGACTGTTCTTTGGAGCTACTAACTGGCACTCAGGACAAGATGCACAATGATCTTTAACATGTTGATAGATGCTCAGCCAAAAGAATTGGGGCAACAGTCAGGCTAATGTATTCTTTACCCCACAGTGCCCTGCCACAGGAATAGAGTGGGCGAGGTGTAGTAATTCCCCCTGAAAGACTCGCGGGATTAGCAACTGATGCTGGGTATCCCCCATCTGGGCCTCCTTACTAACTTGATACAGGATACCCCGTTGTAATTCAAAATGAGAACAGCATGCTGCTCGATTCTCAACTACCACTTCCCCTTCCATGACAGTCAACTGGGTGTATATCCGACTGAGTATACCATTAGCACGTTGTTCTTTGGCAACGTCCAGACACTGCTTTAACACATCTTGCTCTGACAGGAATGGCCCTCCATGACTTTGGTTAGGTGGGTCAGTGTTAGGTGGGACTGTGGGTCTGGACTCACTTTTGCCTTTGCTTCACCTCCCTCCTTCCTGTGCACCTGCCCCTTCAGGACCCCTTTCCTTTGCTGCCCTATGTTCTTGCTTAGATTTGTGGGTTCTCATCTGGGCATTAAAAATCTGTGGGTCCAGGCAAGGAAAATTTCCCCCAGCTGCAGGTGGCTGGACCCCTCCCATCACAACCCTGAGACCGGGTAATTACCAAAGATAAGTCTGCTTTCAATAAGTCATCAAATCATTTCCAATCTCTCCCCAGTAACACAGGATAGGCTAACCCCCTCCTTTATAGTCTCTGTTTGGCCCCCCAGAGTAAGTGTAATTGTAGCATCAGAGTAAGCCTTTACATCCCCATGCACACATCGAATAGGGATGGGGTTCTGGTCCTGCCAGTGTCAGGGTTCACAAGGGCCACCCTTAGTAGGTTCTGGTGGCTTCCTGAGTCAACCAGAGCCTCCATTTCTATCCTTCTACATCAACAGGGATCACAAAGTCTCAGGATTCAGAGCCCCCACCCCCACTGTACAGTGAATACACATCTGTAAACGTGCAGTCTGTGAAGGCACAGTCCATGTGGGAGCAGTTCTTCGCAAAGTGACCATTCTGTCTACATAAGAAACAAGCCCCTATGTCTCAGCTATGGGGTCAGCCTCTGGGTTTAGGTATCGGGATCTCAGGAAATGTCTCCCTGGGCTGCTAGGTTGTCATCTTTCCCAGAGTCTGACCCTTTATTTGGCTCATAACCCCCCTCTCTACATGCCCAAGGTCACTTCACAGTTCCTGCCAATATTCCTTCAGTCTGGCTCCTGGGATGATTCCCCATCTTCCAGGTGGCCCTTTAAGCTGGGTCACATGGCAGGAGGAGAGTTCAGCATCCAACACTTGTTCTGAGATCTGCATTACCACTGCTAGCATGGTGATCTTCTGTTTGCGGACCCAGCTCTGAATTCCCGGGGGCAGGATGTTCAGAAATTGTTCCCAGATGATTAACTCATCCACCTCATGGCCACTGCATACTTTGGGTTTTAGCCAATGCCAATACAGGTCCCACAATTGTTGTCCCACTGCTCTAGGTCGTGCACCTGCTGCAAATTTGAAGCTCCAGAACCTCGGTCGCTAACTTTCTGCTTTGATGCCTAGGCGTTCCAGGACTGCTGCTTTCACCTCTGTGTACTCCCTGGCTGTGGTACTGTCCATAGCTCGATAGGCTGCTTGGGCTTCCCCGGACAGACAGGGGGCAAGGCAAACAGCCCACTGGGGTCTGGGCCATCCAGCAGCTTCTGCCACTCACTCAAACATTACCAGGAAGGCCTTGGGATCATCCTCAGATGTCATTTTGGTCAGCATGGTGTTCATCCTAGGAACCTCTGGCCCTACGATAGCCAGAGCAGCCTCACCAGTAGGATCTTCTTGTGGCTATTGCACCAGAGACTGCAGCAGCTGCTGTTGTTGTTGCTCTAGCTGTATAAGAAACTGCAGTTGTCCCTCCTGTTCAGCTTGCTGTGCTTGTTGGACCCGCTGTTGCACCTCCTGCTGCTGTTGAGCCCAATGGGTGAGAACCTGTTGTTGCTGAGCCTGTTGTGCTTGTTGCACCTGCTGTTGCGCCTCCTGCTGCTACTGTGCCAGCTGCCTGAAAGCCTGTTGTTGTTGTTCAGTGAAGAACTTCAGCAATTTCTCCATATCCAGTTTTCCAGAATGCAACAAATCCTGCTCACTCCAGTACGAGTTTGAATCCCATGTCTGACACCATGTGTGACAAGCTGGCCAATGGTAGATGGAGAGACAACAAGCTGGGTTGGAAGTTCACATAAGAAAATGTACTTTTATTGCTCTAAATGTAAGTTATTGCTCCAGAAAAGCATAATCAGTCAGTTCAACTTCTCCAGCCTGGTCAGGTAACATAAAGGTTAACACAAAACACTTCTTTCAGGAAGACTTGACACAAAGATCCTTTGAACCATCTATGTAGACCAGCAGTTTTTCAATATACAGAGTCACACAAAACAAACGGTTTGTGGGCCTACAGTTTTTAATGCACAGTCTCAAATAAAACACTAACAGTTTTCCCTTTTAGCCCTATTTGCAGGCTGCTATCAGCAGTACATTCCACTCATTGTTTTGGGCCCAGCTGGCTAGGCTGATCCTTTACCTCAGGACTCTGCTCTAGAAATGGTCTCTTTCTCAGCAGCAGGTTTCATCTTCTCCCCAAAGGCTCTCACCAATAATTAACCACTCCCCTTGGCTTTCTGCTCTTGTTCCTGTCTTTCATTCCACCCTCCATCTTATAAGTTTCTCTGCCTAGGAGTATCTCCTCCCTGCAGCAGGTTCTAGCTTCTAACTGACTTCTTGCTGGATTATTTGTGCCTTTTAGCAATCCCTCTAATTAGCAACACCTGGGGAGACAACCTCCACCCTTGCCTGTTCATGTTGCATTCCCTGCATTTCCTCAGCCTCAAACAAGATGTTAACCTCTTGTTTCTCAGTGTAGTGTTTACACTGTCACAGGTAACTATATGGGCTGATAATAATTTTAACATCTTTGGTGAGACATTGTCTGGCCCTGCTGAGTATGTATTTTTTATTTTGTTTATTTTCTCAATCACTCGCTCAGTGCTAATTTCAATTTCTGCTTACATAAAAATATAGAAGTTGATGGCAGATAAGGATTGCAAGGCCCATCCAGTCTGCCCATTTCTTTTTCTACCTTTTGAATGTGCCATTGGCCTTTGCTCTGTCAATGACCTATCTATTCATACTCAGCTGTATTGCTCCCTTATGCCTATCCCATGCCTGTTTGAAGCTCTGCACTGTATTCATATCCACCACTTCCTGAGGTAGGCGATTCCATGCATCCACCACCCTTTCTGTGAAAAGATCGTCATCACATAACCCCTTAATCAGCCTCCCTCTAGTCTCATGCTGTGTCCTCTTGACCTGATATTTTTCTTATATTTAAACATGTTAGACTCTTTCACCTTGTTAATGCCTTTAAGGTGTTTGAATGCCTCGATCATATCACCTCTCTCCCTTCTTTGCTCTATGGTATACATATTGAGCTCCATTAATCTGTCCTCATATGTTTTCAGATGCAGTCCCTGCACCATTTTGATTGTCCTTCTCTGGACTGCCTCAATTTGGTTAATGTCCTTGTGAAGGTGTGGCCTCCAGTACTGCATGCAGTACTCCAGATGGGGCCTAACCAGTGTCTTGTAAAGAGGGATTATTATCTCCCTCTTACAACTTCAGATACCCCTACTACAACACCTAATATCCCCCTAGCCTTACCTGCTGCTTTAGTGGTCTGCTTGGATGATTTCAGGTCATCTGTGATGATGATGCCCAAGTCTCTTTCTTCCATTGTAACTGCCAGCAACTCCCATCCCAGCCTATAGGTGGCTTCAGAGTTTCTCTTCCCTATGTGCATGATTGTGCACTTCTTTGCATTAAACCCCAGTTGTCACTCTTTTGACCATTTTGCTAGTTTATCCAGATCTCTTCTCATTCTGCCTACCCCATCTGGATCATCTGCTCTGTTGCAGATCTTGGTGTCATCTGCAAACAGACAAACCTTATCCTCCAGTCCATCTGCAATGTCACTGATAAAGATATTAAAGAGGACTGGTCCCAGAACTGATCCCTGAGGTATCCCACTTGTGACTTGCATCTCTTCTGACTGTATACTGTTTACCACCACTCTCTGTTTCCTGCCTGTCAACCAGTTTGCCACCCAGTTAACAAACTTCTGTCCCAACCCGAACCTACCCATCTTATTAATCAATCTTCTATGTGGAACAGTATCGAAAGCTTTGCTGACGTCAAGGTAGGTGACATCAACTGCTCCCCCTTGGTCCACCACTCTGGTTACCCAGTCAGAGAAATCTATAAGATTAGTTTGACAGGACCTTCCTTTTGTAAACCCATGCTGTCTTGGATCCTGTGCTGCTATGGATTCCAACTGTTGCAGTATCCTTTCCCTATGGAGTGCCTCCATAATCTTGCCCACTACTGAGATAAGACTGACTGGTCTGTAGTTTCCTGCCTCCTCCCTGCTACCACTCTTGTGGAGTGGGATGCCATGAGCCCTTCTCCAGTGTTCTGGGACCTCTTCTGAGCGCAGACACTCACTAAAAAGTTTTGATAATGGCTCTGCTAGTTCCACCCTTAGCTTCTTTATTACCCTGGGATGTATGCCATCAGGTCCCATTGCCTTGTCCACCCTGAGCTTATCGAGCTTTTGTAGGACCCTTTCTTTTGTGAAGGGACTAGTGCACACTCCGTCTCCCCTGTGTCCATGGTGCTGAGCTGTTGGCCCTGACCTACCTTCTCTTCAGTAAATACTGAGCAGAAGTATCTATTTAGGATAAATGCTTTTACATGGCCCTCTCTTCACATGCCCCCTTCTCTCCTTTGATCTTAGCAATACCCCCCCCGGACTTTCTCCTTTCACTAATGTATCTATAGAAAGTCTTGTCACATACTTTTACTGTTTGTGCTAGTGTTTCCTTGGTTTAGGCCTTTGCCTGCCTTACTGCCTTCCCTTAGGGAAGTTTGGTATGCCTCCCTATTTTCATCCCACTGCATTTCCTTATGTTTCCTGAAGGCCAGCCATTTGGCTCTGACCTTTTCTGCTACAGTTTTTGAGAACCAAAGTGGTTTCCTTCTTCTTTTTCACTTCCTTTTCTATCTAACACAATGGGACATTGCTTCAAGTATTGCATTCTTATTGTTTGCCCACTCTGCCTGTACCCCCTCACCTGTATTTCTTCTTGATGGTGCTATCTTAACTCTGTTGGCCATCTTTTCAAATTCAGCTACTCTGAAGTCCCATATTCTTTCCTTGGAATGGGATGATTTAGTTCTAGTAGCCAACTGAACCATACTATGTGATGGTCACTGGATCCCAGGTGACCTTCTACCCGGAGATCTGTGATCCTTTCCCTGTTAGTCAGTACTAGATCTAGGATAGCCCTGTCTCTTGTGGGTTGTTGTACCAGTTATTTGAGGCCCTCCCCATGCAGGGAATCCACTATGTATCTAGTTCTGGCAGATATTCCTGCTGGTATTAACTAATCTGTATCTGGCATGTTGAAGTCTCCCATTATCAGAACCTCCTCTTTAGCTGTCATGTTTTGTATATCTTCTAGCAGTTATGTGTCTATGTCCTCCCCCTGGTCTGGAGGCCTGTAGACAACCCCAGTTTGAATGGTTGTCCTATTTCCTGTTTCCAGGGTGATCCACAGTTCTTCTGGCTCCTTATGTGTATTCTGAATTTCTGTAGATTTGATATTTTCATTGACATAAAGTGCCACTCCACCTTGGTCTCTTCTGAGCTGTATATAGCCAGGTACTGAAGTTTCCCAAGGTGGTTACTGGGAAACCACATCTCACTAATGGCTACTATGTCCAGTTTAGCCTCTGTCATTATAGCCTGCAGGTCTGGGATCTTCCTTCCTGATTGATATGTCACCTAATTTATTTTAATTTTGCAGAGAATGCAGATCCAAAGTAGGAGTTGAATTTATTTGCTATTTCTTCAGGTGCATCAAGAACTTCATTTTCTGATACTGTTGAGTATAACCCAGATTTAGAACTGTGGAGTGAATTTACTTAGCTGTAGCAGTTTTATAAGTTAGCTTTATTGATTTTTTTTATTTAGTATTTTTATGTGCCCCGTCCCACTGGCAGGCCATCCATCCATTCACAGACCCCTCGACTATGGCTTTCCCCCCATATTAGCCACTTCTACTGGGACCCACTGGCTTGCTCCCCAGGATGGGGCCATGGCTCCCGGCTCCCCTGAAAGGTGCCATGGGCAATGGGATAGGGCGGGAGTCACCTGGGGAGCCAGTGACAGTCAAGGGGTGGGCATTATTGAGGTAGTGGGCAGGCTAGATTTTTCCCCCTTAAATGGGGGAGAAGGAGTGTGCAATAATGCCAGAATCCATCTCTTCCCCCTAGTTCCTTGCTGGTGCCAGTTGCCATGACACCCCAGCCTCAACCAGAGGTTGCCAAGCACCGGCAACATCCAACACCATCTCCCAGAGAAGGACAGCAGTCCTGTGGACACTCAATCCTTCTCCCCCAGCCAGCCCTCTGACAACTTGGGTCTGTTCCCGAATCTTGGTCACCGGCATCACAAGCGGAAATCCAACCACTGCGCCTGACAGGTTGACCACATAAGCTTTGCTTTATTTGCAGTGCTAGATTCAGAAGCAAATGGTTTGATACCTTTTATTGGACCAACAAAGATGTTACAAAAAAGAACAACGTTCTTTAGCTTTCAGACTAACCAAGTCCTTCCTCAAAAGTTTATGACAGTCACCCAGAAAATCATATACTATTAACACCCAGATCATGCATTAAAAAAATAAATCATTTTCATTGATTTAACATGTTAATTTAACTCCAAACTGAGTTTTTTAATATCAAAAATTACCAGAATAAGATAAGAACAGTTTGAGCAGAGAGTTTCATTAACATAAATTATGAATGGCCTAGTGTGTATGATAATCTAGTCTAACGAAAATCAAAACCTTTGGATTCAACACTCATTTAAATACATGTTTAGCTGAAGAGCCATTCAAGGTCAAATATCTACAGAATAAGATAGGAACACTTTGCAGTGCTATCTATTTTTAGTTCCATTTTTAGTTTATGTCTGCAAATTATTTGTTTGCCTTTTCTCTGAGTATATTTGTACTGTAACCATTTTTTCTTCTGAACTATTTTCTTTTTGCATTCATTGGGTGGGATATTCAAAGCAGTTGCACATGGTGCAACTGCAGAAATGCACCAAGGAGTGATATTTAGTGGGCGACATGGCACAGCACAAGTCGCAGTGCGCCAATGCACAACCCTAATGAATGCATGCTTAAGGGCAGGGGGCGTGCCCCTGAATATGTGGCATGGTGCGATATTCAACCACCAACTCATGGCACAAGTGTGGAGAAACTCCCAGATGTGCAGAGCAGACCTGAGCCTATAAATACAGGTCAAAAGCACATGGACAGCACTTGCACCAGCGGCAAGGGAGAGAGACAGAGAAAGAGAGGAATGGGACAGTGGAGAGCCAATACAGAAGGAGAAAGGGAGATAGAGCCTGTGAGGGACAGAGGGACTGGAACAGGCAGCCACAGGTGCATGGGACAGAGGTGGCAGTGGAGAGTGAGCTGGGGCAGAGGGCATGACAGGGAGAGGCAGGCAAAGTGCCAGGCACTGCTCTAGGGTGGCAAATGATGTACAGCAGCTGACCACCCAGTGGTAGACAGGACAGCAGGGGCCATGGCCAGAGCAGTCTTCCAAATGGAGGCCACAATGAGGGGTGTGAGAAGGCAGGAGGAACAGCAACATGGCCATCAAAGGGCCCCTCGACTGTATGCCCGGAACAGGTTGTAGAATGCCCACACTACCTTTCAGAACTACACTGATACAGAGATTGTGGGCTGGTATTGCCTGACCAGGACTATTCTGAGGCAGTTCTGTGAGCTGTGCAGTGAGGAGATCCAGGCACCCACTAGATGAAGCGATGCTATGTCAGTGGAGATGAAGGTAATAACTGTCATGTACCTGCTCACCACAGGCACCTTCCAGAGACCAATGGGGACACCACAGGCATAAGCCAGTCGGTCACATCATGCCTTCTCACACAGTTCCTCAATGCCCTGCTGCCACATGCTTTGGAATACATCCATTTCCCCAGCAAACAGTCAGAGTGTGCAACAACCATGCAGGACTTTCACAGGATAGCATGAATGCCTGGTGTGCTTGGGGCCATTGACTGTACCCATGTGGGCATCAAGATGCCACCTGGTCCTGAGGGTGTAGTGTACGTCAACATGAAAGGCTACCCCAGTGTCAACTGCAAGGTGGTGTGCAATGCCAAGGGGTGCATATCCAATGTCAGTGTCACACAACCTGGGAGTGCATAGGTTCAAGCATGGGGATATCCCCACGGGCCACCTAGTGGGTGAGTATGAGATGGCCAAGGGGTGCTGGGCAGAGCAGGGCATAGGATGGGGTGGGCAGGGTGGCTGCACTGGTGATGGGGCCAGGGATGGGTAAGGGCACAGCAACAGAGGACACAAGGCTAACCATGTAATTGTCCACACAGGTGACAGTGGCTACCAACTCAGGTCCTGGCTCCTCACCCCCTACTGGTACCTGTCATCCCCAGCAGAGGACCAGTACAATGAGACACACACCAACATGAGAAACATCACTGAGCTTGTGTTTGGGATGCTGAAGGCATGGTTCTGTTTCCTTGACAGGTCTGGTGGTGCCCCTACAGTACAGCCCCTAGAAAGCCTGTGGTCTATTCTTGGACTGCTGCATACTGCACAACATGGCCATTGATCATGGGATAGCTGTCAAGGCTGATAAGGGGGACAGCAGTGGGGATGACAAGAGCAATGGGCCAGAGGGCAGTGGGCAGCCCCTTCCTGGGTGGAGGAATCCACGGCTTCAGCCAATGGCTTACCTGCAGAGACACAATTGCACAGGAGCACTATAGTGCACACAGGTAGGTGTAGCAACACCCATGCATTGGCCACACACAAAGGTATGGCACACGGGCAAGGGCATGCATGGCAATGGGCATGCACACACAGAAGCATAGTGTAAGAGTGGGGGGGTGTCAGTGCCACACAGCCACACACAACAGCACACAGCAGTGTACAGCAACACACACACACACACACACACACACACACACACATATGCCCAGACACTAGCATGTGGCATGGATCAGTTGCAGGGTGCTGGTGCACAGGCACATCCGTTGCAGTTCTGCTCTCATCATGCCCATGTCACATGACCCAGCTGCTGGGCAAGTATGCACACAGGCAGTGTGTGGCATGACACATAGGTGCCACAGCTGTGGTATGCACTCACACACATCACCCATGTGTGCACAGGGCAGTGGCAGAAGACTGCAACCAGGGAAGCATGCACATCAGGTCCGCTGTGTGGAACCATGGCCACCGTGGACATGGGGGCAGCTGTACTGGGGTTGATCGACTGCCACAAGCTGATCATTGGCCACAGAGGGTGTCTGCAACAGCCCCCAGGGGTTGTTCTGTGGGACTGTGACTGGGTCCATGCAGGGGTGTGTAGGCACCCTAACAGACCCACCCCAGGAATGCCTGGGATGCCTACAGCAGAGCCTGGTATCAACAGGGAGAGTGTCACTCGATGCTGGGTCCATGGGGTGGACAGTGCACTATGTGGTGTATGAGGCTGCTAGCCACACCTTATGGCAGTCAGTGGTGCAAGACCAACTGACATCACATTGGCACTGCGATCTTGGGATGTGGTTGTGTGCTCCCACAGTGCTGAATAGCCTCCAGGATCTGTGCAATGCCTGTCTTGCACTGCTCAGCTGCCTGGTGCACCTCCGTGTGCAGTGCATGCACCCCAGCTACAAGCAGCACCTATTGCTCCATGGAGGCCCAGAGCAATTGGGTGTGCTCTGCAAATGGGATGGCACCCATGGGAATCTGGGCAGGTTGCCAACTCACTGGTGGTGTATGACCATGCTGCACAGCCCCCCCTCTCAGGTGGATGCTGCACCGTGGGGTTCCCATGGGTAGATCCCTGTCAGGCATCTCAGCAGTGGACACTACATCTGGCCATCCAACATCCCCAGCTGCCTGCTGCTGCCCTCCTGCTCCTGTATGCTGGGCAGCACCTGCATGGACACACCACCACCACCATGGTGGTGTACACAGCAGCACCTGCAGTGGTGGTGGGCAGCTGTCTCACCACTGACAAGCCACTGGAAGTGCTGCCTGTGTTGGTATTAGGTATGGGCATCTCCCCCACAACACCACTCATGCTGTCCAAAATAATGGTCAGGTCATCTTCGGTGTCAGATCCCACCCTGATCTGTGTCTCCTCACAGAGGACACCGTGGCTGGCATCTTGCTGAAGCACAGACAGGATCTCGTCCGACTCCATGCCCAGGACATCCGGCTGGACAGCAGTGGTGTGCTGGGGCCAATCAGGCCCCAGATACCCATGGAGGTGGATGACTGGTCCTCTGGGGCTGGTACTGCCTCCACAGCTGCTGCTGGCACCCCATCCACTGCATGCTGGCATGCTGGTGCTGTAAGAAAAAATAGATGTGTTGGGGATGCATGCCCCCCCACACTGCATGAAGTGTGGGCCCAAAATACATACCATGCAGTGATGGGCTCCCTCAGGTCTGGAATCCACTACCTGACATACCCTCGACAGTGCTGCAATGCATGGTGGCTGCCACCAGCTCCTCCTGTGCAGTGAGCTGTGGTACAGCAGCAGAACCCCCTCCAGTGGCTGTCTGGGCTGCTTGTATGGCTGCCACCTTCTCCTTGATATGGCATTTATCACTTCCCACCTTCTTCCTGCACTCCTGCACAGACCGCTGGTGGCTGCCCTGCTGGTTCACACATGCTGCCACCTCTAGCCAGGCTGCAGCCCTGGCCTGTGGTGGGTGTGTCTGTGGCTCCACTCAGCAGTGACTCCTTGTCGAGGTAGGCCTCGAACAGGGCATCAGCCTCTGCCTTTGTAAAGTTGGGCCTGTGCTCCTCACTCTCCTCACTCTTGGACATAGGGCTACCTGTGGAAGTAGACGTGTGTCAGTGACAGCAGCTGCCAACCCCATCCATCCTGCCATGCTGACTGGGCTCAGCAGCAAGCAGAACTTACCTCTGATGGTTGCAATACTGGTCCATGGCCTGCGCTGTTCCGAGGTGCCTTTATAGTGCGACATATGCAAATGAGCATTGGCGCAATGGTAATGACATGCTAATTTCCCTGGTGTACTGCACATTGCCTGATGAGCTCATTAGCATGTGGTGGCTGAATAGTGCATATTTACTCTATGCACAATGAAATTGCTCCAGAGCAACTCATGGCACAATGACCAAACATGCGCAGTACGCAGGACTGCAGTGCACATGTGTCAGGTAGTGTGCCACTGCCTATTGCACACTGTGCGCTCTCTGAACAATAGGGGCCGCATGGCACTGTGAGCCATTGCCCCTATTGTCCTTAACGCCTGTCGCCATTGGACCCTGACCCCTATTGTGACCCTTTGACCCTTGAGAATACACCACTATGTGCCTGTCAGGTCACACAACATTTGCGCATCCACAGCGATGCACGATTGGCAGACCCAGCGCATGCCTACAAGAGGCAGCATCCCACACACATTGTGCACATATATACCTCTGGCTGCCATTTTGTCTTCACATCTTGCCATGAGTGTAATGGCACAGCGGGGTGTTCGACAGGCCTGAAATTGATTGGATCGTGAGTTAATTAATCTGGTGGCCTGTGTGCAGCTACATGAACCAGGGATGTTTAGCCAGGTGTACGGCAGGCCAGGACAGAGGTCTGGCAGGCCATCACTGCCAGGCTGGTGCAGGACACAGGGGTGACCGGGACTGGTGAACAATGCCTCCAGTGGTACGGGGACCTTGTGAGGTGGGACCCAGAGCAACTGAGGCTGCTGCAGGCATGCATTCACAAGGGTGCCATGCCATGGCCAAGTAAGTCATCCTATGCTGCATGTGTGCCCTAGTGCTGTACTGTGATGTTGGCTTGGCAGCCTGACATGGGCTGCAGAGGGATGTAGTGTCAGCATGCACTTTGCGTAGTGGCATTGCCGGTCACAGGTTGCGATGTGCTACAGTCTTGCGGGACATGTCAGGCAGAGGCACACACTGTGCACAGGGGTGAGGGTGGTGGGCACTAGCTGTGGGTGTTCTCTAATGTGTAGCTGTCTTTGTTCCATTCCTAGGGCCTGAAGATCACTTCTGGGTGAGGTCAGCAGGAGTGCCAGGCCAGGCACAGCAGGACACTGCGGGACCAAGTAGTAGTGGAGGAGCAGCAGGGAACAGGTGAAAGTGGTGCCTCAGCAGGTAGGTAGGCACTCTTGCATTCCTCTGCACATTACTGGTTGATCAGCAGGGGAGGGTGGGTGCAGCCATGGCCACATGTGCCATGTGCCATGGCAGATGTGTGTTGCACACTGTGCATTGCACATGTGTACCAGCTGTTGGTGGGGTGGGTGTGCGCCTGGCTGCCATAGGTGTTGCAGTGGTGCTGCTGGTGCCCTGTGGCATCTTACTGCTGTTGCGCAGTCATGGGGCCATTAGGCAGCAGTGTCCACTGCTGTGCACTGTCGAGGCATGCTGGAATGCTGGCAGGTGTTGGCCCACCCCTGTGGGTGGCCAGGGCACACCTCTGTGGATGTGTGTCCCCACTGCCCATTGTTCACAGTGGGTGGACATGGTTCCTTGGGATCTTGCACAGATCACCTGTCCATTCCTTTGTCATAGGCATCCAGAGAAGGTCACGGCTGCCCCTGTATTGTCGGGTGCTGAGACAGTTAATTATGATCACATCAATGACCCTAGAGGTGGCCCAGTAGATGAGACACATGGTGCTGATGGACTGGCAGAGGAGGAGGCATCAGGCAGTGGGCCATGGCCTCCCATAGCTCATCCCCACCATTTCCCTTATGCCCCTGCCATCCGTCCCACCCAACCCCCTTCCCACTGTACAGTCCCTGTTCCCTGTCCCCTTCCCTCACTTTCCTACCCTTTCCCACTTCATGTACATGTACATAGTTCTATTTTCAATACAGTTATTTTGCTTACCTGACTGTGTTGGTGGTTGCTTTGCAGCTGGCCTGTGGAGCCATGCTGCAGTGGCATGGTAGGTGTTTGTGTGATGTGTATGTGTCATTGTGTGGGTCGTGCATGGTGGTGTCCTGCCCCTTGGTTGATGGCTGTGCCTTGGGGCGGCCATGGGGCAGCTGTCTGGGTTGTGTGGTGTGTGTGAGTTTGGCAGCATGGTCCAGGCTGTGGCTTGCTGGGGTCTGGGTGGGTTGGGGGCACAGCATGCAGTTGGAGGGGCAGTGGTGGCCCTCTGTCGGCCATTGGTGCCACCTGTTACCTGCTTTCTGTGTCACAGTTGTGTTCTGGGGGGCTGGATGCCTGTGTGTGCCCTGCTGATGGTAGCCACCTGTGGCCTGCCACTGTGTAACCCTGGCACTGTCCCTAGGTGTGTTCCTCTGCCGTGCCTCATGCTTTGCCTCTGCTGCTGTGCTCCCACCATTGACTGGGGCTGGTCTATGTGTGCGTTGGCACATGTCTCGTGTGCCATGGTACATCTCTTGTTGCACTATCGCGCAGGTCTGGTTGTGCCCTGACACAGCTCTGGTTGCACCATTGCACTTCTGTGCCATATTCAGCCTTGTTGCTCTGATGCATTTTGCCATACACAACCTTTGAATATATATGACTCATTGCTCCATGGAGCATCGGATTTGCACTGTGCTGGAGTTACGCAGGCATTTTGCGGATTTTTGAATATCTCACCCATCATTAAGGTTTCTTCTTTTGTAATTTCTTTAATCCTTTTGTCAACCATTTTGTTTTAATGTCTCTGCTATTGTATTTTTTTAATTTTTTTTAATGTGTCTGTGACATACCTCGAATATTTCCCTTTTTATTATTATTACCCACATTTCTGTAGTTGTTTTATTCTGGAGTTTCACTTCACAGTCAATTTTGTTGAGATCTTCATGTATAAGAACATTGTTTGCTGTTTAAAAGTTATAGATTTCCCTACATCCCTTTGTTACTTTGATACACTCAGGAAATGAGAAAAGAATACTGTTATGATCACTGTTTTCTAGAGATTCATTAATTTTACAACCTTTGATTTTTGTATAATTTGTGCTTAATACTATATCTAGTATATTTTTCCACTAGTAGGCATACTTATGTGTTGTTTTAGCCCCATATCTTCAATTGTCCCTAATATGGCTTTACTTTGGTAGTCTGCAGCATCCAGTATGTCCCAGGATATATCACTAAAGTTTAACTCTCCCAATAATACCACACATCCCAACTCACATGCTTTTTCGAGTTCATCATTTATTTGTTCTGATATCTCTTGCTTAATACTCGGGGGTCTGTTGCACTGTCCAGTTATAATGCTATTCTCCTTTGTTGACTCTATTTTAATCCTCTGAGTTTCAGTATTGTTTCCCTCATTTTTCTGTAGTCTTGCACCTGTGCAAGAAACATGTTGTGGTAACATAGGAATAGCAGGTTTTGGAGGTGCAATCATGTTGTGGCCTGTGGTGCCACTGCTTTTTGGGGCTGGGCTCTGTGGCACAAATTAGGTTGTACGCTGTCTATGACAGCAGTGCAAAAGTGCATCCACCACCTTGAACGGCTTAAGCCACTTCAATGAGGGAGCTACTCCTCATTGCAGGGTGTGCCTTTCATGGTGTAAGTTTCAGTGTGACATGGCAGCAGCTGTGCCGTCCGCCTTGCACAGTACCAGAAAAGCTGACTTGGGGGGCTGCCCAATCCCTCTGTCAGCATCATCATGCCCCCCTTCCCAGTTTCATTTGCAGATGTGGGAGCCCAATCCCCATCATCATCATTCCCCCAACACTCTTTTTTATTTTCTGATGGGGTGCCCAATCCATGTTGGCTACATCCCCCGCCGAAAAAAAACCCCACAGGTGACACCCTCTCCAATTCATTTGCTGATGGTGGAGCCCAATCCTGTCAGCATCACCCCCAAACACTCTTTTTATTTGCCGATGGGGTGCCCAATTCCAGTTGGCTACAGTCCCCCTATTAAAACACGTAGGTGACATGCTGCTGGGAGCTCCACCTCAGCATGTCAAATGTACCTGTAAAACCAAAAACCTTCCTGCGATGTTTTTTTTTTCCTGTAAAGTAGAAAATGGTGCCTCGCAGTCTGCAGCCCCCTCCACCAACCCGCGCTCACTCACTCACTGCATACCCCACCTCCCCCCCTCACCCCATACTTACCTCCAGAGCCTGGCGTGATGATATTCTGTGAACCAGGAATATGTCTGCACTCTTCAAAGCTGACCACTAACTGAAGAAATGCCATTAAGCTGTATAATGGAATAAATAGAGTTATTTCAACTTTGATGCATATCTCGGGCATTTTGTGGAATTTTGCCACCAAATTTTCAACATGGGGTTATTGGGACCCCTCCTCATCATGAATTCAGTTACTGTCATGGTGTTATTTCATCCCAAAAGGTGATTTTTTGGTTACTGTGTGGAATCACCCTTTGGGACTGATTCACGAAATGAAAGTGCCACTGTTCATGAGGTGGCCTTTCAAAAAGCCTATGTTGCAATTTGGTGAAAAAAAATACTGTTTTATGAGCATGCACTGTGCAGTTTCCACGCACACACTTACAACTTTGCAAATCTGTAATATTTTCACTCCAGATTTTCAACATTGCCATTATTCCACACCTCATTATGAACAGTACAGCTGCCATTTTTCACATCCTGGCTGAAATATGTTTTTGTGCTTCCGGCACAGAATACTGGGGTCGCTGTAGGAAATTAATGTTTGGGACTGATTAGGAAAATCAGAGTGACTCTGTTCATGTGCAGAGGTCCTAATATGCCTATGTTGAAAATTAGGTAATGAACATCCATAAAATTACTGTTTTACAATCATGCATTGTGCAGTTTCCACGCACGTTCATAACTTCAATAATTTTTAATATTTGTACTCCAGATTTTCACCATTGCCATTTTTTCACACTTCCTCATGAGCAGTACAGCTTTCATTTCCCATATCCTACCTGAACTGTGTTTTTTCACATTCGGCGTGCAGTGGTGCACTCACTGTAGAAAAACAATGTTCAGAACATAGTAAGAAAATTAAAGTAACACTGTTCATGAATAGAGGTCCCAAAAATGCCTACATTGAAAATTTGGTGAAAAGATTCCATAAAATGACTATGTTACAAGCGTGCATTGCGCAATGTCCATGCACAGTTGTAAGTTCGAGAATTTGTAATATTTTCACTCCAGATTTTCAACATTGTCATTTTTGCACACCTTCATATGAACATTTCAGTTGTCATTTGTTACATCCTGCCTGAAATGCAGCTTTGAGCATCTGGTTCCCAATCACACAGTCACTGACGGAAATCAACGTTCGGGTAGATTAAGATAATCATAGTGACACTGTTCATGAGCAGAGATCCCAAAATGGCTATGTTAAAAATTTGGTGAAGCAATTCCACTAAAAGACTGTGTTACAAACGTGCAATGAGCAGTTTTCACACATGCTCGTAACTTTGAGAAGGTTTAATATTTTCACTCCAGAGTTCCTACATTGCCATTTCTTCACACCTCCTTATCAGTGGTGAAGCTGACATTTTCATGTGGTGCAGAATGGTGCGGTCACTGTGGAAAATCAATGTTCAAGACAAATTAACAAAATCACAGGGGCAATGTTCATGAACAGAGCTCCCAAATGCTTTCAAGAGGTGGGGTAACAAAAGACCAAGTTTTAAAATTTGGAGTGCAAATACCAAAACACACCCAGGGTGTTAGGGTTTCTAACCATTGCATCTCACCCTGTACAGACTAACAGGCATCAGGGGTGTGTCTTTGGATTGTCTGCTGTACTGTTCTCACCATTGGTCCTCCACCTCCACTCTGCAGCCACTGAAAGGCATCAAGGTATGCCTTGGACTCTTCAGACCCAATGTTCAACTCATTCTACCATGCTGCACCCATCTCAATATACTCCCTTATGAAATGGGGTGAGCATAATGCCAGATGACCCCAATGGCACAATGCAACACTTGTCAGACTCTGCAGGGTAGGGTGAGGTGAAACAGCATGAGCGTTATGGCCAGTGACCCAAATGCACACCCCAATGTCTGTCACTCTCTGCAGGGTGGGGAGGGGTAGATGTTGGTTCTATACTTCGCTGCTACTTCTATTATGTGTCTCTCTAACTCCTGCACTACCAATGCCAAAACCAGCAAGACAACATTCGGCATTGACAAATGCTTGTTTTAGTTTGTCATTAATGTTTGAAGAGCATATTTTGTTTGATATATATACTGCCATTCTTCCTTTCTTATCTTTCCTGTCCAGTTGGTATAGATGGCAACCCTGTATATTTCTACCCCAGACATCATTTTCATTCCACCATGTCTCCGTTATGAATGTCATATCAAGTTTTACTATTAGATTCCTATAACAGCATTTCTAATTCCTCCATTTTGTGCTAAAGACTTCTTGCATTTGCTAGGTAGCAATTTATGTTGTTTATTTTATTTTAATTTTTATTGTTTCTACTTGGTCAACATTTACATTCTGATATTAAGGAACTACTCAGACAAATAACCCCCTTCCCCATTTGGAGTCAATTGAAATACTCCCTTGGTAATTGTTGTTTGGTGAAATGAAGGTGAGTGGTTCTGATAAACTAAGGATGTAAGTGGTTTTAGCAGCTGTGGAGTGATCTTGGCAGCTAGGAATTAATCAAGACAATCTTCTGCTACTGGGTGTGGTGTGATCCTCCCATAACATGCCACAGTTTTGGCCGGTTGGACCATTTTCAATAACAGAGTTCTAGTTTCACAGGACTTGGAAGATACTATCTGCTATCGGGACAGATGAGTGTTTCCCCTAGTGAGAGGAAGGGGAGAATGCAGTATTGCACCCAAAGGACACTGCACTAGTTGCAGTATTTTTCAACAACTAAGAGGTCTTTTTATATCCCACTATATAGCATACAGATCACAGTAGCCTACGGAGGTAGGAGATGAGTTAGAGTGCTTCAGTTTTTGGTGTGGGCTTAAAGCATTTGGAACTGGCTTTGGTATTCTGATTAGCCTGATTTAAATGAGCACTGATGAAGACTGTAAGTGGACTTGAGCTACTACGATTGTATGTCTAGACTGCCTATTTTTGTCCAGCTGAAAGATCAAGGTGAACCTTAGCACATAAACAGCTTTCCAGGATTGTGTATCAGGGACAGAAGGGTACTTCAAACACAAGAGGGTTGGAGGTCCCTATATTCTGGAACTGATTCAATGAAATTCCAAATAGACCAGCTACAGAGGTGGTAGCCTGTACTACTCTGATCGAGAGTGTACTGGATTTTCCATTTCTGTGATCACTGATGGAAGTAAGAGTCTAGCACAGCCACTTCGGTATAAAATAAAATAAGGAAACTTTTTTTTTAAGGGAGGAGCCAATACCAATCATTAAACATATAATAATAAAGATGCAGATTGGTAAATAAAGGCCCACTCACCCCATATGTTAAAACTTGATTTTATTTTTTCAAAAATTCATATGATATAGTACCAAGTATTAAAGCATAGTACTATGTAAATGTTTTGGATTAAACTTTCATCAGTACAGTACCATATCTGTAAAATACAACATATATCTCGAGTTAAATTTAATTTTTAAATTTTGATATTAATTCTCTATTGCGATATTTAATCCATTAGAAACATGCTCACCAATTAGTCAGTTGGCTGGTATAAACTGAAATATAGCTTCTCTTATATCTTATACTCCTATAAATTTATGACAAATATATGAAAAATACAGCCATTATCATACATGATCATAAATTAATTATTTAATAATTTGAATATTCCATACTCGTAAATCTTTTAGTTTTCCATATACTTGTGCTTACCCTAGCACACTAGTGCATCTTTTTTAGTTCTGAATAAATCATATATTCCACTTTTCATGTATCCTATTGCTGCATTATTCCATTTTTCTGTAAAACAGCATAAAGTTTTTTAACATTATTTTTTTTTACATAAATATTCACAGTCCAGACTTCTCTCATCAAGCAATCAGAGTCATATATATGCATGCAACAAATCGGATTAGCATTAGTAAACTCGCAATTTAAAAAACATTGAAATGCGCTGACCTCTTTCTCTCTCTTTAACTTCTAATAGTAATACACCAATTAAATGCAGCATTTACATCCTTCAGGAATCAGGCATTGAGTTTTGCAGGTTATCGTGCTAATCAACTGACTCACACGACACCCGCATTTGCCCTGTGAGCCCGACCTGCTTAAAATAGCAGCTACATATATTTGTATGAAGTCCCGTAACGTTAAAATATATGATGGAGTTTAAATTAAATGAGATGTCTTATTACATCTTTAGTAACTTATTAATATATAGACATTCTCAATGTTGAACAGTGTAAAATAAGTACCTCATTTAGAGAATCTATTGTAATGAGTGTCTTACCAGTACAAATTCGTTTACTCATCCTGACACATTATTTAGTAACTGACAAATAAATCTGATAGTAACCAAATGGGAGCTGTCAATCCATTTTTGTAACGAAGCCTCATAACCCCTAACTAAAAATGTAACCAGCGTGGGTGTCTCATGTCATTCATCAACATTTGTATATGTACCAGTTTCAATGCAGTCTTTTAAAGTTTGGTATATCTGGATAATGACAAACACATACCTCTTCCTCTCTCTCTTAATTCAAAGGTAGTGCATCAAAGATTTCTTATTTTTATGGATATCAACCTTGTACAAACTCGGTCAGCGGTTACTAGCATATTCTCATCTCTCGCTCTCTGTAGAAAGTCAGAAGTAGTGCACTGACCAGATGCTCCGTTTTAAATACTGCAAAAGTCTAGCTGTATACGTCACCATGTGAAGTAACAGCCTCTCTCAGTAACAATGATCATTCTGTGTGACCAACCTATTTGGAATAGCAGCGCCATGTGCTTTTAACATCTATCATAAATCTTGATATAAATTGTGTCTTATAATTGCCTGATGATATATATTCTTTTAATTGTATGCAATCAATGAATTTGTCTAGAACCTCTACCTTGAATACTAAATTCCACCATTTATTAGGACTGTCTCGAAGGAATTAAATCTGAAAATAAATCCTTCTAGCTATTCTCAGTATTACCATCAAACAAGGACAGAGATATTTGTTTTTACTCATTCATTATATTAAACAACAAGATAAAGATATTTTTCTCTATATAATTGGCTGCCAATCAATTGAATCATTAAGCCCATATCTAGGATTAGTTGCTTCAAACCAATCTATATAGTAAGCCTCTCATGTTAGTATTTTATGCCTATAATCCCCACCTCTTGAGATGGGTAAAATCTTTTCAATACCAAAAAAATCTCAGTTGCGGAAGTTGATGACCCTGTTCTAAAAAGTGCCTTGTTACTGGAGATGTTAAATCCCGTCTTCTAATATCACATTTATGTTCTGTTATTCTGGTCTTTAGAGGTCTTTCAGTTTTACCAATATAAATTTTGTCACAAGAACATTTTCGAGCATAGACTACACCTGCAGTTGAACAATTAATACATTGTTCTATATACAGGAGTTCTCAAATGGTGAGGCCAGCCTCCCTGGGGAGGCCCCAACCTGTTCCAGAGGAGGCTCAAGCAAGTCTGAAAAAGTACTGTATTTTTTTTTGACTTTTATATGTTTTGTATGAAGAGATGAAGAAAATTGAAAGAGGATAATAGTAAGTGGATTTTATGTATTTATTTAGTAATAAGTGACAAGGGAAGGTGAATGAGTGAAGGCTTGTTTCAGGTTTACCGGGGAAGGGTAGGGAGTGAATAAATTTCAAAAGGTAACTGCAAAACAATTAAGAAATACACAATGAACAATAGTGCAAACAAATATGAACAATAAACTAATGAGTGGTGGTAATTGATCAATTTGTAGACTGATGGCAGAACAGCCCAAGTACAAGGGATGAGCATAGAAGTGCTAAGAGCAATAGCAGAAAGGAGCAAAGTAATCCGAGAGAAATTGCTTAGGAACAGGGAAGGAGGGGGAGAGACAAAGTATGTAGGAAGGTTATTTCATATAGAAAGGAAACAAAGAAGGTACTGCAACAAGGGGTAACAATGATTCAAGAATGAAAATAGTGGAGTAAGTAGTCTGGCCTGTGGGGGGGGGCTACAGTAAGAGGAATAATAATATTTGTTTATTTTATTTATTTGTTATTTAGATAACACCTTTGAGCACAGAAGCTCTTTTTCAAAGGTTCCACATCAGTGTAAGACAAATAACTGAATGTGAGCCAAGTATTCAAAGGGGTTTCAGTTTATTTATGGTGTACTGCGCAAAGTACAGTATGGTATTTTTCTTTGGGGAGGCCCAAGATTATTTCAGTTTTTGGGGGAGGCTCAAAATCTTTTCCATGGATCTGGGGAGGCTCACTGTGACAATGTCTAAGAACTATTGTTCTATAATAATCTCCTCATCTCGTGCTGTATTCCTAATGCTTTTAATTCTATATGTATTGTTACAATTAATACAGTGTCCACGTGGAAAGTTGCCCTTCACTTCGGATAAGTTTAAAAAATGTAAAGGTCTATTTTCTGGTATTGTATGTTCAGCTTTCATTAGCCGATTCCCTAACATTGTATTTCATTTAGGTACAATTAGTGGTAGGTTTTTAAATATCTGTTGGATCAGAGAAGTCACTTGTAAAACACGCCAATATTTATTAATGATATCTTTCATCTGAAAACATCTATCATTATAGATTGTGGAAAATACGATCCTATCTTGATCTAATGGTTCTTTTATACTGGATCGACACAAGTCATTCCTGTCTCTTGTTGAAACTTTCTGTTCAGCTCTCAGTAATATATCTTGTTTATAGCCTCTAACTCTTTCAGAAATATTTTCTTTTTCTTTATTAAATTCTGAGGTCTCAGTACAATTACATTTCGCTCTGATAAATTGTCCATAGAGTATAGATTCTATAAGTCCTTTTGGATGAAAACTCTCGGCATGTAAAATCGAATTCTAATCAGTATTCTTGTGGTATAATTTTGTCATCAGTTTGTCATTACTTTTGTAAATTAATAGATCCAAGTATGCGGTCTGTTCATCATCATATGTCATATTAAAAATCAAATGGTCAGTGCATTGGTTCAAATATTGATTGAAATTATCTAATTCTGTGACAGTTCCAGACCATAATATCAAAATATCATCTATAAAGCATTTCCAAAATACTAATTTGTCTTTAAACATGTTCTGATTCCCATATACATATTCATTCTCAAAATGTCCCATGTATATATTAGCATATGATGGGGCCATACTTGACCCCATAGCAGTCTCTTTAACTTGTAAATAAAATTTCTTTTCATAACTAAAATAATTCTGGCTAAGAACTGTCTCTGCCCATTTCACAATAATCTTGTTAGATGGTTTATCCTCATTTCTGCATCTATCCAAAAATGTCTTCAATACTTCACATCCATGTCTATGAGGAATGGATGTATATAAATCTTTTACATCCCATGTAACTAATATACAAGATTGTATGTCAATCTCATTGGTATTAAAATTCTCTAGATTAACCATAACATCTGTGGAGTCTCAGACATATGATACAATTTGTTCTACAAATGGTCATATTTGGTGATCTATAAAAATCGATAAAGGTTCTAAAATTGAATTGATCCCGGCTACAATTGGTCTACCTGGGGTTTCCTGAAGATTCTTATGGATTTTTGGAAGTATATAGAATACCGGTATTGTTGAATTAACTCTAAATAGAGCTTCTTTTTCCCATTCTGTAATTTGTTGTGTTTCATATGCACTCATCAACAAAGCTTTTACTAGTTCTGAAATAGTTTTATTTGGATCTTGTTCTAACAGTACATAATTCTCTCTATTTTGTAATAAATCCATACAAATAGAACAATATTGTTCATAATCCATAACGACTACTGCACCTCCTTTATCCACATTTTTGATTATAATATTGTGATCATTTTCTAAATTTCATAATGCTGCAAATTGTCTTGCAGATAAATTAAACCTCTTTCTTCTGTCTAAATTTCGTTAATTTTTCATGATCTCATCAATATCTTTGTTAACTAATGTCATATAGGTCTCAATAATGTGAGGTGTTACTGATGGGGTGAATTTAGATTTTAAATTCAGTTTTTTTGGTCAATGTTATTCTTTTAGTTTGTTCTACTTCATTATATAACTTTGTAGGTTGAGACCCCCAAAAAAATTCAGTTTAAATTTTCTAAAAAATCAATTCAAATCTAATTTTACTTCAAATTCCTGAATTTGATTATGTGGACAGTAAGTTAAACCTTTCTCCAAAATTTGTATCTCTAAATCTGATAATACTCTTTGAGATATATTATAAACTAACTGGTTTTCATCATTGTTGATCAAGTTGTTCTCACTTCTAAAGCTACCTCTTGTGTTTTCTTTTCTTTTCTTTTTTCTCGATGTCATGTATCAAGTTCTATTCCTTTTTCTATGTTTTGTACAGGATCTATCTGTTGAGCTTCTGATGTTGTTCTATTTTCTTCCCTGTGTATATTGATACTCCCTCCTTCATCTTTGTCGAGATCTTGTCCTGCCACGATAGCCTCTCCTGCCAAAAAAAATGTAAGCCTCTACCCCTATTAGCTTGTCCTTCACCCACTGTCTCACTCCCAGAACTAATTGCTGTGGATTCTGAATCTAAATTATATTGAGATGTTCTAATATAACCATTTTTTTATTATTATTTGAAAAAGAATCTACTTGGTTATTTTTATAATCGTTCAAATCTCTTTTAAACTTATGAAGTTTAGAAGCCCTTAGTTCTTCTTCAGATTCCTTCAGATTAGTATTGACCTTCTCAAGATATTCAGTTAATTCTTCCATTGTGTATTTATTCTTGATTTCATTGCTATGTCGTGTAATTTCTATATCTACTATTTCTAATTCTTTTGTTATTGATTCAATAATTAATAACATAAAGTCTTTAGAGCACCTATTCCTTACTCCATCCCATTCTGTGTTAAGATCCAAATCTACATATCCCAAATTGGCCTCTACAAATATACGGAGACCCCTTGGGATGCGTTTTTGCTTTAGATATTGTGTTAATGTCAGAGCATGCCACTCTAATTTCACCTGTTTCTGTCTCAGGTATTCAAATTGATTAGTAATAGTGTGTGTAGGTGTAATACCACTAAATTCTCTATTAGTTTTAAAATTTCCTAGTATTATTTGCTCATCCATGTCAGATATTGACAAAGGGATAGATCTCTTATCTGTAAATTTGTCAAGTTCATCAAAATTCAACATTTTAAAAATGTATACCAGTAATAATTTAATCTAAAGAAGAGACCAGAATTATCTTTCAAAACAGTCGTATAATAAAGATGTTCAATCAGAAAAATCAGAACAAATCTATTTAGTTTTACCAATTAAAAAAATAAGTTCAACATTTTTTTTATATATATATATATAGTCCAACACTGTATAAATCCTCTGTTGCTTGAAAGAAAATATATTTTTGGTGAAATCCAAATTGATTATATAAAATTTTCTTAGATGTCTCTAAGAAGAGTCAATCTCATGAGTGGACCTCAGGAATGAGCATCTGTTGATGCTCCAAAACTTGAAAGAAGTAAGGGTCCAGCACAGCCACTTCGGTATAAAATAAAATAAGGAAACTTTTTTTAAGGGAGGAGCCAATACCAATCATTAAACATATAATAATAAAGATGCAGATTGGTAAATAAAGGCCCACTCACCCAGTATGTTAAAACTTGATTTTATTTTTTCAAAAATGTATATGATATAGTACCAAGTACTAAAGCATAGTACTATGTAAATGTGTCAGATTAAACCTTCATCGGTACAGTACTATATCTGTAAAATACAACATATATCTCATGTTAAATTAAATTTTTAAATTTTGATATTAATTCTCTATTATGATATTCAATCCATTAGAGACATGCTCACCAGTTAGTCACCTAGCTGGTATAAACTGAAATATAGCTTCTCTTATATCTTATACTCCTATAACTATATGAAAAATACAGCCATTATCATACATGATCATAAATTAATTATTTAATAATTTGAATATCCCATACTCGTAAATCTTTCAGTTTTCCATATACTTATGCTTACCCTAGCACACTAGTGATTCTTTTTTAGTTTTGAATAAATCATATATTCCACTTTTCATGTATCCTATTGCTGCATTATTCCATTTTTCTGTAAAACAACAACGTTTTTTAACATGATTTTTTTTTACATAAGTATTCTCAATCCAGACTTCTCTCATCAAGCATTCAGAGTCATATATATGCATGCATCAAATCGGATTAGCATTAGTAAACTCGCAATTTAAAAAACATTGAAATACACTGACCTCTTTCTCTCTCTTTAATTTCTAAAAGTAATACACCAATTAAACGCAGCATTTACATCCTTTGGGAATAGGGCATTGAGTTCTGCAGGTTATCGCACTAATTAATGGACTCATGTGACACCCGCATTCGCCCTGCGTGCCCAACCTGCTTAAAATAGCAGCTCCATATATTTATATGGAGTCCCGTAACATTAAAATATATGATGACATTTAAATTAAATTGAGATGTCTTATTACATCTTTAGTAACTTATTAATATATAGACATTCTCAATGCTGAACAGTGGAAAATAAGTACCTCATTTACACTGATGTTCACAAACTTAGCTGGATATTAATGATTACAGAATATTAAAAGTGATATTCCCTGTGAGAGAGGAGAGTGACCTTTAATCTGGTAGACATTGCCATTTGCAGTCTGAAGATCGGACTTGATATCTGCCAGGAGAATACCTTACAGGACTGAGAACTCCCCCAATGTACTGGTTTTAGGATTTTATTGTTGGGAAAGTTTTGGGTGGAAGGGTGTAGGTGTTAAAGTGATGGTATGAATGGTATATGGTTGTTACATAAGGAAACATAGAAACACAGAAGCATAGAAGTTGATGGCAGATAAGGACCGCAAGGCCCATCCAGTCTGCCCATTTCATGTTCTACCTTATAAATGTGCCATCGGTTTTTGCTCTGCCAATGGCCTATCTAGTCATACTCATCTGTATTGCTCTATTATGCCTATCCCATGCCTGTTTGAAGCCCTGCACTGTATTCATACCCAACACATCCTGAGGTAGGCCATTCCATGCATCCACTACCCTTTCTGTGAAAAAGAACTTCATCACATTAACCCTTATTTGGTCTCCCACTAATTGCATGCTGTGTTCTCTTGTCCTGCTATTTTTCTTATATTGAAGCATGTTAGACTCTTTCACCTTGTTAATGCCCTTAAGGTGTTTGACTGTTTCGGTCACATCACCTCTCTCCCTCCTTTGCTCTGGGGTATACATATTGAGCTCCATTAATCTATCCTCACAAGTTTTCTGATGCTGTCCCTGTACCATTTTGGTTGCCCTTCTCTGGACTGTCTCAGTTAGGTTCATGTCCTTGTGAAAGTGTGGCTTCCAATACTGCACGCAGTACTCCAGATGGGGCCTAACCAGTGTCTTGTAAAGAGGGATTATTACCTCAGTATTCCAACTTGTGATACCCCTACTAATACACCCCAACATCCCCCTAGCCTTACCTACTGCTTTACTGGTCTGCTTGGATGATTTCAGGTCATCGGTGATGATGATGCCCAAGTCTCTTTCTTCCTTTGTGACTGCTAGCAACTCCCCTCCCAGCTTATAGGTGGCTTCAGGGTTTCTCTTCTGTATGTGCATGATCTTGCACTTCTTTGCATTAAACCCCAGTTGCCACTGTTCTGACCATTTTACCAGTTTATCCAGATATCTTCTCATTCTGCCCACCTCATCTGGACCATCTTCTTTGTTGCAGATCTTTGTGTCATCTGCAAACAGACAAACCCTACCCTCCAGTCCATCTGCAATGTCACTGATGAAGATATTGAAGAGGACTGGTCCCAGGATGGATCCCTGAGGTAACCCACTTGTGACTTGCATCTCTTTTAACTGTATACCATTTACCACCACTCTTCATTTTCTGCCCATCAACCAGTTTGTCACCCAGTTGACCAACTTCTGACCCACTCTGAGCCTACTCAGCTTATTAATCAATCTTCTATGTGGAACAGTATCAAAAGCTTTGCTGAAGTCAAGGTAGGTGACATCAACTGCTCCCCCTTTGTTCACCACTCTGGTTACCCAATTAACCAAATGATTAAACAAATTCAAGAATGCATGGGAGAGACATAAGGCAATTCTAGTGGGGGGTAGGAGGAAATAGGCTGTTGGTTAACTAGGATTTGCAGCTTATCTGTTAGGTAGGGAAATGGGCAGACTAGGTGGGTCAAAAGGTCCTTATCTGCCATCAAAGTCTATGTTTCTATGTTTCTATGTTTACCCAGTCAAAGAAATCTATGAGATTAGTTTGACAGGACCTTCCTTTTGTAAACCCATGCTGTCTTGGATCCTGTGCTCCTATGGATTCCAGGTGCTGCACTATCCTTTCCTTAAGGAGTGCCTCCATAATCTTGCCCACTACTGAGGTAAGACTGACTGGTCTGTAGTTCCCCACCTCCTATCTGCTACCACTTTTTTTGAGCAGGGATCACATGAGCTCTTCTCTAGTCTTCTGGGACCTCTCCTGTGCTCAGACACTCACTAAACAGTTCTGATAATGACTCTGCTAGTTCCACCCTTAGCTCCTTTAGTACCCTGGGATGTATGCCATCAGGTCCCATTGTCTTGTCCACCCTGAGCTTACTGAGCTCTTGTAGGACCCTTTCTTTTATGAATGGACTAGTGTACACCTCTCTCACCCCCCGTGTCCATGGTGCTGAGCTGTGGGCCCTGCCCTACCTTCTCTTCAGTAAAAACTGAGCAGAAGTATCTATTTAGGATAGATGCTTTTACATGGTCTTCCTCCTCACACACACACCCTTATCTCCTTTGATCTTAACAATACCTCCTCTGGAATTTCTTCTTTCACTAATGTAGTTATAGAAAGTCTTGTCACCTTCTTTTACCGTTCCTGCTATTGTTTCCTCAGTTTGGGCCTTTTCCTGCCTTACTGCTTTCCCTGCTTCCCTTGGGGAAGTTTGGTATGCTTCCCTATCTTCATCCTGCTGCATTCCCTTATATTTCCTGAGCTTTTTGGCTGTGACCTTTTCTGCTACTGTGTTTGAGAACCAAAGTGGTTTCCTTCTTCTTTTGCACATCCTTTTCTCTCTTACACAGTGGGATGTTGCTTCAAGTATTGCATCCTTAATGCTTGCCCCTCTGCCTGTACCCCCTCACCTGTATTTCTTTTTGCTGGGGCTAGCTTAACTCTGTTGGCCTCTTATCAAATTCAGCTCCTCTGAAGTCCCATATTTTTGTCTTGGAATGGGTTGATTTAGTTCTAGTAGCCAAATTGAACCATACCATGTGATGGTCACTGGCCCTCAGGTGTCTTTCTACCTGGAGATCTGTGATCCTTTCCCTGTTAGTCAGTACTAGCCCTAGGATAGCCCTGTCTCTTGTGAGTTGTTGTACAAGTTGCTTGAGGCCCTTCCCCTGCAGGGAATCCACCATGTGTCTAGTTCTGGAAGATGTTTCTGTTGGTATTGACTAATCTGTATCTGGCATGTTGAAGTCTCCCATTATCAGAACCTTCCCTTTTGCTGTCATGTTTTATATATCTTCTAACAGTAATGTGTCTATGTTCTTCCCCTGATCAGGGGACCTGTAGACAACCCCAGTTCATATAGCTCTCCCATTTCATGTTTCCAGGGTGACCCACAGTTCTTCTGGCTCCTTATGTGTATTCTGAATTTCTGTAGCTTTGATATTTTCATTGACATACAGGACCACTCCACCCCCCTTTTTGCACCTTGGTCTCTTCTGAACAGTACATAGCTAGGTACTGAATTCTCCCAAGTGTGGTTACTGGTAAACCACATCACACTAATTTCTACTATGTCCAGTTTAACCTCTGTCATTATTGTCTGCAGGTCTGGGATCTTGTTTCCCAGACTGTGAGCATTTGTGTGCATGATTTTTGATTGGCCTGATTTAGGTTTGTTAGTTGTTGGGTGAGGTCTGGCATTTTCCCTGTGCATTGTATGGGAAGCCAGACTTTTTTCCTTACCTCATGATCCAAATGAACTGCAAACATGCTGAACTCTGTTTGACCACTAGCTGAGGGGGGGAGTGGTGTTCTTCCCATTTGACATATGGAGTGTGTGAGTGTGATTTTGTGTGGGTATAAGGGTATTAATTTTAAGTTGGGTTAGCTAACTCTATATTAATATGTGTTGGATGACTGATTCCCATATAAGATATTACTTTCCCTCTAGATACCATGATCTCTGCCCCTTCAACTGTCCCCCATTGACAGCAGAAGTCTATGGATAATGCAGGGCTTTTGGGGAAGCTAGAGGAGGAAGGAAGCTAAGGTTGGTGGAGCCTACAGGGAATCATGAGGTGGGTGGGGGGAAGATTGGGGTGGTGAGAACCAGGAGGCACACTGGAGTGAAATGGGTCCAGAAAAGGGGACCCCCTGTCTTGTACCCATTCTCAAGGGCTCCACAAATAGTGGGCAGGCATCCAAACCAGCCTCATATGCCTATTCTTCTCAGGCAGCGATGTGCAAAGCCAGGTCCATGAAAAACAAGATAGCAATTATTGCTAATCTTGTTTCAACAGCTGACCTGTCTTGCATCACTAACACCTGGCTGAACTGAATGAAAATGCTGGCCCAATTCTGGAATCAGCAACTTCAGCCAGGTATTTGGTGATTCACTGCCAGAGAAAGGATCATAGGGGTGGGGATGCAGCAATTTGTTTTAAAACACACTTGAGTCTTATGGCCCTCCTGGTAGGAACAATGAGATCCTTCAAATATGTGGTCACTCAATGGGCTGCAGGTGTAGGTTGCAAGATCCTCCTCATCTACTACTCTCCAGCTGATGGGAAGGAATTATTTCAGAAAGTCACCCACTTCATCATCTAGCAGGTGTTTGAGTCTCACAGATGGATTATTCTGGCTGACTTCAGTGCCTGGGTCAATGGCGAACTAATGCAGTTTGGTCAGGACTTTCTCCAATTGATGTACTCATTGGGCCCAACACAGGGCGTTACCTCTGCAGCCCATGTACTCAGCCATTCATTGGACCTTGTCTTCCTGCTGGTAATTGAGGCCACTGATGTTACAGTGGAACCAATAGCTTGGTCTGACCATCATACCATGAAGTTTCTGTTTGAAGCCCCCCAATATCTCCCCCAAGGAGATGGTCCAGTACTGCTCTTTAAGGAGTATGATCCCACAGGGTCTGATGGTGGTGCTGGAGCTATCAGGTAAGATGAGTGCATGTGAGGAGCTGGGGGAGCTGGTTCTAACCTTTGATAAGGCTATTAATGAAGTCCTCAGCTCCATCCCACATGTCCATGTTCAACCCCTCACTTCACACCACAGATCCCCTGGTTTGATGGGATGCTCAGGGAGATGATGATGAGGGGTCGAAGGTTGGAGAGGCACTGGCAGAGATCCAGATCTGCAGGCAACAGACTTATATTGATGTCCCATTATAGGGACTATCAATCAGCAATCTCCCATAAGAAGGCAGAGTTCCAGTCCAGGGGGATTGCTGCAGCAATTAACAGACCAGCTCTGCTGTTCCACACTGTCAGCAGGCTATATACTACTGTCTGTGTTCAGTCTGGGAGAACCTTTTCACAATCAAAGTGTGATGAGTTTGTTCAGTTTTTTGCTGATAAGGTTGCTACCATCATGACTGCAATCCAACCAGCACCCTCCAGAGGAGCATGCAGTGGTCAGTCTGAAGTCACAGGTAATCAGCTTGTCTGGTCTAACTTCAATGAGTTGTCTGTCATTGATGTTATCAGGGTCAATCAGGAGATGAGGCTAACTTACTGTGATTTGGACCTGGGACCAATGCACCTCCTTGTGGGGTGTGTTGATGTATTTGGACTGGTCCTAGCCAGAATAGTCTGGAGCACCTTAGTGACAGGAGCCTTTCCTGCTCCTCTAAAGGAGGAAAGGTGAGACAATTTTTGAAGAAAGCAATACTGGACCCAGACTGCCTGGGAAATTACAGACCTGTCTCAACCTTCTCTTCATGGGTAAGTTTGGTGGCTTCTACAGTGGCATGCTTTACTAGCCTGAACATTTCTTCAACCTATAGCTTATCATGCACTGCTATCAGATTGTCTTCGATCACTAGTTTCATTTTTCTGAAGCTGGCTCCCTTGAAGGTCAAGACATCTCCCCTAGACCAGGATTTTTACATCCCCTCCTGACAACTTAAACCAAATGGAATTGCGGTCACTGTTTGGCAGGGGTTCCCCAACTTGGACCTCTTTTACTACCTCTGAATATGTGAGAACCACATTAGGTATGGTGCCCTTTCTGGTCAGTCTCTCTTGACCTACAGTGCAACAGCCAAGATTGGTGCAGAGTCATAGTTTTTAGTGGGTAATATTTGAGAGTTCTGCAGGATTGCAATGCACTCAAATGGCAACTATTTCAGTTTGTTACATAGTAAACTGAAATATAACATAGATCACAGTATCCTGGTGGCCAGCACTGCATTTAACTAACCTGTTTCTTTCCTGCAGTGTGTGTGAGTTTTACAAAGTTGCTTATAGGCACTAGCATCACTTTTAGAGATGCTTGGGTCGTGGAGCACCATGGTATCACTAGCTTCACAATTTTGGTCCAGAATGAGTAATGCAGCTAAAAGCAGCTCCACACTGGATTTGACACAGACTAAATATTCCAGGGTGGATTTAGGCTATTATGAAAATGTATCCATTCTGCTGGAAGTATACAGTATGTAAAAAGTACCTACAGTATACAGTGCCACAGGATAGACCCCATCCATCTTGAAACCCCAAATAATAAAACTGATACCCTCATCATTTTCTGCACTAAAAGTTCTAACAAAGCATTTATCCACAATTGACCCATCTCAGGAAATCCCTCTCAGTCACATGTAATGCTTTTGGTTTTCCCTACCCCTATAGCTCCAACCCCCTTTAAAGGGTTGGGACACAGACTCCTGATGACCAATCTTCATTTATTCAGCAATGTCAGGGCTCAAGGAGGTTGGGGCTAATGAATGAGACTTTAGTGGTGGTGGTGGTGGAGGGGGGAACAAATGCACCACTTTATAAGTGCCTGTGGGTGATTCCCTGGGTAAAAGGGTATTCTGCAGTTAGACATTTATGGACTTTCTTTATGGCGTTATAAACATATGAACATACGCATTTGCTAGCAGATAAAGGCCTTATAGTTTATCGAGTCTGCTCGAGTGTGCAGTTAGCAACCCTTATTCTGCAGCTGCCACTCCCTCCTGAGACCCTCCCTCTTACTCTATCCCATCCCCTTTTAAAGCAGTCAATTGTTCTACAGGATACCACTTCCGCAGGCAATGCATTCCTCCCAGACACCACTCTCTCCATAAAAAAGTGTCTTCTCATTTCCCTCCTCAACCTTCCTCCCTCCAATCTGAGATCATGATCTTGAGTGTCTCTACCCCCACTTAACTTGAATTGTCCCTCTGTGCCTGTTTTGTTTATTCCCTTCATGTACTTGAAGGTTTCAATCATATCTCCCTGTTTTTCCACTCCTCCAGTGAGTACATGTTCAACTCTCTCAGCCTGCTCATGTAGGGTATGCCCCTAGTCCCTGGATCATCTTGGTTGCTCTGCACTGCATGCCCTGTAGTAAATTAATGTCCCTCTTCAGGTATTGGCACCAGTACTGCAAGCAGTACTCCAGGTGTGGCCTAACCAGTGACGTATACAATGGCAGGATCACATCCTCTTCTGGAAGATTTAGTCCTGGCAATAAACTCAGCATTTTGTTGGCCTTTGCGGCTGCCTTGCTTCATTGTGCAGAGTTGTTCATTGAGCCCATTATAATCACCCCCAGATCCTTCTCCTCCTCCTCCTCCTCTGTCATGACTAGCTGACCCCTCCCCCCAAGCTGGGAGCTTCTTCATGAGTTTGTTGCCCCGAAAATTAGCACCTTGCACTTTTTGGCATTGAACCCCAACTGCTAGGTGTCCAATTCTGACAGATCATCCTGCAGCCCATGCCACCCTCCTAGGTCATCCACTAGTGCTCTCATCTTGGTGTCCTCTGCTAACAAACTGATCTTGCTCTTGATGCTCACTGAGATGTCTGATATGAACAATTCATACAATACTGGACCCAACACTGAGCCCTGTGGTACTCCGCTTGTCACTGCCCTTGGAGATGAGAGTTTCCCTCCCACCACCACCCTTTGCTGCCTTCCCTGTAACCAGTTTACTACCTATCCCACCATTTTCACCTCTGCACTTGTACCTGCTAGCTTACTACCCAGACTCCCACGTGGCACTGAGTCGAATGCTTTATTGAAGATCAGAAACAGGACATCCACTGCATGGCCCTTGTCCAACTGTCTAGTTACCCAGTCATAGTAATCTACCAGGCTGGTCTGACAGGATCTGCTCATGACAAACCCATGCTGCCTAACATAAACATTCATCATCCCTGTTATAAGCTGTTTGCATCATTTTGTAAGTAACAGTTTCCACTGAGCACTGAACTTTAGTGAATTAAACAATCACACTGAAATTATTAATAAGCTGTGGTCTACATTTTCCAATGCTTGCTTAGCCTATGTAGTGTGTTATCTGGAGTACCCCTTCTTTTTTTTATTGTTTGAACCATAAGAGTTAGCTAGCCAAGAGCACACCTGTGGCTATCACGCCCTGTCCTGCATGCATTTGAGTGTGGGATTTGTACAGAGGGTATAGTGTTTAATTGTTTTTCTTACAACATTTTGGGGTGGGATGGAGGGGATGTTACTCTTGTTGTTTGGGGTTAGGAGAGGAGGAGGTAGTTTCAGTAGTATATTGTAAGTTTGAAGTAGGAACATTTATAGTACAGCATGTTAAACAGTGATTTTTTGGCTGCTCAGAACTCAGCCGATATTTGATCCAGGAACCTAAAACTTGACCTGCATACACTTTGTAGCAGGTAGGAGAGACAGGGCAATACACAAAGTGTGGGGTGGCAGTTTATATCAGGTAGGGAAAAACATGCACAAGGGAATAGACAAGGGGCGTGGAAACACTGTGAATTTAGTTGCAGTCTGACAGAGGGAGAAAGGTGACATTGGAGGTAGTCTGCCAACCATCCAACCAAGAAGAGGAAAGGGACAGGGAGCTGAGTTCCCAATTGCTGGAAGCTGCATGGAAAGGAGAGGTGATAGTGGTGGGGGACTTTAGCCTGCCCAACCTGGACTGGAGCATTCCAGCCACATCCTGTGCCAGGAGTCAGATGATCCTAGATTCAATGCAAAGTGAGTTCTTGATCAGAGCATCATGGGGCCCACAAGGGAGGGGGCCACCCTTTATCTAGTGCTCACTAATGGCTAGCACATAGAAGAGATAATAGCCAAGGAGCCCCTGCATAGTAGTGACCATCACACAGTGTGGTTCAGGTTGGCTATAAGCAGGGAGAGCATCCACATTAAGACCAGAATCCTGGATTTCAAGAAGGCAAACTTTAGGAAGATGGGTAAGGTGCTAAGGAGGCACCTGGTGGGCATCACATTGGATATGGGAGTGTACCCAAAATTGTCCATCATCAGAGAAGGAACACAGGCTACCACAATGGAGTATAAGAACTCGGGGGGGGGGTGCAAAGCACCCAGCCTGTTCAGCTGTGAGGTTGTAAAAGCTCTGAAGGAAAAGAGGTCAGCTTACAAGACCTACAAAAACACAGATATAGAGAGGTGGATAAGAAAAACTACCTAAGGTTGGCCAAGGTAGCAAGCAAGGTAGTTCAACAGGATAAGGCACAAAAAGAACTTCAGATAGCTGAGGGAAAACAAAAGGGGGAGAAAGTCTTATTTCATTACATAAGCAAAAAAGGGACAAGAAGGATAGGATTGTTAGGTTTAGAAGAAGGGATGTATTGGTAGAGGAGAACAAGGTAAAAGATGAGGTACTGAACATATTTCTGCTTCATCTTCACCAGAGAAAAATATAGGCCATTACCTACAGGGTGGAGAAGAGGGGAGCATGGATGTGATGATAGAGGAGGATAGAACGAGGGAGGTGCTTTTATCACTGAAGGTACACAAATCATCTGTCTCAGGTGGCATACATGCAAGGATACTGAGGGAGTAGGCAGGAAAGCTTGTGGGGCCAATAGTGGGCCTGTTCAATAATTCCCTGGAGTCAGGCATAGTGGAGCCCTTCCATATGAGTGGTCTTGGCTATGGCCTGGGGAATTACAGGCTGGTCAATCTGATCTCAATCATGTGCAAACCAATAGATACCATACTTAATTAAAGGTTGGTAGGGTATCTTGAAGAGTATAGTCTACAGAATGAAAGGCAGCATGGGTTTGTGGAAGGGAGACTGTGCCAAATGAAATTGACTGGCTTCTTTGATTGGATTACTAAGGCAGTGAACAGCTGCCAGGCAGTGGACATCCTTTATCTGGACTTCAGCAAGACCTTTGGTGCTATACTCCACAAGAGGTTGATCTACAAGTTGGCGGATGTCACAGCTGAGAAGAAAATGACCAGTTGGGTATGAAACCTTCTGATGTACAGGACCCAGAGGATAGTGGTAAGGGGAGAAATATCCAGTACCAGAGAAGTCACCAGTATGGTCCCACAAGGCTCAGTGCTGGGGTTAGTTTTATTCAATGTTTCCAGCAATGATGTGGAGGAAGCATTAAGGACAACATTTTCCTATATGCCTATGACACCAAACTCTGTGGGAGGGTGGACACAGTGAAAGGAATGGAAGGCCTGTGTGAAGACCTGAGAAAACCTGAGAGGTTTTCAGGGAATTGGCAGCTTGGCTTCAATGCCAAGAAATGCAGTTATGCATATTGGAACCAGGAATCCAAAGACTGAGTACTACCTGTGTATGTGTGGGGGGCAGGTAACATCAACAAAGGAGGAGAAGGATATGGGAATGATAATCACTGGCAACCTAAAGCAGTCCATGCAATGCAAAAAAAAAGAAAAGCAGCAAAGGCAAACAAGATGCAAGGGTGTATAGCCAGAAAAATCAGCAGTAGGCAGAAGGAGGTTATACCGGCCTTGTACAGGTCACTGGTGAAACCATATCTACAGTATGGAGTAATATACTGGTGTCCATATCTTAAGAAAGACATCAGCCTTCTGGAGATGGTCCAGAGGAGGGCAACTAAGATGACTGTGGGTCGGCAAGGTAAGACATTTGAAGAGAGTTTGGGGACTCTGAGGATGTACTCCCACTAGGACAGAAGGGAGAGAGTTAGGGGACGTGATCAAGATCTTCACGTACTTGAAAGACACAAGTAGGTTGACTAGGGAGGATCTCTTCAAGCTAAGTGGAAGCCTAACCTGAGGGGACACAGATTAAAGCTGGAATGGGGAAGGATATGGGAGGAAGGTTATGAAGCATTGCTTCATGAAGAGGGTGATGGCTAGCTTGAATGCACTGTAGGAGGAAATGGTCTTGATGTGGTCAGTGAACACCTTCAAGAGAGGCTGGGATAAGTATAAGGGGAAATCATGGGGCTTGGGGGGCCATATGGAGAGGTAGAGAGGACTGGGGAGGGCAGAAAGTCAGTAGTGTATGCTGAAGACCCTGCAATATGAGCAAACTGAATCGACCAAATAGTCTTCTCCTGCTTGCTTCTTCATATGTCAATATGGATATTAAAATTCTATCTCAAAATTTTGAGTTGCAATGTTAGAGGGGGTTAAAACTATGAAAATTATCAGTTTGAATACTTTATGTTGCTTTCCATTAACTAAAAAAGCAGTTTTGAAAACAGAAACTTCCAGATGTATTAGATCAGACCAAAATGTGGTGCCGTTATGTTTTTTTTTTTTAGGCAGAATGTGTTTTTTTTTTTTATTTCTAACATGCTATAGAAACAAAATAATAAAAAAAAAACAATGTCTACGTATAGATTCATTTTTCAGTGATATTTCACAAAGTGTTTTCATGTGCCTTTAAGTGAACCCAGAATTTACAGTTGCATAAATGCCACAAGGCTGACATCTCCATTTTGCCTGCCTACCAACCAATATTATAACTGTGACATGGGGAGCCCAATATTGTGTTGTAAATCACATCTCCACTCCCTAGCCAATAATGTGATTTTAAGCCTTTTGGAGCCATTGCTGATTTTATGCCTCTCTCTCTCTCTCTCTCTCAACACATGGCTCTCCATGCTGTGACCCTCTATTCTAAGGACTGAGCACAAAGGGCATCACTGGAGTCTGCCAGGAAGTCAGCAAGCATCCAAGAACTATGCCCATCCCAACCCTGGTAAAACTGGATATGCACAGTTAACAGCATTATTTGTGGGAGTAATGTATGGGGTCATGGCTGTAATATACTGAGGAGTGTACTACAGATTACTGTAAAGTTTATTTGCAGAACAGTGTTTGTGCTATAGTTAATGAACATTTAATTTGAAGGGTTGTATTCTTTTATAGTTATATATTCAGTGTCACCATATCTGGGTAAACTTTTCAAGATAGTTTAACTTTTGTGCTATTGAATTGCACCAAGTTTGTTTAGTTATTCTAAAAATGTTTTTATAATGGTTGTGTTATGTGTTTAATGGATTAATATTGTACATAACTAACATCTTGACTGTATAATTAATGGTCTCGGCTCGCATATGAAAAAGGGCTTTTGACCCATATGTTTACCCGATAAACAAAAGTTAAATAAATAAATAAACTTCAGTTTTCTGTGCTATAATTAAGCCTACAACCACACCATATCTGGCTGAGCACTACGAGGTAGTTTTAACTCTTGTGTGTTTTTTTGTTTGTGTGCTATAACTATGCCTGAAGCTGCACCTTATCGAAGTGTGCACTTCAAGGCAGTTTTTTATATCTACATTTTTATGTGCTATAGCTGAGCTTTACATCTATACCCCATCTGGGTGAGTGCTACCACTTAAATTAAATGTCTGCTTAGTATAGACCTTTATGTAGATGAGGTTTACAGATGTGGCAGTCAGTTGTGCAGGCTGTGAAATGCAGTTCTCTAGGGATATGATCTGGAAGGGGGTGGTCACAGCCTGCAGCCTAGTGCCTTACTATGCCCCTGGCCATATGGTAAAATATATTCCATGCACACCATGTCATGTCTTATTTCCTACATAAAATGTGCACCTTGTCTTTTGTACTACATTATTGTCCTGGTGCCGCAGCAATCTAAAGCTGCCATCCCCATGCTGCTGAAAAATAAATGTAATTTTGTTCCTCTCATCCACAGTGGCTCGTTGTCCAATATAGACATTGCTAGAGTACTTTACAGCATTGAAGTTGTTGACCTGCATGTGTTTCTGGTTCCTTGTGGACTTCACAGTGGTTGAACATGCAGCTGGAGAAGTAGCTGTGTCAGGAACCTGGTTGGTGGTGTTGCACCATGGTACAGCTGGAGTATCAGGAACTGTTGACATCATATATTTATCAGAACGAGAAGGCAGTGTGGGTGGCAATGCAGAAGTCACATGAGTGTTTGACATGTCATGGCTGGAATCTAAAGCACACATATTAGATGGGGAGGGAGAAGATGCCAGTTTGGTGGGAATATGGGTACCATGCATGTAATCAGTTTCTGTAACCAAAGATGAATAGCCAGAACAGTTCCTGAGTTTCCTCACCTTCCATGATTCCACATGGCAAGTTTTCTCACATGGGCCATCTCTGGTTTGGCATGGTCTTCAAAATCAGCTGAGTCATCTTGTTGCAACCCTGCCATCAGCCGCAGATATAACATTCTAGATTCTCTGTGTTCCCAGGATGGTTTTCACTTCTTGTCCCATTCACCTTTTTATCTTCTCACTCACCCAAAAGAATGTTCCTAGACAATGGCAACACCTTTCAGAGTCAGACTTTCTTGCTAGATTATTTTTATAGTATTTCAATAGTTCTTCTGTATTCACAATCACTGTGGGCCAGGATTGCATTGCTCAGCTTCCAACAGGCTTTATTACAGCACTTGCTCCATTCAAGGGGCTTTTCCCATGACATGAACCAAACACAGCTCATTCAGTGGGAAATTCATACTGTGTTGGTACAGAAGAAATTACGTTAGAAGTATATTTAGAGTTGTACTGGCTTCCACAGTCATCTATAAACTGGACTACTTGCTCAATATTAATTGCGTAGTTGTCCTGTAGATGGGACTTGGCAAGTTTAACAGAATGACGAACAGCAATCTGGTCATTTTTAAGGTAATTTGATATGCACGCAAGTGACTCGGTGATGATACCTTCAGATTTAGGATATCATTAGTATGTGACTACAGGGTGAACAGTAGTCTGTTCATGGTGCCTATGACAGGACTGATTGTTGTCCTGATATTTTCAGGCATGATTCTCAGCAAAGACCAACACCATGGGAACACAACCTGTTGGAATTTGTTCTTTTAGATTCCTAAATTGGTTTTGTTGCCATGATGCAACATAGAGGCATGGACCCCAAAACTTTCCTTCTTCCTTTTTTGAGTTCCACAAGTTATGACATACTTGTCTCTTTTATTTAAAGCACTTTTATTGTGTGTTTCATCTCAGTGTTATTTGTGACTAGGGTCACACAAACATTTTCTTATTGGTACTATTTTACTTGTTCATTGCCTCATTTCTGCAAGAGTTCCTCAGTGCTTTTTTGATTGCATGCATACTGCAATGTTCATATGTTTTCTATGTTTTTACAGAATGAATGATGGTATGAAGGATAGGCACTACACATTCCATAGCATATGCACAGATTGAAAGAGACATCCGGTAATGTATAAAAGAGTAAAGGAGGCATGCCGAACATTCCACAACATTGACTGAAGGAATGCACAGAACATTACATAACATACAGAAAAGGGAAGGATACGGGCTAAACAAACCACAACACTGACTGAGGGAGATGAGCTGAGTATCCCATAACATACAGAAAAGTGAAGGAGACATGCTGAACATTCCACAACATTGACTGGAGCTGCACAAAACATTCCACAACCTTCACAGAAGAAGAAGTATGAAACATTCCACAACATTGACTGAAGTACATGCGCTGAACATTTCACAGCCTTGACTGAAGGAAATGCTAAGAACATTCCACAACACTGACTGAAAGAGATATGCTGAACATTTAACATAAACTGTTGTTAAAGTAGATCATTGATAGTATGTAAAAATAAGAAAAAAACACACTAAAAAGGGTTTTACACACACACACACACACACACACACACACACGCACACACAGACAATAAAATGGTTGAACACACCCACATAGAATCTCAACTTAAAGAGCTCAAATTGTTAAAGGAAAACAGTTAAGAAACAAACAGCTGCATAGTAATATGAAACTAGTCACAGTCAAGAGTAGAAGATGAAACCAGATCTTTGCAGATCCCTACCCAAACAAAGAAAAGCTACATACTGATCAAAATGACTGAGAGTGGGTGAACTCACAGACACATAAGATAGCTTGGCTTCCAGTCAATTAGATTACATTCATCACATTATAGCAGTCAGATACATTAACAAATACCAGACAGGATCCCGTTGGCCATAGTCACACCAGCTGAGGACTGGGGGAGTGCAGCAGAAGTGAGAGAAAGCTCTGTAGAGGGCAGCGAGCAGATCAGTGACTGAGGGAGCACTTTTGTCAACCAAGTGGCAGGTGCAACTCGAATTCCAGGGGCCAGAGAGGAGCTGTAATCTCATGACTGAGCTACACAAGTCTTAGCTCCTGAAGGAGGTAATCAATGGAGAGAGTGCTGATTTTGGAAAAAAAAAATAAGCATCTAGGCTATAACTAGCCAAGTGGAGTAGAGGACAATTGGGGGATCCTGGTGGCCATAGCCACATCAGCAGAAGACTGGAGGAGCAGAGCAGAAGTGAGAAGAGGCTTGGCAGGGGGCAGCGAGTGAATCATTGACTGAGAGAGAATTTTTGTCCCTCCAATCCACACTGGCCCTGACCTTTGTTAAATGGCCAGCCAAGGAAGTGGGAAGGGGACTTCCCAAGGGAGGAACAATAAGCCTGAGTCTCAGGAGAAGTGGATGGTGCTGCCCTCTAGAGGGAAGGAATTGATGCAGAAGAAGAGCTACAAAGAGCAAGAAAGGGATGATCACTACTTGAGGAACTTGGACTGTGGCTGATGGTGAGACTGAAATGGCAATTTTTGTCTAAGCAGGGTCATAGAACGGACAACTGAGGGAGTGTATGTAGATAAGGCATCTCAATGGAAGTGTACAATATAAGTTGCATGTACAATATAAATTACATATATTAAGGATGTAAGCAGCTAGGAAGACATTTTGAGAATAGTACATGATTATATAGAAATGTATAAGGCATCTTCTAGGCATATCAGGGAAGTAGTGTGATGGGGACTATATGTGTTAGGGAATAAAGGCTGGTAGTGAATTTTTTAACAGGAAAGGCAGTCAATTGGTACAAAATTACAATTAGTACTCTGTAGCCTTAGATGCATGCATAAGTTGCCAAAAGTGGACATGTTTGGTAGGGATAGATGAAGGAAAGGGGTAGTATGGGGAGAGAGAGGGATCCTTCCAATGGAAAGACAAGGGGTAGCTGATAGACGGATGGTGAAATGGAGAGGGTGGTAGGATGCAACAACTGTGGAACACCAATATATCTTAAGATTGTGTGGAGATTCAGAGGATGTCTGATATGTACTCAAATAAGGCTACTCAGAAAAGTGATTGAGGGGCTACAGGAGGAGTTGAGGCTGGTGAGGCAGGGTGCAGGAGGTTATGGTTCAAAGGCAATAAATGATAAGTGGGGAACAAGGCAGGGAGGTCACTTAGTGCAGTAAGGGGGGAGGAGGTGGGGTAGAAGAGGGGGCAATGTGACAGAGGGATCCAGGTCTATGGAAAATGAGTTGGGGGAATAATGATGAGGGGCAGACAATGGAAGAAGGAAGGTTGCAGGGAGTGGGGGGAAGGAGGCAGAGGCACAGGACAGAGACTTGGAATGAGGAGATGGGAGAGCATGGAGCTGGTGGAAGGAGGACTAAGGGTAAGGTCCTTGGGTAACATTAGCACAGTCTTGGGGAGAGGATGTATATAGTGAGGAAGAGGGTTACCTGAATGTTAATAGGGTGAGGGGAAAACTGATAGGGGACAAACAATAGGGATGGGGAGGAGAAATGATGTGCAGGAAGAAAAGGAATTGGATAAGTGAAGGGGGAGAAAGGGAAGTGGGTAGATGACAATGGGGGGATTATTAGTACTGGGGGATTCAATGTTATGAGGGATCAGGTGAGGAAGCATGGGAGAAAGGCACAGTCGTATCTTGGTGGAAGCCATGCCAGAAATGACAGCAGATAGGGTAGGGCAGTCAGTCCTGAAGTATGCTAGAAGGGGAAGGAAGAGACCTTATTTAATAATACATTTGGGGGCAAACAGCCTGGCTGATAGGATGGTAGATGAAGTTCAGAAGAGGTTTGAGGAGCTGGGAACATTATGCAAGGGGGCAGGTAGGTCAGTAACATTTTCAGTGGTACTACCAGTGCCCAGGGAGAGCATGGCAAGAAAACAGAGCATCAAGGAATTTAACAAGCAGTTAGGAGCATGGTGTCATACCAAAGGGTATGGCTCAGTGGGAGTGAGGGAAAGAATCTGGAAGGACAGTCGTCTTTATGCTAGGGATATATTACACTTAAGTGAATATGGCATGAATGTGTTGAAATGGAGGATTGGAGATTACATTGAGGTAGCTAGGAATTTAAACATGGAGAGGGGGGATGGCAGGTGGTGAGAGGGCATGCAGAGGACACAGGATGGGAAGTCACATGAGCTTACCCGCAAATCAGTGACTTGGGATTAAGTGAAAGTTCAAAAGAGGATGGTAGAAGGGGAGGGATGGGGAGAGGTAAAGGGATGGAACGTGGTCACATTGAATGCTAGAAGCCTGGGGAATAAAATGAATGAATTGCAGGCCCTCATGGTGGCAGGGAAAGGTGGACATGGCAGTCATTACTGAAACATGGGCCACCCAACACCATGACTAGCACCTGGTGATATCAGATTACAGGTTATTCCACAGGGATAGGTTCAATGGGAGAGAGGGGTGGTGCTATACATAAGTGAAGGTCTGATGTGTATAAAGAAGGAGCGAAGGAAGTCTGGATGGAGTCATTATGGTTGCTAATCCAGGATTCCAGAAACAGGACTCTCCGGATGGGAGTGTTGTACAGATTGCCCTCCCAGAAGAAAGAGTTAGACTGGGAACTAGTGGAACAGATTAGGAGGTCATGTGGGAAGGGGAGTGTGGTGGTTGTGGGGGACTTCAACATACTGGGAGTAGATTGGGGAACCCCAGCCATCAAAAATAGATGGGAGCAGCTACTACTGGATACTTTCCAGGAAAGCTTCCTATTACAGGTGGTCAGTGAACCAACCAGGGAAGGGAGCACCATTAACCTATTGCTGACTAATGGGAAATTAGTGAGGGAACTGAGGGTGGGCTACACCTGGCGGGGAGCAACCACCATTCAGTTTGGTTCACATTGAGTATAGGCAAGGAGGGAGTAGCATCCAACATGAAAGTTCTTGACTTCAGGATGGCCAATTTTATGAGATTGGGGGATGTAGTAAGAGGGTATCTTGCCAGAATCCAGCCTAGCATGGACACAAATGAGAAATGGGAGCTCATAAAGAAGGGTAAAGGAGAGGCAACCAAATCCTGCAACAGGGTTCAGAGTAAGAAGGCTAGGGCAAAAAAGCCAAGCTGGATGAGTAGTGGTGTTATGGTAAAGGTAAGGAGGAAAAGAGAGGCCTTTAGGAGATACAAGAAAACAGGGAGTGGGCAGCTCACAGAGGAGTACCAGAAGGAAGCAAGGGAGGTGACATTCAGTCAGATGGCAGGTAGTCAAGGTGGTATGTGGTGGGCTGTGTTGCTCACGGTCAATTCACAATGGCACTGATAGGCAGGTATGGGAGAACATGGAGGGTGAGTTGTTGTTGTGAGCGGGAGTGAGGTCCACTAGCACCAACAAAGGACAAGCTGGGGGTGGGGGACCAGTAAATGTGAATGGAGCCAAGGCAGTATAGTGGGGAGATCAATACTTTCCATAAGTGTCAGTGGCTCAGTAGGGAGCACACTCACCTGTGAGGCCAGGAGATCAGAGGGCTGTAGGTTCAGTTCTCACATCTGGCACTTGGGTTAATATCCCAATACTAACACTATAGTGCAGCATGAGGGGGGTGCTGTACTTCTGAGGTGCCGTCTTTAGGATGAGACATTAAACCAAGTTCCCATCTGTCTGGATTGGTGGTAGTTCAGGTGGATGTTAAAGATCCCATGGCTCTTATCAAAAAGAGTAGGGGAATTTTGTTTTTATTAAATTTTCAAACAATACACAAGTAACAAACCCATTTTGTAACAGCCTTTGTCTTTACATGTTCTTAACCAAATTAACTCTTCCCTTATGTGACCGGTGTGTCCGAGTCAGTAACCCATGGAAGATTTTTCCATACATTCCTAATATAAATTTCTGTTTGAACAGTTTTTTCTTTATAATATATACACACAATTTTTTTTGTAATATTATTTTTCATTTCTTTATAATTAATTTGCTTCTGTTGCAATGTAAATACGCATCTGCCATTCCAAATATACCACTTTACTACAGAGAAAATTAAATTTAGTGTGCTTCTGTCCCATTTATCCCATTCCCTCCCATATACCCTATAAATCAGGTTTTCATAATTTATTAGTGCAATTATTAACATATCCCACCCATTTGCAATATACTCCCAAAATACTTTTATAAACTCACATGAGAAAAATAAATGATGCATTGTCTATAATTGTACCATACAGTTTGGTCTTCCACAGATCCTTTCCATTCTAACTTTGTTTCTGATGATCTTTAACATTTAATTTCTCAAGACCACACAGCCACAAAATATCCCAAAATTTCAGGTATTCTCTTGTTTTGGATGAGCATCATTAAACTCAGGATCTGTTCTTTAGGACACTGAGGGAACTTACATTCTTCTGTGAAATGTCTTTCCAATACTATATTATATAACTGTTTTTTTTATTTTTGTTTTTAATATCTCCATAAGTAAACCCCCATCTTTTGAGTCTTACCAAGACATCTCTACAATATGAAGGGGCAAACAACACAGTTTTAAATACTTTTAGCCTACCAGACTCCCATCTCTGATACCGTGCCTTTCTTTAATCTTTTAACAAACGTGTCCACCAATTTTTAACCTGTTGACATACCCAATGTACATTTACAGGTATAAAATTAATAAATAAAATTAAAAACGTATTTACCATATTCAAGCCAGCCTCTGTTACCTTCAAATATAAGATGTTCCTTTTTAAGGGATTCAGTCTGGGATGCAGTCAAAACAGCACAGCCACAATAGCATGAGTAAATACAGTGCATTCAAAATCGCACCTGTAAAGATCACGTATTAACAAAAACGCACTTACCTTAATAGTGCAATTCAATGCAACATCTTCATCACTAAAACTATGAACACTAATAGGGATTTAGGAAAGAGGGTAAAACCAAAAAAGCATGATTGGATAGGGACACAAATCAGTGTTGCATGTCCATTCCCACTTTCAGTCCCCCCACTGGCTAAACAGTTCCACCACCACATACAAATGCAACAAATGGTATGTGAATCTTTAATTGCTTTATTATTGTTCTATTTTAAAAGGAATTCATATCTTTCTTAGGCTTGCAGCTGGAAATTGTACGCTATTCCCTGTAAATATTCCATCCTGGGGTGTGAGCTGTATTCTGTAACAATCCCTGTTACACGTTTAGCTGTGTCTTTTTATTTTTTGCGAATTTCAGTCACTGCCAATCCAGCAACCAACTGTTCAATATCAGTGCTATTCATGTGTTGTTCAGTTTTAGAAGCTCAAAGAATTTACAAATAGAGATGTGATGTGCACCAATTAGGTGATCGAAGAGACAATGCCAGGCCTCAACGGCATTTGCTGTCCAGGGAAGAGCATCACAAACTGCATTGTAGCAGTTCCACAGGGATATCAGAAACATGGGCCTTCTATGTCCCCCCCCCCGTGAGTGGTCTACCAAGGCACATACCCTCAAAGTAGTCTATCAGATTCGATAGTGTCTCCCCATTTGTCTGGTAGAAGTCAGTGTTCATTAGCTTATTGAAAGTGTGACAAACATCATTGACAGGCACATAAGCAAGAGCTAGTAGCATCCTTACATTGAGGGCAAAATTTGGGTCTGAAGTGTATGGACCACTTATGTCAGGCAATTCCTGAATCTTTCTCCCCACTGCCTGTGTCATGTGGAAGAAGCACCGTCTCATTTTAGCATTTGGGAATGATTGGATGAATGCTTTTATTGCTACCAACTCAAAGTCTGTCAAAATAGTCTGTGGCTGCAAACCATCGCACAAACCATTAATCACTGCTAGAACTTTCTGATAATCTGCTGCAGTTCTCTTACACATTAACACGTACACCAGTGGAATGACTTTTCCATACTTGACAGCGTGAATTGTATATACTTGTGAAAATATAGATGGACAGCTCTTAAAAGTGCCATCAGCAAACCAGTGCTCACTTCACTTCAAGTGTTCTATGTCTGCAGAAGTGGTGAATATCAAAATTCTGTCACTGCCAGGCCCACTGTCATATTGTAGAAATTTGTATTTCTTTGTTGTTTGAACAAAATCCAGTGGGATATTTAGGGCTATGGCATCAATAGGCTCAGGTAATGGTAGTGAATGAGCCCTCCGATTCCTCCATACATTACGCTTCAGCAGTGGTATAGCTGGTGGTTGAGATGCCACAGAAGGTGATAGTTGAGAGACTCCAGAAGCAACTATTTGGTGTGTAGTCTCGACAGTGGTACTAGCCAATTTTTTTCATAGCTGAAACTGCTTCTTTTACAGCCAGAGATGCAGGGTCAGGGACATGATTGCGATCCCGAATGGATTTAAGCACTGCTACCCCTTTCAGGTGAATTCAAGCAGTGCAGTGACCCTGATTGTACTCTAAGCACTTGTAGTACATTTTGTCAACTGTCACTCGCTCTCTCCTATAAATAAATCCATTGGGTACTGCAAGATCACTACCCTTCTGGCTCATCAAGAAATGTACCACCATGTTACTGTCATCTGATGGGTTACAATTAAGACACATCTTTATAGCCACATTGAAATTTCTTATGCGCACTAAACATGACATGCATGATTAATTCAGCTCTATGAAGACCTTGCGCTATGTTGATCACGCTATAATTGCATGTGCAATTAGGGACGTATGATTTTGACATTAAACCATTCAGTCTACTCCCCCAAATTGCTTGAAAGAATAAACTAAAAGTAGTTGTTTCTCTTTCTTTTGGAGGATGAAAAACCACACTAAGATATGTAAGTACTGGAAGTAAATATGTTTTCACTAAATATACTCTTTTCAACTTCCCCATAGTAGATTTGTTACAGTTTTCAGCCATTATTTTTCCTTGCTGATTCGTTCTATCCCAGTTAATCAGATCTTGTCTAGCTTTATCAAATTCTATACTCTGAATCCGTATTGGTCCCCCCTCAGCCGGGATTCCTGCAATGCTTGTATTGATACTACCCCCTCCCCCAATTCATTTTATACTGCTATAATTTGTGTTGAGATGAACCCCAGAGGAGTCCCCATACAATTTACAGAAATCAATAGCTCTTTCTATGTCTTTTTCCCTTTTTAGCATTAAACATACATCATCTGCATAGGCAGCAGTAGTCAATGGCATTCTGAGTCCCAAAACCAGCAAAGGTGAAAATAATCTTCCAGCATTCAGAATTCTTATCAGAGGGGTCAATACTGAACACAAAAAGTAATGGACTTAAGGTGCAGCCCTGTCGTATTCCCCTTTTTATTGGTATCATTGGTCCCAAAAAGCCCTTAACTAAAGGTTTAATCACCGCTGTCCTGTAGATCATTTTCATTCATTGTATAAATGTTGCTGGAATTCCATAATATTCTAAGGTGTACCATAAAAAGCTATGATATACCGAGTCAAAGGCTTTCCTTTGATCCAATGTTACAATATACCCTTGTACATCTTGTACAGTGCCTGACTCAAATAATTCAGTCAACAAAATTAATTGCTCTGTTATTATTTTCCTTGGGCCCGCACATGATTGTGTTTTGGAGATAACATGCTGTACTATTTTTGAAAGTATATTATTTAGTATTTTCATCAATATTTTAAAATCTACATTCAATAAACATATTGGCCTCCAATTATCTAAGTTCTTCCTTTCCCCTTTTTTGTATAAAAGCATCACAATACCCATTAATATTTTCCAAAGGGAAATTCCCTGTTTCCAACATGTATGTGTAAACTTTAACTAATTTATTTGGAATAGAGGAAAGTATTAATTTATATATCTCTGATGGGATACCATCACTTCCTGGTACCTTTCCTTTGGGAAGAGATGAAACTACTTCAATTACTTCCATAGGGGTAATATCTTTGCTTAAGGTAACATGATCTTCTAAGGGATATTCTGGTATATTTATTAAACTGTATATCTGAGGAAAAGTGCCTGTATTTGTATCCTGTTTGTTCCACTGAGCCCTCATTTATTGTGACACCATTTGTAATAGTTCTTGTTGGTTTGTTCTAACTATTTGATTTTATCCCAAACCTCTGTCATTGTTTTATTTTTCATTCTGTCCTTCCAACTAAGAAACAGGCAAATATTGTCTAACTTTCCCTGAGTGCCAAACTGTTATTGTATGGTGAGTGACATCATTGTTTTATTGTGAAATTCCCTCATGTTTTATTGAATAACCCCTATTTGGTCCCCATAGTCATGTCTTGGCATCTGTGCCAATGTCATTAAATGCTGTAGCTGCCTCCTGTATTGTTGATATTTAATCTTCGCTAAATCATTTGTATGTTTGCTAATTTGTAATAACAAATCTTTTAGATCCCTCTTCAGACTTTCCCACCATAAGAGCGGATTATCGAACATCTTGAATGAAGTCTTTTTTCCACTAATTAAAAACATAATTTGATGCTTAATACCATCAATTTGGAGTAATGTTGTAATACATTTCCACAGACCTGGTCCGTTAGTTTGTTTTGTTTTTCCTATGAACACAGAGTGTATGATTCTCAAAGACCTACATCTGATGCAAGGTACTTGCACCAAAAAGATATAGTGCAATGTGCACCTTGCGTCCAGGGATGCCTCCGTGCAATTCACAAAGGTTGCCTATGTCGACCGCAGGCTGCCTGCCCCAAACAGGGCTTGTGCCAGCCCTGTGCCCTGCACTGCCCTGCGGCACGGCGCTAGGTGGACTGTGCTGATACAAGCTGCAGCTTGCTATTCACAGACATCACCCAGTGGGAGGAATTATAAGTGCTCTTAGACCAGCCAGGGATGATGATAGGGACTTGGACATCTCTCCCCTGGGCAAACTGTGGTAGCATAGGTGCTGTAGGTCCCACCTCTACCATCTATGAGGCAGCCCCGTCCATGATGTGCCCCCATGGCAATGCAGGGCAGCCCTACTCGACTATGCACCGAACCCCCTGGGTGTCCGTGCCATGCAGATGCATGGCATGTGCCCACACCCTGCAGGTCCTGTACCCCCCACCCTAACAGGTAGTGCCCACCCCATCCCCAGACAGAGCAGGGGACCAGCACAGCCCTCTGCAAACCTCTGTGGCCAGTCCATAAATGAATGGACTGTGCAGCAGACAGTCCAAGGGGCTTGTGGCAAACCCTCTCATGCACCATGTGGTTTTTGCATGGCTGGGGTTGCTGCAAGTATTGGGCCTTAGGTGCTAGGACACCTCCTGTACCAGAATATGGTATAGAGTCCCTGGTGCATGGGGCTGTGGTGCAAGCTCCTGTTTGCCGCAGCATGCCAAACGCAGTCCCATTTGAGAATCAGGCCCATAGAGTTCTTTGTGAATTGTGTATTCTACAGATTCAACTCCTGCTGCCTGCACAAAAATCCCTTTCCTCAGAAAAAAGGAATCTACTTAAGTAGCATGACTGCCCCTTTGAAAAGTGGGTTTAACCTTCTTATGTATAGATTTATAAGCATCCCTTAGGTTGGCCATATGAAATGTATTGTTTAAAAAGGTCATATCACTATAGACTTTTGTTGTAGAAGTATCTTTCACCCTATCTTGACTAGACAACCCACAGTTAAAATCACCACCCAGACTAAGTTTTGGGCTGAAAACAAAAATGGCCTGATTTGTCAAAATACCGCTATTCTCTCTGTTTTAGTTTGCGATGCATATAAATTGATTAACCTATAATATGTCCCCTTTTGCTTAATATCTAATACAAGTACCCTCCCCAGTCTTAAATCTAGTATTTTTATAAATTGTATGCCTAGCAAAAATAAGATCCCCACCTCTGTACATGCACCTAAACCAATTGACCAATAAGACACTCCTTTGTACCATTCTTTTTGTGCCATCTGTATCTCTCTGGTCGTACGCAAATGTGTATCCTGCAAAAAATAATGTCCGCACCATTAGAACCTAAATGTGAAAATACCCCCCTCCTTTTTTATTCTTAATACTATTTGTATTAATGGTTAAAAGGTTCAAGAGCTGCTGTACCATCAATCAAAAATCAAGGTGGATTATGCTGCCTTGTTTTTTCAACTCCTGTTTTTTTCTTCCCTCTATTCTTTTTTTCTTTTGTTCAGCAGTTGTTTTATTTTCTTCACCCATTCCATTAGATTCTGAGTCAGAAAATATCCCAATGTGGTTTTTATCCTCTAAGGAATTCTCTGATTCATTCTCTACTATATCTTTGTCAGGAAATAAGGGCTGCAACCTATTCGAAGTTCTGGTTTCTGAGATTTTATGCACTTTGGAGACTCGTTGCCTCAAACTTCTATGCCTCGTCACCCATTTTTCTACTTCAATAGTCAGGACAGGTGGTGGGGAAGGGGGCATCTCCTCTCTTACAATTATCTGCTGCACAGTTTGCTCCATCTCACAATTTTGCTGCTCCCATGCCCAACTTGCTGGTATTACTACCTCCATCACCACCTCCTCTGCAACTGTTACCAGCCCAGGGTCAGGAGAAGGGACACAGGAGTGTATTACAGGTGCGGGGCCTACCTGAGGTTCCTGGATAACTTCCTCCTTTGGTCCTTTACCCACCAAAAAATTTTATTTTTCCATTTGAGCCATGGCAACCAATTGTCTTTGTTCCTCAAGATCCCCAGTCCCTCACTTAGAATGTGCAGCCTGGTCACAATTAATGTAAGAATGTCCTGACTTTCTACATAAGTTACAAAGCATTTCATTTTCACATTGAATGTTTGTATGACCTATCTTACCACATAGGGAACATCTAACCTTGTTGCAGGCATTACTTATATTCCCTGGGGCCCCACATTTGCAACAGGTCTTAGGTTGGCCAGGGTAGAAGAGAACACCCCTGCTCCCCCCCCAAAAAAGGAATTAGGTATATGCTGCAAATTACCCTCAGTAGTTTTCAAAATTACTCGTACCCTCCAACTCCCTGTCCAGATATTTTCCATATCGAATATGGCTTTGGGGTGTCCCATAATGGTGCATCTCTGTTTCAACCAACAAACTAAATCATCACACTAACCCCCTCATTTCGGAACAATACTGTAACAGTTTTCTGAGCAGGCCTATTTAATGGTTCACTTCAAAGGGGATCCATGGAGGTGTATTTTTCACTTTATTGCATCTGGCCCAGAAATTTTCTAACCCATTCTGTACTTTAAAACTGGTGTCAAATGAGAATTCTCCAGATACATGAATTAAAGAATATAATTTGGCAGCATTAAATTTCAAACTTTCCTTAAGTAATATTCTACCCACATGCACTCTGTCAGGAAAAAAGTCCAAACCCTCTTTATATACAATGCACACAGCATTATGCCGTTTAGCAGGTAACACCTTTCTTTGGAAGAAGAAGGAGGAGGCATAAGTTCATGACTCTTGTTCTTTCCTCCCCCCTCCAGCCAGCTATCTCCTGTGCCACTTCCCTACAGGCTTTCCCCATTGCAGATCTTCAAGCTCAATGTTTTTCTTAGTCCCCTGTTTCCCAAAGCTTGCTTTGTTTAAAGCTGCAATTTGCTCAAAGTTTAATGTGGGATTTTGCATTGGCTCCAAATCAGACTCAGCAACATACTCCATATCAGTGCCGTTCAGTATTCAGTTTTTCTGAAGTATCTGTCTTGTCTGTCACAGTCTTTCCCTCTGAGAGTCACACCCCTGGTACTTGTATGGGAGCAAACCCTGATGTCCATTGTTTGGTAGTGGGTGACCGCACCCAACCAGCCACCTGCAAAGATCTCTCTACAGTCCAAGGCTCGTATAAATCCATTTCCTAGTCTGCCCAAGCTTTACTGGTCACAGTTGTACTTTTTACAGGTTTCTCTTGTGGTTTTGCTGAAAAAGAGAATATCGTAAAAGAGAATATTGTAACCCCATTCTGATTACTTTTCTCTGTTTGAAATACCACAGACTCTTTCCCAGTGCATACGATTGGTTGGTTGCGAAGATCACCCTGAGGCTACATATTCTGGGCTGGTGCCTGACAACTCCTGCCAGTTGCCACTTGGTTGCCTTGACTACTCAAATCTGCATTTTGAGTTTGTAACAATATTTTTTTTGTACTGTCAACATCCTTGTTTGTATGACAAGATTCATCATCATTTAGCAGTTTTACAGACAATACCTCTGCAGGTTGGTACTGAGTTTCCTTACCTGAATGTAAAGCCGTCTCAGTTATTTTAGGTATCTGAATCACCACTCCCTCTGTACAGGTCAAATCATCCTCTAAACTCACCTCTGCATCATAAAAGGTATCTGTATCGCAACTTTCCATTTGTAGTCAGAGCAACCATAGCTCCAGGCACCTCCACATCCTTATCCATCAGAATTCAGATGAGGACTGATACAGTGTCAGACAGCATGTCCCCCTACAGATGAGTAGGGGAATTTCCCAGGTGTCCTGGCCAAATTTCCCTCATTCACTGCAAAATACCATCAACTGCTTAATCAGGTTCAATCTCAGTTGCTTACCATCTGTATTCCCCCCCCATCACCCCTGAAAAAGGGACTTCAAGGACCAGTGTGCTTACCGGGTCAACAAATCTAAACAAACAAACAAACACTTGCTATCCCACAAGTCAGTGGCAGAATGACAATCACAGGGGAGGGCTGTTAAACCCAAGATGGGGATCAGATGAGGGAGAGGGACCACTAGACCAGGGACAATAGTTTTGTCTTACTCTGTTGGGTGGAGGGATCACTGGGCACAAAGGACACTTTATCGGATGTGTGATTGGGTGGGAAAAGGGACCACTGGACACCAGAGAATATTATAGATGTACATCTGACTGACATCAAGTTGGGAAGGGACCATTGGATACCAGGGACACTTTGTCTTTCCATCTGGTGGTTGATTGAGTGGAGAGAGGGGCCACTAGACAGCAGGGGCACTTAGTCCATTGGGCAGGTTATCAGGTGGACACCAAGGACACTTTGTCCATCAGATACCTGATCAGGTGATGGTGGAGGGACCACGGTACACATAATAATTTGCAAATAGGGCATCAGTATGGGTTGGGGGAGGAACCACTGGAAATCATTATTATTTCAACATCGAGCATGGGTGTGGGTGGGGGGAAAGACCACTGGACATCAGAAAAAGATTTATGTTTTAGACTGGGCTGGCAATTGATGAGGGAGGAATCACCAGTACCAGGGAAAGATTTATTTTTAACATCAGGCTGGTGATCTGTGGAGGGGGGCACTAGCAGCAGGGATAACTCTCTGGGACTGGGCAATTAGGGGGTGGCTCCATGTATTCCAGCCTTGCTCACCATACAAATGAGCCCATAATTGGCATGTAAATGGCCCCTTATTTTTATTTTATTTTTATTTATGACTTTGTTAATTGGGTAGGTGCACTGATCCCAGGGACCGTTTTCAAGCACAACCTGGGCCACATAAGGCAGCACAGAGTAGAAACATCAGAATAACAAGAACATAACAAAAGCAGGTAATACATAATGAAAGGTTACAGTTGTTACATTTGGCAATACATGGTGGCAGTAGCTGAGGGACATGGTGGTACAGTTTCAGTAAATAAAAACATCTATTTGGCCCTACCCCTGGAACCTATGGGGGGTAGTCCTTAAAGCAGTGGCAGGTGGATTCTAACAGGAGTCAGTCTTTGAGATAAGTCTTGAAGTGCAGTGAGTGCTTGTGGTGCACAGTTCAGTGGGCAGCTTGTACCATAGTGTGGGGGCTGTTACAGACACGGCATCTAGCACCCATGTTCATGGCTACCCTGGGGATTTTCAGGGAGGAGATACTGGAGGAGCATAGGCAGAAGTTTGAGGTTTGGATGGTGAGAATGGGAGTAAGAGAGGATTTATGGCCAATACAGATGGCAGAATCAATAAAACTGTACAGTGCAAGGTCAAAGCAAGCTTGCAGTGGTAGCCACCCCAGAGTAATATAGAGTATACAGTGGTGTGTTGAGAAAGGGGCCAGCAGGCAGAAGTGGCAGGCACTGTTGTATGCTACTGATATTTTTGCCATGGCAGATGCGGAGGTCCTGGAGTAGATGGGAGCTCAGTGTCTTGTCTCCCTTAGCATCTTTCATGCCCAACTCACTTATTTGCATGGGTCTGTTTTAATATCAGTAATTTAGCACAGGTGCAAGCCATTGTGGCAAATTATTTCAGGAACCATGTTAGCCCAGTACTAAGTGGCTTAGTGCTGGGTCAACATGGCTCTAGATTTAGTGGAATAGCACCAGTGCACTATTCCACAGAATATATAATCTTTGGGCACCTGGGTGAGTGAAAGGCATAGCACACATTTTTGCACTGTGCTTTGTGCCTCTGAATATTGGAATCAATGTGTCTGGATGGTGTATATGTTCAGATTCCCTCACCGAGTCAAATACTAAATTTAGTACTAAAACAGTCATTAATTTGTCTTTGAAGATTAATTTGTGTCATTTTTAATCATCATTAAAAAAATACAATCTGTAAGAATAGTAAAGTCTAAGAAGTGTTCAGCAGGCTACTTATTTAAGGGTAAATGACTACTAAATAAGGTTTAGAAATAGAACTGCAATGCTCTTCAAAGTACAATTTGTTTTAATACTACTGAATCATAAAGGAAGATTACAGCCTGCCAAGTAGTTCAAGGTATTGAATAGCCAGTCATGGACAGGTACATTAACATGCATTTCAGTTGTACTAAGCAAGGAGGCAGCTAAAACAACCAGCAAAATCAGTGAAGGTAAACAATCATAAAATGTGTTTTTTACCTAGAAATAATATGATACAAAAAAAGGGTGACCATGTTCCTTTAAAGTTTACTGAATTACATTTTTCAGAAGTCTACTCAGTCAGTGAACTGCATTTTCAAGAACCACTTCCTGGTCCTGCCCAGAGTGACTATTATCCTCCATTTGAAGATCAAGCTGGTGTTGTCTGCAGTTAAGCTTTACATGTATGAGGTAAGTGCTCATGTTTAAATAGTGAAGTGCATCATTTTAACTCCCTGAAATGTTAAATACAGTAAGGGAATTATTACTCAGGTTTTAAGTGAAATGTTGTGCAGTTTTAGTTGTGAATATGTTGTTATGAAGAAATATTCTATGCTCTGAACTCATGTGACAACATCTTTGAAATGTCTTTAAAATACACAATTTATTTTTAATCAAATCACTCCTTAAGGTGTCTGGTGTGCATTGTGCCTCTAGGTTACATTTTATTTGTGGTATTTTTTACTGATTTAGTTACTTTTAAAGTTGTAGTTTCTCGGGAGTGTGTGTGTGTGTGTGTGTGTGTGCAGAGGAGGTAGGGAGCAGCAGGAAGATATTCAGAATGTATGTTCTGTGTGCATATCCATTCAGCAACCTATTTATCTATATTTACAGCGAACAGACTTTACAGTTTTTTTATCTGAGAAAATCTGGAGTAACCTGCAGGTTGATAAAGGAAAATGTATTTACTGCAGATATTTGAGTGTTTGAATGTGTGTCTGGGGGGGTGAGGCGGGGTGGGGTAGCTGCTTTTCACATCTAATATTGATGAAAACATTTGCATGGGTTAATCCATTATATTAAATAAAGCCACTCATGTATTGTCATTACTGCATTTTCAAATGCACTGCCAACTCTGTGCCATGTGCACTGTCATCACCACACAATGCCATTTGAACAGCTACCAGCTTGCTGTTCTATGTACAATGCCACCTCTTGTTTTCCCACATGCACTGCCGATTTCACACTGAGCCATTTTCACTGCCATCAATATTTGTTGATATGTGCATAGCCAACTTCTCTGGAACTGTACTTGGTGTTGACCATTTCTGTGACCTTACTTGTGGGCCCTGGGCTGGAGGCTGGGGTATCTGTGGTATCAGTTATTTTCATACACCCACCCTTGAAGGCCCAAATATTGACACATGCCCCCCTGTAGATTAGGTAGTATCCATGGACAGCAGAATTAAGGTATATTATGTTAACATTATTAAATCAAAATGAAGGCCCACACTTTAAGGCAACAGCCTGACAAGTCCCCTGACCAGTTCACAATGACACCCAGTTTCAAAGCTAGTAGGTCATGTGTCATTCCCAATGTCATATCTTGAGTCAGAGATGTGATGGGATTTGGATTAGGTATCACTGGACTTTTGTATGCAATAGCCACAGACAGATTCACAATGCAGGGGGCAAGGTCCAGAGGGTGCCTTAAAGGTAACTGTCTCCTACTTCAGTGCTGGATGTTTCATGAGGGGTGTTAGCCCATCGAGGCTGCGAGTTGACTGCCCCACCCACCCCAGCCACTCTCCCACCCAAGGTTGGCTCTCCTCTTATTGCTGCAAATGCTCACATGATTAATCATGTGACCTCCCCAATCTGTTTCTAATTGCCTGTTTTCCCATTAGCAGGTTATACTGGGTGATCACTATGAGTCACTGTTGCACTCTATCTTTTCCTACTTCCCAGCACCTATTGCCTGCTCTAGCCATCCTCTGCACTCCACTTCCCCCCTTAATCTGTGTCTCATTGTTTTTGGTCCCCTGAAATTCCAGGCTCATCAACCAATGTTCCCCTTCCCAGAATTGAACCCTGTACCTTCAGTACTGTAGTCCGTGTTGCTACCCCTGAGCCATCAGTGCTGTAAAGTTCTCTCTCCTCACTTCCTTATGTTAACTTCTTTTACTCAACAGTAACCCATTATTACCCCTGGCTCTAACATGGTGACCTCTGCTAATAATGCCACTCTCAGGTCATTGTTGTTCCTATGCATACTATGTGCAGCTAACCCACCCTCTGCACAGTGGCATCATAAGACTGAATGGATTGCTCAATACTACCTGCATGTGGATGCCACTCTCTGAGCCCACATGTTATCTAACACCATTTCTCCACTTTTTTTGCCCCTTTTGCCCATGTCCCCTCTAGCATCTCCCCAACCTTGCCTCCCTTCAATTTGTACCATGCTATGCCATGCTGTTCCTCTCCTATGGGACCTCCCTACTCCTGCCCTTGATTCTATTTCTTCTGGACATGACAGATGGGGAAAAAGACTCTGCAAAGTACTCTAGCTGGCAGCATTAAGAGCATTTCTACTACTACTCCTACTCTCACCGAACATCCACCCCAACCCAGGCCCTACACCCACCCCCTTTGCAAAGTACACAGCAGCAGGTGAAATTCATATTGCATCTATTAACATCTGCAGTCTTTTAAACAAATTCAACAATCTGCAGGTCTGGGCCACCTAGCAGCAACCTAATATTATCTCCATAGTTGAAACTTGGCTAAATAATAATATTATACATGATTCGGCAGTCTCCCTTACAGGGTACACAATGTTCCAAGCTGATAGGTTGGGTAAGCAAGGTGGAGCTGTGCCATCTACTGCTGGGACTCCTTACAGGGGCACATCCTCCCTTCCCCATACCTGGACTTTAGTGCCCAGGCTCTGTCATTAAAGGTAATTACCAAATTGCTAGGGCACCATTATACATCTCATCAGTATACATCCCTCCATGGAACCAAAAAGCTGCATTTGAATTGGTCATTGTCTATCTTTCCTAACTACCTGACAAGGCTGAAATCATTGTACTGGGCAATTTTAATGTAAACTGGTCCTTGGACATCATCACTTCCCTAAAAGATGCTGCATTGCCATTGACTTGACCTCACACAGATTGTTCCCAATCCTACCCACCACAACCCTAAAATGGGAACCTCAACCCTACTTGATCTTGTACTTACCAACCGTCCCAACAAATTCAAAAAAGTGAGTGCTTTACCTACCACCCTCAATGATCACTCCCCTATTTTGTGTCACTGGTCCTTCATAACTAGTAAACCACCACCTAAAATTGTCTTCCAGAGATGGATCAAACCTGGTAAACTAAGGGTCATCAAACAACATCTAGCTAACTGGGATTGGTCTCCCATATCCTCTGCCTTGGAAATAGACTCTGCCCTAGAGTTCTTCATCCAGTCCTTTAACTTGGTCTGTGACCTTTTTGCACCACTTAGCAAATGAGTCATTAAAGGCACAGATACCCCCTGGATCTCTAAATTCCTTCTTGACCAAATGCATGACAGGGATACTGTCTGGCACACTGCCCTGGAATCTGGAAAGCCAGCTGACTGGCAGTATTACCAGGCAGCCAGGAACAGGTGCACCTAGAATGTCTGAAAGACTAAAGCTGAATACTACTGGTCTGTTCTCACCTCCTCCTGGGGCATGGGATGCAGGTTCTGGGACAACTTGAAAGAGCTAAATGACAAGACTGTTACAGCCCCACCCTCCCAAATGTGTGTAAATGGCTGCATCTCAACTGACCCCAAACTCATTGTTATTACACTAAACTCATCATTCTCTGATCTTAGCAGTGTTCTCCCACCCAACGTCTTTGCCCCATGCCCCCTCCTCTGCTGCCCCCCCAAAGCACCTCCTTTCTACTTCAAAACTATCTCTCAGTGAGAGGCTACTCCCTACCTGCAAAAAGCAGTAAACAAGTCCAAATTTAGCAGTGATCCCCTGGACCTAGAACTACTAAGGTTAATTTTCAGTAAGGTACTTTATCCCCTTACAGAGCTCCTCAACTGCTCCCTCTCCCTGGGCCAGTTGCCTGCAAAATAGAAAACTGCTCTCATCACACCTATTCATAAGAGTGGGGATTGTAACATCCCCTGTAACTACCACCCCATATTAATTCTCCCACTGCTTTCCAAAGTCCATGAGAAAATCGTAGCCACCTAACTCTCAAAACACCTTACCAAATACAACTTGCTGTGTAGTGAGCAACACGACTTTTGAAAAAGCCACAGTACCACCATTGCCTTGTTAGAATTTGCTAATACTCTCCATGCCTCACTAGATGCTGGGCACCTCATAGGTGCAGTATTTATAGATAGCTTTTGGGACCATCCAACACTCTCTGATACTGGCCTCTCACCCAGCTGGTCCTCTCGCAGGACACTATTGGCTGGTTAGCTGATTACCTATCTGGCAGGTCCCAGCAAGTATGGATAACCCATACACTGCTCTCCCCCCCCTCCCAATCTCCTCAGGAGTCCCACAGGGGTCAATCCTGGGTCTTCTATTATTTAGTCCATTTATCAATACCCTGCCCTGTGCCTATTCCAGTGAACTTCTCCTCTATGTAGATGACACAGTACTCTTCAGCTCTCACTTTGATCCAGTCACGTTCCAACTGGCATTTCAGAAATATTTCAATGAAGCTGAATCCTGGTTCTCTAATCACAGACTTGTTCTAAACTATAAAAAAACAAAATCAATGTTGTTTGCCCATGTCCAAACTAAGCACAGTGGCTACTCCCTGCCTATACTTCACTCTCTTCATGAAATGATTGAGCAGGTCAGCTGGTTCAAATACCTCAGGGTCACCTTGGACTCAGAGGTCACCTACCATGACCACATCCACCATCTGAGTATGGCAGTAAATATATGAATTAGCCTACTTAACTGTTATAAGCACTGTCTCCCCCCATATGCACTGCAACTAGCAATCTCCTCCTCGATTTTATCTCTGATTGACTATGGGATACTGATATATGGTGCAGCTGATATTACAGCTCTCTATAGAGTAAGGATGTCCCTGAATAAGTCTTTCTGACTTGCCACTGATAGTGACTGGCTGACCCACACCTGCACCCTCTACATCCTTACCAACTGGCTCAACTTTGACAGAAGATTGAAATACCAGTACTGCCTTCTGGCAAAAAAAAAAAATCTATGCTGTCCTTACCCCCCTCTGGTCTCACACTGTTTCTTCAGCCTAATTTAACCATCAAACACACTCCAGGATCTGAGAAATCCCCCTTCCATGTCACACATTGTAAAACAACCTTGGGGACAAAGAACATTTCACTATAGGGCACCTATCCTGATGAATTCGCTTCCAAAAACCTTACTGATGGAGCCTAAACTAACCCACTTCAAATCCTGTCTTAGAAATTACATCCAACGGGAAGCAACCTGTGACTGTAACTAATTTCTCCTTGGCTACTGAGTTAAATCCCCAAACAAAGGTCTTCAGTACATATACTTGACCTGCACTCTAAAAAAAATTGTGTAAACAGTTTTCTCTTCACAATGGCATATGCACTGCCAATGTCCTACTGTAGACTAGGATCTGCTGCTCTGATCTCCTATAAATAGTTTTGTATTGCATTGAAAATCCATTGTATGCATGCTAATTGTTTGAATTTCCACTTATTTATTATTTATTTAGCTTTTGTTGACTGTGTAAGTGCACTAGACAAATCCTGCCTATTTTCAGGAATGACCCCAGTGGGGGGGGGGGGGATACAGATGAATGCCAACTGACCTAGAACAAGATTAAGCTGTTGGTGGTATTTTTAGTGAATTGTACCATATTATCCAATGATTTAGTCTTTGTTACCTCTGCCTGTTATCCCCGTACTCCTCTGATGTAGAGACTTTATAATGGAGTCTCTGACTCTACGGTTTTAATTCTGATATGTTCAATAAATAAATAAATACATGTTCTCCCTGTAGCTCTTGTACAGTACTTCTCTGGAACTCTAGCTGTACTCTTGCTTTTCATTTTTCCTTATAATAACCCTTTTTTTCCTTTATTTCTACAGGTGTCAGAGGACACTGTTCGTGGTCTGACAGGACGCAGACTACTTACATATCAGATAAGTATTGTTTATGTTTGACCTTCCCTGTTGGTCACATTCTGTTCTTGTAGCACTGTGGATCCTTTGTGACCCCATGGATATTCGATTTTTACAGGTATGATTGGATATCACTCCAAAACACCCATCCCAGGCTCCCCAGGATCCAAGTAAAAGATCTCATATCAATGCTAGTTAGGCAAACTATAATGATGCAACCTAAAACTGTGCCTTGCCTACCTTGCACCCTTTGCATTGGCTATGCCCATGACCCACATATCAGGTTAATGCATTTGCAGTGAAACATCAGGAATCAAAATGCCAGAACCAACATGAATGCAACAAACAGATTACAGGTGTATTCAGGTTCCCACATGGCATTTCCTAACCCTGCAGGAAGAACTGTGTTAAACTAAAACAGATCTGTAACTTTAAGAGGCTTTCCTTTACAGTGCCAACATAAATGTGTGGGGACAGCTCTGAGTAAGTTTTTAAGGCTGTTAAGCCTTTGTTTCCCTCCCAGGTTTAGCCTATCTTCCAAGATTCAGAAGATCTGGCATTTCTCATTGATAATGGCCTGCAGAAGATGATTTTTACTATGGTGCAGAGGTAGATCATTGGGGTAAAACATGGACTGGGTAGTGGGCAAGCTTTCTCTATGACCCTTTTGAAAAACAAGATGGCATAATGCCAGGTGGTTGAGACACCCGCTGAAGAGGTGCTGTGTGTTGTTACTCCAGGTGCACGAGTAGGGTAACATGCTGATAGAGACCCCTTATTTACGCTGGAATACTGCCTCAGAGAGAGTTTGCAGGCTATGGGCCTAGTCTGGGTTGGCACCTGGGTCCAAGACAACAACACAGAATTTTTGTCCAGCAGGAAAGAGGTTGGCCTTTGGGGGCAGGATAGGGAAGAGTAGAGCTGTTGCTAGCATGCGGGGGCAGATTAGGTAGTATCAGGGAGAACAGACTCTGCCTAAAGTATGCCATCTGAATTGGGAGAGGCTGAGGGGGCAGGAACAGCAAGTGAGTGGCGGTATTGTGAGTGAAATACAGGCTGCTACTGTATCTCTGACTATGAGGAAAATACAGTATGAAGTGCAAGTGACTTTATTGCAACAGCTGGGCAAGGAATGCACACAGTCAGTATAATCATTATATTTAATATTATCCTGGTGTCTATACGCACATGCTTTCCCTTTTCAAACAGCAAGATCCATCCATGACCCTGAGGGAGGGAGGGAGGGAGGTAAGCAAGCAGGTATCTCATGGACTTTAACCAGGTTTCACAACCCACACATCAGCATGTGCCACCTGCAAGACCGCACAACAGGAGAGAAAAAGCAGGAACTATAATTCAACCAGTTCATGTGAAAGCTCACAATACACATATGCTACAGACAAATAACTCTTCTGGTTCTTATTGCCATCCACAACATGGTACCATACTTAATATACTTGCACCTGGAATAACTGAGGGGTAGTTCCATACTAGTCTTCTTTCTAACTCTGTGTAATCTGCCATGTGGCAGGGTAGGTTACAATATTAACTTTTAAAAATTATGCTCTGATCTAACTGCTCACGCATGTTGTTTATTTACAGCAGAGCATGTGTGTGTGGTTAGTGGGTGTGGCAGCAAGCATAGGATTGGTGGGTGTGACGGCATGCATGGGGGTATAGAATCATAAGATATGATAGCAGGCATGGTGTTATATGGTCAGCTTGGTGTGACAGCATGCATGGGGGCATGGAGTTGTGAGCTGTGATAGCATGCATTGTGGTATAGGTCAGTGAGTTTGACAGGATGTATGGGGGTGATGGGTATGATAGTGTATGTGGTCATAGAAACATAGACTTTTACAGCTGATAAGGACCACTTGGCCCACCCAGTCTGCCTATTTCCCTACCTATTGGATAAGCTGCATATCCTAGTTAACCAACAGCCTACTTCCTCCTACCCCCACTATAATTGCCTAATGTTTGTCTCATGCATTCTTGAATTCCCCCACAACATAGGTCATTGGGTGTGACAGTGTGAATGGGGGCAAATGGTCAGTTGATGGATGTGACAGCATGCATGAAGGTATGGAATCATGAGCTGTGACAGTGTGCATGGGGTATGGGATTGGTGGGTGTGACAGCTTGCATGGGAGTATGGGATTGTGAGGTGTGACAGCATACATGATATTATAGGGTCTTTTGGTGTGAACTTGATGGAGTATGGGATTGGTGGGTGTGACTGTTATAGGGTCTGTTGGGTGACAACTTGCATGGCATATGGGATTGGTGGGTGTGACAACATGCATGGTAGTATGTGACTTTGAGGCGTGACAGTGTACATGATGTTATAGGGTCTGTTGGAGTAACAACTTGCATGGGGCTGGTGGATGTGCCAGTGTGAGAGCGGAACATGGGGTCATGATCTCTAACAATTCTTGCCCCACCTGCAGCAAACCAAAGAATACCATGCTAAAGAAAGTCATTTCTCAGCTGAGCTGCTTTGTTAATTCTGTTGCAGGTAGATGACATTGGTGCAACCCATGGTGACAATGCCAGGATGGGCTGAAACTATCTGCACTCCCAGGAAGACCCTTTCCCTTACTTCTAGGAACAGGAAGGATTGACATTTACTTTATTGTTTTCATTTTTGTCAGGGGGGGTGTCCCACAAGGTCCTTTTGTGCTTTCCATGTGAACAAGGAGGGTTCCTGCACTGAGACCACACCATGTGGCACCATGTTGTGAGGCTAGGAGCACACTGTGTAGCATAGACTAGGGACACAACTGGTATACAGATAACTTTGGTAGGATTTCCACAGTACAGCTAGTTATTAGCGGATGTTGGATGAAACCTAGATTAAAGAAGTACAGATGTCTAATCTTGTTGGATGTGCCTTAATTATTTTTTGGGATCACTTGCCTGGCAGGTTTTCCCCTACAATGTGGTCAGTGTGATACCAATGGCCCTCGAAGGCCATTGTGATACCATGGTGCATGACCATTGTGCTACCACCAGCACAAGGCAAGGAATGAGACCATTGTATTGCCACTGCAAGTGCACCTATTGTGCTACCACAGACACATGATACTACAGTGGTCATAATAGTAGTACAATGGAATTTAAACTAATCCATTGTGATATCAATTGAAGTATTCTTATCAACAATGATTTATCGTTTAGCGGTCATTGTAATGAGGTGGTAACTAAAATGAATAGGATTATTGTTGCAGTCAGAAGAACATTTATTACAAGGCATCAGGCTTGCCAATTACCATTATATAGGACCTTAATGAGACCACACTTTGATTATTGCAGTCCCCTGTGGAGTCCATACTTAAGAAAATAATATTAATACACAAGAGAGGGTGCAGCATAGATTAACAAAGATGATCTCCAGCCTGAAGAATCACTCTTATCAGGACAGACTGGTAACCTTTGGACTATATATAAACTTGAGCTAAGACTTAAGAAAGGGGATTTGTTGTGCATGTACAAAATTAACAGAAATAAAGATCTAATGTCTAGTCTTGGGTTACAGATTGCCAATAGGGCATAAACTTAAGATGCCACAAAAGCTAGCTGAAATTAACGTACCCTAGAAGAAAGCACAGGAGAAACTTTTACACCCAAAGAATCATTTCATTATGGAATCAACAATCAGTTGATATCATTGAATTGGATACTATGATTGTATTCAAACACAGGTTAAACAACAACCTGTTGGATAAATGTAAGGTCTCATGTACCACTAATAGGGAGACAGGTCCTATGGGCACTAACCTTCTGCCTGTCTAATTTACCAAGGATAGTACAGAGTATAAGTTGTATCACACCGGTATTCGCCATTGTGCTACCATTGCATGTGTGTTTGCCACAGTGCTACCAATGTGTGTCAATATCACAGTGAACACAATGCCATCACACTGGAATTGGAACAAAAACACTGTGATACTAACAAACAGTGATATGACAATGGTTCACATTGTTACCAATGTGGTACCAGAAGAGGTGGTGTTACCAGTGAAATTCCACTGTCTGTGTGGTATCACAATGGTATCAAATGGAACTGAAACAAATCCACTGTGATGCCATTTATGAAACACACAATGGTAGTATATTGGAAATTGTAGTAATAGCATAATGGTAAAGGACAGGTATCACAATGGCATTTCAAATGCATTTTTTGTAAAGGTATGCCTATAGTTTCAGTAATTATTTTTCTTACATTTTTTTGGCTGTACCATTGGTATAAACTTCAGATTAAGTGAATAAAGTTTAATTTATAAAACTGGATACCCCAATCAACACTAGTCTGCCACCTATACATTCATGTAGGACAATGAAGAGTATCTAGGTGCCAGCTGCTGCCCTACAGATATCATGGCACATCAAGAGGGATGGGGATACCTTCCTGCCATGACGGGACATACACTGCTTCAAAGAGCAGACACAGCAGGATGTCTATGGGCAATAACCTGCCTCCACACACTGGCACTGTATACAGACCAAATGCATACTGGTGCTTGCTCAAACCCAGTCTCCATGAGCTGCACCTGGGCTTGCTGGGTAACCTGTGAAGTGGCGTATGAAGAAGGGTGCCGTCCATTATGGTGACACCTTTCTGGTGCAATCCACTCACGGCAACCGATGGGTAGGGTGACCAGATGAGGGGGTGGGCAAACTAGGTGACAGAATGTCGCTACATGTACAGTATGCATGCAGGTGGGTGGGAACAAGCATGGTGAGCATTGGCTTGGGGGTGAAGAGGCTGTAGGGGGTGGTGCTGCAGTCATCAGTCAAGCTGTGGCATGGCATCAGGGAATGGGCAATGGCTGGGGTGGGTGAGGTACTGGGTTTGGGTCCTGGCATTGGTGCAATTTTTATTGTGCCCGGCCCAAACCTTTTTTATTTTTACTATTACTACTTTCACCCCCTGGACATGCACCCCCTGGAGTTGAGAATCCTTATGTAGGGGGATGCAGGGGCAAAGCCCACTATAAGGTGGGGGGAGTGGGGGGTACAGCCCCCCCACAGAAAGTAGCAAAAATATGTCCTGGTACCATTGTGCTGGTGTGCCAGGTTTGTCAGAGTGCTGAAAATGTGTTCAGCACTCTGACTAAGCAATAACAACGATCAGCTTTAGGCATTCATTGTTATCACATAGACCCAGCTAGCTGGAAAGTACATCTAGTGCAGAGCATGTGGCCTATGCCTGCGTAAATTATATATATCACCCCTCTATAAATACTAATTGAGTACTACAGTACTACTACTTTACCACTATTACAAGTATTCAACTAGTCTTCATTAGTTTTCATTGGTATTCACTAATACAGTTCATTTTATTTATTTATTTATTTATTTGAAGCATCAGAAAACACCTTTGCGATGAGATCTCATTTACAAAGGTTCCTCATCATGAGACAAAATAAGACAGGCACCCCAGATAAGATAGATACAAATCCACACATACAAAATACAAGATAACTACAAAGGAGTAACATCATGCCGAGCCATACTACAAAGGAGTAACATCATGCTGAGTCATAATACAAAGGAGTAACATCATGCCGAGTCATAATACAAAGGGGTAACATCATGCCAAGTCATAGAAAGGAGCAACATCATGCCGAGTCATAATACAAAGGAGTAACATCATGTTGAGTCATACAAAGGAGCACCATCATGTCAAGTCATAATACAAAGGAGTGACTTCATGCCATGCCATAATACAATCAAAACTGAGTACAAGCAGAACTTACAATAACAATTCAGAAATAATCATTATGTGATTATTTAATTTTCACAGCACTGCTTTAATTTGCATATAAGACTACCTAACTTCTAGCTGAATACTTACTTATTACTAAGTTAGGTCTTCAAATACATAGTTCATTTAAATTTTTCGGCTTATGGGCAGACTACTTTACTACTACTGAATATTAGCCAAAAATGATCTTAAAATTACTATTTCACTACTTGCAAAGAAGGCAAAATGAAGACAAAAATTAATATTCAGACTTCGGTGAGGGTTAATGCAACTCCTGTTCCCAGTCTCTTTTCTTTTTTGAAGCTGTGGACACTACCTTACTGCTCTCCATCCTGTGTTGTGCCTCATCCTCTGGAGATGTGTTATTACCCATGAGGGGATCTAAAGCTGTGTCTCTGCCATGGACTGGAATATTTTTTTTCAAGGGGGGGCTACTGTCACCATGGAAGTCTTTTGGGGCCTCAGGTACTACCCTACTGCCCCCCACCCAGCATTGTGCCTTATCCCTTGGAGATGTGTTACTGAGTGTGAAGAAATCTAAGGCTGTGTGTGCTATAGACGAAGATTTTTGTCTTGCTGGCCTACTGGCACCATAGGAGAACTTTTATGTATTTTGAGATTAACACCTTTTTGTCAGTGTGGTCCTGCTTTTGCCCATTTGCACAGCAAGGTTAAGTGGGCTCATACTCTGCACAAATCATGGACAGACAAAAGGCGGAGGGGGCAGGTGAGTATAGTATTGACAGTACTAAAGGAATTTTTTTTTATTAATCTTTAGTGAAGATTCATCTCAAAATACAGAAATCACAAATACATAAAAAAGTTATATAAGTAACATACTGACATTACAAGAATTTAAAAATCAAATAAATACTGGTGGGATGTGGGATGGAAAACTATTGGGCTACAGTACTGGAGAGGTGGGAACGAGCAAGTACTGTTCAGTACTATTGGGAGGAGGGTGCAGTACAGCTTTTAGTACTGACAACATGATACTCGCCATCCTGCACCCTCCCAGTACTGACAGCCTGACACTGTCTCATTCACACCTCCACAGTACTGACATCCTTATACTAGCCTAACACCCCCTCCTGGCATATACAACCCAATACTCGACTGCTCCATCACACCTCTTCTGAAATTAGCTGTCTGTTTCCAGCCATCCCAACACCCTTAGTACTGACAATCTAATTCTGGCTTGTACTGTATCCCCACATCCGCAGTGATGAAAGTCTGATACTTGGCTTTCCTAAACACCCCTTCCAGTGCTGACAGTCCAACACTCAGCCATCCCACTCTTCCTTCTAGTAAAAAAAGCCCAATACTTAGCCATCCTGCACCTCCCCCAGTACTCACAGCCCAAGATTCACCAATGTCACACACCCTTTCTCTGGTACTGACAGCCCAGTACTTACTTGCCTTCCCCCGCACATTCCTGCCACTGACACTCTTATCCTGTTTTCCTGATAACAAGACTGTATTCTTCAGAAAATGCTTATTACACTAAGTCCCTCATTAAACCAGCATACTGGGTGGCATCATGTTCCTCATCCTAGGTCTGTTGTTCCTAGCCCCTTCCTTCCTTCCTTCTGCCTTACCATCAGGGTCCTGACTCCCCCAGCCATGGTGGCATGTTCCCTAGACTACCCATGTACACCAGCCCTGGTCTCTAGTTCCTTGGCTCTCTTTCACCCAGCAATGGTGGTAGGCTTCAAAACTCACTCCTGACCTAAGGCTTCTCAGACTCCATTGCCTTGTCTTTAGGATCCTGTGTGCTCCCATCACTGTCCTTGCTAGCTCTTGAATTCCTTCCCCCCAGCCATTGCAGTAGACACCTGGGTTCTCCTCCATCTATAGCAAAATGCTCCCCGAATACTCTTTTTGCCATGTACCCCGGTTACTGAAAGCCTTTAGCCATGCCTCCCTCAGTCATAACTGAATGCATGGAGCAGGTTTGGTTAGGTGATTGGGGACACCTGTCCCATGTCTGATCCCAAGCACCCAGCAAGTAGAAAGCATTGGGGATGTCTGTGCACGGATCTGAGGAGTGCAAAACTCTACAATCAGGGGCAGATTATTTCAATTAATGACATCACTGAGGTGCATGGAGCAACGCTATTGCAATGCAGACATAATAAATTGACCCTTTCAGAGCAGAATTCCTGATTTATATAGAAAACAAGAATATTAAATATTCTTGTTTTCCATATAAAGCAGTGATTCTGCTGTGAAAGTGTTAGTATACCAGGCCCACATTGCAACAGTGTTCAGTGTCCATCCAGGTTTTGTCCACTGCATACAATGAAACCTCAAAGATATTTATGCCCCAAAAAGCTAATAGGTTTGCTATCAATAACTCTCTCTCTCTCTATCTATGGATGTTGCACACATGGGATAAATAGATTGCCATTTTAAATAAAAATGTGCATAAAAAAATTACTGGCAGTGAAATTGCAAACCACCCTGGCAGCGAGAGTTAATCTCCCCAACCCCCCAGTTTATCTGCTGTCAGCTAGTGCTCATACAAACAGAGCTCTCTCTGCAGCAATAAATCTTGCAAGACACACTGTCAATTGTTCTGTTTTTGTAGTGTACAAGACCAGCCTAGCATGCCCTTGTCAAACATTTAAATGATCCAATTCAGCCACAGAAAAGCTGAAAGCCTCTGAAAAAATGTCCGTGCATTCAGCTTCTGTACTAGCAGCAGTCTGCTGCCAACATCAGAGTGATTTAATTGGTCCCTAGAAGTATCATGATGCTGCTGCTCTGATGGCTGAAAGAAAATAATTTGAATCAGTCAAGTGAGATTATGGTGTTCTCCATGCTTCAGTTTATAACGGATGAGACCTACGCTGCACATGTTCTGGAAAGATCAGCTTGCTACAAGAAAGGTGATTTATGATTTTTATGTAATCTGAGAGAATGGAGTCAGACATTAGCAGACAGAGGCAACAAAAATGTGTGGAGGAGGACCATTAATAAAAAGATTCTGTAGGCTTTCTGTTTAGCTGGGAGGGACATAGTGCTGGCAAGTGCAGCTGGAACAAATGGGTGGCTTTATGGCTTAATTTTCCTGCTGTTTCTTTCTACCCTATAGTCCATCTGTTTCTTCTTACATTTTAACCCTATGTTCCTTGCCATGTACAGTCTGCAAATTTTGCATTTCAGAAGTAAACAAAATAAGCAGATGCATCTGAAAGAATATGCAGAGTCATGTGATGGTTTCTGCACATGTGCTCTTGTGAATGCTGCTTATAAGAGTTTATGCGTTCTTGCTGAAATGGTCATCTTTGAAGAGTAAAGATGGGCATTCATTATGGCTGTGGGTGGAGCCTGCAGCCATCTTGCTCTCTGTAGCTTGAAAATGGAGTATCGTGGAACAGATTTTTTGGACTTTTCAATGTATCCTTCCACATCTATAAATCACTATGCCAACAAACATAAAATACTCCCTTCTTTCTGTTTAGAATGTTGGAGACATAACTGTAAGCTGCGTATTATATGGCCATTAGGAAACTGAAACAGCTTGTTAAATATTGGTTGACTATTAAACTGGAGATTTGTTTACCCCTTTCAAAATGCAAAAACTTGCACATTTAAATACTTAGCCTTTAACATTTTTTGCAACTAACTTCAGTTGGTATGTATTGTCATTCAAGAAAGATTTATACCTCATAAATGTTACCCTTTCCCAGCAAATGATTTACACTGTTTTTTAACCTTTTAAGACTTTGTCTGATAAGTGCTGTCAGACATATGCCAGGTCTTCAGTGAATTGCTTTCCAAACATAACAGATAAAGGTGTGTGTGTGTGTGTGTGTGTGTGTGTGTGCATGTGTGTGTGTGTGTGTGTGTAGAGAAACAGTCTTAATTCTGGCAAGGGACACCTCATCTAATGAAGTAACTGTTGACAAACCAGAAGAATGAGAAATTCATCTGTATAATTATTTGATTCCTTATGTTCCCATATTGAGTTATAAATAAAGTTAGTCAAAACAGCTGAGAAAGAAATGTGTAGGGGACACCAGTTGCATTTTTCATGTGTTTTGGACCTCCAACTCTAGGCTGTGGAACATAAATGTATTGTTAGTGATTGGAAAGACCTGATCAAACAATTAGAAACAGAAGACTGTTTTTTGTCATTTTATAATATGATGTACTGAGTGTGTATTTACTGAGTTGCTGGATCAGGGTCATGAAGAAAATAACATATACTTAACTAATTCTAGACCCCATCAGGGGGTTAGAAAAATAGTCTGTGAGAATTTGTCTGAAAACGAACAAATACAAGATGCAAAATTTGCATATGTGTACATGTATATGGGGAAATATCTCTAATTTATTTCCAATAAATTTGTTTACAGGCATAACTAGTATCTTTTGAAAGATTGGTCGACTTGTCATTATTAATTTTGAGTAAAGTTCACGAAGTAATGAGTGTGATATTTGTTATTTCATATAGTCCTCCATTATGCCTTATGCATACCATGTAAATCTAAATCATTCCAAGGCTATCCTGACATATAATATTAATACAGAACAGCAAATCAGAGCTCTTTTCCTGATAGAAGGCTGCTGATATAATAAATAAAGAACAAAGTCATAAATAAGAAACCAGTATCTTACGAACATTTTTTTAGGTATCTGATTCTGCTGCTGTGGGGAAAATACAGGAAAAATGAGGGCTTGTTACAGGGAAATGGTTATTTGGATCTGGGAGCACTGAATATTTCTTATCCCAGAATGACCCAAGTGGCTATACAATACATTGGGGTACTACACAAGCTGCAGACCCACCAGTGAATGCAGCTGTGTGTATGTCCCTGGCAATCCATAAGATGGAATTGACATACCTCCCAATGCATACCTTTTTGATGCTGTATCTTCTTGCTGTCATACACGCTCCCCCATTCCCCTTTGTAACATGCCACTATTCAAACTGCTAAGGCACCCAGGTGCCATGGGATGCTGTATCCTGCAATGTCATTTGTAGAGTACACTCCAGGTTATGGACAGTTCATCGAGAGTTCCCCAACTGTACAACAAAATGGGAGGTCAACTGTAACATGCCTGTTCTGGGACCTGTTTGAGTGGGTACAGCATCAACCATCACCCACACTAAGAAATGCAAATGGTACCAGGATGATGGATCTACATGTGAACACCTGAGATGTATGGCCATTGGGCATTATCAGCCATACACAGCTCATGCCTATGTATGACACATTCTGGTGTCCTACAGCAAGTTCTCCACCACCCACCAATACAGTGGTATGATCCCATCATAGTACCAGTCATCACAATAGGATGGGTTGGGGACAGGGAGGGGGTTGTCTGTGCACTGTTGAGGGGGGAGGGGACCACTACATTATAGATGTGGACTGTAGGTGTAGTCCAGTGCTATCAGGGATGGGAACAGGGTCCCTACAGCATGGAGCTGGTAGAGCCTCAACTCCGGTATGATCAGGGCTGGTGGAATGGGTGGGGGGAGCCAATTTATCACCAGAGACTTCAGGGCATGTCCCACATGGAAGCGATCCAGGTCGAGGCTTTGGGGCGAGAGCTGCTGCATTGCATTCATCCTGATGCCAACATGCAAATGGGCTGGTAATGAGCATGCATAAGGCCCCTTTGCACCCTGCATGTTTAATTAGCTAATTTGCATTCCTGGGCTGAATATCTCCCATGGGGGTTGTGGCAAATATTGATATGTGCCAGGCATTCCACCTGGGAGGTATTCAGTCAGGGGCACCCTGGATGCACCTGTCTTGGTGTACACCCTGTACTGGTGGTGTATTCTCTTTGAATATTGTGTCAGTGCTGACTGATGCAATCTCTTTGAGCAACACATCTTTCTACTCATGCATCAGTCCAGCACTTAATATGTCCTCCACCAGATGAAAAATATTGTTTTCAGTGTGTCCTGATTTTACACAATGCAGCATAATATTGTGTAGATGTAGAATCCCACAGAAAATAAGATGCCATTTCCTTTGTGAACTATACTGACTAAATATATAGCAATCAGCAGGCATATTTTAGGAAAACACATTGCAAAAATGTGTAAAAGGATGCCTGCATTGAAACTGCCTCTCCACAGATCTGCATTGTGCAAATACATTAGAAATAATTGGTAAAAGCATCCCAAAAGCACTCCACAGCCATATTGGCTCTGATCAGAGTTTGTTCATTTTGCTGACATTGTCTTTAAAGTAATATACGAGTTTTAGTGTGTGTGTGAGTGTGTGTGTGTGTGAGCACTGTGTGTGCTTGTGTTTGTGATGTCCAATGTCACCTCTTTCCCTCCTTTCCTTAAATGATATTTTCTCACAGTCTGTCCTCATAGGCTTTTCCACCCTCCAGCCTTAGTTGTTTCCCTTGAGGCCCTGTTGTTTGAGTGTGAGGGTAGTATGATATCCACCTCTTGGCTTATTGGGTTCGGGACTTGAGGCTCATTATCAGTTATTTGTGGTTTATGTTGGGATTTAAGTAATATACCCCTGCCTAATCCCTTCTCTACCACAAACCCCCTAATCAGACAGGGGCTGTGTGTTTTTTTTGGGGAGGGGGAGGAAGTCTGGTAGCAGAGGATGAGGCTACATCCTCCCATCTCTGACAACTGAATGCAGCATGATTTTGATGGTAGGACCCCAAATGGCTTAAGAACCCTGTTCCTTGAAGGTGGAGGGATTTATTTATGTACTGATTGATTGACATCTCAGAATTACAGCATCTTTGAGACAGGGGCTCTTTTACAAAGGCTCCGCATCAAGGAGGGAAGGAAAAAAAAGGCAATTATAAGGCACAGGGGGCTAAGATTAGTAAACAAATTACATATAATACAAATTTCATATGATACATAGTATGTACTCGAAAGGTTACATGAGTTACAAGTTATACTCTACGAATAAGCTGACAAAGAGATGACCTTGTTATGAACCACAGAGTGGTCAAGAAGTAGTATAGCAGAGTAGCTGTTGGGACACATCCAGATGATTGAAGTTTCCTTTTAATTCTACTTCTCTGCTCCCCCACCATCACCACCAAAGATGGAGTCCATGCAACTTAAGGGGGAACATCTATCTCTAAGTATCCCACACTTCTGTATGGGGTAGCCCTCAGTTTTGGACTTTTATGACTGTTTTTCACAAGTTCTTGGTGCATAATTTATTGGCTATCTTTCATCCCTCAGAATAAACTATGACTGCAGTTTTGCCAGCCACAAGTCCTGCTGCTGTATGTTTATTTTTTTTTATTTTACCCATACACATTTTATCCCTAGCCTGGTTGTCTGCTTGACTTTAGGGACTTACCCTGTTTGGCCTGAGGTTCCCAACCATCATTTAGATTGGTACAGTTTTCCTCTCTGGCATGGGCGATGGAGTTTCTGCTACACACACACAGACACACATACACATGCACACACACACACACACACACACACACACACACACACTCCTCCTTCTACAACAAAAGCAACCTTTCTGTCCCTGCTGCAGTGGGCAATGTGGTGGCGGAACCCACTGCCAACCCTCCCCAGCTGAGCAGCAGCTTTCTCAGCCATGGTTTGCCACTTGATGACTTCTAGGGCTTGCTTCTAGATCCAGGTCATCTACGCGGTAGTGTAATGTGCTACTGCTGGGCCATTGGGGGCAGCCCTCCTGCTGCCATATTGAGACTAAAGTTTAACACTCTGTAGGAGATTCTGTGATGAACTTTTGGTATTGGGAATCGAAGGATGTTGGGCAGGAGGGCTGGAAGTATAGCCTAGAGGTTAGAGGAAAGAGATGTGAACAGGCTTGATACATCTAGCAGACGAGACCTAAGTTTGATTCTCACAACCTCCACTTGCATACTGTGTAACTCTAAGCAAGTCACTTAACCAGGTTACCAAAGACTAAAAAAAAAAAAAAGAATCAACTAAATAAAATTTGAAGTATGCAACAGCAACTTGTGTGAAAAATGTCATTTTCATCTAAAAGTGTTAACTGGAGGCTGCTCCACACTAAAGTGTGGGACATTAGTGATGAATGTTCCCCTTAATTGGAACTTGTGAACTTCTGCAGAAATTCCACCTGCGATTACCCAAAAAAAAGCCCTGGTAGCTGGCAGTCCCTCACCCCATGGCCAACCCGACTTGTAATTGAAACAGCCCTGCTGGCTAGCAGTCTCTCTTCCCACATGCTCACCTTCCTGACATTTATTGAAAAGATCAATGGTGGATAGGAGGGAGAGAGGTGATATGATAGAAACATTCAAACACCTTAAGGGCATTAACAAGGTAAAAGAGTCTAACATGTTTTAATATAAGGAAAATAGCAGGACAAAAGGACACAGCAGGAGTTTAGAGGGAGGCCGATTAAGGGGTAATGTGAAGAAGTTCTTTTTCACAGAAAGGGTGGTGGAGGCAAGGAACGGCCTACCTCCAGAAGTGGTAGATATGAATACAGTGCAGGGCTTCAAACAGGGATGGGACAGGCATACAGGAGCAATACAGATGAGTATGAGTATGAATAAACAGGCCATTGACAGAACGAAGGCCAATAGCACATTCATAAGGTAGAAAAAGAAATGGGCAGACTGGATGGGCCTTGCAGTCCTTATTTGCCATCAATTTCTACGTATTTATGTTTCTCTGTCCACCCCACCACCTGCCTGACAAAAGCCCTGGTGGCTAGCAGCCCCTCCCCCCACCTGATCACTGACCCGATATTTCCAGTAGCCAGTGTAATTTCCCTATCTTTATTTCCTATATAATATTATAAACCTTCTTTTCCCTGGTGGTCTAGTGACCCCATTCCCCCATCCTCAAGCCCCAGTTCATGCATTAAAATGTATTCTCTGGTGGTCTAGTGCACCCCCTGCTCCTCCATCCCAAACCCCATTGGACATCCAGCATAGCCCTCCTCTCCCCGCCACATCTGCACTGTCCGCTGAGCTGTCAGTGAATCAGTGTATGCTACAAGCATGCTGTCATTTTATTAACAACTCAGTGGGTGGCCTGGCCATGGCAGGAGAGGAGGGCTTTGCCAGTTGCCTGTTGGGGTTCAGGATGGGGGGAGTGGGATGGTGGGACACTGCCTTCTAGGGTGTGGGGTGCACTAGACCATCAGGGAATAACAATATTTTAATTCATGGACTGGGGAATGGGAATAGGGAGGGGGGTTCACTTGACTACCAGGGAATAAAATACTATGTTGGAGATAGGGATGGGGGGGTTAGACTGACTAATGGACACATCAGAAAGGTGATCAGGTGGAGGGAAGGACGGCTAGCCATCAGGGATCTTTTAATTACTGGTTGGATGGGTGATTGGGTGGGGTGGAGGAACCACTAGCCACCAGGGCTTTTTTAATTGCAGGTCGAGTGGGTGATAGGATGAGGTAGGGACCGCTAGCCACCAGGAATTTTTTTATTAAAGGTTGGGTGGGTGATAGGTTGGGAGGAAGAACCACTAGCCACAATGGAATAATTTTTATTTTGGGCAGGGCTGGGGGATGCTCTGGACTCCAGGAATTGTATTTGTTCCCCCTTCTGCCTATATCTGAGTGGAACAGGGTGAAATTTCACCCAAAACATTTGAAGTTGTCCGATCCACCTCTGGCAGATATTCGGAAACTTTCATGAAAGTTGTCAGATTTTGCAGAAGTTTCACTAAGCACATCTCTATTCTCAGCTGTCTTTTGAATACTCTTAACATCACTTCTCTTGTGAACAAGATAAAACAGTATGTAACTGATATTGTTCCATAGAATAGGCAATAATGTGCTCCAGGGTGTGGGTTATATACTGATTAATTCATACATAGGGGCTTAGTGAGGCACAAGGCCAAAGGCCCATAGAACTATGGTTAAAACTATAATATACCACACCCCGGAGGGTTTTAATTATTCCACTTATAAAATGGTTTTGTGTCTAAATCTGTTCTAAAACAGTGTTATCTGTTTGTCTATCTATTTATCTATCTATCTTTCTATCTATCTATCTATCTATCTATCTATCTATCTATCCATCTATCTATCTATCTATCAGCAAAGTAATGTTTTGTTTACAAAATAGTTTTTCTGCTAATAGGTGTCATTAGAGTGCTACATACTGTAATTGTTACCTGTGAATTAAATTTATGCAGCCTCATTTTTATGTTTGCTTGCACGCATGTGCAAGAAACATAGTGCCATCATCCAAGTTTGGAGGTGTGGCAGCCCTCTTCCAATTCAGGCAGTGTGTTTGCAGGTGCGGCTGCAGCTCTCCAATCCCTGCTGAGCTGTTTATGACAGCCGTCCAAAATGTAGTGGCATGCAGTTGAAAGTGGGAGCTACGCTTCAGTGTGCAGCAATAAGATATCGCCTGCTCATGCGCACTCCCCCTACACACACACATGCACGCATACTGCATGCTCACCAGTTGCCCCCCCACACACACTGTGTAGCCAATGAGGGGGTGCCTAATCCCCCATCAGCTGTGCTGCACCTTCCCAAAAGCAGAGTTCTGTATGTCACACTGGGTGCCCACCACAGCGTGTCTACACATCGTATAGCTGATGGGGGTGCCCAATCCCCCGTCAGCTCCACTGGCCCCCCCCAGAGTACAGGGTGCCATGCTGGGAACCCACCCCAGCATGGCAACACATGCTGTCACCAACAGGAGTGCCTAATCCCCCATCAGCTCCTCGCTCCTCCCACCAGCTGTCCTTGTGCCACGCTGGAGCCCACCCCAGCATGGCAAACATCCTGTGTCATCGTCATTTTAAAGGAAAAACACCTGAAACTCAAAAATGGTCCCTCATTGTCTCTGCCCCCACCCACGCTCACAAACTGTGCACCCTGCCTCCCCACATCCCCCACCCCATACTTACCTCTGGACTCCGGCGCGACGATCTTCGGTGGACTGGGAACACATCTGCACTCTTCAAAGCCGACTGCAAACTGAGGAAATGTCGGTAAGCTGTATAATGGGATAGATGGGGGGGTCAACTTTGCTGCATATCTCAGGCATTTTTTTTGAATTTTTGCACCCTAATTTTTAACATGGGGTTTTTGGGACCCCTTCTCATGAATGATGTCACTGTCATGGCATTACTTGGCCTCGAAGGGTAGTTTCACAGTCACTGCATGAAATCACCTTTTGGAACAGAGTAACAAAATGATACTGCCACTGTTCATAAGGTGGGCTCTCAAAAGCCTATTTTGAAAATTTGGTGGAAAAATTCCTAAAAATGACTGTTTTACGTGCGTACGTTGCGCGGTTCCTACGCACGCTCGTAAGTTTGTGAATGTTCAATATTTTCACTCCAGATTTTTTACATTGCCATTTTATTACACTTCCTTATGAGCAGTGCAGCTGTTATTTTTCACATCTTGCCCAAAACTTGTTTCTGCCCAGGTAGCGCACAATGGCACAGTCGGTGTGCGAAATCAATGTATGGGACACATTAAGAAAATCACAGTGACACTGTTCATGAGCAGAGGTCTTAAAATGGCTATGTTGAAAATTTGGTGAAAAAATTCCTAAAAATGACTGTTTTAGGAGCACGCGTTGCAGAGTACCTACGCACGCTCGTGAGTTTGCGAATTTTCAATATTTTCACTCCAGATTTTCCACATTGACATTTTATTACACTTCCTTATGAACAGTATAGCTGCCATTTTCCACATGTCTCTCAAATGTGTTTCCGCACATGAAGTGCACAATGATGCAGTCGGTTTGCGAAAGCAATGTTTGGGACACATAAGAAAATCACAGTTACACTGTTCACGAGCAGAGGTCTTAAAATGATTATGTTGAAAATTTGGTGACAAAAGTCCATAAAATGACTGTGTTATGAGTGAGCATTGCGCAGTTTCCACGCACCCTCGTAAGTGCATGACTTTGTAATATTTTCAGTCCAGATTTTCACCAGTGGCATTTTTCCACACTTCCTTATGAACAATACAGCTGTCTTTTTTCACAACATGGCCGGAATGTGTTTTCATACTTTCAGTGCAGAGATGCTTTGTCGCTGTGGGAAATCATTGTTCAGGACAGATAAAGAAAATCACAGTGACACTGTTCATGATCAGAGGTCCCAAAATGCCTGTGTTGACAATCTGCTGTAAAAAATCCCCAAACTAATTACATTATCGGTGTGCGTTGCACAGTTTCTATGCATACTCGTGACTTCACTAGTTTTTTTAATATTTTTACCATAGATTTGCATTATTGCCATTTTTTACACCTCCCCATGAACAGTACAGCTGTCATTTCTCACATTCTGTTCGGAATGTGTTTTTGCACCTATGGTGCTAAATGCCGTAGTCACTGTGCATAATCAGCTTTTGGCTAACAAACTGATACTGCCACTGTTCATGAGGTGGGGGGGGTCACAAAAAAACCATGTTCAAAATTTGGAGTGAAAATATCAATGACTGCCTGAGGTGTTAGTGTTTCCAACTATAACATCCCACCCTGTAGAGAATGATAGGCATCAGGGGTGTGACTTGGGATTCTTGCCTGTAATGCTTATACCATTCCACACCCTGCAGCCAGTGAGAGGCATTGAAGTATGCCTTGGACTCTTCAGCCCCAAGGTTCACCCCATTCTCCTATACCACACCCATCTCACCATATTTCCTGATGGAATGGGGTGTTCATAAGGGCCAAAGATCTCAAGGCACATTGTGACACTTGACAGTGTCTGCAGGGTAGAGTGTGGTGAAATGGTGTGGCTGTTATGCCTGACAACCCAAACGCACACCCCAATGCCTGTCACTCTCTGCAGGGTGGTGGTGGGGTTGTCTTCAGTTCAATACTTCACTGCCATTTCTGTTATGCAGCTCTGTAACTTCTACACTACCAATGCCAATGCCTGCAAGCAAACATTTAGCATTTACAAATGCTTGTTTTATCTGTACTTTACTACCTGTAGTTTGTTTTTGCAGTTTTTTATATTTATTTCTTATTTGTCCTGTTGTCCAGTACAGGGATGTTGGAGATTATGCAAGAGAGAGGTCAGGGAGTTAGCAGTCCTAGAGTGAGTGAGTGAGTGATGATCACTGCAGATTTCAGAATTTCTGCCATTTAGTTAAATTGGGATGTGAGGTGGAGAAGACACCACAGTCATGTACACACCACCATCTAGGTAAGTGCTGTGTGGGCATGGGCTGGAAAGGAAGTAATGTGGGGGGGTGCACTAGTGACAGGACTGCCTTTCTAACAGAGTGTGGTTCCTCTATAGAGACACCCACAGTGGAGAACAAGGAGGGTGCTGGGATCCTCCAGAGTGGAGACCCACAGAAGGGTGGTATGAGACCCCACAGGGCAAGGAATCAACACCTGGTGGGGGACTCCATTGTTAGGAGCATGGAACTGGGGGAGGCAGTGGAGAGGGAGGCACGGTGCCTGCCTGGTGCCATGGCTAGGAGGGACAGGAAGTGAACCCTCAGGATCATGAGAGCAGTTGCATGGGAAAGGGAGCTGGATGTCATTGTCCACCTAGGGACAAATGACCAGGTTAAGAAAGGGATCAGAGCAATGCAGGAGGAGTTTATGGAATTGGGGGAGCCTTAGACAAGTAGCATGCATGATAACCTGCTCCATGGTGCTGCCTGTCTATGGCATAGGTGAGGGAAGGGTGCTCCACACCATGGGATTTAATCAGTGGTTAAAAAACTAGTGCAGAGATCTTGGTTTTGGCTTCATTGGGGACTGGGGGTCTACCTGAAGGGATACAGGCCTATACTGGTGCAGTGGTCTGCATCTGTCCAGGAGGGGAACCTAGATCCTTAGTAATAGGTTTAAATGCTTCATTGGCAAGCATTTAAACTAGCCAAGGGGGATGCACTGAAAAGGAGCAGGGAAATATTAGACACCCCCCCCAGAATTAGGGTATTTAGTGAGGTAAACACCAAGATAAAGAAGTCAATAGGAAGAAGGGCATGGATAAATGGAGAAAAAGGCAAAGGCAGTAAGGACAGGGTGGAGCAAAAAGGGGTAAGGCCATCAAAAAATGGAAGGTAATGAGTACCCTCGGTAACAAGCTCCCTGAACTGGTGGTCTTGATGGAAAAGGGATGCCTGGATATTGTTTCAGTCACAGAAACATGGTACACAGAGAACCATGACTGGGATGTCAACATACTAGGGTACACAATCTACAGGAGGGACAGGAAGGGTAGAAGAGGAAGAGGAGTAGCTTTCATTAGCTACATTAGGGAAAGGATGAAAGAAATGGAACTAAAGAGTAAAAAGGGAGGAGAGGAGGTACTATGGGTCACCCTGGGGACCAGAAATGGCAATACAATCTGCATGGGGGTTGTATATATAACCTCCATCTCAAGAGGAGGAAATAGACAATTAAATGATAGAAGGCATCCTTAGGATGGCAGAAAAAGGGGAGATAGTGTTGATGGGGAACCTGAATTTACCAGATGTTAAATGGAGCAAGGTCTATGCATGAAAAAGGGTTACCAAAGTGTGACATTAGTGTCAATTTTTTAACTCTGTAATAGAGCAATTATTATAAGCATTTTTTAATGCTGTGACCCATCTTATAAAAATTTAGTATGGTGTAGGATAACTCCAATTTTGGGGCCCGAGAAGAAGCCTCCACAAATTTGCATGTGTAACACTGGACATAAAAGCAGGACTGCAAATGTAACAGGGAACAAAAAAGCAGGGCTGTAAGTGTAGCAGAAGACATAAAAGCAGGACTGTACATGTAATTGGGGATATGAAAGCAGGGCTACACATGTAACAGGGGACATTAAAGCACCACAGGCATACCACTACCTGTCTGTGTACAACATGGAGGCATGCCACCACCCATCTGTAGACAACATGGAGGCATGCAGCTAAATACCTGATGAAATCTTTCAAAGAAGATCATCATTAAAGTATGCATTCTAATCAGGGAATCATCAGTCTATAGCACCTGACTAATGGACTGTCCATATAAACTGAGCACAGACAACACCCGCAGAAAACAGCATAGTTGGTTTCCACAGTAAGTTTTTTTTTTGCTAGGCAAAGTTGTATAAACCCACCACACACATGTATGATATGGCTGATCAATATGGCCCAGAGAATAATGTATCCTAATTAGGGCACCACAACAAGCAGCATGGGAAGAGTGCTTTTTAACATTAAGCTCCGCCCCTCCAAAAGAGTGACCAAATGGTTTTGTGCTATGATTAACAATATGCTGTGGTTGCCCTATGATGTAACCAGAAAATCCACAATGACACAATAATAAACATTTTAAATGTGCAAAAAATAGAATACTGCAGGCAGCGCCAGGCAAGTTAGCTAATGCAGCAGCATCACTCAAACACCATCTGAATCACAGCGCACAAACCAGCCACCCCACTAACATTAGTTGTTGCCTACTTAGGCATATAACTCAGTTGTGCATAAACCGGTAACTGGTGTAATGGTTTAGCAAATACATGTGCAACATGCATAACTTGTTTTTTGGGGGAAGGGAAGTTGTGGGCATAGTCACACACAAAATGGGTTTTGTCAAGATCACCAGCCCAGTACAAGCTACCTATTTGAATACAATAAGTGCACATCTGGGGTTGTTTAGTGATTTTTTTAAATTTAAACCAAAATAGCAAGTAGGGTTACCATGTTGGTGTCCAAGCTAAAAAAAAACTAAATACATAAATACATTTTGTTCATGTTTTTGTTTTCAAATACTAAAATCATAACCCAATGTCAAAACAATCATGAACTGACTAAAAAGCTGTTCAAATTATTAAATCACTTCTTAAGTGAAGACAAAAAAGGGAGAAAAACGTGATAAGTGCAATACGAGCCATGCATCATCCCATCTGCCAGAAAGAAAGAAAAAAGTAAAATACTGAACCCTGGCATCCACAGGTCTGCCAACAAAATGGCAGCAAGCATACAATGATCTGGCAACAAAAGGAAGCCATGACTGCACACAGCTGCAGACAAAATGAAGGGATGTAGCAATCCATCGACAATCAAAATGGAGGCATGCATCCACAAATCTGAAATCAGAATGCAGGCATTCATACACAGATCTGCAGAGAAATGGAGGCATGCATCCACCCCTCTGTAAATCAAAATGGTGGCAATCATACACAAATCTGCAAATGAAATGGAGGCATGAATCCACCCATCTGAAAATCAAAATGGATGCAATCATACACAAATAAGCAAACAAAGTGGTGGGCATGCTTCAATCCATCTACAAATCAAAATGGAGGCAATCATACCCAAATCTGCAAACAAAATGAAGGCATGCATCCACCCACCTACAAACAAAATGGAGGGATGCATACACTTACCTGCAGGCAAAATGGAGGCATGCATCTAGCCATCTGAAAACAAAATGTAGGCACACTTCCAGCCATCTTCCAACCAAAAATGGAGGCATACCACAAAACATACCACAAGAACTCAGTCAAAAACTGTCACCACACCTGATATACAGAGACCAAATAGTGCAGCACCCTTCCCTGCAAAAAACATTATCAGTGACAACATGGTTTGGTACCCAGATTAACAGCAAATGCTGTGGGTGCCCCGTGAAGCACCAAAACAAAACAGAACAAGACAAAACAGAAGTGAGCATCCTACTAATAAAGAAGACAGCAACAAATACATTACACAATTCAATAGCCCATCATCACTAATGTCAAGATCGTGCCAGGCAGATCTACCACTCCACATAAATTTGAGGTTGCCACTGGCCCAGGGGTGTGGAGGGCTGAGTCATCCATGCGTTACCTCTTATCATGCTGGCCAGTGTGCCATGGGCATAAGTGTTCACTGCATGGCCATTGCAACATTGCACACTCTACCCAGGGGAAAACACAGAACAAGGAATGATGAGGTCCCAGATCTAGCAGGATAATAGCAGTCATCCACCACAAACCCTGACTCTGAATGGCACTTTAGGAATCTGGATCCTAGTCGAGGTGAGTTTAAGCAAGGGAGGGCTCCTCACTGCCCTACCATAGAGAGTAAACAGTGGAGGAAGAAGGGGTTAGATGCCTGATGTCATGGTGCGGGGCTGGGTGGGTGGCTGAAAGATAAATACCAACTGGTGTGGACCAGAAGGAGAATCAAATAAAGTAAAAAAATAACATTTGTGGTTGCCTAATTTGGGCACACCAAACTAACATGCACATCTGACCATGCCATACCTCTCAACTGTACCACCTCATGAGGAACAGTTCCTCATTTTATTCGCAAATGCCTCTTGTTACTCATTGAGAAGGCTTCTCCCACATTCAGCAACAACGTTATAAAGCAAAAATGCATAGCAGTTCATATGAAAAATGTGTTAATTATTTAATGGTGAGCTTTGTGAACACAAAGGCACACATTTTAACAGTGGTCTGAGCTCTGAGTAATACATTTGATGAAGTGTTCCACATTCTGAGGGGCAGTGTTTCATATTTGGGGGATGTACTAAGGTACAATGCTCATACAACTCTTTGGTAGGGAGAAGCACACATTCAAGAGTGTTGGCAGATTGTACTGGCAGCACCCAGGTAACTACGGGAAATATGTTTTTTTTTAAATACCAAAAACTACAATAAATATCAGACACTGAACTCAATCTTTTTTAATAACCTCCAAGAAAAACAATCATTGTAACAGCATTATGTAAGATACCATCCCAAAATATGAAAAGCACAATTAAAATAAAGCATTGGAACCAAAAACCCAAATAAATATCAGTATCTCAAAAATAAAGAGCCAAGGGATTAAATACAGGTACCAAACCCTCTCCAATAACCAAATAATGCAGTGTGCTAATCCCAGACACTCCACTCAATCTCCACCCCTCCCTAAAATTGTATGTAACAGCAGCATGTAAAATACAGTCCCAACATGGAAAGAGCATTTAAAATAAAGCATAAGAGCCTGGAAAGTTGATCTATGCAACCTCCTTATCAGCTCCTTCAAGAAGACCTCATGGTGAACAGAGACAGGGACATCAAGAAGTTTAAGGTCCCAAATTCACATTTTAATTCACACCAAATCCAGAAGGCAAAAAGGGAAATCCAGGGTGTGGGTCCATCTTCGCTATTAATAACTCCCCCAACGGCTCACCTACATTTCCAAAACTAGTTAAAAAAACAGTATTTTTGGTGGCAGGCATGATTGGTATTTACCTGATGCAGTGAGGATAGTGAAGTAATAAGGATCACACAGGAGGACAAGAGCTCTTCAGGAAGACAGTTGATCACAAGAAGGGGCTAGAAATAGCAGAGAATCATCTTTTAGATCCCCCCATGGCCTGCCCCAATCTCGTACTGATGTAAGCACTTAAATGGTTTCACAAGTAGCTCTCCTGGACACCTGCCATCATGCATGAACATCCGGTGGTGTGGGATATGAAAGGATCAGGTGAGCAAAGAGGACAGCTTGCAATCATGCTGTGTACTTAAAGAAACAGGGCAATGTACTATAATACCCTAAACAAATACAGCAAGTAACCTGGGGACATAAATGCAACCCAAATAGCATCAAGGTGCAGATTATTACAAAAGATCAGATGTAACACAAGGGGACATTAATGGTTACACGTGAGACCACGTGTTTAGGGACCCCTGTAGGTGGGTGGGAATCAAGGAAGCACAATACAGGAGTGTGATAAATGAGAGCAGGTCACAGAATTAGTTACAATTTTTTTTTTTTTTTGTCAGAAAAGTCTAGTAAAATGACACTGAGAGACTATTTCACACACATGGGTAATTATGTCTTAAATTAGCACACAAATTTTCATGCATTTAGAATGATGAAAGTATATTTTTTTAACATGGAATCATCTTATTCCATTAATGTTATCTTATGTATCTCTCCACATAGGCTTCTTAAAAAGCCCATGTCAATGACTGTATTATACTCACAATTCTGCATATGTACTGCATTACAAACTTTAGGATCCATTGGTAACCCCTTATCATGCATGGAGTCAGCACCTTAGCTGCAGCCACATTCAAGAGTGGGGTCATTCTCGATGCCCTACAGGGTACATGCCTCAGACAGCTAGTGTTGGAACTCACTTGGGAGAGAGCAATATTAGGCCTGGTACTCTCAAATAGGGACAGAGAGAGGATCTCAGATGTAGAAGTGTGTAGCCATCTGGGAACTAATGACCACCAAACAGTGTGGTTCATGATAAACACAACTGTAGGGTCAAGCCATACAAAACTGAGGGTACTGGACTTTAGGAGGACTGATTTTTGAAAATTGGAGAAGTGCCTCATAAAAGCACTAGCAAACAGGAAAGAAGGAGGGGTGGAGTAACAATGGGGAAATATCAGAACTGCCATCACAGATGCAATAAGCCTTTGTGTGAAGCAAATAAATCGAAAAGAAAGAAAAAAAACCACTATAGTTCTCAAAAGAGGTGGAGGTAAAGGTTAGAAAGAAAAATATAGCATTCAGGAAGTATAAGGAAACACAAAAGAAGCAGGACAGAGAAATGTACCAGTTAAAGCAGAAGGAAGTGGGGAAGGCAGTCAGAATAACAAAGGCCCAAGCTGAGGAAAAGATAGCCGACCTGGTTAAGAAGAGGGATAACACCTTTTATAGGTGCATTAGTGAGTGAAGAAAGACCAAGGGAGGGGTAGTGAGGCTTAATAAAGGGGAGGGTGAGTGGGTAGAGAGGGACAGTGAAAAAGCAGGGATACTGAATGAATACTTTTGCTCAGTATTCAGAAAAGAAGAGGAGGTCCAATCAACAGAAGTACTCTGGATGGGGGGGTCTATACCAGACCTTTCATTGAAGAAAGGGTTCTGAAAGAACTCCTAATACTGAAGGTGGACAAAGCAATGGGGCTGGATTGGATTCACGACAGAATTCTGAAAGAACTTAGGGAATAACTAATGACACCACTGACTACCCTTTTTAAAAAATTATGGGAGGATGGTGTGGTACCCAAGGACTGGAGAAGGGTGAATGTGATATCCCTTCACAAATGTGGGAGCAAAGCCAAGGCAGTAAACTACAGACCCATTAGCTTGACCTCATGGTAGGGAAAATGATGGCATAACTACTGAATGAAAGAATTACTGAGTACCTAGAGGCCAGCAGAGTGCATGACCCAAGACAGCATGGAATCACAATGGGTTAGTCATGTCAGATGAATCTAATAGATTTCTTTGACTGGGTGACCAAAGTAGTAGACCAGGAAGGGGCTATGAACATGGTCTACCTAGACTTTAACAAGGCATTTGATACAGTCCCACACAAAAGATTTATAAACAAATTAGCCAGACTGGGAGTGGGTTCCAGGGTGGTAGCCTCAATAAACAATTGACTGGACAACATGACACAGAGGTTAATAGTAGACAGAGTCCACTCCAAAGAAAGGGGGGTAATTATTGGGGTACCACAGGGTTCAGTACTGGGTCCAGTCCTTTTAATGTCTTTACAAGTGACATTGCAGAGGGACTTGAAGGAAAAGCATGCCTCTTTGCAGACAACACAAACATCTGCAACAGAGTTGATACACAAGCTGGGTGGAAAGGATGAGAAGGGACTTGGAAAGGTTGGAGAAATGGTAAGAAGTATGTCAGCTTAGATTCAGTGCAAAGAAGTGCAGAGTAATGCACCTAGAAATCAAAAACCCAGCTAAAGAGAACACAATGTGGGGGGATATTAACAACAACACAAATGGAAAGGGACCTGGGGTAGTCATAGCAGATGACCTAAATGTAAGTAAGCAATGTAAAAGGGCAGTAACAATGGCTGAGGGGATACTGGGATGAATAGGGAGAGGCCTCAAAAGTAGAAAACAGGAAGTTGTTATCCTTCTGTACAGACAGTTGATGAGACCCCATCTGGAGCACTGTGTGCATTTCTGAAGATCCCATTTCCGCAAGCACATAGACAGGATAGAAGCAGTCTAGAGGAGGGCAACTAAAATGGTGTAGGGTCTGCAACAGAAGCCATACAAAGAGACACTAAAGGATCTTAATATATATACCCTTGTGGAAAGGAGGGAGAGGTGAGACATGATAGGAACTTTGAAGTACCTCAAGGGACTTAACAAAGCCCAAGAGGGTAGCATCTTTTAGAAAAAGAGATGTGCAAGAACAAGGGGGCACAATTTGTAGATGGGGGGGATGGCTCAGGGGCAATGTGAGGAAGTATTGTTTCACAGAGAGGGTGATGGGCACATGGAACAGCCTTCCTGAGAAAGTCATGGGTTCAAAAACAGTGGAGGAATTCAAGAATGCATGGGACAGACATAAGGCAATTCTGATAGGGATTAGGAAGAAGTAGGTTGTTGGTTAACTAGAATCTGCAGTTTATTCAATAGGTAGAGAAATGGGTAGACTAGGTAGGCCAGGCGGTCTTTATCTGACATAAAAGTCTATGTTTCTATGAAGAGACACATATTTATTTTTTTTACTGGTGCAACAAGCAGTTTTTTTGTGATTTTCATTTCTATGCACCAGAAAACATGGGGTCTTATGGAAGCTAATTGGAGCAAAAATACCTACCAAAGATTTTTATATATCCATCAGTGTAGATATATATATATATATATATATATATTTTATTTTATATATATATATGGTAGTGCTACCATAGTTAAAGTTGAGTACCCCTTTTAATGTTAAATGGTGAACTTTTGCACCTTAATAACTTTGGCACTGTTCAATAGATTTTCCAGAAATTTGGCAGGTGCAGGGCATAACCATAGATCTTGGGATCTGCCAACTTTTGTACCAGTCAGATATACGGCTGCGGAGTTATTAAGCAACATTCGTGTGCACATTTATGTTTTTTTGCACATTCTTTGCTCGCGCCTACAGGTTTGCGCGACCAGTCCAAAAACTTCAGGGAATATGTGGCCAAGGAGCCGATGTGCCTTTTGAAGATTTCGTGAAAACATATTAAGCGGTTCAAAAGCTATTCAAAAAACAAGTTCCCATTATAAGTCAATGGGAAAACTTAACAAAAAGTGCGAAAGTGTTGGAAATACATTTTTTAGTGTCACAAATGACCCTTGTAGTGTCATGAGTCAGCCATTTTTTTTTCAGTTAGTGGTCACAGAAATGCTTGGCATTTAAATTTGAGTCCCTCAAGGCACACAATTATTTTTGTGTTCACCTAGTCAGACCCTAAGGATGCTAGCCATGTCTTTATTTTGGGGTTAAACACCCCAGAAATATGTTTTTCAAATTTCTGAGAAAAGTAGTGTCACAAAGTAGTGTCACACTTTCGACACTTTCTCAAATTTTTGCGAAAGCTTTTGAAATCCCGACACTACTTTTCCAAGCTATAGCAAAATTACAGGAATTCTATGCCACCCTACTGCAAATGAGCGGTTTGGTCTTTTGGGCTGAAATTTGGAGAGGGCAGCCAACATCTCACACATGTGCCTTTTGGTGATTTGATGAAAACATATTGCCAACTGCCAAGTTACAGTACTCCAAAGTTGACCATTTTTTCCTTAGACTAACATGGTGGCATACGCTATGACTTTTGGGGCTCGTATTTCGAAAACAGTGCGAGATATGGAACTTTTGTCATGACAAAGGCTATGCGTTCAGCGAAAATGTAGCCAGGAAAGTCATGAATCATGTGAAATTTTTTTTTTCTACGTTGTACGGTTACTGAGATATAAGCAATTTAGTATTCCAACACCTCATTTTCAGCCTCGAGGCCCATTATTATGCATACATTTTTTGTACACACTGTTATTCTCTATGCAGCTGTTGGGGAAAAACAGGGAATATGCTTCTGTTAATGTTACAATTACTGTTTCCACTTGCATTTACATACATGCTTGTATTACCATTCCCCTGTACACCACCATATGTGTTGCCCTTTGTGTTCTCATTTGTGCTTGCATTTGCGTTACTGTTATCATTTGTGTTACCACTGCTGTTTGTGTTTGCATTTTGGTTTGCATCACCATTGCATTGCCATTTACATTTACAGCAGCCCTTCCATTTGCATTTGCGTTTGTCTTTTGTTTTGAGTTTTCTTGCTGTAACTGTAACCATTTACATTTCCTATTGCATTACTGTGCCCATGTGCATTACAGTTTGTGTTTCCATATGTGATTTCATTTCCTTTTACGTTTCTGTTTCCTTTAGTGTTATTGTTGCTGTTACCGTTACCATTTGCCTTTACAAGTGTGGTATAATGACCATGCACATTATGGTTTGTGTTTTACATATGCATTTGCGTTCGTGTTTCTGTTTCTTTTTCCTTTGGCATTATTGTTCATGTTAACATTATCATTAGCATTTACAATTGCAGTACCATGCTCACGTGGATTATGGTTTGCATTTATGTGCATGCTTCCATTCGCGTTTTCATTTCTATTACCTTTGGCGTTCTTGTTGCTGTAACACTTAATATTTACATTTTAAATACCTGTGCTGTCACTGTATGCATTACCAGTTGCATTTTTGGATGTGCTTGCATGTCTGTTTGTATCACTGTTCACTTCGGCATCACATTACGCTTGTGTTTCTATTAACGTTTGCTCTACCATTTACATTTACTTTACCATGTGTGTAACCATTGCTACTTGCATTTGCCTGTGCTGTTCCTGTTACTATGTAACAAGACATCACGTGGTGGGAGCTTGGGGCCCTTTGGGCCCCACGGTCCAGCCACCACATTCCATTCACTATTTTTTGTCCTCATTCTCAAAAAGAAGGGAAATTAGAGACAAAAACTCCATTTAATGCATCAGTTAGAGTTGTTCCCAACAACAAAGTGAAACAAATTTGGTGTTAAGGTTAAAAACCCCCCTTGGACCTCAGACCCACCCCAACCTGCATCAGGTGTGGTGTTGGGGTCATCGTGCTAATTCTCACCCCATTCTCCTATACCTCTGCTTCTTTACACATGTGATGGGGTGAGAGTTAGGACCGATGACCCCAATGCGCACCTCAATGCTGGTTGGAGGGGTGAGCTGGGGGGGTCCAAGGGCAGCTTTCAATCCTAACACCAACTTTCCTCACTTTTGTCGCTGTGTAACAACCCTAACTGATGCATTAAATTGAGTTTTTTGCCTCAAATATATATATATATATATATATATATATATATATATATATTATACTGGCACAGTTGGGCTTGCATAGGTAGGATTGCAGAGCCACTTCTAAGTTAAACCCCAAATTTTGCACTTTCATAACTTTGCAGCCATATGACCAACATGCTCAAAATATTTCATGTGTTGTGTGGTATCAAAGATCTCTGGATCTGCAAGTTTTGTTCCAGTCGAATGAGCAGATGCAGAGCTGCAAGTTCCAAAAATGTGTAATTTACATTTTAGGTGCAAATACTTTGCTCAGTTGTATCTCTGAAAATGCTTGGGTGTCTGGTCCAAAATAATTAGGGTATATGGGGTCTAGGCTGCTGATGTGCCTTTTGAAGGTTTAGTGAAAGAATATTAATCCATTCCAAAGTTAAAAAAACTTTAAAGTTTCTCATTATAGCCTATGGAAAAAAAATATATTTTCCAAACGAAAGCAGTTTTTGCTTTCAGGAAAGCACTTTTTAATGCCGCAAATAGGTTCGGTAGTGTCGTGCTGCTGTCATCTTGTTTTCAGCTAGTGATGGGAAAAAATGCTGTAATTAAAAAAATGCCACCTCGTGGTAAACACCAACAGCTGTGTTTACCTAATCAGTACCCTAGGAATATGATTCTGGCCTTAGTTTTTGTAAATAGTATGATTTTCCCACTTGGCTGTTGGTAGTGTCACAAATTTACAGCACTGTTTTTGTTAAACTGCTACACTTGTGGCAGTTTCATGCTATTAACGGCAGTGTTGCACACAAACTGCCACAAATTTGTGGCACTGTTGCATGCAAACTGCTGCAAATTTGCAGCACAACTTGAACAAAAAAAACATTGGACCCAGTAAATGGTCAAACGCTTTCCTGACCATTTATTTTTGCCAAAATGGCCTTTTGGGCATCCCACTTTGTGGATAATGTTAGTGGAATTTTGCAAATCTGTCCTGAAAGACATTTTCTTGGTTGGTTGGTGAAATCAGTTTTCTCACCTGATTTGAAAATATTCACTGACTTTGTTCGTGAGGTGAGGTCATAAGAAGGCAATGTTGAAATCTTTACATAGATACATAGATACATAGACAGTGTCAGCAGATAAGGGCCTATGGCCCATCTAGTCTGCCCATTTGAGCTTGTAAGTTCAGTTTGTTTTCCTAGAAGTCTATTTCCCCTTACCCCTGACCTCTAGAATTCCTTTATGTCTATCCCATGCATTCTTAAATCCCGTGATTGTTTCAGCCCCCACCACTTCCTCTGGCAGGGTGTTCCAATTTGTCCACCACCCGTCTCTGTGAAGAAATTTTCTCATGTTTCCTCTGAATCGCCTCCCTCCAACTTCATCCCATGCCCTCTAGTCCTGAAACATCTTTTCGCTTAAAATAGTGTTTTCTGCACCCTGTTCCTCCCTGTAAGATACTTGTATGTCTCTATCATATCCCCTCTCTCCCTCCTCTCCTCCAGGGAGTACATGTTCAGTTCCTTCAACTTGTCTTCATAGGACTTGAGATGCAACCCATGCACCATCTTTGTTGCCCTCCTCTGAACCTTCTCTACCCTGTCTATGTCCTTATGTAGGTATGGTCTCCAGAACTGTACACTGTACTCCAGGTGGGGCCTCACTAGTGTCTTGTATAGCGGAATTATGACCTCCCTTTACTGCTGGTGATGCCCTGCCTATACATCCCAGCATCCTATTTGCTTTACCTGATGCCTTGTCACACTGTTTCTACCTTGAGGTCATCAGAGATGACAACCCCAAGATCCCTTTCCTGCTTGGTGCATGCTATATCCTCACCCCCCAACTGATATATTGTGCCAGGGTTTTTGTGCCCCATATGCATTATCTTGCACTTTGCATTGAATTTCAACTGCCAAACCCTTGACCATTCTTCAAGTTTCTGCAGGTCCCTTCTCATTCTGTCTACACCCTCTGGTGTGTCTACTCTGTTACAGAGCTTTGTGTCATCAGCGAACAGTGAAATTCTGCCTTCTAGATCCTGTGCAATGTCACTGATGAAGATGTTGAATAGGACCGGTCCCAGCACTGATCCCTGTGGTACCCCACTGGTCACTCTTCCCTCTGTGGAGTGACAGCCATTTACCACCACCCTCTGTGTCCTGCCACCCAGCCAGTTACCTACCCACCACACTACTGTCCTGCCCACACCATATTCCCAGTTTGTGTAATAGTCTTCTATGTGGCACAGTGTCAAAGGCCTTGCTGAAGTCCAGATAGGCCATGTCCACTGCCCTCCCGATCCACCTCCCTAGTCACCCAGTCAAAAATTCAATGAGGTTGGTCTGACATGACCTCCCCCTGGTGAAACCATGCTGCCTTGGGTCCTGTAGTCCATTGACAATCAGATGTTCCACCAATCTCTCCTTCAGTAGTGCTTCCATGATCTTTCCCACTACCGAGGTGAGGCTGACTGGTCTGTAGTTCCCTGCTTCCTCTTTGTTCCCACTTTTGTATAAGGGACTACATCTGCTGTCCTCCAGTCTTTGGGTACCTCCCTGTTTCCAGTGATTGGCTGAACAGGATAGCCAGAGGTTCAGCCACCACCTCTCTTAGTTCTTTAAGGACCCTGGGGTGCACCCCATCTGGCCCCATTGCTTTATCAGCTCTTATTAATTCCAGTTCCTTCAGGACCCTTTCTTGTGTAAAGGGACTTGTGTCCATTTCTGCACCATTCTCACCCCTTGTACTCCCTTCAGACCCATTACCCCCCTCTTCCTTAGTAAAGACTGAGCAGAAATACCTGTTCAATATGTCACCTTAACTGTTGTCATCCTCCCCTTAATGCCTCTTTCAAGTATCTCCCCATTTTCCCAAAGTCTGCCCCCCTAAAATCCAGGATACATGTTTTTGTGTGGTTTGGTTCTGCTCTTTCTGTGATTTCAAACCACAATGACTGGTGGTCACTGTTACCCAGGTGCTCCCCCACTGCACTGTTACCCCCATCACACTGTCCCTGTTTATGAGCACAAGGTCCAGTATTGCCTTCTGCTGAGTTGGCAGAAGGCAATACTGGCTCAAAATGTGTAAAAATGGTGATGTTATGTGCATGTGTTTTAGTTTAACTATGCTCACTTGTAACTTTGGTAATTTTAAATGCTTTCACCTCAGATTTTCAACTTAGCCATTTTTTTTACATCACCTCATGAAAGTGACAGTGGTCACTTTTCAAATCATAGCCAAAATATGTGTTCTCACCTGTGGCATGGACTGACATTGTGGTGGCATGGAATGACATTTCGGCATAGATTTGTACATTCTCAGTCCAGTGTTAATGAGGTGGGGTAATAACAGGACTTTGTTGACAATTTGGTTTCTGTTTTGGCTGAAATGCTTCCACAGCAACATGGGAGCACAGGGCCTATAGGGTGCTACACTCCCACAGGTAAATTAGAATACGATTATACTATCTCAAAAAGTAAGGAAATTATTTGCGCAAACATTGTTAATGCATTAAATAGAATTAGTTACAGTGACATAAATAGGAAAATGTGGCTTTAGTGTTTCCATCCCTAACACCCCACCCCTATTATGCAGGCAGCAACAGGGGTGGGGTGTGCCTTGGGGTTCTCAACACTAATGCTCAGCCCATTCTCATATACTGTACCAATCTCAGCTTATTTACTTATGGAATGTGGAGAGAACTCCAAGGAACACCCCACCCCTGTTGCTGCCTGTAGGGTGGGGAAGGGGGTTAGGTCTGGAAATCCTAGCTTCATATGTCCCTATTTTTGTCACTGTAACCAACCCATCTTATGCATTAAGTTTTTTGCAAAGAATTATATGGGCATGGCGGTGTCTGTATACAGTATTAGGGTTGAGTAAGCACTTCTATGTTAAACTTAAATGTCTGCACCTTAATAACTTTGCCTCCTTCAATTGATTTGCAGTACATGAAATTTGAAGAGCGCAACCTCTGTGCTAGGATCTCTTGATCCTGCAAAAGTCTCCATTTTTGAAAATTGTAAGACTTTTTTTGGTATTGGATAACTTAAGAAATAGGAGATTTTGAAACCTGAAACTTTCAGATTTAACAAAGCCTTGTCAAAGGTATGTGTTTTTGTGGATTTTAGGTCCAGTTGTTAAGTAGTTTTTAAAATATTTTATACAAATTTTCCATTTCTGAGCATGCACAGTTAAAAAAATCAACATTCTATTCACTACTGAATTTTTGTAAAAGCAGCAGCTTGCACTATATGGCACAGCTGTCTTTAATAAACAACAGCTGTGTCCTACAATGCAACCTCTGCTGCAGTCATTACTCACAGGTCAGAGATGAAGCTACTGTCATTGTAGCCCCACCCTCCTGACTGTGCTGTGCCTTCAACTGTGTCTGCACACCAGGTCCCCAATCCCCGGGGGAAGTGTATTTATTTATATTATTATTTGTTTAATTTATATTTATATAAACTGCAAAAAACGTTAATGCATCAATTAGGGTTAAAACAATAAAAGTGGGGAAATGTGACATTAGTGTTGCCAGCCCAAACTCCAAACCACCATCCTGCACAGGAGAGTGGCTGTCAGCCCTAACACTCACCTCATTCCATTAGGAAATAAGCTAGGTCAGTACAGTATACAGTATAGGAGAATGTGGTGAGCTTTAGAGCTAATGACCCCAGTGCCGGCCCCTGACACCTCTTGGTCTTTGCAGGATAAGGGTAGTAGTAGTAGTAGTAGTAGTAGTAAAATTGTTATTCAATTGACAAGCAAAAGAATAGGAGACTTGACTGAGAAAAGCTCATTTCCAGTGAGGTCCTTAGTGCAAACATTCTTATTGGCATCATAGTTAAAAAAGTTACAACACAAATTACATATATAAATATACATACAGTATAAACTGACAGCACAACAATATTGAGTTACAATTAAGTACTTGACATCTATGTAAATAATCTACGTAGACAATACAGGACATATCCATTCTAGACCATAGAGTCAGTTGAAAAAACTATTTTAGCTGACTTACCACACATTGTGACTGATTTTTCCACTAGTTTAAAATTTCTGACTTCTACTGACTGAAGAAGATCCAACTATTTTTTTTCAACTTCACCACTGTTGAATTTTATTATGTAGAAGTTTGTCATACTTTTTTAACTTTGTATCTTTTTAAAATTTTAACAATAAACATTAAGAAAATGTATGGAAAATCTTCCCCAAAAAAAAATCAATGGAGCACACACACAGCCTTTTCCTTCTGATATCACAAAATGGGGATGCATGTGCCTACATGGGGGGCATGGTAGTGGGTTAAGGTTGGGAAGCAACTCCGTTTTTAATATTTGGGATTTAGCAGCATTATAACATCATAAATGATCAGAAACTAAAGGAATTCTTTATGCCCCTCAACTCTGGGGCAGATGAGGTATTGCATATGCTGGAGGGAGCAGTAACTAGTCAGCAGCAGCTAAGAACCTGGCTGCTCTTTGAAATGTAAATACAGATTGCAGTGAAACAAATCTACACACAATAAGGACCCACTAAAGCACAATAACCAGTCAAAACAACAACAAAATATACTAGGTCCCTGAAAGTAACAAGTTGAAGCAAGGCAGTGAAACAGTATACGGTATAGAAAAATAAGCAGCAGTAATACTAGCTACGTAGAAAAAGAACTATGAGTCTAAAATACAGTATAGGTAGGGCGGTAGGGCATCTTAAACACACCACTGAAGTTAGAAGGTACCCTTTTGCAAACAGAGCTAACCATCAATATACGTTAGTTTACTAATAGTCATAGAATCTGTGAGACTAAAAATATTTTATGGGAGGACCCCTAGAAATATCTGCTGTATTTTATATTAGTATGCCACCCTTACGGTGACACCAACCCAGCAAAATACATAGTTGTCAGCAAAATCAACACTTTGTCAACAGTTGGATGTGTTGGTGTGCCTGAGACAGGGGCATGCTGTCTCCCGGTCCTGCACCGCCACCCCGAATCAACTCTGAATGGAGTTGAGAATCAAAATGATGGGAGGGCAGGGGGCAGAGGCCCTGCTTGGGGGGGTTGGGGGGCTAAGAGACCTGATAAATAAAAAACAGGACCGGGAGACATACAGGAATCATGTAGACCACAACTTGCAATCAATTTGATTCCTGTCAGCGTAATGCCGGTTGGCATAAAGAATGTCGAACCAACATGGTAGAGCCAGGTATACCAGAACTAAGATCTATCCATAGCTCAAATTTAAAGCTAAAAAAATTCATGCATATTAAAAAAAATTTTGTGACACAGTTTCTGAACTTGTTTTGGCTTTTAGCATGTACACTAATGTGTTTTTTTTAATTTTATTTATCTTGCCATAAGAACTTTAATATTTAGTCTATCTGATTCCTACAGTGGCAATAGAGAAATATTTTGTCTATTGGACACGACCAACCATGCTCCGTGCTCTGGCCTTCTATGGGCCTGGGAACTCTCCAACCAACCACCTGCACATGGCCTGCTCCATGACCTCATGGGGAGTCTGACTTATTCACAATGCCACCACAGTCAGAGGGAGTCCAGCCAAGTGGCCAGCAGTAGATCAATGATAATTGATCATTTTGGCTTTTCAAGTTCGGCCCCTGTGCTCCCAAGCTCTCAACCAGCCAGACAAGCCAGTCTAGCACACAGCAGACACACAGACAGACTGAGTACTCTGTGAGACACCATCCTCCTCCTTCCTACTGTGCACTGCCCAACCCTGGCAGGCCTTACATACACATCCCATACAGTACCTTGCTCACTGTAGTAACCTGTTGCCAGTTCGGTCAGATGTTGGGTGATGATTTGGTGGTGGCAGAGGTGGAGAGTGGCTCCATGACTCAGGCTGCCACTGCTGCTCTACTTGGTGGTGGTGCCAGTGTTTTTTGGAGCTGTGTGCTCCCTGCTCCCAACCTGCACATCGGTCCCCATTCCAGACCCATGTCCCCACCTCTGGCATTCTGTACAGTGGAACTAGTGCACCTACCACTCCTCCCCCTTGCTAACTCTGAAAACCTGACTTAGGTTGAGTGATATTTGCCCAACGGGCCCAGCCAATAGGATCATGGGCAGATCCTGACCATGGAAAGACCATTGACTTGCTGTCTACATGACTGCTGTTTGACTTTGCTGGAGGACTGACTGGGACCTGCACAGCCACACACTAGTCTCTCTCCAGGCATTGTGACGTCAGGACAGTGGACACAGTTAACATATTTTTAAATCAATGGCTGAACAATCAAACTTCATCCATGCAGAAAAATGCTGTTTGTACTGTTGCCTACACACCAACACAGATGCCTCTTCTCCTGACAGTCTCCTCTCCTACCTAAGCATACCCTCCCTGCCATCTTATGCAGCCAGTCACAAATACTCTCAAGCTCCTCTCTCCTCCTTCTATCTCTCCGAATTGGTGGATGTTTCATGTTCAGGGGCCGGGAGTGCATTTTATTGGCTGTAAGGAACGGTGCTGGCGATTGAGTACTGTTAGATATTCACGGCCCCCCTGGCCCCCTTCTCCCCCCAGAAAGAAAAAAAGAGAAAACACACTGCAGTGCACCACAGAAATAAACCTGAATAGGTCCTGAAATCATCAACAAGTGGATTTCAACTCCATTATTTTAAGATTGCAATCCAATGCAATTGCAACTGATTGCAACTACATTGAATTGCAGCTGACTATTTCAATTGCCGATGACTGCTCAGGGGTCTAATTCATTCATACACATGTGCAAGTGCAAAATGTCATCATATTTAATACATAATGTTCAGGGTCGATCAGCAATAAACCTTTTATCTGCTTCAGTTTTGAACCACCTTTTTATTTCTCCTATACAAGGGTTAGAATTAAGTGGTCTAAGATGAATTGGCAATGAATTCCATAAATTGGAACCCAAATGAAAAAAATGTGCTTTATCCAGATCTGTCCTTCTTCTGTGCATTTCATATTCCATCCCCTCCACACAGTGTAGGCCTTCTCTAATCATCCTAACCTGGAATTCATTGGTAATATATGGGGTGTTAGGGATGGAAATACTAAAGCCACATTTCCCTGCTTTTGTCGCTTTAACTGTAACTAATGCACTAATGAAGATTTTTGAAATTTATTTTCTTACTTTTTGATATAGCATAATAGTATTCTTATTTTACTTCAGACCCTACATTCCCATCTCACCATAGATGCACAATACACACACACATATATATATATATATATATATATATATATATATATATATATATATATATATATATATATTAGATTATAGATAGATTTATTTGTGTATATATTCATGGCTGTTTAATGCATCAGTTAGGGCTGTTCCACAGTGACAAAAGCAAGGAAATTTGGTGTTAGGCTTAAAAGCCCCGCTTGCACCCTCCCAGCCAGCCCCCACAACCAGCATCGAGGTGTGCATTGGGGTAGAAGCCCTAACTCTCACCTCATCACTTGTGTAAGCAAGCAGAGGTATAGGAGAATGGGGGGAGAGTTAGGACAGATGACCCCAACACACACCACAATGTCAGTTGGGGGGTGGGCTAGGAGTAGTGAGGGACTTCAACCTAGCACCGAATTTCCTCACTTTTGTTGCTGTGGAACAACCCTAACTGATACATTAAATGGGTTTTGTCATAAATATATAATATTTATATATATATCTTTTATGGTAGCACAGTAGTGCTACCATAGTTAGGGTTGAGTACCCCTTTTAAGGTTAAATGGTGAAATTTTGCACCTTAATAACATTGCCACTGTTCAACAGATTCACTTAAAAGTTAGCAGGCATGGGGCGTAACCATAGATCTTGGTATCTGGCAAGTTTCATACTTATTAAGCAACATTCATGCATGAAATTACATTTTGTATGCATTCTTTGCTCCCTCCTGCAGGTCGCATGGTTTATACGACTGGTCCAAAAGCTTCATGGAACGTGCAGCCAGGGTCCCTGATGTGCCCTTTTGAAGATTTCATGAAAAATATTAAACGGTTCAAAAGTTATTCAAAAAACAAGTTCCCATTTTAAGTCAATGGGAAAAGTTAAAAAGTTTGAAAGTGTAGCAAATGGCCCTAGTAATGTCTTAAATCTGGCATTTTGTTTTCAGTTATTGATCACAGAAATGCTTGGCATTTAAAATTGGGACCATCTAGGGACATCATTATTTTTGTGTTTACCTATTCGAGCCCTGAGGATGCTAGCCATGTCTTTATTTTGGGGTTAAACACCCCAGAATATGTTTTTCAAATTTCTAGGAAAAGTAACATCTCACTTGCGATACTTTCGCAAATTTTTGTGAAAGATGTCAGAAATCATGACACTACTTTTCTAGACTATGGTCAAAATGACAGTAATTCTTTGCCACTCTGCTGCAAAAAAAGACGGTTTGTTTTTTTGGGCTAAAATTTGGAGGAAAGGCAGGCAACATCTCTCAGATGTGCCTTCTGGTGATTTTATGACAAAACATTGCTCAGATGCAAAGTTACAGTACTCTGAAGTTGACTTTTTTCCCATAGACTAACATGGTGGCGTCCGGCGCGCCTTTTGGGGCTCGTATCTTGGAAATGGTGCAAGATACGGAATTTTCATCATGACCATGCATAGTCCCATGAGCTATGCATTCAGTGAAAACCTAGCCAGGAAACTTGTGAATCATGTGAAATTTTTCTTTTTTTCTCTACGTTGTACGGTTACATAGATATTGCTATTTTAGTATTACAACTGCACGTTTTCTGCTCTGAGGACCATTGTTATGCATACATTTTTTGTTTTCACTGCATTTCTCAATGGAGCTTTTGGAAGGAAATATGGTGTGGGCACCTGTAACTGTTACACGTAGGTTTTACACTTCTGTTTCCATGCCCATTTGCATTAGTGTTCCTGTGTACGCCACCGTATGTGTTACCTTTTGTGTTTCCATTTGTGTTGCTTTACTGTTACTATTTGTGTCTCCACTGCTGTTTGTGTTTGTCTTTCACTTAGCATCACTGTGCACATTACCATTTCTGTTGATAGCCGCTCTTCCATTTTCATTTGCATTTGTCTTTCATTTTGCATCATCGTTGTTCTTACTGTTACCATTTGCTGTTCCAATTGCATTCTCATGCCTGTACACATTACAGTTTACATTTCCATATGCACTTATGTTTGCGATCTGTTTTCTTTGGTGTTATTGATGCTGTTACCATTACCATTTGCATTTACAATTGTGGTACTGTCGCCATGCACGTTACAGTTTGCGTTTACGTACGTGCTTGCATTTGTGTTTCTGTTCACATTATTGTTGCTGTTACAGTTATCATATACATTTACAATAGTGGTACCATGACTGTGCACATTACCAGTTGCATTTCGATATACACTTGCATTTCCATTTGTGTCACTGTTCGCTTTGGCATCACTTTGCACCTGTGTTTCTATTAAAACTTGCTTTACACTTTATGTTTGTGTCACCATGTGCGTAACTGTTACCACTTGCATTTGTGTTGCTGTTACTTTTACTATGTCATAAAAAATCACATGGGGAGCATTCCATTTACTATTTATATTCCTCATTCTCAAAAAGAGGGAAACTAGAGGCAAATTACTTTGTTCAAAACATCAGGTAGGGTTGTTCCACAGTGACAAAAGTGAGGAAATTCAGTGTTAGGGTTGAAACCCCAAATTGCACTGCCTCAGCCCTCCCCCAAACCAGCATCAGGGTGTGCGTTGGGGTCATCAGTCCTAACTCTCACCCCATTCTCCTATGCCTCAGCTTGTTCACACATTTGATGGGGTGAGAGTTAGGGCCGACGTCCCCAATGCAAACCCCACTGTCTGTTGGGGTGTGGGCTGAGGGGGTGCAAAGGGGCTTTTCAACCCTAACACTGAATTTCCTCACTTTTGTTACTGTGGAACAACCTTAATTGATGCACTAAACAGAATGTTTTGCCTCTAATTTATATATATATATATGGACAGAGACACACACACACGCACTTCCATCAGCAGATGTGTACAATACACAGGGCACATTTTCTCAGCCTTTTTCCTTCATATGGTTTACTCAAAATAAAAGACCTGAATAGGATGCCATTTCAGACAATCACGATTCATGCCTACCCATTTTATAATGGGTGTGAATACAGCTTAGAATAATGATATAAACATGGGAATAGCATTTATATTATAATCATAAGGAAACATCTTGCAAGTATGTGTAAGCACATTATTTACTTTTTGAAACTATTGACCAGATTGTGGATGTTAAAGGGACACTGTCAACCCACTTAGGTCTCAAAGTGTCCCAAGTTCAAACAAATTCTAGCCAGAACTGATAGAGATGTGAAGAGCTACCAAATGACCAAGGTTATTTTCTTGTTGGTGCCATGTAGTGCTGTTTAAGCACAATCATCAAAAACTGGTGAGCTGCTAATTTCACTCCTCTTGAATTTATTTAGAGTACATGCTACTCATGCTGCTGGTGTGTGTGCCCATAGGAATCAAATAGCCAACACCAGCTGCAAACTGCACTGTCTGTAATCTGACACTGCTGTCTGAGGTTCAGTAAACTCCAAAAAGCTTATAATGAGTTAACCACTAGGTTGCTGAAAGAAATAGAATAAATCCATTAGACTGAGCTGGACAGATGATACAGTAGAAACAGCAGTTTAAAAAGTGTTTTTGTTAATATCACGAGAAGTTCTGAGGTACAATACAGTAACATCCACCCTCCTTTCAGATGCCTTTAACATAGAGCAGCAAATAGCAAAAATCAAAGGGGGAGTGCACTATTTTGCAGCTGTGGAGGAATACATCCAAATGTTCAAAACAGGAGTTTTAAGATCAGCCGTTTTAGAGCTACAATCCCAATAGTGCTCTAGGCTCCATCCATAGCACTAAAAGCACATTTTTTGATTGCCAACGTTCTGTAATGATTGCTAATGTAGTTAGTAGTTTGAGTCCCTTTCTTTTTTCTATAAAAAAGTGAAAAACAGACTGCTAAACATAATGGTGTTACCACACTAACACAGGTTTGTTTGCATTCCTTGATCAGCTCCAACTGCATCTTTCCTGGATTTGGAAACACCCACAACACAGACTAGCAAGTCATGATGCAGTGGGAGTTTGGGAGTGTTGCATCATGAGTGACTGCACTATTTAGAGGCGTTTCTCTTTTTTTTTATTGATATTTTCTTCCCAGAGCTCTGGTCGACGTTGACATCCTGACTAACCCCCTAACCCTGACATCTGACATCAGGCTGTCCTCCTCATTACCCCCATGGATTACCACCCATAGCAGGGTGGTGAAGAGCTACCCAGCTCAAACCACCGGAGCAGGATTTGGATTAGGAGGCACCACTCAGGATGGGCAGTGGGGGTTGGAAGCTCTTGCTGCCTGACCAGAGCCCAATTTTTTTCAATTTTTTCTCCTTGTGGGGTGCCGGCATGCAATGACATTTAGGCACATTTCTGACACCTGCTGTACTCCCCCACTTCTTGCTACACAGCTCTAGTAGCACCCCAGGCATCACCAAGGGCTGCTACAGAGCAATGGGATCCTGGATCCCTCCCAGGATAGGAGAGCAGTCTTCCAGATGCTCCATCCTATCCCTTGCCTGCCTACCTCTGGAGGCCTGGGCTCACATCCAAACCCAGGTCGCCAGCATGGCGCGAGGTGTGGCATCCAGTGCCTCAACCCTCAGCGATACTGGGCTGGGCCATTTAGAGGTGTTTCTATTGCGCAGTAAGAAAAGATCTAGGATTATAAACAACACAGAGTTGCTTTTAAATATACATTAGCATGGCATTTCAGTTCTACTAAACAAGGACAGAGAGACAAAACAAACAACAACATTAATGAATTTTAAGGAAGGTAAGTAATCATAAAATGTAGATTTTTAACTAGAAATGGTATGATGGAAAACAGGTTAACATTGTCCCTTTAAAGGAATAACAAAACAAGATTTGTTGCAAGCAGTCATTATTTCACTGATTTGACAGACATATGATTCAGGATTGTTTGCACTTTAAAAGAAAAGAATGGCACAATTGGATCAGTTGTTCATAACAGTTTAATACTAGCATTTTGGTTTTCTTTTTGAAGGCTAATTTGCATTTTTCACAATTTCTGAAAGGCATTTGAGACAATTTTGAGTTTTCCACTGGATAAAAACTGGAGTTTGAGGTACAATTGAAGTCAGTTTGAATTAGTTCAAAAACTGGACTAAACTGAAGAATATTTGTATTGAATTTGAAGGCCTTCATTTTAGGTAAAAAAGAAGGGTGTTTTCAGTTTCATTTGAAGGGTTTGTTCATAGAATTTTTAATTATTTTTAAAGGGCATTTGAGAACACATTGAAAAGTTTTTCAACAGCTAAAAACTGGTTTTGATATACAATTGAAGTCGATTTGAATTACTTCAAAAACAGGAAAACAACTGGACCAGTTTTTTAAAAAATGAAGAATACTTGAATTGAAGTTGAAGACCTTCATTTTCTGTATGAGCTGCCTTCATGGCTATCCACTGGGGTTAACTTCTTATCTCAGGGTTTGAACCACTGGAGTATGTGTACTACAATGAAGGCCTATAGATGGCCAGTAAACCAGGGTAGACACCTGACCCCACCATACCAGTGTGGCTGAAGTTTGTTACAGCTGTATCTAGGCAGTGTCCTCCTCCCAAAGGAAGTTACAGAGTAGCTTGTCAAGTTTGGTCAACCAGGTAGCAGGTGTATCTAGCAACATGTGAGACTGATCATACAATACTTTTGGAGCAATCACCATTTTGAGGGCCACTATTTTCTCATTCATATTAAACTGAAATACTTTCCGACAATCACATTTTGTCTTAATTGTGGCAGGCTGGTATCCCACATTTTAGAGATTGTAAGTAAGTAAGTAAGATTCTGTTTATACGGCAATCAATCCCAGAGGCACTGGGCACCTTACAGGAGGTGTAAGACATAGCAAGGTTACACAAACAGTATATACAGGGTCATAAACAACACATAATTAAAATCCATAATAAATAAATAACATTAATTAAATAACACTAAAACTGCAGAGGTAACTTTAATACCAAATAGGTAATTCTGTCTGGGGCCCATAAAACCTCATTAGGTTTTGCCATAGTGGCAGAAAAGTGCTGACTTAAGGAGAGGATTTTTTTTTCAAATATAATATGCTTTATTGATGCTTTTGGATCTATAGCACAAGAAAAAATGCAGTGGTACATACAGAACAGTACAAAGGCAGAAAATCCAATAGCATTGAAACAAAGTCAAGTGCTCCCATAGCTGAGTATTTAGTACAAATAAAAGTTTCTGTGAGTAAACAGTAGATAAACATCTGTATTCAGCAATGCTCCCCTCAGCCCCACCCCACCCCACTGAACACCCAAGAAGTTGCAATATAAAAAGGACATACAATAAGAACCTTGTACAATACTGAGTAAGTTACACCCTAAGGAAAAGCATGCATTATATCGTCAGTAGAGTATGAAGGTGGGCCCATGTCTTTTGGTAATATTTCAAGTTTTTAGACAGGCTGGCTAAGAGATATTCAGCCTGGAGTGCAAATAGTATTTCATGGAGCCATTCCATAGTTATGGGAGTTATTTGGTTGAGCCAGTGATGTAAGATCACTTTCTTGGCACACAGGATTTCAAGGCCATGTATTTATATTGATGCCCAATTAAGGAGTCTCCATAGTCTCCTAGGATACATATTTTGGGTCAAAAGGCATATGTAAGTCCAAGTTAGGTGTCCAGTTTGGTATTACTAGCTGTTCAGAAGGGGCAACTTTGCTACAGTTCAACAAAATATGGAGTAGGATGCTAGGTTGCTCCCCACATTGGGTACAAGATTCATTGGAGAGTTTCCTCATTTTACAGAGTTTGATTGGAGTATAGTAGAGGCCATGAATTACACTGAATTGAAGGAGCTGATAATTGTTCCATTTAATGGCCTTATCTAAGTGGGTCCATATCCAGCTCAAGGGATGGGGAGTGTGTGAGACAGAAGGCAGAACCTGATCCCATTTGTAGTGCTGGGGTCCTTTGTGGTCTGCTAGAAAATTGTGTAGTAAGTGATAAAAGAGGAAATGGTATGAGAGGAAGGGGATGTTGAGATAATAGGTAGGAGAAGGCTGGCTGAGTCTTGATCCCAGGGGCCTAATCCAAAATGATGTAGGAGCATATGAGAGAGTTGGACATACATAAAACAGAATGAGGGAGAAAGACTGAATTTTTTTGAGCATCCAGGAAGATAATTAGTTTCTTATTGTTGAGGAGATCACTGACAGTTAGTTTCTTGCCACAGGGTAAAAAGGAAGGATATAATGTGTGCCCACCAATCCTGAAGTTGAGATTATGGAACATAGGCTGCGAGGCATCATGTAGTAGAGAAGAATGAGTAGTAGCACATAACTGCTGATGTGCTCTTAAGTTTCCCATAATGGGGGTGTTGTATAGCTCACTGGGAATTTATTTAAGAGGAACATATATAAGGAAAGTCAGGTCAAGGTTGTGGTTGGTGCAAAGAGATCATTCTATTTGTATCCATAGGGAAATGTATCTGTTTGGCTTTGCCAGGAAAGTAGAGGCTTGCCAACAGTGGATAACTGAACAATGAAGAGATAAGCAGTAGAGGAAAAAAAACTGGAATTTGTAACCCCCCTCTATTTTTTGCCTGTTCCAATTTAACTAGTGCTGTTTGTTAAACTTCCAAGACTTACCTCTGTTTTTTCCTGCCCCCAATTGCCTGTGTAAAGTTGTAGGATGGTGATCTGAGATAACTTTGGAGAGATAGTTAAAGGCTAATACATTGGTGAGATAACTAGTACTGAAAAGGAAATAATTAATTCTTGAGAATGAGTTATGTAAGATAGAATTGAAAGAAAATTCCTTGTTCATGGGGTATAATGCCCTGCATAGGTCAGTTAGCCCAATCAAATCCATGAGTTCCCTGAGTGCTAACTGTGCTGTGATATTGACAGGGAATTTGATTTGGACCTGTCCAAGGAATTATTATATACCAAGTTCCAGTCACCACCACTCAAAATTGCTAGGTTGGACCAAGGAGCTAGGTGGGTCATATGAGACATAAAGAACTGAGGGTCATCAGCTGTGGGGCCATATATTGAACCCTGCTCTATTTCTGAGTGGCCTAGCAGGGTCTTTTGTATAATACATCTCCCCTGAGTATCTGTGATGGAATCAAGAAGTCTAAAAGGGACCCATCTGGACACCAAAATGGCAATGCCCCCCTTTGAGAATCTAGCCCAGTGCCTAAAGCTTGCCCCACCCATGTTCTCCAAAGTTGTAATACTTGGGAGGTGAAGTGGTGAGTTTCCTGAAGGAAAGCAGCATTGACATCTAATTTTTTGAGATGTAAAATAATTTTAGCCCTTTTAATAGGGGGAATAGGCCCCTTTAACATTCCAAGAACAAACTTTAAGATCAAAAGCCATAGCATTTAGTTGAAACATAGCAATCGATCAAGTCATATGGGATTCCAACAGGTTCAGAGTAAAGAAAAACATAAATGACACAACCTTTGTTTCCCCTACCAAAAAACCAAAGCCTTCAAATATAAAATGGGGTGTATGAGATTCAACATACATTTACCCAAGTAAAAATGGGCCCCTGTAGTTCATCCCAGTATCCATACCAATCCCCCTCCCAATCTCATACCAACAACATCCCGGTTCAATATAACACTTGATAACATTACCTGATATATCCTTATGCCCAACTGTAATGACCTCCTTTAATTCTCCCACCCCCAACATTACCCTATCAATAAAGAGAACCTTGAGCAAATAAGCAAAACTCACCCATCAACTCCTTCGAGCTGTACCCGCCTGTCCCCTATGTTGTCCCCAAAGCATCCGAAAACCTAACATGGCACAAAAACTTCCCCTTTCTAGGGTTGAGGACCAGTTCAGTATATATCCATATAGGTTCAGAGGGTAGACCTGTAGGGCCAGAAGGTAACCATAATCTGCAGTATTATCCTTTCATTAATAATCAAAGCAGACCAGGGTATTATAAAAAGTACCCCCCTCTGACAGTCCCACCCTGAATAAAGTTTGGTCCACAGCATATCATGCCAATTCATCCAACTTGAGAATGACAGTATAACCCCTATAACCCCTGAAGTTGGAGGTATAAACCTTAACTTGTTGATTACCAACTGGCAAGTAGTCAGCAATAGATAAATAGATGTGGACTCCCTCCCTCATTGTATGGTGCTGTGAAGCACTGGCTGGAAGCAGCGTATGCCACCGACCACTTTCCCGCCCACCAGCCCCAGTAAAGTGGAGGCCCCAGAACTTGGGGCAGACCTGAGGAGTCCATATTTATTAGCTGTAAAAAAAAAGTAGTAACAGTTGACCAAGAGGTGGTTCCAGATATTCTGATAGATAGTTGGCACAAACACCTGTTATAGTTCCAAGAAGCAATGAACTGTATTATGAAGAGAGAATAGGAAAACAAATGAAAAACAACTGAAAACAGGAGATTAACTTGAGATTAATTCACCCAGTCATGGAATAGTGGTTTGTAGTATGGATTAAACTAGAACTTGGAGAAGTCCCCATTATCAGCCAGTATATGCAGACCATGGATAATACAAACAGGAAATTACGGTCTGAGGTGTCATTGAGCCATTTCTCTTGTAGAATGACTGATCTTCCAAAGAAGTGGTTCAAAAGGTGATTCAAAATATGATAAAATCAGGCATGTGAAGATAAACCCACTTTCCGTGAGCTCAGTCCTGCTCACATTTACGTTGCTAAATTCAATAACAAAGGTGGCCCTGTAGTGGAGAAAATCAGCATGCTGTGAACAGTTCAGTACACAAGGCCTGTAATGTGGGGAGAGCCTGCTTCACTGACTCATAGTTGTGCCGGGTACCTTGATGCATTACTGAAAGGCGAGAGGGATAAATAACCTTGAATTTAATTGCAGCAGCAATGAGCTCAGTTGCAATTGGGTGGTAAGCTGCTCTTTTGTTTTGTAGCCATGGGTAAACCTTGAGCACTGCGAAGTCTCTTATCCTCCAAGAGAATCCCCTTGAGATCTCTCACTTACGATAGCAGATGTGTTTTATTCAAGAAATTTAGAAACTTCAGAATAAATGGTCTGGGAAGGAGCCCCAGGGCTGGTCTAGGTCTCAATGAGTGGTGAACCTTCTCAATAATGTAGGTTGTATTATTGGGAGAGGGCCCAGTTATCGTTGTAAATAGCTTCTGAGTAAATGCAATAGGGGTAGCTTTTTCTGCATCTTCTGGAAGGCCAAAGACTACTATGTTGTTGTGCTGACTTCGGCTTCCCAGATCCTCAAGTTTTGTTTCCATTTTGCAGAGTTTTTGTCATAGGTTGATCAGCTCTGGATTTAGTCACTCCCTCCAACCCTCCAAAGAAGACGTACCAGAAGCAGTTTTCCAAATTAGCTCTGGTAGCTTCTGACAGATCACCCCATATGGATTTGAGCTCTTGTGTAATATCCTGTAGAGCCACCTTAAATGGTTATAACTCCTCAATACATTTTTGCTTTGTTAATGGCACTGGGTTGGTGTTGGCAGTAGCAAGCTTTGTTGGGTTGGTCATCTGTCCTTTCAAATGCTTCAGAAGCTTTTCTAGAGTTTGAGGTGGCATGTGAAGTGAAGGGGCTTGGCACATCTCAGCCTCCATTCTGGTATCCCAGAAAAAACAGTGAGTCTTTCATTTTGTTGTATATTTTTTTTACTGTTGCTAGTGCAGGAAAGGTTCTGGGAGGCAATCAAATCATTTTCACCTCAGGGTCAATCCAATGAAGATAATTATAGCTGAAAAACAGGCTGGTGAAGCAGGAACTGGCCGGTGGTGGTGCTACACTGGCAATGGCATCACATGACTCCCCCAGGATTTTGGTTTTTGATTGGTTTACCTTTAGGCCAGAAAACTATGTAAACTAGGTGAGAAGAGCCAGGAGTGGTGAGAAAGAAGTAGTTGTAGCTCCTAAAAGGATCAGATCAGTATACATGAGCGTAGTGTATTGGGTAGGGTCCACCTGTATTCATTGACCCTCTCTGTGTTGCCAAATCACAGCAGCCAGTGGTTCTACACCTAGCACAAATAGAAGCAAGGAGAAGAGTCACCCCTGTTTCATGCCTCTATCTAGGGAAAAATGATCCAAAAGCAGAAAATGTGTGAGTACTTTGATGGAAAGGAAGGAGTAGAGGGAGCAAAACCAGGACTGAAACTGGGCTCCTAGTCCCATGTGGGCTAGTACCAGGTGCAGATATTCAATGGAATCAAAGGCCTTATCAGAATCCATCCACTGCAGCTGGGGTGGAAAGGCATTTCACAATGTGTACAAGATTAATAAGAGAATGGATATGATGGAAACTAAAGCAGCCCTTAACAAAGTTCACTTGGGAGGGGTGGATGAGAAAAGGTAGCAGGGGGTTTGGCCTGTTAGCCAAAGCTTTAGCTTAGATTTTGCTGTTCACATTAATTAAGGAAAAGGATGATAGCTGACTGCTAGGGTCAGGTCCTTATGTTTTTTGGGGGTAGAATAGAGATTGTTGCTCCTCTGAGAATGGGTGGGGGGAGATGCCAGACAACACAACTTCCTGACAAACATGGCTGGGAATAGAGGACAGGAGATGATAGAGGCCATACCTAGAAACATACAAATTGTCAGCAGATAAGGACAGCCAGGACTATCCAGTCTGCCTGAAAGCCCTTCACTAGTTTGTGGTATCTGACTGTAACTAATCAATGGCTTTTCACAACTCCTTCCCACCTTTAAGGTACCCTTATGCCTGTCCCATGCATGTTTAAAACCCTCCACTGTGTTTGCCCCCACCACCACCTGTGGCAGTCTATTCCATGTGTCCACCACTTTCTCCTTGAAGAAAAACTTTCTCACATTTCACCTCAGCTTGCCACCTTCCAATGTTATATCTTGCCCACTCATTCTTGTACTTCTCTTATATTATTATATGTCATATATTTGGAAGATGTCTTCCACCTGCATCCTGTAGACTGGGTCATTTGACTAGAAGCCCATCCTCTCCAGGGGCTTTCCTAGTATTTAGGGAGAAGAGGGCTTGGAATATTTCTGCCGGAGACTGTGGGGAATCTAATTGAGTAGCTTGTTTAGGGATGAGCCAAGGCAGGGCAAGAGAGTTTAAAAATGACTGAATTGGTACAGCGTCTCTAATCTTGGGGTAGGAATGGAGAGTAGTGTAGAAAGTGCCAATGATGTTGTTGACCTCCCTTGGAGAGGTGCTGACCTGGACTGAAGAGTTTATTAAGCCTGCAATAAACCTTTATTATGGGTGCTTCCTGAGCCTCGATGCTAGGAGCTTTGCACCTCGCTCCCCTCTTTCCAAATACTTATATTTAAGGTGAAGAATGGATATCTCTACCTTGCAAGAAATCAGGTTATTGATCTCTATTCACAAATTTATGTGTAGGTGCAGAGGTGTGGAATTGCTGCCCTACACAGTCCGTGACCAGCCTGGCATGATCAACTGCTGACAATTTGGTCTCCTCCAAAAAGCTAGATGTCATTTGAGTCTCTTCAAGGCTGATAGGACCCATTTTAGTTTTCCAGGAGTATTGATGCCCTTAAAATTCCAGGTATGGCAAACTATTTCACCAATAGAGATGGGTGAGATCCACACATTTTTGTTATGTGCATTCTGGAAAACATTTCACATGTGTGAAATGTGAAATTCCATTAATGAAATGTGGAATTTCGCTGGTGAAATGCAAAATTTAGCCTGCAAATGGTGGAATTTTTTCATTCACTGGTGAAATTCTGCTTTTCACATGCAAAATTCTGTTTTTTGCACTCTCAAAATATTTCACGGAATGTGAAAAATTTTGCTCAATATTTCACCCTACCAAATGTGTCATTTTGATGGAGTTTCAATGGCAAAATTAAATTTCACTGCATCTCTATTCACCAGTAGTCTAATCAAGGGAGAGTGGAAGTGCCAAACAGTGTAATTACCCCTAGAAGATGGGGCAAACACACTAGGGATACAAAAAAGTGACTCTCCACATATACACAAGCCACACACCTGGGTAAGAAAAATGTCTGATTGAAGATGTCCATAATACCACGTAAAAACAGCTCTTGGCCTCACTTGGCCGCTAGGTATACTTCTATGCCCAACCATAAAAACAGTTCCAATGAAAAGCCATAAAAGTATACAATAAAACTAAGAAAGCACAGCATAGGGTGATGTAGGCTAAGGCCCAGCAGCATACATCAATATAAGGTGTACCATCCTACACCCAAGAACATGACATACATAATACAAGACTACAGGTAGAAAAACATCTCTTGAAATTCAGCAGTAGATACATCATTATGTATGTGGTGCCAAGACCTAGTCCTCTACTTTAAGGCCATGAGGTCAGCAAACAGCAGCAAGAAGCTGTTGGGTTAAGAGCTCCTCAGTAGTGATATAGTGGAAGACCTCAGCGCCACAGGGTGATGATCAGGACCAGAGTAATCACTCTACAGGTAGGAGCTAGAGACCTCCAGTATCCTAAAATGTTTGTAATTGGTAGCAGCTGCAGTTACTACAAAACCTCTTCAAGCACCCTAGGAACTGCCCCACACCCAGGGCACTCACTAAGGGGCTTGCCTCAGTCCTGTCTGATGGATAATGCCAACTCTCAGTACAGTACCTGGCTCTTCTGCATCATGCAGTGCCACTGGCCTGCAAGCCCCTGATCAAAGCACCAGTGCAGATGAGGGACAGGACATACAAAGGCAAAAGTAAGGGGATCTGTGAGCATAGACATGTATGATCATGTGGGACATATCTTGCCAGATCCCTTCTACAGCTAGCTATGATCTGCAGTGGGGTGCCAAGATCTCATTCCAATCTGCTAGTATGAATACTGTCAAGATGGGACAAAGAATGCTGTGGATGAAAGACAACCATATATGTTACAATAGGAGCAGCATAGCTTGCAATGGGGTCTAAGAAGCCTAATAGTTCTTATGGGAGGTTTTAGTCCAAACTCTGATTGACAGAAGCTGGGTAGGAGATAACCCTAAAGGTCACTGTGATACAGTGCCTACCCCGTACCAGCATCTACAATATAGGGGCTGTTAGAAAATCTAATGGCTGACATTGTGGGTGTGTGGTGCCCTCTGATGCTTGAGCAATTTGGCAAACCAAGGTGCTGCCCCAGAGAAAACAGTCTTGAGTAGGAGGCACAGTTAATTATTGAGTATGGAAAGGCAACTGCTTTCAGGCCCCATGTGAAGGAGCAAGTCTCAGGATCCTGATGGATGATGCAAAAGAGACAGGAAGAGGGATATGAAAAGGAGACCTTGACTCACAACCTGCAGGAGGCTGGAATACCCAGAGAGGGTAACCCCACTCTGAGGGACTAATCAACACCCCAAGTAATGACTTTACAGAGCTGCCCCCACCCTCCACTCTCCCACATCCCAAAGAAGCAGTTGTAGTGGTAACTCACAGCCAACCTTGGCTATTTGTTTGCAGTGGCAGGGTAGGCTGTTGTTCAGGAGCATTTGAAAGTGTCAGAGGCAGTGGGACATTGCCAGGTAGCAGGGAGCTGTAAGATGGAGGCTGCACAGATAGTGCAACAAAGGTGGCTCAGGATTTTCTGAAGGAGTTATTTGCTTCTGGTGCAGGAGTAGCCAGACCTACCCAGAAGGGTCACTCTCTCTTTGCTGGAGAGAAAGGTCAGAGCAGGGCAATGTTGCTGTTGCTGAGCAGGGCACCCAATTCATCTGTAGAGCCATACAATTCTTCCTTGTGGCTATGGCTTCTGGAATGCAAATGCTGAGATGGGAATCTTTTGTGTGGTGCTGGCAGTACTGCTAGCATATGCAGTTTCTCAGCAGCAGAGCCCAGGCTGCACTTTTCCCTTGCCAACTCTCATCTGCCAAACCCTGAGAAAAAGAGGATCCCACCTCCATTTCTTTTGATGGTTAACTGGCAAGTCTTGATGGTCTTTGACCTTAGAGCTTGCATCACCATAGACTAAATTTTATGCAGAAAAATCATTAGGGCATCTGGAGTCACAAATGTCAGTGGGACCCACTGTTGATGACTTTCATCACTGAAGGGTATCTCTGTGAGAACTGCAGGCAGTCTTGTGCATATATGCTGATCCTCTCAGTAGGCTTGGTGTTGAGTAGATAAATCCCTAAAGAAGTCCTGGTAGATCAGGATCACGTGATCATGCCATATAAACTGAACAGTTCTCTGCACTGGTGTAAGATTGCCTCTTTAGTAGCATAGTTGAAGAATTTAGCCAGGATTGGATGTGTTTGCTCACTGTTAAAAGGTGATGGGGCCAGGGGGGAGTGGCCAGCCCAATTGATATTGAAGCAGTGATCCTCTTTTAAGTTTAGATGTACTGGAAGGATACATTGGAGGAAGGCTACTGGGTATTTAAATTCAACTCCCTCCAGAAAACCCACAAAACACAAGGTATTATGGTGGATATGATTCTTGAGGTCATCAACCTCATCTTGTAATAGATGTATGAGGCAGCCCTGCTCCCTGACCTTTGCTGTGATATCTTGGAGGGCTGCCCCATGGGCTTCCACTCACCTCCCTGTTTGGAAAAGCCAGGCCTCCACTTTTTGAATTGTATGGGTGGTTTGCTTGGAGGTGATAGTCACCTCAATTATTTTCTGCAGGAGGTGAAGGAATATTTCTTCAGCTGCTGATGGCTCCCATGTCTGTTTCCTGCCCACCACATCCATAGTATTAAAAAAGCCCAACAAAGAGGAGGAAAACAATCTGTAACATGGCCGAGTGGGTGTTGAGTTTTTAGATCAAAATTGATGGCAAAATAACCAAGGTGTCATAGACTTGAAACAGGATAGAAAATGCTTAAGAAAAAAGTTGCTAGTGGTAGATTCAGATGGATAAATATCCTCAAGGGGCAAGGAGAAAAATGTTTAGGCAGCCATTTTAGCTAGTGTCAATCCACACCCTTAAAAAATAACCACTGTTTGACTTATGTTGTATCTATTGCATGCATTTCTTCTCTCTTTTTCCATTACTAGATTCATTTGCAGGAAAAATAAATCATTGTCCTCTAGAGTTTCTCTGGCTTTGCTTCTCAGTCTTTTGTTTCAATTATATCCCTCTGTGACATCACAGTTTGTTGCTATCAAGATGACTTTGATGTCAGAAGCAGTGAACTGGGACTACAGCAAAGAATTACGCAGCAATGGTGGATCAGCTGTATTGGACAAGGATTTCATTTCCATGTAACATAACTAGTTATAGAATAAAAAAGGAAGAAAAATACAAAACCTATCTATCAAATGTAAGCTGAACTGAGTCTAAATACTTTTTTTTAAAGTTTTAAAAACATCACAGTCACTTTAAATATTTTTGGACAAATTTGTAGTATTTTATTACCTGATGAAATGAAGCATCACTAAAATTGTTTAAATACCAGTAAGTAAAAAAATATGCATATAGGTAACACTTCATATCAGTGTACTAAATTACGAACTGTATTATTATATCCAGTCTGGTGGTGTTCACAGTTATTACCAAGATTAAGCTAAAGGAGAACATATGGGCCTTCACTTTCCAGTTCCTTTCATTCCTTAGTATATACCTTAGTATTAACAGAGTACTGTATAAGCAAACATGTTTTAAATCATAGGAGTTTTTTGTGTTATGTACCTGTACTAATAATTAGTTAATGTAATGCACACAAACTACTGTATAAGTTGACTAATTTGGTTCACTCCTGTTATGCTTTCCCCTTGAGTGTGGATTATCTTTAACACTTTTAGAGGGTCTCAGGAGGATACAGCAATAATAAAAGCCATAACTGTCATGCTGAGCATAATCAGTGAGCTCTCGTCATCATCTAGGTATGAACTTCTTTAAGTGCTCAACAGGTATTAACAGAACAAGGAATAAATGACATGACTAATATCCTTTACAATTCATCTGTACATAATGGGATACTACTATTCAAATTACAGTAAGGGAGATGCTTAGAACATATTTTGTTTTCAGCTTTTGTTTTCTGAAAATGTAGATCTATATTTGCCAGCATGCATTATTGTTCTAGACATTTTACAAAGATCAATTGAAAATTAAAAGTAAACCCTTAAATTGCAAAGATGGTATAACATTTTGGCAGAATAAACTGAAATATGTTTTAAATATTGTTCATATTCTATTGTCTTCCAAGCAGGAGTTCCAGTAGTCAAATGACAACATAAAAAGATTATTTTGAAAGCAAGTTCATCACCCTCAGATGTCGACTGAATATGGTTTCATCTCCTATCCAAACTGAAAAGACAAGTTACTGCTTTGAGAACGTGAATGGATCCTGTATCAGAATTACTTACTCATTTGCAGTCCAAGGAATTCTCTATGCTTTGCTTGCGTTAGGGACAATGCTTACAATAGGAGGAAACTTGATGGTAATTATATCAATCTCTCACTTTAAGCAGCTTCAGTCTCCTACCAATATTCTGATCCTGTCATTAGCCACTTCTGATTTCCTGTTAGGAGTAACAGTATTGCCTTTTAGTACAGTTAGATCTGTTGATAGCTGTTGGTATTTTGGGGAGGAATTCTGCCGGTTTCACAGCTGCTTAGACACAACTTTTGGTATAGCATCTATTTTTCATTTGTTCTTAATTTCCATAGACCGCTATTGTGCTATTATTCACCCTTTAATTTACCACACTAAATTTACTGTGCCTGTTGCAGTCCTCTTAATTGCACTTGCCTGGGTAATAGCATTAGGTTTTCCATTTTGTTTAATTTATTCAAAGGCAAATGAAGAAGGAATAGAAGAAGTAGTTGAAGCCTTGTCTTGTATAGGAAGCTGCCAACCTTTCTTCAATGAGAAATGGAGAATATTTAGCTTTATGGCTTTCTTCTTTGCATTTTTTGTAATGGTTGGTAATTACAGCAAGATTTTTCTGGTGGCAAAAAAACAGGCTAGAATGATTGAAAGTGTGACAGGCAGAAGTGCTGATGTGCGCTTTCATAATTCTAGAGTTACAAAACGAGAAAGAAAAGCTGCAAAAACATTAGGTATAGCAATGGGAGCATTTGTGGTATGTTGGTTGCCATTCTTTATAGACATAGTGATAGATACTTTTCTTAACTATATAACCCCTCCCCATGCCTTTGATGTCTTATTATGGATAACTTATTTCAAATCTGCACTCAACCCTTTAATCTATGCTTTCTTTTATCCTTGGTTTCAGAAAGCCCTCGGTCTTATGCTAACATGTAAAATTTTCAGTGTGAATTGCTCTACAATTAACTTATACCAAGAATCACACCACTAGACATTTTGTTTAAACTAGTTGTTTTAAATGCAAGGAAAACTTGCAAATGAATAAGAAAAAGTAGGAAACTTTATCTTAAAGCAGCATTGTAATGAAAATAAGTTATTTCAAAATGCAAATTTCCTGCTATAGTTATGGAAAATATTGACAGAAATGTTAATTTGAGTTTTCTGGAAGCTTCTTATGCTGTGTACTATACTTTTGCATTTTTGTCTAGATTCTTACCCTCCTCAGGTTTTCAGTATCATTTCTGCACAAAAATGAGGCGATCATCTTTATTTCTTGAGAAATAATTAGTTTAAAACATACATAACATTTTAAATGATAAAAGATACTGAATATTTTACAAACAAAGTAATCTGGAAGGTAACTGGTATTGATTAGGAAGAAAAAAAGATGGGTTCAAATTTTAGTACATTTTTGTTGTACTGTTGCTTTAAGTATTTTACAGCTGATATGTAATTATGGTCAAGTTGCTTTCAGAATGTGTCTGTGGTTTTCACAGTATGTATCAATAGTCATGGATGTACACATTCTTTTCTGTATTCTGTCACTATAAGTTCAGGTCCCAACTACTTGGTGAATATAAACTAATGTTTCACTATGGAAGAGTTGTATATACTGTATATATAAATGATCAGGTAATGTATTACATAACTTTGGCAACAATAGTATTTTAAGTGTACCTTTATGAGAGGCACACTAATACTATTTAACTACAGTATGTGTATGATCTGTTCAGATGTTAGATTTACCTGGCCACAAGTGAGTTTCAGAATGTTAACAAATCAGGCATGACAGTCTTGTTTTTTTTTCTTGTTCTTTTTTTGTTGTTTTGTTTGTTTCTTATTTTGTTGTTGTTGTTATAGCACTGAATTGGTTGTATTTGAATGAGGAAGTGAGAAATAATTGTATATCCTGTAGTGTAAATACATATTCTGTAGCATGCTATTGTATTTAAATTTGATATTTTTATTTCATTTGTTTGATCTTATTACTCTTCTTCAGTGATACATAATATATACTATACAGTGTGTATATATATATATATATATATATATATATATATATATATATATATATACAACAGTCAACCACAATGCAACACAATACCTTGCAGTAAATGACAAGTCACAAAATGCTGCAGTAAAAAAGAGCTTAAAGGAGAAGTCTCCTGTTTGCAGTGCTGTGTATTTGCTTAACTCAGTCTTCACATGTCATATCTATTTCCTCTCTTGGTATTTACAGACAGCAACTGTGGTTAAAGGAACATTTAAATGTAAACAATACACTTTTTAAACTTAGCGATCTAGCTCTCCATTTTTCCAGCTGCTGAAGGAAGATGCGTTTCATCTGAATAAAGGAAGCCATCAGTCTACTCCTCCCTCACAAAATGTTAAAACTGTCTTGCAGAGAAAGATGAGTAGCACAAATATATCAATTTTGTGTGAATGGACTAAGTTTAAATGCATTATTTGTTATGCACAGATAAAGGATACTAATACTACACAGTGCCTGAGTGGCATGATGGGACTCTTTAAGTCATTGTAAACTTTTTTTTTCATTCTTTTGGTGAGTGGATTAGGCCCACTAGGCACAAGTGCCTGTTTTCAGGGTCTACCTGTGTGTACTGTGATGGTTAAGTGACTTAGAGTCACACAGTAAGTAAGTGGAGATTGTGTGACTCAAACCCAGATCTGCTGGAAGTAACAAGCTCATTCACAGCTGGTTACTCTAATCTCTAGCTTATAGCATATAGTGCCAGAAAATGTGTTATACACCAAAGCTACTAACAGCCTCTTGTAACTTTTATGAATCCATGTGTTTACAGATTTTTTGTATACTTAGCTGTTTGTCTTGTGCCTTATTGGTTGTATGATGTGGAGCCTATGTGAAAGAGTCATTTGACTCATAGGTACTTGTAATCTGAGACTTCAAATAAATAAAACAATCAATAAATAAAAAAAATACTTTTATTTGGGAGTTTCAAATACCAGTTATAAAGGCAACTTTAATGTTACATTCCACAAACGTTTTGACTGCAGACAATTATGCCCCACCCTAGCTTTTGTGTTTATTTTATTTATGTATTTGTAATTTAAAAGGCAGCTTGTTTCGAGGCTTATTTCCAAGTGCAACCCAGAAGGTGGGGTATAAAACTAGAAAATAAATTCAACAAATGCAGAATTCAAATTAGTAGTATAGCAGGCTGGGATTTAAAAATTCTATAAAATGCAGCATTTAGTATCACTCCAATTCTCATCAGTAAAGATTTTCAGAATGGCAGTTAAATTATCTAAATAAACCATAATTAAACTGGAAAAGATGAGCAAGACAAAGCAACACAAGAAGGTGGGTTATCTCAGTGCAGAACTCTGACTGAATTTTCTAATGGTCTGAGATGGAACACATGCAAAGGCAAATCTTAAAATGGTGCATATTCTGCTTCAAAAGCCCTACAAAGAGAGGCTTAAGGAGCTAAATATGTTAACCCTGGAGGAGAAGCGGGAGGGGTGGGGGAATATGATAGAGACATTTAAATACCTTATGGGAGTTAATAAGGTACTGGAGGGTGTATTTTCAGAGAAAATGGTGCTCTTGTACAAGGGGGAATGCTACCAAGCTGGAGGGGGTAAATTCAGGAATCATTTGAGGAATTACTTCTTCACAGAAAGACTGGGGGATTACTGAAACAGCCTTCCAGTGGAGGTAAAAAGGGCAAAAATAGTGGTGACATTAACAAATGCTTGAGACAGGCACAAGGGTATTGCAGTGGTAAGGAAGGGGGGCATAGATGGCACCATGGATCAAGTTGGGTCTGTAGCAAAAAAATGAAGGTTAAATAAATGGGCAGACTGGATGGGCCTGGCAACCCTTATCTGCCATCACATTTTATATTTCTATCTTAGTATCATTGGTAACTGCAGAGCAAATTCAAATCCCACTAGTGATGTAATAATACTATATGTTTGACTTCGTCATCCCTGCCTGACTAACCAACATAGTCTTAGGAATAACAGAAGATGGTAATTAAGGAAATGTGCTAAATCATTTTCAGAGTAAGGTTTATAGAATTATACATAGAAACAGAGAAACTGATGGCTGATAAGGACCACTAGGCCCATCTAGTCTGCCCTTATAGCCTACCTTTATTTGCAGCCACTGACCCTACTTGGTCATCAGGTTTGGCCTTTCCTTCCCACCTCTAGGGTTCCATTTTGCCTATCCCATGCATGTTTGTGTCCCTGCGCTGCGACTACTGCAATGCCCTCTACTTTGGGTTTCCTGGGGTTGAAATCTGCCGCCTACAGCTCGTGCAGAACGTGGCAGCCTAGGTTTTGACTGGGACAAGTAGGTCTTGTCACATTTCCCCAGTGCTGTGCGAGCTGCACTGGCTCCCAATACGGTGGCAGATCACCTTTAAAGTCATTTTATTGACTTTCAAAGCCCTTCACGATCAGGGTCCATCCTATCTGAAAGACCTTCTGGTTCCTTTCTGCCCTAGCTGATCACTCCACTCAGCTGACATAGGGCTGTTTGAGGTTCCAAGAGTGAGTCTGATATCCTCCACCAGTAGAGCATTTTCTCATGTAGCACCCACTCTTTGGAATTCTCTACCATGCCAGTTACGGGAATGCTCCTACATGGAGATTTTTAAGAAGGAATTGAAAACCTATCTCTGGAGAATGGCCTTCTTGGAAAGTTAAATGCACTGTTTAGTGCGTGAAATTTTATTGTAATTTAGTATGCTTTTAGAACATATTTTATAATTTTTATGGTTCTGTGGTTTGTATTATGTGTTGATATTTTTATTGATCTGTCCAGCACCTTGACATAGTGAAAGGCGCTATATAAATAACATTATTATTATTATTATTATTATTATTATTATTTAACTCCACCATATGCTTCTTCTCACCATCTCCTGGGGCAGGCCATTCCATGCATCCACCACTATTTCTGTGAAGAAGAACTTCCTTACATTTCCCCTTATCCATCCCCTCTCCAATCACATATCATGCCCTTTCATTCTTATACATCTCCTATACTTAAGGATGTTCCCCACATGTACCTTATTAATGCCTTTAAGATACTTGAAGGTTTCTCTCATGTCTCCCTGTTTCCTTCTCTCAACCAGTGTATACACACTGAGGTCTTTTAATCTCTCCTCATATGTTTTGTGGTGCAAGCCCTGTACCATCTTAGTTGCTCTTCTCTGAACAACCTCCTTCCTGTCTATGTCCTTCTGAAGATGCAGCCACCAGAACAGAACACAGTATTCTAGATGAGGCCTCACCAGTGTTTTGTACAGTGGTATCATCACCTTCCTCCTTCTGTGCACCCAAACATGCCACTGTCCTTCCCATAGCCTTCGTAATCTGCTTGGTCACCTTTAAACCATTTGAGATTATAACCCCTAGGTCCCATTCTTCCCTGGTGACTGTCAACATCCCCCCCATCCAGCAGCTCTCTCCAGGGTTTCTGCATCCCTGGTTCATGATTTTGCACTTCTTCTTACTGAATCTCAGTTGCCACACTTTTGACCATTCTCCCAGCTTTCCTTTGACACTCCTCATTATCTCCACCCCTTCAGGAGTGTCCACCCTGCTGCAGATCTTTGTGTCATCTGCAAAAAGGCAACCCTTCCCCTCCAGCCATTCTGCAATGTTAACAATGAAGACATTAAAAAGGACTGACTCCAGGACTGATCCTTGAGGTATCTCACTGGTTAGCCCCCCTTGGATTTGATCCCATTTACCACCACTGTCTGCCTCTTGTCCCCTAACCAGTTTCTAACCCAGTTAACCACCTTGTGGCCTGTGCCCAGGCTACCCATCTTATTTATCAACCTTTTATGTGGGACTGTGTCAAAGGTCTTGCGGAAGTTGAGGTAGGCAACATCCACTGCTCCCCCACCCTGATCCATCTCCTTCATTATCCAATCAATAAAAAGCTATCAGATTCATTTGACATGACCTTTCTACAGTGAATCCATGCTGCTTCAGATCCTGGGCTCCACTGGATTCCAAGTGTTCTACAATCCTTTCCTTAAGTAGTGTCTCCATAATCTTCCCCACTACTGATCTGAGCCTAACTGAACTATAGTTTCCAGCCTCCTCACTGCTACCATTCTCTGCTCTCCTCTAATCCTCTAGAACCACTCCTGTGTTGAGTGATTCACTGAACATGGAGCGAGTGGCACTGCTAGTTCCCTCCTTAGTTCTTTTAATATCCAGGGCTGTGTGCCATCTGGTTCCATCACCTTGTTCTCCTTCAGCTTTGTGAGATCGTCCAGGACTCTATTTTCCATAAATTGGCTGGTGTTCACCTCCCAAGCCCCACTTTGTATTTGATGCCCAGCTGTGGTCCCTGTCTCTCCCTGTCTTCACTGGATAGTGAACAAATGTACTTATTCAGTATCTCTGCAGTGGATCTCTGCATATGCTCGGATGTGCCATGGAGTTTCAGTTGATTTAATTAGAACTGGGACATTTAAAATAAAATGTGGATACTGAACACTTATGTCCTTTGGCTTTCTTCTGAGCAGCTGCACCAGTGACACCAAAGAATGGAGGGGATTGTATTACAAGTGCCTCATTAACATATACATGGAGACTTGCTTGAAACTTTACAAGATTGTGTCACAGCCTCAGAATCTATACATGTGTTACAACAGAAAACAAATGACAGCTCTCTTACTGACATAATAAAGTAATTGATGCAATGTATGAAAAATGTCAGAAATATCCAGTTCATAATTAAACATAAGTCTTCACCATTACCTGCCAATGAATTACACTGTTCCCTCCAGCATACTACTGCATTTTGTAAAACACTGCAGCATTACTGTTGCATCCTGCCAGGCACTGCTGTATGAGAACTGCCTGTACAGTATACCTGACAATGGTTAGATAAAAACTATTTTGACTTTCTATGAAATACCATATACCTTAAATATAAAAACACTTAAAGTTATTTCAAATTTACCTACATACTGGTTGATGTCTAAGTTGTAGTAGCACATCAGCTGTGATAGGTAACATTTCACAATTACTGTAGTCATGTTTTTGAAGATTATAAGTAATTAAACCTGCATTGTTGGAGTGGATGCCTCACTTTTTAGACGTTCATTGTATTTAGCTGGACAGTTTCATAAATCCATTGATGAACGTGGGCTAATTATTTGTTGAATATGTATACTAAGTTCATTATCAGAGATGTTTATGTAAACTGTAACATTTATTTAAACTGTATGAACAATGGATCTCTGTATAGTAAAAAAAAATACATTGTTTGGGGATTGTTATCATACAGCATGAACACATTGCTTTGGGGCAATTTGAAACATTGTAGAAACATGCAGGTTTTTCAAATCTGCAAGTTAAATCAGACCAATAAAATGAAACAAAATCTACACTGGACCCAATAAATATTACCAGTTTTACTTGTAAAATGGTTTCAAAACTATGTATATGAATAAAATAAGTCAAAATGTTGAAGGGAGTAAAATAAATTGCATCTTAATAACATTGCTGTGCATTGAGTCATTTGTAGAAAACATATTGTATATTTAAAAACAACCTGATTTTTGTTGCCTCTAATGTAGTGTACTAATCAGAATAACAGTAGTGGTGCTACAGATAAGCCATTCGTGTAACATAAAATAACTTAGATGACTAATGCTAAGTCATTTTGAGACAAACCCCACAACTCTCTCTGCTAGAGTGCTCACCGTAATGCTTAGTCTACTTGATTGAGATCTTGAGTAGCTTCTGACTCTGCATATAGAGATTGTAAGTATGATATTCAGACAGCTGTCCTTTAGAATTTTAGGTTGTCGCATCAATGAAAAGTTTATCCATCACTGGTATGTTGCCTAACTTTATTATCTTTGCTGTCTGAATCTTCTTCTCCTTGAAGTTGGAGTATTTTCTGTCACTTGCTAAACAGCTTTTACAACTTTGAAAGTGCAAAAATGAGTCTCCCAATATGTACAATTAAATATTTTCCCTCCATGATCCCCAGCTACAAATACTATACCCATCTCCAACTATTTTCTATTTTGTAGCACCCCTGGTTTCCCAACCCCGATCAACATGCCATGTCTTTGTGTCCTACTAGAGAACACTAGAGCAGACATTTCAAACTATTTATATTATTAGTACCCTTGACAATTCAGAAGACTGAGATCCTATCCCACCTCAGACATTTTCCATCAGAGTGAACATCTTAAGCAGTGATGTGTGAAGTTGGAAAACTTGGCTCCACAGAGTAATTCTTGAATTTGCCTCATTTCATAAAGTTAATCCACTGTGTGAATTCAAAATCCATGGAAAGATAATAACTCCACAAAATGTGAAGTTGCAGCTTTGCCAGCAGAGTCTGGCATGGAGAAAAAGTTTAACAAGAACATGAAGTTGCAACTTTACCTGTGAAGTTGGGTACTGAGGGGACGTTTGCAATGTACTATGGGATTGGAGATCACATGTTACTAAAGTAGCCTATATGCCATGTGGAGGCTGTCTTCAGTGCAGTGTTATGAAGACAGAGTAGGAGATTAGCCTGTGTGTTCTTGTCTGAGAAAAATAACTTAAAATACACATCAAAATCAAGTTTTCTCAATCCAGATTGCTCACATATTATTCAAGAGGGCCTTGTGTTGATAGAGATGTATTTGTTTGTTTCTGAGTAATTACTTCAAAGTAATGGTTTCTATTTTGTCAGACTGTGAAGCAGTGGTATGTGGGATGATAGGTGTACTGTGTAAAGCAAGTTAGCAGGGCAGCCCAGAAAGATACAGAGCATTTTTGTCTAAGCAGGATATTTGTGTTACATTTAGATTTTAATATTCCTTCTTGTTCATCATTTTTTATCTGTAGTAAGCACTTTCTCATTTTTGTATTAAAAAATGTCTTGCACACACTAACTTGAAAAAATAACAAGGCACAAGTCTCAGAAAGAGGAATAATATTATTTATATATGTTAGTATTTGTCATTTCCGACACAGCTTCAGATGAAGCAGCAACCTTTCTGCTGCTTTATCTGAAACACGCCAGGTGACAAGTACTTTGTTATGCCTTAAATTCAAATATTATTCCCTTTTCTGAGACCTGTGCTCTTGTAATTTTTGAAGTTGGTGAGTGCAGGATTTTTTTGTAATGCATTTACTGGTTAGTCTGTTGCACTACCATTCCTTGTGTGAACTCCAGTCTGTTGCTAATTCTTCATTTTTATGGTTGTGGGCAGAGCCTACAGCCATCCTGCTTCAGTGTAAAGAAAGGGCTATCCATGGAACACATGTTTTAGTACTTTTCAGTGTATTCTTCCAAAACTGCAAATCCCTATGGCAGTTAAAAAAATACTCCCTTAGCTATTCTTAGCTGCTTTTCTCTGACACCAAATGTGCACACTTTCCAAAAAATGTAAATAACATTAAAACTATTCAAAGTGCACAAAAACAACATGTGGAAGTTGTTCAGGACAGAAAGACCCTTCACATGAGGGTAGTCGCTAATCTGAGTTCTTCATATTTTGTAAAATATGGTCTTCCAAACAACCTAATTTTTTCTGTCTGAGTGAACATAGTAGGAGCCATGCCAAACAAATGTAAATATCTCAGAAAGTATAGAAGTTACAAATATACAACCAGCATAAAAGTTGTTCAGGACAAAATGCCATTTCAAATGGGGGGCAGTTACTAATCTGAATTCATTAGTTTTTTTTTTTTAAATATAGCCATCCAAAAGATGAAAATTGTGAAGAAAAATGTAAATTCAGGTAATCAGATAGTGATAGTTTAAAAATATAAATAGTGCAGCTTAATGAATAGGTTAATTGGAAAAGTATTTTTGTCCTGAACAACTTTCACACTGATGGTTTATCTGCAGTGCATATACTTTATAGATATTTACATGTGTTTGGCATAACTCTTATAAAAAATGAAAACTGAGGTAATCAGATAGCCACAGTTTAAAATATGTAATTAGTGCAACTTAATGAATAGGCTAATTTGATAGGCATTTTTGTCCTGAACAACTTTCATGCATGTTATTATCTGTAACTTGTATATGTTTAGAGATATTTATATTTGTTTGGCATAACCCTCATTGCACTCTTAAGCAGCCTCATCTTTGCAAATTACTATGCCAGTTAAGTGAAATTCTAAGCAACACAGCATAAGTTTCATCAAAAGAAAGCTATCCCCATTCCCAAGGTCAAATTTTATTGACTTGAAAGTTCACTCCCTGCAAAAAGCTATAAACCAAATGAAGCTTCATTTTACAACTGTCTATGCTAGCATTAGTAAATGACAATGATTAAAAACACCAGGAAAAATAAACTTAAAAAGCAGCCTACACCTTCAGGAGAACTTTAAAAAAAACATAATATTTAGATAATGTTCAGCTTGTATTTCACATTAGTTCTTTATTCCTCCTCCCCATTATCTATTGCAGAGGTCATTTGCATGAAAACAGGATTTTTGCCCCTGAAGAGTTTATCTATTTCTGTTGCTGTCTCCCTACCTGAGGTCATAATGACCTGCTTGTGATGTCACATTTACTCTCATGACAACAGATTGAGGTGTCACAACAGAGCATTATAACCTGAAGCAGGCAGTAAGTACTGTTTTCCACAAAAATATCTCTATTTCTCTTCATAGTGTACACCTGTGGGATGTGCCACACACTTTAAAATCATCCGGGTGCATGGTCTTTGCCCAGGGAACACTAGTGTCCATCCATGAACCATTTAGCCCTGCCTGAAACTCCAGATGGCATTCCTCCCACCCTTTTCCCCAAACAGCCTCTGCCATTCCGTCAGAGTTATACCAAATGAGTCTCCAATGCCCAATTAATTGCTACAGACTCAAAACATTAACACTAAATTCAGCACAGTTGTGGTGAAAGGGGTCCTGACCAGTGTGATCTAGCCTTATCTAGGATACACACACCTTAGACAATTCCCTCAGAGAACAGTTTCAGATTTTGTACTCACAGATTAGTTGTTCCTTCCTCCCAGTCATGGAAAGAGCAAAAGACACCTTTCTTTTTCTGTGGTAGCTGTCAGATTCTACTCATTGTTCTTGCTTAAGGCAGCTGTGAACTTTAGGAACTTCAGGGGATGGCCTCTTGGATCCACAAGAACTGCATTCATTCTCACTCACCCTAGAGTAAAACAAAAGGGTCTTGCAGGCAAACTAAATATTTTACCAATCTAGGGTGACAAATAACAGGCTCCATTTGACAGAGCTCCAATGAAAGACCTTCTGCCACTCTGACTGCCACATTTGAACTTACTGATGAACATGCTCAGCTCCCCAAGAGCAGCTGTCTCTAAAATGGTTATGCTGCTGTGAAAGTTCTAAATGACATAATCATCCTCCTTTCAGGCTAGCTGTGTAAACAATGATGTCATGTAGAAAGCCCCTAATGAGCTCCCCAGCAGCTATCTTTTCCTACATAAGACTAGCACTAATGGGATTCTAGTAACCTATGGGGACTGAGTTGTAACACATAGTTATGTCAGCACCGCCATGTTGAAAGCTGACTCTGGGGCAAACTGCACAAGTGCGAATATCACGCATGCACAGTACTGTAATCACTGCAGTATTATGGCTGTCTCCTGTGCAGTGAGAGCACAACGTATTCTGCTCACTGCTCTTCTGGGTCCTGAAAGCTCTCCACAGCCATATTGGCTCTGACCAGAGTTTGTGATTTCTGGGGTTTAAGTTGGTGTGTTTAAAGAGCTGCTGACACCTCAGAGAATATTTTGAAAAACATAATACTTAGGTACAATTCAGCTTGTATTCCATATATAGTCTATAGATTTATCCTCCCTATGTTTATTACTGATGAAATTTACATGAATACACAATCTTTATCCCTTAGACTTCACCTGCCTATATAGGCTACTCCCTACTTCAAGTCATAAGCCTCTGTTGTAACATCACACTATGTTGCCATGGAAGTAACTGTGATATCACAAGCAGTAATTGTGACCTCAGGTAGGGAGGAAGCACCAGGAACAGATAAATTCTGGAGGAGCAAAGATCATGTTTTCATACAAATGACCTCAGTGATAAATAATGGGGAGTGGAAATACAGAACTAATGTAAAATACACACTGAACTGTGTGTAAATATTATGTTCTGCTAAAGTTCTCCTGACAGTGTCAGCTGCTCTTTAAGTAAAATATTTTGTCAGTGTCTTTCTGTAGCAGTTTTAATTGTACAAGAAAGGAAAAGTGTGACTCCTACGGAGACTCGAACCCAGGACCTTGGCATGAAGTGCCTTGCTCTTAGCCACATGAGCTATAGGAGCCTCAGACAATTAAGCTTTCTCATTTTTCTTTTTGAATCACAAACCTTCCTTTAAGGATGTTGCATAATGAGCAATGTAGGCAGTCTCAAAGACTCTGATAACTTCCCCTTTCTTATGTCAATGCAGTTTAGCCACTGCGAGGCAATTTGAAAATCCAATTGTACAAGTGAAAGGAAAAGTGTGACTTCTACTGGGACTCAAACCCACACTCTTAAAAAGGAAGTGTTAAATTTGACTACAAATTAGTTAATTTTTAACACAGCAGTTAGTGCGGTTGGGGAAACACAGTGTGCATGAAATTTAAAACATGAAGTGTGTTAAATAAATGTAACACTGTGGTATGTAAATTGTTCAGCTTACAAATGCATAACTTTTACTAACACTGGTGTGTTGAATTTTTAACACATTGGTATGTTACAATGTCTATATTGAATGTGTTATTTCAACACGTAAAAGAGTTGAATTCTGAAGTATATTAATTTCACATTAAATAGAAACCACAATTGCTAATCAAAAACATTCACAATCCTCTATGAATGAATTTTAACTTTAGTGTAAATTGGCCTTGTCATATAAGCAACAAAGCCAATGCATAGCAAACCTGCACAGGTGACATACCCATGTTGGAGTTGATTAATTCACTGTATCTGTATCATGACCTAGTGCTTGGGAGTCCTGGGAGTAGTATGGGAGTTTTACTTTTTAATGTTATGGGGATCCTATAGTAGAGAAGAGAATAACTGCAAAAAATAAGAACACCAGAGCAAATTCCCAGGCGTAAATGTTACACTAGAAAGGTATTGACCATTCAGCCAAATTTGAAAGAAAAACACAATTATAAACAACAAATTAAGCAAAGTATCATGGGAAGTATATGCAAATTGACATGAAGGAATTTATACTGACTCAGCTCTAAAAATGTATATATTTTAACATGTACAAAAACATTGTCAAAGCTGTAAAATAAAGTAGAAATCACAATACTGCTTGCAAAAACATTTTAATTACTGTAAATACAGCACAATACCACTTCTGGGTACAGTTGCTCAACTAAATTAAGTTTCATTTTGTAACACATTTATGAGTTAATATTACACACAATGTATTAAACCATTACTTATAAACTTATTCTGTAAAGAATAACACTTATGAAGTGTTATTTTTTTACACTGTGGCCAGGATATTCAGACTGCGCCACAAAGTAGCGCAATAGCAGGAGCAGGCGCAAGTGTAGTGTGCTCATATGCAACATGCGTGATATTCAAACACAGCACAGGCCAAGGTGAACTTGGGCAACACAACTGAATATCGCACCAACTGCACCATGGTGCAACCAGGGATGTGCAGTGGCACAGGGCTGATGTGCAGTAGCACAACCTGGGATGCTCAGGGACAGGATACAGGGGTGCACCACCCAAGGAAGCCATGGGTGGAGGAACATGCAGCAGACCAGACAGCACCCCCCACACCCCATGAACTGCACAACCTGTGGTGAGCTGGATGAACCACCAGCCCATGAACAGCAGCTCAGAATCCACAGTCGGGGCATGGTGCTCCAGCACACCCCCTGGCAAGCAGTGACTGCAACACAAGGAGGGCTGGCCTCTCAGTGCCACCCCATCTGACTAATGCAGAGCACACCCAGCACAGCGATCCCCAGACACCCTGCCCAGGAGCAGCACCCTACAGTGAATGGGAATGAATGCATGCCACCTCCACCACTGTGACAATGCAACCTGGTGCACCATGGAGCCATGCATGGCAGCATCACTGTGAGCACCCTGCAGCAGGCAGCACCAGCCACTGACACAACAACTGCAGACACAGTGCCACCCTGCATGGCCCCCCCCTTGTGGTACAGCAGAGAGGTCAACCCTGTGTCAGTACCTGAGGGACCCTGCATGTGACAAGGCCTGCCCTGGACCCCACCACCTGCAGGACAGTACCCTGCATACCCACTCAAGTACACACCCTGTCCCAGCACTGGCCCCAACAGCCAGCACAGCCACCCACAGTGGTGTATGGAGGCATGCACCACACAGGATGCAACACAGGACACAGACAAACACCTACCCAGACCCAAGGGCACCCCAACAAGGAACACAACAGCGGGCCAAAAAATGTAGCTGGCATGTGACCACTGATGCTGTGTACCCATGGTCTAAACCCCATCATGGCACAGGTGTACCAGCCATCCTGCACATGCACCATGAAGCCGTCTGCCACCAGCATGCAGTTGGAGCACAAGTGGCAGACATCAGAACACAGACTCTGCAACAGATACCAGCATCAGCATGGAGGGGGGGACAACAACAGCATAGGCCACAGTGCCTCCTGAGGCAGACATGCACCATATTGGTGGCAGGAGGTAAGCCATCATTGTGCCATGACCAGAGGGTGGCCAGCATGGGCAGCCACTGATGACATGCCAGGAGATCGTGCATACTTCAGACATGCAAGAGTAACAGCTGCACGGGCCATGGACATACTGATAGGGGCACCAGGGACACAGTGCATAAACCAGGGACCACTGCACACAGGCATCCAGTGCACAGGGAACAACACACATATCACAGACAGGGACCGAGTTCCCCACTCACACCACAGGTGGGTCCCTGCTGGACACACATACACCCAGGTCTGCACCAGCCCCATTGCCACGCACACCACTGCAGCCAAGCTCCATATGCCCGCTGCAAATCAGAGACCACCACAGTTGTCATAACAAATAAGTCTATATTACAGTAGTTTAACAATATACAAAACAGAACAAAAAACTATTTACAATGTGGGGGGAAGGGCCACATAACAGGTGGGGGTGGGCATGGGCAAGGGTATGCAACTGGTAGTAGGATGAAGGGCTGTGAGGGTTAGTCCAGGGAGAATGTACAGCAGGGGCATAGTTGGCCTAACTTTGACCCCTCTCTCCACTATGATCTCGGTGTCTCCTCCAGTGATGTCATCCTTCACCCTGCTCCATCCTTTGGAGCAGCTCCAGGGTGGCCCTCACCAGCTGCATCAGCTCCTGGACACTCCACTCCAGTATCCAGCTTTGTCCACCTAGGACAAGGGAACAGAGTCATTACACGTGACTGGCCAGACCCCTGCAGCCCACCCAATGTGCATGGCATACAGCCATGGGCCACACACCTGTGATGGCATGTGACCACCCACAGTGTCCATGCCCACTTAACCCACCTACCCAGACACCCACAGCCATGCAGAACACTGCATGCATCCACTGCCCATGTCGCACACAGCATCACCATGGCTGTACAGTGACATGGCTATGCAGTGTGAAGGCAGTGGCACAGCCATGTACCCAGTGCATGCATGGATCACCTGCAATGCCCACCCACACATGCAGTACCACAGGAAAGTGCTGAGTGCACCATGTGGCATGCATGGCAGTGGGGCCAAGTGCTGGTGGCCACTCCCCACCACCACCCCTACAACCCAGTATGCACAGATGTAAGGGAAACACAGCACCCACCTGCATCCCAGCCAGCAGGGTGTTGCTGGCCTGTGGCCCCTCCACTGTGTCCTGGCTGCATCTGCGGTGCACCCACTCAATCTGGCTCTGTCTGTACTCAGCCCTGCCTTGCCCTATGGTGCTTCTCCAGGCCTAGGGTGCAAACATGGAGATGGAAACATCAGCACAAGCCAGTAGCAAAGCCCCCCTGGCATGTGCATGCCCACACAGCCTAGCCATGATGCACACCCACCACCCCCACTAGATAACCCCAACCCCCTGCAGGGTGGAACTATGCACACTGCAATACCTGGACAGATGGACACTACCAGTGTTTGGATGGAGCACCTACCTGCCCATGGCATGGTGCCTTGCCAGGTGCATGTCTGTAGATGCCCCAGTCAGTCAGGGTCCCTCCACTGTAGGTCACCATACCTGTGATGACACTGCACCACTTTCCAGGTGATCCCGGTCACCTCCTCCAGGCCATCAGCCACCTCCTGCTACACAGCACTCCATGGCCTGTCTAGGGGATCTCACCCAAATTGGGCACCAGCATGTGGCTCAACTAGGGCCACCAAGTTGGCTAACTCAATTGCATTCCACATCTGTGCTTTACTATGAGGCATCCTTCAGTTGGTATCACAATCAAAATGGTACTCTGTAGCACATGTGCCCCATGTGGGGAGGCAGTGTGGTACTGTGCTGTCAGTGCCTATCATGCTGTAACTGAACTGCATGATTGGGATGCACCCATGAGGATGCATGGTGCCTAGGGGGCAAAGGTCAACTGCAGGGTCAATGGTCTGTCCACACATGGAGCGCCACAGTGTTATTGGGACGCCCTGCATGTAGCACAGTAGGGTGCTTTTGTGTGATGCCCTGCAGTGGCCTGCTGCTCTGTGGCTCCATGGCACCTATAGTGCACCAGGGCATAAGCACCATATGGGTGAACAGCGCACTAGCACCACAGAAAATGTATAAAGAGTGAATTTTCAAAGAGTGAATGTGTAAAGATTGAATGTGTGAAGAGTGAATGTGCAAAAAGTGAGTGTGTAAAAGGTGATTGTGTAAAGAATGACTCTGCCAGGCCCAGCAGTTCTGTAGGTGGATGGAGTATTCTCATGGTGAATGGCCAAAAGGGCCATGCATATCAGCACCCGTTCATGCATCTTCCCAATGAATGTGAATAAATGATGATACTATTCCACTATCTCGAAAAGGAAGGAAATTCATTGAATAACATTTCATTAATGCACCAGTTAGGGTAAATGATCACCACAAAAGTAAGCAAATTTGGCATTACAGTTTATAAACCTAACTCCCTACTTCCAAGTTCAACCCTAAGCAGAACAAGAAAAAAAAAATCATTACTGTATTAGGTCTCAAGAGTATTTGTGAATCAATGGTAAGGTCATCTTGTGGTTGTCAACCCTAATGCCTGCCCCTTCTCTGAACAAATAATGTCACACATGATCTTTATTTATGCAGGGCCCGGAGGGCACAGCATGAAGAAAGTTACAACAAACTGTGTTAGCAACATGTGGCAAGACATACTTCTCTGCCTCTGAAGAGTGTATCATTATGAAGCAGTAGCTTGGAGCTATACCTTGTGCTTTGACTGCATGTTATAGGTTGGGGTAGTGTGAGAATTAGGGTTGGCAACTCCAAGAAAAACCTCATCACTGACTTCTCAAGACTCCAGAGTCCCCAAATCCTAAGGTGTTTCCTTTTTCTGCTGCTGGGGTGGGGGCAGGGAGTTTGGGGTTGGAAACCCTATTGCCACATTTCCCTACTTTCGTTGTGTTGTTACCCAAACTGGTACATTAAGTTTGTTGTTAAAGAACATATGTATGTATATATTATACTGGGAAGACAGTGGCAGTATTGTTAGGATCCAGCAAGGTGTTTAATTGTAGACACTACATTTTGCACCTTAATAACTATGGTGTCATTTCATGAAATAGCACATCATTTTGTATACTTGGTTGGGCTCTCAGTTTCTCAATATGTAAAAAGTTTTGTTCTTGCATCTTGTACAGATTCTAAGATATGAAGTGCTGCTGTTTAATGAAATTGCATTTTCTTGTCTGGGGGGGACATGATTGAGACTTTTAAGTACCTCAATGGCATAAACAAGGTGCAGGTGGGGGACCTTTTCCAATTTAGAAAAAGTACTAAAACACTGTGGCACAATATGAGATTGAAAGGTGGTAGATTAAGAAGTAATGTGAGGAACTTTTTCTACCCAGAAAGGGTAGTTGATGGATGGATAATCTGCCACAGGAGGCAGTGGGGGCAAGCACATTTGGGGGAGTAAGCATGTGTGGGACAGGCACAAGAGAAGCCTGAGAGGGGATGGAGTGATGAAAAGTCATTGACCCCATAGGGTCAGTGGCCACGAATAATGTACAGGGCCTATGAGCAGACAGGATGGGTCTAGAGGTCCTTTTCTGCTGACATTTTCTATGTTTCTATGTTTCCTATACTTAGCATTATTTCTTTTACTCTCACATACAGCCTAGAAGATACAGAGTGTTTTCATGAAACTTTTAGAGTAGACTTGAACTATGCCAAGGTAGTGCCTTTCAATGTTTTGTAAAAAAATATTAAACAGTTCTAAAGTTAAAACGTTTTACAGTTTTCTTAGCATGGCTGGTATGGTTTTTGAATCACCCTCATATAAATGATAGAAAAAAAAATTTGATCATGAGGGTTTATTTTTCTTGATTTGCTCATCATTAGAAAAAAAAATGACCATTGTGATGGCCACCATCTTCTTTTTTAACTAAAAAACATTAATAATTCATAACAATTGTGTATTACAAAAAAAACCCCACCTGATCCTAGGCAAACGAGACCTGTTTAGCTAGATTCTGGTTTTAGTTTTTTTTGAAAATATGCCTGGAAATATGGGTATGGATTATACAAACTGTAAGATTGCTACAATCCTCAGCTGCACCAAATATATGGTGTGCTGAGCTTGCTGCAATCTAAATGGATTTTCAATCCCTTCAGTCAGAAAATTATTGCTAAACCATCTGTTTGTGGTCTAGCTTGCATCCAAAATGGAGACCCTTTACAGGGAGCTTGCATTTGAGGTTTGGGCAAGCTACCATAAATCTGATTGATTTCCATAACTGTGCCCTAGATTCTAAGGTTGGGGGAAGCTGTGGCAATCATCAGTGTTGCAGTTGCAGTGATACAAGGATCTGATGCAGGGCTGGAAGCAAGCCTTGTATCGACCTTCTAAAATTCAGCCACTTGTTTCTGGTCACCCAAACATCCTGCCTGCCCACCTGAGTGAGAGGAGCCATTCACCCTCATTCACACTATAAGGACAACAGGATTTTTCTGATTTGTAAAGCTGCAGCTGGAGTCATGCTGCCAGCTTCAATTGGAGCAGTAAGCTGAAAATCCCCCTCCCCATCTTTGTCTGTTTAATCTCTGCCTCTCTGCCTATCTGTCTGTGTGTACATCTGCCTGTCTGTCTGTCTGTACATCTGTCTGTCTATCTATCTATCTATCTATCTATCTATCTATCTATCTATCTATCTATCTATCTATCTATCTATCTAATCTAAGTACAGTATGTTAAACAGACCAGGATACCCACCTCCAGTACTGCTACTTTGTACCTCCTCCACTCCAGGTCACCACTTCTTAATATTATAATGTCAAATAGTAGTGAAACGTGGTGCCCACCCCTGGTACTGCTTTTCTAAATTTATTATACTTTATTTAGTTTAGAAATATCATGAAAACCACAGATAACAAGGAAACAACAAGTAAACCAACAACTAAGCTATAACACTGAACAAGAAAACAAAGGAAGGAAGAAAGAAAAATAATGGTAACTTGGTAAGGCCCTCTAGGCACAAGTGCCTGTTTTCAGGGGTGACCTGAGATCACTGAGTGGTTAAGTGACTTGCTCAGAGTCACACAGTGTGCAAGTGGAGGTTGTGAGTATCAAACTCAGGTTCTGGTCTGCTGGATGTACCAAACTCATTCACATCTCGTTCAACTAACTTCTAGGCTATACTGGCCAGCTGCCAAATTATAATAGGGAAATAAAGATACACCCAAACAGATTAAGAACCCAGAACTAACCCCCCCACAATGTCTCCTTTCAAACCCGCTCCCCTTCAGCTAGTCCCTTCCCCCAAAGGATAGGTGGCAGCACTGGAGTGCCCACCCCCAGTGCCATTGTAGTTTAGCCTGATACTGGGTTGCCCAATCTCCAGTGTCAGCTTCACTGCTTCACTACAAACATAAAATCAAATCCTCCTTGATCTTTTTTTACAGCTAACCTTGTAAGAATGAAAAATGTCCCTCACTGATCTGACACCCACACCTCATCAACCCCACCCAACCCCCCACTAAGCACCCAATACCCCACACACTCACACTCAGCTAAAACTGTCCTACATTATAGATCAACTCTCTGATCAAACAGTTGTCTTACTGATGGAACTGGCAACTGCAATATGAGAAATAAGGTAAGTCGGGTTTAATGCATTTCAAAGGGATATGAACTTTTACTTATAATTTTGTGATTTTGTTCTATATTGTTACACCAAATAGGTTCTGGCCCATCCTATCTAAGCCTGTTAAGTAGACTGAGGAACCCACACCAGTACTGCTACTATCTACCCCCTCCTCTGCAAGTCACTCACTCACTCTCCTTTCTAAAAAGAGTGCTATACCCTCAAATTTTGTAAATATTATTTGTTTGCTTCTCAACAGATAAGTTTTTGTGTACTTGTTGGGAATGTGTGTGTTTGCTTTAGTTTGTTTTCACTGTTCATAACAACCCCTGAGACTAGCCTTAGGGAATTCATTTTCTGATTGTTAAAATGTAATTTTCCCCGAGAGCTGCATTAGCTTACAACAACATGATACTACAGCAACAATTACACCATGTATCTTTAGGGTGAAAGTACACACAAATTGAAAAACTCCCTTGAAAGAAAAAGTGGTATTTCATACCTTGCTGCAAACTGATTTTGTTGAATTCTAAGAAAGCAGACATGCATACTGTGGAGTTTAAAGGGTACTGACACATCATGTTCTCCTATGCTAATGCACCTCTGAGGCACAATGAGATTTCAAGAATCAGAAAACAGACACTACCCTGGAAACTTACAGGGAGTAGTATGAACAATAAACCTAAAAAAAAGCAAACACATATATCCCCAACAGCTGCACGAAAAGAGTTATCTGTTGACATGAAAACAAATAACATTTACAATATATGAGGGTGTAGTACTCCTTTAATATTATAATGTCAAATAGTAGAGAACTGGGGTGCCAACCCCTGTACCACTTGTTTCAACCCCCCCTCCCGGTTTTCCCTTTCCCCGAAAAATAGGTGGTGGAAATGAGGTGTCCACCCCATGTCCTGAAGATCATCTCAACACTCGGGTGTTCAGTCCCCAGTGTTGACTTCCCTGTAAACTAATGACTGCCATTCTTCATTGATCTTTGTTGCTTTCTTTTTTTTAAACTTAAAACTGTAACAAAGAAAAACAACCCTTGCTATTCTGACCCCCACAGCATCACATTGAAATATTACAAAGTTCAGTAATAACTTCACTAAGTTTACAATATTTTTTGCTCCAGACTTTCAATAAAGTAATTTTTCACATGACATTATAAACATTACCAGTATATATATATATATATATATATATATATATATATACATATTTTAAATCCTGGACAAGATGTGTTATGGCATTTGTCATGCAAAATTACATTTTGCCCAATATACAGTACTATAAATGCCACAAGTCTTGTTTATAAGGGGGAGTTATAAAATGATTATCTAAAACATTTGGGGATACAGTTTTAAAAATAATAATAATTATTAAACAATGTTGTGTGTAGTGCCAGCCTTTACCCTAGTGGGTAGTACTTTGTTATCTCATGCCAGTGAGCTGAGTTTGGGGCAGGCTCAGCTAGCCAGCTGGATCGAGTGGGGTTAGGGGTCAGTGCTGTTGTGTGAAACCACCCCACAGCCAGGGAGGGAAAGATGCAGGATTGTCCACATAGGCTCAAGCATCATGCAGTAAAAATAACTCTTCTTTTAGTATAAGACACTACAGCTCTGTACCTATGGGTTGCAGAGGATCCTGTGCATTGGATGAGAGATGAACTCTTTGCCTTCAGTATCTGCATCTGTGGCCATATGGAAGTATTGGGTCCAGAGGGACCTCTACTTCCACAGCCCACCAGGCAGACCCACAAATTCTTGACATTAATCACTGCATGGAAGTGAAGGACCCACAAGGCTTTGTGCTTGCATAGCTGGAAGTAATCATTCATTGATGCAGGACCCAGAGGGTCCTGCACATCTGCATCTGTTTACAAAGGTCCTGAAGGGACCTGTATGAATGAGGTTACAATTCCACTATTTCAAAAGTAAAGGACATTATTTGCAAACAATGGCATTAGTGTACCACTTAGGGTTCAACTTAATGCCAAAAAAGAAGGGAAATGTGTGTTAATATTTCCAGTCCTGACTGTCTATGCCGACCTCCAAACAACAAAAGGAGAAAATAGAGCTTTGGTCTCCTGAGTCCTGGTGAATCAGTGATGGGTTCTTCCTTGGGATTGTCAACCCTATTACTGTCCCTTCCACCAAAATGCATGGATTCCTGTTCAAAGCTCAAGGCTCCAAGCCAATGCTTCTGAGTGATAAATTTTTCAAAGGTAGAGAAGTATGCCTCGCTACATGTTGTCAATAGAAGCTGTTGTAGCTTTCTTCTGTGGGCCCTGCATGAAGAAAAAGATCACATCATACATTATTTGCTCAGGGGAGGGGGTAGGCATTAGGCCCCAAGAAAGACCCCATCATTAATTTGTCAAGACTGCGGAGACCCAAATTACCTATTTTTTTTTCTTTTGCTGCTTGGGAGGTGGAGGTGAGGTTTTAGAGTTCGAAACCATAACACCACATTTCCCTTCTTTTATGGTGTTAAGCTGAACCTAACTGGTACATGTAGAGGTGAGTGGGAAAAACAGATGGACATTATCATTGAAGGTAAGGTTTTACATGCCAAGCGTGGTTTTATTAATACAGCAACAAAAGTAAAAACAAACTATGGTCAGAGCTGATATGGCTGTGGAGAGCTTTTGGGATGCTTTTAGCCATTATTTCTAATGGATTTGCACAATGCAGATCTGTGTAGAGGCAGTTTCAATGTAGTCTTCCTTTTACATATTTTTACGTGTTTTCCAAGAACATGTCTGCTGATTGCTATATATTTAGTCTGGATAGTTCACAAAAGAAATGGTATCTTATTTTCAGTGGGGATTTATATCTACACAATATTATGCTGCATTGTGTAAAATCAGAATGCACTGAAAATTTTTACATCTGGGGACGTATTAAGTGCTGGATTGATGCATGAGCAGAAAGATGCATTGCACAAAGAGGGTGCACTGGTTGGCACTGATACAACATTCAAAGAAAATGTGCCACCAGTACAAGGTATGCATACAGTGAAGCCCACCAGGATGAAGCACAACTCTGCAGAATTCTGTAATACAGTTACTGCAGCAAACAATGCAGTTTCAAAGGGAGTTAATCCCTTTTGTCATGCAGTAAACCTGTGACACTGTGCTTCATCCTGATGGGCTGCATTGTCCCTGTTGAAAATGTGACCCTGGATGGGAGTTGCAGAGCAGGTAGATGCCAAGTGAGGTGCATCCAGGATGACCCCGACTGAATACCTTCCAGGAGGAATGTGTGGCATATACTGGCATGCACCGCAGCCCCATGGGCAATATTCAGCTGAGGAATGCAAATGAGCCAACTGAGCATGCAGGTTGCAATGGGGCCTTATGCATGGTCATTACCAGCCCATTTTCATCTTGGCATAGGGATGAATGCACTGGAGCAGCTGTCGTCCCCAATCCCTGACCCCAATCGCTCCCAAATGGGACAAGCCCTGAAGTCTCTGGTGGTATAGTTGTGCCCCCCTCTTTCCACCAGCCTCGATTGTACTGGAGTCCAGGATCTATCAGTTCCAAATTGAAGGGACCCACCCCAGCACCCCCACCCTTCCTCAGCTGGTGACTGGCACAGCCCACCTCTCACCTCCATGGCCAGCTGCCGACTGTGTGTTTTATGAGTGCTAATGGAAAGAGGCACTCTGAAATTAGCGCCTCTTTCCATTAGTGCTCATAAAATGCACAGTTGGTGGCTGGCTGTGGAGGTGAGAGATGGGCTGTGCCAGTTGCCGGCTGGGGAAGGGAGGTACTGGGTGGGTTGGCATGGCTGGGTGGGGGGTGGATGGCCACTAGACTACCAGAATATCAAGAATTAAAATTTATTTTATTATGATAGGGGGCCCGCTAGACTACCAGAGATGTCACTTATACTGATAATGAAGTACAGATAGGGAGGCCACTAGACTGCCAGGGATATTACAAAAATATATAAATAAATATACATGAGGGCCACTAGACTGCCACAGATAAAAAATAAAGATATAAATAAGATACTAATTGGGGGGCCACTTGACTACCAGGGATACAAGCATGGTTAAGTACATTACCATGATGGAGAGGGGGCCGCTAGACTACCAGAGATAATGACAACTACTGTTTTTTTATTTAGATGGGGCAGAGCAAAGCCGCCTGAGCAAAATCCACCCTTATATCACTTAACAGGGCACCCCTGGGCTGCAAAAAACTATTTTTAAATCTGGCCATCTCGTTCCTCTCTCTTTGTTCATGTGTGAGCAATTTCTTTGACCGTGCAAATTCTTTGATTGCGAGATTTTTTTATTGCGATCGTGCATCGAGAGTGAGGGACAAGATGGCCAGATAAAAAAATCTATTTTCTCAGTTCAGGGGTGTCCTAAGAAGACAAATGAGGGTGGGTTTTACTCAGGGGGCTTTGTTCTGATGAACCATGGTGGTAGTTTACCACAATTATTTGAATTTTGAAAATTACATATCTTTTCATTCTTTGGTCATGACCCTGCAAATTCTTTGATTGTGAGCCTGCAAATTCTTCAATCTTGAGATTCTTTAATCGCGATCGTGCATTTTGAGTGAGGGACAAGATGGCTCAATTTAAAAATCTATTTTCTCAGCCCATGGGTGTCCTAGGAAGTCAAATGAGGGTGGGTTTTACTCAGGGGGATTCGTTCTGTCGAACCATGGTGGTGGTTTACTGCAATTCCTACAATTTCTTGATATGTAAGTTTTTAAATCTTTGTTCATGAGCCTGAAAATTCTTTGATCATGAGCCTGCAAATTCTTTGATCATGAGTTTCTTTGATCACTATCTTTGATTGTGAGGGAGGGACAAGATGGCCAGATTTTTTATAAAGGAATAGATAGGGAAATTTTATTAATCATTGATATTGAATATCTTGGAAACGGTTTGGTCTTTTGACTTGAAATTTGGAGGGAAGAAAGGCAATTTCTCATAGATGTGCCTTTTGGTGCTTTGGTCAAACAGTAGCACAGGGTGGCAAAGTTACAGCACTATGAAGTTGACACTTCTCCCATAGAATAGCATTATGGCATTTGCCGCATTGCAGGAATTCTTTGCCGCCCTGCTGCAAAGTAGCGGTTTGGTCGTTTGGGCTGAAATTTGGAGGGAAGAGAGCCAACATCCCACAGAAATGTCTTTTTGTGGTTTGTTTAAAAAATATTACAGGGCAGCAAAGTGACAGCACTCTGAATTTGACACTTTTTGCTGTAGGATAACATTATGGCATCCATTGCATCTTTCAGGGACCATATCTTGGAAACAGTGCGAGATATGGACTTTTCATCACAAAACTGCTTAGCCCCCCCCCAAACAGAAGCTAAGTACAAAACTAGCCAGGAAAGTCATAATTCATACTAAATTTTATTTTTTTTTCTGTGTCATACAGTTCCTGAGATATAAGTAATTTAGTATTCTAAGTCATAATTTTCTGCTCCAGAGTCAATTATTATGCATACATTCTTTGTTTTTACTGTATTTTTTCAATGCAGTTTTTGGGAAAAGAAGGGTGTGCCCTTTCGTTACTGTACCAGTTAACATTTCCAGTTTCAATTCCATTATCTTTAGCATCACTGTTCCCATCTATGCCACCATATGCATTACAGTTTTCGTTTTCATTTGCACTTGCATTTCTGTTTTGTTTGGCATTATTTTTGCTGTTACTATTATCATTTGCATTTGCAATTGCAGTATTATGCCCATGCGTGGTACAGTTTGTGTTTTTGTATGCATTTCTGTTTCTGTTTATGTTGGCTTTATTGTTGCTGTTACCATTACCATTTACATTTACAGTTGCAGTACCATGACCATGCATGTAACAGTTTGCGTTTCCATACACACTAATGTTTCTGTTTCTTTTGGCTTTATTGTTGCTGTTACCATTACCATTTGCATTTATAATTGTGATTCCGTGAGTGTGCATGTTATGGTTTGCATTTTTGTACGCACTTGCGTTTCTGTTTACTTTGCCGTATTTGTTGCTGTTACCATTACCATTTGCATTTGCAATTGTGGTACTATGAATGTGTGGATTACCAGTTGCATTCTGTACAGAGTTCTGTATGTGTCTCCATTTACATCACTGTTCACTTTGGTGTCACTTTGTGCTTGTTTTTCTATTACTGTTTGCATTACCATTTACGTTTGCATCACCATGTGCATAACCCTTTGTGCTTGCATTTGCGTTGCCCTTACTGCTACTATAGTCACTCAAAATCACAGCCCCGTGCTCCCACCAACTTGCATAACTTTCTACTTTTCTATTCTTTCTTAAATAGTATTGAAATTCTATGCAAAAATCTTCGTTAATGCATCAGTTAAGGTTCTTCTACAGTGACAAAAGTGAGGAAATTCAACATTGGGGTTCCCACTCCTTGCACCCTACCCCCACCCTGCCCCCCCAACAGGCATCGGGTGTGCATTGGGGTCATCAGTCCAAACTCTTACCCCATCCCATGTGTGAACAAGCTGAGATGGTGCAGTGTAGGAGAATGGGGTGAGAGTTAGGACCCATGACCCCAATGCACACCCCAATGCTTGCAGGCTAGTGCCACAGGAATGGCACAATGGACCTGGGTGTCACAAGTCACTGCCTGTAATTAACTGCCCCGAGCCCCCATCCTGAAATGCACCTACATTCACCTGGGGGTCTTGGGAGGCTATCCAGGTGGCACAGGTGCACGGGGGCAGTGCAGAACACAGACCATGGGGTCCCTGACATTCAGGGGTGGGGGCATGACTAATCATTTTACCAGGACATATGCCCCTTAGAACACTTCCATGTTGGTATAATTCCACAGCACCATAGCAGGTCTCAGAATAGCGTAAGCGGGTTACAGCAGGTGCCCTTCTGAAATAAGGTGCAGATGCTGCTGTAACCCACCCTTGTACTATGCAGCAGTGGGTTGTGGGCCTAATAGGTGGTGGAGCCCACCTTTGGCACAATTCACATGCGGCATGGAACAAGCCACCTGCTGAAATTGTGACTTGTGGAACTCATGGCACAAGCTGCAATGTACATCATAGAGTCTGGAGTAAACTGCCTTGTACCATGTACAAGGCATTCTGGAATCAGGCCCCTGGTGTCTAGTGGTGCCCCTCACCATACAATAGCTATCCCTGTTATATCTGTTAGGGTTCCTTGGTATCTAGTGGCACTCCCACCCTGTGATTGCCATCCCCAAGGAGTCAATCTATCTGAATATATAAATCCTCCACATTGCTTTTGTGTGCTAGGTGGGTAGCCTTTTGCTTTCAGTTGCAGAAGCAGTACATTTTGTGTTTTGATAAGTGAGGAAAAAAGGAGCCTTCCATCTGCTTGTTCCAGTCTCACAACTCTTCTTCACATCTCTTTAAGGTGGAGAGAGCAAGAATTCTTGATGATTGCATGAATAGGTGGGTACTGTGGAAAATGCCTAGGGCAACAAACTTGAGAGGTGCAATGGGTTCCAAGGGAACCACAACCTTGGGTGTCCTGAGTCCAACCTGTCCAAGTTAATCCCATTCCTGACTGCCCTGGACGTCAGACAGGAGCCCAAGATCAGAAATAGCTGAGGTCTAAGAGTAACCAACCAGTTCTTGTTTAGGAGGGAGGTCAGGGGCCAAGAGGCAGGCAGACTTGGCTTCCTATACTTAATTACCTTACCACCACAGCAAATCAAAATGAAAGAAAGGGACAACCAGGTTAGGCAGCAAGACTTGGAGAGTAGACAGTGAGCAGGCAATGCAACATAATAAAACATAATAACATAGAAAGATAGTAATTGATGGCAGATAAGGACAGCTTGGCCCACATAGTCTCCGAGTACACATGTGTACAGTGCTCATAAACACATCAATATATGGAAAATACATACTGTAGCCAATCAGTGTCTAATTTTACTCTGAGGCTTACTTACAGAATGATTTGCAATCAGGCATAACCAACTTTGGGAATTGGGTGGTAGTGGCTCATCAATGTTAATAGAAGCTGCTGTCCAGAGCTCATGTCACTGGTAAGGTGACCAGTTCAACCAGCATGAATTGAGGGTCTGGCTCTGCACACTGCTTTGAGTTCTGGCTGCTTCCAAGTCTCACTACCAGTCTCTTTTAGCTCAGTAAGCTGAAACAGAAGTAACTGGTCTCTCAACAGCATTGCATGCTATTACTCTTAGTCAGGTCACAGCCATGGGCACTCATCACTGCTACAGTATACAGTAGACTCACTTCTCCAGCTCTTCTATAAAGCATTACAGTCTTGGAGCTGATTTTTGAACAGCCCACTAGCAGTGCTTATCATATTGATGGGGACAGTGGTTTAGCATATTGTAAAGATACACTCCACTATGGTATATATTTCTGTAGTATCTTCCCCTCCTCCCAAAATACAAGGTTCAGGGGGAAAGGAAACAGTGCATGCCACATTATATGCCTACATTCATCTATAATATGTATTTCTGTATATTCTTTATCCCCCCCCCGGAGTGCAGAGTTTGGGGGTGGAAACATAGGAATAGGGAACAATGTCCCCATTAAGCAGTGCATGTTTTAGTACTTCAGAATGCATGCAGTCAAAATAAAGAGCAATTTCATTCTAAAACTTAATTATCTCTACAGTAGTAAGCTCAACCCACCGTGGTCCATTACATTTGAAAAAGAAGGGGAGCTAAAAGCCCTTACACTTCATGTTTAGCTACTACCATGAACCTTGCTGAATTAATTTATGAAGCTGCATGAAATCAATAATATGCACTTCTGTACTCCTTCTTCCTCAAGTGCAAAGTTTTGGGGAAGGGAAGAGAGGGAGGGAAGGAAGGGAGAGGGGAAGGTACAAAGTGTCAGGAGGGTGAAGCAGATTGCCATACTGCAAATCACATACAGCCAAAGAAAAAGTGCAATCTCATTGTAACTTGTCCATCTCTACAGTAAAGAGCTCAATCTGTTTAACACTATAAGAATTAGGAGATAGGTGGGCAGCCCTAGTTCCTTGCATTTTCTATTCACCTGCCATAGTAAAAGTTGCTGGATCCCCTTCCATAATAACATCCATGCACAATTCTAAATACATTAGTAAGGTAATACTTTTTTTGTTGATATGATAAGATTAGAGTAACAGCATCTCTCTGGACTCACCTTGACAGTGTATTTAGAATAATGTAGGGGGTAAAGATGTGGGGGTCAGCACATTTTAAAATGGCAGTCAAATAGAAAATTCAAGGCACTTGGGCTACCTGATTACTTATTACATTTTATTGGCTAGAGAAGATTTAATTAATTACTGCAGAGACAGGTTTTAAAATTAGATTGCACTTTCCTTTGGCTGCATATGATTAACAAACACTTTTACCATTATAGTAAATTTACATTTGGTATGTAGCTAAAAGGAAACCAAATCACATGAATAAGAAAAAAAAAGGGGGATGGGTAAGGGAACCAAGAATGGTGGGAGAAAAAAAAAAGATGAGTGAAAAAGAAGAAAGTGCTGTTGAGGTAATCCAGCACATCTGAACAACTGACTTTCAAATCATGGATAAGGAGCAGAGACCTGAAAAATGGAACGGAATGCAAAACCAATATTAGTAAATTATTTCTGATACCATGACAAAATTTGTAAGTTTACAACTTATTATCTATAGCTGATGTGGCTTAACATCTGATGTATCATTTAAACCCAAAGGTTTTACACACTGTATGGTAAATATCCAAAAATTATCTTGTATCAATAGCAGAGTTTTTCTATCACCACCATTTTTTCATGAGTCCTCATGTTCCAGATCCATAAATCTGAGTGAGGTTGGGTTTGAATCATGGGTACTGGCAAAGTGAGATCCTACTGGTGTATCTGATTTCATATTGATAAGGGAGTGAACATGCTCCTGAATTCTTTGCTTCATTGGACACACAGTTTTACTAATATAAACCAAATTATATGAACACCATAAAGCATACTCCATGAAGCTGTTGTCACAGGTGATAAACTGGTTGATCATAACACCTTTTTGTGTGTCCCTTGGCCGTTCAGAATTAGAGCCAGTGTATGCATACTTACATACGTTACAATGGAAACACTTAAAACACACTTTTGGTTTGACGGGGCAACCATGTACTTTGATCTGGCTCCAAATGGGATAACCAGATATGTACAAGTATGTCCCTAATGTTTTTTGACCTTTTTAGTCTTTTTGCAGCAACTTTCCTATGATTTGCTTTATTTTTTTTTTTTGAAGCAGTAAATAAAAAGCACTAAGTTTGTAAACTTCTGGTGGACCTTATTCTATTTCCATGAGTGAGTCTTATGTTAGACAAACCTCACAGATTTATTCAGCTGTCTCTCCAGTAATGAATTAAATCCACTCTATCCCATAAGCCAGAAGGAGAAGGAAACCAATTCATTTCAGTGCTTTACAGTAATTGTACATTGCTATTTTTGTTTCAGACTTAGATTGTGGGTTTTTAGTGACACTATAATTTATTTGCTCTCTTTACTTAGAATTATTTTTGGGCTGTTGAAAATTTAAAACCTAGTTTCATGTGCTTGTAGTGGTGGTGCATTTCTTTGCTGTCTTTAATTGCTGAAAATGTTGTATTGGCTTGTCTGACTTGCCCTGTAGTTTGGGTGAGGAGTGCTAATTGTTTGGCTTAATGATAACTGGAGGTGGGGCTTAGACAGAGTTGAAGTAGCAAGTGTTTTTTTTTCTCAGAAGAAGCCAGAAGTCAGAAGAAGAAGGAAACAGATTAATTTCAGTGTTTTACAGTAATTGTACATTGCTATTTTTGTTTTAAACATAGATTGTGGGTTTTTAGTGACACTGTAATTTCTTTGCTGTCTTTACTTAGAATTGCTTTTTGGCTGTTGAAAATGTAAAACCTAGTTGTGTGTGTTTTTAGTGGTGGTGTATTTATTTGCTGTCTTTAATTGCTGCAAATTTTGTTTTGGCTTGTCTGACTTGCCCTGTAGTTTGGGTCCCCAACTCTTAATTATATGCCCTGTTAAATCTGATTGACAGGATCTAAGCACAGGAGATAGTATGGGTTGTGGAGTAGGGGGGGGCATAAGGGAGAATAAGCCTGCCCTCAGCACAAGTGTTTTGACTCATTTTTTAAAGAAAGTATCTGAGGATCAGTGGCAGGATTTTTAGGACAGTAAATTAATAAAAAGGGAACTAGGTGAGCTTCAGTAACAGACAAGTACTGGAATAGCATTATAAGTGCAGTATAATGTGGGGAGTGATGCAATGCAGTGGCTGTGGGGCAGCCATATTCAGCCAGACCTTCTGAACACTGAGGTGCTGCCCTATCTGCACGCATCTCTGTGGACTGCAGGATGAGGTAGCCAGACTCAGAGTGGAAGTAAACTGGGCCAAAAGTACCATCACCCCATCCAGAGACCACCCAGTCCAATGCCACTGCCTCAAAGGATGCCGAGAACAAGGAGCACTTGGATGAAAGTGGACTTGGAGTGGTAGGACAGTCAGGCAGGGGCACATTCAAGATCCTATTCTACTCAAGAACTCATATGCACACTTGCAAACAGGGACAACCAAATAGAGGTACCCAGAGAAGTGGAAGGAAAGGATGTGGAGGATAGCCAAGGAGGTGACCTCAGTGGGGAGAGCAGTGGACCCCAAAGGAGGAGGAAGAGGAAGCAAATCCTGGTGGGGACTCCATCATAAGAGGGATCCATCTAGGAACACAGGAGGGGAGGACAGGGAGGAGAGGTGCCTACCAGGTGCCACGACATGGAGGGATGGAAGGAAGATCCTGGGGATCTCTAGGAAGACAAGATGGTAGGGTGAGCTGGATGTCTTTATCCACCTAGGTACTAATGACCTGGCAAATGGAGAGCTAAAGGAAGTTCAGGAAGAGTTTAGGAAATTGGGGAGGGGTCTCAGGCAAGTAGCTACTTCTGTCACCTTCTAGGAAGTACTGCCTGAGAGAGGCATGGGAGAGCATGGGGTGCATGCATCAGGAACTTTAACTTATGGTTAAAGAATTGGTGCTTTGAGGAGGAGTTTATATTCATTGGTGACTGGGGATCTACCTGGAGGGATGGAGGCTTTTTTAAGCCTGATGGCCTGCATCCATCCTGAAGGGGAATCCAAGCACTCAGTGATACATTTAAATGCTACATTGACAAGCATTTATACTAGCCAAGGGGGTGGCAGGCCAGCAAGGAGGGTACCTAATTGCCCACCCCCCACAGCTAGCAGTGGAACTAGTGAACCTGAGGAGTGGCTATCTCTACAAAGCAGTGTGCAAATGATGGTGATAAGTGCCCAAGAGGTGGATAGGCAGAAAAGGGGCACAATTCAACAGAAGGGCAGACAGCAAGGAGAACTAGGGATTAAGGACAACCAAAGAAGGGGCTGGAGTAGAACAGCTAAACCATCTAGGGAGATCCAATCATGGAAAGCCATGTGTGCCAATGCCAGAAGCCTTAGCAACAAGATGGAGGATCTGGAGGCTGTCATGTTGTAGTCAGACCTGGACCTTGTGGCCATCACAGAAACCTGATGTTGTGATAACCATGACTGGGAGATGGCCATACCTGGCAACCACATATTCAGAAGAGACAGGGCAGGTAGGAAGGAGTAGTGGCACTGTATGTGAAAAATGACATAAAGGACACAGAGATCCAGGAGGAACAAAATTGGGGAGAGATAATGTGGGTTAAGCTGGAACGGAAAATGGGGCCAGCCATCGACAGAGGTGTGGTCTATAGACCACCAGCCCAAGAGGAAGAAATATATAGGGAGCTGATGCTAGCCATCCAAAGGATGGCAGACAAGGGTGAGGAAGTGCTGGTTGGAGACCTCAATATTCCAGACATGGACTGGAGCATCCAGCAGCAGCAGCATCGACTAGGAGCATATTTATATATTTTATTTTATTTATTTATTTATTTAGTTTTGTTGACCAGGTAAGTGCACTAGACAAATCCTGCCTATTTTCAGGCACAACCCGGGGAAGGGGGATACAGATGAATTCCAACTGACCTTGAACCAGATTAAGCTGTTGGTATTTCTAGTGAATGAGGGAAATTTGGCCAGGACACGGGGAAATTCCCCTTCTCTTTTCGATAAGTGCCATGGGATCTTTAACATCCACCTGAACTACCACCAATCCAGGCAGATGGGACCTCGGTTTAACATCTCATCTGAAAGATGGCACCTCAGAAGTGCAGCACCCCTCTCATGCTGCACTACAGTGTCAGTACTGGGATATTAACCCAAGTGCCAGATGTGGGAACTGAACCCAGAGCCCTCTGATCTCCCAGCCTCAGAGGTGAGTGTGCTACCTACTGAGCCACTGACACTATCTGACTTTATCCTGGACTCCCTTCAAGGCACCTTCCTCTAGCAACTGGTCATAGAACCAACTCAGCAGAAGGCAATACTGGACTGTGTGCTCACAAACAGGGAGAGTGTGATGGAGGTAACAGTGGGGGAGCACCTTGGGAACAGTGACCACCAGTCATTGTGGTTTGAAATCACAGAAGGAGCAGAACAAAATCACACAAAAACACGTATCCAGGATTTTAGAGGGCAGACATTGGGAAAATGGGGAGATCCTTGAAAGAGATGTTATGGGGAATGGGGCAGGAATCAGGGGTTGAGGAACAGTAGGCAGTATTTAAAATGGGGATTACAAGAATAACAGAGTTTAGACTAAAGCAGGGAGGTATCACCAGAGGGCATGCCTTTAAACTAAAGCAGGGAGGTATCACCAGAGGGCATGCCTTTAAACTAAAGCAGGGAGGTATCACCAGAGGGCATGGTTTGAAGTTGGAATGTGGAAGAGTGAGGGGGGAAAAGAGGAGGAGGTTTTTCACTGAGAGGGTGGTGGACCCTTGGAATGCACTGCCTGGGGAGCTGGTTCAGAGATCCACAGTGGAGGGCGTCAAGAGAGGGTGGGACAGACACAGAAAGTGGATGTATCAGATGATGGCCTGTCCTGGGGGGGTGGGGATGGATGACAGGAGTTTCTGGAGCACAAGGGATGGGAGGGTCTCAGCACCCAACTAAGGATCTAGGTTCGAGCAGACTCGATAGGCCGTAAGGCCTAATCTGCTGGCAAATAGTATGTTAGTATGTTAGAATGTTGGACTAAGCAGGTTAGCAAGGGGAAAAGAAAGAGGAGGCCATTATGGTTTTCCAAGGAGGTAGCGGAGAAAGTGAAAGCTAAAAATTGCATTCTGGCAATACAAAAAGACACAGGCAGAAGGGGATAGGGAGAAGTACCAGGAGAAGCAAAGAGAGGCAGGGAGGTCAGTAAGGGAAGCCAAAGCTCAGACAGAAGAGCACATAGCAAAATCAGTGGGTAGAGGAGATAAAACCTTTCATAGGTACATAAGTGAAAAAAGAAAAGCAAAGGGAGGGATAGTGAGACAGAAGGGGAGGTTGGGGGCTTCGTGGAGGATGACAGCAATAAAGCTGACATGTTGAACAGTGAAGGTTCAAGAGAAAAAGAAAGCATTCAGGAAGTACAAGGAATTGCAGAAGGAGCAGGACAGAGAACTGTATCAGTTAAAGCAAAAGGAGGCTGGGAAGGCAGTCAGAACAGCAAAGGCCCAAACCAAGGAAAAGATAGCCAACTCAGTTAAGAAAGGGGATAAAACCTTTTATAGGTACATTAGGAGTGAAGGAAGACCAAGGGAGGGATAGTGAGGCTTAATAAAGGGGAGGGAGGGTGGGCAGAGCGAGACTGTGAAAAGGCACAGATACTAAACAAATATTTTTGCTCAGTATTTACAAATGAAGAGGAGGAGGTACATAAAACAAACAATAGAAACACTCTGGATACAGAAGTTGATACCAGCCCATTTACAGAAGAAAGGGTTCTAAAATAACTCTTAAAACTGAAGGTGGACAAAGCAATGGGGCCTGATGAGATTCATCCCAGAATTCTAAAAGAACTAAGGGTAGAACTAGTGACACCACTGACTACCCTTTTAACAAATCATGGGAGGATGGGGTGGTACCCAAGGACTGGAGGAGGGCAGATGTGATTCTTCTTCACAAAAGTGGGAGCAAGGCAGAAGCAGGAAAATACAGACCTGTTAGTTTAACCTCAGTAATAGGGAAAATGATGGAATCACTTCTGATGGAAAGAATTGTCGAGTATGTAGAGGCAAGAGGGGAAGAGGACCCTAGGCAGCATGGATTCACAGCGGGAAGGCCATGCCAGATGAATCTGATAGATTTCTTTCACTGGGTGACCAAAGTAGTAGATCAGGGAGGAGCTGTGGACATGGCCTACCTTGACTTTAGCAAGGCATTTGGCACAGTCCCACACAAAAGATTAATAGTCAAATTAACCAGCCTAGGAGTGGGACCCAGGGTGGTAGCCTGGTAAAACATTGGCTGGACAACAAGACACAGAAGGTAATTGTAAATGGAGTCCACCAGAAGAAAGGAGGGTTACTAGTGGGGTACCGCAGGGTTCAGTATTAGACCGTCCCTCTCAATGTCTTTATGTTTACATTGCAGAGGGACTGGAAGGAAAGTATGTCTCTGCAGATGACACAAAGATCTGCAACAGAGTTGATGCACAGGGTGGAAAGGATGAGAAGGACTTGACAAGGTTAGAGGAATGGTCAAATGTATGGCAGCTTATATTCAATGCTAAGAAGTGCAAGGTAATGCACCTGGGAAACAAAAACCCAGGGGAAGAGTACACAATGGGGGGTGAGATACTAACAACAACAAAAATGGAAAGAGACCTGGGGTTAGTCATATCAGATGACCTAAAGGTTTGCAAGCAATGTGAGAGGGCAGCAAGGAGAGCTGAGGGGATACTGAGATGCACCGGGAGAGGCATCACCAGTAGAAAACAAGAAGTTATTATCCCTCTGTACAGACAGCTAGTGAGACCCCATCTGGAGTACTGTGTGCAGTTCTGGAGACCCAGTCTCCACAAAGACATAGACAGGATGGAAGCTGTCCAGAGGAGGGCAACTAAAATGGTGCAGGGTCTGCACCGGAAGATATATGAAGAGAGATGAAAGGTGCATATGTATAGCCTCGAGGAAAGGAGGGAGAGGGGGGACATGATAGAAACGTTCAAGTACCTCATGGGAATCAACAAAGTCCAAGAGGGTAGCATCTTTCAAAAAAGAGTGCAAGAACAAGAGGGGCACAATTTGAAGATGGGGGGTGGTGGCTCAGAGGTAATTTAAGGAAGTATTTTTTCACAGAGAGGGTAGTGGATGCATGGAACGGCCTTCCGGAGGAGGTTGTGGAGTCAAAATCAGTGGTGGAATTCAAGCATGCATGGGAAAGTCATAAGGCCATTCTTGGGGTTGGGGGTAGGAAGAAGTAGGCTGCTGGTTAACTAGGATCTGCAGCTTATCCAGTAGGTAGGAACATGGGCAGACTGGGTGGGCCAAGCAGTCCTTATCTGCCGTCAAATTCTATGTTTCGATGTTAGGTATTTATGCACAGTCTTTACTGAGAAAGAGGAGGATAATGGGTCTGAAGGGAGTACAAGGGTGGGAATGGTGCAGAAAAGGACACAATTCCCTTTACACTAGAATGGGTCCTGAAGGAACTGGAAGCAATAAGAGTTGATAAAGCAATGGGGCCAGATGGGGTGCACCCCAGGTTCCTTAAAGAACTAAGACAGGTGGTGGCTGAACCTCTGCCAATCCTGTTTAGGTGATCACTGGAAACAGGGGAGATACCGAAAGACTGGAGGACAGCAGATGTAGTCCCTTAATACAAAAGTGGGAACAAAAAGGAAGTGGGGAACTACAGACCAATCAGCCTCACATCTGTAGTGGGGAAGACCATGGAAGCACTACTGAAGGAGAGATTGGTGGAACATCTGGCTGTCCATGGACTACAGGACTCAAGGCAGCATGGTTTCAGCAAGGGGAGGTCATGTCCTGTCAGACCAACCTCATTGAATTTTTGACTGGGTGACTAGGGAGATGGATCAGGGGAGGCAGTAGACATGGCCTATCTGGACTTCAGCAAGGCCTTTGACACTGTGCCACATAGAAGACTATTACACAAACTGGGGAATATGGGTGTGGACAGGACAGTAGTGCAGTGGGTAGGTAACTGGCTAGGTGGCAGGACACAGATGGTGGTGGTAAATGGCCGTCACAACACAAAGGGATGAGTAACTAGTGGGGTACCACAGGGATCAGTGCTGGGTTCTGTTCTATTAAACATCTTCAGCAGTGACATTGTGCAGGACCTTCAAGGCAGAATTTCCCTGTTCACTGATGACACAAAGCTCTGTAACAGAGTAGACACACCAGAGGGTGTAGACAGAATGAGAAGGGACCTGCAGAAACTTGAAGAATCCTCAAGGGTTTGGCAGTTGAAATTCACTGCAAAGAAGTGCATGATAATGCGTGTGAGCACAATAACCCTGGCACAATATATCAGCGGGGGTGAGGATATAGCATGCACCAAGCAGGAAACGGATCTTGGGGTTATCATCTCTGATGACCTTAAGGTAGGGAAACAGTGTGACAAGGCAGCAGGTAAAGCAAATAGGATGCTGGGATGCATAGGCAGCGGCATCACCAACAGGAAAAGGAAAGTCATAATTCCACTGTACAAGACACTAGTGAGGCCCCACCTGGAGTGCAGTGTACAGTTCTGGCACCTTACTTAAGTAAGGACATAGACAGGGTAGAAAAGGTTCAGAGGAGGGCAACAAAGATGGTACATGGATTGCATCACAAGTCCAATGAGGACAGGTTGAAGGAATTGAACATGTACTCCCTGGAGGAGAGGAGGGAGAGAGGGGATATGATAGAGACATACAAGTATCTTACAGGGAGGAACAGGGTGCAGGAATACACCATTTCTAAGTGAAAAAGATGCTCCAGGACTAGAGGGCATGGGATGAAGTTGGAGGGAGGACAACTCAGTGGAAAAGTGAGGAAGAATTTCTTCACAGAATGGGTGGTGGACAAGTGGAACACCCTGCCAGAGGAAGTGATAGGGGGTGAAATAATCACAGGATTTAAGAATGCATGGGATAGACATAAAGGAATTCTGGAGGTTGGGGTTAAGGGGCAACAGACTTCTAGGAAAACATAAAGTAAACTTACAAGCTCTGATGGGCAGACTGGGTGGGCCGTAGGCCCTTATCTGCTGACACTGTCTATGTATCTATGTATCTATGGATATAGATCAGGGTCAGTCAGTGGAGGTAGTCTACTTAGACTTCAGAAATGTTTCAACATCATACCACATAGAAGGCTCATTAGGAAGCCATGCAATTTGTGGATGTGTCCTAATGTTTAAATGGGGTGCAAAGTTATTTGATGGACAGGTAACAGAGGGCGGTAGTTAATGGAATTCACTTAGGGGAGGGGAGCGTGACTAGCAGAGTTCATTATGGTTGAGTACTGGGTCACTCCTCTTTTTTATATGTGACATTGTAGAAAAACTGGAGGTAAAGGTACAATATGTTTGTTTTTTTCTTTGCAGATTGCACCAAAATCTGAAATAGGGTGGACACCCCAAAGTGGGTAGAGAGAATGTGCAGAGACCTGAGAAAACCTGAGGAGTAGTCAAGGGAAGAGTCGCTTGGTTTCAATGCAAAAAAGTGCAAAATCAAGCACCTAGGGCACAGAAACCTAGGGGCAGAGTATAACATGGGGGAAGAGGTTTTGATGGTCATAAAACAGGAAAGAATCCTATGAGTAATAATATCTGATTACCTCAAGATGGCAAGTAGTGCAATCAGGCAGTAAGGTAGGGCAAGTGGGATGCTGGGGAACATAGGGTGAGGTATCACCAACAGAAGGAGGGAGACAGTATTGCCACTTAACAGATCACTGGTGACACCTCACCTGGAGTATTGTGTCCTGTTCTAGAGACCGCATCTCAAGAAGGACATAGATAGGGTAGAGGCTTTCCATAGGAAGGCAATTAAAATGGTGCAGGGGCTACATCAGAAGTCATATGAGGAAAGACTAAGGGATTTCTATATGTACACCCAGAAAGAAAGGAAGGTGGACTATAACAGAGACCTACAGTATAAATACCTCATGTAGCTGAATAAAGAATAGGAGGGGAGTATTTTTCAGAGGAGAAAGTGCATGCGAACAAGAGAGCATGCAGCAAACCTGAAAGGGAGTACATTTAGGAAGGTGTGAGGAAGTATTAATTTACAGAAAGAGTAGTGGATGCCTAGAACAGTCTTCCAGTGGAGGTTGCTGGGAAAAAAACAGTTGTGGGTTTCAAGCATGCATGGGATAGGAATAAGGAAATCTTATTTGAAAAGGGGGAGAGTGGTAGCTGGAGATCAGGTGGGATTTGTGGTAAAATATAGACAGGTGGAAAAAAGGTCAAACAGGGTGGGCCAAGCTGTCCTTATAGGCCTATAAATTATATGTGTCCACATCTCTGTCACACCTTGCAGATAGCATTACACATCTTTGTGATAGTATATGTCTTCAAATGATTACTGTTTCTGTGCCACTTGTGCTGACTTCAACCCCCGTTGAAAAAGGTTAATTGTTGCTCAGGAGCCTTTCTGTACATAAATATATCCATAACTAAATGAAAATATTAAAGCACTTTTGAATTAGATTATGTTGCAATAATTTAATTGCTCAATATAAACTATAACATAGCAGAAACATCCTCACATGCTCAGGTGAAATATTGTACATGATATAATTCAGAAAGAGGCTAACTTTTGAACCAGACATTTGATGTTGTGGTTCCCTTAAGTTTGTTATATTCCCAATGACCTCTTATGCTTAAAGAAAACCTCTAGAGATGCAACATAAATAAAACTATGGTGCTCTGGATTGTGAAAAGACAGAACAGATAGTTAACAACATATTCATCATACAGTAACTCAAGAAAGAGAAGCATATTAAAAGTAAATATTTTAATTAAATAATATAAAAATGGAAATGCAAAGAAACATGAATTATCGTGACTTAAGCTACTTAAAGTGTTTTGGTGCATTATGGTTTCTTCCAATTTCAGAGAAACACATAATAGTAACCATTTTTTTCTTACTTTTCTTTGGTTTTGCATATAAACTATAACAAAAGATTACTTCCATGAGAAGGCAGGATGGAAAGACCAGAAAATATTCAAGCAGTCAACCTCATTACCATGTAGCATTTATCTAGTCTTAGTTAAATATTAGGATGGTTTCAGCTGAGGCTGTCTTAAATGACAGTTTCTTTTGCAGTTTTTCACTTTCTAACATAAGTAATACTTCCTAGTGCTTGCTCTAAATCTTTAACTTTTAACTGCTTTTGTTTACCCTTTAGTTTTCTCATCCTTTGAAATGTTAATCGTTTGGCAAATTGACTTCATACTGCTCATTCCATCAGCTAATTGTGAATGTACTGTATGAAGAGAAGTTAATGTGTTTTGAATTTGTAAGCCAAAATACAGTCTTGAATCATATATATATATATATATATATATATACACACACTTATATATAGATTGCATTCCTTTCCTACCCATGTCATTTAAATCAGGTTCTTCAGTGAATATCTAAAGATATTTGCAATATATGCAGTACACAAGAATACTGAGAGTTATGAATTAATTTATTCTGCAAACTGGAATGGTGCATTATTATTATGAAAATATAAATGGATCTTGCACCAGAACCCCTCGTTTAATTGCAGACGAAGCTTCACTCTGTTATTTTTACTTTCGGTATTGCTCTTGTTATAGGAGGAAACTTGACGGAGCTCATCTCAATTTCTTACTTCAAATGACTCCATTCTCACACCCACATCCTGATCCTCTCATTAGCCTTTTGCTGATTTTTCTATTTGGACTAGTAGTGCTACCATTTAATATTATTTGATATCATTGAAACATGCTGTTTCTTCAGGGATGAATTTTGTAAAATTCACTTCAGTTTAGATGTAATCTTCTGTGTTGCATACATTTTTCTTCTTTGCTTTATTGCTGTAGACCGTTACTGTGTTGTTCACTGAACCTTTGATTTCTCTAGTAAAGTTTATATATCAATCAATCCAGTTTTATTGTCTGGTTATAAAAAACCTTCACAGCATACATGACATAAAAGCAGAAGTTATATCATAAACAACATCCTTGTTCATTAAAATTTATAAAAGATCAATGCAAAGTTTACATTATATAAGAGCCTTAAATTATTCACTCTAGTCTATACTATTTTTATTTCACGTTACTTTCCTGATCGCTAATAAATAGTTCACCAGTCTTTCCACTGGCCATACATCTTCTGTGTGGAATACAATATTTGTTAATCCATCCTTGTTAATTGGATACATATTACTTAGGAATGGACTTAGGCAATAATCTCACACTTTCTCATACCATCTACATTCCCATAGGATATGCAATAGATCTTTTCTTCCACTCCCACAGTCACATTCCTCAGAGCTTATCCCAAATTTTATACCTAAAATCCAGTACATTACTTGAAAATTGTTTAAATTTATGCATTTTAAAGTTAAGATTACAGTTTTGGCTCACTTAGTATATCCAGATATTTTTTTAACCTATGACTATAATTATTTGATGCATCATTTAGAGTAATGTGAGTTAGTTAACCAATTTAAATCATTTCTATTGCAAAAGTTCTTAATCTTTGTTGTATATATTTTTTTGTATTTCATACTTATCACGATCTTCTTATCAACATCTCTTTTCAGATGAAGAAGTTCATGTTATTTTAGTATGGACATTACAGAGCTCAGCCGAAAATCTGATTTATATTCAAGTTTCATCCAAAATTCCTTCTCTTTTAGGCAACGTATTAGCAGGGAATCCCTACTTTTGTTAGTAACATGTATCCAAAAGTTAACCTTCCTTGTCTCTGTTAAAGCCCTAATGTTTACTAATCCCAATTCTGACCTATATAAGTAGCTGGGTACAAATGTCCTACCCTTAATATATACAGTATCTCAGGGATTTATATAATGGGCTCAATAATCTATTTGGCTCCTTTACATCCCAAATTTTGCAGCCATATAGTATTTGGGATTCAACTTTAGCCTGAATGACTTGCACCATGGGTCTAATCATCATCCCTCCATATGTATTATTTAATTTATTTAAACTAGCTATATTTTTATTTAATTTCTCTAAGGTTATTGCTAGATTCTTGGTCCATTTACCATTTTGTTGCATCACTACACCCAAATAGGTATAATTATGGGCTACCTCAACATTTTCTGTACCAATGAACCATTTTCCAATACAATTCTTACTCTAAACAGTCATTACTTTTGTTTTTTCTTAAGTTAATAGTTAATTTTAAAGATTTAGATTCTGTGTATATATACTCCAGTTTTTTTCTGTAATCCCACTATTGTTAAAGACATAATTATAATGTCAACTGCATAAGTTAATATGGGTACTGGAAAATCTTTAATCTTGGGTAAATCCCTATCAACATCACTGATATGTGACAAAATACCTTCCATGTAAATGTAAAACAGTAAGGGAGCCAATATGCAACCCTGCCTTACCCCACAATTAGTTTTAAATGCCCTGGAAAGCTGCCCTTCTGGGCCATATCTAACTTTAGTCCAGGTACTATCATATAATTGGGATATTATCCATACTAAATTGGGATCTATCCCTCTTGTAAACAAAATTTGTGACAAAATCCCCTTATAACACTATCAAATGCTGTGCTATAATCAATAATTTAACATACAACTTTTGTCTACGTAATTTAACATATTTCTCAATAAATGATGTAATACAAACATATTATCAAGAGTTACGTAGAAACATAGAAACATAGACTTTGATGGCAGATAAAGACTGCTTGACACACCTAGTCTGCTCACTTCCCTACCTACAGGATAAGTTGCAGATCCAATTAACCAACAACCTATTTCTTCCTACCCCCACAAAAATTGCCTTATGTCTGTCCCATGCATTCTTGAATTCTCCCACAGTTCTAGACCCCACAGCCTCCTCATGAAGGCTGTTCCATGCATCCACCACCCTCTTTGTGAAAAAATACTTCCTCACATTGCTTCTGAACTGCCCCCCCATCTTCAGATTGTGTCCCTTGTTCTTGCACATCTCTTTTTCTGGACTTTACCCTCTTGGACTTTGTTGATTCCACTGAGGTACTTACAAGTTTATATCATGCCTGCCCTCCACCTCCTTTCCTCAAGGGTATACACATTAATCTCCTTTTGTCTCTTCTCATATGGCTTCTCTTGCAGACCCTGCACCATTTTAGTTGCCCTCTTCTGGACTGCCTCTATCCTGTCTATGTCCTTGCTGAAATAGGGTCTCCAGAACTGGATGCAGTACTCCAGATGGGGTCTCACCAACTGTCTGTACAGAGGGATAACAACTTCCTGTTTTCTGCTGGTGGTACCTCTCCCTTTACATCTCAGTATTCCCCAAGCCCTCCCTACTGCCTTGTCACATTGCTTGCTAACCTTAAGGTCATCTGGTATGATTATCCCCAGGTTCCTTTCCATTTAAGTTGCTGTTACTACTCCCCCATTGTGTAATATTCCCCTGGGTTTCCCAGGTGCATTATGTTGCACTTCTTTGCATTAAATCCAAGCTGCCATACCTCTGACCATTCCTCCAACCTTGCCAAGTCCCTTCTCATCCTTTTCACACCTCCTTGTGCATCAACCCAGTTTCAGATTTTTGTGTCATCTGCAAAGAGGCATACTTTTCCTTCGAGTCCCTCTGCAATGTAATTTATAAAGATATTAAAAAGGACTAGATCCGATACTGAACCTTGTGGTACCCCACTAGTAACCCCTCTTTTTCAGAGTGGATTCCATTTACAATTACCTTCTTTTTCCTGTTTTCCAGGTAATGTTTTACTCATGCTACCACCCTGGGGCCCAGTCCCAGGCTGGTTAATTTAACTATTAATCTTTTGTGTTGGGCTTTGTCAAATGACTTGCTAAAGTCTAGGTAGGCCATGTCCACAGCCCCTCCTTGGTCTACCATTTTGGTCACCCAGTCAAAGAAATCAATTAGATTCATCTGACATGACCTTCCCACTGTGAACCCATGCTGCCTTGGGTCCTGTGCCCCATTGGCCTCCAGGTACTCAACAATTCTTTGCTGCAGAAGGGATTTCAACACTTTCCCTACCATAGAGGTCAAACTGATAGGTCTATAGTTTCCTGTCTCTGTCCTGGTCCCACTTTTGTGAAGGGGAATCACATTCACTTTCCTCTAATCCTCAGGTACCATACCATCTCCCTATGATTTGTTAAAAAGGGTAGTCAGTGGTTTAACTAGTTCTTCCCTTAATTCTTTTAGAATTTTGGGGTGAATTCCTTCAGGCCCCATTGCTTTGTCCACCTTCAGTTTTAGGAGTTCTTTCAGAACCCTTTCTTCTGTGAAAGGACTGGGATTGACCCCCCTATCCAGAGTGCTTCTGTTAATTGGATTAGGCACCTCCCCCCTCCTCTTTTGTGAATACTGAGCAGAAATATTCACTCAGTATCCCTGCTTTTTCACTATCCCTCTCTGTCCACCCACTGTCCATTATATTCAGCCTCACTATCCCTCCCTTTGTCTTTGTACGCACCCTGATATACCTATAAAAGGTTTTATCCCATTCTTTACCAAGTTGGCTATCTATTCTTCAGTTTGGGCCTTTGCTATTCTGACTTCCCTCCCTGTTTCCTTCTGCCTTAACTAGTACAGCTCTCTGTCCTGCTTCTTCTGTGTTTCCTGATACTTTCTGTATGCTATCTTTTTCTCTCTGACCTTCCCCGGTACCTCTTTTGAGAACTATAGTGATTTTTTCTTTCATTTTGATTTGTTTTACACAAAGGCGTGTTGCATCTGTGATGGCAATTTTGATGTTTCTCCATTGTTGCTCCCCCCTCCTTCTAACCTTTTTATTAGTTCTTTTCTAAGGCACTCTCCCATCTTGCCAAAGTCAGCCCTCCTGAAGTCCAGTACCCTCACTTTTGTATGGCTTGACTCTGTAGCTGAATTTATCATAAACCACACTGTTTGGTGGTCACTTGTTCCTAGATGGTTACCCACTTCCAGATCTGAGATCCTCTCACTGTCCTCATTTGAGAGTATGAGGTCTAAGATTGCTCGATCATGAGTGGGTTCCAAAACTAGCTGTTTGAGGCATGCCACTTGTAGGGCATCAAGAATTGCCCTGCTCTTGGATGTGGCTGCAGCAAATGTGCTCCAGTTAACATCTGGCATATTCTGGTCTCCCATCAATGGTATCTCCCCTTTCTCGCCATCCTGAGAATGCCTTCTATCATATCCTTGTCCATTCCCTTTCCCTGACATGGGGATCTGTATACAACCCCTGTGCTGATTGTGGTGCCAATTCCAGTCTCTAAGATGACCCACAGTGCCTCCTCTCCTCCTCTTTTATTGTTTTGCTCATTTGCATATCTCCCTTCTCTTACATAGAGAGCTACTCCTCCCTCACTTCTCCCCTCCGTGTCTCCCCTTTAGGTTGTGTGCCCTGTTATGTTAACATCCCAGTCATGGTTCTCTGTGTACCATGTTTCTGTGACTGCTACAATATCCAGGCATCCCTCTTCCATCAAGGCCTGCCTGAAATGGTGTAAAACCCCCAGTTTGATCAACTTTGACTAACATATATTGCAAAATTATTTTAGAAAATGTTTTTAGGTTGATATCCAATAAACTAATATGTCTATACATTTTGGAGTTGTCTAATGGAACTTTCTTGTGTAATGGTTCAATGTGTGCACCTTTCCAGGACTAAGGAAAATATTTCTCTAAAATTCAGTTGGTATAGAAAACTGTCAAAAAATGGCACCAACTCGGGGCCTCAGTCAAATACACTTCAGCCGGTATCCCATCTGGAACTGCTCACAGAATCCCAGAATTTTATACAAGTTCAAATAGACCGAGATCCAGTAAAGAACTTGCCACCATTTGATTTTCTAATAGTGGTAATGATAATGTTTATCTGTCATGAACATATTCAACCTAATTTTAAATATCTCCATGTTACCACTTTCAACAACATAACTTGGAAGTTTATTCCACAGTTCAATAACTCTTTGTGAATACCAGTGGTTTCTTTTGGTAGTTTTATTCACCTCACCTTTGTATTTATATTTAAGAGATCTTGTATTTAGATCCTTCATACTTTGTTTTTGTAGCCCCAATATGCATCCTAGGATTTAATCTGAACGTGCTCTATATGACTGACTCCTCTTTTCCTTCTATAATCCATAGAGTATAGCTTTAGTGAAGATAATCTTTCACTATTTGTTTTGTTTTTCATATTATTGATTTTTTTAGTGATCCACCTATGCACTTTTTCAATTTTATACTTTCCTTCTACAGTATATGGAACACAAAACTGTAAGCAATACTCCATATGTGGTCTAATGAAGGATGTATATAGTGGTATAATGACCTCTGCATTGCGACTTCTGATATTTTTCATGGTGCAATGATAGAGACCATAAAATATTTTCAATATTACATTTCTATGGTTGTTAAATTTAAGGTCAGGAGTAATATGAATGCCCAAATCCCTTTCATTGTCTGTTACCTTTAAGATGGTGTTATTTAATGAGCAATTGAAATACAAATTATTCTTGCCGAATTTCATGATCTCACATTTAGCCTTATTAAAGATCAGTTTATGTTCTGTAGCCCATTCTGATATTTTATCCAAATTAGTTTGGAACATATCTGCAGTTTTTTGATCAACAACAATACCTCAAGCTTTACAGTCATCAGCGTATTTACATATCCAAGTATTCAACTTTGGTTGCATAGAGCTAATCATTATATTAAAAAGTGTAGGCCAAGAATCAATCCTTGGGGTACTCCACTGGTTAATTTATGCCAGTCAGATGCATAACCTCTTAACATTACCCTCTGCTTTCTATTATGTAACCAAGAGGTGATCCAATTAATTACTTTTGAGTGTATTTTATATGATCTTAATCTTTCTATTAATATATTATGAGAGACATTGCCAAAGGCCTTAGAAAAGTCCAGATAGGCCACATCCACTGATACACAGGCAATAAAGGCTGCATTAACAGGCTCAAAGAACCCAATCAGATTTGTAAGACATGACCTTCCTTGACAAAAAACATGCTGAAGAAGATCTATTTGTCCAGTCTGCATAATATGATCTATAATACGTTTCTGAATTAGATTTCAGGAACTTTACCAAGTACTGAGGTTAAACTTATAAGTCTATAATCTGTTATGTTATGTTATATTATGTGTATGTCCTCCTTTAAAGATGGGGCTGACATTTGCCTCATTCCATTCCTTTATTGTTTTCCCCTCCGACGTAGTGGTATTAAATAATTTAGTTATTGGTTCAACAAGTTCATAAGCCAATTTTTTTAAGAATAATGGATTAAGTTACTCTGGTTCAATGTCAGTAACCATTCATCTGTGCCCCCCTTACCCAGGTTTTGCCTGAAAATAGGCAGGATTTGCCTAGTGCATTTACCTGGTCAACAAAAACTAAATAAATAAAAAGTTTTGCTGCTTTCGGTTTTTTTAATGTATAAATTGCAAGATATGTTTCATCAAATGTTACTGGTTTAAAGAGATTATTGGTTGAGTCATCCATACTAATCATTTCTCTTTCCTCTGGGTCAAAATAAATCTTCCTATAATGTATAACCCATTTTTCTTCGGGAGTATAAATATTCAAATTACCTTAAATGTGTTGCATCCTTTGGACACTAAAGTCCAGAAGGCTTTTATATCTTTCTCCTGCACTGCCCTTAACATCTTCTCCCAATTCCTTTGGAAATAGGATTTTTTCGTGTCCCTAACCAATTTTCTTATATAATTTCTTTTTCCAACTTAATTCCCTTAATTTCTAATTGGATTGAGACTTCTTAAATATTCAACATAATTTGCTAATTTCTGATCTTTGTCTTCTACATTCACCATCAAACCAAGAATGGAAAACATTTTTGCTCCTAGGTGGGGCCTACAGAGACATTTTTATTTCTTCAAAAACTATCTTGATCTGATTATATAATTCAGTCCAACATCTTGTAGAGACTTGTTCAGGCTATTGTGCCACTCCAGAATTCTGAATTATAGGCCTATAATATCTTGAGAGTCATATCTCCATTTGATATGAAATGAAGATCTTATTATCACAACTGAAACCCTATCTACCTCTTGCAAGGTTACATTTCTTCCACTTGTTTCTATTATGACTGGATAGTGATCGATCTCTGCCCTGATTTGAATTTGGCAGTTATGCCAAAAATCAGGTTGACACAACCAAAAAGCAAAATCAATTACAGAGCCCCTTTTCCAGAAACAAAAGTGAAATCTCCTTCTTGGTCTCTGTCATATCTTCTATTTCATGGGTACAGGTTATTTTCCTGTAATATTTCTATCATGAATTTCCCATTGTTATTAATTATTTTGTCTTTCAATTGTCAATACTTCATATCCAAAATGCAATTATAGGAAAAGAGAGAATGATCTGTAAGCCCATCAAAGGAACCAATATGGGCATTAAAATCACCCATTACTAACAGTTTGACTCTGCCAAAGTCCTGTTACATGCCTTTTAAGACATCTGAAAGCTTGTGCCAAATCCTCTCTATATGATAACTGGAATTAACTGGTGATACATATCAGTTAATAAGTATAATTTTACTACATACATCTTGTAAGATCACAATTATAAAATTCTTCATTATTTTCCACATTAGTGTTTTCTGAAAAACACCAATCTTAACTAAAGTAATAATATCCCCTAAATTTTGACCCAATTGTTTTATTTTTTATCCCTGGGACATTAAAAGATTTGTAACCATTTAAGGTAATAGATGTGTCTTCATTATGCCATGTTCCTTGGAGGCAGATTATCTCATGCTCCTTTAGGAACATTAAACTTTCATTATCTGTCCATATAGACTGTCACCCAGCCACGTTACATGAGATGTAATGAATTCCAGATTGAATAACAAGTTCTTGTGGCAAGTGGGTGGCTGAATCCAAGGATAGTCAAATGTCACTGTAGCCTGCCAGAAACTTAAATCTATTGGCCAGTGAGAATTTTAGGACTTGTATCACTAGAAAAATCATACCATACAGATTCAGTGTTTAGTAACATGGAGTCAATTAAATATAGTCCCAGCATATCCAATTTTGCTCTCTGGGCTAGTAGCTGGTTAGAAAGAAAAAAAGGCAGCACCAGCAACCAGGACTGATATGATTTATTTCAATCCAACCAGCTCACATTAGTTCTGTAGTACAGAGTGCACTCCTCCTCAACTGCCAACCAGTTTTGAGCATGCACTCTTCCTCAGGGAGGTCAATCCCTAGTGGTCACAACATATTTAAACATCAATTCCCATGTGGAATAAACAAAGAAACATAGAAATTGATAGCAGATAAGGACCGCTTGGCCCACCCAGTTTGCCAATTTCCCTACCAAATGGTTAAGCTGCAGATTCTACTTAACCAGCAGCCTACTTCTTTCTACTCCCACCCCCTAGAATTGCCTTATGACTGTCTCATGCATGCTTGAATTCAACCACTGTTTTTGACTCCACAACCTCCTCTGGAAGGCCGTTCCATGCATCCACAACCCTCACTGTGAAAAAATACTTCCTTACATTACCTCTGAGCTTCCCTCCCATCTTCAAATTGTGCCCCCTTATTCTTGCACATCTATTTTTTTGAAAGATGCTACCCTCTTGGACTTTGTTGATTCCCTTGAGGTACTTGAAAGTTTCTATCATGTCCCCCTCCTTCCTCGAGGCTATATATATTAAGCTCCTTTAGTATCTCTCCATAGGTCTTTTGGTGCAGACCCTGTACCATTTTAGTTGCCCTCCTCTGGACAGCCTCCATCTTGTCTATGTCCTTGTGGAGACTGGGTCTCCAGAACTGCACATAGTTCTCCAGATAGGATCTTACCAGCTGTCTGTACAGAGGGATAATAACTTCCTGTTTTCTACTGGTGATGCCTCTCCCTATCCATCCCAGTATCTCCCCAGCCCTCCTTACTGCCCTCTCACATTGCTTGCCCACCTTTAAGTAATCTGATATTACTACCCCAGGTCCCTTTCCATTTTTGTTGTCGTTAGTATCTCACCCACCACTGTGTACTCTTCCCCTGGATTTTTGTTTCCCAGGTGTAATACCTTGCACTTCTTTGCACTGAATCTAAGCTGTCATACATTTGACCATTTCTCTAACCTTGCCAAGTCCCTTCTCATCCTTTCCACCCCACCTCATGCATCAACTCTGTTGCAGATCTCTGTGTCATCTGCAAAGAGACATACTTTTCCTTCCAGTCCCTCTGCAATGTCACTTATAAAGTCATTGAAGAGGACAGGTCCTAATACTGAACCCTGTGGTACCCCACTAATAATTCCCCTTTCTTCAGAGTGGACTCCATTTACTATTAGCCTCTGTGTCCTATTCTCCAGCCAATTCTTTACCCAGGCTAATATGTTGGGACTCACTCTCAATCTGGCTAACTCGTATATTAATATTTTGTGTGGGACTGAGTCAAATGCCTTGCTAAAGTCTAGGTAGGCCATGTTCACAGCCCCTCCCTGATCTACTACTCTGATCACCCAGTCAAAGAAAGCTATTAGATTCATCCGGCATGACCTTCCTGCTGTGAATCCATGCTGCCTTGGGTCCTGTACCCCTCTGGCCTCTAGGTACTCAACAATTATTTCCTTTAGAACATCATTTTCCATATCACTGAGGTTAAACTAACAGGTCTGTAGTTTCCTGCTTCTGCCGTGCTCCCACTTTTGTGAAGGGGAATCACATCTGCCCTCCTCCAGTCCTAAGGTACCACCACATCCTCCCATTATTTGTTAAAGATGGTAGTCAGTGGTGTCACTAGTTATACCCTTAGTTCTTTTAGAATTCTGGGATGAATCCCATCAGGTCCCATTTATTTATCCACCTTCAGTTGTAAGAGTTATTTCAGAACCCTTTCTTCTGTAAATGGACTGGTATCAACTTCTGTATCCATAGTGTATCTATTGTTTGTTTTAGGTACCTCCCCCGCTTCATTTGTAAATACTGAGCACAAATATTTGTTTAGTACATCAGCCTTTTTGCCAGCACCCTCTGCCCACCCCTTCCCCTTTTTAAGCCTCACTATCCCTCCCTTAGTCTTCCTTCACTCCCTGATGTACCTAGAAATGGTTTTATCCCCCTTCTTAACTGAGTTGGCAATCTTTTCCTCAGTTCAGTCCTTTGCTGTTCTGATTGCTTTCCCAGCTTCCTTTTACTTTAACTGATACAATTCTCTGTCCTGCTCCTTCTGTGATTCCTTGTACTTTCTGAATGCTTTCTTTTTCTCTTGAACCTTCACTGCTACCTCCTTTGAGAACCATAGTGGTTTCTTACATTGTTTTGTTTTGTTTATTTGCTTCACACACAGGCTTGTTACCTCTGTGATGGCAGTTTTTATTATTCCCCATTGTTCTTCCACCCCTCCTTCCTTCCCATTTACTAGCACATTCCTTAGGCACTCAACCATTTTTTGTATGGCTTGACTCTATTGTTGTGTTTATTGTGAACCATACTGTTCGATGGTCGCTAGTTCCCAGAAGGCTTCTCACTTCTACATCTGTGATCCTCTCTCCATCTCCAATTGAGAGAACCAGGTCTAAGATTTCTCCCTCTTGAGTGGGTTCCAATACTAGTTCTCTAAGGCATGCCCCTGTAGGGCATCTAGAATATCCCGACTCTTAGAAGTGACTGCTGCAACTGCACTCCAGTTAACATCTGGCATATTGAGATCTCCCATCAGCAGTGTCTCCCCTTCATCTGCCATTCTAAGTATACTTTCTATCATTTCCTTGTCCATTTCCTCCCACTAAGAGGGGGGTCTGTATACAATCCCATTGTGGGTTGTGGTGCCATTGCTTGCCTCCAAATTGACCCACAGTGCTTCTTCTCCCCCCTGTTTACCTTTTTGTTCTGTTGGTTTGATTCCTTCCCTTATGTAGAGAGATACTCCTCCTTCTCTTTTACCCTTCCTGTTAGTGATCAAAATTAATCTTTCATACATATTTAAAGATACAGCCATTATACATGTAAAAAAATATATCTAAACTTAGAAAAAACACAGCAATCCCTTTAAGTCTAAACAATACATATATATTATACGGTTTAAGTAACTGTCATACATCATCTTCCAAATAACAATTATTTCAAAGAATTATACATTATTATACAATTATATATGTCATCTTCACAGACTTATTTGTGATAACAGGACACTTCATCACAGCATTTTTTCATAAAACTCATATTTTTTTCTTCCTATGAAATGGTTCTATATTGATCCCATCATTCAATCCAGGTTTCTCTAAGCCCATCAACTGAAATATCCAAAATGCCTTTCTTTCTAATAGTTTGCCATCCAGATTTCCTCCTCTTTCTCCCAACTGAACTCTCTCTATCCCACAAAAGTAAAAGCCCTGTTCTTCTGTGTTTTGGCTCTAATATATTTAGCAAGGGCATTTTTCTGATCTTTATTCCTAATTGCTGACTTATGTTCTCCAATCTTACTTTGAATGCCCTACCAGTCTTTCCTACATAAAATGCTGAGCACTTACAGGTTGCCAAATACACCACTGAAATTGTTGAGCAATTAATTAATTGCTTGATTTGGAATAAAGATGCACAGCTAAGTGATGCAAATGTATCTATATTTTTAAGAGTGTTACACAGTACACAATGTCCACAACTGAAGGTGTCATTAGGAGCCTGTGGTAACCATATTTCTCTTGTTGGCGTTGGTTGTAAATTATGTACTAGGATATCTCTCAGGTTAAGGCCTCTTTGTTACTCCATTCTTGAGGGAGTTTGTACCACTGTTTCTAAAAGAGGTTCAGTTTGTAGAATACCCCAATGTTTTTTTCCAAAACATCTCTGACCATACATGATTTTTTAGAGAGTGCTGAAATAAAATTCATTTTCATAGTTTCATATTCAGAGTCAGCTCTATCAGTACATGTCAATAAACCCTCTCAGTCCATAAGGGTAGCTGTCTTTCTGCCCTTCCATACTGAAGTGGTCTTATATCTTCTCTAGCATGTGCCTGGGGTGACAACTAGAAGAAAGTAGGATAGTTTTCCTGTCTGTATCCTTCCTGTCAGATTTGTCTCCAATTTGCCACTTCCCCTTCTAATAATCTGCAAATCTAGAAAGTTCACAACTTTTTTATACATTTCTGCTTTAAATCTTAGGCTTCTGTTAGATAACTCCAAAAATATTATAAAGTCTCTTAGTTGTTCCTCATCACAATTCCAGATAAGCACAATGTCATCTATAAAGCTTTTCCACAGGACAGTCCTATCAAAATAGGGGTTGTCCTATGGAGACAGGACATCTCATTCAAAAGTTCTAAGGTAAATATTGGCATAATTGGGAGCAAACATAGCGCCCATTGCTGTACCTTTGATCTGATGATGCATTTTCTTCTGAAAAGTAAATACATTACAAAGCAACACTTTTCTTGCACATTCCAGGATAAATTCTCTCTGTCCCATATTCAGCTCCTCATTATTACCAAAACACTAAGTGCAATCAATCCTTTATGATGTGATTTGTTAGTTTACAGGGATTTATTATCCATTGTACACAACACCCAGTCTTCTTCCATCTTTACAGCCTTTATAAGATTCAGAACGTCTGTGGTGTCCTTAATATAAGAGGGCATTTTGTTGACCTCTTCCCTAACAAAAATATCCACAAACTATGATAGTGGATCAGTAACTGAACCAATGCCTGCTACTATCTGTCTACCTGGAGGGTTAATGAGAGATTTATGGACCTTGGGAAGCATGTAAATAGTGCTCCTAATGGTATTTTGGATCCTTAAAAATTCAGCAACCTCTGTACCTATTACCTTGCTATTTTCAACTGAATCAATGATACAATCAATTTCTCTCTTTAAAATTAATGTAGGGTCATGATTTAATTTTATGTAAACATTTTCATTACCTAACTGTCACAAGACTTTCTGCACATAATTTGCAGTGTCCATTACAACAACAGACTCACCTTTATCTGCTGGTTTTATGGTAATTTTATCATTACCTATCAGCTCATCCAGCGATGCTTTCTTTCCCAGACTGATGTTGTGAAAGTAAGAGAATTCCTTTGTTGTATGGTTAGTTTTCAGATCTCAAATGCAGGCTTTTTCAAAGATCATTAGCATCTGATTAAGAGGAGGCATGCAAGTAGATGGATTCTTCAGACTCAGGACACTAATAGGCTGCAAGGATAAGTTCTCTGTACTCAAAACTGTATCCATATTTCTTATAGCCACATTGTCACTGTTGATTAAATTCTTAGCAAAAATGCCTTCAAATGTAACTTCCATGTAAATTTCTTCCGATCATTATATAGTTCAAATGGTCATTGGACTATCGTCGGTACAAAACTCAGTCCCTTATTTAGGAGTTTCAACTGGTGTTCTGTTAAATCTACTGTTGACAAATTAATAACATTTATTTGTACCACCTGTTCCTGCCCTGATTCTGGTCTCTGCTCCTGTTTCTGCCTGTTTCCCTCGGCTGTTGACTCCACTGATTGTGAATTACAGGCTGTATGTTTCTTCCTCCACCAGTGGCCTCCACGTCATATCTGTTTTCTCTGAATTGGACCAACTGATTGCTGAGTCTCAAACTCTGTGGGGGGTGTTGACTGAATCATCTCTTCTAAATCCATGCCCTCACCTTCTGATTCACTGGTATGGCACCTTGTATTCACCTTCCTTAAACTAGATGGAAGCGACTAGGTGGACACCTTTTTATTTTTCCATGTCCATACTCTCCCTAGGGCATAATCTTTTTTGTCTGGTTCAAATTTAACCAATTGTACTGCTTTTATCCACTGGTCCTGTTTCTCTACCTTAATTTTCAGGGATGCCTCAATATCCTTATATTCAGTATCTGCTTTAAATACCAACAGAGCTTTTGTTTTGGCAATTACTTCAGCTTTTAACTCAGTCTCTTGTTCAAGATAGTCCTTAATTATGCAATTCATGAATAGTAAAGTTGCTTGTTGCATATATTCATGGCATTTGTTTGGAATCTTGTTTGTTTGTTTAATTTTGTTGACCTGCTAAGACCATGAGGCATAGAAGTCCCTTTTTCAGAGGTGACCAGGGGGGTACAGATGGTAAGCAACTGAAATTGAACCAGATTAAGCTGTTGGTGGTATATTTTTTAGTGGATAAGGGAAATTTGGCCAGGACACCATGAAGGTTCCCCTACTCTTTTCAATAAATGCCATGGGATTGTTAACATCCACCTGAACTACCACCAGTTGGGGCACACTTTTTAATACTTAGAAGGACTTGTTCCACTGAAGAGACATTTTCTAAACAGACAGATGCAATGGAACAAAGGTTTAGGGAGAGGTGATATATCGAAGGGCAGAAAGACAGCCACCCTTATGGACTGAGAGGGTTTATTGACCTATACTGATAGAGTTGACTCTGAACATGAAACTATGAAAATGAATTTTGTTTCAACATAATCTAAAAAAATCATATATGGTCACAGATGTTTTGAAAAAACATTGGGGTAATTCATTAATTGCTCAACAACTTCAGTGGTGTATTTGACAACCTGTAAGTGCTCTGCATTTTATGTAGGAAAAACTGGTAGGGCATTCAAAGTAAGGACTGCAGAGCATAAGTCAGTGATTAGGAATAAAGATCAGAAAAATACCCTTGCTAAACACATTAGTCAGAGCCAAAACACAGAAAAACATGACTTTTACTTTTGTGGGATAGAGAGAGTTCAGTTGGGAGAAAGAGGAGGAGCTCTAAAGGACAAACTATTAGAAAGATAGGCATTTTGGATTTTTCAGTTGAATGGCTTAGGGAAACCTGGCCTGAATGATGGCATCAATATAGTGCCATTTCTTAGGAAGAAAAAATAATAGTTTTATGAAAAAATGCTGTGACAAAGTGTCCTGTTATCTCAAATAAGCAAGTGAAGATGGCATACATGGTTTAGACATTTCTGTTGTGAAAAAGGTTGATTAACTATGAATTCCTGTTTTTTATTTAGGAGATTTTGGACCTCAGAAATACATCTTCTGTGAAAATCATGAATATTTTGCCTAATGTGTTTGCCTTTGATGAATTGGTTTAGTAGAAGAATTTGGACTTATTAAGATTGGACTTTATTCTTTTTTCTTCTTTGGTTTATTAATAGAATCAGGATGTCATATGCACTCACAAATAACCAAATACAAATGGATAGGAAATATAAAGTTGGAACAGTCAGTGTCCTAGTGATTATTGTGATAGAAATTGTCCTAAGCATCAAATAGGTAATGTAAACATGAGGATAAAGCAATACTATGTAGGAGAGCATAGATTATACTACATTAGGTCAGAAAATTAGTATTTTTTTATGCTTGACCTTTTTGACCTTTGATAGGTAGGATAATAGAAGAAAATTAAAAAAATATGTTTGAAATAATATCATTATGGTGAATACAATGGTTAAAATATGAATTAAAATGAAAAATAGCATAATATGCATATTTTGTTTTTTTTGACCTTTTTGACCTCCCACATGTAATGTGTATACTTCTTTGAAAGAAATGTTATTTGGAAGGTGATATATGACAGTTATTTAAACCATATAATACATATGTATTGTTCAGACTTAAAAGGGTTGCTATGTTTTTCAAACTTTAGATATCATTTTTTACATGCACAATGACTGTATCTTTAAATATGTATGAAAGGTTCATTTTGTTCACTAACTGATTTATTTGTTCCACATGGGAATTGATGTTTTAATATGTTGTGACCACTAGGGAGTGACCTCTCTGATGAAGCGCGCATGCTTGAAACCAGTCAGGGCAGTTGAGACGGGTGCACTTTGTACTACAGAACTAATGTGAGCTGGTTGGTTTGAAATAAATCATATCAATCCTGGTTGCTAGTGCTGCCTTTTTTTTTCTTTTTGCTTTTGTTTTTGGCATAGGACAGCAGTAGTGGAGCTGCATTTTTTGTCTGACTGTCAATAGCTGATTAGCCAGACTCTCATTGCTGACCTACAGTATATATAAATTTGGTTATCTTTGTGTACACGATTTATCCTTACGTTTCCCATGTTTTCAAAAGGTATTGTCAAAAAATGGGTTAATAAATCACTTATCGTCTATGCTAGCTTTGTATCTGTCTCTTGTAACATTGGATTCATTCCAAATAAGCTCAGAATTTTGCTGGGTTCATTACTTGAGCTATTTACCATTTTGTTAAAATTCTCCCCATTTGGATAAAATACTAAAATTTCCTCATTACTCTTGTTCTCTCTGTTAATCCATCCACACATAATTAGCCATTCTAAGCAAAGCAAAGTGCAAATCCACAATAGTTGCTCACTGACTTGACAGCCTCCAAATTTTCTCAATATCAGCCTCCGTCACCTCGATATCTAATTCCTTGTTTAAGTAATCTAAAAACATAGAATTCCAGACTTGCTTTCTCTAGGTTCCCCCAAACATCTGGTCCATATAACCTAATAATAGGTGGGTGCTCAGAGTCTTCTTTTAAATTACCTACAGGGTCATCAGCACTCTCCCCCGTAAATCTTGTCTCCTTTGTTTCCCCCACTCCTGCTTCTATGATGTTATCATTATCTCTTACATCACCCAGATCCTGTTTCAATCCCATAATTTGTTTCAATAGTACCAGCTGAGCTGTCAAATCAGCCTGCCACACTGGTTCAGGGGCTTGGGCCACATATTCAGTATGTTTATTCATAACTACCATTCTTGCCTATTCTAGCATTCTTTCATTTTCTATGTTCAAGTTATTTTCTACAATCTCCACAGGGATCTTCTCCTTAGTTTTTTTTTTTTTTTTGGATTGTTTCCCTTCTTTTTTATTTATTTTTATTTTTACTCTTCTTTCTTTCATTCTTACATCTTTTCTTGGACATCATTTCAATAGTTATGTCAGGAATTTCAGTTTCTCTGAAATCCAGCCTTAATTAGACAGGCACATTATCTAACTCATGTTCTGGTAATTCTTGTTTCTGATCAAGTTTTTCAAGAACTTGATATATTTTTATTTCACTAAATGCAATGCGTGGTCTCATATTTTCCATTATGTCTTTGTTTATAATTAGCTGCACCATAAGCACTAGAAAGCATTATTGGAATCTTTTAACAGTGAAATTAATTCCTCACTAAGATGAGTAGGAATTAAAAGTATTGGGGTGGCTACTATGGCAAGTGCATGCTCCTTACTCTCACTCTGGTATTATGTACCTGTAGGACAGCAATGGTTACAACAGTCAACACCAATGATTTTCTCTTCTAACCCTCTCAGGCCAATTATTGTCTGTTGTAAATCTTCACAAATGTCCTTTAATTCTCTCTCACTGGACATCACAGAGTTAGTCTTTAAATCATGCCCATTCTCTTCTATACTATTTTCTAAGGAATTATATCAGAGTTTAGGAGATCTCCCTAAGCTACTATCTCTACTGGACAACTTGCTTGTAACATGTTCACCACTACCTCCATCTCTTTCTTCATAATAAAAATCTTGTTCTTTTGTTCTTTATTCTCAAGTTCCATTGTTTCTGAGGTATTGCAGTGCTTGTCCCAAGTAGAACCCCCGTCCAGTATTACTTTAGAGACAACTGAGACATCCAACTGGCACTAAGCACCTATTGCTAACAATCTATTAACTAGATCCCCACTTGGAGTGGAACAGTTATTTGCATTACTTTTCTTCCATAATACTGTTAATTTAGATTGTCTCTCCCCCCCCCCCCAGCTTATATTGGTTTGGTGACATTGCATGAAGAGGGGAGGGGAGGGATAGCTATGATTTAATCTCTGCTTTCTGCTTTCTTGTTTTAACCATCTCTGATGTATCCGAGATATTAGATATTAACTATACAAAAATATATGCTGAGAGTCAACTTTAGCACTTTGCTCAAATGCAGCAAAATATAGCAGATGTAAAAAAAATAATAGCAAAATAACTTGGCAGATTAGTAAATCAGACAGCATGACTATCTCTAAACATCTTATTTTAAATTACAAACATCAAAGAACATCAAATAGGTATAGGAAGGTCTATTAAATATAATCTCAACTCACACAATTTCCATGTTAGGTCCAGATAAATCCAGATAAAATAAGATATGGTCAAATCCAAATCAAGCTGCAACCATAATCCAAAGTAATCCCAGAGTTCCTCAGAATAACTTCCGAAATTCTTCTCTGTAGTTTTTCTCCTTCTTCTTCTTTGCTGTTGCATGAAGCACAGACCTCTAATGGACAGGTGAAGCAATCCTTTTGGCTTCTTAGTTTTGTAATATGTTCTGTTCTCTAAACACAAATTTCCTTCCCAAGGACTTTTATCATCCTCGGAGCATTCCCCACTATTATTCAGAGTAATCTTTTGATCACTTAGTCCTTCCACTGTGCTCTTTACTGTTTCTACTTCTGCATCTGTTTCTTTTCTCCTTTTAATGCTTCTACCATGGAGATCGCTTAAAGAGGGCAACCAATTTAGCCACTTCACATTCTATCAGGTACCTATAGGAGGAAATTAAAGGATCAGTATCAGAACAGTATCTATTGGTCTTACAATCATCTCCTTACCAGACCTAACAAAAGAAAAAATGAATTCAGAGTCCCTCCCTTATACTTAAAAATGACAAATGAAACCTACTACAATGAGGAAATTTAAAACAATAAAATACAGCAATTATAAACAGTTTTAAAACTTTCTTCATTTTTGCTGGATTCCTGCAAGGCCGAAATGCTGTTTTACTAATCACTTGCCACTTAGTTGCTATGCACAGATGGCTCAGGGCAGCAACACAAGAGCTAACACTCTTTAGCATAGCAAAAGCTATAAAAAGTGATGCGTTAAAAATGGAAAGCTTTAACTTCTTTTCTTTTCTCAAAAATGCTCATGACATGCTAGCCGACTTCACTAAAAATACTTCCAGGCTATATGCAGGCTATACACAGAGCTTTTACTTTTAAAACATGGCACTATGTTGCAGAGCATTCCTACAGCAGGCAAATGGATGAATCTGAATCTAACAATGCTGCACAAGTGCTTTAAGGAGTCAGGGTACGTGTGTAACCAGCAAAAAAAGCACGCAAAAACCAAATGAAACAAATGGGTAAAAAAGTTCAAGATTTTAAAATGAAATAGGCAAAAAAACTAGAAATTCTATGTTACCTACATAAAACAAGCTGAAGTAGGACCAGCAGTTTTGTGTAGGTTATTGTGCATATACAAAACCGCGTTTGGAATAACATCTTATTTCATCAGCAAAAGTCTTGAGCAAATAATGATGTATAAAAAAATGTTCATGGCAGGTGAAAAAGGCAAAAGGCAAAAGGGGTAGAAACTCTTCTGATACCACTGTTTATTCTTGTTTGCCCAAATATCTATGTTCAGCTCACAGATCTTTCACATCCACTGCAGTCATTCAGTATTTGAAGTATTTGCAAGCTGCCAAGCCCCCAAGCCTTTACAGACTCCTGATAGAAAAGAACACGCTACTCATCCTGGGTGTTTTACTCATAAACCTCAGGCTGGTACTCTGGACACCTTCACTACCGGTCACACCCCGCGACTCTTTCTCTTCAGTCTCCTCAAGGCAAGCTGTCTCTCTCCAGTATTCCCACCTGCAAAAGCGACAAAAGAGATAACAAAAAAGAGGACACAGAAAAGAGCCACACAAGACTGTCTGGAAAGAGCTGCAACTCTTTAGACAGGTAGGGATTACGCTACAGATGGCATACATTTTCTAATAGATAAAAAAAGCTTTTTGCGGCTCCTGTTATAGTGGTTACTCCACAAACACTCAGCATGCAGCAGCTCCTTCAGTTGTCCACCCTGAGCACTTGTGTCATCTGCAAAGAGGTATCAAAAAGTACTGTTGCTATTGCAGGCTTGTTATTGTCTTTGGGTTGGATCTTAGCAGTAACTTGTGCATTTTGACTACTTTATTGCAATGTAAATGGCAATGGATTAGAAGTTTCAGCAACTGCTACCTTGTGTAAAGGCAGTTGTCAGATAATACTGAACAAATCATGGACTCTAATTAACTTACTTGTCTTTATTATCTCTTTAATTATAATGGTAAGTATCTACACTAAAATTTTTACAGTTGTCAAAAAATAGTCTAAAATGATTGAAAGCATGGCAGATAAAACAGCCACAGAGGGAAATTATAGTAGCCGAGTAGCAAAGTGAGAAAGAAAGGCTGCAAAGGCATTAGGGGTAGCTGTAGGAGCATTTGTGGTTTGCTGGTTTCCTTATGTTATGGACACTTTGACTGATGCCTTTTTCAATGTTATCACACCTCCAGCTGTATATCATGTGTTATCATGGGTTGCTTATTTCAACTCTGCATTAAATCCTTTAATTTATGCTTTCTTTATCCTTGGTTTCATGAAGCAATTAAACTTATTGCAACCTGCAAGATTTTGAGATATGATCAGTCTAACACTAATTTATTCCAAGAATAGAGTACTTATACACATTTGCTTGAGTTGTGATAGAAATGTGATATAGAGTAAAGAGTTACCAAAGTGTGGAAATAAGGACAGTGTGGAAATTTAAATGTTTCAAAACAGAAGAGAATGCAAAGTACAAGTCTGTTCAGTTTGCTATCCTTTGAAACATAATTTCTGCCGATATATTTTTGCTAAATATCTCAAAATGTTTATAAAATAAATGTTTTTTTTCTTTCAGGAACTAGTTAAAACCTACTTACCTGAACCCAATGGAAAACTTAAAAAAGTATCTTTACTGCAAAGTATTCTGCAAATTAGTAGACATATTTCCTATAGTTTAGCCATATAATGCTCTTATAGAAAACATATTCGCAGATGATATTTTTTTATGGGGAAGGATCACTGTGCATACAATATGAAATATTAAACTTTTAACATTTGCAGTTTGTGTACTCATTAAACTAAAGAAAAAATGAATACTAGCCAAAATAACTTGTCTTTCACAACAAAACTGGGTTAAAATGATTGACTTTCAGAACAAAATCAGTCATGTAAGTATTCCAAATTGCATGTTTCAATAAAATTCTTATTGTTTTAGCATTTTGCAAAATTACTCTTTTTTAGCAAAGCCATGCTCATAGTGTTTTTCATGTTGGCGTGCTTGCACAGCCACCATCTTGCATAGTGGAGATTTGGAGATGTGGTCACTGTTGGGTGAATGCAAGGCACGCACCAGTAGCTATATCCCTCATTCCCCAATCAGCCTGCAAGCTGGTGCCACACCACCCATGCGAGCACATCTAAGGAAAGTTCTGCTGCAATGCGAGCAAAGCTCATCATATGCAGCAGACCTTCTTACATGCTTTGCCAGCTGCAAACATGGTGGCACAGTGGCCGCTAAACTGCTGACTTCGAGGGTCCCCAATCCATCATTTGGCTTTGCCTGCCCCTCATGTATGTGCCGATGGGGGCGCCCACTCCCCTTTAACATAATGTGTCCTCTCCCTCTTTTTTGCTTGTTGAGGGGTGCCCAATCTCCCTCTGCTCATGTGCTCCTTCCACTTTCATTGTTTGCCAATGGGGGTGCCCAGTCCCCATTGGCATCTGTCCCCACTTTCCTACTTTAAAGTGCCAACAGGAAGCCCACTCCCCATCAGCATGATGTCCCCCTTTCTTTTGTGCTGAGGGGGTGCCCTATCCCCCTCCGCTAGTGTCCTCTACTCCCTAAGTGCTGACAGGGGTGCCCAATCCCTCGCTGGCTACTGTATCCCCTCAAAAAAACACCTGTAAAAATAGAAAACCATCCGCAATGTTTTTTTTGACACCTGTAAACAGAAAACGGTCCCTCATAGTCTCCCTACCCCCTCCCACCACCTGCACCTACCCACTGCACACCCTGCCTCTCCACACCCCCCTCACCTCATACTTACCTCAGAAGCTCAGCATGACATTCTTTGGTGGACTGGGAACACGTCTGCATTCTTCAAAGCTGACTGTGAACTGTGGAAATGTGTGTAAGCTGTATAATGGAATAAATAGGGGGGTTTCAACTTTGATGCATTTCTTTGGCATTTTGGGGAATTTTTGTACCAAATTTTCAACATGGGGTTTTTGGGACCCCTCCTCATGAATTCTGGCACTGTTATGATGTTAATAAGTCCTAAAAGGTGATTTTGCAGTCACTGCACAGAATTACCTTTTGGGACTGATTAATGCAAGGACAGTGGCAGTGTTCATGAGGTGGGGTCTCAAAAAGCCTATGTTGCAAATGTGGTGGAAACAATCTAAAATATGGCTGTTGTACGAGCCTACATTGTACAGTTGCTAGACACACTCGTAACTTCATGAATTCACATTATTTTCACACCATATTCTCAACATTGTCATTTTTCTACACCTCCTTGTGATCAGAACAGCTGTCATTTTTCACATCCTGGCTGAAATGTTTTTTCGCACTTCCAGTGCACAATAACAAGGTCGCTGTGGGAAATCAGTGTTTGGGGCATATTACAAAAATGACAGGGACACTGTTCATGAGCAGACATCCTAACATGCCTGTGTTGAAAATTTGGAGATGACACTACATAAAATGACTGTGGTATGAGTGTGCATTGAGCTTAACTTCATGAATTCACAATATTTTCATGCCCTATTTTCAACATTGTCATTTTTCTACGCCTCCTTGAGAACAGTACAGCTGTCATTGTTCACATCCTGGCCAAAATGTGTTTCTGCACTTCCAAAGCACAATAGCGTGGTCACTGAGGGAAATCAGTGTTACAAGAATGACAGTGACACTGTTCATGAGCAGAGGTCCTAAAATGCCTATATTGAAGCTTTTGTGATGGTACTCCATAAAATGACTGTGTTACGAGTGTGCATTGTACAGTTTGCATGCATGCTCGTAATGGTGTGCATTTGTAATGTTTTCACTCTGGATTTTCACCATTGGCATTTTTCCACACCTCTTGATGAACAGTACAACTGTCATTTTACATATCCTGCCTGAAATGTGTTTTCACATATCCGGCGCAGAATAGTGTGGTCGCTGTACAAAATCAGTTTTTGGGACAGTTTGAGGAAATGACAGTGACACTGTGCATGAGAAGAGGTGCTATAATGGCTATATTGAAAATGTGGTGCTGAAAGTCCATAAAATGACTGTGTTTCAAGTATGTGTTTCGCATTTCCCATGCACCCTTGTAACTTCACAAATTTACATGCCACATTTTACACACACTGCCATTTTTCTACACCTCCTTATGAACAGTACAGCTAACATTTTTCACATCCTGCCCAAAATGTGTTTCCACACTGCTCTACCAAAACCAATGCCAGCGCGACATTTGGCATTGACAAATGCTTGTTTACTCTGTTGCTTCTCTGTTCTGTATTATCTTTGGAAATGTGTTGCTGATTATTGTATATATACTTTTCTATAATATTGCATGAAAATATGCTTTTGATTACTGTACTTCCATGTTCCCCTTCCCCCAGGAAGCTCCATGAGTCAATCAGTTTTGTATTGTTCAGTGTGCCTTTCCTGGTGAAATTTTCAGTAAATAAATAAAATAACATTTCAGTTACTAGTATTGTGTTCAGGTTCAGCACTGATTTTGCATACCAAATTAAATATATTCAGTGTGGGCTGGAACCCTTGTCCAGAGGACTACAAGCTTGTTAGCAACCATTCAAAAAAGGGGTCAGGGTTTGCCATGCAAATGGTCCCTAATATCACTCACAACAGTATATTTGCTCTCAGAAGCCTGGACACAGCCTCTTGAACCTGCCTGTGGTTACTTGTTACTTAAAAATCTCCATCTTGATTTTGGCTCAGTCAAGAAATAATTTAGGTCAAATCAGTTATCTTTAAATGTCAAAAATACTGCTTCTATGTGCTTTGGCACTAAACAAAGGATTTCCAAACTCCTATCCCTTCCTTCTGTCCATACCCTTGATGGAGACACAATTGACTTCATTCAAGTATCTTGGTGTGTGCCTTGACCAGCACCTTCATTTCTCCCAGCACATAGATACCATATTCAAAAAGCTCCACCCTAAACTTGGTGCCCTCTGTTGGCACAAAAGTTGCAAAAACTGTCTGGTGGCTGAGACCTCCTTATCAGGAAGATTCATCCAAATTTTGATTATGGTGTCATGGTCTATGGAGCTGGACTAGGTCCAGCCTGGAAGACTGCATCCCCTCTTTAACTCTTTCTGCCACTTTGCTCTTAACCACCTCCCCACACCCACTACTGCACTCTTTGTTGTGTTCTCTCCCTCCTGTCACTGGAGGATCACCATCTAAACCACAACACCTCCTTCACTTCCAATTTCTGGCTATCCTCCTTACCCCCTTATTGGGACTCCCTCTTATCACCCTCCACCTCTTCACCCTTTAAAACCTCTAGGTTTCACTCCCTCCAGATCCCATCTCATGAAACACTTACTGGTCAAGTGGCCTTCTCTATCCACTTTCCTAAACTTTGGAACTCTCTCCTACTACCCATTTGCTCTGCCTCCTCAAAATCCTTCCTAATCTCTCTACTCTGCTCCCATACATCTCCCACTAGTCATTTCTGTTACTGTGCCTGGCCCTTAGTACTCTTCTCCTCCTCTCCCTGATCCAAATCCCCATGTACATCATCCACAGTTTTTCCTGCTCTTACTACCAAATTTGGTTTTTCAAGTTCTGTTCCTGATTGATCTTGTGCTATGTAACCCCACAGCATTTTACTTAGGATGTATCTACCTCATCTTCTATTTTAGCTTCACTGCTACCTGTCTTACAACAGTTATTGTAAATATTGTAATATCGATTATACCTATACTGCTTAGCTGATCTTCTCTGTGCATATATACATTGCATTCTTCCTCTCTCATTCATTGTAACACTGTACCTCTTCTTTTGCACAAATGTATATACTTTGTAATCTTACTTTGAGAGGGTTCCTTTAGTAGGTCATCACATATAAGACTGGCGACACCTCGCGTCAAGTCATATGGCAGACATTTCTAGTGAAACCTGACAGGAGACCGGACACCCAATTTCATGTGACTGATGTCAGCTTGACTGTATATAGTGAGTAGTCCACATGCCCACCCTCCAGTTCTTTCCCACCATTGCCTCATGTCAGTCACATTGCAGACTTCCATTAGCAATCGTTATGAAAGTTCACTGCATTGGGTTATCTCTCACTCCTTTTTTCTCAAATTTCAAGTTGTTCATTAAATGTCTTCACCTAAGAAGAAGTGCTTGTCCTGTGGCATGCAGATCCCGCACAAAGATGATCACTCCAAGTCCGTTCTCTGTCTAGGCCCGGACCATCCAGACTCCTCCTGCCCTGAGTGCCTATCTTTTAACCAGGCCACAAAAAAGAGGCGATAGCAGGCTTTGGAGGCACACTTACTTAAACCCCGGCTAGCTTCTTTAGAGAAGAAAATGGACCATCTCTGTGATTCTTCTGAAAACTCTTCTCCTTCAAAAAAGCACAAGGAGAAATCTAGGGAGTGGGTTCGCGCCATGGACAATGCCAGGCCCTCGACGAGCAAGGCCCAGCTGCTGCCCAGAAAACAAGATTGTAAGTCAGACAAACCTTCAGTGGGAAATTCAATTGCCAGCCCCTCAAGCGATCATGCTGCCTCGGCCGATATGTTGACCCCCAGTTTCTCTGCACAGGCTTGGTTCCCCCTTCGGGGCCTAATGATGCCTCACCCAACGTCCAGCAGAACCAGAGGGAAAACGCTCCTCTCCCTCCTCTTCTTTCATCTGTGCCCTCCTATTCTCTGGTGGACATGTCCGGTGATGGCAAAGGGGAGCCCATCAACCTTGTCAATGTTTTGGGGTCCTCTCTGCATTCCCTTTCTTGGATCCAGGACAAGGAGGCTCCTCCACAGCCTACTGGCCTTGCAGTGGAGGCCCCTCCTACACCTTCTGGTGGGCTTCCATCACCTCCGATGCTGGTGATCCTAACAACAGTCCCGTAGATGGGACCAGATGACTGGCCCTTGCTTTTGGCCCCGACACTGCATCTGACTCTGATGGCAGGGCCCTTTCATCTGATTCTGACCCTGGCCCCTCTGATGTTGGATCCCCTTCTATCGCTGGGACAGGTGGTACCGGTTCCGACATTGGTTCCTCTGATGTGGGCTGTCCTGACATCAGACCCTCCTCCAATTTACATGACAGTGTGTCTGATGTGGGTTCCCCCAATGCCAGATCTGATAACGGGGATCTACACCAGACCTTGAACTGTCCCACATTACCCTTTCGGGTATCCTGGGGTCCCACTCCTGACTGGCATCATCTTGGGCAGTTCTACTCTTGTTTTACCCCTTATTCACACTATATGGGGCTCCAGGGGTATTATTCACACCCCAGTCCTCCTCCTCCTCCTCCTCTCCTCAGTCTCTACCGGATCCACCTCCCTCTCCTCTGGTGGCACAGGATTTCAAAACCTTGATATGGTCTTGGTGGCAGGAAGCTAGTTTGGAGCTGGTTTCAGATCTGGAGACTAGGATCCCACCTCCACAGCCTCCTAGGTCTCCTTCCATGACCAGTTCTTCACTGACCACTGTCCACATCTCAAGGAAGACTCTACAAAACATTTCCATTCCAGATTGCAGACACCATCCTGTTGAGGAGGCAGAAGATAATGAAGATGGCTCAGAAGGCAGGGAAGATTCTTCTGAAGAGGAGGTTCCAGAGGACTCAGAGAAACCGAAAGGTAAGGCCTCACCAAAATCCCCACCAGAGAACCCTCCTTCTTGGACCTCTTGAGGGACTTGAGTGACATCCAAGGGGGGATCAATGGCAGAAATGGGGGAGGGGTGACAGATGGGGAAATCATGGAGGGCAGAGTTCAGGAGGAACTGAAGGCACTGAGGGTGGACAAGGTGCCAGGCCCAGATGGCATCCATCCCAAGGTACTGAAGGAGATGGCAGAGGTCTTTGCAGGACCTTTGGCAGATCTATTTGATGCCTCACAACACTCAGAGTGTGTACCTCAGGACTGGAGGATGGCTCATGTGGTGCCCCTTCACAAGAATGGCCCCAAGGTTGAACCAGGGAACTACAGACCAGTGAGCCTCACATCCATTGTGGGTAAGCTAATAGACACTATCCTGAAGGAGAGGCTGGTGGCTCTCCTAGATGCCAAAGGACTACAGGACAGCAGACAGCATGGCTTCATATGTGCCAAACCAATCTGGTGGAGTTCTATGACTGGGTAAATAGGGGCCATGGACAGGGGCCATGCAGTGGATGTCCTGTATCTGGACTTCGGTAAGGCATTCAATTCAGTGCCACATGGAAAGACTGGGAAATAAGTTAGAATGCACATGGGTGGGTGTAAAGCTGGTGAGATGTCTAGGGAACAGTCTTCAGGGAAGGCAACAAAGTGTCTTGGTAGGTGGGGAGCTCTCACATTCAAGGGTAGTGACAAGCAGTGTTTCACAGGGCTCGGTGTTGGGACAAGTGTTGTTTGGGATATTCATTGCAGACATTTCATTGGACATCAAGAGCAAGATCAGTCTGTTTGCTGATGATACCAAGGTAGAAGAGGGGTGGATTACCTAGGGGGATGGCAAGGGTTGCAGGATGATCTGGCAAAGTTCAAAACCTGGTCAGACACCTGGTAACTGAGGTTTAATGCCAAAAAGTGCAAGATGCTGCATTTTGGGATGAAAAATCAAAGGAGGAGTTACCAGCTGGGTGGAGTGCAGCTAGCCCAGACGGAGGAGGAGAAGATCTAAGAGTGCTCATTACAGGGTCAATGAACAACTTGGCACAATATAGGAAGGCAGCTGCAAAGGCTAACAAAATGCGAGGTTGCATTGCAAGGGGTATATCCTCAAGGAGGGAGAAGGTGGTTCTGCCACTGTATAGGTCATTAGTTAGACCAAACCTGGAGTACTGCGTGCAGTACTGGTGCTCATATCTGAAGATGGACATTAAGTTACTGGAGGGGGTGCAGCACAGGGTGACAAAGATGGTCAAGGGGCTGGGGGACATATCATACGAGAGGAGGCGGAGGGAGTTGAACATGTACTCACTGGAGGAGAGGATGGATGGGGGACATGATTGAAAACTTTAAGTACATTAAAGGAATACACAAGACAGGTACAGTGGGACTGTTCAAAGTAAGGGAGGGGAGGGACACCAGGGGCCATGACATGAGACTGGATGGAGGAAGATTTGGGAGGGAGATGAGGAGACACTTTTTTACAGAGAGGGTGGTAGCTCGGTAGAATGTGCTACCTGCAGAAGTGGTATCCAGTAGAACAGTGGACTACTTCAAAAGGGAATGGAACAGGACAAGGGGGAGGGTCAAAGGTGGGGAAGGGTGGAAGGGAGGAGCAGCTGAAGAATAAGGGCTGATAGCTGCATACTGGAGCAGAACTGATACACCTTTAGGCCTTTATCTGCTTTATCTGCTGGTAAATTTTGTATGTTCATATGTTCATATGTTCATATTATTTCAACTGGGAGTCGGAGGAACAGGACCCAATGAGACTCACGGAACACCTGGACTTAGAGTCTCTGCCTCCTATCACTATTCCTCCTTGGATGGCCCCTCATCAAAGCTTTGCCACGACCATCTGGCCAACGCCTTATTCAATCCCAGCTGTCCACAAGCAGGTGGAAGGGCTCTAATGGGTGCCAAGGGATGCCCCTTTCTTAAAGACTCATCCCAAGGCTGACTCTGTAGTCATTTAGGTGACTCATGATCACTCTTCAGCACCCAAGCACATGAGCACTACTCCTCTGGACAAAGAGTCAAGGCAGAAGGACCAGTTCAGGAAGAAAGTCTACTCATTGGCCATGTGCACCCTTTGGTCCCTCAGTTTCGTGGCCCATATGGTGCCCCACCATAAACAATGACTATGGCCCGGCTGGAAGCGAAGGTCCAGTCCATGGACCCCTCACCTTTAAAGGAGTAACTTGCCAAGGATCTCTGCTTCTCCAAGATCCTGTGCAGGCATGCTTTATGCACCACCTGTGATTTGGCCAATTCAGTGCCCCATACCTTGGCAACTGCCATTGCCCTTGGATGGCATTCCTGGCGTCACCTCTCCCCTTGCCAAGAAGTCCAGTCAGTGATTCAGGATGCTCCTTTCAGGGACTCAGTCCTTTTTTGTGGGGACACCAAGGACATCATAACAGACCTACAGGACAAAGGAGTAACCCTTAGATCTGTTAGGTCAATGTACTGATCGGGCTCCCAGCAGCAACAACAGCAGCTCTTACAGAAAAGGACCTGGAGGCAGAAAAGAATGCTCTGGCATGACACAAAGGAAAGCATAAGATTATGGGTACAGCTACCCCCCTGCCTCCAAAAATCAGAGACATTCAGGAGGTCCTCCCCCTGAATGTCCCGCCACATCTTGACTCACCTGCCCCAATGCCTCCTCAGTCTCACAATTAGGAGCAGGTGGGGGGAGTTTTGCCTGCCATGCACAGGAGTGGAGGATGATTACCTCTGATGAGTGGGTCCTGCAACTAGTGTCCTTAGGACACATCATAGAGTTTCTTGAAATCCTGCTTGAAACTCCTCCAAAGAAGTCCTCTTGTTCTCGGGACTAAGCTCTCCTCATTTGCAAGAAGGTAAATTCGCTCTTGCTCAAAGAAGCAATTGAGCACATCCTCTTTGGGCAAAGGGGAAAGGAATTTTACTCACATTTCTTTCTGGTTCCAAAAAAAAACAGGGACTTCAGACCCATATTTGACCCAAGTCAGCTCAATCAGTTCCTCAAGTACAATAAATTTTGTGTGCACACGCCCCAGGTCCTTCTTCCTCTCCTCATGGAGAACCATTGGCTCTGCACCCTAGACATGCAGGATGCTTACCTGCAAGTCTCCATTTTCCCAAGCCACTGCCAATTCCTGCGATTTCACTTACAGGGGGAATACTTCCAGTTCCAGGCGTGCTCCTTTGGTCTGTCTTTGGTACCACAGGTTTTTACCAAGTGCCTGGTGGTAGTCACAGCATTTTTATGCCACAGGGGCATTGTGGTCTTCTCTTATCTGGATGACTGGCTGATTTCAGCCCCGTCCAGGAATCTTTTGTTAGATGCTCATTCTTTTATCCTGGACCTATTCAACTGACTGGGGATCACAGTCAATGTTCCCAAGTCATCTCTCATCCCTGCCCAGAAGCTTCAGTTTATTGGGGAAGTTTTGAATACCTTCCAGTGCTGAGCCTTCCTTCCTCCAGACAGGGTGGAGACCCTTATCCATCAGGCCTCCAAAGTTGCCTCCCTCAAGACCATTCCAGCCTGGGAAGTCCTTCACCTTTTGGGCCTGATGGTGGCCTCCATCACAACTAATCCCTTAGCAAGGCTCCAAATTAGAATTACTCAGTGGTCCTTGTGGGTGCAGTGGGATCAGCTTCTGGATGACCTGGACCATTTGGTCTTGGTGTCCTCAGCAGTTCACAATGACTTCCTTTCTGGAACCCTGCACCAGCAGTTACCCTCACCATGGATGCCTCAAATATGGGGTGGGGTGCTCATATAAGGGAGCATCAAGCCCAAGAACTATGGTCTGGCTAGGAGACTTCTCTCCACATCAATATTCTGGAGCTCAGGGCAGCCTGTACGCATTTCAGACCTTTCAGACCCTCCTTCTGAAGGAAACACTGCTGAACCAAATGGACAAGATGTTGGTGGTTTGGTATGTCAACAAACAAGGAGGAACTCAATCGTACCCTCCATGCAAGGGGGTGATGCAGGTGTTGAACTGGGCAGTCCAGTATCATCTGACCCTGGTGGCAGTGCACATTCCAGGCATTCTAAACATCATGGCAGACAGTCTCAGCAGATCTCAGACCCTAGCTCATGAGTGGGAACTGCATCAGAAAGTGGTGGAATCCATCTTCCGAAGTTGGGGATGTCCAGAAATTGACCTGTTCGCTTCCCAATCCAATGCAAAGCTTCCCAAACTTGGCTCACTTGTTTCAGAGCATGGTGCTTGTTGGAGCAACCCATTGTCTCTATTATGGACAGGGAAATTTTTGTACGCCTTCCCTCCATTTCCCATTCTGCAGAAGGTTCTTCTTAAGCTTCGGGCAGAGAGTTCAAAAGATGATCCTCATTGCTCCTCTCAGGTGAGACATATCTGGTTCCTGCTACTACAGCAGCTTTCCAGGGAAAATTTGGTTCTGCTTCCACTGACCCATGACTGCCTGACTCAGGATCAAGGCTGTCTGGTACATCCGGGGCTCAGGACCCTGCATTTTCATGCGTGGCTCCTGCAGACATAGCGACCTCCCATTTTAAGGTTTCTTCCAGGGTCGCTCAAATCCTCCTCGAAGCAAGGAAACCTTCTATCTATTACACTTATGCTATGAAGTGGAAACAGTTTTCCATTTGGGCAACTGCCAAAGGCTGGCACCCTTCTGTTTCTTGGCCCTGTAAGTCATGGAATACTTCCTTCACTTGTCAGACTCCGGTCTGTCCTACCCTTCTTTAAAGGTCCATATCTCAGTTATCTCAGTGTACCATGAGCTAGTGGATGGCAAACCTGTGGCTCAGCTGGAGGTCTCAAAAACATTTCTGAAAGGGATTCTCCATCTGAAACCCTTCATCCACAGCACAACTCCACCTTGGGACTTGGACTTTGTTCTGGAAATGCTCACACTTCCTCCTTTTGAGCTGGCTATGAACTGTGATTTGCACTTCCTGTCTTGGAAAACCTTTTTTCTGGTAGCCATCTCATCAATCCGAAGGATTTTGGAGCTTCATGGTCTGGTATGCAAAGAGCCATACTTAATTTTCCATAGGGACCGGGAGGTCCTCAGAACTCATCCGAGGTTTCTTCCTAAGGTGGTGTCAGATGCCACACTGAATCAGTCAGTAGACCTTCCAGTGTATTACCTGTCACCCTCTAACAGAAGTGAAGCACTCCTCCACCCACTGGACCAAAGAGTTTTTCTCTTGTGACCAGTTGTTTGTCTCCTTTGCACTGAGATTGAAGGGCAAACCGGTTTACAAGCAAGGCCTTTCCAATTGGTTAGGCAACTGCATTCGATACTGTTACCAAAAGTGTGATAAACCTCTGCAGGGTACCATCAGAGGACATTCTACTAGGGTCATGGCTGCCTCTGTGGCCTTCCTATGGAACAATTCTACAGCTGATATTTGTGCTGCCTCTACTTGGAGTTCTGTCCATACCTTTACTAAATATTACAGTATGGATATTGCTTCTAGGCAGAAGGCTGGCTTTGGCATAGCCATCCTGCAGGGCCATCTGTCCTAGACTGGGTCCTTTCTGGACATCTGTCTTTTCCATTGGAGTTTTTTCCTCCTTCCTAGTTTCTCACAGTCTGTCGTTGGAGGGACTGCTTGGGACTCTGTCCCATATGTGATGACCTACTGAAGGAACCCACTTGAAGTAAGATAGCACAGTTATGTAGGAACTTACTGTAACAGTAGATCTTTGAGAGAGGTTCCTTCAGTGGGTCATATTTTTCCCTTCCTCCTTCCCCTCATTTTATGTTTTTCAGGGACTCCAATTCCTGTTTGCTTCTGCTGCAAGGCCTCTTCCTGGCTCCAGCAGGAGAACTGGAGGGCGGGTGTGGGGCCGCTCACTATATACAGTCACACTGATGTCAGTTACGTGACATCAGGTGGGTGGTCCCCCCATCAGGTATTGCTGGAAAAGTCTGCAGTGTGGCCCGACACCAGGTGGCACCAGTCCTATATGTGTGATGACCTACTGAAGGAACCTCTCAAAAATCTACTGTTATGGTAAGTTCCTACTTAACTGTACTTTATGTTCCCTCTCTTCCTCCCTCCCTCTCACCCCAGTACACATCTGGAAACAAGCTGCTTGAACTCAATATGTCTCGCCTGATAAAACACTTAAATAAAATAAGTAAATAAAATAAAAAAAAACAGGTGGTAATGGGAAGTACAATGCTATGACCATGTGTTGTGGAATAGACAGAGGACTTGCATCAGTAGCATGATGGACAAATAAACATGATGGCACAATGGGGTTGGGGTTTGTGTGTGTCACTGTATTCCACTGGATGTCAGGGACTTACCATTGCTTGAGACCTGCCAGAGACTCTGGCTATCAGGCCTCAAAGGGGATTTTATCAATGTCCCACCAGGGCCCAGGGTCAAGGTGCAGCTAGAGAAGGGATCTACTACAAGAACATGACTTACACTTCCCTGACAGGCAACTGCGAAACATTCTTTGCTCATCATGCAGTTGCCTGACAAGGTGTATGACAAGGGACTGCATGACACTGATAAAGTTGAAGACCTGGAGTTTGTCATAACTATAACTCAGGCAATCATAGGACTCCTTTAGAGAAGGAAGGCACTTCTTGGCAAGATGCCTACTAGGAAACTGGAGTGCCAAGCTTCCACCATAGGATTGCTCCATCTACCAGACACAATGTCATGCTTCAGCCTAGTTACAGATACAGTTCAGCCTGTTTGCTGATGCATAATTGATGTACATTCTCTAACAGTTGTGTTTAAAATGTACACTACATTGCATTTTTTGTGAGAGGTTAATCATCTTCTTTCTTTCTCTTACATATAGCTTAGTTTGTGTACAGTGTTATTGAATGATGGTGACGTGATGCATCTGATTTCCATCCATTTTGCACTACTCCTCATTACAGTTAAAACTGTGATTTGATGTTTTACTACTGAATCCAGTGACAGGCTGACACATGTAGTTTGGGCATGGATGGCCTATGCTGCTCTGCCTTCAGTACCCATCGGTAAGACAAGGTTCACAGTTGGCATCTACATCCACTGGTTTCACCTGGTCATAGTCTTGACACCCCTGTTTCACACAGTGGCAGTAACAGCATGGAACTAGGACAGCAGAAAGCCTAGGTTGGCCAGTGACATTATCCATTAAGCCATACAAGTAGGAGATTGTGGGATACAGAAGTTTACCTGGATGACTGTATCATCTTTCAAAGAAGAAAAAGTTGTTTTCAAACACACCAAAGCAGCATTCACTCAACCTACCATTCTTGTTTGGATGGCCTTGGGACATAAATCAGGTGTCCATTCGGAACTCCAGAGTACTCCACTGCTTGAAGCAAAGGTACAGTTCACTATGGCAGGATTTTGACCTGGGTAACATGCATGACTCAGTGTCAGGTCTATCTAGTTTTGTGGATCACTGTGCTCCATACAGGATTCAGTGGTGCAGGCTCTCAAGTGGGTGCCCTAGGGGATCCTGGATGGAGTGGAATGATCTTCTTGTACAGAGGAAGCACTCTGTAAATTTTGAGACCTAGAAAACTCAGGCAAGCCTCTATGGTATGGTCCATTATCTGAGACAGAAATGTTTCAATTTATTCTAAAATAAGTGTGCCAGCTACTGAAAATGGTGTTCTGTGTGCATCCCCACTCATATCACTGAAGCACTGGCCTACTGTGAGAACCTCAGTGAGAGCTTAAATCCAATTATCCAGGCCTACTGCACTTTCTACTATTGTCTGGTCTCCTCTATGGGGCAATTCACTAATTACTACTGACAGATAGACTGTTCTGTGGCACCAGTGGCAAGCAGTGGTGAGTCACCTGATTTAGGATGTATCCAGTCTGGGTTCATGAACCCTGGACTTGCTTGAAAACTTGAAACTGTGGTATGGTATTCTGAACTGAGAGTTTTGGATGTAGCTCTGGCTCCATATTATTCTGCATCCTCTGTTACAGATGACTACTAGATCTAATGAACCTCCATGACCATTGTGGCTTGGTCTCATGCCACTCATGGATGTGCCAGACAAGATATATCATGGAATTTTTGTCTTTTCATGATCAGTCCTGAAAACCTCACCAACAACGGGAAACTTTCCTAAACAGGCCTTTATCAGCACAGGAATTGAGTAAGTGTTTTTTCAATAGCCAAGTGGGCTTGCTATGATACCCACAACTTACTAATTCAAAACAATGTGCTCCACGTTTGGTACCAGATGCCTTTCAGACTGCCTGCCCTAAGCCCGATGCTTGATGATAGATACTGGTGTTGTCATCTCCCAGGAAGAACTCTGTATCACATCTTTTGGGCTTGTCTGGTAAAATAACTACTGGCAGCAGGTCCAGTTTGACTGTGCTTTGGTGGTTGGCCCTGCTTTTAAGTGGACCCCATTACTCTTCCTTTTTTTCAATACAATTTTTTGGTATTTTTGCCCCATTTTATCTCTGACCCATGAACCAGGCAATTGCATCAATATGTGTGTGTGGAGGCACACAAGAACCCATGATGCTAGCTCATCCCCTTCCATCCCACCCCTGGCAATTGCTGCCACCTCCTCCTGCCCATGTCACCTATTGGACCGCCACCTCATGGGAGCAGAACTACAGTGGGTGGACAACATCCCCAGGAGAGGAGTGCATCCTTTTGGCTGTTAAGTCCTGCTCCTTCCCTCCCCCCATGCCGACTCTCTGAAGACCTGAGATCATTCCCAAATTTGGGTCACCTGCATGATGAGAGGTAAAGCATTCAGTGCCTCTGCCCTCTGTGCCAATGGGGCCAGCTATCATTGCTCTTTTTGCGTGTCCTCTGGTGGGGATCTTTCACTCTGGTCCTGTCTGTATTGGCCATTATTAGTTAACATGTAAGCCATGCACTTGTTGCTTCAAAGATGGAGGATGGCAACGCACCCTAACTTCAGGCTTGGAGAGAGGCTTTATCCTCTCTAAATTCCAATTAAAGAATGTCCCTTCTGTCAAAATTCACCCTAGCCCCATTTTAAAAATTTTGGAAGTCATACATTGCCTCATCTCTGTTCATTGTAGACCCACATTTTCCTTTCAGGAAAAGTGAACAGTAGCTATGTTCCCCATTATTTCATACTTTAATGGATTGTTCTGAATTCCAAACCCCTATTTTGCGAGTGGGGAATTGCTCTTGACTCCCTACTTTGCTTATCAACACCTACTTTAATATAATTCTAGCAATATAACCTCACCCTTTGTAGGGTAATATGCGCTAAACAGTAATGCTAAAACACAAGCAACTAAACTTATCTTCCTTTGCACTATCCTCAAATTTAAGATAGAGAATCCTGAAACATAGAGCAGACTCTCTGGAGTTGTGGTGGTTATGCTGATCTATCGACGGTGCTCCCTCCATGTAAAATACCATACCATGGCTCTGAGGATGGGCAACCACATCTTCTACTGTTCTTCTTGGTGCCAAAGCTAAAAGCAAATGGTTACATTTTAAGACAGCTTTGTTTACCATGCAGCCCCCCAAAAAACAGTTGATTAAAATAAGTAAAAGTCATTAATTATACGTGCTGAAATAGGGTATCCAGATCAATAAATAATACTAATTCTACAGTGAATTCTACAGCACACAAACATTGGTAGATGAAAATATTTGAATCTCTCTTATCTGTAGTGGAAAATATTCCCACCTCGACTTTCAGTTCATACCCTCCCCCCACACGGAGGCAGAGATTAAACACAGTAGAAAAGAAAAAAAACACATAGTCAGACATATGTCAACTTGGATTCAATGCAAAGAAGTACAGAGTAATGCACCTGGGAAATAAAAATCCAGGAGAAGAGTACACAATAGCAGGGGAGGTAGTAACAACAACAATAATGGAAAGGGACCTGGGGGTAGTCATATTAAATTGCTTAAAGGTGGGTAAGCAATGTGAGAAGTCGGTAATGAGAGCCAGGGGGATACTGGGACGTGTAGGGAGTGGCATCAAAAGTAGAAAAAGGGAAATGGTTACCCCTCTGTACAGACAGTTGGTGAGACCCCATCTGGAGTACTGCGTGCAGTTTAGGAGACCTCATCTACACAAGGACATAAACAGGATGGAAGCAGTCCAGAGGAGGGCAACTAAAATGGTGCAGGGTCTACAACAGAAACCATATGAAGAGAGACTGAGAGAGCTTAATATGTATACCCTTGATGAAAGGAGGGACAGGAGGGACATGATAGAAACTTTGAAGTACCTCAATGGAATCAACAAAGTCCAGGAGGGTAGCATCTTTCAGAAAAAGAGATGTGTAAGAACAAGGGGGCACGATTAAAAAATAGAGGGGCATAGCTCTGGTGTAATGTGAGGAAATATTTTTTCATGGAGAGAGTGGTGGGCGCATGGAACCACCTTCCTGGAGGGGTTGTGGGATCTAAAACAGTGGGGGAATTCAAACATGCATGGGACTGACATAAGGCAATTATAGTGGGGGTTGCAGGAAGTAGGCTGTTGGTTAACTAGACTCTGCAGCTTATCCAATAGGTAGGGACATAGGCAGACTGGGTGGACCAAGCGGTCCTTATCTGCCATCAAAGTCTATGTTTCTATGTTAGTATGTCCAAAATGAAAGGTTCAGGGGGTGAAATGACACCAACAGTCTCTTTCAGGGCAAATATGCCCTAAAAGAGATGCTTCATAATGGAAAATGTTCAACTTTCGTCTGCTGACTCCTCATCTTCGGGTGCTATGGTAGTAGCTCTCAGAGATAATTTAGATGTGAAGTCCCCAGATGCCCATGGATCTGCAAAGCAGCACTGCTTATCTTGACAGGTAAACTATAATCTGGCAAGGAAAACAATGTGATGTCAGTCCAGCCTACTGAATTTGTTGAGCTACCCATCAAAACCTTATGGTTATGGTGCATCTTTTTGTCCTTTTATGATGATTGCAGATTTAATGTAATATCACATATTCCCTCCTAATGAGTGTAACTGATCGTTTGTTGTGATCAAAAGTAATGGCCTGGTAAGAGGCTATATGAAACCTATGGTTCGGGGAAGGGGGCTAAATTAAACATACAGAGATGGGGGCTCACTTTTAAAAGTCAAAGCTGAAAATTTTTGTAATGGAGTGTCTTTAAGTGAAATCATGTTTCTGGGTCTTTTTCATGTTATTAGCTACTGTTCCAAAGGAAGAACAACAAAATGACACCCATCAATATAAAGGTTGTATAAATTAAAAAAACACTATTAAAAAATATTTGTCTTTTAATCTAAGACTGAATTGGAATTGACAGATGCACCTGCTATGCAATAAATCAAGCTGAGAACATGAGAAGTTGGAATTATATTAGCAAGGTCCCATTGCATGAGACATTGACTTCTTAGGCTGTTGAACAGGTTTATTACAGTTTGATCATAAAATAATGTTATTTTATATATAATGGAAGGTGTCTTTGACCAGTTTTTGAGGTAATACAGAATTAATATGTGACTTAGTTTACATGCATTACTTTGATGTAAAAATCCTGTATGTATACCACAGTAGTTGACAAATTAAAAGAAAAACATCAAGAAAATGCAGTAAAATGTGTTGTTTGTTGTGGACATACATACATGCTTGAACATGCATACAACAAACTGAAGTTACAACACTCGTATGCACACAAATGGTATGAATGTACTTAATAGAGTAGAGCAGTAGAGTTACAAAATTTTATTTTCAGAGGGGTCTTGCTTTTGTACTGGTTTGGAATGTATTTAGTAGAGTAGCACAAGAAAACTGCAATCTTATTTTCTCTGTGGACCTGTTTATTTTTCAGTTTTACTATGTAAATCCCCTGGATGGCGCAGCTGACATGCAGTGTATCATTTACAATGGGGTTCTGATCATACTCATTGTTATAATATATTTCTCCAGTAGAGAACAGCTGAGATGCAACCTCTTATTTTCACTTAGGTCTTACTTTTGGCAAACATAGGTAGCTATTTACAGAATTTGTCATTTCAGTAGAAGAATGGGGTTTGCCCTTGAAGGGCAGACTGAGTTTTTCAGGTGGACCAAAACCAAAAAAATAAGGCCGGTACAAGGAAGGCAAAGAAGTGAAGGAGGGGAGGGAAGAGAGAAAAGGGGAGTGGCCAAAAGCGGTGACTCACAATAGGGGCAGGGTTTAAAATGGGATGACATCACAGAAGGGGAAGGTACAGAAAGGAGGGAAGAGGACAGATAGATAGATAGATAGATAGATAGATAGATAGATAGATAGATAGATAGATAGAGAGATATGTTTTATATAGCACCTATCTCAAGGACTCTGGGTGCTGCACAATATAACGCATATACATATACCATATTGTAAAAAAACAAAGACAAGGCACTGCATCAGCATGTGGTCTAAAAGCAAAACAAAATGGTTATATTAAATGCACGCTGAAAATAGAAAATAGAGTTAAAAATCTACGTTTCGACCTTAGGTCTTCTTCAGGAAATATCTAAAAGAGAAAAAAAACAAGTTAGTGTAGAGGAGAGGTAAAATGAGAGAGATATATATGTGGAGAAGAAGAAGGGGAGGCAAGAGAGAAGAAGGATAAATGGTAAGATTAAGAGAGAATCTGTGAAACAAAAAGGTGATGATGGGAAAGATAAAACATAATGGGACAGAAAGAGCGGGAAGTTCCCAGGTAGAGACAGATTAACAGGGCCTTGTAAGAAGGTTGAAAGGTGACAAATGTGAGAAGGAGACAGAAATGGAGACATATGGTGAAAATGAAAATAAATCAGTACAAAACAAATTGACTTTAGGAAAAAAAAAAGGGGAGGCTGAAAGATGTTAGTGGAAAATAAGTCTATCATTTAAACCAGAGGGCTGCTGGGAGCCAAAGCCGGATGATCAGCTTGGCTTCCATGTTTTTCTATGGTTAGGATCCCGAAGCCCTGCTGAAGGACACAAACAGAAAGGTCATTGACATTGTGGTCCCTGGAGATAAAGTGGATACAATGGGTTTAGCAGTTTCACCATTCCTGACGCTCTGTAATGTTCCCTGAAGCGGTCAACAAGGCGCCTACCAGTTTCTCCGATGTAAATAGCTGAACACCTCCTGCAAAGAATACAGTACACTACATTAGTGGAGGTGCATGAGAACTCCTTGGTGATGTGAAAAACACCTGTAGGCCCAGATCTCAGTTCACTGGAAATAAATTTGCAGGTGTAGGAGCCCTGTTGCAAGGTTTGGTACCTGGGGGAAGAACTGTTGGGAGTGGGTGGTGCTGCTTTTACCAGGAGATTGCGAGAGGTTAGGTGGTCCGGCGGAGAGGAAATAGGTGGTTCTGTAAAGGAAGCACCAATGTTAGGGGTCAGTTTGCAAAATGGGAAAGTTACTAGTGATGATCCTGTGAAGAGAAGGTGTGCTCTGATGGAAAGGAAGAACTAGTGGAATTCGCCGTTGTTCTTGTGTGACAGTATCCCTCCTGCGGGGGTCAAGGTTACGGGGCATATTACTGACCCGGGAGAGTGCTCTGTCCACTGTGCTTTTAGGGTATCCCCTGTTGATAAAGAAACTATGCATTATTTGGGTCTGCTCAGCAAAATCATCCTCTTCACTGCATAACCTGCGAAGTCTAAGAAACTGTGAATAAGGCAGGCCATTCTTGACATGTTTAGGATGGAAGGAGCTATGGAGGAGGAAACTGTGAGAGTCAGTGGGTTTGTAATAGACTGATGTCTTCAGACCAGTGTTCTGGACTGAGAGCTGGATATCCAGGAAGGCAGTGTAGAGGAGGATACTTCAACAGTGTACTGAAGGGAAGGATGAGCCGTGGTGAACTTGTCAAGGAAGACTTGGAGGGTCTCCCTGGAGCAGGAGGTGGCCCCCACACAGTCATCAATGTAGCGTTTGTAGAGTTCAGGCACAGTCCCTGTGAATGAGAGAAAAAAACATTCCTCCACCCAACCCACAAACAGATTAGCAAAGCTGGGACCCATCTTGGTACCCATGGCAACTCCACTGACCTGCTGAAAAAAATTGTTATTAAAAGAAAAAGCATTGAGTGTTAGAACCAGTTCTGCCAGATGAGTTAGTGTGTGTGTGGGTGGCTGCTGGACTTCCGCTTGTTCAAGAAATGCTGCAGAGCTGTCAGACCATCATCATGGGGATCACTGTAAAGAGATTTGATGTCCATGGTGAAGATGAGCTGATGAGAGTCACTGAATCTGAACCTGTCAAATAACTGGAGAGCATGGTTAGTGTCTTTAACATAGGAGGGCAGGGACTCAACAAGGGGTCTCATGAGGCCATCCAAAAATGCAGAGATGTGGGATGTGGGGCAGGAGCAGGCAGACACTATGGGACGACCCGGGTTACCTGTTTTGTGGATTTTGGGAAGAAGATAAAACCTAGATGTCTGGGGATGCTGGACTATGAGTCTCTTAGCAGAAGCAGGGAGCTCATTGTTTTCAATAGCAGAGGTGATGGTGGTGGTGACCTCCATCTGATAGTCAGCAGTGGGGTCCTGTGGAAGAGAAGAATAAAACCTGGTGTCAGAGAGTTGCTGTGTGGCTTCCGTGATGTATAGCTCCTTTTGCCAGACCACAACAGCACCTCCCTTATCAGCTGGTTTAATAATAGTGTCATTCCTACATTGTAGAGATCTGAGAGCTACAATTTGGTATTTTGTATTCCTCCAGACCTTCCCCTGACACAAGATGAGCACTCACTCCTTAGCAAAGGTCTCTCTTTTGTGCCCACACCCAGATATCTTGATGCACCCCAGGTTCAAGTTGATCTACAGTGCTTCTATCTTACAGTACGCCTTGCAGCTCATTTTCCAATATGACTCCTCTTCCCACAGAGATGATGGCGGTATCACCAGAACTATCAATGACATCAATCCCCAGCGAAGTGCATGGACACCCCTCCAGGACGTTTTGCTGCTGTTGATTATTTGTTAACCAATGCATGGAAAACACCACTAACTTTAATCTTCATTGCAGGCACAACCATTCCAACCTGACACCTGGTGAGCTTGCAGCCTCAGATCTCTACAATGTAGGAATGACATTGTTATTAAACCAGCTGATAAGGGAGGTGCTGTTGTGGTCTGGCAAAAGGAGCTATACATCACGGAAGCCACACAGCAACTCTCGACACCAGGTTTTATTCTTCTCTTCCACAGGACCCCACTGCTGACTATCAGACGGAGGTCACCACCACCATCACCTCTGCTATTGAAAACAATGAGCTCCCTGCTTCTGCTAAGAGACTCATAGTCCAGCATCCCCAGACATCTAGGTTTTATCTTCTTCCCAAAATCCACAAAACAGGTAACCCGGTGCGTCCCATAGTGTCTGCCTGCTCCTGCCCCACATCCCACATCTCTGCATTTTGGATGGCCTCATGAGACCCCTTGTTGAGTCCCTGCCTCCTATGTTAAAGACACTAACCATGTCTCCAGTTATTTGACAGGTTCAGATTCAGTGACTCTCATCAGCTCATCTTCACCATGGACATCAAATCTCTTTACACAGTGATCTCCCATGATGATGGTCTTACAGCTCTGCAGCATTTCTTGAACAAGCGGGAAGTCCAGCAGCCACCCACACACACACTAACTCATCTGGCAGAACTGGTTCTAACACTCAATGCTTTTTCTTTAATAACAATTTTTTCAGTAGGTCAGTGGAGTTGCCATGGGTACCAAGATGGGTCCCAGCTTTGCTAATCTGTTTGTGGGTTGGGTGGAGGAATGTTTTTCTCTCATTCATAGGGACTGTGCCTGAACTCTACAAACGCTACATTGATGACTGTGTGGGGCCACCTCCTGCTCCAGGGAGACCTCCAAGTCTTCCTTGACAAGTTCACCACGGCTCATCCTTCCCTTCAGTACACTGTTGAAGTATCCTCCTCTACACTGCCTTTCCTGGATATCCAGCTCTCAGTCCAGAACACTGGTCTGAAGACATCAGTCTATTACAAACCCACTGACTCTCACGGTTTCCTCCATAGCTCCTTCCATCCTAAACATGTCAAGAATGGCCTGCCTTATTCACAGTTTCTTAGACTTCTGAGGTTATGCAGTGAAGAGGATGATTTTGCTGAGCAGACCCAAATAATGCATAGTTTCTTTATCAACAGGGGATACCCTAAAAGCACAGTGGACAGAGCACTGTCGGGTCAGTAACATGCCCGTAACCTTGACCCCACAGGAGGGATACTGTCACACAAGAACAACGGCGAATTCCACTAGTTCTTCCTTTCCATCAGACACACCTTCTCTTCACAGGATCATCACTAGTAACTTTCCCATTTTGCAAACTTCACCTAACATTGGTGCTTCCTTTACGAACCACCTATTGCCTCCTACCGACGGCCACCTAACCTGCAATCTCCTGGTAAAAGCAGCCTACCCCTCTAACAAGTTCTTCCCCCAGGTACCAAACCTTGCAACAGGGCTCGCTACACCTGCAAATTTATTTCCAGTGTAACTGAGATTCGGGGGCCTACAGGTGTTTTTCACATCACCAAGGAGTTCTCATGCACCTCCACTAATGTAGTGTACTGTATTCTTTGCAGGAGGTGTTCAGCTATTTACTCGGAGAAACTGGTGGCGTCTTGCTGACCGTTTCAGGAACATTACAAGCGGTCAGGAATGGTGAAACTGCTAAACCCATTGTATCCCACTTTATCTCCAGGGACCACAATGTCAATGACCTTTCTGTTTGTGTCCTTCAGCAGAGCTTCGGGATCCTAACCATAGAAAAACATGGAAGCCAAGCTGATCATCCGCCTTGGCTCCCAGCAGCCCTCTGGTTTAAATGATAGACTTATTTTCCACTAACATCTTTCAGCCTCCCCTTTTTTTTTTTCCTAAAGTCAATTTGTTTTGTACTGATTTATTTTTCATTTTCACCATATGTCTCCATTTCTGTCTCCTTCTCACATTTGTCACCTTTCAACCTTCTTACAAGGCCCTGTTAATCTGTCTCTACCTGGGAACTTCCCAACTCTTTCTGTCCCATTATGTTTATCTTTCCCTCATCACCTTTTTGTTTCACAATTCTCTCTTAATCTTACCATTTATCCCTTCTTCTCTCTTTTCCCCTTCTTCTTTCTCCACATATATATCTCTCTCATTTTACCTCTCCTCTACACTAACTTGTTTTTTTTCTCCTTTAGATATTTCCTGAAGAAGACCTAAGGTCGAAACGTAGATTTTTAACTCTATTTTCTATTTTCAGCGTGCATTTAATATAACCATTTTGTTTTACATATACCATATACTAATGCAAATCTAAAACTAAATAACAACAATATATAAAATATAGCTGGGAGCAACCGCTTAACTAAGCATTACCAAAAAATATACTATTTTTATAAATCCCTTCAGTTAAAAGCTTAATTAAATAAGTATGATTTGAGGCCCCTCTTAAAGGCTTCCATCGTGGGAGCCTCCCTAAGATAACCATCAAGGAATTCCACAGGATAGGCACAGCCACTGCAGAAGCATGATTGCCAGAGTGCCTCAACCTAACCCTGGAAACTCCAAGGATGCCACCCCCAGCAGAATGGAGAATCTGGGCCTGGTGGTAAGGCAAAAGGAGCTCTTGCAGATAGACTGGGCCCTTCTTGTGCAGGGTCTTATAGGTTAAAAGCCCTATCTTGAAGACAACTCTCCTCTGAACTGGCAGCCAGTGCAGTTCATGAAGAGCCAGAGTGATATGTTTGCATCTTTTCACTCCCATTAATAATCTTGATGCCGCATTCTGTACCAGCTGCAGCTGCGGAGGTTGCCTCCAGATATCCCTAGGTACAAGGCATTGCAGTAGTCCAACCTGGAAGGGAAGAAAGCTTGTGCCAGTGTGGGCAAGCCATCAGGCAGAATCAGGGCTCAAATTTGGGCAATATTCCTGAGATGATAAAATCCAGTTCTCACCACAGCCGACACCTGTACCTCAAGTGCCAGGCCTCCATCCAGGATTACTCCCAAATTCTTCACCTGCCTAGAGAGGGCTAAAGGCACACCCCCCCAAATACAAGATTGGGGTAATGTCATACCTTCCCCCCGCCCTGATGACCCAATTCAACCACCAGTACCTCAGTTTTGTCTGGGTTTAGTTTAAGCCAGTTTTGAGTAATCCAAGTCTAGATTTCCTCAAGGCAGCTGTTAAATTCAGAGTCTGACACCTGGCTATTGTGAGTGCAGGACAGATACAGCTGTGTTTCATCTGCATAGCAGTGAAAACCCAGTCTGTACTGCCTGATAATGTCTCCCAGCAGCAGCATATACACCGTGAACAACAGAGGTGACAAAACTGACCCCTGCAGAACACCACAGCACAGAGACTTTGGATTTGATGAGAAAATTCTCATGGTCACCCTCTGCACTCTGTCTGTCAGATGTGACCTAAACCAGTTGATGACATTTCTGGACAGACCACACCAGAACCACAGTCAGTCGAGTAACACCTCATGTTCCATGGTGTCAAATACCACAGAAAGGTCTAGAAGGATCAAGATGGTACTGTGTCTTCTATCCCTTTTCCATCAGGAGGTCGCTAAGCACCCTCACCATGCCCAGCTCTGAACCCAGGCTGGAAAGGCTCATAGGTAGAGGAAGAAGCAAGATGTCTCTCCCGCCGAACAGCCACCACCTTTTCTAAAACCTTCCCTAAAAATGGGAGGTTTGAAACAGGTCTGTTATTGCTGAGGCAGTCCGGGTCTAAAGGTGTTTTTTTCAACAGCGGTCTAACCAAACAATGGAAAGATCCCACTCCTTAATGAAGTCCAGACTACCCCAGCAATCACAGGACCAATCAGGTCCATACATGCCACCAAAAGGTATGTTGGGCCTGGATCTAAATCACATGTGGGTTGGCCGCAGCTTAGAGATTATCTCTACCACTTCCCCTAACCCCAATCAGCTCAAACTTATCGCACACAGGAGAAGTGCTCAGGATCATCACAAGGCAGACTCTGCAGCCCTTTTGAGAGATGTTCAAGGATACCTTAGCTTGACGGAGGACACCTTGTCACTGAAAAACAGAGCCAGCTCTTCACACCTTGTGCTTGAATCTACCTCTCCAACACATAGACAGACAGGATGTAAAAGCCTGTCCACTGTGCAGAAGAGCTGAGATGGTCTGTTTCTCACTGTAGCAAGCTCCCCAGAAAGAAATTCTGCCTTTCTATGGAAGATTGCCCCCGATAGTCCACATAATTTGTCCTCCACCAATTCAGATCTCCTCCAACGCCTCTCTAACCTCTGACCCCTAGTCGTTAAGCCTCAGAGATTCTCATCAAACCAAGGAGATCTCCGATGAGTAGAAAGGGGTCAGACATGTAAGGTGCAATTGAGTCAAAGACCACACCAACCACCTCATTATAGGCAGCTATTGCCTTCTCTGACCCAATCACACAAGCTGCCCCAACACCCAATAGGTCCAGCACTGCCAAGAGGTCCTCTCGGGAAACCCCCCCTTAAAGACCAGTACTGGACCATCTCCATAGGGGCAGGACCATTTGGGGGGGCCCTAAATGTGAACTGCATGGTGCTATGATCCTAACAAACCACTAGATCAACACTAAGGTCCATAATATCCAACTCCGAGGAGAAAACCAGATCTAATGTATGGCTGCCCGAGTGAGTCGCTGTCATTACCTTTTGTGTCAGGCCCAGTGCCCTCATGATCTCAAGAAGCTCTCTATCAAATTGTCATAGCCCCTGACTGACCCAGGCATTGAAATCCCCCTGGATCAACCACCTGGGGGACTCCAATACCAGGTCCGTAATGAGCTCCTCAATCTCTTGCAAAAAATCCCCATCATTACCTGGGGGATGATAGAGCAGAAGGACACTGAAGCCCACACCCATACCTCCTTGGACAGCCACACATTCAAAGGACCCTATAGGACCCATAGGCAGCACCATGAGGTTCAGGCTAGATTTAAAGCAAATGGCCACTTCTCGCCCCTACAATCCTTCCTCAGGCTGTGTATCACAGAGTATCCAGCTGGTACTTCTGCCTCCAAAATTGGGGCAGCATTTTCATCCAGCAAGGTCTCTGTGATGCAAGTCAGATCGACAGAGGATATCAAGTCGTCCATTACAGCTGTCTTGTTCTTTATCAATCAGGCATTGCACATCATAACCCAAGTAGGATGAGATGAAGCACCTGGATCAGTCATCCACCCTACCACAAGGGTGGAGTCCTTGGGTATTGGGATTAGATAAGGTGCACCCTGTTTAAGTCCCCATTTTGCCCAAGGGTGCCTCCTTGACTTCACCACCCTAATCCCATACACACCAGCAGCCACTCGGGAGACATCCTGAAGCCCCCCCCCCCCGAACTATCCATGAGGCCCTACATCTAAAGTAGGCTTCTGATGACAGTACTGGGAGCTCAAAGGGATGAAGTCCCCGGAGGTAATGGCCCTAGTAACTGCACCATATGGGCCCAAATCCCCGGCACATTTCTAACCCCAGTCAATAATTAAAATTCTCAATTGCCACACACACACACACACCACCCACTACAAACCCATAATAACCCACTGGTAGATTTGCCCTAACCCAAAAACAAGTTAACTCAAACAAAGCAAAGAACAATCCCACCCCAACCCTAATTAAAAACTCCAAAATCAACAACCCAAAACAGGCTAAAAGCAGACACAACTCTGAATGACTTATTAATGTTCAATAAAATATGTTAAACCATTCTTTTACAGGTAGTCAGTACAAGGATAGCTCCCATCTAACTCTTGTAAAATATCCAAAAGTGGCCCTCTCACTGCCACAGCAGTTAAATTTAAACACCAAAATTCTTTCGCTGCCTGGCACTTGTAACCTGCACAATATGCCTCATGAGGACATGGGGTGGTGGGACAAAAAGAAAAAGAAGGGGCTTGCAGGAGTTCTTAAGCTGCTGCAGAGAGGCAGGTAGCCCTCAGTTATATTGCTGCTCTTCATTTTCACTGAGAGCAGCATATCAAATCAGCACGTTTTATAGTCACGTTTTGTAAGGATCCCTTGGCAGTGTAAGCACTAGCAGGGAAAGTAATTGTAAATGGCAAGGATCCCTGTGCAGTGTAAGCACTACCAGAAAAATTAGCAATAAACGGCAAGAATTACATTGTGCATGGTCAAGGAGCAGAGTAGCGGGCAAGCTGAAGTGTATTTCCATATGGCAGGTAATCAAGGGCCAAGGGGCCTAGATGAAATGATTGCAAGCAGTTTTCTAGTGCTTTCAATAAGGATGTGTTTACAAGCATGGTGGGAGTACCAAGAGAAGCCAAGCACCACAGCAAACACACCCCAACCATAGGGCGGGGAATGACTAGTCAGGCCCCGATAATGAGAGCAGAACATTTTTGAGAACAGTTAGGACCAGCGCCAGAAACAGGTGAAAATGGTTGGGAGGGGGGGTTGTCAGGCACCTGTGACCTGCACACCATGCCTCATGGAGACACAGGAACAGCTCCAGTGGGAGAGGCTCACCAATGCATTCCCATGCAAGCGGGTTTCTCATTACAAAAATCAGAATGGGGAATTTAGATGCAATCAAGGACAAGGGCTAGGGACAGATTAGTAGGATCAAGACATTTTGCTGCTCTGCTCTGGTGAGCAGTTGGGGAAGCGCTGACTGCTGCAGTTAGTGGCATGCAGATGCCATCAGGAGGCGCGTCATGCTACATGAGCCACGAGGAAGCTCCACAGGGAGTTTTCAACAGGCCAGGCCCAGCTTAATGAAGGGTTTTTCCTAAAGGATCACAGGATTATGGGAAATGAGCTGGGGAGGCTGTTTTTTTGAGGTGAAAAAGGACAGGTCCAACAGGTGAAAAGTAGCATGCTGGGTCATGAGGGAGTGCAGCAGAGGAAGATCAGGCTGGAAGGGTGCAGTGCAAGGCTAGGTAGACCATGAGAGGAAGCATTTGGACATATTTCATGTTGAACAGTGCAATGAAGGGGTTAATGGGCTGAACAAAATGGTGATAGGAGCAGGAAGAAGGTGCACTCAACACCGGGCCTACGAGACCGTGGATGATGGAATGGTGCAGCATGAATGCACGACAGACCATGTGGCAGCATGAAGGGGCAAAAAAAGGGGGTGTTTCATTTGGAAAAGGCAAGTAGGTGTTTCTTGAGGGCACAGTTAGTCAGAGGAGATGGATTTGTTGATTAGAAGATCACACAGGTTTAAAAAAACAAAAAAGATGTTTTCTGTCAGAACTCCAACACAGGTAGCATAAGAGGACAACTGAACCTTAGGGAAGAGGGTACTTTTTTTTTACAGCATCATGTATTGCTATTGAAAATAAGTTAAAGGGGGCACTGCATTTTCCATTCTTTAACAGAGATCTTAACATATTCATGTATAAATAACGTAGTGGTTTTTCACTAGCCCAGTGGTTATAAGGATGTACTCACACTCAGATACTGGTTTTTCATAACGTAGTGGATCAAAGCAGAGAAAAGGGATACAAAGCATGTAGGGCACTTAGGAACTCAGAGGAGTACTGTAGACATCTGATTAGGCATACCTGACAGACAACACTCACCCTCCGAAGCACAAGGAGGCAAGATTATTGGAAATGTTTAAGGGAGTTGTTGTTTCAAACAAACAAAAAAAAAGAAAGATAGATGAACGGGAGGTGGCAGAGAGGAGTGGGATATCTAGGAGGGGGTCACTTCCAAGCAAAGCACACAGTCCAAGATGGGCAAGGATTACAGGGGCCAGCAATGGGGTCAAGCAATTTGCATGTTTTGGCTAAAATGGAGAACAAAAAAAATCCTGAAGATTAACACGGCAATTACTTTTACAGCAGTTTTTCCACTTAGGCACCAGCAAAGATTATGGCTTCAAAAAGGAATAAACTGACCAAGGAAGAAGCATACAAAGTGATCATAGAACTGGCGGAGTGGGCCAATCAGATATGGGAGTTGGTGGAGGACATGGAGACCCAGGGTAAAGGAGACAAAGGGTAAGCCTACAAAGAAAAGGGTAATGGCAGGGGATACAGGCCGACAAAAGGCCAAACTGAACCAGGGGCATCACCTCTGTCACCCAGCAACAAGAGACCACCCCTAAGCCAGTTAGCCTAGACAAGCAGGAACCAGTTGTTCCCATACCGCAGCCAGGCCTCCTGGTGACCCCCATATTCCCTGATCTGGTTTCTGAACCTCCTCCACCTGTACTGCAAAACACACTGGCTCTGACAGGACTACTGCCAATGCTAGTATGAGACATCACAGAGGGACAAACCCCAGGACCAGTGGGACCTGAACTAGGTCCTTTGAGAGTTAATTTGGGAGTCAGCATAGGCAGAAGTATTAAAGAATATGTTAAGCAAATGATCACAACTATGGGGGATGATGGCCTTAGGCAACTAGAAAATTCACTTTCTAACATTAGATCTGAGAAAGGGACAATAGAGGGTAGCACAGCCTCAATAGATGGGGGACAAGGGACATAGGGTCCCCAGGTATAAGAAGAGGGGAATATGTCCCTCTATCAACTAAATAGAAGATATGAAAGTGGGAATACAAGGATGTATTTGCTTTCGTAAGTGTGGAGGCAGTCATAAAATATTATGAGAAAGAAAGCACAGGAATATCTGAGATTTGCAGCAGCAGTAGTACTACTGGGAAAGAAGGAAGAGGACAAATTCAGCAAAGTAAAAACTTGGGATAGCTGGTTCATAGGTTTTGCAACCTATTCAGCAATAGTTATAGAGAAGAAGCCAGTCATTGGAATCCCCCTAATCATATATCAATTGATCATTTAGAGGGCAAAAGCAAAAGGTGGTTTTGGATGGCTATAGTATGACAAGTTTTTCAGGCATACAATGGTAACATATGGGGATGTTCGCTGGGATACAAAACAGGTTTGTGGACAGACTACGCCACAAACCAGGCCACACTCAGCTGGGAAGGGGGAAAGAAGGCCACGCTGCAGCAGTAATCTTGCTGGGATTAGAACTGGACATTCTGCTCCTGGCCACAATGTAGATTTCGACACACCTGCTCTAAATGTGGAGGGAACCACCCAGGATCAAGATGCAGGAAACACTGGTCCACCAGGGGACAATACAATAGGGAACAGGGCAACACCAACCAGCCCTTTTGGGGGGGCAGGAGGGATTTAGGAGGCAGGCAGGAAGCAGAAATTTCAGGGGGAGGGGAGGTTATAGAAGGGGAAGGCAGAGTTTACGATGCAGAAGCAGCAGGGGAGGTAATAGAGGTCAAAACATTTAGCATGGCACAGATGCCAATTAACATCAGGATGTGGAAATTGGCTTTAGAGGGGCATGCTGATGATGAAGCAGCAGCACAACTTCTGGCAGAATTTAAAGGGGGTTCCAGCCTACACTTCCATGGACTTAAGATATATTGAGAAAGCAAGAACTTATGGTCTGTGAGGGGAAAATAGAATATTCTAAGTCACAAGATACATAAAGAAAAGAGTGCAGGATGGTTGAGGGTCCCTTTTGGTCCCCCCTCTAGACAACCTAAGGATATCTTTTCTAGATCTAGTACCCAAAAATCAACCCATATAATTCAGGGTGATACATCTGTCTTTTCCAGAGAGGGAATCGGTGAATAATTAATTTGAGGAGAAATACTCCAGAGTGACATATGCCACTGGAAGCAGTGCAGATTATTCGGGCAACACAACAGGCATGGTTAGCAAAAACAGACATTGAGGCAGCTATCAAGCTCCTTCTAGTATGTCCACAAGATTGGGACTTACTGGGTTTCAAGGTAGATGGGACATTTTATTTTGACAAAGACATGCCCATGGGTTGCTCAATGGTATGTGCCTCCTTTGAACTGCTTACTACCTGCCTGTGGGAGATATTCCAATGGAGGATGAGTTACAAGACAGTGATTCACTATTTAGCTGATTTCCTGCTAATGGGGAGCAGCAGTGAGGAAACAGAGAGAGTGCTCATGAGCTTTCAAGGTTTGTGCCAAGATCTAGGAGTACCTCTGGTGCCAGACAAGATTAGAGGCCCCAGTAGAACTACAGAATTCCTGGGAATTGAGATAGATGCCCAAGAGGAGGTATTCAGGTTACAACAGAAGAAAATAGCAAAGTTGAAAGAGCTATTACAAGAACATAATGCCAGATGGTGGAGGGAACTCAGACAGGTGCAACATTTGATAGGATACCTCAATTTTGCATGTAGGGCCATCAACCAGGGGATGGCTTTCACGAAGAGTTTGGCACATTAAACACAGGGTACGACCAAGCCGCATCATTGGGTGGACCTAACAAAAGACACTAAGGATGATTTGAGAATTTGAGAGATATTTCTAGAGATATTCAATGGAACATCTTTTTTGGCAGGAGGAATGATTATTTAACACCAACCTGGAGTTATATACAGATGCTTCAAGGGGGTTAGACATGGGGCACTTTTACAGGAGGAAGTGGTTCCCAGAAGCATGGCCTGAGGCATGGGTGAAACAAGGGCTTACCAGAGACACTGCACTACTAGAGATCTGGCCAATGTGGGTGTGCTCTCTAGTATGGAGGGAGGAGGTTCAGAACCAGAAGGTAACCTTCTGGTAGAGCAACAGGGCAGTTGAGGATGTACTCAATAACGGGGGGGGGGCTCATTGGTTCTGCTCTTGCTAGTGCTGAGGCACTTTGTGCTACTGGGTTTGAAGCTCAACATATCCTTTAGAGCTAGACACGTTGAAGGCATCCAGAACACAATGGCTGACAGCCTCTCCCCATCTGTAGCTGGATAAGTTCTCGATCATGGCACAGACAGCAAAGGAACAAAAAACACCCATCCCAGTGGACATTTGGGAAGTTGGTTGGAAGGAGATGAAGTGCTATTTTGCAGCTTCTGGTTCCCCAGAATCCTCAGAGCCTATGAAGAGGCATGGGGAGCATTCCAAGCTTTCAGGGATATACATAGCATGGAAGTAAGTGGGCAGATCACTGACTAGCAGGTGGGAAAGTACACAGTGTACCAGTAGGAGGAAGGGCTAGCACAAGTGACAGTAGGGGTGCATCTAGTGGCCATCAGCATAGTCTGTATCCTGAGGGGGTGGTGGGACCTAAACAAAAAACATGCTGGTCAGATGAATGGTTCAAGGTTGGGGACAGCTAAGAACCAAGGAAATAGATGACAGGGGACCAGTGTCTGGGAGGCCCCTAGCAGGACGAGGGCAGACTACACAGACAATATCTAAATCAGCTGAAGAGGGTCTGTTATGTCAAGCCATCTTCAAGACAATGTATTATGGGGCCCTCAGGATAAGTGAAGCAGCAGGGTATGACAAATATGATAAAGGGTTGGTCTGGATATAGAAGATGTATCATGGCAGATGGAAGCAATTTCCTTTTGGTTCAAGAAATAAAAGATTGATCAGGAAGGTAACGACTCCTTGATCCACCTGAAATGGAAACTAGAGTCAACCATTTGTCCAATATGGGTGTTATGGGCTTACGCTGCAGTGCAACCAGCACAAAATAGGAGAGTTCTTCAGCCACGGGAACGGGAAGAGAAAGGCAAGCTACTAGATAGTAGTGGCCCTTAAAAAGGGCATGGGTTTTCTAGGAAAGGACCCAAGGTATTACTCATCTCACTCTTTCAGAATTGAGGCTACATCACAGCTGGCAGCATCGGGGGGGTCAAAAGAACAAGTGCAAGGGATTGGCTGTGGGAGTTCTGAATGTTACAAACATTATGTGTGACCTTTGAACAAGTAAATATTAACCATCTGTCTTTTATTTGCAGGTTTAAGTAGAAGGGGAACACCAGGCAGAAGCAGTAGGGAGGGGAGTGAGAACAACGGGTAGTACCAGGAAGTTACTGATATCTCAAGTGCATATGCAGCAGGGTGCTGGACCAGAGACTTTATTCTTACCTTGTATTTTACTTTATGACAGAATAGGGTCGAAGACTGGAGATATGGATATGCGGGCATTCATATAATTACTGGGCAGAGAGGACAGCATCCAAGAAAGCAGGGGCAGGCAACTGTATCAAGACCCTAGACAGTGTAGGATGTTCTGGCAAGGCATTAGGGACATGAAGTAGGCCCAGGTGCTCCAGACACTGAGGTACATGACAGAGAGATGCCCACCACTGGACATGATTATTCTTCACCTAGGAGGGAATGACATTGGGTCCAGGCAATGGCTGGACATCTTTCTACAGATCAAATGTGACATAGAGACAATAAAGAAATGGAGGTCTCAGGTAACCCTGACATGGTCAAAAATGGTACCCTGCAGAATGTGAAGGCAAGCACACAGCCATGTGGCAATTGAGAGAGTAAGGAGGAAAATGAACAGAAGAATCAATACATGGTTTATAGCTAATGGGGGCAGGTTCATTAGGTGAGGCATAGACAAGAAAGAAGATGAATATTATAGACTGGGTGGAGTGCATTTATTGGACATGGGGTAGAGCTATTCAATACAGAAACCATGGGGAACATTGAAGAGTGGAGAAGGAAGATGGGCTGACAGGAAGGGATCTTTCTGGGGGAAGGCCCATCATCCAACCAGGCTGGAGATGGGCTGCAGGATAAAGGATATAAAATATAAAATATAAAAGGGTAGGGGAGTCTGGGGAAGGAGAGGGAAAGAAGATCACATGAAATAGAACAACAAACATAAAAAAGAAAACCAGTAGTGGGTATACATTGTTACCTCCAGGAAAGAAGTAGAATGGCCCCCAGATTCTATGTCTGGGGGTGAGAAAATTGGGAAGAAATGATTATAAAAAATGTTTGGAATAATTGTATAAAATAAGTGGAGACAATTTTATATAAATGTTGGTATAAAATACAAAAAAGAAAGACCGGTGAAAAGATTCATTATGGTGAGCAATTATATTTTGGAAATGGAAATTATTAGAAAGTTAAAGTAAAGTCTGGGTGATGGACTAGTATGTAACAATTAAAAATGAATTGCTGCTCTGAGCACCCACGACACGTCTTATCTCTTTATTGGGGAAAATCTGGGACAATGGGGATTTATGATGTCTGCATGGGAACATGGAGCTAGTAAGGTGCTGAGGGCATCCTAATGTTATTTACAATTGATTTAACTAGACAGCTGAAATGAGCTGCAATATTTAATTTTCAGTGGAATGCTGTGTCTACCTACAATGTAAAATTCAATAGCCCCTGATGTGCAATCAACAAACTTTTTGACTTAGCACTGACACACTGACTAAAACTACTTTAAAATCATAATTCAAATAGAAATCAATGATTGTAAAGTCAAACTTCTGTTTATAGTTTTGACTACATAAAAAACAGTACTACAGTACCAGTTTTCCAATTCCCCATTTAGCAATCTGTTTGGACAGTTGGCCATTTAAATAGAAAGTCATTACATAGGATAGGTTGTCAGTGCTGGCATAAAAAAAAGTGGCAGGCAATACTAGCCATGGATTTATGATGCTGGCTTTAAAAAAAGTGAAAACAGACATCATATAACACGACTTCACCTTTACAGCTTACCCACCTAGCATGGATAATAAGTAAGAAGTCTCATACCAGGGTCATGGAGATCCTGTGATGGGATTATCAAGGGATCATTTCGTCCCAACCTGTGTTTGTGTCTAGGAGCCTACCAACTACTAGGCCACTCTCTGGGAATGCTGGCACTTAGCATATTTGTAATTCATCAGTATCTGACTATTGTCCACTCGACTTATATTGTATCTTGTATGGCTCAAGACTTAATTTTATTGTACACTTGCTGTTTGTAACTGTGCTACAAACTGCTACACTCAGTCCTGTATGTAGTGGTTTCTGAACCAAATGTTAGTGATCTTCCACAATGTATTCACTTGTCTCTCCTAACTTCAAGTGTTTTCTCATACCGTACATACTGTGGTTACCAGTTTGTCTCTCTCAAAGCTACTACTGACATGTAACCAGATCCTAATGTTAATATTTCTCCCACTATGTATTTTCTTGTCTATACTGTAGAAACTGTTTTCCTATGTTCTCCCCTCCCCTGGGATGCATCCATTAACAAGCAGTACTCTACTCAGTATGCTTTCCTGGCAAAACATTTAAATAAATAAATATCTAGAAGTTCCTGTAAAATAAGAACAGCGGTGGGGTCACAAATGATCTGTGTTTTTTTTAGGAGCAAAATAGGAAAAATGGGGAAGGTTAAATATAAAACATTACTTATGTGATACATGGGGATTTGGAGTCCTATCAGGTAGGAGTGGCATCCTGTCAGACTGTTAGAAATAAAGGAAAAACAGGTTACTATGAAGAAAAAATTATTAGCAAGTGGGAGTAGAGACAAAGTTGAGGAGAGGTGCAACAGCAACAGGATCCGCATAGATATTTCTGTGCGTAAAATGAATTTCAAGAGAAAAGGTGCAGTTAAAAGTAAAAGTAAAAAACAAAATTAAAATTTGTAAAATGAAAAAGTAATAAAAATGAGAATAAGTAAGCAACAGTGACAAAGAAAATGAGCAGCAGGACTGCAGGGGTTCATGTTTGCCCCTTCAGTGCCTGGGTCTCTAAAGCATGAAGAAATGTTGTGGACAGCAACACGTTGGCACCCCATTCCTCTATTAGTCTGACAGGAAGAAGTAAGAGTGCAAAGGTACATAATGTACTGGATCACTACAGCATGGACAAAACCATGCATGAAGAACTGCACTGTCTTTAGTGCATAAGGAAGTACAGTGACAGGGTTATTAGAGCAATATGAAATATTGCTACACCTGTCACTGTTGAACAGAAGACAGAAGTGGGGAAAAGGGATTTGTGCACTGCTGGGCAAGTGCTCAGTTGAGCCACTCTGATGAGGGAGTGGCCAAGGTGCTCAACCCCGCAGTAGGGGAAGAAGGGAGTCCAGGGTTCAAAACCCTACTTGAGGGAATTTCTATTTTGATTCTCATCTGCGCGATAACAACTAAGTGCTGCAGTTGGAATTTTAACTTGCCCCTCTGTCCACACCCCTCAGAGTTGGTTATAATGATTCCAGGGGTTGTAGGGGGTGAAGCCCCCCATCAAAAACAAAACTATCCATTGGGTGTGCAACATTGTCATGCGTTCGGCATCATTTACCACTGTTGTGTTGCCACACACTTTTTTCTGTGCATGGTTCCATGGACTCATCTGTGACATTATGTTCCTATGCCATTGCATAATAACGGAAGTCACTTGTGAATTTTCTGAACACTTTTTCATGTGCTTATTCTCAATCCAAAGTTAATGCCACATGCTGAATGATGTAGCAAGATAGCAGTGTATACTGTCTACCATGACATAAGATAGAACATTTTTTTGGGGGGGTTGATTGTCATTGAAGGTGATGTTAGGGCATTTTGTTTGTAGTTGTTGGTGTACTATGAAAATTTAACACAGTCAACAGTGACCAAAAAAATAGAATAGCATGATAATCAAAGCAGCAGTGCAAGAATATGGTGAACATTTTGACCAATACTTTTTTTATTCTATTTTAGATTGCCCCTTCTCTAATGACCTGTGTATATGATTTCTTTCCTTCCACAATTTAAGTTTGCATTAGTACTTTTTCACATTTGAAATAATAAAAGGAGTGCTTCTCTTAATCTGGAATGCACAAGGTTTCATCAGTTTCCTCACCTGTTTTTGCACATCAATTATTTAAAATAATTTATGCTGTGACTGAAACAATCTAGCATGCAGCTGGCAGTGCTCAAAGTCCTTATAGAATGGTAGTTGTGCAGAAATGGCTGGGAAGACTGATGAAAACAAGTTCTGAGCAATACTAAAAGGAGCACTACTTTTAGAATTTCAGATGTAAAAAAAAGGAGTAATGCAGACTCAAATTTATTTGTGGAAAGATGGGTATCATACAAGTCAGTAGATAAGGGCCAATCAAAAATAAAATACAAAAGTATAGATCAAAATTGTCACTGGATTATTGTACTGCTGCATTAACATTCAATAGGAAGAAAACATTGTTGGAAAAATATTATATACTTATTCAGTGTGTAAAAAGATTATTAATTAAGGAAAAAAGGACAAAAGGAGAACTGGAATTTTTTTTGCTTTTTTTTACTTTTTTTTGGTGTGTTCTTCATACTCCTTTTTTATGTTTTTTTTTTTGGGTGGGTGGACAGTGAGAAAAATAAAGACAGAACACACACTACATGTTAAGACAGAAAACAAGGAAAATTATGTACAGCTTCTGGGCATGAGGCTGATCAATCACCCTGCATAGCGCACACATCATTTGCAATTGCTGATCCTTCATTCTGTCCAACTGCTAGTGAGTTTGGTCAACAATGTTATACAGGTAGCCAGCCTCACTCCACAGGATGGCCTGGTCCACCTATGCACCTGGCATTTCCACTGTGTTGGCTGCAGCTGCATGAACCATTATTTGCTCATTTGTATGATGCACAGGCTGTCACCGTACTGCCACCTCCACTGCAAGAACACTTGCTAATCTCTACACCTTGGCCTTCCACAGGGCACAGTGGTGAACTAAAACATGGTTTCTTCAGCCAACAATACCCAGCTGGCTGACTTTTTTGACAGTGACACATCAACACGCTGATGATGTTGCATTTCATCATAGTTGTGTCACCTGGCATTGTAGAGAAAAACTGCCAAATTGGTGAGCAGAGGTGGGTGAAGTGGTTAAAATTTGCTAAGCATAGTATTTTGCATAGAACCCAAATTTTGTTTCATTTTTACATAGCTAAGCAAAAAGCTTTGCATCATGAAGTAATGCAAAGTTCACATTATTCACTATGAACTATAGAATCCAAGTTCCCATTATTCACTATGGACTATAGAACCCAAATTTTGTTTCATTTTTGCATAGAAAAGCAAAAAGCTTTGCATTATGAAGTAATGCAAAGTTAAAATTATTCACTATGGACTATAGAACCCAAGTTCCCATTATTCACTATGGACTATAGAACCCACATTTTGTTTCATTTTTGCATAGCAAAGCAAAAAGCTTTGCATCATGAAGTAATGCAAACTTCCCATTATTCACTAAGGACTTTGCATTACTTTGCCTTGTTTTTTCTCTGTAAGGCACATTTTGCAGTGATTTATTGGATTTGAAGTCACAGGGCTCTATTCTGTGCATATACAGCATTAATTTAACATAATGTGTGTAGTGGAAAGCTGTAAACAGTTTGCCCTTAGAGCTCTGAGATTCAAACCATCAAAAAACTTAAAAAGCACATTTTTGCCACAAACATTTGTGTTAAAATTTAGTTTATCACTTGTAGAAAACCCTTAAATCTGTTTATATCATTGAGCATTTATTGATTTTGTGTGTGAATATTTAATGTTAATTTAGTACATTAAGTCTCTGTAGTGACAGACACTGTAGAAGTGTGTTTCAGGGAAGGGGCAGATCTGAGGTGCAGAAGGGAGATTAGTGAGAAAGACAGATATTCAACTTTTGTTGGCTAGTTTTTTATTATTCGTGTGTTCATTTACACACAGTACAGCTTTACTTAGCTTTTTAGCATTTTTGTCTGTTTGCTGGGCATTTTTTCAGTAATTTTAAAAGACTGTCTGTATTCCAGTTTATGGAACAGTTAAAGTTTCTGTGGCTAACCTTTAATGTGTGTGCACTGTGTAAACTTATATGCATTTTATTGCAGCACCACAATAACAGTATTGTTTTTTGAATTTGAATTTTTGAAGACTGGTTCACATCTTGTATTACTTCTGCTTGTGAGGCTGTATCTCTTGCATGTTTTGCCTCTCATCCCCCCAAAACAACTGTAATAACAAGTTGCTGTTACTTGCCTCTGCAATCTTAAAAACTGCCCAGGAAGAAACATTTATGCAAAACTGTTTCTGGCTGTGGCATTGCTGCCAATAAGGCTATTAGCAGTGGAAGATGTGATGATGACGAGGCAGATTCATCAGGGGCTAGTAGCAAGTCTAGCAGTGTTAAGAGTAGTGATCATGACTGTGATAGTAAGCAGCAGAAGGGAAAGGTAGCAGCTGCTGCAAATAAAGGGATCTCTCTGACTATTTTTCACAGAAAAAAAATCAGTCACTTTAATGCTGGTTGGAGATGCTGTTGTCCCTGCTGGTAGTAAAGTTAGTGATGGCATGATTGATAACAGCATGAGTGCTGCTACAAGAGCAACCCAGGCAAACTTATCAGGAGGGAAACATGTTGACTCCACAGACATGAGTGTACAGTAGTTGATGGTGCACTCTCCCAAGTACTTGAACATGATTCTGATAAACCTAATGACTCACAGTCTCATGTGTCCACTGATCTTGAGGTTAGGCCATCCAAACATTCAGCTGTTGACGCAAAAAGTGTGGAGAACTGTACTGAGGCTGCGGTTGGAATATCTCCACAGGAGAACAGTGTCCAAAGTGAACTTGGAAATAATAAGTATGATAATGATGCTATCATCCCCATTTGGAAACTAGACAAAAAGAAAGTGAAGGTGGCTGTTTGTAAACAGTCTGTTCGTCAAAGCTCACCTCTTCAAAGTTCTGCTGTAGCGGTGTCTGTTGCTGACCCTGAAGTAATAGTCATTGATTGTGATGTTCAAAGTCCAATTGTGCACAGCACCAGAAATCATGCAGTATACCCCCATTTCATGGCCAACAAAACTGTAATCACATATTTAACCACAGAAGTGACTTATGAAGCGTAGGGCAACAAAATCCCTAGTTTGGGATTTTTTCATATAAGATGGTAGGAATGAAACAGTGGCAATCTGTCAGCTTTGTCAAGCGCGTCTGAAGTCTGGTAAAAAGAGTAACAATCTGGGCACTAGGGGCCAGCACACTCATCTCAAGAGCGGGCACATGACACTGTGGACTCAATACTAGAGGGACGCTGATGTCGTAGTGGGGCATTCACCCTTATCCACCTTAGTGAGCATGGTATCCTCTTCCTTTAATGTAACTGGCCATGTCAGTAAAAGTGGTGAAATAGCATTAGAGGAGTACTACAGGTATGAGGAGGAGGAGAATTTTGAATATTCAACTAGTGGTCATAGCAGCAGTGCTCCATGTAGTAATTCATGTACTTCAATCACTGTGATTGAAATAAGTAAAATAACTAAGATTTATTGGCTTGTCACGTGTGCACCCACGATCACATGTCAAAAGGTACCCATTCATGTCATGTCGCAGAGGACAGATATTTGGCATGCCATGTGCAAAACACCGAACAATGCAGCCCATGTTGCACAGCCTTTTTTGCCCAGAACAGTAAATACCCACCACCAAATCATTAGTAGCATGTGAACTCAATGCTGCAGTAGTGGAAATGCTGGCAACTGACCTTTTGCTGTTCTCCTTTGTGGAGAATGCGGGATTCTGGTGCTTTGTTGCATGTCCCTGTCCTAAATGGAAGATTATGTCTAGGACATTCTTTTCTGCCCATACAGTTCCTAAGTTATATTGGACAGTGACAGAGTCTGTAAGACATGCCTTTCAACATTCCCCATCACCCTACTTTCACTAAAGCATGGGTATGTGGACAAGTGGCAAAGCAGTGGGGTATTTCCTGTTTGTTTATTACTGCACAATGGGTGTAGCTTCCTGGGGGTTGTCTATGATTGTGAGATGGAAAAGCAGTGCAATAAGTTAGACTGTGGTGGTAGCAACCTTCATGGCATTAGACAGCATGCCACAATTACAATTTGTTGTGTAGCAGAGTCGCATATAGGTGAAAACATGCAAGACTTGCTACTGACAGAAACTGATGTGTGTGAGTGGCTACCCCCATCCCCAACTGCTGGCTTCACAGCTAGTGATAATGGATCAAATTTTAAATGAATCAGCAGTGGTGGCTTTGTGAGGGTTCTGTGCATGTCCCACTGTTTAAATCTTGTGGTATAGGAGTTTCTGCAGTACCCTGAAATAAAGCAAATGCTGACTGTTGCATGCTACTTCTGTGCTCACTTTGCACACTCTGGAAAGGCCTGTGACCAGCTTAGGCAGCTGAAGATTCAAAACAGCCTTATTCAGCACTGCCTCAAGCTTGAAGTTGTCACAAGATGGAACTCAACCCTTAACATGTCAGAGCGGTTGTAAGAGCAGAACAAAACCATCTCTGAGTACCTAGTTATGCACACTAGAAGCAACAGTTCAGGAGCAGCAATGTAGATGACAACTGAACACTTGAAACTTATGGATTCTAATATTAATTTTGAGGCCATTGGATAATGCCACACAGACAGTGAATGGTGACATTGCATCTGTTAGTGAAGCCATTCCACTGCTGCTGGTGCTGAGGAAGACTTTGTTGAATCTGCAGCCTAGCCTTGAGGTGGCCAGAGACAAGTCAAGCTGTGCATTACTGAAACACATGATTGCAATATTAGAAAGCAATCACACATCACCACTATTCATCAGTCTCAAGAATTGGGAATTGCTGGACCCAAGCTACAAGCATGGCATTGCATCTATACTAGAGGGAGGGAATGATCAGGTTAGAAATCTTACCTGACAGCTGGTCCAATCGGTTCATGGGGCACAGAAGTCTTGTGCAGAGTTATGAAAATCACAGCATAACAAGGCTGAAGGTCACTGTGGACTGATCACAATCAGTAAGGTGGCTGAGAGGAAGTGGGTGGCATCAGCTGCACAGTTGTCCATGAATCCACTTTGGGATGCCTTGTCCCAAGTAGGAATTTGTGACCTAGATGAATCTTGTGAACAGGTGGATGATTCATCAGAAATGCATACATCACAGACTGTGGTTGAGGCTATCTGGAAGAAAACTGGCATCTGACAATATTGGATGATTCTTTGTTGTACTGGAGTGCAAGGTGAATGAATGGCCCAAGCTGATGTCTGTTTAAACTTACACAAATGTAATTCTTGCTGTAGCATGGACTGATACATCAGTTCAAAATTTCTATATGTTCTAATTCTGTCAGCAGAATAAGGGTTAAGGAACATATAAAATCATGACTTTTAAAAAGGCAACTCCCTGAACCTAGCTAAACAGGACCCAATTAGTTAGTTTCTGGGGCTTGTTTTCTAAAGTTGGCAGAAATACATTTTCTGGGCATCCAAAATCCAGGGTGCCCAGCTTAGCAAGTTCACCCACATTCTCTGTATAAGAACAGGGGATTTTCATGAGTTCTGCAACAGTAGCTATAATTCATGTGACCATCTGCTCTGAGAGCTGTGAGACAGTCTTTTCTTGGTTTCTAGTGCCCTCCCAACCATCCAATTACTGCCCTAATACATCTGATAGATTTTTCTGGTGTCTAATGGATCTCCCACCTTTTGATTGTCATCCCCATGGAGTCAGTACCTCTGAAGATATAAATCCTCTACATTGTCTTTTTTATGCTAAATGGGCAGTCTTTTGATTTCAGTTGCAGAAGTAGTACATTTTATGTTTTACTCAGTGAGGGAAAGGGGAACCTTGCAACTACTGACACCAGTCTCACAGCTCTAGCTGACCTCTGTTTTAGGTGGAGAGAGAGAGAATTCTTGAGTAATGCATGAATAGGTGGGGATTGTGGAAAATGCCTAGGGAAACAAATTTGGGTGGGGGGGTTGGTTCCAAAGGAGCCACAACCGTGGGTGACTTGAGTCCCACCCATCCAAGTCAATCCCATTCCTGACTGCCCTGGCTGTCACACAGGAGGCTAGGATCACAAACAGCTGAGGTCTAGGAGTAAACAAACAACCAGCTCTTGTTTATGAGAGAGGTCAGGGACCAGGAGGCAGTCAGGCTTGGCTACCTTTGTCTAACTGCTCTGCCACCAGAACAAACACAAATGAAAGAAAAGAACAACCGGGTTAGGCAACAGGACTTGGACAGTTGGCTGTGACCAGGTGATGCAACATCGTTAAATGTAGTAACATAATAACATAGTAATTGATGGCAGATAAGGACAGCTAGGCCCACATAGTTTGCCTCTACACATGTGTGTTCAGTGTGCATCAGGACAGTAATACATAGAAATGCGTACAGCAGCCAGTCAGTGTCTAATTTTACTCTGAGTCTTACCTAAAGAATGATTTGAAGTCAGGCATCAGCAGCATCAGGAATTGGGTGGCAGTGGCTCATCAACGTTAATAGTACCTGCAGTCCAGGGCTCATATCACTGATAAGGTGACAAGATCAACCATCACTAATTGTGACCCTGGCTCTGCACACTACTCTGAGTCCTGTCTGCTCCCATGTCTCCTTACTAGTCTCTCTCAGTTCGGTAAACTAAAAAGAAGTAACTGGCCACTCCACAGCACTGCATGGGATTACTCTTGGCCAGGTCACAGCCATGTACAATCATCAGTGCTGCAGTATGCAATAAACTGACTCCTCCAGCTATTCTATAAAGCATCCCAGTCTTAGAGATAATTTTTGAACAATCAACATGCACTGCTTATCATTACGATGGGGATAGTGCTTCAACATATTGTAAAGATACACTCCGCTGTACTATATATATTTCTGTATTATCTTCTTTTTCTCCCAAGTATAAGGTCCAGAGGAAGGGAAAACAGTGCCTACCTCATTATTTGGCTATGGTCATCTTTCGCATGTATTTCAGTATATTCTTTAACTTCCCCGAGTACAGAGTCGGGGGGGGGGAGTTGAAAAATAGAAAGAGGCAACAAAGTCTCAGTTAAACAGTGCATGTTTTAGCACTTCAGATTATATGCAGTCAAACTAAAGAGCAATTTCCTTCTAAAACTTAATTTTCTGTACAGTAACAGGGTCTACCCACCCTGGTATATTAAGTTTGGAAAAATAATGTGGTGGGGGGCTACAAGTCCTTACACTTTGGGCTGGATATTCAAACTGTGCTATTTTGTGGCACAAGCCCTTGCGCTGCACAAAATAGTTGCGCAGGGGTGTGGCCAGGGCAATATTCAAAAGAGTTGCACTATTGAGCAACTCCTTTGAATATCACCCCTTGGCCACAGCCACTGTGCATGGCACAGTGGAACTTGCACCCCCGCAAGTGGTCAGAGTGGAGCATTCAAGTTGCAGTGACGCAAGTACAATTGCACCATGCACAAATTTCTGATATTCAAAGGGTGACATGCAAATGGGGCCATAATTCATGCATGGAGCAGGGGGGGCATTTGCTTCTATTTATGACCCCATTTGCATGCCATTAGCATGCAGGCATGTCAATCCCCGAGGACTTGCACCTGGCACCCTGCCCGGCAGTAGCCATCAGGGACCGACGCCCCCTGCAGCCCGATCGCGGGCAAAAGTGTAAAAATCCCCACCCCCAACTGGCCCAATCACGGGCAAAGCATAAAATTCCCCTCCCGACTGACCAATCACAGGCAAAGCATAAATAACCCCCACCAGCCCAATCACGGCAGCAAAGTGACCCCCAGAACATATCCCTGGTGGTCCAGCGGACCACTAAGCCCGATCATGGGCTGCACAATATGGAACACCCCAGACCATATCCCTGGTGAACTAGTGTCCCCCACCCCACCCGACCCATGAAACCCCACCACCCGCCCCCACGGCAGCCAGCGGCGACAGCACCCACCCGCCTGCCACCCCGCCACCCACCGACTGGGCTTTCATGGTATGGAATGCACGCCTATTAGCTCTGCTCTGCACTGGACCATCAGGAATATGTTGGCGAGGTTTAACTTTTCAGCCCACGATCAGGCTTAGCGGTCCACTGGACAACCAGGGATATGTTCTGGGGAGGGGACACTTTGCTGACCACGATCGGGCTGGTTGGGGGTTATTTAGCTTTGCCAGCAACCAGGCCAGTTGGGGAGGGATTTTATGCTTTTACCACAATCGGCCAGTAGGGGGTGGGAAGATTTTTATACACTTTGCCTGCGATCAGGCTGCAGGGGGGGCACAGGGAGTAGGTTGAGGGCCAGCCACAGGTGGCAGCTGCTATGTTGTGCCCTGAAATGCGGCAGCTCACCTGTGGATGGCCCTTGACTTACACCTTTTTTTTTGGCTCAAAGTTGTGCAGGCACAGGTTGGGGGTTGCACTTGCACAACTCTACACAGCCCGCTGAATATCGGGCTGTGCAGTTTGTGCATGGTTCCTCCCCCTCCAGTTCAGCATGCATTCATTTGCATTGCACTGTTGCTCAGCTTGCCTTAGGGGGTGCAACTGCCTCCTGCTGAATATCGCAGAATGATGCAATTTCGGACTTGTGCAGGCACAACACTATTGCGCATGGTACAACACTTTTGAATATCCCACCCTTTATATTTTGCTGCTACCATGAAGCTTGCTGAACTAATTTATGCAACTGCATGAAATCAATACTATGCACTTCTGTACTCCTTCTTCTTCCTCAAGTGCAGAGTCTCAGGGCAAGGGACAGGGGGAAGGAAGGAAGGGAATGGAGGGGAAGGTACAAAGGTACAAAGTCTCAGATGGTTGAAGCAGATTGCCATACAGCAAATCACATGCAGCCAAAGGGAAAGTACAATCTCATTTTAAAACTTATCCTACTCTGCAGTAAAAAGCTCAGTCCATTAAACTCCATAACAGTTAGGATATAAGCGACAGCACAAGTTCCTTGTATTTTCTATTTAACTGCCATATTAAAAGTTGCTAGACCCTCCCCCATCACAACCCCCTACACAATTCTTAAATATATTATTAATGAAACACTTTCCCCATCAATGTGATAAGCTTAAAGTAACAGTATATCTCTGGATTCACCATAACAGTGTATTTAAATTATGTTGGGTGGGCTATGATGGGGATGGGCAGTTAATCTTACTATGACTGTCAAATAGAACTTCGGCTGCCCATTTGATTCTTACATTTTATGGGTTACAGTGGCTTTAACCCATTATTGCAGAGGCAGGTTTTAAAATTAGATTGTACTTTCCTTTGATTGCATATGATTAACAGTATGGACAATTTCTTCGACTGTCTGAGATTTTGTCTCTCTCCCTTCCCCCACCCCAAGACACTGTAGACCCAGAAGAAGTACTGTACTTATTATTACCTTCCCGTATTTTCAGAAATTGGTTCAGCAAGCTTCCTGGTAGCAGCTAAATACAAAATGTAAGGAACGTGATCTCTTCTCTTTTTTCTGAGTTTTTTGAATCTGGGTGGGACATGCCTGTTACTTTAGAAACAGATACGTTTTATAATGAAATTACACTTGAGCTTAGCTGCATGTAATCTTTTGTACTAAAACTTCCATCACCTTATTGGAGCTTTGTTCCCCCTTTCCCTGTCCCCTGCCAACCCTATATACAGGACGATAAAGAACTTCTAGAAATACATCGAACAGCTGAGTGTAGCCAAATAATTTTGTAAATATTGTTAGCTGAGTGCAGCCTTACTATTTGGTGATGCACTGTCCCATTAAGATAATCAGATTAAATAGCTAGTGTACTGTCTAAAACTAATATTAGGTTTTAAAAGCAGCCAACTATTACCTTTAATATCTGAGGTATTTTTTATTTTCCCTTTTTTTAATTAGAAAAATGTTTATCTGGTTTTAGCAGGTGTGATGTGTGGGATGGCTTTTAGCCTGGCAGCTGACATACAGAATCTTGCTCTATTGCCCCTCGCTACTTCATCAGCATTATGACCTCACTGACTGTGACATCACTGCTTCTTAGGAACAGCAAGTAAGTGACTGTCAAGTCATTCTCCTGCATTGTCACTGTCAGTGAGATCATAATGCTGATGATGTAGGGTGGGGCAGTAGAAGTAGGTGAGCCAGATTCCAGGCTAAGAGCTATTCCACATATCCAGCACAATACTATCACACAGAACACTTTCTGATTTGCAAAAGGAAAAAGGAAAAAATACTTCAGAAATAAAAAGTTACAACTGACTACTACTTAAAATTTCTATTATTTTTCCTGTCTGCCTGTTTTGCCTCAAATAACTCCTTCAAATAACAATACATTTGTTGTATTGAGTGGGAATTGAGAATATCCTTTACTCCTAATCACTTTCTTTTCCCCCCTCCCTCCCATCCTTTTTGTATCTATTACAAATGCTATTTGCTCACATAAGGCTCTATGCACTAACAGGCAGGTTATACGTGCCTGAGGTGCAAATCCCACTGGCATGCATATGTGGGTTCCCTGTCCATGGCCCATCAGCGTTCAGGGTCATGTGGTCAGTCATGGCTAGAGCTGTGGACCTGAGCCTCTGCCCCAGCCCTCCCCTGCAGCCTAGTGGGCTGGGATAGCATGGAGGGCCATAGCCCTGTGCTGAATCTCAGTGGACAAGAAACATGGAGGCATGTACCAGGTTATGCCAAGACCTGGTAGACATTTCTGGCAACCGATGCACCTGGCACTACATAGCTTAGTGAATGCTATGTAGTGCAGGCATGCCGCTGACACCCCCTCCCCAGCACGATGCTCTCTGACCAGCCTGGGAGGTGGATGCGCAAGTGCCATGCTCGCCTTTAGTGAATGCCACTGGGAGTCTGCAGGACCCTCCCTGCATGGCATTCTCATTTAGGGTTGCCTATGCACTTGGGATACATGCACATTGGCAACTTTATTGTTTGTGCATAGGAACAATAGAAAATAGTGGGTAATTGAAGGATAATATGCTGAAGATCTAATTACATTTGAATGTGGAATGAAATTGATATATTGTTTTCTGCGATACAACTGTGTTTATTAAAATGGGAATCTTTTGTTCAGTGCAACCAATTAATGATGAATGAGAAACCTTTTAATGCATGTGATACTCCTCTCAAAGGCATTCTATTCATTTATTAATTATCTAAGCTGCAGACCACCAATTATGCAACTAAAATCAACTGAATAATTAAACAGACAATTAAACAAATGTTTAAATATTGAATTCTTGGGGAGAGCGGCATCCATGGAGGTTGGGGAGGGACAAGAGGGAAGGAAAAGAGGAAGGGAAATAGGGCAGAGGGATCAAAGTCCCTATTAAATGGTGCATGTTTTAGCACTTCAGATTACAAGCAGCCAACATTACGGCAATTTAATTCTTAAACTCAACTGTCTCTACAACACAGGCTAAACCCATCCTGGTCCATAACATTTGGAAAAGAGGGAAAAGTAAAAAGACCTTACTCTTTATGTTTAGCTGCTACCATGAAGCTTGCTGAACTAATTTATGATACTGCATGAGATCAATAATATGCTCTTCTATACTCCTTCTTTTTCACTGAGTGCAGAGTCTGGGGGTGGGAGAGGGAGAGGTAAGGAATGGAAAAGAGGGGAAGGTACAGAGTATCAGATGGTCAAAGCAGATTGCAATACTGCAAACCAAATAAAGTCAAATGAAAGTGCAATCTCATTTTAAAATGTATCTGTCTCAGCAGTAAAGAGCTTTCCTGCCCCATTCTATCCCCTTCTTCCACTGGTCCCTCCCTTCTTCCCCCCACTTCTCTTGCTGCAGTCCTACATCAATACAGCTACTCAATTACAGTGAAGCAAAATTGGTGACTATAATTACAGTGACTGCAGCATTACAGCAACTGCAACATTTCAGTGATCCTCCGATGTCAATGAGTGACTCGGAGGATGTTAATTTAGAAATGGGGAGATTTGGGAGGTGCGGGGGGTGTAGCCCCTCTGCAATAACTAGCATCAAAAAAAGATCTGACTATGTTTGCAGAAAAATCACTTGCTGAAGTTGCTAGTCGCTGAAATGTGCATTGCTGTGATTGCATCACTGAAACTGCACTCACTGTTTTTTCAGTAGCTGAAATGACATGGAACCCATGGGAGGAGGTGTATTAGCCTCTTCCACTTGGTGAATAGGATGCTGTGCACTCTGTTGCCCCCACCTCCATCAGTTTAAATGCATGTCTTTGTTCTTTTCTGTAACATCCATGTTGGTCCAATAAAATGTATCAAATCATTTGTTTCTGGATCTCTTTAATCGTAAAGTCCTTCAGCTTTCCATTCATGATCCTTGCACCCTTTTTACTAAAGAGTAACCTTTCTGATGCAAACAACTCCTTGTAATCCAAAGTACCCTCCCAACCACCAACGTACCTGTACCACTCCACCTCACACCACCCTCTAAGAAATTTAACTTCAGCAGTCCCTGAATTCCTTGTATTATGAGACCTCAGGACAAGAACCTCTGAGAAGGCTACTGACTTCCCTTCATCTCTGCAGGTTATCCACACACATTGAACTTGTCTTGCACTAATGCAATCTCACAATCAGTTCATTTGAATGAAAGGCTTGTTTCCTCACTGTCCCACCAGCTGTGCTACTATAGGTCCTACCCTCCCTGCCATCACCCCGGCAAGCATTCTACACTCTTACTGTTTGGCACCCCTATCACACCCCTTTCACAAGTTGGATCCTCCAAGATCACCACCCTGAGTCCCTCATCCTGGGTCCTTCTCCCTCCAGTCCATACTGATGCCCAATCCCACACTACTCCACCTTTCCATCCTGCCCATTGTGCTTTCCCACCTCACCCTCTACATCCACTATCCACTTTCTGTCTTCCTGAAACTCTCCTTCCTCTGAAGCACCACTTATCCTTCCCTTTTTTCTACTCCGGCCTGCTCAGGGAGCAGGTAATGTGGGCGACTCCAGAACGGCAAAAGGAAAACAAGTCAAGGGAATTACAGTGAGGACAAATTGCAATGTAAGTATTACCCCACTTCAAGGTGATAGGACCTCAGAACTGATATTTAAGAAAGGAGCTGGGGGGCAGGGGCAAAGCCCACTGCAAAACCAGAAAAGTTGCCTTTAGCTTTCTCATTGTAATTCCTTTGTGATTCTAGTCTCACTGGAGTTGTTGTATTCACATAAAACTGCCTGTCTACTATCTTTCTCTTTTGCCCCTTCTCTAGTCTATCCCTCATTCTCCCATGCTTCTCACCCCTTCTCTGTTCTAACTTGCCTCACCATCTTGCCTGCACTCACATCCACTTGCCACTTCTCCCTGCTAGCCCTGCCTGTTTTAACCAGATTTCAGTTATTATATTCTAAGAGAAATTTTTTATGCTGCATTCTCAGTCAATCAGCAGAAAATGGGGACATAATCCAAGTTAAAACAACCTTGCAACTGGCCCGCCTACTTTTTCCCTTTAACAAGTTGTTGTGCCAGTCACTTCAGAATCTTTTCTGCAATGTGGCCAAAGTCACTACTGTGACTATTGATAGCAATTACACTTGTGCCCTGTAAGAATGTCATGAAACCTCTGTCTGTTGCCATGACAGTACCGTATTGAAAATAATGTGCTCTGATCTCATAAGACAATTTTAAAAAGACAAATGTTGAATACATTCATAAATAATATTAACAAATGGATTAAAGGTTGGTGTCACTGCTGCTTCCAAATTGTTCCAGACACCCATGGATCCTTTCTGTGAAACCTTTGTTCTGAGTAAAGGATTGTGCAGTATCTTGGATCCAGCAGGTTACAAGAGCTGAAGCAGCATGAATTCATAGGAATGGGGGTCATGTTAGACAAACCTAATAGATTTAATCAACTGGGTGAACAGTGAAATAGAGCAGGGTCAGATGGTGGAGGTGGTCTGTTTAGTCTTCAGATATGGTTCATAACTGTACCACAAAGAAGACTCTTTAAGAAGCTGGGCAGTTTGGGAGTAGGTCTTAATGTTGTAAATGGGGTGCAAAGGTGTTTGATGGACAGGTGATAGAGGGTGGCAGTTAATGGAATTCACTTAGGGAAGAGGACAGTGACCAGCAGGGTACCTCAGGGCTGAGTTCTGGGTCTATCGTCTTTGTTATACTGTAAGTGACATTACAGAAGAACTAAAGGTAAATATACAGTATGCTTTTTGGCAGATTGCACCAGAATCTGAAATAAGGTGGACAACCCAAGGTGGTTGAGAGAATGTGCAGAGACATGAGAGAACTTAGCAGTAGTCAATGGTATGGCAGCTGGGTTTTAATGCAAAAATGTGCAAAATCAAGGACCTAGGACATAGAAACCCACAGGCAGAGTATAACATGGGAGAAGAGGTTTAGATTGTCACAAAACAGGAAAGAGATCTTGGAGTAATCATATCTGATTTCTTCAAGATGGCAAGTAGAGTGAGCAGGCAGTAAGGTTGGGTCAGTGGGATGCTGAGTACATAGGGTGGTGTATCACCAACAGAAGGAGAGGGGTTGTACTGACACTTTATTGATCATTGGTGAGACTTCACCTGGGGTACCTGTGTCCAGTTTTGGAGATCACATCTTAGGAAGGAATTAGACAGGGTAGAGGCTTTCAAGAGGAAGGCAACTAAAATGGTGCAGGGGCTGCATCAGAAGTCATATGAGGAGAGAATGAGGGATTTCTGCATGTACACCTTGGAAAAAGGGAGGGTGGACTATAATAGAGACCTACAGTATAAAAACCTCATGGGATTAAATAAAGTACAGGATGGGAGTATTTGTCAGAAGAGAAAGTACACAAGAACAGGAGGGCATGCAATGAACCTGAAAAGGGGAAATTTAGGAGGGTGTGAAAAAGTATTAACTCACTGAAAGAGTTCAGGATGTCTGGAATGATCTTCCAGTGGAAGCTGCTGAGAAGAAAACAGTGGTGGGTTCCAAGCACACATGGGATAGGTACAAGAAAACCTTATTAGGAAAAGGGGTGAGGGAGGTAGCTGGAGATGAAGTCAGCTCTGTGGTGAAAGTACAGACATGAAAAAAAGGGTAAACAGGGTGGCCAAACAGTCCTTACTGGCACACAAAATATATGTTTCCTTGTCTCTGTAACACCTTGCAGATAGCATTACACATCTCTGTGATAGAATATGTCTTCAGGTCATTACTGTTTCTATGTCACTTGTGTTGCCTTTAGTCCCCCTTGAGAAAGGTTAATTGTTTCTCAAGTACCTTCCTGTACATAAATAAATCAATAACTAAATGAAAATAATAAAGCACATTTGAATTAGATAATGTTGTAATAATTTATTTACTCAATATAAACTATAACATAGCAAAAACATCCAAGACATGGACTGTGTACTGCATGCCACATGCTAAGGCAAAATACATGGGGTGCGATATTCAAAAGGGTTGCGCCATGCGCAACAGGATTGTGCATGCTCAAGTCCTACATTGTGCCATTCTGCGATATTCAGCAGGAGGCAGTGGCGCAACTGAAAACAGGCTGAGCAACAGCACAATGCAAATGAATGCATGCTCAACAGGAGGGGGAGGAACCATGCACCAAACTGCACAGCCGATATTCAGTCGGGCGAGGTGCAGAGAGGTTAATGCGAGCGCAACCCCAACCTGCGCCTGCACAACTTTGAGCCAAAAAAAGGCTAAGTTGAGGTCACCACAGGTGAGCTGCTGTATTGCAGGGCGCAACACAGCAGCTGTCACCCGTGGCTGGCCCCCAACTCAGTCCATGTGCCCCCCCACCAGCCCGATTGCGGGCATCAATGTGGCCTCCCCTCCCATTCATATCCCTGGTGGTCCAGTGGACCGTAATGCCTGATTGCGGGCAGAATGTCATAGAACCCCCAACACTTTCCTAATGCCCGATCATGGGCAGAATGTCATAGGAACCCCCTCGAACACTTTCCTAATGCTCAATCGCAGCCAGTAAGTAAAGTGCCCCCAACCAAATATCTCCTGGTGGTCCAGTGGACCGTAATGCCTGATCACAGGCAGAATGTATATTGACCCCTCCACCCAAACATCCCCACTGGTGTCTAGTGTTCCCCCACCACCCATGAAGCTCCACCACCCTGCTCCCCGGCGGCCAGTGGGCGGCAGCATCCACCTGCCTGCCACCCGCGCCAACTGACTGACTGGCGGGTGGGGCTGCCCGCCGATTGGTGCAGAGCTAAAGCCAATGGGCATGCAGCCCATACTGCACATGACAGTCCAGATTTGTGAATGATTCATTCACAATCTGGACTATCCTCTGTAAACTGCTCCCATTGGTTCTTGCCTCTGCACCAATGGTCATGCAGCCCTACTGCCGAGTCAGTCAGTGGGTAGCCAGTGGCTGGCAGTGGATGTTGCTACCTGCCGACTGCCGAGGGATGGGGTGGTGGGCTTTGTGGGTGGGTGGGTGGGGGACACTAGACACCAGGAGATGTTTGGGTGGGGGTGTCAGTATACATTCTGCCCATGATCGGGCATTACGGTCCACTGGATCACCAGGAGATGCATTTAGGTTGGGGCACTTACTACGCCCACAATCGGGTATTAGGAAAGTGTTCGGGGTTTCTATGACATTCTCGCCATGATCGACTGCAGGCTACGTCGGTCCCCAATGGCTGCTGCCTGGCAGGGGCCAGGTGCAAGTCCTCGGGGATCGACGCACCTATATGCTAATGGCATGCAAATGGGGCCATAATCAGATGCAAATGGCCCCCCCTGCGCCTTGCATGAATTATGGCCCCATTTGCATGTCACCTTTTGAATATTGTGATTTTGCGCATGGCGCAATGGTACTTGCGCCACCGCAAGTTGAATGCTCCACTCTGACAACTTGCAGTGGCACACGTTCCACTGCGCTATGCACAGTGGCTGTGGCTGGGGGGTGATATTCAAACAAGTTGCTCAATAGTGCAACTCCTTTGAATATCACCCCAGCCACACCCCTGCACAACTGTTTTGTGCAGCGCAAGGGTTTGCGCCTCAGAATGGTGCAGTTTGAATATCCGGGCCATGATGTAATTCAGCAAGAGGCACACTTTAGAATCAGACATTTGGTGATGTGGTTCCCTTGAGTTTGATATATTCCCAATTACCTCTTATGCTTAAGGAAAACCTCTAGAGATGCAATATAAATAAATATGGTGCTCTGGATTGAGAAAAGACAGAACAGATGGTTGACAACATATTGATCATACAGTAACTCAAGAAAGAGAAACACAATAAAGGTAAAATATTTTAATTCAATCAATCAATCAATCAATCAAAATCTTTATTTAGTCAGGCGAACATCATTGAGCGTAGCTCATTTGCAAGATGGACCTGAGTGGTCAAACAAATAAGAGTACAAGTATTTTTACATGGACAAGAAAATAACATAAACGATAGTACAATGACATAAAATGAGAATATACAAAAATTTACATATATACAAGGCACAATAAAAATCACTTAACCTGTAAACCAAAAAAAAAAAAAATGGAGAGAATAATAGATATAGCATGGATAATGTACAAATAATAGGGTCTTTATGGCTTTTATAAGAATATAGCAGCTGACTGGATAATAGAAGGAGAACTAAACAGAATGGAATACGGAAGGGGGGATGTAGGTTGGATGGGAGACTAGGCCTTATGGAAGCAATTGCAGGACTCTGGAAATAGGGTGGAGAATAATCTTTTGAAGGATGATAAGGGTAAGAGGATATTTAGATTCATAGATTTTTGGAGTGAGTTCAAGTAACTGCTAGGAGTAGCTGATAGCAGCCCTCCCAAACCGGTGCAGACATTGGGAACCTTTAACATGATGAGTTACTGATCCTTAAGGTGTATGGCCTAGAAGTAATTCGGGTAAAACAGTCTGTGATATAGGAGGGAGTTTGCCTGATAAAACTTTGAAGATACAGACTGCAGCATTCCTATTTCTTCTGTGTTGTAGGGATGTCCAATTAACTGCCATGTAAAGAGAGCAACGATGGGTGCTGGAGGAAGGTCAGTAATAAATCTGATGGATCTATGATACAGGGTGTCCAGCTTATTTAAGAGGGAAAGTGAGCAATGGCCATAGAGAGAGTCAGCATAATCAATGAGGGATAGGAATGATGCCTGGATTAATCTTTGTTTGGAGTCTCTGGTAAGGTAGTGTTTTATTCTGTAAAATAGGCCAAGCCTTTGTCTCAACTTTTTTAGTAGCTCTTCAATATGGACAGAGTAGTCAAGCTTATTGTCAATCCAGACTCCAAGATATTTGAATTTGTCCACAAATTCCAGCTTCTCTCCAAGTAAGGTGGATAATTGTGGGATGATGGGTGCTGGGGTAATGGCAGAGCAACTCTTTGTGGCAAAGAACATAGCTGTTGTTTTTTTGGCATTTAGAAGTAATTTTTTTTCCAATAGATTGTGTTGTAGGATGGAGAATTCTGACTGTAACAGTTCACAGGCTTTTGATAATGAGGATTGCTGACATATAATACAGTATCATCAGCAAACAGATGAATGTTAGATTGAGAGAGGTTGGCATCGATATTATTAATATAAATGGCAACGAGGATGGGACCAAGAATAGAGCCTTGCGGTACACCTCTTAGCAGTGGTTTAGAGGTGGATAGGTACTTTTCATTTTTTACCAATTGTGACCTATCAGATAGATAGCACTTAAACCAATTGAGTGAGAGAGAATCCAGGCCTAGAGAGCTAAGGGAGGTGATTAATGATTCATGATCCACTGTATCAAATGCTTTACTCAAATCCAGGAACACAGCACAGGTACTATTCTTCTTATCCAAGGCAATCAATTAATTCAATACTATATAAATGGAAATGCAAAGAAACATGACTTATTGTGACTTATGCTAAGTATTTTGGTGAAGAATGTTTTCTTCCAGTTTCAGGGAAATGCATCATTTAAATCATTTGTTTATTTTTTTTTGTGGGGGGGGTTACATATAACCTATTACAAAAGGTTACTTCCATGAGAAGGCTGGGAGGAAAGACAAGAAGATATTCAATCATTCAATCCCATTTCCATGACGAATTCATCTAGTGTTAGTTTAAATATCTGGATGATTTCAGCTAAGGCTGTCTTAAATTAAAGTTTATTTTCCAGTTATCACTTTCTTACTGAAGTAATACTTCCTAGTGTCTGTTCTAAATCTTTAACTTTTAACTGCTTATGTATGCCATGTACTGCTCACATCCTTTGAAATGTTAATCTTTTATGAAATTGACTTCATACTGCTCAGTCCAATCAATTATTTGTGAATGGATGAAGAAAAGCTAAAGTATTTTGAATTTGTTAACCAAAATACATTCATGAATATCTAATATATACATGTATATGTATATATATATATATATATATATATATATATATATATATATATATATATATATATATATATATATATATATTGCAATTTCCTTTCTTATACACAGCATTTAAATCAGGTTCTTCAGTGAATATCTAAAGAAATTTGCAATATATGCAGTACACAAGAATACTGAGAGCTATGAATTCATCTCTTCTGCAAACTGGAACAGTGCATTACTGCTATGAAAATATCAATGGATCCTGCACCAGAACCCCTTGTTTATTTGCAGACCAAGCTTTATTGTATGTTATCTTTACTTTTGGTATTGCTCTTGTTATAGGTGGAAATTTGATGGTTATCATCTCAATTTCTTACTTCAAACAGCTCCATTCTCCCACCAATTTCCTGATCCTGTCATTGGCATTTGCTGATTTTCTACTGGGACTAGCAGTGCTACCATTAATATTATTAGATTTATTGAAACATGTTGGTTCTTTGGGGATGAATTTTGTAAATTTCACTCCAGCTTAGATGTAATATTCTGTGTTGCATCCATTTTTCATCTTTGCTTTATTTCTGTAGACCGTTACTATGCTGTCACTGACCCTTTGATTTATCTAGCAAAGTTTACTGTTTCTGTTGCAAGCTTGTTGTTGTCTTTGTGTTGGATCTTGGCAGTAACTTATTCATTTTGCCTACTGTATTTAAATGCAAATGGCTATGGATTATAAGATTCAGCTGTTGCCACCTCATGTAAAGGCAGCTGTCAGATAATAATGAACAAATCATGGGTGCTAATTAACTTACTGTCTTTATTATCCCCTTCATTATAATGGCAAGTATCTATACTAAGATTTTTATAGTTGTCAAAAAACAGGCTAGAATGATAGAAAGCATGGCAGATAAAATAGCCACAGTGGGAAATTATAGCAGCCGAGTAGCAAAAAGAGAAAGAAAGGCTGCAAAATCATTGGGCATAGCTGTAGGAGCATTTGCAATATGCTGGTTGCCATTTTTTATGGATAATGTGATTGATGCCTTTTTCAATGTTATCACACCTCCAGCTGTATATCATGTGTTATCATGGGTAGCTTATTTCAACTCTGCATTAGATTCTTTAATCTATGCTTTTTTTTATCCTTGGTTTCATGAAGCAATTAAACTTATTGTGACCTGCAAGATTTTGAGATATGATCATACTAGCACTAATTTATTCCAAGAATAAAGTTTTCATACACATCTGTTTGAGTTGTAATGGAATTCTGGTACAGTGTAAAGAGTTATCAAAGTTTGGAAATAAACATAGTTTGAAAATGTTAATGTTGCAAAACAACAAAGGAAAGTAGTACATAAGCTTAATGATTTGTTGGCTTCTTGGCACATGACCACACATATGTGTCTGATAGATGTTGATTGTAAAATGGAGTCAAATGTTTTTAATAATTTAACATTAATGTGTAATGGACAGCACGATGAAATCTGACATTCAACATATAATGTGGTCTGTTCCATTTTAATGTTAATACCACTCAGTGTGATTTGTGTATATAGGATGCTAGTATATGTGGTAGATAATTGAAGCACTTACACTTTAAGAAAGGTCACATGACTGGGGATGGGTGTTATTTAAGCTACCTAACACAAGGTGGTTATTACCTTTAACAAAGCCTGTGTTTGGGTGAAACGTGCATGAGGAATTTATCTGTGTCTGCACTTAGCACTTTGCATCTGTGTACTCATTTTTGCCACTGTTTCTTGAAGTTTGCAGGTAAAAGTGCTATATTTATAACTTCCTTTTTTTGGTCAGTTTTTATTTGTGCCCCTGTGGTGTGCCAAGAATGTTTTGTTAATGTACTGCATTGTCTCTGAGCACCAATCCCTCTGTGCGGCTCTATCTAGCCATTCAAAGTAATGTACAAGTCTGCTCAGTTAGCTATCCCTTGAATCATAATTACTGCCTTACATTTGTTCTAAATATCTCAAAATGTTTATAAAATAAGAGTTTTTTTCTTTCAGGAATTAGTTAAAATCTACTTATCTGATCTCAATGGAGTATTTAAAAAGTATGTTTACTCCAAAGTATTCTACAAATTTGTAGATACATCTTCTATAGTTTAGCCATATAATGCTCTTACAGGAAACATCTTTGATGATAATATTTTCTAATGGGCATGGATCTCTCTGCATACATTCTGAAATTTTAAACTTTTGAAATTTGCAGATTGTGTACTGGTTAAACTAAAGAAAACAAATGTAAAAAAAGCCCAAGTTCCTTGTCTTTCACAACAAAATTGTGTTAAAATTATTAACTTTCAGAAAAAAATCAGTCAAGTATGTAAGCCTAATTGCATGTTGCAAAAACAATCAGAATTGTACTGCAATTTACAAAATTGCTCCAGTTTTTAACAAATACATGCTCATTTTTAGTTACTAGTATTGTGTCCAGGCTCAGTATTGCTCTTGCACCCAAATGAAGTGTATTTAGTGTGGGCAGGGACCCTTGTCCAAGGGACTACAAACTTGTTAGCAAGAGTTCATAGAAGTTCATATCAGGGTCTGTCATGCAAATGTTCCCCAATATTATCCACAATAGTATGACTGCTCTCAAAAGTCTGGACCTAGCCTTTTGAACCTGCCCATTGTTACAAGTTACTTAAAAACCTCAAACCTGATTTTGACTCAGTAAAGAATTGGTTTAGGTCAAATCAGTTCTCTTTAAATGCTCACAAGACTGTTTCGATGTGCTTTGGCTCTAAAGTAAGGCTTTCCAAACTCCTGTCCCTTCCATCCTTCCTCACCCTTGATGGAGACACAACTGACAACATGATTTCATTCAAGTACCTTGGTGTGTGCTTGACTAGCACCTTTATTTCTCCCAGCACATAGACATCATATTAAATATGCGCCACCCTAAACTTGATGCCCTCTATAGGCACATAAGTTGCATATCCTGCTGTTGGCTGAGACCACCTTACCAAGATGATTCTCCCAATTTTTGATCATGGTTAGGGATATAAGTTTGACATAGGTGAGGTTTTAATGACTCATTGTTTGTTCATGAAATCATTAGTAAACAGTAATAAATGTTGTGGCACTGTCATCATTGTTACAGTCTGCTGACACTGGTGAAAGTCATGGAAGTCCTTAATTAAGATCAAACATCATGGAATCAATGAAGTATGAATGCCATGACAAACCTACATCCCTAATTATGGTGTCACAGTCTATGGAACTGCCTTAGGTACACCCTAGCCAGAGTAGATCCCCTCTTCTACTCTTTCTGTCACTCTGCTATTAACTGCCCTCCACACACCCAGAAATGTACTCTCTGCTCTGCTCTCTCCCTCCCATCCCTGAAGGATTACCCTCTAACCCATAGCACCGCCTTCACTTCCAGTTCCTGGCAAGCCTCCTTATCCTCTTGTCTGGACTCTCCCTAAAAACCATCTACATCTTATCCCTCCAAAACATTGTGTTTAGCTCCCTCCAGATTCCATCTTTTAAAGCACCTACTGGTCAAGCTGCCTTCTCCATCCTCTTTCAAAACTTTGGAACTCTCTCCACCTAACCATTAACTCTGCCTCCTTCAAACACTTCCAGATCTCTCTACCCTGCTCCCATGCATCACCCACCTGTCATTGATCTTAGTATGCCTGGTCCTTAGTACTCTTCTCTTCTCCTCCTACTTCCAAATTCCCATTCACATCATCAACAGTTTTCCTGCTCTCACTTTCCTATTTGGTTTTCACAAGTTATTTTCCTGATTGTTCTTCTGCTACATAACCACACAGCATTATAGTCATTATGTATCTAGCTCATCTTCTATTTTAGCTGCACTGTTACCTGTCCTACAACAGTTATTGTAAATATTGTAATATTGTTTATACCTATACTACATTGCTGATTTCTATGCATACATATGTTGTATTCTTCCTCTGTCATTCATTGTTACACTGTACCTTTTCTTTTGCACAAATGTATGTATTTTGCATTGTGTTTCCCCTCTCTCTCTCACCACTGCACACATCCAAAAACAAGCTGTTCGAGATCAATATGTCTCTCCATGTGAAAAACTTATATAAAATAAATAAATAAAATAAAAAACAGGTGGTAATGGGAAGTGCAATGATATGACCATATATAGTGGAATACACATAGCGACTTGCATCTGTATCGTGTCACTGGATACTGGACAAGTAAGCATGATGACACAGTGGGGTTGGGGATTGTGTTCATTGTATCACACTGGATGTCAGGGACTTACCATTATTTGAGACCTACCAAGGAGTCTGGCTATCAGGCCTCAAAGAGGATTTTACTAATGTCCCAGCTGGGCCCAGGGTACATGGTGAGGCTACAAGTGTGATCTTCTACAAGATCTTGACTTATACATACTTGACAGCTATCTGACTGACATTTTTTGCCCATCATGCAGTTGCTTGACAAAGTGCATAATCCCAACAAGGGAATGCATGGCATTCAGAAAGTTAGAGACCTGGAGTTAGTCATAGCTGTAACTCAGGCAATCGTAGGACTCCTTTAGCATAGGAAGGCACTTATTGGCAGGATGCATACTAACAAACTGGAGTACCCAACTTGCACCATAGGATTCTATCATTTCTCCTTTTGTGTATCCCACTAGTGGGGATCTCTCCCTCTGATCCTATCTGCATTGGCTGTTACCAGTTAACACATAAGTGAAGCACTTGCTTCAAAGATGGACAATGACAGTGCACACTCACTGCAGGAGTAGAGAGATGCTTTATCCTCTCTAGCTTCCCTCTACAGAGTGTCCCATCTGTCAAAGGTCAGTCTAGTCCCTTTTTATAAATGTTGCAAGTCACATATTGCCTCATCTCTGTGTAGTTTAGACCCAAATGTTCCTTTTAGGGAGTGTGAACAGTGTCTATGTTCCCCATTATTTCATACTTTGAGTGTCCTGACTCCCCACCCCTTTTTTCTCAGAGGGGAATTCCGAGGGAAATTGCTGGCAAGTTACTCTCAGTATATAGATGGCAGAGCCATGGATGATGCAGTGCAATTACTTGCAGTAAATGGCATGTCACAAAATACTGCAGTAAAAAATGGTCCTAATCGTCATTGAATTACATTGTTACATGCAGCATACTGCAACATTTTGTGATTTACTGCTACGTTTCTGCATTGCAATCTGACTGACTGTGCTTCATGACTGGGTACTATTTATTGAAGATATGCCAGTATCTGCTTTTTTACACACTTCTGTCCAGATCTACAATATATGCATTCCTGTTTGTGAAGTCAAAGGTTGTAGTGATATGTGAACATTTTATTGGATTGACTTGTTTGCTGGTTGCATCTTATCTTCAGTAAGAAAATAATAATAATATTAAACTTTATTTTTAAAGCACTTTTCTGCAACCAAGGCGCTGTACAACTTGCAACAGGTAAAAACCAATAAAACATAAAATTGCATACAGATGCTAACCAAATGAATAAATTTCTAAAAATAATTAGTCTGGGTAGACAATGTGCCACAGATGGGTCTTCAAGGCCCTCTGAAAACTTTTCACAGCCGTGCACTCTCGTATCTGAAAAGCTAGAGAATTCCTCAGACTCAGGGCCACATACATAAAAGCACAGGCTCCAATGTTTTTAAGACATGCCATGGGAATCTCAAACAAACTCTCATCTGCTGAGTGGAGTTGTTGTCTGGGGCAGTAAGGCAACAAGAGCTCTTGCAGATTGTCCAGGACCAGTCTATGTAGGGCCTTAAAGATCAGAAGCCAGACCCTGATGGTGATCCAGCACTGAATCAGCAGCCAGTGCAGTTTGTGCAGCACCAGTGTAATGTCACTTGAACAAGGATACCCCATCAATAACCATGCTGAGCATTCTGCACGTGCTGCAAGTGGCAGATATCAACCCCCAGTAGCCCTAGGTATAGGGAGTTGCAGTAGTCAAGGTGGGAGGTCACAAAGGCATGGATCAATGTTGGATGGTCAACAATGGAACAAGGTGCTAAATCCTGGTGATGTTCCTGAGATGGTAAAACAAGGATTTGACAACTGCTGACACCAGCAAATGCAGTGTCAGCCCATCATCAAAGACCACTCCCTGGTTTCTCACCCATTAAGAAGAAGGCAGCTGGACACCTCCTAGACAAAGTCCAGAAGGTTGTCCAGCCACTGACCCCTCTGTCTGGTATCCCAGATCTACCACAGAGTTCAGTTTCTACCAGCTGGATTTCATCCAGTACTAGCTTTCTGTGAGGCAGTTATTAAAGACCAAGTACACACTATCCTGGTCTGGAGTAAAAGACATGTAGAGCTGGGTATCATCAGCATAGCAGTGAAGCCTCAGGCCATGCCAGCTTACAGTATCTCCAAGGATCAGTATATATACCGCAAACAACATGGGGCACAACACCAACCCCTGAGGGACTTCACATGGTAGACAGAATGAGCCAATGCTAAATGTTTGCTTGCATGTTGTCCTAGAAAAGTTTTAGTTGTGTTGTAGTGTATGATGAAGTCAGCCCATTCAATGTGTCCTTTCCACATTTGCTGCATTTCTGAGTAGGAAATCTATGGAGTAGGGGTTCAATTTCTCTAAATTAATATTTTAAAAAGAGTAATACAATACTGAAAGTAGCAGACATAAAAACAGTGACTATTCAGGTTGGTGCATTGATTTATTACAGCTTCTTTATACCACAGTGCTGTTTTTATACTTAATAAAAGTCGTTTTGAGTATTTTGTCACAGCACCTGAAAGTCACCCGCCTGAAGTTAAGAAAACAAAAGAAGTGACTGTGCCAAAACATTAAGGAACATCACAAATGGTTGCACTTTAAAGGGGATGGTACACTCAAAAGGATTGACTAGTTCTTGCTATTTTAAGAATACAGCACTCAATGATATACTGATAAGAAAGAATTACATGATTTTAAATTACATTTGAAATCCTTAGAAAAGGAGAAAAAAATGTATGTCAATGAAAACACACTTTATTAAAAGTATGTACTGTACTCAAAAAGGCATTGAAGTAATTCATATTGTGAAATGTTGCCATCAATATTCAAGTCAGTAATACTGACAGTGTTGCAGCACAAGAGAAAACAGCAGTGAAATATATTCACATACAGACATCTTGAAATCTAAAAACAAATGACGTCTTAACAGTGTCACAAGACATTTCAGTAAATACTACAAACATATGAAAATGCCAGCGGAAACAGACCTCACAGTTTATCAAGTCTGCTCGAGAGTGCAGCTAGCACCTTATAATGTTACTGCACTTCCCTTCCCCACCATCCTCTTACCCCTTCCACTTCCTCTTACCCTATCCCAACCCCCTCTTGAAGCTGTCTGCCATCTTGTAGACCACTACCTCACCCAGCAAGGAGTTCCACTTCACCATTCTTTCTGTGAAAACATTTCTCCTCATCTCTTTCCTGAATCTAATCCCTTCCAGTCTCAGCTGGTGTCCTCTCAGCACTGAAAAGAAAGTTGTTGTTTTTTACTTTTGCATAAATCATTTTGTCCATTTCTTTCTTTTTTTAACTTTCATTCTATAATGTTTTAAGTTATATACACATAAAAAATATGCATTCAAGAGCCAGCATAACAGTGCAAAGAACTGTATTAGTCACAAATAATTACAGTAGGAGTCGGGTAGCATGTCTCTCTATGTTACACAGTAGAGAGAACCATATATAAATAATATTGACTCAGCAGTGCACATATTGGAGTTATTCATCACAGACATATGGACCTTGGAATCTTAGGTAAGTATAATTTAGCACAGTTAAACAAATCATACCATATTGGTGGTTCTGTAAGAATGAATCCATTTTGCTCTGAAAAAGCAAAACAGTCACAATAAAAGCATGTTCCTCTTGGCTCTCTACTTAGCTAAACAACACCTACTTTGATATACTGTAATTCTATCAATATAATCTCACCCTTTGGAGGGTAATAAGTACTAAACAGTAATGCTAAAACACAAGCAGCTAAACTTATCTTCCTTTTCTACTATCCTCAAATTTAAGATAGAGAACCCTGAAACATGGCAAAGACTCTCTGGAGTTGTGGTGGTAAGGCCGATCTATTGAATGTGCTTCTTCCCTCCAGTGTAAAATACCATGCCATGGCTCAGAGGATGGGCAAACACATCTTCTACTGTTTATCTTGGTGCCAAAGCTAAAAGCAAATGGTGACATTTTAAGACAGCCTTGTTTAGCATGCAGCCCAAAAATACTGGTCGATAAAACTAAGTGAAAGTCAGTAATTATACATGCTCGAATGGAGTATCCAGAGCATTAGGTAATACTCATTCTACAGTGAAGAAACACTGATAAACAAAAACATTGGAATCTCTCTTATCTGTAGTGGAAAACATCCCAGCCGACTTTCAGTTCATACCCTCCCCCAAACAGAGGCAGAGACTAAACACAGTGGAAAAGCAAATAACACATAGTAGGTCCAAAATGAAAGGTTTGGGGGGATGGTGAAATGGCTCCAACCATCTCTTTAAGGGCAAATATTCAATAAAAGACATGCTTCATAATGCACAGCATTCAACTTTCGTCTGCTAGCTTCTCATCTTCAGATGCTGTGGTATTAGCTCTCTGAAATCATTTAGATGTGAAGTCCCCAGCTGCCTATGGATATGCAAAGCAGTACTGCTTATCTTGATAGATAAACTGTAATTTGGCAGGAAAAACAATATGATAAATACTATAAGTCCAAACAACCGAAGTTGTTGAGCTACCCCATCAAAAACCTTACAGTGCATCTTTTTGTCTATTTCAAATGATTGCAGATTTCATATAATATCACAAAATCCATCCTAATAAGTACATCTGATTGTTTGTTGTAATCAGAAGTAATGGTATGGTGTGTGGCTACGTAGGAACCAGTGTGTGGGGGAGGGAGCTAAGTTAAATACATAAAGTTGGGAGGCTCACTGTCAAATGCCAAAGCAGAACATTTAAGTGGTGCAGTGTCTTCAAGTAAGATCATGTTTCTGAGTCTTTTACATGTTATCAGCTACTGTTCCAATGGTAAAACAACAAAATGACACACATCAATATAAAGGTTGCATAAATAAAAAACATTTTTTCTTTAAATCTGAGACAGAATTGTAAGCGAAAATTGCATCTGCTATGCAGTGAATCAAGCAAAGTTGGTAAACTGGGAGTTATATTAACAAGGTCTCATTGCATTACATACTGGCTATTCAGGCTACTGGATAGGTTTATTACAGTTTGATCATAAAAATAATGTTATTTTATTCATATTCTCACCCTGTTCCCTATATTGCAAAAAGCCACCCTCTATTTCTCTGTACCCACGACCCCTTCCTCTATGCTACTGCAGCCCCACTGCCTATCTCCCTACAGGTTGTTAACATAGAACTGTATCCTGTCCAGCATTCTCAACCTTCTCCACTCTCATTTCTCCTCCCCCTCCACTCTTCAGGCCTACTTAAACGAGTTCTCTTCCATGGCCCCCTTCCCACCTCCTTTCCTTTTTCCTGATCCCCTTAACATTTCCCCTTCCCCATTCCTTTTTCTCTCCCTCACTCTCAAACAACAAAGCCATCGTTGATTACTCTGTGTTCACCTATTTTACACTTATTTCAAAATGTATTTTTATTGTCGACCCTTTAGTGCCTGTCAGAACATTGTACTCTTGTTATTGTAACACTCTGGTGTGAAACAGTCGATTATATTATATATTGTTATATTTGATTGTATTTCTCTTTCAGTGTGGAACCTCTGTAAAAGATTCTCAGGCTCAAAGGTATTGTAATCCAAAAACAAATACCAGTTTTTGAGGTGATAAAGAATTAATAAGTGACTTAGTTTTCATGTATTACATTGAGTTAAAAATCCTACATTTATATCACAGTAGTTGACAAAAATAAAAACAAAGAAATGTAGTAAAAGGCTACTTGTTCTGGACATACATACATGCTTGAAAACATATATAACAAACAGATATTACAACAGTTGTGTGCACAAAAAATGGTATGAATGCGCTTTGTAGTATAGAGAAGTAGAGCTGCAAAATTTCATTTTCAGAGGGGTCTTGCTTTTACACAATTTTATAATGTATAGAGTAGCACAGATAAAATGCACTCTTTTTTTCTCTTGGGACCTGCTTTTTTCCAGTTTTACAATGTAAATCCCCAGAATAGCTCAGTTGACAAGCAGTATATGAACATATGAAATTTCCCAGCAACTAAAGGCCTAGAGGTCTATCAAATCTGCTCGAATGTGCAGCTAGCACCCTTTATTGTGCAGCTGCCCTTCCCTTCCACCCTTCCCCTTCATTAACCCTCCCCCTTGTCCTGTCCCATCCTTGTTTGAAGCAGTCCGCTGTTCTACTGCATACCACTTCTGCAGGTAACGCATTTCACCCAGCCACCACCCTCTCTGTAAAAAAGTGTCTCCTCATCTCCCTTCTGAACCTTCCTCGCTCCAGTCTCATATCATGGCCCCTGGTGGCCCTCCCCTCCCTTACTTTGAAAACCCCCTCTGTACCCATCTTGTTTATTCCTTTCATGTATTTAAAAGTTTCAATCATGTCACCCCTGTCTCTCCTCTCCTCCAGTGAGCAGATGTTCAACTCCTTCAACCTCCTCTCATATGATAAGTCCCCCAGCCCCTTGATCATCTTTGTCACCCTGCGCTGCACCCCCTCCAGTAACTTAATGTCCCTCTTCAGATACAGATGCCAGTACTGCACACAGTACTCCAGGTGTGGTCTAACTAATGACCTATACAGTGGCAGAATTACCTCCTCCCTCCTCGAGAATATACCCATTGCAATACAACCTAGCATTTTGTTAGCCTTTGCATCTGCCTTCCTACATTGTGCTGAGTTGTTCATTGACCTTGTAATGAGCACACCCAGATCCTTCTCCTCCTCTGTCTGGGCTAGCTGCACTCCCCCTAGCTGGTAACTCCTCCTTGGGTTCTTCATTCCAAATTGCAGCACCTTGCACTTTTTGACATTAAACCCCAATTGCCAGGTGTCTGACCAGGTTTCACGCTTTGTCAGATCATCCTGCAACCCCTGCCATCCCCCTAGGTCATCCACCACTGTGCAAACCTTGGTATCATCAGCAAACAGACTGATCTTGCTCTTGATGTCCCATGATATGTCTGCAAGGAATATCCCAAACAACACTGGTCCCAACACCGAGCCCTGTGGGACACCGCTCATCACTGCGCTTGGGTGTGAGAGCTCTGCACCCACCACCACCCTCTGTTGACTTCCCTGCAGCCAGTTTTCTACCCATCTCACCAGCTTTGCACCAGCCCCTGTATCTACTATCTTCCTTCCCAGCCTTCCATGTGGCACCAAGTTGAATACCTTACTGAAGTCCAGATACAGGACATCCACTGCATGGCCCCTGTCCAGTTGCCTAGTTACCCAGTCACAGAACTAGACCAGGTTGGTTTGGCAGGATCTGCCACGTATGAAGCCATGATGTCTGCATATATATATATATATATATATAATTTTCAATGAGGTTCTGATCATACTCATTGTTAAAATTTATTTCCCCAATAGAGACTAGCTCAGATTCGATATCTTGTTTTCACTTAGGTCCTACTTTTGACAAATGCAAGTAGTTATTTACAGAATTTGTCATTTCAGTAGAAGAATAGGGATTTATGATACCTGTGTGGGAATATGGAGCTAGTAAGGTGCTGACATCATAGAGGGTATTCTAATGTTATTTACAATTCTTTTAACTAGACAGCTGACATGAGCTGCAATATCTGATTTTCTGTGGAATACTGCTTCTACCTACAGTGTAAAGTACAATAGCCCCTGATATACAGTCAGCAAGCCTTTTGACTTAGCACTGATCCACTGACCAAAAATGCTTTAAAATCACAATTCAAAAATAAATCAATGATTGCAACAGTCAAACTTCTGTCTGTGATTTTCATTACATAAGCACAGTACTCCAGCACCAGTTGTCCAATTCCTCAATCAGCAGTCTGTTTTGTCAGTTGGTCATTCAAACACAAAGAGAAAGTCAACACTTGGGATAGGATGTCAGTGTTGGCATTAAAAAAGTGAACGCCAATACTAGCCATGGATTTCTGGTGCTGGCTTTAAAAAAGTGAAGAGACATCATGTAACATTTTTTTTTTTTTAATTATTTAGTTGTTTAACCTGGTATAGCACCCTAAGCTGAAAGCTTTTTTACAGAAGCGACCTGGGAGCACAAGGAGGTTAAGTGACTTGCTCAGGGTCACACAGTATGCAAGTGGAAGCTGTGGGATTCAAACCCAGGTCAGGTCTGCTGGATGTCACCAAATTTACAGCTCAGAGCCTTAAACCACTGCACTATACTGCCTCCTCATGACTGCACCTTTACAACTTATCCACTTAGCATGGATAATAAGTGGGAAATCTCTAACCAGGGTCATGGAGATCCTGTGATGGGAATCTCAAGGGGATATCAAGAAGTACCTATAAAATAAGAACAGCAATGTGGTCACAAATAATCTGTCGTTCTTTAGGAACAAAACAGGAAAGATGGGAAAGGTAAAACATAAACCACTACTTATCTGATACATGGGATTCAGTGTTCTATCAGATAGGAGTGGCATCCTAACAGAACATTATAAAATAAAGGTAAAACAGGTAAATATGAAGAACAAATTATTAGCAAGTGGGGGTAGAGATAGAGTTGAGGAGAGGTGCAACAGGATCTGCATATTACTGTACATAAAAGATATTTCTGGAGAAAAGGTGCAGTTAAAAGTAAGTCAGAAAAAAAGAGAAAATTGGTAAAATAAAAAAGTAATAGAAATGAAAGTAAGAAAATAACAGTGAAAAGAAGAATGAGCAGTGTCCCACTAGTGGGTGTTCTCATTTACCCTTTGGTGCCTGGGGCTCTAAAGCATGAAGAAATGCTGTGGACAGCAACACTTTGGCATTCCATTCTTCTATTAGTCTGACAGGAAGATGTAAGCATGCAAAGGTGCATAAGGTACTGGGTCACTACAGCATGGACAAAACCACGCATGAAGAGCCACTCCGTCTTAAGCACCTAAGGAAGTACAGTGACAGGGGTAGTATAGTGATACAAAAGTATTGGTACCCCTGTCACTGCCAAACCAAGGACAGAATTGAGAAAAGGGATTTGAGCATTGCTGATCAAGACCTCGGTCAAGCCACTTCAGTGGTGGAGTAGCCAAGGAACTCAACCCAACAGTAGGCAAGGGGGGGTGATGGTTTTAAACACTGCTTAAGGGAATTTTTATTTTGATTCTTGTCTGTGTGGCCACAACTAAGTGTTGCAGTTGGAATTTTAACTTGCCCCTCTGTCCACATCCTCTCAGGCCTAATTATAATTATTTTGGGAGTTGTGTGGGGTGAAGCCGCTATAAAAATTAAACAAATCATTGGGAGTGCAGCATTGTCTCATAGTCAGCATTATGTTCCGCCACTGTGTTGCTGCACACTGTTTTCTGTGCACTGTGTTTCCTTGCACATTTTGGCAGTAGCAGTACGACCTGGTACTAATGTATAATCTGTTTTTGAATAGTGCCCTTAAATCATCTAAATATGACAGACATACTTGCTGGACTCCCAAGCAGAGATGAGCAAGCCACTGAACTTTGTTATGTGGAGAGTTTCATGCAGAACTAGAATTTAATAAAATACTCTGCATTGCAAAGTGAATAACCTTACATTTGTGAGGAAAGTGAAGCTGCCATTGGATCATTTGGATTTCACATTGCTTTGCCTTTTTTTTGGTTCCTAAATGTGAATTTTGCAATGATTCTCAGGATGGCAGGTCTCATCTGCTCTGTATTGCCTTGCACAGCCTCAGTTCAGGATAGTGTGTGTAGTGGAAAGCTGGAGTTAATTAGTTCTCAGAGCTGTGAGATTCAAACCTTCAAAAAACATTACACAAAAAAAAAAATTACGTTCAACTACCGAGTCCAAATTTAGTACATCAAATGAAGTATATTTTTGTGTGTTTGTAATATCGATCATTTATTGATTCAGTGTGAATTTTGCATTTTAAATTTGTTCTTTCAGTGTCTGTACTGACAGTGCAGAAGTGTGCTTCTGTGGAGGGGTGGATCTGTGGCGTAGAAGGGAGACTCTCAGATCACAATGTGAAAGGCAGTCTTGCCAACTATTTCTGGCTGTTGTTTAGTATTGGTGTGTTCTGTTCTGCTCACAGTTACACACAGTAATACTTCTAGTCATTTCTAATAACTGTTTACTGTTCACTGTGCAATGTTTCTGTCTGTTTAGAAGGCTGTGATTCTTTTCACTGAACTGTTACATTTTCTGCTCGTTACCATTAATCTGTGTGCATGCTGTCAAGTCATATGCATTTTATTGTTCCACGGTAATAGCAGTACTGTTAATTTATTAACCTGCCTGAAGTATTTTTCCTGCTTCTGTCTAGCTACTGGTGTAGATACTGACCCCCTAAAATAGAAGCAAAGGTTTGGATTTATGAAGAGAGTGCTAAAGGTCTTGTTGTGCCTGTGCGGCTATATCTCTTTAATGTCAAATTTCTGTCTGGGTTACAATTTTTGTTTAATGGCTTCAAATCCATCCAAAACTGAAGAAATATAACCTTGCTGTTAATTGTCACTGTTCAGTCTGTTGAAATTGTTGTCACTGTACCACTAGTGTGTGCTTCCCCATAGAACCATGAAGACTATGTCTCGGTAGCCTGTGATGTGAGCTACTAATGAACGGCTTCCCAAAAAATAGCTCCACTTCTGTGGCTACTGTGGTAATGGCGACTGGGTCATTATGGTAACTGGGTCAAAATGGTCACCCTGCCTACATGGCGACCATCAATTTTTCACTCACATGTGTGCACACCCTCAAAAAACAACAACCAGCTGGCAGTAGTGCCACACCACAGCAACATCCCCAGCACTGTACACCACACACGTGTGGCAACAACCCCTCCTCACAGAACTAACATTATTTGCAGCACCTACTCACCCCTGCACAGCACACACAGACAACCACAATGCAGTGGAGCACCCCAGCGGACAGGTTGCAGGCAAGCTGCTCTCGTGGCCTGTGCCAGCACTGTGCCACTGCTGATACCTGCAATACAGTCAATGTGGGTTCAAAGACCACAGCCAGACAAACATCAGAAGAGCCACAATCAGTAAGACATTGCAGCAGGGATATGGATGACATCTGTACTCACTGGGTAACGTTAGGGCTGTCTTCAGCACAGGCACCAGGGACCACAGCACAGTCGGAGTACCACCACAGCACCAGAGTGATACAGGGCATGGTAGACCATGCAGGGTAGGTGGGTGTATGATACCTCCACACTGCACATGCCGCACAGCATGGGGTGAGCACCCATGCCATTTTGTTATGCTGCCGTACTGTCTGACACACATAGGTGGCATGACCACTGGCAGCACATCATTTTGACAGCACTGTGGGTGGGTAGTAGGCATGGCAGACAGGCACAGTACTGCACTCCACACACATAAAGGGGCATGGAGCACAACATAAGGATGTCACTCAGTATCAGCCAGTGAGAGATGGATATTGCAGCTTATCTCACCAGCCAAAGGGGAGACCACTCCTTGCCTTCCGTGGGTTTGTGTACTGTAGGAACAAGGTGAAGTACGGGAAGGTGTATTGGAGGTGTGTGCAGGGCCACAGGCATACCTTCTCAGCATGACATCAAAAGCAGGCTGCCAGTCATGCCACTGCAGCACCGCATGGCACAGCATGTGTGCCAACCTGCAAGGGGCTATCCCACTATGTCTGGCAGCATAATCGAGCTCGCCCTGTTCCAGGCATATATGGTCACATGCTACAGGGCACAGTTCCTGCAATATGACAGTGGTCCAGCAGGGTACTGCATGCTCATATTCTTGACACAGCATGACCTGATGTTTCTGACAGGGATCCCAGATTGATTCCTGAATGGCACCATTTGTGTCATGTCACCACTATTCCAGCAGCTATATTCTATCCATGTCATGCAGTCCAGCATTGTCCTGCCATCTGTGTATATCCTGATGTGTACCCAGATGGAACGTGCCTAAATGAGGGCTTTCACAGAACTGCTTTGGCTACTGAGTGGTTCAGAGCAATGGTCTGCTTATAGACTATGAGCATGCTGCCTGGTGTGCCTTCATGGCAGTCTTTTAGGTCGCCATTGTGTGGAGGTGTTTCTTTCACTTCTGCCAGGCTGTGTGGCATCATGTGCAGGGCAGTGCAGCACTACTCAAGCATTATTCCATGGATTCAGACTTTGCACTGCAGGGTCCACATGCTTCTTGCCCTTGAATTTGTGCCACTGGATGATGTGGCAGTGGTCTATGCTGAACTTGTGAATATGCCCTACTACCAGGTGAACAAGGCAGTCCAGCGTTCTCTGCTTGACTACAAGGAGGACACCAGGGTCAGTCACTCAGTGGGACATACTGCCCACATTGCCCACTATTCCAGGTGTTGATGTGGAACATGTATGGGGTGACATGCAGCGGTCAAGCGGAATGAACAATGTGGTGGAGGGCTGGCACCGTGCCTTTAATACCCACCTCGGTGTAAGTCGCCTGAACATCTAACGGTTCCTGGAGTACATCTGGGAGGAGCAGTGGCTCACTACTGTGTGCATGGGGCAACTCATCTCTGAAGCCAGGTCCAGCAAGCCTAAAAAGTCCTACGGGGACCTGACACTCCACATTGAGGCTATAGCGGCAAAGTGTGGTATGCACAGCATGATGGACTACCTAAGGGGTCTTGCCCACAGCTTTCAAAGGCAAGTGTAGTCTGTAGCACCTGTGACTGCCATAGTACACCAGTGCCCTCCACCATACCTTTCACCCATATGTCCTGACCCATGCAGTTTACCGAGACCACATATCTGCTGCACCTTTGTCATGCTCGCCTGCGCACCCATCATCAGTATGCCCCCTCCCATGCAGTACCCTGGTCGCTGTTTCAGTGCCACTACACTCTGGCTGCAAGCCCCATGCCTCATCCATGCACCACACTCCTACACCACCTGCACATCTCAGCACCCTTCCCCCATTTGGTTCTCCATGTCATTGTGCCAGCTGCCTTCACCTGGCCACCTGCAAGTGGATCTGTCCCCAGTCCTACCATTTAGGACTGTGCCCTGCCAGTGCTTCCCATGCTCCATTGGCCTCACGACCCTCCCATGTGTGCCTGTCTGTATCCCCATCTCTCGTCCCTGGGGGCCCAACCCCATGCCCTCTGCTCCATTGTTGTCCCACATGCCTGCCTCCAGTGTGTGTGCGTATGTGTATGTGTGTGTCTGTATGTGTGTGCTGCTACATAGCCCTCTGTCCACAGTCCCTCATTAAGTCTTTGTGTTGCTCCACATCCACCACCAGTCATCCTTGGTGCATCTTCTGTTGTTCCCTGTTCCCTGTGGTGGTGGTGCGGTAGCATTTTTCTTTTTTTCAATGGTTGTGGTCACTGTTATGATGCACTCCCACGTTGCGTGGATGCCATTCCTGCATTTGCTCTGTAGCCATTGCCCATCTATGGTTGTTCTTCTCTCATAAAACCCTCTCTCTCTCTCCAAAGCATATTATTGTGCTTAAATGAACGAAAACAGATATAAAGATGAACAGTACCAATTGCTGCATTTTTTTACCAAGATACAGTCTTGTGAATTCACTTGAATTGGTTACAGTAACCCACAAAACCGGAAACATCACTTTTTGTGGTGCATGGATTTCTTTTTTTGGTGACTGTGCTATACCTCTTTATTGCGACTTTTTCTGTCTTAAAGCCCTTATTGTTGTTTTTTGGCTTCCCACCCACCCAAAACTCTTGAAATATAATCTTTATGTTAATTATCTCTGTTTAGTCTGTTGAAATTATAGTCACTCTTCCACTGTTGTGTGTTTCCCCATAATACCATGAACAAAAAAATGTACCCATTGCTGTATTTTTGACATTGCATTGTCTTGTGAATTCTCTTGAATTTGTTAAAGGAACCAACAAAATCAGAAAAAACACTTTTTGTAGTGCACGTGTTTCTTTCTTTGGTGACTGTCTGTGTAATCTAAAAAATGTCCACAAAGAAATGGTCATACAAGGCTGTTTCTGGCTGTGATGCTGCTGGCTGGAAGATTATTGTTTGTGTGCTTCCAAATGCTAGCAGTGGAAGTTGTGAAGATGAGGTAGGTTTATTAGGGGATATCAATATTAAGTGTGGTTGTGGATGTGGTGATATGCAGCAGAAGGGAAAGGTAGTAGTAGCTTCAAGAAGAAGAATTTCTCTGACTCCATTTTTCTTGGCCAAATAAGTGGCATCAATGCTGGTCTGAGATGCTTGTGGCACTAGTAGTAAAGCGAGTGATGGTATTGTGGATAGAAACATAGAAACATAGACTTTGATGGCAGATAAGGACCGCTTGGCCCACCTAGTCTGCCATTTCCCTACCTACAGGACAAGCTGCAGATCCTGTTTAACCAACAGCCTATTATTTCCTACCCCCACAAAAAAATGCCTTATGTCTGTCCAACGCATTCTTGAATTCTCCCACAGTTTTAGATGCCACAACCTTCTCAGGAAGGCTGTTCCATGCATCCACCACCCTCTCCGTGTAAAATACTTCCTCAGATTGCCCCGAGCCATCCTCCTCTATCTTCAAATTGTGTCCCTTGTTCTTGCACATCTCTTTTTCTGAAAGATGCTATCCTCTTGGACTTTGTTGATTTCACTGAGGTGCTTAAACGTTTCTATCATGACCCCCCTCTCCCTCCTTTCCTCAAGGGTATACATATAAAGCTCCTTTAGTCTCTCCTTGAATGGCTTCTCTTGCAGACCCTGCACCATTTTAGTTGTGCTTCTCTGAACTGCCTCCATCCTGTCTATGTCCATGTGGAGATGAGGTCTCCAGAACTGGATGCAGTACTCCAGATGGGGTCTCACCAACTGTCTGTACAGGGGGATAATAACTTCCTGTTTTCTGCTGGTGATACCTCTCCCGATACATCTCAGTATCCACCCAGACCTCCCTACCACTTCTCAGATTAAGGTCATCTGATATGATTACCCCCAGGTCCCTTTCCATTTTTGTTGTTGTTCCTACCTCCCCCCATTGCGTAATCTTACAGCATGAGTGTTGCTACACCCCAGGAACAAGGTGAGAACAATGTTGGGGACTCAGTAGACTTTAGGGCAGCTGATGTCCTACTCCCCATAGTAGCTGAACATGAGTCTGATTGTCATGAGTCACAGTCTCATGTTTCTACAGATCCTCAGGTTAGACTATCCAAAGAATCAGATGGTGATGAAAAACGTTTGTGAATGATCAGAGTGAGGCTCAGGTTGTAATATTTGCACATGACAGCATCCAAAGTGAATTTGGGGATGATGATGATAATGATGATGATGAAGAAGGTGATGATGATGATAGTAACACTATATGGGATCCAGACAAAAACAAAGTTAAACTGGCTGTAGGAATACAGTCTGTTAGTAGTCCCCTTCACCTCAAATTTCTTCTGTTGGAGATTTGTCTGTGAATGACCCTGATGTCATACTAATAGACTGTGATGTTCAAGCAAAGTCAAAGTTTGCATCACAACAGAAACCATGCAGCACACCCCTCACTTCTCCTCCCAAAGATCGCAGCCCCATATTCAGCAGTAGCAGCATCAAGTCTTTTGGGTGCCGGGATTACAGCACTGGGTCATTACAGTACAAATGTCAGATATGCTGCCCCCTCCCCAGGTCCACTACTCTTGGAGTTAGTGTAATTAGAAAAGGGTGGGTGGGGGGCATGGGTCACAACTCCCTAAAAAAAGAGAGGACAGCGATTTTTCCACTTGCATAATGGACAGGTTCATTGCTACTGGCTCTCTGAAGTGGTGGAACCTGTGAAATGTAGGGCAGCCAAATCCCTAGTTTGGGATTTTTTAATACATGAAAAAATGAAACAGTTGCAGTCTGCCTGTATTGTCAAGTGAGTGTGAGGTGTGGGAAAAAAGGTAGCCACCTTGGCACTGTGGGCTACCATACTCATCTCAAGAGCAGGCACATGGCACTGTTGACTCGGCATCAAAGAGGAACCGATGCTGTAGTGGGACATTCACCCTCATCAGCCTTAGTGAGCAAGGTTTCCCCTTGCTAAGTCAGTGTAAGTAGCCACGTAGGTAAAAGTTTTGAATTAATACCAGAGGATAACTACAGGCATGAGGAGAAGGAGGAGGATGACTTTAAATGTTCCAGTATCAGTCAGAGTAGCAGTGGTGGTTCATGTAGTCATTCAGCAACATCAACCCAGCAGTGTCAGTGGCTCAGTAGGTAGCACACTTGCCTTTGAGGCCGGGAGATCAGAGGGCTGTGGGTTCAGTTCCCACATCTGGCACTTGGGTTAATATCCCAGTACTGACACTGTAGTGCAGCATGAGAGGGGTGCTGCACTTCTGAGGTGCCGTCTTTCGGATGACACGTTAAACCGAGGTCCCATCTGCCTGGATTGGTGGTAGTTCAGGTGGATGTTAAAGATCCCACGGCACTTATCGAAAAGAGTAGGGGAATTTCCCTGGTGTCCTGGCCAAATTTCCCTCATTCACTAAAAATACCACCAAAAGCTTAATCTGGTTCAAGGCCAGTTGGCATTCATCTGTATTCCCCTTCCCCTGGGTCGTGCCTGAAAATAGGCAGGATTTGTCTAGTGCACTTACCCGGTCAACAAAAACTAAATAAATAAAACCCCTGTGCTTAAAATAGGTAAAATAACAGCATATATTGGCTTGTCACTTGTGCACCCTCAAAGCCACCCCATCATGCCAGTTCACAGAGCAGAGGCATTTGACATGCCCTGGGCAAAGCATAGAACAATGCAACCCACATTGCACACTCATTTTTAGAGGCTCATTAAATACCCACCAAACCATGTGGCCGCGCATGAACTCAATGCTGCTGTAGCAGAAAATATTGCAATTGACCTGTTGCCATTCTCCTTTGTGGAGAATGTGAGATTTCAACACTTTTTGGCATGTGTATATCCCAAATGAAAGCTCCTGTCCTAACACAGAACATAGAAACATAGAATTTGACTGCAGATAAGGACCGCTTGGCCCACCCAGTCTGCCCATTTCACCACCTAATGGATAAGCTGCAGATCCTAGTTAACTAGCAGCCCACTTCTTCCTACCCCAACCCCCTAGAATTGCCTTATGACTGTCCCATGCATGCTTGAGTTCCACCACCGTTTTTGACTCCACAACCTCCTCCAGAAGGCCTGCTCCATGCATCCACAACCCTCTCTGTGAAAAAATACTTCCTTAAGTTACCTCAGAGCTTCCCCCTCCCCCTATCTTCAAATTGAACCCCCTTGTTCATGCACACATCTTTTTTTGAAAGATGCTACCCTTTTGGACTTGGTTGATTCCCTTGAGGTACTTGAAAGTTTCTATCATGCTCCCCCTCTCCCTCCTTTCCTCAAGGCTATAGATATTAAGCTCCTTTAGTCTCTCTTCATATGTCCTCCGGTCCTGAACACATTTTGCCACCCTAGATGTCCCCGAGTTATATCAGACTATGACAGAGTCTGTAAGACATGCATTTCAGCATTCCGCATCACAATACATTTACTTAAGTATGGATACAGTATGTTGACAAGTAGCAAAATGGTGAGAAGTTCTTATCTGTGTGTTACTGGTCATTAGGCACAGCAACCTGGGGTTGACTGTGATAGTGGAATGGGAAAGCACTGTAATATGTCAGATTGTGGTGGCAGCAACCTTCATGGCATAAGACAGCATGCCACGCTTGCAATGCATAGTGTACAGTAGTAGGGTTGCATACAAGTAAAAACATGCTAGACTTGCTCCTGACAGAGATAAATGAATGGCTGTACCCCCTGTCCCTAAAAGCTGGCTTCATTGCAAGTGATAATGGATCAAATGTTGTTAAATGTATCAGCAATGGTGAGTTTGTGATAGTTCCCTGCATGGCCCACTGTTTAATTCTTGTGGCACAGGAGTTTCTGCACTACCATGAAGTCAAGCAAATGCTGACTACTGTGCACCACATTTGTGCCCACTTTGCACATTCTGGAAAGGCCCATCATCAGCTTAGGCACCTGCAAATCTAAAATGCCTCCCTCAGCACTGCTTCAAGCTTGAAGTTGTCTTGAGATGGAACTGCACATTTTACTTGGCAGAGCACTTGTACGACCAGTACAAACCAATCTTTAAGTACCTTGTAAAGCACATTAGCTGTGACATTAACTGTGACAGTTCCAGGGCATCAATGTCTCTGACAACTGAGCAGTAGTGAATCATGGATTCAGTCATAGCAAGTTTGAGGTCATTTGAACATGCCACAAAGGCAGCGAATGGTGACTCTGCATCCATGATTCAAGCCATTCAACTACTATGGGTGCTGAACCAGTCATTGTTGAATCTGCAGCCTAGCCTTGATGTGGCCACAGATAGGTCAAGCTGTGCATTACTCAAACACATGATTAGAATCTTAGACAGCAATAGACACATTGTCATCATTCAGCAATCAGCAGAATTTGGAATAGCCACAATGCTGGACCCATGCTACAAACGTGGTATTGCATCCATGCTGGAAGGCGGGCATGATCAGGTTTGAAGTCTCAGTGGACAGCTGGTCAGATAGGTTCAGGTGGCATGGATGTCACATGCAAAATTCCGCAATACACAGTATAACCAAGCTGAAGGTCATTGTTGCCACAGTGCCTCCAGTAAAATGGCTGCACAACAAGGGGTGGTGACAGCTGCACTGTTGCCCATTAATCCTGTTTGGGGTGCCTTGTCCCATGTTGGAATTTGTGACCTAGTGGAAGGGGATGAACAGGTGGATGACTCATAAGGATTTTGCTCATCACATAGCATGATTGAGGGCTATTTGACAGAAAACAGGCATCTGACAATATTGGATAATCCTCTAGTGTACTAGATTGGCAAGGTGAATGAATGGACAGCACTGACATTAATAGAACTGAAGTACCTGACCTGCCCACCCTCTAGTGTAAGTGTGGACAGGGTATTTAGTTTTCCAGGGACCATTGTGTAAGACTGGCACACTAACCTATTTATCACCAACAAATGTTGGCCTGCTGACATTTATCAAAATGAATGAAGGTAACATTCCAAGCAGGACAAGCACATCTATGTTTGTACCCAGTCACGCTGATGGTGGCGCTGATGAGGGCGAAGCAGACCATCTTGGTGGCAGCGTTAAGCATTGTTCTATTGAGTTTGATGATGTGCTCATGGAAAAAGATTTTCTAAGTGGGGACAACTCCAGCTCTGAAGATTATGAGGGATGCTTCCTTATTGATGAGGTGGAGAATGTTGGTGGAAAATCGTAAAGAAAAAAAAGGCTATTAAAGTACTTCTTCCTGTTCTAAGTTTCATAATGACATGTCATTAGAGTTCATCTTAACCTTGCTTGCTTTTGTCAGTACAGTTGCCAGAATGTGTGCTGTCATTATTACCTGCAGTCCTCTAAATACATATCAAGTTGTAGCCAATGACATCATGCTGATTGAATGACAGATATTCTGACTCTGAAATATATAAGACCGGCTAGCCAGCCACTTTGCATCTTGAGAGGGAGACAGACAAACAGACCACCTACCTTAGTCCAGTATAAGAACCCTCAACCAGCCATAGCCACCTTGCTATAAGAGAGAGAGTGAGAGTGAGAGTGAGAGAGTGAGACTGAGAGTGAGATACAGACCTTGTGCCCTAGTCCAGTATAAGAACCCATTGCCAGCCACAACCAAATAGCTTCTTGAGAGATAGAGAGACAGACACACAGACAGACAGACCATGTGCCTTTGCACAATATAAGAAAATGCAGTCAGAACCACACTGCTTGAGAGAGAGAGTGTGACAGTGAAAGAGAAAGACCTTGTTCCTTAGCCCAATATAAGAACCTACAGACAACCACAACCACTCTGTTTCTTGAGATACTGGCAGATAGACAGACCTTGTGCCTTTGCACAATATTAGAACCCACAGCCAGACACACTGCTTCTTGAGAGAGAGAGAGAGAGAGAGAGAGAGAGAGAGAAAGAGAGAGGGAGAGAGAGACAGACATAGAGAGGCAGACAGACAGTCCTTGTGCCTTTGTACAATATAATAACCCATAGCCAGCCAGCATGATAGGACGTCAACTGCACATACAACAAGTGATGCCCATAAGGAAAGTACCATCTGTCTTGTCCAACTCATGCTATGTACAATACTGGCTGCCAAAATAACATTAATTTTGAAATGCCACGGTGAGTTCATGTCCTGTGAATATGCATTAATTTAGTTCTTATTGTCCAACTTCAGTACCATTGTCATTTTTGCAGAAATTTGGTTCATATTGTCATGATCATTATTAGCCAGAATAATTGCATGTTACTTGAAGTAAAGTCTCCAAATTTAGCACCATTGTTTTACAGTTGGTAATTAAAAATAATGTATTCTGAATGAATCTGGATTCCAGCATTCAGTAATGATGGCTATTTTTTTTAAAGTTACTTTGCTGTGTTAGATTGTTTTTTTTTTCAAATATAACTGCATGATGAGTACAAGATGATATGAAAACAAGTAACATCAAAATACTTGTTCCATAGTGAGCAATAATTTCTAATGCTAATTGTTATCTGTAGTTATTTCCCTGAAGGTGTTGCACCACAAGACTGGCTGCAGCAAGCAATTCACTGTTACACAGTTAGCATTACACCCATCAAGAACATCAATAATTTACAGTAAGTATGAGTCTCATTTACTGTGTTTATGACTGGATAAGTGTTATTATTTTTTCTCCCTTTTCATACAGGTACACACTATGCCACTGTGGCCAGATGCAGGCAAGTTATTTAAATTTCTCTTCACAGGTTACTGTTTTAACTTGCAATCATACAGTCCTAGGACCATAATGATACAAAGTAATGTAAGTTCGCCAGTCACACCATTTCAGTGTAGCCATGTTAATTCTTTCATGTACAGGTAAGTATCAGTCTGATTTCCTCTTTACTTTTTTATTCCTTTCTTTTTTTCTTGTTCTTCACAGTATTGAAGTATATAATGGTGGTCAAATACAGGCCATATAATATCTGTTTTTTTACACAGATGAGATCGACTAATTGTAGTACGCAAGGTCCCAGATATTCAAAAGGGTTGCACATGGTGCAACAGTGTTATTCCATGCACAACCACTAGATGAGCCCTGGTGCGTATTTAAAGAGGAAAGAGTGCGCTGCACAAATCCCAATGTGCGGGGTGCATCATTAATGTATGCAGGCACAGGTGTGAAGGGGCATGCTCATGTGAATAAACTGCACAGTCAATATTCAGCCCGCTGTGCAGAGTTATACAGGCACAACCCTATCTGCACTCTGTACAAAGTCACACTGAAAAAACAAGCATTTGTCAATGTCAAACATTCGCTTGCAGGTATTTGCAGTGGTGTTTGGCATGTATGGTGCTTTACCCTAATGCCCTGTGCGATTGCTGGTATTTGCACAATAAATTGTCAGCATGACCTTGTTGTACCCCCATTGTGCGCTACATAGGCGGAAACACATTTTGGGCAGAATGTGAAAAATGACAGCTGTACTGTTCATAAGGAAGTGTGGTAAAATGGCAATGTTGAAAATATGGAGTGGAAATATTGAAAATTTGCAAACCTATGAGTGTGTGTGGGAACTGTGCAATGCACACTCATAAAACAGTCATTTGTAGGATTTTTCTCACCAAATTTTCAACATTGCCATTTTAAAACCTCTGCTAATGAACAGTGTCACTGTGATTTTCTTAATGTGTCCCATACATTGATTTCGCTCACCGACTGCGCCATTGAACAGGGTAGCAACAAGGTCATGCTGACAATTTATTGTGCAAATACAGGGCATTAGGGTAAAGCACCATACATGCCAAATACCACTGCAAATACCTGCAAGCGAATGTTTGACATTGACAAATGCTTGTTTTTTTCAGTGTGACTTTGTACAGGTGCAGATAGGGGTTGTGCCTGTATAACTCTGCACAGCCCGGGCTAAATATTGGACTGTGCATGGGTGGAAAGATGTTTTGGGCAGGAAGTAAAAATGGCAGCTGTACTGCTCATAAGGAGGTTTGGTAAAATGGCAATGTTGAAAATCTGGAGTGAAAATATTGAAAATTTGCAAACTTACGCGCGTGCGTAGGAACTGCGCAACGCAGAGTCATAAAACAGTCACTTTTAGGAATTTTTTCACCAAATTTTCAGCACAGACATTTTAAGACCTCTGCTCATGAACAGTGTTGCTGTGATTTTCTTAATGTGTTCCATACATTGATTTTGCACACCAACTGCGCCATTGTGTGCTACATGGGCAGAAACATGTTTTGGGTGAGATGTGAAAAATGACAGCTGTACAGCTCATAAGAAGGTGTGATAAAATGGCAATGTTGAAAATCTGGAGTGAAAATATTGAAAATTCATGAACTTACTAGACTGCATAGGAACTGCGCAACGCGCGCTTGTAAAACAGTCATTTTTTTGAATTTTTGCACCAAATTTTCACTACAATATGTTTGGACCCTATCGATGATGTCACTGTCATGGTGTTATTCAAGGCCAAAAGGGTGATTTCACGCAGTGACTGTGCAGTGCTTGTGAAATCACCCTCCGGGCCCAAATGATGCCATGACAGTGATATCATTCATGAGAAGGGATCCCAAAAACCCCATGTCGAAATTTGGTGCAAAAATTCCAAAAAATGACTGAGATATGCAATAAAGTTTAAACCCCCTATGTAGCCCATTATACAGCTTACCGGCATTTCCTCAGTTCACGGTTGACTTTGAAGAGTGCAGACATGTTCCCGGTCCACCTAAGATCGTTGCGCCAGAGTCTGGAGGTCAGTAAGGGGTGAGGGGGGTGTGGGGAGGCTGGGTGCATAGTGGGTGGGTGCAGGTTGTGGGAAGGGGGCTGGGAGGCCGCGCGCAGGACGTTTTTGTTTTACAGGTTAAAAGTAATAAAAGACGATGTGGAAAGTTTGCCATGCTGGGGTGGGCTCCCAGCATGGCTGGGGGGCGAGGCGGCAGGGATTGGGCACTCCCGTCGGCAAAGTAAATAGACCATTTGCCACGCTGGGGTGGGCTCCCACCATGGCAGCAGGATGGCTTGAGTGGGGGCCATGGAGTCAATGGTCGATTGGGCAGCCCCATCAGCAAACAACATTTTCCATGCTGGGGTGGGCTCCTAGCATGGTACCAAAGCTTTGGGGGGCGGTGTGACGTATGCGAGGGGTAGGTAGCACATGACTCAAGGGGTGGCGGCACTCAGTATGGCAGCGGTGCTTTCCTTTGAAGCAGAGGAACACCACTGTCACATTGAGCTCCTGCACCCATTGGTGCAGGACCACCATGTCTGCTCAAGGGAGCAGTGCATTGGGTGGGAGAGGCACACCTCCAAGTGTGCTACTCTCCTAAAACGTTCCTTGTGCATGCGCACAAGTGAAAGTAAAAAGAAACAAGTCAAGGGCCACCCATGTGTGAACTGCCACATTGCAGGGTGCACCACAGCAGCTGCTACCTGTGGGTGGCCCTGGTCTTGTTTCTGCCACACCTGGTGGTGCCCACACATGCCCCGATGGTGGGCTGAAGTGTCACCCCCCTATTAGCCCAATCGCAGGCAAAATGATTATCATCCTCCCCCCAATTAGCTCAATCATGGGCATAACGGTTATCGTCCCGCCCCACTAGCCCAATCGTGGGCATAACTGAAATGTCCCCCACCCCCTCTGTAGCCTGATCACAGGCATCAGACCTCCCCAAAGTCCAATATCCCTGGTGGTCTAGTGGACTGCGAGTAGCCTGATTGCGGGCAGCATCCTCACCCCACCACGTCCAAAATCACTGGTGATCTAGTGGCCCCCACCCCACCCACCCACGGAGCCTTACCACCCTCCCCCCATCAGCCAGTGGGTGGCAGCACCCCACCCACATGCCGCCATGATGCCCATCGACTGACAGTTCGCTAGGGCTGCACACCCATTGGTTCAGAGCATGAGCCAATGGGCATGCAGCCCATACCTATAAGGTAGTCCACATATGTGAATGATCATCAGTGGCAGGGACTGACCCTGTCACAGTCTAGAAATAGCCTTACTTCTGTTGTAAGTTCATACAGGAGACAAGCATGTAGTGCCCAGGCTGGTATGCCAAGAAAAGTTCCTGAGGGGTATCCAGTGATCCACCCTACAGTTAAAAAGAACTGCACAGTTACCAAATGTTCAGCATAAAATCAGGTATGAAGGTCAGCATGTTTGGTTAAGTCCTTCTCCTCCATGTTTGAGAGAATGTCCTCTGCTCCCCTTCACATCTATTGAGGCTTGGTAGTACCATCATGATCCCTTTTACCCATCTTGGTAAGCAACTGCAGTTTTGGACCAGGGCTGGAATCTGAGCTAACATTAAGTTCACTGGGCAAACCTCTTCTATTAAATTTGCCACCAGCCATTTGTCACTGCCTCTTCTCCAGGTTACTGACAAGGGAAGGATTAATTAGGTCACCGACCATGATGTCTAGAGAAGCAAGATACTTACATAGAAACATAGAACTTGACAGCAGATAAGGACCACAAGGCCTATCCAGTCTGCCCATTTCTTTTTCTATCTTATAAATGTGCCATTGACCTTAGCTCTGTCATTGTCCTATCTATTCATACTCATCTGTATTGCTCCCTTATGTCTACACCATGCCTGTTTGAAGCCCTGCACTGTATTCAAGTCCAACACTTCCTGAGGTAGGTCATTCCACGCATCCTCCACCCTTTCTGTGAAAAAGAACTTCCACACATTACCCCTTAATTGACCTCCCTCTAATTTCAAGCTGTGTCCTTTTGTCCTGCTATTTTTCTTATATAGAAACATGTTAGATTATTTCACCTTGCTATTGCCCTTAAGGTGTTGAATATTTCAATCATATTACCTCTCTCCCTCCTTTGTTCTAGGGTATACTTACTGAGCTACATTAATCTGTCCTCATATGTTTTCAGATGCAGTCTCTGCACCATTTCTTGCCCTTCTCTGGACTGCCTCAATTTGGTTAACATTGTTGTGAAGGTGTGGCATTCAGTCCTTCACACAGTACTTCAGATGGGACCTAACCAGTGTCTTGTAAAGAGGGATTTTTACCTCCCTCTTCTGACTTGTGACACCATACTAATTCACCCCAACATACCCCTAGCCTTACCTACTGCTTTAGTGGTCTGTTTGGATGATTTCAGGTCATCGGTGATGATGATGCAAAAGTCTCTTTCTTCCCTTGTGACTGCCAGCAGCTCCCCTCCCAGCCTGTAGGTGGATTCAGGGTTTCTTTTTCCTATGTGCATGACTTGCACTTCTTTGCATTCCACCCCAGTTGTCACTGTTCTGACCATTTTGCTAGTTTATCCAGATATCATCTCATTCTGCCCACCCCATCTGGATCATCCACTTTGTTGTAGATCTGTAAGTCATCTACAAATAGGAAAACCTTACCCTCCAGTCCATCTGCAATGTCACTGATGAAGATGTTGAAGAGGACTGGCCCCAGGACTGATCCCTGAGGTACCTCAGTTGTGACTTGCATCTCTTTTGACTGTATACCATTTACCACCATTCTCTGTTTTCTGTCCACCAACCAGTTTGCCACCCAGTTGACCAACTTCTGACCCATCCTGATCCTACCCAGCTTATTAATCAATATTCTATGCAGAACATTATTGAAAACTTTGCTGAAGTCAAGGTCAGCTACATCAACTGCTCCCCCTTGGTCCACCACTCTGGTTATCCCATCAAAGAAATCTACGAGATTAGTTTGATAGGTTCCTGTTATAAACCCATACTGTCTAGGATCCTGTGCTCCTATGGATTCCAGGTGTTGCACTATCCTTTCCTTAAGGAGTGCCTCCATAATCTTGCCCACTACTTAGGTATAACTGACTGGTCTGTAGCTCCCTGCCTCCTCCCTGCTATCACTCTTGTGGAGCGGGATCACATGAGCCCTTCTCTAGTCTTCTGGGACCTCTCCTGTGCTCAGAGACTCACTAAACAGTTCTAATAAAGGCTCTGCTAGTTCTACCCTTAGCACCTTTAATAGCCTGGGATGTATGGCATCAGGTCCCATTGCCTTGTCCACACTGAGCTTACTGAGCTCTTGCAGAACCCTTTTTTTTGTGAAGGGACAAGTGCACACATCCCTTCCCCCTGGTGTCCATGCTGCTGAGCTGTGGGTCCTGCCCTACCTTCTCTTCACTAAATACCGAGCAGAAGCATCTATTTAGGGTAGATGCCTTTACATGGTCCTCCTCCTCCTCCTCCTCACACGCCCCCTTATCTCCTTTGGTCTTAGCAATACCGTGTCTGAACTCTCTCCTTTCACTAATGTATCTATACAAAGTATTGTCACCTTCTTTCACTGTTTGTGCTAGTGCACTTCTTTGCTTCAGGGACAGTGTCGAAGACCTTCACCCCTCTATCTGATGTGATAATGAGTTTAGCAGAGAAATCCACTTGCTCATCTAGACTGTTGCCCTGGAGCACTTTTACAACTGGGAACCAGATTTTCCTTCAAGCCACTGCAGCTGGAGCATAATTATACTCAATAAAAAGCTTGGTGTCCCCAAAGATAATCTCCTTCACTGACCAGGCCTTATGTAGCACCATCTATTTAGTACGGAAATCCAGAAAGGCAATTATCAGAGAGTGTGGCATGGCTTTTGGATCTCTAGGAGGAGCCATTAATGTTCGGTTCACCAGGTAAGATAAAAGGTCCATCTCCCCATATGATGTACAGGAGAAATGCCAAACCTCGCCCAACAACTAACACACTGAAATCTGGCCAATGGAAAATCATGTACACAAATGCTCACAGCCTGGGAAATAAGATCTTAGACCTGTAGGCAATAATGTCAGAGGCTAAACTGGACATAGTAGCAATTAGAGAGATGTGGTTTACCAGTAACCACACTTGGGAGAATTCAGTACCTGGCTATGTAGTGTTCAGAAGAGACCAAGGTGCAAAAAGGTGGGAGGGTGGAGTGGCCCTGTATGTCAATGAAAATATCAATGCTACAGAAATTCAGAATATACATACAGAGCCAGAAAAACTGTGGGTCACCCAGGAAATAGGAAATGGGACAGCCAAAAGAACTGGGGTTCTCTTCAGGCCCCCAGACCACGGGGAGGACATAGACACATTACTGTTACAAGATATACAAAACATGACAGCTAAAAGGGAGGTTCTGATAATGGGAGACTTTAACATGCCGGATACAGATTGGTCAATACCAGCAGGAACATCTGCCAGAACTAAACACATGGTGGATTCCTTGCAGGGGGAGGGCCTCAAATAACTGGTACAATAACCCACAAGAGACAGGGCTATCATAGATCTAGTACTGACTAACAGGGAAGGGTTCACAGATCTCCAGGTAGTAGGTCACCTGCGGGCAAGTGACCATCACATGGTATGATTCAATTTGGCCACTACATCTAAATAATCCCATTCCAAGGCAAAAATAAGGGACTTCAGAGGAGCTGACTTTGATAAGATGGCCAACAGAGTTAAGCTAACCCTGGCGGGGGGTGTAGCTACAAGGGCAATGGAGGTGCAGTTGTACCTGGGTCTAGGAGGTTTGAGGGACCCAAATCAAAATTTTAATGTTTATTCAAAACGGGAAGGGGGCCCAATAACATTTCCTTGCACCCAGGCCCTCTGGGAATTTGCTACGCTACTGAGCCCTGCCAAAAAGAAACACAGGTGAGGGTATACAGGCAAAGTGGGCAAGCATTAAGGATGCAATACTTGAAGCAACATCCCATTGTGTTAAACAGAAAAGGAAGTGCAAAAGAAGAAGGAAACCACTTTGGTTCTCAAATACAGTAGCAGAAAAGGTCAGAGCCAAAAGGCTGGCCTTCAGGAAATATAAGGGGAACACAGCAGGATGAAGATAGAAAGGCATACCAAACTGCCCTAAGGGAAGCAGGGAAGGCAGTAAGGCAGGCAAAGTCCTTAACTGAGGAAACACTAGCACAAACAGTAAAAGAAGGTGACAAGACTTTCTATAGATTCATTTGTGAAAGGAGAAAGTCCAGAAGGGTTATTGCTAAGCTCAAAGGAGAAAAGGGGGCATGTGAGGAGGAGGACCCTGTAAAAGCATTTATCCTAAATAGATACTTTTGCTCAGTATTTACTAAACAAAAGGTAGGGCAGGGCCCACAGCTCAGCACCATGGACACGGGGGGGGAAGGTGAGCACTACTCCCTTCAGAAAAGAAAGGGTCCTACAAGAGCTCGCTAAGCCTGGGTGGACAAGGCAATGGGACCTGATGGCATACCTCTCAGGGTACCTAAGGAGCTAAAGGTGGAACTAGCAGAGCCATTAGCAGAACTGTTTAGTGAGTCTCTGAGCACAGGAGAGGTCCCAGAAGACTGGAGAAAGGTTCATGTGATCCCACTCCACAAGAGTGGTAGCAGGGAGTAGGCAGGGAACTACAGACCAGTCAGTCTTACCTCAGTAGTGGGCAAGATTATGGAGGCACTCCTTAAGGAAAGATAGTGCAACATGCTGTTTTTTTTTCATATGCTGTTGATTTATTGGACCTCTCTTCATATTTCTCTATAGGTGTGAATGTGGGAACTGTTGCAGCATGCAAAGTGCTAAAGAGAATCGTTGCTGCACTTACTACACAGAAATATCGTATCACATGGAGGAATTTGAAGGGTTGGACTGCATAACTGATCACCCTGATTTCCAGTAATGCTGCATGGATAAATATGTGCTACGGTCATCCCAGAATGAATTCATCCAGCTAGATGGTCCAATAGGAGATGACATTCCACTTCACATGTAAGTTAGGTCACTCCTCTAACATGTTACTGCTGGTGTAGCCACATGAGACTGACTGTATCCTCGGCAGAAAGTGTCAGGTAAATTGTATGCTTATCTATTCAAGTTCAAGTTCAAGTTTATTGCAGAAAAACTCCATTGTGAAGCTCATTCATGAGGATGTCCTTTGGCACAGACAGGTAGTTACTGAATGCATAATCTAAAAATAGTACAAATTCAGGTACAGAATCATAGGCAAGCATTAACATGTTACATTAAAATTACAATGACATAGAAAAATACTAGCACAAAAAAAGGTACAAGTGCTTGTTTCAGAGAAACAAGGCAGCTAATTTCTAGGTAAATAAGAGGAAGCAGTGGGTTAGGGATAGTGCAGTTAACTAGGATTTAGAAGCAGCTGCAAGCATCTTTTATTTTTGCTGCAGCCAACCTTTTAAATAGGCTGACAGGGATAGTACAGGAAAGCTTCAATATGCCTTGAAACTGGTTACAGATAGTTGGGAGTGTGCTCAATATAACCCGCTTGCTGAGTGAGTTGTGGGTTCTCGATACATTGAGGAGAAGGAGGTGATTTTTCCCTAAGATAGTAGGTGTAGTGGGAAATATGGAAAAGGGTTGAGAGATAGTTTGGGAGCTTTTTCAGGAGTAGTTTAAGAGTCCAGACACCAGCATGAAGCATGCGTCTAGTTGAGAGTGATGTCCAGCCAGCAGCTAAGTACAAATTGCAAAGGTGGATTCGAATAGCCACATAACAAGATTTTTCAGTTTGGAGGTGGTTTCAAGGGGTTCACATAGGGAGGTAGTGATGAATTCTTTGTGCCTGTTTGCAGGGGAAGTGGAGGTGGTGTTTGGGACAAAGATCAGAACCTTAGTTTTCTTGGCATTGAGGAGCAGTTTGGCATTTATTAGGTTGATTTCTAGTTGTGCAAAATCAGCATGGGGTACATCCCTCACTTCAGCCAGTATAGGGCCTGATGTATACAGTACAGTATCATCAGCAAAGAAATGCAGATGGGACTAGGATATATTGTTTCAAGGTTATTAATGTACAGAGAGAAGAGGATGGGACCTAATATGGAGCCTTGTGGGACTCCCCTGGCAACAAGGAGGGATGCAGAAAAGAGGCCACCAGCTTTTGTTTTCTGGGTCCTTCCAGATAGGTAGCTGGTAAACCACTGGGCAGCAAGGGGATAGTTCCTACTTTTATTAGGCTTGAGACTACTAGATTGTGGTTGACAGTGTCCAACACTTTGCTGAGATCTAAAAATACTGCACCAGTAACTTTCTTGGAGTCCATGGCTGTGATCCATTCATTGGTAACTTTGGCTAGAGTAGTGACTGTACTATGGTTGGGCCAGAAGCTAGATATCACAGGGCTGAGGATTGAATATGATTCGATATGGAGTTTCATTTTGGAGTAAACTAGCTTTTCGAGGACTTTGGAGAAGACAGGTAAGATTGAGATGGGCCTACAGTTGTTTAGTTTGCATGGGTCCCCAGACTTGAATAATGGGAGGACGTGGGCAGATTTCCAGTGGGAGAGAACAGTGGCAGTGGAAATGGAAAGACTGAGTATGTGGAGGATAGGGACAGTGAGGTCGAGATCTCCTAGTTTGAGAAAAAAAGGTTCTAGGCTATTGTTCCCTGCACTTTTTCGAATGTCTACGTTAAGAAGTGAATCTTCGACTTCTTTATAGTTAAGCAGGAACAACTGGAATGGGTGGGTAGAAGTTTTTGAGTCAATGTTATTATGGGTTGGTTGCTACCACAGGCTGCATAAGGTGAAGAGTTGAAAGCTAGGCCAGCAGTAACAAAGCGATTGTTGATTTCCTTGAGGATTAGGCAGCTGTTTTCCACAGACCTACCATTGCTGAGAATCTTCAGAGGGATGTGGGAGCTACAGGCCAACCTTCAATGGACTTGAGTGTCTTCCAGATTTTTTGGGAATTCCCTTTTGCCTGTTCAAGGATAGAGACACAATAGTTGGCTTTGCTTGCGTGGATTTGTTTAACGCAGGTGTTACTAGATTCAGCAACAGGAGAGGCAGTGCTCCATATATTTTCACAAGATAGGAACATTATTACAGTTGTTAACAGTCAATTAATATGAAGGTCATCAATGTCAAATGCATAATCTGTAGAGATCTCTTCTATTGTTGAGTGTTCTGTACTCAACGCCATCCATTTCAAAATGCTCTTGTATCACAGTTTAATGGTCATGGAATATGATACTATCCTACTGTGGTATAACAGCAGTGTATAACCTCTAGGGACTGCATGACTCTATTTAATTTAGAAAGGAAATGAACTCACAGAGTCATATTTCACACTGCACTGTACAGTATATGGAGAATACTAGATGGACAGCTATGCAGAACCAGTGTGTTCTGTCAGAGAGGAGTTTTGATTCTATCTGATCTCGAGAGTGAAGTTTGACAAGTCCTTGGGTGTCAGATCCCTGCGGTTTCAAAACACACTGGTTATGCATAGAGTTGCTAATTTATTTTAGTGTATAGCACTGTTTGAAATATGTTTTGTTAGTTCTGCTTTCTAAATGAAATGGACTCATGCAGTCTCTAGAGGTTATAGAATGCTGGTCTACCGCAGTAGGGTAGAATAACATTCTATGACATTTGAACTGTGATGTATTGGCATTTTGTAAGGGATGGAATTCTGTACAGACAGCACTCCACTAAGCAGTGTAAAACAAAGTCTAGGATAACAACCTGATGCTCAAGCAGTGTTTTCCTAACTTGTGGCTCTGATTACTATGAACCGCCAAAGCTTTGCTCTTGTTGTCAGAGTGAATCAGAAGCCTACAGTGTGTGGCAGAAAACAGTGATTTTGCACAGTTATACAACCAGTATTCTGTATGTATGACATAGCATGGTTGTACTGTGGTGCATTGTGCTTCTTTCCCTCTATATAGTGTGTGATAAATGTAGGTATTTATGTGACAATGTGTTGGTAGAAATTGGAAATATTAGGCCAATCACACATATTTTGAAAAACTGCATCACAGAATCATAGAAACCTGCTGGCAGAAAAGGACCACACTGTCAACTGGTCTGCCCGAAAGATGATAGCCCATCTTCCTCTCCCTTTTTGCCTTCTTCCCCCTGCCCTCTCTCTCTCTCTCTCTACCATTGCATAGCCCCAGGTATGTATCCCATGCCATCTTGAGTTTTATGACTGCATCCATATCTTCCTCTCATTTTTGTCTACTAATTCCAATGCCATACAACCCTCGGTGAATAGAAGTCCCCCCCTTACATCTCCTCTATACTTAGTCCCCGTGTAGCATGAGTGTATGGCCCCTGGTGGATATGTTTTCACTCCGTCTCAAGATGCTAGGCCTTTAGGCCTTACTTTATTCTCTTCATGTATGTGATAATTTTCACCATGGCCCCTCATTTCTAATCATGTTCAGACTTGAGGAGCTCTGCCTGTTTTCATTGGAGGAGAGGAGAGACAGGGGGGACATGATTGAGGTTTTCAAGTACCTCAAGGGAATAAATAGGGTAAACATGGAGGGGATCTTTAGACTATTCAGGGAGGCATCACCAGAGGGCATGGTTTGAAGTTGGAAGGTGGAAGGGTGAGGGGGGAAAAGAGGAGGAGGTTTTTCACTGAGAGGGTGGTGGACCCTTGGAATGCTCTGCCTGGTGAGCTGGTTCAGAGATCCACAGTGGAGAGCTTTAAGAGACGGTGGGACAGACACAGAAAGTGGATGTATCAGATGATGGCCTGTCCCGGGGGGTGGGGATGGATGATAGGGGTTTCTGGAGCACAAGGGATGGGAGGGTCTCGGCACCCAACTAAGGATCTAGGTTCGAGCAGACTTGATAGACCATAAGGCCTAATCTGCTGGCAAATAGTATGTTAGTATGTTATGTTAGTATATATTGACCAAGCTCTGCCTGCCTCTCCCTATATGTTTTGTCATTTAGGTACTGGATTGTTGTAGTGAATCTTCTCTGTACCATCTCTAGCCTATGCTTGTCTCTTTGTAGATGGGGTCTCCATAACTGTACCACATACTCCAGCTGTGGTATCACCACTGTCTTGCACACTGGCATGAACACCTCCCTATTCCTAATTGTGAAATCCCTCCCTATGCATGCCAACTTTTTTGTTGCCTTACGCATTGCCCCTTCCTGCCTGTCGTGCTCCTCTGTTCCATACCCTCAGCCTCCTCTGTGTTCATCTGATCCTCATCTCTCTCTCCCACCTCACTACTCCTCTTCACCTATCCTGTCCAGCCAATCCCTAGACCTCGAATCCCATTCCAGTGTCATGGTCACCCCAAAAACAGACCCCCCATCCCACTTATTGAACATTCAATTCAATTTGGCCCAGGCATCAACTGCAAAATTCATGTGATTTGTCCCAGGCATCAAGCCCAAACCTCACTGTATACTGTCAGAGGTCACAGCCTGCTTTATAGGCAGGCATCGCCTATCTCCAGAGTCCTCCCCCACTGGCTATTTAATCAAGGTCAGAGCTGGGGTGGGGGAGTGGGTCCCAATAGCTCCTCCAAGCAATCACAACTACTCTGTTGTGGTGTGGGGTAGGGGTACTTTTAATCCTGGAACATTGCTCATAGATTGGCCCTCTCCATTCTACAGCTTGTTTCATCCCTGCTGATCCTGTTTCTCCCTGGCCTGCTGCCTATGTGCAGCTGCTGGGTAAATACTCTTGTCTGGTCCTCCAGCTGCCTTTGCCAACATCTGTAGCCACCGTTGTTTCTCCACCAACTATACGGTCAAACGGGCACAGTTCCTCCAAGTAATCACGGTTCATGAACAGTGTAATTGATGCATTTACCTAGGTCCTTCTCTTGTTCTGTGGCCTATAGTGACTGTGCCCCATGCAGCAAGTTGCTGTTTGATTATTTTTCCCTATACGCATTGTTCTGCACTCCCCCATAATGCTTTGCACTTGCCAATTTGCCACCCACTCCTCCAAACTGGATAGATTATTCCATCTCCCCCATGTGTTAATCCTGTTACCTATCTGCTTGTTATCCCTGAACAGGCACACTTTTCCAGTACGGCCCTCTGCTTAGCACCAAGCCCTGTGTTACCCCACTCTTCAACCTTAGCTTCCTGGAGTGCTTCCCATTTTCTACTACCCTGTACATAAGATTCCAATTGTTGTCTTAGCACATGTTGAATGATTCCATCTGACAATCAAACATTCAGCTATTTGTTTTAGATGATGAACTAAGTAACTAAACATTATCAGTAATTTGTTCTCATTATTAACATCTATCAACTGACTCATTTTCAATGTAGCATTTTATAACAAATAAGAAAGGTGAGATCCCTTTTCCCATACAAAAGAGGGTCAGGATTCTCAAATGGCAACTCTTGACACAAGGCTACTTGCATTCCTTAAGAAATGGTGCAAGCAGTACATGCATCATGAGTTACATTGTGTTTGGAGTTAGAAATGCAGTCCACAACAGGCTGCTGGCTGCCTTTGCTCAAGTGGACTAGTGAGTCTAAAATCCCTCTTGCAGCATGGTGTAAGGGGGTTTTATGGCAGCAGTTGAACCCTATTTATCAATGGTAACTGCAAAGACATCCAACTGGGATTCAGAAAGGACACTCGGTGGATATCCGCCAAAGAACACTTACACCTACTGTAAGGTGATGTAAGTGGTCTTTGCCATCCACAAGGGGTTGCCAGTGTACTGCCAGTGCTGTAAAATGGATATCTGTCATGGTCTTCATCCCCCAAAAGTCCCATTATTTTGTAGTGCCATTGTCTTGGGCCCCCCTCTACGTGGTCATAGTACCCAAATCAAGGGCAATAAAAGACCAATGTAAGATATTTGTTTCCCCCACCCCATCCTGTTCCTGATAGTTCAGGTGAAAAAGCCCTCATGGGCTAGTGTAATACCTCCCTTCCCCAGCACTGACGCCAATTTGCGGTGCCTGTACTGAAAGGCCATCCCAGTGCAATGATACCTGCAGTGGCCCATGTACCCAAGGTGTTCTAGTAGCCCACTATACCTGCTGCTCATCAGTTGTAGTCCTACCCATGCACTCACCCCTGTGATATATGAGGCACAGGGGAGACAGTTGGACTGGGATGGCATTTTGGGTTGGTGTGCAGGGATTGGCATCAGGACTGTGGAGGGGTTGTTACATTAGCAAAGGAGGGTTTATACTTTAGAACTATCAGTGACAGGATGGGGCTGCATTTTTCACACTGGGCTGTTACAGAACTACTGGTGGGGATTATGTGTATGTGGAGAAGTGAGTGGTGCAGGACCACTGCCAGTCTTCCTTTATGGGGTTGCATCTGCTGCCCCACCATCCAGTGGCTTGCAGCTTTCTTTGTAGCTGTGTTCTGAAATGTGTAGATGTCACAAGCCTTAGGACACAGGCTCCTGGACACTGTATGATACTGAGTAGGGCCCAGAGTCCAGGATGCAGTGGCCATTATACAGAAGTGCATGCATACACACACACACACACACACACACACACACACACACACACACACAGTGTGACACAGGCTGACAGTAGCCAGATGTCAAACTCATTAGTATTACTGGAAGGAGGTGTGGAGCAACAATGGGGAATTATCATAACTGCCATCACAGAGGCCCTTGTGTGAAGCAAATAAACAAATCAAAATGAAAGAAAAAGCCACTATGGTTCTCAAAAGAGGTGGTGGGAAAGTCAGGAAGAAAAAGACAGCATTCTGGAAGTATAAGGAAACACAGAAGGAGCAGGACAGAGAGCTGTACCAGTTAAGGCAGAAGGAAGCAGGGAGGGAAGTCAGAATAGCAAAGGCCCAAACTGAGGAAAAGATAGCCAACTCAATTAAGAAGGGGGATAAAACCTTTTATAGGTACATCAGCGAGCGTAGAAAGACAAAGGGAGGGATAGTGAGGCTGAATAGAATGAACAGTGGGTGGTCAGAGGGGGACAGTGAAAAAGCAGGAATACTGAATGAATATTTCTGCTCAGTATTCACAAAAGAGGAGGGGGAAGTGCCTAATCCAATTAACAGAAGCACTCTTGATAGGGGGGTCGATCCCAGTCATTTCACAGAAGAAAGGGTTCTGCAAGAACTCCCAAAACTGAAGGTGGACAAAGCAAAGGGTCCTGATGGAATTCACCCCAGAATTCTAAAAGAATTAAAGGAGGAACTAGTGAAACCACTGGCTACTCTTTTTAATAAATCATGGGAGGATGGTGTGGTACCCAAGGACTGGAGGAAGGCGGCTGTGATTCCCCTTCACAAAAAGTGGGAAAAAGACAGAGGCAGGAAACTACAGACCTGTCAGTCTGACCTCTGTGGTAGGGAAAGTGATGGAGTCACTTCTGAAGGAAAGAATAGTCGAGTACCTAGAGGCCAGTGGAGCACAGGACCCAAGGCAGCATAGGTTCACAGCAGGAAGGTCATGTCAGATGAATCTAATAGATTTCTTTGACTGGGTGACCAAAGTAGTAGACCACGGAGGGGCTGTGGACATGGCCTACCTAGACTTTAGCAAGGCATTTGACACAGTCCCACACAAAGATTATTAGTCAAATTAACCAGCCTGGGAGTGGGACCCAGGTGGTAGCCTGGTAAAACATTGGCTGGACAACAGGACACAGAAGGTTATTGTAAATGGAGTCCACTCTGAAGAAAGGGGACTAGTGGGTACCGCAGGGTCAGTATTGGGTCCAGTCCTTTTAATGTCTTCATCAGTGACATTGCAGAGGACTGGAAGGAAAAGTATGCCTTTTGCAGATGACACAAAGATCTGCAACAGGGTTGATACACAAGGAGGCATGGAAAGGATGAAAAGGGACTTGGCAAGGTTGGAGGAATGGTCAAGTATGGCAGCTAGGATTCAATGCAAAGAAGTGCAAAATAATGCACCTGGGAAACAAGAACCCAAGGGAAGAATACACAACAGGTGGGGAGGTAGTAACAACAACAAAAAAGGAAGGGGACCTGGGGGTAATCATATCAGATGGCCTTAAGGTTAGCAAGCAATGTGAGAAGGCAGTAGGGAGGGCTGGGGGTATACTGGGATGTATAGGGAGAGGCATCATCAGCAGAAAACAGGAAGTTGTTATCCCTCTGTACAGACAGTTAGTGAGACCCCATCTGGAGTACTGTGTCCAGTTCTGGAGACCCCATCTCCACAAGGACATATACAGGCTAGAGGCAGTCCAGAGGAGGGCAACTAAAATGGTGCAGTGTCTGCAAGAGAAGCCGCATGAGGAGAGACTTAAGGAGCTTAATATGTATACCCTTGAGGAAAGAAGGGAGAGGGGGGACATGATAGAAACTTTTAAGTACCTCAGTGGAATCAACAAAGTCCAAGAGGGTAGCATCTTTCAGAAAAAGAGACTTGCAAGAACAAGGGGACACAATTTAAAGATAGAAGGAGGGCAGTTCAGGGGCAATGTGAGAAAGTATCATTTCACAGAGAGGGTAGTGGATGCATGGAACAGCCTTCCTGTGGAGGTTGTGGGGTCTAAAACTGTGGGAGAATTCAAGAATGCATGGGACAGACATAAGGCAATTCTTGTTTGGGGTAGGAAGAAATAGGCTGTTGGTTAACTAGGATCTGCTGCCTATCCTGTAGGTAGGGAAATGGGCAGACAAGATGGGCCTAGCGGTCCTTATCTGCCGTCAAAGTCTATGTTTCTATGTTTACTGACTTAGGTCTTGCATTGTACAATACTATAATAAATTGATTTATGGTATATTTCTCTTTGTTTTTCAGAAATTTTTGGCACATGGCTTACCGCAGATTCAAAAATAGAGGTAGTTAGACTTATCAGAGCCAAGGCAGAGTGCTTGGATGGGGGGGCACTGCAGGAATAGCAGTCAGACAGAAGAGGTGTAAGCACTTTAAAACAGTAGTAGAAATTACAATCCAGCTAATACAGTTGAAAAACTTCTAATAACAGTTAAAATGTGCTTAACTCTATTGAAAATCTAACAAAGTGCCAGGTGTCTATAGCAGGGGAAAAGTCCTGGTCAATCAGAGAGGGTTTGCTGGAAGCACCCGTGTTCCGATTGGCTGCGCTGTCCCGTACCTTCCAAGGAGCTGCAGGTGGGTGTCCTGATCTTGGTCGGTGGCTGGCTGAGTGTCGGCTGACCATGGGTGAGCTGAGCAGCCCTGTTCAGGGGCAGGCAGCTGGAGAGAAGAAGATAGAGCGGGTCTTAAATAGCATAGAGGTGAAGGGGGTTAGATTTGAGCAGTTTAGTAAGACAAAGGGTAGTTAGACTTATCAGAGCCAAGGCAGAGTGCTTGGATGGGGGGGGAGCGCTGCAGGAATAGCAGTCAGACAGAAGAGGTGTAAGCACTTTAAAACAGTAGTAGAAATTACAGTCCAACTAATGCAGTTGAAAAACTTCTAATAACACAGTTAAAATGTGCTTAGCTCTATTGAAAATCTAACAAAGTGCCAGGTGTCTATAGCTCCTGCCACTATATTATTTCATAATGATACTGTACTATCTGTTTCTGCACAGACAAGTAGCTTAACCGAACAGACTGGCAATTGTAAAATTCTGTAATATCACATCAGTACTCCACGACATTCTGTGTCAAAACTCCTTGCAAACTGTTTGGACAGAAAGCAAAAGAACAGTGTCCTTATTGAAAACCACAGTGGTGATATAAACTACATGTTTTTCAGTTATTGCTTACATCAATAACAGGATCAACCACATAAACTATATTACATATGTTCCAAATGGCAGGATGAACCTAATTACACTGAAACTATACCTGAACAAGTTGTAAATTAATTATTTTTGACCGCATGTGGTCCATTACTGAGTACGATCTAAATTTCACGTATGCCCCAGTGATCAACATCGTGCATCCTCTCCTAACCTAGCAGAGCTATCAGAAAAGGTTGAGAGTAGTGATTCTTGACTTCAGGACCATGTTTGGTGTATATCAGAGATCATGTATGCAGATTGCATGAGTGTGTATGTTCGGATGGATATACTTGGAATTTTCAGGTGCTTCAGCAAATTGATCATCCAGACAGGACTGCCACCAGTAAACAAAATACAACTCACCAATAACAAATTTCCAATTGGAAGTGAACCATGCCATGGCTGATTCACCCATGTCTGACTATGTCCATTCTCACACACTTGGATAATGACAGCCATGGTGCCAACCAGATGTTGTAAAAACACATAACAATTTCCAAGTCAGACTGAGCACAACTTGAACAGCATCACAAGGGAATTTTCTAACACAATACATTTTCTTTCATTAACCATGTCATGGGATTCCTTTAACTCGGTCAAGTTGAAAAAAAAGGTGGAAGGAGCTATAGAATTACAGTAACAACATACATGGTCAAAATAAATATGGAATTAGATCCCTTTATTTCACTTACTTCTCTACAATGCTGCCATCAAACTATGTTTCAGAGTCTGTTGGTCTATACATGGTTCAATCCAGGTCACCATCAATGTCAATAACTCCAGTTTCATCAGCTTCACTGATGCCATCATCATCATCTACAACTGATGGAAGACTGTCTGACAGAATTTCACATTGTATGCTAGTGGAAGTGGTGCTTCTGAGAACCAGATTCACCTGCATACCTATGTGGACAACCAGGGACTCATTTGTGTTCCATGACTGAATTGTATCTGACCCATTCCATGTGGTACTGTTTTTATGGGTTGAAAGTACTTTGAGCAAACGACCTAAGGAGAAACCAACATCTACTTAATACAACAAGTAACACCAACTCAACAAATAAAAGGAAATCTACATTTTCTCATATGAAAACACAAAAAAAACAGCTGAAGGAATCCAATTGGTCTATCAATTCTGCTCATATAGAAGGTTCGACAGCTTTAGTCAATATCCTGTCCATCCCATGTCACTCCCCCCATACTCACTTCCCATGATCCTTACCTTCCCCCTGTGCCTACTGCAACCTCTCTTAAGGCTGCCCATTGTCTTCAATGAGATGAATTATTCCGGCAGACATCATGCAGCAGTTCATTCTAAGTGTACACCACCCTCTCTGTGAAGAAAGTGCTTCCCGAACTCCATCCTTAACATCCCACCCTCCAGCTTCAGTCTTCCCCCTCATGTTATGACTTCAACTCAGCTTAAAGACACTCAACCTTATTTATCAATTTGAAGTATCTGAAGGTCCCAACCATGTCCCTTCTCTATGTATCCTGTACTCCAGGGTCTACATATGCAGTGCCCTGAACTTCTTCAAATCATATCAAATCCATTTTTATTGTTCTTCCAAAAAAAATAAACATTTGGACATTACAATATTAATAAATACAATAGAATAACAAATAGAATAAAAAATACCCATTTAATCATAATTATGATCTTTGAATGTCTTAGTATTTCTCCCTTTTCATTTCTTTTTAAGTCTTCTTTTATTTGCCTGTTTTTTAAAACTAATTACTGTTGAGAAGAATTTAAAACACATTAATGCATCTTTCACTGCCCCTGGATAGAGCAAAGTAAATACTGGATCATAATCCAAATTCAATTATTTAATTACAAAATTATTTAAAATTGAAGTTCTGCTCTTTTTGTACAAGGGGCATTGAACTATAATAGGATATAAAGTTTCTTTAAACACTTTACTGCAATAACATTCGTTATCATTAATGTTGAATGCAAGAGCAGAACGATTAAAATATGTAAGTTTGGATGTAATTAATTTGAATCTTGCCCATGTTATTATTTTCCAAATATTAGGGACTAAAGGGAGCAATAAATTATTTTGTATCCTAGAATCACTTTTATTTTTTCCAATCCATATAACTTGTTTCTGTAGCCTAACCAACCTTAGTTGGTTTTCAAAAGTGTTATCAAATATATATTTTTTTAATTTTCCCTCTATAAGAATCAGATATTAAAATACCCTTCTGATAATATCTCCATAAATTAATAGAATTTATCTTTTATAAGTTTGATATTACACTTTTTAACCATAGCAAAAAGTCATTGGCATACCATATTTGTTTTTCATGAAGGCATAGTTTTATTAAATTGTTGTTATTATTATTAAGCATCTCAAGGCAATATGACAAAAGTCTAAAATGTATTAAGTCCTCCAATGGAATTCTACCTAATTTAGCTCTTATAATAACATTAGCCATTGACTGAGATCCTTGAAGAATTATTTTATAAAAGTAAGATAAGGGAATCTCAAGGTTAGAATTTTCCTTGATTCCCCATATTTCAGCACCATATAACAAGATTGGAGTAATCTTGGATTCCCCTGCTTTAATAGCTGGTTTCACCAAAAGTCCTCCGTATTTAATAATAAAATGAAGGAGGGCCTTTGATGCACATTTAGCTTTGATAATTTGGTTATTAAGATGTGAAGTTCAGGATCCATTAGAGGTAAATATTATCCTAAGATAACAATATGAAGTCACGTCCTCTAGAAATAATTTTTTTAACTTAATTCTTGGTTTGGGGAATGAGTTCCAAAAACCATTAGCTTGGTTTTATCAGAATTAATGCTAAGTTTTAAATAATCACATTTTTGTTTCAATTGGTCAATTTTTAACTGAAGACCCTTTTGAGATAGAGAAAAAAGAACTAGGTCATCAGCATAAGCTTCGCTGTGAATATACTGGTTATTTATTTTAGGAGAGACCAAAGATACTGATTATCAAAACAAAGCAAAGAATAAACATAGAGGTTAAACAGGAGTGCAGCCAATAAACACCCTGTCTAACTCCTCTATTTGTTCTAAAATAATCAGAAATATTCACCATTTTGATCATATCTAATCGCAGTACTTGTTTCAGAGTATGACAAACAAATTGGAACAAGCAAATTAATAGGTATACCACATTCTAAGAGAACATCCCAAAGGGTGTTTCTTACTACAGAATCAAATGTCACAGTAAAATTGACAAAAATAACATACAATTTCATATTTCTATATAATTTATATTTTTCAATTGAGAGGGCCAGGACATAAATGCTATCAAGTGATGAACAACCTGGGTGAAGTCCTGTTTGAAAATTTGAAAGAGGACTGGTTTTATTAACCCAGGTCTGAAGCCTATATAATAATATTCTAGAAAATACTTTACTACTGATGTCAAGAAGGCTTATAGGCTAATAATTTTTGGGATTTTGAAATGAACATTTTAATGAATCGGAATGTTAATATTTTTATGCCAGGAGGGAGGAATATATCTTTCTCTAAAGCAGATGTTGAAGAACTTTACAAAAAAAGGACCCCAATAGTTCATATTTTCCTTATATATTTATCCTGGAATGCAGTCTGGTCCAGGACCCTTATTAATAGCCAATTTAATAATTGCCTGTTCAACATCTAGCCACGAAAATTGCAAAGGTGAATATGTATCAGCTAACAAACATGCCAGCCATATGAAGTGGTCTTTTAAATTTAAGTTATTAGTAAAAGGATTTGAATAATAGGCTACCCGAGTTTATTTTTGAACATGAACTAACAGTGATGGCTCAAATGATTTCACTTCCCTTGCAACTAATTGCCAAAAAGCCTTTAAATCTTCTTATGTATAATTTCTAGCATATAGGTCCATTGTTTTAAAATAAACTCATATTTTCTGAGTTTTAGAAATTGTTTATATTGTTTTCTCACTCTATTGAACATTACTATATTCACTCTAGGTGAATGTTTAGTAGTTTTTTTTAATCAGGAGTCCCAGTTTATGCTTTTGCTCCTTACATTGTTGATCAAACTAAGTTAAAGGTGTAGAAATTAAGTTGGTATAAGAATAAATCACAGTTCTGATATCCTGATACCCCACTTCCAAATACTTATTTATACATTGTGATGAACAGGAATCCTGAAACAGTGTAAATGTTGAACTCATTCTTGAGGAAAATATAACTTCTGCTGCTTTTTCTTTATTTTTGTTATTCAATTTAAGTTTATGTTTACCTGTAATGGAAAGTGAGAGTGGTGGTAAATTCCCAATATTATTCCTAGAATTATCTTTTATTGTATCAATCCTTACCAATAATGCTGCATGGTCACTTTCCAGTCTCATTGCAATTTTGAAGCCATGAAAGCGACCGTAGGCTTCTGGAGAGATTATCAGAAAGTCTATAATGCTCTTCTTATTTGAAGAAAAAAAAGTAAATGCTCCATCCCTTTCTCCTGTTTCTCTGCCATTTAAAATACAGTAATTACCATTATTCATTAAAGCCATAATTTTTAAACCAGCTCCATTAACAGTGGTATCTTCCGAGTTCCTAGGTTCAAGCTCCCCCATATAAATCTGAGATTGGAGTATTTTTAAATTATCAAATTTAGCTATACAGGTGTTTAAATCACCCCCTGATATTGTGATATCAATATAATGTTTCAGGTACAAGGAATCTATTTCTATGAATAGTGGTGCCCATGGGTCATAATTAGCCATAGAATGAAAATTGGGTGGAAAATACACGTTAACTATCAGAAAAATTAAAGAATCCCAGCATACCACACAGACCAAAATGTCATTGCCAAATGTGTTGTGCTGTATAATATGAATGTCCTTTCTTAGTTTAACATAAATGGACAAACCCCCTTTAGGTCTTCTGAATTTTTTATCTTTTAGGGGAAAAATATGAAGTGGCGTATTACCATTAATATTGATTTCTGAGATAATCCAAGTCTCTTGAAATAATATAATGTCAGCTTCTGAAACATTACATCCAACAAGAATCCATCATTTTTGATTGTAAACCTGCAATATTGTATGACACAAAGTTGTTGATATCTATATTAACAATATTATCTGACTCAGTTTTGCTCTCTCCTAACCTCAGCAGCCTCAAAAGTAAATGATCTTGATTGGGGAATTTGCTGTCATTTTCTATCCAAATTCCCCTCAGTTGACTAATCTAAACAGTCTGGATTCAAAAGATCAAGCAAGTGAATATTGTGTTTGTCCAATTTAGAACTGTTTAACAAAAGATAATCATACAATTTTGTTGACTTAATGTCTATATCCACTTGGAAATCTGGCTTAGCTTGATATATTGTTTTAACAGAGCCAACATCTAATGGTTGAATTTCACAACCAAAACAAATAGCAAAGAGTGATTGAATATAAGTAGACAGCCTGTCAGTATTTTCACCCTCAAATTTATGTATTCCAAATATGGACACTGTTTGTGTATTGATATATCTTTCAAAATTCCAGTTTAATTTGATTAAAGTGGAAATCAAGAAATTCTTAATGCACTTATTAGGTGCAATTGTTCCATATGCAAATTTCCAAATTGTGGTCAGATTAACTGGAGAAGAAATTGTTATATCCAGTTTGTTAATAAAACACTGTTTAGCCCATATAGTTTTAGCGGTGTACATGTTAGATAGTAGTACATAAACAGATGTAGTGGAGGTTGATAAGTCTCTATAGACTAATTTAATATCTGTGGCTGCTGCTTCTAAATCAAGTTCAGCTTTAAATAAATCATGAATCATATTAAATAATGAGGTATCTGTTTCATTAGGTTTTAAAAATATATTATTAAATGTGTTAACAACCTCTGTCCCAGACAGAATTAGTTGATCTATCTGAGGAGGCAGAACTATTTCAGAATCCAAAGAGGTTTCCAAAATATGTTTTTTAAATCATTTATTTGTACATGTACATGGCTTTTCTTTATTGAACCACAGTTGGGGCCTGAGTTGATTCTTTTTTTGATCTTTCTAAGAGGGTGTCTGAAAATATAGTCTCTTCCTTCTCATTTGAAAACAAAGAAACTTCTTTAATAGGAATTGTTAAAGCTGTGTACTGATCTTCCACATTCACAGAGTCTCTTCTGGGAGGGTTCTGGGTTACATTACACATGACGGTGTTAATAATTCTTTCCTCAGAGCTTATTTTATTTACCCCTTCCTTATTTTTTTATTTATTCATATCTTAGCCTTTTTTTAAGTTCTTATTTGCATTTGTCTTATTCTTGACCTTGTTAGACAGTGAATGTATATTAATTTCTGTAAATGAAGGTCTTCATTTTTTTTCTCCTGTTTCTCAAACTTATCTAATTTTTCAGAGAATTTAGAAACTTTATCACTAAAGAACCAAGTGAGTTTTTCTATATGTAGTTTAAGATCTTTAACAACTTCATGGAGAACAATATTGGCCATTATGGGATGGGCTAAGGCCTTATTTGTATATTTTAAAATAGTATCAGGGCAAGATAATAAGATTTCTGGTTCTATGTTTATTTTCTAAACCTCCTTATCTATTCTACTAAAAACTTCATTGGATGAACCATCTAAAATCCTGGAAGTCTCCTGATGATTGTGAGGGGAGTCTAAAGAAACATAGGATTCGAAGGGGGGGCTAAAAAGATCTAACCCCATAGGGTGAAAGGATATCTCTTAATGATCTTGAGCTATAGATATTCTGGTTTTTGTAGAACTCAGGGTAGTTTCAGTGTCTACCCTACCTTTTTTTAATTGCATTTGGTGAAAATCACCAAAGCTGACCTTTAAGGAACTGGAGTTATAATAAAAACAATCTGTAATTTTTTTTTAGATTGATTTTTTTTAATTATGTGTAAGATGCTCATCGTTGTTACAGTCTTCCTTTATACTGAGTTTCTCTGTATTAGCATTAGTTAAAGTTGGTTTAATGTTTTCAGTATTATCAGCATCATTAATAATAGCGGTGTTATCAGAATAAATCAAATTTGAGTTAGATAAACTAGGTGATCTAAACTGCCCTTGGACACCAGAAAGTATTCTTTTATCTAAGGAATGGTCAAAGCCTAGCTCAACCTGAGAGTCATTCATTGAGCTAGATGTCACATTGGAAGAGGTTAATTTTGATGGAACACAGTTGGATCTAAAATCAGTGACTATGTCTTCCTTTATCTGGGGAGAAGTTATAAAGTTTGAGGGGGGTCATAAAAACTAAAAACTCTTGGTAATCCATTTTAAACCTTTGGAGTAGATGCTACAAGGCAAACAAGGGACAGATCCTGTGTATAAGCATAGCCATTTTTTCCCAAGCCCCACTTATGCAAATTCAGATCTACAACTCTTGGGCATTCAGTCTTCTTATTCTTTGATTTTTTTCAACTCTCTACCACTCCTTGCAAACATAATATAAAGTGTCTATTGCAGCAACATTTCTTAAACAGAAAAAAAGGCACAAAAAAAACACTGTGAGTAATTTAGAAAAAAATGCTTTGTAAGTAATTTAAACAAAAAAAATGCAAACAATTATATGGTGGTCATGTTCCAAGTAATCTAAGTAAACCAAGAGTTCGGAAAATACTCCAATTAACCAGATAAACTGGATAAACAAGTAAGTTTGTTGGGTCAAAGTCTCAAAACATATCACTCAAGTAGAGAGCCCTGATATAATCCATCCAATGAACTTCTGAAAACTAAATCTTGAGTACAACATTCAAGTCCTTAAGGATTTAAAACTCACAGCAAGAGGGCTCTCTTTGAACAACAGGAGTGCAGAAAACTTGCAGACAAGTGTCCTTCCAGTTCATTAGTCAACTGTGCCCAAAAATACTGATGCTTTGAAAAGAACTCAGATCTTGTATTTTTAAAATAAGCTCCTCCCAAATGATGATAATATGCACTGAAAGGGAAAAAAGACCAAAGTAATAGGGGCAAAAGTAATCAGTGATACTTAATAACAGTTCGACTATTCAGGCTATTCAAATTAGCTAGAAAGAATGAGAATTTACTATAAATATAATAGCGTTACATTAACATACAGAAAACAAACAGATAATACTGGGTGTACCAGCTACAGAAATAACATCTCCTTATAAGAATTGATAAATCATGAGCAGACTTACTTATATAGTCAGTTATAGTCAGCAAAATGCTATGCAAACTCCACCAAAAGGAGAGAGAGTCAAAGTCTCCTGCTTGCTTGTCATGGGCTAGAGACCGAATTGAATTGTATATTGTAGAAAAAAAGAAATCATAGTACCGTCAAAAAATGCAACACACAGCACAGAAAGTGCTGCTGTGTGTGAATTAAAAAAAGATACTGAATCAAAGATTTCTTGATTACATCCTAGCTCAGCTCAGACTCCTTGCCACTCTTTACTACTCTATGTGCACTTCACATCCAATCAAGAAGAAGCCCTTGGAAGCAGTAAAATATTTTTTTTTTCAGAATTTCATATTTTAAAACTAAAAAAATCACCTAATACAAATCAGTATCAATGGTAAAAAAAAACAGAATATATTTTTTTTAAATAATATAACACAATATAAAAGTGAAATACGACAGAATATCAGCAAACACAAATAATTCCTAAAAATAATGTAATTGAATGCAAAAAAGAACCAAAACATCCAACAGGAGAAGTTAGTAAAAGACGCTAGAAAAACAATATGAAAGAAATCTCAGAAAGCCGCAAAGCCCCTGCAGGCTCTCCTGGCAACTCTCAGTGACTCAGCAGGCTTCTCCACCAGCGAACTCCTTGCCAAAATCCTGAGGGAACCAAAGGTGTTCTGGTTTAATCTTCCATACAGTGTGGACGTCTCAGCCAAAAAAAGGTCCAGAAAAGGTCGGAGAAGTTAAAAGAAATAGAGCAACAATGGCATACCTTTTCTAAAATGTTTAAAGCTTTCTCTGACTCCTGCTACAAACACTGCTTCTCAGTGTCTTAGTGAATAGCCAAGATCCTGTGTATTCCAGTGAAGTGGTATATGTAGTTCATCCACACTGCTCCACCTGACCTCCCCTGGCTTTGGTACACAATTCTGCTTTCAGCAGGCAAGATCTCCCCTGAACTTCTTCTTGAATGCCTTGCCTTGCTGTTCACCTGTCATCTTTGTAGCCCTCCTCTGGACCTTCTGCTGCAGGTTGCCTTCTTTTTTCAGGTGTGATCACCTCTCCTGAACTCCATACTCTAGATGCAGCCTTACCAGTGACCTGTACAAGGACAATATAACATCCTCTCTCCTAATACTGATCCCCGTAGCTATGCCTCCCAAAATAGAATTTGCCTTTGATGCTGCTTTCTTGAACTGTGTGGATTGCTTCAATTCACTAGTGACCATCTCTCTTCCAAATCATCCTCCTCTGATGCAGATACTTGGACTCCAGCCATATAGTACTCTGTCCTGGGATTCTTGACTTATAAATGCATACATTTGTATTTGGTAACATTAAGGACCAGATGCAAGATCTTGGACAACATCTCCAGTTTTTCCAGAACTTCTTCTCGGAGCAATCATTGTATGCTGCAGTAGAATAACGGGTGCTATCTGTACATCCAACCAGACACAGTAGATCACTCAGCCTTTATCTTCTGGCAAATGTAATATGTTCAAAAATACACAAACAAGTCCAGTCAGGGAAAGTGATCTGCTAAATAGTTGACTGTAACATTTCAGTCAAATATGACTTACCCGTTAACTGATGCTGTGCCCTGCTGCCCACAGCCAAATGTGACCAGATCTAAAAACAGGACTTCTCTGTAACCCTTTGATCATTGCTCCACACCATCGAGACACAGCCCATCCATAAGTGATAATAAATAACTACCCTAACCAGTCTCACATACCTTGGACTTGGCCTCCAGAAAGCAGTGTCCTTCTTGTGTTTACATGCATAGATGTCATGCTCATTTCATAGTATCCTGCCAGATCTTAGTCAATTTATCAAACCAGGCATTTGAGCTTTGTGCATAATTTGCATTATAGGGGCGATTCTGACCAAAGGTTGATGTGGGAGGTTGGAGGAAAGGATTGTTGAGAGATTGAAAGGGATGCAGCATATGATGTTTTTATGGCTTCCTTTTGTGCTACTGTTCTGTTTCACACTCTGTCTAATCTATGCTAGCCCCCATTTCGTGCAACTTGAGGTCATCTGCTAAAGCATTTGCTCTCCGCTGTCCCCTGATGAACTTTTTCTACTATAACTCATACTTCCAACTAGCACAATCTCCAAATAACTAGCTCAGAAATTCAGACATTTACTGCAGTGAGAAGGTAACTGCTTCAGTCAGCAAGACCCAAGAGGAGGGTATGATGCTGACCTTGGCCAATATATAGAGAATACTGGATGGGCAATTATGCAGAACCAGTGTGTTCTGCCACAGAGGGATTCTGTTTCCCTCTGACCTTGAGAGCAAAACTCAAGAGATCAATGGGAATCAGAATCCCGAGGTGGCAAAACACACTGGTTGTGCACAGAGTTCCTCATCCTGTATTTTTTATAGTGTATAGTACTGTGTGAAAAATGTGTTTTGTGAGTTCATTTTCTTTCAAAATGAAACTGACTCATGCAGTCTCTAGAGGTTCTAGAATGCTGTTCTACCACAGTAGGGTAGAACAGCATTCCATGGCACTGAAACTGTGGTAGAACAGCATTTTGAAAGGGATGAAATTATATACAGAACAACACTCCATTATACACTATTATACAACAGCAAGAAAGAATCTTGGACTGTGATTGGTCAGTTTGGGGCTGAACCCATGGTGTTATCCCAGCACAATGCCACAGGTCTAGTCTCAGCCTCACTGTGAACCTGTAGATGATTTTTTGGATGATGAGTCTGATGATTTTTTTGGACCTTGAGCTCTTTTTTTGCATCTCCTCTTAAGAAACAAAAATATTTTTCCACACTAATAAAAACATTCTTTAAAATTATTTTTTTTATTTTATATATTACAACAAGCCATTGTATAATAGGAATTATGCATTCCAGGATGTGTGTCATTTGAGATAACCCCTCCCCCCAGGTGTGGCGTTATCCCAGTATGATAAACACCCTGTCATGCATTATTCGTTTATATAACAACAGCCATATATAGATAAAAAAAAAGATTAACTGTTGCCCACACCTCTCAACTTCGTTATCTGTAAAATGTGCCACATCGAGAAAATGATGAGTGAGACACAACAATAAATAAGTTGCTGTAAAATCACTTATATAGACACTGAACAAGTCCAACAACTGTAGTCAGTGTTGCATGGGAGGACACACACACACCAGTTCATCAGTTTGTGTTGCCATGTGGCACATTCCACTGTGGGCAGCATCAAGGTCAGCACTGTGTCCAGACAAATCTAGGTGATCATCTTTTTGAACATCTATATTTCCATCTAGCTCATCAACCACTACTTTCCTTGTCTTACTTTGCAGTAACCCAAGTTCTGTTAATACATTTAAAAAAATGGACATAAGGAAAAACATCATATTTTTGCAGTTTAATCACAAATACAACATCAGGTTGCATAGACAGCAAATGAACATGCAAACTCATTTAATTTAACTGGTATTGTTACCATCTCAGATCTCATACATCAATATTCCACAATCACATTACATTTTACTGATATTCACAACCATGGTTGGCATATACTACACAATCTTGCTGTTCCAAATAAGGGTGCAAACGTGTTAAGCCAAATATGAACTAGTGCATAATATCAACTAAAAAAACAACTTGATAATTATAGAAATACTACACCACATATTACATTCAGAAGGAATATGCCAAGACCAGACGTGGGTGAGGGCAGGATGTACACATGTCGACTGTTGTTTGTTCATGAGTCACATAAATGGGTAAATCTGTCCATTACTGACATCAGACCGTGGCTTATTTCTATTACACAGTATAGGAATACATGCTGTTAAAGTTTTCATTTCCTTATTTTTACTTAGATATATAAAGGAATCACCTTATGTACATTTTAGTCAGCCCAGGTCAACCCATGATGAGCCATTATTCCAAAAACACACCAGCACAAATCATCCTTTCCATCGTCAATACTACACACACAAACAAAGGAGTCAATTACAGTACCATTACACAAAAGCATTTACCTCAGTGCAGTGTCTGTTCTCTAGTGCTTCACTTCTGCACTTTCTGATAGCCTTCAAGTGAGAAAAAACAGTGGGCACTGCCTCCTTCTTCAATCGTTGCTGACCAGGATGAAAGCCATTACTCTGCAGCACAGACGGAGGAATCTGAAATTGATCATCCCCAAAGTTATCAGAACACAGAACACTGTGAGTAGCAAGGGACCTGCACGCATGTTTCACTTCAGCAGTCCATTGCTTTCGACACCCCTCATTAGTCGGAAACTGATAAAAACTGCTTCTACCAGAATAGTCGTTCTTGCATCTGACTGCACAACAAAATGACATTCTGATAACTTACATTGAGTGACGCCTCTGATATTCTAAAAACTGGTAAAAGCACAAAACAGATTATAACATCACATGATGAGTAACACATAAAAACAGAGACAATAATAAAACAAACAGAAAAAATACATGCATGCATGCACACTTTTACATATATTAAGTAAATATTTGTTCATTAGCAAAGGTAATAAAATTTGAAAAACTCAATGCTAGACCAAACTGAACACAACAAGGACACCCCAAATAATCATAGAAAAGCAGTAATACACAAAGGACATGGCATGACACCTACATATCCCATGTACAATATTCAATATCCTGACAACAAAGTCACTTGGGGGTTGGGACACCCTATTAAAACTAAATGGTTCCTTCATGCAGAGGCTGGAAAGGATGACCCCAAATGAGACAGAAAAACACATGATGTTATCCAAACAAATTAGGATGAAATGTAAGGAGTGACAGTGTGTGTCAGCCTCATGCATGGTAAGCAGTGCACAGAACACGGCAAAGTTAAATCTAAAAATCAGGGCACTGCTACCATCTCAAAGATCCTAAACTCCAGGCAAACTTATGCAGCCAGAAGGAGGAGGAAAACCTGTGAGGAAGTGAGGGAGGGGAAGATGTTGTGAAGAGTGCAAAGAAATTCTAAGGAAAAAAATGATCCAAAGAGACAGAGGGATTTGTCAAAAGAGTACTGAACAACAAACAAAAATGGAGGATGAAAATATTCAATAGGGAATGCAGAGATTCATATGCATAACATCCGATTACATTCGGGAAACATCACATAACAGATATGAATGAGGTGGAAAAAACTTACAAAGAGAAACTGAAGGTGTCAGGGCAGATCATTGAGGATATAGCATGCATATAAAAAAAAAGATCACAAAGTAGGGCATATGTTGAGACATTCCATAATTTCCATACAAAAAAAGTAAAAGAAAGAAGGTGGGGCAGATGACAGCATTACATTGAGATAGAGATGTAGTTTGCAGAAAATGTAAAGAAATAGAATTAAAATCATGAATACATATCTAAGCTCAGTTTTCAAAACACATGAGGATAAAAATGAATGGACCACACAAAGTGAACGTAGCAAATTATGTGTGTGTGTATGGGGGGTGAGCTGTGGTGGGGGTGGTACTCAACCAACCAATTAGACAAAGGTTAAAGATGTTTCATGTTCAGTAAGCTGAGGGTGGGCACGGCCACGGGAGCTGAATGACTGCGCCATGGGGTGCTCAATTAACTTATGTGGGTTCTGTTGAATTCAATTTTAGGGTTGGTCACATAGACTTTTGTTACAGGGTGGGCACCAGAGTATTGCAGCAAGTAAACAGTGGTACCCCTTCATAACAGTGGTTGCACTGAGATGTCAGGAAAATATAACCTAGCCAATCACACACTGCTGATGGAAAAAAAATGGAAAGAATATTCCACATATTGATATCTCAATATAGATGAGATACCAGAACACAAAAAAATTTCATGGTCAATAAATTCTGCAACTTCCCCCTTTCTACTTCCCCTTCCCCTACTTCCAAGGCTCCCCTCTCCTCAACTTGACAACCACTTGTGCTTACCCCAGGCCCTCTTCACACCTTCAACATTACTGGCCATCACCATCTCTTCCAACAGTCAGTACAAAGGTACAACCACTTTTTCCATGACATAATACCTCTTAACATTGCCCTGAAACCTTATGCCACTCCACTTGCAATTCATTCGCTATAGAGCACTATACATCTCTGCCACGTTATTGATCCCCTTAACATACTTGCAGTTCTCAGCTTCCAGACAGTCTATGACAAGCAAAAAAGCTTGTAAATGAGATGAAGGGTGTCAACTTGGAGTGTCTGGGAGGGAGACTACTACACTATGGGAATGGACACACACAAGGGAACACTAAGGTCATTTAATAAATTCACACACCAATAAATCTAAGCACTACTTGACATAAGTACACCAATATACACAGTGACTAACTCATATGTCACAAAAATAGATGGAAAAAAATTGTGATTCTTTATCATAGGACTACACACCATCATCAACCATACAACACACCACCCACACACACCACACACACAACTAGCTAAATAACCACCATGCTAGCCAACTACTACCACTTATGCTCTGTCAGCACTACTCTACAGATTCTAGCACCAGTCTATGGCACCTTTCAATACCACCAATTACACTACACAGTGCAACCCTACACAAACATGAGCATCAGATTTGTATTGCAATATGACAGTTGTCTGTTATTTAGCAAATACTCCAAAACTACATAAACATGTGTCACCATGCATAGCAGGTGAACTACAGTGACATGACAACGTCACACACAAGTACAAAATGACACAGAATGAGACAGGTTTTCATGCCACTAGCACAATGTAACCAGCACCCCAGAATGTGTACACAAGAGGGGACACAGCATCACTGTCTACATCTCACACATTAGTTACACCATCAACAGTAGCCTTTCATGGAGAACTTACAGAGGGTCTTCAACTTAGAAAAACTCTCCCAGTACTACATGTACATTTTTTTCAAGTACAGTAAAACATGCCATGCATGTCTCTCTCTCTAAGCATTACTACAACAGGCTAGCACACATTAACACGTACCAGATATAGACTACAAAGAAGAAAAATGTGCTATCCAAGGGAGCGTGGCCAGATGCTGAGCTGAATGAACATCTAAACACCTAGCTCTGTGATAAATCCCTAAAAATCCTGCTTCTAAGAACTAGTTTCTGCTCAATGGCACCAAGCTATGCTATCTAATTGCTGCTGATCATCCTGAGACCTATTTTTCTGATGAAAAATTGGATTCCTACTGGCTTACAACCTATTTATTGTGTATTGCCTCATTTGCAGCTGACTAGCTTGCCAAAATGGAGCCAGCTCCTACGCAGACAAATCCAGAGGGCAATTTAACCAAAATAAGGCAGATGTTCACCGAAATACTACACCGTATGGACAAACTAGATACTGCTACAAGAAAATATATGGAGGACATTGTTGATCTATCACAGCGTGCCTCTATATCTGAGCACAAACTGGCAGAAGCTAAGGATGGATGGCGCAAGGTTGGGTCTAAAACACACAATCAAGAATGGCTTATACAATTACTATGGACCCGTGTTGAAGATCTTGAAAATCACAGCCATCGGAATAACCTTTGGTTCGTGGGTTTTCCGGAGGGCTGTGAGGACAATGATGTGACACGATTCCTGCAAAAAGAACTTCCCACCTTGCTGGATGGGTGATGCAAAACCCCTTGGGAGATAAATAGAGTGCACAGAACTCTTGCCCCTCACCCCGCTCCAGGTGGACGTCCCCGCACCATCCTGGCCCGATTTCTCCATTTCCAGGACCATGAAATGATCTCGGAATTGGCTCAACAAAAGAAAGAACTACTTTGGAAGGGCAAAAAAATTCAAATTATTGCTGGCTATTCGCAAGAAGTTTCGAACGGGTGAATGGCCTTTACAGTGGTACATAGGGCGTGTGCAGAGCTGGGGCTTTAGTATGCTCTTAGGTACCCTGCATCTCTGGGACTTATGGTGAATAGCAGTCCTCGGATCTTTGACAATCTGGTTTCTGCGGAGGACTTTATTTCTTCCCAATCTCCCACATTAAACTGGGCAAGCTACGAGACAATTGCAGTCATGGAACACTGCCTGTACATCCCACCTCGAAGGACAATACTAACAACCGGGCATCTGAAATCCTATCAGTCCCCCACAGTTAACTAAATTCAATGAGACTCCTACCTGGGCTATTTTTTCGAAATCTCTGTGCTCTAAGAAGAAGAAGAACAAAGGAGGGCTAGGTTCGAGGGGGGGGGCACGTATATAAAACTCCAAGGCTCTACTCCACCAGCAGAAGCCATAGCCATAGTCCCAAACCCAGCGGCTCTCAACACCTGCTGATTCCAGATACGAGCAACAATCGTTTCAAGGCTCTGATGGATCTTCCTTCTGAGGACATCTCCTGCGATGTGCCTCTTCCTCAGAGACACTCTCATTCAGAAGATTTGAAGCCCTCTGCAGCTAAACATCTTATTTGGGCCAAAGAACCAGTGGGCATCCCATTGGCAGATCATTCGACCTCAGCAACTGGGCCCGATAGTGTGAATTCCTCCAGTGATATGGATACTTTTACTCCAGTGGTTGAATCCCCAGGCTGATTGTGAATGACAAATCTCCCTTCTTGCAGTATTACATGTTGCTCTAGACAAAGGAGCCCTCTCCTCTGATCGGGAAACCATTACTATTACTTTTTTTTCCTATTCAGGTACCCTTGTGGAAGGAACTGGGCGGTACACAGAAGAACTTCAAAACAGGTTGTAAACTTCAGCAACGTTCTGAGATTTATTGAAAGTACTTCCAGGCAAAACACCAAAATAAAATAAGGCATAAGCGAACTTAATCTGACAAAATAAATGACAAGGCATATTAAACATAACGGCACAAACCATGAATAGCAGTCGTTAGGTCTTAACTAGGGCACTAGTTCCAGATGCATTCACTTCACCATCCTGACTGCTACTGACTTCCATTTAAACAGCTGGATATAAATACTCTCTACTGTTCACCCATTGGATAAGTGACCCATCAATCATCTGTCTTAAAATTAATTTAATGTAAAACAATGATTTATACATTATAATTATCAAATAAAGCATTATGACATATTCTGGTTGTATGTATGACTAATGGAAACATTAGTACTCTGTTTAGAAGGCTTTACAACATATTTGCACAGTAAGCCCCTCCTTTCTAAGTATAAGAATACTAGCAGTGTGGCCGGCTGGCCCCTAGAAAGAAAGAACACAGCACAAACACCAACAAGCTGCTGCATTTACTGCCAGGTATTACCATCTTTTCAAGGCTTTCTTTCACATTCTTTCACATTACTAGTTATAAAGAACTATTGAGGCTGTTATAGCCTAATATTTAGAAGGTTTCTAGCACTACAAGAAATGCTTACAAAGTGAAGAGGGGTTTAAAAATCAGTTCTTTGTTACTGTTATTGAACAGGGTTTACAAAGGACAACCTTTAGGCTGGAGTAGCTCTCAGTTATTAACATTGAGCTAGAATTACAATTGCAATTATCTCACTGAGATAGACAGTTGAATAACTTGTTATAAGAGGACACAATACTTTGTAGTGTATTTTAGAAATAAGCTAAATCTCCTACTGTTCATGGCGTTTTCAAAGCTGCACGAGAGTGTGCGTTAAATTGCAGTTAAGCACAGCCATCACAAAGGAGCGCTATACAAAGCGCAACTCCTGGATCACAAATAATATGTGGGAAATAGTTTTTTGAGGCAGAAAACATTCAACTTAGTAGGACACTCTTGTTATGAACAGTAAAAGGGTTTTTTAAACTGACTTGACTCATTATGGCCGTCTTAAAGGGGCCATACACATTTAAATCACAATCTTGTTTTGTAGCTGGGCAAATATTATTTTTGTTAGCCGGAAAGACATCGAAACAGACAATACATAACACAAATAAGCATAGGTGGCCAGTCTGTGCATTAACATATAACAAACAATAAAGACAAAGACAATACAGGAACTGAAGGGGGGGGCTAACAGCTTCAACATTTGTCAGCAACAAAACTAAGCATTCTTTTATGAACCCTTTGACAACCCTAGTGGCAAGAACCCACCCCCCTTGAGGAAGGCTGGCTTAGGCCCTGGTGCTATCTATCATCATACACTCTGGTCATTACTTCCCCTCTCCTTTTTGCTGCAGTTTCCCCCTTCATGATATGCACCTCTTGCAGTCTCAGCATATACCAGCATTATATCTGTCAGCCTTCTAAGCCTAAGGACTGAAGGAACAGGGGAGGCTTTCCCTTTCACTTATATATTTCTTTTCGCTTGTTTATTCTCCCCTTCTGGTTCACTTAGGTCCCAGTTATACTCATTCTTAACAACTTTCTTGGGGAATGCAGAGGGACTTCAGAGGGCTCTATTACTCTTGTCATCTGCTTTTGGGATGATGTTATAGGCCATGGCTGCATGAACATTTTCTTTTCTCCTTCCTTTTGTATAGGGATTTCAAGGAGAATCACATAGCCGCTAATTGATATGAGTATATGGGGCAGTGTACTTCCCAGCGACCTCTACTGGTGTCTGGGTCTAGTCTTGACTGACACATACAGTGGAAGCTGGTCATGTATGGGTCTATGAGGTAGTGATCGGGGGGGGGAATAATGGATATGGTCAACAACAAAAGCTTGAATATCCTCCTGTCACTGAGTGATGTAAATATCAAATCTCTTGTGTTTCAGGTTAAAATGTTTGTAATGGGTTATAGGGCTAACCCTTTCTATGGCAATCTTACTCTAGGGGTGTGGACATACTCCTCGATATTAGGAAAGAAGATAAGGAAGGTAATGGTTCCAAGTTCAGACAGTGTATATATGGTTTCTGGCTATGCATTTCTGCTACTTTATTGCTTCTATGAATGGTCCAGATGGAGATTAAGCTGATTTCATGGAACATGAGGGGGATAAATTCTCCTATTAAGAGAAAGAAAGTGTTACTGCACTTAAAAAAACCTTGGCCCTATGGTCTCCTTCTCGCAAGAGATGAAAATCTCCTACTAAGAAGCCATGAAACTTAAGCAGGGCTGGGTGAGCAAAGAACTCCACGGCATGGCCCCCTCCTATAAGAGAGGGTCTCCATACTTTTTCATACAAATCTGGGGTGGAAAGTGAAAGATTATATACTGTAAAAGACCATGATGGGAGATGGATTATAGCAAAATCTGAAACACCTGAAGGTCCCCTGGTCCTGGCTAATTTATATGCCCCCAACCAGGACTGTCCTCCATTTTTTCATACAATCAATCAGGCCTTGCTGAATTTTAACAAAAATGGAGGCCCCATACTTCTAGGAGGAGACTTTAATCAAACATTAGATCATTCAATTGACAGAAGCAATAAATCCCTGGAACCTCATAGACAGGCTTGGAAAGCAGTAGGCAAACTAATGTCTGAACTTGGGCTAATGGATATTTGGAGGGCACTAAACCCAGGAAAGTATGATTACACATGTTTTTCTTCAGCATATGGATCTTCCAGCAGAATAAATCTTTGGCTAATATCTTCTGGGTTTTATGGTAAGGTGGTTAGCATCCAGATGCATCCAATTTTTGCTTCCGATCATGCCCTCTGGCGCTAGGCATTAAGATGGGACAGGACTTATACAGGTCCCCTACATGGCCTTTTAAACCCTTTATTGCTAGAAGATGCAACCTTTTTAGACTGGATTGGTCTGGCAGTATCAGAATACTGGACGGATAATGACAATGGGAGGTATCCAATTCAACCTTGTGGGATGCCTTTAAGGCCACCACCATCAGGGGCAGGATAATTGCCTTTGCAGCTGCCAGAAGACATTGATGAGAAGTGGACCAGAGGGCATTGGAGAAGCAACTATAATATTTGGAATCCCAATATAAAGCTCTCAGAAATCAACCCCCACCTTCAACCCTACTAGCACAACTAGCCATCACACGAATAGCACTTAATGCCCATCTATCTCGAAAGGCTGAGCTAAATCTTCTACGTGTTCATCATGCTTATTGGGAAGGGGGAGAAAAAGACAGTAAGCTTTTGACCTACCTCCTCAACAAACCTCTAAAGTGATCCATATACTAAAGGATACGAATGGGGCTTTGTGTCATACAAATTCTGAGATAAACCGAATCATGTCTCAATTCTATGAAAACCAGTATGCTTCTCCAACTCCCCCTGATCCTGTCAAGATTCAAAATTTTCTAACCTCCTTGCCTATCACCAAAATTTCAGGCTGTGAGACCAAACTGCTGGAAGTTCCGATAACTGTGGATGAAGTGACTCAGGCAATTAAAACGATGAACCGGCGCAAGTCTCCAGGGAAAGATGGGCTGCCTGTAGACCTCTATCGATTACAGGGAGTAAATTTGGTCCCTTACTTGGTTAGAGTATTCCAACATTTCCTACTTAAGGGACATCTACCTCCCTCCATGAGAGAAGCAATCATTACAGTCTTTCCAAAACAAGGAAAGGATCCAGGGCTCCCAGGAGTTATCGTTCCATTTCTCTTATTAATGCAGATGCCAAGATATTGGCCATGGTTCTTGTGGGTCAGTTTGAACCCCCTTTACAAGGCCTGATTAATCCATCACAAGCAGGCTTTGTTAAAGGCCGCCTGGGGTCAGATCACCACAGAACCTTAGGGTCCTTATTTCATTCTGTCAAACTCTCATTAATCCCCTCGGTAGCGATGGCTATCAATTTCAAAAAGGTCTTTGACTTGGCCAAATGGCCTTTCTTATTTCATTTTCTTTCCAGTATGAGATTTGGCCCTGAATACATTGCCTGGGGTAGACTCCTATATACTGCTCCCTTAGCATCGGTCCTGACCAATGGCTCCCTGTCCCAGCCCTTCCAATTACAGAAGGGCACTAGACAGAACTGCCCACTCTCCCCCTTCCTTTTCATTCTAGCGATAGAACCCCTGGCCATTGCACTCAGATCCTCCAATCTTATCCCTGGAATCCAAGTGGGCAACACAAATTATAAAACCTTTTTATATGCAGATGACCTCCTTATCACTACTGAACATACCCCATTAGGGATTCAGACTGTCTTTGACATTCTGACTGATTTTGCAAAAATATCTGGCCTAAAGCTAAATCAGTCCAAAACTGAAATTCTTCCAATGAATTTGGCTGCCTCTGGAGAAGAATTTATGGCCATGGGGCTTAAATGGTCCCACTAAGGCATAACATATATTGGCATTGTCTTACATCCAGATCCATCTAAAATGATTGCAGCTAACTTCAACCTTTAATTGATGCCTTGTGGCATGAATTCAAAAGATGGAAAACACTGAAGCTTTCATTTGTCGGTAACATTGACTCGATCAAAATGATGGCTTCTCCCAAGATGTTATACCTACTGACCCACTTGCCCATGTCCATACCTCAAAAATGTTTACAGAAGTTGGAGGCCCTGATGGGTAACTTCTTGTGGGAGGGCAGCCCCCCACGATATAGTAACCTTAAGCTACGACAACACTGGAAAAGGGGTGGTTGGGGACTGCCCTGGTTGCAGCAGTATCATATGGCTTTTGTTCTATCCCGGTCTCTTAGATAGTTTTCTAAAACTGGACAAGCCTCTCCTAACTGGCTGCATCTAGAAGTGTCCCTAACCCACTCTCCTCCCCAGTGGTTACCCTTTATGGCAAGAAAAATATACCCTTGCACCTCTCCCCCACTATGTCATTATCAGTGCAATACTAGAGGCAAGCAATGGCTCTACATGGCCATGATAAGGTTCCTTGGGTTCATATGCCTATATGGAATAACCCTGCCCTGACAATAGGAAATCCCCCTTGAATTGGAAAAATTGGATGGGACTAGGTGTCTCCTCAATACAGGACCTCCTAATTCCTGGCATGTCAATTATAGACTCCTTTGACTCTTTGAAGGCATGATATCATCTCCCTACATCTCACTTTTGGAGATACTTGCAGATAAGTGATGCCATATATCACCTTCAAAATTTCTCATCTCACAACAGAAACAGCAGAAATCCCTCACCCCATAGAAAAATGGGGTAGATTTACCAGGAACAGAGCTAGTCACATATATAGTGAGCTCCGAGACTCTACCACAGACCGCTCTCAAAAAGCCAGATTGCAGTGGGAGAAGGAACTACAGATTTCCATCTCAGAGCAACAATCGGAATGAGGATGGGTCTGAATACACCTAGCCTGCCAGGGAGGGTGCATATGACTTATCATGAATAAGACCCTCTATAGAAGGCAAGAGACCCAGCCAAATTGGTCAAGATGGGACTCTTACCGGCAGACATATGCTGGAGATGTGGTAATCCATCTTTTCCATGTACTCTGGGATTGCCCAAACCTTCAGTCCTTTTGGACAGGAATTCAGGACATTTGTCACAAGATTTTCCCTAACACAGGGTTGTATCCTCTTCTTCTCCTTTTGGGCTGCAGTAGCTTGACCGTGCCCCAATTCTGCCCAGCAGCACAATGGATCACAGCGGCTGGGGCTTTGGCTAAAAGCTTCATATTAAGGAGGTGGATAACCCCAGAGATCCCAACTGTGCAGGAGTTCCTCCTGACCCTGGCTGAAGAGGCCATATTCAAGAAGATCTCCAGTTTTGCCCAAGGTTCCTTAACCCAGTATGACAAATGCTGGCAGCCATATTTAAGGTCCAAGTATTGCCACAATACTCTCCCTAATGCTGCTTCTTAGATTCCCCACAATAGGTCTGGTTATGCATCAGAAATTCCCTTCCCCCTCTCTTAACTTACTTATTTGTATATATTTAGGTAAGACTGCCTTTTGTACATAGTTGATATTGCAAAGCACAGTGAAGATAGACATGCTTCAGGCAGAGACGCTGGACTGTGACTAAGCCTAGCTTGCTTATCCTTACTTTTTCTGCCACATATCCCTTTCCTTACCCTTCTTGTGGCTACTCTCTTTTTGAGAAGAATGAACCAACATGGATTATTAATTCATGAAGTCAAGGATTGTAACATAATTGTTATGCTAAGATATATGCTTTTAATATTTTGTAACCTATGAAGTGTATATGTGGCGATTGTACGTGATATTAGTGCCAAATGCTGTGATATGATTCAGATATGGAAATGTGACACTCTGTTTCTGTGTGTGTGTACTGTCTGAATAATACCAATAAAAATGTTAAACAACAAAAATTTGCTATCCAAAAATACAGTACAAACACTACAATTCAGGAACAAGCACTGCCGCACCAAAAATGCAGGTCATTTGCAAGAACCAACACCGAAATTTGTCCTCTCACATACAGAGGTTACACCTCCCATAGTGTTGACAGCTATGCTGCCAGCCATGAAGAGAATGTGAGGTGAGTGCTACTAGCAGGAAACAAAAGCTGCGGTCATTTCAAAGGATAGAACTACATCACAGACACTCTGCTCTACTGCAGGATGGCTCAGCGTATCTTGCAGTAGATGAGGCAAAACGAGGACACTCAGTAATACAGCTAAATAACAACTATGCTAGCCAACTACTAGCACTCATGCTCTGTCAGCACTACACTACAAATTCTAGCACCAGTCTATGGCACCTTTCAATGCCACCAATTACACTACACTATGCAGCCCTACACAGACAGGAGCATCAGATTTGTATTGCAGTATGACAGTTGTCTGTTATTTAGCAAATACTCCAAAACTACATAAACGTGTCACCATGCATAGCAGGTGAACTACAGTGACATGACAATGTCATACACAAATACAAAATGACACAGAATGAGACAGGTTTTCATGCCACTAGCGCAATGTAACAAACACCCCAGAATATGTACACAGGAGGGGACACAGCATCACTGTTTACATCTCACACATTAGTCACAACATCAACAGTGGCATTTCATGGAGAACTTACAGAGGGTCTTCAAATTAGAAAAACTCTCCCAGTACTACATGTCCATTTTTTTTCAAGTACGGTAAAACATGCCATGCATGACTCTCTCTATAAGCGTTACTACAACAGGCTGGCACACATTAACACATACCAGATATACACTACAAAGAAGAAAAATGTGCCATCCCAAAATACATACACTACAATTCAGGAACAAGCACTGCCACACCAAAAATGCAGGTCATTTGCAAGAACCAACACCGAAATTCATCCTCTCACATATAGAGGTTACACCTCCCATACTGTTGATGACTATGCTGCCAGCCATGAGGAAAATGTGAGGTGAGCGCTTCTAGCAGGAAACAAAAGCTGCGGTCATTTCAAAGGACAGAACTACATCACAGACACTCTGCTCTACAGCAGGATGGCTCAGTGTATCTTGCAGTGGATGAGGCAAAATGAGGACACTGAGTAATACAGCTACTAAAGAGCAAACCTAGTAAAAAATAAATAAAGCTTTCAGTTACACTTACAACTGCCTGCATAACTTCTGGAAAAAGGCTGCTGCATACAATAAATGGCTTTTCCTTTGACCTTTAATGGAAAAAATGTTATATAATTATTTGGTATGTAAAAAAGATTATTAAGTAGGAAAAGAAGGAAAAGTGGAGGACAGGATTTTTTTCTTACTTTTTTAACTTTTTCTAATTTTTTGGGTGGGTTCTTTATATTTACTTGTTTTTCTCTTATGTTTCTTTTTGGGGGTGGGTGGGCAGTGAGGAAAAATCAGAACACACTCTACATGTTAAAAAAAAAATGATGTACAGCTTCTGGGCATGGGGCTGAACAGTCAGTGTGTGTAGAGTACTAATCATTTGAAACTGCTGAGTCTCCATTATGCCCAACTGCTAGTGAGCTTGGACAACAATGTTATGGAGGTAGCCAACCTCACTCCACTGTATGGCCAGGTCTGCTTGTGTGCCTGGCTTGTCCACTGTGTTGGCTACAGCTGCAGGAGCCACCACTTGCTCAGCCCTCACCCTTCTGCTGCATTTCATATGATGCAGAGGCTGTCACCATACTGACCCCTCCTCAACTGCACCCTCCAATGCAGGAGCGGTTGCTAATTCATGCACCTTGGCCTCCTACTGGGTATGGTGGTGAACTAACATGTGGTTTCTTTGGCCACCCAAGCCCAAATCACTGCCCTTTCTATGATGATGTATCAGAATGCTGAAGATGTTGCATTTCTTCACAGCTGGGTTACCTGGCACAGTGTAACAGTGTAATGAAAAACTGCCACACTGCTGAGTAAGGAAAGTGAAGTGGATAAAATTTGCTACACGTAGTATATCACAAAGAACCCACATTTAGCATAATTTTCCACATAGTGGAGCAAAAAACTTTGCATTCTGAAATAAAGTGATGTTCTCATTATTCACTATGGACTTTGTGTTACTTCGTTTTGTTTTTTTGCTCTATAAGGAGAATATTGTAATGATTCATGGGATTTAAGGTCACATGGGCTGTATATTGTGTTATACAGCCTCAATTCAGCATAGTGTGTGTTGTGGAAAGTTGGAGACAGTTTGTTCTCTGAGTTCTGAGGTTCAAACCATTGAAAAACCTTTAAAAATGCATTTTTACCACAAACATTTGTGCCAAAATTTAGTACATCACTTGTAGGAAACCCTTATATCTGTTTAGATCATTGAGCACTTGTTGATTTTGTGGGACTATTTAATGTTAATTTAGTACATTCAGTCCATGTAGTGACAGACACTGTAGAAGTGTGTTTCAGGGAAGGGGCGGATCTATGGTGTAGAAGGGAGATTAGTGAGAAAGGCAGTTTTTCCATCTTATGTCGGCTGTGTTTTTGTTATTTGCGTGTTCAGGTACACACAGTACAGCTTTACTTAGTTTTTTTAGCATTTTTTCCTTTTTGCTGGGCATTTTTTCAGTAATTTTAAAAGACTGTCTGTATTCCAGATTACTGAACAGTTAAAGTTTCTGTGGCTGACCTTTAATGTGTGTGACTTGTGTAAATTGATTAGTATTTTATTGCAGCACCGCAATAACAGTATTGTTTTTTGACTTTGGGATTTTTGATGACTGGTTCACAGCTTGTATTACTTCTGCTTGTGAGGATGTATCACTTGAATGCTTTGCTTCCCATCCTCCAAAAACAACTATAATAATAAGTTGCTGTTACTTGCCTGAGTAATCTTAAAAACTGCCCGCAAAGAAATATTTATGTAAAGCTGTTTCTGGCCGTGGCACTGCTGCCAATAAGGCTATATGCAGTGGAAGAAGTGATGATGAGGCAGGATCATCATAGGCTAGTATCAAGTCTAGCAGTGTTAGGAGTAGTGATCATGGCTGTGGTAGTATGCAGCAGAAGGAAAAGGTAGCAGTTGTTGAATGTAAAGAGATTTTCTGACTGTTTTTCACAGTGAAATCAGTCACTTCAATGCTGGTTGGAGATACTGTTGTCCCTGCTGGTAGTAAAGTTATGATGGTATGATTGATAACAGCATGAGTATTGCTACAAGAGCAACCCATGTAAACTTATCAGGAGGGAAAAATGTTGAATCCACAGACTTGAGTGCACAGTAGTTGATGACGCACTCTCCACAGTACTTGAACATGATTCCGATAATGCTAATGACTCACAGTCTCATGTTTCCACTGATCTTGAGGTTAGGCCATCCAAACTTTCAGATGCTGATGAAAAAAGTGTGGAGGACAGTATTGAGGTTGTGGTTGGAATACCTCCAGAGGAGGACACCATCCAAAGTGAACTTGGAAATAATGAATATGATAATGATGCTAGCGACCCCATTTGGAAACCGGACAAAAAGAAAGAAAAGATGTCTGTTCATAAAAAGTCTGTTCATCAATAGTCCCCTCCTCAAAGTTCTAACGTAGCTGTGTCCATTGCTGACCCTGAAGTAATAGTCATTGATTTTGATGTTCAAAGTCCAAATGTGCACAGCACCAGAAATCATGCAGTATACCCCCATTTCATCGCCAACAAAACCATCATTACATATGCAACCCCAGAAGTGACTTATGAAGGGCAGGGGGGAACAAAATCCCTAGTTTGGGATTTTTTTCATATAAGATAATAGGAATGAAACAGTGACAATCTGTAAGCTTTGTCAAGCATGTGTGAAGCCTGTTAAAAAGAGTAACAATCTGGGCACTGGGGGCCAGCAGACTTCTCAAGAGTGGGCATATGACACTGTGGACTCAACACAAGAGAGACGCTAATGCCATAGGGGGCATTCACCCTTATCCACCTTAGTGAGAATGGAATCCTCTTCCTTTAATGTAACTAGCCATGTCAGTAAAAGTGGTGAAATAGCATTAGAGGAGTACTACAGGTGTGTGGAGGAGAAGGAGGAGAGTTTTGAATATTCAAGTAGTGGTCATAGCAGCAGTGCTCCATGTAGTAATTAATGTACTTCAATCACTGTGCTTGAAACAAGTAAAATACCACATTTATTGGCTTGTCACTTGTGCACCCACCATCACATGTCAAAGGTACCCCATTCATGTCAGATTGCAGAGGACAGCCATTTGGCATGCCATGTGCAAAACACTGAACAATGCAACCCATGTTGCACAGCCTTTTTGCCCAGAACAGTAAATACCAACAAAATCATGAGTTGCATGTGAACTCAATGCTGCAGTAGTGGAAATGCTGGCAACTGACCTTTTGCTGTTCTCCTTTGTGGAGAATGTGGGATTCAGTGTGTTGTTGCATGCCCCTCTCCTAAATGGAAGATTATGTCCAGGACACACTTTTCCACCCATGCAGTCCCTAAGTTATATCGGACAGTGATAGAGCCTGTAAGATATGCCCTTCAACATTCCTCATCACTCTACTTTCACTAAAGCATGGATATGTGTACAAGTGGCAAAGCAGTGGGTATTTCCTTTTTGTGTATAACTGCACAATGGGCATAACTTCCTGGGGGTTGTCTGTGATGATGAGATGGAAAAGCAGTGTAATAAGTCAGACTGTGGTGGTAGCAACCTTCATGGCCTTAGATAGCATGCCACAATTACAATTTATAGTGTAGCAGAGTTACAAATAGGCAAAAACATGCTAGACTTGCTCCTGACCAAAACTGATGTGTGTGAGTGGCTACCCCCCTCCCCAGCCGCTGGATTCACAGCTAGTGATAATGGATCAAATATTAAATGAATCAGCAATGGTGGCTTTGTGAGGGTTCTGTGCATGCCCCACTGTTTTAAACTTGTGGTACAGGAGTTTCTGCAGTACTCTGAAATAAAGCAAATGCTGACTGTTGCATGCTACTTCTGTGCACACTTTTCACACTTTGGAAAGGCCCAAGACCAGCTTAGGCAGCTGCAGATTCAAAACAGCCTCCCTCAGCACTGCCTCAATCTTGAAGTTGTCACAAGATGGAACTCAACCCTTTACATGGCAGAGTGGTTGCAAGAGTAGTACAAAACCATCTCTGAGTATCTAGTTATGCACACTAGATGTGACAGTTCAGGAGCCTAAATGTCTATGACAACTGAACAATGGAAACTCATAGACTCTAATATTAATTTTGAGGCCATTGCATAATGCCACACAGGCAGTGAGTGGTGACGTTGCATATGTTAGTGAAGCCATTCCACTGCTGCTGGTGCTGAGGAAGACTTTGTTGAATCTGCAGCCTAGCCTTGAGGTGGCCAGAGACAGGTCAAGCTGTGCATTACTAAAACACATGATTACAATATTAGACAGCAATCAACACATCACCATTATTCATCAGTCTCAAGAATTGGAAATTGCTGGACCCAAGCTACAAGCATGGCATTGCATCCATACTAGAGGGAGGGATCAGGTTAGAAATTTTACCTGACACCTAGTCCAAGTGGTTCATGGGGCACAGAAGTCATGTGCAGAGTTCTGAAATCACAGGATAACAAGGCTGAAGGTCACTGTGGACTGATCACAATCAGTAAGGTGGCTGAAAGGCAATGGGTGATATCAACTGCACAGTTGTCCACGAATCCACTTTGGGGTGCCTTGTCTCAAGTAAGAATTTGTGACCTAGATGAATCTTGTGAACAGGTGGACGATTCATCAGGAGTGCATGCATCACAGACTATGGTTGAGGCCAATTTGGCAGAAAACTGGCATCTGACAATATTGGATGATTCTTTGTTGTACTGGAGTGCTAGGTAAATGAATGGCCCAAGCTGACGTCTGTTTAAACTTACACACATTTACTTCTTGCTGTAGCATGGACTGATATATCAGTTCAAAATTTCTCATTGTTCTAATTCTGTCAGCAGCCTAAGGGTTAAAGGACATGAAAAATTATGACTTTTAAAAAGACAACTCCCTGAATCTAGCTAAACAGGACCCAGTTAGCCAAATTATTGTGTTTGTTTTCTAAAGCTGACAGAAAAACATTTTCTGGGAAATCAAAATCCAGGGTGCCCAGCTTAGCAAGTTCACCCACATTCTCTGTACAAGAACAGGGGATTTTCTTGAATTCTGCAGCAGTAGCTAGAATTCATGTGGCCTTCTGCTCTGAGAGCAGTGAGACACTCTTTTATTGGTGTCTAGTGCCCCCCCAACTGTCCAGTCACTGCCCCAATGTGTCTCATAGGTTTTCTGGTGTCTAATGGAACTCCCACCATTTGATTGCCATTCTCATGCAGTCAGTGTCTCTGAAGATATAAATCATCTGCATTGTCTTTTTTATGTTAAGTGGGCAGCCTTTTGGTTTCAATTGCAGAAGCAGTATATTTTATGTTTTGCTCAGTGAGGGAAAGGGGAACATTGCAACTGCTGACACCAGTCTCACAGCTCTAGCTGACCTCTGTTTAGGTGGAAAGAGAGTGCAAACTCTTTTAGAATGCATGAATAGGTGAGGATTGTGGAAAATGCCTAGGGGAACAAACTCAAGTTGGGGAATGGATTCCAAAGGAGACACAACTGTGGGTGACCCGAGTCCAACCCATCCAAGTCAATCACATTCCTGACTGCCCTGGTGGTCAGACAGGAGGCCAGGATCACAAACAGCTGAGGTCTAAGAGTAAACAAACAACCAGCTCTTGTTTAAGAGGGAGGTCAGGGGTCAGGAGGCAGGCAGGCTTGGTTTCCTTTGCCTAACTACTCTACCACAAGAACAAACATAAATGAAAGGACAACTGGGTTAGGCAACAGGACTTTGACAGTTGGCAGTGAGCAGGTGATGCAACATAGTTAAATGTAGTAACATAATAACACCATAATTGATGGCAGATAAGGACAGCTAGGCCCACCTAGTTTGCCTCTACACATGTGTGTTCAGTGCACACCAGCACAGTAATACATGGAAATGCATACAGCAGCCAGTCAGTGTCTAATTTTACTCTGAGTCTTACCTAAAGAATGATTTGAAGTCAGGCATCAGCAGCATCAGGAATTGGGTGGCAGTGGCTCATCAACATTAATAGTACCTGCAGTCCAGGGCTCATATCACTGATAAGGTGACAAGATCAACCATCACTAATTGTGACCCTGGCTCTGCACACTACTCTGAGTCCTGTCTGCTCCCATGTCTCCTTACTAGTCTCTCTCAGTTCGGTAAACTAAAACAAGAAGTAACTGGCCACTCCACAGCACTGCATGGGATTACTCTTGGCCAGGTCACAGCCATGTACAATCATCAGTGCTGCAGTATGCAATAAACTGACTCCTCCAGCTATTCTATAAAGCATCCCAGTCTTAGAGATAATTTTTGAACAATCCACAGCACTGCTTATCATTACGATGGGGCTAGTGCTTCAACATATTGTAAAGATACACTCCATTATGCTATATATATATTTCAGTATTATCTTCTTTTTCTCTCAAGTACAAGGTCCAAGGGAAGGGGAAACAGAGCCTACCACATTATTTGGCTATGGTCATCTTTAGTATGTATTTCTGTATATTCTTTATCTTCCCTGATTACAGAGTTGGGGTGGGGGAGTTGAAAAATAGAAAGAGGTACAAAGCCTCAGTTAAACAGTGCAGGTAATAGTACTTCAGATCACATGCCATCAAAATAAAGAGCAATTTCATTCTAAAATGTAACTGTGTCTATAGTAACAGGGTCTACCCACCCTGATCATTAAATTTGGAAAAAGTGTGTGGGGTGGAGGGCTCAAAGTTCTTACACTTTATGTTTAGCTGCTACCGTGAAGCATGCTGAGCTAATTCATGAAACTGCATAAAATCATTAATATGCACTTCTGTACTCCTTCTTCTTCCTCAAGTGCAGAGTCTCGGGGCAGAGGAGAGGGGACAGAAGGAAGGGATAGGAGGAGAAGGTACAAAGGTATGTCTCAGATGTTAAAGCAGATCATAGAAATTTGTTAACTTCAGCAGTCCTTGAATTCCTTATGTTATGAGACCTCAGGACAATAACCTCTGAAAAGGCTATTGACTTCCCTTCAACTCTGCAGTTTATCCCTCTGCATTGAATCTCTCTTGCACTAATACAATCTCACTCTCAGTTCATGTGAACCCAGGTGCATTGTAATGTGAGTCTTGTTTCCTTACTATCCCACCAGCTGTGCTGCTGTAGGTCCTAACCTCCATGTCATCACCCTTGGCATGCATTCTGCCCTCTTACTGTTTGTCACCCCATCACACCCCCTTTACAAGTTGAATTCTCTAAAATCACCACCCTGAGTCCCTCATCCTGGGTTCTTCTCACTCCTATCCATACTGCTGCCCAATCCCACACTCCTCCACCTTTCCAACATGCCCATTGGGCTCTCCCATCTCAACCTCTACACCTACTATCCACTTTGTCTTCCTGGACCTCTCATTCCTCTAAAGCACCTCTTATCCTTCCTTTTCCTGCCCCAGCCTGTTCAAGGAGCATGTAATATGGGCAACTCCAGAACAGTGAATGAAAAACAGGGCAAGGGAATTACAGTGCGGACAGATTGCAATATAAGTTTTACCCCACCTCAAGGTGATAGGACCTCAGAATTGGTATTTAAGAAATGAGGTGGGGGGCCAAGCCCACTGAAAAAACAGAAAAGTTGCCTTTAGCTTCCTCATTGTAATTCCTTTGTGATTCTGGACTCACAGGAGTTGCTGTAGTCACATAAAACTGCCTGTCCACTAGCTTTCCCTTTTGCCCCTTCTCTTGTCTATCCATCATTCTCCCATGCTTCGCACCCCTTCTCTGTGCTATCTTGCCTCACCATCTTGCTTGCACTCACAACCACTTGCCACTTCTCCCTGTTAGCCCTGCCTGTTTTAACCAGATTTCAGTTATTGTAGTCTGAGAGGAATTTTTTATGCTGCATTCTCAGTCAATCAGAAGAAAATGGGGATATAATCCAAGTTAAAACAACCTTGCTACTGCCCCTCCTACTTTTTTCTCTTTAGTAAGTTGTTATGCTAGTCACTCCAGAATATTTTCTGTAAAGTGGCCAAAGTCACTACTGTGACTATTGATAGCAATTTAACTTGTGCCCTGTAAGAATGTCATGACATCTCTGTCTGCTGCCATGACAGGACCGTATTGAAAATAATGTGCTCTGATCTCATAAGACAATTTAAAAAGATAAATGTTGAATACATTCATAAATAAAATTAACAAATGGATTAAAGGTTGGCTGCACTGCTGCTTCTAAATTGTTCCAGACACCCATGGATCCTTTCTGTGAAACCTTTGTTCTGAGGAAAGGATTGTGCAGTATCTTGGATCCAGGAGGTTACAAGAGCTGAAGCAGCATGAATTCATGGTAATGGGTGTCATGTTAGACAAACCTAATAGATTTCATCAACTGAGTGAACAGGGAAATAGATCAGGGTCAGATGGTGGAGGTGGTCTACTTAGCTTTCAGAAGTGGTTCATCACTGTACCACAAAGAAGGCTCTTTAGGAAGCTGGGCAGTTAAGGAGTGGGTCTTAATATTGTAAATGGGGGCAAAGGTGCTTGATGGACAGGTTGTAGAGGGTGACAATTAATGGAATTCACTTAGGGGAGGGCACAGTGACCAGCAAGGTACCTCACGGTTGAATGCTGGGTCTATCCTCTTTGTTATACTGTTAGTGACATTACAGAAGAAGTGAAGGTAAAGGTACAGCATGCTTTTTGGCAGATTGCACCAGAATCTGAAATAGGGTGGACATCTCAAGGTGGTAGAGAAAATGTGCAGAGACATGAGAAAACTGAGGAGTAGTCAAGGGTATAGCAGCTGGGTTTCAATGCAAAAATGTGCAAAATCAAGGACCTAGGGCATAGAAACCCAGGAGCAGAGTATAACATGGGAGAAGAGGTTTAGATTGTCACAAAACAGGAAAGAGATCTTGGAGTAATCATATCTGATTTCTTAAAGATGGCAAGTAGTGTGAGCAGGCAGTAAGGTTAGGTCAGTGGTATGCTGGGTACATAGGGTAGGATATCACCAACAGAAGGAGAGAGGTTGTATTGCCACTTTATAGAACATTGGTAAGACCTCACCTGGGGTACCCATGTCCAGTTCTGGAGACCACATCTCAGGAAGGACATAGACAGGGTAGAGGCTGTCCAGAGGAAGGCAACTAAAATGGTGAAGGGGCTGCATCAGAAGCCATATGAGGAGACACTGAGGGATTTCTATATGTACACCCTGGAAGAAAGGAGGGTGGAATTTAATAGAGACCTACAGCATAACTATCTCATGTGATTAAATAAAGTACAGGAGGGGAGTATTTGTCAGAAAAGAAAGTACACAAGAACAGGAGGGCATGCAATGAACCTGAAAAGGGGAAATTTAGGAGTGTGTGAGAAAGTATTAACTCACTGAAAGAGTTCAGGATGTCTGGAATGATCTTCCAGTGGAGGTTGCTGGGAAGAAAACAGTGGTGGGTTTCAAGTACGCATGGGATAGGTACAAGAAAATCTTATTTGGAAAAGGGGTGAGGGATGAATTCAGCTCTGCAGTGAAAGTATAGGCAGGAAAAAAAGGGTAAACAGGGTGGGTCAAGCAGTCCTTATTGGCACACAAATTATATGTTTCCTTGTCTCTGTGACACCTTGCAGATAGCATTACACATCTCTGTGATAGAATATGTCTTCAGGTCATTACTGTTTCTATGTCACTTGTGCTGTCTTCAGTCCCCCTTGAGAAAGGTTAATTGTTGCTCAAGTGCCTTCCTGTACATAAATAAATTAATAACCTATTGAAAATATCAAAGCACATTTGAATTAGATAGTGTTGTAACAATTTATTTACTTAATATAAACTATAACTTAGTAAAAACTTCCAAGACATGGATTGCATAATGTATGTCATATGCTCAGGCAAAATACGTGATGTAATTCAGCAAGAGGCACACTTTAGAACCAGGCATTTGATGATGTGGTTCCCTTGAGTTTGTTATATTCCCAATTACCTCTAATGCTTAAGGAAAACCTCTAGAGATGCAACATAAATAAATATGGTGCTCTGGATTGAGAAAAGACAGAATAGATCATTAACAACATATTGATCATATAGTAACTCAAGAATGAGAAACAATAAAGGTAAAATGTTTTCATTCAATACTATATATATGGAAATGCAAAGAAACATGACTTATTGTGAGTTATGCTACTTAAAGTATTTTGGTGAAGAATGTTTTCTTCCAGTTTCAGGGAAAGGCACCATTTAAATAGTTTTTGTTCTTTTATTTTTTGGGGTGTTTATATATTAGCTATTACAAAGGGTTACTTCCTTGAGAAGGCTGGGAGGAAAGACAAGAAGATATTCAATCATTCAGTCCCATTTCCATGAAGAATTCATCTTGTGTTAGTTTAAATATCTGGATGGTTTCAGCTAAGGCTATCTTAAATTAAAGTTTATTTTCCAGTTTTCACTTTCTTACTGAAGTAATACTTCCTAGTGTTTGTTCTAAACCATTAACCTTTAGCAGCTTATGTATGCCATGTAGTGTTCTCATCCTTTGAAATATTAATATTTTATGAAATTGACTTCATACTGCTCAGTCCAATCAATTATTTTTGAATGGATGAAGAAAAGCTAAAGTATTTTGAATTTGTTAACCAAAATACATTCTTGAATATCTAATATATATATATATATATATATATATATATATATATATATATATATATTGCAATTTCCTTTCTTATACATGACATTTAAATCAGGTTCTTCAGTGAATATCTAAAGATATTTGCAATATATAAAGTACACAAGAATACTGAGAGCTATGAATTCATCTCTTCTGCAAACTGGAACGGTACATTACTGCTATGAAAATATCAGTGAATCCTGCACCAAAACCCCTCGTTTATTTGCAGATCAAGCTTTACTCTATGTTATCTTCACTTTTGGTATTGCTCTTGTTATAGGTGGAAATTTGATGGTTATCATCTCAATTTCTTACTTCAAACAGCTCCATTCTCCCACCAATTTCCTGATCCTGTCATTGGCATTTGCTGATTTTCTATTGGGACTAGTAGTGCTACCATTTAATATGATTAGATTTATTGAAACATGTTGGTTCTTTGGGGATGAATTTTGTAAATTTCACTCCAGCTTAGATGTAATATTCTGTGTTGCATCCATTCTTCATCTTTGCTTTATTTCCGTAGACCGTTACTATGCTGTCACTGACCCTTTGATTTATCTAACAAAGTTTACTATTTCTGTTGCAAGCTTGTTATTGTCTTTAGGTTGGATCTTGGCAGCAACTTATTCATTTTGCCTACTTTATTTAAATGCAAATGGCAATGGATTAGAAGATTCAGCAGTTGCCACCTCCTGTAAAGGCAGTTGTCAGACAATAATGAACAAATCATGGACTCTAATTAACTTATTCATCTTCATTATCCCCTTCATTATAATGGCAGGTATCTACACTAAGATTTTTATAGTTGTCAAAAAACAGGCTAGGATGATAGAAAGCATGGCAGGTAAAACAGACACAATGGGAAATTATAGTAGCCGAGTAGCAAAAAGAGAAAGAAAGGCTGCAAAAACATTGGGCATAGCTGTAGGAGCATTTGCAATATGCTGGTTGCCATTTTTTATGGACACTGTGATCGATGCCTTTTTCAATGTTATCACATCCTTAGCTGTATACCATGTGTTATCATGGGTTGCTTATTTCAACTCTGCATTAAATCCCTTAATCTATGCTTTCTTTTATCCTTGGTTTCGTGAAGCAATTAAACTTATTGTGACCTGCAAGATTTTGAGATATGATCATACTAGCACTAATTTATTCCAAGAATAAAGTTTTCATACACATTTGTTTGAGTTGTAATGGAAATTTGGTACAGTGTAAAGAGTTACCAGTGTTTGGAAATAAACATAGTTTGAACATTTAAATGTTTCGAAATAAGAGAAAGCAGTATCTAAGCTTAATGATTTGTTGTCTTCTTGGCACATGACCACATGTATGTGTCTGATAGATGTTGATTGTAAAATGGAGTCAAATATTTTTAGTAATTTAACATTAATGTGTAATGGACAGCATGATGAAATCTGACAAACAACATATAATGTGGTCTCTTCTATTTTAATGCTTATACCACTAGTGTGATGTGTGTTTATAGGAAGTTAGCATATGAAGCACTTACACTTTAAGAAAGGTTGTATGACTGGGGATGGGTGCTATTTAAGTTTCCTAACACAAGGTGTTTATTACCTTTGACAAAGCCTGTGTTTGGGTAAAACCTGTGTGAGGGGTTTATCTGTGTCTGCAATTAGCACTTTGCATCTGTGTACTCATTTTTGCCACTGTTTTTTGAAGTTTTCAAGTAAAATTGCTATATTTATGACTTCCTTCTTTTGGCAAGTTTTTATTTGTGTCCCTGTGTTGAGTCAAGACTGTTTTTTACTGTACTGCTACAGTATATCTCTGAGCACCTGTCTTTCTGTGCAGTTCTAGCCAGCTGTTCAAATTATTGTACAAGTCTGCTCAGTTTGCTATCCCTTGAATCATAATTACTGCCTTACATTTGTGCTAAATATCTCAAAATGTTTATAAAATAAGTGTTTTTTTTTCTTTCAGGAATTAGTTAAAATCTACTTATCTGATGTCAATGGAACACTTGAAAATATGTTTACTCCAAAGTATTTTGCAAATTAGTAGGTACATTCCCTATAGTTTAGCTATATAATGTTCTTACAGGAAACATCTTTGATGATAATATTTTCTAATGGGCAAGGATCATTCTGCATACATTCTGAAATTTGAAACTTTTGAAATTCGCAGTTTATGGACTGATTAAACTAAAGAAAAATTTAAAAATAGCCCAAATTTCTTGTCTTTCACAACAAAATTGTGTTAAAATGATTAACTTTCAGAAAAAAATTAGTCACATATTTTTGCCAAACTGCATGTTGCAAAAACAATCAGAATTGTATTGCAATTTACAAAATTGATCCATTTTTTAGCAAATACATGCTCATTTTTAGTTACTAGTATTGTGTTCAGGATCAGTATTGCTCTTGCATCCCAAATGAAGTGTATTTAGTGTGGGCAGGGACCTTTGTCCAGGGGACTACAAACTTGTTAGCAAGAGTTCATAGAAGGGGGCAGGATCTGTCATGCAAATGGTCCCCAATATTATTCACAATAGTATGACTGCTGTCAGAAGCCTGGACCCAGCCTCTTGAACCTGTCCATTGTTATAAGTTACTTAAAAACCTCCATCCTGATTTTGACTCAGTCAAGAAATGGTTTAGGTCAAATCAGTTCTCTTTAAATGCTCACAAGACTATGTGCTTTGGCACTAAACTAAGGCTTTCCAAACTCATGTCCCTTCCATCCTTTCACACCCTTGATGGAGACATAACTGGCAACATGTTTTCATTCAAGTACCTTGGTGTGTTGTTTGACCAGCACCTTTATTTCTCCCAGCACATTGACACAATATTCAAAAATGCTCCACCCTAAACCTGGTACCCTCTATAAGCACAGAAGTTGCACACCCTGCCTGCTGGCTGAGACTGCCTTACCAAGATGATTCTTCCAATTTTTGATTATGGTATCATGCTCTATGAAGCTGCCTTAGGTCCACCCTAGCCAGAGTGGATCCCCTCTTCTACTCTTTCTGTCTCTCTGCTATTAACTGCCCTCCACACACCCAGAACTGTACTCTTCACTCTGCTCTCTCCCTCCCATCCCTGAAGGATTACCCTCTAACCCACAGCTCCGTCTTCACTTCCAATTTCTGGCAATCCTCCTTAGAGAAACATAGAAACATAGACTTTGATGGCAGATAAGGACCGCTAGGCCCATCTAGTCTGCCCATTTCCCTACCTACAGGATAGGCTGCAGATCCTAGTTAACCAACAGCCTATATCTTCCTGCCCCCCACAAGAATTGTCTCTAATAGAAACATAGATCCCTTATCCTCTTGTCTGGACTCTCTCTAATAACCATCCAAATCTTCTCCCTCCAAAACACTGTGTTTAGCTCCCTTAAGATTCCTTCTCTTAAAACACTTGTGGGTCAAGCTGCCTTCTCCATCTGCTTTCAAAACTTTGGAACTCTGTCCCCCTAACCATTAACTCTGCCTCCTTCAGACTCTTCCAAATCTCTGTACTCTGCTCCCATGCATCGCCCACCTGTCATTGCTCTTAATGTGCATGGCCCTTAGTACTCTTCTCTTCCCCTCCTTCTTCCAAATCCCATGCACATCATCCACAGTTTTCCTGTTCTCATTTCCCCATTTGGTTTTCCCAAGTTGTTTTCCTGATTGTTCTTCTGCTACATAACCACACAACATTATAGTCAAGATGTATCTTCCTCATCTTCTATTTTAGCTGCACTGTTACCTGTCCTTCAACAGTTATTGTAAATATTGTAATATTGTTTATACCTATACTTACTTAGCTGATCTCTATGCATACATACGTTGTATTCTTCCTCTGTCATTCATTGTAACACTATACCTTTTCTCTTGCACAAATGTATACATTTTGCATTGTGTTTCCCTTCCCCTTTCACCACTGCACACATCCAGAAACAAGCTGTTTGAGATCAGTATGTCTCTCCATGTGAAAAACTTGAATAAAATAAATAAATAAAATAAAAAACAGGTGGAAATGTGAAGTGCAATGATATGACCATATGTAGTGGAATAGGCATAGGGACTTGCATCAGCAGCATGTCACTGGATACTGGACAAGTAAGCATGATGACACAGTGGGGTTGGGGAGTGTGTTCATTGTATCACACTAGATGTCAGGGATTTACTGTTATTTGAGATCTTCCAAGGAATCTGGATATCAAACCTCAAAGGGGATTTTACCAATGTCCCAGCTTGGCCCAGTGTACAAGGGGAGGCTACCGATGGGATCTTCTACAAGATCTTGACTTATATGTACCTGACGGGTATCTGACTTACATTTTTTGCCCACCATGCAGTTGCCTGACAAAGTGCATGATCCCAACAAGGGAATGCATGGCATTCAGAAAGTTAGAGACCTGGAGTTAGTCATAGCTATAACTCAGACAATTGTAGGGCTCCTTTAGAGAAGGAATGCACTTCTTGGCAGGATGCATAATAAGAAACTGGAGTACCTAACTTGCACAATAGGATTCTACCATCTACCTGACACAAGTTCATGCTTCAATCTGTTTGTAGGTACAGTCCAGCTTGATAGCTGATGCATAATCCATGTACATACTCTAACAGTTGTATATTAACTGTACAATACGTTGCATTTTTGTGATAGGGAAATCATCCTCTTTCCTTCTCTTACATATACTCTGCTTTGTGTACATTGTTATCAGGTGATGGTGACACGATGCATCTAATTTCTATACATTGTGCACTACTCTTCTTTACAGCTAAAACTGCGATTTGATATTTTGCTACTCAATCCAGTGACAGGCTGATACACGTGTAATTTGGTTATGGATGGCTTGTGCTTCTCTGCCTCCAATAACCATTGGTAAGACAAGGTTCACAAGTGGCATCTACAATCAATGGTTTCCCTGGTCACAGCCATGGCAATCCTGTTTCAGACAGAGGTAGTAATAGCATGGAGTTGGGACAGCAGGAAGCCTAGGTTGGCCAGTAACATTATCCACTTATCCAGACAAGCAGAAGATTGTGGGATACAGCAATTTACATGGATGACTGTATTATCTTTCAAAGTAGCAAAAGTTGTTTTCAAACACATCAGAGCAGCATCCATTCAACCTACTACACTTGTTTGGATGGTCTGGGGACATAAATCAGGAGCACATTCTGAACCCCAGAGTAGTCAGCTGTTTAAAGCAGAGCACAGTTCGTTATGTCAGGGTTTTAACCTGGGTACTATTCATGACTCAGTATAAGGTCTACCTAGTTTTGCTGACCTCTTTGTTCCTTACAGAATTCAGTGGTGCAGGCTCTCATGTGGTGCCCAAGGGATGTCCTGGATAAAGTAGAATGCTCTTCTTGTGCAGAAGGAGCACTCTGTGAATTTGGAGGCCTTAAAAACTCATGTAAGCTTCTGTGGATTGGTCCATTATCAGAGACAGAAATTTTTCATTTTATTCAAAGATAAGTCTGACAGCTTCAGAAAATGGCATTCTGTGTGCATACTTATTCTTTTCACTGAAGCACTGGCCTACTATGAGAGTCTCAGTGAAAGTTTAGATCCAATTATCCAAGCCTACTCCACTTTCTGCTATTGCCTGGGCTCCTGTATGGGGCAACCTGCTAATTACTATTGACATACTGTCCTGAGGCATCAATGTCAAGCAGTGGGGATTTACCAGGTCTATGATTTATTCAGTCTGGGTTCATGAACCCTGGACTAATTTAAAAACTTGAAACTATGGTATGGTATTCTGAACTGAGTGTTTTGGAGATGCCTCTGGCTTCCTAGTATTATGCAGCCTGTGTTACAGATGACTACTAGATATAATGAACCCCCTTGACCATTGTGGCATGGTCTCATGCTACTCATGGATGTTCTAGCCAAGATATATCATGGCATTTTTGACTATTCGTGATCAGTCCTGAAAAGTTCACCAACAATGAAAAACATTCCTAAACATGCCTTTATAAATGTAGGAATGGAGTAAGTGTTTTGCAATATCCAAGTGGGCTTGGTATGATATCCACAGCTTGCTAATTTAAAACATAGTAAACCACTTTTAGTTTCAGATGCTGGTCAGACTGTCTGCCCTAGGTCTGATGCCTGATGACAGATATTATTTCTGACATCTTCCAGGCAGAACGCTGTATCACATCTTTTAGGCTTGCCTGGCTGTAAAACCTTCTGGCAACAGGTCCAATTTGACTGTGCTTTGGTGTTTTTTCCTGCTTTTAAGTGGATCCCAATATTGCTCCTTTTTTCAATACATAATGTCACATTTTGCCACATTTTCACCCTGACTCAGGACCCAGGCAGTCGCGGCAGTCCTCATGCATGGAAGCGCACAAGTACCCTGGTTGCAAGTTCAGCCTCTTTCAGCCCAGCCCTGGCAATCACTGCCATCCCACCTCAACTATGCCACCCATTGGATCTCCATCCAGTGGAAGCAGAACTACAGGGTGTTGACAACATCCCTGGGAGAGGAGAGCTTCCTTTTGGCTACTCAGTCCTGTTACTTCCCTCCCCTCATGTTGGCCCCCTGATGACCCAAGGTCATTCCCTAACCTGGGTTGCTGGCATGGTGCAAGGTGAGGCATCCAGCACCTCATTCCTCTGCACCACTAGGGCCAGCTATCGTTGCTCCTTTTGTGTGACCCACTGTTGGGGATCTCCCACTCCGACCCTGTCTGCATTGGCTGTTATCAGTTAACACATAAGTGAAGGACTTGTTGCTTCAAAGATGGACAATGACAGTGCACACTCACTGCAGGAGTAGAGAGATGCTTTATCCTCTCTAGCTTCTCTCCACAGAGTGTTCCACCTGTCATAAGTCAACTTAGTCCCATTTTATAAGTGTTGCAAGTCATATATTGCTCATCTCGGTGCAGTTTAGACCCAAATTTTCCTTTTAGGGAATGTGAACAGTAGCTATGTTCCACATTATTTAAGACTTTATTAGAGTTCCCTGACTCCACCGCCCCTTTTTTGTCAGGGGGGAATTCTGAGGGAAATTGCTGACAAGTTACTCTCTGTATATACATGGCAGAGCCAGGGACGATGCAGTGCAATTCCTTGTAGTAAATGGCATGTCACAAAATACTGCAGTAAAAAATGGTCCTAATTGTCACTGAATTACATTGTTACATGCAGCATACTGCAACATTTTGTGATTTACTACTACATTCTGCATTGCAATCTGACTGACTGTGCTTCATGACTGGGTACCGTTTACTGAAGATGTACCAGTATCTGTTTTTTTTACACACTTCTGTCCAGATCTACAATATATGCATTCCTGTTTGTGAAGTCAAAGGTTGTAGTGCTATGTGAACATTTTATTGTATTGAATTGTTTGCTGGTTGCATCTTATCTTCAGTAAGAAAATAATAATAATAATAAACTTTATTTTTAAACCACCTTTCTGCAATCAAGGCGCTATACAACTTGCAACAGGTAAAGTCCAATAAAACATAAAATTACATATGGCATGTTAAACAAATAATAAATATCTAAAAAATAATTAGTCTGGGTAGACAATGTGCCACTGATGGGTCTTCAAGGCCCTCTTAAAACTGTTCACAGTCGTGCACTCTTGTTTCTGGTAAGGTAGAGAATTCCTCACAATGAAGGCCACATACATAAACGCACAGGCCTCTGATGTTTTAAGACATACCATGGGAATCTTTAACAAACTCTCATCAGCTGAGTGGAGTGGTTGTCCAGAGCAATAAGGCAACAGGTGCTCTTGCAGATTGCCCAGGACCAGTCCATGCAAGGCCTTAACAATCAGAAGCCAGACCTTGATGGTGATCCGCCATTGAATCTGCAGCCAGTGCAGTTTGCGCAGCACCAGTGTAATGTGACTTGAACAAGGAGTCCTTATCAACAACAATGTTGGAGCATTTTGCACTAGCTGCAAGTGGCAGATATCAGCCCATGGTAGCCCTAGGTACAGGGAGTTGCAGTAGTCAAGGTGCAAGGTCACAAAGGCATGGATCAGTGTTGGATGGTCAACAGATGGAACAAGGTGCTAAATCTTGGTGATGTTCCTGAGATGGTAAAACAAGGATTTGACAACTGCCGACACTTGTGAATGCAGTGTCAGCCCATCATCAAATACCAACCCCAGATTTCTCACCAATTTTAAAGAAGGCAGCTGGACACCTCCGAGACAAAGTCCAGAAGGTTGTCCTGCCACTGACCCCTCTGTCCGGTAACTCAGATCTACCACCAACACCTCAGTCTTTCCAGAGTTCAGTTTCTACTAGCTGGATTTCATCCAGTCCTGGATTTTTGTGAAACAGTTAATAAAAACTGAGCACACACTAACCTGGTCGGGAGTAAAAGACATGTAGAGCTAGGTATCATCAGTATAGCAGTGAAACCTCAGGCCATGCCATCTTACAATGTCTCCAAGGGGCAGTACATACACCGTGAACAACATGGGGCACAACACCAATCCCTGAGGGACCCCACATGGCAGAAAGAATGGGCCAATGCCAAATGTTTCCTTGCATGTTGTGCTATGAAAGTTTTAGTTGTGTTGTAGTGTATGATGAAGTCAGCCCTTCCAATATGCCCTTTCCACATTTGCCATGTTTCTGAGTAGGAAGTCCATGTAGAAGGTGTTCAAGGTCTCTACATTAATGTTTTAAAAAGAGTAATACAATACTGAAAGCAGCAGACATAAAAACAGTGACTATTCAGGTTGGTGCACTGATTTATTACAGCTTCTTTATATCACAGTGCTGTTTAATACTTAATAAAAGTCATTTTGAGTATTTTGTCACAGCACCTGAAAGTCAAATGCTTGAAGTCAGGAAAACAAAAGAAATGACTGTGCCAAAACATTAAGGAATATCACAAATGATTGTACTTTAAAGGGGATGGTACACTCAAAAGGATTGACTAGTTCTTGCTATTTTAAGAACACAGCACTCAATTACATACTAATGAGAAGGAATTACATGATTTTAGATTACATTTGCAATCCTTAGAAGAGGAGAAAAAAATGCATGCCAATGAAAACACATTTTATTAATAGTATGTAATTAAAAAGGCATTGCAGTAATTCATATTGTGAATGTTTGCCATCAATAATCGAGTCAGTAATACTGACAGTGTTGCAGCACAAGAGAAAACAGCAGTGAAATATATTCACATACAGACATCTTGAAAGCTAAAAACAAATGACGTCTTAACAGTGTCACAAGACATCTCAGTAAATACTACAAACATATGAAAATGCCAGCAGAAACAGGCCTCAAGGTCTAGCATGTCTGCTTGAATGTGCAGCTAGCACTTTATAATGTTACTGCACTTCCCTTCCCCACCATCCTCTTAACCCTTCCCCTTTCCCTATCCCAACCCCTCTTGAAGCTGTCTACTGTCTTGCAGGCCACTGCCTCACCCAGCAAGGAGTTCCACTTCTCCACCACTCTTTCTGTGAAAACATTTCTCCTCATCTCTTTCCTGAATCTACTCCCCTCCAGTTTTAGTTGGTGTCCTCTCAGCACTGAGAACAAAGTTGTTGTTTTTTTACTTTGGCATAAATCCTTTTGTCCATTTCTTTCTTTTTTTAACTTTCTTTTTATAATGTTTTAAGTCATATACACATAAAAATATGCATTCAAGAGCCAGCATAACAGTGCAAAGTACTGTATCAGTCACACATAATTACAGTGGGAGTTGAGTAGCATGCCTCTCCATGTTACACAGTGGGGAGAACCATATAGGAATAATATCAACTCAGCAGTGCACATATTGGAGTCATACATCACAGTCATATGGATCTTGGAATCTTAGGTAAGTATAATTTAGCACAGTTAAACAAGCCATACTGTTTAGGTGGTCCTGTAAGAACCAATCCATTTTGCTCTGAAAAAGTAAAAAGTCACAATAAAAACATCTTCCTCTTGGCTCTCTACTTTGCTAATCAACACCTACTTTGATATAATTCTATTAATATAACCTCACCCTTTGTAGGGTAATAAGTACTAAACAGTAATGCTAAAACACAAACAACTAAACTTATCTTACTCTTCTACTATCCTCAATTTTAAGATAGAGAACCACGAAACATGGCACAGACTCTCTGGAGTTGTGGCGGTAATGCCGATCTATCGAATGTGCTTCCTCCCTCCACTGTAAAATACCATACCATGGCTCCAAGGATGGGCAACCACATCTTCTACTGTTCATCTTGGTGCCAAAGCTAAAAGCAAATGGTGACATTTTAAGACAGCCTTGTTTAGCATGCAGCCCAAAATTACTGGTCAATAAAACTAAGTGAAAGCCAGTAATTATACATGCTCCAATGGAGTATCCAGAGCATTAGGTAATACTCATTCTACAGCGAAGAAACATTGATAAACAAAAACATTGGAATCTCTCTTATCTGTAGTGGAAAACATCCCACCCGACTTTCAGTTCATACCTTCCCCCCAAACGGAGGCAGAGATTAAACACTGCAGAAAAGCAAATAACACATAGTAGGACCAAAATGAAAGGTTTGGGGATGAAGGGTGAAATGACACCAGTCTTTTTTTAGGGCAAATATTAACTAAAAGACATGCTTCATAATGGACAATATTCTACTTTCATCTGGTGACTTCTCATCTTCAGATGCTGTGGTATTAGCTCTCTGAAATCATTTAGATGTGAAGTCTCCAGCTGCCCATGGATATGCAAAGCACTACTGCTTATCTTGATAGGTAAACTGTAATCAGGGAGGGAAAACAATATGATAAGTACTATAAGTCCAAACAACTAAAGTTGTTGAGCTACCCCATCAAAAACCTTACAGTGCATCTTTTTGTCTATTTCAAATGATTGCAGATTTCATATAATATCACATAATCCATCCTAATAAGTGCATCTTATTGTTTGTAGTAATCAGAAGTAATGGTACGGTGTGTGACTATGTAGGAACCTATGTTTAGGGGAAGGGGGCTAAGTTAAATACACAGAGTTGGGAGACTCACTGTTAAATGCCAAAGCAGAACATTTAAGTGGTGCAGTGTCTTCAAGTGAGATCATGATTCTGAGTCTTTTACATTTTATCAGCTACTGTTCCAATGGTAAAACCACAAAATGACTCCCATCGATATAAAGGTTGCATAAATAAAAAAACATTTTTTTTTAATCTAAGACAGAATTGTAAGTGACAATTCCATCTGCTATGCAAAGAATCAAGCAATGTTGGTAAACTAGGAGTTACATTAGCAAGGTCTCATTGCATTACACACTGGCTATTCAGGCTACTGGATAGGTTTATTACAGTTTTATCATAAAAATAATGTTATTTTATTAATATTCTCACCCTGTTCCCTCTATTGCAAAATGCCACCCTCTGTTTCTCTGTGCCCATGACCCCAGTCTCTATGCTTCTGTAGCCCCCCTGCCTATCTCCCTACAGGTTTTTAACATAGAACTGTATCCTGTCCAGCATTCCACCCCCTTATAAACATGGACCTGCATCCTATCCACCAATCCCATCCCTCTCCACTCTCATTTCTCCTCCCCCTCCACTCTCCAGGCCTACCTAGACCAGTCCTCTCCCATGGCCCCCTCCCACCTCCTTCCTTTTTTCCTGATCCCCTTGACATTTCCCCTCCCGCATTCCTTTTTCTCTCCCTCACTCTCAAACAACAAAGCCATTGTTGACTACTCTGTGTTCAACTGTTTTATACTTATTTCAAAATGTGTTTTTATTGTTGACCCTTTAGTGCCTGTCAGAACATTGTACTCTTGTTATTGTAACACTCTGGCGTGAAACAGTCAATTATATTGTATTTTGTTATATCTGATTGTATCTCTCTTTCAGTGTGTAACCTCTGTAAAACATTCTCAGGCTCATAGGTATTGTATTCCAAAAACAAATACCAGTTTTTGAGGTGATAAAGAATTAATAAGTGACTAGTTTTATTGTATTACATTGAGGTAAACATCCTGCATTGATATCACAGTAGTTGACAAATAAAAATAAAAACAAAGAAATGCAGTAAAAGGTTACTTGCTCTGGACATACATACATGCTTGAAAATGTATACAGCAAACAGACATTACAACAGTCGTGTGCACAAAAAATGATATGAATGTGCTTTATAGTAAAGAGCAATAGAGCTGCAAAATTTCATTTTCAGAGGGGTCTTGCTTTTACACAATTTTATAATGTATTTAATAGAGTAGCACAGGTAAAATGCAATCTTATTTTCTCTGGGGACCTGCTTTTTTCCAGTTTTACAATGTAAATTCCCAGGATAGCTCAGTTGTCAAGCAGTATATCATATTCAATGGGTTCTGATCATACTCATTGTTACAGTTTATTTCCCCAATAGAGACCAGCTCAGATTCAATATATTGTTTTCACTCAGGTCCTACTTTTGACAAATGCAAGTAGTTATTTATAGAATTTGTCATTTCAGTAGAAGGATAGGGATTTATGATGCCTGTGTGGGAATTTGGAGCTAGTAAGGTGCTGATATCATAGAGGGTATTCTAACGTTATTTACAATTTTTTTTAACTAGACAGCTGACATGAGCTGCAATATCTGATTTTCCGTGGAATACTGCTTCTACCCACAGTGTAAAGTACAATAGCCCCTGATATACAGTCAGCAAGCTTTTTGACTTAGCACTGATCCACTGACCAAAAATACTTTAAAATCACAATTCAAAAATAAACCAATGATTGCAACAGTCAAATTTCTATCTAAGATTTTCATTACATAAGCACAGTACTCCAGCACCAGTTGTCCAATTCCTTAATTATCAGTCTGTTTTTTCAGTTGGCCATTCAAACACAAAGAGAAAGTCAACACCTAGGATAGGATATCAGTGTTGGCAATAAAAAAGTGAATGCCAATACTAGCCGTGGATTTCTGGTGCTGGCTTTAAAAAAGTGAAGAGACATCATGTAACATGACTGCACCATTACAACGTATCCGCTTAGCATAGATAATAAGTGGGAAATCTCTAACCAGGGTCATAGAGATCCTGTGATGGGAATCTCAAGGGGATATCAAGAAGTACCTGTAAAATAAGAGCAGCAATGGGGTCACACATGATCTGTCGTTCTTTAGGAACAAAACAGGAAAGATGGGAAAGGTAAAACATAAACCACTACTTATCTGCTACATGGGGATTCAGTGTCCTATCAGATGGGAGTGGTATCCTATCAGAACATTAGAAATAAAGGTAAAACAGGTTAATATAAACAAATCATTAGCATGCAGGGGTAAAGACAGAGCTGAGGAGAGGTTCAACAGCAACGGGATCTGCATATTACAATACATAAAAGGCATTTCTGTAGAAAAGATGCAGTTAAAAGTAAAAGTGAGAAAAAAAGAAAATCAGTAAAATAAAAAAGTAATAGAAATGAAAGTAAGAAAGTAACAGTGAAAAGAAGAAGAATGAGCAGCGTCCTGCTAGTGGGTGTTCTCGTTTACCCTTCGGTGCTTAGGGCTCTAAAGCATGAAGAAATGCTGTGTACAGCAACACTTTGGCACTCCATTATTCTATTAGTCTGACTGGAAGATGTAAGCATGCAAAGATGCATTAAGTACCAGGCAACTATAGCATGGGCAAAACCATGTATGAAGAATCACTCTCTCCTAAGCACCTATGGAAGTACCGTGACAGGGGCAGTATAGAGATACAAAATTACTGGAACCCCTGTCACTGTCCAACAGAGGACAGAATGGGGAAAAGGAATTTAAGCATTGCTGATCAAGAGCTTGGTCAAGCCACTACAGTGGTGGAGTAGCCAAGGAACTCGACCCAGCAGTAGGCGGGGGGTGGGGGGGTGATGGTTTAAAACCCTGCTTGAGGGAAATTTTATTTTGATTCTTGTCTGTGTGGCCACAACTAAGTGTTGCAGCTGGAATTATAACTTGCCCCTCTGTCCACATCCTCTCGGAGCTGATTATAATTATTTTGGGTATTATGTGGGACGAAGCCTCTATAAAAATGAAACAAACCATTGGGAGTGCAGCGTTGTCTCGTAGTCAGCATTATGTACGGCCACAGTGTTGCTGCACACTGTTTTCTGTGCACTGTGTTTCCTTGCATGGTTTTGGCAGTAGCAGTATGACCTGGTGCTGATGCATAATCTGTTTTTGAATAGCACCCTTAATTCATCTAAATATGACAGACATACTTGCTGGACTGCCAAGCAGAGATGAGCAAAGCCACTGAACTTGTTATGTGGAGAGTTTCATGCAGAACTAGAATGTAATAAAATACTCTGCATTGCAAAGTGAATAACTTTACATTTGTGAGGAATGTGAAGCTGCTATTGGATCATTTGGACATCACATTGCTTTGCCTTTTTTGGGTTCCTAAAGGTGAATTTTGTAATGATTCATGGGATGGCAGGTCTCATCAGCTCTATATTGCCTTGCACAGCCTCAGTTCAGCATAGTGGCCCAGATATTCAAACTGCGCCACAAAAGTATGCAACAGCAGGCGTAAGCACAAGTCCACTGCACCCATGCACAACATGTGCAATATTCAAACAATGTACAGGTCAAGATGTGTCTGCAGCACATGACTGAATATAGAGCCAACTGTTCCATAGCACAACCAGGGATGTGCAGTGGTGGAGGTCAGATGCATAACAGCAAAACCAGGGATGCCTAGTGGAGCAGGGCAGCAGTGCAACACCACAACCAGGGATGCGCAGGAACAGGATGTAGGGCATCACCACCCATGGAAGGGATAGACAGAGGAGCACTCAGAAGAACAAACATTGCACCCCACACCCCATGCACCACACAACTGGAGGAGAGCAGGAAGAACCAATGGCCTAGGGACACCAGCAAGAAACCCACCGCTGTGGTACAGTTCACCAGCACACCCCCCTTGCAAGCTGGGACCATCACACATGGATGTCCATCTACCCCATGCTGCACCAACCCACCAATGCAGAGCACACCCTGCACCATGATCCCCATACACCCTGCCCAGAAGTAGCGCCCAACAGTGCAGGACACCCCAAGTATTCCACCACCCCCACTGTGACAACCCTGTGCACCACAGAACCACGCAAGGCAGCCCCACCATGAGCACCCAACAGTGGACAGCAGCAGACAGTGAAGCAACGGCCGCAGACACAGTGCCATCATGCACGTCCCCCCCCCAGGTAAAGCTGTGAGGCTGACCATGCGTCGGCACAGGAGGTACCACACACATGACAGAGCATGTCCCAGAACTCACCAGCAGTGTCAGATCACCCTGCACATACTCCCAAGGACACACTCTGTCCCAGCACTGGCCACAACAGCCAGTGCAGACACCCACAGTGTTGCATGGAAGCATGATCCACACAAGATGCAACACAGTGCACAAACAAACAACCACCCATACCAAAGGGCATACCAACACAGTGACACAGTTGCTGGTCAACCAAGCCTCCAGCTTGTGACCACAGCAGCTGTGTACACACGGCCAGAACCCCTCCATGGCACAGGTGTGCCAGCAACCCTGTGCAGGCATCATGATGCTGTTCACCACCAGCATGCTGCTGGAGCACAAGTGACTGACAGTGGAGCACATCCCCTGCAACAAGCACAGGTGACAGCATCGAGGTGGGACAACACATAGCGGAGGCAACAGTGCCACCCGAGGCAGACCTGCACCACACCAGTGACAGAAGACAACCCGGCATTGCGCTGGGTACAGTGGTAGTCCAGCATGGGCAGCCACCACTGATATGCCAGTGGACTGTGCAGGTCATAGACATGCAAGGGTGGCAGCTGCTCAGGCCACGGATAGTCTGAGGTGCACCATGGACACTGCACATGCACCATGTATCACTGCACACAGTCATCCATTGCATAGAGAACAACACACAAACCACAGACAGTGACTGAGAGCTACGCCCACACCACATTTGCCTCCCCTAACACACACACACACACACACACACACACACACACACACACAAGATAGCACCACCCCCGACACCATACACCCTTAGCCAGCTGCAAATCAGAGACCACAACAGATGGCATAACTAAACAAATACATTAGGAAAGTAGTAACAAAACTATGTACAAATGTATACATTTGAAAGGGGTGAGGGCCACATACTGGGAGGAGGTGGATAAGGGGCAGGGATGAACAAATGGGAGTGGGAAGGAGGGGTGTGAGGGTGGGTCTAGTGGGCTTTTCTCAACTGAAAGTGTGGTTTATCTTCAGGGGGAGCCAAGCTCCCACTTCTATGGTTCCTCCTGCCATGTCAATGCCTCACACCATAATGATCCATCCTTTCGAGGATGGGTAGGGAGGCCCTAGCCTCCTGTAGCAGCTCCTGCAGCACCTGCTCCACATGTGCCATCCTCTGTCCACCTAGGACAGGGGAGCAGAGTCAATAGGCATGAATGCACAGTCTCCTGCAGCCCACCCATAGTGCATGGCATACTGCCATGGGACACTCCCCTGTGATGGTGTGCAACCATCCACAGTGATCATGTCCACAAGACCTGCCCACCCAGAGATGCACAGCCATGTGGACTGCACAGTCTGGCTGTACAGTGACATGGCTTTGCAGTACAAAGTCAGTGGCACAGCCATGTACCCAGTGCACGCATGGACCACCAGTGACACACTCCCAGACATGCAGTGCCACTGGACAGTGCTGACTGTACCATGTTGCATGCACGGCAGCAGTGTCAATGGATGGTGGCCATACCCCACCACCCACCCTGCTACACAGCATGCACATAAAATCCTGGATGTAAGGCACTCACCATCATCAGGTTGGTCCCGGCACTGGACTGGTATGGGTCCTCCAGCATCTGGATGTGCCTCATGCCACTGCCTCTCCTCCCTCACATGCTGGCACTCCTCAGGGCCTAGGGTGCAAACATGGAGAGATGAACATCAGTAAAATGCAGTAGCAAAGGCCCCCAACCCCCTGGTGTGTGTGATCCCACACAGCCAAACCCTTCTACACCCCACTCCTTTACCACCAACACCACCATGGCCCACACTGGATGGACCACCCCCCTGTGTGGTGGACACATGCCCACTATGATACCCATATGGACATAACCAGTGTATGGATGGGGCACCTACCTGGACATGGAACCGGGCCTCTCCTGGCTCGGGCCCACAGTCAGGCAAGCCTGATGGGTCCTTCTGCTGGAAGTTCCCATTCTGGTGCCTATACTGCTCAGTGTGTGCTGGATCGCTGTCACCTCCTCCAGGGCCACTGCCAGCTCCTTCCACACAGCACCCCTGTCCCTGTACAGGAGTGCATCCCCAAACAGATCACCAGTATGGGGCTCAACTAGGGACACGAGGATAGCCAGTTCAACCTGGCTCCAAATTGGTGCCTGTCTCCGTGCCATCTTTCCACCTTTAAGAATCAAAATGGCTCTCCCTAGTGCACATCCGCTATATGTGGATGCTATGCGGTACTGCGCTGCATTCCACATCTTGCTGTCAATGAACAGTGCAATAGAGGTGCACCCATGCAGATGCATGGTGCCTAGGGGGCAAAGGTCGGCACAGGGTCGGGGTCTCTCATGCATGGAATGCCACAGCGCTATTGGTACTCACTGCTTGTAGCATGGTAGGGTGCCTGAGTGCCACTTCCTGTAGTGGCCTACCATGCTGTAGCACCACAGTGCCTACAGCACCCCAGTGCAAGAGCTCTATACATGTGAACAGTGCACTAGTGCCACTGGCACAGTGGTGGATGTGCCCTGCACTGCCTCCCTTGCTCAGCACGTCAGTAGGGCAGCAGGCATCAGCGTCAGCACCCTGGGCATGTGTCATTCAGTGTCTACTACGCACATTACAGAGCTGCACCCTTGCTTGAGCACGTTCAACACAATTGCAAAAGATGCAACAGCGTGATATTCAGCCGGCATGTGTAAATCAGCTCATCAGCAATTCAATGTCACAGCTACTGCTTTAGCATCCACTTAAAACTGAGCCTTGCCTCATTTGCATGTGTTGCGCTATATAAATGTGACATGGGGCTGCAGAGGCCATAGTTTGGTATTGCAGTCTATTGTGGTGAGTCGCATGCTGTTTGCCAGTGTGGACTTTGGTGTGTGGGAGATGCAAGGGACTGCACATTCAGAGGTAGCACCTGTCATTCCCACATGATCAATGATGACTGAACATGAGATGGATGAGGAGAAGGAACAGAGACGTGGGAGATGGAAGAGGTCCAACTTCACCAAGGCAAAATCAGATGCCCTGTTTGAGGCCTTCCTTGACCAGGAACCACTGCTCAGTGGACAGCGGGGAACAGCACAGGCCCATGCTGTGGCATGGGGCGAGGTAGCACATTCCATTAACCAGCATGGCAGCCACCAGCAGGCCATGCAGGAGTGCAAGAAGAAGGTGGACATGAAGAGGGGGAGGATTAAAGAAAACGTGTCTGCCATCAGGCAGGCATGGACTGCAACTGGTGGTGGACAGATGGCTGTGCCATGCCTGATGTCACAGAATGATCGAGTTGCTGGTAGCATGCAGCATTGTGCCCATGAGGGTGTTCCAGGTGGCGGCTTCCAGATGGGTAGTAGCCAATCACTGCATGATAGATCCTGATCTGTCACTGTGTGGGTGGATGGGGGTAATGCCGCAGGGTGGGCAGAGGCATTAAGTCTTCTGTGTTCCCTTACAGCTCCTGAGTGTCTACATGGGTCAGTGGTGGTGGGCTTGTCTACTGAGGGTGATACCCTGGACAAAGAGGAGTGCCCATCCACCTCCACAGGTGTCCGAGGGTCAGGAAGACAGTGGGCCCACCTGGCTGTCCAGTCTGAGGTTGGTGGAGGTGGTGCGGAGGAGGTCCTGCCTGTGTCCCAGTGTGACAGTGTCCATGGATGTCTGCATGCAGAGACTCTGTCACCGATGATGATGGAGCTCACATCATGGACAGTGATATGCGTGGGCTGCAGAATGGCCCCACAGCAGGTAACAGCATGGGCATAGACATGGGTGGTGCCGCCATGGAGGCCTGCGTGACATCACAGTCCCAGCCTGTGCCTGTCTGCACCAGTGGGGCAGCACTGGGATGCATCCAGGACAGTGGGGCTGTTGCAGCCACCTCGGTGACAACATTGAGCCCTGATGAATGGTGGCCAGATGGGAAGTGTTAGCAGTCGGCCAATGGCGATGGGGGGACAGTGTCAGGGGGTAGCATCAGTGCACCGCCTGTGGACATGCCCATGCATGGCCCTGGTGTGCAGCACCCAACCTCAAGGGGTGCTGCCCAGCATGGCCACGAACACCATGAGGGACATCATGCCGATCAGGCAGATGATCTCTTAGATGAGCACACCCACATACTCCATGAATCAGTGGAACAGCAGTTGCGGCTTGTGATGGCAGTGGATTCACTCAGTGTGGTCCTGCACCAGGCAGAGAAGTGGCACAGCAGGGACACCGATCTGCTCCTGGCAGGGATGGACTGGTTGTGGGAAGATGTGACCGCTACCATTGACAGGCAGACACAGGCATTCACAGCTGTCATGGCCACAGTGGGCACAGAGTTATCTGCCCATGCACTGCAGACACTGCACAGTGCCATGTCCACCCTCCATTTCTGGCATCGTGTGACACTCTCCATGTCAATAATGGGTTCAGCTGTGGGCATCCCAAGCATGCTTGGCGCAGGCATTTTTGGTGAGCTCCAGACCCCTGCTTGAGCATGGTAGCATTCCCACAGTAGCATCCATGGGGGACCATCGGTGCCACCCCCTTAGGCCAATGGTCAGCCTGTCATGGCTGGTGGGCCTTGGCATGGCTGCCCATGCATCTGTGGTGGCCGTGGTACTGTGTCATGTGACTGACCTGTCTCCCACCATGACTACTGTCTGACACTGCCCTGTGTGAAGTGCATTGTTCAATGTGCAATGCATATGTAGGGTACCCAGCCCTGCACACACACACATGGTCCATGTGCACACCCACAGCTGCTGGCCACTGTGGCATGTGCATGATGATGCCTGTATTGCACTGTCTGCCACTGTGCAATGGTGCCCAGCACACTGATGGGTACCGAGTGTGGTGGCCTGTGGTCGTGGTGAGGCTAGGGGTATCGATTGTGGTCAGTGTGCCTCCTACCCTTTGTGCAAGTATTGTGGGTGTATGTGAGAGCATGACCATGTGTTGTGTTAGGCCTTGCCCATCCCTGATGGTGTGTGCGATTCCACACTCAGCCAATTCCCTTTCTGCCATGTGCCCCTGGGGTTTGTCCATGTGCATTTGTGGGTTGTGCCCTTGCCATTGGTGGTTGCACATGGCCCCTGACTTACCTGGGTTGGTTGAAGTGCTCCTCTGTGATGGTGTCCCAGTACAGCTGCGACACCTGGATCAGTTGGGGGTTCCTTCGACCAATGGGGGGCTGCCCATCACCATCTGCACCAGCATCCTCATCGTCCCCATTGCTCTCCCCCTCTACAGCTATCCCACTGATGTTGGAGATGTTGTGCAGGATAAAACAGACCAGGAATAGCCCACAGCCTTTGAGGGGCTGTACTGTGGGGCATCACCAGATGTATCCAGGCAACAGAAACGTGCCTTCAGTATCCCAAACACCCGCTCTATGACACTGCATGTGGTGGCATGTTCCTCATTGTACCATTGCTGTGATGGAGTCATGGGCCACCGGTATGGTGTGAGCAGCCAGGTATGAAGTGGATAACCACTGTCTCCTGTGTGTAGAGGGTGGAGATTAGTTTGGGGATCAGCATCACCCTGCTATGGGCCATTTAGGCCAGTACCAAGTCACCTCTGACTATGCCCCTCCCAAGATCCATGTCTTTCTGCGTGATTTTCATACTTACCCACTAGGTGGCCAGTGGGGATGTCCCCACTCTCAAACCTGTGGCACAGTGCAGACTGGTGCCAGATGAAGGCATCATGTGCTCCCCCAGGGTGTGTGGCACAGGCATTGGTTATGCACCCCCTAGCATCACACACCACCTGGCAGTTGATGCTGGCATAGCCCATCCAGTTGATGTACGCTGCACCTTTTGGGCCAGGTAGTGTGTGGATGGCCACATGGGTGAGTCGATGGCCTGAGCATGTCAGGCTTATGTGCTACCCTGTGGGACTCTTGTATGTGTGCTGTGCGCTCAGCCGGTGTGCTGGGGAAATGAATGTACTCCACAGCATGCAGCAGCAGTGCGCTGAGTCATTGTGTAAGTAAACATGACATGGCTGACTGGGTAATGCCTGTTGTGTCACCTGTTGGTCTCTAGAAGGTACCCATGGTGAGCAGGCACATGACAGCTGTTACCTTTTGTCTCCAATGACAGAGCATGGCTCTGTCATATAGGTGCCTGCATCTCTTCACTGCACAGCTCACACAGCCACCTCAGGATCACCCGGTTCAGGTGGTACCAGTCCACAATCTCAGTGTAACTGTACTGCTCAAAGCTGGTGTGGGTTCAGTACCACCTGTTCGGGGCATTCCACCAATGAGCCCTTCCATGTCCGCACCCCCCTGCTGCCTGCCTTCTCACACTCCTCATTACCACCTCCTTCTGAATGGTGGCACTGGTCTTGTCCCTGGCTTGTGTCCCCCCCCGGCAGCTGTAATCCTATTCCCCTCACTGTCCTTTGTGCTACTCCCCCTGTACCGGGAACATCTCCAAGCTTTGGCTCTACTGCCCACTGCCACTGCCCTCAGTTCACTGTAGCACAGGCTCCCCACTCCTGTTCTGTTGCCCTATGTTCCCAAGTATGCCCTGCCCTCGCTCTTTCGAGTCCCACTCACTACTTCCCTCTCTTCAGTGGCTGTCACCTTGCTCCCACCTCTGGCTTCCTTATAGCATTCTTGCGCCTCTCTCATGTTCCTTTTTATTTTGGATCATTGCTGCTATTGCACAACTTCCTCTTGCTCCCCTATTGTGCATGGTGTGTGCTGTTGAATGTCACACTGTGCCATTTATTCAAGGTTCCTCCCCCTTCAGTTGCACATGCATTCATTACCATTGCACTCATGCACATTGCGATTTGGGAGCGCAGCTGCATCCCACTGTATATCGCAGAATAGTGCATTTTCGGACTTATGCTGGTGCATCTCTGTAGTGCATGGTGCAACCCTTTTTGAATATCTGGGCTACTGTGTGTGGTGGAAAGCTGGAGCTAATTAGCTCTCAGAGCTGTGAGATTCAAACCTTCAAAAAACATCACAAGAAAAACAATCTACCTTTCAACTTCTGAGTCCAAATTTAGTACATCAAGTGAAGTCAATCATTGTGTGTTTGTAGTATTGCTCATTTATTGATTCCATGTGAATTTTGCATCTTAAATTAGTTCTTTCAGTGTCTGTACTGACAGATAGTGAAGAAGTGTGCTTCTGGGGAGGGGTACATCTGTGATGTAGAATGGAGACTCTCAGACCACAGTGTGAAAGGAAGTCTTGCCAACTGTTTCTGGCTGTTATTTAGTATTGGTGTGTTCTGTTCTGTACACAGTTACACACAGTAATACTTCTAGTCATTTCTAGTAATTGTTTACTGCTCACTGTGCAATGTTTCTGTCTGTTTAGGAGGCTGTGTTTCATTTCACCAAACTGCTGTATTTTCTGCTCATTACCATTAACCTGTGTGCATGCTGTCAAGTCATATGCATTTTATTGCTCCACTGTAAAAGCAGTACTGTTAATTTATAAACCTGCCAGAATATTTTTCCCTGCTTCTGTCTAGCTACTGTTGTAAATATCCACCCCTAAAAAAAGAACCAGTGGTTTGGATTTATGAAGAGAGTGCTGAAGGTGTTGTTGTGCCTGTGCGGCTATATATCTTTAATGTCACATTTCTGACTCAACGTTACTATTTTTGTTTTATGGCTTCCCTTCTACCCAAAACTGAAGAAATACAACCTTGCTGTTAATTTTCACTGTTCAGTCTGTTGAAATTGTTGTCACTGTACCACTAGTGTCTGCTTCCTCATAGAACTATGAAGACGCTGTCTCGGTAGCCTGTGAAGTTATCTGCTGATGAATGACTTCCCAAAGAATGGCTCCACTTCTATGGCTACTGTGGTACTGGCAAATGGGTCATTACGGTGACTAGGTCATCATGGTGACTGGGTAATAACAGGGACCCTGCCTGAATGGTGCCCATCAATTTTTCACTCGCATGTTTTCACACCCGCAGAAAACAACAACCAGCTGGCAGTAGTGCCACACCATGGCAACCCTCCAGCACTGTACACCACAGATGTGTGGCAACAACCCCCTTACAGACCCACCATCACTCGGGGCCCCTACCCTCCCCTGCACAGCACACACAGACAACCACAATGCAGTGGAGTGCCCCAGTGGACAGGCTGCAGGCAGGGCTTAAGTTAACTCCATTTTGGGAGTATTTGACCACCAAAAATAAGGCAAAAACTACAGGAGAGGAAGTCATTGATTTCCAAATGTAAAAAAAAAAAATTTGAAGACTTCCAAAATTGAAGGCACAAAAGCTAAGAAATGATGTGTTTTTTTTCTAAAATAAATTGTATTTTACCACTAATATTTGTATTAGCATCCATAAATTCATCATTCCAAGAATATTGCCTTTCAAATTATGGGATCTTAGAAGTATTTTGACTTCCAAAAAATTGAAATGACTTCCAGATTTTGACTCATGGAAGTATTTGACTTCCACTAAAAATAAATTAACTAAACCCCTGGCTGCAGGCAAGCTGCTCTCATGGCATGTGCCAGCACTGCGCCACTGCTGGTACCTGCAATACAGCCGATGTGGGTTCAAAGACCCCAGCAGACAAACATCGAGCTACAATCAGTAAGATGCTGCAATAGTGATACAGATGACATCAGTTCTCACAGGGCAACATTGGGGCTGTCAGCAGCCCAGGTACCAGGAATGACAGCACAGTCAGAGTACCACCACAGCACCAGAGTGATAAATGACATGGTAGACCATGCAGGGCAGGTGGCCGTATGAAACCTCTACACTGTACATGCCACACAGCATGAGGTGAGTGCCTATGCCATTTTGTTAAGCTGCTGCACTGTCTGATGCACATAGGGGCATGACCGCTGGCAGCATATCATTTTGACAGCACTGGGGGTGGGCAGTATGCATGGCAGACAGGCATGATACTGCACTCCACACACATAAAGGGGCAAGGATCCAACATAACGATGTCACTCAGTATCAGCCAGTGAGAGAAGGATATTGCAACTTATCTCACCAGCCAAAGGGGAGACCACTCCTTGCCTACCATGGACCTGTGTACTGTAGGAATAAGGAGAAGTATGGGAAGGTGTACTGGAGGTGTGTGCAGGGCCACTGGCATACCATCCCAGCACAATATGGACAGCAGGCTGCCAGTCATGCCACTGCAGCACCACATGGTGCAGCATGTGTGCCAAGCTGCTAGGGGCTGTCCCACTAATCCTGGCAGAATGACCAAGCTCACCCTGCTCCAAGCACATATGGTCACATGTGACAGGGCACAGTTCCTGCAATATGACAGTGGTCCAGCAGGGGACTGCATGCTCATATTCTCAACACAGTGTGACCTGATGTTCCTGACCTGGTGCCAGGATTGGTTCCTGGATAGCACCTTTCATGTCATGCCACCACTATTCTGGCAGCTATATTCCATCCATGGCATGCAGTCCAGCATTGTCCTGCCTTCTGTTTATATCCTGATGTGTATCCAGATAGAACGTCCCTACATGAGGGCATTCACAGAAGTGCATTGTCTACTGAGTGGTTCAGAGCAATGGTCTTTGAGCATGCTGCCTGGTGTGCCTTCATGGCAGTTTTTAAGGTCACCATTGTGCGGGGGTGTTTCTTTCACTGCTGCCAGTCTGTGTGGTGTCATGTGCAGGGTAGTGCAGCACTACTCAAGCATTATTCCATGGATGCTGACTTTGCACTTCCAGTCCACATGCTCATTGTCCTTGCATTTGTGCCACTGGATGATGTGACAGTGGTCTATGCTGAGCTTGTGGACATGCCCTACTACCAGGTGAACAAGGCAGTCCAGCATCCTCTTCTTGACTGCATGGAGGACACCTGGGTCAGTTGCTCAGTGAAACATACTGCCCAGCATTGCCCACTATTCCAGGTGTTGATGTGGAACATGTATGGGGTGACATTCAGTGGTCAAGAAGGATTAACAGTGTGGTGGAGGGCTGGCACCATGTCTTTAACACCCACCCCGGTGTAAGTCACCTGACCATCTGACGGTTCTTGGACTGCTTCTGGGAGGTGCAGTGGCTCACCACTGTGTGCATAGAGCAACTCATCTCCAGTGCCAAGTTCAGCAAGCCTAAAAGTCCAACAGGGACCTGGCACTCCTCATTGAGGCTATAGTGCCAGAGTACGGTGTGTGCAGCATGATGGACTACCTAAGAGGCCTTGCCCACAACTTTCAAATGCAGGTGTAGTCTATAGCACCTGTGTCTGCCATAGTACACCGGTGCCCTCCACCATACCTTTCACCCATATGTCCTGACCCATGCAGTTTACCCAGTCCACATATCTGCTGCACCTTTGTCATGCTTACCTGTGCACCCATCATCAGTATGCCCCCTCCCATGCAGTACCCTGGTTGCTGTTTCATTGCCCCTACACTCTGGCCACCAGCCTCATGCCACATCCATGCACCACCCTCCCACACCACCAGCATATCTCAGCACCCCCCCATGATTGATTCCCAATGTCGTGGGTGCCAGCTGCCTGCAGCTGGCCACCAGCATGTGGATGTGTCCCCAGCCCTGCCTTTTAGGACCATGCCCTGCCAGTGCTTCCCATTCTCCATCGGCCTCATGATCCTCCCATGTGTGTCTGTCTGTGTCCCCATTTCTCGTCCTGGGGGCCCAACCCCATGCCCTCTGCTCCATTGTTGTCCCATGTGCCTGCCTCAAGTGTGTGTGTGTGTGTGTGTGTGTGTGTGTGTGTGTGTGTGCTGCTGCACAGCCCTTTGTCCTTCATCCCTTATTAAGTCTGTGCGCCGCTCCACGTCCACCACCAGTCATCCGTGGTGCATCCTCTGTTTTTCCCTGTTCCCCTGTGGTGGTGCAGTAACATTTTTCTTTTTTTCAATGGCTGTGGTCACTGTTATGATGCACTCCCACCTTGTGTGGATGCCATTTCTGCATTTGTTGTGTTGCCATTGCCCTTCCTTGGTCATTTTCACATAAAACCCTCTCTCTCCAAAGCATGTTATTGTGCTTAAATTAACAAAAACAGATATGAAGACAAACAGTACCTGCTACTGCATTTTTTACCAAGATGCAGTCTTGTGAATTCACTTGAATTTTTTACAGTAACCTACAAAACCTTAAAAATCACTTTTTGTGGTGCATGGATTTCTTTTCTTGGTGACCGTGCTATACCTCTTTATTGCGACTTTTCTGTCTCAAAGCCCTTACTGTTGTTTTTTGGCTTCCCACCCACCCAAAACTCTTGAAATATAATCTTTCTGTTAATTGTCTCTGTTCAGTCTGTTGAAATTGTTGTCACTGTTCTACTGTAGTGTATTTCCCCATAATACCATAAACAAAAGATGTTGTTCCAGAACTAGAGGGCATGGGATGAAGTTGGAGGGAGGATAATTCAGAGGAAACATGAGAAAGAATTTCTTCACAGAACAGGTGGTGGACAAGTGGAACACCCTGCCAGAGGAAGTAGTGGGGGCTGAAACAATCACGGGATTTAAGAATGCATGGGATAGACATAAAGGAATTCTGGAGGTCAGGGGTAAGGTGTAACAGACTTCTAGGAAAACAAAAAGAACTTACAAGCTCAAATGGGCAGACTGGGTGGGCCATAGGCCCTTATCTGCTGACACTGTCTATGTATCTATGTATCTATTCCTGTATTTTTGGCATTGTATTGTCTTGTGAATTCTCTTGAATTTGTTAAAAGAACCAACAAAATCAGAAAAAACACTTTTTGTGGTGCATGTGTTTTCTTTTTTGATGACTGTCTGTGTAATCTTAAACAAATGCCCACAAAGAGATGGTCATGCAAAGCTGTTTCTGGCTGTGGTGCTGCTGGCTGGAAGACTATTGCTTGTATTCTTCCAAATGCTAGCAGTGGAAGTTGTGAAGATGAGGCAGGTTCATTGGGGATATCAATATTAAGTGTGGTTGTGGATGTGGTACTATGCAGCAGAAGAGAAAGGTAGTAGTTGCTTCAAGAAGAGGAATTTCTGTGACTCCTTTTTTCTTGGCCAATTAATGGCATCAATGGTGGTTTGAGATGCTTGTTGCACTGGTAGTAAAGCGAGTGATAGTGTTGTGGATTGAAACATAGAAACAGAGAATTTTATGGCAGATAAGGACCACTTGGCCCACCTAGTCTGCCCATTTCCCAACCAATAGGATAAGCTGCAAGATCCTATTTAACCAACAGGCTATTTTTTCCTACCCCCCCCCACAAAAATTGCCATATGTCTGTCTCATACATTCTTGAATTCTCCCACAGTTTTAGACACCACAACCTCCTCAGGAAGGCTGTTCCATGCATCCACCACCCTCTCCGTGTAAAAATACTTCCTCAGATTGCCCCGAGCCATCCTCCCTCTATCTTCAAATTGTGTCCCCTTGTTCTTGCACTTCTTTTTCTGAAAGATGCTACCATCTTGGAATTAATTAATTCCAGTGAGGTACTTAAACATTTCTATCATGTTCCCCTTCCCCCTCCTTTCCTCAGGGGTTTACATATTAAGCTCCTTTAATCTCTCCTCATATGGCTTCTCCTGCTGACCCTGCATCATTTTAGTTGCCCTCCTCTTAACTGCTTCCATCCTGCCTATGTCCTTGTGGAGATGGGATCTCCAGAACTGGAAGCAGTATTCCAGATGGGGTCTCACCAACTGTCTGCACAAGGGGGATAACAACTTCCAGCTTTCTGCTGGTGATACCTCTCCCTATATATCCCAGTATTCCCCCAGCCCTCCCTACTGCCTTCTCACATTGCTTGCCAACATTAAGGTCATCTGATATGATTACCCCCAGGCCCTCACCATTTTTGTTCTTGTTACTATCTCCCTCCCTTAGTGTAATCTTACAGCATGAGTGCTGCTAAAACCCAGGAAATGTTATCAGGTGAGAACAATGTTGGGGACTCAGAAGACTTGAGGGTAGCTAATGTCCCACTCCCCACAGTAGTTAAACATGAGCCTGAGCGTCATGAGTCACAGTCTCATGTTTCTACAGATCCTCATGTTAGGCCATCCAAAAAAACAGTTGGTGATGAAAAACATGTGAATGATCAGAGTGAGGCTCAGATTGTAATATTTGCACAGGATAGCATCCAAAGTGAATTTGTGGATGATGATGATGATGAAGATGATGTTGATGATTATAGCAACCCTACATGGGATCTGAACGAAAAGAAAGTTAAACTTGCTGTAGGTATACAGCCTATTAGTAGTCCCTCCCTCAAATTTCTTCTGTAGGAGCTGTCTGTGGATGACTGATGTCATACTAACAGACTGTGATGTTTAGTTAAAGTCAAAGTTTGCATCACACCAGAAATCATGCAGCACATCCCTCACTTCACCTCCCAAAGATTGCAGTCCCATATGCAGCAGTAGCAGCATCATGTGAAATGCCTTATAAGTCATTAGGGTGCTGGCTGTACAATGTCAAATGTTGGATTCACTGCCCCTCCCAAAGATCTACTACACTCCGAGTTAGTATAATTAGAAAAGGTTGGGGGGGGAGCATGGGGGCACGGCCCCTCACAAAAAGAGAGGACAGTGATTTTTCCACTTACTAATGACCAGGGGCAGTGCTACTGGCTCTCTGAAGTGGTGGAACCTGTGAAATGTAGGGCAGCCAAATCCCTAGTTTGGGATTTTTCCATACAACATGAAAAAATGAAACAGTTGCAGTCTGCCTGCTTTGTCAAGTGCGTGTGTGAGGTGTTGGAAAAAGGGTAGCCACCTTGGCACTGTGGGCTACCATACCCATCTCAAGAGCAGGCACATGGCACTGTTGACTTGGCACCAAAGAGGAACTGATGCTGTACTGGGACATTCACCCTCATCAGTCCTAGTGAGCAAAGTTTCCCCTTGCTAAGTCAGTGTAAGTAGTAATGTAGGTAAACGTTTTGAATTAATACTGGAGGATAACTACAGGCATGAGGAGGAGGAGGACTTTTGAATGTTCCAGTAGCAGTCAGAGTAGCAGTGGTGGTTCATGTAGTCATTCAGCTAAAATAACAGCATTTATTGGCTTGTCACTTGTGCACCCACAGTCCCACATCAAAGCCACTCCATCCATGGCAGTTCACAGAGCAGACACATTTGACATGCCCCGGGCAAAACACAGAACAATGCAACCCACATTGCACAGTCTTTTTTAAATACCCACCAAATCATGTGACTGCGTGAACTCAATGCTGCTGTAGTGGAAATTATTGCAATTGACCTGTTGCCATTCTCATTTGTGGAGAATGTGAGATTTCAGCACTTTTTGGCATGTGCATATCTGAAATGAAAACTCCTGTCCTGAACACATTTTGCCACCCTAGATAATAATAATAATAATAATAATAATAATAATAATAATAATCTTTATTTCTTTTGTGCCTTTCTAAAACTAAGGCTCATTACAAAATAACATCATAAAAACATCATAAAATAAGTTAAAAACCAAGCTAAAATATACAGCATTAATTAAAATCTGTATTGTCACCAAATGCTTTTGTCCATAAAAAGGATTTTAGGCCTTTTTTTAAAACCCTCCACCGTCGTGCACTCTCTAATCCAACAAGGTAGAGAATTCCAGAGAGTCAGTGCCACAAAACTAAAAGCACAGGAGCCGGAAGATTTTAAAACTACTCTTAGAATCTCTAGCAACCCCTCGTTGTCTGAGCGTAGAGATCACATTGGAAGGTAAGGCACCAGAAGATCTTTCAGGTAATTAGGGCCCAAGCCATGTGGGGCTTTACATGTCAGTAAACCAACTTTAAAGTAATCCATCATTGAATCAGCAGCTAGTGCAGATCCCGCAGCACCGGTGTAATATGGGAGAAATGTGAGGTCCCCATTAACAACTGGGCCGCTGAGTTCTGCACTAGCTGCAAGCGGTGGATGTCAACCCTAGGAAGCCCAAAGTAGAGGGAGTTGCAGTTGTCCAAGCGGGAGGTCACAAAGGTATGGATCAAAGTAGGCAGGTCACCAGATGGAAGAATGTGTTTGATTCTAGTGATGTTCTAGGATGGTAAAAAGATACCTTAACAACCACTGACACTTACGCATGCAATGTCAGCTGATCATCATGGATCACCCAGATTTTGCACCCATTCAGAGACAGGGAGCTCCACATCCCATAGGGGTATACCTGAGGTTTGATTTTCCCCCGGACTATCAATCTCGCAGCCAGGCTCCATGACCTTCACCTCCGTCTTCCCAGAGTTCAACTTCAACCAGCCTTACCTCATCCAACCCTGGATCTCACTGAGACAGTTGTTAAACACTGAGAGTGCTCTATTCTGGTCAGGTGCAAATGACAGATAGAGGTGGGTATCATCGGCATAACAATGAAACTCCAGCCCATATCATCTTACAATGTTTCTGAGGGGAAGCATATACACTGCAAACAACATGGGGGACAGCACAGAGCCCTGAGGCACCCCACAGGACAGAGCAGTAAGATCAGAGGAAAATATCCATGATACAACCTTCTGAGTTCTACCTGTGAGAAAGGAGGAAAACCATCTGTGTACCAAACCTGACAGCCCATAGATGGATCTCAGGTGCTCGAGCAGCACCCCATGGTCTACAGTCTCAAATGCTGCTGGCAAATCCAAAAGGACCAAAATGGACCATTTTTTCTGGTCTCTCGCCATCAGGAGATCATGGAGCACCTGAACCAGCACAGTTTCAGTGCTATGTCTCTTTCGAAAATCTGATTGTCGAGGATCATAGATGTCATGGATGGAAAAGTGGTTGTCCAACTGGGCTGCCACCACTTTCTCGATAATCTTCCCCACAAAGGGGAGGTTTGAGATGGGTCTGTAGTTGGCTAGGGAGTCTAGGTCTAAAGAGGCCTTTTTCAACACTGGTGTCACCACCGCTTCTTTTAAGGAGCGGGGATATTCACCAGAGTCTAAGGAGCACCAGACTATCCAAGCTAGAACCGGAATTATAACCTCACCACATCCCATAATCAGGCCAGTGGGACCCAGGTCTAAACTACAGCTTGGGGTACCCATGCCCTAGACAATCATCATAACATCATCAATGTTCAGCCTTTCAAAGGAACTCCAGGTAAACAGGGTACTTGTAGCCATAGGCAGGACCACGGCAACTCCCATGGTGAGTGCTGTGTGTGTCTCGGCCCTGATGTCAGCCACCTTATCCACAAAGAATCGAGCAAATTCCTCACATTTTATTTGTAAAGGACTCAATGAACCTGCAGACAGGTTGGGCTGCACAGCCTATCCACGGTTTGAAAGAGCTGGGCTGGTCAATTCTGTGCAGCAGCAATTCCTCCAGACAGGAGTACTGCCTTCTTATGAGAAATTGCTGACTGATAGAGTTGATAGTGCTCTAAGAGTCTAAGATGGTTAGCATTTAAGCTGGATTTTCACCAGCACCTCTCCAACCTGGGTCCTAGTTGCTGCTTCTCCCTCAGATCCCGATCAAACCAAGGGGATCGAGGGTGAAGGGAGAGAAGGCACACATGGGTGAGAGCAATTAAATCCAAAGCAGTAGTAACAGCCTTTCTAGGTTAGTACCAATTCTTCAGGATTAGAGCTCATCCAAGGAAGTTCTGATAGGTCAGGAACCATAGTTAGGCCTTTGGGAGTAACATCCCGTTAAGGGGAGAACTTGACCATCTCCACAGGGGTAGGTCTATGCGGGGGGCGGGGTGCAGAAATTGAATCTCACAGTGTGATGGTCAGACCAACTGACAGGTTCTACCCTCAACATCCGAGGCTTCCATCCCCAGCAGGAAGACCAGATCCAGCGAATGGCCATGTTTATGAGTGGCAGAAGTAACCACCAGTGTGAGGCCCAATGAAGACATCAACAGGGAGAAGTGCTGACCAAATTGTGAGAGTTCATCATTGATCCAGGCAATAAAACCACCCAGCACCATCAACCTCAGTGATTCAAATACCAGGTCGATGACAAAGTCTGCCACTTCCTTAAGGAATAGCTTCTCATCACAGGGTAGATGATAAATGAGTGCTATCCTATAGCCCCCACCTGCCACTACAACACATTCAATGGATCTGGGCTCCTCTACTGGAGCACTAGTGAGATCCAATTCAGTCTTGAAACAGACCGTAACCCCCCCCCTTGCGATCCAATCCTGCGTGGTGTATCACCAAATACCCGGCTGGAACTGACGCCTCAAATACTGGGCCGGCATTACTGTCCAGCCAGGTTTTGATGATGTAATTAAGGTCCACAGTGCCCACCAAGTCTGCTATAATGGCAGTCTTGTTCACAAAGGACCTAGCATTGAAAGCAACTCCCATGTTGGATAGGATTCCTGGGATGCCCCAACCACCTGCCCACCATTTACAAAGGTGGTGCCCTTGGATATGGAGACCAAACAAGGAAATCTACATTCAGCACTCCATTTCATCCCAGGGTGTCTTCTGGACTTAACCACTTGGACGCGAGCACCCCACTCATCCATCCACCGCTGTTCACGCCCCCCGCCCCTCCAACACCTCCCATGAGCTATTACCAAGGCCCTACAGCATTAGTATATAGGGAAAAGCAATGGACAGGGAAAGGAAGGGCAGCGGGCATGAAGAGCGGTTGATGTATAATGCAATAAGCGGAGGTAGAATGACAATAGATATCATCCACAAACATGGCACTGGTGATGATAATCACAAAGCTCCCTTTAATAAAATAAAATCAAAAAACAATACAAAAATTACAAATCAAGCTAACTAATCATAGATAAAATAAAAACTTAACAAACAAAATCCACTAAATATAAATTAGACAACACAACCAACTACAAAACTAATTGATTAAACAATATACAGTCCAAGTGAATTTTAAAAAGGCTTTTCCAAACAGTGGAGCTCCCACCTTCCACCACCAGAATGTCCAACTATGAAGTCACAGACTCTCACTCCATGAAATCAGACACCAGAGGGACACAAATTAAAATTAATGCCAAAGTCCCAGAGGAGGTCCCCCAGTTCAGCCCCCTAAGGAGCTCTCACCATCTAAGGGGGACAGTAATGGTAGGAAGCCTGCCAAGACAAAATAATAAACTAAGGCAGGCAGATCCAGGAGCAGTTGATCAAGGTACAGTGCCAGAAACAAGCCTTTGAGGGCTTTCACCAAGATGAAGTAAAGTACACTGACCTGTATTCTTCAAAGAACCCCTCTAGGATCAGTTCCACCACTAAAAAATAATGTAACAGCAACAAATAGGAATTAAAATGCAGAGGTCTTACTTTCTTGTTGAAGTCCAGGAGTGAGTCAGTAAGATGGGAAAGGACCAGATAAACCACTGCTTATGCCAGGGACCTACTTCATGGACCTACCTGCCTCACCACAGACTTTACTGCCACCAGGTAAACTCTCCAGTTGCTTCATTGTGGGTCAGAAGTGCTGGGGGAACTGCCGCCAAATAGCAGCAGTCTCCCTGCCCACCACCCTAGAAAGGACAAGTGTCCATAGCGAAGATCACCAGCCACAAATAGAGACCCTAACAGGTCCAAGAACTTACCTGAGTTATATCAGATTATGATAGAGTCTGTAAGACATGCACTTCCGCATTCTGCATCACAATACATTCACTTAGGTATGGATACAGTATGTTGACAAGTGGAAAAATGGTGAGAAGTTCTTATTTGTGTATTACTGGTCATTGGACACAACAACCTGGGGTTGTCTGTGATGGTGGACTGGGAAAGCACTGTGATATGTCAGACTGTGGTGGAAGCAACCTTCATGGCATTAGACAGCATGTCACCCTTGCAAACAGTAGTAGGGTTGTATACAGGTGAAAACATGCTAGACTTCCTACTGACAGAGATAAATCAGTGGTTGCATCCCCTGTCCCTAAAAGCTGGCTTCATTGTAAGTGATAATGGGTCAAATGTTGTTAAATGTATCAGCAATGGTGAGTTTGTTATTGTTCCCTTCATGGCCCGCTGTTTAATTCTTGTGGTACAGGAGCTTCTGCACTACAATGAAATCAAGCAAATGCTAACTACTGTGCACCACATTTGTGCCCACGTTGCACATTCTGGAAAGGCCCTTCACCAGCTTAGGCACCTGCAGATCTAAAATAGCCTCCCTCAGCACTGCTTCAAGCTTGAAGTTGTGCTGAGATGGAATTGCACCCTTTACATGGCAGAGCACTTGTATGAGCAGTACAAATCAATCTTCAAGTATCCTGTGAAGCACATTAGCTGTGACAGTTCTGGGGCATGAATGTCTCTGACAACTAAACAGTAGCAACTCATGGATTCAGTTCTACCAACTTTGAGGCCATTTGAACATGCCACACAGCAGTGAATGGTGACACTGTAGCCATTGTTCAAGCCATTCAACTACTATAGGTGCTGAACCAGACATTGTTGAATCTGCAGCCTAGCCTTGATGTGGCCACAGATAGGTCAAGCTCTGCATTACTCAAACACATGATTACAATCTTAGACAGCAATAGACACATTGTCATTATTCAGCAATCAGAAGCATTTGGAATAGCCACAATGCTGGACCCATGCTACAAATGTGGCATTGCATCCATGCTGGAAGGTGGGCATGGTCAGGTTCAAAGTCTCACTGGACAGCTGGTCAGATAGGTTCAGGTGGCATGGATGTCACATGCAAAATTCTGCAACACACAGCATAACCAAGCTGAAGATCATTGTAGCTACAGTGACTTCAGTAAGATGGCTGCACAACAAGGGGTGGTGTCAGCTGCACTTTTGTCCATTAATCCACTTTGGGGTGCCTTGTCTCATGTTGGAATTTGTGACCTAGTGGAAGGGGATGAACAGGTGGATGACTCATAAGGATTTTGCTCATCACATAGCATGATAGAGGGCTATTTGATAGAAAACAGGCATATGACAATATTGGATAATTCTCTTGTGTACTAGATTGGCAAGGTGAATGAATGGACAGCACTGACATCAATAGCACTGAAGTACCTGACCTGCCCACCCTCTAGTGGAAGTGTGGAGAGGGTATTTAGTACTTAGGGGACCACTGTGCATGATTGGCATATTAACTTATCACCGACAAATGTTGGCATGCTGTCATTTATCAAAATGAATGAAGGTAACATTCCAAATAGGACACATACATCTATGTTTGTACCCAATCACAATGATGGTGGTACTGATGAGGGTGAATCAGACCATCTTGGTGGCAGTGTCAAGCATTGTTCCACTGAGGTTGATGATGCGCTCTTGGAAAAAGATTTTCCAAGTGGGTACAACTCCAGCATTGAGGATTGTGAGGGATGCTTCCTTATTGAAGAATCTGAGGATGTTGGTGGAAAATCATAATGAAAAAAATGCCATTATAGTACTTCCTCCTGTTCTAAGTTTCATAAGACATGTAATTAGAGTTCATCTTAACCTTCCTTGCTTTGTCAGTACAGTTCCTAGAATGTGTACTGTTATTTTTACCTGCAGTTCTCTAAATACATGTCAAGTTGAGGCCAATGACATCATGCTGATTGAATGACAGATATCCTGATGCTGAAATACATAAGACAGGTCAGCCAGCCACTCTGCATCTTGAGAGGGAGACACAGACAGACCATGTGCCATAGTCCAATATAAGAACCTGCAACCAGCCATAGCCACCCTGCTATGAGTGAGAGAGCAAGTGAGAGTGAGAGTGAGAGTGAGACAGAGGGACAGACCTTGTGCTCTTAGTCCAGTATAAGAACCCATTGCCAGCCACAACCAATTAGCTTCTTGAGAGATAGAGAGACAGACACATAGAGAGACAGACCATGTGCCTTTGCCCAATATATGAAAATGCAGCCAGTCAGAGCCACACTGCTTCTTGAGAGAGAGAGAGAGTGAGAGAGAAAGAGAAAAACCTTGTGCCTTAGCCCAGTATAGGAACCTACAGCCAACCACAACCACTCTGCTTCTTGAGATACTGGCAGACAGACAGACCTTGTGCCTTTGCACAATATTAGAACCCACAGCCAGACACACTGCTTCTTGAGAGAGAGAGAGAGAGAGAGACAGACAGACAGACAGACAGTGACAGATAGACAGACAGTCCTTGTGTCTTTGCACAACATAAAAACCCCTAGACAGCCAGCATGATAGGACATTGACTGCGCATACAACAAGTGATGCCTATCAGGAAAGTAACATCTGTCTTGTCTGTCTTGTGCTATGTACAATACTGGCTGCCAAAATAGCACTCATTTTGTAATGCCATGGTGAGGTCATGTCCCATGAATATGCATTAATTTAGTTCTTATTGTCCAACTTCAGTACTATTGTCGTTTTTGCAGAAATTTGGTTCATATTATCATGATCATTATTAGCCAGAATAGTCACATGTTACTGAAGTAAAGTCTCCAAATTTAGCACTATTGTTTTAAATTTGGTAATTAAAAATGATGTATTCTGAATGAATCTGGATTCCAGCATTCAGTAATGATGAGTGCAGAAGTTAAGGTCTGCACCAGGGTCATGTGCTCAGCATTATGCAGATGTAAATAAACACAAATCAGTTTGCCAGCACCAGGTAAAACTAACAGAGTGCTTTGTCCAAGCCTGCTAAATAAGGTTGTGTGCTTACTGCCAGGTGAGATCATGTGCTAAAGTACGCACCCAAGGGAATCCACACCATGCCACATGTGCTTTCAAATCCAGCGTTCTTTATTTTTTCCCCACAACATATGAGGTACAAGTGTTCCCACTCTTCACAGGCTCCTTACAAACTGCAGACTTACAGGCTGCCAACCTCTCCTACTCCATTACATTGGTACTCAACATTACACACCACCTGGTGCTTAATTATAGGAATTCCTATGATTAAGCACCAGGTGGTGTGAAACGTGTTAGGACACTGTGTATGGAGTAATGGAGGAGGTTGGCAGTAAGCACGCAAACTTATTTGTCAGGCTTGGACAAAGCACTCTGCTAGTTTTACCTGGTGCTGGCAAACTAATTTTCATTTATTTGGTAATGATGGACTATTCTTTTAAAAAAGTTACTTTGCTGTGTTAGATCTTTTTTTTCAAATATAGCTGCATGATGAGTACAAGATGATATGAAAACAAGTAACATCAAAATACTTGCTCCACAGTGAGCAATAATTTCTAATGCTAATTGTTATCTGTAGTTATTTCCCTGAAGGTATTGCACCACAAGCCTGGCTGCAGCAAGCAGTTCACTATTACACAGTTAGCATTACAACCATCAAGAACATAAATAATTTACAGCAAGTATGAGTCTCATTTACTGTGTTTTGACTGGACAAGTGTTGTTATGATTTTTTTCCCTTTCCATACAGGTACACACTATGCCACTGTGGCTAAACGCAGGCAAGTGATTTCAATTTCTCTTCACAGATTACTCTTTTAACTTGCAATCACATAGTCCTAGGACCAAAATGATACAAAGTAATGTAAGTTCTTCAATCACACCATTGCAGTGTAGCCATGTTAATTATTTTTTGTACATTTAAGTAAAAGTCTGATTTCCTCTTTATTATTCCTTTCTTTTTTTTCTTGTTCTTCACAGTATTGAATTATATAATGGCGGTCAAATACAGGCCATATAATATCTGTTTTTCAACACAGATGAGACCGGCTTAGTGCAGTACACATGAGGCCAGATATTCAAACTGTGCCCAAAATGTACGCAACAGCAGGAGCAAGCACAAATCAATTGTGCACATGCGCAACAGACGCAATATTAAAACGTGGAACAAGTCAAATTGCTCAACCAGCCGATGTCTGAATATCTTACAACCTGCGCCATAGCGCAACCAGGTAGGGGAAGCTGAGCACATATGCCATGCCAGAGCGCAACAAGGCCAGCCCAGCTGAGCAGTCGAGATGTGCCATAGCGCAAGCAGGGAGCCCCCCCCCCACCAGCAGAGCAATGGAACTGTACAACCAGAAAAGTAAGCAGGGGCCCACCACCCATGCCACAGATGGGAACAGAAACACACTGTAGAACCAACAACACACCCCCACACTTGAAGCACAGCATCACCAGTGGGGGGACAGAAAACCCACTGGCCCGTGGGACAAGCCTACAAATCACAGCAGGACCACAGCGCCCCAGCACACCCACTGGCAAGCAAATACTGCCACACAAAGGGGCCAGACAACCCAGGTGTATCACAGCCCCCACTGTGCACAGCACACTATGCCCTGGAACCCCAAGACACCACCCATGAGCAGTGAGTGTGACTGGCACTGCCAGAACCACCATGCCCCCCCCACCTGGCACAATGCAACCGTGTGTACCACATAACCATACAAGCCAGACCCACCAGGATCCCACAGTGGAGTGTGGCAGTACACGGTCAGACCAGCTGACAGCCACCACCACACCAGGGACACCCCCCCCATGCAGATACACACACAAGACCAGGAACTCACCACACCAGATGCCATGCACACCACTACAACTGAGCACCTATAGCCAGCTGCAAATCAGAGACCTCCACAGTATTCATAACAAAATAGATATATTCAATGAAAAAAAGAAGAACAACATCAACAGGAACAATAATAACACTATATGCATGTATATACAAAACAGGTGTGGGGTACAGGCATAGGGTGAGGTGGGTGTGGGGTAGGGTGAAAAACTTGGTGAGGGAAGGCAGGGTGTGAAGGAAGGGTAAAGGGTGTAGATGTGGGGCAGCTACTGTCCTCCAGGCTGCAGATCTGCAGGATGGCCCAGAACCTGTTGCCTCCTCCGTCGACGCACACCCCTCCAAGTTATCTCCCTGAGTATGCTGAGCATCTCTTGTGACACCTCCATCAGGCAGTGGATGGCCTGCTCAATCCTGTGCAGGATCTGTACACCTAGGGCAAGGGAACAAATCAATGGCTAGGACTGTACATAACCCTGAAGCCCACCCAGTATGCATGGCATACAGCCAAGTGCCCTGCCCCTGTGATGGACTGCACACACACACACACACACACAGTGACCGAGCATGGGCCAAGCCCAACCAGGCAGCAACAGTCATGTGTGCCACAACACCCCTCCATGCCAGGCACAGCAGAACCAAGGCAGTACAGTGACATGTCTACGTGGTGGGAAGGTAGTGCCACAGCCATGTGCCCAGTGCATGCATGGACCACCAGTGACGCACTCACAGACACGCAGTGCCACTGGACAGTGCTGACTGTCACATGTCGCAGGCATGGAAGTGTTATCCATGGATGGTGGCCATGCCCCATCCCCCCCATTGCACGCAATAGCATCCATGATGTAATGACACTCACCCTCATCCAGCCGCTGCTGTTGTGGCCACTGCTGCTGCAGATGCTGCTGCTGCTGCTGACATGGGCCCATACCGCCGCCTCCTCCGCTGGCCACCCCTGCAGCACCCCTGTGCGACTCAGCCTGGGCCCTCCTCCGCTTCTCCATGCCTGTGGGAAACAAATGTTGAGAAGCACATTAGTGAGATCCAAATGCAGACTGACCCCTGCACCAATGAGTGTCCCTGCCCACACAGCCAGACTCATGCATCACACACCTGCAAACACTGACACAGCCAACCATGGAACAACCCTCCCCCATGGTCTGGCCCCAATACACAGTCATACCCCTGCAGACAATACAGGTGCATAGATGGGTCACCCACCTGGCCTAGGCACAATGACCCTCCTGGCACAGGACCTGAGGCATGCCAGCAGTGCCTGCTCCCTCCTGTGCAGGTCACTGTAGCGGTGCCTGCACTGCTCTGCCATTCTGCACCACCCTGTGGCCTGCTCCAGCGCAGTGGCCACCTGCTGCCACACTTTGCGGGGCCAAGTGTAGGGGTTCTCCCCCAAACAGTGGCCCATAATGAGGCTCAACTACTGCCATTAAGTTGCCTACCTCCAAGGTACTCCACTGGGGAGCTCTCCTGTGTGCCATGCTAGCAACCTGATAGTAGGCAATATGGCACTCCACAGTGCAGCAGACCCATGTGGAAATGTTGCACAATACAACCCCGTCTGTCCCAATCGCACTGTTTAGGCAGCACCATTGGTCCCTATCGCGCTGTTACTGAACAGCGCAATAGAGCTGCACACATGCCAGACGTACAGTGCCAAGAGGGCAAAGGTAGGGGCATAAGGTCATGTCTGTGGTGCAAGGCCACGCACAACACGATCGGACATCTACATGTCCAGTGCGAAAGGTCACCTGCGTGCCAGTGCCACAGTGGACTATTGCACAGTTGTGCCACAGCGCCATGTGGTGACCAGTGCTGTAGTGCCACTGGCACAATGGTGGCCGTGTCATGAATAGCTGACCATGCACAGCACATAATCAGTGCGGCAGATGCCTGCATAAGGTACCTGGGCATGCGTGGTGCTGTGTACTATGTAATGACAGAACTGCACCATAGGCTCAGCCGGCCCAACCGTATTGCACAAAGCGCAACAGCGTGATATTCAGCCGTCATATGCAAATCAGCTGATCAGCCATTCAAAGGTGCAGCAGCTAATTTGCATCCCATCAAAGTTGCTCCACCCTGATTTGACGCATTGCACTATAAATGTGCGACAGTGATCTGCAGTGGCCACATTCGGTTACTGCAGGTGATGGGTGGGTTGAATGCTGTGTGATGTTATGGACCATGGTCATGGGAAAATGCTGTGAACTGCACAATCACAGGTGTCCTCTTCCACCCATTCAGTCTCTGACATGGCCAAGCAAGGACTGGGTGAGGAGGAAGATGGTGAGCGGAAGAGGAGGCCCAACTTCACAAAAGCCAAAACAGAGGCACTCTATGAGGCCTACCTGGATGAGGAGCCACTACTCAGTGGATGACAGGGCACCCCTCAGGCCTGTGCTACTGCATGGGAGGGGGTAGCTCGCACCATGAACCTGCATGGAAGTCACCAGCGCTCCATGCAGGAATGTAAAAAGTAGGTGGGGACAGACAGGAGACAGGTTAAGAAGAAGGTGGCAGTACTCAGGGCAGCATGCACTTCCACAGGCGGGGGCCAACCAGAGGTGGTGCAGCTGACCCCAGTGGAGGACCATCTTGCTGCATCCATGCAGTGTAGTGCCATTGAGGGCATTCCAGGCAGTGGCTTCCAGACAGGTGGAAGCCCATCACTGCACGGTATGACATAGTGGGGGGTGGGGGGGAAGGTTGAGCCCATGCACTAACATGTTCTCACTTTCTGTTACAGATCCTGTCCACCTGCAGGGGACAGTGGTGGTGGGCCCATGCACTGTGAACTTGCAGCCAGAGTTGGAGGAGGGTCCATCCACCTCTGCAGGTAGCCGGCGTGCATTGCACCAGTGTGCATGCCTGGCTGCCAGCTCCAATGTCGGTGAGTCAGGTGTGGGTGGGTGCCTTTCCTGTGTCCCAGCGTTCTGGCATGCAAGCATGCCAGCACGCTGTGGCTGAGGCTGTGGCACAAACTTGCACCATTGCTGATGCAATGGCTGCTATGGGCAGTGACACGTGTGTGTCACAGAATGGACACACAGCAGGACAGCCCATGCCCAAGGACCTAGCGGGTTCCAATGTGTGTGCCAGCAGGTCAGCACAGTCCCAGGCTGTGCCTATCAGCACTGGTGGGGCAGCACCGGTGGCTATACAGGTCCCTGGCACTGTTGCGGACACAGCATTGGAAGGACTGGTGCCTTGGGCACAGCAGACGGAGGGGCAGCAGCGGCAGTCACCCACTGGGTCTTGGGGTACAGGGTTCAGCGGTGGTGTATGCACACTACCTGTTGACATGCCCATATCTGGTCCTGGTGAACAGCGCCCACCCTCAAAGGGAGTTGAGCATCAGGCCCTTCCATCCCCTGGGGGATAGGTTGCCGCTTTGGCAGATGACCCGTTTGACTAGCACACCAGCCTGCTGCGGGCATCAGTACAGCAGCAGATGCGGGTTGCAATGTCTGTGGAGGCACTGTGGTGACTGTGGAGTGGCACAGCAGAGACAATGCAATGATCCTGGCAGAGATGGTCCCAATGCAGCTGGATTTGACCGCAGCCATAGACAGAATGACCCAGGCATTGGTCGCTGTCATGGCCACATTGGGCACCCAGTCAGGTGCCCCTGTACCGCGCAACCCACATAGTACGCACTTCACTCCCCATTCCCGGCATTGTGCAACACCTAGCCTGTCAATGTCGGGTTCTGCTGTGGGCATCCCAAGCAACCCTGGTGCAGGTATGTTCGGCATGCTGCAGACCCCTTTGCGGATAAGGTCGCACTCGCACAGTGGGACCCCTGATGGTCCATTGGTGCCACCCCATGTGGCCCATGCTCAGCCTACCAGTGTGGCTGGGTCACGGCAGGGCCGCCCATGCATCCGTGGTAGCTCAGTGCCACCTGACTGACCTGTCTCCCCGTGCAGATCCTGTCTGGTGCTGCCCTGTGTGCAATGTGTGTCTTGCTGGGCACTGCACCAGTGGGTGCCCTGCCCAACACTCTGACACACTGACCACCTGCACACCCACCCGACTGCTGTCCACGGGTGCATGTGCATGATGATGCCTGCATTGTACTGTACACCAAGGTGCAAGGGTGCCAAGCATCTGACACACGTACATGGACAGTACAGGTGGTGGGGGTGGTCTGTGGATCTGTGCATTTGACATGTCTGTTCCTGCTCTGCTGTGCAACTGCCCCTGTGCACTGTGTGCCATGTGTGTGTGTGTGTCCATGTAGCTGTAACTATTCTCCCTTCCCTGATGGTGTGTTTGTGCACCTGTACCCTTCCATTCCCCTTGCAGTCATGCACCCCAGGTGTGTTATTCTGTGTGTATGTGGGTTGCGCCTAGACAGTGTTGGTTGCACATGGCCACACGACTTACCTGTATTGTGCAAAATGCTCTTCTGTGATAGTGTCCCAGTGCAGCTGGGCCTGCCGGATCAGTCGGGGGTCATGCCATCCAAGGGGGATGCTCATCCCCATCATCACCAGTATCACCAGCGTCCCCATTGCTGTCCCCCTCCTCAACCTGTATGGCTATCCCACAGTCTTTGGCCATGTTGTGCAGGATACAACAGGCCAGGAGTATCCTACATGCCTTTGAGGGGCTGTACTGTAAGGCACCGCCGGAGGTGTCTAGGCATCGGAAGCATGCCTTCAGCATCCCAAACACCTGCTTGATGATGTTGCATGTGGTGGCATGTGCCTCATTGAAGCATTGCTGCAATGAGGTCATGGGGCGCCGGTAGGGTGTGAGCAGCCAGGGACGGAGTGGGTATCCACTGTCACCTGTGTGGAGATAGTGGAGAGTAGTGTCACGTTCAGGTCCATATTGCCCCTAGCCCTGTGTGCCACTACCGTGGCACCTGTGGCTATCCCACCCTTGCCCCAACTTTGCCACCCCTACATGCATACTCACCCACTAGATGTCCTGTGGGGATGTTCCCACTCTCAAATCAATAAATCAATGGCACAGTGCAGATTGGTACCATATGAATGAATCATGTGCTCCACCAGAGTGTGTGGCGCAGACATTGATGATGCACCCACTGGCATCACATACCACCTGGCAGTTGACACTAGAGAACCCCTTCCGGTTGCAAGATGTGGCCCCATCAGGGCCAGGTAGCATGTGAATAGCCACATGGGTGCAGTATATCGCCCCTAGCATGCCAGGCATACATGCTACCCTGTAGAACTCCTGCATGTTTGCTGTACACTCTGCCACGGTGCTGGGGAAATGGATGTACTCTGCAGCACGTGGCAGCAGTGTGCTGAGGAATTGGGTGAGGGTGCATGATGTGGCCGACTGTGTTATGCCTGTGGTATCCCCTGTTGGCCTCTGGAAGGTACCCGTGGTGAGCAGGCACATGCAGGCTGTTACCTTTGTCTCCACTGACAGAGCGTGACTCTGTCATGAGGGTGCCTGCATCACATCACTGTACAGCTCACAGCGCTGCCTCAGTATTGCCCAGTTTAGGTTATACCGGCCCGCAATCTCAACATCTGAATACAGCTCAAAACTGATGCAGGCACAGTACTGCCTGTTGGTGGTGTAACGCCACCGGGGCCTTCCACGGCCACATCCCACTGCAGCATGCCTTCTCACCCCCTCACTACAGCTTCCATGTGGAAGGTGGCACTGTCCATCTCCCTGGCCTGTGCCCCCCCAGCTGTTGTTGTTCTGTTCCTCCCGCTGTCCTGACTGCTACCTCCACTGCACCAGGTACACTGACTGGCCTCCGTATTCTGTGACCCCACACACCTTCAGCTGCCACTTTTTTTGTCCTACCTACTCCCTGGCTGCTGCTGTGGCCTACTCTCCCTTGCTTCCTCATGAGCATTCCCTGTTGGGTTCTTGCGCCTCTTCTTTGAGCTTTTTTATTTTGACTCATTTCCGCCATGGCACAACTTCTGGCTGAGCCACTGTTGCGCATTACACAAGCCTTTGAATATCGCATTGTGCTCTTTATGCATGGATCCTCCCCCTTTGGTTATGCATGTCTTCATTTGCATTGCACTGTTGCTCAGCATGTTTTCAGTCGTGCAACTGCCTCCCACTGAATATCGCAGAATGGCTCATTTTCGGACTTGCACTGACACTACCCATTTGTGCATAGCGCAACCCTTTTGAATATCCTGCCCAAGGAGTCTACAATTAGAGGTAGCAAAATTAAATTTTGCCAGGAAAATTCCAGCAAAATTGTGAATTTCACCCTCTGAAATATTTCAGAAAATTTGCACATTTCTTGTAGTATTTCTTTAGTGTGAAATGTGAAACTCCACTGGCGAAATTCAAAATTTAATCCATGAAATGCATAAGTCCACCCTCAAGTAGTGGAATTTTGCCTATGGCTCATGACATTCCACATTTCACAGGAGAAATTTTGCATTTCACTGGCAGAATTTTGTATTTTGGGCTCGTAAAATAGTTCATGAAATGTGTGAATTTTGTGAAATATTTAGTGGATCAAAATTTTCCAGTTTTGCTCATCTCAGTCTACAATGTGTATTCCTCGTTGGGACTGTAAGACACTGGTCAAGTCCATGTTACTAAACCTGATTATTTTATTCACAGGTATTTAGTAATTGCTATGTGTTTGAAGCTGGACATAACAAAAGTCAGGAAGAACACTGCTGGGTACTGAATGGGGTACTGGATTTAACACTGAATAATTTCTGCTTAATCTGATTTCAGGTAACATTGAAGTGCTGTGGTCCTGTGGTATGTTCCAATCTCAAGATGTACAGCATTTCAGATACATTGAAGACCTGGAAAGAAGTCACAAATATTAAGGAACATTGTTTTCCAGTGAGGCACTCCCCCAAAAAATAATTATTTACTTGTCATGGCTTGCAATTGCAGTACTGCCAAAGTCAACAATCAGACACATGTGGAACACATCTGTGGCAGCAACATAGTTTTGTCAATATGTTTGTGAATCTGGGTGATAGGACCTGAAAATGTAAAAAAATAATAGTAATGAGAAATGGTTATAAATTACTCACCTAAAACAGTAACCACTTGGCCAAAAATAAAGAAACTTAAATGTTATAGTACCACATTGGATGGCGGCACATATGAACACCTTGTGAATATGATCATGGCCACACACACAGTGAAGGGGAAACATTCAATGTGTATGATGATGATTTCCTGCAAAGGAACAACATGACAGACTGCATACAACAAACAACAAGATTCTATACAAATTAAACAGCAGTGTCTCTTAACAAACATGACAGGGGCATGTACAATAACTTGAAATCCCACACTCAAGCACTACCCACCACCAAACATGGCCATGGCACAAAGAAAATGTCAAAAAATGTATGCAGTTTAATGATGCAGCAGTAAACAAGGGTTGCAGACCTCATTACTGCTGATAGCAAAAGCAGGGCCCCACTGACTTCGACTTCTCACTGGAGCCTTCAATGGGAAGCCCTGAGTTAGCGTTCTGGTGCACATAGGATGCCGGTTTAGTCTCAGTGAGCTTTGTCACTATCAGAGCAGCACAGTTAGTGGGGGCAGTTTCAGATTCAGAGGACAGTGGCTGTTTTTCCAATGTCGGACAGCATTTCAGATACATTGAAAACCTGGAAAGAAGGCACAAATATTAAGGAAAATTGTTTTCCAATGAGGCACCCCCCCCACACACTGGGCCCCACTGACTTCTACCGGTTTTGCAGTAGCCTCTTCAGGAAGTACAACAACTTACCATTGGTGGTATGAATACACACACATCGGGCTCTGTTTTTCAATCAGTGCAGCACCAGCCATTTCAAGAACATCAAATTATATTTCAACCCATGATCATCTGTGGCTATCATCATTATGCAACACATTGTACATCAGCACCTCCTGGAGCAGCACCAGTCGTGAAACTGAAACAGCACAATAGCAACACGTGTCAGCAAGCAACGTTCTCACTTGGGACACTGATACACAGTTCTAGCTATCTTTGTACAATTTAATCAGTGCAGCAGGAAATAGGTGTGTCTTTTCTGAAGACTTTTCATCTTCTTATTCTTAATTTGGACTTCTTATGAAAGTAAAACAGCATGACAACAGCAGCAAAAGGCATCAGTGAGCACTTTTCTCACTGGGGACACTGATACAGTTCTGTCTTTGTAAAATGTTAATCAGAGCAGCAGGAAACTGGTGTGACTTTTCTAAACACTTTTTCTGTACTTATTCTTAATCAGGACTTCTCATGAAATTAAAACAGCAGGACAACCGCAGCAACAGGTGACACCAAGCAATTTTATGACTTTTAACACTAATGCACACTTCAGGCTTTCTTTGTAAATTTTAAGCAGTGTGGCAAGAAATTGGTAAGACATTTCTGAATGCTTTTTCATGTGCTTATACTTTATCAGGACCTTGCATGAAATTAATATAGCAAAACAACAGCAACAACAGGCGTCATCAAGCAATTTTCTCACTTGGGAAACTAATTCACAGTTCTGGCTCTTTTTGTACATTTTAAGCAATATGCCAAGACATAATTGTGTCTCTTTTTTATACTCAGCTTTATTAAGTAGATTAGCACCTCAGCACAATATATGCCCAGGGGCATAAGACACTCAGCGCAAGTGCTTCGTGCTTTAATACGCCCCGGGTTCACTCTTATCAGCACATAACCCATACCTCAGAGTGTGTTATTGTGCTTATAAAATGGGCCCCCCCACAATAAATTCAATTAATAAAAATATATACAATTTTTTTAAGTATAGTAAAAGTGTTATGCATGCCGACTATAGAAAAATAGTCCCTCTGTTGTGTACATATGACATGCAGCTACAAGAGGGTGTTGGAGTTTGTATGTGTTTCTTCATGTCATCTGAAGGCTGTCTGTCACACACACTTCATTTTTTTATAGTTTTATCATTAATTTTGTTTTATTTAGCATTTATTTTGAAGTTGTAGCCAGCTCCTGTTCGAGTCTGAGTGAGTGAGTGTCTTCATGGTTGCCGGCACGTGGCTTCCTATTTTACTTGTTCTGTGAAGTATATTTCTCCCCTAACGCATGCACTTTTTGTTTTTTTTATTATTTGTACTAAGTTGGAGCTAGTTGCTCACTTGATTGTGTGCGAAGGTGTGTCTTACATCAGTGATCTGCACATCTCACCTGAGCCTTCAATGGGAAGCCCTGAGTCAGCGTTCTGGCGCACATAGGATGCTCGTTTAGTCTCAGTGAGCTTTGTCACCATCTGAACAGCACAGTTAGTGGGGGCAATTTTGAATTCAGAGAAGAGTGGCTGTTTTTTTCAATGTTGTGCCATAAAGCGTGGTAGGGGAAGACAGGGAACAATCGTGATGTGGAGGTGGGAGGGAGACTGTAGCGAGTGGGAGCAAAGAAGCACATCAAAGAACAGAAAGGCAGCAGCCATCGATCGCAAAACTGTTGATAAGCGATGTGCCACAAATCTTTGAAGTGACTAGGTTAGATTTTTATTTCAAGATTAAATTTTTGAGGTGGAGTTTCAATCAGTCAAGGCAAACAGCATGCCACCGTGGGGGGGGGGGCAGCAGCGTGAACATTTTGCTAAATTCTTCTGTCATGCATGGATTTTCAGATGTGCTGCATCTTGACTGGCTGAAAAGGAGCTGCTTGTCACAATATGCTCCGATAAGGACATGGCCAGAGGCATCTCTCAGCAAATCAGGATGCAGAATTCTTTAGACCCATTTTATAAATTGCATTAACAAATAGATTGTCTAAAAGGAAAAATAAATCACAAAGGACAAGAAAGATTGCAACTCTGTAGTTATCCTTATTTGAGTCTTGTAAAAAAAGCTGTGGCCTGTATCCTCTCTTGGGATACAATGTATATTTCTCCTTATAAAGAGACTCTAATGCTATTCTGGTTGTGGACATGTGTTAGTAAAATATATAAACAAAACACAATTCTACCAAAAGGGGCAAGAACATACACCCCAACCACAGCTGTGTGTCTCAAATTTCCCTCCCTCCCCACTGACTTTCATCTATCATGTAAAAAAGATTTAAGAAATTAAGAGAAATAAGAAGTGTCTGTGTGATCTTCTTGTGAACTTCTCATTTGCTCACCAAATATGGTCTCTTAAGTTCAAAGGCCATTCATTTAAGCATAAGGCTATTATTTATAAGAAAAGGTGGCTGGCTCCAGATATTCCCATCCAGCTAGACTGGTCCAGCTACACCATGTTATCTTCAAACCCTATATTCTTTTGTGACCCCATTTACCCCTCCTCCAGCACCAGGAACTCCCATCCCTGCTAACATTGCTCATGTTGGTCTTGCTAAAGTCTGAGTCTGGCAGTCAAAGCCTCCATGGAAATTACATATTGCACTCTTTCTATTCATTTGTGTAATATAGATGGCTCTGATCTGAGCACTCTGGTTGTAATACATTTCAATCCCACCTCTAGTAGTGTCTAAACCACTTTACAGGAATCTCCCTTCAGATGTACTGCTGTACGGATCCCCAGAACTCACTCCTCAAAGTTAAGAGAGATGAGGATACCTGCAATATCATGGATAGGAGACTGGACTGCCCCCCAGATGGCAGAAATCTGGGGAAAGACTCAAAAAATGTGCCAGTGACACTCCCCCACACTGCCTCCGATAGCAGTAGAACCAGCTAATTGTAATGTTGTGTAATAGTGGGAACATGAAAGTATCTAATTGAAATTTTCCCATAAAATTCTCACCATATTGAAGCTAAGGTACCTTCCAACCAAATTTTAGTCTGTAGTTCTAACCTGCCTCACTAATAACTGCATTTATGTCTCACTCCTAGGCTACCCTAAACATATGTAAAGAACCACACCCTGCCTCCAGTAAAAGCTTGTAGAAACCTACTGCATGTCTGGCCTTGGCCACTACTGTTACTGTTCCATACAAAAAATGTTCCTGCCCTGAATAAGATCTAGTCAAACATTTCAAATGATCCGAAGAATGAATTAATTCCTAGAACCTGCATATACCTATGAAACTCAGAGTTTTCCCAACTAAACTTTTCCTTTCATCTCTGGAAAGAAATTGACCTTACATTTTCTATAAGATGAGTAAATCTAATGACCCCGTGCCTCACATCTGGTGTCACCTGGGTACAGAGTGGGGGGGGGAATCATGTTCATATTTAGTAAGTGAGAGAGGGCCAACCCCACTAGGAGTGGCAGTCAGTTTCTTCACTTTGGAGAGAATATGCATGCCATGCTTCACCTGACCATTTTTTACTACCTTGATATAGTCTGGAGCCCTGAAGTGAGAGCCAGGGTACATAAAGGATTCCCCCCCTGCAGTCTCATTTTCTAGCTCATACTACCCCCCTGCATCCCTAGGTAAGTGTAAGACATGTCAGGCTATTCTGGGCTTCTTATATTGCCAAATAAACCTCTGGACACCCTGTAACAGCTTATTCCAAGAAAACAAAGGAAGTTTCAGTGGAGGACACTAGAACAAAAAATGGAGTCGGGGCAGGATGTTCATCTTTACTACTGCCACCCTCCCTTCCTGAGTAAGGGGAAGTTGTCACCATCTATCAAATCCTGTTCAATGCTTTCCCACAATTTACCATAATTTATGACAAAATGTTAGGACAGATCATGGGAGATTTGTATGCCCAGGTACCAGATCTGACTTTTAGGGGCCCACCAAAAAGGGCAAGCATTCCTGAATCTCTGGGTCACCTCTCTGCTCAGCACTAGTGCCTCTAACTTGGAAAAATTAATCTTCTACCCTGAAATCTCCCCCAATGAGTGGAGTTCCTCACTAAGTAATGGAACTGAGAATTCTGGGGAAGACAGAAAAAAGAATGAATCATTTGCCTATAGCGAGAGTTTTTGTTCAAAACCTCCCACCATAATGCCTCTTATCCTAGGGTTCTGCCTTATTTCAGTCACCAAACGCTTTGAGCATAGGGCAACAGCAATGGAGAGAGAGAAGGCAGCCCTGTCTGGTTCTTTTAGACAGAGGGGAAAAAGCTGAGCTTATTCCATTCACCTTCATCAATTCTTTGGGAGTCCTTTAAAGTTGGGAAATGGTTTGTAGGAATTTGGGGCCAAATTTAATTCTTTCCATGGACGTTTTTATAAACTGCCAATTCACCCTGTCAAAAGCCTTTTCTGCATCTATGGAGATAGCCAATTGGAGATGGTCTCTGGAATTCTGGGAAGAAATGATGTTGAGCGATCAGTGGATGTTATCAAGCAGATATTTACTAGAAATATTGACTGTTTGGACTTCATGCACCAATGAGGTAATTTGCACAATTCTGTACGCTATTTGCTAGTGACCCAGTAAACAGCTTCAAATCTACATTTAGTAAGGAGACTTGTCTATATGACCCACATTCCAAGGGTCCTTCCCTTCCTCGTGAAGGACTGAGATATGGGCCAACTGCTATGAGTCAGGGGTTTCCCCTTCCTCCATTATGTTTTGTGCTGGCAGTGTACCCTAGAGGTTAGAGTAATGACCTATGAATGAGATTGGTACATCCAGCAGAACAGAACTGGGTATGATGCTCACAATCTCCACTTACATACTGTGTGACTCTGAGCAAGTCACGTAACTGCCCAGTGCTCCCAGGTCACCCCTGAGAGCAGGCACCACCCTTAATGGGCCTTAGCCAGTTACCAAAGACTAAAATAAAAAAAAATATCCCCTGGCGGACTGGTAGTAAAAGTGGCAGGAGAGGACCCCAACGGCCTTAAAAATTTCTGAAGGAAACATAACTGGTCCTGAAGGTTTTAACATTTTTCAGATGGACTAAATGGGACTGAAACTCTTGCTGGGTGATCCCCTCATCTAACTGGTCTGCCTCCACATGAGACAGTTGCTTTAGTGTTAAGCCTTTGAAGAAAGATGATACATTATCATCAAAATTATAAACTGGGTCCTTGGCATACAAAGATTCATAATATTTGGCAAAGAGCCTGGTTATTTCCTCAGGGTGGCTAACTTTAGTATCTGTTCCAGTAGAGTCCCTCGATTGCAGAACTACCCTACTAATTTGCTGTTGCTACAGAGTGGCAGCCTGCAACTTTCCTGCCAGTTACCTTTTTCATAGTAATTCTGCCTAATTCTTCTATTACTGTCCTCTATCTGAGTTGTGAGCAGGGCTTTATGCTACCCTCCTCTCATTTAAGTATTTTTGGGCAAGTTGATTCAGAGATTTTGTGAAGGAATTTGAGATATGCTGTCTCAGACTCCAACTCCAGCTTCATATGTTCCCTGCGTTTTTTATCTATAGAGGCAAGACTAATTATGACCCATCTAAGTACAACCTTCAATGTATCCCAATGGACTGTGTCAGATGTTATTCTCTCAGGATTATCATGCACATAGGTTTTTCTGGTAGAGTTTATCAAATCTTTTGATTCCTGATTGTTCAAATGAGCTCACATTAAATCTCCAAGCAGAAATGTGAGTTGTTGGGGACAGTTCCAACTTCAATCTGACTGGGGCACATCTGATAGAGTATGAGGCAGTATCTGATAAGAGGCCACTGTGTACATCCATTTTCTGTCAAGAAGAAGAAGTCTATCCTAGTATAATGACCGTGCTGATCCATTAACCCTTCTTCAGACCTCTGGAAGCCCCAGGATGTGACTTAACCTGAGCAGTGTTGTCTCTGCTGTGCCTAGATTGACTTTTAATGCCCCTGTTCATTCGCCCAAAGTTGGAGAGAGGACTGTATTAAAGACCTCCCCTAGGATGCAGAGGCAGTCCATTATTGCAGTTACTTCTGTAAAAAATGTTTTTAAAATGAGCAGCCTCCCCGTCTTCATTAGGAGCATAAAAATAGACAATGGTACATGGGGTATCACGAAACACAGCCTGAACAGTAATATAGCACCTCTCCACATCGGTAAGCACTGATTCTTCTTGCAAAGGGCACGCTTTATGAATTAGAATAGTTGTGTCTCTGCAGTGAGGATGTGACTGATAGGAGGACTCATAGACTGCACCCTCTCACCTATGATATAGTTTTTTTATGTTCACTGTCTGTGAGATGGGTTTTCTGTAATAATGTGATGTGTATGCCCATCCTTCCCAACTTCAGCAGGAGCTTGTCTCTTTTAATTGGGCTATTGAGGCATCTAATATTATAGGCCAGAATGTTTAAGTCACCCATTTTTCCATGACGGTTTGCTCTGCATCCTTGTTATCCCTAGGACCTGCTCCCCAGCAGCAAGTCCGCTTCTCCACTAGGCCAGGCATCTGGGGAACAGTGAGAGGACAGAGAACAAACAACCATATTAAAAACCATAAAACATGATCTTGTTTAACATAACTATTGCACTTAACAATTTCAACCTTAATAAACTGTAAACACAACTTGTTGGTTGTCTGGAAGCAAAATAGCTCCTGTAAAATATTTCAAAGGTGCCATATATGCTGGCCCAGTGGCACAGAGGGCTAAGGAGCTGATGCCTTACCTCATACCATGCTGGCAACTTGGGTTCGTGAACAAACTTGGAATGTCAGGGGCTGGCAGGGGAAGGAGAGGCTTGAGCATCTATGGGACTGCTCTCCTGGAGTGGGTTGCAGGGAAACCTCACTCAGCAACAACCCCCGGTGGAGACCAAGGGCACTGCATAAGCAGCAGAATAGGGTCCCACATGAAAGAGGAAAAAAGCTGCAGGATCCTCTATATGATGGCTACCACTTCACCGATGCCACTAAAGCCCCCAAGGGAGCCATGTCCTTGACCCTGAGGCCAAATTGAGAGTACACTGGCCACCCCTACCGGTGCTTTCACCCTCGGAAGTGAAGGATACATCCAGAGAAAGGTTATGCCGGGTTACCCCAGGGGTTGCTGCAATGTGAGGATGGAGGCTTGAGCGATTGTAGTAGGAGGTAGGTCAGGATCATGGCAGCATGAAGGAGTGGTGGGTCCTGGAACACATAAGGGAGTAAATAGATAAGGAAAAAAAAGTGCCACATATCTCCCACCACTCATCTGATGCTTGATGGTGATGAGAGGTGTAGGACTAATCTCACACCATATTGCATGATGATCCCAAGAGGGTCCACTACTAACTCATGTGGTGTCAATCTTGCCATACAACAATCCCAACCATCATCCTGGCGAATTATCACAAAAAGATTAATTGTGAGATTGGAAGCACCTTGCAGAATCAGGAGGCTATACAATAAGTGCCTCCCCTTCTCCTTTGGCTTCCTCCCTCCCCACAACCAGAAAACATCTCGCAGTCATGAAGAAGCAGTTAATTACTAATATCCTGTAAAGATAGCAATAACTACTGTAAAATAATACATCTATCTCAATTCTTAACTTCAAGGGGACATCCCCCTCTCCAGAAAGCCAGAGTCAGCGTCCTCCATATGCCTCTTTTTACTTAGTAAATATAATACCCATTATGCAGTAGTTAACTGTCTATGTCATGGTGTGGGTTCTACAGATGGACACAGAGACTTCAGATAAGGTACAACCCATTGTTTCTCTAGCAGGGTGTTTATTACTTCATAAACATACAAGAAGCAAAAAGCAAATAAACAAATAAACAATATACAAAAGAAAATACTTGAGTATAAACAGTGAAAAGTAAATGATTCTCCAAAACAGAACTTCTCTCACTGCTGGTCAGAAAGCACTGACCCTAACCTGTTTCCTGCTAAGGCAGTGTTAGTTATACTCACCCACCTCAGTCAGGTGACCTAACACATCATGACTTAAAACATTTCTTTAAATCCTTAATAAAAATAGACTTTAGACAGCAGAAAACATAATGCATGTAAAGCACAGGCTAATGGGACAAAAAAAGAGAAAGAAAAAAAGAACCATTGACAGATTTTACATGATTGACAGCCTAGTACTATAAAAAGGGGCCACAAGGGTCCATTACTCCCCTGTAAGAGCTTTCAGTATGCTGCCAGAATTCCAAGAGGACAGACCTAACAAGCTAGCAAGAGGACCCAAGTCCAGCTGCACAGGGAAACTACCAAGAAGGGTAATGCTTTCTATGTATTTTTAGATCAGCCCCTGATAAATGTGTCCACGTTAGCACTTGCAAAACTACTGTCTTAATAAAGCCTCCTTTATCGTGTTATGCCGAGTTAAATAACATGCAGAAAGAAATATGTATCAAATGGCTTTTCTGGGGGCTATACTGCATTGCTGAGGTAGGAGACAGCAAAACCCTGAGGACTTGTCAAGCCGTTGCCTGAAATTGTAAGCCGATGGCTGCCACTTTCATTTTCCAACAGGAAAATGCCAAGAGCTCTGCTTAAGCTGCCCACCAAGTGGCAAGGCTAGAAAACAGAGTGCTTTCATGCCCATGATATTCTCCTTCACAGATGAGATTCCAGCAAGAAGAACAAAAAAGATGTTTACTAGCGCTAGCGCTAAACGGCACTGAGCACGATTGCAAAGGCTTCACAATCAAGGAAAGGCATGGAAATAATAAACCCTTGGATATGAAGGTACAACTCCTTATACAGCAAGGCAATTGCTAACAAAGGCCTAACATCAGTTACTTGTTCTGTTACTCTAGCGAAGCAGCACAGGAGACAGAAATAAAAAGGGAAAGGGAATGCTGCTTGCAGACTTGTAAAGCATTGTATGTACTGTATATGCAGTTCATTCTTCACATGCTTATCAGTACTACCAGGGCTTTACACATATTAGACACCCAGTTACTCATGCATCACACTGTTGCTAGAATTCTGGACCCCTAGGAAGGAAGATAAATATCTATGGAAGAAGGTACAAGGGTGGAGGGGGTTAGTATGGAGGTGGCCTGACTCCACACCGAGAAAAGAAAGGGATAGCCTTAAGAGAAGGAAAGACAGAGGCTGCAAATACAGAGAAGCAAGAAGATGGGTCCACACATCAGTGGCAGGGACTGAGCCTGTCACAGTCTAGAAATAGCCTTGGTTTGGTTGTAAGTTCATACAGAAGACTAGCATGTAGTGCCCAGGCTTGTATGCCAAAACATGTTCCTGAGGGGTACCCAATGATCCACCCTTCAGTTAAAAAGAACTATACTGTTACCAAATGTTCAACATAAAATCCAGTATGAAGGCCAGCTTTTTTGGTTAAGTCCTCCTCCGTGTTTGAGAGAATGTCCTCTGCTCCCCTTCACATCTGTTGAGGCTTGGTAGTACCATCACAATCCCTCTTACCCATCTTGGTAAGCACCTCAGCTTTGGACCAGAGGCTGTAATCTGAGCTCACATTAAGCCCACTGGGCAAACCTCTTCTATTAAATTTGCCAACACCCATTTGCCATTGCCTCATCTCCGGTTTACTGACAAAGGAAGGATTGTTTAGGTCATCGACCATGATGTCTAGAGAAGCAAGATACTTACATAGAAACATAGAAGTTGACAGCAGATAAGGACGGCAAGGCCTATCCAGTCTGCCCATTTCTTTTTCTACCTTATAAATGTACCATCGGCCTTTGTTCTGTCATTGTCCTGTCTTTTCATACTCATCTGTAGTCCTCCCTTCTGTCTGTCCCATGCCTGTTTGAAACCCTGCAATGTATTCATATCCAATATTTCCTGAGGTAGGCCGTTCCATGCATCCACCACCCTTTCTGTGAAACAGAACTTCCTCACATTACCTCTTAATTGGCCTCCCTACAATTTCATGCAGTGTCCTGTTGTCCTGCTATTTTTCTTATAGAAAACTGTTAGACTCTTTCACCTTGCTATCGCCCTTAAGGTGTTGAATGTTTCAATTATATCACCTCTCTCCCTCCTTTGTTCTAGCATATTCATATTGAGCTCCATTAATCTGTTCTCATATGTTTTTGGATGCAGTCTCTGCACAATTTTTTGCCCTTCTCTGGACTGCCTCAATTTGGTTAATGTTGTTGTGAAGGTGTGGCATTCAGTACTTCAAGCAGTATTCCAGATGATATCTAACCAGTGTCTGGTAAAGAGGAATTTTTGCCTCTCTCATCAGATTTGTGACACCATACTAATACACCCCAACATCCAACTAGCCTTACCTACTGTTTTAGTGGTCTTTTTGAATGATTTCAGGTCATCGGTGATGATGATGCCCAAGCCTCTTTCTTCCCTTGTGACTGCCAGCAACATCCCTCCCAGCCTATAAGTGGCTTCAGGGTTTCTTTCCTCTATGTGCATAACTTGCACTTCTTTGCATTGAATCCCAGTTGCCACTCTTCTGACCATTTTGCTAGTTTATCCAGATATCATCTCATTCTGCCCACCCCATCTGGATCATCTACTCTGTTGTAGATCTTTATCTCATCTGCAAATAGAAAACCTTACCCTCCAGTCCATCTGCAATGTCACTGATAAAGATATTGAAGAGGACTGGCCCCAGGACTAATCCCTGAGGTACCCTACTTGTAAATTGCATCTCTTCTGACTGTATACCATTTACCACCACTCTCTGTTTTCTGCCCATCAACCAGTTTGCCATCCTGTTGACCAACTTCTGACCCAGCATGAGCCTACCCAGCTTATTAATCTAACTTCTATGCAGAACAGTATTGAAAGCTTTGCTGAAGTCAAGGTAAGCTACATCAGCTGCTCCCCCTTGATACACGACTCTGGTTACCCAATCAAAGAAATCTATGAGATTAGTTTGACAGAACCTTCCTTTTGTAAACCCATGCTCCTATGGATTCCAGGAGCTGTACTATCCTTTCCTTAAGGAGTGCTTCCATAATCTTGCCCACTACTGAGGTAAAACTGAATGGTCTGTAGTTCCCCACCTCCTCCTTGCTACCACTCTTGTGGAGCGGGATCACATGAGCCCTCTCCTGTGCTTAGAGACTCACTAAACAGTTCTGATAATGGCGCTGGTAGTTCTACCCTTAGCTCCTTTACTGCCTTGACATGAATGCCATCAGGTCCCATTACCTTGTCTACCCTGAGCTTGTTGAGCTATTGCAGGACCCTTTTTTTTTTGTGAAGGGACCAGTACACACATCCCTTCCACCCGGTGTCCATGGTGCTGAGCTGTGGGTCCTGTTCTACCTTCTCTTAAGTAAATACTGAGCAGAAGTATCTGTTTAGGATAGATGCTTTTACATGGTCCTCCTCCTCACATCCCCTTATCTCCTTTGATCTTAGCAATATCACGTCTGGACTTTCTCCTTTCACTAATGTATCTATAGAAAGTTTTTCACCTTCTTTCACTGTTTGTGCTAGTGCACTTCTTTGCTTCAGAGACAGTGTTGAAGTCCTTCACCTCTCTAGCTGATGTGATTATGAGTTTAACAGAGAAATCCACTTGCACATTTAGACTGTTGCCCTTCAGCACTTTTACAACTGGGAACCATACTTTCCTTCAAGCCATAGTAGTCGGAGCATAATTAGACTCAATAAGAAGCTTAGTGTCCCCAAAAATAATATCCTTCACTGACCAGTCCTTACATAGCACCATCTACTTAGTATAGAAATCCAGAAAGGCAATTATCAGAGAGTGTGGCCTGGCTTTTGGATCTTTAGGAGAAGCCATTAATGCTTGGTGTGTTCTAATAATGTCTCAGGGGGAAATCTTTGCCTAAATTGAGCACTTATTTTAGCAGGCTTTCCACAAATTCTGCAGTGTTGCCAGTTTCCATTTGTTCTGACTGAGCAAGCAGCCTGATATTAATCCAGCCTGAGCAATTATCTAAGTTCTCTTTTTTGTGGAGGAGGACTTGCAAACAATCATGCAGCTGTAGTATGGCACTGGTATATAAGTCTGAAACATTCAAGCAAGTAGTTAGATGTTTCTCAGGCAACTGTAATTGTTTGCCCTGTTGTTCAATTTTAGCTTTACTGTCAGCTACCTCTCTACGGATGACATCTAAAGTATGGGTAAGGTGCAGTCAATTTTGGCAAAGCTTTCGTGAGATAATCATGATATCTTCTTCTCATCTGAGCCACTTTTGTACTCATGCTCCACTGCTTCTGGAGGCCTAGATGACAATGAGTCCTTGCTCTGTGTTTTCAGATTTAAGTTCTGTTTTTATCATTTTAAGCCACTGCCTGTGCCCAATCGTAGTTTTGTTCTGGTCGCCATCTCTCATAATGCTCTCTGGACAGTATCTAAAAGTTGTAGACTTCCTGGAATGTTAAAAAATAAACTTTATTTGTGGGATGATTGGAACCCTGGCTCAAATCTGCTGCAGGCCATGGTGACATCACCGGAAGTCACTTGTGATTTTTCTGAACAATTTTTCTTGTGCTATTCTTTATTGGAAGTCAGTGCCACATGATGAATGATGTTGCAAGATAGCAGTATATGCTGTCTACCTAAACAAAAAAGAGAAAAATTTTTTTGGGTGGGGGTTGATTGTTGTTGAAGGTGATTTTGGGGTATTTTGACTGTAGTTGTGGGTGTACTATGAAAACTTAACACAGACACCAGTGTACAAAAAATAATAATATAGCATGACAAGTAAAGCAGTAGTGCAAGAATATGAGAGAACATTTTGACCAATACTTTTTATTCTAATTTGGATTGCCCTTATCTAATGACTTGTGTAGAAACATAGAAACATAGACTTTGATGGCAGATAAGGACTGCTAGGCCCATCTAGTCTGCCCATTTCCCTACCTACAGGATAGGCCGCAGATCCTAGCTAACCAACAGCCTATTTCTTCCTACCCCACAAGAATTGCATTATGTCTGTCCCATGCATTCTTGAATTCTCCCACAGTTTTAGACCCCAACCTCCTCTGGAAGGCTGTTCCATGCATCCACTACCTCTCTGTGAAATAATACTTCCTCACATTGCCCTGAACACGCCCTCCTTCTATCTTTAAATTGTGTCCCCTTGTTCTTGCACAGTCTCTTTTTCTGAAAGATGCTACCCTCTTGGACTTTGTTGATTCCACTGAGGTACTTAAAGTTTCTATCATGTCCCCCCTCTCCCTTCTTTCCTTAAGGGTATACATATTAAGCTCCTTTAGTCTCTCCTCATACGGCTTATCTTGCAGACCCTGCACCATTTTAGTTGCCCTCCTCTGGACTGCCTCTATCCTGTCTATGTCCTTGCAGAGATGGGGTCTCCAGAACTGGACACAGTACTCCAGATGGGGTCTCACGAACTGTCTGTACAGAGGGATAACATCTTCCTGTTTTCTGCTGCTGATGCCTCTCCCTATACATCCCAGTATACCCCAGCCCTCCCTACTGCCTTCTCACATTGCTTGCTAACCTTAAGGTTATCTGATATGATTACCCCAGGTCCTTTCCTTTTTTGTTGTTACTACCTCCCACCCATTGTGTATTCTTCCCTGGGTTCTTATTTCCCAGGTGCATTATTTCACTTCTTTGCATTGAATCCTAGCTGCCATACTTCTGACCATTCCTCCAACCTTGCCAAGTCCCTTTTCATCCTTTCCACGCCTCATTGTGTATCAACCCTATTGCAGATGTTTGTGTCATCTGCAAAAGGCATACTTTTCCTTCCAGTCCCTCTGTAATGTCACTGCTGAAGACATTAAAAAGGACTGGACCCAGTACTGAACCCTGCGGTACCTCACTAGTAACCCCCCTTTCTTCAGAATGGACTCCATTTACAATTACCTTCTGTGTCCTGTTGTCCAGCCAATGTTTTGCCCAGGCTACCACCCTGGGTTCCACTTCCAGGCTGGTTAATTTGACTATTAATGTTTTGTGTGGGACTGTGTCAAATGCCTTGCTAATGTCTAGGTAGGCCATGTCCACAGCCCCTCCCTGGTCTACTACTTTGGTCACCCAGTCAAAGAAATCTATTAGATTCGTCTGACATGACCTTCCCGCTGTGACCTCATGCTGCCTTGGGTCCTGTGCTCCACTGGCCTCTAGGTACTCGACTATTCTTTCCTTCAGAAGTGACTCCATCACTTTCCCTACCACAGAAGTCAGACTGACAGGTCTGTAGTTTCCTGCCTCTGTGTTGGACCCACTTTTGTGAAGGGGAATCACATCTGCATTCCTCCAGTCCTCGGGTACCACACCATCCTCCCATGATTTATTAAAAAGAGTAGCCAGTAGTTTCACTAGTTCCTCCCTTAATTCTTTTAGAATTATGGGGTTTATTCCATCAGGACCCATTGCTTTGACCACCTTCAGTTTTAGGAGTTCTTGCAGAACCCTTTCTTCTGTCAAAGGACTGGGATCGACCCCCCTATCAAGAGTGCTTCTGTTAATTGGATTAGGCACTTCCCCTCCTCTTTTTGTGAATACTGAGCAGAAATATTCATTCAGTATTCCTGCTTTTCACTGTCCCCTCTGCCCACCCACTGTTCATTCTATTCAGCCTCACTATCCCTCCCTTTGTCTTTCTACACTCGCTGATGTACCTATAAAAGGTTTTATCCCCTTCTTAACTGAGTTGGTTATCTTTCCTCAGTTTGGGCTATGCTATTCTGACTTCCCTCCTGCTTCCTTCTGCCTTAACTGGTACAGCTCTCGTCCTGCTCCTTCTGTGTTTCCTTATACTTCCAGAATGCTGTCTTTTCTTCCTGACTTTCACAGCCACCTCTTTTGAGAACCATAGTGGCTTTTTCTTTCATTTTGATTTGTTCATTTGCTTCACACAAAGGCTTGTTGCCTCTGTGATGGCAGTTTTGATAATTCCCCATTGTTGCTCCACACCTCCTTCTAGCCCGTTTGCTAGTGCTTTTCTGAGGCACTCTCTCATCTTGCCAAAGTCAGCCCTCCTAAAGTCCAGTACCCTCACTTTTGTATGGCTTGACTCTGTAGCTAAGTTTAACGTGAACCACACTGTTTGATGGTCACTTGTCCCCAGATGGCAACCCACTTCTAGATCTGAGATCCTCTCACTGCCCCCGTTTGAGAGTATGAGGTCCAAGATTGCTCCCTCATGAGTGGGTTCCGAAACTAGCTGTCTAATGCCTGCCACCTGTAGGGCATCAAGAATGGCCCTGCTCTTGGATGTGGCTGCAGCAAATGAGCTCTAGTTAACATCTGGCATATTCAGGTCTCCCATCAACAGTATCTCCCCTTTCTCTGCCATTCTAAGAATGCCTTCTATCATATACTTGTCCATTCCTTCCCCCTGACATGGGGGTCTGTACACAACCCCTGTACAGATTGTGGTGCCCTTTCCAGTCTCCTAGGTGACCCACAGTTCCTCTTCTCCTCCCTGTTTACTCTTTTGTTCAGTTGCTTTTATCCCTTCCTTTATATAGAGAGCTACTCCTCCCCCGCTTCTCCCCTGCCTGTGTCTCCTGTAGGTTATGTACCCTGGTATGTTAACATCCCAGTCATGGTTCTCTGTGTACCATGTTTCTGTGACTGCTATGATATCCAGGCATCCCTCTTCCATTAAGGCCATCAGCTCTGGGAGCTTGTTGCCCAGACTACGGGCATTGGTACTCATTACCCTCCATTTCCTGATGGCCTTACTCCCTTTTGCCCCATCCCTGTCCTTCTTGCCTTTGTCACTTTCACCATTTACCTCTGCCCTTCTCCCTATCGACACCTCTATGTTGGTGTTTGCCACACTTACTACCGTGATTATTTGGGGGCTAGGATTTTCCTGCTCCTTTCCAGTGCCTCCCCTTGGCTGGTTTAAAAGCTTGACAATGAAGCATTTAAACCTATCACCTAGGATCCTGGTTCCTCCCCAGACAGATGCAGCCCATCATGCCAGTATAGGCTTGCATCACTCCAGGTGGACCCCAGTCCCCAATGAAGCCAAATCCTGAGCTCCACACCAGTTTTTCAACCACTGATTGAATTCCATGGTGCGAACACCCTAGCCTCTCCTATGCCATAGATGGGTAGCACCTCAAGAAGGTTACCATGGTGCTACTTGACTAAGGCCCTTCCCCAATTCCACAAACTCTTCCTGCACTTCTCTAATCCCTTTCTTAGCCAGGTCATTTGTCCCTAGGTGGACAATGACATCCAGCTCCCTCCCCTGTGCAGCTGCTCCGGCAATCCTGAGGATTTGCTTCCTGTCCCTGCAAGCCATGGTGCCAGGCAGGCACCTTACCTCCCTCTCCCCTTCCTCCCCCAGTTCTACCTTCCTAACAATGGAGTCCCCCACCAGGAGTTGTTTCCTTCCCCTGCAGGGTCCCCTGCCACCCTCCTGTGGGTCTCCTTTGTGGAGGTTCCCAGCATCCTCCTTGGTCTCCACTGTGGGTGCCTCCATAGAGGAACCTCACTTTGCCAGAATGGCATAGGAATTGTGGAGGCAAGGGAGTGATGCACCTCTGTTCCACCACCTCACCCTCCCTGATCCCACTGTGGTCCAACCGCTCATCTTTCTTGGCAACCTCTGAGGCAATGGCACTGGCACTGGTGGTCCCAGAATGGAAGAGGAGGTCCCACAAATCCTGGCCAACTCAGCCTGGAGATGAGCAACCTCCTCCTCAGCCCAGAGAGGTGCCTGCAGATGGGACAACACCGCATCCTCCAGAACATCTCCTGGAAGTCTGCTGCTCCACAGCCACTGCACTGCACCACTCCAATCATGTCTTATTTCTGGCCCCTTAACTGTTTGCAATCCTTACTCTTTCCTCTGTTTTTTTTTTCTCTCTCTCTCTCCTTACTTTCTGCCTGTGTGCCCTTTAAGCTCCTGATTGTCCTGTTCTGAGACAAGAATATCCTGTATTTTGCAGTAGACCACTTACTTGCTCAGAGGCAGACCTCCAGCAGCTAGAGGGGGCCAGAGAGCTACTCTTGCCCTTCTAGGATGGTGGGTCCTTGGTGGTTCTGTGATCACTCACTTCCTGCCCATAAACAGGAAGTTCCTGTTGTCAGTCAAATTCTGTGCCTATAAAAATAGAACTAGCTTTGGGTGGGTGGAGGGAAGGAGGGCAATATAGTCCCAGCAGAGAAGTTCAATCACACAGCAGTCCTTTCTCCTGGTGTCTTCTGCCAAGCTATTAGCAGTATATAATTTCTTTCCACAATTTAAGATTGCTTTAGTACTTTTTTCACTTTTGAAATAATAAAAGGGTATTCCCTTTAATCTGACTTACACCAGGTTTCATCAGTATTCTCACATGTATTTGTACATCAATTATTTTAAATAATTTCTGTTGTGATAATATGGACTAGCATGCAGCAGGCAGTGCACTATGACCTTATGGAATGGTTGTGTTCAAAATCAGCTGGGAATACTGATGAAAACCAGGTCAGAGCAATACTAAAAGGAACACTACTTTTATTATTTCACATGTAAAAAATGGAGTCCAGTAATGCAGACGCAAATAAATTGTTGAAAGAAGGGTATCATACAAGTCAGTAGATAAGGGCCAATCAAAAATAGAATACAAAAGTATAGGTCAAAATTATCACCAGATTATTGCACTGCTGCTTTAACATATTACAGGAAGAAACATTAAAGATCATTAGCAACTTTGTTATTTACTGGGCTGTGCATTTGGTAGAAACCTTTGTTTTTTTGTTCTAGGAGTTCGCTGTGATCTGGTTTACTTATTTATTTCTTAAAGTTTGTATTTGTTAATGATATTCTCAGTCAAAAAAGTAAGTGCAAGCACACAGGCAAGCAAAGGATCTGGCATCTATCGCTCTTCCAGTGCATGGCGTCATTTTAGCATTGGAGATGTCAGGTTTGTGCTACCTAGAGCCTACATTCACAGACTGGTGTGTTAAACCTTTAAGAAAGTGTGTTTGTGTTGGCATCCAAGAATCTGTGTGATTGGTGGCATCATATTCTGTTTGTAATGTCATCTGTTGAAGAGTACGTTATGTCAGATGTGGTTGTTCTTGGTGTTGGAATTGTGCTGTACTGTTTTGAGCCTCTTGCCGACGGTGGTACCGGGACCAGTGGTGCAGTGCAAGAAATTGTAGGAATTTCTTCAGATATTGGAAATTCTCAGGATGAGCCTGAGCTTCCACTTGGGGAATAGTAATTTGTGTTTTTTTCGAGTGTATTTGAACCGCTCTGCCTATCTCTGGCAGAGCGCTTCATTTTTGGTAGCAGGAAATGATATGGCCCTATAGGTGGTCTGCCTTGTGTTCCACCATGATACTTCTGTGGTTCCAAATTGGGCGAGTGTGCAGTGCTGTCCTACTTCTCAATGGAGATTGTTCTGGGGGGATGATATGTATGTTATGTGGGCACTTTTGAAAACCTACATGGAAGAACTGTGAGGTGTAAGTGCCTTGTATTGTTTTGTTCCAGTAGCAGTCATGGGCCCTATACAGTTCAAGAGGAATTTCTGGTGTCTAGTATCTGTGTTATTACAGTGAGGTAATTCAGATATGCAGACTGCATGAAACATCAAGAATGTATGTGCATTGTAAGTGGGATCTTTTTTTCATGTCTGACACCATGCAAGTCTTCATTATAGACCGTGTGATTACTGTAAGACAGCATGTGACGCTATCAGTGATAAGGTATAAGAGGTGTTCACACAAGCACTGCACTCAGCAGCATACAGCATAGCTGTATATTTTCTGTGACTGTAGTGTACTGTGACGTTCAAGTGTTTTCAGCTGCTATTGTCTTTCTGTGAAAAGGTGATTATGTGCGTTGCTGCATAATTCAGTGATCACCTGTTCAATACTGTTAGAGCTGTTTATTTTCTTGTTGACTATGTCTGTATTTCAATCATTATTTGCCTATAGGGATATGTGAGTATGCTTTGGGCAGTCTCAATGGTGATTTAATATGAAGCTCGTCTGTCTCTGCCTTTCACAGCAAAGTTTGCAGTGTGTGTGTGTGCAGTTGGCAGCCTTTATGTGGCAAGTGTTAAAAGTAGAGGCCTCCCCATCCTTGACATATGCTGTGTTCAAAGTGTCTAGGTGTACAGATGGATGATAAGTTTTTTTCTCCTTCCCATGTCCCCCATTCAGTTTCATTCTGAATGTATTGGAAGTAAGCATTCACCCTGTGCAGAAAGTGAGAGCCCCTTCAGTGATCGTCATGTGGTGCACTTAGGTCTCTTCTACCATGCGACAAATGCACTTGGGCAACCCCATCATATTGAGCTCTGGTGTGCAGTGCACTGTTGATGTTTCAAGTCATTGACCCCATTGTCTGTTCTCCCCTAAACCTTATGCACTACGATGGTACCAATCTTTCCAGAATGTAGGTCCATTTGTCTGAGACCTCTTTTGAATTTACAGGTATATCATCTTACCAGTTTCCAAATATTAAATGGTGTCCATCATCTGATGTCCATAGAAAAACTGACCGTTTTTATTATTTGCCCTACTTACACCCCGTTCCATGCAGATTTCTGGACCTGCATCTAGTGGTCATGAGAAAGGCCCAGGTGCAAGTTTGACTCCCACCACACCATTTTTACATTTTGTTTTGTATAGTTTGTGTTCACATGCTGTCTGACAATTGACAGGTGCAGTCTCACATTTTTTCTGTAATTGTGAACACATGTATGTACCAGACCATGGGTGGGGTGGTGATGTTGGCACTTACATGAACCTATGATGCTGATCTGTGTAGTAGCATGTAATGGTACATTCAGAAATTGACATTCTAAATGTGCCACCCCTTATAATTCCCTCCCCTCCACACCCACACCAACATATGTGATAAGGAGTGTAGAGGAAAGGAAGAAAGGAAAAGGTATGAAATGGTGGAGGGAATGTTGGCCCATTGGTGCAGCAATTGGATTTCTGCTTGCGATGATGGTGAACCCAGGTTTGGGAACGCACCCGGGTTGCTAGAAGTCCAGCTGGCATGGAAGGATGCAGCTTCCTAAGGACAGATCTCCTTCACTGGGTGGAGGTTGGGGGAATGTTCCAGTACCTGTTGGCTCCTAGTGGAGGCTGGGAGTATCGCAGGACGTCGCAACACACCCATCATAAGGGGACAGGCAGATGTCAGCATTTGCAATTATGTCACTAAGCAACCCTGAAAGGATAAAGAGGAGAAATGGCTGGGTGCTCACCAGATGATGGCCTCCAGGTCCTCTGCACCTTTGAATCCTCCAGGAAGCCAGTCCCCACAAGCCTCAGCATTGTCCTGTGGCTTACAAGGTAGGTGCTAGTGTCACCCCTCCATTGGTACATCCCCCCCCAGTGGGAGGGAGGTGACCTACCTGGTGAAGGGAAACACTGGGATACCATAGGAAGGGCTGTGATATGGGCCTAGCGGGAGTCAAGACTGGAGTGAGGCAATAGATAGGTATGGCAGAGGGACCATACAAGTTCCTGAAGGAGAGGGGGAATCTGAGCAGGAGTGCCATAAAAAAATAAAGAAATGGTGGAGGGCAGGAAAATAGTAGGATCCCCATGTGGTGATACAGGGATAGTCCCAACCATAGCAGTTTGAATTGAATGGGCTGATGTGGATGGGTAAGTGAAGAGTTAGACTTGGGGACCATTTTTTTTTGGGGGGTGGGCCTTGCTTCCAGAAAAAGAGTGAAAAGGCACCAGGGTGCTATACAGTTAGGGAAGATGACAGCGAGGTCAGGTCAGGGTACGATCAGGGATGGTGTTGGAGGGACAGGGATGTTTTGGGATTTTATTTTTCATATACTGTTGATTTATTAGACCGCTTTTCTTATTTGTCTATAGGTGTGAATGTGGGAACTGCTGCAGCATGCAAAGTGCTAAAGAGAATCGTTGCTACAGTTACTACACAGAAATATTGTATTACATGGAGAAATTTGAAGGGTTGGACTGCATAACTGATCACCCTGGTTTCCAGTCATGCTGTATGGATAAATATGTACTACGGTCATCCCTGAATGAATTCGCCACTGTCACCCCTATCTTTAAAGGTGGTAATAGGACTGTGGCTGGAAACTATTGACCGATCTCCATTCTCTCTCCTCTCTCTAAGGCCTTGGAAAAAGTGGTGGCCTCTCAAATCTCTGACTACCTCTCCACCTACAATGTCCTTCGTCCTGAGCAGCATGGCTTCTGAGCGGGCCACAGTACCAACACAGCCCTCTAGGTTCTCCAACTTTCCTCACTCCTCCTTAGACACTGGTTCTCTGGCTGGTGCTGTCTTCATTGACCTCTCGAAGCTTTCGACACTGTCTCCCACCCCTCCTTCTTGATGCCCTTAGTCTCTCTGGTTTTGCTGCTGGGCCTATCTCCTGGTGCACCAGTTATCTGTCTGACCACTCACAGTGTGTAAAATTAATGGGACCTACTCAGACATCTGTCCCATCTTTTCTGGGTTCCCAGGGCTCCATTCTGGGCCCCTTACTATTCTCCTTTACCTTTACACCTTCCGCACTTGCTCTGAGGAACATTCTATTTATGCGCTGATGATGCAGTCATTTTGCCTCAAATCGTAACCCTGCTGCCCTCCAGGACTCACTGCAGAAGTCCTTCACTGAAGCCGAGGGCTGGTTCAAGGAACATAGATTGGTGATAAATCTTAAAAAGCAAAACCATGTTCTTCACTCATCCCCAAAACAAGTCCTGCAACTTCAAACTCCTCATTCACTCTGGGTCCTCATTCCCACTTGAACAAGTTTGCTCCTATAAATACCTAGGGATCCATTTTGACCCCTCCCTCTCCTTCCATGGACACATCGCTGCCCTAGCCACTGCCACTAATATCTGATTGGGCATCTTACATCGGTATAAACACTGCCTCCCGGGACTCTTCAACTCACAGTCACCTCCTCTATCCTGTCCCTAGTGGACTATGGACTGCTGCGGTGTATGGTGCTGCTGATCAGACCGCACTCCATAAAAGTCTTTTCTCTGAATAAGGCCTGCAGGTTAATTACTGGAGCACCTGGCATGACACACACCTGTCTACTGTATGCTAAAGGCTGGTACTTGATCTCGACAGGCGCCTCAAATATCTTACCTGTACCCTTACAAAAAGACCCTCCTTGGGCTTTCCCCACCAGGATTGACCACCACCATACGGCTCTGTCCCACTAGTTCATACTCGGACCTCTGGGAAAACCTCTCTTGTTATCCCTAGAGCTAGGACCTCTCACAGCCAAAGAAGTCTTCAGCTTTGGGGCCCCTCCTGGTTCAACACACTGCCCCCTCCATCTCCGAGCTCAACTATATCGTGCTTCAAAACTTCCTTAAGTAACCACCTTATTAACACCCGATGCTATAACTGCCACTAGTCAAAGCAGTACTCAATACTTATGACAAAGCTTATTACTAAGCTGCTAAGGATGACATAACTCTGGTATTGTTTGCATCCATCCTACCTGTACCAGCTTGTTTGTATCTATGTCATAATTTACTGTTATACTTATGTGTTGTACTGCTATACTGTGTATTTTGGTTTGTCTTACTGTGACAAGGTACCTTTGTAAATGAGCCTATGGCTCAAAGGTTTTCCAAACTGCTGTTTAAATAAAATAAAAAAAAAAAAATTAATCTAGCTAGATGGTCCAATAGGAGATGACATTCCACTTCACAAGTAAGTTAGGTCACTCCTTTAACATGTAACTGCTGGTGTAGCCACATGAGACAGACTGTGTCCTCTGCAGAAAGTGTCAGGTAAATTGTATGCTTATCTATTCAAGTTCAAGTTCAAGTTTACTGCAGAAAAACTCCATTGAGCAAGCTCATTCATGAGGATGTCCTTTGGCACAGACAGGAAGTTACTGATTGCATAATATAAAAAAACAGTACAAATTCAGGTAAGAATTATGGGCAAGCATTAACATGTTGCATAAAAATTATAATGTCATAGAAAAATACAAGCACAAAAAAAGGTACAAGTGCTTGTTTCAGAGTAACAAGGCAGCTAATTTCTAGGTAAGTAAGAGGAAGTAGTGGGTTAGGGATAGAGCAGTGAACTAGGATTTAGAAGCAGTTGCAAGTATCTTTTACTTTTGCTGCAGCCAACCTTTTAAATAGCTGACAGGGACAGTACAGGGAAGCTTCAGTATGCCTTGGAGCAGGTTCCAGATAGTTGGGACTGTGCTCAATATAACCCACTTGCCAAGTGAGGTGCGGGTTCTCGGTACATTAATGGGGGGAGGAGGAGGAGGAGGAGGGAGGTGATTTTTCCTAAGAAAGTAGGTGCAGTGGGAAATATGGAAAAGGGTTGTGAGATAATTTGGGAGCTTGATCAGGAATAGCTTATGAGTCCAGATACCAGCATGAAGCATGCGTCTAGTTAAGAGTGATGTCCAGCAAGAAACTAGGTACAAATCGCAATGGTGGGTTTGGTAGCCACATACCAAGATATTTGAATTTGGAGGAAATTTCAAGGGCTTCACATAGGGAGGTAGTGATGAATTCTTTGTGTGTGTTTGTAAGGGAAGTGGAGGTGGTGTTTGGGACAAAGATCAAGACCTTAGTTTTCTTGGCATTGAGAAATAGTTTGGCGTTGATTTCTAGTTGTGCAAAGTCAGCTTGGGGTACATCCCTCTCTTCAGCCAGTATAGGGCCTGATGTATATAGTACAGTATAAGCAGCAACGAAATGCAGATGGGACTGGGATATATGTGCTTCAAGGTTATCAGTGTACAGGGAGAAGAGGATGGGACCTAATATGGAGCCTTGTGACACTCCCCTGGCAACTGGGAGGGATGCAGAAAAGAGGCCAATAGCTTTTACTTTCTGGGTCTTTCCAGATAGGTTGCTGGTAACCCACTAGGCAGCAAGGGGGATAGCATCTACTTTTATTAGACTTCAGACTAACAGATTGTGGTCGACAGTGATGAACGCTTTGCTGAGATCTAAAAATACTGCACCAGTAACTTCCTTGGAGTCCATGGCTGTGATCTATTCATTGATAACTTTGGCTAGAGTAGTGACAGTGCTATGGTTGGGCCAGAAGCTGGATTGCACAGGGTTGAGGACTGAATATGATTTGATATGGAGTTTTATTTCAGAGTAAACTAGCTTTTCGAAGACTTTGGAGAGGACAGGTAAGAATGAGCTGGCATATAGTTGTTTAGGTCACATGGGTCCCCTGACTCGAATAATGGGAGGATGTGGGCAGATTTCCAGTGAGATGGAACAGTGGCAGTGGAATTGAAAAGATTGAATATGTGGAGCATAGAGGCAGTGAGGTTGAGATCTCCTAGTTTAAGAAAAAAAAGGTTCTAGACCATTGTCCCCTGCACTTTTTCAAATGTCTATGTTAAGAAGTGAATCTTCGACTTCTTTATAGCTAAGCAGGAACAACTGGAGTGGGTGGGTAGAAGATTTTGAGTCAATGTTATTACAGGCTTGGTTGCTACCACAGGCTGCATAAGGCGAAGAGTTGAAAGCTAGGCCAGTAGTTACAAAACGATAGTTGATTTCCTTGAGGATTAGGCAGCTGTTTTCCACAGACCTACCATTGTTGAGGATCTTCAGAGGGATGTGGCAGCTACAGGCTGACTTTCGATGGACTTGAATGTCTTCTAGATTTTTGAGGGAATTCCCTTTTACCTGTTCAAGGATGGAGACATAATAGTTGGCTTTGCCTGCATGGATTTGTTTAATGCAGGTATTACTAGATTCAGCAAAAAGAGAGACAGTGCTCCATATATATTCACAAGATAGGAACATTATTACAGTTGTTGACAGTCAATTAATATGAAGGTCATCAGTGTCAAATGCATAATCTGCAGAGATCTCTTGTATTGTTGAGTGTTCTGAACACAATCCCATCCATTTCAAAATGCTGTTGTATCACAGTTTAATGGTCATGGTATATGATTCTATCCTACTGTGGTACAGCAGCAGTTTATAAACTCTAGGGATTGCATTACTCCATTTAATTTAGAAATGAAATGAACTCACAGAGTCATATTTCACAGTGCACTGTACAGAATATGGAGAATACTGGATGGGCAGCTATGCAGAACCAGTGTATTCTGTCATAGAGGAGTTTTGATTCTATCTGATCTTCAGAGTGAAGTTTGACAGGTCCGTGGGTGTCAGATCCCTTAGGTTTCAAAATGCACTGGTTATGCATAGAGTTGCTTATTTTTTTAGTGTATAGCACTGTTTGAAATATTTTTTGTTAGTTCTTGTGCTTTCTAAATGAAATGGACTCATGCAGTCTCTAGAGGTTATAGAATGCTGTTCTACCACAGTAGGGTAGAATAACATTCTATGTTATTTGAACTGTGATATATTGGCATTTTGTAAGGGATGGAATTCTGTACAGACATCACTCCACTATGCAGTGTAAAACAAAGTCTGGGAAAACAACTCGATGCTCAAGCAGTGTTTTCTTATCTTGTGGTTTTGATTACTATGCACCTCCCAAGCTTTGCTCTTGATGTCAGAGTGAATCAGAAGCCTACAGTATGTGGCAGAAAACAGTGATTTTGCACAGTTGTACGACCAGTATTCTCTATGTAGGACATAGCATGGTTGTACTGTGGTGCATTGTGCTTCTTTCCCTCTACATATTGTGTGATAAATGTAGGTATTTATGTGACATTGTGTTGGTAGAAATTGGAAACATTAGACCACTCGCACATGTTTTGAAAAACTGCATCATAGAATCATAGAAGCCTGCCAGCAGAAAAGGACCACACAGTCCACTGAGTCTGCCCTGAAAGATGATAGCCCATCTTCCCCTCCCTTTTTGCCTTCTTCCCCCTGCACTTTCTCTCTACCCCTGCATAGCCCCAGGTATGTATCACATGCCATCTTGAGTTTTATGACTGCATCCATATCTTCCACTCATTTTTGGCTACTTATTCCAATGCCATACCACCCTTTGTGAGTAAAAGTCCCCCCTTACATCTCCTCTATACTTAGCCCCCTGTAGCTAGAGTGTGTGGCCCCAGGTGGATATGTTTTCACTCAGTCTCAACATGCTAGGTCTTTAGGACTTACTTATTCTCTTCATGTACACGGCAATTTTCATGATGGCCCCTCATTCCTAATCATGTTCAGTATATAAAGATCCAGCTTTGTGTGCCTCTCCCTATGTGTTTTGGCATTTAGGTACCAGATTGTTGTAGTGAATCTTTTCTGTTCCATCTCTAGCCTATCCTTGTCTCTTTGTAGATATGGTCTCCATAATTGTACCACATACTCCAGCTGTGGTATCACCATTGTCTTCCACACTGTCATGAACACTTCCCCATTCCTAGTTGTGAAATCCCTCACTACGCATGCCAACTTTTTTGTTGCCTTACCCATTGCCCCTTCCTGACTGTCGTGCTTCTCTATTCCATACCATCAGCCTCCTCTGTGTTCACCTGATCCTCATCTCTCTCCCGCCTCACTACTTCTCTTTCCCAGTCCTGTCCAGGCAGTTCCTAAACCTCAAAGCCCATTCTAGTGTCATGGTCACCACACAAACAGACCCTACATCCCACTTATTGAACACTCACTGCAATTTGGCCCAGGCCTCAAGTGCAAAATTCACTGTGATTTGTCCCAGGCATCAAGCCCAAGCCTCACTGCATATTGTCACAGGTCATAGCCCCCTTTATAGTCAGGCCTCTCCTATCTCCAGAGTCCTTCCCCACAGGCTATTTAATCAAGGTCAAGGCTGGGGTGAAGGAGTGGGTCCCAATAGCTCCTCCAAGAAATCACAACTTCTCTGTGGTCGTATGGGGTGGGGGGACTTTTAGTCATGGAACCTCACTCGCAGATTGGCCCTCTCCATTCTAAAACTCGTTTCATCCCTGCTGATCCTGTTTCTCCCCTGGCTTGCTGCTGATGTGCAGCCGATGGGTTAATTCTCTTCTCTGGTCCTCCAGCTGCCTTTTCCAACTTCTGCAGCCACCGTTGTTCCTCCGCCAACTATATGGTCTCCCGGGCACAGTTTCTTTAAGTGATCACAGCTCATGAACAGTTTAAATGATGCATTTACCTAGGTCCTTCTCTTGTTCTGCGGCCTATAGCAACTGTGCCCCATGCAGCAAGATGCTTTTGGATTATTTCTCTCTATATGCATTGCTTTGCACTCTGCCATAATGCTTTGCACTTGCCACTTTGCCACCTACTCCTCCAAATTGGATATCATTTTTAATCCCCCTAATCTGCGTGTCTATCCTGTTACATATCTGCTTGTAATCCCTGAATGGGCAAGCTTTTCTAGTACGGCCCTCTGCTTTGCACTGAGCCCTGTGTTACCTCACTCTTCACCCCTAGCTTCCTGGAGTGCTTCCCATTTTCTACTACCCTATGCGTAAGATTTCACTTGTTGTCTTAGCACATGTTGAATGATTCCATCTGACAATCAAACATTCATGCTATTTGTTTTAGATGATGAACTAAATAACTAAATGTTATCAGTAATTGTTCTCACTGTGGACATCTGTCTACTGACTAATTTTCAATGTAGTGTTTTATAACAAATAAGAAAGGTGAGATCCCTTTTCCCATACACAAGAGGGTCCAGATTCTCAAATGGCAACTCTTGACACAAGGCTACTTGCATTCCTTAAGAAATGGTGCAAGAAGTACATGCGTCATGTGTTGCATCGTGTTTGGAGTTAGAAATGCAGCCCACAACAGGCTGCTGGATGCCTTTGCTTAAGTGGACTAGTGAGTGTAAAAGTCCCCCTTGCAATATGGTGTAAAGGGGTTTATGTCAGCAATTGAATCCTATTCATCAGTGGTAACTGCTAAGACTTCCAATTGGGATTCAGAAAGGACCCTCGGTGGATATCCAGCAAACAACACTCACACCTACTGTAAGGTGGTGTAAGTGGTCTTTGGCATCTACCAGGGGTTGCCAGTGTACAGCCAGTGCTGCAAAATGGATATCTGTCATGGTCTTCGTCCTCCAAAAGTCCCATTCTTTTGTAGTGCCATGGTCTTGGGCCCCCCTTTACATGGTCATAGTACCCACCACTAGCACAGTAAAAGACCAATGTGAGATATTTGTTTCCCCCACCCCATCCTGTTCCTGATAGTTCAGGTGAATAAGCCCTCATGGGCTAGTGTGACACCTCTCCTCCCCAGCACCGATGACAATTTCCGGTGCCTGTCCTGAAAGGCCATTCCAGTGCAACGGTACCAGCAGTGGCCCATGTATCCAAGGTGTTCAGTAGCCCACTACACCTGCTGCTCATCAGTTGTAGTCCTACACATGCACTCACCACTGGGCTACATGGGGCACGGGGGGGCAGTTGGACTGGGATGGCATGTTGGGTTGGTGTGCAGGGATTGACATCAGGGCTGTGGAGGGGGTTGTTACATTAGCAAAGGAGGGTTTATACTCTAGAACTATCACTGATGGGATGAGGTTGCATTTTCCACACTAGGCTGTTACAGAACTACTGGTGGGGATTATTTGTACGTGGGGAAGTGAGCGGTGCAGGACCACTGCCAGCCTTCCTTTATCGGGGTGCATCTGCTGCCCCACCATCCAGTGGCTTGCAGCTTTCTTGGTGGCTGCATCCTGTAATATGTAGATGTCACAAGCCATAGGATGCAGGCACCTGGACACTGTCTGATACTGAGTAGGGCACAGAATCCAATACACAGTGGCCATTACACACATGCATGCATACACACACACACATACACACTTTGACACACACTCACAGTACCTGGATGTCAAACTCCTTAGTAATGCTGACTAATGCCTTGCATTGTACAGTACTATAATAAATTGATTTATGGTATATTTCTCATTGTTTTTCAGAAATTTTTGGCACATGGCTTACCACAGATTCATTTTTTAGATCTTCGAAAAGTTGGGGAGAAAGAATTGCAAAATTCTGCCTTCATGGGATGTAACAAAAATTTGTTCAAAGTATCCATCTGAGACCTACGTTGGTTATAAAGATCCTGAATGACTATATTGTTTTTGGCTTAGTAAATTAAATAACATATTTACTGTTTGATAATTGAATTCAATTCTAGATGACAGTTTCAGTACGTTAGTTGCAGGTGAATTGCACTGTCTAAAAATGTAATGTTATTACATTATGAACTGTATTGTAGTTATGATGATCTTTACTGAACTTTGAAATTTTAAGATGCAATGAACTAAAGCAGTTTGCTTGCAGTTATCTACTTTATATATATATATATATATATATATATATATATATATATATATATTAATTTATGCTGTAAAAAGTGTTGAAGAGGTATCAGTTGTGTGGAAGTCAAACATTTTACTTATTACATTTTTGCTATACTTGATATACAGTCAGCTGTGATGTTCATTATGTGGTTTGAAACTGTATATGGCACACATTTAAAGTGTTGGTTATGTGCAATGGCACAACTTTTTAACAATTACTGCTGACCCCCTTTAACACATGTACTAGAGTCAGCTTTAAATGTCCCAATAACCAGTACAAACAATTATTGCACTATTTGGAAAGCAACTCACTTAAACTGTCCTTGACTGCCACTTTCACTGTATTGACAACGTAATGTGGCCTACTGGTATTTGGTTTTGAAGAGAAAAAAGGTAAATGCATACAAACTGCTGTGCTGAGTCAAAAACTCTGGGCCGGAATTTCAAAGCACTGATGCAAGCTGCGACAATGGCAGCTTGCACCGAGTGTGGTGAGCCAGGGACCCTGCATCTGAATTTCTGTTCTACAGTGTCCTGGCACCTAAGTCCAGTGGCTTGTGGCAAAGGGGGTGCTGTGCCTAACATATGGTGCACCCACCCAGAATGCCGCAATAGCAGCGGGTAGTTTGCAGCACCCATGGACATGGGCTGGCAAACATGCACAACCTCCACAACACCACCATGCCACTGGGATCTGCACCACAACACACACCAGTACCCTGGTGGGCTAGTGCTCCGCCTGCAGGTAGTGGCCATCACAGCACCCCCACCACCCTCCTGTACCCTGATCCGGTGACTGGCACAGCCCTCCATAATCCACCTCAGACAACCTCCAAATGTGCTGTCAGTACTCATACTATATACTATATACAGTACACACACTGACTGCTCATTTGATGGCTGGCCATGGTGGTGTGGAGGGTTGTGCCAGTCTCCAGATTGGGGTATGGGGCGGGATGGGAGTGCTGCAATGGGTACTACCTGTGGGGGGGTTGCCAAGATGCACAGATGTAGGTGTTGGGGATCATGATGGGGTGAGAGGGACCACCAGACAACCAGGGATTGCCCACCAGGGATGGATTGGGGGGGTCACACAGTGGCACGTACAGGATGACCCCCCCAGGAGCCATCTAAGTACCATTAGACCAGCTCCTTGGTGGTCTAAGGGTCTTTGGCACTTGGTTCCTGGGGTGGTCTTTCAAAATCTGGATCTGAGGGCTGCGGTAGTCTGGGTCTGCGGCAAGCCCCCAGTTCCATGTCACAGCCACTTTCATGGGGCAAGGTTGGTGCTAGCACACTTTGGTGCAGTCAGCCTGCTGGGGGATGCAGGCTGCTTTTGAAATTCTCACTTGGCACAGCCCTTGGCACAAGGTGCCCTTGCATTGGACCTGTTCGTTCGTTCGACCTGTGTCAATCTAAGGTCTTTGAAAATCCAGCTCCCAGTCCCTTCCAGCAGCTAACTGCTATAGGAGACAGAGTTTTTAAAGTAGCATTCCCGTTTGTCTACATTTTTTTCCTCCCAACATCAACATTGCTCTGTCACACTATTTTGATCAAGCAATTTAAAAAAAAATGAAGCTTATGTGACTGTTGTATTATAGAACTTTTTTTACACACCCCCAGGGAGTGATGATCTCATAAACTTCTTGAGCTTCACTCACAAAGTTTGTAGGCCATCACACCCCTCAGGTGTTTAAACAAATCCCAGTAATACAACAGTCACATAAGCTTTATGCTGTATGTAGTAGCATTTGCAAAGATTTATAGGATTTATAAAAGCCAAAAAGTTTCTTGCACACACCATCTTGTGAAAAAAGATGCAGCACCAGAGTTTACAGTGCAAAAATCACATTTATTACAAAGTGCACACCTGCTCCATACTTCAGCTTGACATATCTTGGATCATAGGTCCTTCCTCAAAAGCTGAAGTATGGAGCAGGTGTGCACTTTGTAATAAATGTGATTTTTGCACTTTAAACTCTGGTGTGGCGTCCCTTTTTCACAGGTTAGTGTGTGCAGGAAACTTTTTGGCTTTTATTTGTCATGGTTCTTTAATAGCACCACATCCTTGTGCATACTCTCCGGGTAGAAATGTATAAGATTTACTTGGTTATTTGCAAATAGAAAGAAGCATCACTTGGGTGGGTGGTTGGATTTAAATTCCTTTGTGCCTGTACTCAGGTGAGGAGTACAGAGAATTTGACAGATTGGATTGGGGTGGGGGGGGAGTAGGGGTCACTGTTGGGAGAAAAATTTTTTTAAATAATAATGTTAAACATTAAATAGAGGTATCAAATAAGCTGTTGTTCCAACATGCGCAGTACTGCAATGCAATGCAATGGCAGTCATGCAGATAGGTAAACCTGTGACACAATGGCCCCTAGATCTTTGGGGTTAATTATTGAGATACCTGATACATGTAATATCAATTCCTGCATGCACAGATCATGTACACCGGGCCACAGTGATTGTGGACAGTATCATGGAGGCTGTTGTGGAGCACCATGAGGTGTGATTGGAGCCCAGGAATGATGAAATAAGCCAGCCATATTGAATGTGGCTGTCACCTTCCCCATGTCATACCGTAGCCTGCTGTGTAATAGCAATCTGACTAGATGGGTGGGGGTCAGAGGCCATTGTGCTCAATTATGTATTGGTCCATTGATTTCAATGTTGTCTTGGTGTGCCACAAATGCATTGTAAGAGTTACAGGTAAACTAATTGCTAAAAACAATATTCATGCAAAGTTTCATATTATGTTGAAACAAAACATTTAACCAAACTTAGGTGAACACCCATACAAAAGGTTTCCAGAGAAAATTGCAAAATCCAAAAATAGTGTTAGCTGTGATGACTTGAACAGAGTCTGAACAGTTTTCTACAGGCAATCTGCAGGTTTCTTCAATCCATGTAGTATCACTAAACCAATGTGAAGAGTGCAGGTGTCTAGAGTAATGAGTACTGAAACACAAAGATTTTGACATTGGCAACAAAAAATTGTCATAGTAGTCAAAGGAGTCCTTGCATTTTGTATTGCTACTCAGGCATGCAATCAGCTGATGTCAGATGCAAGCCGTAGTCGTCTGTCATTTCTCACTGCATTCAAGCCTCATTTTGCAGCACCAACTCTTCATCAGCAGTTTCTTCGGTGGCATTATCCTGTTTCCTGTTTAAAAAGAAAACAGCAAGTAAGGTATACTATTCTCTTATATGTGCCATGTGTTACCATTCCCATTTTACAATGCTGGAACATATAAATGAATCTGTACTCAACACAAAGTGGCTGTTTGTGGGGGGAAACTGTGAGGAGTGACTGTTTGTCCCATTGACATGGATTTGAATTGCATTGTGCTGATATACTACGGGTATTTACAGTGGGACTGAGGAGGGGGGCCATGGCTGAGAAGGAGGGATTGATTTATATGTGAGGGAGGGAATAACATCAATATAGGTACCAGAGCACCAGAGAAAAAAGGAATGGCAGGAGGTGCTTTGGCTTACCATAGAGACTGGCTCCGGTGTATGCTCCATGCACCAGGATAATGTACAGGACTCCAGCACATGGAGAAGAGATGGAAATGGCAGTTGGTGAAGCCATCATCAAAATGGCTCACAAGGATAAGGTGCCAGTAGATGGTGACCTAAGTCTACTGACTGTGGAGTTCTCTAAGAAAGTGGCAAAGATGGTGAAGACAATATGAGTGATATTCAATAGGTATTACACACAAAAAGAAGGAAGACAGGGAGATATACCTAAAAAAGTGGAGGGTAACTGGCACCTGGCAACATCATTCCACTAAATACAGTAGCTTCATAATACACCATGACATCAACCAAATGATGGAGGGTGCTGTAAATCTGAGACTGACAAGAAGAGATGCAGCAAATTTTTAATCTGGTGGCAAAGTGGACGCAAACTGAGCACTTTGCATTTGCGATGCACGACGCAAAGTAGGGATTGCAAAGTGCTCACTTCATGTTATCATTATTACTTCACTTTGCCATTATGCCGTAACACGAAGTAAGGTGAAATGGCAAGTAAATAGGCAGCCCCCCCCCACATCACATGGCTTGCAGTACTGTGAGTCTCATGCTTTAGTCAGGCAGGAGGGAAGTGAGCCAGAGAAGCAGTTTCACTTTCTCCTTTGCATTCATAGAGGGAGAAGGCTTTGTGAGAAAGCAGTGTAGGAGTCAGTGACAAAGTGCTTATTGCCTTTCTAAAACAGCAGCTTTTTTAAAAACTGTCTTTATTTAGTTTTTAAATTCTGTTTGTGATTGTTTATTTGGTAGGTAATTTTTTTTTGTAAATTTTGTTTTGTTTGTGTGTGAGTGACTGTGTATGAGTATATGTGTGTGTGTGTGTGTGTGTGTGTGTGTGTGTGTGTGTGTGTGTGTGTGCACGTGCACGCCAGGGATTTGTGTGTGAACATCAGTCCCGGTGGTGGTGGTCAAGGGGTCACCACACAGTGAATCACTGCATGGGAAATGCATGACACTAACTGCCACAGTGGATGGAATATCACATTGTATGCTATTCGTTGACATGATTATCAGAATCCTCTGGTTCAATTACTGGGATGTTACTGGGAAGTATGACATCATCTATGCTGCCACTCACTTGCATTGCTTCACACTCAATATTTTTGGATATGGTGCACTGGTCAGAATTCGAACTTGACACACCAATACTAACACTACCACCACCACTAACACCAGTAACACTAACACCACCGGCTGGTATAAAATCATCTCCTCCAACTATGTGTGAAGCTACTGATTGGGCTGTAAAAAACATTGCAGGAGAAATACCTTTCCTGACATCAGCAATGCACTTCTGCTTCTGCATACTACCACACCCACAGACTATCTTACTGTCAGCATTGCCATAGAGAGAAACAGTTTTGCTTGCACGTCTCTTTGTGAGCATTTTGGGGGATCAACCACAATATTATAACCAAATTTAGATTTCGATACGTTCACTCTCTGATTGGGGGGATGCTGGATGTGAAGCCAAAGCCAAAAAGAACAACTGAAGCTTCGGCAACTGATAAAAGACTAGTCTGTCATGCAATGAAAACAACTTCAGTAACCACTGATACTGATGAGGTCACAAAAACAATCCAATCTGGTAAAAAAGTTCTTTTGCCGGTGGGGATGGGGGAGCACTGACTGCAGATTTGAAGGGCAGTACAAGCAGCAAAACAAAGAACGGATACCACAATCACAGAACAAAATTAAGCAGCTGCAGTGGAGAGCAGGTTTACACTGCAGTGCTGCAATTACACTAGTCTGTGGCACCATAAAAGGTGTATTATTTAATGTCATGCAACACACACACACACTCACACACAGAACCGTTTCTCCACAATGCTGAACGAGTAATGTATAGCAAATTGAAAAGTTCAGTCATAAGCCATGTATTGTTATGTAAACATCTTGAAATTATGAACTGCTACACCAGAACTACACAACATGCAATCAGCAAAACAATTTCAACAATTACTGACAGTATTACTGTATGTACTTTAACACAGTCAGTTAACAAAAATATAACCAAAAAACAAAGAAATCACTATTTCTCCAACTTAAATTTACCTACACCACAGATAAGACCCTCCCCCAAAGCACACTTTCACTGTCTTTCACTACACATGCTCAATGTTCTACATTAACATTCAAAATCCACACCAAACAAAGATGCTTGATGATATGAGCACAGGAGGGTTTCCTACAACTGATGAACTAAAGTTTGAGCCCCCTAAAAATGCAACAATGCTTTTTAACAGCTTTTAGAAGGCTTCGATCACAGACAGCTCTCAGACCACACTGTCTCCTACTCCTTCCTACACATACTACCCCAAACTGAGGCTGTGCAGATCAATATAGAGCCCATGTGACCTGAAATCCCATGAATCACTGCAAAATACACATTTGGAGCTCAAAAACAAGGCACAGTGAGGTGAAGTGCATTGTCCTTGTTGCACTTTGCCTTTAGTTTGGTGGAGTAATGGTCTATGGAGGCAAAGTCATGCAAAGTCATTGTTTTCAATGGACTTTGTGTCACCCATCATAGCATGAAGTACTCCGCTTCGCATTGGGGATCACTCCACAAATCTGACTTTGCTCCGTAAATCACTTTGCATAGCAGATTGAGCCTACTTTGTCTATTACTACTGGCAAGTGGATGGATCTCATACTTGCCTTTAGGTGCCCCAGCTGTCACCCAGTTAATCAGACCCTGTGGGCAGTATGTCATTAAAAATAATTAAAATTGTCAAACTGTGTTTTTTATTTATTGTTCTTACACAGAGGAATACAGGAGAACATTATATAACAGCAATATACCCTTCAAAGGAGTGCTTTACTGGTGAATTTACCACTTCTGGTGTGGTTAAGGCACTGTGATGCTCCTCGTGACCGAACCACACCAGTCATGGTAAATTCACCAGTATACCCACACCCTGGAGGGGTATATTGCTAAAATAATATTTCCATATGAATGTTCTTGTTCTCTCCTGCTTGTTATATCTGGCATGGCTAAATCTAGACATCCAATTTAGAATACAAACATCCATTTCATAACAAAATTACGTTGGGTTTGGGATGTGAGTTGCTAACTTTTAACACATAGCTATGGCAGTGAACATTCAACAACTTACATGATGCTCTTACTAAATTTGCTATTGTGCTCCATGACAAGTTTTTTCTTATCTGGTCTCTCAAATTATAATGCTATTGGTGGTGGAACACTTTGTGCACCAAGCTGTTCTTTAGCCAATTTATATGTTGGCCACTGAACTCTTATAAACAGGACCTCATTAATTAGTGTGGAAACATAATCTATGTGAGAAACAAAAAGGATGAGTAAAACAACTGTTGTCCTGCTCAGTTCTAAGTGTGAAAAGTAAAGAAATCCATGCTAAAAGGCTGTCTAGCACAACCGCTGTTCCCAGTACATCAACATTCCAAAATCTGGAATACACCCCTGAGACTATCAATATTTATTGTATACATTGTGCAACTAACATATGACAGAGGGACTCCTTTACAAAAAATATATTTCAACCCCACTTTTCTTCTGTTCTTCTTCATTTTTTTAAAATGTTATTAAATCCCATATTAAAATGTTACTCCAAGCCCATTTTCTAATTGCAATTATACCCTACAGGGTAGGCGATATCGGCTATATCCACCCTTCCAGGGTTCGGTGGCATTGGGCATCATTAGGCCCTGGGTGGGTGGGAATAGCCCAATACTGCCCACCCTGTTGGATATTATTGCTTGCATAGTGAAATAAAACCCCTGAGATCTGCACTAGTGTTTCAACCAATATGGTACTAGAGGGTGCAAAGCAGGTTGAAAGTGGAGTACTCATAGTGGATGGGATTATGAGCAGACTATATGGACAAATGGATCCTTTTCTGACAGCTGCCTTCAGTGACTCAATGAATTGCTGAATAGTTCACAATGGTTTTTGATTATACAACATCAAGTACAACTTTAACACCTTCATTTAAAGCTTACAGTAAGATAGTGTGACTTTGACTTGTTTGATGATGGCTGCTCCACTACATGAATTAGGGAAAGAAATGCCCCATTTCAGCTCTCCACCACATGTCCTGTCTTGTGCTCGACTTGAATTTTTGTTGAAATGAAGAGCGGCAATCATCAACCTATTAATTAATGTAACCGTATTCACTTCATTTCAAATTAAAGTAATATTTGATAAATTGCTCTGTTTCATGTGCCCCTTAAAATACTCAGGAAAAGAGCATTGAATGATGAAGATGGCCAGATGGGTGGAAACCTGGCTGAGAGACAGAACCCAGAAGGTGGTGGTGGTAGGGGGGAGTTATCTGGCACCAGAGAGGTAACTAGTGGAGCTCCATGCTGGGGCCAGTGTTGTTCAATGTCTTCATCAATGACATTGTTGATGGCGTTAAAGGCAAAATGAGCCTATCCGCAGATGACACCAAGCTGTGTGGAAGCGTGGACACAGTCGAAGGGATACAGGACATACAGAAAGATCTGGAAAAACTGAAACGGTTGTCCAGAATCTGGCAGCTTGGCTCAGTACTACCAAAACCCAGCCATGTTTTATTGCTTACTTGTTAGGGTGTGATACAGGATTGCCAACCTTAATGCTTACTTCATTTCAACAGTAAAAACACATTGCAGCCAGTGACATGCATTATGATGATGATTATAAAATTCAGTCTCTGTTGCACAGAAGGTTAAAGCACTGGACACCACGCTGGTGACCTGGGTTTAGGAATGAGCCCAGGCCATTGAGGGTCAGCAGGGGATGACTAGGTTTGAGTGTCCAATGATTGCTCTCTTAGTCCTGGGGTGGGTTGGCAATCACCTATTGTGTGGTAGTGACCTCTGGGGATGTCTGGTGGGGACTACTGGCAATGTGATAGTTGGGGGTGTGACACACTTCGGCACACAGAGCCTGATGTCACTGCATGTCCATGTTCCCTTGCAGACAAGAACAAGGAAAATGGCTGAGTGTGACCATGCAGCTTGATGGTTGCACCCTGGGCTGCTCAGATGAAATGTACAGAGTCCTGTAAGGGAGGGTCTGGGGCTGTCCTGGCTGGGATCAGCTGAGGGAGGCCCTCCAGCAGGGTGGATAGGGCTAGAAGCTGGATGTTCCATGGCCGATCACACTGCAGCAGGGGAAAAACAGCAGCCGTGATAAAAAAAAAAAAGAAAATTCGATCCCAAACCTTCACACCATTCTTCTATAATGCACCACTCACAGCTTTTTCCCATACAGAATGGGGTGAGTGTAATTGCAAAAGGCCCCAACACACAGTATGACATGTTGATGTCTGCAGGGAATGGCAAGGCTAAAAGCTAATTACCTACTGAAGAAGATTGAAAATGTAATGTTTGAAATGTATTACACTACACAGCCATCCTGTAATACATTGTTTCCAAGCTGCAAAAGAAATACTGCAGGCTTTTCAGTGTAAAATAAATGACAATTCTGTGGTATGCTTCGAGAGCCGAGATCAGTTAAGAAAATGACAGCTTTCTGATGTCTTTGTAAAGCAGATTTCCATGCACAGTGTTCATCAGCTCCTTGTATGGTTTGCTTCCTAATTCCAGTTACATAAAAATAGAAAACACATGGTACAGTAATACGTTGCATAATGCAGAAAGGCACCACATTACACACAAGAGGGTGGCAAGGGAACCCACAGAGAAGGGAAAAAACTCAATCAGTGCAGGAGTAAAAGTGCAAGAGAGAAGGGAGAGGAGTGTAAGCTGTCTGACAGATGTCATGTCTTGGGAAGACAGTAAGTGATTCCTCAGGATTGAGGGAGCAGCTGCACATGGGAGAGAGCTACATGGCTTGGGAATTGTTGAAAGAAACAGCAAGCATTCTGTAAGTATAAAGGAGCAGAACAGAAGCAGGACAGAGAACTGAGCCAACTACAACAAAAGGTGGCAGGGGAGGTAGTCAGAATAGCAGACACCTAAACTGAGGGAAATGTAGCCAACTATTAAGAAGGGTGATAAAACATTTTATAGGGAGTAAAGAAAGACCAAGGGAGGGATACCGAGGGTGAATAAATGAGAGGACATGTCTACAGAGGGTGACAGCAAAAAAGAAGGGATACAGATTGAATATTTCTGTGGATACAGATTATCACATAATATGCTTATACCCTTATCATTCATAATAATACTACAAATAAATTGTATTACAGCATTTCACGAACCAGGTGTCATCCATTTCCTATCATCAACAGGACTATGTGAGCATTCGCTGCACTCAGATCCATGGTAACAGTGCTTGTTAATGACATGATTGGTTACAGAAAGCCACTTCGCCTCAACTAAATCACCATTATCACTGCTGCTACTAGCGCACCAGTACACATGATTGCTGAGTGACTTTGATCAGTCGCTGAGAATCTTGCAATCTTTCCTTTTTCCTTTCATTTTCAGTTTTTTTTTATTCCTACATTATGATCATAACATGACAAAAACAGTTATTGCACAATATTACATAGCTAAATTGTTACAGCATACTATGATATGTGTACACCCACTCAATAGGACTACCTTTGGCCATGTGCCACACATCAAACCAATGGTGTGTGTCAGGCTCACATTCATGCAAGTACGTCTTCACAGAAACATGTCTGTCTGTGGTAAAACTCTTATTCACAACACTATATGAGTCATACTTTAGCAATCCACCTCTTCAGACCTTCCAATTCCATAGCATTGGAATTCTTTACTTCATTGGACTGTAGAAGGAAAACAAGAGTAACAATGTATTGGTGAAGAACAAGCAGTATGCTAACACACTTACTATGTAGTTCAGTACTGTCCATATTTTACTAAAGCAGCTGAAAAGATAATATTCTCCAAGGCCTCCCTAACCCAAATTCGTACCACCCACTCCCCTATTTGTATGTCACTAGGTTAGGAGATATCCTTTATACTCCAGTATTCCAGTTTTTTTCTTAATACAATAATCCTAGCCCAGGACATTCTGCCTAGAACATGTCCATGTCCAATGTGTATTATACTTCATAGTATTGTTTTTGCATCAGTCATTAGGAGGGGTGAAATGGTCACACATTCACTTATGTATGTATAATAGCAGTATACCATTACAAGGAGTGGTTATATGGGTAGATTTACTACTTCTGGTATGGGTAAGACACTTGGCTGGGCCTTGTAACCAAACCACACCAGGCATGTAAATCCATCAATATAACCACTCCCTGTCATGACATAATGCTTAAGTAAATGCACTCAGGAGGTATTTCTACAAAAATTATGACATACTTTATTATGCAAAAAAAGCCCTAACAGCAGCCGTATGGCCCCACCAAACAATTTTAAAGTTTTGCACATATGCACTTTAACAAGAAGCTTCTTGGCCAGCCCAGTGGTGCTGAGGGCTGAGGTACTGGATGCCACATCTCCTGCTGTGCTGGCGACCCATGTTTGGGAATGAACTTGGGCACCAGGAGTCAGAGGGAAGGGTTGAGAATCGAGTCTTGTGGGAAGGCCTGGTATGCCACTGGCCCCTGGTGAACAACAGGGGGCACTGCAGCATGCCGGGCAGCACATGATCAGCATGGCCAGAGCATGCAGTGTTGCAGTGCACCAGTACATCAGGGTACATCGGGTTGTGCATCACACACTGGGGGGAGTGCAGAACAAGGAAAAACCTGGTCTGTGGTATAGGTGATGTCACCAGCCCCCATGCCCACAGCTGGGCCCATCCTGTTTGGCCTTTCAGGTTACTCCATCCAGACCCTTGCCCACAGCTGGAGTCTATGTATGCAAGTGTGCACAAAGATGAGGGGTGGCCCCATCATGAAGGGTTTAAACTAGGGTGCCAGCTGCAAGATGAGGGGGAGAGAGGAGGCTCAGTCAGGTGACTTCAGGCAGGGCAGCATCTGGCTGGATGCCTGAGATAGACTCATTGGACTATGAACAGGATGGAAAAATAGTCAGAAAAACAAAACAAAAGAAAAATAATTTTCTTGAGTGCAGTTACTTGATTTTTTTTTAAACTAATTCACTGTGTGATTGTTAAGATGCAGCGGGTGTCAAAAAAGACCCAATTTGTCTGTGTATATGCATATATATATATATATATATATATATATATATATATATATATTTATCTAATAGACGTGAGCATAAAATTGTGTGATAAATATATGGTTGCTCCTGCCAATATATTATTTCATAATGCTACTGTACTATCTGTTTCTGCACAAACATGTAGTTTGACCGATCGGACTGACAATTGTAAAATTCTCTGATATCACATCAGTACTCCACGACATTCTGTGTCAAAACTTCTTACAAAATGTTTGGACAGAAAGTGAAAGAACAGTGTCCTTATGGAAAACCACAGTGGTGATATAAACTACATATTTCTTTCAGTTATGCTTATATTACATCAATAACAGGATCAACCACATAAACTACATTACATATGTTCCAAATGGCAGGATGAACCTAATTACACTGAAACTATACCTGAACAAGTTGTAAATCAATCATTTTTGACCGCATGTGGTCCATTGCTGAGTACAATCCAAATTTCACATATGCCCTGATGAGCAACATCATGCATCCCCTCCTAACCTAGCAGAGCTATCAGGAAAGGTTGAGAGTAGTGATTCTTGACTTCAGGACCATGCATGGTGTACAGCAGGGATCATGAATGCAGACTGCATGAGTGTGTATGTTCGGATGGATAGATTTGGAATTTTCAGGTGCTTCAGCAAATTGATCATCCAGACAGGGCTGCCACCAGTAAACAAAATATAACTCACCAATAACACATTTCCAATTGGAAGTGAACCATGTTGTGGCTGACTCATCTAAGTCTGACTATGTCCATTCTCACACACTTGGATCATGACAGCCATGGTGCCAACCAGATGTTGTAAAAACACATAACAATTCCCAAGGCAGACTGAGCACAACTTGAGCAGCATCACAAGGGCACTTTCTAACACAATACATTTTATTTCATTAACCATGTCATGGGATTCCTTTAACTCATGTCAAGCTGAAAAAAAAGGTGGAAGAAGTTATACAATTACAGTAACAACACACATGGTCAAAACAAATATGGAATGAAATTGCTCAATTTTGCTTACTTCGCTTACTTCTCTACAATGCTCTACAATGCTGTCATCAAACTTTGTTTCAGAGTCTGTTGAGGTATACATGGTTCAATCTGGGTCACCATCAATGTCATCAACTCCAGTTCCATCAACTTTGCTGATGCCATCATCATCCACAACTGATGGAAGACTGTCAGACAGAATTGCACATTGTGTGCCAATGGAAGTGGTGCTTCTGAGAACCAGATTCACCTGCGTACCAACGTGGACAACCAGTAGAGTCGTTTGTGTTCCATGACTGAGTTTTGTCCTACCCATTCCATGTGGTACTGTTTTCATGAATTGACAGTACTTTGAGCAAAGGACCTAAGGAGAGACCAACATCTACTTAATACAACAAGTAATGTCAACTCAACAAATAAAAGGAAATCAACATTTTATCATATGAAAAAAAAACAGCTGAAGGAGTCCACTTGGTCTATCAATTCTGCTCGTATAGGAGGTTTGACAGCTTTAGCCAATATCCTGTCCATCCCATGTCACTCCCCCATCATCACTTCCCATGATCCTTACCTTCCCCCGGTGTCTACCCCAGCCTCTCTTAAGGCTGCCCACTGTCTTCAATGAGATTAATTATTCTGGCAGAGATCATGCAGCAGTTCATTCCAAGTATATACCACCCTCTCTGTGAAGAAATGCTTTCTGAACTCCTTCCTTAACCTCTCACCCTTAAGCTTCAATCTGTCCCCCTCATGTTATGGCTACAACTCAAGTTTAAAGACACTCAACCTTATTTATTGATATGAAGTTTTTGAAGGTCTCAACCATGTCCCCTCTCTATGTATCCTGTACTCCAGGGACTACATGTGCAGTGCCCTGAACTTCTTCAAATCAAATCAAATCCATTTTTATTGTTCTTCAAAAAAAAATTACAAATGTGGACATTACAATATTCATAAATACAATAGAATAACATATACAATAAAAAAATGCCCAGTTAATCATAATCATGATCTTTGAATATCTTAGTATTTCTCCCTTTTTATATCTTTTGAAATGTTCTTTTATTTGCCTATTTTTTAAAACTAATTACTACTGAGAAGAAATTGAAACACATTAATGCATCTTTCACTGTCCCTGGATGGAGCAAAGTAAATAGTGGATCATAATCCAGATTCAAATATTTCATTAATAAATTATGTAAAATTGAAGTTCTGCTCTTTTTGTACAAGGGGCATTGAACTATAATATGATATAGAGTTTCTTTAAATGCTTTATTGAAAAGACATCCATTAGGATTAATGTTGAATGTAAGAGCAGAACGATAAAAATATGTAAGTTTAGATGTAATTAATTTGAATCTTGCCCATGTTATTATTTTCTGAATATTAGGGACTAAAGGGTGCAGTAAATAATTTTCTATCCTGGAATCAGTTTTATTTTTTCCAATCCATATAGCTTGTTTCTGTAGCCTAGCCAACCTTAGTTGGTTTTCAAAAGCTTCATCGAAGATTTATTTTAAATTTTCCCTCTATAAGAATCAGATATTAAAATACTCTTCTAATAATCTGTCCATAAATGAATAGAATTTTTCTTTTGAAGTTTGATATTACACTTTTTAACCATGTTGGGAAAAAAAGCCATTGGCATACCATATTTGTTTTTCAAAAAGGCATAGGTTTAGTAAGTTGTTGTTATTATTATTAAGAATCTTAAGCCGATATGACAAAAGTCTAAAATGTATTAAGTCCTCCAATGGAATTCTACCTAATTCGGCCCTTACAATAACATTAGCCATCGACTGAGGTCCTTGAAGAATTATTTTATAAAAGAAAGATAAGGGGATCTCAAGGTTCGAAGTTTCCTTGATTCCCCATATTTCAGCACCATATAACAAGATTGGAATAATTTTGGATTCCCCTGCTTTAATAACTGGTTTCACCAAAAGTCCTCTGTATTTAATATTAAAATGAAGGAGGGCCTTTGATGCACATTTAGCTTTGATAATTTGGTTATTAAGATGTGAAGTTCATGATCCATTAGTGGTAAATATTATCCCAATATTATAATATGAAGTCACGTCCTCTCAAAATAATTTATTTAACTTAATTCTTGGTTTGGGGTTCCAAGAACCATTAGCTTGGTTTTATCAGAATTAATGCTAAGTTTTAAATGATCCAATTTTTGTTTCAATTGGTCAATTTTTTAACTGAAGACCCTTTTGAGTTAGAGAAAAAAGAACTAGGTCATCAGCATAAGCTAAGCTGTGAATATATTGGTTATTTATTTTAGGAGAGTCCAAAGATACTGATGTATCAAAACAAAGCAAAGAATCAGCATGGAAGTTAAACAGGAGTGGAGCCAAAAAACACCCGTCTAACCCCTTTATTTGTGCTAAAATATTCAGAAATATTCCCCGTTTTGATCATATCTAATCACAGTACTTGTTTCAGAGTATAACGAAAAAACTGGAATAAGCAAATTAATAGGTATATCACATTCTAGGAGAAAATCCCAATGGGTGTTTCTTACTACAGAATCAAATGCCACAGTAAAATCGACAAAAATAACATACAATTTCATTTTTCTATATAATTTATATTTTTCAATTAAGTGAGTCAGGACATAAATGCTATCAAGTGATGAAAAACCCGGGTGAAATCCTGTTTTAAAATTTGAAAGAGGACTGGTTTTATTAATCCAGGTCTGAAGCCTATTTAATAATATTCTAGAAAAGATTTTACTACTGATGTCAAGAAAGCTTATAGGCCGATAATTTTTGCAATTTTGAAATGAACTTTTTAATGAATCAGAATGATAATATTTTTACACCAGGAGGGAGGAACATATCTTTATCTAAGGCAGATGTTGAAGAAATTTACAAAAAAAGGACCCAATGTTTATATTTTACTTGTATATTTCTCCTGGGATGTGATCTGGTCCAGGAACCTTATTATTAGCCAATTTAATAATTGCCTGTTCAACATCTGGTTACGAAAATTGCAACAGTGAATATGTATCAGCTAACAACCATTCCGGCCATACGAAGTGGTCTTTTCAATCTAAGTTATTAGTAAAAGGTTTTGAATAATAGGCTATCCAAGTGTCTTTTGGAACATAAACTAACAGTGATGGCTCAAATGATTTAGCTCCCCTTGCAACTAATAGCCAAAAACCTTTGAATCTTTTTTATGTATAATTTCTAGCATATGGACCCATTGTTTGAAAATAAACTCATATTTTTTGTGTTTTAGAAATTGTTTATATTGCTTTCTTGCTCTATTAAGCCTTACTATATCCACTCTAGCTGAATGTTTAGCAGTTTTTTTTTTAAATCAGGAGTCCCAGTTAATGCTTTTCCTCCTTACATTGTTGATCAAACCAAGTTAAACGTGTAGAAATTAAGTTTGTATGGAGATCATGTGATGCAGAGTGCTGAGTAAATGCTCCTCCACTAGGCTCCTGCCTCCTGAATATAAAATTGTCATTTAATATCATTAAATTTCATCTAACTCCTCTGCCTAAGAGCGTTCCTTGTTTCTGAACAGTGTGTGCTCCTGTTTTGGGTTCCTGTGTGGTAAATGGAGCCTTACGTGAAGAAAGCCAGCAGAAACATACCCCCACCACCCCTGAGAAGGCCTCGAAGAAATCCCAAGCCTTGAGTGGCCCAGACAAACCAGAATCTGCATGTCAAGCTGGGGACCAAGAACCCCTAACACTTAATAGATTATTAGAGGAATTTAAACTATTCTAGAAGGAGATGAAAGATATGGCAATTGACCTGAAATCCCTCTATAGAAAGATAGAGGAAGTTCCATGACAGTATCAGACAACACGGCCCGAATATTTTTGATCAAGAGAAAATTAGAAAGCCTGGATTCTGAGCTCCTATTAATGACACAAAGGCTTTCTCGACTAGAAGCAAAACTCAAAGATCTGGAAGGCTGTGGTCAGAGAAATAATGTGGTAATTCTTGGGCTCCCCAAAGGGGAAGAAGGCCAGAATACCGAAGTCTTTATCCAGAAGTTGGTTGAAAAAGTTGCTGGTCCCTCTCCCTTTGGCCAAAATTATATAATAGAACGGGTCCACCAATCTTTGTGACCAAAACCCCACCCAATGCACCTCCTCACCCCATCAGTTGCCGCTTTCTGAACTATCTGGAAAAGCAGCATTTCCTACAGAAAGTCAAGGCCCTGCAAGAAGTCAGATGGGAGAAGGTAAAGCTGAGAATTGCTCAAGATATCCCTGGCTCAGTTAGATTGAAATAGAAAGCCTTCCACCCAATTGTATCCAAGATTATAGCGGTGGAATTAAAGTTCAGGATGGGGTATCCAGCGAAATTACAAGTCTCTGTAAATGGCTCATGGCTCAGTCTCGAGGATCCTGATGCTGCGTTACTAAGCCTTAAGTTGGCATTGCCAGACTTGTTTCGGATGACCTGAGAGTGTCTCCTGATCTTCTGGATTCACTGGGAACTTCAGAATGTACTGTTGTTTGGATCTTTGTGTGGACAGTGCTCTTTCTTTTTTTTTTGCAATTTAAAATTTTATTGATTTAAAGTGCCAGTATCCACAATTACAGTAATACATTGAGAAAGCATACAGATAGGGAGATACAAACTTATTGCAAATAAAACCTACATAACGACCAGATAAAATAATCAAGTAAACACATACCAGGGAGGCGCAACCCACAATAAAAGAAAAAGAAAAAAAACCCGCCTCTATCTCCCAATATAAAACTATAAAACAACCCCATCCCAATACCCTAAACCTCCCAACCCCTCTCAAGGTTACAATCACTACCAAATGGAAAAACACTCACACAGAAAGAAAAGGAAAGAAGTCAAGAATAGGCAGAAGACAAAGAGAAAGCACAAAAACATTGCTGTACCACAGTGCATTCAAATTGTATTTCAAAATTACTTAGTAATAAGTCGAGACGCCCCACTTAGTCATATATGCATTCGGTTTGCCTTGCATGTAGGCTATATGTTTCTTCAATTGCAACGCTAACATACATTCTCAGTGCCATTCCAACATAGAAGGAGATCCCATAGATGACCAATGCCTGAGAATTATTAACTTCATAACCGCAGTAATAAGTGAGACATGGGCTCTCAAGCTTTTGGGGTCATGTCCGGAAGATTAACAATAAAATAAGTTGCCGGCGTGTTCATATTGAAGGGAGCCAAGGATAGAGGCTGAACAAGTCTGCTGATGTCCTCCCAAAGCGAGCGAATCTTTGGGCACTCCCACAGCATATGCAATAAGGAGCCCTCCCCAAAACCACAGCGCCAGCATGCAGGGGAGCACCGTGCCTTCCATCGGAATAAATATGAGGGAGTCAGATAGAGATGATGCATAATATTAAATTGGACCATCCTAAGCCTATCTTGCTTGACATATTTATAAACAGAGTTCCATAGATTCTGCCAGAACTCCGGAGAATCCCCAATCCCCAGCTCTCTAGCCCAATAGTAACACACCCCAGAAGGGATTTTCTTGTCCCATTCTAAAATTTTCCCATAAATTTTGGAGACCGCATGGGACTGGGTTGCTACCTTCCAAAGTTCGTCCATACTAGAGGGCTGATCATGCGAGGCCGTGGATAGAAAAGGCCCTTGACAGACAGCCTTCTTAAGCTGCAACCATTTAAAAAAAACAATTGTCCGCCACCCCAAAGGTCTTTTTCATATAAGCAAACGACCTAGGTACCTTCTGATCTAAAAATCTGCTGCTGTGATATGACTAATCTGGGGCCAGAAAGAGGGAGATATTGGGAGACCCCCAATCTTAAAATGCATATTTTCAAAAATAGGCTGAGTGTCTGAGATCCACCACTCAAAGCCTAGGTGCTGTTGTAATTGGAGGAAAGCCTTCAAGGACCATGCCATGAGATTGTTCCTAAAGGCCCTCGGGAAATTCATAGGGGAAAAATATAATAATGTCCACAACGTACTTGCGATGCCCTTAGCCAGGTCCACCTCAATATCATACCAGAGAGGTCTATAATCCATGGGCTGCACCTTCCTAATCCACCAGGCAAGTTTACTAACATGCTGGGCCAAATAATACGCAAAGACCAAGGGGGCAGCCAAACCACCCCTATTTCTAGGGGCAGTCAGGTTGTTAAACGACCTACGAATATGCTTCCCTTGTCCTATAAAGGAGACAAATAACTTCTGCATCTTAGCAAACCATCTTTTCAGGAGATAAACCCCCAACATTCCCAACGGGTACAGAAACCTGGGCAGGACATTCATTTTTAAAAGATTTATCTTACCCCAGATGGTCAGAGCAATGGGCCACCACCTATTCAGATCCTCTGCTACCACTTGTGTGAGGGTGCCCAAATTCTCCTTAATCATCAAAGCCAAACTATTATTAATCTTAATGCCCAAATATAGTAAGGAACCAGATTCCCAACCTAAACCTAAGGGTTGCAAATCAGCTCTTATCACCCTCCGATTTAAAGGAAAATCTTAGTTTTAGAGTGATTCAACTTATAACCCGACATCTTTGAGAAATAACTAATTTCCTCCAATATCACTGGCAGGAGACACTTGGCTGTACCACATGCAAAGGACATCATCAGCATAGGCAGAACAAACATAGGCTCTACTACCCACTTTAATCCCTTCGATCAGTGGGTTTCCCTGTAACCTACGTAGAAATTGCTCAATATAAATGTTAAATAAAAACGGGGATAACGGACATCCCTGTCTGGTGCCCCTTTCTAATCTAATAGCTTGTGAGAGGACTCCGTTACATTTCACTCTGGCAGATGGAAACAAATATAGTATTTTGACCCATTTTATAAAAACATCTGGCAAACCAAAGGCCGACATAGCAAGGAACAGATAGGACCAGGAGACTCTATCGAAAGCCTTTTCGGCATCCAATGACAAGAGCACAGCAGGAACATCTGAGTCTCTGACCTCCGCCATAAGGTGCAACAATTTTCTCAGATGGTCCTGAGGCACCCTACCCCTCATAAAGCCCACCTGCTCCCTGCATATCAATTTATCCATCACTTTTGACAACCTGCCCGCCAGAATTTTCGCCAATATTTTAACATCAGTATTTAACAGGGATATCGGACGATAGCTATTAAGATCAAGTGGGTCTTTACCAGGCTTCAAAATTAGCGTAACTGTTGCCTCAAGAAAATTGGGATCCGAGACCCCGTGCCTATGCCAGTACTCAAAGACTTCCAACAAAATAGGAGCTACCTGACTTGAGAAAGCTCTAAAAAAGTTATTGGGATACCCATCAGGCCCCGGAGATTTGTCCGGTGGCATCTGCTGGATAGCTTGATGGACCTCCACAAGAGTAATGGGAGCCGCTAGGTAGTTGGCCTCATCTGTTGAAATTTTTGGGAGACACACAGAGGCTAAAAAATTACAAATTTACAATTCTGATGACTCAACCCCGGAGTCCCGTGAATAAATTTTTTGAAAAAAAGCTCTGAAGGCCTCAACCATCTCCGTCGGGTCTGAACATACTTGCTCACCCTGAGAGACACAAATTCCTGCAATATGATGAGCTAAATCCAATTGCTTTAATCGAGTGGCTAACAGCTTTCCTGCCCTTTCCCCTGAGTCTAAGTATTGAAGTTTTGTACGGCGTAATGCGAGCTCCGCCTTTTGTTGAACCAACCCTGCAAATTGGGCCTGTAACTTATGCAGCCTAATCCTCTCAGAGTGAGGTGAATGTTGTGATATATTCATCTCCATTTGCTTAATCTGCGTTAATAAAGGTCCATCTCTTTTTTCTGGGTATAATTTCTCCTCGCAGCAATCTTAATTAACTCCCCCCTTATGGTACATTTTAAAGCAGCCCAAACCAGATCTTTTCGGGTCACTGAGTGCTGATTAACCAGCAAAAATGTATCAATATGCTCACTTATTGTCTGCCATATAGACTGAGCTTTTAATAGTTGAGTGTTAAGCCTCCAGTGAGGGGAACGTCGAGCAGAAGTCAGGGAAGAGCAAGATATACTTACGGGGGCATGATCAGAAATCACCCTGACTGAAATATCTGCCTGGATTACCTCGGGGACTAGTAGAGCACTAACTAAAATATAATCTATCCTCGAATAGGACTTATGCACCGAGGAGTAAAAAGAATACTGGCCCATATTTGGATTCAAAATACGCCAGACATCCAGAAGGGCAGCGCACTCCATAAGACCCTTTAACGCTCTCTGGGCAGGGGATAATCCCTTACGTCTATTGAATGTCCAGTCCAGGTCATTTTGGAGCACCAGATTCCAGTCCCCCTCAATAATTATCGGTTGGTGTGAACCAGCCAATATCCTAGATAACACCTTTGTATAAAAAAGGGGGGTATCCTCATTAGGACCATAGACTGAGCCCAACAAAATCCTATGTGAGGCTACCTGAGCCAAAACAAATATAAAGCAGCCCTCAGGATCCCAGTGCTCTTCTAGTAGTTTAAAGGGAACACTCTTAGCTACAAGTATAACCACCCCAGCCCTTTTAGTTGATGCACCAGCTCCAAATACTTGAGCTACCCAGGTCCTCCTAAAGTACTGCACATCACACCTATTCAGGTGTGTTTCCTGAAGGAAAGCAATGTGCGCCCCAAAGTGTTGCAAATGCCTTAATATTACTTGCCGCTTGGTCCTATCCTTGGCTCCTTTTACATTCCAGCTGACAAGTTTCAAAGTCTGAGTCATGTGAGAGTAAAATATAAGTTTCACTGAGACCTATCATAACACCTAGACTGTTTACCATCAGCGAGAGCCCCATCTTGCCATAGGAACATCTCTAAGCCCGATGCATAGGGACTCCCAGAGATTTGTAACCTTGAGAATTACTAAAGCCCACCCCTAAAAAACCCAGGCCACCCCGCACCCACCTCCCTCCCCAACCCAACACAAGTATATACTCACCACTTCCTCCCACCTAAAGCACTTACCCCAGTTCCAATGAACTGCCCTCCAACCTAACACTAGCACATAATAAACATTCCATCAACCCCGAACCCCCAGCCACCGCCCGAGCCCCTCCACAATGATTAGTCAACATGAACTCAATCGACCCAGCTGCAAGCAGTAGGTCTTAGAAAAATACATAGAACCAATGGAGGACCCTACTGCAAAACAAGAACTCCACCAATTGCATAAGTCCAATCATTGAGTAAGCAAAAAGGTCACATGCGAGCCCTTGTAGAAGCACTGCAACCTCCGACCAGTTCGAGCTTCCACGAAGTGGCAGTCCAGGACATTCAGTCCAAACTCGCTAAGGTACGGGGGACCCCAACCAGACCACAGGCACCATCTCCAACAAGAATCCATCTTCGTAATGCCAGACTACCCTGTAGAAAGAAAGAAGAGATAAAAAAAAAAAAAACCACAAGGAGAATACTGTCCATCTTCCAGCTGGCTGAGGAAAATATTCCATCATCTCCTCTAGTCTCCCACAATAACAAGCAGGGGACCTCCAAATAAATCCACTTCTCCACATGGAATACTAGGCTCTTCCTGAAATATGCCATCAGTCCATAAGAGCAGCAGGCAGAAAAACTCCACATCCCTCTAACTGGACCACCATGACCACCAATCAAACAAGCCTGTACAATGTCACTTGAACAGGTCAGGGAGCAAATGTTGCAACTCCTGCTGAGCCTCGGAGCTAGTATCGAATGAGAGCCACTGTCCATCCAGCTTGACCATCAATATAGTGGGGTATCTCACCCGGAAAGGTTTAGAAGCTGCCACCAGTTTAGCTACTATGGGATGCAGTTCTCGCCGTTTCATCCTAACTGAAAGAAGAAGATCCTGTATCACACGAATGCGTTTGCCCTCCCAGAACAGGTCTTTTATGCCTTTGACTTTGTTCAGAATGTGCTGCTTATCCAGATAATTGAGAAACTTTATAATAAATGGCCTGGGAAGCTGATCTGATGTAGGAGGAGGCCGCAAGACCCTATGCGCCCTCTCGATTATGTAATCCCCTCCACCTGGGGGAGAACCTGCGATCTTAATGCAGAGCTTTTGAATAAAAGTTATTGGAGCACTACCCTCTTCTTTTTCAGGGATACCAACTATCACAATATTATTGCACCTGCTGCGCCCCTCCAAGTCCTCCAGTTTATCCTCCAATTTCTTGAATCTCCTTTTAACCAGCACTAATTCAGTTTCCTGAGATGCCAGCTTATTTTCCAGTGAAACCACCTTAGACTCCATGTCCCCAACCCTAATCAAGAGTGCATCCACTGATTTTTTAATTGTCTGGACGTCTTCAGCTACTGAGGCAATCGTTAACTGCAGCGGCTGCATAAGCTCCAGGAACTGCGCTTCCGATAGCGGGACGTCCCCAGTCAGCAGGCTCGAAAGGCTAGCAGCCTGCTGTTTTTCCCTCTTCGCGGCCTTCTGTTTCTCCGGCGTCTGAGGGGGCGAGGGCTTAGGCCTCGCCTTCTTCACGAACCCATCCACGCCGAACTCCCACTGCCGACTCGTTCTGCCGCTTCCTCAAGGTCTCTGCAGCTCTAAAAGTAGGGAATTGTGTAGTAAGGAATCGATTGAGCCCTGAAATACAGCACTATTTACCCGGCGAACCGGAGAGCTCCGCGGGTGCACTGTCTACGCTTGGGCTGACATCACGTGACTCTGACAGTGCTCTTTCTAAAGACAGACTTCACCCGACTCTATGTTCTTCAATAGAACTGGGCTACTAATAGACACTCAACTTTACTTTTAACAGGCCCTGGCATGTTGGTGCGAATAGTGTTGCAGGGAAAGTCCGGGGGGGGCTCCTGTAGGGCTTGCTTTGGACTGCTCCTGATATAATTACACCTGCTTAGTTTACAGGGGGAGGACACAGGGACAGATCTTGGGTTATGCCTCCTGTTTAGACTTTATAGGATAGGAATTCAGATTTTTGAGTGAATCTGAGCTTTCAGGGTGCCTTTGACTGGTGGGCTGGATCAGGTTATGACCACAAGAGGGCGCGGCACACCCATTTAATGCAGGTCTGGTTATCCAGCCTTGAGAGGGACTGCTTTCATTTTTTATGTCATCCTGGTTTTGCAGGGAGGACTTCTCTGAGCTAGGGGTTTGCAACCCCTAGGTATTTACTCCCACGGGTTTCCAATCTCTGGGTTGTGTTTCACTTCCCATCTGAATTTTCATTCTCATGTTCTTATCTCGTTGATGGGCTTACCCTTCCATGTTCATTTTCGCTCTGGTTCTCTTTCATGAGGTAGTTCCCTATGGGGAACAAACATTTTTCAACTCCCTCTCGAGACTCATGTGATGTTTTTTCATATGAACATTTATGGCATCTAGTTCTGTTTTTCTCCCTCGTTCATTAGTGGATTCACCAACTGATGTTCGCAGGCCCTGGAAGCCCGAGACCGCTCATTGACACCAAGTTCTCATTAATGCAGCTTATTGATTGCCTTGTAGTTTGAGCTCTGAGGATGATCATTTATAAGGGATACGCTTAGGGGTGGGGGAGGATATGATCCAGTGCTGTGCTAAGCATTGCTTGTGACAGTGTGGGGGCAGGGAGGGGAGGTTAGTGTTCTTGTTGGGGGTGGGGTGCATAGGAAGGTTAAAATTGGGGCTCTTGTGGGTGGCTGGGGTGGTGGGAGGGCCTTGCAGCAGCAATGGGGGGTTGATTATTTGTGTTACACACCCAGAGTGCAAAACTGAATCTAGTACCCTTAGAAGTCTTTAGTAGATGGCAAGGAGGTGACTTTTGCAATGTGGAATGTCAAGGAGATCAGGAAAAAATCTAAACAATACCAGGTTCTCAGACACTTAAGATTTTTATGTACTCAGGTTACTTTTCTACGGGAACCACACCTACTAGAAACAGAAGTCTCACAAGTGAGGAGGCAACAAGTGGGGATGATGTATGAGGTGCAAGGCTCCTCAAACAGCTGTGGGGTTATGATCATTATTAACAGAGGCATTACTTTCATCCCAACTCACTCTATCAGGAATCCTGAGGGTAGGTTCATTTTAGTTACAGGTACTCTCTGGTCAATACCTCTGCTATTGGACAGTATACTGTATATAGTCCCAATGCTGATGACCCCGCTTATTTCATGAGACTCATAAATTTAATCCTGCCTTTCCTTCCCATAAGGATTATCCTGGGGGGTGACTTCAACCAAGTTGCAGATTCAAACCTTGACAGGTCGGCAGGTGCATCAGGGGAATTTCCCTAGGTCAGAGGGCTTTTAGAGAATTCTTGGATCAATGCGGAGCTCTGTGATGTCTGGCACATCCTAAATCCTGATTCCAAGGAATTCACATTCAGGTCTTTGGCATATGGTTCACAGTTCCATATTGACTACATAGTCATTTCTCAGACTATTCTGCCCGGGGTTAGGTCCTTGTCAATACAGCCTGGCCCTGTCTCTGATCACTTTCTGGTACTGTGTGATCTCTCAATTCAGGATGTGTCAAAGAGAGAAGCATGATGGAAGCTTAATGATCAACTGCTTAAAGATTCTAATTATTGTAATACCATAAGGAAGCACATTGAGGCCTTTTTTCTGTCCAACCCTTAAAATAGTGCAAAACCAGATATTATATGGGGGCCTTCAAGGCTTACATGAGAGGAATTCTTATTGACCTCTCTGAGGCTAGGAAGAGAGTTAGGGAGAGAGAATTACTGTCCTTGTTATCCCAAATTCGGGTTCTGGAATCCAATGTCTCCATTAACTCCTCGGACAAGGACAAAGTGAGGCTCCTAAGGCTGAGAGACAAATATTTAGAACTACTCTGGAAAAAGGCAGAGTTAGCTATTATATACACCAAAACTAGTTATACTGACCAAGGTGAGAAAGCAGGGTGCCTTTTGGCACTTTGCATCAAACAACAAGAATCAGCAAGATTTATCCCTTCAATCAAGGCTTCGGTAGATGGGTCTCTGAAAACATCTCCCACTGAGACAGTTCAAGAGTTTGCAGCATACTACAAATCACTCTGCGGAGACATGGGGCCCCCTCCCAGCCCAGTAAGCATGGGGAAGTATCTGATGGACTCAAATCTACCCTCCCAGTACATTACATAGACTCTCTGGTCTCTCTCATAGCTTGGGGGAAATCTCCGAGGTGATTAGGGGTTTACCCTCGGATAAAACTCTTGGACCTGATGGATTTTCCTTCCTTTTCTATAAAACATTTCAGGTATTTCTATTGCCAATACTTAAGAATTTATTTCAGCACATCTTATCTGGGACAGAGGTTGATGGCCACCTCTTTGAAGCCTTGATATTTCTCCACTGTAAGCCAGACAAAGACCCTGAGCTCGTCCAGGCTACAGGCCTATACCCCTCCTAAATCAGGATATCAAGATCCTTTCAAAGATTTTAGCTAACAGGTTATCTGTGGTGCTCCCCAAGTTAATAACTATGAATCAGGTAGGTTTCATGAAGGAACGCCTTCCAGCAGATCATTTGCATACATTATCCCATGTCTTCTCGGCTTCAAGAGATGCTGACTTCCTTTCAGGCTTGGTCTCTTTGGATGCCGAGAAGGCATTTGACCAGGTGAATTGGAGCTTTCTCTTCAAGGTATTGAGTGCCTTTAAATTTCCTCTGGAATTCATTTCTTGGGTTGCTGCATTATATACTGTAAATTCCTTACAGCAAGAATCTCAGCTAAAGGGGCCTTCTCAAACTACTTTTCACTTCATTGAGACACTATGCAGGGTTGCCCCCTATCACCTCTCTTGTTTAACCTATATCTGGAACCCCTCATGCAAAACATTCTCCAAAATATCTCTATACAAGGTATCAGAGTTGGGTATCATGAAATTAAAATCACTGCATATGCAGATGATTTGCTTGATATATCTCTCCCATCCAGTTTCTTCAATACCACCCTTACTGAATGAAATAGCCAGGTTCAGTGTGCTATCCAACTACAATCTGAATGCTAGTAAATCCTTATTTTTCCCATTAAACCACAAGGTATTTAAGAATGACAATTGCCCCCAAGGTTTAGGTTGGACTCCTAGAGTAATCAAATATCTGGGTATAAAGCTATCCCGTAACCCCTTAAGGTGGGTCAACTGTAATCTGGATCCTCTCTCACACATTATTTTTCATGACCTTGACAGATGGTCTAAACTTTCTATATCATTATGGGGCAGGATTGACATTATTAAGATGAATGTATTTCCTAGAATTTATTACCCCTTATCCCTTCTCAACTCTTTTATTCCCATACGCTGGTTTAAGAAACTGCACAGCATATTTGCCAGATTTATCTGGGCAGATAAACATCCTCAGTTGCCCTATCATAAACTTGCTGCCCCAAAATCTGGAGGGGGCTGAGGATTCCCCATATGGTACTATACTACTGGGCTAGTCATCTAGCAAATTGTCTAAGATGGATCTCCCCAGGCCCTGAAACAGCACAAACCAGTGTGGCTTAAGACTGAGTTAGATGTACATAAAACTAAACACCAGAATCTCTCAAACTTATTTCACCTCAAGTTGTCCCATGTAATGATGGCTGACTGTACCACAATAAGTACCTCTTTAAGAGTTTATACACAGTTATGTTTATTTCTTCACTATTCCCCTCAGACTGATTTACGCTCAGTCTATTTGGTATTCCCCATCTTTCACTCTCAGTGGAAGGTGGATTCCTTCTAACTGGTTGCCTCAACTAGGTGATGGAAAACTGCTTTTACTGATAGATGGGGAAGGGCACTGGTTGTCCTCACGTAGAATTATCAACAAGTTCCTTATTCCGGTCTCATCTCATTTTAAAGCTATGCAGTTAAGACACCTTCTCACAGAAGCCCTGGGAATTCTCCCCCCTCCCAGAAAGTATCAGCTCTGATTCCTGAAATCTCCCTATTGTCCGGATCTTCAGGCATAGTATCTAAGCTATACAGGGTGTTGTACTATAACAAATACTGGGACACCTTTGGACCTACTAGTTTCTGGAACTCACTCCTCCCTCAATACCATTTGGACTGGCAACCCCTAGGAAATCCTGTCATAAGTATGTTTCCCAAGACAGGTTGTGTCTCATGCAATACCATACATAACATGTATTGTACCCCTACTAAATTAAAAAAATGGAGCTTCTTGAATTACAGTACATGTACTAAGTGCCTGCAAAAAGATGTTGCTCTCTTGCATATGTTCTGGTCCTGTCCCAAAGTTTCTTTCTTATAGAATTCAATTAAGATGTCTATTGATCCCTACAGGACCTACAGGAGTATTTCACTCTGGAGGTGTGTCTTCTAGGGGATATGTCCCTGGTCAGTGCTAGAACTAGGAAATATCATATTTCTATGATTGCGCTCTCAGTTAAGAAACTTATACTACTTCATTGGAAAGAACAATCGCTCCTTCCATCCAGGAATGGTTACATGAAATCATTGCTAACCTTCGAACAGAGAAGGCAATTGCAAGTATTCATAACAGACTACAGGCATACAGTAGGATACAGGATCCCTTCATTCCTTACTCTTGTTACCTCACTGAAGTTACATCACAATCTGTTTCTATCCATACATCTACTGAATCATGTACTGCACGTTAGGGCGATTAAATTTTGTTGCTGCTGTAAGGGGGGATGTGGTGGAAGGGGTCTGCCGGGCAGTTCTTACTGTTCAAGTGCTATGTCACATCCCAACTTGCTGTAACTGCCCTTTAAAATGGAAATGTATTAATAAAGATTAAATTGTAAAAAAAGAAATTCAGTTGGTATAAGAATAAATCACAGTTCTGATATCCTGATACCCCACTTCCAAATACTTATTTATACATTGTGGTGCACAAGAATCCTGAAACAGTGTAAATATTGAACTCATTCTTGAGGAAATATAACTTCTGCTGCTTTTTCTTTATTTTTGTTATTTAATTTAAGTTTATGTTTACTTGTAACAGAAAGTGAGGGCAGGGGTAAATTGTCAATATAATTCCTAGAATTATCTTTTATTGTATCAATCCTTACCAATAATGCCGCATGGTCACTTTCAGTTCTCATTGCAATTTTGAAGCCATGAAAGTGACCGTAGGCTTCTGGAGAGATTATCAGGTAGTCCATAATGTTCTTCCCATTTGAAGAAAAAATAGTAAATGCTCCATCTCGGTCTCCTATTCCTCTCCCACTTAAAATACAGAAATTACCATTATTGATAAAATCCATCATTTTTAAACCAGCTCCATTCACAGTGGTATCTTTCGAGTTCCTAGGTTCAGATACCCCATATAAATCTGAGACTGGAGTATTTTTAAATTATCAAATTTAGCAATATGGGCATTTAAATCACCCCCTATTATTGTGATATCAGTATAATGTTTTAGGTACAAGGAATCTGTTTCTAAGAATAGTTGTGCCCATGGATCATAATAAGCCATAGAATGAAAATTGGGTGGAAAATACACATTAACCATTAGAAAAATTAAAGAATCCCAGCATACCACACAGATCAAAATATCATTGCAAATGTATGTGCTGTATAAAACGAATACCCTTTCTTATTTTAACATAAATGGTCAAACCCCCTTTAGGACTTCCAAATTTTTTATCTTTTATGGCAAAAATATGAAATGGCATATAACCATTAATATTGATATCTGAGATAATCCAAGTCTCTTGAAATAATATAATGTCAGCTTCTGAAACATAATCCATCCAACAAGAATTCACAATTTTTGATTGTAAACCTGCAATATTCTATGACATGAAATTGTAGATATCCATGTTAACAATATTATCTGACTCAATTTGCTCCCTCCTAACCTTAGCAGCCTCAAAACCAAATGAAGTTGATTGGGGAATTTGCTGTCATTTTCTATCCAAATTCCCCTGAGTTGAGTAATCTAAACAGTCTGGATTCAAAAGATAAACCAAGTGAATACTGTGTTTGTCCAATTTATAACTGTTTAACAAAAGATAATCGTACAATTTTGTTGACTTAATTTCTATATCCACTTGGAAATCCAGTTTAGCTTGATATATTCTTTGAACAGAGCCAACATCTAAAGGTTGAATTTCACAACCAAAACAAATAGCAAAGAGTGATTGAATATAAGTAGACAGCCTGTCAGTATTTTCACTCACAAATGTATGTATTCCAAATATGGACACTGTTCGTGTATTGGTAGCTCTTTCAAAATTCCAGTTTAATTTGATTAAAGTGGAAATCAAGATATTCTTAGTGCACTTATTAGGTGCAAGAGTTCAATATGCAAATTTCCAAATTGTGGTCCAATTAACTGGAGAAGAAATTGTTATATCCAGTTTGTTAATTAAACACTGTTTTGCCCACATAGTTTTAGTAGTGTCCATGTTAGATAGTAGTACATAAACTGGTGTAGAGGAGATTGTTAAGTCTCTATAGACTAATTTAATATCTGTGGCTGTTACTTCTAAATCAAGTTCAGCTTTAAATAAATGATAAATCATATTACATAATAAGGTATCTGTTTCATTAGGTTTAAAAATATATTATTAAATTTGAAAACAACCTCTGTCCAAGACAGAATAAGTTGATCTATCTGAGGAGACAGAACTAATTCAGAATCCAAAGAGGTTTCCAAAATATGGTTTTTAAATTCTTTATTTGTACATATACATGGCTTTTCTTTATTTAACTGATCAACCATGGTTAGGGCATGATTTGATTATTTTATTGATCTTTCTAAGAGGGAGTCTGAAAATATAGTCTCTTCCTTCTCATTTGAAAACAAAGAAGCTTCTTTAATAGGAATTGTTAAAGCTGTGTACTGCTCTTCCACTTTCACAGAGTCTCTTCTGGGAGGGTTCCGGGTTACATTACACATGATGGTGTTAATAATTCTTTCCTCATAGGTTATTTTATTTACCCCATCCTTATTTTTTTTTTATTTATTCATGTCTTAGCCTTTATTTTAAGTTTGTCTTTGTATTTTTCGTATTCTCAACCTTGTTAGACAGTTAATGTATATTAATTTCTGGAAAGGAAGGTCTTCATTTTTTTTTCTCCTCATTCTCAAACTTGTCTAATTTTTCACAGAATTCAGAAAGTTTATCACTAAAGAATCAAGAGAGTTTTTCTATATGTAGTTAAAGATCTTTAACAGCTGCAAGGGAGAACAATATTGGCCATTATAGGATGGGCTAACACCTTAATTGTATATTTTGAAATAGTATCAGGGCAAGATAATAAGATTTCAGGTTCTATGTGTATTTTCTCAATCTCCCTATCTATTCTACTAAAAAATTCATTGGGTGAACCCTCTAAAATCCTGGAAGCATCCTGATGATTGAGAGGGTAGTCTAAAGAAACATAGGATTTGGGGGGGGGGCTAAAGAGATCTAACCCTGTAGGGTGAAGGGACATCTCTGAATGATCTCAAGATATAGGCATTCTGGTTTTTGTAAAACTCAGAGTAGTTTCAGCATCTACTTTACCTTTTTTAATTGTATTTGGTGAAACAATATCACCAAAGCTGACCTTTAAGGAACTGGAGTTAAAATAAAAAATATCTGTAATTTTTATTTGAGATTGAATTTTTAAATTATGTGTAAGATGCTCGTTGTTGTTACAATCTTCCTTATACTGAGTTTCTCTGTTTCAACACTAGTTAAAGTTGGTTTAATGTTTTCAGTATTATCAGCATCATTAATAATAAACGGTCTTATCAGAATAAATCAAATTTGAGTAAGATAAACTAGGTGAGCTAAACTGCCCTTGAACACTAGAAAGTATTCTTTTATCTAAGGAGTGGTCAAGGCCAAGCTCAATCTGAGAGTTATTCATTTAGCTAGATGTCACATTGGAAGAGGTTAATTTTGATGGAACACAGTTGGATCTAAAATCAGTGACTATATCTTCCTTTATCTAGGGAGATGTTATTAAGGTTTGAGGGGATCATAAAAAGTGAAAACGCTCAGCGGTCCATTTTGAATCTTCGGAGTTGATGCTGCATTGGAGACAAGGGACAGATCCTGTGTATAAACACAACCATTTTTCCTATGTCCCACTTATGCAAATTCAAATCGCCAAGTCTTGGGCATTCACTCTTCTTATCCTTTGGTTTTTTTTCAACTCTCTACCACTCCTTGCAAACATAATAGAAATGTTCTATTGCAGCAAGCTTTTTCAAACAGAAAAGAACACACACAAAAAAAACCACTGTGAGCAATTTAGACAAAAAAATGCTTTGTAAGTAATTTAAACAAAAAAAAAATTAAAACAATTATATAGTGGTAATTTTCAAGTAATCCAAGTAATCCAAGTGTTTGGAAAATACTCCAGTTAACCAGATAAACTGGATAAACCAGTAAGTTAATTGGGTCAAAGTCTCAAAATACATCACTCAAACAGAGGGCACTGATAGAATCCATCCTATGAATTTCTGAAAACTAAATCTTGAGTACAACATTCAAGTCCTTAAGGATTTAAAATCCACAACAAGAGGGCTCTCTATGAACACCAGGAGGGCAGGAAAACTTGCAGAATGTGTCCTTCTAGTTCGTTAGTTCACTGTGCCCAAAAATACTGATGCTTTGAAAAGAACCCAGATCTTGTATTTTTAAAATAAGCTCCTCCCAAATGATGATAATATGCACTGAAAGGGAAAAGGACCAAAGTAACAGGGGCAAAAGTAATCAGTGATACTTAATAACAGTTTGACTATTCAGACTATTCAAATTAGCTAGAAAGAATGAGAATTTACTATAAATATAATAAGGTTATATTAACACACATAAAACAAACAGATAATACTGGTTGTACCAGCTACAGAAATAACATTTCCTGATAAGAATTGATAACACAACATTGGCACACTTACTTACATAGTCATTTATAGTCAGTCAAATACTATGCAAACTCCACTGAAAGGGGAGAGAATCAAAATCTTCTGCTAGCTTGTTTAGGGCTAGAGACCGAATTGAATTGTATATTGTAGAAAAAAAGAATCACAGTACCATCAAAAAATTCAACACACAGCACAGAAAGTGCTGCTATGTGCAAGTTACAAAAAGGTACTGAATCAAAAATTTATTGGTTACATCCAAGCTCAGCTCATACTCCTTGCTACTCCTTACTACTCAATGTAAACAAAAAAAATGGTGCTGGTGGCTAAGAACACCAATGCATGCGCTTTGTACTTTGCTATCAGGTGCACTTCACATCTATTTCAGGAGAATCCCTTGGAAGCAGTAAAATATTTTTTTTAGAATCGCATATTTTAAAACTGTAAAAAAAAAATCACCTAATACAAATCAGTAGCAATGGCAAAAAAAACAGAATTAACATTTTTTAAAACAATATAACACAATATAAAAGTTAAACATGACAGAGTATCAGCAAACTGGAATACTTCCTAAAAATAATATAATTGAAGAGCAAAAAGAACCAAAACATCCAACAGGAGACGCTAGAAAAACAATACGAAAGAAATCTCAGAAAGCCGCAAAGACCCCACAGGCTCTCCTGGCAGCTCTCGGTGACTCAGCAGGCTTCTCCACCAGCAAACTCCTTGCCAAAATCCTGAGGAAACCAGAGGTCTTCAGGTTTAATGTTCCATACAGTGTAGCGGTCTCCACTCAATGAAGGTCCAGAAAGCTCAGAGAAGTTAAAAGAAATAGGGCAATGGTGACATGACTTTTCTAAAATGTTTAAAGCTTTCTCCAACTCCTGCTACAAACACTGATCCTCAGTGTCTTAGTGAATATCAGAGATCCTGTGTATTCCAGCAAAGTGGTATATGTTGTTCATCCACACTAACTCACCCATCCTCCCCTGGCTTTGGTGCACAATTCTGCTTTCAGCGGGCAAGATCTCCCCTGAACTTCTTCTTGTAGCCTTGCCTTGCTGATCACTTGTCATCTTTGTACCCCTCCTCTGGATCTTCTACAGCAGGTTACCTTCTTTTTTCAGGTGTGAAACCTCTCCTGAACTCCGTACTGTAGACGCAGCCTTTCCAGTGACCTGTACAAGGACAGTAAAACATCGTGTCTCCTAATAGTGATCCCCTAGCTAAGCCTCCCAAAATATAATTTGCCTTTGATGCTGCTTTCTTGAACTGTGTGGATTGCTTCAATTCACTAGTGATCATCGCTCCCAAATCCTTCTGCTCCTCTGATGCAGATACTTGGACTCCAGTCATATAGTATTCTGTCCTGGGATTCTTGACTCCTATATGCATAAAGTCATATTTTGCAACATTAAGGACAAGATGCAAGATCCAGGACCACCTCCCCACTTTTTCCCAGAACTTCTTCTAGGAGCAATAATTATATGCAGCAGTAGAATAATGGGTGCTATCTGTACATCCAACCAGACTCAATAGATCACTTGCCCTTTATCTTCTGGCAAATTTAATATGTTCATATGTTCAAAAATACACAAAAAAGTCCAGTCAGCAAAAGGGATCTGCTAAATAGCTGACTGTAACATTTCAGTCAAATATGACTTACCTGTTAACTGATGCTGTACCCTGCTGCCCACAGCCAAACACAACCAGATCTAAGAACAGATCACTTCTCTGCAACCCTCTGCTCATTGCCTCACACCATCCAGACACAGCCCACCCATAAGTGACAATAGATAACTACCCTGACCTGTCTCACATACCTCAGACTTGGCCTCCAGAAAGCAGTGTCCTTCTTGTGTTTACATGCATAGATGTCACGCTCATTTCACAGTTCTCTGCCAAATCTTTGTCAGTTTATCAAACCAGGCATTTGGGCCTTGTGGATAGTTTGCATTATAAGGGTGATTCTGACCAAAGGTTGATGTGGAGGGTTGGAGGAAAGGATTGCTGAGGGATTGAAAGTGTTGCAGCATATGGGGTATGTATGGCTCCCTTTTGTGCTATTGCTCTGTTTCACACTCTGTGTAATCTATGCTAGCTCCCATTCCATGCAACTTGATTTCATCTGCTAAAGCATTTGCTCCCCGCCATCCCCTGATGAACTTTTTCTACTATAACCCATACTTCTAACTAGCACAATCTATGAATAACAGGCTCAGAAATTCAGACATTTACTGCACTGAGAAGGTAACTGCTTCGGCCAGCAAAACCCAAGGGGAGGGTATGATGCTGACCTGAGCCAATATATAGAGAATACTGGATGGGCAATTATGCAGAACCAGTGTGTGTGTTCTGCCACAGAGGGATTATGATTCCCTCTGACCTTGAGAGCAAAACTCGAGAGGTCCATGGGAATCAGAATCCTGAGGTAGCAAAACACACTGGTTGTGCAGAGTTCCTCATCCTGTATTTTTTGTAGTGTGTAGTACTGTGTGAAAAATGTGTTTTGTGAGTTCTTTTGCTTTCAAAATTAAATTGACTCATGCAGTCTCTAGAGGTTCTAGAATGCTGTTCTACCACATTAGGGTAGAACAGCATTCCATGACACTGGAACTGTGGTAGAACAGCATTTTGAAAGAGATGGAATTCTATTCAGAACAACACTCCACTATACACTATTATACAATGGCAAGAAAAAATCTTGGACTGTGATTGGTCAGTTTGGGGCTGGATCTCTGGTGTTATCCCAGCACAATGCCACAAGTCTAGTCTCAGCCTCACTTTGAACCTGTAGATGATTTTTTGTATGATGAGCTAGATGATTTTGTGGAGCTAGAACCCTTTTTTTACATCTCCTCTTAAGAAACAAAAATATTTTTCCAAACTAATAAAAACATTCTTTTAAAATTATTTTTTATTTTATATATAATGATGAGCAATTGTATAATAAGAATAATGCATTCCAGGGTGAGTTTTGTTTGAGATAACCCCCCCCCCCAGGAATGGCGTTATCCCAGCATGACACACAACCTGTCATGCATTATTCCTTTATATAATAACAGCCATATATAAATAACAAAAAAAAAAAGATTAACTGTTGCCCACACCTCTCAACTTCTTATCTGTAAAATGTGCCACATCGAGAAAATGATGCCTCTTTAGGAGACATTTAGAGATGCAAAGCCCCACCCCAAACAATATTTAGCTCACAGAGGGAGTCACAACAATAAATAAGTTGCTGTACAGTCACTCATATAGACACTGAACATGTCCAACAGTTGTAGCCAATGTTTCATGGGAGGACACACACACCAGTTCATCAGTTTGCATTGCCATGTGGCACATTCTACTGTGGGTAGCTTTAAGGTCAGCACTGTGTCCAGACACATCTAGGTGATCATCTTTTTGAACATCTGTACTTCCGTCTACCTCATCAACCACTACTTTTCTTGACTTACTTTGCAGTAACCCAAGTTCTGTTAATACCTCTAAAAAATTGGACATAAGGAAAAACATCATATTTTTGCAGTTCAATCACAAATACAACATCAGGTTGCATAGAGAGCAAATGAATATGTAAACTCAGTAATTAAGCAGGCATTGTTATCACTTCAGATCTCATACATCAATACTCCACAATCACATGACATTTTACTGATATTCACAACCATGGCTGGCATATGTTACACAATCTTGCCATACCAAATAAGGGTACAACCGTGGTAAGCCAAATATGAACCAATTCATAATATCAACTAAAAAAAAAAACAGCCTGATAATTATTGAAATAATACACCACATATTAAATTCAGAAAGAATATGCCAAGACCAGATGGGATGATGGCAGGATGAACATATGTTGACCTTAGTTTGTTCATGAGTCACATAAATCGGTAAACTGTCCATTACCGACACCAGACTTTGGCTTATTCCTATTAAACGGTATAGGAATACATGCTGTTAAAGTTTTAATTTCCTTATTTTTACTTAGACATATAAAAGAATTACCTTATGAACACTTCAATCAGCCCAGGTCAACCCACAATGAGCCATGATACCAAAAACACACCAGCACACATCAACCATTCCATCGTCAATACTACACACACAAACAAAGGAGTCAATTACAGTACCATTACACTAAAGCATTTATCTCAGTGCTGTGTCTGTTCTCTAGTGCTTCACTTCTGCACTTTCTGACAGCCTTCAAGTGAGAAAAAAGGTGGGCACTGCCTCCTTCTTCAATTGTCGCTGACCAGGATGAAAGCCAATACTCTGTAGCACAGACCGATGAATCTGAAATTGATCATCCTCAAAGTGATCAGAACACAGAACATTATGAGTAGCAGGGGACCAGCACGCATGTTTTACTGCAGCAATCCATTGCTTTTGATGCCCCTTATGAGTTGGAAACTGATAAAACATTCTAATACTAGAAAAGTCGGTTTTGCATCCAACTGCACAACAAAATGACATTCTGACAACTTACACTGAGTGACACCACTGATATTCTCAAAACTGGCAAAACCACAAAACAGATTATAACATCCCATTATGAGTAACACATACAAACAGAGACAATGATAAAACACACAGAAAAAATACATGCATGCACACCTTCACATGTATTATGTAAATCTGTGTTCATTAGCAAAAGAAATAAGATTTGAACAACTCAATGCTAGACCAAACTGAACACAATAAGGACACCCTGAGTAATCAGAGAAAAACAGTTATACACAAAGTACATGGCACGACACCTACATATCCCATGTACAAAATTAAATATCCTGACAACAAAGTCAATTAGGGGTGGGGACACCCTACTAAAATTAAATGGTTTCTTCATGCAGAAGCTGGACAAGAAGACCCCAAATGAGACCGGAAAACACATGACATTATCCAAACAAATTAAGAAGACATGTAAGGAGTGACAGTGTGTGTCAGCCTCATGCATGGTAACCACTGCACAGAAGACAGCTAAGTTAAATCTAAAAATCAGGGTACTGCTACCATCTCAAAGATCCTAAACTCCAGGCAAACATATGCAGCCAGAATGAGGAGGAAAATCTGTAAGGAAATGAGGGAGAGGAAGATGTTGTGAAGAGTGCAATTAAATTATAAGAAAAAGGGGGTCACGTGATGGCAGCCTGAGAGTCGGCAGCGCACCGCCGGAGCTCCACCACTCGCTACATAATTTGGGCTTTTTTATCGCACCATTGGACTGAATTCTCTCCCACTTCTGGTAGCTTGGATCCTTGTGAAGCGAAAACTCGCCCTCTCAGTCCCATAATATGGAGGTTTTCATGAGAAAGGCGCCTCCCACAGTACTCGCCTCCCCAGACCCCGGAAAAAGAGAAGGCCGCTAAGCGGACCAAACAACAGGCCGCTAGCCTATCAAAGCTACCCACTGTGGATGCCCAGCTTTCCGAAAGCAGGTTCCTTGAAGTCATGCAGCCTCTTCAATCCTCCGTAGCGGCCATCACCGAAGATATGCAAATGGTCAAGCAATCGGTGGATTCTTTGTCTAGGAGGGTCGGGGATGCGGAGGTGAAGTTGACTTCTCTCAAAAATAAGCACCTTGGGCATGAGACAGAATTAGTTATGACCAAACGGAGATTAAAAAAACTAGAGGAAAAATTAGAAGATCTAGAGGGGCGCAGTCGGAGGAATAACCTCGTTGTGATTGGGATCCCTGAGAGAAGAAGGCAATACCCGATTACTTTTCTCCAGAAGTTTTGTAATAAAGTGGCAGGGAGCCCCCAGCAGAATACATAATAGAAAGGGCTCATCGGGCTCTGCTTCCCGCCCACCAGGGCAACCGCCCAGACCCTTGATTGTGCGATTTCTTAATTTCTTGGACAAACAACACGTTTTTACCAAAGCAAGGGAGAGGAAAGAACTGTTGTGGGAAGGACATAAAATTTGAATCATTCAGGATCTGCCCCATTCAGTGAGGTTGAGAAGGCAGGAGTTGCATCCGATCATTGCTAAACTTGTTGCAGCATCTAAATTATACAGAGTTAAGTACCCTGCAGTGCTGATGGTACGTCATGAAGAGAAGTGGCTATCCTTCGATTCCTACTCGTAAGCTCAACAGGAGTTGCAGCGTTTGTTTCAGACCTCTTTAAAGGGTGATGCTCTCCTTGTGCTATAACTTTAATGGCCCTGCCTCGTGGATCATTAAGATATCAATCTGAGGATATGGACATGTCTACAGAGTGTATCCGCTAACCTCCTGTCGGTTTGGTCTGGTTTTCTCTGTCCCTCATATATGCTATTTTGGAGTCTCTCAGTGTTCCAGTGACCTGCATCACCTAGTGGCGGTCTATGGATTCTGCATGATGAAGCTTTGCTGACGTCTTAATTTTGGACTGCCCCTGCTCTTCCTGCCTGCTTTTTTTTTCACCTCTTGACATTTGGGATTACCTGGGAGTTGACTTCTTCAGCGCATATGACTCTCCTGGTTTCCATTGAACAATTTGGGGATTGGACCGAGTTTGAGGATTTTTTTTTTTGAGTTCCTGATTCTAGTCGGCAACCTGCCCTTTTGGATGAATAATTTCGGTCTAGATGGCTTCTGCAGCAGAAGTACTGGTTCGGTCGGGGCACATCATTTTTTCTTTTTTGGGACAACATGGATGGTAGACTTTATGTACTGAGCTGCCCCTTTCCATGTGGATGGGTTTTTTCTCTTTCTCTTATTTAAGCTGTGTGACTGATTACCTATCAAGTTGTCAGATATTTTTCTAGCTTACCCGGGGAAGATCTATTCCAATTTGTTCTTAGTCTAAAGCGACAGACGTTTAGTGATCTATTGGGGCTATTTACTTTCATGGGCAGTGACTATCCAGCCCAATGGGGGACTAATTGTCTGCTTTTTTCTCTTGGTGGGTGGGGGGGCTCTGGGGGGTGAGGTGGGTGATTTTGGGTTGTTTGGATTGTTACTCATGTGGCATGCTTTGTTTAGGAGGGCAGTCTTTTGGGACTGGGGGCTAGGCTCTGTTTTAGATTAGGGGGATTTTGGTTTATTATATTCCTTGGGCGTGGGGAGGGCTAGGGTTTGGGGGTTCATGATTAGTTTGAGTTTTGAGGGTGTGGTTATCAAGGTTACGAGCTATCTGAAGTACATACATATATCGGGGGTCAGGGAGCTCATAGTTATTTTTTGGAGACCTTGGGCATGATTTGCCTGGGTGCATTTTACTTAGCTTGCCCTAAATTTCGTTTATTTCCTGATGGCTGGCATTTACAAGTTTCTTAGTTGGAATGTAAAAGGAGCCAAGGACAGGGTTAAGAGGCAAATGGTATTAAGGCACCTCCGTCATTTGGGAGCGCATATTGCTTTCCTTCAAGAGACACACTTAAAAAGAAACGACCTTCACTATTTCAGAAGAGCGTGGGTAGCACAGGTGTATGGGGCCGGGGAATCAACGAAAAAGGGTGGCGTGGCTATTCTTATTGCCAGGAACGTCCCTTTTAAATTGGTAAGTGAATGTTGGGACCCCGAAGGCCGTTATGTGATTGTACATGCGCAGTTGGCTTCACAACCGATTATATTAGGCTCGATATATGGCCCTAACAAAGACTCCCCCTCCTTTTTTATGAACCTACTGCACTTAGTGGTATCTGATACTTACAAACCTATGTTTATTGGGGGAGATTGGAATTTAGTGTTTCAAAATGACTTAGATAGGTCAGGTTTTCAAAGTCGGGGTTATCGCTGCGCAGAGGGCCCTCAGGGATTTTATTAATAATGCAGCCCTGGTGGACATCTGGCGCACTCTCAACCCTGAGGTGCGGCAGTATTCCTTTTATTCACCAGTACATAACTCCCATTCACGAATTGATTATATTTTAGTAAGTTCATCAGTGATACCTGATGTGATACAGGCGGAGATTTCTGCAAGAGTTATATCAGACCATGCCCCTGTTAGTGTGATATATAGGCAAACCTTAGGGGGTAAACGCTCATCTCAATGGAGACTAAATTGCCAAATTTTAAAAGATGAGTCCTCTTTGTTGCTCCTCAAAGATTTTATTAAGTCCTTTCTAGACGATAACCAGGACTCAGTAGACCAGAGAGATCTGGTTTGGGCTGCCATGAAATGCTCCTAAGGGTGAGTTTATTAAGATTGCCTCCAAAAACAAACAAGTCCAGAGGGATAAGCTTGACGCCTTGCTAACCCGATCAGATGGATAGAGACTATTTTATCCCAGTCTTCTTCTGAATCAGACTGGGCTAGGCTGCATCAGCTCCGGGCACAGCACTGGCTTAATGATGCAGCAAGCTGAGTTAGCACTTGACAGTGAAGACTTCAATACTATACAGATGGAAAGCTGGAAAACTTCTCGCTATGCGTATTCGGCATCTGGACTCGAATCACCATATTCCGGGTATTCTCAAGATCCAGGGGGGGCCGGTTTGCACGGACCCGCAGGAAATCTCCAGTGCGTTTGGGGCTTACTATCAGAGATTATACGCGGATGATCCTGAATCTAAGCCCTCAATCATGGAAATTACCTCATATCTGAACTCAATTTCCCTCCCAAAATTACCGCCAGATGATGCGGCCAAATTAGATGCCCCAATATCACTTTCCGAGATTTACCAAGCTATTCAGCAGATGCCCTCTGACAAGTCCCCTGGGCCCGACGGGTTTCCTAGCAATTTTTATAAGGTGTTTTGCCCTATCATATCCCCAATTTTGTTGGCTGTTTTTCATTACTGGTTTGAGCATGGTATTTCGGACTCAAATTTTCAAGAGGCCACTATTTCGTTAATTCTGAAGCTGGGGAAGGATCCTCATAACATGGACAGTTACCGTCCTATATCTCTCCTAAACACAGATATTAAAGTACTGGCTAAAGTTTTGGCTAATAGGTTATCTATAGTCATGGATAAGTTGGTCAGTAGGGAGCAAGTGGGCTTTATGAGGGGGAGATTGTCCCAGGACCACCTGCGTAAATTGTTACATCTTATTGCGGAGGCCAGGGAGTTGAAAACACCAGCAACACTTCTTTCCTTGGACGCCGAAAAGGCCTTCGACCGGGTGTCCTGGGACTTCCTTTTCACTACCCTTTCGGCATTCGGGCTACCTGAAGTTTTCTTGAGATGGGTTAAAATTTTGTATTTCTCTCCCTCTGCACGGGTGAAATGTAATGGGGTACTCTCACCGCCTTTTAGGTTAGAGCGTGGTACAAGACAAGGTTGCCCCTTGTCCCCATTACTATTTAATTTGTATCTGGAGCCCTTTCTGAGTAGATTAGCGCAGAATCCGCTTATTAAGGGTATACAGGTGGGGGAATCTAGGTACGCTTTTTCAGCTTACGCGGACGATGTGCTATTGCACATTGAGACCCCGGACCTCTCTGTATCGGCTGTCTTGGAGGAGATAGATGACTTCTCTAAAGTATCTTATTATAAATTGAATCGGGCCAAGACTAAAATCCTCCCCCTAAATCATGCTGTCATTAAAGCAGACCTACAGAGGTTTGGCTTCGCTTGGGAGGCCAAATCCTTACATATTTGGGCATTAGTATTAGCACAAGCTTACCCTCGATGATTAAAGATAACCTCGGTAATCTGGTCCAAATTATTTTGGGAGATCTGGACAGATGGCGCTCGATCTCTCTGTCTATGTGGGGAAGGCTGAATCTCCTTAAGATGAATATTCTCCCTAGAATATTATATCCTTTGGGGATGCTCGGAGCTTATCTTCCCAAAAAATGGTTTATTAGTTTACAGAAAACATTTAATTCTTTTTGTAGCAAAGGAAGAGAATACATAGGTCTTACATCAAGTTGACAGCTTCAAAATTCAAGGGAGGATTGATGGCCCTTTCCTTGTTTTTATACTATGCAGCACAACATTTCTGTAAGTTATCCTTGTGGGCAGGCGGATATAGACTCTCCGGTTACTCTCCCTGATGGTTAGATATAAGTGTGACCTCATGAAAAGAATGAAGAGTTCTTTACATGCCTCTTATTTGCTCCCAGTCCATTATTTCTAAAATTCCATGAATAACCCCATGGGCTGGTCCTTGAAGGCATATATTCAGTTGCAAACCCATCTTGGTGTCAGATGGTGGTTCCTGGATAATCAACCTATTTTGAAAATCCTCAAATCAAAATAGGGGTTCTGAAGTGCCCACCGCTTGCCCCTGATGTCATTTCTCCATATTGGACTTTGGGAACAGGGTTGTTTATGTCCTTTTCACCAACTGAAGAGACTCCATGAGATTCCTGACCACTACTTTTTCAAGTGGTTACAGCTTAGCAAAGCTATAGTTCGGGCTTTTCACTCAGAGCCCTCCACTGGTCATACTCTGGCTAGTTTGGATGCTTTATTAATTGCTGCAGCCCAACCACATCCAGTTTCCAAGGTTTACAAATTACTTCAGGAATGGGACTACAGGCTCCCCTCAGGGGTTTGTTATTACTGGCCGGGAGTCTTAAATGTCCTGGCTACTCCGAATCTGTGGAAAAAACTCTGGGTCACCATGTATACATTTATTAAACAAGACAGGTTAAGGATGGTACATTTTAATATTATGCATCATCTTTATTTAACTCCTTCTCATCTATTCAGGCATGGGGCATCTCCCACGTCTTTGTGTTGGAAATGCAAGAAGGAGGAGGGAACTTTGTACCATATGCTATGGACTTGTCCAGCTATACGGCTCACCTGGAATGCCATTTCCAATCTCTTGAACTCTGTCCTTGGCTCACATCATAGGTTCACCCCGGAGATTTGTTTACTGTTTCTTTTTCCCGCAGGTATCTCCAAGGCTTGGAAAGCCTATGTTTCTCTTGTTTCAGCTGTTATGAAATTGTTAATTTTAAGACATTGGTTGTCTGATAAATCACCATCCTTATTAGAATGGTATCAGGAATGTACTTTAGCTTTACAACTTGAGAAGCATATTGCATATATGCGGGGCAAGCAAGAGCGACTTTGCACTTCTCTGGGGCCCTTTGGATGAATTCTTCACGGCTTGGAAACCTTAGTTTCCATTATCTTAACTTTTATGTATTTGTTTTTGCTCCCTGTTGCACGTAACCTTGGGGGCGGGGGGAAGTGGGGGATGAGGGGGGGAGGACGGGGATGGACTTTGGGTTCCTTTTCTCATCTGTGTATCAACTCATTGTAACTTACACCTAGTTATGGTGAGATTAAGCCAATATTTTCTGATTTCTACTTGCTTTCTCATTGTCTGTCCTCCACCCTAGGTGTGTTTATAAAATTAATAAAGATGTTTAATTACAAAAAAAAATATAAGAAAAAAATGATCCACTTCAAAAAGACAGAGGAAATTGTTGAAGAGTATGGAAAAACAAACAAAAATGGAGGCTGAAAATATTCAATAGGGAATGCAGAGATTCATATGCTTAATATCCGATTACATTCGGGGAACATCACATAACAGATAGGAAGGAGGTGGACAAAATTTACAAAGAGAAACTGAAGGTGTCAGAGCAGATCATTTCAGGTTATAGCAAGCATATAAAAAAATCACAAAGTAGGGCACCTGTTGAGACATTCCATACTTTCAATACAAAAAATATAAAAGAAAGAAGGTGAGGCAGATGAATCATTACATTGAAATAGAGATGTAGATTGCAGAAAATATAAAGAAATAAAATTAAAGTCATGAATACATATCTAAGCTCAGTTTTCAAAACACACAAGGAAAAAAATGACTGGACCACAACAAAGTGAACATAGCAAATTGTGTGTGTGTGTGTGTGTGTGTGTTTCAGGGGTTATGAGGGGGTGGTACTTAACCAACCAGTTAGACAAAGGTAAGGGATGTTTCAGGTACAGTAAGTTGACAGTGGACACGGCCATGGGAAATGATTGACTGCACCACAGGGTGCTCAATTAACTAATGTGGGTTCTGTTGAATTCACTTTTTGGGTTGGTCACATAGACTTTCGTTACAGGGTGGGCACCAGAGTATTACCTTCATAACAGTGGTTGCACTGAGATGTCAGGAAAATATAACCTAGGCAATCACACACTGCTGATGGGAAAAAAATTGAGAAGAATATTCCACATATTCATATCTTTATATACATGAGATACTAGAACACAAAAAACCTCATGGCCAATAAATTCTGCAACTCCCCCTTTTCTACTTCCCCTTCCCCTCCTTCCAAGGCTCCCTTCTCCTCAACTTGACAACCACTTGTACTTATCCCAATCCCTCTTCACACCTTCAACATTACTGGTCCTCACCATCTCTTCCAACAGTCAGTAAAAAGGTTCAACCACTTCTCCATTACATGTGCATGCAAAGCTAATTTGTAGTCAAGGATGCCTGGCTGTTGTTAGGAGGCTTCAGAGTCCTGACTACAAAAAAGCTTGTGGTGTGAGCAGAGCAAGCAGTCTTTTAAAGTATTTGAAGGTTTATTTCCAGCTCCAGACCTGTGAGGTGGCCAAAAGCTGCGGGACAGGCAACAGCTGTCTGATTTGCAGGACTAAACTGTATTATATTTACTAACTTGAATGATTTTGCTAGTCCTTTTAAGGACTGAGTTAAAATTGGTGTCATTCTTGTTTGGACTACATTACAAGAGTGGTTAAATCCCTGTGCATGTGAAGCTAATTTGTAGTCAAGGATGCCTGCCTATTGTTAGGAGGCTTCAGGGTCCTGACTACAAAAATGCTCATGGTAGTGAGTGTACCAGGGGTGAGTGCATGCGGAGATGTGCGCAGAGACGCCCGTGTCAAGCATGTCCAGTAGGGTCTTGCAGGTGTTCAGATAGTCTTGGTGTCTAATTTCAAAGGTGAATAATTTCTTTGTTCTGTTTGTATAGTTTGATTATTTGAGACTTTATAATATTTGGAGAATGGACATGTACAATGAAACTTCACACATGTTGTTATACACTCTCAACACTGGAAGCATTCTTTATGTTTGTTCGGTATATGTGCATGTTCTGTGTAACATGTCTGCTGATAGCAATTGTGAGATTTGATCTAATTGTTTAAATTGTCATTAAAAACTATGAAAAATGATTTAGAAGCTGTTATTAATGAGCTAAAAGCTGTAAAAGAAATAAATGAATTAGAAAACTACATTGACAACTTGGTTAGAAATATACCAAGCATTCCATCTATGTTACCACAGAGTTGTGATACTATGCAACTTTATGAGAGTCCAGCTGTAGTTACTTGTTCTAATGCAAATTTGGCTGTGTTAACTTCTCAAACTAGCACTAACTGCCTTGAGGACTCTGTAGCACCTATTGTTAGAAAGGAAGATGTTAATTTACATAAAACATCTCTAAATAAGAGAAGGAGAGATATACAGGCTGATCAGTGTGAAGATGGTGGGAGAATATTTCAAAATGGAAATACAAAAAAGGAAGACATGCTGAGTTTTCAAAATCCATTCCAGCAAAAGCTAATTTGGAAGTGATTCCTAACAAGGATAATCACATTTCTAAAAACAGATATCTGTGTCTGTCAAATAATCAAATGGAACAGCAAGTTTGTGAAAATTCCAATCCAAATAACCTGCCACTCATTATTATTGGTGACTCTATAGTAAAATATATTGACTCATACATTTTGGATTCTGATAGTAAGATATTAGTTTGTTCCTTTCCTGGAGCTAGAATTCAGGATATAGCAGATAGAACAGATTATCTTATGCCCTACCTTGCAAATGTTATTTTGCATGTAGGAACAAATGATGTTGGATACACTCATGAAAAGGAAATTTGTTTTTAATTAATTCAGTTGGGAAATAAAATTAAAGAAAGAAACTGTAATGTGTATATTTCTGGTATATTGCCAGTACCAAGGGCTAAAATCGAAAAAAATCACACAATTGAAAGGATTAATGTTAGACTTTCAAATTGGCATTTATTAAACACTCTAACATTTATTGATCATTGGTTAAATTTTACTTCTAACCCCTGCCTTTTTGCAAAAGGATGGTTTACATTTAAATAGGTTAGGAGCAATAGAACTGTGTACTGCATTTAGGTTTTACTTTTCATCTATAACTTTTAACTAAAAACCACGGGGGGCGCAAATAATAAAACTGATACTTTTCATTTGCAATCATCTTTAAATACTGTAATTAATAAAAAAACATATTTTGAAATTTATGTTATTAAACACATAATTTCATAAATAAAACAAATTATATCTAAGAGTCAATATTGAAAAACCTGATGTCATCGGAATTACAGAAATATGGTGGTCCAATGATCAAGTCTAGGAAACCTATATTGCTGGTTACTCTCTATTTTTTTCTTAGTAGGCAAAAACGAAGAGGTGAAGGGTAGCAATTTTTAGTATTTCATCAGTAGGTGCACTTGATGTTTCACAAAAAATTAAAAAAGTAGACTCATTGGTGGAGTCTACTTGGTTAAGGATTAAACAGTTAAATTAAGAGTTATTGCTGGATTTATGTTATAAGCCTCCAGATTCAAACCCAGAAATCCTTCTTGATATTATTGAGGAAATGTCTACTGTGGCTGATTTAGGCCCTATTTTATTTATGGGAGATCTAAATATGAGTGACATAGACTGGATAAATAAGTCAGCTAAAACCAAAGCATCAAAATTCTTTTTAAATTCATGCTTAGAACTTAATTTGGTTCAGTATGTCCATTTCCCAACCCATGAATCAAATACTTTAGATACTGTATTAGGTAGTGAACCGATTGTAGTCTATAATTCCCATCCCTTGGCTCCATTAGGTAACAGTGACCATTGCACAATTGTTTTTGAAACTAATTTGTTTCATGAAGAAATAAATAATATTATCAAAGTTTTTGCATTCCATAAAACCAATCATAAAGCACTAAATGATTATTTGGCTGCTGTTGACTGGTTTGCTTTGCTAAAAAATAAAAATATTTCCGAAATGTGGAATATTTTTTCTAGAACAATTGTGAGTGCAGCTGATAAATTTATTCTGAAAGTTGCTAAGGAGAAATTGAATCATCAACCAAAATGGCTTAATATGAAATTACATAAGTTAATAAAAAGGAAAAATAAAATCTATAAAAAGTTCAGAATTAACAACTGTATTAGAAATCAAAATGCCTTCAGAAAAATTCAAAAATTATGTAAAAGAGAAATCAGAAAGACAAAAATATCAATGGAAACCACTTTAGCAAAACAAGCACAGAAAGGGGACAATAAATTATTATTTAGCTACATTAATTCATTAAAAAAATGAACATGTAAAGTAGGACTCATTATATCTGGTTCTGAAATTTTACACACCCTAATGATATGGCACATTTCTTTAATGCTCAGTTTTGAGAAGCCTTCTCTAAAAATAATGATAGTAGCCCATTTGAATTTGAATTCCATCCTTCTCATGTAGCTGACATTCCATTAGAAATCAGCAAATCTAAATTGGATGAAGTTAAGAAAGGATCTTCAGTTGGCCCAGATGGAATTTCTGGGGATCTAATCCACTTATTGAAAATTCATCTCTATTTTCCCTTAAAAATCATTTTTGATACTAGTTTAAACACTGGATTGGTCCCAGTTGGTTGGAAATGGCTAATGTAATTCCTTTATTTAAAAAAAGAATAAAAAGTAATCCAGTCAATTATCTTCTGATCAGTTTGACATCAATTTGTTGTAAACTCTTGGAATGTATTATTAAGGATGATTTAACACCAGTAGTCTCTAGTTTGGATGAAACTCAGCATGGATTTGTAAAAGGCAGATCATGTATGACGAATTTGCTTTGTTTCTATGATAATATTAGTCAAATCTAGATGTGGGTGTTCCATGTGATGTTATTTTTTTGGATTTTAAAAAGGCTTTTGATTCTGTTCCACACTGGGCCTTGATAAAAAAGTTATAGATATTCAACATTAATCTGATATATGTTAGATGGATTTCGAATTGGTTATTAAATAGAAAACAGAGAGTTATGATTGATGGTCATTTTAGTGATTGCAAAGATGTAAAAAGTGGTGTTCCTCAGGGATCCGTTTTGGCCACCTTAATTTTTCAGGTCTTTATATCTGATTTATCCATCAATATTGATAGTACCATTATCAAATATGCAGATGATTGCAAAATCTGTCATATTTGTAAAAATGAAGATGATGGTGCGGTTAGTCAGAAAGACTTAAAAACACTTGAAATTTAGTCAAAAAGGTGGAATCTCACTTTCAATACATTAAAGTGCAGCGTTTTACACTTTGGCAAAAAGAACATAAGACATCAGTATTACCTATATGACAAGTTATTAACTTGTAAAGATAGAGAAAAAGATCTTGTTGTAACTATTGATGTTGAACTATCTTTTGATTCCCATATTACTAATACTATAAAAAAAGCAAATAAGATTTGGTGGGCCATTCGTCACAATATCACTTCAAAAATCCAGATGTACTTCTACCTTTATGTCATGCATATGTTAGACCTCATCTGGAATCTCATCTACATCACACCTCATCTACACTTTGGCAAAAAGAACATAAGACATCAGTATTACCTATATGACAAGTTATTAACTTGTAAAGATAGAGAAAAAGATCTGTTGTAACTATTGATGTTGAGCTATCTTTTGATTCCCATATTACTAATACTATAAAAAAAGCAGATAAGATTTGGTGGGCCATTCGTCACAATATCACTTCAAAAATACAGATGTACTTCTACCTTTATGTCATGCATATGTTAGACCTCATCTGGAATTTGGTTCCCAGTTGTGGAGTCCATATAAAAAGCAAGATGTGGCTAGATTGGAGAAAGTACAGAGAAAGATAACTAAATATTTAGTATCTTCTAAAACAATTTCACATATGGACAGATTGGTGAAATTTGATTTAATGTCACTTGAAGAAAGAAGAATGAGAGGTGAATTATTACTTTTATGGGATTTACATAATGATGAATATTTATTTGTACCAGTGGTCTTGATTATAAACAAATTAAGACTGATACTAGAGGCCATCTATTTCAATTATCTAGTAACAAATATCATACTAATAAAAGAGCTTACTTCTTTTCTCAAGGGGTGGTTTCATTATGGAATAAATTACCAACTAGAATTGTAATTAATGACAATAAATTAACTTTTAAAAACAGACTCAATGCTCTTAGGAAGGAGAATAATTTCTCAAAAAGTTATTTGTAGTTGTGAGGCCAATATTGGCAATTCATGCTTTTGTGCCTCTTACAGTATCTTAATATGTATCTTAGTATGTATAATACCTCCTAACATTGCTCTGCAACCTTACACCACTCCACTTACAATTCATGCACTACAGAGCTTGTATCTATACTCTCTATCACTTTATTGATCCCCTTCACATACTTGCAGTTCTTAGCTTCCAGACAGTCTATGACAAGCAAAAAAGCTTGTAAATGAGATGAAGGGTGTCAACTTGGAGTGTCTTGGGGGGGACTACTACACTATGGGAATGGACACACACAAGGGAACACTAAGGTCATTTCCTAAAATCACACACCAATAAATCTAAGCACTGTTTGACATAAGTACACCAATATACACAGTGACTAATTCATATGTCACAAAAATAGATGAAAAAAAATTGTGATTCTTTATCATAGGACAACACACCATCACCAGCCACACAACACATCACACACACACACACACACACACACACACACTAAATAACCACTATGCTAGCTAACTACTACCACTCATGCTCTGTCAGCACTACACCACAGATTCTAGCACCAGTCTATGGCACCTTTCAGTACCACCAATTACTCTACACAATGCAACCCTACTCAAACATGAGCATCCAATTTGTATTGCAATATGATAGTTGTCTATTATTTAGCAAATACTCCAAAACTACATAAACATGTGTCACCATGCATAGCAGGTGAACTACAGTGATAAGACAATGTCTCACACAAATACAAAATGACACAGAATGAGACAGGTTTTCATGCCACTAGCACAATGTAACAAACACCACAGAATATGTACACAGGAGGGGACACAGCATCACTGTCTACATCTCACACATTAGTCACACCATCAACAGTAGTCTTTCATGGAGAACATACAGAGGGTCTTCAACTTAGAAAAACTATCCCAGTACTACATGTACATTTTTTTCAAGTACAGTAAAACATGCCATGCACGACTCTCTCTATAAGTGTTACTACAACAGTCTGGCACACATTAACACATACCAGATATACACTACAAAGAAGAAAAATGTGCTATCCAAAATACATACACTACAATTCAGGAACAAGCACTGCCACACCAAAAATGCAGGTCATTTACAAGAACCAACACCAAAATTAATCCTCTCACATATAGAGGTTACACCTCCCATACTGTTGATGGCTATGCTGCCAGCCATGAGGAAAATGTGAGGCGAGCGCTACTAGCAGGAAACAAAAGCTGCGGTCATTTCAAAGGACAGAACTACATCACAGACACTCTGCTCTACTGCAGGATGGCTCAGTGTATCTTGCAGTGGATGAGGCAAAACAAGGACACTGAGTAACACAGTTACTAAAGAGCAAACCTAGTAAAAATTAAAAAAAAAGCTTTCAGTTATGCTTACAACTGCCTGTATAACTTCTGGAAAAGGGCTGCTGCATACAATAAATGGCTTTTCCTTTGACCTTTAATGGGAAAAATTGTATATAATTATTTGGTATGTAAAAAAGATTATTAAGTATGAAAAGTAGGAAAAATGGAGCACAGGATATTTTTTCCTTTGTTTTTTTAACTTTTTATCATTATTTAGGTGTGTTCTTCATAATTTTATTTCTTTTATGTTTCTTTTTGGTGGGTGGGTGGGCAGTAAGGAAAAATAAAGACAGAGCACACTCTACATGTTAAGACAAAAAACAAAATTATGTATACTGTAGCTTCTGGGCGTCGGGCTGATCAATCAGTATGCGTAGAGTACTAATCATTTGAAATTGCTGAGCCTCCATTCTGCCCAATTGTTAGTGAGCTTGGACAACAATGTTATGCAGGTAGCCAACCTCACTCCACTGTATGGCCAGGTCTGCTTGTGTGCCTGGCTTTTCCACTGTGTTGGCTACAGCTGCAGCAGCCACCACTTGCTCAGCCCTCGCCCTTCTGCTCCATTTTGTATGATGCACAGGCTGTCACCATACTGACCCCTTCTCCACTGCACCCTCCACTGCAGGAGCAGTTGCCAATTCATGCACCTTGGCCTCCCACTGGGTACGGTGGTGAACTAACATGTGGTTTCTTTGGCCACTCATACCCAAATGGCTGCCCTTTCGATGATGATGCATCAGAATGCTGAAGATGTTGCATTTCTCCACAGTTGGGTCACCTGGCACAGTGTAGTGAAAAACTGCCAAACTGCTGAGTAGAGGTGGGAAAAGTGGCTAAAATTTGCTACATGTAGTATATCACATAGAACCCAAATTTTGAGTAATTTTCCATATAGCACAGCAAAAGAACATTGCATTCTGAAATACCTCAATGTTCCCATTATTCACCATGGACTTCTAGTTACTTCACTTTGTTTTTTGCTCAGTAAGGAGAATATTGTAGTGATTCATGGGATTTAAGGTCACATGGGCTCTATATTATTTTAGACAGCCTCAATTCAGCATAGTGTGTGTAGTGGAAAGCTGGAGACAGTTTGCTCTCTGACCTCTGGGATTCAAAGCATTGAAAAACATTTAAAAATGCATTTTTGTCACAAACATTTGTGTCAAAATTTAGTACATTACTTGTAGGAAACTCTTAAATCTGTTTATATGATTGAGCATTTATTGATTTTGTGTGAATATTTAATGTTAATTTAGTACAAGCAGTCTTTGTACTGACAGACACTGTAGAAGTGTGCTTCAGGGGAGGGGCAGATCTGTGGTGTAGAAGGGAGATTAGTGAGAAAGGCTGATTTTCCAACTTTTGATGAATAGTTTTTTACTGTTTGTGTGTTCAGGTACACACAGTACAACTTCAAAACATTTTTAATTGTTTTTTTTTCTATTTTGAGCATTTTTTCAGTCAGTTTTATGTTGGCTCATGCTTGCGCACCAGCCAACATATTGCAATAGTAGCAGATTTGGAGGTGTGTTCACTGTTGGGCGAATGCAGGGCACACATCAGTAGGTGCATCCCTCATTCCCTAATAAGCCAGCATGCAGGTGCCACACCATGAATACATACTGTGGTGAGAACATCTAAGGAAAATCTGCTGCAATTAGAGCAAAGATCATCACATGCAATGGCACATCCTGATGTGCCTTCCCTGGTGAAACATTAGAGTAAACATGGAGACACAGTGCCTGCCACAATGCCGATTTCAGGGGTGCCCAATCTCCTTGTCAGCATGCTCTGACCGAGTTTATTTCCTGACGGGGGAGCTGACTCCCTGTTGGCATCATACACCCCCCATTTGTTATGTGACGAGGGGGGTGCCCAATCCACCTCAGCTCTTTCCCCCCTTCAGTATGTGCCAATGAGGGTTTCCAATCTCCCGTGAGCTAGCCACCCCAAACACTCAGGTGGAATGAAGGGAGCCCACACCAGCATGCCAAATGGCCCTGTAAAAAAAAAATCCTGCAATGTTTTTTTCCTTTAAACCTGTAAAAGAAGAAAATGATCCCTCAAAGTCTGCACAGCTCCCTGCCCCAACCCACATCTACTCTCTTGGCACCTGTCTCCCCACATGCCCTCTCACCCCTTACTTGCCTCTGGTGCCTGGCACAACGATCTTCAGTGGAGCAGAAAAATGTTTGCACTCTTCAAAGCTGACCACGAACTGAAGAAATGTGGTAAGCTGTATAATGGCATAAACAGGGTCTTTTTCAACTTTGGTGCATATCTCAAGCATTTATTGGAATTTTTACACCCAATTTTTAACATGGTGTTATTGGGACCCCTTCTTGTGAATTCAGTCACTGTCATGGTGTTATTCAGTCCTGAAAGATGATTTCAGGGTCACTACATGAAATCACTTTTTGGAACCAAGTAACAAAATGACAGTGCCACTCTTCATGAGGGGAACTCTCAAAAAGCCTGTGTTGCAAATTTGGTGAAAATAATCCCAAAAATGACTGTTTTACAAGTGTGTGTTGCGCTGTTTCCATGCATGCTTGTAACTTCATGAATCTGTAATATTTTCACTCCAGATTTTCAAAATTGGCATTTTTCCACACCTCCTTTTGAACAGTACAGCTGTCATTTTACACATCCTGGCTGAAATGTGTTTTTGCACATTTGGCACAGAATAGCGCAGTCGCTGTGCAAAATCAGTTTTGGGACAGTTTGAGAAAATGACAGTGACACTGTTCATGAGCAGAGGTCCTAAAATGCCTATGTAAAAAATTCAGTAATGTAAGTCCATAAAATGACTATGTTACAAGCATGCCTTGCACAGTTTCCATGCACCCTTGTAACGCCGCAAATATGCAATATTTTCATGCCAGATTTTCAACTCTTTCATTTTTTCATACCTCCTTATAAACAGTACAGCTGTCATATTTCACAGCCTGCCCAAAATATGTTTCCATACCTGTGGCGCACAGTGGCATGATCAGTGTGGCAAATTAACTTTTGGGACAGATTAACAAAATCACAGCACCACTGTTCATGAGGGGAAGTTCCAAAATGCCTATGTTGAAAATGTGGCTAAAAAATTCCCCCAAATAATTGGATTATAGACATGTGTTGTGTAGTTCTATGCATGCTCTAGACTTCAAAAAGTTTTCATATTTTCATTCCAGATTTTCAACGTTGCCAATTTTTTATGCCTCCTCATGAACAATACAGTTATCATTTTCCACATCCTGCCTAAAATGTGTTTTCATCCCTGTGTCTCCAAATGGCATAGCCGCTGTGCAAAACCACCTTTCAGCTAACCAACTGATTATGCCGCTTCATGTGGTGGGGTCAAAAAAAGCCTATGTTGAAAATTTGGAGTGAAAATACCAACAAATGCCAACAACATTACAGTTTCCTTCTGTAACACCGCACCGTGTAGAGACAGCCAGGTGTCAGGGGTGTGACTTGGGATCATTAGCTATACTGCTCAAGCTATTCCACCCCATCCCCACCCTGCAGCCAATGACAGGCATTGAGGTGTGCCTTGGAATGTCTGGCCCTAAAGTTCATCACATTCTCCTAAACTGCACCTGCCTCAATATATTTCCTTATGGAAAGAGGTAAGTATAAGGCCCAAAGATCCCAAAGCACACCACAACACTTGTAAGTGTCTACAGTGTAGGGTGAGGTCAAATGTCATGAGCATTATAGCTGATGCCCCAAAGGCAAACACCAGCGCCTGTCAGTCTCTGCAGGGTGGGGATGGGGTTGGCATCACTTCCATGCTTCTCTGTCATTCCTATTATGCATCTCTAACTCCTACACTACCAATGCCAATGCCAGTGAGACAACATTTGGCACTGACAAATGCTTGTTAAAAGACTGTATTGTAGTTTATTGAACAGTTAAAGTTTCTGTGGCTGACCTTTAATGTGTGTGACTTGTGTAAATTGATATGCATTTTACTGCAGCACCACAATAGCAGAACTCTGAATTTCTCAGCGTATCTCGAATTTGTTTCCCTGCTTCTGTTTGTATAGCTAAAGCTGTCAATCCCTCCCCTCCATCACAGAACAAGGTATTGTATTTTGATTTTGCATTTTGAAGATTGGTTCAGGTTTTGTTTTACTTGTGCCTGTGAGGCTGCCTCTCTTGCATCTTTTGCTTAACATCCCCCGAAAACAACCAAAACAATTAGTTGCTTTTATTTGTCTGTGTAATCTTAAAAAATGCCCAAGAAGAGACATTCATACAAAGCTATCTCTGGATGTGGCCCTGCTGCCAATGCGACTTTTAGCAGTGGAAGATGTTGTGATGATGAGACATGTTCATCAGGGGCTATTAGCAAGCTTAGCAGTGATAAGAGAAGTGGTCGTTGTTGTGGTAGTATGCAGCAGAAGGGAAAGGTAGCAGTTGCTGCAAATAAAGGGATCTCTCTGACTGTTTTTCACAGAGAAAATCTGTCGCGTCAGTGCTGGTTGGAGATGCTGCTGTCCCTGCTGGTAGTAAAGTTAGAGATGGCATGATTGACAACAGCATGAGTATTGCTACAAGAGCAACCCAGGCAAACTTATCAGCAGGGAAAAATGTTGAATCCACAGACATGAGTGTACAGTAGTTGATGGCGCACTCTCCACAGTAGTCGAACATGATTCTGATCGTAATGATGACTCACAGTCTCATGCTTCCTCTGATCTTGAGGTTAGGCCATCCAAACATTTATATGTTGATGAAAAAAGTGTGGAGGACAGTATTGAGGCTGTGGTTGGAATATCTCCACAGGACGACAACATCCAAAGTGAATTTGTGGATGATGATGCTAGCAACCCCATTTGGGAACTGGACAAAGAGAAAGTGAAGGTGGCTGTTTGTAAACAGTCTGTTCATCAATACCCTCCTCCTCAAAGTTCTGATGTAGCTGTGTCTGTTGCTGATCCTCAAGTAATAGTCATTGATTGTGATGTACAGTCCAAGTCCAAGTGTACAAAACACCAAATCATGCAGTAACCTCCCCATTTCATTGGCAACAAAACCGCTGCTGCAGATGTAACCCCAAAAGCGACATATGAAGAGTAGGGCATCAAAATTCCTAGTTTGGGATTTTTTCCTACAAGATGGTAGCAATGAAACAGTGGCAATCTGTCAGTTTTGCAATGCCCCTGTGAAACATGGTAAAAATGGTAGCCCTCTGGACACTGGGGGCCAGCATACTCATCTCAAGAGCAGGCACATGGTACTATGGACTTGGCACCAGAGGGGAGCTAATGCTGTAGTGGGGCATTCACCCTCATCAATGTTAGTGAGCATGGCATCCCTTTCCTTTAGTGTAAGTTGCCATGTTGGTAAAAGTGGTGAAATAACACCAGAGGATTACTACAAGCATGAGGAGGAGGATGGTTTTGAATGTTCCTGTAGCAGTCAGAGTAGGAGTGCTCCATGTAGTAATTCTAGTACATCAACCACGTGCTTAAAACAGGTAAAATAACTGCATTTATTGTCTTGTCACCTGTGCACCCACCATCACATGTCAAAGGTACCCCATCCATGTCAGTTTGCAGAAGTAACCATTTGGCACAACACATGCAAAACACTGAACAATGCAGCTCACATTACATAGCCTTTTTACCCGGAACAGAAAATACCCACCAAATCATGCAACTGCACATGAACTCAATGCTGCAGTAGTGGAAATGCTGGCAATTGACCTTTTGCCATTCTCCTTTGTGCAGAATGTGAGATTATGGCACATTGTGGCATGGGCCTACCTAAATGGAAGAACCTGTCCTGGACATACTTTTCCACCCGTGCAGTCCCATAATCATATTGGAGAGTGGCAGAGTCTGTAAGATGTGCCCTTCAACATTCTGCATCACCTAACATTCACTTAAGCATGGATATGTGGACAAGTGGCAAAATGGTGGGTAGTTCCTGCCTGTGTATTACTGCACATTAAGTGCAGCTACCTGGGGTTGTCTGTGATGGTGGACTGGAAAAGCACTGTAACATGTCAGACTGTGATGGTAGACATCATGCCACACTTGCAATGCGCAGTGCAGTATACAGATGAAAACATGCTATTATAGATCTAGGGAGTGCTCCCGACCAATCAGAGCTCTCCTTTCCCCTGCATGTGAGGCACTCTTATGCTGTGAAGAGAATCTCATGCACAGAAGCCCTGGAAATAGGCACATTCTGGGAATTTTTTTAAATGTACTACTCATCACTTGTAATCAATAATATATTAATACGTCCCTCATTGCCACTCATTGCTGAAAACAAATGGTTTCATTTGCCTTCAGCTTTACCCTGAAGAACTCAGCTTCACTTCGCTGTTCTCACTCAGCTGAAGGCATGTGAAACCTCTCATTTTCAGCAATAAGTGGTTCCGGGGGATGTATTAACACATAGACTTGATACTGACAGAAATTAATGAGTGGCTAAACCCCATGTCCCTAAAAGCTGACTTTATTGCTAGTGATAATGGATCAAATGTTGTTAAATGTATCAACAATGGTGGCTTTGTGAGATTCCCTGCATGGCCCAACATATAAGTCTTTTGATACAGGAGTTTCTGCAGTAACCAGAAATAATGCAATGCTGACTGTTGCATTCCACATCTGTACCCATTTTGCATGCTATGGAAAGGCCCATGACCAACTTAGGCAGCTGCAAATTCAAAACAGCCTCTCTCAGCACCACCTCAAGCTTGATGTTGTCATGAGATGGAACTTAGACTTTTTATATGGCAGAGCAGTTGTATGAACAGAACAAAGCCATCTCCAAGTACCTAGTTATGCACAGTAGCTGTAACAGTTCAGGGGTCTATGACAACTCAACAGTAGAGATTCATGGATGCAGAAATATTAATTTTGAGGCTACTTCAGCATGCCACACAGGCAGTGAGTGGTGACACTGCATCCATTAGTCAAGCCATTCCACTGCTATGGGTGCAGAGGAAGACTTTGTTGAATCTGAAGCCTATTCTTGATGTGGCCAGAGATAAATCAAGCAGTGCATTGCTGAAACACATGATTACAATAATAGACAGCAATTGACATATTGCCACAATGCAGCAATCTCCAGAATTTGCAATAGGCACATTGCTGGAGCTACTTTACAAGCATGGCATTGCATCCATACTGGAGGAAGGGAATAATCAGGTTTAAAATGTTACTGGACAGCTGGTCCAATTGATTTATGGGGCACAGAAGTCATGTGTAAAGTTCTGCAAAGAACAGCATAAGAAGACTGAAGGTCACTGTGGACTGAACATGTCCAGTAAGGTGTCTGAGGGGCAAGTGGTGGTGTCAGCTGCACAGTTGTCCATTGATCCACTTTAGGGTGCCTTGTCCCAAGTAGTAATTTGCAACCTAGATGAATCTTGTGAACAGGTGGATGATTCATCAGGAATGTATGCCTCACAGACCATGGTTGAGGCCTATTTGGCAGAAAATAGGCATCTGACAATATTGGATGATCCTTTGGTGTACTGGAGTGGCAAGGTGAATAAACAGCTAGTGCTGACATCTGTTTACACTTACAAACATTTAAAGGATGTAAAACATTATGTCTTTTTAAAAAGACAAACCCCAGAGCCTAGATTCTGGTGTTTCTTTTTTAAAGTTGGCAGAAATACATTTTCGGGGCACCCAAAATCCAGGCTGCCCAGCTTGGCAAGTTTACTGATATTCTCTGTATAAGAACAGTGGGACTTTCTTGAGTTCTGCAGCTGCATCTAGAACTCATGCTGCCATCTGCTCTGAGAGCAGCCAGACCCTCTTTCTTTGGTGTCTAGTGCCCCCCAACCATCAGAATTGCTGCCTCATTATGTGTGTTAGGTTTCTCTAGTATCTAGTGGATCCCCTACTCTTTGATTGCCATCCTCTTCGAGTTAGTCTCTCTGAAGATATATTTCCTCTACACAGGTCTTTTTTATGCTGAGCAGGCAGCCTTTTAGTTTCATTTGCAGAAGCAGTACATTTTATGTTTTGCTTAGAGAGGGAAAAGGGAACCTTGCAGCTACTAGCGCAAACCTCACATTTCTTCATGACCTCTGTTTTAGGCTGAAAGAGCAAGGATTCTTGAGGAATGCATGAATAGGTGAGGATTGTGGAAAATACCTAGGGGAACAAACTCAGCGGGGGGGATGGGTTCCAAGGGAACTACAACCATGAGTGACCAGAGTCCAACCCGTAGAAGTCAATCCCATTCCTGACTGCCCTAGAGGTCAGACAGGATGCCAGAGTCACAAACAGCTGAGGTCTAAGAGTAAATAAACAACCAGCTCTTGATTAGTAGGGAGGTCAGGTTCCAGGAGGCAGGCATGTGTGGCTTCCTTTGCCTAACTACCCTACCACCAGAACAAACCCAAATGAAAGAAAAGGACAGACTGGTTAAGCAGCAAGACTTGGACAGTAGGCAGTGAGCAGGCAATACAACATAGTTAAACACTGTAACATAGTAATCAATGGTAGCATACCTCTCAAATGTACCGGATTATGCATGATGTTCTGGATTCTGGAGCCAGTAGACTGCCTGTACCGCTGCCCCACATTCACCTGTTAATTTCCACAAGCACGCCAAAACCATGCGGCTGCACGCGCTCAGAAACTGGAGCATTAATCCCCTTTGTTTGTCTTGCCTGGCACGGTGGCACCTGGGCTCTCGTCATCATGCCTGCAGCACCGTTGTCTCGCAAATGATGATGTGGGGGGGCTAGTTGGAGTTGTGGACTACTGGCTGCAGTGGCTGGAGGACTGCGATGTCAGGCACGGCCCCCCCAAGGCTATTCTACACCCCCACCCCCCAAACAGATTAAGCTAACTGTTTTGTCACTTGTCTCAGGTCCCCCCTCAGGTCTGCTGCCCCACTATAAGCAGCCTGGCTCCACTGAGGGGGAACCATAGCGTCAGGAGGAGCATTTCTGGAGGACACTGCTTGAGAAGGACCACCACTGCCAGCAGTTACCAGTCGCTGTGCAGCAGCACCAGGAACTGGAAGAAGAAGCCGCCCTGAAACAGGCTGACTGAGACTCTGATTCTGAAGCAGAAACACGATTCAAACTTGAAGAGTTGGAGTCTTTGTAGAAGCCTTCAAGTCAGGCAACGCACCACGCACCAGCTGAGTGAGTGTCCCAAGCGGACTCCCGAACAAGCAACGCAACAGGCAGTAAGACAAGTAAGTTACTGGCTGCAGAGGTGTTGCGGTAATCAGCAGCCATCATCGGCTGTTGCTGTGCTTGTGCTGCCTGTTCGTTGTGGGTTTAAAATGATCTCATCATCCAATTCATATGGTCAGTCAGGTCACGGTGTGTGCGGCTGTTGGCTGTGTGCTTACTTTTGGGGTCCCTTGGTTCACAGTCGAAAGTGTGGGCTGCACTGCAGCTATGAAAATTAAAAAATTGGTGAGGGGAGGGCGAGGAGGGAACTTGTAACACAATGCCACTGCTGCTTACTGCTTACAATGCCACAGAGTCCACCAATAGGTGAAGAAATATGAACTGAGGTAACTAAAAACCATATACTCTTTTTAAGAAAGTAAAATAAAAATGAATCTAAGTTTGTGGTGCAGAACCCTAGTGTTAAACAAATGGGCTAAAATAAACATGTAAACAAAAAAGTCCAATTTTTTTTTCAAAAAAGGAAATGAGAGGGGTATGGGTGAAACTGAGCTTTTCAGGTTGTTTAAAATAATGGGCTTCATCTTTGTAAATTTAACAAACTTTCTAACCTTGAGACTGCACTGCTAAATAGGTAGAGGATCTGTAGGGGATAGGAAGGTGAGTGGCAGATGTGCTGTGTGCTTGTATAGGTGCAGAATGTGTACTGTAAGGGATGGAAAGGAAGGGAGAGAAGCACTGTGTGTGTTGATTGGTAAAGGATTTAAAGGTGAGGGAGATGAGGTACAGCATCTACAAGGAAGATGAGAAGGGAGAGATGAGGGGTGTGTGTGTGTGTGTGTGTGTGTGTGTATAAAAGGAGACAGGAGTATGTCTAGGGGTGTGTGTCTAGGTACAGGATCTAAAGGGTAGGAGAGTGTTGGGAGAATATGTATTGTGCTAATACTTCTTCTTCTGCTACTTCAACAGATACATCAGCTGTGACTGTACTGGAGGTTCTGTGATCGAACTTACACCAATCGCAAAGAAGCCCAACCAGCAACCCCCACTAATCTGGCGAGGAACTGCATCACAGACTACACCACTATGCAGGCGTTCATCACTAGCAAAAGGAGGCAAGAGGAGGAGGAGGAGCAGCAGCAGCCAAATAGTGTCACAGGTATGTTGCTGGGGATTTTTGGAAATTGGAACTGTTTTTGTACATGATGTTTAAGGTAACTGGCTTTTTGGGGGGTAGGTTGTTGCCTGCTACCAGTCATATTTCTGGTTACTTTATAGAATTGCTATGCAAGTAGAACATGCGGTGTGCCTTGTTTTATGCATAGAGAGGGGGTCAGCTTGCTGTGTGACACCTAGGCGGTACAATTAAGGAATGAGACATGAAAGGGTATGGTATATCATGGAATATTGTCACGCCATGGGTGCGTCCAATGACCCAAAGTGACGATATTCCATGATATACCAAGCCCTGTCATGCCTTATTGTAATATGAGCTGGGTTTGAATTTTCATAACATAAATAAAAAAAAAAGATTTTAAAATGTTTTATGAACAAGATTTTGGTTGATGTAGAAATACATTTTGAAAAAATAGTTCTCAGACAGAACAGAGCAGGGAAGCTGGTGGTGCTAGAACTTCTTTGAAGCCGTGATGATGGAGCCCAATATCATCATGGCTTCAAAGAGCTCCATGCCAATCAGATTCCTCTTTATGCTCCTCAGTTCATAATAATAATGTCAGTGTGAACTGTAGAAAATGCAGTATGGCTGTGCTAATAAACCATCGGTGTTGAATGCACACAGGAAGCATGGTCCCCTTCCCATCAACCCCAAAAATGATGTTGTGCGTGTCCTGTTTTAGCTGTGAGTGTCTTGCTTGCTACATGACATTGTGTCAGATTATTTGATGCCATGTGTAATGGAACTGTTTTAGAAGTCTTGGGTGGGAGGGGGGTGTGCTGTCATGTCCAGATAATGTTTGATTTATTGGTATGATTGTAATGTTACACTGACACATTATAGTCATGCTAATAAACCATAAGGATTGACTGGACACAGCAAGCAGCCCCCCCCCCCTTCACTTACCCAAAACAAGGTACATGGCATATTTTTCATGGCAATGGCATGATTTGTTTGCTGTTTGATGCTGAGTCAGAATCGTGGAATTGAATTGTTTGCACTGGTGTTTGGGTGCATGGGGGGAGCACGTGCTGTGTCCAAACAATGGCCGATGTTTTGTTTTTTTTGTAATGGCTGCAGTGGTAGATGGTGATGGCATGGTTGGCAGGCTGGCCCAGTGGAGTAGAGGTGAGGCATTACACCTTGCCACTTGCCACACCAGAGAAGAAATAAGTATTTGAAGTTGAAACTTATTGTCTTATTATTGTCGTGCTGAAGGGATCAGTCTCTGAGAGTGGAGGCAAAGTCGAGGAGCGTTGCCTTTCTTTGGTTTAGATGTTTGCCTTTTATGTTTGCATAGATTGTGGGGGTGACTCAGAATCAGATAATTCCAGTGTGCACAGCCCAGGTGAAGAAGCAAAGACGGTACACAACATTCCAGGCTACATGGACATCTTCATTTGATTGGGTCAGTGACAGCAGGAAAGGGAGAACATATGCATTCTGCAAGATATACTCCTGTGATTTCACCATAGGCCATGGAGGATGCCATGATCTGCAGTGCCATGCAGCTACAGAGAAGCACTGCAACAATGTCAAGCATGCCACATCTGGACAGAAGCTCTCCAATGTATTTGCAGCACATGCAAGCTCCAAAGTCATAGAGGCAGAAGTTGCTTTCATTGCAATGCTTGCAGAGCACAACTTGTAATTTTCATGTGGTGATCGCATTATTAAATATGTGAAGAAGTACTGCTCTGATCCTGAAGTACTAAAAAAGATGACTTGTGGTGCCACAAAAGCAACCTGCATAGTAAGGAATGTCATAGGGCCTATGTACCAGGAAGATGTTGCAGCAAAGTGCCGAAAAGTACCATACTGTGTCTACATGGATCAGAACATAGACATGGGAGATGAAAAACTGCTAGTTATTCTTGTGGGTTATTTTGATGACAAGCAAGGAAAGCATGCAATCAAGTTCTTGGATATGCCTGAGTGTATTTCACGAACTGCTTGACAGTCTTATGGACACACTGAACCGATTTCACATCCCAACAGACAATCTTGTTACACTGTCATCTGGCAATGCTTCCTCCATGATTGGCAAGAGGAACTCTGTTTTATCAAGACTCCAAACCCTAAATCCACATATTGTCAACATGTGATGTATCTGTCACATGGCAGATATCTGTAGCAAAGCAGCAGTAAAGACTCTGACAAAGATTGAAGAGCTTGTGTCAGATGTCTACTGCCACTTTGCTTCAAGTGCACAAAGACGACATAAGTTAAAAGAATTTGCACTGTTTGTGGATGTTGAACCACTCAAGGTTATCAAGCATGCACCAACATGGTGGATCAGCCTGAATAAGGTTGTCAAGAGGATGCTGGATCTGTAGCCTGCACTCCTGTCATATTTCCGGTCAGTAGAACAAAGACCAGCAAAAGTGGAGAGCATCACCAAAAGACTGGAGAGCCATGAAATCCAAATGCAATTTATGTTCCTGAAATATGGACTTGAACCTCTGTGCCAGCTCAACCAACAGATGCAAAAAGGTGACAGCCAACTAATGACTTTGCACTCTGACATCTCTCGACTCCTCCACATATATGTCGGCAGAGTTCTGTGACCTGAGATGGCCAGGCAATTGCTAAATTACAATGATGCTACCATTTTGGACAATTCTGACAGTTTTCTATGCCACAGTGACCTTCGTCTAGGAACAGAAATATGACAGTACATGATGGAGCAGGAAGACAGCACTGCTGGAAAAGTCATTGAAACCAACATCTACCAGAAAGCAGTTGTGTTTTATTCTACCATCATATCCAAAATACTAAAGAAATTTCCTGTGAACAACAAGTTTGTGCAAAATGTAGGACTTCTCCTCAATCCTTCATCAAAGCTCAAGGTAACACCCTCTATGGTAACAGACTTGGCAGATCATCTCAGAATCTGTAAGACAATAGAAGAGAAGGGCACATTGCTGGATGAATTTTCTGTGTACCAGTTGTCTGATACAGGGACCCTAACTGGACCAATAAATGGACCCCATTCAGCCCTCCCAAAACATTGGGCCACAGTCCTCAAATGTGTTGGTGGAGATGGTTCACAGCAGTACTTTAAAAGACTAATGATGGTACTACTTTGCTTGCCGCATTCAAATGCAGACGCAGAATGCACTTTTAGCATGTTGTGTAAAGTTAAAATAGAACTAAGACAGTCCCTGCATCTCAAAACGCTGAACTCTTTGCTGGCAATCAAGATGAACGAGGAGTGAGACTGCTATGAAGTTCAGTATTCGAAGGATACTCTTGCTGCTGCCAGAAAAGCAATGGCCACCTATAATAAAGAACACCAGACCACAACGTAGACAGAGACAACATGCCCCACACTCCCACAATGTTCTGAAGAAAGACATTAACATTTTGTGATCCGACAGCTGTGATTTATAGGTTTGCAGTTGCATAGATTGTTTTTTAGTGTCCAGCTGCCAGCAGGTGTTTGTGGTTGCATGTGAATACGTTTTATTATTTAAGTGCAATAAGTGCTTATTGGGTTTTTAAGGGTTAACTGTTAATTAATTTGTAATTGTTTTATTCACTGGTATATTTATTTAGTGTAGTTAGTATGTAATAGTATTATAGTTGCAGTATTCAACTCACATTTTTTATATATTATAGTGTAGTATTAGCGTAGGTTCAAATCAGAACGCATTTAGTTTTATAATAGCTGCAAACGCTCTACAAATAGTTGTTTCTTCCAGTACTGCTGCATTAGTATAGTTTCAATAAACTGTCATGATTTCAAATGAATAAGTGGTGTTTGTTTCATTCTTTAGAGGTGTATTTATAGATTACATCGATAAAATGTTAACACACATTTAGGATTTGCATCACTCTTTATTTTAATTAAGAACACACACATAGGATTTGCATCACTCTTTATTTTAATTAAGGACACACACACATATAGGATTTGCATCATTCTTTATTTTAATTAAGGACACAAATATAGGATTTGCATCACTTTATTTTATTCAATGATACACACAGACACAACATTCTCTTTAATTTGCAACACGAACCACATGCCAAGCATACAAGCAATAGTTTTAGTGTGGTAAAATTCATTTTACGTGACAATGCCAGTGCACGACTCCGCGCACTGTGAAAAATTAGGTGTACCACATTTTTGGCATTTGTCACACATTTTGTAGCCCTCTGTCACACATTGGTAAGTTGGGAGGTTGAGAGGTATGAATGGTAGATGAGGACAGCTAGGTCCACCTAGTTTGCCCATATATATGTATTCAATGCACATGAGCACAGTAATGCATGAAAAATACATTCAGTAGCCAGTCAGTGTCCAATTTTACTCTGAGTCTTATCTACAGAATGATTTGAAATCAGCCATCACCAGCTTCAGGAATTGGGTGGCAGTGGCTCATCAACTTTAATAGTAGCTACAGTCCAGAGCTCACAGCATTCATAAAGTAACAAGTTCAATTGGCGCTAATTGCATCTCTGGCTCTGTACGCTGCTCTGAGTCCTGGCAGCTCCCACATTTCCCTGCCAGAACCTTTCAGCTCAGTAAACTAAAACAGAAGTAAATGGCCACTCCTTCAGTTATTCTATAAAGCATCCCAGTCTTAGAGCTGATTTTTGAACAGCCCACTGGCACTGCGTAGCATATCGATGGGGACAGTGCTTCAACATATTGTAAAGATAAACTCCGCTATGCTATATACTTCTGTATTATCTTTCTTTTCTCCCAAGTACAAGGTCCAGGGGAAGGGGAAGTAGTGCTCACCACATTATTTGGCTACATTCACCTATAGAATGTATTTCTGTATATTCTGTATCTTCCCAGAGTACACAGTTGGGGGGTTTGGGGAGTGGGAGTTGAAACATAGAAAGAGGTAACAAAGTCCAAATTAAACAATGCATGTTTTAGTACTTCAGACTACATGCAGTCAAAATAAAAAGCAATTTCATTTCTAAAACTAAATTGTCTCCACAGTAACAGGGTCAACCCACCCTGGTCCATTAAATTTGGAAAAAAAGTGGAGAGGGAGCAAAAAGTCCTTACACTTTATGCTTAGCTGCTACCACAAAGTTTGCTGAACTAATTCTGTACTCCTTCTTCTTCCTCAAGTGCAGAGTCTAGGGGAAAGGGACAGGGGGGGAAGGAAGGAAGGGAATGGAGGGGAAGGTACAAAGTCTCAGATGGTCGAAGCTGATTGCTGTACTGCAAATCACATGCAGCCAAAGAAATAGTACAATCTCATTTTAAAATGTATCCTACTCTGCAGTAAAGAACTCAATCTGTTTAGATTTAGGAGATTAGCGGGCAGCCCAAGTTCCTTGCATTTTCGATTTAACTGCCATAATAACAGTTGCTGGACCTCACCGCATAACAACCCCCTACACAATTCTAAATATATTATTTAGAAAACACTTTCTCTGTCAATATGACAAGATTAAAGTAACAGTATCTCTCTGGGCTCACTTTAGCAGTGTATTTAGAATTATGAAGGGGTAGGGCTATGATGGGGGGAGAGAAAATGTTTCTATGACAGTCAAATAAAAAATGCAAGATATTTGGGATACCCACTTATTTCTTAAATGTTATGGTTTACAGTGGATTTAACTCATTACTGCAGAGACAGATAGGTTTTAAAATTAGGTTGCACTTTCCTTTGGTTGCATATGATTAACAGTATGGACATTTTCTTTGACTGTCTGAGATTTTGTCCCTTACACTCTCCCCCAACCCCCCACCAAGACTCTGTAGTCCTAGAAGAAGAAGTACTGTACATATTATTAATTTGCTGTAGTTTCAGAAATTCATTCAGCAAGCTGCGTGGTAGCAGCTAGACACAAAATGTAAGGAACATGATCTCTCCTCTCTTTTTCTAAGTTTTATGAATCAGGGTGGGACGAGCCTGCTACTTTAGAGACAGATAAGTTTTAAAATTAAATTACTTATGAGTTTGGCTGCATGTAATCCTGAGTACTAAAACTTGCACTGCCAGATTGGAGCTTTGCTCCCCCCTTGCCTGTCCCCTGTCAACCCTACTGTATATTCAGGGAAGAGAAAGAACTTACAGAATTACATAGTACAGCTGAGTGTAGCCAAATAATTTTTAAGTACTGTTAGCTGAGCACAGTCTTACAGTTTGGTGATGCACTGTCCCATTAAGCTAATAAGATTAAAATAGTAATACGTTTGTTATGTGGAGTGGGAATTGAGAATATCATTTACCACTTATCACTTTCTTTTCTTCCCTCCCTCTCATCCTTTTCATATCTTTGGAGAATGCTATTTGCTCATTTAAGGCCTTATGCACTAAAATGTGAGTTACACACATCCAAGGTGCATACCCCGCCCATGTACCCTCTTGGCCCAGACAGGCGAAGGGTACATGGCATGCATGACTGCATGCACCCTGGGGTATGTATCCGTGGTCATGCCCCCTCAGTATGCAGGGTCATGTGGTCAGTCAGGGTGGAGCCATGGACTTGGGAAGGCATCCAACTGGATGCCCATACTGGGTCCCTCAGTGGATCCCTTGTGACCATTCGGCAGGTGCATAGTCAATCAGAATGCCATCTACTGTAGCAATACTGACAGTCCACTGAGCACTTGCCCAAGCCTCTGACCAGGCCCTCCTTTGCAGCCTAGTTGGATGGGGTGGTGTGGAGGGCCATAGCTTGGTACCGCCAAGCCCGGTGGATAAGGAACACTGGGTCGCATACTGGGTTATGCCAGGTCCAAGCAGGTATAGCCAGCAACCCATGCGATTGTCCCTACATAGCTTAGTGAATGTAGCATATTGCAGGCATGCCCCCGACACCCCCTCCCCAACTAGGTGGTCTCCAACCAGCCTATGAGGTGGGTGCACAAGTGCCATGTGTGCCTTTAGTGAATGCCACCATGGGTCCATGGGATTCCCTACGTGCCTCGGATTTGTGGCACTTAGGCAACTTTGTTGTTTGTGCATAAGGCCCATAGAAAACAATGGGTAATGGAAGGATAATACACTGAAGATCTAATTACATTTGAATGTGGAATGAAATTTATATTTTTTTTCTGCTATGCAACTGTGTTTATTAATGTGGAAATCATTTGTTCAGTGCAACCAATTAATGATGAATGAGAAACCTTTTAATGCATGTGATACTCCTCTCAAAGGCATTCTATTCATTTATTAATTATCTAAGCTGCAGACAGCCAATGACAACTAAAATCAACTGAATAATTTAACAGACAGTTAATGATTAAATATCGAATGCTGGGGAGAGCAGCTTTAATGGAGGTTGGGGAGGGAAAAGAGGAAATGAAACAGGGCAGAGGGGTCAAAGTCTCAATTAAGTGATGCATATTTTAGAGCTTCAGATTACAAGCAGCCAACATTACGGCAATTTCATTCTAAAACTCATCTGTCTCAACAGTAACAGGCTCAACCTGCCCTGGTCCATAAAATTTGGGAAAAAGGGGGAGCTAAAATGCCTTACACTTTTCGTTTTAGCTGCCACCATGTACCTTGCTGAACCTATTTGTAAAACTGCATGAAATCAATAATATGCACTTCTGTACTCCTTCACTGAGTGCAGAGTCTGGGGCGGGGGGGGGGTGTAAGGAAGGGAAAGGAGGGGAAGGCAAAAATTCTCAGACGGTCAAAGCAGATTGCCATACTGCAAACCATATAAAGTGAAAGGAAAGTGCAATCTCATTTTAAAACCTATCTGTCTCTGTAGTAAAGAGCTTTCCTGCCCCATTCTACCCATTCTTCCACTGGTCCCTCCCTTCTTCCCCCACCTCTCCCTTCCTTGCCCTCCTGTTGCTGTCCTTCTTTGAGGGAGGCATCCTCCACTGGGTGACTAAGGATGCTGTGCACTCTGCTGCCTCCGAGACAGATTACATTTATATTTTTCATTGTAAAGTCCTCAAGCTTTCCATTCAGGACCCTTGTGTCCTTTCTAAATAAGTGTAATCTTCCTGCTCCATACAGCTCCTTGTTATCCCAAGTCCCCTCCCAACCACCAAAGCACCTGTACCCTTCCACCTCATAACACCTTCTAAGCCATTCGTTAAATTCAGCAGTGCTTGAATTAATTGCCATAAGAGACCTCAGAACAAGAACCTCTGAGAAGGTTACTGACTTCCCTTCAGTTCTGCTGATTATGCCCCCTCTTTGAACCTCTCTTACACTACTAAAGTCTCACACTTGGATAATTTGCACCCAGGTGCACCGTAACACGGGGTTTGTTTCTTCCCTGTCCCTCTGGCTGTGCTGCTATAGTTCTCACCCACCCTGCAATCACCCCTGATATGCATTCTACCATCTTACTGTTTGGTGCCCCCTTCACAGTTGAATCCTCCAAGATCACCACCCTGACTCCCTCATTATGGGTCCTTAACACTTCTGTCCATACTGTTGCCTAATCCCACACTCTTCCACCTTTCCCTCCTGCCCATTGTGCTCTCCCTTGTGAGTGTCTACTCCCACTATCTGTTTCCTGTCTTCCAGGACCTCTCCTTCCACTGGAAAACCTCCAATCTCTCCCTTTCCTTCTGCCCCAGCCTGTCCATGGAGCATGTAATGTGGGTGATTCCAGAACAGCAAAAGGAGAGTGTGATGTGGGCGACTCCAGGATGTCTGAAGGAAAACAGGGTGAGGGAATTACAGCGAGGACCTAATAGAGACATGAGCATTACCACATTCTCAAGGTGCTAGGAGCTCAGAATTGGTTATTTCCAGTAAGAGGGCAGGGTGGGGCAAAGCCCACTGCTAAAAGAAAAAGTTGCCATTTGCAACCTTGGTATAATTCCTTCATGATTCTGGACTCGCTGTTCTGGAGTTGCTGTTATCACATTGAATAGACTGGCCCCTATCCTTCCCTATTTCCCCTCCTCTTGTCTATCCCTAATACTTCAATGCTTGTCACCCTTTCCCTGTGCTATCTTGCCTCCGCATCATGGCTGAACTCACATCTACTTTGCCCCTTCTCCCTACTAGCCCTGTCTGTTTTAACCAGCTTTAAAATGTTTCATTCTGAGAGGAATTTTTTCAGTTGCATTTTAAATCAATCAGAAGAAAATGAAGATGTAATGCAAGTTAAACCAACCTTCCTTCTGATCCCCTACATTTCCCTTTAACAAGTTGTTGTGCTAGTCACTCGAGAATCATTTCTGTAATGTGACTTAAGTCACTGCTTTGACTAGTGACTGCAAATTAACTTGTGCCATGTAATAATATCACAGCATCTCTATCTCCTGCCATAACAAGATCTTTATGAAAATAACATGTTCTGATCTCATGAGGCTATTTTAAAAAGGCAAATGTTGAATGATTTCATAAATAATATCAACAAATGTATTAAATGTCAGCTGCAAGGCTGCTTCCAAACTGTTCCACGTATCTGTGGATTCTTTCTATGCCATCTTTGTTCTGAGGAAAGGATTGTGGAGTGTCATGGATCCAGTGGGTTACAAGAGCCGAAGCAGTGTGGATTCATGGGTGTGGGGGTCATGTTAGACAAACCTGATAGATTTCTTCAGCTGAGTAACCAGGGAAATAGATCAGGATCAGATGGTGGAGGTAGTCTACTTAGACTTCAGAAATGGTTTATCACCATACCACACAGAAGGCTCATTAGGAGCAGGGCAGTTTGGGGGTGGGTTCTAATGTTGTAAATGGGGTGCACAGTTGTGTGATGAACAGGTAACAGAGGGTGGTAGTTACTGGAATTCACTTAGTGGAGGGTAGAGTGACCAGCACGGTACCCCAGGGCTGAGTACTGGGTCCAGTCCTTTTTATTTATGTGACATTGCAGAAGAACTGGAGGTAAAGGAACAGTGTGCTTTTTTTGCAGATTGCACCAAAAATAGGAACCAGGGTGGACACCCAATTGGGGTAGAGAGAATGTGCAGAAACCTGAGAAAACCTGAGGAGCAGTCAAGGGTAGAGCAGCAAGGTTTCAATGCAAAAAAACTACAAACTCATGCATCTAGGGCACAGACATCCAGAGACAGAATACAACATGGGGGAAGAGGTTTTGATGGTCACAAAACTGGAATGAGATCTGGGAGTAATCATATCTGATTACTTCAAGATAGCAAGTAGTGTGACCAGGCAGTAGGTAGGGCCAGTGGGAAGCTGGGGTACATAGGGTGGGGTATCACCAACAGAAGGATGAAGGTAGTGTTGCCACTTTATAGATCATTGGCGAGACCTCACCTGGGGTACGATGTCCTGTTCTGAAGACGACATCTCAGGAAGGACAAGACAGGGTAGAGGCTTTCCAGAGGAAGGCAACTAAAATGGTGCAGGGTCTGTATCAGAAGTCATATGAGGAGAGACTGAGGGATTTCTGTATGTACACCCTGGCTTAAAGGAGGGGGGGACAATAATAGAGACCTTCAGTATAAATACCTCATGGGGTTAAATAAAGTATAGGAGGGAGGTATTTTTCAGAGAGGAAAGTGCATGAGAACCAGAGAGCATGCAATGAAACTGAAAGGGGAAAAATTTAGGAGGGTGTGAGGCAGTATTAATTCTCTGAAAGAGTAGTGGATGCCTGGAACAGTCTTCCAGTGGAGGTTGCAGGGAAACGTAGACTGACTGCAGATAAGGACTGCTTTGCCCATGCAGTCTGTCCATTTCCTTACGTATTGGATAAGCTGCAAATCCTACTTAACCAACAGCTTACTTCTTTCTAACCCCCAACAGAATTGCCTTATGTCTGTCCCATGTATTCTTGAATTCCCCCACTGTTCTTAATCCCATTACTTCCTCAGAAAAAGACATTACATGTGTCCACCACCCTCTCTGTGAAAAAATACTTCCTCACGTTGCCCCTGAGCCGTTCCCCCTCTATCTTCAAATTGCATCCCCTTGCACTTGCACATCCCTTTTTCTGAAAGATGCTACCGTCTTGAACTTTGTTGATTACTTCTGGGTACTTGAAAGTTTCTATCACGTCCCCCTCTCCCTCCTTTCCTCGAGAGAATACACATTAAGCTCCTTTAGTCTCTCTTCATCTGGCTTCTGGTGCAGACCCTACACCATTTTAGTTGCCCTCTTCTGGACCGCCTTTTTCATGTCTATGGCCTTGTGGAGATGGGGTCTCCAGAACTGCATGCAGTACTACAGATGGGGTCTCACCACCTGTCCGTACAGAGGGATAACAGCTTCCTTTTTATGGCTGCAGTAGACTGAGCCTGCAGACGTATTGCTTTGAGAAAAGGACTATCTGCATAATTACCTTCCAAACAACATGCTAGAGTGTTAAAAATTGTGTCCTCCACTGAAGCATCATTACTATGCTGCCTGTGTGTGTATGGGATTTAGAAAGCACTATTTTTTCTCTGGCTCATGTCCCCTTCCCTGCAAAGCATCAGAGAAGGCAGGACTTTGTCTGGGGGCATGACCAGGATGCCTAGATGAACCGGTTGAGAAAAGAGAGCAAGCAGTTGCCACCCACTAGTGGCATGCAGGTGTTCTCAGGGTGGAGGAAACTTGCATCCAGTAATAGAGAGGAGACACCTCATCATTTCTACCTTTCCTAAGTTACAAGAATAGCCCCAAAGGAACATGCACACACACACAAACACACACAGCAGAACATAGCCGTGAAATTATTAGATAAGTCTACAGGCACTGTTTTCCATGCAAGACACAAGCATTTGAATCAAAAGTGCACACACACACATGCACACACACACACACACACACACACACACACACACACAAGCCAGAACACACAAGAAGACAGAGGCAAAGTGATTATATTTGTCTACAAGCACTGTCTTCTATGCAAGTTGGAGCACAGGGGAGGGATTAAGGCTGAAACCTCATCTACAGTGATCTTCCTGTGCTAAGTTTCAGTGCTTAATTTACAATCATTTTCAAACTGAGAAATTGGTGTTGAGAGTACCCCCTTCCCCACTCATACAGAGGCATCAGTTCATTGTTCGATAACCATGCTGGCTGACCTTACTTGCTTAGGGCAATATATTATCATTTGCAATAGTTTACGTTAAAAAGATCACTTTAAATAGTGACACGCTTATACACGCACACATTAACACAGCTGCCTAAAATACTAATATTTAGAAAACCTATTAATTATGCTATACATACCCTAAGACACAGAGTGTTTCTCCTTTGGCTGTCATGATGTCTGTGGTTAATTTGAAACAAAAGACAATGTAAAAAGACACTGGCCTCCACCAGGAGGTATTAAACAATACAGTGAATTGCACTCTGGGAAACTTGCCTGGGACAAGATGCAATAAAAAAACAAACTGAATAGCAGGTTCCAGGGGGTATAAAACTACCAGGATGTTAGAAAAAACTCCCCTTCCCCAGTCATTCACTAGTGTCAATCAATGTATTTGTTAACTATACTGGTTCATCTTCTTGTTTCCCTCATAGTCAAAAAATAAGAAACTACATTTATGTTATTTTAAATGACTGATAAGAGGCATGTCCAAGGGGATACAAGGAAATACTTCTTTAGGTAGGGTGGGGGACACGTGGAACAGCCTGTCAGCAGAGCTAATGGGTATCAAAATGGTTAAAGATTTCAAACATGCATGGGATACAAATTGGAGGACCTTGGTAACAGGACTGGAGCTTGGGAAGGGGAGGCTGGAGATCAGTTATGGTCCATGACATAACCACATTGTCAGAATATTAAATATTTTAAAAGAAACATTAATGCAAAAGTAACCATTTCAAGAAGAAAATATAAAATGTGACACTTAACAACTGTAAAGTAAGTTAGCACATCTGGACTTATTTGCTGCATATGCATCTCAGTTGCTAAGGGGTCCTGACCATGTTCACACTTCCTCAAGCCAAGCTAGCTACAGTATGTTTAGCAATAACATGAATGGAAAGAGTATGCCATATTTTCAACAAGAAGTTAGCATTTTAAGAAGTAGACTGAAAAGCAGCTTGTGTAGGTGAATTCATCAAGCTAGCCAATACATGTTCTGGTTGTGTTCCATAAGGCTAACCAGTGGGAGCAGTAGGGGAAAGGGATAGATATCTAAAATAGAACCATTTAACCCATTTGTGATTTAAAGTTGCATGATGGAAATGCAGCTTACAGAACTGGACACCATATTCCAAATGAGGCCTCACCAGTGATCTACACAGCGGCATCGTCACCTCCTTCCTTCTAATGGTAATACCTCTTGCTAATGCACCACAGAATTCCAATGGCTCTCCTCACAGCTTTGGTTCATTATTTAGCCACCTTTAGATCATCCAATATGATTACCCCAAAATCCCTTTTCATTTTGGTGATGATTAGCCCCTCCCCCCATAATAATTTCCTGGGTTCCTGTATCTCAGATGCATGATTTTGCACTTTTTTGCATAAATCTCAGCTGCAACATTTTGGACCATTCCTCTAGCTTTCCTAGGTTCCTCCTCATTTGTTCCATTGTTCCCAAAGAGAACGTGTCCATCCTGTTGCAGATCTTAGTGTCATTCGCAATCAAGCACACTTCCCCTCCAGCCCCTTTGCAATTTCATTTGTGAAGACATAAAATAAGACTGTGTCTTGGACTGATCCCTTTGACACCCTGCTGGTCAAACTCCTTTCCTTTGACTGAACACCATTTACCATAACTCTTCATCTTCAATCAGTTCCTAACCCAGTTTATCACCTTGTGACCCACTACCAGGTTGCCCAACTTATTATTTTTTTTTTTATTTGTTTAACCAGGTATAGCACACTAAGCTGAAAGCTTTTTTACAGGAGCGACCTGGGAGCACAAGGAGGTTAAGTGACTTGCTCAGGGTCACACAGTATGTCAGTAGAAGCTGTGGGATTCAAACCCAGGTCTGGTCTGCTGGATGTCACCAAATTTGCAGCTCAGAGCCTTAGACCACTGCGCTATACTGCCTGCAAGTCATACATGGAATGTTATGGTAGGCATTATTAAATGCAGTTCATGTGTATGTTTAAGCCCATGAAACACCCTTATCAGGTTAATGGCATTTGCAGCTATAGTTCTATTTCTCATTGCTTCCTTAACATTTCCACACAACTTCACTAACTTCCTTATGCAGCTGTCATGGATCTGACCAAAATTTGTTTCTATTTATGATGCCTCTCCCCATATCTCCCAGTATCCCGCCAGCCCTTCTTATTATCTTCTCACATTGCTTGCTTACATTTGAGTTATCTTATATGACTATCCACCCCCCCATGCCTTTCCATTTTTATAACTGTGGGAGGAACCAACAGGAGTTTTGTATTCAGAAAAGGGATGATGTCATCTTTGCTGCCAAACAACATGATAGCATGTTAAAAATAGATTCCTATGCTGAAGTCTCATTACTACCCTGCCGGTGTGTGTATAGGACGCTTTAGAGCATTATTTTTCCTCTGGCTTGAGGAGTTGAATGAGCCCATAGAAAGTTAACTCATTATCTTCTGGGAGTCATTGTGTGTCAGATTACTAATAGCCAGTACAGACATCATAAAAGCTATTGGAAGTAGAATGGGTTAAACACTTCCTGGAACTTTCTGCATAACAAGTTCCCAATGGCACCTCACAACACCTCATTTAGCCATTTGACACCACCATCCTAAGAGCTGTCAGTATGCTACTTTGCAGCACATTGCATAGAAAGAGACCCAGCCTTGCCTTTTTTCCAAATAATATACCAACTTCTTTCTCAGGCAAGCAGTTCTGGGCTACTGTTAATATTCTACTGAATCTTCTTAATTTGCAGTTTGTGACTATATGTGTTTACAACTGAATGCTAGTAACCACTTTTCCTTCACTTGCAAATAGGTAGGCATTTGTGTGTCTAAATTTTGTTTGACTTGCTTTAGGTTACACATAGAATCTGAAAAGTTCATAACATGCTGTATTGTGATTCAAAGAACTGATAAATGTGGTTGTTGCTTTTTTTCCCAAATTAATTTTTCCTGACCATGGATATACTAAAACAAAAATTTCTCAACAACATTTTTTAAATAAGGAGATTAGCAGTATTTCAGTTGATATGGTGTAAAAAGCTGCTCCCTGGAAAATAATCTGTTTTTTTTGGGGGGCTGCTCCAAGCAGTATGGAACTTCACATATGGGGGAGCTCTTAGCAGCAGAAGAGGCATTTTGGCATTAAAAGTTTAGTGGTGTGGATGTAGATGCTCCAGTATTGAAGCATGACTTTGGTAGAGGATTAATTGCGACGGGGGTGAAGGAGTGAGTCTTGGTATTTTTTTTCATTTTTTTATTGGAATCTTGTTAACACCTTTGAGATAAAAACTCATTTACAAAGGTTCCACATTTTAAAGCAATAGACAAAGGTATGTAGACATTACAAAACAGATAGGAATATACACAGCATGCAAGTACATTATGGTACATACAGATACAGATTCAAGCAAGTACAGTTAAGTGAGGTGAGGGAAACCAGGGAAGGGGGAATATTGGGGGATTAATATTTGTAAAGAGAAAGCCAAAAGGTGGGGGGGTAATGATGGAACATGGGGTAAGTGCTCAGTGGGGTCACACCAGGCAGGGAAGGATGTGGGGGAATGTGTGCTATGCAGGACAGACAAGCTATCAATAACAGTGGGATTAGGCACAGATGATGCAGTCACAGTTATTAAAACTGGTCAGGTAATGTAGAAGCTTGGCCTTAAATGTGTGTAGTTTTGTTCCCTTAATCAGGTCAGAGTTAATGGAATTTAGTAAGCAGGGGGGCCCTGTATTCAAAGGACCATTGCCCTAGTAAGGTCCAGAGGAATAGGATAATGAAGGCAGCTTTATTCAACCCTCTAGTTAGTATGGAGGAAGTGGAGTTTCTTATTAGTTGTCTAACTTCAGGAAGAGAAAGACCTAGGGTGGATTTTTTAGCTAATCTGCAGATTTGGTACTGAATTCTGCTATTCATGTTTAACCAACCAGTGCTTGAGTATAGCTCAAAAGTGTGAGTTAAATAGTTCACACCCAGGACTAGTCTGCAGGCTTTGTTTAAGACAATCTTGATTCTCCTAAGTGCTGTATCGGTACCGGCTCTGTAGACTACCAGTCCATAATCTATGATAGAGAGCACAGAGCTGTTAACTGCAAGTTTGATGCCATTTTTGGTGAGGCACTGCCAATGCTGGTAGAGCTGACCTAGTCTGGCACTAGCAACCTTGGTAACATGGTCTATATGCTGGCTGTAGGGGGAGAGAGAGAGCTGTCAAGGTAGACACCAAGGTACTTAAAGGTGGTGACCATTTCAAGTGTATCAAACTTATTATTGTAGATATTGAAGAGATGTGACTTATGATGGTTTTGATGGGAGGCAAACAACGTTGTCTTAGCCTTAGTGTAGTAAAGCAAGAGCTTAGACTCAAGGACCATTTGTCCACAGCAGTAAAACAGTCTTGTATGCCTTTTTACAGCTCTTCCAGAGTAGAGTGACATGTGTAGAGAACAGCATCATCTGCATATAGAAGGATCTTATTCTGGCAGATGTTGGGGAGTTCTTTTAGAAACAGGCTGAACAGCAGGGGGCCCAAAATGGAATCTTGGGGCACCCCTGTGTTGACATGCCAATGGTTGGATAGAACATCAAGAATCTTGACCTGCTTAGTCCTGTTAGAGAGGTAACTCTGGAACTAACCTAGAGGGACAGAGGATAAACAAATGTTATAGAGCTGTGTGAGAAGCAAGTAATGGTTGATGGTGTCAAAGGTCTTGGTGAGGTCAATGAAAGTAGCCCCCACCAAGAGCCCATGGTCAAGTGCTTCATGGATATGAATGGTAAACTCAACCAATGTTAGCATAATGGTTTTCAGAAACTTCAACCTTCAATGGGTTAGATTCTGCAGCCATCTGTACAGTAAATCACTATGCCACATGCAGTGGGGTATGGGTAAAACCCAGATCACCAGACCTGGGCCAGAGCTGTAAAATCTGGACTGGGCACAACTTGTGCAAATATTGCCAATCTGGTGGACCAGCAGTGAAAATTAAGCTGTGCAATACCCTGAATAACACACCTACCCCAGTTTACTTTTACCTGAGGCTATTTTTAGGCCTTATATAATAATATATTCCTTCACAATAACAGCGTGTAATGAAATGAGTAGGATTTACATTGACATTTGAGTAGATGCACTTTATATTATATGAATTATGTGTGTGAACTGTATAGCAATCTCTAAAAAAATCAATTAAACATATCAAATATCTTCAAAAACATATCTCAACACTGTGTTTATCTTCCATCTTGTCACAACATATAGTTGTGTCAGTAGTGTTTTCAGTTAGAGTACACTACGTTCATGTATACAATGGCCTGGTTCTGTTGAGTTGATTGCTATAACAATGCATAGAATACATTTTTTGAAATGTATAGGTAACTGTAATACAGATGGTGCCATTATTTTATGCCCTTTCTCAATGGACTGTACTTTGATTCAGTTAGTGTATGCAACAGCAATTCATGTCTATGTTTATGCCTATGAAACACCCTTATCTAGTTAATGCATTCAGAGTTGTAGTGGCTCTGCCAGAGCTTGTTGTTGTTGATAGCACCCCCGTCCCCCATTGTGAACTCTTCCCCTGGGTTTTTGTTTCCCAGATGTACTACTTTGTACTTCTATGCATTGAATTTAAGTTGCCATACTTTTGATTATTCAACCAGCATTGCCAAGTCCCCTTCTCATCCTTTCTACCCCACCTTGTATATAAATCCTGTTGCAGATCTTTGTGTTATCTACAAAGAGGCATACTTTTCCTTCCAGTCCCTCTGTAATGTCACTTATAAAGACATTAAAAAGGACCAGTCCCAGTACAGAACCCTGTGGTACCCCACTAGTAACACCCCTTGCTTTGGAGTGGATTTCACTTACTATTAACCTCTCTGTCCTGTTGTCCAGCCATTTTTTTTACCCTGGCTAAAACAGTGGGACCCACTCCCAGGCTGGTTAACTTGTTTATTATTCTTTTGTATGAAACTGTGACAAATGCCTTGGTAAAGTCTGGGTAGGCTATGCCCACAGTCCTTCCTTTGTCTACTACTTTGGTCACCCGGTCAAAGAAGTCTATTAGATTCATCTGAACTCCATTAGATTTGTTCTGCAAAGAAACATAACTTATTGTGAATTATGCTACTTAAAAACAATGGTGGATTTCATGTATTCATGGTATAGGTACAAGGAAATCGTATCTGGAAAATAGGGGAGGGAGCTAGCTGGAGATCAGGTAGGATCCACTGTGAAAGTATAGGCAGTGAAAAAATTGCAAACAGTGTGGGCCAAGCAGTCCTTATCTGCCTACAATTTATATGTGCCCATGTCTCTATAACACCTTGCAGATAACATTCCACATATCTGTGACAGTATATTTCTTCAAATCATTACTGTTTCTGTGTCATTTGTGTTGACTTCACTTCCCCTTGAAAAAGATTAATTGTTGATCAGGAGTCTTCCTGTATATATATAAATAAATCAATAACTGAATTAAAATATTAAAGTTCATTTGAATTAATGCTGTAATAATTTACTTGCACAACCTAAACTAGAACATAGGAGAAACATCCAAAGCATGGATTGTGAATTGCATGTCACATGCTAAGGCACAATACATGATGCAATTTAGCAAGAGACACACTTTAGAACCATACATTTGATGATGTAGTTCCCTTGAGTTTAAGATATTCCCAATTACCTCTTATGCTTAAGGAAAACCTCTAGAGATGCAACATAAATAAATATGGTGCTCTGGATTGAAAAAAGACAGAACAGATGGTTAACAACATATTGATAATACAGCACCTCAGGAAAGAGAAACACAATAAAGGTAACATATTTTAATTCAATAATATATAAATAGAAACGCAAAGAAACAGGATTCATTGTGACTTATGCTACTTAAAATACTTTGGTGAAGAATGTTTTCTTCCAATTTCAGAGAAACACAAAATTAAATCATTTTTCTCTTTCTTTTTTGGTTTTGCATATAAGCTATTACAAAAGGTTACTTCCATGAGAAGGCAGGAAGGAAATACCAGAATATATTCAATCATTCAATCCCATTTCCATGAGGCATTTATCTAGTGTTAGTTTAAATATCAGGATGGTTTCATCTGAAGCTATCTTTAACATTTAATTGCTTACATATGCCCTCTAGTGTACTCATCTTTTGAAATGTTAACCTAGTTGCCAAATTGACTTCAAACTGCTCATTCCAATCAGCTAATAGTGAATGGATGAAGCGAAGTTAAAGTGTTTTGAATTTGTTAGCCAAAATACCATTCTTGAATCTCTTTTATATATTGATTGCAATTTCCTTTCCTACCCACAGAATTTAAATCAGGTTCTTCAGTGAATATCTAAAGATATTTACAATATATGCAGTACACAAGAATACTGAGAGCTATGAATTCATCTCTTCTGCAAACTGGAACAATGCATTACTGCTATGAAAATATCAATGGATCCTGCATCAGAACCCCTCGTTTATTTGCAGACCAAGCTTTACTCTATGTTATCTTTACATTTGGTATTGCACTTGTTATAGGTGGAAACTTGATGGTGATCATCTCTATTTCATACTTCAGACAACTCCATTCTCCCACTAACTTCCTGATCCTCTCATTGGCCTTTGCTGATTTTCTATTGGGACTAGTAGTGCTACCATTCAATATTATTACATTCATTGAAACATGCTGGTTCTTTGGGGATGTATTTTGTAAATTTCACTCCTGCTTAGATGCAATCTTCTGTGTTGCATCAATTTTTCATCTTTGCTTTATTTCTGTAGACCGTTACTGTGCAATCACTGACCCTATGATTTATCTTGCAAAGTTTACTGTTTCTGTTGCAGGCTTGTTATTGTCTTTGGGTTGGATCTTGGCAGCAACTTATTCATTTTACCTACTTTACTCAAATGCAACTGGAAATGGATCACAAGATTTAGTAATTACCACTTCATGTAAAGGTAGTTGTCAGATAATACTGAACAAATCATGGGCACTAATTAACTTACTCGTCTTCATTATCCCCTTAATTATAATGATGAGTATCTACACTAAAATATTTATAGTTGTAAAAAAACAGGCTAGAATGATAGAAAGCATGGCAGGTAAAAAAGACACAGTGGGAAATTATAGTAGCCGAGTAGCAAAAAGAGAAAGAAAGGCTGCAAAATCATTAGGGGTAGCTGTAGGAGCATTTGTGGTATGCTGGTTGCCTTGTGTTATGGGCACTTTGATTGATGTCTTTTTCAATGTCATCACAACTCCTACTGTATATCATGTGTTATCATGGGTTGCTTATTTCAACTCTGCATTAAATCCTTTAATCTATGCTTTCTTTTATCCTTGGTTTCGTGAAGCAATTAAACTTATTGTGACCTGCAAGATTTTGAGATATGATCATTCTAACACTAATTTATTCCAAGAATAAAGTACTCATACACATTTGTTTGAGTTGTAATGGAAATCTGGTATAGTGTAAAGAACTACCAAAGTGTGGAAATAAAGGTATTGTGGAAATGCTTCAAAACAACAAGAGAAAGTAATGTACTATTCTTTTCAGCTTGTTATCCCTTGAAACATTATTACTGCCCATATATTTTTACTTAATATCTCAAAATGTTTATAAAATAAATGTTATTTGGAGCACATCTGCAAATTAGTAGATATAGTTCCTATAGTCAAGCAATATAATGTTCTTATAGGAAACATATTTGCAGATAATATTTTGTGAAGGGAAAGGATCACTCTGCATACATTCTAAAATATCAGAATTTTGACATTCACAGTTTATATACTGAATAAACTAAAGAAAAAAGGTATAATAGCCAAAATTCCTTGTCTTTCACAACAAAACTGGGTTAAAATTATTAACTTTCGGGAATAAAATCAGTCATGTAAGTAAGTCAAATTGTATGTTGCTAAAACAATTTGATTTTATTGTAATTTACAAAAGTGCTCCTTTTTTAGCAAGGTCATGTTTATACTGTTTATTTTTACTCTGTTGCATCTCTGTTATATATTACCTTTGGAAATATGTTGATGATTGTTATATATGTACTTTTGTATGATAATTTCTTTATTTGAGTTTTGGTGACTGGGTAAGTCCATTGAGACAATATAGTGGACAATTCTAGGGGTTGGGGGTAGGAAGAAGTAGGCTGCTGGTTAACTAGGATCTGCAGCTTATCCAATAGGTAGGGAAATGGGCAGACTGGTTGGGCCAAGCGGTCCTTATCTGCCATCAGAATCAAAATCTATGTTTAGTCCCTTTTTCAGGGTCTACCCGGGGTTGAGTTGCATGCAGTAACAATGCAAATTAACAGAGTGGTATTACTTTGAACATAGAGTAGAATGCAATAACAGAATGGCAACAATATTTTTGAACAAAATTTGTCAGGTAGAAGATAAAGGAATACAGTGGTAGGCACTGGCACAAGATAAAGACGTCAAATCATTAAGTAGTGAAGATAGTGAGGAGAAACATATAGGGAAGATTTAGAAGGTGACAGGGGTAGGGCAACTGAACAGAGAGAAAGGAGGGGGGGTGCAGGAAAGGAAGGAGAAGAGGTGCTAATTAGAGATATAGAGAGGACATCTTCAGGTGTAGCAAGAGCAGAGTACAGAGGTGGATAACAACACAGACAACTTTGACTAGAACAAATGAAGAGAGGAACAAGACATGATAGTTGGAGAAAGAGAATTCCAATCAGAGAGAGAGAGAGAGAGAGAGCAGTGAAAGAAAAAGATCTGGAAGTTGTCAGATGTAGTTTTGGTACAATAAGAAGGGGAAGTAATGTGGAACAAATGGTGTGCAGTGCTTGTTGGAGACACACTAGTTCACCAAGGCAAGGAGGTGAAAATTCATGGATGAACTTGAATATGAGGTACAAGGAGGAGTACCTAAATTTATCAATGTAAGAAAACCATTCTAGTGGGGAGAGGACATCACAGCTTTAGCCCCAAAGGCAAACCTTCCAATCTTGTGGTATGCCTGAGAGAGGAGGGACAAGGAGGCAAAGTTAGTAGAAAGAAGTAAGGGACCACAATAGGTTATGAGAGGTAGAAGGGAGGAGGAGGAGGCTATTTTCAGGCATGAAGCAGACATGAGAAGTGAACAAATACTGTAAAGGAGACCTAGTTGCTGATTAAGATATTTGGTAATAATTGAGGCATGAGTGCTGAAGGAGAGCATAGAGTCTAGAGTAAACCCCAGGTATTTAAATTAGTGCACTACCTCCAAGATATCAACCTTAAGGGTTGAAATGTGAAGGGGTGGGGGACAAAAATTAGGTATTGGATGATGTGAGAAAAACATATATTCAGTTTTTTTTTGCATTAAGGACAAAATGTTTACGAAAGAATCTGTCTTCAGGGGAAACAAAGTCAGAGGCAAGGTCACAGTTAAAATTACCAGTGTGTGGAGAGGAGTGATATAGGATAGTGTCATTTGCATAAAGATGTGCAGAGGCACCACCACAAAAGCAAGGGAGTTCATTGATGAAGAGCAAGAATAATATTGGACCCAAAATGGATCCTTGTGGTACACCATGGGAATCTGGGCATAGGTCAGAAAGGGAACCATCCCACTTCTCTCTCTGGGACTGCCCAGTCAGATAACTTTTGACCCAGTTCAGGGCCCTTTTGTCCATACTGATGAGAAGAAGCTGGTAGAGAAGGAGATCATGATTCACTAGATCAAATGCCTTGGTGAGATCAATGAAAATGGCCTGTGAAAAGGCCTTTGTCCATGGCATGAAATATGTCAGATATAACTTTTAACAGGGCAGTGAGAGTACCATGTTTCCTTCTAAAGCCATGCTGATAAGGGAACAGTACATTGTGAGAGTCAAGATAGTCCTGGAGGTGGTTATAGATTATGCATTCTTTGATTTTGCCCAATGGGCATAAGATAGAGATTGATCAGTAATTGTCTGCAATGGAGTTGGAACCTCCCATGTGCACTGAGACAACTATTGCCACCTTCCATTTATTTGAATCAGAGTTAGAAAGGAAGGACCGGTTAAAGAGGACATGAATGGGTCAGGCAAGGGCTGAGGCAGACAACATGAGAAGTTTTGACTCTAGGGTATCTTTGCCTGGAGAGTTGTCAGGTTTTTAGTTAGGGAGAAGCTGTTGCACTTCTTTGAGAGACAGGCTAATTTCAGATGGAACTCAGGACATTCCCCTAGGGTAGTTGGGGGAGCAGAGGTTGGAAAGCTGGAGTTATGAAAGAGAGAGAGGTATATTTATGAAGGTTGGCAAAGAAGTTATGAAAACTGGCAGCGATGAATGCAGTGTCGTCAAGGGTAGATCCATCGACAGTGATATTGCTAGGGATTTCCATGGTTTTTCTTTTTAGAAGAGAGTTAATGTGCCTCCAGAATTCCTTGGGATTGCAAAGGTGTTCTGCTTGAAGAGTTTTGAAATGGAGGCGCCAAGCTTTTTAGAGTGTAGTTTTGCAACTGTTATGGAGTTATCTATAAATTTGTCAGTCAGGGATAAATCCACTCTTTTTTTACGTGTGCCAAGCTTTGTCTTGGAGAGTCATTTGCATTCTAATCTCTTTAGTAATCCACGAGGCCTTGACACCCTTGGAGCTGCAGTTTTTCATGGGGGTGTGTTGAATTACTATCTAGGAGATGGTGTCAATTAGGAAGTCTAGGGCTTGGTTTATATCAGGGAGTGTACTGATGGGGCACCAGTCAGTGTTATTGAGAGTGGATATAAAGCTGTCAGTGTCAAACCTGGACATGACTCGAACAAGAGAGATCTGAGGAGGTGGGTTGGGATAGTTGTTTTTCCACACACATAGGGTGAGAGAATGATCACTTATGCAGTCAGGAAGTATACCCACCAATCTGATCTTCTGTGGGCAATTGGTGAGCATCCAATCAAGTAGGGTATGATTCCCAGATTTGAGGTTAATTCACATAGAATCTTGAAGGATTTGGTTAAGGCTAGAGTTGGTAAGTGAGGCATGTATTTTTTCTGCATTATAATGCAATCAATCTAGGTTAAAATTATGACAAAGTATTAGATCATAGTATGGAAGACTGGCAAGGGAGACTACAAGGGATTTCAGACTAGTGGAGGTGTGGCAAGGGGAAAGGGAAACACATCCAGTGATGAGTTTCCTGACATTTTCAAGTGTAACAGAAATGAAGAGAGACTCAGCAGCAGTGGGTGCCAAGTCAGATATATGAGTTTATCTACATCCAGATCTTCCCTAGAGTAGATAAATATTTCTCCTTCCCTTCTTCCTAGCCTGTCATTTCTAAGGATGCTATAACCAGATATAGACACCTCATGCTGTTTAATAGCAGATTTTAGCCAGTATTCAGAAATGCACAGGCTATCAGGAGACATTTGGATTGTCCAAGCTGTAGACATTGAATATACAGCCATAGAAATGTGCTTTTGATTACTATAATCCCATGTTTCTCTTCCCCCAGGAAGCTCTGTGAGACAAGTTATTTTATATTGTTCAGTAAGCATTTCCTTGTAAAATTTTTCAATAAACAAATTAAAAAAAAAAAAATTCTGTTACTAGTATTGCGTCCAGGCTCAGTACTGACTTTGCACCCCAAATGAAGTGTATTCATTATGGGCTTTGACCCTTGAACAGTGGACTACAAACTTTTTAGCAACAGTTCGGAAAAGGGGCTAGGGTCTGTCATGCAAATGGTCCCTAATATCATTCACAATATTATGATTGCTCTCAGAAGCCTGGACACAGCCTCGTGAACCTGCCCGTCATTAGTAGTTACTTAAAAAACTCCTTCCTGATTACGGCTCAGTCAAGACATGGTTTAGGTCAAATCAGTTATCTTTAATTGCAAAAAAGAATATGTGCTTTGGCACTAAACCAAGGCTTTCCAATCACCCATCCCTTCCTGCCTTCCTTCCTCATCCTTGATGGAGACTCAATTGACAACATGTCTTTACTCAAGTACCTTGGTGTGTGGCTTGACAAGCACCTTAGTTTTATCCAGCATATAGGAACCATAATCAAAATGCTCCAGCCTAAACTTGGTGACCTCTACAGGCACAGACATTGCATACCCTGACTGCTGGCTGAGACCTCCTAACCAAGATGATCTCCTAATTTTTGATTATGGTGACATAGTCTATGGAGTTGCACTAGGTCCAACCTTGCTAGATTGGATCCCCTCTTCCACTCTTTCTGCTGCTTTGCTCTTAACTGCCCTCCACACATCCACCACTGCACTCTTTACTTTGCTCTCCCCCACCCATACCTGGAGGATCACTAGTGTCTGATGAACAGCACCTCTTTCACTTTTAATTTCTGGCTATCCTTCTTAACTCCTTAGCTGGACCCCCTCCTTTAACCCTCCACCTCTTCCCCCTCCAAAACATTGTGTTTTGCTTCCTCCAGATCCCATCTCATAAAACACTTGCTGGTCAAGCTGCCTTCTCTCTCCACTTTCCTAAACTTTGGAACTCTATCCCAGTACCCATTAGCTCTGCCTCCTCCAGACCCTTCCTTATCTCTTTACTCTGTTGTCATACATCTCCTGCCTGTCATTGCTCTTAATGTGCCTGGCTCTTAGTACTCTTCTCCTCTCCTCCCACTTCCAAATCCCCATGACATCATCCATAGTTTTTCCTACTCTTACCACCCTATTTGTTTTACACAAGTTCTTTTCCTGATTGTTCTTCTGTTATGTAACCATATGGCATTATAGTCATGATGTATCTCCCTCTTCTTCTATTTTAGCTGCACTGCTACCTGTTCTACACCAGTTATTGTAAATAGTGTAATATTGTTTATACCTATACTACTTAGCTGATCTTCTCTGTACATATATACATTGAATACTTCCTTTGTCATTCATTGTAACACGTACTTCTTCTTTTGCACAAAAGTATATATTTTGCATTACATTCCCCCCCCCTCCCTCTCACCCATGGACACATCTTGAAACAAACTGTTTAAGCTCAGTATGTCTCTCTTGGTAAAACACTTAAAAAAATGGTAAATTAAATAAAAAAATATAAAAACTGGTGGTAATGGAAACTACAATTGCTGTGACCATATGTAGTGGAATAGACTGAGGACTTGCATCAGTAGCATGTCACTAGACAAGTAAGCCTGATGGCACAGTGGGGTTGGTGTGTGTGTGTTTCCACTGTATTCCACTAGATATCCTATCAGGAAACCAAAGCTGAGGGTCCTAACATTCATGGACCCAGCTTTGGTGTCCTGAAATGAGGGGTGCCCTACATTTCTGCCTGGAAGTGAAATTGCATTTTACTGTGCAAAATTGTATTTTGCCCTGTGAAATGCTATGTTATGCCAATGGAACATGATTCTGCTTGGCATAACCTTTTGAGGATGGTGTAGCTAGGTGCTGGCCAAGTTGCTCCATCATGTGGATCACTAATGCTCCTTGAGCTCAGCCAGGAGGCTTTTTGGGATGGGGTTCTTTTTGCAAATTTCATTTTTGTACCCTCCTAACGTTACTACCAACTGAGAGGTCTATTCCTCCTTGGAGTTGCTTCTTTTTGTTAGGGGTGTGTGGGGAGTGAAGCCTGATGAGTGGGAGGTGTGGGGGGGCAAATCCTCTGCATAACTCAAGTTTCTGTTGGGATTGTGAAATTCGGTCTCCCAACTTTGGTACAGTGCAGGTCAAGAGACCAAATTATGGGATATCATAATACATCCTTCCACTGGATGCCAGGAACCTACTGTTTTTGAGAACAACCAAGGATTCTAGCTAGCAGGCCTCTAAAGGAATTTTACCAATGCACCAGCAGGGCCCATGGAACAAGGTGAGGCTAGAGAAGGGATCTACTACAGGATCCTGACTTACACTTGTCTGACAGGCAACTTCCTGACATTTTTTGCCCATCATGCAGTTGTCTCACAAAGTGAATCATCCCAACAAGGGATTGCGTGACATTCGGAAAGTTACAGTCCTGGAGTTAGTCATAACTGTAACTCAGGCAACCACAGGACTCCTCTGGGGAAGAAGGACACTTTTGGCAGGATGCCTACTAGGAAACTAAAGTAGCCAGCTTGCACCAAAGGATTGCACCATCTACCTGACACAGTGCCTGCTTTAGCCTATTTACAGATACAGTCTAGCCCCTTAGCTGATGCATAATCCATGTGCATACTCTAACACTTGTAGTTTAAATATACAGTACATTGCATCTTTGTGATAGGGCAATCAGCCTCTTTCCTTCTATTACATATACCCAGCTTTGTGTATCATGTTATCAGATGATGGTGGCGTAATGTTTATAATTTCCACCCATTTTGCACTATTACTCATTACAACTAAAACTGTGATTTGAAGGTTTACTACTCAATCTAGTGACATACTGACACAAATGTAAGAAGGGCATGGATGGCATGTGCTGCTCTCCTTCCAATACCCATTTGTAAGACAAGGTTCACAGGTGGCGTCTACATCCTCTGGCTTCCCCTGGTCATAGCCATGGCACTCCTGTTTCATACAGGGGCAGTAAAAGCATGGAGCTGGGACAGCAGGAAGCATAGGCTGGCTAGTGACATAATCCACTGATCCATACAAGCAATAGATTGTGGAATACAGCAGTTTACCTGGATGACTGTATCATGTTTCAAAGGAGCAAACATTTTTCTCAAAAACACCAAAGCAGCATCCACTCAACCTACCATGCTTGTTTGGATGACCTGCGGGCACAAATCAGGGGCCCATTCAGAACCCCAAAGTACTCAGCTGTTGAAGCAAAAGTACAGTTCAGTATGTCAGAGTTTTAACCTGGGTACCATTCATGATTCAGTGTCAGGTCTACCTAGTTTTGAAGACTGCTTTGCTCCTTACAGGATTCAGTGCTGAAGGCTCTCATGTGGGTGCCCAAGTTGAGTCCTGGATGGAGCGGAATGCTGTTCTTGAGCAGAGGGAGTACTCTGTGAATTCTGAGGCCTTGAAAACTCATGCAAGCCTCTATGGATGGGTTCATTATCTGAGACAGAAATTTTTCATTTTATTTTAAAATAAGTCTGCCAGCTGAAGAAAATGGCATTCTGTGTGCCTCCCCACTCATATCACTTCAGCACTGGCCTACTGTGAGAGTCTCAGTGAGAGCTTAGATGCAATTGTCCAAGCCTACTCCACTTTCTGCTATTGCTTGGGCTCCTGTATGGGGCAACCTGCTAATTACTATTGACAGACAGACTGTCCTGTGGCATCAGTGGCAAGCAGTGGGGATTCACCTGGCCTGGAATTATTCAGTCTGGGTTCATGAACCCTGGACTTGTTTGAAAACTTGAAACTATGGTATAGTCTTCTGAACTGAGAGTTTTGGAGGTACCTCTGGCTCCATAGTATTGTGCATCCTCTATTTCAAATGGCTACTAGATCTAATGACCCCACTTGGCCATTATGGCTTGGTCTTAAGCCACTCATGGATATGCCAGCCAAGATATATCATGCCATTTTTGACTTTTCATGATCAGTCCTGAAAAGCTCTCTGACAATGGAAGACATTCCTAAACAGGCCTTTATCTGCACAGGAACTGAGTAAGTGTTTTTCAATAACCATCTGTGCTTGCTATGATACCCACAGCTTGCTAATTCAAAACAGTGTACTCCACTTTTAGTACCAGATGATAGGCAGACTGCCTGCCCTAGGTTTGATGCCTGATGACAGATATTGGTGCTGTCATCTCCCAGGAAGAACTCTGTATCACATATTTTGGGCTTGCCTGGCACTAAAACCTACTGGCAATAGGTCCAATTTGACTATGCTTTGTTGGCTGGTCCTGCTTTTAAGTGGGATCCATCATTGCTGCTTTTTTTTCAATATTCTTTTTTTTGTATTTTTGCCACATTTTCTCCCCAACCCATACTCCAGCAATCATGGCAGTACATGTGCATGGAGGCAATCAGGCACCCTGGGGTGCCAGCTCTGCTCCTTCCACCCCACCTTGGCAATCACCGCCATCCTCTCCCACCTACACCAACCCATCGGACCTCCATATGATCGGAGCTGAACTACAGGAGGTGGCGGACAACATCCCAGGGAGAGGAGAGCTTCCTTTTGACTGTTCAGTCCTACTCCCTCCCCCCATGCTGGCTTCCTGATGACCTGAGGTTGTTCCTGAACCTGGACCACTGGTGTGATGTGAGGTAAGGCATCCAGTGCCTCAGCCCTCCATGTCCCTAGCACTGGGTGTCATTGCTCCTTTTGTGGGTCCCATTGGTTGGGATCTTCCTCTCTGATCCTGTCTGCATTGGCTGTCATTAGTTAACACATAAGCCTATCACTTGCTGCTTCAAAGATGGAGGATGACAGCGCACCATTGCTGCAGGAGTGGAGAGAGGCTTTATCATGTCTAGCTTCCCTCTACAGAAAGTCCCATCCCTCAAAGGTCACCCTAGCTGAATTTTATAAATGTTGGATGTCATACATTCTCATCTTTGTGCAGTTTAGACCCACATTTTCCTTTTAGGGAATGGTAACAGTAGCTATGTTCCCCATCATTTCATACCTTATTGAGTGCACTGACTCCCACCCCGCTTTTTATGAAAGGGAAATTCTGAGGAAAATAGCTGCCAAGTCTCTTTCTCCTCTCTCTCTCTCTCTCTCTCTCTGTATGTGTATATATATATATATTAGAGGCAAAAAACTCCGTTTAATGCATTAGTTAGGGTTGTTCCACAGCGACAAAAGTGAGAAAATTCGCTGTTAGGGTTGAAAACCCTAACTCAGAATTCACTCCCCCCAGCACCACACACACACACAGACACACACACACATTCAAGTATGGGGGAGAACCAAGTCAACACAACCAATGACAGACATCCAGCAGCAGGTGACAGAAATAACAAACAATTGTCTAAATGTACTACGAGACATCCCCACCCACCTGACCTGGTACTGCATGCTCAGTGGAGATCAACAGCAAAACTGAGGCCATGTACACCAAACGTACACATCCCTGATTGCAGCTGCACACAATGTATCACACTTAGTAGCTGCATGGCCTTACCTACTGATGCCCAACACCAGACCCTACTACTTGTGGTGGGCCATCTGAGCAACAGAGTTCAGCAAAACCAAGGAGTTGTACAGGTATAATATCTCTGATTATAACAAGGGTTTGAGAAATGCAGCTTTCTATTTGACTGTAAACATTGTAACAGCCTTATGTTTAGTTTTTTATTAACATACATGTAGAGCGTAATCATATGATGAACATGGTTTAATGTTGTTTAAAAAACAGTTTTATTATGATAGCAATAAGCCACTCCCAGGTATTATGTTAATGGTCAGTTTATCACTGTCTAGCGACATGTGGCACTTGGCTATGCCTCATTCAACATTAAACCCCTACAGGGTGATTAACAGACCATTTAACATAACTGTTGGTCATGCCTTATGCTTAATTGTCTTTATGAGTAGATACTCTCCCTCTGCTAGGCACTGCAGCAGCTTTGCAACACAGTGTCCCACCCAGTTACACCATACACTGTCTAGTTACTGGAGAATGGCTGTGAATATGAACTCATGAAGATGAACAGTGTAACTTGATCATTACAGTCATCGAAACCCTAGTGTGATTATAACTGACAGAGTCAGTGATAGAGGATAACCCCTGCTGTCCTAGTACACTTATCCCATTGTGAGTTAAATCAATACTAAAAGACATCCTGTTTATATCTACACCATACTTACTTGATTCCTGTTGTACCACAATTAACATAGTTGTCACTTTGATAGCACCAGTGACAGAAGTGTGGCAAACCCAAACAGTAGGCATACAGCCTGAGTATGAAACAGCTGTTAAAAAAAATCACACTGTGTCCATAAGTGGCATAGATCACTCATTGCAACAATAGTAAATGTATTACTATTTGAATAAGTTAGTCATCACAGATGCAATGAGATTGTCTTTATCAGGTACAATATACTCAGTAAGTGCCTACAGGAAAATCTATCCTATATACATCTCCGATACAGGTACATCATTGTTGGCTCAGTAGTGCTATGATATTTAGAAGTTGCTTGGCCTGATCCATGCAATTACAATGTTTCTTACAAAGAATACTTACTGCATCTTTAATATTGAAACACACTGAAGGTCTATGTATGTACATCAGCAGTACACCTTCATCAGTAAGAATGCATGTGGTACTGGCAGTATGAATTTCAGAGCGTTGAACAGGCAATTCTTTTCCATACATTTACATCAGCCTCTCTATGTTGAGTAAACCATTGCAGTAAATGTACTACTATGTAAATCACCTACTAAATGTATCACTACTTTTATCTTGAGCATGCTAGTGTCTTGTAGTTAATTTATGTGCTTCTCTTAATTAATGTATACTCACTAGTGTTAAAACCTTTCTACAACTGTCATCATGCACCTTCAGCATTTATATTGAATAACGGCACAGTGCCAGTTGTGGTGTGGTGTGGGGCATCAGTAGGTAAGGCCATGCAACTACTAAGTGTGGTACGTTGTATGCAGCTGCAATCAGGGATGTGTACGTTTGGTGTACATGGCCTCAGTTTTACTGTTGATCTCCACTGAGCATGCGGTACCTGGTCAGGTGGGTGGGGATGTCTCGTAGTACATTTAGACAATTGTTTGTTATTTCTGTCACCTGCTGCTGGATGTCTGTCATTGGTTGTGTTGACTTGGTCCTCCCCCCATACTTGAATGTGTGTGTGTGTGTCTGTGTGTGTGGTGCTGGGGGGTTGAATTCGGAGTTAGGGTCTTCAACCCTAACAGCAAATTTTCTCACTTTTGTCACTGTGGAACAACCCTAACAAATGCATTAAACAGAGTTTTTGGCCTCTAACATACTAACATACTAAAATGCCAGCAAAATAGGCCTAACGGTCTTTCGTGTCTGCTCGTTTGGTCAGCCCCCACCCTGGGTGCTGACCTTGCTGTCCCCCTCGCCTTCTCTGGCTTCTCCCTTCCCAGTTCCGGATATTCTTGCTGCATTGGATTTTGCTTCCAGAACCCTTCCCCTGTACCTGTCCCACCTCCTCTTGAACCCCTCCACTGTCTCTGCCTCCACCAGCCCCCTAGGCAGTGCATTCCATGGCTCCACCACCCTCTCAGTGAAGTAGCACCTCCTCCTTTCTCCCCTGAATCTTCCCACCTCCAGCTTCCACCCATGCCCTCTAGTGGCCCCTTCCTCCTTCCTTCAAAGCACCCTGACTATTCCTCCCCTATTTACCCTCTTCATGTACCTGAAGACCTCTATCATGTCCCCCCGGTCCCTTCTCTCTTCCAATGTGTACATATTTAGCTCTTCGAGCCTCTCCTCATAGGTCCTGTCCCCCAAGCCCCAAATCATTTTGGTTGCCCTCCTCTGGACCCTCTCCAGGAGGTTAATGTCCCTCTTTAAGTGTGGCCTCCAAAACTACACGCAGTACTCAAGGTGCGGCCTCACCAAGCAGTTATACAGAGAGAGTATCACTTCCCTTCTTCTGGAGGTAATCCTCCTAGCGATGCATCCCAGCATCCTGTTGGCCTTGGCTGCTGCCCTCCTACAAGTCTCAGAGTTGTTCATCTTGACATCCACCACCACCCCCAGGTCCCTCTCAGCCATTGAGACTTGTAGCATTCCCCCCCTGGGTGTACACTTGGCCTGGGTTTCTGGCCCCCAGGTGGAGTACCTTGCATTTCTCTGCATTGAACCTCAGCTTCCACTTTCTAGACCATCTTTCCAGAGCCTCCAGGTCCCCCTGTAGGGCCACCCTCCCCTCCTCCCCATCCAATTTCCCTTCTTTTTGAGAATGATAACGAGAAATAGTGACTGTAATGCTGCAGTGTGAGTGCGGGGCCCTTTGGGCCCGACGCTCCCACCACATGATGTCTTGTGGCATAGTAACAGGAGCAACAACGCAAACAGAAGTGCTAACAGTGGCACACATGATAGCCTGGCCTTGAATGAGAACAGAAGGTGCCTGCGTTGGCATAGACGGGAATGGTGTGCCACGTGTTGTCTTGTCACATAGTAACATGGTGCCTGTAAATGGAAATGTCAATGGGCATGGTGACGCAAAGTGAAACAGAAACAGTACGGTACACACAAATGGCAAAAAAGTAACAGAAATGCAAGCGTAAATGAAAATGCAAAGGATAATGCACATAGGGCCCCATGCTCCTGGTACATAATGCAGCAGCAGGACACTTCCACCACATGATGTCTTGTGGCATAGTAACAGGAAGAGCAACGCAAACAGAAGTGCTAACAGTGGCGTACATGGTAACGCAAGTGCAAATGACAACAGAAAGGAAAATGCACACGGTGGCATAGATGGGAACAGTCTGCCACGTGATGTGTTGTCACATAGTAACATGGTGCCTGCAAACGGAAATGTCAATGGGCATGGTGACACAAAGTGAAACAGAAAGAGAAACAGTACTGTAGACACAAATGGCAAAAAATAACAGAAATTCAAGTGCAAATGAAAATGCAAAGGATTACGCACATAGGGCCCTCGCTCCCAGCACGTATAATGCAGCAGCGGGGCCAGCAAGAGAAGGGCCCCCTCCCACCACATGATGTCTTGTGGCATAGTAACAGGAAGAGCAACTCAAACAGAAGCGCTAGTTGGCGCACAAGGTATAGCGCGAATGAGAACAGAAAGAAAGAATGTGAACACGGTGGGCGTGAGCCGAGCACGGTGTGCAGTGATGTCTTGTCACATAGTAACATGGTGCCTGTAAATGGAAATGTCAATGGGCATGGTGACGTAAAGTGAAACAGAAGAGAAACAGTACAGTAGACACAAATGGCAAAAAGTAACAGAAGCATAGCGCAAATGAAAGCACAAAGGATGGCCTTGCGTGGTGGCACTGGGGTGTGCATTAGGATCGTCAGCCTAACTCTCACCCATGACGAATGTAAAAGCAGCAGAAGTATGGGAGAATGGGATGAGAGTTGGGACCCATGATCCCAATGCACATCCCAATGCTGGTTGGGGGGGTGGGTCCAAGGGAGGTTTTCAACCCTAACAGCGAATTTCCTCACTTTTGTCGCTGTGGAACAACCCTCACTAATGCATTAAATGGAGTTTTTTGCCTCTAATTACCCTTCTTTTTGGGAATGATAACGAGAAGTAGTGAATGTAATGCAGTGGAGTGGGCCCCGCGCTCCCGCCACTTGATGTCTTGTGGCATACTAACAGGAACAGCAACACAAACAGAAATCCTAACAGTGGTGTACATGGTAACACAAGCGCGAATGAGAACAGAAAGGGTAACGCACATGGTGGCGAAGACGGGAGCGGTCTGCCACGTGATGTGTTGTCACATAGTAACATGGTGCCTGCAAACAGAAATGTCAATGGGCATGGTGATGTAAGTTAAACAGAAAGATAAACAGTACTGTAGACAGAAATGGCAAAAATAACAGAAACGCAAGCGCAAATGAAAATGCAAAGGATAACGCACATGGTGGCGCAGACGTCAACGGTAAGTGAAACGGGTACGGAACCACAAGCAGAAAGGGCAACAGTAACAGTAATGTAAGCACACAGGCTGGTTTTCCCCAAAATCTGCATAGAGAAAGACAGTGAGTACAAATAATGGATGCATAATAATGAGTATCAGCACAGAAAATGAGAACTTGGAATACTAAATACGTTATATCTCAGGAACTGTACGACGTAGAAAAAAAATTTAAAAGTCATATTATTTACAACTGTCCTGGCTAAACTGAATCTTAACCCCTGATTAAGAGCTAAGAAATTTTCCAACGAAAAGTCCGTATCTCGCACCGTTTCCAAGATACAGGCCCTGAAAACATAAACGCCCGTAATGTTATCCTATGGGAAAAAAAGAAAAGTTCGGAGCGCCATAACTTTGCCTCCTTGTAATGTTGTTTCACCCAAACCACTGAAAGGCACATCTATGGGCTGGTGGCTGTCTTCCCTCCAAATTTCAGGAGAAAAGACCAAACCGTTATTTTGCAACAGGGATCCAAATGATTTCTGTAATGCGTCAGGCGCAGTAATGTTATCCTATGGGAAAAACTGTCAACTTTGGAGTGCCGTAACTTTGCCGCCGTGTGATATATTTTTTCACCAAACTACTGAAAGGCACATCTGTGGGCTGTTGGCTGTCTTCCTTCCAAATTTCAGGAAAAAAGACCAAACCGTTATTTTGCAGCAGGGTGCCAAAGATTTCTGTAATCACGTCGGGTGCCGTAATGTTATCCTATGGGAAAACCTGTCAACTTTGGAGTGCCGTAACTTTGCCACGTGTAATATTTTTTAATACAATACTGAAAGGCACATCTGTGAGATGTCGGCTCCGTTCCTCAAATTTCAGTCAAAACTCCCAACGGTTCTTTTGCAGCGCAGTGCCAAAAGAATCGCTGTCACTGTCCCACAGATGGAAAACTACTACGCAATTTGCAAAGCTTTCACAAAAGTTCGACACTTTCGTGAGCACAAAAGTAATTTGCGAAGTACTTTTCAGAAATTTGAAAAACATATTTCTGGGGTGTTTACCACAAAATAAAGACATGGCAAGCATCCTCAGGGTCCGACTAGGTGAATACAAAAAGAATTAGGTTGCTAGAGGTCCCAAATTTAAATGCCAACCATTTCTCTGATCACCAACTGAAAACAAAATGGCAGATTTGTAAAGTAACAGGCCCATTGCGAAAGTAAAAATGCATTTGAAAGTGTTGAACTTTTAACTTTTCCCATTGACTTATAATGGGAAACTGTTTTTGAATAACTTTTGAACCGTTTAATATTTTTTCACGAAATCTTCGAAAGGCACATTGGGGACCCTGGCCACATGTTTCCTGAAGATTTTGGACCAGTCACGCAAACCGTGCGACCTGTAGGTGCGACCATAGAATTCCAGAAAAAGCATAAATGTGTGCACAGATCACGCTTAATAACTCCGCAGCCGTATATCTGACCACTACAAAACTTGGTAGATCCCAAGGCCTATAGTTCTTAATCATGTATTCCAAATTTACACTAAATCTGACAAACGGTTGCAAAGTTATGAAGGTGCAAAGTTTTGGGGTTTAACATAGAAATGGCTCCTCAACCCTAACAATGGTAGCACTACCATGCTACCATTATATATGTAATAGATATACCACTCTGAGGTGTGCGGTCACGCTGACTCTGATGCTCTGCCATTGGTTACATTGCCTTGCCGGGCCGCGGGCCGAGTGCGTCAACCGCGAGCGATGCGTATATCAGGCGCGACCACCTCAAGTGTATCTATCTTATAATATATTGCCATAGATTTTTTGGGGTGGTGGGTGGAAAAGTAGTCCCTCTGTGTAGTTGGTAAATAAATGATATGTCGGCAGAGGTTTAAAATAAAGTTGTATTGAAAATGAGGGAGGCAAGTATGATTGAGAGCACTTTTGGTGTGAAAAAACTGTATCTGTAAATGACTTTCACTTTTACTAGCACTTTTTGGTGTGAAAAAACTGTATCTGTAAATGACTTTCACTTTTACTGCGAAATGTAAGCGTGACAGCGGTGCACATTTCAGAAAGTGAGAAGCTGTTAAGAGCAAGTAAGCCCTGCTGTGTTTAAAAATCAGAAAAGTGACTCCCTATTAGGTTTGTGTTGCCTTTCGGTAATAGTAGTTCCATACTGTATGCGGAAGGAGCGAGGGGATAGATCAGGCGAGTCGGTAATTTTAGGAAGGTAGAAGAGTGAGCGGCAGTGTTGCCATGGCAACACTTGCTCGCTCCGTCTATGTTCCTAATTGCGACCCTTCGCTCAAATGCGCCTTTCACGCCCGTCTCTGTTGCCAAGGCAAGACAAACTGAGCAGTCACCTGTTCTAGCAGCAATTTCACCGGCACTGCTGAATTTTCAGTTCTGAGATCACGCTTCCTTCGATCCTATCGACGTGATGGTAAGTCGTGCGGTATTCTCCATGAAATACAGCTTTTTTACAGAAATTAAGAAGACAACAAAAGAATGTATATTCTACTTTTATATATACAGTTAGGTTTCTGTTAATCAGACTGATTGGTCACAGTGGTTACAGTAATAAAAGTGGTTGTACACTGTGAGACTGTGAAAATGGCAGGCAGGATTTGATTTTTAAATTAAATTTTAAGTAAACATTAATGGTAGGATGAAGAGATCAGTTTCTACAGTGTGGGGCTACTACTGGTATATTTACTTATGCCTGTGGGTGTCAGTTGCATATGTGTGTTAGTGTGGGTGTCTAGCTGCACCAGGTGTGGAGTGGTCTTGCTGCTGGTGAAAAGGTTTTGAGGACTGGAAAGTAGTTCAGGCGTGCGGTCATAGTGGAAGGCGTGTGGTCGTTGGGAAATAATGCACGGTCATGTGACGTGTTTTGTCCAATTGTATAAGTGGGATTTCTATGATTTTACCACACCATTTTATATATATAAATATATATATATATATATATATATATTAGAGGCAAAAAACTCCATTTAATGCATTAGTTAGGGTTGTTCCACAGCGACAAAAGTGAGGAAATTCGCTGTTAGGGTTGAAAACCCTAACTCAGAATTCACCCCCCCAGCACCACACACACACACAGACACACACACACATACAAGTATGGTGGAGGACCAAGTCAACACAACCAATGACAGACATCCAGCAGCAGGTGACAGAAATAACAAACAATTGTCTAAATGTACTACGAGACATCCCCACCCACCTGACCAGGTACTGTATGCTCAGTGGAGATCAACAGCAAAACTGAGGCCATGTACACCAAATGTGCACATCCCTGATTGCAGCTGCACACAACATACCACACTTAGTAGTTGCATGGCCTTACCTACCGATGCCCCACACCAGACCACACTACTTGTGGTGAGCCACCTGAGCAACAGAGTTCAGCAAAACCAAGGAGTTGTACAGGTATAATATCTCTGATTATAACAAGGGTTTGAGAAATGCAGCTTTCTAATTGACTGTAAACATTGTAACAGCCTTATGTTTAGTTTTTATTAACATACATGAGTGGGACATACCATTTACTGCAAGTAATTGCATTGCATCGCAGATGGCTCTGCCACATATATATATCTATATATCTATCTATCTAACTAAATATATATATATATATATATATATATACTGAATAATATAAATATATAAAATATAATATAAATACTGAATGTAATACAGTGATAGTATTGGGCCCCGCATTCCTGCCACTCAAAACACTAGCATAAACAGTACTGAAATATACTAAATGTGATACTGCAGTGGGAGCACACAGCCCTTCTGAACCCGCTCTCCCACCACACAAAACATAAACATATACAGTACTGTTAAATACAAAATGTACTTGTGATGGGAGCGCGGGACCCGAAACACAAAATGCAAACATAAACAGTATTGAAATATACTAAATGTGATACAGCAGCAGAAGCAATGGGCCCTTCAGGCCCTGTGCACCTGCCACACAAAACACAAACATAAACAGCACTAAAAAACACTGAATGCCACACAAGATGGGACTGCAGGGCCCTTCAGCCTCCACAGTTCCACCACTCAAAACACAAACATAAACAGTACTGAAATATACTAAACGTGATACAGCAGTGGTAACGCTGGGCCTGACCACATGATGTCTTTACTCATACTAACACAATGCCAGGAAACACAAATTTTAATGCACATGGTAGTACAAACTAAAACACAAAGATAAACAATTCTGATAAATACTGAATGTAATACAGTGACAATAGTGTAGGGCCTTTCTGGCCCCTCACTCCCACCACACAAAACACAAACATATACAGTACTGTCCTGCCACACAAAACAGAAACATAAACAGCAGTAACAACAGCGAATATCATACCACAGTGGGACTGCGGGGTCCTTCAGCTCCCATGGTCCCACCACACAAAAGCAAAACAGAAACAGTATTGAAATACACTAAATGTGATATAGCAGTGGGAGCGCTCTCCCGCAACATGATGTCTTCACACATAGCAACACATAACCAAGAAACAAAAATGTTAATGCACATGGTACCACAAATCAAAACACAAAGATAAACACTACTGTAGAGACAAATAGTGAAGTTACATAAGCACAAGCGAAAATGAAAACACAAATGGCAGAAGAGTTGGAATACTAAATTGCTTATATCTTAGGAACCGTACGACATAGAAAAAAATAAAAGTCATATGATTTATAACTTTCCTGGTTAGTTTTATACTTAGCCATGTTTAAGGGGCTAAGAATTTTTCAGACAAAAAGTGTATCTCGCACTGTTTCCGAGATACGGGCCCTGAAAGGCGCAGTGAATGCTGTAATGTTATCCTATGGGAAAAAAAGAGAAGTTCAGAGTGGCATAACTTTGGCTCCCTGTAATACTATTTCAAAATACCACTGAAAGGGACATCTCTGGGATGTTGACTTTCTTCCCTCTAAATTTCATCCCAAAAGACCAAACCGTTATTTTGCAGCAGAGCGACAAATGATTCCTGTAATGCAACAGACACCATAATGTTATCCTATGGGAAAAACCGTCAACTTTGGAGTGCCATCACTTGGTTGTTGAGTAATATTTTTCACCAAACCAGTGAAAGGCACATTTGTGACATCTTGGCTGTATTCCCTCCAAATTTCAGCCCAAAATACCAAACCGTTCTTTTGCAGCATAGTGCCAACGAATTGCTGTTATTTTCACAGTCCTTGGAAATGTACTGTCGAACTTTGCAAAGGTTTTCACAAATTCATTCGACAGTGTCGTACGTTCGATACTACTTCACAAAAGTACTTTTTCCAGAAACTTGAAAAACATATTTCTAGGGTGTTTTACCCCAAAATAAAGACATGCCTAGGATCCTCAAGGTCCAACTAGGTGAATACAAAAATAATTAGGTTGCTAGAGGGTCCCAATTTTAAATGCCAAGCATTTTTTCTGATCACTAACTGAAAACAAAATGGCAGATTTGTGGCAGTAAAAGGGCCATTTGAGAAAGTAAAAACTGCATTTGTGACACTGTCGAACTTTTTGTTAACTTTTCCCTTTGACTTATAATGGGAACTTGTTTTTTGAATAACTTTTGAACCGTTATATATTTTTTTATGAAATCTTTGAAATGCACATTGGGGACCCTGGCCACATGTACCCTGACGATTTTAGACTGGTCACATAAACTGTGCGACCTGTAGGCACGACCGTAGAATTCCAAAAAATGCTTGAACTCATGTGCAGATCATGCTCAATAACTCCACAGCTGTAAATCTGACTGGTACAAAACTTGGCAGATCCTGAGGTGTGTGGACCTTGATCACATATGCCAAATTTTAGGCAAATCCGTCAAAAGGTTGTAAAGTTAATAAGGTGCAAAATTTCAGTTTAACATGTAAATGGCTCCTCCACCCTAATTATGGTAGCACTACCGTGCTACCATAATATATATTCTATGCAAAAAACTTAGTTAATATATCAGTTAGGGTTCTTCTATAGCAAAAAAAGTGAGGACATTTAATTCTAGGGTTCCCACCCCTTGCACCCCAACCCCACACCGCCCTCACCAACAGGCATTGGAGTGTGCACTGGAGTCATTGGCTGTAAACTCTCACCCCAACCCATGTGTAAACAAGCTGAGGTGGTGCAGTGTAGGAGAATGAGGTGAGAGGGCTGATGACCCCAACGCACACCCTGATGCCTGTTGGTGGGGGAGGGGTGGGAGTGGGTTGCAAGGGATGGGAACCCTAAAATCAAATTTCCTCACCTTTTTTGCTGTAGAAGAACCCTAACTGATGCATCAACGAAGTGTTTTGCACAGAATTTTCTTACTTTTTAAGAAAGAATAGAAAATCAGAAAGTTGAGCAAGTTGGTGGGAGCGCAGGGCACTTCGGGCATTGCGCTCCCACCAATTTATAAGTGCCAAGACACATTACACACACAATGACTAAGAAGTAAATTCACGACAGCACTTGCAGCCACCAAACAAATGATAATCTAGTAGAACAAAGAAAAGGCTGTCCAGAAAACATAAATTGTGCCACACAATATGTCCACAAAAAATATCTTGTCTGAGACGTAAACACATCTATTAATATCTACGGGACATGCTGTCAACACCCTGCAAATTTCAAGTAAAAAGACCAAACCATGTCCAAGATATAACATTTGAATATATGAGATTTTCATTCATCAGACTGGCACAGTTCTGCACCTGTTGACATTTAACACACGCAATGACTGAAAACTACATCCATGACACTAAGTCTAGGTATCCTATCAATTTCAAGCCACCACCACAAGCAAAACACTGTCCACAATACGTATAGTGTGTCATGCAATATCTCCACAAAAATTTTTTTTATCTGACATATAATTCACATCTACAGGACACATCATAAACACCCTCCAAATTTCAAGTTAAAAGACCAAACCATTTCCAAGATATTTAATGTTAAGAATTGCAAAAAATTCCCTGTCTATTCTACTATAAAAAATCTTGCCATCTTGTCCCTACCTCATGATCAAAGATGGCAATCAAAGAATCTCATGATCAAAGAATTTGCATGATCATGATCAAAGAATCTTGCAGTCAAAGACTTTGCGGGCTCGAGATCAAAGAATTTGCAGGGTCACGAACAAAGAAATTAAAATGTTATAAATTCAAAAATTGATGGAATTGCGGTATACCAGTGCCATGGTTCAACAAAACAAAGCCTCCTAAGTAAAACCCACCCTCATTTGTCTTCCTAGGACACCCCTGGGCTGAGAAAATTGATTTCTTAATCTGGCCATCTTGTCCCTCACTCACGATGTACGATCACGATTAAAGAATCTCGCGATCAAAGAATTTGCAGGGTCACGATCAAAGAATAAAAAGTGTTCATATTTAAAAAAATTAAGAATTGTGGTAAACCACTGCCATGGTTCATCAGAATGAAGCCCCCTAAGAAATCAATCATTTGTCTTCCTAGCACACCGCTAGACTGAGAAAAGTCATGTTTTAATGTGGCCATCTCATTCCTCGCTCGTGATGTATGATCGTGATCAAATAATCTTGCGGTCGAAGAATTTGCAGGCTCGCGATCAAAGAATTTGTCGGTCACGAACAAAGAATGAAGGACGAGATGGCCAGATTGTTAAGTAGATTTCTGTACCCCAAGTGTGCCCTACACAGTTATATGAGGCTGGGATTTGTTCAGTTGGCTTCGTTCTGCCCCATGTGAGTCAAAACACACAATTTTTCATTATCCCTGGTAGTCTAGCAGCCTCCTCCCACCAATCATGATACTATACATAAAGATATCTGTTTCCCTGGTAGTCTAGTGTGTCCCTCTTGTATTTTATAAATATCTCATTATTTTATCCCTGGTAGTCTAGTGCCCCCACGTCTATTTATTTTTATTTGTTGTTTATATCCCTGGTAGTCTAGTGGCCCCACCATCTGTATTTTATTATTATTATTCATATCCCTGGTAGTCTAGCTGCCCCCCTCCATCATAATTAAAAAGTAAGCATTTTCTACTTCCTGGTAGTCTAGTGGCCCCCCCAGCCTCCCACCTAGCCATTCCAGGCCACCTAGCACCCTCCCCCACCCTTCCCCACCCGGCAACTGGTACAGCCCACCTCTTACTTCCATGGCCAGCCACTGACTGTGTATATTATGAGTGCTTATTCAAACAGGTGAACTGAGCACCTGTTTGAATTAGTGCTCATAATATACACAGTCGGTGGCTGGCCATGGAGGTGAGAGATGGGCTGTGCAAGTCACTGGCTAGGGAAGGGTGGGGTGCTGGGTGGGCTGGCATGGCTGGGTGGGGGTGTGGGGGGCCACTACACTACCAGGAAGTAGCAAATGCTTATTTTTTTAATTATGATGGGAGGGACTGCTAGACTACCAGGGATATGAATAATAATAATAATAAAATACAGATTGAAGGGGCCACTAGAGACTACCAGGGATATAAACAACAATACATATATATAAATAGTTATACTGCTCTGTGGTCCATGCTGACTGACAGGGATGCTTTGGGCATGTCTTGGCCTGCAGTGTCCAGCCTGTACTACTATTCTGACCTAAAGGTGGATCTGTGTGCATCATGCATTAGCACTGGGCAAACTGCATGGTAATGCAAGCTAAGCAGCACATAATGACAGGTTTAGCACAGGGCAAATGTGCTAATGTGTTAACGCAGTGCTACCAGTTCGGGGACTTTTATATAGGATTGCACATTGTACATTCTCATGCGCTGCTGCCTGCAGCTGTACTGGGTCCATGCATTTGCTGCACATGCATTGACCTCATAGTGCTCCTCTACCTGGCTTCACATTTCTGTACCCTGTGTTGATGTTGCGGTTTGCACTTCCTAGTTGCTATATTCAGGGCTCTCTTATTCCTGGGCTAAGTTTGCCCTGCACTCCCAGCCCAATTTGCCTGGTCTCATTCCCAGGCTATATTCAGAAGCTCTTTGCCCAGGGCTATTCCTTTTGAATATAGCTTGTTGTTCACTCTAGACTAAGTTTGCCTGTCAAACAGAGCTAATTTAGCCCTGGAGCAAAATTTTGAATATCTGGCCCACAGAGTTGGGGGCTCACTATTAAAAGTCAAAGCTGAAAATTGAAGTGGTAGTGTGTCTTCAAGTGACACCATGTTTCTGGGTCTTTTACATGTCATCAACTACTATTCCAACGGTAAAACAACAGAATGACATCTATTGATATAAAGATTGTATAAATAAAAAAACACTTTTGAAAAAGATTTTTTTTTTAAATCTAAGACAGAATTTGAGTTGACAACTGCACCTGCTATGCAATAAATTAAGCAGAGATGTTGATAAATTGGGAGTTATATTGGCAAGGTCCTATTGCATGAGACACTGACTGTTCTGGCTGCTGGACAGATTTATTACAATTTGATGATAAAAAATAATGTTATTTTATGCACAACTGAAGGTATCTTTGACCAGTTTTTGAGGTAATAAAGAATTAGTATGTGACTTAGTTTACTTGTATTACTTTGAGGTAAAAATTCTGCATGTATATCACAGTAGTTAACAAATTAGAAGAAAAACAAACATCAAGGAAATGCAGTAAAAGGTGTTGTTTTGTTATGGACATACATCCTACCGGGTCATAATGTTGCACGCTTAATAGCGTACAGCATTATGGCTAAACCTGCACAGCCCTGAAGTTTACAGCGAGTGGTGCAATACAGCAAATACTACTGTATGTGGTATTGCACCACTAAAACATTCCAGGCAAATGATAAGAGCTCTACTGGGACAGGGCTCTCTGAGCAGTTGCTGTGACTCAATGGACTGAGCCACTGCAGCCAAAAGCCCAGGTGTGGTGTTTGGAACTGGGTTTGATTCCCAGTCCCTGTAACTTTAATCTGTACTCAAACTTTGTGTGCTCCCTGAGTTGAACCCCTCCTGTAGGTGAGAATCTTTATTGGAGGGTTCAGGGGACACTGCCCCCTGTAAGAGTGGATGAAGGGGCAGAGCCCCTGGCAAAAAAAAGTGTTATGCTCATGGCAGAAATTGCACTGTATTGGCAGTGTGATTTTGCCATTTGGCATAATGTCTTGCAACATTATGACCCCGTGCCAACATACATTAGAGAATTTGCCATTTCACTAGAAGAATGGGCATTTATGATGCTTCATGAGAATACGGTGCTAGTGAAGTACTGACATCATAGGGGAATCCTAACATTATTTACAACTGATTTAACTAGACAGCTGAAATGAGTTGCAATATCTAATTTTCAGTCGAATGCTATATCGACATACGGTGTAAAGTACAATAGCCCCTGATATACTGTACAGGTTTTTTGGCTTAGTATTGACAAACTAACTACAACTACTTTAAAATCATAATTCAAAAATAAATCAATGATTGCAACAGTCAAACTTCTATTTATAATTTTGATTACATAAAAAATAGTACTCCAGTATCAGCTGTCCAATTAGCAGTCTGTTTGGTCAGTTGGCCATTCAAATAGAATGAGAAATTCAACACATGGGACACGTTGTGAGGGTTGGCATTAAAAAAGTGACTGCCAGTACTAGCTGTGGATTTCAGGTGCTGGCATTAACAAGTGAAAATAGACACCATGTAACATGACTGCACCATTACAACTTATGCACCTAGCATGGATAATAAGAGGGAAATCTCCTACCAGGGTCATGGAGATCCTGTGAGGGGAACCTCAAGGGGATATGTAGAAGTTCCTATAAAATAAGAACAGCAATGTGGTCACAAATAATCTGTCATTCTTTAGGAACAAAACAGGAAGGAAAGGGAAGGTTTAACACGAAACAATACTTATCTGATACATTGGGATTCAGTGTCCTATCAGATGGGAATTGTATCATCAGACCAATTGAATAAAAGGTAAAACAGATTAAAATGAAAAAAAATATATGATTAGCAAGTGGAGTAGAGACAGAGTTGAGGAGAGGTGCAATATCAACAGGATTGGCATAGATATTACTTTCCGTAAAAGGTGTTTTTGGAGAAAATGTGCAGTTAAAAGTAAAAGGCAGAGAAAAAGTGAAAATTTGTAAAGTAAAAAAGTAATAGAAGTGGGAGTAAGAAAGCAACAGTGGCAAAGAAGAATGAGCAGCAAGACTGCGGGAGTTCTCATTTACCTTTCAAAGCCCGGGTCTCTAAAGCATGAAGAGATGTTGTGGACAGCAACACTTTGGCACCCCATTCTCTGTAAGTCTGACAGGACAATGTAAGTGTGGAAAGGTGCATAAGGTACTGGGTCACTACAGCATGGACAAAACCACGCATGAAGAACTGCGCTGTCTTAAACACTTAAGGAAGTGCAGTGATAAGGGTATTTGAGCAATACAAAAATATTGCTACCCCTTTTGCTGTCAAACAGAAGACAGAAGTGGGGAAAAGAGACTTGAGCAAAGCTGGTTGAATGCTCTGTGGAGCTGATTCCATGGTGGAGTGGCCAGGGCACTTGAACCGGGAGGGGGAGACCAAGTTTCAAAACCCTGCTTAAGGAATTTTGATTTGATTCTTATCTGCGCAGCCACAACTAAGTGCTCCAGTTGGAATTTTAACTTGCCCTTCTGACCACACCCCCTCAGAGTTGATTATAATTACTCCATGGGTTGTGAGGGATGAAGCCCCCCACAAAAATCAAACAATCCATCAGGAGTTCGGCATTGTCGTGCAGTCGGCATTATGTACTGCTGTTGTTTTGCTGCACACTGTTTTCTGTGCTTGGTGTTTCCTTGCATGGTTTCATCCATAACATTATGACCCGATGCCAATGCATAATCTGTTTTTGAATAGAGCCCTTAATGCATCTAAAATGATAGACATACCTGCTATGCTCCCAAGCAGAGATGGCTAAAGTCCCTTAATTTTGCTACATTGAGAGTTTCGTGCAGAACTAGAATTTTGTGAAATGTTCATTATTGGCTCCCTGGGATTAGCTAGAAAGCATGGTGGGGTGAGGATAGGAGTCAGGTAACAGGGGACGGAAAGTGGCAGGGAATAACATCAAAGGGGCTGTGGTATGACATCACAATGTGGGCTAGGGTTAGGAATTGCATAGGTAATTGACAGGCAAGGGGATTGGGTAAAGGGAATTTAGGGGAGTGGCTGGATAAGGATAGAAAAGGGGCTATGGGGAGAGATAAGCCCTCTGTCTCCTTCAGCTGTTTCTTCAACTTTACTTGATTGCAGCTGTACAGTCAGATTTTGAACTACGTGGATACTTCTCAGGACTAGGTAATGTTGGGTAGGCCAGGCCTTACCTTTTTCACAGTGAATAAATTGTTAATGCTGGAAATTGGGTCTTTGAGACTGGATTTTATTTTTCAATACTATGTTCTCTCAAGATAATTCTTTTGTTTCAGTAATATTTTTTTTGCAGTGCCATATGATTGTTCACACTGTTTTGGTGTAGTGTTTTACTGTGGGATGGCCTTATGTGGTACTGTTTTGAGTTAATCCTGATGGGTACAGATGGTAAGATATCCTTGCAGGTTGGTGTTTTCAAATGTAAAGGGTTTCTTCTGCCTAAAATATCATTGGTAGTAATGCAGGGGTTGGCTTAGGCAATAGCCACTGAGATGCCAGACCTACTCAAAACCTCCCCCGATTAAAAAAATATTTTGCTGAAGAAAGGTTTTAATCTTCGCAGTATCAGAGGTACCTGGGTTTTTGTAATGGTGCTCAGGACACCAGGCCACATGGCATCTGCTGTGAAGGACCTAGTCCTTCCAGGGGTGCTCGTTGGGTCAATTGTCTATCGGAGACTGGTATGGTCCGTTTTCATCAGTGGAGAGTTTGTTTGGCATGCAGAATGCAAGTCCATGTGGCATCTGCAGCAGAAGGGTCAGGCCTTCCAGGAGTTGCCTGCTGGTCCTTTATTCAAATGAGAGCTGCATGGTGCACAAGGCATCAGGTCATGTAGGGTCCGCAGGTAGGGGGCCTGGGCCAAATACTGAGCAGGTATTGGATCCGTTGCCAGGGGGGGAGGTTTTTCATTTTGGTGCCACTCTGGGTTTTGTTTGGCCTGCTGGACTTGGATGGCTATCCTGTCACTATCCTCCTGATCGAAAGTCCTGTTTTGTGAGCCAGGGGTATCTGCTAGGATTCAGTTGGAAAATGGTCCTGGTGAGGGCGAACATTGGATGGGGAACCAGGCACTTGCCTTGCATGGGGCTGGAAGGGACTGATCACGGGGACAGAAAAGGCCCTAGGCCAAGCCTTGCCCATGTGGATGGTGGTTGGAGGCACCTGTGGAGGCAGGCAGTTTGCGGCTGAGGTTAGAACCTTCTGGCATGTAATAAAAAAAATACATAAAGGAAGAAAAGGGACAAGCAAATGAGGATTGGTTAGGGGTCATTGGACTTTTCTGTCTCTTTTTGGAAAAAGGGACATGTCAAGATTTGTTGGGGGTTTTTTGCTCACTCTGGGAAGGGGTTCTAAGGTGATGCGACTTGTGGTCATGTGGTTGGGCCATAGGCCTATGTAAAAAAAAAAACAGTGCAGTTTCAGCTGGGGGGCATGAGTGGACTCCAAGCACAGATTGGCTGCATTTGCTCAGGTGGCTCTGGGGAGACTGAGAACTCTATTTGGTTTGGGCTCCCCCACCAAAAGTTGCTGCTTTCACAATACGCATGGCACACAGTCCTTAGCCACCATTTTAATGAGGATTCAGGGGGCCAGGCCAGCTGCCACTTTGTGGGTCCTACCCATTGTGGGTCTTAAGGCAAAGGTGGGGGAGTGCACAAAATCAGCTGAGACAGAGCACTGTCCCAGGCTTCAAAGATAAGCAGTTGTTAAAAAAAAAAAAAACATTAATTAAGAAAAAACAAGTAGGACAGTGTAAGAAGAAAGGAATAAAGTTGCAATTAGATGAATGGATAGGCATACGACCCTAGATACGGGAGGCAATTGAGCATGTGGCCTGGAAGGGGCAGCTACCTTTTCCCCAGGGCTGGGACAGAAGCCTAGGGCAAGTGGTTGTCCAGTGTGAAAAAAGGAAAACAAGAATAAGGAAGTAGAACACTGGCAGGGAAGGAAAGTAAACATGGTTACAACTTATTTAAAGAAAGTTTTGTTACTTCTGTTTAGTTTGTAAGCTCTGGAGTAAGGGATGCCTAGGGGGTTCAGTACTTACATAGAAACATAGAAGTTGATGGCAGATAAGGATTGCAAGGCCCATCCAGCCTGCCCATTTCTTTTTCTACCTTATAAATGTGCCATCGGCCTTTGCTCTGTCAGTGGCCTATCTATTCATACTCATCTGTATTGCTCCCTTATGCCTATCCCATGCCTGCTTGAAGCCCTACACTGTATTCATAGCCACCACTTCATGAGGTAGGCCGTTCCATGCATCCACCACCCTTTCTGTGAAAAATAATTTCCTCACATTCCCCCTTAATTGGCCTCCCTCTATTCTCATGCTGTGTCCTCTTGTCCTGCTATTTTTCTTCTATTTAAACATGTTAGACTCTTTCACCTTGTTAATGCCCTTAAGGTGTTTGAATGTCTCGATCATAACACCTCTCTCCTTCCTTTGCTCAAGGGTATACATATTGAGCTCCATTAATCAGTTCTCATATGTCTTCTGATGCAGTCCCTGCACCATTTTGGTTGCCCTTCTTTGTACTGCCTCAATTTGGTTAATGTCCTTGTGAAGGTGTGGCCTCCAGTACTGCACACAGTACTCCAGATGGGACCTAACCAGTGTCTTGTAAAGAGGGTTTATTACCTCCCTCTTACGACTTGTGATACCCCTAATAATACACCCTGACATCCCCCTAGTCTTGCCCACTACTTTAGAGTTCTACTTGGATGATTTCAGGTCATCAATGATGATGATGCCCAAGTCTCTTTCTTCCTTTGTGACTGCCAGCAACTCCCCCTCCCAGCCTATAGGTGGCTTCAAGGTTTCTCTTACCTATGTACATAATCTTGCACTTCTTTGCATTAAATCCCAGTTGCCAGTCTTCTGACCATTTTGCTAGTTTATCCAGATCTCTTCTCATTCTGCCCACCCCATCTGGATCATCTACTCCGTTGCAGATCTTGGTGTCATCTGCAAACAGACAAGCCTTACCCTCTAGTCCATCTGCAAGGTCACTAATGAAGATATTGAAGAGGACTGGCCCTAGAACTGATCCCTGAGGTACCCCACTTGTGACTTGCATCTCTTCTGACTGTATACCATTTACCACCACTCTCTGTTTTCTGCTAATCAACCAGTTTGCCACCCAGTTGACCAACCTCTGATCCACCCCGAGCCTACCCAGCTTATTTATCAATCTTCTATGTGGAACAGTGTTAAAAGCTTTGCTGAAGTCAAGGTAGGCAACATCAACTGTTCCTCCTTGGTCCACCACTCTGATTACCCAGTCAAAGAAATCTATGAGATTAGTTTGACAGGACCTTCCTTTTGTAAACCCATGCTTTCTTGGATCCTGTGCCCCTATGGATTCCTGGTGTTGCACTATCCTTTCCTTAAGGAGTGCCTCCATAATCTTGCCCACTACTGAGGTAAGATTGACTGGTCTGTAGTTCCCTGCCTCCTCTCTGCTACCACTCTTGTGGAGCAGGATCACATGAGCCCTTCTCCAGTCTTCTGGGACCTCTCCTGTGCTCAGAGACTCACTAAACAGTTCTGCTAATGGCTTTGCTAGTTCCACCCTTAGCTCCTTAAGTACCCTGGGATAAATGCCATTAGGTCCCATTGCCTTATCCACCCTGAGCTTAGTGAGCTCTTGTGGGACCCTTTCCTTTGTGACGAGAGTAGTGCTCACCTCCCCCCCTCCCCGTGTCCATGATGCTGAGCTGTGGGCCCTGCCCTACCTTCTCTTCAGTAAATACTGAGCAAAAATATCTATTTAGGATAGATGCTTTTACAGGGTCCTCTTCCTCACATGCCCCCTTTTCTCCATTGAGCATTGCAATACTTCCTCTGGACTTTCTCCTTTCACTAATGTATCTATAGAAAGTCTTGTCACCTTCTTTTACTGTTCGTGCTAGGGTTTCCTCAGTTTGAGACTTTGCCTGCCTTACTGCCTTCCCTGCTTCCCTTAGGGCAGTTTGGTATGCCTCCCTATCTTCATCCCACTGTGTTCCCTTATATTTCCTGACAGCCAGCCTTTTGGCTCTGACCTTTTCTGCTACTGTATTTGAGAACCAAAGTGGGTTCCTTCTTCTTTTGCACTTCCTTTCCTGTCTAACACAATGGGATGTAACTTCAAGTATTGCATCCTTAATGCTTGCCCACTTTGCCTGTACCCCCTCACCTATGTTTCTTTTTGCCAGGGCTAGCTTAACTCTGTTGGTCATGTTATCAAAGTCAGCTCCTCTGAAGTCCCATATTTTTGCCTTGGAATGGGATGGTTTAGATGTAGTGGCCAAATTGAACCATACCATGTGATGGTCATTGGACCCCAGGTGACCTTCTAACTGCAGATCTGTGATCCCTTCCCTGTTAGTTAGTACAAGATCTAGGATAGTCCTGTCTCTTGTGGGTTGTTGTACCAGTTGTTTGAGGCCCTTCCCTTGCAGGAAATTCACCATGTGTCTTGTTCTGGCAGATGTTCCTGCTGGTATTGACCAATCTGTATCTGGCATATTGAAGTCTCCCATTATCTGAACCTCCCCTTTAGCTGTCATGTTTTGTATATCTTCTAACAGTAATGTTGCCCATTTGCATGGTGAGCAGGGGGCTCAGGTGGGATGTGTACCTGGGTCAGCGGTTTCCTATTCCTGTACTAACCAGTGATAACAGCTCTTCCCATTTCTTAAGCAGTTGGGTGTGGGAGATGGGCTGTGAATCACACATTGATTTCCGCTGTTCACTTGTGGATCCCCCCTTTCCCATTCATCAAAAAAAAAATAAATAAGAAGGAAAAGGACAAAGTCATGCTGAAACTGAGGCATGGGGGGGGCAGCCCCATCCACTGCCATGAATGCAAGCAGTAGGGAAAGGGGACACACAAATGGGGGTCTGCTGGAATAGGAGGGGACACACAAAAAAATGCAGTAGGTGAGGGGCATTATGCTGGAAGCAGGGCTATATGGTTTTATATTATTAAGTTGCACGATGGCACCCAAGATGGCTCCCAAACAAAACAAAAAAAATGAGCTGCTGGTGTAGAAAGTTGCAGAGCTGATAGATCAGATATAGGCCATTATAAAGGAATCTAGGATGAAGGAAGAAAGGGAGAGGAAGGTGGAGAAGAGGAGGGACCCGCCAGCTCAGAAAGAGTAATCAAACAACAGGCTGAACAGTAGTAACCAGGATGAGGGTGGTGAGCCTCAACCAGATGCAGATAAGGGACCAGAGTTAGACCTGTTGGTAGAAGGTAGTTTAAAGGGCTACCTACAGTACCAGGTATAATGGAAAAAGAGGGAGATAAAGGTTGGGAGGAGGTGGATAAAGATTAAAAGAAATTGAAAGATGAGAAAAAGATAGTGAAAGGGGAACAGAGCACAGGGCCAGGAGATGGGGGTAGCAAGGGCAGTTATGGGTGGTCCCTGGGGATGACCCTGAGAGACTATGTATTGCAGGTTCTCAAAAAAAAGTATGGAAGGGAGAGTATGTGGATATGTTTGCCCTGACTGACAAGGATACAGCAAAAATGTACAAGCAGAAGGAGTCAGTGGGCAGTTCCAAGATGGCGGTAGCCCTGGTCATAGTGGGGAAAATCAGTTTGGATATTAGCTATAAGGGGAAAATATTTGGGTCATGGATGGTGGGTTTCACACATTTCAGCGCAATTATGCTGAAGAAGAAAACGAACTGTACCTTTACTCACCTATTTGGCCATCTTCAGGGATGCCTATAGGGTTAAGAGTGGATATGGCTAGCTTATTTATAATGAGAAATTCCAGCAATGGGTGGTGTTGCGTGGGGATGTCAGGTGGAACGTGATCTTGTAAGAACTGTGAAAAGTCATTGTCAATGCAGGGTGGACCAGCAGTGAAGGAAAGAAGGGTAGTGGGACAACAAGTGCAAAGACTTGCTGGGTGTTTAATAAGGCTAACTTCATGTGGAAGAACTGTAAATACAGACACGCTAATTCAGGCTGTGGGGGCATGCACTCAGGCTCCAGATGTAGGATGAATTCAGGCAAGAATGCCACTCAAGTGCAGTCCTTTCAAGGTGGCCATGGGGAAAAGGCGGGATTCAATGGGCAGGGGTACAATTTCAGATGGCAGAATGGAAGTGGAGGTTATGGTGGGTGATGAGCAGCCTCAGATGAAGATGGTTGGTCAGAGGTGTTTTCATCTGACTCAGTCCCCAGTGAGGACAGAGATGGTAATTGCATGGACTAGGGATTACTTGAACAAAGGGTCAGGTTTAATGTTGAGAAAGAGTTTCACAGAAGGGTTTAATTTGTTTTACTTGGGATTAAGGAAAAATATGAGGATAAAAAATCTGGGATCCATTAAATGGAAGGAGGATATTGTGAAAAACACGATTAAGAAAGAACTGGTAGTGGGATGGGTGGATGGCCCTTTCCAAACCCCTACTTTTCCAAACATCAGGGTCTTCCCATAGGACATCATGCCTAAGTAAGCACTGGGTAAATTCAGGTTAATTTACAACCTATTATACCCAGATGGGGAGTCCATGAACAATGCCATCACCCCGGAAAGGAACATAGTAACCTACACCACTTTGGACAATGCGGTGGAGCTCATAAAAGCCAATGAAGGGGTAAGGGTAGCAAAAAATGACTTAGAATCAGCTTTCAGACTGCTGCCATTGCAGGGTTTTCAATTCCAGGGGAAATATTTTTTGACAAAGCACTGACCATGGGGTATTGAGTGGTTTTCGGTACATTCAAAGTTTTTAGTATTGGGTATTTTCAGTCCACCACAAACAGGGGACTATCATATTATTTGAAACATTTCTTATTCATTAGGGAGAGCAGGGAGAACATGCAGGCCATGCTCCAAGGTTTTGAAGACATGTGCAAGGATAATGGGGTACTCTTTCCTGAGGATAAGAAAGAGGGGCTGAGCAGGCAGCTAGAATTCTTAGACATAGAGCTAGATTTAGATCAGCAGTGTTCACTACTCCAAAAAAGCAAGGTGGAGAAACTGAAGGGATTTCTGCAGGGCTCAAGGAGAAGCAGTGAGTACAGCTCAAAACTGTTCAGCAGGTACTGGGGCATATGAATTTTGCCTACATGACAGTGGCCAAGGGGAGGGTGTTCACCCGATGCTTTACTCAAGGGTCCGTTAAGTTCCCCCATCGCTGTGTCAACATCATCAAAAAGGAAAGGAGGATCTGTTAGCCTGGGAAGGCATCTTAGTGCGGTATAATGGGGAGACTTTCTGGCAGGACAAGTGGAAGTCAGGTGAGGACCTGTAGCTGTTCATGAATGCAGCTGGGGCCTTTGACCATACTGTCAAGGTGAATAAATATCAGAGGAATGGCCAGCCTCCTGGATAGAACTGGACATCACCAGAGATATCATGTTTTTGGAGGCATTCTTCTTATGGGTAGCTATGGCAGCCTGGGGAGAGCTCCTTAGGAACAAGAAGGTAATTTTCCAGTATGATAACATGGCAGTGGTGTCGGATATAAATCAGCAACCCCGATCCAGAGAAGCAATGCTAAGGGTGGCATGCATGATAGTATGGGAGGGCCTGAGCCTGAAATTGTCTTTTAAGGCAACACACATGAGAGGGGTTAAGAACAGCATAGCTGACAGCCTTTCACTTTTACAGTTGGAGAGGTTCCAGTCAATAGCCCGAGGGTGGCATTCCAGAGAACGCAAGTGCCATCATACCTTTTGGAGATTGGATGGACTGAGACCAGCTACTCTTTCAGAGTGCATGGGCTCCTAACATGCTGAGGGCTTATGAAATGGTATGGATGAGCTTCCAGGAGTTCCTGGAGATGGCTGGGCTGAAGGTAAGAGGCCCAGAGTCTGAAGCCCAAGTAATCAGGTACATGGTGGTAAAATGGGAGGGGGGATGTCAGAATCCACCATTGGTGTCCATCTCACAGGTATTGGCATGGTCTGCCAATTACAGGGTTGGGGGACCCTGACCAGAGCTCCTGCCATCCAGCAGGTGCAGCTAGGGTGGATCAGGCTTCTGGGTCAACAGTTTGACAGGCACAGGGTGATCTGTGGGGAACTGCTGAAAATGCTGGTTGCTAGCCTGACACACATATGCTCCTCAGCATAAAAGGCCAGATTGTTTGTGGCCATCTTTATGGTGATGCAGAATGGGGGAACTTAGGGTCAGTGAGGTGGTGGCCAAGGGTAAATGGGACACATAGGGAGGGCTAAAGGGCCAGGACATGTCTTGGTAAGCTGGGAACACCTTGGTCTGGCTCAGATGGTCCAAGACAGACCAGGCCAGGAAGGGAATACAGGTTGAATTGAACCATGATTGGGAGACTGGGGAGGAGGTAACACAAGCTTTAGAAGCATACATGGCAGTTAGGTCCCAGGGGAAAGGGTGTTTCTTTTAGGCACAGCAACAGGGATCAGGACACCACCTACCAGGTCACGACTGTGCTAAGGAAGGGGATAGGCTTCCTTGGGGAGAACCCCTAGAGGTTTGAATCACACTAATTTAGGACTGTGGTGGTCTCAGATTTGGCCAGACTTTGGGGCATCTCCATTGAAGTAAAGAGGGTGGGGGAGGTGGTCCTCCCAGGCTTACAGAAGATATGTAAGTAGATGAGATTTAATATAAATCTTTATATGTTCCAGTGTTTGGATGGTGCTGGGTGGTTTGGATTATCAGCCATTCTTTTATCCACTGGGTAAAACAGTAGGCTGTAACCATGGTGGGGGATCAGCAACTAGGACAAGATACTGAAAAGACCATGATCAAGTGACATGGGCAGAGGGGACAAAAATGAAGGCAGGTTTTGCCAGTGTTGGATAATATCAGCAAGTTTTTGCCATCCCCAGATCTGATTGTTATACATGTAGGGTGGGAATGACCTAGGAAACATGCCCCGGGTGGCTTTGGTTCACATGCTCCTCAATGCCTTTGATGTGTTAAAATCTTGGTGGCCGCATGTGACAATAGTGTGCTCGGAAACGATACAACGGAGATTTTGGAAACATGCTAGAGGTGTGTTAGCAGTAGACAGAGCCTGGAAGCAGGTAAACAGGACAATGGCAGACTGGGCTAGGAAGGCAGGTGGGCTGTACATAAAACATGCATTGGTTACACACAAAATGCCTGGGATGTACCACACAGATGGGTACATATGTCAGTGGTAGGCAATGCTGCTCTAAATGGGGCAATCAGGGAAGCAATTGAGAAATTGTAGGGTTTTTGGGGGGTATGTGCTAGCTTTTAATGGGGGAAGCCCAGATGCCAGACCAGATGGTCAGCCTATGGGCTAGTGGGAATAGGGGGGTCCAGCTGGATGGAGGTATAGCAGAGCAGGGGAGGGCTCCCCATGAGGTAGTCATCTCAGAAGGAACAGGGCTGGGACACCAGAAGCCAGACAGAGCTGAAAGGTGGTGAAAGGGCATCAGATCTTTTACACCCAAGCCAAAGAAGAGCTAAATATTGACCATAATGCTGTGAATTTTGTGGATATGTAAATAAAAGAGAAACCCCAAAAGTGTTTTGTAAATAAGAAAATGTTGGTGATAGCATTGAAAGTTAAAAGGTTGGTGTAACTGAGACTCTATCTAATAAAACTTCAGTTCATTGAACCAGGCATTGGTGTGAATGTGGCTGATTTCAGGGGAGTCCAAATGACAATTGCATCTGTGGGGAACATGAAGCTGCCATTGGATTATATGGACATTGCATTGATTTGCCTTTATTTTGGTTCCTAAAGGCACATTTTGCAATTACTCATGGGGTGGCAGGTCACATGGGCTCAATATTGGCTTGAACAGCCTTAGTTCATCATAGCATGTGCAGTGGAAGGCTGGAGTTGATTAGCTCTCAGAACTGTGAGATTTAAACCTTCAAAAAACATTAGAAAAAAATGATATAATTTTGGACTTTTGAGTCCAATTTTAGTACATCAAGTGTAGTAAATCCTTGTGTGCTTGTATCATGGATCATTTATTGATTTAGTGTGAATTTTGAATCTTAAATTAATTCAGTGCCTGTACTGACCGACAGTGCAGAAGTGTTCTGCGGAGGGGCAGATCTGTGGTGTAGGAGGGAGATTCACAGACCACAGTGTGAAAGGCAGTCTTGCCAACTATTGTTGTCTTTTGTTTAGAATTGGTGTGTTCAGTTCTGTACACAGCTGTGCACAGTAATACTTCTTGTATTGTTTGATAATTTGTTTACCTTTCACTGTGCATATTTTCTGTCCATTTAGAAGACTGTGTTTTATTTTACTGAACTGTTAAATTTTCTGTGTATTACCATTAATCTGTGTGTGTGTGCCATCAACTCATATGCATTTTATTGCTCCACTGTAATGGCAGTACTGTTAATTTTTGAGCCCGTCTGTAGTAATTTTAACTATTGGTGTGAATATTCCACCAACAATAAAAAAAAAACAACAAAGTATGGTTGTTCCACTTTTGGATTTGTGTTGAAAGTACTGAAGGCCTTATTGAGCCTGTGTGGCTATATCTCTTTATTGCCAAATTTCCCTCTCAAAGTCAATATCAGGGCTGACATTGGGGGGGGGTGCAAAGGATGCCACTGCACCAGTCCCCAGAGCCTGGTGGGGCCCAGAATTGTCATTTTTAAATGGCAATCGGTACTGCACCGTGTTTGTTGGTTGGCCATCCCTTCTCCTTATTTGTCAATGAATTAGGCTCAGCCCCGGAATCCAGTCTCCACTCTGCCTGCACCCACCCCACCCCTGCCTGCCATGATCTCAGCCCAAACCCCCTTCCATTTAAATTAAAATATCAAGTGGCGCAGGGACGCACCATGCATGCTTGCGAACCATACCTGCTGGCACTGGATGGACTGCCTGGCTCCTCCTCCTCCTTAAGAACTGATGGACCCGACCACTCTCACTGGTTCTTCTCCTCCTCCTCCTCCTCCCTGAGATGTTCCCACTGTGATCACTCTTTTGGTTTGGGCCTGCCTCGACGCACAGTCCAATGAGCCCATCAAGCCTTTCTGGATGCCTGGCTGCTGGCATGGCATGGCACCATGGAGTATTTCTGGCTTGCTCGCTGCTGTCAGGTCAGTCATGTTTATTTGGAGTTACTGATACCAATGACAAGTTTAATGAACAGTGTTTCTGCTCCCTGCCTCCCGTGTGCTTGCGACCTTGCGTGCTCTTGGACATGTACTCTGTCTCAGTCTCATCTTGCTCTGACTGCTGCGAATAATTGTTTTTACAACCAAGTTCACTGTTGAAAAAACATTACAAAGTCAGTCTAATAACTCTGGCAGCAGTAGTAGTAGTAGTACTAAGCATGCTCAGCTGAGTCAGCGTGAGGTTGGAACCGGGAGATGGTGAGGGGTCGGGGCCAGTGACTTGGGGTGATCCCACCCACAGGACTTGGGAGCAGGAGAGATCAATTAATTTATTCACTGGGATGGCGGGGACATTGGCAGATAGGACTTGGCTCAGGGGGTTTGGGGGGGGTTGGAGTCTGGCAGGTCCTTGAAAAAGGAAGGAAGGAAAAAATGGGCCTGAGATTTGACTGCCAGTGGTCACTTGTCTCAGTTGAGATCACTCAGAGCTGAGAAGAGCGAGTTCTGCTGCTAAACTTTGTGTTAACTAAATTTTTTTTTTCGTTCTTATTGAGAGTTACAGGGGAGGCTGGGGGGCCCACTACACAGGACTGAGGCAGGGGACGCACTTCACAGTCTTGCACCAGGGCCCAGTAAATCCTAGTGCTGGCCCTGGTCACTACTGTTGTTTTTTGGCTTCCCATCCACCCAAAACCAAAGAAATATAATCTTGCTGTTAAATGTCTCTGTTCAGTCTGTTGAAATTGCTGTTACTGTACCACCATTGTGTGTCTCCCCAAAGTACCATGAACACTCTCTCTCTCTCTCTCTCCAGTGCATATTATTGTGTTGCAATAAACAAAAACATACATATAGAAGAACTGTACCTGCTGTATTTTATTGCATTGTGCTGTCCTGTGAATTCACTTGAATTTGTTACAGCAACCAACAAAACTGGAAAAATCACTTTTTGTGGTGGACGTTTTCTTTTCATGGTGACTGTCTGTGCTACATCTCTTTATTGAGACTTTTTCTGTCTCAAAGCCTCTATTGTTGTTTTGTGGCTTCCCACCCACCCAAAACTGTAGAAATAGGTTTGGCTCCATATCAAAAGAAAGACATAGCCAAATTGGAGAATGTGCAAAGAAAGGCCACAAAATATATAAAAGGGATGCAAACAAAGGATTACTCCCAACACTCCACAAATTAAACATGTTCACACTAGAGTATAGAATATTAAGGGGCAATATGTCTTTATTGTATAAATCCTTAGCAGATCATGACCTGAGGGAGAAGTTGGGGTTGGCATTCAGGTGTAAAAATTATAACACCAGAGATCATTCTTTCCAGATTTCAGGGGAAAACTGGAGAACATGGAAGAGAAAGAAGTGGTTTAATCAAAGAGTGATCACTACTTGGAATGAGCTACCAGGTTCAATAATAGAAAGTCCATCTATAGATGTGTTTAAACATTGTTTGGATGAATTTTTTCATCATGACTAACTATTAGGCAAACACTGTGAATGAAAGTCCTTTAAGCTCAGTATGGACCTATGATACCTATAAAATATAACTTTGCTGTTTGTTGTCTCTGTTCAGTCTGTTGAAATGGTTGTCATGGTACCACTATTGTGTGTCCCCATAATACCATGAACACTCTCTCTCCAGTGCATATTATAGCATTTAAACGAATGAAAACAGACGTAATTAAAAAGTACCTATTGCTGTGCTTTTGGCATTTTACTGTCTTGTGATTTCTCTTGAATTCATTACAGCAACCAACAAAATCAGACAAATCACTTTTTGTAGTGCATGTGGTTCTTTTCTTGGTGACTCTCTGTGTAATCTAACAAAATGCCCACAAAGTAATGGTCATGCAAAACTGTTTCTGGCTCTGGTGCTGCTGCCTGGAAGACTATTGCTCGTGTGCCTCCAAATGCTAACAGTGGAAGTCGTTGTGATGATGAGACAGGTTCATCAGGGGCTATCAATGTTAAGTGTTGTTGTGGACATGGTACTATGCAGCAGAAGGGAAAGGTAGAAGATGCAAAATTAGTGGCATCAATGCTGGGTGGAGATGCCTGTGGCACTGGTAGTAAAGTGAGTGATGATATTGTGGATAACAACATGAGTGTTACTACAACCCAGGATACGTTATCAGGTAAGAACAATGTTGGGGACTCAGAAGACTTGAGGGTAGCTGATGTCCCACTCCCCACAGTAGTTAAACATGAGCCTGATCATCATGAGTCACAGTCTCATGTTTCTGCAAATCCTCATGTTAGACTACCCAAAAAAACAGATGGTGATGAAAAATGGGTGAATGATCAGAGTGAAGCGCAGGCTGTAATATTTGCACAGGATAGCATCCAAAGTGAATTTGGGGATGATGATGATGATGATAATGACCCTATATGGGAACTGGACAAAAAGAAAGTTAAGGTGGCTGTAGGTATACAGTCTGTTAGTAATCCCCCCGCCGCAAATTTCTTCTGTTGGAGCTCTGTCTGTGAATGACCCTGATGTCATACTAACAGACTGTGATGTTCAGTCAAAGTCAAAGTTTGCATCACACCAGAAATCGTGCAGCACACCCCTCACTTCACCTCCCAAAGATGCAGTCCCATATGCAGCAGTAGCAGCATCATGTGAAATGCCTTATCAGTCATTAGGGTGCCGGCATTACAGCACTAGGTCATTACAGTACCAAATGTCGGATTCACTGCCCCTCCCCAATGACCACTACACTTGGAGTTAGAATAATTAGAAAAGGGTGGGTGGGGGGTTTTGCTCCCGATGTAATGGCCGCTTAGTGTGTGCGCTCCATGTCTCGGGGGTAATATTTGAGCCGTGCTCCTTGTCTTTTATCCATTTTGGGTGCCTGAACTGCCAGACACTCATTCGCACAGGCTGGGCAATCAGGAAATAACAAAATTATTTGGAATATCTGATGGATCGAGGAGTACCTGCCGCGACAAATGGCTATGTTGAAACGTAGCGGGCCGGGCAGAGCAGCAGCCTCTAGTGTGCAGCAGACTCAAGAAGTGTTTTCAGCACTTCTTAAACAAATGGCAGATGCAACCCTGGCTGCGAATAATACGACAGTGGCGATCAACAGGTTAGATTCTCACTTAGCCATTTCCGAACTCAAAATCAAAGATAATGATGATGCAATAGATGAGCTTTCCACCACAATGAGAGCTCAGGAAAGATCAATCCAGACACTACAGGCTAAGGTCGATGACCTAGAAAACTGCAGTAGGTGAAATAACCTATAATTGCTGGGATTTCCGGAGGGTGTTGAACAAGGCAACCCTGTTGAGTTTCTTTACAACAGCTTTCCTGACATGCTAAAACACAATCTTCCACCCGGCTTCACAATTGAACGGGCACTTAGAACTCTTGCCCCTAAACCGAAGCCAGATGATAGGCCGCGACCACTTATGGTTCGAATACTAAATTTTGCAGACAAGAAGTGGGTCATATCTCGTACTCGGGAGTTGGGAGCCATTTACTGGAGGGAGCACAAAATAATGATCTTTCAAGATTATTCTCGTGACTTGGCAGCCCGTCGGAAAGAATACTCCGAAGCTAGACGTGTCATGCATGAAAGAGGCATTAAATTCTCACTAAGGTATCCTGCGATTAAGAGGATTGAAGAAAATGGTGCATCCTTATCATTCTCAACCCTGAGCAGTTTAATGGAGCATTTAAAAATTAAAAGGTGTGGAGAGCACAGGTCAATGAACTCTTCTAAGGAGTCTACTTCACAGGGAAGGAGATACAGCAATAATGAACCGCTGGATGGTACTTGTGCACTTTTGTCTCGCCCTGGTGGGTTCCAGTTCCAAGGCCAGAGTGCATCTCTCCCAGCACGCACTCGGAAACATAAACAGACTGAGATTCATTCCAAAAGAAGTCATCCAGTTAACCGCACAGCAAAGGACTCTGATTCATTGTTAGTCACAGGGGTCCCTGAGGTGGATTATGACTCTCAATTTCTTTCCCCTAATAGGTTTGCGCCACTCACCCCCATTCTACAGGATGATTTTCCCGATTATCCTGAAGAAGAAATGCTTTATGAGGCTTCCAAGGCTGATTACCCTAGTGATAATCCTGCGTCAGTGGTGCATACGCCTAAAGATTCCAGTCAGGAACTGCCTAAGAACAATTGTGGTAAAAATGGACCAGATCATTGTGCACTTCTGCCCCAACTCAGCGTTGAATGTGTGCCCTCCTTGGATGCACAGAGCTAGTACTAGATAAGTATCTGAATGTAGTTTTGAGGTGAGAAATGGGGTGGAAGGGAGGAGCCATTGGTGTGGGCAGCCAGTTTGATATGCCACTCCTAGTGGACTATCTGGTTATTTTGGCCTAAACGAAACCAGGTGACATATTATACACTCGGTTTTAATCCTGAGTGCCCAGGTATGACCTTCCTAGAAATAAAAATTCCTTGGGTTTTGTTTCCTGTAGAGGATCTGCATTATGGGGCTGTTCTGCCATTCAGCTAGTCTGTAAGCCTATACTTGAATGCTGATAGGGACTGAGCGGAGACCTCCCCCCAACCGGCATTGCAATTTTGTCATGGGTTTGCACTCTAGTTGGTAAGCCTAACTGTGAGCTGTTAGTGAAACTGGACATGGGGCTACGTTAACTGACTTGACCCCCGAGGACTCAGTCGCACACTTGGGCATTAAGTCCAGGTTAGTATCCAAGACCACCTCCCCACTGTAGGTGGAACGATGAGGCCTGAGAGGACTTCGACTCCCCGGCCTGAGTCATCGTTCAGTTCCAAAGCTCTTTGGTGCACACCAGGTGTAAATAGTTTTAGTGTGTTAGAAATGGTTATATTTCAGGTTACTCCTACAACTCTGCAAAATAACTGTGTGGTGTTAATCTTTAGTACACCTTCTATTATGTTTGTACTGTTACAGAATGGGTCCGAGGAAGAGAGAGATGTCTGACTGTGTTTATCTCTTCATAACCCCCAAGACAAAAAGAAAAAAAAAATTGTTATATGGGTGATATCTCCTTTATTACTTGGAATTTAAGGGGGTTAAACTCCCCCTCCAAAAGGAAGCAGGTACTCTCCCACCTTAAGAAACTTAAAATGCAGGTAGCCTTTGTGCAAGAAACTAAACTTGCAGAAAAAGACTGTAAATATCTAGTCAAGGACTGGGTGGGTATGGAACTGCACTCCTGTGCCTCTACGAAGAAAAGAGGCACAGCAATCCTGTTCCACAAATCACTTCCCTGGGTGGTGGTGGTTAAGAGGAAGACAGACTCTCAGGGTCGATGGATATTAGCTTTGCTCGACACCTCTGAGGGTCGCCTTTTGGTGGTAAATGTTTATGCGCCTAACGTAGATGACCCCTCTTTCTTTATAGAGCTAAACTCTAAACTAGACACAATGATAGAAAAAGATAGTCCCAATATCATGGAGAGGGGGACTTTAATCTTACACTTGTCCCCATGTTGGATAGGAGTGATATAAGCAAAGAAACTCACACTAAGGGAGCTGAGGCCATTCAACCCCTAAATACTGAGTATCAACTGGTAGACATTTGGCCCCTAGTGCACCCTTCTGTCCGGGACTACTCCTATTACTCTGGGGTCCATGCTACTTACAGTAGATTAGATTACTGGCTAATTTTCCATACTCTTATGGGCCTAGTTAGTAACTCAGATATTCTCCCCTTGGTTATCTTGGACCATGCCCCAGTACAGGTAGTTATTTCATGGGGGCCCTCGCCTCGAAGATCCCCTTCTTGGAGACATGATCCACTTCTTTTGTGGGATCCTAACTTCAGGAAATGGAATGAATCAGAGACTATACAATTTCTTAAAGAAAACCCTGTTGAGGATACTTCTGCCCCAAATACTTGGGAGGCCTTTAAAGCCACCATGCACAGGAAAATTATAGGATATGCCTCCTACAGGAGGAAAAACAGGGAACGGGAAAGGGTTCAGCTGGAGGATGACCTGCTCAAAGCTGAAAAAATTCTTAAAGCTCAGCACCACTCCTTCTCCAAATCTCTATGGGGTCGGGAAGTTCTGGAGATCAGAACCAGGTTAAACGAACTACTATCCAGGGCTGCAGATTTGGCACTTACTAGATTAAAACATAAATATTGGGAGGGAGGTGAAAAAAGTGGAAAAATTTTGGCATATCAGTTGTGGAAACAGCAAGGGAATAGATACATGGGGGCTGAGGGACCCAGCCACGGGAGTAGTAAAAACAAAACCAAGGGAAGTGAATGACATTATGAAGGCATTTTACTCCCAATTATATAAGTCAACTAGAACTAATCCCTGCTCCGATATAATATCATTTTTAGATATGGTAAAATTGCCAAAGTTGGATCTAGAACAAGCTGCAGCCCTTGAGAAACCCATAACTCAGACAGAGATCATGGCTTTCCTGAAGGCTTTAAAAACTGGGAAAGCCCCTGGCAGTGGTGGGTTTCCTGTGGAATTTTTGCAGCTATTAGCCCCTCTGATTTACCCCCTGCTTTGTAAGGTCTTCAAAGAAACCAGGGATAAAGGTATGTTACCTTCTACATTAAGGGAGGCTGTCATCTCAGTGATCCCAAAAAAAGGTAAATCCCCTGAGGACCCGGCTAGTTTTGGCCCTATCTCCTTAATAAATTCTGACAGCAAGGTCTTTGCCAAAGTGCTTGTGGATAGAGTGGCCCCGGTTCTACCTTTTCTGATATACCCGTCACAGGTTGGTTTTGTAAAAGGCAGATACAGTACTGACCATATTAGAACACTTATTAACCTTATTCATATAGCGAGTCAGGATACATCAAGGGCCTCTGCTGCTATTGCCATTGATTTCAAAAAGACATTTGACTCAGTGGAATGGGACTACCTGCAGGAAGTTTTACATCACATAGGATTTGAAACTAGTTTTAGAGCGGCTGTCTCCTCCATTTACTCATCCCCCAGTGCAAAAGTCCTCACAAATTCAGTGCTTTCCGAACCATTCCCCTTATACAGAGGTACACGTCAAGGGTGTCCACTTTCTCCTCTGCTGTTTGTCTTTGCTATTGAACCATTAGCAGCTGCAGTCAGACAGAATTCACACATCATAGGTATCGGTAAGGGGCAGCACTCTGTCTCCTCCCTGCTGTATGCTGACAATCTGTTGGTATTACTAAGAGATGTTAACAAGTCCCTACCCCACCTACTAAAAGTTTTGGACACCTTTTCATCTATCTCAGGGTTAAAAATAAATCAGTCCAAAACTGAAGTATTTACGCTGAATACGCAGTGTGAATCTCATATGGTGGCACAGTTTGGACTTAAATGGTCTCCACATACAATTCAATATTTGGGAATTAAGGTTGGGAGAGACTTAACGAAGTGGAGGGATAACAATCTGTGCCCCCTACTGGCTAGTTGTAATCCTGAAACAGAGCGAATAAATAAGCTTCATCTAACCATGGCAGGTAAGATAGCCGCTTTTAAGATGTCCCTTGCCCCTAGATTATTTTATGTGCTTGCTCATATCCCTCTTTTTCTCCCTAAGTATTGGTTTAAGAAAATAGATACAATGATTGGTTCCTTTATATGGGGTTCAGACAGACCTCATTTCAGTAGAAATCAACTCCGGTCTCATCCATTGCGGGGAGGATGGAACCTTCCATGGATTGAAGGCTACAAGATAGCTTTCCAAGGAGCACAAACATTGAAATGGTTCCATCCCCAGACTATGAACTCTTCCCAGTGGTTAAGGATCGAGCTGATGTATAGTAAAAGCCCCACAGCTGTTTCCTTTCTCTGCTCCCCCTCAGACCAGGATCGTACATTGCATCCCACTATTGAGGCTTCAATTAGATATTGGAAGATTTTACAAACAAAAATAAAACATTTGATTCTTCCTCTTACATTTATACCCCTGTGGAATAACCCTAGCATAACTATTGGTGGCTCCATGGTGGCTTGGCCATCCTGGCAAGGGAAAGGGATTATATTTTTAAAGGATGTGCTGAGCATTAATTCCATGGTGGTAGATACATACCAGAATTTGCAATCCAGATGGAATCTAAGTAAATCAGAATTTTGGAAATACCGCCAACTGCGGGATAGTCTTAAACTCCTTCTAAGCTGGGGCAAAGCCATCCCATCTAGTGACTCACACTCAGAAAGATTGCTGGGCCTCCCTAATAAAGTTGCAACCAGAATATATGCTGTACTATGGGACTCACTACATCCACCAATATAAAATCTAAGTTAAAGTGGGAAAAAGCCCTAAATATACAAATATCAGAGATGCAGTGGAAACAGTGCTGGCAGGTTGGTCTGAGGGTTCATAAGGACACCAGGAGCAAATTAATACATAATGAAATTTTACATTATTGGTATAGAACGCCTGCTGTCTTAAAGAGAAATCAAATCCTTACACGCGACAAGTGCTGGCACTCTCTCCAGCCTGGAGGGATCTAGTTCATATTCTCTGGCAATGCCCGCTGATACAAGGTCTTTGGGATGAAGTGCAAGAGAAGCCGTATAAGGAGAGACTAAAGGAGCTTAATATGTATACCCTTGAGGAAAGAAGGGAGAGGGGGGACATGATAGAAACTTTTAAGTACCTCAGTGGAATCAACAAAGTCTAAGAGGTTAGCATTTTTCAGAAAAAGAGACTTGCAAGAACAAGGGGACACAATTTAAAGATAGAAGGAGGCGGTTCAGGGGCAATGTGAGGAAGTATTATTTCACAGAGAGGGTAGTGGATGCATGGAACAGCCTTCCTGAGGAGGTTGTGGGGTCTAAAACTGAGGGAGAATTCAAGAATGCATGGGACAGACATAAGGCAATTCTTGTGGGGGGTAGGAAGAAATAGGCTGTTGGTTAACTAGGATCTGTGGCCTATCATGTAGGTAGGGAAATGGGCAGACTAGATGGGCCTAGCAGTCCTTATCTGCCATCAAAGTCTATGTTTCTATGTTTCTAAGTGATTCTTGTTGCCAGTGCAATACTTAAATGTCAGGTCCCAGTAGACCCTTCCCTTATGCTGTTAGGACTGTGGCATGGGTTTCCACCCCTTAAATATCAGGAACTTAGATGGTTATTATTATTTAGCATGCAGGTTAAACGCTTAGTTTTACAAAACTGGCAAAGTACTGCACTGCCCAGTCTTAAGGTGATTCTTGCCACGCTTTCCTCTGTATATGAGATGGACAGGTGGACACATATGGCTATGGGGAGGATAGAATGCTTTTCTTTCTGTTGGGCCCCCTTTATGACATATTTGGCACCCAGAGCCAGTATTAGTTGATCAGCTTCATCATATTCATCTGTCTCCACTTAATGTTTGAATTAAAGCTATGCATGATATTTTTTTTTGTGATCTCTGATTACATATGTCTATAATGTCTGTCAAGTGCAAGGTTGTGTATATGTGTAGGATTCAATGTATACAGTTACCTATATTGTGGTATTCTCTGTTTTCATAGGTTTATTATAGGTTAAAATTGTTTGTGAATATCTACTTAGTCTTACCTGTGTAGTTTGTGTATTGGTAAGTAACATACCTACTCTACTCATGGACACGTAGAGTTCTGTTTAATAGTTGCTGAGATGCCCTACAGTAGGTACAGATAATGTTTATATTACTGTGTTTACTCTGTGGTCTCTTTCCCCCAGAATCAGTGTACAAGGTGGCCATATGAAGGTGTAACTATTACAGTCCACGAAGCTGTGTCATTAAGTGGTGATACCTCCCTATGGTTGCATGTTTTGGGAAAAGAGAGGTAGGTGCATCTATTTAGTCTTCTGTATGCTATATGTCAGGATCTAGTTACTAAAGGTATTCACAGTATATATCTTACTATGTTATATATATATATATATATATATATATATATATATATATATATATGTTTACTTTGTTTCTTTTATTCTGTTTTTGGATTCATTATGTATAGATGTGTATTAATGCAAGGGCATCAGTTAACATATTGGAGCTTGTTATTACAAATAAGGCAATTATTCTTTAATTGCTGGTGCCCACGCAGTCATTAGTGCAGTCTGTGTGGTCTCTAGCAAGGGACGACGATTCATCAGAGATATGTCTAGTATGCCATCAGCTAATGATCCTGAGTGTACATCTACTACATATGTATTAGAAAATGTATGTTTTGTTTTGTTTTATGCTTGGAATAATAAAACATTTAACTGAAAAAAAGAAAAGAGTGGGTGGGGGGCATGGGGGTATAGCCTCCCACAAAAGGAGAGGACAGTGACTTTTCCACTTAGTACCATAATGACCAGGTGTATTGTTACCGGCTCTCTGAACTGGTGGAACCTATGAAATGTAGGGCAGCCAAAATCCTAGTTTGGGATTTTTCCATACAACATGAAAAAATGAAACATTCACAGTCTGCCTGCTTTGTCAAGTGTGAGTGAGATGTGGGAAAAAGGGTAGCCACCTTGGCACTGTGGGCTACTATACCCATCTCAAGAGCAGGCACATGGCACTATTGACTCGGCACCAAAGAGGAACTGATGCAGTAGTGGGACTTTCACCCTCATCAGCCTTAGTGAGCAAGGTTTCCCCTTGCTAAGTCAGTGTAAGTAGTCATGTAGGTAAAAGTTTTGAATTAATACTGGAGGGTAACTGCAGGCATGAGGAGGAGAATGACTTTGAATGTTCCAGTAGCAGTCAGAGTAGCAGTGGTGGTTCATGTAGCCATTCAGCTCCATCAGTCCCTGTGCTTAACACAGATAAAATAACAGCATTTATTGGCTTGTCACTTGTGCACCCACAATCCCACATCAAAGCCACCCCATCCATGGCAGTTCACAGAGCAGATACATTTGGCATGCCCTGGGCAAAACACATAACAATGCAACCCACATTGCACAGTCTTTTTGAGAGGCCCATTACATACCCACCAAATCATATGGCTGCACATGAACTCGGTGTTGCTGTAGCAGATATGATTGCAATTGACCTGTTGCCATTCTCCTTTGTAGAGAATGTGAGATTTCAACACTTTTTGGCATGTGCATGTCCCAAATGGAAGATCCTGTCCTGAACACATTTTGCCACCCTAGTTGTCCCTGAGTTATATCAGACTGTGACTGAGTCTGTAAGATATGCACTTCGGCATTCCACATCACAATACATTCACTTAAGTATGCATACAGTATGTTGATAAGTTGCAAAATGGTGAGACGTTCTTATCTGTGTATTACTGGTCACTGGACACAGCAACCTGGGGTTGTCTGTGATAGTGGAATGGGAAAGCATTGTAATACATCAGACTGTGGTGGTAGCAACCTTCATGGCATTAGACAGCATGCTATGCTTGCAATGCATAGTGTACAGTGGTAGGGTTGCATACAGGTGAAAATATGCTAGACTTGCTTCTGACAGAGATAGATGAGTACAAATCTCCAAAATTGCAGCCTCAGAGCTCCCCACAGTGCCGTATTAAACTAATTACAACTGCAAACAAATACATATGGCTACTCGCACTTAGAGGTTGGAATAAATTCCACTACTAGGGAACATTCAGTTTAATATAATTTATTTCAAATTCATGGTAGCACCCCACCAAACACACCATCAATGTTTCAAGCACACTGGCTCTTTATCAAGACAATGGCTCCCTCTATTGTTGTGCTTAAATTATGCAATACCTTAAAGCTTGTAATAAACCACATTTTACCACATATAATAGTATATAGCCACCTATCTAATATGGCTCAATATATATCCATATGGTATATAACCTATCTCTTATCATATTAAAAATTTGTTTTATATATTAATGCTAAGAATAACAATAATAATTTACCAAATTACCAAATAAGATGACTAATGCATCACTATGAATATCAATACCAACTATTACCATATAAGATTTTGTTCTATTTCATTAATCCATGTTTTTTCATAAATACCATAAATGCACTAAAAAAGCCCCCTAAACAATCACCATCTTATGCACTATATCTGAAAAAATTAATAGGTTCATAGATGGGAATCAAGTTCAAAAGATTGATTTCCATAGTAGAACTTGCCTCCATATGAAGTTGACATGGTGGAAATTGAGAATCTCCTATCTCCCATAAAACTATCTAACCTATTTTTCAAGATAGTTATATTATCACTGTCAACCACTTCTCTAGGAATCACATTCCAAGTATTGATAAATCTCTGTGTGTACTATTGGCTTCTTTTGTGTGTTCTGTTGACCTCTCCAATTAGTTTCTGCCTATGTGACCTAGAGTTATTATATTCTGCAGTATTTTTTGTTAAACCAATTAGTTCAAGAACGATATCATCACTATTTGCTCTAATAGCCAGACATAGTTCGCTCCTCAATTTTCTATACTCCACAGAGTATAGATTTAGATGTTTTAACCTGTTTTGATAGTCCAGATGTTTTATGGGCCTATAATATATATTTTGTTATACTTCTTTGAACTTTTTACAGTTTATTTTTCCCTTGGATTGCGTACAGAGCACAGAAAGGAAAACAATATTCAATGTGGAGATGAACTAGGGCTTTATTCAATAGAATGATAACTTTAGGATACCTACTTCTTTTAGATCTTAGAAGCCATCTGGTTATTTGATTACATTTCTTTATGGTCATGCTGGTATGGTGGTCAAACTTTAGATTGTTAGAGATCCAAACACCCAGGTCTTTTTCATTTGTGCATTCCTTTAACAGTATGTTATTTGGTTTATACTGGAATCAAAGATTATTCGACCTAAAGTGCATGACTTTGCACTTTTGCTCATTAAACATTAGTTTAAGTTCTCTTGCCCAGCTGACTAGGTGATCCAGGTTATCTTGAAAGGGATCTCACAGAATTTATCTTATGAACAATGCCACTGATTTTACAGTCATCTGCACACTTACATGACTAAGCACCAGGCAGTGTTTGCGTGGTTGATAATAAGATATTAAATAAGACTGGGCCCAGGACAGAGCCTTGTGGCACTCCACTGGTGACAGCTCCCCATGTAGATTCATAACCCCTTATAGATTCACATTGAGTTCTATTTGTTATCCATGAGCTGATCCACCTAATTGTGTTCAGGTGGAAATGAAGTTTGATTAGTTCCTGAATCAGGATTTTATGTGAGACTGAATCAAACACCTTAGGAAAGTTGAGAAAAACCATGTCAACTGGCATACCTTTGTCCAAGATGGCACTTGTAGGTTCAAAGAAACTCATGAGGTCGGTCATGAATGACCTTCCTGACACAGATCCATGTTGTGTTGGATCATTATGTGTAACATGTATTAAATGATACATAATATGTTTTTGTAGCAACTATTCGAGAGTTTTACCCAAATCAGATGTTAGGGTTATTGACCTGTAATTTTCTGCAGCCTGTTTTTTCCCCCTTTGTGTATTGGGGTTACCAGGGCCTTATTTCATGTTTGTATGGTTTCTCCTGATTTTAATGATGCATTAAAGAGGACAGAAAGTGGGCCAGCTAGTTGATAGACTAGCTCTTTCAAAAATGTAGATGTTATGTGGCCAGGTCCTGCTGAGCTATTATGCATAAAAATGCTCATATTATTTTAGAAAGAAGACTAAAGTATTATTAAGTAATACCCAAATGTGCAATGTAAAAACACACACAGAAACTGTCTATAAACAGTTACAGTCACACTGAATCCTGAAATTCAGACACAATTGTGCTAACCTAATTTCTTTCAGCTAATAATTGTTTGCAGAGATTGATGAGTGGCTGCAACCCATGTCCCTAAACACTGTCTTCATTACAAGTGATAATGGGTCTAATGTTGTTAAATGTATCAGCAATGGTGAGTTTTTGAGAGTTCCATGCATTGCCTGCTGTTTAATTGTTGTGGTACTGGAGTTTCTGCACTACCATGAAATCAAGCAAATGCTGACTACTGCACACCACATCTGTGCTCACTTTACACATTCTGGAAAGACCCATCACCAACTTAGGCACCTGCAGATCCAAAACAGCCTTCTTCAGCACTGCTTCAAGCCTGAAGTTGTCACGAGATGTAACTGCACACTTTACTTGGCAGAGCACTTGTACGAGCAGTACAAATCAATCTTCAAGTACCTTGTGAAGCACATTAGCTGTGACAGTTCTGGGGCATTAATGTCTCTGACAACTGAACAGTAGCAGCTCATGGATTCAGTCATATCAATTTTGAGGCCATCTGAACATGTCACACAGGCAGTGAATGGTGACACTGCATCCATTGTTCAAGCCATTCAACTACTACAGGTGCTGAGCCAGACATTGTTGACTCTGCAGCTTAGTCTTGATGTGGCCATAGATAGGTCAAGCGGTGCATTAATCAAACACATGATTAGAATCTTAGACAGCAATAGACATATCATCGTCATTCAGCAATCAGCAGAATTTGGAATAGCCACAATGTTGGACCCATGCTACTTGCATTCATGCTGGAAGGTGGGCATGATCAGGTTCAAAGTCGCACTGGACTGCTGGTCAGTGAGGTCAAGGGGGCATGGATGTCACATGCAGAATTCTGCAACACACAGCATAACTAGGCTGAAGGTCATTGTAGCCACTGTGACTACAGTCAGGTGGCTGCACAACAAGGGCTGGTGTCAGCTACACAGTTGCCCATTAATCCACTTTGTGGTGCCTTGCCCTATTTTGGAATTTGTGACCTAGTGGAAAAGGATGAACAGGTGGACAATTCATAAGGATTTCACTCATCACATAGCATGGCTGTGGGCTATTTGACAGAAAATAGGCATCTGGCAATACTGGATGATCCGCTGGTGTACTGGATTGCAAGGTGAATGAATGGACAGTGATGACATCAATAACACTGAAGTATGTGACCTGCCTACCCTCTAGTGTAAGTGTGGAGATGGTATTTAGTTCTGTGTGGACCACTGTGCATGACCTGCATACTAACCTATGTATCACCGACAAATGTTGGCCTGCTGATATTTATCAAAATGAATGAAGGTAACATTCCAAGTAGGACAAGTACATTTATGTTTGTACCCAGTCACGTTGATGGTGGTTCTGATGAGGGTGAAGCAGACTATCTTGGTGGCAGTGTCAAGCATTGTTCCATTGAGTCCAAGTGGGGACAACTCCAACATTGAGGATTGTGAGGGATGATTCCTTAATGATGAGGTGGAGGATGTTGGTGGAAAATCATAAAGAAAAAAATGCCATTAAAGTACTTCTTCCTTTTCTAAGTTTCATAACGACATGTCATTAGAGTTCATCTTAACCTTCCTTGCTCTTGTCAGGACAGTTCACAGAATTTGTGCAGTCATTATTACCTGCAGTCCTCTAAATACAAGTCAAGTTGTAGCCAATGATGTCATGCTGATTAAATGACAGATATCCTGACACTGAAATACATCAGACACCCCAGCCAGCCACTCTTCCTCTTGAGAGAGGCACAGACAAACAGACAGACCATGTGCAGGTAATAATGACTGCACACATTCTGTGAACTGATTGAGGGGGGGTGGCTCAGAGGTAATTTAAGGAAGTATTTTTTCACAGAGAGGGTTGTGGATGCATGGAATTGCCTTCCAGAGGAGGTCGTGGAGTCAAAAACAGTGGTGGAATTTAAGCATGCATGGGACAGTCATAAGGCAATTCTAGGGGGTGGGGGTAGGAAGAAGTAGGCTGCTGGTTAACTAGGATCTGCAGCTTATCCAGTAGGCAGGGAAATGGGCAGACTGGGTGGGCCAAGCGGTCCTTATCTGCTGTCAAATTCTATGTTTCTATGTGCCATAGCCCAATATAAGAGCACTCAGCCAGCCACAACCACCATGCTTCTTGAGATAGAGAGAGAGAGAGGACAGAGACAGACAGACCTTGTGCCTTAATCTAGTATAAGAACACGCTGCCAACCACAACCACTATGCTTCTTGAGAGAGACAGACAGACAGACAGATGGAAAGACCATGTGCCTTTGCCCAATGTAAGAAAATGCAGTCAGCCAGAGCCACACTACTTCTTGAGAGAGAGAGAGAGAGAGAGAGAGAGAGAGAGAGATGTTCAGTCCTTGTACCTTTGCACAATATAATAACTCATAGACAGCCAGCATGATAGGATATCAGCTGCGCATACAACAGGTGATGTCCATCAGTAAAGTAACATCTGTCTTGTCCGGCTTGTTCCATGTACAATATTGGCTGCCAAAATAACACTCATTTTGTAATGCCATGGTGGGTTTATGTCCAATGAATATGCATTAATTTATTACTTATTGTCCAGCTTCAGTATTATCATCATTTTTACAGAAATTTGGTTCATATTATCATTATCATTATTAGCCAGAATAACTGCATGTTACTGAAATAAAGTCTCCCAATTCAGCACCATTGTTTTAAATTTAGTAATCAAAAATAATGTAGTCTAAAATAATCTGGATTCTCGCATTCAGTAATGATGGACTATTCTTTTAAAAAAGTTACTTTGTTGTGTTAGATAATTTTTTTTCAATTATAGCTGCATGATCAGTACAAGAATCACACAGCCCCCACTTGCATACTGTGTGACCCTGAGTAAGTCACTTAACTTCCTTGTGCTCCCAAGTTGAACCTGTAAACAAGCTTTCAGCTTAGTGTGTCTCTACTGGTAAAAAAAAATGATATGAAAACAAGCAACATCAAAATGTGTGTGCCACAGCAAGCAATAATTTCTAATGTTGGTTGTTACCTGTGATTATTTCTCTGAAGGTGTTGCATTGCAAGCCTGGCTGCAGCAAGTAATTCACTATCACACAGTTAGTATTACACCCATCAAGAACACCAATAATTTACAGTAAGTATGAATCTGAGTTACTGTGTTTTTGACTTGACATATGTCGTTAATATTTTTTTTTCCCTTTTCATACAGGTACACACTGTGCCACTGGGGACAAATACAGGCAAGTCATTTCAATTTCTTTTCACAGATTACTGTTTCAACTTGCAATCATACAGTCCAAGGACCAAAATGATACAAAGTAATGTAAGTTCACCAGTCATGCTGCTGTAGCACAGTCATGTTAATTATTTTATGTACAGGTATCAGTCTGATTTGTTTGATTTCCTCTTTACTTTATTATTCCTTTCTTTTATTTTCTTGTTTTTCACAATTGTGAAGTATATAATGGCGGTCAAATACAGGTCATGTAGTATCTGTTTTTCTACACAGATGAGACCAGCATACTTCAGTATGTAAGGAGTCAATAATTAGAGATGCAGCAAAATTAAATTTGGGCTGCAAAATTCCAGTGAAATTGTGAATTTGGCCCCTTGAAGTATTCCAGAAAATCTGCACATTTCATGTAATATTTCTCTAGTGCAAAATGTGAAACTCCACTGGCGAAATGCAGAATTTCACCCATGAAATGCAGAGGTTCACTATCAAATGGTGGAATTTTGTCCATGTTTCATGAAATTCCTCATTTCACTGTAGACATTTTGCATTTCACTGGCAGAATTTTGTATTTTGGACTTGCAAAATAGTTCATGAAATTTATGAATTTCATGAAATATTCATCTCTATCTACAATGTGTATTCCTCGTCAGGACTGTAAGACACTGGTTGCTTCCATGTCACTAAACTTGATCATTTTATTCACAGGTGTTTCGTAATAGCTCTGTATTTGAAGCTTGATATAACAAAAGGCAGACAGAGCACTGCTGGGTACTGAATGGGGTACTGTAATGATCTGCTTAATCTGTTTTCAGGTAACATTGAGGTGCTGTGGACAGCATTTCAGATACACTGAAGAACTGGAAAGAAGACAAAACTATTAAGGACAATTATTTTCCAATGAGGCACCTCCAAAGAAAATTACTTACCTGTCATGGCTTGCAATTGTAGTACTGCCAAAGTTAACAATCAGACACATGTAGAACACATCTATGGAGGCAACATGGTTTTATCAGTATGTTTGTGAATCTGATTGATAAGACCTGAAAATGTAAAAAAAATAACAGTGATGAGAAATGGTTATAAATGACTCACCCAAAACAGTAACCACCCCCCCCCAAAAAAAACTTACATTTTATAGTACCACATTAGATTGTGGCATATATGAACACCTTGTGAATGTGATCATGGCCAACACACTGTGAAGCAGAAACATTCAATATGTATGATAATGATTTCCTGTAAAGGACCAACATGATGGACTACTTACAACAAACATCAAGATTCTATACAAAATTAAACAGCAGTGTCTCTCAACAAACAGACAGTGACTTGTACAATAACTTGAAATCCCAAACTCAAGCACTACCCACCACCAAACAGGGCCATGACACAAAGTAAAAGTCAAAAGATATATGCAGTTTAATGATGCAACAGTAAACAAGGGGTGCAAACCTCACTAATGCTGCTAGCAAAGGCAGGACAACACTGACTTCTAATAGTGTCCAGTGTCGGACAGCATTTCAGATACATTGAAGACCTGGAAAGAAGACACAGATATTAAGAAAAATTGTTTTCCAGTAAGGCATTCCCCCCACTGGGCCCACTGACTTCTACTGGTTTTGCAGTAGCCTCTTCAGGAAGTACAACAACTTACCATTGCTGGTATGAATACACACACATCGGGCACCATTTTTCAGTCAATGTAGCACAAGACAGTTCAAGAACATTAAATTCAATTTCAACCCATGATCATCTGTGGCTATCATCATTCAGCAATACATTGTAGATCAGTACTGCCAGGAGCAGCACCAGTCAAAAAAAACTGAAACAGCACAATAGCAACATGTGTCAGAAAGCAATGTTCTCACTTGGGACACTGATACCCAGTTCTACCTCTCTTTGTAAAATTTAATCAGTGGAGCAGGAAATAGGTGTGACTTTTCTGAAGACTTTTTCATGTGCTTATTCTTAATTTGGACTTCTTATGAAATTAAAACAGCAGCACAATGCATCAGCAAGCAATTTTCTCACTTGAGACACTAATACACAGTTCTGTCTCTCTTTGTAAAATTTAATCATAGATACATTGGTACATACATAGATACATAGATACATAGATACATAGATACATAGACAGTGTCAGCAGATAAGGGCCTATGGCCCACCCAGTCTGCCCATTTGAGCTTGTAAGTTCAGTTTGTTTTCCTAGAAGTCTGTTGCACCTTACCCCTGACCTCCAGAATTCCTTTATGTCTATCCCATGCATTCTTAAATCCTGTGATTGTTTCAGCCCCCACCACTTCCTCTGGCAGGGTGTTCCACTTGTCAGTGCAACAAGAAGTAGGTGTGACTTTTCTAAACACTTTTTCTATGCTTATTCCTAATCAGGACTTCTGATGAAATTAAAACAGCAAGAAAATGGCAGCAACAGGTGACACCAAGCAATTTTCTCACTTGGGACGCTAATACACACTTACAGCTTTCTTTGTAAATTTTAAGCAGTGTGGCATGAAATTGGTGAGACCTTTCTGAACACTTTTTCATGTGCTTATACTTTATCAGGACCTTGCATGAAATTAATATAGCAAGTCAACAGCAGCAACAGGTGTCACCAAGCAATTTTCTCACTTAGTAGTAGTAGAAGATTTTAATTTTTATACAGGAATAATACATGTCATTTGGATAAAATAATCCAGTTTTCAAGACAGTCCTGTGCAAGTTATCCAAGTTTCACGTAAACACATCAAGTTCAGACAATGAATACAAATTATAAACACAAAATCACAAAAAAACACACAATAAACAATATAACCAAATTAGATCAAAAACATTCACATGAATATACAAGATGCATCTTTAACCCTTTAAGAATTTTTTTAAATTTTCTCTAATCGTAATAAAGGAGGGAGTATATTCCAACACATTGATGCCTGTGATGCCAATGTTCTATCCCCAAATTTATTTTTACGCTTATCTGGATCTATTCTATTTTGATACGAAACCCTAACTGAATGTTTTCTGAGAGCAGAATCTTTATCTGCCAATATTTTTGATATATTATGATTCAAAAAAATTGTCCTATATTTATATATAAATGAGGACCAACTATACTTATATTCTAAATCGAGTGGTAACCAATTTAACTTGGTCAACAATTCACAGTGATGAGTCCTAAAACTACAATGTAAGACATATCTTGCCACCCTATACTGCAGTTTATCCAGCTTAGTCAAGAGTTGTTTAGATGCAGTCCTATAAATAACATCTCTATATTTTATTACTGGAAGTAGAAGCTGTTCAGCAATCAGTTTCCTATCCTGCAGTTTTAAGGACTTAGATGTTCTCTTTAAAGCTCCCAATATTTTATGTGTTTTTGTAATAACAGACTCTATATGACTCTTAAAGGTCAATGAGGAGTCAATATTAACTCCTAAATAACAATAATTTGTGACTTGTTCTATTAAGGTTTGATTCAATGATGTGATCTGTACTTCCGAGACATCCTGTTTTCTAGTACTGAAACACATTAATTTTGTCTTATTTACATTCATTGTCAGTTGTGACTTGGTGAACCACTCCTGAACCCTAGTGAAGTCAGCCTGCAGATTTCCCCGGAGATCCACCAGATCATCACCAGAGGCCACCAAGACCGTATCATCTGCATACATTCTTATATCTGTATGCTTGATCACAGATGGCAGATCGTTATTAAATATCAAAAATAACAAGGGTCCCAAAATGGACCCCTGTGGTACTCCCCTTTTAACGATCCTGGGATGTGAAAGATGGTTCTCTAACTGTACTCTCTGAAAACGGTCTGTCAAATATGAGATAAACCATGCTAGTGGATCACCAGAGAAACCCAAACAGACCAACCTCTCAGATAGAATAGAGTGGTTCACCAAGTCAAATGCTTTTGACAAATCAATATAAATAGCTGCTGTATCCTACATTTGTTCAGGGATGTACATATCAGATCATTGAATTCAATCAAAGCCAACGTAGTTGAAAACCCTTCCTAAAACCTGATTGGTATTTTGTTAATAAATCATATTTCCAAATAAACTCCCATTTGATGGTTTACCAACCTCTCAAGCATTTAGACAAGACAGGCAAGATAGTAATAGGACGATAATTATTAGGAGATGATTTATCTCCATTTTTATAAATAGATACTATCTTCCCTGTCTTCCACAAAGTAGGAAAATGTCCCTCTTGTAAACTCCAATTAAATATAGCTAGAATTGTATGTGCTATGTATGGGGCAGCTATTTTTAAAAAACATCCTTCTAAATTATCCAAACCTGCAGATTTATATGGGTTTATTCTAGATAATTCCTTAGTAACTTCCCGTAGCGTTAATTGTTTAAATCTAAAGGGAGGGTGTTGGTTTAAACAATATTCTTCACACCTAATATCAGTTACTATTGAAGTATCTTCTATTAATCCTAAGTTAGGTAGATCAACAAAATAGCCTTTTAAAATATCAGATACCTCCCTTGGATCTTCTACTACATTATTGTTAGTTCTCAATTTTAATTTTATTTGTCCATTGTGTCCTCCTGGATTTGACAAGTTTTTTATAGTTGTCCAAATTTTTTTAGGATTCATGTTATGATTTAACTTACTACAATAATAGAGTATTTTCGCCCTTTTAGTTAATTTTTGACATTCGTTTCTTTTAATTTTAAATAAATCCCAGTCACAACTTTCTTTTGTCTTTTTGGCTTTCTTCCAGAGTCTATTTTTAGCTCTAATCCATTTTTGCAATTTTTCTGTTATCCATGGAAATTTTGGCAAATCTCTATGTTTTTTTATTATTCTGGGGGCATGGGAATCACAAATTTTTTGAAAAGTATTAGTAAAGTATTCAATACTAAGACCCAATTCTGGTATTAATAAACACCTCTCCCATCTTTCTGACCTAATACTCTCCAGAAAATTAAATTCTGAAAAGTGTCTCATGTCACGAGACCAAGTTTGTTTCAGATACTCTCCAAATCCTCCCTTAGGATGTATAATAAGAGAAATCCAAACAGGATTATGATCACTAAAATGAGGGGATAAAATTCCTTGATCTTTTACTTGAAGGGTTTGGGAAACAAAGATTAAATCCAATATAGATCCATTTTTAGTAGTATTTATATATCTTGTGGGTAAATTAATCAATTGAATAAGTCCCATTTCAGTTGTGATTTCCTTTAATTTTCTTCCTCTATCATTTGCCCAATCACAATTGAAGTCCCCCATTAACACTATAGGTTTATCTTTTATACAGTCCCCTATTTTTTGTAAGACCCCATCTATAATATTTAATTTTGTTCTGGGGGAATAAATCACAGCTACTACTAAATTTCGATGAACAATAGAAATGACTATATAATCTATATTTCCCTCATTTCCTGCCATTACTATTTCAGCATACCCCAAAGCATTTTTAACAAAGCACATTACCCTCCCCTTTACCTTTTCTATCTTGCCTAAAGGTCTGATATGCTGGCACACCCAATTCAGTTATACTTATTCTATCATTTAACCAAGTTTCACTCAAACCCAAAATACTTGGATTTTGTGAATCTATAATGGTTGCCAGCAGCTCAGCCTTTTTTGAAATGCTACGAGCATTGTCATGTAAAACAACTGTTTCATTTTCAACATTAGGTCCTGGATTCATCTCAACATCACCCCCTAAAATCAAAACCAAATAACATGCATCCATAAAAGTATCAGGTGACTTATTGACACTTGGAGGTAAGCCCTTTAATTTAATACCTGCTCGCAAATAATTATTCCAACAGTTAGTAAAAACATTTCTTCTATTTAAAAATAGATACCCTTCTAGACTGGGATAGACTTTCACAACAAAGGGCCAAACTGTTTCAGTTAGTCCTAAATCAGATTCACTGAATATTGCACCTGCTAAAGTCAATCCCAAAATAGCATATCTTAACAATTTTACAAGATATATTATTAAAATGTTAAAAAGGAACAACAATATTCCCAATAATATTTGCACTCGATTTAAGCAAGCAGGATACCACCAGCACCTTTCTTATTACCTTTGTTAACCTACCTGGAAAATGAGGCAAATATATCAGGAAACCGTGTTCCACTTAATAATTTATCAAGACAAATCCCTTGGCTTACTATTTTTTCTTTATTATTTTATTTTATTTTTTTTTAATTCGGAGTGGCGCTCGTCCACTACACACACTGTAGCTGTTCACACGCTTCGTGGTGAATAGCTCAACTTTAAGCCCAAGTCCCACTCTCTGCAGCTCTCTGATAGGCTCCCCCAGCAGTCCATCAAGGTTTTCAATCAGCTGTGCAGTTAGTGAATTTCAGCGAGTAGTAGTTCTTGGCGTTTGCAGTTGGAAAAGCAAACTGAAGTAGTACAAGCTGCTGGGCATACAATGTGAGGGAATAAGCTTTAAAAAATCACCTCACAGATGACACTTGGGACACTGATATGCAGTTCTGGCATCTTTTTGTAAATTTTAAGCAATACAGTAAGAAATACTTGTGTCTTTTTTTATACTCAGCTTTATTGAGTAGATTAGCACCACAGCACAATATACATTGCATTAACAAATAGATTGTCTAAAAAGAAAAATAAATCACAAAGGACAAGAAAGATTGCAACTCTGCAGTTATCCTTATTTGATTCTTGTAAGAAAAAAACTGTTTTCTGTCACCTGTCTTGTGATAAAATATACATTTCCCCTTATAAAGAGATTCTTATACTACTCTGGTTGTGGACATGTGTTAGTAAAATATGTAAACAAAACACAATACTATCAAAAGGGGCAGGGCTATACACCCCAACCAATGGCTGTGTGTCTCAAAACTCCCCCCTCCCCACTGGCTTTCATCTATCAGGTAAGAAAAAGCTACAGTATAAGAAATCAAGGGAAACAAGATGTGTCTGTGTGATCTTCTTGTGAACTTCTCATTGGTCACCGAATTTGTTTTTTTAAGTTCAAAGGCCATTCATTTAAGCGTAAGGCTATTATTTATAAGGAGAAATATGGCTGGCTCCAGATCTTCCCATCCAGCAAGACTGGTCCAGTCACATTGTGTTTTTTTCAAACCCTGTATTCTTTCATGACCACATTTACCCCTCCTCCAGCAACCAGAACTCCCATCCCTGCTAACATTGCTCATGTTGGTCTTACTAAACTTTGAGTCTAGCAGTCAATGCCTCCATGGAAATCACATCTTTCCCTCTTCCTATGCATTCTTGTAATATAGATGGCTCTGGTCTGAGCACTCTGGTTGTAATACATTTCAGCTCCACCTCTAGTAGTGTTAAAACCACTTTACAGGAATCTCCCTTTAGATGTACTGCTGTAGGGATCCCCAGGACTTGCTTCTTAAAGGTAAGTGGGATGAGGATACTTGCAATATCATGGATAGGTGTCTGGACTTCCCCCAGAAGGAAGAAAGCAGGGACAGGCCCAAAAAAATATGCCAGTGACACCCCCCCCCACACACTGCCTCCAACAGCAGCAGAACCAGCAGAATTGTAAGGTTGTGTGATAGTGGGAACATGAAAGTATCTAATTAGAATTTTCCTAAAAAACTCTTGCCATATTGGAGCCAAGGTACCTTCCAACCAAATTTTAGTCTGTGGTAACAGCCTGCCTCACTAATGACTACATTTGCATCTCACTCTAAGGCTACCCTAAGCTTATGTAAAGAACCACCCCCTGCCTCCAGTAACAGCTTGTAGAAACCCGCTACACATCTGGCCTTGGCCGCTATTGTCACTGTTCCAAACAAAAATATGTTCCCACCCACAATAATGTCTAGCCAAACATTCAAAATGATCTAAAGAATTAATGAAATGCCAGACCTGGATATGCCTAAGAAATTCTGAGTTTCCCAACTAAACTATTCCTTTGCTCTCTGGAAAGAAAATGACCTTCCATTTTCTAAAAATTGAGCAAATCTCGTGACCTCCTGTGCCTCCCATGTGGTGGGTTTAGAGCGGGGGTAAAATCAGATTTATATCTAGTAAGTGACAAAGGGCCAACCCCACTAGGAGTGGCAGTCAGTTTCTTCACTTTGGAGAGAATATGCAGGTCATGCTTCATCCGACCATTTCTTACTAGCTAGATATAGTCTGGAGCCACTGAAGTGAGAGCCAGGGTACATAAAGGATTCCCCCTGCAGTATCATTTTCTAACTCATACTATCTGGACACCACTCTCTGTTTGGCTCACAACAGTACAGGACCCACCTGTGCAGCCAAGTAATATAAGTGGAAATTGGGTAGGGTCTAAGTCCCCTGCCTCCCTAAGTAAGTGTAAGAAGCATCTGGCTATCCTGGGCTTTTTATATTGCTAAATAAACTTCTGGACTCCCTGTAACAGATTATTCCAAAAAAAACAAAGGAAGTTTCAGTGGAGGACAGTGGAACAAATAAAGGAGTTGGGGCAGAATGTTCATCTTTACTACTGCCACCCTCCCTACCAGAGTGAGGGAAAGATGACACTATCTAGCAAAATCCTGTTCAATGGTTTCCCACAATTTACCATAATTTATGGCAAAATGTTAGGACAAATCTTGGGAGATTTGTATGCCCAGGTACTAAATCTAGCTTTTAGGGGCCCACTGAAAGGGGCAAGCATTCCTGAATCTCTGGGTCACCTCTCTGCTCAGCATTAGTGCCTCTGACTTGGAAAAAATAATCTTATACCCTGAAATCTCCCCAAAAGAGTGGAGTCCCTCACTAAGTAATGGTACTGATATTTCTGGGGAAGACAGAAAAAAAGTTGGCATCATCTACATATAGCGAGAGTATTTGTTCCAAACCTCCCACCATAATGCCTTTCATTCAATGGTTCTGCCTTATTACAGTCACCAAAGGCTCCAAGCATAGGGTGAACAACAATGGAGAGAGATGACATCCCTGTCAGGTTCCTCTAGGCAGCGGGAAAAATGCTGAGCTTTTCCCATTCACCCTCATCAATGCTTTGGGCGTCCAATAAAGTTTGGAAATGTTTTTTAGGAATTTGGGGCCAAATTTCATTCTTTCCATGGACATTTTTAGAAACTGGCACTTCACCCTGCCAAATGCCCTTCATGCACCCATGGAGATATCCAATTGGAGTTGTTCTTGTGAATTCTGGGAAGAAATGATGTTGAGCAATCAGCCGATGTTATCAGGCAGATATCTACCAGCAATAACTCCTCTTTGGACTTCGTATACCAATGAGGAAATGTGCACCATTCTGTACCTCATTTGCCACTAACCCAGTAAACAGTTTCAAATCTACATTTAGTAAGGAGATGGGTCTATATGACCCACACTCCAAGGGGTCCTTCCCCTCCTTGAGAAGGACTGAGATATGGGCCAACTGCCATGAGTCAGGGGTTTCCCCTCCCTCCATTATGTTTTGTGCTGGCAGTATAGCCTAGAGGTTAGAGAAACAAGCAGTGAATGCACTTGGTATATCCAGCAGAACAGATCTGGGTTTGATACTCACAACCTCCATTTGCATACTGATTGACTCTGAGCAAGTCACTTAACTGTCAAGTGCTCCCAGGTCACCCCTGAGAGCAGGCACTTGCACCTAGAGGCTTTAGCCAGTTACCAAAGACTAAAATAAAAAAAAAACTTTCTTCTGGCAGACTGGAAATCAAAGTGGCAGGAGAGGGTCTGCTAAGGCCTTAAAAAATTCTGAAGGAAACTCATCTGGTCCTGAAGGTTTAACATTTTTCAGATGGGAAAAATGGGACTGTAACTCTTGGTGGGTGACCCCCTCATCAAACTGGTCTGCCTCCACATGAGACAGTTGCTTTAGTGTTAAGCCCTTAAAGAAAGATGATACGTTATCATCAAAATTAGAAGTCGGGTCCTCGGCATACAAAGATTCATAATATTTGGCAAAGAGTCTGGTTATTTCCACAGGGTGGCTAACTTTAATATCCTCTCTAGCAGAGTCCCTCAATTGCAGAACTACCCTACTAATTTGCTTTTGCCGCAGAGTGGCAGCCAGCTACTTTCCCACCCGGTTACCATTTTCATAGGAATTATGGCTAATTCTTCCATTACTGGCCTCTGTCTGAGATGTGAGCAGGGCTTCAAGTGCTGCCCTCCACTCATTTAACTCTTTTCAGGCAAGTTTATTCACAGATTTTGTACTGGATATCAAGATCTGCTATCTCAGACTCCAACTCCAGCCTCTTATGTTCCCTACGTTTTTTATCTTTAGAGGCAAGACTAATTATGACCCATCTGAGTAGAACCTTTAACGGATCCCAATGGACCGTGTGGGATGCTGTCTCCTCTGGATTGTCCTGCACATAGGTTTTAATGGTAGAGTTTATCAAATCTTTCAATTCCTGATTGTTCAAATGGCCCACATTAAATCTCCAATCAGAACTGAGAGTTGTTGGGGACAGTTCCAACTTCAATATGACTGGGACATGGTCTGATAAAGTATGAGGCAGGATCTGACAAGAGGCCACTGTGTACGTCCATTTTTCTGTCAAAAAGAAGAAGTCTATCTTGGTATAACAACCGTGCCTATCTAAGAAATAAGAGTCATCCTTCTGGCATCCATTAACCCTCCTCCAGCCCTCTGGAAGCCCCAGGGTGTGACTTAACCTAAGCAGAGTGGTCTTTGCTGTGCCTAGTTTGGTTTCAATGCCCCATCCCATTTTTCCAAAATTAATGAGAGGATTGTATTAAAGTCCCCCTCAGGATGCAGAGGCAATCCATTATTGCAGTTACTTCTGTAAAAAATGTTTTTAAAGTGAGTGGCCTCCCTGTTTGCATTAATAGCATAAAAACAGGCAATGGTACATGGGGTATCACGAAACAGAGACTGAACCATAACATAATGCCTGTTCAGGTGAGTAAGCACTGATTTTACCTGCAACGGGCACACTTTATGAATTAGAATAGCCATGCTTCTGCAGTGAGGATGTGCCTGATAGGAGGAGTCATAGACTGCACCCACCCACCTACGACATAGTTTTCTGTGTACACTGTCTGTGAGATGGGTTTCCTGTAATAAGACAATGTGTATGCTCATTCTTCCCAACTCCTGTAGGAGCCTGTATCTTTTAATTGGGCTATTAAGGCATCTAATATTATAGGTCACAATGTTTAAATCACCCATTTTTCCAAAACAGTATGCTCTGCATCATTGTTATCCCCAGGGCATGCATCCCAGTGGCAACTTCACTTCTCTGCTAGGCTAGGCATCTAAGGAACAGTGAGGGGAGAGAACAATGTGGCCATATTAAAAACCATAGAACATTATTTTGTTTAACATAACTATTGCACTTAGCAGTTATAACCTTAATAAATTGTAAACAGAACTTGGTTGTCAGGAAGCAAAGTAGCTCCTGTAAAATGCTTCAAAGGTGCCATATATGCTGGCCCAGTGGCACAGAGGGCTGTGGCACTGACGTCTTACCTTGAACCATGCTGGTGACCCAGATTTGGAAGCGAACTCAGGACACTGGGGGCTGGAAGGGGAAGGAGAGGACAGAGCATCTGTGGTATTGCTTTCCTCTCCTGGAGTAGGTTGCAGGGAAGCCTCACTTGGCAATGGCCCCCAGTGGGGACTTGGGGTGCTGCATAAGCAGTGCAATGGGGACTACAGGAAAGTGGAAAATAGCTCCAGGATCCACTGGATGATGGCTAGCAGTCCACTGATGCAAATTAAGCCCCAAGGGTGCCATGTTCATCTCAGTAGCACCCCAAGGCCAAACAGAGAGTGCACTGGCCACTCCCACCAGTGCCTTCCCCCTCAGAGGAGAGAGACCCATTCGGTGAAAGGTTATGCTGAGTTGCCTCAGAGGTGGCTGCAATGTGAGGATGGAGGCCAGAATGAGGGTAGAGGTAAGTTGGGACCATGGTGCATGAAGCAGTGGTGGGTCTTGGAGCATGTAGAAGAGTAAATAGATTAGGAATAAAAAAAGGTGCCACATATCTCCCACCACACTGCTGATGTTTGATGGTGGTGGGAAGTGTGGCATTAAATCCCACACCATGTTGTGTGATGATCCCAAGACAGTTCACTACTAACTCATGTGGTGTCAATCATGCCATACCACAATCCCTCCCCTCATCCAGGAGAATTATCCCTAAAAGATTAATTATGAAATTGGAAACATCCTTCAGAATCAGAAGGCTACACAATAAATGCCTCTCCTCCACCTTCGACTTCCTCTCCACAACCAGAAAACATCCCGCTGTCATGAAGAATCAGTTAATTACTAATATCCTGTAAAGAAAGCAAGTAATTAATATAAATAATACATCTGTCTCAATGCTTAATTTCAAGGGGACATCCCCCTCTCCAGAAAGCCAGAGGTCATCGTCCCCCATGTGCATCGCTTTACTTAGTTAATATAATCCCCATTATGCAGTAGCTAAATGTTTAGAAATAGCCCTGGTTTGGTTGTAAGTTCATACAGGAGACTAGTGTGTAGCACCCAGGCTTGTATGCCAGGAAAAGTTCCTGAGGGGTACCAAATGATCCACCCTACAGTTAGAAAGAACTGCACAGTTACCAAATGTTCAGCATAATATCAGGTATGAAAGCCAGCTTTGTTGGTTAAGTCTTCCTCCTCTTCCATGTTTAAAAGGGTGTCTTCTGCTCCCCTTCACACCTGTTGAGGCTTGGGAGTACCATCATGATCCATCTTACCCGTTTTGGTAGGCACCTGCAGTTTTGGACCAGGGGCTGGAATCTGAGCTCACATTAAGCCCACTGAGCAAACCTATTCTATTAAAGTTGCCACCAGCCATTTGCCATTATCTTTTCTCCAGGTATCTGACAAGGGAAGGAGTGATTACTGTAGGTCATTGACCATGATGTCTAGAGAAGCAAGATACTTCTTTGCTTCGGGGGCAGTGTCAAAGAACTTCACCCCTCTGTCTGATGTGATCATGAGTTTAGCAGGGAAATCCACTTGCACATTTATACCGTAGCCCTGGAGCACTTTTACAACTGGGAATCATATTTTCCTTCAAGCCATTGTAGTTGGAGCATAGTAAGGCTCAATAAAAAGCTTAGTGTCCCCAAAGATAATCTTCTTCATCGACCAGGCCTTGCGGAGCACCATCTCTTTAGTATAGAAATCCAGAAAGGCAATTATCAGAGACTGTGGCCTGGCTTTTTGAATGTTTAGGAGGAGTCATTAACATTCAGTGCACTCTAATACTGTTCAGTGGCAAATCTTTGTCTAAATTGAGCACTTATTTCAGCAGGCTTTCCACAAATTCTGCAGTGTTACCAGTTTCTATTTGTTCTAGCAGAGCATGTGGCCTGATATTAATCCAGCCTGAGTGATTCTCCAAGTTCTCTATTTTGTGGAGGAGGACTTGTGAATGGTCGTGGAGCTGCAGTATGGCACTGTTATGTAAGTCTGAAGCATTTGAGCAAGTAGCTAGATGTTCCTCAAGTGACTGCAGTTGTTTGCTGCATTGTTCAGCTTTAGCTTTATTGTCAGCTAGCTCTCCAAGGATTACCTCTAAAGTGTGGGTAAGGTGTTGTAACTTTTGGCAAAGTTGTCATGATGTAATAATGATATTTTCTCCCTCCTCATCTGAGCCACTCTTGTACTCATGCTCCACTGCTTCTGGAGACCTAGCCGACAGTGCGCCCTTGCTCTGTGTTTTCGGGTTTAAGTTCTGTTTTTGTTATTTTAAACCACCGCCTGTGCCTAATCTTGGTTTTGTTCTGGTTGCCATCCTTCACAATGCTTTCCTGACAGTATTTAAACTTTGTAGAACTCCTGGGATGTTAAAAAATAAACTTTCATTTGTGGGGTGGTTGGAACCCTGGCTCAAACCTGCTGCAGGGCACGGTGACATCATTGGAAGTCACATGATTTTTCTGAACTTTTTTTCATGTTCTTATTCTTAATCAGAAGTCAGTATCACATGATGAATGGTGTAGCCAGATAGCAGTATATGCTCTCTATCTAGACAAAAGATTGGACATTTTTTGGGGGGAAGGTTGATTGTCATTGAAGGTGATTTTAGGGTATATTGACTGTGGTTGTGATGTACTTTGAAAATTTAACACACTCAGCAGTGCCCCCCCAAAAAATAATATAGCATGACAATCAAAGCAGCAATGCAAGAATATGGAGAACATTTTGACCAATATTTTTTATTCTAATTTAGATTGCCCCTTATCTAATGATTTGTGTATCTGATACCTTTTGTTCCACAATTTAAGATTGCTTTAGTACTTTTTTGTTCACATTTGAAATAATGAAAGGAGCACTCCCTTTAATCTGACTTGCACCAGGTTTCATTAGTATTCTTACCTGTTTTTGTATATCATTATTTAAAATAATTTCTGTTGTGACTAATACGAACTAGCATGCAGTAGGCAATGCACCATGACCTTATGGAATGATAGGTGCTCAAAAAGGCTGGGAATACTGATGAAAACCAGGTCAGAGCAATACTAAAAGAAGCACTACTTTTACGATTTCACATGTGAAAAAATGGAGTAATGCAGACTCAAATAAATTGTTGAAAGAAGTGTATCATACAATTCAGTAGATAAGGGCCAATCAAAATTAGAATACAAAAGTATAGGTCAAAATTATCACCAGATTATTGCACTGCTGCTTTAACATATTACAGGAAGAAACATTAATGGAAAACATATTATATACTTATTTGGTATGTAAAAAGATTATTAAGTAGGAAAAGAAGGAAAAACAGAGGACAGGATTTTTTTTCGTTTTTTAATTTTTATGATTTCTTGGGTGTGTTTTTCATATTTTTTTCTTTTATGTTTCTTTTAAGGGGGTGGGTGAGCAGTGAGGAAAAATAAAGACAGAACACACTCTACATGTTAAGACAAAAAAAATAAAAAATTATGTATAGCTTCTGGGTGTGGGGCTGATCAATCAGCATGCATAGAGTATTAATCATTTGAAATTGCTGAGTCTCCATTCTGTCCAACTGCTAGTGAGCTTGGACAACAATGTTATGCAGGTAACTGACTTCACTCCACAGTACGGCCAGGTCCTCCTACATGCCTAGAATTTAAACTGTGTTGGCAACAGCTGCAGCAGCCACCACTTCCTCAGCCCAAACCCTTCTGCTGCATTTTGTATGATGTCCAGACTGTAACCATACTGACCCCTCCTCCACTGCACCCTCCACTGCAGGAGCAGTTGCTAATTCATGCACCTTGGCCTCCCACTGGGTACAGTGGTGAACTAACATGTGGTTTCTTTAGCCACCCATGCTCAAGTGGCTGCCCTTTTGACAATGATGCATCAGAATGCTGAAGATTTTGCATTTCTCCACAGTTGGGTCACCTGGCAGCGTAGTGAAAAACTGCCACATTGGTGAGAAGAGGTGGGTGAAGTGGCTAAAATTTGCTATGCATAGTATATCACATAGAACCCAAATTTTGCATAATTTTCCTTATAGCAGAGTGAAAAACTTTGCATCTTGAAATAACACGATGGTCCCATTATTCTATATGGACTTCATATTACTGCATCTTGGTTTTTTTTGTACTGTTAGGTGAATTTTTTAGTGATTCATGGGATTTAAGGTCACAAGGGCTCTATATTGTTTTACACAGCCTCTGTTCAATGTACTGTACGTACTGGAAAGCTGGAGACAGTTTGCTCTCGGAGTTCTGAAATTCAAACCATTGAGAAACCTTTAAAAAAACAATTTTGCCACAAACCTTTGTGTCAAAATTTAGTACATCAATTGTAGGAACCTTTGTGTGTTTATTTCATTAAGCATTTGTTGATTGTGTGTGAATATTTATTGTTAATTTAGTACATTCAGTCTCTGTACTGACAGACATTGAAGAAGTGTGTTTTGGGAGAGGGGAGGATCTGTGGTACAGAAGGAAGATTCGTGAGAAAGGCAGTTTTTCCAACTTTTGTTGGCTAGTTTTTTTACTATTTGTGTATTCAGGTACAAATAGTACAACTTTAATAAATTCGTTATTGTTTTTTTTTTTCTGTTTGGGCATTTTTTCAGTCATTTTAAAAGACTGTATTGTAGTTTATTGAACAGTTAAAGTTTCTGTGACTGACCTTTAATGTGTGTGCGTTGTGTAAATTGATACACATTTTATTTTAACACCAAAATAGCAGTACTCCGAATTTCTCAGCCTGTCTGGAATTTGTTTCCCTGCTTCTGTTGGTCTAGCTAAAGTTGTCCATCCCCACCTCCACCTGCAAAACAAAGTATTGTAGTTTGACTTTTGGATTTCTGAAGACTGATTCAGGTTTTGTTTTACTTGTACCTTTAAGGCTGCCTCTCTTGCATTTTTTACTTCTGATCCCACCTAAAACAACCAAAATAATAAGTTGTTGTTATTTGTCTGTGTAATCTTAAAAATTGCCCAAGAAGAGACATTCATGCAAAGCTGTTTCTGGATGTGTCGCTGCAGCCAATTAGACATTTAGCAGTGGAAGATGTTGTGATGATGAGGCAGGTTCATCAGGGGCTAGTAGCAAGTCTAACAGTGTTAAAAGTAGTGGTCATGGCTGTGGTACTACGTAGCATAAGGGAAAAGTAGCAGTTGTTGCAAATAAAGGGATTTTTCTGATTGTTTTTCACAGAGAAATCAGTCACTTCAATGCTAGTTGGAGATACTGTTGTCCATGCTGGTAGTAAAGTTAGTGATGGCATGATTAATAACAACATGAATATTGCTACATGAGCAACCCAGGCAAACTTAAAAGGAAGGAAAAATGTTGAATCCACAGACTTGAGTGCACAGTAGTTGATGTTCCACTCTCCACAGTACTTGAACAAATTTCTGATAATGCTAATGACTCACGGTCTCATGATCCAATGATCTTGAGGTTAGGCCATCCAAACATTCAGATGTTGATGAAAAAAGTGTGGAGGATAGTATTGAGGCTGTGGTTGGAATATATCCACAGGAGGACAGTATCCAAAGTGAATTTGTGGATGATGATCATGAACAGTGCCAGTGATGCTTTAACCTAGGTCCTTCTCTGGTTCTGTGGCCTGTAGTGACTGTGCCCCATACAGCAAGTTGCTGTTGGATTATTTCTCCCTTTGTGCATTGTTTTGCACTCCCCATAATGCTTTGCACTTGCCACTTTGCCACCCATTCCTCAAAACTAGATAGATTATTCCATCTCCCACACCCCTCATGTCTATCTGTTACATATCTGCTTGTTATCCCTGAACAGGCATGCTTTTCCAGTACGACCCTCTGCTTAGCACTGAGCCCTGTGTTACCACACTCGTCACCCCTAACTCCATGGAGTGCTTCCCATTTTCTACTACCCTCAGTGTAAGATTTCAATTGTTGTCTTAGCACATGTTGAATGATTCCATCTGACAATCAAACATTCATGCTATTTGTTTTAGATGATAAACTAAATAACTAAATGTTATCAGTAATTTGTTCTCATTATCAACATCTATCGATTGACTCATTCTCAATGTAGTATTTTACAACAAATAAGAAAGGTGAGATCCCTTTTCCCATACAAAAGAGAGTCTGGATTCTCAAATGGCAACTCTTGACACAAGGCTACTTGCATTCCTTAAGAAATGGTGCAAGTAGTGCTTGCATCATGAGTTGCATCATGTTTGGAGTTAGAAATACAGTCCACAACAGGCTGCTGGCTGCCTTTGCTCAAGTGGACGAGAGAGTCTAAAATCCCCCTTGCAATATGGTGTAAGGGAGTTTTATGGCAGCAGTTGAACCCAATTCATCAGTGGTAACTGCAAAGACATCCAACTGGGATTCTGAAAGGACCCTCTGTGGATATCTGTCAAAGAACACTCACACCTACTGTAAGGTGGGATAAGTGGTCTTTGCCATCTACCAGGGGTTGCCAGTGTACAGTCAGTGCTGTAAAATGGATATCTGTCATGGTTTTCATCCCTGAAAAGTCTCATTCTTTTGTAGTGCCATGATCTAGGGCCCCCCTTCCATATGGTCATAGTACGTATCACTAGCACAGTAAAAGACCAATGTGATATATTTGTTTCCCCCACCTCATCCTGTTATTAATAGTTAAGGTGAATAAGCCTTCATGGGCTATTATGACACTTCCCCTCCCCAGCACAGATGCCAGTTTCTGGTATCCATCCTGAAAGGCTGTCCCAGTGCAATGGTACCTGCAGTGGCCCATGTAGCCAAGGTGTTCCTGTAACCCACTACACCCGCTGCTCATCAGTTGTAGTCCTTTCCATGCACTCACCCCTGGGCTATATGGGGCACAGGTGGGACAGTTGGACTGGGATGGCATTTTGGGTTGGTGTGCAGGGATTGGCATCAGGGCTGTGGAGGGGGTTGTTACATTAGCAAAGGAGGGCTTATACTCTATATCTATCAGTGACAGGATGGGGTTGCATTTCCCACACTGGGCTGTTACAGAACTACTGGTGGAGATTCTGAGGATGTGAGGAAGTGAGTGGTGCAGGACCACTGCCAGCCTTCCTTTATGGGGGTGCATCTGCTACCCCACCATCCAGTGGCTTGCAGCTTTCTTGGTGGCTGCGTTCTGTAATGTGTAGATGTCAAAAGCCATAGGACACAGACTCCTGGACACTGTCTGATACTGAGTAGGGCACAGAGTCCAGGACGCAGTGGCCATTATGAACAAGTGCATGCACACACACACACTTTGATACATACTCACATTACCTGGATGTCAAACTCATTAGTAATGCTAACTAATGTCTTGCATTGTACAATACTATAATAAATTGATTTATGGTATATTTCTCTTTGTTTTTCAGAAATGTTTGGCACATGGCTTACCACAGATTCATTTTTTGGATCTTCGAAAAGTTGGGGAGGAAGAATCGCAAAATTCTGCCTTCATGGGCTGTAACAAAAATTTGTTCAAATATCCATCTGAGACCGACGTTGGTTATAAAGATCCTGAATGACTATTTAGTTTTTAGCTTAGGAAATCAAATAAAATATTTACTGTTGGAAGACTGAATGCAGTTCTAGATGACAGTTTCAGTACATTAGGTGCATGGTGAATTGCAATGTCTAAATATTGCATGTTGTCACATTATGAACTGTACTGTAGTTATGATGATCTTTACTGAAATTTGAAATTTTAATATGCAATGAACTAATGCACTTTGGGTGCAGTTATCCACTTTAAATATATATATGTGTATGTGTGTATATATATATATATATATATATATATATACACACACACACACATATCATATATATATATATATATATATATATATATATACATACACAATAGGGGTGAGTGGTAAATGAGTGAGATAAAACAGTGTATCATCCACTGCAGTATGATATTTTTACCCTCTGCTCTACTGTGATGATTTGAGACATTTACACACAGGTCACAAAAGGTCACTGATATCATCACCCTAGGCAGCTTTCCCCTCAGCATGAAACAAACACTTGTGCTGTTACCATAGACCCAAATGCAGAACTACCTGAGAGGTCTCACTGCTGCCTACAGCTAACTCAGTGAGCATTAAAAAACACTCCTACCCCCCCCCAACTTCCAGCTCATTACTGCAATGCTCTCAACTTGATGCAGCCAGAATTCCAAACAGCACAGCTTCACAGAACAGTCTAAACTACTGCCTGCAGCTAACTCAACTACCACTGAAACACACTCTCACTTGTTCCTCAAACTCTGATTCTCACCCATTACAATTTCAACTTCACTGCAGCCAGAATCCTAAAGACCACAATTTCACAGAACACTCTGCATTCTGCCTGCAGCTAACTTAATTACCATTGAAAACAGTATCAGCTGTTCTTACACTCTGCCTCTCAGTTCATTACAATTACTGTGATGCATTTAACTTCACTGCAGCCAGACTGCAAAACAATACAGCTTCACAAAAGTATGTTTCTCATTCCTATCTAAAACTAACTCATTTAGCATTGCAAAACACACTCATGTGTATCTGAGTTTATAACACTGCCAGCCCATTCAGAAAAGCTCACACACAGAATGAGCAAACACATTAACAGGAACAGAACACAAGACAGCATAACAAAACTTCTGAAACTCTTGGCCTTATTGTATATATCGGATACATGATGGGATCATGTGCTAGAAGAATATTGTCATTCCTGCATCGTGAGTTGATATCTCACCGTGCCTTTGGCACCCGTGAGATATCCAGAGCTCACCTGCAGGAGTGACAATGTTTGCCATATCATACTCATGCCCATCATGTTCTATATATATATATATATATATATATATATATTAATATATGCTATAAACAGTGTTGAAGAGGTATCAGTTGTGTGGAAGTCATAGATTTCACTTTATAAATTTCTGCTATACTTGATATACAATCAGCTGTGATGTTCATTATGTGGTATGAAACTGTATATGACACACACTTAAAGTGTTGGGTATGTGCAATGGCACAACACAACTTTTTAACAATTATTGCTGACCCCCTTTAACACATATACTAGAGTCAGGTTTTAAATGTCACAATAACTGGTACAAACAGTTATTGCATTATTTGGAAAGCAACTCACTTGAACTGTCCTTGACTGCCACTTTTACTCTATTGGCAACGTAACATGGCCTACTGGTGTCTGGTTTTGAGGAAAAAAAGGTAACTGCAGACAAACTGCTGTGCTGTGTTAAAAACCCTAGGCCAGAATTTCAAAGTCCCGATGCAAGCTGTGACAATGGCAGCTTGCGCCGAGTGTGGTGTGCCTGGGACCCTGCACCTGAATTTCTATTCTTCAGGGTCCCGGTTCCTAAGTCCAGTGGCTTGTGGCTAAGGGGGTGCTGCACCTAACATATGGTGCACCCACCCAGAATGCCACAATGGCAGCGGGTAGTCTGCAGCACTCATGGACATGGGCTGGCAACTGAACATAGCCCTCCCAACACCACCGTGCCATAGGAGACCTGCGACACAACACACACCAGTACCCTGGTGGGCTAGTGCCCCTCCTGCAGATAGTGGCTATCATAGCACTCCCACCACCCTCCTGTACCCTGATATGGTGACCTGCACAGCCCTCCACATGCCTCCTCAGCCGGCTACCAAATAGACTGTCAGTGCACATACTATATACAGTAAAACACTGACAGCTCATTTGGCGGCTAGCCATGATGGTGTGTGGATGGCTGTGCCAGTCTCCGGATCGGGGTATTGGGTGGCGTGGGAGTGCTGCAATGGGTACTACCTTTGAGGGGGCGTTGCCAAGATGCACAGACATGGGTGTCAGGGATCGTGAAGGGGACCTCTGGACCTCCAGGGATCGCCCACCAGGGATGGATCGGGGTGGGTCACACAGTGGCATGTACAGGATGATCCTCCAGGAGCTGTCTAAGTACCATTAGAACAGCTCCTTGCTGGTCTAAGGGTACTTGGCACTTGGTTCCTGGGGTGGTCTTTCAAAATCTGGATCTGAGGGCTGCGGTAGTCTGGGTCTGCCGCAAGCCCCCAGTGCCATGCCACAGCCACTATCATGGGGCAAGGCTTGTGCTAGCACACTTTGGTGCAGGCAGTCTGCTGGGTGATGTAGGCTGTCTTTGAAATTCACACTTGGCACAGCCCTTGGAACAAGGTGCCCTTGCATCAGACCTGTTCGACACAAGCACCTAGTGTCAATCTAAGGCCTTTGAAAATCCATGCCCCAGTCCCTTCTAGCAGGTAACTGCTATAGAGGACAGAGTTTTTAAAATAGGATTCCCGTTTGTCTAAATTTTTTTCCTCCCAACACGAACATTGCTGTGTCACACTGCCTTGATCAAGCAATTAAAAAAAAATAAAGTTTATGTGACTGTCGTATTATAGAACTGTTTTTACACACCCTCAGGGAGTGATAATTTCATAAACCTGTTGAGCTTCACTCACGAGGTTTATAGGCCATCACACCCCTCAAGTGTTTAAAAAAATCCCAGTAACACAACAGTTAGATAAGCTTTAAACTGTATGTAGTAGCATTTGCAAAGATTTAAAGGATTTATAAAAGCCAAAAAGGTTCATGCACACACTAACCTATGAAAAAAGGATTCCGGACCAGAGTTTACAGTGCAAAAATCACATTTATTACAACATGCACATCCACTCCATACTTCAGCTTGACATATCTCAGATCATAGGTCCTTCCTCAAAAGCTGAAGTATGGAGCAGGTGTGCACTTTGTAATAAATGCGATTTTTGCACTTTAAACTCTGGTGCGATGTCCCTTTTTTACAGGTTAGTGTGTGCAGGAAACTTTTTGGCTTTTATTTGCCATGGTTGTTTCCTAGATCCACATCCTTGTGCATACTCTATAGGTAGAAATGTATAGGGTTTACCTGGTTATTTGCAAATAGAAAGACTGTGTCACTTGGGTGGGAGGTTGGATTTAAATTCCTTTGTGCCTGTACTCAGGTGACGAGTACAGTGAATTTGACAGATTGGATTGGAGTGGGGGGGTGGGGGTAGGGGTCACTGTTGGGAGAAAAAAATGTTTAAAATAACAATGTTAAACATTGAATAGAGGTATCAAATAAGCTGTTGTTCCAACATGCGCAGTACTGCAATGCAATGCAATGGCAGTCATGCAGATAGGTAAACTTGTGACACAATGGCCCCTAGATCTTTGAGGTTAATTATTGAGATACCTGATACATATAATATCAATCCCTACATACACAGGTCAAGTACACCTGGCCACAGTGATTGTGAACAGTATCATGGAGGCTATTGTGGAGCACCATGAAGTGTGATTGGAGCTCAGGAATGATGAAATAAGCCAGGCATGTTGAATGCAGCTGTCACCTTCCCCATGTCATACCTTAGCCTGCTGTGTAATTTCAATCTGACTAGATGGGTAGGGGTCAGAGGCCATTGTGCTCAATTATATATTGGTCTATTGGTTTCAATGTTGTCTTGGTGTGCCACAAATGCATTGTAAGAGTTACAGGTAAACTAATTGCTTAAAATGGTATTCATGCAAAGTTTCATATTATGTTGAAACAAAACATTTAACCAAACCTAGGTGAACACCCATAAAAAAGGTTTCCAGAGAAAACTGCAAAATCCAAAAAATAGTGTTAGCTGTGATGACTTCAATGAACAGAGTCTGAACAGTTTTCTACAGGCAATCTGCAGGTTTCTTCAATCCATGCAGTATCACTAAACCTATGTGAAGAGTTCAGGTGTCTACAGTAATTAGTACTGCAAGAAAAAGGTTTTGACATTGGCAACAAAAAAATGTCCTAGTAGTCAAACGAGTCCTTGCATTTCGTATTGGTTCTCAGGCATGCACTCAGCTGATGTCAGATGCAAGCCGTAGTCGCCTGTCCTTTCCTCACTGCATTCGAGCCTCAGTTTGCAGCACCAACTCTTCATCAGCAGTTTCTTCGGTGGCATTGTCCTGTTTCCTGTTTAAAAAGAAAACAGCAAGTAAGGAATACCATTCTCTTATATGTGCCATGTGTTACCATTCCCATTTTACAATGCTGGAACATACAAATGAGTCTGTACTCAGCACAAAATGGCTGTTTGTGGGGGGAAACTGTGAGGTGTGACCATTCTGCTTGTCCCATTGACATGGATTTGAATTGCATTGTGCTGATCTACTACGGATATGTACAGTGGGACTAAGGAAGGGGGGCCATGGCTGAGAAGGAGGGATTGATTTATATGTGAGAGAGGGAATAACATCAATATAGGTACCAGGGCACCAGAGAAAAAAAGGAATAGCAGGAGGTGCTTTGTCTTACCATAGAGACTGGCTCCAGTGTATGCTGTATACACCAGGGTAATGTACAGGCCTCCAGCACAAGGAGAGGAGATGGAAATGGCCTTTGGTGAAGCCATCTTCAAAATGGCACACAAGGAGAAGGTGCCAGCAGATGGTGACCTAAGTCTACTGAATGTGGAGTTCCCTAACGAAGTGGCAAAGATGGTGAAGACAATATGAATGATATTCAGTAGGTATTACACACAGAAAGAAGGAGGACAGGGAGGTGTACCTAGTAAAGTGGAGGGTAACTGGCATCTGGCAACATCATTCCACTAAATACACTAGCTTCATAATACACCATGACCTCAACCATATGATGGAGGGTGGTGAAAATCTGAGGCTGACAAGCAGAGATGCAGCAAATTCTTAATCTGCTGGCAAAAGTGGATGCGAAGTGGCCTGGGCACTTTGCATTTATGGAGCACAATGCAAAGTAGGCACTGCGAAGTGCTCACTTCACATTATCATTATTACTTCACGTTGTCATTATGTCTTAAGGTGAAGTGGCAAGTAAATAGGCAGCCCTCCCGACATCACATGGTTTGCAGAACTGTAAGTCTCATGCTTTAGCCAGGCAGGAAGAAAGAGAGTCAGAGAAACAGTTTCACTTTCTCCTTTGCATTCATAGAGGGAAAAGGCTTATGAGAAAGCAGGGTAGGAGTCAGTGACAAAGTGCTTAATGCCTTTCTAAAACAACAGCTTTTTTAAAAGCTATCTTTTTTAGTTTTTAAATTGTGTTTGTGATTTGTTTTGGTAGGTATTTTTTTTTTATAAGTTTTGTTTTGTTGTGTGTGTGTGAGTGACAGTGTGTGTGTGTGTGTGTGTGTGTGTGTGTGTGTGTGTGTGCCAGGGACTTGTGTGTGAACATCAGTCCCGGTGGTGGTGGTCCAGGTGTCACCACACTGTGAATTACTGCATGGAAAATGCATGACATTAACTGCCATGGTGGATGGAATATCACATTGTATGCTATTGTTGACATGATTATCAGAATCCTCAGGTTCAGTTACTAGGATGTTACTGCAAAGTATGACATCATCTGTGCTGCCACTCACTTGCACTGTTTCACACTCAATATTTTTTGGATACTGTACACTGATCAGAATTTGAACTTGACACACCAATACTAACACTACCACCACCACTAACACCAGTAAGCTAGCACCACTGGCTGGTAAAACATCATCTCCTCCAACTATGAGTGAGGCTACTGATCGGGCTGTAAAAAACATTGCAGGAGAACTACCTTTCCTTACATCAGCAATGCACTTCTGCTTCTGTGTACTACCACACCCACAGACTATTTTTCTGCCAGCATTGCCATGGCGAGAATCAGCTTTGCTTGTTTGTCTCTTTGTGGGCATTTTGGGGGATCAACCACAATATTATAACCAAATTTAGATTTTGATACGTTCACACTCTGATTGGAGGGATGCTGGATGTGAAGCAAAAAAACAAATGTAGCTTCAGCAACAGATAAGAGACTGGTCTGTCATGCAGTGAAAACAACATCAGTAACCAGTGGTGCTGATGAGGTCACAAAAACTATCCAATCTGGTAAAAAAGTCCTTTTGCTGGTGGGGATGGGGGGAGCACTGACTGCAGATTTTTAGGGCAGTACAAGCAGCAAAACAAAGAACAGATACCACGATCGCAGTACAAAATTAGGCAGCTGTAATGGATAGCAGGTTCACGCTGCTGCGCCTGCAATTACACTAGTCTGTGGCACAATAAAAGGTGTATTATTTTATGTCACACAACACCGCACACACACTCACACACAGAACAGTTTCTCCACATTGCTGAATGAGTAATGTATAGCAAATTTATAAGTCCAGTAATATGCCAGGTATTGTTATGTAAACATCCTGAAATTATGAAATGCTGCACCAGATCCACACAACATACAATCAGCAAGACAATTTCAACAATTACTGACAATATTACTGTGTGTACACTAACACAGTCAGTTAACAAAAATATAACCAAAAAAACAAAGAAATCACTATTTCTCCAACCTAACTCTACCAACACCACAGATACGTCCCGCCTCCGAAGCACACGTTCACTGTCTTTCAAAACACACACTCAATGTTAACATTGAATTTGATGGCAGATAAGGACCGCTTGGCCCACCTAGTCTGCCTATTTTCCTACCTAACAGATAAGCTGCAAATCCTAGTTAACCAACAGCTTACTTCCTCCTACCCCCCACTAGGACTGCCTTATGCCTGTTCCATGCATTCTTGAAGCCCCCACTGTTCTTGACTCCACAACCTCCTCAGGGAGTCTGTTCCATGCATCCACAACCCTCTCAGTGAAAAAATACTTTCTCACATTACCTCTGAGCCGTCCCCCCTCTATCTTCAAATTGTGCTCCCTTGTTCTTGCACATCTCTTTTTCTGGAAGATGCTACCCTCTTGGACTTTGTTAATTCTCTTGAGGTACTTGAAAGTTTCTATCATGTCCCCTCTCTCCCTCCTTTCCTCTAGGGTATACATATTAAGCTCCTTTAGTCTTTCTTCATATGTCTTCTGGTGCAGACCCTGCACCATTTTGGTTGCTCTCCTCTGTACAGCTTCCACTCTGTCTATGTTTTTGTGGAGATGGGGTCTCCAGAACTGCACACAGTGCTCCAGATGGGGTCTCACCAACTGTCTGTACAGAGGGATAACAACTTCCTATTTTCTACTATTGATGCCTCTTCCTATGCATCACAGTATCCCCCCTGCCTTCCTTACTGCCTTCTCACATTGCTTGCCCACCTTTAGGTCATCAGATATAATTATCCCCCGGTCCCTTTCTATTTTTACTGCTGTCAGTATCTCACCCCCCATTGTGTACACTTCCCTTGGGTTTTTGTTTCCCATGTGCATTACCTTGCACTCCTTTGCATTGAATCTGAGCTGCCATACATTTGACCATTCCTCCAACCTTGTCAAGTCCCTTCTCATCCTTTCCACTCCATCTTGTGTATCAACCCTGTTGCAGATCTTTGTGTCATCTGCAAAGAGACATACTTTTCCTTCCAGTTCCTCTGCAATGTCACTTATAAAGACATCAAAAAGGACCGATCCCAGTACTGAACCCTGCGGTACCCCACTAGTAACCCTCCTTTCTTCACTGTGTATTCCATTTACTACTACCCTTTGCGTCCTGTTGTCTAGCCAATTTTCTATCCAGGCTACCACCTTGGGACCCACTCCAAGGCTGGCTATCTTGTGAATTAATCTTTTGTGTAGGGCTGTATCAAATGCCTTGCTAAAATCTAGGTAGGCCATGTCCACAGCCCCTCTCTGGTCTATTATTCTGGTCACCCAGTCAAAGAAATCTATTAGATTCATCTGACATGACCATCCCATCATGAATCCATGCTGCCTTGGGTCCTGTGCCCCACTGGCCTCTAGGTACTCAACAATTCTTTGCTTCAGAAATGATTCCATCATTTTCCCTACCACTGAGGTCAAACTAACTGGTCTGTAGTTTCCTGCCTATGTCCTGCTCCCACTTTTGTGAAGAGGAATCACATTTGCCCTTCTCCAGTCCTCAGGTACAATCCCATCCTCCCATGATTTGTTAAAGAGAGTAGTCAGCGGTGTCAATAGTTCTACCCTTAGTTCTTTTAGAATTCTTGGGTGAATCCCATCAGGCCCCATTGCTTTGTCCACCTTCAATTTTATCATTTCCTTCAGAACCTTTTCTTCTGTAAACGGACTGGTATCGATCCCCATCTTCGGAGTGTTTCTCTTGTTTGGTTTAGGTAACTCCCCGTCCTCTTCCTTTGTGAATACTGAGCAGAAATAGTTGTTCAGTATCCCTGCATTTTCACTGTCACCCTCTACCCACATTCCCTCCCCTTTATTAAGCTTCAGTATCCCTCCTTTGGTCTTTCTTCACTCCCTAATGTACCTATAAAAGGTCTTATCCCCCTTCTTAACAGAATTGGCTATCCTTTCCTCAGTTTGGGCCTTTGGTATTCTGACTGCCTTCCCAGCCTCTTTCTGCTTTAACTGATAAAGTTATCTGTCCTGCTCCTTCTGTGTTTCCTCATAATTCCCGAATGCTGTCCTTTTCTCCTTAACCTTCCCTGCCACCTCTTTTGAGAACGTTTTTTTCCTTCATTGTGTTTTATTGATTTGCTTTACACAAAGGCTTGTTGCCTCTATGATGGCTGTTTTGATCACTCCCCATTGTTCCTCCACCCCTCCTTCTTGCCTGTTTGCTAGTGCTTTTCTGAGGCACTCTCTCATGTTCCCAAAGTCGGCCCTCCTAAAGTTCAGCACTCTTGCTTTTATATGGCTTGATTGTATGGCTGTGTTTATCGTGAACCACACTGTTTGGTGGTAGCTTATTCCCAGATGGCTACCCACTTCTAAATCTGACATTCTTTCTCATTCTACATTAACTTTCAAAATCCACACAAAAACAAAATTTATTTATGATATGAGCACAAGAGGGTTTCCTACAATCGATTAACTAAAGTTTGAGCCCCCAAAAAATTCAATAAAGCTTCTTTAACACCTTTTAGAAGGCTTCAATCACAGACAGCTCTCAGAGCACACTGTCTCCTACTCTTTCCTACACATACTACCTCAAACTAAGGCTTTGCAGATCAATATAGAGTCCATGTGACCTGAAAACCCATGAATCATTGCAAAATTTGCCTTGGAGCTCAAAAACAAGGCGAAGTGAGGTGAAGTGCATTGTCCTCATTGCACTTCACCTTTAATTTGGTGGAGTAGTGGTCTTGGGAGGCGAAGTAATGCAAAGTCATTGTTTTCAGTGGACTTCGCATCACCCATCATAACACTAAGTACTCTGCTTTGCTTTGTGGATCACTCCGCGAATCTGCCTTTGCTCCATGAATCACTTTGTGGAGCAGATTGAGCCTACTTTGCCCACCACTACTGACAAGTAGGTGGATCTCATACTTGCCCTTAGGTGCCTAGCTGTCACCCAGTTAATCAGATCTTGTGGGCAGTATGTCATTAAAAATAATTAAAATTGTCAAACTGTGTTTTTTATTTATTGTTTTTATATAGAGGAATACAGGAGAACATTGTATAATAGCAATATACCCCTCAAGGAAGTGCTTTACTGGTGTATTTATGACTTCTGGTGTGGTTAAGGCACTGTGCTGCTCCTTGTGATCAAACCACACCAGATGTGGTAAATTCACCAGTATACCCACACCCTGGAGGGGTATATTGCTAAAATAATATTTTCATGGAATGTTCTTGTTCTTTCCTGCTTGCTATATCTGGCATGGCTAAATCTAGACATCCATTAGAATACTAACATCCATTTTATAACAAAATTACATTAAGTTTGGGATGGCAGTTGCTAGCTTTTAACACATAGCTATGACAGTGGACATTAAACAACTTACATGTTGCTCTTATTAAATCTGAAATTGTGCTCCATGACAAGTTTTTTCTTATCTGGTCTCTCAAATTGTGATGCTATTGGTGGTGGAACACTTTGTGCACCAAGCTGTTCTTTGGCCAATTTGTATGTTGGTCACTAAACTCTTATAAGTAGGACCACATTGATTAGTTCGGAAACATAACCTATGTGAGAAACAAAAAGGATGAGTAAAACAACTGTTGTCCTGCTCAGTTCCACGTGTGAAAAGTATGGAAATCCATGCTAAAAGGCTGTCTAGCACAACCACTGTTCCCAGTACACCAACATTCCAAAATCTGGAATACACCCCTGAGACTATCAATATTATTGTACACATTGTGTAACTAACATATGTCAGAGGGACTACTTTACAAAAAATATATTTCAACCCCACTTTTCTTCTGTTATTCTTAATTTTTTTTTAATTTTATTAAATCTCATATTAAAATGTTACACCAAGCCCATTTTCTAAATGCAATAATACCCTACAGAGTGGGCAGTATGGGCTATACCAACCCTTCCAGGGGCCGGCGGCATTGGGCATCATTAGGCCCCTGGATGGGTGGGCATTGCCCAAAACTCCCCACCCTGTTGGATATTATTGCTTGCATAACGAATTCAAACCCCTGAGATCTGCACTGGTGTTTCAGCCAATATGGTAGTAGAGGGTACAAAGCAGGTTGAAAGTGGAGTACTCATTGTGGATGGGATTATGAGCAGACTATATGGACAAATGGATCCTTTTCTGTCAGCTGCCTTCAGTGACTCAATGAATTGCTGAATAGTTCACTATGGTTTTTGATTATATAACATCAAGTATGACTTTAACTCCTACATTTCAAGCTTACAGTAAGATACCAGGACTTTGACTTGTTTGATGATGGCTGCTCCACCACGTGACTTAGGGAAGGAAATGGTCCATTTCAGCTCTCCACCATGTGTCCTGTCTTGAGCTCAACTTGAATTTTTGTTGAAATGAAGAGCAGCAATCATCAACCTATTAATTAATGAAACAGTATTCACTTTATTTCAAATTAAAGTAATGTTTTATAAATTGCTCTGTTTCATATGTCCCCTTAAAATACTCAGGAAAAGAGCATTGAACCAAGAAGATGGCCAGATGGGTGAAAATATGGCTGAGAGACAGAACCCAGAGGGTGGTGGTGGGGGGGGAGAGTTATCTGGCACCAGAGAGGTAACTAGTGGGGCTCCGTGCTGGGGCTGGTGTTGATCGATGTCTTCATCAATGACATTGTGGATGGCATTAAAGGCAAAATGTACCTATTCACACATGACACCAAGCTGTGTGAGAAAGTGGACACAGTTGAGGGGATACAGGACATACAGAAAGATCAGGAAAAGCTGAGAAGGTTGTCCAGGATCTGGCAGCTTGGCTCAGTACTTCCAACATCCAGCCATGTCTTATTGCTTACTCATCAGGGTGTGATACAGGAGTACCAACCTTAATGCTTACTTCACTTCAACAATACCCACACTCTGCAGCCAGTGACATACATTATAATGATAATTATAAAATTCAGTCTGGGTTGTATGAAAGGTTGAGGCACTGGACACCATGCTGGCGACCTGGGTTTCGGAATGAGCCCGGGCCATCGAGGGTCAGCAGGGGATGACTAGTATTGAGTGTCCGATGATTGCTCTCCTAGTCCTAGAGTGGGTTGTGGATCATCTGTCACATGGTAGTGACCTTTGGGGATGTCCAGCAGGGACTACTGGTGACATGATAGACGGGGGGGTGTGGCACATGTCGGCACACAGAGCCTGTTGTCACTGCATGTCCATGTTTCCATGCGGACAAGAACAAGGAAAATGGCTGGGTGTGACCATGCAGCTTAATGGTTGCACCCTGGACTGCCTGGATGACTTGTATGGAGTCCTGTCAGGGAGGGTCTGGGGCTGTCCTGGCTGGGAGCAGCTGAGGGAGGCCCTCCAATAGGGTGGACAGGGCTGGCGGTTGGATGCTCCATGCTGGATATCACTGCAGCAGGGGAAAAACAGCAGCCGTGATTAAAGAAAAAGAAAGAAAATTTCATCCCAAGCCTTCACACTATGCTTCTATACTGCACCACTCTCAGCTTTTTCCTATACAGAATGGGGTGAGTGTAATTGCAAAAGATCCCAACACACAGTACGACATGTTGATGTCTGCAGGGAATGGCAAGGCTAAAAGCTAATTACCTACTGAAGAAGAATGAAAATGTAATGTTTGAAATGTATTACACTACACAGCCACCCTGTGATACCTTGTTTCCAAGTTGCAAAAGAAATATTGCAGGCTTTTCGGTGCAAAATAAATGACAATTCTGCGGTATGCTTCAAGAGCTGAGATCTGTTCAGACAGTGACAGATTTCTGATGTCTTGGAAAAGCAGATTTCCATGCACAATGTTCATCAGCTCCTTGTGTGGTTTGCTTTCTAATTCCATTTACATAAGAATAGAAAATACATGGTACAGCAATTATTTATTTTATTTATTAAATTTTGATAACCAGGTAATCAAGTTGGGTCCTGAATGTCCCTTTTCCGGGGCGACCCGGGGAATTATATGGAATAATAAAGCACAGGTACATTACACTAGACAGCGAGGAACATAATACATAGTAGTTTTTCAGCAATTACATTTAAGAGGTAAGACATGGTAGCTTTTTAGCAGTTAACACTTCCTGGGTAAGCTCTCCAGATGGGGTGCATGGCTATATAGATGGGGTGCAGTGATAGTCGCTATTTCCATATGAGGGAGAGGGGTGGGCTTCCACTTAGGAGCCTTTCACTTTAGCAGTTTCATATGGTGGTGACCATCAAATGAGTCTTCAGCCTTGAGTGGAAGGTGTGGATAGAGGTAGCATCCTGAACAGCAGGGGGCAGGGAGTTCCATAGTGTGGGCGCTGTGATGGTGAACGACTTACCCCCCACCTTGGTTCCAACCCTTGGCACTGTGAGGAGTGTTCTGTCCATTATTCTGAGGAGCCTAGGGTTTCTCTTTTGGGCAATGACTCCAGTGAGGTTGGGAGGAGGGGATGGGCTGAGTAGTTTATGAGTGTGCAGAGTAAGGAGTATTGGAGCCGGGCCTCCCAGGAGGGCCAGTTTAGTTGGGACACAGTGTCACAGTGGTGAGCCCGGGAGCCGGATAGGGTGGCAAAGCAAGCCACCTTGTGATAGAGAACTTACAATCTGTTCATCTCTTGTTTGGCAGCTCCCTGTATCACCGGGGCTGCATAGGAGAGGGTAGGGAGGAGGAATCTTGTGGCGATGGAGGCCCTGGCAGTGGGTATCAACTGGTCTTTCAGCCTATACAAGGGTCCAAGTTTGGCATGAATATTTTTGGTTTCCTGGTCGACATGATCCTTGAGGGAGAAGCACTGATCCAGGGTGAGGCCAAGGTATTTTATCAATTCAACCACCTCAAGTCTTTTTCCTGATTTGGTCATCAGCCTGAGATGTGGGCTTCTGTCCTGGCCAAGGGTTCTTGCACCAAATAGCATGGTCTTGGTCTTGTTATGGTTAATGATCATTCTGTTGGTGACAAGCCATTGCTCAAGGGAACCCAGATCTTCCTGTAGCCCTCCGCAGAGATCTCCCAGATTACAGGAGGGGCGGTATATGACTGCGTCATCCACATACTGTACCACTGAGCTACCCCCACAGTGTTTACTGAGATCGTTTGTGAAAAGAGAGAAAAGATGGGGGCCAAAGATAGATCCTTGGGACACCCCATCCATTAGGGGGAGAGGCTCTGACAGGGAGTCTTTCCATTTTACCCTCTGTGTTGTCCGTATGAGGTAGCTGTTGAACCATGATAGGGAAGGGCTGTCTAACCCGACCTGGCTCAGTTTTGAAAGGAGTGGGTTGTGGTTTACAGGGTCCAAAGCCTTGGAAAGATCAATGAAGACTGACCCGTTGGGGGATCCCTTGTCCAGTTCTCTGAGAACATCAGTAGAGAACTTGATAAGCACGGTGTCAGTCCCATGATTGGTTCTGAAACCGTGCTGGGAGGGGACAAGTAAATGGTGGAACTCTAGGTAGTCCTGGAGTTGTCCATAAATTAGTCTGTCTTGAATCTTACCAAGGCTAGATAGCAGGGAGATGGGCCTGTAATTGTTGGTAGTCTCCCTTGAACTACTCTTCTGGATAGGGACTACATGGGCCAGTTTCCTTTGTTCTGGGATGGCATCTGCGATAAAGGATCGATTGAGGAGCCAGGTGAGGGGCCTGGCGAGTGCAGGGGCCCCTTCCCTAAGTATGCGGGGGGGGATACCATCAGGTCTCATAGCTCCTGACATTTTGAGGGACTTTAGTAATGGGAGGACTTTGTTTGGTCTTACAAGCCAGAAGTGGAAGGTTGGGCAGTCCAGGCTTTGGGGGTTGGGATCATTCGAGACTGGGAGGAGGGGTGGCAAGTCCACTTTGAGCAGGTCCAGGTTTGTGAACTGGCAGTTGAGAGACATGGCAATGCTAGGGTCATTGTTAGTTAATTGGCCATTGACCTCTATGGGGTAGTAAGCAGTCTTCCTGCTCCCTTTATAAGCCCGTTTATGTGAGCCCAAAAGAGTCTAGGGTTGCCTAGGTTCTTTTTCTGAAGATTTGTGAGGTAGTACATTGCATATTACAGAAAGGCACCACATTACACACAAGAGGGTGACATGGGAACCCACAGAGAAGGGAAACAACTCAATCAGTACAGGAGTAGAAGTGGAAGAGAGAAGTGAGAGGAGTGTAAGATGTCTGGCAGATGTCATGTCTTGGAGAGACAGTAAGCAATTCCTCAGTATCATGGGAGCAGCAGCACATGGGAGAGAGCTATGTGGAATGAGAATTGTCGAAAGAAACAACAAGCATTTGGTAAGTATAAAGGAGTAGAACAGGAGCAGGACAGAGAACTGAACCAATTACAACAAAAGGAGGCGGGGAGGTAGTCAGAATAGCAGACACCTATACTTAGGGAAAGATAGCCAACTGTTAAGAAGGGTGATAAAACAGTTGATAGGGAGTAAAGAAAGACCAAGGGAGGGATACTGAGGGTGAATAAATGAGAGGACATGTCTACAGAGGGTGACAGCAAAAAAGAAGGAATACAGATTGAATACTTTTGTGGATACAGCACAATCCTATTTTCACATAATATGCTTATACCCTTATCATTCATAATAATACTACAAATATGTTGTATTACAGCATTTCATGAGCCAGGTGTCATTTATTTCCTATCTTCAAGAGGACCATGTGAGCATTCGCTGTACTCAGATCCATGGTCACAGTGCTTATTAATGACAAGATTGGTTATAGAACGCCACTTCGCCTCGACTAAATCTCCATTATTACTGCTGCTGCTAGCGCACCAGTACACATGACTGCTGAGTGGCTTTGATCAGTAGCTGAGAATCTTGCAATCTTTTCTTTTTCCTTTCATTTTCAGTTTTTTTTATTCCTACATTATCATCATAAAATGACAAAAATGGTTATTGCACAATATTACATAGGTAAATCGTAACAGCATACTATGATATGAGTACATCCACTCAATAGGACTACCTCTGGCCATGAGCCACACATCAAACCAATGATGTGTGTCAGGCTCACATTCATGCAAGTATTTCTTTACAGAAACATGTCTGTCTGTGGTAAAACTCTAAATCACAACACCATATGATCATACTTTAGCAATGCACCTCTTCACACCTTCCAATTCCATAGCATTGGAATTCTTTACTTCAGTGGACTGTAGAAGGAAAACAAGAGTGACAATGTATTGATGAAGAACAAGCAACACGCTAAGACAATTACTATGCAGTTCAATACTGTCCGTATTTTACTAAAGGAGCTGAAAAGATTATATTCTCCAAGGCCCCCCAACCTAAACTCCTACCACCCACACCCCTATTGTATGACAATAAGTTAGGAGACATCCTTTATATTCCAGTATTACAGTTTTTTCGTAATATACTAAGCCTAGCCAAGGACGTTCTGCCTAGAACATGTCCATGTCCAATGTGTATTATACTTCATAGTATTGTTCTTGCATCAGTCATTAGGAGGGGTGTAATGGTAACACATTTACTTATGTATGTATAATAGCAGTATATCATTACAAGGAGTGGTTATATGGATGGATTTACCACTTCTGGTATGGTTACGACACTAGGCTGCACCTTGTAACCAAACCACACCAGGCATGGTAAATCCATCAATATAACCACTCCCTGTCATGATATATTGCTTAAGTAAACACACTCAGGAGGTATTTCTACAAAATTTTGACATACTTTATTATGCAAAAAAAGCCTTTGCAGCAGATGTATGGCCCTGTCAAACAATTTCAAAGTTTTGCACATGTGTGTTTTAATAAGAAGCTTCTTGGCCGGCCCAGTGGTGCTGAGGGTTGAGGCACCGGATGCCACAACTTGTGCTATGCTGGCGACCTATGTTTGGGGGCGAGCTCTGGCACCAGGAGTTAGTGGGGAAGGGCTGAAGATTGAGAGCCCTTGTGGTGCTCTCCTCCCCAGAAAGGAGGGGTGGGACAGCCTGGTATGCCAGTGTCCCCTAGTGGACAATGGGGGCCACTGCAGCATACTAGGCAGCACATGATCAGCATAGCCAGAGCATGAAGGACTGCAGTGCACTAGTACATCGGGGTTTGCTTCACACTCTGGGGGGTTGGAGAGAGTGCAGAATAAGGAATAACCTAGCCCATGGTATAGATGGTGGCACCAGCCCCATGCCCATAGCCAGGTGCATACTGTCTGACCTTCAGGTTCCTCCATCCAGGCCCTCACTTGCAGCTGGAGTCTATGCATGCAAGTGTGCCCAAAGATGAGGGGTGGCCCCATCATGGAGAGTTTAAACTGGGGGTGCCAGCTGCAAGGTGAGGGGGAAAAGAGAGGAGGCTTAGTCAGGTGGACTTCGGGCAGGGCAGGATCTGGCTTGATGCCTGAGAGATACTCATTGGACCATGAACAGGAGGGAGAAAATAGTTGGAAAAACAAAACAAACAAAAAAAATTTCTTGAGTGTGGTTGCTTGATTTTTTTAAAAGTAATTCACTGTGTGATTGGTACAATGCACTGCGTGTCAAAAAAGACCCAATTTTTCTGTATATATATATATATATATATATATATATATATATATATATGTAATGAGCATAAAAGTTGTGTGATGAATATATGGTTGCTCCTGCCACTATATTATTTCATAATGCTACTGTACTATCTGTTTCTGCACAAACATGCAGCTTGCTCGAATGGACTGGCAATTGTAAAATTCTGTGACATCATATCAGTACTCCACGACATTCTGTGTCAAAACTCCATGCAAACTGTTTGGACAGAAAGTGAAAGAACAGTGTCCTTATGGAAAACCACAGTGGTGATATAAAACTACATAATTCTTTCAGTTATTACTTACATTACATCAATAACAGGATCAACCACATAAACTACATTACATATGTTCCAAATGGCAGGATGAACCTAATTAGACTGAAACTATACCTGAACAAGTCGTAAATCAATTATTTTTGACTGCATGAGGTCCATTACTGAGTATGATAAAAATTTTGCTGTATACCCCAGTGAGCAAGATCGTGCATCCCCCTGCTAACTAGAGCTATCAGGAAAGGTTGAGAGTAGTGATTCTTGACTTCAGGACCATGCATGGTGTACAGCAGGGATCATGTATATAGACTGCATGAGTGTGTATGTTCAGGCTGGAAATATTTGGAATTTTCAGGTGCTTCAGCAAATTGATCATCCAGACAGGACTGCCTCCAGTAAACAAAATACAGCTCACCAATAACAAATTTCCAATTGGCAGTGAACCATGCCATGGCTGATTCACCCATTTCTGACTATGTCCATTCTCACACACTTGGATCATGACAGCCATGGTGCCAACCAGTTGTTGTAAAAACACATGACAATTCCCAAGGCAGACTGAGCACAACTTGAACAGCATCACAAGGGCACTTTCTAACACAATACATTTTCTTTCATTAATCATATCATGGGATTCCTTTAACTTGGTCATGCTGATAAAAAGGTGGAAGTAGATATTACAGAATTACAGTAACAACACACATGGTCAAAACAAATATGGAATGAGATCCCTTTATTTCACTTACTTCTCTACAATGCTGTCATCAATCTCTGTTTCAGAGTCTGTTGAGATATACATGGTTCAATCTGGGTCACCATCAATGTCATTAACTCCAGATTCATCAGCTTCACTGATGCGATCATCATCATCTACAACTGATGGAAGACTGTCAGACAGAATTTCACATTGTGTGCCAGTGGAAGTGGTGCTTCTGAGATCCAGATTCACCTGCATACCTACGTGGACAACCAGTGGAGTCTTTTGTGTTCCACAACTGAGTTTTGTCCAACCCATTCCATGTGGTACTGTTTTCATGATTTGACAGTACTTTGATCAAATGACCTAAGGGGAGACCCACATCTATTTAATGCAAGTAACGCCAGCTTAACAAATGAAAGGAAATCTACATTTTCTCATATGAACAAACAAAAAAAAACAACTGAAGGAGTCCACTTGTTCTATCAATTCTGCTCGTATTGAAGGTTTGACAGTTTTAGCCAGTAACCTGTCCATCCCATGTCACTCCCCCCATCCTTACTTCCCATGATCCTTACCTTCCCCCTGTGCCTACCCCAGCCTCTCTTAAGGCTGCCCACTGCCTTCAATGAGATGAATTATTCCGGCAGACGTCATACTGCAGTTCATTGCAAGTATACACCACCCTTTCTGTGAAGAAGTGCTTCCTGAACTCTGTCCTTAACCTCCCACCCTCCTGCTTCAATCTATCCACCCTCATGCTATGGCTACAACTCAGCTTAGAGACACTCACACTATCAACCTTATTTATCAATTTGAAGTACTTGAAGGTCCCAATCATGTCCCATCTGTATATATCCTGCACTTCAGGGACTACATGTGCAGTGCCCTGAACTTCTCCTTGTATGCCTTGCCTTGCTGATCACCTATCATCTTTATAGCCCTCCTCTGGTCCTTCTGCAGCAGGTTACCTTCTTTTTTCGGGTGTGGCCACCTTTACTGAACTTCATACTGTAGATGCAGCCTTACCAGTGACCTGTGCAAGGACAGTATAACATCCTCTCTCCTACTACTGATCCATCTAGGTATACCTCCTAAAATATGATTTGCCTTTGATGCTGCTTTCTTGAACTGTGTGAATTGCTTCAATTCACTAGTGATCATCGCTGCCAAATCCTCCTCTCCTCCTCTGATGCAGATACTTGGACTCCACCCCATATAGTATTCTGTCTTGGGATTCTTGACTCCTATATGCATAAATTTGTATTTTGTAACATTGAGGACCAGATGCGAGATCCTAGACCACCTCCCCAGTTTTTCCAGAACTTCTTCTCGGAGCAATCATTGTATGCAGCAGTAGAATAATGGGTGCTATCTGTACATCCAACCAGACTTGATAAATCACTTGGCCTTTATCTTCTGGCAAATTTAATATGTTCATATGTTCAAAAATACACAAACAAGTCCAGTCAGAGAAAGGGATCTGCTAAATAGCTGACTCTAACATTTCAGTCAAATAAGACTTACCTGTTAACTGATGCTGTGCCCTGCTTCCCACAGCCAAACACAACCAGATCTAAACACAGCACTTCTCTGCAACCCTCTACTCATTGCCCCACACCATCCAGACACAGCCCATCCATAAGTGATAATAAATAACTACCCTGACCAGTCTCACATACCTCGGACTTGGCCTCCAGAAAGCAGTGTCCTTCCTGTGTTTACATGCATAGATGTCACGCTCATTTCACAGTTCCCTGTCAGATCTTTGTTAATTTATTAAACCAGGCATTTGGGCCTTGTGGATAGTTTGCATTATATGGGCTATTCTGACCAAAGCTTGACATGCGGGGTTGGAGGAAAGGATTGTTGAGGGATTGAAAGCGATGCAGGATATGGCCACATGATATATGGAATAAGGAATGGCCTACAGTAAACAGAGGGAGACACAGAATAGCTACAAAACAAAAGTTTTACAATGGATACTTCTCATAGTTACCTATGTAGATATCGCTGTTTCATAAATGCATGTATGGCTCTCTTTTGTCCTACTGTTCTATTTCACACTCTGTGTAATCTATGCTGGCCCCCATTCCATGCAACTTGAGGTCATCTACTAAAGCATTTTTCTCTCTGCCATCCCCTGATGAACTTTTTCTACTATAACCCACACTTCCAACTAGCACAATCTCAGAATAACTAGCTCAGAAATTCAGACATTTGCTGCACTGAGAAGGTAGCTGCTTCAGTCAGCAAGACCCAAGGGGAGGATATGATGCTGATGGTTCCATGTCATTTACGCGCAAAAAAAATTCTGCACAGTCAACACAGCACTTGCAATACAGAGTGATTAATTTCGCTGTATAGATTTATCAGCCCTACTGTATCTCAGTGCAATGACCCCAAATCTGTACAGCAAGTCTCAGCAATATCCAATAACGATCTTTTACACACTCCCTTTAGAGTTCCTCTGTCAGCTCACATTTCTCTAGTTCTCCTACATCATACCCCAACACAGGTCTTTATTGTCTGCTATGTCACTTGCTTTTCTTCTTTTCATTTGCTATTGTCACTGCATAATTAATTGTATGCTAATTTTTTAAAATAAAATAGTCTGTGTATGGCAGGCAACCTAAATACAGAAATCATGCCGCTGCATTTCATTCTGAGCACCAGAGGGCAGCCGCTCCTTGGTCACGAAGGATACCTGTACCGCAGGGAGAGAAAGTATGGACAAAAGGAATAATGGAAATGCATCCAATATGATGCATTCAAGTGTACTGCAAGGTTGCACACAGAGAATGAGGAAATAATAAAATTCATTCAGGAACACAATCATGTGCCAAACTCTGCCGATGCAGCTGTTAGGCAAGTTGTGAATCAAATGAAAGAGAAGGCATCAACATCCCAAGAGACTACTCAACAGGTAGTCACCAGTGCTACAAGTGGTATTAGCCACTCCATCAGTGGCAAGTTGCCTTCTTTTTTTAGTTTAAAACAAACAGCCCAAAAGGCACATCAGACTGCTTCAGTTGATCCGACTCAACCAGCAGCACTCAGTGAACTAATAATACCATCTGAGTACTGTAAATCGGATCGGGGGGAAATGTTTATGCAGTATGACTCAGGACCGAATGATGCTGAGCGTTTCATTATATTTGCCACAAAACAGAATTTGCAATACATGAAATGCTCTCCTCACTGGTACACCAATGGAATATTTAAGGCCATACCAATCTTATTTTCCCAGTTGTACACAGTACATGGTGTTCGATTTACAGCAGTAATCCCATCAGTGTTTGTTCTTATGGCAAACTGTACTCTACAGAGCTGTTTCAGGGTTCTGCGTCAAATAAAATTGTTATGTGCAGATTTAGCACCACAAAGCATCATGACAGATTTTGAGCTTGCTGCTGCAAAGACATTTGTGTCTGAATTTCCAAATGCTGTAATCAGAAGATGCTTTTTTCATCTCTGCCAGGCGGTCTGGTGCAAGGTTCAAAAGCACAGTCACCTACTTAAAAACTATACCCTTGACACAGACTACGCTCTACAAATAAAGATGCTACCTGCTTTGACCTATGTGCCACCTTCTGATGTTATCGAGGCATTCGAATATTTGAGAAATAGTGATTTCTACATCACAAATCATGATCAACTGGCCCCGCTGATTGACTATTTTGAGGACACACGGATTGGGATGCCAGTTGGTCATCGTGGTCATCGTAGACCACTATTTGCTATTAATTTCTGGAATTGCTGTAACTCTGTGAGGGAAGGGTTGCCAAGAACAATAAACACTGTTGAGGGATGGCACAGAGGGTTCAACAGCCTACTTGGTGCAAGTCATCCGACTATATGGAAATTAATTAAGGCACTGAATGTTGAACAGAACAGCAATGAGCTAAAAGTTGAACAGTACCTTTCTGGAATGGACCCTCCAATACCACGTAAAAAATATAGAGATACATCCCAAAGAATAGCAGCTGTTGTTGCTATGTATGGGAACTCAGATTACACTGACTACTTAAAGGGTGTAGCACACAATTTTCAGTTACAAGTGTAACACTGTTCAGTATGCGCTGATGCTACAACGCAATTATCAAAGACATTGTTTTAACTTTATTTCAATAAAGACTAACATTTTAAAATGTGATACCATTACTAGCTAAGTAACAGAAGTTGTCTAAAGTAATGGCTTCCACAACCAGGAGAAGATGGATTATCCCACAACCCTGACCTATGAGCTATGAACTGCAATACCACAACCCTGACCTATGAGCTATGAACTTTTTTTTGGGTGAGCTAACACTAGAAGCAGCACAGGAAGGTAAGGAAAAATATTTTCAAAATAGCAAAGCACTATTTTCGGATGACATATAGCAGCTAAGCACTGGGTTGGTAATGTGCTTATCTGATCTGTACGATTAAAAGCTTTGCGCTTAATTGATTATAACAAAATGTTTACGCTTTATTGTTTGCACTGAAATGACTTGCTACTGATGCTAACCTGGGCCAATATATAGAGAATACTGGATGGGCAATTATGCAGAACCAGTGTGTGTTCTGCCACAGAGGGATTCTTGTTCCAACTGACCTCGATAGCAAAACTCGAGAGGTCCATGGGAATCAGAATCCCATGGTGGCAAAACACACTGGTTGTGCATAGAGTTGCTCATCCTGTATTTTTTATAGTGTATAGTACTGTGTGAAAATGAGTTTTGTGAGTTCTTTTGCTTTCAAAATAAAACTGACTTATGCATCTACCACAGTAGGGTAGAACAGCATCCCATGACACTAGAAGTGTGGTAGAACAGTATTTTGAAAGGGATTGAATTCTATTCAGAACAACACTCAACTATACACTATATATCAGCAGCCATATATAAATAACAAAAAAAAGATTAACTGTTGCCCACACCTCTCAACGTCTTATCTGTTAAATGTTCCACATTTAGAAAATATTGCCTATTTAGGAGACATTTAGAGATGCAAAGCCCCACCCCAAACAACAATTATCTCACAGAGTGAGACACAACAATAAATAAGTTGCTGTACAATCACTTATATAGACATTGAACAAGTCCAACAGCTGTGGTCAATGTTTCATGGGAGGACACACACACACCAGTTGATCAGTTTGTGTTGCCATGTGGCACATTCCACTGTGGGTAGCTTCAGTGTCAGCCCTTTGTCCAGACACATCTAGGTGATAATCTTTTTGAACATCTGTACTTCCATCTAGCTCATCAACCACTACTTCTCTTGACTTACTTTGAAGTAACCCAAGTTCTGTTAATACCTCTAAAAAAATGGGATATGAGGAAAAACATCATATTTTTGCAGTTCAATCACAAATACAACATCAGGTTGCATAGACAGCAAATGAACATGCAAATTCAGTAATTTAGCTGGTATTGTTACCACCTCAGATCTCATACATCAATACTCCACAATCATATTACATTTTACTGACATTCACAACCGTGGTTGGCATATGTTACACAATCTTGCCATACCAAATAAGGGTGCAACCATGTTAAGCCAAATATGAACCAATGCATAATATCAACTAAAAAAAAACAACCTGATAATTATAGAAATGCTACACCACATATTACATTCAGAAAGAATATGCCAAGACCAGATGTAGGTGATGGCAAGATGTACACATGTCAACCGTCATTTGTTCATGAGTCACATAAATGGGTAAACCTATCCATTGCCGACACCAGATCATGGCTTATTCCTATTACACGGTATAGGAATACATGTTTTTAAAGTTTTAATTTCCTTATTTTTACTTAGATATATAAAAGAATCACCTTATGTACATTTCAATCAGCCCCGGGCAACTCACAATGAGCCTTGATTCTAAAAACACACCAGCACACATCAACCATTCCATCATCAATACTGCACACACAAACAAAGGAGTCAATTACAGTACCATTACACAAAAGCATTTACCTCAGCCCGGTGTCTGTTCTCCAGTGCTTCACTTATGTGCTTTCTGACAGCCTTCAAATGAGAAAAAATGGTGGGCACTGCCTCCTTCTTCAATCGTTGCTGACCAGGACAAAAGACAATACTCTTCAGCACAGACAGAGGAATCTGAACTTGATCACCCTCAAAGTGATCAGAACACAGAACACTGTAAAAAACAGGGGACCATCACGCATGTTTCACTGCAGCAATCCATTGCTTTCCAAGCCCCTTTGGAAACCGATAAAAACTGCCACCCCTACAATAGTCATTCTTGTCTGCAACTGCACAACAAAATAACATCCTGACAACTTACATTGAGTGATGCCACTGATTTTCTCAAAGCTGGCAAAAGCGCAAAACAGACCATATCATCCCATTATGAGAAACACACATACAAACAGAGACAATGATAAAACACACAGAAAAAAGTACATGCATGCACACCTTCACATATATTACATAAATATTTGTTCATTACCAAAAGTAATAAGATTTGAGCAACTCAATGCTAGACCAAACTGAACAATAAGGACACCTGTATAATCATAGAAAAACAGTAATACACAAAGGACATGGCACGATACCTACATATCCCATGTACAAAATGTAATATCCTGACAACAAAGTCACTTAGGGGTGGGGACACCCTACTAAAACTAAATGGTCCCTTAGTGCAGAAGCTGGACAGGAAGACCCCAGACGAGACAGAAAAACACATGGAGTTATCCAAACAAATTAGGATGAAATGTAAGGAGTGACAGTGTGTGTGTCAGCCTCATGCATGGTAACCAGTGCACAGAAGACAGCTAAATTAAATCTAAAAATCAGAGTACTGCTACCATCTCAAAGATCCTAAACTCCAGGCAAACATATGCAGCCAGAATGAGGAGGAAAACCTGTAAGGAAATGAGGGAGTGGAAGATGTTGTGAAGAGTGCAAAAAAATTATAAGGAAAAAAAGATCCACTTCAAAGAGACAGAGGGATTTGTCAAAAGAGTATGGAACGACAAACAAAAAAGGAGGATGAAAATATTCTATAGGGAATGCAGAGATTCATATGCATAACATCCAAATACATTTGGGGAACATCACATAACAGATATGAGGGAGGTGGAAAAAACTTACAAAGAGAAACTGAAGGTGTCAGGGCAGATCATTGAGGATATAGCATGCATATAAAAAAAGAAATCACAAAGTAGGGCACATGTTAAGACATTCCATACTTCCCATACAGAAAAAGAAAGAAAGAAGGTGGGGCAGATGACAGCATTATAATGAGATAGAGATGTAGACTGCAGAAAATACAAAGAAATAAAATTAGTCATGAATATATATCTGAGCTCAGTTTTCAAAACACATGAGGGAAAAATGACTGGACCACAACAAAGTGAACATAGCAAATTGTGTGTGTGTGTGTGTGTGTGTGTTTCAGGGGTTGTGAGGGGGTGGTACTTAACCAACCAGTTAGACAAAGGTAAGGGATGTTTCAGGTACAGTAAGTTGACAGTGGACACGGCCATGGGAAATGATTGACTGCACCACAGGGTGCTCAATTAACTAATGTGGGTTCTGTTGAATTCACTTTTTGGGTTGGTCACATACACTTTCGTTACAGGGTGGGCACCAGAGTATTACCTTCATAACAGTGGTTGCACTGAGATGTCAGGAAAATATAACCTAGGCAATCACACACTGCTGATGGGAAAAAAATTGAGAGAATATTCCACATATTCATATCTTTATATACATGAGATACCAGAACACAAAAAATCCTCATGGCCAATAAATTGTGCAGCTATCCCCTCCCCCTCCTTCCAAGGCTCCTCTCTCCTCAACTTGACTACCACTTGTGCTTATCCCAGGCCCTTTTCACTCCTTCAACATTACTGGCCCTCACCATCTCCTCCAACAGTCAGTACAAAAGCTCAACCACTTTCTCCATGGCATAATACCTCCTAACATTGCCCCGAAATCTTGCACCACTCCACTTACATTTCATTCACTATAGAGCTTGTATCCATACATCTCTGTCACTTTATTGATCCCCTTGACATACTTGCAGTTCTCAGCTTCCAGACAGTTTATGACAAGCAAAAAAGCTTGTAAATGAGGTGAATGGTGTTAACTTGGAATGTCTGGGGGGAGACGACTACACTATGGGAATGGACACACACAAGGGAACACTAAGATCATTTCCTAAAGTCACACACCAGTGAATCTAAGCACTGCTCGACATAAGTACACCAATATACACAGTGACTAATTCATATGTCACAAAAATAGATGGAAAAAAAATTGTGATTCTTTATCCTAGGACTACACACCATCACCAACCACACAACACAACACCCACACACACCCACACCCACACCCACACCCACACACACACACACACACTAGCTACATAACCACTATGCTAGCCAACCACTACCACTCATGCTCTGTCAGCACTACACTACAGATTCTAGCACCAGTCTATGGCACCTTTCAATGCCACCAATTACACTACACTATGCAACCCTACACAGACAGGAGCATCCGATTTGTATTGCAATATGACAGTTGTCTGTTATTTAGCAAATACTCCAAAACTACATAAACATGTGTCACCAGGAATAGCAGGTGAACTACAGTGACACAACAATGTCACACACAAATACAAAATGACACAGAATGAGACAGGTTTTCATGCCACTAGTGCAATGTAACAAACACCACAGAATATGTACATAGGAGGGGACACAGCATCACTGTTTACATCTCACATGTTAGTTACACCATCAACAGTAGCCTTTCATAGAGAACATACAGAGGGTCTTCAACTTAGGAAAAGTCTACCAGTACTACATGTAAAATTTTTTCAAGTACGGTAAAACATGACATGCATGACTCTCTCTATAAGCAGTACTGCAACACGCTGGTACACATTAAGACATTCTAGATATACACTACAAAGAAGAAAAATGTGCCATCCCAAAATACATACACTACAATTCAGGAACAAGCACTGCCACACCAAAAATGCAGGTCGTTTGCAAGAACCAACACCGAAATTCAACCTCTCACATACAGAGGTTACACCTCCCATACTGTTGATGACTATGCTGCCAGCCATGAGGAGAATGCGAGGCGAGTGCTACTAGCAGGAAACAAAAGCTGCAGTCATTTCAAAGGACAAAATTACATCACAGACACTCTGCTCTACAGCACGATGGCTCAGCGTATCTTGCAGTGGATGAGGCAAAACAAGGACACTCAGTAATACAGCTACTAAAGAGCAAACCTAGTAAAAAATAAAAAAAGCATTCAGTTATGCTTACAACTGCCTGCGTAAGATCTGGAAAAGGGCTACTTAATACAATAAATGGCTTTTCCTTTGACTGTTAATGGAAAAAATTTTATATACTTATTTGGTATGTAAAAAAAAATGGAAAAGAAGGAAAAATGGAAGACAGGAATTTCTTTCTTTTTTAACTTTTTATAATTTTTTGGGTGTGTTCTTCATATTTATTTTTTTTCTTTTATGTTTCTTTTCCGGGGGTGGGTGGGCAGTGAGGAAAAATAAAGACGGAACACACTCTACATGTTAAGACAAAAAACAAAATTATGTATAGCTTCTGGATGTGGGGCTGATCAACCAGTGTGTGTAGACTACTAATCATTTGGCCAACCTCACTCCACAGTATGGCCAGGTCTGCTTATGTGCCTGGCATTTCCATTGTGTTGGCAACAGCTGCAGCAGCCACCTATTGCTCAGTCCTCAGCCCCTTCTGCTGCATTTTGTATGATGTGCAGACTGTAACCACACTGACCCCTCCTCCACCGCACCCTCCACTGCAGGAGCAGTTGCTAATTCATGCACCTTGGCCTCCTACTGGGTACAGTGATGAACTAACATGTGGTTTCTTTGGCCACCCAAGCCCAAATGGCTGCCCTTTTGACGATGATGCATCAGAATGCTGAAGGTGTTGCATTTCTCCACTGTTGGGTCACCTGGCACAGTGTAGTGAAAAACCGCCACACTGCTTAGTAAGGAGGGCAAAGTGGCTAAAATTTGCTATGTGTAGTATATCACATAGAACCCAAATTTTGCATAATTTTCCATATAGCCTAGCAAAAGAATTTGCATTCTGAAATAATGTGATGTTCCCATTATTCACTATGGACTTTGTGTTACTTTGCTTTGTTTTTTTGCTCAGTAAGGAGAATATTATAGTGATTCATGGGATTTAAGGTCACATGGGCTCCATATTGTTTTATGCAGCCTCAATTCAGCATAGTGTGTGTAGTGGAAAGCTGGAGACTGTTTGCTCTTGGAGCTCTGAGATTCAATCCATTTAAAAACCTTTAAAAATGCATTTTTGCCACAAACATTTGTGTCAAAATTTAGTACATCAATTGTAGAAAACCCTTATGTGTTTATATCATTGAGCATTTATTGATTTTGTGTGAATATTTAATGTTAATTGAGTACAATCAGTCTTTGTACTGACAGACACTGTAGAAGTGTGTTTCAGGGGAGGGGCGGCTCTGTGGTGAAGAAGGGTTATTATTGAGAAAGGCAGATTTTCCAACTTTTGTTGAATAACTTTTTACTGTTTATGTGTTCAGGTGCACACAGTACAACTTCAATAAATATGTTATTGTTTTGTTCTGTTTTGGGCATTTTTCCAGTCATTTTTATGCTGGCTCGTGCTTGTGCACCAGCCAACATATTGCATTAGTAGCAGATTTGGAGGCGCAGCCACTGTTGGGCGAATGCAGTGCATGCATCAGTAGATCCCTCATTCCCCAATAAGCAAGCATGCAGGTTCCACATCAGGAATACATAATGTGGTGAGAACATCTAAGGAAAGGTCCACTGCAATTAGAGCAAAACTCGTCATACGCAGCAGCACATCCTGACGTGTCTTCGCTTGTGAAACATTAGAGTAAACATGGCAACACACTGCCTGCCACAATGCTGATTTTGGGGGTGCCCAATCCCCCTGTCGGGCATGTTGTGATCCAGTTTATTTCCTGACAGGTGAGCGCACACCTCGTAGGCATAATGAACCCCCCCATTTGTTATGTGCCAAGGGAGGTGCCCAATCCCCCTCAGCTCTTGTCCCCCTTCCCTCCTTCAGTATGTGCCAATGGGGGGTGTCTAATCCCCCATCAGCTAGCCCCCCGAAACACTCAGGTGGCATAAAGGGAGCCCACCACAGCATTCCAAATGCCCCCGTAAAAAAAAAATTCCTGCAAATTTTTTTTACCTGTCAAAAGAAGAAAATGGTCCCTCACCGTCTGCTCAGCTGCCTGCCCCATTCTGCACCCACCCTCTGTGCACCAGCCTCCCCACATGCCCCCTCACCTCGTACTTGCCTCTGGTGTCTGGCAAAACAATCAACGGTGAATGGGAAAAATGTTTACACTCTTCAAAGTCGACTGAGAACTGAAGAAATGTGATAAGGTGTATAATGCCATAAAGAGTGTTTTTTTCAACTTTGGTGCATGTCTTGGGCATTTTTTTGAATTGTTGCACCAAATTTTTAACATGGGGTTATTGCAAACCCTCCTCATGAACCCAGTCACTCTCATGGCACAATTCTGCTCCAAAAGATGATTTCGGGGTTACATCATGGAATCACTTTTTGGGATGAAGTAATAAAACGACAGTGCCACTGTTCATGAGGGGGCTCTCAACAAGCCTATGATGCAAATTTGGTGACGATAATCAAAAAAATGACTGTTTAATGAGTATATGTTGTGCAATTTCCATGCACGCTCGTAACTTTATGAATTTGTAATATTTTCATTCCGGATTTTCAAAATTGGCATTTTTCCACACCTTCTTATGAACAGTACAGCTGTCATTTTATATATCCTGGCCAAAATGTGCTTTTGAACGTCTGGAGCAAAATAGCACAGTCGCTGTGCAAAATCAGTTTTCAGGACAGTTTGAAAAAATTATGGTGAAACTGTTCATGAGCAGCGGTCCTAAAACGCCTATGTAGAAAATTCAGTAATGAAAGTCCATGAAATGATTATGTTACAAGTGTGTGTTGTGAAGTTTCCATGCACCCTTGTAAGTTTGCAAATGTGCAATATTTTCATGTCAGATTTTCAACTCTGACATTTTTTCACACCTCCTTATAAACAGTACAGCTGTCATTTTTCACAGCCTGCCCAAAACATGTTTCCACACCTGTGGCACACAATGGCATGGTCACTCTGGGAAATTAACTTTTGGGACAGATTAACAAACTCACAGTGCTGCTGTTCATGAGTGGAGGTCCCAAAATGCATATGTTGAAAATGTGGCTAAAAAACACCCCCAAATAATTGGGTTATGGACATGTGTTGTGTACGCATGCTCATGACTTCAAAATGTGTTCATATTTTCACTCCATATTTTCAACATTGTCATTTTTTATGCCTCCTCATGAACAATACAGTTGTCTTTTTCCAAATCCTGCCCAAAATGTGTTTTCATCCCTGTGTCGCCAAATGGCATAGCTGCTGTGCAAAACCACCTTTCAGCTAACAAACGGATTATGCCGCTCTTCATGAGGTGGGCTCACAAAAAGCCCATGTTGAAAATCTGGAGTGAAAATACCAATAAATGCCAATAACATTAGGGTTTCCTTCTGTAACACTGCATTCTGTGGAGATGGCCAGGTGTCAGGGGTGTGACTTAGGATCATTAGCTGTACTGCTCAAGCTAATCCACCCTTCCCCCACCCTGCAGCCAATGACAGGCATTGAGGTGTGATTGGAGTGTTTGTCCCTGAAGTTCACCCCATTCTCCTATACTGCACCCATCTCAGTGTATTTCCTTATGGAATGCAGTAGGTATAAGGCCCAAAGACTCCAAAGCACACCACAACACTTGTCAGTGTCTACTGGGTAGAGTGAGGTAAAATGGCATGAGCATTATAACTGATGCCCCAAAGGCACACCCCAGTGCCTGTCAGTCTCTGCAGGGTGGGGGTGGGGTTGGCATCACTTCCATACTTCTCTGTAATTTCTATTATGCATCTCTAACTCCTATACTAATGCCAATGCCAGAGAGACAACATTTGGCACTGACAAATGCTTGTTAAAAGACTATTGTAGTTTATTGAACAGTTAAAGTTTCTGTGACTGACCTTTAATGTGTGTGACTTGTGTAAATTGATACGCATTTTATTGCAGCACCACAATAGCAGTACTCTGAATTTCTCAGCCTTGCTGGAATTTGTTTCCCTGTTTCTGTTTGTATAGCTAAAGTTGTCCATCCCCCCTCCACCTGCAAAACAAGGTATTCTATTTTGACTTTTGGATTTTTGAAGACTGGTTCAGGTCTTGTTTTACTTGTGCCTGTAGGCTGCCTCTCTTGTATTTTTTGCTTCCCATTCCCGCCAAAACAACCAATATAATAAGTTGCTTTTATTTGTCTGTGTTATCTTAAAAATTGCTCAAGAAGAGACAATCAGGGGACCCTATGGATCTTAATAACTACAGGCCCATTTCCATTCTACCTGTGTTATCCAAGATGCTGGAGAAATTAGTGAGTATTCAGTTGAGGGAATATCTTGACAATGCTAACCTGTTAAATCCAGCTCAATCTGGATTCAGGACCAAACATAGCACTATCACTGCATTAGCCAAGGTCACAAATGACTGGCAAACCGAATTGGATAAAAAGAACAATGTCTGTGCAGTATTCCTTGACCTGAGCAAAGCATTCGATACTGTGGACCATAAACTGCTACTCTCATCCCTACACTCCATTGGCCTAGATCCACCCTCCCTCAAGTGGTTCAGATGCTACCTCTCCGGTAGGTCACAGCAGGTAAAAGCTGAAGGTGACCTATTCCCATTAAGACCACTATCAAGAGGAGTCCCCCAAGGCTCTATTCTGAGCCCTATCCTTTTTGCCATTTATATAAATAAAATTGATTCAACCCTTACCAAGTCCTCAGTACACCTCTTTGCTGATGACACTGTTCTGTATGTCAGCAACCCTTCGCCTACAGTTGCTCATGAAATCCTACAAACAGAATTCTCCTTGTTACAATATCAGCTACTCGAGAAAAAGCTTCTGCTAAATGCAAAGAAAACTAAAGCAATGATGCTCACAACTCAAAACTCCACCAACACATCCTCTTTAATCAATCTCCCCCAGCTATGCACTATACTTGGAGAAAATCTGAAGTATGTTGAAAATTTCAAATACCTAGGTGTGTGGATTGACAACAGACTTGACTTCACTCAGCATCTAGAACAACTGTTAAAAGGCTTCACCTAAGGCTTGGCCTCCTCTATAGATTAAAACCCTTCCTTAACAGAGACTCAAAGATGAGGTTAGTCCAGGCCATCTTTCTATCAGTCATTGACTATGCAGACTTCCTCTATAGTCACTGCCCCATCTCCTACCTTCAAAAGTTGGATACCTTATATCATAGAGCAATAAGATTCATTACAGACCTGCCATATAATACCCACCATTGTTCTCTCTATGACGCAGTTGGATGGGTTTCCCTTCATATCAGGAGGAGCAGAAATGCAGCTCTATGGATCTGCAGAGCTTTATCAAAAAAACTCCCAAGCTATATTCTGGACTGCTTCAACCAGACCACTCCTAGCTCCTATTCCCTAAGAAGCAACAATATCATCCCGCTCAAATTGCCCAAAGTCAACACCAAACTAGGGAGGGCAGCAATCAGCTATTCTCTAGCTATAGCATGGAACAACCTACAAAAATCCCTAAAACTGTCTATTATCATTCCATTTACATCCTTTAAGCAGCACTGTACAGCCTTCTTCACAGATAAATGCAGTTGCTACCGCTAGAGATAGAATAGTCATCCCACAAACCTATATTCCAATCATATATGACATATTCCTTCCAGTCAGACACCCCCAGTTTATGGCACCCAATATTTCCTTCGCCATCCTTGTACTCATTATGTGTGTGACTGTCATGACCCTCATTGGGATAAATATGTACTGTACATATTGTAGATATTAGTTTAACCTTCTCTTAACCGAGTTTCAACATGTGAATTCACTATATATCATTGTGTTATAAACATCATTTTTTCTGTATGTATAACTGTCTTATAAGTGTGTGATGTAATTGCTGTGTATCAACTTGAACCTTGACCTTATCAGGTCCATCTTGTAAATGAGCCTTGCTCAATGATGATCGCCTGAATAAATAAAGATTTGATTGATTCATACAAAGCTGCTTCTGGATGTGGCGCTGCTGCCAATAAGACTTTTAGCAGTGGAAGATGTTGTGATGATGAGGCAGGTTCATCAGGGTCTATTAGCAAGCCTAGTAGTGATAAGAGAAGTGGTTGTGGTTGTGGTAGTACGCAGCAGAAGGGAAAGGTAGCAGTTGCTGCAAAGAAAGGGATCTCTCTGACTGTTTTTCAAGGAGAAAAATAGTCACTTCAGTGCTGGTTGGTGATGCTGTTGTCCCTGCTGGTAGTACAGTTATGATGGTATGATTGATAACAGCATGAGTATTGCTACAAGAGCAACCCAGGCAAACTAATCAGGAGGAAAAAATGTAGAATCCACACACATGAGTGTACAGTAGTTGATGTCTCACTGTCTACAGTACTTGAACATAATTTTGATAATGCTTATGACTCACAGTTTCATGTTTCCACTGATCTTGAGGTTATGCCATCCAAACACTCTGATGTTGAAGAAAAATGTGAGGAGGATAGTATTGAAGTTGTGGTTGGAATATCTCCACAGGAGGACAGCATCCAAAGTGAATTTGTGGATGATGATGCTGGCAACCCTATTTGGGAACCGGACAAAAAGAAAGTGAAGGTGGCTGTTTGTAAACAGTCTGTTCGTCAATACCCCCCTTCTCAAAGTTCTGATGTAGCTGTGTCTGTTGCTGACCCTGAAGTAATAGTCACTGATTGTGATGTACAGTCCAAGTCCAAGTGTGCACAACACCAAAAATCATGCAGTAACCCTCCCCCCCATTTCATTGGCAGCAAAACCACCGTTATATATGCAACCCCAGAAGCGACATATGAAGAGTAAGGCATCAAAATCCCTAGTTTGGGATTTTTTTTCTACAAGATGGTAGCAATGAAACAGTGGCATACTGTCAGCTTTGCGATGCACCTGTGAAGCATGGTAAAAAGGGTAGCCATCTGGGCACTGAGGGCCAGCATACTCATCTCAAGAGCAGGCATTCTAGTACATCAATCCCGTGCTTAAAACAGGTAAAATAACTGCATTTATTGTCTTGTCACCTGTGCACTCACCATCACATGTCAAAGGTACCCCATCCATTTGCACAGGACAACCATTTGGCACAACACGTGCAAAACACTGAACAATGCAGCCCACGTTGCATAGCCTTTTTGCCAGGAACAGTAAATACCCACCAAATCATGCAACTGCACATGAACTCAATGCTGCAGTAGTGGAAATGCTGGCAATAGACCTTTTGCTATTCTCCGTTGTGGAGAGTATGGGATTCTGGCTAATTGCAGCATGTGACTGCCTAAATGGAAGAACTTGTCCAAGACATACTTTTCCACCCATGCAGTCCCATAAACATATTGGAGAGTGGCAGAGTCTGCAAGATGTGCCCTTCAACATTCTGCATCACCTAACTTTCACTTAGGCATGGATGTGTGGACAAGCGGCAAAATGGTGGGTAAGTCCTGCCTGTGTATTACTGCATATTGGGTGCAGCTGCCTGGGGTTGTCTGTGATGGTGGGCTGGGAAAACAGTGTAATACATTAGACTGTGGTGGTAGCAACTTTCATATCAGTAGACATCATGCCACACTTGCAATGCATAATGCAGCAAACAGGTGAAAACATGCTATTATAGATCGAGGGAGTGCTTGCGACCAGTCGGAGCTCTCCTTTCCCATGTGTGAGGCTCTCTTATTCTGTGAAGAGAATCTCATGCGCAGATGCCCTGGAAATGGGCACATTCTGGGAAATTTTTTAAAATATACTACTGATCGCTCATAATCAGTCATATATTAATATGTCCCTCATCACAACTCATTGCTAAAAATGAGTGGTTTCATTTGCCTTCAGCTTTAGCCAGAACAGCTCAGCTTCACTTCGCTGTTCTCACTCAGCTGAAGGCTCGTGAAACCCCTCATTTTCAGCAATGAGTGTATCTGGGGGATGTGTTATCACATAGACTTGCTACTGACAGAAATTAATGAGTGGCTACACCCCATGTCCCTAAAAACTGACTTTATTGCTAGTGATAATGGATCAAATGTTGTTAAATGTATCGGCAAAGGTGGCTTTGTGAGATTCCCTGCATGGCCCACTGTTTAAATCTTGTGGTGCAGGAATTTTCGCAGTACCCTGAAAGAATGCAATGTTGACTGTTGCATGCCACATCTGTACCCATTTTGCACACTCAGATTGCAAAACCTTTATCTGATTTCAAAACATTGTGATGTGACTTAAAATGTTTATAACAGACTAGTTAGAATAGTTTTTTCTTCTTTTACCTATATGCTGTCTTTATTTACTTATAAAAACACAGTCTGGTGGGCTGGCCTAGCAGCTTGGTGGTGATTGCACTGCCTCCCATGCCAGTGGCCCAGTTTTGGGGGTGGACCTGAGTTGCACAGGGGTTAGCTGGGGGGGGTATGATTGACCATCTCAGGGAATGCTCTCCTCTCAGGTCCACCCCCAAAACTGGGCCACTGGCATGGGAGGCAGGACAATCACCACCAAGCTGCTAGGCCAGCCCACCAGACTGTGTTTTTGTAAGTAAATAAAGACAGCATATAGGTAAAAGAAGAAAACAAACTGTTTTTTAACTAGTCTGTTATAAACATTTTAAGTCACATCACAATGTTTTAAATCGATAAAGGTTTTGAAGCAAAATATGATAAAACAATACATAAAGAAATAGATAAGATAAACCTTTTATGTTTACCTTCTGCATCTTAGGAGGCATCGGCCAGGATTTTTAGTCAACTGGGGCCCCATTTTCAGAAGGTCAGCATGTAGAGCTAAACATTACACTGTGGGAACAGCATGGTTGGATCGGTGTCGTGTTCAGCATCACTTGATGCTGCCCTGATCATGTGCATGTGCATATATACTACTACGGCCATGTAAATGAGTAATCCTCTCCTGCATACAGAGCACAGCGCTGTATAAAAGGTTTCCTTAGTGACCATAAGCACCTCCCTCTACATTTTATACTCAGCCTCTAGGCTTCTAGTACCTAGATGCTTGATTTTGCACTTTTTCGCTTTGAACCCGAACTGCCATGTCCCATAGCACTCTTTAAGTTTTCTAATGTCCCCACTCATTCTCTCCATTTGCACCTATCAATGCTATTACAGATTGTGGTGTCATCTACAAAAAGGCATATCTCCCCT